>CM056718.1:109331763-119331763 GCA_029844215.1 Przewalskia tangutica
TTTCAATTAGTGACTAATGGAATACAAGGTAGTATTTCCTGACTTCACGATAGAGATAACTTTGGAAATACTATAAGGGATTGGCTAAGGTATTTTGGGATAAGAACAATACTTGGAGAGTATTTCTACCAAAGGGGGTACTTTGGCCGAGACTTCAAGGAAGGGGAGAGGTGTGTTTGCCAGGCTCTTTATGGGGGAAAGAGAGCTTGACGAGAACTATAAGGAGAGGAGGATTTTGGAGACTTGGAAATTGATTTGTGGACGAAGAACTCTTCATCTTAAGCGGTATTTATAGCCAACCAACGGCCAAGATGATGGCAAGTGGAGGCAAGTGGAGGCGGATTCACCCAAGGTCCTTATCCATCTACTACACACAAATATCCTACCTAACCTTGACTTGTGCAAGGCCACAAAATCGCCCAACTTGCCCATGTGTGCCCACTGAGGGTGACAAGGTCACCTCTCGCTGGTCCAAAATATTTCGCCTCTCGTAAAAATCCGCAAAAATAGAAATGACATAGTCGTAATTTTTCCTTCGCAAGTTTGTAAAACATTTCCTTAAAACGATTCTTTTAGTGAGTTGTGTACAAACATTTTTCATTCAAAGTGCCTAACTAAGGCTAACTTTCAGATGTACGCTCACGCATATACTGGAAATATGGCATATAACATCTTTATAGGTTCAAGTACTACGAGTAGCGTATTCTACTCAAGGTGGAAAAGGCTAGCAAGGTTATAGTACTTGGGAGCATTTTGCTAATTGTCGATAATCGCCGCGAGCAGTATGCGAACCTCTTCCTATCTTTTCTAGCACGATGTCAGGAACTATGTAGTACGGTGACGACGCTAAACGAATTTTGCTGATTTTAAAAGATAAGAGATCGACTTATATTTTGACTTGGTATGAAATGTGAAGAACTTGAATTGTGTTAAAGTAGTGAAACCTCATTCGCGAGTAATGAGTACTTGGTCTAGAAAAGGAATAAGTTATATTAATTTCGAAATGGGAATAACTATCGAACAAGCCATCATAGCTACTAATAAAGGAAAATGTAATGACAATTAATTATATTAAAACCAGAGAAACCTCCATCCGCATGTAAGCTAAGATAAGACAAAATTGTATTACATTTCCTAGATCACGGTCGCCTAATAAGAATTATTATAATCAAGTTTTGATTTTCTTAAAATTCCAAAGTAAGGAACTTGATTTCTAAAAGAAAAGAGACTTAAGAATTTGAAGTGTTTTGGTTTAAAAGAAAGGTGGTTTTGTCTTAAATTTGTTTAAAACATAAAGTGTTATAATAGCTTTATGGGAAGTTAGTTATAACGACTTTATGAAAACAAAAGAATGGTTTTATTATCGATTTAAAATGGTAACTTGATTTTGGGAAAAGAGAAGTAACTTGAGTTTAAAAGTATACTTGACGTTGTTTTAAAAAGTGTAAAGTACTTGATTTAAACATAAACGTGTTTGGTACTACTGATAATAGTATCGAAGTTGTGTTTTCGTGAAAAGAGATCTTTTGAAAGGATTAACGATGTAGTACTTCGGGGGTTAAAACCGGATTTGTTGTCATAAAATGGAAGTTCAAGAGTATGTTAATTTACCTATGCTAGTTGTGATAGCCTCGTGGTATTACTATGTTACCGCTTTCTACTGGAGGGTGGCTCACGACTTGTTGTGAATTTGTCGGACGCACTGGCAGCGACGAGGATTCCACGTATGCTTCCATTTTGTTTGATCTCGCCATGCTTATACCGATGAGAGACGCCGTACGCGACCAGACGCGGGTTAGACGCCGTGATGTTTCATCGACGTACCGCAATGACGAGGATTCCACGCATGCTTCCATTGTTATTATCACATGGACATGTCTACACCGGCGAGGGATTCCAGGCATACGCGCCATACAATGGTTAAACTCCGTGATATTATTATTGTCACATGGGTACGTCTACACCGGCGAGGGATTCCGGGCACGTGACCATTACTATTATTCCACGGGCTAGCTCCCCACGAAGACCGCCACACCGGCGAGGGATTCCGGCATGGTATATGCGATCATTATTCCATAGCTAGCTCCCATGAACACCGCACTGCTGATGAGGACGCCGAGGCACGTTATGGCCATGTTACACCGAGCAGTGATTCCGGACACGCGCCGCTGTTATATATATATATGTGTTATATATGTACGCCGACAAATGAGGTAGGATACCACCGCGGTCACATGGTTATATGTTACACCTACGCCGCAGCTGATTGAGGATTCACGGCATGAGGTATATATGTATGTATTGTATATGTACGCACGCCGTAGGTAGGATGTCACGCGCGCCATATGAGTATGATTTATGTCATAGATCGCCAGCGGAAGGAATTCCACGCCCCGAGTGATTTACTGAGGCGCGAGTCCCCGACTGCACTGATCGCTTATATGTTGTGTCGTAGTTTGTTATCATACATGTCTCCGCTTTATATAGACTATTATGATTTCATTTACGATTTTCAGCCACATACTGCATCTGCAGATCGACTTCCTCGGCCGCGCTCATGCCGCAGTAGAGGTACACCGGCTTGTTGATCCTCGCCATAGATCACGCTCAACATTTTGGGAAGCCCGCTTCTCCGATGCTTATCTTTGTTATAGTCCCGCCATAGTAGGTACTTGTACATTCGTGGTATGGCGGCCCCGTCCGCCATAGTTGTGGTTACATTCTTAGAGGTCCGTAGTACCGCTGTGTGGTTTGTAAGTGATTTAGCCGTCGTGTTGATATTTATATATACAGAAGGTAACCATTTTGTTAGCCTGCTGCTTATTTTATGTATTGTTTCATGCTTAAGGTTTTTATTTCCGCTGATTTTCTCGACGATTGTATCACTAGGTGCCCGGTAGCACCAAACACGCCCGGCTCGGTCGTGACAAAAGTGGTATCAAAGCGCTAGTCTCTGAAAGTGCTCTACGCACTACGCCTAGTAGTCTTGATTATCGTGTGTCAGGCACCACATCTATAATCGTGAGGTCGCAGGATATTTAGGATTGGTTTCTATTAGAGATGTGTTGTAAGTCGACTCTCTCGACGATTCTTTTGTACCGCTATGCCTCCATGCAGCAACCAGAGCCTGTAAGGCAAGGCACAGAGGAGCCGCGAGTAGAGCGCAGAGGGTTACCAGGCACAGCCCGCCTTTACCTGGTGGTACTATAGATGGGAGTTCGCGACGCCGCTAGCCCTGTGGAGTTTAGAAGCAGCAGAGTCGCCGAGACCACGACACCGAGTCCCGCCCACGGCCAGGATGACAGGATATGGGTTACAAGGAGACGGCCCAGATAAGGTCGGAAGTATACCTTACGGACATACTATATGACTTTTACCGCGTGATCGGGCCAGCAAAGATACCTTATGGACAGACTATGTGACCTACCGCCCCAGATCGGGCCAGCAAGATACCTTTACGGGCAGACTATATGACTTTACCGGCCCCCAGATCGGGCAAAGATACCTTTACGGGCGCATTATGCGACTACCGCCCCTAGGATTGGGCCGGCAAAGATACCTTTACGGGCAGATTATATGATTTTACCGCGCCCCGTGATCGGGCCGGCAAGATACCTTATGGACAGACTACGTGATTTTACCGCGCCCCAGATCGGGCCGGCAAGATACCTTACGGGCGCACTATATGATTTTACCAAGGCCCTGTGATCGGGCCGGCAAGATACCTTATGGACAAATTATGTGATTTTACCGCCCCAGATTGGGCCGGCAAGATACCTTTATGGGCAGATTATATGACTTTACCAAGGCGTGATTGGGCCGGCAAGATACCTTTACGGGCAGACTACGTGACCTTACCGCCCCAGATTGGCGGGCAGATACCTTTACGGGCAGACTATATGATTTTACCGCGCCCTGTGATTGGGCCGGCAAGATACCTTTACGGATGTACTATGTGACCTTACCAAGGCCCCAGATTGGGCCGGCAAGATACCTTTATGGGCAGACTATATGATTTTTACCAAGCCCCTGTGATCGGGCCGGCAAGATACCTTTACGGGCGTATTATATGACTTTACCGCATCCTGTGATTGGGCGGGCAAGATACCTTTACGGGCAGACTATATGATTTTACCGCCCCGTGATTGGGCCGGCAGATACCTTTATGGACAGATTCATGTGATTTTACCGCCCCGTGATTGGACGGCAAGATACCTTTACGGGCGTACTATATGATTTACCGCCCCGTGATCGGGCCGGCAAGATACCTTTATGGGCGCATCTATGTGACCTTACCGCATCTCGTGATTGGGCCGATAATATACCTTTACGGGCACTATATGACTTTATCACGCCCCGTGATCGGGCCGCAAGATACCTTTGGACAGACTATGTGACCTTACGCCCCAGATTGGGTCGGCAAGATACCTTTACGGGCGCACTATGTGACCTACCGCCCCCGTGATCGGGCCGGGCAAGATACCCTACGGGCGCATTACGTGACTTTATCGCGCCCCATTAGGCCGGCAGATAGGCGCCCTCCATAAAGCGGCGGCTTATGTTATGCAAGGTAAGTGTTATATGGTAATGAACTTGACGATTTTTCCTAAGTATGTACGTAAGAAAGTGACTATAACTTTATTAAAAATGGGAAAAGATAATAAGGTACTGCTAAGTTCACGGATGGTAATGACACCGCAGGATCCGTATGTACCATTTTTATACTTGCCCCGCCATTCTTTTGTACAATTATGATTTGTTTATCGATCTATTTTTCCGCTCCATATTCGTACTAAGAAATTGTAATTCTCGGGCCGCGCTCATGTCCGTAGGTTTAGGTACACTGTGGATCCGCGAGCTTAGATCCTGGTTCAAAGATTTGAGATGGCTCCAATGTTCCGAGCTTGTCGCCATGGTTACGTATATATTCAGGCACGCGGCCTTGTCCCGCCATAGTATTTGGTCCAAATCTTAGAGGTCCAGATTCATCCTGCCGGATCAAGCTAGAGTTGTTTTTACATTGTTAACAGTAGACCCTTTCGGTAATTTTTATGTTATGGCAAATTTTATCGCTTTGCCTTAGTTCAAAAAAAGTGTTATTTATCTTCCGCAGCTTTTTTTTATGTTGTATTAATGTAGGGTGCCTGTGCGGCACTATCGCCATGCCCTGGTCGGGTCGTGACATTAGGTCTAACATGGTATATAGTCATAAACAACTTCAACAACTACAATTTCCTTCAATATATAACATATGACGACTTATACTTATAATCAACTTGAATTGTAATCATTAAGGCTAAACATACTAGTTTCGGATTAGGGTTCCAATAGCCAATATACTTATCAAACTTCATAATATAAACATCTCATGCTCGCTAATATCCATAGCTACAACAATAAGTAATCTTAATTACTAAAACGACAAGAATTGTACCTTTACAAGCCCTTAATCTTTCCAAGATTCAAAGTCGCTCCTTAGAAATTCTTAGCTCCTTTCCTTATGTTCCAATCCGCTCCAAGCACTCCTTAGAAGCCTATGAAGAACCCATCTTCAAGTTTCAACTTCAAAGTTGAAGAACCCCTTAAGTTTCCGCCATACTAACGTGAAAACGCCTGCTTTTCCAAATCTTTCTATCGAGATATCCTTACAATACCCTTAGGACCTCGGGTTTAAGTCTTGGAATAATGGATCACAAACCAAATTTTTGTGTGGAATTTAGGTGAACCCGTGAGCTTCACTAAGAGAACAAGAAATGTTGAAATAATTCTAAGTGTTTGAAGACTTGGTCTTGCACTAGTGTGTATATAAAACACAATGGCGGTCAAGATTATAACAAATGCGTGGCTGGATGAAGAACATTAATTAAATAGCCAAGTCGACAAGTTGACTTTGGTCAATAATATCACGCTAGCAAGACTAATCTTATACCTTGGTCAATGACCATCTTACCCTTGCTCCAATTCGCCCAAGACCAATATAGTGCGCACGGTCTCCTCCCATTCGCCCATAAAATTTTGTAACCTCATGGTCCCACAAAACGAAAATTTCTGTGGGCCCACGTGACCAAATCCAGAAAATTAAATTTCCATAATGATAATAAGTTCCATACTCTTCAATTAATGCATTTTGAGAATCTAATTCTCACCAACGAACATTCTCCTTCCCGACGTTTCTAAGATTTTCCGCTTTAAAAACAATTCTTCCTTTCGCACTTATTCAAGTCTTGAGTTCCTTACGTACATTCTCTTAAACATGTCCTAGAGTTACGGGGTGTAACATTCTTCCCCCCTTAGAAACATTCGTCCCCGAATGTTCTTTCGGAGTCCAATCTAATTAGATAGCGACATAGTCTCCTTTTATTGCACCCTTCATATTACATATGCCACCCATGGCCACATAACAATACTTATACTAAGGTGTCAACCTTGGCACTCACAAAGTCAACTAGTCCATACTCATAATGACCTCAAAGTCTGTCATAATCATTTCTACTAGGTCTACTAGGGTCTGACGACTGCATCATCACTGGGCAAATCTCATATACCCGCTCAGCTACCACCCCAAACACTCACGGGTGTAGTCACCTCGAAAGGTTCTTATGGATTCAAGCTCTATCCCTTTACACTTGGCTATTACCTTTCTCACTGGTCGTACCCTTTCCGTACTTCCAACTCATACTAGCATACATACATAACTTCCATACCAATTTTGGCCCCCAATCCTTTGGAGTCACTCTGTAAAACAATATAAGGCCATTTCCGGCTCAAGACTGGTTCCGGTGGAACGCGCCCACGAACCCAGAAACAATTAACTGCACTTGCCTTGCACCCGTGACTTCGCCACGTGCGTAACTACTACCAACTGATCCCACTCCACTTCAAAGCATGGGCGATCCGCACAGTCCTCACCCGCCCGTCGCACTTAACTCTTATTCTCGTCTATAATAAATCTTTCTACCCGAGAAGACCTTGTAGATCTAAGGTCTCGGTCATCAATATTCTTAGGCTCGCAATATCCATGCCCAAGCCTACCTTACCACCCCAAGAACTGTACAAAAACTTCTCATAATACCATAATCGTAGTCTTGATCACAACAACCATTACTTACTCTATACGGACCTCATCCGCATAATTCTCTTAAGCCTACCACGAGCTTAATATATTAACATGGTATTCCATTAAATTTCTTAACATGACTTCTTATGGGTCACCGTCCCATCGACATCTCATCCTTTCCCAATTATCTCAAAATAAAACACAAGACCTTGGTAGAATTCATTAACTATTCCATACCTCCCTGTGATCTAGTTAGTCTTTACCAATTCCCGGTAATCTAAAATCATTCTAGGCAACACGATCCGACTCATACATAACTCAGATAGATGTATGTCACAATACCAACTATACTATAATCATTACCAACCGGATACGCAATCCACATAGTCCTTCCCGACATCACGCTTTCTCAGAATGCAATCAATATAACTCGTTAGTGAGAGACGATTCTAACAACACAAATTTCTATAGCACGATCTCAGAGTGAGAAGAATGGAAACTAATCCTAAATGTCATGCAGCCTCCCCGTTATAGATGTGGTGCACAACACACCGATAACCAAGACTCTACTAGACACGGTGCCTCAGACACTTTCCGGACTAATCGCCTAATACCACTTTTGTCACGACCACCCGGCCGCGATCGTACCCTACCCGGCACCCTTCTAATCATACAACATAACAAATCATGGAAGATAAATAACACGCTTTTTTTAAAACTACGGCCACGCCTATAAGGTCGCCATAATCATAAAAATTACCCCAAAGTGGTCTACACCGCTAACAATGTAAAAACAACTCTAGCCACCCAAATTTCACGTATGAATACATGCACTTCTAAGATTTGAACAAATACTATTGTTACACCCCGTAAGTCCAGGACATGTATAAGATAATGTAAGTAAGGAATCAAGACTTGGAAATTAGTACGAAAGGGGAGAATTGTTTTTCCGATTTTAAAATCTTCCCAACGCCGTAACTGATAAATGTTCGTTGTTGAGAATTGAATTTCAAAATGTATTATTTGAGGAATATGGAACTTTAACATTATGGAAATTTATTTTTACGATTTAGCCACGGGGCCCACCCGAGGAATTTTACGCTTATGGCCCACGCAGGTTACGGAATTTTACGGACGAACGAGAGGCTTACACGTGGCACCCTACATGGTCTTGGTCGAAATTATGGTAAAGATAAATGGTCATTGACCATCTTGGAAGATAAGTCTTGCAAGCTTGATATCGTTGACTTGTCAACTTGTCCACATAGCTTAATCCAAGTGAAATTCATCCAAGCCTCACATTTGTTGATATCTAAGCCTTCCATCAGGTTATATATACATAACTAGTAGCAAGACTTGGCATTTTACACTTAGAAAAATTAGAGAACCTTGTGTTCTTCAAGACTTGCTCTCGTTAGGTCCTATTCCCACACAAAAATTTTAGTTTGTGATCCTTTGTTCACAAGACTTAAACCCAAGGTTCATGAAAGTGTATTGTAAGTGTATCTCAATAGAAAAATCCTGAAAGAGAGTTTTCGTGTTAGTCAAGGTGAAAACCTAGTTGCTTTTCTAGCTTTTGATCGAAATGGAAGAGAAGTTAGCGTGAACTTCTAAGGGCTTCAAATAATGGATCGAACATAAGGAAAGGAGCTAAGAATTGCTAAGGAGCGACTTTGAATCTTGGAAATTTTAAGGGCTTGAAAAGGTCTAAATTTTGTCGCTGTAGTTAAGACTTACTTATTGTTGTAGCTATGGATATTAGCAAGCATGTGGTATTTAGTATAAGGTTTGATAAGTTTATCGACTATCGGAACCCTAATCCAAAACTAGCATGTTTAGCTTTAAGATTACAATTCAAGTCGATTATTAGTTAAGTCGTCGATGTTGTATAAAGAAGGAAATTGTAGTTGTTGGTTGTTTATGACTATATAACATGTTAGACCTTAGAACTAGGAATTTGAAAGTTATTGGAAAAGACTTTGAATTGTTGGTTGTTGTCGGCCGAGAATGGCTAATGAGTATTAAACTACTTGGTATGAATCATCGGAATTTTACACGTATTGTAAGGCGGTAATCCCCTTTGTTTGGTTGTTGTTTGGAGCCTTAAATGTGGCGGTTGGTTATTGTATTCGACCTTGAAAAGGTGGCAAAGTGAGTAGAAACAAAGGAAGTTGCCCGATTTTCCGTAGAATTGTAGACCGCTACTTAGTATTATTCTACGCTAGAGACTAGAAGTCGATAGTCTTGTTGTGACCATTATAGGTTGACACTTCTACGCACGCGATTCGGCTTAGCTTGTGGATTTAGCCGGAAAGGTATGTGAACTATCTCCTCTTCTAGCATGATTCCTTAAGATAAAGAAAGTATGTCCTACTCCTTAAATGATCCATTCCTTGGTTGCATTTGGATTGCCTAAAATAGAATTCGTTCTATGTACTCCTTTGATTGTACTTTGATGTTTAAATTGTAAGTTGTATAATCCATTTCCTTAGTGAAGTTTGGATTCTTAAAAGTGAAAGTATTTTTCTTAATGTACATGGAGTCTTGAAAAGGAAGTGGTTTCCAAACCTTTGGCTAGGCCTTAGTTCCAAAACCTAACGGTCGCTTTAATGACTTTAGGAAGTCAAATGAGTGATTTACTTAATTGTTTTAAAAGAGGAGAAATGACATGATTTTAAGAGAAGTAACTTGTTTTGAAAGGTGTGAGTTACATGAGGTTTAAAAGTGGAAGAAACTTGTTTTCTATGTATTAAGAGACTCGAAGTATTTTGAAAGTTAAGAGACTTGATTTGAAAGTTTGTGATACTTGGTTTTAAGTATAAGTCTCTTAGTCATAGAAAGAATGAAATTGTCTAAAAACCATAAAGGGTTATAACGACTTTATGGGAGTTGGTTATAACGGCTTTATGGAAGGTTTAGAAAGTTGTCTATTTTGATTAACGGGCATAAGTTGCCTAGATCAGAAAATTGAAGTTACTTGGTTTCAAGCTTTGAAACGAGTTTCTAAAAGTATAGTAACTTACTTTGAAAATAGACACACCTTGATACTACGGGTGTTAGTATCTTTGGGTTTTACACAAAAGGGAGTCTCTTGAAAAGAATGTACGTACGTAGTACTTTGTCTTGTTAAATGAGAATTATTCTATTTGTGCCCTGATAAGTACTTTGGCTTGTTAAATGAGAATTATTCTATTTGTGCCCTGATAAGTACTTTGGCTTGTTAAATGAGAATTATTCTATGTGTGCCTTGATAAGTACTTTGGCTTGTTAAATGAGAATTATTCTATTTGTGCCCTGATAAGTACTTTGGCTTGTTAAATGAGAATTATTCTATTTGTGCCCTGATAAGTACTTTGGCTTGTTAAATGAGAATTATTCTATGTGTGCCTTGATAAGTACTTTGGCTTGATTAATTGAGAATTGCCTATGTGTGCTGGTGATAGCCTTTGTGTCACGACCCGAACCCGAGCGCGGATCGTGCCTTACCTCGCACCTAAGACATACATCGTAGTAATCACTAACATAAAACAAGACATGAAATAATATGAAGTGTAAAACAGCTTATTCGAGAAAAGTTGCCTTTTCGCATATATATATAAAAACTTAAATCCAATTATATCCCATTTACAACTCGCCACAACAGCATTTCATGCACTTAAGAATGATATATCGACAATGGCGGGACAGGCTTCGCCATACCCCGAATGTAAGTACTACAACGACAGTGGACTATACCATCGATAAGCCTCCGAGAAACGGAGCTTCCCAAAACGCCGAATCGTGATCCTAAGAGCGAGGATCGACGATCGCGTACTCACCGCAGATGAACGCACTCGGGCGAGGTCAAGATAACAGTACCAAGTATGTGAAATCAAAATACCAGAAATGAAATCATAGTAGTCTATATAAAGCGTGAGACATGTATGATAACCAAACTACGCCACAATAAATAAGCAACATGTCAAGTCGTGACTCACGCCTCAAAGTCACCACTCAAATATAACTACGGGTCTCACGCCCACAACATCAATCATGCCCGTGGAATACCTTCCTCATCCGATACCTATGATATAAAAGCACCAAGGAATACACATGAACACCAGTCCCACCGTGTCATAATAAAACCGCAGACGGTAAGTACGAAGGCATAGCCGACTACTAAAACCCACGCATCAACAAGGTCATAAATCAGATTACGAGGTTTGTCTGCACCGCCACATGATCGGCCGCCACTCGCCGCAGATCTAATGTGCGCGCCTCAGTCCTCGAACTTCCCGCACCCGCATAGGCCACTCACATAGGCCCGCATGACGATTCCACGACGAGGGTAGCTATTCTCGACATCGCCCCGACTCGCAAACCGCATGGCCATATAGACCGCATGACCACAAAGGCCGCACACTAACTCGAACTCTCGTGAGCCCGCATAGGCCACCGACCGCATGAGGTATCTCGAATCATAGTCACACAGCATCGCTCGAGGTATACCCCGTGACGGAGAGCAAACTTTAACCCCAGATCATGTCAAGAGGCGAGTGATATAATACTAGCACAACGGCTTATCGTTAAACAACATAAGCACAATCAAGGGAAACCCCTTTACACAAACATCACAAGATACTAACACACGTAGAATCCTAAACATGTTTACTTATCAAATCAACAAGAAAGTATTACAAGGCTATCACAAACCAACGCAATCAAGTTATTCACACAAGGTACTTTCTACTTTATGTTAACAAGTTCGGTTTTTATCCCCAAAGTACTTCATACATTAACTCTTTAAAAGATCTGCTTTTTTCACAAAAGTCACACAATACCCGTAGTATAAAAATAGAGTGACTATCTTTTTAAGTAAACTAAAACACTTCCTTTGTAAAATCAAGTAACAACATTATTTTCCAAACGCTCAAGTTTGCCTAATTTCAAATGCTCAAGTTTATCATTTTCAAAGGTTTCAGAGTTCATAGTCTTAATCACTTAATAATATAATTCTCTTTAAAACAATTTGAGAAACATATGCCTTATGTGTGAGTAGGTTATTCTTGTTCATAACAATCTTATTAAAGCAATGATCTAGAAATGTAATATCATTTTGTCTCATCTTAGCTTCTATGCAGATGGAGGTTTCTACTGGTTTTAATATTACTTTATTAGTCAATAAATTTCCCTTTATTAGCGCTGCAGTGGTTTTTTCTATACTTATTCTCATTTCCGAAATCAATACATGCTTCATAAACAATTAAGTAAACTGTTCATTTTATCTCTCTTAAGTCGTTATACCAACTTCCCATAAAGCTAGTATAACTCTTAAGCTTTTAAAACCAAGTATTACTCTTCTTTCAAAAAGGTTTCTTAATTCTTTTGAAATACTTCAAGATTCTTATTATTTAAACTCAAGTCAAAAGACATCGAGTAAAACCACGCTCGCTTAACACACGACGCCTCACCGCACTATATAATATATTCTTTTAAAATATCATGCTCAAGAGGATAGGAAGAATCACATACCTCGCGACGATTATCGATAATTAGCAAACACTCCACTACTATAACCCGCTTAGCCTTGTCCACCTTTCAAGGTAACATGCTACTCGCAAGACATTCAACCTATAAAGGTCATATACGCCTATCAACGCCTGCACTACTCGTAGAATATTCTAAGCAGGGTTCTCTATTCTATGGAAAATCGCAGACTTCCTACCCGTTAAGCTACACAAGTTCATCAGAAATACAAATTCTATGTAAGTACAGCTTTAATTCTTCTTCTTTAATATTCTTCCACGTGATTTCGCTTAACTCTCTTCCAGAATATCCTTCTATTACAGCTCAATTATCTTCTGTAATATCCTTATATGTATCTTATATACATTTCTATACTACTACGCATGTAATTTCCAATTACAATATAAGGACAAGAGTATTTACCTCGATAAGCCCAAAATTATCCAAGTTTAAATGCCGATCCCGAGCAACGCTTAGCTCCTACTCGGCGCCCAACCCGCTCCAAACAACCCTTAGAAGTTCTACGCAACTTCTTCTTAATACTTCAACCAACCGTGAAGATTTTCCTTAGGGTTTCGCTTTTGGATCAAGGGAAGTTTAGTAGTATTTCCGGGCTTTTAGTATAGTGTAACCTTGGAATACTACAAGGTATTTGGGCCAAGGTATTTTGAATAAGAATAATACTGAGAATACTTTTCTACCATGGGGTGTATTTACGTAAAACAACTCAAGGAGGGGGTGTGGTCTCGCAAGGCCTCTCAGTGGAGGAGCTCTTTGGACGAGAGCTTCACTACAAGGGAGGGAGGGATTTTTAAGACTTAGAAGTCATTTGAGGGATGAAGAAATCTTCAACTAAGGAGGGGGGGGGGGGGGGGTATTTATAGGCCAATCAATGGCCAAGATCAAGACAAGTGGTGGGCAAGTGGAGGGTCAAGATTTGGACAAGTGTTTGTGGGTCCCACTTGCTCATCTACTACACAAAATATCACAAAATATTCTACCAACTCCTTGACCAAAAAAAAAACGCCAAGAATGGTCTTTCACGTCGTCCACTTGAGGGTGACAAGTGTCGCACTCTCGTTGGTCCAAAATATTTCATCTCTCGGAAAAATCCACAAAAATAATTAATGCAGCTGTAATTTTCCCTTCGCAAAGTTTGGAAAACGCTTCGCTGAAAAAAACAATTCTTTTGGTAGTCAGGCACAAATATTTTCGCCCCTTGCCTAATCTTAAGGCTTAAACTTTCGTGACGCACGCCCTCACGCATATACTGAAATACGGTATAACATTCTCCTCTCTTAGAAACATTCATTCCGAACGCTCCTTCGATACAGATAATGATAAGTTCCTCTTAACATAACAAGTTGCCAATGCCACACCGCCACAAAATAACACACGCCAAGCAATTACTTACATCCAAGTCCACGAGGAATCACCTCTAACATCACAAAAGTTCCCACCCAAGGTCTAAAAGATACTCCTTCGTGACCTTTTCTTTACAAACGAAATGATCACTCCTATGTTCTTAACACATGCTCGCTTCTTCCCTTACTCGCCGCACTCTTCTCGTGACACTTGAACTCTTTCTCATAACTTACTACATTTCATATCGCCTGGGCCCAAATCTCGTGGTTACTATCTCCAACTTGGTCATCATTAATCGGGAACACTGACGGATCTCCGATACTTTTCTCGCACATAACAACATGAAAGACCTGACGCACGCTTCTTACGCCTGACGGCAAAGCTAACTTATAGGCAACTCGTCCTATTCTTCACATGACTAAAAGGCCCAAAGTAACTCGCTAAGTTTCCTCGCTTTCCAAAACTCACACCCTTCCGGTGGTACCTTCAAGAAATCCTACCACAACCTCAACTCCAAGTGTCGACGCCATTACCCGCACGACTTCGCTGACTCGAGCCCAATAACCTCTTCCGATAAGCTTCACCCTATCCGCATCCCGCCAAACAAGTACGAACCAACTATCGAACCTTTCCAACATCGAACCAATCGACCAAGAACTTAGACTTCCGCCCTACAAGGCTTCATAAGGCGATATCCGAATCAAATGGTAGTTATAAATCACTCCTCAACAGAGGCAACAATCCTCACAAACTACCCCCAAATCCAAACACCGCCCGAGGCGAACGCGAGCATCGAGACTCACCGAAGTTCCTAACCCCGCTCGTAAAACTTCCAAAAGAAATAGCCGTAACTGGCTCCATCGTCATTATAAGGTGAAGGTAGGCACTCGCAAGTGCCTTACAACCTTCCCGATATAACATCTCGCATAACCTCTCGCCGAGTAAACGGCCCCGACCGAAGACAAGACGGGCCGACCTCATCGCCCGACCATCGGTCAACGATTCACGAACTCGCACGATGGTTAACTAAACTGGGACTAACACCCTAGTGACCCACCACCGGATGGACCACCTCGAATCGACCCCACCACATTGCAGCCGCGTCGACCCGCGATCGGCCTCAACCCGACTCGCCATCGCAAGAAACTCTAGTTTCCGATCCTAACAATCTCACTAACCAAGTTACTTAAAACCTAGTGGTCTTCTTAGCTCAACTACCCTCTTTCATTTCATACCACTCGTACTTATCACACAAACATATCTCACGTGGTACTATGCACTCCGATAAGGGTCAAACATAAATGTAATC
Organism: Przewalskia tangutica; assembly: GCA_029844215.1. Lineage (NCBI taxonomy): Eukaryota > Viridiplantae > Streptophyta > Magnoliopsida > Solanales > Solanaceae > Przewalskia > Przewalskia tangutica. The sequence goes on from CM056718.1 coordinate 109,347,000, forward strand.
TTTTACTCGAGATGGCCTTGCCTCTAAGGTCTCCATGTATAACATTCTAAGGCTCACACTTTCCCTATCCCCAATCTTACCCCTTTTTAACTAACCATGATTTCTAATCACAATTAACACAATGCTATCTGAACATAACACTTAAGATATACTCATCTTATCACACATACTAATCTCTAGAGGGTTAAAGATATACCTGTATCTACCGCTTCACTACCCTTTGTCGCTCTAATCAATCCCGCCTCGCTGGGCGATAGCTAGTGGAAGATGATGAACTAGCCATCGATACCGGCCGAGTCTCTACATCCGCGCCACCTCCGCCTGACAATATTCGCAAATGGCCCTGCTGGCCGTAAGCATAACAAGCTGTCGAAGAAGTACGACACTCCCCACAATGACACTTACCACAACGGCCACACCGAGGTGGGGGTGGCCTCCTCTGGCTAACACCCCTTCCTCTCCGAATCACTAAATCCGCAACTGATCTTGTAGGCTGAGTCCTCCTACTTACATCCCTCCTACTAGGACATCCTTTCGACACATGGCCCTGACGGTCGCAGGCAAAACAAGTACCAACGAAAGACGACATTCCCGACGACGCCATTACACCGGAACACCGGGAAAATCAACTGGCCGGCCGAACCTACGTAGCCGTGGAACCTAAGCCCCGAGTTCACCAACTCCGTGATACCCCGAACGCCCCGAACCCCGTGGGGACCACTTACACCGTGGAGGTGCATATCTAATTCGCCACTGGCGGTTGCCTCAAAGTTACCAAAGCGATCTCCGCCGATTGTGCCCTTCTCGCCCTGATTAACTGCCGATCTCTACGCTTTCTCGCGCGCATAAGCCCGCACGCAGTGTCACGACCGATCCTGTGGCTCGTGGATCGTGCCTTATGTTACGACCTAACCCGCCCGTGATCGTGTCTTACCCGCACCCAAGTAGCCATACATCGAGTAATCGGAATATAAAACAAGACATGAATAAAGTGAAGTGAAAAACAGCTTATTCGAGAAAACTTGCCATGCGGCATATATATATATATCAACTAGAATAGCTTACATCCCTTTACAATTTCGCCTACAACATTACAGCACTTCTAAGAATGATACGACAACAATGGCGACAGGCCTCATTGCCACGATTCGCCCGGCGTGGATCGTGCCTTACCCGGCACCCAAGTAGTCATACATCGAGAAAATCAGCGAATATAAAACAAGACATGAAATAATTGTAAATGATACACGCTTCGAGAAAAGGGTCGCCTTTCTAAGATATATACATAAACCAAGGCTCATAGCTACATCCCAACTGCATAAATACGACTGCACTTCTAAGGAAATAACAACTATGGCGGACAGTTCCGCCATACCGATCAGACAAAACTATCTACAACAGGAGATCATACCCAAAAGTAGAGCCTCCTATAAGATGGAGCTCCGACACCAACGCAAGAGATCCTAAGGATGCTGGATCTAGCACTGCCGCTCTTACCGCTGATGAACGCAGCCCCGAAGGAGGTCAAGATAACATGTACTAAGTATATGAAATCAGAAAGTACTTAAATGAAAACATATCATTTTAAAATCAGTTTGCAAGTATGTATGAAACAACTAAGGTAATCGCATATAAGGCACATCATAAACAAGAGCAACAATAGGTAAATCAGAATGTGTCTTTTCTAGGTCGCGAATGATCAAGCAGGCCAACCGCCCGTAGTATCACCAAGCAAGCCTAATCTCGACTTCAGAGTCCGCATAGGCCACTCACATAGGCCCGCATAGGTATATAACCCCGCATCGAGGGTAGCTACTCCTGCATCGCCCCGACTCGTAGTCCGCATGGCCACATGCACCGCATGATGAGGTATAACCCCGCATCACTAACCTCGAACTCCCGTAGCTTCGCATAGGTCCTCTCGACCCGCATGAGGTATTCTCAATCACGGTCCTGCATCACCGAAGTCTACCCCGCAGACGGAGGCACTTAACCCCTGTGAATATGTCAAGAGGCGAGTGATATTATACTAACATAACAAATTTTATCGTTAAACAACATAAGAACAACAAGAATACTCTTATACTTAACGCTATAAGACCCTAACACACATAGCATCATATCATGTCTACTTATCAAACCATCTTATTATTCTTTTCACAAATCAATATAAGTCTGTTATAAACACATAGGAAAACTGTTTCTTTTATCATGCTTAAGTAGTTATACCTAATAGGCAAACTGTTTCTTTTATCATGCTTAAGTGGTTATACCTAACTTCCCATAAAGCTAGTATAACTCTTAAGCTTCTGTTTAAAAACCAATTAGTTCTCTTCATAAAATGATTCAGAATCTTTGAAATGCTTTCAGATCCTTATTATTCAGGCTTAAGTCGCAAGACATTGCCGTAAGTATTATTCAGGCTTAAGTCAAAAGACATTGCCGTAAGTATTATTCAGTTAACACGTGTACATCTACCGTACTATATATATTTAAAATATCATGCTTTAGGAAGAATCACATACCTTCTCAAATAAAACCACCGCCAAGTCAATATGTCGCGCAGAGAAATCAACCTATATTAGTCGACACGCCTATCAACGCCTAGACTACTCGTAAACAGCCTAAGCGTAGGGTTCTATATCCTACTAAAATTGGGCAGCACTTCCCTACCCTGAGCTACTCAAGTCTCATCAGGAAAACAAATTCTATGTGAGTACAATTTGATTATTCTTCTTTTAAACCCTTCTACTGTGATAACAGTTCAATTCTATTCTGTGATATACTTCTAAGTATTTAATACTTATTCTTATACTACTACAGTATGTATTCTCTAATTCAAAAGAGGGATAGGATTATTTACCTCGGTAAGCCCAATAATATCCTAGATAAAAGTCGATCCGGAGCAAGGCTTAGTGTTATACCCAATATTTCCAGAGTATGTACGTAAGGGAATACGTACAAAAAGTTTGGCCTTAAAGTTAGCCTTGGACGTTTTTATTTGTGCACAACTCACTAAAAGAATCGTTTTCCGACGAAACGCTTTCCACCTTCGTAGGGAAAATTCCGACTATGTCATTTAGTATTTTTATGATTTTTCCAGAGACGAAACATTTTGGATCAACGGAAGGCTTACACTTGTCACCCTCCAATTGATGGACTTGACACGCAATAGGGCCGATTGGGTTGGCTTATTTTGTCTTCGAGTTGGTAGGATATTTTGTGTGCAAGCTCGCCAAGGACACTTGCCTAAATCCTCACCCTACACTTGCCTTGCACATGGCATAATCTCGCCATTGGTTGGCCATCCCTTGACCTATAAATACTCCCTTAAGACGAAGAGTTCTTCATCCACAAATCTTTCCAAGTCTTGAAAATCCTCTCCTCTCCTCGAGCCTTGTTCGCCCAAACACTCCCCTCCTCAGGAAGTTTGGCCGAGGCCTACCCTCTAGCCTAGCCAAATCTACCCGCCTCCCTTGGTAGAAAAGTTGTCTTCTAGTATTGTTATAATGCCCAAAATACCCTAGCCCAAATCCCTTAGTCCTTTGTAGAAGTCACAAGAACTTCTAAGGTTTCGAGCTACCTGAGCGCATACAACATAGAGATAAACCTTGCTCAGCGCGACTTTATCTAGGATATTATCGGCTTACCGAGGTAACTAATCCTAACCCTCTTTGAATTAGAGAATACATACCGTAGTAGTATAAGAATAAGTATTAAATACTTAGAAGAATATTACTAATAGAATTGAATCAGACTACAAAGGACTGCTTTCACGAGACTTATATAGCTCACCTGTAGGGTCAGGCCGCCCGACTTTCCGTAGAATTGTGAACCCTCTGCTTAGAATGACCTTCAGAGTAGTCTAGACTTTGATAGATGTCCGTGACTATTATAGGTCGATTCTTCTCGCATGCATATTCAACTCGCAGAGGTTTTCACGGTATGTATGTGATTCTTCCTAAGCATGATATTTTAACACATATATATAGTACTAGACGATACGTGTTAATCGAATAATAACTACAGAATGTCGCTTGACTTAAGCCCGAATAATAACTACGCAATGTCTTTGACTTAAGCCCAATAATAAAGAACTCATGCATTTCAAAAGAACTATCAATCATTTTTTAACAGAAGATAAATATTTGGTTTTTAAAACAAAGCTTAAGAGTTATACTAGCTTTATGGGAAGTTAGGTATAACAACTTAAGAAAGATAAAAAGGAACTGCATTTGTTTGTTTATAAAAGCCTTGTATTGATTGCTAAGTGTAGTAAGATTTGTTTGATAAGTAGACATATTATGATGCTACCCGTGTTAGTGTCTTGAAATGACGTAAGGGGTCATTCTTGCAGGCTTACGCTGTTAACCGTAAGTCCGCTGTAATCGTTATTGTATCACCTACCCTCGATCGTTATATCGGTGGCTTGCCTCTTGACGCGGTCTATACGGCCCATACGCGGTCCGTGAGACTATGCGGAGCGCCGTATGCTCCGTGATTGATCATTCCGGTGTTTAGCCCGACGCGGGGATTCCTTGCGCGGTCCGCCGAGACTACGCGTCTCGAGGCTACGCGGCCGCGGAGCTCAGCGGACGTCGGGGTCTGCCCTCGGCGCGAGGAATACCACGCGGGTCCGCGTGACCTACGCGATCGCGGAAGTCCAGACTAGGCACGCAGAATGATACTACGGGCGATTGGCCTTGCTTCGATCATTCGCGCCTGAATGCACTGCTACGCTTTTCCTATTATCATGTTGTTCAGGATGCGGCACTATGTGCAATTGAACCGATTGTATTTGTGAAAAGGTTTTAAATACTTTGATTTCATTTCGCTTCTTTATAGTTTCACATACTTGGTACCGTTGTATCGACTTCCTTCGGGGCCGCTCATGCCGCAGTAAAGGCAAGCAGTGCTAGATCCGCATCCCAGATCCTTTGCGCTGGTGTGAGCTCCATCTTCTCCTGAGGCTCTACTTTGGGTATGATCTCCCGTTGTAGATAGTTTTGTATACAGGTATGATGGGCCCCGTCCCGCCATAGTTGTATATTTTCCTTAGAGGTCTCAGAGCCATGTTGCAGCTGGATGTAATCACAACCATGTTTTTATATATATATATACGCCGAAGGCGACGTTTCTCACATAATCGTGTCTTATTTTACAAACTGTTTCATGTCTTGTTTTATATTCCATTGACATTACTCGATGTATGACTACTGGGTGCCCCTTAGGCACCAACACGCCCCGAATGGGTCGTGACACTTAGCTCCTAAGTCAGACGCCCGATAGCTCCAAGGAAACCTTAGAAGTTCTTCACAACTTCTACTAAGTACTAAGGGATTTGGGCTAGGTATTTTGGGCATTATAACAATACTAGAAGGCAACTTTTCTACCAAGGAGTGGTAGTGTTTCTGCCAGGTTTCTTTTAGAGAGGGGGTATTCGCCAAGACTTCACAAGTGGGGAAGCATGAGGCTTAGGACGATGGCTCACAAGGGAAGGATGATTTAGGCTTGGAAATTTGTGATGAATAAGTCTTCAAAGAGAGGGTATTTATAGGGAAACCAAGGGCCAAGATCAAGCCAAGTGGGGGGCAAGTGGAGGGCCATGATTTGCCCAAGTGCCCCCTAACCTACTCCTCAAATAACTCCACAAACAAAGGTCCATGTTCTAAGCCCCAAAAGCCTCCCAATCGTCCAAGGCAAAAGGCCACTTGCTCCACTGAGGGTGACAAGTGTCACCCTCTCGCAGTGCAAAAGGTTCCGCCACTCCTAAAAATTCGCAAAAATAAGAAATGACATAGCGGGAATTTACCCTACGCGAGTCGTAAAACGCTTCGCCTGAAACGATTCTTTGTGTGAGTCAGGCCCAAAAACGTCCTAGGCCTAAACTTTTAAGGCTATACTTTCGTACGTACGCCCTCACGTACATACTCCGTAAATACGGGGTATAACATTCTCCCCTCCTTAGAAACATTCGTCCCGAATGTTCCTTCCCAAGACAGTTATCGATAAGGTTCTTCATAACTTAGACAGTTGCAAATGCCACACACGGCCACAGAACAACACTTAGGCATAAACGATAACGAAAATTTATAAGTAGGAAAGTGAATTACCTGGAGGTGTGGGGAATAAGTGAGGATACTTCTGCCTCATGTCCTCCTCACTTCCCACGCCATCTCCTCCTCGAGCTCGCTCCGCCACGTAACTTTGACGGAAGCCACGCCTTTGGTCCGCAGACGCTTAACTCGACGATCGATTATCGCTATGGAATCTCTCATACGATAACCCCCCACCGACATCGCCAATCGGGTGTACCCTAGATGGATCCCCGATACACCTCCTCAAAGATAGATACGTGAAAATCGGATGCACCGCTCCAGACGGACGGCAGATTCAACTCATAGGCAACCTTGCCTACCTCGCGACAATCCAAACGCCCAATGTACTGGGCCGAAGTTTCTTCTTCCGAATCTCATCACACCCTTCACGGGTGACACCTTCAGAAAACCTAATCATCAATCGCGAACTCCGTGATGCCGACGACGATGATCCGCATACGACTTCGCCGACTCGAGCCGCCAATAGCCGCCTGATAAGCTTCACCTTATCCATCGCTCGCTGTACCAAATCGTCCCACTAGATGCACTCTCGCCCACATCGAACCAACCTATAGGCGATCCGCACTTCCTCCCATACAAGGCCTCATAAGGCGCCATCTCGAATACCGAGTGGTAGCTATTATTGTACGCGACCAACTAGAGGCAAATGATCCTCCCACTATCCTCGAAAGTCGATAACACAGCTCGCAAAGATATCCTCAAGAGTCCGATAGCGCGCTACCGCCGCCTGGCTCGTGGATGGAATGCGCATTTCGTGCTCACCGCGCCCCTAAACCTCTCGAAAGACTCTGTAAGCTAGCCGAAATCGGGCTCCTCTGGATATGATCGAAATAGGACTCCACGCACCGACGATCTCTGATGTAAAGTCCGCATAATCCTCACCGAAAAGTCGCCCCGACGGAAGAAAGTGGCTGGTTTCGCCACCGCCGACGCTAACCCATATAGAATCATGTCTCCTCCGAAAGCGCAGGTAATCCCGCGATGGTCCATGTTGATTACCTCCCACTTCCGTGTCGATCTCTATCGCCGCAACAAACCACTGTGCCTCCGTGCTCTACCTTCACCGGCCGACAACACGGGCACCGAGCTACGAACTCGCAACGCCCTCTTCAAGTCATCCCACCAATACACGCATCTAAGGTCGTGGTACATTTTGGTCGACTCGACGGATAGAGTAACGCGCTACCGCGTGCTTCCCAAGAACTCGCCAAGTCCTCAAACATCCGAACACACAACTCGCCAAACCTTAGCACCCCATCAGTGCTACTCAAAAGGACCTTGCCTCACGAAGAGTCAGATCACGATAACGTGTCAAAATCGATCTCGAATCGCCGCTTCTTCACCTCGACGACGGAAGACTCGCAACCTCACGAACTCGAACCCCATCGCTATCGTAATCAATCAAACGGACACCAAGGCTCGCTAATCGATGCAAATCATGAACCATGTCCTCCTCTCTAGTTGCACATCCGATAGGCTCCCATCGACCTACGACTAAGAGCATCCGCCACAACATCGCTTTCCCGTGGTACAGATATCAACATCGTAATCCTTAAGCAACTCTAACCACCGCTCGCTGTAAGTTCAGCCTCTCGTCAAGATATACCGAGGCTCTGTGGTCTCAGATAAATATCCACGTGAACCCCATACAAATAGTGCCTCCAGATCTTCAAAGCGAATCACACCGCCAACTCCAAATCACGCGGGTAGTTCCTCGTGGTTTCTTCAAATTGCCGATGATATGTTATAACCTTGCCATGCCGCATCAACACATTATCCCAACCCGATGCCCGACGATCACAATACACGATATAACCGTCTGACCTCTCGAAGAGTAAGAACGGGGCGCCGCCTTCTTTCAAAGAATCGGAAACCCCGCCACAAGCATCGCCATCAAACTTGGCCGCTTCCGAGTCACCTAGTCAATGGTGCGTAGATAGCAAACTTCTCCACGAACCGATAATATCCTCGCAAGGCCCGTAAAATCGCGAACCTCTGTCGAGTAGTAGGTCTAGGCTGGCATCGATCGCTCGATTCGCCAGATTCACTCAATGCCATCACCCCGGCTAATATGCCCAAGAAAAGCCACCAAGTCAACCAAAACTCACATTTGGAAAACTTGGCGATAATCGCTGGTCCCGAGAATCACAAGATACCTCAAATGCTCCGCATGCTCCCGCCTCGAGCGAATAAACCAAGATATCATCAATGAACACTATCACAAACGTGTTCAAAATGGTTTGAACACTCGCTCATCAAATCCATGAATATCGCCGAGCATCGTCAACCCAAAAGACATGACCCGAACTCATAATGCCCGTATCGTCCGAATGCACCCTGTGGACATCCACCTCTCGACTCGCACTGATGATAGCCCGATCGCAGATCAATCTCGAGAAACATCTCGCACTCGCAACCGTCGAACAAATCATCAATCCCGGAAGGGGTATTCGTTTAATGGTCACCTTGTTCACCGCTCAGAATCAACACACATGCGCAGCTGGCCCCGCCCTTCTTCTTCACGAACAATACCGGGCTTCCTGTGGAGAAACACTAGGCCCGATGGCCCTTCTCCAAAGAAATCCCTAAGCCGATCCTTCAACTCTCTCAACTCGGCAGTGTCATCCTCGTATGGCGAATGGAAATAGGCCGAGTGTCCGCAATACATCTATACAAAACTCGATCTCCTCTCGTGAGGATACCCGGAGGTCGTCTGAAACACGTCTGGAACTCTCTCACCACCGAATCGACGGAAAATCTGCACCGCAGCCTTCGTGATCAAACACCCGAATGAGATGGTAGATGCATTCTTCGTACCATCTTCCTAGCCTTGAGGTAGGAAATAAACTCGCCTCTACGATACCGTGCTCCTCCCACTCAACAACCGGCCTCGTGAAACCGGAACCGCATTACTTTCTCTCTCAGCCTACATTGGCGTAGTGTTAAGCCAGCCAATCCATCCCCATGATCACGCCGGTCAATCATCTCCAACTCTATCAAGTCGCCAGGTCCGACGATCAGAATGGTCACAGACAAGCTCTATATACCCGCCGAGCTACCACCGAATCACCCACCGCGTAGCTACCTCGAAAGTGGTCTATGGACTCGTGCTCATCCCTATCCTACTAGCAACAAGGGAGATATATAGACAGAGTAGAACCCGGATCTATCAAAGTATACACATCAAACCCAGAACCGATAAGGTACCGTGATTTACATCGCGAGGCCTCCCGATCCCGCTGGCCGGACAATCATAAACGCGTTCTCGAGGACCGCTAGAATCGGGACCCGCGCCACGACCGCCGCGACTGCCGTCCACGAGTACCTTGCCCTCCGTGGCGAGTAGCCGATGAAGAAGACCGCGAAAGAACTCAGAGTCGACTTACCATCAAGATCGCCTTGGCTCTGACAAGCCGCATAGTGACTCGCCGCCACAATCAAACAAGCTCCCGTAGCACCACAACTCCCGGCGGATCTACCGTGACGGCCACACCGGCGGGTGGTCCCGACGCCGCATTTCGCCGCCTGACGCTCAAGTCCCGCCTCGGTTCGCCTCGAATATCTCGGCCAGGCTGAGATGGTGCAGAGTGCTCAGCCGGGCCGTGGTGCACCCAGATCGCCCGAGGCCGCCACCACGATAGCTACCAAAAGACCGCTGCCCCGGCCTTCGCCGTCACAACCCGCTGGTCTCTACGCCTCGCATCCAAGAGCACGAGCTCGCACGCGGTAATGTCCATACCCGGCCAAGAGAAACACCCGCATACGACTCGCCATATAATCATCTAGCCCGGACGTAGCGGTGCACCCTATCCTCCATATTCGCTACTAACGCTGGACATATCGAGCCAATGAATCAAACTCGACATTGTACTCCCGACAAGGCCCTCTCGCCTCAGCAAAGAAAAATCTATCACCGCGCCTCCTCATCCGCGAGGCAAGAAGTGAGCGAGGAAAGCCTCGAGAACTCATCCTAAGTACTGGGACGCGTGCTCTCCCGGATAACTCCCATGAATCAAACCAATCGATCGCGTATCACGCAAATTTACGTGGAACTAAAGATCACTGACCGGTCTCCGACGCCCGATCACTCTCAAAATCCTCAGAGTCGACGGATGAACTCCCGCGATCATCCTCCGCCACCCGTGAAACTCGGGCGGCTACAACTCGTAAAGTCTCGTAGTCTCAAACTCTCGCCTCTGTGAACCACGGTACGATCGGGCTGGACTGAATCGCCAGATTCACTGCCTCATGTTCGCCACGATCTCGCCAAGAATCGCCATCTCTCAGAGCCCATCTCATCTCGCCTCCAGCCGCGGATCGAGGTGTAGGTACTGTGGTCTCACCGACGCCGCGCCCTAAACCTCTCGGGTCGGGCGCGCCGTAGAACTCACCGCTCGTATAGATCGCCCGAGCCTCGTGACTCTAGGTGTCCCACTAGCGCCTCCTCGCCGCTTTGCCCTTCTCGCCCGGCCGCTTTACGCGAGGCATAATCATATGTAAAAGGAATACGTTAGAGGGGTCCGACTTTAACACAATCTAAAGCATGATCTCAGAGTGAGAAGAATGGAAACCAATCCTAAATATCCTATAGCCTCTCGATTATCAAGGTGCACAACACACCGATAATCAAGACTCTACTAGATACGGTCAGAGACACTTTCCGAGGATTAATCGCTCGATACTACTTTTTGTCACGACCTGCTCATGCCCGTGATCGTGCCTTACCCGCACCCAAGTAGTCATACATCGAGAAAATCAGCTAATATAAAACAAGACATGAAATAATTGTAAATGATACACGCTTTCGAGAAAAGTGGTTGCTTTTCTAGCATATATACATAAACCAAGGTTTGCAGCTACATCCCAACTGCATAACATGACTACAGCACTCTAAGGAAATAAACAACTATGGCGACAGTGGCCCCGCCATACCCCGATCAGATAAAACTATCTACAACAGGAGATCAAACCCAAAAGTAGAGCCTCCGAGAAGACGGAGCTCTTGACACCAACGCAAGAGATCCTAAGGACGTGGATCTAGCACTCGCTTCCTTACCGCGGCATGAACGCAGCCTCAAGGAGGTCAAGATAACATGTACTAAGTATATGAAATCAGAAGTACTTAAATGAAAACATATCATTTTAAAATCAGTTTTGCAAGTATGTATGAAACAACCAAGGTAACCGCACATAGTGCTACATCATAAACAAGAGCAACAATAGGTAAATCAGAATGTGTCTTTTCTAGGCCGCGAATGATCAAGCAGGCCAATTGCCCGTAGTATCACCAAGCAAGCCTAACTCGACTCCCGTAGTCCGCATAGGCCACTCACATAGGCCCGCATAGGTATATAACCCCGCATCGAGGGTAGCTACTCCTGCATCGCCCCGACTCGTAGTCCGCATTTGACCACATAGACCGCATGAGGTATAACCCCGCATCACTAACCTCGAACTCCGTAGTTCCGCATAGTCCCCTCGACCCGCATGAGGTATTCTCGAATCACGGTCCTGCATCACCGAGTCTACCCCAGACGGAGGCGCCTTAACCCCTGAATATGTCAAGAGGCGAGTGATATTATACTAACATAACAGCTTTATCGTTAAACAACATAAGCACAACAAGAATACTCTTATACGAACGCTATAAGACCCTAACACACATAGCATCATATCATGTCTACTTATCAAACCATCTTATTATTCTTTTCACAAATCAATATAAGTCCTATAAACACATAGGCAAACTGCTTCTTTTATCATGCTTGCTGGTTATACCTAATAGGCAAACTGCTTTCTTTTATCATGCTTAAGTGGTTATACCTAACTTCCCATAAAGCTAGTATAACTCTTAAGCTTCGCTTAAAAACCAATTAGTTCTCTTCATAAAAATGATTCAAGAATCTTTTGAAATGCTTTCAGATCCTTATTATTCGTGCTTAAGTCGCAAGACATTGCTGTAAGTATTATTCAGCTTAAGTCAAAAGACATTGCTGTAAGTATTATTCGCTTAACACGCACGCCTACCGCATTCATATATATTTAAAATATCATGCTTTAGGAAGAATCACATACCTTCTCAATAAAACCACCGCCAAGTCAATATGTCGCGCAGAGAAATCAACCTATAATAGTCGACACGCCTATCAACGCTCAGACTACTCAGAAAACAGCTTCTAAGCGTAGGGTTCTATATCCTACTTAAAATTGGGCAGCACTTCCTACCCGTGAGCTACTCAAGTTCATCAGAAAACAAATTCTATGTGAGTACAATTTGATTATTCTTCTTTAAACCCTTCATCGTGATAACAGCTCAATTCTATTCTCGTGATATACTTCTAAGTATTTAATACTTATTCTTATACTACTACAAAGATGTATTCTCTAATTCAAAAGAGGGTTAGGATTATTTACCCTGTAAGCCCAATAATATCCTAGATAAAAGTCGATCCGAGCAAGGCTTAGCTCCTAAGTCAGACGTCCGATAGCTCCAATGAAACCTTAGAAGTTCTTCACAACTTCTACTAAGTACTAAGTGGATTTGGGCTAGGTATTTTGGGCATTATAACAATACTAGAAGGCAACTTTTCTACCAAGGGAGTGGGTAGTGTTTCGCTAGGTTTCTTTTAGAGAGTGGGGTATTCGCCAAGACTTCACAAGTGGGAGAAGCGAGGCTTGGGACGATGGCTCACAAGGGGAAGGATGATTTAGGCTTGAAATTTGTGATGAATAAGTCTTCAAAGAGAGGGGTATTTATAGGAAACCAAGGGCCAAGATCAAGCTGCTGCAAGTGCTGAGGGCCAAGATTTGCCCAAGTGCCCCTAACCTACTCCTCAAATCACTCCACAAACAAAGGTCCATGTTCTAAGCCCCAAAGCCTCCCAATCGCCCAAGGCAAAAGGCCACTTGCCGTCCACTCGAGGGTGACAAGTGTCACCCTCTCGCTGGTCCAAAAAGGTTCCGCCGCCGGAAAAATTCGCAAAAATAAGAAATGACATAGCCGAATTTACCCTACGCGAGTCGTAAAACGCTTCGCTGAAACGATTCTTCGTGCGAGTCAGGCCAAAAAAACGTCCTAGGCCTAAACTTTTAAGGCTATACTTTCGTACGTACGCCCTCACGTACATACTCCAGAAATACGGGGTATAACACCCGCCATACCCCTGAATGTAAGTACCTACTACGACAGGGGACTATACCACCGATAAGCCTTCGGAGAAACGGAGCTTCCCAAACGCTGAACTGTGACCCTAAGAGCGAGGATCAACGATCGTGTACTTCACCGCAGATTAACGCAGCCCGGAGGTCGATAACAGTACCAAGTATGTGAAACTCAAAATATCAGAAATGAAATCATAGTAGTCTATATAAAGCAGAGACATGTATGATAACCAAACTACGCTCACAATAAATAAGCAATATGTCAAGTCGTGACTCACGCCTCAAAGTCATCACTCAATTATAACTACGGGTCTTACGCCCACAACATAAACAAGAGTTAAATATATATCAGAATCGGTCTTTTCTAGGCCGCTTAATGATCGGGCAAGGTCAATCGCCCATAAGACGTGATGCTGCGTTTAATCCTCGACTTCCTCACCGCATAGGTCACACATAGACCCGCATAGTCGTAGACTCGCACGGGGTAGCTAACCCCTGCACTCTCCTCGACTCCCGCAATCCGCATAGTCTCAATAGACCGCATAGTCACATTGCATCGCATAGGCATCCCCGTGACGGATAAAACACCCTAATGATCAACTCGAGCATACCGCCGCCCGCATAGTCACATAGACCGTGATAGGCCATATAGACCCGCATCAAGTGGCAAGCCCTCGATAATAAGTCAAGGGGTAGGTGATATAATAACATAACAATTATCGTTAAACAACATAAGCACAACAAGTGGAAACCCTTTACACAAACATCACCAGATACTAACACACGTAGCATCCTAACATGTTTACTTATCAAATCAACAAGAAAGTATTACAAGGCTAACACAAACCAACACAATCAAGTTATTCACGCAAGGTACTTTCTACTTTATGTTAACACTTTCGGGTTTTTATCCCCAAAATACTTCATACATTAACTCTTTAAAAGATCCGTTTCAAAAGTCACACAATACCCGTAGTATTAAAATAGAGTGACTATCTTTTTAAGTAAACCAAAACACTTCCTTTTGTAAAATCAATTAACAACATTATTTTCCAAACGTTCAAGTTTGCCTAATTTCAAATGCTCAAGTTTCTCTTTTTCGAAAGGTTTCGTAGTTCATAGTTTTAATCACTTAATGATATAATTCTCCTTTAAAACGATTTGAGAAACATATGTCTTATATGTGAGTAGGTTATTCTTGTTTATAACAATCTTATTAAAGCAGCCATGATCTAGGAAATGTAATATCATTTTGTCTCATCTTAGCTTCTATGCATTTGAGGTTTCTACTGGTTTTAATAATACTTAATTATTCAAGACATTTCCTTTTATTAGCGCCAGAATGGTTTGTTCGATACTTATTCGATTTTCAAATCAAGAAACATTATCCCATTTAAAACTAAGTACTCATTACTCACGAACGAGGTTTCACACTTATTAACAAAATTCATATTAATTCCTTTAAGTCAAGTCTCTTATCTTTTAAGATCAAGTCTCTTAACTTCTAAAATTAATAAACCATTCTTTTTATCTTCTTAAGCCGTTATACCTAACTTCCCATAAAGCTAGTATAACTCTTAAGTTTTAAAACAAAGTATTACTCTTCTGTTAAAAATGATTCAGTATTCTTTGAAATACTTCAAGATTCTTATTATTCGTGCTTAAGTCAAAAGACATTGCCGCAATTATTATTCAGCTTAAGTCAAAAGACATTGCCGCAATTATTATTCGCTTAACACACGACGCCTACCGCACTATATATATATTCTTTAAAATATCATGCTCAAGAGGATAGGAAGAATCACATACCTCGCGACGATTATCGACTATTAGCAAAACGCCCACTGCTTATAACCCGCCAGCCTTGTCCACCTTTCAAGTAGTACATGCTACTCGCAGAACATTCAACCTATAAAGGTTAAACAAGTCTATCAATGACTAGACTACTCAGAGATTATTCTTCGATGTGATTCCAGCTTCAAGTCTATTCTCAGAATATCCTTCTATTACGCTCAATTCTCTTCTATGAATCTTATATTTATTTCTAATAACTACAAGATGTAATTTCCAATTACAATAAGGTCAAGAGTATTTACCTCGATAAGCCCAAAATTATCCAAGTTATAATGTCATTCCGAGCAACGCTTAGCTCCTACTCCGGTGCTCCAACCCGCCCAAACAACCCTTAGAAGTTCTACGCAACTTCTTCTTAATACTCCAACCAACTATGGAGATTTTCCTTAGGTTTCGCTTGTGATCAAGGGAAGTATAATAGTATTTCGGCTTTTCAGATAAGTGTAACCTTGGAATACTACAAGGTATACGGGCCAAGGTATTTTGGAATAGTAACAATACTTTGAGAGTATTTCTACCAAGCTGGGGTGTATTTTATGAGAACAACTAGCAAAGTGGTACCTCGGCTAGCACCACTAGGAGGGGGATACTTTCGGCCGGAGGGGCTCTCGCCAAGGGCCTTCTCAAAGGGGAGGGGTGTTTGGACGAAACACTACCAAGAGGGGAAGCGGATTTTCAAAACTTAGAAAATGGTTTATGGACGAAGAAACGTCTTCAACTAAGGGGTATTTATAGGTCAAGCAATGGCCAACCAATGGCCAAGATCATGCCAAGTGAAAGGCAAGTGTAGGGTCAAGATTCATCCATGTGTACCTTATCCATCTACCACACCAACTATCACAAAATATCCTACCAACTACAAGCCCTCCAAATCGCCCCAATGCCGCCACAAGTCCACCACCAATTGTAGGTGACAAGTGTCGCCTCTCGTTGGTCCAAAGTATTTCGCCTCTGAAAAATCCGCAAAAATATAAATGACATAGCCGAATTTTCCCTTCGCAAGTCTTGCTAAACGCTTTGTCTGAAACGATTCTTTCGGTTTCAGGCACAAAATTTCGCCCTGCCTAATCTTTAAGGCTCAATTTTTCAGACGTATGTCCTCACGCATATACTGAAATACGGGTATAACACCTTACCCGGCACCCAAGTAGTCATACATCGTAGAAATCAATAATATAAAACATACAGATATGAAATAAGAGATAAGATAATAAAACAAAGCAACCAAAACGGTTGCCTTCTCGATATATATAATAAATCTTGAACAGCTACATCCCTTTTACAAACCCTTCCCACAACAAGATTACTGCACTCTAAGAATGTAATAACACCTATGACGGACAGTGGCTCGCCATACCTCGAATGTACGTAACCTACAACTCAGTGGAAACATACCAAAAGATAAGCCTCCGAGAAACGGAGCTTCCTAATATGTCGAATCGTGATCCTATGAGCGAGGATCAACAACCTGTACTCTACTCGCAGATGAACGCAGCTTCAAGCGAGGTCAACATAACAGTACCAAGTATGAAATCAAAATATCAAAATGAAATCATAATAGTCTATATAAAATGTAAGACATATATGATAACAAAACTACGCTCATAAAAGCAAATATGTCAAGTCGTGAGTCACGCCTCAAAGTCATCCTCACGCCCGTGGAACTCCTTCCTCACCGCTCAGCCTAGGTATAAGTTAGGTGATACGTGTCACACGCCTCACCTCATCTCATGGACTCGAGGTGGAATCGTGTGGAATACATGTCTTGGCCCATCTCATGGGACTCGATAAGAATCGATGGAATACATGTCTCGCCCATCTCACGGGACTCGATAGAAATCGCACATGTCTCGCCCATCTCACGACTCGAGAAATCGCACATGTCTCAAGACATCTCACGGACTCGATAGAAATCGCGACACGTCTCGCCCATCTCACGGGACTCGATAGAAATCGGATGGAATACATTCCCGCTCATCCCATGAACGCGTGTCGCATGAAATACATTCCCGGCCCATCTCATGGACTCAGATCGAATCGTGAAATACATTCCTGCTCATCTCACGAACGCGCTGTCGCGCGCCCTAACATCTAAACGCTTTTAAGATAGATTAAGATAATACCATGTTTTCCTTTTAAATCAACTAAGGCAATATTATGCCCTCCTTTTTAAACCAACACACTTTCCTTCTTAAAGTCAAGTAACAACATTCTTTTCCAAAAGTTCAAGTTTGCCTAATTTCAAATATTCACGTTTCTTATTTTCGAAAGGTTTCATAGTTCATAGTCTTAATCATTTAATAACATAATTCTCTTTTTAAAAAAACAGTTGAGTAATATATGCCTTATGTGTGAGTAGGTTATTCTTGTTTATAACAATCTTATTAGAGCAGCCATAATCTAGGAAATGTAATACAATTTTGTCTTATCTTAGCTTCTATGCAGATGGAGGTTTCTACTGGTTTTAATATAATTACTTATTTGTCAATACATTTTCCTTTATTAACGCTGCAGTGGTTCTTTCGATACTTATTCTCATTTCCGAACCAGTAAAACATTATTCTTTTAAAAATCAAGTACTCATTACTCACGAATGAGGTTTCACACTTTTTAACAAAATTCATATCAATTCAATTAAGTCAAACCTCTTATCTTTTGAGATCAAGTCTCTTAACTTCTAAAATCAATAACCCATTCTTTTTATTACTCTTAAGTCATTATACCTAACTTCCCATAAAGCTAGTATTACTCTTAAACTTTCAAAACCAAGTATTACTCTTCTTTCAAAACGATTCTTAATTCTTTTTGAAATACTTCAAGATTCTTATTATTTAA
Organism: Przewalskia tangutica; assembly: GCA_029844215.1. Classification (NCBI taxonomy): domain Eukaryota; kingdom Viridiplantae; phylum Streptophyta; class Magnoliopsida; order Solanales; family Solanaceae; genus Przewalskia; species Przewalskia tangutica. The sequence continues at coordinate 109,364,969 of CM056718.1, forward strand.
AACTCAAGTCAGAAGACGTCAAGTAAAACCATGTTCAGTTGACACACGTACGTCTACCGTACTATATATACTTTAAAATATCATGCTCAAGAGGATAGGAAGAATCACATACCTCGCGACGATTATCGACTATTAGCAAAATGCTCCAAAGTACTGTAATCCGGCTAGCCCTTTCCACCCTTCGAGTAGAATACGCTACTTGCAGTACTTCAACCTATAACGGTCATACAAGTCTATCAACGTCTAGACTACTCTGTAGAATAGTTCTAGATACAGATTCCTTATTCTACGAAAAATTGGGCAGCACTTCCCTACCCGTCAAACTACACAAGTTCATCAGAATACAAATTCTATGTAAGTACAGTTCAGTCTTCTTTAATATTCTTCTATTACAGTTCAATTCTCTTCTGTAATATCCTTCTATGAATCTTATATTCATTTCTATACTACTATAATATGTAATTTCCAATTACACTAGAAGGATAGGATTATTTACCTCGATAAACCCAAAATTATCCAAGTTAAATATCGATCCTGAGCAACATTTAGCTCCTACTCTGGGCGCTCCAACCCGCTCCAAACAACCTTTAAAAGTTCTACGCAACTTCTTCTTAATACTTCAACCAACTGTGAAGATTTTCCTTAGGGTTTCGTTTTTGTGACTGAAGGGAAGTATAATAGTATTTCGGGGCTTTTAGTATAGGTGTAACCTTGGAATACTATAAGGTATATGGGCCAAGGTATTTTGGAATAATAACAATACTTGGAGAGTATTTTTCTACCAAGGGGGTATTTTACGAAACAACTAGGAAAGCGTGGTATACTTCGCCAAGGGCCTTCTCAAGGGAGGTGGCTTTGGACGAAACTTTAAGAGGAGGGAGAGGATTTTTGCCTTGGATTTTCACAAGTGTGGATGAAGAAATGTCTTGCATTAGAGGGTATTTATAGGCCAACCAATGGCCAAGATTAAGACAAGTGGTAGGCAAGTGTAGGGTGGGATTTGGACATGTGTGCTGGTCCCACCTTATCAATCTACCACACAAATATCCTACCTAATCCTTGACAAAACACAAGGCAAAAACGTACAACTCTAGCCCTTTGTTGCCCACTTCTGAGGTGACACATGTCACCCTCCCGTTGGTCCAAAATATTTCGCCTCTCGAAAAATCCGCAAAAATTATAAATGACATAGCCGTAATTTTCCCTACGCAAGGTTTGGAAAACGCTTCGCAAAAAAACAATTCTTTTTGGTAGTCAGGCTCAAATATTTTCGCTCCTAGCCTAACTTAAGGCCTAAACTTTAGACGACGCCCTCACGCATATACTGAAATACGGTATAACATTCTCCCCTCCTTAGAAACATTCGTCCCGAATGTTCCTTCTCAAGACGGATAATGATAAAGTTCCTCTTAACAAGTTGCCAACGCCACACCTGGCCACAACAATAACATACGCGAAAATACTTAACCCAAGTCCACGAAATCATTCCTACATCACAAAAGCTTCCACCGGTCTAAAGGATACTTCCTTCGTGATCTTCACTTCACAACAAAATGATCTCCTTTATTCTCGCTAACACACGCTCTCTTCTTTCCTCACTGGGTCAGACTTTCTCTAACACTTGAACTCTTTCTAGTATAATGCATCATACCTCGCCATCGCTCGCTTTCCAAAATCTCCGAGTCACTACCTCCAAACTTGGTCATCTTACTAGCCTCAATCTCCTTTAAGGCCATTCCCGCCTTAACGATCCGATTCTTGGTCGAACATATCCACGAACTCATACGATGGTTACCTAAACTCGGCCTAGCACCCTCGCGACTCTACCACCGCGACCACCTAATCGACCCCACTTAATCCGGCACGTTGACCCGCACACGCCCTCAACCCGACCCTCCATCGTGTCAACTCTCGCTTCTCGATCCGAATAATCTCACAAATCAAGTCACGAAACCTAGTGGTCTTCTTAGCTCGACTACCCTCTCATTTTATACCTCTCGTGACTTATCACACAAATATATCCCACGATACTATGCACTCGATAAAGGTCAACACAAACATAAATCTTTTACTCAAGACGGCCTCGCATCTAAGGGTTCTACGATAAAACTCTAAGGCTCACACTTTCCCCGCCCCCAAACTTACCCTTAACCATGTTTTCTAAACACAATTTTAACATAATGTTATCTCAACATAATACTTAGCACTTCATCATATCATCTACGATACTAGTCTCTAGGGGTAAGAATATACCGTACTATCCGCCCACTCTAATCATAGGCTCACTCGCAGGCGTATACCGTAGGCGATGATCTCGCCACCGACCCTGAGTCAGGTCATTCTACCAGATCCCTTCTTTTAGATACCTCGTCACATGGCTCGACGCCGCAGTGAAACAAGCACCGCAGAAGACGACACTCGACGACGCTTGCCGACGCGCACACCGAGGAAAGCATGAACCCGACCGGCCGAACCCATGTATACCGCGAGCCGTAAGCCCCGTAGCTCACCAGCCTCCCGAATACCCCGGTCCCTCAAGATCGCGAGGACCACTGCATCGGGCGAGGTACATAACTAGCTCGCCGAGGCGCGTCCGCCTCGAAAGTTACCAAAGGACCTCGCCTCGCCCTCTTCTCGCTGATCTCGGCCATTCCGCCGACCTCTCCGCCTCACATCCAAGTGCATAAGCTCAGATGCGGCAATGTCCATGCCCGCCAAAGAGCTACACCAACAAGCTCTCGCCAAGTAGTCATCGAGCCCGCGACGTAGCGGCACTCGGCCCTCCATATCGCTACCAATGCGAGACGCATCGAGCTAATGAGTCAAACTCCACATTGTACTCCCGAACCAGACGCCGTTTGCCTCAACGCCAAAAACTGTTTACCGAGCCCTTCTCATCCGCGAGGCAAGAAATGTGCAAGAAATGCCCCGAGAACTCGCTTCCATACTACTGGAAGTGCATACTCTCCCGACAGCCTCCCACGACCAAACCACGATCGCAGATCACGCAGCCGACGCGAACCTAAACCACCGACTCGGTCTCCGAATCTCGATCACTTCATGATCCGTCAGAATCGCCGAACGAACTCCCGCGATCATCCTCGTGCCTCACCCGAACTCAAGTGCTACAACTCGTAAAGTCCCGTGAGCCTCAAACTATCCGATCTAAAGTGAACTATGGGTACTATCGAATCGGAATCGCCACATCCAAATTTATCTCATATCTCGCCACGATCCCGCCAGAATCGCCATCTTTGTAACCCATCTCCTCCGCTTCCAGCCGGACCGAGGCTCGTGTATCAGGGTCTCAGCAGCCATCGCCGCGCTTCTAAACTCTATCTGGGCAAGCGCCGCAAAACTCGCTGTCTCAAGCACTATCTCGTAATGATCGGGCTCGCGCCCATACTCTCTCTATATCCTACTAGCGCCTCCTACGCCTTGCCTATCTGGGCCCGGTTTCTGCGCGAGGCATAATCGTAAAATGAAATGCGCTGAGGGTCCAACTTACAACATGCGCTTCTAAGGCACGATCTCGTAATGAGAAGAATGGAAACTAATCCTAAATGTCTGCAGCCTCCTCGACATAGATGTGGTGCACAACACACCGATAATCAAGACTCTACTAGACACGGCTCAGACACTTTCCGAGGATTAATCGCTCGATACTACTTTTGTCACGACCCGATCCCGGAGCTCGTGGATCGTGCCTTACCCGCACCCAAGTAGTCATACATCGTAGAAATCACGAATATAAAACATACAGATATGAAATAAGAGATAAGATAATAAAACAAAGCAACCAAAACGGCTGCCTTCTCATATATATAATAAATCTTGAACGCTATATCCCTTTACAAACCCCGCCACAACAAGATTACACTTCTAAGAATGTAATAACACATACGACGACAGGGCCTCGCCATACCCCGAATGTACAGAACCTACAACTCAGTGGAAACATACCAAAAGATAAGCCTCCGAGAAACGGAGCTTCCTAATACGCCAATCGTGATCCTATGAGCGAGGATCAACAACCGGTACTTCTACCGCGCATTTAACGCAATTTCACGGCGAGGCCGCGATAACAGTACCAAGTATGTGAAATCAAAAATACCAAAATGAAATCATAATAGTCTATATAAAATGTAAGACATATATGATAACAAAACTACGCTCATAAAAGCAATATGTCAAGTCGTGACTCACGCCTCAAAGTCATCCTCATTCTTCAGATCGACCTCCTTCGGGCCGCTCATGCCGCAGTTTAGGTAATGCTAGCTTGGCGATCCGCAGTGTAGGACCGCCGTAGTTTTTGGATAGCTCCTTCGTCGGAGCTTATCTTTTGGTATAGTTCCTTCAAGATGTGCTTTGTACGGTTGGGTACGACGGGCCTCATTCCGCCATGTTTCGTAAACTCTGTAGGTCCGCATTCATACGTGGGATTGACTCATGTACGGTGTAGTGTCTTTGTTATAATATTATATGGCACTTTGTCGGCTTTGCCTTGCACGCACGATTGGTTTAAAAAAAGGTGTTATTTAATTTTCCGCAGCTACTTAGTTGTTATGCAGAGGTGCCTGTAGGCACCACCACGCCCGGGTTCGGGCGTGACAGAGTGGTATCGTGAGCAATACCTCGAATGTTTACAGACCGTGTCTAGTAGAGTCTTGATTATCGGTGTGTTGCGCGCCACACCCATAAACAGTGAGGCTACTGACATTTAGAGTTGGTTTCATTCTTCTCACTCGAGATCGTGCCCTGTGAGCCGTGTTAGTAAGATAATTCCTCTCCGACGTAATTTTGTGTTACGCTTATGCCTCCAGCGAGGGCAACACGCCTGTATGGCAAAGGAGTAGCAGGAGCTACTAGTCGACTCAGAGAGTTGATAGGCTTATGCCTGGTATACCTGATGTCATGCCACACGAAGTTCTTCTCAAGGCCAGTTTTGAGGCCCCGACACCGTGAGCCTCCAGCTTTCTCAGGAGCGCACTATGTGGTCAGCGAGGGAAGCTTATGTTATTAACCAAGACATGCTACGCTTTATCACAGAAGTTATTCGCCAAGACAGCAGTGCAGAGTGGTAGAGGCCAACGCGAGATCAGAAGAGGCTAGACCGGCTGGTTATCCCTGAGTTTTGGACGAGTCGCCTCAAGAAATGAGTGAGATATTCATCCCACCTACCCAAAGACATACCCCGCAGCTCATAGGTGGGAGATTTGACTCACAAGGTATTTAGAGCCTGGCCCAAGCTCCAGTGGGTCGAAGTTCTCGTATGAGCAGAGGATTTTCTCAATGAGGCCACATATTCCTCAAATGTTTCCATTATAGTAAGCGCCATTTGGGAAAATGCCGTCATGGCACAGTGTGTTTGTTATTATTGTGACCGTCCGCCACAAGAAGTGGAATGTCCTCGTTAGAAAGAGCACCTAGCGTGGCTCACCCAGAGGCCGATGGTTGATTCCCTTTCTCCACAACAGACGCCCCCTGCAAGGCGTGTTCACGCCACCACCGTGGTAGAGGTCAGGGTGGTGTTTATAGTTCTGGCGGTCCTTCAAACCGCAGAGGTGACGTGATTACTAGGCAGGATCAGAAGGCAACATCTCATGGGGTTACAGGTATATTTTGATTCTTTTGAATCATACGCCAGATTGATAGATTCAGATTCCGCCCTTTGATTAGTACCCCCGGAGGTAGGAATACTTTGATTAGTAAAGTGAGAAGTTAAGAATGTTTACGATAATGGTAAGTGAACTGAGACTATAGTTGTGTAGAGTTCACACGTAGTAATTGCCCCATGACAGTGTAAGACCAATAGGAAGATCAGACAAAGAGAAATACTGACCTACGTGGCGAACCTCTGTTAACAGGGATAGTGTGAGAAGACTCTCGAGATAAGAGAAAGATTTATTTCACACTAAGAATGAGAAGTTATGTGACGATGAGTCGGGCATGGACTCATTTCGGTCACCAGAGTATGGAAACGGGTGATGTCGCTAGAAAGTGGTCCCGGGACGCAAGGCCCAAGTTTAGTTAATTATTGTATGAGTTCATGGATGTGTTCCACCGGAACCAGGCCGTAAGGGTCGAGAAGAACTCGACGGAAAGTAAGTAACAAATGGCCAAGTTTGGATAGTAACCCAATGATTGGAGAATAGAAACAATATTTGAGATTTTGTACGGTACTAGATAAGTTTGAAAGCACGGTATGTATGACAAGTAAGGAAAGAAAGCGAACCTCTAAGGATCCCGTGTTTTAAGACTGCACTTTCCAAGTTTTGTGAGGAGGGGTCGCAGACTAAGGTCCATTGTTATGTTTACGATGTTACGTGGTGGCCATGTGCATCGCTGGTCTTGTGCGCTTTGATCGATAGCATAAGATGTAGTTTACGCCGAGTTTGTACAACTTGGCAACCGACTAAGAACATTCGGGGACGAATGTTTCTAAGGAGGGAAGAATGTTACACCCCGTAAGTCCAGGACATGTATAATAGAATGTAAGTAAGGAATCAAGACTTGGAAATTAGTACGAAAGGGGAGAATTGTTTTTCCGACGGAAAATCTTCCGAACGTCGGAACGGATAAATGTTTGTTGTTGAGAATTGAATTCTCAAAATGTATTATTTGAGGAATATGGAACTTTTAACATTATGGAAATTTATTTTTACGGATTTAGTCACTGGGCCCACCCGAGGAATTTTACGCTTGTGGCCCACGAGGGTTACGAAATTTTATGGACGAATGAGAGGGCGACACGTGGTGAACTTCTAATTACGATTTACCTCAGATCGACCTCCTTCGGGCCGCTCATGTCGCAGTTTAGGTACGCTTAGCGATCCGCAGCGTAGGACCGCCAGAGTTTTGGATAGCTCCTTCGTCGAGCTTATCTTTCGCATAGCCTTCAAGATGTGCTTTGTACGGTTTTGGGTACGCGGGCCTTGTCCCGGCCATGTTTCGTAAACTCTAGAGGTTTGTATTCATATGTGATTCGACTCATGTACGGTGGTCTTTGTTATAATATTATACGACAAAATTACTTTGCCATTGCACGCACGCATTGGTTTTAAAAAAAAAAGGTGTTATTTAATTTTCCGCAGCTACTTAGTTGTTATGGTGAGGGTGCCTGTGTAGGCACCGCCACGCCCGGGTTCGGCGTGACAACTATGACGACAAGGCCCCGCCGCACTTCGAATATACATAGCCATGACAACTCCGAACATCGAGCCATCTCAAAATGTCAATCGTGATCCTAAGTCATGATCCACAATCGTACCTAAACTCGCGACATGAATGCACTCAAGCGGGGTCAAGATAACAAAAATTTAATATGGAACTGAAAATAAGGTACAGAAACAAATCATAATTGTACAAAATAATGACAGGGCAAGTATAAAAGGGTACATACCAGATCCTACCGTACATTACCATCTCGTGAACTTAATCGCATCTTATTATCTTTTCCCATTTTTCAATAAAAGTTATAGTCACATTCTTACGCATGCTTAGGGAAAATCATTAAGTTCATTACCATATAACTTACTTATCTTTCATAACATAATCCGCCCTTTACGAGGGACGATATACTACCCGACCTAACTGGACGCGATCAAGTCACACAAATATCAAAGCGCGTTCGCGGAATCCCCATCATCGCCGATACCATAAGTGTAACATATAACCATGTGATGCACCCGTGGCATCCTACCTCACCGCCGCATACATACACAATACATATATATATCTCCCGCCCGTGGAATCCTACATCATCGCCGACACCGTAGTGTAACATATAACTACGTGATGCGCCTGGCATCCTACCTCACCGCCGGCGACATATATACAACATATATATATATATATATATATAACGTGGCCGCATGCCCCTAATCCTCATCGTATAAGCATGGCCATAACGCGTGCCCTCAACATCCCTTATCGTAGCGCAGTCTTCATGGAGCTAGCCCACGGAGTAATAATATAACACGCCCCTAATCCTCATCGTGGTACATGTCTTCACGAGCTAGCCCATGGAGTAATAGTCGACATAGCATGGTCGCATGCCCTAATCCTCATTGTATAAGCATGGCCACGGGTAATAAAACAACTGGGAATCTAACCCGCCTCCTAGTCACATGCCCCTAATCCTACATCGTGATAAAGATGTCCAAGGATCAATCATAATGGAAGCATACCCGCGGAATCCCACATCACCGCTTCAGACGCCCAAGCAAACTTACAACAAGACAAATTCTCCAACTGAGAGTCACGACAACGTAAACATATAATACTTGCACTCAAAGCTATCACAAGCAAACATAGGCAAGTTCATTAAACCTTTAGACTTCCATTTTTATAAACTCATGGCACTTTCGTTTCACACATAAAAATCCGGGAATTTAACCCAAAGTACTACGTGCCTCTACTCCTTTAAAATGATTTTCTTTCAAATAAAACTTCCAAGATACTAATAACCGTAGTATCAAGTCATACTTACTTTTCAAGACAAGTCACAATACCTTTTTAGAAATACAATTATAGGCTTCTAAATCACGTGACTTCTTTCTTTAAAACCTTAAGCAATTGGTACCTTTAAAACAATTTGCCCTTCTTTATTTCAAGTCATTTCTTTGCTTACATTACTGAAGAAAACCATTCTTTTAATCTTTCATAAAGTTGTTATAACCAACTTCCCATAAAGACGTTATAACTCTTTATGTCTTATACAAATTCATTCCTTTTATAACCAAGAGACTTATACTTTCAAATCAAATCACATAGCTTTCAAAATACTTCAAGTCTCTTAACTTTTAAGAAAACAAGTTTCTTAACTTTAGAAATCAAGTCTTTCCAAATCAAGTATTCTATACTTGTAAATCAATTCATTTCTTCCTTTAAGAATCAAGTCCCATAACTTGAAAAATAAAGTCCCTTCAGTTTTAAGAATTTGAGATCCATAGTCTTAAAACTTCATACGTAAATTCTTATAAGTTAAGTAACATATACATCATGTGTTGTGAATAAGTTATACTTATTTATAACGATCTTATTCCAAAGAGTTATGATCTAGAAAATGTAATACAATTTTGTCTTATCTTAGTTTCTATGCAGATGGAGAATTCTACTCATTTTAACATAATTGATTGTCATTACATTTTCCTTTATTAACGCTGCAGTGGCTTGTTCGATACTTATTCTCATTTGTGTCATAACTTAGCCAAGTCAACTTGGCTCCAAAATACCTCCTAACGACTCTTACCAACATCCCCCATAAGACTTGGTAAGAACTTAGGATAACTTAGACATAACCCTCACGTAGAGTAAATCAACATACATACCTCTTAACTTCTAAGAGTAGAAGGAATCATGAAATAATACCACATGTATATTCCATACATAGAATCATGTCAAAAGAAGGAAGAGGTTCACATACCTCGCGACGATTATAGACAAATAGCAAAATGCTCTGAAGTACTTCAACCTTGATAGCTATTCCATCCTTCAAGTAGAATCCACTATACTTAGTACTTCAACCTAAAAATGGCCATAATACGTCCATTAACCTCTAGCTTCGAACGTAGAATATTATAAGTGCAAAGTCACTAAATTCTACGGAAAATCGGACAACACTTCCTTTGTTTCTACATACTTTGCCACCTTTTTCAAGGCCGAATACAATAACCAAACACGCCACATTTAAGGCTCAACAATGTAGTTAACAATAGGGGATTACACGCCTACAAGACGTGTAAAATTCCTCCCCACAATTGATATCAAACTAGTCCACAATACAATGCCATTTTCGGCCAAAAGGTGCAACAACTTATCAAACTTTCCAATTCCTTTCCAATCCAAGTTCTTAGGTCTAACATGTTATATAGTCATAAACAACTTCAACAACTACAATTTCCTTCAATATATAACATGTGACGACTTATACTTATAATCAACTTGAATCAGAATCATTAAGGCTAAACATACTAGTTTCTGGACAGGTTCCAATATCCAATATACTTATCAAACTTCATAATATAAACATGTCATGCTCGCTAATATCCATAGCTACAACAATAAGTAATCTTAATTACTAAAACGACAAGAATTGTACCTTTACAAGCCCTTAATCTTTCCAAGATTCAAAGTCGCTCCTTAGAAATTCTTAGCTCCTTTCCTTATGTTCCAATCCGCTCCAAGCACTCCTTAGAAGCCTATGAAGAACCCATCTTCAAGTTCCAACTTCAAAGTCAAGAACCCCTTAATTTTCCGCTTCATGACTAACGTGAAAACGCTGTTTTTCCAAATCTTTCTATTGAGATATCCTTACAATACCCTTAGGGACCTTGGGTTTAAGTCTTCAGAATAATGGATCACAAACTAAAAATTTTGTGGGAATTTAGTGAACCCGTGAGCTTCACTTCAAGAGAAAAAGAAATTTTTAATTAATTCTTAGTGTTTGAAGACTGGGTGTTGCACTAGAGTGTATATAAAACACAAATGGCGGTCAAGATTATAACAAATGCGTGGCTAGGATTTAAGAACATTAATTAAATAGCCAAGTGGACAAGTTGACTTTGGTCAATAATATCATGCTAGCAAGACTAATCTTATAACTTGGTCAATGACCATCTTACCCTTGCTCCAATTCATCCAATACCAATGTGGGGGGGGGGGGGTGCCACGTGTCGCCCTCCCATTCGTTCATAAAATTCCGTAACCCTCGTAGGTCCCACAAAACGTAAAATTCCTCGGGTGGGCCCCACGTGACCAAATCCATAAAATTAAATTTCCATAATGATAATAAGTTCCATACTCTTCAATTAATGCATTTTGAGAATCTAATTCTCACCAACGAACATTTCTCCTTCCCGACGTTTCTAAGATTTTCCGCTTAAAACAATTCTTCCTTTCGCACTTATTCAAGTCTTGAGTTCCTTACGCATATCTCTCTTAAACATGTTCTAGAGTTACGGGTGTAACAACATGCTTTTGTACATGACGGCCCGGGTTCGGTGTGACAGAGTGGTATCAGAGCAAATACCATCTGACGTCAATGCACTGTCTAGAGAGTCTCGATTATCGGTGTGTTGCGCGCCACACCCATAAACAGTGAGGCTACAGACATTTAGGAGTTGGTTTCTATTTTTCTCACTCGAGATTGTGCCAGAGTCGTGTTAATAAGATAATTCCTCTCGACGACATTGTGTTACAACTATGTCTTCAATGAGGCAACAAATGTCTGTATGGCAAAACAAAGAGCAGAGCTACCACCGACTCATAGAGTTGATAGGCTTATGCCTGTGGTATACCGATATTGTGCCGCATCACGAGTTCTTCTCGCACAGTTTTGAGGCCCCAAAGACCAAAGCCTCCGCTTAGTTAGAGACGACTATAGGTCACGAGGGAAGCTATGTTATCGACCAAGATAGCAGTTACGCCATCACAGAAGTTATTCGCCAAGACATGCATTGTGTACAGAGGGTAGAGGGCCAACGCGAGATCAGCGAAGAGGGCTAGACCTGGCTGGTTATCCCTGAGTTTTGGACGAGCACTGGCAATGAAAGTGAGATATTCGTCCCAACCTACCAAAGACATACCCCGCAGATCACTGGTGAGATCGACCCACAAGGTATTTAGGAGCCGGTCCAAGCTCCGTGGGTCGAGGTTCTCGCAGGAGCAGAGGATTTTCTCACAATGAGACACCTATTTCTCAGCCTGGATGTAGTAAGCGCCATTTGGGAAATGTCATTATGGCACAGTGTTTGTTTTTATTGTGGTCGTCCCGGCCATATACAGGGTATGTCCTTTTAGCAGAGCACCGCGAGGTGGCTCACCATGAGGCCGATGGTTGGTTCCCTTTCCTCCACAATCGCGCGAATTTCTGCAAGGTGGTGTTCATACGCCACCACCGTGGCGCAGGCGTGGTGGAGTTTATAGTTCGCGGTCCTTCAACCGCATAGATGACGCGATCATCGGGCGTGATCGTGAGGCAACATCGCACGGGTTACAGTATATTTCGATTCTTCGAGATCACGCGCATTGATAGATTCAGATTTTGACCTAGCGTTTATGTTTTCCATTTATTGCTAGTAGTTGTAAAGTGATAGTACCCCTAGAGGTAGAGATACTTTGATTAGTAAAGTGAAAATTGAAGAATTTTGACACAAATGATAAAGTGAACGTAGACTATAGTCAGTAGGTTCACAAGTTGTAATTACCTCATAACAATGTAAGACCGATAGGGAAGGATGCACAGTAGAAATACTTCGGTCTATGTGATGAACCTCTAGTGAATAGGGGGAAAGGGTGAGAAGTACCTTGAGATAAGAGATAGATTTAATCGCACTAAGAATGAGAAGTTAAGTGTGATGATGGGTCGGGTTATGGAATCATTTAGGGTCAGACATTAGTATGAAATAGGGTGATGTCAGTAGAAATGGTCCCGCTATGTGATAGGGTCACGAGGATGCAAGGCCCAAGTCTAGTTAATCGTTGTACGAGTTCGTGGACGCGTTCCACCGGAACCATATCGTGAGGGCCGAGAAAGGCCTTAACGGGAATGCAAGTAGCATCATGGCCAAGTTTGAATAGTAACTCCAAGGATTGTAGAACAAAATCAATATTTGAAATTTTGTACGTATGCTCAAATAAGTTTAGAAGTACGAGAAAGTATGACAAGTAAGAAATGAAGGAACAAGGGTTAAAAGAACTATAGTGGTTATAGTTAAGAGTAATGAAGTTGCGTAGAGAAAATTCCTTTAGGATACGAGTGGAGGTTAATCGCATGGTACACACGTCTTAGGTTCAGTAACACTGTCCATAGTGTTATACCCCGTATTTCCAAGAGTATGTACGTGAGGGCGTACGTACAAAAATTTAGGCCTTAAGTTAGGCTAGGAACGAAAATTTGTGCACAACTACCAAAAATAATTGTTTTCCGACGAAACGCTTCCTGACTTTGCGGGAAAATTACGCTGCAACATTTATTATTTTTTATGGATTTTTTCGAGAGATGAAATATTTTGATCAACGGAGGGTGATATGTGTCACCTCAAAGTGGAAGGCATTGTGGGCTCTTGTTGGACGATTTATAGTCAAGGGGTTGGTAGGATATTTTGTGATATTTTGGTGGTAGATGGATAAGGTACACTTGCCCAAATCCTCACCCTCCACTTGCCCCCCACTTGTCTTAATCCTAGCCCTTGAAAGTTTTATAAAGCCCTTTCGGACCCGCATGAGGTATTCCTCGCATCATGGGTAGCAAATCCACGGAATATGCAAATGTCACAAACCCGGGGAATGACCCCGTAATGCACAATATATCACTAGCACAACCGGCTATCATACATAACATAAGCACTACCGGCTTATCATAATAACATAAGCACTACCGGCTTATCATACATGTCACGACCCGACCCCGGGCCCGCGACTGGTGCCCTACCTGGGCACCCTTACAGGTATACATCAGAGATAATCAGCGGAACATACATGAAACTTATAAAATAAAACAACAGAAGTAAAACAACAAGTTAGCCAATAGGGCTACCTTCCTGGACATATATATATACAACCGAAAGCAGTTGCCTCATTTCCTTTACAAACTGACCCACAATATATGACTACAGACCTCTAAGAGTTTTAACATAATAATCGTATGGACAGGCCCCGCCATACCCCGAATATACATGAATCTACAACCTCGTGGAAAACTGCATCAAGAGATAAGCCTCGAGCAAATGGAGCTTTTTCCCAAAATCAACCGAGATCCTAAGAGCAAGGATCACCAACCTTGGTACCTAAAACTCGCGGCATTAACGCAGCCTCAAGGGGTCAGACAACAATTTAATATGGAATAGAAATAACGTGACAAGAAATGTGATCATAATCATAAAAGAAATGACAGGACAAGTATAAAAGTACATACTGCATCCTCGTGTCATTACCACTTATGAACTTAATCGTACCTTATTATCTTTACCCATTTTCAATAAAAGTTATAGTCACATTCTTACGCACATGATTAGGAAAAATCATTAAGTTCATTACCATATAACTTACTTATCTTTCATAACATAATCCGCCTCGGGCGAGGGACGATATACTACCCTACCAATCTAGGACGCGATCAAGTCACACAAATATCAAAGTGTGCCCGTGGAATCCCCCATCACTGCCGACATCTATAAGTGTACAATATGACCATGACCACGTGACGCGCCTGCATCCCACATCACCGCCGGCGCATACATACACAACACATATATATATCCCCGCCCGTGGAATCCCACATCATCGCCGATACCGTAGTGTAACATATAACCACGTGTCGCGCTCGTGGCATCCCACCTCACCGCTTCACAGACATATACAACATATATATATATATATATATAACGCGCCGCATGCCCTAATCCCACATCGTATAAGCATGGCCATAACGCGCCCTGCATCCTCATCGTAGCGCAGTCTTCATAGTGAGCTAGCCCATGGAGTAATAATATAACATGCCTGCGTAATCCTCATCGCGGTACATGCCTTTACGAGCTAGCCCATGGAGTAAATATAATACGGTCGCATGCCCCTAATCCCACACCGTATAAGCACGGCCATGGAGTAATAAATGCGCGCATCTAACCCGCATCTCCGCCGCATGCCCCGCATCCTCATCGATAAGCATGGCTAAGATCAATCACAATGGAAGCATACCCGCGGAATCCCGCCACCGCTTGCACGCCCAATAAAATGTCCAGCATCTAACCCGCATCCCGGTCACATGCCCCAAATCCCACATCGATAAGCATGTCCAAGGATCAATCATGATGGAAGATACCCGTGGAATCCCACATCACCGCTTGACGCCCAAGTAAACTTATAACAAGACAATAATTCTCCAATCGAGAGTCACGACAACGTAACATATAATACTTGCACTTAAAGCTATCACAAGAAAATACAGGCAATTTCATTAAACCTTTAGACTTCCATTTTTATAAACTCATGGAACTTCCGTTTCACACATAAAAATCCGGGAATTTAACCCCAAGTACTACATGCTTACATTCTTTTCAAAAGATTCATTTTTCATATAAAACCCCAAGATACTAACACCAGAAGATTCACACGACCCGATCCTGCCCGTGGATCGTGCCTTACCCTGCACCCTAGTGATACAACATCGTAGAAAATCAATAAATAAAACTTAAACATGAAACAAGAGATAAGATCATAAACAAAGCAACCAAACGGTTACCTTCCAATAAAATATATGATACAAACTTTTCAAACCGAACAGCTTTAATCTTTTACAAACCCCGCCACAACAAGATTTCATGCACTTAAGAGTTTTTATACAACATGACGACAGTGGCCTTCGCCATACCTCGAATGTACAAGAACCTACAACTCAGGTAACATACCAAAAGATAAGCCTCCGAGAAACGGAGCTTCCTAACGCTGAATCGTGATCCTAAGAGCGAGGATCAACAACCGATGTACTTACTCGCAGATGAACGCACTTCAAGGAGGTCGACAACAGCACAAGTATATGAAATCAAAATATCAGAATGAAATCATAGCAGCTATATAAAGCAGGAGACATGTATGATAACCAAACTACAGTTCACAATAAATAAGCAGTCATGTAAGTCAGGGACTCACGCCCTTAGAGTCATCACTTAAATATAACTATGGGTCTCACGCCCACAACATCAATCATGCCCGTGGAATACCTTCCTCACTGCCGGCAGTCTATGATATAATAACACCACAAAGTACACATGAACACCAAGTCTGAACTAACAATACTATACAACCAAACCACGGTCGACACGGCAAGTACGAAGCCGACTACTAGATACCGGCCGTGTCACGTAGTCGACCGGGCAAGTACGAGGGCTAACTACAGTACCAAGGTCGTGGTCACGAGACTTCGCCACTACACCGAACGGGCAAGCGCGAGGGCTAACTACCGTACCAAGGCCGAATCACCACGCAGATCGGCAAGTACGAAGCCACCACCGATACCAAGGCCGATCAAGAAAACCCCACGGAGAGCTAGTCCATGGAATAACACTATCAACAGGAAACGAACCTCATCATGGCCGTGATACCCGCGACCATCCATCGAGTCAAGATGCCCACGGACTATCATAGTGGAAGCATACCCGTGGGCCACCCATCGTGTCAGTATGTCCAAAATGATCAAGAATAACACGACCGGCCCTCCATTCGAGAGACGCGGTAACATAAGAATACAACACTTGCACAACAAGGCTATCACACGGAAACATAGGCAAGTTACACACAACTCAAGGTACTTTCATTTTATGCCAAAGTCCAGGTTTTAACCCCAAAGTACTACGTATGTTAAACTCTTTTTAAAGATTCCATTTCTTTTACAAAAGGTCACCCGATACCCGCAGTATAGAGTGACTAATCATTTTTTAAGTAAACCAAAACAACTTCCATACTTTCCTTTTAAAACCAAATTAAGGCAATACCATGCCTTCTTTTTAGACCAAAACACTTCTCCTTTTAAAGTCAAGTTACCACTTTAACCAATGATAAAACCATTCTTTCGTTTTCATAAAGTCGTTATAACTAACTTCTCATAAAGCTGTTATAACACTTTATGTTTTAAACCAATTTTAAGACAAAACAATGCCTTTCTTTAAAACCAAAAACTCTTTAATTTCTTCAAGTCTCTTTTAGAAATCAAGTTCCTTACTTATTCTCATTTCCGAAATCAGTAAAGCATTATTCTTTAAAAACCAAGTACTCATTACTCACGAATGAGGTTTCACACTTCTTAACAACTTTCACATCAATTCAATTAAGTCAAGTCTCTTATCTTTTAAGATTAAGTTTCTTAACTTCTAAAATCAATAACCATTCTTTTATCTTCTTAAGTCGTTATACTTAACTTCCCATAAAGCTAGTATAACTCTTAATGTCACGACTGCCCGGTTCGTGGATCGTGCCTTACCCGCACCTGCAACATACATTAGAGAAAATCAGCTAAATATAAAACAAGATATGAAACATTGTAAATGAGACACGCTTTATCCGATGAAAAGCTTGCCTTTCGCATATATATATAACCCAAGTTTTGCGCTACATCCCAACCGCATAACAGACTACGCACTTCTGGGAAGTAACAACTATGGCGGACAGGCCCCGCCATACCCTCAAGGTACAAACTATCTACAATACAGTGAGATCATACCAAAAGTAGAACCTCCGAGAACGAGCTCCGACACCAACGCAAAGATCCTAAGGACGTGGATCTAGCACTGCTGCCTTTACCTCGCAGATGAACGCAGCCTCGGGCGAGGTCAAGCATAACAGTACTAAGTATGTGAAACTGTAAGTACTTAAATGAAAACATATCATTTTAAAATCACCATATATATGTATGAAACAACTAAGGTAACCGCACATAGTGCTACATCATAAACAAGAGCAACAATAGGTAAATCTGAATGTGTCTTTTCTAGGCTGCGAATGATCGAAGCAGGGCCAATTGCCCGTAGTATCACCATGCAAGCCTAATCCTGGACTCCCGTAGTCCGCATAGGCCACTCACGTAGGCCCGCATAGGGTATATAACCCCGCATCGAGGGTAGCTACTTGTTATACCCCGTATTTCCAGAGTATGTACGTAAGGGAATACGTACAAAAGTCTAGCCTTAAAGTTTAGGCACAAGACGTTTTTTTGGGCACAACTCACAAAACGAATAGTTTTCCGACTAAACGCTTTCCACACTTTCGTAGGTAAATTCCGCCATGCCATTTCTAATTTTTATGGATTTTTCCGAGAGACGAACATTTTGACCAACGAGGGCGACACTTGGCACCTCCAATCGGTGGATTCTAAAATCGCCCATTGGACGAATTGGGATAGATTTGCACGCTTTTGTGCCTGGCACAAGTCAAGGAGTTGGTAGGATATTTTGTGTGCAAGTTGGCCAAGGACACTTGCCCTAATCTCGACCTTACACTTTCCTAGACTTGCAAATCTTCGCCCTTGGTTGGCCATGTCTCGACCTATAAATACCCCTTAAGACGAAGAGTTCTTCATCCACAAATTCCTTTCCAAGTCTTGAAAATCCTCTCCTCTCCTTGTAGCCTTTTCGTCCAACACCCCCTTTAGTGAGCTTGGCCGAGGCAACCCTCCCCTAGCCTAGCCGAAATCTACCCCCTCCCTTGGTAGAAAAGTTGCCTTCTAGTATTGTTATAATGCCCAAAATACCCTAGCCCAAATCCCTTAGTCCTTAGTAGAAGTTGTGAAGAACTTCTAAGGTTTCTCGAGATACCTGAGCGCATAACTTAGAGCTAAACCTTGCTCAGCGCGACTTTATCTAGGATATTATCGCTTACCGAGGTAAATAATCCTAACCTCTTTGAATTAGAGAATACATACCGTAGTAGTATAAGAATAAGTATAAAATACTTAGAAGAATATCACAGTAGAATTGAATCATATCACAAAGTAGAAGGGTTTAAAGAAGAATAATCAAATTGTACTTACATAGATCGCTTTCACAAAGAGACTTGAGTAGCTCACCGCAGGGAAGACGCCCAATTTTCCGTAGATATAGAACCTCTGCTTAGAATCACAATAAAGTAGTTCCAACGCTGATAGACGTGTCCGACTATTATAGGTCGATTCTCACACATATTCAACTCGTGGTTTTCACGGTATGTGATTCTTCCTAAAGCATGATATTTTACAATATATATGTAGTACTAGACGCATACGTGTTAATCGAATAATAACTACGGAATGCCTCACGCTTAAGCTCGAATAATACTTACGGAATGCCTCACGCTTAAGCTCCTAATAATAAAGAATCAAAGCATTTCAAAAGAATATCAATCATTTTTAATGTAAGAGAACTAATTGGTTTTTAAAATGTAAGCTTAAGAGTTATACTAGCTTTATGGGAAGTTAAGTATAACCACTTAAGAATGATAAAAGAAACAAGCTTGCCTATGTGTTTATAATGCACTTATATTGAATCGTGAAAAGAACAATAAGATGGTTTGATAAGTAGACATGATACGATGCTACGGTGTTAGTGTCTTGTAACGCTCTTGTCAGGCTTATGTTGTTTAAAGATAAGTCGTTATGTTAGTGTACTATCACTCACCTCTTGACATATTACCGGGGTTAAGTCGCCTCCGACGCGGGTAGACTCAAAGCGTCCGGGACCATGATTCGAGAATACCTCATGCTGGTCCAGGGACCCATGCGAGCTACGGAGTTCCGTGTTAGCGACGCGGGTTATACCTCACGCGTCTACGTGGCCACGCGGACTACGAGTCCAGACGATGTCGAGGAGTAGCTACCGACGCGGGTTACGTACCACGCGCCTACGTGAGTGGCCTATGCGACTACGAGTCCGTGATTAGGCTTGCATGGTGATACTACGCAATTGGCCTCGCTCGATCATTCGCAGCCTCAGAAAAGACCTCTACGCTACCTATCGTTGCTCTTGTTTATGATGTGGCACTATGCGCGTCCCCTCGTTGTTTCATACATACTTGCAAAACCGATTTTAAAATGATATGTTTTCATTTAAGTATTTTACGCTTCATATACTTAGTACCGTTGTAATCTCCTTCTGGCCGCGCTCATGCCGCAGTAAGGGCAACAGTGCTAGATCCACATTCTGGATCTCTACGTTGGTGCCTGAGCTCCATCTTTCCGAGGCTCTACTTTGGGTATGATCTCCCGTTGTAGATAGTTTTGTATAGTGGTATGGCGGCCCCGTCCCGCCATAGTTGTATATTTCAGAGGTCTGTAGTCATGTTGTACAAGATTTGATGTAATCGCTAAACCATGTTTATATATATATGCCAAAGGCGATGTTTTCTCACATAAATCGTGGTCTTATTTTATAAATCGTTTCATGTCTTGTTTTATATTTCCGCTGACACTGATGTATGACTACTTGGGTGCCTTGCAGGCACACCACGCCCCTAACGGGTCGTGACACTACTCCTGCATCGCCCCGACTCGTAGTCCGCATGGCCACATAGACCGCATGAGGTATAACCCCGCACACTAACTCGAACTCCCGTAGCCCGCACGGGTCCCTTCGACCCGCATGAGGTATTCTCGAATCACGGTCCTGCATCACCGAGTCTACCCCGCATCGGAGGCAGCCTTAACTCCGTGAACATGTCAAGAGGCGAGTGATATTACACTAACATAACAACTTATCGTTAAACAACATAAGCACAACAAGAATACTTTTTATACAAACGCTACAAGACACTAACACACATAGCATCATATCAGTCTACTTATCAAACCATCTTATTATTCTTTTCACAAATCAATATAAGTCCGTTATAAACACATAGGTAAATCGTCCCTTTTATCATTCTTAAGTGGTTATACCTAACTTCCCATAAAGCTAGTATAACTCTTAAGCTTCGCTTTAAAACCAATTAGTTCTCTTCATAAAAATGATTCAAGATTTTTTGAAATGCTTTCGCATCCTTATTATTCAGCTTAAGTCGCAAGACATTGCCGTAAGTATTATTCAGCTTAAGTCAAAAGACATTGCCGTAGTTATTATTCGCTAACACGGCACGCCTACCGCATTACATATATATTTTAAAATATCATGCTTTAGGAAGAATCACATACCTTCTCAAATAAACCACCGCCAAGTTGAATATGTCGCACAGAGAATCAACCTATAATAGTCGACACGCCTATCAACGCTCGTACTACTCAAAACAAGCAGAGGGTTCTCTATTCTACGTAAAATTGGGCAGCACTTCCCTACCCGTGAGCTACTCAAGTTCATCGTGAAAACAAATTCTAAGTAAGTACACTTGATTATTCTTCTTTAAACCCTTCTACCGTGATAATAGCTCAATTCTATTCAGAATATTCTTCTAAGTATTTATACTTATTTCTATACTTCTACAAAGATGTATTCTCTAATTACAAAAGAAGGACAAGTTTATTTACCTCTGTAAGCCCAATAATATCCTAGATAAAAGTCACCGAGCAAGGTTTAGCTCCTAAGTTGTACGCTCCAGAGTCTAAGAAAACCTAAGTTCTTCACAACTTCTACAAAGGACTATGGATTTGGGCTAGGTATTTTGGGCATTATAACAATACTAGAAGGCAACTTTTCTACCAAGGAGGGGGTAGATTTCGCCAGGCTAGTGGGTAGCCTGCAAGCTTCCTCAAAGTGGGAGAGGTGTTGACGAAACAAGCTCAAGGGAGAGGGAGGATTTTCAAGACTTGAAAGGAATTTGTGGACGAAGAACTCTTCATCTTAAGCGGGTATTTATAGGTCAAGCCATGGCCAACCAAGGGTCAAGATGATGCCAAGTGCTAGGCAAGTGTAAGGTCAAGATTAGGGCAAGTGTCCTTGGCCAACTTGCACACAAAATATCCTACCAACTCCTTGACTTGTGCAAAGGCACAAAAAACGTGTCATCCAAAGTCCAATTCGCCCAACGGACGATTCAAGTCCATCAATCGGAGGGTGACAGTGTCGCCTCCCGCTGGTCCAAAATGTTTCGCCTCTAAAAATCCGCAAAATTAGAAATGGCATAGCCGAATTTTCCTACTAAGTCAGGAAACGCTTCGCCGAAAACGATTCTTTTAGCGAGTCAGGCACAATTTTCGAACTTGGCCTAACTTTAAGGTAAACTGTGACGCACGCCTCACGCATATACTCCTAAATACGGTATAACATTCTCCTCCTTAGAAACATTCGTCCCGAATGTTCCTTCCCAAGACAGCTTATCGATAAAGCTTAAATAGCTTGGTGCCACACGTGGCCACAATATAACACTTAACAATTTACTAAAATTAAACCAAAGAATAGAAAGTAAGTTACCCGAGACGCGGAATAAAGCAGGATACTTCGCCTCATGTCCTCCTCGCCTTCCCACGCCATCTCCTCCCGAGCTCGCTCCACCACAAGACTTTGACGGCCACATCCTTCGTCCGCAGACGCTTAACCCGACGATCGATTATCGCTATGGAATCTCCTCATACGAGCAACCCCTGGCCACCGACATCGCCAATCGGTGTACCCTAGATGGATCCCCGATACATCTCCTCAAAGATAGATACGTGAAAAACCGGACACCGCTTCCAGACGGACGGCAGATTCAACTCATAGCAACCTTGCCTACCTCGCGACAACTCAAACGGTCCAACGTACCTGGGCCGAAGTTTCTTCTTCCGATCTCATCACACCCTTCACGGGTGACACCTTTAGAAAACCCAATCATGAACTCGAACTCTGCATGCCGACGACGATGATCTGATATGACTTCGCCGACTCAGCCGCCAAGAACCTCTCCCGATAAGATTCACCTTATCCACCGCACGCACCAACCGTCCTACTAATCGCACTCGCCCACATCGAACCGGATTTATAGGCGATCCGCACTTCCTCCCATACAAGGCCTCATAAGGCGCCATCCGAATACCGGAGTAGTAGCTATTATTGTACGCAAACTCAACTAGAGGCAAATGATCCTCCCAACTACCTCGGTCGATAACACAGCTCGCAAAGATATCCTCAATAGTCCGATAAGGCGCCGCCCGTCCGCCTGCTCGTGGATGGAATGCAGATTGCTCACCGCCCCTAAAACTTCTCTCGAAAGACTTCCGGTTAGCCAGAACCGGGCTCTGGCTCGATATGATCGAAATAGGACTCCATGCACCGACGATCTCTGATGTAAAGTCCGCATAATCCTCACCAAAAGTCGCCCCGACGGAAGAAAGTGGCTGATTTCACACCGCCGACGATAACCCATATAGAATCATGTCTCTCCGAAAGTAGGTAATCCCGTGATTAAGTCCATGTTGATCACCTCCCACTTCCGTGTCGATCTCTATCGCTCAGAATAAACCACCGTGCCTCCGTGCTCTACCTTACTCGCCGACAACACGCACCGAGCCACTTAACTTTGCAACGCCCCTCTTCAAGCCATCCCACCAATACACGTATCTAAGCGTCGGGTACATCTTGGTCGCACTTCGACGGATAGAGTAACGCCGCTACGCAGTGCTTCCCAAGAACTCGCCAAGTCCTCAAACATCCGAACACACAACTCGCTCAAACCTTAGCACCCCATCGTGCTACCTCAAAAGCGACCCTTGCCTCACGTAAGAGTCAGATCACGATAACGCGTCGTAATCGATCTCAAATCGCCGCTCTTCACCTCTCGACGACGGAAGACTCGCAACCTCACGAACTCTAACCCCATCGCTATCGTAATCAATCAAACGACACCAAGGCACGCTTAACGATGCAAATCACGAACCATGCCCTCCTCTCTAGCCGCACATCCGATAGGCTCCCATCGACCTACGACTAAGAGCATCCGCCATAACATCGCCTTCCCGTGGTACAGATATCAACATCGTAATCCTTAAGCAACTCTAACCACCGCCTCGCCGTAGTTCACTCCTCTCGGTCAAGATATACCTGAGGCTCTCGTGGTCCGTATAAATATCCACACGAACCCCATACAAGTAGTGCCTCCGCATCTTCAAGGCGTGAATCACCGCTAACTCCAAATCACAAGCGGGTAGTTCCTCCGTGTTTCTTCACCGCCGACGATACGCTATAACCTTGCCCCGCCGCATCAACACACATCCCAACCCGATGCCGACGATCACAATACACAACATAACCGTCTGACCTCCGAAGAGTAAGAACGGGCGCCGCCGCCTCTCTTTCAAGAATCGAAATCTCGCCACAAGCATCACCATCAAACTTGGCCGCCTTCCGAGTCACCTAGTCAATGGTGCGTAGATAGAAGCAAACTTCCACGAACCGCCGATAATATCCTCGCAAGGCCCAGAAATCGCGAACCTCCGCTGAGTAAGAGGTTCAGGCCAAGTCCTCGATCGTCTCGATCTTGGCCGATCCACTGAATGCCATCACCCCGACAATATGCCCAAGAAAAGCCACCGTCAACCAAAACTCACATTTGGAAAACTTGGCGCATAACCGCTGGTCCCGAGAATCACAAGACACAGCCTCAACGCTCGCATGCTCCTCGCTCGAGCGAATAAACCAAGATATCATCAATGAACACTATCACAAACGTGTCCAAAATGGTTTGAACACTCGTTCATCAAATCCATGAATACCGCCGAGCATCGTCAACCCAAAAGACATGACTCAACTCATAATGCCCGCATCGTCCGAATGCAAATTCCAGGACATCCACCTCTCCGACTCGCACTGATGATAGCCCGATCGCAGATCAATCTTGAGAAACATCTCGCACTCGCAACCGGTCGAACAAATCATCAATCCCGGAAGGGTATTCGTTTAATGGTCACCTTGTTCACCGTCAGAATCAACACACATACGCAGCTGGCCCCGCCCTTCTTCTTCACGAACAATACCGCGCTTCCTGCGAGAAACACTAGGCCCGATGAAGCCCTTCTCCAAAGAAATCCCTGCCGATCCTTCAACTCTCAACTCGGCAGTGCCATTCAGATGGCGAATGGAAATAGGCCGAGTGTCCGCAATACATCTATACAAAAATCGATCTCCTCTCGTGAGGGATACCCGGAGGTCGCCCGAAACACGCCCGGGAACTCTCTCACTATCGAATCGATCAAAATCTGCACCGCAAATTTCGTGATTAAACACCCGAACGAGATGGTAGATATACCCTTCGCACCATCTTCCTAGCCTTGAGGTAGGAAATAAACCTACCCCTACGATACCGTGCTCCTCCCACTCAACAACCGGCCTCAGAAACTGGAACTGCATTACTCTCTCTCGCAGCCTACATTGGCGTAGCAAGAAGCCAGCCAATCCATCCCCATGATCACGCCGGTCAATCATCTCCAACTCTATCAAGTTTCCGCCAGGTCCGACGATCAGAATGGTCACAGACAAGCTCTATATACCCGCCGAGCTACCACTAAATCACCATCGCGTAGCTACCTCGAAGTGGTCTATGGACTCGTGCTCATCCCTATCCTACTAGCAACAAGTGGAGATATATAGACAGAGTAGAACCCGGATCTATCAAATCATACACATCAAACCTGTAAACCGAGCAGGTACCGTGACGACATCAAAGCGAGGCCTCCGATCTCGCTTACCGGACAGCATAAATGCGGTTCGAGGACCGCTAGAATCGACCCGCGCCACGACCTCGCTGACTCCGGGTCCATGAGTACCTTGATCTCCGGGCGAGTAGTCGCCGGGATGAAGAAGACCCGCGAAAGAACTCGTAGTCGACTTTACCATCAAGATCGCTTGGTCTGACAGCCGTGATAGTGACTTCCGCTACAATCAAACAAGCTCCGTAGCACCACAACTCCCGGCGGATCTACCGACGCCACACCGGCGGGTGGTCCCGACGCCGCACTTCGCCGCTCGACGCTCAAGTCCGGGGCCCCGGTTCGCCTCGAATATCCTCGGCCGCGGCCGAGGACGGCAGAGTGCTCGAGCCGGCCGTGGTGCACCCAGATCGCCGCCGAGGCCGCCACCACGATAGCCACCAAAAGACCGCCGCCCCGGCCTTCTTCTCGCCGCCGTCACAACCCGCTTGCCTCTACGCCTCGCATCCAAGAGCACGAGCTCGCATGCGGTAATGCCCATACCCCCAAGAGAAACACCCGCATATGACTCGCCATATAATCATCTAGCCCGCGACGTAACTGCACCCTATCCTCCATATCTCGCTACCAACGCTGACATATCGAGCCAATGAATCAAACTCGACATTGTACTTCGACAAAGGCCCTCTCGCCTCGCAGTAAAAATCTATCACCCGCGCCTCCTCATCCGCGAGGCAAGAAGTGAGCGAGGAAAGCCTCCGAGAACTCATCCTAAGTAGCTGGGACGCGCTTTCCCCGGATAACTCCCACGAATCAAACCAATCGATCGCGTATCACGCAATTTACGTGGAACCAAAGATCACGCACTCGGCTCCGACGCCCGATCACTCTCAAAATCCTTCAGAGTCGACTGATGAACTCGCGATCATCCTCCCGCCGACCAGAAAATCCGCGCTACAACTCGTGAAGTCTCGTAGCTCAAACTCTCTCGCTCGTGAACCACGGTACGATCGGGCTGGATCGAATCACGATCCACTGCCTCATGTTCGCCACGATCCCGCCAATAGTTGGCTATCTCTCAGACTTAACTCCTCCGCCCAGCCGCGGGATGCGAGGTGGGTACCGTGGTCTCGCTGGGCCGGGCGCCATAGAACTCGATGCCTCGTATAGACTGGGCTCGAGCCTCAGAATTTGGTGTCCGATCGCGCCTCCTACGCTTTGCCTTCTGGGCCCGGCCGCTTTACGCGAGGCATAATCGTTATGTAAAAGGAATACGTTAGAGGGTCCAACTTTAACACACTCTAAAGCACGATCTCGTAATGAAAAGAATGGAAACTAATCCTAAATATCCTATAGCTCTCTCGACATCGCGTGGTGCACAACACACCGATAATCAAGACTTACTAGATACGGCCTATAGACACTTTCCGAGGATTAATCGCTCGATACCACTTTTGTCACGACTGCTCGGCCCGTGGATCGTGCCTTACCCGCACCCAAGCGCCATACATCGTAGAAAATCAGCGAAATATAAAACAAGATATGAAACAGCTTGTAAATGAGACACGCTTTATCTGATGAAAAGCTTGCCTTTTCGCATATATATATAACCTAAGTTTTGCATAGCTACATCCCAACCGCATAATAGACTACGCACTTCTGGGCGAAGTAACAACTATGGCGACAGGCCCCGCCATACCTCAAGGTACAAACTATCTACAATACAGTGAGATCATACCAAAAAGTAACCTCCTATAAGACGGAGCCCCGACACCAACGCAAAGCATCCTAAGGACGTGGATCTAGCACTGCCGCTTTTTACTCGCAGATTAACGCAGCCTTCGGGCGAGGTCGCATAACAGTACTAAGTATGTGAAATCGTAAGTACTTAAATAAAAACATATCATTTTAAAATCAGCCATATATGTATGAAACAACTAAGGTAACCGCACATAAGGCACATCATAAACAAGAGCAACAATAGGTAAATCAGAATGTGTCTTTTCTAGGTCGCGAATGATCGCAGGCCAATTGCCCGTAGATCACCATGCAAGCCTAACTCGACTCAGAGTCCGCATAGGCCACTCACGTAGCCCGCATAGTATATAACCCCGCATCGAGGGTAGCTACTCCTGCATCGCCCCGACTCGTAGTCCGCACGGCCACATGCATCGCATGAGGTATAACCCCGCACACTAACCTCGAACTCCCGTAGCCCGCACGGGTCCCTTTGGACCCGCATAAGGTATTCTCGAATCACGGTCCTGCATCACCGAGTCTACCCCAGACGGAGGCAGCTTTAACCCCTGTGAATACGTCAAGAGGCGAGTGATATTACACTAACATAAATACCATCGTTAAACAACATAAGCACAACAAGAATACTTTTTATACAAACGCTACAAGACACTAACACACATAGCATCATATCGTGTCTACTTATCAAACCATCTTATTATTCTTTTCACAAATCAATATAAGTCCGTTATAAACACATAGGTAAACCGTCCCTTTTATCATTCTTAAGTGGTTATACCTAACTTCCCATAAAGCTAGTATAACTCTTAAGCTTCGCTTTAAAACCAATTAGTTCTCTTCTAAAAATGATTCAAGATTTTTTGAAATGCTTTCGCATCCTTATTATTCAGCTTAAGTCGCAAGACATTGCCGTAAGTATTATTCAGCTTAAGTCAAAAGACATTGCCGTAGTTATTATTCGCTTAACACGCACGCCTACCGCATTTACATATATATTTTAAAATATCATGCTTTAGGAAGAATCACATACCTTCTCAAAAAACCACCGCCAAGTCAATATGTCGCGCGCAGAATCAACCTTTAATAGTCGACACGCCTATCAACGCTCGCACTACTCGAAAACGCTTAAGCGTAGGGTTCTCTATTCTACTTAAAATTAGGCAGACTTCCTACCCTGAGCTACTCAAGTTCATCGTGAAAACAAATTCTAAGTAAGTACTTTGATTATTCTTCTTTAAACCCTTCTACGTGATAACACCAATTCTATTCTCAGAATATTCTTCTAAGTATTCATACTTATTTCTATACTTCTACGATGTATTCTCTAATTACAAAAGAAGGACAAGTTTATTTACCCTGTAAGCCCAATAATATCCTAGATAAAAGTCACCGAGCAAGGTTTAGCTCCTAAGTCAGACGCTCCCAGAGTCTAAGAAAACCTTAAGTTCTTCACAACTTCTACAAAGGACTAAGGGATTTGGGCTAGGTATTTTGGGCATTATAACAATACTAGAAGGCAACTTTTCTACCAAGGAGTGGGTAGATTTTGGCTAGGCAGTGGGTAGCCTCTGCAAGCTTCTCAGCTGTGGAGAGGTGCTGACGAAACAAGCTCTGGGAGAGGAGGATTTTCAAGACTTGAAAATTTGTGGATGAAGAACTCTTCATCTTGCGGGTATTTATAGGTCAAGCCATGGCCAACCAAGGGTCAAGATGACGCCAAGTGCTAGGCAAGTGTAAGGTCAAGATTAGGCAAGTGTCCCTGGCCAACTTGCACACAAAATATCCTACTAACTCCTCGACTTGTGCAAAGGCACAAAAACGGTCATCCAAAGTCCAATGGCCCAACGGACGATCTAAGTCCATCAATCGAGGTGACAAGTGTC
Organism: Przewalskia tangutica; assembly: GCA_029844215.1. Taxonomy (NCBI): domain Eukaryota; kingdom Viridiplantae; phylum Streptophyta; class Magnoliopsida; order Solanales; family Solanaceae; genus Przewalskia; species Przewalskia tangutica. The sequence continues at coordinate 109,393,685 of CM056718.1, forward strand.
GCCTCCCGCTGGTCCAAAATGTTTCGCCTCTCTAAAAATCCGCAAAATTAGAAATGGCATAGCCGAATTTTCCTACTAAGTCGTGGAAACGCTTTCATTTGAAACGATTCTTTTAGCGAAGTCAGGCACAATTTTCGAACTTGGCCTAACTTTATACAAACTTTCGTGACGCACGCCTCACGCATATACCCAAAATACGGTATAACACTTAAGCTTTCAAACCAAGTATTATTCTTCTTCAAAAAGGATTCTTAATTCTTTTGAAATACTTCAAGATTCTTATTATTCAGCTTAAGTCAAAAGACATTGCCAGAAACTATATTCACTTGACACACGACGCTCACCGCATTATATATATAATCTTGTAAAATACTTCCGCATTCTTATTATTCGTGCTTAAGTCAAAAGACATTGCCACACGACGCCTACCGTACTATATATATAATCTTGTAAAATACTTCCAGATTCTTATTATTCGTGCTTAAGTCAAAAGACATTGCCACACGACGCCTACCGCATTATATATATATTCCTTTAAAATATCATGCTCAAGAGTATGTGAAGAATCACATACCTCGCGACGATTATCGACTATCAACAAATAGCTCCAAAGCAATCAGAATCCCGCTAGCCTTTTTCACTTCTTCGAGTAGAATACGCCACTCGCAAGATTTCACCCTATAATGGTTACACAAGTCTATCAACTACTAGACTATCTCAGAAATAATTCTACTAAAATCGGGCAAAGACTTCCTACCCGCCAAACTACACAAGTCATCAGAATACACCCCATGTAAGTACAGTCAGCTTCCCTTCTTATATACCTTCCCGGTATATAACTTATACTTAATTTTTATACTTCAACAAGATGCACTCTAATTACAAAAGAAGGTCAAGCGATTTACCTCGATAAGCCCAAAATTATCCAAGTTTAAATGTCGATCCCGAGCAACGCTTAGCTCCAACTCGGCGCCCAACCCGCCTCCAACAACCCTTAGAAGTTCTACGCAACTTCTACTTAATACTTCAACCAACTATGAAGATTTTCCTTAGGGTTTTGGCTCGAGACTAAAGGACAAAAGGTAGTATTTCCTGCTCTACGATAGAGGTAACTTTTGGAATACTACAGGTATAAGGCTAAGGTATCTTGGCATAGTAACAATACTGAGAGTATTTCGCCACGACCTAACCCGGCCTGGATCGTGCCTTACCCTGCACCTAAGTAGACATACATCGAGTAATCACGAACATAAACAAGACATGAAATATCCGTAAGGTAAAACAAGAACTGAGAAAACTTCGCTTTTCTAAGATATATATATATATCAACTAAAACAGTTACATCCCCTTTTTATTTTTTTCAATTCTGCCACAACAAGATTTACTGCACTTCTAAGAATGATATGACAACAACGACGACAGGTTCGCCATACCCCGAATGTAAGCACCTACAACAACAGGACTATACCAAGATAAGCCTCCGAGAAACGGAGCTTCCCAACGCTGAATCGTGACTCCTACGAGCGAGGATCAACACTGGGTACTCTACCGCAGATGAACGCAGCCTCGGGCGAGGTCAAGATAACAGTACCAAGTATGTGAAATCAAAATATCAGAATGAAATCATAGTAGTCTATAAAGCAGAGACATGATGATAACCAAACTACGCTCACAATAAATAAGCAATATGTCAAGTCGTGACTCACGCCTCAAAGTCATCACTCAAATATAACTACGGGTCTCATGCCCACAACATCAATCACGCCCGTGAATACCTTTCCTCACCGCCAGCCTATGATATAAAAGCACTAAGGAATACACATGAACACCGTGTCCCACTCAGGTTCAAATAAAACAAAGATGGTAAGGCAAGGCATAGCCGATTACTAACACCTACAGCATTTAACAAGGTCATAAATCAGATTATGATATCCGCTCTGCATGGCCACATGATCAAAGCCGTCACCGCCTGCAGATCCAATGCGCGCTTCAGCCGTGGAACTTCTCGCACTCCGCATAGGCCAACCTCATAGGCCCGCATGAGGTATAACCCCGCATCGAGGGTAGCTACTCAAGATCCGCCGACTCGCACTCATGGCCACATAGACCGCATGACCATAAAGGCCGCACACTAACTCGAACTCTCGTAGCCCGCATAGGTCCTCGACCCGCATGAGGTATTCTCGAATCATAGTCCTGCATCACCGAGATATACCCCGTGACGGAGGCGCTTTAACCTCCGGATCATGTCAAGCGAGTGGTACAATACCAACATAACTACCGATAGTCAAACAACTTAAGCGCAATGGCGGAAACCCTTTACACAAACATCACAAGATACTAACACACGTAGATCCTAGCATGCTTACTTATCACATCAACAAGAAAGTATTACAAGGCTATCACACACCAACACAATCCAGGTATACACACAAGGTACTTTCTACTATATGTCAACAAGTTCTGTTTGTATCCCCAAAGTACTTCATACATTAACTCTTAAGAGATCTATTTCTTTCACAAAAGTCACACACACCGTAGTATAAAAATAGAGTGACTATCTTTGAATTAAATCAAATACTTCTCTTTGTAGAATCAAGTAACAACATTCTTTTCCAAACGTTCAAGTTTGCCTAATTTCAAATACTCAAGTTTCTCATTTTTCGAAAGGTTTTGTAGTTCATAGTTTTAATCCTTTAAAACAATTTGAGAAACATATACCTTACATGTGAGTAGGTTATTCTGGTTTATAACAATCTTATTAAAGCAGCCATGATCTAGGAAATGTAATATCATTTTATCTCATCTTAGCTTCTATGCAGATGGAGGTTTCTACTGGTTTTAATAATACTTTATTAGTCAATGCACTTCCCTTTATTAGCGCTGCTGTGGTTTGTTCGATACTCATTCTGATTTCCGAAATCAGTAAAACATTATTCTTTTTAAAACCAACTACTCATTACTCGCGACGGAGGTTTTTACAACATTTTAACAAAATTCATAACAAGTCAAACTTAGTCAAGTCTCTTATCTTTCAAGATCAAGTCTCTTAACTTCTTCAATAATTAAACCATTCTGTTACCTACATAGAGTCATTATAACTAACTTTCCATAAAGCTATTATAACACCCTATGTTTTGAACCAACCAAACTCATTTAGCACACGACGCTCACCGCACTACATAGTTTACAAAACATCATGCTAGAAAGGATAGAAGAGGTTCACATACCTCGCGACGATTATCGACACTTAGCAATACGCCCACAAGATCAGAACCTCGCTAGCCTTTTCCACTCTTCAAGTAATACGCCACTCGTAGTACTTCCACCTATAGGCCACAAATGTCTATTAACATCTAAACGCATGGTTCCATATTCTACGTAAAATTGGCAAAGACTCTCCCCGCAAATCACAGAAATCTCCTCCTCTATCGAGGCCGCTACCAAGCCAACCAAATGGGGTTTATACGTCTAACTGGACGTGAACAATTTAACTTCAAAGTAAAACTACACAAGTCCATCAGAATACAAATATGTAAGTACAGCTCAAATTGCTTCATATTCATTCTATATATAGTATACTTCAACTATATATTATGCAATATGTAATTTCCAATTACAATAGGGGGACAAGATATTTACCTCGATAAGCCCAAAATTATCCAAGTTAAATGTCGATCCTGAGCAACGCTTAGCTCCTACTCCGGGTGCTCCAACCCGCTCCAAACAACCCTCGTGTTCTACGCAACTTCTTCTTAAAACTTCAACCAACTGTGAAGATTTTCCTGTGGTTTCTGGCTTGAGACAAAAAGGACATAAGTAGTATTTCCTGCTTTACGATAGAGGTATCTTGGAATACTACAAGGTATACGCTAAGGTATTTTGGGTATATAAGAATAATACATGGAGAGTATTTCTACCAAGAGTGGGGTATTTATACGAGACAACGCCACACAGAAGGTACTTCTACCAACCCCACTAGGAGTGGGGTACTCGCCAAGGGGAGGGACTCGCCAAGTGGCCTCACAGCTGTGGGAGTGGGATGCTAGGACGAGAACACAAGAGGGGGAAGGATTTTAGACTTAGGAAAGTTTTTTCGACGAAGAAGTCTTCAAAGCTGGAGTGGTATTTATAGGAAATCAAGGGCCATGATCTAGCTGTGGGCAAGTGAGGCCAAGATGTGCCCAAGTGCCCCTAGCCCCTACTCCTTAAAACCTCACAAATATCCTACCAACCTTGACTCCCATTTCGCCCAAGAGCCGCCCACCATAACGCTTCAATACGAGGGTGACACTTGTCACCCTCCCGCTGGTCCAAAATGTTTCGCCTCTCGTAAAAATCCGCAAAAATTAAAAATGACATAGCCGGAATTTTCCCTTCGCAAAGTTTGTAAAACGTTTCGTCGAAAAACGACTCTAACCGGGTGTTGTGCACACAAATCGAACCTATGCCTATCTTTAAAGCCCAAACTTTTCTACGCACGCCCCACGCATATACCGAAATACGGTATAACATTCTCCCTTCCTTAGAAACATTCGTTCCGAATGTTCCTTCTAAGTCTCAAAACAAACATGCGCCAAAGATAGTCTTCACTATTATACTTACGAGAACAAACTCGCCACACCGCCACGTAAACACCACGCAAAATACTAACATCCAAGTCCACGAGGAAACCCCTCTGACATCACAAAAGCCCTTACCCGAGGTCTAAAATATACTTCATTCGCACCTTCTCCTTACAAAAGAAATGATCACCTCTATGCTCGCAATACATGCTCGCTTCTTCCCTTACGCTGCCGCACTTTCTCGCATACACTCAACTCTTTCTCATAACTTACTACATTTCAAGTATCGCCTGCCTCAAATCTCCGGGTTACTATCTCCAACTTGGTCATCATTAATCGGGAACACTGACGGATCTCCGATACTTTCCAACATAGCAACACGAAAGACCGACATACCGCTTCCTAAGTCGACGGCAATGCTAACATATAGGCAACCCGCCTATTTTCTCACATGATCCGAAGGCCCAAGGTAACTCGCTAAGTTTCTCAAAACTCGCCACACCCTAGCCACATTCTCAAAACCAGATGAACCAACAATATGAACTTATCGAACCAATCGATCAAGAACTTACACTTCCGCCCCTACAAGGCTTCATAAGGCGACATTCGAAAACTGAAATGGTAGCAAAAAAAAACACTTCCTCAATAGGAGACAACAATCCTCATAAGTACCTCAAATTCCAAACACTGCCCGGAGGCGAACGCGATTCTCGAGACTCACCCGAAGTTCCTAACCTTGCTCGGTAAAACCTCCGTAAAAGAAACAACAGACTGGCTCCACTGCTCGCCATAAGGTGGCGTAGGCACCCTGCAGCCTTACAACCTTCTCGAGAATCGCCTCGCATAACTTACTGCCTAGTACAAGGTTTTGACTAAAAGATAAGACAGGCTGACCTCCTCGGCCCGACTACTGGTCGAACGCATCCACGAACTCGTACGATGGTTAACTAAACTTGGGCCTAACACCCTCGTGACTGACACAAAGCGACCACCACAACCGCCTCACCACCATACAGCCGCGTTGACCCGCAACATGGCCTCAACCCGACCCGAACGCCGCAAACACTAGCCCCGATCCTAAAAATCTCACTAATCCACGCTACGAAAACCCAGCGCCTTCTTAGCTCAACTACCCTCTTTCATTCCACACTACTCGTGACTTATCCCAAAAACATAGCTCACGTGCACTATGCACTGAGCAAGTGGTCAAAATAAATCTTTCTCTCGAGACGGCCTTGCCTCTAAGGTCTCTACGTATAACATTCTAAGGCTCACACTGTCCCTTTCCCCAATCTGACCCTTTCTATCTAACCATGGGTTCTAACCACATTTTTACACTTATGTTATCTGACATAACACTTAAGATATACTCATCTTACACACATACTAATCTCTACGGTTAAGGATATATCTCAGATTCATCGCTTCACTCCTTAGTCGTCTAATCAAACTCGCCTGCAGGCGCATACCGTGAAGATGACGACCTACCCACCGATCCCGGCGTCGAGTCCTCCTACTTGAATCCCTCCTACTAGGACATCCTTTCGACACACGGCCCCGACGGCACGGTAAAACGAAAGCACCAACAAAAGACGACATTCCCGACGACGCTCCGCCACACCGCGGAATACCGGGAAAATCAACTGATCGCTAGAACCTACGCAGTAGCCGGAACTAAGCCCCGAGTTCACCAACTCGATACTCCGAATGTCCCAAGTCCGCGAGGACCACTGCACCGTGGACGTGCATATCTAATCCACGCGAGGTGACTTGCCTCAAAGTTACCAAAGGACTCATTGCTCGCCCTCTTCTCGCCCTTCGTTAACCCATCGATCTCCACGCTTGGCTTGTCGCGCACAAGCCCGCATACGTGCCGTGCTCGCTTCAATCAAGAATTACTCTTGTACAACCTCTTTAGATAGTCATCAAGACTCGCAGACATCCAGATACTCTCCGTAGCCAAATCCATAGCTAGTAATGTGGTCGCTTCGCAATCTATATTCTCGCCCCTGGCCGTGGAATCAAGGTTCATATATCATGGTCGCAGAGGAATCGCCGCCACAGACTAAACTCGCCGATGGTGACGAGCATAACTCCCCGATCAAACACCACACCAGCGATGATTGGGCCTCGCGGCCTCGTGAACCCTCCTCAACTCTACTCAGCCTCCTCGCCGCCTTTGCCCTCCCGGGCCCGGCACTTACGCGAGGCATAATGGTAAGGGAAATAAATACGTTAGAGGTCCAACTTACAACACACCTCTAAGGCACGATCTCTCGAGTGAGAAGAATAGAAACCAATCCTAAATATCCTATAGCCTCCGACATCGTGGTGCACAACACACCGATAATCAAGACTCTACTAGTTACTGCTCAGACACTTTCCGAGGATTAATCGCTCGATACCACTTTTGTCACGACTCAACCTCGCCCGCGATCGTGCCTTACCCCGCACCTAAGTAGAAATACATCGAGTAATCATCTAACATAAACAAGACATGAAATATCCGTATGTAAAACAAGAATCTGAGAAAACTTGCCTTTCTAAGATATATATATATATCAACTAAAATAGCTTACATCCCCTTTTATTTTTTTCAATTCTCGCCACAACAAGATTCATGCACTTCTAAGAATGATATGACAACAACGACGACAGGTTCCGCCATACCCCGAACGTAAGCACCTACAACAACAGGACTATACCAAGATAAGCCTCCGAGAAACGAGCTTCAAACGCTGAATCGTGACCCTACGAGCGAGGATCAACACTGGGTACTCTACCGCAGATGAACGCAGCCCAAGGAGGTCAAGATAACAGTACCAAGTATGTGAAATCAAAATATCAGAAATGAAATCATAGTAGTCTATAAAGCAGAGACATGTATGATAACCAAACTACGCTCACAATAAATAAGCCATGTCAAGTCGTGACTCACGCCTCAAAGTCATCACTCAAATATAACTACGGGTCTCATGCCCACAACATCAATCATGCCCGTGGAATACCTTCCTCACCGCCATTATGATATAAAAGCACTAAGGAATACACATGAACACCGTGTCCCACTGCGGTTCAAATAAAACAAGACAGTAAGTACGAAGGCATAGCCGACTACTAACACCTACGACTAACAAGGTCATAAATCAGATTATGATATCTGCTTGCATCACATGATCAAAGCCGTCACTCGCTCGCAGATCAAATGTGCGCGTCTAGCCCTGGAACTCCCCGCAGCTCCGCATAGGCCAACCTCATAGGCCCGCATGAGGTATAACCCCGCATCGAGGGTAGCTACTCCCCGGCATCCGCCTGGACTCGCAGTCCGCATGGCCACATAGACCGCATGACCATAAAGGCCGCACACTAACCTGGAACTCGTAGCCCGCATAGTCCCCGACCCGCATGAGGTATTCTCGAATCACGGTCCTGCATCACCGAGATATACCCCCGTGACGGAGGCGCCTTAACCTCCGTGATCATGTCAAGCGAGTGGTACAATACCAACATAACTACTGATAGTCAAACAACTTAAGCGCAAATGGCGGAAACCCCTTTACACAAACATCACAAGAAACTAACACACGTAGCATCCTAGCATGCTTACTTATCAAATCAACAAGAAAGTATTACAAGGCTATCACAAACCAACACAATCAAGTTATACACACAAGGTACTTTCTACTATATGTCAACAAGTTCGGGTTTGTATCCCCAAAGTACTTCATACATTAACTCTTTAAGAGATCTATTTCTTTCACAAAAGTCACACAATACCCGTAGTATAAAAATAGAGTGACTATCTTTTGAATTAAATCAAATACTTCTCTTTGTAGAATCAAGTAACAACATTCTTTTCCAAACGTTCAAGTTTGCCTAATTTCAAATACTCAAGTTTCTCATTTTTCGAAAGGTTTTGTAGTTCATAGTTTTAATCCTTTAAAACAATTTGAGAAACATATACCTTACATGTGAGTAGGTTATTCTGGTTTATAACAATCTTATTAAAGCAGCCATGATCTAGGAAATGTAATATCATTTTATCTCATCTTAGCTTCTATGCAGATGGAGGTTTATACTGGTTTTAATAATACTTTATTAGTCAATACACTTCCCTTTATTAGCGCTGATGTGGTTTGTTCGATACTCATTCTGATTTCCGAAATCAGTAAAACATTATTCTTTTTAAAACCAACTACTCATTACTCGCGACGGAGGTTTTTACAACATTTTAACAAAATTCATAACAAGTCAAACTAAGTCAAGTCTCTTATCTTTCAAGATCAAGTCTCTTAACTTCTTCAATAATTAAACCATTCTGTTACCTACATAGAGTCGTTATAACTAACTCCCCATAAAGCTATTATAACACCCTATGTTTTGAACCAACCAAACTCATTTAGCACATGTACGTCTACCGTACTACATAGTTTACAAAACATCATGCTAGAAAGGATAGGAAGAGGTTCACATACCTCGCGACGATTATCGACACTTAGCAATACGCCCACAAGATCAGAACCCCGCTAGCCTTTTCCACTCTTCAAGTAGAATACGCTACTGTAGTACTTCCACCATATAGGCCACAAACGCCTATTAACATCTAAACGCATCGCCCATATTCTACGTAAAATTCTAAGAAGATTTTCCCCGCAAATCGCAGAAATCCTCCTCTATCGAGGCCGCTACCAAGCCAACCAAGTGGGGTTTATACGCCTAATCGACGGAACAATTTAACTTCACAAAGAAACTACACAAGTTCATCAGAATACACCTATGTAAGTACAGCTCAAATTGCTTCATATTCATTCTATATATAGTATACTTCAACTATATATTATGCAACATGTAATTTCCAATTACAATAGGGACAAGATATTTACCTCGATAAGCCCAAAATTATCCAAGTTAAATGTCGATCCCGAGCAACGCTTAGCTCCTACTCCGGTGCTCCAACCCGCTCCAACAACCCTCGTAAGTTCTACGAACTTCTTCTTAATACTTCAACCAACCGTGAAGATTTTCCTTAGTGGTTTCGGCTTGAGACAAAAGGACATAAGGTAGTATTTCCTGCTCTACGATAGAGGTATCTTTGGAATACTACAAGGTATACGGCTAAGGTATTTTGGGTATAAGAACAATACTACGGAGAGTATTTATACCAAGAGGGGTATTTATACGAGACAACGCCACAACGTGTGTACTTCTCGCCAACCCCACTAGGAGAGGGGTACTTTCGCCATGGAGGGGACTCTGGCCGGGCCTCACAGCTGTGGAGTGAGGCTAGGACGAGAACACAAGAAGAGGGGGGAAGCATTTTTAGACTTAGGAAAGTTTTTTTTGACGAAGAAGTCTTCAAAGTGGAGGGTATTTATAGGGAAATCAAGGCCATGATCTAGCCAAGGGGGGCAAACGAGGGCCAAGATGTGCCCAAGTGCCCCCTAGCCCCTACTCCTTAAAACCTCACAAATATCCTACCAACCTTGACTCCCATTTCGCCCAAGAGCGCCCACCACAACGCCCAATACGAGGGTGACACTTGTCACCCTCCCGCTGGTCCAAAATGTTTCCTCTCTAAAAATCCGCAAAAATTAAAATGACATAGCCTAATTTTCCTTCGCAAAGTTTAAAACGCTTCAAAAACGACTTAACCGGTGTTGTGCACAAAAATCGAACCTATGCCTAACTTTAAAGCCCAAACTTTTCTACGCACGCCCCACGCATATACAATCGGAAATATGGGGTATAACAATTTCTCTACCAAAAAGGGGGGTATTATACGAGAACAACAAGGCAAGTGGTGGTGTACTTCTACCAACACCACTAGGAGTGGGATATCTCTGCCAAGGTGGCCTCACGAAGTGGGGTGTTCTGGACGAGAACACTACACTAAGAGGGGGAGAGGGCTTTCAAGACTTAGAAACAATTTAGGATGAAGAAGTCTTCAACAAGGGAGGGGTATTTATAGGGAAAAAAATGGACAAGATCAAGCCAAGTGCAAGGCAAGTGTAAGGCCAAGATCAAGCCAAGTGCACCCTAACTCTACTCCACAAAACAAGCCACAAAACAAGGCACCAAACAAGGCACAAAATATGCCACGAAAATGGGCACCAATCGGCCAAGAGAAACCGCCAACTTGAGGGTGACAAGTGTCGCCCTCTCGTTGGTCCAAAATATTCCATCTCTCGGAAAAATCTGCAAAAATTATAAATGACATAGCCGGAATTTTCCCTACGCAGTTCGAAAATGTTTCATTTGAAACGACTCTTTCGGTCAGGTACAAATTTCGAATCTTGCCTAACTTAAGGCTCAAACTTCTCTACGTACGCCCACACGTACATACTCTGAAATACGGGGTATAACAGTATCAAGGCTTGTGTACATTTCACATAAGTCACTATACTTTAGAAATACATTTCTCGGCTTCTAAATCAAGTGACCCTTACCTTAAAGCTTTAAGCAAGTGATACCCTTAAATCAAATTGCCCTTCCTTAATTCAAGTTATTTCTTTGATTACTTTATTAGAGAAAACCATTCTCTTAAACTTCCATAAAGCCGTTATAACCAACTTCCCATAAAGCCGTTATAACCCTTTATGGTTTTAGACAAACCCATTCCTTTTATAACCAAGAGACTTATACTTTTTTTAAAACCAAGTATTATATATTTTCAAATCAATTCTCTTAACTTTCAAAGTACCATTAGTCTCTTAACCTTTATAAATCAAGTGACTCCTTTTATTATAAAACCTTAGGCAATTCATGCCTTAAAATCAAGTTGCCTTTTCACTAAAATCAAGTCATTTATCTTTCCATAAAGCAAATATAACCAACTTCCCATAAAGTCGTTATATTCACTTTATACCTTAGCCAAAATATAATTTCCTATCCAAGGGACTTATACGCTTAAAACTGAACAAGTATCACATACTTTAAAACTCTTCAAGTCCCTTAACTTAATAAAACTTAAGACATCCTTTATTCTTTCAAAGCAGTCGAGTTAATCTCCTAACTCACCCGACTAGGCTATTCATAAAACTAGTAAAGGATATCAAGGTGTCAGACGCCTACCGCACTACATACGTGCAACTAGTCATGCTCAAAAGATAGGAAAAGTTCTACATAGAGTAAATCACACAACTACCTCTTAACTTCTAAGAGTAAGGAAACATTTAAATGATACCACAAGTATATTCCATACATAGAATCATGCCAAAGGAAGGAAGAGGTTCACATACCTGACGACATCGATAAGTAGCAAAATGCTCCAAAGTACTTCAACCTTGATAGATATTCCATCCTTCAAGTAGGATACGCTATACTTAGTACTTCAACCTATAATGGTCACAATACGTCCATTAATCTCTTACTTCAAACGTAGAATATTCTAAGTGCTAAGTGTTACACCCCGTAGTTCCAGAGTATGTATACGAGGACGACGCTCGAGAATACAACATTTAAATCGGAAAGGAAGAAGACGTGATTTTTCGACTAAAAGTTTCCTGATTTTGTGAAGGAAAATGTTCGTTAAAGGGAATTGGATTCCCAGATTTGGTATTTGGACTTTTTGGAATATTTGAGAATTATGAAATTTTATTTCCGAATTGGTCACGCTGGGCCCACTGAAAATTTACGCTTTGGGCCCACTTTATTTTCGGATTTTTGGCATTACGGATATTTTCGAAGATGAAATATTTTGGACGAGTAGGGGCGACACGTGTCACTCCCTGCGTGGCCATGTTGGCCGAATCGAGTAGGACAAGGACGCTTTTAAGCGACAAGTTGGCCCATTTTCGCGCCACTTGTCCCATTTTTGTGGTGAACAAATGGTTGGCGAACTACCCACACACATGTACCCAATCTTCACCATCCACTTGCCTAGATCTTGTCCATTGTTTTCCCTATAAATACCCCTTGTGTGCAAGACTTTGTTTCATCCACATTAGAAAGTTTCCAAGGCAAAAATTCCTCCTCCCTTAGCGAAGTTCTCGCCCAAACCCCACCTTGTGTAGAATTCTTCAAGTATTGTTGTTATTCCAAATACTTTAGCCTAAATCCTGTGGTATTCCAAAGAAATCCCAACATAAGAGCCCTGGAATACTACTTTATTCCATAGTCGCAAAACGAAGCTCCTAGAAAATCTTCATAGCTTAGACGTGTTAAGAGAATTTGTTTGAAAACTTCTAAGGGTTGCTTGGAGCGGTTGGAGCGTCAGAATCGAGCTAAACATTGCTCAGATCGACTTATATCTTGGATAATTTTGGGCTTATCGGTAATGATCTTTGTCCCCTATCAGAATCGATATTACATGTCAGAGTAATGTATAGTCGAGTATACTATATGTAGAATGAATATGGATAAGAATTGAACCAGATTTACGTAGGATCAGATTTACAGAGACTTGTAGTATTATTGTGAGTAGAATTGTACACGCCCGTTAGACGGTAACCCCCTCGGGATTGTTGGTTGCAGCGTGCCTCGCAGAGAGGAGATTTATGTGGTCATGGGAGGTGCCGCGAATTTTCCGTAGAATAAGGAATCTTGTATCTAGAATTATTCTACGAAGAGATCTAGAGGTTGATAGACGCTTATGGCCATTATAGGTCAAGATCGCGAGAGCGATTCTACTCGAGGGTGGAAAAGCGAGCAAGCGTTAGAGTACTTTGGAGCGCTTTGCTAATTGTCGATAATTGTCGCGAGGTATGTGAACCTCTTCCTATCCTTTCTAGCATGATATTTGTGAAATATATTTAGCGCGTAGACGACGGTGTTTAAAGGAATTTGATTTTCCTTTTGTGTCCTTGACTTGATTCCAAAGTTAAGTGACTTGTTATGAAATATTAAGGACTTCAATTATGTTAAAAGTTGTAAAACCTCACTCATGAGTAATGGGTGTGCGGTCTTTTAAAGAATAAAGTTATCCGATTTCAAAATAAGAATGGTTTTATCATTGGATTTAAAATGATAACCTGACTTATAAACAACTTGATTTTGGAAAAGGAGAAGTAACTTGATTTAAAGGTATAGGTTACTTGTTTTTAAAAGAGTGAGACACTTGGTTTAAAAGTATATTGCTACTTGGCTTTTAAAGGAAAAAGTGCCTTGGTTTTAAAAATAAGGCATGCTTTTGTCTTAAGGTCAGTTTAAAAGAAGGTATGGAAATTGTTTTGGTTTTACTGATCTCTTTGACTTGAGTTTTAAAAGAATAAGAATCTTGAAGTATTTCAAAAGAGTTATGAATCATTTTTGAAAGAAAAGAAATACTTGGTTTTAAAGCTTAAGTGTTATACTAGCTTTACGGGAAGTTAGGTATAACGACTTAAGGAAGATAGAAGGAACGGTTTACTTATTTGTTTACGAAAGTCTTGTATTGATTTCGAAAGTGTAGTAAGATGCTTTGATAAGTAAACATGCCACGGTGTTAGTGTCTTGTGACGTTGTGTAAGGGGTTATTCTTGTTGTGCTTACGCGTTAAACGTTATTCACAGATCAAGTATTATATCACATACCCCGACTTGTTATGATGCCGACTCACACTCGACGCGAGGAATACCTCATGCGTCCGCGGTGACTATGATTCGAGGAATACCTCACGCGTCGCGTGACTACGCGAGTCAGCGAGTTCCAGATGATCACTCCGTGTTACCCGACGCGAGGTATACCTACGCGTCGGTGACTATGATTCGAGGAATACCTCATACGGTTCACGTGACTACGCGATCGGAGTCCGCGAGGATGCCGCGTTAGCCGCCCCGATGCGGCGAATACCTCACGCAGTATGCGTGACCTATGCGCGATCGCGGAGTTCCGTGATTAGGCACGCATAATGATACTACGGGCGATTCGCCTTGCTTCGATCATTAGCGCCTAGAAAAGACCAACACGCTATATCTATTTTGCTCTTGTTTACGCCGCGACACTACGTGCAGCTTAAATCGTTGTTCGTGACGATTTGTAATTGGTTTTAAAATGTTATGATTTGATTTCGCATTTACGCTTCACATACTTGGTACCGCTGATCGACTTCCTTCGGGGCCGCTCATGCCGCAGTAGAGGTACACCACCGCCGATCCTCGCCTTAGGATCACAACAGCTTGGGAAGCTCCGCTTCTCCGAGGCTTATTCGTATAGTCCCCGTCAGGTACTTACATTCAGGGGTATGGCGGGGCCCTGTCCCGTCGTTGTTGTTATAACATTCGTAGAGGTCTGTAGTACTGTTGTGGGCAGAGTTTGTAAAAGGGATGTAAATGTTCGGGTTCAAGTTTTATTTATATATTCAGAAAGGTAACCGTTTTGGTTAGCCTGTTTTCTTATTTCATTATTGTATATCTTGTTTCATGTGTATGTTTTTATTTCCGCGATTTTCTCTCGATATTGTATCACTAGGTGCCCGGTAAGGCACCAACATGCCCGGTCGGTTCGTGACACTAAGTCACTAAATTCTACTAAAATCTGGACAAAGACCTCCTTTGTTTCTACTTACTTTGCCACCTTTTCAAGGCCGAATACAATAACCAAACACGCCACATTTAAGTGCCCAAACAACGCAATCAACAATAGGATTACACGCCTACTAGACGGTAAAATTCACCACAATAGATATCAAACTAACACAACTACTAGTCCAATTTCGGCCATATTGAGTACCACAATACCAATTCTTATCCAATTTCCATTTAAATCCAAATTGTTAGCATAACATGATATCAAGTCGCAATCGATTATAACTACTATAGTCTTCAAGTAAGTAACATGCGACGATTTCTAATAAACGACCAATTAGTAATCCAACTTCAAGTGGCTAATATAACATTTCGGATTTAAGCTACAAGAAATCCATAATACTTATGAACTTCAACATATTAACTTCATGCTAGCAACATGTAAAGCTAACAACAACAATATATATATAATCTTGTAACACTATTAAGAGACAAGATTATACCTCAACGAATCTTAATCCAACTCCAAATCCGAATTTGCTCCTTAGAAACTTAGAGCCTCTTCAAGACGCTTCAATCCGCTAGTTGAGACCCTTAGAACAACACCAACAAACTTCTTTCAAATCTCCAAACAAAACCTAGAAAGACAACTAGGTTTTCTCTTTGCGACTAACCCGAAAACTATCTTTTTCCGAGATTTTTCTATTGAGATATGCTTACAATACACTCAAGAACCTTGGTTTAAAGTGTGGAGCTTAATGGACAAGGAACAAAAAAAAAAAATTCAAATGCAAGGAACCCGAGAGCTCTTTGTGAGTTTCATCCAATTTCTTGAAAATTTTTCTAAGTGTTGGGCTCTCTCTTGCTACTAGTAGTATTATATAGGGACATGGAGGGACAAGATATAACCAAATGGGTGGCTAGGATGAGGTTCTCTTAAATATCAAGCTTGTGGTCCCATTGACCAAGTCAATTATCTCAAGCTCTACTACTTGTAAGACTTGTCTTCCTAACAAGGGTCAAATGACCCTTGTGCCCTTGTGATTTCGTCCAAGACCTCAATGAGGGGGGTGACACGTGTCGCCCTCCCATTCGTCACAATATTATTTTTTCCGACAATTCCATAATTCCGATAAATTTTTTACAAGTCTCAAATCTTAACACTCGTGAGTTCTTACAACATGTCCTGCACAAACGGGGTGTAACAATACATTACATAAGCAAGTTAAGAAATCCCCCTAACTTCTTATTAGTCTTATTCATATACACTCTCATTTTAGTTTACTTAAGGCACTAACATGTCATTATAAAATCCGGGAATTTAACCCAAAGTACTACGTACTTCTATTCTTTTAAAATGACTCTTTTTCATATAAAACTTCCAAGAAACTAATAACCGTAGTATCAAGTCATAACTACTTTTCAAGACAAGTCACAATACCTTTTAGAAATACATTTTCATGCTTTTAAATCAAGTGACTTCTTTCTTTTAAAACCTTAAGCAATTGATGCCTTTAAATCAATTTGCCTTTCATTATTTCAAGTCATTTAACATACTTAAATTACTTAGAGTAACCCACTCTTTTTAACTTTCCATAAAGCTATTATAACCAACTTCCCATAAAGCCGTTATACTAGCTTTATACTTTAGAAACTTACATTCTTGTTTATAACCGAGAGACTTAAACTTTCCAAACAAAACAAGTGTCATATACTTTCAAAAATACTTTAAGTCTCTTAACATTTAGAAAGTAAGATATCCTTAATACTTTAAACAAGTGAGTTAATTCCCTAACTCAACCAACTTGGACATTGTTAAAATAAGCCAAGGATATCAAATGGACTAGATTGTCAAAATCCAGACGCTTCACCGCATCATACATTTACAACTTATTCATGCTCAAGAGATAAGAAAGTTCCACATACCTCTTCGGTTCAATCCACTTGCCAAGTCCAATATGTCGTACGTAGTATGTCAACCTATAATGACCATAGTACGTCTATTAACTTCTTACTTCAAACGTAGAATATTCCAAGTGCAAAGCTACTAAATTCTACGGAAAATCGGACAACACTTCCTTTGTTTCTACATACTTTGCCACCTTTTTCAAGGCCGAATTCAATAACCAAACACGCCACATTTAAGGCCCAACAATGTAGTTTATGATAGGGGATTACACGCCTACAAGACGTGTAAAATTCCGCCCCACAATTGATATCAAACAAGTCCAAAATACAATGTCCATTCGGCAATTTAGGGGCAACAATACAAATTCGTTTCCAATCCCTTTTCAATCCAAGTGGTTTAATATAACATGTTATCTAGCCGCAATTGATTATAACTACTACAATCCTCAAGTAGGTAAACATGCGACGATTCTAATTATCGACCAAATTGTATTTAAATTTCAAATGGCTTAACATGTCATTTTCGGATTTGAGCTTCCAAATTTCCATAACACTTATCAATCTTCATAACACATATCACATGATCATTTCTAACTTATCATAACATGGAATCTTCAATTACAAAAGTAAGACGAAGATTATTACCTCATTTAGCCCAAATATGATCCAAGATTACAAGTCGATCCTTAGAAACTTTAGCTCCTCTTTTCGACGTTCCAATCCACTCCAAACAACCCTTAGAAGCTTATGAAGAACTCCTCTTCAAGTTCCAACTTCAAAGTTGAAGAACTCCTTAGGTTTTCGCCTTGCGACTAATACGAAAACGCCCCTTTTCCGGGATCTTTCTATTGAGATATCCTTACAATACTCTTAGGAACCTTGGTTTAAAGTATGGGGATTATTGGACAACAAACGAAAAAAATTTCTCCTTGATTCCCACTAAACCCGAGAGCCTCCCTTAGAGTTTCTTCAAATTTCTTGAAATATGACTAAGTGTGGGAACTATTCTTGCTACTAGTATGTATATATAACATTATGGAGGGCCAAGATTAGAAAAAATGGGTGGTTTGGATGCAATTCACAAGGATCAAGCCCAAGTGGCCCTTTGACAAGTCAACAATGTCAAGCCTAAGCCTTAGCAAGACTTGCTTATCTTAAACATGGTCAAATGACCATTCTTGTCACGACCCGTTCCGGGGCCCGTGACTGGTGCCTTACCCGAGCACCCAAGTAGTCATACATCAGAGTAATCAGCGGAATATAAAACAAGACATGAAACAGTTGTAAAAAGAGACACAGTTTTATGTGAGAAAATGTCGCCTTTCGGCATATATACATAACATAGTTTTGCAGTTACATCCCAACTGCATAACAGACTACTGCACTTCTGGCGAAGTAATAACTATGGCGGACAGTGGCTCCGCCATACCCCGAATGTACAAACTATCTACAATACAGTGAGATCATACCAAAAGTAGAGCTCTCCAGAAGATGGAGCTCCGACACCAATGCAAAGAGATCCTATGACGTGGATCTAGCACTGCTGCTCTTACCTGCAGATTTAACGCACTTCCGGAGGTCAAGCATAACAGTAATGGCATGTGAAATCAGAAGTACTTAAATGAAATCATATCATTTTAAAACCAGCTTACAAATATGTATGAAACAACCAAGGAAACCGCATAGTGCCGCATCACAAACAAGAGCAACAATAGGTAAATCAGAATGTGTCTTTTCTAGGTCGCGAATGATCGCAGGCCACCGCCCGTAGTATCACCACGCAAGCCTAACTCGACTCGTAGTCCGCATAGGCCACTCACGTAGCCCGCATAGGTATATAACCCCGCATCGAGGGTAGCTACTCGCATCGCCCCGACTCGTAGTCCGCATGGCCACATGCATCGCATGAGGTATAACCCCGCACACTAACTCGAACTCCCGTAGCCCGCACGGGTCCCTTGACCCGCAGAGGTATTCTCAATCACGGTCCTGCATCTACCGAGTCTACCCCGCACGGAGGGCCTTAACCCCAGAATATGTCAAGAGGCGAGTGATATTACACTAACATAACAGCTATCGTTAAACAACATAAGCACAACAAGAATACTCTTTATACAAACGCTATAAGACACTAACACACATAGCATCATATCAGTCTACTTATCAAACCATCTTATTATTCTTTTCACAAATCAATATAAGTCGTTATAAACACATAGGTAAACCGTCCCTTTTATCATTCTTAAGTGGTTATACCTAACTTCCCATAAAGCTAGTATAACTCTTAAGCTTCGCTTTAAAACCAATTAGTTCTCTTCATAAAAATGATTCAAGATTTTTGAAATGCTTTAAGATCCTTATTATTCAGCTTAAGTCGCAAAGACATTGCCGTAAGTATTATTCAGCTTAAGTCAAAAGACATTGCCGTAGTTATTATTCGCTTAACACATGTACGACTACCGCATTACATATATATTTTAAAATATCATGCTTTAGAAGAATCACATACCTTCCCAAATAAAACCACCGCCAAGTTGAATATGTCGCGCAGAGAATCAACCTATAATAGTCGACACGCCTATCAACGCTCGCACTACTCAAAACAGCTAAGCAGAGGGTTCTCTATCCTACGAAAAATTGGGCAGCACTTCCTACCCTGAGCTACTCAAGTTCATCAGAAAACAAATTCTAACTAAGTACGCTTTGATTATTCTTCTTTAAACCCTTCTATCGTGATAATACCAATTCTATTCAGAATAATCTTCTAAGTATTCAATACTTATCTATACTTCTACAAGATACATTTTCTAATACAAAAGAGGGTTAGGATTATTTACCCTGTAAGCCCAATAATATCCTAGATAAAAGTCGCTACCGAGCAAGGTTTAGCTCCTAAGTTGTACGCTCCCAGAGTCTAAGAACCCTTAGAAGTTCTTTTCCAACTTCTACTAATTACTAGGGATTTGGGCTAGGTATTTTGTGCATTATAACAATACTAGAAGGCAACTTTTCTACCAAGGGAGTGGGGTAGATTTCGCCAGGCTAGAGGAGAGGTTGCCTCGCCAAGCTCATCAAAGGGGGAGGTGTTGGACGAAAAAGGCTTAAGGGAGAGGAGAGGATTTCAAGACTTGGAAGGCTTGTTTGTGGATGAAGAACTCTTCATCACAAGAGGGGTATTTATATGTCAAGACATGGCCAACCAATGGCCAAGATTTAGCCAAGTGCTAGGCAAGTGTAAGGTCAAGATTAGGGCAAGTGTACCTAGCCAACTTGCACACAAAATATCCTACCAACTACTTGACAAAAATGGTTATCCAATTCGTCCCAATGGACGCCTCAAGTCCACCAATTCGAGGGTGACAAGTGTCGCCTCCCGCTGGCCCAAAGTGTTTCGCCTCTAAAATCCGCAAAAATTAGAAATGACATAGCCGGAATTTATCCTACGCGAGTTGTGTAAAACGTTTCGTCGGAAAACGATTCTTTTAGTGAGTTGTGCCCAAGTATTTTCGTCCAAGCCTAACTTTTAAGGCTAAAATTTTGTACGTATTCCCTCACGTACATACTCTGAAAAATACGGGGTATAACAATTCTACCCATGCACAATTCGTCCATGACCACTAGGGGGTGACAAGTGTCGCTCTCCCGTTCGTCGCAATATTTCGTTTTCCGACATTTTCATAATTCCGAAAGATTTTTACTAGTCTCCAATCTTAACATTTTTGAGTTCTTACGTACATTCTTATAAATCTATCCTGGAATTCCGAGGTGTAACAGCTACTGGGCAGGATCAGGAGGCAACATCGCATGAGGTTACAGGTATATTTCGATTCTTTTGAATCATACATGCACTGATAGATTCAGATTTCGCTCTAGCGTATATGTTTTCCCTTGTTGCTAGTAGTTGTAATTGATAGCACCACCAGAGGCAAGGATACTTTGATTAGTAAAGTGAAAAGTGAAGAATGTTGACAAGAATGATAAAGTGAACTGAGACTGTAGTTGTGTAGGGTTCACAAGTTGTAATTACCCCATAACAGTGTGAAGACCGATAGTGGAGGATGTACAGTAGAAATACTTCGTCCTAGGTGACGAACCTCTAGTAAATGGGAGGATAGGGTGAGAAGTACCTTGAGATAGGAGAGAAATTTATTTCAGACTAAGAATGAGAAGTTAAGTGTTATACTGTATTTCCGAGTATGTACGCGAGGACGACGACAAAAGTTTAGGCCTTAAGTTAGGCTAGAACGAAAATATTTGTGCACAACTACTAAAAAGAATTGTTTTCCGACTAAACGCTTTCCAAACTTTGCGAAGGGAAAATTACTATTGTAACGCTGATTATTTTTATGGATTTTTCCGAGAGATGAAATATTTTGGACTAACGGGAGGGTGATATGTGTCACCCTCAAAGTGGACGTTATCAGGTGGTTCTTGGACGATTTGAGGGTCAAGGAGTTGGTAGGATATTTGTGAGATTTGGTGTGGTAGATGGATAAGGTAAACTTGCCCAAATCCTCACCCTACACTTGCTCACCACTTGTCTTGATCTTGGCCCTTGGTTGTCCTATAAATACCCCCTTGGTCAAGACTTCTTCATCCACAAAATGTTTTCTAAGTCTTGAAATCCTCCCCTTCTGTAGTTCTCGCCCAAGTCTTCCCTCCCCTTGGAGCCTCGCCGAAACCCCTACCTCGAGAGTTGTTCTCGTAAATACACCCCCTTGGTAGAAAAGTATTCTCCAAGTATTGTTACTATTCCAAAATACTCGCCCAAATACCTTGTAGTATTCCAAGGTTACCCCTATACTAAAAGCCCGTAAATACTATTATACTTCCTTCACTACAAAAACGAAACCCTAAGGAAAATCTTCATAGCATTGAAGTATTAAGAAGAAGTTGCGAGAACTTCTAAGGGTTGTTTGGAGCGGGTCGAGCACCTGCAGTAGAGCTAAACGTTGCTCAGATCGACATTTAACTTGTATAATTTTGGGCTTATCGAGGTAAATACTTTGTCCTTATATTGTAATTGGAAATTACATACTAGAGTAGTATAGAAATGAATATAAGATTCATGTAGGATATTACGTAAGAGAATTGAACTGAATAGTAGGATATTACGTAAAAGACTTGAATCAAATCACATCAAGAATATTAAAGAAGAATATTAAATCAGATTTACATGTGACCAGATTTACAGAGACTTGTGTAGTTTAACGGTAGGGAAGTGCTGCCCGATTTTCCGTAGAAAAGAGAATCCCCGCTAGAATATTCTACGTAGTAGTCCGACGCTGATAGACGATATGGCCTTTATAGGTTGAAAGTTCTACGAGTAGCACGTCCTACTTGAAAGGTGAACAAGGCTAGCCGTTATAGCCGCGAGCGCTTTTGCTAATAGTCGATAATCGTCGCGAGGTATGTGATTCTTCCTATCCTCTCGAGCATGATATTTTAAAGAATATATATAGTACGGTAGACGACGCTGTTAACTAAACGTGGTTTTATCATGTGTCTTTTGACTCGAGTCTAGTAATAAGACTTCAAGATTTCAAAAGAATTAAGAAACCTTTTGAAAAAGAGTAATACTTGGTTGTAAAAGCTTAAGAGTTATACTAGCTTTATGGGAAGTTAGGTATAACGACTTAAGAGAGGTAAGAAGAATGGTTTACTGATTTTAGAAGTTAAGAGACTTGATCTTAAAAGATAAGAGACTTGACTTAATTGAATTAATATGAATTTTGTTAAAAGGGTGTGAAACCTCATTCGTGAGTAATGAGTACTTGGTTTGTAAAAGGAATAATGTTTTACTGATTTCGGAAATCAGAATAAGTATCGAACAAACCATCGCAGCTTAATAAAGGGAAATGTATTGACTAATTAAGTATTATTAAAACCAGTAGAAACCTCCATCTGCATAGAAGCTAAGATGAGACAAAATGATATTACATTTTCCTAGATCATGGTTGCTTTAATAAGATTGTTATAAACAAGAATAACCTACTCACATATAAGGCATATGTTTCTCAAATTGTTTTAAAGGAGAATTATATCATCAAGTGATTAAAACTATGAACTACGAAACCTTTCGAAAATGAGAAACTTGAGCATTTGGAATTAGGCAAACTTGAACGTTTGAAAATAATGTTGTTACTTGACTTTACAAAGGGAAGTGTTTTGGTTTACTTAAAAGATAGTCACTCTATTTTTATACTACTATTGTGTGACTTTTGTGAAAGAAACAGATCTTTTAAAGAATCAATGTGTGAAGTACTTTGGGGATGAAAACCCAACTTGTTAACATAAAGTAGAAAGTACCTCGTGTGATTAACTTGGTCGTGTTGGTTTGTGATAGCCTTGTAATACTTTCTTGTTGATTTGATAAGTAAACATGTTAGGATGCTACGGTGTTAGCATCTTGTGATGTTGTGTAAAGGGTTTCTTTGTCAGGCTTATGTTGTTTAACGATAAGTCGTTATGTTAGTATTAAATCACTCACCTCTCGACATGATCCCGGGTTGCCGCTCCGACGCGGGTAATACTCAGCACCAGGTGACTATGATTCGAGGATACCTCACGCGGTCCAGGGTCGGCGCGAACTACGAGTTCCGTGTTAGTGTGCGGCCTTTGTGGTCATGCGCGTCTACGCGGCTACGCGATCGCAAGTCGTGACGCCGCCGGGAGTAGCCACCCTCGCTGCGGGAATACCTCACGCGCCTACGCGAGTGGCCTATGCGAGTCGCGGAAGTTCCGTGACTAGACGCCGCATATTTGATATCGCGCGAGTGGCCGCCTTCGATCACGTGGCGTCTAGATCGTTATACCCCGTATTTTCAGAGTATGTACGAGGACGACGTAGAAAATTTGAGCCTTAAGTTAGGCAAGTTTCAAATTTGTACACAACACCCGACAGAGTCGCTTCGACGCAACGCTTCACGCTTTTGTTGGGAAAATTCGCTATGTCATTTATAATTTTTGGCGGATTTTTCCGAGAGACGAAACATTTTGGACCAACGAGGGCGACATGTGTCACCTCACATTCAAGCAAAGCGGACGCGAAATGGCCATTCTTGGCACGCTTGTTGCCCAATTTGGTCAAGGGTTAGGTAGGATATTTTTGTGTAGTTGATGAGCAAGTGGGACCCACAAACACATGGCTTGATCTTGACCTTACACTTGCTATACACTTGGAAGAATCTTCGCCATTGGTTGGCCATTTCTTCACCTATAAATACCCTCCACGTTGATGAACTTCTTCATCCAAAATTGTTCTAAGTGTTAAAAATCTCTCCTCCCCTCAACCTTGAAATCGCCCAACACCCTCCCTCGTTAAGGCCTTCGCCGGCAGCCTCCTCCCCTCAGGTGTCTAGCCTGGGTACCCCTAGCCTAGTTGTTTTCGGATAATACCCCTTGTTGTGGTATAGAAATACTCTCCTAGTGTTGTTGTAATGTCCAAATACCTTGGCCCAAATACCTTGTAGTATTCCCAAGGTTACACTTATACAAAAGCCCGTAAAATACGATTATACTTCCTTTAGCCACAAAAACGAAACCCTAAGGAAATCTTCACCCGTTGTTGAAGTTGTAAGTGGTTGGTTAGAACTTCTAAGGTTGTTTGAGCGCCGAGTAGAGCTGCGCTGCTCAGATCGACTTTATACTTGGATAATTTTGGGCTTATCGAGGTAAACACTATCGTTCTTCTATTGTAATTGGAAATTACATATGTTGAATATATAGTTGTTGTATACTATATATAGAACTGAACTTAGTA
Source organism: Przewalskia tangutica (assembly GCA_029844215.1). Classification (NCBI taxonomy): domain Eukaryota; kingdom Viridiplantae; phylum Streptophyta; class Magnoliopsida; order Solanales; family Solanaceae; genus Przewalskia; species Przewalskia tangutica. The sequence goes on from CM056718.1 coordinate 109,418,362, forward strand.
TTGTGGCAATGTCTTTGACTTAAGCCTCAAGAATAAAGAATTGAACAAGAATCACATGTATGATAATAAAGAGAAGAATCGAATCGTAATTACCTGTATTACAAAGAGACTTATGTAACATTACCGTAGTAGAATTGTACGCGTCCCGTTAGACGTGTTAACCCCTCGTTGGCTTGGTAGCCACCTCGATAAAGCGAGGAGATTTACGCCGCCATGTGTGTGAGGCGCCAATTTTCTCAGAAAGATAGAAACTTGTGTTTTGGGGTTAATAGACGCTGTGACCTTTATAGTGAAAGTACTAAGAGTAGCGATTCTACTCGAGGAGTGGAAAGTGGCTAGCGTTGTAGTACTTGGAGCTTTTGCTTATTGTCGATAATCGCCGCGAGGTATGCGAACCTCTTCCTATCTCTTCTAGCACGATATGTGTGAACTATGTAGTACCAGACGCATACGTGTTAACTGTGTTTGATTGTTTAAACATAAAGTGTTATAACGGCTTTACGGGAAGTTTGTTATAAACTTTATGTAGGTAAGAAAATACTTTGTGGTTTTAAAAGGTAATCGATGTGAATTATAACGCTAGTTATAATAAAGAACTTGATGTATTTCAAAAGATTTATAAATCGCTTTGGAATGAGAGTAACACTTGGTTTTAAAAGGTTTTAAAAAGAGTTATACTAGCTTTATGGGAGTTAGGTATAATGTCTTAAGAGAGGTAAAGAAAATGGTTTATCGATGTTAGAAGTTAAGAGACTTGATCTTATAAGATAAGAGACTTAACTTATTTGTTTTAATGTGAATGTTTGTGTGAAACCTCATTCGTGAGTAATGAGTACTTGGTTTTATTTAAAGGATAATGTTTTACCGATTTCGAAATCGTAACGTATCGACTGCACCACCGCAGCTGCTAATAAAGGAAAATGTATTGAATAATGATGAATTGTATTAAAACCGAGAAACCTCCATCCGCATAGAAACTAAGACGACAAAATGATATACATTTTCTAGATCATGGTTGTAATAAGAATGTTGTAAACAAGAATAACCTACTCACGCGAGACATATATTACTCAATTGTTCTAAAAAGGAATCAAGTGATTAAGTTTGGAAACTATGAAACCATTTGAAAACGAAACTCGAGTAATCAAACTAGTAAACCGAACTTAGGAAAAGAATGTCATACTTGATTTTGAAAAGTGGAACGTGGGTTGGTCATTCTAATACTACGTATCGTGACTTTATAAAAGTAATGGATCTCTTTTAAAAGAACGTAACGATGTAGTACTTTGGGGTTAAAACCCGACTTTGGCATAAAATGAAAGTACTTTGAGTTGTTGTGAAACTTGCCTACGCTTGTTGTTGTGAAACTTGCCTATGCTTGTTGCTGTGAAACTCGCCTATGCTTGTTGTCAGAAACTTTCCTATGCTTGTGATGATAGCCTTTGTTGTGCAAGTGTGGTATTTCGTGTTACCGCTCTCGATAGAGGGCCGGCTGACTTGTCGAGAACTTACTCGACGCGGCCGGCAACACGGAGAATCCCACCGCATGTTTCCATTTTGATTATCGCTTGTTGCTGATGTCACATGGACATGTCTACACCGACGCAAGATTCCGGCACGCGCCACGCGCGGTTGACCACCCAAAGATATTGTTATTGAGGTTACATGGGCATGCCTACACCGGCGCGATTCGGTACGCGCTACGCGCCTTGTTATTATTGTCGCATCATGGACATGTCTACACCGATGCAGATTCGGCACGGCCACGCGCCTTGTTATTATTGTTGCATCACGACATGTCTACACCGATGCAAGATTCCGGCACGCGCCATGATGCGAACATGATGGATGCTGCGGGCGCGAGACCCATAGTTATATTTGAGTGGTGACTTTGAGGCGCGAGTCCCCGACTTGATCGCTTTTATGTTGCGATCGTATTTTGGTTATCATACATGTCTCGCTTTTTAAGCTATTATGATTTCATTTACGTGATTTGACGCTTTCACATACTTGGTACCAGATCGACTCTCCTTCGGGCCGCGCTCACGCCGCAGTAGAGGTACATCGGCCGTGATCCCCGCCTAGGATCTCATTTCAAATGGTCGAAAGTCTGCCTTCTGAGGCTTATCTTTGCATGTTTCGAGTTGTAGGTTCTTGTACATTCTGTGGTATGGCGGCCCCGTCCCGCCATAGTTGTTGTAAATCTTAGAGGTCTCAGAGTAATCGCTGCAAGTGTGGTTTGTAAAAAGGATAACTGCTCGGTTTTTATGTATATACCAAGGCAAATCGCTTTGGTTGGCCTGCTTATTTATTATATCTCTTGTTTCATGACTCGTGTTTTATTTTCCGCTGGTTTTCTCGATGTTGTATCACTAGGGTGCCCGGTAAGGCACCAACACGCCCTAATTCGTGGCGTGACATGTATGCATCTCATGATACGCTTTATGACCTTGTTGGTACCGCTGGTGTTAGTAGTCGCTATGCCTTCGCATTTACCCCAGACGGTTTTATTATGACACAAGTGGACCGTGTTCATGTGTATTCCTCGTGCTTTTGTATCATGCATCGGGCAGCTGGCGAAGGTATTCCACGCATGATTGATGTCGGGCGCGAGACCCATATTTATATCGAGCGATGACTTTGAGGGCGCGAGTCCCCGACTTGATACGACCGCTATTTATCAGGAATCGTAGTTTGCTATCATACATGTCTCCCGCTTTATATAGACTACTATGATTTCATTTACGATTTTTCGCCATATACTCTGCACTGCCAGATCGACCTCCTTCGGGCCGCGCTCATGCCGCAGTGAGGTACACCGCTTGTTGATCCCCGCCTTAGGATCACACCAATGTTGGGAAGCTCCGCTTCTCGAGGCTTATCTTTGGTATACCCCACGATTGTAGATATTTATGTTCATTCAGTACGCGGGGCCCCGTCCCGCCATAGTTGTTTTACTTCCTTGAGGTCCAGTAGTCCCGCGTAAAGTTGGGATGTAATCGCTCACTTTGGGTATTTATATATATTATGCCGAAAGGCAACTTTTCCTCGATAAACTATGTCTCTTTTACATTGTTTCATGTTGTTTTTTATATTCACGACACTGATGTATGTCTACTGGGTGCCCGGTAAGGCACCACCATGGCCCGGTTCGGATCGTGACAAAAGTGGTATCGTGAGCGCTTAATCATCTGAAAGTGTCTACGCATCAGATCTAGTAGTCTTGATTATCGTACACGCGCACCACACCAATAATCGTGAGGCTATAGGATATTTAGGATTGGTTTCATTCTTCTCACTCGAGATCGTGCCTTAGAGCCGTGTTATGTTGGACCTCTAACGTATTTCTTTCCCTTATCGCTATGCCTCCGTAGAAGGCAACCCGCCCGTAAGGCAAGGCAATGGTGAGTCGCGAGTAGAGCACAGAGGGTTACGAGGGCACAGGCCCAACCATCACCTGAGTTCGTGCTTCATTCGGGGAGTTTTGCGACGTCACCAGTCCCAGTAGAGTCTAGCACAGCGGCAGCAGTTCCTACTGCGGCCATGATATTTGAACCTTCAGTTCCATGACCAGTAGCAGGTGGTATGGATTGCAAAGAGACGACCCTATTTCTAGCTATGGATTTAGCAACCAGAGAGTATTTTATGTATCGATTTATCGCGGGCCTTGATGAATATCTAAGAAAGGGTTGTGCAAGAGTAGCTCTTCAATGACATTTAGCATGGCTCAGACAAAGCCATGCACAAGAAAGCCGAGAAACGTAGGATCGACGGTTAACCAAGATCGCGTAAGAGGCCGTAAGCAGGTCCTTTGGTAACTTTCGAGGCGACCTTCTCAACGCCAGATTGGTTATGCGCCTCCGCCAGGCAGTGGTTCTCCGCTGTGGTTCGTGACGCTCGGTATGTAGGAGTTGGTCGAGCTCCGTGGTCGCTAGTTCACGTAAACACGAGGTTTCAACCACCGGATTCGCTTTCCTCGTTGTTCACACAGGCAAACGCCATCCCGGGAATGTCGCTTTTGTCGGGTACTTGTTTTACTCGCGCCGCCGTGGCCATGTGTCGAAAAGATGTCCTAGTAGGAGGACTCGGCCTACCGTGATCGCCATGATTCAGTGGTTCGAGAGGAAGGGTGTTAGCTGCAGAGGCCACCCCACCTCGGTGTGGCCGTGTGGTAGATGTCATTTTGGGAGGTCGTGCTTCTTCGACAACTTGTTATGCTGCGGACAGCAGGCCATTTTGCGAGAATTTATCCGACTGCAGAGTGGCGCGATGTAGAGACTCACCTTCAGATCGCTGGCTAGTTCATCATCTTCCCTAGCTGCGCCAACAAAGGTGATTGACTGAACGATAAAAGCGGAGTGAAGAAGAGATACAGTGTATATCCTTAACCCTCTGTAGAGTAGTATGTGTGATAAGATGAGTATATTTTAAGTGTTATGTTCAGATAGCATTGTGTTAATTATGAGCCTTAGAATATTATACGTAGAGACCTTAGATGTGAGGTCATCTTGAGTAAAAGATTTATTTTATGTTTGACCCTTATCGGAGTGCATAGTTCATGTGAGATATGTTTGTGTGATAAGTCCCTGTGTAGTAGGAAAGAGGGTAGTTGATCTAAGAAGACCACTAGGTTTTCGTGACTTGATTATGAGATTGTTCCGACGGGAACAAGAGTTTTGCCTGATAATGGTCGGTCATGGACTCACCGCGGGTCAACCCGCGCCCGACAATTGTGCGGGTCCATTGCGTGGTTCCGCTTTGTGGTAGGGTCATGAGGTGTTAGGCCCAAGTTTAGTTAACCAGCAGACGAGTTCGTGGATGCATTCGACCGAGTCGGGCCGACGAGGTCACCATCTTGTCTTTCACCAGACCGTGTACTCGCAGCAGGTTATGCGAGATGTTATATCGAAGGTTGTAAGGCTGCACGAGGTGCCTACTTTCACCTTATGTCGTGCAGCGGAGCCCAGGATACGCTTATTTCTTTTCTCGAAGTTTTACCAGCAGGTTAGGAACTCAGTGAGTCTCAAGATCGCATTCGCCTCGCCGTGTTTGGATTCGGGTAGTCAGGATTGTTGCCTCCCGTCATGAGTGTTTAATAGCTACCATATCAATATTCGGAGGGTGCCTCGTGAGGCCTCGCTTGGGCGGAAGTGTAGGTTGCCGATCGATTGGTTCGATGTTGGTACCGCTCAAATAGTAGGTTCATACTTGTTCAAGCAGATACGGGTAGCGAAGCTTATCCAAGAAAGGTTATTGGCAGCTCAGTGGTCAACGTAAGTCACGCGATAATCGACGCCGACACTTGAAGTTCGTGTCGACGGTCGGTACTTCAAGGTACCACCCCGAAAGGGTGTGACGAGTTTTGGAAAACAGAGGAACTTAGCCCGAGATACTTGGAGCGCTTTTGATCATGTGAAGAATAGGCCAGTTGCCTATAAGTTGGCATTACCGTCCGACGTAGAAGCAAGACGTCCGGTCTTTCAGTTGTTATGTTCGTAAAAGTATCGAGATCCATCCACGTTGTTCCCGCTAATGATGACCAAGTCGAGATAGTAACCCCGAGATTTTGGGAACTGAAGCAGTAGCAGAAATGTGGTAAGTTATGAGAAATAGTTCGAGTGTACGAGGAGGGTACGACGAGTAAGGGAAGAAGTGAGCATATGTTAAGTGGAACGTTATCGTTATTCGCTTGAGAAGGAACATTCGACGCATGTTTCTAAGCGAGGGAGAATGTTATACCCCAGATTTCCGTGATTATGTACGCGAGGACGACGCATAAAAGTTTAGTCCTTAAGTTAGGCTAGAACGAAAATATTTGTGCACAACTACTAAAAAGAATTGTTTTCCGACTAAACGCTTTCCAAACTTTCATAAGGGAAAATTACGTTGTAACGTTGATTATTTTTGCGGATGTTTCCGAGAGATGAAATATTTTGGAACAACGGGTGGGTGACATGTGTCACCCTCAAAGTGGACGTTATTGTGGGCGGTTCTTGGACGATTTGAGGGTCAAGGAGTTGGTAGGATATTTGTGATATTTTGTGTGGTAGATGGATAAGGTACACTTGCCCAAAATGATCACCCTACACTTGCTCACCACTTGTCTTGATCTTGGCCCTTGGTTGTCCTATAAATACCCCTTGGTCAAGACTTCTTCATCCACAAAATGTTTTCTAAGTCTTGAAATCCACCCCTTCAGGTAGTTCTCGCCCAAGTCTTCCTCCCCTTTGTGAGCCTTGGCCAAACCCCCTACCTCGAGAGTTGTTCTCGTAAATACACCCCCTTGGTAGAAAAGTATTCTCCAAGTATTGTTACTATTCCAAAATACCTTGGTCCAAATACCTTGTAGTATTCCAAGGTTACCCCTATACTAAAAGCCCGTAAATACTATTATACTTCCTTCACTACAAAAACGAAACCCTAAGGAAAATCTTCATAGTCGGTTGAAGTATTAAGAAGAAGTTGCGTAGAACTTCTAAGGGTTGTTTGGAGCGGTCGAGCACCTGCAGTAGAGCTAAACGCTGCTCAGATCGACATTTAACTTGGATAATTTTGGGCTTATCGAGGTAAATACTTGTCCTTATATTGTAATTGGAAATTACATACTGTAGTAGTATAGAAATGAATATAAGATTCATGTAAGGATATTACGTAAGAGAATTGAATCGTAATAGAAGGATATTACGTAAAAGACTTGAATCAAATCACATCGTAAGAATATTAAAGAAGAAGATTAAATCAGATTTACATAGGATCAGATTTACAGATACTTGTGTAGTTTAACGCAGTGAAGTGCTGCCCGATTTTCCGTAGAAAAGAGAACCCCCCCTGCTTAGAATATTCTAGAGAGTAGTCTGGACGTTGATAGACGTATATGGCCTTTATAGGTTGAAAGTTCTGCGAGTAGCATGTCCTACTTGAAAGGTGAACAAGGCTAGCCGGGTTATAGCCGTGGAGCGTTTTGCTAATAGTCGATAATCGTCGCGAGGTATGTGATTTTTCCTATCCTCTTGAGCATGATATTTTAAAGAATATATATAGTACGGTAGACGTACGCGTGTTAACTGAACGTGGTTTTACTGCGGTGTCTTTTGACTTGAGTCTAGTAATAAGAATCTTGAAGTATTTCAAAAGAATTAAGAAACCTTTTTGAAAGAAGAGTAATACTTGGTTTTAAAAGCTTAAGAGTTATACTAGCTTTATGGGAAGTTAGGTATAAGGACTTAAGAGAGGTAAGAAGAATGGTTTACTGATTTTAGAAGTTAAGAGACTTGATCTTAAAAGATAAGAGACTTGACTTAATTGAATTAATATGAATTTTGTTAAAAAGGTGTGAAACCTCATTCGTGAGTAATGTCACGACCCGAACCCGGGCCCGTGACTGGTGTCTTATGTCACGACCTGCCTGGGGCTCACATCGTGCCTTACCCGCACCTGCAAGCCATACATCAGAGAAAATCAGCGGAAATATAAAACAAGATATGAATCAATGAAAATTGAGACACGCTTTATATGAGAAAAGTCGCCTTTCTATATATACATATAACCCAAGTTTTAGCTACATCCCAACTGCATAATAGAGCTATGCACTTCTAAGGAAGTAAACAACTATGGCGGGACAGGGCCCCGCCATACCCTGAATGTACAAAAACAATCTACAATACAGGGAGATCATACCCAAAGAGTAGAGCCTCCGGATAAGATGGAGCTCCCGACACCAAAGCAAAGATCCTAAGGATGTGGATCTAGCACCTGCTTGCCCTTACTCATGCATTGAACGCAGCCTCAAGCGAGGTCGCACAACAGGTACTAAGTATGTGAAACTGTAAAGTACTTAAATAAAAACATATCATTTTAAAACCAATTTTATAAATATGCACGAAACAACCAATGTGACCGCACATAGTGCCACATCATAAACAAGAGCAACAATAGGTAAATCAGAATGTGTCTTTTCTAGGCGAATGATCGGGCAGGCCAATCGCCTGTAGTATCACTATGCAAGCCTAATCTCGACTTCAGAGTCCGCATAGGCCACTCACATAGGCCCGCATGGTATAACCCCGCATCGAGGGTAGCTACCCTGCATCGCCCCGACTCGTAGTCCGCACGGACACAAAGACCGCATGAGGTATAACCCCGCACACTAACGTGGAACTCTCGTGAGTTCGCATAGGTCCCCGACCCGCATGAGGTATTCTCAATCACGGTCCTGCATCACCGAGTCTACCCCGCATCGGAGGGCAGCTTAACCCCCGGTAACATGTCAAGAGGTGAGTGATATAATACTAACATAACAGATTATCGTTAAACAACATAAGCACAACAAGAATACCCTCTTATACAAACGTTACAAGTCACTACTACACATAGCATCATATCATGTCTACTTATCAAACCATTTTATTATTCTTTCATAAATCAATATAAGTTTGTTATAAACACATAAGTAAACTGTTCCTTTTATCATTCTTAAGTTGTTATACCTAACTTCCCATAAAACTAGTATAACTCTTAAGCTTTTTAAAAACCAATTAGTTCTCTTCTGTTAAAAATGATTCAGTATTCTTTTGAAATGCATCAAGACTCTCATTATTCAGGCTTAAGTCAAAAGACATTGACGTAATTATTATTCAGGCTTAAGTCAAAAGACATTGCCGTAGTTATTATTTAGTTAACACATGTACGTCTACCGTATTATATATATATTTTAAAATATCATGCTTTAGGAAGGATCACATACCTTCTCGGCGAAATCCACCTGCCAAGTCGAATATGTCGCGCGCAGAGAATCAGCCTATAATAGTCAAATACGTCTATCAACGTCTAGACTATTCTCAGAAATGCTTCTAAGCAGAGGGTTCTCTATTCTACGGAAAATCAAGCAGACTTCCTACCCGCTGCCTACTCAAGTTCATCAGTGAAAACAAATTCTATGTAAGTATAGTTCAATTATTCTTCTTTAAACACTTCTACTGTACTAATAGCTCAATTCTATTCTCAGAGTATCCTTCTAAGTATTTTATACTTATTTATATACTTCTACAAAGATGTATTCTCTAATTACAAAGAGAAGGATAAGATTATTTACCTCGATAAGCCCAATAATATCCTAGATATAAGTCCATCCCGAGCAAGGTTTAGCTCCTAATTTGTACGCTCCGATAGCTCCAAGAACCCTTAGAAGTTCTTCACAACTTCTACCAAATACTAAGGGATTTGGGCTAGGTATTTAGAATAGTAACTACACTTGGAAGACAACATTTCTACCAAGGAGGGGGTAGTGTTTCGCTAGGGCTTCTTTTATGGGGTATTCGCCAAGGCTTTCTCATGGGAGGGCTTGGACGAAATGGCTCACAAGGGAGAGGGGAGGATTTTCAAGACTTGGAGAAAGATTTGTGGATGAAGAACTCTTCATCTTAAGGGGGGGTATTTATAGGTCAAGAAGTGGCCAACCAATGGCCAAGATTAAGCCATGTGCTAGGCAAGTGTAAGGTCAAGATTAGGGCAAGTGTACCTTAGCCAACTTGCACACAAAATATCCTACCAACTTCAAGACATATTGCCGTCCAATCGGCCCTATTGCCGTCCCACATCCATCAATGAGAGGGTGACAAGTGTCGCCCTCTCGTTGGTCCAAAGTGTTACGTCTCTCGAAAAAATCCGCAAAAATTAGAAATGACATAGCCGGAATTTACCCTACGCGAGTCTTGTAAAACGCTTCGCCTGAAACGATTCTTTTAGTGAGTTGTGCCCAAGTATTTTCGTCCAAGGCCTAACCTTTAAGGCTAAACTTTTGTACGTATGCCCTCACGTACATACTCTGGAAATACGGGGTATAACATTCTCCCCTCCTTAGAAACATTCGTCCCGAATGTTCCTTCCCAAGACAGATAACGATAAGGTTCTTCATAACTTAAACAGTTTGCAAATGCCACACACGACCACAAAACAACACTTAGGCATAAACGATAATGAAGATTTACAAGTAGGAAAGTGAATTACCTGGAGGTGTGGGGAATAGGTGAGGATACTTCTGCCTCATGTCCTCCTCAGCTTCCCACGTCATCTCCTCCCTGAGCTCGTTCCGCCACAAGACTTTGACGGAAGCCACGCCCCGTCCGCAGACGCTTAACCCGACGATCGACATCGCTATGGAATCTCCTCATACGATAACCCCTGGCCACCGACATCGCTAATCGGGTGTACCCTAGATGGATCCCCGATACATCTCTTCAAAGATAGAAACATGAAACACGGATGCATCGCCTCCAGACGGACGGCAGATTCAACTCATAGGCACCTTGCCTACCTCATGCGACAACTGATACGCCCAATGTACTGGGCCGAAGTTTCCTTTCTTCCGAATCTCATCACACCCTTTATGGGTGACACCTTCAGAAAACCCAATCATCAACCTCGAACTCTGATGCCGACGACGATGATCCGTATATGACTTCGCCGACTTCAGCCGCGAGCAACCGCCTCCCGATAAGCTTCACCTTATCCATCGCTCACGCACCAACCGTCCCACTAATCGCACTCGCCCACATCGAACCAGCCTCATCGCGACCGCACTTCCTCCCATACAAGGCCTCATAAGGCGCCATCTCGAATACTGGAGTGGTAGCTATTATTATACGCAAACTCAACTAGAGGCAAATGATCCTCCCACTACCTCGGTCAATAACACAGCTCGCAGATATCCTCAAGAGTCCGGATAGTGCGCCGCCCGTCTGGCTCGTCTCGTGGATGGAATGCGACTGTGCTCACTGCCCCCAAACCCTTCTCGAAAGACCTCCGTAAGCTTAGCCGAACCGGGTTCCTCTGTCGATATGATCGAAATATGGACTTCATGCACCGACGATCTCTGATGTAAAGTCCGCATAATCCTCACCGAAAAGTCGCCCCGACGGAATAAATGGGCTGATTTCGCCACCGCCGACGATAACCCATATAGAATCACGTCTCCTCCGAGTGCGAGGTAATCCCGTGATGAAGTCCATGTTGATCACCTCCCACTTCCGTGTCGGGATCTCTATCTTCAGAATAAACCACCGTGCCTCCGTGCTCTACCTTCACCGCCGACAACACGCATCGAGCTACGAACTCGCAACGCCCCTCTTCAAGCCATCCCACCAATACACGATCTAAGGTCGTGGTACATCTTGGTCGCACTCGACGGATAGAGTAACGCGCTACCGTGTGCTTCCCCAAGAACTCGCCAAGTCCTCAAACATCCGAACACACAACTCGCCTCAAACCTTAGCACCCCATCGTGCTACTCAAAAGGACCCTTCCTTACGAAGAGCCGTATCACGATAACGTGTCAAAATCGATCCTCGAATCGCTGCCTCTTCACCTCTCGACGATGGAAGACTCGCAACCTCACGAACTCGAACCCCATCGCTATCGAATCAATCAAACGGACACCAAGGCTCGCTAATCGATGCAAATCACGAACCATGTCCCTCCTCTCGTTGCACATCCGATAGACTCCCATCGACCTACGACTAAGAGCATCCGCCACAACATCGCCTTCCCGTGGTACAGATATCAACATCGTAATCCTTAAGCAACTCTAACCACCGCCTCGCTGTAGTTCACTCCTTCGCCGAAGATATACCGAGGCTCTGTGGTCTGTATAAATATCCACATGAACCCCATACAAATAGTGCCTCCGCATCTTCAAGGCGTGAATCACCGCCGCTAACTCCAAATCATGGGTGGGTAGTTCCTCTCGTTTCTTCAAATCCGCCGATGATACGCTTATAACCTTGCCCCGCTGCATCAACACACATCCCAACCCGATGCCCGACGATCACAATACACGACATAACCGTCGACCTCCGGAAGAGTAAGAACGGGCGCCGCCTCTCCTTCAAGAATCGAAACCCCGCCACAAGCATCACCATCAAATTTGGCCGCTCGAGTCACCTAGTCAATGGTGCAGATAGAAGAAAACTTCTACGAACCGATAATAACTCGCAAGGCCCGTAAAATCGCGAACCTCTCGCCGAGTAAGAGGTCGAGGCCAACTCCCGATCGCCTCAATCTTGGCCGATCCACCCAATACCATCACCCACAATATGCCTAAGAAAGCCACCAAGTTTACCAAAATCACATTTGGAAAACTTGGCGATAATCGCTGGTCTCGAGAACTCTCAAAGACAGCCTCAAATGCCCGCACGCTCCCGCCTCGAGCGAATAAACCAAGATATCATCGATGAACACTATCAAAAACGTGTCCAAAATGGTTTGAACACTCGGTTCATCAAATCCATGAATACCGCCGAACATTGGTCAACCCAAAGACATGACTCGAACTCATAATGCCCGCACGTCCGAATGCGCCTTGGGACATCCGCCTCTCGACTGCACTGATGATAGCCCGATCGCAGATCAATCTTGAGAAACATCTCGCACTCCGCAATCGGGTCGAACAAATCATCAATCCCGGGAAGGGTATTCGTTTAATGGTCACCTTGTTCACCGTCAGAATCAACACACATGCGCAGCTGGCCCCGCCCTTCTTCTTCACGAAAAATACCGCGCCCTCGTGGAGAAACACTAGGCCCGGATGAAGCCCTTCTCCAAAGAAATCTCTAAGCCGATCCTTCAAATCTCTCAACTGGCAGTGCCATTCGTATGGCGTAATGGAAATAGGCCGAGTGTCCGCAAAGACATCGATACAAAACTCTATCTCCTCTCGTGAGGATACCCGAGGTCGCCTGAAACACGCCCGGGAACTCTCTCGACCATCGAATCGATCAAAATCGCACCGCAGCCTCGTGATAAACACCCGAACGAGATGGTAGATGTACCCTTCTCGCACCATCTTCCTAGCCTCGAGGTAGGAAATAAACCTACCTTCTGACATACGGTTCCTCCCACTCAATAACCTCGCTTCCCAGAAACCGAACCGCACTCACTCTCTCCTCGCAGCCTACATTGGCATAGCAAGAAGCCAGCCAATCCATGTCCATGATCACGCCGAACTGGCCATGTCCAAATTTATCAAGTTCCGCTAGGTCCGACGACCGCATAAGGTCACCGACAAGCTCTAAATACCCGCCAAGCTACCACCGAATCACCCATCGCGTAGCTACCTCGAAGCGGTCTATGGACTCGTGCTCTATCCCTATCCTACTAGCAACAAGGGAGATATATAGACAGAGTAGAACCCGGATCTATCAAGGCATACACATCATACTCGAGACCGATAAGGTACCGTGACGACATCGGCGAGGCCTCCCGATCCCGCCACCGACAAGGCATAAATGCGGTTCGAGGACCGCTAGAATCGACCCGAGCCACGACTCTGCCGCGACTCGGGTCCATGAGTACCGCTTCTCCGGGCGAGTAATCGCCGGGATGAAGAAGACCGCAAAAGAACTCGTAGGATGACTCCTACTATCTCGTGACCGCCTCGCCTGACAGCTCGCAAATGACCGCTGGCCACAATCAAACAAGCTCCCGTAGCAAAGCACCACGACTCCCGGCGGATCTACCGACGGCCACACTGGCGGGTGGTCCCGACCGCCGCATTCTCGCCGCCTCGACGCTCAAGCCCTGGGCCCCGCCCGCCTCGAATACTCGGGCCGGGCCGAGGACGCGCAGAGTGCTCGAGCCGGCCGTGCAAATCCAGATCGCCCGAGGCCGCCACCACGATAGCCACCAAAAGACCTTGCCGCCCCGTCTTCTTCTCGCCGCCGTCACAACCCGCCGGCTCTACGCCTCGCAGCCAAGTGCACGAGCTCGCACGCGGTAATATCCATGCTCGTCAAGAGCCACACCCGCACAAGACTCGCCATATAATCATCTAGCCCGTGACGTAGCGCACCCTATCCTCCATATTCGCTACCAACGCCGGGACATATCGAGCCAATGAATCAAACTCGACATTGTACTCCCTAATCGCGGCGCCTCTCGCCTCAAGAATAAAATATGTCGCCCGCGCCCTCCTCATCCGTGGAGGCAAGAAGGGTGAGGAAAGCCTCCGAGAACTCGCCCCAAGTAGCCGGGACGCTGCTTTCCCGATAACTCCCACGAATCAAACCAATCGACTACGGTATCACGTGAGCCGATGCGAATCGGCGTCACGACTCGGTCTCGACGCTGATCACCCGCGATGATCCTTCAGAATCGACGGATGAACTCTCGCGATCATCCTCCGCCTCGACCAGAGAACTCAAGCGGCTACAACTCGTGAAATCCCGTAGCCTCAAATCGCTCGCCTCGTGAACCACGCGTGCTATTAGGGTGGAACTAGAATCGCCAGATCCACTGCCTCATGTTCGCCACGATCTCGCCGCAGAATCGCCATCTATCTCAGAACCCATCTCATCCGCTTCCAAAGTGGGACCGAGGTGTAGGTACTGTGGTCTCACGCCCATCGCCGCGCCCTAAACCTCTCTGGGTCGGGCGTCGTAGAACTCGCCGCCCTGCATAGAATGGGCTCGAGCCCTCGTGGCTCTAGGTGTCCCACTAGCGCCTCCTCGCCGCTTTACCCTTCGGGCCCGGTTGCCTTACGTGAAGGCATAATCATATAAAAGGAATACGTTAGAAGGGTCCAACTTTAACACAGCTCTAAAGCACGATCTCCGAGTGAGAAGAATGGAAACCAATCCTAAATATCTTATAGCCTCCTGATTATTGGTGTGGTGCACAACACACCGATAATTAAGACTCTACTAGATACGGTCAGAGACACTTTCCGAGGATTAATCGCTCGATACCACTTTTGTCACGACCTGCTCGGCCCGTGGATCGTGCCTTACCCGCACCTGCGCCATACATCGTAGAAAATCGGAAATATAAAACAAGATATGAATCAATAAAAATTGAGACACAGCTTATATGAGAAAAGTCGCTTTCTAAGATATATACATATAACCCAAGTTTTGCGCTACATCCCAACTGCATAATGAGCTGCTGCACTTCTGGAAGTAAACAACTATGGCGACAGTGCCCGCCATACCCTGGATGTACAAAAACTATCTATAATACAGAGAGATCATACCCAAAAAGTAGAGCCTCTGGAGAAGATGGAGCTCCCGACACCAAAGCAAAGATCCTAAGGATGAGGATCTAGCACCTGCTTGCCCTTACCGCGGCAGATGAACGCAGCCTCAAGGAGGTCGACAACAGTACTAAGTATGTGAAATCAGAAAGTACTTAAATGAAATCATATCATTTTAAAACCAATTTTATAAATATGCATCAAACAACCAATGACCGCACATAGTGCACATCATAAACAAGAGCAACAATAGGTAAATCAGAATAGGTCTTTTCTAGGTCGCGAATGATCGGGCAGGCCAATCGCTCGTAGTATCACTATGCAAGCCTAATCTCGACTCTCAGAGTCCGCATAGGCCACTCGTGATAGCCCGCATTGGGTATAACCCCGCATCGAGGGTAGCTACTCTCGCATCGCCCCGACTCGTAGTCCGCATGGCCACATGCACCGCATGAGGTATAACCCCGCACACTAACCTCGAACTCTCAGAGCTCCGCATAGGTCCTCCGACCCGCATGAGGTATTCTCGAATCATGGTCCTGCATCACCGAAGTCTACCCCGCAGACGGAGGCAATTTAACCCCAGAACATGTCAAGAGGTGAGTGATATAATACTAACATAACAGATTATCGTTAAACAACATAAGCACAACAAGAATACCCTCTTATACAAACGTTACAAGTCACTACCACACATAGCATCATATCATGTCTACTTATCAAACCATTTTATTATTCTTTCATAAATCAATATAAGTCTGTTATAAACATATAAGTAAACTCGTCTTTTATCATTCTTAAGTTGTTATACCTAACTTCCCATAAAGCTAGTATAACTCTTAAGCTTTTAAAACCAATTAGTTCTCTTCATAAAAATGATTCAAGATTCTTTTGAAATGCATCAAGACTCTCATTATCCGTGCTTAAGTCAAAACATTGCCGTAATTATTATTCAAAGCTTAAGTCAAAAAGACATTGTCGTAGTTATTATTCAGCTTAACACATGTACGCTCACCGCATTCATATATATATTTTAAAATATCATGCTTTAGGAAGGATCACATACCTTCTACAAATCCACCGCCAAGTCGAATATGTCGCGCGCAGAGAATCAGCCTTATAATAGTCAAATACGCCTATCAACGCTCAGACTATTCTCGTAAATAGATTCTAAGCAGGGTTCTCTATTCTACGGAAAATTGGGCAGACTTCCGCACTCAAGCTACTCAAGTCTCATCAGAAAACAAATTCTTTGTAAGTATAGTTCAATTATTATTCTTTTAAACCCTTCTACTGTGATAACAGTTCAATTCTATTATGTAGTATCCTTCTAAGTATTTTATACTTATTTCTATACTTCTACAGTATGTATTCTCTAATTACAAAGAGAAGGATAAGATTATTTACCTCGATAAGCCCAATAATATCCTAGATATAAGTCGATCCTGAGCAAGGTTTAGCTCCTAATTTGTACGCTCCGATAGCTCCAAGAACCCTTAGAAGTTCTTCACAACTTCTACCAAATACTAAGGGATTTGGGCTAGGGTATTTAGGAATAGTAACTACACTTGGAAGACAACATTTCTACCAAGGGAGGGGGGGTAGTGTTTCGGCTAGGGCTTCTTTTAGAGGGTATTCGCCAAGGTTTTCTCAAGGGAGGCTTGGACGAAAGGGCTCACCAGGGAGAGGGGAGGATTTTCAAGCCTTGGAGAAAGATTTGTGGATGAAGAACTCTTCATCTTAAGGGGGGTATTTATAGGTCAAGAAGTGGCCAACCAATGGCCAAGATTAAGCCATGTGCTAGGCAAGTGTAAGGTCAAGATTAGGGCAAGTGTACCTTAGCCAACTTGCACACAAAATATCCTACCAACTACTTGACAAAGAAGGCCACTCCAATCGGCCCTATTGCCGTCCCACATCCATCAATGAGAGGGTGACAAGTGTCGCCCTCTCGTTGGTCCAAAGTGTTACGTCTCTCGAAAATCCGCAAAAATTAGAAATGACATAGCCGAATTTACCCTACGCGAGTCTTGTAAAACGCTTCGCCGGAAAAACGATTCTTTTAGTGAGTTGTGCCCAAGTATTTTCGTCCAAGGCCTAACCTTTAAGGCTAAACTTTTGTACGTATGCCCTCACGTACATACTCTGGAAATACGGGGTATAACACCTTACCCCGGGCACCCTAGTGATACAACATCAGAGTAATCAGCGGAATATAAAACAATACATGACATAGTATGAAATATGAAACAGTTCATATGAGAAAACTTGCCTTTCGGCATATATATAAATAACAACTAGAACAGTTACATCCCTTTTTACAACTCTCGCCACAACAAAGATTACATGCACTTAAGAATGATAACAACAATGACGGACAGGCCCCGCCATACCCTCGAATGTAAATACCTACAACGACGGGATCTACCACCGATAAGCCTCCAGAGAAACGGAGCTCCCAAAACGCTGAATCGTGATCCTAAGAGCGAGGATCGACGATCGTGTACTTCTACCGCGCAGATGAACGCAGCCCCAAAGGAGGTCGATAACAGTACCAAGTATGTGAAATCAAAAATATCAGAAATGAATTCATAGTAGTCTATATAAAGTAGGAGACATGTATGATAACCAAACTACAGTTAACAATAAATAAGCAGTCATGTCAAGTCAGGGACTCACCCCCTCAAAGTCATCACTCAAATATAACTATGGGTCTCATGCCCACCTGTGTCATAATAGAACCGTGACGGTAAGTACGGCGCATAGCCGACTACTAAGACCACAGCACTAACAAGGCCATAAATCGTATCGCGAGGTCTTTCTAGACCGCACTACATGATCGGCCGCCACTCGCCTCGTGATCAATGCGCGTGTCTAGTCCTCGAGCATACCGCTGCCCGCATAGGCCACATAGGCCCGCATGAGGTATTCCTCGCGACGGGGCGCTAACCCCGCTCTCCTCGACTCGCACCGCATAGTCTCATAGACCGCATAGTCACACAGACCGCATAGGGCATCCCCGTGACGGATAAAACACCCGAATGATCAATCACGAGCATACCGCTGCTCCGCATAGTCACGCAGACCGCATAGGCCGTATAGACCCGCATCAAGGGTGGCAAGCCCTCGGTATAACAAGTCAAGGGGGTATGTGATATAATAACAGTACAACGGGCTTAACGTTTAACAACGTAAGCACAACAAGAATAACCCCCTTACACAACATCACGAGATACTTGTTATACCCCGTATTTCCAGAGTATGTACGTAAGGACGTACGTAGAAAGTTTGAGCCTTAAAAGTTAGGCTAGGTTCGAAAATTGTGCACAAGTACCGAAAAGAGTCGTTTTTCGACGAAACGTTTTACTAAACTTGCGAAGGGAAAATTCCGGCTATGTCATTTATTATTTTTGCGGATTTTTCCGAGAGACGAAACATTTTGGACCAACGGGAGGGTGACATGTGTCACCCTCACATTGGAACAAGTGGGGCGGCAATGGTGGACGAAAAAAGGGTCAAGGGAGTTGGTAGGATATTTGTGCAAGTTGTTGTGGTAGATGGATAAGGTGCACTTGGCTTAAATCTAGCCCTACACTTGCACCACACTTGTCTTCATCTTGGCCATTGGTTGGCCTTTGGTTAGCCTATAAATACTCCCCTTACTTGAAGACTTTCTTCATCCAAAAACTTGAGCAATCTTTCTAAGTCTCAAATACTCCTCCTCTTGTTTGCTTTCCAAAGCCCTCCCCCGTTTAGAAAGGCCCTTGGCCGAGAGCCTCCCCCCCCGAGCCTAGTTGTTTTCGTATAATACCCCTTGTTGTGGTATAGAAATACTCTCCTAGTATTGTTATAATGCCCAAATACCTTGGCCCAAATACCTTGTAGTATTCCCAAGGTTACACTTATACAAAAGCCCAGAAAATACTATTATACCTTCTTTAGCCACAAATCGAAACCCTAAGTAAATCTTCACCCGTAGTTGAAGTTATAAGTAGAAGTTGCGTAGAACTTCTAAGGGTTTCTTGGAGCGCACGGAGTAGGAGCTAAACGTTGCTCAGGAGCGACATTATACTTGGATAATTTTGGGCTCATCAAGGTAAATACTACTGTCCTTCTATTGTAATTGGAAATTACATACTGTAGTAGTATAGAAATGAATTTAAGATTCATAGAAGAGAGTTGAACTGTAATAGAAGGATATTACAGAATAGACTTGAACTGAAATCACTTCAGAAGAATGCAAGTAAAAGTTAAACTGTACTTACATAGGACTGTATTACAGTAGACTGATAACCTTTATTGGTTGAATGTTCTGCGAGTAGCATGTGCTACTTAGAAGGTGGACAAGGCTAGCCGGGTTATAGCCGTGGAGCGTTTTGCTTATAGTCGATAATCGTCGCGAGGTATGTGATTCTTCCTATACTCTTGAGCATGATATTTTAAAGGAAGATATATATAGTACGACAATGTCTTTTGACTTAAGCCTGAATAATATATAGTACGGTAGACGTACGTATGCTAATTGAACGTAGTTGTACGGCAATGTCTTTTGACTTAAGCCTGAATAATATATAGTACGATAGACGTACGTATGCTAATTGAACGTAGTTGTACGGCAATGTCTTTTGACTTAAGCCTGAATAATAAGAAACTTGAAGTATGTCACAAGAGTTAAGAAACCATTTTTGAAAGAAGAGTAACACTTGGTTTTAAAAGGTTTTAAAAAGAGTTATACTAGTTTTATGGGGAGTTAGGTATAACGTCTTAGAGAGGTAAAGAAAATGGTTTACTGATTTTAGAAATTAAGAGACTTGATCTTATAAGATAAGAGACTCAACTTAAATGAATTAATATGAGTTTTGTGTGAAACCTCATTCGTGAGTAATGAGTACGTGGTTTTTAAAAGGAATAATGTTTTACTGATTTCGGAAATCAGAATGTGTATCGACAAACCACTGCAGCGTTAATAAAGGAAAATGTATTGGATAATGAAGTATTATTAAAACCAGTAGAAACCTCCATCTGCATAGAAGCTAAGATGAGACAAAATGATATTACATTTTCTAGATCATGGCTGCTTAATAAGATTGATTATGAACAAGAATAACCTACTCGCCTATGGCATATGTTACTCAATTGTTTTAAAAAGAGATTAAGACATTGAACTATGAAACTTTTCAAAAAAGAGACTTGCGTAATTGAAATTAGGCAAACTGGAACTTTAGGGAAAAGAAGGGCATTGTGTTGTCTTAAAATGGTTTAAAACATAAAGTGTTATAACAAGCTTTATGGGAAGTTGGTTATAACGACTTTATGAAAACAAAAGAAGGGTTTTATCATTGGTTTTAATGTGGTAACTTGACTTTAAAAAGAGAAGTGTTTTGGTCTAAAAAGAAGGCATGGTATTGCCTTAATTGGTTTTAAAAAGGAAAGTATGGAAGTTGTTTTGGTTTACTTAAAAGAAATGTGAGTCACTCTATTTTATACTACGGGTATCGGGTGACTTTTATAAAAGGAATAGATCTCTTTAAAAGGAATTTAACGTACGTAGTACTTTAGGGTTAAAACCCGGACTTTGGCATAAAATGAAAGTACTTTGAGTTGTGTATAACTTGCCTATGCTTGTTGTTGTGAAACTTGCCTATGCTTGTTGTTGTGAAACTTGCCTATGCTTGTTGTGATAGCCTTTGTTGTGCAAGAATTGTGTTTCTATACTACCGTGTCTCTCGATGGAGGGTCGGTTGACTTGTTAAGAACTTACTTGGACGTGCCGGCAGTGACGGAGAAATTCCACGGGTACGTTCCTGTTGATAGTGTTACTTTTGCTAAACGCTTTGGACATACTGACACGATGCGTAGCGCACGGGTATGCTTCCATTTTGATTGCCGCCTTGTTGTTTCCTTTTGGACATACTGACACGATGCGTAGCGCACGGGTATGCTTCCATTTGGAATGCTGTCTTATTGTTTCCCTTTGGACATACTGACACGATGCGTAGCGCACGGGTATGCTTCCATTTGGAATGTTGTCTTAGTGTTTCCCTTTGGACATACTGACACGATGCGTAGCACACCGTATGCTCCCATTTGGATTGTCTTGTTGTTATCATATCATGATCGCCGCGGTGAGGAAGGAATTCCACGCACGAGTGATGATTTGGAGCGTGAGTCCACGACTTGATATGATTTGTTTATATGTTGTATCGTAGTTTGGTTATCATACATGTCTCGCTTTATATAGATCGCTATGATTTCATTTACTGATTTTACGCTTCACATACTGTACTGTTGATCGACTCCTTCGGGCCGAGCGTATAAAGAGGCCGAGCTCTACCACGAACAGACCAACCGTGGCTCTCCGTATGGCACGTCCGGCTGTATGGGATCGCATGCAGCCCGGTACCATTTGTTGGGTCGCCGAGTGACACTAGAACCTCGCGCAAAGTGACAAAAGTGGTATCGAGCGCCAATCTCTGGAAAGTGTCTACATCGCGTGTCTAGTAGAGTCTTGATTATCGGTGTGTTGTGCACCACATCTATAATCGTGAGGCTATAGGACATTTAGGATTGGTTTCATTCTTCTCATTCCGAGATCGTGCCTTAGAAAGTGTGATAAGTTGAACCTCCGACGCATTGCTTTTACGATTATGCCTCGCGTAAAACCTGTGCCCAGACGGGCAAGGCGAGGAGCCGCTAGTGGGATACAGAGGAGCACGAGGCGCAGCGGCCAAGACTGAGATAGTACTTCAGACGGCGAGTTTTGCGACACCGCCAGCACCAGCAGAGTTTAGAGCCGCAGCAGTGGCTGCTGAGACTACAGTACCTGAGCCTCCAGTCCCACAGCCTGGAGCAGATGAGATGGGGTACAAGGAGATGGCGCCATCGCCGTGGTCGTGGCGATATGAGGATAGGCCGATGCGGCAGTTCCAGCCAGAGCACCGTAGTTCACCCCGAAAGCGCAGTTTGAGGCTACGGGATTTTCTGAGATGTAACCCGCCAGAGTTTTATGGGTCGAGGCCTGAGGATGATCCGCAGGAGTTCATCCGACAGTTACAGCGGATCATGAGAGTGATCAAGGCATCGGAGACCGAGTCAGTGGTCCTAGGTTCGCATCGACTGCGTGATACCGCAGTCGACTGGTTTGATTCGTGGGAGCTGTCCCGGGGAGAGAATGCACTTCCAGCTATTTGGGACGAGTTCTCAAAGGCATTTCTTGCACACTTCTTGCCTCCACAGATGAGGAGGGCTCGGGCCGACAGATTTTTGGTGTTGCGGCAGAACGGGCGTACGGTTCGGGAGTACAATGTGGAGTTCGACTCATCGCCCAGACGCCCCCGCATTAGTAGCTAGTATGGAGGATCGAGTGCACCGATATGTTACGGTGGCTCGATGATTACCCAGCGTAGAGTTGTTCGGTGTAGCTCTTCACCGCATGGACATTGCCCGCACGCAGCTTATGCACTTGGAGGCGAGCGAGAAATCGACGGAATGACCAAGGTCGCAGAAGAGGCCATAACTAGTGCTCACGAGGCGGTCCGCTCGAAGTCAGCCCGCATGCAGCTTATGCACTGGAGGTGAGGAGCGAGAAATCGACGGAATGACCAAGGTCGCCAGTAAGAGGCGAAAGCAGGTCCTTTGGTGACTTTCGAGGCGACCGCCTCCAGCAGACTAGTTATGCGCTCCGCCAAGAAAGAGTGGTCCTCCACAATCTTCAAGGCATCCAGAGTATTCAGGATCAGGTCAGTGCTCCAAGGGTTCAGATTTTCGGGAGAGCAGGTGTTAGCCACAAGCCACCCTACCTCGTCAGGACCGATGTGGTAGACTCCAGCGGTGAGTGTCGTGCTAGTCCGGAGTTTGTTTTACATGCGCCACAGTGGCCATTTTGGGAGAAACTGTCCGACTGTGGTAGCGCTGTAGGATAGCACGCACTACGGATCGGGCCATGGTTCTTCACCTTCCATAGCCAGCAGATGTTCATACACCGCCGGGCCACTGAGAGGTCGCGGTGGAAGTTCCGCTTTAGCGGTCCTTTGAACCGCCTATTTTCAGGTATATCCTTAACCCTCTAGAGTTTGGTATGTTTTGATGTTATGATGATGTGTTTAGTGTTATGTTCGGATAGCTTTGTGCTAAAATGTGATTTAGAAACCTGGTTAGTGAAAAAGGGTAAGCCTGGGGGTGAGAAAATGATGAACCTTAGAATATTACAGTTGAGACCTTGGATGTAAGGCCGTCTTGAGTACAAGTTTTTGCGAGTGATCTTTGTCAGAACGTATAGGTATACGTGGTGTAATTGTGTGATAAGTCCCTGGGTAGTGTGAAATGGAAGTGGTAGCTTTCATGACCTGTAGAGGTAAGATTGTTCCGGATCAGGGAACAAGAGCGTGATGCGTTAAGTGGGTCGGGTTGGGGCCATGTTGAGGGCCAACCCGCGGCCTGTTTCGAGGTGGGGTCAGCTCTGGGTGGTCCCGCCAGGTGGTAGGGTCACGAGGGTGTTAGGCCCAAGTTTAGATGACCATCGTATGAGTTCGTGGATGCGTTCGACCAGAATCGGTTCGTGAAGGCCGAGGGATGGCCTTAAGGGAGGTTGAGGCTTGTAGATGACCAAGTTTGGAGGTGGTGACTCCAAAGTTTTGGGGACTAAAGCGATGACTGAAGTGTGGTACGTATGCTAGAAGAGTTCAAGTGTTCGAGAAGGGCACAACGAGTAAGGGAGGAAGAGAACGTGTGTTATTTCGTGGCCAGGCGTAGCGTTGGCAACTTGTTAAGAGATCTTCATCGTTATCCGTCTTGAGAAGGAACATTCGGGACGAATGTTTCTAAGGAGGGGAGAATGTTATACCCCGTATTTCCAGAGTATGTACGTAAGGACGTACGTAGAAAGTTTGAGCCTTAAAAGTTAGGCTAGGTTCGAAAATTGTGCACAAGTACCGAAAAGAGTCGTTTTTCGACGAAACGTTTTACTAAACTTGCGAAGGGAAAATTCCGGCTATGTCATTTATTATTTTTGCGGATTTTTCCGAGAGACGAAACATTTTGGACCAACGGGAGGGTGACATGTGTCACCCTCACATTGGAACAAGTGGGGCGGCAATGGTGGACGAAAAAGGGGTCAAGGGAGTTGGTAGGATATTTGTGCAAGTTGTTGTGGTAGATGGATAAGGTGCACTTGGCTTAAATCTAGCCCTACACTTGCACCACACTTGTCTTCATCTTGGCCATTGGTTGGCCTTTGGTTAGCCTATAAATACTCCCCTTACTTGAAGACTTTCTTCATCCAAAAACTTGAGCAATCTTTCTAAGTCTCAAATACTCCCTCCCTCTTGTTTGCTTTCGTCCAAAGCCCCCTCCCCCTTTTAGAAAGGCCCTTGGCCGAGAGCCTCCCCCCCCTAGCCTAGTTGTTTTCGTATAATACCCCTTGTTGTGGTATAGAAATACTCTCCTAGTATTGTTATAATGCCCAAATACCTTGGCCCAAATACCTTGTAGTATTCCCAAGGTTACACTTATACAAAAGCCCAGAAAATACTATTATACCTTCTTTAGCCACAAAACGAAACCCTAAGTAAATCTTCACCCGTAGTTGAAGTTATAAGTAGAAGTTGCGTAGAACTTCTAAGGGTTTCTTGGAGCGCACGGAGTAGGAGCTAAACGTTGCTCAGGAGCGACATTATACTTGGATAATTTTGGGCTCATCAAGGTAAATACTACTGTCCTTCTATTGTAATTGGAAATTACATACTGTAGTAGTATAGAAATGAATTTAAGATTCATAGAAGAGAGTTGAACTGTAATAGAAGGATATTACAGAATAGACTTGAACTGAAATCACTTCAGAAGAATGCAAGTAAAAGTTAAATCAGATTTACATGGATCGTATTAGACATGAGATCGTTGAATGTTCTCGCGAGTAGCATGTGCTACTTAGAAGGTGGACAAGGCTAGCCGTTATAGCCGTGAGCGCTTTTGCTTATAGTCGATAATCGTGGCGAGGTATGTGATTCTTCCTATACTCTTGAGCATGATATTTTAAAGGAAGATATATATAGTACGGCAATGTCTTTGACGTAAGCTTCGAATAATATATAGTACGCAGACGACGTGCTAATTGAACGTAGTCGTACGGCAATGTCTTTTGACTTAAGCATGAATAATATATAGTACGATAGACGTACGTATGCTAATTGAACGTAGTTGTACGACAATGTCTTTTGACTTAAGCCTGAATAATAAGAAACTTGAAGTATGTCACAAGAGTTAAGAAACCATTTTTGAAAGAAGAGTAACACTTGGTTTTAAAAGGTTTTAAAAAGAGTTATACTAGCTTTATGGGGAGTTAGGTATAACGTCTTAGAGAGGTAAAGAAAATGGTTTACTGATTTTAGAAGTTAAGAGACTTGATCTTATAAGATAAGAGACTTAACTTAAATGAATTAATATGAGTTTTGTGTGAAACCTCATTCGTGAGTAATGAGTACGTGGTTTTAAAAGGAATAATGTTTTACTGATTTCGGAAATCAGAATGTGTATCGACAAACCACCGCAAATTAATAAAGGAAAATGTATTGGATAATGAAGTATTATTAAAACCAGTAGAAACCTCCATCTGCATAGAAGCTAAGATGAGACAAAATGATATTACATTTTCTAGATCATGGCTGCTTAATAAGATTGATTATGAACAAGAATAACCTACTCGCCTATGGCATATATTACTCAATTGTTTTAAAAAGAGATTAAGACATTGAACTATGAAACTTTTCAAAAAAAGAGACTTGCGTAATTGAAATTAGGCAAACTGGAACTTTAGGGAAAAGAAGGGCATTGTGTTGTCTTAAAATGGTTTAAAACATAAAGTGTTATAACAAGCTTTATAAGAAGTTGGTTATAACGACTTTATGAAAACAAAAGAAGGGTTTTATGGTAACTTGACTTTAAAAAGAGAAGTGTTTTGTTCTAAAAAGAAGGCATGGTATTGTCTTAATTGGTTTTAAAAAGGAAAGTATGGAAGTTGTTTTGGTTTACTTAAAAGAAATGTGAGTCACTCTATTTTATACTACGGGTATCGGGTGACTTTTATAAAAGGAATAGATCTCTTTAAAAGGAATTTAACGTACGTAGTACTTTAGGGTTAAAACCCGGACTTTGGCATAAAATGAAAGTACGTTGAGTTGTGTATAACTTGCCTATGCTTGTTGTTGTGAAACTTGCATATGCTTGTTGTTGTGAAACTTGCCTATGCTTGTTGTGATAGCCTTTGTTGTGCAAGAATTGTGTTTCTATACTACCGTGTCTCTCGATGGAGGGTCGGTTGACTTGTTAAGAACTTACTTGACGCGCGCAGCGACGAGAAATTCCACGCACGCCCTCGCTGATAGTGTTACTTTTGCGAAACGCTTTGGACATACTGACACGATGCGTAGCGCACGGGTATGCTTCCATTTTGATTGCCGCCTTGTTGTTTCCCTTTGGACATACTGACACGATGCGTAGCGCATCGCATGCTTCCATTTGGAATGCTGTCTTATTGTTTCCTTCGACATATCGACACGATGCGTAGCGCACGGGTATGCTTCCATTTGGAATGTTGTCTTAGTGTTTCCTTTGGACATACCGACACGATGCGTAGCGCACGTATGCTCCCATTTGGATTGTCTTGTTGCTATCATATCATATCGCCATGCGTGAGGAAGGAATTCCACGGGCACGAGTGATGATTTGGAGGGCGTGAGTCCCTGACTTGATATGACTGTTTATATGTTGTGTACTGTAGTTTGGTTATCATACATGTCTCCTGCTTTATATAGACTGCTATGATTTCATTTACATTATTTTACAGTTTCACATACTTGGTACTGTTAGATCGACTCCTTCGGGGCCGCGCTCATGCCGCAGTAGAGGTACATCGGTTGTCGATCCCCGCTTAGATCACCTTCAAGCCTTGGGAAGCTCCGTTCCTTCGGAGGCTTATCTTTGGTATGTTACCCTGAGTCTGTAGGTTCTTGTACATTCAGGGGTATGGCGGGGCCCTGTCCCGTCATAGTTGTTGTATAAATCTTAGAGGTCCAGAGTAATCGCGCAAGTGTGTAAGGATTGTAATCGCTCAAAATGTCTTTGTATATATATATGCTAAAAGGCAATCGTTTGGGTTGGCCTATTTTCTTTCATCTTGATCCATGTCTATTTACATGTCTAAGTTTTTATTTCCGCTGGTTTTCTCTGATGTTGTATCACTAGGGTGCCCGGGGTAAGGCACCAGTCACGGGCCCGGGTTCGGGTCGTGACAATACTAACACACGTAGCATCCTAACATGTTTACTTATCAAATCAACAAGAAAGTATTACAAGGCTATCACAAACCAACACAATCAAGTTAATCACACAAGGTACTTTCTACTTTATGTTAACAAGTTCGGGTTTTTATCCCCAAAGTACTTCATACATTAACTCTTTAAAAGATCCGTTTCTTTCACAAAAGTCACACAATACCCGTAGTATAAAAATAGAGTGACTATCTTTTTTTTTTAAGTAAACCAAAACACTTCTCTTTGTAAAATCAAGTAACAACATTATTTTCCAAACGTTCAAGTTTGCCTAATTTCAAATGCTCAAGTTTATCATTTTCGAAAGGTTTCGTAGTTCATAGCCTTAATCACTTAATAATATAATTCTCTTTTAAAACCATTTGAGAAACATATGCCTTATGTGTGAGTAGGTTATTCTTGTTTATAACAATCTTATTAAAGCAGTCATGATCTAGGAAATGTAATATCATTTTGTCTCATCTTAGCTTCTATGCAGATGGAGGTTTCTACTGGTTTTAATAATACTTTATTAGTCAATACATTTCCCTTTATTAGCGCTGCTGTGGTTTGTTCGATACTTATTCTCATTTCCGAAATCAATATAAGGCTTTCATAAATAATTAAGTAAACCGTTCCTTTTATCTCTCTTAAGTCGTTATACCTAACTTCCCATAAAGCTAGTATAACTCTTAAGCTTTTAAAGCCAAGTATTACTCTTCTTTCAAAAAGGTTTCTTAATTCTTTTGAAATACTTCAAGATTCTTATTATTCAGGCATAAGTCAAAAGACATTGCCGTAAAACTACGTTCAGTTTAACACACGTACGTCTACCGTACTATATATATATTCTTTTAAAATATCATGCTCAAGAGGATAGGAAGAATAACATACCTCGCGACGATTATCGACTATTAGCAAAACGCTCCACGGCTATAACCCGGCTAGCCTTGTCCACCTTTCAAGTAGAACACGCTACTCGCAGTACTTCAACATATAATGGCCATATACGTCTATCAACGTCTAGACTACTCTGAAGAATATTTTAAGCAGTAGGTTCTTTATTCTACGGAAATTCGGGCAGCACTTCCCTACCCGTTAATCTACACAAGTCTACTGCAAATACAGTCCTATGTAAGTTCAGTTTAATCTTCTTCTTTAATATTCTTCTGATGTGATTTCAGTTCAATTCTTTTCTGTAATATCCTTCCATTACAGTTCCATTCTCTTCTATGTATCTTATATACATTTCTATACTACTACAGTATGTAATTTCCAATTACAATATAAGGACAAGAGTATTTACCTCGATAAGCCCAAAATTATCCAAGTTTAAATGTCGATCCTGAGCAACGTTTAGCTCCCCAGGTGCTCCAACCCGCTCCAAACAACCCTTAGAAGTTCTACGCAACTACTTCTTAATACTCCAACCAACTATGGAGATTTCCTTAGGGTTTCGTTTTGTGACTGAAGGGAAGTATAATAGTATTTCTGGGCTTTTAGTAAGTGTAACCTTGGAATACTACAAGGTATTTGGGCCAAGGTATTTTGGAATAGTAACAATACTTGGAGAGTATTTCCTACCAAGAGGGGGGGTATTTTACGAGAACAACTAGGCAAGGGGATACTTTCTGCCAGGGAGGGTGCTCTCCGCAGGGCCTCACAGTGAGGAGGGAGGCTTGGACGAAAACACTACACTAAGGGGGAAAGGGCTTTCAAGACTTAGAAATTTTTGTGGATGAAGAAGTCTTCACAAAGGGGGGGGTATTTATAGGACAACCAATGGCCAAGATCAAGCCAAGTGGTAGGCAAGTGTAGGGTGAGGATTTACCCATGTGTACCTTATCCAACTACCACACAAAATATCACAAATATCCTACCAACCCCTTGACCACCAATTCGTCCCACTTGCCGTCCAAATAACGTCCACTTTGAGGGTGACACATGTCACCCTCCCGTTGGTCCAAAATATTTCATCTCTCGGAAAAATCCGCAAAAAATATAAATGACATAGCCGTAATTTTCCCTTCGCAAGTTTTGTAAAACGTTTCGTCAAATAACTATTCTTTTCGGTAGTTGTGAACAAAATTTTCGGCCCTTGCCTACTTTAAGGCTCAAACTTTTCTACGTACGTCCTCACGCATATACTGGAAATACGTTATAACATTCTCCCCTCCTTAGAAACATTCGTCCCGAATGTTCCTTCTAAGTCTCAAAACAAACATGCGCCAGTATAGTCTTCACTGCTATACTTACGAAAACAATCATGCCACACCTGGCCACAATACAACACGCGCAAATACTTACATCCAAGTCCACGAGGAATCACCTCTAGCATCACAAAAGCTTCCACCCAAGGTCTAAAATATACTCCCTTCGCACCTTCATTTACAAAAGAAATGATCCCTTCTATTCTCTTAACACATGCTCACTTCTTCCCTTACTCGTCGTACCCTTCCGGGGTGGTACCTTCAAGAAAACCCACCGTCAACCTGAACTCTAAGCGTCGTCGCCGATTATCCGCACGACTTCTGTTGACTCTGAGCTGCCAATAACCTCTTCTGGATAAGCTTCACTCTATCCACATCCTCAAACAAGAATGAACCACACCGAACCTTGCCAACATCGAACCAATCGACCGACAACTTACACTTCCGCCCCTACAAGGCTTCATAAGGCGACATCCGAATACTGAAATGGTAGCTATAAAACACTTCCTCAACAGGATACAACAATCCTCACAGCTACCCCTGAAATCCAAACACTGGCCCGAGGGCGAATGTGATACTGAGACTCACCTGAGTTCCTAACCCTGCTGGGTAAAACCTCCAGAAAAGAAACAGCCGTAACCTGGGCTCCACTGTCTGCCATAAGGTGAAGGTAGGCACCTCGTGCAGCCTTACAACCTTCCTGATATAACATCTCGCATAACCCTCTGCCGAGTAAACGATCTTGACTGAAAGACAAGAGGGACTGACCTCATCGGCCCGACTACTGGTCGAACGCATCCACGAACTCAGACTGGTTAACTAAACTTGGGCCTAACACCTCGTGACCCTACCGCCAAGCGATCACCCCGAACCGACCCACCACCAAACAAAGCCGCGGGTTGACCCGCGACATGGCCTCAACCCGACCCACTTTCGCGCAAAACACTTGCTCCCCGATCCGGAATAATCTCACTAATCAAGTTACGAAAACCTAGTGGTCTTCTTAGCTCAGCTACCCTCTTTCATTTCACACTACTCAGGGACTTATCACACAAACATAGCTCGCGTGTACTGTTATACCCCGTATTTCCAGAGTATGTACGCGGGGACGTACGTAGAAAAGTTTGTGCCTTAAAGTGCTTGGCCGAATTTTATTTGTGCATAACACCCGGTTAGAGTCGTTTTTCGGCGAAACGTTTTCACGCCTTTCGTAGGGAATTTCCGGCTATGTCATTTCTTATTTTTGGATTTTTCCGAGAGACGAAACATTTTGGACCAACGAGAGGCGACACTTGTCACCCTCTCATTGATGGAGTGTGGCGGTCAAGCTCGACGATTTGGGTGAGTTTTGTCAAGTAGTTGGTAGGATATTTTGTGGGTAGATGGATAAGGTGCACTTGGCATGATCTCGCCCTACACTTGCATAGCACTTGGCTAGATCTTGACCATTGGTTGGCCTTGGCTTGTACTATAAATACCCCTTTGGAAGACTTATTCATCCTAAAATGTTCTAAGTCTTAGAAACCCTCCTCCCTTCATGTTGTTCTCGCCCTCTCCCTGTGAGGCTTAGCCGAGAGTTCCTTCCCCACCCTCGTCGAGTACCCCTAGTGGGTAGGCCGAGGGGTATACACCCCCCCCCCTAGTGGTGTGGTCTCGTATATATACCCCCCTCTTGGTAGAAATACTCTCAAAAGTATTGTTATAATGCCCAAATTACCTTAGCCATATACCTTGTAGTATTCTAAGGATACCTATACGAAAAGCCCAGAAAATACTATTATACTCACAATACAAAACCAAAACCCTAGGAAAATCTCCATAGTCCGTTGAGTATTGTGTGTGTTTGGTTAGAACTTCTAAGGGTGGTTTAGAGCGGGTTGAGCGCCTGAGTCGAGCTAAACGATTGCCCGGGATCGACTTTATACTTGGATAATTATGGGCTTATTGAGGTAAATATCTTGTCCTCTATTGTAATTGGAAATTACATATTGTTAGAATATATAGTTGAAGTATACTATATATAGAATCAACGTAGTTATTGGCAATGTCTTTTGACTTAAGCCCGAATAATACTTACTGCAATGTCTTGCGACTTAAGCCCTAATTTAAAGAAGATTACCGAATCTGTAATTACTTAGGGTCAGACATGAGACTTGTGAAGTAGTACCGTGAGTAGAATTGTACCCAGTTAGGTTAGATGTATAACCCCGTTGGCTTGGTAGCCTCGATAGAGAGGAGATTTACGCTGTTACGGGAGGTGTCACGAATTTTCTCGTAGAATGTTCTACGAAGAGACCTTATGTTAATAAGCGCTTGTGGCCTTATAGGTGGAAGTACTATGCGTGGCGCGATCTACTTGGCTTAGGAGTAGCCGGCGGTTTGAGGTACTGAGCGTTTTGCTATTAGTCGATAATCGTCGCGAGGTATGTGAACCTCTTCCTATCTCTTCTAGCATGATATGTGTGAACTATGTAGTACGCAGACGCATACGTGGTAAATGTATGTGATTGGTTTAAAACATAAAGTGTTATAACGAATTTATGGGAAGTTGGTTATAACAGCTTTATGTTGGTAAGAAAATACATGTGGTTTTTAAAAGGTACTGATTTGAACTATAACTGGCTTGTTATGTGTTAATAAAGAACTTGAAGTATGTCAAAAGATTTTTGAATCATTTTGAAAGAAGAAGTACTACTTGGTTTTGAAAAACTTAAGAGTTATACTAGCTTTATGGGAAGTTAGGTATAACGGCTTAAGAATGTTTTCTTGATTTCGAAATCGAACGTATCGACAAACCACTGCAAGTTAATAAAAGGAAATGTTTTGACTAATTAAGTATTATTAAAACCAAGAGAAACTTCCATCCGCATAGAAGCTAAGATGAGACAAAATGATATTTCCTAGATCATGGTCAGTAATAAGATTGTTATAAACAAGAATATCCTACTCACATATAAGACTTATGTTTCTCGATAGTTTTAAGGAGAATTATATTCTCAAATGAATAAGACTATGAACTACGAAACCTTTCTAAAATGAGAAACTTGAACATTGGAAATTTGGCAAACTTGATCATTGGAAAAGAATGTTGCTACTTGATTTTACAAAGAGAAGTAATTGATTTACTTTAAAAGGATAGTCACTCTATTTTATACTACGGGTATTGTGTGACATCGCGAAAGTAACGATCTTTTAAAGAGTTGATGTATGAAGTACTTTGGGGATAAAAACCCGATTTTGTTAATCATATAGTAGAAGGTACCTTGTGTGAACAACTTGATTGTATTGGTTTGTGATAGCCTTGTAATACTTTCTTGATTGCGTTGATAAGTAAACGTGTTGGGATGCTACGTGTGTTAGTATCTTGTGATGTTTGTGTGAAGGGTTTCTTGATTATGCTTATTAACTATCGATCGTTATGATAGTATTGTGGCATTCATCTCTTGAGATGATTCCGGGTTAAGCCCTCCGACGCGGGTAGACTCAGCGGTCGATGGACCTATGATTCGAGAATACCTCACGCAGTCCCGGGCCTACGCGAGCTACGAGAGTTCCGTGTTAGTGTCGCCCTTATGGGCATGCGTCCATGTGGCCATGCGATCGCGAAGTCCGTGACGATGCCGGGAGTAGCTACCGACGCGGGAATACCTCATGCGGGCCGATGAGATTGGCCTACGCGGAGTCGCGGAGTTCCGTGGTTAGACGCGCATATCGATATCGCGGGCAAGCGCCGCCTTTGATCATGTGACGGCCTAGACAGATCTTATGATACGCTTCATGACCTTGTTGGTACCGTGGGTTTTTAGTAGTCGGCTATGCCTTCGCACTTACCCCGCATGTTTATTATGACACAGCGGACCCGTGTTCATGTGTGTTCTCGTGCTTTTATATCATAGATCACGGCATGGCGGGAAGGTATTCCACGCATGATTGATGTTGTGGGCACCGAGACCCATTGTTATACTTGAGTGATGACTGAGGCGTGAGTCCCTAACTTGACATGATCGCTTGTTGTAAATCGTAGTTTGGTTATCATACATGTCTCCTGCTTTATATGATCGCTATGATTTCATTTACGATGTATTTTCGCCACATACTGCACTGTTAGATCGACCTCCTTCGGGCCGCGTTCATGCCGCAGTTGAGGTAAACGACCGCCGTTGATCCTAGCTCGTGGTCACGCCAGCGTTTGGGAAGCTCCGCTTCTCCGAGGCTTATCACGTATAGTCCTCGCCGTCGTAAGTGTTTACATTCGGGGTCATGGGCCCCGTCCCGCCATTGTTGTCGTATCATTCTTGAGGTCCGTAGTAATCACGTTGGCGGGGTTTGTAAAAAGGATTAAAATGTTCATGTTGAAAAAGTTGCTATTTATATATATACCAAGGTAACTGCTTTTGGTTAGCCTCGTTTTCTTATTTCACCGCCTTATTACACGTTTCATGTATTGTCTTTATGTTCACATTACTGATGTATGTCTACTGGGTGCCCGGTAGGCACTACCACGCCCGGTTCGGTCGTGACAAAAGTGGTATCGAGCGATTAATCTCTGAAAGTGTCTACAGACCGTATCCGAATGGAGTCTTGATTATCGCGTGTTGTGCACCACACCAATAATCGTGAGGCTATGTGGTATTTAGGATTGGTTTCTATTCTTCTCACTCCGAGATCGTGCCTTAGAGCCGTGTTGTAAGTTAGACCTCCGACGATTTCTTTCCTCACCGCTATGCCCGCGCAGGCAACCCGCCCGTGAGGGCAAGGCGGCCGGGAGCCGCGAGTAGAGTTCAGAGGTTGCGAGGGCACAGCCCAATCTTTACCTAGGTAGTGCTTCATTCGGGATTTCGCGACGCCACTAGCCCCAAGCAGAGTTTGGCACTACACGGCAGCCTCATCGCGCCATGATATATGAACCTTCGCCCACGATCGAACAGAATTTAGATTGCAAAGAGGCGACCACATTAGCTATAGATTTGGCTACCGAGTATACCGATGTACCGCGAGTCTTGAGGACTATCTAAAAGAGGTTGTGCAAGAGTAATTCTTGATTAGGCTTGAGCATGGCACGTATGCGCTTATGCGCAGCAGCCGAGACGATGTAGAGATCGGCATGTTAACGAAGGACACCGTAAGAGGCCATAGCAGAAGGTCCTTAGTAACTTTGAGGTGAGTCGCCACCAAAGAGATTAGATTATGCACATCCACCAAGCAAATGAGGTCCTCCACGAATTTCGTGGACGTTCGGTACGCGGAGTTGGTCGAGCTCCAGAGCTTCCGGTTCACGCTACACGTAGTTCCAAATGCATCCGATTCGCTTTTTCTCGTTGTTCACACGTGGCAGCGCCATCCTGGAATGTCGCTTTTAGTTGGGTACGTGTTGTACCTATGACCGCCGTGGTCTGTTGTCGAAAGAGTGTCCTCGGGAGGACTTAGCCTTCGTGATCGTGGGTAGTTCGTCATCTCCTTAGCTGCGCTCACGGGCGGGTTTGATTAGAACGACTAAGGAGTGAAGCGAGAGACATAGATCTATCCTTAACCTCTGTAGTTTTGTATAGGTGATAAGGTGAGTATACCTTAGGTGCTATGTTCGATAGCAGTGTTAGTTGTGATTTGAAATCATGGTTGTTTAACCGAGTAAGATTTTGGGGATAGAGAAAGTGTGAGCCTTAGAGCTTTATACGTAGAGACCTTAGAGGTGAGGCCATCTCGAGAAAAAGGTGTAGTGTTATGTTTGACCTTATCTGAGTGCATAGTGCACGTGAGTTATGTTGGGACAGTCCCTAGTAGTGTGGAATGAAAGAGGGTAGTTGAGCTAAGAAGACCGCTAGGTTTTCGTAACGTGATTAGTGAGATTGTTCCGATTCGGGAGCTAGTATGATGCGCGTTGCGGTCGGGTTGAGGCCACGCCATGGGTCAACCCGCGGCGTTTGTGGTAGGGTCGGTTGTGGTGGTCCCGCCAGGTAGGGTCACGAGGGTGTTAGGCCCATGTTCGCTAACCAACAGACGAGTTCGTGGATGCATTCGACCGGTGGTCGGGTCGATGGGGCAGCCCATCGTGTTCTTCGCTCGACCGCTACTCACCGTGTTGAGTTATCCGAAGGTTGAAAGGCTCGACGGTGCCTACCTTCACCTTATGTCGAGCAATGAAGCCCGTGTCAGGCTATTTTCGTTTTCTAAAAGTTTACCAGCAGGTTAGGAACTCAGCAGTCTCGACCGCATTCGCCTCGGCCGGTGTTTGGATTTCGTGATAGTTGGGGATTGTTGTCTCCTCGCGAGGTAGTGTTTGATCTACCATTTCAGTGTTCGGATATCGCCTTATGAAGCCTTGTAAGGGCGGAAGTGTAAGTTGTCTGTCGATTGGTTCGATGTTGGCAAGGTTCGCATAGCTTAGTTCAGCTTGTTCCACAGATCGTGGATAGTGAAGCTTGTCTAGAAGAGGTTCCGCAGCTCGGAGGAATCGTGCGGATAATCGGCGACGACGCTAGAGTTCGTGCCGACGGTCGGTCTTCTTGAAAGTACCACCCCTGTTCAGTGCGACGAGTTTTGGAAAACAGAGGAACTTAGCCCGAGTTACTTGGGCCTTTGTGAGTTCATGTGAAGGATAGGCCGTTGCCTATATGTTAGCATTTGCCGTCCGACGTAGGAGGCGTCCGGATTTTCGTATTGTGATGTTCGGGAAATATCGAAGATCCATCCGAGTGTTCCCGATTAATGATGACCACGTTAGAGATAGTAACCCGAGTTTTTGAAATCAAGCGATTTCGAAATGTGGAAAGAGTTCGAGTATACGACATCCTCGTGGATCGCATGCAGCCGGTACCATTTGTTGGGTCGTCGAGCAAGGCTCGCGACAAAGTGACAAAAGTGGTACCATTTGTTGGGTCGCTCGAGAAGGTTAATGCCTCGTGCAAAGTGACAAAGTGGTATCTACGACGAGTAAAGAGAGCGAGCATGTATGGCGAGCATAGATGTGATCATTTCTTTTTGTAAAGAGAAGCGCGGGAAGTATATTTTAGACCTGAGAAGTGTTTTGTGGTGATGATTAGAGGTGTTTTCCTCGTGGGCTTAGATAGAAGTATGTGCGCTGGTGTTTCGTGGCGGTGTGGCGAGATTGTTCTCGTAAGTATAGTAGTGAAGACTATCTTGGCGCCGCTTGTTTTGAGACTTAGAAGGAACATTCGGGACGAATGTTTCTAAGGAGGAGAATGTTATACCGTATTTCCGCAGTATGACGCTGGGACGACGTAGAAAAGTTTGTGCCTTAAAGTGCTTGGCGAATTTTATTTGTGCATAACACCCTGCTAGAGTCGTTTCGAAAACGTTTTCACAGCTTTCGTAGGGAATTTCCGCTATGTCATTTCTTATTTTTGCGGATTTTTCCGAGAGACGAAACATTTTGGACCAACGAGAGGCGACACTTGTCACCCTCTCATTGATGGAGTGCGGCGTCAAGCTTGGACGATTTGGGTGAGTTTTGTCAAGTAGTTGGTAGGATATTTTGTGGGTAGATGGATAAGGTGCACTTGGCATGATCTTGCCCTACACTTGCATAGCACTTGGCTAGATCTTGACCATTGGTCGCCTTGGCTTGTACTATAAATACCCCCTTTGAAGACTTATTCATCCTAAAATGTTCTAAGTCTTAGAAACCCTCCTCCCTTCATGTTGTTCTCGCCCTCTCCCTGCAGGCTTAGCCGAGAGTTCCCTTCCCCACCCTTGTCGAGTACCCCCTAGCTGGGTAGGCCGGAGGGTATACACCCCCTCAGTGGTGTTGTCTCGTATATATACCCCCTCTTGGTAGAAATACTCTCAAAAGTATTGTGATAATGCCCAAATTACCTTAGCCATATACCTTGTAGTATTCTAAGGATACCTATCTGAAAAGCCCGAAAATACTATTATACTCCGCTACCACAAACCGAAACCCTAGGAAAATCTCCATAGTCCGTTGAGTATTGTGTAGAAGTTGGTTAGAACTTCTAAGGGTGGTTTAGAGCGGTTGAGCGCTCGAGTCGAGCTAAACGATTGCCCAGATCGACTTTATACTTGGATAATTATGGGCTTATTGAGGTAAATATCTTGTCCTCTATTGTAATTGGAAATTACATATTGTTAGAATATATAGTTGAAGTATACTATATATGTAATCAACGTAGTTATTGGCAATGTCTTTTGACTTAAGCCCGATAATACTTACGCAATGTCTTGCGACTTAAGCTGAATTTAAAGAAGATTACCGAACCGTAATTACTTAGGGTCAGACATGAGACTTGTGAAGTAGTGCCGTGGAGTAGAATTGTACAGTAGGGTTAGATGTATAACCCCTGGTTGGCTTGGTAGCCTACTCGATAGAGAGGAGATTTACGCTGTTACGGGGAGGTGTCAGCAATTTTCGTAGAATGTTCTACGAAGAGACCTTATGTTAATAAAGCACTTGTGGCCTTATAGGTGGAAGTACTATGCGTGGCGCGATCTACTTGGCTTGCGGAGTAGCCGGTTTGAGGTACTTGGAGCGTTTGCTATTAGTCTATAAAAGTCGCGACGTATGTGAACAACTTACTATCTCTTATAGCATTATATGTGTGAACTATGTAGTACGGTAGACGCATACGTGCTAAATGTATGTGATTGGTTTAAACATAAAGTGTTATAACGACTTTATGGGAAGTTGGTTATAACAACTTTATGTTGGTAAGAAAATACATGTGGTTTTTAAAAGGTACTGATTTG
This sequence comes from Przewalskia tangutica, assembly GCA_029844215.1. Lineage (NCBI taxonomy): Eukaryota > Viridiplantae > Streptophyta > Magnoliopsida > Solanales > Solanaceae > Przewalskia > Przewalskia tangutica. The sequence continues at coordinate 109,456,620 of CM056718.1, forward strand.
AACTATAACTGGCTTGTTATGTGTTAATAAAGAACTTGAAGTATTTCAAAAGATTTTTGAATCATTTTGAAAGAAGAAGTACTACTTGGTTTTTGAAAAACTTAAGAGTTATACTAGCTTTATGGGAAGTTAGGTATAACGGCTTAAGAATGTTTTACTGATTTCGGAAATCAGAATGTGTATCGACAAACCACTGCAGCATTAATAAAAGGAAATGTTTTGACTAATTAAGTATTATTAAAACCAGTAGAAACTTCCATCTGCATAGAAGCTAAGATGAGACAAAATGATATTTCCTAGATCATGGTCGCAGTAATAAGATTGTTATAAACAAGAATATCCTACTCACATATAAGACTTATGTTTCTCAGATAGTTTTAAGGAGAATTATATTCTCAAATGAATAAGACTATGAACTACGAAACCTTTCTAAAATGAGAAACTTGAACATTGGAAATTTGGCAAACTTGATCATTGGAAAAGAATGTTGCTACTTGATTTTACAAAGAGAAGTAATTGATTTACTTTAAAAGGATAGTCACTCTATTTTATACTACGGATATTGTGTGACATTGTGAAAGTAACGTATCTTTTAAAGAGTTGATGTATGAAGTACTTTGGGGATAAAAACCCGATTTTGTTAATCATATAGTAGAAGGTACCTTGTGTGAACAACTTGATTGTATTGGTTTGTGATAGCCTTGTAATACTTTCTTGATTGCGTTGATAAGTAAACGTGTTGGGATGCTACGTGTGTTAGTATCTTGTGATGTTTGTGTGAAGGGTTTCTTGATTGTGCTTATTAACTATCGGTCGTTATGATAGTATTGTGGCATTCATCTCTTGAGATGATTCCGGGTTAAGTCGCCTCCGACGCGGGTAGACTCGGCGGTCGATGGACCTATGATTCGAGAATACCTCACGCAGTCCCGGGCCTGCGAGCTACGAGTTCCGTGTTAGTGTCGCCTTTATGGGCATGCGTCCACGTGCCACGCGATCGCGGTCGGGGCGATGCCGGGAGTAGCTACCTCGATGCGGGAATACCTCATGCGGCCGATGAGATTGGCCTATGCGAGTCGCGGAGTTCCGAGGTTAGACGCGCACATCGATATCGCGCAAGCGCCGCCTTTGATCATGTGACGGTCTAGACAGATCTTATGATACGATTCATGACCTTGTTGGTACCGGGTTTTTAGTAGTCGCTATGCCTTCGCATTTACCCCGCATGCTTTATTATGACACAGTGGGACCCGTGTTCATGTGTTCCTTCGTGCTTTTATATCATAGATCGCCGGCGAGGAAGGTATTCCACGCATGATTGATGTTGTGGGCACGAGACCCATTGTTATACTTGAGTGATGACTGAGGCGTGAGTCCCTAACTTGACATGACCGCTTTGTTAAAGCGTAGTTTGGTTATCATACATGTCTCCTGCTTTATATGATCGCTATGATTTCATTTACAAGATGTATTTTCGCCACATACTGCATTTGTTATCGACCTCTCGGGCCGCGTTCATGCCGCAGTTGAGGTAAACCATCGTTGATCCTAGCTCGTGGTCACGCCAGCGTTGGGAAACTCCGTTTCTCGAGGCTTATCGTGGTATAGTCCTCGCCGTCGTAAGTGTTTACATTCGTGGTTTGGCGGGCCCCGCCCCGCCATTGTTGTCGATCATTCTTAGAGGTCTCAGAGTACTGCTGTGTGGCGGGGTTTGTAAAAAGGATTAAACTGCTCATGTTGAAAACGTTGCTATTTCTATATATACCGGCGTAACCGCTTTTGGTTACCGCTTTCTTATTTCACTGTCTTATTACACTGGTTTCATGTATTGTCTTTATGTTCCGCTGATTACTCTGATGTATGTCTACTTGGGTGCCCGGGGTAAGGCACCAGTCACGGGCCCGGGTTCGGGTCGTGATAGCGTGTACTATGCGCTTCGATAATGGTTAATCGTAAAAATATAAATCTTTTACTCGAGATGGCCTTGCCTCTAAGGTCTCCACGTATAACATTCTAAGGCTCACACTTTCCCTTATCCCCAATCTTACCTTTTTAACTAACCATGGTTTCTAACCACAATTTACACAATGTTATCTGAACCTAACACTTAAGATATACTTATCTTATCAAACACACAATCTCTAGGGAGTTAAAGATATGCCTGTATCTACTGCTTCACTTCCCCTTTGTTGTTCTAATCAATCCTGCCCTGTTGGGCACATAGCTTGGGAAGATGATGAACTGGTCACTGATCCTGAAGGCTGAGTCCTCCTACTTGCATCCCTCCTACTAGGACACCCTTTCGACACCTGGCCCTGATGGCCGTGGGTAAAACAAGTACCAATAAAAAGATGACATTCCCGGATGGCGCCGCCACACCGTGAATACCGAGGAAAATCAATCCGGCTAGGAACCTACGTGTATCCGTGCACCGAAGCCCCGAGCTTTGACCAACTCCTGCATACCCGAACGCCCCGAACCCCGCGAGGACCACTATGCACCGGGCGAGGCGCATAACCGCCTGGCACAGAAGGTCCGCCGAAAGTTACCAAAAGACCGATGTTCTCGCCTCTTCGCGATCTTGGTTAACCCGTCGATCCTTACGCTTTCGGCTGCTGCATAAGCCCGCATACGAGCGATGCTCAAGCTCGACTAAAGAGCTACCCTTGCACAACCTCTTAAATAGTCATCAAGACCCGTGATAAATCGATACCAAAATACTCTCAGTTGCTAACTCCCTAGCTAGTAATGTGGTCGTCTCTTTGCAATCTTATACTTTCGCCATCGGGTCGTGGAAGGTTCAAATATCATGGCCACAGAGGAATCGCTGCCAGATTAAACTCTGTGGGCCGGGCGACGTAATGTAACTCCCGAATGGCGCCACTCGAGGTGATGATTGGGCTGTGCCTCAGAATCTCTCAGATTTACTCGCAGCCTCCTGGTCTTTCCTTCAGGCGGGTTGCCTTACGCGGAGGCATAGCGGTAGGGAAAGAAATACGTTAGAGGGTCCAACTTATAACACAAACTCTAAGGCACGATCTCGGAGTGAGAAGAATGGAAACCAATCCTAAATATCCTATAGCCTCACGATTATCGTGGTGCACAACACACCGATAATCAAGACTCTACTAGATACGGTCAGACACTTTCCGAGGATTAAATGCTCTGATACCACTTTTGTCATGACACGAACCCGGGCCCGTGACTGGTGCCTGACCCCGGGCACCCTAGTGATACCACATCAGAGTAAGCAGCGGAATATAACACAATACATGACAGAGTATGAAATATGAAACAGATTCATGAGAAAACTTGCCTTCGCATATATATAAATAACAACTAGAACAAGTACATCCCTTTTACAACTCGCCTACAACAAGATTCTGCACTCTAAGAATGATAACAACAATGGCGGGACAGGGCCCCGCCATACCCCTGAATGTAAATACCTACAACGACAGGGGATTGTACCACTGATAAGCCTCCGGAGAAACGGAGCTCCCCAAAATGCTGAACTGTGATCCTAAGAGCGAGGATCGACGACTGGTGTACTTCTACCGCAGATGAACGCACTCCGGCGAGGTCACAACAGTACCAAGTATGTGAAATCAAAAATATCAGAAATGAAATCATAGTAGTCTATATAAAGTAGGAGACATGTGTGATAACCAAACTACAGTTCACAATAAATAAGCAGTCATGTCAAGTCAGGGACTCACGCCCTCAAAGTCATCACTCAAATATAACTATGTGTCTCACGCCCACCTGTGTCATAATAGAACCGTACGGGGTAAGTACGAAGGCATAGCCGACTACTAAGACCCACGCACAACAAGGCCATAAATCGTATCGCGAGGTCTTTCTGCACCGCACCACATGATCGGCCGCCACTCGCCTCGGATCAATGCGCGTCTAGTCCCGAGCATACCGCCGCCCGCATAGGCCACATAGGCCCGCATGAGGTATTCTCGTGACGGGGCAGCTAACCCCTGCATTCTCCCTCGACTCCCGCACCGCATAGTCTCATAGACCGCATAGTCACATGCATCAGTATAGGCATCCCCGTGACGGATAAAACACCTAATGATCAATCACGAGCATACCGCTCCGCATAGTCACGCATACCGCATAAGCCGATAGACCCGCATCAAGGGTGGCAAGCCCTCGGTATAACAAGTCAAGGGGGTATGTGATATAATAACAGTACAACGGGCTTAACGTTTAACAACGTAAGCACAACAAGAATAACCCCCTTACACAACATCATGAGATACTAACACACGTAGCATCCTAACATGTTTACTTATCAAATCAACAAGAAAGTATTACAAGGCTATCACAAACCAACACAATCAAGTTAATCACACAAGGTACTTTCTACTTTATGTTAACAAGTTCGGGTTTTTATCCCCAAAGTACTTCATACATTAACTCTTTAAAAGATCCGTTTCTTTCACAAAAGTCACACAATACTCGTAGTATAAAAATAGAGTGACTATCTTTTTTTTTAAGTAAACCAAAACACTTCTCTTTGTAAAATCAAGTAACAACATTATTTTTCAAACGTTCAAGTTTGCCTAATTTCAAATGCTCAAGTTTATCATTTTCGAAAGGTTTCGTAGTTCATAGCCTTAATCACTTAATAATATAATTCTCTTTTAAAACCATTTGAGAAACATATGCCTTATGTGTGAGTAGGTTATTCTTGTTTATAACAATCTTATTAAAGCAGCCATGATCTAGGAAATGTAATATCATTTTGTCTCATCTTAGCTTCTATGCAGATGGAGGTTTCTACTGGTTTTAATAATACTTTATTAGTCAATACATTTCCCTTTATTAGCGCTGCTGTGGTTTGTTCGATACTTATTCTCATTTCCGAAATCAATATAAGGCTTTCATAAATAATTAAGTAAACCGTTCCTTTTATCTCTCTTAAGTCGTTATACCTAACTTCCCATAAAGCTAGTATAACTCTTAAGCTTTTAAAGCCAAGTATTACTCTTCTTTCAAAAAGGTTTCTTAATTCTTTTGAAATACTTCAAGATTCTTATTATTCAGGCTTAAGTCAAAAGACATTGCAGAAACTACGTTCGCTTAACACACGACGCTCACCGTACTATATATATATTCTTTTAAAATATCATGCTCAAGAGGATAGGAAGAATCACATACCTCGCGACGATTATCGACTATTAGCAAAACGCTCCACGGCTATAACCCGGCTAGCCTTGTCCACTGTTACACCCCGTAATTTCAGGACATGTTCTAAGAACGTAAGTAAGAACTCACAAATGTTAAGATTTGAGACTTGTAAAAAAGTTATCGGAAATTATGGAATTGTCGGAAAATGTATTATTGTAACGAATGGGAGGGCGACACGTGTCACCCCCCTTATGTGATGCCTTGGTCGAAATGTGCAAGGGCAAGAGGGTCATTGAACCTTTGTTGCAAGACAAGTCTTGCAACTTGTGTAGCATGAGAAGGTTGACTAAGTCAAGGTCAATTAGTCTTGATTTTTATGTAAGACTTCATCCTAGCCACCCATACGGTTACATCTTGTCCCTCCATGCCCCTTTATATTACAACTAGTAGTGCTAGAGTGAGCTAACACTTAGAAATTTCACAAAAAATTGGATGAACTTAGAGCCTTGCTCTCGGGTTCAAGAAAAAGAAGAAAGAAAAATTTTCGTTTCTTGTCCTTTTGATCCCACACTTTAAACCAAGGTTCTTAGGTGTATTGTAAACACATCTCAATAGAAAAGTCTTGGAAAAATGTAGTTTACGGTTAGTCGCAAAACGAAAACCTAAGGGTCTTTCTAGGTTTTGTTTGGAGTTTTGAAGGATAATTGTTGGTGTTGTTCTAAGGGTCTCAACAAGCGGATTGAAGTGTCTTGGAGAGGCTATAAACTACTAAGGAGCGACTTCGGATTGGAGTTGGATTAAGAATCATTGAGGTATAATCTTGTTCTTTGAAAGTATTACAAGATTATTTATATTGTTGTTGTTAGCTTTGTATGTTGCAAGCATGGAGTTGTTATATTGAGGTTATAAGGATTATGGATTGATTATAGCCTTGGAAATCCGAAATGTAATGTAAGCCATGACTAAGTTGAATTACAATTTAATCGTTGTTAGAATCGTCGCATGTTACTTACTTAAAGATTATGGTTATTATAATCAAATGTGACTTGATATCATGTTATGCTACCAATATGGATTGAAATGGAAGTTGAATAAAAATTGGTTTTGTTGAACTCAAGGTGGCCGATTTTGGACTTGTAGTTTGTATTGTTTAGTTAGTCATTTGTATTTGACTACCTTCTATAAAATTGTGAGCCAATTGGGGCTGTTTAGTTAGTCATTTGTATTGGACTACCTTCTATATAATTGTGAGCCAATCGGTCATTTAGTTATTAATTTGTATTGGACTACCTTCTATATAATTGTGAGCCAATTGGGGTTGTTTGGTTATTATATTTTCGGCCTTGAAAAAGGTGGCAAGTGAGTAAAAGCAAAGGAGGTGCTGTCCGATTTTCCGTAGAAAATGGAGACTTTACACTTATAATATTCTACGATTGAAGTAAGGCGTTAATAGACGTATTGTGAATATTATAGGTTGATATACTACGGGCGGGACTTTGTACTTGGCAAGTGGTTTGACCCGACGAGGTATGTAGAACTTTTCCTATCCTTTGAGCATGACTAGTTTCACGTATATAGTACGGTAGACGTACAAGACTTTGACATTCTTTACTTGTTTTATGAAAGGCCAAGTCGGGTGAGTTAGGAGATTAACTCACTTCTTTGAGTATATTAAAGATGTCTTAAGTCTTGTTAAAGATAAGGGACTTGAAGAATTTTAAAGTATGTGATACTGGCTTCGTTTCGAACATATAAGTCCCTTGGATAAGAAATTGTACTTAACTAAGGATAAAGTGAATATGACGACTTTATGGGGAGTTCGTTGTATTGACTTTATGAAAAGATAAATGGCTTGATTTAGTGGAAGGCAATTTGATTTTAAGGTATCAATTGCCTAAGGTTTTATAAGAAAATGAGTCACTTGATTTAGAAACCTAACTTTATTTCTAAGGGTGTTGTGACTTACCTTGAAATGTAATTTGTAACTTGATACTACGGTTATTAGTATCTTGGAAGTTTTATAATGAAATGAGTCATTTTAAAAGAATAGAAGTACGTAGTACTTGGGTTAAATTCCCGGATTTTTATAAAAGACATGTTAGTGCCTTAAGTAAACTAAAATGAGAGTGTATATGAACAAGAATAATAAGAAGTTAGGGGATTTCTTAACTTGCTTATATATAGTATGATAAGCCGATAGAGCTTATGTTATGTGATAGCCGAATTTGGGCTAGTGATATATTATTCGTCATGGTCATTCCCGATTGTGGCATTGTATATTTCCGTGGATTTGCTAACCACGATGCGAGAATACCTCACGCGAGTCCGTAAGGGCTTACGCGCGGTGAAATAGTCCCACGCGGGCGTCCACCTATGCGAGGAATACCATGCGAGTCCGTAAGGGCTTATGCGGTGAAATAGTCCCACGCGGCGTCCAAATTTATGCGAGAATACCTCACGCGAGTCCGTAAGGGCTTACGCGCGGGTGAAATAGTCCCACGCGAGGAATACCTCACGCAGTCCACCGACCTACGCGTGAAATAGTCCCGTGAGTAGGATTCCAATCCTATTTTTCGTTGTAAGTATACACCTATTGTTTTACTCTCATTGTTAGTAAGGCACTGTGTACTGTAATTTTGTTATCATACATGTCTCTGGCTTTCTTTTAAACTTACGTTGTAATTACAGTACTTTCTAGTTTTACATACTTGGTACATATCAGGTACGACCCTTCCTGGGCCGCGCTCATGCCGCAGAAAGTGGTAAGGTGTTGCGGATCCACACTCTTAGATCACTTATCGACGCCTAAGCTCCATTCTCCGGAGGCTTGTCTTTCTTTTCGCATGCATTTCCCGATGTTGTAGATTATGTACATTCGTGGTATGGCGGCCCCGTCCCCGCCACGCTTGTTATTCTTGAGGTCAGTATTCACATATGTGGGTCGTAAGAACCGAGTTGTAAAGTTGTACTTTTGACTTTGTTTATATTATGGAAGACACCGACGGCCAGCCTTGTGTTGTTATATTGTTTACACTGTGTTTATGTTGTGTATGTTCCGCCGCTATTCTCTCGATGTATACGAACAGGTGCCTGTGTAGGGCACGATCGCCGCGCCGGGTCGGGTCGTGACAAAAGTGGTATCGTGAGCGATTAGTCATCGAAAGTGTCTGCATCGTGTCTAGTAGAGTCTTGATTATCGGTGTATTGTGCACCACATCAATAATCAGGGGGCTGCAGGACATTTAGGATTAGTTTCCATTCTTCTCTCTCTGAGATCGTGCATTAGAGCTGTCTTATTAGGTTGAATCCTCTCTGACCTCTTCTTATGAAACAGCTATGCCTCCACAAAAGGCGACCAGAGCCCAGAAGGGCAAGGCAGCAGCAGGAGCTGCTAGCGGTACTCAGAGGTTACAGTGCTCAGCACGACTATGCCCGAGGCGAGGCTGGTCGGCGAAGTTCACCACGCCTGCAGTTTTAGAGGAGCCGAGAGCGGCAGTAGCTCCAGAGGTTCCGATACCAGACCCTCCAGTTCCCCAGCCAGCTGCTGAGTATAGAGACTACGGGGAGCAAATTCGGTTATTGACCAGTATAGTAGCCGGGCAAAGGCCGATGTGAGCAGCAAACACCCTAGAGCCGATGCCTTGCGGATTAGGGATTTTCTCGGGATGTCATCCACCGAGTTTTATGGTTCAAGGTCCATGAGGATCCGCATGAGTTCATTCGGCAGCCTACAATGACCATGCAGTTCTTAGGGCTTCAGAGACAGAGTTCTTACACTAGCCTCCTACGGGTTGCGCGATATCATACTGAACCGTTTGAGTCGTGGTTGCTTTCGAGAGGTGATGATGCTCTTCCAGCTGTTTGGGAGGAGTTTACTGAGGCTTTCATGGATCACTTTTGCCTCTCGAGATGAGGAGAGCCCTGCAGATGCATTCTTGACTCGAGGCGTAACGGAGGACCGCTGGGAGTATAGCTTGAGTTTGACTCCTTGCCGTGCATGCGCATACTATTGTAGCTAGTAGCATGGCGGATAGAGTTCATCGTTATGTGACGGGCTAGACCGCCATATGATTACAAAGATGCTTGGGGTGGCTCTTCACCGGTATGGATATTGCTAGATGCAGCCTATGCACGCGGATAGAGGATAGAGAGAGGAGGACCAGATTGACGCAGCCACCAAGAGGGTCGTGACATCGTGGCGCTTATCGAGGCGACAAATTTCGCAGCAGACTAGGTCCACTTTCCACCAAAGACAGAGTGCTCCGTCACGTTTTCTCGCGAGGTCCGATCAGCCAGGTCACGGAGCGGTCGTGGCTCCGTGTCTTCTGGTTTCGCGAGGCGAGATCATCGCCGATCGAGACCACCCACATCTCTGGTGCTCGATGCGGTAGATCTCACCTGCGAGAGTGTCGTGTTCTCGTAGGAGGTTGTTACTCTTGTGGCCACCGGGCCATTTGAAGAGAGATTGTCCGCTCAGAGGCAAGATGGGTGGTACAAAGACACCGACGGATCGCTTTGGGTCTTCTCCTTCTCAGGTTATGCGCCCGAGGCGTGGTACTCACGACAGCAGCCGCGGTAGGTCGTGGTGGTGGTTCCAGTTCTAACGGTCCCCAGAACCGCATATATTCTCTAGCCAGCCGCCAGGATCAGGAGGCTTCCCCTGACGTCATCACAGGTACATTACTGATTTCAGGCTGTGATGTTTATGCATTGATAGATCCAGGTTCTACCTTGTCCTATGTGTCCCCTCTTATTGCGGGTAGAATCGGGATAGAGCCGGTGTCGATAGAGCCGTTTGAGGTAGCTACGCCAGTGGGTGATTCGGTGTTAGCTGAGCGGGTGTATAGAGGTTGTCCGGTATTTATTTACGTCGCCGACCTTGCGCACTTGATAGAGCCGAGATGACGATTTTGATGTCATTACGGTATGGATCGGGCTTCGTTATGCCAACGCTGACGTAGGGACAAAGTTGGTTCGTTCCAGCTGGCGAGCCGCTTATCGAGTGGAGGCAACACAAAGACGCCGGCGGGTAGGTTTATTTCTTACATCAAGGCTAGGAAGATGGTGCGAGGCGGGTACATCTATCATCCGTTCGTATTCGATACGCAGGCCGAGGTGCCGTTCTTGATCGATGCGCTGGTTGGGAGTTTCCGATGTGTTCCTGCATGATCTTCCGGTATCCTCCCGAGAGGAGATCGAGTTTTGTATTGACACGCTGCCGGACACTCGACCTATTTCCATTCCGCCATACAGATGGCACCGCGAGTTGAGGAGTGAAGGACCACTGAAAGATTTGCCGAGAAAGGCTTTATCGAGCCTAGTGTATCTCCCCGGGAGCGCCGGTGTTGTTTGTGAAGAAGAAGGATGGACGCCACAGCGTATGTGTTGACTACAGCAATTAATAAGGTAACCATTAAGAATAGGTACGCCCCCGTGATTGATGATTTGTTTGACCAACTGTGGTGCGAGGTGTTTTCAAAGGTAGACTGCGATCCGGTTATCATCGAGTTCGAGTTCGAGAGGCGATATCCCAAAGATCGCATTCGTGACCCGTATGGGCACTATGAGTTCGTGGTTATGTCTTTCGGTTTGACCAACGCCTCCAGTATTTATGGATTTGATGAACCGTGTTCAAGCCATTTTTGGATACGCTTGTGATTGTATTCATTGATGACATCCCGTGTATTCACGACAGAGTATGAGCATGCAGATCACTCGAGGATCAGATTGGGATTCTCCGAGTCGGCGCTTATTCGCCAAGTTCTCCAAGTGTGAGTTTTGTTGGCCTCGGTGGCATTCCCGGGCATATTATCGGGCTGATGGTGTTCGCGTGGATACGGTAAAGATTGAGGCGCTAAGTCTTGGCCGAGACCTACTACTCCGACCGAGGTACGCAGCTTTCTTAGGATCGCGTTATTATCGTAGGTTTGTGGAGCGCTTTGCTTCGATTTCAAGACCGCTGACTAGGTGACTCGTGGCGCCAAGTTCCAGCCGATGAGGCTTCATGAGCAGGATTTCGGGCTTGAAGGAGAGGTTGACTACACCCGATTCTTACTCTTCCAGGGGTTAGACGGCACGTGATCTATTGTGATGCCTCTGCATCGGGCTAGGTGTGTTTGATGCAAAGACGGCAAGGTTATAGCCTATGCTTCCTGCAGCCATGAAGCATGAGAGGAATTACCCTACCCATGACTTAGAGTTGTCGCGTTATTCATGCCTCAAGATTTGGAGGCATTATTTGTACGAGTTCATGTGGATATTTATACAGACCACAAGAGCCTCCAGATATCTTCAGCAGATGAGTCGAACTCGAGGCGAGACGGTGGTTAGAGTTCTTGAAAGATTATGATGTTGATATTCTATACCATCCGGAAGGCCAACGAGTTGCCGATGCCTTGAGTCGTAGATCTACGGGAGCCTATTGAGGTACACCGGAGAGACAGATACGGTCCGTCGATCCATCGCCAGCGAGCCTGGGTTCGATTGATCGATACCGACGATAGTGGGTACGGGTTCGTGAGGTTGCCGAGTCTTCCATCGTTGATGAGATGAAGAGGCGACGCTGAGGACCCAGTGTTGCGCGTATCGAGATACCGCTCTTCGTGGAGAAGAGTCTATTCGAGGTAGCTACCACGAGATGCCGAGATTTGAGGCCGGCCTTGTGTTCCCGATGTGTTAGGACTTCGCCAGATTCTCGGGAGGCACACAGCCGATATTCTATTCATCCGGTCGACCAAGATGTACCATGACCTCGGATGTTTGTATTGGTGGGATGGCCCAAGAGGACGTGGCGTGTTTTGTTGCACGATGTCCTAATTGCCAAAGGTCAAGGTCGAGCACCAGAGGCCCAGTGGATTGTTGCAGCCATTAAGATTCCGCTGGAAGTGGGAGATGATCAACATGGACTTTGTTACAGGTTACCTCGCACTCGGAGGAAGTACGACTCCATTTGGGTTATTGTTGACAGTCGACGAAATCACCTATTTCTTCCAAAGACGACGCTTCACCGAGGACTATGCCGATTGTACATCCGAGAGATAGCGAGGCCGCACGTGTCCCTGTCGATTATATCCGATAGGAGCCTGGCACATGCCTAACTCGAGATCTTTCCGTGGGTCTAGGACATGCGAGTCTCAAGACAACATTTCATCCTCGACTAACGGCAGCAGAGCGCACTATCCGCATACACTTGAGGATATGCCGCGAGCTGCGTGATTGATTTCGATGGTAGCTAGAGGACCATTTGCCTCTTGGAGTTTGCTTATAATAACAGCTACCATTCCAAGATACGAGATGGCGCCATACGAGGCTTTATATGGCGGAAATGTAGATCGCCGATTGGTTCGACGCGGGCGAGGTACGATTAGTTGGCCTGCATTTGGTACAAAGCGGCTATGGATAAGGTGAAGCTTATCCAGAGAGACCGTTAGCGGCTCGTAGTCGGCAGGTCATACGCGGATAATCGGGCGCGGCATTTGGAGTTTCGCAGCGATTGGGTCTTCAAGTGTCACCCATGGCGGTGTGATGAGATTCGAAGAATGGGAAACTCACCAAGGTACATTGGGCCCTACCGGATCGTCCGTAGAGTGGGTCGTTGCTTATGAGTTGGATCTGCCATCGAGTTAGAGGCGGTACATCCGGTCTTCCATGTTTCTATGTTGCGGAAGTGTATCGGAGATCCAAATGAGTTTTTCCTACTAGTGAGGTCCAGGTGACAGAGGGGTTATCGTATGAGGAGAGTCCCATAGCGATACTCGATCGCCAGGTCAGGCGACTGCGGACCAAAGATGTAGCTTCCGTCAAAGTCCTGTGGAGGAATGATAACCGAGAGGAGATGACTTGGGAGGCGGAGGAAGACATGTTGAGGAAGTATCCTCACTTATTTCCTATACCTTCAGGTAATTCATCTTCCCTTACTTGTCAAGTTTTAATTGAAGTATCTCTTTTGCCTAAATGCTATTATGTGGCCATGTGTAGCATTTATTTTGGTATGTCGGGGTGTGAAAGGAAACTATGTCGCTATTTAAGTTTGACTCCGAAAGAACATTCGGGGACGAATGTTTCTAAGGGGGGAAGAATGTTACACCCCGTAATTTCAGGACATGTTCTAAGAACGTAAGTAAGAACTCACAAATGTTAAGATTTGAGACTTGTAAAAAGTTATCTAAATTACTAATTGTCGGAAAATGTATTATTGTAACGAATGGGAGGGCGACACGTGTCACCCCCCTTATGTGATGCCTTGGTCGAAATGTGCAAGGGCAAGAGGGTAATTGGACCTTTGTTGCAAGACAAGTCTTGCAACTTGTGTAGCATGAGAAGGTTGACTAAGTCAAAGTCAATTAGAATTGATTTTTATGTAAGACTTCATCCTAGCCACCCATATGGTTACATCTTGTCCCTCCATGCCCCTTTATATTACTACTAGTAGTGCTAGAGTGAGCTAACACTTAGAAATTTCACAAAAAATTGGATGAACTTAGAGCCTTGCTCTCGGGTTCAAGAAAAAGAAGAAAGAAAAATTTTCGTTTCTTGTCCTTTTGATCCCACACTTTAAACCAAGGTTCTTAGGTGTATTGTAAACACATCTCAATACAAAAGTCTTGGAAAAAGGTAGTTTACGGGTTAGTCGCAAAACGAAAACCTAAGGGTCTTTCTAGGTTTTGTTTGGAGTTTTGAAGGATAATTGTTGGTGTTGTTCTAAGGGTCTCAACAAGCGGATTGAAGTGTCTTGGAGAGGCTATAAACTACTAAGGAGCGACTTCGGATTGGAGTTGGATTAAGAATCATTGAGGTATAATCTTGTTCTTTGAAAGTATTACAAGATTATTTATATTGTTGTTGTTAGCTTTGTATGTTGCAAGCATGGAGTTGTTATATTGAGGTTATAAGGATTATGGATTGATTATAGCCTTGGAAATCCGAAATGTAATGTAAGCCATGACTAAGTTGAATTACAATTTAATCGTTGTTAGAATCGTCGCATGTTACTTACTTAAAGATTATGGTTATTATAATCAAATGCGACTTGATATCATGTTATGCTACCAATATGGATTGAAATGGAAGTTGGATAAAAATTGGTTTTGTTGAACTCAAGGTGGCCGATTTTGGACTTGTAGTTTGTATTGTTTAGTTAGTCATTTGTATTGGACTACCTTCTATAAAATTGTGAGCCAATTGGGGCTGTTTAGTTAGTCATTTGTATTGGACTACCTTCTATATAATTGTGAGCCAATTGGGGCTGTTTAGTTATTAATTTGTATTGGACTACCTTCTATATAATTGTGAGCCAATTGGGGCTGTTTGGTTATTGTATTTTCGGCCTTGAAAAAGGTGGCAAGTGAGTAAAAGCAAAGGAGGTGCTATCTGATTTTTCGTAGAAAATGGAGACTTTACACTTATAATATTCTACGATTGAAGTAAGGCGTTAATAGACGTATTGTGAATATTATAGGTTGATATACTACGGGCGGGACTTTGTACTTGGCAAGTGGTTTGACCCGACGAGGTATGTAGAACTTTTCCTATCCTTTGAGCGTGACTAGTTTCACGTATATAGTACGGTAGACGTACAAGACTTTGACATTCTTTACTTGTTTTATGAAAGGCCAAGTCGGGTGAGTTAGGAGATTAACTCACTTCTTTGAGTATATTAAAGATGTCTTAAGTCTTGTTAAAGATAAGGGACTTGAAGAATTTTAAAGTATGTGATACTGGCTTCGTTTCGAACATATAAGTCCCTTGGATAGGAAATTGTACTTAACTAAGGATAAAGTGAATATGACGACTTTATGGGGAGTTCGTTGTATTGACTTTATGGAAAGATAAATGACTTGATTTAGTGGAAGGCAATTTGATTTTAAGGTATCAATTGCCTAAGGTTTTATAAGAAAATGAGTCACTTGATTTAGAAACCTAACTTTATTTCTAAGGGTGTTGTGACTTACCTTGAAATGTAATTTGTAACTTGATACTACGGTTATTAGTATCTTGGAAGTTTTATAATGAAATGAGTCATTTTAAAAGAATAGAAGTACGTAGTACTTGGGTTAAATTCCCGGATTTTTATAAAAGACATGTTAGTGCCTTAAGTAAACTAAAATGAGAGTGTATATGAACAAGAATAATAAGAAGTTAGGGGATTTCTTAACTTGTTTATATATAGTATGATAAGCCGATAGAGCTTATGTTATGTGTGATAGCCAGATTTGGGCTAGTGATATATTATTCGTCATGGTCATTCCCGATTGTGGCATTGTATATTTCCGTGGATTTGCTAACCACGATGCGAGGAATACCTCACGCGAGTCCGTAGGGCTTATGCGGGTGAAATAGTCCCACGCGGCGTCCGACCTACGCGAGAATACCTCACGCGAGTCCGTAAGGGCTTACGCGGTGAAATAGTCCCACGCGGCGGTCCAACCTATGCGAGGAATACCTCACGCGAGTCCGTAAGGGCTTACGCGTGAAATAGTCCCATGCGAGGAATACCTCACGCAGTCCACCGACCTATGCGGTGAAATAGTCCCGCGAGTAGGATTCCAATCCTATTTTTCGTAAGTATACACCTATTGTTTTACTCTCATTGTTAGTAAGGCAATCGTAATCGTAATTTTGTTATCATACATGTCTCCCGCTTTCTTTTAAACTTATGTTGTAATTACAGATTTCTAGTTTTACATACTTGGTACATATTGTAATCGACCCCTTCCTGGGCCGTTCACGCCGCAGAGTGGTAAAGGTGCGGATCCACACTCTAGGATCACTTATCGACGCCTAAGCTCCATTCTCCGGAGGCTTGTCTTTCTTTGGTACGCTTCTTCCCCGATGTTGTAGATTATGTACATTCGTGGTATGGCGGGCCCCGTCCCGCCACGCTTGTTATTCCTAAGGTCCGTATTCACATATGTGGTTGGGTCGTAAGAACCGAGTTGTAAGTTGTACTTTGACTTTGTTTATATTATGGAAGGCGCCCGACGGCTAGCCTGTGTTGTTATATTGTTTACACCGTGTTTATGTTGTGTATGTTCCGCCGCTATTCTCTCGATGTATACGAACAGTGGTGCCCGTGTAGGCACCGGGCCGCGCCTGGGTCGTGACATCCACCTTTCAAGTAGAACACGCTACTCGCAGTACTTCAACCTATAATGGCCATATACGTCTATCAACGTCTAGACTACTCTGAAGAATATTTTAAGCAGTAGGTTCTTTATTCTACGGAAATTCGGGCAGCATTTCCCTACCCGTTAATCTACACAAGTCTACTGCAAATACAGTCTTATGTAAGTACAGTTTAATCTTCTTCTTTAATATTCTTCTGATGTGATTTCAGTTCAATTCTTTTCTGTAATATCATTCCATTACAGTTTCATTCTCTTCTGTGTATCTTATATACATTTCTATACTACTACAGTATGTAATTTCCAATTACAATATAAGGACAAGAGTATTTACCTCGATAAGCCCAAAATTATCCAAGTTTAAATGTCGATCCTGAGCAACGTTTAGCTCCTACCCTGGGTGCTCCAACCCGCTCCAAACAACCCTTAGAAGTTCTACGCAACTACTTCTTAATACTCCAACCAACTATGGAGATTTCCTTAGGGTTTCGTTTTGTGACTGAAGGGAAGTATAATAGTATTTCTGGGCTTTTAGTAAGTGTAACCTTGGAATACTACAAGGTATTTGGGCCAAGGTATTTTGGAATAGTAACAATACTTGGAGAGTATTTCCTACCAAGAGGGGGGGTATTTTACGAGAACAACTAGGCAAGGGGATACTTTACAAGGGGAGGGTGCTCTCCGCTGGGGGCCTCACAAAGGGGAGGAGGCTTGGACGAAAACACTACACTAAGGGGGAGAGGGCTTTCAAGACTTAGAAATTTTTGTGGATGAAGAAGTCTTCACAAAGGGGGGGTATTTATAGGACAACCAATGGCCAAGATCAAGCCAAGTGGTAGGCAAGTGTAGGGTGAGGATTTACCCATGTGTACCTTATCCAACTACCACACAAAATATCACAAATATCCTACCAACCCCTTGACCACCAATTCGTCCCACTTGCCGTCCAAATAACGTCCACTTTGAGGGTGACACATGTCACCCTCCCGTTGGTCCAAAATATTTCATCTCTCGGAAAAATCCGCAAAAAATATAAATGACATAGCCGTAATTTTCCCTTCGCAAGTTTTGTAAAACGTTTCGTCGAAAAACGATTCTTTTCGGTAGTTGTGAACAAAATTTTCGGCCCTTGCCTACTTTAAGGCTCAAACTTTTCTACGTACGTCCTCACGTACATACTCTGGAAATACGGGTTATAACAAGTAATGAGTACTTGGTTTGTAAAAGGAATAATGTTTTACTGATTTCGAAAATCAGAATAAGTATCGAACAAACCACTGCAGCGCTAATAAAGGGAAATGTATTGACTAATTAAGTATTATTAAAACCAGTAGAAACCTCCATCTGCATAGAAGCTAAGATGAGACAAAATGATATTACATTTTCCTAGATCATGGCTGCTTTAATAAGATTGTTATAAACAAGAATAACCTACTCACATATAAGGCATATGTTTCTCAAATTGTTTTAAAGGAGAATTATATCATCAAGTGATTAAAACTATGAACTACGAAACCTTTCGAAAATGAGAAACTTGAGCATTTGGAATTAGGCAAACTTGAACGTTTGAAAAATAATGTTGTTACTTGACTTTACAAAGGGAAGTGTTTTGGTTTACTTAAAAAGATAGTCACTCTATTTTTATACTACGGGTATTGTGTGACTTTTGTGAAAGAAACGGATCTTTTAAAGAATCAATGTATGAAGTACTTTGGGGATGAAAACCCGAACTTGTTAACATAAAGTAGAAAGTACCTTGTGTGATTAACTTGGTTGTGTTGGTTTTTGATAGCCTTGTAATACTTTCTTGTTGATTTGATAAGTAAACATATTAGGATGCTACGTGTGTTAGTATCTTGTGATGTTGTGTAAAGGGGTTTCCCTTGTTGTGCTTATATTGTTTAACGATAAGCTATTATGTTAGTATTATATCACTCACCTCTTGACATGATTCCGGTTAAGCGCCTCCGACGCGGTAGACTCAGTGGTCTGTGACCTATGATTCCGTAATACCTCGCCGGTGCAGTGTGACCTATGCGGAGCTACGAGAGTTCCAGGTTAGTGTGCGGCCTTTGTGGTCATGCGGACTGCGAGTCCAGGACGTTGCCGGGGAGTAGCTACCCTCGATGCGGGGAATACCTAATGCGGGCCTATGTGAGTGGCCTATGCGGAGCTGCGGGAAGTTCCATGACTAGACGCGCACATTTGATATCGCGCGAATGGCGGCCTTCGATCATGTGGCGGTCTGCATGCACCTCATGATACGCTTTATGACCTTGTTGGTACGCTGGTGTTAGTAGTCGGCTATGCCTTCGTACTTACCCCGTACGGTTTTATTATGACACAGGTGGGACCTGGTGTTCATGTGTATTCCTTGGTGCTTTTGTATCATAGACTGCCGGCAGTGAGGAAGGTATTCAACGGGCATGATTGATGTTGTGGGCGTGAGACCCATATTTATATTGAGTGATAACTTTGAGGGCGTGAGTCCCTGACTTGACATGATCGCTATTTATCGTGAATCGTAGTTTGGTTATCATACATGTCTCCCGCTTTATATAGACTACTATGATTTCATTTACGTGATTTTTCATTTCATACTTGCACTGTTGTAGATCGACCTCTTGGCCGCGCTCATGCCGCAGTGTAGGTACACCGCTTGTTGATCCCCGCCTTAGGATCACGCCAAATGCTGGGAAGCTCCGTTTCTCCGAGGCTTATCTTTGGTATAGTCCCGATGATTGTAGATATTTATGTTCATTCAGGTATGGTGGGGTCCCTGTCCCGCCATAGTTGTTTTACTTCCTTAGAGGTCTGTAGTCCCGTTGTAAAGTTGGGATGTAACTGTTCACTTTGGGTATTTATATATATTATGCCGAAAGGCAACTTTTCCTCAGATAAACTATGTCTCTTTTACATTGTTTCATGTTGTGTTTTTATATTCCTCTGATTACTCTGATGTATGTCTACTTAGGTGCCCGGGTAAGGCACCAGTCACGGGCCCGGGTTCGGGTCATGAAATTAAGTGTGACGATGGGTCGGGTTGTGGACACATTTCGGGTCAACCGGTAGTATGGAATGGGGTGATGTTAGTTGGATATGGTCCCGCTATGTGATAGGGTCACGAGGGTGAAAGGCCCAAGTCTAGTTAATTGTTGTACGAGTTTGTGGACGCGTTCCACCGGAACCAGGTCGTGAGGGCCGAGAAGGACCTTAACGGAAATGCAAGTAGCATAATGGCCAAGTTTGGATAGTAACTTCAAGGATTGGAGAACAGAAACAATATTTGAAATTTTGTACATGTACTAAAATAAGTTTGGAAGTACGGGAAGGTATGACAAGTAAGAAAAGGAAGGAACAAGGGTTAAAAGAACTATAGTGATTATAGTTATGAGTAATGAAGGTGCGTAGATAGAATCATTTTAGGCCATGAGTGGAGGTTAATTGTGATGATACACATGCCTTAGGTTCAGTAACATTGTCCATAGGTGCTCGTGATTGAATGCTACTAGTATTAAAGTTTACACCGGTTGGTAAAGTAAGCTAGGCAGATTATAGGTTCATGTCCCAACTAGTTTGGTGACTAAGTGAGGCAGAGAAGGGAAGTAACACGAGGGAACACATCAGTTAGCTGAGTGGGAGTCCGACTGAAGGATTCAGATAGTGTTAGTCCCATGACTTAGAATACGACAGGGCCATCCCTTTATACGGGAAAAAGAAAGGAACCTCTAAAGATCCCGTTTTTTATAAGACTATAACCTTCGAGTTTTGTGAGAAGGGACCGCGGATGGAAGGTCCATTGATATGTTTACGTATGTTATATGGTGGTCATGTGTGGCATCGTTGCTCTTGTGGAGTATTGATTGATAGGCATAGTAAATAGACTATGTCGGAGTTTGTATAGCTTGACAACCGACTAAGAACATTCGGGGACGAATATTTCTAAGGGGGGAAGAATGTTACACCCCATAATTCCAGGAGATGTATAAGAGAATAGACACGAGAACATAAGACTTGAAAATTGGTACGAAAGAAAGAATTGTTTTTCCGAAGGAAAATCTTCCGAACGTCGGAAAGGAAAAATGTTCGTTGTTGAGAATTTGATTCTCAAAATGCATTATTTGAGGAGTATGGAATTTATTAACATTGTGGAAATTTATTTTACGAATTTGGTCACGTAGGGCCCACCCGAGAAATTTTACGTTTTGTGGGGCCACGAGGGTTCAAAATTTTATGGACGAATGGGAGGGAGACACTGTTACACCCCGTAAATCCAGGACATGTATAAGAGAATGTATGTAAGGAATCAAGACTTGGAAATTAGTACGAAAGGAAGAATTGTTTTTCCAACAGAAAATCTTCT
This sequence comes from Przewalskia tangutica, assembly GCA_029844215.1. NCBI lineage: Eukaryota > Viridiplantae > Streptophyta > Magnoliopsida > Solanales > Solanaceae > Przewalskia > Przewalskia tangutica. Next base: position 109,477,251 of record CM056718.1, read on the forward strand.
GAGCATCGGAAAGGAAAAATGTTCGTTGTTGAGAATTGGATTCTCAAAATGCATTATTGGGAGAGTATGGAACTTATTAACATTGGAAATTTATTTTTACGGATTTGGTCACGTAGGGCCCACCCGAGGAATTTTACGTTTTGCGGGGCCCACGAGGGTTACGGAATTTTATGGACGAATGAGAGGGCAACACGTGGAACCCCCACATAAGGTCGTGGACGATTTTTAGTAAGGGTAAAATGGTCATTGACCATCAAGGAAGATAAGTCTTCAAAGCTTGAGATTGTTGACCAAGTCAACTTGTCCACTTGGCTTTACATTAATTGTTCTTCATCCTAGCCCACAAGTGTATTAATCTAAGCCATCCAATGTGTCATATAAGTATACTACTAGTGCAAGACAAGGTCTTCAACACTTAGAAAATATCACAACATTTCTTGTTCTTCATTGAGCTCTCGGGTTTGCACATGTTCCACACAAAAAAAATTGTAGTTTTGATCCATTATTCACAAGACTTAAACCCAATGTCCCTAAGGGTATTGTAAGGATATCTCAATAGAAAGATTTCGGAAAAACGACGTTTTTGTATTAGTCGCAAGGCGGAAACTTAAGGAGTTCTTCAACTTTGAAGTTGGAACTTGAAGATGGGTTCTTCATAGGCTTCTAAGGAGTGCTTGGAGAGGATTGGAACATAAGGAAATGAGCTAAGAATTGCTAAGGCGCGACTTTGAATCTTGGAAATTTTAAGGGCTTATAAAGGTATAATTCTTGTCGTTTTAGCAATTAAGGTTTTCTTATCATTGTAGTTACGGATATTAGCAAGCATGAAATGTATATTATGAAGTTTGATAAGTGTATTGGCTATTGGAACCCTAATCCGAAAACTAGCATGTTTAGCCTTAAGATTACAATTCAAGTCGATTATTAGTTTAAGTCGTCGCATGTTGTATAAAGAAGGAAATTGTAGTTGTTGAAGTTTTTTATGACTATATAACATGTTAGACCTTAGAACCTGGAATTGGAAAAGGATTGGAAAAGACTTTGAATTGTTGGTTATGTTGTTGGTCGAGAATGGCTTGAATATGGAACTACTTGGTATGAATTGTGGGGAGGAATTTTACACGTATTGTAAGGCGTGTAATCCCCTTTGATTGGTTGGTATGTTGAGCCTTAAATGTGGCATGTTTGGTTATTGTATTCGGCCTTGAAAAAGGTGGCAAAGTAAGTAGAAACAAAGGAAGTGTTGCCCGATTTTCCGTAGAATAAGAGACCGTATACTTAGTATTATTCTACGTTAGAGACTAGAAATTGATAGTCATGTTGTGACCATTATAGGTTGACAATTCTACGACGCGATTCGGCTTAGCTTGTGGATTTAACCAAAAAGGTATGTGAACTATCTCCTCTTCTAGCATGATTCCTTAAGATAAAGAAAGTATGTCCTACTCCTTAAATGATCCATTCCTTGGTTATATTTGGATTGCCTAAAATAGAATTTGTTCTATGTACTTTGATGTTTAAATTGTAAGTTGTATAATCCATTGCCTTAGTGGAGTTTGGATTCTTAAGAGTGAAAGTATTTTTCTTAAAGTACATAGAGTCTTGAAAAGGAATGGGTTTCCAAATCTTTTGGCTAGTGCCTTAGTTCCAAAACCTAAGGGTTGTTATAATGACTTTAGGGGAGTCAAAGGAGTGATTTACTTAATTGTTTTAAAAGAGGAGAAATGACATGATTTAAGAGAAGAAACTTGTTTTCTAAATATTAAGAGACTTGAAGTATTTTGAAAGTTAAGAACTTGATTTGTAAGTATGTGGTACTTGGTTTTAAAAGTATAAGTCTCTTGGTTATAAAAGGAATGGATATGTCTAAAACCATAAAGGGTTATAACGGCTTTATGGGAAGTTGGTTATAACGGCTTTATGGAAGGTTAAGAAAGTTGTCTATTTTGATTAATGGGCATAAGTTGCCTAGATTGTGAAAATTTGAAGTTAATTGATTTCAAGCTTTGAAATGAGTTTTCTAAAAGTGTAGTAACTTACTTTGAAAAATAGACACACCTTGATACTACGGGTGTTAGTATCTTGGGGTTTTACATAAAAAGGAGTCTTTTGAAAAGAATGTACGTACGTAGTACTTTGGCTTGTTTAATTGAGAATTATTCTATGTGTGCCTTGATAAGTACTTTGGCTTGTTTAATTGGGAATTATTCTATGTGTGCCTTGATAAGTACTTTGGCTTGTTTAATTGAGGATTATTCTATGTTGTCTTGAGGTTATAAAATGAAAGTCTATAGATGTTATGAACTTTCCTATGTGTCGGTGATAGCCTTTGAGTGCAAGTATTATGTTTTATTACGCCGCGACTTTCCGAGGCCTACCGTCTTGTGTAAGTTTACTCGACGCATCGACGTGATGTGATTCCACGTATGCTTCCATTATTTGTATTACCCCATGGTCATGCTTATACGATGTGGATTCCGGCACGCGACCACGCGAGGATACTCGACACGCTTATACGACGGGATTCCGGCACGTGACTGCGAGGCGGGTTAGATTCGGTTGTTTGTATTACCCCATGGTCATGCTTATACGATGTGGGATTCCGGGGCATGCGACCACGAGGGATACTCCTTGGACATGCTTATATGATGTGGGATTCCGAGGCATGTGACCAGGAGGCGGGTTAGATTCCCAAATTTGTTTGTATTACCCTATGGTCATGCTTATACGATGTGGGATTCTGGGGCATGCGACCACGAGGGATATTGTTATTATGAATTGGTGTTATATTATATCATGGACTGTCAGCAGTGAGAAAGGATTCCACGGGCATGATTGATATATGGGCGTGAGACCCAAGGTTATATTTTAGTAATGACTTTGAGGGCATGCGTCCCTGACTTGATATGACTGCTTATGTATTGTGTACTGTAGGTTGGCTATCATACATGTCTCCTGTTTTGTTTAGACTGTTATGATTTCATTACGCATTTCATCGCTTCACATACTTGGTACATTCTTCAGACCGACTCCTTCGGGGCCGCGTCACGCCGCAGGTTTAGGTACGCAGCTTTGGTGATCTGCAGTGTAGGACCCTACTCGTAGTTTTGGATAGCTTCCTCTGCTCGAGTTATCTTTTGGTATAGTTCCTTCAAGCATGTGCTTTTGTACTGCATGGTACGGCGGGGCCTTGTCCGCCATATTTCAAGAAACTCTTAGAGGTCTGTATTCATATGTGGATTGGACTCATGTACGATGTTGTGTCTTTTGATTATGTATATTATATGGCACTTTGGCTTGCCCTTTGCACGCACGCTGGTTTTTTTTTTTAAACGAGGTGTTATTTAATTTCCGCATTTACTTGTGTTGTTAAGTAGAAGGGTGCCTGTAGGGCACCATCCGCCCGGGTTCGGGGTGTGACAGACACGTGTCACCCCCCCCCCCCACATGGGCTTGCACGAATTGGTCCAAGGGGTAAAATGGTCAAATGACCAAGGAGTTGATCAAGTCTTGACAAGCTTGATAAAATTGACCAAGTCAACTTTCCACTTTACTAGATATTAAGTATTCTTCATCCTAGCCACACAAATGTTGTAATCTAAGCCCTTCATTGTTTTATATATACTACACTAGTAGCAAGGCTTAGTCTTCAACACTTAGAAAAATTTGAGAAACTTTGAGCAAGCTAGAAGGAGCTTTCGGGTTTGAGCATTTCCCACACAAAAAGATTTTTCGTTTGTGGTTCATTATTCACAAGACTTTAACCCAAGGTCCCTAAGGGTATTGTAAGGATATCTCAATAGAAAGATCTCGGAAAAATGACGTTTTCACGTTAGTCGCAAGGAGAAAACCTAAGTCGTTTTCATAGTTTTGATTGGAAATGGAAGAGAAGTTGTTTGTGAACTTCTAATGGCTTCAAATAGCGGAATGGAGCGTGAAGTAAAGGAGCTAAGATTTGCTAAGGAGCGACTTTAAATCTTGGAATTTTATAAGGGCTTATCAAGGTAACAATCTTGTCGTTTTAGTGATTAAAGATTACTTATTGTTGTAGTTATGGATATAAACAATTATGAGATGTATATATTGAAGTTTGATAAGTGTTATGGATATTGGAACCACTAATCCGAAACTAGCATGATTATCCTTTGAGATTACAATTCAATTTGGTTATTAGTTTAGACGTCGCATGTTACATAAAGAAGGAATTGTAGTTGTTAAAGTTGTTTACGACTATATAACATGTTAGACCTAACAACTTGGATTGAAAAAGAATTGGAAAGGACTTTGTGTTGTTGTACATGTTAGCCGAGAATGACTTTTATATTGAACTACTTGGTATTAATTGTGGGGCATAATTTTACACGTATTGTAAGGCGTGTAATCCTCTTTGATTGATTGATGTATTGAGCCTTAAATGTGGCATGTTGGTTATTGATTTTCGGGCCTTGAAAAAGGTGGAAAAGTACGTAGAAACAAAGGAGGTGCTGCCCGATTTTCCGTAGAATAAGAGACCGTATACTTAGTATCATTCTACGTTAGAAACTAGAAGTTGATAGTCGTGTTGTGGCCATTATAGGTTGACAATTCTACGTGCGGCATATTCGACTTAGCTTGTGGATTAAGCCGAAAAGGTATGTGAATCATCTCCTCTTCTTCTAGCATGATTCCTTATGATAAAGAAAGTAAATCCTACTCCTTAAATGATCCACTCCTTGATTGTACTTGGATTGCCTAATATAGAAGTTGTTCTATATACTTCCTTGATTGTACTTGGAGTGCCTAATATAAAAGTAGTTCTATATACTTCCTTGATTGTACTTTGGATGTTTAAATTGGAAGTTGTTATAATCCATTCCCTTGACGAAATTTGGATTTTCAAAAGTGAAAGTGTTTTACTTGAAGTACATAGAGTCTTAAAAAGGAAGTGGTTTCCAAATCTTTTGGATAGTGCCTTAGTTCCAAAACCTAAAGGTTGTTATAACGGCTTTAGGGGAGTCAAACGAGTGATTTACTTAATTGATTTAAAAAAGGAGAAATGATATGATTTAAAGAGAAGTAACTTGTTTTAAAGGTGTGAGTTACTTGAGATTTAAAAGTAGAAGCAACTTGATTTCTAAAGTTAAGAAACTTGATTTCTAAAGTTAAGAGACTTGAAGTATTTTGAAAGTTATGTAACTTGATTTCTAAAGTTAAGAGGCTTGAAGTATTTTGAAAGTTATGTAACTTGATTTGAAAGTATATGATACTTGGTTTTAAAAGTATAAGTCTCTTGGTTATAAAAAGAATGAATTTGTCTAAAACCATAAAGGGTTATAACGTCTTTATGGGAAGTTAGTTATAACGGCTTTATGGAAGGTTAAGAGAGTTGTCTATTTTGATTGATAGGTATGAGTTGCCTAGGTTGTGTAATTAGAAGTTACTTGGTTTCAAAGTCTTGAAATGAATTTCTATATGTGTAGTAACTTAATTTGAAAAATAGACATGCCTTGATACTACGGGTGTTAGTATCTTGGGGTTTTATATAAAAAGGAGTCTTTTGAAAAGAATGAAGTACGTAGTACATAGGGTTAAATTCCCAGATTTTTATATAAAACGAAAGTGCCTTGAGTTATAAAATGAAATTCATTTTTTGTATGATAATGAAAGTCTAAAGATTTTATGAACTTGTTTATGCTTGATTGTGATAGCCTTTGAGTGCAAGTATTATATTTTTACGATGCCGTGACTCTCAGTTGGAGGTCATCTTGTCAGTGAGTCGACTTGACGCATCGACGTGATGGGGATTCCACGGGTATGTTTCCATTGTGATTGATCATTGGACATGCTTATACGATGAGGGATTCCGGGGCATACGACCGACGCGTTAGATTCTGATTGTTTTTATTACTCCTCGACATACGCTTATACGACGGGATTCCGGCACGCGATCGTGAGACGTTAGATTCCCGGATTGTTTTTATTACCCCATGGACATGCTTATACGATGTGGGATTTCGGGGCATGCGACCATGTTGGATATTGTTATTCCATGGACTAGTCCTCCATGAGGTTTAGTGACGCATGATTGTCTGGTATTTGGCTTACGTACTTTCCCCCGTCAGTGGCTGACGCAGGATGGTCTGGTAGTTGGTTTTCGTACTTGCCCCCGTCAGTTCTATGGCACAGTTTGGTACGGTAGACTCCGGTAGATAGCTTTCGATTGCCTTGGCCATATCTCGCGACGACAGTGGATCTCGTAGTTAGCTTCGACTTGCCGGCCGATTGTTGACGCTACCGATCTTGTAGTTGGCTTTCGTACTTGCCCCGGTCAGTTTTATGATGCATGCCGATCCGTGGTTCGCTTCCTACTGCCCATACTGCTTTTTATACAGTGGGACTTGGTGTTCATGTATGCTTATCGTGTTATATTATATCATGGATCACGGCATGGCGGGCGGATTCCACGGGCATGATTGATGTTATGGGCGTGAGACCCATGGTTATATCTGAGTATTGACTTTGAGGGCATGCGTCCCTGACTTGACAGGACTGCTTATATATTGTGTACTGTAGTTTGGGTATCATACATGTCTCCTGTTTTATATAGACTGTTATGATTTCATTACAGTATTTTCGCCACATACTGTACATTCTTCGTACTGACCTCCTTCGGGGGGCTGCGTTCATGTCGCAGGTTTAGGTACGCAGTTTGGTGAACTGCAAGTGTAGGACCCTTGCTCAGAGTTTTGGATAGCTCCATCTGTTCAGGAGTTTATCATTTTGGTACAGATCCTTCAGTACAGGCTTTTGTACAGTTATGGGTACGGTGGGGCCTTGTCCCGTCATAGTTCAGTAAAACTCTTAGAGGTATGTATTCATATGTGGGATTGGACTCGTGTACAGTGTAGTTCTTTGTCACGACCCGACCCCGGGCCCGCGACTGGTGCCCTACCTGGGCACCCCTTTCAGGTATACATCAGAGAATAGCAGCGGAACATACACAACTCCCAAAATAAAAATCATGTTTAGATAATAGACATCAACCCGCTAGCCGATAAGGCCGCCTTTCGTAACATATACATAACACAAAATTAAAACGGTACATATCTGTTTTTGCAAACCCAAACCACAACTGTGACTACAGACCTCTAAGAATAACAACTGTGGCGGGACAGGGCCCCGCCATACCCCTGAATGTACAACGACCGACCATACCAGGGATCTGTACTAAGGATAAGCCTCCGGAGTAATGGAGCTTCAACTGAACAAGGATCCTAAGAGTGAGGATCATCAACTCAGATACTCTACCGCGGCATTTAACGCAACCCCTCAAGAAGGTCAAGACAACATGTACCAAATATGTGAAATCAGCATCAGAGTGAAATCATAAGTCTAAAATAAAACTGGAGACATGTATGATAACTCATATAAAAGTACACTATGCCTTACTAACAATGAGAGTAAACAAGAGTATAATTTACTGCATAAAAATAGGAGGCTCATGATCAAAGCAGGGCCACCCGCCCGCAGTATCATTAAGCAATCCTACTCCTGGGACTATTTCATCCGCAAGGGTCGTATGGACCCGCATGAGGTATTCCTCGCATAGACTGTATCCGCCCGCATAGGTCGTGGTAGACCGCATGAGGTATTCCTCGTGATAGGATCGTCCGCCCGCATGGGACTATTTCACCCGCATAAGCCCTTTCGGACCCGCATGAGGTATTCTTCGCATCATGGGTAGCAAATCCGCGGAATATGCAAATGCCACAAACCCGGGGAATGACCCCGTAATGCACAATATATCACTAGCACAAACGGCTATCATACATAACATAAGCACTACCGGCTTATCATACATAACATAAGCAATACCGGCTTATCATACATTACATAAGCAAGTTAAGAAATCCCCCTAACTTCTTATTAGTCTTATTCATATACACTCTCATTTTAGTTTACTTAAGGCACTAACATGTCATTATAAAATCCGGGAATTTAACCCAAAGTACTACGTACTTCTATTTCTTTAAAATGACTCTTTTTCATATAAAACTTCCAAGATACTAATAACTGTAGTATCAAGTCATAACTACTTTCAAGACAAGTCACAATACATTTTAGAAATACATTTATAGGCTTCTAAATCAAGTGACTTCTTTCTTTTAAAACTTTAAGCAATTGATGCCTTTAAATTGATTTGCCTTTCATTATTTCAAGTCATTTATCATACTTAAATTACTTAGAGTAAACCACTCTTTTTAACTTTCCATAAAGCTATTATAACCAACTTTCCATAAAGGCGTTATACTAGCTTTATACTTTAGACAAATACATTTTTTCTTATATCCAAGGGACTTATACTTTTAAAACGAAACAAGTATCATATACTTTTAAAATACTTCAAGTCCCTTAACTTTAGTAATCAAGTTTCTTAACTTTTAGAAACTAAGATATCCTTATTATTTTTAAACAAGTGAGTTAATTCCCTAACTCAACCAACTTGGACATTCTTAAAATAAGCCAAGGATATCAAATGAACTAAATTCGTCAAAACCTCGTACGTCTACCGTACTATATATTTACAACTATTCATGCTCAAGAGATAGGAAAGTTCCACATACCTCTTCGGTTCAATCCACTTGCCAAGTCCAATATGCCGTACGTAGTATGTCAACCTATAATGACCATAATACGTTTATTAACCTCTAGCTTCAACGTAGAATATTCTAAGTGCAAAGTCACTAAATTCTACGGAAAATCGGACAACACTTCCTTTGTTTCTACATACCTTTCCACCCTTTTCAAGGCCCGAATTCAATAACCAAATATGCCACATTTAAGACTCAACAATGAAGTTAACAATAGGGGATTACACGCCTACAAGACGTGTAAAATTCCGCCCCACAATTATATCAAACTAGTCCAAAAATACAATGTCAATTCGGCCAAAGGTGTAACAACATATCAACCTTTCCAATTCCCTTTTCAATTCAAGTTGTTTAGTAACATGTTATCAAGCCGTAATTGATTATAACTACTACAATCTTCAAGTAGGTAATATGTGATGATTCTAATTATCGACCAAATTGTAATTCGATTTCAAATGACTTAACATGTCATTTTCGGATTTGAGCTTCTAAATTTCCATAACACTTATAAATCTTCATAACACATATCACATGATCTTTTCTAACTTATCATAACATGGAATCTACAATTACAAAAGTAAGACGAAGATTATCACCTCATTTAGCCGAAATATGATCCAAGATTACAAATCGATCCTTAGCAACTTTAGCTCCTCTTTTCGACATTCCAATCCACTCCAAGCAACCCTTAGAAGCTTATGAAGAACTCCTCTTCAAGTTCCAACTTCAAAGTTGAAGAACTCCTTAGGTTTTCGCCTTGCGACTAATACGAAAACGCCACTTTTCCGGGATCTTTCTATTGAGATACCCTTACAATACCCTTATTAACCTTGGTTTAAAGTGTGGAGCCTATTGGACAACAAACAAAAAATTTCCTCTTAAAAATATGCCATTGCCGTGAGCTTCCCTTAGAGAGCAAGAACAAGATTTCAAAAAAAAATCTAAGTGTAGAATGACAAAGTCTTGCTACTAGTATACTTAAATAACACTAGGAAGGGTCAAGATTAGTACATATGGAAAGCTTGGATGAGTTTCACAAGGATCAAGCCAAGTGGCCTTGACTAAGTCAACAATGTCAAGCTTAAGTCTTTGCAAGACTTGGTCATCTTAATAATGGTCAAATGACCATTCTAACCATGTTATTTTCGTCCAAGACCACTAAGGGGGGGTGACACGTATCGCCCTCCCGCTTGTCGCAATACTTCATTTTCCGACATTTCCATAATTCCGATAAATTTTTACTCGTCTCAAATCTTAACATTTTTTAGTTCTTATGTACGTTCCTTATAAACATATCCTGGAATTCTGGGGTGTAACATTCTTCCCCCCTTAGAAACATTCGTCCCCGAATGTTCTTTTGGGAGTCAAACTTTCAGATAGCGACCTAGTCTCCTTACAACCCCTACATACCAATAATACCACACGAGGCCACATAACAATACTCATACTAAAATGTCAACTCAACCCACGTGTCAACGCTTGCTATCTGCATAGAGCTTTTATCGACTCTGAGCCTACAATAATCTTTCCTGGATAAGCTTCGCCTTATCCACCGCCTGCTGAACAAGTCTAGACCAAATAACTGAACCTCGCCTATGATGCGCGATTTAATGCACACACTTTAACGCAAGTGCACGTTATCGTGACAAGTAATATAGTCTAGGTAAGACCGAATATCGTCCTAAAGGATTAGTGTTCAAGTACCAATTATCTATCTTTTGTTATCTATTTGGTAACCGATATTTGAGTTTGTTGATTATACTAATAATTATAAATACTAATTAGCTATGTGTTTACTTCAGTAGTGATGGAAATAGGGCTTCCAAGTCTCCTCAACTATCCGCTTATATTACTTATTAATGCAATGAATTATGGTTCCTCTTCTTTTGGAGCTAGCAGGTTTACTAATTCGTTTTATACTCCCGTTAAGGCTATATAAACACTCAACCCCAGTAGCGTTCCTTTCTACCTTTCGGTGATAAGGATGACTCTATAAGAGGATTAAGACCAAAAACCTTGTTAATCTTCACGCGTCATGCATGAAATTAGGTGTTTAAACCTGTTATTAACACTACACAAGTAATTGAGGTATTTTCATCCCCAATCCAACCTATGTCTACCCAACTTACAGCATAGTCACAACCTCCTCCTTTCGAAGTTTGATTAGAAATCATATAAATAATGATAATTAGTGATCAATTAATTACCAAGCATTCAAAGCAATTATTGGGTAAATCTCAATAATAAGAAGAACAACCATAAACATGCATCAATTCATAACATAAGGTTCAAGTGATTTTACATGGAAAACCCTATAATGGAATTAGTTCCTAGCCATTGACATGACAAGAACTAATTCAATATCCAACATAAAAACTGAAAGTAAAGTAAAGAAAAGAAAAGAAAATTACTAAGTAAAGGTCTGCAATCCTCAACTCCAAGAAGTCTTGTGTTTGTGCAAGAAAGGGAACCCTTGAAAACTGCCTAGGGTTCTCTTTTTATAGCCTCCAAACCGCCCTTCAACTTTTCCCTTCGTGCCCGCCCGTAAATCGCCTAAAACTCGATTTTCCCGCGTCGGCCATGCCGCGCTATCAGCGGCGCGGAACTTCGCGTTGCTCGTAATTAGCGCCGCGCTCGCACTCGTTTGTAAGAGCCGCGCGCCGCAACTTCGCAGTCTCGAAATTGGGCGCCGGGCGCCTGTCCTCGCTGGCTAGGCGGCGCTGGCCCGTGTCCGTGCCTGGTTCGCCACTTTATCATCTTTTAAGCTCTGGAACCTCCACTTTTGCCCTCTTTTAGCTCCTTTTCCGCCAAATAGTCATTTTAACCAATTTCACTCAAAAGAAAGAAAATATATCCTAAGACGACACGTATTTGTACAGAAAGGGACAAAAGACTAACTAAAAACGACTCAAAAAGTGTATATAAAATACACCGATCAAATACCCCCAAACTTAACCTTTGCTCGCCCTCGAGCAAAGATAAAAAGAAAGAAATAAAGACTCAAGAAAAAGGAAAAATAAAGGACTCAATGACATTGATCACTTTGCTGCATTGGTGTTACTTTAGAAAACATGAAGATTAGCAGAATAATATGCAGGAACATATAGCATGAAATTTTAGCACACTAAACACATTAAGCTAGATATTTCGCAAACTCATTTTTATCATGCTTAATGGAAGTCACAATACTGAATCATGCATGTTAATTTCAAAAATCCTATGGCATTTTTACTTGTTATTCTCCACTAATCATGGATATGCATCTAAGAGATCTTCAGGACTTTTAAGGGTTGTAATGTAGGCTTAGGCACGGGTAGGTAAAAATAGGCATTTAGGCTCATTTTTGTGTACCATAAGCTCTTTAGCTTTTCAGTGTTTCCCTTTTCTTTTGATTATTTCCTTCACTTCAAATTTATTTTTTCCCTCTTTTGTTTTGAGAGTGTGAAGTGTATCATAATAGCAAGCACCCCCAAATTTAGGCTTTTGCCTATTTCTTATAACTTTTTAATTGGGGTGCATCAATCTTGTTTGCTCTTTTTGTCTCTTTTTTAACACACTTTGTTCCAACTATTTCACATGTTTACTTATGGCACAATTTGTGGGAATATGGGGTGTCAAAGAAGAAGTTTCATTGTTAGGCTCAACGGGGCTGACTAGAGATATTTTTAAAGTCAGTGATAGAAAATAGTGGTAAGAATTGGCTAACAAATAAATGCCTGAGTCATCTCTCTTAACATGCATATCCTAACTATTTTGCCTCAAATAGCAAGCAATCATAACACATAGGTTTTTAGCATGCACAATTCAAGCAAGAAACTCCAAATAGACAGATTTTGTGAGTTTTTGGCATATCTAACCTAAGTGTTTAGATGGTTGCTTCTAATTCCATTACATTATTCCACCTTACTTCACTAGGTGTTTCTAGTAACTACAGCATGCATGATCTTTGACAGACAATTATGACTCAAAAGAAAAAATTTATGACTAAAAAATACACACAATCAAAAAGACTCAAACATACTATAACAATAAGACACAAATAAGACACCCCCCCAAACTTAAATCACACATTGTCCCCAATGTGTGCAAGACTCAAAGACCATAAAATAAAAGTACACTTACAAACTTGGTTTAAAATGGTGGTGGTGGCGGTGGATAATGCATCAACCATTGGTTGAACAGGGAACTCATCTCGTCAAATCACCGTGCAACCGTTGCCCCTGCCTCAATTCTTGTTGCCCTTATCTCAACTCTTGTTGTCCTTGTATCACTGTGTCGAAATGTTGCACCATCCTTCTCTGGTTCTGGAGCAACTGCTCCATCATAATTCATAGGCACTGGAGGTTCTGATTCTGTGGTTGGCTGGTGGCTGCTCTCTGCCGCATATTGAGCCTCTATTTCAGGCTCATCTTCATTCATGGCGCTCTTTGGCAGTGGTCGCTGGTGCTCTTCTTCTTGCCGGGGCTTGGTCCAGGAAGGAGTGCACTATCCCATATGACATGTGCTTGGTTTCTCTCATTAGTATCGCTGGTAGGATTGGGACCCCATTCATGTGGCATAAATTAGTGATAAGTGAGCCATGTCCCAACCCACCGCTGTTACCAACCCGCTGATTTCTTCAATACTTTGCACTATCTCTTTCCCACATCAATCGCCTTCCCGCCATGATTCCATATATCAATTTGATCCTATCTTCTCGCACTCGTGAAGTGCGTTGATGGGATCGACGGCATCGACGAAATACACCAACCCTTGGTCGCTTGTTGAACCGACACACGCCACCCTTCTTGACCCATTTCTCGCAATATCAAATGCAGCCCCGGTAGCTCATCGTTTGCGACGGCATTCCAGTTGATGCTGGTGGTGCTTCTCGACCATGTTCTGAAGTAGCTTCGGTCATCACCCCTTTCTTTAACATCTGCTGTTTTTAGAGACACATTTATCACTTCTTCCGTCACAGGCATATATCTTCCCCTTACAAAGCATTTATTATCCACCCTCTCCGGAAAGTTAGCATAGAATTCACGCATCATCGTTGTGTTCATTGGTGCTATCATTTTCGGGTTTACAAATCTCTTCCACCTCATCATCTCAATCATTTCCCGAATGGGCTCATAGACATCCTCCTCCCCAAGCGAATCCCTTTGATAGTTCATTCCCCTTTCAGGGATTAAGGGCCTAGTACTAAGCTTTTTGTATCTTTCATAAGCTTGTTGGCTAATGAACCTAGTATCATCGTATTGAGGTCGAGGTGGACGCATGCTCTTCTTCTCGCGTACATGGTTAAATCACTTTTTGCAGCGTTTTCTTAGTATCACAATTGTCCCCCAACACTATCACACAACAACTAGCAGCTACAACACTATCACCCCCAAACTCCAACTCCTGTACTACACAATACCCACACCCTCCTTGTGTACTCCTCCTCTAAATTTCACAACCAATTTTTCAACACCCCAACGACTTCAACAATGCAACATTCCTCCAAACTACTACCTCCTTTAACTACTGTAAATCTTTCAAGAAAAGATGAAGATTACCTTTTTGACGGTGTTCTTCAAGGTTTTCTTGCTTCTAATGGTGATTTGAGGTACTGGGATGAAGTTTTGTTGGTTGAAATGGTTAAGGGTTTAGGGACTTTAAGAGTTTTTGGTTGTGTTTGGGTTTGATTTATGGAAGATTTGTGGGTGAGGTATGAATTTTCGTGGGTTTTGTGGAGAAGAAAGGTTAGGTTTTGGTTTGAAATTGGGGAAAATCGGATTTCGTCGCTTTTAATTTCTCGATTTCGCTGCCATGCCGTGCATTTGGCGCCATGGTGCCCAACTTATCGCACTACTGGAATTTCTGCGGCGTTCGCTACGCCGCGCACCTAGACTTGGCAATTTTTCTGGTTTTGCGCCGCGCCGCTTCCCCGCAAATCTTCAGCCTTTCGCCGCTTTTCGCGCCACTACCGGCGCCGCGGAGCTCCACCGTTTTTCTGGAAATCCTGGCTATTCTTCAGTTTTTCTCCCTTCAAATTTGTTGGCCTACACCTGTCAATCACAACACAAACACTACCTCCGTGAGACTGTTCTTAATAAAAACTACTATATTAAAGTAAAATAAATCAAAATACCTTGGGTTGCCTCCCAAGTAGCGCTGTCTTTAACGTCTTTTAGCCAGACGCAAGTGTTACACCCCGTAATTCCAAGAGGATGAGATGAGAACGTACGAAAGGAAATAAGATTCGAAGTTGGAAAAAAGAAAAAAAAAGTTGGCAGAATATTTTTGGACAGTTTTTCAGTCAACTTGGAAGCAGTATATCTCCTAGTATAATTGGTTTTTTTAGGTGTTGTAAAGGCCTAATATGAATTTCATTGAGTCTAGTTTCCAACGCAATAAACCGCTCGTCGATAGGACATCAGAGTAGAAAGTTATGGACGTTACAAGATCGGGCCGACAGAGCAGTGGTCGCGCCGTCCCCGGGCGCCAAAAGCCCGAAATTGTCTGAATTGCAGCGCGCGGCGCCGCATGGAGGCGCCGAGACGGGATTTTTTGCGGAAATAGGGTAAAAATATAAGATATTTGTTGTAGAGGACCCCTGGGTGTGTGACAAGTGTCCCCCCAACTTGTGGATCAAGATAGAGGCTATATTATGACCAAGTATTGCAAGACTTGGTCATTTGTAAGAATTCCTCCATAGAAATTTTCCTTCTCTTTCTCTAAAAGTTTATGAAACCCTAAGCCTAAAAGAGATTTTTTAGAAAGGCAACAAGAAGGAAATACGCTTGTAGGGGTCTGTAGAGATGATATTCATGAAGAAGAATTTCGGAAAGAGGGCTAAAGTGGGCAAAATTGTTGGACTATTTTGGGCTTATCAAGGTAACCACTTTGTCCTCTTAAGTGATTGAAGATTTCTTATTGTTATAGTTATACATTTTAACAAGCATGAGATATATGTATTGGAGATTAATAAGTGTTATGGATATTAGAAGCCTAAAACCGAAATGACCTTGTTAGCCATTTGAAGTTGAAATACAAGTTGGTCGATAGTTAGAATCTTCACATGTTATCTAATTGAAGATTGTAGTTGTTATAATCGATTGTGGCTATATAACATGTTAGACTAAACAACTTGGATGGAAAAAGGATTGGAAAAGACTTTACATTGTTGTTGCATTGTAGCCATTTGGCATTGAAATGTTGGACTATTTGGATATTTATTGTGGGGCGGAATTTTACACGTCTTGTTAAGCGTGTAATCCCCTATTGTTAACTTCTTTGTTGAGCCTTAAATGTTGCGTGTTTGGTTATTGAATTCGGCCTTGAAAAAGGTGGCAAAGTATGTAGAAACAAAGGAAGTGTTGTCCGATTTTCCGTAGAATTTAGTAGCTTTGCACTTGGAATATTCTACGTTTGAAACTAGAAGTTAATAGACGTATTATGGTCATTATAGGTTGACATACTACGTACGGCATAGTGGACTTGGCAAGTGGATTGAACCGAAGAGGTATGTGGAACTTTCTTATTTCTTGAGCATGATTAAGTTGTAAATGTATAGTACGGTAGACGTACAAGATTTTGACAATCTAGTCCATTTGATATCTTTGGCTTATTTTAAGAATGTCCAAGTTGGTTGAGTTAGGGAATTAACTCACTTGTTTTAAAATATTAAGGATATCTTGGTTTCTAAAACTTAAGAGACTTTGAGTATTTTGAAAGTATTTTCGATACTTGTTTTGTTGGAAAATTTAAGTCTCTTAGTTATAAATAAGAATGTAAGTATCTAAGGCATAAAGCTAGTATAACGGCTTTATGGAAAGTTGGTTATAATAGCTTTATGGAAAGTTAAAAAGAGTGGTTTACTCTAAGTAATGTAAGTATGATAAATGACTTGAAATAATGAAAGACAAATTGATTTGAAGGCATCAATTGCTTAAGGTTTTTAAAAGAAAGAAGTCACTTGATTTAGAAGCCTAAATGTATTTCTAAAAGGTATTGTGACTTGTCTTGAAAAGTAGTTATGACTTGATACTACGGTTATTAGTATCTTGGAAGTTTTATATGAAAAAGAGTCATTTTAAAAGAATAGAAGTACGTAGTACTTTGGGTTAAATTCCCGTATTTTATAATGACATGTTAGTGCCTTAAGTAAACTAAAATGAGAGTGTATATAAATAAGACTAATAAGAAGTTAGGGGGATTTCTTAACTTGCTTATGTAATGTATGATAAGCCGGTAGTTCTTATGTTATGTATGATAAGCTGGTACTGCTTATGTTATGTATGATAGCCAGATGTGCTAGTGATTTATTGTGCATTACGGGGTCATTCCCCGGGTTTGTGGCATTTGCATATTCCGTGGATTTGCTACCCATGATGCGAGAAATACCTCATGCGGGTCCGAAAGGGCTTATGCGGGTGAAATAGTCTCATGCGGGCGACTACCCTATGCGAGGAATACCTCACGCGTCTACACGACCTATGCGCGGATACAATCTATGTGATTTCACGCGGGTCATACGACCACCGGGTGAAATAGTCCCGCGAGTAGGATTGCTTAATGATATCATGCGGGTGGCCCGCTTGATCATGAGCCTCCTATTTTTATGCAGTAAGTATACTCTTGTTTACTCTCATTGTTAGTAAGGCACAGTGTACTGTTATATGAGTTATCATACATGTCTCCAGTTTTATTTTAGACTTATGATTTCACTACAGTACTTTCAGTTTCACATATTTGGTACATGTTGTACTGACCTCCTTCGAGGGGATGCGTTCATGCCGCAGGTAGAGTATACAGGTTGCGGATCCTCACTCTTAGGATCACTGTTCAGCTGTTGAGAATCTCCATTACTCCGGAGGCTTATCCTTAGTACAGATCCCTGGTATGGTCGGTCGTTGTACATTCAGGGGTATGGCGGGGCCCTGTCCCGCCACAGTTGTTATTCTTAGAGTTCTGTAGTCACAGTTGTAGTTTGGGTTTGCAAGAACAGATATGTACCGTTTTAATTTTGTATTATGTATATGTTACGAAAGGCGGCCTTATCGGTTAGCCGGTTGATGTCTATTGTCTAAACATGATTTTTATTTTGGGAGTTGTGTATGTTCCGCTGCTATTCTCTGATGTATACCTGAAAGGGTGCCTGTGTAGTGGCACCACCATGTCCCGCCTGGTCGTGATACCTAGTTCCTTAACTCAATAAGTGTGTGGATTAACCCCACAACCAATCCATTTTCCACATTTTTCGCTTTCTTCTTCTTCTTCTTAAAATTATCTTCGCGGAAGGTTCAGAACACATACCGCTTTTTTGGCGGTTCGATCACATACCGCTGTGGGCTCATCTCCTCGTTTGGCATGTATCGCTCACATGGGGTTTTGATGGTGCCGATTGCAAAGCACTCGCTCATGATTGGTGGCTCAATGATGTGTTTAAATACTTTAAACACCATTTCTTCCTTCTCCACCTCAACGCCGCCTCTCTCTTTCTACATCGATCGTGGCTCTCCCGTCGCCAGAATGGTCTCCCAATATGATGGGGATCTTCGCATCTTCTTCCATGTCAAGAATGAGGAAATCCATGGAAAAAAGAATTTTCCTACTTTAACAAAGACGCCCTCAATCTTCCCTCGGGTGAACCATCGTTTCATCGGCTAGTTGCAGTGCTCACCGGGTTGGTTTTTTTCACCTAACTCCAACCGCTTAAATATCGACAAAGGCATCAAATTTATGCTTGCCCCTAAATCACAAAGAGCTCCTGCTGCATGTCACCCGCCAACCGTGTGCAAGTGTAAAGCTCTCCAGGTCTTTTAGTTTGTGGGCAACTTCTTCCGCAAGATAGCACCGCACTCCTCCGTTAGTTCTACCATCTCATACTCGCCAATTTATTCTTCTTCCCAAAATCCCTTCATGAATTTGAAATAGGAGGCATCCGCCCAACGCCTATAAAGGGTATGTTGATACGCAGTTTTCTCAACGCCTCCAAAAATTTGGAGAATTGTTTATCAACCGCCTTCCTCTCGCAATATCTGGAACGGATCTTCTCGTGATACTCCTTCTCCGAGTTTTCTACTATCGGGCGAAGCTTCAACCACATTCTTTTTCTATTTCTCGCCTTTGTTCAACTACCTACGAGGTGAATGCCGCTCAACTGCTTACCACTTCTCGGTTATCGCTCGCATTGTTCTCTCGGATTCATCTCTGTGTTGCTTGGCAGTGTACCTTATGGCCTGCTGTTCGATTGCTTTGCTAGTTGACCCACTTGTGTTTCCAAGTTCCTGAACGAGGATCTAGTTTCTGTCACGAACTGGGTTTGGGCGTTGGTGAGTGCCAAAAAAGCTTCTTTCAGCTCGTCTGGCTTTTCTGGCTGAATAGGTGCATTGAATTGTTGAGAAGGTGAGGCCTGAGCAAATGGCTGCTGATTTTGGTGCTGCTGGTTTTGGTACTGGCCTCTATATTGATTCTCTTCCCCTGGTCTCCTCTCCATGAGAAATTTGGGTGATTCCTCCACCCTGGATTGTATGTGTTGAAGTAGGGGTTGTTCTGGGGCCTCTGATAGTTACCCACGGCCTGAAACTCTGCCTGCTCGATTGGCATATTATTAGGATCAGCTGCAGGACATCTATCGAATGTATGTGGGCCACCACATATTTCACAGCTCTTTGGCATCTGCACTGCATTTACTGATATTGTATGTTGTTGCAGCTGCTTGGTCAACAGGGCAACTTGGGCATTCAGGGCGGTGATGGCATCTATCTCGTGAACTCCCACTGTTCTCCTACCACTCATTGGTCTATCTTCTGTGACATGGTTGTTGGTGGCCATATCTTCTAATAATTCGTGAGCTTCGTGAGTCGCTTTCCTCATAAATGTCCCACCGCTGCATCTATAATTGTTCGTTGTTTCATTTCAAGTTATAGAAGATGTGGACAAAGTTCCACAACTCAATACAGTGGTGTGGGCACTTTCTCTGCAAATCCTTGAACCTCTCCCAAGCTTCGTATAATGACTCTCCATCTGCTTGGTAGAAATTATTCAGCTCTCCTCTCAATTTCGCTGCCTTGCACGGTGGAAAGAATTTGGCCAAAAATTTCTGTGCCAGCTCTTGCCATGTAAAAATCGAATCAGCTGGCAGGGAATTTAACCATATTTTTGCTCTATCCCTGAGTGAGAAGGGAAAGAGCCTCAATCTGACGGCATCATCATCGTGAACGCCAAGATATCTGAATGTTGCACATAGCTCCAAGAAATTAGCTATGTGCATATGTGGATCCTCTGATGGCAGTCCTCCAAATTGCACTGTGTTCTGCACCATACTTAGAATCGCCGGTTTGATCTCAAAGTTGTTTGCTCCTATTACAGGGAGCCTAATACATGTATGTGCTCCGTTCACCCTCGGCAACACGTAGTCTCCCAAGCTTCTTTCTGCCTGGACTTGAACTCTCTCCTCTACGTCTATTGGCACTCTCCGAGGCATTCCTGGGTTAGGTTGATTTTCACCTAACCCTTCTCTCATCACATTGTTGTTTTGGACGCCGTCCATCTCACTAAGCGTCAGAATCCGGGTTCTTTCGCTCGCATGAGTTTTCTCAATCTCTGAATTGAAGGGAACAAGAGTGTATGCCCCTCTTCTTCTTCGCATAAACTGATTTCCTGAAACAGATCAAAAACATACAAACAGATCACGGCACCCTGATTTTTACCGAAATAAAAATTAAAAACGTAAAAATAAAATAAAAAAATTAAAAACCAAATTAGAAATTAAAAATAGATAAAATTGATATTGAACTATGCATAATCCCTGGCAACGGCGCCAAAAACTTGATGCGTGATTTAATGCACACACTTTAACGCAAGTGCACGTTATCGTGACAAGTAATATAGTCTAGGTAAGACCGAATATCGTCCTCAAGGATTAGTGTTCAAGTACCAATTATCTATCTTTTGTTATCTATTTGGTAACCGATATTTGAGTTTGTTGATTATACTAACAATTATAAATACTAATTAGTTATGTGTTTACTTCAGTAGTGATGGAAATAGGGCTTCCAAGTCTCCTCAACTATCCGCTTATATTACTTATTAATGCAATGAATTATGGTTCCTCTTCTTTTGGAGCTAGCAGGTTTACTAATTCGTTTTATACTCCCGTTAAGGCTATATAAACACTCAACCCCAGTTGCGCTCCTTTCTACCTTTCGGTGATAAGGATGACTCTATAGGAGGATTAAGACCAAAAACCTTGTTAATCGTCACGCGCCATGCGTGAAACTAGGTGTGTAAACCTCTTATTAACGCTACACAAGTAATTGAGGTATTTTCATCCCCAATCCAACCTATGTCTACCCAACTTACAGCATAGTCACTACCTCCTCCTTTCGAAGTTTGATTAGAAATCATATAAATAATGATAATTAGTGATCAATTAATTACCAAGCATTCAAAGCAATTATTGGGTAAATCTCAACAATAAGAAGAACAACCATAAACATGCATCAATTCATAACATAAGGTTCAAGTGATTTGACATGGAAAGCCCTATAATGGAATTAGTTCCTAGCCATTGACATGACAAGAACTAATTCAATATCCAACATAAAAACTGAAAGTAAAGTAAAGAAAAGAAAAGAAAATTACTAAGTAAAGGTCTCCAATCTTCAACTCCAAGAAGTCTTGTGTTTGTGCAAGAAAGGGAACCCTTGAAAACTGCCTAGGGTTCTCTTTTTATAGCCTCCAAACCGCCCTTCAACTTTTCCCTTCGTGCCCGCCCGTAAATCGCCTAAAACTCGATTTTCCCGCGGCGCGCATGCTCGCTATCAGCGCCGCGCCGGAACTTCTGCGCTGTTCTGGTAATTAGGTGTCGCGGCCCTGCACTCGGTTGGCTAGAGGCGCCGCGGGTCAGCAACTTCGCAGTCTCGAAATGGGCACCGGGCGCTATCCTCGTTGGTCGAGGCGCCGCGCGTGGCCCGTGTCCGTGCACGTTCGCCACTTTCGTCTTTTAAGCTCTGGAACCTCCACTTTTGCCCTCTTTTAGCTCCTTTTCCGCCAAATAGCCATTTTAACCAATTTGACTCAAAAGAAAGAAAATCTATCCTAAGACGACACGTATTTGTACAGAAAGGGACAAAAGACTAACTAAAAACGACTCAAAAAGTGTATATAAAATACACCGATCAGCCTACGTCGAACCAACTAACCGGCGATCTACACTTTCTTACATACAAGGCCTCATACAGGGCCATCCGAAATACTGGAAGGGTATCTGTTATCGTACGTAACCCAACAAGAGGCAAATAATTCTTCCAGCTAACTCTGAAATAAATAACATCGGCCCGCAACCTATCCTCGCGCTCGGATAGTACGCTCGCCGCCTGGCCTCGAGGGTGTAATGCAATATCGAGACTCACCGTTCCTAATCCCTTCAAGAACCTCCGGTTATCCGTAATCGAGCTCATATGTCCGACATCATAAACGTAGGAACCCTGCGGCCTCACAATCCCCGCTATACAAGCTAGCATAAACCTCACCAGTAAGTGGTCCCAACTGAAGAACACTACCGTTTCACAAATTTATTTACTATGACCTGCGAGTCGCACTTCCTCCGAGTACGATGCCACCTCGTAACAAGATCCATATTAATTACCTCTCATATCTAAGTCGGGATCTAAATCGCTCGCAATAGCCCACCTGGCTTCGTGTTCAACTCGACCGCTACTAATTCGACATTAAGCAACAACTCACATCACACGACGACCCCGTCCGCGACTAGTGCCTTACCCAGGCACCTGCTCGTGTATACATCGAGAATAGCATGAACATACACAACATAAACACATGTGTAATAAAACATCCTGTGCAGCCGATAAGGCCGCTTCCAATATATAACATAAACAAAAGTACAATCAGCATAACATCGCTTCTACACCCAACCACAAATGTGAATACAGCACTTAGAATAATAATCGTATGGACAGTGGCCCCGCCATACCCCGAATGTACATAAATCTTACAACACTGTGGAAAAGATCGTACTAAAAGAGACAGCCTCCTGATAAATGGAGCTTCGACGTCGATAAGTGATCCTAAGAATGAGGATCCACCACCTGCTTACCCTTTCCTGCGGCATGAACGCAGCCCCCGAGGAAGGGGGTCAGTACACAATATGTACTAAGTATGTAAAACTGGAAAGTACTGTAATTACAACATAAGTTTAAAACAAAGTCGTAGACATGTATGATAACAAAATTACAGTACACAGTGCCTTACTAACAATGAGAGTAAATCAAGGGAATATGTACAACATCACAATAGGAGACTCCCGATCAAATCATGGGTAGCGAACCCATAGAAACAGTGGTATAACGCCTTAGGTTCTTACCCTCATTTATACTCTTACCCCAAGGTGGTATAACGTCTTGGGGGTTTGCCCCTCATTTATACTCTTACCCTGGAGAAGGTAATAAAACAGGTGGTATAACGTCTTGGGGGTTTACCCCTCATTTATACTCTTATCCTGGAGAAGGTGGTATAGCGTCTTGGGGGTTTACCCCTCACTTATACTCTTACCCTATCTCTACCAGCCGTCATACAATAAATAAGCAAGTTAGAAATCCCCCTAACTTCTTATTAGTCTTATTCGTCTACACTCTCATTTTAGTTTACTTAAGGCACTAATATATTATAATAAAACCGGGAGTTTAACCCAAAGTACTACGTACTTCCAACCTTTTAAAAAATGACTCATTTTCATATAGAACTTCCAAGATACTATAAACCGTAGTATCAAGTCAAAATTACTTTTCAAGACAAGTCACAATACCTTTAAACATAAAGTTAGGTTTCTAAATCAAGTGACTTCCTTTATTATAAAACCTTAGGCAATTGATGCCTTAAAACAAGCCATTTACCTTTCCATAAAGCCAATATAACCAACTCCCCATAAAGTCGTTATATTCACTTTATACCTTAGTCAAATACAATTTCCTATCCAAGAGACTTATACGTTTAAAACGGAACAAGTATCACATACTTTAAAACTCTTCAAGTCCCTTAACTTTAATAAAACATTAGGCATCCTTAATACTTTCAAAGAAGTGAGTTAATCTCCTAACTCACCCAACTTGGCTATTCATAAAACTAGTAAAGGATATCAAGGTCTCAGACGCTCACCGTACTATATACGTGCAACTAGTCATGCTCAAAGGATAGGAAAAGTTCTACATACCTCGCCGGATCAACCACTTGCCAAGTACAAAGTCCCGCCCGTAGTATTTCAACCTATAATATTCACAATACGTCTATTAAAGCCTTACTTCAAACGTAGAATATTATAAGTGTCAAGTTGCTAAATTCTACGGAAAATCGGACAACACCTCCTTTGTTTTTACTAACTTTGCCACCTTTTTCAAGGCCGAATACAATAACCAAACACGCCGCATTTAAGGCACAATCAAAGCAATTAATCAATAGGGGATTACACGCCTACTAGACGTGTAAAATTCCGCCCCACAAACGATAACAAGCTAATACAACTACTAGTCCAATTTTCAGCCATAATGAATACAACAATACCAATTCTTATCCAATTTCCATTTCAATCCAAATTGGTAGCATAACATGATATCAAGTCGCATTTGATTATAACTACCATAATCTTCAAGTAAGTGACATGCGACGATTTCTAATAAACGACCAATTAGTAATCCAATCTTCAAGTGGCTTGTATAACATTTCGGATTTAAGCTACAAGCAATCCATAATACTTATAAACTTCAACATATCAACTTCATGCTAGCAACATGTAAAGCTAACAACAACAATGTAAATATATAATCTTGTAACACTTTTAAAAGACAAGATTATACCTCAATGAAACTTAATCCAACTCCAATCCGAAGTCGCTCCTTAGTAGTTTAGAGCCTCTCCAAGACACTTCAATCCGCTTGTTGAGACCCTTAGAACAACACCAACAAATATCCTTCAAATCTCCAAACAAAACCTAGAAAGACAACAAGGTTTTCGTTTTGCGACTAACCCGTAAACTATCTTTTTTCAAGATTTTTCTATTGAGATATGCTTACACTACCCTCAAGAACCTTGGTTTAAAGTGTGGAGTTAAATGAACAAGAAACAATTTTTTTTCCTTTTCACAAAGATGGAACCCGAGAGCTCACCTATTAGTTCTTCAAATTTTCAAGACATTTTTCTAAGTGTTAAGCTCACTCTTGCTACTAGTAGTATTAAACAACACCTTGGAGGGTCAAGATGCAACCATTTGGGTGGCTAGGATAAGCTCTTAGTAAATATCAAGACCTTGTGGGTCCTTTGACTTAGTCAAGATTATCAAGCTACAAGTTGCAAGACTTAGTCATCCAAGACTATGGTCAATGACCATTATGGCCATGCATAATTCAACCAAGGCATCAATAAGGGGGTGACACGTGTCGCCCTCCCATTCGTCACAATAGTACGTTTTCCGACAATTTCATAATTCCGATAAATTTTTACAAGTCTCAAATCTTAACGCTTGTGAGTTTCTTACTTACGTTCTTAAAACATGTCCGGTAAATACGGGGTGTAACATTCTTCCCCCCTTAGAAACATTCGTCCCCGAATGTTCTTTCGGAGTTAAACTTACAATTAGCGACATAGTTTCCTTTCGCAACCCCGACATACAAATACTGCCACACATGGCCAAATAATAGCATTTAAGCAGAAGAATTACTTCAATTAAAACCTGACAAGTAAGGGAAGATGAATTACCTGAAGGTATAGGAAATAAGTGAGGATACTTCCTCAACATGTCCTCCTCCGCTTCCCAAGTCATCTCATCCTGCTATCATTTCTCCACAGACTTTGACTAAGCTACATCCTCGTCCGCAATACCGACCGCGATCGAGTATCGCTATGGGACTCTCCTCATACGATAACCCCTCACACCGGACCTCACTAGTAGGAAAACTCGCCGATCACCGATACACTTCCGCAACATAGAAACGTGGAAGACCGGATGTACCGCCTCTAACTCGATGGCAGATCCAACTCGTAGGCAACCTTGCCCACTCTACGGACGATCCGTAGGCCCAATGTACCTGGGCCGAGTTTCCCTTCACCGAATCTTATCACACCCTTCATGGGTGACACCTTCAAGAAGACCCAATCGCTCACCGAACTCCAAATGCCGACGCCGATTATCCGCATATGACTTCGCCGACTGAGCCGCTAGCGCCTCCTTGATAAGCTTCACCTTATCCACACCGAACCAACCGCCAACTAATCGCACTCGCCCACGCCGAACCAATCAATCGCGATCTACATTTCCGCCATATAAAGCCTCGTATGGCGCCATCCAGATCTTCGGAATGGTAGCCGTTGTTGTAAGCAAACTCCACAAGAGGCAAATGATCCTCCCACTACCCTCAAATCAATCACGCAGCTCGCAGATATCCTCGCGTTCGATAAGACGCCCGCCGCCTGCCACCGAGGATGAAATGTCAGATCGAGACTCACCAGTGTCCTAAGCCCTTCTCGAAAGACCTCTGCTAGCCAGAACTGGGCTCCCCTATCAGATATAATCGAAACCGGGACACCGTGCAGCCTCACAATCTCTCTGATGTATAACCTGGCATAGTCCTCCGCCGAAAACGTCGTCCTGACTGGAAGGAAATGGGCTGATTTTGTCATTCTGTCAACAATAACCCAAATGGAGTCGATTTCTCCGAGTACGAGGTAACCTCAGAATAAAGTCCATGTTGATCACCTCCCACTTCCAAGTCGGAATCTCAATAGATCGCAATAATCCGGGCCTCTCGTGCTCGACTTGACTACCGGGCAATTTGGACATTGTGCAACAAAACCTGCCACGTCTCTCTTCAGGCCATCCCACCAATACAAACATCTGAGGTCATGGTACATCTTGGTCGAATTTTGATGAATAGAATAACGAGCACCGCGCTCCTCAGACCGCCGACGGTCCTCGACACATCGGAACACACAACCGACCTCAAATCTCAAGACCCCATCAGCACTACTCGAATAGACTCTTCTCCTCCCGAAGAGCCGCATCACGATACCGCACCAACACCGGGTCCTCAAACCGCCGCTTCTTCACCTCATCAACGATGGAAGACTCGCAACCTCACGAACCCGCACTTCACTATCGTCGGTATCGATCAATCGAACCCCAAGGCTCGCTAATCGTGGATCTCGACGGACCATGTCCTCGCTCTCCGCTGTACTCGACAGTGCTCCCCATCGATCTACGACTCAAGGCATCAGCAACTACGTTGGCTTTCCCCGGATGGTATAGAATATCAACATCATAGTCTTTCAGCAACTCTAACCACCGTCTCTGTCTCAAGTTCAGCTCCCTCTGCCTGAAGATATATTGGAGGCTCTTGTGGTCTGTATAAATATCCACATGAACCCTATACAAATTGTCACGACCCGACCCAGGGTCCGTGACCGGTGCCTTGACCCGGGCACCCTCGTGACACAACATCAGAGAAAACCAGCGGAAATAAACTCAAGGTAAAACAACCATAATAGTATAAACAGTCTAGCCCAAAATGGCTACCCCAAAAGTACATCAAATCGAACAGCTATATCCTTAAACAACCTAAGATATGACAAGACTACAGGCCTCTAAGAATAAGTAACACTATGACGGGACAGGGCCCCGTCATGCCCCTGAATGTACAAAATATCACAACACCGGGGAGAACAATACCAAAAATCGAGCTTCCGAAGAAATGGAGCTCCTGACACCTGAGTAAGAGATCCTAGGAATGAGGATCTACCACCTGCTTTCCCTTACCTGCGGTATGAACGCAGCCCCCGAGGAAAGGGGGTCAGTACACAACGTACCAAGTATGTAAAACTGGAAAATACTGTAGTAATATCATAAGTCAAAAATAAGCTGGAGTCATAGCTAGAAATCAATTTCCTTGCACTGTGCCTTACTAACAATGAGAGTAACAAGTATAAATCTTATAGCATAAAAATAGGAGGCTCACGATCAAAACAGGGTACCTCGCCCGTAGTATCGTTAAGCAATCCTACTCCTGGGACTATTTCACCCGCATGGGTCCTGTGGACCCGCATGAGGTCATCCGCCTCGTCATGGGACTATTTCACCCGCATGGATCATGTGGACCCGCATGAGTACCATCACCGTACTCGCATGGGACTATTTCACCCGCATGGATCCTGTGGTCCGGATCCGCATGAGTGCAAGCGCCGCACTCGCATCATGGGTAGCAAATCCATGGCATAGATAATAACCCGGGGTTTACCCCGTAATAATACAAATATATAACATAGCTCATCCGGCTATCATACATAACATAAGCACTACCGGCCTATCATATCATACATAAGCACTACCGGCCTATCATATCACAACATAAGCACTACCGGCCTATCATATCATACATAAGCACTACCGGCTTATCATAACATAAGCAAGTTAAGAAATCCCCTAACTTCTTATTAACATTATTAATATATCCTCTCATTTTAGTATCCTAAGGCACTAACATGTCTTTTAATAGAAAATCCGGGAATTCAACCCAAGTACCACGTACTTCTAGCTTTTTAAGAAAAACTCTTTTTATACAAAGATTCCAAGATACTAATCACCATAGTATCAAGTTACGATTTCTTTTCAAGACAAGTCACATTTCCTTTTTAGAAATATAATAGGCTTCTAAATCAAGTGACTTCATTTCCTTTAAAACCTTAGGCAACCTTGACTGAAGCCACATCCTTTATCCGTAATCGCCTAACCTGACGATCGAGTATCGCTATGGGACTCTCCTCATATGATAACTCCTCTGTCACTTGGACATCCTGAATCGAGTGTGTCACGACCCGAACCCGGACCCGTGACCGGTGCCTTAACCCGGGCACCCTAGTGACACAACATCAGAGAAAACCAGCGGAATGTGAACTCAAGATAAACAACCATTAAGATATAGAATAGTCTAGCCCAAATCAAGCTAACCTAAAAGTACATAAACCGAACAGCTACATCCTTAACGAACCAAGTTCGACAAGACTACAGTGCCTCTAAGAATGAATAACACTATGACGGACAGTGGCCCCGCCATACCCCGAATGTACAAAAGTCTACAACCTCGTGGAATCGTACTAAAAGACGAGGCCTCCGAGAAATGGAGCCTTCCGAGAACCGAACCGTGATCCTAAGAGTGCGGATCGCCAAGTTATGAACCTCAACTCATGCAGATGAACGCAGCTCGGCGAGGTCGATAACATGTACCAAATATGCGAAACCGAAAATACTGTAATAATATCATAAGTCAAAATATAAGCCGGAGTTATAGACGAAAATCGCTTTACTCAGACCGTGCCTTACTAACAATGAGAGTAACAAATGTATATATATATCGCATAAAAATAGGAGGCTCATGATCAAAACAGGTACCTCGCCTGCAGTAGTATCATTAAGCAATCCTACTCGGGACTATTTCACCCGCATAGGTCCTGTGGACCCGCATGAGGTCATCCGCCTCGTCGTGGGACTATTTCACCCGCACGGGACTATTTCACCCGCACGGATCCCGTGGATCCGCATGAGTACCATCGCGCACTCGCACGGGACTATTTCACCCGCATGGATCCTATGGTCCGCATCCGCACGAGTACAAGCGCCGCACTCGCATCACGGGTAGCAAATTCATGGCATAAATAATAAACCATCCTATCGAGCATACCCGGGCCACCCATCGTGTCGGTATGTCCAAAGGAAATAACAAGAATAACCCGGTTTACCCGTAATAATATATATATAACATAGCTCATCCGCTATCATACATACATAAGCACTACCGGCCTATCATATCATAACATAAGCACTACCGGCCTATCATATCATAACATAAGCACTACCGGCTTATCATATCATAACATAAGCAAGTTAAGAAAATACCCTAACTTCTTATTAACATTATTAATATATCCTCTCATTTTAGTATACCTAAGGCACCAACATGTCTTTTAATAGAAAATCCGGGAATTTAACCCAAGTACCATGTACTTCTAACCTTTTAAGAAATAACTCCTTTTATACAAAAATTCCAAGATACTAATCACCATAGTATCAAGTTACGATTTCTTTTCAAAGCAAGTCACATTTCCTTTTAAAACTATCTCAAGCTTCTAAATTAAGTGACTTCATTTCTTGTAAAACCTTAGGCAATTCATGCCTTAAAACCATTTTCCTTCCACAAGTTCAAATCATCAAAACCTTTCTCCATTAAACTTTCACAAACTAATATAACCAACTCCCCATAAAGCCGTTATATTAGAGTTAAACAATAGTAAAACACATTCCCTTAAGTCCAAGGGATTTTTATACTTTTCTTTTAAAACGAAGCAAGTATCAAATACTTATAACAAACGAAGATTTCCAAATCTTGTACGTCTACCGTACTACATAGGTACAACTAATCATGCTCAAGAGATAGGAAAGCTCCACATACCTCTTCGGTCAATCCACAAGCTAAGTCCAATTTACCGCACGTAGTATGTCAACCTAAAATGACCATAATACGTTTATCAAGCTCTAGTTATAATGCAGAATTTTCCAAGTTAAAGTCACCAATTTCCTACGGAAAATTGGGCAGCGTTTCCTTTGTTTCTACATACATTGCCACCTTTTCCAAGGTCGATTTTTAACGCTCAAATGCCATGTTTAAGGCTCAACAACCAACCAACACCAAGGGAATTACACACCTAAACTTTGGTGTGTAAAATTCAGCCCCACAAGTTACAACAACTAACCCAACAAGTCTAATGTAGTATTTAGGCAACAACATGCTCATAAAATCCCCCAAACCAATTCTTTCATAATCAAACCCCACTTCTTACATGCAAAGATGAAAAGTTGAATGAAATGACCAAGCCTTGGTCAATATAATGCATGTGTAAAATCGGATGGGGGACACTTGTCACCTCCCATGGCCTCTTGTAAAACAAAAATCGACTTTCTAAGTTTTTTTCCAAAATTTTCCGCCTGGCCAGCCGCCTGCTGGCGCCGCGGCCGCGACTCTCGCGGACACTCGGAACTTTAGCGCGGCGCTGCGCGCCACGCGCCATGAATTTCGCTTGGCGCGCGCCACGCCTCGTCCGCGCGCCGAGGCCTCGACCAAGTTTTTACGATTCAGTCCTAACTCCTTCCGCATGGCCCCATACGCACGGCCTGAACCACGAGGTATAACAGAGTGCACTCTAGATGGATCTCCAATACATTTCCGCAACATGGACACATGGAAAACTGGATGTACCGCCTCCAAATCGGACGACAGCTCTAATTCATAGGCAACCCTGCCACCTGCGGACAATCCGATACGCCCAATGTACCTTGGGCTAAGTTTCTTCTTTCCAAATCTCATCACGCCTTCACGGGCGATACTTTAGAAAACCCAATCACCTAACTCAAATTCCAAGTGTCGACGCCGATGATCTGCATACGACTTCGCGACTGAAGCCGCCAACAACCGCCTCGGATAAGCTTCACCTTATCCATCGCTGTTGAACTAAGTCCGCCCGACCAATCAACTTCTCCCACTCGAACCAGCCTAGGTGACTGCATTTCTCCCCGTATAAGGCCTCATAAGGCGCCATCTGAATCCCGGAATGGTAGTTGTTGTTGTAAGCAAACTCCACAAGAGGCAAATGATCCTCCCAGCTACCCCTGAAATCAATAACGCAAGCCCGCATCATATCCTCGAATGTCTGGATAGTGCGCTCGGCCTGTCCGTCGGTCTGAGGATGAAACGTCGTACTGAGACTCACCCGTGTCCCTAATCCCTTCTAAAAGGACCTCCAGAAGTTAGCCGAGAACTGGGCTCCTCTATCTGATATAATCGACACCGGGACTCCGTGCAGTCTCACAATCTCTCTAATATATAATCCGCATAGTCTCACCGAGAACGCCGTTCGACGGAAGAAAATGGGCTGATTTCACACCGCCGAGAATCACCCAAATGGAATCATGCTTCCTCTGAGTGGTAGGTAGTCCTGTAATAAAATCCATATTTATCACCTCCCACTTCCAAGTCGGAATATCAATATCCTGCAATGCACCACCGGCTTCGTGCTCAACCTTAACTCACGACAATTCGCACGCGGCCACGAACTCCGCAACGTCCCTCTTTAGGCCATCCCACCAATACACACATCTGAGGTCACGATACATTTTAGTCGATCTCGGATGAATAGAATAACGAGAACTGTGTGCCTCCCTCAGAATCTGCTGACGAAGTCCTGTCACATCGGGAACACACAACCGGCCCTCGAATCTTAGCACCTCATCAGCGCTACCTCAAATGAACTTCTCTTCTCGAACAGCGAAGATCTCTGCATCGTACCAAAATCGGATCCTCATATCACGCCTCTTCAACTCCTTGACGATGGAAGACTCGGCAACCTCTCGAACCCGAATTCATTACTAGAATCAACCAAACGAACCCCAAGGCTCGCTAATGATGTAACTCGGACCATATCCCTTTTCTCTGGTGAACAATGCATGCACTACCCATCGATCTGCGACTGGGCATCTGCAACTACATTGGCCTTCCCGGGTGGTACGAATATCAACATCGTAATCCTTAAGTAGCTCCAACCACCGCTCGCCGCAAGTTCACTCCTCCGGTGAAGATGTCTCGAGACTCTTGTGGTCTGTGTAAATGTCCACGTGAACTCCATATAAATAATGTCACCAGATCTTCAAGGCATGAATCACAACTGCCAACTCCAAGTCATGTGTGGGATAGTTCTTTCATGCTTCCTAAGCCGCCGAGATGCATAAGCTATAACCTTGCCGTCTTTGCATCAAGACGCACTCCAAGCCCGACACTGATGCGTCACAATAAACCACATATCCATCTAAGCCCTCCGGAAGAGTAAGAATCAAGGCGATCGTCAACTTCTCCTTTAGCAACTGAAACTTTCCTCACAAGTATCCGTCCACGGAACATAGCCGCTTTCCGAGTCACTTAGTCAAAGGTGAAATAGAAGCAAATTTCTACAAACCTCCGATAATAACTCGCAAGGCCCAAAGTCGCGCACTCCGCGTAGTAGCTGGTCCGCCAAGTCTTGATCGCCTCAATCTTAGTCAGACAACCCGAATACCATCGGCTCCGATAACATGCCCTAAGAAAGCCATCAAGCTAACTAACTCGTATTTCGAGAACTTGGCATACAATCGCCGGCCTCGAGGACTCTAATATCGTCCTCAAATGATGCAGATGCTCTGCTCAGGCGCGAATACACCAAGATATCATCAATAAACACTATAACGAACATATCCAAGAATGGCACGAACACCCTATTCATCAAATCCATGAATACTGCCAAGGCGTTGTCAACCCGGAAAGACATCACCTCGAACTCATAGTGCCCATACCGGTCCCGAATGCGATCTTTGGGATGTCTATCTCTAACTCGCACTGATGATAACCGCATCGCAGTCTATCTTGGAAAAACACTTTGCACCTGCAATCGGTCAAACAAATCGTCAATCACGGGAGGATACCGTTTGATAGTAACCTTGTTCACCGCCGTAATCAATACATACGCAGCTGGCCCCATCCTTCTTCTTTACAAATAACACCGGCGCCTCGGGGAGAAACACTTGGCCCGATAAAGCCTTTCTCCAAAGAAATCTTTCGATTGATCCTTCAATTCCTTCAACTCGCCGTGCCATCCTCGTATGGCGGAATAGATATCGGTCGAGTGTCCGTGCCAAATCAATGCAAAACTCAATCTCCTCTCGTGAGGATACCCAAGCTCGCCTGGGAATACGCCCGAAACTCTCTAACAACCGGACCGATCAAGGTCCAGATCTCACCTCGATGATCGAATACCCGAACCAAATGGTAGATATACCCTTCCGTACCATCTTCCTAGCCTTGAGGTAAGAAATAAACCTACCTCTGGCGATGCAA
Source organism: Przewalskia tangutica (assembly GCA_029844215.1). Lineage (NCBI taxonomy): Eukaryota > Viridiplantae > Streptophyta > Magnoliopsida > Solanales > Solanaceae > Przewalskia > Przewalskia tangutica. The sequence goes on from CM056718.1 coordinate 109,510,828, forward strand.
GATTCCTTCCACTCGATAACCGGCCTACCAGAAACCGGAACCGAACTAACCTCTCTCAATCCACATTGGCATAGCAAGACGCTAGCCAATCCATACCCATAATCACATCAAGTCCATCATATCCAACTCTATCAAGTCACCAGAGTCCGACGACCATCTATAGTCACCGGGCAAGCCTTATATACCCGCTCGCCTACCACCAAGCACCTACTGCGTAGCCACCTCAAAGGATTCTATGGACTCGCTCTATCCCTATTCTACCAAAGAATATGAGGAGATATATAGGACAGGTAGAACTCGGATCTATCAAAGCATAAACATCACAAAGAAGAGACCAACAATGTACTGTGACGACATCGTGACGCCTCCGGTCTGACGATCGACATAGCCTAGATGCGGTTCTGAGGACCGCTGGAACTAGAACCCCGGCCTCGACCCCTGCCGCGACCTGCTGGCCCGTGAACACCTCGCCCCGGCGCATAACAATCAAGATGAAGACCAAAGAATTTAATCGTCGGCTGAGCCATAGCATTCCCGCCGCCTCTGGTCGGACAATCTCTCTTCAAATGGCCCTGCTGGCCACAAGAGTAACAAGCTCCTGGAGGAACACGACACCCCCCATAATGGCAATCACCACATAGACCACACCGAGGCATAGGTGGCCTCATCTCGATCGAACTCGTCCTCCGAAACCCGGCCCGAACTCGCCCGCTCCTCAATACTCAGACGCCCCAAGATGGTGGAGGAGCGCTCGATCGGCCGTGGTGCAAATCTGCGTCTGGCCGGGTTGTCTACCCTTAAAACTACCGAGGACCTCGCTGTCCGCCCTCTTCTCGCCGATACTGCCAATCCGCTGCCCCTACGTTCTCACACCTGTGCATATGCCGCACGCGGCAATGTCCATGCCCGGCTGAAGAGCCACTCCCGTGAAACTCTCTGCCAAATAGTCATCGAGCCCTGTGATGTAGCGGTGCACTCTGTCCTCCATATCTGCTACTAAAGTAGGTACATATCGAGCCAATGAGTCAAATTCGACGTTGTACTCCCGGACTGTCCGCCCACTGTCTCGGTCGTAAATCGCCCGCGTCCTCTCATCTCGCGAGGCAAGAAATGACCAAGAAATGCCGCCGAGAACTCGTCCCATACAGCTGGAAGCGCATGCTCCCCCCGGGACAGTTCCCACGAATCAAACCAGTCCACTGCGGTATCACGCAGCCAATGCGAACTCAACACAACTGACTCGGTATCCGAGGCCTTGATCACCCTCATGATCTGCTGTAACTGTCGGATGAACTCCTGAGGATCATCCTCAGGCCTCGACCCATAAAACTCTGGCGGGCTGCAGCCAAGAAGTCCCGGTTTTACGCTATCGATTCCGAGGAACTACGGGTATAGCCGAACCGCCGCCTCGCTCGCCCTCATGCCTAGCCACTATCTCCGCCAATAATCGGGCCATCTCTTGTAGCCCATATCCTTCGCCTCGCCGCTGGATCGGGCTCAGTACCGTAGTCTCGATGGCCGCCGCTGCTCCGACTGGCCGGGTTGACGACCTTGTGGAACTCGCCGCCCCAAACACCTCATCCGTAAGGATCGGGCTGTGCCTCGTAACCCTTGTCTCACTAGTAGTTCCTCCACGCTTGCCCTTCGGGCCGCGTTGCCTTGGCGCGAGGCATAAGCGATACACACAAAGTTTACGTCAGAGGAAATTCAACCTATAACACGGCTCTATTGCACGATCTTAGAGTGAAAGAAATGGAAACCAATCCTAAATATCTTGTAGCCTCCTGATTATAGATGTGGTGCACAACACACCGATAATCAAGACTTACTAGATACGGCTCAGAGACTTTTCCGAGGATTAATCGCTCGATACCACTTTTGTCACGACCGACCGGTCCGTGACCGGTGCCTTGACCCGGGCACCCTCGTGACACAACATCAGAGAAAACCAGCGGAAATAAACTCAAGGTAAAACAACCATAATAGTATAAACAGTCTAGCCCAAAATGGCTACCCCAAAAGTACATCAAATAGAACAGCTCTATCCTTAAACAACCCAAGTTATGACAAGACTACAGGACTCTAAGAATAAGTAACACTATGACGGGACAGGGCCCCGTCATGCCCCTGAATGTACAAAATATCACAACACCGGGGAGAACCATACCAAAAGTCGAGCTTCCGAAGAAATGGAGCTTCTGACACCTGAGTAAGAGATCCTAGGAATGATGATCTACCACCTGTTTTCCCTTACCTGCGGCATGAACACAGCCCCCAAGGAAAGAGGGTCAGTACACAACGTACCAAGTATGTAAAACTGGAAAATACTGTAGTAATATCATAAGTCAAAAATAAGCTGGAGTCATAGCTAGAAATCAATTTCCTTGCACTGTGCCTTACTAACAATGAGAGTAACAAGTATAAATCTTATAGCATAAAAATAGGAGGCTCACGATCAAAACAGGGTACCTCGCCCGTAGTATCGTTAAGCAATCCTACTCCTGGGACTATTTCACCCGCATGGGTCCTGTGGACCCGCATGAGGTCATCCGCCTCGTCATGGGACTATTTCACCCGCATGGGACTATTTCACCCGCATGGATCCTGTGGACCCGCATGAGTACCATCGCCGTACTCGCATGGGACTATTTCACCCGCATGGATCCTGTGGTCCGGATCCGCATGAGTGCAAGCGCCGCACTCGCATCATGGGTAGCAAATCCATGGCAAAGATAATAACCCGGGGTTTACCCCGTAATAATACAAATATACAACATAGCTCATCCGGCTATCATACATAACATAAGTACTACCGGCCTATCATATCATACATAAGCACTACCGGCCTATCATATCACAACATAAGCACTACCGGCCTATCATATCATACATAAGCACTACCGGCTTATCATAACATAAGCAAGTTAAGAAATCCCCTAACTTCTTATTAACATTATTAATATATCCTCTCATTTTAGTATCCTAAGGCACTAACATGTCTTTTAATAGAAAATCCGGGAATTCAACCCAAGTACCACGTACTTCTAGCTTTTTAAGAAAAACTCTTTTTATACAAAGATTCCAAGATACTAATCACCATAGTATCAAGTTACGATTTCTTTTCAAGACAAGTCACATTTCCTTTTTAGAAATATAATAGGCTTCTAAATCAAGTGACTTCATTTCCTTTAAAATCTTAGGCAACCAATGCCTAAAAATCAATTCACCTTTCTTAGTTTCAAATCCTTTACCCGTACTTGTTTTAATTAGAGTAAACCTTTCTTTGTGAACCTTTCAAGTAAACTAATATAACCAACTCCCCATAAAGTCATTATATTAGTGTTATCCCTTTGTCAAAAACATTTTCCCTCAATCCAAGGGACTTGTACTTTTGAAATGAAACAAGTATCATATACTTTAAAACAAGTGTAGATTATCAAATCTTGTACGTATACCGTACTACATAGATACAACTATTCATGCTCAAGAGATAGGAAAGCTCTACATACCTCTTCGGTCCAACCACTTGTTAATTCCAACTATCGCCCGTAATACGTCAACCTATAATAACCATAGTGTGTTTATTAACCTCTAATTTCAATGTAGAAATTCCAAATTCAAGTTATCAATTTCCTAAGGAAAATTGGGCAGCATTTCCTTTGTTTCTACTCACTTTTCCACCTTTTCAAAGGCCGATTTTTCACATTCAAACGCCTTATTAAGGCCCAACAACCAAACCAACACAAAGGGGATTACACACCTAATCTTGGGTGTGTAAAATTCTGCCCCATAAGTCATAATAGTACACTTTAACAATTTTAAGGTGGTTTTTAGGCTACAACATGCTCATAATATTTCTTTAGCCAAATCCTTCATATTCAACCCACATTTCTAGCATGCAATGACTCTAAGAGCATTATTTACCACCATAAGTATTTTCTTCTTAACATGCAACTCTATAAACTAATAATAGAGGAAGAATCATTACCTTAGAGCTTTAGCCAAATTTTATCCAACAATTTGCTAGCCTTCCTACCAAGAATACCACCACCACCACCTTCACAAGCTAGCTACAAGCTTCCTTCTTGTCTTTTAATTTTTCAGATTTTTCCTAAGACTAGAATCCTCTTGGATTTTTAGAGAGAGGGAGGAGCTTGAAATATTTAGAGAGAAGGAAGAGGTTTTTCAAAGAGAGAGATGACAAATGACCAAGTCTTTAAGACTTGGTCAATATATTGCATGTAAAAATCAGATGGGGGGGGACACTTGTCCCCCACTCAGGCCCTTTCAAAATAAAAATCTGACTTTTCCTAAGTTTTTCCGCCTGATTTCCAGCGCCATGTCTCGCTTCCTGGCGCGCCGCAACTCTGCGAACCTGATCTTCCGGCCGCGCCTGCTTCCGGGCCGCGCGCTGAAACTTCGACGACTGTGTTTTCCGCGCCCTACACTCACTTCGCTTGGCGCCGCGGCCTCCCGGCCAGCGCTGAGACTCGATCGCGGTCCAGGCCCGAACCACGGGGTATAACATAAATAATGTCTCCAAATCTTCAAGGCATGAATAACTGCGGCCAACTCTAAGTCATGGGTAGGGTAATTCCTCTCATGCTTCCGTAACTGCTGGGAAGCATAGGCTATAACCTTGCCGTGCTGCATCAAAACACACCCTAGCCCGATACCCGAGGCATCACAATAGATCACGCATCCGCCTAACCCTCAGAAGAGTAAGAATCGGGTCAGAGTCAACCTCTCTTTCAAAGAATCGAAACCCCGCTCGCAAGCCTCGCCCACCGGAACTTGGCCACCTTCTCGAGTCACTAGTCAGCGGTCTGAAATCAAGCAACCGCTTCCACAAACCTACGATAGTACCCTACCAGCCCTAAGAAACTGCGCACCTCGGTCGGAGTGGTAGGTCTCGGCCAAGACTTGACTGCCTCAATCTTTGCCGTATCCACGCGAACACCATCAACCCCAATAATATGCCCCAGGAATGCCACTGAGGCCAACCAAAACTCACACTGAGAACTTGGCGAATAGCGCGGCCCGAGGACCCCAAGTACCGCCCTCGTGATCTGCGTGCTCGCTCTGTCCGCGAATAAACCAGATGTCATCGATGAATACTATCACAAATGTATCCAAAATGGCTTGAACACCCGTTCATCAAATCCATGAATACACTGAGCGTTGGTCAAACCGGAAAGACATAACCCTAAACTCATAGTGCCCATACCGGGTCCCGAATGCGCTTTGGGATGTCCGCCTCGAACTCGAACTCGATGATAACTGCATCACGGGTCTATCTTGGAGAAACACTCGCACTCGCAGAATCGTCAAACAAATCATCAATCCTGGGGAGGGGTTACCTATTCTTAATGGTTACCTTATTCAGCTGCCTGTAATCAACACACATACGCAGTGTCTCATCCTTCTTCTTCACGAACAACACCGGCGCTCCCCAGGGAGATACACTAGGCCTGATAAAGCCTTTTTCCAACAAATCTTTCAGCTGGTCCTTCAGCTCCCTCAACTCAGCAGGTGCCATTCTTTATGGCGGAATAGAAATAGGTCGAGTGTCTGGCAACGTGTCAATACAAAACTCAATCTCCTTCTCAGGAGGGATACTCGGAAGATCATCTGGGAACACATCTGGAAACTCCCTAACCACTGTATCGATCAAGAACCGACACCTCACCTCTCAGATCAAATACCCGAACCGGATGATAGATGTACCCTTTCGCACCATCTTCCTAGCCTTGAGGTAAGAAATAAACCTACCCTACGGCGACGTGTTGCCCTTCCACTCGATAATCGGCTCGCCAGAAATCGAACCGAACCAACCTGTCCCTACAGTCAACGTTGGCATAACAAGAAGCCAACCAGTCCATACCCATAATGACATCAAAATCTGTCATCTCCAGCTATATCAAGTCTACAAGGGTCTGACGACTGTAAATATAAACCGGACAACCTCTGTACACCCGCTTAGCTAACACTGAATCTCCCATAGGCGTAGCTACCTCAAAAGGCTCTATCGACTCCGGCTCTATCCCGATTCTACCCGCAATAAGAGGGGACACATAGGACAAGGTAGAACCTGGATCTATCAAAGCATAAACGCTACAAAGATGAAATCAATAATGTACCTGTGACGACGTCAGGGGAAGCCTCCTGATCCTGGCGGCTGGCTAATGAATATATGCGGTTCTGTGGACCGCTAGAACTGGAACCACCACCACCTCTACCGTGGCCTGCCGGTCCGTGAGTACCCTGCCCTCCGGGGCGCATAACCACAGAAGGAGAAGAAGACCCAAAGAATGATCCCGCCGGGCCGTGACCGTACCACCCATGCCACCTCTGACGGCAATCTCTCCTCAAATGGCCATGCCGCCACACGAGTAACAAGCTCCGGCTCGCGACACTCGCCACGTGAAACCTACCGCATCGAGCACACCGAGGTGTGGGTGGCCCCGATCGGTGATTTGCCTCGCCTCGAAATCCGAAGTCCTGCAGCCCCGACCGCTTCGCATGACTGCCGATCGACCTCTTGCCGAAAACCATGAAGGAGCACTCTGCCGGGCCGAAAGTGGACTGGTTCGCCGAGGCTGTCCGCCTCAAGATCGCCCCGAGACTCGATGTCCCGCCTCTTGGGCCGGCTCGAGTCAATCTGGTCCTCCTCTCTATCCTCTATCCTCGCGATAGGCTCGCATCCGGCGATGTCCATACCGGCCAAGAGCCACACCTAAGCATGCGGTAATCATATGACGGCCAAGCCCCATCACAAAATGATGAACCCTATCCGCCATGTCGCCAATAATATGCGATAACCGCCAAGGAGTCAAACTCAAGCTATACTCCCGATAGTCCTCCCGCTCGCCTCAAGGTCAAGAATCTGTCTACTCGCTCTCCTCATCTCGGGAGGCAAAAGTGATCCATGAAGGCTTCAGAACTCCTCCCAAACAGCCGGAAGAGCATCATCACCTCTCGAAAGCAACCACGACTCAAACCAGCCAACGCAATATCGCGCAACCCGGTAGGAGGCTAGCGTAATGCACTCTCAAGCCCGGCAAGAACCTGCATGGTCCGCCGAGTCGCCGAATGAACTCCTCGGATCCTTCTCGGACCTCGAACCATAAAACTCGGTGGATGACAACCCGTAAAATCCCTAATCCGCAAACCGCCTTAGGGTGGCCGCTCGCTCACCGCCGCCTGGCCCACTATATCGTCAATAACCGGACCGCTCGTAGTCTCTATACTCGGCCGGCCGCGGAATGGAGGATCTGCACGAACCTCTGGAGCTACCGCCGCTCGACTCTTCTAATCGCCGCGTGGTGAACTCGCCGACCGCTTACTACCTCGTGCATAGTCTATGCACGAGTCCGTAACCTTCGAGTACCGCTAGCGCCTCCCGCCGCTTTGCCCTTCTGGGCTCGCCGCTTCCGCGAGGCATATCTGTTTCATAAGACTAGGTCAGAGAGGATTCAACCTAATAAGACAGCTCTACTGCACGATCTCAGAGAGAGAAGAATGGAAACCAATCCTAAATGTCCTGCAGCCTCCTGATTATAGATGTGGTGCACAACACACCGATAATCAAGACTCTACTAGACATGTAGACACTTTCCGAGGACTAACTGCTCTGATACCACTTTTGTCACGACCCGACCCCGGGTCCGCGACTAGTGCCTTACCTGGGCACCCTGTTCAGGTATACATCAGAGAATAGCAGCGAAACATACACAACATAAACACATGTGTAACAAAAAAAACATCTCAGGCTAGCCGATAAGGCCGCCTTCCAATAAATAACATAAACAAAAGTACAACTGTACAACATCAGTTCTTACAGCCCAACCACAAATGTGAATACATACCTCTAGGAATAACAACTGTGGCGGGACAGGGCCCCGCCATACCCCTGAATGTACATAAATCTTACAACACCAGGGAAAAGACTGTACCAAAAGAGACAAGCCTCCGGATAAATGGAGCTTCTGACGTCTGATAAGTGATCCTAAGAATGAGGATCCACCACCTGCTTACCCTTTCCTGCAGCATGAACGCAGCCCCCGAGGAAGGGGGTCAGTACACAATATGTACTAAGTATGTAAAACTGGAAAGTACTGTAATTACAACATAAGTTTAAAACAAAGCCGGAGACATGTATGATAACAAAATTACAGTACACAGTGCCTTACTAACAATGAGAGTAAATCAAGGGAATACGTACAACATCACAATAGGAGACTCCCGATCAAATCATGTGTAGCGAACCCATAGAAACAGGTGGTATAACGTCTTAGGGTTCTTACTCCTCATTTATACTCTTACCCTGAAGCAGGTGGTATAACGTCTTGGGGGTTTGCCCCTCATTTATACTCTTACCCTGGAGAAGGTAATAAAACAGGTGGTATAACGTCTTGGGGGTTTACCCCTCATTTATACTCTTATCCTGGAGAAGGTGGTATATCGTCTTGGGGGTTTACCCCTCACTTATACTCTTACCCTATCTCTACCGGCCGTCATACAATAAATAAGCAAGTTAGAAATCCCCCTAACTTCTTATTAGTCTTATTCGTCTACACTCTCATTTTAGTTTACTTAAGGCACTAATATATTATAATAAAACCGGGAGTTTAACCCAAAGTACTACGTACTTCCAACCTTTTAAAAAAATGACTCATTTTCATATAGAACTTCCAAGATACTATAAACCGTAGTATCAAGTCAAAATTACTTTTCAAGACAAGTCACAATACCTTTAAACATAAAGTTAGGTTTCTAAATCAAGTGACTTCCTTTATTATAAAACCTTAGGCAATTGATGCCTTAAAACAAGCCATTTACCTTTCCATAAAGCCAATATAACCAACTCCCCATAAAGTCGTTATATTCACTTTATACCTTAGTCAAATACAATTTCCTATCCAAGGGACTTATACGTTTAAAACGGAACAAGTATCACATACTTTAAAACTCTTCAAGTCCCTTAACTTTAATAAAACATTAGACATCCTTAATACTTTCAAAGAAGTGAGTTAATCTCCTAACTCACCCAACTTGGCTATTCATAAAACTAGTAAAGGATATCAAGGTCTTGTACGTCTACCGTACTATATACGTGCAACTAGTCATGCTCAAAGGATAGGAAAAGTTCTACATACCTCGCCGGGTCAACCACTTGCCAAGTACAAAGTCCCGCCCGTAGTATGTCAACCTATAATATTCACAATACATCTATTAAAGCCTTACTTCAAACGTAGAATATTATAAGTGTCAAGTTGCTAAATTCTACGAAAAATCGGACAGCACCTCCCTTTTTTTACTAACTTTGCCACCTTTTTCAAGGCCGAATACAATAACCAAACACACCGCATTTAAGGCACAATCAAAGCAATTAATCAATAGGGGATTACACGCCTACTAGACGTGTAAAATTCCGCCCCACAAACGATAACAAGCTAATACAACTATTAGTCCAATTTTCGGCCATAATGAATACAACAATACCAATTCTTATCCAATTTCCATTTCAATCCAAATTGGTAGCATAACATGATATCAAGTCGCATTTGATTATAACTACCATAATCTTCAAGTAAGTGACATGCGACGATTTCTAATAAACGACCAATTAGTAATCCAATCTTCAAGTGGCTTGTATAACATTTCGGATTTAAGCTACAAGCAATCCATAATACTTATAAACTTCAACATATCAACTTCATGCTAGCAACATGTAAAGCTAACAACAACAATGTAAATATATAATCTTGTAACACTTTTAAAAGACAAGATTATACCTCAATGAAACTTAATCCAACTCCAATCCGAAGTCGCTCCTTAGTAGTTTAGAGCCTCTCCAAGACACTTCAATCCGCTTGTTGAGACCCTTAGAACAACACTGTTACACCCCGTAAGTCCAGAACATGTAAAAGAGAATGTACGAAAGGAAACAAGACTTGGAAATTGGTACGAAAGGAAGAATTGTTTTTCCGACGGAAAATCTTCCGGACGTCGGAAAGGAAAAATGTTCGTTATTGAGAATTGGATTCTCAAAATGCATTATTTGAAGAATATGGAACTTATTAATATTATGGAAATTTATTTTTACGGATTTGGTCATGTGGGGCCCACCCGAGGAATTTTACGTTTTGTGGGGCCCACGAGGGTTACGGAATTTTATGGACGAATGAGAGGGCGACATGTGGCACCCCCACTTAAGGTCTTGGTCGAATTAGAGGAGGGGTAATATGGTCATTGACCATCTTGGAAGATAAGTCTTCAAGCTTGATATATTTGACCAAGTCAACTTGTCCACTTGTGCTTAATCCTTGTGATTTTCATCTTAGCCACCCATTTGTTATAGTCTAAGCCCTCCATTGTGTGTTATAAGCTCACTACTAGTGCAAGACTAGCTCATTACACTTAGAAAAATTGAGAGAACATTTGTGCCAAGAGATAGTGCTCTCGGGTTTGGCATGACCCTCACAAGAAAATTTTGTGATTTTGATCCATTAGCCACAAGACTTAAACCCAATGTCCCTAAGGGTATTATAAGGTTATCTCAATAGAAATATTTCGGAAAAACGGAGTTTTCGTATTAATCGCAAGGCGGAAACTAAAGGAGTTCTTCAACTTTGAAGTTGGAACTTGAAGATGAGTTCTTCATAGGCTTCTAAGGAGTGCTTGGAGCGGATTGGAACCTAAGGAAGCTAAGAATTGCTAAGGCGCGACTTTGGAATCTTGGGAATTGTAAGGGCTTTGAAAGGTATAAATTTTATCGTTTTAGCAATTAAGTTTACTTATTGTTGTAGCTATGGTTATTAGCAAGTATGAGATGTATATTATATAGTTGGATTAGTGTATTGGCTATTGGAACCCTAAATCCGAAAACTAGCATGTTAGCCTTAAGACTACAATTCAAGTTGATTATTCGTTTAAGTCGTCGCATGTTGTATAAAGAAGGAAATTGTAGTTGTTGAAGTGGTTTAGACTATCTAACATGTTAGACCTTAGAACTTGGAATTGTAAAAAGAATTGGAAAGGACTTGTGTTGAGTCATTGTTGGCCGAGAATGACTAGTAAGTATTGAACTACTTCGTATGAATTGTGGGGCGGAATTTTACACGTATGGTAAGGAGTGTAATCCCCTTTTGTTGGTTATTGTATTCGGCCTTGAAAAAGGTGGCAAAGTGAGTAGAAACAAAGGAAGTGTTGCCCGATTTTCCGTAGAATTAGAGACTAAATACTTAGTATTATTCTACATAGAGACTAGAAGTTGATAGCCTTGTTGTGACCTTTATAGGTTGACACTTCTACGTACAGCGTATTCGGCTTAGCTTGTGGATTTAGCCGAAAAGGTATGTGAACTATCTCCTCTTCTAGCATGATTCCTAGATTAAGAAAGTATGTTCTACTCCTTAAATGATCCATTCCTTGGTTGTATTTGGATTGCCTAGAATAGAATTTGTTCTATGAACTTCCTTGATTGTACTTTGATGTTTAAATTGTAAGTTGTAAAATCCATTTTCTTAGTGAAGTTTGGATTCTTAAAAGTGAAAGTATTTTACTTAAAGTACATAGAGTCTTGAAAAGGAAGTGGTTTCCAAATCTTTCGGCTAGTGCCTTAGTTCCAAAAACCTAAAGGTCATTATAATGACTTTAGGGGAGTCAAAGGAGTGATTTACTTATTTGATTTAAAAGAGGAGAAAGTACATGGTTTAAGAGAAGTAACTTGTCTTAAAGGTGTGAGTTACTTGAAGTTTAAAAGTAGAAGAAACTTGTTTTCTTTATATTAAGAGACTTGAAGTAATTTGAAAGTTGAGAACTTGATTTGTAAGTATGTGATACTTAGTTTTAAAAGCATAAGTCTCTTGGTTATAAAAGGAATGGATAGGTCTGAAACCATAAAGGGTTATAACGGTTTTATGGAAGATTTAGAAAGTTGTCTATTTTGATTAAAGGGCATAAGTTGCCAAGATTGTGAAAATTTGAAGTTACTTGATTTCAAGCCTTGAAATGAGTTTTCTAAACGTGTAGTAACTTACTTTGAAAAATAGACACGCCTTGATACTACGGGTGTTAGTATCTTGGGGCTTTACATAGAAAGGAGTCTTTTATAAAAGAATGTACGTACGTAGTACTTTGACTTGTTAAAAGAGAATTATTCTATGTATGCCTTGATTAGTACTTTGGCTTGATAAATTGAGAAATTGTCTAAGTGTGCCTTGATAAGTACTTTGGCTTGTTAAAAGAGAATTATTCTATGTATGCCTTGATAAGTACTTTGGCTTGATTAATTGAGAATTAGTCTAAGTGTGCCTTGATAAGTACTTTGGCTTGATTGATTGTGAATCATTCTAAGTGTGCCTTTGTAAGGACTTTGGCTTGTTAATTGAGGATTTGTCTATGTGTGCTGGAAATAGCCGGTTGTGCGCTATTGGTATATCAGTCGTTTCGGGGTCAGTCCCCGGGTTTATGGCATTTGCATAAATTCCGTGGATTTGCTACCCACGATGCGAGGGATACCTCATGCGAGTCCGTAGGGCTTATGCGGGTGAAATAGTCTCATGCGGGTGGGTCCAGCCTATGCGAGGAATACCTCATCCGGGTCCGTAAGGACTTATGCGGGTGAAATAGTCCCATGCGAGGAATATCTCATGCGGGTCCGTAAGGGCTTATGCGGGTGAAATAGTCCCATGCGAGGAACATCTCATGCGGGTCCACGCGACTTATGCGGGTGAAATAGTCCCAGGAGTAGGATTGCTTATTGATACTGCGGGCGGTGGTCCTGCTTTGATCGTGAGCTTCCTATTTTATATTGCAAGTATACTAATATTTGCTCTCATGATTGTAAGGTTCAGTGGGCTTACTGATGTTGTACTATATCATGGACTGCCGGCAGCGAGGAAGGATTCTGCGGGCATGATTGATGTATGGGCGTGAGACCCATAGTTATATCTGAGTAGTGACTTTGAGGGCCTGCGTCCCTGACTTGATATGACTGCTTATGTGTTATGTACTGTAGGTTGGCTATCATACATGTCTCCTGTTTTGTTTAGACTGTTATGATTTCATTACAGTACTTATTGTTCACATACTTGGTACATTCTTCGTCTCGACCTCCTTTGGGCCGCTCACGCCGCAGTGTAGGTACGCTGCTTGGTGATCGGCAGTGTAGGATCCTCGCCGTGGTTTTGGATAGCTCCTCTGTCCGTGAGTTTATCTTTTGGTATATATCCTTCAAGATGTGCTTTGTATAGTTTTGGGTACGGCGGGGCCTTGTCCCGTCATATTTCAGTTCAACTCCTAGAGGTCTGTATTCATATGTGGGATTGGACTCGTGTACAGTATAGTGTATTTTGTTTATGTATGTTATAGGAAGCCTAGTCGGCTTTGCCTTACACGTACGTTGGTTTAAAAAAAAAAAGAGTTGTTATTAATTTCCGCAATTTACTTAGTTGTTACGGTAGGCGGTGCCCAGTGTAGGCACCGATCCACGCCCGGTTTGGGGTGTGACAGAGTGGTATCGTGAGCAATCCCTGAATGTTTACGCATCGTATCTAGTAGAGTCTTGATTATCGGTGTGTTGCGCGCCACACCCATAAACAGGAGGCTACATGACATTTAGGAGTTGGTTTCTATTCTTCTCACTCTAAGATCGTGCCATAGAGCTGTGTTAGTAAGATAATTCCTCTCTGACGTATTGTTGTGTTACAGTTATGCCTCCAAGGAGGGCAACAAATACTGTAGAGGCAAAGGAGTAGCAGGAGCTACTAGTCGACTCGAGAGTTGATAGGGCTTATGCCTGTGTTATACCGGATGTGGTTCCACAACGTGAAGTTCTTCTTCGCTGTGTTTTGAGGCCCCAGACCAAAGCCTCCGCTTAAGGAAGACTTTAGGGTCATGAAGGAAGTCATTATGTTATTGACCAAGATAGCGGTGCTGCAGTTTCGTCAGCAGGAGGTTATTCGGCCAGTACAGACAGGTGTACAGAGGGTAGAGGGCCAGCGCGGAGATCTGCGTAAGAGGGCTAGACCGGTTGGTTATTCCGTGAGTTTTTGGACGAGCCGCTCAAAGAAATGAGTGAGATATTCGTCCCAGCCTACCCAGTACATACCCCCGCAGCTCACAGGTGGGAGATTTGACCCCACAAGGTATTTAGGAGCCGGTCCAAGCTCCAGGGATCGAGGTTCTCAGAGGAGCAGAGGATTTTCTCAGTCGAGGCCACTTATTCCTCAGTGTTCCAGATGTGGTAAGCGTCATTCGGGGAAATGCCGTTATGGCACAGGTGTTTGTTTTTATTGTGGCCGTCCGGGCCATATTCTGAGGGTATGTCCTTTTAGAAGGAGCACCGGTGAGGTGGCTCAGCCTATGAGGCCGGTAGTTGGTTCCCTTTCCTCCGCATTGTCGCCCCCAGACGGTTGTTCAGATGTCAGCCAGTCGTGGTAGAAGTCAGGGTGGAGTTTATAGTTCTGGCGGTCCTTCGAACCGCAGAGATGACGTGACTACTGGACAGGATCAGGAAGCGACACCGCACGGGGTTACAGGTATAGTTCGATTCTTTTGAATCATACGTGCATTGTTAGATCCAGATTTTGCCTTAGCGTATATGTTTTCCCTTTGTTGCTAGAGTTGTAAAGTGATAGTACCCTGCAGGTAGGATACTTTGATTAGTAAAGTGAAAAGTTAAGAATGTTGACAAGAATGATAAAGTGAATCGAGACTATAGTTGTGTAGAGTTCACAAGTTGTAATTTCCCGTGCGTTGTTAGACCGATAGGAAGATTGCAGATAGAAATACTTTGGCTTATGTGACGAACCTCTAGTGAATAGGGATAGGTAAGAAGTACCTTGAGATAAGAGAAAGATTTATTTCACTAAGAATGACAAGTTAAGTGTGACGATGAGTCGGGTTATGGACTCATTTCGGGTCAGCCGATAGTATGGAATGGGGTGATGTCAGTTAGAAATGGTCCCGCCATGTGATAGGGTCACGAGGATGCCAGGCCCAAGTTTAGTTAATCGTGGTACGAGTTCGTGGATGCGTTCCACCGGAACTAGGTCGTAAGGACCGAGAAGAGCCTTCACGGGAATGTAAGTAACAATATGGCCAAGTTGGTTAGTAACTCCAAGGATTGGAGAACAGAAACAAAATTTGAGATTTTGTACGTGTACTAGATGAGTTTGAAAGTACGAGAAAGAATGACAAGTAAGGAAAGAAAGGAACCTCTAAGGATCCCGTGTTTGGGAAGACTGTAACCTTCGAGTTTTGTGAGAAGGGACCACGGACGGAAGGTCCATTATTATGTTTACGTATGTTATATGGTGGTCATGTGTGACATCGTTGGTCTTGTGCAGTTTTGATTGAGAGGCATAGTATAGAGTTTATGCCGGAGTTTGTATGGCTTGAAAACCGACTAAGAACATTCGGGGACGAATGTTTCTAAGGGGGGAAGAATGTTACACCCCGTAAGTCCAGAACATGTAAAAGAGAATGTACGAAAGGAAACAAGACTTGTAAATTGGTACGAAAGGAAGAATTGTTTTTCCGACGGAAAATCTTCCGGACGTCGGAAAGGAAAAATGTTCGTTATTGAGAATTGGATTCTCAAAATGCATTATTTGAAGAATATGGAACTTATTAATATTATGGAAATTTATTTTTACGGATTTGGTCATGTAGGGCCCACCCGAGGAATTTTACGTTTTGTGGGGCCCACGAGGGTTACGGAATTTTATGGACGAATGAGAGGGCGACACGTGGCACCCCACTTAAGGTCTTGGTCGAATTAGAAGAGGGGTAATATGGTCATTGACCATCTTGGAAGATAAGTCTTCAAGCTTGATATATTTGACCAAGTCAACTTGTC
Source organism: Przewalskia tangutica (assembly GCA_029844215.1). Classification (NCBI taxonomy): domain Eukaryota; kingdom Viridiplantae; phylum Streptophyta; class Magnoliopsida; order Solanales; family Solanaceae; genus Przewalskia; species Przewalskia tangutica. Next base: position 109,526,696 of record CM056718.1, read on the forward strand.
CACTTGTGCTTAATCCTTGTGATTTTCATCTTAGCCACCCATTTGTTATAGTCTAAGCCCTCCATTGTGTGTTATAAGCTCACTACTAGTGCAAGACTAGCTCATTACACTTAGAAAAATTGAGAGAACATTTGTGCCAAGAGATAGTGCTCTCGGGTTTGGCATGTCCCTCACAAGAAAATTTTGTGATTTTGATCCATTAGCCACAAGACTTAAACCCAATGTCCCTAAGGGTATTATAAGGTTATCTCAATAGAAAGATTTCGGAAAAACGGAGTTTTCGTATTAGTCGCAAGGCGGAAACTAAAGGAGTTCTTCAACTTTGAAGTTGGAACTTGAAGATGAGTTCTTCATAGGCTTCTAAGGAGTGCTTGGAGCGGATTGGAACCTAAGGAAAGGAGCTAAGAATTGCTAAGGCGCGACTTTGGAATCTTGGGAATTTTAAGGGCTTTGAAAGGTATAAATTTTGTCGTTTTAGCAATTAAGTTTACTTATTGTTGTAGCTATGGTTATTAGCAAGTATGAGATGTATATTATATAGTTGGATTAGTGTATTGGCTATTGGAACCCTAAATCCGAAAACTAGCATGTTAGCCTTAAGACTACAATTCAAGTTGATTATTCGTTTAAGTCGTCGCATGTTGTATAAAGAAGGAAATTGTAGTTGTTGAAGTGGTTTAGACTATCTAACATGTTAGACCTTAGAACTTGGAATTGTAAAAAGAATTGGAAAGGACTTGTGTTGAGTCATTGTTGGCCGAGAATGACTAGTAAGTATTGAACTACTTCGTATGAATTGTGGGGCGGAATTTTACACGTATGGTAAGGAGTGTAATCCCCTTTTGTTGGTTATTGTATTCGGCCTTGAAAAAGGTGGCAAAGTGAGTAGAAACAAAGGAAGTGTTGCCCGATTTTCCGTAGAATTAGAGACTAAATACTTAGTATTATTCTACATAGAGACTAGAAGTTGATAGTCTTGTTGTGACCTTTATAGGTTGACACTTCTACGTACGGCGTATTCGGCTTAGCTTGTGGATTTAACCGAAAAGGTATGTGAACTATCTCCTCTTCTAGCATGATTCCTAGATTAATAAAGTATGTTCTACTCCTTAAATGATCCATTCCTTGGTTGTATTTGGATTGCCTAGAATAGAATTTGTTCTATGAACTTCCTTGATTGTACTTTGATGTTTAAATTGTAAGTTGTAAAATCCATTTTCTTAGTGAAGTTTGGATTCTTAAAAGTGAAAGTATTTTACTTAAAGTACATAGAGTCTTGAAAAGGAAGTGGTTTCCAAATCTTTCGGCTAGTGCCTTAGTTCCAAAAACCTAAAGGTCATTATAATGACTTTAGGGGAATCAAAGGAGTGATTTACTTATTTGATTTAAAAGAGGAGAAAGTACATGGTTTAAGAGAAGTAACTTGTCTTAAAGGTGTGAGTTACTTGAAGTTTAAAAGTAGAAGAAACTTGTTTTCTTTATATTAAGAGACTTGAAGTAATTTGAAAGTTGAGAACTTGATTTGTAAGTATGTGATACTTAGTTTTAAAAGCATAAGTCTCTTGGTTATAAAAGGAATGGATAGGTCTGAAACCATAAAGGGTTATAACGGCTTTATGGGAAGTTGGTTATAACGGCTTTATGGAAGATTTAGAAAGTTGTCTATTTTGATTAAAGGGCATAAGTTGCCAAGATTGTGAAAATTTGAAGTTACTTGATTTCAAGCCTTGAAATGAGTTTTCTAAACGTGTAGTAACTTACTTTGAAAAATAGACACGCCTTAATACTACGGGTGTTAGTATCTTGGGGCTTTACATAGAAAGGAGTCTTTTATAAAAGAATGTACGTACGTAGTACTTTGACTTGTTAAAAGAGAATTATTCTATGTATGCCTTGATTAGTACTTTGGCTTGATAAATTGAGAAATTGTCTAAGTGTGCCTTGATAAGTACTTTGGCTTGTTAAAAGAGAATTATTCTATGTATGCCTTGATAAGTACTTTGGCTTGATTAATTGAGAATTAGTCTAAGTGTGCCTTGATAAGTACTTTGGCTTGATTGATTGTGAATCATTCTAAGTGTGCCTTGGTAAGGACTTTGGCTTGTTAATTGAGGATTTGTCTATGTGTGCTGGAAATAGCCGGTTGTGTGCTATTGGTATATCAGTCGTTTCGGGGTCAGTCCCCGGGTTTGTGGCATTTGCATAAATTCCGTGGATTTGCTACCCACGATGTGAGGGATACCTCATGCGAGTCCGTAGGGCTTATGCGGGTGAAATAGTCCCATGCGGGTGGGTCCAGCCTATGCGAGGAATACCTCATGCGGGTCCGTAAGGACTTATGCGGGTGAAATAGTCCCATGCGAGGAATATCTCATGCGGGTCCGTAAGGGCTTATGCGGGTGAAATAGTCTCATGCGAGGAACATCTCATGCGGGTCCACGCGACTTATGCGGGTGAAATAGTCTCAGGAGTAGGATTGCTTATTGATACTGGGGCGGTGGTCCTGCTTTGATCGTGAGCTTCCTATTTTATATTGCAAGTATAATAATATTTGCTCTCATGATTGTAAGGTTCAGTGGGCTTACTGATGTTGTAGTATATCATGGATCGCCGGCAATGGCGAAGGATTCCGCGCATGATTGATGTATGGGCGTGAGACCCATAGTTATATCTCGAGTAGTGACTTTGAGGGCTGCGTCCACGACTTGATATGATGCTTATGTGTTATGTATCGTAGGTTGGCTATCATACATGTCTCTGCTTTGTTTAGATCGTTATGATTTCATTACGCATTTATTGTTCACATACTTGGTACATTCTTCGTACTGACCTCCTTCGGGGGGCTGCGTTCATGCCGCAGGTTTAGGTACGCTGTTTGGTGATCGGCAGGTGTAGGATCCTGCTCAGGGTTTTTGGATAGCTCCCTCTGTCCAGGAGTTTATCTTTTTGGTATATATCCTTCAGTACAGGCTTTGTACAGTTTTGGGTACGGCGGGGCCTTGTCCCGTCATATTTCAGTTCAACTCCTAGAGGTCTGTATTCATATGTGGGATTGGACTCGTGTACAGTATAGTGTCTTTTGTTTATGTATGTTATAGGGCAGCCTAGTCGGCTTTGCCTTACACGTACGTTGGTTTAAAAAAAAATGAGCTGTTATTAATTTCCGCAATTTACTTAGTTGTTAAGGTAGAAGGGTGCCCAGGTAGGGCACCAGTCACGGGCCCGGGGTTTGGGGTGTGACAAACACCAACAAATATCCTTCAAATCTCCAAACAAAACCTAGAAAGACAACTAGGTTTTCGTTTTGCGACTAACCCGTAAACTATCTTTTTCCAAGATTTTTCTATTGAGATATGCTTACACTACCCTCAAGAACCTTGGTTTAAAGTGTGGAGTTAAATGAACAAGAAACAAATTTTTTTCCTTTTCACAAAGATGGAACCCGAGAGCTCACCTATTAGTTCTTCAAATTTTCAAGAATTTTTTCTAAGTGTTAAGCTCACTCTTGCTACTAGTAGTATTAAATAGCACCTTGGAGGGTCAAGATGCAACCATTTGGGTGGCTAGGATAAGCTCTTAGTAAATATCAAGACCTTGTGGGTCCTTTGACTTAGTCAAGATTATCAAGCTACAAGTTGCAAGACTTAGTCATCCAAGACTATGGTCAATGACCATTATGGCCATGCCTAATTCGACCAAGGCATCAATAAGGGGGGTGACACGTGTCGCCCTCCCATTCGTCACAATAGTACGTTTTAAATTTTTACAAGTCTCAGATCTTAACGCTTGTGAGTTTCTTACTTACGTTCTTAAAACATGTCCGGTAAATACAGGGTGTAACAGCTACGTCCCTCTTTAGGCCATCTTACCAATACAAACATCTGAGGTCACGACACAACTTAGTCGACCCCGAACAATTAGAGCAATAAGCACTGCGTGCCTCCCCTAAAACCTGCTGACAAGTCCTGCAGTACCGGGTACACACAATCCATCCTCGTATCACATCACCCCATCCGGTGCTACTCAAACAGGCTCTTCTCTTCTCAGAGAGCCGTATCTCGACCACATACTAATGTTGAATCCTCATATTGTCGCCTCTTCACCTCCTCGACAAAGGAAGACTCGGCAATCTCTCGGATACAAACTTCATTCACCTTGGAAACAAATAATCGAACCCCTCGGCTCGGTAGCTGATGAATCTCACGGACCACGTCCTGTCTATCTGGTTGTCCATCTGGCAGACTACCCATAGATCCATGACTAAGAGTATCTGTAACCGTCTCGGCTTTCCTCGGGTGGTATAGGAAATCAATATCACAATCCTTGAGTAACTCTAACCACCGTCTCTGTCGCAAATTCAACTGCCTCAGTCTGAAGATATACCGGAGGCTCTTGTGGTCTGCACAAATATCCACATGAAGTCTATATATATGTCATGCCTCCAAATCTTCAAGGCATGATTAACTGTCGCCAACTCTAAATCGTGAGTAGCGTAATTTCTTTCCATTAAATAAACTTTCCTTAGAGTCACAACCCTAATCACAGGGTCCTCTTGCGGTCCAATAAATATCTAATCATCACGCACCACCTTAAAGTCGTGTAGATTTTCAAAACCTACCAAAGATGTCTTCTGTTTTCCGTAGGCAGCACTCGTACTTATCTTATTCTTGCTTGCGCGCTATCCTGAACTCATCCGGAAGGTCGTGGCCATGACTGCCTGTCACGACCCGAACCCGGGCCCGTGACTGGTGCCTTACCCGGGCACCCAAGTAGACATACATCAGAGTAATCAGAGGAATATAAAAACACAACATGAAACAATGTAAAAGAGACACAGTTTATCTGAGGAAAAGTTGTCTTTCGGCATATATATATAAACCCAAAGTGAACAGTTACATTCCAACTTTACAACGGGACTACAGACCTCTAAGGAAGTAAAATAACTATGGCGGGACAGGGCCCCGCCATACCCTGAATGAACATTAATACCTACAACATCAGGGACTATACCAAAGATAAGCCTCCGGAGAAACGGAGCTTCCCAAAACGCTGAACTGTGATCCTAAGAGCGAGGATCGACGATCGTGTACCTACTGCGGGATGAGCGGCCCCAGGAGGTCGATAACAGTACCAAGTATGTGGCCTCAAAATCGTAAATGAAATCATAATAGTCTATATAAAACAAAAGACATATATGATAAACAATTTACGATACCTGATATATGCGATCATGTCAAGTCGTGACTTACGCCCTTAAAGTCATCACTCAAATATAACTATGGGTCTCATGCCCACAATATCAATCATGCGGTGGAATTCCTTCCTCACTGGCGATCCATGATATAACAAGCACCAAGGAATACACATGAACACGAGTCCACTGTGTCATAATAAAACCGTCTGGGGTAAATGCGAAGGCATAGCCGACTAGTAAGACCAGCATACCAACAATGCCATAAAGCGTATCACGAGGTCTTTCTAGACCGCACCACATGGTCGGCGGCCACTCGCCCTCAGTATCAATGTGCGCGTCAAATCCTGGAGCATACCGCTGCTTCGCATAGGCCACACATAGGCCCGCATGAGGTATTCCTCGCATCGGGGGTAGCTAGCCCGCGGTACCCTCCTGGACTCCCGCAGTCCGCATAGTCACATAGACCGCATAGTCACACAGACCGCATAAGGCACTCCTCGCATCGGGATAATACACCCGGAATGATCAATCCTGGAGCATACCGCTGCTCCGCATAGTCACCACGCACCGCGTAGCCGTATAGACCGCATCAAGGGTGGCAAGCCACCGGTATAACAAGTCGAGGGTATGTGATATAATAACGATAACGGGCTTAACGTTTAACAACGTAAGCTCAACAAGAATAACCCCCTTACACAACATCACAAGATACTAACACACGTAGCATCCTAACATGTTTACTTACCAAATCAACAAGAAAGTATTACAAGGCTATCACAAACCAACACAATCAAGTTATTCACACAAGGTACTTTCTACTTTATGTTAACAAGTTCGGGTTTTTATCCCCAAAGTACTTCATACATTAACTCTTTAAAAGATCCATTTCTTTCACAAAAGTCACACAATACCCGCAGTATAGAAATAGAGTGACTATCTTTTTAAGTAAACCCAAAACACTTCCCTAAGTAACAACATTATTTTCCAAACGTTCAAGTTTGCCTAATTTCAAATGCTCAAGCTTCTCATTTTCGAAAGGTTTCGTAGTTCAAATCACTTAATAATATAATTCTCCTTTTAAAACAATTTGAGAAACATATGCCTTATGTGTGAGTAGGTTATTCTTGTTTATAACAATCTTGTTAAAGCAGCCATGATCTAGGAAATGTAATATCATTTTGTCTCATCTTAGCTTCTATGCAGATGGAGGTTTCTACTGGTTTTAATAATACTTAATTAGTCGATATATTTCCCCTTATTAAGCTAGCGATGGTTTGTTCGATACTTATTCTCATTTCAAATCAATACAAGGCGTTTATAAACAATTAAGTAAACCGTTCCTTTTATCTCTCTTAAGTCGTTATACCTAACTTCCCATAAGGCTAGTATAACTCTTAAGCTTTTAAAACCAAGTATTACTCTTCTTTCAAAAACGGTTCTTAATTCTTTTGAAATACTTCAAGATTCTTTATTATTAGACTCAAGTCAGAAGACATCGCAGTAAAACCACGTTCAGTTAACACACGTACGTCTACCGTACTATATATATTCTTTTAAAATATCATGCTCAAGAGGATAGGAAGAATCACATACCTCGCGACGATTATCGACTAATAGCAAAATGCTCCACCGCCATAACCCGGCTAGCCTTGTCCACCTTCCAAGTAGAACATGTTACTCGCAGAACATTCAACCTATAAAGGCCATATACGTCTATCAACGTCTAGACTACTCTGTAGAATATTCTAAGCAGAGGGTTCTCTATTCTACGGAAAATCGGGCAGCACTTCCCTACCCGTTATACTATACAAGTCTACTGTAAGTACAGTCCTATGCAAGTATAGTTCAAATCTTCTTCTTTTATACCCTTCTACTGTGATTACAGTTCAATTCTATTCTTTAATATCCTTCTATATCTTATACTCAAATCTTAACTATTCTTATATGTAATCTCCAATTACAATAGAAGGACAAAAGTGTTTACCTCGATAAGCCCAAAATTATCCAAGTTAAATGTCGATCCTGAGCAAGGTTTAGCTCCTAACTTGCACGATCCGATAGCTCCAAGAAACCCTTAGAAGTTCTACACCACTTCTACTCAAATACTATAAGGGATTTGGGGCTAGGGTATTTTGGAATAGTAACTATACTAGAAGGCAACTTTCTACAAAAGTGGGGGAGGGGTCTCGGCCGAAGCCACTAGGCAAAGGGGGGGAGAGGGCTTTGGACGAGAGAGCAACTAAGGGGGAGGGATTTTTGAGACTTAGAGAAGTGTGGAGTGGATGAAGAAGTCTTCACTCAAGGGGGGTATTTATAGAACACTCAAGGGACAAGATTAAAACAAGTGGAGGGTTGGGATTAGGATCCAAGTGAAAGATGAGGTCTTCCAACCAAGTGTCTCCCACAACATTTGGACATATGTCCACCACAATATTGGAACACTTTCCCACCACAACTGTTATACCCCGTATTTTCCGAGTATGTACGTAAGGACGTACGTAGAAAATTTGAACTTAAGAATAAGGCTTGGCCGAATTGTTTTTGTGCACAACACCCGGTTAGAGTCGTTTTTTCAAAGCGTTTCCACGACTTTCGTAGGGAAAATTCCGGCTATGTCATTTTTAATTTTTGCGGATTTTTCCGAGAGACGAAACATTTTGGACCAACAAGAGGGCGCCACTTGGCACCCTCTCATTGGTGGCGGTAGAGTGGACGAATTGCTTGGCTTTTGTCAAGTAGTTGGTAGGATATTTTGTGGGTAGATGGATAAGGTGCACTTGGCATGATCTAGGCCCTACACTTGCATAGCACTTGGCTAGATCTTGGCCATTGGTTGGCCTTGGCTTGTACTATAAATACCCCCCTTTGGAAGACTTCTTCATCCATTCCTAAAATTCCTTAAGTGTTAAAATCCTCCCTTCCCTTTGTGTAGTTGTTTCGTCCCACCTCCCCTTTGAGAAGGCCTTGTGGCGAGAGTTCTTCCACCCTTGGCGAGAATCCCCACAGTGGGGTAGGCGAGGGTATACACCCCTCTTGGTAGAAATACTCTCAAAAGTATTGTTATAATGCCCAAATTACCTTAGCCGTATACCTTGTAGTATTCTAAGGTTATACCTTTACAAAAGCCCAGTTATACTATTATACTTCCCGTCAGTCACCAAACCGAAATCCTAAGGAAAATCTCCATGGTTAGTTGGAGTAGTATGTAGAAGTTGGTTAGAACTTCTAAGGGTGGTTTAGAGCGGGTTGGAGCGCACGGAGTTGGAGCTAAACGTTGCCCATGATCGACTTTATACTTGGATAATTATGGGCTTATCGAGGTAAAAATCTTGCCCCTCTATTGTAATTGGAAATTACATGATTGTTAGACTATATAGTTGAAGTATACTATACATAGAACTGAACGTTGTTATCGGCAATGTCTTTTGACTTAAGCCTGAATAATAAGAAACCTTTTCGAAAGAAAAGTCTTGACGTAATTACATAGGGTGTATTCTGATGACTTGTGTAGCTTTTACGTGAGGTAGAATTGTGCACGTCCGGATTAGACGTATAACCACTCCCTGGTTGGCTTGGTAGCGGCCCAGATAGAGAGGAGATTTCTGTTTGTTGCGGGGAGGTCTTCTTGAATTTTACGTAGAATGTTCTCTGAAGAGATCTAAATGTTAATAAGCGCCTTGTGGCCTTATAGGTTGAAGTACTACGTGTGGCGCGATCTACTTGGCTTAAGGAGTAGCGACGGTTGGAAGTACTTGGGCGTTTTGCTATTAGTCGATACTCGTCGCGAGGTATGTGAACCTCTTCCTATCTCTTCTAGCATGATATATGTGTAACTATGTAGTGCGGTGAGCGTCTGCGTGTTAAATGTATTTGATTGGTCTAAAACATAAAGTGTTATAACGGCTTTATGGGAAGTTGGTTATAATGACTTTATGTAGGTAAGAAAATACTTGTGGTTTTAAAAGGTAATCGATTTGAACTATAAGCGGTTGGTTATGTGATAATAAAGAACTTGAAGTATTTCAAAAGATTTTGAATCATTTTGAAAGAAGAAGTAATACTTGGTTTTGAAAACTTAAGAGTTATACTAGCTTTATGGGAAGTTAGGTATAACGGCTTAAGAATGTTTCTTGATTTGGAAATCGGAATGTGTATCGACAAACCAACTGCGGCGTTAATAAAAGGAAATGTTTTGTGATTAAGTATTATTAAAACCGAGAAACTTCCATCCGCATGAAGCTAAGATGAGACAAAAGGATATTCCTAGATCATGGCTGTTGTAATAAGATTGTTATAAACAAGAATGTCCTACTCACACATAAGGTTTATGTTTCTCAGATTGTTAAAAGAGAATTATATTCCTAAATAAATAAGACTATGAACTACGAAACCTTTCTAAAATAAGAAACGTAAACATTTGAAATTAGGCAAACTTGGACGTTTGGAAAATAATGTTGTTACTTGATTTTACAAAGGTAAGTGTTTTGATTTACTTCAAAAGATAATCACTCTATTTTCATATACTGCGGGTATTGTGTGGTTTTTGTGAAAGTAACGTATCTTTTAAAGAGTTAATGTATGAAGTACTTTGGGGATAAAAACCCGAACTTGCTGACATATAGTAGAAAGTACCCTGTGTGTATAACTTGATTTGTGTTGGTTTGTGATAGCCTTGTAATACTTTCTTGTTGATTGATAAGTAAACATGCTAGGATGCTACGTGTGTTAGTATCTTGTGATGTTTGTGTAAAGGGGTTTTTCCCTTGTTTTGCTTGTGTTGTTTAACGATAAGCTGTTATGTTAGTATTATTCATCACTCATCTCTTGAGATGATTAGGAGGTTGGCGCCTCCGTCTGGGGTAGACTCAGGCGGGTCTAGTGACCTATGATTCGAGAATACCTCATGCGGGTCCAGGTGATCTATGCGGAGCTACGAGAGTTCCAGGTTAGGGTGCGTCCTTTATGGGCATGCGGTCCATGTGGCCATGCGGACTGCGAAGTCCAGGCGGATGCCGGGGAGTAGCTACCCTCGATGCGGGGTTATACCTCACGCGGGCCGATGAGATTGGCCTATGCGGAGCTGCGGGAAGTTCCAGGGCTAGACGCGCACATTAGATACTGCGGGCGAGTGGCCAGCTTTGATCATGTGACGGTCTAGACAGATCTCATGATACAGTTTATGACCTTGTTGGTACTGTGGGTTTTAGTAGTCGGCTATGCCTTCGTACTTACCCCGTACGGTTTTATTATAACACAGGTGGGACCTGGTGTTCATGTGTGTTCCTTGGTACTTTCATATCATAGACTGCCGGCAGTGAGGAATGTGTTCCACGGGCACGATTGATGTTGTGGGCGTGAGACCCATTGTTATGCTTAAGTGATGACTTGAGGGCGTGAGTCCCTGACTTGACATGACTGTTTATTTATTGTGAACTGTAGTTTGGTTATCATACATGTCTCCTGCTTTATATAGACTACTATGATTTCATTTCTGATGATTTATTTGATTTCACATACTAAATTTTTGTTATCTTGACCTCGCTTGAAGCTGCGTTCATGCCGCAGGTAAAGGTACACCAGTCGTTGATCCTCGCTCTTAGGGTCACAGTTCAGCGTTTGGGAAAGCTCCGTTTCTCCGGAGGCTTATCTTGGTATAGTCCCCTGTTGTGGTAGGTGCTTACATTCAGGGGTATGACGGGGCCCTGTCCCGTCGTTGTTGTCATATTATTCGTAGAGGTCTGTAGTACTGTTGTGGGCAGAATTTGTAAGAGGTTATGCTTCAAATTGTTATTTATATATATCTTGAAGGTAACCGTTTTTGGTTGCTTTGTCTTCTTATTTCACTGTCATATTACATTGGTTTCATGTATTGTCTTTATGTTCCGCTGATTACTCTGATGTTGTGTCACTAGGGTGCCCGGGGTAAGGCACCAGTAACGGGCCCCGGAACGGGTCGTTACAACAACAAAGAGCCATGTGGAATCCACTATCTTCACAAAAAAACGTCCCACTCTACCTACTCCCACTAACCCAAAATGTCTTGCAAGACTTGACCAATTGACTTGCCCACTAGGCCATTATTTTCGTCCAACATAAGCCAACTAAGGGTGACACATGTCGCCCTCCCATTGGTCCAAAATATTTCGTTTCTCGGAAAAATCCGTAATCGGTTAAAATATTAAAAACGTAGAATTTCCTTCACAAGGTTCGGAATCTTTTCCGTCGAAAGCTTACAATCTCACTCTTAACCTAATTAGGGTTTGTGCAAACGTACGTACGTCCTCACGTACATACTCCGGAAATACGGGGTATAACATTCTCCCCTCCTTAGAAACATTCGTCCCGAATGTTCCTTCTAAGTCTCAAAACAACCATGCGCCAGTACAGTCTTCACTGCTATACTTATGAAAACAATCATGCCATACCTGGCCACAATACAACACGCGCATTTACTTACATCCAAGTCCACGAGGAATCACCTTCATCACTACAAAAGTTCCCGCTCTCGGTCTAAAATATACTCCCTTCGCACCTTCACTTTACAAAAGAAATGATCACATCTATGCTCGTAACACATGCTCGCTTCTTCCCTTACTCGTCGTACCCTTCTCGTACACTCGAACTCTTTCTCATAACTTACCACATTTCTGTTACCGCTTCAGTTTCCAAAATCTCTGGGTTACTACCTCCAACTTGGTCATCATTAACTGGGAACACTCTGGATGGATCTCCGATACTTTTCCGAACATAACAACATGAAAGACCGGTCGTACTGCCTCCTACGTCGGAAGGCAAAGCTAACATATAGGCAACCTGGCCTATTCTTCACATGATCTAAAAAGGCCCAAAGTAACTCGGGCTAAGTTTCCTCTGTTTTCCAAAACTCGTCACCCCCTTTCCGGGGTGGTACCTTCAAGAAGACCCACCTTCAACCTGAACTCCAAGCGTCGTCGCTGATTATCCGCACAACTTCTGTTGACTCCGAGCTGCCGATAACCTCTCCTGGATAGGCTTCACCCTATCCACATACTGCTGAAACAAGAATGAACCAGCTATCTGAACCTTGCCAACATCGAACCAATCGACCGGCAGCTTATACTTTCTCCCCTACAAGGAGTCATAAGGCGATATCCGAATACTGAAATGGTAGCTATTAAAACACTCCCTCAACAGGAGGCAACCATCCTCACAGCTACCCCTGAAATCTAAACACTGGCCCGAGGGCGAATGCGATACTGAGACTCACCCGAGTTCCTAACCCTGCCTGGTAAAACTTCCAGAAAACGAAATAGCCGTAACCTGGGCTCCACTTCCTGTCATAGGGTGAAAGTATGCACCTCGTGCAGCCTTACAACCTTCCTGATATAACATCTTGTATAACCCTCTGCCGAGTAAACTGTCCTGACTGAAAGACAAGACGGACTGACCTCATCGGCCCGACTACTGGTCGAACGCATCCACGAACTCATACGCTGGATAACTAAACTTGGGCCTAACACCCTCGTGACCCTATCACAAAGCGGGACCACCCCAAACTGACCCCACCACCATACAGGCCGCGGGTTGACCCGCAATCGGTCCGCAACCCGACCCGCTATCGCGCCAAACACTTGCTCCCCGATCCGGAACAATCCCACAATCAAGTCACGAAAACCTAGTGGTCTTCTTAGCTCAACTACCCTCTTTCATTACCACCCGGGACTTATCACACAGACATATCTCACGTGTACTATGCACTCTGATAAAGGTTAACATAACAAAAATCTTTTACTCAAGATGGCCTCGCCTCTAAGGTCTCCACGTATAAAACTCTAAGGCTCACACTTTCCTTATCCCCAATCTTACCCGGTTAACTAACCATGATTTCTAATCACAATTAACACAATGCTATGTGAGCATAACATTTAAGGTATACTCATCTTATCATACGTACTAATCTCTAGAGGGTTAAGGATCTACCTATATCTACAGCTTCACTCCCCTTTGTCGTTCTAATCAATCATGCCCTGTTGGGCGTATAGCTAGGGAAGGTGACGAACTAGCCACTGATCCTGAAGGCTGAGTCTTCCTACTTGCATCCCTCCTACTAGGACACCCTTTCGACACATGGCCCTGACGGCCGCAGGTAAAACAAGTACCAACAAAAAGATGACATTCCCCGGGATGACGCCTGTCACACTGTGAACACTGGGGAAAAACTGAATCCGGCTGGCTGGAACCTACGTGTATCTGTGAACCTGAAGCCCCGGAGTTGACCAACTCCGGCATACCCCGAACGTCCTGAAGTCTGTGGAGGACCACTCTGCACTGGCGGAGGCGCATAACCAGTCTGCTGCTGAGAAGGTCCGCCTCGAAAGTTACCAAAGGACCCTGCTGATCTGGCCCTCTTCTGTTGATCTTGGTTAACCCGTCGATCTCTACGTTTCTCGGCCTGTTGCGCATAAGCCCGTACGCGGGCAATATCCATGCATGACTGAAGGGCTACTCTTGTACAACCCTTTACTAGATAATTGTCTAGACCCGTGATATATCGGTGCACTCTATATTCTCTGGTTGCTAAAATCCTAGCTAATGTGAGTCCATTCCTTTGTAATCCATATTCTCTGTTCCGATCGTGGGCCGAAGGCTCATATATCATGGCCGCATGAGGCTATGCTGTGCTAAACTCTGCTTTGGTGGCGATGTCGCGAACTCCCGAATGAAGCACCACCGCTTGGTGATGATTGGGCACGTGCCCTCGTAACCGCCAGTATTCTACTCGCGCCTCGCCCGGTGCCTTGCCCTCCTGGAGCATACCGCTGCTCGCATAGGCCTGCATAGGCCCGCATGAGGTATTCCTCGCATCGGGGGTAGCTAGCCCGCGGTACCCTCCTAGACTCCCGCAGTCCGCATAGTCACATAGACAACATAGTCACACAGACCGCATAAGGCACTCCTCGCATCGGGATAATACACCCGGAATGATCAATCCTGGAGCATACCGCTGCTCCGCATAGTCACACAGACCGCATAGGCCGTATAGACCCGCATCAAGGGTGGCAAGCCCTCGGTATAACAAGTCAAGGGGGTATGTGATATAATAACAGTACAACGGGCTTAACGTTTAACAACGTAAGCACAACAAGAATAACCCCCTTACACAACATCACAAGATACTAACACACGTAGCATCCTAACATGTTTACTTACCAAATCAACAAGAAAGTATTACAAGGCTATCACAAACCAACACAATCAAGTTATTCACACAAGGTACTTTCTACTTTATGTTAACAAGTTCGGGTTTTTATCCCCAAAGTACTTCATACATTAACTCTTTAAAAGATCCGTTTCTTTTACAAAAGTCACACAGTACCCGTAGTATAGAAATATAGTGACTATCTTTTTAAGTAAACCCAAAACACTTCCCTAAGTAACAACATTATTTTCCAAACGTTCAAGTTTGCCTAATTTCAAATGCTCAAGCTTCTCATTTTCGAAAGGTTTCGTAGTTCAAATCACTTAATAATATAATTCTCCTTTTAAAACAATTTGAGAAACATATGCCTTATGTGTGAGTAGGTTATTCTTGTTTATAACAATCTTGTTAAAGCAGCCATGATCTAGGAAATGTAATATCATTTTCTCTCATCTTAGCTTCTATACAGATGGAGGTTTCTATTGGTTTTAATAATACTTAATTAGTCGATACATTTCCCCTTATTAGCGCTGCAGTGGTTTGTTCGATACTTATTCTCATTTCCGAAATCAATACAAGGCGTTTATAAATAATTAAGTAAACCGTTCCTTTTGTCTCTCTTAAGTCGTTATACCTAACTTCCCATAAGGCTAGTATAACTCTTAAGCTTTTAAAACCAAGTATTACTCTTCTTTCAAAAACGGTTCTTAATTCTTTTGAAATACTTCAAGATTCTTTATTATTAGACTCAAGTCGTAAGACATCGCGATAAAACCACGTTCGATTAACACACGTCGTCACCGTACTATATATATTCTTTTAAAATATCATGCTCAAGAGGATAGGAAGAATCACATACCTCGCGACGATTATCGACTAATAGCAAAATGCTCCGCCATAACGGCTAGCCTTGTCCACCTTCCAAGTAGAACATGCTACTCGCGAACATTCAACCTATAAAGGCCATATCGTTTATCAACGTCTAGACTACTCTGTAGAATATTCTAAGCGAGGGTTCTCTATTCTCTGGAAAATCGGGCAGACTTCCTACCGTTATACTACACAAGTCTCTGTTAGTACGGTCTATGTAAATCTGATTCAAATCTTCTTCTTTTATACCGCCTACTGTGATTACAGTTCAATTCTATTCTTTAATATCCTTCTATATCTTATACTCAAATCTTAACTATTCTTATATGTAATCTCCAATTACAATAGAAGGACAAAAGTGTTTTCTCGATAAGCCCAAAATTATCCAAGTTAAATGTCGATCCTGAGCAAGGTTTAGCTCCTAACTTGCACGCTCCGATAGCTCCAAGAAACCCTTAGAAGTTCTACACCACTTCTACTCAAATACTATAAGGGATTTGGGGCTAGGGTATTTTGGAATAGTAACTATACTAGAAGGCAACTTTCTACAAAAGTGGGGGAGGGGTCTCGACCGAAGCCACTAGGCAAGGGGGGAGAGGGCTTTGGACGAGAGAGCAACTAAGAGGGAGGGATTTTTGAGACTTAGAGAAGTGTGGAGTGGATGAAGAAGTCTTCACTCAAGGGGGGTATTTATAGAACACTCAAGGGACAAGATTAAAACAAGTGGAGGGTTGGGATTAGGATCCAAGTGAAAGATGAGGTCTTCCAACCAAGTGTCTCCCACAACATTTGGACATATGTCCACCACAATATTGGAACACTTGCCCACCACAACAAAGAGCCATGTGGACTCCACTATCTTCACAAAAAAACGTCCCACTCTACCTACTCCCACTAACCCAAAATGTCTTGCAAGACTTGACCAATTGACTTGCCCACTAGGCCATTATTTTCGTCCAACATAAGCCAACTAAGGGTGACACATGTCGCCCTCCCATTGGTCCAAAATATTTCGTCTCTCGGAAAAATCTGTAATTGGTTAAAATATTAAAAAAGTAGAATTTCCTTCACAAGGTTCGAAATCTTTTCCGTCGAAAGCTTACAATCTCACTCTTAACCTAATTAGGGTTTGTGCAAACGTACGTACGTCCTCACGTACATACTCCGGAAATACGGGGTATAACACTGCCACACCAGACCAACTCCAAGTACATCCAAGGGCACTTAGCATAAACTCCTTCAAATTCGAGTATTTCTTACTTTCTGCATTAATTTACCTCCACTGAACAAGTCACACAGACTTATTAAAATAAACAATGTCAACGAAGGAAGGATAATTGTTACACCCCGTAGTTCCAGAGTATATATATGAGGACGTACGTACGAGAATACGACATTAAAATTGGAAAGGAAGAAAGATGTGATTTTTCGACGGAAAAGTTTCCGGTTTTTGTGAGGGAAAAAGGTTCGTTAATGGGAATTGGATTACCAGATTCGGTATTCGGACTTCTGGGATTATTTTAGAAGTATTGGAATTTTATTTCCGGAATTGGTCACGCGGGGCCCACGGAAGGATTTACGGTTTTGTGGGGCCCACTTTATTTTCGGATTTTTGGCATTACGGATTTTTCCGAGAGATGAAATATTTTGGACCATTAGGAGGGCGACATGTGGCACCCTTAAGTGGCATGTTGGACGAAATAGTAGGCAAGTGGCCAAGTCAAATAGTCAAGTCTTGGAAGATATTTTCTTTGGGTTAGTGGGAGTAGGTTTGGGGCGTTTTTGTGGGCAAGTGGGGGAGGCCTCTTGGATGGTTTTCTTGAGCAAGTGTATGGCCACATGGCTCATTGTTGTGGTGGATGTCCCAATGTTATGGTGGACATATGTCCCCATGTTGTGGTGGACACTTGGTGGAAGACTTCAGGCAAGCTACCTAATCTACACCTCCACTTGCTTGAATCTTGGCCGCTTCATTGTTCTATAAATACCCCTCAAGTGCAAGACTTCTTCATCCATGAAACAATTTCCAAGTCTCAAACCTCCCTCCCCCTTTGAGTAGTTCTCGTCCACAACACCTCCCCTTCCACTCTGCGTCAGTCTGAGTCCCCACTCTTGGTCGAAAAGTTTGCTTCTAGTATTGTTGCTATGCCAAAATACCTTAGCCTAAATCCCTTGTAATTTTCCTAAGTTACCTCCATACTAAAAGCCCGGAAATACTACTTTATTTCCTTTAGTCACAAAACGAAACCCTAGGAAAATCTTCATTGTTGGTTGAAGTATTAAGTAGAAGTGTTTAGAAACTTCTAAGGGTTTCTTGGAGCGAATTGGAGCGTACAGAATAGGAGCTAAACCTTGCTCAGGATCGACATATAATCTTGGATAATTTTGGGCTTATCGAGGTAATGATCTTTGTCCCCCTATTGTAATTGGATATTACATGTTGTAGTAATGTATAGTTGAGTATACTATATGTAGAATGAATATGGATATGAATTGAATCAGTATTTACATAGGATTTGTATTCTGATGAGCTTGTTGTATTATTGTGGAGTAGAATTGTACACGTCAGGTTAGGCGTGTAACCACTGGGATTGTTGGTTTGGTAGCAGGCCTCGTTAGAGGAGGAGATTTATGTGGTGGCGGGGGGGGGGGGGGAGGTGCTGCCGAATTTTCCGTAGAATAAGGAACCTGGTACTTAGAATTGTTCTACGAAGAGAGCTAGAAGTTAATAAACGTTTTATGGCCATTATAGGTTGAAGTACTACGAGTAGCATATTCTACTTGAAGGGTGGAAAAGGCTAGCAGGATTATAGTACTGTGGAGCGTTTTGCTAATTGTCGATAATCGCCGCGAGGTATGTGAACCTCTTCCTATCCTTTCTAGCATGATATTTGTGAAATATATTTAGTGCGGTAGACGCACGTGTGTTTAAAGGAAGTTGATTTTCCTTTTGTGTCCTTGATTTGATTCCAAAGTTAAGTGACTTGTTATGAAATATTAAGGACTTGAATTATGTTAAAAAGTTGTAAAACCTCACTCATGAGCAATGGGTGTGTGGTCTTTTAAAGAATAAAGTTATCTTGATTTCGAAAATAAGAATGGTTTTATCATTGGATTTAAAATGATAACTTGACTTATAAACAACTTGATTTTGGGAAAGGAGAAGTAACTTGATTTAAAGGTATAGGTTACTTGTTTTTAAAAGAGTAAGACACTTGGTTTAAAAAGTATATTGCTACTTGACTTTTAAAGGAAAAAGTGACTTTGTTTTAAAGGAAGGTATGGTTTTGTCTTAAGATTGGTTAAAAAATAAGGTATGGAAATTGTTTTGGTTTTACTTTGATGTCTTTTGACTTGAGTTTTAAATAATAAGAATCTTGAAGTATTTCAAAAGAGTTATGAATCATTTTTGAAAGAAAAGAAATACTTGGTTTTAAAAGCTTAAAGTGTTATACTAGCTTTATGGGAAGTTAGGTATAACGACTTAAGGAAGATAGAAGGAACGGTTTACTTATTTGTTTATGAAAGTCTTGTATTGATTTCTGGAAAGTGTAGTAAGATGGTTTGATAAGTAAACATGTTACGATGCTACGTGTGTTAGTGTCTTGTGATGTTTGTGTGAGGGGTTAATTCTTGTTGTGCTTACGTTGTTAAACGATAAGCGTTATCTTGTTATTATATCACATACCCACGACTTGTTATGATGTGAGGGCTTGCCACCTCGATGTGAGGAATACCTCATGCGGTGCATGTGACCTATCGCGGGCTGCGGGAGTTCGAGATTGATCAATCGGTGTGTTATCCGTCACGAGGAGTGCCTCATGCGATGCGTGTGACTATGCGGATGCGTGTGACTATGCGGACTTGGGGTCGAGGATGCGCGGGTTAGCTATCCGTCACGAGGAATACCTCATGCGGTGCATGTGACCTATGCGGTGCGGGAGTTCGAGATTAGGCACGCATAATGATACTATGGGCGATTGGCCTTGCCCGATAATTAGCGGCCTAGAAAAGACCGATTCACGTTATATCTATTTTGATCTTGTTTATCTTTGTGTATATGCGATTAAATTGGTTATTAAATGCGTATTTGTAATTGGTTTTAAAATGTTATGATTTGATTTGATGTACTTCTGATTTCACATACTTGGTACTGTTATCGACCTCGCCGAGGCTGCGTTACATGCGCGGTAGAAGTACACGATCGTCGATCCTCGCTCATAGGATCACGATTCGGTGTTTTGGGAAGCTCCGTTTCTCCGGAGGCTTATCTTTGGTATAGTCCCCTGTCGTTGTAGGTACTTACATTCAGGGGTATGGAGGGGCCCTGTCCCGTCGTTGTTGTTATAACATTCGTAGAGGTATGTAATCTTGTTGTGGCGAGTTTGTAAAGGGATGTAGCGTCGGGTTCAAGTTTTATTTATATATTCGTAAAGGTAACCGTTTTGGTTGCTTTTTCTTATTTCATTATTGTATATCTTGTTTCATGTGTATGTTTTTATATCGCTGATTTTCTCGATGTTGTATCGATAGGGTGCGGGGTAAGACACGATCGCGGGCCGAGTCGTCGTGACAAAGTGGTATCGAGCGATTAATCCTCGAGAAAGTGTCTCTGAGCCGTATCTAGTACAGTCTTGATTATCGGTGTGTTGTGCACCACACCTATAATCAGGAGGCTGCATGATATTTAGGATTGGTTTCCATTCTTCTCACTCTGAGATCGTGCCTTAGAGCTGTGTTATAAGTTGGACTCCCTATGGCGTATTCGTATGTGCTAGTTATGCCTCTACGCAAGGCAACCAGAGCCCAGAAGGGCAAGGCAGCAGAGGGAGCTGCGAGTAGAGCACAGAGGGTTACGAGGCCGCAGGCGATCATTATCTGAGACAGCACTTCATTCGGGGAGTTCTGTGACGCCGCTAGCCCTAGAAGAGTTTAGAGCAGTAGCAGTAGCTACTGAGACCACGACACCTGAGCCTCCAGTCCCACGGTCGGGAGCAGAGGATATGAGTTACAAGGAGATGGCCCAGTTACTAGCCAGGTTTGTGGCTAGGGATGAGGACAGACAAGAGTCGGAGGTTCCGGTAGTACCAGTAGTTCACCCTAGATCTGATAGTTGAGATTTCGGGACTTCTTGAGTTGCGGTCCACCCGAGTTCCATGGATTGTGAACTGAGGAAGATCATCAGGAGTTTATTCGACAGTTGCAGCGGATCATGAAAGTGATCAATACCTCAGAGGCATTTTCTTACACCTTGCGCCTCGCGGATGAGAGCTCAGGCAGATAGGTTTATGATGTTGAGGTAGAACGGGCGGACGGTTCGGGAATACAGTATAGAGTTTGACTCATTGGCTCGTTATGTCCCCGCTTTAGTGGCAGACATGGAGGATAGTGTGCACCGATATGTCACAGGACTTGACGATTATTTTTACAAAGGGTTGTACAAGAGTAGCTCTTCAGTCAGACATGGACATTGCCGCGTCTGAGCTTATGCGCGTGACGAGAACGTAGAGATTGATGTATTAACCAAGATCAGCAGAAGAGGGACAGAACAGCAAGGTCCTTTGGTAACTTTCGAGGCGGACCTTCTCAGCAGCAGGCGGGTTATGCGCCTCCGCCAGTACAGAGTGGTCCTCCACAGACTTCAAGACGTTCGGGGTATTTAGGAGTTGGTCAGAACTCCAGGGTTTCTGGTTCACAGATTTACATAGGTTCTAGCCAGCCAGATTCAGTTTTCCCTCAGTGTTCACTTTGTGGTAGGCGTCACTCCGGAAAATGTCGTCTTTTTACTAATGCTTGTTTCACCAGCGGCCGTCAGGGCCATGTAAAGAGAGAATGTCCTAGTAGGAGGGATACAGGTGGGATGACTTATCCTACCAAGTCATTTGCGGATTCATTAGGTCGGAGAGGAAGGGGTGTTAGCCAGAGGAGGCCGCCCCCACCTCGGTAAGGCCGTTGTGGTAAGTGTTCTTATGGGGAGTGTCGTGCTACTTAGATAGCTTGTTAGGCTTGCGGCCAGCAGGGCCATTGTGCGAGAAATTGTGCGAGCAGGTGGCGCGGATGTTACGACTCGACGCCGGGATCGATGGCTGGTTCATCACCGTCTGTAGTTATGCGCCCAGCAGAGCAGGATTTGATTAGAGCGGCAAAGGGAAAGTGAGGCAGTAGTTGTAGAGATATCTTCAGCCTTTAGAGACTTGTTTATGTCGTTATGGTAGATACATGTGGAGTTCTATGTTCGGTTAGCATTGTGTAAGTTCTGATTAGAAAACATGGGTAGTTGAAAAGGGTAAGTGCAGGGGCGAGAAAATGGGAGCCTTAGAATTTATATGATTGGGACCTTGGATGCAAAGTCGTCTTGAGTGGATGATTTTCACGGTTGGTCTTTGTTGAAGTACTTGGTATCGTGATATATATTGTGGGATAATTCCTGGTAGTGTGAGATGGAAGTGGTAGCTTCCAGCGTGATTGGTAAGATTGTTAGGATCGGGAGCGAGTTTAGTCTGAAGTGGGTCGGGTTGAGGCCATATCGCGAGTCAACTGCGGCCGGAAGGTGGTGGGGTCGGTTGAGGTGGTCCGCTAGATGATAGGGTCACGAGGGTGTTAGGCCCAAGTTTAGGTAACCATCGTATGAGTTTGTGGATGCGTTCGCCCAGTAGTAGGGCCGATGGGGTCAGCCCATCTTGTCTTTTAGTCAGGACTGTTTACTCGGTGGAGGGTTATGCGAGATGTTATCAGGAAGGTTGTAAGGTTGCACGGGGTTCCTACTTTTATTTTATGGCAGGCAGTGGAGCCCAGTTTATGGCTATTTCTTTTTCGGGAGGTTTTACCAGGCGGGGTTGGGAACTCAGGTGAGTCTCGATGTGCATTCACCTCGTGCGGACGAACAGCGCGTTTTATCCAGACATTTGAGGATAGGTTACGGACCGGTGTTTTGATTTCAGGGGTAGCTGTGAGGATTATTTGCCTCTTGTTGAGTGAGTATTATATAGCTACCATTTTAGTATTTGGATGACGCCTTATGAAGCCTTGTATGGGCGGAAGTGTAGGTTGCCGGTTGATTGGTTCGATGTTGGCAAGGTTCAGATAGTTGGTCCATACTTGTTTCAGCAGGATGTGGATAAGGTGAAGCTTATCCAGAAGAAGTTATTAGCTGCTCAGAGTCAACAGAAGTCGTGTGGATAATCGGCGTCGACACTTGGAGTTCAGGTTGACGGTAATTCTTCTTGAAGGTTCCACCCCGGAAGGGTGTGACGAGATTTGGAAAGCAGGGGAAACTTAGCCCGAGGTACTTTGGGCCTTTTCAGATCGATGTAGAATAAGCCAGGTTGCCTATAAGTTAGCACTGCCGTCCGACTTAGGAGGCGATGCGTCCGTATCCCGTGATGCTATGTTTGGAAGAGTATCGGAGATCCGTCAGTGTTCCCGATTAATGATGACCAAGTTAGAGATAGTAACCGAGTTGTTGGAAAAGCTGGAGCAATGACGAAATGTAGTGCGTATAGTAGGAAGAGTTCGAGCGCATTTGCGAGGAGATGCGGCGAGTAAGGGGAGAAGCGAGCATGTGTTATGAGAATAGAAGTGATCATTTCTTGTGTGAAGAAAGTATCCTTTGGACCATAGGTGGAGCTAATGGTATTGTTATACGATTAGAGGTGATTCTTCGTTGGCTTGGATGTGAGTTTTTGTGCGTATGTGGTATTATGGCCAGGTGTTATACCCCGTATTTCCAGAGTATGTACGTAAGGACGTACGTAGAAAAGTTTGGGCTTTAAAGTGGACTTGGCCGAAATTATTTTGTGCACAACACCCGATTAGAGTTGTTTTTCGGCAAAAGCGTTTTACGACTTGCGAGGAAAATTCCGGCTATGTCATTTATTATTTTTGCGGATTTTTCCGAGAGACGAAATGTTTTGGACCAACGGGAGGGTGACACTTGTCACCTCAGTGGCGTCCAAGTGGGCGATGTGGTTCCGCAGTTGGGGCCTTGTTTTGGCCTTGTTTGTGGCTTATTTTGTGCCATGTTTTGTGCCTTGTTTGGTGCCATGTTTTGTGGAGTAGGGATAGGGGGCACTTGGGCACATCTTGGCCTCCACTTGCCCCACATGGCTTGATCTTGTCCATTGAACTCCTATAAATACCACTAAGCTTGAAGACTTCTTCATCCATTCCATAATTTCAAGTCTTGAAAACCTCCCTCCTCCTTGTTGGTTTCGTCCTTCCCTCTTCCTTTGAGAAGGCCTTGGCCAGGGTACACCACTCCTGGGGCCTTGGCCGAGGTACACCCCCTCCTGAGGCCTTGGCCGAGGGTACACCCTCCTAGTGGTGTCTTGAGAGGTACCCACTCTTGGTAGAAATACTCTCCTAGTATTGTTACTATACCCCAAAATACCTTAGCCGTATACCTTGTAGTATTCCAAAGATACCTCTATCGTAGAGCAGGAAATACTACCTTATGTCCTTTTGTCTCAAACCAAAACCCTAAGGAAAATCTCCATTGTTGGGTGGAGTATTAAGAATAAGTTGCGTAGAACGTCTAGGGGTTGTTGGGAGCGGGTTGGAGCACCCGGAGTCGGAGCTAAACGTTGCTCAGGATCGACAGTCTACGGGGATAATTTTGGGCTTATCGAGGTAAACACTCTTGACCTTATTGTAATTGGAAATTACATGTTGTAGGAATATATAGTTGAAGTATACTATATATAGAAGAACATAGTTGTGCGGCAATGTCTTTTGACTTAAGCTGAATTTAAAGAAGAGAATTGAATCAGACTTACATGGGAATTTGTATTCTGATGAACTTGTGTAGTCTTTATGAAGTAAATTGTATGCGTCAGGTTAGGCGTATAACCCCCGGTTGGCTTGGTAGCGGCCTCGATAGAGGAGGAGATTTGCGTTGTTGCGGGAAATCTTCTTGAATTTTACGTAGAATATGGAACCGAGTAGTCTAGACTTTGATAAACTTGTATAGCAGTATAGGTGGAAGTGCTGCGAGTAGCGTATTCTACTTGAAGAGTGGAAAAGGCTAGCGAAGTGCAAGATCTTGTGGGCGTATTGCTAATTGTCGATAATCGTCGCGGTATGTGAACCTCTTCCTATCCTTTCTAGCATGATGTTTTGTAAACTATGTAGTACGGTGAGCGTCGTGTGCTAAATGAGTTTGGTTGGTTCAAAACATAGGGTGTTATAATAGCTTTATGGGAAGTTAGTTATAACGACTCTATGTAGGTAACATAATGGTTTATTTATTGTAAAAGTTAAGAGACTTGATCTTGAAAGATAAGAGACTTAACCTAATTGACTTGATATGTAACATTTTGCTAAAAATGTTGTAAAACCTCATTCGCGAGTAATGAGTACTTGATTTTAAAAGAATAATGTTTTACTGATTTCGGAAATGAGAATAAGTATCGAACGGACCACATCAGCGCTAATAAAGGGAAATGTATTGACTAATCAAGTATTATTAAAACCAGTAGAAACCTCCATCTGCATAGAAGCTAAGATGAGACAAAATGATGTTACATTTCCTAGATCATGGCTGCTGTTATAAGATTGTTATAAACAAGAATAACCTACTCACATATAAGGTATATGTTTCTCAAATTGTTTTAAAGGAGATTTATATTATTAAGTGATTAATACTATGAACTACAAAACCTTTCAAAATGAGAAACTTGAGTAATTGAAATTAGGCAAACTTGAGCGTTTGGAAAGAATGTTGTTACTTGATTTTACAAAGAGTAGTGTTTTGAATTACTTAAAAGATAGTCACTCTATTTTTATACTACGGTATTGTGTGACTTTTGTGAAAGACGGATCTTTAAAGATTTAATGTATGAAGTACTTTGGGGATAAAAACCCGAACTTGTTAACATAAAGAAGAAAGTACCTTGTGTGAATAACTTGATTGTATTGGTTTGTGATAGTCTTGTAATACCTTCTTGTTGATTTGATAAGTAAACATATTAGGATGCTACGTGTGTTAGTATTTTGTTAGGTTTGTGTAAAGGGGTTTCCCTTGTTGTGCTTATGTTGTTTAACAGTGGCCGTTATGCTAGTATTACATCACTCACCTCTTGACATGTTTAGGGGCTAAGTGCCCTCCGATGCGGGAGTAGACTCAGTAGTCTGTGTGACCTATGATTCGAGAATACCTTATGCGGGTCTGTGTGGCCTATGCGGAGCTACGAGAGTTTCAGGTTAGTGTGCGGCCTTTATGGTTATGCGGTCTATGTGGCCATGCGGTGCGAGTCGGGGCGGCTGCCGGGAGTAGCTACCCTCGATGCGGGAATACCTCATGCGGGCCATTGGAGTGGCCTATGCGGGTGCGGGAAGTTCGGGGCTAGGCGCGCGCATTAGATCTGCGGCGAGTGGCGGCTTTGATCATGTGACGATGCAGACAGATCTCATGATCTGATTTATGACCTTGTTGAATGCGTGGGTTTTAGTAGTCGGCTATGCCTTCGTACTTACCGTGCGGTTTTATGATGACAGTGGGACACGGTGTTCATGTGTATTCCTTGGTACTTTTATATCATAGGCTGGCGGTGAGGAAGGTATTCCACGGGCATGATTGATGTTGTGGCGTGAGACCCATAGTTATATTTGAGTGATGACTTTGAGGCGTGAGTCACGACTTGACATATTCGCTTATTTATTGTGAGCGTAGTTTGGTTATCATACATGTCTCTGTTTTATATAGCGCTATGATTTCATTCTGATATTTTGATTTCACATACTTGGTACTGTTATCGACCTCGCCCGAAGTGCGTTCATCCGCGAGTAAAAGTACACGATCGTTGATCCTCGCCTCGTGGTCACGATTCAACGTTTGGGAAGCTCCGTTTCTCCGGAGGCTTATCAGTAGTATAGTCCCCTGTCGTAGTAAGTGCTTACATTCCGGGGTATGGCGGGGCCCCATCCGCCATTGTTGTCATGTCACTCTTAAGTGCAGTAATCTTGTTGTAGGCGAGTTGTAATGGGATGTAACTGTTCGGTTTTAAGTTGATTTATATATATGCCGGAGGGCAAGTTTTCTCAGATTACTGTTTTACACTTGTTGTTATTCATGTCTTGTTTTATGTTCCGCTGATTACTCTGATGTATGTCTACTTGGGTGCCCGGGGTAAGGCACCAGTCACGGGCCCGGGTTCGGGTCGTGACAAAAGTGGTATCAGAGCAGTTAATCCTCGGAAAGTGTCTACAGACCGTATCTAGTAGAGTCTTGATTATCGGTGTGTTGTGCACCACACCAATAATCAGGAGGCTATAGGATATTTAGGATTGGTTTCCATTCTTCTCATTCTGAGATCGTGCCTTAGAGCTGTGTGATAAGTTGGACCCCTCTAACGTATTTCTTTCCCTTACCGTTATGCCTCCGTGTAAGGCAACCCGAGCCGGGAGGGCAAAGCGTGAGCTGCGAGTAAACACGAGAGGGTTCGTGAGCACAGGCCCGATCATCACGACATGGTGCTTGATTGGGGAGTTCTGCGACATCACGGCCCAGCGAGTTTAGCACCGCAGCGGCGATTCCTCTGCGGCCACGACATTTGAACCTTCACTCGCGGCCGGGAGCGGAGAATATATATTGCAAAGCGACCACATTACTAGCTATGATTTTGGCTACGAGAGACTATACCGTTATTCCGCGAGTCTTGATGAATATCTAAGTGAGGGTTGTGCTAGAGTAATCCTTCAGTTAGGCTTGATCATGGCCTGTGTACGGGCTTATGCGCGGCAAGCCAAGCGTAGAGATCGAAGGGTTAACCAGGCAGCGAAGAGGCGAGCAATGAGGTCCTTTAGTAACTTTTCGGCGAATCGCCTCGTGACTGGATATGCACATCCACGGTCAGAGTGGTCCTCGCGGGTTGAGCGTTCGGGGTGGCGGAGTTGGTGAGCTCGAGTTTCCGGTTCACGGCTACACGTAGGTTCCGGCCAGCGGATTGATTTTTCCCGGTGTTCCACGGTGTAATGACGTCCTCGAAGTGTCGTCTTTTAGTTGGTACTTGTTTTACTGCGGCCGTCGAGGCCGTATGTCGAAAGGATGTCTAGTAGAAGGACTCGGCTTCATGATCGATGACGATTCATCATCTTCCCTAGCTACACGCCTACTGCAGGCGAGTTTGATTAGACGACTAAGGGGAGTGAAGCAGTAGATACAGGTATATCCTTAACCCTCTAGAGATTAGTACGTGTAAGATGAGTATATCTTAAGTATTATGTTCAGATAACATAAGTGAAAAATTGTGATTAGATATCATGGTTAGTTAGCAGAGTAAGATTTGGGGATAGAGGAAGTGTGAACCTTAGAGTCTTATACGTAGAGACCTTAGAGGTAAGGCCGTCTCAGAGAAAAGAGGTATTTTATGTTTGACCACTTATCGGAGTGCATAGTGCACGTGAGATATGTTTGTGTGATAAGTCCCTGAGTAGTGTGGAAGGAAGGAGGGTAGTTGAGCTAAGAAGACCGCTAGGTTTTCGTAACATGGATTAGTGAGATTGTTCCGGATCGGGAGCAAGTGTTTCTGCAAGAGTGGGTCGGGTTGAGGCCGTGCGCGAGTCAACCGCGACTGTTTTATGGTGGGGTCGGTTGTGGTGGTCGCCGGTGGTAAGTCACGAGGTGTTAGGCCCAAGTCTAGTTAACCATCGTGCGAGTTCGTGGATCGTTCGACCCGATGGCCGGACCGATAAATTGACCCATCGTGTCTTTCAGTCAGGACCGTTACTTGGCAGTGATGTTATATCAGAGAGGTTGTAAGGCTGCACGGGGTGCCTACCTTCACCTTATGACGGACAGTGGAGCCAGTGCGGTATCTCTTTCTGGAAGTTTTACCAGGCAGGGTTAGGAACTCAGGTGAGTCTCAGAATCGCATTCGCCCTCGGGCCAGTGTTTTGATTTCAGGGGTAGCTGTGAGGATTGATGCCTCCTGTTGAGGGAGTGTTGTAACTACCATTTCAGTTTTCGGATATCGCCTTATGAAGCCTTAGGGGCGGAAGTGTAAGTTGCCGGTCGATTGGTTCGATGTTGGCAAGTTGATTGTTAGTTCATACGGTTTCGTGAGAATGTGGTACGGTGTGGCGAGTTTTGGAAAGCGGAGAAACTTAGCCCGAGGTACTTGGAGCCTTTCGGATCATGTGAAGAATAGGCGGGTTGCCTATAGTTAGCATTGCCGTCCGACTTAGGAAGCGATGCGTCCGATCTTTCGTGTTGCTATGTTCGGAAAGTAGCGGAGATCCATCAGTGTTCCCGATTAATGATGACCAAGTTGGAGATAGTAACCCGGAGATTTCGGAAGCAGGCGATGCGAAATGTAGTAAGTTATGAGAAAGAGTTCGAGTGTACGAGAAAGTGCAGCAGCGTTAGGGAAGGAGCGAGCATGTATTGCGAGCATAGATGTGATCATTTCGTTTGTAAAGAGTAGGTGCGTAGGGAGTATCTTTTAGACCCCGGGTGGGAGCTTTTGTAATGATAGAGGTGATTCCTCGTGGACTTGAATTAAGTATTTCTGGCGTGTGTTATGTTATGGCGGTGTGGCGAGATTGTTTTAAGTAAGTATAGCGGTGAAGACTATCTTGGCGCATGTTTGTTGAGACTTAGAAGGAACATTCGGGATGAATGTTTCTAAGGAGGAGAATGTTATACCGTATTTCAGTATATGCGTGGGGCGTGCGTAGAAAAGTTTGGGCTTTAAAGTGGACTTGGCGAAATTATTTTGTGCCTGACACCCGATTAGAGTTGTTTTTCGACGAAACGTTTTACACAGCTTGTGAGGGGAAAATTCCGGCTATGTCATTTATTATTTTTGCGGATTTTTCCGAGAGACGAAATGTTTTGGACCAACGGGAGGGTGACACTTGTCACCCTCAAGTGGGCGTCCAAGTGGACGATGTGGTTCACGGATTGGGGCCTTGTTTTGGCCTTGTTTTGTGGCTTATTTTGTGCCATGTTTTGTGCCTTGTTTGGTGCCATGTTTTGTGGAGTAGGGATAGGGGGCACTTGGGCACATCTTGGCCCTCCACTTGCCCCCCACATGGCTTGATCTTGTCCATTGAACTCCCTATAAATACCCCCCCTAAGCTTGAAGACTTCTTCATCCATTCCATAATTTCCAAGTCTTGAAAACCTCCCTCCCTCCTTGTTGGTTTCGTCCTTCCCCTCATCCTTTGAGAAGGCCTTGGTCGAGGGGAACACCCACTCCTGAGGCCTTGGCCAGAGGTACACCCTCACAGTGGTGTCTTGAGAGGTACCCCCCCCTCTTGGTAGAAATACTCTCCTAGTATTGTTACTATACCCCAAAATACCTTAGCCGTATACCTTGTAGTATTCCAAAGATACCTCTATACGTAGAGCCCGGAAATACTACCTTATGTCCTTTTTGTCTCAAACCGAAACCCTAAGGAAAATCTCCATTGTTGGTTGGAGTATTAAGAAGAAGTTGCGTAGAACTTCTAGGGGTTGTTTGGAGCGGGTTGGAGCACCCGGAGTAGGAGCTAAACGTTGCTCAGGATCGACATTATACTTGGATAATTTTGGGCTTATCGAGGTAAACACTCTTGACCTTCTATTGTAATTGGAAATTACATGTTGTAGGAATATATAGTTGAAGTATACTATATATAGAACTGAACATAGTTGTGCGGCAATGTCTTTTGACTTAAGCCTGAATTTAAAGAAGAGAATTGAACTGTACTTACATAGGACTGTATTTACAGTAGACTTGTGTAGTTGCTATGAAGTAAATTGTGTACGTCCGGTTAGACGTATAACCCCCCCCGGTTGGCTTGGTGGCGGCCTCGATAGAGAGGAGATTTACGTTGTTGCGGGGAGGTCTTTGCCGAATTTTCTGTAGAATATGGAACCGAGTAGTCTAGACTTTGATAAACTTGTATAATCGTATAGGTGGAGGTACTGCGAGTAGCGTATTCTACTTGAAGAGTGGAAAAGGCTAGCGAGTGCGATCTTGTGGGCGTATTGCTAATTGTCGATAATCGTCGCGAGGTATGTGAACCTCTTCCTATCCTTTCTAGCATGATGTTTTGTAAACTATGTAGTACGGTGACGTCATGTGCTTAATGAGTTTGGTTGGTTCATAACATAGGGTGTTATAATAGCTTTATGGGAAGTTAGTTATAACGACTCTATGTAGGTAACATAATGGTTTATTTATTGTAAAAGTTAAGAGACTTGATCTTGAAAGATAAGAGACTTAACCTAATTGACTTGATATGTAACATTTTGCTAAAAATGTTGTAAAACCTCATTCGCGAGTAATGAGTACTTGATTTTAAAGAATAATGTTTTGATTTGGAAATGAGAATAAGTATCGAGCGAACCACGGCGCTAATAAAGGGAAATGTATTGACTAATCAAGTATTATTAAAACCAGTAGAAACCTCCATCTGCATAGAAGCTAAGATGAGACAAAATGATATTACATTTCCTAGATCATGGCTGTTGTTATAAGATTGTTATAAACAAGAATAACCTACTCACATATAAGGTATATGTTTCTCAAATTGTTTTAAAGGAGATTTATATTATTAAGTGATTAATACTATGAACTACAAAACCTTTCGAAAATGAGAAACTTGAGTAATTGAAATTAGGCAAACTTGAACGTTTGGAAAAGAATGTTGTTACTTGATTTTACAAAGAGTAATGTTTTGAATTACTTAAAAAGATAGTCACTCTATTTTTATACTACGTATTGTGTGACTTTTGTGAAAGACGGATCTTTAAAGATTTAATGTATGAAGTACTTTGGGGATAAAAACCCGAACTTGTTAACATAAAGAAGAAAGTACCTTGTGTGAATAACTTGATTGTATTGGTTTGTGATAGTCTTGTAATACCTTCTTGTTGATTTGATAAGTAAACATATTAGGATGCTACGTGTGTTAGTATTTTGTTATGTTTGTGTAAAGGGGGTTCCCTTGTTGTGCTTATGTTGTTTAACAGTGGCCGTTATGCTAGTATTACATCACTCACCTCTTGACATGTTTAGGGGCTAAGGCGCCTCCGTCGCGGGAGTAGACTCGGTAGTGCAGTGTGACCTATGATTCGAGAATACCTTATGCGGTGCAGTGTGGCCTATGCGGGCTACGAGGATTCGAGTTAGTGTGCGGCCTTTATGGTCATGCGGTCTATGTGGCCATGCGGTGCGAGTCGGGGCGCCTAGAGAATGCTACCCTCGATGCGGGAATACCTCATGCGGGCCATTGGGTGGCCTATGCGGAGTGCGGGAAGTTCGAGGCTGAAGCGCACACATTAGATCTTTGCGCGCGAGTGGCGGCTTTGATCATGTAATGATGCAGGCAGATCTCGTAATCTGATTTATGACCTTGTTAGTGCGTAGGTTTTAGTAGTCGGCTATGCCTTCGTACTTACCGTGCGGTTTTATGATAATCTGGTGGGACCTGGTGTTCATGTGTATTCCTTGGTACTTTTATATCATAGACTGCCGACAGTGAGGAAGGTATTCCACGGGCATGATTGATGTTTTGGGCGTGAGACTCATAGTTATATTTGAGTTATGACTTTGAGGGCGTGAGTCCCTGACTTGACATATGGCTTATTTATTGTGAGCGTAGTTTGGTTATCATACATGTCTCTGTTTTATATGAATCGCTATGATTTCATTCTGATATTTTGATTTCACATACTTGGTACTGTTATCGACCTCGCCCGGCTGCGTTCATGCCGCAGGTAAAGGTACACCAGTCGTTGATCCTCGCTCTCAGGGTCACAGTTCAGCGTTTGGGAAGCTCCGTTTCTCCGGAGGCTTATCAGTGGTATAGTCCCCTGTCGTAGTAAGTGCTTACATTCAGGGGTATGGCGCGGCCCTGTCCCGCCATTGTTGTCATGTCACTCTTAGAAGTGCATGTAATCTTGTTGTGGGCAGAGTTGTAATGGGATGTAACTGTTCGGTTTTAAGTTGATTTATATATATGCCGGAGGGCAAGTTTTCTCAGATTACTGTTTTACACTTGTTGTTATTCATGTCTTGTTTTATGTTCCGCTGATTACTCTGATGTATGTCTACTTGGGTGCCCGGGGTAAGGCACCAGTCACGGGCCCGGGTTCGGGTCGTGACAAAAGTGGTATCAGAGCAGTTAATCCTCGGAAAGTGTCTACAGACCGTATCTAGTAGAGTCTTGATTATCGGTGTGTTGTGCACGCGCAATAATCGAGGAGGCTATAGGATATTTAGGATTGGTTTTCATTCTTCTCATTACGAGATCGTGCCTTAGAGTGTGTGATAAGTTGGACCCTCTAACGTATTTCTTTCCCTTACCGCTATGCCTCGTGTAAGGCAACCCGAGCCGGGAGGCAAGGCAGCGAGGAGGCTGCGAGTAGAAACCTGAGAGGTTACGTGGGCACGAGCCCGATCATCACCGACATGGTGCTTGATTGGGAGTTCTGCGACATCACGGCCCAGCGAGTTTAGCCACGGCGATTCCTCTGCGGCCACGACATTTGAACCGATTCACGCGGCCGGGGCGGAGAATATATATTGCAAGGCGACCTGTTACTAGCTATGGATTTGGCTACGAGAGACTATACCGTTATCTGCGAGTCTTGATGAATATCTAAGAGAGGTTGTGCAAGAGTAATCCTTGATTAGGCTTGAGCATGGCACGTATGCGGGCTTATGCGCAGCGAGCCAAGCGTAGAGATCGAAGGGTTAACGAGGCAGCGAAGAGGCGAGCAGCGAGTCGCTTTAGTAACTTTCGGCGAATCGCCTCGGTGACTGGATATGCACATCCACGGTCGCGAGTGGTCCTCGCGGGTTGAAGCGTTTGGGAGTAGCGGAGTTGGTGAGCTCGAGTTTCGGTTCCACGGCTACACGTAGGTTCGGCCGGCCGGATTGATTTTTCCCGGTGTTCCACGGTGTGAGCGTCCTCGGGAAGTGTCGTCTTTTAGTTGGTACTTGTTTTACCTGCGGCCGTCAGGGCCATGTGTCGAAAGGATGTCCTAATAGAAGGACTCAACCTTCATGATCAGTGACCAGTTCATCATCTTCCCTAGCTACAGCCTACTGCAGGCGAGTTTGATTAGAACGACAGAGGGGAGTGAAGCAGTAGATACAGGTATATCCTTAACCCTCTAGAGATTAGTACGTGTAAGATGAGTATATCTTAAGTATTATGTTCAAATAACATAAGTGAAAAATTGTGATTAGATATCATGGTTAGTTAACCGAGTAAGATTTGGGGGATAGAGAAAGTGTGAACCTTAGAGTCTTATACGTAGAGACCTTAGAGGTAAGGCCATCTCGAGAAAAAGAGGTATTTTATGTTTGACCCTTATCGGAGTGCATAGTGCACGTGAGATATGTTTGTGTGATAAGTCACGAGTAGTGTGGAAGGAAGGAGGGTAGTTGAGCTAAGAAGACGCTAGGTTTTCGTAACATGGATTAGTGAGATTGTTCGGATCGGGAGCAAGTGTTTCTGTGAGTGGGTCGGATTGAGGCCATGCGAGTCAACCCGCGACCTGTTTTATGGTGGGGTCGGTTGTGGTGGTCGCCAGGTGGTAGAATCCGCGGGTGTTAGGCCCAAGTCTAGTTAACCATCGTACGAGTTCGTGGATGCGTTCGACCAGTAGCCGGGCCGATGGGGTCAGCCCATCGTGTCTTTCAGTCAGGACCGTTACTTGGTAGTGATGTTATATCAGAGAGGTTGTAAGGCTGCACAGGGTGCCTACCTTCACCTTATGACGGACGATGGAGCCAGTGCAGTGTCTCTTTCTGGAAGTTTTACGGCGGGGTTAGGAACTCGGTGAGTCTCGAGAATCGCGTTCGCCACCGGGCGGTGTTTTGATTTGAGGTAGGCGTGAGATTGATGCCTCTGTTGAGGAGTGTTGTAACTACCATTTGATTTCGGATATCGCCTTATGAAGCCTTAGGCGGAAGTGTAAGTTCTTGGTCGATTGGTTCGATGTTGGCAAGTTGATTGTTGGTTCATACTGGTTTGTGAGAATGTGGTGAGGTGTGACGAGTTTTGGAAAGCGGAGAAACTTAGCCTGAGGTACTTGGAGCCTTTTCAGATCATGTGAAGAATAGGCCAGGTTGCCTATAGTTAGCATTGCCGTCCGACTTAGGAGGCAGTACGTCCGGTCTTTCGTGTTGCTATGTTCGGGAAAGTAGCGGAGATCCATCAGTGTTCCCGATTAATGATGACCAAGTTGGAGATAGTAACCCGAGATTTGAAGCAGGCGATATGAAATGTGGTAAGTTATGAGAAAGAGTTGAGTGTGCGAGAAAGTGCAGCAGCGTTAGGGAAGGAGCGAGCATGTATTGCGAGCATAGATGTGATCATTTCGTTTGTAAAGAGTAGGTGCGTAGGGAGTATCTTTTAGACCCCGGGTGGGAGCTTTTGTAATGCTAGAGGTGATTCCTCGTGGACTTGAATTAAGTATTTCTGGCGTGTGTTATGTTATGGCGGTGTGGCGGGATTGTTTTCGTAAGTATAGCAGTGAAGACTATACTGGCGCATGTTTGTTGAGACTTAGAAGGAACATTCGGGACGAATGTTTCTAAGGAGGGGAGAATGTTATACCGTATTTCAGTATATGCGTGGGGCGTGCGTAGAAAAGTTTGGGCTTTAAAGTGGACTTGGCGAAATTATTTTGTGCACAACACCCGATTAGAGTTGTTTTTCGCGAAGCGTTTTACCGACTTGCGAGGAAAATTCCGGCTATGTCATTTATTATTTTTGCGGATTTTTCCGAGAGACGAAATGTTTTGGACCAACGGGAGGGTGACACTTGTCACCCTCAAGTGGGCGTCCAAGTGGACGATGTGGTTCACGGATTGGGGCCTTGTTTTGGCCTTGTTTTGTGGCTTATTTTGTGCCATGTTTTGTGCCTTGTTTGGTGTCATGTTTTGTGGAGTAGGGATAGGGGGCACTTGGGCACATCTTGGCCCTCCACTTGCCCCCACATGGATTGATCTTGTCCATTGAACTCCCTATAAATACCCCCCCTAAGCTTGAAGACTTCTTCATCCATTCCATAATTTCCAAGTCTTGAAAACCTCCCTCCCTCCTTGTTGGTTTCGTCCCTCCCCTCTTCCTTTGAGAAGGCCTTGGCCGAGGGGTACACCCCCCTCCTAGAGGCCTTGGCCGAGGGGTACACCCCCCCTCCTAGTGGTGTGCCGAGAGGTACCCCCCCCTCTTGGTAGAAATACTCTCCTAGTATTGTTACTCTACCCCAAAATACCTTAGTCGTATACCTTGTAGTATTCCAAAGATACCTCTATACGTAGAGCCCGGAAATACTACCTTATGTCCTTTTTGTCTCAAACCGAAACCCTAAGGAAAATATCCATTGTTGGTTGGAGTATTAAGAAGAAGTTGCGTAAAACTTCTAGGGGTTGTTTGGAGCGGGTTGGAGCACCCGGAGTAGGAGCTAAACGTTGCTCAGGATAGACATTATACTTGGATAATTTTGGGCTTATCGAGGTAAACACTCTTGACCTTCTATTGTAATTGGAAATTACATGTTGTAGGAATATATAGTTGAAGTATACTATATATAGAACTGAACATAGTTGTGCGGCAATGTCTTTTTACTTAAGCCTGAATTTAAAGAAGAGAATTGAACTGTACTTACATAGGACTGTATTTACAGTAGACTTGTATAGTTTCTATGAAGTAAATTGTGTCGTCCAGGTTAGGCGTATAACCCCACTGGTTGGCTTGGTGGCCGGCCTCGATAGAGGAGGAGATTTCTGTTGCGGGGTGGGGAGGTCTTGTCAATTTTTACGTAGAATATGGAACCGAGTAGTCTAGACTTTGATAAACTTGTATAACCGTATAGGTGGAGAGTGCTGCAGTAGCGTATTCTACTTGAAGAGTGGAAAAGGCTAGCAGGGGTACAGTACTGTGGAGCGTATTGCTAATTGTCGATAATCGTCGCGAGGTATGTGAACCTCTTCCTATCCTTTCTAGCATGATGTTTTGTAAACTATGTAGTACGGTAGACGTACATGTGCTAAATGAGTTTGGTTGGTTCAAAACATAGGGTGTTATAATAGCTTTATGGGAAGTTAGTTATAACGACTCTATGTAGGTAACAGAATGGTTTATTTATTGTAAAAGTTAAGAGACTTGATCTTGAAAGATAAGAGACTTAACCTAATTGACTTGATATGTAACATTTTGCTAAAAATGTTGTAAAACCTCATTCGCGAGTAATGAGTACTTGATTTTAAAAGAATAATGTTTCTTGATTTGGAAATGAGAATAAGTATCGAGCGAACCTGTGGCGCTAATAATGGGAAATGTATTGACTAATCAAGTATTATTAAAACCAGTAGAAACCTCCATCTGCATAGAAGCTAAGATGAGACAAAATGATATTACATTTCCTAGATCATGGCTGCTGTTATAAGATTGTTATAAACAAGAGTAACCTACTCACATATAAGGTATATGATTCTCAAATTGTTTTAAATGAGATTTATATTATTAAGTGATTAATACTATGAACTACAAAACCTTTCGAAAATGAGAAACTTGAGTAATTGAAATTAGGCAAACTTGAACGTTTGGAAAAGAATGTTGTTACTTGATTTTACAAAGAGTAGTGTTTTGAATTACTTAAAAAGATAGTCACTCTATTTTTATACTACGGGTATTGTGTGACTTTTGTGAAAGGAACGGATCTTTAAAGATTTAATGTATGAAGTACTTTGGGGATAAAAACCCGAACTTGTTAACATAAAGAAGAAAGTACCTTGTGTGAATAACTTGATTGTATTGGTTTGTGATAGCCTTGTAATACCTTCTTGTTGATTTGATAAGTAAACATATTAGGATGCTACGTGTGTTAGTATTTTGTTATGTTTGTGTAAAGGGGTTTCCCTTGTTGTGCTTATGTTTTTTAACAGTGGCCGTTATGCTAGTATTACATCACTCACCTCTTGACATGTTTAGGGGCTAAGCCCTCCGTCTGAGGTAGACTTCGGTAGTGCATGTGACCTATGATTCGAGAATACCTTATGCGGTGCAGTGTGGCCTATGCGAGCTACGAGTTCGAGTTAGTGTGCGGCCTTTATGGTCATGCGTTCTATGTGGCCATGCGGTGCGAGTCGGACGCTGCGGGAGTAAGCTACCCTCGATGCGGGAATACCTCATACGGGCCATTGGAGTGGCCTATGCGGGTGCGGGAAGTTCGAGGCTAGGCCGCGCATTAGATCTTTGCG
Organism: Przewalskia tangutica; assembly: GCA_029844215.1. NCBI lineage: Eukaryota > Viridiplantae > Streptophyta > Magnoliopsida > Solanales > Solanaceae > Przewalskia > Przewalskia tangutica. The sequence goes on from CM056718.1 coordinate 109,564,143, forward strand.
GCGAGTGGTCGGCTTTGATCATGTAATGATGCAGACAGATCTCGTGATCTGATTTATGACCTTGTTAGTCTTGTGGGTTTTAGTAGTCGGCTATGCCTTCGTACTTACCGTGCGGTTTTATGATGACACAGGTGGGACACGGTGTTCATGTGTATTCCTTGGTACTTTTATATCATAGGCTGGCGGTGAGGAAGGTATTCCACGGCATGATTGATGTTGTGGGCGTGAGACCCATAGTTATATTTGAGTGATGACTTTGAGGCGTGAGTCACGACTTGACATATTCGCTTATTTATTGTGGCTGTAGTTTGGTTATCATACATGTCTCTGTTTTATATAGATCGCTATGATTTCATTTCTGATATTTTCGATTTCACATACTTGGTACTGTTATCGACCTCGCTTGGGCTGCGTTAAATGTCGCGGTAAAGGTACACGATCGTTGATCCTCGCTCTCGAGTCACGATTCGGCGTTTGGGGCGCTCCGTTTCTCGGAGGCTTATCGATGGTATAGTCCCTGCGTATTAAGTGCTTACATTCGAGGGTATGGCGCGTACTGTCCCGCCATTGTTGTCATGTCACTCTTAAGTGCAGTAATCTTGTTGTGGGCAGAGTTGTAATGGGATGTAACTGTTCGGTTTTAAGTTGATTTATATATATGCCGGAGGGCAAGTTTTCTCAGATTACTGTTTTACACTTGTTGTTATTCATGTCTTGTTTTATGTTCCGCTGATTACTCTGATGTATGTCTACTTGGGTGCCCGGGGTAAGGCACGATCCAGGCAGGTTGGTCGTGACACCAGGTGTGGCATAATTGGTTTTGTAAGTATAGTAGTGAAGACTTTACCGGTGCTTGTGTGATTAGAGACTTAGAAGGAACATTCGGGACGAATGTTTCTAAGGGGGGAAGAATGTTACACCCCGTAGTTCCAGAGTATGTATATGAGGACGTACGTACGAGAATACGACATTAAAATTGGAAAGGAAGAAAGATGTGATTTTTCGGAAAAGTTTCTGTTTTTGTGAAGGAAAAGGTTCGTTAATAGGAATTGGATTTCAGTTCGGTATTCGGACTTAGGATTATTTTAGAAGTATTGGAATTTTATTTCGGAATTGGTCACGCGGGGCCTACGGGAGGATTCTGGTTTTGTGGGGCCCACTTTATTTTGGATTTTTGGCATTACGGATTTTTAGAGATGAAATATTTTGGACCATTAGGAGGAGACATATGGCACCCTTAGGTGGCATGTTGGACGAAATAGTAGGCAAGTGGCCAAGTCAAATAGTCAAGTCTTGGAAGATATTTTCTTTGGGTTAGTGGGAGTAGGTTTGGGGCGTTTTTGTGGGCAAGTGGGGGAGGCCTCTTGGACGGTTTTCTTGAGCAAGTGGATGGCCACATGGCTCATTGTTGTGGTGGACATATGTCCCAATGTTGTGGTGGACATATGTCCCCATGTTGTGGTGGACACTTGGTGGAAGACTTCACTTGAACAAGCTACCTAATCTACACCCTCCACTTGCTTGAATCTTTTTTTTTTCCAGGTAAATGCAAATATTATTACTAATAACGGAAATAAGGATGGCTACAATCAGTCATTGAGGGTTCTCAATCCTCAACGTTATGCAAACAAGAAATGGGAGAGGGGCGCAGTGGTAACTCAAAGGTTTCATTACAAGAGGGGATAAGATCATAATAGATTTAAGTCCTTTTGGTTCTAGACAAGGACTTGTAAAGATTCCTGCCTAAGTTTCCTATGTTGAATTAAAACTCCTTGCACGTTTTGTACGTGCATTAGGTGCATTTGTTGGGGAATTCAAGAGTAGTGCACTATTGGAAAAGGTTGCCATAAATGGCTCAAGCCTTTTGGCAATAAATGCTCCATTGGCCGAGATCAAATGAGAGTTCTTAGGCGATTTGGAAAGGTGACCGCCCAATTTCCGCATAAGTTGATCTTCCAAGACTTGATTGAAGAGAAGTCCGCCGAATTCGTAGCCATCAACTTTCCAAGTCTCTTTTGGCGAGGTGCCCTATGTTTTCCGCAACATTTGAATTCGTTAGGATAGGTGACTCTTGGTTCTCACCCTTATCAATTTTGAGGCCCATTGAATGAGATGTTTCCTTGGTTCATTCAGCCATTAAATGCCCCAAATTACCAAGTCTAGTTTGTAGGGTAGGTTGTTCGACGTCCACACGTTTTGAACTACCAAGAACCATGGGAAATGAACAACATCGGGCTACAATCTTTAACCAAAGACTCTTGAGGCTGCGGACCATGACCCACGACCACTGCGTGACCAATCAAGACCATGACTACCCATCGACCCTCGCCCGACCCGCAACCATCCTCTTTGTTATACCGTATTTCCAGTATATGCGTGAGGGCGTCGTGAAATTTGAACTTTAAAGTGGCTTGACCGATTTTATTTGTGCACAACACCGGTTAGAGTCGTTTTTCGGCGAAGCGTTTTACTGACTTGCGAAGGAAAATTCCGGCTATGTCATTTCTAATTTTTGCGGATTTTTAGAGGCGAAGCGTGTTGGACCAACGAGAGGGCTCCGCAGCACCTCTCATTGGCGGAAAAGTGGGGCGGTTGGGACGATTTCCTTGACATTTTTGTCAAGTAGTAGGTAGGATATTTTGTGGTAGATGGATAAGGTGCACTTGGCATGATCTTGGCCTACACTTGCCTTGCACTTGGCATGATCTTGGCCATTGGTTGGCCTTGGCATCCTATAAATACCCCCTTTGGAAGACTTCTTCATCCATTCCTAAATTTCCTAAGTGTTAAAATCCTCCCTCCTTGAGTAGTGTTCTCGTCCTCCCCTTTGTGAGGCCTTGTGGCGAGTTCCTCTCCCCACTTGGCCGAGAGTACCCCACAGTGGGGTAGGGCAGGGTATACACCCACTTTATGGGTTGTCTCGTATATATACCCCTCTTGGTAGAAATACTCTCAAAAGTATTATTGTTATACCCAATTACCTTAGTAGTATACCTTGTAGTATTCCAAAGATACCTCTATCGTAGAGTCAGGAAATACTACCTAAATGTCCCTTTTGTCTCAAACCGAAACCCTAAGGAAAATCTCCATATTTGGTTGGAGTTTAAGTAGAAGTTGGTTAGAACTTCTAAGGGTTGTTGGAGGCCGTCGGAGCGCACTGAGTAGGAGCTAAACCTTGCTCAGGATCGACATTTAAACTAGGATAATTTTGGGCTTATCGAGGTAAACACTCTTGACCTTCTATTGTAATTGGAAATTACATGTTGTAGGAATGTATAGTTGAAGTATACTATATATAGAACTGAACATAATTGTGCGGCAATGTCTTTTGACTTAAGCTGAATTTAAAGAAGAGAATCAATCGTAATTACATAGGGTGTATTCAGTGAGACTTGTGTAGCATTCTTGTGTAGTAAAATCGTACGTCCGGTTAGGCGTGCAAACCCCCATACTGGTTGGCTTGGTAGCGGCCTCGATAGAGGAGGAGATTTCTGCTGTTGCGGGAGAAGTCTTCTTGAATTTTCTGTAGAATGTTCTACGATTAGACCTAGATGTTAATAAGCGCCTTGTGGCCTTATAGGTTGAAGTACTATGCGTGGCGCGATCTACTTGGCTTAAGGAGTAGCCGGCGGTTTGAGGTACTTGGAGCGTTTTGCTATTAGTCGATAATCGTCGCGAGGTATGTGAACCTCTTCCTACCTTTTCTAGCATGATATGTGTATAACTATGTAGTACGGTAGACATACATATGTAAAATGCTTTGTGGTTTTAAAAGGTAACTGACTTGATGTGTGATAATAAAGAAGAGTTATACTAGCTTTATGGGAAGTTAGGTATAACGTTTTAAGAAAGGTAAAGAGAATGGTTTACTGATTTTAAAAGTTAAGAGGCTTAATCTTAAAGATAAGAGACTTAACTTGTTTTACTTGGTAATTAACATTTTGTTAAAAATGTTGTAAAACCTCATTCGCGAGTAATGAGTACTTGATTTTAAAAGCAATAATGTTTCTTGATTTGAAATCAGAATAAGTATCGAACAAACCACAGCAGCGCTAATAAAGGGAAATGTTTTGACTAATAATGTATTAGTAAAACCAATAGAAACTTCCATCTGCATAGAAACTAAGATAAGACAAAATGATGTTACATTTCCTAGATCATGACTGCTTAAATAAGATTGTTATAAACAAGAATAACCTACTCACGTATCAGACATATGTTTTCTCAAATTGCTTTTAAAGGAGAACTATATCATTAAGTGATTAAAATTATGAACTACGAAACCTTTCGAAAATGAGAAACTTGAGTAATTGAAATTAGGAAAACTTGAAACATTTGGAAAAGAATGTTGTTACTTGATTTCTGAAGAGAAGTGTTTTGATTTACTTCAAAAGATAATCACTCTATTTTCATATACTACGGGTATTGTGTGACTTTTGTAAACGTAACGTATCTTTTAAAAGATAATGTATGAAGTACTTTGGGAATAGATACCCGATTTTCTTAATCATATATTAGAATGTACCTTGTGTGTATAACTTGATTGTGTTGGTTTGTGATAGCCTTGTAATACTTTCTTGTTGATTTGATAAGTAAACATGCTAGGATGCTACGTGTGTTAGTATCTTGTGATGTTTTGTGTAAAGGGGGTTTTCCCTCGACTGCGCTTAAAGTTGTTTGACTCTCAGTCGTTATGTTGGTATTGTACCACTCACCTTGACTCTTTTCCGGAGGTTAAGCCGCCTCCGTCGCGGGGTAGACTTCGAGCGATGCAGGACCATGATTCGAGAATACCTCATGCGGGTCCAGGGGATCCATGCGGAACTACGGGAGTTCCAGGTTAGTTTGCGGCCCTTGTGGTCATGCGGTCTTTGTGGCCATGCGGATTGCGAGTCCAGGACGATGCCGGGGAGTAGCTACCCTCGATGCGAGGATGTCACGACCCGAACCCGGGCACGTAACTGGTGCCTTACCCCGGGCACCCTAGTGATACAACATCAGAGAAAATCAGCGGAAATAAAAACATGAACATGAATTAAGAGACATGATAAGTAAACAGGCCAACCAAAACAGTTGCCTTCAGTATATATACATAAATACGACGGTTATCCTTTTACGGACTACGCCAACAGCGATTACTACGCACCTCTAAGTGACAACAACTATGGCGGGCGGGGCCGCCATACCACGAATGTACAAGAACCTACGGACTCGGGTAACATGCAAAGATAAGCCTCGAAGGCGGAGCTTCCCAACATTGAAATGTGATCCTATAAGCGGGGATCGGCGATCGATGTACCTTTACTGCGGCGTGAGCGCGGCCCGAAGAGGTCGATCTAACAGTACCAGTATGTGAAATCAGAAAAAATCGTAAATGAAATCATAATAGTCTATATAAAGCAGAGACATGTATGATAGCAAACTACGATTCATAACATAAGCGATCATGTCAAGTTAGGGAATCACGCCTCAAAGTCATCCTCGTACGTGGAACTCGCCGCCGCTGGCGATCTAGGTACAAATCATGTGATACGTATAACGTGTCTCGGCCCGTCTTATGGACCCGATATAAAGCGTGTGGAATACATTCCGGATGAACGGTAGTCAAGTGAAATACATTCCGGATGAGCCGTGTCAAGTGAAATACATTCCGGATGAACCGTAATCAAGTGAAATACATTCGGATGACCGGTAATCAAGTGAAATACATTCGGATGAGCCGGTAATCAAGTGAAATACATTCGGATGAACCGTGTCAAGTGAAATACATTCGGATGTGCCGGTAGTCGAGTAGAACACGATCTTGCACAACAAGGCTATCACACGTAACATGGTCAAGTTTCATAACAACAAGCATAAGCAAGTTACACACAACTCAAGGTACTTTCATTTTATGTCAAAGTCGGATTTTAACCTAAAGTACTACGTCGTTAAATTCCTTTTAAAGATCCATTTCTTTTCGAAGGTCACCCGATACGTAGTATAAAAATAGAGTGACTAACATTGTTAAGTAAACCAAAATGCTTTCCTTTGTAAAATCAAGTAACAACCTTATTTTCCAAGCGTTCAAGTTTGCCTAATTTCAAAAGCTCAAGTTTCTCATTTTAGAAAAGGTTTAGTAGTTCATAGTTTTAAATCCTTTAAAACATAATTCTCCTTTAAACGTTTTGAGAAACATATGTATTATATGTGAGTAGGTTATTCTTGTTGTAATTAATCTTATTAAGCCATGATCTAGGAAATGTAATATCATTTTGTCTTATCTTAGCTTACATGCGGATGGAGGTTTCTGGTTTTAATACCATACTTCATTATTCAATACATTTTCCTTTATTTACGCTGCGGTGGTTTGTCGATACTCATTCGATTTCGAAATCGGTAAAACATTATTCCTCTTAAAACCAAGTACTCATTACTCACGAATGAGTTTTCACACTTTAACAAAATTCATATTAATACCATTAAGTCAAGTCTCTTATCTTCTAAAAATCAAGAAACCATTCTTTTTATCACTCTTAAGACGTTATACCTAACTTCCCATAAAGCTAGTACAACTCTTATGTTTTCAAAGCCAAGTATTACTACACATCAAATCCGTTATAAGTCAAATCGTTACCACTTTGAAACCACAAAGCATTTTCTTACCTACATAAAGTTGTTATAACCAACTACCCATAAAGCCGTTATAACACTTTATGTTTCAAACCAATCAAATACATTAAACACGTATGCGTCTACCGTACTACATAGTTATACACATATCATGCTAGAACAGATAGGAAGAGGTTCACATACCTCGCGACGATTATCGACTAATAGCAAAAGCGCTCCAAGTACCTCAACCGCTCGGCTACACTCTCGATCAAGCGGATCACTCCACACGTAGTACTACAACCTATAGAGGCCACATGGCGCCTATTAATATCTTTAGATCGGCGTAGAATATTCTACGAGAAAATTGGCGACACCTCCCCGCATGGCGTAAATCTCCTCTCTATCGAGGCGGCTACAAGCCAACCGGGGTTTCTGCGTCGACGGGCGTGTACAATTCTACTCACAATACTACACAAGTCTCATGTCTGATCTATGTAATTACGATTCGATTCACTTCTTAAAATTGAGCTTAAGTCGCAAGACATTCTGTAAGTATTATTCAGGCTTAAGTCAAAAGACATTGCCGCACAACTATGATCAGTTCTATATATAGTATACTTAACTATATACTCCTACAACATGTAATTTCCAATTACAACAGAAGGTCAAGAGTGTTTACCTCGATAAGCCCAAAATTATCCGAGTTTATATGTCGATCCTGAGCAAGGTTTAGCTCCTACTCCGTGCGCTCAGGCGCTCAACCAACCCTTAGAAGTTCTAACCAACTTCTACTTATAACTTCAACAACGGGTGAAGATTTACTTAGGGTTTCGTTTTAGTGACTGAGGGAAAGTATAATGGTATTTTCTGGGCTTTTGTAAAAAGGGTACTTTGGAAAGTACTACAAGGTATTTGGCTAAAGTATTTTGGGCATTATAACAATACTAGGAGAGTATTTCTATACCACAACAAGGGGTATTATACGAAAACAACTAGGCTAGGGGGGGTACCCCTCGGCTTAGGGCACCATGAGGGGAGGAGGCTCTCGGCCAAGGGCCTTGCTCAAAGGGGGGGAAGGGGCTTTGGACGATAGCAAGACAAGAGGAGGAGTATTTGAGACTTAGATAGATTGCTCAAGTTTTGGATGAAGAAAGTCTTCAACTTAGAGGGGTATTTATAGGTCAAGTGAAGGCCAACCAATGGCCAAGATGAAGACACGTGCATAGCAAGTGTAAGGCCAAGATTAAGCCATGTGCAACCTTATCCATCTACCCAAAATATCCTACCAACTCCTTGACCAAAAATAATGCACAAAAAACGTGCCAACAAGCCCCTTTTCGTCCGTCCACTCCTTCCAATTAGAGGGTGACAAGTGTCGCCCTCTCGTTGGTCCAAAATGTTTCGTCTCTCGGAAAAATCCGCAAAAATTATTAATGACATAGCCGGAATTTTCCCTACGAAAGCTGTGGAAACGTTTCGTCGAAAAACGACTCTAAACGGGTGTTGTGTACAAATTTCGAAACTAGCCAACTTTAAGGCTCAAATTATAATACGTACGCGCTCACGTACATACTCTGGAAATACGGGGTATAACATTCTCCCCTCCTTAGAAACATTCGTCCCGAATGTTCCTTCTCAAGACGGATAACGATAAAGTTCCTCTTAACTTTAAACAAATTTCCAATGCCACACATGGCAACAAAGTAACACACGTACTCTCCCTGCCTTACTCGTCGTGCCCTTCCCGAACACTTGAACTCTTCTCATATACGTACCACACCTCGATCGCTTGATTTTCAAAACCTTGAGTCACCACCTCCAACTTGGTTATCTTACTAGCCTCAATCTTCCTTAAGGCCACTTCGCCTTCACGATCCGCCAGTCGAACATATCCACGAACTCATCGATGGTCATCTAAACTTGGGCCTAGCACCCTCGTGATCCTACCACCTGGCGGGACCACTGGTGACCCCACTTCATTCCGACTACGGGTTGACCAACACGTCCTCGGCGAGCCTCTGTCGCCGACTTTCGTTTCGATCCGAACAACCTTGCTAAATCACATCGGAAAGATACCACTTTCATTTACCCAACCCAGGACTTATCACACAATACATTTATCGCAAACCAAGTATTTCAACAAGGACTAACCGTAAAATCTTTTATTCAAGATGACCTTACATCTAAGGTCTCAACATGAAATATTTTAAAGTTCACACTTTCCATGTCCCCATACATATCCTTTCAACTAGCCAAGCTTTCTAACTCATAACCAACATAACGTTATCGAGCGTAGCACACAATAATAAGGTCATCAATCATGCATACAAATCTCTAGAGGTTAAGGATATACGAAGCTACCGCTCCTCTAATCATAAGTGCGCCTGCGTAGCATGGCGTATAAGAGCGATGAACACGCCATCGATCCGGTAAGGCTGCGCCCAGGTACCTCTCCTATAAGCCGATCTCGTCACATGGCTCCACGGCCGCAGTGAAACAAGCACCCGATAAAAAGCGACATTCCGGGATGATGTTTGCCACATCGTGCACCGAGGACATGAATCCGTGCTAGCTCACGTATACATGAACGGAAGCCTGGAGCTCGGCGGCTCGAATACCGAGCGTCCGAAGGCGGGGACCACTCTGTCTTGGTGGAGGTACATAACTAGGCTCGGCCGGCGGTCCGCCTCGAAAGTTACCAAAGGACCTGCTGTTACGGCCCTCCTGGCGATCTCGGTCATTCCGCCGACCTCTCGTGCCTCGCATCCTAGTGCATGAGCTTGCATGCGGGCAATGTCCATGCCGGTGAAGAGCTACACGTACAAGCCTCGCCAAGTAATCATCAGCCGGTGGCGTGGCGGTGTACTCTGTCCTCCATATCGGCTACCAAAGCGGAACATACCGAGCTAATGAGTCGAACTCCATTGTACTCTCTAACCGCGATCACGCCTCAACGTCAAAAATGCGGCCGAGCCCTCCTCATCTGTGGAGGCAAGAAATGTGCAAGAAATGCCTCGAGAACTTCGTCCCAATGCTGGAAGTGCATGCTCTTCCGGGACAGCTCCGAATCAAACGATCAGCTGCGGTATCACGCGGTGATGCGAACCAATACCACCGACTACGCCTCGAGGCTCGATCACTCTCATGATCATTGTAGGCTGTCGGATAAACTCACGGTCGTCCTCGGCTCTCGATCCATAGAACAACTGGAGGCTCTGACTCGTAAAGTCCGTAGCCTCAAACCATGCGCTCGGGGTGAACTACGGGTCTTCTTTGGGCTGCTGCGTCCACCTATCCTCATATCGCCACGACCACGGCGATGGCGCCATCTCCTTGTACCCATCTCATCTGCTCCGGTGTGGGGTGGAGGCTCAGTCTTGTAGTCTCGGCCAGCTGCTGCGGCTCTCAACTCTGCGGTCTTTGGCGGCGTCATGGCTCCGCCGTCGGAAGCACTCTCAGTCTTGGCCAGGCTGCGCCTCGTACTCCTCGTATCTCACTGCGACTCCTCATTGCCTTGCCCGTCGGGCACAGGTTGCCTACGCGGGCATAGCGGTAAAGGAAAGGAATACGTCGGAGGGTCGATTTATCACATGCGGCTAAGGCACGATCTCGTAATGAGAAGAATGAAACCAATCCTAAATGTCCTGCGACCTCACGATTATAGATGTGGTGCACAACACACCGATAATCAAGACTCTACTAGACACGGTGCGTAGACACTTTCCGAGGACTAATCGCTCGATACCACTTTTGTCACGACCGAACCGGGCGTGGTCGTGCTACCGGGCACCTAGTGATACAACATCGGAGAAAATCAGCGAAATAAAAACATGAACATGAATTAAGAGACATGATAAGTAAGCAGGCCAACAAGCGATTGCCTTGGTATATATACATAAATACCGACGGTTATCCTTTTACGGACTGCCCAGCGGTACTACGGACCTCAAGTGACAACTATGACGGGACGGGGCCCCGCCATACCACGAATGTACAAGAACCTACGGACTGTGGTAACATACCAAAGATAAGCCTCAAGGAACGGAGCTTCCCAACACGAAATGTGATCCTATAAGCGGGGATCGGCGATCGATGTACCTTTACTGCGGCATGAACGCGGCCCCGAAGGTCGATCTGTGTACCAAGTATGTGAAACTGTAAAAATACTGTAAATGAAATCATAATAGTCTATATAAAATAGGAGATATGTATGATAACCAAACTACAGTTCATAACATAAAAGCAGTCATGTCAAGTTAGGGACTCACGCCTCAAAGTCATCCTCATGCGTGGAACTCCTTCCTCACCTGCGGCGATCTAGGTACAAATCATGTGATACGTATAACAGTCTCGGCCCATCTTATGGACCCGATATAGAAAGCGTGTGGAATACATTCCGGATGAACCGTGTCAGTGAAATACATTCCGGATGAACCGGTAATCAAGTGAAATACATTCGGATGAACCGTAATCAAGTGAAATACATTCCGGATGAACCGGTAATCAAGAAATACATTCGGATGAACCGTGTCAAGTGAAATACATTCGGATGAGCGGTAATCAAGTGAAATACATTCGGATGAGCCGTGTCAAGTGAAATACATTCCCGGATGTACCGGTAGTCGAGTAGAACACAGTACTTGCACAACAAGGCTATCACACGTAACATGGTCAAGTTTCATAACAACAAGCATAAGCAAGTTACACACAACTCAAGGTACTTTCATTTTATGTCAAAGTCCGGATTTTAACCCTAAAGTACTACGTCGTTAAATTCCTTTTAAAGATCCATTTCTTTTACGAAGGTCACCCGATACCCGTAGTATAAAAATAGAGTGACTAACATTGTTAAGTAAACCAAAATGCTTTCCTTTGTAAAATCAAGTAACAACCTTATTTTCCAAACGTTCAAGTTTGCCTAATTTTAAAAGCTCAAGTTTCTCATTTTAGAAAAGGTTTCGTAGTTCATAGTTTTAAATCCTTTAAAACATAATTCTCCTTTAAACGTTTTGAGAAACATATGTCTTATATGTGAGTAGGTTATTCTTGTTGTAATTAATCTTATTAAGCGACCATGATCTAGGAAATGTAATATCATTTTGTCTTATCTTAGCTTACATGCGGATGGAGGTTTCTCGGTTTTAATACCATACTTCATTATTCAATACATTTTCCTTTATTTACTGTGCGGTGGTTTGTCGATACTCATTCGATTTCAAATCGGAAACATTATTCCTCTTAAAACCAAGTACTCATTACTCACGAATGAGTTTTCACACTTTTAACAAAATTCATATTAATACCATTAAGTCAAGTCTCTTATCTTCTAAAAATCAAGAAACCATTCTTTTATCACTCTTAAGACGTTATACCTAACTTCCCATAAAGCTAGTACAACTCTTATGTTTTCAAAGCCAAGTATTACTACACATCAAATCCGTTATAAGTCAAATCGGTTACCTTTGAAACCACAAAGCATTTTCTTACCTACATAAAGTCGTTATAACTAACTACCCATAAAGCGTTATAACACTTTATGTTTCAAACAATCAAATACATTAAACACGTATGCGTCACCGTACTACATAGTTATACACATATCATGCTAGAACAGATAGGAAGAGGTTCACATACCTCGCGACGATTATCGACTAATAGCAAAGCGCTCCAAGTACCTCAAACCGCTCGGCTACACTCTCGATCAAGCGGATCACTCCACGTAGTACTACAACCTATAGAGGCCACAAAGCGCCTATTAATATCTTTAGATCCCGGCGTAGAATATTCTACGGAAAATTCGGCAAGACTCCCCCAACATCGTAAATCTCCTCTATCGAGGCGGCTACAAGCCAACCAGGGGGTTGCGTCGGCCGGGCGTGTACAATTCTACTCACGGCAATACTACACAAGTCTCATGTCTGATCCTATGTAATTCTGATTCGATTCACTTCTTAAAATTGGGCTTAAGTCGCAAGACATTGCCGTAAGTATTCGAGCTTAAGTCAAAAGACATTGCCGCACAACTATGATCGATTCTATATATAGTATACTTAACTATACTCCTACAACATGTAATTTCCAATTACAATGGAAGGTCAAGTGTTTACCTCGATAAGCCCAAAATTATCCGAGTTTATATGTCGATCCCGAGCAAGGTTTAGCTCTACTCGTGCGCTCAGGCTCCAACAACCCTTAGAAGTTCTAACCAACTTCTACTTATAACTTCAACGGGTGAAGATTTACTTAGGGTTTCGTTTTAGTAGTGAGGAAAGTATAATGGTATTTTACGGGCTTTTGTAAAAGGGTACTTTGGAAAGTACTACAAGGTATTTGGCTAAAGTATTTTGGGCATTATAACAATACTAGGAGAGTATTTCTATACCACAACAACAAGGGGTATTATCCCAAACCAACTCGGCGTGGGGGGGTACCCCTCGGCTCGGGCACCACAGTGAGGAGGAGGCTCTCGGCCAGGGCCTGGCTCAAAGGGGGGGAAGGGGCTTTGGACGATAGCAAGACAAGAGGGAGGGAGTATTTGAGACTTAGATAGATTGCTCAAGTTTTGGATGAAGAAAGTCTTCAACTTAGAGGGGTATTTATAGGTCAAGTGAAGGCCAACCAATGGCCAAGATGAAGACAAGTGCATAGCAAGTGTAAGGCCAAGATTAAGCCATGTGCAACCTTATCCATCTACCCAAAATATCCTACCAACTCCTTGACAAAAAATAATGCACAAAAAACGTGCCAAGCCCCTTTTCGTCAGTCACTCCTTCCAATAGAGGGTGACAAGTGTCGCCCTCTCGTTGGTCCAAAATGTTTCGTCTCTCGGAAAAATCCGCAAAAATTATTAATGACATAGCCGGAATTTTCCCTACGAAAGCTGTGGAAACGTTTCGTCGAAAAACGACTCTAAACGGGTGTTGTGTACAAATTTCGAAACTAGCCAACTTTAAGGCTCAAATTATAATACGTACGCGCTCACGTACATACTGGAAATCGGTATAACATTCTCCCCTCCTTAGAAACATTCGTCCCGAATGTTCCTTCTCAAGACGGATAACGATAAAGTTCCTCTTAACTTTAAACAAATTTCCAATGCCACACATGGCAACAAAGTAACACACGTACTCTCCCTGCCTTACTCGTCGTGCCCTTCCCGAACACTTGAACTCTTCTCATATACGTACCACACCTCAGTCATCGCTTCAGTTTTCAAAACCTTGGAGTCACCACCTCCAACTTGGTTATCTTACTAGCCTCAATCTTCCTTAAGGCCACTTCCGGCCTTCACGATCCGCCAGTCGAACATATCCACGAACTCATACGATGGTCATCTAAACTTGGGCCTAGCACCCTCGTGATCCTACCACCTGGCGGGACCACCCAGAGCTGACCCCACTTCATTCCGGGCTACGGGTTGACACGCAACACGTCCTCAACCCGAGCCTCTGTCGCGCCGACTTTCTCGTTTCTCGATCCGGAACAACCTTGCTAAATCACATCAGGAAAGATACCACTTTCATTTACCCAAAATATCCTACCAACTCCTTGACCAAAAAATAATGCACAAAAAACGTGCCAACAAGCCCCTTTTCGTCCGTCCACTCCTTCCAATTAGAGGGTGACAAGTGTCGCCCTCTCGTTGGTCCAAAATGTTTCGTCTCTCGGAAAAATCCGCAAAAATTATTAATGACATAGCCGGAATTTTCCCTACGAAAGTTGTGGAAACGTTTCGTCGAAAAACGACTCTAAACGGGTGTTGTGTACAAATTTCGAAACTAGCCAACTTTAAGGCTCAAATTATAATACGTACGCGCTCACGTACATACTCTGGAAATACGGGGTATAACAGAGGAATACCTCATGCGGGCCTATGAGGTTGGCTTTATCGAGCTACGGAGTTCGGGGCTAGGCGCATTTGATCTGCAGGCGAGTGACGGCTTTGATCATGTGACGGCAGACAGATATCATGATCTGATTTATGACCTGTTAGTCTGTAGGTGTTAGTAGTCGGTTATGCCTTCGCATTTACCACCTGTCTTGTTTTATTAGGACACAGTGGGACACGGTGTTCATGTGTATTTCTTGGTGCTTTTATATCATAAAGCTAGGCAGTGAGGAAGGTATTCCACGGGCATGATTGATGTTATGGTCGTGAGACCCATAGTTACATTTGAGTGAAGACTTTGAGGGCGTGAGTCCCTGACTTGACATGACTGCCTATTTATTGTGAACTGTAGTTTGGTTATCATACATGTCTCCTGCTTTATAGTCTATTATGATTTCATTTCTGATATTTTGATTTCACATACTTGGTACTGTTGTCTTGACCTCCTTGGGTGAGCGTATAAAGAGGCCAGAGCCTCTACCACGAAACAGGGACCGTGGCTCTCGTATGGAACGTCCGTGTGTATGGGATCGCATGCAGCCGCACCATTTGTTGGTCGCGGGTGACACTAGAACCTCGCGGCAAAGTGACAAAAGTGGTATCGAGCGGTTAATCCTCGGAAAGTGTCTACAGAGTATCGATGAAGTCTTGATTATCGGTATGTTGTGCACCACACCAATAATCGTGAGGCTATAGGATATTTAGGATTGGTTTCTATTCTTCTCACTCTGAGATCGTGCCTTAGAGTCGTGTTATAAGTTGGACCCTCTCGTATTTCTTTCCCTTACCGTTATGCCTGCCCGCGTAGGGCAACCGGCAGGAGAGGCGGCAGCCGAGGAGGCGAGTAGAGTTCGAGGGTTACGAGGCCTGAGCCCAACCATCACCCGAGTTAGGTGCTTCGTTCGGGAGTTATGCTCGTCACGGCCCAGTGAGTTTAGCACGGCGGCGATTCCCTCTGCGGCCATGACATTTGAATCTTGATTCCACGGCCAGGAAGCAGAATATAGATTGCGAAGAGACAACCACATTTACTAGCTATGGATTTGGCTACGGAGAGTATACCGATGTCTGCGAGTCTTGATGAATATCTTAGAAAGGGTTGTGCGAGTAATTCTTGATTAGGCTTGAGCATGGCCTGTATGCGGGCTTGTGCGCGAGCCAAGCGTAGAGATCGACGGGTTAACGAAGGGCGAAGAGGCGAGCGGCAGGTCCTTTGGTAACTTTCGAGTCGAGTCACCTCACCAGTGACAGATTATGCATATCCACGGTGCGAAAGGTCCTCCACGGGGTTCGGGGCGTTGGGGTATCAGAGTTGGTCGAGCTCGAGCTTAGGTTCCTGCTCACGCCTACGTAGGTTCGATCGGCCGGATTGATTTTCCCAGTGTTCGGTGTAATGACGTCATCGGGAATGTCATCTTTTAGTTGGTACTTGTTTTACTGCGGCCGTCGAGGGCCATGTCGAAAGGATGTCCTAGTAGGAGGACTCAACTGCGAGGATCGGTGGGTAGTTAAATCTCTCCTGCTATGTGCCTACGGTAGGTTTGATTAGCGACTAAGGAATGAAATGAGATATAGATATATCCTTAACCCTCTGAGATCAGTATATGTGATAAGGTGAGTATACCTTAAGTGTTATATTCAGATAGCATGGTGTAAATTGTGATTAGGAAATCATGGTTAGTATGAGGGTGAGATTGGACATAAGGGAAAGTGTGAGCCTTAGAGCTTTATACGTAGAGACCTTAGAGCAAGGCCATCTTGGGTAAAAGATTTATATTTTTATGTTTAACCCTTGACGAGTGCATTGTGCACCTGGAGATATGTTTTGGGATAAGTCCACGAGTAGCGTGATATGAAAGAGGCGGTTGAGCTAGGAAGACCGCTAGGTTTTCGTAACGTGATTTGTGAAATTGTTCGGATCGGGAGCTAGTGTTTTGCGCGATGCGGGTAGGGTTGAGGCCATGTTGCGGGTCAACGCGGCTGTATGGTGGTGGGGTCGGTTGTGGTGGTCGCCTTGTGATAGGGTCACAAGGGTGTTAGGCCCATGTTTAGTTAACCAAACGTCTGAGTTCGTGGATCGTTGACGATGGTCGGGCGATGGGGACAGCGTTGTGTTTTGGTCGGGCCGTGTACTCAGATGTTGATGTATCGAAGGTTGTAAGGCTGCAGGTGCCTACCTTCACCTTATGGCGACAGTGGGGCCAGTTCTGTGTTTCTTTTTCGGAAGTTTTACCAGCGGGATTAGGAACTCGGTGAGTCTCCGTCGTATTTCTCGGGCGGTGTGTGGATTTCGTGGTAGTGTAAGGATTGTTGTCTCTGTTGAGGAGTGTTTTAGTAGCTACCATTTCGATTCGGATGTCGCTATGGCGCCTTGCGGGCGGAAGTGTAAGTTGTCGGTCGATTGGTTTGATGTTAGCAAGGTTCAGATAGTTGGTTCAGCTTGTTCCAGCGATCGTGGATAAAGTGAGGCTTATCTAGAAGAGGTTTTTGGCAGCTCGGAGAAATCGTGCGGATTATCGGCGACGCTTAGAGTTCGAGTTGGTCGGTCTTGAAGGTACCACCGGATAAGTGCGATGAGCTTTGGAAAACAGAGAAACTTAGCGAGTTACTTTGGGCCTTTTGAGTTCATGTGAGGATAGGCCAGGGTTGCCTATATGATAGCATTCTTGTCCGACTTAGGAAGCGACGTCCGGTCTTTCGTATTGTTATGTTCGGGAAAGTATCGGAGATCCATCCAGAGTGTTCCCAGTTAATGATGACCACGTTAGAGATAATAACCCCGAGATTTGGAAACCGGGCGATGTGAAGTGTGGTAAGAGTTCGTGTACAAGAAGTGTACGACATCCTCAGGGATCGCATGAAGTCCGGTACCATTTGTTGGGTCGCCGGAGTGACACTAGAACCTCGCGGCAAAGTGACAAAAGTGGGAAGAAGCGAGCATGTATGGCGAGCATTGATGTGATCATTACTTTGGTGATGTTAGAGGTGTTTCCTCGTGGGCTTGGATGTAAGAATTGTGCGCAGGTGTTTACGTGGCGGTGTGGCGAGTTGCGGTAAGTATAGTAGTGAAGACTATCTTGGCGCGCTTGCTTTGAGACTTAGAAGGAACATTCGGGACGAATGTTTCTAAGGAGGGGAGAATGTTATACCCCGTATTTCCAGAGTATGTACGTGAGGACGTACGTAGAGAAATTTGAACTTTAAAGTGGCTTGACCGATTTTATTTGTGCACAACACCCGGTTAGAGTCGTGTTTCGACGAAACGTTTTACACAACTTGCGCAGGGAAAATTACCGCGATGTCATTTGTAAATTTTTCGGATTTTTGCGAGAGCCGAAACAAGTTGGACCAACCAGAGGCCACTGGCACCCTCTCATTGGCGGAAAAGTGGGGCGGTTGGGATTTCCTTGACATTTTTGTCAAGTAGTAGGTAGGATATTTTGTGGTAGATGGATAAGGTGCACTTGGCATGATCTTGGCCCTACACTTGCCTTGCACTTGGCATGATCTTGGCCATTGGTTGGCCTTGGCTTGTCCTATAAATACCCCCCTTTGGAAGACTTCTTCATCCATTCCTAAATTTCCTAAGTGTTGAAATCCTCCTCCCGAGTAGTGTTCGTCCTCCCTTTGCGAGGCCTTGTGGCCGAGTTCCTCTCCCTCGGCGAGAGTACCCCTAGTGGGGTAGTAGAGTACTCCCACTTTGTGGGTTGTCTCGTATATATATCCCCTCTTGGTAGAAATACTCTCAAAGTATTGTTGTTATACCCAAATTACCTTAGCCGTATACCTTGTATTATTCCAAAGATACCTCATACGTAGAGTCTTAAATACTACCTAAATGTCCTTTTTGTCTCAAACCGAAACCAAGGAAAATCTCCATAGTTGGTTGGAGTTTAAGTAGAAGTTGGTTAGAACTTCTAAGGGTTGTTTGGAGGCCTGAGGCCACGAGTAGGAGCTAAACCTTCGGGATCGACATTTAAACTCGGATAATTTTGGGCTTATCGAGGTAAACACTATTGACCTTCTATTGTAATTGGAAATTACATGTTGTAGGAATGTATAGTTGAAGTATACTATATATAGAACGAACATAATTGCGGCAATGTCTTTTGACTTAAGCCCAATTTAAAGAAGAGAATCAGTAATTACATGGGATCAGACATGGAGACTTGTGTAGCATTCTTGTGTAGTAAAATCGCACACGTCGGTTAGACATGCAAACCCCGGTTGGCTTGGTAGCCGCCTCGATAGAGGAGGAGATTTCTGTTGTTGCGAGAGTCTTTCGAATTTTACGTAGAATGTTCTACGATTAGACCTAGATGTTAATAAGCGCGTGGCCTTATAGGTTGAAGTACTATGCGTGGCGCGATCTACTTGGCTTAAGGAGTAGCCAAGGTTTGAGGTACTTGGGCGTTTTGCTATTAGTCGATAATCGTCGCGAGGTATGTGAACCTCTTCCTACCTTTTCTAGCATGATATGTGTATAACTATGTAGTACGGTAGACGTACATGTGTAAAATGCTTTGTGGTTTTAAAAGGTAACTGACTTGATGTGTGATAATAAAGAAGAGTTATACTAGCTTTATGGGAAGTTAGGTATAACGTTTTAAGAAAGGTAAAGAGAATGGTTTACTGATTTTAAAAGTTAAGAGGCTTAATCTTAAAGATAAGAGACTTAACTTGTTTTACTTGGTAATTTACATTTTGTTAAAAATGTTGGAAATCAGAATAAGTATCGAACAAACCACAGCAGCGCTAATAAAGGGAAATGTTTTGACTAATAATGTATTAGTAAAACCAATAGAAACTTTCATCTGCATAGAAACTAAGATAAGACAAAATGATGTTACATTTCCTAGATTATGACTGCTTAAATAAGATTGTTATAAACAAGAATAACCTACTCACGTATCAGACATATGTTTTCTCAAATTGCTTTTAAAGGAGAATTATATCATTAAGTGATTAAAATTATGAACTACGAAACCTTTCGAAAATGAGAAACTTGAGTAATTGAAATTAGGCAAACTTGAAACATTTGGAAAAGAATGTTGTTACTTGATTTCTGAAGAGAAGTGTTTTGATTTACTTCAAAAGATAATCACTCTATTTTCATATACTACGGGTATTGTGTGACTTTTGTAAACGTAACGTATCTTTTAAAAGATAATGTATGAAGTACTTTGGGAATAGATACCCGATCTTGTTAATCATATATTAGAATGTACCTTGTGTGTATAACTTGATTGTGTTGGTTTGTGATAGCCTTGTAATACTTTCTTGTTGATTTGATAAGTAAACATGCTAGGATGCTACGTGTGTTAGTATCTTGTGATGTTTTGTGTAAAGGGGTTTTCCTCGATCGCGCTTAAAGTTGTTTGACTCTCACCGTTATGTTGGTATTGTACCACTCACCTTGACTCTTTTCCGAGGTTGCTTCCTCCGACGCGGTAGACTCGGTGATGCAGGACCATGATTCGAGAATACCTCATGCGGGTCCAGTGGATCCATGCGGAACTACGGGAGTTCCAGGTGTTAGTTTGCGGCCCTTGTGGTCATGCGGTCTTTGTGGCCATGCGGATCGCGAGTCGGGGCGATGCGGGAGTAGCTACCCTCGATGCGAGGAATACCTCACGCGGCCTACGAGGTTGGCCTATGCGAGCTACGAGAGTTCGGGGCTAGACGCGCATTTGATCTGCGGCGAGTGACCTTTGAACATGTGGATCTAGACAGATATCATGATACGATTTATGACCGTTAGTACTGTAGGTGTTAGTAGTCGGTTATGCCTTCGTACTTACCTGTCTTGTTTTATTAGGACACAGTGGGACACGTGTTCATGTATTTCTTGGTGCTTTTATATCATAAGCTGCCAGGTGAGGAAGGTATTCCACGGCATGATTGAAGTTATGGGCGTAAGACCCATAGTTACATTTGAGTGATGACTTTGAGGCGTGAGTCCCGACTTGACATATTCGCTATTTATCAGGAATCAGTTTGGTTATCATACATGTCTCCTTTATAGACTATTATGATTTCATTTACGTATTTTCGTTTCACATACTTGGTACTGTTATCGACCTCTCCCGGGGGCCGCGTTCATGCCCTGTAAAGGTACACGTTGTGGATCCTCGCTCTTAGGGTCACAGTTCAGCGTATGGGAAGCTCCGTTTCTCCGGAAGCTTATCAGTGGTATAGTCCCCTGTCGTTGTAGGTATTTACATTCAGGGGTATGGCGGGGCCCTGTCCCGCCATTGTTGTCGTATCATTCTTAGAGGTCTGTAGTACTGTTGTGGGCAGAGTTGTAATGGGATGTAACTGTTCGGTTTTAAATTGATCGATATATATATGCCGTAAGGCAAGTTTTCTCCGATTACTGTTTCTTACTTCATAATATTTTCATGTCTTGTTTTATGTTCCGCTGATTACTCTGATGTTGTATCATTAGGGTGCCCGGGGTAAGGCACCAGTCACGGGCCCGGGTTCGGGTCGTGACACTCTTGATCCTCCATCAACCGAAGCTCACCCATGCGACCCGTCATTCCCTCGAGAAGGGGTGGGGTTTCGGAAACCGCAACAATTGCATTCTCAATGTCCTTGGGAAAAGAAGTCCCAATGGCTTCACCAACCTTTGACTGATGCCTCGTGGACATGAACACTGACCCATGACCACCGACCCGACCCGCCATCGACCTCGATCAACCACATGACCGCACCATCTCGACTTCCATGTTGTCATTCGGAAAACAACTATAAGCCGCACCATTATCCTTCATAAGATTACCCTTTATACCGTGACCCATGGATTCCATCCACAACCCAAGACCACTATCACGACCTCTTGCAACCCGACCCCCATACCCACCTTTGACCGGGATCTCTATCAAGGTCCGTGAGACCATCCAAAGGTCAAAAGTTGTTTGAAGAGAGACCTTCAATTCCGTAGCCATCCTTTTAAGTTTCGATGTCCCATTGAATGAGATGTTTCCTTGGTTTTCTTAGCAATTAAATTCCCAATTTACTAAGTCTCGCTTGAAGGAAGATTGTTCGACTTCCGCATCCATTGAATGCAACAAATTCCTAGACCTCTTTTGGATAAGAAACCCCTCGGCTTCCAAAACCTTAGCGTTTCCAAGGCCAATTGGAAAAGAAACATTGTCGAACTCAACAACCAAGTGCTAGTGACCCATGGACTTCCCCCAAGACCCATGCCCACCCACCTGACCCGCAATCAACCCGTGACCAACCTCGAGACCCGTTGTCACTTTGGCATCCAAAGTGGCCGCCGGAAAAGCCTCTTTGTACTCTGAAGCCAATGGTCGGAGACCCAAAGGTTCAAACCACAAGTTCTGAATATCAACACCACCCTCCTACCACCCGGATCTACCCTCCATACCCACTTTCGACGACCGATCCCTATCAAGATCCGCAAACTCCCGAGTCGAGTGCTCACCGAATTCGACGTCAAGGTGCCTACGGAAGGTTGGGAGAATCAAAGAGTTGAATCCTCAACCCAAGACCTCCATCATGACCCTCTTGCACACCAAGATCACCCTCCTGTCCTGCTAACAACCCTGCATCACCCGCCTGTCCCGAAAACTCCACAATATTCCGAGAAGAAAACTGGCCACCGCCAGAGGCTGCCCCCCCGGAAATGCAAACTTCAAATTCATATCTTGAATCTTGTAATCTTGAACAATCAACATAATCTATTTCATTCTTTTGGCTGAAATCTTTGTATTCTTTCTCATGGCTAGAAGGAAGATAATGCAAGTCTTGAATAATCTTTAATCAAGTTGAAGTATCTTCGTAACAATCTATGGACAAGTTGATAAACTCGAACAATCTTTCCACAATTTTCGAAAATTCTTCAAATAAGGTGTAAAATTTCCGTAATAAACTCAACAACTTCGTATCAAATTCAAGTAAGATGAAATCAGATTTAAGGAGTATGAAATCGAAGATGAAATCATAAGAATGAGGCGGATTGCGAAGAGCGACTAGGGAGAAATGTTGAGAGCATTTTCCCCTAGTGAGAGAAACTTCTCTCTAACTCTTGAAATTAAGTGTTGTTCTATAAATACCCCCCTCAAGTGCAAGACTTCTTCATCCATTAAATATTTTCCAAGTCTCAACCCCTCCTAGTGGTGTCGGAGGTACCCCTCTTGGTAGAAATACTCTCCTAGTATTGTTACTATACCCCAAAATACCTTAGCCGTATACCTTGTAGTATTCCAAAGATACCTCTATACGTAGAGCCCGGAAATACTACCTTATGTCTTTTTTGTCTCAAACCGAAACCCTAAGGAAAATCTCAATTGTTGGTTGGAGTATTAAGAAGAAGTTGCGTACAACTTCTAGGGGTTGTTTGGAGCGGGTTGGAGCACCCGGAGTAGGAGCTAAACGTTGCTCAGGATCAACATTATACTTGGATAATTTTGGGCTTATCGAGGTAAACACTCTTGACCTTCTATTGTAATTGGAAATTACATGTTGTAGGAATATATAGTTGAAGTATACTATATATAGAACTGAACATAGTTGTGCGGCAATGTCTTTTGACTTAAGCCTGAATTTAAAGAAGAGAATTGAACTGTACTTACATAGGACTGTATTTACAGTAGACTTGTGTAGTTTCTATGAAGTAAATTGTGTACGTCCGGTTAGACGTATAACCCCCCCCGGTTGGCTTGGTAGCCGGCCTCGATAGAGGAGGAGATTTACGCTGTTGCGGGGGTGGGGGGGAGGTGCTGCCGAATTTTCTGTAGAATATGGAACCGAGTAGTCTAGACTTTGATAAACTTGTATAACCGTATAGGTGGAGGTACTGCGAGTAGCGTATTCTACTTGAAGAGTGGAAAAGGCTAGCGGTACAGATCTTGTGGGCGTATTGCTAATTGTCGATAATCGTCGCGAGGTATGTGAACCTCTTCCTATCCTTTCTAGCATTATGTTTTGTAAACTATGTAAGACGGTGAGACGATACGTGCTAAATGAGTTTGGTTGGTTCAAAACATAGGGTGTTATAATAGATTTATGGGAAGTTAGTTATAACGACTCTATGTAGGTAACAGAATGGTTTATTTATTGTAAAAGTTAAGAGACTTGATCTTGAAAGATAAGAGACTTAACCTAATTGACTTGATATGTAACATTTTGCTAAAAATGTTGTAAAACCTCATTCGCGAGTAATGAGTACTTGATTTTAAAAGAATAATGTTTCTTGATTTCTAAATGAGAATAAGTATCGAACGAACCACGAGCGCTAATAATGGAAATGTATTGACTAATCAAGTATTATTAAAACCAGTAGAAACCTCCATCCGCATGAAGCTAAGATGAGACAAAATGATATTACATTTCCTAGATCATGGTCATTGTTATAAGATTGTTATAAACAAGAATAACCTACTCACATATAAGGTATATGATTCTCAAATTGTTTTAAAGGAGATTTATATTATTAAGTGATTAATACTATGAACTACAAAACCTTTCGAAAATGAGAAACTTGAGTAATTGAAATTAGGCAAACTTGAACGTTTGGAAAAGAATGTTGTTACTTGATTTTACAAAGAGTAGTGTTTTGAATTACTTAAAAAGATAGTCACTCTATTTTTATACTACGGGTATTGTGTGACTTTTGTGAAAGGAACGGATCTTTAAAGATTTAATGTATGAAGTACTTTGGGCATAAAAACCCGAACTTGTTAACATAAAGAAAAAAGTACCTTGTGTGAATAACTTGATTGTATTGGTTTGTGATAGCCTTGTAATACCTTCTTGTTGATTTGATAAGTAAACATATTAGGATGCTACGTGTGTTAGTATTTTGTTATGTTTGTGTAAAGGGGTTTCCCTTGTTGTGCTTATGTTGTTTAACAGTGGTCGCTATGCTAGTATTACATCACTCACCTCTTCGACATGTTTAGGGGCTAAGCGCCTCCGACGCGGGTAGACTCAAAGTGTGCAGGTGACCTATGATTCGAGAATACCTTATACGTGCATGTTGCCTATGCGGAGCTACGAGTTCGTGTTAGTGTCGGCGCTTTATGGTCATGCGGTCTATGTGGCCACGCGGATCGCGAGTCCGTGACGCCGGGGAGTAGCTACCCTCGATGTGGGAATACCTCACGCGGGCCATTGGAGTGGCCTATGCGGAGTCGCGGGAAGTTCTAGGGCTAGACGCGCATTAGATATCGCGCGAGTGGCGGCTTTGATCATGTGACGGTGCAGACAGATCTCATGATACGCTTTATGACCTTGTTGGTACCGGGTTTTAGTAGTCGGCTATGCCTTCGTACTTACCGTGCGGTTTTATGATGACACGTGGGACCCGTGTTCATGTGTATTCCTTGGTACTTTTATATCATGGTATCGGCGGTGAGGAAGGTATTCCACGCATGATTGATGTTGTGGGCGTGAGACCCATAGTTATATTTGAGTGATGACTTTGAGGCGTGAGTCCTCGACTTGACATGATCGCTATTTATCAGGAATCGTAGTTTGGTTATCATACATGTCTCCTATTTTATATAGATCGCTATGATTTCATTCTGATATTTTCGATTTCACATACTTGGTACCTATTGTCGACCTCGCCCGGGGCCGCGTTCATGCCGCAGTAAAGGTACACCGATCGTTGATCCTCGCCTCGTGGTCACAGTTCAGCGTTTGGGACGCTCCGTTTCTCCGGAGGCTTATCAGTGGTATAGTCCCCTGTCGTATTAAGTGCTTACATTCAGGGGTATGGCGCGGCCCTGTCCCGCCATTGTTGTCATGTCACTCTTAGAGGTCTGTAGTACTGTTGTGGGCAGAGTTGTAATGGGATGTAACTGTTCGGTTTTAAGTTGATTTATATATACTTGGAGGCAAGTTTTCTCAGACATCGCTTTACACTTGTTGTTATTCATGTCTTGTTTTATGTTCCGCTGATTACTCTGATGTATGTCTACTTGGGTGCCCGGGGTAAGGCACCAGTCACGGGCCCGGGTTCGGGTCGTGACACCAGGTGTGGCATAATTGGTTTTGTAAGTATAGTAGTGAAGACTTTACCGGTGCTTGTGTGATTAGAGACTTAGAAGGAACATTCGGGACGAATGTTTCTAAGGGGGGAAGAATGTTACACCCCGTAGTTCCAGAGTATGTATATGAGGACGTACGTACGAGAATACGACATTAAAATTGGAAAGGAAGAAAGATGTGATTTTTCGACTAAAAGTTTAGGTTTTGTGAAGGAAAAAGGTTCGTTAATGGGAATTGGATTTCCAGATTCGGTATTCGGACTTCTGGGATTATTTTAGAAGTATTGGAATTTTATTTCCGGAATTGGTCACGCGGGGCCTACGGGAGGATTTACGGTTTTGTGGGGCCCACTTTATTTTCGGATTTTTGGCATTACGGATTTTTCCGAGAGATGAAATATTTTGGACCATTAGGAGGGAGACATATGGCACCCTTAGGTGGCATGTTGGACGAAATAGTAGGCAAGTGGCCAAGTCAAATAGTCAAGTCTTGGAAGATATTTTCTTTGGGTTAGTGGGAGTAGGTTTGGGGCGTTTTTGTGGGCAAGTGGGGGAGGCCTCTTGGACGGTTTTCTTGAGCAAGTGGATGGCCACATGGCTCATTGTTGTGGTGGACATATGTCCCAATGTTGTGGTGGACATATGTCCCCATGTTGTGGTGGACACTTGGTGGAAGACTTCACTTGAACAAGCTACCTAATCTACACCCTCCACTTGCTTGAATCTTTTTTTTTTCAGGTAAATGCAAATATTATTACTAATAACGGAAATAAGGATGGCTACAATCAGTCATTGAGGGTTCTCAATCCTCAACGTTATGCAAACAAGAAATGGGGGAGGGGAGCAGTGGTCACTCAAAGGTGCCATTACAAGAGGGGATAAGATCATAATAGATTTAAGTCCTTTTGGTTCTAGACAAGGACTTGTTGTTATTCCGCGTATTTCCAGAGTATGTACGTAAGGACGTACGTAGAAAAATTTGAACTTTTTAAATAAGGCTTGGCCGAAAATTATTTGTTCACAACACCCGATTAGAGTCGTTTTTTAAATGAAAGCGTTTCCACGACTTTCGTAGGAAAATTCTATGTCATTTTTAATTTTTGCGGATTTTTCCGAGAGACGAAACATTTTGGACCAACGAGAGGCGACACTTGTCACCCTCTCATTGGGCACGCGTTAGTGAATGGCGGGACGAATTGCTTGGCTTTTTGTCAAGTAGTTGGTAGGATATTTATGTTGTAGATGTATTAGGTGTACTTTGGTTAATGTTGGGCCTACACTTGCTTAACAATTTGCTTGATCTTGGGCATTGGTTGGCCTTGGCTTGTACTATAAATACCCCCCCCCCCCCTTTGGAAGACTTCTTCATCCATTCCTAAATTTCCTAAGTGTTAAAATCCTCCCTCCCCTTGAGTAGTGTTCTCGTCCTCCCCCTTTGTGAGGCCTTGTGGCCGAGAGTTCCTCCCCCCCCTTGGCCGAGAGTACCCCCCCCCCTAGTGGGGTAGGCCAAGGGGTATACACCCCCCCTTTCTTGGTAGAAATACTCTCAAAAGAATTGTTATAATGCCCAAATTACCTTAGCCGTATACCTTGTAGTATTCAAAGGTTATACCTATACAAAAAGCCCAGTTATACTATTATACTTCCCGTCAGTCACCAAACCAAAACCCTAAGGAAAATCTCCATGGTTAGTTGGAGTAGTATGTAGAAGTTGGTTAGAACTTCTAAGGGTAGTT
Source organism: Przewalskia tangutica (assembly GCA_029844215.1). Lineage (NCBI taxonomy): Eukaryota > Viridiplantae > Streptophyta > Magnoliopsida > Solanales > Solanaceae > Przewalskia > Przewalskia tangutica. Next base: position 109,591,385 of record CM056718.1, read on the forward strand.
TGGAGCGGGTTAGAGCGCACGGAGTTGGAGCTAAACGTTGCCCAGGATCGACTTTATACTTGGATAATTATGGGCTTATCGAGGTAAATATCTTGTCCCTCTATTGTAATTGGAAATTACATGATTGTTAGACTATATAGTTGAAGTATACTATATATAGAACTGAACGTTGTTATCGGAAATGTCTTTGGACTTAAGCCTGAATAATAAGAAACCTTTTCGAAAGAAGAGTGCTGAACTGTAATTACATAGGACTGTATTACAGTAGACTTGTGTAGCTTTTCTGTGAGGTAGAATTGTGCACGTCCGGATTAGACGTATAACCCCCCCTGGTTGGCTTGGTAGCCGGCCTCGATAGAGGAGGAGATTTACGCTGTTGCGGGGAGGTCTTTGCCAATTTTCGTAGAATGTTCTACGAAGAGATCTAAATGTTAATGCGCCTTGTGGCCTTATAGGTTGAAGTACTACGTGTGGCGCGATCTACTTGGCTTAGGAGTAGCCGACGGTTGGAAGTACTTGAGCGTTTTGCTATTAGTCGATACTCATCGCGAGGTATGTGAACCTCTTCCTATCTCTTCTAGCATGATATGTGTGTAACTATGTAGTGCGATAGACGTGCATACGTGTTAAATGTATTTGATTGTCTAAAACATAAAGTGTTATAACGGCTTTATGGGAAGTTGGTTATAACAACTTTATGTAGGTAAGAAAATACTTGTGGTTTTAAAAGGTAATCGATTTGAACTATAATCGGTTATGTGATAATAAAGAACTTGAAGTATTTCAAAAGATTTTTGAATCATTTTGAAAGAAGAAGTAATACTTGGTTTTTGAAAACTTAAGAGTTATACTAGCTTTATGGGAAGTTAGGTATAACGGCTGAAGGATGTTTCTTGATTTGAAATCGTAATGTGTATCGACAAACCAACTGCTGCGTTAATAAAAGGAAATATTTTGTGATTAAGTATTATTAAAACCAGTAGAAACTTCCATCTGCATAGAAGCTAAGATGAGACAAAATGATATTTCCTAGATCATGGCTGCTGTAATAAAATTGTTATAAACAAGAATGTCCTACTCACATATAAGGCTTATATTTCTCAGATGGTTTAAAAAGAGAATTATATTCTTAAATGAATAAGACTATGAACTACGAAACCTTTCTAAAATAAGAACCGTGAACATTTGAAATTAGGCAAACTTGGACGTTTGGAAAATAATGTTGTTACTTGATTTTACAAAGGTAAGTGTTTTGATTTACTTCAAAAGATAATCACTCTATTTTCATATACTACGTATTGTGTGACTTTTGTAAACGTAACGATCTTTTAAAAGATAATGTATGAAGTACTTTGGGAATAGATATGCAGGCACAGTTAATCATATATTAGAATGTACCTTGTGTGTATAACTTGATTGTGTTGGTTTGTGATAGCCTTGTAATACTTTCTTGTTGATTTGATAAGTAAACATGCTAGGATGCTACGTGTGTTAGTATCTTGTGATGTTTTGTGTAAAGGGGTTTTCCTCGATTGCGCTTCAAGTTGTTTAACGATCACCGTTATGTTGGTATTATACCACTCACCTTGACTTGTTTCGGAGGTTAAGCGCCTCCGATCGCGGGTAGACTCAGCGGGTCTAGTGACCTATGATTCGAGAATACCTTATGCAGTCTCGTATGGCCTGCGGAGCTACGAGAGTTCGAGTTAGTTTGCGGCCCTTGTGGTCACGCGGTCTTTGTGGCCGTGCGGACGGCGAGTCCAGACGCTGGGAGTAGCTACCCTCGATGCGGGAATACCTCATGCGGGCCATTGGAGTGGCCCATGCGAGCTATGGGAAGTTCGTGGCTAGACGCGCACATTAGATCTGCGGCGAGTGGCGGCTTTGATCATGTGACGGCCAGACAGATCTCGTGATACGCTTTATGAGCTTGTTTGTGCGGTGGGTTTTAGTAGTCGGCTATGCCTTCGCACTTACCCGACGGGTTTTATGATGACACAGGTGGGACTCGTGTTCATGTACTTCTTAGTGTGATTATATCATAATCGCCGGTGGGAAGGTATGCCACTGCATGATTGATGTTGTGGGCGTGAGACCCATTGTTATATTTAGTGATGACTTGAGGCGTGAGTCCCGACTTGACATGATCGCTATTTATTGTGAATCGTAGTTTGGTTATCATACATGTCTCTGCTTTATATAGACTATTATGATTTCATTTACGATATTTTCGATTTCACATACTTGGTACTGTTATCGACCTCGTGGCCGCGTTCATGCCGCAGTTGAGGTACACCGATCGTTGATCCTAGCTCGTGGTCACATTCGGCGTTTGGAAGCTCCGTTTCTCCGAGGCTTATCAGTGGTATAGTCCGTCGTAGTAGGTGTTTGCATTCGTGGTTTTGGCGGGGCCCCGTCCGCCATCGTTGTCGATCATTCTTAGGTGTAGTAATCGCTGTGGGCGAGTTGTAATGGGATGTCGCTCGGTTTTAAATTGATTTATATATATATATGCCGTAAGGCAAGTTTTCTCGCACTATTATTTCATACTTCTTGTTATTTCATGTTATCGCCTTATGTTCCGACACTGATGTCAGATCACTAGGGTGCCCGGTAAGGCACGACCATGGGCCCGGTTGGTCGTGACAAAAGTGGTATCGAGCGATTAATCCTCGGAAAGTGTCTCAGACCGTATCGATGAAGTCTTGATTATCGGTGTGTTGTGCACACCAATAATCGTGAGGCTATAGGATATTTAGGATTGGTTTCTATTCTTCTCACTCTGAGATCGTGCCTTAGAGCCGTGTTGTAAGTTGGACCCTCTCACGATTTCTTTCCCTTACCGCTATGCCTCGCGTAGGGCAACCTGTGCCCAGAGGGCAAAGCGGCCGAGGAGCCGCGAGTAAAGTCTGAGAGGGTTACGAGGGCACAGCCCAACCATCACCCGAGTTAGGTGCTTCGTTCGGGAGTTATGCTCGTCACCACCCAGGAGTTTAGCACGGCAGCGGCTCCTCTGCGGCCATGACATTTGAACCTTCGTTCCCGGCCACGAAACAGAGAATATAGATCGCGAAGAGACAACCTCACATTAGCTATGGATTTGGCTACGGAGAGTATACCGATGTATCGCGAGTCTTGATGACTATCTAAGAGAGGTTGTGCAAGAGTAATTCTTCGCTTAGGCTTGAGCATGGCTCGTATGCGGGCTTATGCGCGTGAGCCGAAGCGTAGAGATCGACGGGTTAACGGGCGACGAAGAGGGCGAGCGGCAAGGTCCTTTGGTAACTTTCGAGGCGAGTCGCCTCACCGCCAGATTAGATATGCACCTCCGCCAGCAGAGTGGTCTTCACGGATTTCGTGGACGTTCGGGGTATGCAGAGTTGGTCGAACTCCGTGTCTTCCTGTTCACGGTGTAATGCACGCCATCGGGAATGTCGTCTTTTAGTTGGTACTTGTTGTACTACGACCGTCGGTCGATGTCGAAGGAGTGTCCTGTAGGAGGACTTAGCCTTCAGAATCGGTGGGTAGTTCGTCACCTCCTTACTATGAGCCTACGGCGGGTTTGATTAGAACGACTAAGGGAGTGAAGCGATGATACAGATAGATCTTTAACCTCTGGGATTAGTATGTGTGATAGGGTGAGTATACCTTAAGTGTTATATTCGATAGCATTGTGTAAATTGTAATTAGAAATCTTGGTTAGTTAACCAAGTAAGATTTGGGGATAGAGAAGGTGTGAGCCTTAGAGCTTTATACGTAGAGACCTTAGAGGAAAGGCCATCTCGAGTAAAGAAGTATTTTATGTTTGACCGCTTGTCTGAGTGCATAGTGCACGTAAGCTATGTTTGTGGGATAAGTCCCGTGTAGTGTGGAATGAAAGAGGGTAGTTGAGCTAAGAAGACCGCTAGGTTTTGTAACGTGATTAGCGAGAGTTTTCCGGTTCGGGAGCTAGTGTCATGCGGCGTTCGGGTCGGGTTGAGGCCACGTTGCGGGTCAACCCGCGGCATGTATGGTGGTGGGTCGGTTGTGGTGGTCCGCCTTGTGGTAGGGTCACGAGGGTGTTAGGCCCAAGTTTAGTTAACCAAACACGACTGGTCGTGGATGCGTTCGACCGATGATCGCCGAGGAGGTCACCGCCTTGTTTTCTAGCAAAGACCGTTTACTCGGCGGTGTTGATTTATCGAGAAGGTTGTAAGGCTGCACGGTGCCTACCACCTTATAATGACAGTCTTTGCCAGTGCATTGTTTTGTTCTGGAAGTTTTACCAAGCAGGTTAAGAACTCAGTGAGTCTCGAATCGCATTCGCCCTCGGGCGGTGTGGATTTCGGGGTAGTTGTGGGGATTGTTGTCTCTGTGGAGAGTGTTTAAGCTACCATTTCGTTGTTCGGATATCGCCTTATGAAGCCTTGTAGGGGCGGAAGTGTAAGTTGCCGGTCAATTGGTTCGATGTTGGCAAGACTCAGATAGTTGGTTCAGGCTTGTTCCAGCAGACTGTGGATAGGGTAAAGCTTGTCTATAAGAGGTTCTGGCAGCTCAGAGAAATCGTGCGGATAATCGGCGACGCAGAGTTGAGTTGGCCGGTCGGCCTTCTTGAAAGTACCACCGGGTTGGGTGTGACGAGTTTTGGAAAATAGAGGAACTTAGCGAGTTACTTTGGGCCCTTTGAGTTCTTGTGAAGAATAGGCGGGTTGCGTATATGTTAGCATTTGTCGTCCGACTTAGAGGCGACGTCCGGTCTTTCGTATTGTTATGATCGGAAAGTATCGAGATCCATCCAGTGTTCCCGATTAATGATGACCACGTTAGAGATAGTAACCGAGTTTTGGAAGAAGCGATGATCGAAATGTGGTAAGAGTTCGAGTGTCACGACCTCGTGGATCGCATGCGATCGGCACCATTTGTTGGGTCGCCGGAGTGACACTAGAACCTCGCGGCAAAGTGACAAAAGTGGTATCACGACGAGTAAAGGGAGAAGCGAGCATGTATGGCGAGCATAGATGTGATCATTTCTTTTGAAAGGAGAAGGTGCGAAGGAAGTATATTTTAGACCCCGGAGAGAGGTGTTTGTGGTAATGTTAGAGGTGTTTCCTCGTGGACTTGGATGGAGGTATTTGTGCGGGTGTTTCTGTGGCCATGTGTGGCAGGATTGTTCTCGTAAGTATAGTAGTGAAGACTATACTGGCGCGCGTTTGTTTTAAGACTTAGAAGGAACATTCGGGACGAATGTTTCTAAGGAGGGGAGAATGTTATACCCCGTATTTCCAGAGTATGTACGTAAGGACGTACGTAGAAAAATTTGAACTTTTTAAATAAGGCTTGGCCGAAAATTATTTGTTCACAACACCCGATTAGAGTCGTTTTTCGACGAAACGTTTCCACAGCTTTCGTAGGGAAAATTCCGGCTATGTCATTTTTAATTTTTGCGGATTTTTCCGAGAGACGAAACATTTTGGACCAACGAGAGGGCGACACTTGTCACCCTCTCATTGGCACGTTAGTGATAATGGCTTGGACGAATTGCTTGGCTTTTTGTCAAGTAGTTGGTAGGATATTTTTGTGGTAGATGGATAAGGTGTACTTGGGTGAATCTTGGCCCTACACTTGCATAGCACTTGGCTAGATCTTGGCCATTGGTTGGCCTTGGCTTGTACTATACCTACCCCTTTGGAAGACTTCTTCATCCATTCCTAAATTTCCTAAGTGTTAAAATCCTCCCTCCTTGAGTAGTGTTCTCGTCCTCCCTTTGTGAGGCCTTGTGGCGAGAGTTCCTCCCCCTCCTTGGCCGAGTACCCCCTCCAGTGGGGTAGGCCGAGGGTATACACCCCTCTCTTGGTAGAAATACTCTCAAAAGTATTGTTATAATGCCCAAATTACCTTAGCAGATACCTTGTAGTATTCTAAGGTTATACCTATACAAAAAGCCGGTTATACTATTATACTTCCGTCGGTCACCAAACCGAAACCCTAAGGAAAATCTCCATGGTTAGTTGGAGTAGTATGTAGAAGTTGGTTAGAACTTCTAAGGGTAGTTTGGAGCGGGTCGGGCGCACGGAGTCGAGCTAAACGTTGCCCGTGATCGACTTTATACTTGGATAATTATGGGCTTATCGAGGTAAATATCTTGTCCTCTATTGTAATTGGAAATTACATGATTGTTAGACTATATAGTTGAAGTATACTATATATAGAATCGAACGTTGTTATCGGCAATGTCTTTGGACTTAAGCCCAATAATAAGAAACCTTTTCAAAGAAGAGTGTTGAACAGTAATTACATAGGATGTATTACATGAACTTGTGTAGCTTTTACGCGAGGTAGAATTGTGCGTCCGGATTAGACGTATAACCCCCTGGTTGGCTTGGTAGCCGCCCAGTTAGAGGAGGAGATTTACGCCGTTTGTTGCGGGAAGTGTCGCGAATTTTCTGTAGAATGTTCTACGAAGAGATCTAAATGTTAATAAGCGCTGTGGCCTTATAGGTTGAAGTACTACGTGTGGCGCGATCTACTTGGCTTAGGAGTAGAGCGGTTGGAAGTACTTGGGCGTTTTGCTATTAGTCGATACTCGTCGCGAGGTATGTGAACCTCTTCCTATCTCTTCTAGCATGATATGTGTGTAACTATGTAGTACGATAGACGCGTACGTGTGTTAAATGTATTTGATTGGTCTAAAACATAAAGTGTTATAACGGCTTTATGGGAAGTTGGTTATAACACTTTATGTAGGTAAGAAAATACTTGTGGTTTTAAAAGGTAATCGATTTGAACTATAAATCGTGGTTATGTGATAATAAAGAACTTGAAGTATTTCAAAAGATTTTTGAATCATTTTGAAAGAAGAAGTAATACTTGGTTTTGAAAACTTAAGAGTTATACTAGCTTTATGGGAAGTTAGGTATAACGGCTTAAGGATGTTTCTTGATTTGGAAATCGAATGTGTATCGACAAACCACTGCAGCGTTAATAAAAGGAAATATTTTGACAGATTAAGTATTATTAAAACCAGTAGAAACTTCCATCTGCATAGAAGCTAAGATGAGACAAAATGATATTTCCTAGATCATGGCTGTTGTAATAAAATTGTTATAAACAAGAATATCATACTCACATATAAGGCTTATGTTTCTCAGATGGTTTAAAAAGAGAATTATATTCTTAAATGAATAAGACTATGAACTACGAAACCTTTCTAAAATAAGAACCGTGAACATTTGAAATTAGGCAAACTTGGACGTTTTGAAAATAATGTTGTTACTTGATTTTACAAAGGTAAGTGTTTTGATTTACTTCAAAAGATAATCACTCTATTTTCATATACTACGGGTATTGTGTGACTTTTGTAAACGTAACGTATCTTTTAATAGATAATGTATGAAGTACTTTGGGAATAGATACCGGCACAGTTAATCATATATTAGAATGTACCTTGTGTGTATAACTTGATTGTGTTGGTTTGTGATAGCCTTGTAATACTTTCTTGTTGATTTTATAAGTAAACATGCTAGGATGCTACGTGTGTTAGTATCTTGTGATGTTTTGTTTAAAGGGGGTTTTCCCTCGATTGCGCTTCAAGTTGTTTAACGATCAGCCGTTATGTTGGTATTATACCACTCACCTTGACTTGTTTCCGGAGGTTGCCGCCTCCGATGCGGGGTAGACTCAGCGTCTAGTGACCTATGATTCGAGAATACCTTATGCAGTGCAGATGGCCTATGCGAGCTACGAGTTCGTGTTAGTTTGCGGCCCTTGTAGTCACGCGGTCTTTGTGGCCGTGCGGACGGCGAGTCCAGACGCCGCCGGGAGTAGCTACCGATGCGGGAATACCTCACGCGGGCCATTGGAGTGGCCCATGCGGAGCTATGGGAAGTTCCAGGGCTAGACGCGCACATTAGACACTGCGGGCGAGTGGCCAGCTTTGATCATGTGACGGTCTAGACAGATCTCATGATACAGTTTACGACCTTGTTTGTACGGTGGGTTTTAGTACTCGGCCATGCCTTCGCATTTACCGTGCGGTTTTATGATGACACAGTGGGACCCGTGTTCATGTGTACTTCTTGGTGTGATTATATCATGAGGCTGGCGGTAAGGTATGCCACGCAGGCGTGATTGATGTTGTGGGCGTGAGACCCATTGTTATATTTGAGTGATGACTTGAGGCGTGAGTCTCGACTTGACATGACCGCTATTTATTGTGGCGTAGTTTGGTTATCATACATGTCTCTCCGCTTTATAGACTACTATGATTTCATTTACGATATTTTCAATTTCACATACTTGGTATTTGTTGTCGACCTCGCCCGGGCTGCGTTACATCTGCAGTTGAGGTACACGATCGTTGATCCTAGCTCGTGGTCACGATTCAGCGTTTGGGAAGCTCCGTTTCTCCGAGGCTTATCGATGGTATAGTCCCCTGTCGTAGTAGGTGTTTGCATTCAGGGGTTTGGCGGGGCCCTGTCCCGCCATTGTTGTCGTATCATTCTTAGAGGTCTGTAGTACTGTTGTGGGCAGAGTTGTAATGGGATGTAACTGTTCGGTTTTAAATTGATTTATATATATATATGCCGTAAGGCAAGTTTTCTCATACTATTATTTCATACTTCTTGTTATTTCATGTTATCGTCTTATGTTCCGCTGATTACTCTGATGTTGTATCACTAGGGTGCCCGGGGTAAGGCACCAGTCACGGGCCCGGGTTCGGGTCGTGACACTTGTAAAGATTCCTGCCTAAGTTTCCTATGTTGAATTAAAACTCCTTGCACGTTTAGTACGTGCATTAGATGCATTTGTTGGGGAATTCAAGAGTAGTGCACTATTGGAAAAGGTTGCCATAAATGGCTCAAGCCTTTTGGCAATAAATGCTCCATTGGCCGAGATCAAATGAGAGTTCTTAGGCGATTTGGAAAGGAGTGACCCTTCAATTTCCACATAAGTTGATCTTCCAAGACTTGATTGAAGAAATCCTTCGAATTTCGTAGCCATCAACTTTCCAAGTCTCTTTTGTGAGGTGCCCTATGTTTTCCGCAACATTTGAATTCGTTAGATAGGTGACTCTTGGTTCTCACCCTTATCAATTTTCTAGGCCCCATTGAATGAGATGTTTCCTTGGTTCTTTCGGCCATTAAATGCCCCAAATTACCAAGTCTCGTTTGTAGGTATGTTGTTCGACTTCCACACGCTTTGAACTACCAAGAACCATGGGAAATGAACCAACATCGGGCTCTACAATCTTTAACCAAAGACTCTTAGTGCAGCCATGACCCACGACCACCGCGTGACCAATCGCCAATCCATGACTACCCATCGACCCTCGACCGACCAACCATCCTCTTTGTTATACCGTATTTCCGAGTATATGCGTGAGGACGTGCGTGAAAATTTGAACTTTAAAGTGGCTTGACCAATTTTATTTGTGCAACACCCGGTTAGAGTCGTTTTTCGACTAAACGTTTTACAACTTCGCGAAGGAAAATTCCGGCTATGTCATTTCTAATTTTTGCGGATTTTTCCGAGAGACGAAACGTGTTGGACCAACGAGAGCGCCACTGGCACCCTCTCATTGCGGAAAAGTGGGGCGGATTGGGACGATTTCCTTGACATTTTGTCAAGTAGTAGGTAGGATATTTTGTGGTAGATGGATAAGGTGCACTTGGCATGATCTTGCCCTACACTTGCTATGCACTTGTCATGATCTTGGCCATTGGTTGGCCTTGGCTTGTCCTATAAATCCCCCCCCTTTGGAAGACTTCTTCATCCATTCCTACATTTCGTAAGTGTTAAAATCCTCCCTCCTCGAGTAGTGTTCTCGCCCTCCCTTGCGAGGCCTTGTGGCGAGTTCCTCTCCCTCGTGGCAGAGTACCCCCAGTGGGGTAGGGTATACACCCTTTGTGGGTTGTCTCGTATATATACCCCCCCTCTTGGTAGAAATACTCTCAAAAGTATTGTTGTTATACCCAAATTACCTTAGCCGTATACCTTGTATTATTCCAAAGATACCTCTATACGTAGAGCCCGGAAATACTACCTAAATGTCCCTTTTTGTCTCAAACCGAAACCCTAAGGAAAATCTCCATAGTTGGTTGGAGTTTAAGTAGAAGTTGGTTAGAACTTCTAAGGGTTGTTTGGAGCGGGTCGGAGCGCACGGAGTAGGAGCTAAACCTTCCTCAGGATCGACATTTAAACTCGGATAATTTTGGGCTTATCGAGGTAAACACTATTGACCTTCTATTGTAATTGGAAATTACATGTTGTAGGAATGTATAGTTGAAGTATACTATATATAGAACTGAACATAATTGTGCGGCAATGTCTTTTGACTTAAGCCTGAATTTAAAGAAGAGAACTGAACTGTAATTACATAGGGTTATCAGACATAAGAGACTTGTAGCATTACTGTGTAGTAAAATCGTACACGTCCGGTTAGACATGCAAACCCCCCCCCCCCCTGGTTGGCTTGGTAGCCGCCTCGATAGAGAGGAGATTTCTGCCATGTTGCGGGGAGGTCTTTGCCAATTTTCGTAGAATGTTCTACGATTAGCCCTAGATGTTAATTAGCGCCTTGTTGCCTTATAGGTTGAAGTACTATGCGTGGCGCGATCTACTTGGCTTAAGGAGTAGCCGGCGGTTTGAGGTACTTGGAGCGTTTTGCTATTAGTCGATAACCGTCGCGAGGTATGTGAACCTCTTCCTACCTTTTCTAGCATGATATGTGTATAACTATGTAGTACGGTAGACGTACATGTGTAAAATGCTTTGTGGTTTTAAAAGGTAACAGACTTGATGTGTGATAATAAAGAAGAGTTATACTAGCTTTATGGGAAGTTAGGTATAACGTTTTAAGAAAGGTAAAGAGAATGGTTTACTGATTTTAAAAGTTAAGAGGCTTAATCTTAAAGATAAGAGACTTAACTTGTTTTACTTGGTAATTAACATTTTGTTAAAAATGTTGTAAAACCTCATTCGCGAGTAATGAGTACTTGATTTTAAAAGCAATAATGTTTTACTGATTTCGGAAATCAGAATAAGTATCGAACAAACCACAGCAGCGCTAATAAAGGGAAATGTTTTGACTAATAATGTATTAGTAAAACCAATAGAAACTTCCATCTGCATAGAAACTAAGATAAGACAAAATGATGTTACAATCTTATAGTACTGTGGAGCGTTTTGCAATAATGTTTTACTGATTATAGTACTGTGGAGCGTTTTGCTAATTGTCGATAATCGTCGCGAGGTATGTGAATGTCACGACCCGTTCCGGGGCCCGTGACTAGTGCCTTACCCGGGCACCCAAGTAGTCATACATCAGAGAAATCAACGGAATATAAAACATACAGATATGAAACAAGAGATAAGATAATAAAACAGGTCAACCAAAACGGTTTCCTTCTTGCATATATACATAAATTTTTGAACAGTTACATCCTTTACAACCCTGCCCACAACAGTACTACAGACCTCTAAGAATGTAACAACTATGACGGACGTGGCTCGCCATACCCCGAATGTACAAGAACCTACAACTCGTGGAAACATACTAAAAGATAAGCCTCCGAGAAACGGAGCTTCCTAATCAACTGTGATCCATGAGCGAGGATCAACAACCGATGTACCTCTACTGCGGCATGAACGCAGCCCAAGGAGGTCGATAACAGTACCAAGTGTGTGGCGAAAAATCAGAACGAAATCATAACGATCTAAAACAAAGCAGAGACATGTATGATAACAAAACTACGATTCACAATATAAGCGATCATGTCAAGTCGGTGACTCACGCCTCAAAGTCTTCCTCATGCGTGGAACTTCTTCCTCACCGCCGCGATCTAGGTATAAGTCATGTGATACGTGTAACATGTCTCGGCCCGTCATGGACCGGTGAAATCGTATGGAATATATTCCCGGTCCATCTCATGGACTCGGTATCAAATCAGGTGGTATACATTCCCGGTTCATCCCATGAACTCGGTGTCGCATGAAATACATTCCCGGTCCATCTCATGGACTCGGTATCGTGTGAAATACATTCCCGGTTCATCCCATGAACTCGGTGTCGCATGAAATACATTCCCGGTCCATCTCATGGACTCGGTATCGTGTGAAATACATTCCCGGTTCATCCCATGAACGCGGTGTCGTGTGGCCATAACATTTAAACGCTCTTTGAAGACAGATTAAGATAATACCATGTTTTCCTTTTAAAATCAACTAAGGCAATATTATGCCCTTCTTTTTAAACCAAAACACTTTCCTTCTTAAAGTCAAGTAACAACATTCTTTTCCAAAAGTTCAAGTTTGCCTAATTTCAAATATTCACGTCTCTTATTTTCGAAAGATTTCATAGTTCATAGTCTTAATCATGTAATAACATAATTCTCTTTTAAAACAATTGAGTACTGTATGCCTTATGTGTGAGTAGGTTATTCTTGTTTATAACAATCTTATTAAAGCAGCCATGATCTAGGAAATGTAATAAAATTTTGTCTTATCTTAGCTTCTATACAGATGGAGGTTTCTACTGGTTTTAATATAATTACTTATTTGTCAATACATTTTCCTTTATTAACGCTGCAGTGGTTCGTTCGATATTTATTCTGATTTCCGAAATCAGTAAAACATTATTCCTTTTTAAAAACCAAGTACTCATTACTCACGAATGAGGTTTCACACTTTTTAACAAAATTCATATTAAGTCAAGTCTCTTATCTTTTAAGATCAAGTCTCTTAACTTCTAATATCAGTAAACCATTCTTTTTATCTCTCTTAAGTCGTTATACCTAACTTCCCATAAAGCTAGTATAACCCTTAAGCTTTTAAAACCAAGTATTACTCTTCTTTCAAAAACGATTCTTAATTCTTTTGAAATACTTCAAGATTCTTATTATTAGACTCAAGTCAAAAGACATCGCAGTAAAACCACGTTCAGTTAACACACGTACGTATACCGTACTATATATATTCTTTTAAAATATCATGCTCAAGAGGATAGGAAGAATCACATACCTTGCGACGAATACCGACAATTAGCAAATAGCTCCAAAGAACTGTAATCCTGCTAGCCTTTTCCACCCTTCGAGTAGAATACGCTACTCTCAGTACTTCAACCTATATCGGTCATATAAGTCTATTAACGTCTAGACTACTCTGTAAAATAATTCTAGATACAGATTCCTTATTCTACGGAAAATTGGCAAGACTTCCTACCCGCCAAATTACACAAGTCTCATGTCTGATCGTATGTAAATCTGATTCGATCTTCTCCTTTAATATTCTTCTGATGTGATTTCAGTTCAATTCTTTTCTGTAATATCCTTCTATTACAGTTCAATTCTCTTCTGTAATATCCTTTTATGAATCTTATATTCATTTATATACTACTACAGTATGTAATTTCCAATTACAATATAAGGACAAGAGTATTTACCTCGATAAGCCCAAAATTATCCAAGTTTAAATGTCGATCCTGAGCAACGTTTAGCTCCTACTCTGAGCGCTCCAACCCGCTCCAAACAACCCTTAGAAGTTCTACGCAACTTCTTCTTAATACTTCAACCAACTGTGAAGATTTTCCTTAGGGTTTCGTTTTGTGACTGAAAGGAAGTATAATAGTATTTCTGGGCTTTTAGTATATGGGTAACCTTGGAATACTACAAGGTATTTGGGCCAAGGTATTTTGGAATAGTAACAATACTTGGAGAGTATTTTTCTACCAAGGGGTGGGGGTATTTTACGAGAACAACTAGGCAAAAGGGGGGGGTTGTTTCGGCCAAGGCCTTCTCAAGGGGGAGGGGGAGCTCTTTGGACGAGAGCTACACTAAGGGGGAGAGGGCTTTTCAAGACTTAGAAAATGTTTGTGGATGAAGAAGTCTTCAACAAAGGGGGGTATTTATAGGGAAATTAATGGCCAAGATCAAGACAAGTGGTGGGCAAGTGGAGGGTGAGGATTTGCCCAAGTGCCCCCTAGCCATCTACTCCTCAATTCACTCCAAACATTGACCCATGGTTTAGGCCACAAAACATGGCACAAAACGTGCACACCATCGGCCACAAGACCGCCCACTTGAGGGGGACAAGTGTCGCCCTCCCGTTGTTCCAAAATATTTCATCTCTCGGAAAAATCCGCAAAAATAATAAATGTCGCAATCGTAATTTTCCCCTCGCAAAGTTTGGAAAACGTTTCGTCGAAAAATAATTCTTTTCGCTAGTTGTGCACAAATTTCGTCCATTTGCCTACTTAAGGCTTAAACTTTTATACGTACGCCTTCACGTACATACTCTGGAAATACGGGGTATAACATTCTCCCCTCCTTAGAAACATTCATCCCGAATGTTCCTTCTAAGCCTCAAAACATACATGCGACAGTATAGTCTTCACTACTATACTTACGAAAACAATCATGCCACACCTGGCCACAGAATAACACGCGTAAATACTTAAATCCAAGTCCACAAGGAATCACCTCTAGCATCACAAAAGCTCCCACCCGAGGTCTAAAATATACTCCTTTCGTACCTTCTCTTTACAAAAGAAATGATCACATCTATGCTCTTAACACATGCTCGCTTCTTCCCTTACTCGTCGTACCCTTCTCGTACACTCGAACTCTTTCTCATAACTTACCACATTTCTGTTACTGCTTCAGTTTCCAAATCTCTGGGTTACTACCTCCAACTTGGTCATCATTACTGGGAACAATCTGGATGGATCTCCGATACTTTTTCGAACCTAGCAACACGAAAGACCGGACGTACTGCCTCCTATGTCGGACGGCAATGCTAACTATAGGCAACCTGGCCTATTCTTCACATGATCTGGAAAGGCCCAAAGTAACTCGGGCTAAGTTTCCTCTGTTTTCCAAAACTCGTCACACCCTTTCCGGGGTGGTACCTTCAAGAAGACCCACCGTCAACCTGAACTCCAAGCGTCGTCGCCGATTATCCGCACGACTTCTGTTGACTCTGAGCTTCCAATAACCTCTTCTGGATAAGCTTCACCTTATCCACATCCTGCTGAAACAAGTATGAACCAACCATCTGAACTTTGCCAACATCGAACCAATCGACCGGCAACTTACACTTCCGCCCCTACAAGGCTTCATAAGGAGATATCCGAATACTGAAATTGTAGTTATAAAACACCCCCCTCAACAGGAGGAAACAATCCTCACAGCTACCCCTGAAATCCAAACACTGGCCCGAGGGCGAATGCGATACTGAGGCTCACCTGAGTTCTTAACCCTGCCTGGTAAAACTTCCAGAAAAAGAAATAGCCATAACCTGGGCTTTACTGTCTGTCATAAGGTGAAAGTAGGCACCTCGTGCAGCCTTACAACCTTTCTGATATAACAACTCGCATAACCCTCTGCCGAGTACACGGTCCTGACTGAAAGATAAGATGGGCTGACCTCATCGGCCGACTACTGGTCGAACGCATCCACGAACTCGTACGATGGTTAACTAAACTTGGGCCTAACACCCTCATGACCCTGCCACCTGGCGGGACCACCTCGAACTGCCCCACCATATTACAGGCCGCGGGTTGACCCGCGATTGGCCTCAACCCGAACCACTTCGCGCCAAGCTCTTGTTCCCCGATCCGGAACAATCTCACCATCGAGTCACGAAAACCTAGTGGTCTTCTTAGCTCAACTACCCTCTTTCATTTCATACCACCGGACTTATCACACAAATATATCCCACGTATACTATGCACTCCGGTAAAGGTCAACATAAACATAAACCTTTTACTCAAGATGGCCTCGCATCTAAGGTCTCTACGTATAAAACTCTAAGGTTCATACCTTCCCTGTCCCCATACTTATCCTTTCCATGTTTTCTACTCACAAATAACACAACGCTATCCGTACATAGCACACACTAACAAGATCATCATATCAAGCATACAAATCTCTAGAGGGTTAAGGATATACCTGTATCTACTGCTTCACTCTAATCATACGCCCCACTGCGCATAGTCAGAAGGCGATGAACACGCCATCGACCCAGGGTCGCGTCATACCGCTGCACTTCATATACGCACAGTCTCTCATCACATGGCCCTGACGGCCGCAGTGAAACAAGCACCAAGAAAGACGACATTCCTGATGATGCCCGCCACATCGCGCACACCGGAGGGACATGAATCTCGCCGCTAACCCGTATATCCAGTAAACTAAGCCACGAGCTCGACCAGCCTCGAATACCGAACGCCCCAAGATCGCGTGGAGGACCACTGCATCTTGGCGGAGGTACATAACTAACTCGCCGAGGCGGTCCACCTCGAAAGTTACCAAAGGACCTGCTGTCCTCGCCTTCTCACGATCTCGGCCATTCCGTCGACCTTCCGCTCCTCACATCCAAGTGCATAAGCTCGCATGCGGCAATGTCCATGCCCGTGAAGAGCTACACCAACAAGCCTCGCCAAGTAGTCATCAAGCCCTGGCGTGGCGGTGCACTCGCCCTCCATGTCGCCATACCGATGCGCGGGACGCATCGAGCTAATGATTCAAACTCCACATTGTACTCCCGAACCGCACGCCCGGCCCGCTCAACGTCAAAAATCAGCGCTTACCGAGCCCTTCTCATCTCGCGAGGCAAGAAATATGCAAGAAATGCCCCTGAGAACTCGTCCCATACGACTGGAAGTGCATACTCTCCCCGGGACAGCTCCCACGAATCAAACCAGTCGACTGCAGTATCACGCAGCCGATGCGATCCTAAGACCACCGACTCGGTCTCCAGCCTTGATCACTCTCATGATCCGTCAGAATCGCTTGATGAACTCCTCGGATCATCCTCGTGCCTCGACCCATAGAACTCGCGCTACAACTCGTAAAGTCCTGTAGCCTCAAACTATCCGATCTCGTGAACCATGGGTACTACTGAACCCAATCGCCAGATCCAAATTTATCCTCATGTCTTGCCACTATCCCGCCAAAAATCGCCATCTCTTTGTACTCCCAACTCTCTCGCTTCCAAAGCATGGACGGAGGCTCAGTATCGTGGTCTCAGCAGCCCATCGCCGCGCTCTAAACTCGATGGCCGGGCGGCGCCGCAAAACTCGCCGTCTCAAGCACTATCTCGTAATGACCGGGCTGCACTCACCGCACTCAGATCCTACTAGTAGCTCCTCGATCGCTTTGCCCATCCGGGCCCGGCTGCTCGCGAGGCATAATCGTAAAAACGAAATACGTCGGAGGGTCCAACTTATAACATTACCAAAGGCACGATCTCGTAATGAGAAGAATGGAAACCAATCCTAAATGTCTCGCAGCCTCGATTATAGATGGTGCACAACACACCGATAATCAAGACTTACTAGACACGGTGCTCAGACACTTTCCGAGGATTAATCGCTTCGATACCACTTTGTCACGACTGCCCGGCTCGTGGATCGTGCCTTACCCGCACCCAAGTAGTCATACATTAGAAATCACGGAATATAAAACATACAGATATGAAACAAGAGATAAGATAATAAAACAAAGCAACCAAAACGGTTGCCTTCGCATATATACGTAAATTTTTGAACAGTTACATCCTTTACAACCCCGCCCACAACAAGATTACAGCACTTAAAATGTTACAACTATGACGACAGGTTCGCCATACCCACGAATGTACAAGAACCTACAACTCAGTGGAAACATACCAAAAGATAAGCCTCCGAGAAACGGAGCTTCCTAATACGTTGAATCGTGATCCTATGAGCGAGGATCAACAACCGACAGACTTCTACCGCGGATGAACGCAGCCTCAAGGAGGTAAGTACAACAGTACCAAGTGTGTGAAATCAAAATATCAGAACGAAATCATAATGCTAAAACAAAACAGGAGACATGTATGATAACAAAACTACAGTTCACAATATAAAAAACAGTCATGTCAAGTCAGGGACTCACGCCCTCAAAGTCTTCCCTCATGCCCGTGGAACTTCTTCCTCACTGCTGGCAGTCTAGGTATAAGTCATGTGATACATGTAACATGTCTCGGCCCATCTCATGGACCCGAGGTGAAATCGTATGGAATACATTCCCGGTCCATCTCATGGACTCGGTATCAAATCATGTGGTATACATTCCCGGTTCATCCCATGAACTCGGTGTCGCATGAAATACATTCCCGGTCCTTCTCATGGACTCGGTATCGTGTGAAATACATTCCCGGTTCATCCCATGAACTCGGTGTCGCATGAAATACATTCCCGGTCCATCTCATGGACTCGGTATCGTGTGAAATACATTTCGGTTCATCCCATGAACGCGGTGTCGTGTGGCCATAACATTTAAACGCTATTTGAAGACAGATTAAGATAATACCATGTTTTCCTTTTAAAATCAACTAAGGCAATATTACGCCCTTCTTTTTAAACCAAAACACTTTCCTTCTTAAAGTCAAGTAACAACATTCTTTTCCAAAAGTTCAAATTTGCCTAATTTCAAATATTCACGTCTCTTATTTTTGAAAGATTTCATAGTTCATAGTCTTAATCATGTAATAACATAATTCTCTTTTAAAACAACTGAGTAATGTATGCCTTATGTATGAGTAGGTTATTCTTGTTTATAACAATCTTATTAAAGCAGTCATGATCTAGGAAATGTAATAAAATTTTGTCTTATCTTAGCTTCTATACAGATGGAGGTTTCTACTGGTTTTAATATAATTACTTATTTGTCAATACATTTTCCTTTATTAACGCTGCAGTGGTTCGTTCGATATTTATTCTGATTTCCGAAATCAGTAAAACATTATTCCTTTTTAAAAACCAAGTACTCATTACTCACGAATGAGGTTTCACATTTTTTAACAAAATTCATATTAAGTCAAGTTTCTTATCTTTTAAGATCAAGTCTCTTAACTTCTAATATCAGTAAACCATTCTTTTTATCTCTCTTAAGTCGTTATACCTAACTTCCCATAAAGCTAGTATAACCCTTAAGCTTTTAAAACCAAGTATTACTCTTCTTTCAAAAACGATTCTTAATTCTTTTGAAATACTTCAAGATTCTTATTATTAGACTCAAGTCAAAAGACATCGCAGTAAAACCACGTTCAGTTAACACACGTACGTCTACCGTACTATATATATTCTTTTAAAATATCATGCTCAAGAGGATAGGAAGAATCACATACCTTGCGACGATTACCGACAATTAGCAAATAGCTCCAAAGTACTGTAATCCTGCTAGCCTTTTCCACCCTTCGAGTAGAATACGCTACTCTCAGTACTTCAACCTATATCGGTCATATAAGTCTATTAACGTCTAGACTACTCTGTAAAATAATTCTAGATACAGATTCCTTATTCTACGGAAAATTAGGCAGCACTTCCCTACCCGCCAAATTACACAAGTCTACTGTAATACAGTCATATGTAAGTACAGTTCAGTCTTCTTCTTTAATATTCTTCTGATGTGATTTCAGTTCAATTCTTTTCTGTAATATCCTTCTATTACAGTTCAATTCTCTTCTGTAATATCCTTCTATGAATCTTATATTCATTTCTATACTACTACAGTATGTAATTTCCAATTACAATATAAGGACAAGCGTATTTATCTCGATAAGCCCAAAATTATCCAAGTTTAAATGTCGATCCTGAGCAACGTTTAGCTCCTACTCTGAGCGCTCCAACCCGCTCCAAACACCCTTAGAAGTTCTACGCAACTTCTTCTTAATACTTCAACCAACTGTGAAGATTTTCCTTAGTGGTTTGCCAGGATCAAGGGAAGTATAATAGTATTTCCGGCTTTTAGTATAGGGTAACCTTGGAATACTACAAGGTATTTGGGCCAAGGTATTTTGGAATAGTAACAATACTTGGAGAGTATTTTTCTACCAAGAGGGGGGGGGGGGTATTTTACGAGAACAACTAGGCAAGGGAGGGGGGGTTGTTTCGGCCAAGGCCTTCTCAAGGGGGAGGGGGAGCTCTTTGGACGAGAGCTACACTAAGGGGGAGAGGGCTTTTCAAGACTTAGAAAATGTTTGTGGATGAAGAAGTCTTCAACAAAGGGGGGGTATTTATAGGGAAATCAATGGCCAAGATCAAGACAAGTGGTGGGCAAGTGGAGGGTGAGGATTTGCCCAAGTGCCCCCTAGCCATCTACTCTTCAATTCACTCAAAACATTGACCCATGGTTTAGGCCACAAAACATGGCGCAAAACGTGCACACCATCGGCCACAAGACCGCCCACTTGAGGGTGACAAGTGTCGCCCTCCCGTTGGTCCAATATTTCATCTCTCGGAAAAATCCGCAAAAATAATAAATGTCGCAATCGTAATTTTCCCCTCGCAAAGTTTGGAAAACGTTTCGTCGGAAAACAATTCTTTTCGCTAGTTGTGCACAAATTTCGTCCCTTTGCCTACTTAATGCTTAAACTTTTATATGTACGCCCTCACGTACATACTCTGGAAATACGGGGTATAACAGTGAACCTCTTCCTATCCTTTCTAGCATGATATTTGTGAAATATATTTAGTGCGGTAGACGCACGTGTGTTTAAAGGAAGTTGATTTTCCTTTTGTGTCCTTGACTTGATTCCAAAGTTACGTGACTTGTTATGAAATATTAAGGACTTGAATTATATTAAAAAGTTGTAAAACCTCACTCATGAGCAATGGGTGTGTGGTCTTTTAAAGAATAAAGTTATCTCGATTTCGAAAATAAGAATGGTTTTATCATTGGATTTAAAATGATAACTTGACTTATAAACAACTTGATTTTGGGAAAGGAGAAGTAACTTGATTTAAAGGTATAGGTTACTTGTTTTTAAAAGAGTAAGACTCTTGGTTTAAAAAGTATATTGCTACTTGACTTTTAAAGGAAAAAGTGCCTTTGTTTAAAAGGAAGGTATGGTTTTGTCTTAAGATTGGTTTAAAAAGAAGGTATGGAAATTGTTTTGGTTTTACTTTGATGTCTTTTGACTTGAGTTTTAAATAATAAGAATCTTGAAGTATTTCAAAAGAGTTATGAATCACTTTTGAAAGAAAATAAATACTTGGTTTTAAAAGCTTAAAGTGTTATACTAGCTTTATGGGAAGTTAGGTATAACGACTTAAGGAAGATAGAAGGAACGGTTTACTTATTTGTTTATGAAAGTCTTGTATTGATTTCTGGAAAGTGTAGTAAGATGGTTTGATAAGTAAACATGTTACGATGTTACGTGTGTTAGTGTCTTGTGATGTTTGTGTGAGGGGGTTATTCTTGTTATGATTACGTTGTTAAACGATAAGCCCGTTGTACTACTATTATATCACATACCCCCCTGACTTGTTATGATGTCGGGGGCTTGCCACCCTCGATGCGAGAAATACCTCATGCGGGTCTGTGTGACCTATGCGGAGCTGCGGGAGTTCCAGGATTGATCATTCCGGGTGTGTTATCCCGATGCGAGGAGTGCCTCATGCGGTCTGTGTGACTATGCGGTCTGTGTGACTATGCGGACTTCGGGGGTCCAGGAGGACGTCGCGGGTTAGCTACCCCCGATGCGAGGAATACCTCACGCGGTCCGCGACCTATGCAGATCGCGGGAGTTCCTGGATTAGCACGCATAATGATACTATGGGCGATCGCCTTGCTTCGATCATTAGCGCCTAGAAAAGACCGCACGTTATATCTATTTTGCTCTTGTTTATCTTTGTGGCACTATGTGCGATTAAATTGGTTATTAAATGCGTATTTGTAATTGGTTTTAAAAT
This sequence comes from Przewalskia tangutica, assembly GCA_029844215.1. Classification (NCBI taxonomy): domain Eukaryota; kingdom Viridiplantae; phylum Streptophyta; class Magnoliopsida; order Solanales; family Solanaceae; genus Przewalskia; species Przewalskia tangutica. The sequence continues at coordinate 109,613,079 of CM056718.1, forward strand.
GTTATGATTTGATTTCGTGATTTTACGCTTCACATACTTGGTACTGTTATGATCGACCTTCGAGGCCGTTCATGCCGCAGGTAGAGGTACACCCGTCGTGGATCCTCGCTCATAGGATCACAGTTCAGCGTTTTGGGAAGCTCCATTTCTCCGGAGTCTTATCTTTGGTATAGTCCCCTATCGTTGTAGGTACTTACATTCAGGGGTATGGCGGGGCCTTGTCCCGTCGTTGTTGTTATAACATTCGTAGAGGTCTGTAGTACTGTTGTGGGCAGAGTTTGTAAAAGGGATCTAACTGTTCGGGTTCAAGTTTTATTTATATATTCAGAAAGGTAACCGTTTTGGTTAGCCTGTTTTCTTATTTCATTATTGTATATCTTGTTTCATGTGTATGTTTTTATTTCCGCTGATTTTCTCTGATGTTATATCGCTAGGGTGCCCGGGGTAAGGCACCAGTCGCGGGCCCGGGGTCGGGTCGTGACAATAATTCACTGGTTACCACCACTTCTCTTCCTTTTCACTCGATAACCGGCTTACCTGGAAACTGGTACCGAATCAATCTCTCTCTGTAGTCCACATTGGCATAACAAGAGGCCAACTAGCCTGTACTCATAATGACCTCAATGTCTGTCATAACAGTTCTGCTAGGTCTGCTAGGGTCCAACGACTGTATCGTTACCGGCAACTATTATCTACCCACTCAGCTACCACCCAACACTCACGGGTGTAGTCACCTCGAAAGGTCCTCATGGATTCAGGCTCCATTTCTTTACACTTGGTTGCTCTCTTTCTTACTGGTCGTACTCTTCCCGTACTTCCAAACTTATTCTAGCGTACGTACATAGACTTCATACTGATTCGGGCCTCCAATCTTTGGAGTTACTTATTCTAAACAACATAAGGCCATTTCCGGCTCTCACAACCTGGTTCCGGTGGAATGCGTCCACGAACCCGTAAAATGATTAACTAAACTTGGGCCTTTCACCCTCGTGACCCTGTCACGTAGCGGGACTACTACCAATTGATCCCATTCCATTTTAAGCTATGAGGCGACGCTTAATAGGTCCTCGACTCGGCGTCGCACTTAACTCTTATCCTTGGTCTGTCTTAACCTTTTACTACCCGAGAAGGCCTTATATACCTAAGGTCTCGGTGGTTATCAACATTCTTAGGCTCGCAATTTCCATGCTCCACACCTACCTTATCAGTCCCCCCCGTAAACGGGTACAAAAACTTCTCGTAATACCATAATCGTGTTGTCTTGACCACAACAACCATACTTACTCCATACTGATCTCATCCGTACCATTTTCTTAATCATACTACGTAGCTCAATCTATTAACATAGTCTTCCATTAATTCCCTTAATAATAACTTCTTAAGGGTTCATTTCTTTCTCAGACAACTCATCATCTCCTAATTATCTCAAATTAGCACGTAAAACCTTACTGAGAGTCCATTAACTGCTCCTACCTTCCCGATATTTATTTAGTCCTTACCAAATCCTGGTAACCTAAAACCATTCTAGGCAACACACGTCCGACCCTCATAAATAAATCCGTATAGCTGTATGTCACAATACAAACCATACTACAAACATTACCTACCTGGATACGCAATCCACATCATCTTTCCTTTGTCACTGCTACCTTTCTCGTAGCTGCAAACAACATAACTTGTTAGGGAGAGACTACCCTAACCACACAGCTCTATCGCACGATCTTAGAGTGAGAAGAATGGAAACCAATCCTTGATGTCATACAGCCTCCTGGTTATAGATGTGGTGCACAACACACTGATAACCAAGACTCTACTAGACATGGTCTGTACACACTTTCCGAGGACAACCTGGCTCTGATACCACTTTTGTCATGACCCGACCCCGGGCCCGCGACTGGTGCCCTACCTGGGCACCCCTTTCAGGTATACATCAGAGAATAGCAGCGGAACATACACAACTCCCAAAATAAAAATCATGTTTAGACAATAGACATCAACCGGCTAGCCGATAAGGTCGCCTTTCGTAACATATACATATACAAAATTAAAACGGTACATATCTGTTTTTGCAAACCCAAACCACAACTGTGACTACATACCTCTAAGAATAACAACTATGGCGGGACAGGGCCCTGCCATACCCCTGAATGTACAACGACCGACCATACCAGGGATATGTACTAAGGATAAGCCTCCGGAGTAATGGAGCTTCTCAATAGCTGAACAGTGATCCTAAGAGTGAGGATCATCAACCTGTATACTCTACTTGCGGCATGAACGCAGCCCCCCGAAGGAGGTCAGTACAACTTGTACCAAATATGTGAAATCAGCATCAGAGTGAAATCATAAGTCTAAAATAAAACTGGAGACATGTATGATAACTCATATAAAAGTACATTGTGCCTTACTAACAATGAGAGTAAACAAGAGTATACTTTACTGCATAAAAATATGAGGCTCATGATCAAAGCAGGGCCACCCGCCCGCAGTATCATTAAGAAATCCTACTCCTGAGACTATTTCACCCGCAAGGGTCGTATGGACCCGCATGAGGTATTTCTCGCATAGACTGTATCCGCCCGCATAGGTCGTGTAGACCCGCATGAGGTATTCCTCGCATAGGACTGGTCCGCCCCGCATGTGTTACACCCCGTAGTTCCAGGTTATGTATGTGAGGACGTACGTACGAGAATACGACAATAATTTTGGAAAGGAAGAAAGATGTGATTTTTCGACGGAAAAGTTTCCGAACTTCGTGAAGGAAAGAGGTTTATTATTGAGAATTGGATTCTCAACTTTGGTATTTAAGACTTTAAGAACTTATAAGAATTATGGAATTTATATTTTGCGGATTTGGTCATGTGGGGCCCACCCGAGGAATTTTACGTTTTGTGGGACCCACGAGGGTTACGGAATTTTATGGACGAATGAGAGGGCGACACGTGGCACCCCCTCACATGGTCTTGGACGATTTTTGCAAGGATAGGATGGTCATTTGACCATTGTGGATGAAAGTCTTCAAGCTTGAGTGTATTGACCAAGTCAACTTGCCCACTTGGCTATTATCCATGTGCTCTTCATCCTAGCCACACAATTGTTATAATCTTGACCCTCCATTGTTTTATATATACACACTAGTGCAAGACCAAGTCTTCAACACTTAGAATTATTTCACATTTCTTGTTCTTCATTTAGAAGCTCACGGGTTCACCCTCTTCCCACACAAAAAAATTGTAGTTTTGATCCATTATTCACAAGACTTAAACCCAAGGTCCCTAAGGGTGTTGTAAGGTTATCTCAATAGAAAGATTCCGGAAAAGTGGCGTTTTCGTATTAGTCGCAAGACGGAAACTTAAGGAGTTCTTCAACTTTGAAGTTGGAACTTGAAGATGAGTTCTTCATAGGCTTCTAAGGAGTGCATGGAATGGATTGGAACTGTCACGACCCATTCCGGGGCCCGTGACTGGTGCCTTACCGGGGCACCCAAGTAGTCATACATCAGAGTAATCAGCGGAAATATAAAACAAGACATGAAACAGTTTATAAAATAAGACACAGTTTATGTGAGAAAACATCGCTTTCTAAGATATATATATAAACATGGTTTTAGCTACATCCGACATCGCATAAATACGACTACGCACTCTAAGGAAATATACAACTATGGCGGACAGGGCCCGCCATACCCCGATCAGACAAAACTATCTACAACAGGAGATCATACCCAAAAGTAGAGCCTCCTAAAAGATGGAGCTCCGACACCAACGTAGAGATCCTAAGAATGTGGATCTAGCACTGCCGCTCTTACCGCGGCATGAACGCAGCCCCGGGCGAGGTCAAGACAACAGTACTAAGTATATGAAATCAGAAATACTTAAATGAAAACATATCATTTTAAAATCGTTTTGCAAGTATGTATGAAACAACCAAGGGGACCGCATATAGTTCCACATCATAAACAAGAGCAACAATAGGTAAATCAGAATGTGTCTTTTCTAGGTGCGAATGATCGAGCAGGCCAATTGCCCGTAGTATCACCATGCAAGCCTAATCACGACTCCGTAGTCCGCATAGGCCACTCACATAGGCCCGCATAGGGTACATAACCCCGCATTGAGGGTAGCTACTCCTCGGCATCTTCCTGGACTCGTAGTACGCATGGCCACATAGACCGCATGAGGTATAACCCCGCATCACTAACCTGGAACTCCCGTAGCTCCGCATAGGTCCCCTGGACCCGCATGAGGTATTCTCGAATCATGGTCCTGCATCACTCGAGTCTACCCCGCATCGGAGGGCAGCTTAACCCCCGGTAATATGTCAAGAGGTGAGTGATAGTACACTAACATAACAGCTTATCTTTAAACAACATAAGCACAACAAGAATACTCTCTTATACAAACGTTACAAGTCACTAACACACATAGCATCATATCATGTCTACTTATCAAACCATCTTATTATTCTTTTCACAATTCAATATAAGTCTGTTATAAACACATAGGCAAACTGTTTATTTTATCATTCTTAAGTGGTTATACTTAACTTCCCATAAAGCTAGTATAACTCTTAAGCTTCTGTTTTAAAAACCAATTAGTTCTCTTCTGTTAAAAATGATTCAGTATTCTTTTGAAATGCTTTCAGTTCTTTATTATTCAGGCTTAAGCCGTGAGGCATTGCCGTAAGTATTATTCAGGCTTAAGCCGTGAGGCATTGTCGTAAGTATTATTCAGGCTTAAGTCAAAGACATTTCCGTAGTTATTATTCAGTTAACACATGTACGTCTACCGTACTATATATATATTGTAAAATATCATGCTTTAGGAAGAATCACATACCTTCTCAACAAAACCACCGCCAAGTTGAATATGTCGCGCAGAGAATCAAATTTATAATAGTCGACACGCCTATCAACGCTCGACTACTTTGTAAACGATTCTAAACAGAGGGTTCTATATCCTACGGAAAATTGGGCAGCACTTCCCTACCCTGAGCTACTCAAGTCTCATCGTGAAAACAATTCTATGTAAGTACAATTTGATTATTCTTCTTTAAACCCTTCATCGTGATAACAGTTCAATTCTATTCTCGTGATATTCTTCTAAGTATTTTATACTATTTCTTATACTACTACAGAAGTATTCTCTAATTCAAAAGAGGGTTAGGATTAGTTACCTCGAAGCCCAATAATATCCTAGATAAAGTCGCTACTGAGCAAGGTTTAGCTCCTAAGTTGTACGCTCCAGAGTCTAAGAAACCTTAGAAGTTCTTCACAACTTCTACTAAGGACTAAGGGATTTGGGCTAGGTATTTGGGCATTATAACAATACTAGAAGACAACTTTTCTACCAATGGAGGGGGTAGATTTTGGCTAGGCTAGGGGGTAGCCTCGGCTAGCTTCTCCAAAGGGGAGGTGTTTGGACGAAAGAGGCTTAAGGGAGAGGAGAGGATTTTCAAGACTTGGAAAGGAATTTGTGGATGAAGAACTCTTCATCTTAAGGGGGGTATTTATAGGTCAAGACATGGCCAACCAATGGCCAAGATTTAGCCAAGTGCTAGGCAAGTGTAAGGTCAAGATTAGGGCAAGTGTACCTAGCCAACTTGCACACAAAATATCCTACCAACTACTTGACAAAATTGACCATCCATTCGCCCAAGAACGCCTCACATCCATCAATGGAGGTGACAAGTGTCGCCTCCCGTTGGTCCAAAATGTTTCGCCTCTCGGAAAAATCCGCAAAAATTAGAAATGGCATAGCCGAATTTACCCTACGAAAGTCGTGGAAACGCTTTCGGAAAACTATTCGCTTTGTGAGTTGTGCCCAAAAACGCCCAAGCCTAACTTTAAGGCCAACTTTTTGTACGTATTCCCTTACGTACATACTCTGGAAATACGGGGTATAACATTCTCCCCTCCTTAGAAACATTCGTCCCGAATGTTCCTTCCCAAGACAGATAACGATAAGGTTCTTCGTAACTTAAACCGTTTGCAAATGCCACACACGGCCACAAAACAACACTTAGGCATAAATGATAATGAAAAATTTACAAGTAGGAAAGTGAATTACCTGGAGGTGTGGGGAATAGGTGAGGATACTTCTGCCTCATGTCCTCCTCAGCTTCCCACGTCATCTCCTCCCTGAGCTCGTTCCGCCACAAGACTTTGACGAAGCCACGCCCTTCGTCCGCAGACGCCTAACTCGACGATCGACTATCGCTATGGGAATCTCCTCATACGATAACCCCGCCACTGGACATCGTCAATCGGGTGTACCCTAGATGGATCCCCGATACATCTCATCAAAGATAGATACGTGAAAACCGGATGCACCGCCTCCGGACGGACAGATTCAACTCATAGGCAACCTTGCCTACCTCGCGACAATCGAAATGGCCCAATGTACCTTGGCCGAAGTTTCCCTTCTTCCCGAATCTCATCACACCCTTCATGGGTGACACCTTCAGAAAACCCAATCATCAATCGCGAACTCGGATGCCGACGACGATGATCTCGCATACGACTTGCCGACTCGAGTCGTCAATAGCCGCCTCGGATAAGCTTCACCTTATCCATCGCCACTGCACCAAATCTGGTCCCACTAGCCGCACTCGCCCACATCGAACCAACCTATAGGCGATCCGCACTTCCTCCCATACAAGGCCTCATAAGGCGCCATCCGAATACCGGAGTGGTAGCTATTATTGTACGCGAACTCAACTAGAGGCAAATGATCCTCCCTACCACTCGAAGTCGATAACACAGCTCGCAGATATCCTCGCAGTGCGGATAGTGCGCTACGCCCGTCTGCAATCGTGGATGGAATGCAAGATTGTGCTCACTCGCCCCTAAACCTCTCGAAAGACCTCGAAGTTAGCCAGAACCGCTCCTCATGCGATATGATCGAAATAGGGACTCCATGCATCGACGATCTCTCGGATATAAAGTCCGCATAATCCTCACTGAAAAAGTCGCCCCGACGGAAGAAAGTGGGCTGATTTCGCCGACGATAACCCAAATAGAATCATGTCTCCTCCGAGTGCGAGGTAATCCCGTGATGAAGTCCATGTTGATCACCTCCCACTTCCAAGTCGGGATCTCTATCGTCAGAACAAACCACCGGGCCTCCGTGCTCTACCTTCACCGCCGACAACACGGCACCGAGCTACGAACTCGCAACGTCCTCTTCAAGCCATCCCACCAATACGTATCTAAGGTCGTGGTACATCTTGGTCGACCGATGGATAGAGTAACGCCGCTGCTGTGCTTCCCCAAGAACTCCGCCAAGTCCTCAAACATCCGAACACACAACCGCCTCAAACCTTAGCACCCCATCGTGCTACCTCAGGACCCTTGCCCTCACGGAGAGTCAGATCACGATATCGAATCAAAGCCGATCTTGAATCGTGCCTCTTCACCTCCTCGACGATGGAAGACTCGGCAACCTCACGAACTCTAACCCCACCGCTATCGTAATCAATCAAACGGACACCAAGGCTCGCTAACCGATGCAAATCACGAACCATGCCCTCCTCTCTAGCCGCACATCCGATAGGCTCCCATCGACCTACGACTAAGAGCATCCGCCACAACATTGACCTCCCCGTGGTACAGATATCAACATCGTAATCCTTAAGCAACTCTAACCACCGTCTCGCCGTAAGTTCAGACTCCTCCGTGAAGATATACCGAGGCTCTTGTGGTCAGTATAAATATCCACATGAACCCCATACAAATAGTGCCTCCAGATCTTCAAGGCGTGAATCACCGCCGCTAACTCCAAATCATGCGGGTAGTTCTCTCGTGTTTCTTCACCGTCGGGATGCATACGCTATAACCCCGCCATGCCGCATCAACACACATCCCAACCCGATGCCCGACGATCACAATACACAACATAACCGTCTGGACCTCTGGAAGAGTAAGAACGGAGCGGTCGCCGCCTCTTTCAAAGAATCGAAACCACGCTCACAAGCATCACCATCAAACTTGGCCGCTTCGAGTCACCTAGTCAATGGTGCGAGATAGAAGCAAACTTCTCCACGAATCGCCGATAATATCCTGCAAGGCCCGTAAAATCGCGAACCTGCCGGAGTAAGAGGTTCAGGCCAAGTCCTCGATCGCCGATCTTGGCCAGTATCCACTGAATGCCATCACCCGACAATATGCCCAAGAAACGCCACCAGTCAACCAAAACTCACATTTGGAAAACTTGGCGTCATAACTGGTCTCGAGAATCGCCAAGATAGCCTCAATGCTCGCGTGCTCCTCGCTTCGAGCGAGAATAAACCAAGATATCATCAATGAACACTATCACAAACGTGTCCAAAAATGGTTTGAACACTCGGTTCATCAAATCCATGAATACCACGAGCATTGGTCAACCAAAAGACATGACACAACTCATAATGCCCGTACGGTCCCGAATGCAAATTAGGGACATCCACCTCTCGACTTCGCACTGATGATAGCCCGACCGTAGATCAATCTTGAGAAGCATCTCGCACTCGCAATCGGGTCGAACAAATCATCAATCACGGGAAGAGGGTATTCGTTTAATGGTCACCTTGTTCACCGCTCGTAATCAACACATGCGCAGCTGGCCCCGCCCTTCTTCTTCACGAACAATATCGGCGCTCCTGCGAGAAACACTAGGCCCGATGAAGCCGCTTCTCCAACAAATCTCTAAGCCGATCCTTCACTCTCTCAACTCGGCAGTGCCATTCTCGTATGGCGGAATGGAAATAGCCGAGTGTCCGCAATATGTCAATACAAAACTCAATCTCCTCTCGTGAGGATACCCGAGGTCGCCCTGAAACACGTCGGGAACTCTCTCGACCATCGAATCGACGGAAAATCTGGTACCGCAGCCTTCAGATCAAACACCCGAACGAGATGGTAGATATACCCTTCTCGCACCATCTTCCTAGCCTTGAGGTAGGAAATAAACCTACCTCTGGCGATACCGTGCTCCTCCCACTCAACAACCGGCTCCTCAGAAACTGGAACTGCATTACTTCTCTCTAGCTACATTGGCGTAGCAAGAAGCTAGCCAATCCATCCCCATGATCACGTCGGTCAATCATCTCCAACTCTATCAAGTCGGCTAGGTCCGACGATCAGAATGGTCACAGACAAGCTCTATATACCCGCCGAGCTACCACCGAATCACCCATCGCGTAGCTACCTCGAAAGTGGTCTATGGACTCGTGCTCTATCCCTATCCTACTAGCAACAAGGGAGATATATAGGACAGTAGAACCCGGATCTATCAAAGCATACACATCAAACCCAGAACCGATAAGGTACCGTGGCGACATCGGTGAGGCCTCCGATCCCGCCGGCCGACAAAGCATAAATGCGGTTCGAGGACCGCTAGAATCGACCCGCGCCACGACCTGCCACACCGCTGGTCCATGAGTACCTTGCCTCCGTGGCGAGTAAATCGCTGGGATGAAGAAGACCCGGCGAAAGAACTCGTAGGTGACTTACCATCAAGATCGCCTCGGTCTGACAAGCTCGCATAGTGACCTGCCGCCACAATCAAACAAGCTCCGTAGCACCACAACTCCCGGTGGGATCTCGCCGCATGGGCCACATTGAGGGGTGGTCCCGACGCCGCACTTCGCCGCTCGACGCTCAAGTCCACGGGGCCCCGGTGCGCCTCGAATATCTCGCTCAGGCCGAGGACGGCGGTGCAGAGTGCTCAGCCGGCCGTGGTGCATCTAGATCGGCCGAGGCCGCCACCACGATAGCCACCAAAAGACCTCGCCCCGGCCTTCTCGCCGTCACAACCCGGCGTCTCTACGCCTCACATCCGAGAGCATGAGCTGCACGCGGTAATGTCCATACCCTGAAGAGAAACACCCGCATACGACTCGGCCATATAGTCATCTAGCCCTGGCGTGGCGGTACACCCTATCCTCCATAATCGCTACTAACGCTGACATATCGAGCCAATGAATCAAACTCGACATTGTACTCCCGACAAGCGTCCCTCTCGCCGGCAGAAAAATCTATCATCCGCGCCTCATCTGTGGAGGCAAGAAGTGAGTGAGTAAAGCCTCTGAGAACTCATCCCAAGTAGCTGGGGACGCGTGCTCTCCCCGGGATAACTCCCATGAATCAAACCAATCGACTGCGGTATCACGCAGCCGATGCGAACCGGCGTCACGGACTGCCTCTCGAGGCCTTGATCACCCGCGATGATCCTTCAGAGGCGACGGATGAACTCCTGCGGATCATCCTCCGCCTCGACCAGTAAAACTCGCGGGCTACAACTCAAGAAATCTCGTAGCCTCAAACTATTCGCCGGGTGCACCACGGTGCGGCCGTGGCCGAGCTGAATCGAATCGCCAGATTCACCTATCTCGATTCGCCACAACTTAGCCAATAGTCGCCATCTCTCAGAGCCCTAACTCCTCCGCCCCAGGCTGTGGGACAGGAGGTGTGGGTACTGTGGTCTCTGCTGGGGTCGGGCGGCGTCATAGAACTCGCCGTCTGCGGTATAGACCGGGCCTGAGCCCTCGTAACTCTCGGTGTCCGACTGGCAGCTCCCTTGGCTGCCTTGCCCTTCTGGACCCGGGTTTCCTTACGTGGAGGCATAATCAGCATGTAACAAGGAATACGTTAGAGGGTCCAACTTTAACACGACTCTAAAGCACGATCTCAGAGTGAGAAGAATGGAAACCAATCCTAAATATCCTATAGCCTCCTGATTATTGGTGTGGTGCACAACACACCGATAATCAAGACTCTACTAGATACGGTCTGTAGACACTTTCCGAGGATTAACTGCTCTGATACCACTTTTGTCACGACCCATTCCGGGGCCCGTGACTGGTGCCTTACCGGGCACCCAAGTAGTCATACATCAGAGTAATCAACGGAAATATAAAACAAGACATGAAACAATTTATAAAATAAGACACGCTTTATGTGAGAAAACATCGCTTTCTAAGATATATATATAAACATGGTTTTAGCAAGCATCCGATAATCGCATAACATGACTACAGCACTTAAGGAAATATACAACTATGGCGGACAGGCCCCGCCATACCCTCGATCAGACAAAACTATCTACAACAGGAGATCATACCCAAAAGTAGAGCCTCCTAAAAGATGGAGCTCCCGACACCAACGTAGAGATCCTAAGAATGTGGATCTAGCACTGCCGCTCTTACCGCGGCATGAACGCACTTCAAGGAGGTCGATAACAGTACTAAGTATATGAAATCAGAAATACTTAAATGAAAACATATCATTTTAAAATCAGTTTTGCAAGTATGTATGAAACAACCAAGGGGACCGCACATAGTTCCACATCATAAACAAGAGCAACAATAGGTAAACTGTAACAGGTCTTTTCTAGGTTGCGAATGATCGAAGCAGGGCCAATTGCCCGTAGTATCACCATGCAAGCCTAATCTCGACTCAGAGTCCGCATAGGCCACTCACATAGGCCCGCATAGGGTACATAACCCCGCATCACTAACCTGGAACTCCCGTAGCTCCGTATAGGTCCCCTGGACCCGCATGAGGTATTCTCGAATCATGGTCCTGCATCACTCGAGTCTACCCCGCATCGGAGGCGCCTTAACCCCTGAATATGTCAAGAGGTGAGTGATAGTACACTAACATAACAGCTTATCTTTAAACAACATAAGCACAACAAGAATACTCTCTTATACAAACGTTACAAGACACTAACACACATAGCATCATATCATGTCTACTTATCAAACCATCTTATTATTCTTTTCACAATTCAATATAAGTCTGTTATAAACACATAGGCAAACTGTTTATTTTATCATTCTTAAGTGGTTATATTTAACTTCCCATAAAGCTAGTATAACTCTTAAGCTTCTGTTTTTAAAACCAATTAGTTCTCTTCTGTTAAAAATGATTCAGTATTCTTTTGAAATGCTTTCAGTTCTTTATTATTCAAAGCTTAAGCTGTAAGTATTATTCAGGCTTAAGCCGTGAGGCATTGCCGTAAGTATTATTCAGGCTTAAGTCAAAGACATTGTCGTAGTTATTATTCAGTTAACACATGTACGTCTACCGTACTATATATATATTGTAAAATATCATGCTTTAGGAAGAATCACATACCTTCTCAGCGAAAACCACCTGCCAAGTTGAATATGTCGCGCGCAGAGAATCAAATTTATAATAGTCGACACGCCTATCAACGCTCGAACTACTTTGTAAACAGATTCTAAACAGAGGGTTCTATATCCTACGGAAAATTGGGCAGACTTCCTACCCGTGAGCTACTCAAGTCTCATCAGGAAAATTCTATGTAAGTACAATTTGATTATTCTTCTTTAAACCCTTCTCGTGATAACAGTTCAATTCTATTCTCGTGATATTCTTCTAAGTATTTTATACTATTTCTTATACTACTACAAGAAGTATTCTCTAATTCAAAAGAGGTTAGGATTAGTTACCTCGGAAGTCCAATAATATCCTAGATAAAGTCGCACTGAGCAAGGTTTAGCTCCTAAGTTGTGCGCTCCAGAGTCTAGAAACCTTAGAAGTTCTTCACAACTTCTACTAAGGACTAAGGGATTTGGGCTAGGGTATTTTGGGCATTATAACAATACTAGAAGACAACTTTTCTACCAAGGGAGGGGGGGTAGATTTTGGCTAGGCTAGGGGGGGTAGCCTCGGCTAGCTTCTCCAAAAGGGGGGGGAGGTGCTTGGACGAAAAGAGGCTTAAGGGAGAGGAGAGGATTTTCAAGACTTGGAAAGGAATTTGTGGATGAAGAACTCTTCATCTTAAGGGGGGTATTTATATGTCAAGACATGGCCAACCAATGGCCAAGATTTAGCCAAGTGCTAGGCAAGTGTAAGGTCAAGATTAGGGCAAGTGTACCTAGCCAACTTGCACACAAAATATCCTACCAACTACTTGACAAAATTGACCATCCATTCGGCCCTAAGAACGTCTCACATCCATCAATTGGAGGGTAACAAGTGTCGCCCTCCCGTTGGTCCAAAATGTTTCGTCTCTCGGAAAAATCCGCAAAAATTAGAAATGGCATAGCCGGAATTTACCCTACGAAAGCTGTGGAAACGTTTCGTCGGAAAACTATTCGTTTTGTGAGTTGTGCCCAAAAAAACGTCCAAGCCTAACTTTAAGGCCAAACTTTTTGTACGTATTCCCTTACGTACATACTCTGGAAATACGGGGTATAACAGGAACATAATGAAAGGAGGGGTTATGTGTGAGTATCTATAATAAGAGATGACAAATGTGTATCGGAGGGACGCTCAAAGCAAAGGAAAAAAAAAAGAATAGTTAGAGATTATATTCTTTGGAGAAGTAACAATTTTTTTTCTAGGAACCAACGTGAAGTAACAATAGTAGTAGGATAGTACTATTTCGTGATATAGACCCATCCAAACATTTTCTTTTCTTCTTGTATGATACTGACACAAAACAGTGCACCTCTCTTGATGATTTGGAACAAAAAGAGAAAAAAGGTGCAAAGTAGAGTTTTGGGGAAAGGTACGAAATAGTCTGTAGTAGTACTAGGATGTTGACATTGCTTTGATAACAAATAAAGTGAGAAGCACTTTGCTTTCAATTGGAGAGATTTTGCTTGACTTTGAGAGTCCATTTTTATTATATCAACAACATCCCAGCAAAGCAAAAGAATTAAAAGAGGCTGGTTTCCTTATTATTCGAGGTTGGAGTACTACGAGTAGGGTATTCTACTTGAAGGGTGGAAAAGGCTATCAAGAGTATAGTACTTTGGAGCGTTTTGCTAATTGTCGATAATCGTCGTGAGGTATGTGAACCTCTTCCTATCTTTTCTAGCATGATTGTTGTAAACTATGTAGTACGGTAGACGTACATGTGCTAAATGAATTTGGTTGGTTTAAAACATAAAGTGTTATAACGGTTTTATGGGAAGTTTGTTATAACAACTTTATGTAGGTAAAGAAATGGTTTGTGGTTTTTAAAAGATAAGAGACTTGACTTATAAATGACTTGATGTGAAATATTAAGGACTTGGTTGGCGTTAAAAAGTTGTGAAACCGCTTTTATCAGAAATGGGTAATTGGGTTTTAAAAGGAATAAGTTATATTGATTTCGGAAATGAGAATAAGTATCGAACAAGTCATTGCAGCGTTAATAAAGGAAAATGTAATGACAATTAATTATATTAAAACAAGTAGAAACCTCCATCTGCATAGAAGCTAAGATAAGACAAATTTTTTACATTTTATAGATCATGGCTACTTTAATAAGAATCATTACATACAAGAATTAATTTTCTTAAATTCCAAAGTAAGGAACTTGATTTCTAAAAAAAAAAGGGACTTGAGGAATTGAAGAGTTTATGGTTTAAAAAGAAGGCATTGTTTTGTCTTAAATTGGTTTTAAAAAGAAGGCATAGTATTGTCTTGGTTTATTTAAAAGAAGGTATGGAATTGTTTTGGTTTACTTAAAACAATAGTTACTCTATTTTTGGATACTACAAGTGTTAGTACCAGGTGACGTTTGGGAAATAAATGGGTCTTTTTAAAAGAATTAAGTATGTAGTACTTTGGGGTTAAAACCCGGACTTTGACATAAAATGAAAGTACCTTGAGTTGTGTTTAACTTGCCTATGTTTGCGTGTGATAGCCTTGTTGTGCAAGTGTTGTATCCTTATGTTACCGTGTCTCTCGATGGAGGGTCGGTCATGTTATTCTTGATTGATGAACATACTGACACGATGGGTGGCCCACGGGTATGCTTCCACTAGGAGTGTTGTCTTGTTATATCCTTGGACCTACTGACACGTTGGGTGGCCCACGGGTATGGTTCCATGAGGATTGTTGTTCCATGGACTAGCTCTCCATGAGGTTTCTTGATTCGCCTTGGTATCCGTGGTTGGCTCGTACTTGCCCGTCGTGGCTGATTCGGCTTTGGTATCCGTAGTTAGCCTTCGCACTTGCCCCGCTCAGCCAGGCGAAGTCTCGTGATCACGCCTTGGTATCGGTAGTTAGCCCTCGTACTTGCCCCCGCGCCACGTGACGCGCTTGTATCCGTAGTTGGCTTCGTACTTGCCGCGGTCGCCCGTGGTATAGTTATATAGTATTGTTGGTACGGCTTTGGTATCGGTAGTTGGCTTTCGTACTTGCCCGGCCGATTGATGATGCGCTTTGGATCCGTAGCTATGCCTTCGCATTTGCCCCGTCGGTTTTATGACACAGTGGGACCCGTTTTCATGTGTACTCCTTGGTGTTGTTATATCATAGATCACGGCGGTGAGGAAGGAATTCCACGCATGATTGATGTTGTGGGCGTGAGACCCATTGTTATATTTGAGTGATGACTTTGAGGCGTGAGTCTCGACTTGACATATCATTTATATATCAGGATCGTAGTTTGGTTATCATACATGTCTCACGATTTATATAGACTATTATGATTTCATTTACTGATTTTACGCTTAACATACTTGGTACTGTTGTCGACCTCCTTCGGTTGCGTTCATGCCTGTGCAGAGGTACACCGATTGTTGATCCTCGCTCATGGATCACGATTCAGCGTTGGGAAGCTCCGTTTCTCGGAGGCTTATCTTTGGTATAGTCCTGTCATCAGAGGTACTTATACATTCGTGGTATGGCCGACCCGTCACGTCATAGTTGTGGTTAAATTCTTAGAGGTCTCGTAGTACTGGTGTGGCGGGGTTTGTAAAGTATATAACTGCTCGGTATATATATGCGAAAGGTAACCGCTTTGGTTAGCTTTGTTTCTTATTTTATCTTGTTTCATGTTTAAGTTTTTATTTTCGCTGATTTTCTCTGATGTTGTATCACTAGGGTGCCCGGGGTAAGGCACCAGCCGCGGGCCCGAGGTCGGGTCGTGACAAAAGTGGTATCAGAGCAATTAATCCTCGGAAAGTGTCTACAGACCGTGTCTAGTAGAGTCTTGATTATCGGTGTGTTGTGCACCACATCTATAATCAGGAGGCTACAGGATATTTAGGATTGGTTTCCATTCTTCTCACTCTGAGATCGTGCCTTAGAGTTGTGTTGTAAGTTGGACTCCTCGACGTATTCTTTTGTACCGATTATGCCTCTACGCAAGGCAACGAGCCCGAAGGGCAAGCAGCGAAGGAGCTGCGAGTAGAGCACGAGAGGTTACTGGCGAGGCCCAGTCTTTACCGAGGGTGGTACTTCAGATGGGGAGTTCTGCGACGCCGTTAGCCCCAGCAGAGTTTAGAGCAGCAGCAGTAGCTACTGAGGCTACGATACCTGAGCCTCCAGTCCCACGGCCAGGAACAGAGGATATGGGTTACAAGGAGATGGCCCAGTTACTAGCTAGGATCGTGGCGGCATACGGAGATAGGCCGACGCAGCAGCCTGATTCAGTAGCACCCGTAGTTCACCCCAGATCGGATAGTTTGAGACTACGGGACTTTTTGAGTTGCATCCCACCTGAGTTCTACGGGTCGAGGCCTGAGGATGATCCGCAGGAGTTCATCCGACAGTTACAGCGGATCATGAGAGTGATCAAGGCTTCGGAGACCGAGTCGGTGGTCTTAGGTTCGCATCGGCTGCGTGATACTGCAGTCGACTGGTTTGATTCGTGGGAGCTGTCTCGGGGAGAGCATGCGCCTCCAGCTATATGAGACGAGTTCTCTGAGGCATTCCTTGACCATTTCTTGCCGCCACAGATGAGGAGAGCACGGGCCGACAGATTTTTGATGCCGAGAGAGGCGCACGCCGAGTACAACGTTGAGTTCGACTCGTTGGCTCAATATGTCCTGCGTTAGTAGCGATATGGAGGACGGTGCACCGCCACGCCACCGCTCGATGACTACTTGGCGAGGCTTGCTCGTGTAGCTCTTGATCGGGCATGGACATTGCCCGATACGAGCTTATGCACGAGGATGGAGGAACGTAGAGACCGACGTGGGGACCAGATCTGCATAAGAGGCCAAGACAACAGGTCCTTGGTAACTTTCGAGGCGGACCGCCTCGAAGAAAGTTAGTTATACACCTCCGCCCGATGCAGTGGTCCTCCACGCCTTGACGTATGCCTAGGGTATTCAGGAGCAGGTCAGGACTCCAAGGTTTCATATTTTCAGGGGAGTAGGAGTGCTCGCCGGATGAGGCCACCCTTATCTCAGTGTGGCCATTGTGGAAAACTCCATAAGGGGGAGTGTCGTGCTAGTTTGGGAGATTGTTACACTTGCGGCCGACAGGGCCATTTTGCGAGGGATTGTCCGACCAGAGGTAGAGCAGATGTTAAGACTCATCCTTCAGATCACGGTGGTCATCGCCTTCTATAGCCATGCGCCAACAGGGCAGGATTATGATTAGAGCGACAAAGGGAAAGTGAAGCAGTAGTTACAGGTATATCCTTAACCCTCTAGAGATTAGTATGCGTGATATGATAATTTTTTTTATGTTAAGTGTTATGTTTAGATAACATTGTGATAATTGTGATTAGAAAACATGGGCAAAAAAAAGGTAAGTTTGGGGTCAGGTAATTTGTGAACCTTAGAAATTATGACAATTGAGACCTTAGATGTAAGGCCGTCTTGAGTAAAAGATTTTGTGGGATAATTCTATGGGTAGTGTGAGATGGAAGTGGTAGCTTTCATGACGTGAATTAGTAAGATTGTTCCGGATCGGGGAACGAGAGAGTTTAGCGCGATAGCGAGTCGGGTTGAGGCTAGATCGCGGGTCAACCCGCAGCCCGGATTGATGTGGGGTCAGTTCGAGGTGGTCCCGCCAGGTGGTGGGATCACGAGGGTGCTAGGCCCAGGTGTAGGTAACCATCGTATGAGTTCGTGGATATGTTCGACCAAAATCGGATCATGAAGGCCGGGAAAGGCCTTAAAGGAATTTGAGACTAGTAAGATGACCAAGGTTGGAGGTAGTAACTCCAAGGTTTTGGAAACTGAAGCAATGATGGAAGTATGGTACGTGTGCTAGAAAGAGTTCAGGTGTACGAGAAGGTACGACGAGTAAGGGAAGAAGTGAACATGTGTTAAGAGAAGGGAAGTGATCTTTTTGAGAAGTAACGAGGTGAAGGAAGTATCCTTTAGACCATGGGTGGAAGCTTTAGTGTTTTTTTTATACACGTTAGAGATGATTCCTCGTTGGCTTGGATTCGAGTTTTGCGCATGTGTTATATTATGTCCAGGTGTGGCATAATTGGTTTTATAAGTATAGTAGTGAAGACTATACCGGCGCGTGTATGTTTTGAGACTTAGAAGGAACATTCGGGACGAATGTTTCTAAGGGGGGGAGAATGTTACACCCCGTAGTTCCAGGTTATGTATGTGAGGACGTACGTACGAGAATACAACAATAATTTTGGAAAGGAAGAAAGATGTGATTTTTCGACGGAAAAGTTTCCGAACTTCGTGAAGGAAAGAGGTTTATTATTGAGAATTGGATTCTCAACTTTGGTATTTAAGACTTTAAGAACTTATAAGAATTATGGAATTTATATTTTGCGGATTTGGTCATGTGGGGCCCACCCGAGAAATTTTACGTTTTGTGGGACCCACGAGGGTTACGGAATTTTATGGACGAATGAGAGGGCGACACGTGGCACCCCCTCACATGGTCTTGGACGATTTTTGCAAGGATAGGATGGTCATTTGACCATTGTGGATGAAAGTCTTCAAGCTTGAGTGTATTGACCAAGTCAACTTGCCCACTTGGCTATTATCCATGTGCTCTTCATCCTAGCCACACAATTGTTATAATCTTGACCCTCCATTGTTTTATATATACACACTAGTGCAAGACCAAGTCTTCAACACTTAGAATTATTTCACATTTCTTGTTCTTCATTTAGAAGCTCACGGGTTCACCCTCTTCCCACACAAAAAAATTGTAGTTTTGATCCATTATTCACAAGACTTAAACCCAAGGTCCCTAAGGGTGTTGTAAGGTTATCTCAATAGAAAGATTCCGGAAAAGTGGCGTTTTCGTATTAGTCGCAAGGCGGAAACTTAAGGAGTTCTTCAACTTTGAAGTTGGAACTTGAAGATGAGTTCTTCATAGGCTTCTAAGGAGTGCATGGAGCGGATTGGAACATAATGAAAGGAGGGGTTATGTGTGAGTATCTATAATAAGAGATGACATGTGTGTATCGGAGGGACGCTCAAAGCAAAGGAAAAAAAAAATAGTTAGAGATTATATTCTTTGGAGAAGTAACAATTTTTTTTCTAGGAACCAACGTGAAGTAACAATAGTAGTAGGATAGTACTATTTCGTGATATAGACCCCTCCAAACATTTTCTTTTCTTCTTGTATGATACTGACACAAAACAGTGCACCTCTCTTGATGATTTGGAACAAAAAGAGAAAAAAGGTGCAAAGTAGAGTTTTGGGGAAAAGGTACGAAATAGTCTGTAGTAGTACTAGGATGTTGACATTGCTTTGATAACAAATAAAGTGAGAAGCACTTTGCTTTCAATTGGAGAGATTTTGCTTGACTTTGAGAGTCCATTTTTATTATATCAACAACGTCCCAGCAAAGCAAAAGAATTAAAAGAGGCTGGTTTCCTTATTATTCGAGGTTGGAGTACTACGAGTAGCGTATTCTACTTGAAGGGTGGAAAAGGCTAGCAAGAGTATAGTACTTTGGAGCGTTTTGCTAATTGTCGATAATCGTCGCGAGGTATGTGAACCTCTTCCTATCTTTTCTAGCATGATTGTTGTAAACTATGTAGTACTAGACGCATACGTGCTAAATGAATTTGGTTGGTTTAAAACATAAAGTGTTATAACGGCTTTATGGGAAGTTTGTTATAACAACTTTATGTAGGTAAAGAAATGGTTTGTGGTTTTTAAAAGATAAGAGACTTGACTTATAAATGACTTGATGTGAAATATTAAGGACTTGGTTGGCGTTAAAAAGTTGTGAAACCGCTTTTATCAGAAATGGGTAATTGGGTTTTAAAAGGAATAAGTTATATTGATTTCGGAAATGAGAATAAGTATCGAACAAGTCATTGCAGCGTTAATAAAGGAAAATGTAATGACAATTAATTATATTAAAACAAGTAGAAACCTCCATCTGCATAGAAGCTAAGATAAGACAAATTTTTTACATTTTATAGATCATGGCTAATTTAATAAGAATCATTACATACAAGAATTAATTTTCTTAAATTCCAAAGTAAGGGACTTGATTTCTAAAAAAAAAGGGACTTGAGGAATTGAAGAGTTTATGGTTTAAAAAGAAGGCATGGTTTTGTCTTAAATTGGTTTTAAAAAGAAGGCATAGTATTGTCTTGGATTATTTAAAAGAAGGGATGGAATTGTTTTGGTTTACTTAAAACAATAGTTACTCTATTTTTGGATACTACGAGTGTTAGTACCAGGTGACGTTTGGGAAATAAATGGGTCTTTTTAAAAGAATTAAGTATGTAGTACTTTGGGGTTAAAACTCGGACTTTGACATAAAATGAAAGTACATTGAGTTGTGTGTAACTTGCCTATGTTTGCGTGTGATAGCCTTGTTGTGCAAGTGTTGTATCCTTATGTTACCGCGTCTCTCGATGGAGGGCCGGTCATGTTATTCTTGATTGATGAACATACTGACACGATGGGTGGCCCACGGGTATGCTTCCACTAGGAGTGTTGTCTTGTTATATCCTTGGACCTACTGACACGTTGGGTGGCCCACGGGTATGGTTCCATGAGGATTGTTGTTCCATGGACTAGCTCTCCATGAGGTTTACTGATTCGGCCTTGGTATCTGGTGGTTGGCTCTCGTACTTGCACCGGTCGTGGCTGATTTGGCTTTGGTATCTGATAGTTAGCCTTCGCACTTGCCTCGTTCAGTTTTGTGGCGAAGTCTCGTGATCACGGCCTTGGTATCTGGTAGTTAGCCCTCGTACTTGCCCCCGTCAGCTACGTGACGCGGCCTTGGTATCTGGTAGTTGGCTTTCGTACTTGCCCCGTGTCAGCTTCGTGGTATAGTTATATAGTATTGTTGGTACGGCTTTGGTATCTGGTAGTTGGCTTCGACTTGCCTGGCCGATTGATGATGCGGCTTTGGATCCGTAGTTATGCCTTCGTACTTGCCGACGGTTTTATGACACAGGTGGGGCCTGGTGTTCATGTGTACTCCTTGGTGTTGTTATATCATAGACTGCCGGCAGTGAGGAAGGAAGTCCACGGGCATGATTGATGTTGTGGGCATGAGACCCATTGTTATATTTGAGTGATGACTTTGAGGGCGTGAGTCTCGACTTGACATGATTTATATATATGGATCGTAGTTTTGTTATCATACATGTCTCACGCTTTATATAGACTATTATGGTTTCATTTACTGATTTTACGCCACATACTTGGTACTGTTATCTCGACCTCCTTCGAGGCCGTTCATGCCTGTGCAGTAGGTACACGTTGTTGATCCTCGCTCATAGGATCACGCTCAGCGTTTGGGAAGCTCCGCTTCTCCGAGGCTTATCTTTCGTATAGTCCTGTCATTGTAGGTACTTATACATTCGTGGTATGGCGGCCCCGTCCGTCATAGTTGTGGTTAAATTCTAGAGGTCTGTAGTATCTTTGTAAGCGGGGTTTGTAAAGGATATAACTGCTCGTATATATATGCGTAAAGGTAACCGCTTTGGTTAGCCTGCTTTCTTATTTTATCTTGTTTCATGTTTAAGTTTTATTTCACGATTTTCTAATGTTGTATCACTAGGGTGCCCGGTAAGGCACCACTCGCGGCCCGGGGTCGGGTCGTGATAAAGATGGGACTATTTCACCCGCATAAGCCCTTTCGACCCGCATGAGGTATTCTCGCATCATGGGTAGCAAATCCACGAAATATGCAAATGCCACAAACCCGGGAATGACCCGCATGCACAATATATCACTAGCACAAACGGCTATCATACATAACATAAGCACTACCGGCTTATCATACATAACATAAGCACTACCGGCTTATCATACATTACATAAGCAAGTTAAGAAATCCCCCTAACTTCTTATTAGTCTTATTCATATACACTCTCATTTTAGTTTACTTAAGGCACTGACATGTCATTATAAAATCCGGAAATTTAACCCAAAGTACTACGTACTTCTATTTCTTTAAAATGACTCTTTTTCATATAAAACTTCCAAGATACTAATAACCGTAGTATCAAGTCATAACTACTTTCAAGACAAGTCACAATACCTTTTAGAAATACATTTATAGGCTTCTAAATCAAGTGACTTCTTTCTTTTAAAACTTTAAGCAATTGATGCCTTTAAATCGATTTGTCTTTCATTATTTCAAGTCATTTATCATACTTAAATTACTTAGAGTAAACCACTCTTTTTAACTTTCCATAAAGCTATTATAACCAACTTCCCATAAAGCCGTTATACTAGTTTTATACTTTAGACAAATACATTCTTCCTTATATCCAAGGGACTTATACTTTTAAAACAAAACAAGTATCATATACTTTTAAAATACTTCAAGTCCCTTAACTTTAGTAATCAAGTTTCTTAACTTTTAGAAACGAAGATATCCTTATTATTTTTAAACAAGTGAGTTAATTCCCTAACTCAACCAATTTGGACATTCTTAAAATAAGCCAAGGATATCAAATGAACTAAATTCGTCAAAACCTCGTACGTCTACCGTACTATATATTTACAACTATTCATGCTCAAGAGATAGGAAAGTTCCACATACCTCTTCGGTTCAATCCACTTGCCAAGTCCAATATGTCGTACGTAGTATGTCAACTTATAATGACCATAATACGTTTATTAACCTCTAGCTTCAACGTAGAATATTCTAAGTGCAAAGTCACTAAATTCTACGGAAAATCGGACAACACTTCCTTTGTTTCTACATACTTTTCCACCTTTTTCAAGGCCCGAATTCAATAACCAAACACGCCACATTTAAGGCTCAACAATGAAGTTAACAATAGGGGATTACACGCCTACAAGACGTGTAAAATTCCGCCCCACAATTATATCAAACTAGTCCAAAAATACAATGTCAATTCGGCCAAAGGTGTAACAACATATCAACCTTTCCAATTCCCTTTTCAATTCAAGTTGTTTAGTAACATATTATCAAGCCGCAATTGATTATAACTACTACAATCTTCAAGTAGGTAATATGCGATGATTCTAATTATCGACCAAATTGTAATTCGATTTCAAATGACTTAACATGTCATTTTCGGATTTGAGCTTCTAAATTTCCATAACACTTATCAATATTCATAACACATATCACATGATCATTTCTAACTTATCATAATATGGAATCTTCAATTACAAAAGTAAGACGAAGATTATTACCTCATTTAGCCCAAATATGATTCAAGATTACAAATCGATCCTTAGCAACTTTAGCTCCTCTTTTCAACGTTACAATCCACTCCAAGCAACCCTTAGAAGCTTATGAAGAACTCCTCTTCAAGTTTCAACTTCAAAGTTGAAGAACTCCTTAGGTTTTCGCCTTGCGACTAATACGAAAACGCCACTTTTCTGGGATCTTTCTATTGAGATACCCTTACAATACCCTTATGAACCTTGGTTTAAAGTGTGGAGCCTATTGGACAACAAACAAAAAATTTCCTCTTAAAAATATGCCATTGCCGTGAGCTTCCCTTAGAGAGCAAGAATAAGATTTTAAAAAAAAATCTAAGTGTAGAATGACAAAGTCTTGCTACTAGTATACTTAATAACACTAGGAAGGGTCAAGATTAGTACATATGTATGGCTTGGATGAGTTTCACAAGGATCAAGCCAAGTGGCCTTGACTAAGTCAACAATGTCAAGCTTAAGTCTTTGCAAGACTTGGTCATCTTAATAATGGTCAAATGACCATTCTAACCATATTATTTTCGTCCAATACCACTAAGGGGGGTGACACGTGTCGCCCTCCCGCTCGTCGCAATACTTCGTTTTCCGACATTTCCATAATTCTGATAAATTTTTACTCATCTCAAATCTTAACATTTTTTAGTTCTTATGTACGTTCCTTATAAACATATCCTGGAATTCCGGGGTGTAACATTCTTTTTTTATTATGTATATTATATGGCAGCCTTGTCGGCTTTGCCCTTGCATGTTCGTTGGTTTTTTTTTTTAAAAATGAGGTGTTGTTTAGTTCCGCGGTTTACTAGTGACAGTTAGGTAGAAGGGTGCCCAGGTAGGGCACCAGCCACGGTCCCGAGGTTCGGGGCGTGACATTGTCATTATAGGTTGAAGTATCTATAAGGGATGTATTCTACTTCTTTCCATCTGCATAGAAGCTAATATATAACCAGTTCGTTTAACATTTTCTAGGTTCACAACTGATTAGATAAGATCATTATTAAATATATAACCTACTAACGGCTCATAAAATGAATTCATTTGGCAATTTGGCTATGTTATCACCATTCAAATGTTTCCATAATGTTAGCCAGAGCAGCGAGACGAATTTAGATTATCGAGTTGGTACAGACGACAAGTGTTAGTATGTGACTCTTCCTTTCTTCTTTGAGCATGAACTTTATAAAATGAGTGTACGGTGGACGTACGTGTTTTAAATGAATCTAGATTTCATGTGGTACATGAGGTGATAGTAATTGATTTTAAAAGTATACTTGACTTGATTTTAAAAGTATAAGATACTTGATATGGTAAGTGTCTTGATTTTCTAAAAGAGGATTTAAAATGATACTTGATATGATAAGTGTCTTGACTTTCCAAAAGAGGATTTAAAATGATACTTTTGTTTTAGGTAAATGCAAATATTATTACTAATAACGAAAAGGAAGTGGCTACAATCAGTCGTTGAGGTATCTCAAGCCTCAACGTAATGCAAACAAGAAGAGATAGAGGGGAGGGGTGGTCACTCAAAAGGTGACACTACAAGAGGGGATAAAATCATAGAGAACTCTATAAGATGTTGTTTTGATTCTTGCAATGATCTCTTCTGCCGGCAAGCTTGTGCCTTCAAAGAGCATTGTGTTTCTTGCCCTCCAAATCTCATAAACCATTATGCAAAAAGTAAGCAAAATAGCTTTGGCTCGGATGCTTGTCCCGCGGTGTTCTTTCTTAATCCATTTAAGGGAGCTTTCAACAGTTGTCATCTCTCTTCTAATACCCAACCAATCTTTTATGCTCTTCCAAATCATGTGTGTATAAAGGTGCAAAGAAGAGGTGTTCCCTTGTTTCATTAGCTTGCTTGCAGAATCCGCAAGATTTATCCTCCAAGTTGAGAAATGATAGAGTATCCTTTGTAGCTAACCGCTTCCTGCAATTTAGCCACATAGTAAAAGAGAATTTGGGAGGAATGAATCCTTTCCAAATTTGTGACATCCAAGGCTTTTTAGCTTGCGGAGTGCGCAAGATATCATATACGAGGCTTGAATCAAATATACCGTTGGCACAACATTTTGTGAAGCCGTCAATAGCATCACCATGGCTACCAAAGATAGAAACAAATTTGTCGCGAATCCCACAAATCTTTTTGAATAAAGGGGAGTCCCTAGGACGTACCTCATAGTCCCAAATTGTAATATCTCTCAAATAGTGGCTATTGATCCATTGGACCCATAGAGAATCACTCCGTGTGAGTTTGCCAAATCGTCCTGGATAGCAGGGCATGATTCCATTCCTTGATGTTCATAAGACCCAAGCCACCTTCAGTTTGAGGCAGGCAAATGATATCCCAAGCAACTCTTGGTGGTTTCCCCCCCCCCCCCCATAAGAATTGAATACAAGCAGACCGTACCTTGTTGATAATAGTGGCCGGGATAGGAAGTGCCCGGAACCAAAAGCTCTCAACCCTCGACGGCCGACTGATTAGTTCCACTACCAAAGATAAGAAAGGGTGTGATGCCCCATTTCTGAATGTAATTCGAAATAGCACTAGTGAATGGGCAAATTGATCCACCGAGACCAAATTGGGACAAAGGGATCCCCAAGTATCGCATCTGAAAGCTTCCAATGGCGAAACCCACTCGTCAATATCAAGTCCCGAATCAGAATGCATTCCCGCTAAGTAGACAGAGGATTTAGCGGGGTTAAGAGTTAATCCTGAGGCAGCCTCCAACTCTTCCAGACAATCCATAAGAATCCCAACTGAAGATATATCTCCTTTGGCAATAAGCATGAGGTCATCCGCGAATGCTAGATGAGTAATGCCCAATTTCTTACACTTTGGAAAATATGAGAAAGCTCTTGCCTCAGCCTTCATTTTAAGCAGCCTTGAGAGGTATTCCATGCACAAGATAAAGAGAGTAGGGACATAGGATCACCTTGTCTTAGGTCGCGCTTTCCTTTGAAGTATCCATGTAGCTCACCATTGATAGAAAGGAGAAGGAGGTTGAGCTAACACATTCCATGATCCATCTTGTAAATGTCTCGAAATTTTAGACTTCTTAGTACCAATTCGAGGAAGCTCCAAGAGATCAGACGAATGTTTTACGAAGGTCCACCATAAGCATACATCTTGGTGAGACTCGCTCTATTAAATCCTCTCACAAGCTCTTGTGCCACATATACGTTGTCCATCATGTTTCTTCCTTTCACAAAAGCCCTCGGGATTTGTCAATGAGAGAAGGAAGGATCAATGCCATTCATTAGCTAGAATCTTTGTGATGATCTTATAGATCACATTAGTCAATCCATGGGCACGAAATCATTTACCTTGGGATCATGGTCAGTTTTTGGTAGCGAGGTAATGATGGTATGATTAACTGCTTCAAAAGAACTCCGAGAGAAGAACTTGGACACATCTTACAACATCATGGCCCACATCTTTCCATCTATTCTTGAAGAAGCACCGTATAACCATCCTGGCCCAGTGCCTTGTCATCGCTTATATCGTAGAGTGCTTCCCAAATCTCCTTTGGGGTGATGAAATGCAAAAGTCAGAATCTGTTCTTCACTCACTTTGGGCCATAGTTGAACACATCGTAATCAAAGTTGGTGGTGGGGAAGTACCTAATAGATCTTTGTAAAATTCAACAAGCAACTTCCCGACTTCTTCTGGTGATGTAGTGATAGTACCATTAGCTTTAACAAGAAAGTTAATGGAGTTCCTGACATTACTCCTTTTGATCAAACTATGAAAGTATTTGGAACATCTATCACTTCCAATCAAGTGCTTCGCTTGACTTACGCCTTATGAAGTGTCTTTCACTTCCAAGAAGGTATTTGCTCTAGCTCTTGAGGACTTAACCTTGGCTTTAAGCTCCTCATCAAAGGGATTTTCCATGTGTGCATTGATAGCCTCCTTGAACTCTATGTTTGCCCTTTTGCTCTTTGTTCGATACCTCCAAAGTCACTTATGTTCAAAGCCCTTAAAGGTTGCTTGAGGCTTTCAATTTGGAGGCAAGGACGAATTGAGCAAGACTTATATGTCTTGTCTCCAACATGAAGTCATAATGTTCTCAAAGGTGGGTGAAAGCCACATATTCATGAACTTGAAAGGCTTTCCCAACATTATAGATGCAATAATCGTGGCTATCACAGGACAGTGGTCCGAGACAGGCTCCATAGGCATGAAATTGGCCTTGCATTCTAAGGTCAAATCACTCCAATTTTGATTCATCAACACTCTATCAAGCTTAGACCAAATCGAACCATTCGTCCAAGTGTAGAAGGAACCGGATGAAGGAGCGTCTTCTAGTCCATGAGAATTCCTGAAATCTCCAAGATCCCTAAGTGCATAAGGCGTGAGAGGAGGACCCCCCACCTTATCATTAGGGTTGCAGTAAGTGTTGAAATCTCCCATAATCATCCAAGGCTTATTGATGCCAACGCCCAAGTGAGAAAGGTGATGCCAAAGCATCCTTCTATCCGAGATGCTATAAACTGGGTACACAAATGTGGCAAGGAAGGACACTTGTGTTATATTGCAACTTGCCTGGACATGGATATGCTGAGAGTCCATACCAAGCACTTCGCAACAAACCCTGGATGGATCCCAAAGTAATAGCATTCTACCGCCTCCAATGAATTCCAAATTTGAGCAAAACTTCCACGCTTTGAATCTTTGAGTCGAGAAAGACTCGCCCTCGTTGTGATAGCTTAGTT
Organism: Przewalskia tangutica; assembly: GCA_029844215.1. Taxonomy (NCBI): domain Eukaryota; kingdom Viridiplantae; phylum Streptophyta; class Magnoliopsida; order Solanales; family Solanaceae; genus Przewalskia; species Przewalskia tangutica. The sequence continues at coordinate 109,641,124 of CM056718.1, forward strand.
TCCAATAGACAAATCATAGCCGCTCATGCTGTTTTGTGATACTACATACTAGAGCTTGCGCAGCCCTATCCCTTTGTCCGCAAAGACCACGGACATTCCAACAAAGTATTTTCATAAGGAAACAAAGGAGGTTTTATTAGCACCTCCGCGCTTAGCTGCCTTCGCTTTCCCACTGCTTTTCGGCCCATTCTTTTTGGACAAAACCTCTTTCCATCCATCATCTTTGTTGCTGGAAGCCATAACTTGTGTACCAGCCAAGCTATGTTCCCCGCGTTCAAAGTTAACGTTATGACACAAGCCGAGCCTTTTCCGTAGCACCGCTGAATGTAACTTCATCCAACGGCGGCGGGTTCATAGGCATCTCGTAATCGAATGTTTTGACTCACCTCATCCTAACATGTTGTGTATCGCCATTGTGAGAATTAGGCGGTGAGGACTTTGCTAGAGAATCCCGCAAACATGATGGGCCGAATGACCCAAACCGGAGGACCCGCGCACGTGATACTTCTCCCAAGCTTCCGTACCGGGAGGTGTTGTGTGCACAGCTTTCTTCAATGTCCATCAAGTTATCGATCTACGGTGTTGAGAAGTTGGTGGATGAGAGGAGGGTTGGTTCCACCCGCACTTTGTTGACCTTCAAACGAATAGAATCATCCTTGTTGTTAGGGGACCTCGATTAAGCGTGTTTTGGAGCTTCTTCAATGTTGACATCATCCTCGCCTTCCTACACTTCGTGGTTGTGTCCAAAAGCCGCACAATGATAGCAAAAGTCCGTAATTCTCATAGTTTACCCTTTGAGTATACTTTCGTTATCGGGAGATTGACGATAAAATCCATTATCGGCTCCTGCTAACATCCACTTCCACTGTAACTCTTGCATAGTTCATTTTTGACCTTTCCTTAGTATATTGGTCTGTGTAAAGAGGTTTTCCTACACGTGAAGCAATCTTACTAAGGCCCGTTGCACTCCAAATAGAAAGGGGAATGTCCGAAAAAGTGACCCAAATAGGAATGTCCATAAACAAATCATCCGTTATAAGAACTCCTTTATTGATAGCCTTGAGCATCATGGTTTTCCGTAGACCATATAAGGGCCTCCGTGAAGTACATTAGTGCGCTTCCTCCGTCATGAATTTGAACACCGCCCACCTTTGCCATATGGTATAATACGCATTTAACTCCCATCCTTTCACAATCGTATTTGTCACGACCAAATCGGCCCGGATCGTGCCTTACCCTGCACCCTGGTGACACAACATCGAGTAATCACGAACATAAAACAACAAATGAGATAACGAAATATAAAACAATAATCAGGAAAACTTGCCTTTCGCATATATATAACCATCAACTCTTTTACAAATGAACAAATTTTAATCCTTTTTACCAACCCATTCACAACGATTACATGCACTTCTAAGAATGATACGACACAACGGCGACGGGGCCCCGCCAAACCCCCGAATGTAAACACTTACTACGGCGGACTATACCACCGATAAGCCTCCGAGAAACGGAGCTTCCCAAACGCCGAACTGCGGACTCGAGAGCTAGGATCAACGATCGATGTACCTCAACTCGCGGCATGAACGCACTTCGGGCGAGGTCGATCATAACAGTGCATGTGAAACTAAAAATAAATCAGAAATGTAATCATAGTAGTATATACAAAGCAGGAGACATGTATGATAACCAAAGTACATTTCTCCTTACATAAGCAGTCATGTCAAGTCTGGGACTCACACCCTCAAGTCATCACTCAATTTAACAATGGGTCTCACGCCCACAACATCAATCGTGCCCGTGGAATACCTTCCTCACTGCCGGCAGTCTATGATATACAAGCACCAAGGAATACATATGAACACCAGGTCCCACCTGTCCTAATAAAACTGCATGGTAAGTACGAAGGCATAGCCGACTACTAACACCTACGCATCAACAAGGTCATAAATCAGATTATAAGATCTGCCTGCATCGTCACATGATCAAAGCCGCCACTTGCCCGCAGATCTAATGCGCGCGTCTAGTCCCGAACTTCCCGCACTCGCGTAGCCAATCTCATCGCCCGCATGAGGTATTCCCGCATCGAGGGTAGCTACTCCCAAGATCGCCCCGACTTTCGAGTCCGCACGCCACGCGACCGCATGCCCATAAAGGACGACACTAACCGGAACTCTCGTAGCTCCGATAGGCCCTCAGACCCGCATGAGGTATTCTCGAATCATGGTCCTGCATCACCGAGTCTACCCCGCATCGGAGGCGCTTAACCCCCGGAATCATCTCAAGAGATGAATGCCACAATACTAACATAACGACTGATAGTTAATAAGCACAATCAAGGGAAACCCCCTTACACAAACATCACAAGATACTAACACACGTAGCATCCTAACATGTTTACTTATCAAAGCAACAAGAAAGTATTACAAGGCTATCACAAACCAATACAATCAAGTTATTCACACAAGGTACTTTCTACTAACAAGTTCTGTATCTATCCCCAAAGTACTTCACACATTAAAATCTTAAAGAAAGATCTGCTTTTCACATAAGTCACACAATACCCGTAGTATAAAATAGGATCGCCCTTTTAAGAAAACTAAAACTCTTACCTTTGTAAAATCAAGTAACAACATTATTTTCCAAACGTCCAAGTTTGCCTAATTTCAAATGTTCACGTTTCTTATTTTAGAAAGGTTTCGTAGTTCATAGCTTTATTCATTTAAGAATATAATTCTCTTTTAAACAATCGGAGAAACATAAGCCTTATATGAGTAGGATATTCTTGTTTATAACAATCTTATTACAAGAACCATGATCTAGGAAATATCATTTTGTCTCATCTTAGCTTCTATGCAGATGGAAGTTTCTCCGGTTTTAATAATACTTAATTATTCAAAACATTTCCTTTTATTAACGCCGCAGTTGGTTTGTCGATACACATCCCGATTTCCAAAATCAAGAAACGTTTCTAAGCCGCTATACCTAACTTCCCATAAAGCTAGTATAACTCTTAAGTTCTCAAAAAAACCAAGTATTACTTCTTTCAAAACGATTTGTAAATCTTTTGAAATACTTCAAGTTCTTTATAATCACACATCAAGCCGCTTATAAACAAATCATTTACCTTTTAAAACCACAAAGTGTTTTCTTATCTACATAAAGTCGTTATAACCAACTTCCCATAAAGCCGTTATAACACTTTATGTTTTAAACCAATCGAATACATTTAGCACCCGTGACGCCTATCGCACTACATAGTTCACACATATCATGCTAGAAGAGATAGGAAGAGGTTCACATACCGCGACGATTATCGACTAATAGCAAAATGCTCCGAGTACCTCGCCGCTCGGCTACTCCTTAAGCCAAGTAACGCGCCACACGTAGTACTTCAACCTATAAGGCCACGCGCGCTTATTAACATCTAGATCTTATCGTAGAACATTCTACCAAAATTCGACAAAGACTCTCCCGCAACAGCAGAAATCTCCTCCTCTATCGGGCCGCCATCAAGCCAACCAGTGGGTTATACGCCTAACCCGACGCACAATTCTACCTCACAGAAAGCTACACAAGTCTCATCAGAATACACCCTATGTAATTACAGTTCAAGACTCTTCTTTCAAAAGGTTTCTTATTATTCAGCTTAAGTCCAAGGACATTGCCACAACATTAAGTTCAAGACTATATATATAGTATACTTCAACTATATATTCCTACAACATGTAATATCCAATTACAATAGGGACAAGATAATTACCTCGATAAGCCCATAATTATCCAAGTATAAATGTCGATCCTTAGAAACGCTTAGCTCGACTCCGGCGCCCAACCCATCTAAACCACCCTTAGAAGTTCTAACTAACTTCTACACAATACTCCAACTGACTATGGAGATTTTCCTGTGGTTTCGGTGGACCGACGGAAGTATAATAGTATTTCGGCTTTTCAGATAGTATAACCTTAGAATACTACAAGGTATACGGCTAAGGTATTTGGGCATTATAACAATACTTGGAGAGTATTTCTATACCACAAAGGGGTATTATACTAAAGCAACTAGCAGTGGGTACCCCACTACCAAAGACCTCAAAGGAGTGTCTGCCTCTCTACTACCCCACTGTGTGGGGACTCTCGGCCAAGGGGAGAGAGGCTCGCCAAGAGGAGAGAGGGCTCTCGCCAAGACACTACACTAAGGGGAAGGAAGAAGCTTTCAAGACTTAGGCAATTTTGTGAATGAATTAGTCTTCAGCGGGGTATTTATAGCCAAGTGAAAGCCAACCAATGGCCAAGATTACACCAAGTGTTAGGCAAGTGTAGGGCCAAGATTCACCCATGTGTACCTAGCCAACTTGCACACAAAATATCTACCAAAAATATCTCCCACTTGCCTTCCCAAATCGTCCGCGCCGCCACCTTGCTCACCAACGGCAGGGTGCCAAGTGTCGCCTCTCGTTGGTCCAAAATGTTCCGCCTCTCGGAAAAATCCGCAAAAATAAGAAAAGACATAGCCGAATTTTCCTCGCAAGTTATGTAAAACGTTTCGCCGAAAAACGACTCTAACCGCAAGTTGTTGCACAAATGCCATTCGGCCAAGTTACCTAGGCGGGGTGACACGTGTCACCCTCCTATTGGCCCAAAATAAAACATCTTCCAAAATATCCACGATGGCCAAAATCTCAAAACAAAGTGGCCCCACAAAATCAGTAAATTTCTCCCGTGGCCCCACGTGACCATTTTCAAAATAAAATTCCATAATTCTCTAATATTCCAGAAGTCCGAATACCAAACTGGGAATCCAATTACCATTAACGAAAATTTTTCCTTAACAAAAAACGGAAACTTTTCCTTGGAAAAATAGACTATTTCTTCCTTTCCAATCTTTCTGTCGTATTCTCGTACGTACGTCCTCGCATACATACCCTGGAACTACGGGGTATAACATTCTCCCCTCCTTAGAAACATTCGTCCCGAATGTTCCTTCTAAGTCTCAAAACAAACGTGCGCCAATATAGTCTTCACTACTATACTTACGAGAACAATCCTGCCATACCTGGCCACAGAAATACCCACGCAAAAATACCTACATCCAAGTCCACGAGGAAACACCTCTAACATTACCACAAATAATACTACTTTTGTCACTTTGTCGCGAGCCTTGCTCCAACGACCCAACAAATGGTACCGGGCTGCATGCGATCACCGTTCGCCGTGACACTCAATTCTTACCATATTTCGAGCATCGCTTTAGTATCCAAAACTCGGTTACTATCTCTAACGTGGTCATCATTAATCGAACATTCTCGATGGATCTTCGATACTTTCCCGATCATAACAATACGAAGACCTAAGTCGCCTCCTAAGTCGGACGGCAAAAGCTAACATATAGGCAACCTGGCCTATTCTTCACATGAACTAAAAAGGGCCCCAAGTAACTCGGGCTAAGTTCCCTTTGTTTCCAAAACTCGTCACACCCTAACCGGGGTGGTACTTTCAAGAAGACCGACCCAACTCAACTCTAAGCGCCGCCGATTATCCGCACGATTTCTCCGAGCCGTAACATCTTCTAGACAAGCTTCGCGACTATCCACACCGGAACAAGCTCAACTAACTAATCAACCTTGCCAACATCGAACCAATCGACTGGCAACTTACACTTCCGCCCCTACAAGGCTTCAAAAGGCGACATCCGAACACTGAAATGGTAGCTCAAACGCTTCCTCCACAGGAGACAACAATCCTCACAACTACCTCAAATCCACGACCGCCCGAGGCGAATGCGATTCGAGACTCACCCGAGTTCTTTACACATGCTTGGTAAAACTTCCGTAAACAAAACACCAGAACTGGCTCCACTGCGTCATAAGGTGAAGGTAGGCACCCCGCGCAGCCTACAACCTTTTCGATAACATCAACACCGCCGAGGAACGACTCGACCAAGAACACGATAGTCGCTCCCATCGCCCGACCACCGTCGAACGCATCCACGAACTTGCACGCTGGCTAACTAAACACGGGCCTAACACCTCATGACTCCTAACACAAAGAGGACCACCACAACCGACCCACCACCAAACCTACCGCGGGTTGACCCGCACGTAGCCTCAACCCGACCCAAGGCGCAAAATACCATCTCCCGGCGAACAATCTTACTAAACACGTTACGAAACCTAGCGTCTTCTTAGCTCAACTACCCTCTTTCATTTCATACTACTTAGTGACTTATCCCAAACACACCACGTGCACTATGCACTCCTATAAGTGGTCAAACATAAACATACGCCTCTACCACGCGGCCTTACCTCTAAGGTCTTTGCGTATAAAGCTCTAAGGCTCACACTTTCTCTATCCTCCAAAATCTTACTCTGCTAACCCACCATGATTTCTAATCACAACTAACACACCGCTATCGTAACATAGCACTTAAGGTATACTCACCTTGAAAGTTACCGGCGACTCCGCCCGCCCTCTTCTCGCCCTCGTTAACCCGCCGATCTCTACGCTTTCTACCGGCCACGCGATAAGCCCGCATACGTGCCATGCTCAAGCCCAATCAAGAATTACTCTTGCACAACCCTTTCTTAGGTAGTCATCAAGACTCGCGATACATCGGTATACTCTCCGTAGCCAAATCCATAGCTAGTAACAAGGTTGTCTCTTGCAATCTATATTCTCGCTCGTGGCCGCGAAGGTTCACATATCATGCCGCAGCAGGAACCGCTGCCGCCATTCTTAAACTCACTGGGCTAGTAACGCCGCAGAAATCCCCGAACGAAGCACTACCCTAGGTAATGATCGCTGTGCCCTCGCAACCTCTCAGATTCTACTCGCAGCCTCCTCGGCCGCTTTGCCTCCCGCCCGGTTGCCCACGCGAGGCATAACGGTAAGGGAAAGAAATACGCTAGAGGTCCAACTTAAAACATGCCTCTAAGGCACGACTCGTGAGTGAGAAGAATAGAAACCAATCCTAAATATCCTATAGCCTCACGATTATCGTGGTGCACAACACACCGATAATCAAGACTCTCATCGATACGGTCGTAGACACTTTCCGAGGATTAATCGCTCGATACCACTTTTGTCACGACCAATCGCCCTGGATCGTGCCTTACCCCGCACCCTAGTGACACAACATCGAGTAATCACGAACATAAACAACAAATACGAGATAATGTAAATATAAAACAATAATCAGGAAAACTTGCCTTTCGCATATATATAACCATCAACTCTTTTACAAATGAACAATTAATCCTTTTACCAACCCAAATTTCACAAGATTTCATGCACTTCTAAGAATGATACGACACAACGGGCGACGGGGCCCCGCCAAACCCCGAATGTAAACACTTACTACGACAGGGACTATACCACCGATAAGCCTCCGAGAAACGGAGCTTCCCAAACGCCGAATCGTGACTCGAGAGCTAGGATCAACGATCGATGTACCTCAACTCGCGGCGTGAACGCAGCTTCGGCGAGGTCGCATAACAAAAATTTGTATGTGAAACTAAAAATAAATCAGAAATGAAATCATAGTAGTCTATACAAAGCAGGAGACATGTATGATAACCAAACTACAGCTTCACCGTAAATAAGCGATCATGTCAAGTCGTGACTCACACCTCAAGTCATCACTCAATTTAACAACGGGTCTCACGCCCACAACATCAATCGTGCGTGGAATACCTTCCTCACCGCCAGCCTATGATATACAAGCACCAAGGAATACATATGAACACCGTGTCCCACTGTGTCCTAATAAAACTGCATGGTAAGTAAGGCATAGCCGACTACTAACACCTACGCATCAACAAGGTCATAAATCAGATTATAAGATCTCGCTTGCATCGTCACATGATCAAAGCTGGCCACTTGCCCGCAGTATCTAATGTGCGCGTCTAGTCCTGGAACTTCCCGCAGCTCCGCATAGGCCAATCTCATCGGCCCGCATGAGGTATTCCCCGCATCGAGGGTAGCTACTCCCCGGCATCGTCCTGGACTTTCGAGTCCGCACGCCACGCGACCGCATGCCCATAAAGGACGACACTAACCTCGAACTCTCGTAGCCCGCATAGGCCCTCAGACCCGCATTTAGGTATTCTCGAATCACGGTCCTGCATCACCGAGTCTACCCCCGTGACGGAGGGCTTAACCCCCGGAATCATCTCAAGAGATGAATGCCACAATACTAACATAACGACTGATAGTTAATAAGCACAATCAAGGGAAACCCCCTTACACAAACATCACAAGATACTAACACACGTAGCATCCTAACATGTTTACTTATCAAAGCAACAAGAAAGTATTACAAGGCTATCACAAACCAATACAATCAAGTTATTCACACAAGGTACTTTCTACTAACAAGTTCGGGTATCTATCCCCAAAGTACTTCACACATTAAAATCTTAAAGAAAGATCTGTTTCTTTCACATAAGTCACACAATACCCGTAGTATAAAATAGAGTGACTGTCCTTTTAAGAAAACCAAAACTCTTACCTTTGTAAAATCAAGTAACAACATTATTTTCCAAACGTCCAAGTTTGCCTAATTTCAAATGTTCACGTTTCTTATTTTAGAAAGGTTTCGTAGTTCATAGCTTTATTCATTTAAGAATATAATTCTCTTTTAAACAATCGGAGAAACATAAGCCTTATATGTGAGTAGGATATTCTTGTTTATAACAATCTTATTACAATAGACATGATCTAGACAATATCATTTTGTCTCATCTTAGCTTCTATGCAGATGGAAGTTTCTACTGGTTTTAATAATACTTAATTATTCAAAACATTTCCTTTTATTAACGCTGCAGTGGTTTGTCGATACACATCCTGATTTCCAAAAATCAGTAAAACGTTCTTAAGCCGTTATACCTAACTTCCCATAAAGCTAGTATAACTCTTAAGTTCTCAAAAAAACCAAGTATTACTTCTCTTTCAAAACGATTTCAGAAATCTTTTGAAATACTTCAAGTTCTTTATAATCACACATCAAGCCAGTTATAAACAAATCATTTACCTTTTAAAAACCACAAAGTGTTTTCTTATCTACATAAAGTCGTTATAACCAACTTCCCATAAAGCCGTTATAACACTTTATGTTTTAAACCAATCGAATACATTTAGCACCGTGACGCCTATCGTACTACATAGTTCACACATATCACGCTAGAAGAGATAGGAAGAGGTTCACATACCTCGCGACGATTATCGACTAATAGCAAAATGCCCGAGTACCTCGCCGCCGCTACTCCTAAGCCAAGTAACGCGCCACACGTAGTACTTCAACCTATAAGGCCACGCGCGCTTATTAACATCTAGATCTTATCGTAGAACATTCTACCAAAATTGACAAAGACCTCCCCGCAAACAGAATCTCCTCCTCTATCGGGCCGCCATCAAGCCAACCGTGGGGTTATACGCCTAACCCGACGCACAATTCTACCTCACAGAAAGCTACACAAGTCATCAGTAATACACCCTATGTAATTACAGCTCAAGATTCTTCTTCAAAAGGTTTCTTATTATTCAGCTTAAGTCCAAGGACATTGCCACAACATTAAGTTCAAGATTATATATATAGTATACTTCAACTATATATTCCTACAAATACGTAATATCCAATTACAATAGGGACAAGATAATTACCTCGATAAGCCCATAATTATCCAAGTATAAATGTCGATCCTTAGCAACGCTTAGCTCCAACTCCGAGCGCCCAACCCGCTCTAAACCACCCTTAGAAGTTCTAACCAACTTCTACACAATACTCCAACTGACTATGGAGATTTTCCTGTGGTTTTGCCAGGACTGACGGAAGTATAATAGTATTTCGGGCTTTTCAGATAGGTATAACCGTAGAATACTACAAGGTATACGGCTAAGGTATTTGGGCATTATAACAATACTTGGAGAGTATTTCTATACCACAAAGGGGGGTAGGATACGAAAGCAACTAGCAGTGGGTACCCACTGGCCAAGACCTCAAAGGAGTGGTGTCTACCCTCTACTACCCCACTAGTGGGGACTCTCGCCAGGGGAGAGAGGGCTCTCGGCCAAGAGGAGAGAGGCTCTCGCCAAGACACTACACTGGGGGAAGGAAGAAGCTTTCAAGACTTAGGCAATTTGTGAATGAATTAGTCTTCAGCGGGTATTTATAGGCCAAGTGAAAGCCAACCAATGGCCAAGATTACACCAAGTGTTAGGCAAGTGTAGGCCAAGATTCACCCATGTGTACCTAGCCAACTTGCACACAAAATATCTACCAAAAATATCTCCCACTTGCCTTCCCAAATCGCCCAAGCGCCACCTTCACTCACCACCAACGGCAGGGTGCCAAGTGTCGCCTCTCGTTGGTCCAAAATGTTCCGCCTCTCTAAAAATCCGCAAAAATAAGAAAAGACATAGCCGAATTTTCCCTCGCAAGTTATGTAAAACGCTTCATTTAAAAACGACTCTAACCGTGTCAAAGACAAATGCCATTCTACTAAGCCACCTAGGCGGGGTGACACGTGTCACCCTCCTATTGGCCCAAAATAAAACATCTTCCAAAATATCCACGATGGCCAAAATCTCAAAACAAAGTGGCCCCACAAAACCAGAATTTCTCCCTGGGCCCCACGTGACCATTTTCGAAAATAAAATTCCATAATTCTCTAATATTCCAGAAGTCCGAATACCAAACTGGAATCCATCCCATTAACGAACCTTTTTCCTTCACAAAACCGAAACTTTTCCGTGGAAAATCGCTCTTTCTTCCTTTCCAATCTTTCTCAGATTCTCGCACGCACGCCCTCGCATACATACCCCGGAACTACGGGTATAACAAGATTCACGCTTCTCTTCCCGAAAGGACCCGTGAAGCAACCTATTAGGCAATAGCCCCAAGTTTCTATGAAAGGAACTTCATCCTCAAGATCTATATTTACTTCCTCCTCATTGTTCAATAAATTGTAACTTCATACCTTTGCCTCAATCCTAGTTCCCGCAAAGACTCCAAGATAAGTCTTTTTAGGAGGGAAGGACCTTTGCCATGGCTTGGGGAAGATTGTTGTGAGTTGTGGCCGTGGTAGGGATATGATGTGGTTTAGAAGACGTTAGTGTGTAAATCATGGGAGGTATATCCGAGGTATAGGCAGAGGCTGGTAGAAGGGAGTGAGCTTGGGCCCGATAGAAGAGATGATTTGCGTGCCATTTGGGAGGGTAGGGAATTTGTGGTTTTCATGGAATGTAAGGAAGAGGAGATAGAAGGGGTGGTGTTGTGAAATTCAGAAGTAGTGAAGTGGTATTAGATGAGAGGGGAAGTTTAGGACTCTACCGAATCCGGAAGTGTTAAAGACGAAAGGAGTTGTGATTCTTGAGATTGGCTCCACTTAGCAAACTAGCTAAAGTAGGAAGGCTTCATCGTGACACTTAACGAAATCGGGTTGTTGACTGAATCACGGTAGGCACTTCAATCCCGCCTCATTCAATGTTGAATTTCTGCCTTGCTTCATTGATGGATATGTAGTTCCTAGGCTCCTCGACATAGAAATAGCTTTGTTTCTCACAATTGACTCTCTTTCAGGTAACGTGAGTAGTCAATGCCCCTAGATTGTCCTCCCGATCCGCCTTGGAACCAAGACCATCATAAAGTCCCGCAGTTATTGAGAGTCATCGATACCCGCCACATTCAACGCCGAATTTCTGGCCTCGTGATTATTGATGGTTGTGGAGTTCCTAGGCCTCGACAAAGAAATAGCTTTGTTTCTCACAATTGACTTGGCTCTTCGTAACGCGAGTAGTCAATGCCCCTAGATTATCCCCGATCCGCCTTGGAACTAAGACCATCATAAAGTACCGGAGTTATGAGAGAGTCGCTGGTACCGCCTCATAAATGCGACGCCTAAGACCTCAATCAAAACGTTGAACCCACCATTGACTTAGCTCCTCAGAAACGGGGTAGTTAATGTCCCTAGGTTATCCCCGCCCGCCTTGGAAATCGCACCATCATTAAGGCCCGGTTGGGAGTGTAAACTTGATACCCGCAGATTAAAGTTTGACGCCTAAGACTTCAATAATGACGTTAGAAACTCGGGGCTAGAAACCCTTCGTATTCCACATCCGATCTTGATCCTTGCATAGAGTGCATATTCCTAGTATCATTGTTATCCTCGTGACCCGCCTTAGCCTTCTCGACCCAAGACCCACCCGTAATAGAGTAGTCACATCGTTTCCGGGCATCAAGTTAGCTCTCGACACCCGTTGAACTTCGGGGATAAGTACCATCAATGCTTTCAACCGACTTCAATCAAACAAGACATGATTACTCTTGGACCCATGAACACCGCACGACCCGCCAAGAACCTTTGACCCACGCCCGACCCGGTTTAGACCCGAGAATGCCATCGTGTTCGCTTCACCAATCGCAATGTCCGCCTAGATTTTAACCCTTTTCCGCAAACCCGAGAGAATTTCCGTAGTGTCGGGTACTAATGCCGAGTGATCGCCTAGTTCTTCCGAATGATCCCTTTACCAACAAATTGGCCCGTGGAATTATCAACCACCATAGTAGCATTGTGGCGTCAATGGTCCCGCTAAGTTCTCGCTTCAAACTCACTAATATCCAAGCTTTCAATTTCGATATTTTTGCCCCATTCATGTATCCTTTGTAGCATAGAATCATCTACTACATTTTCTAAAGGAAAGCGCGAGTCCGAGTAACATGAACCAACACGTAAGGTCCGAGATCCGGAATAAGATTTTCCTCGCAATTGTTGGACTACCGCCATTCTTTTTTTCTTCTTTGTTCTAGCTTTAGCCGAATCGCTCAACCTCCCGAATCATTGCTAGAACGTGTGTAACGTTTAGACTTTTTCATATTGTGGACAATAACAATCAAACCATAATGAATCAAACGAAAATCTACGTGGGGAAGAGGAGGAAGAAACCTAAGGAGCAACTAAGGGAAACGTTGAGAGCGTTTTCTTAGTGAGAGAAACTTCTGAGGATGTAATCCATGAAATATATAACGTTTAGACTCCTGATTTAAAATGATACTTGATATGATAAGTGTCTTGATTTTTCAAATGAGGATTTAAAAATAAAAGGTATGAGAGTGCCTCGATATTTTCTAAAAAGGAAGGCATGGTATTGCCTTGGTATTTCTAAAAAGGAAGGCATGGTATTGCCTTGGTATTTCTAAAAATGAAGGCATGGTATTGCCTTGGTATTTCTAAAAAGGAAGGCATGGTATTGCCTTGGTTTATTCTAAAAAGGAAGGCATGGTATTGCCTTGGTTTATTCTAAAAAGGAAGGCATGGTATTGCCTTGGTTTGTCTAAAATGAGAGACATGGTGTTGTCTCGGTTTTTCCCGAAAAATGGAAGGCATGATATTGCCTTGGTTTCTCTAAAATGAAAGTTCGTTTTATATGATTATATGGAGAGTCAAAGTGGTGATTTAAATTGCATATGGTTACTCATGATAGCTATTCGTGCAAGTGTTATATCCTCAAGATCACCGCGTCCTCGCTGTAGGCCGCAATATTATTGTATTATTTACATGGACATGCTTACATGATGTTGGATTTCCATGGGCATGCTTCCTTTATATTCTTTATATGGACATGCTTACATGATGTTGGAATTCCATGGGCATGCTTTCGTTATATATTTCATGGATTAACTCCCATGACGTGAGTAGGTATACTCATTGCGGGTTCAATTCCCATGATATTATTCCATGGACTAGCTCTCCATGATACGGGTATCGTGTACAGATACTCATTGCGGGTTCGAGTCCCATGCGGGTGAAATAGTCCCATGAATAGGATCTGCATAATGATTCTGAGGGCAGGTGTCCCTGATTTTGACATAACTTTCATATTTTGAAAAGGTACGGTTGATTTTCTCTTTTTAAAAGATACAGTTTACTCTCATTACACCGAGTCCCACAAATGGGTCGGAAAGTATATGGCAAAGTGTTTACCGCGTCCCTCACTAAAGGGTCGGGACATGTTACACTGATGATTCCACTGAGTCCCTCACTAAAGGGCCGGGATGCGTTATATTAAAATAGATACGATGACTCTCTTTTTATAAGGTACAGTGGTACAGTGATACAAGGTACAGTTGGCTCTTATTTTATATGGCACGGTAGGATCTGGTATTTGATTTTCATACTTGTCCCTGTCATTCTTTTGTTGATCTTGTTTATTGTACCTCATGTTTACATACATGGTACCTTGTTGTACTTGTCACGACCCGACTCGCCGCGATCGTGCCCTACCCGCACCCCTGTTCGTATACATCGAGAGAATAGCAATGAACATACACAACATAAACATATGTGTAAACAAAGACAACACAGCCGCCGATAAGGCCGCTTCCATACTATAAACATAATCAAAAGTACAACTCGGGCTTACCCAACCACATATGTGAATACGCACTTAGAATAACAATCGAATAACTGTATGACAGTGGCCCCGCCATACCCACGAATATACATGAATCTACTACCTCGGAAACCGCACAAGAGATAAGCCTCCGAGCAAATGGCTTTTCTCAAATCAACCGAGATCCTATGAGCAAGGATCACCAACATGGGTACCTAAAACTCGCGCATTTAACGCAGCCGGCGGGGCCGATAACAAAAATTTAATATGGAACATAAATAACGTGACAAGAAATGATCATAATCAGACAAAGAATGACAGGACAAGTATAAAAAGTACATACTGCATCCTCATTGTGTCATTACCACTTATGAACTTAATCGTAGCTTATTATCTTTTCCCATTTTCAATAAAAGTTATAGCCACATTCTTATGTACATGATTAGGAAAATCATTAAGTTCATTACCATATAACTTACTTATCTTTCATAACACAATCCGCCTTTACGAGGGACGATATACTACCCTACCAATTCAGACGCGATCAAGTCACACAAAATAGCAAAGTGTGGCCGTGGAATCCCCATCACCGCCGATACCTATAAGTGTCAAATATAACTACGTGACGAGCCCGTGGCATCCCACCTCACCGCCGGGCGCATACATACACAATACATATATATATCTCCCGCCTGGAATCCTACATCATCGCCGATACTATAGGTGTAAAATATAACCATGAGTCTCACGCCATAATATCAATCAAAGCGGTGGTATAACGTCTTGGGGTTACCCTCATTTATACTCTTACCTCGAGTATGGTAAAGCAGGTATAACGTCTTGGGCTTGCCCCTCATTTATACTCTTACCCCGAGAAGGTGGTATAACGCCTGGGCTTGCCTCATTTATACTCTTACCCTATCTCGACCGGCCACAAACAACACATAAAGCGGGTGGTACAACGCTTGGGATTTACCCTCACTTATACTCTTACCACGGGAGTATGGTATAATGTCTTGGGGCTTGCCCCTCATTTATACTCTTACCCTATCTCGACCGACCATCAAACAAGACATAAGCACTACCATGTCTTTATAAAAAAATCCGGGAATTTAACCCAAGTACTACAAATAACGGAAGCATACCCGTGGAATCCCACATCACCGCTTGCAGACGTCCAAGTACTTACAACAAGACAAATACTTCTTCAACCGAGAGTCGCGGCATCGTAATAAACATAATACTTACACTCAAAGGCTATCACCAACACACATAGGCTAATTCTCAATTAATCAAGCCAAAGTACTAATCAAGGCATCACATAGAATTATTCTCAATTAACAAGCCAAAGTACTTATCAAGGCACATTTAGACTAATTCTCAATTAATCAAGCCAAAGTACTTATCGGGGCACAAATAGAATAATTCTCATTTAACAAGCCAAAGTACTTATCGGGGCACAAATAGAATAATTCTCATTTAACAAGCCAAAGTACTTATCGGGGCACAAATAGAATAATTCTCATTTAACAAGCCAAAGTACTTATCGGGCACAAATAGAATAATTCTCATTTAACAAGCCAAAGTACTTATCGGGGCACAAATAGAATAATTCTCATTTAACAAGCCAAAGTACTTATCGGGGCACAAATAGAATAATTCTCATTTAACAAGCCAAAGTACTTATCGGGGCACAAATAGAATAATTCTCAATTAATCAAGCCAAAGTACTACTCAAGGCATCACATAGAATTATTCTCAATTAAACAGGCCAAAGTACTACGTACGTACATTCTTTTCAAAAGACTCCTTTCCAAATAAAACTTCCCCGATACTAACAACCGTAGTATCAAGTCTTATCCACCTTTCAAGACAAGTCACAATACCTTTTTAGAAATACAATTACCGGCTTCTAAATCAAGTGACTTCTTTATTAAAAACCTTAAGCAATTGGTACCTTTAAAACAATTTGCCCTTCTTTAACACAAGTTATTTCTTTGATTACTTTATTAGGGAAAACCATTCTCTTAACCTTCCATAAAGCCGTTATAACCAACTTCCCATAAAGCCGTTATAACCCTTTATGGTTTAGACCAACCGTTCCTTTTATAACCAAGAGACTTCTACTTTTTGAAACCAAGTATTAAATACTTTCAAATCAATTATCATAACTTTCAAAAATACAATTAGTCTCTTAACCTTTAGAAAACAAGTGACTCCTTTTATTATAAAACCTTAGGCAATTAATGTCTTAATAACAAGTGGCCTTTTCACTAAAATCAAGTCATTTATCTTTCCATAAAGCAAATATAATCAACTCCCCATAAAGTCGTTATATTCACTTTATTCCTTAGCCAAAAATATAATTTCCTATCCAAGGGACTTATACGTCTAAAACGGAACAAGTATCACATACTTTAAAACTCTTCAAGTCCCTTAACTTTAAATAAAACTTAAGACATCCTTTATACTTTCAAAGAAGCGAGTTAATCTCCTAACTCATCTGACTTGGACATTCAATAAACTAGTAAAGGATATCGGGTGTGTCAGACGCTCACCGCATACACACACGCAACTAGTCATGCTCAAAGATAGGAAAAGTTCTACATAGAGTAAATCACCCAACTACCTCTTAACTTCTAAGAGGAGAAGGAAACATGAAATGATACTACAAGTATATTCCATACATAGAATCATGCCAAAGGAAGGAAGAGGTTCACATACCTCGCGACGATTGTCGACAAGTAGCAAAATGCTCCAAAGTACTTCAACCTTGAGCTATTCCATTCTTCAAGTAGGATACGCTATACTTAGTACTTCAACATATAATGGTCACCATACGTCCATTAACCTCTTATTTCAAACGTAGAATATTCTAGGTGCTAAGTCGCTAAATTCTACTGAAAATCGGACAACACCTCCTTTGTTTTTACTTACTTTGCCACCTTTTTCAAGGCCGGATACAATAACCAAACAACCCCAATTGGCTCACCACAATCTATAAGGTAGTCCAATACAAATAATTAACTATACAGCCCCAATTGGCTCACCACAATATAGAAGGTAGTCCAATACATATGAATAACAAACTATTACAAACCACAAGTACAAATTCGGCCACCTTTAGTTCAACAATACCAATTCTTATCCAATTTCCATTGCAATCCAAATTGGTAGCATAACATGATATCAAGTCGCATTTGATTATAACAATCATAATCTTTAAGTAAGTGACATGCGGCGATTTCTAATAAACGACCAATTAGTAATCAAATTTTCAAGTGGCTTATATAACATTTCGGATTTAGCTACAAGCACTCCATAATACTTATAACTTCAACATATCAACTTCATGCTAGCAACAAGTAAAGCTAACAACAACAATATAAATATATAATCTTGTAACACCTTTAAAAGACAAGATTATACCTTAACGAGTCTTAATCCAATTCCAATCCGAAGTCGCTCCTTAGTAGTTTAGAGCCTCTCCAAGACACTTCAATCCGCTTGTTGAGACCCTTAGAACCACACCAACAACTTTCCTTCAAGCTTCCAATCCAAAACCTAGAAAGCCACTAGGTTTTCACTTTGCGACTAATACGAAAACTCTCTTTTTTTGGGGTTTTTCTATTGAGATATGCTTACTATACACTAAAGAACCTTGGGTTAAAGTTTGGAGCTTAATGGACAAGCAACGAAAAAATTTCTTCTTTTTTCTTGATGAAGCCGAGAGCTAAGCTCTAGCTCTTCCAATTCTCTTGAAAAAATTTTCTAAGTGTGGACTTGTCTCACTACTACTAGTATTATATAGGGACATGAAGGGTCAAGATGTAACCAATTGGGTGGCTTGGATGAAGTCTTTCTAAATATCAAGACTAAGTGGGGTCATTGACTTGGTCAATGTTGTCAAGCTCTAAGGCTAGCAAGACTTGGTCTTTTAAATTAGGGTCAAATGACCATTTTCTCCATCACATTTTCGTCCAAGACCATTAAGGGGGGTGACACGTGTCGCCCTCCCGCTCGTCGCAATATTTCGCTTTCCGACAAATTCCAAAATTCCGATAAATTTTTACTCGTCTCAAATCTTAACCTTTGAGTTCTTACGTACGTTCTTAAAACATGTCTTGCAAATACGGGTGTAAAGATCGACCGCCGGGCTGCGTTAAATGCCGCATGTATAGGTATTCAGTTTGGTGATCCTCGAGCTTAGGATCTTTGACCAGCTTTTTTTGAGATAGCTCCACTGTTCCGGAGCTTGTCATTTTGGTCAGGCCTTCCATTATGACTTATGTATATTCAGGGGTACGGCGGGGTCTTGTCCCGTCACATGTCTTTATCAAACTCTTAGAGGTCTTGTAGACAGGTGTGGGTTGTATATGTATTTGGACATATGTGCGTTGTACTAGTTTTGGTTATATCTATATACAGTGGCGGCCTTGTCTTCTTGCCTGTTTTTATAATATGAGTTTTCTTAGAGCTTCCGCTGGTTATATGTGATGTGTGGGTATAAGGGTGCCCAGGTAGGGCACCAGTCGCGAGCCCGGGGTCAATATGTTGTCTAATGAACAACGTGGTCATGACAGTTGGACCTTCAAGTTGGCTAAGTTCACCCACAACTTGGGTTGATGGAGGAAGTGGAGGGGTATCAACTGATGTAGGCATACCCGAAGAAAATAGTGGCTTGTTGTTCCTTTAGGAGGATTCTGGTTAGGATGTGAACTGGACTTTGGGTTCATTTTCTTACCAGACCTTAGGCGCATACGCCAAGTGTGATCCTGACCTGGAGAATCAAACTTCGCTATGGAGTCACATATAGTCCCACTGGGCGTGCCAAATTTGTTTCCCTCCGAAATGTCTGCCGTCAATCGGCTAGCAAAATCGGATGACAAATTTATTCCTTAACTAAGCGATTACGGGCGAAAGCGAAACTTTTCGCTTTCTACATTTTTTTTCGTCTTTTGTTGGGATAACTTTCAGCAATGAGTTCCCCAACTACTCCAGAAAGCGTTAGGATGGTGATTGAGTAAACTAGGTGGTAAGACACATAAACACAACTAAATTGCAGTAAAGGTGATAAAGATAAAATGAATATATCTAAAATCAGTTGTTTGTTTGATTGATTATTTTTTATTCTGTACAAATGATCCTACATTTATAGTACAAAAATAATAAAACGTGATCCCCTATGTTAGCCATTGAATCCCCCACTAAATCCACTAGCCAACTATGAGGAGGTGGTGTCGATTTTTGCGCCTTGTCCTCTAGTATGATCAACGACACTCCCTTCTAGTCTGTTGCTGGTTGCTACCGTTTCTTGGGGTCTAGAAGGTTCTTTGACTTGATCTTCGAGGTGTCCAAATATGTGTGGGTCTCAGCCGTTCCTCAGAATTATGACTTGGTCAGGCTACCATAATAGCCGATGAAGACTTTCTAGCCGAAGGCTATGACTGATATATTCGGCTACGTGTCAGTTCAGTTATCGACTTGGAATTCTTTTGCCTGCACATTTTGAGGTTTCCACCTTCGGCTGTCACTTGGCTCGGCTAAACACTTAAAAGAATTTTTGAGTGTTAACAATTTATTTTAGTAAAGCAAAGTAGATAAATGAGAGAATCAACGAAATTATCTCAATTCCTGTACTGCGTTTATGAAAGATGATCTTGTGGGATAAGATACATCATTTCTCGAGCTATTCTCACTGGAAAAAACAACCACGTCTCTAGGAAAAAATAGGTATAACCAAATTACTCTTTGCACAAGCTGGCCGCCTTGCTGCTGTCAAATGAACAATAAAAAGAAGGTAAAAATCGACTTTGAAGACGCCAACCATAGATCATAAAATTTGTGTTCATTATTCTTTGCACTGCTAAAATATCAAACAATACAGATTACTATCTATAAGACTATAACAAAGTGAAGTCTGAACAAAAATGACAAAATAACTTGTTATAACGAGTTAGCATTAATCTAGAGGGTTAGTACACTTCATCTGAAGGGGACAAACGCACTACCCTATTTAGAAAGCTGAAAGACCTACACTTAAAGTGGTTCGCAGTATCAAGTACAATATCAACCATTAGCTTATAGGGTTTAAGCACCTTTCTTTTTACATGCTTTAGTCGCCAAATAGTCGCTAATGAAACCATTCATTTAGATTTTGAAACATTACATTTTTACCGTGCACCATTACTAGTTTAAGTGTTTAACCATAGATGGAGCTTTCTTTGGTCAAATCAAGTACCATGCACAATGGGAGGACCAGGAGGTACCATCAATCAACTGATACACACAGGGCCGTCTCAACAAGATTGACGGTGTAAAGCCAAATTCCAGAGGAATTTTAGAGGGATACCTGTAAAAATATCAATAATGACAAAGTTTCAATGAAAAAAATATAAAATAAAGGTAGAATAATAAAATCGGCTCAAGAATTTGATAAGTTGATATACAACAATATGCCCGGTGAAAATTCACAAAGTAAAGTCTGGAGAGGGTAGAGTGTACACAAACCTTACCTCTACGTTGAGAGGTAGAGAAACTGTTTTCGAGAGATCCTCGGCTCAAGAGAAAGCATGGAAAAAAGATCAGATATAAGGACAATCAATTCAATGCAGTATAAAAATAAAAGTAACGAAAGCGAATAAAACATGATAAAACAGTCTAAAAAGGAGCAATAGTTATCACAGATAGAAAAGATAGCCGAAGTACAAGAAACAATATATAGTAGCAGAAATCAAAGTGCAAGAAACTATAGAGCAAGATAAGTTGATATAATGATATCGAAAAGTGTTGCATTGCTTCAATATAATGATTGCTTGTTGTAATGCTTGATATTTGGAGAAGACAACTTGTAAGCCGTGGTAAGTTGCCGATTGAGAGACTTTTTAATATATTGAGAATAAAGAATCGTAAAAGAGAGAATAAAAAGGGTAAATATATAAATAATAATGTGGGCACATATTAGTTGTTAGGATATAAATAAGGCAAAAAATAGTTACCCTACACATGTAAGGAAACAATTCATTAAAAATTATTGCATTCTCTAATTATTACGATGATCCTCACATTAAAGTTATTGTACTTCCGCTTCAAAAAAATCTTTCTAAATTTAATTGTACACATATTTTTTTAATAATACATATACAATATATGGTTAAGAAAAAAATAGGCCAAGCGATTGCTTTGGCACACATAGCTACACGTGTAGTTTCATGTACCACACGGTCAATTTAAATTGTTTAAAATTGAAGTATCACAAATCCAATGATAGCCAAGCAAATCTTTCATATATTAGGTAGGAATGCGCTCTTTTTGGCGCGTGATTTAGACAGTTAAATCGGGTAACCAAAATAACTGTCGTCCAATTCTAAACAAAACCTGAAATCGACCGAATAAAGCAAACCCCTTTGAAAGAGAAGGGGACCAAAAATGAATCAGAAATAAGAAGAAGGTTCATTGAGAGATAATGGAGGAGGAAGAAGAAGAAGATGTTTCATTGAAAAGGAATGGATCATTTATTTGTGTAGCAACACCATTATTCTTGTATGATAAGTTACCTGAGGAATCCCTTAAGCTTACCATCCTTAAATTGGATGGCTCTTCTTTCGGTAATTATATAATAATCTTTTTCTTTTCTTAATTCTGAGATTCATGTGTTGATCAATTTTTGGGATTTGTAGATATTGAAGTGGCTAGAAATGCGACTGTGGAAGATCTCAAATGGACGGTCATAGAGGCCTTCAGCCATTGCAACATTTCATGGTATGTACATTGCAAATGCAAAATGCTGCTGCCAATAATGGGGAGTTTTGTGATGACCGTATAATAATGGACTTGTCTAAATTTTCATGGAATATATTCACTAGTTTGAATTTGGGGCCTTTCTTTCTTGCATTCCACATATATTAGGGTTTGTGTGCCTGATGCATTACTTGAGAATTCCCTCAAGGACCCAACCGGAATTCTACACATCCAAGGGAAAAATAAGTTGTCAAACATGTATTTTTTCCACATTAGAATATGTAGTTGTGATGCATCCTTCAGGTAGCCTGATGCACTAGCTCCCGCTATGTGCGGGGTTCGAAGAAGGACCCAACCCACAAAGGTTTATTGTACGCAGTCTTACCCTGCATTTCTACAAAAGGTTGTTTCCACGGCTTGAACCCTTTTGGTCATATGCCAACAACTTTACTAGTTACGCCAAAGCTAATGGGTCAATTTGGAAAAAGAATAAAAAAGTTCCAAGGGATTTTGTGATTTTTCTTCTTATCAGTCATTCAAGATATTAATGACAATGGATTTTAAATACCACGACTCTCCACAGATAGGTGAAAATGTAGTATTAGCTAATCAATTATTCCTTAGACTGCAATCATAAATTATTGATTCCATGGCCACCTTACTATCCCACTTATTTGATATGGTCTCCTAAATGGCCAATGAACAACTTTTGTGCTAGCTTGGTCAAGACTTCAACTTCATTATTTCCTTTTGAACAGTTAAGAAATACCATAGTACTTGGTTTATAAGATCAAACAGTCAAATGATGCTTCTTTATAAACATATTGGCCAGCCTTTTTATTAAATTGTACTTGGACTAGCTTTAATGACTCCTAATTAGAGTCTGACACTATTGCAGGTTACATGTATGGGGACATTTTTGCCTGAGCTATTGCGGAACGAAGCTACTTTCAGATGATGATTTGATAGGAACCTATGGGATCAATGATGGCGATGAGGTTTATTCCCAGTCATCGGATGTTTTCAGGAAAACGATATTTATATAACTTATACTGCTTGATGGTTGTATGCTTGTTGTAATTACATTGGTATCCGCAGTCTGGAAAAGAGTATGATATAGGATTAGACTGAAAACAAGGTTCAAATTATTCAATTTGTCGAATCCCAGGCGTTGGAGAATCTATAGGTTTTATTATGATTCTAGGATCTTCACCTTCTGCAGCTAAATGTGTTTTCACTAGTGCACATAGTTCATTTTTCATCATAGGAAAAAGATCTCTTATTTCCTAATCTTTCAAAATAATAATCTGTGACAGATGAACCATGGAGATTGACATATCTGGTATAATTTGAGCATAGAAAACAGCCACACAACATAACCCTGGAGATAGTTATTTTGGACTGGGATCTTTTAGATAGATGCATAGTCCTTTGCCTGAGATCCTGTATAGCTATAACCTCTCCACTACCTTGATTGCAAACATCTTCAAGTTGATTTCCCATAGAACCACATTGGTGATGTGCACTTATGCAGCTGTGATGATCGATTCAGAATGTGGACCACATAATGTTGATAAGAAGATTGTCAAAACTAAGGTGTTGGTTTGTGAACAAGATATACTGGGATTATAACATGGGGACTATAATAAGGGGATTAAATAATGACGGAATTAGATAGTGGATACACTTTCATTTATAGATAATGGTTCATTGGACTAAAACATATGTTTGGTTTAAACTAGCTGAACTTGGATAAATTTTTATTTCCAGTTTTAACCTCGGCTTTCTTAAAAGACTTTGAGACAAAAGTTTTCGTGAAGGGAAAATGTGTCAGTGTGTTGTTTTATACCGGGATTGTTATCTCACCTAGTAAGTTGTGGAATAAATAATTCCCCGAAATTAAAAATTCTAGATAAAATAATCCCACATTTATCCCGACATTATAATTGGTTATCCTTGTAACCAAATGACCCCAAAGTGTGCAGGGAGATCCTGGTTCATATGAATTCCCCTAACCAAAAAAAGATGGGAAAATGAAGAAGTCAAAAAGTGAAGATATAGGGTATACAAATATGCATATCCGTAAGCTGTGATATCTTTTACTTAGACTGCTTATTGATCTAAGACTCCCCTTGATTTTCTGGCATTGGATAATTAAGCAACTTAGTTTCCTCTGTGGGGTGTATTTGAACCTATAATTAAGTAATTTGGAACAGATCAAGAACAACTGAGGACGAAAGCATAGCATTCCGTTCACTACATGCCAACCTTTCTTTAGAGTTCATAGATGAAGTCTTACCTTGCCATCATGAGATACAATTTTACTTTTCGACAATGATGTTTTATTATGTGTTAGTGCCACTGAAACTATTTGAATATTTCTCTAATACTCTGACATGATTTTTTTTTTGTTCTTTTTGCAGCTTAGTTTTGTGAGACATGTATCCGTTGGTTCTAATCCGGAAAAGACACAATCAAAAGGGGAAGATCATCAGTTTAATGAACCCAGAGCGTAAGTTCTATAATTTTGATTTCATCCTCAACATTTTCTGTGGATGTAGTTATTCTTCATAAATTCAACTATTTGTGCAATGCACAAGTTGTTTATCAATTAATTTGGTACCGCACCTTATATCTCTCTTGAGGTAGGTAGGATTTGAGTAAATGGGAGGAAGCAGGATTGTCTACCTAGTGGGTAACAGAGTAGAAATAGAGGGATTTCAACCTCTTCAAGAATTTTTAGCCATTCATGTGTTGAAGGAATAAGGAGATCTTGACATGGAAAAGGAACACATTAACATCTCGACTCATATGGCTTCTTTCAACTTTTAGGGTGTAAAAGGATAAACACAAAAACCTACTAATCCTAATTTTATGTTGTAAAGGGAAAAATACTGAAAAATGCTCTACTACTCCTGAATTGTATGTTGTTCAGATCCTCCAAAAATGTCGCCACATCCGTGTGAGATTCTCCAAACTATAGTGCATTTTTTGGAGGATTTTTCACGGGTGCAGCGACATTTTTACAGGATCCGAGCAACATAGCCTGAATTTTTAGTTCAAACAAAACAACCAAAGTATATTCTTCTATTTGATGCTAATAAGGACCTGAATACAAAGTTTATAGTAATAGGTTAAAGGACAAAAACTTCATGTGAGGATTCATGGAACACTTGTAATTACTTATATACTTGAAAACTTTGAGAGAATACTAGACCTTGCAGCCTTTCCAGGAGGAAGGAGTTCTTTTTTTTAACCTTTTCGATAGGTTCTTTACTATCTGACAATTGTGTGGGATTTGTGGGAGGAGATCGTACTTCTCTAAAAAGTTACAACTATCCTAACCTAGGAGTGAAGTCAAGAGATTTGTGGAATCATGTTTAACACTATAGCTAAGCCTTATTGAAACACTCAGTGGGCAATAATTGGACCTTGCTTGTCTAGATGGCACAACTCCAGCTGACTGAGGACATGACCTTAGATAAGAAGATTTGGAGGTCGAGAATTAGAGTAGAAGGTTAGTGGGTACTTGAGTTTTTGTCGTAGTGCATGGGAGAGGGAAGGGGTTAACCTCATATTCTTCTTTTCTTAGTCGTATTGTTTAGGTATCGCGTAGATCCTTACTCTTTATGTGTGTATTACTATGTGTTGCTCCATTTGCTTTATATTTGACTATTTTGTTGTCTTACTTTCCTTGCAATCCTGCATCTACTGCTTCCTTTGAGTCGAGGGTCTATCGTAAACAAGCACTCTACCCCATAAAGATCGAGGTAAGGTCTTCGTACATTCTGCCCTCCCCAGATCCCACTTTGTGGGATTACACTGGGTATGTTGTTGTTGTTGTTTGTTGCTTGTCTAGATGTTAGATTTATAACTTCATCTTTTTCCTAATATAAGCTTGCTTATTTCACTTGAGCTTCACAATATCAGAGCCCCATTATTTTTGAGATTGCGTGTCCGAAATGTTTGCTATGTTAATGAATACCTCTAGCATTTCTTCACTGTTATAGCGCTTGAGCTATTATTCTTGGAACCTCAATTTGTAGGTCCACTGGCTTTGACGACGAAGAGATGAAAGGTGAAGAAGAGGATAATGATCAGCAAAATGATTCTGAGAATGAAGACAGCAATTTTGAGGATGAGAATAATGGGAGTGGTGTTGGAAGTTGCCAATATAGGTTGTTTCATTTATTTAGAGGATTGCTCTCGTACCAGAAACTGGCGAACTCAGAAAGGAGAGTGGAAGAGAAGACAGAGTAATGCATCAAGATTACCCCCATGGTTACTTAGGGAGTTCTAAAAATTTGTTGTGCAACTGCACAATAATAAGTATGACTACCAAAGAGAGGTGGAAAACAGACAATAACCAGCACTTTTTGCAGTTCTATGATATGAATCAAGTTCAACATCTATTGTAATCAACTCTGATTGGAGCTCTAGACTTGTAAATTTCCAATAACTTCAATGGGCCAAGCTGCTGAGAAAGTGATATCAAACACTATTGACTCTATGATTACCTTATTTGGAACGATACAATCATTTGAGGCTCTGCAATGAAGCACATTACTTCATTAGAGATGATTCGTTGCTGCTACTGATAGTGTATCTTCCCATTTATAGATGACAGATGACAATATGTTGAACGGAGATGAGCTCAGCCGGCATTAAGAGCAAGTGTTGACAAGCTAGAACAACAAAATAGCTTGTTAAATTGCTGAATTACAATGGTTTTGTACTAGAAACCTCATGCATAGGGTACAGATCTGAAAACATCTGGTTATTGTCTAAAAGAAACCCCTGATCTTCCTGGGCACGACCCTTTGTTCATCTGAGTTTTGACAGAACACTATGTTGACAAAAACATTCCATTTCATAGCTTGCTTATTTGCTCTGTTTTAGACTCTTAACTCGATAATTTATGTGTATGTATGCAAGGAAAAGAAAGTAAATGGTTTAGTCAGATAGATATCTAGTCATTCCTTTATGCGCATTTTTTTCAAATGATTGCCAAAGACAGAGAAAGGCGGCCACTTATAATGAATTTGCAACTAATTTGCTCCTACCAGATGGATTAACATTCTTCAACCTTTAAATCAATCTGCAAATAAATCTCATAAAATTTTCTCGAATACAATGTATGTCACAAAAGCTTTGACTATTTCATTGCACACTAAAGATGAGATTGTTAGAAAACATTCTATTTTTGACGTTTATAGTTCTTTCCTTTATATCTGATTAGGAGTGTTGCGATCCTAATATCTCCTACATTATTTACATTGAAGATGTGAACAGATTTGAAGAAGAGAACTAGAAGAAGAAAAAAGAGAAGAGGTAAAAGCGAGAAGATGAATGTAGAGGAAAACGTGGGAGACGAGAGGGTTGAGAAGAGAGAAATTTGTATTGAATGATTTGTACAACTGTATATCTCTTATATATTTACATGTCTCTCCATATATTCAGGTCTTTCCATATATCTAGGCTAATTAACTATTTTCAACTTACTAAACAAATTAATAACTCCCTAACAAACTTAAACAAGTTGCAATCCCATGTGACACTCCTTATTCCTTATGCTGCACCTTTACATGTTGCCTGTATATCTCTTATATATTTACATGCCTCTCCATATATTCAGGCATTTCCATATATCTAGGCTAATTAACTATTTCCAACTAACTAAACAAATTAATAACTCCCTAACAAACTTAAACAAGTTGCAATCCCATGTGACACTCCTTATTCCTTATGATGCACCTTTACATGTTGCCATATTCTCAACACCCCCCTCAAGCTAGGGGAAATGAAGATGCTTTTCTTCCCTAGCTTGGAAAGTAAATGGTGATGCTGAGGTCGACTGAGGGCCTTGGTTAACAAGTCTGCAGGCTGCTCTTCCGATGGTAGAAACAAAGTGGATATCAAGTTCTTCTGTATCTTCTCTCGTATAAAATGACAGTCGATGTCGATATGCTTAGTTCGTTCGTGAAACACTGGGTTCGCTGCAATTTGGAGGGCAAACTTGTTGTCTGTATACAAAGGAACTGGGACAGAAATAGAAATTCTAAGTTCCTGATAGAGTCCAGTAAGCCACATAATATCAACCACTGATGCTGCCATGACCAGATATTCTGCTTCGGATGAGCTCCTGGACACAGTGTTCTGTTTTTTGGACTTCCAGGACACCAACGAAGCTCCAAAAAATACCAAATAACCAGTCACCGATCTCCTACTATTCACACATGACGCCCAGTCTGCATCACAAAAGGCTCGCAGCTGATGGGAAGTAGAACTTGCCATGAGTATCCCCAAACTAGGCTCCTGCTTGATGTATCTCACCAATCTTATGCCAGCCTCTAAATGAGATGTCTTGGGGGCTTGCATGAACTGACTTAAACACTGGACAGAGAATGCGATGCCTGGTCTTGTATTTGTCAAATATAACAGTCTCCCTATCAACCTCCTATAAATTGTAGGATCAACTAATAATTTGTCTATGTGCGACTTAGGGGTGGTAGGAATTGGTGTGTCTTTCTCAGTTAGATCAAACTCAAGTGTGGTAAATTTCATGTTCATATCCATGGGTGAGGATGCTTTCTTTCCTCCTGAAAGCCTCATATCCGAGATGAGCTCTAAGGCATATCTCATCTGGTGCATGAGAATACCTTGAGAACTTCTTGCAAATTCAATCCCAAGAAAATATCGAAGTTCCCCCAAGTCCTTTATCTTAAATGCATTCTGCAATATCTCCTTATTAGATTGGATCAACTTCAAGCTGTCTCCAATAATCAGTAGATCATCTACATACACCAACACAACTACAATGTTGTTACAGTCATGCTTGGTAAATAGAGAATAGTCCCTATGACTCTGTTCAAAACCAGCATCCACCAAGGCAGTGGTAAGTTTGATATTCCATTACCTCGAAGCTTATTTCAAACCATATAAGGACTTTAATAGCCTACACACCTGTTTCCTGCTATGATCTACAGCAAAACCTTCCGGTATTGTCATATATACCTCCTCATACAAGTCACCTTGTAGAAAAGCATTATAGACATCCATTTGATGAATCACCCACTGTTTAGCGATTCTGATAGAAATATCGATCTCACAAGAGTCATTTTAACTCATCGTGAAAAGTCTCTTGATAATCCAATCTTTCCTTTTGGTTGTATCCTTTTGCGAAAAGACGAGCTTTATATCTCTCCACCTCACCAGTTGACTTGTATTTAATTTTATATACCCATTTACAACCAATTGCTTTCTTGCCTTCTAGAAGTGAAACTAACTGCCAAGTTCCATTATCTTCTAAGGCTTTAATTTCTGCCCTCGTTGCTTCAATCCATTTGTTGTCCCTAGCAGCTTCTGAATAAGAACTAGGTTCAACAGTGTCTGAGATTGATCGGTGTATTTTATATACACTTTTGAGTCATTTTTAGTTAGTATTTTACTCATTTTGTTTATGTTTAGTATAGTATTAGGGTCGTTTTCCTTTCTTTTGTGTCACAGCGGTCAGAAATGGAGAAATGGCGAAAAGAGGAGAAAATGAGCTTAATTGAGATGGAATTGCACACAAAAAGGGCCAAGAAATGAAGTCTAAGAAGTTCCGGGAATTATAGAGGAAATCAGACGAAGTCCGGACGAGGAAAAGACGACGAACGAATTCGCCAGAAAAATGTCACACCGGAACGCGGCGCTGGAAGCAGCGGCGCGATATCTTCTGAAGTCCGAAAGTTGCTGATCTTCGAACCGCGGCGCCGATCTGCGGGCATGCGCACGCGGGATTTTATGAAGTTCTGGGCGAATTTGACATGTTTTCAGAATCCTAAAGGGATAACTTTTCCTACCTAAAGGGATAACTTTTCCTACCTTAAAACCCTTACCTAAAAGGATTCTAATAACTTTTCCTACTTACAAAATCCCTAACCCTTCACCAAAAGGATTCTTTGGCTATAAATACTCTACATCATTAGAAGAATTATTCATTCTCCATTCCACCATTCACCACTCTACATCCACCCTTTCACCAATCCATCTTGTAAATATTCCACAACACAACCCTTGGATGCTAGAAGGCTTGGAGACTCATACTTAGTAATTTTCTTTCCTTTTCTTGTTTTTATTTCAGTTTTATGAAGAACATGGAATTAGTTCTTGTCATGTCAATGGCTAGGAACTAATTCCTCTATAGGGCTTTCCATGTTGAATCTCTAGAAACTTATGTTATGATTTAATGACGCTTATGGTTATTCTTGTTGAGATCTATCCAATATTTGAATTGAATGCTTGGTAGTTAATTGACAACTAATTATCACTATATGATTTCTAATCAGACTCCGAAAGGAGGGGATTGTGAATATGCTGTAAGTTGGGTAGACATTCTTGGATTGGGGATGAAAATACCTCAATTATTTATGTAGCGTTAATGAGAGGCTTAAAAACCCTAATTTTGCGCATGGTGCGTGACGGTTAACTAGGTTTTTGTTCTTAATCCTCCTATAGAGTTATCCTTATCACCGAAAGGTAGGTAAGGTGCAATCTGAGGTTAGTGTTTATATAACCCTAACGGGAGTATAAAGCGATTTAAATAAACTCTTTCTCCAAAAGAAGAAGACCATAAGTTATTGCATTAATAAGTAGCATAAGCGGATAGTGAGGAGACGTGGAAGCCCTATTCTCATCACCACTGAAGTAAACCCTTATAGTTAAATAGCTTTTATAATTCTTAGTTATAAACAACAAAATCAAATATCAATTTACCAAATAGATACCAAAAGATAGATAGTTGGTACTTGAACCCTAATCCTTGTGGACGATATTCGGTCTTACCAGGACTATATTACTTGTCACGATAACGTGCACTTGCGTTAAAGTGTGTGCATCCTTTCGCGCATCAAGTTTTTGGCGCCGTTGCCGGGGATTAGGCATAGTTCAATATCAATTTTATCTATTTTTAATTTCTAATTTGGTTTTTATTTTTGTTTCTTTAAATTATTTATTTTATTTTCTTTTGGAAAAAAAAAAGTGTGTCGTGATTCGTTGTTTGTTTTGATTCATCTCAGGGATCCTTAAGACATGTATTTCTACTGTCAATATGATCGAGCTCCAACCATAGAGGAAGAGAGAGAGGAATTGCGAGAGGTTATACTCAATTTCACGAGGTACCAAAATCAGTTCATGGACGAAACGAGAATGGCCATGAAGAAGTTGGAAACGCAAATAACAGAACTCGCGATCATATTCAACAGCGAAACGCAAGAAGAGCAATCTGCACCTGGGGTAGGAAATGAGGAAACACAATGTCAGGCAATTGACCTGAAGGATGCCGAATCAGGGGAGATAGAGAGTTCGCGGCGGCCAGTGGCCTTAGATGGCGGTCGCGCACAAGATTGAAGACAGTCAGAGAGTGGCCATGCGCCTGAACCTGTAAATCGAGGTGATTTTGAACAATGACGACAAATTGAGAGCACGAACCACCCAACTATTGAGAATCGGTGAGATAGTTGGTGTAGAAAGGAAAAGATTGCAGAGATCCAATTATTTACCTTGGATTACGTGGAAATTCTTTTTGCACCTATTACGTAAGAAACACCACTAGCTATCACGGTTGATTCCCAATTAGGAAGTCCATACCATCAAGGGTACCCCAGAGTTGAGAGATGTAGAAGTTCACTGATTCCTACATTATAGAAAGCATAAAAGACAAGCCTACTTGGGGATAATTGTATATGTAAGGCTCTTGTTTGAACAAATGGTCGTAGGAAATTGAGACTCTGACAATAACTCTGCGGATTGCAAGCAGTTCGCAGAAGGATCCAATGGGCACTCGAAAAGGTTAATTGCGTCCGGCTAAAAGACGTTAAAGACAGCGCTTGTTGGGAGGCAACCCAATATTTTTAATTATGTTATTTTAATTTCTGTCTTTATTTTATTTTATTTTTTTCTTGAACAGTCTCACGGTCTTGGGTTCTTGTTTTGTGTTGTTGGATGACAGGTGGACTGAAAGCTAAAACCGAGGAAAACGGAGCAAAAACGCTAAAAAAGGGAAACGCGATGCGTCGTCGCGGCGCCAGAATCGAGGCAGCGGAACTCAGAGGGCCACAAGATTCTTAGCAGCGCTGAATCTCGAGGACGCGTGCCGAACTCGTAGAGTCATATTTCCGTGCAAATTCCAAAAATATTTCCTCCTAGACCTCGCAGTTATGGCCAGATGTGTTGTGTCGAGAAGTTGTCCTTTTCTTTTATTTTCTTTGAGTCTTGCACACATTGGGGACAATGTGTGATTTAAGTTTGGGGGTGTTTTATTTGTGTCTTGTTATGTTTCAATTAAGTCTTTTTTTATTTTGTTTTGTGTTTATTTTTGAGTCACAATTTTTTTTTTCTTTTTAAGTCATAATTGCCTGTCAAAGATCATGTATGCTGTAGTTGCTAGAAACACCTAGTGAAGGAAGGTGGAATAATGTAATGGAATTAGAAGCAACTATCTAAACACCTAGGTTAGATATGCCAAAAACTCACAAAAATCTGTCTATTTGGAGTTTCTTGCTTAAATTGTGCATGCTAAATTATGAAAACCTATGTGTTATGATTGCTTGCTATTTGAGGCGAAATAGTTAGGATATGTATGTTAGGGAGATGACTCAGGCATTTCTTTGATAGTCAATTCTTACCACTCTTTTTTATCCCTGACTTTAAAAATATCCTTAGTCAGCCCCATTGAGCCTAAAAACATGAAACTTTTTCTTTGACACCATATATTCCTACAATTGTGCCATAAGTAAAAATGTGAAATAGTTGGAATAAATTGTGTTAAAAAAGAGACAAAAAGAGTGAATAAGTTTGATGCACCCCAATGAAAGAGTAATGAGAAATAGGCAAAAGCCTAAGTTTGGGGGTGCTTGTTATTATAATACACGTCACTCTCCCAAAACAAAAGAGGGGAAAGATAGAATTGAAGTGAAGGAAAGAATCAAAAGAAAAGGGAAAAATTGAAAAGCTAAAGAGCTTATGGTACACAAAAATGAGCCTAAATGCCTATTTTTACCTACCCGTGCCTAAGCCTACATTACAACCCTTAAAAGTCCTGAAGATCTCTTAGATGCATAGCCATGATTAGTGGAGAATAGCAAGTAAACATGCGATAGGAATTTTGAAATTAACATGCATGATTCGATTTGACTTCCATTAAGCATGATAAAAATGAGTTTCGAAATATCTAGCTTAATGTGTTTAGAATCTTTGAAATTTCATGCTATATGTTCCTGCATATTATTCTACTAATCTTCATGTTTTTCCAAGTAGCACCAATGCAGCAAAGTGATCAATGTCATTGAGTCTTTTATTTTTCGTTTTCCTTGAGTCTGTATTTCTTTCTTTTGATCTTTGCTCGAGGGCGAGCAAAGGTTAAGTTTGGGGGTATTTGATCGGTATATTTTATATACACTTTTTGAGTCATTTTAGTTAGTATTTTACTCATTTTGTTTATGTTTAGTATAGTATTAGGGTCGTTTTCCTTTCTTTTGTGTCACAGCGGTCAGAAATGGAGAAATGGCGAAAAGAGGAGAAAATGAGCTTAATTGAGATGAAATTGCACACAAAAAGGGCCAAAAAATGAAGTCTAAGAAGTTCCGGGAATTATAGAGGAAATCAGACGAAGTCCGGACGAGGAAAAGACGACGAAACGAGAATTCGCCAGAAAAATGTCACCGGAGCCGCGGCGCCTGGAAGCTGAGCCGCGGCGATGTCTTCTGAAGTCCGAAAGTTGTTGATCTTGAGCGCCTGGCTGATCTGCGAAGAGCGCGTGACGCGGGATTTTATGAAGTTCTGGCCGAATTTGACATGTTTTCAGAATCCTAAAGGGATAACTTTTCCTACCTAAAGGGATAACTTTTCCTACCTTAAAACCCTTACCTAAAAGGATTCTAATAACTTTTCCTACTTACAAAATCCTTAACCCTTCACCAAAAGGATTCTTTGGCTATAAATACTCTACATCATTAGAAGAATTATTCATTCTCCATTCCACCATTCACCACTCTACATCCACCCTTTCACCAATCCATCTTGTAAATATTCCACAACACAACCCTTGGATGCTAGAAGGCTTGGAGACTCATACTTAGTAATTTTCTTTCCTTTTCTTGTTTTTATTTCAGTTTTATGAAGAACATGAAATTAGTTCTTATCATGTCAATGGTTAGGAACTAATTCCTCTATAGGGCTTTCCATGTTGAATCTCTAGAAACTTATGTTATGATTTAATGCATGCTTATGGTTATTCTTCTTCTTGTTGAGATCTATCCAATATTTGAATTGAATGCTTGGTAGTTAATTGACAACTAATTATCACTATATGATTTCTAATCAGACTCCGAAAGGAGGGGATTGTGAATATGTTGTAAGTTAGGTAGACATTCTTGAATTGGGGATGAAAATACCTCAATTATTTATGTAGCGTTAATGAGAGGCTTAAAAACCCTAATTTTGCGCATGGTGCGTGACGGTTAACTAGGTTTTTGTTCTTAATCCTCCTATAGAGTTATCCTTATCACTGAAAGGTAGGTAAGGTGCAATACTGGGGTTGAGTGTTTATATAACCCTAACGGGAGTATAAAACGATTTCGTAAACCTGTTTTCTCCAAAAGAAGAAGACAATAAGTTATTGCTTTAATAAGTAACATAAGCGGATAGTGATGAGACGTGGAAGCCCTATTCTCATCACCACTGAAGTAAACCCTTATAGTTAAATAACTTTTATAATTCTTAGTTATAAACAACAAAATCAAATATCAATTTACCAAATAGATACCAAAAGATAGATAGTTGGTACTTGAACCCTAATCCTTGTGGACGATATTCGGTCTTACCAGGACTATATTACTTGTCACGATAACGTGCACTTGCGTTAAAGTGTGTGCATCTTTTCGCGCATCAGAGATGTTGGCTACAAACTTCTGATACTGAGTAGACAAACCAGAATAATTCACTCCATCAGATATGGAGTAGAGACAGTGCGAGGACCCATGCTTTGTGACATAATCTTTGGCCAAATTGGTGGTTTGCTTGTTCTGGTAGACCTTCTGGTGGTGAGATTGTCTTCAACCTCTGCTGGAATGTCATGGTCAGCATCCCTTTGTGAGATCTCAGCATCATTCTGAACCATCTCTTGTGTGTCTCTTTGTGAATCATCTCCTTGTACTTCATGTGATACTCTGGCCATCTGAGGATCGATCATCTCTTGTGTGCCTCTGTGTGGATCAATTCCTGGTACTCCATGTGATACTCTTGTCACATGTGGATGAACCAAATCATCAAAACAAAAAATGTCATGTGATGTAATATGAGTGATATGATCATCGGTCCTTCCCTTGAGGGGAAAGGTTTTCTCCATGAAGCCTACATCTCTACTCATGAATAATGTTCCGTTCTCTATATCATAGAGTTTATACCCCTTTTGTACAACACCATATCCAAGATGGACAGTTTGCACTGCTCTAGGACCAAATTTGTCTTGTTTGATAAAACATGTGGCATAACACAAACATCCTATCACCCTTAAGTGAGAGAGGGATGGTGTTGTGTTATACATCAGTTCATAAGGAGATCTATTACGATGGCCATTGAAGGTATTACATTGATGATGCATACGGCTCCTCTATCTGAAGTTCCAAAACTTATCGCGATCCTCTCGAAACTTCTGAATCTGGCGGTTCGGTATATATCTGTGCTTCCTCTCCACCACGTCATTTTGTTGTGGTGTGTATGGACAAGAACTTTCATGTACCACACCATAATCTGTAAACAGGTCCTTGCAGCTGTGATTGAAGAACTCTGCACCATTATCAGACCTCACTCTCTGTAGGCAGACCTGAAACTGTGTTTTAACCTCAAAAAAAAATTAAGCACTATAAAACATCAGATTTTAGTCGCAATAAGAATACCCATGTCCATATAGAGTAGTCATCCATAACTGTTAGAAAATATCACATTCCATTATGTGTTTCTACCATGTAAGGGCCCCATACATCTATGTGCAACAATTGGAAAGATTTGTACTTCTACTAACACTAACAGTGAAGGGGATTCTGGTCTGTCTAGATAATGGACAAACCTCACAGTCATGTAGTACATAAGTAAGTTTAATGCATGAAATCTTCTTTAACACACTCATTGGTACATGGCATAATCTCTTATGCCAAGTTTCTGCATCTTCTGGTTGAACAACTACCATGCATTTCTTCAGATCCCCCTCTTTATTGTGCAAATCCAAGCACACAATGTATAGCCCTCTTTCCTCTCTACTAATCCCCCTCACCTTCCCAAATGAGAGATCCTGAAATACACAACATGTGGGAAAAAATTTAACGCTGCAATTCAATTCCCTGGTCACTTTGGAAACTGGCATAAGGTTGAATTTGAAAGTTGGCACACATAAGACATTTTTAAGAATGTCACCTCCTCCTAGATGATGATCACCAACATGTGATATTGTGGTTGAATCACCAGTAGGCAAGTGAACCTTTTCTGCATTTTCTACCAAATGTTTGTTATGTAAGTATTTTGGATCACCAATCATATGATTGGTTGCTCCTGTGTCTACAATCCACTTCACTAGTTCTTAGATATCGAAAGAACTTTTACCTTCCATGTTGGCCATGGATTTGGATTCCATCCTTTCATTCAGTAGGTTGATAAGTTGTTGTTGCTGACTGGTGCTTAACTGTAGAAGTGGTGACATAGCCTGCAGATTTTCGTTGTTGCTGTTGTGATATGGATTATTCTCCTTTCATTCAACCTCATAGAACATGTCTCCTCCTACTGCAAATGCCTTCTTCCCTTTAGGTTTCCTATTCTCCGGATAGCCAATGAGTCTATAACAATCATTTTGTATATGTCCTGTCTTTTGACAGTAATCACACTTCAGTAATTTGTTACAATCCTGTTTAAAATACCCCTTTCCTTGGAAAAAATCACAGTGAGCATTTGGATTGTATGGCTTCTTTTGTCTTTGAATTCCACCAGATCCTCTTGCTATTCCATTCTTTGTTGTGAACATTACAGCAGGCTCATTTGTCCCTTGAAATACTCCACTGTTCCCTGCCACTAGTCTTTGGCATTCCTCTTAATTCACCATCGCATACACCTGATTTAGACTTGGTATCTTCTGCATCATAAGGATCTGGCTTCTGGCCTGGTTGTAAGTCTCAGTCAGTCCCATTAAAAATTGTAATATTCTCTGATAGTGTAGATGGTCAATAAACTCTTTCGATTTGGGGCAACATGAAGGTGGTGGCACTATTGAGTCGTACTCATCCCAGAGATCCTTCAATTTTGTGTAATAAACTGAGATCGACATCGATCCCTGCCTTAGAGAGAATATTTCTTTGTGAAGCTGAAAGGCTCGTGAGTTGTTTATCTTGTCAAACCTCTCCCGAAGTTCATCCCAAATGATGCGTGCATCTGAATTAAACAGCATTCCACTGAGCAAGTTTCTATTTACATTAGCCATCAGCCACGAAACAACAATGGTGTTGCACCTATCCCACAGTTTAGCCAAATCACCTTGAAAATTTTCCCTCCGTACTGTCCCATCCACAAATCCTATCTTGTTCTTCCCTAACAACGCCAATTTCATCGCTCTACTCCATAACGTATAATTTTCCATCCCATTCAACGTGACTACCACAGATAGTGACCCTGGCGCATCGGATGGGAAGAGATATAGTGGATGATTATGATCTATATTGACTGTCATTGTCGTCATTTCACTCGACAATTCTTCTCCAACATTTTCCATTACGCTATCAGTTTAAAAATTGATACATAACTATCGATCTAGAAAATAAGTGCACTAATCAATATTCAATGCAACAGTATTTTAGATCTAGAGTATTCTCACCCAATTCTGCAACTTTAATTGCAGATTCAATTGTATATCTTCTATTATCTGTCACGACTCAAACTCTGGGGCCGCGACTGGTGCCCTACCTGGGCACCCTTCTACCCATACATCACATAAAATCAGCGGAAACTCTAAGAAAACTCATGTTATAAAAAAAGCAAGCCGAAGAGGCTGCCGCTATATATAAACGGGAACATCCCGACAACACAGTAGTACAATTGGCCAACAACATATATACAACTCACGAAAGTCCAGCCCACACATGAATACAGACCTCTAAGAGTTCAAATAAAGTCACTTATTCTTTTCAAATCAAGTATCATTTTAAAACCTCATTTGGTAAATCAAGATACTTATCAAACCAAGTATCACTTTAAATCCTCATTTGGTAAGTCAAGACACTTATCATATCAAGTATCATTTTGAGATTAAGATCCAATAAAACTACGTACGTCCACCATACACTTACTTCAAATAAACAACTTTTAAAAGAACAAAGGATAGTTCACACACCGTTTGTCGTCTGTACGAACTCGATAATCTAAATTCGTCTCGCTCCTCTGGCTAACATTATGGAAACATTTACATAGTGATAACTGATCCGAATTGCCAAATTAATCCATTTTATGAGCCTTTAGCAGGTTATATATTAATAATGATCTTATCCAATTAGCTGTGAACCTAGAAAGTGTAAAACAAATTGGTTATATCTTAACTTCTATACAGATGGAAATTCTACTCATTTCAATATAATTGATTGTCGACTCCTTTTTCATTTAACGCTGCAATGACTTGTTCGATACCTTTTCTCATTAGTGCTGTAATCTAGCAAGATCAACTCGACTCCAATACTTCCTAAAAACTCTTACCAACATCCCCCATAAGACTTGGTAAGGACTTAAGAATAATTTAGACATGCCTTTAGCATAGAATCAATAACATGAATACCCCTTAACTTCTAAGAGTAGAATGAATCATGAAACAATACCACATGTATATTTCATACGTAGAACATGCCAAATAAAGAAGGAAGAGGTTCACATACCTTATTGACGACTAACCAACATGGCAAGTAGAATACGTCCCAAATAGGTACTTCAACCTATAATGACAACAACACGTCTATCAACTTCATAATACTAGTATACACTTATACCACATAATGAATCTCCTTTCTTATAAAAATTTGGGCAGCACTTCCCCTGTTTATATGTACTTTTCCACCTTTCAACAAGGTCAATTTCATCAATAACCAAGGCACCAATTAAGGGCACAACCAAAACAACAACCAAATGGTATTACACGCCTACTTTACGTGTAAAATTCAGCCCCTTAATCCATATAAAAATAGTTCACAAAAACAGTCAGTGTTCCACAACAACAAGGGTAAAATGTGAGGTCTTTCAACACCTTTCTACACCCTTATTCCTTTAGGACTTTCATTAGAAATTACTACACTTAAACATGCATAATGGTGGTTTATTTTCCAGCATTTCAACACCACAAAATAGTCCCTTAAAATCGCATAACAATATCCAACAGTTTTATAGTATATACGGCCAACAACCCCAATACAATTACCCTTTCCATAATCCTTTTTAATCCAATTCAAGTTCCAATACTTTAATAAAATTATATCAACTTATCAATAACAATATTACTTCATTATAACATGCAATAGGTGACGTTAACAAC
This sequence comes from Przewalskia tangutica, assembly GCA_029844215.1. Lineage (NCBI taxonomy): Eukaryota > Viridiplantae > Streptophyta > Magnoliopsida > Solanales > Solanaceae > Przewalskia > Przewalskia tangutica. The sequence continues at coordinate 109,680,848 of CM056718.1, forward strand.
ATCAGTTATAGTCAACGAAACCAACACCCGAAAACTGTCTACATTCGGCCACTTCACCAAATATTGTCCATACACTTTTTATTCTTCATTCTTCTTAATACAAGATCATCTATACATTATAACAACATGTAATATCCAATTACTTCAAGAGGAAGAAGAATTCTTACCTTTAAAATAGCCCAAAAACGTCCAAAACAACCCACTAACTTTCGGCCCAAAGTTTTGTCTTAGCTCCACTTCTTCAAGTTTCAATCACTCCCATGTATCCTCTACAAGCTTATAATCATCTTCCCTTCTTGTTTTACTTCCAAAAAGTTGATGAACCAGCCTAGGGTTTGCACGCCCTTTTCGGCCAAGAACAATTTTGGAGAGACTTGGAGAGTTAACTTGGCTTAGAACTTGATTAGGGTTCTTAATCTTGGATAATAATCAACTCTTGTTCTTGGAATTTTCTAGGGATTTTTGAAATTCAAGGCAAGAGAAGAGAGAGAGAAGAGAGCTTTTGGAAGATGAAATATTGAAATGTGGCTAAGTCTTCATCTCTATCTCTATATAGAAATATCCTTTAGCAAGACAAGTGGTTCATTGGTCATAATTTCTCTTCACAAAATAATATCTACACTTGGCCAAAACATCTAAAAATCGAAGTGCCCCACAAAATTGTGAAATTTTTTGTGGGCCCCATATTATCAATTCCAACACTTCATAATCCAATTAGAAGAATTAAACTCCAAGTTAATAATTTTCGCCTTCACATTCTTCCGAATTTTTTCCTTAAGAAAATGTAAAAATTCTTTCCTTCCAAAATTCAAATCTTATTTTCTTACGTACGTTCTCATATTAATGCCTTGTAATTATGGGGTGTAACATTATCGATGTGTAGATCCCTCGGATTTCTTATTGCATGTCGAAGAAATCCCCTCGATCAAACCTCACCAACACCGACTCTTCAATCTCATGTGGAGTCTCTTTCAATCATTATTGAAGGCTCTGATACCATGTTGCGATCCTAATATCGCCTACATTATTTACATTGAAGATGTGAACAGATTTGAAGAAGAGAACCAGAAGAAGAAAATAGAGAAGAGGTAGACGCGGGAAGATGAATGCAGAGGAAAACGTGGGAGACGAGAGGGTTGAGAAGAGAGAAATTTGTATTGAATCAATTAATGATTTTTACAACTGTATATCTCTTATATATTTACATGCCTCTCCATATATTCAGGCCTTTTCATATATCTAGGCTAATTAACTATTTTCAACTAACTAAACAAATTAATAACTCCCTAACAAACTTAAACAAGTTGCAATCCCATGTGACACTCCTTATTCCTTATGCTGCACCTTTACATGTTGCCATATTCTCAATAAGGAGTTTGTTTAAGGTCATAAGTGCCTTGTTGAAATGAGGTAGAATGGGTAATTATAAATGGACTATTGGCATCCTGAAGTAATTCAAACACATCAGTTAGCAGTCAATATTTTCTTTTTATATTTCTTATTCTTAAACTTTGTACAATTTCTATATATTTTCTATAATTTTGTGTATTTTTATAAAATTAATCAATTATGCCTCTATTCAAAGTAGGCCTGGCCAGTGGGACGGGACGGGCCGAGTCGGGAAGGGATCGGGGCGGGACCGGGCGGGAGGCGGGATCGAGCCGTGAAGTGGCGGATCGGGTTTGAGCGGGACGAGATCGAGTCCCATCCCGGTTTCGGTCCCGTTGGCTAGGGGTCGGGGCGGTTTGGTGTGTGTGTGTATGTGTTTTTGCACATAATAACATATATATATATATATATATATATATATATATATATATAAACAACTCAATAATTAAACAAGAGTGTAATAAAAACATCCTAAGGTTGTTTTTGATGTTTTTGTGACTCTTATATTATTTAATAGAAATATGATTTTTTTTTTCTAATACAGTATACAGATACAATTATCAAAATTTACAACTTTGTAGTGTCCTTCAAAAGTTGCAAATGACATAGTAAAATTGCAATTAAAGAAATTACATTTAAAAAAAAAAACAGTTTTATTTTTCTTATAATTTCATGTGGTTCTTCGGTTGGAATTGGTATATCTTTGTCAAATTGCTCCACGTCGCTACTCATACCTTCAGATAAGATGTCGTTGTAGTTTTCGTCTTCTTCTTCATTAATCTCCGGTTGGCCACACCTCCTACGCTCCGCACGAATCCAGTCTCTGAATAGAACTGCAATCTCCAAACTGTCTCCGGCTAATGAGTGTATGTGCTGTCCTATTTGAAATCTGCCGGCAGAAAAAGTGCTTTCATACACCTTTGTTGACGCTTGTGTCACGACAGTTCGGGGCGTGGTCGTGCCTTACCGGCACCCAGTAGTCATACATCGAGTAACCGGAATATAAAACAAGGCAGAAGCAGTTTATAAAATAAGACATAGTTTATCGATGAAAAGCTTGCCTTTCGGCATAATATAAATAACTCAAGTTTTGCGATTCATCCCAGTGTACAATAGTACTACAGACCTCTGAGGAAGTAAACAACTATGGCGGGACGGGGCCCGCCATACCTATTATCTGAAAACTATCTACAATACGGGAGATCATACCCGAAAGTAGAGCCTCGGAGAAGATGGAGCTCACGACACCAACGCAAAGATCCTAAGGATGTGGATCTAGCACTGCTTTGCCACCTGCGGCATGAGCGGCCCGAAGGAGGTCAAGATAACAGTACCAAGTATGTGAAACTATAAAGTACTTAAAATGAAATCAAAGTATTTAAAACCTTTTCACAAATACAATCGGTTCAATTGCACATAGTGCCACATCACAAACAACAAAGAATAGGAAAAGCGTAGCGAGTCTATTCTAGGCGCGAATGATCGAAGCAAGGCCAATCGCCCGTAGTATCATTCTGCGTGCCTAGTCCGGACTTCCGCGGCCGCATGGGTCGCACGGACCGCGTGAGATATTTCTCGCGTCGGGGCAGACCCCTAGTCCGCCTAGGCTCCGCACGCGCATAGCCTCAAAAAGCCGCGTAGTCTCAACAGACCGCGTAGGAGTCCGCGTCGGGCTAAGCGCCGGAATGATCAATCCGGAGCATACCGCGCTCGCGTAGTCTCGCATGACCGCGTAGCCGTATAGACCCGCGTCGAGAGGCAAGCCGCGTATATGATCGAAGGGGTAGGTGATACAATAACGATACAATGGACTTACCAGGTTAGCAACGTAAGCCTGCAAGAATGACCCCCTTACACAGCATTACAAGACACTAACACAGGTAGCGTCATAACATGTCTACTTATCAAACAATCTTACTACACTTAACAGAAATCAATACAAGGCTTTTATAAACAAAACAAGTAAACAATTCCTTTTTATCTTCTTAAGTTTGTTATACCTAACTTCCCATAAAGCCAGTATAACTCTTACGCTTTTGTTTTAAAAACCAAATATTTATCTTCATTAAAAATGATTGATATTCTTTTGAAATGTTTTGATTCTTGTTATTCGGGCTTAAAGCGTGAGGCATTCTTAGTAAGTATCTGAGCTTAAGCGTGAGGCATTACCATAAGTATTATTCAGCTTAAGTCAAAGACATTGCGTAGTTATTATTCGATTAACACGTATCGTCTACGCACTATATATTGTAAAATATCATGCTTTAGGAAGAATCACATACCTTACCGTGAAAACCACCGCGAGTTGAATATGTCGCGCGAGAGTCACCTATAATAGTCACGATATCTATCAAAGACTACTCGAGTGGTCATTCTAAGCGGGTTCATAATTCTACGGAAAGTCGGCGACAACCCTACCCGTGAGCTATGTAAGTCTCGTGAAAACAATCTATGTGAGTCTGATTCAATTATTCTTCTTTTAAACTCTTCTACTGTGATAACGATTCAATTCTATTCGTGATATTCTTCTAAGTATCTAATACTTATTCTAATACTACAACAGTAAGTATTCTATAATTCAAAAGAGGTTAGGATTAGTTACCTCGGTAAGCCCAATAATATCCTAGATAAAGTCGCTGAGCAAGGTTTAGCTCCTAAGTTGTATGCCCAGGTAGCTCAGAAACCTTAGAAGTTCTTCACAACTTCTACTAAGGACTAAGGGATTTGGGCTAGGGTATTTTGGGCATTATAACGATACTAGAAGACAACTTTTCTACCAAGGGAGGGTAGATTTCGGCTAGGCTAGGGGGTAGGCTCTCGCCACACCTGAGGAGGGAAGAGGTGTTGGACGAAAAGCTTAAGGGAGAGAGAGGATTTTTAGACTTGGAAGATAACTTTGTGGATGAATAACTCTTCATCTCTAAGGGGTATTTATAGCTCAAGCCTTGGCCAACCAATGGCCAAGATGAAGACAAGTGCAAGGCAAGTGTAGGGTGAGGATTAACTAAACACAAATATCCTACCAACCGCTTGACTTGTGCACAAGGCACAAAAACGTGCCTTGGCTCTCGATTTCGTCCATGGGCGATTGAGTCCACCAATGGGAGGTGCGAGTGTTGCCCTCGTTGGTCCAAAATGTTTCGTCTCTCGGAAAAATCCATAAAAATTAGTAATGGCATAGCGGAATTTTCCCTACGAAAGCTGTGGAAACGTTTCGTCGGAAACGATTCTTTAAGCGAGTTGTGTACAAAAAGCGTCGAGCTAACTTTAAAGCCAAACTTTTTATGCGTATTCTCTTACGTCATCTTATGGAAATCTGGTATAACATTCTCCCTCGTAGAAACATTCGTCGAATGTTCCTTCTCAAAACGATTATCGAAGAAGCTTAAGCAGTTAGCAAATGCCACACACGCGAAAACAACACTTAGGCATAAATGATAATGGAAATTTACAAGTAGGAAAGTGAATTACACGGAGGTGTGGGAATAGGTGAGGATATACTTCTCGTGTCCTCGCCGGCTTCCACGTCATCTCTCGAGCTCGTTCGCCACAAGACTTTGTGGAAGCCACGTCCTTCGTCATGAGCGCCTAACGACGATCGACTATCGCTATGGGAATCTCCTCATACGATAACCCGCCGGTCACTGGACATCGTCAATCGGGTGTACCACTAGATGGATCCGATACATCTCTCCGGCGTAGATACGTGAAACACGGATCTGCGCCTCCGGATCGGACGGATCAACTCGTAGGCAACCTTGCCTACCTGCGGACAATCTGAAGCGGCCCGATGTACGCGGTGAGTTTCCTTCTTCCGAATCTCATCACACCGCCGTGGGTGGCGCCTTAGGAAAACCCAATCATCTACTGCGAACTCCGGATCCGACGACGATGATCTGCATCGATGCGACTCAGCCGGTATCGATAGTCGCTCTCGGATAAGCTTCACCTTATCCACTGCTGCGCCAAATCTGGTCCCAGCTGCACTCGCCCACATCGAACCAACCTATAGGCGATCTGCACTTCCTCCCATACAAGGCCTCGTAAGGCGCCATCGAATCTTGGAGTGGTAGCTATTATTATAGGCAAACTCAACTAGAGGCAAATGATCCTCCCAACTACCACTGAAGTCAATAACACGGGCTCGCGAGATATCCTCGCAGTGCGGATAGTGCGCTCTCTGCTGTCGTGCATGCGTGGATGAAATGCGCACTCGGGCTCACTGCGTCCCCTAAACCCCTGCGGAAGGACCTCGAAGTTAGCCGTAAGCGGGCTCCTGCATGCGATATGATCGAGGTAGGGACTCCATGCGATCGACGATCTCTCGGATGTAAAGTCGGCATAATCCTCAGAAAAAGTCGTCTGACGGGAAGAAAGTGGGCTGATTTAAATCGACTGTCGACGATAACCCATATAGAATCATGTCTCCTCCGAGTGCGAGGTAATCTGTGATGAAATCCATGTTGATTACCTCCACTTCCGGTCGGGATCTCAATCGTCAGAACGAACCACGGGCCTCCGGTGCTCTACCTTCACTGCCGACAACACGGGCGAGCTACGAACTCGCAACGTCCTCTTGAGCCATCCCACCAATACGGATCTAAGGTCGTGGTACATCTTGGTCGACCGGATGGATAGAGTAACGCTTGTGTGTGCTTCCCGAGAACTCCTGGCCAAGTCTCAAACATCTGGAACACACGATGCGCCTCAAACCTTAGCACCCCATGGTCTTTACCTCAAGGACCGCGCCTCACGAAGAGGCGTATCACGATATCGAATCAAAGCGGGATCCTCGAGCTGTTGCCTCTTCACCTCCTCAACGATGGAAGACTCGGCAACCTCACGAACTCTAACCCATCGCTATCGGAATCAATCAAGCGGACACAAGGCTCGCTAATCGATGCAAATCACGAACCATGTCCTCTCTAGTCTGCACATCCGATAGGCTCCCCATCGACTCCGACTAAGAGCATTCGCCTGACATTGGCCTTCCGGGTGGTACAGATATCAACATCGTAATCCTTAAGCAACTCTAACCACCGCTGCCGCAAGTTCGGCTCCTCCGGTGAAGATATCTTTGGAGGCTCTTGTGGTGCGTATAAATATCCACGTGAACCCATACAAATAGTGCCTCAGATCTTCAAAGCGTGAATCACTGCCACTCCAAATCATGGGTGGGGTAGTTCTCTCGTGTTTCTTGGTGTCGGGATCGTATGCTATAACCCGCCATCTGCGTCAACACACATCCCAACGATGCACGACGCGTCACAATACACGACATAACCATCCGACCTCCGGAAGTAAGAACGGGCGGTCGTCGGTCTCTTTCAAAGAATCGAAACCACGCTCCAAGCATCGATCCATCAAACTTGCCGCCACGAGTCGGCCTAGTCAATGGTGCGAAGATAAAGCAAACTTCTCCACGAACCGTAGATAATATCTGCAAGGCCCGAGCTGCGAACCTCTGCCGGAGTAGTAGGTGCAGGCAAGTCCTGCGCCGATCTTGGCGTATTCACGAATGCCATCACCGACAATATGCCCAGAAACGCCATCAAGTCAACAAAACTCACATTTGGAAAACTTGGCGTAACTGCTGATCTGGAGAATCGCCGGCCACGACCGCCAAATGCTCGCGTACTCTGCTCTGGCGAGAATAAACCAAGATATCATCAATGAACACTATCACAAACGTGTCCAAAATGGTTTGAACACTCGGTTCATCAAATCCATGAATCTGGCGAGCATCGTCAACCAAAAGACATGACCACGAACTCGTAATGCGTCTGGGTCCGAATGCGATCTGGGACATCCACCTCTCGACTCGCACTGATGATAGCGATCGCGGATCAATCTTGGAGAAACATCTCGCACTCGCAACCGTCGAACAAATCATCAATCCCAGGAAGGGTATACATTCTTAATGGTCACCTTGTTGGTGCTGTCATCAACACGTGCGCGGCGTCCGTCCTTCTTCTTCACGAACAATACGCGCTCCCGGGAGAAACACTAGGCCCGATGAAGCCGCTTCTCCGGAAATCTCTAAGCCGATCCTTGACTCTCTCAACTCGGCGGTGCCATTCTGTATGGCGGAATGGAAATAGCCGAGTGTCCGCAATATGTCAATACAAAACTCAATCTCCTCTCGGGAGGATACCCGGAGGTCATCCGGAAATACGTGCGGGAACTCGTCGACTCTGGCCCGAAAATCTGGTACCGCGCCTTGATTATCAAACACCCGAACGAGATGGTAGATATACCGCCTTCGCACCATCTTCATAGCCGAGGTAGGAAATAAACCTACCCGCCGGCGTCTGGTGCTCCTCCCACTCAACAACCGGCTCGCCGAAATCGAACCGTACTACTCTCTCTGCGGTCTACATTGGCGTAGCGAAGCTAGCCAATCCATCCCATAATCACGTCGAAGTCAATCATCTCAACTCTATCAAGTCGGCTAGGTCCGCGATGTAAATAGTCACAGACAAGCTCTATATACCGCCGAGCTACCACCGAATCACCCATCGCGTAGCTACCTCGAAAGGGTCTATGGACTCGTGCTCTATCCTATCCTACTAGCAACGAGGGAGATATATAGGGCAGTAGAACCGGATCTATCAAAGCATACACATCAAACCGAGCGATAAGGTACTGGCGACATCGGTGAGGCCTCACGATCTGTCGGTACCGGACAAAGCATATATGCGGTTACGAGGACCGCTAGAATCGACTCGCGCCACGACCTGCCGCGACCGTGATCCATGTACCTTGCCTCGGGCGAGTAATCTGTCGGGGATGAAGAAGCGACGCAGACCACTTGGTGAGCCTACCACCGCCGCCGCAGTGACAAACTCTCGCAGTGACCTGCGGCCACAAGTATAGCAAGCTCGAGTACTGCTCGAATGGTATTCGCCACAACGCACACCGAGCGGACCTCGAGCAGTTAGCACCGCTACTCGAAATCAAGTCCAGGGCCCGACCGCCCCGACTTCTGGGTCTTGAAAATGAGGTAGGAGCGCTCTGCGCTGGCGGTGGTGCAAATCTGGACTTGGCGATGCGCCACCACGAGGACCACTAAAGAACCGTGCTTGGCCTTCCTGCTCGCGATATCGCTTACCCGCGGTCTCTCGCTCTCACAACCAGGTCGTGAGCTGCATACGGGTTATGTCCATGCTCGGTGAAGGGACACACCCGCACAAGACTCGGCCATGTAATCATCTAGCCCGATGACATAGCGATGCACCGCCCTCCATCTCGCTACAGTGCGAGGGACATATCGAGCCAAAGAATCAAACTCGACATTGTACTCCTCACTGCGTCCTCGCCTCGTGACAAGAATCTATCGGCTCGTGCCCTCATCTGCGGAGGCGAAGTGTGTGAAAAAGCCTCAAAACTCATCCCATATCTGCTGGAGTGCATGCTCTCCCGAAAGCTCCGTGAATCAAACCAATCGATCGCGGTATCACGCGGCCGTCTGACCGAATGTCACGACCTCGGTCTGAGCCACGATCACCGCGTAATCCTCTGCGGTGACGGATGAACTCGCGGATCATCCTCCGGCCTCGACCAGTAAAACTCGCGGGCTCTGACTCAAGAAATCTCGTAGCCTCAAACTATTCGCCTCGGGTGCACTACGGTGCGAGCTGGAGGCTGAACTGCCGCATCCGGCCTCTCTCGTGTCGGGCCACAACTTTAGCCAATAGGCCGTCTCGCGTACCCTAACTCCTCCGCCGGTGTGGGGCGGGAGGTGTGGGTGCGTGGTCTCTTGCTGGGCGGCGTCATAGAACTCGCCGTCTCGTATAGGCGGGCACGAGCCCTCGTAACTCTGGGTTTCACGCTAGCGACTCCTGCCTTGCCGCCTTACGGGCGGGTTGCGCTTACGTGGAGGCATAATCATTAGAAAGGAATACGTTAGAGGTCCAACCTATAACACGCCTCTAAAGCACGATCTCGTAATGAGAAGAATGAAACCAATCCTAAATATCCTATAGCCTCACGATTATTGGTGTGGTGCACAACACACCGATAATCGAACTACTAGATACGATGCGTAGACACTTTCCGAGGATTAATCGCTCGATACCACTTTTGTCACGACGTTCGGGGCGTGGATGCCTTACCGGCACCCAGTAGTCATACATCGAGTAACCAAGGAATATAAAACAAGACAGAAACGATTTATAAAATAAGACATAGTTTATCGATGAAAAGCTTGCCTTTCGGCATAATATAAATAACTCAAGTTTTGCGATTCATCCCAACTGTATAATAGTCTACTGCACTCTAAGGAAGTAAACAACTATGGCGGGACAGGCCCCGCCATACCACTGTATCGCATGAAACTATCTACAATACAGGAGATCATACCCAAAGTAGAGCCTCCGAGAAGATGGAGCTCACGACACCAACGCAAAGATCCTAAGGATGTGGATCTAGCACTGCTTGCCACCTGCGGCATGAGCGCGACCCGAAGGAGTCGATCTGTGGTACAGTATGTGAAACTATAAAGTACTTAAAATGAAATCAAAGTATTTAAAACCTTTTCACAAATACAATCGGTTCAATTGCACATAGTGCACATCACAAACAACAACATAGGAAAAGCGTAGCAGTCTATTCTAGGCGCGAAAGATCGAAGCAAGGCGATCGCCCGTAGTATCATTCTGCGTGCCTAGTCCGGACTTCCGCGGCCGCATAGTCCCACGCACCGCGTGAGATATTTCGCATCGGGGCAGCTAACCGGCGTCCGCCTAGGCTCCGCACCGCATAGCCTCAAAGACCGCGTAGTCTCAGCAGACCGCATGTGAGTCCCGCGTCAAAGCTAAACGCCGGAATGATCAATCACGAGCATACCGCGCTCCGCGTAGTCTCATGAACCGCGTAGCCGTATAGACCAGCATCGAGGCAAGCCGCGTATAACGATCGAAGGGTAGGTGATACAATAACGATCTGATGGACTTAGGTTAGCAACGTAAGCCGCAAAGAATGACCCCTTACACAAGATTACAAGACACTAACACAGTAGCATCATAACATGTCTACTTATCAAACAATCTTACTACACTTAATAAATCAATACAAGGCTTTTATAAACAAAACAAGTAAACGATTCCTTTTTATCTTCTTAAGTTTGTTATACCTAACTTCCCATAAAGCGGTATAACTCTTACGCTTTTGTTTTAAAAACCAAATATTTATCTTCATTACAAATGATTCGAGATTCTTTTGAAATGTTTTCGATTCTTGTTATTCGTGCTTAAGCGTGAGGCATTCGTAAGTATTATTCGAGCTTAAGCGTGAGGCATTGCATAAGTATTATTCGAGCTTAAGTCAAAGACATTGTCGTAGTTATTATTCGATTAACACGTATGCGTCTCACCGCACTATATATTGTAAAATATCATGCTTTAGGAAGAATCACATACCTTCTCAATAAAACCACCGCCAGTTGAATATGTCGCGCAGAGTCGACTATAATAGTCACAGATATCTATCAAAGACTACTCGAGGTCATTCTAAAGCGGGGTTCATAATTACTGAAAGTCGGGCAACCCTACCCGTGAGCTATGTAAGTCTCATCGTGAAAACAATCTATGTGAGTCTGATTCAATTATTCTTCTTTAAACCCTTCTACGTGATAACTTCAATTCTATACGTGATATTCTTCTAAGTATCTAATACTTATTCTAATACTACAACAATAAGTATTCTCTAATTCAAAAGAGGTTAGGATTAGTTACCTCGGTAAGCCCAATAATATCCTAGATAAAGTCGCGCTGAGCAAGGTTTAGCTCTAAGTTTATGCGCTCAGTAGCTCAAAGAAACCTTAGAATTTCTTCACAACTTATACTAAGTACTAATGGATTTGGGCTAGGGTATTTTTGTCATTATAACGATACTAGATGACAACTTTTCTACCAAGGGAGGGGTAGATTTCGGCTAGGCTAGGGGGTAGGCTCTCGGCCACACTACCTGAGGAGGAAGAGGTGTTGGGACGAAAGCTTAAGGGAGAGGAGAGGATTTTTAGACTTGGAAGATAACTTTGTGGATGAATAACTCTTCATCTCTAAGGGGGTATTTATAGCTCAAGCCTTGGCCAACCAATGGCCAAGATGAAGACAAGTGCAAGGCAAGTGTAGGGTGAGGATTAACTAAACACCAATATCCTACCAACCTCGACTTGTGCACAAGGCACAAAAACGCGTGCCTTGGCTCTCCATTTCGTCCATGGGCGATTGAGTCCACCACGATGGGAGGTGCAGTGTTGCCCTCCCGTTGGTCCAAAATGTTTCGTCTCTCGGAAAAATCCGCAAAAATTAGTAATGGCATAGCCGGAATTTTCCCTACGAAAGCTGTGGAAACGTTTCGTCGGAAAACGATTCTTTAAGCGAGTTGTGTACAAAAAAAACGTCCAAGGCTAACTTTAAAGCCAAACTTTTTGTACGTATTCTCTTACGTACATACTCTGGAAATACGGGGTATAACAGCTTGAATGTTCAAAACATCTCGGGTCATTATTGAATGTGTCGGAAATGTCTTCTCATTCTCCCTCTAGTATTTCAGGAAGTCTTCATGTCCTTCTTCATTGACAACTTCTTGGTACGGTAAAGCATACTGCAAAACAAAAACATCAAACTCGCTAATTTGGTAGTAGTGTTAGCACCGCACATTTTATTTCTGAGGATTTCAATACTAACCGCAGAAACAACATGTCTCTTTTGAGGCTGTGTTGAAGAAGAAGAAGATGATACGGAAGCTGGTTGATTGCTAGCACTTTTTTGTTGGTAATACTTATATACTTTTTTGCATTCATCTTGTATGCTAGACAACACTTCTTCTTTAGTTTGTTCAATAGGTGGTGGATAATTTGGATTTTTGGGAGTTAGAGGTGGTACCATGTCACTTCTGTAAGCGAAAGCTGCAGGCTAAGAATCAGCCCCCTTTTTCTGCTTAGATGGTTTGGCACGCTTAGCTTTCGATCGAGAAAGATGGGAGTGAAGGCTTATTGCCCCATGTCTTACCTATAAAAAAAGGCAGGAACTTTTTAGCACATATGACTTGCTTGCATACATTCTCCGAGATATGGAAAAGGGCTTTGTAAGGCAAGGAACTTCTTGCTAGATTTCTTGGAAGTAGTGCTTTCTTCTATTGTCTCAAAAGGGTTTCCATCCGAACTAGGAGAAGAAAGAAAAGTAAGTCGTCGCTATACAATCATAAATAGTTTCATTAAGTGATTTACATCCGTCTATTTTAATAGACGGATGTAATACACCACTAATAATATAAATAGTGAGAATAGGAATAAAATATTTTTTTATTTTGATAAACATTTTTTTAATAGTTGTCTTATAAGTTGGTTTAGCCATATATTCATTAAGTAATAAAAATAAGAGAGCTATATAAAACAACATAGTTGAAATAGTAGGATAATATATACCGGAAAATTCTTTTGTTGCTTGATAAAATTTCTCTAAAAATACAAATAAGTTCTTAATTTTGTCTCAATCGCTATCTATAAGCTGAATTTTAATTATGGGCGTTAAAAAATAAAGTTATAGGTCTTCTATAGTCATAAGCAACAGGTAGTTTATGGTACAAAGAATTCCACCTAGTGGGTACTTCTTCGGTAATTTTTCTGTAAGGTAGTTCGCAACCGTGACAATTTTTTTTATATTCTTTTTTTCGTTGTATTCTATTATTTTTAAAAATATAGTGTATAGCAAATTGTATTTTTTCAAGAATGTCTGTAAAAAGTGATAGACCATCCTTTAAAACTAAATTATATATATGACAGACACATCTTATATGAAAATGATCTGAAAAAGATGGAGTTAAACTATTTTTAAAAATATTAATAGCATAATTATTAGAAGAAACGTTATCTAATGTAATAGTCATAATTTTATCAGTTATGTCATAATAATGACAAACAGAATAAATATTTTCTGCAATAAAATTACCAGTGTGCCTACTATATATCTATACTCTAAAATACGTTTTTGCATAAACCATTTATAATTTATCCAATGACATGTTATAGTTAAATAATCATGATCGTTAGTACTACGGCCGATATCAGACATAATAGATACTTTGCCAGGAAAATGATATAATGAATAACGTAAATATTGTCGATATTCGTGTGCAAATTTAAATACATCTCTTTTAACAGTTGATCTAGAAAAACCTTTATAAGCAAGATTATACATTTCTCTAACGTAATGAATAAAACAAGGAGATTCGGGAAATGAAAAAGGCAAACCCTTCACAACAACTAATTTTGCTAGTGCTTCTCTATCTCTATGTTTATCGTACTTAGGGCATCTGATTCCCACATCGCGAGTTAATTTCACCTGTCTTGATCCGTGCGATATGTGAACCTTGTCCCGATGGAGAGGGCGTTTGCACGCCTTTTTTTTAGCATCGTATTGGGCATACCTAGCTGGGTGTTTTTGTTTGATGTGTCTCATTATACTCCCCCCCTCGTCCCACCCTGACCTTGTCCAGTTTTAAAATTAAAAATCACTTTACAAATTTTACATATAGCTACTTGATTCGATACGTCCCTAATAAAACATTGTCATGCATCTGATTTTAATGATCGTTTTGCTGGACCTCGTCTCATACTAGGGGGAAGATGAGAAATTTCAGTTGAAGGTGTATTAGTGGGTGTGTCATCTACATTAGTGGGTGTGTCATCTATATTAGTAGGTGTGTCATCATCTAGATCATCTTCTAAATTAAACTCTTGTTGAGTTCCAGAAAATATCTCATCGTCTAAATCATATGGTACTTCAGGAAAATTTTCAGTATCAACAAAATCATCCAGTATAGGAATAGGATCCTGTCTAGGAATAGGATGACTAGAACTAGAAGAAGTACCCTTATTACCCCTACTAGTAGAAGTACCCTTACCCTTACCCGTAATCATACGTTTAAATCCTTCCATTATAATTATGCAAAAAATAATTAAATATAATAAAATTAAGTGCGCTAAATAAAATGAAGAAACAATAATAATTTAATGAAGAAACGAATGTACCAAACGACGACTTAACGTCGACGTGTAATCGAGAGGTTGAAAATTGAAACTTTGCTCGATGGATGATCCTCAAGCTAGTTGTCAACTTTACTCTCAAATGAATAAATAAAATTGAATATTTATTATTTAGTAGACAATGTAGACTTGTAGAGAGATTGATTGAGAGATTAGAGAGACTGTAGAAGATTTGTGAGAAAGATAAAGAGAAAATGAGGTATTTATAGTTGAAAAATTGGGTTGAAGTGTAAATATAATAACTTAGGGGTTAAAAATAAATATAAAGGGGGTATGGGGGAGGCCAAAAATGGTCGTTGCACAACGATCAAAATGTAAAATGGTCGTTCGTGCAACGACTATTTTTGCAAAGGAGAGTTTTCGGGCGGGACGGAGGACGTGGTCGGGGAGTGACTAGGTTGGGACAGGACTTGGCGGGCCTGGGGCGGGACGCGGCCATGTCCCGTCCCGTGTTCGAGCCCTGATACAAATTTTTTTTTAATTTTTTTTAAAGGGGGTCGGGGCGGGACTGGGGCCGATTGTCCCGGCCCACTGACCAACCTTAATTCAAAGTTATATAAGTAAATATAATATGAATTCATTCCCTTCTATTCAGGTCTATAATAATTAGTACTATTTTATTATTTTAAAGGAGTACACGTGAGTGGAGCCCCTTGCCAAGAAGTTGAGAATGGGGAAGATCTCCGTCTCAAAATTGTGTGGCATAGAATGAGATAACCTTTGTGAGATGTTCCTATCTTCCACCACAAAAATTAAATATCAACCCTCTCACAATTCACTAAACCAAAGAAATCAAGAACCAGTGAGAATACTAGGGTGCAGAGAAATCAAGAAAGTAGCCATGGCCAACATGATCATGGCTTCCTCCAAAGCCCTAATCACCTCCTCCACCATTCCTCCATCACCAAGAACCAAACTTTGCCTCCCACAAATCCCACTTCCAAAACTACCCCTCCCCAAATTCCCACAAACCCTTTCTCTCCCGATGCCCATTTCAGTCATTCTTGCTAGCTCCTTAGCCATGACACCCCCTTCATTTGCTGAAGAAATTGAAAAGGCTTCACTCTTTGACTTCAACTTGACTCTTCCTATCATGATGACTGAATTCCTTCTACTCATGTTTACTTTAGACAAGATATACTTCAGCCCCTTAGGGAAATTCATGGATGAGAGAGATAGTGCTATTAAGGAGAAACTGAACAGTGTGAAGGACACTAGCTCTGAAGTGAAGCAGCTTGAAGATCAGGCAGCAGCAATAATGAAGGCTGCAAGGGCTGAGATAGCAGCTGCATTGAATAAGATGAAGAAAGAGACACAGTTGGAAGTGGAACAGAAGATTGGTGAAGGAAGAAAGAAAGTCGAAGCTGAGTTGCAAGAAGCATTGGCTAGCTTGGACAAGCAAAAAGAGGAGACTATTAAGTCTCTTGACTCTCAGATTGCTGCTCTTAGTGATGACATTGTCAAGAAGGTTCTTCCTGTTAGTAACTGATTAATTTCTTGAAATTTGTATTTCATCGAAGTTGCATAAATGTGAAATACTTTGCTATATCTTATATTCTGAATTTATCTATAGTGATTGTTGTACATTTTGTTCGAGCTTCTGATTTAATTTTAGCTGTAAACCACACGGGGTGGTGAATTTTTGCAAAAGTTATGTAAACTTGGTAGTTTCAAGTCTATGGTTGAGTTGTCAAGATTGTTTGGTTGAGTTCAAAACTAAGGAAATAAATTGGAGTAGAAGGAAGTTTTAGGGGGGAAAAAAGACATGTTGAGGCTAAGTGCTTCAAGCTTCAAATCTAGAAACTGTTACATCAAGGGCATCTGATTTTCTCTTTAGAAATAAATCTTAGCTGCAAGCCTGCAATGAAAATACTTCGAATATGTGTCAACATGTGGTATAATAATGGACTATCTATTAATGGTCACATGACACTTCTAATGTGGATGTTTCAAATTGGTAAATCGTGGAGATAACGTAAAATGGAGTTGCTTGGATTCACTATTCTCTTTATATTGAGCTTGTGAAATAGGAAGGATCTGTTTCCTTTAGCTGCAGGTAAGGTAATAGTTCACAGATATCTGTTCCAGCGTCCTACTTTTGAGTGTCATTGAATAGGTTAGGATGCAAGCCAGTTTGTGATGAATACTTATCTTGGAAACCACTGTTTGATTTGTTTCACTGTTTCTTTTGCATTATCTGTGTTGTGTGTATTACTTTGTGCAAGCCATAAGTTTTGTGTTGCTGATGCATTAGGTATGCCATAACTCTAGTAGTATATCTTCTCCTATGAAAGAACAGTAAACAATTTGACAGCTTCTATTATCAATTGAGGAAAACAAATGCTGATGGTTGTTGTATAAACTGATTGAGATAAAAATGGAGGATAACATAACCAACAAGTCGACCAGAATGGATTATAGCTGAATGTTTTCTCACTCTTGATTGTTGTTTAAGCTGTTTAAAAGTAAAGGGGTAAATTTGACCCTTTTCTCTTTAATTAAATTCACGTGGCTTTTTTTTAAATAATCTTTTCATTTCCAACAACAACAACATACCCAATGAAATCCCACAACGTGGGTCTGGGGAGGGTAGAGTGTACGCAGACCTTACCTCTACCTTGGCAGGTAGAGCGGTTGTTTCCGAGAGATCCTCGGCTCAAGACAAAGCACAAACACAAGCACAAGCAAAGTAAGACAAACAAAGTGAATAAATCATGATATCACATTCTGAAAAAGAAGCAATAACTAATGCAGGTAAATAAGATAAACAAGGTACACTAGAAAACACATATCAGCATAAATCAAACGACAGGGGACTTTAAAGCAATATTGCACCTACTAGTATGATATGCTAAGTGGGACTACAATAATAACACTACAACTACCAGTTTGTAAGCGTAGATAGGACTACGCTGGACTACCTACTACCTTAATATGTGTCCTTCATACCTCCGATCTAAGGTCATGTCCTCAGTGAGTTGCACTTGTATCATATTCCGTCTAATCACCTCTCCCAAATACTTCTTCGGCCTACCTCTACCCCTCATAAACTCGTTCATAGCCAACCTCTCATACCTCCGCACCAGGGCACTTGTGTCTCTTCTATGCACGTGTCCGAACCATCTCTATCTCGCTTTCCGCATCTTATCCTCCACCGAAGCCACTCCTACTCTGTCCCAGATATAATCATTTCTAATTATATCCCTCATTGTATGCCCACACATCCATTTTAACATTCTCATCTCCGCAACTTTCATCTTGTGGGTGTGTGAACTCTTGACCGGTCAACACTCCGCACCATACAACATAGTCGGTCTGACCACCATCTTATAGAACTTGCCTTTAAGTTTTGGTAGCGCCTTTTTAGCGCACAAGACTCCAGACGCGAGCCTCCATTTCATCCACCCTGCCCCAATACAATGTGTGACATCGTCATCAATATCTTCATTCCCTTGGATAACAGACCCGATGCACTTGAAGCTTTCTTTTTTTGGAATGACCTGAGTACCAAGCCTCACATCCACGCATGTCTCAAGGTCGCTCCCGTTACTGAACTCACACTCCAAGTATTATGTCGTTGTCCTACTCATCCTGAACCCTTTAGAGTCTAGGGTCTGTGATATGATCCTGAGGAGTACACATGATTCAAATTGATTCACTCGAGGCCGAGCTAAGAAACTTTAAGCCCTACAAGCCGTGTTGATGCAAATAGAGGCTTTGGAGACCTTTGATGAACTTCATAGGGAAGCATATGTCGTATGGATGATTGCTTGGCCGTGTGGAGTGGTGATGAGATGGAGGGGAACGATGGTGGTTAGCCATGCAAAGAGGCTATTTTCTAAATTCAAGCCATCATCCATAAAGAAGACTACCAAACAAGGTCCTTACTTCATTAAAGGTATTATTGTAATAACTAGCCTAGTCTTCTTTAGCTTGTTTAGTATAAATATCATACTTGGTCATTTCATTACTTAGTTTTGAGGATGTGAGATGAATACTCTTAAAGAGTGATAGTTAATATGGTAGTTTAGTGTAGTGCTAATTTAGTGATTAGTGTTAGTGATAGTTATTTATGTTGAATTCCATTATTGGCTATTGAAGCTCTTTTCATTGATTTTCATATAGAGTTGTTCATTTGTGGATTTATTTGAATTATTCTTTGTTGAAGATCAATTAATATAGGTTCTTAGGGTTGATTCCAGTTGAAAGGATTTAGGTTTCACGTACCTAAGTTTGTCCATAAAATCATTACTCTTTGGGTCTTGTTTCTATCCCTCTATTCTCATCCCAATTTCTTCAATTCTCATCCCTAATTTTCTTGGTATTTTAGTTTTCGAGTTTTTGCTGTTTGAATCCGTATGTTCCACAAGTCGAATCGCATCAGTCTGTCTCCAAACCTCCAGCTTAGCGTTCACTCTGTTGCGAGTCTCATCAATCAGGACTATGTCGTCTGCGAATAACATACACCATGACAGCTCCCCTTGAATTTGTCGCGTCAGTCCATCAATCACCAAGGCAAATAGAAATGGGCTAAGAGTTGATTCTTGGTGCAACCCCATCATCACTGGTAAGTGCTCCGAGTCTCCTCCTGCTGTTCATACCCTGGTCTTGGCTCCATCATATATATTCTTGATCGCCCTAGTATACGCCACATGTACACCTCTAACCTCCAAACATCTTCATAGAATCTTTCCAGGAACTTTGTCGTATGCCTTCTTGAGGTCAACCGAAAAGGGTATATTTGATCCATTCTTGTAACGACAAGGGTATAATAAGATTAGTTTTTAATGAAGGATATATTTGCTCTAAATCATAATATAGTAGAAGGGTATATTTGAACCTATTCCCGCATACTTGAGGAGTATTGCAATTATCACATTCAAATTAGCGTATCCTGTTTATTTTTGCTTGTGTCATGAAATATATATTAGCAACTTCTTTATCAATGTTGTGATCATCTGATTGATCCCCATCACACCAAGTTGATAGTGATTTTTATGTGGTTGTTTTGATCTTTATTTTTAAAATTTGGACAATATGTATTATAAACTTATAATATCTAGGCTTACGCCATTGCTCTGTGATTGTTTGATCAAAATTTTGTTTTTTGAAATCATTTCAAATCTTCTTTGGGATCTTCATCGATCACTTCCTCAATAACAAATTTTCAAAGTTAGTTGAATGTAGAGGTGTCCAACGGGCCGGGGCGGGATCGGGGTGGGGCGGGCGGGTCAGGATTATCGGGCTTGGCCGATGTCCCGTCCCGGTCCCATTGGGAAAAGGTACCGGGCCCCGCGGGGCGAGCCGAGATCGGTTTTTTTTTTTGCACTTATTTAAAAAAATAACATATATTAAATATATGTACCAATCAATAATTGAACAAGATAGTGTGTTAAAAACATCCCAAAGCTGTTTTTGTGTCTTTTATATTATTTCATTGAAATATTTTTTTTTGGTAATACATATACAATTGTCAAAATTATGTGGTATTGTCCAAAAGTTGCAAATGACATAGTAAAATTGTAATTAAATAAATTAACAATTTGAAAACACTTTTTCTAGTTTCTTCACAATGTGTTGTGGTTTTTCGATTGAAATTGATATTTGTTGGTCAAATTGATCCATGTCGCTACTCATACCTTCAGATAAGATGTCGTCGTAGTTTTTGTTGATCTTCGATTGACCGCACCTTCTCCGCTCTGCTCGTATCCATTCTCTGAATAGTACTGCAATCTCCAAGTTGTCTCCGGCTAATGAGTGTCTGTGCTCTCCTTTTTGAAATCTGTCGACAGAAAAAGCGCTTTCAGACGTCTTTGATGACACTTGAATATTCAAAACATCTCGGGTCATCATTGAAAGTGTCGGAAATGTCTTCTCATTCCCCTCCAGTATTTCAGCAAGTATTCATTTCCTTCTTCATTGACAACTGCTTGGTACGGTAAAGTACCCTGCAAAACAAAAACATCAAACTCGCTAATTTGGTTAGTAGTGCTACCACCGCACATTCTATTTCTGAGGCTTTCAATACTAGCCGCAGAAACAACATGTCTTTTGTGGTTGTGTTGAAGAAGATGGTATGGAAGCCGGTTGG
The DNA here is from genome assembly GCA_029844215.1 of Przewalskia tangutica. Classification (NCBI taxonomy): domain Eukaryota; kingdom Viridiplantae; phylum Streptophyta; class Magnoliopsida; order Solanales; family Solanaceae; genus Przewalskia; species Przewalskia tangutica. Next base: position 109,701,379 of record CM056718.1, read on the forward strand.
TTGCTAGCACTTTCTTGTTGGTAATACATATATACTTTTTTGCATTCATTTTCTATGCTAGACAACACTTCTTCTTTCGTTTGTTCAATTTCAATAGGTTGTGGGGCATTTAAATTTTTGGGAGTTGGAGGTGGTAGTACTTCTATATAGTTATAAATATTTTCAATAAGTGATTTACAACCGTCTATTTTAATAGTCGGATTTAATACAGCACCATAATATAAGTAGGGGAATAGGAATAAAATATTTCTTTATTTTCATAAATATTTTTTAATAGTTGTCTTATAAGCTGTTTTTTCATATATTTCTCTAAGCAATAAAAATATAATAGCTATATAAAACAACATAGTTGAAATAGTAGGATAATATATATCGATTTTTTTTTTGTTGCTTGAAAAAATTTCTCTAGAAATACAATTAGTTCTTTAATTTTTCCCCAATCGTTATCTATAATCATATCATTTGGATTTTGATTATGTGCGTTAAAAAATAAAGTTATAAGTTTTCTATAATCATAAGTGTTATACCCCGTATTTCCAGAGTATGTACGTAAGGGCGTACGTACAAAAGTTTGAGCCTTAAAGTTAGGCATAGGACGAAATTTGTGCACAACCCACTAAAAGAATCGTTTTCCGACGAAACGTTTTACAAAACTTGCGTAGGAAAAATTACGGCTATGTCATTTATTATTTTTGCGGATTTTTCCGAGAGATGAAACATTTTGGACCAACGAGAGGGCGACACTTGTCACCCTCAAGTTGGCGGATTTGAGGCGTCTATTTGCACGATTTCAAGCCTTGGAGTAGGTAGATGGATAAGGTACACTTGCCCAAATCTCCACCCTACAATTGCCTACCACTTGGCTTCATCTTGGCCATTGGTTGGCCTATAAATACCCCCCTAACTTGAAGGTTTTCTTCATCCACAAATTGTCTTCCAAGTCTCAAAATTCCTCCTCTTGTAGTGTTTAGTCCAACACTCCCACTCCCTGAAGGCCCTGGCGAAACATCTTCCCTATAGCCTAGTAGCTCTGGCCGAACCCCTCGTAGAAAGTTGTCTTCCAAGTCTTGTTACTATTCCAAATACCCTAGCCCAAATCACTTATAGTATTAAGTAGAAGTTGTTTAGAAACTTCTAAGGGCTTCTTGGAGCTATCGGAGCGCAACTTAGGAGCTAAACCTTGTTCGGGATCGACATCTAACTTGGATAATTTTGGGCTTATCGAGGTAAATACTCTTGTCCTTCTATTGTAATTAGATATTACATATAAGAATAGTTAAGACTTGAGTATAAGATACTTAAAAGGATATTAAAGAATAGAATAGAATGAAATCACAAATGAAGGGTATAATGAAGAAGAATTAAATCAGATTTTACATGTGACCGTATTTACTGATGAACTTGGGTAGCTTGACGTAGGAAAGTCTTGCGCCAATTTTCCGTAGAATAGAGAACCTCTCGCTAGAACTTTATACAAGATAGTCTAGGCGTTGATAGGCGTATTTGATCATATAGTCGATACTCTGCGCGACATATTCGACTTGGCGGTGGTTTTCACGGAAGGTATGTGATTCTTCCTATCCTCTTGAGCATGATATTTTAAAGTATATATATAGTACGGTAGACGTACGTGTGTTAACTGAACATGGTTTTACTTGACTTGAGTCTAAATAATAAAAACCTGGAAGTATTTCAAAAGAATTATAATCATTTTTGAAAGAAGAGTAATACTTGATTTTTAAACAGAAAGCTTAAGAGTTATACTAGCTTTATGAGAAGTTAGGTATAACGACTTAAGGAAGATAAAAGGAACGATTCTACTTATTTGTTTATGAAAATCCTGTATTGATTTCTGCAAAGTGTAGTAAGATGGTTTGATAAGTAACATGTTAGGATGCTACGTGTGTTAGTGTCTTGTGATATTGTTATTCTTGTCAGGCTTACGTTGTTAAACGGTAAGTCCGCTGTATCTTGTTATTATATCACCTACCCTCGACTTGTTATACCGAGGGCTTGCCACCGACGCGGTCTATACGGCCTATGCGATCAGTGTGACTACGCGAGTGCGGAGTTCCGTGATTGATCATTACGTGTTTTAGCCCGACGCGGATGCCCTACGCGGTCTGTGTGACTATGCGGTCTATGAGACTATGCGATCGCGGAGTCCGGGAGGTACCGGGTTAGCTACCGTCGCGAGGAATACCTCACGCGGGTCTCAGTGACTGACCATGCGATCGCGGAAGTCGTGATTAGGCACGCATAATGATACTATGGGCGATTGGTCTTGCTTCGATCATTCGCGCCTAGATAAGACCTTACATTATTTCTATTTTGCTCTTGTTTATGTTGTGCACTACGTGCGCTGAACTGGTTGTATTTGCAAATGGTTTTAAATACTTTGATTTTACTTGATTTTTACGCTTCACATACTTGGTACTGTTGTCTTGACCTCCTTCTGGCCGCGTTCATGCCGCAGGTGGCAAGCAGTGCTAGATCCGCATCCTTAGGATCTTTGCTTTGGTGTCAGGAGCTCCATCTTCTCCGGAGGCTCGACTTTTGGTATGGTTCTCCCTGATGTTGTAGATATATGTACATTTAGGGTATGGCGGGGCCTTGTCCCGCCATAGTTGTTTACATTCCTAGAGGTCCGTAGTCGTTGTAAAGTTGGGATGTAATCGTTTCACTCTTATATATATATGCCGAAAGGCGACTTTTCTCGATAAATTGTGTCTCAATTTACATTTGTTTCATGTCTTGTTTTTATATTCCGATTACTCGATGTATGTCTACTTGGTGCCCCTAAGCACGATCCAGCACTGGCCCCTAACGTCGACAAAAGTGGTATCGGAAGCGATTAATCTCTGAAAGTGTCTACGCACCGTATCTAGTAAGTCTTGATTATCGGTGTTGTGCACCACACCAATAATCGTGAGGCTATAGGATATTTAGGATTGGTTTCCATTCTTCTCATTCGAGATCGTGCCTTAGAAACGTGTTATAAGTTGGACCCTCTAACGTATTCCTTTCTCACGATTATGCCTCACGTAAGGCAACCCGCCCGAAGGCAAGGCAAGCGGCAGAGTCGCTAGTAGGACACCGAGAGTCACGAGGGCTCGAGCCCGCCTATACCGAGACGGCGAGTTCCATGACGCCACGCCCCAAAGAGAGACCACGATCCGCACTCCCGCCCCACACCGGCGAGGAGTTAGGGCAGGAGACGGCCCGATTATTGGCCGTGATGGCGAACGAGGAGATAGGCCGGATGCAACGCCTGGGCCGTTGCACGTGGTTCACCCAGATCGCAGTTTGAGGCTACGGATTTTCGAGTCAGAGCCCGAGTTCTACGGTCGAGGCACGAGGATGATCCGCGAGTTCATCCGTCGATTCTGAAGGATCACGCAGTGATCAAGGCTTGAAGACCGAGTCCGTGATCTTGGTTCGACGGCCGCGTGATACCGCATGATCGATTGGTTTGATTCGTGGGAGCTTTCCGGAGAGCATGCGCTCCAAAGAAGATGGAACGAGTTCTGAGGCTTTCCTCACTCACTTCTTGCCTCCGCATGGCGAGGGCACGCCGACAAGTTTTGTTCTTTGAGAGCAGAGGCGCACGCCAGGAGTACAACGCGTTGAGTTCGATTCGTTGGCTCGATATGTCCCTGCGTTGGTAGCGATATGGAGGGCGGTGCACCGCTACGCCACTAGGCTAGATGATTATATGGCCGAAGTCTTGTGCGGTGTTGCTCTTCACCGTATGGACATTACGGCGCGAGCTCATGCACTGGATGCGAGGCGTATAGGCCGACGCAGTCGGCGATATCGCCAGAAGAAGGCCAAGACGGTCGGATCTTTTGGTAGCTCTCGGGGTGGACGGCCTCAACAGACGTCTAGATTTGCACCACAACCAGCTCAGAGCACTCCTACATCGTTTTCGGTACAACAAGAGTATTCGGGCGGTCGGGGCCCGGGACTTGATTTCGGGTAGCAGGGTGCTAACCGATCGAGGTCCGCTCGGTGTGTCCGATGTGGTAGATTCCATTCGGAGGTTGTGGTACTACCGGAGCTTGCTACACTGTGGCCGCAGGTCATTATGCGGTAGTCTCACTGCGGCGCGCGATGGTAGGGGTCACCTGCAGGTCATTGCGGGTCTTCATCCCTTCGATTACTCGCCCGAGGCGTGGTACTCGTGGACCCAGGTCGCGGCAGAGGTCGTGACGCGGGTCCAGCTTCTAGGTCCTCGAATCGCATTTATGCTCGGCCGGCAGACGGAGGCGTCGCTGACGCCGCCACAGTACCTTATCGGTTCCCGTTATGATGTGTATGCCTTGATAGATCCGGGTTCTTGTTATACCCCGTATTTCCAGAGTATGTACGTGAGGACGTACGTACAAAAGTTTAAGCCTTAAAGTAGGCATTAGAGACGAAATTTTGTGCTCAACTAGCGAAAAGAATCATTTTCCGACGAAACGTTTTCCGGACTTTGCGAAGGGAAAATTCCGGCTATGTCATTTATAATTTTTGCGGATTTTTCCGAGAGACGAAATATTTTGGACCAACGAGAGGCGACACTTGTCCTCAACTCGACTGGCATTCCATGGGAGTTGGTGGCACGTTTTTTTCATGTTTTGTGCCTAAAACATTTGGTCAATGTTTTGTAGATATTTTGTGTGGTAGATGAGCAAGTGGGACCCACTCAACACTTGTCCAAATCCTCACCCTACACTTGCCCACCACTTGTCTTGATCTTGGCCATTGGTTGGCCTATAAATACCCCCTTTGTCAAGACTTCTTCATCCACACTTAGAGATTTCAAGTCTTGAAATACTCCTCCCTCTTCTTGTTGCTCGCCCAAGTCCTCCTCCCCTTTTGTGAGGCCTTTTGGCCGAGAGTACCCCCTTGGTAGAAAATACTCTCCAAGTATTGTTACTATTCCAAAATACTCGCCCAAATACCTTGTAGTATTCCAAGGTTATACCTATACTAAAAGCCCAGAAATACTATTATACTTCCTTTAGCCACTAAACGAAACCCTAAGGAAAATCTTCATAGTCAGTTGAAGTGTTAAGTAGAAGTTGTGTAGAACTTCTAAGGGTTGTTTGGAGCGGGTTGGAGCGCCCAGAGTAGGAGCTAAACGTTGCTCAGGATCGACATTAAACTTGGATAATTTTGGGCTTATCGAGGTAAATACTACTGTCCTTCTATTGTAATTGGAAATTACATACTGTAGTAGTATAGAAATGAATATAGATCACATCAGAAGAATATTAAAGAAGAAGACTGAACTGTACTTACATAGGACTGTATTTACAGTAGACTTGTGTAGTTTGGCGGGTAGGGAAGTGCTGCCCAATTTTCCATAGAATAAAGGAATCTGTATCTAGAAATGTTTTACAGAATAGTCTAGACGTTGATAGACTTATATGGCCATATAGGTTGAAGATCGCAAGTAGCGTATTCTCGAAGGGTGGAAAGGGCTAGCCGGATTACAGTACGTTGGAGCTATTTGCTTATAGTCGATAATCGTCGCGAGATATGTGATTCTTCCTATACTCTTGAGCATGATATTTTAAAAGTATATATATATATATAGTACGGTAGACGTACGTGTGTTAACTGAACGTAGTTTTACGGCAATGTCTTTTGACTTAAGCCTGAATAATAAGAACCTTGAAGTATTTCAAAAGAATTAAGAATCATTTTTGAAAGAAGAGTAGTACTTGGTTTTGAAAACGTAAGAGTTATACTAGCTTTATGGGAAGTTAGGTATAACGTCCTAAGAGAGATAAAAAGAATGGTTTCTTGATTTTAGAAGTATAAGAGACTTGACTTAATTGAATTGATATGAAATTTGTTTAAGTGTGAAACCTCATTCGTGAGTAATGAGTACTTGGTTTTTAAAAGGAATAATGTTTCTTGATTTGGAAATGAGAATAAGTATCGAACAAACCACAAAGGCGTTAATAAAGTGGAAATGTATTGACAAATAAAGTATTATTAAAACCGAGAAACCTCCATCTGCATAGAAGCTAAGATGAGACAAAATGATATTACATTTCCTAGATCATGGCTGCTTTAAATAAGATTGTTATGAACAAGAATAACCAACTCACACATAAGGCTTATATTACTCAACTGTTTTTAAAAAAGAGAATTATGTTATTAAATGATTAAGACTATGAACTATGAAACCTTTCGAAAATAAGAAACGTGAATATTTGAAATTAGGCAAACTTGAACTTTTGGAAAAGAATGTTGTTACTTGACTTTAAGAAGGCAAGTGTGTTGGTTTAAAAAGGAGGGCATAATATTTCCTTAGTTGTTTTAAAAGGAAAACATGGTATTATCTTAATATATCTTAAAAGAGCGTTTAGATGTTAGGGCGCGACACCGCGTTCACGGGATGAACCGAATGTATTTCACTGATTCGATACGAGTCCATGAGATGGACCGAATGTACTTACGCGACACCGCGTTCACGGGATGAACCGAATGTATTTCATCCGATTTCATCGAGTCCCATGACGGGCCGAGACACGTGCGATTTCTATCGAGTCCCAGAGATGGGCCGAGACATGTGCAATTTCTATCGAGTCCCACGAGATGGGCCGAGACACGTGGCGATTTCTATCGAGTCCCATGAGATGGGCCGAGACACGTGCGATTTCTATCGAGTCCCATGAGATGGGCCGAGACACGGCGATTTCTATCGAGTCTCGTGAGATTGGCCGAGACACGTGGCGATTTCTATCGAGTCCCGTGAGATGGGCCGAGACACGTGTCGATTTCTATCGAGTCCCATGAGATGGGCCGAGACACGTGCGATTTCTATTGAGTCCCACGAGATGGGCCGAGACATGTATTCCATACGATTCCTATCGAGTCCCACGACGGGCCGAGACATGTATTCCACACGATTCCACCTCGAGTCCATGAGATGGGCCGAGACATGTTACACATATCACCTAACTTATACCTAGATCGCCACGGTGAGGAAGGAGTTCCACGGGCATGAGGATGACTTTGAGGCGTGAGTCCCCGACTTGACACGATCGCTTATGAATCGTAGTTTTGTTATCATATGTGTCTTCGCTTTATATAGACTATTATGATTTCATTTACGATTTTTCGCCACATACTGTAACTGTTAGATCGACCTCCTTCGGCCGGCCGTTCATGCGCAGTGAGGTACACCTGTTGTTGATCCTCGCCATAGGATCACGCAACAGATTGGAAGCTCCGCTTTCTCGAGGCTTATCTTTTGGTATGTTTCCACGAGTTGTAGGTTCTTGTACATTCGTGGTATGGCGGGCCTCGCCCGTCATAGGTATTTACATTCTTAGGTGCAGAGTATCGTTGTGGCGAGGTTTGTAAATGGGGATGTAATCGTTCAAAGTTTTATTATATATACACGCCAAAGGTGATATTTTCATGGATAAACTGCTTTCATTTTATAATCGTTTCATGTCTTATTTTATATTCCGATTACTCGATGTATGACTACTGGGTGCGGGTAGGCACGATCACGCCCGAGTTCGGTCGTGACAAAAGTGGTATCGAAGCGATTAATCCTCGGAAAGTGACTACGCATCGTGTTCAGTAGAGAGTTTTGATTATCGGTGTGTTGGCAGACATCTATAATCGTGAGGTCGCAGGACATTTAGGATTGGTTTCCATTCTTCTCATTCGAGATCGTGCCTTAGTAGCCGTTATAAGTTGGACCCTCCGACGTATTTTGTTTTTACGATTCGCCACGCCCGCAGTGCAACCTGTGCCCAGATGGGCAAGGCAGCGGCGGAGTCGCTAGTGGGATACAGAGGAGTACGAGGCGCAGCCGGACATTACCGAGATAGTGCTTCAGACGGCGAGTTTTGCGACGCCGCCCAGCGAGTTTAGGGCGCGGCGGTGCCGAGACCACAATACTGAGCCTCCACCCACACCGGAGCGGAGACGGGTTACAAAGAGATGGCCCGATTATTGGCGGGATAGTGGCAAGGCATGAGGATAGGCCGATCGCAGCATTTCCGCCTCGAATACCCATGGTTCACCCAAGATCGGATAGTTTGAGGCTACGGAACTTTCTCGAGTTGTAGCGCCAGAGTTCTACGGTCGAGGCACGAGGATGATCCGCAGGAGTTCATTCGACGATTCTGACGGATCGAGAGTGATCAAGGCTTCGAGACCGAGTCGGTGGTCTTAGGTTCGCATCGGCCGCGTGATCCGCGATCGGGTTTGATTCGCGAGCCGCCCCGGGAGAGTATGCATTTCCGGCCATTTGGGGACGAGTTCTCGAGGCATTTCTTGCACATTTCTTGCCTCCACAGATGGAAGGGCTCTGGCCGGCGATTTTTGACGCGTTGAGGCGAGGCGTCATTCGAGAGTACAATGTGGAGTTTGACTCATTAGCTTCGACGCCCCCGCATTGGTAGCCGACATGGGGACGAGTGCACCGCCACGCCACCGGGCTTGATGACTACTGGCGAGGCTTGTTCGGTGTAGCTCTTCACCGGCATGGACATTGCCCGCATACTTATGCACTGACGCGGATGTGAGCGGAGAGGTCGACGGAATGCGAGATCGCGAGAAGAGGCCAGACAAGAGGTCCTTTGGTAACTTTCGAGGCGGACCGCCTCAAAGAAGACTAGTTATGTACCTCCGCCAAGACTGAGTGGTCCTCGCGCCTTGTGATATTCGGTATTCGGAGCGGTCGAGCTCGTGGCTTCGCTCACGGTATACATGGTTCCAAACGGCCGGTTCATGCTTTCCTCAGTATGCACGATGCGGCAAACGTCATCCCGGGGAGTGTCGTCTTCTTACTGGTGCTTGTTTCACCTGCGACCGTCAGGGCCATGTGACGAGGGATTGTCCTAAAAGAAGGGATACAGGTAGAATGACACAGCCTATCGGGTTAGTGGCAGGATCATCGCCTTCATATATGCATACTGGCAGTGGGTGCCTATGATTAGAGTGGAGCAGATGGTACAGGTATATTCTTACCCCTCTTGAGACTAGTATGCGTAATGATTTGATGAAGTGCTAAGTATTATGTTCAGATAGCATTATGTTAAAATTGTGTTTAGAAAGCATGGTTAAGGGTAAGTTTGGGGACAGGGAAAGTGTGAGCCTTAGAGTTTTATACGTAGAACCCTTAGATGCGAGGCCATCTTGAGTAAAAGATTTATGTTGTGTTGACCTTTATCAGAGTGCATAGTATACGTGGGATATATTTGTGTGATAAGTCCCTGAGTGGTATATAATGAGAGGGTAGTCGAGCTAAGAAGACCACTAGGTTTTCGTGACTTGATTAGTGAGATTGTTCCGGATCGGGGGAACAAGTGTTTAGCGCGATAATGGTCGGGTTGAGACCGTTCGCGTCAACCCGCGGCCTGTTTTGTGGGGTCTGGGTGGTGCCGCCAGGTGGTAGGGTCACGAGGGCGCCAGGCCCAAGTTTAGATGACCATAGTATGAGTTCGTGGATATGTTCGACCAGAATCGGATCGTGAAGGCCGGGAATGGCCTTAAAGAAGATCGAGGCTAGTAAGATGACCAAGTTTGGAGGTAGTGGCTCCAGAAATTTTGGGAACTGAAGCGATGACTGAAGTATGGTCCGTATTCTAGAAAGATGTTCAAATGTACGAGAAGGGTACGACGAGTAAGGGAAAAAGCGAGCATGTGTTACGAGCATAGATGTGATCCTTTCTTTTGTAAAGTGAAGGTGCGAAGGGAGTATATTTTAGACCTCGAGTGGGAGCTTTTGTAGTGATGGAGGTGATTCCTCGTGGACTTAGATATACGTATTTGCGCGTGTTGTATTGTGGCCAGGTGTGGCATGATTGTTTTCGTAAGTATAGCAGTGAAGACTATACTGGCGCATGTTGTTTTGAGACTTAGAAGGAACATTCGGGACGAATGTTTCTAAGGAGGGGAGAATGTTATACCCCGTATTTCCAGAGTATGTACGTGAGGACGTACGTACAAAAGTTTAAGCCTTAAAGTAGGCATTAGAGATGAAATTTTATGCTCAACTAGCGAAAAGAATCGTTTTCCGACGAAACGTTTTCCGGACTTTGCGAAGGGAAAATTCCGGCTATGTCATTTATAATTTTTGCGGATTTTTCCGAGAGACGAAATATTTTGGACCAACGAGAGGGCGACACTTGTCCCTCAACTTGGACGACATTCCATGGGAGTTGGTGGCACGTTTTTTTCATGTTTTGTGCCTAAAACATTTGGTCAATGTTTTGTAGATATTTTGTGTGGTAGATGAGCAAGTGGGACCCACTCAACACTTGTCCAAATCCTCACCCTACACTTGCCCACCACTTGTCTTGATCTTGGCCATTGGTTGGCCTATAAATACCCCCCCTTTGTTGAAGACTTCTTCATCCACACTTAGAGATTTCAAGTCTTGAAATACTCCCTCCCCTCTTCTTGTTGCTCTCGTCCAAGTCCTCCCCCTCCCCCCTTTTGTGAGGCCTTTTGGCCGAGAGTACCCCCCCCCCCCTTGGTAGAAAATACTCTCCAAGTATTGTTACTATTCCAAAATACCTTGGCCCAAATACCTTGTAGTATTCCAAGGTTATACCTATACTAAAAGCCCATAAATACTATTATACTTCCTTTAGCCACTAAACGAAACCCTAAGGAAAATCTTCATAGTCAGTTGAAGTGTTAAGTAGAAGTTGTGTAGAACTTCTGGGTTGTTTGAGCGGGTTGAGCGCCTGCAGTAGGAGCTAAACGTTGCTCATGATCGACATTAAACTTGGATAATTTTGGGCTTATCGAGGTAAATACTACTGTCCTTCTATTGTAATGGAAATTACATACTGTAGTAGTATAGAAATGAATATAGATCACATCAGAAGAATATTAAAAAGAAGATCGAATCAGATTTACATAGATCGTATTTACTGATGACTTGTGTAGTTTGGCGGGTAGGGAAGTCTTGCCAATTTTCCATAGAATAAAGGAATCAGATCTAGAAATGTTTTACGAATAGTCTAGGCGTTGATAGACTTATATGACCGTTATAGGTCAAGATCGCAAGTAGTGTATTCTACTCGAAGGGTGGAAATGGCTAGCCGGATTACAGTACTTTGGAGCTATTTGCTTATAGTCGATAATCGTCGCGAGGTATGTGATTCTTCCTATACTCTTGAGCATGATATTTTAAAAGTATATATATATATAGTACGGTAGACGTACGTGTGTTAACTGAACGTAGTTTTACGGCAATGTCTTTTGACTTAAGCCTGAATAATAAGAACATTGAAGTATTTCAAAAAGAATTAAGAATCATTTTTGAAAGAAGAGTAGTACTTGGTTTTGAAAACGTAAGAGTTATACTAGCTTTATGGGAAGTTAGGTATAACGTCCTAAGAGAGATAAAAAGAATGGTTTATTGATTTTAGAAGTATAAGAGACTTGACTTAATTGAATTGATATGAAATTTGTTTAAGTGTGAAACCTCATTCGTGAGTAATGAGTACTTGGTTTTTAAAAGGAATAATGTTTTACTGATTTCGGAAATGAGAATAAGTATCGAACAAACCACAGCAGCGTTAATAAAGGAAAATGTATTGACAAATAAAGTATTATTAAAACCAGTAGAAACCTCCATCTGCATAGAAGCTAAGATGAGACAAAATGATATTACATTTCCTAGATCATGGCTGCTTTAAATAAGATTGTTATGAACAAGAATAACCTACTCACACATAAGGCTTATATTACTCAACTGTTTTTAAAAAAGAGAATTATGTTATTAAATGATTAAGACTAAGAACTATGAAACCTTTCGAAAATAAGAAACGTGAATATTTGAAATTAGGCAAACTTGAACTTTTGGAAAAGAATGTTGTTACTTGACTTTAAGAAGGCAAGTGTGTTGGTTTAAAAAGGAGGGCATAATATTGCCTTAGTTGTTTTAAAAGGAAAACATGGTATTATCTTAATATATCTTAAAAGAGCGTTTAGATGTTAGGGCCACACGACACCGCGTTCATGGGATGAACCGGGAATGTATTTCACCTGATTCGATACCGAGTCCACGATGGACCGAATGTACTTCATGCGACACGCGTTCACGGGATGAACCGAATGTATTCCATCCGATTTCTATCGAGTCCCATGAGATGGGCCGAGACATGTGCGATTTCTATCGAGTCCCATGAGATGGGCCGAGACATGTGCAATTTCTATCGAGTCCCATGAGATGGGCCGAGACATGTGCGATTTCTATCGAGTCCCATGAGATGGGCCGAGACATGTGCGATTTCTATCGAGTCCCATGAGATGGGACGAGACATATGCGATTTCTATCGAGTCCCATGAGATGGGCCGAGACACGCGATTTCTCGAGACCCATGAGATGGGCCGAGACATGTGCGATTTCTATCGAGTCCCATGAGATGGGCCGAGACATGTATTCCATACGATTCCTATCGAGTCCCATGAGATGGGCCGAGACATGTATTCCACACGATTCCACCTCGAGTCCATGAGATGGGCCGAGACATGTTACACATATCACCTAACTTATACCTAGACTGCCGGCAGTGAGGAAGGAGTTCCACGGGCATGAGGGATGACTTTGAGGGCGTGAGTCCCTGACTTGACATGACTGCTTTTATGAACTGTAGTTTTGTTATCATATGTGTCTTCTGTTTTATATAGACTATTATGATTTCTTTTACGATTTTTCGCCACATACTTGGTACTGTGCGACCTCCTTCGGGCCGCGTCACGCCGCAGAGGTACACCGGTTGTTGATCCTCGCTCATGGATCACGGTCATCGTATTGGAAGCTCCATTTCTCCGGAGGCTTATCTTTTGATATGTTTCCCTGAGTTGTAGGTTCTGTACATTCGTGGTATGGCGGGCCCCGTCATAGGTATTACATTCTTAGAGTCCGTAGTAATCTTTGTGTGGCGGTTTGTAAATGGGGATGTAACTGTTCAAAGTTTTATTATATATACATGCCGAAAGGCGATATTTTCATGGATAAACTATTTTCATTTTATAATCGTTTCATGTCTTATTTTATATTCCGCTGATTACTCTGATGTATGACTACTTGGGTGCCCGGGTAAGGCACGAACACGGCCCGGTTCGTCGTGATGTTATCATTCTATATATCTCCCTTATCTAGTAAGATAGGGATAGAGCCCGTATCCATAGACCACTTTTGAGGTAGCTACGCCGATGGGCGATCGGTGGTAGCTCGGCGGGTATATGTGGCTTGCCCAGTGACTTTATGCGATCGTCGACCTAGCCGACTTGATAGAGTTGGACATGACCGATTTCGATGTAATCATGGGCATGGATTGGTTAGCTTCGCTACGCCAATGTAGCTGCAGGAGAGAGTGGTACGGTTCCAGCTCCTGCGAGCCGGTTATTGAGTGGGAGGAACATCAGATCGCCAGGGTAGGTTTATTTCCTACCTCGAGGCTGGAAGATGGTGCGCGGGTACATCTACCATCTCGTCGGTGTTTGATACCGAGGTCGCAGCGCCGATTTTCACCGCCCAGAGTCGAGAGTTCCCAGACGTGTTTCAGACGACCTCCGGGTATCCTCCCGAGGAGATAGAGTTTTGTATCGATGTCTTTGCGGACACTCCCTATTTCCATTCCGCCATACGTAATGACACCGCCGAGTTGAGAGTGAAGGACCAACGAGAGATTTCTTTGGAGAAGCGGCTTCATCGTGCCTAGTGTTTCTCCCCGGGAGCGCCGGATTGTTCGTGAAGAAGAAGGATGGACGCCGCGCATGTGTGTTGATTACAGTGAACAAGGTGACTATTAAGAATGATACCCCTTCCCGTGATTGATGATTTGTTCGACCACCGCAGGTGCGCGAGATGTTTCTCCAAGATTGATCTGCGATCGGGCTATCATCGTGCACGAGTCGAGAGGCGGATGTCCCTAGATCGCATTCCGACGTGACGCATTATGAGTTCAGGGTCATGTCTTTCGGGTTGACCAATGCTCCGGCGGTATTCATGGATTTGATGAACCGAGTGTTCAAGCCATTTTTGGACACGTTTGTGATAATGTTCATTGATGATATCTTGGTTTATTCTTGTCACGACCCGTTCCGGGGCCCGTGACTGGTGCCTTACCCGGGCACCCAAGTAGTCATACATAAGAGAAATCAGCGGAATATAAGACAAGACAAAAAACATTATTAAAAAGAGAAACAGTTTATCTGATGAAAATCTTGCCTTTCGGCATATATATATAAACATAGTTTTGCAGCTACATCCCAACTGTACAATAGACTACTGCACTTCTGAAGTAAACAACTATGGCGGGACAGTGGGCCATACCTGAATGTACAAAACTATCTACAATACAGGAGATCATACCCAAAGTAGAGCCTCCTAGAAGATGGAGCTCGACACCAAAGCAAAGATCCTAAGGATGTGGATCTAGCACTTGCCCTTACTGGCGTGAACGCAGCCGAAGGAGGTCAAGACAACAGTACCAAGTATGTGAAACTGTAAAGTACTTAAATGAAATCAATGTTTTTAAAGCCATTGCAAATACAATCAGTTCAATTGCACATGGTGCCACAACATAAGCAAGAGCAACATAGATATATCAGAATCGGTCTTTCCTAGGCCGCGAATGATCAAGCAAGGCCAATCGCCATAGTATCATTATGCGTGCCTAGTCTCGACTTCGCAGTCCGCATAAGTCACACGTATTCGCACGAGGTATTCCTCGACGGGGTAGCTAACCCCGGCACCGCTGACTCCCGCATCGCATAGTCTCAATAGACCGCATAGTCACAGACCGCATAGGGCATCCCACATCGGGCTAAAACACGGAATGATCAATCCTGGAGCTCCGCGACTCGCATAGTCTCAGACGCATAGCCGTATAGACCGCATCGGGTGGCAAGCCCTCGGTATAACCGATCGAGGGTAGGTGATATAATAACAAGATAACCGACTTACCATCTAGCAACGTAAGCACAACAAGAATGACCCTTTCACAACATCACAAGACACTAACACACATAGCATCATAGTATGTCTATTTATCAAACAATCTTAACATACCTTACGTAATTCAATACAAGGTTTTATTAAGCAATTAAGTAAACAATTCTTTTATCTTTCTTAAGTGGTTATACCTAACTTCCCATAAAGCTAGTATAACTCTTAAGCTTTTGTTTAAAACCAACTGCTTTCTCACATTAAAAATGATTCAAGATTCTTTTGAAATGCTTCAAGATCTTTTATTATTCGTGCTTAAGTCAAGAGACATTGCGTAGTTATTATTCGTGCTTAAGTCAAAAGACATTGCGTAGTTATTATTCGATTAACACTGCACGCTCACCGTACTATATATTTAAAATATCATGCTCAAGAGTGTAGGAAGAATCACATACCTTCTCGGCGAAATCCACCTGCCAAGTCGAATATGTCGTGCGCAGAGAATCAGCCTATAATAGTCAACACGTCTATCAACGCTCAGACTATTCTCAGAACAGCTTCTAAGCGTAGGGTTCTATATTCTACGGAAAATCGGCAAGACTTCCCTACCCTGAGCTACTCAAGTCTATCAGAAAACAAATTCCATGTAAGTACAGTTCTATATTCTTCTTTAAACCCTTCTCATCGTGATAACACCAATTTTATTCTTTAATATTCTTTCATATCTTATACTCAAGTCTATACTATTCTTATATGTAATATCCAATTACAATAGAAGGACAAGAGTATTTACCTCGGTAAGCCCAAAATTATCCAAGTAAAAACGTCGATCCTGAGCGAGGTTTAGCTCCTAAGTTGTACGCTCCGATAGCTCCAAGAACCCTTAGAAGTTCTTCACAACTTCTACTAAGTACTAAGGGATTTGGGCTAGGGTATTTTGGGCATTATAACAATACTAGAAGGCAACTTTTCTACCAAGGGAGGGGGGTAGGTTTGCCAGGCTAGTGGGTTGCCTCGGCAAGCTTCACTCAAAGGGGTGTGTGTTGGACGAAAAGGCTCAAGGGAGAGGAGAGGATTTTCAAGACTTGGAGAAAGATTTGTGGATGAAGAACTCTTCATCCTAAGGGGGTATTTATAGGTCAAGAAGTGGCCAACCAAGGGCCAAGATGATGCCAAGTGCAAGGCAAGTGTAAGGTGAAGATTTGGGCAAGTGTACCTTAGCCAAATTGCACACAAAATATCCTACCAACTCCATGACAAAATAGGCCATCCAATTCGTCCCATTTCCGCCTCAAGTCCGCCAACTAGAGGGTGACAAGTGTCGCCCTCTCGTTGGTCCAAAATGTTTCGTCTATCGGAAAAATTCGCAAAAAATATAAATGACATAGCCGGAATTTATCCTACGCGAGTCTTGTAAAATGTTTCGTCGGAAAACCATTCTTTTAGTGAGTTGTGCCCAAGTATTTTCGTCCAAGGCCTAACCTTTAAGGCTAAACTTTTGTACGTATGCCCTCACGTACATACTCTGGAAATACGGGGTATAACATTCTCCCCTCCTTAGATCCTTCCCAAGATAGATAACGATAAGGTTCTTCATAACTTAAACAGTTTGCAAATGCCACACACGGCCACAAAACAACACTTAGGCATAAACGATAATGAAAAATTTATAAGTAGGAAAGTGAATTACCTGGAGGTGTGGGGAATAGGTGAGATACGCCTCCTCGCTTCCACGCCATCTTCCTCGAGCTCGTTCCGCCACAGACTTTGACGGAAGCCACGCCGTCCAGACGCCTAACGACGATCGACTATCGCTATGGGAATCTCATACGATAACCCTGGTCCGGACATCGCCAATCGGATGCACTCTAGATGGATCTCGATACATCTTCAAAGATAGAAACATGAAACACGATGCCGCTCAGATCGGACGGCATCCACTCATAGGCAACTTGCCTACCGCGATACCGACGCCCGATGTACTGGCCGAAGTTTCCCCTTTCTTCCGAATCTCATCACACCTTCACGGGTGATACCAGAAAACCCAATCATCAACTCGAACTCCGGATGCCGACGATGATGCGAGCATTGCGACTCGAAGCCGCGAGCAACGGCCATGGATAAGCTTCACCATCGCCGCCGCACCAAATACGGTCCCATTATCGCACCGCCACATCGAACCAGCTTATAGCGTCGCACTTCTCCCATAGGCCTCATGCGCCATTCGAATCTGGAGTGGTAGCTATTATTAAACGCAACTCAGAGGCAAATGATCCTCCTACCACCGGAGTCGATAACACAGTCGCGAGATATCCTCGAGTTCGATAGTCCGCTCGTCGTCGCGTGGATGGAATGCGATCAAAGCTCACCGCCGCCTAACCCTTCGAAAGACCTCCAGCCAGTCAGAACTAGGCTCCTCGTCGATATGATCGAATAGGGACTCCATGCGATCGACGATCTCTCGATATAGATCGGCATAATCCTCGCCGAAAAGTCGACGGGAAGAAAGTGGTCGATTTCGTCACCGTCGACGATAACCCATATAGAATCATGTCTCTATGAGTGCGAGGTAATCCGCGATAAAGTCCATGTTGATCACCTCCACTTCGGTCGGGATCTCTATCGTCGCAACAAACCACCGTGCTCTGCGTTTACCGCCGACAACACGCATCGAGCGAACTTCGCAACGCCCTCTTCGTTATCCATCACCAATACACAGATGCGTGGTACATCTTGGTCGACCTGGACGGATAGAGTAACGCTGTGTGCTTCCCCGAACTGCCAAGTCCTCGAACATCGGAACACACAACCGCCGTTTAGCACTTATCAGTGCTACCTCAAAGCGACACTTGCCCTCACGAAGAGATCACGATAACGCAGTCAAAATCGATCCTCGAATTGCCTCTTCACCTCGGCGATGGAAGATTCGGCACTCACGAACTCGCATTTCATCGCTATCGAATCAATCAACGGACACAAGGCTCGCTAATCGATGCAAATCACGAACCATGTCCTTCTTCGCCGCACATCGATAGTTTCATCGACCTGACTAAGAGCATCGCCATAACATTGCCGGTGGTACAAGATATCAACATCGTAATCCTTAAGCAACTCTAACCACCGCTCGCCGTAAGTTCACTCCTGGTCGAAGATATCTTGGAGGCTCTTGTGGTCCAGATAAATATCCACATGAACCCCATACAAATAGTGCCTCCGCATCTTCACCACGGTGATTCACGCCAAGATCCGGAGGCACTATTTGTACGGGTTCATGTGGATATTTATACGCACTACAAGAGCCTCCAAGATATCTTCACTGCAGGAGCCGAACTTACGGCAGACGGTGGTTAGAGTTGCTTAAGGAATATGATGTCGATATCCCGCACTCACCCGAAAGGTCAATGTTGTGGCGTATGCCCTTAGTCGTAGGTCGACGGGTAGCCTATCGATGTGCACCGAGAGAGGGGCATGGTTCGCGATTTGCATCGCCAATGAGCCTCGTGTCCGCTTGATTGATTCTCGATAGCGGGGTTCGAGTTCGAGAGGTTGCCGAGTCTTCCATCGCCGGCGAGGCGAAGAGGCAACGCTGAGGATCCGCTGACGCCGGATCGCGATACCGATCTTCGCGGCGGAAGCGGTCTTCGGTAGCACCGACGGGTGCTAAGGTTCGAGGCGTGTTGTGTGTTCGATATTGCAGACTTCTGCAGGTTCTAGGGAAGCACACGCGACGTTACTCTATCCATCCGGTCGACCAAGATGTACCACGACCTCGATCCGTATCGTGGATGGCTTCAAGAGGACGCTGGCAGTTTGTAGCTCAGCCGCCCGTTGTCGCCGCGCGAAGGCAGAGCACCGCAGGCCCGTGGTTTGTTGCGCATTTAGAGATCCCGACTCGAAGTGGAGGTGATCAACATGGACTTTATCACGTGATTACCTCGCACTCGCAGGAAGCATGATTCTATCCGGGTTATCGCCGACAGTCGACGAAATCAGCCCACTTTCTTCCCGTCAGACGACTTTTCTACCGAGGATTATGCGACTTTACATCCGAGAGATCGCCGATCGCATGGAGTCCCTATTTCTATCATATCCGACCGGCGAGCCCGCTTTATAGCTAACTTCCGAGGTCTTTCCGTATGGCCTAGTGGACGCAGTGAGCTCGAGTAACGCATTCCATCCACGCATGCACGACAGCCGAGCGCACTATCCGCACTCGGCGATATGCCGCGAGCCCGTGTTATCGACTCGTGGGTAGCCGAGAGGATCATTTGCCTCTAGTTGAGTTTGCGATAATAATAGCTACCACTCCAAGATTCGATGGCGCCTACGAGGCCTTGTATGAGAGAAGTGCGATCGACAGTTGGTTTGATGTGGGCGCGTGCGCTAGTGGACCAGATTTGTGCAGCAGTGGATAAGCGAAGCTTATCCAAGAGCGCATCGACAACCGTAGTCGCATAAGTCATATACGCATCATCGCCATCAGATCTAGAGTTTGAGGTCGATGATTGGGTTTTCTCAGGTGCCACCCACGGCGGTGTAATGAGGTTCGGAAGAAGGAAACTCAAACTCGCGTACATCGAGCCCCATCGATTGTCCGCAGGTAGGCAAGGTTGCCTACGAGTTGATCCGCCGTCCGATCCGGAGGCGGCATCCGCTTTTTCACGCTTTCTATGTTGCGAGATGTATCGGATCCATCTAGGTACACCCGATTGACGATGTCCAGTGATCGAGGTTATCGACGGGAGATTCCCATAGCGATAATCGATCGCCGTGTTAGCGCTCATGACCAAGGACGGGCTTCCACAAAGTCTGCGCGGAACGAGCTCGTGAGGAGATGACACGGAAGTCGGCGAGGACACGAGGCGTATATCCTCACCTATTCCCCACACCTCCGTAACTCACTTTCCTACTTGTAAATTTTCATTGTCATATATGCCTAAGTGTTGTTGCGCTACGCGAGGCATTTGCAAACTGCTTAAGTTATGAGGAACTTTATCATTATCTGCTCAGAAGGAACATTCGACGAATGTTTCTGAGGGGAAAATGTTATACCTCAGATTTTCAGTATGTACGTAAGGCGCACGCATAAAAGTTTGAGCCTTAAAGTTAGGCATAAGACGAAATTTGTGCACAACCCACTAAAGAATCATTTTCCGACTAAACGCTTTACAAAACTTCGTAGGGAAAATTACGCTATGTCATTTATTATTTTTGGGATTTTTCCGAGAGATGAAACATTTTGGACCAACGAGAGGCGACATTTGTCACCCTCAAGTTGGCGGATTTGAGGCGTCTATTTGCACGATTTCAAGCCTTGGAGTAGGTAGGATATTTTGTGATATTTTTTGTGGTAGATGGATAAGGTACACTTGCCCAAATCTCCACCCTACACTTGCCTACCACTTGGCTTCATCTTGGCCATCGTTGGCCTATAAATACCCCTAACTTCAAGGTTTTCTTCATCCACAAATTGTCTTCCAAGTCTCAAAATTCCTCCTCTTTGTAGTGTTTCGTCCAACACTCCTCCCCTGAAGGCCCTCGTCAAACATCTTCCCTCTAGCCTAGTAGCTCTAGCCGAACCCCTCCTCGTAGAAAGTTGTCTTCCAAGTCTTGTTACTATTCCAAATACCTAGCCCAAATCACTTATAGTATTAAGTAGAAGTTGTTTAGAAACTTCTAAGGGCTTCGAGCTATCGTGAGCGCAACTTAGAGCTAAACCTTGTTCAGGATCGACATCTAACTTGGATAATTTTGGGTTTATCGAGGTAAATACTCTTGTCCTTCTATTGTAATTAGATATTACATATAAGAATAGTTAAGACTTGAGTATAAGATACTTAAAAGGATATTAAAGAATAGAATAGAATCAAATCACAAGAGAAGCGGTATAATGTAAGAATTAAATCGCATTACATAGACTCGATTTACAGAGACTTGGGTAGCTGCAGGAAAGTGCTGCCCAATTTTCCGTAGAATAGAGAACCCTATGCTTAGAACTTTATACAGTATAGTCTAGACGTTGATAGACGTATTTGACTGTTATATGTCGATACTCTGCGCGCGACATATTCGACTTGGCAGGTGGTTTTCGCCGAGAAGGTATGTAATTCTTCCTATCCTCTTGAGCATGATATTTTAAAGTATATATATAGTACGGTAGACGTACGTGTGTTAACTGAACGTGGTTTTACTTGACTTGAGTCTAAATAATAAAAACCTGGAAGTATTTCAAAAGAATTATAATCATTTTTGAAAAAAGAGTAATACTTGATTTTTAAACAGAAAGCTTAAGAGTTATACTAGCTTTATGGGAAGTTAGGTATAACGACTTAAGGAAGATAAAAGGAACGATTCTACTTATTTGTTTATGAAAATCCTGTATTGATTTCTGCAAAGTGTAGTAAGATGGTTTGATAAGTAACATGTTAGGATGCTACGTGTGTTAGTGTCTTGTGATATTGTTATTCTTGTTGTGCTTACGTTGTTAAACGGTAAGTCCGTTGTATTGTTATTATATCACCTACCCCCTTGACTTGTTATACCGAAGGCTTGCCACCCTTGATGCGGGTCTATACTACGGCTATGCAAATTGTGTTACTATGCGAGTCAGCGGAGTTCCAGGATTGATCATTCCGGTGTTTTAGCCCGACGCGGGATGCCTACGCGGTGCGTGTGACTACGCGGTTTACGAGACTATGCGATCGCGGAGTCCAGAGGCACCGGGGTTAGCTACCGACGCGAGGAATACCTCACGCGGTCTATGTGTGACCTATGCGATCGCGGAAGTCCAGGATTAGGCACGCATAATGATACTATAGGCGATTGGCCTTGCTTCGATCATTCGCGGCCAAGATAAGACCAGTTAAATTATTTCTATTTTGCTCTTGTTTATGTTGTGGCACTATGTGCAGTTGAACTGGTTGTCTTTGCAAATGGTTTTAAATACTTTGATTTTACTTCAAGATTTTTACGCTTTCACATACTTGGTACTTGCATCGACCTCCTTCTGGCTACGCTCATGCCGCAGGGCAAGCAGTGCTAGATCCGCATCCTTAGGATCTTTGCTTTGTGTCGTGAGCTCCATCTTCTCCGGAGGCTCGACTTTTGGTATGGTTCTCCCTGATGTTGTAGATATATGTACATTCAGGGTATGGCGGGGCCCTGTCCCGCCATAGTTGTTTACATTCCTAGAGGTCTGTAGTCATGTTGTAAAGTTGGGATGTAACTGTTCACTCTTTATATATATATGCCGAAAGGCGACTTTTCTCAGATAAATTGTGTCTCAATTTACATTTGTTTCATGTCTTGTTTTTATATTCCGCTGATTACTCTGATGTATGTCTACTTGGGTGCCCCGGTAAGGCACTAGTCACGGGCCCCGGAACGGGTCGTGACAATAAGCAACAAGTAGTTGTTCATAAAAAGAATCCACCTAGTGGGTACTTCTTCGGGAATTTTTCTATAAGGTAGTTGACAATCGTAAAAAGTTTTTCTATAATCTTTTTTTCGTTGTATTCTATTATTTTTTAAAATAAAGTATATAGCAAATTGTATTTTTTCAAGAATATCTTGAAAAAGTAATAGGTTATCCTTTACAACTAAGTTATAAATATGACAAGTACATTTTATATAAAAATTATTTGGAAAAGATGGAGTTAAAACATCTTTTAAAACTGTAATAACAACATTATTAGAAGATACATTATCTAATGTAATACTCATAATTTTATCAGTTATTCCGTAATAATCGCCAAACTAAATAAATATTTTCTGAAATAAAATCACCAGTGTGCCTACTATCTATACGCTAAAATACGTTTTTGCATAGACCATTTATAATCTATCCAATGATAGGTTACCGTTAAATAATCATGGTCGTTATACTACGGTCTATATCAGAAGTGAGAGCGACTTTGCCATTAAAATGATATAATGAATAACGTAAATACTGTTGATATTCATGTGCAAATTAAAATACATCTCTCTTAACAATTGATCTAGGAAAACCTTTATAAGCAGGATTATATATATCTCTAATAGAATGAATAAACTAGGAGATGAAGGAAATGAAAAAGGTAAACCCTCCACAACAACTAATTTTGTTAGTGCTTCTCTATCTCTATGTTTATCGTACTTAGGGCCTACAATTCCCCCTGTCACAAGGTTAATTTGAACCTGTACTTGGTCCGGGACAGTATGTGAACCTTGTCCCGATGAAGAGGGCGTTTGCACACCCTTTGTTTTAGCATCGTATTGGGCCTACCTAGCTGGATGTTTTTGTTTGATGTGTCTCATTATACCCCCCTCCCCCCGTCCCACCCTGACCTTGTCCAGTTTTAAATTAAAAACAACTTTATAAATTTTACATATAGCTACTTGATTCGCTACGTCTCTAATAAAATATTGCCATGCATCTGATTTTTAATAGTCGTTTTGCTGGACCTCGTCTCAGGCAATACCATGCCTTCCTTTTTAGAAATACTAAGACAATACCATGCCTTTATTTTTAGAAATACCAAGGCAATACCATGGCTTCCTTTTTAGAAATACCGAGGCACTCTCATACCTTTCATTTTTAAATCCTCATTTGGAAAATCAAGACACTTATCATATCAAGTATCATTTTAAATCTTTTTTTGGAAAATCAAGACACTTACACTTTTACAACCAAGTGACTTATACTTTTAAAATCAAGTCAAGTATACTTTTAAAATCAAGTTACTATCACCTCATATACCACATGAAATCTAGATTCATTTAAAACACGTACGTCCACCGTACACTCATTTTATAAAGTTCATGCTCAAAGAAGAAAGGAAGAGTCACATATTAACACTTGTCGTCTGTACCAACGCGATAATCTAAATTCGTCTCGCTCCTCTAGCTAACATTATGGAAACATTTGAATGGCGATAACCGATCCGAATTGCCAAATTAATCCATTTTATGAGTCGTTAGTAGGTTATATATTTAATAATGATCTTATCTAATCAGCTGTGAACCTAGAAAATGTAAAACGAACTGGTTATATCTTAGCTTCTATGCAGATGGAAATTCTACTCATTTCAATATAATTGATTGTCGATATCTTTTTCATTTAACGTTGCAATGGCTTGTTCGATACCTTTTTCATTAGTGTTGTAACTTAGCAAGATCAACTCGACTCTAATGCTTACTAAAAACTCTTACCAACATCTCCCATAAGACTTGGTAAAGACTTAGGAATAATTTAGACATGCCTTTAGCATAGAATCAACAACATGAATACTCCTTAACTTCTAAGAGTAGAATAACTTTTGAAACAATACCACAATTATGGTTCACACGTAGAACATGCCAAAGAAAGAAGGAAGAGGTTCACATACCTTATCGGCGAACTAACCAACTCAACAATCTAGAATCCGCCTCAAGTAGTACTTCAACCTATAAATACAATAACATGTATATCAATTCCATGCTTACTAGTGTAGGTCAATACCAAGTAATGGCTCTTTTTTCTTATAAAAATTTGGACAACACTTCCCCTACTTATACATACTTTTCCACCTTTCAAGAAGACCAATTTCATCAAAACCAAGCACCAATTAAGGGAACAACCAAACAGTTAACCAATGTGATTCACACACCTATTTCTCACTTAAAAACAACCCCATAATCTTAATAAAACAGTCCACTAAAAACAGTCCACAATCCAACAACAATGAGGGTAAAAAGTGAAGCATTTTGTTACACCCCGTATTTACAGGACATGTTTTAAGAACGTACGTGAGAATCCCAAATGATAAGATTAGAGACTTGTAAAAATTTATCGGAATTATGGAATTGTCGGAAAACGTAATATTGTGACGAATGGGAGGACGACACGTGTCACCCCCTTATGTTGTCTTGGACGAAATTTAGCATGGACAAAAGGGTCATTTGACCCTTGTTAGGAAGACAAGTCTTACAACTTGAAGAGCTTGACAATGTTGACTTGGTCAATGGGACCACAAGTCTTGATATTTAATTGAAGCTCATCCAAGCCACACATTTGTACACATCTTGACCCTCCATTGTGCTATATAGTAGTACTAGTAGCAAGACTAAGTTCCACACTTAGAAAATTTTTCAAGAATTTCAAGAACACAAAATGGTGCTCTCGGGTTCACTCCCTTCCATCATGAAAAAAAATTTGTTTGTTGTTTATTAAGCTCCACACTTTAAACCAAGGTTCATGAGTGTATTGTAAGGATATCTCAATAGAAAAATCCCGGAAAAAGATAGTTTTCGTATTAGTCGCAAGGTGAAAACCTAGTTGCTTTTCTAGGTTTTGTTGGGAAGATTGAAGGAAATTTGTTTGTGTTATTCTAAGGGTCTCAAGTAGCGGATTGAGGTGTCAAGAAGAGGCTCTAAGTTGCTAAGGAGCGACTTCGGATTTGAAGTTGGACTAAGAATCGTTGAGGTAATAATCTTGTCTCTTAAGTGTTACAAGATTATTTATTGTTGTTAGCCTTACATGTTTGCTAGCATGAAGTATATGTGTTGAAGTTTTATAAGTATTATGGATTGATTGTAGCCTTAAATCCGAAATGTCATATAAACCATTTGAAGTTGGATTACAAATTGGTCGTTAATTAGAATCGTCGCATGTTACCTACTTGAAGATTATAATAGTTATAATCAATTGCGACTTGATATCATGTTATGCTAACAACTTGGATTGAAATGGAAATTGGATAAGAATTGATGTTATAGTACCTCAAGTTGCCGAATTGGCCTAGTAGTTGTATTAGTTTGATATCGTTTGTGGGGCGGAATTTTACACGTCTAGTAGGCGTGTAATCCCCTATTGTTAATTGCATTGATTGGGCCTTAAATGTGGCGTGTTTGGTTATTGAATTCGGCCTTGAAAAAGGTGGCAAAGTAAGTAGAAACAAAGGAGGTGCTGTCCGATTTTCCGTAGAATTTAGTGACTTTACACTTATAATATTCTACGTTTGAAGTAAGACGTTAATAGACGTATTGTGGACATTATAGGTTGACATACTACGGGCGGGATATTGTACTTGGCAAGTGGTTTGACCCGAAAAGGTATGTAGAACTTTCCTATCTTTTGAGCATGACTAGTTGCACGTATATAGTACGGTAGACGTACAAGACCTTGATATCCTTTACTAGTTTTATGAATAGCCAAGTTGGGTGAGTTAGGAGATTAACTCACTTCTTTAAAAGTATTAAGGATGTCTTAAGTTGTTTTAAATTAAGGGACTTGAAGAGTTTTAAAGTATGTGATACTTGTTTCGTTTTAAACGTATAAGTCCCTTGGATAGGAAATTGTAATTGGCTAAGGTATAAAGTTAATATAACGACTTTATGGGAAGTTGGTTATATTAGCTTTATGGAAAGATAAATGGGGATAATTGACTTGTTTTAATGAAAGACAATTTGGTTTTAAGGCATCAATTGCCTAAGGTTTTTATGAGAAAAGAAGTCACTTGATTTAGAAGCCTAATTTTATTTCTAAAAGTATTGTGACTTGTCTTGAAAAGTAATAGTGACTTGATGCTACGTTTATTAGTATCTTGGAAGTTTTATAATGAAAAGAGTCATCTTTTTAAAAAAGAATAGAAGTACGTAGTACTTTGGGTTAAATTCCCGGATTTTATAAAAGACATGCTAGTGCCTTAAGTAAACTAAAATGAGAGTGTATATGACTAAGGCTAATAAGAAGTTAGGGGGATTTCTTAACTTGCTTATTTATTGTATAATAAGCCGATAGTGCTTATGTTATGTATGATAAGCCGGTAGGGCTTATGTTATGTATGATGGTCGGTTGAGATAGGGTAAGAGTATAAATGAGAGGTAAACCCCCAAGACGTTATACCACCTTCTCCAGGGTAAGAGTATAAATGAGGGGTAAATCCCCAAGACGTTATACCACCTGCTTCAGGGTAAGAGTATAAATGAGGGGTGAACCCCCAAGACGTTATACCACCTGTTTCCGTGGATTTGCTACCCATGATGCGAGGAATACCTCATGCGAGTCCTTATGGGCTTATGTGAGTGATATAGTCCCATGCGGCGGGTACAACCTATGCGAGGAATACCTCATGCGGGTCCACACGACCTATGCGGGTGAAATAGTCCCAGGAGTAGGATTGCTTAATGATACTGCGGGCGGATGGTCCTGCTTTGATCGTGAGCTTCCTATTTTTATGTTGTACGTATACTCTTAGTTACTCTCATTGTTAGTAAGGCAATCGTGGTAATCGTAATTTTATTATCATACATGTCTCCCGCTTTGTTTTAAACTTATGATGTAATTACGATTTTTCCGCTTACATACTTAGTACATATTGTGTATCGAATTTCTTCTGGCCGCTCATGCCGCAGTAGGGTAAGCGAGTGGTGGATCCTCATTCTAGGATCACTTATCGCACGCCAAGCTCCATTTCTCCGGAGGCTTGTCTTTTGGTACGCTTTTCCCCGATGTTGTTGATTTATGTACTTTAAGGGGTATGGCGGCCCCGCCCCGCCACGCTTGTTATTCCTAGAGGTCCAGAGTCACATGTTGTGGTTTGTTTGTAAGAACCGAGTTGTACAATTTGCTTTTGATTATGCATATTTTATAAGACGCCTTATCGGCCAGCTCGTGATGTTATTGTCTAAACATGTTGTATGTTGTGTATGTTTCACGCTATTCTCTCGATGTATACAGGCACGGTGCCCGTGTAGGGCACCGCCGCCCGGCTCGGTCATGACAAAAGTGGTATCGAGCGCTAGTCCTCGGAAAGTGTCTACGCATCGCGTTCTAGTAGAGTCTTGATTATCGGTGTGTTGTGCACCACATCTATAATCGTGAGGTCGCAGGACATTTAGATTGGTTTCATTCTTCTCTCTCCGAGATCGTGCAAGAGAGCCGTCTTATTAGGTTGAATCCTCTCGACCTATTCTTATGAAACAATTATGCCTCCACGGAGCGACCAGGCCCGGCCCGAAGGCAAAGCGGCAGTGAGTCGCTAGCGGTACTCGAGGGTTACTTGGACTCGTGCACGCACTATGCCCGAGGTAGCGTGAGGGTCGGGCGAGTTCAGCCACGCCGACAATATTAGGAGCCGAGAGCGGCGAGCTCCAGAGGTTCCGTACGAGCCTCCACCCCACACCGTGAGCTGAGTATAGAGACTACGGAGAGCAGATCCGGTTATTGACCAGCATAGTAGCAGGGCAACGCCGACAGGATCAGGTGGCTAACCCTAGGGCCGACAGTTTGCGGATTCAGGATTTTCTGGGTTGTCATCCACCCGAGTTTTATGGTTCGAGGTCTGAGGAGGATCCGCAGGAGTTCATTCGGCAGTTACAGCGGACTATGCAGGTTCTTAGGGCTTCAGAGACAGAGTCTGTTATGCTAGCCTCTTACCGGTTACGCGATATTGCGTTGAACTGGTTTGAGTCATGGGAGCTGTCGAGAGGTGAGGATGCTCTTCCAGCTGTTTGGGAGGAGTTTACAGAGGCCTTCATGGATCACTTTTTGCCTCCTGAGATGAGGAGAGCCCGCGTAGATAGATTATTGACCTTGAGGCAGAATGGGAAGACTATCAGGGAGTACAGCCTGGAGTTTGACTCTTTGGCCAGGAATGCGCACACCATTGTAGCTGACATGACGGATAGAGTTCATCGTTATGTGATGGGACTAGACCGTCATATGATTACTGCATGCTTGGGAGTGGCTCTTCAGCCCGGTATGGACATTGCCAGGATGCAGGCGTATGCGCAGGGGATAGAGGATAGAGAGAGGGAGGATCAGATTGACTCAGCGGCCAAGAGGCCAGGCAGCAGGTCTCAGGCGCTGAGGCGACAACCTCAAAGCAGACTAGGTCCACATTCTAGCCAGACGCAGTGCTCCTTCACGGTTTTCGCGTGAGTTCGATCAGCCAGTCATTCGGAGCAGGTCGTGGCTCCAGACTTCTGGAGTTTGAGGAGGCGTAAACCGTCACCGATCGAGACCACCCACATCTCAGTGTGCTCGATGCGGTAGGTCTCACCAGGACGAGTTCCGCATGGCTCTGGGAGCTTGTTACTCTTGTGGCCAGCAGGGCCATTTGAGGAGAGATTGTCCGTCTAGAGGCGACATGGGTGGTACGGCAAGCGAGGATCGATTCCGGGTCTTCCTCTTCTTCTGTGGTTATGCGCCCCGGAGGGCAGGGTACTCACGGACCGGCAGGCCGCGTCAGAGGTCGTGGTGGTGGTTCCAGTTCTAGCGGTCCACAGAACCGCATTTATTCCTTAGCCAGCCGCCAGGATCAGGAGGCTTCCCCTGACGTCGTCACAGGTACATTATTGATTTCATGCTGTGACGTATATGCTTTGATAGATCCAGGTTCTACCTTGTCCTATGTGTCCCTTCTTATTGCGGGTAGAATCGGGATAGAGCCGGTGTCGATAGAGCCTTTTGAGGTAGCTACGCCAGTGGGTGATTCGGTGTTAGCTGAGCGGGTGTATAGAGGTTGTCCGGTGTTTATTTACAGTCGTCAGACCCTTGCAGACTTGATAGAGTTGGAGATGACAAATTTTGATGTCATTATGGGTATGGACTGGTTGGCTTCTTGTTATGCCAACGTTGACTGTAGGGACAGGTTGGTTCGGTTCCAGTTTCCTGGCGAGCCAGTTATCGAGTGGAAGGGCAACACAGCGTCGCCGAGGGGTAGGTTTATTTCTTACCTCAAGGCTAGGAAGATGGTGCAGAAAGGGTACATCTATCATCTGGTTCGGGTATTTGATACAGAGGCTGAGGTGCCGCCTTCGCCATGCAGTGGTTAGGAGTTTCGGATGTGTTCCCGCACGACCTTCCGTATCCTCCCGAGAGGAGATTGAGTTTTGTATTGACACGCCGGACACTCGACCTATTTCTATTCCGCCATATAGGATGGCACCTGCTGAGTTGAGGGAGCTGAAGGACCAGCTGAAAGATTTGCTGGAAAAAGGCTTTATCAGGCCTAGTGTTTCTCCCCAGGAGCGCCGGTTTTGTTTGTGAAGAAGAAGGATGGGACGCCAGATGTGTGTTGATTACAGCGGTGAATAAGGTAACCATAAAAATAGTACCCTCCCGTGATTGATGACTTGTTTGACCGGGCGAGGTGCGAGGCGTTTCCAAGATAGACTGCGATGCAGTAATCATCAAAGTCTGAGTTCGAGAGGCGATATCCCAAAGATCGCATTCAGACCCTAGACGGGCACTATGAGTTCGTGGTTATGTCTTTCGGTTTGACCAACGCCCAAATGTATTTATGGATTTGATGAACCCGTATTCAAGCCATTTTTGGATAAATTTGTGATAGTATTTATTGATGACATCCCGTTTATTCGCGACGAGCAGAGCATGCAGATCACTTGAGGCGGTGATTGGGTCCTCCGAGCCGGCAGCTATTCGCCAAGTTCTCCAGTGTGAGTTTTGTTGGCCTCGTGGCATTCCCGGGCACATTATTGGCCATGATGGTGTTCGGTGGATACGCAAAGATCGAGGCGATCAGTCTTCGCCGAGACCTACTACTCCGACCGAGTGCGCAGCTTAGAATGGCGAGTTATTATCGTAGGTTTGTGGAGCGGTTGCTTCGATTTCAGACCGCTGACTAGGGTGACTCGTAGCGCCAAGTTCCAGTGGACGAGGTCTTGCGAAGGGTTTCCGCCTTACTCTTCCGGCGGGTTAGACGGGTACATGATCTATTGTGATGCCTCGGGTATCGGGCTAGGGTGTGTTTTGATGCAGCACGACAAGGTTATAGCCTATGCTTCCCGGCAGTTACGGAAGCATGAGAGGAATTATCCTACCCACGACTTGGAGTTGGCCGCAGTTATTCATGCCTTGAAGATTTGGAGACATTATTTGTATGGGGTTCATGTGGATATTTATACAGACCACAAGAGCCTCCAGTATATCTTCAGGTAGAGGGAGCTGAACTTGAGACAAAGACGGTGGTTAGAGTTGTTGAAAGTGTTACACCCCGGAATTTCAGGATATGTTTATAAGAACGAAGGTAAGAACCCAAAAATATTAAGATTTGAGACGAGTAAAAATTTATCGGAATTATGGAATTGTCGGAAAACGAAATATTGCAACGAATGGGAGGGCGACACGTGTCAACCCCTTTGTGGACTTGGACGAAATTGTCATGGTTAAAATGGTCATTTGACCATAATTTAAATGACCAAGTCTTGCAAAGACAAAGAGCTTGACACTGTTGACTTGTCAAAGGGCCACTTGGCTTGATCCATGTGAAACTCATCCAAGCCATCCATATGTACCAATCTAGACCCTCCATTATGTTATATATGTACACTAGTAGTGCAAGACTTTGTCATTCTCAACACTTAGAAAATTTTTGGAAACTTGTTCTTGCTCACTAATGAGGGCTCACTATGAATGGGATTTTCCAAGAGGAAAATTTTCAATTGTTGTCCAATAATCTCCCCACTTTAAACCAAGGTACCTAAGGGTATTGTAAGTGTATCTCAATAGAAATATCCCGGAAAAATGGTGTTTTCGTATTAGTCGCAAGGCGAAAATCTAAGGAGTTATTCAACTTTGAAGATGGAACTTGAAGAGGAGTTCCTCATAAGCTTCTAAGGGTTGCTTGGAGTGGATTGGAACGTCGAAAGGAGGAGCTAAAGTTGCTAAGGATCGACTTGTAATCTCGGATCATATTTGGGCTAAATGAGGTATAATCTTTGTCTTACTTTTGTAATTGAAGATTCCATGTTATTATATGTTAGAAATGATCATGTGATATGTGTTATGAAGATTGATAAGTGTTATGGAAGTTTAGAAGCTCAAATCCGAAAATGACATGTTGAGGCATTTGAAATTGAATTACATTTTGGTCGTTAATTAGAATCGTCGCATATTACCTACTTGAAGATTGTAGTAGTTATACTCAATTGCGGCTTGATAACATGTTATACTAAACAACTTGGATTGAATAGGAAATGGGAAAAGAATTGGTATTGTTGTCCCTAATTGCCGAATGGACATTGTATTTTTGGACTAGTTTAATGTCAATTGTGGGGCGGAATTTTACACGTCTTGATTAAGCGTGTAATCCCCTATGTTAACTACTTTGTTGAGCCTTAAATGTGGCGTGTTTGGTTATTGAATTCGGCCTTGAAAAAGGTGGCAAAGTATGTAGAAAAAAAGTGTTGTCCGATTTTCCGTAGAATTTAGTAGCTTTGCACTTGGAATATTCTACGTTTGAAACTAGAAGTTAATAGACGTACTATGGTCATTATAGGTTGACATTCTACGACATAATGGACTTAGCAAGTGGATTAAACCAAGAGGTATGTGGAACTTTCTTATCTCTTGAGCATGAATAAGTTGTAAATGTATAGTACGGTGACGTCTGATATTTTGACAATCTAGGTCCATTTGATATCCTTGGCTTATTTTAAGAATGTCCAAGTTGATTGAGTTAGGGAATTAACTCACTTGTTTAAATATTAAGGATATCTTGGTTTTCAAAAGTTAAGATACTTTAAGTATGTTGAAAGTATTATTGATACTTGTTTTGTTGGAAAGTTTAAGTCTCTTGGTTATAAAGAAGTATGTAAGTTGCTAATGTATAAAGCTAGTATAACGGCTTTATGGGAAGTTGGTTATAATAGCTTTATGGAAAGTTAAAAAGAGTGGTTTACTCTAAGTAATTTAAGTATGTTAAATGACTTGAAATAACGAAAGGCAAATTGATTTAAAGGTATCAATTGCTTAGGGTTTTAAAAGAAAGAAGTCACTTGATTTAGAATCCCGAAAATGTATTTTCTAAAAAGGTATTGTGACTTGTCTTAAAATGTAGTTATGACTTGATACTACGATTATTAGTATCTTGGAAGTTTTATATGAAAATGAGTCATTTTAAAAGAATAGAAGTACGTAGTACTTTGGGTTAAACTCCCGGATTTATAATAACATGTTAGTGCCTTAAGTAAACTAAAATGAGAGTGTATATGAATAAGACTAATAAGAAGTTAGGGGGATTTCTTAACTTGCTTATTTATTGTATGATAAGCCGGTAGGGCTTATGTTATGTATGATGGCCGGTTGAGATAGGGTAAGAGTATAAATGAGGGGTAAACCCCCAAGACGTTATACCACCTTCTCCATGGTAAGAGTATAAATGAGGGGTAAACCCCCAAGACGTTATACCACCTGCTTCAGGATAAGAGTATAAATGAGGGGTAAACCCACAAGACGTTATACCACCTGTTTCCGTGGATTTGCTACCCATGATGCGAGGAATACCTCATGCGAGTCCTTATGGGCTTATGCGGGTGAAATAGTCCCATGCGGGTCCACACGACCTATGCGGGTGAAATAGTCTCAGGAGTAGGATTGCTTAATGATACTGCGGGCGGGTGGTCCTGCTTTGATCGCGAGCTTCCTATTTTTATGTTGTAAGTATACTCTTGATTACTCTCATTGTTAGTAAGTCACTGTGTACTGTCAATTGAGTTATCATACCTGTCTCCAGTTTTATTATAGACTTATGATTTCATTACGATTTCGGCCACATATTTGGTACATGTTGTAATCGACCTCCTTGGCCGCGTTCATGCCGCAGGTAGTATACTGAGTAGTTGATCCTCACTTTTAGGATCGCTGATTCACCGCTGGTAAGCTCCATTACTCCGGAGGCTTATCCCTGGTATGGTCGGTTGTTGTACATTCAGGGGTATGGCGGGGCCCTGTCCCGTCACAGTTGTTATTCTTAGAGGTCTGTAGTCACATTTGTGGATTGGGTTGTAAAGAAAAAAAATGTACTGTTTATTAAGTATAGGTTACGGAAGGTGGCCTTATCGGCTAGCCTGTTGTTATTTTATGTTTTAAGCATTTTATAAGTTGTGTATGTTCCGCTGCTATTCTCTGATGTATACCGAAAGGGGTGCCCAGGTATGGCACCAGTCGCGGGCCCGGGGTCGGGTCATGACAAAAGTGGTATCAGAGCAGTTAGTTCTCGGAAAGTGTCTACAGACCGTGTCTAGTAGAGTCTTGATTATCGGTGTGTTGTGCACCACATCTATAATCAGGAGGCTGCAGGACATTTAGTATTGGTTTCCATTCTTCTCACTCTAAGATCGTGCGATAGAGCTGTATGGTTAGGGTCGTCTCTCCCTAACAAGTTATGATTGTTCGCCACGAAAGGCAAAGCGTGACCAGAAAGATTATGTGGATTGCGTATCCAGGTTGGTAATGTTTGTAGTTGGTATTATGACATACAGCTATACGGATTTATGTATGAGGGTCAGACGCGTGTTGCCTAGAATGATTTTAGAGTACCAGGATTTGGTAAGGACTAAATAAATACCGGGAAGGTATGAAATAGTTTAATGAACTCTCATCAAGGTTTTACGTGCTAATTTGAGATAATTAGGAGATGATGAGTTGTCTGAGAAAGAAATGGACCCTTAAGAAGTTTAATTAAGGACTTAATGGAAGACTATGTTAATATATTAAGCTACGTGGTATGATTAAGAGAATGGTACGGGTGAGATCCGTATGGAGTAAATATGGTTGTTATGATCAAGACAACACGATTATGGGATTACCAGAAGTTATTGCATTCGCTACGGGAATCGATAAGGTAGGCTTGGAGCATGGAAATTGCGAGCCTAAGAATATTGATAACTGCCGAGACCTTAGCTATATAAGGCCTTCTCGGGTAGTAAAAATTTAAGACAGCCAAGGAAAAGAGTTAAATACGACGCCGAGTCGGGTTGGGGACCTATTAAGGGTCGCTCCATAGCTTGAAATGAAATGGGATCAGTTGGAAGTAGTCCCGCTACGTGACAGGGTCACGAGGGTGCAAGGCCCAAGTCTAGTTAATCATTTTACGGGTTCGTGGACGTGTTCCACCGGAACCAGGGTGTGAGAGCCGGAAATGGCCTTATGTTATTTAGAATAGTAACTCCAAATATTGGAGGCCCGAATCTGTATGAAGGCTATGTACGTATGCTAGTATAAGTTTGGAAGTACGGAAAAGTATGACCAGTGAAAAAAAGAGCAACCAAGTGTAAAGAAATGGAGCCTGAATCCATGAGGACCTTTCATGGTGACTACACCCGTGAGTGTTGGGTGGTAGCTGAGCGGGTAGATAATAATTACCGGTAACGATACAGTCGTTGGACCCCAGCGCACTAGCAGAGCTGCATGACAGACGTTGATGTCATTATGAGTACGAACTAGTTGGCCTCTTGTTATGCCAACGTGGACTACAGAGAGATTGATTCGCACCGCCTCCGTAAGCGTTATCGAGTGGAAAGGAAGAGAAGTGGTGGTAACCAGTGAATTATCCTTCCTTCTTTGACATTGTTGATTTTAATAAGTCTGTGTGACTTGTTCATTTGAGGTAAATTGACGCAGAAAGTAAGTAATAATTGAATTTGAAGGAATTTATGTTAAGTGCCCTTGGAGGTACTTGGAGTTGGTTTGGTGTGGCGGTCAGGGCCACGACCTTCCGGATAATTTCAGGAAAGTGTGCAAGGCATGAATAAAATAAGTACGAGTGCTGCCGGCAGAAAACTGAGGGCATCTTTGGTAGGTTTTGAAAATCTACATGACTTTAAGGCGGTGCGTGATGATTAGATATTTACTGGACCGCAAGAGGACCCTGTGATTAGGGTTGTGACTCCAAGGAAAGTTTATAAAAGGGAGATAAGTTCTCTCCCCCACGTAAAAGGACAGTTTTACGTATTATGGGGTTGCGTGTACCCATGTTGTTAGACGCAGGATATGAGACTGGTAAGGTGTTCGGTATCGTCATGCCATAGGTTACAGTTGTAGATAACCGTGGGAAAAGTGTTGTGTTGGGGTAATTAAGAACGACGTACGAATTGGTCGAGGAAGTATCGTAAAGATATAAATGCAGGTTGTACGCATGTATGAAACTGTACGATTATGAATCAAGATAGAAATACTTTTGCTAATAATAAGCCTAAGGTAAGGATATGGCCAGAATGATAAAGGAGAATACGACTATGGTTATGTAAGTTGCACGAGATATGACTACCCCAGACTAGTGTAAAGACCATTAGTAAATAATGGGAAGTAAGAACATTTCGAGGAAATGTGGTAAACCTAGCTATAGGCTCTACAGACTGTGAAAGGAAAATCGGGTTACTACTTTACGAGATCAAGGAAATCCCCCCCCCCCCCTAAATTGTGATTGACAGTAAGTCTTAGCCATGAGGCAAGCAAAGGAATTAAGTCTAAGTTTAGTGACCAAGTTTGGTTGCAACAGAAAGGGAAACAAGAACCATAAGTGAGATTAAGGATACCCGAATATTTCGCAGGAATGAGAAAGACTTTCAGTTATTGGAAGATAAGTTGACCACGACTACAGTTCTAACCCCTCCTGTGAGACTAGAGGGTTAGGTTATTATTGTAACACGTTGGGTGTTGGGCTAGGTTGTGTGCTGATGCAAAATGATAATGTTAGAGCCTATGTTTCCCGGCAGTTAGGGAAGCATGAGCGGAATTATGCCACTCATGATTTAGAGCTGGCGGCAGTTAAATCATGCCTTGAAGATTTGGGGGCATGACGTATATTATAGACTTCATGTGGATATTTGTGCAGACCACAAAAGCCTCCGGTATACCTTCAGACAGAGGTAGTAGAATTTGCGACAGCGACGGTGGTTAGAGTTATTCAAGGATTGTGATATCGATATCCTATACCATCCGTGGAAAGCAAGACGATTCTGTATACTCTTAGTCGTGGTCTACGGGTAGTCCGCCGATGGAAGCGGTGCAGACAGGACGTGGTCCGTGAGATTCGTTAGCTAACGAGCCGGGGGGTTCGATTATTTGTTTCCAAGGTTAATGAAGTTTAGATCCGAGAGGTTGCCGAGTCTTCCATCGTTGAGGAAGTAAAGAGGCGACAGTATGAGGATCCAGTTATGATACGGTATCGAGATACGGCTCTCCGAGAAGAGAAGAGCCTGTTTGAGTAGCACCGGATGAGGTGCTGTGATATGAGGATAGATTGTGTGTACCCGGTGCTGCAGGACTAGTCAACATGTTTTAGGGGAGGCATACAGTGCTTATTGCTCAAATTGTTCGGGGTCAACTAAGTTGTGTCGTGACCTCAGATGTATGTATGGGTAAGATGACCGGAAAAGGGACGTAGCAGAGTTGTTGCTTAATATCCGAATTAGTAGCATGTCATGGTTGAACACCAGAAGCCCAGTGGGCTATTACAGGCGATTTAGACCCCGACTTAGACATGGGATGTAATTAAAATGGATCTTGTTACATGGTGGCATCGTACTCAGAGGAAGTGCGACTCCCTGGGGGTCATGGTAAATGGTGTGAAACCAGCCGTGTTCTTCCGGTTAGGACCACTTACTCGGCTGAGGTTCGTGCTAGCTTTTATAGCAGGGGGATTGTGATACTGCACGGGGTTCCTACGTTTATGATGTCAGACAGATGAGCTCGATTACAGATAACTTCTGGAGGTTTTTCAGAAGGGTTTTAGGGACACAGGTGAGTCTCAGTGTTGCATTACACCCTCAGACCGACGGACATGCAGAGCGTACTATCCAGGCACTTGAGGATAGGTTGCGGGCCTGTGTTCTTGATTTCAGAAATAGCCGGGAGGGTTAATTGCCTCTTGTTGTGTTGCGTACGATAACAGATACCCTTCCAGTATTCAGATGGCCCTGTATGAGGCCTTATATGTAAGAAAGTGTAGATCACCGGTTGGATGGTTCGACGTAGGCGAGGTTCAGTTATTTGGTCCAGACTTGATTCAGCGGGCTGCGGATAAGGCGAAGCTTATCCAGGAAAGATTATGAGTAAGCTTAGAGTCAGCAGAAGCTTTATGCAGATAACCGATGTGGACACATGGGGGTTCAGGTTGACATTTTAGTATGAGCATTGTTATGTGGCCACGTGTGGCATTATTGGTATGTAGGGGTTGTAAGGAGACTATGTCGCTATCTTTAAGTTGGACTCCCGAAAGAACATTCGGGGATGAATGTTTCTAAGGGGGGAAGAATGTTACACCCCGGAATTTCAGGATATGTTTATAAGAACGAAGGTAAGAACCCAAAAATATTAAGATTTGAGACGAGTAAAAATTTATCGGAATTATGGAATTGTCGGAAAACGAAATATTGCAACGAATGGGAGGGCGACACATGTCACCCCCCTTTGTGGACTTGGACGAAATTGTCATGGTTAAAATGGTCATTTGACCATAATTTAAATGACCAAGTCTTGCAAAGACAAAGAGCTTGACATTGTTGACTTGTCAAAGGGCCACTTGGCTTGATCCATGTGAAACTCATCCAAGACATCCATATGTACTAATCTACACCCTCCATTATTTTATTTATGTACACTAGTAGTGCAAGACTTTGTCATTCTCAACACTTAGAAAAATTTTGGAAACTTGTTCTTGCTCACTAATGAGGGCTCACGGCAATGGGGATTTTCCAAGAGGAAAATTTTCAATTGTTGTCCAATAATCTCCCCACTTTAAACCAAGGTACCTAAGGGCATTGTAAGTGTATCTCAATAGAAAGATCCCAGAAAAATGGTGTTTTCGTATTAGTCGCAAGGCAAAAACCTAAGGAGTTATTCAACTTTGAAGATGGAACTTGAAGAGGAGTTCCTCATAAGCTTCTAAGGGTTGCTTGGAGTGGATTGGAACATCGAAAGGAGGAGCTAAAGTTGCTAAGGATCGACTTGTAATCTCGGATCATATTTGGGCTAAATGAGGTATAATCTTCGTCTTACTTTTGTAATTGAAGATTCCATGTTATTATAAGTTAGAAATGATCATGTGATATGTGTTATGAAGATTGATAAGTGTTATGGAAGTTTAGAAGCTCAAATCCGAAAATGACATGTTGAGGCATTTGAAATTGAATTACATTTTGGTCGTTAATTAGAATCGTCGCATATTACCTACTTGAAGATTGTAGTAGTTATACTCAATTGCGGCTTGATAACATGTTATACTAAACAACTTGGATTGAATAGGAAATGGGAAAAGAATTGGTATTGTTGTCCCTAATTGCCGAATGGACATTGTATTTTTGGACTAGTTTAATGTCAATTGTGGGGCGGAATTTTACACGTCTTGATTAAGCGTGTAATCCCCTATTGTTAAATACTTTGTTGAGCCTTAAATGTGGCGTGTTTGGTTATTGAATTCGACCTTGAAAAAGGTGGCAAAGTATGTAGAAACAAAGGAAGTGCTGTCCGATTTTCCGTAGAATTTAGTAGCTTTTCACTTGGAATATTCTACGTTTGAAACTAGAAGTTAATAGACGTACTATGGTCATTATAGGTTGACATTCTACGTACGGAGAATTGGACTTAGCAAGTGGATTAAACCGAAGAGGTATGTGGAACTTTCTTATCTCTTGAGCATGAATAAGTTGTAAATGTATAGTACGGTAGACGTACAAGATTTTGACAATCTAGGTCCATTTGATATCCTTGGCTTATTTTAAGAATGTCCAAGTTGATTGAGTTAGGGAATTAACTCACTTGTTTAAATATTAAGGATATCTTGGTTTCAAAAGTTAAGATACTTTAAGTATGTTGAAAGTATTATTGATACTTGTTTTGTTGGAAAGTTTAAGTCTCTTGGTTATAAAGAAGTATGTAAGTTGCTAATGTATAAAGCTAGTATAACGGCTTTATGGGAAGTTGGTTATAATAGCTTTATGGAAAGTTAAAAAGAGTGGTTTACTCTAAGTAATTTAAGTATGTTAAATGACTTGAAATAACGAAAGGCAAATTGATTTAAAGGCATCAATTGCTTAGGGTTTTAAAAGAAAGAAGTCACTTGATTTAGAAGCCCGAAAATGTATTTTCTAAAAAGGTATTGTGACTTGTCTTAAAATGTAGTTATGACTTGATACTACGGTTATTAGTATCTTGGAAGTTTTATATGAAAATGAGTCATTTTAAAAGAATAGAAGTACGTAGTACTTTGGGTTAAACTCCCGGATTTATAATAACATGTTAGTGCCTTAAGTAAACTAAAATGAGAGTGTATATGAATAAGACTAATAAGAAGTTAGGGGGATTTCTTAACTTGCTTATTTATTGTATGATAAGCCGGTAGGGCTTATGTTATGTATGATGGCCGGTTGAGATAGGGTAAGAGTATAAATGAGGGGTAAACCCCCAAGACGTTATACCACCTTCTCCATGGTAAGAGTATAAATGAGGGGTAAACCCCCAAGACGTTATACCATCTGCTTCAGGGTAAGAGTATAAATGAGGGGTAAACCCCCAAGACGTTATACCACCTGTTTCCGTGGATTTGCTACCCATGATGCGAGGAATACCTCATGCGAGTCCTTATGGGCTTATGCGGGTGAAATAGTCCCATGCGGGCGGGTATAACCTATGCAAGGAATACCTCATGCGGGTCCACACGACCTATGCGGGTGAAATAGTCCCAGGAGTAGGATTGCTTAATGATACTGCGGGCGGGTGGTCCTGCTTTGATCGCGAGCTTCCTATTTTTATGTTGTAAGTATACTCTTGATTACTCTCATTGTTAGTAAGACATCGTATCGTTAATTGAGTTACCATACCGCTCCGCTTTATTATAGACTTATGATTTCATTACAAGATTTCAGCCACATATTTGGTACATGTTATCGACCTCCTTGGAGGTCGTTCATGCCGCAGGTAGAG
Source organism: Przewalskia tangutica (assembly GCA_029844215.1). Lineage (NCBI taxonomy): Eukaryota > Viridiplantae > Streptophyta > Magnoliopsida > Solanales > Solanaceae > Przewalskia > Przewalskia tangutica. The sequence goes on from CM056718.1 coordinate 109,742,001, forward strand.
TATACAGGTAGCTGATCCTCACTTTTAGGATCGCTGATTCAGCTGTTGAGAAACTCCATTACTCCGGAGGCTTATCCCTGGTATGGTCGGTTGTTGTACATTCAGGGGTATGGCGGGCCCCGTCCGTCACGCTTGTTATTCTTAGAGGTCTGTAGTCACATTTGTGGATTGGGTTGTAAAGAAAAAATGTCCGCTATTCTCCGATGTATCACAAAGTGGTGCCTGTGTAGGGCACTCCGCGCCCGGCCCGTCGTGACAAAAGTGGTATCAGAGCAGTTAGTCCTCGGAAAGTGTCTACAGACCGTGTCTAGTAGAGTCTTGATTATCAGAGCTGAATTGTGTGCATTAAATGTGGCGTTGGTTATTGAAATTCGGCCTTGAAAGAGGTGGCATAGTAAGTAGAAACAAAGGAAGTGTTGTCCGACTTTCCGTAGAATGTAGGGACCTTGCACTTAGTTATTCTACGTTCGAAGCTAGAGATTGATAGACGTTTTATGACCATTATAGGATTGAAGTACTACGGTAGCATATCCTACTTAAGGGGGGAAATTACTGTGGAGCATTTTGCTAACCGTCGATAATCGTCGCGAGGTATGTGATTCTTCCTATCCTCTTCAGCATGACTATTTGGGAAATATATAGTGCGGTAGACGCACGTGTTTTAAAGGAATTAAATTTCCCTTTTGTGCCTTGACTTGATATGAAGTGTAAAGGTCTTGATTGTGTGAAAAAGTAGTAAACTCCCATTCGTTAGTAATGGGTACTTGGTTGTTAAAGAATAAGCCCTCTTGGTCTCATAAGGGCTTATAGTTGTAATTGGTTGGTTTAAAACATAAAGTGTTATAACGGCTTTATGAGAAGTTTGTTATAACCACTTTATGTAGGTAAAAGAATGGTTTGTTGATTTCAAAAGATAAGAGACTTGACTTGTAATTGACTTAATTGGTGTTGAAAAGTGTGAAACCTCATTCGTGAGAAATGAGTACTTGGTTTTTAAAAGAATAATGTTACATGAATTTCGGAAATGGGAATAAGAATCGAACAAGCCAATGCAGCGTTAATAAAGGAAAAAGGTAATGACAATTAATCATATTAAAACCAGTAGAAACCTCCATCTGCATAGAAGCTAAGATAAGACAAAATTGTATTACATTTCCTAGATCATGGCTGCTCTAATAAGAATTATTGTAATCAAGTTTCGATCTTCTTAAGAATTCCAAAGTAAGGAACTCGATTTCTAAAAGAAAAGAGACTTAAGAATTTGAAGTGTTTTGTTTTAAAAGAAAGGCATGGTTTTGTCTGGTATTGTTTTAAAACATAAAGTGTTATAATAGCTTTATGGGAACTTAGTTATAACGACTTTATGGAAAATAAAGAAATGGATTCATTATTGGATTTAGAATGGTAACTTGATTTTTTTGGAAAAAGAGAAGCAACTTGTTTTCAAATATTGAACTCTTTGTGAATGGAAAAACATAAGTGGCTTGGTTATGAAAGTATGTAGTATTTTGGGGTTGAAACCCGGAATTGTTGACATGAAATGAAAGTACGTTGAACTGGCCTATGCTTGTTGTGATAGCTTTTGTTGTACAAGTGTTATAATAGCTTTATGGGAACTTAGTTATAACGACTTTATGGAAAATAAAGAAATGGATTCATTATTGGATTTAGAATGGTAACTTGATTTTTTTGGAAAAAGAGAAGCAACTTGTTTTCAAATATTGAACTCTTTGTGAATGGAAAAACATAAGTGGCTTGGTTGTGAAAGTATGTAGTATTTTGGGGTTGAAACCCGGAATTGTTGACATGAAATGAAAGTACGTTGAACTGGCCTATGCTTGTTGTGATAGCTTTTGTTGTACAAGTGTTGTATTTACGTACTCGCGTCTCGTTGGAGGCTTATCCGTTGATTGATGGACTTACTGACACGTTGGGTAGCCCACGGGTATGCTTCCACTATATCGATTCTTGATGGACATACTGACACGTTGGGAGGCCCACGGGTATGCTTCCATTAGGGGTGTTATTATTGTTATTTGATTGGACATACTGACACGTTGGGTAGCCCACGGGTATGCTTCCACAGTGAGTAGTATCTTGTTATTTGATTGGACATACTAACACGTTGGGTAGCCCACGGGTATGCTTCCACAGTGAGTAGTATCTTGTTATTTGATTGGACATACTGACACGTTGGGTAGCCCACGGGTATGCTTCCACAGTGAGTATTGTTTTGTTAGTTGTTTGGACATACCGACACGTTGGGTGGCCCACGGGTATGCTTCCACAGGGATTGTTATCTTGTTATCTCCTTTGGGCATACCGACACGTTGGATGGTCCACGGGTATGGGCCCACTAGGACGGTTCCAGGGCCATGCTTATACCGAGGTGAGATGTCGGGGCATGCAGCCATTGTGCGGGTTAAATTCCCGGGTTGTATTTGAGTGATGGTTTCAAGGGCATGAGTCCCTATATTGATATGACTGCTTATATGTTGTGGTGCTGTAGTTTGGTTATCATACATGTCTCCTGCTTTATATAGACTATTATGATTTCATTTACGATTTTTCGCCACATACTTGGTACTTGCTTGACCTCCTTCGGGGCCGATTCATGCCGCAGTTGAGGTACATAGCTTGGCGATCCACACTCTTAGGATCGCTGTTCGGTTCTCGGAAGCTCCATATCTCCTAAGCTTGTCACGTGGTACGGTTCCTCAAGTAGTAGACTTTTGTTTATTCGGGGCATGGCGGCCCTGTCCGTCATTATGGTTTCAAAATTCTTAGAGTGCAGCAGAGCCGTGGCGGGTTTGTAAGGGATATCGCTCAAGTTTTCATTTATGTACAAAAAGGTAACCGTTTGGGTTAGCCTGTTTTCTTATTTCACTGTTTTCTTTCATGAGTTTTTATTTTCGCTGGTTTTTCTCTGATGTTGTATCACTAGGGTGCCCGGGGTAAGGCACCAGTCACGGGCCCGGGATCGGGTCGTGACAAAAGTGGTATCAGAGCAGTTAATCCTCGGAAAGTGTCTACAGACCGTATTTAGTAGAGTCTTGATTATCGGTGTGTTGTGCACCACATCTATAATCAGGAGGCTACAGGATATTTAGGATTGGTTTCCATTCTTCTCACTCTGAGATCGTGCCTTAGAGCTGTGTTATAAGTTGGACTCCCTCTGGCGTATTCTTATGTACGGGTACGCCTCACGCAGTGCAACGTGAGCCCGGAGGCAAGGCAGCAGAGGGAGCTACGAGTAGAACACAGAGGGTTACGAGGGCACAGGCCCGGAATGTTACACCCCGTAGTTCCAGTGTATGTATATGAGGACGTACGTACGTAAATACGACATTAAAATTGGAAAGGAAGAAAGATGTGATTTTTCGACGGAAAAGTTTCCGAATTTTGAGAAGGAAAAATGTTCGTTAATGGGAATTGGATTCCCAGATTTGGTATTCGGACTTTTTGGAATATTTGAGAATTATGGAATTTTATTTCCGAAATTGGTCACGGGCCCACGAGAATTTACTGCTTTTGTGGGCCCACTTTATTTTCGGATTTTTGGCATTGCGGATATTTTCGGAAGATGAAATATTTTGGACGAGTAGGGGGGCGACACGTGTCACCCCCGTGTGGCCATGTTGGCCGAATTGGAGAAGGCCAAGTGGGACGTTTTTAGGTGGACAAGTGGCCCATTTTTGTGGTGGCCACTTGTCCCATTTTTGTGGTAGCCAAATGGTTGGCCAACTACCCACACACATGTACCCCATCCTCACCACACACTTGCCTAGATCTTGGCCATTGATTTTCCTATAAATACCCCATTGTTTCAAGACTTATTTCATCCACACTTTGAGATTCTAAGTCACAAAATACTCCCCCTTTGTTGAGGTTCTCGTCCTACTCTCCCTTGGTGTAGGAAAAATTCTTCAAGTGTTGATATAGTCCCAAATACCTTAGCCTAGTATCCCTAGTTGTATTCCAAGTTATTTCAATACTAGAGCAGGAAATTCTACTTTATTCCTTTAGTCGCAAAAACGAAGCCCTAGAAAAATCTTCATAGCTTACATGAAGTGTTAAGAGAAGTTATTTGGAAACTTCTAAGGGTTGCTTGGAGCGGGTTGGGCGTCGAGAATGGAGCTAAACGTTGCTCAGGATCGACTTATAATCTTGGATAATTTTGGGCTTATCGAGGTAATGATCTATGTCCCTCTATTGTAATTGGAAATTACATGTTGTAGTAGTTAATCATTGAGTATAAGATATATTGGAAGTATAATTATAAGGAATTGAACTGTATTTACATTGGACTGTATTTGCAGTAGACTTGTAGTATTATTGTGGAGTAGAATTGTACACGTCAGGTTAGACGTGTAACCCCCATGGAAGTGTTGGTGTGGTAGCAGGCCTCGATTGAGGAGGAGGTTTATGTGGTTGCGGGGAGAGGTCTTTGCTGAATTTTCCGTAGAATAAGGAATCTTGTATCTAGAATTATTCTACGAAGAGAGCGAGAGGTTGAGAGACGTTTTGTGGCCTTTATAGGTTGAAGTACTACGAGTAGCGTATTCTACTTGAAGGGTGGAAAAGGCGAGCAAGGTTAGAGTACTTTGGAGCGTTTTGCTAATTGTCGATAATCGTCGCGAGGTATGTGAACCTCTTCCTATCCTTTCTAGCATGATATTTGTGAAATATATTTAGTGCGGTAGGCAGCGTGTGTTTAAAGGAAGTTGATTTTCCTTTTGTGTCCTTGACTTGATTCCAAAGTTAAGTGACTTGTTATGAAACATTAAGGACTTGAATTATGTTAAAAATTTGTAAAATCTCACTCATGATTAATGGGTGTGTGGTCTTTTAAAGAATAAAGTTATCTTAATTTCGAAAATAAGAATGGTTTTATCATTGGATTTAAAATGATAACTTGACTTATAAACAACTTGATTTTGGGAAAGGAGAAGTAATTTGATTTAAAGGTATAGGTTACTTGTTTTTAAAAGAGTAAGACACTTGATTTAAAAAGTATATTGCTACTTGAATTTTAAAGGAGAAGTGCCTTTGTTTTAAAAGAAGGTATGGAAATTGTTTTGGTTTTACTTTGATATCTTTTGACTTGAGTTTAAATAATAAGAATCTGGAAGTATTTCAAAAGAGTTATTAACCATTTTTGAAAGAAAAGAAATACTTGGTTTTAAAATCTTAAGTGTTATACTAGCTTTATGGGAAGTTAGGTATAACGACTTAAGGAAGATAGAAGAGCAGTTTACTTATTTTTTTATGAAAGTCTTGTATTGATTACGGAAAGTGTAGTAAGATGGTTTGATAAGTAGACATGTTAGGATGCTACGTGTGTTAGTGTCTTGTGATGTTTGTATAAAGGGTTTCCACTTGTTGTGCTTATGTTGTTTAACGATAAGTTGTTATGTTAGTATTATATCACTCACCTCTTGACATGATTAGGGGTTAAGGCGCCTCCGTCTGGGGTAGACTCGGTAGTGCGTGTGACCTATGATTCGAGAATACCTCATGCGGGTTTGTGTGACCTATGCGGAGCTACGAGAGTTCGAGTTAGTGTGCGGCCTTTATGGTCATGCGGTCTATGTGGCCATGCGGGTGCGAGTCGGGGCGTTGCCGGGAGTAGCTACCCTCGATGCGGGAATACCTCATGCGGGCCATCGGAGTGGCTTATGCGGAGTGCGGGAAGTTCGAGGACTGACGCGCGCATTAGATCTGCGGCGAGTGGCGGCCGATCATGTGGCGGTCTAGACAAATCTCATGATCTGATTTATGACCTTGTTGGTGCGTGGGTTTTAGTAGTCGGCTATGCCTTCGTACTTACCGTGCGGTTTTATTATGACACGGTAGGACACGGTGTTCATGTGTATTCCTTGGTGCTTTTATATCATAGGCTGCCGTGATGAGGAAGATATTCCACGGGCATGATTGATGTTGTGGGCGTGAGACCCATATTTGTATTTGAGTGATGACTTTGAGGCGTGAGTCACGACTTGACATATTTGCTTATTTATTGTGATCGTAGTTTGGTTATCATACATGTCTCTGCTTTATATAGACTACTATGATTTCATTTCTGATATTTTGATTTCACATACTTGGTACTGTTGCTTGACCTCCTTGGGCTGCGTTCAATCCGCGGTAGGTACACGGTGTTGATCCTCGCTCTTAGGGTCACGATTCGGCGTTTGGGAAGCTCGTTTCTCGGAGGCTTATCGGTGGTATAGTCCTGTCGTTGTAAGTGCTTACATTCGGGGTATGGCGGGCCCTGTCCGCCATTGTTGTCATATCATTCTTAAGTGCAGTAAATCGTTGTGGCGTAATTGTAAAAGGGATGTAATCGTTCTAGTTGTTATATATTTATGCGAAAGGCAACTTTTCTCGAATAAGCTGTTTTACACTTCACTTTATTCATGTCTTGTTTTATATTCATTGATTACTCGATGTATGGCTACTTGGGTGCCCGGTAAGGCACGATCCACGGGCCGGTTGGTCGTGACAAAAGTGGTATCGAGCGATTAATCCTCGGAAAGTGTCTACAAACCGTATCTAGTAGAGTCTTGATTATCGGTGTGTTGTGCACCACACCAATAATCAGGAGGCTATGAGATATTTAGGATTGGTTTCCATTCTTCTCATTCTGAGATCGTGCCTTAGAGCTGTATTATAAGTTGAACCCCTCTGACGTATTTCGTTTCTACCAGTTATGCCTCTACGCAAGGCAACGAGCCCGAAGGCAAGGCGAAGGAGGCTGCGAGTAGAGCACGAAGGTTACGAGCACGGGCCCATTCATTATCGAGACAACGCTTCATTCGGGAGTTACTGCGGCCGCTAGCCCCAGAGAGTTTATAGCGTGGCGGTAGCTCACGAGACCACGATACACGAGCCTCTAGTCCCGGCGGGAACAAAGGATATGAGTTACAAGGAGATGACCCGATTACTAGCTAGTCGGTGGTAGGAATGAGGACGGCGGAGCCGGTGGTTCAAGCGATGCGATGGTTCACCTAGATCCGATAGTTTGAGGCATCGGGGCTTCTTGAGTTCTGATCCACGAGTTCTATGGATTGAGGGTGAGGAAGATCATCGTGAGTTTATTCGACGATTGCAGCGGATCATGAAAGTGATCGAGACCTCGAGGCATTTCTTACACACTTTTGCCTCGGCGATGTGGAGAGCTCGGGCGAGATAGATTTATGAGGTTGAGGCGAGCAGGCGAGCGGTTAGGGAATCTGATATAGAGTTTGACTTATTGGCTCGTTATGTCCCGCTTTAGTGGCGGACATGGAGGATAGAGTGCACCGATATGTCACGGGACATGACGATTATCTAGCGAGAGAGTTGTACAAGAGTAGCTCTTGATCGGACATGGACATTGCCGCGTACATGCTTTGCGCGGTGAGAGCGTGAGATCGACGGACTAACCAAGATCGCGAAGAGGGCGAGAATAGCGAGGTCCTTTGGTAACTTTCGAGCGGACCTTCTGCCAGCGGTATTATGCGCCTCGCCCGATCTGAGTGGTCCTCGCGGACTTGGGGCGTTCGGGTATTTAGGAGTTAGTCGAACTCGGGGTTTAGTTCACGATTATATAGGTTCGGCCGGCCATTCGATTTTCCCTCTATGTTCACTATGTGGTAGACGTCATCAGAAATGTCGTCTTTTTACTAATGCTTGTTTTACCGGTGGCGTCGAGGCCGTGTGAGAGAGAATGTCCTAGTAGGAGGATACGGTGGGATGACTTAGCCTACCCAGTCGATTCTTGGATTGATGGTTCGAGAGGAAGGGTGTTAGCGGAGGCCACCCCGCTCGATGTGGCCATTGTGGTAAGTGACATTGTGGAAGTGTCATACTTCTTGGCGGCTTGTTTTGCTCGGCGGCGGGGGCCATCTTGCGAGAAATTGTCCGACCGGATGTGGCGCGGATGTAGAGACTCGACGCCGAGGATCGGTGGCTAATTCATCATCTTCCCTGCTATCGCCCGGCGAGGATTGATTAGAACGACAAAGGGAAGTGAAGCGGTAGATGCGGTATATCCTTAACCTCTAGAGATTTGTATGTGTGATAAGATGAGTATACCTTAAGTGTTATGTTACGATAGCATTGTGTTAATTGTGATTAGAAAACATGGGTAGTTGTAAAGGGTAAGTGCAGGGGCGAGAAAATGGGAGCCTTAGAATTTATAATGATTGGGACCTTGGATGCAAGCCGTCACTGAGTGGATGATTTACGGTTGGTCTTTGTCGAAGTACTCGGTATCGTGGTGTATTTATGGGATAATTCCATGGGTAGTGTGAGATGAAAGTGGTAGCTTTCATGGCGTGAATTGGTAAGATTGTTCGGATCGGGAGCGAGAGTTTAGTCTGAAGTGGGTCGGGTTGAGGCCATATCGCGAGTCAACCCGCGGCCGGAAAGTGGTGGGTCGGTTGAGGTGGTCCGCTAGATGATAAGTCACGAGGGTGTTAGGCCCAAGTTTAGTTAACCATCGTGCGAGTTCGTAGGCGTTCGACCGATGGTCGGGCGATGGTCGGCCCATCTTGTCTTTCGATCGGGGCCGTTTACTCGTGAGAGGTTATGCGAGATGTTATATCGGGAAGGTTGTAAGGTTGCACGAGGTGCCTACTTTCACCTTATGACACGATGGATCCTAGTTTCACGGTGTTTCTTTTGGAGGTTTTACGAGCGGGGTTAGGAACTTCGGTGAGTCTTAGTATCGCGTTCGCCTCGGGCGGTGTTTGGATTTCGAGGGTAGGCGTGAGGATTGTTGCCTCTGTTGAGGAGTGTTTTCTAGCTACCATTTGATGTTCGGATATCGCCTTATGGCGCCTTGTAGGGGCGGAAGTGTAAGTTGCCGATCGATTGGTTCGATGTTGGCAAAGTTCGGATAGTTGGTTCATACTTGTTTTGACGGGATGTGGATAAGGTGAAGCTTATCGGAAGAGATTTTTGGCGGCTCGAGTCAGCGAAGTCGTGCGGATAGTCGGCGGCGACACTTATAGTTGAGTTGACGGTGGGCCTTCTTGAAAGTACCACCGGAAAGGGTATGACGAAATTTGGAAGCTGGGCGATGGCGAAATGTGGTAAGTTGTGAGAAAGAGTTCGAGTGTACGAGAAGGATACGACGAGTAAGGGAAGAAGCGAGCATGTGTTAAGAACATAGTTGTGATCATTTCGTTTGTAAAGTGAAGGTGCGAAGAGAGTATCTTTTAGCCCTTGGGTGGGAGTTTTTGTGATGTTAGAGGTGATTCCTCGTGGACTTTGATGTAAGTATTTGCGCGGGTGTTTTCTGTGGCCATGTGTGGCATTTGCAAACTGGTTAAGCTATGAGGAACTTGATCGTTATCTGTCTTGAGAAGGAACATTCGGGACGAATGTTTCTAAGGAGGGGAGAATGTTACACCCCGTAGTTCCAGTGTATGTATATGAGGACGTACGTACGTAAATACGACATTAAAATTGGAAAGGAAGAAAGATGTGATTTTTCGACGGAAAAGTTTCCATTTTGAGAAGGAAAAATGTTCGTTAATGGGAATTGGATTCCCAGTTTGGTATTCGGACTTTTGGAATATTTGAGAATTATGGAATTTTATTTCGAAATTGGTCACGTGGGGCCACGGGAGAATTCTGGTTTTGTGGGGCCACTTTATTTTGGATTTTTGGCATTGCGGATATTTTGGAAGATGAAATATTTTGGGCGAGTAGAGGCGACACGTGTCACCCGTGTGGCCATGTTGGCGGGTGGAGAAGGCAGTGGGGCGTTTTTAGGTGGACAAGTGGCCCATTTTTGTGGTGGCCACTTGTCCCATTTTTGTGGTAGCCAAATGGTTGGCCAACTACCCACACACATGTACCCCATCCTCACCACACACTTGCCTAGATCTTGGCCATTGATTTTCCTATAAATACCCCATTGTTTCAAGACTTATTTCATCCACACTTTGAGATTCTAAGTCACAAAATACTCCCCCTTTGTTGAGGTTCTCGTCCTACTCTCCCCTTGGTGTAGGAAAAATTCTTCAAGTGTTGATATAGTCCCAAATACCTTAGCCTAGTATCCCTAGTTGTATTCCAAGTTATTTCAATACTAGGAGCCCGGAAATTCTACTTTATTCCTTTAGTCGCAAAAACGAAGCCCTAGAAAAATCTTCATAGCTTAGATGAAGTGTTAAGAGAAGTTATTTGGAAACTTCTAAGGGTTGCTTGGAGCGGGTTGGAGTGTCAGGAATTGGAGCTAAACGTTGCTCAGGATCGACTTATAATCTTGGATAATTTTGGGCTTATCGAGGTAATGATCTATGTCCCCCTATTGTAATTGGAAATTACATGTTGTAGTAGTTAATCATTGAGTATAAGATATATTGGAAGTATAATTATAAGGAATTGAACTGTATTTACATTGAACTGTATTTACATTGGACTGTATTTGCAGTAGACTTGTAGTATTATTGTGGAGTAGAATTGTACACGTCCGGTTAGACGTGTAACCTCCCCTGGGATTGTTGGTTTGGTAGCAGGCCTCGTTTGAGGAGGAGTTTTATGTGGTTGCGGGAGGTCTTCTTTGAATTTTCCGTAGAATAAGGAATCTTGTATCTAGAATTATTCTACGAAGAGAGCTAGAGGTTGATAGACGTTTTGTGGCCTTTATAGGTTGAAGTACTACGAGTAGCGTATTCTACTTGAAGGGTGGAAAAGGCGAGCAAGGTTAGAGTACTTTGGAGCGTTTTGCTAATTGTCGATAATCGTCGCGAGGTATGTGAACCTCTTCCTATCCTTTCTAGCATGATATTTGTGAAATATATTTAGTGCGGTAGGCAGCGTGTGTTTAAAGGAAGTTGATTTTCCTTTTGTGTCCTTGACTTGATTCCAAAGTTAAGTGACTTGTTATGAAACATTAAGGTCTTGAATTATGTTAAAAGTTGTAAAATCTCACTCATGATTAATGGGTGTGTGGTCTTTAAAGAATAAAGTTATCTTGATTTGAAAATAAGAATGGTTTTATCATTGGATTTAAAATGATAACTTGACTTATAAACAACTTGATTTTGGGAAAGGAGAAGTAATTTGATTTAAAGGTATAGGTTACTTGTTTTTAAAAGAGTAAGACACTTGATTTAAAAATATATTGCTACTTGACTTTTAAAGGAGAAGTGCCTTTGTTTTAAAAGAAGGTATGGAAATTGTTTTGGATTTACTTTGATGTCTTTTGACTTGAGTTTAAATAATAAGAATCTGGAAGTATTTCAAAAGAGTTATTAACCATTTTGAAAGAAAAGAAATACTTGGTTTTAAAAGCTTAAGTGTTATACTAGCTTTATGGGAAGTTAGGTATAACGACTTAAGGAAGATAGAAGGAACAGTTTACTTATTTTTTTATGAAAGTCTTGTATTGATTACGAAAGTGTAGTAAGATGGTTTGATAAGTAGACATGTTAGGATGCTACGTGTGTTAGTGTCTTGTGATGTTTGTATAAAGGGTTTCCACTTGTTGTGCTTATGTTGTTTAACGATAAGTTGTTATGTTAGTATTATATCACTCACTCTTGACATGATTAGGGGTTAAGGCCCTCCGATGCGGGGTAGACTCGGGCGGTAGTGCAGGTGACCTATGATTCGAGAATACCTCATGCGGGTTTGTGTGACCTATGCGAGCTACGAGTTCGAGTTAGTGTGCGACCTTTATGGTCATGCGGTCTATGTGGCCATGCGGTGCGAGTCGGGGCGTTGCGGGAGTAGCTACCCTCGATGCGGGAATACCTCATGCGGGCCATCGGAGTGGCTTATGCGGAGGCTGCGGGAAGTTCGAGGACTAGACGCGCGCATTAGATCTGCGGCGAGTGGCGGCCGATCATGTGGCGGTCTAGACAAATCTCATGATCTGATTTATGACCTTGTTGATGCGTAGGTTTTAGTAGTCGGCTATGCCTTCGTACTTACCGTGCGGTTTTATTATGACACAGTAGGACACAGTGTTCATGTATTCCTTGGTGCTTTTATATCATGAGGCCGTGGTGAGGAAGATATTCCACGGCGCATGATTGATGTTGTGGGCGTGAGACCCAAATTTGTATTTGAGTGATGACTTTGAGGCGTGAGTCACGACTTGACATATTTGCTTATTTATTGTGATCGTAGTTTGGTTATCATACATGTCTCCGCTTTATATAGACTACTATGATTTCATTCTGATATTTTGATTTCACATACTTGGTACTGTTGTCTTGACCTCGCTTGAAGTGCGTTCATCTGCGGTAGAGGTACAGTGTTGATCCTCGCTCTTAGGGTCACGATTCGGCGTTTGGGAAGCTCCGTTTCTCGGAGGCTTATCGATGGTATAGTCCTGTCGTTGTAAGTGCTTACATTCGGGGTATGGCGAGCCACATCCCGCCATTGTTGTCATATCATTCTTAAGTGCATGTAATCTTGTTGTGGCGTAATTGTAAAGGGATGTAATCGTTTCTAGTTGTTATATATTTATGCCGAAAAAACTTTTCTCGAATAAGCTTTTACACTTCACTTTATTCATGTCTTGTTTTATATTCCGCGATTACTCGATGTATGGCTACTTGGGTGCGGGGTAAGGCACGATCCACGGGCGAGTTCGGTCGTGACATTACGAGATAGTACTTGAGACGATGAGTTTTATGGCGCTAGCCCCAAGAGAGTTTAGAGCGGCGATTTCTATTGAGGCCACGATACAGGCCTCGGTTTCACGACCGAGGCGAGGATATGAGTTACAAGGAAATGGCCCGATTACTAGCTAGGCTTGTGGCTAGGAATGAGAATGACGAGGCCGGTGGTTCCGGTACGATGATTCACCTAGATCCGATGTCCCGAGACTTCGGGATTTCTTGAGTTGCAGTTCGCCATAGTTCTATGGATAGAGAGCTGAGGATGATCCTCAGGGTGTCGTGCTAGTTTGGGAGATTATTATACCTGTGGCCGTCAGGGCCATGGGATGGGAGGATGTCCAAGTAGGAGGGATACAAGAGGGATGACTCAGCCTTCGGGGTTGGTGGCTGGTTCATCGCCTTAATTAGCTAGGCACCCTGCAGGGCAGGATTATGATTAGAGCGACAAAGGGAAAGTGAGGCAGTAGTTGCGGAGATATCTTTAGCCCTTAAGAGACTTGTTTATGTGGTTATGGTAGATACATACGGAGTGTTATGTTCGGATAACTTTGGGTTAAAAAAAAAGTGATTTAGAAGCCTGATTAGTGAAAAGGGTAAGTCTGGGGATGAGAAACTTTGAACTTTAGAATTTATAACAATCGAGACCTTTGAGGTAAGGCCGGCTAGAGTAAATGATTTTTTTTCAGTTATCTTTGTCGGAGTACATAGTACGGGGAGTATACTCGGGTGATAAGTCCATGAGTGGTGGGAGTTTTTGTGATATTAGAGATGATCCCTCTTTGGCTGTAATTTAGAGTCTTGCGTGTTTTTTATATTATGGCCATGAGTGGCATAACTGATTCTTTTGTAAGTGCAGTGGTGAAGACTATACCGGCGTCTGCGTTTTGGAGACTTAGAAGGAACATTCGGGACGAATGTTTCTAAGGGGGGGAGAATGTTACACCCCGTAAATTCAAGGAGTTAAGATAAGAACATACCAAGGAATATAAGATTTGAAAGTTGATAGATAAGTTGACTAACATGTGTTGGACGGATTTTGAGTCTACCTTGGAGTGTTGTACCCCAGTTGTTAAGAATTTCGAGGTGTTTAAAAAGCCTAGTGTGTAGTCACCCCGAGCACCCTAGTGATACAACATCAGAGAAAATCAGCGGAAATAAAAACTTAAACATGAAACGGAGATATGATAATAAAATAGGCCAACCAAACGGTTACCTTCTTGTATATATAACTAAAAGCTTGAACAGTTACATCCTTACAAACCCTGCCCACAACAGTACTACAGACCTCTAAGAATGTAACAACAACTATGACGGGACAGGGCCCCGCCATACCCCTGAATGTACAAGAACCTACAACTCAGGGAAACATACCAAAAGATAAGCCTCCGGAGAAACGGAGCTTCCCAATCTGTTGTTGTGATCCTATGAGCGAGGATCAACAACCGTGTACCTCTACTGCGGCATGAACGCGGCCCGAAGGAGTCGATAACAGGTACCAAGTATGTGAAACTGAAAAATACTGTAAATGAAATCATAACAGTCTAAAATAAAACAGGATACATGTATGATAACAAAACTACAATTTACAACATAAAAACAGTCATGTCAAGTCAGGGACTCACGCCCTCAAAGTCATCCCTCATGCCCGTGGAACTCCTTCCTCACTGCCGGCAGTCTAGGTATAAATCGTGTGATACGTATAACATGTCTCGGCCCATCCCATGGGACTCGAGGTGGAATCGTGTGGACTACATGTCTCGGCCCATCTCATGGGACTCGATAGGAATCGTATGGAATACATGTCTAGGCCCATCTCGTGGGACTCGATAGGAATCGTACATGTCTCGGCCCACCTCATGGGACTCGATAGGAATCGTACATGTCTCGGCCCATCTCATGGGACTCAATAGGAATCGTACATGTCTCGGCCCATCTCATTGGACTCGATAGGAATCGTACATGTCTCGGCCCATCTCATGGGACTCGATAGGAATCGTACATGTCTCGGCCCATCTCATGGGACTCGATAGGAATCGTACATGTCTCGGCCCATCTCATGGTACTCGATAGGAATCGTATGGAATACATTCCCGGTTCATCCCATGAACGCGGTATCGTGTGAAATACATTCCCGGTTCCTCCCATGAATGCGGTGTCGAGTGAAATACATTCCCGGTTCATCCCATGAACGCGGTATAGAATTGACCATAACATTTAAACGCTCTTTTAAGACAGATTAAGATAATACCATGTTTTCCTTTTTAAAATCAACTAAGGCAATATTATGCCCTTCTTTTTAAACCAAAACACTTTCCTTCTTAAAGTCAAGTAACAACATTCTTTTCCAAAAGTTCAAGTTTTCCTAATTTCAAATACTCAAGTTTCTCATTTTCGAAAGGTTTCGTAGTTCATAGTCTTAATCACTTAATAACATAATTCTCTTTTAAAACAATTTGAGTAACATATGCCTTATGTGTGAGTAGGTTATTCTTGTTTATAACAATCCTTATTAAAGCAGCCATGATCTAGGAAATGTAATACAATTTTGTCTTATCTTAGCTTCTATGCAGATGGAGGTTTCTACTGGTTTTAATATAATTACTTATTTGTCAATACATTTTCCTTTATTAACGCTGCAGTGGTTCGTTCGATACTTATTCTCATTTCCGAAATCAGTAAAACATTATTCCTTTTAAAAACCAAGTACTCATTACTCACGAATGAGGTTTCACACTTTTTAACATATCAATTCAATTAAGTCAAGTCGCTTATCTTTTAAGATCAAGTCCCATAAAGCTAGTATAATTCTTAAGCTTTCAAAACCAAGTATTACTCTTCTTTCAAAAACGATTCTTAATTCTTTTGAAATACTTCAAGATTCTTATTATTTAAAACTCAAGTCAAAGACATCGGAGTAAAACCGAGTTCGATTAACACGACGTCTCACCGTACTATATATATTCTTTTTAAAATATCATGCTCAAGAGGAAAGGAAGAATCACATACCTCGCGACGATTATCGACTATTAGCAAAACGCTCCAAAGTACTGTAATCCTGCTAGCCTTTTCCACCCTTCGAGTAGAATACACTACTCACAGTACTTCAACCTATAACGGTCATACAAGTCTATCAACGTCTAGACTATTCTGTAGAATAATTCTAGATACAGATTCCTCATTCTACGGAAATTGGGCAGCACTTCCCTACCCGTCAAACTACACAATTCTACTGTAAATACAGTCCTATGTAAGTACAGTTCAGTCTTCTTCTTTAATATTCTTCTGATGTGATTTCAATTCAATTCTCTTCTCTTATACCATCCTTCTATATGTCTTATACTCATTTATATACTACTACAGTATGTAATTTCCAATTACAATAGAAGGACAAAGATATTTACCTCGACAAGCCCAAAATTATCCAAGTTATATGTCGATCCTGAGCAACTTTTAGCTCCTAATATGTACGCCCAATACGCTCCAAACAACCCTTAGAAGTTCTACGCAACTTCTTCTTAATACTTCAACCCGCTATGAAGATTTTCCTTAGGGTTTCGTTTTTGTGACTGAAGGGAAGTATAATAGTATTTTTGGGCTTTTAGTATAGGTGTAACCTTGGAATACTACAAGGTATTTGGGCCAAGGTATTTTGGAATAGTAACAATACTTGGAGAATACTTTTCTACCAAGGGGGAGGGAGGGGGGTGTGTGTCGGCTAGCACCACTAGGAGGGGGGGTGTGTGTCGGCTAGCACCACTAGGAGAGGGGGGGGGGGGTTCGACCAAGGCCTCACAAAGGGGGAGAGGGAGCTCTTTGGACGAGAGCCTTACTAAGAGGGGATGGATTTTTAGACTTGGAAAAATGATTTGTGGATGAAGAAATCCTTCAACTAAGGGGGGGTATTTATAGGGAAATCAATGGCCAAGATTAAGACAAGTGGTGGGCAAGTGGAGGGTCAAGATTTGGACAAGTGTGTGTGGGTCCCACTTGCTCATCTACTACACAAAATATCTCAAAATATCCTACCTAATCCTTGACCAAAAAGAAAGGCAAAAAGCGTGCCAACTTCACCCCTAGGTTGTCGTCCACTTGAGGGACAATTGTCACCCTCTCGTTGGTCCAAAATATTTCATCTCTCGGAAAAATCCGCAAAAATAATAAATGTTACAACCGTATTTTTCCCTTCGCAAAGTTTTGAAAATGTTTCGTCGGAAAACAATTCTTTTCGCTAGTTGTGCACAAATTTCGTCCCTTTGCCTACTTAAGGCTAAAAACATTTGTACGTACGCCCTCACGTACATACTCTGGAAATACGGGGTATAACATTCTCCCCTCCTTAGAAACATTCATCCCGAATGTTCCTTCTAAGTCCCAAAACATACATGCGCCAGTATAGTCTTCACTACTATACTTACGAAAAAAATCATGCCACACCTGGCCATAAAATAACACACGCGCAAATACTTAATCCAAGTCCACGAGGAATCACCTCTAGCATCACAAAAGCTCCCACCCGAGGTCTAAAATATACTCCCTTCGCACCTTCTCTTTACAAAAGAAATGATCACATCTATATTCTTAACACATGCTCGCTTCTTCCCTTACTCATCGTACCCTTCTCGTACACTCGAACTCTTTCTCATAACTTACCACATTTCTGTTACTGCTTCAGTTTCCAAAATCTCTAGGTTACTACCTTCAACTTGGTCACCTTACTAGCCTCAATCTCCTTTAAGGCCATTCCCGACCTTCACGATCCGATTCTGGTCGAACATATCCACGAACTCATACGATGGTTACCTAAACCTGGGCCTAGCACCCTCGTGACCCTGCCACCTGGCAGGACCACCTCGAACTGACCCCACCACATTTCAGGTCGCGGGTTGACCCGCGATTGGTCCTCAACCCGACCCGCTATCGCGCTAAACACTTGTTCCCCCGATCCGGAACAATCTCACAAATCAAGTCACGAAAACCTAGTGGTCTTCTTAGCTCACTACCCTCTTTCATTTCATACCACCCAGGGACTTATCACAAAAATATATTGTTACACCCCGTAATTGCAGGACATATTTTAAGAACATAAGTAAGAACTCACAAGTGTTAAGATTTGAGACTTGTAAATTTATCGGAATTATGAAATTGTCGGAAAACGTAAGTGTTGTGACGAATGGGAGGGCGACACGTGTCACCCCCCTTAGCAATGCCTTGGACGAAATGGCATGGCCAATATGGTCATTTACCATAAGTCTTGGATGACTAAAGTCTTGCAAGTTGTGGCTTGACAATCTTGACTAAGTCAATGGTCAATAAGTCTTGATATTTGCTAAGAGTTTATCCAAGCCAACCATTTGGATGCATCTTAACCCTCCATGACCCTTTATATTATACTAGTAGCAAGAGAGGACTTAACACTTAGAAAAAATTACACAAATTTGAAGAACTCATTGTGAGGTCTCGGGTTCACTAAGGAAAAAAAGAAAGAATTTTCGTTTCTTGTCCATTTGATTCCACACTTTAAACCAAGGGTCTTAGGTGTATTGTAAACACATCTCAATAGAAAAATCTTGGAAAAAGATTGTTTTCGGGTTAGTCGCAAAACGAAAACCTAATGGTCCTTCTAGGTTTTGTTTGGAGATTTGAAGGTTAAATTGTTGGTATTGTTCTAAGGGTCTCAACAAGCGGATTGAGGTGTCTTGGAGAGGCTCTAAACTACTAAGGAACGACTTCGGATTGGAGTTGGATTAAGAATCGTTAAGGTATAATCTTGTCTTTTAAAGGTGTTACAAGATTACATATTTATATTGTTGTTGTTAGCTTTACTTGTTGCTAGCATGAAGTTGATAGGTTGAAGTTATAAGTATTATGAATTTCTTGTAGCTAAATCCGAAATGTTATACAAGCCACTTGGAAATTGGATTACTAATTGGTCGTTTTTAGAAATCGTCGCATGTTACTTACTTAAAGATTATGGTTATTATAATCAAATGCGACTTGATATCATGTTATGCTACCAATATGGATTGAAATGGAAATTGGATAAGAATTGGTTTTGTTGAACTCAAGGTGGCCGAATTTGGACTGTAGTTTGTATTAGTTGGTTATTCACTTGTATTGAACTACCTTCTATATTGTTGTGAGCCAATTGGGGCTGTTTGGTTATTCAGTTGTATTGAACTACCTTCTATATTGTTGTGAGCCAATTGGGGCTGTTTGGTTATTCATTTGTATTGAACTACCTTCTATATTGTTGTGAGCCAATTGGGGCTGTTTGGTTATTGTATTTCGCCTTGAAAAGGTGGCAAAGTGAGTAAAAACAAAGGAGGTCTTTGTCAGATTTTCCGTAGAAAATGGAGACTTTACACTTATAATAATCTACATTTGAAGTAAAGGCGTTAATAGGCGTGTGTGAATATTATATGTTGATATACTAAGTTCTGAACTTTGTACTTGGCAAGTGGTTTGACCCGGCAAGGTATGTAGAACTTTTCCTATCTTTGAGCATGACTAGTTTCACGTATATAGTACGGTAGACGTACAAGACTTTGACATTCTTTACTTGTTTTATGAAATGCCAAGTCGGGCGAGTTAGGAGATTAACTCACTTCTTTGGGAATATTAAAGATGTCTTAAGTCTTGTTAAAGATAAGGGACTTGAAGAATTTTAAAGTATGTGATACTTGTGTCGTTTTAAAAATGTATAAGTCCCTTGGTTAGGAAATTGTACATGACTAAGGTATAAAGTGAATATAACGACTTTATGGGGAGTTGGTTATATTGACTTTATGAAAAGATAAATGACTTGATTTAATGGAAGGCAATTCGATTTTAAGGCATCAATTGCCTAAGGTTTTATAAGACATGAGTCACTTGATTTAGAAGCCTAATTTTTATTTCTAAAAGTATTGTGACTTGTCTTGAAAAGAAATTGTCACTTGATACTACGGTTATTAGTATCTTGGAAGTTTTATAATGAAATGAGTCATTTTAAAAGAATAGAAGTACGTAGTACTTTGGGTCAAATTCCCGAATTTTTATAAAAGACATGTTAGTGCCTTAAGTAAACTAAAATGAGAGTGTATATGAACAAGAATAGTAAGAAGTTAGGGGATTTCTTAACTTGCTTATATATTGTATGATAAGCCGATAGAGCTTATGTTATGTGTGATAGCCGGATTTGGGCTAGTGATATATTATTCGTTGCGGGGTCATTCCCCGGGATTGTGGCATTGTATATTTCCGTGGATTTTCTAACCACGATGCGAGGAATACCTCATGCGAGTCCGTAAGGGCTTATGCGGGTGAAATAGTCCCATGCGGGCGGGTCCAGCCTATGCGAGGAATACCTCATGCGAGTCCGTAAGGGCTTATGCGGGTGAAATAGTCCCATGCGAGGAATACCTCACGCAGTCCACCGACCTATCACGGGTGAAATAGTCCCAGGAGTAGGATTCCAATCCTACTTTTCGTTGTAAGTATACACCTATTTTTACTCTCATTGTTAGTAAGGCACTGTGTACTGTAATTTGTTATCATACATGTCTCCGGCTTTCTTTTAAACTTATGTTGTAATTACAGTACTTTCCAGTTTTACATACTTAGTACATATTGTGTACTGACCCCCTTCCTCGGGGGCTGCGTTCATGCCGCAGGAAAGGGTAAGCAGGTTGCGGATCCACACTCTTAGGATCACTTATCAGACGTCGGAAGCTCCATTCTCGGAGGCTTGTCTTTCTTTAGTACGATCTTTCCACGATGTTGTAGATTATGTACATTCAGGGGTATGGCGGGGCCCTGTCCCGCCACAGTTGTTATTCCTAGAGGTCTGTATTCACATATGTGGTTGGGATGTAAGAACTGAGTTGTAAAGTTGTACTTTTGACTTTGTTTATATTATGGAAAGCGGCACTTGCTCGGCTAGCTTTGTCTTTGTTATATTGTTTACACCTGTGTTTATGTTGTGTATGTTCCGCTGCTATTCTCTGATGTATACCTGAACAGGGTGCCCAGGTAGGGCACCAGTCGCGGCCCGGGGTCGGGTCCTGACATATATCCCACGTATACTATGCACTCTGATAAAGGTCAACACAAACATAAAACTTTTACTCAAGATGGCCTCGCATCTAAGGTCTCTAACTAACCATGTTTTCTAAACACAATTTTAACATAATGCTATCTGAACATAATAATTAGCATTTCATCATATCATCAACGCATACTAGTCTCTAGAGGGGTAAGAATATACCTGTATCATCTGCTTCATTTTCCCTTCGTCGCTCTAATCATAATCACCTTACTGCGCATAGCTATAGAAAGCGATGAACACGCCATCGACGGTGAGGCTGCGTCATTCTACCTGTATCCCTCCTTCTAGGACAGTCCCTCATCACATGGCCCTGACGGCCGCAGGTGAAACAAGCACCAGTAAGAAGACGACACTCCCCGGGATGACGTTTGCGCATCGTGCACCGAGGAAAGCATGAACCGTGGCTAGAACGATGTATACTGTTGTCACGACCGAACCGGGCCCGTGGTAGTGCCTACCGGGCACCTAGTGATACAACATCGAGTAATCGGAACATAAAACACATACATGAAACCAATGTAAGAAAACGGTGAAATAAGAAGACAAAGCTAACCAAAAGCGATTCATCGGTATATATAAATAACAACTCTTTCCAAATGAGCAGTTTAATCCTTTTACAAACCACCTGCAGCGGTACTGACCTCTACGAATGATATGACAACAACGACGGGGCGGGGCCGTCATACCCACGAATGTAAGCACCTACAACAATGAGGATTATACGAAGATAAGCCTCCGAGAAGCGGAGCTTTCCCAAACGTGAATCGTGACCCTAAGAGCGAGGATCAACAATCGTGTACCTCAACTGCGGCATGAACGCGGCCCCGAAGGAGGTCGATAACAGTACCAAGTATGTGGCGAAAATCGTAAATGAAATCATAATAGTCTATAAAGCGGAGACATGTATGATAACCAAACTACAATTCACAATAAATAAGCGATCGTGTCTAGTCGGGACTCACGCCTCAAAGTCATCACTCCAATATAACAATGGGTCTCACGCCACAACATCAATCATGCGTGGAATACCTTCCTCACCGCCGCGATCAATGATAGAAAAGCACCAAGGAATACACATGAACAGCAGTCCCACTGTGTCCCGAGAAACGATGCGGGGTAAATGCGAAGGCATAGCCGACTACTAACACCAGCGGTACTAACAAGGTCATAAATCGTATCATGATGTCTGTCTGACCGTCACATGATCAAAGCCGTCGCCGCCCGCAATATCAAATGTGCGCGTCTAGCCCCGAACTCCGCACTCCGCATAGGCGATCTCATAGGCGCATGAGGTATAACCCCGCGTCGGTAGCTACTCCCGACATCGTCCCGACTCGCGATCGCATGGCCACATAGACCGCGTGACCATAAAGGCGCCGCACTAACACGGAACTCGTAGCTCCGCATAGGCCGGGACCCGTGAGGTATTCTCGAATCATGGTCCTGCATCACTGAGTCTACCCGCGTCGGAGGCGGCTTAACCCGGAAACACGGTGAGTGGTATAAATACCAACATAACGGTTTATCGTTTAGACAACATAAGCACAATCAAGGAAAATCCTTTACAAACATCACGAATCACTAACACACGTAGCATCCTAATATGATTACTTATCAAATCAACACGAAGGTATTACAAGGCTATCACAAACCAATACAATCAAGTTATTCACACATAAGGTACTTTCTACTATATGATTAACGAGACCGGGTTTTTATCCCCAAAGTACTTTATACAATAACTCTTTAAAGATATGTTACTTCACAAAAACCACACAATACCCGTAGTATATGAAAATAGAGTGATTATCTTTTGAAGTAAATCAAAACACTTACCTTTGTAAAATCAAGTAACAACATTATTTTCCAAACGTTCAAGTTTGCCTAATTTCAAATGTTCACGGTTCTTATTTTAGAAAGGTTTCGTATTTCATAGTCTTATTCATTTAAGAATATAATTCTCTTTTAAACTATCTGAGAAACATAAGCCTTATATGTGAGTAGGATATTCTTGTTTATAACAATCTTATTACAGCAGCCATGATCTAGGAAATATCATTTTGTCTCATCTTAGCTTCTATGCAGATGGAAGTTTCTACTGGTTTTAATAATACTTAATCTGTCAAAACATTTCCTTTTATTACGCTGCAGTGGTTTGTCGATACACATTCTGATTTCAAATCAAGAAACATTCTTAAGCCGTTATTACCTAACTTCCCATAAAGCTAGTATAACTCTTAAGTTTTCAAAAACCAAGTATTACTTCTTCTTTCGAAATGATTCAAAAATCTTTTGAAATACTTCAAGTTCTTTATTAACACATAACAAGCCAGTTATAGTTCAAATCAGTTACCTTTTTAAAAATCACAAGTATTTTCTTACCAACATAAAGCTGTTATAACCAACTTCCCAATAAGCCGTTATAACACTTTATGTTTTAAACCAATCAAACACGTTTAGCACATGTACGTCTACCGTACTACATAGTTCACACATATCATGCTAGAAGAGATAGGAAGAGGTTCACATACCTCGCGACGAGTATCGACTAATAGCAAAACGCTCCAAGTACTTCCAACCGTCGGCTACTCCTTAAGCCAAGTAGATCGCGCCATACGTAGTACTCAACCTATAAGGCCACAAGGCGCTTATTAATATTTAGGTCTAATCGTAGAACATTCTCTGAGAAAATTCGCGACTCCCCCGCGTAAATCTCCTCCTCTATCGGGGCCGGCTACCAAGCCAACCAGGGGGGGGGTTATACGTCTAAACCGGACGTGCACAATTCTACCTCACAGAAAAGCTACACAAGTCTACTGTAATACAGTCCTATGTAAATACCGTTCAGTACTCTTCTTTCGAAAAGGTTTCTTATTATTCAGGCTTAAGTCAAAAGACATTGCCGATAACTACGTTCAGATCTATATATAGTATACTTCAACTATATAGTCTAACAATCATGTAATTTCCAATTACAATAGAGGGACAAGATAATTACCTCGATAAGCCCATAATTATCCGAGTTTAAATGTCGATCCTGAGCAAGGTTTAGCTCCTACTCCGTGCGCTCCAAACAACCCTTAGAAGTTCTAACCAACTTCTACTTAAATACTTCAACCAACTATGAAGATTTCCTTAGGGTTTCGGTTTGAGACAAAAAGACAAAAGGTAGTATTTCCGGGCTCTACGTATTGAGGTAACTTTTGGAATACAACAAGGTAAAGGCTAAGGTATTTTGGGCATTATAACAATACTTGGAGAGTATTCCTACCAAGAGGGGGGGTGTATTATACGAAACAACTAGGCTGGGGTACCCATGGCAAGACACCACAAAGGGGAGGAACCCCGGCCAAAGGCCACACGAAAAGTGGGGAAACTCTCGGCTAGAGCAACAAGAAGGGAGGAGAGGGTTTCAAGACTTGGAAGTTTTTGGATGAATGAAGTCTTCAAGCCTAGGGGGGTATTTATAGCAAAACCCAAGGCCAACCAATGGCCAAGATCAAGCCATGTGCAAGGCAAGTGTAAGGCCTAGATCAAGCCAAGTGCACCCTAACCCTACTCCACCAAACATGGCACAAAACAAGCCACAAAACAAGGCCCAAAATAAGGGACCAATCGGCCAAGGCCAACCAACCCTTGACCGCCCCTCTAAACCGTCCAATGAGGGTGACAAGTGTCACCCTCCCGTTGGCCCAAAAATGTTTCGTCTCTCGGAAAAATCCGCAAAAAATATAAATGACATAGCCGGAATTTTCCCTACGAAAGCTGTGGAAACGTTTCGTCGAAAAACGACTCTAATCGGGTGTTGTGCACAAAGTGAAAATCGGCCAAGCCTACTTAAGCTTCAAATTTTCTACGTACGTCCTTACGTACATACTCTGGAAATACGGGGTATAACATTCTCCCCTCCTTAGAAACATTCGTCCCGAATGTTCCTTCTAAGTCTCAAAACAAACGCGCGCCGGTATAGTCCTCACTGCTATACTTACGAAAATAATCACGCACGTAGCTACTGTAAACACCCGTGCAAAATACCTCCATCCAAGTCCACGAAGAAACACCTCTAACATTACCACAAATACCTCTCTCCGGGGTCTAAAATATACTTCCTTCGCACCTTCTCCTTATAAAAGGAATGATCACATCTATGCCCGCCATACATGCTCCCTTTACTCGTTGTGATACCACTTTTGTCACTTTGCCGCGAGGTTCTAGTGTCACTCCGGCGACCCAACAATTGGTACCGGGCTGCATGCGATCCCTGAGGCTGTCGTACACTCGAACTCTTACCACATTTCTGAAACTGCTTCAGTTTCCAAAACTCGGGGTCACTATCTCTAACGTGGTCATCATTAACTGGGAACACTCTGGATGGATCTCCGATACTTTCCCGATCATAACAATACGAGAGACCGGACGTACTGCCTCCTAAGTCGGACGGCAAATGCTAACATATAGGCAATCTGGCCTATTCTTCACATGAACACAAAAAGGCCCAAAGTAACTCGGGCTAAGTTCCCTCTGTTTTCCAAAACTCGTCATACCCAACCCGGGGTGGTATTTTCAAGAAGACCGACCGTCGGCACGAACTCTAAGCGTAAATGCCGATTATCCATACGATTTCTCGAGCCGCCGAACCTCTTCTAGACAAGCTTTACCCTATCCACAGTCTGCTGGAACAAGCCTGAACCGACTATCTGAATCTTGCCAACATCGAACCAATCGACCGGCGACTTACACTTCCGCCCCTACAAGGCTTCATAAGGCGACATCCGAACACTGAAATGGTAGCTTAAACATTCCCTCCACAGGAGATAACAATCCCCACTACTACCCCTGAAATCCACACGCGGCGAGGCGAATGCGGTCTGAGACTCACCGAGTTCTTAACCCCTTGGTAAAACTTCCGAAACAAAAAGCAGTACCACTGGCTCCACTGCGTCATAAGGTGAAGGTAGGCACCGTGCAGCCTTACAACCTTTACGATTAATCAACACCGCCGAGTAAACGGTCTTTGCTATAAGACAAGGCGGTGACCTCGCCCGACTCATCGTCGAACGCATCCACGAACTCGTCGTTGGTTAACTAAACTCGCCTAACACCCTCGTGACCTACCAGGCGGGACCACCACAACCGACCACCACCAAACATGCCGCGGGTTGACGCAACGTGGCCTCAACCCGACCCGCGGCCAGCGAAACGCTAGCTCCGAAGGAAAACTCTCACTAATCATGTTACGAAAACCTAGCGGTCTTCTTAGCTCAACTACCCTCTTTCATTCCACACTACTGGGGACTTATCCCTGATATATCTCACGTGCACTAAGCACTCCGATAAGGATCAAACATAACACTACACCTTTTCTCGAGATGGCCTTACCTCTAAGGTCTCTACGTATAAAAATCTAAGGCTCACACCTTCTCTATCCCCCAAAATCTTACTCGGTTAACCCACCATGATTTCTAATCACAACTAACACCGCTATCGAACATAGCACTTAAGGTATACTCACCTTATCACACATACCGATCTCTGAGGGTTAAGGATATATCTATATCTCTTCGCTTCACTCCTTAGTCGTTCTAATCAAACTGCCGTGAGGCGCATAGCTAAGGAAGATGACGAACTACCCACCGATCCTGAAGGCTAAGTCCTCCTACAAGGAAATTCTCACGACATCAGACCCTGACGGTCATAGGTACAACAAGTACCAACTAAAAGACGACATTCCTCGATAACGCACACCGTGAACACCGAAAAATCAATCGGATGGTGGAACGCCGTGTGACGGTGAACGGAAGCTCGAGCTCGACTAACCTGCATACCGAACGTCCCGAACCTCGTGGAGGACCTTTACGCATCGTGGATGTGCATAATCTAATCTTGGTGAGGTGACTCGACTCGAAAGTTACCAAAGGACTTTCTTTGCTCTGGCCTCTCTCCTGCGTCGCCGTTAACCCGTCGATCTCTACTTCTCGGCTGCTGCGCATAAGCCCGCATACGTGCCATGCTCAAGCCTAATCAAGAATTACTCTTGCACAACCCTCTCTTAGATAGTCATCAAGACTCGCGGTACATCGGTATACTCTCTAGTAGCCACATCCATAGCTAGTAACAGGGTCGCCTCTTTGCAATCTATATTCTCTGTCCCTGGTTGTGGAACTGAAGGTTCAAATATCATGGCGCGGAGGCTGCCGCGCCGTGCTAAACTCTGCTGGGCTAGTGACGTCGCAGAACTCCCAAATGAAGCACCACCTCAGTGATGATTGGGCTGTGCCTCGTAACCCTCAGACTCTACTCGCGGCTCCGCCGCTTTGTCCTCTGGTCGGGTTGCCTACGCGGAGGCATAACGGTAAGGAAAGAAATACGTTAGAGGTCCGACTTACAACACGGCTCTAAGGCACGATCTCGAGTGAGAAAAATAGAAACCAATCCTAAATATCCTATAGCCTCACGATTATTGGTGTGGTGCACAACCGATAATCAAGACTTCTGGATCTGATGCGTAGACACTTTCCGAGGATTAACCTGGCTCTGATACCACTTTTGTCACGACCCGAACCCGGGCCCGTGACTGGTGCCTTACCCCGGGCACCCTAGTGATACAACATCAGAGTAATCAGCGGAACATAAAACACATACATGAAACCAATGTAAGAAGACAGTGAAATAAGAAGACAGGCTAACCAAAAACGATTACCGTCAGTATATATAAATAACAACTCTTTCCAAATGAACAGTTTAATCCTTTTTACAAACCACACTTGCGATTACATGCACTTCTACGAATGATATGACAACAACGACGGGGCGGGGCCGCCATACCCCGAATGTAAGCACCTACAACAATGGGGACTATACCAAGATAAGCCTCGGAGAAGCGGAGCTTTCCCAACGCTGTTGTGACCCTAGAGCGAGGATCAACAATCGGTGTACCTCAACTGCGGCATGAACGCGGCCCAAGCGAGGTCGATCTAACAGTACCAAGTATGTGGCCCGAAAATCACGTAAATGAAATCATAATAGTCTATAAAGCAGGAGACATGTATGATAACCAAACTACAGTTCACAATAAATAAGCAGTCATGTCTAGTCAGGGACTCACGCCCTCAAAGTCATCACTCCAATATAACAATGGGTCTCACGCCCACAACATCAATCATGCCGTGGAATACGCCTCAGCTGGCGATCGATGATAGAAAAGCACCAAGGAATACACATGAACAGCAGTCCCACTGTGTCCCGATAAAAGCGATGCGGGGTAAATGCGAAGGCATAACGACTACTAACACCCACGGTACTAACAAGGTCATAAATCGTATCATGATGTCTGTCTGCACCGTCACATGATCAAAGCCGGTCGCCGCTCGCAATATCAAATGTGCGCGTCTAGCCCCGAACTCCGCGACTCCGCATAGGCGATCATAGGCGCATGAGGTATAACCCGCATCGAGGGTAGCTACTCCGGCGATCGCCCCGACTCGCGATCCGCGTAGCGCATGCACCGCGTGACCATAAAGGCCGCACACTAACACGGAACTCTCGTAGCTCGCGATAGGCCCCGGACCCGCGTGAGGTATTCTCGAATCATGGTCCTGCATCGCGAGTCTACCGCGTCGGAGGCGACTTAACCCGGAAACACGGTGAGTGGTATAAATACCAACATAACGCTTTATCGTTTAGACAACATAAGCACAATCAAGGAAAATCCCTTTACACAAACATCACGAATACTAACACACGTGGCATCCTAATATGATTACTTATCAAATCAACACGAAGGTATTACAAGGCTATCACAAACCAATACAATCAAGTTATTCACACATAAGGTACTTTCTACTATATGATTAACGAGATCGGGTTTTTATCCCCAAAGTACTTTATACAATAACTCTTTAAAGATATGTTACTTCACAAAACCACACAATACGTAGTATATGAAAATAGAGTGATTATCTTTTGAAGTAAATCAAAACACTTACCTTTGTAAAATCAAGTAACAACATTATTTTCCAAACGTCCAAGTTTGCCTAATTTCAAATGTTCACGGTTCTTATTTTAGAAAGGTTTCGTATTTCATAGTCTTATTCATTTAAGAATATAATTCTCTTTTAAACTATCTGATAAACATAAGCCTTATATGTGAGTAGGATATTCTTGTTTATAACAATCTTATTACAGCAGCCATGATCTAGGAAATATCATTTTGTCTCATCTTAGCTTCTATGCAGATGGAAGTTTCTACTGGTTTTAATAATACTTAATCTGTCAAAACATTTCCTTTTATTACGCTGCAGTGGTTTGTCGATACACATTCTGATTTCCGAAATCAGTAAAACATTCTTAAGCCGTTATTACCTAACTTCCCATAAAGCTAGTATAACTCTTAAGTTTTCAAAAACCAAGTATTACTTCTTCTTTCGAAATGATTCAAAAATCTTTTGAAATACTTCAAGTTCTTTATTAACACATAACAAGCCAGTTATAGTTCAAATCAGTTACCTTTTTAAAAATCACAAGTATTTTCTTACCAACATAAAGCTGTTATAACCAACTTCCCAATAAGCCGTTATAACACTTTATGTTTTAAACCAATCAAATACGTTTAGCACATGCGTCGTCACCGCACTACATAGTTCACACATATCATGCTAGAAGAGATAGGAAGAGGTTCACATACCTCGCGACGAGTATCGACTAATAGCAAAACGCTCCAAGTACTTCCAACCGTCGGCTACTCCTTAAGCCAAGTAGATCGCGCCATACGTAGTACTCAACCTATAAGGCCACAAGGCGCTTATTAATATTTAGGTCTAATCGTAGAACATTCTACAGAAAATTCGGCAGCACCTCCCCCCCCGCAACAGCGTAAATCTCCTCCTCTATCGGGGCCGGCTACCAAGCCAACCAGGGGGGGTTATACGTCTAAACCGGACGTGCACAATTCTACCTCACAGAAAAGCTACACAAGTCTACTGTAATACAGTCCTATGTAAATACCGTTCAGTACTTTTCTTTCGAAAAGGTTTCTTATTATTCAGGCTTAAGTCAAAAGACATTGCCGATAACTACGTTCAGTTCTATATATAGTATACTTCAACTATATAGTCTAACAATCATGTAATTTCCAATTACAATAGAGGGACAAGATAATTACCTCGATAAGCCCATAATTATCCGAGTTTAAATGTCGATCCTGAGCAAGGTTTAGCTCCTACTCCGTGCGCTCCAAACAACCCTTAGAAGTTCTAACCAACTTCTACTTAAATACTTCAACCAACTATGAAGATTTCCTTAGGGTTTCGGTTTGAGACAACAGACAACAGGTAGTATTTCCGGGCTCTACGTATTGAGGTAACTTTTGGAATACAACAAGGTAAAGGCTAAGGTATTTTGGGCATTATAACAATACTTGGAGAGTATTCCTACCAAGAGGGGGGGTGTATTATACGAAACAACTAGGCTAGTGGGTACCCATGGCAAGACACCACAAGGGAGGGAACCCCTCGGCCAAAGGCCACGAAAAGTGTGGGGAACTCGGCTAGAGCAACAAGAAGGGAGAGGGTTTCAAGACTTGGAAGTTTTGGATGAATGAAGTCTTCAAGCCTAGGGGGGTATTTATAGCAAAACCCAAGGCCAACCAATGGCCAAGATCAAGCCATGTGCAAGGCAAGTGTAAGGCCTAGATCAAGCCAAGTGCACCCTAACCCTACTCCACCAAACATGGCACAAAACAAGCCACAAAACAAGGCCCAAAATAAGGGACCAATCGGCCAAGGCCAACCAACCCTTGACCGCCTCTAAACCGTCTCAATGAGGGTGACAAGTGTCACCCTCCGTTAACCAAAATGTTTCGCCTCTCGTAAAAATCCCAAAAAATATAACTGACAGCGCCGTAATTTTCCATACGAAAGCTGTGTAAACTTTTCGTCGAAAAACGACTCTAATCGGGTGTTGTGCACAAAGTGAAAATCGGCCAAGCCTACTTAAGCTTCAAATTTTCTACGTGCGCCCCACGTACATACTGAAATACGGTATAACACACGTGAACTAAGCCACGAGCTCGACCCGGCTCCGAATACTGAACGTCCCGAAGGCGCGGAGGACCACTCTGCTTGGCGGAGGTACATAACTAACTCTTTGAGGCGGTTCGCCTCGAAAGTTACCAAAGGACCTGCTGCTCGGCCTCTTTTCGATCTCGGTCATTCCGCCGACCTCTCCGCTCCTCACATCCAAGTGCGTAAGCTGCGTGCGGGCAATGTCCATGCCCGGTGAAGAGCTACCGAACAAGCCTCGCCAAGTAGTCATCGAGCGGTGATGTGGCGGTGCACTCGCCCTCCATGTCGGCTACCAATGCGGGGGCGTCGAGCTAATGAGTCAAACTCCACATTGTACTCCCGAACCGTACGCTCGGTCTGCCTCAACGTCAAAAATCTGTCGGCCCGAGCCTTTCTCATCTGTGGAGGCAAGAAATGTGCAAGAAATGCCCCTAAGAACTCGTCCCATACGGCTGGAAGTACATACTCTCCCCGGGACAGTTCCCACGAATCAAACCAGTCGACTTCAGTATCACGCAGCCGATGCGAACCTAAGACCACCGACTCGGTCTCCGAAGCCTTGATCACTCTCATGATCCGTCAGAATCGCCGAATGAACTCCTGCAGATCATCCTCAGGCTTCGACCCGTAGAACTCTGGCGGGCTACAACTCAGAAAGTCCCGTAGCCTCAAACTATCCGATCTCGGGTGAACCATGGGTACTACTGGAACTGCTGCGTCCAGCCTATCCTCAAGTCTTGCCACTATCCTGGCCAATAACTGGGCCATCTCTTTGTACCCCAACTCCTCTGCCCGGGCATGGGACCGAGGCTCAGTGCTTGTGGTCTCAGCGACCACGCCGCGCCCTAAACTCTTTGGTGGCGGCGTCGCAAAACTCGCCGTCAAGCACTATCTCGTAATGACCGGCTGCGCCTCGTACTCCTCAGATCCCACTAGCGCCTCCTCGCATTGCCCATCTGGGCGGGTTGCCTTGCGGAGGCATAATCGGTAAAATGAAATACGTCGGAGGGTCCAACTTATAACACGGCTCTAAGGCACGATCTCGTAATGAGAAGAATGAAACTAATCCTAAATGTCCTGCGACCTCACGATTATAGATGTGGTGCACAACACACCGATAATCAAGACTCTACTAGACACGGTGCAGACACTTTCAGGATTAATCGCTCGATACCACTTTTGTCACGACCGAACTCGGGCGTGGATCGTGCCTACCGGGCACCCTAGTGATACAACATCGAGAAAATCAGTGAAATAAAAACTTAAACATGAAACAGAGATATGATAATAAAAGCAGGCCAACCAAACGGTTACTTTGTATATATAACTAAAAGCTTGAACGGTTACATCCTTACAAACCGCCACTACTCTACAGACCTGCTAAGAATGTAACAACTATGACGGACAGGGTCCCGCCATACCCCGAATGTACAAGAACCTACAACTCAGGGAAACATACTAAAAATAAGCCTCCGAGAAACGGAGCTTCCCAATCTGTTCGTGATCCTATAAGCGAGGATCAACAACCGGTGTACCTCTACTGCGGCATGAACGCAGCCCGAAGAGGTCGATCTAACAGTACCAAGTATGTGGCGAAAAATATCGTAAATGAAATCATAATGCTAAAATAAAACAGAGACATGTATGATAACAAAACTACGATTTACAACATAAAAAATATGTCAAGTCGTGACTCACGCCTCAAAGTCATCCTCATGCGTGGAACTCCTTCCTCACCGTCATCTAGGTATAAATCGTGTGATACGTATAACATGTCTCGGCCCATCCCATGGGACTCGAGGTGGAATCGTGTGGACTACATGTCTCGGCCCATCTCATGGGACTCGATAGGAATCGTATGGAATACATGTCTCGGCCCATCTCGTGGGACTCGATAGGAATCGTACATGTCTCGGCCCATCTCATGGGACTCGATAGGAATCGTACATATCTCGGCCCATCTCATGGGACTCGATAGGAATCGTACATGTCTCGGCCCATCTCATGGGACTCGATAGGAATCGTACATGTCTCGGCCCATCTTATGGGACTCGATAGGAACCGTACATGTCTCGGCCCATCTCATGGGACTCGATAGGAATCGTACATGTCTCGGCCCATCTCATGGGACTCGATAGGAATCGTATGGAATACATTCCCGTTTCATCCCATGAACGCGGTGTCGTGTGAAATACATTCCCGGTTCATCCCATGAACGCGGTGTCGAGTGAAATACATTCCCGATTCATCCCATGAACGCGGTATAGAATTGACCATAACATTTAAACGCTCTTTTAAGACAGATTAATATAATACCATATTCTCCTTTTTAAAATCAACTAAGGCAATATTATGCCCTTCTTTTTAAACCAAAACACTTTCCTTCTTAAAGTCAAGTAACAACATTCTTTTTCAAAAGTTCAAGTTTGCCTAATTTCAAATACTCAAGTTTCTCATTTTCGAAAGGTTTCGTAGTTCATAGTCTTAATAACTTAATAACATAATTCTCTTTTAAAACAATTTGAGTAACATATGCCTTATGTGTGAGTAGGTTATTCTTGTTTATAACAATCCTTATTAAAGCAGTCATGATCTAGGAAATGTAATACAATTTTGTCTTATCTTAGCTTCTATGCAGATGGAGGTTTCTACTGGTTTTAATATAATTACTTATTTGTCAATACATTTTCCTTTATTAACGTTGCAGTGGTTCGTTCGATACTTATTCTCATTTCCGAAATCAGTAAAACATTATTCCTTTTAAAAACCAAGTACTCATTACTCACGAATTAGGTTTCACACTTTTTAACATATCAATTCAATTAAGTCACGTCGCTTATCTTTTAAGATCAAGTCTCTTAACTTCTAAAGTCAATAAACCATTCTTTTTATCTCTCTTAAGTCGTTATACCTAACTTCCCATAAAGCTAGTATAATTCTTAAGCTTTCAAAACCAAGTATTACTCTTCTTTCAAAAACGATTCTTAATTCTTTTGAAATACTTCAAGATTCTTATTATTTAAAACTCAAGTCAAAGACATCGGAGTAAAATCACGTTCAGTTAACACACGTCGCTCATCAGTACTATATATGTCACGACCGAACCGGGCGTGGATCGTGCCTTACCCGCACCTAGCGATACAACATCGAGAGAAAATCACGGAAATAAAAACTAAAACATGAGACAAGACATAAAGTATGAAACAGCAACCCAAACGGTTACCTTTTAAACATAAATGAAAACTTGAAGCGACATCCCTTATAAACTCGCCAACAACAAGGCTGCACTCTAAGAATTTTAAGACCATAATGACGGACAGGCCCGCCATGCCCCGAATATACAAAAGTCTACAACTTCAGAACCGTACCACGTGACAAGCTTCCGAGATATGGAGCTTTCGAGAACCGAACAATGATCCTAAGAATGCGGATCGCAAGCTATGTACCTCAACTCGCGGCATGAACGCAGGCTCGAAGGAGGTCGATAACAGTACCAAGTATGTGGAAACGAAAAATCGTAAATGAAATCATAATAGTCTATATAAAGAAGGAGACATGTATGATAATCAAACTTCAGTACACAACATATAAGCAGTCATGTCAAGTCAGGGACTCATGCCCGTGAAATCATCACTCAAATACAACCCGGGAATTTAACCCGCACAATGGCCGCATTCCCCGACATCTCACCTCGGTATAAGCATGGCCCTGGAACCGTCCTAGTGGGCCCATACCCGTGGACAATCCAACGTGTCGGTATGCCCAAAGGAGATAACAAGATAACAAGATAACAATCCCTGTGAAAGCATACCCGTGGGCTACCCAACGTGTCGGTATGTCCAAACAACTAACAAGATAATACTCACTGTGGAAGCATACCCGTGGGCTACCCAACGTGTCAGTATGTCCAAACAAATAACAAGAGAATACTCACCGTGGAAGCATACCCGTGGGCTACCCAACGTGTCAGTATGTCCAATCAAATAACAATAATAACACCCCTAATGGAAGCATACCCGTGGGCCTCCCAACGTGTCAGTATGTCCATCAAGAATCGATATAGTGGAAGCATACCCGTGGGCTACCCAACGTGTCAGTATGTCCATCAATCAACCAGATAGCCGACCCTCCAACAAGAGACGCGGTAGCACAGAAATACAACACTTGCACAACAAAAGCTATCACAACAAGCATAGGCCAGTTCAACGTACTTTCATTTCATGTCAACAATTCCGGGTTTCAACCCCAAAATACTACATACTTTCATTCCTTCAAAACAAAGACCTCTTTCTACGTAAAAGCCACACGATACTAACACCCGTAGTATCGAACACATTCAGGTTTAAATCAAGCACTTTAAACACTTTTTAGCACAACGTCAAGTATACCATTTAAAAATCCAATTATCTAACCCCTTTAGGATCAAGGTACTCCTACCTTTTATAACCAAGCCACGTATGTTTTTCCATCACAAAGAATTCATTATTTGAAAACAAGTTACCAATCTAAATCCAATAATGAATCCATTTCTTTATTTTCCATAAAGTCGTTATAACTAACTTCCCATAAAGCTATTATAACACTTTATGTTTTAAAACAATACACGACAAAACCATGCCTTTTTTTTAAAACAAAACACTTCAAATTCTTAAGTCTCTTTTCTTTTAGAAATTGAGTTCCTTACCTTGGGATTTTTAAGAAGATCAACACTTGATTACAATAATTCTTATTATAGCAGCCATGATCTAGGAAATGTAATACAATTTTGTCTTATCTTAGCTTCTATGCAGATGGAGGTTTCTACTGGTTTTAATATGATTAATTGTCATTCCTTCTTTCCTTTATCAACGCTGCATTGGCTTGTTCGATCCTTATTCCCATTTCCGAAATTTATGTAACATTATTCTTTTAAAAACCAAGTACTCATTTCTCACGAATGAGGTTTCACACCTTTTAACACCATTTAGGTCAATTACAAGTCAAGTCTCTTATCTTTTGAAATCAACAAACCATTCTTTTAGCTACATAAGGTGGTTATAACAAACTTCCCATAAAGCCGTTATAACACTTTATGTTTTAAACCAACCAATTACAACTATAACCCCTTTATGAGACCAAGAGGGCTTATTCTTTAACCACCGAGTACCCATCACTAACGAATAAGATTTTCCTACTTTTTCACACAATCAGGACATTTACACTTCATATCAAGTCAAGGCACAACAAGGGAAATCAATTTTCCTTTAACACACGTGCATCTACTGCACTATATATTTTACAAATAATCATGCTGAAGAGGATAGGAAGAACCACATACCTCGCGACGATTGTCGACAATTAGCAAAAGGCTCCACAGTACTATACCCTCCAAGTAGGATACGCTACTCGTAGTACTTCAATCCTAATAAGGTCATAAAACGTCTATCAAACTCTAGCTTCGAACGTAGAATAAACTAAGTGCAAAGTCCCTAAATTCTACGGCAATTTGGACAGAACTTCCTTTGTTTCTACTAACTTTGCCACCTTTTTCAAGGTCAAATTTCAATAACCAACGCCACATTTAAGGCACACAATTCAGCTAACCACAAAGGGGATTACACGCCTTTACAGGACGCGTAAAATTCCGCCCCACAATGATACAAAATAAACCAATAATTTCCATGCCATTCTTGGCCAACAATATAACCAATACTAACCCCTTTCAACTCTTTTTCAATCCAAGTTCTTAGGTCTAACATGATATCTAGCCCTAGACATCTTCAACAACTACAATCCCCCTTTACAACATGTGACGACCAAATTAGTAACCAAATTGAAGTTATCAACTTAAGGTTAACATGCCCATTTCAGTTTCAACAAGACAACAAGATCCAAATCTATACAACTTAAATATAACAGCCTCAGGCTCAATTCTAAACTACTATAACAAGTATTAACCCATATCCAAGAGAAGGGGAAACTTTTACCTTTGGAGAAGCCCACAAAAGCCCCTTTCTTTCACTTCTTTTCCGTCAAACTCGTCCACCAGCGCTTCCCACAAGTTTACCCACACTTTTCCTTCTTGCCGCCGCTCCAACAATCTCCTCTAAGGCAAGGTTTCTTCAAAGATCTAGAGAGAAAGGGAGAGGGTTTCTTAGGAGGGTTTCCAAGATGAAATGGCCAAGTCTTCCAAGACTTGGCCCTAAAATAGGACCCTATTCTGGTCAAAAGGATGGGAGGGACACTTGTCACCCTCCCATAGGCTTTTAACAAAATATCCCCTGATTTTCGTCTTTTACCGCAAAATCCGCGCCAGCGCAAGGCCTCTCTTCCGAAAAGTTCCAGATTCGCGCCACGCGACCGCATTCGGCACCGCGCTGCAACCCCGCGGACTCCAGTACAACCGCGCGCGCCAGATTCG
Source organism: Przewalskia tangutica (assembly GCA_029844215.1). Taxonomy (NCBI): domain Eukaryota; kingdom Viridiplantae; phylum Streptophyta; class Magnoliopsida; order Solanales; family Solanaceae; genus Przewalskia; species Przewalskia tangutica. The sequence goes on from CM056718.1 coordinate 109,779,177, forward strand.
GCCGCGGCCTGTACCCTGAACAAATCGCCGCTTTGCATCAGCGCACCAAACTTGAAACTTCCATAACTTTTGACTCCGATGTCCTATCGACGAACGGTTTGTTGCGTTGGGAACTAGATTTAACGTACTACACACTAGGCTTTTTAAACACCTCGAAATTCTTAACAACTGGGGTACAACACTCCAAGGTAGACTCAAAATCCGTCCAACACATGTTTGTCAACTTATCTTTCAACTTTCAAATCTTATATTCCTTGGTATGTTCTTATCTTATCTTCTTGAATTTACGGGGTGTAACAATATATTCTTTTTAAAATATCATGCTCAAGAGGATAGGAAGAATCACATACCTCACGACGATTATCGACTATTAGCAAAACGCTCCAAAGTACTGTAATCCTGCTAGCCTTTTCCACCCTTCGAGTAGAATACGCTACTCGCAGTACTTCAACCTATAACGGTCATACAAGTCTATCAACGTCTAGACTACTCTGTAGAATAATTCTAGATACATATTCCTCATTCTACGGAAAATTGGGCGACTTCCTACCACAAACTACACAATTCTCTCAGTAAATACGGTCCATGTAAGTAATCTGATTCTCTTCTTTAATATTCTTCTGATGTGATTTCAATTCAATTCTCTTCTCTTATACCATCCTTCTATATGTCTTATACTCATTTATATACTACTACAGTATGTAATTTCCAATTACAATAGAAGGACAAAGATATTTACCTCGACAAGCCCAAAATTATCCAAGTTATATGTCGATCCTGAGCAACGTTTAGCTCCTAATCTGTACGCTCCAATACGCTCCAAACAACCCTTAGAAGTTCTACGCAACTTCTTCTTAATACTTCAACCCGCTATGAAGATTTTCCTTAGGGTTTCGTTTTTGTGACTGAAGGGAAGTATAATAGTATTTCTGGGCTTTTAGTATAGGTGTAACCTTGGAATACTACAAGGTATTTGGGCCAAGATATTTTGGAATAGTAACAATACTTGGAGAATACTTTTCTACCAAGGGGGGAGGGGGTGTGTGTCGGCTAGCACCACTAGGAGGGGGGGAGGGTTTCGGCCAAGGCCTCACAAAGGGGGAGGGGGAGCTCTTTGGACGAGAGCCTTGCTAAGAAGGGAGGGATTTTTAGACTTGGAAAAATGATTTGTGGATGAAGAAATCCTTCAACTAAGGGGGGGTATTTATAGGGAAATCAATGGCCAAGATTAAGACAAGTGGTGGGCAAGTGGAGGGTCAAGATTTGGACAAGTGTGTGTGGGTCCCACTTGCTCATCTACTACACAAAATATCTCAAAATATCCTACCTAATCCTTGACCAAAAAGAAAGGCAAAAAACGTGCCAACTTCACCCCTAGGTTGCCGTCCACTTGAGGGACAAGTGTCACCCTCTCGTTGGTCCAAAATATTTCATCTCTTGGAAAAATCCAAAAAAATAATAAATGTTACAACCGTATTTTTCCCTTCGCAAAGTTTGGAAAACGTTTCGTTGGAAAACAATTCTTTTCGCTAGTTGTGCACAAATTTCGTCCCTTTGCCTACTTAAGGCTAAAAACTTTTGTACGTACGCCCTCACGTACATACTCTGGAAATACGGGGTATAACAACCCTGTGATTAGGGTTGTGACTCCAAGGAAAGTTTATAAAAGGGAGATAAGTTCTCTCCCCCACGTAAAAGGACAGTTTTACGTATTATGGGGTTGCGTGTACCCATGTTGTTAGACGCAGGATATGAGACTGGTAAGGTGTTCGGTATCGTCATGCCATAGGTTACAGTTGTAGATAACCGTGGGAAAAGTGTTGTGTTGGGGTAATTAAGAACGACGTACGAATTGGTCGATGAAGTATCGTAAAGATATAAATGCAGGTTGTACGCATGTATGAAACTGTACGATTATGAATCAACATAGAAATAGTTTTGCTAATAATAAGCCTAAGGTAAGGATATGGCCAGAATGATAAAGGAGAATACGACTATGGTTATGTAAGTTGCACGAGATATGACTACCCCAGACTAGTGTAAAGACCATTAGTAAATAATGGGAAGTAAGAACATTTCGAGGAAATGTGGTAAACCTAGCTATAGGCTCTACAAACTGGGAAAGGAAAATCGGGTTACTAGTTTACGAGATCAAGGAAATCCCCCCCCTAAATTGTGATTGACAGTAAGTCTTAGCCATGAGGCAAGCAAATGAATTAAGTCTAAGTTTAGTGACCAAGTTTGGTTGCAACAGAAAGGGAAACAGGAACCATAAGTAAGATTAAGGATACCCGAATATTTCGCAGGAATGAGAAAGACTTTCAGTTATTAGAAGATAAGTTGACCACGACTACAGTTCTAACCCCTCCTGTGAGACTAGAGGGTTAGGTTATTATTGTAACACGTTGGGTGTTGGGCTAGGTTGTGTGCTGATGCAAAACGATAATGTTAGAGCCTATGTTTCCCTGATTAGGAAGCATAGGCGGAATTATGCCACTCATGATTTAGAGCTGGCGGCAGTTAAATCATGCCTTGAAGATTTGGGGGCATGACGTATATTATAGACTTCATGTGGATATTTGTGCAGACCACAAAAGCCTCCGGTATACCTTCAGACAGAGGTAGTAGAATTTGCGACAGCGACGGTGGTTAGAGTTATTCAAGGATTGTGATATCGATATCCTATACCATTCAGGGAAAGCCAAGACAATTACAGATACTCTTAGTCGTGGGTCTATGGGTGTTATACCCCGTATTTCCAGAGTATGTACGTAAGGGGATACGTACAAAAAGTTTAGCCTTAAAGTTTAGGCTTGGACGTTTTTCTGGGCACAACTCACAAAGCGAATAGTTTTCCGACGAAACATTTCCACAACTTTCGTAGGGTAAATTCCGGCTATGCCATTTCTAATTTTTGCGGATTTTTCCGAGAGACGAAACATTTTGGACCAACGGGAGGGCGACACTTGGCACCCTCCAATTTGTGGACTTGAAATCGTCCATTTGGACGAATTGGACTTGAAGTGCACGTTTTTTGTGCCTTGTGCACAAGTCAAGGAGTTGGTAGGATATTTGTGTGGAGTAAATCTTCACCCTACACTTGCCTTGCACTTGTCTTAATCTTGGCCATTGGTTGGCCACTTCTTGACCTATAAATACCCCCCTTAAGATGAAGAGTTCTTCATCCACAAATCTTTCCAAGTCTTGAAAATCCTCTCATCTCCCTTTGTAGCCTCTTTCGTCCAACACTCCCCCTCCTTGTGAAGTTTGGCGAGAGCCTACCCCCTAGCCTAGCCAAATCTACCCCCCTCCCTTGGTAGAAAAAGTTGCCTTCTAGTATCGTTATAATGCCCAAAATACCCTAGCCCATATCCCTTAATCCTTAGTAGAAGTTGTGAAGAACTTCTAAGGTTCTTGGAGCTACCGGAGCGTACAACTTAGGAGCTAAACCTTGCTCAGGCACGACTTTATCTAGGATATTATTGGGCTTACCGAGGTAACTAATCCTAACCCTCTTTTGAATTAGAGAATACTTACTGTTGTAGTATAAGTATAAGTATAAATACTTAGAAGAATATTGCGAATAGAATTGAACTGTTATCACGATAGAAGGGTTTAAAAGAAGAATAATTGAACTATGCTTATATAGAATTTGCTTTCACATGAGACTTATATAGCTCACCGGTAGGAAGTCTGCCCGACTTTCCGTAGAATTGTGAACCTACTGCTTAGAATGACCTTCGAGTAGTCCTTGATAGATGTCCGTGACTATTATAGGTGACTCTCTGCGCGACATATTCAACTTGGCGGTGGTTTTCATTTGAAGGTATGTGATTCTTCCTAAAGCATGATATTTTATAATATATGTAGTACGGTAGACGTATGTGTTAATCGAATAATAACTACGGCAATGTCTTTGACTAAAGACTGAATAAAACTTACGGCAATCCCTCACTACTTAAGACTAAATAACACTTACACAAAAGCCTCACGCCTAAAGACTCAAAAATAAAGATCTGAAAGCATTTCAAAAGAATACTGAATCATTTTTAACAGAAGAGAACTAATTGGTTTTTAAACAGAAGCTTAAGAGTTATACTAGCTTTATGGGAAGTTAAGTATAACCACTTAAGATTGATAAAAGAAACAGTTTGCCTATGTGTTTATAATGCACTTATATTGAATCGTGAAAAGAATAATAAGATGGTTTGATAAGTAGACATGATATGATGCTATGCGTGTTAGTGTCTTGTAACGTTTGTGTAAAGAGTATTCTTGTTGTGCTTATGTTGTTTAACGATAAGCTGTTAGGTTAGTGTAACATCACTCACCTCTTGACATATTACCGGGGGTTAAGTCGCTCCGACGCGGTAGACTCGGTGATGCAGGACCATGATTCGAGAATACCTCATGCGGGTCCAAGGGACCTATGCGGAGCTACGGAGTTCGTGTTAGTGTGCGGGGTTATACCTTATGCGGTCTATGTGGCCATGCGGACTACGAGTCCAGGACGATGCCGAGGAGTAGCTACCCTCGATGCGGGGTTATAGACCCTATGCGGGCCTATGTGATTGGCCTATGCGGACTCGGAGTCCGTGATTAGGCTTGCATGGTGATACTACGCAATTGGCCTGCCGATCATTCGCAGCTAGAAAAGACTATTACGCTTTACCTATTCTTTGCTCTTGTTTGTGATGTGGCACTATGTGCGGTTTCGGTTGTTTCATACATATTTGTAAACCGTTTTAAAAATGATATGTTTTCATTTAAGTACCTTACAGTTTCACATACTTAGTACTGTTGTCTCGACCTCCTTGGGCCGCGTTCATGCCGCAGGTAAGCGGCAGTGCTAGATCCGCATCCTTAGGATCTTTTTGCTTTGGTGTCAGGAGCTCCATCTTCTCCGGAGGCTCTACTATTGGGTATGATCTCCTGTTGTAGATAGTTTTTGTACTGTCAGGGTATGGCGGGGCCCTGTCCCGCCATAGTTGTTTATTTCCTTAGAGGTTCAGTAGACATGCTTTATGCCATTGGGATATCGCAAAAACTTTGTATATATATATATCGGAAAGGCACTTTTCTCGTAAACCGTGTCTCATTTACAATTGCTTCATGTCATGTTTTTATATTCCACGATTTTCTCGATGTATGACTACTTGGGTGCCGGGTAAGGCACGATCCTGAACCGGGCAGTCGTGACAAAAGTGGTATCGAGCGATTAATCCTCGGAAAGTGTCTCTGCACCGTATCTAGTAGAGTCTTGATTATCGGTGTGTTGTGCACTCCAATAATCGTGAGGCTATAAGATATTTAGGATTGGTTTCCATTCTTCTCACGAGATCGTGCTTTAGAGCCGTGTTAAAGTTGGACCCCTAACGTATTCCTTTTACATGCGATTATGCCTCACGTAAGGCAACCGGGCCCGGAAGGGCAAAGCGGCGGAGTCGCGATGACACCTAGAGTCACGAGGCTCGAGCCGGTCTATACCGCAGACGGCGAGTTCTATGGCCGCCCGGCCCAGCGAGACCACAGCACCACACCTCCCGCCCCACGGCACTGGCGGAGGTTAGGGCAAGGAGATGGCCCGGCTATTGGCTAGAGTTGTGGCGAATCGAGATAAATTTGAATCTGGCGATTCGATTCAGCTCGGCTCGGCCGCACGTGGTACACCCGAGGCGAATAGTTTGAGGCTACGAGATTTCTTGAGTTGTAGCCCGCTTGTTTTACTGGTGGCGGAGGATGATCGCAGGAGTTCATCCGTCGCCACTGAAGGATCATGCGAGTGATCAAGGCCTCAGAGACAGAGTCTGTGACCTTCGGTTAGCATCGGCTGCGTGATACCGCAGTCGATTGGTTTGATTCATGGGAGTTATCCCGGGGAGAGCACGCGTCCCCAGGTACTTGGGATGAGTTCTCAGAGGCTTTCCTCACCCACTTCTTGCCTCCACAGATGAGGAGGTGCGGGTGATAGATTTTTCTGCCGAGGCGAGAGGACGCCTTGTCGGGAGTACAATGTCGAGTTTGATTCATTGGCTCGATATGTCCCAAAGTTAGTAGCGATTATGGAGGATAGGGTGCACCGCTACGTCACCGGGCTAGATGACTATATGGCCGAGTCGTGTGCGAGTGTTTCTCTTCAGCCGGGTATGGACATTACCCGCATGCAGGCTCATGCTCTTGGATGTGAGGAGCATAGAGACCGCCGGGTTGACAGCAGCGAGAAGAGGCCGGGGCGGCGAGTCTTTTGGTGGTTATCGTGGTGGCGGCCTCGGCGATCTAGATTTGCACCACCACCCGGCTGAGCACTCTGCACCATCCTCGGCCACGGCCAGATATTCGAGGCGCACTGTGGCCCGGGACTTGAGACATTGAGCGGCAGAGGTTACGGCGACGGGACCACCCGCCGGTGTGGCGTCGGTAGATCCCACCGGGAGTTGTGGTGCTACGGGAGTTTGTTTGATTGTAGCGGCAGGTCACTATGCGGAACTGTCAGGCCAAGGCGATCTTGATGGTAGGTGCGCCACAGTTCTTTCGCGGTCTTCTTCATCCCCGACGATTACTCGCCCGGAGGGCAAGGTACTCATGGACCGGCAGTGTCGCGAGGTCGTGGCGCGGGTCGATTCTAGCGGTCCTCGGAACCGCATTTATGCTTTGTCCAGCGGGATCGTGAGGCCTCACCGATGTCGCCACGGTACCTTATCGGTTCGGGTTTGATGTTTATGCCTTGATAGATCCGGTTCTACTCGTCTATATATCTCCCTTGTTGCTAGTAGGATAGGGATGAGCACGAGTCCATAGACCCTTCGAGGTAGCTACGCCATGGGTGATTCAATGGTAGCTCGGCGGGTATATAGAGCTTGTCTGTGACTATTTACGATCGTCGGACCACTGGCCGACTTGATAGAGTTGGAGATGATTGACTTCGACGTGATCATGGGGATGGATTGGCTAGCTTCTTGCTACGCCAATGTAGACCGCAGAGAGAGAATGCAGTTCGCTTTCTGAGGCCGGTTGTTGAGTGGGAGGAGCACGGTATCGCCGAGGGTAGGTTTATTTCCTACCTCGAGGCTAAGAAGATGGTGCGAAGGGTATATCTACCATCTCGTTCGTATTTGATAATCGAGGTGCGGTACAGATTTTCCGTCGATTCGATGGTCGTGAGTTCCCGCGTATTTCCGCATGACCTCCGTATCCCTCCCGAGAGGAGATCGAGTTTTGTATAGATGTGTTGCGGATACTCGGCCTATTTCCATTCCGCCATACGGAATGGCACTGCCGAGTTGAGAGAGTTGAAGGATCGACTTAGAGATTTCTTTGGAGAAGGGCTTCATCAGCCTAGTGTTTCTCCGCAGGGAGCGCGGTATTGTTCGTGAAGAAGAAGGGCGGGGCAGCTGCGCATGTGTTGATTGACGGTGAACAAGGTGACCATTAAACGAATACCCCTTCCGGGATTGATGATTTGTTCGACCCGATTGCGAGTGCGAGATGCTTCTCAAGATTGATCTGCGATCGGGCTATCATCAGTGCGAGTCGAGAGGTGGATGTCCTAGATCGCATTCGGACGTGCGGGCATTATGAGTTCGGTCATGTCTTTTGGGTTGACCAATGCTCGCGGTATTCATGGATTTGATGAACCGAGTGTTCAAACCATTTTTGGACACGTTTGTGATAGTGTTCATTGATGATATCTTGGTTTATTCTCGCTCGAGCGAGGAGCATGCGGAGCATTTGAGGCTGTCTTGTGATTCTCCAGACTAACGATTATGCGCCAAGTTTTCCAAATGTGAGTTTTGGTTGACTTGATGGCGTTTCTTGGGCATATTGTCGGGTGATGGCATTCGAGTGGATACGCCAAGATCGAGCGATCGAGACTTGGCCTGCACTCTTACTCGGCAGAGGTTCGCGATTTTACGGGCCTTGCAGATATTATCGGCGGTTCGTGGAGAAGTTTGCTTCTATCTGCACCATTGACTAGGTGACTCGAGGCGACCAAGTTTGATGGTGATGCTTGTGGCGTGGTTTCGATTCTTTGAAAAGAGACCGCCGCCCGTTCTTACTCTTCCGGAGGTCGGATGGTTATGTCGTGTATTGTGATCGTCGGGCATCGGGTTGGGATGTGTGTTGATGCGGCATGGCGGGGTTATAGCATATGCATCCCGACGGTGAAGAAACACGAGAAACTACCCACCCATGATTTGGAGTCATGGCGGTGTGATTCACGCTTTGAAGATCTGGAGGCACTATTTGTATGGGGTTCACGTGGATATTTTTACTGCACCACAAGAGCCTCCAAGTATATCTTCACAGAGGAGCCGAACTTACGGCGAGACGGTGGTTAGAGTTGCTTAAGGATTACGATGTTGATATCCTGTACCACCGGGAAGGCAATGTTGTGGCGTATGCTCTTAGTCGTAGGTCGATGGGAGCCTATCGGATGTGCGGTAGAGAGGAGGACATGGTTCGTGATTTGCACCGATTAGCGAGCCTTGGTGTCCGCTTGATTGATTACGATAGCGGTGGGGTTAGAGTTCGTGAGGTTGCGAGTCTTCCATCGTCGAGGAGGTGAAGAGCGGCGATTCGAGATCCGGTTTTGACACGTTATCGTGATCTGACTCTTCGTGAGGCAAGGGTCCTTTTGAGGTAGCACCGACGGGTGCTAAGGTTTGAGCGAGTTGTGTATTCCGGATGTTTGAGGACTTCGGCAGAGTTCTTGGGGAAGCACACAGCGGCGTTACTCTATCCATCCGGGTCGACCAAGATGTACCACGACCTTAGATCGTGTATTGGTGGGATGGCTTGAAGAGGGCGTTGCGAGTTCGTAGCTCGATGCCGTGTTGTCGGCAGTGAAGGTAGAGCACGGAGGCACGGTGGTTTGTTCTGACGATTGAGATCGACACGGAAGTGGGAGGTAATCAACATGGACTTCATCACGGGATTACCTCGCACTCGGAGGAGACATGATTCTATATGGGTTATCGTCGACGGTCGCGAAATCAGCCCACTTTCTTCCGTCGGGGCGACTTTTTGGTGAGGATTATGCGGACTTTACATCCGAGAGATCGTCGGATCGCATGGAGTCCCTACTCGATCACATCGCATGCAGGAGCCCGGTTTACGGCTAACTCTCTGAGGTCCTTCCAGAGGGTTTAGGGGCCGGTGAGCACAGTCGCATTTCATCCACGAGCAGACGGACAGCGCGAGCGCACTATCCGCACTCTTGAGGATATCTGCGATCTGTGTTATTGACTTCATGGTAGTTGGGAGGATCATTTGCCTCTAGTTGAGTTCGCGTATAATAATAGCTACCACTCCGGTATTCGGATGGCGCCTTATGAGGCCTTGTATGGGAGGAAGTGCGGTCGCCTATAGGTTGGTTCGATGTGGGCGAGTGCGGCTAGTGGGACAGATTTGGTGCAGCGGCGATGGATAAGGTGAAGCTTATCGAGGCGGCTATTAACGACTCGAGTCGGCAGAAGTCGTATCAGATCATCGTCGTCGACATCCGGAGTTCGCGATTGATGATTGGGTTTTCTGAAGGTGTCACCCATGAAGGGTGTGATGAGATTCGGGAAGAAGGAAACTCGGCCCAGTACATTGGGCCGTTTGGTGTCGCGAGGTAGGCAAGGTTGCCTATGAGTTGAATCTGCCGTCCGTCTGGAGGCGGTGCATCCGGTTTTTCACGTATCTATCTTTGAGGAGATGTATCGGGATCCATCTAGGTACACCGATTGACGATGTCGGTGTGACCGGGGTTATCGTATGAGAGATTCCCATAGCGATAGTCGATCGTCGAGTTAGGCGTCTGCGGACGAGGCGTGGCTTAGTCAAAGTCTTGTGGCGGAACGAGCTCAGGGAGGAGATGACGTGGGAAGCCGAGGAGGACATGAGGCAGAAGTATCCTCACCTATTCCCCACACCTCCAGGTAATTCACTTTCCTACTTGTAAATTTTCGTTATCGTTTTTGCCTAAGTGTTGTTTTGTGGCCGTGCAAACTGTTTAAGTTATGAAGAACCTTGTCGTTATCTGTCTTGGGAAGGAACATTCGGGACGAATGTTTCTAAGGAGGGGAGAATGGTATACCCCGTATTTCCAGAGTATGTACGTAAGGGGATACGTACAAAAAGTTTAGCCTTAAAGTTTAGGCTTGGACGTTTTTTTGGGCACAACTCACAAAGCGAATAGTTTTCCGACGAAACGTTTCCACAGCTTTCGTAGGGTAAATTCCGGCTATGCCATTTCTAATTTTTGCGGATTTTTCCGAGAGACGAAACATTTTGGACCAACGGGAGGGCGACACTTGGCACCCTCCAATTTGTGGACTTGAAATCGTCCATTTGGACGAATTGGACTTGAAGTGCACGTTTTTTGTGCCTTGTGCACAAGTCAAGGAGTTGGTAGGATATTTGTGTGGAGTAAATCTTCACCCTACACTTGCCTTGCACTTGTCTTAATCTTGGCCATTGGTTGGCCACTTCTTGACCTATAAATACCCCCCTTAAGATGAAGAGTTCTTCATCCACAAATCTTTCCAAGTCTTGAAAATCCTCTCCTCTCCCTTTGTAGCCTCTTTCGTCCAACACTCCACTCCCTTGTGAAGTTTGGCGAGAGCCTACCCCTAGCCTAGCCGAAATCTACCCCCTCCGGTAGAAAAAGTTGCCTTCTAGTATCGTTATAATGCCCAAAATACCCTAGCCCATATCCCTTAATCCTTAGTAGAAGTTGTGAAGAACTTCTAAGGTTCTTGGAGCTACCGGAGCGTACAACTTAGGAGCTAAACCTTGCTCAGGCGCGACTTTATCTAGGATATTATTGGGCTTACCGAGGTAACTAATCCTAACCCTCTTTTGAATTAGAGAATACTTACTGTTGTAGTATAAGAATAAGTATAAATACTTAGAAGAATATTGCAGAATAGAATTGAACTGTTATCACAGTAGAAGGGTTTAAAAGAAGAATAATTGAACTATGCTTATATAGAATTTGTTTTCACAATAGACTTATATAGCTCAAGGGTAGGGAAGTCTTTGCCGACTTTCCGTAGAATTGTGAACCCTCTGTTTAGAATGACCTTCAGAGTAGTCCTTGATAGATGTCTGTGACTATTATAGGCTGACTCTCTGCGCGCGACATATTCAACTTGGCAGGTGGTTTTCGCTGAGAAGGTATGTGATTCTTCCTAAAGCATGATATTTTATAATATATGTAGTACGGTGAGCGTACGTGTGTTAATCGAATAATAACTACGGCAATGTCTTTGACTTAAGCTGAATAATACTTACGGCAATGCCTCGGCTTAAGCTCGAATAACACTTACGCGATGCCTCACGCTTAAGCACGAATAATAAAGATCTGAAAGCATTTCAAAAGAATCTTGAATCATTTTTAATGAAGAGAACTAATTGGTTTTTAAGCGAAGCTTAAGAGTTATACTAGCTTTATGGGAAGTTAAGTATAACCACTTAAGATTGATAAAAGAAGCAGTTTGCCTATGTGTTTATAACGGACTTATATTGAATTGTGAAAAGAATAATAAGATGGTTTGATAAGTAGACATGATATGATGCTATGTGTGTTAGTGTCTTGTAACGTTTGTGTAAAAGAGTATTCTTGTTGTGCTTATGTTGTTTAACGATAAGGCGTTAGGTTAGTGTAACATCACTCACCTCTTGACATATTACAGGGGTTAAGGCGCCTCCGTCACGGGGTAGACTCGAGCGATGCAGGACCATGATTCGAGAATACCTCATGCGGGTCCAAGGACCTATGCGAGCTACGGAGTTCCAGGTTAGTGTGCGGGGTTATACCTTATGCGATCTATGTGGCCATGCGGACTACGAGTCGGGGCGATGCGAGTAGCTACCTCGATGCGGGGTTATATACCTATGCGGGCCTATGTGATTGGCCTATGCGGACTACGGAGTCGAGGATTAGGCTTGCATGGTGATACTACGGGCAATTGGCCTGCTTGATCATTCGCGGCCTAGAAAAGACACATTCTGATTTACCTATTCTGCTCTTGTTTGTGATGTGGCACTATATGCGGTTTCCTTGGTTGTTTCATACATATTTGTAAACCGGTTTTAAAAATGATATGTTTTCATTTAAGTACCTTACAGTTTCACATACTTAGTACTGTTGTCTTGACCTCGCCGGCTGCGTTCATGCCGCAGGTAAGGCGGCAGTGCTAGATCCGCATCCTTAGGATCTTTTGATTTGGTGTAATGATATCCATCTTCTCCGTAGTCTCTACTATTGGGTATGATCTCCCTGTTGTAGATAGTTTTTGTACTGTCAGGGTATGGCGGGGCCACTGTCCGCCATAGTTGTTTATTTCCTTAGGTGCAGTAGACATCTTTATGCGATTGGGATGAATCGCAAAAACTTTGTATATATATATATATGCCGGAAGGCACCCTTTTCTCAGAAACTGTGTCTCATTTACAATTGCTTCATGTCATGTTTTTATATTCCGCTGATTTTCTCTGATGTATGACTACTTGGGTGCCCGGGTAAGGCACCAGTCACGGGCCCCGGAACGGGTCGTGACAATGGGTAGTCTGTCAGATGGGCAGCCAGGTAGATAGGACGTGGTCCGTGAGATTCGTTAGCTAACGAGCCGGGGGGTTCGATTATTTGTTTCCAAGGTTAATGAAGTTTAGATCCGAGAGGTTGCCGAGTCTTCCATCGTTTAGGAAGTAAAGAGGCGACAGTATGAGGATCCAGTTATGATACGGTATCGAGATACGGCTCTCCGAGAAGAGAAGAGCCTGTTTGAGTAGCACCGGATGAGGTGCTGTGAGATGAGGATAAATTGTGTGTACCCGGTGCTGCAGGACTAGTCAGCAGGTTTTAGGGGAGGCATACAGTGCTTATTGCTCAAATTATTCGGGGTCGACTAAGTTGTGTCGTGACCTCAGATGTATGTATGGGTAAGATGACCGGAAAAGGGACGTAGCAGAGTTGTTGCTTAATATCCGAATTAGTAGCAGGTCATGGTTGTACACCAGAAGCCCAGTGGGCTATTACAGGCGATTTAGACCCCGACTTAGACATGGGAGGTAATTAAAATGGATCTTGTTACATGGTGGCATCGTACTCAGAGGAAGTGCGACTCCCTGGGGGTCATGGTAAATAGGCTGACGAAACCAGCCGTGTTCTTTCAATTGTTGTCCAATAATCTCCCCACTTTAAACCAAGGTACCTAAGGGTATTGTAAGTGTATCTCAATAGAAATATCCCGGAAAAATGGTGTTTTCGTATTAGTCGCAAGGTGAAAACCTAAGGAGTTATTCAACTTTGAAGATGGAACTTGAAGAGGAGTTCCTCATAAGCTTCTAAGGGTTGCTTGGAGTGGATTGGAACGTCGAAAGGAGGAGCTAAAGTTGCTAAGGATCGACTTGTAATCTCGGATCATATTTGGGCTAAATGAGGTATAATCTTCGTCTTACTTTTGTAATTGAAGATTCCATGTTATTATAAGTTAGAAATGATCATGTGATATGTGTTATGAATATTGATAAGTGTTATGGAAGTTTAGAAGCTCAAATCCGAAAATGACATGTTGAGGCATTTGAAATTGAATTACATTTTGGTCGTTAATTAGAATCGTCGCATATTACCTACTTGAAGATTGTAGTAGTTATACTAAATTGCGGCTTGATAACATGTTATACTAAACAACTTGGATTGAATAGGAAATGGGAAAAGAATTGGTATTGTTGTCACTAATCACGAATGGACATTGTATTTTTGGACTAGTTTAATGTAAATTGTGGGGCGGAATTTTACACGTCTTGATTAAGCGTGTAATCCCCTATTGTTAACTACTTTGTCGAGCCTTAAATGTGGCGTGTTTGGTTATTGAATTCGGCCTTGAAAAAGGTGGCAAAGTATGTAGAAACAAAGGAAGTGTTGTCCGATTTTCCGTAGAATTTAGTAGCTTTGCACTTGGAATATTCTACGTTTGAAACTAGAAGTTAATAGACGTACTATGGTCATTATAGGTTGACATACTACGTACGGCGAATTGGACTTAGCAAGTGGATTAAACCGAAGAGGTATATGGAACTTTCTTATCTCTTGAGCATGAATAAGTTGTAAATGTATAGTACGGTAGACGTACACGATTTTGACAATCTAGGTCCATTTGATACCCTTGGCTTATTTTAAGAATGTCCAAGTTGATTGAGTTAGGGAATTAACTCACTTGTTTAAATATTAAGGATATCTTGGTTTTCAAAAGTTAAGATACTTTAAGTATGTTGAAAGTATTATTGATACTTGTTTTGTTGGAAAGTTTAAGTCTCTTGGTTATAAAGAAGTATGTAAGTTGCTAATGTATAAAGCTAGTATAACAACTTTATGGGAAGTTGGTTATAATAGCTTTATGGAAAGTTAAAAAGAGTGGTTTACTCTAAGTAATTTAAGTATGTTAAATGACTTGAAATAACGAAAGGCAAATTGATTTAAAGGCATCAATTGCTTAGGGTTTTAAAAGAAAGAAGTATCTTGATTTATAAGCCCGAAAATGTATTTTCTAATAAGGTTTTGTGACTTGTCTTAAAATGTAGTTATGACTTGATACTACGGTTATTAGTATCTTGGAAGTTTTATATGAAAATGAGTCATTTTAAAAGAATAGAAGTACGTAGTACTTTGGGTTAAACTCCCGGATTTATAATAACATGTTAGTGCCTTAAGTAAACTAAAATGAGAGTGTATATGAATAAGACTAATAAGAAGTTAGGGGGATTTCTTAACTTGCTTATTTATTGTATGATAAGCCGGTAGGGCTTATGTTATGTATGATGGCCGGTTGAGATAGGGTAAGAGTATAAATGAGGGGTAAAACCCCAAGACGTTATACCACCTTCTCCAGGGTAAGAGTATAAATGAGGGGTAAACCCCCAAGACGTTATACCACCGCTTGGGGTAAGAGTATAAATGAGGGGTAAACCCCCAAGACGTTATACCACATGTTTCCGTGGATTTGCTACCCATGATGCGAGGAATACCTCATGCGAGTCCTTATGGGCTTATGCGGGTGAAATAGTCCCATGCGGGCGGGTACAACCTATGCAAGGAATACCTCATGCGGGTCCACATGACCTATGCGGGTGAAATAGTCCCAGGAGTAGGATTACTTAATGATATTGTGGGCGGGTGGTCCTGCTTTGATCGCGAGCTTCCTATTTTTATGTTGTAAGTATACTTTTGATTACTCTCATTGTTAGTAAGACAATGTGTACTGTTAATTGAGTTATCATACCTGTCTCCAATTTTATTATAGACTTATGATTTCATTACAGTACTTTCAGTTTCACATATTTGGTACATGTTGTCTCGACCTCCTTGGGTGCGTTCATGCCGCAGTAGAGTATCTGGTGGTGATCCTCACTTTAGGATCGCTGATTCACCGCTGAGAAGCTCCATTACTCCGGAGGCTTATCCCTGGTATGGTCGGTTGTTGTACATTCAGGGGTATGGCGGGGCCCTGTCCCGTCACAGTTGTTATTCTTAGAGGTCTGTAGTCACATTTGTGGATTGGGTTGTAAAGAAAAAAAATTGTACTGTTTATTACGTATAGGTTACGGAAGGTGGCCTTATCGGCTAGCCTGTTGTTATTTTATGTTTTAAGCATTTTATAAGTTGTGTATGTTTCGCTGTTATTCTCTGATGAATACCGAAAGTGGTGCCCAGGTAGGACACCAGTCGCGGGCCCGGGGTCGGGTCGTGAAAGAAAGATTATGATGTTGATATTCTATACCATCCGGGGAAAGCCAACGTAGTTGCTGATGCTTTGAGTCGTAGATCGATGGGGAGCCTGTCAGAGGTGCAGCCAGAGAGGCAGGACATGTCCGTCAGATCCACCAGCTAGCGAGCCTTGGGGTTCGATTGATCGATACCGACGATAGTGGGGTACGGGTTCGTGAGGTTGTCGAGTCTTCCATCGTTGATGAGGTGAAGAGGCGACAGTTTGAGGACCGATGTTGGTCTGATATCGAGACGCACTCTTGGAAGAGCGAGTCTGCTCGAGTAGCGCTGAAGGGGTGCTAAGATTTGAGGGCCGGTTGTGTGTGTTACACCCCGTAAGTCCAGGACATGTAAAAGAGAATGTACGAAAGGAAGAATTGTTTTTCCGACGGAAAATCTTCCGAACGCCGGAAAGGAAAAATATTCGTTGTTGAGAATTGGATTCTCAAAATGCATTATTTAAGGAATATGGAACTTGTTAACATTTTGGAAATTTATTTTTACGGATTTGGTCACGTGGGGTCCACCCGAGGAATTTTACATTTTTGTGGGGCCCACGAGGGTTACGGAATTTTATGGACGAATGAGAGGGCGACACGTGGCACCCCCCACTTATGGTCTTGGTCGAATTAGAGGGAGGGTAGTATGGTCATTGACCATCTTGGAAGATAAGTCTTGCAAGCATGACATTGTTGACTTGTCAACTTGTCCACATAGGCTCAATCCAAGTGAAATTCATCCTAGCCTCACATTTGTGATAATCCAAGCCCTCCATTGTGTTTTATAAGCTTACTACTAGTGCAAGACTAGCTCATTTACACTTAGAAAAATTAGAACACTTTGTGCCAAGAGAAGAGACCTCTCGGGTTTGGCTAAGCTCTCACTAGAAATTTTTGTAGTTTTGATCCATTAGCCACAAGACTTTAACCCAATGTCCCTTAGGGTATTGTAAGGATATCTCAATAGAAAGATTGCGGAAAAACGACGTTTTCGTATTAGTCGCAAGGCGGAAACTAAAGGAGTTCTTCAACTTTGAAGTTGGAACTTGAAGATGGGTTCTTCATAGGCCTCTAAGGAGTGCTTGGAGCGGATTGGAACCTAAGGAAAGGAGCTAAGAATTGCTAAGGCGCGACTTTGAATCTAGGAAATTTTAAGGGCTTGGAAAGGTATAAATTTTGTCGTTTTAGCATTTAAGATTTACTTATTGTTGTAGCTATGGATATTAGCAAGCATGAGATGTTTTGTATGAAGTTTGATAATTATTTTGGCTATTGGAACCCTAATCCGAAAACTAGCATGTTTAGCCTTAAGATTACAATTCAAGTTGATTATTCGTTTAAGTAAATCGCATGTTGTATAAAGAAGGAAATTGTAGTTGTTGAAGTTGTTTATAACTATATAACATGTTAGACCTTAGAACTTGGAATTTGAAAAAGGGTTGGAAAAGACTTGTGTTGTGTTATTGTTGGCCGAGAATGACTAGTGAAGTATTAACTACTTGGTACGAATTGTGGGGCGGAATTTTACACGTATTGTAAGGCGTGTAATCCCCTTTGGTTGGTTGTTGTTTGGAGCCTTAAATGTGGCATGTTTGGTTATTGTATTCGGCCTTGAAAAAGGTGGCAAAGTGAGTAGAAACAAAGGAAGTGCTGCCCGATTTTTCGTAGAATTAGAGACCGTGTACTTAGTATTATTCTACGTTAGAGACTAGAAGTTGATAGTCTTTTTGTGACCATTATAGGTTGACACTTCTACGTACGGCGTATTCGGCTTAGCTTGTGGATTTAGCCGAAAAGGTATGTGAAATATCTCCTCTTCTAGCATGATTCCTTAAGATAAAGAAAGTATGTCCTACTCCTTAAATGATCCATTCCGTGGTTGTATTTGGATTGCCTAAAATAGAATTTGTTCTATGTACTTCCTTGATTGTACTTTGATGATTAACTTGGAAGTTGTATAATCCATTGCCTTAGTGAAGTTGGATTCTTAAAAGTGAAAGTATTTTACTTAAAGTACATAGAGTCTTGAAAAGGAAGTGGTTTCCAAACCTTTTGGCTAGTGCCTTAGTTCCAAAACCTAAAGGTCATTATAATGACTTTAGGGGAGTCAAAGGAGTGATTTACTTAATTGTTTTAAAAGAGGAGAAATGACATGATTTAAGAGAAGAAACTTGGTTTCTAAATATTAAGAGACTTGAAGCATTTTGAAAGTTAAGAACTTGTTTTGTAAGTATGTGATACTTGGTTTTAAAGGTATAAGTCTCTTGGTTAAAAAAAAAAGGAATGAAATTGTCTAAAAACCATAAAGGGTTATAACGGCTTTATGGGAAGTTGGTTATAACGGCTTTATGGAAGGTTTAGAAAGTTGTCTATTTTGATTAATGGGCATGAGTTGCCTTGATTGTGAAAATTTGGAGTTACTTGATTTCAAGCTTTGAAATGAGTTTTCTAAAAGTGTAGTAACTTACGTTGAGAAATAGACACACCTTGATACTACGGGTGTTAGTATCTTGGGATTTTACATAAAAAGGAGTCTTTTAAAAAGAATGTACGTACGAAGTACTTTGGCTTGTTAAATGAGAATTATTCTATTTGTGCCTTGATAAGTACTTTGGCTTGTTAAATGAGAATTATTCTATTTGTGCCTTGATAAGTACTTTGGCTTGTTAAATGAGAATTATTCTATTTGTGCCCTGATAAGTACTTTGGCTTGTTAAATGAGAATTATTCTATTTGTGCCCTGATAAGTACTTTGGCTTGTTAAATGAGAATTATTCTATTTGTGCCCTGATAAGTACTTTGGCTTGTTAAATGAGAATTATTCTATTTGTGCCCTGATAAGTACTTTGGCTTGTTAAATGAGAATTATTCTATTTGTGCCTTGATAAGTACTTTGGCTTGATTAATTGAGAATTAGTCTAAGTGTGCCTTGATAAGTATTGTGGCTTGATTAATTGAGAATTAGTCTAAGTGTGCCTTGATAAGTACTTTGGCTTGATTAATTGAAAATTAGTCTAAGTGTGCCTTGATAAGTACTTTGGCTTGATTAATTGAGAATTATTCTATGTGTGCCTTGATAAGTACTTTGGCTTGATAAATGGAGAATTGCCTATATGTGCTGGTGATAGCCTTTGAGTGCAAGTATTATGTTTTATTGTGTTGCCGCGACTCTCGGATTGGAGGGTCGGCTGTCTTGTTGTAAGTGACTTGGACGTACCGACAGTGATGTGGGATTCCACGGGTATGCTTCCGTTATTTGTAGTACTTGGGTTAAATTCCCGGATTTTTATAGAAGACATGGTAGTGCTTATGTTATGTTTGACGGCCGGTTGAGATAGGGTAAGAGTATGAGTGAGGGGTAAACCCCCAAGATGCTATACCACCTTCTCCAGGGTAAGAGTATAAGTGAGGGGTAAACCCCCAAGACATTATACCCCCTGCTTGTTTTGTTTGATGGTCGGTTGAGATAGGGTAAGAGTATAAGTGAGGGGTAAACCCCCAAGATGCTTTACCAGCTTCTCCAGGGTAAGAGTATAAGTGAGGGGTAAACCACCAAGACATTATACCCCCTGCTTTACCACCTGCTCATTTTTCCTGCTGGGCCCGTACAGTTTTTAGGACACAGGTGGGACTTGGTGTTCATGTATGCCTATTGGTGTTATACTATATCATGGACTTCCCAGCGGTGAGAAGGATTCCACGGGCATGATTGATATTATGGGCGTGAGACCCATGGTTATATTTTAGAAATGACTTGAGGCATCGTCTCGACTTGTTATGACCGCTATGTGTTGTGTACTGTAGGTTGACTATCATAGATGTCTCTTGTTTTGCTTAGACTGCTATGATTTCATTACAGTACTTACTGTTTCACATACTTGGTACATTCTTCGTACTAACCTCCTTGAAGTGCGTTCATGCCGCAGTTTAGGTACCTTGATTTGATGATCGGCAGTGTAGGACCGCCGTAGTTTTGGATAGCTCCTTACGTTGGAGTTTATCTTTTTGGATATAAGTTCTTTCGATGTGCTTTTATGCGATTATAGATGCGGGGCCTTATCCGTCATAGTTGAGATAACTCTTAGAGGTTTGTATTCATATGTAGGATTGGGCCTTAAGTGCAGTAGTGTCCTTTGTTTATATATATTATGGCAGCCCTGTCGGCTTTGCCATTGCACGTATGTTGGTTTTTAAAAAAAAAGGGTGTTATTTAAATTCCGCAGTTTTACTTAGTTGTTAAGGCAGAAGGGTGCCCAGGTAGGGCACCGATCCTGGCCGGGGTTCGGGCGTGTGAGTGGTATCGAGCGATCGATCCTCGGAATGTCTCTGACCGTGTCTAGTAGAGTCTTAGTTGCTCCGGTGTGTTGCGCGCCACACCCATAAACAGAGGCTACAGGACATTTAGAGATGGTTTCTATTCTTCTCACTCGAGATCGTGCCCTGAGCCGTGTTAGTAAGATAATTCCTCTCGACGTATTGTTTTATTCTGATTATGCCTCGAGGAGGGCAACAGTCGCCTAGAAGGTCAAAGGAGTAGCGGGAGCTACCAGTCAGACTTAGAGAGTTGATAGGGCTTATGCCCAGGGTATACTGGATGTTGTGCCGCAGTCGGCGAGTTCTTCTACGCCAGGTTTTGAGGCCCCAGCACCAGAGCCTCCAGTTTCTCAGTTAGAGAAGACTATAGGGTCATGAGGGAAACCATTATGTTATTGACCAAGATAGCGATTACTCTGATTTCATCGTGAGAAGTTATTCGGCGATGCGATCAGTGTAAAGGGGTAGAGGCCAACGGAAATCTGCGTAAGAGGGCTAGGCAGGTTGGTTATCCGGTGAGTTTTTTTGGACGAGTGCCTCAAAGATGAGTGAGATATTCGTCCCGGCCTACCCGGTACATACCCCAGCTCACGGTGGGATATTGGACCCCACAAGGTATTTAGGAGCTGGTCCAAGCTCCAGAGGTCGAGGTTCTCAGAGGAGCAGAGGATTTTCTCGGTCGAGGCCACCTTTTCCTCAGTGTATCAAATGTGGTAAGCGTCATTTGGGGAAATGTCGTTATGGCACAGGTCTTTGTTTTTATTGTGGCCGTCCGGGCCATATACTGAGGGTATGTCCTTTTAGAAAGAGCACGTGAGTGGCTCGGCTATGAGGCCGATGGTTGATTCCCTTTCCTCCACGGTATGCGTTCCCGAGCGGTGTTGGATGTTAGCCACCGTGGTGGAGGTCGAGTGGAGTTTATAGTTCGCGGTCCTTGAACGCGAGAGATGACGTGACTCTTGGACAGATCGATGGCGACACCGCACGGGGTTACATGTATATTTCGATTCTTTTGAATCATGCGTGCATTGTTGGATTCAGATTTTTGCCCTAGAGGATATGTTTTCACTTTATTGCTAGCAGTTGTAAGTGATAGTACCCCAGAGGTAGGGATACTTTGATTAGTAAAGCGAAAAAGTTAAGAATGTTGACAAGAATGATAAGTGAACTGAGACTATAGTTGTGTAGAGTTCACAAGTAGTAATTTCCCATGTGATGTGAGGCGATAGGGAAGGATGTCTGATAGAAATACTTTGGCTTATGTGTCAAACCTCTAGTGAATGGGAGGATAGGGTGAGAAGTACCTTGAGATAAGAGAGAGATTTATTTCAGACTAAGAATGAAAAGTTAAGGGTGACGCTGAGTCGGGTTATAGACTCATTTTGGGTCAACCGATAGTATGGAATGGGGTGATGTCAGTTAGAAATGGTCCCGCTATGTGATAGGGTCACGAGGGTGCTAGGCCCAAGTCTAGTTGATCGTTGTACGAGTTCGTGGATACGTTCCACCGGAACTAGGTCGTAAGGACCGAGAAGAGCCTTAGCGGAAATTCAAGTAGCATAATGGCCAAGTTGGTTAGTAACTCCAAGGATTGGGGAACAGAAACAAAATTTGAGATTTTGTACGTGTACTAAATGAGTTGAAAGTACGAGAAAGTATGACAAGTAAGGAAAGAAAGGAACCTCTAAGGATCCCGTGTTTGGGAAGACTGTAACTGTTACACCCCGTAATTACAGGACATGTTTTAAGAACGTAAGTAAGAACTCACAAGTGTTAAGATTTGAGACTTGTAAAAAATTTATCGGAAATATGAAATTGTCGGAAAATGTATTATTGTGACGAATGGGAGGGCGAAATGTGTCACCCCCCCTTAGAGATGCCTTGGACGAAATTCCATGGCTAAGATGGTCATTGACCATAGTCTTGTATGACTAAAGTCTTGTATGACTAAAGTCTTGCTGAAAGACTATGATGTTGATATTCTATACCATCCGGGGAAAGCCAACGTAGTTGCTGATTCCTTGAGTCGTAGATCGATGGGGAGCCTGTCAGAGGTACAGCCAGAGAGACAAGACATGGTCCGTCAGATCCACCAGTTAGCGAGCCTTGGGGTTCGATTGATCGATACCGACGATAGCGGGGTACGGGTTCGTGAGGTTGCCGAGTCTTCCATCATTGATGAGGTGAAGAGGCGACAGTTTGAGGACCCAGTGTTGGTACGGTATAGAGATGCAGCTCTTCGGGATGAGAAGAGTCTATTCGAGGTAGTGCACGATGGTGTCTTTGAGATTTGAGGTCGGTTGTGTGTTCCGATGTCGACTTCGTCGGCCAGATTCAGAGAAGCACGCTCGTTATTCTATTCATCCGGTCGACAAAGATGTACCATGACCTCGGATGTTTGTATTGGTGGGATGGCACGAAGAGGGCGTGGCGAGTTTTGTTGCACGATGTCCCAATTGCCAGGTCAAGGTCGAGCACGAGAGGCCCAGTGGATTATTGCGAGCTATTGAGATTCGACTTGGAAGTGGGAGGTGATCAACATGGAATTTGTTACAGGTTACCTCGCACTCGGAGAAATGCGACTCCATTTGGGTTATTGTTGACGGTGTGAAATCAGCCCATTTCCTTCGATCGGGACGACGTTTTGGTGAGGACTATGCCAGATTATACATCGAGAGATTGTGAAATCGCGGTGTCCCCTGTTTGATTATATCCGATAGGAGCCCGGTTCTGGCTAACTTCGGAGGTCTTTCGAGAAGGGTTTAGGGACACAGTGAGTCTCGGACATCATTTCATCCTCGGTGGCGGGCAGAGCGGCGTACTATCCGACAACGAGGATATGTTGCGTGCCTGCGTGATTGATTTCAGGGGTAGCTGGGAGGATCATTTGCCTCTTGTGGAGTTTGCTTACAACAATAGCTACCATTCCAGTATACAGATGGCGCCATACGAGGCTTTATATGGGCGGAAATGTAGATCGCCGATTGGTTGGTTGGACGTGGGCGAGGTACAGTTAGTTGGCCTGCACTTGGTACAGCGGTGTGGATAAGGTGAAGCTTATCCCGAGAGAGCGGCTGTAGTCGGCAGAAGTCTTATGCGGATAATCGGCGTCGGCATTTGGAATTTCAGGTAGACGATTGGGTCTTCTTGAAGGTGTCACCCATGAAGGGTGTGATGAGATTCGGTAAGAAGGGGAAACTCAGCCCAAGGTACATTGGGCCCTACCAGATCGTCCGTAGAGTGGGCAAGGTTGCCTACGAGTTGGATCTGCCATCAGAGTTAGAGGCGGTACATCCGGTCTTCCATGTTTCTATGTTGCGGAAGTGTATCGGTGATCCAGCGAGAGTTTTCCCTACTAGTGAGGTCCAGGTGGCAGAGGGGTTATCGTATGAGGAGAGTCCCATAGCGATACTCGATCGCCAGGTCAGGCGACTGCGGACCAAGGATGTAGCTTCCGTCAAAGTCCTGTGGAGAAATGATAACCGGGAGGAGATGACTTGGGAAGCGGAGGAGGACATGTTGAGGAAGTATCCTCACTTATTTCCTATGCCTTCAGGTAATTCATCTTCCCTTACTTGTCAGGTTTTAATTGAAGTATTTCTTTTGCTTAAATGCTATTATGTGGCCATGTGTGGCAGTATTGGTATGTCGGGGTTGTGAAAGGAACTATGTCGCTAATTGACTCCGAAAGAACATTCGGGGACGAATGTTTCTAAGGGGAAGATCAGAATCATTACACCGTAATTACGTGACATGTTTAAGAACGTAAGTAAGAACTCACAAGTGTTAAGATTTGAGACTTGTAAAAAATTTATCGGAAATATGAAATTGTCGGAAAATGTATTATTGTGACGAATGGGAGGGCGACATGTGTCACCCCCCCTTAGAGATGCCTTGGACGAATGCCATGGCTAAGATGGTCATTGACCATAGTCTTGTATGACTAAAGTCTTGCAACTTGAAGCTTGAGAAATTTGACTTGGTCAAAGGACCCACAAAGTCTTGATTTTTACTAAGAGCTTATCCAAGCCACCCAATTGTTCATATCTTGACCATCCAATGTGCTTTATATTACTACTAGTAGCAAGAGTGAGCCAACACTTAGAAAAATTTCACTAAAATTGGAAGAGCTCAAGAACATGCTCTCGGGTTCCCTCTCTTTGAAAAAGAAAAAAAATTGTTTCTTGTCTAACTCCCCACTTTAAACCAAGGTTCTTATGTGTATTGTAAACATATCTCAATAGAAAAATCTTGGAAAAAGATAGTTTACGGGTTAGTCGCAAAACGAAAACCTAGTTGTCTTTCTAGGTTTTGTTAGAGATTTGAAGGATAATTGTTGGTGTTGTTCTAAGGGTCTCAACAAGCGGATTGAAGTATCTTGGAGAGGCTCTAAACTACTAAGGAGCGACTTCGGATTGGAGTTGGATTAAGGTTCATTGAGGTATAATCTTGTCTTTTAAAGGTGTTACAAGATTATATAATTATATTGTTGTTGTTAGCTTTACATGTAACTAGCATGAAGTTGTTATGTTGAAGTTTATAAGTATTATGGATTGCTTGTAGCTTAAATCCGAAATGTTATACAAGCCACTTGAAGATTGGATTACTAATTGGTCGTTTATTAGAAATCGTCGCATGTCACTTATTTGAAGATTATGGTAGTTATAATCAAATGCGACTTGATATCATGTTATGCTACCAATTTGGATTGAAATGGAAATTGGATAAGGATTGGTATTGTTTTATTCATTATGGCCGAAAATTGGACTAGTAGTTGTATTAGTTGTTATCGTTTGTGGGGCGGAATTTTACACGTCTAGTAGACGTGTAATCCCCTATTGATTAATTGCTTTGATTGTGCCTTAAATGCGGCGTGTTTGGTTATTGTATTCGGCCTTGAAAAAGGTGGCAAAGTGAGTAGAAACAAAGGAGGTGCTGTCCGATTTTCCGTAGAATTTAGCGACTTGACACTTATAATATTCTACGTTTGAAGAAAGGCTTTAATAGACGTATTGTGAATATTATAGGTTGACATACTACGGGCGGGACTTTGTACTTGGCAAGTGGTTTGACCCGGCGAGGTATGTAGAACTTTTCCTATCCTTTGAGCATGACTAGTTACACGTATATAGTACGGTAGACGTACAAGATCTTGATATCCTTTACTAGTTTATTGAATAGCCAAGTTGGGTGAGTTAGTAGTTTAACTCACTTCTTGGAAGTATTAAGGATGTCTAATGTTTTATTAAAGTTAAGGGACTTGAAGAGTTTTAAAGTATGAGATACTTGTTCCGTTTTAAACGTATAAGTCCCTTGGATAGGAAATTGTATATGACTAAGGTATAAAGTGAATATAACGACTTTATGGGGAGTTGGTTATATTGGCTTTATGGAAAGATAAATGGCTTGATTTAATGGAAGGCAATTCGATTTTAAGGCATCAATTGCCTAAGGTTTTATAAGAAAAGGAGTCACTTGATTTAGAAACCTAACTTTACTTCTAACGGTGTTGTGACTTGCCTTGAAATGTAATTTGGACTTGATACTAGGATTAATAGTATCTTGGAAGTTTTCTACTAAAAAGAGTCATTTGTTTTAAAGAATTGAAGTACGTAGTACTTTGGGTTAAATTCCCGGATTTTTATAAAAGACATGCTAGTGCCTTAGGTAATACTAAAATGAGAGTGTAGATGAATAAGACTAATAAGAAGTTAGGGGGATTTCTAACTTGCTTATTTATTGTATGATGGCCGGTTGAGATAGGGTAAGAGTATAAGTGAGGGGTAAACCCCCAAGACGCTATACCACCTTCTCCAGGATAAGAGTATAAATGAGGGGTAAACCCCCAAGACGTTATACCACCTGTTTTATTACCTTCTTCAGGGTAAGAGTATAAATGAGGGGCAAACCCCCAAGACGTTATACCACCTGCTTCAGGGTAAGAGTATAAATGAGGGGTAAGAACCCTAAGACGTTATACCACCTGTTTCTATGGGTTCGCTACCCATGATTTGTTCGGGAGTCTCCTATTGTGATGTTGTACGTATTCTCTCGATTTACTCTCATTGTTAGTAAGGCACTGTGTACTGTAATTCTGTTATCATACATGTCTCCGGCTTTGTTTTAAACTTATGTTGTAATTACAGTACTTTCCAGTTTTACATACTTAGTACATATTGTGTACTGACCCCCTTCCTCTGGCCGCGTTCACGCCGCAGGAAGGGTAGCGAGTGGTGGATCCTCATACTTAGGATCACTTATCGACGTCGAAGCTCCATTTATCCGGAGGCTTGTCATTTAGTACGATCTTTTCCACAGTGTTGTAGATTTATGTACATTCAGGGTATGGCGACCCCGTCATAAAGTTATTATTCTAAGTCCGTATTCACATATGTGGTTGGTGTAAGAACCGATTATGCAGTTGTACTTTTGAGTATGTTTATATTATGGAAGCGGCCTTATCGGCTAGCCCGAGATGTTATTGTTTTCACGTGTGTTTATGTTGTGTATGTTCGCCGCTATTCTCGATGTATACGAACAGGTGCCCGGTAGGGCACCGATGCGCCGGTCCGGTCGTGACAGTAACCTTCGAGTTTTGTGAGAAGGGACCACGGACGGAAGGTCCATTATTATGTTCACGTGTATTATGAGGTGGCCATGTGTGGCATCTTTGGTCTTGTGCAGTTTTGACTGTTAGGCATAGTATAGAGATTATGCCGGAGTTTGTAGATCTTGGCAACCGACTAAGAACATTCGGGGACGAATGTTTCTAAGGGGGGAAGAATGTTACACCCCGTAAGTCCAGAACATGTAAAAGAGAATGTACGAAAGGAAGAATTGTTTTTCCGACGGAAAATCTTCCGACCGCCGGAAAGGAAAAATGTTCGTTGTTGAGAATTGGATTCTCAAAATGCATTATTTAAGGAATATGGAACTTGTTAACATTTTGGAAATTTATTTTTACGGATTTGGTCACGTGGGGCCCACCCGAGGAATTTTACATTTTTGTGGGGCCCACGAGGGTTACAAAATTTTATGAACGAATGAGAGGGCGACACGTGGCACCCCCACTTATGGTCTTGGTCGAATTAGAGGGAGGGTAGTATGGTCATTGACCATCTTGGAAGATAAGTCTTGCAAGCATGACATTGTTGACTTGTCAACTTGTCCACATAGGCTCAATCCAAGTGAAATTCATCCTAGCCTCACATTTGTGATAATCCAAGCCCTCCATTGTGTTTTATAAGCTTACTACTAGTGCAAGACTAGCTCATTTACACTTAGAAAAATTAGAACACTTTGTGCCAAGAGAAGAGACCTCTCGGGTTTGGCTAAGCTCTCACTAGAAATTTTTGTAGTTTTGATCCATTAGCCACAAGACTTTAACCCAATGTCCCTTAGGGTATTGTAAGGATATCTCAATAGAAAGATTGCGGAAAAACGACGTTTTCGTATTAGTCGCAAGGCGGAAACTAAAGGAGTTCTTCAACTTTGAAGTTGGAACTTGAAGATGGGTTCTTCATAGGCCTCTAAGGAGTGCTTGGAGCGGATTGGAACCTAAGGAAAGGAGCTAAGAATTGCTAAGGCACGACTTTGAATCTTGGAAATTTTAAGGGCTTGGAAAGGTATAAATTTTGTCGTTTTAGCATTTAAGATTTACTTATTGTTGTAGCTATGGATATTAGCAAGCATGAGATGTTTTGTATGAAGTTTGATAATTATTTTGGCTATTGGAACCCTAATCCGAAAACTAGCATGTTTAGCCTTAAGATTACAATTCAAGTTGATTATTCGTTTAAGTCGTCGCATGTTGTATAAAGAAGGAAATTGTAGTTGTTGAAGTTGTTTATAACTATATAACATGTTAGACCTTAGAACTTGGAATTTGAAAAAGGGTTGGAAAAGACTTGTGTTGTGTTATTGTTGGCCGAGAATGGCTAGTGAAGTATTAACTACTTGGTACGAATTGTGGGGCAGAATTTTACACGTATTGTAAGGCGTGTAATCCCCTTTGGTTGGTTGTTGTTTGGAGCCTTAAATGTGGCATGTTTGGTTATTGTATTCGGCCTTGAAAAAGCTGGCAAAGTGAGTAGAAACAAAGGAAGTGCTGCCCGATTTTTCGTAGAATTAGAGACCGTGTACTTAGTATTATTATACGTTAGAGACTAGAAGTTGATAGTCTTGTTGTGACCATTATAGGTTGACACTTCTACGTACGGCGTATTCGGCTTAACTTGTGGATTTAGCCGAAAAGGTATGTGAAATATCTCCTCTTCTAGCATGATTCCTTAAGATAAAGAAAGTATGTCCTACTCCTTAAATGATCCATTCCATGGTTGTATTTGGATTGCCTAAAATAGAATTTGTTCTATGTACTTCCTTGATTGTACTTTGATGATTAACTTGAAAGTTGTATAATCCATTGCCTTAGTGAAGTTGGATTCTTAAAAGTGAAAGTATTTTACTTAAAGTACATAGAGTCTTGAAAAGGAAGTGGTTTCCAAACCTTTTGGCTAGTGCCTTAGTTCCAAAACCTAAAGGTCATTATAATGACTTTAGGGGAGTCAAAGGAGTGATTTACTTAATTGTTTTAAAAGAGGAGAAATGACATGATTTAAGAGAAGAAACTTGGTTTCTAAATATTAAGAGACTTGAAGCATTTTGAAAGTTAAGAACTTGTTTTGTAAGTATGTGATACTTGGTTTTAAAGGTATAAGTCTCTTGGTTAAAAAAAAAAAGGAATGAAATTGTCTAAAAACCATAAAGGGTTATAACGGCTTTATGGGAAGTTGGTTATAACGGCTTTATGGAAGGTTTAGAAAGTTGTCTATTTTGATTAATGGGCATGAGTTGCCTTGATTGTGAAAATTTGGAGTTACTTGATTTCAAGCTTTGAAATGAGTTTTCTAAAAGTGTAGTAACTTACGTTGAGAAATAGACACACCTTGATACTACGGGTGTTAGTATCTTGGGATTTTACATAAAAATGAGTCTTTTAAAAAGAATGTACGTACGAAGTACTTTGGCTTGTTAAATGAGAATTATTCTATTTGTGCCCTGATAAGTACTTTGGCTTGTTAAATGAGAATTATTCTATTTTGTGCCCTGATAAGTACTTTGGCTTGTTAAATGAGAATTATTCTATTTGTGCCCTGATAAGTACTTTGGCTTGTTAAATGAGAATTATTCTATTTGTGCCCTGATAAGTACTTTGGCTTGTTAAATGAGAATTATTCTATTTGTGCCTTGATAAGTACTTTGGCTTGATTAATTGAGAATTAGTCTAAGTGTGCCTTGATAAGTACTTTGGCTTGATTAATTGAGAATTAGTCTAAGTGTGCCTTGATAAGTACTTTGGCTTGATTAATTGAAAATTAGTCTAAGTGTGCCTTGATAAGTACTTTGGCTTGATTAATTGAGAATTATTCTATGTGTGCCTTGATAAGTACTTTGGCTTGATAAATGGAGAATTGCCTATATGTGCTGGTGATAGCCTTTGAGTGCAAGTATTATGTTTTATTGTGTTGCCGCGACTCTCGGATTGGAGGCCTACCGTCTTGTGTAAGTTACTTGGGCGTCAAGCGGTGATGTGGGATTCTACGGGTATGCTTCCGTTATTTGTAGTACTTGGGTTAAATTCCCGGATTTTTATAGAAGACATGGTAGTGCTTATGTTATGTTTGACGGCCGGTTGAGATAGGGTAAGAGTATGAGTGAGGGGTAAACCCCCAAGATGCTAGACCACCTTCTCCAGGGTAAGAGTATAAGTGAGGGGTAAACCCCCAAGACATTATACCCCCTGCTTGTTTTGTTTGATGGTCGGTTGAGATAGGGTAAGAGTATAAGTGAGGGGTAAACCCCCAAGATGCTTTACCACCTTCTCGGTAAGAGTATAAGTGAGGGTAAACCCCAAGACATTATACCCCGCTTACCACACCGCCGTTTTCTTTGGGCCGTCTGATTTTAGGACACAGGTGGGACTTGGTGTTCATGTATGCCTATTGGTGTTATACTATATCATGGATCGGCAGTGAGGAGGGATTCCACGGGCATGATTGATATTATGGGCGTGAGACCCATGGTTATATTTTAGAAATGACTTGAGGGCATGCGTCCCTGACTTGTTATGGCTTATGTATTTGTGTCTTGTAGGTTGGCTATCATACATGTCTCTGTTTTGCTTAGATCGCTATGATTTCATTACGATGAATTCTTATTTCACATACTTGGTACATTCTTCGTCTTGACCTCCTTGAGGCTGCGTTCATCTGCAGTTTAGGTACGTGATTTGATGATCGGCAGTGTAGGACCGCTCGAGTTTTGGATAGCTCCTTATTCGGAGCTTATCTTTTGGTATAGTTCCTTGATGCGAGGCTTTGTATGCGGTTTTGGGTGCAATGGGGCCTTGTCCGTCATGTTTCTGTAAACTCTTAAGTCTGTATTCATATGTGGGATTGGACTCATGTACGGTGTAGTGTCTTTTGTTATAATATTATATGGCAGCCTTGTCGGCTTTGCCTTGCACGTACGATTGGTTTAAAAAAAAAAAAAAGAGGTGTTATTTAATTTTCCGCAGTTTACTTAGTTGTTAAGGCAGAAGGGTGCCCAGGTAGGGCACCGATCCACGCGAGGTTCGGGCGTGGCAGTGTGTTCCGATGTAGCGAGGACTTCGTCGTGATTTTGGGGGAGGCACACAGTGCTCGTTATTCTATTCATCCAGGGTCAACCAAGATGTATCATGACCTCAGTTGTTTGTATTGGTGGGATGGCTTGAAGAGGGACGTGGTAGGTTTTGTTGCACATTGTCCTATTTGCCAGCAGGTCAAGGTCGAGCACCAGAGGCCCAGTGGATTATTGCAGGCTATTGAGATTCCGACTTGGAAGTGGGAGGTGATCAACATGGACTTTATTCTGAGGTTACCTCGTACTCAGAGGAAGTACGACTCCATTTGGGTTATTGTTGACAGGCTGACGAAATCAGCCCATTTCCTTCCAGTCAGGACGACGTTTTCGGCTGAGGACTATGCCAGATTGTACATCAGAGAGATTGTGAGGCTGCACAGTGTCCCGGTGTCGATTATATCAGATAGAGGAGCCCAATTTACGGCTAACTTCTGGAGGTCTTTCCAGAAGGGATTAGGGACACAGGTGAGTCTCAGTACATCATTTCATCCTCGGTAGCGTGAGGCGGTCGTACTATCCGACAACGAGGATATGCTGCGAGCCTGCGTGATTGATTTAAGGGGTAGCTGGGAGGATCATTTTCCTCTTGTGGAGTTTGCTTATAACAACAACTACCATTCCAGTATACAGATGGCGCCATACGAGGCTTTATATGGGCGGAAATGTAGGTCGCCAATTGGTTGGTTCGACGTGGGCGAGTGCGATTAGTTGGCGCACTTGGTTCGTGAGCTATGGATAAGGTGAAGCTTATCCAGGAGAGATTGTTAGCAGCTCAGAGTCGACAGAAGTCATATGCGGATAATCGGCGTCGGCATTTGGAGTTTCAGGTAGACGATTGGGTCTTCTTGAAGGTGTCACCCATGAAGGGTGTGATGAGATTCGGAAAGAAGGGGAAAGCCCAAGGTACATTGGGCCCTACCAGATCGTCCATCGAGTAGGCAAAGTTGCCTATGAGTTGGATCTGCCATCAGAGTTAGAGGCGGTACATCCGATCTTCCATGTTTATATGTTACGGAAGTGTATCGGAGATCCAGCGAGAGTTTTCCCTGCTAGTGAGGTCCAGGTGACAGAGGGGTTATCGTATGAGGATAGTCCCATAGCGATACTCGATCGCCAGGTCAGGCGACTACGGACCAAGGATGTGGTTTCTGTCAAAGTCTTGTGGAGGAATGATAACCGGGAGGAGATGACTTGGGAAGTAGTGGAGGACATGTTGAGGAAGTATCCTCACTTATTCCCTACACCTTCAGGTAATTCATTTTCCCTTACTTGTCAAGTTTTAATTGAAGTATTTCTTTTGCTTAAATGCTATTATGTGGCCATGTGTGGCATTATTGGTATGTCGGGGTTGTGAAAGGAAACTATGTCGCTAATTATAAGTTTGACTCCGAAAGAACATTCGGGGACGAATGTTTCTAAAGGGGGAAGAATGTTATACCCTGTATTTACAGGACATGTTTTAAGAACGTACGTGAGAATCCCAAATGATAAGATTAGAGACTTGTAAAAATTTATCGGAATTATGGAATTGTCGGAAAACGTAATATTGTGATGAATGGGAGGGCGACACGTGTCACCCCCCTTATGTTGTCTTGGACGAAATTTAGCATGGACAAAAGGGTCATTTGACCCTTGTTAGGAAGACAAGTCTTGCAACTTGAAGAGCTTGACAATGTTGACTTGGTCAATGGGACCACAAGTCTTGATATTTAATTGGAGCTCATCCAAGCCACACATTTGTACACATCTTGACCCTCCATTGTGCTATATAGTAGTACTAGTAGCAAGACTAAGTTCCACACTTAGAAAAAATTTCAAGAATTTCAAGAACACAAAATGGTGCTCTCGGGTTCACTCCCTTCCATCATGATTTTTTTTTGTTTGTTGTCTATTAAGCTCCACACTTTAAACCAAGGTTCATGAGTGTATTGTAAGGATATCTCAATAGAAAAATCCCGGAAATAGATAGTTTTCGTATTAGTCGCAAGGTGAAAACCTAGTTGCTTTTCTAGGTTTTGTTGGGAAGATTGAAGGAAATTTGTTTGTGTTATTCTAAGGGTCTTGTTACACCCCGTAAGACCAGGACATGTATAAGAGAATGTACGTAAGGAATCAAGACTTGGAAATTAGTACGAAAGGAAGAATTGTTTTTCCGGCGGAAAATCATCCGAACGTTGGAAAGGAAAAATGTTCGTTGTTGAGAATTGGATTCTCAAAATGCATTATTTGAAGAGTATGGAACTCTTAACCTTATGGAAATTTATTTTTACGGATTTGGTCATGTGGGGCCCACCCGAGGAATTTTACGTTTTGTGGGGCCCACGAGGGTTACGGAATTTTATGGACGAATGAGAGGGCGACACGTGGCACCCCCACATGGTCTTGGTCGAAATATAGTAAGGGTAAAATGGTCATTGACCATCAAGGAGGATAAGTCTTGCTAGCTTGAGATTGTTGACCAAGTCAACTTGCCACTTGTGCTTGATCCTTGTGAAACTCATCCTAGCCACTCATGTGTTGCAATATAAACCCTCCATTGTGTTTTATATACTCAACTAGTAGCAAGACTTGGCATTTTACACTTAGAAAAATTAGAGAAACTCTTGTGCAAGAACAAGAGCTCTCGGGTTTGACACTTTGCTCACAAGAAATTTTGTAGTTTTGATCCATTGTTGACAAGACTTCAACCCAAGGTCCCTAAGGGTATTGTAAGGTTATCTCAATAGAAAGATTTCGGAAAAACGACGTTTCGTATTAGTCATGGCGGAAACTTAAGGAGTTCTTCAACTTTGAAGTTGGAACTTGAAGATGGGTTCTTCATAGGCTTCTAAGGAGTGCTTGAAGCGGATTGGAACATAAGGAAAAGAGCTAAGAATTGCTAAGGCGTGACTTTGAATCTTGGAATTTTTAAGGGCTTGTAAAGGTATAATCTTGTCGTTTTAGTAATTAAGATTACTTGTTGTTTTAACTATGGATATTAGCAAGCATGAGTTATATAGTATGAAGTTTGATAAGTGTATTGACTATTGGAACCCTAATCCGAAAACTAGCATGTTTAGCTTTAAGATTACAATTCAAGTCGATTATTAGTTTAAGTCGTCGCATGTTGTATAAAGAAGGAAATTGTAGTTGTTGAAGTTGTTTATGACTATATAACATGTTAGACCTTAGAACTTGGAATTGGAAAAGGATTGGAAAAGACTTTGAATTGTTGGTTGTTGTTGGCCGAGAATGGCTTGAATATGGAACTACTTCGTATTAATTGTGGGGCGGAATTTTACACGTATTGTAAGGCGTGTAATCCCCTTTGTTTGGTTGTTGTTTTGAGCCTTAAATGTGGCGTGTTGGTTATTGTATTCGGCCTTGAAAAAGGTGGCAAAGTGAGTAGAAACAAAGGAAGTGCTGCCCGATTTTTCGTAGAATTAGAGACCGTATACTTAGTATTATTCTACGTTAGAGACTTGAAGTTGATAGTCTTGTTGTGACCATTATAGGTTGACACTTTTACGTACGGCATATTCGGCTTAGCTTGTGGATTTAGCCGAAAAGGTATGTGAACTATCTCCTCTTCTAGCATGATTCCTTAAGATAAAGAAAGTATTTCCTACTCCTTAAATGATCCATTCCTTGGTTGTATTTGGATTGCCTAAAGTAGAATTTGTTCTATGTACTTCCTTGATTGTACTTTGATGTTTAAATTGTAAGTTGTATAATCCATTGCCTTAGTGAAGTTTGGATTCTTAAAGAGTGGAAGTATTTTACTTAAAGTACATAGAGTCTTGAAAAGGAAGTGGTTTCCAAACCTTTTGGCTAGTGCCTTAGTTCCAAAACCTAAAGGTCATTATAATGACTTTAGGGGAGTCAAAGGAGTGATTTACTTAATTGTTTTAAAAGAGGAGAAATGACATGATTTAAGAGAAGTAACTTGTTTTTAAGGTGTGAGTTACTTAAGGTTTAAAAGTAGAAGAAACTTGTTTTCTATATATTAAGAGACTCGAAGTATTTTTGAAAGTTAAGAAACTTGATTTGAAAGTTTGTGATACTTGGTTTTAAGTATAAGTCTCTTGGTTATAAAAAGAATGAAATTGTCATGAAATTGTCTAAAAACCATAAAGGGTTATAACGGCTTTATGGGAAGTTGGTTATAACGACTTTATGGAAGGTTTAGAATGTTGTCTATTTTGAGAATTAGTCTAAGTGTGCCTTGATAAGTACTTTGGCTTGATTAATTGAGAATTATTCCATGTGTGCCTTGATAAGTACTTTGGCTTGATTAATTGAGAATTAGTCTGTTATACCCCGTATTTCCAGAGTATGTACGTGAGGGCCTACGTACAAAAGTTTTTAGCCTTAAGTAGGCATAAGGGTCGAAATTGTGCACAACTAGCGAAAAGAGTCGTTTTCCGACGAAACGTTTTCCGGACTTTGCGAAGGGAAAAATACGGTTGCAACATTTATAATTTTTGCGGATTTTTCCGAGAGATGAAATATTTTGGACCAACGAGAGGGTGACAAGTGTCACCCTCAAGTGGACGGCGAAATTGGGACATCTTGGCACGTTTTTGGTGTTGCAATTTTTGTCAAGGAGTTGGTAGGATATTTTGTGTAGTTGATGAGCAAGTGGGACCCACACACACATGTCCAAATCCCCACCCTACACTTGCCTACCACTTGTCTTAATCTTGGCCATTGATTGGCCTATAAATACCCCCTTAGTTGAAGACTTATTTCATCCACACTTGAGCAATTTCCAAGTCTTGAAATCCCTCTCCCTCCCTCTTAAAGTTCTCGTCCAAATCACCCCCCCCCCTTGTGAAGGCTTCTAAAACCCCTACCTCGTTGTTCTCGTAAAATCCCCCCCCCCCCCCCCTTGGTAGAAAAGTATTCTCCAAGTATTGTTACTATTCCCAAATACTTTAGCCCAAATACTTTGTAGTACTTTCCAAAGTTACCTCTATACGTAGAGCCCGAAAATACTACTATATTTCCCTTAAGTCACAAAAACGAAACCCTAAGGAAATCTTCATAGCGGGTTGAAGTATTAAGAAGAAGTTGCGTAGAACTTCTAAGGGTTGTTTGGAGCGGATTGGAGCGCCCGGAGTAGGAGCTAAACGTTGCTCAGGATCGACATTTAAACTTGGATAATTTTGGGCTTACCGAGGTAAATACTCTTGTCCTTCTATTGTAATTGGAA
Source organism: Przewalskia tangutica (assembly GCA_029844215.1). Taxonomy (NCBI): domain Eukaryota; kingdom Viridiplantae; phylum Streptophyta; class Magnoliopsida; order Solanales; family Solanaceae; genus Przewalskia; species Przewalskia tangutica. The sequence goes on from CM056718.1 coordinate 109,815,121, forward strand.
ATTACATACTGTAGTAGTATAGAAATGAATATAAGATACATAGAAGGATATTACAGAAAAGAATTGAATTGAGATCACATCAGAAGAATATATAAGAAGAAGATTGAACTGTACTTACATAGATGTATTCTGATAGAATTGTATAATTTGTGGGTAGGGAAGTCTTTGCCCAATTTTCCGTAGAATAAGGAATCAGTATCTAGAATTATTCTCTGAGAGAAGTCTAGACGCGTTGATAGACTTATATGACCGTTATAGGTTGAAATCGCAAGTAGCGTATTCTACTCGAAGGGTGGAAAAGGCTAGCCGGATTCTGATGATTTGGAGCTATTTGCTAATAGTCGATAATCGTCGCGAGGTATGTGTTTCTTCCTATCCTCTTGAGCATGATATTTTAAAAGAATATATATATAGTACGGTAGACGTACGTGTGTTAACTGAATGTAGTTTTACGGCAATGTCTTTTGACTTAAGCCTGAATAATAAGAATCTTGAAGTATTTCAAAAGAATTAAGAATCATTTTTGAAAGAAGAGTAATACTTGGTTTTGAAAACGTAAGAGTTATACTAGCTTTATGGGAAGTTAGGTATAACGTCTTAAGAGAGATAAAAAAGAATGGTTTATTGATTTTAGAAGTTAAGAGACTTGATTTCAAAAGATAAAAGACTTGACTTAATTGAATTGATATGAATTTTGTTAAAAAGTGTGAAACCTCATTCGTGAGTAATGAGTACTTGGTTTTTAAAAGAATAATGTTTTACTGATTTTCGGAAATGAGAATAAGTATCGAACGAACCACTGCAGCGTTAATAAAGGAAAATGTATTGACAAATAAGTAATGATATTAAAACCAGTAGAAACCTCCATCTGCATAGAAGCTAAGATAAGACAAAATTGTATTACATTTCCTAGATTATGGCTGCTTTAATAAGATTGTTATAAACAAGAATAACCTACTCACACATAAGGCATATATTACTCAACTGTTTTTAAAAAGAGAATTATGTTATTAAATGATTAAGACTATGAACTATGAAACCCTTCGAAAATAAGAGACGTGAATATTTGAAGTTAGGCAAACTTGAAATTTTGGAAAAGAATGTTGTTACTTGACTTTAAGAAGGAAAGTGTTTTGGTTTAAAAAGAAGGGCATAATATTGCCTTAGTTGTTTTAAAAGGAAAACAGGGTATTATCTTAATCTATCTTAAAAGAGCGTTTAGATGTTAGGGCCACACGACACCGCGTTCATGGGATAAACCGGGAATGTATTTCACCTGATTCGATACCGAGTCCATGAGATGGACCGGGAATGTATTTCATGCGACACCGCGTTCATGGGATGAACCGGGAATGTATTCCATCCGATTTCTATCGAGTCCCATGAGATGGGCCGAGACATGTGCGATTTCTATCGAGTCCCATGAGATGGGCCGAGACATGTGCGATTTCTATCGAGTCCCATGAGATGGGCCGAGACATGTGCGATTTCTATCGAGTCCCATGAGATGGGCCGAGACATGTGCGATTTCTATCGAGTCCCATGAGATGGGCCGAGACATGTGCGATTTCTATCGAGTCCCATGAGATGGGCCGAGACATGTGCGATTTCTATCGAGTCCCATGAGATGGGCCGAGACATGTATTCCATACGGTTCCACCTCGAGTCCATGAGATGGGCCGAGACATGTTACACATATCACCTAACTTATACCTAGACTGCCGGCAGTGAGGAAGGAGTTCCACGGGCATGAAGGATGACTTTGAGGGCGTGAGTCCCTGACTTGACATGACTGCTTTTATGCTGTGAACTGAAGTTTTGTTATCATATATGTCTCCTGTTTTATATAGACTATTATGATTTCATTTTCAGTATTTTCAGTTTCACATACTTGGTACATGTTGTACTGACCTCCTTCGGGGGGATGCGTTCATGCCGCAGTGAGTACACCGGTTGTTGATCCTCGCCATGGATCACGGTTCAGATTAGGAAGCTCCGTTTCTCCGGAGGCTTATCTTTTGGTATGTTTCCACGAGTTGTAGGTTACTGTACATTCGAGGTATGGTGAGCCCTGTCCGTCATAGGTGTTATTACATTCTTAGAGTCATGTAATCTTGTTGTGGGCAGGGTTTGTAAAAGCGATGTAACTGTTCAAAATTTCTGTATATATGCAAGAAGGCAACCGTTTTGGTTGGCCTGTTTTATTATCTTATCTCTTGTTTCATATCTGTATGTTTTATATTCCGTTGATTTCTCTGATGTATGACTACTTGGGTGCCCGGGTAAGGCACCAGTCACGGGCCCCGGAACGGGTCGTGACATAGTCTAAGTGTGCCTTGATAAGTACTTTGGCTTGATTAATTGAGAATTATTCCAAGTGTGCCTTGATAAGTACTTTGGCTTGATTAATTGAGAATTATTCCATGTGTGCCTTGATAAGTACTTTGGCTTGATTAATTGAGAATTATTCCATGTGTGCCTTGATAAGTACTTTGGCTTGATTAATTGAGAATTAGTCTAAGTGTGCCTTGATAAGTACTTTGGCTTGATTAATTGAGAATTATTCCATGTGTGCCTTGATAAGTACTTTGGCTTGATTAATTGAGAATCATTCTAAGTGTTCCTTGATAAGTACTTTGGCTTGATTAATTGAGAATTAGTCTAAGTGTGCCTTGATAAGTACTTTGGCTTGATTAATTGAGAATTAGTCTAAGTGTGCCTTGATAAGTACTTTGGCTTGATTAATTGAGAATTATTCCATGTGTGCCTTGATAAGTACTTTGGCTTGATTAATTGAGAATTATTCCATGTGTGCCTTGATAAGTACTTTGGCTTGATTAATTGAGAATTAGTCTAAGTGTGCCTTGATAAGTACTTTGGCTTGATTAATTGAGAATTAGTCTAAGTGTGCCTTGATAAGTACTTTGGCTTGATTAATTGAGAATTATTCCATGTGTGCCTTGATAAGTACTTTGGCTTGTTTAATTGAGAATTGCCTATGTGTGCTGGTAATAGCCGGTTGTGTGCTAGTGGTATATCATTCAGATCGGGGTCATTCCCCGGGTTTGTGGCATTTGCATATTCCGTGGATTTGCTACCCACGATGCGAGGAAAACCTCATGCGAGTCCGCAAGGGCTTATGCGGGTGAAATAGTCCCATGCGGGCGGGTCCAGCCTATGCGAGGAATACCTCATGCGAGTCCGTAAGGGCTTATGCGGGTGAAATAGTCCCATGCGAGGAATACCTCATGCGGGTCCACGCGACTATCGGGTGAAATAATCCCGAGTAGGATTGCTTAATGATCTGCGCGCGGGTGGTCTGCTGATCGTGAGCTTCCTAGTTTATATTGTAAGTATACTACTATTTACTCTCATTGTTAGTAAGGCACAGTGTACTGTAATTTGATTATCATGGACTGCCGGCAGTGAGGAAGGATTCCACGGGCATGATTGATATTATGGGCGTGAGACCCATGGTTATATTTTAGTAATGACTTTGAGGGCATGCGTCCCTGACTTGATATGACTGTTATGTATTGTATCGTAGGTTGGCTATCATACATGTCTCTGTTTTGTTTAGATGTTATGATTTCATTACGCATTTCATCGCCTTCACATACTTGGTACATTCTTCATCTTGACCTCTTTCGGCCGCGTTCATCTGCAGAGTTTAGGTCTGTTGTTTGGTGATCGGCAGTGTAGGACCGCTCGAGTTTTGGATAGCTCATACATTGCAGTTTATCTTTTTGGTATAAGTTCTTTCGATCTGAGCTTTGTACGATTATGGGTACGGCGGGGCCTTGTCCCGTCATAGTTCAGTATCTCTTAGAGGTCTGTATTCATATGTGGGATTGGAATCATGTACAGTGTAGTGTCTTTTTCATGTATATTATATGGCAGCCTTGTCGGCTTTGCCCTTGTACGTATGTTGGTTTTAAAAAAAAAAGAGTGTTATTTAAATTCCGCAGTTTGCTTAGTTGTTAAGGTAGAAGGGTGCCCAGGTAGGGCACCAGTCACGGGCCCGGGGTTCGGGGCGTGACAGGTCTCAAGTAGCGGATTGAGGTGTCAAGAAGAGGCTCTAAGTTTCTAAGGAGCGACTTCAGATTTGAAGTTGGACTAAGAATCGTTGAGGTAATAATCTTGTCTCTTAAGTGTTACAAGATTATTTATTGTTGTTAGCCTTACATGTTTGCTAGCATGAAGTATATGTGTTGAAGTTTTATAAGTATTATAGATTGATTGTAGCCTTAAATCCGAAATGTCATATAAACCATTTGAAGTTGGATTACAAATTGGTCGTTAATTAGAATCGTCGCATTTACCTACTTGAAGATTATAGTAGTTATAATCAATTGCGACTTGATATCATGTTATGCTAACAACTTGGATTGAAATGGAAATTGGATAAGAATTGATGTTATATTACCTCAAGTTGCCGAATTGGCCTAGTAGTTGTATTAGTTTGATATCGTTTGTGTCACGACCCGATCCCAGGCCCGTGACTGGTGCCTTACCCCGGGCACCCTAGTGATACAACATCAGAGAAAAACCAGCGGAAAATAAAACTTAAACAAGAAACAAGATATATGATCATAAAACAGGCCAACCAAACGGTTACCTTCCAATAAAATATATATAAACAACTCTTTCAAAACGAACAGTTTAATCCTTTTTACAAACCCTGCCCACAACAGTACTACAGACCTCTAAGAGTTTTTATACAACATGACGGGACAGGGCCCCGCCATACCCCTGAATGTACAAGAACCTACAACTCAGGGTAACATACCAAAAGATAAGCCTCCGGAGAACGGAGCTTCCCAACGCTGAACTGTGATCCTAAGAGCGAGGATCAACTACCGATGTACTCCTACCTGCGGCATGAACGCAGCCCCCCGAAGGAGGTCAGTACAACAGGTACCAAGTATGTGGCCGAAAATCTGCGATTAAATCATAACGATCTACATAAAGCGGGAGACATGTATGATAACAAAAACACAGTACGTAACATAAAAGCAGTCAAGTCAGGGACTCACGCCCTCAACGTCATCACTCAATATAACTATGGGTCTCACGCCCACAACATCAATCATGTTCGCATCATGGCCGCATGCCCCCGGAATTCTGCATCGGTGTAGACATGTCCATGATGCAACAATAATAACAATGCCGCGTACGCATGCCCGGAATTACGCCTCGGTGTAGACATGTCCATGCAACATCAACAACAATATACGGGTGATCAACCGCCGTATAACCACATGCCCCGAGTGCGCCGGTGTAGACATGTCCATGTAACCACAATAACACTATATCGGGTAATCAACCCGCCGCACGCCACATGCCCCGGATTCTGCATCGGTGTAGACATGTCCATGTAACATCAACAACAATATACCGCACAACCAGGCTGTCACAAACAAGCTCAAGCAAATTACCATACTTCTAGACTTTTATAAAAGATCCACTCTTTCTCAAGAAGTCACCTGATATCAACATTTGCACAACAAAGGCTATCTCAACAAGCATATGAGAGTTACACAACAACAAGCATAGGCAAGTTATACATAACTCAAGGTACTTCCATTTTATATCAAGGTCCGGGTTTTAAGCCTAAAGTACTACGTACGTTAAATTCCTTTTAAAGAGATCCATTCCTTTTATAAAGGTCACCCGATACCCGTAGTATAAAAATAGAGTGACTATCTTTTTAAGTAAACCAAAATACTTCCCTTTGTAAAATCAAGTGACAACATTATTTTCCAAACGTTCAAGTTTGCCTAATTTCAAATGCTCAAGTTTCTCATTTTAGAATGGTTTCATAACTCATAGTCTTAATCTCTTTTAAAACAATTGAGTAACATATGTCTTATACGTGAGCCGTTTATTCTTGTTTACAACAATCTTGTTACAGCAGCCATGATCTAGGAAATGTAATACAATTTTGTCTTATCTTAGCTTCTATGCAGATGGAGGTTTCTACTGGTTTTAATAACAATTAGTTATTTGCCAATACACTTTCCTTTATTAGCGCCTTTGTGGTTTGCTCGACACTTATTCTCATTTCGAAATCAGTAAACATTATTCTTTTTAAAACCAAGTACTCATTACTCGCGAATGAGGTTTCACAACATTTTTAACAAAATGTTAATAACCAAGTAAAACAAGTTAAGTCTCTTATCTTTCAAGATCAAGTCTCTTAACTCCTACAATCAATAAACCAATCTTTTACCTACATAGAGTCGTTATAACTAACTTCCCATAAAGCTATTATAACACCCTATGTTTTAAACCAACCAACTCATTTAGCACATGTACGTCTACCGTACTACATAGTTTACAAAGCATCATGCTAGAAAGGATAGGAAGAGGTTCACATACCTCGCGACGATTATCGACAATAAGCAAAAGCGCTCACAAGATCAGTAACGGCTGGCGCTTCCACTCTTCAAGTAGAATACGCTATTCGTAGTACTTCCACCTATAAGGCCACAAACGTCTATTAACTTCTAAACGCACGGTTCCACATTCTACAGAAAATTCGGCACCTCCCACAACGTAAATCTCCTCTATCGAGGCGGCTACCAAGCCAACCAGAGGGTTATCGCCTAACGGACGTATACAATTCTACTATACATTAATACCACAAGTCTCATGTCTGATACACTATGTAATTCTGATTCGATTCTCTTCTTTATTATTCAGCTTAAGTCGAAAGACATTGCCAATAACTACGTTCAGTTCTATATATAGTATACTTCAACTATATATTCCTACAACATGTAATTTCCAATTACAATAAGGGGGACAAGATTATTTACCTCGATAAGCCCAAAATTATCCGAGATAAAAGTCGATCCTGAGCAAGGTTTAGCTCCTACTCCGTGCGCTCCAATCCGCTCCAAACAACCCTTAGAAGTTCTAACCAACTTCTACTTAAATACTTCAACCAACTATGAAGATTTCCTTAGGGTTTCGGTTTGAGACTAAAAGGACAAAAGGTAGTATTTCCGGGCTCTACGTATAGAGGTAACTTTGGAATACTACAAGGTATAAGGCTAAGGTATTTTGGGCATTATAACAATACTTGGAGAGTATTTCTACCAAGGGGGGCGGGTACTTTATGAGAACAACAAGGCAAGGGGGGGTGTACCCCTCGGCCAACACTACTAAGGGGGGAGGGTACCCCTCTCGGCCAAAGCCTTACGAAAAGGGGGAGGGGGAAGGCTAGGACGAGAGCAACAAGAGGAGAGGGGAAGGATTGCAAGACTTAGAACACATTTAGGATGATGAAGTCTTCAACAAAGGGAGGGGTATTTATAGGGAAGCCAAGGGCCAAGATCAAGCCATGTGCAAGGCAAGTGTAAGGCCGAGATCAAGCCAAGTGCACCCTAACCCCTACTCCACAAAACATGGCACAAAACAAGGCATAAAACAAGGCCAAAATAAGGCACAAAACAAGGGCAGAGACGTCCCCCTTTTGCCTACCCAAACCGTCACTTGAGGGTGACAAGTGTCACCCTCTCGTTGGCCCAAAAATGTTCCGTCGCTCGGAAAAATCCGCAAAAATACAAAACGACATAGCCGGAATTTTCCCTTCGCAAGTTCTGTAAAACGTTTCGTCGAAAAACGATTCTATACGGGGTTGTGCACAAAATTTCGAAACTAGCCAAACTTTAAGTCTCAAATTGTCGTACGTACGTCCTTACGTATATAATCTTGGAAATACTGGGTATAACAGTTTGTGGGGCGGAATTTTACACGTCTAGTAGGCGTGTAATACCCTATTGTTAATTGCATTGATTGGGCCTTAAATGTGGCGTGTTTGGTTATTGAATTCGGCCTTGAAAAAGGTGGCAAAGTAAGTAGAAACAAAGGAGGTCTTTGTCAGATTTTCCATGAATTTAGTGACTTTACACTTATAATATTCTACGTTTGAAGTAAGACGTTAATAGACGTATTGTGGACATTATAGGTTGACATACTACGGGCGGGATATTGTACTTGGCAAGTGGTTTGACCCGAAAAGGTATGTAGAACTTTTCTATTCTTCTCACTCTAAGATCGTGCCATAGAGCTGTGTTAGTAAGATAATTCCTCTCTGACGTATTGTTGTGTTACAGTTATGCCTCCAAGGAGGGCAACAGCCGCCCAGAAGGGCAAATGAGTAGCAGGATGTTACACCCCGTATTTACAGGACATATTTTAAGGAACGTACGTAAGAACTCACAAGTGTTAAGATTTGAGACTTGTAAAAATTTATCGGAATTATGAAATTGTCGGAAAACGTATTATTATGACGAATGGGAGGGCGACACGTGTAACCTCCCCTTAATGATGCCTTGGTCGAATTAGGCATGGCCAAAATGGTCATTGACCATAGTCTTGGATGACTAAGTCTTGCAAGTAGCAAGCTTGACAATCTTGACCAAGTCAAAGGACCCACAAAGGCTTGATATTTGCTAGGAGCTTATCTAAACCACCCATTTGTTTATATCATGACCCTCCATTACACTATATTATACTAATAGTAGCAAGAGAGAGCTTAACACTTAGACAAATTTCACAAAAAATTGAAGAACATTGAGCATAGCTCTCGGGTTCTCTCTTGAGAAAAAAGAAAAATCTTTGTTTCTTGTCCATTTAGCTCCTAACTTTAAACCAAGGTTCATGAGTGTATTGTAAGCATATCTCAATAGAAAAATCTTGGAAAAAGATAGTTTTCGGGTTAGTCGCAAGCGAAAACCTAGTTGTCTTTCTAGGTTTTGTTAGGAGATTTGAAGGATATTTGTTGGTGTTGTTCTAAGGGTCTCAACAAGCGGATTGAAGTGTCTTGAAGAGGCTCTAAACTACTAAGGAACGACTTCGGATTGGAGTTGGATTAAGATTCGTTGAGGTATAATCTTGTCTTTTAAAAGTGTTACAAGATTATATATTTATATTGTTGTTGTTAGCTTTACATGTTGCTAGCATGAAGTTGTTATGTTGAAGTTTATAAGTATTATGGATTGCTTGTAGCTTAAATCCGAAATGTTATACAAGCCACTTGAAGATTGGATTACTAATTGGTCGTTTATTAGAAATCGTCGCATGTTACTTACTTGAAGATTATGGTAGTTATAATCAAATGCGACTTGAGATCATGTTATGCTACCAATTTGGATTGAAATGGAAATTGGATAAGAATTGGTATTGTTGTATTCATTATGGCCGAAATTGGACTAGTGGTTGTATTAGTTTGTTATAGTTTGTGGGGCGGAATTTTACACGTCTAGTAGGCGTGTAATCCCCTATTGATTAATTGCTTTGATTGTGCCTTAAATGTGGCGTGTTTGGTTATTGTATTCGGCCTTGAAAAAGGTGGCAAAGTTAGTAAAAACAAAGGAGGTGATGTCCGATTTTCCGTAGAATTTAGCGACTTGACACTTATAATATTCTACGTTTGAAGTAAGGCTTTAATAGACGTATTGTGAATATTATAGGTTGACATACTACGGGCGGGACTTTGTACTTGGCAAGTGGTTTGACCCGGTGAGGTATGTAGAACTTTTCCTATCTTTTGAGCATGACTAGTTGTACGTATATAGTACGGTAGACGTACAAGACCTTGATATCCTTTACTAGTTTTATGAATAGCCAAGTTGGGTGAGTTAGGAGATTAACTCACTTCTTTGAAAGTATTAAGGATGTCTAATGTTTTATTAAAGTTAAGGGACTTGAAGAGTTTTAAAGTATGTGATACTTGTTCCGTTTTAAACGTATAAGTCCCTTGGATAGGAAATTGTTTATGGCTAAGGTATAAAGCGAATGTAACGACTTTATGGGGAGTTGGTTATATTTGCTTTATGGAAAGATAAATGACTTAATTTTAATAAAAAGGCAATTTGATTTTTAAGGCATCAATTGCCTAAGGTTTTATAATAAAAGGAGTCACTTGATTTAGAAACCTAACTTTATTTCTAAAGGTATTATGACTTGTCTTGAAAAGAAATTTTGACTTGATACTACGGTTTATAGTATCTTGGAAGTTTTATATGAAAATGAGTCATTTTCAAAAGGTTAGAAGTACGTAGTACTTTGGGTTAAATTCCCGGATTTATTATAACATATTAGTGCCTTAAGTGAACTAAAATGAGAGTGTAGATGAATAAGACTAATAAGAAGTTAGGGGGATTTCTAACTTGCTTATATTTTTTATGACGGCTGGTTTGAGATAGGGTAAGAGTATAAGTGAGGGGCAGACCCCCAAGACGCTATTGTTATACCCCGTAGTTGCAGGGTATGTATGTGAGGACGTACGTGCGAGCGTACGGCATAAATTTTGAAAAGAAAGAAAGATGTGAGTTTTCGACGGAAAAGTTTCCGGTTTTTTGTGAGTAGAAGTTGGTTAGAACTTCTAAGGGTTGTTTGGAGTGGTTTGGAGCGCACGGAGTGGAGCTAAACCTTGCTCAGGAGCGACATTAAACTCGGATAATTTTGGGCTTATCGAGGTAATTATCTTGTCCCTCTATTGTAATTGGAAATTACATGTTTGGTTGAATATATAGTTGAAGTATACTATATATGGAACTACTTAGTATTCGGCAATGTCTTTTGACTTAAGCCTGAAGAATAAAGAACTAAACTGAACTGTATTTACATAGGACTGTATTGCGGTAGACGTGTAAACCCCCCCCCCCCCTGGTTGGCTTGGTAGCCGGCCTCGATAGAGGAGGAGATTTACGCTGTTGCGGGGAAAATGTTCTTGAATTTTCTATAGAAAGATAGAAACTTGTGTTTTGGGGTTAATAGACGTTTTGACCTTTATAGGTGAAAGTACTAAGAGTAGCGTATTCTACTCGAGGAGTGGAAAGGGCTAGCAAGGTTGTAGTACTTGGAGCATTTTGCTTATTGTCGATAAATCGTCGCGAGGTATGTGAACCTCTTCCTATCTTTTCTAGCATGATTGTTGTGAACTATGTAGTACGGTAGACGTACATGTGCTAAGTGATTTGGTTGGTTTAAACATAGGGTGTTATAATAGCTTTATGGGAAGTTAGTTATAACGACCTTATGTAAGTGAAAATGGTTTACTGATGTTAGAAGTTAAGAGACTTGATCTTATAAGATAAGAGACTTAACTTATTTGTTTTAATGTGGATGTTTGTGTGAAACCTCATTCGTGAGTAATGAGTACTTGGTTTTAAAGGGATAATGTTTCTGATTTGGGAATCGAATGTGTATCGACAGGACCAACTGCAGCGTTAATAAAAGGAAAATGTATTGAATAATGATGTGTTGTATTAAAACCGGTGAAACCTCCATCCGCATAGAAGCTAAGATGAGACAAAATGATATTACATTTTCTAGATCATGGTCTTTGTAATAAGATCGTTATAAACAAGAATAAACTACTCACATATATGACATATGTTACTCAATTGTTCTAAAAAGGAATCAAGTGATTAAGTTTGGGAACTATGAAACCATTTGAAAATGAGAAGCTTGAGTAATTGAAACTAGGCAAGCTGGAACTTAGGAAAGAATGTTGTTACTTGGTTTTGAAAAGGAAGGTGGGTTGGTCATTCTAATACTACGGTATCGGGTGACTCTTATAAAAGAACTGGATCTCTTTTACAAGAACTTAACGTATGTAGTACTTTGTGGTTCAAAAACCGGACTTTGGCATAAAATGAAAGTACTTTGAGTTGTGTGAAACTTGACTATGCTTGTTGTTGTGAAACTTGCCTATGCTTGTTGTTGTGAAACTTGCCTATGCTTGTGATGATAGCCTTTATTGTACAAGCGTTGTGTTTACGTGTTCTGGCGTCTCTCGATAGTCGGTTGGTAGTTGAGAACTTACTTGGATGTCTGCGGTGGCGGAGAAATTCCACAGATGCGTTCGCTGATAGTATTATTGTTGTTGTCGCTTTGGACATACCGACACGATCGTAGCGCGGGTATGCTTCCATTTTGGTTAAGGTCTTGTGGTTAATCGCTTTGGATATCTTGACCACGATGCGTGGCGCGCGGGTATGTTTCCATTCGATTATCGCCTTGTGATTTCCTTTTGGACATCGACCACGATCGTAGCGCTGCGGGTATCGTCCATTTGGAAAGTTGTCTTATTGTTTCCCTTTGGACATCACGACGATGCGTAGCGCGCGGGTATGCTTCCATTTGGATTCTTTGTCTTGTTGTTGAGGTCACGTGGACATGTCTACACGATCACGATTCGGGGCATGTGGCCATGGGACATTGGTATTATTGTTGCATCATGGACATGTCTACACCGTCTGATATTCGGGCATGCGGCCATGCGAACTCGATTGATGTGGTGGCGTGAGACCCATAGTTATATTGGAGTGATGATCGTTTTATGTTGTGATCGTAGTTTGGTTATCATACATGTCTCACCTTTATATAGACTAGTATGATTTCATTTCTGATATTATGCAGTTTCACATACTTGGTACTGTTATCGACCTCCTTGAAGTGCGTTCATCCGCGGTAGAGGTACATCGATCGTGGATCCTCGCCATGGATCACGATTCAACGCATTTGAAGCTCCGTTTCTCGGAGGCTTATCTTTTAGTAGGTGTTCCACTGAGTTGTAGGTTCTTGTACATTCGGGGTATGGCGAGCCACTGTCCGTCATAGTCGTGTATATCTTAAGTGCAGTAATCTTGTTGTGGGCGGGGTTGTAAAAGGATTAAAGCTGTTCGGAGTTTTATGTATATCTTGAAAACATTGTTTTTGGTTGCTTTGTTTATTTATTATATCTCTTGTTAAATGACTCATGTTTTATGTTCCGCTGATTTTCTCTGATGTATGTATCACTAGGGTGCCCGGGGTAAGGCACCGATGCGGCCCGGAGCGGATCGTTACTGACTATACCACCTTCTCCCGGGATAAGAGTATAAGTGAGGTAAGCCCCAGACATTATACCACTGCTTTATTACCTTCGGGGTAAGAGTATAAATGAGGAAAACCCCAAGACGTTATACCACCCGCTTGGGTAAGAGTATAAATGAGGGTAAAAACCCAAGACGTTATACCACCGCTTACATGGGTTCGCTACCCATGATATGATCGAGTCTCTATTGTGATGTTATGCGTATTCCTTGATTTACTCTCATTGTTAGTAAGGCCTTCGTGTCGTAATTTTGTTATCATACATGTCTCCGGCTTTGTTTTAAACTTATGTTGTAATTATAGTACTTTCCAGTTTTACATACTTAGTACATATTGTGTACTAACCCCCTTCCTCGGGGGCTGCGTTCATCGCGAGAAAGGGTAGCAGTGGTGGATCCTCATACTTAGGATCACTTATCGACGTCGAAGCTCCATTTCTCGGAGGCTTGTCTCTTTTAGTACGATCTTTCCCACGATGTTGTAGATTTATGTACATTCGTGGTATGGCGAACCACTGTCATTCTGATTGTTATTCCTAGAGGTATGTATTCACATATGTGGTTGGGCTATAAGAACTGAGTTGTACAGTTGTACTTTTGATTTGGTTTATATTTTGGAAGACGGCCTTATCGGCTAGCCTGTGATGTTTATTGTTTACACATATATTTCTGTCGTGTATGTTCCGCTGCTATTCTCTGATGTATACCTGAATGGGGTGCCCAGGTAGGGCACCAGTCGCGGCCCGGGATCGGGTCGTGACAAAAGTGGTATCAGAGCAGTTAGTCCTCGGAAAGTGTCTACGGTCCGTGTTTAGTAGAGTCTTGATTATCGGTGTGTTGTGCACCACATCTATAATCAGGAGGCTGCAGGACATTTAGGATTGGTTTCCATTCTTCTCTCTCTGAGATCGTGCAATAGAGCTGTCTTATTAGGTTGAATCCTCTCTGACCTAGTCTTATGAAACAGATATGCCTCTACGGAAGCGGCCGGGGCGAAGGGCAAAGCGGCCGGGCGCTAGCGGTACTCGAAGGTTACGGACTCGGGCACGAGCTATGCACGAGGTAGTAAGCGGTCGTGAAGTTCAACCACGCCCGGCGGTATTAGAAAGGCCGAGAGCGGCGGTAGCTCGAAGGTTCGTGCAGATCCTCGATTCGCGGCCGATGCGAGTATAGAACTACGAGGCGAATCCGGTTATTGACGATATAGTAGCCGGCGCGGCAGAGCGAAGCGGCGGCCACCCTAGAGCGGTTTGCAGTTAGGGAATTTTTAGGTTGTCATCCACGAGTTTTATGGTTCGAGTGCGAGGAGGATCGCAGGAGTTCATTCGGCGACTACGGACCATGCGAGTTCTTAGGGCTTGAGAGGCAGTGCATTACGCTAGTTTCTTCTGGATTCTGCGATATTGCGTTGAACTGGTTTGAGTCGTGGTTGCTTTCGAGAGGAGGATGCTCTTCCGGCCGTTTGGAGGAGTTTCTGAGGCCTTCATGGATCACTTTTGCCTCACGAGATGAGAGAGCCCGGTAGATAGATTCTTGACCTTGAGGTAGAGCGGGAGGACTATCGGTGAGTATAGCACAGAGTTTGACTCCTTGGCGGACATGCGCACACTATTGTATGGCATGGCGAGATAGAGTTCATCGTTATGTGATGAGGCTAGACCGTCATATGATTCTGCATGCTTGGGGTGGCTCTTGGCCGGTATGGACATTGCGAGGATGCGAGCCTATGCGCGAGGATAGAGGATAGAGATGGAGGACCAGTTGGACTCGAGCGGCCAAGAGGCCGGGGCAATGAGGTCTCGGGCGATTTTGGCGGGCGGCCTCGGCAGCGAACTAGGTCTACTTTCCGGCCCGGCCAGAGTGCTCTCCTCACGGTTTTCGGCGGGAGGTGCGCTCGGCCAGTCATTCGAGGCTGTTGGGCTCGGGACTTGGGATTTCAAGAGGCGAGAATCGTCACCGTCGGGACCACCCACACCTCGGTGTGCTCGATCTGTAGGTTTCACGAGCGAGTGTCGCGAGGCTTGGAGCTTGTTACACTTGTGGCAGCGGGGCCATTTGAGGAGAAGATTGTCCGTCTAGAGGCGGCATGGGTGGTCTGGTGCGGCCCGGCGGGATCTGTTGTTGGTGTCTTCTCCTTACGTGGTTATGCTCCGGGCGCGTGGTACTCACGGACGGCGAGCGCGGTAGAGGTCGTAGTGGTGGTTCTAGTTCTAGCGGTCCCCAGAACCGCATATATTCATTAGCCAGCCGCCAGGATCAGGAGGCTTCCCCTGACGTCGTCACAGGTACATTATTGATTTTAGGCTGTGATGTTTATGCTTTGATAGATCCAGGTTCTACCTTGTCATATGTGTCCCCTCTTATTGCGGGTAGAATCGGGATAGAGCCGGAGTCGATAGAGCCTTTTGAGGTAGCTACGCCAGTGGGTGATTCGGTGTTAGCTGAGCGGGTGTACAGAGGTTGTCCGGTATTCATATACAGTCGTGAGACCCTTGCAGACTTGATAGAGTTGGAAATGACAGATTTTGATGTCATTATGGGTATGGACTGGTTGGCTTCTTGTTATGCCAACGTTGGTAGTAGGACGAGTTGGTTCGGTTCGGTTCCTAGCGAGCCGATTATCGAGTGGAAGGGCAACACCGTCGCCAGAGGTAGGTTTATTTCTTACCTCAAGGCTAGGAAGATGGTGCGAGAAAGGGTACATCTATCATCCGGTTGGGTATTTGATACTGAGGTTGAGGTGCAGTTCTTGATCGATGCCGGTGGTTAGGAGTTTCGGATGTGTTCCCAGATGATCTTCCGGGTATCCCTCCTGAGAGGGAGATTGAGTTTTGTATTGACACGTTGCCAGACACTCGACCTATTTCCATTCCGCCATACAGGATGGCACCTGCTGAGTTGAGGGAGCTGAAGAAAGATTTGCTGGAGAAAGGCTTTATCAGGCCTAGTGTATCTCCCTGGGGAGTGCCGGTTTTGTTCTTGAAGAAGAAGGATGGGACGCTGCGTATGTGTGTTGATTACAGGAAGCTGAATAAGGTAACCATCAAGAATAGGTACTGTTATACCCCGTATTTCCAGAGTATGTACGTATGGACGTACGTAGAAAATTTGAAACTTTTAATATTGGCTTGGCCGAAAATTATTTGTGCACAACACCCGTTTAGAGTCGTTTTTCGACGAAACGTTTTAACAGCGTTGGGATGGGCAATTGCGGCGATGTCAATTTTTATTTTTTCGGATTTTTGCGAGAGAAGAAAAGTGTTTGGCCAACAAAAGTGCGCCAATTGGCACCTCCCATTGGCGGACGTGAGGCTCGGTTGTGGCCGATTGGAATGGCTTTAGTTGGTAGGATATTTGTGTGTTAGTTGGTTAAGGGGCACTTGGCAAGATCTTGGCCCTACACTTGCTAGGCACTTGGCTAGATCTTGGCCATTGGTTGGCCTTGGCTTGTGCTATAAATACCCCTCTAAGGTTGAAGACTTCTTCATCCAAAATGCCTAAGTCTTGAGAGCCTTCCCCCTCGCCGTGAGGCCCTTGGCGAGAGTTTTCCCCACAGTGGGGTAGAGGGTAGCCACCCACTCCTTTGTGGTGTGGCCGTGGGTACCCACTGCCTAGTTTGTTTTCATATAATACCCCCACTCTTGGTAGAAATACTCTCAAAAGGATTGTTATAATGCCCAAATTACCTTAGCCTTATACCTTGTTGTATTACAGGTTATACTATCTGAAAAGCCCGTAAATACTATTATACTTACCGTCGGTACCAAACCGAAACCCTAGGAAAATCTCCATAGTCAGTTGGAGTATTGTGTAGAAGTTGGTTAGAACTTCTAAGGTTGGTTTAGAGCGGGTTGTAGCGCTCAGAGTTGGAGCTAAACGATTGCACAGGATCGACTTTAAGCTAGGATAATTATGGGCTTATCGAGGTAAATATCTTGTCCCTCTATTGTAATTGGAAATTACATGTTGTTAGAATATATAGTTGAAGTATACTATATATAGAACTGAACGTAGTATCGGCAATGTCTTTTGACTTAAGCCTGAATAATACTTACGCAATGTCTTGCGACTTAAGCTGAATTGAAAGAAGAATCTTGAGCTGTAATTACATAGGGTGTATTACGATGAACTTGTGTAGTAGTAGTGAAGTAGAATTGTACCGTTAGGGTTAGATGTATAACCCCGGTTGGCTTGGTAGCCGGCCTCGATAGAGGAGGAGATTTCTGTTGTTGCGGGGAGAGTCTTCTTAGAATTTTGGTAGAATGTTCTCGATGAGATCTAAATGTTAATCAGCGCCTTGTGGCCTTATAGGTTGAGGTACTACGTGTGGCGCGACCTACTTGGCTTAGGAGTAGCCGCGGTTGGATGTACTTGGGCGTTTTGCTATTAGTCGATACTCGTCGCGAGGTATGTGAACCTCTTCCTATCTCTTCTAGCATGATATGTGTGAAATATGTAGTACGGTAGACGTCGTATGTGAACGTATTTGATTGGTGTAAAACATAAAGTGTTATAACGGCTTTATGGGAAGTTGGTTATAACGACTTTATGTTGGTAAGAAAATACATGTGGTTTTTAAAAGGTAACTGATTTGAACTATAACTGGCTTGTTATGTGTTAATAAAGAACTTGAAGTATTTCAAAAGATTTTTGAATCCTTTTGAAAGAAGAAGTAATAATTGTTTTTTTTGAAAACTTAAGAGTTATACTAGCTTTATGGGAAGTTAGGTATAACGGCTTAAGAAGGTTTTACTGATTTCGGAAATCAGAATGTGTATCGACAAACCACTGCAGCGTTAATAAAAAAGGAAATGTGTTGAATAATTAAGTATTATTAAAACCAGTAGAAACTTCCATCTGCATAGAAGCTAAGATGAGACAAAATGATATTTCCTAGATCATGGCTGCTGTAATAAGATTGTTATAAACAAGAATATCCTACTCACATATAAGACTTATGTTTCTCAGATAGTTTAAAGGAGAATTATATTCTTAAATGGATAAGACTATGAACTACGAAACCTTTCAAAAAAAATGAGAAACTTGAACATTGGAAATTAGGCAAACTTGAACATTGGAAAAGAATGTTGCTACTTGATTTTACAAAGAGAAGTAATTGATTTACTTTAAAAAGATAATCACTCTATTTTCATATACTACGGGTATTGTGTGACTTTTGTGAAAGTAACGTATCTTTTAAAGAGTTAATGTATGAAGTACTTTGGGGATAAAAACCCGATCTTGTTAATCATATAGTAGAACGTACCTTGTGTGAACAACTTGATTGTATTGGTTTGTGATAGCCTTGTAATACTTCTTGTTGCTTTGATAAGTAAACGTGTTAGGATGCCACGTGTGTTAGTATCTTGTGATGTTTATGTAAAGGGTTTCCCTTGATTGTGCTTTTAACTATCGATCGTTATGATAGTATTGTGGCATTCATCTCTTGAGATGATTAGGGGATTAGCGCCCTCCGTCGGGGTAGACTCAGCGATGCAGGACCGTGATTCGAGAATACCTCATGCGGGTCTGAGGGCCTATGCGGAGCTCTGAGAGTTCGAGTTAGCGTCGTCCTTTATGGGCATGCGGTCGCGTAGCGTCGCGGACTCGGAAGTCGGGGCGATGCGGGAGTAGCTACCCTCGATGCGGGAATACCTCATGCGGGCGATGAGATTGGCCTATGCGGAGTCTGCGGGAGTTCGAGGTTAGAGCGCGCGCATTGATCTGCGGGCAAGTGGCGGCTTTGATCATGTGGACGGTCTAGACAAATCTTATGATCTGATTCATGACCTTGCCGATGCGTAGGTTTTTAGTAGTCGGCTATGCCTTCGTACTTACCGTCTGATTTTATTATGACAGTGGGACACGGTGTTGAGTGTGTTCCTTGGTGCTTTTATATCATAGGCCGCGGTGAGAAGGTATTCCACGGGCATGATTGATGTTGTGGGCACGAGACCCGTTGTTATACTTGAGTGATGACTTGAGGCGTGAGTCACGACTTGACATATGCTTTGTTGTAAAGCGTAGTTTGGTTATCATACATATCTCTGCTTTATATGGCTGCTATGATTTCATTTCTGATATGTATTTTGATTTCACATACTCGGTACTTGTTATCGACCTCCGAAGTGCGTTCATCTGCGAGTTGAGGTACACGATCGTTGATCCTCGCTCTTAGGGTCACGATTCGACTTTTGGGAAGCTCGTTTCTCGGAGGCTTATCTTGGTATAGTCCCTGTTATCGTAGGTGCTTACATTCGGGGTATGGCGAACCTGTCCGTCGTTGTTATCATATCTTTCGTAGAAGTGCATGTAATCTTGTTGTGGCGGGGTTTGTAAAAGGATTAAAGCATTCATGTTGAAAAAGTTGCTATTTATATATATCTTGAAGGTAACCGTTTTTGGTTGCTTTGTCTTCTTATTTCAACTGTCTTATTACACTTTGGTTTCATGTATTGTCTTTATGTTCGTGATTACTCGATGTATGTCTACTTGGGTGCGGGTAAGGCACGATCCACGGGCAGGTTGGTCGTGACAAAAGTGGTATCGAGCGATTAATCCTCGGAAAGTGTCTACTGACCGTATCGATGAAGTCTTGATTATCGGTGTGTTGTGCACACCAATAATCGTGAGGCTATAGGATATTTAGGATTGGTTTCTATTCTTCTCACTCTGAGATCGTGCCTTAGAGGCGTGTTGTAAGTTGGACCTCTAACGTAAATTCTTTCCCTTATCGTTATGCCTCGCGTGGCAACCGGGCCCGGGAGGGCAAGCGGCCGAGGAGGCTGCGAGTAAATCTGAGAGGGTTACGTGGGCACGAGCCCAATTATCACCTTGGGTGGTGCCGTTCGGGGAGTTCTGCGGCGTCGCTAGCTTGGCAGAGTTTGCCGCGGCGGCGATTCCTACTGCGACCATGATATTTGAACCCGGTTCCACGACGAGCAGAGAATATGGATTGCAAGAGGCGACCACATTACTAGCTATGGATTTAACTACGAGAGTATCGATGTATGCGCGAGTCTTGATGAATATCAACGAGAGGTTGTGCAAGAGTAGTTCTTGATTAGGCTTGAGCATGGCACGTATGCGGGCTTATGCGCGATGGCGAGGCGTGTAGAATCGGCGGGTTAAAGGGCGATAGAAGAGGGCGAGCGGCAAGGTCCTTTGGTAACCGGTAGTCGCCTCCCGGCCAGAATAGATTATGCACCTCGCCCGGTGCGAGTGGTCTTACAAATTCCGGGGCGTTCGGGGTGTGCGGGAGTTGTGGTGAACTCGGGGCTTCCGGTTCACGATGTGATGAGCGTCATCGGGAATGTCATCTTTTAGGTTGGTACTTGTTGTACTATGACCGTCGAGTGCAGTGTCGAAGAGTGTCCTTGTAGGAGGACTTAGCCTTGAGATTGGTGGGTAGTTTGTCATCTCCCTCGGTATCGCCCTACGAGCGAGTTTGATTAGAACAACTAAGAGGAGTGAAGCGGTAGATATAGATATATCTTTAACCCTCAGAGTTTTGTTTATGTGATAAGGTGAGTATACCTTAAGTGTTATGTTACGATAGCGGTATGTTAGTTGTGATTAGAAATCTTGGTTAGTTAACCAAGTAAGATTTTGGGGATAGATAAGGTGTGAGCCTTAGAATGTTTACGTAAAGACCTTAGAGGTAAGGCCATCTCGAGTAAAGGTGTAGTGTTATGTTTGATCCTTATAGGAGTGCATAGTGCACGTGAGCTACGTTTGTGGGATAAGTCACGAGTAGTGTGAAATGAAAGAGGGTAGTTGAGCTATGAAGACCGCTAGGTTTTAAGTAGCGTGATTAGTAAGGATTTCCGCCGGGAACTAGTGTTGTGCTCGTTGTGGGTCGGATTGAGGCCGTGATGCGGGTTAACCCGCGGCACATTTGGTGGTAAAGTCGGTTGTGGTGGTCAGCCTTGTGGTAGTCACGAGGTGTTAGGCCCAAGTTTAGATAACCAGTCTGAGTTCATGGATGCGTTCGACCGGTGGTCGGGCGATGAAGCGACCAGCCGTGTCGCCGATCGGGGCCGTTTACTCATTTGTGTTGTTTTATCGAAGGTTGTAAGGCTGCGGGGTGCCTACCTTCACCTTATGGCGACAGTGGAGCCAGTTACGGCTGTTTTGTTTCGAAAGTTTTGCCAAGCATGTGTTAAGAACTTCGGGTGAGTCTCGAGAATCGCGTTCGCCCTCGGGCGGTGTTTGGATTTCGGGGATAGTTGTGGGGATTGTTGTCTCTGTGGAGGTAGTGTTTAAGCTACCATTTGGTGTTCGGATATCGCCTTATGAAGCCTTGTAAGAGGCGGAAGTGTAAGATGCGGTCGATTGGTTCGATGTTAACAAGGTTGAGACGGTTGGTTGAGCTTGTTCCAAGGTATGGATAGTGAAGCTTGTCTAGAAGAAGTTACAGCGGCTCATGGGAATCGTGCGGATAATCGGCGACGCTTAGAGTTGAGTTGGTGGTCGGTCTTGAAAGTACCACCGGGGTGGGTGTGAGTTTTGGAAGGCAGAGGAACTTAACGAGTTACTTTGGGCCTTTTGAGTTCATGTGAAGAATAGGCGGGTTGCCTATATGATTAGCTTTGCCGTCCAGACTTAGGAGGTATGCGTCGATCTTTCGTATTGTTATGATCGGAAAAGTATCGGAGATCCATCAGTGTTCCCACTTAATGATGACCACGTTAGAGATAGTAACCCGAGTTTTGGAACGAAGCGATGTCGAAATGTGGAAAGAGTTCGAGTATCGACATCCTCGGGGATCGCGTGCGGTGGTACCATTTGTTGGGTCGCCTGAGAAGGTTAATGCCTCAGGCAAAGTGACAAAGTGGTATCTACGACGAGTAAAGAGAGAAGCGAGCATGTATGGCGAGCATAGATGTGATCATTTCTTTTGTAAAGAGAAGGTGCGAAGGAGGTATATTTTAAACCCCGGTGAGAAGTGTTTTATGGTGATGTTAGAGGTGTTTCCTCGTGGACTTGGATGTAAGCTTTTTGCGCAAGTTGTTTCTGTGGCCATGTGTGGCAAGGTTTGTTCTCGTAAGTATAGTAGTGAAGACTATACTGGCGCATGTTTGTTTTGAGACTTAGAAGGAACATTCGGGACGAATGTTTCTAAGGAAGGAGAGAATGTTATACCGTATTTCGGTATATGCGTATGGGCGTGCGTAGAAAATTTGAAACTTTTAATATTGGCTTGGCGAAAATTATTTGTGCACAACACCGTTTAGAGTCGTTTTTCGATGAAAGCGTTTTCCACGACTTTCGTAGGGAATTTCCGCTATGTCATTTTTAATTTTTGCGGATTTTTAGAGGCGAAGCGTGTTGGGCCAACAAGAGGCGCCACTTGGCACCTCCCATTAGCGGACGTGAGGCTCGGTTGTGGCCGATTGGAATGGCTTTAGTTGGTAGGATATTTGTGTGTTAGTTGGTTAAGGGGCACTTGGCAAGATCTTGGCCTACACTTGCAGCACTTGGCTAGATCTTGGCCATTGGTTGGCCTTGGCTTGTGCTATAAATACCCTCTAAGGTTGAAGACTTCTTCATCCAAAATGCCTAAGTCTTGAGAGCCTTCCCCTCCTTTTCGTGAGGCCCCTTGGCGAGAGTTTTCCACAGTGGGGTAGTAGAGGGTAGCCACCCCACTCCTTTGTGGTGTGGCCGTGGGGTACCCCACTAGCCTAGTTTGTTTTCATATAATACCCCTCTTGGTAGAAATACTCTCAAAAGTATTGTTATAATGCCCAAATTACCTTAGCCTTATACCTTGTTGTATTCTAAGGTTATACTATCTGAAAAGCCGAAATACTATTATACTTACCGGTCACCAAACCGAAACCCTAGGAAAATCTCCATAGTCGTTGGAGTATTGTGTAGAAGTTGGTTAGAACTTCTAAGGGTGGTTTAGAGCGGGTTGGGCGCTCGAGTTGGAGCTAAGCGATTGCCGGGATCGACTTTAAGCTAGGATAATTATGGGCTTATCGAGGTAAATATCTTGTCCTCTATTGTAATTGGAAATTACATGTTGTTAGAATATATAGTTGAAGTATACTATATATAGAATGAGCGTAGTATCGGCAATGTCTTTTGACTTAAGCTGAATAATACTTACGGCAATGTCTTGCGACTTAAGCTGAATTGAAAGAAGAATCTTGACTGTAATTACATGGGGTGTATTCTGATGAACTTGTGTAGTAGTACCGTGAAGTAGAATTGTACCGTTAGGGTTAGATGTATAACCCACTGGTTGGCTTGGTAGCCGGCCTCGATAGAGGAGGAGATTTCTGTTGTTGCGGGAGTCTTTGCGAATTTTGGTAGAATGTTCTCTGATGAGATCTAAATGTTAATCGCCTTGTGGCCTTATAGGTTGAGGTACTACGTGTGGCGCGACTACTTGGCTTAGGAGTAGCCGACGGTTGGATGTACTTGGGCGTTTTGCTATTAGTCGATACTCGTCGCGAGGTATGTGAACCTCTTCCTATCTCTTCTAGCATGATATGTGTGAAATATGTAGTGCGGTGAGCGTACGTGTCTTTGACGTATTTGATTGGTGTAAAACATAAAGTGTTATAACGGCTTTATGGGAAGTTGGTTATAACAGCTTTATGTTGGTAAGAAAATACATGTGGTTTTTAAAAGGTAACTGATTTGAACTATAACTGGCTTGTTATGTGTTAATAAAGAACTTGAAGTATTTCAAAAGATTTTTGAATCATTTTGAAAGAAGAAGTAATAATTGTTTTTTTGAAAACTTAAGAGTTATACTAGCTTTATGGGAAGTTAGGTATAACGGCTTAAGAAGGTTTTACTGATTTCGGAAATCAGAATGTGTATCGACAAACCACTGCAGCGTTAATAAAAAAGGAAATGTGTTGAATAATTAAGTATTATTAAAACCAGTAGAAACTTCCATCTGCATAGAAGCTAAGATGAGACAAAATGATATTTCCTAGATCATGGCTGCTGTAATAAGATTGTTATAAACAAGAATATCCTACTCACATATAAGACTTATGTTTCTCAGATAGTTTAAAGGAGAATTATATTCTTAAATGGATAAGACTATGAACTACGAAACCTTTCAAAAAAAATGAGAAACTTGAACATTGGAAATTAGGCAAACTTGAACATTGGAAAAGAATGTTGCTACTTGATTTTACAAAGAGAAGTAATTGATTTACTTTAAAAAGATAATCACTCTATTTTCATATACTACGGGTATTGTGTGACTTTTGTGAAAGTAACGTATCTTTTAAAGAGTTAATGTATGAAGTACTTTGGGGATAAAAACCCGATCTTGTTAATCATATAGTAGAACGCACTGTGTGAACAACTTGATTGTATTGGTTTGTGATAGCCTTGTAATACTTCTTGTTGCTTTGATAAGTAAACGTGTTAGGATGCCACGTGTGTTAGTATCTTGTGATGTTTATGTAAAGGGGTTTCCCTTGATTGTGCTTTTTAACTATCAATCGTTATGATAGTATTGTGGCATTCATCTCTTGAGATGATTCCGGGGGTTAAGCTGCCCGACGCGGTAGACTCAATGATGCAGGACCGTGATTCGAGAATACCTCATGCGGTCCTGAGGGCCTATGCGAGCTACGAGTTCCGTGTTAGCGTGTCCTTTATGGGCATGCGGTCGCGTCGCGTCTACGCGGGAAGTCGGGGCGATGCCGGAGTAGCTACCCTCGACGCGGAATACCTACGCGCCGATGAGATTGGCCTATCGCGAGTCGCGGAGTTCGAGGTTAGACGCGCACATTGATCTGCGGGCAAGTGGCGGCTTTGATCATGTGGACGGTCTAGACAAATCTTATGATACGATTCATGACCTTGCTTGCATCGTGGGTTTTTTTAGTAGTCGGCTATGCCTTCGTACTTACCCCGTCTGATTTTATTATGACACAGTGGGACTCGTGTTCAGTGTTCCTTGGTGCTTTTATATCATAGATCGGCGGTGAGGAAGGTATTCCACGGGCATGATTGATGTTGTGGGCCCGAGACCCATTGTTATACTTGAGTGATGACTTGAGGCGTGAGTCCACGACTCGACATGTTGCTTTGTTGTAAATCGTAGTTTGGTTATCATACATGTCTCCTGCTTTATATGATCGCTATGATTTCATTTACTGATGTATTTTCGCCACATACTCGGTTTTGTTATCGACCTCCTTGAAGGCCGTTCATGCCGCAGTTGAGGTACACGATCGTTGATCCTCGCTCTTAGGGTCACGATTTGACTTTGGGAAGCTCCGTTTCTCGAGGCTTATTCGTATAGTCCTCATTGTCGTAAGTGCTACATTCGTGGTATGACGGCCCCGCCCCGTCGTTGTTATCATATCTTTCGTAGAGGTCCGTAGTAATCTGTTGTGGGCGGGGTTTGTAAAAGGATTAAACTGCTCATGTTGAAAAAGTTGCTATTTATATATATACCGAAGGTAACCGCTTTTGGTTAGCTTTGTCTTATTTCACTGTCTTATTACATGGTTTCATGTATTGTCTTTATGTTCATTGATTACTGATGTATGTCTACTTGGGTGCCCGGTAAGGCACGATCACGGCCCGGTTCGGTCGTGACAGTACCCTCCCGGATTGATGATTTGTTTGACTAGTTGCGAGTGCGAAGTGTTTCAAAGATAGACTGCGTCCGCTTATCATCAGTCACGAGTTCGAGAGGCGGACATCCCAAAGATCGCATTCGGGACCGTATGGGCACTATGAGTTCGAGTTATGTCTTTCGGTTTGACCAACGCTCCAGCGGTATTTATGGATTTGATGAACCGGGTTTTCAAGTCATTTTTGGATACATTTGTGATTGTATTCATTGATGACATCCTGGTGTATTCGCGGACAGAGCAGGAGCATGCATATCACTTGAGGACGGTACTTGGGGTTCTCCGGAGCCGGCAGTTATTCGCCAAGTTCTCCAAGTGTGAGTTTTGGTTGGCCTCAGTGGCATTCCTGGGGCATATTATTGGGGCTGATGGTGTTCGCGTGGATACGGCAAAGATTGAGGCAGTCAAGTCTTGGCCGAGACCTACTACTCCGACCGAGGTGCGCAGTTTCTTGGGACTGGCAGGTTATTATCGTAGGTTTGTGGAAGCGGTTGCTTGATTTTAGCACCGCTGACTAGTGACTCGTGGCGGCCAAGTTCCGATGGGCGAGGCTTGCGAGAAGGGTTTCCGTTCTTGAAGGAAAGGTTGACTACATCTCCGTTCTTACTCTTCTGCGGGTTAGGCGGGTATGTGATCTATTGTGATGCCTAGGTATCGGGCTAGGTGTGTTTTGATGCGGACGGCAAGGTCATAGCCTATGCTTCCGATTCTTGGAAGCATGAGGAATTACCCTACCCATGACTTAGAGTTGGCAGATTATTCATGCCTTGAAGATTTGGAGACATTATTTGTATGGGGTTCACGTGGATATTTATACGACCACAAGAGCCTCCAGTATATCTTGAGCGGAGCTGAACTGCGCGAGAGGCGGTGGTTAGAGTCTTTGAAATATTATGATGTTGATATTCTATACCATCCGGGAAAGCCAACGTAGTTCTTGATGCCTTGAGTCGTAGATCGATGGGAGCCCGTCGTGGGTACAGCGGAGAGACAGGACATAGTCCACCGATCCACGATTAGCGAGCCTTGGGGTTCGATTGATCGATACCGACGATAGTGGGTGCGGTTCGTGAGGTTGCCGAGTCTTCCATCGTTGATGAGGTGAAGAGGCGGCATTGAGGACCCTGTTAGTACGGTATCGATATGCACTTCTTCGGAGGAGAAGAGTCTATTCGAGGTAGCGCTGATGGGTGCCGAGATTTGAGGGCCTTGTGTGTTCCCGATGTGACAGACTTCGGCCAGATTTCGGGAGGCACACGGTGCTCGTTATTCTATTCATCCGGGTCGACCAAGATGTACCATGACCTCGAATGTTTGTATTGGTGGGATGGCACGAAGAGGGCGTGGCGTGTTTTGTTGCCTGATGTCCTAATTGCCCGGTAGGTCAGGTCGAGCACCGCAGGCCCAGTGGATTATTACAGCTATTGAGATTCGACTTGGAAGTGGGAGGTGATCAACATGGACTTTGTTACTGAGGTTGCCTCGTACTCGAGGAAGCACGACTCCATTTGGGTTATTGTTGTGGTGTGAAATCAGCCCATTTCCTTCCGATGACGACGCTACCGAGGACTATGCCGATTATACATCGAGAGATTGTGAGGTCGCACGGTGTCCCCTGTCGATTATATCCGATAGGAGCCCGTTTACGGCTAACTTCGGAGGTCTTTCCGGAAGGGTTTAGGACACAGTGAGTCTCGACATCATTTCATCCTCGGTCGACGCGGCGGCAGAGCGTACTATCCAGACACTTGAGGATATGTTGCGTGCCTGCGTGATTGATTTCAGGGGTAGCTGGGAGGATCATTTGCCTCTTGTAGAGTTTGCTTATAACAACAGCTACCATTCCAGTATACAGATGGCGCCATACGAGGCTTTATATGAGCGGAAATGCAGGTCGCCGATTGGTTGGTTCGACGTGGGCGAGGTGCAGTTAGATGGCCCAGACTTGGTTCAGCAGGATGTGGATAAGGTTGTCACACCCCGAACCCCGGGCCCGTGACTGGTGCCCTACCTGGGCACCCTTCTACCTTAACAACACAAGTAGACTGCGGAAATTAAATAACACCTCATTTTTTTTCCATCGTACGTGCAAGGCAAAGCCGACAAGGCTGCCATATAGTATACATAATAAAAGACACTACACTGTACATGAGTCCAATCCCACATATGAATACAGACCTCTAAGAGTTTTTCTGAAATATGACGGGACAAGGCCCCGCCGTACCCATAACTGTACAAAAGCCTGTACTGGAGGAACTATACCAAAATGATAAACTCCTGAACAGAGGGAGCTATCCAAAACTCGGCGGTCCTACACTGCCGACACAAATCAAGCACCTAAACTCATGCGGATGAACGCAGCCAAGGAGGTCAAGACGAAGAATGTACCAAGTATGTGAGCATGAAATCGTAATGAAATCATAACACTAAACAAAGCGGGAGACATGTATGATAGCCAACCTACAGACACAATGCATAAGGCCATATCAAGTCGTGGACGCAGCCTCAAAGTCACTACTCAAATATAACTATGGGTCTCACGCCCATAATATCAATCATGCCCGTGGAATCCTTCCTCACTGCCGGCAGTCCATGATGTAATAACACCAATAAGGATACATGAACACCAAGTCCCACCTGTGTCCTAAATACCACGTGGTCTCATGCCCCGGAATCCCACATCGTAAAAGCATGACCATAGGGTAACACAAACAAATCCGGGGACATATATGATAATCAAATTACAACACATTGTGCCTTACTAACAATGAGAGTAAAGAGTATCCTTACAATATAAAATAGGAAGCTCATGATCAAAACAGACCATCCGCCGCGGTATCATTTAGCCATCCTACTCGCGGGACTATTTCACCCGTATAAGCCGCGTGGACCCGCGTGAGGTATCCCTCGCATGGGACTATTTCACCCGCATAAGCCCTTAAGGTATTCCTCGCATAGGCTGGACCCGCCCGCATGGGACTATTTCACCCGCATAAGTCCTTACGGACCCGCATGAGGTATTCCTCGCATCGTGGGTAGCAATTCCACGGAATATCCAAATGCCACAAACCAGGGGAATGACCCCGAAACGACTGATATACCAATAGCACACAACCGGCTATTTCCAGCACACATAGGCAATTCTCATCTAAACAAGCCAAAGTACTTATCAAGGCACACATAGAATAATTATCATTTAGCAAGCCAAAGTACTTATCAAGTCACCCTTAGACTAATTCTCAATTAATCAAGCCAAAGTACTTATCAAGGCACAAATAGAATAATTCTCAATTAACAAGCCAAAGTACTTATCAAGGCATCACATGGAATAATTCTCAATTAATCAAGCCAAAGTACTTATCAAGGCACACTTAGACTAATTCTCAATTAATCAAGCCAAAGTACTTATCAAGGCACAAATAGAATAATTCTCAATTAACAAGCCAAAGTACTTATCAAGGCACCCTTAGACTAATTCTCAATTAATCAAGCCAAAGTACTTATCAAGGCACAAATAGAATAATTCTCAATTAACAAGCCAAAGTACTTATCAAGGCATCACATGGAATAATTCTCAATTAATCAAGCCAAAGTACTTATCAAGGCACACTTAGAATTATTCTCAATTAAACAAGCCAAAGTACTACGTACGTACATTCTTTTATAAAAGACTCCCTTCTATGTAAAGCCCCACGATACTAACACCCGTAGTATCAAGGCGTGTCTATTTTTCAAAGTAAGTTACTACACTTTTAAAAACTCATTTCTTAGCTTGAAATCAAGTAACTCCAAATTTTCACAATCTAGGAAACTTATGCCTAATACTCAAAATAGACAACTCTTTAAACCTTCCATAAAGCCGTTATAACCAACTTCCCATAAATCCGTTATAACCCTTTATGGTTTTAGACATATCCATTCCTTTTATAAACAAGAGACTTATACTATTAAAAACCAAGTATCACATACTTACAAATCAAGTTCTTAACTTTCAAAACACTTCAAGTCTCTTAATATATAGAAAACAAGTTTCTTCTACTTTTAAACCTCAAGTAACTCACACCTTTAAGACAAGTTACTTCTCTTAAATCATGTCATTTCTCCTCTTTTAAAACAATTAAGTAAATCACTCCTTTGACTCCCCTAAAGTCATTATAATGACCTTTAGGTTTTGGAACTAAGGCACTAGACAAAAGATTTGGAAACCACTTCCTTTTCAAGACTACATGTACTTTAAGTAAAATACTTTCACTTTTAAGAATCCAAACTTCACTAAGAAAATGGAGTTTACAACTTACAATTTAAACATCCACGTACACTCAAGGAAGGACATAGCACACATTCGATTCTAGGCAATCCAAATACAACCAAGGAATGGATCATTTAAGGAGTAGAACATACTTTCTAAATCTTAAGGAATCATGCTAGAAGAGGAGATAGTTCACATACCTTTTCGGCTAAATCCACAAGCTAAGCCGAATACGCCGTACGTAGAAGTGTCAACCTATAATGGTCACAACAAGACTATCAACTTCTAGTCTCTAACGTAGAATAATACTAAGTATACGGTCTCTAATTCTACGGAAAATCGGCGAGACCTCCTTTGTTTCTACTCACTTTGCCACCTTTTTCAAGGCCGAATACAATAACCAACAAGCCACATTTTAAGGCTCCAAACAACATCCAAACAAAGGGGATTACATGCCTTACAATACGTGTAAAATTCCGCCCCACAATTCATACCAAATAGTATAATACTTCACTAGCCATTCTCGGCCAACATATAACCAATAACACTACGTCTTTTCCAATCATTTTCCAATTTCAAGTTCTTAGGTCAACATGTTATTTAGTCATAAACAACTTCAATAACTACAATTTCCTTCTTTATTCAACATGCGACGACTTAAACTAATAATCAACTTGAATTCCAATCTTAAAGCTAAACATGCTAGTTTTCGGATTAGGGTTCCAATAGCCCATAAACATATCAAACTTCATACTATATAACACATGCTTGCTAAAATCCATAGCTACAACAATAAGTAAGTCTTAACTACTAAAACGACAAAATTTATACCTTTCCAAGCCCTTAAAATTTCCAAGATCCAAAGTCGCGCCTTAGAAATTCTTAGCTCCTTTCCTTAAGTTCCAATCCGCTCCAAGCACTCCTTAGAGGCCTATGAAGAACCCATCTTCAAGTTCCAACTTCAAAGTGAAGAACTCCCATAGTTTCGCCATGACTAACGTGAAAATGCATTTTTTCTGAAATCTTTCTATTGAGATATCCTTACAATACCCTAAGGGACATTGGGTTAAAGTCTTGTGGCTAATGGATCAAAACTACAAAATTTTGTGTGGGAAAGTTGGACAAAGCCGAGAGCTCATCAGGAAGCACAAGAGTTTCTCTAAAATTTTCTAAGTGTTAATGAGCTAGTCTTGCACTAGTAGTATACTTATAACACAATGGAGGCTTAGACTTAAACAAATGTGAGGTTAGGATGAGTTTCACTGATCAAGCCTAGGTGGACAAGTTGACTTGTCAACAATATCAAGCTTTGGAAGACTTATCTTCTACCATGGTCAATGACCATTTTACCCTTGCATAAATTTCGACCAAGCCATGTGGGGGTGCCACGTGTCGCCCTCTCATTCGTCCATAAAATTCCGTAACCCTCGTGGGCCCCACAAAACGTAAAATTCCTCGGGTGGGCCCCACGTGACCAAATCCGTAAAAATAAATTTTCATAATATTACTAAGTCCCATACTATTCAAATAATGCATTTTGAGAATCCAATTCTCAACAACGAACATTTTTCCTTTCCGACGTCCGGAAGATTTTCCGTCAGAAAAACAATTCTTCCTTTCGTACTAATTTCCAAGTCTTGTTTCCTTACGTGCATTCTCTTATACATGTACTGGACTTACGGGGTGTAACATTCTCCCCCCTTAGAAACATTTGTCCTCGAATGTTCTTAGTCGGTTGTCAAGATTTACCAGCTCCGGCATTGTAACGCCCCGAACCCGGGCCCGTTACTGGTGCCTTACCCCGGGCACCCTAGTGATACAACATCAGAGAAAACCAGCGGAAAAATAAAACATGAATCATGAAACAAGAGATATAATAAATAGACAGGCCAACCAAAACAGTTGCCTTGATATACATAAACCCAACGTTTAATCCTTTTACAACCACGCCCACAGCTTCTACAGCACTTAAGATTTAACGACTATGACGGACAGGCCGCCATACCACGAATGTACAAGAACCTACAACTCGTGGAACACATACCAAAGATAAGCCTCCGAGAAACGGAGCTTCCCAAAACGCCGAATCGAGATCACGAGAGCGAGGATCCACGGCCGATGTACTTACTCACTGCAGATGAACGCACTTCAAGAGGTCGATAACAGTACCAAGTATGTGAAATCAGAAATATCAGAAATGAAATCATACTAGTCTATATAAAGCGAGACATGTATGATAACCTAACTACGATTCACAACATAGAAGCGATCATTGTCACGACTGTTCGGCCCGTGGATCGTGCCTTACCCGCACCCAAGTAGTCATACATCGAGAAAAACCGGAATATAAAACAACCAAGATATGAAACGGTATAAATAAGACACGCTTAGGAAAAGGTTGCCTTTCGGCATAATGTATATAAATAACCCAAAGCGAGCGATATCCCAACCTTACAACAGTCTACGCACCTCTAAGAGTTTAAAACAACAATGGCGGACGGGGCCCCGCCATACCCTGAATACGAATATCTACAACGACAGGACCGTACCAAAATGCTAAGCTTCCGAGAAACGGAGCTTTCCCAACGCCGGTGATCCTAAGAACGGATCAACGGTAGGAGTACCTTTACTGCGGCATGAACGCAGCCCAAGGAGGTCGAGACAACAGTACCAAGTATGTGAAACGAAAATATCGTAAATGAAATCATAGTAGTCTATATAAGGCGGAGACATGTATGATAAGCCAAAACTACGATTCACAATAAATAAGCGATCATGTCAAGTCGGGACTCATGCCCTCAAAGTCATCACAATAGAACCGCACGGTAAGTGCGAAGCGTGGCGACTACTAAAACCCATGCACCAACAAGGTCATAAAGCGTATCATGAGATCTGTCTGGGCCGTCACATGATCAAAGCCGCCACTCGCCCGCATATCTAATGTGCGATCTAGTCACAGAACTTCCCGCACTCCGCATAGGCCCGGCAGATAGGCCCGCATGAGGGATAACCCCGCATCGAGGGTAGCTACTCCCAGCCGTCTAGACTCGTCGTCCGCATGGCTACAAGAACCGCATGACCACAAGGGCCGCGTACTAACTGGAACTCCCGCAGCCCGCATAGGCCACTGCACCCGCATAAGGTATTCTCGAATCATAGGTCCATCGACCGCTGAGTCTACCCCGTGGAGGCGCTTAACCCCCGGAGTTATGAATGATATAATATCAACATAACCGATTATTGCTAAACAACATAAGCACAACAAGGAAAAACCTCTTTACACAAATATCACAAGATACTAACTCACGTAGCATCCTAACATGTTTACTTATCCAGTCAACAAGAAAATATTACAAGACTATCACAAATCAATACAATCAAGTAACAACATTCTTTTCCTAACGTTCAAGTTTGCCTAATTTCAATTTCTCAAGTTTCTCATTTTCGAAAGGGTTTGTAGTTCATAGTTTTAATCCTTTAAAACAATTTGAGAAACATATACCCTAAGTGTGAGTAGGTTATTATTATTCGTAACAATCTTATTACAGCAGCCATGATCTAGTAAATGCAATATCATTTTGTCTCATCTTAGCTCCTATGCAGATGGAAGTTTCTACTAGTTTTAATAATACCTTATTAGTCAAAATAATTCTCTTTATTAGCGCTGCTGTGATTTGTTCGACATTTATTCTGATTGGTAAAACATCATTCCTTTTGAAATGTTTTCAGTTCTTTATTATTCAGGCTTAAGCCGTGAGGCATTGCCGTAAGTATTATTCAGGCTTAAGTCAAAGACATTGCCGTAGTTATTATTCAGTTAACACATGTACGTCTACCGTACTATATATATTGTAAAATATCATGCTTTAGGAAGAATCACATACCTTCTCGGCGGGGACCACTTGCCAAGTTGAATATGTCGCGCGCAGAGTATCGACCTATAACAGTCAAATACGTCTATCAACGTCCGTGTCAGATCGTACAAAGTTCTAAGCGAGGGTTCGTTATTCTATGGTCATTTGGGCGACTTCCCTACCCGTGAGCTACTCAAGTCTTTGTGAAAGCGATGCTTCTATTATTCATCTTTTAAACCCTTCTACTGTGATAACAGTTCAATTCTATTCTGCAATATCCTTCTAAGTATTCAATACTTATTCCTATACTTCTACAGTAAGTATATTCTAATTTACAAAAGGAGGATAAGGTTATTTACCTCGGTAAGCCCAATAATATCCTAGATAAAAGTCGCGCCTGAGCAAGGTTTAGCTCCTAAGTTGTGCGCTCCGGTAGCTCCAATAAACCTTAGAAGTTCTTCACAACTTCTAGTAAGGACTAAGGGATTTAGGCTAGGGTAATTCGGGCATTATAACGATACTAGAAGGCAACTTTTTCTACCAAGGGAGGGGGGGTAGTGTTTCGGCTAGGCTAGCTTTATGGGGGTTGCTCTGGCTAGGGCTTCTCAAAAGGGAGGGTGTGTTTGGACGAAACAACAAGAGGGAGAAGGAGGGATTTGAGACTTAGATAGATTGCTCAATTTAGGATGAAATAACTCTTCAACAAGGGGGGTATTTATAGGTCAAGACATGGCCAACCAATGGCCAAGATTATGCCAAGTGCAAGGCAAGTGTAGGGTGAGGATTTGGGCAAGTGTCCTTGGCCAACTTGCACACAAAATATCCTACCAACTCCAAGACAAACAAGCCATCCCAATCGCCCTATCAGTGTGACATCCATCATTGAGAGGGTGACATGTGTCGCCCTCTCGTTGGTCCAACGTGTTGCGTCTCTCGGAAAAATCCGCAAAAATTAGAAACGACATAGCCGGAATTTATCCTACGCGAGTTGTGTAAAACGTTTCGTCGAAAAACGACTCTAAACGGGTGTTGTGTACAAAGTGGAATTCGTCCAAGCCAACTAGGGGGGGGTGACACGTGTCGCCCTCCTACTCGTCCAAAATATTTCATCTTCCGAAAATATCCACAATGGCCAAAATCTCGAAAACAAAGTGGGCCCCACAAAACCGTAAATTTTCTCCCGTGGGCCCCACGTGACCATTTCCGAAAATAAAATTCCATAATTCTCTAAAATTCCAAGAAGTCCGAATACCAAATGGGAATCCAAGTCCCATACACGAATCATTTTCCTTCACAAAAACCGGAAACTTTTCCGTGGAAAAATCACCTCTTTCTTCCATTCCAATTCCAATGTCGTATTCTCGTACGTACGTCCTCGCATACATACCTTGAAACTACGGGGTATAACATTCTCCCCTCCTTAGAAACATTCGTCCCGAATGTTCCTTCTAGGTATCAAACCAAACAGGCGCCAGTATAGTCCTTACTGCTATACTTACGGAAACAACCATGCCACACCTGGTCACAACACAACAAGCGCGCATACTTATCTCCAAGTCCACGAGGAATCACCTCTATCACAAAATATTCCTACTCGCGATCTAAAAGATGCTCCCTTCGCCCTACTTTACAAGCGAATGATCACACCTATGCTCGTAATACATGCCGTTCTTCCTTACTCGTCGTGATACCACTTTTGTCACTTTGTCGCGAGCCCTGCTCCGACGACCCAACAAATGGTACCGGGCTGCTTGCGATCCCTGAGGATGTCGTACACTTCTTGTACGCTCGAACTCTTACCACCCTATCCACAGTCTGCTGGAACAACCCTGAACCAACTATCTGAACCTTGCCAACATCGAACCAATCGATCGGCAACTTATACTTCCGCCCCAACAAGGCTTCCTAAGGCGACATCCGAAATCAAAATGGTAGCTTAAACATTCCTCTACAGAGACAACAATCCTACAACTATTCCCGAAATCCAAACATCGCCCGAGGCGAATGCGATTCTGAGACTTACCTGAGTTCCTAATCTTGCCTGGTAACTCTTCCAGAAAAGAAACAGCCGTAACTTGGACTCCCCCGTCAGCCATAAGGTGAAGGTAGGCACCCCGTGCAGCCTTACAACCTTTCTGGCATAATCACCCCCTACCGAGTACACGGTCTTTGCTAGAAGACAAGACGGGCTGACCTCCTCGGCCCGACTACTGGTCGAATGTATCCACGAACTCGTACGTTGGTTAACTAAACTTGGGCCTAACATCCTAGTGACCCTACCACCGTGACCACCAAAAACTGACCCACCACCAAACAGGCCACGGTCGACCCGCCACACGGCCTCCACCCAACCCGAACGCAAACACTAGCTCCCGATTCGAATAATCTCACCAATCACGTTAAAACCTAGCGGTCTTCTACCCTCTTTCATTCCACATTACTCGTGATTCATCCCACAAAATATCTCACGTATACTATGCACCTCGATAAGGGTCAAACACGAAATAATTCTTTTACCAAAGATGGCCTCGCCTAAGGTCTCTACGTATACATCCTAAGGCTCCCACTTTCTTTATCCCCAATCTTTCCCGATTAACTACTCATGCTTCCCAATCACGATTAACACAATGCTATCTGAAAATAATACTTAAGATATTCGCTACACATATAAATCTCTAAAGGGTTAAGGATATACCAGATTCACGCCGCACTTCCTTAGGTCGTTCTAATCAAACCCGCTCTGGCGATAGTGGGAAGGTGATGAACTATCCACCGATCTGGCCGAGTCTCTACATCCGCACCACCCTTGGTCGGACAATTCCTCGCAAAATGGCCCCGCCGCCGCAAACATAACAAGTCGACGCGAAGAACGACACTCCCATGATGACATCGACCACAACGCCACACCGAAGGGTGGCCTCCTCCGCTTACACCCTCCTCTCCAAACCATCGCATCCACAACGGTCTAGTAGGTCGAGTCCTCGTACTTGTATCCTTCCTCATAGAACATTCCTTGCCATATGGCCCCGACGGCCGCAATAAAAACAAGCACCGATAAAAGACGGCACTTCCCGATGACACCGCCACATCGTGAACACCGAGGAAAATCAACCCTGTGGAGGGACACTGCACCGGGCGAGGCGCATGTCTAATTCGCCGAGGCGATTCGCCGAGAGTTACCAAATGATCCCGCCAATCGGGCCCTCTTCGCCGCCTCGGTCACTGTCGATCTCTACCTCTCTCACCACGCATAATCTGAACGCAAGCTGGCTCGTCCTCGATCAAGAGCTACTCTCACAACCCTTCTTTAGATAAGCATCAATATCCTTGGAATACGGTACATAAAATACTGCCGCCAAGTCCTTTGCTAGCAACAGGCCGTCTCCTTCCAATCCATATTTTCTCGCTCCAATGCCGTGGAATCGAAGTCCGGATGTCATGACCGCAGAGGAATGCCACTGCGTATAAACTTCTCATCTGCCGCGGCGTCTCGTAATCCCTCGCATGAAGCATCACCTCAGTGATGATTGGGCCTGTGCCTTCTAAATCTCTCAGATTTACTCGCCGCTTCCTTCACGCTTCGCCTTCCTGGGCCCGAGTTGCTGGCGCGCGAGGCATCATCGTAAAGGAAAGGAATACGTTAGAGGTCCAACTTATAACACGGCTCTAAAGCACGATCTCAGAGTGAGAAGAATGGAAACCAATCCTAAATATCCTATAGCCTCTCGATTATTGGTGTGCACAACACACCGATAATCAAGACTTACTAGATACGGTGCGTAGACACTTTCCGAGGATTAAGCGCTCGATACCACTTTTGTCACGACTGCCCGGTTCGTGGATCGTGCCTTACCCGCACCCAAGTAGTCATACATCGAGAAAAACCAATGAATATAAAACAACCAAGATATGAAACAAGATAAATAAGACACGGTTTACGAAAAGGTTGCCTTTCGGCATAATGTATATAAATAACCCAAAACGAATTACATCCCAACCTTACAACAGTCTGGACCTCTAAGAGTTTAAAACAACAATGGCGGACAGGCCCCGCCATACCCTGAATACGAATATCTACAACGACGGGGACCATACCGAAATGCTAAGCTTCCGAGAAACGGAGCTTTCCCAACGCTGCGGTGATCCTAAGAACGGATCAACGGTAGAGTACCTTTACTGCGGCATGAACGCGGCCCAAGGAGGTCAAGATGCAACAGTACCAAGTATGTGAAATCAAAATATCGTAAATGAAATCATAGTAGTCTATATAAGGCGGGAGACATGTATGATAAGCCAAAACTACGATTCACAATAAATAGCGATCATGTCAAGTCGGGACTCATGCCTCAAAGTCATCACAATAGAACCGCACGGGTAAATGCGGCGCGTGGCAGACTACTAAAACCCACGCAGCAACAAGGTCATAAATCAGATCATGAGATCTGCTGCATCATTACATGATCAAAGCCGCCACTCGCCGCAGATCTAATGCGCGTCTAGTCCTGGAACTTCCCGCAGCCCGCATAGGCCAAGCAGATAGGCCCGCATGAGGTATAACCCGCATCGAGGGTAGCTACTCCCGGCGGCGTCTAGACTCGTCGTCCGCATGGCTACAAGAACCGCATGACCACAAGGGCGATACTAACACGAACTCCCGCAGCCTCGCATAGGCCACACTGCACTGCATAAGGTATTCTCGAATCATAGGTCCATCGACCACCGAAGTCTACCCCGCATCGGAGGCGCTAACCCCGGAGTTATGAATGATATAATATCAACATAACCGATTATTGCTAAACAACATAAGCACAACAAGGAAAAACCTCTTTACACAAATATCACAAGATACTAACTCACGTAGCATCCTAACATGTTTACTTATCCAGTCAACAAGAAAATATTACAAGACTATCACAAATCAATACAATCAAGTAACAACATTCTTTTCCTAACGTTCAAGTTTGCCTAATTTCAATTTCTCAAGTTTCTCATTTTCGAAAGGGTTTGTAGTTCATAGTTTTAATCCTTTAAAACAATTTGAGAAACATATACCCTAAGTGTGAGTAGGTTATTATTATTCAGAATAATCTTATTACAGCAGCCATGATCTAGTAAATGCAATATCATTTTGTCTCATCTTAGCTCCTATGCAGATGGAAGTTTCTACTAGTTTTAATAATACCTTATTAGTCAAAATAATTCTCTTTATTAGCGCTGCTGTGATTTGTTCGACATTTATTCTGATTGGTAAAACATCATTCCTTTTGAAATGTTTTCAGTTCTTTATTATTCGTGCTTAAGCCGAGGCATTCCGTAAGTATTATTCAGCTTAAGTCAAAGACATTGCCGTAGTTATTATTCGATAACACACGTACGCGTCACCGCATTTATATATATTGTAAAATATCATGCTTTAGGAAGAATCACATACCTTCTCGGCGGGACCACTTGCCAAGTTGAATATGTCGCGCAGAGTATCGACCTATAATACCAATACGTCTATCAACGCCGGTATCAGATCGCATAAAGTTCTAAGCAGAGGGTTCGTTATTCTATGGTCATTTGGGCGACTTCCCTACCCTGAGCTACTCAAGTCTGTGAAAACGATGCTTCTATTATTCATCTTTTAAACCCTTCTATCGTGATAATAGTTCAATTCTATTCTGCAATATCCTTCTAAGTATTCAATACTTATTCCTATACTTCTACAAGAAGTATATTCTAATTTACAAAAGGAGGATAAGGTTATTTACCTCGAAGCCCAATAATATCCTAGATAAAAGTCGCTACTGAGCAAGGTTTAGCTCCTAAGTTGTGCGCTCCAGAGCTCCAATAAACCTTAAGTTCTTCACAACTTCTAGTAAGGACTAAGGGATTTAGGCTAGGGTAATTCGGCATTATAACGATACTAAGGCAACTTTTTCTACCAAGGAGGGGTAGTTTCGGCTAGGCTAGCTTTATGGGGTTGCTCTGGCCAGGGCTTCTCAAAAGGGGTGTGTTTGGACGAAACAACAAGAGGGAGAAGGAGGGATTTGAGACTTAGATAGATTGCTCAATTTAGGATGAAATAACTCTTCAACAAGGGGGGTATTTATAGGTCAAGACATGGCCAACCAATGGCCAAGATTATGCCAAGTGCAAGGCAAGTGTAGGGTGAGGATTTGGGCAAGTGTCCTTGGCCAACTTGCACACAAAATATCCTACCAACTCCAAGACAAACAAGCCATCCCAATCGGCCCTATTGCCGTGTGACATCCATCAATGAGAGGGTGACAAGTGTCGCCCTCTCGTTGGTCCAACGTGTTGCGTCTCTCGTAAAAATCCGAAAAAATTACAAACGACATAGCCGTAATTTATCCTACGCGTGTTGTGTAAAACTTTTCGTCGAAAAACGACTCTAAACGGGTGTTGTGTACAAAGTGGAATTCGTCCAAGCCAACTAGGGGGGGGGTGACACGTGTCGCCCTCCTACTCGCCCAAAATATTTCATCTTCCGAAAATATCCACCATGGCCAAAATCTCAAAACAAAGTGGGCCTACAAAACCAGAATTTTCTCCCGTGGGCCCCACGTGACCATTTCCAAAATAAAATTCCATAATTCTCTAAAATTCCAAGAAGTCCGAATACCAAATCTGGGAATCCACCCCATTAACGAATCTTTTTCCTTCACAAAACCGGAAACTTTTCCGTGGAAAAATCACCTCTTTCTTCCATTCCATTCGATGTCGTATTCTCGCACGCACGCCCTCGCATACATACCTTGAAACTACGGGTATAACGATATGTCGATCGGGGACTCACGCCTCAAGTCATCACTCAAATATAACTATGGGTCTCACGCCCACAACATCAATCATGTTCGCATCACGTGCCGCGTGCCCCGAATCTCGTGACGGTGTAGACATGTCCATGATGCAACAATAACAAGGCCGCATGGCCACATGCCCCGGAATCGTGATCGGTGTAGACATGCCCATGTAACCTCAATAACAATATATCGGGTGGTCAACCCCGCCACGCCACATGCCCCGAATATCAGACGGTGTAGACATGTCCATGTAGCCACAATAACACTATATCGGGTAATCAACCTGCTGCATGGCCACATGCCCCGAATCTCAGACGGTGTAGACACGCCCATGTTGCAACAATAATAAGGCCGCATGGCCACATGCCCGGAATCAGACGGTGTAGACGTCCATGTGACATCAACAACAAGACAAGAATCAAAATGGAAACATACCCGTGGAATTCTCCATCACCGCCAAAGACGCCCAAGTAAGTTCTCAACAAGTCAACCCCTCTATCGAGACGCCAGAATACGTAAATACCACACTTGCACAACAAAGGCTATCATCACAAGCATAGGCAAGATTCCCAACAACAAGCATAGGCAAGTTTCACACAACTCCAAGTACTTTCATTTTATGCCAAAGTCCGGGTTTTTAACCCCAAAGTACTACATACGTTAAGTTCTTTTAAAAGAGATCCATTACTTCTATAAAAGTCACCCGATACCCGTAGTATTAGAATGACCAACCCACATTCCTTTTCAAAATCAAGTAACAACATTCTTTTCCTAAGTTCCAGTTTGCCTAGTTTCAATTACTCAAGCTTCTCATTTTCAAATGGTTTCACAGTTCATAAACTTAATCACTTGATTTATTTTTAGAACAATTGAGTAATATATGTCTCACGTGAGAGTAGGTTATTCTTGTTTACAACATTCTTATTACAGCAGCCATGATCTAGAAAATGTATATCATTTTGTCTCATCTTAGTTTCTATGCAGATGGAGGTTTCTACTGGTTTTAATACAATTCATCATTATTCAATACATTTTCCTTTATTAACGCTGCAGTGCAGTCGATACACATTACGATTTCCAAATCAAGAAATCATTATCCCTTTAAATAAAACCAAGTACTCATTACTCACGAATGAGGTTTCACACAAACCTTCACATTAAAACAAATAAGTTAAGTCTCTTATCTTATAAGATCAAGTCTCTTAACTTCTAACATCAGTAAACCATTTTCTTTACCTCTCTTAAGACATTATACCTACTCCCCATAAAGCTAGTATAGCTCTTTTTAAAACCTTTTAAAACCAAGTGTTACTCTCCCTTCCAAAACGATTTATAAATCTTTTGAAATACATCAAGTTCTTTATTATAACTAGCCG
Organism: Przewalskia tangutica; assembly: GCA_029844215.1. NCBI lineage: Eukaryota > Viridiplantae > Streptophyta > Magnoliopsida > Solanales > Solanaceae > Przewalskia > Przewalskia tangutica. The sequence goes on from CM056718.1 coordinate 109,856,922, forward strand.
CTATAATTCACATCGATTACCTTTAAAACCACAAAGTATTTTCTTACCTACCTAAAGTCGTTATAACCAACTTCCCATAAAGTCGTTATAACACTTTATGTTTAAGAACAATCAAACACGATTAACACATGTACGCTCACCGCACTACATAGTTCACACGTATCATGCTAGAAGAGATAGGAAGAGGTTCACATACCTCGCGACGAGTGCCGACTACTAGCAAAACGCTCCAAGTACTTCAAACCGTCGGCTACTCCTTAAGCCACGTAGATCGCACCACACGTAGTACTTCAACCTATAAGGCCACAAGGCGCTTATTAACATCTAGATCTCATCGCTCCATATTCTACGTAAAATTCGCAGACTCTCCCGCAACAAACGTAAATCTCCTCCTCTATCGAGGTCGCTACCAAGCCAACCAGGGGGTTAACACGCCTAACCTGACGCGCATAATTCTACTACACAAGAATGCTACATAAGTCTCGTAATACAACCCTAGGTAATTACGTCGCTTCTTCTCTTTATCATCCTACTATGTGATTACTGCTCAATTCTTCATTCTTCAGCTTAAGTCAAAAGACATTGCCATAATACTATATATTCAACACTTATGTAATTTCCAATTACAATAGGGACAAGATATTTACCTCGATAAGCCCAAAATTATCCGAGTTTAAAGTCGCCTCCCGAGCAAGGTTTAGCTCCAACTCCGAGTGCTCCAATCCGCTCCAAACAACCCTTAGAAGTTCTAACTAACTTCTACTCCAAAACTTCAACCAACATGAAGGTTTCTTAGGGTTTTGTTTGAGACTAAAAGGACAAAAGGTAGTATTTCCTGACTTCACGTATAGAGGTAACTTTGGAATACTACAAGGTATATATTAAGGTATTTTGGGCATTATAACAATACTTGGAGGAGTATTTCAATACCACAAAAGGGGTACCACACGAGAACAACACCCTAAGGGAGGGGGTGTTCTCGCTTTAGGCTCACAGGGGAAGGTTTCGCCAAAAGGCCTTCACAAGGGAGAGGGCTCTTGGACGAGAGTCAACAAGAGGAGGAGGGGTTCTCAAGACTTAGGCAAGTGAAGAGTGGATGAAGAAGTCTTCAAAGAGAGGGGTATTTATAGCAAAACCAAAAGCCAACCAATGGCCAAGATCAAGCCATGTGCAAGGCAAGTGTAAGGCCAAGATCAAGCCAAGTGCACCCTAACCCCTACTCCACAAAACATGGCACAAAACAAGCCACAAAACAAGGCACAAAACCATGAACCAATCGGCCAAGGCCAAGCTCCTCTTGTTGCCCAACGAGGGTGACAAGTGTCACCTCCCGTTGGTCCAAAATGTTCCGCCGCCGAAAAATCCGCAAAATACTAAATGACATAGCCGGAATTTTTCCAACGTAAGCGTGGAAACGCTTTCGTCGAAAACGACTCTATTCGCACTGTGCCCAAATTTCAACCAAAGCCAATTTAAGGCAAAAAAAAATTAATACGTAAGCCCTCACGTATATACTCTGGAAATACGGGGTATAACATTCTTCCCCCCTTAGAAACATTCGTCCCGAATGTTCCTTCAAGGTCTCAAAACAAACAAAGCCAAGATAGTCTTCACCGCTATACGCATTTAAACAATCATGCCACACCCTACCACAAAAACACACGCTCACTTCTCCTTACTGTAGTACTGCCACGAACACTCGAACTCGTTCTAGTGTCCGCACCACACTTCACAACGCTCGCTTTCCAACCTCGAGTCACTACCTCCAAACTTGGTCATCTCACTAACCTCACTTCCCTAAGGCCATTCCCGCCTTCACGAACCGATTCTCGATCGAACGCGTCCACGAACTCATACGATGGTCATCTAAACTGGGCCTAGCACCCTCGTGACCTACCACTGGCGGGACCACCAGAATCGACCCCACCCCAAACCGGGTTACGGGTTGACCCGCAAATGGTCCTCAACCCGACCCCAATCGCGCCAACTCTTGTTCCCGATCCGAACAATCTTACTATTTCACATCATGAAAGCTACCACTTCCATCTCACACTACCCAGGACTTACCCTTTTCACTAACTGTGTTTCTAAATCACATTTTTAGCACAAAGCTATCCAAACATAACATTAAACACATCAACAACATCAATACAACAAAACTCTAGAGGTTAAGGATATACCAAACTAGGCGTTCAAGGACCGCTAAAATCGAACTTCCACCGCGACCTACCGTGGCCCGCAATCGCTCTAGTAGTCTGTGCTATCCTACCAGCTACCCCGGCCTGATCTCGTCATATGGCCTGTTGCCGCAAGAATAACAAGCTCCTCGTACTACGACACTCTCAAATGCGGTCTACCACATCGACCACACCGAGGTAGGGTGATCGATCCGCCAACACCCCTACTCTCGAACATCTGAAACACAGGAGCCTGCACGCTTCGAATATCCTGAGGTCCCAAGATCGCGGAGGACCACTCGCAATGGCGGGGTACATAACTAGTTCCGGCCGAGGCGGTTCGCCTCGAAAGTCGCCAAAATATCCGCCGTCTTGGCCTTCTTCTGGCCGGTCCACCTGCCGATCTCGCGCCTCGCACTCCAAGTGCATGAGCTCGAATGCGGCAATGTCCATGCCCTGAAGAGAAACACCAACAACTTCTCTCGCTAGGTAATCATCGAGCCTCAGAACATATCGGCACTCGATCCTCCATACTAGCTACTAATGCGGAACATACCGCCAATGAGTCGAACTCACATTGTACTCCCGAATCAGACGCTGCTCGCCTCAACATCAAAAATCTGTTTACCGAGCCCTCCTCATTTGTGGAGGCAAGAAATGTGCCAGAAGGCCCCAAAACTCGTCCCAAACGGCCGGAAGTGCATGCTCTCCCGAAAGCTCCGACGAAGTCAAACCAATCGATCATGGTATCACGCACCGATGCGAACTAAATGTCACAGACTCGATCTCTGAAGCCTTGATCACCCGCATGATCCTCTCAGAATCGACGGATGAACTCGCGGATCATCCTCCGCCGACCAGAAACTCAAAGTGGCTACAACTAAGGAAATCCAGAGCCTCAAACCGCTCGCCTGGTGCACTACATGCCGGGCTGAATCGAATCGCCGGCCCACTTATCTCTCATATCTCGCCACAACCTCGCCAATAATCGGGCCATCTCTTGTGACCCGTCTCCCGCCTGCATCGCGGACCGAGGCTCGTGTATCAGAGTCTCGCAGCCATCGCCGCGCTCTAAACTTCGCTGGTCGCGGCGTCGCAAAACTCGCCGTCAAGCACTACTCAGTCTTGGCCGCTGCGCGCTCGCATTCTCCCGAATCCCACTAGCGCCTCCTTTGGTCGCTTTGCCCTTCGGGCCCTGGTTGCCTTCGCAGGCATAACGGTAAAACGAAACACGCCGAGGGTCCAACTTACAACACGCCTCTAAGGCACGATCTCGTAATGAGAAGAATGGAAACTAATCCTAAATGTCCTATAGCCTCGATTATAGATGTGGTGCACAACACACCGATAATCAAGACTCTACTAGACACGGCTCGTAGACACTTTCCGAGGACTAATCGCTCGATACCACTTTGTAACGCCGAACCCGGGCGCATCGTGCCTTACCCGGCACCCTAGTGATACAACATCGAGAAAACCAAATGAAAAATAAAACATGAATCATGAAACAAGAGATATAATAAATAGACAAAGCAACCAAAACAGCTTGCCTTCAGAATACATAACACCCGAACAGTTTAATCCTTTTACAACCCCGCCACAACAGATTCTGCACTTAAGATTTACAACGACTATGACGGACAGGGCTCGCCATACCCACGAATGTACAAGAACCTACAACTCGTGGAACACATACCAAAAGATAAGCCTCCGAGAAACGGAGCTTCCAAAACGCTGAATCGAGATCACGAGAGCGAGGATCCACGATCGATGTACCTCTACTGCGGCATGAACGCACTTCAAGGAGGTCGATCTAACAGTACCAAGTATGTGAAATCAGAAATATCAGAAATGAAATCATACTAGTCTATATAAAGCAGAGACATGTATGATAACCTAACTACGATTCACAACATGTAAGCGATCATGTCGATCGTGACTCACGCCTCAAGTCATCACTCAAATATAACTATGGGTCTCACGCCCACAACATCAATCATGTTCGCATCACGGCCGCGTGCCCGAATCTCAGACGGTAGACATGTCCATGATGCAACAATAATAAGGCCGCATGGCCACATGCCCTGGAATCAGACGGTGTAGACATGCCCATGTAACCTCAATAACACTATACTGGGTGGTCAACCCTGCCGCATGGCCACATGCCCCCGGAATACTGCATCGGTGTAGACATGTCCATGTAGCCACCATAACACTATATCGGGTAATCAACCCTGCTGCATGGCCACATGCCCCGGAATCTCAGACGGTAGACACGTCCATGTTGCAACAATAATAACAAGGCCGCATGGCCACATGCCCCCGGAATACTGCATCGGTGTAGACATGTCCATGTGACATCAACAACAAGACAGTAATCAAAATGGAAACATACCCGTGGAATTCTCCATCACTGCCAAAGACGCTCCAAGTAAGTTCTCAATAAGTCAACCGCCTCTATCGAGACGCCAGAATACGTAAATACCACACTTGCACAACAAAGGCTATCATCACAAGCATAGGCAAGATTCCCAACAACAAGCATAGGCAAGTTTCACACAACTCCAAGTACTTTCATTTTATGCCAAAGTCCGGGTTTTTAACCCCAAAGTACTACATACGTTAAGTTCTTTTAAAAGAGATCCATTACTTCTATAAAAGTCACCCGATACCCGTAGTATTAGAATGACCAACCCACATTCCTTTTCAAAATCAAGTAACAACATTCTTTTCCTAAGTTCCAGTTTGCCTAGTTTCAATTACTCAAGCTTCTCATTTTCAAATGGTTTCACAGTTCATAAACTTAATCACTTGATTTATTTTTAGAACAATTGAGTAATATATGTCTCACGTGAGAGTAGGTTATTCTTGTTTACAACATTCTTATTACAGCAGCCATGATCTAGAAAATGTATATCATTTTGTCTCATCTTAGTTTCTATGCAGATGGAGGTTTCTACTGGTTTTAATACAATTCATCATTATTCAATACATTTTCCTTTATTAACGCTGCAGTGGTCTGTCGATACACATTCTGATTTCCGAAATCAGTAAATCATTATCCCTTTAAATAAAACCAAGTACTCATTACTCACGAATGAGGTTTCACACAAACCTTCACATTAAAACAAATAAGTTAAGTCTCTTATCTTATAAGATCAAGTCTCTTAACTTCTAACATCAGTAAACCATTTTCTTTACCTCTCTTAAGACATTATACCTACTCCCCATAAAGCTAGTATAGCTCTTTTTAAAACCTTTTAAAACCAAGTGTTACTCTCCCTTCCAAAACGATTTATAAATCTTTTGAAATACATCAAGTTCTTTATTATAACTAGCCAGTTATAATTCACATCAGTTACCTTTTAAAACCACAAAGTATTTTCTTACCTACCTAAAGCTGTTATAACCAACTTCCCATAAAGCTGTTATAACACTTTATGTTTAAGAACAATCAAACACAGTTAACACATGTACGTCTACCGTACTACATAGTTCACACGTATCATGCTAGAAGAGATAGGAAGAGGTTCACATACCTCGCGACGAGTGCCGACTACTAGCAAAACGCTCCAAGTACTTCAAACCGTCGGCTACTCCTTAAGCCACGTAGATCGCACCACACGTAGTACTTCAACCTATAAGGCCACAAGGCGCTTATTAACATCTAGATCTCATCGTTCCATATTCTACGTAAAATTCGAAGACCTCCCCGCAACAACAGAAATCTCCTCCTTCTATCGAGGCTGCCACCAAGCCAACCGGGGGTTAACACGCCTAACCGACGCTGCACAATTCTACTACACAAGAATGCTACATAAGTCTCTCAGAATACAACCCTAGGTAATTACGATTCGTTCTTCTCTTTATCATCCTACTATGTGATTCTGTTCAATTCTTCATTCTTCAGGCTTAAGTCAAAAGACATTGCCATAATACTATATATTCAACACTTATGTAATTTCCAATTACAATAGGGGGACAAGATATTTACCTCGATAAGCCCAAAAATTATCCGAGTTTAAAGTCGCTCCTGAGCAAGGTTTAGCTCCAACTCCGAGTGCTCCAATCCGCTCCAAACAACCCTTAGAAGTTCTAACCAACTTCTACTCCAAAACTTCAATCAACAGTGAAGGTTTCCTTAGGGTTTCGGTTTGAGACTAAAAGGACAAAAGGTAGTATTTAGGACTCACGATAGAGGTAACTTTGGAATACTACAAGGTATAAGGCTAAGGTATTTTGGGCATTATAACAATACTTGGAGGAGTATTTCAATACCACAAAAGGGGGGTACCACACGAGAACAACACCCTAAGGGAGGGGGGGGTGTTCTCGGCTTTAGGCTCACAAAGGGGGAAGGTTTCGGCCAAAAGGCCTTCACAAGGGGGAGAGGGGCTCTTGGACGAGAGTCAACAAGAGGGAGGGGAGGGGTTCTCAAGACTTAGGCAAGTGAAGAGTGGATGAAGAAGTCTTCAAAGAGAGGGGGTATTTATAGCAAAACCAAAGGCCAACCAATGGCCAAGATCAAGCCATGTGCAAGGCAAGTGTAAGGCCAAGATCAAGCCAAGTGCACCCTAACCCCTACTCCACAAAACATGGCACAAAACAAGCCACAAAACAAGGCACAAAACCATGAACCAATCGGCCAAGGCCAAGCTCCTCTTTGCCGTCCAATGAGGGTGACAAGTGTCACCCTCCCGTTGGTCCAAAAATGTTCCGTCGCTCGGAAAAATCCGCAAAAATACTAAATGACATAGCCGGAATTTTTCCAACGTAAGCTGTGGAAACGTTTCGTCAGAAAACGACTCTATTCGGCACTTGTGCCCAAATTTCGAACCAAAGCCAATTCTTAAGGCAAAAAAAAAAATTAATACGTACGCCCTCACGTATATACTCTGGAAATACGGGGTATAACAGGCATGAACTCTATACCATGCCTATCAATCAAAACTGCACAAGACCAACGATGCCACACATAGCCACCACAACATATGTAAACATAACAATGGACCTTCCGTCCGTGGTTCCTTCTCACAAAACTCGAAGGTTACAGTCTTCCCAAACACGGGATCCTTAAAGGTTCCTTTCTTTCCTTACTTGTCATACTTTCTCGTACTTTCAAACTCATCTAGTACACGTACAAAATCTTCAAATTTTGTTTCTGTTCTCCAACTGGAGTTACTAACCAACTTGGCCATATTGTTACTTACATTCCCGTAAGGCTTTTCTGGCCCCTTACGACCTAGTTCCGTGGAACGCGTCCACAAACTCGTACAACAATTTACTAAACTTGGGCTGGCATCCTCTGACCCTATCACATAACGGAACCATTTCTAGCTGACATCACCCCAATCCATACTACCGGCTAACCCGAAATGAGTCCATAACCCGACTTATCGTCACACTTAACTTCTCATTCTTAGTTTGAAATAAATTTCTCTCTTATCTCAAGGTACTTCTTACCCTATCCTCCCATTCACTAGAGGTTTGTCACATATGCCAAAGTATTCCTACTGCACATTCTTCCCTATCGGTCTTACACTTATTATGGGGTAACTACAACCTGTGAACTCTACACAACTATAGTCTCAGTTCACTTATCATTCTTGTCAACATTCTTAACTCCTCACTTTACTAATCAAGGTATCCCTACCTCTGGGGTACTATCACTTACAACTGCTAGCAACAAAGGGAAAACATATATGCTAGGGCGAAATCTGAATCTATCAATGCACGCATGATTCAAAAGAATCGAAAAATACCTGTAACCCCATGAGATGTTGCCTCCTGATCCTGTCCAGTAGTCACGTCATCTATGCGGTTCGAATGACCGCCAGAACTATAAACTCCACCCTGACCTCTACCACGACTGGCTGACATCTGAACACCCTGCCCTGGGGGACGCACAGCTGTGGAGGAAAGGGAATCAACCATCGGCCTCATAAGCTGAGCCACCCCACCGGTGCTCCTTCTAAAAGGACATACCCTCAGAATATGGCCCGGACGGCCACAATAATAACAAACACCTGTGCCATAACGACATTTCCCCGAATGACGCTTACCACATCTGGAACACTGAGGAATAAGTGGCCTCGACTGAGAAAATCCTCTGCTCCTCTGAGAACCTCGATCCCTGGAGCTTGGACCGGCTCCTAAATACCTCGTGGGCTCAAATCTCCCACCTGTGAGCTGCGGGGGTATGTAATGGGTAGGTTGGGACGAATATCTCACTCGATGCTGAGGCAGCTCGTCCAAAAACTCACCGGGATAACCAACCGGTCTAGCCCTCTACCTCGTACACCCGCTCAGATCGCCGAATAACCTCCTGTTGAGGAAAGCAGAGCATCGCTATCTTGGTCAATAACATAATGGCTTCCTTCATGACCCTAAAGTCTTCCCCTAACTGAGAAACTGGAGGCTCTGGTGCTGGGGCCTCAAAACCTGGCGAAGAAGAACTCGCCGACTGTGGAACAACATCCGGTATAACCTGGGCATAAGCCCTATCAACTCTCTGAGTCGACTAGTAGCTCTCGCTACTCCTTTGCCCTTCTCGGCGGCTGTTGCCCTCGCGAGGCATAAGCAGAACACAACAATACGTCGAGAGGAATTATCTTACTAACACAACTCTATAGCACGATCTTAGAGTGAGAAGAATGAAAGCAACTCCTAAATGTCCTGTAGCCTTCATTTATGGGTGTGGCGCAACACACACCGATAATCAAGACTTACTAGACACGGTCAGTAAACATTCCGAGGATCGATCGCTCGATACCACTCACACACCCGAACCGGCCCGTGGTGGTTCCCTACCCAGGCACCCTTCTACCTTAACAACACAAGTAGATCGAAAATTAAATAACACCTCTTTTTTTTCCATCAGACGCAAGGCAAAGCCGAAGGCGTCGCCATATAGTATACATAATAAAAGACACTACATCGCATACGAGTCCAATCCACATATGAATACGCACTTAAGAGTTTTTTCGAAATATGACGGACAAGGCCCCGCCAGACCCATAATGATACAAAAGCACATCTTGGAGGAACTATACCAAAATGATAAACTCACGAGCAGGAGCTATCCAAAACTACGGCGGTCCTACACTGCCGACACAAATCACGTACCTAAACTGCGGCGTAACGCAGCCGGGCGAGGTCGAGACGAAGAATGTACCAAGTATGTGAGCGATGAAATCTGTAATGAAATCATAACGATCTAAACAAAGCGGGAGACATGTATGATAGCCAACCTACGATACAATGCATAAGCGATCATATCAAGTCGGGGACGCAGCCCTCAAAGTCACTACTCAAATATAACTATGGGTCTCACGCCCATAATATCAATCATGCCGTGGAATCCTTCCTCACCGCGATCCATGATGTAATAACACCAATAAGGATACATGAACACCAAGTCCCACCTGTGTCCTAAATACCACGTGGTCTCATGCCCCGGAATCCCACATCGTAAAATCATGACCATAGGGTAACACAAACAAATCCGGGGACATATATGATAATCAAATTACAACACATTGTGCCTTACTAACAATGAGAGTAAACAGTAGTATCCTTACAATATAAAATAGGAAGCTCATGATCAAAAGAGGACCATCCGCCCGCAGTATCATTTAGCCATCCTACCCCTGAGACTATTTCACCCGCAGAGGCCGCGTGGACCCGCGTGAGGTATCCCTCGCATGAGACTATTTCACCCGCATAAGCCCTTACGGACTCGCATGAGGTATTCCTCGCATAGGCTGGACCCGCCCGCATGGGACTATTTCACCCGCATAAGTCCTTATGGACCCGCATGAGGTATTCCTCGCATCGTGGGTAGCAATTCCACGGAATATCCAAATGCCACAAACCCGGAATGACCAAACGACTGATATACCAATAGCACACAACCGGCTATTTCCAGCACACATAGGCAATTCTCAACTAAACAAGCCAAAGTACTTATCAAGGCACACATAGAATAATTCTCATTTAGCAAGCCAAAGTACTTATCAAGGCACCCTTAGACTAATTCTCAATTAATCAAGCCAAAGTACTTATCAAGGCACAAATAGAATAATTCTCAATTAACAAGCCAAAGTACTTATCAAGGCATCACATGGAATAATTCTCAATTAATCAAGCCAAAGTACTTATCAAGGCACACTTAGACTAATTCTCAATTAATCAAGCCAAAGTACTTATCAAGGCACAAATAGAATAATTCTCAATTAACAAGCCAAAGTACTTATCAAGGCACCCTTAGACTAATTCTCAATTAATCAAGCCAAAGTACTTATCAAGACACAAATAGAATAATTCTCAATTAACAAGCCAAAGTACTTATCAAGGCATCACATGGAATAATTCTCAATTAATCAAGCCAAAGTACTTATCAAGGCACACTTAGAATTATTCTCAATTAAACAAGCCAAAGTACTACGTACGTACATTCTTTTATAAAAGACTCCCTTCTATGTAAAGCCCCACGATACTAACACCCGTAGTATCAAGGCGTGTCTATTTTTCAAAGTAAGTTACTACACTTTTAAAAACTCATTTCACAGCTTGAAATCAAGTAACTCCAAATTTTCACAATCTAGGAAACTTATGCCTAATACTCAAAATAGACAACTCTTTAAACCTTCCATAAAGCCGTTATAACCAACTTCCCATAAATCCGTTATAACCCTTTATGGTTTTAGACATATCCATTCCTTTTATAAACAAGAGACTTATACTATTAAAAACCAAGTATCACATACTTACAAATCAAGTTCTTAACTTTCAAAACACTTCAAGTCTCTTAATATATAGAAAACAAGTTTCTTCTACTTTTAAACCTCAAGTAACTCACACCTTTAAGACAAGTTACTTCTCTTAAATCATGTCATTTCTCCTCTTTTAAAACAATTAAGTAAATCACTCCTTTGACTCCCCTAAAGTCATTATAATGACCTTTAGGTTTTGGAACTAAGGCACTAGACAAAAGATTTGGAAACCACTTCCTTTTCAAGACTCTATGTACTTTAAGTAAAATACTTTCACTTTTAAGAATCCAAACTTCACTAAGAAAATGGATTTTACAACTTACAATTTAAACATCCAAGTACAATCAAGGAAGTACATAGCACAAATTCTGTTCTAGGCAATCCAAATACAACCAAGGAATGGATCATTTAAGGAGTAGAACATACTTTCTAAATCTTAAGGAATCATGCTTTAAGAGAGATAGTTCACATACCTTTTCGCTAAATCCACAAGCTAAGCCGAATCGCGTGCGTGAAGTGTCAACCTATAATGGTCACAACAAGACTATCAACTTCTAGTCTCTAACGTAGAATAATACTAAGTATACGGTCTCTAATTCTACGGAAAATCGGGCAGCACCTCCTTTGTTTCTACTCACTTTGCCACCTTTTTCAAGGCCGAGTACAATAACCAACAAGCCACATTTTAAGGCTCCAAACAACATCAAAACAAAGGGGATTACACGCCTTACAATACGTGTAAAATTCCGCCCCACAATTCATACCAAATAGTATAATACTTCACTAGCCATTCTCGGCCAACATATAACCAATAACACTACGTCTTTTCCAATCATTTTCCAATTTCAAGTTCTTAGGTCAACATGTTATTTAGTCATAAACAACTTCAACAACTACAATTTCCTTCTTTATTCAACATGCGACGACTTAAACTAATAATCAACTTGAATTCCAATCTTAAAGCTAAACATGCTAGTTTTCGGATTAGGATTCCAATAGCCCATAAACATATCAAACTTCATACTATATAACACATGCTTGCTAAAATCCATAGCTACAACAATAAGTAAGTCTTAACTACTAAAACGACAAAATTTATACCTTTCCAAGCCCTTAAAATTTCCAAGATCCAAAGTCGCGCCTTAGAAATTCTTAGCTCCTTTCCTTAAGTTCCAATCCACTCCAAGCACTCCTTAGAGGCCTATGAAGAACCCATCTTCAAGTTCCAACTTCAAAGTTGAAGAACTCCCATAGTTTCGCCATGACTAACGTGAAAATGCGTTTTTTCTGAAATCTTTATATTGAGATATCCTTACAATACCCTAAGGGACATTGGGTTAAAGTCTTGTGGCTAATGGATCAAAACTACAAAATTTTGTGTGGGAAAGTTGGACAAAGCCGAGAGCTCATTGTGAAGCACAAGAGTTTCTCTAAAATTTTCTAAGTGTTAATGAGCTAGTCTTGCACTAGTAGTATACTTATAACACAATGGAGGGCTTAGACTTAAACAAATGTGAGGTTAGGATGAGTTTCACTTGGATCAAGCCTAGGTGGACAAGTTGACTTGTCAACAATATCAAGCTTTGGAAGACTGATCTTCTACCATGGTCAATGACCATTTTACCCTTGCATAAATTTCGACCAAGCCATGTGGGGGTGCCACGTGTCGCCCTCTCATTCGTCCATAAAATTCCGTAACCCTCGTGGGCCCCACAAAACGTAAAATTCCTCGGGTGGGCCCCACGTGACCAAATCCGTAAAAATAAATCCATAATATTACTAAGTCCCATATTATTCAAATAATGCATTTTGAGAATCCAATTCTCAACAACGAACATTTTTCCTTTCCGACGTCCGGAAGATTTTCCGTCAGAAAAACAATTCTTCCTTTCGTACTAATTTCCAAGTCTTGTTTCCTTACGTGCATTCTCTTATACATGTACTGGACTTACGGGGTGTAACAAAGGTGAAGCTTATCCAGGAGAGACTGTTAGCAGCTCAGAGTCGGCAGAAATCATATGCGGATAATCGGCGTTGGCATTTGGAGTTTCAGGTAGACGATTGGGTCTTCTTGAAGGTGTCACCCATGACGGGTGTGATGAGATTCGGTAAGAAGGGGAAACTCAGCCCAAGGTACATTGGGCCCTACCAGATCGTCCGTCGAGTAGGCAAGGTTGCCTATGAGTTGGATCTGCCATCAGAGTTAGAGGCGGTACATCCGGTCTTCCATGTTTCTATGTTGCGGAAGTGTATCGGTGATCCAGCGAGAGTTTTCCCTACTAGTGAGGTCCAGGTGGCAGAGGGGTTATCGTATGAGGAGAGTCCCATAGCGATACTCGATCGCCAGGTCAGGCGACTACGGACCAAGGATGTGGCTTCCGTCAAAGTCTTGTGGAGGAATGATAACCGAGATGAGATGACTTGGGAAGCGAAGGAGGACATGTTGAGGAAGTATCCTCACTTATTCCCTAGACCTTCAGGTAATTCGTTTTCCCTTACTTGTCAAGTTTTAATTGAAGCATTTGTTTTGTGTAAATGCTATTATGTGGCCATGTGTGGCAGTATTGGTATGTCGGGGTTGTGTAAGGAAACTATGTCGCTAATTATAAGTTTGACTCCGAAAGAACATTCGGGGACGAATGTTTCTAAGGGGGGAAGAATGTTACACCCCGTATTTACAGGACATATTTTAAGGAACGTACGTAAGAACTCACAAGTGTTAAGATTTGAGACTTGTAAAAATTTATCGGAATTATGAAATTGTCGGAAAACGTATTATTATGACGAATGGGAGGGCGACACGTGTAACCTCCCCTTAATGATGCCTTGGTCGAATTAGGCATGGCCAAAATGGTCATTGACCATAGTCTTGGATGACTAAGTCTTGCAAGTAGCAAGCTTGACAATCTTGACCAAGTCAAAGGACCCACAAAGGCTTGATATTTGCTAGGAGCTTATCTAAACCACCCATTTGTTTATATCATGACCCTCCATTACACTATATTATACTACTAGTAGCAAGATAGAGCTTAACACTTAGCCAAATTTCACAAAAAAATGAAGAACATTGAGCATAACTCTCGGGTTCTCTCTTGAGAAAAAAGAAAAATCTTTGTTTCTTGTCCATTTAGCTCCTAACTTTAAACCAAGGTTCATGAGTGTATTGTACGCATATCCCAATAGAAATCTTGGAAAAAGATAGTTTTCGGGTTAGTCGCAAGCGAAAACCTAGTTGTCTTTCTAGGTTTTGTTTGGAGATTTGAAGGATATTTGTTGGTGTTGTTCTAAGGATATCAACAAGCGGATTGAAGTGTCTTGGAGAGGCTCTAAACTACTAAGGAACGACTTCGGATTGGAGTTGGATTAAGATTCGTTGAGGTATAATCTTGTCTTTTAAAAGTGTTACAAGATTATATATTTATATTGTTGTTGTTAGCTTTACATGTTGCTAGCATGAAGTTGTTATGTTGAAGTTTATAAGTATTATGGATTGCTTGTAGCTTAAATCCGAAATGTTATACAAGCCACTTGAAGATTGGATTACTAATTGGTCGTTTATTAGAAATCGTCGCATGTTACTTACTTGAAGATTATGGTAGTTATAATCAAATGCGACTTGAGATCATGTTATGCTACCAATTTGGAATGAAATGGAAATTGGATAAGAATTGGTATTGTTGTATTCATTATGTCCGAAATTGGACTAGTGGTTGTATTAGTTTGTGGGGCGGAATTTTACACGTCTAGTAGGCGTGTAATCCCCTATTGGTTAATTGCTTTGATTGTGCCTTAAACGTGGCGTGTTTGGTTATTGTATTCGGCCTTGAAAAAGGTGGCAAAGTTAGTAAAAACAAAGGAGGTGCTGTCCGATTTTCCGTAGAATTTAGCGACTTGACACTTATAATATTCTACGTTTGAAGTAAGGCTTTAATAGACATATTGTGAATATTATAGTTTGACATACTACGGGCGGGACTTTGTACTTGGCAAGTGGTTTGACCCGGTGAGGTATGTAGAACTTTTCCTATCTTTTGAGCATGACTAGTTGTACGTATATAGTACGGTAGACGTACAAGACCTTGATATCCTTTACTAGTTTTATGAATAGCCAAGTTGGGTGAGTTAGGAGATTAACTCACTTCTTTGAAAGTATTAAGGATGTCTAATGTTTTATTAAAGTTAAGGGACTTGAAGAGTTTTAAAGTATGTGATACTTGTTCCGTTTTAAACGTATAAGTCCCTTGGATAGGAAATTGTTTATGGCTAAGGTATAAAGCGAATGTAACGACTTTATGGGGAGTTGGTTATATTTGCTTTATGGAAAGATAAATGACTTAATTTTAATAAAAAGGCAATTTGATTTTTAAGGCATCAATTGCCTAAGGTTTTATAATAAAAGGAGTCACTTGATTTAGAAACCTAACTTTATTTCTAAAGGTATTGTGACTTGTCTTGAAAAGAAATTTTGACTTGATACTACGGTTTATAGTATCTTGGAAGTTTTATATGAAAATGAGTCATTTTCAAAAGGTTAGAAGTACGTAGTACTTTGGGTTAAACTCCCGGATTTATTATAACATATTAGTGCTTATTTTTTTAGGGGTAGATGAATAAGACTAATAAGAAGTTAGGGGGATTTCTAACATGCTTATTTTTTTTATGACGGCCGGTTTGAGATAGGGTAAGAGTATAAGTGAGGGGCAGACCCCCAAGACGCTATACCACCTTCTCCAGGATAAGAGTATAAGTGAGGGGTAAGCCCCCAAGACATTATACCACCTGCTTTATTACCTTCTTCAGGGTAAGAGTATAAATGAGGGGAAAACCCCTAAGACGTTATACCACCTGCTTCAGGGTAAGAGTATAAATGAGGGGTAAAAACGCCAAGACGCTACCCATGATATGATCGGGAGTCTCCTATTGTGATGTTGTATGTATTCCCTTGATTTACTCTCATTGTTAGTAAGGCACTGTGTACTGTAATTTTGTTATCATACATGTCTCCGACTTTGTTTTAAACTTATGTTGTAAATACAGTACTTTCCAGTTTTACATACTTAGTACATATTGTGTAATCGACCATTTCTCGGCCGTTCATGCCGCAGGAAAGGGTAAGCAGGTGGTGGATCCTCATACTTAGGATCACTTATCAGACGTCAGAAGCTCCATTTCTCCGGAGGCTTGTCTCTTTTGGTACAGTTTTTCCCTGATGTTGTAGATTTATGTACATCCAGGGGTATGTCGGGGCCCTGTCCCGCCACAGTTGTTATTCCTAAAGGTCTGTATTCACATATGTGGTTGGGCTGTAAGAACTGAGTTGTACAGTTGTACTTTTGATTTGGTTTATATTATGGAAGGCGGCTTTATCGGCTAGCCTGTGATGTTTATTGTTTACACATATATTTTTGTCGTGTATGTTCCGCTGCTATTCTCTGATGTATACCTGAGCGGGGTGCCCAGGTAGGGCACCAGTCGCGGCCCGGGATCGGGTCGTGACACAGAAGCTACTAGTCAGACTCAGAGAGTTGATAGGGCTTATTCCCAGGGTATACCAGATGTTGTTCCGCAGTCGGCGAGTTCTTCTGCGCCAGGTTTTGAGACCCCAACACCAGATCCTCCAGTTTCTCAGTTAGGAGAAGACTTTAGGGTCATGAAGGAAGCCATTATGTTATTGACCAAGATAGAGGTGCTACAGTTTCATCAGTAGGAGGTTTCGGCCAGTACAGACAGGTGTACAGGGGGTAGAGGGCCAGCGCAGAGATCTGCGTAAGAGGGCTAGGCCCGTTGGTTATTCCGGTGAGTTTATGGACGAGCAGCCTCAGCAGCGAGTGAGATATTCGTCCCAACCTACCCAGTACATACCCCCGCAGCTCACAGGTGGGATATTAGACCCCACAAGGTATTTAGGAGCCGGTCCAAGCTCCAGGGGTCGAGGTTCTCGAAGGAGCAGAGGATTTTCTCAGTCGAGGCCACTTTTTCCTCAGTGTTTCCGATGTAGTAAGCGTCATTTGGGGGAATGTCGTTACGGCACGAGTGCTTGTTTTTATTATGGTCGTCCGGACCATATACTGAGGGTATGTCCTTTTAGAAGAGGCACCGGTGAGGTGGCTCAGCCTATGAGGCCGATGGTTAATTCCCTTTCCTCCACAGCTGTGCATCCCCCAAGGCAGGGTGTTCAGATGTCAGCCAGTCGTGGTAGAGGTCAGGGTGGAGTTTATAGTTCTGGCGGTCCTTCGAACCGCATAGATGACGTGACTATCGGGGATCGGAGGCGACATCGCACGGTTCTGGTATATTTCGATTCTTTTGAATCATACGTGCATTGATAGATTCAGATTTCGCCCTAGAATATATGTTTTCCCTTTGTTGCTAAGAGTTGTAAAGTGATAGTACCCCAGAGGTAGGGACACTTTGATTAGTAAAGTGAAAAATTAAGAATGTTGACAAGAATGATAAGTGAACTGAGACTATAGTTGTGTAGAGTTCACAAGTTGTAATTACCCTGTAACAGTGTAAGACCGATAGGGAAGGATGTACAGTAGAAATACTTTGGCTTATGTGACGAACCTCTAGTGAATGGGAGGATAGGGTGAGAAGTACCTTGAGCTAAGAGAGAGTTTTATTTCAAACTAAGGATGAGAAGTTAAGTGTGACGATGAGTCGGGTTATGGACTCATTTCGGGTCAGCCGATAGTATGGAATGGGGTGATGTCAGTTGGTAGTGGTCCCGCTATGTGATAGGGTCACGAGGATGTCAGGCCCAAGTTGGGTTAATCGTTGTACGAGTTCGTGGATGTGTCCACCGGAACTAGGTCGTAAGGACCGAGAAGAGCCTTAACGGGAATGTAAGTACCAATATGGCCAAGTTTGGTTAGTAACTCTAAGGATTGGGGAACAGAAACAATATTTGAGATGTGTACGTTTACTAAATAAGTTGGAAGTACGAGAAAGTATGACAAGTAAGAAGTAAAGGAACCTCTAAGGATCCCGTGTTTTAGAAGACCGTAACCTTCGAGTTTTGTGAGAAGGGGTCGCAGACGGAAGGTCCATTGATATGTTTACGGATGTTAGGTGGTGGCCATGTGTGGCATCGTTAGTCTTGTGGAGTATTGATTGATAGGCATAGTATAGAGATTGTGCCGGAGTTTGTATAGCCTGACAACCGACTAAGAACATTCGGGGACGAATGTTTCTAAGGGGGGAAAAATGTTACAACCCGTAAGTCCAGGACTTGTATAAGAGAATGTACGTAAGGAATCAAGACTTGGAAATTAGTATGAAAGGAAGAATTGTTTTTCCGGCGGAAAATCTTCCGAACGTCAGAAAGGAAAAATGTTCGTTGTTGAGAATTGGATTCTCAAAATGCATTATTTGAAGAGTATGGAACTCTTAACCTTATGGAAATTTATTTTTACGGATTTTAACCTAAGTGTGCCTTGATAAGTACTTTGGCTTGATTAATTGAGAATTATTCCATGTGTGCCTTGATAAGTAATTTGGCTTGATTAATTGAGAATTAGTCTAAGTGTGCCTTGATAAGTACTTTGGCTTGATTAATTGAGAATTATTCCATGTGTGCCTTGATAAGTACTTTGGCTTGATTAATTGAGAATTATTCCATGTGTGCCTTGATAAGTACTTTGGCTTGATTAATTGAGAATTAGTCTAAGTGTGTCTTGATAAGTACTTTGGCTTGATTAATTGAGAATTATTCCATGTGTGCCTTGATAAGTACTTTGGCTTGATTAATTGAGAATTATTCTAAGTGTGCCTTGATAAGTACTTTGACTTGATTAATTGAGAATTAGTCTAAGTGTGCCTTGATAAGTACTTTGGCTTGATTAATTGAGAATTAGTCTAAGTGTGCCTTGATAAGTACTTTGGCTTGATTAATTGAGAATTATTCCATGTGTGCCTTGATAAGTACTTTGGCTTGATTAATTGAGAATTATTCCATGTGTGCCTTGATAAGTACTTTGGCTTGATTAATTGAGAATTAGTCTAAGTGTGCCTTGATAAGTACTTTGGCTTGATTAATTGAGAATTAGTCTAAGTGTGCCTTGATAAGTACTTTGGCTTGATTAATTGAGAATTATTCCATGTGTGCCTTGATAAGTACTTTGGCTTGTTTAATTGAGAATTGTCTATGTGTGTTGGTAATAGCCGGTTGTGTGCTATGGTATATCATTCAGATCGGGGTCATTCCCCGGGTTTGTGGAATTTGCATATTCCGTGGATTTGCTACCCACGATGCGAGGAATACCTCATGCGAGTCCGCAAGGGCTTAAGCGGGTGAAATAGTCCCATGCGGGCGGGTCCAGCCTATGCGAGGAATACCTCATGCGAGTCCGTAAGGGCTTATGCGGGTGAAATAGTCCCATGCGAGGAATACCTCATGCGGGTCAACGCGACCTATGCGGGTGAAATAGTCCCAGGAGTAGGATTGCTTAATGATACTGCAGGCGGGTTGTCACGACCCGAACCCGGGCCCGTGACTGGTGCCTTACCCGGGCACCCAAGTAGACATACATCAGAGTAATCAGCGGAATATAAAACAAGACATGACATAATATGAAATATGAAACAGTTCATCTGAGAAAACTTGCCTTTCGGCATAAATATGTATAACAACTAGAACAGCACATCCTTTTTACAACTCGCCACAACAAAGGTTACTGCACTTAAGAATGATATGACAACAATGGCGGGACATGGCCCGCCATACCCCGAATGTAAGTACCTACAACGACGGGACTATACCATCGATAAGCCTCCGAGAAACGGAGCTTCCCAAACGCTGAATCGTGACCCTACGGCGAGGATCAACGATCGGTGTACTCTACTGCGGCATGAACGCAGCTTCGGCGAGGTCGATAACAGTACCAAGTATGTGAAATCAGACAAGATTTTTAAATGAAATCAAAGTATTTAAAACCATTTGCAAATACAATTAGTTCAATTTGCACATAGTGCCATATCACAAACAAGAGCAATAATAGGTAAATCAGAATGTGTCTTTCCTAGGCCGCGAATGATCGAAGCAAGGCCAATCGCCTATAGTATCATTATGCATGCCTAACCTCGACTCCCGCAGTCCGCATAGGTCACACACAGACCCGCATGAGGTATTCCTCGCATCGGGGGTAGCTAACCCCGGTACCCTCATGGACTCCCGCAGTCCGCATAGTCTCAATAGACCGCATAGTCACACAGACCGCATAGGGCATCCCCGTGACGGATAAAACACCCGAATGATCAACCCCGAACTCCCACACTCGCATAGTCACGCAGACCGCATAGGCCGTATAGACCGCGTCAAGGGTGGCAAGCCCTCGGTATAACAAGTCAAGGGGTATGTGATATAATAACATAATAAAACTTATCGTTAAACAACATAAGCACAACAAGGGAACCCTTTACACAAACATCACGGATACTAACACACGTAGCATCCTAACATGTTTACTTATCAAATCAACAAGAAAGTATTACAAGGCTATCACAAACCAACACAATCAAGTTATTCACACAAGGTACTTTCTACTTTATGTTAACAATTTCGGGTTTTTACCCCCAAAGTACTTCATACATTAACTCTTTTTAAAAGATCCGCTTCTTTCAAAAAGTCACACAATACCCGTAGTATAAAAATAGAGTGACTATCCCTTTAAGTAAACCAAAACACTTCCCTTTGTAAATCAAGTAACAACATTATTTTCCAAACGTTCAAGTTTGCCTAATTCCAAATGCTTAAGTTTCTCATTTTCGAAAGGTTTCGTAGTTCATAGTTTTAATCACTTAATGATATAATTCTCCTTTAAATCAATTTGAGATACATATGCCTTATATGTGAGTAGGTTATTCTTGTTCATAATCAATCTTATTTAAGCAGCCATGATCTAGGAAATGTAATATCATTTTGTCTCATCTTAGCTTCTATGCAGATGGAGGTTTCTACTGGTTTTAATAATACTTAATTATTCAATACATTTCCTTTATTAGCGCAGATGGTTTGTTCGATACTTATTCTCGATTTCAAATCAAGAAACATTATTCCTTTTAAAAACCAAGTACTCATTACTTACGAATGAGGTTTCACACTTTTTAACAAAATTCATATTAATTCAATTAAGTCAAGTCTCTTATCTTTTAAGATCAAGTCTCTTAACTTCTTAAAATCAATAAACCATTCTTTTTATCTCTCTTAAGTCGTTATACCTAACTTCCCATAAAGCTAGTATAACTCTTAATCTTTCAAACCAAGTATTATTCTTCTTTCAAAAAGGATTCTTAATTCTTTTGAATACTTCAAGATTCTTATTATTCAGGCTTAAGTCAAAAGACATTGCCGTAAAACTACATTCAGTTAACACACGTACATCTACCGTACTATATATATATTCTTTTAAAATATCATGCTCAAGAGGATAGGAAGAATCACATACCTCGCGACGATTATCGACTATTAGCAAAACGCTCCACGACTATAACCCGGCTAGCCTCGTCCACCTTTCAAGTAGTACATGCTACTCGCAGATCAATCAACCTATAAGGGTTATACAAGTCTATCAATGCCTAGACTACTCTTGTAGAATATTCTTCTGATGTGATTCCAGTTCAAGTCTTTTTTGTAATACCCTTCTATTACAGTTCAAATCTCTTCTATGAATCTTATATTCATTTCTAAACAACTACAGTATGTAATTTCCAGTTACAATAGAAGGATAGGATTATTTACCTCGGTAAGCCCAAAATTATCCAAGTTTAATGTCGATCCTGAGCAACGTTTAGCTCCTACTCCGGGTGCTCCAACCCGCTCCAAATAACCCTTAGAAGTTCTACGAAACTTCTTCCTAATACTTCAACCAACTGTGAAGATTTTCCTTAGGGTTTCGTTTAGTGACTGAAGGGAAGTATAATAGTATTTCTGGGCTTTTAGTATAAGTGTAACCTTGGAATACTACAAGGTATATGGGCCAAGGTATTTTGGAATAGTAACAATACTTGAGAGTATTTCTACCAAGAGGGGGTGTATTTTACTAAAACAACTCAAGGTAGGGGTACCCTCGCCAAGGCCACTAGGAGGGTGTACCTCGGCCAAGGGCCTTCTCAAAAGGGGGAGGGGTGCTCTCGGCTAGAGCTCTCAAGAGAGGGGGGGAGGGATTTCAAGACTTAGAACAATTTGTGGATGAAGAAGATCTTCAACTAAGGGGGGTATTTATAGGGAAATCAATGGCCAAGATCAAGCCAAGTGGTAGGCAAGTGTAAGGTCAAGATTTGGACAAGTGTTTGTGGGTCCCACTTGCTCAACAACTAAACAAAATATCCTACCAACTCCCACTCTCCAATTCGTCCAATAGACGCCCACACATCCACCAATTAGAGGGTGACAAGTGTCGCCCTCTTGTTGGTCCAAAATATTTCGTCTCTCGGAAAAATCCGCAAAAAATATAAATGACATAGCCGGAATTTTCCCCTCGCAAGCTTTGGAAGACGTTTCGTCGGAAAACGATTCTTTTCGCGTGGTGTGCACAAAATTTCGGTCCTAGCCTAACTTTAAGGCTTAAATTTTTATACGTACGCCCTCACGTACATACTCAGGAAATACGGGGTATAACATTCTCCCCTCCTTAGAAACATTCGTCCCGAATGTTCCTTCTCAAGATGGATAACGACGAAGTTCCTCATAGCTTAACCAGTTTGCAAATGCCACACATGGCCACAGAAAACACCCGCGCAAATACTTACACCCAAGCCCACGAGGAATCACCTCTACCATCACTAAAACTCCCACCCAAGGGCTAAGAGATACTCTCTTCGCACCTTCACTTTACAGAAGAAAAGATCACATCTATGTTCTTAACACATGCTCGATTCTTCCCTTACTCGTCGTACCCTTCTCGTACACTCGAATTCTTTCTCATAACTTACCACATTCCTGTTACTGCATCAATTTCAAAAAAACTCTGGGTTACTACCTCCAACTTGATCATCATTAACTGGGAATACTCTGGATGGATCTCCTGTACTTTTCTGAACCTAACAACATGAAGGATCGGACGTACTGTCTCCTACGTCGGACGACAACGCTAACTATAGGCAACTTGTCCTATTCTTCACATGACCTGGAAAGGCCCAAAGTAACTCGGGCTAAGTTTCCTCTGTTTTCCGAATCTCGTCACACCCTTCCGGGGTGGTACCTTCAAGACCCACCGCCAACTCAACCTGTCGTCGCCGATTATCCGCACGACTTCTGCTGACTCTGAGCTGCCGATAACCTCTCCTGGATAGGCTTCACCCTATCCACATCCTGCAGAAACAAGTATGAACCAACTATCTGAACTTTGCCAACATCGAACCAATCGACCGGCAACTTACACTTCCGCCCCTACGAGGCTTCGTAAGGCGATATCCGAATACTGAAATGGTAGTTATTAAACACTCCCTCATCAGGAGACAACAATCCTCACAGCTACCCCTGAACACCAAACACTGGCCCAAGGGCGAATGCGATACTCAGACTCACCTGAGTTCCTAACCCTGCCTGGTAAAACCTCCAGAAAGAAACAGCCGTAAACTGGGCTCCACTGCCTGTCATAAGGTGAAGGTAGGCACCTCGTGCAGCCTTACAACCTTCCTGATATAACATCTCGCATAACCCTCTGCCGAGTAAAACAATTTTGACTGAAAGACAAGAGGGGCTGACCTCATCGGCCCGACTACTGGTCGAATGCATCCACGAACTCGTACGATGGTTAACTAAACTTGGGCCTAACACCCTCAAGACCCTATCACCCAGCGAGACCACCACAAACTGACCCAACCACAAAACGGGCCGCGGGTTGACCCGCGATTGGTCCTCAACCCGACCCGCTATCGCGCAAAAACTCTTGTTCCCTGATCCGGAACAATCTCACTAATCAAGTCACGAAAAACCTAGTGATCTTCTTAGCTCAACTACCCTCTTTCATTTCATACCACTCAGGGATTTATCACACAAACATATCTCACGTGCACTATGCACTCCGATAAGGGTCAAACATAAAAATACATCTTTTACTCGAGATGGCCTTACCTCTAAGGTCTCCACGTATAAAACTCTAAGGCTCCCACTTCCTCTATCCCCCAATCTTACCTGGTTAACTAACCATGATGTCTAATCACAATTTACACAATGTTAACTGAACGTAACACTTAAGATATACTTATCTTATCACACATACAATCTCTAGAGGGTTAAGGATACACTGTGATTATCGTTCACTACCTCCGCTGCTCCAATAAATCACGCTGGGCGCAAGCATAACAAGTTGTCGAAGAAATACGACACTGCCCATAATGACACTTACCACAACGGCCACACCGAGGTGGGGGTGGCCTCCTCTGGCTAACACCCCTTCCTCTCCGAACTACTGAATCCGCAACTGATCTGGTAGGCTGAGTCCTCCTATTTGCATCCCTCCTACTAGGACATCCTTTCGACACATGGCCTTGACGGCCGCAGGTAAAACAAGCATCAACAAAAGATGACATTCCCCGGGATGACGCCGCCTTTGTGAATACCGGGAAAATCGAACCCGGCTAGAACCTACGTATAGCTGTGAACCAGAAGCCATGGAGTTCTGACCAACTATGGCATACCCCGAACGTCCTGAACCCTGTGGAGGAACACTCTGCACTGGCGGAGGCACATATCTAATCTGCTGCTGAGGCGGTTCGCCTCGAACGTAACCAAAGGACTCTGCTGATCTCGCCTCTTCTCGCGCCTTGATTAACTCGCCGAACTCTACGTTTCAACTCGCTGCACATAAGCCTGAACGCATGCCATGCTCATTCCTGACTGAAGAGCTACTTCTTCACAAACCTCTCTTAGATAGTCATCATGACCCGTGATAAATCGGTACATAATATATTCTCTGGTTGCTATATCCATAGCTCGTAACAGGGTCGTCTCTTTGCAATCCATACTCCTGCTCCCTCGGCGAACCAAGGCTCATACATCATGGCCGCAGAGGGAGCTTCTTTGTGTTAAACTCACTGGCCGCACGTCGCAGAACTCCCGAATGAAGCACCACCCGGTGATGATTGGGCTGTGCCTCGAACCCTCGTGCTCTGGCAGCCTCCGCCTTGCCCTTCTGGGCCCGGGTTGCCTTACACGGAGGCATAACGGTAAGGGAAAGAAATACGTTAGAGGGGTCCAACTTATAACACAGCTCTAAGGCACGATCTCAGAGTGAGAAGAATGGAAACCAATCCTAAATATCATATAGCCTCCTGATTATTGGTGTGGTGCACAACACACCGATAATCAAGACTCCGGATCGATACGTAGACACTTTCCGAGGATTAATCGCTCGATACAACTTTTGTCACGACCGAACCTGCCCGTGGATCGTGCCTTACTCGGGCACCCAAGTAGACATACATCAGAGTAATCAGCGGAATATAAAACAAGACATGACATAATATGAAATATGAAACAGTTCATCTGAGAAAACTTGCCTTTCGGCATAAATATGTATAACAACTAGACGATTACATCCCTTTACAACTCGCCACACAAAGCAGCATCGACTTAAGAATGATATGACAACAATGGCGGACAGGCCCGCCATACCCCCGAATGTAAGTACCTACAACGAGGGGACTATACCATCGATAAGCCTCCGAGAAACGGAGCTTCCCAAACGCTGAATCGTGACCCTACGGCGAGGATCAACGATCGTGTACCTCTACCGCGGCATGAACGCAGCCCGGCGAGGTCGATAACAGTACCAAGTATGTGAAATCAGAAAGTACTTTAAATGAAATCAAAGTATTTAAAACCATTTGCAAATACAATTAGTTCAATTTGCACATAGTGCCATATCACAAACAAGAGCAATAATAGGTAAACTGTAACAGGTCTTTCCTAGGCCGCGAATGATCGAAGCAAGGCCAATCGCCCATAGTATCATTATGCATGCCTAACCCTGGACTCCCGCAGTCCGCATAGTCACACATAGACCCGCATGAGGTATTCCTCGCATCGGGGTAGTAACCCCTGCACTCTCCGGACTCCCGCACCGCATAGTCTCAATAGACCGCATAGTCACAGCATCGCATAGGGCAACCCCCGTGACGGATAAAACACCGAATGATCAACCTCGAACTCCGCAGACTCCGCATAGTCACGCAGACCGCATAGGTCGATAGACCCTCATCAAGGGTGGCAAGCCCTGTATAACAAGTCAAGGGTATGTGATATAATAACATAACAAATTATCGTTAAACAACATAAGCACAACAAAGGAACCCCTTTACACAAACATCACCAGATACTAACACACGTAGCATCCTAACATGTTTACTTATCAAATCAACAAGAAAGTATTACAAGGCTATCACAAACCAACACAATCAAGTTATTCACACAAGGTACTTTCTACTTTATGTTAACAATTTCGGGTTTTTACCCCCAAAGTACTTCATACATTAACTCTTTTTAAAAGATCCGCTTCTTTCAAAAAGTCACACAATACCCGTAGTATAAAAATAGAGTGACTATCCCTTTAAGTAAACCAAAACACTTCCCTTTGTAAATCAAGTAACAACATTATTTTCCAAACGTTCAAGTTTGCCTAATTCCAAATGCTTAAGTTTCTCATTTTCGAAAGGTTTCGTAGTTCATAGTTTTAATCACTTAATGATATAATTCTCCTTTAAAACAATTTGAGATACATATGCCTTATATGTGAGTAGGTTATTCTTGTTCATAATCAATCTTATTTAAGCAGCCATGATCTAGGAAATGTAATATCATTTTGTCTCATCTTAGCTTCTATGCAGATGGAGGTTTCTACTGGTTTTAATAATACTTAATTATTCAATACATTTCCCTTTATTAGCGCTGCAGTGGTTTGTTCGATACTTATTCTGATTTCCGAAATCAGTAAAACATTATTCCTTTTAAAAACCAAGTACTCATTACTTACGAATGAGGTTTCACACTTTTTAACAAAATTCATATTAATTCAATTAAGTCAAGTCTCTTATCTTTTAAGATCAAGTCTCTTAACTTCTTAAAATCAATAAACCATTCTTTTTATCTCTCTTAAGTCGTTATACCTAACTTCCCATAAAGCTAGTATAACTCTTAAGCTTTCAAACCAAGTATTATTCTTCTTTCAAAAAGGATTCTTAATTCTTTTGAATACTTCAAGATTCTTATTATTCAGGCTTAAGTCAAAAGACATTGCCGTAAAACTACATTCAGTTAACACACGACGCTCACCGCATACTATATATATATTCTTTTAAAATATCATGCTCAAGAGGATAGGAAGAATCACATACCTCGCGACGATTATCGACTATTAGCAAACGCTCCACGCTTATAACCCGGCTAGCCTCGTCCACCTTTCAAGTAGTACATGCTACTCGCAGATCAATCAACCTATAAGGGTTATACAAGTCTATCAATGCCTAGCCTACTCTTGTAGAATATTCTTCTGATGTGATTCCAGTTCAAGTCTTTTCTGTAATATCCTTCTATTATAGTTCAAATCTCTTCTATGAATCTTATATTCATTTCTAAACAACTACAGTATGTAATTTCCAGTTACAATAGAAGGATAGGATTATTTACCTCGGTAAGCCCAAAATTATCCAAGTTTAATGTCGATCCTGAGCAACGTTTAGCTCCTACTCCGGGTGCTCCAACCCGCTCCAAATAACCCTTAGAAGTTCTACGAAACTTCTTCCTAATACTTCAACCAACTGTGAAGATTTTCCTTAGGGTTTCGTTTAGTGACTGAAGGGAAGTATAATAGTATTTCTGGGCTTTTAGTATAAGTGTAACCTTGGAATACTACAAGGTATATGGGCCAAGGTATTTTGGAATAGTAACAATACTTGGAGAGTATTTCTACCAAGAGGGGGGTGTATTTTACGAAAACAACTCAAGGTAGGGGGGGTACCCCTCGGCCAAGGCCACTAGGAGGGGGGTGTACCCCTCGGCCAAGGGCCTTCTCAAAAGGGGGAGGGGTGCTCTCGGCTAGAGCTCTCAAGAGAGGGGGGGAGGGATTTCAAGACTTAGAACAATTTGTGGATGAAGAAGATCTTCAACTAAGGGGGGTATTTATAGGGAAATCAATGGCCAAGATCAAGCCAAGTGGTAGGCAAGTGTAAGGTCAAGATTTGGACAAGTGTTTGTGGGTCCCACTTGCTCAACAACTAAACAAAATATCCTACCAACTCCCACTCTCCAATTCGTCCAATAGACGCCCACACATCCACCAATTAGAGGGTGACAAGTGTCGCCCTCTTGTTGGTCCAAAATATTTCGTCTCTCGGAAAAATCCGCAAAAAATATAAATGACATAGCCGGAATTTTCCCCTCGCAAGCTTTGGAAGACGTTTCGTCGGAAAACTATTCTTTTCGCGTGGTGTGCACAAAATTTCGGTCCTAGCCTAACTTTAAGGCTTAAATTTTTATACGTACGCCCTCACGTACATACTCAGGAAATACGGGGTATAACACGGGTGGTCCTGCTTTGATCGTGAGCTTCCTAGTTTATATTGTAAGTATACTACTATTTACTCTCATTGTTAGTAAGGCACGGTAATCGTAATTTGATGATCATGGATCACGGAGCGAAGGATTCCACGCATGATTGATATTATGGGCGTGAGACCCATGGTTATATTTTAGTAATGACTTTGAGGGCATGCGCCCCTGACTTGATATGATGTTATGTATTGTGTACTGTAGGTTGGCTATCATACATGTCTCCTGTTTTGTTTAGACTGTTATGATTTCATTACGCATTTCATCGCTTCACATACTTGGTACATTCTTCGCATCGACCTCCTTCGAGGGCCGTTCATGCCGCAGTTTAGGTACGCTGTTTGGTGATCGGCAGTGTAGGACCGCTCGAGTTTTGGATAGCTCCTTCGCTCGAGTTTATCTTTTTGGTATAAGTTCTTTCAGTACAGGCTTTTGTACAGTTATGGGTACGGCGGGGCCTTGTCCCGTCATAGTTCAGTATAACTCTTAGAGGTCTGTATTCATATGTGGGATTGGACTCATGTACAGTTTAGTGTCTTTTTCATGTATATTATATGGCAGCTTTGTCGGCTTTGCCCTTGTACGTATGTTGGTTTTTAAAAAAAAAAGGGTGTTATTTAAATTCCGCAGTTTGCTTAGTTGTTAAGGTAGAAGGGTGCCCAGGTAGGGCACCAGTCACGGGCCCGGGGTTCGGGGCGTGACAGGTCTCAAGTAACGGATTGAGGTGTCAAGAAGAGGCTCTAAGTTGCTAAGGAGCGACTTCAGATTTGAAGTTGGACTAAGAATCGTTGAGGTAATAATCTTGTCTCTTAAGTGTTACAAGATTATTTATTGTTGTTAGCCTTACATGTTTGCTAGCATGAAGTATATGTGTTGAAGTTTTATAAGTATTATAGATTGATTGTAGCCTTAAATCCGAAATGTCATATAAACAATTTGAAGTTGGATTACAAATTGGTCGTTAATTAGAATCGTCGCATGTTACCTACTTGAAGATTATAGTAGTTATAATCAATTGCGACTTGATATCATGTTATGCTAACAACTTGGATTGAAATGGAAATTGGATAAGAATTGATGTTATAGTACCTCAAGTTGCCGAATTGGCCTAGTAGTTGTATTAGTTTGATATCGTTTGTGGGGCGGAATTTTACACGTCTAGTAGGCGTGTAATCCCCTATTGTTAATTGCATTGATTGGGCCTTAAATGTGGCGTGTTTGGTTATTGAATTCGGCCTTGAAAAAGGTGGCAAAGTAAGTAGAAACAAAGGAGGTGCTGTCCGATTTTCCGCAGAATTTAGTGACTTTACACTTATAATATTCTACGTTGGAAGTAAGACGTTAATAGACGTATTGTGGACATTATAGGTTGACATACTACCGGCGGGATATTGTACTTGGCAAGTGGTTTGACCCGAAAAGGTATGTAGAACTTTCCTATCTTTTGAGCATGACTAGTTGCACGTATATAGTACGGTAGACGTACAAGACCTTGATATCCTTTACTAGTTTTATGAATAGCCAAGTTGGGTGAGTTAGGAGATTAACTCACTTCTTTAAAAGTATTAAGGATGTCTTAAGTTGTTTTAAATTAAGGGACTTGAAGAGTTTTAAAGTATGTGATACTTGTTTTGTTTTAAACGTATAAGTCCCTTGGATAGGAAATTGTAATTGGCTAAGGTATAAAGTTAATATAACGACTTTATGGGAATATGGTCCTGTTTTGATCATGAGCTTCCTATTTTATATTGTAAGGATACTACTGTTTACTCTCATTGTTAGTAAGGCACAATGTGTTGTAATTTGATTATCATATATGTCCCCGGATTTGTTTTTGTTACCCTATGGTCATGCTTTTACGATGTGGGATTCCGGGGCATGAGACCACGTGGTATTTAGGACACAGGTGGGACTTGGTGTTCATGTATCCTTATTGGTGTTATTACATGATGGACTGCCGGCAGTGAGGAAGGATTCCACGGGCATGATTGATATTATGGGCGTGAGACCCATAGTTATATTTGAGTAGTGACTTTGAGGGCTGCGTCACGACTTGATATGATCGCTTATGTGTTATGTATCGTAGGTTGGATATCATACATGTCTCCGGGTTTGTTTAGACTGTTATGATTTTATTACGCATTTCATCGCTCACATACTTGGTACATTCTTTGTACCGACTCCTGGGCCGCGTCACGCCAGCAGTATAGGTACGCAGTTTGGTGATCGGCAGGTGTAAGACCCTGCTCAGAGTTTTTGGATAGCTCCCTCTGTTCAGGAGTTTATCATTTTGGTATAGTTCCTTCAAGATGTGCTTTTGTACGATTATGGGTACGGCGGGCCTTGTCGTCATGTTTCAAGAAACTCTTAGAGGTCTGTATTCATATGTGGGATTGGACTCATGTGCAGTGTAGTGTCTTTTATTATGTATATTATATGGCAGCCTTGTCGGCTTTGCCTTGCACGTACGTTGGTTTTAAAAAAAAAAAAAGGTGTTATTAAATTTCCGCAGTTTACTTGTGTTGTTAAGGTAGCAGGGTGCCCAGGTAGGGCACCAGTCACGGGCCCGGGGTTCGGGGTGTGACAGAGTGGTATCAGAGCAGTCAGTCCTCGGAATGTTTACAGACCGTGTCTAGTAGAGTCTTGATTATCGGTGTGTTGCGCGCCACACCCATAAACAGGAGGCTACAGGACATTTAGGAGTTGGTTTCTATTCTTCTCACTCTAAGATCGTGCCATAGAGCTGTGTTAGTAAGATAATTCCTCTCTGACGTATTGTTGTGTTACAGTTATGCCTCCAAGGAGGGCAACAGCCGCCCAGAAGGGCAAAGGAGTAGCAGGAGCTACTAGTCAGACTCAGAGAGTTGATAGGGCTTATGCCCAGGTTATACCGGATGTTGTTCCGCAGTCGGCGAGTTCTTCTTCGCCAGGTTTTGAGGCCCCAGCACCAGAGCCTCCAGTTTCTCAGTTAAGGGAAGACTTTAGGGTCATGAAGCCATTATGTTATTGACCGGATAGTAGTGTTACGATTTCATCGCCAGGAAGTTATTCGGCCAAGCATGCATGTGTGTACAGAGTAGGGGCCAACACGAGATCGGCAGAAGAGGGCTAGACCGGTTGGTTATTCCGGTGAGTTTTTGGACGAGCTGCCTCAGCAGCGAGTGAGATATTCGTCCCAGCCTACCCAGTACATACCCCCGCAGAGCACAGGTGGGATATTGGAGCCCACGAGGTATTTAGGAGCCGGTCCAAGCTCCAGGGGTCGAGGTCCTCAGAGGAGCAGAGGACTTCCTCAGTCGAGGTCACCTATTCCTCAGTGTTTCAGATGTGGTAAGCGTCATTCGGGGAAATGCCGTTATGGCACAGGTGTTTGTTTTTATTGTGGCCGTCCGGGCCATATTCTGAGGGTATGTCCTTTTAGAAAGAGCACCGGTGGTGGCTCAAATTTATGAGGCCGATGGTTGATTCCCTTTCCTCCACAAATGCGTTCCCTGCAAGTATGCGTTGGATGTTAGCCAGCCGTGGTAGAGGTCAGGGTGGAGTTTATAGTTCTGGCGGTCCTTTGAACCGCAGAGATGACGTGACTACTGGACAGGACCAGGAGGCGACATCGCACGGGGTTACAGGTATATCTCGATTCTTTTGAATCATGCGTGCATTGATAGATTCAGATTTCGCCCTAGCATATATGTTTTCCCTTTGTTGCTAGCAGTTGTAAGTGATAGTACCCCAGAGGTAGGGATACCTTGATTAGTAAAGTGAGAAGTTAAGAATATTGACAAGAATGATAAGTGAGCTGAGACTAGAGTTGTGTAGAGTTCACACGTAGAAGTTGCCCCATGACAGTGTAAGACCAATAGGGAAGATTGTACAGTAGGAATACTTTGGCTTATGTGACGAACCTCTAGTGAATAGGGGGATAGGGTAAGAAGTACCTTGAGATAAGAGAGAGATTTATTTCAGACTAAGAATGAGAAGTTGAGTGTGACGATGAGTCGGGTTATGGACTCATTTCGGGTCAGCCGATAGTATGGAATGGGGTGATGTCAGTTGGTAGTGGTCCCGCTATGTGATAGGGTCCCGAGGATGCCAGGCCCAAGTTTAGTAAATCGTTGTACGAGTTTGTGGACGCGTTCCACCGGAACTAGGTCGTAAGGACCGAGAAAAGCCTTAACGGGAATGTAAGTAACAATATGGCCAAGTTGGTTAGTGTTACACCCCGGAATTTCAGGATATGTTTATAAGAACGTACGTAAGAACTCAACAATGTTAAGATTTGAGACGAGTAAAAGTTTGTCGGAATTTTTGGAATTGGTCGGAAGCGAAATATTGCGACGAACGGGAGGGCGACACGTGTCACCCCCCCTTATGGTCATGGACGAAATTGTCATGGTTAGAATGGTCATTTGACCATAAATTAAATGACCAAGTCTTGCTAGTCTTGAAGCTTGACAAAGTTGACTAAGTCAAAGGCCACCTAGACTTGATCCATGTGAAACTTATCCAAGCCACACAATTGTGCTAATCTTAACCCTCCATCATGTTATATATTGTATGCTAGTGCAAGACAAGGCTAAACACTTAGAAATTTTCAAGAAAATTTGAGGGAGGCTTGAGGGAGCTCTCGGCCAAGGGCTAGGGTTTGAAGGAAATTTTTTCAATTGCTGTCCAATAATTCCCCCACTTTAAACAAAGGTACCTAAGGGTATAGTAAGTGTTTCTCAATAAAAAGATCCCGGAAATGTGGTGTTTTCGTATTAGTCGCAAGGCGAAAACCTAAAGGGTTATTCAACTTTGAAGTTGAAACTTGAAGATGAGTCTTTTATAAGATTCTAAGGGTTGCTTGGAGTGGATTGGAACGTCGAAAGGAGGAGCTAAAGTTGCTAAGGAGCGACTTGTGATCTTGGATCAAAATTGGGCTAATTGAGGTATAATCTTCGTTTTACTTTTGTAATTGAAGATTTCATGTTATGATAAGTTATAAGTGATCATGTGATTTGTGTTATGAAGTTTGATAAGTGACATGGATTGTAGAAGCCTAGAACCGAAAAGGACATGATTAGCCTTTTGAAATTGAAATACAATTTTGGTCGTTTATTAGAATCGTCGCATGTTTACCTACTTGAGGATTGTAGTAGTTGTAATCGATTGCGGCTTGATATCATGTTATACTAAACCACTTGGATTAAAAAGGAATTGGAAACGATTTGTATTGTTGCCTAATTGTCGAATTGACATTATAGTTTAGACTAGTTTGTTATCGTTTGTGGTGAGCCAATTGGGGCTGTTTGGTTATTCATTTGTATTGAACTACATTATAAATTGTGGTGAGCCAATTGGGGCTGTTTGGTTATTGTATTCGGCCTTGAAAAAGGTGGCAAAGTTAGTAAAAACAAAGGAAGTGTTGTCCGATTTTCCGTAGAATTTAGTGAATTGCACTTGGAATATTCTACGTTTGAAACTAGAAGTTAATAGACGTACTATGGTCATTATAGGTTGGCATACTACGTACGGCGATTGGACTTAGCAAGTGGATTAAACCGAAGAGGTATGTGGAACTTTCTTATCTCTTGAGCATGATTAAGTTGTAAATGTATAGTACGGTAGACGTACAAGATTTTGACAATCTAGTCTATTTGATATCCTTGGCTTGTTTTAAGAATGCCCAAGTTGTTTGAGTTAGGGAATTAACTCACTTGTTTAATTATTAAGGATATCTTGGTTTTCAAAAGTTAAGAGACTTTAAGTATGTTGAAAGTATTTTGATACTTGTTTTGTTGGAAAGTTTAAGTCTCTTGGTTAAAAAGAAGTATGTAAGTTGCTAATGTATAAAGCTAGTATAACGGCTTTATGGGAAGTTGGTTATAATAGCTCTATGGAAAGTTAATAAGAGAATGGTTTACTCTTAAGTAATTTAAGCATGTTAAGGGACTTGAAGAGTTTTAAAGAATGTGACACTTGTTTCGTTTTAAACGTATAAGTCCCTTGGATAGGAAATTGTACTTGACTTAGGGATAAAGTGAATATAACGACTTTATGAGGAGTTGGTTATATTGGCTTTATGGAAAGATAAATGGCTTGATTTATTTGAAAGGCAATTTGATTTAAAGGCATCAATTGCCTAAGGCTTTTACGAGAGAAGAAGTCACTTGATTTAGAAGCCTAATTTTATTTCTAAAAGTATTGTGACTTGTCTTGAAAAAGAAATTGTAACTTGATACTACGGTTATTAGTATCTTGGAAGTTTTATAATGAAATGAGTCATTTTGAAAGAATAGAAGTACGTAGTACTTTGGGTTAAATTCCCGGATTTTTATAAAGAACATGTTAGTGCCTTAAGTAAACTAAAATGAGAGTGTATATGAAACAGAATAATAAGAAGTTAGGGGATTGCTTAACTTGCTTATATATTGTATGATAAGCCGGTAGTGCTTATGTTATGTGTGATAGCCGGATTTGTGCTAGTAGTTCAGAAATAATTGCGGGGTCATTCCCCGGGTTTGTGGCATTGCATATTCCCGTGGATTTGCTACCCACGATGCGAGGAATACCTCATGCGAGTCCGTAGGGCTTATGCGGGTGAAATAGTCCCATGCGGGCGGGTCCAGCCTATGCGAGGAATACCTCATGCGAGTCTTTAAGGGCTTATGCGGGTGAAATAGTCCCATGCGAGGAATACCTCATGCGGGTCCACGCGATCTATGCGGGTGAAATAGTCCCAGGAATAGGATTGCTTAATGATACTGCGGACAGGTGGTCCTGTTTTGATCGTGAGCTTCCTACTTTATATTGTAAGTATACACCTATTTACTCTCATTGTTAGTAAGGCACAGGTCGTTAATCGAGTATCATACATGTCTCGCTTTATTATTAGACTTATGATTTCATTCTGATGCTTTGATTTCACATATTTGGTACATGTTGTCTCGACCTCCTTGGGCTGCGTTCATGCAGTAGAGTGAGTTCTTGATCCTCGCTCTTAGGATCACTGTTCATTTGTTGAAGCTCCTCATTTCGGAGGCTTATCCTGGTATTGTCGGTTGTTGTACATTCGTGGTATGGCGGGGCCCCGTCACTTGAGTTGTTATTCTTAGAGTGCAGTAGTCACATAGTGGATTGGGTTGTAAAGAAAAAAATGTCTTGTTTTTGGTATAAGTTCTGGAAGGTGGCCTTATCGGCTAGCTTGTTGTTATTTTATGTTTAAGTATTTTATCGATTGTGTATGTTCATTGCTATTCTCGATGTATGCCAAAGGGGTGCCTGTGTAGGGCACGATGTGAGCTTGGTCGGTCGTGATGATTAGTAACTCGAGTTGGGAGCGAAACAAAATTTGAGATTTTGTACGTGTACTAGATGAGTTTGAAAGTACGAGAAAGTATGACAAGTAAGGAAAGAAAGGAACCTCTAAGGATCCCGTGTTTGGGAAGACGGTAACCTTCGAGTTTTGTGAGAAGGGACCACGGACGGAAGGTCCATTATTATGTTTACGTATGTTGTGGTGGCCATGTGTGGCATCGTTGGTCCTGTGCATTTGATTGATAGGCATAGTATAGAGATTGGGCCGGAGTTTGTATAGCGTGAAAACCGACTAAGAACATTCGGGGACGAATGTTTCTAAGGGGGGAAGAATGTTACACCCGTAAGTCCGTGACATGTATAAGAGAATGTACGTAAGGAATCAAGACTTGGAAATTTATGCGAAAGGAAGAATTGTTTTTCCGACGGAAAATCTTAGAAACGTCGGAAAGGAAAAATGTTCGTTGTTGAGAATTGGATTCTCAAAATACATTGTTTGAAGAGTATGGAACTCTTAACCTTATGGAAATTTATTTTTACGGATTTGGTCACGTGGGGCCCACCCGAGGAATTTTACATTTTTGTGGGGCCCACGAGGGTTACGGAATTTTATGGACGAATGAGAGGGAGACACGTGGCACCCCCACAAGTGGTCTTGGACGAAATTGGTAAGGGGCAAAATGGTCATTGACCACCTTGGAAGATTAGTCTTGCTAGCATGACATTGTTGACTTGTCAACTTGTCCACATAGGCTTAATCCAAGTGAAATTCATCTTAGCCACCCATTTGTTTAAGTCTAAGCCCTCCAATATGTGTTATATACTAAGTTAGTGCAAGACAAGGTCTTTTACACTTAGAAATTTTTAGAGAACTAGAGCTTGAGACTTGAGGGCTCTCGGCTTTGAGGTACTTTGAACAAGAAAATTTTGTAATTTTGATCCATTAGCCACAAGACTTTAACCCAATGTCCCCAAGGGTATTGTAAGGATATCTCAATAGAAAGATTTCGGAAAAAACGCATTTTTACGTTAGTCGCAAGGCGGAAACTAAGGGAGTTCTTCAACTTTGAAGTTGGAACTTGAAGATGGGTTCTTCATAGGCCTCTAAGGAGTGCTTGGAGCGGATTGGAACCTAAGGGAAGGAGCTAAGAATTGCTAAGGCGCGACTTTGGAATCTTGGAAATTTTAAGGGCTTATAAAGGTATATTCTTGTCGTTTTAGCAATTAAGGTTTACTTATCATTGTAGCTATGGTTATTAGCAAGCATGAGTTATATAGTATGAAGTTTGATAAGTATTTTGACTATTGGAACCCTAATCCGAAATCTAGCATGTTTAGCTTTAAGATTTCAATTCAAGTCGATTATTAGTTAAGTCGTCACATGTTGTATAAAGAAGGAAATTGTAGTTGTTGAAGTTGTTTATGACTAAATAACATGTTGACCTAAGAACTTGGAATTGGAAAAGGATTGGAAAAGACGTAGTGTTGTTGGTTATATGTTGGCCGAGAATGGCTAGTGAAGTATTAAACTATTTGGTATGAATTGTGGGGCGGAATTTTACACGTATTGTAAGGCGTGTAATCCCCTTTGTTTGGTTGTTGTTTGGAGCCTTAAATGTGGTGTGTTGGTTATTGTATTCGACCTTGAAAAAGGTGGCAAAGTGAGTAGAAACAAAGGAAGTGCTGCCCGATTTTCCGTAGAATAAGCGACCGTATACTTAGTATTATTCTACGTTGAGACTAGAAGTTGATAGTCTTGTTGTGACCATTATAGGTTGACACTTCTACGTACGACGTATTCAGCTTATCTTGTGGATTTTAGCCGAAAAGGTATGTGAACTATCTCTTCTTCTAGCATGATTCCTTAAGATTAAGAAAGTATGTTCTACTCCTTAAATGATCCATTCCTTGGTTGTATTTGGATTGCCTAGAATAGAATTTGTTCTATGTACTTCCTTGATTGTACTTTGATGTTTAAATTGTAAGTTGTAAAATTCATTTTCTTAGTGAAGTTTGGATTCTTAAAAGTGAAAGTATTTTACTTAAAGTACATAGAGTCTTGAAAAGGAAGTGGTCTCCAAATCTTTTGGGCTAGTGCCTTAGTCCCAAAATCCTAAAGGTCATTATAATGACTTTAGGGGAGTTAAAGGAGTGATTTTCTTAATTGTTTTAAGAGAGGAGAAATGACATGATTTAAGAGAATTAACTTGTTTTAAAGGTGTGAGTTACTTGAGGTTTAAAAGTAGAAGAAACTTGTTTTCTAAATGTTAAGATACTTGAAGTATTTTGAAAGTTAAGAACTTGATTTGTAAGTATGTGATACTTGGTTTTAAAAGTATAAGTCTCTTGGTTATAAAAAGGAATGGATATGTCTAAAACCATAAAGGGTTATAACGGCTTTATGGGAAGTTGGTTATAACGGCTTTATGGAAGGTTTAGAAAGTTGTCTATTTTGATTAAAGGGCATAAGTTGCCTAGTTTGTGAAAATTTAAAGTTACTTGGTTTCAAGCTTTGAAATGAGTTTCAAAAAAGTATAGTAACTTACTTTGAAGAATAGACACGCCTTGATACTACGGGTGTTAGTATCTTGGGATTTTACATAAAAAGGAGTCTTTTGAAAAGAATGTACGTACGTAGTACTTTGGCTTGATAAATTGAGAATTTGTCTAAGTGTGCCTTGATTAGTACTTTGGCTTGATAAATTGAGAATTTGTCTAAGTGTGCCTTGATTAGTACTTTGGCTTGATAAATTGAGAATTTGTCTAAGAGTGCCTTGATAAGTACTTTGGCTTGTTAAATGAGAATTATTCTATTTGTGCCCTGATAAGTACTTTGGCTTGTTAAATGAGAATTATTCTATTTGTGCCACGATAAGTACTTTGGCTTGTTAAATGAGAATTATTCTATTTGTGCCCGATAAGTACTTTGGCTTGTTAAATGAGAATTATTCTATTTGTGCCCTGATAAGTACTTTGGCTTGTCAAATGAGAATTATTCTATGTGTGCCTTGATAAGTACTTTGGCTTGGTTAATTGAGAATTATTTCCATGTGTGCCTTGATAAGTACTTTGGCTTGGTTAATTGAGAATTATTTTCATGTGTGCCTTGATAAGTACTTGGCCTGATTAGTTGAGAATTGCCTATGTGTCTTTGGAAATAGCCGGTTGTGTGCTATTGGTATATCAGTCGTTTCGGGGTCATTCCCCGGGTTTGTGGCATTTGCAGTTTCCGTGGAATTGCTACCCACGATGCGAGGAATACCTCATGCGGGTCCGTAAGGACTTATGCGGGTGAAATAGTCCCATGCGGCGGGTCCGACCTATGGGAGGAATACCTCACGCGAGTCGTAAGGGCTTACGCGGTGAAATAGTCCCATGCGAGGAATACCTCACGCGTCCACGCGCCTACGCGGTGAAATAGTCCCAGGAGTAGGATGGCTAAATGATACTGCGGGCGGATAGTCCTGTTTTGATCATGAGCTTCCTATTTTATATTGTAAGGATACTACTGTTTACTCTCATTATTAGTAAGGCACAATGTGTTGTAATTTGATTATCATATATGTCCCAGGATTTGTTTGTGTTACCCATGGTCATGCTTTTACGATGTGGGATTAGGGCATGAGACCACGTGGTATTTAGGACACAGTGGGACTTGTGTTCATGTATCCTTATTGGTGTTATTACATCATGGATCGCGGTGAGGAAGGATTCCACGTATGATTGATATTATGGGCGTGAGACCCATAGTTATATTTGAGTAGTGACTTTGAAGGCGTCCCGACTTGATATGACCGCTTATGTGTTATATCGTAGGTTGGCTATCATACATGTCTCCGCTTTGTTTAGATTATGATTTCATTACTGATTTCATTCACATACTTGGTACATTCTTCGTACTAACCTCCTTGGCTGCGTTCATCCGCGAGTTTAGGTACTTGATTTGGTGATCGGCAGTGTAGGACCACCTGCCGAGTTTTGGATAGCTCCTCTGCATTGAGTTTATCATTTTGGTATAGTTCCTTGATGTGCTTTTTATGCGATTATGGGTACGGCGGGGCCTTGTCCCGTCATGTTTCAGTAAAACTCTTAGAGGTCTGTATTCA
Source organism: Przewalskia tangutica (assembly GCA_029844215.1). Classification (NCBI taxonomy): domain Eukaryota; kingdom Viridiplantae; phylum Streptophyta; class Magnoliopsida; order Solanales; family Solanaceae; genus Przewalskia; species Przewalskia tangutica. The sequence continues at coordinate 109,896,823 of CM056718.1, forward strand.
TATGTGGGATTGGACTCATGTGCAGTGTAGTGTCTTTTATTATGTATATTATATGGCAGCCTTGTCGGTTTTGCCTTGCTCGTACGTTGGTTTTAAAAAAAAAAAAAAGGTGTTATTAAATTTCCGCAGTTTACTTGTGTTGTTAAGGTAGCAGGGTGCCCAGGTAGGGCACCAGTCACGGGCCCGGGGTTCGGGGTGTGACAGCTAATAAGAAGTTAGGGGGATTTCTTAACTTGCTTATTTATTGTATAATAAGCCGGTAGTGCTTATGTTATGTATGATAAGCCGGTAGGGCTTATGTTATGTATGATGGCCGGTTGAGATAGGGTAAGAGTATAAATGAGGGGTAAACCCCCAAGACGTTATACCACCTTCTCCAGGGTAAGAGTATAAATGAGGGGTAAATCCCCAAGACGTTATACCACCTGCTTCAGGGTAAGAGTATAAATGAGGGGTGAACCCCCAAGACGTTATACCACCTGTTTCCGTGGATTTGCTACCCATGATGCGAGGAATACCTCATGCGAGTCCTTATGGGCTTATGCGGGTGAAATAGTCCCATGCGGTAGTCTGACCTATGCGAGGAATACCTCATGCGGGTGAAATAGTCCCAGGAGTAGGATTGCTTAATGATACTGCGGGCGGATGGTCCTGCTTTGATCGTGAGCTTCCTATTTTTATGTTGTACGTATACTCTTAGTTACTCTCATTGTTAGTAAGGAACTGTGTACTGTAATTTTATTATCATACATGTCTCCGGCTTTGTTTTAAACTTATGATGTAATTACAGTATTTTCCAGTTTTACATACTTAGTACATATTGTGTACTGACCCCCTTCCTCGGGGGCTGCGTTCATGCCGCAAGTAGGGGTAAGCAGGTGGTGGATCCTCATTCTTAGGATCACTTATCAGATGTCAGAAGCTTCATTTCTCCGGAGGCTTGTCTTTTTGGTACAATTTTTACCTGATGTTGATGATTTATGTACATTCAGGGGTATGGCGGGGCCCTGTCCCGCCACAGTTGTTATCCTTAGAGGTCTGTAGTCACATGTTGTGGTTTGGGGCTGTAAGAACCGAGTTGTACAGTTTTGCTTTTGATTATGCATATTTTATGAAAGACGGCCTTATCGGCTATCCTGTGATGTTATTGTCTAAACATGTTGTATGTTGTGTATGTTCATTGCTATTCTCGATGTATACAGGCAGGGTGCCCGGGTAGGGCACGATCGGGTCGTGACACATTTCTACACCCTTATTCCTTTAGGACTTACATTAGCAATTACTATACTTAAACATACATATTGGTGGCTGAATTTCCAGCATATACACGCCACAAAATAGTCCCTAAAACTGCATCACAATACCCCACTGTTTTACCACAGTTTCGGCCAACATCAAGACTCCAAACCAAAGCCCCTTTTCATAACTCTTATAATCCAATATAAGTTCAACACTTCATATAAACCATATCAACTTGTAATAACAACATTTCCTTCATTTTAACATGCAAGTAGTGACGTTTCATAACAACAATAACCAACAAAATCCAAGATACTAAAAACTGCCTAGATTTCGGCCAACATGCTAAACAACCTCATGCATTTCTTATTCTCCATTCTTCTTAATACATGTTCATCCCTTAACTATAACAACATGTAATATCCAATTACTTTAAAAGAAGAAGAACTTTTACCTTAAATTTGTTATACCCCGTATTTCCAGAGTATGTATGTGAGGACGTACATACGATTATTCAAGCTCTAAGTAGATTAAGGATGTAAGATTTGTTTTTTCGACGGAAAAATTTTCCGAACCTTGTAGGGGAATTTTACGTGTTCAATAATTTATTTAATTTAGATTTTTCCGAGAGATGAAATATTTTGGACCAATAGGAGGGCGACATGTGTCACCCTTAGGTGGCATGTTTGGACGATTTGGTGGGCAAGCTAGCCTTGCACGTTTTTTCCATTTTAAAGACCATAAACATTTGGTCAATGTCTTGCAAGATATTTGTGTAGTAGATAGATAAGTGGGGCCCACACAACACATGTCCAAATCTTCACCCTCTACTTGCTTGAATCTTGACCATTGACTTCCCTATAAATACCCCTTGTGTGCAAGACTTATTCTTCATCCACTTAAACATTTTCCAAGTCTCAACACTCCCTCCCCCTTTGAGAAAGCTCTCGTCCAAAGCTTCCCCCCCTCTTGATAGTTCTCGTCAAACACACTTGGTAGAAAATGTCTTCAAGTATTGTTACTATTCCAAAATACCTTAGCCCAAATCCCTTGTAGTATTCCCAAGTTACCTCTATACTAAGAGCCCCGAAATACTACTTTATTTCCTTTAGTCACAAAAAGAAACCCTAGAAAAATCTTCATAGTTGGTTGAAGTATTAAGTAGAAGTTGTGTAGAAACTTCTAAGGGTTTCTTGGAGCGGATTGGAGCGTACAGAATAGGAGCTAAACGTTGCTCAGGATCGACTTATAATCTTGGATAATTTTGGGCTTATCGAGGTAATGATCTTTGTCCCCCTATTGTAATTGGATGTTACATGTTGCAGTAATGTATAGTTAAGTATACTATATGTAGAATGATTATAGATAAGAATTGAACTGTATTTACATTGGACTGTATTTACAGTAGACTTGTAGTATTATTGTGGAGTAGAATTGTATACGTCCGGTTAGACGTGTAACCCCCCCTGGAATTGTTGGCTTGGTAGCAGGCCTCGTTAGAGGAGGAGAGTTATGTGGTTGCGGGGAGGTCTTCTAATTTTCCGTAGAATATGGAACCGTGTACTTAGAAATATTCTACGAAGGGGATCTAGAAGTTAATAGACGTTTTATGGCCATTATAGGTTGAAGTTCTACGAGTAGCGTGTTCTACTTGAAGGGTGGACAAGGCTAGCAGGGTTATAGTACGGTGGAGCGTTTTGCTAATTGTCGATAATCGTCGCGAGGTATGTGAACCTCTTCCTATCCTTTCTAGCATGATGTTTGTAAACTATGTAGTACGGTAGACGTACGTGTGCTAAATGAATTTGGTTGGTTTAAAACATAAAGTGTTATAACGGCTTTATGGGAAGTTTGTTATAACAACTTTATGTAGGTAAAGAAATGGGTTGTTGATTTTAAAAGATATGGGACTTGACTTATATTTGACTTGATATGATCTGTGAAGAACTTGAATTGTGTAGAAAGTTATGAAACCTCATTCGTGAGTAATGAGTACTTGGTTTTTAAATAATAAGTTATATTGATTTCGGAAATAAGAATAAGTATCGAATAAACCACTGCAGCGCTAATAAAGGAAAATGTATTGACTAATTAATTATTATTAAAAGCAGTAGAAACCTCCATCTGCATAGAAGCTAAGATAAGACAAAATTGTATTACATTTTCTAGATCACGGTTGCTTTAATAAGATTATTAATAACAAGTATTGATTTTTCTTAAATTCCAAAGTAAGGAACTTGTTTTCTAAAAAGAGAAAGACTTGAAAATTTGATGTGTTTTCGTAAAAAGAAGGCATGCTTTTGTCTTAAGTTGGTTTAAAAAGACGGTATGGAAATTGTTTTGGTTTACGTAAAAAGATAGTTGCTCTATTTTGATACTACGGGTATCGTGTGACTATTGTGAAAGAAATGGATCTTTTTAAAAGAACTAAAGTATGTAGTACTTTAGGGTTAAAAACCCGGAATTGTTGACATGAAATAAAAGTACTTTGTGTGAGTAACTTGCCCATGTTTTGCCTGTGAAAGCCTTGTAATGACTTCTAGAAAGTGTGGTAAGTTGGTTTGATAAAGTGAACATGTTATGATGCTACGTGTGTTGGTATCTTGTGATGTTTGTGTAAGGAAGTTATTCTTGTTGTGCTTACGTTGTTTAACGATAAGCCCGTTGTACTGGTATTATATCACATACCCCCCTGACTTGTTATGATGCCGAGGATTTGCCACCCTCGATGCGAGGAATACCTCATGCAGGTCCATGTGGCCTATGCGAGTCAGCGGAGTTCCAGGACAGGATGATCACTCCGGGTGTGTTACGCCGATGCGAGGTTTTATACCTTATGCGGCCCATGTGTGGCTATGCGGACTTCGGGGGTCCAGGAGGATGCCGCGGGTTAGCTACCCCCGATGCGAGGAATACCTCATGCGGGCCTATGTGTGGCCTATGCGGAGCTGCGGTAAGTTCCAGGATTAGACGCGCACATTGATACTGAGGTCGAGTGGCCAGCTTCGATCATGTGGCGCGGTCTAGAAAGACCTCGTGATACAATATTATAGCATTATTGGTACGGTGGGTTTTAGGAGTCGGCTATGCCTTCGTACTTACCCCGTACGGTTTTATTATGACACGGGTGGGACCTGGTGTTCAGGTGTATTCTTTGGTGCTTTTATATCATGGACTGCCGACAGTGAGGAAGGAATTCCACGGGCATGATTGATATTGTGGGCATGAGACCCATGGTTATATTTGAGTGATGACTTTAAGGGCGTGAGTCCCTGACTTGACATGACTGCTTACATATTGTGTATCGTAAATTGGTTATCATATATGTCTTCTGTTTTATATAGACTATTATGATTTCATTCTGATATTTTGATTTCACATACTTGGTACTGTTATCGACCTCCTTCGAAATGCGTTCATGCCGCAGTAGGTACACGATTGTTGATCCTCGCTCATAGGATCACAGTTCAGCGTTTTGGGAAGCTCCGTTTTTCCGGAGGCTTATCTTGGTATAGTCCCCTGTCATTGTAGGTACTTACATTCAGGGGTATGGCGGGGCCCTGTCCCGTCGTTGTTGTTATAACACTCTTAGAGGTCTGTAGTACTGTGTGGGCAGGGTTTGTAAAAGGGATGTAACTGTTCACTCTTTATGTATATATATATACATGCCGAAAGGCAATCTTTTCTTGGATAACTGTTTCTCATTTTATATTGTTTCATGTCTTGTTTTTTTATATTCCGCTGGTTACTCTGATGTATGTCTACTTAGGTGCCCGGGTAAGGCACCAGTCACGGGCCCGGGTTCGGGTCGTGACAAAAGTGGTATCAGAGCAGTTAATCCTCGGAAAGTGTCTACAGACCGTATCTAGTAGAGTCTTGATTATCGGTGTGTTGTGCACCACACCAATAATCAGGAGGCTATAGGATATTTAGGATTGATTTCCATTCTTCTCATTCTGAGATTGTGCCTTAGAGCTGTGTTATAAGTTGGACCCCTCTAACGTATTTCTTTCCCTTACCAGTTATGCCTCCGCACAAGGCAACCCGGGCCCAGAAGGGCAAGCGTATGAGGCTGCGAGTAAATCTGAGGGTTACAAGGGCACATGCCCAATCATCACCTGAGGTGGTGCTTCATTCGGGGAGTTCTACGACGTCGCCAGCCCCAGCAGAGTTTAGCACTGCGGCAGCAGTTCCTACTGCGGCCATGATATCTGGACCTTCAGTTCCACGACCAGGAGCGGAAAATATGGATTGCAAAGAGACAACCCTGTTACTAGCTAGGGATTGGGCAACCAGAGAGTATATAATGTACCGATTTATCACGGGTCTTGATGATTATCTAAGGAAGGGTTGTGCGAGAGTAGCTCTTGATCGAGCATGAGCATGGCTGCGTCTTGGCTTATGCAGCAGTGAGAACGTAGGTCGACGGGTTAACCAAGATCGTGAAGAGGGCGGATCGGCCAGGTCCTTTAGTAACTTTCGAGGTGAACCGCCTCAGCAGTAGAATGGATATGCGCCTCCGCCAGTGCAGAGTGGTCCTCCACAGGCTTCAGGGCGTTCGGGGTATTGTTACACCCCGTATTTACAGGACATATTTTAAGAACGTACGTAAGAACTCACAAGTATTAAGATTTGAAACTTGTAAAATTTATCGGAATTATGAAACTGTCGGAAAACGTATTATTATGATGAATGGGAGGGCGACACGTGTCACCCCCCCCCCCCCTTAATGATGCCTTGGACGATTTGTGCAAGGGCAAGAGGGTCATTGGACCTTTGTTAGCAAGACAAGTTTTGCAACTTGAAAGCTTGATAATCTTGACTAAGTCAAAGGACCCACAAAGGCTTGATATTTACTAGGAGCTTATCCAAGCCACCCAATTGTTCATATATTGACCCTCCAATGTGCTATATAATACTACTAGTAGCAAGAGTGAGCTTAACACTTAGCCAAATTTTCACAAAATTTGAAGAACTCAAGCATGTTGCTCTCGGGTTCATGTCCAAAGAAAAAGAAATTTTTTTGTTCCTTGTTCATTAAGCCCCACACTTTAAACCAAGGTTCTTGAGTATATTGTAAGCATGTCTCAATAGAAACATCTCGGAAAAAAATAGTTTTCGGGTTAGTCGCAAAGCGAAAACCTAGTTGCTTTCTAGGTTTTGTTTGGAAGTTTGAAAGAATTTTGTTGGTGTTGTTCTAAGGGTCTCAACTAGCGGATTGAAACGTCTTGAAGAGGCTCTAAGTTGCTAAGGAGTGACTTTGGTTTTGGAGTTGGATTAAGATTCGTTAAGGTATAATCTTGTCCCTTATAAGTGTTACAAGATTATTTATTGTTGTTGTTAGCTTTACTTGTTGCTAGCATGAAGTTGATAGGTTGAAGTTTATAAGTATTATGGATTGCTTGTAGCTTAAATCCGAAATGTTATAAGCCACTTGAAGTTGGATTACTAATTGGTCGTTTATTAGAAATCGTCGCATGTTACTTACTTGAGGATTATTGTAGTTATAATCAATTGCGACTTGATATCATGTTATGCTAACAACTTGGATTGAAATGGATATTGGATAAGAATTGATGTAGTAGTACTTCAAGTTAGCCGATTTGGCCTAGTAAGTTGTATCAAATTGATATCTATTGTGGGGCGGAATTTTACACGTCTAGTAGGCGTGTAATCCCCTATGGTTGATTGCATTGATTGGGCCTTAAATGTGGCGTGTTTGGTTATTGTATTCGGCCTTGAAAAAGGTGACAAAGTAAGTAGAAACAAAGGAGGTGCTGTCCGATTTTCCGTAGAAATTAGCGACTTGACACTTATAATATTCTACGTTTGAAGTAAGGCTTTAATAGACGTATTGTGAATATTATAGGTTGACATACTACGGGCGACACTTTGTACTTGGCAAGTGGTTTGACCCGGCGAGGTATGTAGAACTTTTCCTATATTTTGAGCATGACTAGTTGTACGTATATAGTACGACAGACGTACAAGACCTTGATATCCTTTACTAGTTTTATGAATAGCCAAGTTGGGTGAGTTAGGAGATTAACTCACTTCTTTGAAAGTATTAAGGATGTCTAATGTTTTATTAAAGTTAAGGGACTTGAAGAGTTTTAAAGTATGTGATACTTGTTCCGTTTTAAACGTATAAGTCCCTTGGATAGGAAATTGTATATGGCTAAGGTATAAAGCGAATGTAACGACTTTATGGGGAGTTGGTTATATTTGCTTTATGGAAAGATAAATGACTTAATTTTAATGAAAAGGCAATTTGATTTTTAAGGCATCAATTGCCTAAGGTTTTATAATAAAAAGGAGTCACTTGATTTAGAAACCTAACTTTATTTTTTAAAAGGTATTGTATTTGGTCTTGAAAAGTAATTTTGACTTGATACTACGGTTTATAGTATCTTGGAAGTTCTATATGAAAATGAGTCATTTTTAAAAGATTGGAAGTACGTAGTACTTTGGGTTAAACTCCCGGATTTATTATAACATATTAGTGCCTTAAGTAAACTAAAATGAGAGTGTAGATGAATAAGACTAATAAGAAGTTAGGGGGATTTCTAACTTGCTTATTTATTGTAATGACACGGTTGAGATAGGGTAAGAGTATAAGTGAGGGGTAAACCCCCAAGACGCTATACCACCTTCTCCAGGATAAGAGTATAAATGAGGGGTAAACCCCCAAGACGTTATACCACCTGCTTTATTACCTTCTCCAGGGTAAGAGTATAAATGAGGGGTAAACCCCCAAGACGTTATACCACCTGCTTCAGGGTAAGAGTATAAATGAGGGGTAAGAACCCTAAGACGTTATACCACATGTTTCTATGGGTTCGCTACCCATGATTTGATCGGGAGTCTCCTATTGTGATGTTGTACGTATTCTCTTGATTTACTCTCATTGTTAGTAAGGCACTGTGTACTGTAATTTTGTTATCAGACATGTCTCCGGCTTTGTTTTAAACTTATGTTGTAATTACAGTACTTTCCAGTTTTACATACTTAGTACATATTGTGTACTGACCCCCTTCCCCGGGGGCTGCGTTCATGCCGCAGGAAAGGGTAAGCAGGTGGTGGATCCTCATACTTAGGATCACTTATCAGACGTCAGAAGCTCCATTTCTCCGGAGGCTTGTCTCTTTTGGTACAGTCTTTCCCTGATGTTGTAGATTTATGTACATTCAGGGGTATGGCAGGGCCCTGTCCCGCCACAATTGTTATTCCTAGAGGTCTGTATTCACATATGTGGTTGGGCTGTAAGAACTGATGTTGTACAGTTGTACTTTTGATTATATTATATTATGGAAGACGGCCTTATCGGCTAGCCTGTGATGTGTTATTGTTTACACATGTGTTTATGTTGTATATGTTCCGCTGCTATTCTCTGATGTATCAGAAAGGTGCCTGTGTAGGGCACCGATGCGCCCGGTCGGGTCGTGACAAAAGTGGTATCAGCGCGATTAGTCTTCGAAAGTGTCTACAGACCGTGTCTAGTAGAGTCTTGATTATCGGTGTGTTGTGCACCACATCTATAATCAGGAGGCTGCAGGACATTTAGGATTGGTTTCCATTCTTCTCTCTCTGAGATCGTGCAATAGAGCTGTCTTATTAGGTTGAATCCTCTCTGACCTCTTCTTATGAAACAATTATGCCTCCACGGAGCGGCAGGCCCGTGAAGGGCAAAGCGGCGGCGAGGCGCTAGCGGTACTCGAGAGGTTACACGGACTCGAGCACGCACTATGCCCGAGGTAGTAAGCGGTCGGCGAGTTCAACCACGCCGGCGGTATTAGAGGAGCCGAGCGGTAGCTCGAGAGGTTCCGTGCAGATCCTCCGATTATTGACCAAGATAGTGGCGGGCGGCGATGCGAGCAGCGGCCACCTGAGCCGCGATTTGCGGATTAGGGATTTTCCGGTTGTCATCCACCGAGTTTTATGGTTCGAGGTCCGAGGAGGATCCGCAGGAGTTCATTCGGCACTGACGGACCATGCAGGTTCTTAGGGCTTCAGAGACAGAGTCTGTTACACTAGCTTCTTACCGGTTACACGATATTGCGTTGAACTGGTTTGAGTCGTGGTTGCTTTCGAGAGGTGAGGATGCTCTTCCAGCTGTTTGGGAGGAGTTTATAGAGGCCTTCATGGATCACTTTTTGCCTCCAGAAATGAGGAGGGCCCGCGTAGATAGATTTTTGACCTTGAGGCAGAATGGGAGGACTATTAGGGAGTATAGCCTGGAGTTTGACTCCTTGGCCAGACATGCGCACACTATTGTAGCTGACATGGCGGATAGAGTTCATCGTTATGTGATGGGGCTAGACCGTCATATGATTACTGCATGCTTGGGGGTGGCTCTTCAGCCAGGTATGGACATTGCGAGGATGCAGGCCTATGCGCAGGGGATAGAGGATAGAGAGAGGGATGACCAGATTGACTCAGGCCAGCCCAAGAGGGCCAGGACAGTGGGGTCTCAGGGCAGTTTTCGAGGCGGACAGCCTCGGCAGTAGACTAGGTCCACTTTCCAGCCAGCACAGAGTGCTCCCTCACGGTTTCCTGGTAGGAGGTCTGCTCAGCCAGGTCATTCAGGAGCAGGTCAGGGCTCCGGGACTTCGGGATTTCAGGGAGGCAGGAACCGTCACCGATCGGGACCACCCACACCTCAGTGTGCTCGATGCGGTAGGTTTCACCAGGGCGAGTGTCGCAGGGCTTCGGGAGCTTGTTACACTTGTGGTCAGCAGGGCCATTTGAGGAGAGATTGTCCGTCTAGAGGCGGCATGGGTGGTACGGTGCAGCTGACAATATCTGTTGCTGGGTCTTCTTCTCCTTCTGTGGTTATGCGCCCCAGAGGGCAGGGTACTCACGGACCGGCAGGCCGCGATAGAGGTCGTGGTGGTGGTTCCAGTTCTAGCGATCCCTAGAACCATATATATTCATTAGCCAGCCGCTAGGATCAGGAGGCTTCCCCTGACGTCGTCACAGGTACATTATTGATTTCAGGCTGTGATGTTTATGCTTTGATAGATCTAGGTTCTACCTTGTCCTATGTGTCCCCTCTTATTGCGGGTAGAATCGGGATAGAGCCGGAGTCGATAGAGCCTTTTGAGGTAGCTACGCCAGTGGGGGATTCGGTGTTAGCTGAGCGGGTGTACAGAGGTTGTCCGGTATTCATATACAGTCGTCAGACCCTTGCAGACTTGATAGAGTTGGAGATGACAGATTTTGATGTCATTATGGGTATGGACTGGTTGGCTTGTTATGCCAACGCGTTGACCGTAGGGGAGTTAGTTCGGTTCAGTTTCTGGCGAGCGCTTATCGAGTGGAAGCGGCAACACAGGTCGCCGAGGGTAGGTTTATTTCTTACCTCAAGGCTAGGAAGATGGTGCGAAAGGGTACATCTATCATCCGTTCGTATTTGATACAGGTGAGGTGCCGTTCTTGATCGATGCCGATGGTTAGGAGTTTCGGATGTGTTCCCAGACGATCTTCCGGGTATCCCTCCTGAGAGGGAGATTGAGTTTTGTATTGACACGTTGCCAGACACTCGACCTATTTCCATTCCGCCATACAGGATGACACCTGTTGAGTTGAGGGAGCTGAAGGACCAGCTGAAAGATTTGCTGGAGAAAGGCTTTATCAGGCCTAGTGTATCTCCCTGGGGAGCGCCGATTTTGTTTGTGAAGAAGAAGGATGGGACGCTGCGTCTGTGTGTTGATTACATGCAGCTGAATAAGGTAACCATTAAGAATAGGTACCCCCTCCCCAGGATTGATGATTTGGTTGACCAGTTGCAGGGTGCGAGGTGTTTCTCAAAGATAGACCTGCGGTCTGGTTATCATCAGGTCCGAGTTCGAGAGGCAGACATCCCAAAGACTGCATTCAGGACCCGGTATGGGCACTATGAGTTCAGGGTTATGTCTTTCGGTTTGACCAACGCTCCAGCGGTATTTATGGATTTGATGAACCGGGTTTTCAAGTCATTTTTGGATACATTTGTGATTGTATTCATTGATGACATCCTGGTGTATTCGCGGACAGAGCAGGAGCATGCAGATCACTTGAGGACGGTGCCAGGGTTCTCGGGCCAGCGATTATTCGCCAAGTTCTCCAAGTGTGAGTTTTGGTTGGCCTCATGGCATTCCCAGGGCATATTATCGGGCGATGGTGTTCGCGTGGATACGGCAAAGATTGAGGCGATCAAGTCTTGGCGAGACATACTACTCCGGCCAAGTGCGCGATTTCTTAGAAATTGGCGGGTTATTATCGTAGGTTTGTGGAGCAGTTTGCTTCGATTTTAGCACCGTTGACTAGGCTGACTCAGAAGGCAGCCAAGTTCCAGTGGACAGAGGCTTGCGAGAAGGGTTTCCAGTTGCTGAAGGAAAGGTTGACTACAGCTCCAGTTCTTACTCTTCCTGAGGGGTTAGACGGGTATGTGATCTATTGTGATGCCTCGGGTATCGGGCTAGGGTGTGTTTTGATGCAGCACGGCAAGGTTATAGCCTATGCTTCCCGGCAGTTACGGAAGCATGAGAGGAATTACCCTACCCATGACTTAGAGTTGGCCGCAGTTATTCATGCCTTGAAGATTTGGAGACATTATTTGTATGGGGTTCACGTGGATATTTATACAGACCACAAGAGCCTCCAGTATATCTTCAGGCAGAGGGAGCTGAACTTGCGACAGAGACGGTGGTTAGAGTTGTTGAAATATTATGATGTTGATATTCTATACCATCCGGGGAAAGCCAACGTAGTTGCTGATGCCTTGAGTCGTAGATCGATGGGGAGCCTGTCGTGCGGCCAGAGAGAGGACATAGTCCACCAGATCCACGATTAGCGAGCCTTGGGTTCGATTGATCGATACCGACGATAGTAAGTGCGGGTTCGTGAGGTTGCCGAGTCTTCCATCGTTGATGAGGTGAAGAGGCGACAGTTTGAGGACCCAGTGTTAGTACGGTATCGAGATGCAGCTCTTCGGGAGGAGAAGAGTCTATTCGAGGTAGCGCCTGATGGGGTGCTGAGATTTGAGGGCCGGTTGTGTGTTCCCGATGTGCGACAGACTTCGTCGGCCAGATTCAGGGAGGCACACGGTGCTCGTTATTCTATTCATCCGGGTCGACCAAGATGTACCATGACCTCGGATGTTTGTATTGGTGGGATGGCACGAAGAGGCGTGGCGAGTTTTGTTGCCTGATGTCCTAATTGCCAGCAGGTCAAGGTCGAGCACTAGAGGCCCAGTGGATTATTACAGGCTATTGAGATTCCGACTTGGAAGTGGGAGGTGATCAATATGGACTTTGTTACAGGGTTGCCTCGTACTCAGAGGAAGTACGACTCCATTTGGGTTATTGTTGACAGGCTGACGAAATCAGCCCATTTCCTTCCAGTCAGGACGACGTTTTCGGCTGAGGACTATGCCAGATTATACATCAGAGAGATTGTGAGGCTGCACGGTGTCCCTGTGTCGATTATATCTGATAGGGGAGCCCAGTTTACGGCTAACTTCTGGAGGTCTTTCCAGAAGGGTTTAGGGACACAGGTGAGTCTCAGTACAGCATTTCATCCTCAGACTGACGGGCAGGCAGAGCGTACTATCCAGACACTTGAGGATATGCTGCGTGCCTGCGTGATTGATTTCAGGGGTAGCTGGGAGGATCATTTGCCTCTTGTGGAGTTTGCTTACAACAACAGCTACCATTCCAGTATACAGATGGCGCCATACGAGGCTTTATATGGGCGGAAATGTAGATCGCCGATTGGTTGGTTCGACGTGGGCGAGGTACAGTTAGTTGGCCCAGACTTGGTTCAGCAGGCTGTGGATAAGGTGAAGCTTATCCAGGAGAGACTGTTAGCAGCTCAGAGTCGGCAGAAATCATATGCGGATAATCGGCGTCGGCATTTGGAGTTTCAGGTAGACGATTGGGTCTTCTTGAAGGTGTCACCCATGAAGGGTGTGATGAGATTCGGTAAGAAGGGGAAACTCAGCCCAAGGTACATTGGGCCCTACCAGATCGTCCATCGAGTAAGCAAGGTTGCCTATGAGTTGGATCTGCCATCAGAGTTAGAGGCGGTGCATCCGGTTTTCCATGTTTCTATGTTGCGGAAGTGTATCGGAGATCCAGCGAGAGTTTTCCCTACTAGTGAGGTCCAGGTGATAGAGGGGTTATCGTATGAGGAGAGTCCCATAGCGATACTCGATCGCCAGGTCAGGTGACTGCGGACCAAGGATGTGGCTTCCGTCAAAGTCTTGTGGAGGAATGATAACCGAGAGGAGATGACTTAGGAAGCGGAAGAGGACATGTTGAGGAAGTTTCCTCACTTATTCCCTACAACTTCAGGTAATTCGTTTTCCCTTACTTGTCAAGTTTTAATTGAAGCATTTGTTTTGTGTAAATGCTATTATGTGGCCATGTGTGGCAGTATTGGTATGTCAGGGTTGTGTAAGGAAACTATGTCGCTAATTATAAGTTTGAATCCGAAAGAACATTCGGGGACGAATGTTTCTAAGGGGGGAAGAATGTTACACCCCGTATTTACAGGACATATTTTAAGAACGTACGTAAGAACTCACAAGTGTTAAGATTTGAAACTTGTAAAATTTATCGGAATTATGAAATTGTCGAAAAACGTATTATTATGACGAATGGGAGGGCGACACGTGTCACCCCCCTTAATGATGCCTTGGACGATTTGTGCAAGGGCAAGAGGGTCATTGGACCTTTGTTAGCAAGACAAGTCTTGCAACTTGAAAGCTTGATAATCTTGACTAAGTCAAAGGACCCACAAAGGCTTGATATTTACTAGGAGCTTATCCAAGCCACCCAATTGTTCATATCTTGACCCTCCAATGTGCTATATAATACTACTAGTAGCAAGAGTGAGCTTAACACTTAGCCAAATTTTCACAAAATTTGAAAAACTCAAGCATGTTGCTCTCGGGTTCATGTCCAAAGAAAAATAATTTTTTTTGTTCCTTGTTCATTAAGCCCCACACTTTAAACCAAGGTTCTTGAGTATATTGTAAGCATGTCTCAGTAGAAACATCTCGGAAAAAGATAGTTTTCGGGTTAGTCGCAAAGCGAAAACCTAGTTGCTTTCTAGGTTTTGTTTGGAAGTTTGAAAGAAGTTTGTTTGTGTTGTTCTAAGGGTCTCAAGTAGCGGATTGAAGCGTCTTGAAGAGGCTCTAAGTTGCTAAGGAGCGACTTCGGTTTTGGAGTTGGATTAAGATTCGTTAAGGTATAATCTTGTCCCTTATAAGTGTTACAAGATTATTTATTGTTGTTGTTAGCTTTACATGTTGCTAGCATGAAGTTGATAGGTTGAAGTTTATAAGTATTATGGATTGCTTGTAGCTTAAATCCGAAATGTTATAAGCCACTTGAGGTTGGATTACTAATTGGTTGTTTATTAGAAATCGTCGCATGTTACTTACTTGAGGATTATTGTAGTTATAATGAATTGCGACTTGATATCATGTTATGCTAACAACTTGGATTGAAATGGATATTGGATAAGAATTGATGTAGTAGTACTTCAAGTTAGCCGATTTGGCCTAGTAAGTTGTATCAAATTGATATCTATTGTGGGGCGGAATTTTACACGTCTAGTAGGCGTGTAATCCCCTATGGTTGATTGCATTGATTGGGCCTTAAATGTGGCGTGTTTGGTTATTGTATTCGGCCTTGAAAAAGGTGGCAAAGTAAGTAGAAACAAAGGAGGTGATGTCCGATTTTTCGTAGAAATTAGCGTCTTGACATTTATAATATTCTACGTTTGAAGTAAGGCTTTAATAGACATATTGTGAATATTATAGGTTGACATACTACGGGCGGGACTTTGTACTTGGCAAGTGGTTTGACCCGGCGAGGTATGTAGAACTTTTCCTATCTTTTGAGCATGACTAGTTGTACGTATATAGTACGGTAGACGTACAAGACCTTGATATCCTTTACTAGTTTTATGAATAGCCAAGTTGGGTGAGTTAAGAGATTAACTCACTTCTTTGAAAGTATTAAGGATGTCTAATGTTTTATTAAAGTTAAGGGACTTGAAGAGTTTTAAAGTATGTGATACTTGTTCCGTTTTAAACGTATAAGTCCTTTGGATAGGAAATTGTATATGGCTAAGGTATAAAGCGAATGTAACGACTTTATGGGGAGTTGGTTATATTTGCTTTATGGAAAGATAAGTGACTTAATTTTAATGAAAAGGCAATTTGATTTTTAAGGCATCAATTGCCTAAGGTTTTATAATAAAAAGGAGTCACTTGATTTAGAAACCTAACTTTATTTTTTTTAAAGGTATTGTGACTGGTCTTGAAAAGTAATTTTGACTTGATACTACGGTTTATAGTATCTTGGAAGTTCTATATGAAAATGAGTCATTTTTAAAAGATTGGAAGTACGTAGTACTTTGGGTTAAACTCCCGGATTTATTATAACATATTAGTGCCTTAAGTAAACTAAAATGAGAGTGTAGATGAATAAGACTAATAAGAAGTTAGGGGGATTTCTAACTTGCTTATTTATTGTATGACGACCGGTTGAGATAGGGTAAGAGTAGTATAAGTGAGGGGTAAACCCCCAAGACGCTACACCACCTTCTCCAGGATAAGAGTATAAATGAGGGGTAAACCCCCAAGACGTTATACCACCTGCTTTATTACCTTCTCCAGGGTAAGAGTATAAATGAGGGGTAAACCCCCAAGACGTTATACCACCTGCTTCAGGGTAAGAGTATAAATGAGGGGTAAGAACCCTAAGACGTTATACCACCTGTTTCTATGGGTTCGCTACCCATGATTTGATCGGGAGTCTCCCCTATTGTGATGTTGTACGTATTCTCTTGATTTACTCTCATTGTTAGTAAGGCACTGTGTACTGTAATTTTGTTATCAGACATGTCTCCGGCTTTGTTTTAAACTTATGTTGTAATTACAGTACTTTCCAGTTTTACATACTTAGTACATATTGTGTACTGACCCCCTTCCCCGGGGGCTGCGTTCATGCCGCAGGAAAGGGTAAGCAGGTGGTGGATCCTCATACTTAGGATCACTTATCAGACGTCAGAAGCTCCATTTCTCCGGAGGCTTGTCTCTTTTGGTACAGTCTTTCCCTGATGTTGTAGATTTATGTACATTCAGGGGTATGGCGAAGCCTGTCCCATACGATTATTATTCTAGAGGTTTGTATTCACATATGTGGTTGGGTGTAGAAGCGATGTCAAATGCAGTTGTACTTTTGATTATATTTTATTATGGAAAGCGGCCTTATCGGCTGCTTTGTGATGTGTTATTGTTTACACGTGTGTTTATGTTGTATATGTTCCATTGCTATTCTCGATGTATACAGGCAGGGTGCCCAGGTAGGGCACGATGCGGCTTCCCGGTGGTCGTGGCATGTATCGCGAGAGTTGGTCGAGCTCGGGGCTTCCGGTTCCGCGGATATCGTAGGTTCTAGCCAGCCGGGTTCAGTTTTCCCTCAGTGTTCACGATGTGGCAGGCATCATCCCGGGGAATGTCGTCTTTTTGTTAGTGCTTGTTTTACCTGCGGCCGTCAGGGCCATGTGAGGAGAGGATGTCCTAGTAGGAGGGATGCAAGTAGGAGGACTCAGCCTACCAGGTCAGTTGCGGATTCAGTGGTTCGGAAAGGAAGGGGTGTTAGCCAGAGGAGGCCACCCCCACCTCGGTGTGGCCGTTTTGGTAGGTGTCATTGTGGGGAGTGTCGTACTACTTCGACAGCTTGTTATGCTTGCGGCCAGCAGGGCCATTTTACGAGAAATTGTCCAACCAGAGGTGGCGCGGATGTAGAGACTCAGCCTTCAGGATCAGTGGCTAGTTCATCACCTTCTCTAGCTATGCGCCCAACAGAGCAGGATTATGATTAGAGAGACAAAGGGGAGTGAAATAGTAGATATAGGTATATCCTTAACCCTCTAGAGATTTGTATGTGTGATAAGATGTGCATATTTTAAGTGTTATGATAGCATTGTGTTAATTGGAATTAGAAAACATGGTTAGTTAGAAGGGTAAGATTGGGGACAAGGAAACTGTTAGCCTTAGAATATTATACGTGAAGACCTTAGAGGCGAGGCCATCTTGAGTAAAAGATTTATTTTTATGTTTGACCTTTATCGGAGTGCATAGCATACGTGGGATATATTTGTGTGATAAGTCCCTGAGTGGTGTGAAATGAAAGAGGGTAGTTGAGCTAAGAATGACCACTAGGTTTTCGTGACTTGATTAGTGAGATTGTTCCGGATCGGGGAACAAGAGATTGGCGCCTTATGAGGCCTTGTATGGGCGGAAGTGTAGGTTGCCGGACGATTGGTTCGATGTTGGCAAGGTTCAGATAGTTGGTCCATACTTGATCCAGCAGGATGTGGATAAGGTGAAGCTTATCCAGAAGAGGTTATTGGCAGCTCAGAGTCAACAGAAGTCGTGCGGATAATCGGCGTCGACACTTGGAGTTCAGGTTGACGGTGGGTCTTCTTGAAGGTACCACCCCGGAAGGGCGTGACGAGATTTGGAAAGCAGGGGAAACTTAGCCCAAGGTACTTTGGGCCTTTTCAGATCGTTTGTAGAATAGGTCAGGTTGCCTATAAGTTAGCATTGTCGTCCGACTTAGAAGGCAGTACGTCCGGTCTTCCATGTTGCTATGTTTCGGAAGAGTATCGGAGATCCATCCTGAGTGTTCCCAGTTATTAGTGACCGGGTGCAGGGGGGTTATCGTATGAGGATAGCCCTATAGAGATGACGGAAATATGATACATATACTATAGGGAGTTTGGGTACGAGAAGGGTACGACGAGAAAGGGAAGAAGTGAGTCTGGGTTAAAAGAATAGAAGTGATCATTTCTTTGTGAGGTAAAGGTGCGAAGGGAGTATCTTTTAGACTTTGGGTGGGAGCTTTTGTGATGATAGAGGTGATTCCTCGTGGACTTGGATTTAAGTATGTTATACCCCGTAGTCCCAGGGTATGTATGCGAGGACGTACGTACGAGTATACGACAGAAAGATTGGAAAGGAAGAGAGAGGCGATTTTTCCACGGAAAAGTTTCCGGTTTTTGTGAAGGAAAAAGGTTCGTTAATGGGAATTGGATTCCCAGATTTGGTATTCGGACTTCCTGGAATATTAGAGAATTATGGAATTTTATTTTCGAAAATGGTCACGTGGGGCCCACGGGAGAAATTTACGGTTTTGTGGGGCCCACTTTGTTTTCGAGATTTTGGCCATTATGGATATTTTCGGAAGATGTTTTATTTTGGGCCAATAGGAGGGTGACACGTGTCACCCCCGCCTAGGTGGCTTGGCCGAATGGCATTTGTGCCTGACCGGTTAGAGTCGTTTTTCGGAAACGTTTTCATAACTTGCGAAGGAAAATTCCGGCTATGTCTTTTCTCATTTTGCGGATTTTTAGAAGGCGGAACATTTTGGACCAACGAGAGGCGGCACTTCTGGCACTTGGTGAGCAAGGTGGGCGGTACTTGGGACGAAATGGGGATGTCAGTGGTAGATATTTTGGTAGATATTTTGTGAGGTTTTAAGGAGTAGGGACTAGGGGCACTTGGGCATATCTTGGCTACACTTGTGTAACACTTGGCTCAATCTTGGCCATTGGTTGGCCTTGGCTTGTCTATAAATACCCTCTCCCTTTGATGAATTCTTCATCCATTCCTAAATGTTTCTAAGTGTAAAATCCTCTCCCTCCCTTGTGTTGAGTTCGGCCAAGGGCCTCCCCCCCTTGTGGCCGAGAGCACCCCCCCTCTAGGGGTGCTAGCCGAGAGTAGTGCCCCCCCTCCTAGAGTTGCTAGCCGTGGGTACCACCCACTAGCCTAGGTTGTTTTAGTATAATACCCTTGTTGTGGTATAGAAATACTCTCTAGTATTGTTATAATGTCCAAATACCTTGGCCCAAATACCTTGTAGTATTCCCAAGGTTACACTTATACAAAAGCCAGAAAATACTATTATACTTCCGTCGATCCTGAAACCGAAACCCTAGGAAAATCTCCATAGTCCGTTGGAGTATTGTGTAGAAGTTGGTTAGAACTTCTAAGGGTGGTTTAGAGCGGGTTGGAGCGCTCGGAGTTGGAGCTAAAACTTTGCTAAGGATCGACATTAAACTCGGATAATTATGGGCTTATCGAGGTAACTATCTTGTCCCCCTTTTGTAATTGGATATTACATGTTGTAGGAATATATAGTTAAAGTATACTATATATATATTCTTGAACATAGCTTGTGGCAATGTCCTTGGACTTAAGCACGAAGAAGCTGAGCGTAATTACATGGGGTGTATTCTGATGACTTGTGTAGTAGTGCAGTGGAGTAGAATTGTACCGTTAGGGTTAGATGTATAACCCCCACTGGTTGGCTTGGTAGGCCTCGTTTGAGAGGAGGTTTACGCTGTTGCGGGAGAGTCTTTGCGAATTTTCGGTAGAATGTTCTACGATGAGATCTAAATGTTAATAAGCGCCTTGTGGCCTTATAGGTTGATGTACTACGTGTGGCGCGATCTACGTGGCTTAAGGGTAGCCGACGTTTGGAAGTACTTGGGCGTTTTGCTATAGTCGATACTCGTCGCGAGGTATGTGAACCTCTTCATATCTCTTCTAGCATGATATGTGTGAACTATGTAGTACGGTAGACGTACAAGTGCTAAATTTGTTTTAGTGGTTTAAAACATAAATTGTTATAACGGCTTTATTGGAATGTGGTTATAACAGCTTTATGTTAGTAAGAAAATACATGTGGTGTTTAAAAGGTAAGCGATTTGAACTATAAGCGGCTTGTTATATGATAAGAAAGAACTTGAAGTATTTCAAAAGATTTTGAATCATTTTGAAAGGAGAAGTAATACTTGGTGTTTGAAAACTTAAGAGTTATACTAGCTTTATGGGAAGTTAGGTATAACGGCTTAAGAATGCTTTCTTGATTTGGAAATCGAATGTGTATCGACAAACCAACTGCGGCGTTGATAAGGAAATGTTTTGAATAATTAAGTATTATTAAAACCAGAGAAACTTCCATCCGCATAGAAGCTAAGATGAGACAAAATGATATTTCCTAGATCATGGTCTTTGTAATAAGTTTGTTATAAACAAGAATATACTACTCAAATATAATGCTTATGTTTCTCAGTTGTTTAAAAGAGAATTATATTCTTAAATGAATAAGACTATGAACTACTGAAACCTTTCTAAAATAAGAAACGTGAACATTTGAAATTAGGCAAACTTATGCGTTTGGAAAATAATGTTGTTACTTGATTTTACAAAGGTAAGAGTTTTAGTTTTCTTAAAAGGGCAATCACTCTATTTTATACTACGGGTATTGTGTGACTTATGTGAAAGAAGCAGATCTTTTTTAGATTTTAATGTGTGAAGTACTTTGGGGATAGATACAACTTGTTAGTAGAAAGTACCTTGTGTGAATAACTTGATTGTATTGGTTTGTGATAGCCTTGTAATACTTTCTTGTTGCTTTGATAAGTAAACGTGTTAGGATGCTACGTGTGTTAGTATCTTGTGATGTTTGTGTAAGGGGTTTCCTTGATTGTGCTTATTAACTATCGATCGTTATGATAGTATTGTGGCATTCATCTCTTGAGATGATTAGGGGTTAAGCGCCCTCCGATGCGGGGTAGACTCGGTGATGCAGGACCATGATTCGAGAATACCTCATGCGGGTCACGAGGGCCTATGCGAGCTACGAGTTCGAGTTAGTGTCGTCCTTTATGGGCATGCGGTCGCGTGGCCATGCGGACTCGAAAGTCGGGGCGATGCGGGAGTAGCTACCCTCGATGCGGGAATACCTCATGCGGGCGATGAGATTGGCCTATCGCGGGGCTGCGGGAAGTTCGAGGACTAGACGCGCGCATTAGATCTGCGGGCAAGTGGCGGCTTTGATCATGTGATGATGCAGACAGATCTTATGATCTGATTTATGACCTTGTTGGTACTGTGGGTGTTAGTAGTCGGCTATGCCTTCGTACTTACCCTGTACAGTTTTATTAGGACACAGGTGGTACCTGGTGTTCATATGTATTCCTTGGTGCTTGTATATCATAAACTGCCAGCAGTGAGGAAGGTATTCCACGGGCACGATTGATGTTGTGGGCGTGAGACCCATTGTTAAATTGAGTGATGACTTGAGGTGTGAGTCACGACTTGACATGATCGCTTATTTATGGTGAGCGTAGTTTGGTTATCATACATGTCTCTGCTTTGTATAGACTACTATGATTTCATTCTGATGTTATTTTTAGTTTCACATACTCGGTACATTGTCTTGACCTCCTTGAGCTGCGTTCATGCCGCGAGTTGAGGTACATCGATCGTTGATCCTAGCTCTCGAGTCCACAGTTCGGCGTTTGGGAAGCTCCGTTTCTCGGAGCTTATCGGTGGTATAGTCCTGCGTAGTAAGTGTTTACATTCGGGGTTTGGCGGGCCACTGTCCGCCATTGTGGTCGTATCATTCTTAGAAGTGCATGTAATCTTGTTGTAGGCGGGGTTGGTAAAAGGATTAATTGTTCATTTGTAAAAGAGTTGATGGTTATATATATGCGAAAGGCAAGTTTCCTGATTATTGTTTTATATTTCGTTATCTCGTATTTGTTGTTTATGTTCATTGATTACTGCGATGTTGTGTCACTAGGGTGCGGGGTAAGGCACGATCCAGGATTTGGTCGTGACAAAAGTGGTATCGAGCGATTAATCCTCGGAAAGTGTCTACTGACCGTATCGATGAAGTCTTGATTATCGGGGTGTTGTGCACACCAATAATCGAGGAGGCTATAGGATATTTAGGATTGGTTTCTATTCTTCTCACTCGAGATCATGCCTTAGAGGCGTGTTGTAAGTTGGACCCTCGGCGAAATTATTTCCCTTATCGTTATGCCTCGCGTAGAACAACCGGGCCGGGAGGGCAAAGCGGCGGAGGCTGAGTAGAGTTCGGAGGGTGGCGAGGCACGAGCCAAATCATTACCTAGGGTAGTGCTTCATTCGGGATTTCTGCGACGTCACTAGCCCGGCGAGTTTAAGCGTGGCGGCGGCGGTTCCTACTGCGGCCATGATATGTGAACCTTCGGTTCCACGGCCAGAGCGAGAATATAGATTGCGAGACAACGCTTGTTACTAGCTATGGATTTGGCTACGGAGAGTATACCGATGTATCGCGAGTCTTGATGACTACCTAGAGAAGGTTGCGCGAGTAATCCTTCGATTGAAGCTTGAGCATGGCACGTATGCGGGCTTATGCGCGGCCGAAAGCGTAGAGATCGACGGGTTAACGAGGCGAGAAGAGGGCGAGCGTGAGGTCGCCGGTAACTTTCAAGGTGAGTATACCTTAAGTGCTATGTTACGATAGCGGTGTGTTAGTTGTGATTAGAAATCATGGTGGGTTAGCGAGTAAGATTTTGGAGGATAGAAAGTGTGAGCCTTAGAGCTTTATACGCGAAGACCTTAGAGGTAAGGCCGTCTCGAGAAAGGTGTAGTGTTATGTTTGACCCTTATAGGAGTGCATAGTGCCGCGTGAGCTATGTTCGTGGGATAAGTCCTGAGTAGCGTGATTTGAAAGAAGGTAGTCGAGCTAGGAAGACCGCTAGGTTTTCGTAATATGATTTGTGAAATTATTCCTTGGGAGCTAGTGTTTTTGCGCATGCCGGTCGGGTTGAGGCCGTGTTGCGGGTCAACCCGCGGCGGTATGGTGGTGGGGTCGGTTGTGGTGGTCCGCCTTGTGGTAGGTCACGAGGGTGTTAGGCGAGTTTAGTTAACAGCGTATGAGTTCGTGGATGCGTTCGACCGGTGGTGGGCCGATGAAGCGACCATCGTGTTCTTGATCGGGGCCGTTTTACTCGGTGTGTTGGGTTATCGAAGGTTGTAAGGTTGCAGGGTGCCTACCTTCACCTTATAATGACGATGGAGCCAGTGCGGCTGTTTTGTTTACGGAAGTTTTGCGGGCATGTGTTAAGAACTCAGGTAAGTCTCAGAATCGCATTCGCCCTCGGGCCAGTGTTTGGATTTCAGGGATAGTTGTGGGGATTGTTGTCTCCTGTGGAGGTAGTGTTTAAGCTACCATTTCAGTGTTCGGATGTCGCCTTTTGAAGCCTTGTAGGGGCGGAAGTGTAGGTTGCCAGTCGATTGGTTCGATGTTGGCAAGGTTCAGTTAGTTGGTTCAGGCTTGTTCCAGCAGACTGTGGATAGTGCGAAACTTGTCTAGAAGAAGTTACAGCGGCTCGGAGAAATCGTGCGGATAATCGGCAGACGCTTAGAGTTGAGGTTGATCGGTCTTCTTGAAAGTACCACCCCGGTTAGGGTGTGACGAGTTTTGGAAACAAAGGGAACTTAGCCCGAGTTACTTGGGGCCCTTTTTAGTTCATGTGAAGAATAGGACAGGTTGCCTATATGTTAGCTTTTCTTGGTCCGACTTAGGAGGCGATTCCGGTCTTTCGTATTGTTATGATCGGAAAGTATCGGAGATCCATCAGTGTTCCCGATTAATGATGACCACGTTAGAGATAGTAACCGAGTTTTGAAGCGGCCGTATCGAGAATGTGGTAAGAGTTCGAGTGTACGAGATCCTCGGGATCATGGCGACCCGGTACCATTTGTTGGTCGTCGGGCAAGGCTCGCGACAAAGTGACAAAAGTGGTATCGATGACTAAGGAAGTATATTTTGACCCGGGAAGAGGTATTTGTGGTGATATAGAGGTGTTTTCCTCGTAGACTTGGATATAAGTATGTTGCGCAGTATTTACGTGGCGGTATGGCGAGGATTGTTTCGTAAGTATAGTAGTGAAGACTATCTTGGCGCCGCGTTTGTTTTGAGACTTAGAAGGAACATTCGGGACGAATGTTTCTAAGGAGGAAGAATGTTATACCCGTAGTCCCGGGGTATGTATGCGAGGGCGTGCGTGCAGTATCTGACGAAAGATTGGAAAGGAAGAGAGAGCGATTTTCCACGGAAAAGTTTCCGGTTTTGTGAAGGAAAAAGGTTCGTTAATGGGGTGGATTCCCAGTTTGGTATTCGGACTTCTGGAATATTAGAGAATTATGGAATTTTATTTTGAAAATGGTCACGTGGGGCCACGGGAGAAATTCTGGTTTTGTGGGGCCAGCTTTGTTTTGAGATTTTGGCCATTATGGATATTTTCGGAAGATGTTTTATTTTGGGCCAATAGGAGGGTGACACGTGTCACCCCCGCCTAGGTGGCTTGGCCGAATGGCATTTGTGCACAACACCCGGTTAGAGTCGTTTTTCGACGAAACGTTTTAAAAAAAATGCGAACGGAAAAATACGGCTATGGATTTTCTCAGTTTTGCGGATTTTTAGAGGCGAACATTTTGGACCAACGAGAGGCGGCGCTTGGCACCTCTCGTTGGTGGGCAAGGTGGGCGTACTTGGGCGAAATGGGGATGTCAGTGGTAGATATTTTGGTAGATATTTTGTGAGGGTTTTAAGGAGTAGGGACTAGGGGGCACTTGGGCATATCTTGGCCCTACACTTGTGTAACACTTGGCTCAATCTTGGCCATTGGTTGGCCTTGGCTTGTGCTATAAATACCCCTCTCCCTTTGATGAATTCTTCATCCATTCCTAAATGTTTCTAAGTGTAAAATCCTCTCCCTCCTTGTGTTGAGTTCGGCCAGGGCCTCCCCATGTGGCGAGAGCACCCCTCTAGGGGTCTTAGCCAGAGTAGTGCCCACTCCTGAGTTGCTAGCCGTGGGGTACCACCCACTGCTAGGTTGTTTTCGTATAATACCCTTGTTGTGGTATAGAAATACTCTCTAGTATTGTTATAATGTCCAAATACCTTGGCCCAAATACCTTGTAGTATTCCCAAGGTTACACTTATACAAAAGCCAGAAAATACTATTATACTTCCGTCACAAAACCGAAACCCTAGGAAAATCTCCATAGTCAGTTTGGAGTATTGTGTAGAAGTTGGTTAGAACTTCTAAGGGTGGTTTAGAGCGGGTTGGGCGCTCGGAGTTGGAGCTAAAACTTTGCTAAGGATCGACATTAAACTCGGATAATTATGGGCTTATCGAGGTAACTATCTTGTCCCTTTTGTAATTGGATATTACATGTTGTAGGAATATATAGTTAAAGTATACTATATATATTCTTGAACATAGCTTGTGGCAATGTCCTTGGACTTAAGCTCGAAGAAGCTGACTGTAATTACATAGGGTGTATTCTGATGAACTTGTGTAGTAATGCAGTGGAGTAGAATTGTACAGTTAGGGTTAGATGTATAACCCACTGGTTGGCTTGGTAGGCCTCGTTTGAGGAGGAGGTTTCTGTTGTTGCGGAGGTCTTTGCCGAATTTTGGTAGAATGTTCTACGATGAGATCTAAATGTTAATAAAGCGCGCGTGGCCTTATAGGTTGATGTACTACGTGTGGCGCGATCTCGTGGCTTAAGGGTAGCCGACGTTTGGAAGTACTTGGAGCGTTTTGCTGTAGTCGATACTCGTCGCGAGGTATGTGAACCTCTTCCTATCTCTTCTAGCATGATATGTGTGAACTATGTAGTACGGTAGACGTACATGTGCTAAATGTGTTTGAGTGGTTTAAAACATAAAGTGTTATAACGGCTTTATGGGAAGTTGGTTATAACAGCTTTATGTTAGTAAGAAAATACATGTGGTTTTAAAAGGTAATCGATTTGAACTATAACTGGCTTGTTATATGATAAGAAAGAACTTGAAGTATTTCAAAAGATTTTTGAATCATTTTGAAAGGAGAAGTAATACTTGGTGTTTGAA
Organism: Przewalskia tangutica; assembly: GCA_029844215.1. Classification (NCBI taxonomy): domain Eukaryota; kingdom Viridiplantae; phylum Streptophyta; class Magnoliopsida; order Solanales; family Solanaceae; genus Przewalskia; species Przewalskia tangutica. The sequence goes on from CM056718.1 coordinate 109,922,829, forward strand.
AACTTAAGAGTTATACTAGCTTTATGGGAAGTTAGGTATAACGGCTTAAGAATGCTTTACTGATTTCGGAAATCAGAATGTGTATCGACAAACCACTGCAGCGTTGATAAAAGGAAATGTTTTGAATAATTAAGTATTATTAAAACCAGTAGAAACTTCCATCTGCATAGAAGCTAAGATGAGACAAAATGATATTTCCTAGATCATGGCTGCTGTAATAAGATTGTTATAAACAAGAATATCCTACTCACATATAAGGCTTATGTTTCTCAGATTGTTTAAAAGAGAATTATATTCTTAAATGAATAAGACTATGAACTACGAAACCTTTCTAAAATAAGAAACGTGAACATTTGAAATTAGGCAAACTTGTACGTTTGGAAAATAATGTTGTTACTTGATTTTACAAAGGTAAGAGTTTTGGTTTTCTTAAAAGGACAGTCACTCTATTTTATACTACGGGTATTGTGTGACTTATGTGAAAGAAACAGATCTTTTTTTTAGATTTTAATGTGTGAAGTACTTTGGGGATAGATACCCGAACTTGTTAGTAGAAAGTACCTTGTGTGAATAACTTGATTGTATTTGTTTGTGATAGCCTTGTAATACTTTCTTGTTGCTTTGATAAGTAAACGTGTTAGGATGCTACGTGTGTTAGTATCTTGTGATGTTTGTGTAAGGGGGTTTCCCTTGATTGTGCTTATTAACTATCAGTCGTTATGATAGTATTGTGGCATTCATCTCTTGAGATGATTCCGGGGGTTAAGCTGCCCTCCGATGCGGGGTAGACTCGGTGATGCAGGACCATGATTCGAGAATACCTCATGCGGGTCTGAGGGCCTATCTTGGAGCTACGAGAGTTCGTGTTAGTGTCGTCCTTTATGGGCATGCGGTCGCGTGGCCATGCGGACTCGAAAGTCGGGGCGATGTCGGGAGTAGCTACCCTCGATGCGGGAATACCTCATGCGGGCGATGAGATTGGCCTATGCGGGCTGCGGGAAGTTCGGGACTAGACGCGCGCATTAGATCTGCGGGCAAGTGGCGGCTTTGATCATGTGGCGGATGCAGGCGGATCTTATGATCTGATTTATGACCTTGTTGGTGCGTAGGTGTTAGTAGTCGGCTATGCCTTCGTGCCACCTGTGCAGTTTTATTAGGACACAGTGGGACACGGTGTTCATATGTATTCCTTGGTGCTTGTATATCATAAAGCTGGCGGTGAGGAAGGTATTCCACGCACGATTGATGTTGTGGGCGTGAGACCCATTGTTAAATTGAGTGATGACTTGAGGTGTGAGTCCACGACTTGACATGGCTTATTTATGGTGAATCGTAGTTTGGTTATCATACATGTCTCTGCTTTGTATAGACTACTATGATTTCATTTCTGATTTATTTTTAGTTTCACATACTCTGTTGTCTTGACCTCCTTGAAGTGCGTTCATCTGCGAGTTGAGGTACATCGATCGTTGATCCTAGCTCTCGAGTCCTGATTCAGCGTTTGGGAAGCTCCGTTTCTCGGAGGCTTATCGATGGTATAGTCCCTGCGTAGTAAGTGTTTACATTCGGGGTTTGGCGGGGCCCTGTCCGCCATTGTGTCGTATCATTCTTAGAAGTGCAGTAATGCTTGTTGTGGGCGGGGTTGGTAAAAAGGATTAAAATTGCTCATTTGTAAAAGAGTTGATGGTTATATATATGCCGAAAGGCAAGTTTTCACAGATTATTGTTTTATATTTCTGTTATCTCATGTTGTTGTTTTATGTTCCGCTGATTACTCTGATGTTGTGTCACTAGGGTGCCCGGGGTAAGGCACCAGTCACGGGCCCAGTTTCGGGTCGTGACAAAGTATTTGCGCGTGTGTTATTTTGTGGCCAGGTGTGGCATTGGAAACTTGTGTAAGTTAAGAGGAACTTTATCGTTATCTGTCTTGAGAAGGAACATTCGGGACGAATGTTTCTAAGGAGGGGAGAATGTTAGACGCCGTATTTCCAGAGTATGTATGTGAGGACGTACATACGATTATTCAAGCTCTAAGTAGATTAAGGATGTAAGATTTGTTTTTTCGACGGAAAATTTTTCCGAACCTTGTAGGGGAATTTTACGTGTTCAATAATTTATTTAATTTAGATTTTTCCGAGAGATGAAATATTTTGGACCAATAGGAGGGCGACATGTGTCACCCTTAGGTGGCATGTTTGGACGATTTGGTGGGCAAGATAGCCTTGCACGTTTTTTCCATTTTAAAGACCATAAACATTTGGTCAATGTCTTGCTAGATATTTGTGTAGTAGATAGATAAGTGGGGCCCACACAACACATGTCCAAATCTTCACCATCCACTTGCTTGAATCTTGACCATTGACTTCCCTATAAATACCCCTTGTGTGCAAGACTTATTCTTCATCCACTTAAACATTTTCCAAGTCTCAACACTCCCTCCCCCTTTGAGAAAGCTCTCGTCCAAAGCTTCCCCCCCCCCTCTTGATAGTTCTCGTCCGAAACACCCCCCCCCCCTTGGTAGAAAATGTCTTCAAGTATTGTTACTATTCCAAAATACCTTAGCCCAAATCCCTTGTAGTATTCCCAAGTTACCTCTATACTAAGAGCCCCGAAATACTACTTTATTTCCTTTAGTCACAAAAAGAAACCCTAGGAAAATCTTCATAGTTGGTTGAAGTATTAAGTAGAAGTTGGTAGAAACTTCTAAGGGTTTCTTGGAGCGTACAGAATAGGAGCTAAACGTTGGTCAGGATCGACTTATAATCTTGGATAATTTTGGGCTTATCGAGGTAATGATCTTTGTCCCCCTATTGTAATTGGATATTACATGTTGCAGTAATGTATAGTTAAGTATACTATATGTAGAATGATTATGGATAAGAATTGAACTGTATTTACATTGGAATGTATTTATAGTAGACTTATAGTATTATTGTGGAGTAGAATTGTATACGTCCGGTTAGACGTGTAACCCCCCCTGGAATTGTTGGCTTGGTAGCAGGCCTTGTTAGAGGAAGAGAGTTATGTGGTTGCGGGGGGGAGGTGCTGCCGAATTTTCCGTAGAATATGGAACCGTGTACTTAGAAATATTCTACGAAGGGGATCTAGAAGTTAATAGACGTTTTATGGCCATTATAGGTTGAAGTTCTACGAGTGGCGTGTTCTACTTGAAGGGTGGACAAGGCTAGCAGGGTTATAGTACGGTGGAGCGTTTTGCTAATTGTCGATAATCGTCGCGAGGAATGTGAACCTCTTCCTATCCTTTCTAGCATGATGTTTGTAAACTATGTAGTACGGTAGACGTACGTGTGCTAAATGAATTTGGTTGGTTTAAAACATAAAGTGTTATAACGGCTTTATGGGAAGTTTGTTATAACAACTTTATGTAGGTAAAGAAATGGGTTGTTGATTTTAAAAGATAAGGGACTTGACTTATATTTGACTTGATATGATCTGTGAAGAACTTGAATTGTGTAGAAAGTTGTGAAACCTCATTCGTGAGTAATGAGTACTTGGTTTTTAAATAATAAGTTATATTGATTTCGGAAATGAGAATAAGTATCGAACAAACCACTGCAGCGCTAATAAAGGAAAATGTATTGACTAATTAATTATCATTAAAACCAGTAGAAACCTCCATCTGCATAGAAGCTAAGATAAGACAAAATTGTATTACATTTTCTAGATCATGGCTGCTTTAATAAGATTATTAATAACAAGTATTGATTTTTCTTAAATTCCAAAGTAAGGAACTTGTTTTCTAAAAAGAGAAAGACTTGAAAATTTGAAGTGTTTTCGTAAAAAGAAGGCATGCTTTTGTCTTAAGTTGGTTTAAAAAGACGGTATGGAAATTATTTTGGTTTACGTAAAAAGATAGTTGCTCTATTTTGATACTACGGGTATCGTGTGACTTTTGTGAAAGAAATGGATCTTTTTAAAAGAATTAAAGTATGTAGTACTTTAGGGTTAAAAACCCGGAATTGTTGACATGAAATAAAAGTACTTTTTGTGAGTAACTTGCCTATGTTTTGCCTGTGAAAGCCTTGTAATGACTTCTAGAAAGTGTGGTAAGTTGGTTTGATAAAGTGAACATGTTATGATGCTACGTGTGTTGGTATCTTGTGATGTTTGTGTAAGGAAGTTATTCTTGTTGTGCTTACGTTGTTTAACGATAAGCCCGTTGTACTGGTATTATATCACATACCCCCCCTGACTTGTTATGATGCCGAGGATTTGCCACCCTCGATGCGAGGAATACCTCATGCAGGTCCATGTGTGGCCAATGCGGAGCTGCGGGAGTTCCAGGACAGGATGATCACTCCGTGTGTGTTACGCCGATGCGAGGTTTTATACCTTATGCGGCCCATGTGTGGATATGCGGACTTCAGGGGTCCAGGAGGATGCCGCGGGTTAGCTACCCCGTCACGAGAATACCTCATGCGGGCTATGTGTAGCCTATCTTGCGGGCTGCGGTAAGTTCGAGTTAGGCAGCGCATTGATACCGAGAGGCGAGTGGCGGCCGATCATGTGGCGCGATGCAGAAAGACCTCGTGGTACGATATTATAGCATTGTTGGTACGGTGGGTTTTAAGTCGGCTATGCCTTCGTACTTACCGTCTGATTTTATTATGACAGTGGGACACGGTGTTGGTGTATTCTTTGGTGCTTTTATATCATGGGTGAAGCGGTGAGGAAGGAATTCCACGGGCATGATTGATATTGTGGGCATGAGACCCATGGTTATATTTGAGTGATGACTTTAAGGGCGTGAGTCCCTGACTTGACATGACTGCTTACATATTGTGTATCGTAAATTGGTTATCATATATGTCTTCTGTTTTATATAGACTATTATGATTTGATTTACAGTATTTTCAGTTTCACATACTTGGTACTGTTATCTTGACCTCGCCCTTGAAATTTGCATTCATCTGCGGTAGAGTACACCAGTTGTTGATCCTCGCTCATAGGATCACAGTTCAGCGTTTTGGGAAGCTCCGTTTCTCCGGAGGCTTATCTTGGTATAGTCCCCTATCGTTGTAGGTACTTACATTCAGGGGTATGGCGGGGCCCTGTCCCGTCGTTGTTGTTATAACACTCTTAGAGGTCTGTAGTACTGTTGTGGGCAGGGTTTGTAAAAGGGATGTAACTGTTCACTCTTTATGTATATATATACATGCCGAAAGGCAATCTTTTCTTGGATAACTGTTTCTCATTTCATATTGTTTCATGTCTTGTTTTTTTTATATTCCGCTGGTTACTCTGATGTATGTCTACTTAGGTGCCCGGGTAAGGCACCAGTCACGGGCCCGGGTTCGGGTCGTGACAAAATTTTAGCCAAAACAGTCCACATAGTCACGACTCCATCCTTCACTTCCACACCATTTCTTCAAGTTCCAACAACACCCATGTATCCTCTACAAGCTTGTAACCATCTTCCTTTCTTGTTTTACTTCCAAAAAAGTTCATCTAAAGCTTAGGGTTTTCATAGGCAGTTTCGGCCATCACCCAAATCCCACTATTTTGGAGAGTAATCTAGGTTTAGCACTTAGTTAGGAAGCTTAATCTTGGAATCTTGATCTTCACTTTGCTTGGAGAATTCGAAAACCTAAGGCTAAGGAAGAGAGAAAGAAAACTTTGGAAGATCTTGTGAAATGAATTAAGTCCAAGTCTTGCTATACACCTTTCTATATAGATCATCTTTTCAAGACAAGTGGATGAGAGACACATGTCACCCTCCTATTGGTCACATTTTCTTTTCACCAAAAAATCTATATACTTGGCCAAAATATCTTAAAATCGAAGGGCCCCACAAAATTGTGAAATTTTTGGTAGGCCCCATATTATCAATGCCAAGACTTCATAATACTATACTAAGTCCATAAATCCAATTAGAAGAATTAAACTCCAAGTTAATAATTTTCGTCTTCACATTTGTATCCAAAAAAAATTCATATCCGAAAATGCAAATATACTTTCCTTCCAACCTTCACATCTTATTTCCTTACTTACGTTCTCATTTCATTGCCCTGGAATTACGGGATGTAACATTCTTCCCCCCATATTAACATTCGTCCTCGAATGTTCATCAAAGGTCTCAAGCTAAACAAATCTCGGCATAGTATACCTATCAACCAATACTCGTTAGTGTCAGCACCGCAGTCCTTGTTACACCCCGTAGTTCCAGAGTATGTATATGGGGACGTACGTACGAGAATACGACATTAAAATTGGAAAGGAAGAAATATGTGATTTTTCGACGGAAAAGTTTCCGGTTTTTGTGAAGGAGAAAGGTTCGTTAATGGGAATTGGATTTCAGTTCGTATTCGGACTTAGGATTATTTTAGAAGTATTGGAATTTTATTTCCGGAATTGGTCACGCGGGGCCCACGGGAGGATTTACGGTTTTGTGGGGCCCACTTTATTTTCGGATTTTTGGCATTACGGATTTTTCCGAGAGATGAAATATTTTGGACAATTAGGAGGGCGACATGTGGCACCCTTAGGTGGCATGTTGGACGAAATAGTAGGCAAGTGGCCAAGTCAAATAGTCAAGTCTTGGAAGATATTTTCTTTGGGTTAGTGGGAGTAGGTTTGGGGCGTTTTTTTGGGCAAGTGGGGGAGGCCTCTTGGACGGTTTTCTTGAACATGTGGATGGCCACATGGCTCATTGTTGTGGTGGACATATGTCCCAATGTTGTGGTGGACATATGTCCCCATGTTGTGGTGGACACTTGCTGGAAGACTTCACTTGAACAAGCTACCTAATCTACACCCTCCACTTGCTTGAATCTTGGCCCTTCATTGTTCTATAAATACCCCCCTCTAGTGCAAGACTTCTTCATCCATTAAACATTTTCCAAGTCTCAAAACTCCCTCCCCCTTTGAGTAGTTCTCGTCCAAAACACCTCCCCCCCTTCCCTAGCTCTCGTCCGATGCAAGTCCCCCCCCATTGGTAGAAACGTTGTCTTCTAGTATTGTTGCTATGCCAAAATACCTTATCCTAAATCCCTTGTAATTTTCCTAAGTTACCTCCATACTAAAAGCCCGAAAATACTACTTTATTTCCTTTAGTCACAAAACGAAACCCTAGGAAAATCTTCATTGTTGGTTGGAGTATTAAGTAGAAGTGTTTAGAAACTTCTAAGGGTTTCTTGGAGCGAATTGGAGCGTACAGAATAGGAGCTAAACCTTGCTCAGGATCGACATATTATCTTGGATAATTTTGGGCTTATCGAGGTAATGATCTTTGTCCCCCTATTGTAATTGGATATTACATGTTGTAGTAATGTATAGTTGAGTATACTATATGTAGAATGAATATGGATATGAATTGAACTGTATTTACATAGGATTGTATTTACAGTAGACTTGTTGTATTATTGTGGAGTAGAATTGTACACGTCCGGTTAGACGTGTAACCCCCCCCCCCCCCTCTTGAGATTGTTGGTTTGGTAGCAGGCCTCGTTAGAAGAGGAGATTTATGTGGTGGGGGGGGGGGGAGGTGCTGCCGAATTTTCCGTAGAATAAGGAACCTGGTACTTAGAATTGTTCTACGAAGAGAGCTAGAAGTTAATAAACGTTTTATGGCCATTATAGGTTGAAGTACTACGAGTAGCATATTCTACTTGAAGGGTGGAAAAGGCTAGCAGGATTATAGTACTGTGGAGCATTTTGCTAATTGTCGATAATCATCGCGAGGTATGTGAACCTCTTCCTATCCTTTCTAGCATGATATTTGTGAAATATATTTAGTGCGGTAGACGCACGTGTGTTTAAAGGAATTTGATTTTCCTTTTGTGTCCTTGACTTGATTCCAAAGTTAAGTGACTTGTTATGAAATATTAAGGACTTGAATTATGTTAAAAGTTGTAAAACCTCACTCATGAGTAATGGGTGTGTGGTCTTTTAAAGAATGAAGTTATCTTGATTTCGAAAATAAGAATAGTTGTCCTTGGTTTGTTTAAAACATAAAGTGTTATACTAGCTTTATGGGAAGTTATTTATAACGACTTTATGAAAACAAAAGAATGGTTTTATCATTGGATTTAAAATGATAACTTGACATTTTAAGGGTTGGAAGTTGGTTTCCTTAAAAGATATGATTGAAAGATTAAGAGCCTGATTTTTGAAAGTAAAGAGACTTGACTTATAAACAACTTGATTTTGGGAAAGGAGAAGTAACTTGATTTAAAGGTATACGTTACTTGTTTTTAAAAGAGTAAGATACTTGGTTTAAAAAGTATATTGCTACTTGACTTTAAAAAGGAAAAAGTGTCTTTGTTTAAAAAGGAAGGCGTGCTTTTGTCTTAAGATTGATTTAAAAAGAAGGTATGGAAATTGTTTTGGTTTACTTAAAAGATAGTTACTCTATTTTAATACTACGGGTATCGTGTGACTTTTGTGTGAGTAATTTGACTATGTTGGCTTGTGATAGCCTTGTAATACTTTCTTGTTGGTTTGATAAGTAAACTTGTTATGATGCTACGTGTGTTAGTGTCTTGTGACGTTTGTGTATGGGGGTTTTCTTGTTGTGCTTATGTTTTTTTAACTATTACCCCCCCCCCCCCCCTGACTTGTTATTATGCCGAGGACTTGCCACCCTCGATGCGAGGAATACCTCATGCGGGTCTGTGTGACCCATGCGGAGCTGCGGGAGTTCCAGGACAGGATGATCACTCCGGGTGTGTTCTGCCGTCACGGTATTATACCTTATGCGGTCCATAGGACTATGCGGACTTCGGGGGTCCAGGAGGATGCCGCGGGTTAGCTACCCCCGATGTGAGGAATACCTCATGCGGGCCTATGTGTGGCCTATGCGGAGCTGCAGTAAGTTCCAGGATTAGACGCGCATTGATCGAGGCGAGTGGCGGCTTCGATCATGTGGCGCGATGCAGAAAGACCTCGTGTCTGATCTTATAGCATTGTTGGTACGGTGGGTTTTAGTAGTCGGCTATGCCTTCGTACTTACCGTCTGATTTTATTATGACACAGTGGGACACGGTGTTCAGTGTATTCCTTGGTGCTTTTATATCATGGATTGCTTGGCGGTGAGGAAGGAATTCCACGCACGATTGATATTGTGGGCATGAGACCCATGGTTATAATTGAGTGATGACTTTAAGGCGTGAGTCCACGACTTGACATATTTGCTTACATATTGTGTATCGTAAATTGGTTATCATATATGTCTTCATTTATATAGACTATTATGATTTCATTCTGATATTTTGATTTCACATACTTGGTACTGTTATGCGACCTCCTTGAAGTGCGTTCATCTGCAGCGGTAGAGTACACGATCGTCGATCCTCGCCATAGGATCACGCATTCAACATTTTGGGAAGCTCGTTTCTCGGAGGCTTATCTTTGGTATAGTCCACTGTCGTTGTAGTACTTACATTCGGGGTATGGCGAGCCACTGTCGTCGTTGTTGTTATAACATTCGTAAGTGCAGTAATCTTGTTGTGGCGAGTTTGTAAAAGGGATGTAACTGTTCGGGTTCAAGTTTTATTTATATATTCAGAAAGGTAACCGTTTTGGTTAGCCTGTTTTCTTATTTCATTATTGTATATCTTGTTCCATGTGTATGTTTTTATTTCCGCTGATTTTCTCTGATGTTGTATCGCTAGGGTGCCCGGGGTAAGGCACCAATCGCGGGCGAGTCGGTCGTGTGATCTGCGTATCGGCGCGCGATTCGAAATTCTTGCGACTCTGAAGTTTCAGCACCGTGGTCCTGTTCCTTGGCACAACGATGATGTGCCTGAAATTCACAGCACACATTTTTCACTTAATCTATTCTTCTTCTACTAGTTCCAACAATACTCAACAACCCACAAATGCCACACCGGACCACAATATAACACATAGTCTCTTTCACCAACAACAATCACAAGTGGTTTATACTCAAACCAAGGAATCATCACCACTAATATACTTCACATATACTATGTACTTTAGCCAAGATCACACATAAAATACTTTACTCAAGAAGGCCTTGTATATCTAAGGTCTCAACGATTATTCCAATATTCTAGGATTCTCAATTATTCCATGTCCCAAGCTTACATTATCTCTCCTCGTATATGGGTAATGTAGCTTCTCATAATCTCCAAATCATGTTGTCTTAACAACAACAACCCTATTATTCCATACAAATATTATTCGTGAAGCTCTCTTAAGCATACAACACAACTGTCACGACCCGACCCCGGGCCCGCGACTGGTGCCTTACCCCGGGCACCCTAGCGATACAACATCAGAGAAAATCAGTGGAAATAAAAACATACACATGAAACAAGATATACAATAATGAAATAAGAAAACAGGCTAACCAAAACGGTTACCTTTCTGAATATATAAATAAAACTTGAACGACGATTACATCCCTTTTACAAACTGCGCCCCAAGATTACAGGACTCTACGAATGTTATAACAACAACGACGGACGGGGCCGCCATACCCCGAATGTAAGTACAACGACGAGGACTATACCAAAGATAAGCCTCGAGAAAGCGGATCTTCCCAAAGCTGACTGTGATCCTATGAGCAAGGATCGACGGCGGTGTACCTCTACCGCGGCGTGACGCGGCCCGAAGGAGGTCGATAACAGTACCAAGTATGTGAAATCGTAGTATCAAATCAAATCATAACATTTTAAAACCAATTACAAATACGTACGAATAACCAATTTAACTGCACATAGTGCCACAACATAAACAAGAGCAAAATAGATATAACGTAACTGGTCTTTTCTAGGCCGCTAATGATCGAAGCAAGGCCAATCGCCCATAGTATCATTATGCGTGCCTAATCACGGAACTCCGCGATCGCATAGGTCACACAGACCCGCATGAGGTATTCCTCGCATCGGGGGTAGCTAACCCGCGGCATCCTCCTGGACCCCCGAAGTCCGCATAGTCACACAGACCGCATAGTCACACAGACCGCATGAGGCATTCCTCGCATCGGGATAACACACCCGGAATGATCAATCCTGGAACTCCCGCAGCTCCGCATAGGTCACACAGACCCGCATGAGGTATTCCTCGCATCGAGGGTGGCAAGCCCCCGACATCATAACAAGTCAGGGGGGTATGTGATATAATAGCAGTACAACGGGCTTATCGTTTAACAACGTAAGCACAACAAGAATAACCCCCTCACACAAACATCACAAGACACTAACACACGTAGCATCGTAACATGTTTACTTATCAAACCATCTTACTACACTTTCCAGAAATCAATACAAGACTTTCATAAACAAATAAGTAAATCGTTCCTTCTATCTTCCTTAAGTCGTTATACCTAACTTCCCATAAAGCTAGTATAACACTTTAAGCTTTTAAAACCAAGTATTTCTTTTCTTTCAAAAATGATTCATAACTCTTTTGAAATACTTCAAGATTCTTATTATTTAAAACTCAAGTCAAAAGACATCAAAGTAAAACCAAAACAATTTCCATACCTTCTTTTTAAACCAATCTTAAGACAAAACCATACCTTCCTTTAAAACAAAGGCACTTTTTCCTTTAAAAGTCAAGTAGCAATATACTTTTAAACCAAGTGTCTTACTCTTTTAAAAACAAGTAACCTATACCTTTAAATCAAGTTACTTCTCCTTTCCCAAAATCAAGTTGTTTATAAGTCAAGTTATCATTTTAAATCCAATGATAAAACCATTCTTATTTTCGAAATCAAGATAACTTTATTCTTTAAAAGACCACACACCCATTGCTCATGGTGAGGTTTTACTACTTTTAACATAATTCAAGTCCTTAATATTTCATAACAAGTCACTTAACTTTGGAATCAAGTCAAGGACACAAAAGGAAAATCAACTTCCTTTAAACACACGTGCGTCTACCGCACTAAATATATTTCACAAATATCATGCTAGAAAGGATAGGAAGAGGTTCACATACCTCGCGACGATTATCGACAATTAGCAAAACGCTCCACAGTACTATAATCCTGCTAGCCTTTTCCACCCTTCAAGTAGAATATGCTACTCGTAGTACTTCAACCTATAATGGCCATAAAACGTTTATTAACTTCTAGCTCTCTTCGTAGAACAATTCTAAGTACCAGGTTCCTTATTCTACGGAAAATTCGGCAGCACCTCCCCCCCCGCCACCACATAAATCTCCTCCTCTAACGAGGCCTGCTACCAAACCAACAATCCCAGGGGGGGTTACACGTCTAACCGGACGTGTACAATTCTACTCCACAATAATACAACAAGTCCTATGTAAATACAGTTCAATTCATATCCATATTCATTCTACATATAGTATACTCAACTATACATTACTACAACATGTAATATCCAATTACAATAGGGGGACAAAGATCATTACCTCGATAAGCCCAAAATTATCCAAGATTATATGTCGATCCTGAGCAAGGTTTAGCTCCTATTCTCATGCGCTCAATTTGCTCAAGAAACCCTTAGAAGTTTCTAAACACTTCTACTTAATACTCCAACCACCAATGAAGATTGTCCTAGGGTTTCGTTTTGTGACTAAAGGAAATAAAGTAGTATTTCCGGGCTTTTAGTATGGAGGTAACTTAGGAAAATTACAAGGGATTTAGGCTAAGGTATTTTGGCATAGCAACACAACTTTTCTACCAAGGGGACTTGCGTGGACGAGAGCTGGAAGGGTGGGGAGGTGTTTTGGGCGAGAACTACTCAAAGGGGAGGAGTTTTGAGACTTGGGAAATGTTTAATGGATGAAGAAGTCTTGCACTTGAGGGGTATTTATAGAACAATGAAGGGCAAGATTCAAGCAAGTGGAGGTGTAGATTAGGTAGCTTGTTCAAGTGAAGTCTTCCACCAAGTTTCCACCTGACATGGGGACATATGTCCACCACAACATTGGGACATATGTCCACCACAACAATGAGCCATGTGGCCATCCACTTGCTCAAGAAAACCGTCCAAGAGGCCTCCCCCACTTGCCCACAAAAACGCCCCAAACCTACTCCCACTAACCCAAAGAAAATATCTTCCAAGACTTGACTATTTGACTTGGCCACTTGCCTACTATTTCGTCCAACATGCCACCTAAGGGTGCCACATGTCGCCCTCCTAATGGTCCAAAATATTTCATCTCTCGGAAAAATCCGTAATGCCAAAAATCCGAAAATAAAGTGGGCCCCACAAAACCGTAAATCCTCCCGTGACCAATTCCGGAAATAAAATTCCAATACTTCTAAAATAATCCCAGAAGTCCGAATACCGAATCTGGAAATCCAATTCCCATTAACGAACCTTTTTCCTTCACAAAAACCGGAAACTTTTCCGTCGAAAAATCACATCTTTCTTCCTTTCCAATTTTAATGTCGTATTCTCATACGTACGTCCTCATATACATACTCTGGAACTACGGGGTGTAACATTCTTCCCCCCTTAGAAACATTTGTCCTGAATGTTCATTCTAAGTCTCTAATCACACAAGCACCGGTATAGTCTTCACTACTATACTTACAAAACCAATTATGCCACACCTGGCCATAATACCACATACGCAAAAAAACTCACATCCAAGCCAACGAAGAATCACCTCTAATCGTATAACAATACCATTAGCTCCACCTATGGTCCAAATGATACTTTCTTCACACAAGAAATGATCACTTCTATTCTCATAACACATGCTCGCTTCTTCCCTTACTCGTCGTACCCTCCTCGTACGCTCGAACTCTTCCTACTATACGTACCACATTTCTGTCATTGCTTCAGTTTTCCAAAAACTCGGGGTTACTATCTCTAACTTGGTCATCATTAACTGGGAACACTCTGGATGGATCTCCGATACTCTTCCGAAACATAGCATCATGGGATACCGGACGTACTGCCTCCTAAGTCGGACGACAGTGCTAACTTATAGGCAACCTGGCCTATTCTACATCGATCTGAAAAGGCCCAAAGTACCTCGGGCTAAGTTTCCCCTGCTTTCCAAATCTCGTCACACCCTTCCGGGGTGGAACCTTCAAGAAGACCTACCGTCAACCTGAACTCCAAGTGTCGACGCCGATTATCCACACGACTTACGCTGACTCTGGCGACTAATAACTTACGGATAAGCTTCACCTTATCCACATCTGCTGAAACAAGTATGGACCAACTATCCGAACCTTGCCAACATCGAACCAATCGATCGACAACCTACACTTCCGCCATACAAGGCTTCGTAGGCGTCATCAAAATACTAAAATGGTAGCTATATAATACTCACTCAACAAGAGGCAAATAATCCTCACACTAACCACGAAATCAAAACAGGCGTAACCTATCCTCAAATGTGCGGATAAAGCGCTGTTCGTCAGTCGGCGAGGTGAATGCAATCGAGACTCACTGAGTTCCCAACCCACTTTGGTAAAACCTCCCGAAAAAGAAATAGCCATAAACTGGGCTCCACTGCCTGCCATAAAATAAAAGTAGGAACCCCGTGCAGCCTTACAACCTTCCTGATAACATCTCGCATAACCCTCCGCCGAGTAAACAGTCCTGACTAAAAGACAAGATGGGCTGACCCCATCGGCCCTACTACTGGGCGAACGCATCCACAAACTCGTACGATGGTTACCTAAACTTGGGCCTAACACCCTCGTGACCCTATCATCTAGCGGGACCACCTCAAACTGACCCCACCACATTCCGGGCTGCGGGTTGACTCGCGATATGGCCTCAACCCGACCCACTTCGTACTAAACTCTCGTTCCCCGATCCGGAACAATCTTACCAATTCACGTCATGGAAGCTACCACTTCCATCTCACACTACCCAGGGAATTATCCCACAATATATATCACGCATACCAAGTACTTCAACAAAGACCAACCGTAAAATCTGTTACACCCCGTAAATTCAAGGAGTTAAGTTAAAAAACTACCAAGGAATATAAGATTTGAAAGTTGATAGATAAGTTGACAAACATGTGTTGGACGGATTTTGAGTCTACCTTGGAGTGTTGTACCCCAGTTGTTAAGAATTTTGAGGTGTTTAAAAAGCCTAGTGTGTAGTCCGTTAAATCTAGTTCCCAACGCAACAAACCGTTAAATCGATAGGACATCGGAGTCAAAAGTTATGGAAGTTTCAAGTTTGGTGCGTGATCGAGCAAATCAGCGATTGTCGGTTCGAAGTGCAGCGCGGCCGAATCTGAGGCAGCGGCGCCGGTTATGCTTGAGGGTTCGCGAGGGTTGCAGCATGGCGCCGGAATGCAGGGCAGCGTCGCGAAATGTTGGAACTTTCTCGGAAGTGGGCGCGCGCTGGCTGGCGAATTTTTCGCGATAAAGGGCCGAAAAACAGGGGATATTTTGTTTAAAACCTATGGGAGGGTGACAAGTGTCCCTCCCATCCTTTTGACCAGATTAAGGGCCTATTTTAGGGCCAAGTCTTGGAAGACTTGGCCATTTCATTTCAAAACCCTTCCATGGAAATCCTCTCCCTTTCTCTCTAGTTTTTGAAGAAAAACCTAGCCTAAAGAGAATTTGTTGGGGCGGCGGCTAGAAGGCAAAGTGTGGGTAAACTTGTGGGAAGCACGGGTGGACGAGTTTGACGGAAAAGAAGTGGAAGAAAGGGGCTTTTGTGGGCTATTCCAAAAGGTAAAAGTTTCCCCTTCTTTTGGAATTGAGTTATACTTGTTAGTAGTTTAGAAATGAGCCTGAGGCTGTTATATTTTAGTAGTTTAGAATTGAGCCTGAGGCTGTTATATTTGAATAGATTTGGATCTTGTTGTCTTGTTGAAACCGAAAATGGGCATGTTAGCCTTAAGATTTTAACTTCAATTTGGTTACTGATTTGGTCGTCGCATGTTGTAAAGGGGGAAATTGTAATTGTTGAAGATGTCTAAGGCTAGATATCATGTTAGACCTAAGAACTTGAATTGGAAAAGAGTTGAAAGGGGTTAGTATTGGTTATATTGTTGGCCAAGAATGGCATGGAGATTATTGGTTTATTTTGTGTTGTCGTGGGGCGGAATTTTACACGTATTAGTAGGCGTGTAATCCCCTTGTATTTGCTGAATTAATTGAGCCTTAAATGTGGCGTTGGTTATTGAATTTCGGCCTTGAAAAAGGTGGCATAGTAAGTAGAAACAAAGGAAGTTCTGTCCAAATTTTCCGTAGAATGTAGGGACCTTGCACTTAGTTATTCTACGTTCGAAGCTAGAGATTGATAGACGTTTTATGACCCTTATAGGATTGAAGTACTACGAGTAGCATATCCTACTTAAGGGAGATAGTCTTGTGGAGCATTTTGCTTATTATGCGACAATCGTCGCGAGGTATGTGATTCTTCCTATCCTCTTCAGCATGATTATTTGTAAAATATATAGTGCAGTAGATGCACGTGTGTTAAAGGAAATTTGATTTCCCTTGTTGTGCCTTGACTTGATATGAAGTGTAAATGTCCTGATTGTGTGAAAAAGTAGGAAAACCTTATTCGTTAGTAATGGATACTCGGTCGTTAAGAATAAGCCCTCTTGATCTCATAAAGGCTTATAGTTGTGATTGGTTGGTTTAAAACATAAAGTGTTATAACGGCTTTATGGGAAGTTTGTTATAACCACTTTATGTAGGTAAAAGAATGGTTTGTTGATTTCGAAAGATAAGAGACTTGACTTATAATTAACCTAAATGGTGTTGAAAAGTGTGAAACCTCATTCGTGAGAAATGAGTACGTGGTTTTTAAAAGAATAATGTTACATAAATTTCGGAAATGGGAATAAGAATCGAACAAGCCAATGCAGCGTTAATAAAGGAAATGGTAATGACAGTCAATTATATTAAAACCAGTAGAAACCTCCATCTGCATAGAAGCTAAGATAAGACAAAATTGTATTACATTTCCTAGATCATGGCTGCTCTAATAAGAACTATTGTAACCAAGTGTGGATTTTCTTAAAAATTCCAAAGTAAGGAACTCGATTTCTAAAAGAAAAGAGACTTAAGAATTTGAAGTGTTTTGTTTTAAAAAGAAGGACATGGTTTTGGCTGGAATTGTTTTAAAACATAAAGTGTTATAATAGCTTTATGGGAAGTTAGTTATAACGACTTTATGGAAAGTAAAGAAATGGATTCATTATTGGATTTAGAATGGTAACTTGATTTTTTTGGAAAAAGAGAAGCAACTTGTTTTCAAATATTGAACTCTTTGTGAATGGAAAAACATAAGTGGCTTGGTTATGAAAGTATGTAGTATTTTGGGGTTGAAACCCGGAATTGTTGACATGAAATGAAAGTACGTTGAACTGGCCTATGCTTGTTGTGATAGCTTTTGTTGTGCAAGTGTTGTATTTCTGTGCTACCGCGTCTCTCGTTGGAGGGCCGGCTATCTGGTTGATTGATGGACATACTGACACGTTGGATGGTCCACGGGTATGCTTCCACTATATCGATTCTTGATGGACATACTGACACGTTGGGAGGCCCACGGGTATGCTTCCATTAGGGGTGTTATTATTGTTATTTGAGTGGACATACTGACACGTTGGGTAGCCCACGGGTATGCTATCACAGTGAGTAGTATCTTGTTATTTGATTGGACATACTGACACGTTGGGTAGCCCACGGGTATGCTTCCACAGTGAGTATTGTTTTGTTAGTTGTTTGGACATACCGACATGTTGGGTGGCCCACGGGTATGCTTCCACAGGGATTGTTATGTTGTTACTTCCTTTGGGCATACCGACACGTTGGATGGTCCACGGGTATGGGCCCACTAGGACGGTTCCAGGGCCATGCTTATACCGAGGTGAGATGCCGGGGCATGCGGCCATTGTGCGGGTTAAATTCCCGGGTTGTATTTGAGTGAGGATTTCACGGGCATGAGTCCCTGACTTGACATAACTGCTTATATGTTGTGTACTGTAGTTTGGTTATCATACATGTCTCCTGCTTTATATAGACTATTATGATTTCATTTACAGTATTTTTCAGTTTCACATACTTGGTACTGTCTTGACCTCGCCAGCTGCGTTCATCTGCGAGTTGAGGTACATAACTGGCGTCCGCACTCTAGGATCATGTTCGGTTCTCGGAAAGCTCCATATCTCGGAAGCTTGTCACGTGGTACAGTTCCACAGTAGTAGACTTTTGTACATTCGGGGCATGGCGGGACCTGTCCGTCATTATGGTTTTAAAATTCTTAAGTGCATGCCTTTGTTGTGGGCAGAGTTTGTAAGGATGTAACTGTTCAAGTTTTAATTTTTGTGCAAAAAGGTAACCGTTTGGGTTAGCCTGCTTTCTTATTTCACTGTTTTCTTTCTTGAGTTTTTATTTCCGTTGGTTTTTCTCTGATGTTGTATCACTAGGGTGCCCGGGGTAAGGCACCAGTCACGGGCCCTTGGTCGGGTCGTGACAAAAGTGGTATCAGAGCAGTTAATCCTCGGAAAGTGTCTACAGACCGTATCTAGTAGAGTCTTGATTATCGGTGTGTTGTGCACCACATCTATAATCAGGAGGCTACAGGATATTTAGGATTGGTTTCCATTCTTCTCATTCTAAGATCGTGCCTTAGAGCTGTGTTGTAAGTTGGACTAACTCTGACGTACTCTTTGTATATACCAGTGATGCCTCCACGCAAGGCAACCAGAGCCCAGAAGGGCAAGGCAGTAGAGAGAGCTGCGAGTAGAGCAGCAACGGTCTCTACTGAGACCACGACACCTGAGCCTCCAGTCCCACAGCCTGGAACAGAGGAGATGGGTTACAAGGAGATGGCCCAGTTGCTAGCCAGGATTGTGGCCAGACATGAGGATAGGATGGATGCAGCGATTCAGTCGATGGTACCCATGGTTCACGAGGTCGAGATAGTTTGAGACTACGGGATTTTACGAGTTGCGACCCACGAGTTCTACGTCGAGGCACGAGGATGATCGCAGGAGTTCATCAGATAATTCTGACGGATCGTGAGTGATCAAGGCTTGGAGACCGAGTCGGTGATTTTGGGTTCACATCGGTGCGTGATCTCTGCGATCATTGGTTTGATTCGTGAGGCTGTCGGGAGCATGCACCTCCGGTGGTTGGGGTGAGTTCTCGAGAGGCTTTCCTTGGCCATTTCTTGCCTCCACATATGAGGAGGACACGGGTAAACAGATTTTTGATCTTTGAGACAAAGAGGCGCCTGATTCGGAGTACAATGTAGAGTTTGACTCATTGGCTCGGTATGTCCCGCTACAGTGGCGAATATGGAGGATAGAGTGCACCGTTATGTCACGAGGACTCGATGACTACTTAGCGAGAGTTGCACGGAGTAGCTCTTGGCCGGGCATGGATATTGCCGCGTCGCGAGCTTATGCACTTGGGTGTGAGGCGTAGGGTCGGCGAATAACCAAGATCGCGAGAAGGGCCGGGCAGCGAGGTCCTCTGGTGACCTTCGAGGCGAGCAACCTCGGCGGCGAGACTAGTTATGCGCCTCCGCCCGATGGAGTGCTCCACCACGATCTTGAGACATTCGGGAGATTCGGGGCGAGTCGGGGCTCGAGTTTGAGTTTGGGGGAGCATGGACGTTAGTCAGATAGGACCACCCCTACCTCGTTGTGGCCGTTGTGGCAGGCTCCATGATGGGGAGTGTCGTGCTGGAATGGGAGTTTGTTTTGCATGCGGCCAGCAGGGCCATTTTGCGAGAAATTGTCCAACTAGAGGTAGCGCGGATGTAGAGACTCGACGCCGGGATCGATGGTGATTCATCTCCTCCTTTTGTGCGCCGTGCAGGGAAGGAACATGAGTAGAACGACAAAGGGGAAGTGAAGTAATAGTTACAGGTATATTCTTAACCCTCTAGAGACTAGTATGCATTGGTGTTATGGTGATGTGTTAAGTGTTATGTTCGGATAGCTTTGTGTTAAAAATGTGATTTAGAAGCCTGATTAGTAAAAAGGGTAAGTCTGAGGATGAGAAAATTTTGAACCTTAAAAATTTATAACAATCGAGACCTTAGAGGTAAGGCCGGCTAGAGTAAAAGATTTTACAGTGATCCTAGTCGGAAGTACATTGTATGTGGGGAGTATTTTTTCGGGTGATAAGTCCATGAGTGGCATAACTGATTCTTTTGTGAGTGGAGTAGGGAAGACTATACCGGCGTCTGCGTTTTGGAGACTTAGAAGGAACATTCGGGACGAATGTTTCTAAGGGAGGGAGAATGTTACACCCCGTAAATTCAAGGAGTTAAGTTAAGAAACTACCAAGGAATATAAGATTTGAAAGTTGATAGATAAGTTGACAAACATGTGTTGGACGGATTTTGAGTCTACCTTGGAGTGTTGTACCCCAGTTGTTAAGAATTTCGAGGTGTTTAAAAAGCCTAGTGTGTAGTCCGTTAAATCTAGTTCCCAACGCAACAAACCGTTCGTCGATAGGACATCGGAGTCAAAAGTTATGGAAGTTTCAAGTTTGGTGCGATCGAACCAAATCGGCGATTGTCGGTTCGAAGTGCAGCGCGCGGCCTGAATCGAGGCATGCGGCGCCGGTTGTACTGGGGGTTCGCAGGGGTTGCAGCACCGCGGCGCCGGAATGCAGGGCCGCGTCGCCGAAATGTTGGAACTTTTCTCGGAAGTGGAAGCGCCGCGGCGCCAAGGCGGGAATTTTTCGCGATAAAGGGCCGAAAAACAGGGGATATTTTGTTTAAAACCTATGGGAGGGTGACAAGTGTCCCTCCCATCCTTTTGACCAGATTAAGGGCCTATTTTAGGGCCAAGTCTTGGAAGACTTGGCCATTTCATTTCAAAACCCTTCCATGGAAATCCTCTCCCTTTCTCTCTAGTTTTTGAAGAAAAACCTAGCCTAAAGAGAATTTGTTGGGGCGGCGGCTAGAAGGCAAAGTGTGGGTAAACTTGTGGGAAGCACGGGTGGACGAGTTTGACGAAAAAGAAGTGGAAGAAAGGGGCTTTTGTGGGCTATTCCAAAAGGTAAAAGTTTCCCCTTCTTTTGGAATTGAGTTATACTTGTTAGTAGTGTCGAAATGAGCCTGAGGCTGTTATATTTTAGTAGTTTAGAATTGAGCCTGAGGATGTTATATTTGAATAGATTTGGATTTTGTTGTCTTGTTGAAACCGAAAATGGGCATGTTAGCCTTAAGATTTTAACTTCAATTTGGTTACTGATTTGGTCGTCGCATGTTGTAAAGGGGGAAATTGTAATTGTTGAAGATGTCTAAGGCTAGATATCATGTTAGACCTAAGAACTTGAATTGGAAAAGAGTTGAAAGGGGTTAGTATTGGTTATATTGTTGGCCAAGAATGGCATGGAGATTATTGGTTATTTTGTGTTGTTGTGGGCGGAATTTTACACGTATTAGTAGGCGTGTAATCCCCTTGTATTTGCTGAATTAATTGAGCCTTAAATGTGGCGTTGGTTATTGAATTTCGTCCTTGAAAAAGGTGGCATAGTAAGTAGAAACTAAGGAAGTTCTGTCCAAATTTTCCGTAGAATGTAGGGACCTTGCACTTAGTTATTCTACGTTCGAAGCTAGAGATTGATAGACGTTTTATGACCCTTATAGGATTGAAGTACTACGAGTAGCATATCCTACTTAAGGGAGATAGTACTGTGGAGCATTTTGCTTATTGTCGACAATCGTCGCGAGGTATGTGATTCTTCCTATCCTCTTCAGCATGATTATTTGTAAAATATATAGTGCAGTAGATGCACGTGTGTTAAAGGAAATTTGATTTCCCTTGTTGTGCCTTGACTTGATATGAAGTGTAAATGTCCTGATTGTGTGAAAAAGTAGGAAAACCTTACTCGTTAGTAATGGATACTCGGTCGTTAAGAATAAGCCCTCTTGATCTCATAAAGGCTTATAGTTGTGATTGGTTGGTTTAAAACATAAAGTGTTATAACGGCTTTATGGGAAGTTTGTTATAACCACTTTATGTAGGTAAAAGAATAGTTTGTTGATTTCGAAAGATAAGAGACTTGACTTATAATTAACCTAAATGGTGTTGAAAAGTGTGAAACCTCATTCGTGAGAAATGAGTACGTGGTTTTTAAAAGAATAATGTTACATAAATTTCGGAAATGGGAATAAGAATCGAACAAGCCAATGCAGCGTTAATAAAGGAAATGGTAATGACAGTCAATTATATTAAAACCAGTAGAAACATCCATCTGCATAGAAGCTAAGATAAGACAAAATTGTATTATATTTCCTAGATCATGGCTGCTCTAATAAGAACTATTGTAACCAAGTGTGGATTTTCTTAAAAATTCCAAAGTAAGGAACTCGATTTCTAAAAGAAAAGAGACTTAAGAATTTGAAGTGTTTAGTTTTAAAAGAAGGACATGGTTTTGGCTGGTATTGTTTTAAAACATAAAGTGTTATAATAGCTTTATGGGAAGTTAGTTATAACGACTTTATGGAAAGTAAAGAAATGGATTCATTATTGGATTTAGAATGGTAACTTGATTTTTTTGGAAAAAGAGAAGCAACTTGTTTTCAAATACTGAACTCTTTGTGAATGGAAAAACATAAGTGGCTTGGTTATGAAAGTATGTAGTATTTTGGGGTTGAAACCCGGAATTGTTGACATGAAATGAAATCGTTGAGCGGCCTATGTTTGTTGTGATAGCTTTTATTGTGCAAGTGTTGTATTTACGTACTCTGGCGTCTCGTTGGAGGGCGGCTATCCGTTGATTGATGGACATACTGACACGTTGGATGGTCCACGGGTATGCTTCCACTATATCGATTCTTGATGGACATACTGACACGTTGGGAGGCCCACGGGTATGCTTCCATTAGGGGTGTTATTATTGTTATTTGAGTGGACATACTGACACGTTGGGTAGACCACGGGTATGCTACCACAGTGAGTAGTATCTTGTTATTTGATTGGACATACTGACACGTTGGGTAGCCCACGGGTATGCTTCCACAGTGAGTATTGTTTTGTTAGTTGTTTGGACATACCGACATGACATGACTGCTTATATGTTGTGTAATGTAGTTTGGTTATCATACATGTCTCCTGCTTTATATAGACTATTATGATTTCATTTACAGTATTTTTCAGTTTCACATACTTGGTACCTGTTGTACTGACCTCCTTCGGGGGGCTGCGTTCATGCCGCAGGTTGAGGTACATAGCTTGCTGATCCGCACTCTAGGATCGCTGTTCAGTTCTCGGAAAGCTCCATATCTCCGGAAGCTTGTCCTGTGGTACGGTTCCCTGAAGTAGTAGACTTTTGTACATTCAGGGGCATGGCGGGGCCCTGTCCCGTCATTATGGTTTTAAAATTCTTAGAGGTCTGTAGCACTGTTGTGGGCAGAGTTTGTAAGGATGTAACTGTTCAAGTTTTAATTTTTGTGCAAAAAGGTAACCGTTTGGGTTAGCCTGCTTTCTTATTTCACTGTTTTCTTTCTTGAGTTTTTATTTCCGTTGGTTTTTCTCTAATGTTGTATCACTAGGGTGCCCGGGGTAAGGCACCAGTCACGGGCCCGAGGTCGGGTCGTGACAAAATCATCCACTCAAGACGACCTTGCATCCAAGGTCCCAACTGTTATAAATTCTAAGGCTCCCCATTTTCTCGTCCCCAGACTTACCCTTTTCAACTACCCATGTTTTCTAATCACAACTTACACAATGCTAACCGAACATAGCACTCCACATGTATCTACCATAACGACGTAAAGAAGTCTCTAAAGGCTGAAGATATCTCTGCAACTACTGCCTCACTTTCCCTTTGCCGCTCTAATCAAATCCTGCTCTGCTGGGCGCATAACTACAGACGGTGATGAACCAGCCACTGATCCCGAAGGCTGAGTCGTAACATCCGCGCCACCTCTGTTCGGACAATTTCTCGCCTGATGGCCTGCTGTCATGGCCTAACAAGCTATCTAAGTAGCACGACACTCCCATAAGAACACTTACAACAACGGCCTTCAGGGTGGGGCGGCCTCCTCAGCTAACACCCTTCCTCTCCGACCTCTGAATCCATAATCGACTTGGTAGGCTAAGTCATCCCACCTGTATCCCTCCTACTAGGACATTCTCTCCTTACATGGCCCTGACGGCCGCTGGTAAAACAAACATTAGTAAAAAGACGACATTTCCCGGAGTGACGCCTACCACAAAGTGAACACTGAGGGAAAACTGAATCTGGCTGGCTAGAACCTATGTAAATCTGTGAACCAGAAACCCTGGAGTTCTGACCAACTCCTAAATACCCGAGCGTCTTTAAGTGCAGCGGAGGACCACTCAGTCTTGGCGGAGGCGCATAACGCTTCTTCGAGAAGGTCGCCTCGAAAGTTACCAAAGGACCTTCATTGCTCGGCCTCTTCTGGCGATCTTGGTTAATCCGTCGATCTCTCGTTCCTCGATGCTGCGGCGTAAGCATGTCTGCGGGCAATGTCCATGTCGATCAAGAGCTACTCTTGTACAACCCTTTGTAAAAATAATCGTCAAGTCCTGTGACATATCGGTGCACACTATCCTCCATGTCTGCCACTAAAGCGGGGACATAACGAGCCAATGAGTCAAACTCTATACTGTATTCCTGAACCGTCCGCCCGTTCTACCTCAACATCATAAACCTATTTGCCCGAGCTCTCCTCATCTGCGAGGGAAAGAAGTGTGTAAGAAAATGCCTCTGAGGTCTTGATAACTTTCATGATCCGCTGCAACTGTCGAATAAACTCCTGATGATCTTCCTCAGTTCACAATCCATGGAACTCGGGTGGACCGCTTTCACGACCCGAACCCGGGCCCGTGACTGGTGCCTTACCCCGGGCACCCTAGTGATACATCATCAGAGTAATCAGCGGAACATAAAACAATAACATGAAACCAATGCAATAAGACAGTGAAATAAGAAAGCGAGTTAACCAAAATGGTTACCTTCATAATATATAACAATTTGAGCGATTACATCCCTTTCTACAACTCACGCTGGCATTACTACGCACCTCTAAGAATGATACGACAACAATGGCGGGACGGGGCCCGCCAAACCCCGAATGTAAACACCTACTACGACGGGGACTATATCGTGATAAGCCTCGGAGGAACGGAGCTTCCCAAGCGAGCGTGACCACGAGAGCTAGGATCAACGGTGTGTACCTCAACTCGCGGCATGAGCGGCCCGAAGGAGTCGATAACAAGTACCAAGTATGTGAAGCGAAAAATCAGTAAATGAAATCATAATAGTCTATAAAGCGGAGACATGTATGATAACCAAACTACGATTTACAATAAATAGCGATCGTGTCAAGTCGGGGACTCACGCCTCAAAGTCATCACTCAAATATAACTATGGGTCTCAAGCCCATACCATCAATCATGCGTGGAATACCTTCCTCACTGCCGCGGTTTATGATATAAAAGCACCAAGAAATACACATGAACACGGGTCCCACTGTGTCCTAATAAAACGATGCGAGGGTAAATGCGAAGGCATAACCGACTACTAACACCCACAGTACTAACGGTCATAAACTATATCATGATATCTGTCTGCGTCGCATGATCAAAGGCTGGTCACTCGCGCGATATCAAATGTGCGCGTCTAGCCACAGAACTCTCCGTAGCTCAGTATAGGCCAACCTCATAGGCCCGCGTGAGGTATTCCTCGCGTCGGTAGCTACTCCGGCATCGCACGGACTCGCGATCCGCGTAGCCACAAAGACCGCGTGACCACAAGGGCGCAAACTAACACGGAACTCCGTAGTTCGCATGGATCCCCGGATCCGCGTGAGGTATTCTCGAATCATGGTCCCGCATCGCTGAGTCTACCCGCGTCGGAGGCGGCAACCTCCGAGACAAGTCAAGGTGAGTGGTACAATACCAACATAACGGTGAGAGTCAAACAACTTTAAAGCGCGATCGAGGAAAACCCTTTACACAAAACATCACAAGATATTAACACACGTAGCATCCTAGCATGTTTACTTATCAAATCAACAAGAAAGTATTACAAGGCTATCACAAACCAACACAACCAAGTTATACACACAAGGTACATTCTAATATATGATTAACAAGATCGGGTATCTACTCCCAAAGTACTTCATACATTATCTTTTAAAAGATACGTTATGTTTACAAAAGTCACACAATACCCGTAGTATATGAAAATAGAGTGATTATCTTTTGAAGTAAACCAAAACACTTCTCTTCGTAAAATCAAGTAACAACATTCTTTTCCAAATGTTTCAAGTTTGCCTAATTTCAATTACTCAAGTTTCTCATTTTCGAAAGGTTTCGTAGTTCATAATTTTAATCACTTAATGATATAATTCTCCTTTAAAAGCAATTTGAGAAACATATGTCGATCGTGAGTAGGTTATTCTTGTTTATAACAATCTTATTTAAGCGACCATGATCTAGGAAATGTAACATCATTTTGTCATCTTAGTTTCTATGCGGATGGAAGTTTCTTTGGTTTTACTAATACATTATTAGTCAAAACATTTCCCTTTATTAAGCGCTTTGTGGTTTGTTCGATACTTATTACGATTTCCAAATCGATAAAACATTAGTGCTTTTAAAATCAAGTACTCAGTACTCGCGAATGAGGTTTTACAACATTTTTAACAAAATGTTAATTACCAAGTAAAACAAGTTAAGTCTCTTATCTTTAAGATTAAGCCTCTTAACTTTTAAAATCAGTAAACCATTCTCTTTACCTCTCTTAAAACGTTATACCTAACTTCCCATAAAGCTAGTATAACTCTTCTTTATTATCACACATCAAGTCAGTTACCTTTTAAAATCACAAAGCTTTTTACACATTTACGTCTACCGTACTAAATATTTATACACATATCATGCTAGAAAAGATAGGAAGAGGTTCACATACCTCGCGACTAGTATCGACTAATAGCAAAAGCGCTCCAAGTACCTCAAACCGCGGCTACTCCTTAAGCCAAGTAGATCGCGCCACGCATGGTACTTGACCTATAAGGCCACAAGGCGCTTATTAACATCTAGGTCTAATCGTAGAACATTCTACGAAAATTCGGCGAGACCTCCCGCATGAGCGTAAATCTCCTCCTCTATCGGGCGGCTACCAAGCCAACGAGGGGTTATACGACTAATCGGACGTGCACAATTCTACCTCACGAAAAGCTACACAAGTCTCTGTATGTCTGATCTATGTAATTACAGTTCAGTACTCTTCTTTCGAAAAGGTTTCTTATTATTCAGGCTTAAGTCAAAAGACATTGCCGATAACTACGTTCAGTTCTATATATAGTATACTTCAACTATATATTCTAACAACATGTAATTTCCAATTACAATAGGGACAAGATATTACCTCGCTAAGCCCAAACTTATCCTAGTTTAATGTCGCTCCTGAGCAACGTTTAGCTCCAACTCCGTGCGCTCCAACCCGCTCCAAACCACCCTTAGAAGTTCTAACCAACTTCTACATACTACTCCCACTAACTATGGAGATTTTCCTTAGGGTTTCGGTTTGAGACAAAAAGGGACATTTAGGTAGTATTTTCGGGCTCTACGTATAGAGGTATCTTTTGAAAACTACAAGGTATACGGCTAAGGTAATTTGGGCATTACAACAATACTTTTGAGAGTATCTCTATACCACAAAAAAGGGGGGTATTATACGAAAACAACTAGGCTAGGGGTACCATTGCCACGTGAGGGGGAGAACTCGGCCAAGGGAGGATGGTGTTGGACGAGAACACATATAAGAGAGGGGGAGGATTTTAACACTTAGAGATTTGTAGAATGGATGAAGAAGTCTTCAAAGGGGGGGGGGGGTATTTATAGGTCAAGCAAAGGCCAACCAATGGCCAAGATCATGCCAAGTGCAAGGCAAGTGTAGGGTCAAGATCAAGCCAAGTGCACCTTATCCATCTACCACCAAAATATCCTACCAACTCCTTGACCAAACAATGGCCAATTCGTCCAACCCCTTTACCGCCCAAGTCCTTCCAATGAGAGGGTGACAAGTGTCGCCCTCTTGTTGGTCCAAAATGTTTCGTCTCTCGGAAAAATCCGCAAAAATTAAAAATGACATAGCCGGAATTTTCCCTACGAAAGCTGTGGAAACGTTTCGTCGAAAAACGACTCTAACCGGGTGTTGTGCACAAAGAATAATTCGGCCAAGCCTATTCTCAAGTTCAAATTTTTCTACGTACGTCCTTACGTACATACTCTGAAAATACGGGGTATAACATTCTCCCCTCCTTAGAAACATTCGTCCCGAATGTTCCTTCTAAGTCTCAAACCAAACGTGCGCCAGTATAGTCTTCACTACTATACTTACCTGAACAATCCTGCCACAACTGGCCACAACAACACCTGCGCAAAATACTTACATCCAAGTCCACGAGAAAGCCTCTAACATCACAAACGCTCCCATCCAAGGGTCTAAAATATAATTCCTTCGCACTTTCTCCATACAAAAGAAATGGTCACATCTCTGCTCGCAATACATGCTCGCTTCTCCCTTTACTCGTCGTGATACCACTTTTGTCACTTTGCCGCGAGGTTCTAGTGTCACTCCGGCGACCTAACAAATGGTATCGGGCTGCATGCGATCCACGAGGTCATCGTACACTCGAACTCTTACCATTTAAATCTTGCTTGATTTCAAAACTCGGGTTACTATCTCTAACGTGGTCATCATTAGCGGGAACACTCTGGATGGATCTCGATACTTTCCCGATTATAACAATCTGAAGATCGGACGTATTGCCTCCTAAGTCGGACGGCAAAAGCTAACATATAGGCAACGACCTATTCTTCACATGAACTCAAAGGGCCCAAAGTAACTCGGGCTAAGTTCCTCTGTTTTCCAAAACTCGTCACACCCAACGGGGTGGTACTTTCAAGAAGACCGACCGTCAACTGAACTCTGGCGTCGTCGCCGATTATCGCCACGATTTCTACGCTGCGAACCTCTTCTAGACAAGCTTTACCTATCCACGATCTGCCGGAACAAGCTGAACCAACTATCGAATCTTGCCAACATCGAACCAATCGGCCGCGACTTACACATCCGCCCTACAAGGCTTCATAAGG
Organism: Przewalskia tangutica; assembly: GCA_029844215.1. Classification (NCBI taxonomy): domain Eukaryota; kingdom Viridiplantae; phylum Streptophyta; class Magnoliopsida; order Solanales; family Solanaceae; genus Przewalskia; species Przewalskia tangutica. The sequence continues at coordinate 109,951,824 of CM056718.1, forward strand.
CGACATCCGAACAGAAATGGTAGCTTAAACACTCCCTCCACAGAGACAACAATCCCCACAACTACCCGAAATCCACACGGCCCGGGCGAATGCGGTCCCGAGACTCACCGAGTTCTTAACCTGCTTGGTAAAACTTCCGAAACAAAAGCGATCGTACCACAGGCTCCATGTGCGTCATAAGGTGAAGGTAGGCACCCGTGCGACCTTACAACCTTTACGATAAATCAACAACTGCCGAGTAAGCGGTCTTTGCTAGAAGACAAGGCGGTGACCTCGCCGGCGACTCTTTGGTCGAATCGTCCACGAACTCGTACGCTGGTTAACTAAACTTGGGCCTAACACCCTCATAACCCTAACCCAAAGCGGGACCACCAAAAACTGACCCCACCACCATACAGTCGCGGGTTGACCCATGGCGTGGCCTCAACCCGACCAGCCGGCCAAGATACTAGCTCCCGAACAGGAAAACTCTCACTAATCACGTTACGAAAACCTAGCGGTCTTCTAAGCTCAACTACCATCTTTCATACCACACTACTCAGGGACTTATCACACAAACATAGCTCACGTGCACAATGCACTCTTATAAGGGTCAAACATAAACATACGTCTTTTACTCGAGATGGCCTTACCTGCAAGGTCTTCACGTATAATGCTCTAAGGCTTACATTTTCTCTAGAGGTTAAGGATATATCTATATCTCTTGCTTCACTCCCTTAGTCATTCTAATCAAACACTGCGTGAAGCGCATAGCTAAGGAAGATGAACTACCCACCGATCACGAAGGCTAAGTCCTCCTACAAGGACACTCTTTCGCACATGGCTACGGCGGTAGTCGGAAAAACGAGCACCAACAAAAGACGACATTCCCCGGGTTGACATACGCCATGCTGTGAATGCGAGGAAAAAGCGAATCGGTGGTGGAGCCTACGTGTGTATGAACGAAACTCGAGCTCGACCAACTCGGCTTACCGAGCGTTACGAAATCCGTGGAAGACCACTGCTGCCTTGGCGGAGGTGCATATCTAATCTGGCGGTGAGGCGACTTGCCTCGAAAGTTACCAAGGACCTTCTTGCTCTGGCCCTCTTCTCGCCGTTAACCGTCGATCTCTACGTTTCTTGGCTCTTGCGCATAAGCCCGTACACAGGCCATGCTCAAACCTAACTGAAGAACTTCTCTTGCACACCCTCTCTTAGATAGTCATCAAGACTCGCGGTACATCGGTATACTCTCTGTAGCCAAATCCATAGCTAGTAATAGGGTCGCCTCTTTGCAATCTATATTCTTTGTTCGATCGTGGGCGAAGGTTCAAACATCATGGCGCGATGAGGCTGCGCCGTGCTAAACTTCTGCTGGGGCTTAGTGGCGTCGCAGAACTCCCGAATGAAGCACCACCCGGTGATGATTGGGCACTGTGCCCACGTAACCCTCATGCTCTACTCGCGGCTCCCTGTTTGCCTTGCCCTCACGGGCGGGTTGCCTACGCGGAGGCATAGCGGTAAGGGAAAGAAATACGTGAGAGGTCCAACTTACAACACGGCTCTAAGGCACGATCTCGAGTGAGAAGAATGAAACCAATCCTAAATATCCTATAGCCTCACGATTATTGGTGTGGTGCACAACACCGATAATCAAGACTCTTGGATACGGTCAGACACTTTCAGGATTAAGCGCTCGATACCACTTTTGTCACGACCGAACCGGGCGTGGATCGTGCCTACCGGGCACCTAGTGATACATCATCGAGTAATCACGGAACATAAAACAATAACATGAAACCAATGCAATAAGGCGGTGAAATAAGAAAGGCAGTTAACCCAAAGCGGTTACCTTCATAATATATAACAATTTGAGCGATTACATCCCTTTCTGACTCTGCCACAGCGATTACTGGACCTCACAGAATGATACGACAACATTGGCGGGCGGGGCCCGCCAAACCCTGAATGTAAACACCTACTACGACGGGGACTATACATCGATAAGCCTCGGGAACGGAGCTTCCCAAACGCTGAGCGTGACCACGAGAGCTAGGATCAACGGCGGTGTACCTCAACTGCGGCATGAGCGGCCCGAAGAGGTCGATAACAGTACCAAGTATGTGAAGCGAAAAATCGTAAATGAAATCATAATAGTCTATAAAGCAGGAGACATGTATGATAACCAAACTACAGTTTACAATAAATAAGCAGTCATGTCAAGTCAGGGACTCACGCCCTCAAAGTCATCACTCAAATATAACTATGGGTCTCAAGCCCATACCATCAATCATGCCCGTGGAATACCTTCCTCACTGCCGGCAGTTTATGATATAAAAGCACCAAGAAATACACATGAACACCAGGTCCCACCTGTGTCCTAATAAAACAGTACAGGGTAAGTACGAAGGCATAACCGACTACTAACACCCACAGTACTAACAGGGTCATAAACTGTATCATGATATCTGTCTAGACCGTCACATGATCAAAGCTGGTCACTCGCCCGCAGTATCAGATGTGCGCGTCTAGCCCTGGAACTCTCCGCATAGGCCAACCTCATAGGCCCGCATGAGGTATTCCTCGCATCGGTAGCTACTCCCGGCATCGTCCCCGACTCGCGATCCGCGTAGCCACAAAGACCGCGTGACCACAAGGGCCGCAAACTAACACGGAACTCCGTAGTTCCGCATGGATCCACGGACCCGCGTGAGGTATTCTCGAATCATGGTCCCGGATCGCTGAGTCTACCCGCGTCGGAGGGTGCAACCTCCGAGACAAGTCAAGGTGAGTGGTACAATACCAACATAACGACTGAGAGTCAAACAACTTTAAGCGCAGTCGAGGGAAAACCCCCTTTACACAAAACATCACAAGATATTAACACACGTAGCATCCTAGCATGTTTACTTATCAAATCAACAAGAAAGTATTACAAGGCTATCACAAACCAACACAACCAAGTTATACACACAAGGTACATTCTAATATATGATTAACAAGATCGGGTATCTACTCCCAAAGTACTTCATACATTATCTTTTAAAAGATACGTTACGTTTACAAAAGTCACACAATACCCGTAGTATATGAAAATAGAGTGATTATCTTTTGAAGTAAATCAAAACACTTCTCTTCGTAAAATCAAGTAACAACATTCTTTTCCAAATGTTTCAAGTTTGCCTAATTTCAATTACTCAAGTTTCTCATTTTCGAAAGGTTTCGTAGTTCATAATTTTAATCACTTAATGATATAATTCTCCTTTAAAAGCAATTTGAGAAACATATATGCGATACGTGAGTAGGTTATTCTTGTTTATAACAATCTTATTTAAGCGACCATGATCTAGGAAATGTAACATCATTTTGTCTCATCTTAGTTTCTATGCGGATGGAAGTTTCTCTGGTTTTACTAATACATTATTAGTCAAAACATTTCCCTTTATTAAGCCATTCTTTGTGGTTTGTTCGATACTTATTACGATTTCAAATCGAGAAACATTATTGCTTTTAAAATCAAGTACTCATTACTCGCGAATGAGGTTTTACAACATTTTTAACAAAATGTTAATTACAAATAAAACAAGTTAAGCCTCTTATCTTTAAGATTAAGCCTCTTAACTTTTAAAATCAGTAAACCATTCTCTTTACCTCTCTTAAAACGTTATACCTAACTTCCCATAAAGCTAGTATAACTCTTCTTTATTATCACACATCAAGTCAGTTACCTTTTAAAATCACAAAGCATTTTACACATGTACGTCTACCGTACTACATAGTTATACACATATCATGCTAGAAAATATAGGAAGAGGTTCACATACCTCGCGAAGATTATCGACTAATAGCAAAACGCTCCAAGTACCTCAAACTGTCGGCTACTCCTTAAGCCAAGTAGATCGCGCCACGCGCATGGTACTTCAACCTATAAGGCCACAAGCGCTTATTAACATCTAGGTCTAATCGTAGAACATTCTACGTAAAATTCGGCTCTCCCCCAATGCGTAAATCTCCTCCTCTATCGGGGCGGCTACCAAGCCAACCGAGGGGTTATACGACTAATCGGACGTGCACAATTCTACCTCAGAAAAGCTACACAAGTCTCATGTCTGATCCTATGTAATTACAGTTCGGTACTCTTCTTTCGAAAAGGTTTCTTATTATTCAGGCTTAAGTCAAAAGACATTGCCGATAACTACGTTCAGTTCTATATATAGTATACTTCAACTATATATTCTAACAACATGTAATTTCCAATTACAATAGGGGACAAGATATTACCTCGATAAGCCCAAAATTATCCTAGTTTAATGTCGCTCCTGAGCAACGTTTAGCTCCAACTCCGTGCGCTCCAACCCGCTCCAAACCACCCTTAGAAGTTCTAACCAACTACATACTACTCCCACTAACTATGGAGATTTTCCTTAGGGTTTCGGTTTGAGACAAAAGGGACATTTAGGTAGTATTTTGGCTCTACGTATAGAGGTATCTTTTGAAAACTACAAGGTATCTGGCTAAGGTAATTTGGGCATTACAACAATACTTTTGAGAGTATCTCCATACCACAAAAAGGGGGTATTATCTGAAAACAACTAGGCTAGGGGTACCCGGCTAGCACCACTGAGAGGGGAGAACTCTCGAGGGGAGGGGATGGTGTTGGACGAGAACACATATATGAGAGGGGGCGGAGTTTAACACTTAGAGATTTGTAGAAGGGATGAAGCAGTCTTCAAAGGGGGGGTATTTATAGGTCCAGCAAAGTCCAACCAATGGCGAATCATGCCAAGTGCAAGGCAAGTGTAGGTCAAGATCAAGCCAAGTGCACCTTATCCATCTACCACCAAAATATCCTACCAACTCCTTGACCAAACAATGGCCAATTCGTCCAACCCCTTTACCGCCCAAGTCATTCCAATGAGAGGGTGACAAGTGTCGCCCTCTTGTTGGTCCAAAATGTTTCGTCTCTCGGAAAAATCCGCAAAAATTAAAAATGACATAGCCGGAATTTTCCCTACGAAAGTTGTGGAAACGTTTCGTCGAAAAACGACTCTAACCGGGTGTTGTGCACAAAGAATAATTCGGCCAAGCCTATTCTCAAGTTCAAATTTTTCTACGTACGTCCTTACGTACATACTCTGAAAATACGGGGTATAACAACCGCAACTCAAGAAGTCCCGAAATCTCAACTATCGGATCTAGGGTGAACTACTGGTACTACCGGAACCTCCAACTCTCGTCTGTCCTCATCCCTAGCCACAAACCTGGCTAGTAACTGGGCCATCTCCTTGTAACTCATATCCTCTGCTCCCGGCTGTGGGACTAGAGGCTAAGGTATCGTGGTCTTAGTAGCTACTGCTACTACTCTAAACTCTCCTGGGGCTAGCGGAGTCGCAGAACTCCCCGAATGAAGCGCTGTCTCAGATAATGACTAGGCCCGTGCCCTGGTAATCCTCTGTGCTCTACTCGCAGCTCCCTCTGCTGCCTTGCCCTTCTGGGCTCTGGTTGCCTTGCGTAGAGGCATAACTAGCACATACGAATACGCCATAGAGAGTCCAACTTATAACACAGCTCTAAGGCACGATCTCAGAGTGAGAAGAATGGAAACAAATCCTAAATATCCTGCAGCCTCCTGATTATAGGTGTGGTGCACAACACACCGATAATCAAGACTCTACTAGATACGGTCTGTAGACACTTTCCGAGGATTAACTGCTCTGATACCGCTTTTGTCACGACCCGACCCCGGGCCCGCGACTGGTGCCTTACCCCGGGTACCCTAGCGATACAACATCAGAGAAAATCAGCGGAAATAAAAACATACACATGAAACAAGATATACAATAATGAAATAAGAAAACAGGCTAACCAAAACGGTTACCTTTCTGAATATATAAATAATACTTGAACGACGATTACATCCCTTTTACAAACTACGCACAACGGTACTACGCACCTCTACGAATGTTATAACAACAACGCGGGACGGGGCCCGCCATACCCACGAATGTAAGTACCTGACGGCGAGGACTATACGAATAAGCCTCGGAGAAGCGGAGCTTCCCAAAACGTTGAATCGTGATCCTATGGCGAGGATCGACGGCGGTGTACCTCTACTGCGGCATGAGCGGCCCGAAAGTCGATTCGATGCAGTACCAAGTATGTGAAACTGTAAAGTACTGAAATCAAATCATAACATTTTAAAACCAATTACAAATACGTACGAATAACCAATTTAACTGCACATAGTGCCACAGCATAAACAAGAGCAAAATAGATATAACGTAACTGGTCTTTTCTAGGCCGCTAATGATCGAAGCAAGGCCAATCGCCCATAGTATCATTATGCGTGCCTAATCCTGGAACTCCCGCAGTCCGCATAGGTCACACAGACCCGCATGAGGTATTCCTCGCATCGGGGGTAGCTAACCCGCGACATCCTCCTGGACCCCCGAAGTCCGCATAGTCACACAGACCGCATAGTCACACAGACCGCATGAGGCACTCCTCGCATCGGGATAACACACCCGGAATGATCAATCCTGGAACTCCATGACTCGCGCATAGGTCACATGCACCGCGTGAGGTATTCCTCGCATCGAGGGTGGCAAGCCCCCGGCATCATAACAAGTCAGGGGGGTATGTGATATAATATCAGTACAACGGGCTTATCGTTTAACAACGTAAGCACAACAAGAATAACCCCCTCACACAAACATCACAAGACACTAACATACGTAGCATCGTAACATGTTTACTTATCAAACCATCTTACTACACTTTCCAGAAATCAATACAAGACTTTCATAAACAAATAAGTAAATCGTTCCTTCTATCTTCCTTAAGTCGTTATACCTAACTTCCCATAAAGCTAGTATAACACTTTAAGCTTTTAAAACCAAGTATTTCTTTTCTTTCAAAAATGATTCATAACTCTTTTGAAATACTTCAAGATTCTTATTATTTAAAACTCAAGTCAAAAGACATCAAAGTAAAACCAAAACAATTTCCATACCTTCTTTTTAAACCAATCTTAAGACAAAACCATACCTTCCTTTAAAACAAAGGCACTTTTTCCTTTAAAAGTCAAGTAGCAATATACTTTTTAAACCAAGTGTCTTACTCTTTTAAAAACAAGTAACCTATACCTTTAAATCAAGTTACTTCTCCTTTCCCAAAATCAAGTTGTTTATAAGTCAAGTTATCATTTTAAATCCAATGATAAAACCATTCTTATTTTCGAAATCAAGATAAATTTATTCTTTAAAAGACCACAGACCAATTGCTCATGAGTGAGGTTTTACAACTTTTTAACATAATTCAAGTCCTTAATATTTCATAACAAGTCACTTAACTTTGGAATCAAGTCAAGGACACAAAAGGAAAATCAACTTCCTTTAAACACACGTGCGTCTACCGCACTAAATATATTTCACAAATATCATGCTAGAAAGGATAGGAAGAGGTTCACATACCTCACGACGATTATCGACAATTAGCAAAATGTTCCACAGTACTATAATCCTGCTAGCCTTTTCCACCCTTCAAGTAGAATATGTTACTCGTAGTATTTCAACCTATAATGGTCATAAAACGTTTATTAACTTCTAGCTCTCTTTGTAGAACAATTCTAAGTACCAGGTTCCTTATTCTACAGAAAATTGGCGCACCTCCCCCGCCACCACATAAATCTCCTCCTCTAACGAGGCCTGCTGCAAACCAACAATCCCGGGGGTTACACGTCTAACCGGACGTGTACAATTCTACTCCACAATAATACAACAAGTCTACTGTAAATACAGTTCAATTCATATCCATATTCATTCTACATATAGTATACTCAACTATACATTACTACAACATGTAATATCCAATTACAATAGGGGGACAAAGATCATTACCTCGATAAGCCCAAAATTATCCAAGATTATATGTCGATCCTGAGCAAGGTTTAGCTCCTATTACATGCGCTCCAATTCGCTCCAAGAAACCGTTAGAAGTTTCTAAACATTTCTACTTAATACTTCAACCAACAATGAAGATTTTCCTAGGGTTTCGTTTTGTGACTAAAGGAAATAAAGTAGTATTTCCGGGCTTTTAGTATGGAGGTAACTTAGGAAAATTACAAGGGATTTAGGCTAAGGTATTTTGGCATAGCAACAATACTAGAAGACAGCTTTTCTACCAAGGGGGGGGGGGACTTGCATTGGACGAGAGCTAGGGAAGGGGGGGAGGTGTTTTGGACGAGAACTACTCAAAGGGGGAGGGAGTTTTGAGACTTGGAAAATGTTTAATGGATGAAGAAGTCTTGCACTTGAGGGGGGTATTTATAGAACAATGAAGGGCCAAGATTCAAGCAAGTGGAGGGTGCAGATTAGGTAGCTTGTTCAAGTGAAGTCTTCCACCAAGTGTCCACCACAACATGGGGACATATGTCCACCACAACATTGGGACATATGTCCACCACAACAATGAGCCATGTGGCCATCTACTTGCTCAAGAAAACCGTCCAAGAGGCCTCCCCCACTTGCCCACAAAAACGCCCCAAACCTACTCCCACTAACCCAAAGAAAATATCTTCCAAGACTTGACTATTTGACTTGGCCACTTGCCTACTATTTCTTCCAACATTCCACCTAAGGGTGCCACATGTCGCCCTCCTAATGGTCCAAAATATTTCATCTCTCGGAAAAATCCGTAATGCCAAAAATCCGAAAATAAAGTGGGCCCCACAAAACCGTAAATCCTCCCGTGGGCCCCGCGTGACCAATTCCGGAAATAAAATTCCAATACTTCTAAAATAATCCCAGAAGTCCGAATACCGAATCTGGAAATCCAATTCCCATTAACGAACCTTTTTCCTTCACAAAAATCGGAAACTTTTCCGTCGAAAAATCACATCTTTCTTCCTTTCCAATTTTAATGTCGTATTCTCGTATGTACGTCCTCATATACATACCTTGGAACTACGGGGTGTAAAAAAAACTTAATCTAACAACATGATATGCCATTAAGTCAATTAAACATGATCCTTTAAGGGTTCATCACCCTCTCAGACAGCTCATCACATCCTAATTGTTCCAAATTAGCACATATATAACCTTGATGTGGATTCATTAAACTGTTTCATACTTTCCAAGCCATTATCAAAGCTTAACCAACTCATGATAACCCACAATCACATTAGGCAACACACACATAGCCCTAATAAATATGTCCGTATAGATGTACATCATTATCACACCAACTATACAACAATTTTTACCAACCTGGATACAAAGTCCATATATTTCCCTTCTAGGCCGCTGACACTTTCTCATAGCTGCAACCACAATAATATGTTAGTGAGGGACTACCCTAACAACATAGCTCTATCGCACAATCTTAGAGTAAGAGGAATAGACACCAATCCTAAATGTACTGTAGCCTCCTATTTATGGGTGTGGTGCACAACACACCGATAACCAAGACTCTACTACACACGGTCTATAGACATTTCGAGGACTAACTGCTCTGATATCACTCTTGTCATGACCCGAACCCTCGGCCCACGACTGGTGCCCTACCTGGAAACCCTTATACCCACACATCACATATAACCAACGGAAGCTCTAAGAAAACTCATGTTATAAAAACAGGCAAGCCGACAAGGCCTCCACTGTATATAGATATAACCAAAACTAGTACAACTCACATATGTCCAAATACATATACAACCCACACCTATCTACAAGACCTCTAAGAGTTGATAAAGACATGTGACAGGACAAGGCCCCGCCGTATCCCTAAATATACATAAGTCATAATGGAAGACCTGTACCAAAATGACAAGCTCCGGAACATTGAAGCTATCTCAAAAAGCTGGGCAAAGATCATAAGCTCGAGGATCACCAAACCGAGTACCTATATCTGCGGGCATGAACGCAGCCCCCCGAGGAAAGAGGGGTCAGTACAACAATGTACTAAGTATGTAAACAAGAAGTACAGTAAACAAGATCATAACTGTACAGAAGAATGACAGGGGACAAGTATGGAAATCAACATACCAGATCTAACCGTGCCATATAAAATAAGAGTCAATTGTACCTTTTACCACCGTACCACTGTATCACTGTACCACTGTACCAATGTACCACTGTACTTTATAGAAATGATAGTCATCGTATCTGTTTTCATATAACGCATCCCGGCCCTTTAGTGAGGGACTCGCCGAACTCACTATAACGTATCCCGACCCTTTAGTAAGGGACTCAGGGAAATGGAATAATAACACTTGCACGAATAGCTACCATAAGCAACCTTGTGCAATTTAACTCACCTTTTGACTCTCAAAGGAATAAAACTGTTACACCCCGGAATTCCAGGATATGTTTATAAGAACGTACGTAAGAACTCAAAAATGTTAAGATTGGAGACGAGTAAAAATTTATCGGAATTATGGAATTGTCGGAAGACGAAATATTGCGACGAACGGGAGGGCGACACGTGTCACCCCCCTTTGTGGTCTTGGACGAAAATGGCATGGATAAGATGGTCATTTGACCATAATTTAAATGACCAAGTCTTTCTAAGACAAAGAGCTTGACATTGTTGACTTGTCAAAGGGCCACTTGGGCTTGATCCTAGTGAAATGCATCCAATCCATCCATATGTGCTAATCTTGACCCTCCATTGTGTTATATATATGTACTAGTAGCAAGACAAAGGCTCTACACTTAGAAACTTTTTCAAGAATTGAAGAACACTTATTGGAAGCTCTCGGGTTTGAGGGTTCCTTCAAGACAAATTTTTTTCATTTTTGTCCAATAAGCTCCACACTTTAAACCAAGGTTCATAAGGGTATTGTAAGGGTATCTCAATAGAAAGATCCCGGAAAAGTGGTGTTTTCGTATTAGTCGCAAGGCGAAAACCTAAGGAGTTCTTCAACTTTGAAGTTGGAACTTGAAGATGAGTTCTTCATAAGCTTCTAAGGGTTGCTTGGAGTGGATTGGAATGTCGAAAAGAGGAGCTAAAGTTGCTAAGGATCGACCTGTAATCTTGGATCATATTTGGGCTAAATGAGGTAATAATCTTCATCTTACTTTTGTAATTGGAGATTCTATGTTATGATAAGTTATAAGTGATCATGTGATATGTGTTATGAAGATTGGTAAGAGTTATGGAAGTTTAGAAGCTCAATCCGAAAATGACATGTTGTGTCATTTGAAATTCAATTACATTTTGGTCGTTAATTAGAATCGTCGCATATTACCTACTTGAAGATTGTAGTAGTTATACTCAATTGCGGCTTGATAACATATTATACTAAACAACTTGAATTGAAAAAGGAAATTGGAAAGGTTGATATGTTGATACACCTTTGGCCGAATTGACATTGTATTTTTGGACTAGTTTGATATAATTGTGGGGCGGAATTTTACACATCTTGTAGGCGTGTAATCCCCTATTGATAACTACATTGTTGAGCCTTAAATGTGGCGTGTTTGGTTATTGAATTCGGCCTTGAAAAAGGTGGCAAAGTATGTAGAAACAAAGGAAGTGCTGTCCGATTTTCCGTAGAATTTAGTAGCTTTGCATTTGGAATATTCTACGTTTGAAACTAGAAGTTAATAGACGTATTATGGTCATTATAGGTTGACATACTACGTACGACATATTGGACTTAGCAAGTGGATTGAACCGGAGAGGTATGTGGAACTTTCCTATCTCTTGAGCATGAATAGTTGTAAGTCTATAGTACGGTAGACGTACAAGGTTTTGACGAATTTAGTTCCTTTGATATCCTTGGCTTATTATAAGAAATGTCCAAGTTGGTTGAGTTAGGGAATTAACTCACTTGTTTAAAATATTAAGGATATCTTACTTTCTAAATGTTAAGAGACTTAAAGTATTTTTGAAGGTATATGACACTTGTTTTGTTTGGAAGGTTTAAGTCTCTCGGTTATAAAGAAGAATGTAAGTTTCTAAAGTATAAAGCTAGTATAACGGCTTTATGGGAAGTTGTAAAACGTTTCGTCGGAAAACGACTCTTTTCGGGGGTTGTGCACAAATTTCGAACCTTGCCTACCTTAAGGCTTAAACTTTCGTACGTACGTCTTCACATACATACTCTAGAAATACGGGGTATAACAGGTCAGTACAACAGGTACCAAGTATGTGAAACTGAAAAATACTGTAAATGAAATCATAGTAGTCTATATAAAGCAGGAGACATGTATGATAACCAAATTACAGTTTACAATATATAAGCAGGCATGTCAAGTCAGGGACTCACGCCCTTAAAGTCATCACTCAAATATAACTATGGGTCTCACGCCCACAACATCAATCATGCCCGTGGAATACCTTCCTCCGCCATGCGATCTATGATATAAAAGCACCAAGGAATACACATGAACACGAGTCCCACGTGTCATAATAAAACCGTCTGCGGGGTAAATGCGAAGGCATAGCCGACTACTAAAACCACCAGTACCAACAAGGTCGTAAATCGTATCACGAGTGCATCTGAAGGCGCACATGATCGGCCGCCACTTTCGCGCGATATCAAATGTCGCGTCTAGTCCTCGAACTTCCGCACTCGCGCAGGCCACTCCATAGGCGCATGAGGTATTCCGCGTCGAGGTAGCTACTCCCGGCGTATCACTGGACTCGCGATCCGCGTAGGCCACATAGACCGCGTGACCACAATGGCCGCACACTAACTCGGAACTCGTAGCTCGCGTAGGCCACGGACCGCGTGAGGTATCTCGAATCATAGCCACACATCGCACGAGGTATACCCGCGTCGGAGGCGCCTTAACCCCCGGTATCATGTCAAGAGGTGAGTGATATAATACTAGCACAACGGCTTATCGTTAAACAACATAAGCACAATCAAGGGAAACCCCTTTACACAAACATCACAAGATACTAACACACGTAGCATCCTAAACATGCTTACTTATCAAATCAACAAGAAAGTATTACAAGGCTATCACAAACCAACACAATCAAGTTATTCACACAAGGTACTTTCTACTTTATGTTAACAAGTTCGGGTTTTTATCCCCAAAGTACTTCATACATTAACTCTTTAAAAGATCCGCTTCTTTCATAAAAGTGGGAAGTTAGATTTGATTTTGAAAGTTAAGAGACTTGATCTTGAAAGATAAGAGACTTGACTTATAAACGACTTGTTTTCGGAAAAGGAGAAGTAACTTGATTTAAGTATAGGTTACTTATTTTGGAAAGAGTAAGTTATTGGGTTTTAAAGAGTATACTTGATGTTGTTTAAAAGAAAAGCACTTGGTTTTAAAAGTATAGAGTTCTTGATTTTAAATCTTATAAAGATTTTCGGAAGGTGTAGTAATTTGGTTTGAAAGGAAAACGTGTTTTTAATACTACGAGTATTAGTATCATGTGGCTTTTACGTAAAAAGAGGTATTTTTTTGAAAGAATGAAAGTATGTAGTATTTTGGGTTTGAAACCCGGATTGTTGATTAAAATGAATGTATGTTGAACTTGCCTATGCTTGTTGTGATAGTCTTTGGTGTGCATGTGTTTTGTTGATATGCTGCCGTGACTCTCTGGGAGGGCCGGCTATCTGATTGATTGATTGGACATACTGACGTTGGGTGGTCCACGAGTATGCGTCCACTTTGAGTATTATGGTTGTTTCGCATCTGCGTGACTCTGGGAGGGCGGCTATCGATTGATTTCCTTTGGACATCTTGTGCGATGGATGTTCCACGGGCATGCGTCGATGGGATGGTTTCATGGCCATGACTTAGGTGAGATGCCGGCATGCGGTCATTGTGAGGTTCAGATTGTTAGTCCATGGACCGCTAATCCATGAAGCTTCTTGCGCGGTGACGAGCGATCACGGGCTTGATTTGTACGTGTGGTTCAGGCACACTTTAGATACTTGTTCTGGTCATTTTCTCGTGTACCGGTAGCCTCTGGTAGATAGCTTAAGATACTTGCCTCGGTCATATCTTGTGAGACGGTAGGCTATTGTACGTTAGCTTAAGATACTTGCCTCGGCCAGTTGCGTGGCTAGCTTTTGGACTGGTAGTTGGCTTCCGTACCTTGCCCGTGATGGGATATGACTAGCTTTTGGACTGGTAGTTGGCTATTCTACTTGGCCCGATCGGTTTTGATGACGCGGGTAGGATCTAGTGTTCAGGTTCACATATGGGTGTTGTTTTACATCATGTACTGCCGGCAGTGAGGAATGAGTTCCACGGGCATGATTGATATTATGGGCGTGAGACCCATAGTTATGTGTGAGTGATCATTTTGGGGAGGTGCGTCCCCTTACTTGGCATAACTGTTTACTTATTGCGAAATGGTTTTATAAAATGATGAAATGTGATTTCATTACAGTATTTTCAGTTTCACATAGTTGGTACCTATTGTACTGATCTCCTTCGGGGGGCTGCGTTCATGCCGCAGGTAGAGGTACATTGCTTGTGGATCCTCGCTCATAGGATCACGGTTCAGCGGTTTGGGAAGCTCCGTTTCTCCGGAGGCTCATCTTTGGTATAGTCCCCTGTCAGTGTAGTTACTTGTACATTCAGGGGTATGGCGAACCTGTCCGTCATAGATATTGTTACATTCTTAAGTGCAGTAATCTTGTTGTGGCGGGGTTTGTAAAGGATTATAAGCTGTTCGGTTTGATATATATACATGAAGCGGCCGTTTTGGTTGGCCTATTTTCTTATGATGTATCTTGTTTCTGTTTAAGTTTTTATTTCCACGATTTTCTCGATGTTGTATCACTAGGGTGCAGGGTAAGGCACGATCGCGGGTGAGTCGTCGTGACAATAAACTACGAAACCTTTCGAAAATAAGAAACTTGAGTATTTGAAATTAGGCAAACTTGAACTTTTGGAAAAGAAGGTTGTTACTTGTCTTTAAAAAGGGAAATTATTTTGGTTTACTTAAAATAATAGTTACTCTGTTTTGGATATTATGAGTGTTGGTATCAGGTGACTTCTTGTGAAAGAATGGATATTTGTAAGAGAATTGAAGTATGGTAATTTGTTTGTGCTTGCTTGTGATAGCCTTGTTGTGTAAAAGTTGTATTCTATGCTCTGGCGTCTCTCGATGGAGGCGGTGTATTATTGTGTTGTTACATGGACATGTACGCACCGATGAAGAATTAGGGGTATGCGGCCATGCGGCGGAGTTAATCACCGGTATATTGTTATTGTTGTTACATGGACATATATGCGCAGATGAAGAATTAGGGGCATGTGGCCGTCTGGCGAGTTGATTACGGTATATTGTTATTGTTGTTACATGGACATATACGCACGATGAAGAATTAGGGGCATGTGGTCACGCGAGGTTGATTACGTTATATTGTTATTGTTGTTACATGGACATATGCTCGCAGATGAAGAATGTCGGGGCATGTACGTCTGGCGAGTTGATTACGGTATATTGTTATTGTTGTTACATGGACATATACGCCGATGAAGAATTAGGGGCATGTGGCCATCTGGTAGGTTGATTACAGGTATATTGTTATTGTTGTTACATGGACATATGCTGCGATGAAGAATTAGGGGCATGTGGCCACGTCTGGCGAGGTTGATTACGGTATCACATTGTGCATCCTGGACATGTCTACACCGATGGAGAATTCCGGGGGCATGTGGCCATGATGCGGGCATGATTGATATTTTAGGCGTGAGACCCTTGGTTATATTTGAGTGATGACTTTGAGGGCGTGAGTCCCTGCTTTGACATGACTGCTTTTATGTTACGTACTGTAATTGGTTATCATATATGTCTCCTGTTTTATATAGACTACTATGATTTCATTTCTGATATTTTGATTCACATACTTGGTACTGTTATCGACCTCCTTGAGGCTGCGTTCACGCCGCAGTAGAGTACATCGGTTATTGATCCTCTCATGGATCACAGATTCAATTTTAGGAAGCTCCGTTTCTCGGAGGCTTATCTTTTGGTATGTTTCCCCGAGTTTGTAAGTTCTTGTACATTCAGGGGTATGGCGGGGCCCTGTCCCGTCATAGTTGTTGTAAAATCTTAGAAAGTGCATGTATTTGTTGTGGGCGAGGTTGTAAAGGATATGCTCAAATTTCTGTATATATGCAAAAAGGCAACCGTTTTGGTTATCCTGTTTTCTTTTATCTTGTTTCCTGTTTAAGTTTTAATTTCCGCTGATTTTCTCTGATATTGTATCACTAGGGTGCCCAGGTAAGGCACCAGTCGCGGGCCCGAGGTCGGGTCGTGACATTTTCTTGTTGGAATAGTGCCTAACACGAGAGCACACATGGAAGAACAAAAGTTTCTCTAATTTTTCTTAGTGTTGAAGACAAGTCTTGCACTAGTGTAGTGTATATATAACACAATGGAGGGCTTAGATTACAACAAATGTGAGGCTAGGATGAAGATCATTAATTAATTAGCCAAGTGGACAAGTTGACTTGGTCAATAAACTCAAGCTTTGAAGACTTATCTTCCTTGATGGTCAATGACCATTTTACCCTAGCATTAATTTCGTCCAAGACCATTGGGGGTGCCACGTGTCGCCCTCCCATTCGTCCATAAAATTCCGTAACCCTCGTGGGCCCCACAAAACGTAGAATTCCTCGAGTGGGCCCCACATGACCAAATCCGTAAAAATAAATTTCCATAATGTTAATAAGTTCCATACTCATCAAATAATGCATTTTGAGAATCCAATTCTCATCAACGAACATTTTTCCTTTCCGACGTTCGGAAGATTTTCCGTCGGAAAAACAATTTTTCCTTTCGTACAAATTTTCAAGCCTTGATTCCTTATGTACAATATCTTATACATGTCCTGGACTTACGGGGTGTAACATATCCCCAAGTTCCTAGATAGTACGCTCTACCTGTCCGTCGGTATGAGGGTGTAATGCAACACTGAGACTCACCTGTGTCCCTAATCCATTCTGAAAAACCTCCAGAAGTTATCCGTAACTGAGCTCATCTGTCTGTCATCATAAACATAGGAACCCCGTGCAGTCTCACAATCTCTCTGCTATACAAGCTAGCATAATCCTCAACCGAGTAAGTGGTCCTAACCGAAAGAACACGACTGGTTTCGCCAGCCTATTTACCATGACCCCCAGGGAATCGCACTTCCTCTGAGTACGATGCCACCCTGTAACAAGATCCATATTAATTACCTCTCATATCTAGGTTGGGATTCCAATCGCCTGTAATAGCCCACTGGGCTTCTGGTGTTCAACCTTGACCTGCTACTAATTCGGACATTAAGCAACAACTCTGCTACGTCCCCCTTCATGCCATCTTACCAATACATACATCTGAGGTCACGACACAATTTAGTCGACCCCGAACAATTAGAGCAATAAGCATTGAGTGCCTCCCCTAAAACCTGCTGACAAGTCCTGCGGCCGCACACCTGATCTATCCTCATGTCACAGCACCCCATCTGGTGCTACTCACACAGGCTCTTCTCTTCTCGAAGAGCCGTATCTCGATACCGTATCATAACTGGATCCTCATACTGTCGCCTCTTTACCTCCTCAACGACGGAAGATTCGGCAACCTCTCGGATCTACACTTTATTAACCTTGGAAACAATTACTCGAACCCCTCGGCTCGGTAGTTGATGAATCTCACGGACCACGTCCTGTCTATCTGGCTGCCCATCTGACAGACTACCCTTAGATCCACAACTAAGAGTATTTGTAACCGTCTCGGCTTTCCCCGGATGGTATAGGATATCGATATCACAATCCTTGAATAACTCTAACCACCGTCGTTGTCGCAAATTCTACTACCTCTGTCTGAAGGTATACCAGAGGCTTTTGTGGTCTGCACATATATCTATATGAAATCTCTATAAGGAATGCCTCCAATCTTCAAGATACGAATAACTGCCGCCGAATCTAAATCATGAGTAGCGTAATTCCTTTCATGCTTCCCTAACCGCCAGGAAACATAGGCGCTAACCTTATCATGTTGCGTCAGCACACAACCTTGCTCAACACCCAAAATGTTACCAAAATAACCTAACCCTCTAGTCTCTCAAGAGGGATTAGAACTGTAGTCGTGGTCAACTTGTCTTTTTTTATACCTCGTGTTTCCAGAGTATGTATGTGAGGGCGTACGTACAAAAGTTTAAGCCTTAAGTAGGCATAAGGGACGAAATTTGTTCTCAACTAGCGAAAATAATTGTTTTCCGACGAAACGTTTTCCGGACTTTGCGAAGGCAAAATTACGGTTGCGACATTTATTATTTTTGCAGATTTTTCCGAGAGATAAAATATTTTGGACCAACGGGAGGGCGACATGTGTCCCCCTCAAAGTGGACGGCATTGTGGGCTTTTGTTGGCACGTTTTTTTGTGTTAAAACTTTGGTCAAGGTTAGGTAGGATATTTGTGTAGTAGATGGATAAGGTACACTTGCCCAAATCCCCACCCTCCACTTGCCCTCCACTTTCCTTAATCTTGGCCATTGAAGGCCCTATAAATACCCCCCTTAGTTGAAGACTTCTTCATCCACAAAACATTTTCCAAGTCTTAAAATCCTCCCCCTCTTAGTTGTAGTTTTCGTCCAAGCCTCCTCCCCTCGAGAAGGCCCTCAGAAGTACCCCACTCTCTTGATAGTTCGTGAAATACCCCCTTGGTAGAAAAGTATTCTCCAAGTATTGTTACAATTCCAAAATACCTTAGCCCAAATACCTTGTAGTATTCCAAAGTTATTTCAATACTAAGAGCCCGGAAATACTACTATACTTTCTTTAGTCACTAAACGAAACCCTAGGGAAAAATCTTCATAGTTGGTTGAAGTATTAAGTAGAAGTTGTGTAGAACTTCTAAGGGTTTCTAGGAGCGAATTGGAGCGTTCATAATAGGAGCTAAACCTTGCTCAGGATCGACTTTTTAACTTGGATAATTTTGGGCTTATCGAGGTAAATACTCTTACCCTTCTATTGTAATTTCCATACTGTAGTAGTATAAAATTGAGTATAACACGTATATAAGGATGGTATAAAAGAAGAGAACTGAACTGTACTTACATAGGACTGTATTTACAATAGACTTGTGTAGTTTGACAGGGTAGGGAAGTGCTGCCCAATTTTCCATAGAATAAGGAATCTTGTATCTAGAATCATTCTACAGAGTAGTCTAGACGTTGATAGACTTATATGACCGTTATAGGTTGAAGTACTGTGAGTAGCGTATTCTACTCGAAGGGTGGAAAAGGCTAGCAGGATTACAGTACTTTGGAGCGTTTTGCTAATTGTCGGTAATCTTCGCGAGGTATGTGATTCTTCCTATCCTCTTGAGCATGATATTTTAAAAGAATATATATAGTACGGTAAACGTACGTGTGTTAACTGAACGTGGTTTTACTTCGATGTCTTTTGACTTGAGTTTTAAATGATAAGAATCTTGAAGTATTTCGAAAGAATTAAGAATCGTTTTTGAAAGAAGAGTAATACTTGGTTTTGAAAGCTTAAGAGTTATACTAGATTTATGGGAAGTTAGGTATAACGTCTTAAGAGAGATAAAAAGAATGGTTTATTGATCTTAAAAGATAAGACACTTGACTTAATTGAATTGATATGAATTTTATTAAAAAGTGGGAAACCTCATTCGTGAGTAATGAGTATTTGGTCTTTAAAAGAATAATGTTTTACTGATTTCGGAAATGAGAATAAGTATCGAAAGAACCACTGCAGCGTTAATAAAGGAAAATGTATTGACAATTAAGTAATTATATTAAAACCAGTAGAAACCTCCATCTGCATAGATGTTACACCCCGTAAATTCAAGAAGATAGATAAGAACATACCAAGGAATATAAGATTTGAAAGTGGAAAGATAAGTGGACAAACATGTGTTGGACGGATTTTGAGTCTACCTTGGAGTGTTGTACCCCAGTTGTTAAGAATTTCAAGATGTTTAAAAAGCCTAGTGTGTAGTCCGTTAAATATAGTTTCCAACGCAACAAACCGTTCGTCGATAGGACATCGGAGTCAAAAGTTATGGAAGTTTCAAGTTTGGTGCGTGACGAGCAAAGCGATGGTTTCGGCTCGAAGTGCAGCGCGCGATGCCGGAATGCATGGCGGCGCGGTTATCTTGGGGTTAGCAGAGGTTGCAGCGCTGTGCCGGAATCTGAACGCGCCGGGAATGCGGGTAATTATTCTCACGAAGTGGAGCGTCGCGGCGGGGCCGCGGCGCCAAGGCGGGATTTTTCTGCGGTAAAGGGCGAAAATCAGGGGATATTTTGTTAAAAGCCTATGAGAGGGTGACAAGTGTCCCTCCCATCCTTTTGACCAGTAAAGGGGCCTATTTTAGGGTCAAGTCTTGGAAGACTTGGCCATTTCATCTCAAAACCCTCCCAAGGAAATCCTCTCCCTTTCTCTCTAGTTTTTCTTGAAGAAAACCTAGCCATAGGAAATTGTTGGAGCAGTGGCAAGAAGGCAAAGTGTGGGTGAACTTGTGGAAGCGCGGGGGGACGAATTTGACGGTAAAGCAGTGGAAGAAAAGGGCTTTTATGGGCTATTCCAAAAGGTAAAAGTTTCCCCTTCTCTTGGATATGGGTTAATACTTGTTATAGTAGTTTAGAAATGAGCCTGAGGCTGTTATATTTAAGTTGTATAGATTTGGATCTTGTTGTCTTGTTGAAAACTGAAATGGGCATGTTAGCCTTAAGATTGTAACTTCAATTGGATTACTAATTTAGACGTCACATGTTGTAAAGGGGGATTTTAGTTGTTGAAGATGTCTAGGGCTAGATATCATGTTAGACGTAAGGACTTGGATTGGAAAAGAGTTGAAAGGGGTATAGGATTGGTTTATTGTTGGCCAAGAATGGCATGGAAATTATTGGGTTATTTTTGTGTTATTGTGGGGCGGAATTTTACACGTATTGTTAGGCGTGTAATCCCCTTGTATTTGCTGAATTAATTGAGCCTTAAATGTGGTGTTGGTTATTGAATTTCGGCCTTGAAAAAGGTGGCATTGTAAGTAGAAACAAAGGAAGTTCTGTCCAAATTTCCGTAGAATGTAGGGACCTTGCACTTAGTTATTCTACGTTCGAAGCTAGAGATTGATAGACGTTTTATGACCCTTATATGACTGAAGTACTACGAGTAGCATATTCTACTTAAGGGAGATAGTACTGTGGAGCATTTTGCTTATTGTCGACAATCGTCGCGAGGTATGTGATTCTTCCTATCCTCTTCAGCATGATTATTTGTGAAATATATAGTCACGATAGATGCACGTGTGTTAAAGGAATTTGATTTCCCTTGTTGTGCCTTGACTTGATATGAAGTGTAAAGGTCTTGATTGTTTGAAAAGTAGGGAAATCCTATTCGTTAGTAATGGGTACTCGGTTGTTAAAGAATAAGCCCTCTTGGTCTCATAAGGGATTATAGTTGTAATTGGTTGGTTTAAAACATAAAGTGTTATAACGGCTTTATGGGAAGTTTGTTATAACCACTTTATGTAGGTAAAATAATGGTTTGTTGATTTCAAAAGATAAGAGACTTGACTTATAATTGACCTAAATGGTGTTGAAAAGTGTGAAACCTCATTCGTGAGAAATGAGTACTTGGGTTTTAAAAGAAAAATGTTGCATAAATTTCGGAAATGGGAATAAGAATCGAACAAGCCAATGCAGCGTTATTAAAGGAAAGAGTAATGACAATTAATTATATTAAAACCAGTAGAAACCTCCATCTGCATAGAAGCTAAGATAAGACAAAATTGTATTACATTTCCTAGATCATGGCTGCTCTAATAAGAAGTATTGAAATCAAGTTTTGATCTTCTTAAAAATTCCAAAGTAAGGAACTCGATTTCTAAAAGAAAGAGACTTAAGAATTTGAAGTGTTTTGGTTTAATAGAAAGGTATGGTTTTGTCTTGACTTGTTTTAAAACATAAAGTGTTATAACGGCTTTATGGGAAGTTAGTTATAACGACTTTATGAAAAAATAAAGAAAAGGATTCATTATTGGATTTAGAATGGTAACTTGATCTTTTTTTTGGGAAAAGAGAAGTAACTTGTTTTCAAATATTGAACCCTTTGTAATGGAAAAACATAAGTGGCTTGGTTATAAAAGGTAGGAGTACCTTGATCTTAACGGGGTTAGATACTTGGGTTTTAAAAAAGTACCTTGAGTTGTGTGTAACTTGCCTATGCTTGGTTGAGATAGCCTTGTTGTGCAAGGGTTTGATTTGTGCTATCGAGTCTCTCGATGGAGGGCCGGCTATTTATTATTTGTTTGGACATACTGACACGTTGGGTAGCCACGGGTATGCTTCCGATGATTATTCTCTTGTTATTTGTTTGGACATCTTGACACGTTGGGTAGCCGGGTATGCTTCCTGATGAGTATTCTCTTGTTATTTGTTTGGACATACCGACACGTTGGGTAGCCGGGTATGCTTCCTGATGAGTATTATCTTGTTATTGTTTGGACATACCGACACGTTGGGTGGCGGGTATCGTCCACAATGAGTATTACCTTGTGATTTGTTTGGACATCTTGACACGTTGGGTGGCCACGGGTATGCTTCCGATGATTATTATCTTGTTATCTCCTTTAGGCATACCGACACGTTGGATGGTCTACGGGTATGGGCCCACTAGGACGATTCCAGGGCCATGCTTATACCGAGGTGAGATGCCGGGGCATGCGGCCATTGTGCGGGTTAAATTCCCGGGTTGTATTTGAGTGATGATTTCACGGGCATGAGTCCCTAACTTGACATGACTGCTTATATGTTGTGTACTGTAGTTTGGTTATCATACATGTCTCCTGCTTTATATAGACTATTATGATTTCATTTACAGTATTTTTCAGTTTCACATACTTGGTACCTGTTGTACTGACCTCCTTCGAAGTGCGTTCATCTGCGAGTTGAGGTACATAGCTTGCTGATCCGCACTCTTAGGATCGATGTTCGGTTCTCGGAAAGCTCCATATCTCCGGAAGCTTGTCCTGTGGTACGGTTCCCTGAAGTTGTAGACTTTTGTATATTCAGGGGCATGGCGGGGCCCTGTCCCGTCATTATGGTTTTAAAATTCTTAGAGTGCATGCTTTGTTGTGGGCGAGTTTGTAAGAGATATGCTATTGAGTTTTTATTTATGTACAAAAAGGTAGCAGTTAGGGTTAGCTGTTTTCTTATTTCCTTTGTTTTCTTTCATGAGTTTTTATTTTTATTTGGTTTTCTCTGATGTTGTATCACTAGGGTGCCCGGGGTAAGGCACCAGTCACGGGCCCGAGGTCGGGTCGTGAAAAAAGTGGTATCAGAGCAGTTAATCCTCGGAAAATGTCTACAAACCGTGTCTAGTAGGGTCTTGATTATCGATGTGTTGTGCACCACATCTATAATCAGGAGGCTATAGGACATTTAGGATTGGTTTCCATTCTTCTCACTCTGAGATCGTGCCTTAGAGCTGTGTTATAAGTTGGACTCCCTCTGACGTATTCTTTGTATACCAGTGATGCCTCGCGCAAACCAGAGCCGAGAAGGGCAAAGCGGCGAGAGGCTGCGAGTAAGCGGCCGGCGGTCTCTGCGAGACCACGGCTTTGAGCCTCGATCCACGGCACAGGCGAGAGGAGATGGGTTACTGAGAGATGGCCCGATTATTGGCGAGATCGTAGCTAAGCACGAGGATAATTTGAATCTGGCGATTCGTGCCGTGGTACCCATAGTTCACCGAGGTCGAGATAGTTTGAGACTACGGGATTTTACGAGTTGCGGCCACTGAGTTCTACGGGTGAGGCACGAGGATGATCCGCGAGTTCATCAAGCGATTCTGACGGATCATGAGAGTGATCAAGGCTTCGGAGACCGAGTCAGTGGTCTTAGGTTCGCATCGGCTGCGTGATATTGCAGTCGACTGGTTTGATTCGTGGGAGCTGTCCCGGGGGGAGCATGTACCTCCAGCTGGTTGGGGCGAGTTCTCAGAGGCTTTCCTTGGCCATTTCTTGCCTCGCGGATGAGGAGGCACGGGCGACAAATTTTGATGTTGAGACAAAGAGGCGCCTGATTCGGGAGTACAATGTAGAGTTTGACTCGTTGGCGGTATGTCCCGCTTTGGTGGCGACATGGAGGATAGAGTGCCGTTATGTCACAGACTCGATGACTACTTAGCGAGAGTTGCAGGAGTAGCTCTTCACGGGCATGGATATTGCCGCACGCAGCTTATGCGCAGGTGTGAGAGCATAGAGTCGACGGATTAGCCAAGATCGCGAGAAGAGGTCGGGCAGCGAGGTCCTCTGGTGACCTTCGAGCGGCGGCCTCGGCAGCAGACTAGTTATGCGCCTCCGCCCGACGGAGTGCTCGCCACGATCTTGGGGCGTTCGGAGTCCGAGCAAGTCGAGGCTCCAGTTTGAGTTTTGGTGGAAGCGGGGGCGTTAGTCGGATGGGACCACCCAACCTCGTTGTGGCGTTGTGGTAGGCTCCATGATGGAGAGTGTCGTCTTTGGAGCGGTAGTTTGTTTTGCATGCGGCCAGTGAGCCATTTGCGAGAAATTGTCGACCAGGTAGCGCGGATGTAGAGACTCGACCCGGGATCGATGGCTGATTCATCTCCTCCTTTTGTGCGCCGTCTGCGGGGAAGAACATGAGTAGAACGACAAAAAGGGGAAGTGAAGTAATAGTTACAGGTATATTCTTAACCCTCTAGAGACTAGTATGCATTGATGTTATGGTGATGTGTTAAGTGTTATGTTCGGATAACTTTGTGTTAAAAATGTGATTTAGAAGCCTGATTAGTGAAAAGGGTAAGTCTGGGGATGAGAAAATTTTGAACCTTAGAATTTATAACAATTGAAACCTAGGTGTAAGGCCGTCTTGGGTAAGAGATTTTATAGTGATCTTTGTCGGAGTACATAGTATGCGGGGAGTATATTCGGGTGATAAGTCCATGAGTGACATAACTGATTCTTTTGTAAGTGCAGTGGTGAAAACTATACCGGCGTCTGTGTTTTGGAGACTTAGAAGGAACATTCGGGACGAATGTTTCTAAGGGGGGAAGAATGTTACACCCCGTAAATTCAAGAAGATAGATAAGAACATACCAAGGAATATAAGATTTGAAAGTGGAAAGATAAGTGGACAAACATGTGTTGGACGGATTTTGAGTCTACCTTGGAGTGTTGTACCCCAGTTGTTAAGAATTTCAAGATGTTTAAAAAGCCTAGTGTGTAGTCCATTAAATCTAGTTCCCAACGCAACAAACCGTTAAATCGATAGTACATCAGTCAAAAGTTATGGAAGTTTCAAGTTTGGTGCGCAGCCGAAGCAGATGGTTTGGTTCGAAGTGCAGCGCATTTGCCGGAATCTGAGCATGGCGCGCGGTTATCTTGAGGGTTCGCTGAGGTTGCAGCGCCGCTGAATCTGAGGGCGGCGCGGAATGCGGGTAATTATTCTCGAAGTGGAGCGTCGCGGCGCGAGGTGGGGCAGCGCGCCAAGCGGGATTTTCTGCGGTAACAGGCGAAAATCAGGGGATATTTTGTTAAAAGCCTATGGGATGGTGACAAGTGTCCCTCCCATCCTTTGACCGAGAAGGGCCTATTTTAGGGCCAAGTCTTGGAAGACTTGGCCATTTCATCTCAAAACCCTCCCAAGGAAATCCTCTCCCTTTCTCTCTAGTTTTTCTTGAAGAAAACCTAGCCTTAGGAAATTGTTGGAGCAACGGCAAGAAGGCAAAGTGTGGGTGAACTTGTGGAAGCGCGGGGGGACGAATTTGACGGTAAAGAAGTGGAAGAAAAGGGCTTTTGTGGGCTATTCCAAAAGGTAAAAGTTTCCCCTTCTCTTGGATATGGGTTAATACTTGTTATAGTAGTTTAGAAATGAGCCTGAGGCTGTTATATTTAAGTTGTATAGATTTGGATCTTGTTGTCTTGTTGAAAACTAAAATGGGCATGTTAGCCTTAAGATTGTAACTTCAATTGGATTACTAATTTAGACGTCACATGTTGTAAAGTGGGATTTTAGTTGTTGAAGATGTCTAGGGCTAGATATCATGTTAGACCTAAGGACTTGGATTGGAAAAGAGTTTAAAGGGGTGTAGGATTGGTTTATTGTTGGCCAAGAATGGCATGGAAATTATTGGGTTATTTTTGTGTTATTGTGGGGCGGAATTTTACACGTATTGTTAGGCGTGTAATCCCTTGTATTCTTTGAATTAATTGAGCCTTAAATGTGGCATTGGTTATTGAATTTCGGCCTTGAAAAAGGTGGCATTGTAAGTAGAAACAAAGGAAGTTCTGTCCAAATTTCCGTAGAATGTAGGGACCTTGCACTTAGTTATTCTACGTTCGAAGCTAGAGATTGATAGACGTTTTATGACCCTTATAGGACTGAAGTACTACGAGTAGCATATTCTACTTAAGGGAGATAGTACTGTGGAGCATTTTGCTTATTGTCGACAATCGTCGCGAGGTATGTGATTCTTCCTATCCTCTTCAGCATGATTATTTGTGAAATATATAGTGCAGTAGATGCACGTGTGTTAAAGGAATTTGATTTCCCTTGTTGTGCCTTGACTTGATATGAAGTGTAAAGGTCTTGATTGTTTGAAAAGTAGGGAAATCCTATTCGTTAGTAATGGGTACTCGGTTGTTAAAGAATAAGCCCTCTTGGTCTCATAAAGGCTTATAGTTGTAATTGGTTGGTTTAAAACATAAAGTGTTATAACGGCTTTATGGGAAGTTTGTTATAACCACTTTATGTAGGTAAAATAATGGGTTGTTGATTTCAAAAGATAAGAGACTTGACTTATAATTGACCTAAATGGTGTTGAAAAGTGTGAAACCTCATTCGTGAGAAATAAGTACTTGGGTTTTAAAAGAAAAATGTTGCATAAATTTCGGAAATGGGAATAAGAATCGAACAAGCCAATGCAGCGTTATTAAAGGAAAGAGTAATGACAATTAATTATATTAAAACCAGTAGAAACCTCCATCTGCATAGAAGCTAAGATAAGACAAAATTGTATTACATTTCCTAGATCATGGCTGCTCTAATAAGAAGTATTGAAATCAAGTTTTGATCTTCTTAAAAATTCCAAAGTAAGGAACTCGATTTCTAAAAGAAAGAGACTTAAGAATTTGAAGTGTTTTGGTTTAAAAGAAAGGTATGGTTTTGTCTTGACTTGTTTTAAAACATAAAGTGTTATAACGGCTTTATGGGAAGTTAGTTATAACGACTTTATGAAAAAATAAAGAAAAGGATTCATTATTGGATTTAGAATGGTAACTTGATCTTTTTTTTGGGAAAAGAGAAGTAACTTGTTTTCAAATATTGAACCCATTGTAATGGAAAAACATAAGTGGCTTGGTTATAAAAGGTAGGAGTACCTTGATCTTAACGGGGTTAGATACCTGGGTTTTAAAAAAGTACCTTGAGTTGTGTGTAACTTGCCTATGCTTGGTTGAGATAGCCTTGTTGTGCAAGGGTTTGATTTGTGCTATCGAGTCTCTCGATGGAGGGCCGACTATTTATTATTTGTTTGGACATACTGACACGTTGGGTAGCCCACGGGTATGCTTCCTGATGATTATTCTCTTGTTATTTGTTTGGACATCTTGACACGTTGGGTAGCCCGGGTATGCTTCCACAGTGTGTTTTGTCTTTTTATTTGTTTGGACATAATGACACGTTGGGTAGCCCACGGGTATGCTTCCACAGTGAGTATTATCTTGTTATTGTTTGGACATACTGACACGTTGGGTGGCCACGGGTATCGTCCGATGAGTATTACCTTGTGATTTGTTTGGACATACTGACACGTTGGGTGGCCCACGGGTATGCTTCCACAGTGATTATTATCTTGTTATCTCCTTTAGGCATACCGACACGTTGGATGGTCTACGGGTATGGGCCCACTAGGACGATTCGGGGCCATGCTTATACCGAGGTGAGATGCCGGGGCATGCGGCCATTGTGCGGGTTAAATTCCCGGGTTGTATTTGAGTGATGATTTCACGGGCATGAGTCCCTAACTTGACATGACTGCTTATATGTTGTGTATTGTAGTTTGGTTATCATACATGTCTCCTGCTTTATATAGACTATTATGATTTCATTTACAGTATTTTTCAGTTTCACATACTTGGTACCTGTTATCGACCTCGCCCGAAGTGCGTTCATGCCACGTGTTGAGGTACATAACTTGCGATCCGCACTCTTAGGATCGCTGTTCGGTTCTTGAAAGCTCCATATCTCGGAAGCTTGTCACGTGATGCAGTTCCACGAAGTTGTAGACTTTTGTATATTCAGGGCATGGCGGGGCCACTGTCCCGTCATTATGGTTTTAAAATTCTTAGAGTGCATGCTTTGTTGTGGCGAGTTTGTAAGGGATGTAACTGTTCAAGTTTTTATTTATGTACAAAAAGGTAACCGTTAGGGTTAGCCTGTTTTCTTATTTCACTGTTTTCTTTCATGAGTTTTTATTTTCGCTGGTTTTTCTCTGATGTTGTATCACTAGGGTGCCCGGGGTAAGGCACCAGTCACGGGCCCGAGGTCGGGTCGTGACAAAAGTGGTATCAGAGCAGTTAATCCTCGGAAAATGTCTACAAACCGTGTCTAGTAGGGTCTTGATTATCGATGTGTTGTGCACCACATCTATAATCAGGAGGCTATAGGACATTTAGGATTGGTTTCCATTCTTCTCACTCTGAGATCGTGCCTTAGAGCTGTGTTATAAGTTGGACTCCCTCTGACGTATTCTTTGTATACCAGTGATGCCTCCACGCAAGGCAACCAGAGCCCAGAAGGGCAAGGCAGCAGAGGGAGCTGCGAGTAGAGCAACAACGGTCTCTACTGAGACCACGGCACCTGAGCCTCCAGTCCCACAGCCTGGGGCAGAGGAGATGGGTTACAAGGAGATGGCCCAGTTATTGGCCAGGATCGTGGCTAGGCACGAGGATAGGCTGGATGCAGCAGTTCCGGTACCGGTAGCACCCATAGTTCACCCGAGGTCAGATAGTTTGAGACTACGGGATTTTCTGAGTTCGGCCACACGAGTTCTACGGTCGAGGCACGAGGATGATCCGCATGAGTTCATCAAGCGATTCTGACGGATCGTGAGTGATCAAGACTTCGGAGACCGAGTCAGTGGTCTTAGGTTCGCATCGGCTGCGTGATACTGCAGTCGACTAGTTTGATTCGTGGGAGCTGTCCCGGGGGGAACATGTACCTCCAGCTGGTTGGGGCGAGTTCTCAGAGGCTTTCCTTGGCCATTTCTTGCCTTCACAGATGAGGAGGGCACGGGCCGACAAATTTTTGATGTTGAGACAAAGAGGCGCCTGATTCGAGTACAATGTAGAGTTTGACTCGTTGGGCGGGTATGTCCCGCTTTGGTGGCGGACATGGAGGATAGAGTGCAGATTATGTCACGAGACTCGATGACTACTTAGCGAGAGAGTTGCAGGAGTAGCTCTTCAGTGGGGATGGATATTGCCGCATGCGAGCTTATGCACTTGGGTGTGAGGAGCATAGAGTCGCGGATTAGCCAAGATCGCGAGAAGAGTCGGGGCAGCGAGTCCTCTGGTGACCTTCGAGGCGGCAACTCGCCGGCGAGACTAGTTATGCGCCTCCGCCCGATGCGAGTGCTCCGCCACGATTTCGGGGCGTTCGGGAGATTCCGAGCAAGTCGGGGCTCGAGTTTGAGTTTTTGGTGGAGCGGGGGCGTTAGTCGATGGGACCACCTACCTCGTTGTGGCCGTTGTGGTAGGCTCCATGATGGGAGTGTCGTCTTTGGAATGGGGTTTGTTTTGCATGCGGCGAGCCATTTGCGAGAAATTGTCCAATCGAGGTAGCGGATGTAGAGATTCACCTTCGGATCGATGGTGATTCATCTCCTCTTTTGTGCGCCGTGCAGGAAGGAACATGAGTAGAACGACAAAAAGGGAAGTGAAGTAATAGTTCTGGTATATTCTTAACCTACAGAGACTAGTATGCATTGATGTTATGGTGATGTGTTAAGTGTTATGTTCGGATAACTTTGTGTTAAAAATGTGATTTAGAAGCCTGATTAGTGAAAAGGGTAAGTCTGGGGATGAGAAAATTTTGAACCTTAGAATTTATAACAATTGAAACCTAGGTGTAAGGCCGTCTTGGGTAAGAGATTTTACAGTGATCTTTGTCGGAGTACATAGTATGCGGGGAGTATATTCGGGTGATAAGTCCATGAGTGGCATAACTGATTCTTTTGTAAGTGCAGTGGTGAAAACTATACCGGCGTCTGTGTTTTGGAGACTTAGAAGGAACATTCGGGACGAATGTTTCTAAGGGGGGAAGAATGTTACACCCCGTAAATTCAAGAAGATAGATAAGAACATACCAAGGAATATAAGATTTGAAAGTGGAAAGATAAGTGGACAAACATGTGTTGGACGGATTTTGAGTCTACCTTGGAGTGTTGTACCCCAGTTGTTAAGAATTTCAAGATGTTTAAAAAGCCTAGTGTGTAGTCCATTAAATCTAGTTCCCAACGCAACAAACCGTTCGTCGATAGTACATCGGAGTCAAAAGTTATGGAAGTTTCAAGTTTGGTGCGAGCCAGCGATGGTTTCGGTTGAAGTGCTGCGCTGAATCTGGCCATGGCGCGGTTATCTTGGGGTTCGCAGAGGTTGCAGCGCTGGCCGAATCTGAACGCGGCCGGAATCTGGTAATTATTCTCGAAGTGCGCGCCTTGCGCAGCGCTGGGGGCCGCGCCAGCGGATTTTTCTGCGGTAAAGGGCGAAAATCAGGGGATATTTTGTTAAAAGCCTATGGGAGGGTGACAAGTGTCCCTCCCATCCTTTTGACCAGGAAAGGGGCCTATTTTAGGGCCAAGTCTTGGAAGACTTGGCCATTTCATCTCAAAACCCTCCCAAGGAAATCCTCTCCCTTTCTCTCTAGTTTTTCTTGAAGAAAACCTAGCCTTAGGAAATTGTTGGAGCAGCGGCAAGAAGGCAAAGTGTGGGTGAACTTGTGGAAGCGCGGGGGGACGAATTTGACGGTAAAGAAGTGGAAGAAAAAGGCTTTTGTGGGCTATTCCAAAAGGTAAAAGTTTCCCCTTCTCTTGGATATGGGTTAATACTTGTTATAGTAGTTTAGAAATGAGCATGAGGCTGTTATATTTAAGTTGTATAGATTTGGATCTTGATGTCTTGTTGAAAACTGAAATGGGCATGTTAGCCTTAAGATTGTAACTTCAATTGGATTACTAATTTAGACGTCACATGTTGTAAAGGGGGATTTTAGTTGTTGAAGATGTCTAGTGCTATATATCATGTTAGACCTAAGGACTTGGATTGGAAAAGAGTTTACAGGGGTGTAGGATTGGTTTATTGTTGGCCAAGAATGGCATGGAAATTATTGGGTTATTTTTGTGTTATTGTGGGGCGGAATTTTACACGTATTGTTAGGCGTGTAATCCCCTTGTATTTGCTGAATTAATTGAGCCTTAAATGTGGCATTGGTTATTGAATTTCGGCCTTGAAAAAGGTGGCATTGTAAGTAGAAACAAAGGAAGTTCTGTCCAAATTTCCGTAGAATGTAGGGACCTTGCACTTAGTTATTCTACGTTCGAAGCTAGAGATTGATAGATGTTTTATGACCCTTATAGGACTGAAGTACTACGAGTAGCATATTCTACTTAAGGGAGATAGTACTGTGGAGCATTTTGCTTATTGTCGACAATCGTCGCGAGGTATGTGATTCTTCCTATCCTCTTCAGCATGATTATTTGTGAAATATATAGTCGATGAATGCGTGTGTTAAAGGAATTTGATTTCCCTTGTTGTGCCTTGACTTGATATGAAGTGTAAAGGTCTTGATTGTTTGAAAAGTAGGGAAATCCTATTCGTTAGTAATGGGTACTCGGTTGTTAAAGAATAAGCCCTCTTGGTCTCATAAAGACTTATAGTTGTAATTGGTTGGTTTAAAACATAAAGTGTTATAACGGCTTTATGGGAAGTTTGTTATAACCACTTTATGTAGGTAAAAGAATGGTTTGTTGATTTCAAAAGATAAGAGACTTGACTTATAATTGACCTAAATGGTGTTGAAAAGTGTGAAACCTCATTCGTGAGAAATGAGTACTTGGGTTTTAAAATAAAAATGTTGCATAAATTTCGGAAATGGGAATAAGAATCGAACAAGCCAATGCAGCGTTATTAAAGGAAAGAGTAATGATAATTAATTATATTAAAACCAGTAGAAACCTCCATCTGCATAGAAGCTAAGATAAGACAAAATTGTATTACATTTCCTAGATCATGGCTGCTCTAATAAGAAGTATTGAAATCAAGTTTTGATCTTCTTAAAAATTCCAAAGTAAGGAACTCGATTTCTAAAAGAAAGAGACTTAAGAATTTGAAGTGTTTTGGTTTAAAAGAAAGGTATGGTTTTGTCTTGACTTGTTTTAAAACATAAAGTGTTATAACGGCTTTATGGGAAGTTAGTTATAACGACTTTATGAAAAAATAAAGAAAAGGATTCATTATTGGATTTAGAATGGTAACTTGATCTTTTTTTTGGGAAAAAAGAAGTAACTTGTTTTCAAATATTGAACCCTTTGTAATGGAAAAACATAAGTGGCTTGGTTATAAAAGGTAGGAGTACCTTGATCTTAACGGGGTTAGATACTTGGGTTTTAAAAAAGTACCTTGAGTTGTGTGTAACTTGCCTATGCTTGGTTGAGATAGCCTTGTTGTGCAAGGGTTTGATTTGTGCTATCGAGTCTCTCGATGGAGGGCCGGCTATTTATTATTTGTTTGGACATACTGACACGGTGGGTAGCCCACGGGTATGCTTCCACAGTGATTATTCTCTTGTTATTTGTTTGGACATACTGACACGTTGGGTAGCCCACGGTTATGCTTCCACAGTGAGTATTCTCTTGTTATTTGTTTGGACATACTGACACGTTGGGTAGCCCACGGGTATGCTTCCACAGTGAGTATTATCTTGTTATTGTTTGGACATACTGACACGTTGGGTGGCCCACGGGTATGCGTCCACAGTGAGTATTACCTTGTGATTTGTTTGGACATACTGACACGTTGGGTGGCCCACGGGTATGCTTCCACAGTGATTATTATCTTGTTATCTCCTTTGGGCATACCGACACGTTGGATGGTCTACGGGTATGGGCCCACTAGGACGATTCCAGGGCCATGCTTATACCGAGGTGAGATGCCGGGGCATGCGGCCATTGTGCGAGTTAAATTCCCGGGTTGTATTTGAGTGATGATTTCACGGGCATGAGTCCCTAACTTGACATGACTGCTTATATGTTGTGTATTGTAGTTTGGTTATCATACATGTCTCCTGCTTTATATAGACTATTATGATTTCATTTACAGTATTTTTCAGTTTCACATACTTGGTACTGTTATCGACCTCCTTGGGTGCGTTCATGCCGCAGTTGAGGTACATAGCTTGCCGATCCGCACTCTTAGGATCGCTGTTCGGTTCTTGAAAGCTCCATATCTCGGAAGCTTGTCACGTGGTACAGTTCCTCAAGTTGTAGACTTTTGTATATTCAGGGGCATGGCGGGGCCCTGTCCCGTCATTATGGTTTTAAAATTCTTAGAGGTATGTAGCACTGTTGTGGGCAGAGTTTGTAAGGGATGTAA
Source organism: Przewalskia tangutica (assembly GCA_029844215.1). NCBI lineage: Eukaryota > Viridiplantae > Streptophyta > Magnoliopsida > Solanales > Solanaceae > Przewalskia > Przewalskia tangutica. Next base: position 109,985,415 of record CM056718.1, read on the forward strand.
CTGTTCAAGTTTTCATTTATGTACAAAAAGGTAACCGTTAGGGTTAGCCTATTTTCTTATTTCACTGTTTTCTTTCATGAGTTTTTATTTTCGCTGGTTTTTCTCTGATGTTGTATCACTAGGGTGCCCGGTAAGGCACGATCACGGGCAGTGGTCGTGAAAAAAGTGGTATCAGAGCAGTTAATCCTCGGAAAATGTCTACAAACCGTGTCTAGTAGGGTCTTGATTATCGATGTGTTGTGCACCACATCTATAATCAGGAGGCTATAGGACATTTAGGATTGGTTTCCATTCTTCTCACTCTGAGATCGTGCCTTAGAAAGTGTTATAAGTTGGACTCCTCGACGTATTCTTTGTATACGGTGATGCTTCCGCAGCAACCAGAGCCCGAAGGGCAAAGCGGCGAGGAGGCTGCGAGTAAGCGGCGGCGGTCTCTACCGAGACCACGGCACTGAGCCTCGATCCACGGCACAGGCGAGAGGAGATGGTTACAAGAGATGGCCCGATTATTGGCGAGATCGTGGCTAAACACGAGATAAGGCCGAATCGCAGCGATTCGATCCCATTAGCACCGTAGTTCACCCCGGCGAGCGATTTGAGACTACGGACTTTACGAGTTGTAGCTTGATGTTCTATGGATCAAGAGCCGAGATGACCTCGTGAGTTTATCAAGCGACTCTGACGGATCATTAGAGTGATCGAGAGACTCGAGGCGTAGTCGGTGGTATTGGGTTCGCATCACCGCGTGATACTATAGTCGATCGGTTTGATTCGTGGGAGCTGTCGGAGAGCATGCACCTCCACCGTTTGGGACGAGTTCTCGAGGCTTTTCTTGCACATTTCTTGCCCCACATATGAGAGGGCTCGGGCCAGATTTTTGACATCGAGGCGGGGCGGGCGGACGGTTAGAAGTACAATGTGGAGTTCGACTCATTAGCTCGGTATGTTCCCGCGTAGTAGCGATATGGAGGACGAGTACACCGCTACGCCACGGGCTAGATGATTACTTGGCGAGGCTTATGCAGGTGTAGCTCTTCACCGCATGGACATTGCCGCATGCAAGCTCATGCACTTGGATGTGAGGCACGGAGGTCGGCGAAATGACCGAGATCAGCGAAGAGGCGAGCAGGTCCTTTGGTAACTTTCGGCGAGCGCCGCCAGCTGAACTAGTTATGTACCTCGCCCGGTGCGAAATGGTCCTCCACGATCTTGAGGCGTTCGGGTATTCGAGGCTGGTCGAGCTCGTGGCTTCGTTCACGATATACATGGGTTCTAGCCGATCGGGTTGAGTTTTCCTCGGTGTGCCAATCGCGAGCGTCGCCATCCCGGGGAATGTCGTCTTTTTACTGGTGCTTGTTTTTCCTGCGGCCGTCAGGGCCATATGACGTTAAACTGTCCTAATAGGAAGGATGCAGATAGAATGACTCACCTACGGTCGGGCGAGTTCATCGCCTTCTACAGCTATGCGCCCTGCAGGGCAGGCCTATGATTAGAGTGGAGCGGTAGATTCAGGTATATCCTTAACCCTCTAGAGATTTGTATGCATGATATGATGACCTTATTATTGTGTGCTATGTACGGATAACGTTATGTTGATTATGAGTTAGAAAACCTGGTTAGTGAAAAAGGGTAAGCCTGGGGGTGAGAAAATGATGAACCTTAGAATATTACAGTTGAGACCTTAGATGTAAGGCCGTCTTGAGTACAAGATTTTGCGGGTGATCCTTGTCAGAATGTATAAGTTTACGTGGAGTAATTGTGGGAAGATTCCTTGGGTAGTGTAAAATGGAAGTGGTAGCTTTCATGACCTGTATAGGTAAGATTGTTCCGGATCGGGAAACAAGAGCTTGATGCGTTAAGTAGGTCGGGTTGGGGCCATGTTGCGGGCCAACCCGCGGCCTATTTCGAGGTGGGGTCAGCTCTGGGTGGTCCCGCCAGGTGGTAGGGTCACGAGGGTGCTAGGCCCAAGTTTAGATGACCATCGTATGAGTTCGTGGAGATGTTCGACCAGAAGCGGATCGTGAAGGCCGGGAATGGCCTTAAGGGAGATTGAGGCTAGTAAGATGACCAAGTTTGGAGGTGGTGACTCCAAAGTCTTGGGAAACGAGCGTTGGCGAAGTGTGGTACGTGTACTAAGAAGAGTTCGAGTGTTCGAGAAGGGCACGACGAGTAAGGAAGGAAGTGAACTTGTGCTGAAAGATGGGAGTAATCATTTTTTGACAAATGAATGTGCGAAGGGAGTGTCCCTTGGACCAAGAGCGAGAGTTGGTATTGTTTTGCATCATCGAGGTGGTTCCTCGTTGGCATGGATTTAAGTATTTGCGCGCATGTGTTATTTCTTGGCCAGGCATGGCGTTGGCAACTTGTTAGAAGAACTTTATCGTTATCCGTCTTGAGAAGGAACATTCGGGACGAATATTTCTAAGGAGGGGAGAATGTTATACCCCGTATTTCCAGAGTATGTACGTGAGGGCGTACGTATATAAAATTAAGCCTTAAGGTTTGGCTAGGTTCGAAAATTTGGGCACAGGTGCCGAAAAGAATCGTTTTTCGACGAAACGTTTTACTAAACTTGCGAAGGGAAAATTCCGGCTATGTCATTTAAAATTTTTGCGGATTTTTCCGAGAGACGAAACATTTTGGACCAACGGGAGGGTGACATGTGTCACCCTCACATTGGAGGAAGTTGTGGGCGGTTTGGACGAAAAGGGGTCAAGGGAGTTGGTAGGATATTTTGTGGGTAGATGGATAAGGTACACATGGTTGAATCCTAGCCCTACACTTGCCTAACACTTGGATGGATCTTGGCCATTGGTTGGGCTTTGCTTGACCTATAAATACCCCTCTAAGTTGATGAACTTCTTCATCCAAAAATCCTTTTACAAGTCTTGAAATCCCTCCCCCTTGCCTTGTAGTTTTCGTCCACCATCCCCCCCTCTTTTGAGAAGCCTTGGCCGAGAGCCTCCCCCTCCCCCTTTGTAGTGTCTAGCCGAGGGGTACCCCCCCCCCCCTAGCCTAGTTGTTTTCGTATAATACCCCCTTTTGTGGTATAGAAATACTCTCCAAGTATTGTTATAATGCCCAAATACTTTAGCCCTTATACCTTGTAGTATTACAATGTTATACCTATACTAAAAGCCGAAATACTATTATACTTCCTTTAGCCACTAAACGAAACCCTAAGGAAATCTTCATTGATAGTTGAAGTAATTGAGTAGAAGTTGGTTAGAACTTCTAAGGGTTGTTTGGAGCGGGTTGGGCGCCATGAGTAGGAGCTAAACCTTGCTCGGGATCGACATATAAACTTGGATAATTTTGGGCTTATCGAGGTAAACACTCTTGACCTTCTATTGTAATTGGAAATTACATGTGTAGGAATATATAGTTGAAGTATACTATATATAGATCTGAACATAATTATGCGGCAATGTCTTTTGACTTAAGCTTGAATTTAAAGAAGAATCGAATCAGAATTACATAGGACTGTATTACAGTAGACTTGTGTAGCTTTACTGTGAAGTAGAATTGTACACGTCCGGTTAGACGTACAACCCCCCCCCCCCCTCTAGGGAGTTGTTGGCTGTTAGCGTGCCTCGATGAGAGGAGATTTCTGTGATTTGCGAGGGGAGTCTTTGCCGAAATTTCTGTAGAATATTCTACGTTGAGATCTAGATGTTAATAGGAGCCTTGTGGCCTCTATAGGTTGAAGTACTACGTGTGGCGTGATCTGCTTGGCTTAAGGTGTAGCCGATGGTTTGAGGTACTTGGAGCGTTTTGCTATTAGTCGATAATCGTCGCGAGGTATGTGAACCTCTTCCTATCTTTTCTAGCATGATATGTGTATAACTATGTAGTACGGTAGACGTACATGTGTTAAATGTATTTGATTGGTTTAAAACATAAAGTGTTATAACGGCTTTATGGGAAGTTGGTTATAACAGTTTTATGTAAGTAAGAAATGCTTTGTGGTTTTTAAAAGATAACTGACTTGATGTGTGATGATAAGAATCTTGAAGTATTTCAAAATAATTAAGAAACCTTTTTGAAAGAAGAGTAATACTTGGTTTTGAAAACATAAGAGTTATACTAGCTTTATGGGAAGTTAGGTATAACGTCTTAAGAGAGATAAAGAGAATGGTTTCTTGATTTTTAGAAGTTAAGAGACTTAATCTTAAAAGATAAGAGACTTGACTTGAATGAATTAAATATGAGTTTTGTGTGAAACCTCCTTCATGAGTAATGAGTACTTGGTTTTAAAAGGAATAATGTTTTCTTGATTTTGGAAATCGAATGAGTATCGACAAACCACTGCAGCGTTAATAAAAGGAAATGTTTTGACTAATTAAGTATTATTAAAACCAGTAGAAACCTCCATCTGCATAGAAGCTAAGATGAGACAAAATGATATTACATTTCCTAGATCATGGCTGCTTTAATAAGATTGATTATGAACAAGAAAAACCTACTCACATATAAGACATATGTTTCTCAAATTGTTTAAAAGAGGATTATATTCTTAAGTGATTAAGTCTATGGACTATGAAACCTTTCTAAAATAAGAGACTTAAGTATTTGAAATTAGGCAAACTTGAACTTTTGGAAAAGAATGTTGTTACTTGATGTTAAAAAGGAAAGTGTTTTGGTTTACCTAAAAATGTGAGTCACTCTATTTTAATACTACGGGTATCGGGTGACCTTTATAAAAGAAATGGATCTTTTTAAAAGAATTTAACGTACGTAATACTTTGGGGTCAGAACCTGGACTTTGGCCTAAAATAAACTTGAGTTGTGTGTAACTTGCCTATGTTTGTGTTTGATAGCCTTGTTGTGCAAATACTGTATTTCTATACCACCGCGTCTCTCGATGGAGGGCCGGCTGATTTGTTATGAACGATTCTTCACCGAGTCCCACGAGATGGGTCGGGACACGTATTTCATCTGATTCTTCACCGAGTCCCACGAGATGGGCCGGGACACGTATTTCATCTGATTCTTCACCGAGTCCCATGGGATGGGTCGGGACACGTATTCCATCTGATTATTCACCGAGTCCCACGAGATGGGCCGGGACACGTATTTCATCTGATTATCTACCGAGTCCCATGGGATGGGCCGGGACACGTACTCCACATGATTCTTTACCGAGTCCCACGGGATGGGCCGGGACACGTATTCCACACGATTTATACCTAGACTGCCGGCAGTGAGGAAGGAGTTCCACGGGCATGAGGGATGACTTGAGGGCGTGAGTCCCTGACTTGACTGCTTTTATGTTGTGAACTGTAGTTTGGTTATCATACATGTCTCCTGCTTTATATAGACTATTATGATTTCATTTACAGTGTTTCTGATTTCACATACTTGGTACTGTTATCGACCTCCTTCGGGCTGCGTTCACGCCGCAGTAGAAATCATCGGTTGTGGATCCTCGCTCATAGGATCACGATTCAGTGTCGGAAAGCCCCATTTCTTGAGGCTTATCTTTTGGTATGTTACCACTCAGTGCAGATTCTTGTACATTCGTGGTATGGCGGGGCCCTGTCCGTCATAAATTGTAAAAATCTTAGAGTGCATGCTTGTTGTAAGCGGGGTTTGTAAAAAGGATAATTGTTCGTATTTATGTATATATCTGAAGGCAACTGCTTTGGTTGCTTTGTTTATTTATCATGTCTCTTAATTCATGTTCATGTTTTTATTTCCTGATTTTCTCTCGATGTTGTATCACTAGGGTGCCAGGGTAAGGCACGATCCACGGGCCGGTTCGGTCGTGCAGTTCTCGGAAAGCTCCATATCTCCGGAAGCTTGTCCTGTGGTACAGTTCCCTGAAGTTGTAGACTTTGTATATTCGTGGCATGGCGGGGCCTGTCCGATCATTATGGTTTTAAAATTCTTAGAAGTGCATGCTTTGTTGTGGCGAGTTTGTAAGGGATGTAACTGTTCAAGTTTTCATTTATGTACAAAAAGGTAACCGTTAGGGTTAGCCTGTTTTCTTATTTCACTGTTTTCTTTCATGAGTTTTTATTTCCGCTGGTTTTTCTCTGATGTTGTATCACTAGGGTGCCCGGGGTAAGGCACCAGTCACGGGCCCGAGGTCGGGTCGTGATAATAGAAGCTAAGATAAGACAAGATTGTATTACATTTCCTAGATCATGGCTGCTTTAATAAGATTGTTATAAACAAGATTAACCTACTCACAATTAAGGCATATGTTACTCAAATTGTTTTAAAAGAGAATTATGTTATTAAGTGATTAAGACTATGAACTACGAAACCTTTCGAAAATAAGAGACGTGAATATTTGAAATTAGGCAAACTTGAACTTTGGAAAAGAATGTTGTTACTTGATTTTAAAAAAGGAAAGTATGGAAGTTGTTTTGGTCTACTTAAAATGTTAGTCACTCTATTTTTATAATACAGGCATCGGGTGACCTTTGTAAAAGAAATGGATCTTTTAAGAAGAAGTTAACGTACGTAGTACTTTGGGGTTAAAACCTGGACTTTGGCATAAAATGAAAGTACCTGGAGTTGTGTGTAACTTGCCTATGTTTGCGTGTGATAGCCTTGTCGTGCTAGTATTGTATTTCTATACCACCGCGTCTCTCAATGGAGGCGGTGATTTGTTATGATCTTACTTGGGCGTCTGGCGGTGTGGAGGATTCCGCAGTGCAACACGTTGATAGTGTTATTCCATGGACTAGCTCTCCATGAGGTTTCTTGATTCGGTTGGTATCCGTAGTTGGCTCGTACTTGCCCGAAGTCGTGGTGATTCACTTTGGTATCGGTAGTTAGCCGTACTTGCCGTTCGGTTTAGTGGCGAAGTCTCGTGATCTGACCTTGGTATCGGTAGTTAGCCCTCATACTTGCCGATCGACTCGTGACACGACTTTCGTATCGGTAGTTGGCTTTCGTACTTGCCGTGTCGACCGTGGTTTGGTTGTATAGTATTGTTAATGCGGCTTTGGTATCGGTAGTTGGCTTTCGTACTTGCCCGGTCGATTGATGATGCGGCTTTGGTATCGGTAGTTAGCCGTACTTGCCGTCACGGTTTTATGACTCAGTGGGACTGGTGTTTATGTGTACTCCTTGGTGTTATTATATCATAGACTGCCGGCAGTGAGGAAGGTATTCCACGGGCATGATTGATGTTGAGGGCGTGAGACCCATAGTTATATTTGAGTGATGACTTTGAGGGCGTGAGTCCCTGACTTACGTGACTGCTTATTTATTGTGGACTGTAGTTTGGTTATCATACATGTCTCCTGCTTTATATAGACTAATATGATTTCATTTACGATTTTCGGGCCACATACTGTTGTATTGACCTCCTTGCCGCTGCGTTCACGCCGCAGTATAGGTACACCGCCGTTGATCCTCGCTCATAGGATCACAACAGATTGGGAAGCTCCGTTTCTCAGGAGGCTTATCTTTAGTATAGTCCCCTCATCAGTAGTACTTGTACATTCTGTGGTATGGCGGCCCCGTCCGTCATGTTGTATAAAAACTCTGTGAGGTCCAGAGTATCGCAAGTGTGGTTTGTAAGGATGTAAATCGTCGGTTCAAGTTTTATGTTTATATACACGGAAGGCGATATTTTCATGGATAAACCGTTCTCATTCTATAATTGTTTCATGTCTTGTTTTTATATTCACGATTACTCGATGTATGACTACTTGGGTACCGTAGGCACGATCACGCCCGGATCGGTCGTGACAAAAGTGGTATCGTGAGCGATTAATCCTCGGAAAGTGTCTACGCACCGTGTCTAGTAGAGTCTTGATTATCGATGTGTTGTGCACCACATCTATAACCGGAGGCCGCAGACATTTAGGATCGTTTCCATTCTTCTCATTCCGAGATCGTGCCTTAGAGCCGTGTTATAAGTTGGACCCTCCGACGTATTCCGCTTTTACCGCTATGCCTCCGCCGAAGGCAACCCGCCCAGATGGGCAAGGCGTGAGGAAGCCGCTAGTAGGATACATAGAGTACGAGGCGCAGTTCGGTCATTACCGAGATAGCGCTTGACGGTGAGTTTTGCGTCGCCACCCGGTGAAGTTTAGAGCCGCAGCATGGCTGCTGAGACCATAAGACTGAGCCTCGGTCCCACACCGGAGCAGGAGTTGGGTACAAAGAGATGGCCCGATTATTGGCCGAGATAGTGGCAAGGCACGAGGATAAGCCGGATACGCAATTCAAATCCAGAGTACCCGTAGTTCACCCGAGCGGATAGTTTGAGATCAGGACTTTTGAGTTGCGACACCGGTGTTTTATGGATCGAGGCACGAGGATGATCCGCAGGAGTTCATTCGGCGATTCTGATGGATCATGAGAGTGATCAAGGCTTCGAGACCGAGTCGGTGGTCTTAGGTTCACATCGGCCGCGTGATACCGCATGATCGGTTTGATTCGCGAGCTGTCCCGGGAGCATGCGCCTCCTATTTGGGGACGAGTTCTCGGAGGCATTTCTCACCACTTCTTGCCTCCGCAGATGAGAGGCACGCCGACAAATTTTTGATATCGAGGCGTGACGCGCACGGTTCGGGAGTACAATGTGAGTTTGGCTCACTAGCTCTGCACGCCCCGCGTTAGTAGCCGACATGGGGACAGAGTGCACCGCTACGTCACGAGCTCGATGACTACTTGGCGAGGCTTGTTCGGTGTAGCTCTTCACCGCATGGACATTTCCGCATGCAGCTTATGCACTGGGTGTGAGGAGCGGAGAGGTCGGCGGAATGGCCGGATCAAGAAGAGGCCAGACAGCGAGGTCTTTTGGCGACTTTCGAGGCGGACCGCCTCAGCAGCAGACTAGTTATGTACCTCCGCCAGTACAGAGTGGTCCTCCACAGTCTTCGGGACATTCGGGATATTCAGGAGCAGGTCAGGGCTCCCAGGTTTCAGATTTTCAGGGGAGTAGGAGGGCTCGCCGGATGAGGCCACCCTTGTCTCAGTGTGGCCGTTGTGGAAAAATTCATAAGGGTGTGTGTCGTACTAATTTGGGAGATTGTTATGCTTGCGGCCAACAAGGCCATTTGGCGAGAGACTGTCCGACCAGAGGTAGCACTGGTGGGATAGCACAGACTACGAGATCAGTTGCGGGTTCTTCACCTTCTATAGCTAGGCAGGATGTTCATATGCCGACAGGCCACGGCAGAGGTCGCGGTGGAAGTTCCCAATTTTAGCGGTCCTTTGAACCGCCTATTTTTTTCCAGGTATATCCTTAACCCTCTAGAGATTAGCATGCGTGATACGATGATTATATGTTGAGTACTATGTACAGATAGCGTTGTGTATATTGTGGTTTAGAGACATGGTTAGTTGAAAGGATAAGTATGGGGACAGGGAAGGTATGAACCTTAGGATACTACACGTTGAGACCTTAGATGTAAGGCCGTCTTGTATAAAAGATTTTACGGTTAGTCTTTGTCAAAATACTTGGTATGCGTAAAAATGTATTGTGGGATAATTCCATGGGTTGTGTAAGAAGAAAGTGGTAGCTTTCAGGACTTGAATAGGTAAGATTGTTCCGGATCGGGGAACAAGAGTTTGGCGCGATTTTGGGTCCGTTTGAGGACCATTCGCGGGTCGACCCGCAGCCCAGTTTGGGGTGGGGTCAGTTCAAGGGTCACGAGGGTGCTAGGCCCAGGTTTAGATAACGATCGTATGAGTTCGTGGATATGTTCGACCAGAATCGGATCGTGAAGGCCGGGAATGGCCTTAAAGGAGATTGAGGCTAGTAAGGTGACCAAGTTTGGAGGTGGTGACTCCAAAGTGTTGGAAACTGAAGCGATGATTGGAGTATGGAATGTGTACTAGGGAGAGAGTTCGGGTGTACGAGAAGGGTACGACGAGTAAGGAAAGAAGTGAACGTGTGTTAGCAGAATAAAAGAGATCATTTTGTTGTGAAGTGAAGATGCGAAGGGAGTATCCTTTAGACCAGGGTGGAAGCTTTTGTGATGTAGGAGTGATTCCTCGTTGACTAGGGTTAAGTATTTGCGCGTGTGTTATTCTGTGGCCAGGTGTGGCATTGGCAACTTGTTTAAGTTAAGAGGAACTTTATCGTTATCCGTCTTGAGAAGGAACATTCGGGACGAATATTTCTAAGGAGGGGAGAATGTTATACCCCGTGTTTCCAGAGTATGTACGTGAGGGCGTACGTACAAAAGTTTAAGCCTTAAGTAGGCATAAGGGACGAAGTTTGTTCTCAACTAGCGAAAAGAATTGTTTTCCGACGAAGCGTTTTCCGGACTTTGCGAAGGGAAAATTACGGTTGCGACATTTATTATTTTTGCGGATTTTTCCGAGAGATAAAATATTTTGGACCAACGGGAGGGCGACATGTGTCCCCCTCAAAGTGGACGGCATTGTGGGCTTTTGTTGGCACGTTTTTTGTGTTAAAACTTTGGTCAAGGTTAGGTAGGATATTTGTGTAGTAGATGGATAAGGTACACTTGCCCAAATCCCCCCCTCCACTTGCCCTCCACTTGCCTTAATCTTGGCCATTGAAGGCCCTATAAATACCCCCCTTAGTTGAAGACTTCTTCATCCACAAAACATTTTCCAAGTCTTAAAATCCTCCCCCTCTTAGTTGTAGTTTTCGGCCCAAGCCTCCTCCTCGAGAAGGCCCTACCAAGTACCCCTCTCTTGATAGTTCTCGTGAAATACCCCTTGGTAGAAAAGTATTCTCCAAGTATTGTTACAATTCCAAAATACCTTAGCCCAAATACCTTGTAGTATTCCAAAGTTATTTCAATACTAAGAGCCCGAAAATACTACTATACTTTCTTTAGTCACTAAACGAAACCCTAGGGAAAAATCTTCATAGTTGGTTGAAGTATTAAGTAGAAGTTGTGTAGAACTTCTAAGGGTTTCTAGGAGCGAATTGGAGCGTTCAGAATAGGAGCTAAACCTTGCTCAGGATCGACTTTTTAACTTGGATTATTTTGGGCTTATCGAGGTAAATACTCTTACCCTTCTATTGTAATTGGAAATTACATACTGTAGTAGTATAAAATTGAGTATAAGACGTATATAAGGATGGTATAAAAGAAGAGAACTGAACTGTACTTACATAGGACTGTATTTACAGTAGACTTGTGTAGTTTGACGGGTAGGGAAGTGCTGCCCAATTTTCCATAGAATAAGGAATCTTGTATCTAGAATCATTCTACAGAGTAGTCTAGACGTTGATAGACTTATATGACCGTTATAGGTTGAAGTACTGCAAGTAGCGTATTCTACTCGAATGGTGGAAAAGGCTAGCAGGATTACAGTACTTTGGAGCGTTTTGCTAATTGTCGGTAATCGTCGCGAGGTATGTGATTCTTCCTATCCTCTTGAGCATGATATTTTAAAAGAATATATATAGTACGGTAAATGTACGTGTGTTAACTGAACGTGGTTTTACTTCGATGTCTTTTGACTTGAGTTTTAAATGATAAGAATCTTGAAGTATTTCGAAAGAATTAAGAATCGTTTTTGAAAGAAGAGTAATACTAGCTTTATGGGAAGTTAGGTATAACGTCTTAAGAGAGATAAAAAGAATGGTTTATTGATCTTAAAAGATAAGAGACTTGACTTAATTGAATTGATATGAATTTTATTAAAAAGTGGGAAACCTCATTCGTGAGTAATGAGTATTTGGTCTTTAAAAGAATAATGTTTTACTGATTTCGGAAATGAGAATAAGTATCGAACGAACCACTGCAGCGTTAATAAAGGAAAATGTATTGACAATTAAGTAATTATATTAAAACCAGTAGAAACCTCCATCTGCATAGAAGCTAAGATAAGACAAGATTGTATTACATTTCCTAGATCATGGCTGCTTTAATAAGATTGTTATAACAAGATTAACCTACTCACAATTAAGGTATATGTTACTCAAATTGTTTTAAAAGAGAATTATGTTATTAAGTGATTAAGACTATGAACTACGAAACCTTTCGAAAATAAGAGACGTGAATATTTGAAATTAGGCAAACTTGAACTTTGGAAAAGAATGTTGTTACTTGATTTTAAAAAGGAAAGTATGGAAGTTGGTTTGGTCTACTTAAAATGTTAGTCACTCTATTTTTATAATACAGGCATCGGGTGACCTTTGTAAAATAAATGGATCTTTTAAGAAGAAGTTAACGTACATAGTACTTTGGGGTTAAAACCTGGACTTTGGCATAAAATGAAAGTACCTTGAGTTGTGTGTAACTTGGCTATGTTTGCGTGTGATAGCCTTGTCGTGCTAGTATTGTATTTCTATACCACCGCGCCTCTCAATGGAGGGCCGGCTGATTTGTTATGATCTTACTTGACGCACTCAGCGTGTGGAGGATTCCACGGGTACGCTTCTGTTGATAGTGTTATTCCATGGACTAGCTCTCCATGAGGTTTTACTGATTCGGCTTTGGTATCCGTAGTTGTTTCAGTACTTGCCCGAAGTCGTGGTGATTCGGCTTTGGTATCCGTAGTTAGCCTTCGTACTTTCCCGCTCGGTTTAGTGGCGAAGTCTCGTGATACGCCTTGGTATCCGTAGTTAGCCTCGTATTGCCCCTGGCCACTACGTGACACGGCTTTGGTATCCGTAGTTGGCTTTCGTACTTGCCCCGTGTCGCCCGTGGTTTGGTTGTATAGTATTGTTAGTACGGCTTTGGTATCCGGTAGTTGGCTTCGTACTTTCCCACGATTGATGATCGCGCTTTGGTATCCGGTAGTTAGCCTCGTACTTGCCCCGCACGGTTTTATGACTCAGTGGGACCCGTGTTTATGTGTACTCTTGGTGTTATTATATCATGATCGCCAATGAGGAAGGTATTCCACGGGCATGATTGATGTTGAGGGCGTGAGACCCATAGTTATATTTGAGTGATGACTTTGAGGGCGTGAGTCCCTGACTTACGTGACTGCTTATTTATTGTGGACTGTAGTTTGGTTATCATACATGTCTCCTGCTTTATATATAGACTACTATGATTTCATTTACAGTATTTTCAGTTTCACATACTTGGTACCTGTTGTACTGACCTCCTTCGGGGGGCTGCGTTCATGCCGCAGGTAGAGGTACACCAGTCGTCGATCCTCGCTCTTAGGATCACAGTTCAGCATTTCGGGAAGCTCCGTTTCTCCGTAGGCTTATCTTTGGTATAGTCCCCTGTCACTGTAGGTACTTACATCCAGAGGTATGGCGTAGCCCTGTCCCGTCGTTGTTATTATAAAACTCTTAGAGGTCTGTAGTATTGTTGTGGGCAGAGTTTGTAAAACGGGATGTAACTGTTCGAGTTCAAGTTTTATGTTTATATACATGCCGAAAGGAGATATTTTCATGGATAAACTGTTCTCATTCTATAATTGTTTCATGTCTTGTTTTTATATTCCGCTGATTACTCTGATGTATGACTACTTGGGTGCCCGGGTAAGGCACCAGTCACGGGCCCGGGATCGGGTCGTGACATCTTTCAATAACTGGAAGGCTTCCTCAATCCTGCGAAATATTCAGGCACCCTTAATCTCAATTATGGTTCCTGTTTCCCTTTCTCTGTTGCAACCAAACTTGGTCACTATACTTAGATTTGATTCCTTTGCTTGTCTCATGGCTACGACTTCCTTCCAATCATAATTTAGGGGGAGACCTCCTTGATCTCGTCAAGTAGCAATCCTATTATTCTCTCCCAGCTCGTAGAGATAATAGCTAGGTGTTCAACCTCAATTCATGGTATTACATAATCCAATGACTTGTCAAAATTTCTTATCGTTCGAGTGTCTACTCGTCTTTCCTTTATAATTCATTTCAAGTTGTCCTGGGGTCCCTTACCCCCCCGTATTTTCTTACTATCTTTCTTGTCAGTACAGATGCTACCACCTTTTCTCGAGGTTTTCTTACGGCCCATAATTTACTAATGGTCTTTACACTAGTCTGGGGTAATCATATCTCGTGCAACTTACATAACCATAGTCGTGTTCTCTTTTATCATTCTGGTCATAACCTCACCTTATGCTTATTATTAGCAAAAGTATTTCTATCTTGATTCATAATCGTACAGTTTCATATATGCGTACTACCTGAATTGTTATCCTTACGACACTTCCTCGACCATTTCGTAACGTCGTTCTTAATTACCCCAACACAATACTTCTCCCACGATTATCTAAAACTGTAACCTATGGCATGACGATACTGAAGACCTTACCAGTCTCCTATCCTTCGTCTAACAACATGGGTACACATAACCCCATAATACGTAAAATTGTCCTTACGTGGGGAAGAGAACTTATCTCCATTGAATAAACTTTCCTTGGAGTCACAACCCTAATCACAGGGTCCTCTTGCGGTCCAGTAAAAATAAAATCTAATCATCACGCACCGCCTTTAAATCGTGTAGATTTTCGAAACCTACCAAAGATGTCTTCTGTTTTCCATAGGCAGCACTCGTGCCTATCTTATTCTTGCTTGCGCGCTATCCTGAACTTATCCGGAAGGTCGTGGCCCTGACCGCCACACCAAACCAACTCCAAGTACATCCAAGGGCACTTAGCATAAATTCCTTCAAATTTGAGTATTACTTACTTTCTGCATTAATTTACCTCAAATGAACAAGTCACACAGACTTATTAAAATCATCAATGTCAAAGAAGGAAGGATAATTCACTGGTTACCACCACTTCTCTTCCTTTCCACTCGATATAACCGGCCAGGAAGCGGTGCCGAATCAATCTCTCTCTATAGTCCACGTTGGCATAACAAGAGGCCAACTAGCCCGTACTCATAATGACCTCAACGTCTGTCATAACAGCTCTTCTAGGGTCCAACGACTGTATCGTTACCGACCATTATCATCTACCCGCTCAGCTACCACCCAACACTCACGGGTGTAGTCACCTTGAAAGGTTCTCATGGATTCAGGCTCCATTTCTTTACACTTGGTTTCTCTCTTTTTCACTGGTCGTACGCTTTTCCGTACTTCCAAACTTATAATAACATACGTACATAACTTCCATACTAAAACTGGCCTCTATTCTTTGGAGTTACTAAATTAAACAATATAAGGCCAGTTTCGGCTCTCACAACCTGGTTCCGGTGGAATGCGTCCACCAACCCGTAAAACGATTAACTAGACTCGGGCCTTGCACCCTCGTGACCCTTTCACGTAGCGGGACTACTATCAACTGATCCCATTCCATTTCAGGCTATGGGGAGACCCTTAATAGGTCCTCAAACCGACTCGGCGTCGTACTTAACTCTTATTCTTGGTCTGACTTAAATTTTTTTCTACCCGAGAATGCCTTATATACCTAAGGTCTCGGCGGTTATCAATATTCTTAGGCTCGCAATCTCCATGCTCCAAGCCTACTTATCAGTCCCCCCGTAAACGGGTACAATAACTTCTCATAATACCATAATCGTGTAGTCTTGATCACAACTACCATACTTACTCCATACGGGTATCATCCGTACCATTTCCTTAAGCATATCACGTAGCTTAAGTTACTAGCATAGTCTTACATTAAGTCCCTTAATTATAACCTCTTAAGGGTCCATTACATTCTCACACAACTCATCATCACCTAATTATCTCAAATTAGCACGTAAAACCTTGATGAGAGTTCCTTAACTGTTCATACCTTCCCAATATTTATTTAGTCCTTACCAAATCCTGGTAATCTAAAATCATCCTAGGCAACACATATGTGACCCCCATACATAAATCCGTATAGTTGTATGTCACAATACCAACTATACTACAAACATTACCAACCTGGATACGCAATCCACATAATCTTTCTTGGTTCACTGCTGCCTTTCTCGTAGCTGCACACAACATAACTTTTTAGGGAGAGACGACCCTAACCACACAGCTCTATCGCACGATCTTAGGATGAGAAGAATGGAAACCAATCCTAAATGTCCTGCAGCCTCCTGATTATAGATGTGGTGCACAACACACCGATAATCAAGACTCTACTAGACACGGTCTGTAGACACTTTCCGAGGACTAACTGCTCTGATACCACTTTTGTCACGACTCGACCCCGGGCCCGCGACTGGTGCCCTACCTGGGCACCCCTTTTAGGTATACATCAGAGAATAGCAGCGGAACATACACAACTCTTAAAATAAAAATCATACTTAGACCGTAGACATCAACCGGCTAGCCGATAAGGTCGCCTTTCATAATATATACATAATACAAAATTAAAACAGTACATCTCCGTTCTTACAAACCCAATCCACAAATGTGACTACAGACCTCTAAGAATAACAACTTTGGCGGGACAGGGCCCCGCCATACCCCTGAATGTACAACAACCGACAATACCAGGGATAAGCCTCCGAAATAAAGGAGCTTCTCAACAAGCAGTGATCCTAGAGTGAGGATCAAGAACTCATACTCTACCTGCGGCATGAACGCAACCCCCCGAAGGAGGTCAGTACAACATGTACCAAATATGTGAAACTGAAAGTACTGTAGTGAAATCATAAGTCTAAAATAAAACTGGAGACATGTATGATAACTCATATAACAGTACACTGTTCCTTACTAACAATGAGAGTAAACAAGAGTATACTTTACTGCATAAAAATAGAAGGCTCATGATCAAAGCAGGGCCACCCGCCCGTAGTACCACTAAGCAATCCTACTCCTGGGACTATTTCACCCGCAAGGGTCGTATGGACCCACATAAGGTATTCCTCGCATAGACTGTATCCGCCCGCATAGGTCGTGTAGACCCGCATGAGGTATTCCTCGCATAGGACTGGTCCGCTCCGCATGGGACTATTTCACCCGCATAAGCCCTTTCGGACCCGCATGAGGTATTCCTCGCATCATGGGTAGCAAATCCACGGAATATGCAAATGCCACAAACCCGGGGAATGACCCCGTAATGCACAATATATCACTAGCACAACCGGCTATCATACATAACATAAGCACTACCGGCTTATCATACATTACATAAGCAAGTTAAGAAATCCCCCTAACTTCTTATTAGTCTTATTCATATACACTCTCATTTTAGTTTACTTAAGGCACTAACATGTCATTATAAAATCCGGGAATTTAACTCAAAGTACTACGTACTTCATTTCTTTTAAAATGACTCTTTTTCATATAAAACTTCCAAGATACTAATAACCGTAGTATCAAGTCATAACTACTTTTCAAGACAAGTCGCAATACCTTTTAGAAATACAATTATAGGCTTCTAAATCAAGTGACTTCTTTCTTTTAAAACTTTAAGCAATTGATGCCTTTAAATCAATTTGCCTTTCATTATTTCAAGTCATTTATCATACTTAAATTACTTAGAGTAAATCACCCTCTTTAACTTTCCATAAAGCTATTATAACCAACTTCCCATAAAGTCGTTATACTAGCTTTATGCTTTAGAAACTTACATTCTTCTTTATAACCAAGAGACTTAAACTTTACAACAAAACAAGTATCAAAATTACTTTCAACATACTTAAAGTCTCTTAACTTTTGAAAACCAAGATATCCTTAATATTTAAACAAGTGAGTTAATTCCCTAACTCAACCAACTTGGTCATTCTTAAGATAAACCAAGGATATCCAATGGACTAGATTCGTCAAAATCTCGTATGTCTACCGTACTATACATTTACAACTTAATCATGCTCAAGAGATAATAAAGTTCCACATACCTCTTCGGTTTAATCCACTTGCGAAGTCCAATACGCCGTACGTAGTATGTCAACCTATAATGACCATAATACTTCTATTAACTTCTAGCTTCAAACGTAGAATATTCCAAGTGCAAAGTCACTAAATTCTACGGAAAATCGGACAGCACTTCCTTTGTTTCTACATACTTTTCCACCTTTTTCAAGGCCGAATTCAATAACCAAACACGCCACATTTAAGGCTCAAAAATGTAGTTATCAATAGGGGATTACACGTCTACAAGACGTGTAAAATTCCGCCCCACAATTGATATCACACTAGTCCAAAATATAATGTCCATTCGGCAATTTGAGAGGCACTAATACAAATTCGTTTCCAATTCCTTTTCAATCCAAGTTGTTTAGTATAACATGTAATCAAGCCGCAATCGATTATAACTACTACATTCTTCAAGTAGGTAATCATGCGACAATTCTAATTATCGACCAAATTGGATTTCAATTTCAAATGGCTCAATATGTCATTTTCGGTTTTAGGCATTCTACTATCCATATCACTTATAAATCTTCAACACAATATACTTCATGCTAGTTAACATGTAAGGCTACTACAATATGTAATCTTATAACACTTTAAGAGGACAAGATTGTTACCATAACGAGCCTTAATCCACTTCAAGATCCGAAGTCGCTTCCTAGCAACTTAAAGCCTCTCCTTGACACTTCAATCCGCCACTTGAGACCCTTAGAAGATCACAAATAACTTTCCTTTAATCTTCCAATCCAAAACCTAGGAAAGCAACTAGGTTTTCACCTTGCGACTAATACGAAAACGATACTTTTCTGGAATCTTTCTATAGAGATACCCTTACAATACACTTAGGAACCTTGGTTTAAAGTATGGAGATTATTGGACAAAAATTGAAAAAATTTCTCTTGGAAATGGGCCATTGCCGTGAGCTTCAACATAGAGAGCAAGAACAAGATTTCAATTTTTTTTCTAAGTGTAGAATGACAAAGTCTTGCTACTAGTATACTTAAATAATACTAGGAAGGGTCAAGATTAAAACAAATGGGTGGCTTGGATGAGTTTCACAAGGATCAAGCCAAGTGGCCCTTTGACAAGTCAACAATGTCAAGTTATTTGTCTGTGCAAGACTTGGTCATTTAAATTATGATCAAATGACCATTTTATCCATGCCATTTTCGTTCAAGACCACTAAGGGGGTGACACGTGTCGCCCTCCCATTCGTCGCAATATTTCGTTTTCCGACATTTCCATAATTCCGATAAATTCTTACTCGTCTCAAATCTTAACATTTTCGAGTTCTTACGTACGTTCTTATAAACAT
This sequence comes from Przewalskia tangutica, assembly GCA_029844215.1. Taxonomy (NCBI): domain Eukaryota; kingdom Viridiplantae; phylum Streptophyta; class Magnoliopsida; order Solanales; family Solanaceae; genus Przewalskia; species Przewalskia tangutica. The sequence continues at coordinate 110,004,396 of CM056718.1, forward strand.
ATCCTGGAATTCCGGGGTGTAACAACTATGTTTTTAGATTAAGCTGTGTTATACGCTTAAGGGATTATGTGAATAATAATGGTATGTAGTAAATAGAGTTGTTGTGATTAAGACAACAGGGTTTTGAGATTATGAGAAGCTACCTTATCCGTATGTGGGGACTGATAATGTAAGTTTGGAACCTAGAATGATTGTGAACTTTAGAATATTGATGACCGCTGAGACCTTATATGTATAAGGTCTTCTCGGGTAGTAAGATTTATTTCAGACCAAGAATGAGAATTAAGTGTGGTTATGGGTCGGGTTGTGGGCTGATTGGGGGTCAACCCGTAGCCCGAAATGGAGTGGGGTCAGTTGGAGGTGGTCCCTCTATGTGATAGGGTCACGAGGGTGCAAGGCCCAAGTCTAGTTAATTGTTGTACGAGTTCGTGGACGCGTTCCACCAGAATCGGGTCGTGAGGGCCGAGAAGGGCCTTAATGGAAATTGAATATAAGTATAATGACCAAGTTTGGATATAGTAACTCCAAGGATTTGAAAACAGAAGCAATATGTGAGATTATGTACGTATACTAGAATAAGTTTGGAAGTACGAGAAGAGTGCGACAAGTAAGAAAAGAAGCGAACAAGTGTTAAAAGAATTGAAGTGTTTATAGTTATGACTAATGAAGGTACGAAAGGAGAATCCTTTTAGGCCATGAAAGGGAGTTAATAGTGGTGATACCTTAGATTTGATTCCTCGTTTGGATTTGACTTACGTATATGCATGTGTGAGATTGTGGCCATATGTGGCATTATGGGTCTCGTAAGTATAGTAGTGAAGATATACCGGTGCATGTGTAGTTGGAGACTTAGAAGGAACATTCGGGACGAATGTTTCTAAGGGGGGAAGAATGTTACACCCCGAAATTTCCAAGGCAATGAGATAAGAACGTACGTGAGAAATTGAGATTTGAATTTTGAAAAGAATGAAAAATTCCGGAAAAATCCTCCGAACCTCGTGAAGGAAAAAGGTTTATAAAGTGGAGTTTGCTTCTCAAATTTGATATTTGGGACTTAGAGAATATATTGGAATTATGGATTTTAATTTTCGGATTTGGTCATGTGGGGCCACCCGGGAAATTTTACGTTTTTGTGAGGCCCACAAGTTTTTCGATATTTTGGCCAATTATGGACTTTTTGGGAGATGAAAATATTTTGGACGAATCATAGGGTGACACGTGGCACACCCCACCCCTCCTTGTCTTGGTCTTGGAAGACTTTGACTATTTGACTTTTTGACTTTAGATATTTTCATGAAAATGAAGACAAGTGGACAAGTGGGTCCCACCCACACTTGTCCACCATCTCACCCTCCACTTGTCATCATCCAAGCCTAGGTGATACATTATATATACATAGAGATGTCTTGCAAGACCTAGCCAATACTTAGCCATTCTTCATCAAGCAAATATATCTCCCTCTCCATTGCTCTCGACCTTAGGGCTAAAAATGGAAGAACAAAACTTCAAATCTTCCAAGCTTAGTTAATTATACAAGATTAAGGTCCCTAACCAAGTGATTAGCAAGATTAAGCACCCTTAACCCCTAAATCTATAATTGGGCCGAAAATGGTGATGAAACCCTAGGGGTTTCTGTCGACTTTTTGGAAGCGAAACGTGAAGAGAAGTTGCTCCCAAGGTTGTAGGGGATACATATATGTAAGTGGAACTTGAAGAAGTGGAGCGAAACGAAAACTACGGGCCATTGTTTAGCATTCTGCCCGGGACGTTTTTGGGCACAATAATGACGTAATAGTGTTACACCCCGTAAGTCCATGACATGTAAAAGAGAATGTACGAAAGGAAACAAGACTTGGAAATTTGGTACGAAAGGAAGAATTGTTTTTCCGACGGAAAATCTTCCGAACGTCGGAAAGGAAAAATGTTCGTTGTTGAGAATTGGATTCTCAAAAGGTATTATTTGAAGAATATGGAACTTATTATTATTATGGAAATCTATTTTTACGGATTTGGTCACGTGGGACCCACCCGAGAAATTTTACGTTTTGCGGGGCCCACGAGGGTCACGGAATTTTTATGGACGAATGAGAGGGCGACATGTGGCACCCCCACAAGGTCTTGGTCGAATTATGGTAAGGGTAAAATGGTCATTGACCATCTTGGAAGATAAGTCTTGCAAGCTTGATATTGTTGACTTGTCAACTTGTCCACATAGGCTTAATCCAAGTGAAATTCATCCTAGCCTCACATTTGTTGTAATCTAAGCAATCCAATGTGTTTTATATACCCAACTAGTAGCAAGACTTGGCATTTAACACTTAGAAAAAATTAGAGAGTCCTTGTGCTTCACTAATAGCTCTCCTGCTCGCTACTTCACCCACACAAAAATTTGTAGTTTTGATCCTTTGTTGACAAGACTTAAACCCAATGTCCCTAAGGGTATTGTAAGGATATCTCAATAGAAATATTTCGGAAAAATGGAGTTTTCACGTTAGTCGCAAGGCGGAAACTAGAGGAGTTCTTCAACTTTGAAGTTGGAACTTGAAGATGGGTTCTTCATAGGCCTCTAAGGAGTGCTTGGAGCGGATTGGAACCTAAGGAAAGGAGCTAAGAATTGCTAAGGCGCGACTTTGAATCTTGGAAATTTTAAGGGCTTGGAAAGGTATTAATTTTGTCGTTTTAGCAATTAAGTTTACTTATTGATTGTAGCTATGGATATTAGCAAGCATGAGTTATATATTATGTAGTTGGATTAGTGTATTGGCTATTGGAACCCTAATCCGAAAAACTAGCATGTTAGCCCTAAGATTTCAATTCAAGTCGATTATTAGTAAAGTCGTCGCATGTTGTAAAAAAGAAGGAAATTGTAGTTGTTGAAGTGGTTTATAACTATATAACATGTTAGACCTTAGAACTTGGAATTGGAAAAGGATTGGAAAGGACTTAGTGTTATTATTTATGTTGGCCGAGAATGGCTAGATTATGGGGCTATTTCGTATGAATTGTGGGGCGGAATTTTACACGTATTGTAAGGCGTGTAATCCCCTTTGTTTTGTTGTTGTTTGGAGCCTTAAATATGGCGTGTTGGTTATTGTATTCGACCTTGAAAAAGGTGGCAAAGTGAGTAGAAACAAAGGAAGTGCTGCCCGATTTTCCGTAGAATTAGAGACCGTATACTTAGTATTATTCTACGTTGAGACTAGAAGTTGATAGTCTTGTTGTGACCATTATAGGTTGACACTTCTACGTACGGCGTATTCGGCTTAGCTTGTGGATTTAGCCGAAAAGGTATGTGAACTATCTCCTCTTCTAGCATGATTCCTTAAGATAAAGAAAGTAAGTTCTACTCCTTAAATGATCCATTCCTTGGTTGTATTTGGATTGCCTAAAATAGAATTCGTTCTATGTACTCCCTTGATTGTACTTTGATGTTTAAATTGTAAGTTGTATAATCCATTTCCTTAGTGAAGTTTGGATTCTTAAAAGTGAAAGTATTTTACTTAAAGTACATGGAGTCTTGAAAAGGAAGTGGTTTCCAAACCTTTTGGCTAGTGCCTTAGTTCCAAAACCTAAGGGTTGTTGTAATGACTTTAGGGGAGTTAAAGGAGTGATTTACTTAATTGTTTTAAGAGAGGAGAAATGACATGATTTAAGAGAAGTAACTTGTTTTAAAAGTGTGAGTTACTTAAGGTTTAAAAGTAGAAGAAACTTGTTTTCTAAATATTAAGGGACTTTGAAGTATTTTGAAAGTTAAGAAACTTGATTTGAAAGTTTGTGATACTTGGTTTTAAGTGTAAGTCTCTTGGTTATAAAAAAGAAATGAAATTTTCTAAAACCATAAAGGGTTATAACGGCTTTATGGAAAGTTGGTTATAACGGCTTTATGGAAGGTTAAGAAAGTTGTCTATTTTGATTATTGGGCATAAGTTGCCTAGATTGTGAAAATTTGAAGTTACTTGATTTCAAACTTTGAAATGAGTCTTCTAAAAGTGTAGTAACTTACTTTGAAAAATAGACACACCTTGATACTACGGGTGTTAGTATCTTGGGATTTTACATAAAAAGGAGTCTTTTGAAAAGAATGTACGTACGTAGTACTTTGGCTTGTAAAATGAGAATTATTCTATTTGTGCCTCGATAAGTACTTTGGCTTGTTAAATGAGAATTATTCTATTTGTGCCTCGATAAGTACTTTGGCTTGTTAAATGAGAATTATTCTATTTGTGCCTCGATAAGTACTTTGGCTTGTTAAATGAGAATTATTCTATTTGTGCCTTGATAAGTACTTTGGCTTGTTAAATGAGAATTATTCTATGTGTGCCTGGATAAGTACTTTGGCTTGATTAATTGAGAATTGCCTATGTGTGCTGGCGATAGCCTTTGAGTGCAAGGATTATGTTTTATTAAGTTGCCGCGACTCTCGGTTGGAGGGCCGGCTGTCTTGTTGTAAGTTACTTGGACGTACCGACAGTGATGTGGGATTCCACGGGTATGCTTCCGTTATTTGTAGTACTTAGGTTAAACTCCCGGATTTTTATAAGAAGACATGGTAGTGCTTATGTTTTGTTTGACGGTCGGTTGAGATAGGGTAAGAGTATAAGTGAGGGGTAAACCCCCAAGATGCTATACCACCTTCTCCAGGATAAGAGTATAAGTGAGGGGTATATCCCAAGACATTATACCCCCTGCTTGTTTTGTTTGATGGTCGGTTGAGATAGGGTAAGAGTATAAGTGAGGGGTAAACCCCCAAGATGCTTTACCACCTTCTCCAGGGTAAGAGTATAAGTGAGGGGTAAACCCCCAAGACATTATACCCTCGCTTACCACCGCTCGTTTTCTGCTTGGCATGCAGTTTTTAGGACACAGGTGGGACTTGGTGTTCATGTATGCCTATTGGTGTTATACTATATCATGGACTTCCGACAGTGAGGAAGGATTCCACGGGCATGATTGATATTATGGGCGTGAGACCCATGGTTATATTTTAGAAATGACTTGAGGGCATGCGTCCCTGACTTGTTATGACTGCTTATGTGTTGTGTACTGTAGGTTGGCTATCATACATGTCTCTTGTTTTGCTTAGACTGTTATGATTTCATTACAGTACTTACTGTTTCACATACTTGGTACATTTTTCGTACTGACCTCCTTCGGGGGGCTGCGTTCATGCCGCAGGTTTAGGTACGCAGTTTGGTGATCGGCAGGTGTAGGACCCTGCTCAGAGTTTTTGGATAGCTCCTTCTGTTCGGGAGTTTATCTTTTTGGTATAAGTTTTTTCAGTACAGGTTTTTGTACAGTTATGGGTACGGCGGGGCCTTGTCCCGTCATATTTCAGTAAAACTCTTAGAGGTCTGTATTCATATGTGGGATTGGACTCATGTACGGTGTAGTGTCTTTTGTTTATGTATATATGGCAGCCTTGTCGGCTTTGCCCTTGCACGTACGTTGGTTTAAAAAAAAAAGAGGTGTTATTTAATTTCCACAGTTTACTTGTGTTGTTAAGGTAGAAGGGTGCCCAGGTAGGGCACCAGTCACGGGCCCGGGGTTCGGGGTGTGACAAATAATTCTTCTTAAATTAAGGCAATTGGATATTACTTATTGTTATAATGTATAGATGAATTAATGTTAAGGAATAAATGGAAAATAAGATGTGTATGAGGTAGATATGTTGTTGGCCGATTTGAGGCAATTTTGTGCCCTTGGTTTCGTTTGTTATATTGTTGTTGTTATCCACACTTGTCGCATGTTAAAATAAGGTAATATGGTTGTTGATAAGTTGGTATGTCATATAGGGAAGTGTTGGAACTCGAATTGGAATAAAATGGATTAAGGAAAGAGTTATCGGATTGTAGTTGTTTTAGCCGAAAAACTGCCTAAAATTGTTAGACGTCGTCGTATCATTTTATGGATTGTTTTGGGCATGCATAATGCTGGAAATTAAGCCCCTAATATGCATGTTTAATTGTCACGACCCGACTCCGGGCCCATGACTGGTGCCCTACCTGGGCACCCTTACAGGTATGCATAAGAGATAATCAGCGGAACATACATGAACTTAACAAGAAATAAATAGCAGGTTAGCCGATAAGGCTACCTCCCGGGATATATAAACCCAAAAGCAGTTACCTTTTTTTTTTCTTTTACAAAGCGACCCACAAGATATGACTACAGACCTCTAAGAGTTTTGACATACAACTGTGACGGGACAGGGCCCCGCCATACCCCTGAAAGTACATAAATCTACAACCTCAGGGAACCGTACCAAAAGACAAAGCCTCCGGAGAAATGGAGCTTTCCAAGAACTGAACAGTGATCCTAAGAGTGCGGATCAGCAAACTATGTACCTCAACCTGCGGCATGAACGCAGCCCCCCGAAGGAGGTCAGTACGAAATATGTACCAAGTGTGTAAAACTGAAAGTACTGTAATGAAATCATAATAGTCTAAAATAAAGCTGGAGACATGTATGATAACCAAAATAACAGTACACTGTGCCTTGCCGAAGTGAAAGTAATGAAAGTCAGTTTTTACCTTTTAAAGACTATTTCAACACATGAACAATAGTCACACCAGGGCTATGGACACAAGCCCTCAAATATCGTCACACAGTCCAGTAAGGGTCTCAAGCCCACAAATATCAAAGCGTGCCCGTGTAATCCCCCATCACTGCCGACAACCGTAAGTGTAAAATATAACTATGTGACGCGCCCATGGCATCCTACCTCACTGTCGGCGTACACATATACAATACATATATATATCTCCTGCCCGTGGAATCCCCCATCACTACCGACAGCCGTAAGTGTAAAATATAACCATGTGACGCGCCCGTGGCATCCTACCTCACTGTCGGCGTACACATATGCAATATATATATATATATATATATCATGTCCGTGGAATCCCTCATCTCGGGTACATGACTTCATGGAGAGTTAATCCATGGGGTAATAATCGTATATAACATGCCCGTGGAATCCCTCATCTCGGGTACATGTCTTCATGGAGAGCTAATCCATGGGGTAATAATCGTATATAACATGCCCGTGGAATCCCTCATCTCGGGTACATGTCTTTACGGGAAACTAGTCCATGGAGTAATAGTACATAACATGGTCGCATGCCCCGGAATCCCTCATCGTATAAGCATGGCCATGGGGTAATAAAACAAATCCGGGAATCTAACCCGTCTCCTGGTCGCATGCCCCGGAATCCCACATCGTATAAGAATGTCCAAGGAGTAATAAAAACAATCCGGGAATGTAACCCGCATCCTGGACGCATGCCCCGGAATCCCACATCGTATAAGCATGTCCAAGGATCAATCACAATGAAAGCATACCCGTGGAAGCCTCCGTCATCGCTTCAGACGCTCCAAGTAAATTCACAACAAGACAGTCGACCCTCCAACTGAGAGTCACGGCAGCGTAAACATATAATACTTGCACTCAAGGCTATCACAAGCAAGCATAGGCAAGTTCATAAAATCTTTAGACTTTCATTTTATATACTCAAGGCACTTTTCGTTTCACATAAAAAAAATCCGGGAATTTAACCCAAAGTACTACGTACTTCCATTCTTTTCAAAAGACTCATTTTCATATAAAACCCCAAGATACTAACACCCGTAGTATCAAGGCATGTCTACATTTCAAACAAGTCACTACATTTTTAGAAATACATTTCTAGGTTTCTAAATCAAGTGACCCTTACTTTAAAACTTTAAGCAATTGATACCTTTAAATCAAATTGCCCTTCCTTATTTCAAGTCATTTCTTTGTTTACATTACTAGAGAAAACCATTCTTTTAACCTTCCATAAAGTTGTTATAACCAACTTTCCATAAAGCCGTTATACTCACTTTATGCTTTAGAAACAAAGACATCTTTAACCTTTCATAAAGCCGTCATAACTAACTTCTCATAAAGTCGTTATAACTCTTTATGTCTTAGACCAATTCATTCTTTTTATAACCAAGAGACTTATACTTTCAAATCAAGTTACATAGATTTCAAAATACTTCAAGTCTCTTAACTTTTAAGAAATCAAGTTCCTTAACTTAGAATATCAAGTCTCTTTAGAATATCAAGTCTCTTTAACATATAATATCAAGTCTCTTACCCTTTTAAGAATTCAAGGTTCATGGTCTTAAAACATCATAACGTAAACACTTTAAATTAAGTAACATATACTTTCATGCGTTGTGAATAGGTTATACTCGTTTATAACGATCTTATTAAAGCAGCCATGATCTAGAAAATGTAATACGATTTTGTCTTATCTTAGTTTCTATGCAGATGGAGAATTCTACTCGTTTTAATATAATTGATTGTCGATACATTTTCTTTTATTAACGCTGCAATGGCTTGTTCGATACTTATTCTCATTCGTGCCATAAATTAGCAAAGTCAACTCGACTCCAAATACTTCCTAACGACTCTTACCAACATCCCCCATAAGACTTGGTAAGAACTTAGGATAACTTAGACATAACTTTTACATAGAGTAAATCAACATACATACCTCTTAACTTCTAAGAGTAGAAGGAATCATGAAATAACACCACATGTATATTTCATACATAGAATAATTCCAAAAGGAGGAAGAGGGTCACATACCTCGCGACGATTATCGACAAGTAGCAAAATGCTCCAAAGTACTTTAACCTTGATACCTATTCCATCCTTTAAGTAGAATACACTACTCGTAGTACTTCAACCTATATTAATGATAACATGTCTATCAACTCCTAACTTTTTAACGTAGAATCATACTAAGTGTAAGGTCTCTTATTCTACGGAAAATCGGGCAGCACTTCCTTTGTTTCTACGTACTTGTTACACCCCGTAGTTCCAGGGTATGTATACGAGGAGGTACGTACGAGAATACGACAGTAAAATTGGAAAGGAAGAAAGATGTGATTTTTCGACGGAAAAGTTTCCGGATTTTGTGAAGGAAAAATGTTCGTTAAAGGGAATTAGATTCCCAGATTTGGTATTTGGACTTTTTGGAATATTTGAGAATTATGAAATTTTATTTCCGAAATTGGTCACGTGGGGCCCACGGGAAAATTTACGGTTTTGTGGGGCCCACTTTATTTTCGGATTTTTGGCATTACGGATATTTTCGGAAGATGAAATATTTTGGACGAGTAGGGGGGCGACACGTGTCACCCCCGTGTGGCCATGTTGGCCGAATTGGAGAAGGACAAGTGGCACGTTTTTTTGGTGGACAAGTGGCCCATTTTTGTGGTGGCCACTTGTCCCATTTTTGTGGTAGCCAAATGGTTGGCCAACTACCCACACACATGTACCCCATCCTCACCATCCACTTGCCTAGATCTTGGCCATTGATTTCCCTATAAATACCCCTTGTGTGCAATACTTTATTTCATCCACATTAGAAAGTTTCCAAGGCAAAAAAATTCCCATCCCTCCCTTAGTGAGTTCTCGTCCAAAAACCCCCCACCTTGAGTAGAATTCTTCCAGTATTGTTGTTATTCCAAATACTTTAGCCTAAATCCCTGGCGGTATTCCAAAAAAATCCCAACATAAGAGCCCGGAAATACTACTTTATCCCATAGTCGCAAAATGAAGCCCTAGAAAAATCTTCATAGCTTAGATGAAGTGTTAAGAGAAGTTGTTTAGAAACTTCTAAGGGTTGCTTGGAGCGGGTTGGAGCGTAAGGAATTGGAGCTAAACGTTGCTCAGGATCGACTTATATCTTGGATAATTTTGGGCTTATCGAGGTAATTACCTATGTCCCCCTATTGTAATTGGAGATTACATGTTGTAGTAGTTTAGAATTGAGTATAAGATATATTGGAAGGATGATTATAAAGAATTGAACTGTATTTACATAGGACTGTATTTACAGTAGATTTGTAGTATTATTGTGGAGTAGAATTGTACACGTCCGGTTAGACGTGTAACCCCCCTGGGATTGTTGGTTTGGTAGCAGGCCTCGTTAGAGGAGGAGATTTATGTGGTTGCGGGGGGGGGGGGGGGAGGTGCTGCCGAATTTTCTGTAGAATAAGGAATCTTGTATCTAGAATTATTCTACGAAGAGATCTAGAGGTTGATAGACGTTTTGTGGCCTTTTTAGATTGAAGTACTACGAGTAGCGTATTCTACTTGAAGGGTGGAAAAGGCAAGCAAGGTTAGAGTACGTGGAGCGTTTTGCTAATTGTCGATAATCGTCGTGAGGTATGTGAACCTCTTCCTATCTTTTCTAGCATGATTGTTGTGAACTATGTAGTACGGTAGACGTACATGTGCTAAATGAATTTGGTTGGTTTAAAACATAAAGTGTTATAACGGCATTATGGGAAGTTTGCTATAACAACTTTATGTAGGTAAAGAAATGGTTTGTGGTTTTTAAAAGATAAGAGACTTGACTTATAAATGACTTGATGTGAAATATTAAGGAACTTGATTTCTAAAAGAAAAGAGACTTGAGGAATTGAAGAGTTTTTGGTTTAAAAGAAAGACATGGTTTTGTCTTAAATTGGTTTAAAACATAAAGTGTTATAACAACTTTATGGGAAGTTAGTTATAACGACTTTATGAAAACAAAAGAATGATTTTATCGTTAGTTTTAAAATGGTAACTTGACTTTAAAAGGAGAAGTGTTTTGGTCTAAAAAGAAGGCATAATATTGTCTTAATTTGGTTTAAAAAGGAAAGTATGGAAGTTGTTTTGGTTTACTTAAAATGTTAGTCACTCTATTTTTGATAATACGGGCATCGGGTGACCTTTGTAAAAGAAATGGATCTTTTAAAAAGAATTTAACGTACGTAGTACTGGGGTTAAAACCGACTTTGGCATAAAATGAAAGTACCTTGAGTTGTGTGTAACTTGCCTATGTTTGCGTGTGATAGCCTTGTCGCTAGTATTGTATTTCTATACCACCGCGTCTCAACGAGGGCCTGATTTGTTATGATCTTACTTGAACGCATCTGCGGTGACGGAGGATTCCACGCACGTCATTGTGATTATTATTCCATGGACTAGCTCTCCGCGAGGTTTTACCGATCGGCTTTGGTATCCGGTAGTTGGCTCGTTTGCCCGAAGTCGTGGGCTGATTCGGCTTGGTATCGGTAGTTAGCCTTCGTACTTGCCTGCTCGGTTTAGTGGCGAAGTCTCGTGATACGCGGTATCTGGTAGTTAGCCTCAGTACTTGCCCCGGTCAGCTATGTGACACGGCTTTGGTATTTGGTAGTTGGCTTTCGTAATTGCCCCGTATCAGCTTCGTGGAGAATTCTCGTGATACGGACTTTGTATCTTGTAGTTAGCCCTCGTACTTGCCCCGCCGCCACGTGACACGCTTTGGTATCCGTAGTTGGCTTCGTGACTTGCCCGTGACGCCTTCGTGGTTTGGTTGTATAGTATTGTTAGTACGGCTTTGGTATCCGGTAGTTGGCTTCGTACTTGCCCGGCCGATTGATGATCGGCTTTGGTATCGTAGTTAGCTCAGACTTGCCCTTACGGTTTTATGACTCAGTGGGACACAGTGTTTATGTGTACTCGCTGGTGTTATTATATCATGCATCGCCAGCTGAGGAAGGTATTCCACGCATGATTGATGTTGAGGGCGTGAGACCCATAGTTATATTTGAATGATGACTTTGAGGGCGTGAGTCCCTGACTTACATGACTGCTTATTTATTATGGACTGTAGTTTGGTTATCATACATGTCTCCTGCTTTATATATACTACTATGATTTCATTTACGATTTTCGCCACATACTTGGTACTGTCAGATCGACTCCTTCGGGGCCGTTCATGCCGCGGTAGGTACACCGATCGTTGATCCTCGCCATAGGATCACGTCAACAGATTAGGAAGCTCCGTTTCTCCGGAGGCTTATCTTTTGGTATAGTCCCCTGTCACTGTAGGTACTTGTACATTCAGGGGTATGGCGGGGCCCTGTCCCGTCATGTTGTATAAAAACTCTTAGAGGTCTGTAGTACTGTTGTGGGCACGGTTTGTAAGGATGTAACTGTTCAAGTTTTTAGTTATTTATACAAGAAGGTAACCGTTTGGTTGGCCAGTTTTATTATCATATCTCTTGTTTCATGTTTAAGTTTTTATTTCCGCTGATTTTCTCTGATGGTGTATCACTAGGGTGCCCGGGGTAAGGCACCAGTCACGGGCCCGGGATCGGGTCGTGACAAAAGTGGTATCAGAGCAGTTAATCCTCGGAAAGTGTCTACAGACCGTATCTAGTAGAGTCTTGATTATCGGTGTGTTGTGCACCACATCTATAATCAGGAGGCTACAGGATATTTAGGATTGGTTTCCATTCTTCTCACTCTGAGATCGTGCCTTAGAGCTGTGTTATAAGTTGGACTCCCTCTGACGTATTCTTTTCACCCGTTATGCCTCTACGCAAGGCAACCAGAGCCCAGGAGGGCAAGGCAGCAGAGGGAGCTACGAGTAGAACACAGAGGGTTACGAGGGCACAGGCCCGGTCATTACCTGAGATAGTACTTCAGACGACGAGTTTTATGACGCCGCTAGCCCCAGCAGAGTTTAGAGCGGCAGCAGTTTCTACTGAGGCCACGATACCTGAGCCTCCAGTTTCACGACCAGGAGCCGAGGATATGAGTTACAAGGAAATGGCCCAGTTACTAGCTAGGCTTGTGGCTAGGAATGAGGACAGACGAGAGTCGGAGGTTCCGGCAGCATGAGTTCACCCTAGATCCGATAGTTAAGATTTCGACTTCGAAGTCAGATCCACCCGAGTTCTATGGATCTAGAATCGAGAAGATCATCGAGTTTATTCGGCGATTCTGCGGATCATGAAAGTGATCAAGACCTCAGAGGCATTTCTTACACACTTCTTGCCCTCGCAGATGAGGAGAGCTCGGGCAGATAGATTTATGAGGTTGAGGCAGAATGGGCGAACGGTTCGGGAATACAGTATAGAGTTTGACTTATTGGCTCGTTATGTCCCCGCGTTAGTGGCAGACATGTGAGGAGAGAATGTCCTAGTAGGAGGGATACAGGTGGGATGACTTAGCCTACCAGGTCAGTTGCGGATTCAGTGGATCGGAGAGGAATGGGTGTTAGCCAGAGGAGGCCACCCCCACCTCGGTATGGTCGTTGTGGTAGGGGTTCTTATGGGGAGTGTCGTACTACTTAGATAGCTTGTTAGGCTTGCGGCCAGCAGGGCCATTTTGCGAGAAATTGTCCGAATAGAGATGGCGCGGATGTTACGACTCAGCATTCGGGATCAGTGGCTGGTTCATCACCTTCTTTAGTTATGCGCCCAGCAGAGCAAGATTTGATTAGAGCGGCAAAGGGAAAGTGAGGCAGTAGTTACATGGAGATCTTCAGCCTTAAGAGACTTGTTTAGGTTGTTATGGTAGATACATGTGGAGTGTTATGTTCGGTTAGCATGGTGTAAGTTGTGATAAATCCATGGGTAGTGTGAGATGGAAGTAGTATCTTTCATGACGTGAACTGGTAAGATTGTTCCGGATCGGGGAACGAGAGTTTAGTACGAAGTGGGTCGGGTTGAGGCCATTTCGCGAGTCAACCCGCAGCCCGGAATGTGGTGGGGTCAGTTTGAGGTGGTCCCGCTAGATGATAGGGTCACGAGGGTGTTAGGCCCAAGTTTAGATAACCATCGTACGAGTTTGTGGATGCGTTCGACCAGTAGTAGGGCCGATGAGGTCAGCCCATCTTGTCTTTTAGTCAGGACTGTTTACTCGGCGGAGGGTTATGCGAGATGTTGTATATCAGGAAGGTTGTAAGGCTGCACGGGGTTCCTACTTTTATTTTTATGGCAGGCAGTGGAGCCCAGTTTATGGCTATTTCTTTTTCGGGAGGTTTTACCAGGCGGGGTTAGGAACTCAAGTGAGTCTCAGTATTGCATTCACCCTCGGGCCGACGGACGAACAACGCATTTTATCCAGACATTTGAGGATAGGTTACGGGCCGGTGTTTTGATTTCAGGGGTAGCTGTGAGGATTATTTGCCTCTTGTTGAGTGAGTATTATACTAGCTACCATTTCAGTATTCGGATGGTGCCTTATGAAGCCTTGTATGGGCGGAAGTGTAGGTTCTTGGCCGATTGGTTCGATGTCGGCAAGGTTCAGATAGTTTGGTCCCTACTTGTTTCAGCAGGATGTGGATAGGGTGAAGCTTATCCAGAAGAAGTTATTAGCAGCTCCGAGTCAACAGAAGTCGTGCGGACGATCGGCGTCGACACTTGGAGTTCAGGTTGACGGTGGGTCTTCTTGAAGGTACCACCCCAGAAGGGTGTGACGAAATTTGGAAAGAAGGGGAAACTTAGCCCGAGGTACTTTGGGCATTTTCAGATAATAGTAGAATAGGCCAGGTTGCCTATAAGTTAGCACTGTCGTCCGACTTAGGAGGCAGTACGTCCGGTATTCCATGTTGCTATGTTTCGGAAGAGTAATCGGATATCCCTCCAGAGTGTTCCCAGTTAATGATGACCAAGTTAGAGATAGTAACCCCGAGATTTTGGAAACTGAAGCAATGACAGAAATGTGGTAAGTATATGAGGAAGAGTTCGAGTGTACGAGGAGGGTACGACAAGTAAGAAAAGAGGCGAAGATGTGAAGTGTCCTTTTTATAAGTATAGATGTGAAGAAAGTATCCTTTGGACCATGGGTGGAAGTTTTTGTGTTGTTATACACGTTAGGGGTGATTCCTCGTTGGCTTGGATTGAGTTTTGAGCGTATGTTATATTATGTCCATGTGTGGCATAATTGGTTTTGTAAGTATAGTAGTGAAGACTATACCGGCGCTTGTATGATTAGAGGCTTAGAAGGAACATTCGGGATGAATGTTTCTAAGGGGGGAAGAATGTTACACCCCGTAGTTCCAGGGTATGTATACGAGGACGTACGTACGAGAATACGACAGTAAAAATGGAAAGGAAGAAAGATGTGATTTTTCGACGGAAAAGTTTCCGGATTTTGTGAAGGAAAAATGTTCGTTAAAGGGAATTGGATTCCCAGATTTGGTATTTGGACTTTTTGGAATATTTGAGAATTATGAAATTTTATTTCCGAAATTGGTCACGTGGGGCCCACGGGAAAATTTACGGTTTTGTGGGGCCGACTTTATTTTCGGATTTTTGGCATTACGGATATTTTCGGAAGATGAAATATTTTGGATGAGTAGGGGGGCGACACGTGTCACCCCCGTGTGGCCATGTTGGCCGAATTGAAGAAGGACAAGTGGCACGTTTTTTTGGTGGACAAGTGGTCCATTTTTGTGGTGGCCACTTGTCCCATTTTTGTGGTAGCCAAATGGTTGGCCAACTACCCACACACATGTACCCCATCCTCATAATCCACTTTCCTAGATCTTGGCCATTGATTTCCCTATAAATACCCCTTGTGTGCAAGACTTTATTTCATCCACATTAGAAAGTTTCCAAGGCAAAAAAATTCCCCTCCCTCCCTTAGTGAGTTCTCGTCCAAACACCCCCCACCTTGAGTAGAATTCTTCTAGTATTGTTGTTATTCCAAATACTTTAGAATAAATCCCTGGTGGTATTCCAAAAAAATCCCAACATAAGAGCCCGGAAATACTACTTTATCCCATAGTCGCAAAATGAAGCCCTAGAAAAATCTTCATAGCTTAGATGAAGTGTTAAGAGAAGTTGTTTAGAAACTTCTAAGGGTTGCTTGGAGCGGGTTGGAGCGTAAGGAATTGGAGCTAAACGTTGCTCAGGATCGACTTATATCTTGGATAATTTTGGGCTTATCGAGGTAATTACCTATGTCCCCCTATTGTAATTGGAGATTACATGTTGTAGTAGTTTAGAATTGAGTATAAGATATATTGGAAGGATGATTATAAAGAATTGAACTGTATTTACATAGGACTGTATTTACAGTAGATTTGTAGTATTATTGTGGAGTAGAATTGTACACGTCCGGTTAGACGTGTAACCCCCCCTGGGATTGTTAGTTTGCAGCGTGCCTCGTTAGAGGAGGAGATTTATGTGGTTGCGGGAGGTGCCGAATTTTCCGTAGAATAAGGAATCTTGTATCTAGAATTATTCTACGAAGAGATCTAGAGGTTGATAGACGTTTTGTGGCCTTTTTAGGTTGAAGTACTACGAGTAGCGTATTCTACTTGAAGGGTGGAAAAGGCGAGCAAGGTTAGAGTACGTGGAGCGTTTTGCTAATTGTCGATAATCGTCGCGAGGTAGGTGAACCTCTTCCTATCTTTTCTAGCATGATTGTTGTGAACTATGTAGTACGGTAGACGTACATGTGCTAAATGAATTTGGTTGGTTTAAAACATAAAGTGTTATAACGGCATTATGGGAAGTTGGCTATAACAACTTTATGTAGGTAAAGAAATGGTTTGTGGTTTTTAAAAGATAAGAGACTTGACTTATAAATGACTTGATGTGAAATATTAAGGAACTTGATTTCTAAAAGAAAAGAGACTTGAGGAATTGAAGAGTTTTTGGTTTAAAAGAAAGACATGGTTTTGTCTTAAATTGGTTTAAAACATAAAGTGTTATAACAGCTTTATGGGAAGTTAGTTATAACGACTTTATGAAAACAAAAGAATGGTTTTATCATTAGTTTTAAAATGGTAACTTGACTTTAAAAGGAGAAGTGTTTTGGTCTAAAAAGAAGGCATAGTATTGTCTTAATTTGGTTTAAAAAGGAAAGTATGGAAGTTGTTTTGGTTTACTTAAAATGTTAGTCACTCTATTTTTGATAATACGGGCATCGGGTGACCTTTGTAAAAGAAATGGATCTTTTAAAAAGAATTTAACGTACGTAGTACTTTGAGGTTAAAACCTGGACTTTGGCATAAAATGAAAGTACCTTGAGTTGTGTGTAACTTGCCTATGTTTGCGTGTGATAGCCTTGCCGTGCTAGTATTGTATTTCTATACCACCGCGTCTCTCAATGGAGGGTCGGCTGATTTGTTATGATCTTACTTGGACGTACCGGCAGTGACGGAGGATTCCACGGGTACGCTTCTGTTGATAGTGTTATTCCATGGACTAGCTCTCCATGAGGTTTTACTGATTCGTCTTTGGTATCTGGTAGTTGGCTCTCGTACTTGCCCCGAAGTCGTGGCTGATTCGGCTTTGGTATCTTGTAGTTAGCCTTCGTACTTGCCCCGTTCAGTTTAGTGGCGAAGTCTCGTGATACGGCCTTGGTATCTGGTAGTTAGCCCTCGTACTTGCCCCGGTCAGCTACGTGACACGGCTTTGGTATCTGGTAGTTGGCTTTCGTACTTGCCCGTGACGCCGTGGCGAAGTCTCGTGATACGCCGTATCCGTAGTTAGCCCTCGATTTGCCCGGCCACCACGTGACACGGCTTTGGTATCCGTAGTTGGCTTTCGCACCGCCCGTGACGCCTTCGTGGTTTGGTTGTATAGTATTGTTAGTACGGCTTTGGTATCTGGTAGTTGGCTTTCGTACTTGCCCCGGTCAGTTGATGACGCGGCTCTGGTATCTGGTAGTTAGCCTTCGTACTTGCCCCGTACGGTTTTATGACTCAGGTGGGACCTGGTGTTTATGTGTACTCCTTGGTGTTATTATATCATAGACTGCCGGCAGTGAGGAAGGTATTCCACGGGCATGATTGATGTTGAGGGCGTGAGACCCATAGTTATATTTGAGTGATGACTTTGAGGGCGTGAGTCCCTGACTTACATGACTGCTTATTTATTATGGACTGTAGTTTGGTTATCATACATGTCTCCTGCTTTATATAGACTACTATGATTTCATTTACGATTTTCGGGCCATACTTGGTACTGTTGTGATCGACCTCGCGGGCCGCGTCATGCCGCAGTAGAGGTACACCGCCGTTGATCCTCGCTCATGGATCACAGCCAACAGATTAGGAAGCTCCGTTTCTCCGAGGCTTATCTTTTGGTATAGTCCTGTCACATGTAGGTACTTGTACATTCGGGTATGGCGCCACTGTCCGTCATGTTGTATAAAAACTCTTAGAGGTGCATGTAATCACTGTGGGCGGGGTTTGTAAGGATGTAACTGCTCAAGTTTTTAGTTATTTATACAAGAAGGTAACCGCTTGGTTGGCTGTTTTATTATCATATCTCTTGTTTCATGTTTAAGTTTTTATTTCACGATTTTCTCTCGATGTTGTATCACTAGGGTGCCCGGTAAGGCACGATCACGCCCGGATCGGTCGTGTGATTTTTCCACCTTTTTCAAGGCCCGAAAATCAATAACCTAATGCCACATTTAAGGCCCAGCAATTCAACAATACAAAGGGGATTACACTCCTAATAGGACGTGTAAAATTCTGCCCCACAATCAATATTGTTATACCCCGTATTTCCAGAGTATGTACGTAAGGGAATACGTACAAAAGTCTAGCCTTAAAGATAAGCCTTGGACGTTTTTTTATTTGTGCACAACTCACTAAAAGAATCGTTTTCCGACGAAACGTTTCCACAGCTTTCGTAGGGTAAATTCCGGCTATGCCATTTCTAATTTTTGCGGATTTTTCCGAGAGACGAAACATTTTGGACCAACGGGAGGGCGACACTTGGCACCCTCCAATTGGTGGACTTGAATCGTCCATTGGACGAAATTGGAGAAGCTTGGCACGTTTTTTGTGCCTTGTGCACAAGTCAAGGAGTTGGTAGGATATTTGTGTGGAGTAAATCTTCACCCTACACTTGCCTTGCACTTGTCTTAATCTTGGCCATTGGTTGGCCACTTCTTGACCTATAAATACCCCCCTTAAGATGAAGAGTTCTTCATCCACAAATCTTTCCAAGTCTTGAAAATCCTCTCCTCTCCCTTTGTAGCCTTTTCGTCCAAACACCTCCCCCTCCCCTTGTGAAGGCCCTTGGCCGAATACCCCCCCCCCTCTAGCCTAGTAGTTTGGCCGAGGCCCTCCCCCCTAGCCTAGCCAAAACCTACCCCCCCTCCCTTAGTAGAAAAGTTGCCTTCTTGTATTGTTATAATGCCCAAAATACCCTAGCCCAAATCCCTTAGTACTTAGTAGAAGTTGTGAAGAACTTCTAAGGTTTCCTTGGAGCATACAACTTAGGAGCAAAACCTTGCTCAGGCGCGACTTTATCTAGGATATTATTGGGCTTACCGAGGTAACTAATCCTAACCCTCTTTTGAATTAGAGAATACTTACTGTTGTAGTATAAGAATAAGTATAAATACTTAGAAGATTATTGCAGAATATAATTGAACTGTTATCATAGTAGAAGGGTTTAAAAGAAGAATAATTGAACTATGCTTATATAGGACTGTTTTCACAGTAGACTTATATAGCTCACCGGGTAGGGAAGTGCTGCCCGATTTTCCGTAGAATAAAGGACCCTCTGCTTAGAACTGTTTACAGAGTATTCTAGACGTTGATAGACGTGTCTGACTATTATAGGTTGATTCTCTGCGCGCGACATATTCAACTTGGCAGGTGGTTTTCGCTGAGAAGGTATGTGATTCTTCCTAAAGCATGATATTTTACAATATATATATAGTACGGTAGACGTACATGTGTTAACTGAATAATAACTACGACAATGTCTTTGATTTAAGCCTGAATAATACTTACGGCAATGCCTCACGGCTTAAGCCTGAATAATAAAGAACTGAAAGCATTTCAAAAGAATACTGAATCATTTTTAACAGAAGAGAACTAATTGGTTTTTAAAACAGAAGCTTAAGAGTTATACTAGCTTTATGGAAAGTTAAGTATAACCACTTAAGAATGATAAAAGAAACAGTTTGCCTATGTGTTTATAACAGACTTATATTGAATTGTGAAAAGAATAATAAGATGGTTTGATAAGTAGACATGATATGATGCTATGTGTGTTAGTATCTTGTAACGTTTGTATAAGAGAGTATTCTTGTTGTGCTTATGTTGTTTAAAGATAAGCTGTTATGTTAGTGTACTATCACTCACCTCTTGACATATTACAGGGGTTAAAGTCGCCTCCGTCGCGGGTAGACTCAGCCTGCAGGACCATGATTCGAGAATACCTCATGCGGGTCCAGGGACCTATGCGAGCTACGGAGTTCCGTGTTAGTGATGCGGGTTATACCTCATGCGGTCTATGTGGCCATGCGGACTACGAGTCCGGGGCGATGCCGAGGAGTAGCTACCCTCGATGCGGGTTATGTACCCATGCGGCCTATGTGAGTGGCTTTATGCGACTACGAGTCGAGATTAGGCTTGCATGGTGATACTACGGGCAATTGGCCTGCCGATCATTCGCAGCCTAGAAAAGACTTATTCTGATTTACCTATTGTTGCTCTTGTTTATGATGTGGCACTATGCGGTCCCCTTGGTTGTTTCATACATACTTGCAAACTGATTTTTAAAATGATATGTTTTCATTTAAGTATTTTTTACGATTTCATATACTTAGTACATTGTAATCGACCTCCTTCTGGGCTGCGTTCATGCCGCAGGTGGCAAGCAGTGCTAGATCCACATTCTTAGGATATCTACGTTGGTGGGAGCTCCATCTTTTCCTGAGGCTCTACTTTGGGTATGATCTCCTGTGTAGATAGTTTTGTCTGATCGGTGGTATGGGCCCTGTCCCGCCATAGTTGTATATTTCAGAGGTCTGTAGTCATGTTGTACAAATGATCGGATGAATCGCTAAAACCATGTTTTTATATATATGCCGAAAGGCGATGTTTTCTCACATAAAGCGTGTCTTGTTTTATAAACCGTTTCATGTCTTGCTTTATATTTCCGCCGATTACTGATGTATGACTACTGGGTGCCCCTAAGGCACGATCACGCCCGGAATGGGTCGTGACAAAAGTGGTATCGAGTAGTTAATCCTCGGAAAGTGTCTACGCAGTATCTAGTAGTCTTGATTATCGGTGTGTTGCACCACACCAATAATCGTGAGGCTATAAGATATTTAGGATTGGTTTCCATTCTTCTCACTCTGATCGTGCTTTGAAGTGTGTTAAAGTTGGACCCTCTAACGTATTCCTTTCTCAGAATAGATTATGCCTCCACGTAAGACAACCCGCCCGAGCGGCAAGGCACCGAGGAGCCGCCAATGACACCGAGAGTTACGAGGGCTCAGGCCCAGTCTATACCGCAGACGGCGAGTTCTATGACGCCGCCGGCCCTAGCAGAGACCACAGTACCCACACCTCCTGTCCCACAGCCTGGGGCGGAGGAGTTAGGGTACAAGGAGATGGCCCAGCTATTGGCTAGAGTTGTGGCCAGATACGAGATAGGCCGAATGCGGCGATTCGCCTGGGGCTCAGCTCTGGCCGCACTGGTGCACCCGAGGCGAATAGTGTGAGGCTATGAGATTTCTTTAGTTGTAGCCCGCCAGAGTTTGACGGGTCGAGGCCGGAGGATGATCCGCAGGAGTTCATCCGTCGCCTACCTGAGAGGATCACGCGGTGATCAAGGCCTCGAGACAGTCTGTGACCTTCGCGCATAGTTTGCGTGATCTGCGGTCGATTGGTTTGATTCATGGGAGTTATCCCGGAGAGCACGCCCCCGCCTACTGGGATGAGTTCTCGAGGCTTTCTCACTCACTTCTTGCCTCCACAGATGAGGAGGGCGCGGGCTGATAGATTTTTACTGCTGAGGCAGAGAGGACGCACTGTCAGGGAGTACAATGTCGAGTTTGATTCATTCGCTCGATATGTCCCAGCATTGGTAGCTAATATGGAGGATAGGGTGCACCGCTACGTCACCGGGCTAGATGACTATATGGTCGAGTCGTGTGCGGGTGTTTCTCTTCAGTCGGGTATGGACATTACCCGCATGCAGGCTCATGCTCTGGGATGTGAGGAGCGTAGAGACCGCCGGGTTGACAGCAAGAAGCAGGAAGACCAGACGGCAGGTCTTTTGGTGGCTATCGTGGGCGGCCTCAAGCTAGCCTAGATTTGCACCACGCCCGGCTGAGCACTCTCGCACCGCCCTCAAGACACCAGATATTCGAGGCGCACCGAGGCCCCGGGACTTGAACATTCAGAGCAACAGAGGTTCTGGCCGATCGGACCACTCTCGCCAGTGTGGCCGATGTAGATCCCACCGGGAGTTGTGGTGCTACGGAGTTTGTTTCGCCAGGCCGCAGGTCATTATGCGAGGAACCGTCCGACCAAGGGCGATCTTGATGGTAGGGTCACCTAGGTTCTTTCGCCGTCTTCTTCATCCTCGACAGCTTACTCGCCACGAGGGCAAGGTACTCATGGACCAGCAGGTCGCGGCAGAGGTCGTGGCGCAGGTCCCAGTTCTAGCGGTCCTCAGAACCGCATTTATGCTTTGTCCAGCCGACAGGATCAGGAGGCCTCACCTGATGTCGTCACAGGTACCTTATCAGTTTCTGGGTTTGATGTTTATGCCTTGATAGATCCGGATTCTACTGCCCTATATATCTCCCTTGTTGCTAGTAGGATAGGGATAGAGCACGAGTCCATAGACCCTTTCGAGGTAGCTACGCCGATGGGTGATCTGGTAGCTCGGCGGTATATAGAGCTTGTCCTGTGACCATTTACGTCGTCGGACCAGCCGACTTGATAGAGTGGAGATGATTGACTTCGACGTGATCATGGGGATGGATTGGCTAGCTTCTTGCTATGCCAATGTAGACCGCAGAGAGAGTAGTGCAGTTCCAGCTCTGAGGAGCCGGTTTTGAGTGGGAGCACGCAGACGCCGGTGGTAGGTTTATTTCCTACCTCAAGGCTAGGAAGATGCATGGCGGGTATATCTACCATCTCGTTCGGGTGTTTGATCTCGAGGCTGCAGCGCGATTTTCGTGCGCCCGGTGGTCGAGAGTTCCCGGGCGTGTTTCCAGGCGACCTCCCGTATCCTCCCGAGAGGAGATTGAGTTTTGTATTGACATATTGCGGACACTCGCCTATTTCCATTCCGCCATACGTAATGGCACCCGCCGAGTTGAGAGAGTGAAGGATCGGCTTAGAGATTTCTTTGGAGAAGCGGCTTCATCAGCCTAGTGTTTCTCCCCGGGAGCGCCAGATTGTTCGTGAAGAAGAAGGGCGGACGCCGCGCATGTGTTGATTGACGGTGAACAAGGTGACCATTAAGAACGAATACCCCTTCCCGAGATTGATGATTTGTTCGACCGATTGCGAGTGCGAGATGTTTCTCCAAGATTGATCTGCGATCGGGCTATCATCAGTGCGAGTCGAGAGGTGGATGTCCCTAGATCGCATTCGGACCCGACGGGCATTATGAGTTCGTGGTCATGTCTTTGGTTGACCGATGCTCCGGCAGTATTCATGGATTTGATGAACCGAGTGTTCAAACCATTTTTGGGCACGTTTGTGATAGTGTTCATTGATGATATCTTGGTTTATTCGCGCTCAGAGCAGGAGCATGCGAGCATTTGGCGATCGTGGCCGACAGCTTCTCCAGACTGCAGCTTGTCGCCAAGTTTTCCAAATGTGAGTTTTGGTTGACTTGATGGCGTTTCTTGGGCATATTGTCGGGCTGATGGCATTCGAGTGGATACGCCAAGATCGAGGCGATCGGGACTTGCCTGAACTACTACTCCGGCGAGGTTCGCAGCTTACGGGCCTTGCAGATATTATTGGCGGTTCGTGGAGAAGTTTGCTTCTATCTACGCACCATTGACTAGGTGACTCGAAGGAAGCCAAGTTTCATGGATGATGCTTGTGGCGGGGTTTCGATTCTTTGAAAGAGAGATCGACGACCGCCCGCTTACTCTTCCGGAGGTCCGATGGTTATGTCGTGTATTGTGATGCGTCGGGCATCGGGTTGGGATGTGTTGATGCAGCATGGCGGGGTTATAGCATATGCATCCCGACACCAAGAAACACGAGAGGAACTACCCCACCCATGATTTGGAGTTGGCGGTGTGATTCACGCTTTGAAGATCCGAGGCACTATTTGTATGGGGTTCATGTGGATATTTTTACGCACCACAAGAGCCTCCAAAGATATCTTCAGCCAGGAGCCGAACTTACGGCGAGACGGTGGTTATAGTAGCATAATGATTACTATGTTGATATCCTGTACCACCCGGGAAGGCCAATGTAGTGGCGGATGCTCTTAGTCGTAGGTCGATGGGAGCCTATCGATGTGCGGTAGAGATGAGGACATGGTTCGTGATTTGCATCGATTAGCGAGCCTTGGTGTCCGTTTGATTGATTACGATAGCGGTGGTGTTAGAGTTCGTGATGTTGCAGTGTCTTCCATCGTCGAGGTTGTGAAGAGGCAACAGTTCGAGGATCCATCTTTGATTCGATATCGTGATACAGCTCTTCGTGAGGGCAAGGGTCCTTTTGAGGTAGCACCTGATGGGGTGCTAAGGTTTGAGGGCAGGTTGTGTGTTCCAGATGTTTCAGGACTTCGGCGAGTTCTGGGGAAGCACACGGCGACGTTACTCTATCCATCCGAGTCGACCAAGATGTACCACGACCTTAGATCCGTGTATTGGTGGGATGGCTTGAAGAGGGCGTTGCGAGTTCGTAGCTCGATGCCGTGTTGTCGCCAGTGAAGGTAGAGCACCGAGGCCCGTGGTTTATTCTGACGATTGAGATCCCGACGGAAATGAGGTAATCAACATGGACTTCATCACGGGATTACCTCGCACTCGGAGGAGACATGATTCTATATGGGTTATCGTCGACGGTGTGAAATCAGCCCACTTTCTTCTGTCGGGATGACTTTTTCACCGAGGATTATGCGGACTTTACATCCGAGAGATCGTCGATCGCATGGAGTCCCTACTTCGATCATATCAGACAGAGAAGCCCAGTTTACGGCTAACTTCTGGAGGTCCTTCCAGAGGGGTTTAGGGACGCAGTGAGCACGATCACGCATTTCATCCACGAGCATGACGGACGAGCAGAGCGCACTATCCGCACTCTTGAGGATATCTGCGAGCTTTGTGTTATTGACCCGTGGTAGTTGGGAGGATCATTTGCCTCTAGTTGAGTTCGCGTACAATAATAGCTACCACTCCGATTCGGATGGCGCCTTATGAGGCCTTGTATGGGAGGAAGTGCAGATCGCCTATAGGTTGGTTCGATGTGGGCGAGTGCGGCTAGTGGGACGATTTGGTGCAGCGATGGATAAGGTGAAGCTTATCCGAGGCGGCTATTGACTCGAGTCGGCATGTGTCGATGCAGATCATCGTCGTCGACATCCGAGTTCGCATTGATGATTGGGTTTTCTGAAGGTGTCACCCATGGCGGTGTGATGAGATTCGGGAGGAAGGGAAAACTCGGCCAAGGTACATTGGGCGTTTGATTGTCCGCAGGTAAGCAAGGTTTCTATGAGTTGGATCTAAATCCGATCTGGAGGCGGTGCATCCGGTTTTTCACGTATCTATCTTTGAGGAGATGTATCGGGGATCCATCTAGTGGTACACCCGATTGACGATGTCCAGTGACCGAGGGTTATCGTATGAGAGATTCCCATAGCGATAGTCGATCGTCGAGTTAGGCGTCTGCGGACCAAGGGCGTGGCTTCCACAAAGTCTTGTGGCGAACGAGCTCGAGGAGGAGATGACGTGGGAAGCCGAGGAGGACATGAGGCGAAGTATCCTCACCTATTCCCCACACCTCCGTAATTCACTTTCCTACTTGTAGATTTTCGTTATCGTTTACGCCTAAGTGTTGTGGCCGTGTGTGGCATTTGCAATCGTTTAAGTTATGAAGAATCTTATCGTTAACTGTCTTGGGAAGGAACATTCGGGACGAATGTTTCTAAGGAGGGGAGAATGTTATACCCCGTATTTCCAGAGTATGTACGTAAGGGAATACGTACAAAAGTCTAGCCTTAAAGATAAGCCTTGGACGTTTTTATTTGTGCACAACTCACTAAAAGAATCGTTTTCCGAAAGCGTTTCCACGACTTTCGTAGGGTAAATTCCGCTATGCCATTTCTAATTTTGCGGATTTTTCCGCGAGACGAAACATTTTGGACCAACGAGAGGGCGACACTTGGCACCCTCCACTTGGTGGACTTGAATCGTCCATTGGACGAAATTGGAGAAGTTTGGCACGTTTTTTGTGCCTTGTGCACAAGTCAAGGAGTTGGTAGGATATTTGTGTGGAGTAAATCTTCACCCTACACTTGCCTTGCACTTGTCTTAATCTTGGCCATTGGTTGGCCACTTCTTGACCTATAAATACCCCCCTTAAGATGAAGAGTTCTTCATCCACAAATCTTTCCAAGTCTTGAAAATCCTTTCCTCTCCCTTTGTAGCCTTTTCGTCCAAACACCTCCCCTCCTTATGAAGGCCCTTGGCGAATACCCCCCCTCTAGCCTAGTAGTTTGGCGAGGCCCCTAGCCTAGCCAAAACCTACCCCTCCCTTAGTAGAAAAGTTGCCTTCTTGTATTGTTATAATGCCCAAAATACCCTAGCCCAAATCCCTTAGTACTTAGTAGAAGTTGTGAAGAACTTCTAAGGTTTCCTTGGAGCATACAACTTAGGAGCAAAACCTTGCTCAGGCGCGACTTTATCTAGGATATTATTGGGCTTACCGAGGTAACTAATCCTAACCCTCTTTTGAATTAGAGAATACTTACTGTTGTAGTATAAGAATAAGTATAAATACTTAGAAGATTATTGCAGAATAGAATTGAACTGTTATCACAGTAGAAGGGTTTAAAAGAAGAATAATTGAACTATGCTTATATAGGACTGTTTTCACATGAGACTTATATAGCTCACCGGTAGGAAGTGCTTCCCGACTTTCCGTAAATTGTGAACCCTCTGTTTAGAATGACCTTCGAGTAGTCTTTGATAGATGTCTGCGTGACTATTATAGTGACTCTGCTTAGCGACATATTCAACTTGGCAGGTGGTTTTCGCTGAGAAGGTATGTGATTCTTCCTAAAGCATGATATTTTACAATATATATATAGTACGGTAGACGTACATGTGTTAACTGAATAATAACTACGGCAATGTCTTTGACTTAAGCCTGAATAATACTTACGACAATGCCTCACGGCTTAAGCCTGAATAATAAAGAACTGAAAGCATTTCAAAAGAATACTGAATCATTTTTAACAGAAGAGAACTAATTGGTTTTTAAAACAGAAGCTTAAGAGTTATACTAGCTTTATGGGAAGTTAAGTATAACCACTTAAGAATGATAAAAGAAACAGTTTGCCTATGTGTTTATAACAGACTTATATTGAATTGTGAAAAGAATAATAAGATGGTTTGATAAGTAGACATGATATGATGCTATGTGTGTTAGTATCTTGTAACGTTTGTATAAGAGAGTATTCTTGTTGTGCTTATGTTGTTTAAAGATAAGTTGTTATGTTAGTGTACTATCACTCACCTCTTGACATATTACCGGGGGTTAAGCTGCCCTCCGACGGGGTAGACTCAGCGATGCAGGACCATGATTCGAGAATACCTCATGCGGTCCGGGGACCTATGCGAGCTACGGAATTCCGTGTTAGTGATGCGGGTTATACCTCATGCGGTCTATGTGGCCGTGCGGACTACGAGTCGGGGCGATGCCGAGGAGTAGCTACCCTCGATGCGGGGTTATGTACCTACGCGCCTATGTGAGTGGCCTATGCGGACTACGAGTCGAGGATTAGGCTTGCATGGTGATACTACGCAATTGGCCTGCCCGATCATTCGCACCTAGAAAAGACACATTCTGATTTACCTATTGTTGCTCTTGTTTATGATGTGGCACTATGTGCGGTCCCCTGGTTGTTTCATACATACTTGCAAACCGATTTTAAAAATGATATGTTTTCATTTAAGTATTTTTTACGATTTCATATACTTAGTACTGTTATCTTGACCTCCTTCGAGGCCGTTCATGCCGCGGTAAGGGCAAGCAGTGCTAGATCCACATTCTTAGGATCTCTACGTTGGTGTCGGAGCTCCATCTTTTCCGAGGCTCTACTTTTGGGTATGATCTCCTGTTGTAGATAGTTTTGTCATCGGTGTATGGCGGCCCCGTCGCCATAGTTGTATATTTCAGAAGTGCAGTAGTCATGTTGTACAGTATCGGATGTAACTGCTAAAACCATGTTTTTATATATATGCCGAAAGGCGATGTTTTCTCACATAAACTGTGTCTTGTTTTATAAACTGTTTCATGTCTTTCTTTATATTTCCGCTGATTACTCTGATGTATGACTACTTGGGTGCCCCGGTAAGGCACCAGTCACGGGCCCCGGAATGGGTCGTGACAAATATAGAACTGTCCAATATTTCCAAGCCATAATCGGCTACCATTTTCACAATAAATTATCAATTTCATTTCAATTCCTTTTTCAATCCAAGTTTTTATTCCAATATGTTATATATACATAATAACAATTACAACAACTATAAATCCTTTCTTCCTTAACATGCGACGATTGTAACTATCGACCAAATTGATTACAACATTAATGGCTAACTTGTCCATTTTCGGTTTTAACATGTCGACATGATCCAAATCTTTTCAAACTTCATTCTATATAGCACATGCTCATTTCTTAACTACTATAACATGTAATCTTCAATGACATTAAGAAGATGAAGATTTTACCTCAATAAGCCCTAATAATGTCCAAGCGTAAAAGTCGATCCTTAGCAACTTTTAGCTCCTCTTCTTATGTTCTAATACGCTCCAAGTACTCCTTAGAAGCTCATGAAGAACTACGCTTCAAGTTCCATCTTCAAAGTTGAAGAACACCTTAGGTTTTTGCCTTGTGACTAACGTAAAAACGTCGTTTTTCCGGGATCTTTCTATTGAGATATCCTTACAATAACCCTAGGAACCTTGGGTTAAAGTCTTGTGAATTATGATCCACATTTGCAATTTTTTTTTGTGTGGGAGAAGCTCAAAGCCGAGAGCACCTAAAGCTAGCACAATGTTTCTTGAATTTTTTTCTAAGTATGGAACTTGTCTTGCAACTAGTGTAGGATATATACTATAATGAAGGGTCTAGATTAACCCATTTGTGTGGCTTGGATTTATCAAGACTAAAGTCTTTGTCATGTTGGCAAGTTGACTTAGTCAATTTTCTCAAGCTTGTCTTCAAGACTTGCACCTTATCCCTTGGTAAAATGACCTCTTTACCCTTGGCATATTTCGAACAAGCCTAAGTAGGGGGTGACACGTGTCGCCCTCTCATTCGTAACCCTCGTGGGCCCCACAAAACGTAAAATTTCTCGGGTGGGCCCTACGTGACCAAATCCGTAAAATAAATTTCCACAATGATAATAAATTTCATACTCCTCAAATAATGTATTCTAAGAATCTAATTCTCATCAACGAACATTTTTCCTTTCCGAAGTTCAGAAAAACAATTCTTTCTTTCGTACCAATTATCAAGTCTTGTGTTCTCGCGTCTATTCTCTTATTCATGTCCTGGAATTACGGGGTGTAACATTAAGTGTAGTAGTTGCTAATGAAAGTCCTAAGGAAATAGGGGTGTGGAAAAGTGTTGAAAAGCCTCACATTTTACCCTCGTTATTGTTGGATTACGTTCGTTTTATAGGTGATTTGTGGATTTTTGTATAAGCGTGGGCAGAATTTTACACGTCCAGTTAGGTGTGAAATCCCCTTTGGCTAACTGTTGGTTGCGCCTTAAATGTGGCTTGTTGGTTGATGAATACGGGCCTTGGAAAAGGTGGAAAAGTACGTAGAAACAAAGAAAGTGTTGCCCAAATTTTTGTAGAATAAGAGACCTAGCACTTAGTATTATTCCACGTTGATAAGCTAGGAGTTGATAGACATGTTATGGTTAATATAGGATGAAGTACTACGTATAGCATATCCTACTTGAAGGGTGGAATAGCTATCAAGGTTGAAGTTGTCACGACCCGACCTCGGGCCCGTGACTGGTGTCTTACCCCGGGCACCCTAGTGATACAACATTAGAGAAAATCAGCGGAAATAAAAACTTAAACATGAAACAGATATACAATAAGAAACAGGATAACCAAACGGTCACCTTTCCGAATATACATAAAAAGCTTGAACAGTTACATCCTTTACAAACCCTACCCACAACAGTACTACAGACCTCTAAAAAATTTATAACAACAACTATGACGGACGGGCCCACACGACCCGAATCGGGCGTGGATCGTGCCTTACCCCGCACCCTAGTGACACAACATCGAGAAGATCGTGAAATAAAACATAATCATGAAATGAGAGATATTATAAATAAGCAGGCCAACCAAAACAGCTTGCCTTTCAACATATATATATAAGCGTTTGAGCAGTTACAATCCTTACAACCCCGCCACAACAAAGGCTGCACCTCTAAGATTTTTACAACAACTATGGCGGGACAGGGCCGCCATACCCCGAATGTACAAGAACCTCTGACATCGTGGTAACATACCAAAGATAAGCCTCGAAGGAACGGAGCTTCAATACGCTGAAAGGTGATCCTAAGCGGGGATCGATACCGATGTACTTCTACTGCGGCGTGAACGCGGCCGAAGGAGGTCGATCTGTGTACCAAGTATGTGAAATCAGAATATCAGAATGAAATCATAATAGTATATATAAAGCGGAGACATGTATGATAACCAAACTACGATTACACATATAACGATTATATCAAGTCGTGGTCTCACGCCTCCGGTCATTTACTCAAATATAATTATGGGTCTCACGCCCACAACATCGGGCCATGCCCGTGGAATACCTTCCTCACCGCCAGCCTATGATATGATAACACCAAGAAGTACACCTGAACACCAAGTCCTACCTGATGCCAAAGCCATAATAACAATACAATACAACCAAACCACGAAGCTGACATGGGGCAAGTGCGAGAGCCGACTAACAGATACCAAGGCCGGTCACGTGGTGGCCGGCAAGTACGAGGGTGACCACGGTACCAAGGTCAGATCACGAGACTTCGCTACTACATCGAGCGGGGTAAGTCCGAGGGCTAACTACCGTGTACCAAGGCGAATCACCCACGAGACGAGGCAAGTACGAAAGCCGACCACCAGGTACCAAGGCCGAACAGTAAGAAACCTCATGGAGAGCTAGTCCATGGAATAACACTATCATCAGGAGCATACCCGTGGAATTTTCCGTCACTGCCGGTACGTCCAAGTAAGTCCTCAACGAGTCAACCGGCCCTCCATTGAGAGGCGCGGTAATATAGAACACAATTCTTGCATAACAAAGGCTATCACAACAAGCATAGGCAAGTTACACAACAACAAGCATAGGCAAGTTATACACAACTCAAGGTACTTTCATTTTATGTCAAAGTCCGGGTTTTAATCCTAAAGTACTACGTACGTTAAGTTCCTTTTAAAGATCCATTCCCTTTTATAAAAGTCACCCGATACCCGTAGCATAAAATAGAGTGACTTATATCTTTTGAGTAAACCAAAACACTTCTCTTTTTTTTAAGTCAAGTTACCACATTAAAACCAATGATAAAACCCTTCTTTTGTTTTCATAAAGTCGTTATAACTAACTTCCCATAAGGCTGTTATAACACTTTATGGTTTAAACCAATTTAAGATAACACAATGCCTTTCTTTTCCCTAAAGTTCCAGTTTGCCTAATTTCAAGTATTCACGTTTCTTATTTTAGAAAGGTTTTGTAGTTCATAGTCTTATTCATTTAAGAATATAATTCTCTTTTAAACAAACTGATAAACATATGCCTTATATGAGAGTAGGTTATTCTTGTTCATAATCAATCTTATTAAGCAGCCATGATCTAGGAAATGTAATATCATTTTGTCTCATCTTAGCTTCTATGCAGATGGAGGTTTCTACTGGTTTTAATAATACTTCATTATTCAATACATTTCCCTTTATTAGCGCTGCAGTGGATTGTCGATACACATTCTGATTTCAAATCAAGAAACATTATTCTTTGGAAACCAAGTACTCATTACTCACGAATGAGGTTTCATACATCTTACCACTTTTAAATCGATTAATTAAGTTAAGTCTCTTAACTTCTAAAATCAGTAAACCATTTTCTTTACCTCTCTTAAGACGTTATACCTAACTCCCCATAAAGCTAGTATAACTCTTTTTTAAAACCTTTAAAACCAAGTGTTACTCTTCTTTCAAAAATGGTTTCTTAACTCTTGTGACATACTTCAAGTTCCTTATTATCACACCTCAAGTCAGTTATAAGTCAAATCAGTTACCTTTTAAAACCACTGGCATTTTCTTACCAACAAAAAGCTGTTATAACCAACTTCCCATAAAGCCGTTATAACACTTTATGTTTTAAACCAATCAAATACATTTAACACATGTACGTCTACCGTACTACATAGTTCACACATATCATGCTAGAAAAGATAGGAAGAGGTCCACATACCTCGCGACGATTATCGACTAATAGCAAAACGCTCCAAGTACCTCAAACCGCTTCGCTACACCTTAAGCCAAGTAGACCACGCCACACGCGATATTTCAACCTATAGAGGCCACAAGGCGCCTATTACCACCTAAGAACTCACTGTATAATACCTTACAGAAAATGCGGCAGCCCCGCCCCCCCCCCGCAACAGCGTAAATCTCCTCCTCTAACGAGGCCGCTACCAAGCCAACCAGGGGTTTGCACGCCTAACCTGGCGTGTACAATTCTACTCACGAGAATACTACACAAGTCTCATGTAATACATCCTATGTAATTACAGTCGATTCTTCTTTAAAATTCAGCTTAAGTCAAAAGACATTGCCGCACAATTATAATGTTCATTCTATATATAGTATACTTCAACTATATATTCCTACAACATGTAATTTCCATTTACAAGAGAAGGTCAAGAATGTTTACCTCGATAAGCCCAAAATTATCCGAGTTTATGTCGATCCTGAGCAAGGTTTAGCTCCTACTCAGTGCGCTCCAACCCGCTCCAAACAACCCTTAGAAGTTCTAACCAACTTCTACTCAATTACTTCAACTATCAATGAAGATTTCCTTAGGGTTTCTTAGTGGCTAAAGGAAGTATAATAGTATTTTCTGGCTTTTGTATAAGTGTAACCTTGGGAAAACTACAAGGTATTTGGGGCCAAGGTATTTGGACATAATAACAATACTAGGAGAGTATTTCTATACCACAACAAGGGTATTATACGAAACAACTAGGCTAGGGGTACCCCACGCCAAGCCTCACTCGAGGGGGTTTGCCGCGCTAGGCTCTCAAAGGGAGGGTACTTTCGGCCAAGGGGGAGGGTGTGGTGGACGAAACTCAAGAGGGAGGGAGTAGTTTGAGACTTAGAGAAATGCTCAAGTTTTGGATGAAGAATGTCTTCAACTAGAGGGGTATTTATAGGTCAAGCAAAGGCCAACCAAGGGCCAAGATGAAGACAAGTGCATAGCAAGTGTAAGGCCAAGATTTAGCCATGTGCTACCTTATCCATCTACACAAAATATCCTACCTAACCCTTGACCAAAATTTCAACACAAAAAACGTGCCAATGGTCTAGCTTTGCCGTCCACTTGCTTCCAATGTGAGGGTGACACTTGTCACCCTCCCGTTGGTCCAAAACGTTTCGTCTCTCAGAACAATCCGCAAAAATTATTAATGACATAGCCGGAATTTTCCCTACGTAAGCTGTGGAAACGTTTCGTCGGAAAACGACTCTTTTCGGCACTTGTGCCCAATTTCGAACCTTGCCTAATCTTAAGGCTCAAATTCTTATACGTACGCCCTCACGTACATACTCTGGAAATACGGGGTATAACAGCCCCGCCATACCCCTGAATGTACAAGTACCTATAATGACAGGGGACTATACCGAAAGATAAGCCTCCGGAGAAACGGAGCTTCCCAAAAGCTGAACTGCGATCCTATGAACGAGGGTCAACAACTGGTGTACCTCTACCTGCGGCATGAACGCAGCCCAGGCGAGGTCAAGACAACAGGTACCAAGTATGTGAAACTGAAAATACTGTAAATGAAATCATAATAGTCTATATAAAGCAGGAGACATGTATGATAACCAAACTACAGTACACAACATATAAGTAGCCATGTCAAGTCAGGGACTCACGCCCTCAAAGTCATCACTCAAAATATAATAATGGGTCTCACGCCCACAACATCAATCATGCCCGTAGAATTCCTTCCTCACTGCCGGCAGTCTATGATGTAATAATACCAAGGAGTACACTTGAACACCGTGTCCCACTGTCATAAACCGCACGGGCAAGCGAAGGCATAGCTACCGGATCCAACTGCATCATCAATCGGCCAGGGAAAGTACGAAGCCGCTACGAACCTACCGTACCAACAATACTAAACAACCATATCACGAAGCTGACACGTGGCAAGTGCGATAGCCTCTACCAGATCCTCCCTGCGCCACGTAGCTGACGGGGGCAAGTAACCAGGCTAACCACCAGATCACAACCGTAAGTCACGAAGCTTCGTCCAAACATTGACTCGCGAAGCTGACACGTCGCTAGTGCGATAACCTCTACCAGATCCACCTGCGTCACGTAGCTGACGGGGGAAAGTAACCAGGCTAACCACCAGATCACAACCGTAAGTCACGATACTTCGCCGCGAAGCTGACACGTGGCAAGTGCGATAACCTCTACCAGATCACCTGCGTCACGTGGCGGCGGGGCAAGTAACCAGGCTAACCACGGATCACAACCGTAAGTCACGAGACTTCGCCATAAACCGAGCGGGCAAGTACGGTGACTACGAACCAAAGCCGAATCAGCCACGGCCGGGCAAATACGAGAGCCAACTACCGATACCAAGGCCGATCGGTAAAACCTCGCGGAGAGCTAGTCCATGGAACAACAATCCTAATTGAACCATACCCGGCCACCCAACGTGTCGATGGTCCAAGGATAAAACAAGATAACCGGCCCTCCATCGAGAGACTCGGTAGCACAGAATCAAAACACTTGCACAACAAAGGCTAGCACAACAAGCATATGCAAGTTCAACGTACTCATAGACTTTTATTTTATTACAACAAATTCGGATTTTAACCCCAAGGTACTACGCATTTTAACACTTTAAAAGATCCATTTCTTTCACAAAAAGTCACACGATACTCGTAGTATCAAAATAGAGTAACTATCTTTTTTTTAGTAAACCAAAACAATTTCCATACCTTCTTTTGAAATAAACCAATTTAAGACAAAAACCCTGCCTTTCTTTTTAAACTATTTTAACACAAAAACATGCCTTTCTTTTAAACCAAAACACTTTAGTTCCTCAAATCTCCTTTCTTTTAGAAATCAAGTTCCTTACTTTGGAATTTAAGAAAATTCAATACTTTTTATTAATGATCTTATTAAAGCAGCCATGATCTAGGAAATGTAATACAATTTTATCTTATCTTAGCTTCTATGCAGATGGAGGTTTCTACTGGTTTTAATATAATTAATTGTTATTACATTTTTCTTTATTAACACTGCAATGACTTGTTCGATAATTATTCCCATTTCCGAAATCAATATAACATTATTCTTTTAAAAACCAAGTACTCATTACTCACGAATGAGGTTTCACAACTTTTTAACACAATTCAAGTCATATACAAGTCAAGTCTCTTATCTTTTAAAATCAATCAACCATTCTTTTACCTACATAAAGTCGTTATAATTAACTTCCCATAAAGCCATTATAACACTTTATGTTCTAAACCAACCAATATCATTTAGCACACGTCGCTCACCGTACTACATAGTTTACAACAATCATGCTAGAAAAGATAGGAAGAGGTTCACATACCTCGCGACGATTATCGACAATTAGCAAAACGCTCCAAGTACTATACCCTTGCTAGCCTTTTCCACCCTTCAAGTAGAATACGCTACTCGTAGTACTTCAACCAATAATGGTCATAAAATGTCTATTAACCTCTAGCTCTCTTCGTAGAATATTCTAAGTACAAGGTCACTAAATTCTACGGAAAATCGGACAGCACTTCCTTTGTTTCTACGTACTTTGCCACCTTTTTCAAGGCCGAATTCAATAACCAAACGCCACATTTAAGGCTCAAATCAATTCAGCAAATACAAAGGGGATTACACGCCCAACAATACGTGTAAAATTCCGCCCCACAATTACTACCAACTAGTCCACAATACAATCCAATTATACAACGTTATTCTCGGCTAACAACAACACTACTTCTCTTTCAATTTATATTTCAATACAAGTTGTTGTTACAACATGCTACATAGTCATAAACAATTTCAACAACTATAATTCCCTCTTTATATAACATGTGACAACTAACTAGTAACCAAATTAAATTACAATCTTAAGGGCTAACATACTAGTTTTTGGATTAGGGTTCCAATAGTCAATTCACTTATCAAACTTCATAATATATACCTCATGCTTGCTAATATCCAAAGCTACAACAAGTAGTAATCTTAATTACTAAAACGACAAGAATTATACCTTTACAAGCCCTTAAAATTTCCAAGATTCAAAGTCGCTCCTTAGCAATTCTTAGCTCCTTTCCTTATGCTCCAATCCTCTCCAAGAACTCCTTAGAAGCCTATGAAGAACCCATCTTCAAATTCCAACTTCAAAGTTGAAGAGCTCCATAAGTTTCCGCCTTGCGAATAATACGAAAACGCCACTTTTCCGAAATCTTTCTATTGAGATAACCTTACAACACTCTTAGGAACCTAGGGTTTAAGTCTTGTGAACAATGGAACAAAACTACAATTTTTTTGTGTGCAAAACAGCCCAACCCGTGAGCAACAATGTAGAACAAGAAAGTGTGAAAAATAATTCTAAGTGTTGAAGACTAGTCTTGCACTAGTTGGGTATATATAAAACAATGGAGGGTCAAGATAATCACAAATGTGTGGCTAGGATGAAGATCACATGGATAATGGCCAAGTGGACAAGTTGACTTGGTCAATACACTCAAGCTTGAAGACTTTCATCCACAATGGTCAAATGACCATCCTATCCTTGCATATTTTCGTCCAACATCAAGTGGGGGAGGTGCCACGTGTCGCCCTCCCATTCGTCCATAAAATTTCGTAACCCTCGTGGGCCCCGCAAAACGTAAAATTCCTCGGGTGGGCCCCACATGACCAAAACCGTAAAATATAAATTCCATAATTCTTATAAGTTCTTAAAGTCTTAAATACCAAAATTGAGAATCCAATTCTCAATAATAAACCTCTTTCCTTCACGAAGTTCGGAAACTTTTCCGTCGAAAAATCACATCTTTCTTCTATTCCAATTTTATCGTCAGATTCTCGCACGCACGTCCTCACATACATACTCGGAAATACGGGTGTAACATTCTCCCCTTAGAAACATTCGTCCGAATGTTCCTTCTAAGTCTCCAAACATACACGCCAGTATAGTCTTCACTACTATACTTACAAAACCAATTATGCCACACTTGCCATAATATAACATATCATAAAACTCGAATCCAAGCCAACGAGGAATCATCTCTAACGTCACAAAAGCTTCCACCCATGGTCTAAAGGATACCTTCTTCACCTCGTTACTTCACAAAATGATCACTTCCCTTCTCTTAACACATGTTCACTCCTTCCCTTACTTGTCGTACCTTTCCCGAACACCCGAACTCTTTCTAGTACACGTACCGTACTTCCGTCATTGCTTCAGTTTCCAAAACCTTGGAGTTACTACCTCCAACCTTGGTCATCTTACTAGCCTCGATTTCCTCTAAGGCCATTCCCGGCCTTCACGATCCGATTCTGGTCGAACGCGTCTACGAACTCGTACCATGGTTATCTAAACTTGGGCCTAGCACCCTCGTGACCCCACCACCTAGCGGGACCACCTCAAACTGACCCCACCTCATTCCGGGCTGCGGGTTGACCCGCGACCTGGCCTCAACCCGACCCATTATCGCGCCAAACTCTCTCGTTCCCCGATCCGGAACACTCTTACTAATTCGCGTCATGAAAGCTACCACTTCTATCACAACTACCCATGGAATTATCACACAAATACTCCACGTATACTATGTATTCTGACAACGATTAACCGTAAAGTCTTTTACTCAAGACGACCTTACATCTAATGTCTCAACTGTCATAATTTCTAAGGTTCAAAATTTTCTCATCCCCAGACTTACCCTTTGTCATAACCCTGATGCTTGTGAGCAGGGTTTCCAGTTACTGAAGGAGAGGCTGACGACCGCCCCAGTTCTTACTCTTCCTGAGGGTCTTGACGGCTATATGGTGTATTGTGATGCGTCAGGCATCGGGCTTGGATATGTGTTGATGCAACAGGGTAAGGTTATAGCGTACGCATCCCGGCAGCTTAAGAAGCATGAGAGGAACTACCCCACCCATGATTTGGAGTTGGCAGCGGTGATTCACGCTGTTATACCCCGTATTTCCAGAGTATGTACGTGGGGGCGTACGTATAAAAGTTTAAGCCTTAAGTTAGGCAAGGGACGAAAATTGTGCACAACCCCCGAAAAGAATTGTTTTCCGACGAAAAGTTTTCCAAACCTTGCGAAGGGAAAATTACGGTTGCGACATTTATTATTTTTGCGGATTTTTCCGAGAGATGAAATATTTTGGACCAACGAGAGGGCGACATGTGTCACCCTCAAGTTGGCGGAATTGTGGACGATTTCATGGCACGTTTTTGTCATGAAAAAGGGCTTAAACATTGGTCAAGGTTAGGTAGGATATTTTGTGATATTTTTGGAGTAGAAGGATAAGGTACACATGTGCAAATCTACACCCTCCACTTGCCTAAATCTTGGCCCTTGAAAGTCCTATAAATACCCCCCTAAGTTGCAAAGAATTCTTCATCCACAAATATTTTCCAAGTCTTGAAAATTCCCTTTTCCCCTAGTGAGCTTTCGTCCAAGCCTCACTCTCCCCCCCCCCCCCCTCTTGAGTGAGCTAGCCGAAACATCCCCCCCCCCCTTGGTAGAAAAATACTCTCCAAGTATTGTTACTATTCCAAAATACCTTAGCCTTATACCATTGTAGTATTCCAAAGTTACCTCTATACGTAGAGTCCGGAAATACTACCTTATATTCCTTTAGTCACTAAACGAAACCCTAGGAGAAACTTCATAGTTGGTTGAAGTAGTAAGTAGAAGTTGTGTAGAAACTTCTAAGGGTTTCTTGGAGCGGATTGGAGCGTACAGATTAGGAGCTAAACCTTGCTCAGGATCGACTTATATCTTGGATAATTTTGGGCTATTCGAGGTAAATAACCCTATCCTTCTATTGTAATTGGAGATTACATACTGTAGTAGTATAGAAATAAGTATAAGATACATAGAAGGATATTAAAGAATAGAATTGAACTGAAATCGCATCAGAAGAATATAAATGAAGAATTGAACTGTACTTACATATGACTGTATTTACAGTAGACTTGAGTAGTTTGACGGTTAGGGAAATGCTGCCCAATTTTCCGTAGAATTAAGAACCTTCTGCTTAGAATATCCTACAGAGTAGTCTAGACGTTGATAGACGTATTTGACTATTATAGGTTGATACTCTGCGCGCGACATACTCGACTTGGCAGGTGGATTTCGCCGAGAAGGTATGTGATTCTTCTTATCCTCTTGAGCATGATTATTTAAAATATATATATAGTACGGTAGACGTACGTGTGTTAACTGAACATGGTTTTACTTGACGTCTTTTGACTTGAGTCTAAATAATAAAGA
This sequence comes from Przewalskia tangutica, assembly GCA_029844215.1. Lineage (NCBI taxonomy): Eukaryota > Viridiplantae > Streptophyta > Magnoliopsida > Solanales > Solanaceae > Przewalskia > Przewalskia tangutica. Next base: position 110,043,982 of record CM056718.1, read on the forward strand.
ATCTTGAAGTATTTCAAAAGAATTATGAATCATTTTTGAAAGAAGAGTAATACTTGGTTTTTAAACAAAAAGCTTAAGAGTTATACTAGCTTTATGGGAAGTTAGGTATAACGACTTAAGAAAGATAAAAGGAACGGTTTACTTATGTGTTATGAAAGACTTGTATTGATTTCTGGAAAGTATAGTAAGATGGTTTGATGAGTAGACATATTATGATGTTATGTGTGTTAGTGTCTTGTAAACGTTTGTATAAAGAGGTTATTCTTATTTGTGCTTATGTTGTTTAACGATAAGACGTTATGTTAGTATTATACCACTCACCTCTTGACATGATATACCGGGGGTTAAGCTGCCCCCCGATGCGAGGGATGCCTCATGCGGGTCCAGGGGACCTATGCGGAGCTACGAGAGTTCCAGGATTAGGCATGCATAATGATACTATGGGCGATTGGCCTTGCTTCGATCATTCGCAGCCTAGAAAAGACCTGTTACAGTTTATCTATTATTGCTCTTGTTTGTGATGTGGCACTATGTGCGGTTACATTGGTTGTTTCGTACATATTTGTAAAATTGGTTTTAAAATGATATGATTTCATTAAAGTACTTTACAGCTTCACATACTTGGTACTTGTTGTACTGACCTCCTTTGGAGGGCTGCGTTCATGCCGCAGGTAAGGGAAAGTGTCACGACCCGTTCCGGGGCCAGTGACTGGTTCCTTACCAGGGCACCCAAGTAGTCATACATCAGAGAAAATCAGCGGAATATAAAAACAAGACATGAAACAATGTAAATTGAGACACAGTTTATCTGAGAACAGTCGCCTTTCGGCATATATATATATAAACCAAAATCGCGATACATCCCAACTGCATAATAGGACTACTGCACCTCTGGAAGTAAAAACTATGGCGGGACAGGGCCCCGTCATACCCTGAATGTACATATATCTACAACATCAGGGAGAACCATACCAAAAGTCGAGCCTCCGGAGAAGATGGAGCTCCTGACACCAAAGCAAAAGATCCTAAGGATGCGGATCTAGCACCTGCTTTTCCTTACATGCGGCATGAACGCAGCCCCGGCGAGGTCGATAACAGTACCAAGTATGTGAAATCAGAAGTACTTAAATGAAATCATATCATTTTAAAGCCAATTTTACAAATGTACAAAACAACCAATGTAACCGCACATAGTGCCATATCACGCATAAGAGTAATAAATAGGTAAAGCGTAATGTGTCTTTTCTAGGTCGCGAATGATCGAAGCAAGGCCAAACGCCCATAGTATCATTATGCATGCCTAATCACGACTCCGCGATCGCATAGGCCACTCACATAGGTCCGCATGAGGTATTCCCCGCATCGAGGGTAGCTACTCCTCGGCATCGTCCTGGGCTCATAGTCCACATGGCCACATAGACCGCATGGCCACATGGACCGCACACTAACCTGGAACTCTCGTAGCTCCGCATAGGTCCCCTGGACCCGCATGAGGTATCCTCGAATCATAGTCCCAGACTGCCTGAGGTATACCCCGCATCGGATGGCAGATTAACCCCCGGTATATCATGTCAAGAGGTGAGTGATGTAATACTAGCATAACGTCTTATCGTTAAACAACATAAGCACAAATAAGAATAACCTCTTTACACAAACGTTTACAAGATACTAACACACATAGCATCACAATATGTCTACTCAACAAACCATCTCAATGTACTTTCCAGAAATCAATACAAGTCTTTTATAAACACATAAGTAAACCATTCCTTTTATCTTTCTTAAGTCGTTATACCTAACTTCCCATAAAGCTAGTATAACTCTTAAGCTTTTATTTAAAAACCAAGTATTACTCTTCTTTCAAAAATGATTCATAATTCTTTTGAAATACTTCAAGATTCTTATTATTTAGACTCAAGTCAAAAGACGTCAAGTAAAACCATGTTCAGTTAACACACGTCGCTCACCGTACTATATATATACTTTAAAATATCATGCTTAAGAGTATAGGAAGAATCACATACCTTCTCGAAATCCACCGCCAAGTCGAATATGTCGCAGAGTATCAACCTATAATAGTCAATACGCCTATCAACGTCTAGACTACTCGTAGGATAATCTAAGCAGAGGTTCTCTATTCTACGGAAAATCGGGCAGACTTCCCTACCCTGAAACTATACAAGTCTCATCAGAAACACAATCCTATGTAAGTACAGTTCAATCTTCTTTAATACTTCAGATGTGATTACAGTTCAATTCTCTTCTGTAATACCTTTCTATGTATTTTATACTTATCTCTATACTTCTACAGTATGTATACTCCAATTATAATAGAAGGATAAGATTATTATTTACCTCGATAAGCCCAAAATTATCCAAGATATAAGTCGATCCTGAGCAAGGTTTAGCTCCTAAACTGAACGCTCCAATCCGCTCCAAGAAACCCTTAGAAGTTTCTACACAACTTCTACTTCCTACTTCAACCAACTATGAAGTTTCTCTTAGGGTTTCGTTTAGTGACTAAAGGAATATAAGGTAGTATTTCCGGACTCTACGTATAGAGGTAACTTTGGAAATACTATAAGGGATTGGCTAAGGTATTTTTGGGGATAGTAACAATACTTGGAGAGTATTTTCTACCAAGGGGGGAGGGCTTTTGCCGAGACTACTAGGAAAGGGGGGGAGAGGGGTGTTTCGGCTAAGCTCTTTCTCAAGAGGGGGGGGGGGGGGGAAGGCTTGGACGAGAGCTTCTCTCAAAGGGGGGGAAGGTTTGGAGACTTGGAAGATGATTTGTGGATGAAGAAGTCTTCATCTTAAGGGGGGTATTTATAGGGCTTTCAAGGGCTAAGATGAAGGCAAGTGGAGGGCAAGTGGAGGGTGGGGATTTGCACAAGTGCACCCTAACCCTACTCCATAAATCACTCACAAACATTGACCCTTAGTTTAGGCCCCAAAATCGTGCCATCCGTGGCCTCTTTGCCGTCCACTTGAGGGTGACAAGTGTCACCCTCTCGTTGGTCCAAAATATTTCATCTCTCGGAAAAATCCGCAAAAATTATAAATGACATAGCCGTAATTTTCCCTACGCAAGTTTTGGAAAACGTTTCGTCGGAAAACAATTCGTTTAGTGGGTTGTGCACAAATTTTCGTCCCTATGCCTACTTTAAGGCTCAAACTTTTGTACGTACGCCCTTACGTACATACTCTGGAAATACGGGGTATAACATTCTCCCCTCCTTAGAAACATTCGTCCCGAATGTTTCTTCCTAAGATAGATAACGATAAGGTTCCTCATAACTTAAACAGTTTGCAAATGCCACACATGGCCACAATACAACACTTAAGCAAATATGACAATGAAAATTTACAAGTAGGAAAGTGAGTTACCTGGAGGTGTGGGGAATAGGTGAGGATACTTCTGCATCATGTCCTCCTCAGCTTCCCACGTCATCTCCTCCCTGAGCTCGTTCCGCCACAAGACTTTGACGGAAGCCACGTCCTTGGTCCGCAGACGCCTAACCTGACGATCGATTATCGCTATGGGAATCTCCTCATACGATAACCCCTCGGTCATCTGGACATCGTCAATCGGGTGCACCCTAGATGGATCCCCGATACATCTCCTCAGCATAGAAATATGAAAAACCGGATGCACTGCCTCAAGATCGGACGGCAGATCCAACTCATAGGCAACCTTGCCTACCCTGCGGACAATCTGATACGGCCCAATGTACCTTGGGCTGAGTTTCCCTTTCTTCCCGAATCTCATCACACCCTTCATGGGTGGCACCTTCAGGAAAACCCAATCATCAACCTCGAACTCTAGATGCTGACGACGATGATCTGCATATGACTTATGTCGACTCGAGTCGATGAATCGCTCTGGATAAGCTTCACCTTATCCATCGCTACGCACCAAATCTGGTCCTACTAATCGCACTCGCCACATCAAACCAGCCTATCGGCGATCTGCACTTCCTCTCATACAAGGCCTCATAAGGCGTCGTCGAATCTTGAGTGGTAGCTATTATTATACGCAAACTCAACTAGAGGCAAATGATCCTCCCACCTACCCTCGAATCAATAACACAGCTCGCGGATATCCTCAAGAGTGCGGATAGTGCGCTCGCTTTGTCAAGTGCATGCGGGGATGGAATGCGATTCGAGCTCACTCGCTCCCTAGACCCTTCTGGAAAGACCTCCAGAAGTTAGTCGTAAACTGGGCTCCTCTGTCTGATATGATAGAAATAGGGACTCCATGCGATCGGCGATCTCTCGGAGGTAAAGTGCGGCATAATCCTCGGTACCAAAAAAGTCGCCCGATGGGAAGAAAGTGGCTGATTTCGACACCGTCGATGATAACCCAAATAGAATCATGTCTCATCCGAGTGCGAGGTAATCCGTGATAAAGTCCATGTTGATCACCTCCCACTTCCGTCGGGATCTCTATCGCTCGCAACAAACCACCGGGCCTCGGTGCTCTACCTTCACCGCCGCAACACGCACCGAGCTACAAACTCGCAACGTCCTCTTCAAGCCATCCCACCAATACAAAGATCCGAGGTCGTGGTACATCTTGGTCGACCCGGATGGATAGAGTAACGCCGCACCGTGTGCTTCCCTAGAATCTGTGAAGTCCTGCAATATCTGGAACACACAACTCGCCAAACCTTAGCACCCCATCAAAGCTACTCAAAAGGACCCTTCCCCTCACGAAGATCCGTATCACGATACCGCGTCAAAACCGGATCCTCGAACTGTTGCCTCTTCACCTCATCGACGATGGAAGACTCGGCAACCTCTCGAACTCGAACCCCACTGTTATCAGAATCAATCAATCGGACTCCAAGGCTCGCTAGCTGATGTAACTCGCGGACCATGCCCCTCCTCTCTCGTCGCACATCCGATAGACTCCCATCGACTACGACTAAGAGCATCTGCCACAACATGGCCTTCCCGGGTGGTACAGATATCAACATCATAATCCTTGAGTAACTCTAACCACCGTCTCGCCGTAAGTTCACTCCTCCGTGAAGATATACCGGAGGCCCGCGTGGTGCCGTATAAATATCCACATGAACCCCATACAAATAGTGCCTCCATCTTGGCGTGAATCACCGCCGCTAACTCCAAATCATGGGGGTAGTTCCTCTCATGCTTCTTAAGCTATCGGGATGCGTGACGCTATAACCTTACCCACCGCATCAACACACATCCGAGCCCGACGCTGACGTCACAATACACTACATAACCGTCGGACCTGCGGAAGAGTAAGAACGGGCGGTCGTCTCTCCTTCAAGATCGGAAACCACGCCACAAGCATCAATCCACTGAAACTTAGCTGCCTTCTGAGTCAGCCTAGTCAATGGTGCAGCGATAGAAGCAAACTTCTCCACAAACCGCCGATAGTAACCTGCAAGGCCCTGAAAGTTGCGCACCTCTGTCGGAGTAGTAGGTCTAGGCCAAGTCCTGACTGCCTCGATCTTGGCCGTATCCACCCGAATACCATCGGCCCCGACAATATGCCCAAGAAAAGCCACCGAAGCCAACCAAAACTCACATTTGGAAAACTTGGCGTATAACTGCTGGTCCTGGAGAACTCTCAGCAGAGTCCTCAAATGCTCCGCATGCTCCTGCTCTGAGATTTAATAAACCAAGATGTCATCAATGAACACTATCACAAACGTGTCCAAAAATGGCTTGAACACTCGGTTCATCAAATCCATGAATGCCGCCGGAGAATTGGTCAACCCGAAAGACATGACCCTGAATTCATAATGCCCGCACGGTCCGAATGCGATCTGGGACATCCGCCTCTCGACTCGCACTGATGATAGCGGATCGCAGATCAATCTTGGAGAAACATCTCGCGCTCGCAATCGGGTCGAACAAATCATCAATCACGGTAAAGGGGTATTCGTTTAATGGTCACCTTGTTCACCGCTCAGAATCAACACACATGCGCGGCCCCGCCCTTCTTCTTCTTCACGAACAATACACGGCTCCCGGGGAGAAACACTAGCACGATGAAGCCCTTCTCCAAAGAAATCTCTCGGTGGTCCTTCAACTCTCTCAACTCGGCGGTGCCATTCTCAGATGGCGGGATGGAAATAGGCCGAGTGTCCGTAGCACATCGATACAAAACTCTATCTCCTCTCGGGAGGATGCCGGGAGGTCGCCTGAAACACATCCGGGAACTCTCTCGACTACCGGAACCGATCAAAATCGTACCGCAACCTCGTTATCAAACACCCGAATGAGATGGTAGATATACCCTTCGCACCGTCTTCCTAGCCTTGAGGTAGGAAATAAACCTACCTCGGCGTCTGATGTTCCACTCCCACTCAACAACCGGATCCGCAGGAAACTGGAACCGTACCACTCTCTCCCTGCAGTCTACATTGGCGTAGCAAGAAGCTAGCCAATCCATACCCATGATCACATCGAAATCAGTCATATCCAACTATACCAAGTCGGCAAGGGTCTGACGACTGCATATGGTCACTGGACAAGCCCTATATACCCGCCGAGCTACCACCGAATCACCCACTGGCGTAGCTACCTCGAAAGAGTCTATGGACTCAGGCTCTATCCCTATCCTACTAGCAATAAGGGGAGATATATAGGACAGAGTAGAACCCGGATCTATCAAGGCATACACATCACAACCAGAAACTGATAAAGTACCTGTGACGACATCAGGTGAGGCCTCACGGTCTGCCGCCGATCGACAGGCATATATGCGGTTCTGAGGACCGCTAGAACTTGGACCCGCGCCACGACCTTTGCCGTGACTGGCCGCTATGAGTACCTCGCCCGGGCGAGTAATCGTAGGAGATGAAGAAGACCCGCGAAAGAACACGTAGTCGACCTACCCTCAGGCCGCCTTGGCCTGACAGCTCGCAAAGTGACCGCTGGCCTCAATCAAACAAACTCCCGAGCAGCACCACAATTCCGTAATGGGATCTACCGACGGCCACACCGGCGGGGTGGTCCCGACGGTTAGCACCTCTACTACCCCGACGCCGAAATCCCGGGCCCCAGTCCGCCTCGAATACCTCGGCCGCCCCGAGGACGGTAGGAGTGCTCGAGCCGGCCGGAGCAAATCTGGATCGCTGCCGAGGCCGCCCACCCCGATAGCTACCAAAAGACCACTTCGCTGCCCCGCCTTCTTCTCGCCGCTGTCTCACAACCCGTCGACTCTACGCCTCGCATCCAAGTGCATGAGCTCGCATACGTAATGTCCATGCCGTCGAAGAGCCACACCCGCACAAGACTCGGCCATATAATCATCTAGCCCGGTGACATAGCGGTGTACCCTGTCCTCCATATCTGCTACCAACGCAGGGACATATCGAGCCAACGAATCGAACTCAACGTTATACTCCCTAACTGTGCGCCCTCTCTGTCTCAGCAACAAAAATTTGTCGGCCCGTGCCCTCCTCATCTACGAAGGCAAGAAGTGAGTGAGAAAAGCCTCCGAGAACTCATCCCAAGTAGTTGGGGACGCGTGCTCTCCCCGGGATAACTCCCACGAATCAAACCAATCGACTGCGGTATCACGCAACCTATGTGAACCGAAGATCACGGACTCGGTCTCCGAAGCCTTGATCACTCACATGATCCTCTGTAACTGACGGATGAACTCCTGCGGATCATCCTCAGGCCTCGACCCGTAAGTCGGGCTACAACTCGTAAAATCTCGTAGCCTCAAACTATCCGATCTCGGGTGACCGCAGTATGGCAGAATCGAATCCGTGATCCTATCTCATGTCGCCACGATCCCGCCGTGAATCGGGCCATCTCTCTCAGAACCCATCTCATCCGCTTCCAGCCGCGGATCGAGGTGCAGTACGGGTCTCATCGCCCATCGCTGCGACCCTAAACTCGCTGGCCGGCGGCGTCGTGGAACTCGCCGTCTCGTATAGATCGGGCACGAGCCCTGGTGACTCGGTGTCCTACTACTAGCGGCTCACGCCTTGACCTTCTGGGCCGGGTTGCCTTACGTGGAGGCATAATCATAAAGAAAGGAAATATGTTAGAGGGTCCAACTTATAACACGGCTAAGGCACGATCTCGAGTGAGAAGAATGGAAACCAATCCTAAATATCCAATAACCTCCTCGATTATTGGTGTGGTGCACAACACACCGATAATCAAGACTTACTAGATACGGATCAGAGACACTTTCCGAGGATTAATCGCTCGATACCACTTTTGTCACGACTGCTCGGGGCGATGATCGTGCCTTACCCGCACCTAAGTAGTCATACATCGTAGAAAATCAATAAATATAAAAACAAGACATGAAACAATGTAAATTGAGACACGCTTTATCTCGAGAACACGCTTTCGCATATATATATATAAACTAAAATCGCGATACATCCCAACTGCATAATAGACTACTGCACCTGGCGAAGTAACAACTATGGCGGACAGGGCCCGCCATACCTCGAATGTACATATATCTACAACATCGGAGAACCATACCAAAAGTCGAGCCTCCGAGAAGATGGAGCTCTCGACACCAAAGAAAAGATCCTAAGGATGCGGATCTAGCACTGCTTCCTTACTGCGGCATGAACGCAGCCAAGGAGGTCGATAACAGTACCAAGTATGTGAAATCAGAAGTACTTAAATGAAATCATATCATTTTAAAGCCAATTTTACAAATGTGTACAAAACAACTAATGTAACCGCACATAGTGCCATATCACAGACAAGAGTAATAAATAGGTAAACTGTAACAGGTCTTTTCTAGGCTGCGAATGATCGAAGCAAGGCCAACCGCCCATAGTATCATTATGCATGCCTAATCACGACTCGCGATCGCATAGGCCACTCACATAGGCCCGCATGAGGTATTCCGCGCATCGAGGGTAGCTACTGCTCGGCATCGTCCTGGACTCGTAGTCCGCATGGCCACATAGACCGCATGGCCACATGGACCGCACACTAACCTGGAACTCTCGTAGCTCCACATAGGTCCCTTGTACCCGCATGAGGTATCCTCGAATCATAGTCCCAGACTGCCTGAGGTATACCCCGCATCGGAGGGCAGCTTAACCCCCGGTATATCATGTCACGAGGTGAGTGATGTAATACTAGCGCGGCTTATCGTTAAACAACATAAGCACAAATAAGAATAACCTCTTTACACAAACGTTTACAAGATACTAACACACATAGCATCACAATATGTCTACTCAACAAACAATCTCACTGTACTTTCCAGAAATCAATACAAGTCTTTTATAAACACATAAGTTAACCGTTCCTTTTATCTTTCTTAAGTCGTTATACCTAACTTCCCATAAAGCTAGTATAACTCTTAAGCTTTTATTTAAAAACCAAGTATTACTCTTCTTTCAAAAATGATTCATAATTCTTTTGAAATACTTCAAGATTCTTATTATTTAGACTCAAGTCAAAAGATTTCAAGTAAAACCATGTTCAGTTAACACACGTACGTCTACCGTACTATATATATACTTTAAAATATCATGCTTAAGAGTATAGGAAGAATCACATACCTTCTCGGCGAAATTCACCTGCCAAGTCGAATATGTCGCGCGCAGAGTATCAACCTATAATAGTCAAATACGTCTATCAACGTCTAGACTACTCTGTAGGATAATCTAAGCAGAGGGTTCTCTATTCTATGGAAAATCGGGCAACACTTCCCTACCCGGTAAACTATATAAGTCTACTGTAAACACAATCCTATGTAAGTACAGTTCAATCTTCTTTAATACTTCAGATGTGATTACAGTTCAATTCTCTTCTGTAATACCCTTCTATGTATTTTATACTTATCTCTATACTTCTACAGTATGTATACTCCAATTATAATAGAAGGATAAGATTATTATTTACCTCGATAAGCCCAAAATTATCCAAGATATAAGTCGATCCTGAGCAAGGTTTAGCTCCTAAACTGAACGCTCCAATCCGCTCCAAGAAACCCTTAGAAGTTTCTACACAACTTCTACTTCCTACTTCAACCAACTATGAAGTTTCTCTTAGGGTTTCGTTTAGTGACTAAAGGAATATAAGGTAGTATTTCCGGACTCTACGTATAGAGGTAACTTTGGAAATACTATAAGGGATTGGCTAAGGTATTTTTGGGGATAGTAACAATACTTGGAGAGTATTTTCTACCAAGGGGGGAGGGCTTTTGCTGAGACTACTAGGAAAGGGGGGGAGAGGTGTGTTTCAGCTAAGCTCTTTCTCAAGAGGGGGGGGGGGGGGGGAAGGCATGGACGAGAGCTTCTCTCAAAGGGGGGGAAGGTTTGGAAACTTGGAAGATGATTTGTGGATGAAGAAGTCTTCATCTTAAGGGGGGTATTTATAGGGCTTTCAAGGGCTAAGATGAAGGCATGTGGAGGGCAAGTGGAGGGTGGGGATTTGCACAAGTGCACCCTAACCCTACTCCATAAATCACTCACAAACATTGACCCTTAGTTTAGGCCCCAAAATCGTGCCATCCGTGGGCTCTTTGCCGTCCACTTGAGGGTGACAAGTGTCACCCTCTCGTTGGTCCAAAATATTTCATCTCTCGAAAAAATCCGCAAAAATTATAAATGACATAGCCGTAATTTTCCCTACGCAAGTTTTGGAAAACGTTTCGTCGGAAAACAATTCGTTTAGTGGGTTGTGCACAAATTTTCGTCCCTATGCCTACTTTAAGGCTCAAACTTTTGTACGTACGCCCTACGCATATACTCCGAAATACGGGTATAACAGAGTGTGCTAGATCCGCATCCTTAGGATCTTTACTTTGGTGTCGGAGCTCCATCTTCTCCGAGGCTCGACTTTTCGTATGATCTCCTGTTGTTGTAGATAGTTTTGTACATTCAGGGTATGGCGGGGCCCTGTCCCGCCATAGTTGTTTACCTTCTTAGAGGTCTGTAGTCCTATTGTATAGTTGGGATGTAACTGCCAGACTTGTTTATATATATATGCCGAAAGACGACTTTTTCTCAGATAAACTGTGTCTCATTTCACATTTGTTTCATGTCTTGGTTTTATATTCCGCTGATTTCTCTGATGTATGACTACTGGGTGCGGGTAAGGCACGACCACGCCCCGAACGGGTCGTGACAAAAGTGGTATCGAGCGATTAATCCTGAAAGTGTCTACGAAGTATCTAGTAGAGTCTTGATTATCGATGTGTTGTGCACCACACCAATATTCAGGAGGCTATAGGATATTTAGGATTGGTTTCCATTCTTCTCACTCTGAGATCGTGCCTTAGAGTTGTGTTATAAGTTGGACCCCTCTAACGTATTCCTTTCTCAGACGCTTATGCCTCGCCGCAAGGCAACCCGCCCGTGGCGGCAAGGCATCCGGAGGAGCCGCTAGTAGGACACAGAGGCCACGAGGCCTGTGCCCGCCTATACCTGGGCGATACCTCGACGGCGAGTTCCACGACGCCGCCCCCAAAGCAGGTTTAGAGCCGCAGCGATGGTGATGAGACCACAAGATACGCACCTCCATCCACACCGGAGCGGATGAGATGGGTTACATAGAGATGGCGCCATCGCCGTGATCGTGGCGCATGAGATAGGCCGATGCAGCAGCTCAGCCCAAAGAAGCACTGGTTCACCCGAGATCGGATAGTTTGAGGCTACGGATTTTCTCGAGTCAGTTCGCTAGAGTTCTATAGGTCGAGGCCTGAGGATGATCCGCAAGAGTTCATCCGTCAGTTGCAGAGGATCATGCGAGTGATCAAGGCTTCGGAGACCGAGTCCGTGATTTTCACATCGGCTGCGTGATACCGCAGTCGACTGGTTTGATTCGTGGGAGCTATCCCGGGGAGAGCATGCACTTCCAGCAGTATGGGATGAGTTCTCGGAGGCTTTTCTCAGTCACTTCTTGCCTCCGCAGATGAGGAGGGCACGGGCCGACAAGTTTTGATCTTTGAGCCGAGAGAGGCGCACGCCAGTGAGTACAACGTTGAGTTCGATTCGTTGTCTCGGTATGTCCCGACATTAGTAGCGGATATGGAGGACCGAGTGCACCGCTACATCACCGAGCTAGACGATTATTTGGCAGAGTCTTGCTCGGGTGTAGCTCTGCAGCCGGGCATGGACATTGCCCGCATTCGTGCTCACGCACTGATGCGAGCGTAGAGGCCGACGGGTTGTGATATCGCCGAGGCAGGCTAGACGGCAGGTCTTTTGGCGCTCTCGGTGGGCGGCCTCAGCAGCCTAGATTTGCACCACACCACTCAGAGCACTTCTACACCGCCTTCGGCGGGCACTGCGGCCCCGTGACTTGGGCGCCCGTGGTAGCAGAGGTTAACCGACGACCACCCCTCGGTGGCCGTCGGTAGATCCCATTACGGAATTGTGGTATCGCTACGGAGTTTGTTTCACTTGCGCGCAGGTCACTTTGCGAGGAACCGTCCACTCGGCGCAGGTAAGGTGGGTCGCCCTCTGTGGTCTTTCACGGGTCTTCTTCATCTCCTACAGTTACTCGCCCGAGGCGTGGTACTCAGGGGCCAGCAGGTCGCGGCAGAGGTCATGGCGCGGGTCCCAGTTCTAGCGGTCCTCAAAACCGCATTTATGCCTTGTCCAGCCGGCAGGACCAGGAGGCGTCGCCGGATTTTGTCACAGGTACCTTATCAGTTTCTTATTGTGACGTATATGCCTTGATAGATCCGGGTTCTACTCTGTCCTATATATCTCCCCTTATTGCTAGTAGGATAGGGATAGAGCCTGAGTCCATAGACCCTTTCGAGGTAGCTACGCCAGTGGGTGATTCGGTGGTAGCTCGGCGGGTATATAGAGCTTGCCCGGTGTCTTTATGCACTGCCGACTCAGCCGACTTGATAAAGTTGGATATGACTGATTTCGATGTGATCATGGGTATGGATTGGCTAGCTTCTTGCTACGCCAATGTAGACTGCAGGGAGAGGGTGGTACGGTTCCGATTTCTGAGAGCCGTTATCGAGCGAGGAACACCGTGTCGCCGAGGGTAGGTTTATTTCCTACCTCAAGGCCGGGAAGATGGTGCGCAGGGGTATATCTACCATCTCATTCGGGTGTTTGATATCGAGGTCGCGTACGCATCTTGATCGCCCTGAGTCGAGAGTTCCCGGATGTGTTTCCGGATGACCTCCTGTATCCTCCGAGAGGAGATAGAGTTTTGTATCGATGTCTTTGCTAGACACTCGGACTATTTCCATTCCGCCATACGTAATGGCACCGCCGAAGTTGAGAGAGTTGAAGGACCACCGAGATTTCTTTGGAGAAGCGGCTTCATCAGTCTAGTGTTTCTCCGGGAGCGCCGTATTGTTCGTGAAGAAGAAGGGCGGACGCCGCGCATGTGTGTTGATTACAAATTAACAAGGTGACTATTAAGAACAAATACCCCCTTCCCAGGATTGATGATTTGTTCGACCAGTTGCAGGGTGCGAGATGTTTCTCCAAGATTGATCTGCGATCGGGCTATCATCAGGTACGAGTCAGAGAGTCGGATATCCCTAGATCGCATTCGACCAGACGCACTATGAGTTCAGGGTCATGTCTTTCGGTTTGACCAATGCTCCGGCGGTATTTATGGATTTGATGAACTGAGTGTTCAAGCCATTTTTGGATACGTTTGTGATAGTATTCATCGATGACATCTTGGTTTATTCTCGCTCAGAGCAGGAGCATGCGGAGCATTTGAGGACTGTGCTGAGAGTTCTCCAGACTAAGGTTATGCGCCAAGTTTTCCAAATGTGAGTTTTGGTTAACTTCGGTGGCTTTTCTTGGGCACATTGTCGGGGCCGATGGTATTCAAGTGGATACGGCTAAGATCGAGGCAGTCAGGACTTGTCCTAGACCTACTACACCAACAGAGGTGCGCAGTTTTCTGGGCCTCGCAGGTTATTATCGGCGGTTCATGGAGAAGTTTGCTTCTATCTCTGCACCATTGACTAGGCTGACTCAGAAGACAACTAAGTTTCAGTGGACTGATGCTTGTGGCGTGGTTTCCGATTCGGGCGAGATATCACGACCGCCTCGCTTTACTCTTCCGCAGGTCCGATGGCTATGTCGTGTATTGTGATGCGTCAGGCATCGGGCTTGGATGTGTGTTAATGCAGCAGGGCAAGGTTATAGCATACGCATCCCGACAGCTTAAGAAACATGAGAAGAACTACCCCACCCATGATTTGGAGTTGGCAGCGGTGATTCACGCCTTGAAGATCTGGAGGCACTATTTGTATGGGGTTCATGGATATTTATACGCACCACAAGAGCCTCTAGTATATCTTCACCAGAGGAGCCGAACTTACGGCAGAGCGGTGGTTAGAGCTGCTCAAGGATTACGATGTCGACATCCCGCACCACCCAGGAAGGCCAATGTTGTGGCGGATGCCCTTAGTCGTAGGTCGATGGGAGTCTATCGGATGTACACCGCAGAGGAGGGCATGGTCCGCGAGTTGCATCGCCAGCGAGCCTGGAGTCCGATTGATTGGTTACGATAGCGGTGGGTTCGAGTTCGAGAGGTTGCCGAGTCTTCCATCGCCGGCGAGGAAGAGGCAACAATTTGAGGATCCGGTTTGACGCCGCTTATCGTGATACGCCGCCGTGAGGAAGGGTCCTTTTGAGGTAGCACCATGGGGTGCTAAGGTTTGAGCGGGCAGTGTGTTCCGGATATTGCAAGACTTCTGCGAGTTCTAGGGAAGCACACAAGCGTTACTATCCATCCGGGGTCGACAAAGATGTACCACGACCTCAGATCTGTGTATTGGTGGGATGGCTTGAAGAGGGACGTTGCAGAGTTTGTGGCTCAGTGCCCGTGTTGTCAGCAGGTGAAGGTAGAGCACCAGGGGCCTGGTGGTTTGTTGCAGACGATAGAGATCCCGACCTGGAAGTGGGAGGTGATCAACATGGACTTTATCACAGGATTACCTCGCACTCAGAGGAAGCATGATTCTATCTGGGTTATCATCGACAGGCTGACAAAATCAGCCCACTTTCTTCCCGTCAGGACGACTTTTTCGGCTGAGGATTATGCCAGACTTTACATCCGAGAGATCGTCGGACTGCATGGGGTCCCTATTTCTATCATATCATACAGAGGAGCCCAATTTACGGCTAACTTCTAGAGGTCCTTCCAGAAGAGATTAGGGACGCAGGTGAGCCTGAGTACTGCATTCCATCCTCAGACAGACGGACAGGCAGAGCGCACTATCCAGACTCTTGAGGATATGCTGCGAGCCTGTTATTGACTTCCGGTAGCCGAGGATCATTTGCCTCTAGTTGAGTTTGATAATAATAGCTACCACTCCAAGATTCGACGAGCCTTATGAGGCCTTGTATGAGAGGAAGTGCAGATCGCCGATAGGCCTGGTTTGATGTGGCGAGGTGCGATTAGTAGGACCGACCGTTCACAGGCGATGGATAAGGTGAAGCTTATCCAGAGCCGGCATCGACAAATTTCGAGTCGCATGGTCGTATGCAGATCATCGTCGTCGACATCTGGAGTTCGAGGTTGATGATTGGGTTTTCCTGAAGGTGTCACCCATGAAGGGTGTGATGAGATTCGGGAAGAAAGGGAAACTCAGCCCAAGGTACATTGGGCCATATCAGATTGTCCGCAGGGTAGAAAAGGTTGCTTATGAGTTGGATTTGTCGTCCGATCTTGAGGCAGTGCATCCGGTTTTTCATGTTTCTATGCTGAGGAGATGTATCGGGGATCCATCTAGGGTGCACCCGATTGACGATGTCCAGGTGACCGAGGGGTTATCGTATGAGGAGATTCCCATAGCGATAATCGATCGTCAGTTAGGCGTCGGACCAAGGACGTGGCTTCCACAAAGTCTTGTGGCGGAACGAGCTCGGGAGAGATGACGGGAAGGCGAGGAGGACATGAGGCGTAAGTATCCTCACCTATTCCCACACCTCCGGGTAACTCACTTTCCTACTTGTAAATTTTCATTGACATATTTGCTTAAGTGTTGTATTGTGGCCATGTGTGGCATTTGCAAACTGTTTAAGTTATGAGGAACTTTCTCATTAGATGTCTTAGGAAGGAACAGTCGGGACGAATGTTTCGACGGAGGAGAATGTTATACCGTATTTCCAGTATATGCGTGGGGCGACGTAAAAGTTTAAGCCTTAAGTTAGGCAAGGGATCGAAAATTGTGCACAACCCCGAAAAGAATTATTTTCCGAAAAGTTTTCCAAACCTTGCGCGGAAAATTACTATGACATTTATTATTTTTGCGGATTTTTTCGAGATATGAAATATTTTGGACCAACGAGAGGGCGACATGTGTCACCCTCAAGTTGGCGGAATTGTGGACGATTTCATGGCACGTTTTTGTCATGAAAAAGGGCTTAAACATTGGTCAAGGTTAGGTAGGATATTTTGTGATATTTTTGGAGTAGATGGATAAGGTACACATGTGCAAATCTACACCCTCCACTTGCCCTCCACTTGCCTAAATCTTGGCCCTTGAAAGTCCTATAAATACCCCCCTAAGTTGCAAAGAATTCTTCATCCACAAATATTTTCCAAGTCTTGAAAATTCCCTTTTCCCCTAGTGAGCTTTCGTCCAAGCCTCACTCTCCCCCCCCCCCCCTCTTGAGTGAGCTAGCCGAAACATCCCCTTGGTAGAAAAATACTCTCCAAGTATTGTTACTATTCCAAAATACCTTAGCCTTATACCATTGTATTATTCCAAAGTTACCTCTATACGTAGAGTCCGGAAATACTACCTTATATTCCTTTAGTCACTAAACGAAACCCTATGAGAAACTTCATAGTTGGTTGAAGTAGTAAGTAGAAGTTGTGTAGAAACTTCTAAGGGTTTCTTGGAGCGGATTGGAGCGTACAGATTAGGAGCTAAACCTTGCTCAGGATCGACTTATATCTTGGATAATTTTGGGCTTATCGAGGTAAATAATCCTATCCTTCTATTGTAATTGGAGATTACATACTGTAGTAGTATAGAAATAAGTATAAGATACATAGAAGGATATTAAAGAATAGAATTGAACTGAAATCACATCAGAAGAATATAAATGAAGAATTGAATCAGACTTACATGTGATCTGATTTACGAGACTTGAGTAGTTTGACGGGTAGGGAAATGCTGCCCAATTTTCCGTAGAATTAAGAACCTTCTGCTTAGAATATCCTACAGAGTAGTCTAGACGTTGATAGACGTATTTGACTATTATAGGTTGATACTCTGCGCGCGACATACTCGACTTGGCAGGTGGATTTCGCCGAGAAGGTATGTGATTCTTCCTATCCTCTTGAGCATGATATTTTAAAATATATATATAGTACGGTAGACGTACGTGTGTTAACTGAACATGGTTTTACTTGACGTCTTTTGACTTGAGTCTAAATAATAAAGAATCTTGAAGTATTTCAAAAGAATTATGAATCATTTTTGAAAGAAGAGTAATACTTGGTTTTTAAACAAAAAGCTTAAGAGTTATACTAGCTTTATGGGAAGTTAGGTATAACGACTTAAGAAAGATAAAAGGAACGGTTTACTTATGTGTTATGAAAGACTTGTATTGATTTCTGGAAAGTATAGTAAGATGGTTTGATGAGTAGACATATTATGATGCTATGTGTGTTAGTGTCTTGTAAACGTTTGTTTAAAGAGGTTATTCTTATTTGTGCTTATGTTGTTTAACGATAAGCCGTTATGTTAGTATTATACCACTCACCTCTTGACATGATATACCGGGGGTTAAGCTGCCCCCCAATGCGAGGGATGCCTCATGCGGTTCCAGGGGACCTATGCGGAGCTACGAGAGTTCCAGGTTAGTGTGCGAGGGAATACCTCATGCGGTCTATGTGGCCATGCGGACTACGAGAGTCCAGGACGATGCCGAGGAGTAGCTACCCTCGATGCGGGGAATGTCTCATGTGGGCCTAGGTGGCCTATGCGGACTACGGGAGTCCAGGATTAGGCATGCATAATGATACTATGGGCGATTGGCCTTGCTTCGATCATTCGCAGCCTAGAAAAGTCCTGTTACAGTTTATCTATTATTGCTCTTGTTTGTGATGTGGCACTATGTGCGGTTACATTGGTTGTTTCGTACATATTTGTAAAATTGGTTTTAGAATGATATGATTTCATTAAAGTACTTTACAGTTTCACATACTTGGTACCTGTTGTACTGACCTCCTTCGGGGGGCTGCGTTCATGCCGCAGGTAAGGGAAAACAGGTGCTAGATCCGCATCCTTAGGATCTTTACTTTGGTGTCAGGAGCTCCATCTTCTCTGGAGGCTCGACTTTTGGGTATGATCTCCCTATTGTTGTAAATAGTTTTGTACATTCAGGGTATGGCGGGGCCCTGGCCCGCCATAGTTGTTTACCTTCTTAGAGGTCTGTAGTCCTATTGTACAGTTGGGATGTAACTGCCAGACTTGTTTATATATATATGCCGAAAGACGACTTTTTCTCAGATAAACTGTGTCTCATTTCACATTTGTTTCATGTCTTGTTTTTATATTCCGCTGTCTCTGATGTATGACTACTTGGGTGCCCGGGTAAGGCACCAGTCACGGGCCCCGGAACGGGTCGTGACACACGCCTTGAAGATCTGGAGGCACTATTTGTATGGAGTTCATGTGGATATTTACACAGACCACAAGAGCCTCCAGTATATCTTCAGCCAGAGGGAGCTGAACTTACGACAAAGACGGTGGCTAGAGTTACTCAAGGATTATGATGTCGATATCTTGTACCACCCAGGGAAGGCCAATGTTGTGGCAGATGCCCTTAGTCGTAGGTCGATGAGGAGTCTATCAGATGTACATCCAGAGAGGAGGGGCATGGTCCGCGAGTTGCATCAGCTAGCGAGCCTTAGAGTCTGATTGATTGGTTCTGATAGCAGTGGGGTTCGGGTTCGAGAGGTTGCCGAGTCTTCCATCGTCGAGGAGGTGAAGAGGCAACAGTTTGAGGATCCGGTTTTGACACTCAGACGTGATACGCCTCTTCGTGAGGAAGGGTCCTTGAGGTAGCACCACGGGTGCTAAGGTTTGAGGCAGGTTGTGTGTTCCGGATATTGCGAGACTTCGGCGGGTTCTGGGAAGCACACAGCCGTTACTCTATCCATCCGGTCGACAAAGATGTACCACGACCTCGATCCGTGTATTGGTGGGATGGCTTGAAGAGGACGTTGCGAGTTTGTGGCTCGGCCCGTGTTGTCGCAGTGAAGATAGAGCACCGGAGGCCCGTGGATTATTGCGACGATAGAGATCCCGACCGGAAGCGGAGGTGATCAACATGGACTTTATCACGGGATTACCTCGCACTCGGAGGAAACATGATTCTATTTGGGTTATCGTCGACAGTCGAAAATCAGTCCACTTTCTTCCGCGGGATGACTTTTTCACGAGGACTATGCCGACTTTACATCCGAGAGATCGTGAGATCGCATGGGTCCCTATTTCTATCATATCCGACCGGAGCCCGGTTCACGCTAACTTCAGAGGTCTTTCCGTAAGGTTTAGGGACGCAGTGAGCACGAGTCTCGCATTCCATCCTCGCAGGCACGGACAGCAGAGCGCACTATCCGCACTGCGAGGATATGCTGCGAGCCCGTGTTATTGACTTCGTGGTAGCTGGGAGGATCATTTGCCTCTAGTAGAGTTTGCGTATAATAATAGCTACCACTCCAGTATTCAGATGGTGCCTTATGAGGCCTTGTATGGGAGGAAGTGCAGATCGCCGATAGGCTGGTTGGACGTGGGCGAGGTTCAGTTGGTTGGGCCGGACTTGATACAGCAGGCAGTGGATAAGGTGAAGCTTATCCAGACGCGGTTATTGACAACTCAGAGTCGACATAAGTCGTATGCAGATCATCGTCGTCGGCATCTGGAGTTTGAGGTTGATGATTGGGTTTTCCTAAAGGTGTCACCCATGAAGGGTGTGATGAGATTCGGAAAGAAAGGGAAACTCAGCCCAAGTTACATTGGGCCTTATCAGATTGTCCGCAGGGTAGGCAAGGTTGCCTACGAGTTGGATCTGCCGTCCGATCTGGAGGCAGTGCATCCGGTTTTCCATGTTTCTATGCTGAGGAGATGTATCGGGGATCCATCTAGAGTGCACCCGATTGACGATGTCCAGGTGACCGAGGGGTTATCGTATGAGGAGATTCCCATAGCGATACTTGATCGTCAGGTTAGGCGTCTGCGGACGAAGGATGTGGTTTCCGTCAAGGTCTTATGGCGGAACGAGAATAGGGAGAAGATGACGTGGGAAGCAGAGGAGGACATGAGGCAGAGATATCCTCACTTATTCCCCACACCTCCAGGTAACTCACTTTCCTACTTGATTTTAATTTTCATATGTACTTAAGTGTTGTTTTGTGGCCATGTGTGGCATTTGCAAATTGTTTAAGTTGTGCGGAACTATATCATTACCTGTCTTGAGGAGGAACATTCGGGAAGAATGTTTCTAAGGAGGGGAGAATGTTATACCCCGTATTTCCAGAGTATGTATGTGAGGACGTACGTACAATTGTGTAAGCCCGAATTATGTTAGGGACGAAATTGTGAAGCTTCCTACGAAAAGAATTGTTTTTCCGACGGAAAATTTTCCGAACCTTGTAAGGGAATTTTGCGTTTTCAAGAATTTATTTATTTTGGATTTTTCCGAGAGATGAAATATTTTGGACCAACGAGAGGGCGACATGTGTCACCCTCAAGTAGACGGTTGGTGGAGGGAATTGTTGGCACGTTTTTGCCATGTAAAAGGCCTTAAACATTTGGTCAATGTTTGCTAGATATTTATGGAGTAGATGGATAAGGTAGCACATGTCCAAATCTCCACCATCCACTTGCTTTAATATTGTCCTTTGAAGGTCCTATAAATACCCCCCTAAGTTGCAAGAATTCTTCATCCACAAAAATATTTTCCAAGTCTCAAAAACTCCCTTCTGTCTTTGTGTGCTTTTCGGCCAAGCTCGCCCCCCCCCCCCCCATTCCTTGTGTCTCGTCTGAAGCACACCCTCCCCTTGGTAGAAAAATCTCTCCAAAGTATTGTTATTCCCAAATACCCTAGCCAAATACCTTGTAGTATTCCAAGTTACCTCTATACTAAAAGCCCAGAAATACTACTTTATATCCATTAGTCACAAAATGAAACCCTAGGATAATCTTCATTGTTGGTTAAAGTAGTAGGTAGAAGTTGTGTAGAAACTTCTAAGGGTTTCTTGGAGCGTACAGAATAGGAGCTAAACGTTGTTCAGGATCGACATTTAAACTTGGATAATTTTGGGCTTATCGAGGTAAATAATCTTATCCTTCTATTGTAATTGGAGATTACATACTGTAGTAGTATAGAAATGAGTATAAGATATAGAATGATATAAAAGAAGAGGATTGAATCAGATTTACATAGATTTGTATTTACTGAGACTTGTGTAGTTTGGCGGGTAGGGAAGTGCTGCCCAATTTTTCCGTATAATTAAGAACCTTCTGCTTAGAATATTCTACAGAGTAGTCTAGACGTTGATAGACGTATTTGACTATTATAGGTTGATACTCTGCGCGCGACATATTCGACTTGGCAAGTGGACTTCGCCGAGGAGGTATGTGATTCTTCCTATCCTTTTGAGCATGATATTTTAAAATATATATATAGTACGGTAGACGTACGTGTGTTAACTGAACATGGTTTTACTTGACGTCTTTTGACTTGAGTCTAAATAATAAGAATCTTGAAGTATTTCAAAAGAATTATGAATCATTTTTGAAAGAAGAGTAATACTTGGTTTTTAAACAAAAAGCTTAAGAGTTATACTAGATTTATGGGAAATTAGGTATAACGACTTAAGAAAGATAAAAGGAACGGTTTACTTATGTATTTATGAAAGACTTGTATTGATTTCTGGAAAGTATAGTAAGATGGTTTGATGAGTAGACATATTATGATGCTACGTGTGTTAGTGTCTTGTAACGTTTATATAAGAGGTTATTCTTATTGTGCTTATGTTGTTTAACGATAAGCCGTTATGTTAGTATTGTACCACTCACCTCTTGACATGTTATACCGGGGGTTAAGCTGCCCCCCGATGCGAGGGATGCCTCATGCGGGTCCAGGGGACCTATGCGAGCTACGAGTTCCGTGTTAGAGTGCGGAATACCTCATGCGTCTATGTGGCCATGCGGACTGCGAGTCCAGGACGATGCCGGAGAGTAGCTACCCTCGATGCGGGGAATACCTCACGCGCCTAGGTGGCCTATGCGATCGCGAGTCCGAGATTAGGCATGCATAATGATACTATGGGCGATTGGCCTTGCTTCGATCATTCGCGGTCTAGAAAAGACATGTTACAGTTTACCTATTACTGCTCTTGTTTGTGATGTGGCACTATGTGCAGTTAACTCGATTGTTTTCATTCATACTTGTGAATTGGTTTTATAAAATGTTAAGGTTTTATATACGTGTATGTATATCTCTGCATTTACGCTCACATACTGCACTACCAGATCGACCTCCGGGGCTGCGTTCATGCCGCAGGTAAAGGGAAGCAGGTAGCGGATCCTCAGTCTTAGGATCTTTACTCTGGTGTCAGGAGCTCCATTTTTCCGGAGGCTCGACTTTTGGGTATGATCTCCCTGTCATTGTAGATTTATGTACATTCAGGGTATGGCGGGGCCCTTTCCCGCCATAGTTGTTTACTTCCTTAGAGGTTTGTAGTCCTATTGTAAAGTTGGAATGTAACTGCCAGACTTGATGTATATATATATGCCGAAAGGCAACTTTTCCTCAGATAAACTGTTTCTCATTTCATATTGTTTCATGTCTTGTTTTTATATTCCGCTGATTACTCTGATGTATGACTACTTGGGTGCCCGGGTAAGGCACCAGTCACGGGCCCCAGAACGGGTCGTGACAACCGCGTCCCAGAATGGGCCGGGAAGTATACCTTTATGGGCATACTATATGATTTTACCGCGTCCCAGAATGGGCCGGGCAGTATACCTTTATGGGCAGACTTATGTGACCTTACCGCGTCCCAGAATGGGCCGGGCAGTATACCTTTATGGGTAGACTTATGTGACTTTACCGCGTCCCATAATGGGTCGGGCAGTATACCTTCGTGGGAAGACTTTTTATGCATTCACCGTGTCCCGCAAATGGGCCGGGTTACGTTATCACGTATGGATAATCAAAGTGAACTTCAAAATGAGACGTCCCTCCATAAAGGGCCGGATTATGTTATGCAAGTGTTACACCCCGTAGTTCCAGAGTATGTAGACGAGGACGTACGTACGAGATTACGACAGTAAAATTGGAAAGGAAGAAAGATGTGATTTTTTGACGGAAAAGATTCCGAACCTTGTGAAGGAAATTTTACATTTTTAATATTTTAACCGATTTCGGATTTTTCCGAGAGATGAAATATTTTAGACCAATAGGAGGGCGACATGTGTCACCCTTAGGTGGCATTGGTTGGACGAAAATGGTGGGCAAGTGGCCAAGTCAATAAGTCAAGTCTTGCAAGATTTTTTCTTTGGGATAGTGGGAGTAGGTGGACGTTTTTGTGGGAAAGTGGGGGAGGCCTTGTTGGACGGTTTTCTTGAGCAAGTGGATGGCCACTTGGCTCATTGTTGTGGTGGACATATGTCCCAATGTTGTGGTGGACATATGTCCCAAGGTCAGTGGACACTTGGTGGAAGACTCCACTCACACAAGCTATCTAATCTACACCCTCCACTTGCTTTAATCTTGGCCATTGAAGGTTCTATAAATACCCCCCTCTAGTGCAAGACTTCTTCATTCACTTAACATTTCCAAGTCACAAAATCCTTCCCCCTTAGTTGCTAGTTCTCGTCCAAAAACCCCCTCCCCCTTGTCTAGTGTTTCGTCCGAAACACCCCCCTTCCCCCCTTCCTTGTTGTTCGTCGAAATACCCCCCCCCCCCTGGTAGAACAGTTGTCTTCTAGTATTGTTACTATGCCCAAATACCTTAGCCTTGTATCCCTAGTAGTATTCTAAAGTTATCCTAACATAAGAGCCCGGAAATACTACTTTATTCCATTAGTCGCAAAATGAAGCCCTAGAAAAATCTTCATAGCTTAGATGAAGTGTTAAGAGAAGTTGTTTGAAAACTTCTAAGGGTTGCTTGGAGCGGGTTGTAGCGTCAGGAATTGGAGCTAAACGTTGCTCAGGATCGACTTATATCTTGGATAATTTTGGGCTTATCGAGGTAATGATCTTTATCCCCCTATTGTAATTGGAAATTACATGTTGTAGTAGCTAATAATTGAGTATAAGATATATTGGAAGAATCAGTATAAAGAATTGAACAGATTTACATTGACCGTATTCTGATGAGACTTGTAGTATTATTGTGGAGTAGAATTGTACACGTCCGGTTAGACGTGTAACCCCCACCCCCACCCCCACCCCCCTCTTGGAGTTGTTGGCTTGGTAGCAAGCTTTGTTAGAGGAGGAGATTTATGTGGTTGCGGGGGGGGGGGGGGGGGGGTTCTGCCAAATTTTCCGTAGAAAAAGGAACCTTTTACTTAGAAATATTCTACGGCGGATCTATAAGTTAATAAACGTTTATGGCCATTATAGGTTGAAATCGCGAGTAGCGTATTCTACTTGAAGGGTGGAAAAGGCTAGCAGGATTATAGTACTGTGGAGCGTTTTGCTAATTGTCGATAATCGTCGCGAGGTATGTGAACCTCTTCCTATCCTTTCTAGCATGATATTTGTGAAATATATTTAGTGTAGTAGACGCACGTGTGTTTAAAGGAAATTGATTTTCCTTTTGTGTCCTTGACTTGATTCCAAAGTTAAGTGACTTGTTATGAAATATTCAGGACTTGAATTATGTTAAAAAGTTGTAAAACCTCACTCATGAGTAATGGGTGTGTGGTCTTTTAAAGAATAAAGTTACCTTGATTTCGAAAATAAGAATGGTTTTATCATTGGATTTAAAATGATAACTTGACTTATAAACAACTTGATTTTGGGAAAGGAGAAGTAACTTGATTTAAAGGTATAGGTTACTTGTTTTTAAAAGAGTAAGACACTTGGTTTAAAAAGTATATTGCTACTTGACTTTTAAAGGAAAAAGTGTCTTTGTTTTAAAGGAAGGTATGGTTTTGTCTTAAGATTGGTTTAAAAAGAAGGTATGGAAATTGTTTTGGTTTTACTTTGATGTCTTTTGACTTGAGTTTTAAATAATAAGAATCTTGAAGTATTTCAAAAGAGTTACGAATCATTTTTGAAAGAAAAGAAATACTTGGTTTTAAAAGCTTAAGTGTTATACTAGCTTTATGGGAAGTTAGGTATAGCGACTTAAGGAAGATAGAAGGAACGTTTTACTTATTTGTTTATGAAAGTCTTGTATTGATTTCTGGAAAGTGTAGTAAGCTGGTTTGATAAGTAAACATGTTACGATGCTACGTGTGTTAGTGTCTTGTGATGTTTGTGTGAGGGGGTTATTCTTGTTGTGCTTACGTTGTTAAACGATAAGCCCGTCAGATCGCTATTATATCACATACCCCGACTTGTTATGATGTCGAGGACTTGCCACCTCGATGCGAGGAATACCTCACGCGGTCTGTGTGACCCACGCGAGTCGGGAGTTCCGTGGATTGATCATTCCGGTGTGTTATCCGACGCGAGAATGCCTCATGCGATGCGTGTGACTATGCGGTCAATGTGACTATGCGATCGCGAGTCTAGGAGATGCCGGGTTAGCTACCCCGACGCGAGAATACCTCATGCGGTCTGCGGACCTATGTGGATCGCGGAGTTCGAGGATTAGGCACGCATAATGATACTATGGGAGATTGGCCTTACTGATCATTAGCGCTAGAAAAGACCGATTACATTATATCTATTTTTGCTCTTGTTTATCTTTGCCGCACTATGCGATTGAATTGTTGTATTTGTAAGTGGTTTTAAATATGCTTTGATTTCATTTCGATTTTTACGCTTCACATACTTGGTACTGTTAGATCGACCTCCTTCGGGGGGCTGCGTTCATGTCGCTGGTAGAGGTACACCAGTCGTCGATCCTCGCTCATAGGATCACAGTTAAACATTTTGGGAAGCTCCGTTTCTCCGGAGGCTTATATTTGGTATAGTCCCCTGTTGTTGTAGGTACTTACATTCAGGGGTATGGCGGGGCCCTGTCCCGTTGTTGTTGTTATAACATTCGTAGAGGTCTGTAGTACTGTTGTGGGCAGAGTTTGTAAAAGGGATGTAATTGTTCGGGTTCAAGTTTTATTTATATATTCAGAAAGGTAACCGTTTTGGTTATCCTGTTTTCTTATTTCATTATTGTATATCTTGTTTCATGTGTACGTTTTTATATTCCGCTGATTTTCTCTGATGTTGTATCACTAGGGTGCCCGGGTAAGACACCAGTCACGGGCCCGGGTTCGGGTCGTGACAGCAAGATACGCAAGTTATGTGTTTATGAACTTGATGATTTTTTCCTAAGAAGGTATGTAAGATTTTGATTATAATACTTACTGAAAATGGGCAAAGATAATAATGTGCGATTAAGTTCATGAGTTATAATGGCACGGTAGGATCTGGTATTTACTTTTTATACTTGCCCCTGTCATTCCTTTGTACAGTTATGATTTGTTTACTGTACCTTATTTTTCGTTCCATATTCTGCACTGTTAGATCGACTTCTTCGGGCCGCGTCATGCCCGCAGGTATTAGGTACACAGGTTGGTGATCCTTGCTCTTAGGATCTATGTTCAGCATTTGGGGATAGTTCCGATGTTCCGGAGCTTGTCACTATGTCTAGATATATTCAGAGGTACGACGGGGCCTTGTCCCGTCATAGTTGTTGTTCAAACTCTTAGAGGTCTGTATTCATATATGGGTTAGACTACAAGGGTTGTATGTTTTTATACAGTGATATGTTATGGTGGCAGACTTATCGGCTTTGCCTTTGTTGTTTTTTTAAAAAAATGAGTGGTATTTATCTTCCGCGTTTTACTTATGTTGTATGAATAGAAGGGTGCCCAGGTAGGGCACCAGTCACGGGCCCGGGGTTCGGGGCGTGACAGTTAATACCAAGTTATCGTTCTCTTTTCCTACAACTATTTGGGCAGCACTTCCCCTGTTTATACATACTTTTCCACCTTTCGAGAAGGCCAATTTCAACAATAACCAATACACCAATTAAGGGCACAACAAGCAGCAACCAAGGGGATTCACACCCATATTTCTCACGTAAAAACAGTCTCTAAAACTGCACAATAATATCTAACAGTTTTAAAGCAATTCTCGGCCAACAACCCCAACACAATTACCCTTTCCATAATCCTTTTTAATCCATTTCAAGTTCCAATACTTTTATACAAGTCATAACAACTTATCAACAATAAGATTACTTCATTATAACATGCAATAGGTGAAGTTAACAACAACAATAACCAATGTCCCGAAAAACTGTCAACTCTCGGCCACTTCACCAAAACTGCCCCTACACTTCTTATTCTACATTCTTCTTAATCACAAGTTCAACTATTAATTACTACAACATGTAATATCCAAATTACTTCAAGAGGAGGAGGAATCCTTACCGTAAATATGCCCAAAATAGTCCACAAGTTCTCGGCTCCTAGTTTCCTCTTTGTACCATTTTTTCAAGTTACCACGACATGCAGGAATCCTCTACAAGCTTGTATTCATCCTGCTTTCTTGTTTTTCTTCCAACAAGTTTGTGAATAAGCTTAGGGTTTCAAGACCTTATTCTTGGCCAAAACCGTGACCCACTATCTTGGTGTGTTAACTTGTCTTAGGTGCTTAATCTTGGAGAAATGAATTAATCTTGTTCTTCACTTTGGCTATGGAAATTCCAATATCTTAAAGGCTAAGGAAGAGAGAAAGGATAGGTGTTTTTAGAGAGAAGATTGTCACGACCCGACCCCGGACCGCGACTGGTGCCCTACCTGGTCACCCTTCTAATCATACAACATAATAAACTGCGGAAGATAGATAACACTCTTTTTTTTTTTAAAACCAAGGCCAAGCCGATAAGGCTGCCATAACATAAAAATTTCCCGAAAAGGGCTACACTGTTTAACAATGTAAAAAAACAACTCTAGCCAGTCCAACCCACAGATGAATACAGACCTCTAAGATTTGAACAAATACTATGACGGGACAAGGCCGCGCCGTACCCCTGAATATACATAGCCATGATAACTCCGGAACATTGGAGCCATCTCAATGCCAACCAGATCCTAAGCTCATGGATCCACAATCATACCTAAACTGCGGACATGAACGCAGCCCAGAAGGGTCGATAACAAAAATTTAATATGGAATGTAAAATAAGGTACAGTAAACAAATCATAACTGTACAAAAGAATGACAGGGGTAAGTATAAAAAGGGTACATACCAGATCCTACCGTGTCATTACCATCTCGTGAACTTAATCGTACCTCATTATCTTTTCCATTCCATTAAGAGTTATAGCCAAATCTTACGTACATACTTAGAAGAAATCATTAAGTTCATTACCATATAACTTACTTATCTTTCATAACATAATCCGGCCCTTTATGGGGGGGCGCATATACTACCCGGCCCAATCTGGGACACGATCAAGTCACACAAATATCAAAGCGTGCCCGTGGAATCACTGCCGACAGTCATAAGTGTAACATATAACCATGTGACGCGCCCGTGGCATCCTACTCACCGCTTGCATACATACACAATACATATATATATCTCCGGCCCGTGGAATCTCACATCACTGCCGACAGCCGTAGGTGTAACATATAACCATGTGATGCGCCCGTGGCATCCTACCTCACTGTCGGCGTACATATATACAACATATATATATATATATATATATATAACGTGGCCGCATGCCCCGGAATCCCTCATCGTATAAGCATGGCCATAACGTGCCCTCAACATCCCTTATCGTAGGTGCAGGTCTTCATGGGGAGCTAGCCCATGGAGTAATAATATAACATGCCCCTAATCCTCATCGCGGTACATGTCTTCATGGGAGCTAGCCCATGGAGTAATAATCGCATATAGCATGGTCGCATGCCTAATCCTCATCGATAAGCATGGCCATGGGTAATAAAACAACCGAATCTAACCCGCCTCCTGGTCACATGCCCCGGAATCCCACATCGTATAAGCATGTCCAAGGATCAATCATAATGGAAGCATACCCGTGGAATCCCACATCACTGTCGGTACCTCCAAGTAAACTTACAACAAGACAGCCGACCCTCCAACCGAGAGTCGCGACAACGTAATAAAACATAATACTTGCACTCAAAGGCTATCACCAGCACACATAGGCAAGTTCATAAAATCTATAGACTTTCATTTTTTATAAACTCATGGCACTTTCGTTTCACACGTAAAAATCCGTGAATTTAACCCAAAGTACTACGTACTTCCATTCTTTTCAAAAGGTTCCTTTTCATATAAAACCCCAAGATACTAACACCCGTAGTATCAAGGCTTGTTTACATTTCACATAAGTCACTACGCTTTTAGAAATACGTTTCTCGGCTTCTAAATCAAGTGACCCTTATTTTAAAACTTTAAGAAAGTGATACCTTTAAATCAAAATACCCTTCCTTATTTCAAGTTACTCCTTACTTACATTATTAGAGGAAACCATTCTCTTAACCTTTCATAAAGTCGTTATAACCAACTTCCCATAAAGCCATTATAACCCTTTATGGTTTTAGACAATTTCATTCCTTTTTCAACCAAGAGACTTATACTTTTAAAACCAAGTATCATATATTTTCAAATCAATTTTCTTAACTTCCAAAATACTTCAAGTCTCTTAACTTTAGAAATCAAGTTTCTTAAATTTTAAATCTCAAGTAACTCACACCTTTTAAAACAAGTTACTTCCCTTAAATCATGTCATTTCTTCCTTTAAGAATCAAGTTTCATTACTTGAAAATAAAGTCTCTCAACCTTTTAGGAGTCAAAGGTTCATAGTCTTAAAACTTCATAACGTAAATTCTTTAAGTGAAGTACATATGCCTTATGTGTGTGAATAGATTATACTTGTTTATAACGATCTTATTAAAGCAGCCATGATCTAGAAAATGTAATACAATTTTGTCTTATCTTAGCTTCTATGCAGATGGAGAATTCTACTTGTTTTAATATAATTATCGTCATTACATTTTCCTTTATTAACGCTGCAATGGCTTGTTCGATACTTATTCTCATTTGTGTCGTAACTTAGCCAAGTCAACTTGGCTCCAAAATACCTCCTAACGACTCTTACCAACATCCCCCAAAAGACTTGGTAAGAACTTAGGATAACTTAGACATAACCCTTACGTAGAGTAAATCAACATACATACCTCTTAACTTCTAAGAGTAGAAGGAATCATGAAATAATACCACATGTATATTCCATACATAGAATCATGTCAAAAGAAGGAAGAGGTTCACATACCTCGCGACGATTATCGACAATTAGCAAAATGCTCCGAAGTACTTCAACCTTGATAGTTATTCCATCCTTCAAGTAGAATCCGCTATACTTAGTACTTCAACCTAAAATGGCCATAATACCTCCATTAACCTCTAGCTTCGAACGTAGAATATTCTAAGTGCAAAGTCACTAAATTCTACGGAAAATCGGACAACACTTCCTTTGTTTCTACATACTTTGCCACCTTTTTCAAGGCCGAATACAATAACCAAACACGCCACATTTAAGGCCCAACAATTCAGCTAACCAAAGGGGATTACACGCCTTAACAGGACGTGTAAAATTCCGCCCCACAATTGATATCAAACTAGTCCACAATACAATGCCATTTTCGGCCAAAAGGTGCAACAACTTATCAATCTTTCCAATTCATTTTCAATCCAAGTTCTTAGGTCTAACATGTTATATTGTCATAAACAACTACAACAACTATAATTCCTTCTTTATATAACATGTGGCGACTAAACTAGTAACCAAATTGAATTACAATCTTAAGGGCTAAATCATGCAACTTTTCGGATTCCATCCAAATATTCCATAACACATATCATTCTTCATAATATAATTCACATGATCATTCCTAACTACTACAACATGAAATCTTGAATTTTAATAGCAAGACGGAGATTATTACCTCCTTAAGCTCAAAATGATCCAAAACCCTAAGTCGATCCTTAGCAACTCCAACTCCTTTTCTTGACGTTCCAATCCGCTATTTGCAACCCTTAGAAGCTTGTGAAAAACTCCTCTTCTATTTCCATCTTCAAAGTTGAAGAACACCTTGGGTTTTCGCCTTGCGACTAACGTAAAAATGCGTTTTTTCCAAAATATTTCTATTGAGATATCCTTACAATACCCTCATGAACCTTGGTTTAAAGTGTGGAGCTTAAAGAACAACAAACGAATTTTTTTTTCTTTTTAAAACCATGAACCCGAGAGCAATACCTTGCTCATCCAGCTTTTCTTGAAAATTTTCTAAGTATAGAACCCTTGTCTTGCTACTAGTATGTATATAAAGCATAATGGAGGGCCAAGATTAGAACAAATGGGTGGTTTGGATGCAAAAATCTTGCCAAGTGGCCCTTTTGACTTAGTCAACATTATCAAGCTCTACTTGCAAGACTTAGTCTTTTTTCATGGTCAATGACCATACTACCCTTGCATAATTTCGTCCAAGAACATGTGGGGGGTGCCACGTGTTGCCCTCCCATTCGTCCATAAAATTTCGTAACCCTCGTGGGTCCCACAAAACGTAAAATTCCTCGGGTGGGCCCCACATGACCAAATCCGTAAAAATAAATTTCCATAATGATAATACATTCCATAACCCTCAATTAATGCATTTTGAGAATCTAATTCTCACCAACGAACATTTTCCTTTCCGACGTTCGGAAGATTTTCCGTCGGAAAAACAATTCTTCCTTTCGTACCCTTTCAAGTCTTGTGTTCCTTACATACATTTTCTTAAACATGTCCTTGAACTATGGGGTGTAACAAATATTTTCTTTGTTCTAAGTCTTCAAGACTTAGTAAGCTATGGGTGTATATATTTATATAGCCCAATTGGAGATGTCACGACCCGACCCCGGGGCCGCGATCAGTGCCCTACACAGGCACCCTGCCAGTATACATCGAGAATAGCGCAATGAACATACACAACATACACCATTTTTAGACAATAAAACACAGGCTAGCAGATAAGGCCGCTTTCCATAAAATATGCATAATCAAAGAAAATCAGACAAACTTGGCCTCATGTACCAAACCACAACATGTGACTACATGCACTTAGAATAACAACAATATGGATAGGGCCCCGCCATACCCCTGAATGTACATAAATCTACAACAGCAGGGAAAGACCGTACCCAAAAGACAAGCCTCCGGAGAAATGGAGCTTCAGACGTCTGATATGTGATCCTAAGAATGAGGATCCACCACCTGCTTACCCTTACCTGCAGATGAACGCAATTTCCAGGAAGGGGTCAAGACACAATATGTACTAAGTATGTAAATCGAAAATACCGTAATTACATCATAAGTTTAAAACAAAGCCTAAACATGTATGATAATAAAATTACGAAGGTACAAAGGCCTTACTAACCATGAGAGTAAGCGATAGTATCGTGACATAAAAATAGGAAGCTCACGATCAAGCGGGACCATCCGCTCGGTATCATTAAGCAATCCTACTCGGGACTATTTCACCCGTGATAGTCGTGTGGACTCGCATGAGGTATTCTCGCATAGTCAGACTACCAAGATAGGACTATTTCACCCGCATAAGCCCATAAGGACTCGCATGAGGTATTCCTCGCATCGTGGGTAGCAAATCCACGAAAATGGGTGGTATAACTATCTTGGGGATTTACCCCTCAATTATACTCTTACCCTGAAGCAGGTGGTATAACTATCTTGGGGATTTAGCCCTCAGATATACTCTTACCCTGGAGAAGGTGGTATAACGATCTTGGGGATTTACCCCTCAGATATACTCTTACCATATCTCAACCGGCCATCATACATAAAGTAAGCAAGTTAAGAAATCCCCCTAACTTCTTATTCATATACACTCTCATTTTAGTTTACTTAAGGCACTAGCATATCTTTTATAAAAATCCGGGAATTTAACCCAAGTACTACATACTTCTACTCTTTAAAACAAATGACTCTTTTTAGTATAAAACTTCCAAGATACTATTAACCGTAGTATCAAGTCAAAATCACTTTTCAAGACAAGTCACAATACCTTTAGAAATAAAGTTAGGTTTCTAAATCAAGTGACTCTTTTTCTTATAAAACCTTAGGCAATTGATGCCTTAAAATCAAATTGTCTTTTCATTAAATCAAGTCATTTATCTTTCCATAAAGCTAATGTAACCAACTTTCCATAAAGTCGTTATATTCACTTTATACCTTAGTCAAGTACAATTTCCTATCCAAGGGACTTATACGTTTAAAACGAAACAAGTATCACATACTTTAAAACTCTTCAAGTCCCTTAACTTTAATAAAACTTAAGACATCCTTAATACTTTCAAAGAAGTGAGTTAATCTCCTAACTCACCCAACTTGGCTATTCATAAAGGTCTTGTACGTCTACCGTACTTTCAAGGTCTTGTACGTCTACCGTACTATATACGTACAACTAGTCATGCTCAAAAGATAGGAAAGTTCTACATACCTCTTCGGGTCAAGCCACTTGCCAAGTACCAAATCCATCCCGTAGTATGTGTTACACCCCGTAAGTCCAGGACATGTAAAAGAGAATGTACGTAAGGAATCAAGACTTGGAAATTGGTACGAAAGGAAGAATTGTTTTTCCGACGGAAAATCTTCCGAGCGTCGGAAAGGAAAAATGTTCGTTGTTGAGAATTGGATTCTCAAAATGCATTATTTGAAGAGTATGGAACTTATTAACATTATGGAAATTTGTTTTTACGGATTTGGTCATGTGGGGCCCACCCGAGGAATTTTATATTTTTGTGAGGCCCATGAGGGTTACGGAATTTTATGGACGAATGAGAGGGCGACACGTGGCACCTCCACCACATGGTCTTGGTCGAAAATTTGCAAGGCTAAAATGGTCATTGACCATCAAGAAAGATCAAGTCTTCAAAGCTTGATAATATTGACCAAGTCAACTTGTCCACTTGGCTATTTAATTAATGATCCTCATCCAATCCACACAAGTGTGTTAATCTAAGCCCTCCAATGTGTTTTATATACACACTAGTGCAAGACTAGCTCTTCTAACACTTAGAAAAAAATCACAACATTTTCTTGTCCACAAGGTAGCTCTCGGGTTTGCACATATTCCCACTAGAAAAATTTGTAATTTTGATCCATTATTCACAAGACTTTAACCCAATGTCCCTAAAGGTATTGTAAGGATATCTCAATAGAAATATTTCAGAAAAACGGCGTTTTCGTATTAGTCGCAAGGTGGAAACTTAAGGAGTTATTCAACTTTGAAGTTGGAACTTGAAGATGGGTTCTTCATAGGCTTCTAAGGAGTGTTTGGAGCGGATTGGAACCTAAGGAAAGGAGCTAAGAATTTCTAAGGCGCGACTTTGAATCTTGGAATTTTTAAGGGCTTATAAAGGTATAATTTTTGTCGTTTTAGTAGTTAAGACTTACTTATTGTTGTAGCTATGGATATTAGCAAGCATGAGATGTTTAGTATGAAGTTTGATAAGTGTATTGACTATTGGAACCCTAATCCGAAAACTAGCATGTTTAGCTTTAAGATTACAATTCAAGTCGATTATTAGTTTAAGTCGTCGCATGTTGTATAAAGAAGGAAATTGTAGTTGTTGAAGTTATTTATGACTATATAACATGTCACGACCCGTTCCGGGGCCCGTGACTGGTGCCTTACCCGGGCACCCAAGTAGTCATACATCAGAGAAAATCAGCGGAATATAAAAACAAGACATGAACAATGTAAATTGAGACACAATTTATCTGAGAAAAGTCGCCTTTCGGCATATATATATAAACCAAAATCTGGCAGTTACATCCCAACTGTACAATAGGACTACAGACCTCTAAGGAAGTAAACAACTATGGCGGGACAGGGCCCCGTCATACCCTGAATGTACATATATCTACAACATCAGGGAGAACCATACCAAAAGTCGAGCCTCCGGAGAAGATGGAGCTCCTGACACCAAAGCAAAAGATCCTAAGGATGCGGATCTAGCACCTGTTTTCCCTTACCTGCGGCATGAACGCACTTCGGGCGAGGTCAAGACAACAGTACCAAGTATGTGAAATCAGAAAGTACTTAAATGAAATCATATCATTTTAAAGCCAATTTTACAAATATGTATGGAATAACCAATGTAACCGCATAAGTGCCACATCACAAACAAGAGTAACAACAGTAAATCAGAATGTGTCTTTTCTAGGCCGCGAATGATCGAAGCAAGGCCAATCGCCCATAGTATCATTATGCATGCCTAATCTCGACTCAGAGTCCGCATAAAGCCACCTAGGCCCGAATGAGGTATTCCCGCATCGAGGGTAGCTACTCCTGCATCGCCCCGACTCGTAGTCCGCATGGCCACATAGACCGCATGGCCACATGGACCGCACACTAACACGAACTCGTAGCTCGCATAGTCCCCGACCCGCATGAGGTATTCTCGAATCATAGTCACACGCATCGCACGAGGTATCCCCGTGATCGGGCAGCTTAACCCCCGGTATATCATGTCAAGAGGTGAGTGATGTAATACTACCATAACGGCTTATCGTTAAACAACATAAGCACAAACAAGAATAACCTTTTTTACACAAACGTTACATGATACTAACACACATAGCATCACAATATGTCTACTCAACAAACCATCTTATTGTACTTTCCAGAAATCAATACAAGTCTTTTATAAATACATAAGTAAACCGTTCCTTTTATCTTTCTTAAGTCGTTATACCTAACTTCCCATAAAGCTAGTATAACTCTTAAGCTTTTGTTTAAAAACCAAGTATTACTCTTCTTTCAAAAATGATTCATAATTATTTTGAAATACTTCAAGATTCTTATTATTTAGACTCAAGTCAAGAGACATCAAGTAAAACCATGTTCAGTTAACACACGTACGTCTACCGTACTATATATATACTTTAAAATATCATGCTTAAGAGTATAGGAAGAATCACATACCTTCTCGTGAAATCCACCGCCAAGTCGAATATGTCGCGCAGAGTATCAACCTATAATAGTCAAATACGCCTATCAACGTCTAGACTACTCAGAGGATAATCTAAGCAGATTGTTCTCTATTCTACGAAAAATCGCAAAGACTTCCCTACCAGAACTATACAAGTCTCATCAGAATACAAATTCCGTAAGTACAGTTCAATCTTCTTTAATTCTTTAGATGTGATTACAGTTCAATTCTCTTCTGTAATACCCTTCTATGTATTTTATACTTATTTCTATACTTCTACAGTATGTAATCTCCAATTACAATAGAAGGATAAGATTATTATTTACCTCGATAAGCCCAAAATTATCCAAGATATAAGTCGATCCTGAGCAAGGTTTAGATCCTAATCTGAACGCTCCAAGAAACCCTTAGAAGTTTCTACACAACTTCTACCTTCTACTTCAACCAACTATGAAGTTTCTCTTAGGGTTTCGTTTAGTGACTAAAGGAATATAAGGTAGTATTTCCTGATTCTACGTATAGAGGTAACTTTGGAAATACTATAAGGGATTGGCTAAGGTATTTTTGGGGATAGTAACAATACTGGAGAGTATTTTCTACCAGGGGGCGCTGCCGAGACTACTAGGAAATGGGGAAGAGGGTGTTTCGGCTTAGCTCTCTAGAGGGGGGGGGGGGGGAGTGAGGCTTGGACGAGAAGCTCACAAGGGGGAAGGGAGATTTCAAGACTTGGATAGTATTTTGTGGATGAAGAAGTCTTCAACTTAAGGGGGGTATTTATAGGGCTTTCAAGGGCTAAGATGAAGGCAAGTGGAGGGCAAGTGGAGGGTGGGGATTTGCACAAGTGCACCCTATACCTACTCCACAATTTACTCACAAACATTGACCCATGGTTTAGGCCTTAAAATCATGCCAACCGTGCCCTCTTTGTCGTCCACTTGAGGGTGACAAGTGTCACCCTCTCGTTGGTCCAAAATATTTCATCTCTCGGAAAAATCCGCAAAAATTATAAATGACATAGCCGTTATTTTCCCTACGCAAGTTTTGGAAAACGTTTCGTCGGAAAACAATTCGTTTCGTGGGTTGTGCATAAATTTTCGTCCCTATGCCTACTTTAAGGCTTAAACTTTTGTACGTATGCCCACACGTACATACTCTGGAAATACGGGGTATAACATTCTCCCATCCTTAGAAACATTCGTCCCGAATGTTCCTTCCCATGACAGATAAAGATAAGGTTCCTCATAACTTAAACAGTTTGCAAATGCCACACATGGCCACAATACAACACTTAAGTAGATATGATACTGAAAATTTACAAGTAGGAAAGTGAGTTACCTGGAGGTGTGGGGAATAGGTGAGGATACTTCTGCCTCATGTCCTGCTCAACTTCCCACGTCATCTCCTCCCTGAGCTCGTTCCGCCACAAGACTTTGACGAAAGCCACGTCCTTGGTCCGCAGACGCCTAACCTGACGATCGATTATCGCTATGGGAATCTCCTCATACGATAACCCCTCGGTCACCTGGACATCGTCAATCAGGTGCACCCTAGATGGATCCCCGATACATCTCCTCAGCATAGAAACATGAAACACCGGATGCAGTGCCTCCAGATCGGATGGTAGATCCAACTCATAGGCAACCTTGCCTACCCTGCGGACAATCTGATACGGCCCAATGTACCTTGGGTTGAGTTTCCCTTTCTTCCCGAATCTCATCACACCCTTCATGGGTGACACTTTCAGGAAAACCCAATCATCAACCTCGAACTCCAGATGCCGACGACGATGATCTGCATATGACTTCTATCGACTCTGAGCTGTCAATAGCCGCTCCTGGATAAGCTTCACCTTATCCATCGCTCAGACAGTCTGGTCCTACTAATCGCACTCGCCTACATCAAACCAGACTATCGGCGATCTGCACTTCCTCCCATACAAGGCCTCATAAGGCGCCATCTGAATATTGGAGTGGTAGCTATTATTATACGCAAACTCAACTAGAGGCAAATGATCCTCCCACTACCTCGTCAATAACACGGGCTCGCAGATATCCTCAAGAGTCGGATAGTGCGCTCGCCTCGTCCGCTGCTCGAGGATGGAATGCGACTGTGCTCACTCGTCCCTAGACCCTTCTGGAAAGACCTCCGTGGTTAAGCAGAATCGGGCCTCTATCTCGATATGATAGAAATAGGACGCCATGCATCTCACGATCTCTCGGATGTAAAGTTCGGCATAGTCCTCGACGAAAGTCGTCCCGACGGAAGAAAGTGGGTGATTTCACACCGTCGACGATAACCCATATAGAATCATGCTTCCTCTGAGTGCGAGGTAATCCTGTGATAAAGTCCATGTTGATCACCTCCCACTTCCAGGTCGGGATCTCTATCGTCTGCAATAATCCACCAGGCCTCTGGTGCTCTATCTTGACCTGCTGACAACACGGGCACTGAGCTACAAACTCTGTAACGTCCCTCTTCAAGCCATCCCACCAATACACATATCTAAGGTCGTGGTACATCTTGGTCGACCCCGGATGGATAGAGTAACGTGCGCTGTGTGTTTCCCCTAGAACTCTTGCCAAGTCCTGCAATATCCGGAACACACAACTCGCCAAACCTTAGCACCCCATCGTGCTACCAAAAGGACCCTTCCCCTCACGAAGAGCCGTATCACGATACCGCGTCAAAACCGGATCCTCGAACTGTTGCCTCTTCACCTCCTCGATGATGGAAGACTCGGCAACCTCTCGAACTCGAACCCCACTGCTATCAGAATCAATCAGTCGGACTCCAAGGCTCGCTAACTGGTGTAACTCGCGGACCATGCCCCTCCTCTCTGGCTGCACATCTGATAGACTCCCCATCGACCTACGACTAAGAGCATCTGCCACAACATTGGCCTTCCCCGGGTGGTACAAGATATCAACATCATAATCCTTGAGTAACTCTAACCACCGCCTCGCCGTAAGTTCGACTCCTCTCGTGAAGATATATTGGAGGCTCTTGTGGTCTGTATAAATATCCACGAACCCCATACAAATAGTGCCTCGGATCTTCAAGGCGTGAATCACCGCTACTAACTCCAAATCATGCGGGTAGTTCCTCTCATGCTTCTTAAGCCGTCGATGCGTCGCTATAACCTTACCCACCGCATCAACACACATCCGAGCCCGACGCCTGATGCATCACAATACACTACATAACCGTCTGGACCCTCTGGAAGAGTAAGAACGGGGCGCCGGGCCTCTCCTTCAAGAATCGGAAACCACGCCACAAGCATCACCCATCAAACTTATCTCGCTTTCCGAGTCGGCTAGTCAATAGTGCGTAGATAGAAACAAACTTCTCCACGAACCGATAGTAACTGCAAGGCCCGTAAAGCCGCACACCTGGCTGAGTAGTAGGTCTAGGCCAACTCCTGACTGCCTCGATCTTGGCCGTATCCACCTGAATACCATCGGCCCCGACAATATGCCCAAGACTAGCCACCGAAGCCAACCAAAACTCACATTTGGAAAACTTGGCGTATAACTGCTGGTCCTGGAGAACTCTTAGCACAGTCCTCAAATGCTCCGCATGCTCCTGCTCTGAGCGGGAATAAACCAAGAAGTCATCGATGAACACTATCACAAACGTGTCCAAAAATGGCTTGAACACTCGGTTCATCAAATCCATAAATACCGCCGGAGCATTGGTCAACCCGAAAGACATAACCCTGAACTCATAGTGCGTCGTAGTCGGAATGCGATCTAAGGACATCCGCCTCTCTAACACGCACCTGATGATAGCCCGATTACAGATCAATCTTGGAGAAATATCTCGCACTCGCAATCGGGTCGAACAAATCATCAATCTCGGGAAGGGTATTCGTTTAATGGTCACCTTGTTCACCGTAATCAACACACATGCGCAGGCCCCGCCCTTCTTCTTCTTCACGAACAATACCGCGCCCTGGGGAGAAACACTAGGCTGATGAAGCCCTTTCTCCAAAGAAATCTCTCACCGTCCTTCAACTCTCTCAACTCGGCGGTGCCATTCTCAGATGGCGGAATGGAAATAGCCGAGTGTCCGCAAAGACATCGATACAAAACTATATCTCCCTCTCAGGAGGGATACCCGGGAGGTCATCTGGAAACACATCTGGGAACTCTCTCGACCACGTGAATCGATCGAAATCGTACCGCAGCCTTCAGATTTAACACCCGAATGAGATGGTAGATATACCCCTTCTGCACCATCTTCCTAGACTTGAGGTAAGAAATAAACTTACCCCTCGGCGACACAGTGTTCCCCTCCCACTCAACAACCGGCTCCTCAGGAAACTGGAACCGCACCACTCTCTCCCTGCAGTCTACATTGGCGTAGCAAGAAGCTAGCTAATCCATACCCATGATCACATCGAAGTCAGTCATATCCAACTCTACCAAGTCGGCAAGGGTTTGACGACTGCATATGGTCACTGGACAAGCCCTATATACCCGCCGAGCTACCACCGAATCACCCACTGGCGTAGCTACCTCGAAAGGGTCTATGGACTCAGGCTCTATCCCTATTCTACTAGCAACAAGGGGAGATATATGGATGAGTAGAACCCGGATCTATCAAGGCATACACGTCACAACATGAAACCGATAAAGTACCTGTGACGACATCAGGTGAGGCCTCCCGTCCGCCACCGACAAGGAATATATGCGCTCGAGGACCGCTAGAATCGACCCGCGCCATGACATATGCCGCGACCGCCGCCCATGAGTACCCTCGCCCGGGCGAGTAAATCGTAGGAGATGAAGAAGACCGAAAGAACTCGTGAGCCGACTCCTACCTCATACGCCTTGGTCGGACAGGCTCTCGCAAAGTGACCCGACTGGCCGCAACTGTAACAAACTCTCGGATTAGTACCACAATTCCCGTAATGGGATCTACCGCATCGGCCACACTAGGGGGGTGGTCCCGATCGGCTAGCACCTCTGCTACCCTGGACGTCTGAAGTCCTGGGGCCCTTGTCACGACCCGATCTCGGGCCCGCGACTGGTGCCTTACCCCGGGCACCCTAGTGATAACAACATCAGAGAAAATCAGCGGAAATAAAATTTAAACAGGAAACAAGAGACAATATAAGAAAACAGGCCAACCAAACGGTCACCTTCATGTATATACATATAACTGAACAGTTAAAATCCTTTACAAACCCTGCCCACAACAGTACTACAGACCTCTAAGAATGTAACAACATCTATGACGGGACAGGGCCCCGCCATACCCCTGAATGTACAAGTACCTACACTGACAGAGGATTATACCAAAAGATAAGCCTCCGGAGAAACGGAGCTTCCCAACGCTGAACTGCGATCCTATGAGCGAGGATCAACAACTGGTGTACCTCTACCTGCAGCATGAACGCTGTCACGACCCGAACCCGGGCCCGTGACTGGTGCCTTACCCCGGGCACCCTAGTGATACAACATCAGAGTAATCAGCGGAACATAAAACAAGACATGAAAATATTATGAAGTAAGAAACGATGTCGGAGAAAACTTGCCTTACGCATATATATAAATCAATTTTAAAACCGAACGATTACATCCCATTACAACTCGCCACAACAGCATTACATGCACTCTAAGAATGATACGACAACAATGCCGGACAGGGGCCCCGCCATACCCCGAATGTAAATACCTACAACGACAGGGGACTATACCATCGATAAGCCTCCGAGAAACGAGCTTCCCATACGAATCGTGACCCGAGAACTAGGATCAACGATCGTGTACCTCAACTTGCGGCATGAACGCAGCCGAAGGAGGTCGATAACAGTACCAAGTATGTGAAATCAAAATATCAGAAATGAAATCATAATAGTCTATAAAGCGGGAGACATGTATGATAACCAAACTACGATTTACAATAAATAGGCGATATGTCAAGTCGTGGACTCACGCCTCAAAGTCATCACTCAAACGTAACTATGGATCTCACGCCCATAACATCAATCATGCCCGTGGAATACCTTCCTCACTGCCGGCAGTTTATGATAAAAAAAGCACCAAGCACTACACA
Organism: Przewalskia tangutica; assembly: GCA_029844215.1. Lineage (NCBI taxonomy): Eukaryota > Viridiplantae > Streptophyta > Magnoliopsida > Solanales > Solanaceae > Przewalskia > Przewalskia tangutica. The sequence goes on from CM056718.1 coordinate 110,086,195, forward strand.
TGAACACCAGGTCCCACCTGTGTCCTAATAAAACAAGACAGGTAAGTGCGAAGGAATAACCGACTACTAACACCTACAAGACTAACGTGGTCATAAATCAGATCATGATATCTGCTGCATCATCACATGATCAAAGCCGGTCACTCGCCCGCAGTATCAAATGTGCGCGTCTAGCCCTGGAACTCTCCGTAGCTCCGCATAGGCCAACCTCATAGGCCCGCATGAGGTATTCCTCGCATCGAGGGTAGCTACTCCCCGGCATCGTCCTGGACTCGCAGTCCGCATGGCCACAAAGACCGCATGACCACAAGGGCCGCAAACTAACCCGGAACTCCCGTAGTTCCGCATGGATCCCCTGGACCCGCATGAGGTATTCTCGAATCATGGTCCTGCATCACCGAGTCTACCCCGCGACGGAGGCGCCTTAACCTCCGAGACAAGTCAAGGTGAGTGGTACAATACCAACATAACGGTGAGAGTCAAACAACTTTAAGCGCAATGAGGAAAACCCCCTTTACACAAAACATCACAAGATACTAACACACGTAGCATCCTAGCATGTTTACTTATCAAATCAACAAGAAAGTATTACAAGGCTATCACAAACCAACACAATCATGTTATACACACAAGGTACATTCTAATATATGATTAACAAGATCGGGTATCTATTCCCAAAGTACTTCATACATTATCTTTTAAAAGATACGTTACGTTTACAAAAGTCACACAATACCCGTAGTATATGAAAATAGAGTGATTATCTTTTTGAAGTAAACCAAAACACTTACCTTTGTAAAATCAGGTAACAACATTATTTTCCAAACGTCCAAGTTTGCCTAATTTCAAATGTTCACGGTTCTTATTTTAGAAAGGTTTCGTAGTTCATAGTCTTATTCATTTAAGGATATAATTCTCTTTTAAACCATCTGAGAAAACATAAGCCTTATATGTGAGTAGGATATTCTTGTTTATAACAATCTTATTACAGCAGCCATGATCTAGGAAATATCATTTTGTCTCATCTTAGCTTCTATGCAGATGGAAGTTTCTACTGGTTTTAATAATACTTAATCTGTCAAAATATTTCCTTTTATTAACGCTGCAGTGGTTTGTCGATACACATTCTGATTTCCGAAATCAGTAAAACATTCTTAAGCCGTTATACCTAACTTCCCATAAAGCTAGTATAACTCTTAAGTTTTCAAAACCCAAGATACTTCTTCTTTCAAAATGATTCAAAAAACTTTTGAAATACTTCACGTTCTTTATTATTACATAACCAGCTTATAGTTCAAATCGATTACCCTTTAAAAACCACAAGTATTTTCTTACCTACATAAAGTCATATAACCAACTTCCCATAAAGCCGTTATAACACTTTATGTTTTAGACCAATCAAATACATTTAACACATGTACGCCTATCGCACTACATAGTTACACACATATCATGCTAGAAGAGATAGGAAGAGGTTCACATACCTCGCGACGATTATCGACTAATAGCAAAACGCCCAAGTACCTCAAACCGCCGCTACTCCTAAGCCAAGTAGATCGCGCCACGCATAGTACTTCAACCTATAAGGCCACAAGGCGCTTATTAACATCTAGGTCTAATCGTAGAACATTCTACGTAAAATTCTAAGAAGATTCTCCCGCAACAACGTAAATCTCCTTCTCTATCGGGCCGCTACCAAGCCAACCAGGAGTGGGTTATACGCCTAACCCGGACGTGCACAATTCTACCCTACGTAAAATCTACACAAGTCATCAGAATACGCCCATGTAATTACAGCTCAAGATTTTCTTTACATTCGTGCTTAAGTCGCAAGACATTGCTGTAAGTATTATTCAGCTTAAGTCAAAAGACATTGCCGCACAACTGCTCCATTCTATATATAGTATACTATAACTATATATTCAACAACATGTAATTTCCAATTACAAATGTAAGGTCAAAAGTGTTTACCTCGATAAGCCCAAAATTATCCAAGTATAAAGTCGATCCTGGGCAACGTTTAGCTCGACTCCGCGCGCCCAACCCGCTCCGAACCACCCTTAGAAGTTCTAACCAACTTCTACTTAATACTCCAACTAACTATGGAGATTTTCCTGGGTTTCGGTTTTGTGGATCAAGGAAGTATAATAGTATTTCGGGCTTTTCAGATAAGTATAACCTTGGAATACTACAAGGTATAAGGGCCAAGGTATTTTGGGTATAGTAACAATACTTTTGAGAGTATTTCTACCAAGAGGGGGTATTTATACGAGACAACATCACAAGGGGGTGTATACCCTCGGCCAACCCCACTAGAGTGGGGTACTCTCGCCAAGGGCCTCACCAGGGGAGGGATGTTGGACGAACACCACAAGAGAGGGGGAAGGGATTTCTAAGACTTAGAAATTTTTTGGAATGGATGAAGAAGTCTTCCAAAGGGGGGTATTTATAGTACAAGCCAAGGCCAACCAATGGCCAAGATTAAGCCAAGTGCCATGCAAGTGTAGGGTCAAGATTATGCCAAGTGCACCTTATCCATCTACCACCAAAATATCCTACCAACTCCTTGACCAAACAATGGCCAATTCGTCCAACCCCTATTACCGCCCAAGCCCTTCCAATGAGAGGGTGACAAATGTCGCCCTCTAGTTGGTCCAAAATGTTTCGTCTCTCGGAAAAATCCGCAAAAAAAAAAATGACATAGCCGGAATTTTCCCTACGAAAGCTGTGGAAACGTTTCGTCGAAAAACGACTCTAACCGGGTGTTGTGCACAAAGAATAATTCTGCCAAGCCTATTCTCAAGTTCAATTTTTTCTACGTCGCCCCACGTACATACTCCGAAATACGGTATAACATTCTCCTCCTTAGAAACATTCGTCCGAATGTTCCTTCTAAGTCTCAAACCAAACGCGTCGCCAAGATAGTCTTCACTACTATACTTACGAACAATCCTGCCACAACCGCCACAACAACACTGCGCAAAATACTTACGCCCAAGTCCACGAGAAACACCTCTAACATCACAACGCCCCATCCAAGGGTCTAAAATATAATTCCTTCGCACTTTCTCCATACAAAGAAATGGTCACATCTCTTCTCGCAATACATGCTCGCTTCTCCCTTTACTCGTCCCGATACCACTTTTGTCACTTTGCCGCGAGGTTCTAGTGTCACTCCGCGACCTAACAAATGGTACCGGCCGCATGCGATCCCCGAGGTCGCATACACTAACTCTTACCACATTTAAATCGCTCGCTTCCAAAACTCGGTTACTATCTCTAACGTGGTCATCATTAATCGGGAACACTGATGGATCTCCGATACTTTCCGATCATAACAATACGAAAGACGGACGTCTTGCCTCCTAAGTCGGACGGCAAAAGCTAACATATAGGCAACCCGCCTATTCTTCATATGAACTCAAGCGGCCCAAAGTAACTCGCTAAGTTCCTCTGTTTTCCAAAACTCGCCACACCCAACCCGGTGGTACTTTCAAGAAGACCGACCGTCAATCTCGAACTCTAAGTGTAACGCCGATTATCCGCACGATATCTCCGAGCCGCCGAACCTCTTCTAGACAAGCGTTACCTATCCACACCGGAACAAACCTGAACCAACTATCTGAATCTTGCCAACATCGAACCAACCGACCGGCGACTTACACTTCCGCCCTGCAAGGCGTCATAAAGCGACATCCCAATACTGAAATGGTAGCTACTAAAACACTCCCTCAACAGGAGACAACAATCCTCGCAACTATCCCTGAAATCCAAACACTGGCCCGAGGGCGAATGTGATTCTGAGACTCACCTGAGTTCCTAACCTTGCCTGGTAAAACCTCCGTAAAAGAAACAGACTGCACTGGGCTCCGCTGTCTGTCATAAGGTAAAGGTAGGCACCCCGTGCAGCCTTACAACCTTTCTGATATAACGCCTCGCAACATACCACCGAGTACACGGTTTGGATTAAAAGATAAGACGGGCTGACCTCATCGGCCCGACTACTGATTGAACGCATCCACGAACTCGTACGCTGGTTAACTAAACTTGGGCCTAACACCCTCATGACCCTACCACAAGGCGGGACCACCACAAACTGACCCCACCACCATACATGCCGCGGGCTGACCCGCAACGTGGCCTCAACCCGACCCGGCAACGCGCAAAACGCTAGCTCCCCGATCCGGAACAATCTCTCTAATCATGTTACGAAAACCTAGCGGTATTCTTAGCTCAACTACCCTCTTTCATTCCACACTACTAAGGGACCTATCCCAAACATAGCTCACGAGCACTATGCACTCCGATAAGGATCAAACAAAACACTACACCTTTTCTCGAGATGGCCTTACCTCTAAGGTCTCTACGTATAAAGCTCCAAGGCTCACACTTCCCTATCCGTCAATCTTTCCCGGTTACTAACCATGATTTCTAATCACTAATTACACACTGCTATCAGAACATAACACTTATGATATACCCATCTTATCATACATACTGATCTCTAGAGGGTTAAGGATATATCTCAGATCTATCGCTTCACTCTCCTTAGTCGTTTCTAAACAAACCTACCGTAGGCACATAGCCAGGGAGATGACGAACTACCCACCGATCTCGAAGGTTGAGTCCTCCTACTAGGACATCCTTTCGACACACGGCTCGACGGCCGCAGTAAAACAAGTACCAACTAAAAGATGACATTCCCGATGACGTCATGTACACTGAACACCGGGAAAATCAACTGACCGGGCCGGAACCTACGTGTGGTCGTGGAACCGAAACTCGAGCTCGACCAACTCCCGCATACCCCGAACGCCCCAAATCCGTGGAAGACCACTCGCACCGGCGGAGGTGCATATCTAATCTGGCCGCGAGGCGACTTGCCTCGAAAGTTACCAAAGGACCTGGCCGCTCGCCTCTTCTATCGCCCTTCGTTAACCCGCCGATCTCTACGCTTGGCTCACGCGCATAAGCCCGCATACGTGCCATGCTCAAGCCTAATCAAGAATTACTCTTGTACAACCTCTCTTAGATAGTCATCAAGACTCGCAGACATCGGTATACTCTGGTAGCCAAATCCATACTAGTAATAAGGTCGCTTTTTGCAATCTATATTCCCTGTTCCGGCCGTGGAACCGGCGTTCAAACATCATGGCCGCAGAGGAATCGCCGCCGCGGCTAAACTCGCTGGGGCTTAGTGACGTCGCAGAACTCCCGAATGAAGCACCACCCTGGTGATGATTGGGCTGTGCCCACGTAACCCTCTCAGATTTCTACTCAGCCTCCTCGGCCGCTTTGCCCTCCTGGGCCCGGGTTGCCCTACGCGGAGGCATAACGGTAAGGGAAAGAAATACGTGAGAGGGTCCAACTTACAACACAGCTCTAAGGCACGATCTCATAAGAATAGAAACCAATCCTAAATATCCTATAGCCTCCTGATTATTGGTGTGGTGCACAACACACCGATAATCAAGACTTCATCTGATACGGTCTCAGACACTTTCCGAGGATTAATCGCTCGATACCACTTTTGTCACGACCAACCTGCCCGTGATCGTGCCTTACCGGGCACCCTAGTGATACAACATCGAGTAATCACGAACATAAAACAAGACATGAAAATATTATGAAGTAAGAAACGATGTCGGAGAAAACTTGCCTTACGGCATATATATAAATCAATTTTAAAACCGAACAGTTACATCCCATTACAACTCTGCCCACAACAGTACTACAGACCTCTAAGAATGATACGACAACAATGGCGGGACAGGGCCCCGCCATACCCCTGAATGTAAATACCTACAACGACAGGGGACTATACCATTGATAAGCCTCCGGAGAAACAGAGCTTCCCATACGCTGAACTGTGACCCCGAGAACTAGGATCAACGAATGGTGTACCTCAACCTGCGGCATGAACGCACTTCGGCGAGGTTTGCATAACAGTACCAAGTATGTGAAATCAAAATATCAGAAATGAAATCATAATAGTCTATAAAGCGGGAGACATGTATGATAACCAAACTACGCTTTACAATAAATAGCGAATATGTCAAGTCGTGGACTCACGCCTCAAAGTCATCACTCAAACGTAACTATGGGTCTCACGCCCATAACATCAATCATGCCCGTGGAATACCTTCCTCACCGCTTCAGCTTATGATAAAAACACTAAGCACTACACATGAACACCGTGTCCCACTCGTGTCCTAATAAAACAAGACAGGTAAGTACGGAAGGAATAACCGACTACTAACACCTACGACTAACAGGTCATAAATCAGATCATGATATCTGTCAGATCATCACATGATCAAAGCCGTCACTCGCCCGCAGATCAAATGCGCGTCTAGCCTCGAACTCTCGTAGCTCGCGTAGGCCAACCTCATAGGCCCGCGTGAGGTATTCCTCGCATCAAGGGTAGCTACTCCCGCATCGCCCCGACTCGCATCGCATGGCCACAAAGACCGCATGACCACAAGGGGCCGCAAACTAACCCGAGCTCCCGTAGTTCGCATGGATCCCCGACCCGCATGAGGTATTCTCGAATCATGGTCCTGCATCACCGAAGTCTACCCCGCGACGGAGGCGCTTAACCTCCGAGACAAGTCAAGGTGAGTGGTACAATACCAACATAACTACGAGAGTCAAACAACTTTAAGCGCAATGGAGAAAACCCCCTTTACACAAAACATCACAAGATACTAACACACGTAGCATCCTAGCATGTTTACTTATCAAATCAACAAGAAAGTATTACAAGGCTATCACAAACCAACACAATCATGTTATACACACAAGGTACATTCTAATATATGATTAACAAGATCGGGTATCTATTCCCAAAGTACTTCATACATTATCTTTTAAAAGATACGTTACGTTTACAAAGTCACACAATACGTAGTATATGAAAATAGAGTGATTATCTTTTGAAGTAAATCAAAACACTTACCTTTGTAAAATCAGTAACAACATTATTTTCCAAACGTCCAAGTTTGCCTAATTTCAAATGTTCACGGTTCTTATTTTAGAAAGGTTTCGTAGTTCATAGTCTTATTCATTTAAGGATATAATTCTCTTTTAAACCATCTGAGAAAACATAAGCCTTATATGTGAGTAGGATATTCTTGTTTATAACAATCTTATTACAGCAGCCATGATCTAGGAAATATCATTTTGTCTCATCTTAGATTCTATGCATGGAAGTTTCTACCGGTTTTAATAATACTTAGTCTGTCAAAATATTTCCTTTTATTAACGCCGCAGTTGGTTTGTCGATACACATTCTCGATTTCAAATCAAGAAACATTCTTAAGCCGTTATACCTAACTTCCCATAAAGCTAGTATAACTCTTAAGTTTTCAAAACCCAAGATTACTTCTTCTTTCAAAATGATTCAAAAATCTTTTGAAATACTTCACGTTCTTTATTATTACATAACCAGCTTATAGTTCAAATCGATTACCCTTTTAAAAACCACAAGTATTTTCTTACCTACATAAAGTCGTTATAACTAACTTCCCATAAAGCCGTTATAACACTTTATGTTTTAGACCAATCAAATACATTTAACACGTATGCGTCTATCGCACTACATAGTTACACACATATCATGCTAGAAGAGATAGGAAGAGGTTCACATACCTCGCGACGATTATCGACTAATAGCAAAACGCCCAAGTACTACCTCAAACCGGCTAATCCTTAAGCCAATTTTATGGTGCAACGCATGGTACTTAAAAATTTAAGGCCAAAAGGGGCTTTTTAACATCTAGGTTTAATCGTAGAGAACATTCTAAGAAGACTCTCCCGCAACAACAGAAATCTCATCATCTATCGGGCCGCTACCAAGCCAACCCTGGGGTTATACGTCTAACCCCGACGTGCACAATTCTACCCCACAGAAAAGCTACACAAGTTTACTGTAATACATTCCTATGTAATTACAGTTAAGTACTCTTCTTTACATTCAGGCTTAAGTCGCAAGACATTGCTGTAAGTATTATTCGAGCTTAAGTCAAAAGACATTGCCAGACAACTGCTCCATTCTATATATAGTATAATATAACTATATATTGAACAACATGTAATTTCCAATTACAACAGAAGGTCAAAAGTGTTTACCTCGATAAGCCCAAAATTATCCAAGTATAAGTATAACCTTGGAATACTACAAGGTATAAGGGCCAAGGTATTTTGGGTATAGTAACAATACTTTTGACAGTATTTCTACCAAGAGGGGGGGTATTTATACGAGACAACACCACAAGGGTGTATACTCTACCAACCCCACTCAGAGTGGTACTGCCAAGGGGCCTCACCATGGGGATGTTGACGAACACCACAAGAGAGGGGAAGGGATTTCTAAGACTTAGAAATTTTTGGAATGGATGAAGAAGTCTTCCAAAGGGGTATTTATAGTACAAGCCAAGGCCAACCAATGGCCAAGATTAAGCCAAGTGCCATGCAAGTGTAGGGTCAAGATTATGCCAAGTGCACCTTATCCATCTACCACCAAAATATCCTACCAACTCCTCGACCAAACAATGGCCAATTCGTCCAACCCCTATTACCGCCAAGCCGCTTCCAATGAGAGGTGACAAGTGTCGCCTCTTGTTGGTCCAAAATGTTTCGTCTCTCGGAAAAATCCGCAAAAATAAAAATGACATAGCCGGAATTTTCCTACGAAAGTGGAAACGTTCATTTAAAACGACTCTAACCGTGTTGTGCACAAAGAATAATTCGCCAAGCCTATTCTCAAGTTCAAATTTTTCACGTCGCCCTTACGCATATACTCGAAATACGGGTATAACAAACGCACTTCCGGCGAGGTCGATAACAGTACCAAGTATGTGAAATCGAAAATATCAGTAATGAAATCATATTTCATCATTTTATAAAACCATTTTGCGATAAATGTAAACAAGATTATGCCAAAGGGGACGATATCCCGAATAATCACTCACACATAACTATGGGTCTCACGCCCATAATATCACTCATGCCCGTGGAACTCATTACTCACTGCCGGCAGTACATGATGTAAAACAACACCCATATGTGAACCTGAACACTAGATCCTGCCTGCATCATCAAACCGATCGGGCCAAGTAGAGTCGCCATACCGCCTCAAAGCTAGTCATATCCCTTCACGGGCAAAGTACGGAAGCCAACTACCAGATCCAAAAGCTAGCCACGCAACTGGCCGAGGCAAGTACCATAAGCGAACGTACCATAGCCTACCGTCTCACAAGATATGATCGAGGCAAGTATCTCAAGCTATCTACCAGAGCCTGCCGATACACGAGAAATGACCATGACAAGTATCTAAAGTGTGCCTGAACCACATGTACAAATCAAGCCCGTGATCGCTCGTCACCGCGGCAAGATTCATGGATTAGAGGTCCATGGACAAATAACAAAACCCTCACAATGACCGCATGCCCCTGCATCTTACCTCGGAAAACATGGTCATGAAACCATCCTACTTTACGCATGCCCGTGGATCATCCATCACGTCAGCATGTCCAAAGGAAATAACAAGATAATACTCAAAGTGGACGCATACTCGTGGATCATCCAACGCGTCAGTATGTCCAAAAGAAATAACCAGATAATACTCAATAGTGGACGCATACTCGTGGACCATCCAACGTGTCAGTATGTCCAAGCAATCAATCAGATAGCCGGTCCTCCCCGAGAGACACGGTAGCACAGAATCAAAACACTTGCACAACAGAGGCTATCACAACAAGCATAGGCAAGTTCAACGTAATTTCATTTTATATCAACAATCTGGGTTTCAACCCCAAAATACTACCTACTTTCATTCTTTCAAAAAGACCCCTTTTCTTTACGTAAAAGCCACATAATACTAATACTCGTAGTATTAAAAACACGTTTTCTTTTCAAACCAAATTACTTTACTTTCGTAAAAGACCTTTACAAGACTTCTAAAATCAAGTACTTTTCTTTTAGAACAACATCAAGTATACTCTTTAAAACCCAAAAACTTACCCTTTTCAAAAACAAGTAACCTATACTTAAATCAAGTTACTTCTCCTTTTCCGAAAACAAGTCGTTATAAGTCAAGTCTCTTATCTTTCAAGATCAAGTCTCTTAACTTTCAAAATCAAGTCGTTTTACTGTCAAAACCAAATCTTTCTGTTATACCCCGTAGTTCCAGGGTATGTATGTGAGGACATACGTACGAGTATACGACAGAAATTTTGGAAAGAAAGGAAGATGTGATTTTTTCGACGGAAAAGTTTCCGGTTTTTGTGAAGAAAAAGGTTCGTTAATGGGAATTGGATTCCCAGATTTGGTATTTGGACTTCTTGGATTATATTAGAATTATTGGATTTTATTTTCGGAAATGGTCACGTGGGGCCCACGGGAGAATTTTACGGTTTTGTGGGGCCCGCTTTGTTTTTGAGATTTCCGGAATTTTGGATATTTTCGGAAGACGAGATATTTTGGACGAATCGGGGGGCGACACGTGTCACCCCATGTGGCACACTTGGCCGAATTGGATGTTGGCCAGCCACTTGTCCTCGCCGATTGGCCCTCACACTTGGCATAGTTTCGTTTGGCCATGTGGTGTGGCGGGGCCCACACACACACGGCCCAATCTTAACCATACACTTATATTTATCTTGGCCCTTGAATCTTCTATAAATACCCCTTAGCTTGAAGACATTATATTCATCCACTTGAATACTTTCCAAGGCAAATATTTCCCTCCCTTTGTATGCTTTTCGTCCACCTCTTCCCACTTGAGTAGAAATACTTGGAGTATTATTGTATAATCCCAAATACCTTGGCCTAGTATCCCTAGTAGTATTCCAAAGTTGTTTTAATACTAGGAGCCCAGAAATACTACTTTATCTCAATAGTCGCAAATGAAACCCTAGAAAAATCTTCCTAGCTTGGTGGAAGTATTTTAGAGAAGTTGTTTAGAAACTTCTAAGGGTCTCTTGGAGCGGGTTGGAGCGTAAGGAGTTGGAGCTAAACGTTGCTCAGGATCGACTTCTAAACTTGGATAATTTTGGGCTTATCGAGGTATATAATCTTGTCCCCCTATTGTAATTGGATATTACATGTTGTAGTAGTTATACTTGGGTATATTGTATTGGAGGGATGATTATAAAGGTTTGAACTGTATTTACATTGGACTGTACTTACAGTAGCCTTGTGTAGTATTATTGTGAAGCAGAATTGAACACGTCCGGTTAGACGTGTAATCCCCTGGGGGTTGATGGCCTGGTAGCGGGCCTTGATAGGGGAGGAGATTTATGTGATAGCGGGGGGGGGGGGGGAGGTGCTGCCGAATTTTCTGTAGAATAAGGAATCTTGTGTTTAGAATATTCTACGAAGAGAGCTAGAAGTTGATATATATATTGTGGTTGTTATAGGTGGATCTTCTACGCGCAGCATACTTGACTTGGCTTGTGGTTTAAGCTAAAATGGTATGTGATTCTTCCTATACTCTTGAGCATGATTGTTGTGAACTATATAGTACGGTAGACGTACGTGTGTGAAATGAGTTTTGTTTGTTTTAAACATAAGGTGTTATAATGGCTTTATGGGAAGTTAGTTATAACGACCTTATGAAAATAAAAGAAAGATTTGATTTTGAAAGTTAAGAGACTTAATCTTGAAAGATAAGAGACTTGACTTATAACGACTTGTTTTCGGAAAAGGAGAAGTAACTTGATTTAAGTATAGGTTACTTGTTTTGAAAAGAGTAAGTTAATTGGGTTTTAAAAGAGTATACTTGATGTTGTTCTAAAAGAAAGCCCTTGGTTTAAAAAGTATAGAGTACTTGATTTTAAAAGCCTTGTAAAGATTTTTACGAAGGTGAAGTAATTTGGTTTTTAAAGTAAAACGTGTTTTCTTTATATACTACGAGTATTAGTATCATGTGGCTTTACGTAAAATGAGGACTTTTTGAAAGAATGAAAGTATGTAGTATTTTGGGTTTGAAACCCGGATTGTTGGTTAAAATGAATGTATGTTGAACTTGCCTATGTTTGTTGTGATAGTCTTTGATGTGCAAGTGTTTTGTTGATATGCTGCCGTGACTCTCTGGGAGGGCCGGCTATCTGATTGATTGATTGGACATACTGACGTTGGGTGGTCCACGAGTATGCGTCCACTTTGAGTATTGATCGGTTGTTTTCAGATCGCCGTGACTCTCTGGGAGGGCCGGCTATCTGATTAATTTCCTTTGGACATGCTGACACGATGGATGGTCCACGAGCATGCGTCCAGTAGGATGGTTTCATGGCCATGACTTCCGAGGTGAGATGTCGGGGCATACGGTCATTATGAGGTTCAGATTGTTAGTCCATGGACCGCTAATCCATGGAGCTTGTCGCGGTGACGAGCGATCACGGGCTTGATTTGTACGTGTGGTTCAGGCACACTTTAGATACTTGTTCGGTCATTTTCTCGCACGGTAGCCTCTGGTAGATAGCTTAAGATACTTGCCTCGGTCATATCTTGTGAGACGGTAGGCTATTGTACGTTAGCTTAAGATACTTGCCTCGGCCAGTTGCGTGGCTAGATTTTGGACTGGTAGTTGGCTTCCGTACCTTGCCCGTGATGGGATATGACTAGCTTTTGACCGTAGTTGGCTATTCTACTTGCCCGACGGCTTTGATGACGCAGCGTGATCTAGTGTTCGTGTTCACATACGGGTGTTGTTTTACATCATGTACCGCCGGTGAGGAATGAGTTCCACGGCATGAGTGGTATTATGGCGTGAGACCCATAGTTATGTGAGTGATTATTCGGGATATCGCCCTTACTTGACATAATCTACTTATTGCGAAATGGTTTTATAAAATAATGAAATGTGATTTCATTACGCATTTTCGGGCCACATACTTGGTACTGCCAGATCGACTTCTGGGGCCGCGTTCATGCCGCAGAGGTACATCGGCCAGGATCCTCGCCGAGGATCACGCCAAAGATATCGGGAAGCTCCGTTTCTCGAGGCTTATCTTTTGCATGTTTCCACTGAGTTGTAGGTTCTTGTACATTGGGGTATGGCGGGCCCCGCCCCGTCATAGTTGTTATTACACTCTTAGAAGTGTCCGTAGTATCGCTGCAAGCGTGGTTGTAAAGGATTGTAATCGCTCTGTTATATATATATACATGGCGCACCGCTTGGTTGGCCTATTTTCTTATGATGTATCTTGTTTCTGTTTAAGTTTTTATTTCCGCCGATTTTCTCTCGATGTTGTATCACTAGGGTTCCCGGTAGGCACTACCACGCCCGAGGTCGGTCGTGACAAAAGTGGTATCGAGCGATTAATCCTCGGAAGGTGTCTGCATCGCGTTCAGTAGAGTCTTGATTATCGGTGTGTTGTGCACCACATCTATAATCGTGAGGTCGCAGGACATTTAGGATTGGTTTCCATTCTTCTCATTCCGAGATCGTGCCTGTAGCCGTGATATAAGTTGGACCTCTCGACGTATTTCGCTTTTACCACTATGCCTCCGCGAAGGCAACCCGCCCGGAAGGCAAAGCCGTGGGAGCCGCTAGTAGGATACCGTTATACCCCGTAGTTCCGTGGTATGTATGCGAGGACGCATTTGCGAGAATACGGCGTAAAGATCGGAAAGGAAGAAAGAGGCGATTTTTCCACGGAAAAGTTTCCTGGTTTTGTGAAGGAAAAAGGTTCGTTAATGGGAATTGATTCCCGATTTGGTATTCGGACTTCCCGAATATTAGAGAATTATGGAATTTTATTTTGAATGGTCACGCTGGGCCCACTGAGAAATTTACGGTTTTGTGGGGCCCGCTTGATTTTGAGATTTTGGCCGTTTGGATATTTTCTAAGACGAAATATTTTGATTTAATCGGGGCGACACGTGTCACCCCCATGTGGCACCTTTGGGCCGAAATTATGTTTGTGCACAACACCCGGGTAGAGTCGTTTTCGACTAAACGCTTTCAAATTTTCGTAGGGAATTTCCGCTATGTCATTTAGTATTTTTATGGATTTTTCCGAGAGACGAACATTTTGGACCAACGAGAGGCGACTGCACCCTCTCATCAGTGGGCATAGTGGGCGGTTTGGACGAGTCGGAGGCAAGTGGGAGATATTTTTGGTAGATATTTTGTGTGCAAGTTGGCCAGACACATGGGTGAATCTTGGCCCTACACTTGCTAGGCACTTGGCTAGATCTTCGCCATCGTCGCCTCGCTTGTGCTATAAATACCCTCTAAGGTTGATGAACTTCTTCATCCATTCCTAAATGTTTCTAAGTGTAAAATCCTCTCCTCCCTTGTGTTGAGTTCGGCCAAGGGCCTTCCCTTGTGGCCGAGAGCACCCTCTCTGTGGTGCTAGCCAGAGTAGCGCCCTCCTAGTGTTAGCCATAGGGTACCCCTAGCCTAGGTTGTTTTCAGATAATACCCTTGTTGTGGTGTAGAAATACTCTCAAAAGTATTGTTATAATGCCCAAATTACCTTAGCCTTATACCTTGTTGTATTCTAAGGTTATACCTTTACTAAAAGCCCGTAAATACTATTATACTTACCGCTACCACCAAACCGAAACCCTAGGAAAATCTCCATAGTCCGCTGAGTATTGTGTAGTTGGTTAGAACTTCTAAGGTGGTTTAGGCGGGTTGAGCGCTGAGTCGAGCTAAACGATTGCCCAGATCGACTTTTTACTTGGATAATTATGGGCTTATCGAGGTAATTATCTTGTCCCCTATTGTAATTGGATATTACATGTTGTTAGAATATATAGTTGAAGTATACTATATATGTAATCAACGTAGTTGTTGGCAATGTCTTTTGACTTAAGCTCAAGAATAAGGAATCGAATCGAATCAGTAATTACTTAGACCGTATACAGACTTGTAGTAGTACCGCGAGTAGAATTGTACTGTTAGGTTAGATGATAACCCCGGTTGGCTTGCAGCCTCGATAGAGGAGGAGATTTACGCGCCATGCGGGAGGTCTGCCGAATTTTCTCGTAGAATGTTCTACGACGTTAATAGCGCGCGTGGCCTTATAGGTTGGGATGCTACGTGTGGAATGATCCACTTGGCTTAAGGAGTAGCCGATCGTTGAGCGTTTTGCTATTAGTCGATACTGCCGCGAGGTATGTGAACCTCTTCCTATCTCTCCTAGCATGATATGTGTGAACTATGTAGTACCAGTGACGTACGTGTTTGATTGTTGTAAAACATAAAGTGTTATAACGGCTTTATGGGAAGTTGGTTATAACGACTTTATGTAGGTAAGAAAATGGGTTGTGGTTTTCAAAGGTAATCGATTTGATTATAACCGACTTGTTATGTGTTAATGAAGAACTTGAAGTATTTCAAAAGGTTTATAAATCATTTTGAAAGAATATGTAGTAATGTATTTTTGAAAACTTAAGAGTTATACTAGCTTTATGGGAAGTTAGGTATAACGGCTTAAGAATGTTTTTACCGATTTTGGAAATCGGGATGTATCGACAAACCACCGCGGCGTTAACAAAAGGAAGTGTTTTGAATAATTAAGTATGATTAAAACCAAGAGAAACTTCCATCCGCATGAAGCTAAGATAAGACAAAATGATATTTCCTAGATCATGGTCAGTAATAAGATTGTTATAAATAAGAATAACCTACTTACATGTAAGGCTTATGTTTCTCAATTGGTTAATAAAAAGGATTATATTCTTGAATGAATAAGACTATGAACTACTTAAACCTTTTAAAATAAGAAACCGAACATTTGAAATTAGGCAAACTCGAACGCTTGGAAAATAATGTTGTTACTTGATTTTACAAAGGTAAGTGTTTTGGTTTACTTAAAAAGACAATACTCTATTTTATACTACGTATTGTGTGACTTATGTGATAGGAACGGATCTTTTGAAGATTTAATGTATGAAGTACGTTGGGGTTAGATACTCGAACTTGTTAGTAGAAAGTACCTTGTGTGAACAACTTGATTGTATTGGTTTGTGATAGCCTTGTAATACTTTCTTGTTGATTTGATAAGTAAACATGTTAGGATGCTACTTGTGTTAGTATCTTGTGATTGTTATGTAAGTGGGTCATTCTCTTGCGGCTTACATTGTTAAAAGGTAAGTCCATCAGATCGTTATTATATCACCTACCCTCGATCGTATACCGGTGGCTTGCCACCCTTGACGCGGTCTATACTACTACGCGTCCTTGAGACTACGCGAGCCGCGGTATGCTCCGTGATCGACCGATCATTCCGGTGTTTAGCCCGATGCGGGATTCCTACGCGTCTCTGGGGACTATGCGGTCCTCGAGGCTACGCGGCCGCGAAGTCCGGGACGGATACCGGTGGTTAGGTCGCTTCGACGCGGGTATACCTCGTGGTCTAGGACCGTGATTCGAGGAATACCTTATGCGGTCTCATGTGACCTATGCGAGTCAGCGAGTTCCAGAATAGACGCGACATTGATACCGCGGGCCGCCGCCTTCGATCTCGTGGTGCGGTCTAGAGACCTCGTGATACGCCAGGCATTTGTGGTACTGGGGTCTTAGTAGTCGGCTATGCCTTCGCATTTACCCCGCACGGTCTTATTGTGATGACTTTGAGGCGTGAGTCCTCGACTTGACATGATCGCTTAGTTGTTGTGAATCGTAGTTTGGTTATCATACATGTCTCCCGCTTTATATAGACTACTATGATTTCGCCATGATACTTTACGCTTCACATACTTGGTACATGTTGCATCGACTCTCCTCGGGCCGCGTCATGCCGCAGTTGAGGTACATCGCCGTTGATCCTAGCTCTCGTGGTCACGCTCGCGTTTGGGAAGCTCCGCTTTCTCGAGGCTTATCACGTATAGTCCCCGCCGTAAGTGTTTACATTCGTGGTTTGGCGGGGCCCGCCCCGCCATCGTGGTCGATCATTCTTAGAGGTCCGTAGTAATCGCTGTGGCGTGGTTGGTAAAAAGGATTAAGCCGCTCATTTGTAAAAGAGTTGATGGTTATATATATGCCAAAGGCAAGTTTTCACAGATTATTGTTTTATATTTCGTTATCTCATGTTGTTGTTTTATGTTCCACGACACTGATGTTGTGTCACTAGGGTGCCCGGTAGGCACCGCCACGCCCGCCGGTCGTGACAAAAGTGGTATCGTGAGCGCTTAATCTCTGAAAGTGTCTACAGCATCAGATTCAGGAGTCTTGATTATCGGTGTGTTGTGCACCACATCAATAATCAGGAGGCTATAGGATATTTAGGATTGGTTTCTATTCTTCTCACTCTGAGATCGTGCCTTAGAGCTGTGTTGTAAGTTGAACCCTCTGACGAAATCCTTTCCCTTATCGTTATGCTCCGCCAGGGCAACCCGAGCCTGTGAGGGCAAGGCATGGAGGAGCCGCGAGTAGAGTTCAGAGGTGGCGAGGGCACAGCCCAATCATTACCTAGGTAGTGCTTCATTCAGGAGTTTTGCACGTCACTAGCCCCAAAGCAGAGTTTAGCACGGCGACGGCAGCCTCATCGCGCCATGATATTTGAACCTTCGCCCACGGCCGAACAGAGAATATAGATTGCCAAGGACAACCTCACATTAGCTATAAATTTGGCTACCAGAGAGTATACCGATGTACCGCGAGTCTGGAGGACTATCTAAAAGAGGGTTGTGCAAGAGTAATTCTTCAGTTAGGCTTGAGCATGGCCTGTGTACGGGCTTATGCGCAGCAGGCCGAGAAACGTAGATCGACGGTTAACGGCGACAATGTAAGAGGGCCAGCAGCAGAAGGTCCTTTGGTAACTTTCAAGGTGAGTATACCTTAAGTGCTATGTTCGATAGCAAGGTGTTAGTTGTGATTAGAATCACGGGTTATCCGAGTAAGATTTTGGGGATAGAGAAAGTGAGCCTTAGAGCTTTATACGCAAAGACCTTAGAGGTAAGGCCATCTCGAGAAAGGTGTAGTGTTATGTTTGACCCTTATAGGAGTGCATAGTGCACGTGAGCTATGTTCGTGGGATAAGTCCCTGAGTAGCGTGATTTGAAAGAAGGTAGTCGAGCTAGGAAGACCGCTAGGTTTTCGTAATATGATTTGTGAAATTATTCCTTCGGGGAGCTAGTGTTTTGCGCAATGTCGGGTCGGGTTGAGGCCATGTTGCGGGTCAACCCGCGGCCTTTTGGTGGTGGGGTCATTGTGGTGGTCCCGCCTTGTGGTAGGTCATGAGGGTGTTAGGCCCAAGTTTAGTTAACCGCAGACGAGTTCGTGGATGCGTTCACCGATGGTTGGGCGAACGGGGCAGCCCATCGTGTTCTTCTCGGGACCGCTCACTCAGCATGTTGTTGTTATCTAAAAGGTTGTGAGGTTGCACGGTGCCTACCTCCACCTTATGACGCATGCTGAAGTCCCGGTTACTACCGCTGCTTTCACGAAGTTATACCAGCAGAGTTAGGAACTCAGCGAGTCTCAGACGCATTCGCCTGGGCCGGTGTTTTGATTTCGTGGTAGTGCGATCGTTGTTCCTGGGGGAGTGTTTAAGCTACCATTTTAGTGTTCTGATGTCGCCTTGTGACGCCTTGTAGCGAGAAATGCAAGTCACGGCCGATTGGTTCGATGTTGGCGGTGGTTCGATAGTTGGTTCAGCTTGTTCCAGCAGATCGTGGATAGTGTGAAGCTTGTCTAGAAGAAGTTCGACACCGGAGGAATCGTATGATAATCGACGACGCCAGAGTTCGTTGGTCGGTCTTCTTGAAAGTACCACCGGACGGTGTGACGAGTTTTGGAAATGAAGGAACTTAGCCCGAGTTACTTTGGGCCTTTGTGAGTTCATGTGAAGAATAGGCCGATTGCCTATATGTTAGCATTTGCCGTCCGACTTAGGAGGAAGGACGTCCGCCTTTTCAGATTGTTATGTTCGGGAAAGTATCGAAGATCCATCCAGAATGTTCCCAATTAATGATGACCACGTTAGAGATAGTAACCCCGAGTGTTGGATCCTAAAGCAGTATCAGAAATGTGATAAGAATCCGAGTGTACGACAGCCTTCGTGGATCGTGACGCAACCATTATTTGTTGGGTCGCCGAGCAAGGCTCGCGACAAAGTGACAAAAGTAGTATTATTTGTGGTGATGTAGAGGTGTTTCCTCGTGGACTTAGATGTAAGTTTTGCGCAGGTGTTTCCATGGCCAGCTGTGGCAGGATTGTTTCGTAAGTATAGTAGTGAAGACTATACTGGCACGTGTTCGTTTTGAGACTTAGAAGGAACATTCGGGACGAATGTTTCTAAGGGAAGAATGTTATACCCGTAGTTCCGTGGTATGTATGCGAGGACGCATTTGCGAGAATACGGCGTAAAGATTGGAAAGGAAGAAAGAGGCGATTTTTCCACTAAAAGTTTCCGGTTTTGTGAAGGAAAAAGGTTCGTTAATGGGAATGGATTCCCGATTGGTATTCTGACTTCGAATATTAGAGAATTATGGAATTTTATTTTCTGAAATGGTCACGTGGGCCCACGGAGAAATTTACGCTTTTGGGGCCCGCTTTGATTTTGAGATTTTGGCCGTTTTGGATATTTTCAAGACGAAATATTTTGGATTTAATCGGGGCGACACGTGTCACCCCACGTGGCACCTTTGGGCCAAATTATGTTTGTGCACAACACCCTGCTAGAGTCGCTTTCGACTAAACGCTTTCACGCCTTTCGTAGGGAATTTCCGCTATGTCATTTAGTATTTTTATGGATTTTTCCGAGAGACGGAACATTTTGGACCAACGAGAGGCGCACTTGGCACCCTCTCATCAGTGGGCATAGTGGGCGGTTTGGACGAGTTGGGAGGCAAGTGAGATATTTTTGGTAGATATTTTGTGTGCAAGTTGGCTAGGACACATGGGTGAATCTTGGCCCTACACTTGCTAGGCACTTGGCTAGATCTCGCCATTGGTCGCCTTGGCTTGTGCTATAAATACCCTCTAAGGTTGATGAACTTCTTCATCCATTCCTAAATGTTTCTAAGTGTAAAATCCTCTCCTCCCTTGTGTTGAGTTCGGCCATGGCCTTCCCTTGTGGCCGAGAGCACCCCTCTGTGGGTGCTAGCCGAGTAGCGCTCTCCTAGTGTTGCTAGCTGGGTACCCCTAGCCTAGGTTGTTTTCAGATAATACCCCTTGTTGTGGTGTAGAAATACTCTCAAAAGTATTGTTATAATGCCCAAATTACCTTAGCCTTATACCTTGTTGTATTCTAAGGTTATACCTTACGAAAAGCCCGTAAATACTATTATACTTACTGTCCACCAAACCGAAACCCTAGGAAAATCTCCATAGTCCGTTGAGTATTGTGTAGAAGTTGGTTAGAACTTCTAAGGGTGGTTTAGAGCGGGTTGGAGCGCCTGAGTCGAGCTAAACGATTGCCCAGATCGACTTTTTACTTGGATAATTATGGGCTTATCGAGGTAATTATCTTGTCCCCTATTGTAATTGGATATTACATGTTGTTAGAATATATAGTTGAAGTATACTATATATAGAATCGAACGTAGTTGTTGGCAATGTCTTTTGACTTAAGCTGAAGAATAAGGAATCGAATCGAATCAGAATTACTTAGACCGATCAGACATGAGACTTGTAGTAGTACCGCGAGTAGAATTGTACCCGCTAGGGTTAGATGATAACCCCCGGTTGGCTTGGTAGCCGCCTCGATAGAGGAGGAGATTTACGCCGCATGCGGGAGGTGTCGAATTTTCTCGTAGAATGTTCTACGACGTTAATAAGCGCCGTGGCCTTATAGGTTGGGATGCTACGTGTGGAATGATCCACTCGCTTAGGAGTAGCCGATTGTTGAGCGTTTTGCTATTAGTCGATACTCGCCGCGAGGTATGTGAACCTCTTCCTATCTCTCCTAGCATGATACGTGTGAACTATGTAGTACGGTGACGCATACGTGTTTGATTGTTGTAAACATAAAGTGTTATAACGGCTTTATGGGAAGTTGGTTATAATGACTTTATGTAGGTAAGAAAATGGGTTGTGGTTTTGAAAGGTAATCGATTTGATTATAACCGACTTGTTATGTGTTAATGAAGAACTTGAAGTATTTCAAAAGGTTTATAAATCATTTTGAAAGAATATGTAGTAATGTATTTTTGAAAACTTAAGAGTTATACTAGCTTTATGGGAAGTTAGGTATAACGGCTTAAGAATGTTTTTACCGATTTTGGAAATCGGGATGTGTATCGACAAACCACCGCAGTTAACAAAGGAAGTGTTTTGAATAATTAAGTATGATTAAAACCAAGAGAAACTTCCATCCGCATGAAGCTAAGATAAGACAAAATGATATTTCCTAGATCATGGTCATTGTAATAAGATTGTTATAAATAAGAATAACCTACTTACATGTAAGGCTTATGTTTCTCAATTGGTTAATAAAAAGGATTATATTCTTGAATGAATAAGACTATGAACTAAGAAACCTTTTAAAATAAGAAATCGAACATTTGAAAGTCGGCAAACTCGAACGTTTGGAAAATAATGTTGTTACTTGATTTTACAAAGGTAAGTGTTTTGGTTTACTTAAAAAGACAGTCACTCTATTTTATACTACGGGTATTGTGTGACTTATGTGATAGGAACGGATCTTTTGAAGATTTAATGTATGAAGTACGTTGGGGTTAGATACTCGAACTTGTTAGTAGAAAGTACCTTGTGTGAACAACTTGATTGTATTGGTTTGTGATAGCCTTGTAATACTTTCTTGTTGATTTGATAAGTAAACATGTTAGGATGCTACTTGTGTTAGTATCTTGTGATTGTTATGTAAGGGGGTCATTCTTGTGCTTACATTGTTAAAAGGTAAGTCCATCAGATCGTTATTATATCACCTACCCCCTTGACTGTGTATACCGAGGGCTTGCCACCCTTGATGCGGGTCTATACGGCCTATGCGGTCCTTGAGACTATGCGGAGCCGCGGTATGCTCCAGGATTGACTGATCATTCCGGGTGTTTAGCCTGATGCGGGGGATTCCCTATGCGGTCTCTGGGGGACTATGCGGTCCTTGAGGGGCTATGCGGCCGCGAAGTCCGTGACGGATACCGAGGGTTAGGTCGCCGATGCGGTATACCTCGTGGTCTAGGACCGAGATTCGAGGAATACCTTACGCGGGTCTGTGTGACCTATGCGAGTCGCGAGTTCCAGAATAGACGCGACATTGATACTGCGGGCCGCCGCCTTCGATCTGTGGTGCGGTCTAGAGACCTCGTGATACGATTTGGCATTTGTGGTACCGGGGTCTTAGTAGTCGGCTATGCCTTCGCATTTACCCGCACGGTCTTATTGTGATGACTTTGAGGCGTGAGTCCACGACTTGACATGATCGCTTAGTTGTTGGAATCGTAGTTCGTTATCATACATGTCTCTCGCTTTATATAGACTACTATGATTTCGCCATGATGATACTTACGCTTCACATACTTGGTACATGTTGTACCGACCTCCTTCGGGCCGCGTTCATGCCGCAGTTGAGGTACATCGATCGTTGATCCTAGCTCGTGGTCACAACGTTGGGAAGCTCCGTTTCTCGGAGGCTTATCGATGGTATAGTCCCCTCGTCGTAAGTGTTTACATTCGTGGTTTGGCGGGCCCCGTCCCGCCATTGTGGTCGTATCATTCTGTGAGGTCCGTAGTAATCGCTGTGGGCGTGGTTGGTAAAAAGGATTAAGCCGCTCATTTGTAAAAGAGTTGATGGTTATATATATGCCGAAAAGGCAAGTTTTCCTGATTATTGTTTTATATTTCGTTATCTCATGTTGTTGTTTTATGTTCATTGACACTCGATGTTGTGTCACTAGGGTGCCCGGTAAGGCACCGCCACGCCCGCTGGTCGTGACAGATACTGAGGAGTACGAGGGCGCAGCCCGGCCAAGACTGAGATAGTGCTTCAGACGGCGAAGTTTTGTACGCCGCCCAAAGCAGAGTTTAGAGTCGCAGCAGCGGGCTACAGAGACCACTTACACTGAGCCTCCACCCCACACTGGAGCAGAGGAGATGGGTTACAAGGAGATGGCCCGATTAGCCGTGATCGTGGCGACACGAGATAGGCCGACGCAGCAGCCCAGCCCAGAGCCCCGTAGTTCACCCTGCATCGGATAGTTTGAGGCTACGGATTTTCTCGAGTCAGATCCCGCCGAGTTTTACGGTCGAGACACGAGGATGATCCGCAGGAGTTCATCCGCTGGCCATGAGGATCATGCGAGTGATCAAGGCATCGGAGACCGAGTCCGTGATTTTCGGTTCTCATCGGCTGCGTGATACCACAATGATCGGGTTTGATTCGCGAGCTGCCCCGGGGAGCATGCGCCCACTGCTTGGGACGAGTTCTCGGAGGCATTTCTCAGCCATTTCTTGCCTCCGCAGATGAGGAGGGCACGAGCCGACAGGTTTTTGATGCTGAGACAGGGAGGACGCATAATTCGGGAGTACAACGTAGAGTTCGACTCGTTGGCTCGATATGTCCCTGCGTTAGTAGCTAATATGGAGGACCGAGTACACCGCTACGTCACAGGGCTTGATGACTACTTGGCAGAGTCTTGTTCGGGTGTATCGCTTCAGCCGGGCATGGACATTGCCCGCATGCAGGCTCATGCACTAGGGTGTGAGGCACGGAGAGACCGACGAATTGACCAATACCAGCAGAAGAAGGCCAGGACGGCAGGGTCCTTTAGTGACTTTCAAGGCGGACCGCCGTAGCAGCAGACTAGTTATACGCCGTCTCCAGTACAGAGTGGTCCTCTACGCTGTGGCCTCCAGAGCATCTGAGCAGCGTCGTGGCTCCGAGGTTGAGTTTTCGGGAGTCTGTCGCGGTTAAGCCACCCCGACCTAAGTGTAGCCAGTGTGGTAAACCCCATTCGGGGGAGTGTCAGAGGACTTGTTTTACATGTGGCCAGCGGGGCCATTTTGCGAGGAATTGTCCTACCAGAGGTAGCGCGGATGTTGAGACTCGGCCTTCGGGATCTGCATGGGTTCTTCGCCTTCGATAGCCAGCAGGTGTTCATATATCGGCAGCCGAGGTGGGTCGTGGTGGTAGTTCCCATTCTAGCGGCCCTGAAACCGCCTATTCTTTTGATATCAGGTATATCCTTGACCCTCTAGAGACTAGTATGCATTTGTGTTAAGATGAGTATATTTTAATTGTTATGTTCTGATAGCATTATGTTGTTGTGATTAGAAAACATGGGCAGTTGAGAAAGGGTAAGTCTGGGGACGTGAAAGTTTTGAACCTTAGAATATTATACGTTGAGACCTTAGATGTAGCGTCACGTGAGTAAAAGATTTTTCGGTTAATATTGGTCGAAGTGTGTTATATGCGTGGTGTATTGGTGTGATAATTCCATGGGTAGTGTAAGATGGAAGTGGTAGCTTTCATGACGTGAATTAGTAAGATTGTTCCGGATTGGGGAACGAGAGAGTTTGGGCGCGATAGCGGGTCGGGTTGAGGCCAAGTCGCGGGTCAACCCGCAGCCCGGAATAAGGTGGGGTCAGTTCGAGATGGTCCCGCCGGGTGGTAGGGTCACGAGGGTGCTAGGACCAAGTTTAGATAACCATCGTATGAGTTCGTGGATGTGTTCGACCAGAATCGGATCGTGAAGGCCGGAGATAGGCCTTAGAGTAAATTGAAGCTAGTGGGAGCTGTTGTGAGATTAGAAATGATTTCCTCGTTAGCTTGGATTTGTATGTTATACTATGGCCATTGATGGCGTGATTGGTTTCGTAAGTATAGTAGTGAAGACTATACCGGCACACGTTTGTTTGGAGACTTAGAAGGAACATTCGGGACGAATGTTTCTAAGGGGAGAATGTTATACCCGTAGTTCCGTGGTATGTATGTGAGGACATACGCATTTGAGTATCTGCGTAAATTTTGGAATGAAAGGAAGATGTGATTTTTCGACTAAAAGTTTCCGGTTTTGTGAAGAAAAAGGTTCGTTAACGGGAATTGGATTCCCGATTTGGTATTTGGACTTCTTGGATTATATTAGAATTATTGATTTTATTTTCTGAAATGGTCACATGGGCCCACGAGAATTTTACGGTTTTGTGGGCCCGCTTTGTTTTTGAGATTTCGTATTTTGGATATTTTCTAAGACGCAGATATTTTGGACGACCGGGGCGACACGTGTCACCCCATGTGGCACACTTGGTCGAATTGCGGACGTTGGCCAGGCCACTTGTCCTCGCCGATTCGCCCTCACACTTGGCATAGTTCGTTTGGCCATGTGGTGTGGCGGCCCACACACACATGGCCCAATCTTGACCATACACTTATATTGATCTTGCCCTCGACTCTTCTATAAATACCCCTTAGCTTGAAGACATTATATTCATCCACTTGAATACTTTCCAAGGCAAATATTTCCCTCCCTTTGTATGCTTTTCGTCCACCTCTCCCCACTTGAGTAGAAATACTTGAGTATTATTGTATAATCCCAAATACCTTGGCCTAGTATCCCTAGTAGTATTCCAAAGTTGTTTTAATACTAGGAGCCCGGAAATACTACTTTATCTCAATAGTCGCAAATGAAACCCTAGAAAAATCTTCCTAGCTTGGTGGAAGTATTTTAGAGAAGTTGTTTAGAAACTTCTAAGGGTCTCTTGGAGCGGGTTGGAGTGTAAGGAGTTGGAGCTAAACGTTGCTCAGGATCGACTGCTACACTTGGATAATTTTGGGCTTATCGAGGTAAATAATCTTGTCCCTATCAGAATTGGATATTACATGTCAGAGTAGTTATACTTGGGTATATTGTATTGAGGGATGATTATAAAGGTTTGAATCAGATTTACATCGACTGCATTTACAGTAGCCTTGTGTAGTATTATTGTGAAGCAGAATTGAACACGTCCGGTTAGACGTGTAATCCCCTGGGGGTTGATGGCCTGGTAGCGGGCCTTGATAGGGGAGGAGATTTATGTGATAGCGGGGGGGGAGTTGCTGCCGAATTTTCTGTAGAATAAGGAATCTTGTGTTTAGAATATTCTACGAAGAGAGCTAGAAGTTGATATATATATTGTGGTTGTTATAGGTGGATCTTCTACGCGCAGCATACTTGACTTGGCTTGTGGTTTAAGCTAAAAAGGTATGTGATTCTTCCTATACTCTTGAGCATGATTGTTGTGAACTATATAGTACGGTAGACGTACGTGTGTGAAATGAGTTTTGTTTGTTTTAAACATAAGGTGTTATAATGGCTTTATGGGAAGTTAGTTATAACGACCTTATGAAAATAAAAGAAAGATTTGATTTTGAAAGTTAAGAGACTTAATCTTGAAAGATAAGAGACTTGATTTATAACGACTTGTTTTCGGAAAAGGAGAAGTAACTTGATTTAAGTATAGGTTACTTGTTTTGAAAAAAGTAAGTTAATTGGGTTTTAAAAGAGTATACTTGATGTTGTTCTAAAAGAAAAGCCCTTGGTTTAAAAAGTATAGAGTACTTGATTTTAAAAGCCTTGTAAAGATTTTTACGAAGGTGAAGTAATTTGGTTTTTAAAGTAAAACGTGTTTTCTTTATATACTACGAGTATTAGTATCATGTGGCTTTACGTAAAATGAGGTATTTTTGAAAGAATGAAAGTATGTAGTATTTTGGGTTTGAAACCTGGATTGTTTGTTAAAATGAATGTATGTTGAACTTGCCTATGCTTGTTGTGATAGTCTTTGATGTGCAAGTGTTTTGTTGATATGCTGTCGTGACTCTCTGGGAGGTCCGGCTATCTGATTGATTGATTGGACATACTGACATTGGGTGGTCCACGAGTATGCGTCCACTTTGAGTATTGACAGGTTGTTTCTGTACTGCCGTGACTCTCTGGGAGGGCCGGCTATCTGATTGATTTCCTTTGGACATGCTGACACGATGGATGGTCCACGAGCATGCGTCCAGTAGGATGGTTTCATGGCCATGACTTCCGAGGTGAGATGCCGGGGCATGCGGTCATTATGAGGTTCAGATAGTTAGTCCATGGACTGCTAATCCATGAAGCTTGCCGCGGTGACGAGCGATCACGGGCTTGATTTGTACGTGTGGTTCAGGCACACTTTAGATACTTGTTCTGGTCATTTTCTCGTACCAGAGCCTCGGTAGATAGCTTAAGATACTTGCCTCGCCATATCTTGTGAGACGGTAGGCTATTAGACGTTAGCTTAAGATACTTGCCTCGCCAACGCTTGGCTAGCTGGACCGTAGTTGCTTCCGCATTCGCCCGTGATGGGATATGACTAGCTTTTGGACCGTAGTTGGCTATTCTACTCGCCCGACGGTTTTGATGACGCAGCAGTGATCTAGTGTTCGTGTTCACATATGGGTGTTGTTTTACATCATGTACTGCCGGCAGTGAGGAATGAGTTCCACGCGTATGAGTGGTATTATGGGCGTGAGACCCATAGTTATGTGTGAGTGATTATTCTGGGGATATGCGTCCCCTTACTTGACATAATCATACTTATTGCGAAATGGTTTTATAAAATGATGAAATGTGATTTCATTTTCACATACTTTCGCCAGTACTGCACCTCTTGACCTCGGCCGCGTTCACGCCGCAGTAGAGGTACATCGGTTGTGGATCCTCGCCGAGGATCACGCCAAGATATTAGGAAGCTCCGTTTCCGAGGCTTATCTTTTGTATGTTTCCACTGAGTTGTAGGTTCTTGTACATTCGGGGTATGGCGAGGCCCCGTCCGTCATAGTTGTTATTACACTCTTAGAGGTCCGTAGTAATCTTTGCAAGGCGTGGTTGTAAAGGATTGTAATCGTTTCGGTTATATATATATACATGAAGGCGACCGTTTTGGTTGGCCTATTTTCTTATGATGTATCTTGTTTCCTGTTTAAGTTTTTATTTCCGCTGATTTTCTCTGATGTTGTATCACTAGGGTGCCCGGGGTAAGGCACCAGTCACGGGCCCGAGGTCGGGTCGTGACACTTTCTTTTATCTTCATAAAGTCGTTATAACTAACTTCTCATAAAGCCATTATAACACTTTATGTTTTAAGCAAACAAAATTCATTTCACACACGTACGTCTACCGTACTATATAGTTCACAACAGTCATGCTCAAGAGTATAGGAAGAATTACATACCTTTTTAGCTTAAACCACAAGCCAAGTCAAGTATGCCGCGCGTAGAAGATCCACCTATAACAACCACATTACATCCATCAACTTCTAGTTCTCTTCGTAGAATATTCTAAATACAAGATTCCTTATTCTACATAAAAATTCGGCAAAGACTCTCCCGCAATCACATAAATCTCCTCCCCTACCAAGGCCCGCTACCAGGCCAACAACTCCAAGGGGATTACACGTCTAACCGGACGGGTACAATTCTACTTCACAATAATACTACACAAGTCTACTGTAAGTACAGTCCAATGTAAATACAGTTCAATCCTTCCAATATAATATACTCAAGTATAACTACTACAACATGTAATATCCAATTACAATAGGGGGACACAAATCATTACCTCGATAAGCCCAAAATTATCCAAGATTATAAGTCGATCCTGGGCAACGTTTAGCTCCAATTCCTTACGCTCCAACCCGCTCCAAGCGACCCTTAGAAGTTTCTAAACAACTTCTCTAAAACTTCAACCAAGCTAGGAAGATTTTTCTAGGGTTTCGTTTTGCGACTATTGGAATAAAGTGGTGTTTCCGGGCTTCTAGTATTGAATAACTTTGGAATACTACTAGGGATACTAGGCCAATGTATTTTGGATTATACAATAATACTCCAAGTATTTTCTACACAAGTGGGGGAGGGGGACGAAAAACAAAGCTAAAGGGGAGGGAGTATTTTGCTTTGGAAAGCTTCAAGTGTGGATGAAATTACTCTTCAACTAAGGGGGGTATTTATAGAGGAGTCAAGGGTCAAGATCTAAGCAAGTGGGTGGCCAATATTGGGCCATGTGTGTGTGGGTCCCACCACACCACATGGCCAACGAAAAACTCTCCAAGTGTCATGGCCATTTCGGCCAAGGGGACAAGTGGCTAGCCACTGTCCTCCACCCGCCAAGTGCCACATGGGGTGACACGTGTCGCCCACGACTGCTCCAAAATATTTCGTCTTCCAAAATATCCAAAATACCGAAAATCTCAAAACAAAGCGCCCCACAAAACGTAAATTTCTCCCGTGGGCCCCACGTGACCATTTCAAAATAAAATCCCAAAATTCTAAAATAATCCACGAAGTCCAAATACCAAACTGGGAATCCAATTCCATTAATGAACCTTTTTCCTTCACAAAACCCTAAACTTTTCCGAAAAATCACACCTTTCTTTCTTTCCAAAATTTCTGTCGTATTCTCGTACGTACTTCCTCACATACATACCCTGGAACTACGGGGTATAACATTCTTCCCCCCTTAGAAACATTCGTCCCGAATGTTCCTTCTAAGTCTCCAAACGTACTTGCACCGGTATAGTCTCCGCTACTACACTTACAAACCGATCATGCCACCACTGGCCAGAATATAACATGTGCGCAAAACTCAAATCCAAGCCAACGAGGAAACACCTCCAATCATCACAAAAAGTTCCCACCCATGGTCTAAAGGATACTCCCTTCGCATCTTCACCTCACAAAAGAATAATCACTTCCGTTCTCATAACACATGTTCGCTTCTCTTCTTACTCGTCGTATCCTTCTCGTACACCCGAACTCTCTATAGTATACGTTCCACACTTTAGTTACCGCTTCAATTTCCACAACCCTGGAGTTACTACCTCCAAACTTGGTCATCTTACTAGTTTCAATTTCCTCTAAGCCCATTCCCGGCCTTCACGATCTGATTCTAGTCGAACACATCCACGAACTCATACGATGGTTACCTAAACTTGGGCCTAGCACCCTCGTGACCCTAACAAAAAGCGGGACCACCACAAATTGACCCCACCCTATTCCGGGCTGCGGGTTGACCCGCGACCTTGCCTCAACCCGACCCATTTGTCGCACCAAACTCTTGTTCCCCGATCCGGAACAATCTCACTAATCAAGTTACGCAAACCTAGTGGTCTTCTTATCATAACTATCCTTTTATAATTCACACCACTCAGGGACTTACCACACAATTATACCCCATGTATACTATGCACTCCAACAAAGGTCAAATCATAAACAAAATCTTTCACTCAAGACGACCTTGCCTCTAAGGTCTCCACGTATAATATTCTAAGACCCACATCTCTATGTACCCAACTTCCCCTTTACTAACCAGGCCTCTAAATCACAATTTAGCATAATGCTATCAGAACATAATACATAGCACATCATCATATCATCAATGCATACTAGTCTCTAGAAGGTGAAGGATATACCTGAAATCAAAATAGGCGGTTCCAAGGACCGCTAGAACTAGGAACTTCCACCACGACCCCTGCCCTGGCCTGCCGGTGTATGAACACCCTGCCTAGCTATCGAAGGCGAAGAACCCGCAATGCATCCCGGCGCCGAGTCTCAACATCCGCGCTACCTGGCCGGACAATTCTTCGCTAAAACCCTCGCCGCCGCATGTAAAACAAACTTTCGAATACCGCGACACTTCGCACGGGTTTTACCACACCGCCACACCGAGGTCGGGTGGCTTCATCCGCCAACACTCCCGCTTCCGAAACTCAACACAGGAGCCCGACCGCCCTAAAGATCAGAGGATCACTCAGACAGCGGAGGCGCATAACTAGTCTCATTGCCGCGCGGTCCGCCTCGAAAGTTACCAGGACCTGCCGCCCCGGCCTTCTTCTCGGTATCGTCAATCCGCTTGCCTCTCGCTCTCACACCTGCGCATAAGCTCGCACGCGGCAATGTCTATGCCCTACAAGAGCTACACCCGAGAAAGCCTCTTCCAAGTAGTCATCGAGCCCCGTGGACGTGGCGGTGCACTCGCCCTCCATATCCGCCACTAACGCGGGACATATCGAGCCAACGAGTCGAACTCCACGTTGTACTTCCGAACCGCACGCCTCTCTGTCAAAGATCGTAAATCGTTTACCGCGTTCTCCTCATCTCGCGAGGCAAGAAATAGCTGTGAAATGCCTTCGAGAACTCGTCCCACACAGCTGGAGGCGCATGCTCCCGACAACTCCCACGACCAAACCACGATCATTGCGGTATCACGCAACGATGCGAACCTAAAACCACCAACTCGGTCTCCAAGCTTGATCACTCTTATGATCCGTCAGAATCGCTTGATGAACTCCTCGCGATCATCCTCGTGCCTCGACCCATAAAACTCGCGGTCGCGGCTCGTAAAGTCCCGCAGTCTCAAACTATCTGACCTCGGGTGAACCACGTGTACTATCGAATCGAATCGCCAGATTCAAATTTATCCTCGTGTCGCCACGATCCCGCCGAATCGCCATCTCTTGTACCTCAGCCTTCTTACGCTTCCAGCCGTGGACCGAGGCTCGTGCACGGTCTCGTGAGCCACCGCCGCGCTCTAAACTCTGCTGGGGCTGGCGGCGTCACGAAACTCCCCGAATGAAGCACCACCTCAGGTGATGATTGGGCCTGTGCCCTGGTAACCCTCTGTGCTCTACTCGCAGCTCCCTCGGCTGCCTTGCCTTTCTGGGCCCGGGTTGCCTTGCGCGGAGGCATAGCTGGTAAAAACGAAATACGTCAGAGAGGTCCAACTTATAACACAACTCTAAGGAACGATCTCAGAATGAGAAGAATGGAAACCAATCCTAAATGTCCTGCAGCCTCCTGATTATAGATGTGGTGCACAACACACCGATAATCAAGACTCTACTAGACACGGTCTGTAGACACTTTCCGAGGATTAACTGCTCTGATACCACTTTTGTCACGACCAGATCTCGGGCCCGCGACTGGTGCCTTACCCCGGACACCCTAGTGATAACAACATCAGAGAAAATCAGCGAAAATAAAATTTAAACAGGAAACAAGAGACAATATAAGAAAACAGGCCAACCAAACGGTCACCTTCATGTATATACATATAACTGAACAGTTAAAATCCTTTACAAACCCTTCCCACAACAGTACTACAGACCTCTAAGAATGTAACAACATCTATGACGGGACAGGGCCCCGCCATACCCCTGAATGTACAAGTACCTACACTGACAGGGGACTATACCAAAAGATAAGCCTCCGGAGAAACGGAGCTTCCCAACGCTGAACTGCGATCCTATGAGCGAGGATCAACAACTGGTGTACCTCTACCTGCGGCATGAACGCAACCCCGGGCGAGGTCGATAACAGGTACCAAGTATGTGAAACTGAAAAATACTGTAATGAAATCATATTTCATCATTTTATAAAACCATTTTGCGATAAGTAAACAGTTATGCCAAGTAAGGGACGCATATCCCCAGAATAATCACTCACACATAACTATGGGTCTCACGCCCATAATATCACTCATGCCCGTGGAACTCATTCCTCACTGCCGGCAGTACATGATGTAAAACAACACCCATATGTGAACTCAACACTAGATCACGCTGCGTCGTCAAACCGACGCCAAGCAGTAGTCGCCATACCGCCTAAAGCTAGTCATATCCCTTCACGGGCAAAGTACGGAAACCAACTACCAGATCCAAAAGCTAGCCACACAACTGGCCGAGGCAAGTACCATGTAACGCATGCCATAGCCTACCGCCTCACGAGATATGGCCGAGGCAAGTATCTCAAGCTATCTACCGCGAGCCTGCCGATACACGAAATGACCAGACAAATATCTAAAGTGTGCACGAACCACATGTACAAATCAAGCCCGTGATCGCCGTCACCGCGCAAGCTTCATGGATTAGCGGTCCATGGACAAATAACAAAACCTCACAATGACCGCATGCCCCAAGATCTTACCTCGGAAACATGGTCATGAAACCATCCTATCGACGACGCCCGTGGATCATCCATCGCACAAGATGTCCAAAGGAAATAACAAGATAATACTCAAAGTGGACGCATACTCGTGGATCATCCAACGCGTCAGTATGTCTAAAAGAAATAACCAGATAATACTCAATAGTGGACGCATACTCGTGGACCATCCAACGTGTCAGTATGTCCAAGCAATCAATCAGATAGTCGGTCCTCCCCGAGACACGAGTACGTAATCAAAACACTTGCACAACAGAGGCTATCACAACAAGCATAGGCAAATTCAACGTACTTTCATTTTATATCAACAATCCGGGTTTCAACCCCAAAATACTACCTACTTTCATTCTTTCAAAAAGACCCCTTTTCTTTACGTAAAAGCCACATAATACTAATACTCGTAGTATTAAAAACACATTTTCTTTTCAAACCAAATTACTTTACTTTCGTAAAAGACCTTTACAAGACTTCTAAAATCAAGTACTTTTCTTTTAGAACAACATCAAGTATACTCTTTAAAACCCAAAAACTTACTCTTTTCAAAAACAAGTAACCTATACTTAAATCAAGTTACTTCTCCTTTTCCGAAAACAAGTTGTTATAAGTCAAGTCTCTTATCTTTCAAGATCAAGTCTCTTAACTTTCAAAATCAAGTCGTTTTACTGTCAAAACCAAATCTTTCTTTTATCTTCATAAAGTCGTTATAACTAACTTCCCATAAAGCCATTATAACACTTTATGTTTTAAGCAAACAAAATTCATTTCACACACGCACGCTCACCGCACTATATAGTTCACAAATACCATGCTCAAGAGTATAGGAAGAATCACATACCTTTTAGCTTAAACCACAAGCCAAGTCAAGTATGCCGCGTGAAGATCCACCTATAACAACCACAATACATCCATCAACTTCTAGTTCTCTTCGTAGAATATTCTAAATACAAGATTCCTTATTCTACGTAAAATTAAAGACCTCCCCGCCCCACCCACGCTATCACATAAATCTCCTCCCCTACCAAGGCCCGCTACCAGGCCAACAACTCCAAGGGGATTACACGTCTAACCGGACGGGTACAATTCTACTTCACAATAATACTACACAAGTCTACTGTAAGTACAGTCCAATGTAAATACAGTTCAATCCTTCCAATATAATATACTCAAGTATAACTACTACAACATGTAATATCCAATTACAATAGGGGGACACAGATCATTACCTCGATAAGCCCAAAATTATCCAAGATTATAAGTCGATCCTGGGCAACGTTTAGCTCCAATTCCTTACGCTCCAACCCGCTCCAAGCGACCCTTAGAAGTTTCTAAACAACTTCTCTAAACACTTCAACCAAGCTAGGAAGATTTTTCTAGGGTTTCGTTTTGCGACTATTGGAATAAAGTGGTGTTTCCGGGCTTCTAGAATTGAAATAACTTTGGAATACTACTAGGGTTACTAGGCCAATGTATTTGGGATTATACAATAATACTCCAAGTATTTTCTACACAAGTGGGGGAGGGGGACGAAAAACAAAGCTAAAGGGGAGGGAGTATTGTGCTTTGGAAAACTTCAAGTGTGGATGAAATTACTCTTCAACTAAGGGGGTATTTATAGAGGAGTCAAGGGTCAAGATCTAAACAAGTGGGTAGCCAAGATTGGGCCATGTGTGTGTGGGTCCCACCACACCACATGGCCAACAAAAAACTCTCCAAGTGTCATGGCCATTTCGGCCAAGGGGACAAGTGGCTAGCCACTTGTCCCTCCAATTCGGCCAAGTGCCACATGGGGGTGACACGTGTCGCCCCTCGACTCGTCCAAAATATTTCGTCTTCCGAAAATATCCAAAATACCGAAAATCTCAAAAACAAAGCGGGCCCCACAAAACCGTAAATTTCTCCCGTGGGCCCCACGTGACCATTTCTGAAAATAAAATCCCAAAATTCTAAAATAATCCACGAAGTCCAAATACCAAATCTGGGAATCCAATTCCTATTAATGAACCTTTTTCCTTCACAAAACCCGGAAACTTTTCCGTCGAAAAATCACACCTTTCTTTCTTTCCAAAATTTCTGTCGTATTCTTGTACGTACGTCCTCACATACATACCCTGGAACTACGGGGTATAACAACCCCGTCCGCCTCGAATATACCGCCGGTCCCGAGGACGCGGTGTAGAGTACTCTAAGTTGGTGTGGTGCAAATCTAGATCGCCGGTGCCGCCCACCCCGATAGCTACCAAAAGACCCTGCCGTCCTGGCCTTCTTCTGCTGCTGTCTATCAACCCGTCGGCCTCTACGCTCCTCGCATCCAAGTGCATGAGTCTGCATGCGGGTAATGTCCATACCTGGCTGAAGAGCTACACCCGCACAAGACTCGGCCATATAATCATCTAGCCCGGTGACGTAGCGGTGCACCCTGTCCTCCATATCTGCTACCAACACAGGTACATATCGAGCCAACGAATCGAACTCAACGTTGTACTCCCTAACTGTGCGTCTCCTCTCGCTCAAAGAACAAAAATCGGCCGTGCCTCTCTCATCCGCGAGGCAAGAAGTGAGTGAGAAAGCCTCCGAGAACTCGTCCCAAGTAGGCGGGACGCGTGCTCTCCCGGATAACTCCCACGAATCAAACCAATCGATCGCGGTATCACGCAGCCTATGTGAACCAAGATCACGGACTCGGTCTCAAGCCTTGATCACTGCGTGATCCTCTGAATCGGCGGATGAACTCTGCGGATCATCCTCGTGCCTCGACCGTAGAACTCGCAGCTACAACTCGTAAAATCCCATAGCCTCAAATCGTCCGATCTCGGGTGAACCACGAGCACTACTGAATCGAATCGCTGCTGCATCCTATCTCATGTTCGCCACGATCCCGCCAAGAATCGCCATCTCTTCAGAACTCATCTCATCCGCTCCAGCCGTGGGACCGAGGTGCAGTATCGTGGTCTCATCACCATCGCTGCGCCCTAAACCTCGCTGGGGCCGGCGCGTCGTGGAACTCGCCGTCTGTATAGATCGGGCACGAGCCCTCGTGACTCTCGGTGTCCTACTAGCAGCTCCCTCGGCTGCCTTGCCCTTCTGGGCCCGAGTTGCCTTACGTGGAGGCATAACTGTTAAAGAAAGGAAATACGTTAGAGGGGTTCGACTTATAACACATCTCTAAGGCACGATCTCAGAGTGAGAAGAATGGAAACCAATCCTAAATATCCTATAGCCTCCTGATTATTGGTGTGGTGCACAACACACCGATAATCAAGACTCTATCGATACGGCAGACACTTTCCGAGGATTAATCGCTCACGATACCACTTTGTCACGACCTATTCCGGCTCGTGGATCGTGCCTTACCCGCACCCAAGTAGTCATACATCGAGAAAATCGTGAATATAAAAACAAGACATGAACAATGTAAATTGAGACACGCTTTATCTGAGAAAAGTCGCTTTCGTATATATATAAACCAAAATCGCGATTACATCCCAACTGCATAATAGGACTACAGCACTTAAGGAAGTAAACAACTATGGCGGGACAGGGCCCCGCCATATCCTGAATGTACATATATCTACAACATCAGGGAGAACCATACCAAAAGTCGAGCCTCCGGAGAAGATGGGGCTCCTGACACCAAAGCAAAAGATCCTAAGGATGTGGATCTAGCACCTGCTTTCCCTTACCTGCGGCATGAACGCAGCCCCCCGAAGGAGGTCAGTACAACAGGTACCAAGTATGTGAAACTGTAAAGTACTTAAATGAAATCATATCATTTTAAAGCCAATTTTACAAATATGTATGGAATAACCAATGTAACCGCACATAGTGCCACATCACAAACAAGAGTAACAACAGGTAAACTGTAACAGGTCTTTTTTAGGCCGCGAATGATCGAAGCAAGGCCAATCGCCCATAGTATCATTATGCATGCCTAATCCTGGACTCCCGTAGTCCGCATAGGCCACCTAGGCCCGCATGAGGTATTCCCCGCATCGAGGGTAGCTACTCCTCGGCATCGTCCTGGACTCGTAGTCCGCATGGCCACATAGACCGCATGGCCACATGGACCGCACACTAACACGAACTCGTAGCTCGCATAGGTCCCCGACCCGCGTGAGGTATTCTCGAATCATAGTCACACGCATCGCCTGAGGTATACCCGCGTGAAGCGGCTTAACCCCCGGTATATCATGTCAAGAGGTGAGTGATGTAATACTACCATAACGGCTTATCGTTAAACAACATAAGCACAAACAAGAATAACCTTTTTTACACAAACGTTACAGGATACTAACACACATAGTATCACAATATGTCTACTCAACAAACCATCTTATTGTACTTTCCAGAAATCAATACAAGTCTTTTATAAATACATAAGTAAACCGTTCCTTTTATCTTTCTTAAGTCGTTATACCTAACTTCCTATAAAGCTAGTATAACTCTTAAGCTTTTGTTTAAAAACCAAGTATTACTCTTCTTTAAAAAATGATTCATAATTCTTTTGAAATACTTCAAGATTCTTATTATTTAGACTCAAGTCAAGAGACGTCAAGTAAAACCATGTTCAGTTAACACACGACGCTCACCGTACTATATATATACTTTAAAATATCATGCTTAAGAGTATAGGAAGAATCACATACCTTCTCGCGAAATCCACCGCCAAGTCGAATATGTCGCGCAGAGTATCAATCTATAATAGTCAAACACGCCTATCAACGTCTAGACTACTCAGAGGATAATCTAAGCAGAGGGTTCTCTATTCTACGGAAAATCGGCAAAGACTTCCCTACTCGGTAAACTATACAAGTCTCATCAGAATACAAATGTGTAAGTACAGTTCAATCTTCTTTAATTCTTCAGATGTGATTACAGTTCAATTCTCTTCTGTAATACCCTTCTATGTATTTTATACTTATTTCTATACTTCTACAGTATGTATTCTCCAATTACAATAGAAGGATAAGATTATTATTTACCTCGATAAGCCCAAAATTATCCAAGATATAAGTCGATCCTGAGCAAGGTTTAGCTCTTAATCTGTACGCTCCAATCCGCTCCAAGAAACCCTTAGAAGTTTCTACACAACTTCTACCTTCTACTTCAACCAACTATGAAGTTTCTCTTAGGGTTTTGTTTAGTGACTATAGGAATACAAGGTAGTATTTCCGGACTCTACGTATAGAGGTAACTTTGGAAATACTATAAGGGATTGGCTAAGGTATTTTGGGGATAGTAACAATACTTGGAGAGTATTTTCTACCAAGGGGGGGGGGGGTGCTTTTGCCGAGACTACTAGGAAAGGGGGGGGAGAGGGTGTTTCGGCTTAGCTCTCTCGAGGGGGGGGGGGAAGTGAGGCTTGGACGAGAAGCTCACAAGGGGGAAGGGAGATTTCAAGACTTGGAAAGTATTTTGTGGATGAAGAAGTCTTCCACTTAAGGGGGGTATTTATAAGGCTTTCAAGGGCTAAGATGAAGGCAAGTGGAGGTCAAGTGGAGGGTGGGGATTTGCACAAGTGCACCCTATCCCTACTCCACAATTTACTCACAAACATTGACCCATGGTTTAGGCCTTAAAATCATGCCAACCGTGCCCTCTTTGCCGTCCACTTGAGGGTGACAAGTGTCACCCTCTCGTTGGTCCAAAATATTTCATCTCTCGGAAAAATCCGCAAAAATTATAAATGACATAGCCGTAATTTTCCCTACGCAAGTTTTGGAAAATGTTTCGTCGGAAAACAATTCGTTTCGTGGGTTGTGCACAAATTTTCGTCCTTATGCCTACTTTAAGGCTTAAACTTTTGTACGTATGCCCACACGTACATACTCTGGAAATACGGGGTATAACATAACATGTTAGACCTTAGAACTTGGAATTGGAAAAGGATTGGAAAAGACTTTGAATTGTTGGTTGTTGTTGGCCGAGAATGGCTTGAATATGGAACTAATTCGTATTTATTGTGGGGCGGAATTTTACACGTATTGTAAGACGTGTAATCCCCTTTGTTTGGTTGTTGTTTTGAGCCTTAAATGTGGCGTGTTGGTTATTGTATTCGGCCTTGAAAAAGGTGGCAAAGTGAGTAGAAACAAAGGAAGTGCTGCCCGATTTTCTGTAGAATTAGAGACCGTATACTTGGTATTATTCTACGTTAGAGACTAGAAGTTGATAGTCTTGTTGTGACCATTATAGGTTGACACTTCTACGTACGGCGTATTCGGCTTAGCTTGTGGATTTAGCCGAAAATGTATGTGAACTATCTACTCTTCTAGCATGATTCCTTAAGATAAAGAAAGTATTTCCTACTCCTTAAATGATCCATTCCTTGGTTGTATTTGGATTGCCTAAAATAGAATTTGTTCTATGTACTTCCTTGATTGTAATTTGATGTTTAAGTTGTAAGTTGTATAATCCATTTCCTTAGTGAAGTTGGATTCTTAAAAGTGAAAGTATTTTACTTAAAGTGCATGGAGTCTTGAAAAGGAAGTGGTTTCTAAACCTTTTGGCTAGTGCCTTAGTTCCGAAACCTAAAGGTCATTATAATGACTTTAGGGGAGTTAAAGGAGTGATTTACTTAATTGTTTTAAGAGAGGAGAAATGACATGATTTAGTAGAAGAAACTTGTTTTCTATATATTAAGAGACTCGAAGTATTTTTGAAAGTTAAGAAACTTGATTTGAAAGTTTGTGATACTTGGTTTTAAGTATAAGTCTCTTGGTTATAAAAAGAATGAAATTGTCTAAAAACCATAAAGGGTTATAACGGCTTTATGGGAAGTTGGTTATAACGGCTTTATGGAAGGTTTAGAAAGTTGTCTATTTTGATTAATGGGCATAAGTTGCCTTGATTGTGAAAATTTGAAGTTACTTGATTTCAAGCTTTGAAATGAGTTTTCTAAGAGTGTAGTAACTTACTTTGAAAAATAGACACACCTTGATACTACGGGTGTTAGTATCTTGGGGTATTACATAAAAAGGAGTCTTTTGAAAAGAATGTACGTACGTAGTACTTTGACTTGATTAATTGAGAATTAGTCTAAGTGTGCCTTGATAAGTACTTTGGCTTGATTAATTTAGAATTATTCTAAGTGTTCCTTGATAAGTACTTTGTCTTGATTAATTGAGAATTATTCTAAGTGTGCCTTGATAAGTACTTTGGCTTGATTAATTGAGAATTAGTCTAAATGTGCCTTGATAAGTACTTTGGCTTGATTAATTGAGAATTATTCTATGTGTGCCTTGATAAGTACTTTGGCTTGTTTAATTGAGAATTGCCTATGTGTGCTGGTAATAGCCGGTTGTGTGCTAGTGGTATATCATTCATTTCGGGGTCATTCCCCGGGTTTGTGGCATTTGCATATTCCGTGGATTTGCTACCCACGATGCGAGGAATACCACGCGGTCCGCAAGGGCCTATGCGGTGAAATAGTCCCACGCGGCGGGTCCACCTATGCGAGGAATACCTCACGCGAGTCCGTAAGGGCTTATGCGGTGAAATAGTCCCATGCGAGGAATACTCATGCGGGTCCACGCGACCTATGCGGTGAAATAGTCCCGCGAGTAGGATTGCTTAATGATACTGCGGGTGGGTGGTCCTGCTTTGATCGTGAGCTTCCTAGTTTATATTGTAAGTATACTACTATTTACTCTCATTATTAGTAAGGCACATTGTACTGTAATTTGATTATCATGGACTGCCGGCATTGAGGAAGGATTCCACGGGCATGATTGATATTATGGGCGTAAGACCCATGGTTATATTTTAGTAATGACTTTGAGGGCATGCATCCCTGACTTGATATGATCATATGTATTGTGTCTCGTAGGTTGGCTATCCTACATGTCTCCTGCTTTGTTTAGATCGTTATGATTTCATTACTGATTTCATCGCTTCACATACTTGGTACATTCTTCGTCTTGACCTCCTTCTGGCCGTGATTCACGCCGCAGTTTAGGTACGCTGTTTGGTGATCGGCAGTGTAGGACCGCCGTAGTTTTGGATAGCTCCTTCATTGGGAGTTTATCTTTTTGGTATAAGTTCTTTCAGTACAGGCTTTTGTACAGTTATGGGTACGGCGGGGCCTTGTCCCGTCATAGTTCAGTAAAACTCTTAGAGGTATGTATTCATATATGGGATTGGACTCATGTACAGTGTAGTGTTTTTTTCATGTATATTATATGGCAGCCTTGTCGGCTTTGCCCTTTTACGTATGTTGGTTTTTAAAAAAAAAGGGTGTTATTTAAATTCCGCAGTTTGCTTAGTTGTTAAGGTAGAAGGGTGCCTGTAGTAGGCACCATCACTGCCCGGTTCGGGCGTGATGTAATGGTATCGAGCGATCGATCCTCGGAATGTCTACAGACCGTGTCTAGTAGAGTCTTGATTATCGGTGTGTTGCGCGCCACACCCATAAACAGGAGGCTACAGGACATTTAGGAGTTGATTTCTATTCTTCTCACTCTGAGATCGTGCCCTAGAGCTGTGTTAGTAAGATAATTCCTCTCTGACGTAATTTTGTATTACGATTATGCCTCCGGAGGGCAACAACGGCCTTGAAGGCAAAGGAGTAGCGAGGAGCTACTAGTCGGACTCGAGAGTTGATAGGGCTCGTGCCTGTGGTATCTGGATGTTGTTCCGCGATGGCGAGTTCTTATGCGCTGTGTTTTGATGCCCAGACACGAGCCTCGGTTTCGCCAGGAGAAGACTATAGGGTCATGAGGGAAGTAGTTATGTTATTGACCAAGATAGCGGTGCTACAGTTTCATTAGCAGGAGGTTATCCGCCAAGATGCATGTACGCAGGGCAGAGGGTAGAGGTAGAGGCCGCGGAGATCTGCGTAAGAGGGCTAGACCGGTTGGTTATTCCGGTGAGATTATGGACGAGCAGCCTCAGCAGCGAGTGAGATATTTCGTCCCAGCCTACCCAGTACATACCCCCGCAGCTCACAGGTGGGAGATTTGATCCCACAAGGTGTTTAGGAGCCGGTCCAAGCTCCAGGGGTCGAGGTTCTCAAAGGAGAAGGGGATTTTCTCAGTCGAGGCCACCTATTCCTCAGTGTTTCAGATGTGGTAAGCGTCATTCGGGTAAATGCCGTTATGGCACAGGTGTTTGTTATTATTGTGGCCGTCCAGGCCATATACTGAGGGTATGTCCTTTTAGAAAGAGCACCGGTGGGGTGGCTCAGCCTTTGAGGCCGGTAGTTGGTTCCCCTTCCTCCGCACTGTCGTCCCCGAGCGGGTGTTGAGGTCACCAATGGTAGAGGTCAGGGTGGAGTTTATAGTTCTGGCGGTCCTTCGAACCACATAGATGACGTGACTACTGGACAGGATCAGGAGGCGACATCTCATGGCGTTACAGGTATATCTCGATTCTTTTGAATCATACGTGCATTGATAGATTCAGATTTCGCCCTAGCATATATGTTTTCCCTTTGTTGCTAGCAGTTGTAAGTGATAGTACCCCAGGGGTAGGAATACTTTGATTAGTAAAGTGAAAAATTATAAATGTTGACAAGAATGATAAGTGAACTGAGACTATAGTTGTGTAGAGTTCACAAGTTGTAATTACCCCGTAACAGTGTAAGACCGATAGGGAAGGATGTACAGTAGAAATACTTTGGCTTATGTGACGAACCTCTAGTGAATGGGAGGATAGGGTGAGAAGTACCTTGAGCTAAGAGAAAGTTTTATTTCAAACTAAGGATGAGAAGTTAATTGTGACTATGAGTCGGGTTATGGACTCATTTCGGGTCAGCAAATAGTATGGAATGGGGTGATGTTAGTTGGTAATGGTCCCGTTATGTGATAGGGTCCCGGGGATTCAAGGCCCAAGACTAGTTGATTGTTGTACGAGTTCGTGGATGCGTTCCACCGGAATCAGTTCGTAAGGACCGAGAAGAGCCTTAACGGGAATATATGTTGCATAATGGCCAAGTTTGGATAGTAAATCCAAGGATTGGGGAACAGAAACAATATTTGAGATGTTGTACGTTTACTAAATAAGTTTAGAAGTACGAGACAGAATGACAAGTAAGAGTATAAAGGATCCTCTAGGGATCCCGTGTTTGAGAAGACTGTAACCTTCGAGTTTTGGGAGAAGGGACCGCGGACGGAAGGTCCATTGTTATGTCTACGTTTGTTATGTGGTGGCCATGTGTGGCATCGTTGGTCTTGTGGAGTATTGATTGATAGGCATAGTATAGAGATTGTGCCGGAGTGTGTATAGCTTAAAAATCACCTAAGAACATTCGGGGACGAATGTTTCTAAGGGGGGAAGAATGTTACACCCCGTAAGTCCAGGACATGTAAAAGAGAATGTACGTAAGGAATCAAGACTTGGAAATTGGTACGAAAGGAAGAATTGTTTTTCCGACGGAAAATCTTCCGAGCGTCGGAAAGGAAAAATGTTCGTTGTTGAGAATTGGATTCTCAAAATGCATTATTTGAAGAGTATGGAACTTATTAACATTATGGAAATTTGTTTTTACGGATTTGGTCATGTGGGGCCCACCCGAGGAATTTTATAT
Organism: Przewalskia tangutica; assembly: GCA_029844215.1. NCBI lineage: Eukaryota > Viridiplantae > Streptophyta > Magnoliopsida > Solanales > Solanaceae > Przewalskia > Przewalskia tangutica. The sequence goes on from CM056718.1 coordinate 110,129,581, forward strand.
TTTTGTGGGGCCCACGAGGGTTACGGAATTTTATGGACGAATGAGAGGGCGACACGTGGCACCTCCACCACATGGTCTTGGTCGAAAATTTGCAAGGCTAAAATGGTCATTGACCATCAAGAAAGATCAAGTCTTCAAAGCTTGATAATATTGACCAAGTCAACTTGTCCACTTGGCTATTTAATTAATGATCCTCATCCAATCCACACAAGTGTGTTAATCTAAGCCCTCCAATGTGTTTTATATACACACTAGTGCAAGACTAGCTCTTTTAACACTTAGAAAAAAATCACAACATTTTCTTGTCCACAAGGTAGCTCTCGGGTTTGCACATATTCCCACTAGAAAAATTTGTAATTTTGATCCATTATTCACAAGACTTTAACCCAATATCCCTAAGGGTATTGTAAGGATATCTCAATAGAAAGATTTCGGAAAAACGACGTTTTCGTATTAGTCGCAAGGCGGAAACTTAAGGAGTTATTCAACTTTGAATTTGGAACTTGAAGATGGGTGTTATACCCCGTAGTTCCAGGGTATGTATGCGAGGACATACGTGCGAGAATACGACAGAAATATTGGAAAGAAAGGAAGATGTGATTTTTCGACGGAAAAGTTTCCGATTTTTGTGAAGAAAAAGGTTCGTTAATGGGAATTGGATTCCCAGATTTGGTATTTGGACTTCTTGGATTATATTAGAATTAAGGGATTTTATTTTCAGAAATGGTCGCGTAGGGCCCACGGGAGAAATTTACGGTTTTGTGGGGCCCGCTTTGTTTTTGAGATTTCTGGTATTTTGGATATTTTCGGAAGACGAAATATTTTGGACGAATCGGGGGAGACACGTGTCACCCCCATGTGGCACACTTGGCCGAAATTGGTGGGACAAGTGGCTAGCCACTTGTCCCCTTGGCCGAAATGGCCCCTACACTTGGCATGGATTTTCGTTGGCCATGTGGTGTGGTGGGACCCACACACACATGGCCCAATCTTGACCCTACACTTACCTTAATCTTGGCCCTTGATTTCTCTATATAAACCCCCTTAAGTTGAAGAGTAATTCATCCCTCACTTGAAAACTTTCCAAGGCAAAACATTTCCCTCCCTTTGTAGTACTTTTTCGTCCCCCTCACCCCACTTGTGTAGAAATACTTCATGTATTGTAGTATAATCCCAAATACCTTAGCCTAGTATCCCTAGTTGTATTCCAAAGTTGTTTTAATACTAGGAGCCCGGAAATACTACTTTATTCCAATAATCGCAAAACGAAACCCTAGAAAAATCTTCCTAGCTTGGTGGAAGTATTTAGAGAAGTTGTTTAGAAACTTCTAAGGGTCGCTTGGAGTGGGTTGGAGCGTAAGGAATTGGAGCTAAACGTTGCTCAGGATCGACTTATAAACTTGGATAATTTTGGGCTTATCGAGGTGGATCTTCTACGCGCGGCATACTTGACTTGGCTTGTGGTTTAAGCTAAAAAGGTATGTGATTCTTCCTATACTCTTGAGCATGATTGTTGTGAACTATATAGTACGGTAGACGTACGTGTGTGAAATGAATTTTGTTTGTTTAAAACATAAAGTGTTATAATGGCTTTATGGGAAGTTAGTTATAACGACTTTATGAAGATAAAAGAAAGATTTGGTTTTGACAGTAAAACGACTTGATTTTGAAAGTTAAGAGACTTGATCTTGAAAGATAAGAGACTTGACTTATAACGACTTGTTTTCGGAAAAAGGAGAAGTAACTTGATTTAAGTATAGGTTACTTGTTTTGAAAAGAGTAAGTTAGTTGGGTTTTAAAAGAGTATACTTGATGTTGTTCTAAAAGAAAAGCACTTGGTTTAAAAAGTATAGAGTCCTTGATTTTAAAAGCCTTGTAAAGATTTTTACGAAGGTGAAGTAATTTGGTTTTAAAGTAAAATGTGTTTTCTTTATATACTACGAGTATTAGTATCGTGTGGCTTTTACGTAACAAGAGGTCTTTTTTTGAAAGAATGAAATTATGTAGTATTTTGGATTGTTGATATAAAATGAAAGTACATTAAACTTGCCTATGCTTGTTGTGATAGCCTTGTTGTGCAAGTGTTGTGATTCTGTGCTACCGTGTCTCTCGGGGAGGACCGGTTATCTGATTGATTGTTGGACATACTGACGCGTTGAATTTTCCACGAGTATGCGTCCACTATTGAGTATTATCTGGTTATTTCTTTTGGACATACTGACGCGTTGGATTTTCCACGAGTATGCGTCCACTTTGAGTATTATCTTGTTATTCCTTTGGACATGCTGACGCGATGGATGTTCCACGCATGCGCCCGAGGATGGTTTCATGGCCATGACTTAGAGATGAGATCGCCGGCACGCGGTCATTGTGAGGTTCAGTTGTTAGTCCATGGACCGCTAATCCATGAAGCTTGCCGCGTGACGAACAATCACGGGCTTGATTTGTACACGTGGTTACAGCACACTTTAGATACTTGTCTGGTCATTTCTCGTGTATCGGCAGTCGGTAGATAGCTTGAGATACTTGCCTCGGCCATATCTCGTGAGACGGTTGGCTAGGCACGTTAGCTTTGGTACTTGCCTCGCCAGCGATTCGTGGCTAGCTTTTGGATCCGTAATTAGCTTCCGCACTTGCCCGTGAAGTTTTATGACTAGCTTTTGAACGGTATAGAGCGATTCTACTTGCCCGATCGGTTTGATCGACGCAGGATCTAGTGTTCGTTCACATATGGGTGTTGTTTACATCATGTATCGCTGGCGATGAGGAATGAGTTCCACGGGCATGAGTGATATTATGGGCGTGAGACCCATAGTTATGTGAGTGATTATTCGGGATATCGCGCCCCTTACTTGACATAATTTACTTATTTCAAATGGTTTTATAAAATGATGAAATGTGATTTCATTACGATTTTCGGGCCACATACTTGGTACTGTTGATCGACCTCTTTCGGGCCGTTCATGCCGCAGGTAGAGGTACACCAGTTGTTGATCCTCGCTCATAGGATCGCAGTTCAGCGTTTGGGAAGCTCCGTTCCTCCGGAGGCTTATCTTTGGTATAGTCCCCTGTCGTTGTAGGTACTTGTACATTCAGGGGTATGGCGGGGCCCTGTCCCGTCATAGATGTTGTTACATTCTTAGAGGTCTGTAGTACTGTTGTGGGCAGAGTTTGTACAAAGGTTAACTGTTCGGGTTTTTATGTATGTGTACAGAAGGCAACTGTCTTCGTTGGCCTGTTTATCTATCATATCTCTTGTTTCATGTTTATGTTTTATTTCCGCTGATTTTCTCTGATGTTGTATCACTAGGGTACCCGGGGTAAGGCACCAGTCACGGGCCCGGGTTCGGGTCGTGACAATGGGTTCTTCATAGGCTTCTAAGGAGTGCTTGGAGCGGATTGGAACCTAAGGAAAAGAGCTAAGAATTTCTAAGGCGCGACTTTGAATCTTGGAATTTTTAAGGGCTTATAAAGGTATAATTTTTGTCGTTTTAGTAGTTAAGAATTACTTATTGTTGTAGCTATGGATATTAGCAAGCATGAGATGTTTAGTATGAAGTTTGATAAGTGTATTGACTATTGGAACCCTAATCCGAAAACTAGCATGTTTATCTTTAAGATTACAATTCAAGTCGATTATTAGTTTAAGTCGTCGCATGTTGTATAAAGAAGGAAATTGTAGTTGTTGAAGTTATTTATGACTATATAACATGTTAGACCTTAGAACTTGGAATTGGAAAAGGATTGGAAAAGACTTTGAATTGTTGGTTGTTGTTGGCCGAGAATGGCTTGAATATGGAACTACTTCGTATTTATTGTGGGGCGGAATTTTACACGTATTGTAAGGAGTGTAATCCCCTTTGTTTGGTTGTTGTTTTGAGCCTTAAATGTGGCGTGTTGGTTATTGTATTCGGCCTTGAAAAAGGTGGCAAAGTGAGTAGAAACAAAGGAAGTCTTTGCCGATTTTCCGTAGAATTAGAGACCGTATACTTGGTATTATTCTACGTTAGAGACTAGAAGTTGATAGTCTTGTTGTGACCATTATAGGTTGACACTTCTACGTACGGCGTATTCGGCTTAGCTTGTGGATTTAGCCGAAAAGGTATGTGAACTATCTCCTATTCTAGCATGATTCCTTAAGATAAAGAAAGTATTTCCTACTCCTTAAATGATCCATTCCTTGGTTGTATTTGGATTGCCTAAAATAGAATTTGTTCAATGTACTTCCTTGATTGTACTTTGATGTTTAAATTGTAAGTTGTATAATCCATTGCCTTAGTGAAGTTGTATTCTTAAAAGTGAAAGTATTTTACTTAAAGTGCATGAAGTCTTGAAAAGGAAGTGGTTTCCAAACCTTTTGGCTAGTGCCTTAGTTCCGAAACCTAAAGGTCATTATAATGACTTTAGGGGAGTTAAAGGAGTGATTTACTTAATTGTTTTAAGAGAGGAGAAATGACATGATTTAGTAGAAGAAACTTGTTTTCTATATATTAAGAGACTCGAAGTATTTTTGAAAGTTAAGAAACTTGATTTGAAAGTTTGTGATACTTGGTTTTAAGTATAAGTCTCTTGGTTATAAAAAGAATGAAATTGTCTAAAAACCATAAAGGGTTATAACGGCTTTATGGGAAGTTGGTTATAACGGCTTTATGAAAGGTTTAGAAAGTTGTCTATTTTGATTAATGGGCATAAGTTGCCTTGATTGTGAAAATTTGAAGTTACTTGATTTCAAGCTTTGAAATGAGTTTTCTAAGAGTGTAGTAACTTACTTTGAAAAATAGACACACCTTGATACTACGGGTGTTAGTATCTTGAGGTATTACATAAAAATGAGTCTTTTGAAAAGAATGTACGTACGTAGTACTTTGGCTTGATTAATTGAGAATTAGTCTAAGTGTGCCTTGATAAGTACTTTGGCTTGATTAATTGAGAATTATTCTAAGTGTGCCTTGATAAGTACTTTGGCTTGATTAATTGAGAATTATTCTAAGTGTGCCTTGATAAGTACTTTGGCTTGATTAATTGAGAATTAGTCTAAATGTGACTTGATAAGTACTTTGGCTTGATTAATTGAGAATTATTCTATATGTGCCTTGATAAGTACTTTGGCTTGTTTAATTGAGAATTGCCTATGTGTGCTGGTAATAGTCGGTTGTGTGCTAGTGGTATATCATTCATTTCGGGGTCATTCCCCGGGTTTGTGGCATTTGCATATTCCGTGGATTTGCTACCCACGATGCGAGGAATACCTCATGCGAGTCCGCAAGGGCTTATGCGGGTGAAATAGTCCCACGCGGCGTCCGACCTATGCGAGGAATACCTATGCGAGTCCGTAAGGGCTTATGCGGTGAAATAGTCCCATGCGAGGAATACCTCATGCGGGTCCACGCGCCTATCGCGGTGAAATAGTCCCGAGAGTAGGATTGCTTAATGACATCGGGCGGGTGGTCCCGCTGATCGTGAGCTTCCTAGTTTATATTGTAAGTATACTACTATTTACTCTCATTGTTAGTAAGGCACAGTAATCGTAATTTGATTATCATGGATCACGGTGAGGAAGGATTCCACGCATGATTGATATTATGGGCGTGAGACCCATGGTTATATTTTAGTAATGACTTTGAGGCACGCGTCCACGACTTGATATGATCGTTATGTATTGTATCGTAGGTTGGCTATCATACATGTCTCTGTTTTGTTTAGATCGTTATGATTTCATTACTGATTTCATTTCACATACTTGGTACATTCTACGTACTGACCTCCTTCGGGGGGCTGCGTTCATGCCGCAGTTTAGGTACGCTCTTTGGTGATCGGCAGTGTAGGACCGCCAAAGTTTTGGATAGCTCCTTCGTCGGAGTTTATCTTTTTGGTATAAGTTCTTTCGATGTGCTTTGTACAGTATGGGTACGGCGGGGCCTTGTCCCGTCATAGTTGATAAAACTCTTAGAGGTCCGTATTCATATGTGGGGATGGACTCATATGCGAGTGTAGTGTCTTTTTCATGTATATTATATGGCAGCCTTGTCGGCTTTGCCCTTGTACGTATGTTGGTTTTAAAAAAAAAAAGGGGTGTTATTTAAATTCCGCAGTTTGCTTAGTTGTTAAGGTAGAAGGGTGCCCAGGTAGGGCACCAGTCACGGGCCCGGGGTTCGGGGCGTGACAGTATGTCAACCTATAATATTCACAATACGTCTATTAACGCCTTACTTCAAACGTAGAATATTATAAGTGTAAAGTCTCTAAATTCTACGGAAAATCGTACAGCACCTCCTTTGTTTCTACTTACTTTGCCACCTTTTTCAAGGCCGGATACAATAACCAAACACGCCACATTTAAGGCCCAATCAATGCAATTAACAATAGGGGATTACACGCCTACTAGACGTGTAAAATTCCGCCCCACAAACGATATCAAACTACAAGTCAAATTCGGCCACATTGAGATGCAACAATACCAATTCTTATCCAATTTCCATTTCAATCCAAGTTGTTAGCATAACATGATATCAAGTCGCAATCGATTATAACTACTATAATCATCAAGTAAGTAACATGCGACGATTCTACTAAACGACCAAATTGTAATCCAACTTCACATGGATTTCAATATCCATAATACATATAAATCTTTAAAACATGATTCACGTGGTCAATATCAACTATAACAAGGATTACTATGAATTTCCAAGAGAAGAGGAAATCTTTTACCTTTTGGATTAGCCCACTAAATCCCTTTTTCTTCAACTCCTTTTTCCGTCAAACTCGTCCTCGCGAGCTTTCCACAAGTTTATCAACACTTTGCCTTCTTACCGCCTGTCACGACCCGAACCCGGGCCCGTGACTGGTGCCTTACCCCGGGCACCCTAGTGATACTCAGAGAAAATCAGCGGAAATAAAAACATGAATATGAATTAAGAGACAAGATAAATAAACAGGCCAACCAAAACAGTTGCCTTCATCATATATACATAAATACCCGAACAGTTATCCTTTTTACAAACCCTGCCCACAACAAAGGCATGCACTCTAAGATTTATACAACAACTATGACGACAGGCTCTCGCCATACCACGATCTGCACAAGAACCTGCAGACATCGTGGTAACATACCAAAGATAAGCCTCAAGGAACGGAGCTTCCCAATACATGAAAGGTGATCCTAAAGCGGGGATCGACACCGATGTACTTCTACTGCGGATGAACGCACTTCGGAAGGAGGTCGATAACAGTACCAAGTATGTGAAACTATAAAATATCAGAATGAAATCATACTAGCCTATAAAAGGTGGAGATGTATGATAACCAAACTACAAGACACACACATAATGATTATATCAATTCGTGGTCTCACGCCCACAACATCAATCCCGCGTGAGTACCTTCTCACCGGCAGCCTATGATATGATAACAACAAGACAAAGAATCCAAATGGAGCATACCCGCGCTACGATCGTGTCGCGATGTCCAAAGGGAACAAATAAGACAACATTCCAAATGGAAGCATACCCGCGCTACGATCGTCGGTCGTGATGTCCAAAGGGAAACAATAAGACAAAGATTCCAAATGGAAGCATACCCGTGCGCTACGCATCGTGTCAGTATGTCCAAAGGGAAACAATAAGACAACATTCCAAATGGAAGCATACTCGTGCGCTACGCATCGTGTCAGTATGTCCAAAGGGAAACAATAAGACAACAAGGCGGTAATCAAAGTGGAAGCATACCCGTGCGCTACGCATCGTGTCAGTATGTCCAAAGCGATTAACAAAAGTAACACTATCAACAGGAACGTAACAGTGGAATTTATCCGTCACTGACGGTCACGTCCAAGTAAGTTCTAAACATGTCATCCGACACTCCATCGAGACGCCAGAGTATAGAAACACAATTCTTGCACAACAAAGGTTATCACAACAAGCATAGGCAAGTTTCACAACAACAAGCATAGGCAAGTTTATACACAACTCGAAGTACTTTCATTTTTATGCCCAAGTTCGGGTTTTACCCCTAAAGTACTACGTACGTTAAATTCCTTTTAAAGAGATTTATTCCTTTTATAAAAGTCACCCGATACCCGTAGTATAAAAATAGAGTGACTTATATCTTTTAAATAAACTAAAACAACTTCCATACTATCCTTTTTAAAACCAAATTAAGGCAACACCATGCCTTCTTTTTAGACCAAAACACTTCTCTTTTTTAAAGTCAAGTTACCACCTTAAAACCAGTGATAAAACCTTCTTTTGTTTTCATAACGTCGTTATAACCAACTTCCCATAAGGCTGTTATAACACGTTATGTTTTAAACCATTTTAAGACAACACAATGCCTTTCTTTACCCTAAAGTTCCAGTTTGCCTAATTTCAATTACGCAAGTCTCTTTTTAGAAAAGTTTCATAGTTTAATGTCTTAATCTCTTTTAAAACAATTGAGTAACATATGCCCTAGGCGAGTAGGTTATTCTTGATCATAATCAATCTTATTAAGCAGCCATGATCTAGAAAATGTAATATCATTTTGTCTCATCTTAGCTTCTATGCAGATGGAGGTTTCTACTGGTTTTAATAATACTTCGTTAGTCATTACATTTTCCTTTATTAGCGCTGCAGTGGTTTGTTCGATACTTATTCTGATTTCCGAATCAGTAAAACATTATTCCTTTTAAAATCAAGTACTCATTACTCACGAATGAGGTTTCACACTAACATCCATATCAAGTCAAGTCTCTTAAGACGTTATACCTAACTTCCCATAAAGCTAGTATAACTCTTATGTTTTCAAAACCAAGTATTACTCTTCTTTCAAAACGGTTTCTTAATGAAATACTTCAAATGCTTTATTATCACACATCAAGTCAGTTATAAGTCAAATCAGTTACCTTTTAACAATCACAAAGCATTTTCTTATCTACATAAAGTCTATAACCAACCTCCCATAAAGCCATTATAACACTTTATGTCTCAAACCAATCAAATACATTTAGCACATGTACGTTTACCGTACTACATAGTTACACACATATCATGCTAGAAAATATAGGAAGAGGTTCACATACCTCGCGACGATTATCGACTAATAGCAAAACGCCCAAGTACCTCAAACCGTCGCTACTCCTAAGCCAAGTAGACCACGCCACACGTAGTATTTCAACCTATAGAGGCCACAAGGCGCCTATTAACATCTTAGATCTCAATGTAGAATATTCTACGTAAAATTCGAAGATTTTCCCGCAACAGAAATCTCCTCCTCTATCGAGGCCGCTACCAAGCCAACCAGTGGGGTTAACACGCCTAACCGACGTGTACAATTCTACTACACCGTAATGCTACACAAGTCTCATGAATACACCCTATGTAATTACAGCTTCTCTTCTTTAAATTCAGGCTTAAGTCGCAAGACATTGCCGTAAGTATTATTCAGGCTTAAGTCAAAAGACATTGCCGCACAACTATGTTCAGTTCTATATATAGTATACTTAACTATATACTCCTACAACATGTAATTTCCAATTACAACAGAAGAAGGTTAGGAATGTTTACCTCGATAAGCCCAAAATTATCCGAGTTTATATGTCGATCCTGAGCAAGGTTTAGCTCCTACTCTGTGCGCTCCGACCCGCTCCAACCAACCCTTAGAAGTTCTAACCAACTTCTACTTATAACTTCAACTACGGGTGAAGATTTTTCCAAAGGGTTTCGTTTAGTGGCTAAAGGAAAGTATACTAGTATTTATGGGCTTTTCGTATAGAGGTAACCTTGGGAATACTACAAGGTATTTAGGCCAAGGTATTTGGGCATTATAACAATACTAGGAGAGTATTTCTATACCACAACACGGGGTATTATACGAAAACAACTAGGCTAGGGGGGGGGTAGGCTCTCGGCCACAAGGCCCAACAAAGGGGGAGGGGACTTGGCCGAATGCTACACTTAAGGGGGAGGGACTTTTGAGACTTGGAGAATGATTTTTGGATGAAGAAGTTCATCAACTAAGGGGGGTATTTATAGGTCAAGCAATGGCCAACCAATGGCCAAGATGAAGACAAGTGTTAGGCAAGTGTAGGGCTAGGATTTGGACAAGTGTTTGTGGGCCCCACTTTCTCATCTACCACACAAAATATCTAGCCAAACATTGACCAAATGTTTAAGGCAAGAAACATGAAAAACGTGCAAAGGGAGCTCAACCAAATCATCCACTGGGTGACAAGTGTCACCCTCCCGTTGGTCCAAAATATTTCGCCTCTCGGAAAAATCCGCAAAAATTATAAATGACATAGCCGAATATTCCCTACGAAAGTCGTGGAAACGTCATTTAAAAACGACTCTTTTGGCACTTGTGTACAAATTTGAAACTATGCTTACTTTAAGGCTCAAATTAATATACGTATGCCCTCACGCATACTCGTGAAATACGGTATAACATTCTCCCCTCCTTAGAAACATTCGTCCCGAATGTTCCTTCTAAGCCTCAAAACAAACATGCGCCAGTATAGTCTTCACTACTATACTTACGAGAACAATCCTGCCACACCTGGCCACAGAAACACCCGCAAATACTTACATCCAAGTCCACGAGGAAACACCTCTAACATCACAAACTTTTGTCACTTTGCCGCGAGGTTCTAGTGTCACCCTACGACCCAACAAATGGTACCGGATCGCATGCGATCCCCGAGGTCTAAAATATACATCCTTCAGACCTTCTCCCTTCACAAGAAATGATCATATCTATGCTCGCAATACATGCTCGCTCTACCCTTACTCGTCGTACTCTTCTAACACTTGAACTCTTCTAGTATACGCATCACACTTCGCCTCGCTCGCTTCTCCAAACCTCGAGTCACCACCTCCAACTTGGTTATCTTACTAGCCTCAATCTTCCTTAAGGCCATTCCCGCCTTCACGATCCGCTTATGGTCGAACATATCCACGAACTCATCGATGGTCATCTAAACTGGGCCTAACACCTCGTGACCCTACCACCGGCGGGACCACCTGAGCTGACCCTACCGAACAGCCGCGGTTGGCCCTCATCATGGCCCCAACCCGACCCACTTAACGCATCACACTCTTGTTCCCGATCCTAACAATCTTATCTCTACAGTCATGAAAGCTACCACTTTCATTGCACACTACCAGGACTTTATCACACAAAACGCTCTAGGCATAAAATGCGCTCCGACAAGGATCACTTGCAAAATCTGGTACCCAAGACGACCTTACATCTAAGGTCTCAATCAGAATATTCTAAGGTTCATCATTTTCTCACCCCAAGCTTACCCTTCTCACTAACCAGTTCTACATCACGTTTTAGCACAAAGCTATCTCAACATAACACTTAACACATTATCATAACATCAATACATACAAGTCTCTAGAGGTTAAGGATATACCGAAAATAGGCGGTTCAAAGGACCGTTAAAATCGGGAACTTCCACCGCGACTCTACCGGCTCGCGGTATGAACATCCCGCCTAGTCAGAAGGTGAAGAACCCGCAATCGATCTCAGAGTCAGTGCTATCCTACCAGCTACCCGGTGGACAGCCTTTAAATGGCCCCGCCGCCGCATGTAAAACAAACTCCTGACTAGCACGACACTCCCATCGCGAGTCTACCACACGTCACAACGAGGTAGGGTGGCTTCACCGTTAACACCCCGCTTCTCCCGAAAATCCAACCTGGAGCCCGACCGCCCCAAAACTCGACGCTCAAGATTGTAGAGGACCACTCAGATTGGCGAGGCGCATAACGAAGTCTCGCCGGGCGGTCCGCCTCGAAAATCACCAAAGGACCTCGCAGCTCGCCCTTCTTCGCCGACTTTGGTCATTCCGCCGATTTCTCCGCCTCACCTCCAAGTGCATAAGCTCGCACGCGGCAATGTCCATGCCCTACCAAGCGCTACACCCGAACAACTCGCTAGGTAATCATCGAGCCTCAGAACATATCGGTGGACTCGATCCTCCATACTAGCTACTAATGCGGGACGCATCGCCAATGAGTCGAACTCACATTGTACTCCCGCATCAGACGCCGCTCGCCGCAACACCAAAAATCGCTTACCGAGCCCTCCTCATCCGTGGCGGCAAGAAGTGTGCAAGAAATGCCTTTGAGAACTCATCCCACAAAGCCTAAGGTGCATTCTCTCCCGACAGCTCCCACGATCAAACCAATCGATCGCGTATCACGCAACGATGTGAACCTAGACCACCGACTCGGTCTCCGATGCCTTGATCACTCTCATGATCCGTCAGAATCGCCGGATGAACTCCTCGCGATCATCCTCGTGCCTCGACCCATAAAACTCGCGTTACACTCGTAAAATCCCGTAGTCTCAAATCGCTCGCCGGTTGAATTACGGTGCTACTGGATCGGAATCGCTGCGTCCGGCTTATCTCAAGTCTCGCCACAACCTCGCCATTAATCGCCATCTCCTTGTAACCCATCTCTCTCGCCTACCGCAGGATCGAGGCTCAGTATCGTGGTCTTCAGAGATCGCCGCGCTCTACTCAGATCTCCTCTGTTGCCTTGCCCTTCCGGGCCCGGTTGCTTGCGCGAGGCATAATCGTAAAAACGAGATACGCTGGAGGGTTCAACTTACAACACACTCTAAGGCCCGATCTCGTAATGAGAAGAATGAAAACTAATCCTAAATGTCTCGCCTCCGATTATAGATGTGGTGCACAACACATCGATAATCAAGACTCTACTAGACACGGTGCGTAGACACTTTCCGAGGACTAATCGCTTCGATACCACTTTTGTCACGACCAACCCGCCCGTGATCGTGCCTTACCCCGCACCCTAGTGATACAACATCGAGAAAATCAAGAAATAAAAACATGAATATGAATTAAGAGACAAGATAAATAAACAAAGCAACCAAAACAGCTTTCATCATATATACATAAATACCCAACAATTATCCTTTTTACAAACCCCGCCACAACAAAGGCATGCACTTAAGATTTATATAACAACTATGACGACAGTGGCCCCGCCATACCCCGATCGCATAAGAACCTACTGACATCGTGGTAACATACCAAAGATAAGCCTCAAGGAACGGAGCTTCCCAATACGCAAAGGTGATCCTAAAAGCGGGATCGACAAATGATGTACTTCTACTGCAGATGAACGCAGCCAAGGAGGTCGATAACAGTACCAAGTATGTGAAACTATAAAATATCAGAAATGAAATCATACTAGCCTATAAAAGCGAGATGTATGATAACCAAACTACAAGATACACACATAATAGATTATATCAATTGGTCTCACGCCCACAACATCAATCCCGCCGTGGAGTACCTTCCTCATCACGGCGATGCATGATATGATAACAACAAGACAAAGAATCCAAATGGGAGCATACCCGCGCTACGATCGTGTCGGTATGTCCAAAGGGAACAAATAAGACAACATTCCAAATGGAAGCATACCCGCAGCGCTACGCATCGTGTCGAGATGTCCAAAGGGAAACAATAAGACAAAGATTCCAAATGGAAGCATACCCGTGCGCCACGATCGCGGTCGCGATGTCCAAAGGGAAACAATAAGACAAAGATTCCAAATGGAAGATACCCGCGCCACGATCGTGTCGAGATGTCCAAAGTGGAAACAATAAGACAAAGATTCCAAATGAAAGTGGAAGCATACCCGCAGCGCTACGATCGTGTCGTGATGTCCAAAGCGATTAACAAAAGTAACACTATCAACAGAACGCACTGCGGAATTTATCCACACCGCCGGCCACGCCCAAGTAAGTTCTCAACAAGTCAACCGACCTCCATCGAGACGCCAGAGTATAGAAACACAATTCTTGCACAACAAAGGTTATCACAACAAGCATAGGCAAGTTTCACAACAACAAGCATAGGCAAGTTTATACACAACTCGAAGTACTTTCATTTTTATGCCCAAGTTCGGGTTTTACCCCTAAAGTACTACGTACGTTAAATTCCTTTTAAAGAGATTTATTCCTTTTATAAAAGTCACCCGATACCGTAGTATAAAAATAGAGTGACTTATATCTTTTAAATAAACTAAAACAACTTCCATACTATCCTTTTAAAACCAAATTAAGGCAACACCATGCCTTCTTTTAGACCAAAACACTTCTCTTTTTAAAGTCAAGTTACCACCTTAAAACCAAGTGATAAAACCTTCTTTGTTTTCATAACGTCGTTATAACCAACTTCCCATAAGGTCATATAACACGCTATGTTTTAAACCATTTTAAGACAACACAATGCCTTTCTTTACCCTAAAGTTCCGTTTGCCTAATTTCAATTACGCAAGTCTCTTTTAGAAAAGTTTCATAGTTCAATGTCTTAATCTCTTTTAAAACAATTGAGTAACATATGCCCTAGGCGAGTAGGTTATTCTTGATCATAATCAATCTTATTAAGCAGCCATGATCTAGAAAATGTAATATCATTTTGTCTCATCTTAGCTTCTATGCATGGAGGTTTCTACGGTTTTAATAATACTGTTAGTCATTACATTTTCCTTTATTAGCGCCGCAGATGGTTTGTTCGATACTTATTCGATTTTCAATCAAGAAACATTATTCCTTTTAAAATCAAGTACTCATTACTCACGAATGAGGTTTCACACTAACATCCATATCAAGTCAAGTCTCTTAAGACGTTATACCTAACTTCCCATAAAGCTAGTATAACTCTTATGTTTTCAAAACCAAGTATTACTCTTCTTTCAAAACGGTTTCTTAATGAAATACTTCAAATGCTTTATTATCACACATCAAGTCAGTTATAAGTCAAATCAGTTACCTTTTAACAATCACAAAGCATTTTCTTATCTACATAAAGCTGTTATAACCAACCTCCCATAAAGCCGTTATAACACTTTATGTCTCAAACCAATCAAATACATTTAGCACATGTACATCTACCGTACTACATAGTTACACACATATCATGCTAGAAAAGATAGGAAGAGGTTCACATACCTCGCGACGATTATCGACTAATAGCAAAACGCTCCAAGTACCTCAAACCGTCGGCTACTCCTTAAGCTGGTAGACCACGCCACACGTAGTATTTCAACCTATAGAGGCCACAAGGCGCCTATTAACATCTTAGATCTCAATGTAGAATATTCTACGTAAAATTGCAGATTCTCCCCGCAACAGGCGTAAATCTCCTCTCTATCGGTGCCGCTACCAAGCCAACCGTGGGGTTAACACGTCTAACCGGACGTGTACAATTCTACTACACCGTAATGCTACACAAGTCTCATCAGAATACACCCTATGTAATTACGATCAGCTCTTCTTTAAATTCAGCTTAAGTCGCAAGACATTCTGTAAGTATTATTCAGCTTAAGTCAAAAAACATTGCCGCACAACTATGTTCAGTTCTATATATAGTATACTTAACTATATACTCCTACAACATGTAATTTCCAATTACAACAGAAGGTTAGGAATGTTTACCTCGATAAGCCCAAAATTATCCGAGTTTATATGTCGATCCTGAGCAAGGTTTAGCTCCTACTCCGTGCGCTCCGACCCGCTCCAACCAACCCTTAGAAGTTCTAACCAACTTCTACTTATAACTTCAACTACGGGTGAAGATTTTTCCAAAGGGTTTCGTTTAGTGGCTAAAGGAAAGTATACTAGTATTTATGGGCTTTTCGTATAGAGGTAACCTTGGGAATACTACAAGGTATTTAGGCCAAGGTATTTGGGCATTATAACAATACTAGAGAGTATTTCTATACCACAACAAGGGTATTATACGAAACAACTAGGCTAGGGGTAGGCTCTCGCCACAAGGCCCAACAAAGGGGAGGACTTGGCCGAATGCTACACTTAAGGGGGAGGGATTTTTGAGACTTGGAGAATGATTTTTGGATGAAGAAGTTCATCAACTAAGGGGGGTATTTATAGGTCAAGCAATGGCCAACCAATGGCCAAGATGAAGACAAGTGTTAGGCAAGTGTAGGGCTAGGATTTGGACAAGTGTTTGTGGGCCCCACTTTCTCATCTACCACACAAAATATCTAGCCAAACATTGACCAAATGTTTAAGGCAAGAAACATGAAAAAAACGTGCCAAAGGGAGCTCAACCAAACCGTCCACTTGGGTGACAAGTGTCACCCTCCCGTTGGTCCAAAATATTTCGTCTCTCGGAAAAATCCGCAAAAATTATAAATGACATAGCCGGAATATTCCCTACGAAAGCTGTGGAAACGTTTCGTCGAAAAACGACTCTTTTTGGCACTTGTGTACAAATTTCGAAACTATGCTTACTTTAAGGCTCAAATTAATATACGTATGCCCTCACGTACATACTCAGGAAATACGGGGTATAACACCGCCGCTCCAACAATACCCACTAAGCTAGGTTTTCTTAAATCTCTAGAGAGAAAGGGAGAGGAGTTCTTAGGAGGGTTTTAAGATGAAATGACCAAGTCTTTCAAGACTTGGTCCTAAAATAGGACCCTTTCCTTGGTCAACAATATGGGAGGGACACTTGTCACCCTCCCATAAGCCTTTTTCGAAAATATCCCCTGTTTTCACTCTTCATGGAAAAATCCCGCCAAGACCGCGGCCTCGCACCGGCCATGGCCTGCAACCTCAGAGGAGTTTCAGGATTAGTGGCGCGGCCACGATAAGCGGCCATGCAAGCGACACCTGATTCTAAAATCTTTCCTCCGAGCCTGCCCACTGAACTTCTAAAGCCCATACCTCTCCGCTCCGATGTCCTATCGACGAGCGGTTTGTTGCGTTGGAAACTAGACTCATCAAAATTTATACTAGGCTTGTTAAAAACCTCTCAACTCTTAATAATTGGGGTACAACACTCCAAAGTAGACTCAAAATCCGTCCAACACATATTTGTCAACTTATCTTATCTTTTTTTTTAATTTACGGGGTGTAACATTCTTCCCCCCTTATAAACATTCATCCCGAATGTTCTTTCGGAGTAAGACTTATAATTTGCGACATAGTTTCCTTACACAACCCCGACATAACAATAATGCCACATAAAATCATTTAAGCAAAATACTTCAATTTAACATGACAAGTAAGGGAAAATGAATTACCTGAAGGTGTAGGGAATAAGTGAGGATACTTCCTCAACATGTCCTCCTCCGCTTCCCAAGTCATCTCCTCCCGGTTATCATTCTTCCACAAGACTTTGACTAAGCCACGCCCTGGTCCGCAGCTCGACCGCGATCGAGTATCGCTATGGGACTCTCCTATCAGATATAATCGACACCGGGACACCGTGCAGCCTCACAATCTCTCTGATGTATAATCTGGCATAGTCCTCAGCCGAAAACGTCATCCTGACTGGAAGGAAATGGGCTGATTTCATCAGCCTATCAATAATAACCCAAATGGAGTCGTACTTCCTCTGAGTACGAGGTAACCCTGTAATAAAGTCCATGTTGATCACCTCCCACTTCCAAGTCGGAATCTCAATAGCCTGCAATAATCCACTGGGCCTCTGGTGCTCGACCTTGACCTGCTGGCAATTAGGACACTGTGCAACAAAACCTGCCACGTCCCTCTTCAGGCCATCCCACCAATACGAACATTTGAGATCATGGTACATCTTGGTCGACCCCGGATGAATAGAATAACGAGCACTGTGTGCCTCCCCCAAAATCTGCTGACGAAGTCCTGTCACATCGGGAACATACAACCGGCCCTCAAATCGTAGCACCCCATCAGGCGCTACCTCGAATAGACTCTTCTCCTCCCGAAGAGCTGCATCTCGATACCGTACCAACACTGGGTCCTCAAACTGTCGCCTCTTCACCTCATCAACGATGGAAGACTCGGCAACCTCACGAACCCGTACCCCACTATCGTCGGTATCGATTAATCGAACCCCAAGGCTCGCTAACTGGTGGATCTGACGGACTATGTCCTGTCTCTCTGGTTGTACCTCTGACAGGCTCCCCATCGATCTACGACTCAAGGCATCAGCAACTACGTTGGCTTTCCCCGGATGGTATAGAATATCAACATCATAATCTTTCAGAAACTCTAACCACCGTCTCTGTCGCAAGTTCAGCTCCCTCTGCCTGAAGATATACTGGAGGCTCTTGTGGTCTGTATAAATATCCACATGAACCCCATACAAGTAATGTCTCCAAATCTTCAAGGTATGAATAACTGCGGCCAACTCTAAGTCATGGGTAGGGTAATTCCTCTCATGCTTCCGTAACTGTCGGGAAGCATAGGCTATAACCTTGCCGTGCTACATCAAAACACACCCTTGCCCGATACCCGAGGCATCACAATAGATCACGTACTCGTCTAACCCCTCAGGAAGAGTAAGAACTGGAGCTATAGTCAACCTTTCCTTCAGCAACTGGAAACCCTTCTCGCAAGCCTCTGTCCACTGGAACTTGACCGCCTTCTGAGTCAGCCTAGTCAACGGTGCTGAAATCGAAGCAAACTGCTCCACGAATCTACGATAATAGCATGCCAGCCCCAAGAAACTGCGCACCTCGGTCGGAGTAGTAGGTCTCGGCCAAGACTTGACTGCCTCAATCTTTGCCGTATCCACCCGAACACCATCAGCCCCAATAATATGCCCCAGGAATGCCACTGAGGCCAACCAAAACTCGCACTTGGAGAACTTGGCGAATAATCACGGCCGGAGGACCCAAGTACCGCCTCAGTGATCTGCATGCTCCTGCTCTGTCCGCGAATAAACTAGGATGTCATCAATGAATACTATCACAAATGTATCCAATTATGGCTTGAACACCCGTTCATCAAATCCATAAATACCATTGAGCGTTGTCAAACCGGAAAGACATAACCTCGAACTCATAGTGCCCATACCGGGTCCCGAATGCGATCTTTGAGATATCCGCCTCTCGAACACGCACTGATGATAACTGCATCGCAGTCTATCTTGGAGAAACACTCGCACTCGCAATCGTCAAACAAATCATCAATCCTAGGGAGGGTGTACCTATTCTTGATGGTTACCTTATTCAGCTGACTGTAATCAACACACCTACGCAGCGTACCATCCTTCTTCTTCACAAACAAAACCGCGCTCCTGGGGAGATACACTAGGCTGATAAAGCCTTTTTTCCAAAGAAATCTTTCACCGGTCCTTCGCCTCAACTCAGCAGGTTCCATCCTGTATGGCGGAATGTAAATAGGTCGAGTGTCTGGCAACGTGTCAATACAAAACTCAATCTCCCTCTCAGGAGGGATACCCGGAAGATCGTCTGGGAATACATCCGAAACTCCTAACCATCGCATCGATCAAGAACTGCACCTCACCTCAGATCAAATACCCGAACCAGATGATAGATGTACCTTTTCTGCACCATCTTCCTAGCCTTGAGGTAAGAAATAAACCTACCCTTCGGCGACGCTGTGTTGCCCTTCCACTCGATAATTGGCTCGCCAGGAAACTGGAACCGAACCAACCTGTCCCTACAGTCAACGTTGGCATAGTAAGAAGCCAACCAGTCCATACCCATAATGACATCAAAATCTGTCATCTCTAATTCTGTCAAGTCTGCAAGGGTTTGACGACTGTAAATAAACACCGGACAACCTCTATACACCCGCTCAGCTAACACCGAATCACCCATCGCGTAGCTACCTCAAAAGGCTCTATCGACACCGCCTATCCCGATTCTACCCGCATAAGAGGGGACACATAGGACAAGGTAGAACCCGGATCTATCAAAGCATAAACGCTACAAAGATGAAATCAATAATGTACCCGTGATGACGCTGTGGAAGCTCTCCGATCCCCGGGCGGTCTAGTGAATATATGCGGCTCGTGGACCGCTAGAATGGAACCACCACCACGACTTATCAGTGGCTCGCCGATCCGCGAGTACCACGCCTCCGTTGCATAACCACGTATGAGGAAGACCCAACAACCGACCGCTTACCGTGATCAGATTACCCATGCCGCCTCTAGACGGACAATCTTCTCAAATGGCCCTCGCCACAAGAGTAACAAGCTCCTGAGCTATGCGACACTCGCTTCGCGAGACCTACCGCACGAGAACACCGAAATGGGTGGTCTCGACGGTGACGGCCGCCTCCTTAAAACCCCAAAGTCCCGAGCCCCGACCGCCTCAATGACTGGCCGATCGTAACTCCCGCGAAACTGAAGGAGCACTCTGTCTGGCCGGAATGTGGACCTAGTCTGCGATGAGGTTGTCCGCCTCGAAATCGCCCGAGACCTGCTGCCTGCCCTCTGGCCGCCCGAGTCAAACCGGTCCTCCTCTCTCTATCCTCTATCCTCGCATAGGCTCGCATCTCCGCAATGTCCATACCGGCCAAGAGCCACCCCCAAGCATGCAGGAATCATATGACGGTCTAGCCTCATCACATATCGATGAACTCTATCTCGCCATCGCCTACAATAGTGTGCGATGCAGCCAAGGAGTCAAACTCGTGCTATACTCCCGATAGTCCTCCCATTCTCGCTCAAGGTCAAGAATGTCTACACGGGTTCTCCTCATCTCGGGAGGCAAAAAGTGATCCATGAAGGCCTCAGAACTCCTCCCAAACACCGGAAGAGCATCCTCACCTCTCGACAGGCTCCCATGACTCAAATCGGTTCAATGCAATATCGCAGAACCCAGAAGAGGCTAGCATAATGCACTGTCTCTCAAGCCCTAAGAACTCGCATAGTCCGTGAGTCGCCGAATGAACTCTCGCGATCCTCCTCGCACTCGAACCATAAAACTTGACGGATGACAACCCGAGAAAATCCCGAATCCGCAAACCGCTCACAGGTTAGCCGCTCGCCCTCGCCGACGCCTCGCATTATATCTTGGTCAATAACCGGACCGCCTCGTAGTCTCTATACTCGGCCTCTGGCCGAGGATCGAGGCTCTGCACGGAACCTCGAGCTACCGCCGCCGCCTTTCTAATACCGCGTGGCTGAACTCGCCGACCCGCCACTACCTCGGGCATAGTCTGCCTAAGTCTGTAACCTCTCGAGTACCTCTAGCAGCCTCGGCCGCTTTGCCCTTCGGGCCTCGCCGCCGCTTCCGCGAGGCATAACTGTTTCATAAGAATAGGTCAGAGAGGATTCAACCTAATAAGACAACTCTACTGCACGATCTCAGAGAGAGAAGAATGGAAACTAATCCTAAATGTCCTGCAGCCTCCTCATTATATATGTGGTGCACAACACACCGATAATCAAGACTACTACTACACGGTCAGACACTTTCCGAGGACTAATCGCTTCGATACCACTTTTGTCACGACCACTCGGGGCGCGATCGTGCCCTACCAGGCACCCTGCCTGTATACATCAGAGAATAGCAGCGGAACATACATAACATACACCATTGTTAGACAATAAAACACAGGCTAGCCGATAAGGCCGCTTTCCATAAAATATGCATAATCAAAGAAAAACTGTACAAACCGGTCCTTTCAGCCCCAAACCACAACATGTGACTGCACTTAGGAATAACAGATGGTCGGACAGGTCTCGCCATACCCCTGAATGTACACAAATCTACAACATCAGGGAAAGACCGTACTCAAAAGACAAGCCTCCGGAGAAATGGAGCTTCAGACATCTGATATGTGATCCTAAGAATGAGGATCCACCACCTGCTTACCCTTACCTGCGGCATGAACGCAGCCCCCGAGGAAGGGGTCAAGACACATATGTACTAAGTATGTAAAGCGAAAATATCAGAATTACATCATAAGTTTAAAACAAGGCCTAAACATGTATGATAATAAAATTACGATTACAAAGGCCTTACTAACCATGAGAGTAATCGATAGTATCGCATAACATAAAAATAGGAAGCTCACGATCAAAGCGGGACCATCCGCCCGCAGATCATTAAGCAATCCTACTCACGGGACTATTTCACCCGTGATAGTCGTGGACCCGCATGAGGTATTCCTCGCATGGGTCAGACTACCGCATGGGACTATTTCACCCGCATAAGCCCATAAGGACTCGCATGAGGTATTCCTCGCATCGTGGGTAGCAAATCCACTGAAACAGGTGGTATAACTATCTTGGGGATTTACCCCTCAATTATACTCTTACCCTGAAGCAGGTGGTATAACTATCTTGGGGATTTACCCCTCAGATATACTCTTACCCTAGAGAAGGTGGTATAACGATCTTGGGGATTTATCCCTCAGATATACTCTTACCCTATCTCAACCGGCCATCATACATAAAGTAAGCAAGTTAAGAAATCCCCCTAACTTCTTATTCATATACACTCTCATTTTAGTTTACTTAAGACACTAGCATATCTTTTATAAAAATCCGGGAATTTAACCCAAGTACTACATACTTCTACTCTTTAAAACAAATGACTCTTTTTAGTATAAAACTTCCAAGATACTATTAACCGTAGTATCAAGTCAAAATCACTTTTCAAGACAAGTCACAATACCTTTAGAAATAAAGTTAGGTTTCTAAATCAAGTGACTCCTTTTCTTATAAAACCTTAGGCAATTGATGCCTTAAAATCAAATTGCCTTTTCATTAAATCAAGTAATTTATCTTTCCATAAAGCTAATGTAACCAACTTCCCATAAAGTCGTTATATTCACTTTATACCTTAGTCAAGTACAATTTCCTATCCAAGGGACTTATACGTTTAAAACGAAACAAGTATCACATACTTTAAAACTCTTCAAGTCCC
This sequence comes from Przewalskia tangutica, assembly GCA_029844215.1. Taxonomy (NCBI): domain Eukaryota; kingdom Viridiplantae; phylum Streptophyta; class Magnoliopsida; order Solanales; family Solanaceae; genus Przewalskia; species Przewalskia tangutica. Next base: position 110,152,248 of record CM056718.1, read on the forward strand.
TTAACTTTAATAAAACTTAAGACATCCTTAATACTTTCAAAGAAGTGAGTTAATCTCCTAACTCACCCGACTTGGCTATTCATAAAACTAGTAAAGGATATCAAGGTCTTGTACGTCTACCATACTATATACGTACAACTAGTCATGCTCAAAAGATAGGAAAGTTCTACATACCTCTTCGGGTCAAGCCACTTGCCAAGTACCAAATCTCGCCCGTAGTATGTCAAACTATAATATTCACAATACGTCTATTAACGCCTTACTTCAAACGTAGAATATTATAAGTGTAAAGTCTCTAAATTCTACGGAAAATCGGACAGCACCTCCTTTGTTTCTACTTACTTTGCCACCTTTTTCAAGGCCGGATACAATAACCAAACACGCCACATTTAAGGCCCAATCAATGCAATCAACAATAGGGGATTACACGCCTACAAGACGTGTAAAATTCCGCCCCACAAACGATATCAAACTAATACAAACTACAAGTCCAATTCGGCCACATTGAGATGCAACAATACCAGTTCTTATCCAATTTCCATTTCAATCCAAGTTGTTAGCATAACATGATATCAAGTCGCAATCGATTATAACTACTATAATCTTCAAGTAAGTAACATGCGACGATTCTACTAAACGACCAAATTGTAATCCAACTTCACATGGCTTTCAATATCCATAATACATATAAATCTTTAAAACATGATTCACGTGGTCAATATCAACTATAACAAAGATTACTATGAATTTCCAAGAGAAGAGGAAATCTTTTACCTTTTGGATTAGCCCACTAAATCCCTTTTTCTTCAACTCCTTTTTCCGTCAAACTCGTCCTCGCGAGCTTTCCACAAGTTTATCAACACTTTGCCTTCTTACCGCCGCTCCAACAATACCCACTAAGCTAGGTTTTCTTAAATCTCTAGAGAGAAAGGGAGAGGAGTTCTTAGGAGGGTTTTAAGATGAAATGACCAAGTCTTTCAAGACTTGGTCCTAAAATAGGACCCTTTCCTTGGTCAACAAGATGGGAGGGACACTTGTCACCCTCCCATAAGCCTTTTTCGAAAATATCCCCTGTTTTCAGCCCTTTCCGCGGAAAAATCCGCAAGACCGCTGCCCCGCGCCACACACGCAACCTCAGAGGAGTTTCAGGATTAGTGGCGTCGCGGCCCTGATAACGGCGCCGCGACGCTGCGACGCCTGATTCTAAAATCTTTCCTCCGCGCCTGCCCACTGAACTTCTAAAGCCCATACCTCTCCGCTCCGATGTCCTATCGACGAGCGGTTTGTTGCGTTGGAAACTAGACTCATCAAAATTTATACTAGGCTTGTTAAAAACCTCTCAACTCTTAATAATTGGGGTACAACACTCCAAAGTAGACTCAAAATCCGTCCAACACATATTTGTCAACTTATATTATCTTTTTTTTTTGAATTTACGGGGTGTAACAGGATAGGACACTTGTTCCCATATCCTTTCTTCACTCAAAATATCTGCTTTGGAAAAACCCGCATCGGCACCGCGGTACTGCACTCTGGAACCGCGGTGCATAAGGTTCTGCGGCCTCTTAGAGGTTATGGCACCGCGGTACTGCACTCTGGCACTTTCCCTTCTGTCTGGCTGCACATCTGTCAGGCTACCCATAGATCTACGACTAAGAGCATCTGCAACCACATTGGCTTTCCCTGGGTGGTATAGAATATCAATATCATAGTCCTTAAGTAACTCTAACCACCGCTTCTGCCGTAAGTTCAGCTCCTTCTGTCTGAAGATATACTGGAGACTCTTGTGATATGTATAAATTTCCACATGAACTCCATATAAGTAATGCCTTCAAATCTTCAACTCATGTATCACGGCCGCCAATTCCAAATCATGGGTAGGGTAATTCTTCTCGTCCTTTGGGAGCTGTCGGGACGCATAGGCTATAACCTTATCGTGCTGCATCAACACACAACCTAGCCCAAACCCGAAGCATCACAATAAACAACATAACCCTCTAGTCCCTCAGGAAGGGTTAGAACTGGAGTTGTCGTCAACTTATCCTTCAATAACTGGAAGCCCTTCTCACAAGCATCCGTCCATTGAAACTTAGCCGCCTTCTAAGTCAGCCTAGTTAAAGGCGCTGAGATCGAGGTGAACTTCTCCACAAACCTTTGGTAATATCCCGCTAGCCTCAGAATGCTGCACACCTCCGTAGGTGTAGTAGGTCTGGGTCATGTCTTCACCGCCTCAATCTTTTGAGTATCCACCCGAATACTATCGGCCCCTATATATGCCCTAAAAATGCCACTGAGGCCAACCAGAACTCACACTTCGAAAACTTAGCATACAACTGTCGGTGCTGGAGGACCCCAAGTATTGTCCTCAAATAGTTTGCATGCTCCTGCTCTGAGTGAGAATAAACCAAGATGTCATCAATAAATACTATCACAAACGTATCCAGAAATGGCTTGAACACCCGGTTCATTAAATCCATAAACACCGCTGGTTAGTCAACCCAAAAGACAACACCCTAAACTCGTAATGCCCGTACCGGGTCCTGAATACAGTCTTCGGGATATCTGTCTCTCTAACCCACACCTGATGATAACCGGACCGTAGGTCTATCTTGAGAAATACTTAGCACCCTGCAACTAGTCAAACAAATTGTTACACCCCGTATTTTCAGGACATGTGTTAAGAACGTACGTAAGAATTCCAAATATTAAGATTTGAGACTAGTAAAAATTTATCGGAATTATGGAATTGTCGGAAAACGTAATATTGTGACGAATGGGAGGGTGACACGTGTCACCCCCCTTTTTGTTGCCTTGGACGAAATGTTGCATGGGCACAAGGGTCATTTGACCCTTGTTAGGAAGACAAGTCTTGCAACTTGTAGAGCTTGAGAAAATTGACTTGGTCAATGGGTCCACAAGACTTGATATTTAAGAGAACCTCATCCTAGCCACCCATTTGTACACATCTTGACCCTCCATGTTGCTATATAATACTACTAGTAGCAAGACTAAGTTAAACACTTGTCCAAGCCTTTGCAAGCTCTCGGGTTCTAGCACATTAAAAAGAATTTTTTTTTCTTTCTTGTCCATTAAGCTCCACACTTTAAACCAAGGTTCATGAGTGTATTGTAAGTGTATCTCAATAGAAAAATCCCGGAAAAAGATAGTTTTCGTATTAGTCGCAAGGTGAAAACCTAGTTGCTTCTCTAGGTTTTAGTTGGAAGATTGAAGGAAATTTGTTTGGTGTTGTTCTAAGGGTCTCAAGTAGCGGATTGGAGTGTCAAGGAGGGGCTCTAAGTTTCTAGGGAGCGACTTTGGATTTGAAGTTGGACTAAGAATCGTTGAGGTAATAGTCTTGTCTCTTAAGTGTTACAAGATTATATATTGTTGTTAGCTTTACATGTTTGCTAGCATGAAGTTTATGTGTTGAAGTTTCTTAAGTATTATGGATTGATTGTAGCCTTAAATCTGAAATGTCATTTAAGCCTTGTGAAGTTGGATTACAATTTGGTCGTTATTAGAATCATCGCATGTCACTTACTTGAAGATTATAGTAGTTATAATCGATTGCGACTTGATATCATGTTATGCTAACAACTTGGATTGAAATAGAAATTGGATAAGAATTGGTGTTATTGTACTCAATATGGCCGAATTGGACTAGTAGTTTGTATTAGTTTGATATCTTTTGTGGGGCGGAAGTTTACACGTCTAGTAGGCGTGTAATCCCCTATTGTTAATTGCATTGTTGGGCCTTAAATGTGGCGTGTTTGGTTATTGAATTCGGCCTTGAAAAAGATGGCAAAGTATGTAGAAACAAAGGAAGTGCTATCCGATTTTCCGTAGAATTTAGTGACTTAGCACCTAGAATATTCTACGTTTGAAGTAAGAAGTTAATGGATGTATTATGGCCATTATAGGTTGAAGTACTAAGTATAGCGTATTCTACTTGAAGGATGGAATAGCTATCAAGGTGGAAGTACTTTGGAGCATTTTGCTACTTGTCGATAATCGTCGCGAGGTATGTGAACCTCTTCCTTCTTTTGGCATGATTCTATGTATGGAATATACATGAAGTAATATTTCATGTTCCCTTCTACTCTTAGAAGTTAAGAGGTATGTATGTGATTTACTCTATGTAAAGGTTATGTCTAGGTTGTCCTAAGTTCTTACCAAGTCTTATGGGGGATGTTGGTAAGAGTCGTTAGGAGGTATTTGGAGCCAAGTTGACTTGGCAAATTTTACGGCACAAATGAGAATAAGTATCGAGCAAGCCATTGCAGCGTTAATAAAGGAAAATGTAATAACAATTGATTATATTAAAATGAGTAGAATTCTCCATCTGCATAGAAACTAAGATAAGACAAAATTGTATTACATTTTCTAGATCATGGCTACTTGAATAAGATCGTTATAAATAAGTATAACTTATTCACAACGCACCAATGTATATGTTACTTAACTTATAAGAATTTACGTATGAAGTTTTAAGGCTATAGATCTCAAATTCTTAAAAGTTAAGAGACTTTATTTTTCAAGTTACGGGACTTGATTCTTAAAGGAAGAAATGAATTGATTTACAAGTATAGAATACTCGATTTGGAAAGACTTGATTTCTAAAGTTAAGAAACTTGTTTTCTTAAAAGTTAAGAGACTTGAAGTATTTTGAAAGCTATGTGATTTGATTTGAAAGTATAAGTCTCTTGGTTATAAAAGGAATGAATTTGTCTAAGACATAAAGAGTTATAACGGCTTTATGGGAAGTTGGTTATAACAACTTTATGGAAGATTAAAAGAATGGTTTTCTTCAGTAATATAAGCAAAGAAATGATTTGAAATAAAGAAGGGCAAATTGTTTTAAAGGTACCAATTGCTTAAGGTTTTATGAAAAAGTCACTTAATTTAGAAGCCGGTAAATGTATTTCTAAAAAGGTATTGTGACTTGTCTGAAAAGTAGAGATGACTTGATACTACGATTGTTAGTATCTTGGAAGTTTTATTTGAAAAAGAGTCTTTCTAAAGGAGTAGAGGTGCGTAGTACGTTGGGTTAAATTCCCGGATTTTATATGACTTTACCGCGTCCCAGGATTGGGCCGGGCAGTATACCTTTATGGGCAGACTATATGTCTTTACCGCATCCCAGGATTGGGCCGGGCAGTATACCTTTATGGGCAGACTATATGACTTTACCGCGTCCCAGATTGGGCCGGGCAGTATACCTTTATGGGCAGACTATGTGACCTTACCACGTCTCAGGATTGGGACGGGCAGTATACCTTTATGGGCAGACTATATGACTTTACCGCGTCCCAGGATTGGGCCGCAAGATACCTTATGGGCGGACTATATGACTTTTACCGCGCCCCAGTTGGCCGGCGATACCTTATGGGCATACTATATGACTTTACTGCGTCCCAGGATTGGGCCGGGCAGTATACCTTTATGGGCAGACTATATGACTTTATCGCGTCCCAGATTGGGCCGGGCAGTATACCTTTATGGGCAGCCTATGTGACCTTACCGCGTCCCAGGATTGGGCCGGGCAGTATACCTTTATGGGCAGACTATGTGACTTTATCGCGTCCCAGTTTGGGCCAATGGCAGATAAGCGTCCTCCATAAAGGGCCGGATTATGTTATGTAAGGTAAGTAAGTTATATGGTAATGAACTTGATGATTTTCCTAAGTATGTAAGATAGTGACTATAACTTTTATTGAAGAAAAAATGGGAAAAGATAATAAGGTACGAGTAAGTTCACGAGATGGTAATGACATGGTAGGTTCAGGTATTTACCCTTTTTATACTTACCCCTGTCATGCTTTTATACAGATATGTTTTGTTTACTGTACCTTATTTCCGTTCCAAATTCGGTACCTGTTATACTGACCCCCTTCGGGGGGTTGCGTTCATGCCCGCAGGTATTAGGTGCACAGGTTAGTGATCCTTGCTCTTAGGATCTCGGTTCAGTTTTGGGAAAAAGCTCCATTTGCTCAGGAGGCTTATCTCTTGGTACGGTTTTGTCACGACCCGAACCTGGGCCCGTGACTCGTGCCTTACCCCGGGCACCCTAGTGATACAACATCAGAGTAATCAGCGGAACATAAAACAATAACATGAAACCAATGCAATAAGACAGTGAAATAAGAAGACAGGCTAACCCAAAAACGGTTACCTTCATAATATATAACAATTTGAACGATTCATCCCTTTCTACAACTCGCCACAACAAGATTACTGCACTTAAGAATGATACGACAACAATGGCGGGACAGGGCCCCGCCAAACCCCTGAATGTAAACACCTACTACGACAGGGGACTATACCACTGATAAGCCTCCGGAGAAACGGAGCTTCCCAAACGTTGAACTGTGACCCTGAGAGCTAGGATCAACGACTGGTGTACCTCAACTCGCGCATGAACGCAGCCCAAGGAGGTCGATAACAGTACCAAGTATGTGAAATCGAAATATCAGAAATGAAATCATAATAGTCTATAAAGCAGAGACATGTATGATAACCAAACTACGCTTACAATAAATAAGCGATCGTGTCAAGTCGTGACTCACGCCCTCAAAGTCATCACTCAAATATAACTATGGGTCTCAAGCCCATACCATCAATCATGCCCGTGGAATACCTTCCTCACTGCCGGCAGTTTATGATATAAAAGCACCAAGAAATACACATGAACACGGGTCCCACTGTGTCCTAATAAAACAAGATGTGATAAGTGCGAAGGCATAACCGACTACTAACACCCACGCACTAACGTGGTCATAAAGCGTATCATGATATCTGTCTGCACCGTCACATGATCAAAGCCGGTCACTCGCCCGCAGATCGATGCGCGTCTAGCCTCGAACTCCGCAGCTCGCGTAGGCCAACCTCATAGGCCCGCATGAGGTATTCCTCGCATCGAGGGTAGCTACTCCCAAGATCGCCCCGACTCGCGATCGCATGGTCACAAAGACCGCATGACCACAAGGGCCGCAAACTAACCTGGAACTCCCGTAGTTCCGCATGGATCCCCTGGACCCGCATGAGGTATTCTCGAATCATGGTCCTAGACCGCCTGAGTCTACCCCGCATCGGAGGGCAGCTTAACCTCCGGAAACAAGTCAATGTGAGTGGTACAATACCAACATAACGGCTGAGAGTCAAAACAACTTTAAGCGCAGTCGAGGGGAAACCCCTTTACACTAACATCACAAGATACTAACACACGTAGCATCCTAGCATGTTTACTTAACAAATCAACAAGAAAGTATCACAAGGCAATCACCAACCAACATAATCAAGTTATATACACAAGGTACTTTCTACTATATGATTAACAAGATCGGGTTTTTATCCCCAAAGTACTTCATACATTAACTCTTTAAAAGATACGTTACTTTCACAAAAACCACACAATACCCGTAGTATATGAAAATAGAATGAATATCTTTTGAAGTAAATCAAAACACTTACCCTTGTAAAATCAAGTAGCAACATTATTTTCCAAACGTCCAAGTTTGCCTAATTTCAAATGCTCACGTTTCTTATTTTAGAAAGGTTTCGTAGTTCATAGTCTTATTCCTTTAAGAATACAATTCTCTTTTAAACCATCTGAGAAACATAAGCCTTATATGTGAGTAGGATATTCTTGTTTATAACAATCTTATTACAGCAACCATGATCTAGGAAATATCATTTTGTCTCATCTTAGCTTCTATGCAGATGGAAGTTTCTACTGGTTTTAATAATACTTAATCTGTCAAAACATTTCCTTTTATTAACGCTGCAGTGGTTTGTCGATACACATTACGATTTCAAATCAAGAAACATTCTTAAGCCGTTATACCTAACTTCGTCCCTAAACCCTCTGGAAGGACCTCCGGTTAGCCAGAACTGGGCTCCTCTGCGATATGATCGGTAGGGACTCCATGCATCGACGATCTCTGATGTAAAGTCCGCATAATCCTCACCAAAAAGTCGTCCTGACGGGAAGAAAGTGGGCTGATTTTGTCAGCCTGTCGACGATAACCCATATAGAATCATGTCTCCTCTGAGTGCGAGGTAATCCTGTGATGAAGTCCATGTTGATTACCTCCCACTTCCAGGTCGGGATCTCAATCGTCAGAACAAACCACCGGGCCTCGGTGCTCTACCTTCACCGCGACAACACGCACCGAAGCTACGAACTCGCAACGTCCTCTTCAAGCCATCCCACCAATACACGATCTAAGGTCGTGGTACATCTTGGTCGCACTGGATGGATAGAGTAACGCGCTACCGTGCTTCCCAAGAACTCTGCGAAGCCCTGAAACATCTGGAACACACAACCTGCCCTCAAACCTTAGCACCCCATCAGGTGCTACCTCAAAAGGACCCTTGCCCTCACGAAGAGCTGTATCACGATATCGAATCAAAGCTGGATCCTCGAACTGTTGCCTCTTCACCTCCTCGACGATGGAAGACTCGGCAACCTCACGAACTCTAACCCCACTGCTATCAGAATCAATCAAACGGATACCAAGGCTCGCTAACTGATGCAAATCACGAACCATGTCCCTCCTCTCTAGCTGCACATCTGATAGGCTCCCCATCGACCTACGACTAAGGGCATCCGCCACAACATTGGCCTTCCCCGGGTGGTATAGGATATCAACATCGTAATCCTTAAGCAACTCTAACCACCGTCTCTGTCGTAAGTTCACTCCTCCGTCAAGATATCTGGAGGCTCTTGTGGTGCGTAAAAATATCCACGTGAACCCCATACAAATAGTGCCTCCAGATCTTGGCGTGAATCACACCGCCAACTCCAAATCATGGGGGTAGTTCTCTCGTGTTTCTTCACCGGGATGCATATGCTATAACCCCGCCATGCCGCATCAACACACATCCCAACCCGATGCTCGACGATCACAATACACAACATAACCATCCGACCTCCGGAAGAGTAAGAACGGGGCGTCGTCGGTCTCTCTTTCAAGAATCGAAACCCCGCCACAAGCATCACCATCAAACTTGGCTGCTTTCTCGAGTCACCCTAGTCAATGGTGCGAGATAGAAGCAAACTTCTACGAACCGCCGATAATATCCTGCAAGGCCCGAAATCGCGAACCTCTGTCGGAGTAGTAGGTTCAGGCCAAGTCTCGATCGCCTCGATCTTGGCCGTATCCACTGAATGCCATCACCAGCAATATGCCCAAGAAACGCCATCAAGTCAACCAAAACTCACATTTGGAAAACTTGGCGTAAATCGGCTGGTCTGGAGAATCACAAGACAGCCTCAAGTGCTCGCGTGCTCCCGCCTCGGCGAGAATAAACCAAGATATCATCAATGAACACTATCACAAACGTGTCCAAAATGGTTTGAACACTCGTTCATCAAATCCATGAATACCACGAGCATCGTCAACCCAAAAGACATGACCGAACTCATAATGCCCGCACGTCCGAATGCATCTAGGGACATCCACCTCTCTGACTCGCACCTGATGATAGCCCGATCGCAGATCAATCTTGGAGAAACATCTCGCACCCTGCAACTGGTCGAACAAATCATCAATCCTGGGAATGGGGTATCTGTTCTTAATGGTCACCTTGTTCAGCTGCCTGTAATCAACACACATGCGCAGCGTCCCGTCCTTCTTCTTTACGAACAATACCGGTGCTCCCCAGGGAGAAACACTAGGCCTGATGAAGTCCTTCTCCAGCAAATCCCTCAGCTGGTCCTTCAACTCTCTCAACTCGGCAGGTGCCATTCTGTATGGCGGAATGGAAATGGGCCGAGTATCTGGCAACACATCTATGCAAAACTCGATCTCCCTCTCAGGAGGGATACCCGGGAGGTCATCTGGAAACACGTCTGGGAACTCACGACTCATCGAACTGATCAAAATCTGCACCGCAGCCTTGAGATCAAACACCCGAACGATGGTAGATATACCCTTCGCACCATCTTTCCTAGCCTTGAGGTAGGAAATAAACCTACCTCTCTACGATACCGTGCTCCCTCCCCACTCAACAACCGGCCTCAGAAACTGGAACCGCATTTACTCTCTCTCTCTGCCTACATTGGCGTAGCAAGAAGCTAGCCATCCATCCCCATGATCACGCGAAGTCAATCATCTCTAACTCTATCAAGTCGGCTAGGTCCGACGATCAGAATGGTCACAGACAAGCTCTATATACCCGCCGAGCTACCACCGAATCACCCATCGCGTAGCTACCTCGAAAGTGGTCTATGGACTCGTGCTCTATCCTATCCTACTAGCAACAAGGGAGATATAGGACAGAGTAGAACCCGATCTATCAACGATACACATCAAACCTAACCGATAAAGTACTGCGACGACATCGGTGAGGCCTCACGATCTGTCGCTTACCGACAAAGCATAAATGCGGTTCGAGGACCGCTAGAATCGGGACCCGAGCCACGACCTGCCGCGACTGCTGACCCATGAGTACTCGCCCTCGGGCGAGTAATCGTAGGAGATGAAGAAGACCCGCGAAAGAACTCGTAGTCGACTTCTACCATCAAGATCGCCTCGCCTGACAAGCCGCATAGTGACCCCGCCACAATCAAACAAACTCCGTAGCACCAAAACTCCCGGTGGGATCTACCGTGACGGCCACACCGGCGGGTGGTCCCGACGGCGCACTCGCCGCCTCGACGCCTCAAGTCCCGGGCCCTGGTGCGCCTCGAATATCTCCGCCGTGCTGAGGACGGCAGAGTGCTCGGGCCGGGCCGTGGTGCAAATCTAGATCGCCACGAGGCCGCCACCACGATAGCCACCAAAAGACCTGCCGCCCCGGTCTTCTCGCATTGTCACAACCCGCGGTCTACGCCTCACATCCAAGAGCATGAGCTCGCACGCGGTAATGTCCATACCCTGGAGAGAAACACCCGCATACGACTCGCCATATAGTCGCTTCAGCCCGGTGACATAGCGGTGCACCCTATCCTCCATATCTGCTACCAATGCCGGGACATATCGAGCCAATGAATCAAACTCGACATTGTACTCCCGACAAGGTCCTTCTCTCGCCTCGCAGTAAAAATCTATCACCCGCGCCTCCTCATCCGTGGAGGCAAGAAGTGAGTGAGGAAAGCCTCGAGAACTCATCCCAGTAGGCGGGACGCGCGTGCTCTCCCGATAACTCCCACGAATCAAACCAATCGATCGCGGTATCACGCACCGATGCGCGAACCGGCGTCACAGACTGTCTCTGAGGCCTTGATCACCCGTGACGATCCTCTCAAGGCGACGGATGAACTCGCGGATCATCCTCCGCCTCCAGTAAAACTCGCGGCTACAACTCAAGAAATCTCGTAGTCTCAAACTATTCGCCTCGGGTGCACCACGCGCGACCGAGCCGAATCTGAATCGCCAGATCCAAATTTCTCGTGTCGGGCCACAACTTTAGCCAATAGCTGGCTATCTCCTTGTACCTAACTCTCCGCCCCGTGCCGTGGGACAGGAGGTGGTACTGCGTGGTCTCTCTGGCCGGGCGGCGTCATAGAACTCGCCGTCTCGTATAGACGGGCCCGAGCCCTCGTGACTGGGTGTCTGCTAGCGCCTCCTACGCTTTGCCCTTCTCGGGCCCGGTTGCCTTACGTGGAGGCATAATCACATAGAAAGGAATACGTTAGAGGGTCCAACCTATAACACACTTCTAAAGCACGATCTCGTAATGAGAAGAATGGAAACCAATCCTAAATATCCTATAGCCTCACGATTATTGGTGTGGTGCACAACACACCGATAATCAAGACTCTACTAGATACGGTCTGTAGACACTTTCCGAGGATTAATCGCTCGATACCACTTTTGTCACGACCGTTCGGCCCGTGGATCGTGCCTACCGACACCCAAGTAGTCATACATCGTAGTAATCACGGAAATATAAAGCAAGACATGAAACAGCTTTATAAAATAAGACACGCTTTATGTGAGAAACACGCCTTTCGATATATATATAAACATGGTTTAGCGCTACATCCGACATCGCATAAATACGACTATGCACTCTAAGGAAATATACAACTATGGCGGGACGGGGCCCCGCCATACCTCGATCAGACAAAACTATCTACAACGGAGATCATACCCAAAAGTAGAGCCTCCTAAAAGATGGAGCTCCCGACACCAACGTAGAGATCCTAAGAATGTGGATCTAGCACTGCCGCCTTACCTGCGGATGAACGCAGCCCGGCGAGGTCAGACAACAGTACTAAGTATATGAAATCAGAAATACTTAAATGAAACATATTATTTTTAAAAACAGTTTGCAAGTAGGTATAAAACAACCAGGAAACCGCATAGTGCCACATCACAAACAAGAGCAAGAATAGGTAAATCGTAATGTCTTTTCTAGGCCGCGAATGATCAGCAGGCCATTGCGTAGTATCACCATGCAAGCCTAATCTCGACTCAGAGTCCGCGTAGGCCAATCACATAGGCCCGCATAGGTATATAACCCCGCATCGAGGGTAGCTACTCTCGGCGTCGCCCCGACTCGCCGTCCGCATGGCCACATAGACCGCGTGAGGTATAACCCCGCACACTAACCTCGAACTCCCGTAGCTCCGCATAGGTCCTTGGACCCGCATGAGGTATTCTCGAATCATGGTCCTGCATCACTCGAAGTCTACCCCAGACGGAGGCGCTTAACCCCTGCATGTCAAGAGGTGAGTGATGTTACACTAACCTAACAAATTATCGTTAAACAACATAAGCACAACAAGAATACTCTTTTCACAAACGTTACAAGACACTAACACACATAGCATCATATCATGTCTACTTATCAAACCATCTTATTATTCTTTCACAATTCAATATAAGTCTTATAAACACATAGGCAAACTGTTTCTTTTATCAATCTTAAGTGGTTATACTTAACTTCCCATAAGGCTAGTATAACTCTTAAGCTTCGCTTAAAACCAATTAGTTCTCTTCATAAAAATGATTCAAGATTCTTTGAAATGCTTTCGGATCTTTATTATTCAGCTTAAGCCGTGAGGCATCGCTGTAAGTGTTATTCGAGCTTAAGCGTGAGGCATTCCGTAAGTATTATTCAGCTTAAGTCAAAGACATTGCCGTAGTTATTATTCGATTAACACGTACGCCTACCACTATATATATTGTAAAATATCATGCTTTAGGAAGAATCACATACCTTCTCAAATAAAACCACCGCCGAGTTGAATATGTCGCGCAGAGAGTCACCATAATAGTCACGGACATCTATCAAAGACTACTCAAGGTCATTCTAAACAGAGGGTTCACAATTCTACGGAAAGTGGGCAAAGACTTCCCTACCCTGAGCTATATAAGTCTCATCGTGAAAACAAATTCTATATAGGCATAGTTCAATTATTCTTCTTTAAACCCTTCTATCGTGATAATACCAATTCTATTCTCGCAATATTCTTCTAAGTATTTATACTTATTCTTATACTACAACAAAGAAGTATTCTCTAATTCAAAAGAGGTTAGGATTAGTTACCTCAAGAAGCCCAATAATATCCTAGATAAAGTCACTGAGCAAGGTTTAGCTCCTAAGTTGTGCGCTCAGAGCTCCAAGAAACCTTAGAAGTTCTTCACAACTTCTACTAAGTACTAAGGGATTTGGGCTAGGGTATTTTGGGCATTATAACAATACTAGAAGACAACTTTTCTACCAAGGGAGGGGGTAGATTTTTGGCGAGGCTAGGGGGGTGGCCTCGGCCAAACTCCTAGGCAAGAGGCGGGGGTCTTCGTCCAAGGGCCTTCACAAGGGGAGGGGGGAGGTGTTGGACGTAAAGGCTTAAGGGAGAGGAGAGGATTTTCAAGACTTGGAAAGATTTGTGGATGAAGAACTCTTCATCTCTAAGGGGTATTGATAGGTCGAAGTGGCCAACCAATGGCCAAGATTAAGACAAGTGCAAGGCAAGTGTAGGGTGAGGATTAACTATACACAAATATCCTACCAACTCCTCGACTTGTGCACAAGGCACAAAAACGCACACCATTGTCCAAATCGTCCAAATGGACGATTTCAAGTCCATCAATTGGAGGTGACAAGTGTCGCCTCCCGTTGGTCCAAAATGTTTCGTCTCTAAAAATCCGCAAAAATTAGAAATGGCATAGCCGAATTTACCCTACGAAAGCCGTGGAAACGCTTTCGCCTAAAAACTATTCGCTTTGTGAGTTGTGCCCAAAAATCGCCCAAGCCTAAACTTTAAGGCAAAACTTTTGCACGTATTCCTCACGCATATACCGAAATACGGTATAACATGAACACTCGCCTGGGGACGACAACCGTGGAGGAAAGGGAACCAACCATCGGCATCATAGGCTGAGCCACCTCACCGGTGCTCTTTCTAAAAGGACATACCCTCCGTATATGGCCCGGACGGCCACAACAAAAACAAACACCTGTGCCATAACGACATTTCCCCATATGACGCTTACTACATCGGAAACACTGAGGAATAGGTGGCCTCGACTGAGAAAGTCCTCTGCTCCTCTGAGAACCTCGACCCCTGGAGCTTGGACCGGCTCCTAAATACCTTGTGGGGTCCAATCTCCCACCTGTTTCACGGGGTATGTCTTTGGGTAGTGCGACGAATATCTCACTCATTCCGAGGTCGCTCGTCCAAGAACTCACCGGGATAACCAACCGGTCTAGCCCTCTTACGCTGATCTACACGTTGGCCCTCTACCCTCTGTACACCTGTCTGTACTGGCCGAAAAACCTCCTGCTGATGAAATTGTAGCACCGCTATCTTGGTCAATAACATAACTGCTTCCCTCATGACCCTATAGTCTTCTCCTAACTGAGAAACTGGAGGCTCTGGTGCTGGGGTCTCAAAACTCGCGCAAGAACTTCCGATCGCGGCACAATATCCAGACACCTGGGCATAAGCCCTATCAACTCTCTGAGTCCGACTAGTAGCCTCGCTACTCCTTTGCCCTTCACGATCAAGTGTTCTCCTCGAGGCATAGTCAGAACACAAAAATACGTCAGAGAGGAATTATCTTACTAACACAGCTCTATGGCACGATCTTAGAGTGAGAAGAATAAAAACCAACTCCTAAATATCCTGTAGCCTCCTGTTTATGGGTATGGCGCGCAACACACCGATAATCAAGACTCTACTAGACACGGTCTGCAGAAATTCCGAGGACTGACTGCTTTGATACCACTCTGTCACGCCCAACCGGGCGTGGATCGTGCCCTAATCGCACCTTCTACCTAACTGGCACAAGTAAACTGCGGAATTTAAATAACACCTCTTTTTTTTTCAAACCAACGTACGTGCAAGGGCAAAGCCGACAAGGCTGCCATATAATATACATAATCAAAAGACACTACACCGTACATGAGTCCAATCCCACATATGAATACAGACCTCTAAGAGTTTTACTGAAATATGACGGGACAAGGCCCCGCCGTACCCATAACCGTACAAAAGCCTGTACTGAAGGAACTATACCAAAAAGATAAACTCCTGAACAGAGGGAGCTATCCAAAAACTCTGAGCAGGGTCCTACACCTGCAGATCACCAAACTGCGTACCTAAACCTGCGACATGAACGCAGCCCCCCGAAGGAGGTCAGTACGATGAATGTACCAAGTATGTGAAAATGAAAATACTGTAATGAAATAATAACAGTCTATACAAAACAGGAGACATGTATGATAGCCAACCTACAGTACACAATACATAAGCAGTCATATCAAGTCAGGGACGCATGCCCTCAAAGTCATTACTAAAATATAACCATGGGTCTCACGCCCACAATATCAATCATGCCCGTGGAATCCTTCCTCACTGCCGGCAGTCCATGATATAATATAACACCAATAGGCATACATGAACACCAAGTCCCACCTGTGTCCTAAAAACTGTACGGGCCAAGTAGGAAAACGAACCACCAGATCCAGCCTGCATCATAAAACTGACGGGGGCAAGTACGAAAGCCAACTATCAGATTCACCGGCTATCAATCGACGGGCAAGTACGAAGCTAACTACGATCCAAATGTCGTCACGAGATATGACCGGGGCAAGTGTGAAAGCTATCTACCGGAGCCTACCGTACCAAACTGTATGATAGAACTGACGGGGGCAAGTACGAAAGCCAACTACCAGATCCACCGGCTATCAATCGACGGGGCAAGTACGAAGCTAACTACGGATTCCGGCTGCGTCACTAAATCTCATGGAGGGCGAATCCATGGAATAACAATATCCCTCGTGGTCGCATGCCCCGGAATCCCACATCGTATAAGCATGACCATGGGGTAATACAAACAAATCCGGGAATCTAACCCGCCTCCTGGTCACATGCCCCGGAATCCCACATCGTATAAGCATGTCCAAGAAGTAATACAAATAATGGAAGCATACCCGTGGAATCCCACATCACTGTCGGTATGTCCAAGTAACTTACAACAAGACAGCCGGCCCTCCAACCGAGAGTCGCGGCAACGTAATAAAACATAATACTTGCACTCAAAGGCTATCACCAGCACACATAGGCAAGTTCATAAAATCTATAGACTTTCATTTTATAAACTCAAGACACTTATAGAATAATTCTCAATTAAACAAGCCAAAGTACTACGTACGTACATTCTTTTCAAAAGACTCATTTTTATGTAAAACCCCAAGGTACTAACACCCGTAGTATCAAGGTGTGTCTATTTTTCAAAGTAAGTTACTACACTTTTAGAAAACTCATTTCAAAGCTTGAAATCAAGTAACTTCAAATTTTCACAATCTAGGCAACTTATGCCCATTAATCAAAATAGACAATTTTCTTAACCTTCCATAAAGCCGTTATAACCAACTTCCCATAAAGCCGTTATAACCCTTTATGGTTTTAGACATATCCATTCCTTTTATAACCAAGAGACTTATACTTTTAAAACCAAGTATCACATGCTTACAATCAAGTTCTTAACTTTCAAAATACTTCAAGTCTCTTAATATTTAGAAAACAAGTTTCTTCTACTTTTAAACCTCAAGTAAATCACTCCTTTAACTCCCCTAAAGTCATTATAACAACCCTTAGGTTTTGGAACTAAGGCACTAGCCAAAAGGTTTGGAAACCACTTCCTTTTCAAGACTCTATGTACTTTAAGTAAAATACTTTCACTTTTAAGAATCCAAACTTCTCTAAGGAAATGGATTATACAACTTACAATTTAAACATCAAAGTACAATCAAGGAAGTACATAGAACAAATTCTATTTTAGGCAATCCAAATACAACCAAGGAATGGATCATTTAAGTAGTAAGACATACTTTCTTTATCTTAAGGAATCATGCTAGAAGAGGAGATAGTTCACGTACCTTTTCGGCTAAATCCACAAGCTAAGCCGAATACGCCGTACGTAGAATTGTCAACCTATAATGGTTACAACATGAATATCAACTTCTAGTCTCTAACGTAGAATAATACTAAGTATACGGTCTCTTATTCTACGGAAAATCGGGCAGCACTTCCTTTGTTTCTACATACTTTGCCACCTTTTTCAAGGCCGAATACAATAACCAAACATGCCACATTTAAGGCTCAACATACCAACCAATCAAAGGGGATTACACGCCTTACAATACGTGTAAAATTCCGCCCCACAATTCATACCAAGTAGTTTAACAACCAAGCCATTCTCGGCCAACATATACAACAACACTAAGTCTTTTCCAATCCTTTTTCAATTCCAAGTTCTAAGGTCTAACATGTTATATAGTCATAAACAACTTCAACAACTACAATTTCCTTCTTTATACAATATGCGACGACTTAAACTAATAATCAACTTGAATTGTAATCTTAAGGCTAAACATGCTAGTTTTCGGATTAGGGTTCCAATAGCCAATACACTTATCAAACTTCATAATAAATACCTCATTCTTGCTAATATCCATAACTACAATGATAAGTAAACTTTAATTGCTAAAACGACAAGATTTATACCTTTACAATCCCTTAAAAATTCCAAGATTCAAAGTCGCTCCTTAGCAATTCTTAGCTCCTTTCCTTTACGCTCCAATCCGCTATTTGAAGCCTCTAGAAGTTCACAACCAACTTCTCTTCAATTTCCAATCAAAACCTATGAAAATGCCGTAGGTCCAAATTGTTAGCATAACATGATATCAAGTCGCAATCGATTATAACTTCTATAATCTTCAAGTAAGTAACATGCGACGATTCTAATTAACGACCAAATGTAATCCAACTTCTAATGGCTTATATGACATTTCAGATTTTAGGCTACAACAATCCATAACACTTATAAAACTTCAACACATATACTTCATGCTAGCAAACATGTAAGGCTAACAACAATATATAATCTTGTAACACTTTAAGAGATAAGATTATTACCTCAACGAGTGTTAGTCCAACTTCAAATCCGAAGTCGCTCCCTAGCAACTTAGAGCCTCTTCTTGACACTTCAATCTGCCACTTGAGACCCTTAGTGTTACACCCCGTAAGTCCAGGCATGTATAATAGAATGTACGTAAGGAATCAAGACTTGGAAATTAGTACGAAAGGAAGAATTGTTTTTCCGACGGAAAATCTTCCGAACGTCGGAAAGGAAAAATGTCCGTTGAGGAGAATTAGATTCTCAAAATGCATTATTTGAAGAGTATGGAACTTATTAACATTATGGAAATTTATTTTTATGAATTTGGGCACGTGGGGCCCACCCGAGGAATTTTACGTTTTGTGGGGCCCACGAGGGTTACGGAATTTTATGGACGAATGAGAGGGAGACACGTGGCACCCCCACATATGGTCTTGGACGAATTATAGTAAGGGTAAAATGGACATTGACCATCAAGGAAGATAAGTCTTCAAAGCTTGAGATTGTTGACTTGTCAACTTGTCCACTTGGCTTAACTTTAATTATTCTTCATCCTAGCCCACAAGTGTTTTAATCTTTACCCTCCATTGTGTTTTATATACCACACTAGTAGCAAGACAAGGTCTTCCAACACTTAGAAAAATCACAACATTCTTGTTCTTGTAGACTTGCTCTCGGGTTCACCCTTTTTCTCCACACAAAAATTTTAGTTTGTGATCTATTATTCACAAGACTTAAACCCAAGGTCCCTAAGGGTATTTTAAGGATATATCAATAGAAATATCTCGAAAAAATGGCGTTTTCACGTTAGTCGCAAGGCGAAAACCTAAGGCATTTTCATAGGTTTTGATTGGAAATTGAAGAGAAGTTGGTTGTGAACTTCTAGAGGCTTCAAATAGCGGATTGGAGCGTAAAGGAAAGGAGCTAAGAATTGCTAAGGAGCGAATTTGAATCTTGGAATTTTTAAGGGCTTGTAAAGGTATAAATCTTGTCGTTTTAGCAATTAAAGTTTACTTATCATTGTAGTTATGGATATTAGCAAGCATGAGGTATTTAGTATGAAGTTTGATAAGTGTATTGGCTATTGGAACCCTAATCTTAAAACTAGCATGTTTAGCCTTAAGATTACAATTCAAGTTGATTATTAGTTTAAGTCGTCGCATGTTGTATAAAGAAGGAAATTGTAGTTGTTGAAGTTGTTTATGACTATATAACATGTTAGACCTTAGAACTTGGAATTGGAAAAGGATTGGAAAAGACTTAGTGTTGTTGTATATGTTGGCCGAGAATGGCTTGGTTGTTAAACTACTTGGTATGAATTGTGGGGCGGAATTTTACACGTATTGTAAGGCGTGTAATCCCCTTTGATTGGTTGGTATGTTGAGCCTTAAATGTGGCATGTTTGGTTATTGTATTCGGCCTTGAAAAAGGTGGCAAAGTATGTAGAAACAAAGGAAGTTCTGCCCGATTTTCCGTAGAATAAGAGACCGTATACTTAGTATTATTCTACGTTAGAGACTAGAAGTTGATAGTCATATTGTGACCATTATAGGTTGACAATTCTACGTACGGCGTATTCGGCTTAGCTTGTGGATTTAGCCGAAAAGGTACGTGAACTATCTCCTCTTCTAGCATGATTCCTTAAGATAAAGAAAGTATGTCTTACTCCTTAAATGATCCATTCCTTGGTTGTATTTGGATTGCCTAAAATAGAATTTGTTCTATGTACTTCCTTGATTGTACTTTGATGTTTAAATTGTAAGTTGTATAATCATTTCCTTAGTGAAGTTTGGATTCTTAAAAGTGAAAGTATTTTACTTAAAGTACATAGAGTCTTGAAAAGGAAGTGGTTTCCAAACCTTTTGGCTAGTGCCTTAGTTCCAAAACCTAAGGGTTGTTATAATGACTTTAGGGGAGTTAAAGGAGTGATTTACTTGAGGTTTCAAAGTAGAAGAAACTTGTTTTTCTAAATATTAAGAGACTTGAAGTATTTTGAAAGTTAAGAACTTGATTGTAAGTATGTGATACTTGGTTTTAAAAGTATAAGTCTCTATAAAAGGAATGGATATGTCTAAAACCATA
The DNA here is from genome assembly GCA_029844215.1 of Przewalskia tangutica. NCBI lineage: Eukaryota > Viridiplantae > Streptophyta > Magnoliopsida > Solanales > Solanaceae > Przewalskia > Przewalskia tangutica. The sequence goes on from CM056718.1 coordinate 110,172,689, forward strand.
AAGGGTTATTATGGCCTTATGGGAAGTTGGTTATAACGGCTTTATGGAAGGTTAAGAAAGTTGTCTATTTTGATTAATGGGCATAAGTTGCCTAGATTGTGAAAGTTTGAAGTTACTTGATTTCAAGCTTTGAAATGAGTTTTCTAAAAGTGTAGTAACTTACTTTGAAAAATAGACACACCTTGATACTACAGGTTTTAGTACCTTGGGGTTTTACATAAAAAGGAGTCTTTTGAAAAGAATGTATGTACGTAGTACTTTGTCTTGTTTAATTGAGAATTATTCTATGTGTGCCTTGATAAGTACTTTGGCTTGATTAATTGAGAATTATTCTATGTGTGCCTTGATAAGTACTTTGGCTTGTTTAATTGAGAATTATTCTATAAGTGCCTTGAGTTTATAAAATGAAAGTTTATAGATTTTATGAACTTGCCTATGTGTGCTGGTGATAGCCTTTGAGTGCAAGTATTATGTTTTATTACGTTGCCGCGACTCTCGGTTGGAGGGTCGGCTGTCTTGTTGTAAGTTACTTGGACGTACCGAAAGTGATGTGGGATTCCACGGGTATGCTTCCATTATTTGTATTACTTCTTGGACATGCTTATACGATGTGGGATTCCGGGGCATGTGACCAGGAGGCGGGTTAGATTCTCAGATTTGTTTGTATTACCCCATGGTCATGCTTATACGATGTGGGATTCCGGGGCATGCGACCACGAGGGATATTGTTATTCCATGGATTCGCCCTCCATGAGATTTAGTGACGCAGCCGGATCTCGTAGTTAGCTTTGACTTGCCCCGTCGATTGATGACGTAGGTGAATCGTAGTTGGCTTCGTCTTGCCCGTCGGTTTATCATACGATTTGTACAGTAGGCTCCGGTAGATAGCTTCGCACTTGTCGGTCATATCTCGTGGCAGTGGATCTCGTAGTTAGCTTCGTGCCTCCTCGTCGATTGATAGCCAGTGGATCTCGTAGTTGGCTTTCGTACTTGCCGTCGCTTTATGATGCAGCCGATCCGTGGTTCGTTTTCCTACTTAGCGTCTGATTTTAGGACACAAAGGGACTTGGTGTTCATGTATGCCTATTGGTATTATATTATATCATGGATCGCCGGCGATGGAAGATTCCACGCATGATTGATATTGTGGCGTGAGACCCATGGTTATATTTTAGTAATGACTTTGAGGCATCGTCCACGACTTGATATGATCGCTATGTATTGTGTCTTGTAGGTTGGCTATCATACATGTCTCTGCTTTGTATAGATCTATTATTTCATTCTGATATTTTGATTTCACATACTTGGTACATTCTTCAGATTACCTCCTTTGGCTGCGTTCACTGCCGAGTTTAGGTAATGATTTGGTGATCGGCAGTGTAGGACCTGCCGAGTTGTTGGATAGCTCCTGCTCGTGAGTTTATCTTTTGGTATAGTTCCTTCCAGAGCTTTTGCATGGTAGATGCGGCGGGGCCTTGTCGTCATATTTCATAAAACTCTTAGAGTGCTGTATTCATATGTGGGATTGGACTCGTATGCAGTGTAGTGTCTTTTGATTATGTATATTATATGGCGGCCTTGTCGGCTTTGCCCTTGCGCACGTTGGTTTGAAAAAAGAGGTGTTATTTAAATTCCAGATTTACTTGTGTCGATTAGGTAGAAGGTGCCCAATTAGGGCACCATCCACGCCCGGTTGGGCGTGACAGAGTGGTATCAAAGCAGTCAATCCTCGGAATGTCTGCAGACCGTGTCTAGTAGAGTCTTGATTATCGGTGTGTTGCGCACCACACCCATAAACAGGAGGCTACAGGACATTTAGGAGTTGGTTTCTATTCTTCTCACTCTATGATCATGCCATAGAGCTGTGTTAGTAAGATAATTCCTCTCTGACGTATTTTTGTGTTACAGCTATGCCTCGAGGAGAACAATGTGAGAAGGGCAAATGAGTAGCAGGAGCTACTAGTCAGACTCAGAGAGTTGATAGGGCTTATGCCCAAGGTATACCTGATATTGTGCCGCAGTCGGCGAGTTCTTCTACGCCAGGTTTTGAGACCCCAGCACCAGAGCCTCTAGTTTCTCAGTTAGGAGAAGACTATAGGGTCATGAGGGAAGCAGTTATGTTATTGACCAAGATAGCGGTGCTACAATTTCATCAGCATGAGGTTATTCGGCGATGCAGATGTGTGTACAGAGGGTAGAGGGCCAACGTGTAGATCAGCGTAAGAGGGCTAGACCGGTTGGTTATCCCGGTGAGTTCTTGGACGAGCAGCCTCAGCAGCGAGTGAGATATTCGTCGCATCCTACCCGAGACATACCCGCAGCAGCGGGTGGGATATTGGACCCCAAGGTATTTAGAGCGGTCAAGCTCCGGTCGAGGTTCTCGAGAGTAGAGGACTTTCTCGATCGAGGCCACCTATTCCTCGATGTTACCGATGTAGTAAGCGTCATATGGGAAATGTCGTTATGGCACGTGTGTTTGTTTTGTTGTGGCCGTCCATATACGAAGGTATGTCCTTTTAGAAAGAGCACGGTGAGGTGGCTCGGCTATGAGGTCGATGGTTGGTTCCCTTTCCTCCATTGTCGTCCTAGTGCGAGGTGTTGGATGTCACCGATCGTGGTAGAGGTCAGGGTGGAGTTTATAGTTCTGGCGGTCCTTCGAACCGCATAGATGACGTGACTACTGGAAAGGATCAGGAGGCGACATCGCATGGGGTTACAGGTATATCTCGATTCTTATGAATCATACGTGTATTGATAGATTCAGATTTCGCCCTAGCATATATGTTTTCCCTTTGTTGCTAGCAGTTGTAAGTAATAGTACCCCCAGAGGTAGGAATACTTTGATTAGTAAAGTGAAAAGTTAAGAATGTTGACAAGAATGAAAAGTGAACTGAGACTATAGTTGTGTAGAGTTCACAAGTTGTAATTACCCCATAATAAGTGTAAGACCGATAGGGAAGGATGTACAGTAGAAATACTGTTATACCCCGTAGTTCCAGGGTATGTATGCGAGGACGTACGTACGAGAATACGACAGAAAGATTGGAAAGGAAGAAAGAGGTGATTTTTCCACGGAAAAGTTTCCGGTTTTTGTGAAGGAAAAAGGTTCGTTAATGGGAATTGGATTCCCAGATTTGGTATTCGGACTTCCTGGAATATTAGAGAATTATGGAATTTTATTTTCGGAAATGGTCACGTGGGGCCACGGAGAAATTCTGATTTTGTAGGGCCCACTTTGTTTTGAGATTTTGGCCATTGTGGATATTTTTTTTCGGAAGACGTTTAATGTGGGCCAATAGGAGGGTGACACGTGTCACCCGCTTTAGTGGCTTAGCGAAATGACATTTGTCACAACACGGTTAGAGTCGTTTTGTGAAACGTTTTGCGTAGCTTGCGAAGGGAAAATTCCGGCTATGTCGTTTTGTATTTTTGCGGATTTTTCCGAGCGACGGAACATTTTGGACCAACGGGAGGTGACACTTGTCACCCTCGTTGTGATTTGAGAGGGCCACGGTAGGAGGTTTTAAGGCCTTTTCATGGGTCTTTGTTTTGTGAGGATTTAAGGAGTAGGTTAGGGTGCACTTGTGCCAATCTTGGCCCTCACTTGCCCCCACATGGCTTGATCTTGTCCGTTGGTGTCCCTATAAATACCACTTGCTTGAAGGTTTTCTTCATCCTCATTTCATTCTAAGTCTTGAAATATCCTCCCCTTTAGTGTTGTTCTCGTCCAAAGGTCTACCCACTTTTTGAGGAGCTTGGCGAGAGGCTTCCTCCCCCTTTGTGAGGCTTGGCCGTGGGGTACCCCACTGCTAGTTGTTTTTAAATATAATACCCCTTGTTGTGGTATAAAAATACTCTCCGAGTATTGTTATAATGCCCAAAATACCTTAGCCTTGTACCTTGTAGTATTCCAAAGATACCTCTATACGTAGAGCCCGGAAATACTACCTTTTGTCCTTTTAGTCTCAAACCGAAACCCTAAGGAAATCTTCATAGTTGGTTGAAGTATTTGAGTAGAAGTTGGTTAGAACTTCTAAGGGTTGTTTGGAGTGGTTTGGAGCGCACGGAGTGGAGCTAAACCTTGCTCAGGATCGACATTATAACTTGGATAATTTTGGGCTTGTCGAGGTAATTATCTTGTCCCTCTATTGTAATTGGAAATTACATGTTTGTTAGAATATATAGTTGAAGTATACTATATATGGAACTATGCTTAGTACTTTGGCAATGTCTTTTGACTTAAGCCTGAAGAGTAAAGAAAAGAACTGAACTGTATTTACATAGGGATGTGTGCGAGAGACTTGTGTAGTATTCGAGTAGAATTGTACACGTCCGGTAGGCGTGTAAACCCCACTGGTTGGCTTGGTAGCCAGGCCTCGATAGAGAGGAGATTTCTGTTGTTGCGGGAGAGTCTTCTTGAATTTTCTATAGAAAGATAGAAAACTTGTGTTTTGGGGTTAATAGACGTTTGTGACCTTTATAGGTGAAAGTACTAAGAGTAGCGTATTCTACTCGAGGAGTGGAAAGGGCTAGCAAGGTTGTAGTACTTGGAGCATTTTGCTTATTGTCGATAAATCGTCGCGAGGTATGTGAACCTCTTCCTATCTTTTCTAGCATGATTGTTGTGAACTATGTAGTACGGTAGACGTGTATGTGCTAAGTGATTTGGTTGGTTTAAAACATAGGGTGTTATAATAGCTTTATGGGAAGTTAGTTATAACGACCTTATGTAAGTGAAAATGGTTTACTGATGTTAGAAGTTAAGAGACTTGATCTTATAAGATAAGAGACTTAACTTATTTGTTTTAATGTGGATGTTTGTGTGAAACCTCATTCGTGAGTAATGAGTACTTGGTTTTAAAGGGATAATGTTTTACTGATTTCGGGAATCAGAATGTGTATCGACAGACCACTGCAGCGTTAATAAAAGGAAAATGTATTGAATAATGATGTGTTGTATTAAAACCAGTAGAAACCTCCATCTGCATAGAAGCTAAGATAAGACAAAATGATATTACATTTTCTAGATCATGGCTGCTGTAATAAGATCGTTATAAACAAGAATAAACTACTCACATATATGACATATGTTACTCAATTGTTTTAAAAGAGATTAAGACTATGAGTTATGAAACCTTTCTAAAATAAGTGACTTGAGCATTTGAAAATGAGAAGCTTGAGTAATTGAAACTAGGCAAACTGGAACTTAGGAAAAGAATGTTGTTACTTGGTTTTGAAAAGGAAGGTGGGTTGGTCATTCTAATACTACGGGTATCGGGTGACTTTTATAAAAGAAATGGATCTCTTTTAAAAGAACTTAACGTATGTAGTACTTTGGGGTTAAAAACCCGGACTTTGGCATAAAATGAAAGTACTTTGAGTTGTGTGAAACTTGCCTATGCTTGTTGTTGTGAAACTTGCCTATGCTTGTGATGATAGCCTTTGTTGTGCAAGTGTGGTATTTACGTATTCTGGCGTCTCGATAGAGGCGGTCGACTTGTTGAGAACTTACTTGGGCGTCTTTGGCGGTGATGGAGAATTCCACGGGTATGTTTCCATTTTGATTCTTGTCTTGTTGTTGATGTCACATGGGCATGTCTGCCGTCTGCAGATCCGGGCATGCGGCCGTGCGGTCGGGTTGATTACGATATATTGTTATTGTGGTTACATGGACATGTCTACACCGAGGTAGAATTCGGGGCATGTGGCCACGCGGCGGGGTTGATCACCGAGATATTATTGTTGATGTCACATGGGCGTGTCTACAGAGGTAATTCCGGCATGTGGCCGTGGGGCATTGGTATTATTGTTGCATCATGGACATGTCTACACCGATGAATTAGGGGCATGCGCCGTGATGCGAACATGATTGATGTTGTGGGCGTGAGACCCATAGTTATATTTGAGTGATGACTTGAGGCGTGAGTCCACGATCGACATGATTGCTTTTATGTTGTGATCAGTAGTTTGGTTATCATACATGTCTCTGCTTTATATAGACTAGTATGATTTCATTCTGATATCTTTCTGATTTCACATACTTGGTACTGTTGTCTTGACCTCCGAGCTGCGTTCATGCCGCAGGTAGAGGTACATGGGTCGTGGATCCCCGCTCTTAGGATCACAGTTCAGCGTATTGGGAAGCTCCGTTTCTTCGGAGGCTTATCTTTTGGTATGTGTTCCCTGAGTTGTAGGTTCTTGTACATTCAGGGGTATGGCGGGGCCCTGTCCGTCATAGTCGTTGTAAATCTTAAGTGCATGTAATCTTGTTGTGGGCGGGGTTGTAAAGGATTAAAGCTGTTGGGTTTTATGTATATCAAGGCAACCGCTTTGGTTGCTTTGCTTATTATTATATCTCTTGTTTCATGACTCATGTTTTATTTTCCATTGGTTTTCTCGATGTTGTATCACTAGGGTGCCGGATAAGGCACGATGCGGGCCGGGCAGTCGTTACAAAAGTGGTATCGAGCGATTAGTCCTCGGAAAGTGTCTACAGACCGTGTCTAGTAGAGTCTTGATTATCGGTGTGTTGTGCACCACATCTATAATCAGGAGGCTGCAGGACATTTAGGATTGGTTTCCATTTCTTCTCATTCTGAGATCGTGCCTTAGAGGTGTTGTAAGTTGGACCCTCGACGTATCTCGTTTTACCAGCTATGCCTCGCAAGGCAAACGAGCCCGGAAGGGCAAAGCGGCCGAGTCTTTGCTAGTGAGATCTGAGAGAAATGCGAGCGCGAGCCGGGCAAGACTGAGTTGTGCTTCAGACGGCGGGTTTTGTGGCGCCGCCCGGCTCAGCGAGTTTAGAGCGCGGCGATGGCTGCTGAGACCACGATACACGAGCCTCGATCCACGGCACAAGCGGATGAGATGGGTACAAGGAGATGGCCCGATTACTAGCGGTCGTGGCGAATATGAGGCAGTGGATCACGGCGATTCGATTCGATGCACCGTAGTTCATCCCGGCGACGATTTGAGACTACGGGACTTTACGAGTTGTAGCCCGCGAGTTTCACGGGTCGAGGCACGAGGATGATCCGCAGGAGTTCATCAAGCGATTCTGACGGATCATGCGGGTGATCAAGGCTTGAGACCGAGTCTGTGACCTTTGGTTCGCATCAACGCGTGATACCGCCGTCGATTGGTTTGATTCGTGGAGCTTTCGGGAGAGCATGCACCTCCAGCAGTATGGGATGAGTTTTGGGGCTTTCCTCACGCACTTCTTGCCTCGCGGATGAGGAGGGCACGGTAACGATTTTTGTTCTTGAGGCAGAGCGCGCTGTCGGAGTACAATGTCGAGTTCGATTCTTTGGCTCGATATGTCCTGCGCTAGTTGCGGATATGGAGGATAGGGTGCATCGCTACGTCAGGGCTTGATGATTATATGGTGAGTCTTGTGCGGGTGTTTCTCTCGGTAGGCATGGACATTGCCGCATGCGAGCTCGAGCACCGGATGTGAGGCACGGAGGGTCGACGGAATGACTGGATCGCGAGAAGAGGCGGGGCGGCGAGGTCCTTTGGTGACTTTGGCGGACCGCCTCGGAAGATACTAGTTTTGTACCTCGCCCGGTGCGAGTGGTCCTCCACAACCTTGAGTATTCGGGGAGCGGTCGAGGGCTCCAGGTTGAGTTTCGAGGAAGTAAGGGTGTTGGCGGATCGGTCACCCCTACCTCGGTGTGGTCGATGTGGTAGACCGCATTTCGGGAGTGTCGTGGTGCGGGGAGCTTGTTATTTTTGCGGCGGCGGGGCCATTTGCGAGCTGTCAGGCCAAGGGTAGCACGGATGTTACGACTCGACCCTACGGATCGATGGTGGTTCATCGCGCCTACGATTATCGCCTGCGAGTGCCTATGATTAGAGTGGAGCGGTAGCTTCAGGTATATCCTTAACCCTCTAGAGTTTTGGTATGCTTGTTATGATGGTCTCATTATTATGTGCTATGTACGAATAGCGTTGTATTAATTGTGAGTTAGAAAACATGCTTAGTTGGGAGGATACGTATGGGGGCATGGTAAGTGTGAACCTTAGACTATGTCACGACTGAGACCTTAGGGGTAAGGTCGTCTTGAGTTAAAGATTTATTTTTGACCCTTATCAGAGTAGTAGTATACGTGGGATTTATTTGTGTGATAAGTCCGTGGGTAGTGTGAGATGGAAGTGGTAGCTTTCATGATGTGAATTAGTAAGATTGTTCGGATCGGGAACAAGAGTTTGCGCGGTTGGGGTCGGGTTGAGGACCATTTGCGGTCAACCGTAACCGGTTTGGGGTGGGTCGATTAGGTGGTCCGCGGTGGTAGGGTCACGAGGATGCTAGGCCCAAGTTTGTGTGACCAACGTATGAGTTCGTGGGCGCGTTCGACGAAGCGGTTCGTAAAGGCGGGAATGGCCTTAAGGAAGTTTGAGGTTAGTAAGATGACCAAGTTTGGAGGTAGTGACTCGGAGATTTTCGAGCGGAAGTAATGGTGAAGTATGGTGCGTCTTGGGAGAGTTCGAGTGTTCGAGAAGGGTACAACGAGTAAGGGAGGAAGATAACGTGTGTTATCTCGTGGCCAAGCTGTGGCGTTGGCAACTTGTTAGAGGAACTTCATCGATATCCGTCTTGAGAAGGAACATTCGGGACGAATGTTTCTAAGGAGGGGAGAATGTTATACCCCGTAGTTCCAGGGTATGTATGCGAGGACGTACGTACGAGAATACGACAGAAAGATTGGAAAGGAAGAAAGAGGTGATTTTTCCACGGAAAAGTTTCCGGTTTTTGTGAAGGAAAAAGGTTTGTTAATGGGAATTGGATTCCCAGATTTGGTATTCGGACTTCCTGGAATATTAGAGAATTATGGAATTTTATTTTCGGAAATGGTCACGTGGGGCCCACGGGAGAAATTTACGGTTTTGTGGGGCCCACTTTGTTTTCGAGATTTTGGCCATTGTGGATATTTTTTTCGGAAGACGTTTTATGAGGGCCAATAGGAGGGTGACACGTGTCACCCCCGCCTAGGTGGCTTGGCCGAAATGACATTTGTGCACAACACCCGGTTAGAGTCGTTTTTTTACGAAACGTTTTTCGTAGCTTGCGAAGGGAAAAATACGGCTATGTCGTTTTGTATTTTTGCGGATTTTTCCGAGCGACGGAACATTTTTGGACCAACGGGAGGGTGACACTTGTCACCCTCATTGACGGTTTGAGAGGGCCACGGCTAGGAGGTTTTTAAGGCCTTTTTCATGGGTCTTTGTTTTGTGAGGGATTTAAGGAGTAGGTTAGGGTGCACTTGTGCCAATCTTGGCCCTCCACTTGCCCCCCACATGGCTTGATCTTGTCCGTTGGTGTCCCTATAAATACCCCCTTGCTTGAAGGTTTTTTCTTCATCCCTCATTTCATTCTAAGTCTTGAAATATCCTCCCCCTTTAGTGTTGTTCTCGTCAAAGGTCTACCCCCTTTTTGAGGAGCTTGGCAGAGGCTTCCTCCCCTTTGTGAGGCTTGGCGTGGTACCCCACTGCTAGTTGTTTTCGTATAATACCCTTGTTGTGGTATAAAAATACTCTCTAGTATTGTTATAATGCCCAAAATACCTTAGCCTTGTACCTTGTAGTATTCCAAAGATACCTCTATCGTAGAGCAGGAAATACTACCTTTTGTCCTTTTAGTCTCAAACCGAAACCCTAAGGAAATCTTCATAGTTGGTTGAAGTATTTGAGTAGAAGTTGGTTAGAACTTCTAAGGGTTGTTTGGAGTGGTTTGGAGCGCACTGTGGAGCTAAACCTTGCTCAGGATCGACATTATAACTTGGATAATTTTGGGCTTGTCGAGGTACTTATCTTGTCCCTCTATTGTAATTGGAAATTACATGTGTGTTAGAATATAAAGTTGAAGTATTCTATATATGGAACTATGCTTAGTCCTTTGGCCATGTCTTTTGACTTAAGCCCAAGAGTAAAGAAAAGAAGCTGTATTTACATGGGGTGTATTGCGATGAACTTGTGTAGTATTCTTGAGTAGAATTGTACACGTCAGTGTAGACGTGTAAACCCCCCGCGGGTTGGCTTGGTAGCCAGGCCTCGATAGAGGAGGAGATTTACCTGTTGTTGCCGGAGAGTCTTCAATTTTCTATAGAAAGATAGAAAACTTGTGTTTTGGGGTTAATAGACGTTTGTGACCTTTATAGGTGAAAGTACTAAGAGTAGCGTATTCTACTCGAGGAGTGGAAAGGGCTAGCAAGGTTGTAGTACTTGGAGCATTTTGCTTATTGTCGATAAATCGTCGCGAGGTATGTGAACCTCTTCCTATCTTTTCTAGCATGATTGTTGTGAACTATGTAGTACGGTAGACGTACATGTGCTAAGTGATTTGGTTGGTTTAAAACATAGGGTGTTATAATAGCTTTATGGGAAGTTAGTTATAACGACCTTATGTAAGTGAAAATGGTTTACTGATGTTAGAAGTTAAGAGACTTGATCTTATAAGATAAGAGACTTAACTTATTTGTTTTAATGTGGATGTTTGTGTGAAACCTCATTCGTGAGTAATGAGTACTTGGTTTTAAAGGGATAATGTTTCTTGATTTGGGAATCGTAATGTGTATCGACAGACCGCTGCGGCGTTAATAAAAGGAAAATGTATTGAATAATGATGTATTTGTATTAAAACCGGTAGAAACCTCCATCTGCATGAAGCTAAGATAAGACAAAATGATATTACATTTTCTAGATCATGGTCTTTGTAATAAGATCGTTATAAACAAGAATAAACTACTCACATATATGACATATGTTACTCAATTGTTTTAAAAGAGATTAAGACTATGAGTTATGAAACCTTTCTAAAATAAGTGACTTGAGCATTTGAAAATGAGAAGCTTGAGTAATTGAAACTAGGCACACGGGAACTTAGGAAAAGAATGTTGTTACTTGGTTTTGAAAAGGAAGGTGGGTTGGTCATTCTAATACTACGGGTATCGGGTGACTTTTATAAAAGAAATGGATCTCTTTTAAAAGAACTTAACGTATGTAGTACTTTGGGGTTAAAAACCCGGACTTTGGCATAAAATGAAAGTACTTTGAGTTGTGTGAAACTTGCCTATGCTTGTTGTTGTGAAACTTGCCTATGCTTGTGATGATAGCCTTTGTTGTGCAAGTGTGGTATTTACGTATTCTGGCGCTCTCGATGAGTAGGTCGACTTGTTGAGAACTTACTTGGGCGTCTTTGGCGGTGATGGAGAATTCCACGGGTATGTTTCCATTTTGATTCTTGTCTTGTTGTTGATGTCACATGGACATGTCTACACGACTGCAGTCGGGGCATGCGGCCGTGCGGTCGGGTTGATTACGATATATTGTTATTGTGGTTACATGGACATGTCTACACCGAGGTAGAATTCGGGGCATGTGGCCGTGCGGCGGGGTTGATCACCCAAGATATTATTGTTGATGTCACATGGGCGTGTCTACACCAGGTAGAATTAGGGGCATGTGGTCAGGGCATTGGTATTATTGTTGCATCATGGACATGTCTACACCGTCTGCATTCGGGGCATGCGGCCATGATGCGAACATGATTGATGTTGTGGGCGTGAGACCCATAGTTATATTTGAGTGATGACTTGAGGCGTGAGTCCACAGTGATACATGTCGCTTTTATGTTGTGATCGTAGTTTGGTTATCATACATGTCTCTGCTTTATATAGACTAGTATGATTTCATTCTGATATCTTTTCTGATTTCACATACTTGGTACTGTTATCGACCTCCTTGAAGCCGCGTTCATGCCGCAGTAGAAATACATCGATCGTGGATCCCGCTCTTAGGATCACGATTCAGCGTATTGGGAAGCTCCGTTTCTTGGAGGCTTATCTTTTAGTATGTGTTCCACGAGTTGTAGGTTCTTGTACATTCGTGGTATGGCGGGGCCCTGTCCGTCATAGTCGTTGTAAATCTTAGAGTGCAGTAATCGTTGTGGGCGGGGTTGTAAAGGATTAAAGCTGTTCGGGTTTTATGTATATCGAAGGCAACCGCTTTGGTTGCTTTATTATTATATCTCTTGTTTCATGACTCATGTTTTATTTTCCATTGGTTTTCTCGATGTTGTATCACTAGGGTGCAGGATAAGGCACGATGCTTGAACCGGGCAGTCGTTACAAATACTTTGGCTTATGTGACGAACCTCTAGTGAATAGGGGGATAGGGTGAGAAGTACCTTGAGATAAGAGAGAGATTTATTTCAGACTGAAAATGAGAAGTTAAGTGTGACGATGGGTCGGGTTATGGACTCATTTCGGGTCAACCGATAGTATGGAATAGGGTGATGTCAGTTGGATATGGTCCCGTGATATGATAGGGTCACGAGGATGCAAGGCCCAAGTTTAGTTAATCGTTGTACGAGTTTGTGGACGCGTTCCACCAGAATCAGGTCGTAAGGACCGAGAAGAGCCTTAGCGGAAATTCAGATAGCACGATGGCCATGTTGGGATAGTAACTCCAAGGATCGGAGAACAGAATCAATACGCGACATTTTGTACGTATGCTAAATAAGTTTAGAAGTACGAGAAAGTATGACAAGTAATAAAATAAAGGAACCTCTAAGGATCCCGTGTTTGAGAAGACTGTAACCTTCGAGTTTTGTGAGAAGGGGTCGCGGACGGAAGGTCCATTGTTATGTCTACGTTTGTTATGTGGTGGCCATGTGTGGCATCGTTGGTCTTGTGGAATATTGATTGATAGGCTTGGTAAAGAGTTTATGCCGGAGTTTGTATAGATTGAAAACCGACTAAGAACATTCGGGGACGAATGTTTCTAAGGGGGGAAGAATGTTACACCCCGTAAGTCCAGGCATGTATAAGATAATGTACGTAAGGAATCAAGACTTGGAAATTAGTACGAAAGGAAGAATTGTTTTTCCGACGGAAAATCTTCCGAACGTCGGAAAGGAAAAATGTTCGTTGAGGAGAATTAGATTCTCAAAATGCATTATTTGAAGAGTATGGATGTTATACCCCGTATTTCCAGAGTATGTACGTGAGGACGTATGTAGAGAAGTTTGAGCCTTAAGATAGGCCAGGACCGAAAATTTTTGGGCACAACTAGCGAAAGGAGTCGTTTTTCGACGAAACGTTTTCCGGACTTTGCGAAGGGAAAAATACTGCTATGTCATTTATAATTTTTGCGGATTTTTCCGAGAGATGGAATATTTTGGCCCAACGAGAGGGCGACACTTGTCACCCTCTAATTGGCGGTTGTATTGGGCGGTAAAGGGGACAAATTGTGGCTTGTTTTGTCAAGGAGTGTTATACCCCGTATTTTCAGAGTATGTACGTGAGGACGTACGTAGAAAAGTTTGAACTTTAAGTAGACTTGGCCGAAAATATTTTTGTGCACAACACCCGATTAGAATCGTTTTTCGACGAAACGTTTTACAAAACTTGCGAAGGGAAAATTCCGGCTACGTCATTTTTAATTTTTGCGGATTTTTCCGAGAGACGAAATGTTTTGGACCAACGAGAGGGAAACACGTGGCACCCTCTCATTGGTGGACGTGTGGGGCGGCATTGGACGATTTGGAGAGTGAGAGTTGGTAGGATATTTTGTGATATTTGTGTGGTAGATGGATAAGGTACACATGGATGAATCTTGACCCTACACTTGCCTTGCACTTGGCATGATCTTGGCCATTGGTTGGCCATTGCTTGACCTATAAATACCCCCCTTAGTTGATGAACTTCTTCATCCAAAAATTGTGCTAAGTCTTGAAATCTCTTCCCCCCTTTTGTGTTGAAGTTCTCGTCTAGCCTCCCTCCCCTTGGTGAGGCCCTCGGCGAGCCCCTCCCCTTGGCGAAAGTACCCTCCTAGTGGTGCTAGCGTAGGGTACCCCTACCTTGAGTTGTTTTCGTAAAATACACCCCCCTCTTGGTAGGAATACTCTCCAAGTATTGTTACTATTCCAAAATACCTTGGCCTAAATACCTTGTTGTATTCCAAGGTTACACTTATCTGAAAAGCCGTAAATACTATTATACTTCCCTTCATCAAAACGAAACCACTAGGAAAATCTCCATAGTTGGTTGGAGTATTAAGAAGAAGTCGCGTAGAACTTCTAAGGGTTGTTTGGAGCGGGTTGGAGCACCCGGAGTAGGAGCTAAACGTTGCTCAGGATCGACATTAAACTTGGATAATTTTGGGCTTATCGAGGTAAATACTCTTGTCCTTATATTGTAATCGAAATTACATCTTTGTAGTTGTATAGAAATGAATATAAGATTCATAGAAGAGAATTGAACTGTAATAGAAGGATATTACAGAATAGACTTGAACTGGAATCACATCAGAAGAATGTTCTACAAGAGTAGTCTAGGCTTTGATAGACTTGTATAACCTTTATAGGTTGAATGTTCTGCGAGTAGCATGTACTACTTGAAAGGTGGACAAGGCTAGCCGGGTTTTAGCCGTGGAGCGTTTTGCTAATAGTCGATAATCGTCGCGTGGTATGTGATTCTTCCTATACTCTTGAGCATGATATTTTAAAATATATATAGTACGGTAGACGTACGTGTGTTAACTGAATTATAATTACGGCAATGTCATTTGACTTAAGCCTGAATAATAATTACGGCAATGTCTTTTGACTTAAGACTGAATAATAAGAATCTTGAAGTAATTCAAAAGAGTTAAGAAACCTGTTTGAAGGAAGAGTAATGCATGGTTTTAAAAGCTTAAGAGTTATACTAGCTTTATGGGAAGTTAGGTATAACGGCTTAAGAGTGATAAAAAGAATGGTTTATTAATTTTAGAAGTTAAGAGACTTGATCTTAAAAAGATAAGAGACTTGACTTAAATGAATTAATATGAATTTTGTGTGAAACCTCATTCGTGAGTAATGAGTACTTGGTTTTTAAAAAGGAATAATGTTTTACTGATTTCGGAAATCAGAATAAGTATCGAACAAACCACAGCAGCGCTAATAAAGGGAAATGTTTTGACTAATAAAGTATTATTAAAACCAGTAGAAACTTCCATCTGCATAGAAGCTAAGATGAGACAAAATGATATTACATTTCCTAGATCATGGCTGTTGTAATAAGATTGTTATGAACAAGAATAAACTACTCACACATAAGGTATATGTTTCTCAAATTGTTTTAAAGGATTAAAACTATGAACTACGAAACCTTTCGAAAAATGAGAAACTTGAACATTTGAAATTAGGCAAACTTGAACGTTTGGAAAATAATGTTGTTACTTGATTTTACAAAGAGAAGTGTTTTGGTTTACTTCAAAAGATAGTCACTCTATTTTTATATACTACGAGTATTGTGTGACTATTTGTGAAAGAACAGATCTCTTAAAGAGTTAATGTATGAAGTACTTTGGGGATAAAAACATGATCTTGTTAATCATATAGTAGAAAGTACCTTGTGTGAATAACTTGATTGTGTTGGTTTGTGATAGCCTTGTAATACTTTCTTGTTGATTTGATAAGTAAACATGCTAGGATGTTACGTGTGTTATTATCTTGTGATGTTTGTGTAAAGGGGTTTTCCCTCGATTGCGCTTAAGTTGTTTAACTATCACGTTATGTTGGTATTGTACCACTCACCTTGACATCATCCGGAGGTTAAGTCGCCTCCGTCTGGGGTAGACTCGGGAGTGCAGTGGGATTCGAGAATACCTCATGCGGGTCCGGGGCCTATCGCGAGCTACGAGAGCCAGTTAGTGTGCGACCTTTATGGTCATGCGGTCTATGTGGCTACGCGGATCGCGAGTCCAGCGGATGTCGGGGAGTAGCTACCCTCGATGCGGGGAATACCTCATGCGGGCCATTGGAGTGGCCTATGCGGGGCTGCGGGAAGTTCCATGGCTAGACGCGCACATTAGATACTGCGGGCGAGTGGCCAGCTTTGATCATGTGACGGTGCACAGATCTCATGATACGATTTATGACCTTGTTTGTCTTGTAGGTTTTAGTAGTCGGCTATGCCTTCGTACTTACCCGTGCGGTTTTATGATGACACAGTGGGACACGTGTTCATGTGTATTCCTTGGTGCTTTTATATCATAGGCTAGGCGGTGAGAAGGTATTCCACGCATGATTGATGTTGTGGGCGTGAGACCCATTGTTATATTTGAGTGATGACTTTGAGGCGTGAGTCACGACTTGACATATCGCTTATTTATTGTATCGTAGTTTGGTTATCATACATGCCTCACCGCTTTATATAGACTACTATGATTTTATTTACGATATTTTGATTTCACATATTTGGTACCGTTATGCTCGACCTCCTTGGCCGCGTTCATGCCGCAGTTGAGGTACACGATCGTTGATCCTAGCTCTCGTGGTCACATTCGGCGTTTGGGAAGCTCCGTTTCTCGGAGGTTTATCGATGGTATAGTCCCCGTCGTAGTAGGTGCTTACATTCGTGGTATGGCGGGGCCCCGTCCGCCATTATTGTCATGTCACTCTTAGAAGTGCAGTAGTGCTGTTGTGGCGGAGTGTAAAGGGATATCGCTGTTCGATTTAAGTTTTATATTATGCCGAAAGGCAAATTTTCTCGAATAAGCTGTTTTACACTTCTTGATATTTCATGTCTTGTTTTATGTTCCATGATTACTCGATGTATGTCTACTTGGGTGCCGGTAAGGCACGATCCACGGGCCCGGTTAGTCGTGACAAAAGTGGTATCGAGCGATTAATCCTCGGAAAGTGTCTGACCGTATCGATTCGAGAGTCTTGATTATCGGTATGTTGTGCATCACACCAATAATCAGGAGGCTATATGATATTTAGGATTGGTTTCCATTCTTCTCACTCTGAGATCGTGCCTTAGAGCTGTGTTATAAGTTGGACCCCTCTAACGTATTTCTTTCCCTTACCGTTATGCCTCCGTGTAAGGTAACCCGAGCCCAGGAGGGAAAGGCAGCCGAGGGAGCTGCGAGTAGAGTACAGGAGGTTACGTGGGCACGGGCCCAATCATCACCTGGGGTGGTGCTTCATTTGGGGAGTTCTGCGACATCACCAGCCCCAGCAGAGTTTAGCACGGCGGCAACAGTTCCTACTGCGGCCATGTTAAGTTGAACCTTCAGTTCCACGACCGGGAACAGAGAATAGAGATTGCAAAGAGGCGACCCTGTTACTAGCTATGGAGTTGGCTACCAGAGAGTATACCGATGTATCGCGGGTCATGATAACTATCTAAGAGAGGGTTGTGCAAGAGTAGCTCTTCAGTCAGGCTTGAGCATGGCCTGCGTACGGGCTTATGCGCAGCAGGCCGAGAAACGTAGGGATCAACAGATTAATCAGGGACAGCAGAAGAGGGCCCGATCGGCAGGATCCTTTGGTAACTTTCAGGGCGAACCGCCTCGACAGCAGATTAGATATGCACATCCACGCATGCAGTGGTCCTCCGCTGCACTTGGGACGTTCGGAGTATGCAGGAGTTGGTCAGAACTCCAGGGCTTCTGGTTCGCAGCTATACGAAGGTTCCAGCTAGCCGGATTCAGTTTTCCCTCAGTGTTCACAGTGTGGCAGGCGTCATCCCGAGGAATGTCGTCTTTTTGTTGGTGTTTGTTTTACCTGCGGCCGTCAGGGCCATGTATCGAAAGGATGTCCTAGTAGGAAGGATGCAAGTAGGAGGACTCAGCCTACCAGATCAGTTGCGGATTCAGTGGTGCGGAGAGGAAGGGGTGTTAGCCAGAGGAGGCCACCCCCACCTCGCTGTAGCCGTTGTGGTAGGTATCATTCGGGGGAGTGTCGTACTACTGACGACTTGTTATCGTCGCGGCCAGCGGGCCATTTGCGAGAATTGTCCGACCAAGGTGTCACGACCGAACTTCGGGCCTGATCGTGCCTTACCTGTGGCACCCTAGTGATACAACATCGTGAGAAAATCAATGAAATAAAAAACATGAACATGAATTAAGAGACATGATAAATAAACAGGCCAACAAAAACAGTTGCCTTCAGTATATACATAAATACCCGAACAGTTATCCTTTTTACAACCCTGCTCACAACAGTGCTACAAACCTCTAAGATTTTTACAATAGCTATGACGGGACAGGGCCCCGCCATACCCCTGAATGTACAAGGATCTACAGACTCAGGGTAACATACCAAAAGATAAGCCTCCGAAGAAATGGGGCTTCCCGACACGCTGAACTGTGATCCTATGAGCGAGGATCCACAACCGATGTACTTCTACCTGCGGCATGAACGCAGCCGAAGGTCAAGATAACAGTACCAAGTATGTGAAAATAAAAAGACGTAAATGAAATCATACTAGTCGATATAAGGCAGGAGACAGGTATGATAACAAACTACGATTCACACATAAAGCGATTATGTCAAGTCGTGACTCACGCCCTCAAGTCATCCCTCATGCCCGTGGAACTCCTTCCTCACTGCCGGCAGTCTAGGTGTAAATCGTGTGGAATACGTGTCCCGGCCCATCCCGTGGGACTCGGTAAAGAATCATGTGGAATACGTGTCCCGGCCCATCCCATGGGACTCGGTAGAGAATCAGATGGAATACGTGTCCCGGCCCATCTCGTGGGACTCGGTGAATAATCAGATGGAATACGTGTCCCGGCCCATCTCGTGGGACTCGGTGAATAATCAGATGGAATACGTGTCCCGGCCCATCCCATGGGACTCGGTGAAGAATCAGATGAAATACGTGTCCCGGCCCATCCCATGGGACTCGGTGAATAATCGTTCATAACAAATCAGCCGGCCCTCCATCGAGAGACGCGGTGGTATAGAAATACAGTATATGCACACAAGGCTATCAAACACAAACATAGGCAAGTTACACACAACTCGAGTTTATTTTAGGCCAAAGTCCAGGTTCTGACCCCAAAGTATTGCGTACATTAAATTCTTTTTAAAAGATCCATTCCTTTTATAAAGGTCACCCGATACCCGTAGTATTAAAATAGAGTGACTCACATTTTTAGGTAAACCAAAACACTTTCCTTTTCAACATCAAGTAACAACATTCTTTTCCAAAAGTTCAAGTTTGCCTAATTTCAAACACTTAGGTCTCTTATTTTATAAAGGTTTCATAGTCCATAGACTTAATCACTTAAGAATATAATCCTCTTTTAAATAATTTGAGAAACATATGTCTTATATGTGAGTAGGTTATTCTTGTTCATAATCAATCTTATTAAAGCAAACGATGATCTAGGAAATGTAATATCATTTTGTCTCATCTTAGCTTCTATGCAGATGGAGGTTTCTACGGTTTTAATAATACTTAATTTAGTCAAAACATTTCCTTTTATTAACGCCGCAGTTGGTTTGTCGATACTCATTCTGATTTCCAAAATCAGTAAAACATTATTCCTTTTAAAAACCAAGTACTCATTACTCACGAATGAGGTTTCACACAAAACTCATATTAATTCATTCAAGTCAAGTCTCTTATCTTTTAAGATCAAGTCTCTTAACTTCTAACAATCAGTAAATCATTCTCTTTACCACTCTTAAGACGTTATACCTAACTTCCCATAAAGCTAGTATAACTCTTATGTTTTCAAAACCAGGTATTGCTCTTCTTTCAAAACGGTTTCTTAGTCTTTTGAAATACTTCAAGATTCTTATTTATCACACGTCAAGTCAGTTATAAATCAAATCAGTTATCTTTTAAAAACCACAAAGCATTTCTTACTTACATAAAGCTGTTATAACCAACTTCCCATAAAGCCGTTATAACACTTTATGTTTTAAACCAATCAAATACATTTAACACATGTACGTCTACCGTACTACATAGTTATACACATATCATGCTAGAAAAGATAGGAAGAGGTTCACATACCTCGCGACGATTATCGACTAATAGCAAAACGCTCCAAGTACCTCAAACCGTCGGCTACACCTTAAGCCAAGTAGCTCACTCCACACGTAGTACTTCAACCTATAGAGGCACAAGGCGCCTATTAACATCTAGATCTCAACGTAGAATATTCTACGTAAAATTCGCGGCACCTCCGCCATGGCCGCGTAAATCTCCTCTATCGAGGCCTGCTAACAGGCCAACAACTCCCTAGAGGGGGGGGGGTTGTACGTCTAATCCGGACGTGCACAATTCTACTTCACGAATGCTACACAAGTCTCATGTCTGATCTATGTAATTCTGATTCGATTCTTTTCTTTAAATTCAGGCTTAAGTCAAAAGATATTGCCGCAAGACTATGTTCAATTCTATATATAGTATACTTCAACTATACATTCCTACAACATGTAATTTCCAATTACAATAGAAGGTCAAGAGTGTTTACCTCGATAAGCCCAAAATTATCCAAGTACATGTCGATCCTGAGCAAGGTTTAGCTCCTACTCAGCGCTCCAACCCGCTCCAAACAACCCTTAGAAGTTCTAACCAACTTCTACTCAAATACTTCAACTATCAATAAAGATTTCCTTAGGGTTTCGTTTAGTGGCTAAAGGAAGTATAATAGTATTTCTGGGCTTTTTGTATAGGTATAACCTTGGAATACTACAAGGTATTTGGGCTAAAGTATTTGGGCATTATAACAATACTTTGGAGAGTATTTCTATACCACAAAAGGGGGTATTATCTGAAAACAACTAGGATAGGGGGGTACCCACTGCTAAACACTACAAAGGGAGGGAATACTTTCGGCCAAGGGCCTTCTCAAAGGGGAGGGGTGTGGCGGACAGCTCAAGAGGAGGGAGTAATTTTGAGACTTAGAAAGATTGCTCAAGTTTGGATGAAGAAAGTCTTCAACTTAGAGGGGTATTTATAGGTCAATCAATGGCCAACCAATGGCCAAGATCAAGCCAAGTGCCATGCAAGTGTAGGGCTAGATTTAAGCCAAGTGCACCTTATCCATCTACCACACCAACTTGCACAAAATATCCTACCTAACCACAAGCCCAAATCGTCAAGTACAGCCACAATTCCTTCCAATGTGAGGGTGACACATGTCGCCCTCGTTGGTCCAAAATGTTTCTTCTCGCAAAAATCCGCAAAATTCTCAATGACATAGCCGAATTTTCCTTCGCAAGTTTAGTAAAACGTTTCGTCGAAAAACGATTCTTTTCGGCACTTGTGCCCAAATTTTCGAACCTAGCCAAACCTTAAGGCTTAAATTTATATATGTACGCCCTCACGTACATACTCAGGAAATACGGGGTATAACATTCTCCCCTCCTTAGAAACATTCGTCCCGAATGTTCCTTCTCAAGACGGATAACGATAAAGTTCTTCTAACAAGTTGCCAACGCCATGCCTGGCCACGAAATAACACATGCGCGCAAATACTTAAATCCGTGCCAACGAGGAACCACCGATGATGTAAAACAATACCAACTCTCGCTCTTGGTCTAAGGGACACTCGCCCGCACATTCATTTCTCAAAAATGATTACTCCCATCTTTCAAAGACAAGTTCACTTCCTTCTTTACTCGTGCCGCCTTCTCGAACACTTGAACTCTTCTAGCATACGTACCACACTTCAGTCAACGCTTCTGTTGCCAAAACTTTGGAGTCACAACCTCCAAACTTGGTCATCTTACTAGCTTTACTTTCCTCTAAGGCCATTCCCGGCCTTCACGATCCGCTTCTGGTCGAACATATCCACGAACTCATACGATGGTTATCTAAACTTGGGCCTAGCACCCTCGTGACCCTACCACCTGGCAGACCACCCGAGCCGACCCCACCGAAGCAGTCGCGGGTTGGCGCAACATGGCCCCAACCCGACCTACTTAACGCATCAAGCTCTTGTTTCCCGATCCGGAACAATCTTACCTATACAGGTCATGAAAGCTACCACTTCCATTTTACACTACCCAAGGAATCTTCCCACAATTACTCCACGTAAACTTATACATTCTGACAAGGATCACCCGCAAAATCTTGTACTCAAGACGGCCTTACATCTAAGGTCTCAACTGTAATATTCTAAGGTTCATCATTTTCTCACCCCCAGGCTTACCCTTTTTCACTAACCAGGTTTTCTAACTCATAATCAACATAACGCTATCCGTACATAGCACACAATAATAAGGTCATCATATCATGCATACAAATCTCTAGAGGGTTAAGGATATACCTGAATCTACCGCTCCACTCTAATCATAGGCACGCCTGCAGGCATAGTAGAAGGCGATGAACACGCCATCGACCGGTGGTGAGTCATTCTGCGCATCCTTCCTATTAGGGCGGTTCTCGTCATATGGCCACGACGGCGCAGGAAAAACAAGTACCGATAAAAGACGACATTCCCGGGATGGCGTCGCACATCGTGCACTGCGAGGAAAACTCAACCCGATCGCTAGAACCCGTATATCTCGTGAACGAAGCCCTGGAGCCACGACCGGCTCGAATACCCGAACGTCACGAAGGCGCGGAGGACCATTCTGACAGTGGAGGACCATTCGCGGCGGAGGTACATAACCAGTCTGCTGCTGAGGCGGCCCGCCTCGAAAGTTACCAAAGGACCTGCTGCTCGGCCTCTTCTGGCGATCTCGGTCATTCCGTCGACCTCTCCGTGCCTCACATCCAAGTGCGTGAGCTTGCATGCGGGCAATGTCCATGCCCGGCTGAAGAGCTACACCCGTACAAGCCTCTGCCAAGTAATCATCTAGCCCGGTGACGTAGCGGTGTACTCTGTCCTCCATATCAGCTACTACAGCGGGAACATACCGAGCTAATGAGTCGAACTTCACATTGTACTCTCTAACCGTCCGCCCGTCCTGCCTCAACGTCAAAAATCTGTCGTCCCGAGCCCTCCTCATCTGTGGGGGCAAGAAATGTGCAAGAAAAGCCCTTGAGAACTCGTCCCAAACGGCCGAGGTGCATGCTCTCCCGGGATAGCTCCGAATCAAACCGATCATTGCGATCACGCAGCTGATGCGAACCTAATACCACCGACTCTGCCTCTGAGACTCTGATCACTCTCATGATCCGCTGTAGCTGTCGGATAAACTCCTGAGGGTCATCCTCAGCTCTCGATCCATAGAACACTGGCGGGCTACAACTCAGAAAGTCCCGTAGTCTCAAACTGTCTGCTCGGGGGTGAACTACGGGTGCTAATGGGACTGGAACTGCTGCATCCAGCCTATCCTCATATCTGGCCACGACCCTGGCCAGTAACTGGGCCATCTCCTTGTACCCCATCTCATCTGCTCCAGGCTGTGGGACTGGAGGCTCGCATCGTAGTCTCGGTAGCCACCGCTGCGACTCTAAACTCGCTGCCCGGTGGCGGCCGCAAAACTCGCCGTCAAGCACAATCTCAGTCTTGGCCGGCCTGCGCCCTCGTACTCCTCTGTATCTCACTAGCAGCTCCCTCAGCTGCCTTGCCCACCTGGGCCCGGGTTGCCTTACGCGGAGGCATAACTGGTAAAAACGAAATACGTCAGAGGGGTCCAACTTATCACACGGCTCTAAGGCACGATCTCAGAATGAGAAGAATGGAAACCAATCCTAAATGTCCTGCAGCCTCCTGATTATAGATGTGGTGCACAACACACCGATAATCAAGACTCTACTAGACACGGTCTGTAGACACTTTCCGAGGATTAACTGCTCTGATACCACTTTTGTCACGACCCGAACCCGGGCCCGTGGTCGTGTCTTACCTGGGCACCCTAGTGATACAACATCGTGAGAAAATCAGCGGAAATAAAAACATGAACATGAATTAAGAGACATGATAAATAAAGCGAGCCAACAAAGCGATTGCCTTCAGTATATACATAAATACCCGAACAGTTATCCTTTTTACAACCCTGCTCACAACAGTGCTACAAACCTCTAAGATTTTAACAACAGCTATGACGGGACAGGGCCCCGCCATACCCCTGAATGTACAAGGATCTACAGACTCAGGGTAACATACCAAAAGATAAGCCTCCGAAGAAATGAGGCTTCCCGACACGAATCATGTGATCCTATGGCGAGGATCCACAACCGATGTACTTACTGCGGCATGAACGCAGCCCAAGGAGGTCGATAACAAGTACCAAGTATGTGAAATCAGAAAGGCGTAAATGAAATCATAATAGTCTATATAAAGCAGGAGACATGTATGATAACCAAACTATAGTTCACACATAAAAGCAGTTATGTCAAGTCAGGGACTCACGCCCTCAAGTCATCCCTCATGCCCGTGGAACTCCTTCCTCACTGCCGGCAGTCTAGGTGTAAATCGTGTGGAATACGTGTCCCGGCCCATCCCGTGGGACTCGGTAAAGAATCATGTGGAATACGTGTCCCGGCCCATCCCATGGGACTCGGTAGAGAATCAGATGTAATACGTGTCCCGGCCCATCTCGTAGGACTCGGTGAATAATCAGATGGAATACGTGTCCCGGCCCATCTCGTGGGACTCGGTGAATAATCAGATGGAATACGTGTCCCGGCCCATCCCATGTGACTCGGTGAAAAATCAGATGAAATACGTGTCCCGGCACATCCCATGGGACTCGGTGAATAATCGTTCATAACAAATCAGCCGGCCCTCCATCGAGAGACGCGGTGGTATAGAAATACAGTATATGCACACAAGGCTATCAAACACAAACATAGGCAAGTTACACATAACTCGAGTTTATTTTAGGCCAAAGTCCAGGTTCTGACCCCTAAGTATTGCGTACGTTAAATTCTTTTTAAAAGATCCATTCCTTTTATAAAGGTCACCCGATACCCGTAGTATTAAAATAGAGTGACTCACATTTTTAGGTAAACCAAAACACTTTCCTTTTCAACATCAAGTAACAACATTCTTTTCCAAAAGTTCAAGTTTGCCTAATTTCAAACACTTAGGTCTCTTATTTTATAAAGGTTTCATAGTCCATAGACTTAATCACTTAAGAATATAATCCTCTTTTAAATAATTTGAGAAACATATGTCTTATATGTGAGTAGGTTATTCTTGTTCATAATCAATCTTATTAAAGCAGCCATGATCTAGGAAATGTAATATCATTTTGTCTCATCTTAGCTTCTATGCAGATGGAGGTTTCTACTGGTTTTAATAATACTTAATTTAGTCAAAACATTTCCTTTTATTAACGCTGCAGTGGTTTGTCGATACTCATTCTGATTTCCAAAATCAGTAAAACATTATTCCTTTTAAAAACCAAGTACTCATTACTCACGAATGAGGTTTCACAAAACTCATATTAATTCATTCAAGTCAAGTCTCTTATCTTTTAAGATCAAGTCTCTTAACTTCTAACAATCAGTAAATCATTCTCTTTACCACTCTTAAGACGTTATACCTAACTTCCCATAAAGCTAGTATAACTCTTATGTTTTCAAAACCAGGTATTGCTCTTCTTTCAAAACGGTTTCTTAGTCTTTTGAAATACTTCAAGATTCTTATTTATCACACGTCAAGTCAGTTATAAATCAAATCAGTTATCTTTTAAAAACCACAAAGCATTTCTTACTTACATAAAGCTGTTATAACCAACTTCCCATAAAGCCGTTATAACACTTTATGTTTTAAACCAATCAAATACATTTAACACATGTACGTCTACCGTACTACATAGTTATACACATATCATGCTAGAAAAAGATAGGAAGAGGTTCACACACCTCGCGACGATTATCGACTAATAGCAAAACGCTCCAAGTACCTCAAACCGTCGGCTACACCTTAAGCCAAGTAGCTCACTCCACACGTAGTACTTCAACCTATAGAGGCCACAAGGCGCCTATTAACATCTAGATCTCAACGTAGAATATTCTACAGAAAATTCGGCAGCACCTCCCCCCCGCAACCGCGTAAATCTCCTCCTCTATCGAGGCCTGCTAACAGGCCAACAACTCCCTAGAGGGGGGGGGGGTTGTACGTCTAATCCGGACGTGCACAATTCTACTTCACAGTAATGCTACACAAGTCTACTGTAATACAGTCCTATGTAATTACAGTTCAGTTCTTTTCTTTAAATTCAGGCTTAAGTCAAAAGATATTGCCGCAAGACTATGTTCAATTCTATATATAGTATACTTCAACTATACATTCCTACAACATGTAATTTCCAATTACAATAGAAGGTCAAGAGTGTTTACCTCGATAAGCCCAAAATTATCCAAGTAAATGTCGATCCTGAGCAAGGTTTAGCTCCTACTCCGTGCGCTCCAACCCGCTCCAAACAACCCTTAGAAGTTCTAACCAACTTCTACTCAAATACTTCAACTATCAGTAAAGATTTCCTTAGGGTTTCGTTTAGTGGCTAAAGGAAGTATAATAGTATTTCTGGGCTTTTTGTATAGGTATAACCTTGGAATACTACAAGGTATTTGGGCTAAAGTATTTGGGCATTATAACAATACTTTGGAGAGTATTCCTATACCACAAAGGGGGTATTATACGAAACAACTAGGATAGGGGTACCCCTCGCTAAACTACTGAGGGGAGGAATACTTTCGGCCAAGGGGCCTTCTCAAAGGGAGGGTGTGGCGGACAGCTCAAGAGGAGGGAGTAATTTTGAGACTTAGAAAGATTGCTCAAGTTTGGATAAAGAAAGTCTTCAACTTAGAGGGGTATTTATAGGTCAAGCAATGGCCAACCAATGGCCAAGATCAAGCCAAGTGCCATGCAAGTGTAGGGCTAGATTTAAGCCAAGTGCACCTTATCCATCTACCACACCAACTTGCACAAAATATCCTACCTAACCACAAGCCCAAATCGTCCAAGTACCGCCCACAATTCCTTCCAATGTGAGGGTGACACATGTCGCCCTCCCGTTGGTCCAAAATGTTTCGTCTCTCGGAAAAATCCGCAAAAATTCTCAATGGCATAGCCGGAATTTTCCCTTCGCAAGTTTAGTAAAACGTTTCGTCGAAAAACGATTCTTTTCGGCACTTGTGCCCAAATTTTCGAACCTAGCCAAACCTTAAGGCTTAAATTTATATACGTACGCCCTCACGTACATACTCAGGAAATACGGGGTATAACAAAGGGTGGTGCGGATGTGGAGACTCAGCCTTCGGGATCAGTGACTAGTTCATCACCTTCCCCAGCTATGCGTCCAGCAGGGCAGGTTTGATTAGAACGACAAAGGGGAAGTGAAGCGGTAGATACATGTATATCCTTGAACCCTCTAGAGATTGTAGGTGTGATAAGATAAGCGTATCTTAAGTGTTATGTTCAGATAACATAAGTGTTAATTGTGATTAGAAATCAAGGTTAGGGATAAGGGTAAGATTGGGGTTAGGGAAAGTGTGAGCCTTAGAGTTTTACACGTGGAGACCTTAGAGGCGAGGCCATCTCGAGTAAAAGATTTAAATTTTTTGTATGTTTGACCCTTATCGGAGTGCATAGGGCACGTGAGATATATTGGTATATAAGTCCCTGAGTTGTGGGAAATGAAAGAGGGTAGTTGAGCTAAGAAGACCGCTAGGTTTTCGTAACGTGATTAGTGAGATTGTTCCGGATCGGGGAGCAAGTGTTTCTGCGAGTGGGTCGGGTTGAGGCCATGCCGCGGGTCAACCCGCGACCTGTTTTATGGTGGGGTCAGTTGTGGTGGTCCCTCCAGGTGGTAGGGTCACGAGGGTGTTAGGCCCAAGATTAGTTAACCATCGTACGAGTTCGTGGATGCATTCAACCAGTAGTCGGGCCGATGGGGTCAGCCCATCGTGTCTTTCTGACAGGACCGTTGCTTGGCAGTGATGATATATCAGAAAGGTTGTAAGGCTGCACGGGGTGCCTACCTTCACCTTATGACAGACAGTGGAGCCAGTGGCTGTTTCTTTTTCTGGAAGTTTTACCAGGCAGGGTTAGGAACTCAGGTAAGTCTCAGTATCGCATTCGCCCTCGGGCCAGTGTGTGGATTTCAGGGGTAGCTGTAAGGATTGTTGTCTCCTGTTGAGGGAGTGTTTTAATAGCTACCATTTCAGTATTCGGATGTCGCCTTATGAAGCCTTGTAGGGGCGGAAGCGTAAGTTGTCGGTCGATTGGTTCGATGTTGGCAAAGTGCAGATAGTTGGTTCATATTTATTTCGGCAGGATGTGGTTAGGGTGAAGCCTATCCAGGAGAGGTTATCGGCAGCTCAGAGTCAACAGAAGTCGTGCGGATAATCGGCGACGACGCTTGGAGTTCAGGTTGACGGTGGGTCTTCTCGAAGGTACCACCCCGGAAGGGTGTGACGAGTTTTGGAAAATAGAGGAAACTTAGCCCGAGTTACTTTGGGCCTTTTCAGATTATGTGAAGAGTAGGCGGGTTGCCTATATGTTAGTATTGCCGTCCGACTTAGGAGGCGATGCGTCCGATCTTCGTGTTGCTATGTTCGGAAAGTATCGGAGATCCATCAGTGTTCCCGATTAATGATGACCAAGTTAGAGATAGTAACCCAGATTTGGAAACCGAATCGATATGAGATATGGTAAGAAAGAGTTCGAGTGTCACGAGAAAGTGCACGCGTAAGGGAAGAAGCGAGTATGTATTGCGAGCATAGATGTGATCATTTCTTTTGTAAGGAGAAGGTGCGAAGGAAGTATATTTTAGACCTCGGGTAAGGGCTTTTGTGTTGCTAGAGGTGTTTCCTCGTGGACTTGGATGTAAGTATTTTGCGCAGGTGTTTCTGTGGCCAGGTATGGCAGGATTGTTCTCGTAAGTATAGTAGTGAAGACTATACTGGCGCACGTTTGTTTTGAGACTTAGAAGGAACATTCGGGACGAATATTTCTAAGGAGGGGAGAATGTTATACCCCGTATTTCCAGAGTATGTACGTGAGGACGTACGTAGAAAAGTTTGAACTTTAAGTAGACTTGGCCGAAAATATTTTTGTGCACAACACCCGATTAGAATCGTTTTTTGACGAAACGTTTTACAAAACTTGCGAAGGGAAAATTCCGGCTATGTCATTTTTAATTTTTGCGGATTTTTCCGAGAGACGAAATATTCTGGACCAACGAGAGGGCAACACGTGGCACCCTCTCATTGGTGGACGTGTGGGGAGGCATTGGACGATTTGGAGAGTGAGAGTTGGTAGGATATTTTGTGATATTTGTGTGGTAGATGGATAAGGTACACATGGATGAATCTTGACCCTACACTTGCCTTGCACTTGGCATGATCTTGGCCATTGGTTGGCCATTGCTTGACCTATAAATACCCCCCTTAGTTGATGAACTTCTTCATCCAAAAATTGTGCTAAGTCTTGAAAGCTCTTCCCCCCCTTTTGTGTTGAAGTTCTCGTCCTAGCCTCCCCCTCCCCCCTTGGTGAGGCCCCTTGGCCGAGAGCCCCTCCCCCTTGGCCGAAAGTACCCCCCCTCCTAGTGGTGCTAGCCGTGGGGTACCCCCCCTACCTTGAGTTGTTTTCGTAAAATACACCCCCCTCTTGGTAGGAATACTCTCCAAGTATTGTTACTATTCCAAAATACCTTGGCCTAAATACCTTGTAGTATTCCAAGGTTACACTTATACGAAAAGCCCAGAAATACTATTATACTTCCCTTCAGTCACAAAACGAAACCCTAAGGAAAATCTCCATAGTTGGTTGGAGTATTAAGAAGAAGTTGCGTAGAACTTCTAAGGGTTGTTTGGAGCGGGTTGGAGCACCCGGAGTAGGAGCTAAACGTTGCTCAGGATCGACATTAAACTTGGATAATTTTGGGCTTATCGAGGTAAATACTCTTGTCCTTATATTGTAACTGGAAATTACATACTGTAGTTGTATAGAAATGAATATAAGATTCATAGAAGAGAATTGAACTGTAATAGAAGGATATTACAGAATAGACTTGAACTGGAATCACATCAGAAGAATGTTCTACAAGAGTAGTCTAGGCTTTGATAGACTTGTATAACCTTTATAGGTTGAATGTTCTGCGAGTAGCATGTACTACTTGAAAGGTGGACAAGGCTAGCCGGGTTTTAGCCGTGGAGCGTTTTGCTAATAGTCGATAATCGTCGCGAGGTATGTGATTCTTCCTATACTCTTGAGCATGATATTTTAAAATATATATAGTACGGTAGACGTACGTGTGTTAACTGAATTATAATTACGGCAATGTCTTTTGACTTAAGCCTGAATAATAATTACGGCAATGTCTTTTGACTTAAGCCTGAATAATAAGAATCTTGAAGTAATTCAAAAGAGTTAAGAAACCTGTTTGAAGGAAGAGTAATGCATGGTTTTAAAAGCTTAAGAGTTATACTAGCTTTATGGGAAGTTAGGTATAACGGCTTAAGAGTGATAAAAAGAATGGTTTATTAATTTTAGAAGTTAAGAGACTTGATCTTAAAAGATAAGAGACTTGACTTAAATGAATTAATATGAATTTTGTGTGAAACCTCATTCGTGAGTAATGAGTACTTGGTTTTTAAAAAGGAATAATGTTTTACTGATTTCGGAAATCAGAATAAGTATCGAACAAACCACAGCAGCGCTAATAAAGGGAAATGTTTTGACTAATAAAGTATTATTAAAACGAGAAACTTCCATCTGCATAGAAGCTAAGATGAGACAAAATGATATTACATTTCCTAGATCATGGTCTTTGTAATAAGATTGTTATGAACAAGAATAAACTACTCACACATAAGGTATATGTTTCTCAAATTGGTTTAAAGGATTAAAACTATGAACTACGAAACCTTTCGAAAAATGAGAAACTTGAACATTTGAAATTAGGCAAACTTGAACGTTTGGAAAATAATGTTGTTACTTGATTTAACAAAGAGAAGTGTTTTGGTTTACTTCAAAAGATAGTCACTCTATTTTTATATACTACAGTATTGTGTGACTATTTGTGAAAGAACAGATCTCTTAAGAGTTAATGTATGAAGTACTTTGGGGATAAAAACCCGATCTTTTTAATCATATAGTAGAAAGTACCTTGTGTGAATAACTTGATTGTGTTGGTTTGTGATAGCCTTGTAATACTTTCTTGTTGATTTGATAAGTAAACATGCTAGGATGCTACGTGTGTTATTATCTTGTGATGTTTGTGTAAAGGGTTTTCCTCGATTGCGCTTAAGTTGTTTAACTATCACCGTTATGTTGGTATTGTACCACTCACCTTGACATCATTCCGAGGTTGTCGCCTCCGATCGGGGTAGACTCGGTAGTGCAGTGACCTATGATTCGAGAATACCTCATGCGGGTCGGGGGCTATGCGGAGCTACGAGCTCGAGTTAGTGTGCGGCCTTTATGACCATATGGTCTATGTGGCCATGCGGTGCGAGTCAGCGGATCTTGGAGTAGCTACCTCGATGCGGGAATACCTCATGCGGGCCATTGGGTGGCCTATGCGGGCTGCGGGAAGTTCGGGGCTGACGCGCACATTAGATCTGCGCGCGAGTGGCGGCTTTGATCATGTGGCGGTCAGACAGTTTTATGATCTGATTTATGACCTTGTTTTATCTTGTGGGTTTTAGTAGTCGGCTATGCCTTCGTACTTACCCCGTACGATTTTATGATGACACAGGTGGGACCTGGTGTTCATGTGTATTCCTTGGTGCTTTTATATCATAGGCTGCCGGCAGTGAGGAAGGTATTCCACGGGCATGATTGATGTTGTGGGCGTGAGACCCATTGTTATATTTGAGTGATGACTTTGAGGCGTGAGTCACGACTTGACATATTTGCTTATTTATTGTGAGCGTAGTTTGGTTATCATACATGCCTCGCTTTATATAGACTACTATGATTTCATTCTGATATTTTCGATTCACATACTTGGTACTGTTATCGACCTCCTTGAAGTGCGTTCATCCGCAGGTTGAGGTACACCAGTCGTTGATCCTAGCTCTCAGGGTCACAGTTCAGCATTTGGGAAGCTCCGTTTCTCCGGAGGCTTATCAGTGGTATAGTCCCCTGTCGTAGTAGGTGCTTACATTCAGGGGTATGGCGGGGCCCTGTCCCGCCATTGTTGTCATGTCACTCTTAGAGTGCAGAAATCTTGTTGTGGGCGGAAATGTAAAGGGATGTAATCGCTCGGAATAAAGATTTATATTATGCCGAAAGGCAAATTTTCTCAGATAACTGTTTTACACTTCTTGATATTTCATGTCTTGTTTTATGTTCCGCTGATTACTCTGATGTATGTCTACTTGGGTGCCCGGGGTAAGGCACCAGTCACGGGCCCGGGTTCGGGTCGTGACAAGGAGTTGGTAGGATATTTTTGTGTAGTAGATGGATAAGAAACTTGCCTAAATCTCCACCTTACACTTGCCTAGCACTTGGCTTAATCTTGGCCATTGATTGGCCTATAAATACCCCTCTAATGCAAGACATTTCTTCATCCACACTTGTGAAAATCCAAGGCAAAAATCCCTCTCCCTCCCTCTCAAAGCTCTCGTCCAAATCACCCATCCCCCCCCTTGAGAAGGCCTCGGCTGAACCCCCCCCCCTTGCCTAGAGTTGTTCTCGAAAATACCCCCCTTTGGTAGAAAAATACTTCTCCAAGTATTTGTCACGACCCGAACCCGGACCCGTGACTGGTGCCTTACCCCGGGCACCCTAGCGATACAACATTAGAGTAATCAGCGGAACATAAAACACAACATGAAATATTGCAAAGGAAACACATGTTTATCGGAAGAAAAGTTTCCTTTCGGCATATATATATATAAAAACTTAGATCCGAACAGTTACATCCCAATACAACCGCCACAACAGATTACTGCACCTCTACGAATGATATGACAACAACGACGGGACAGGGCCCCGTCATACCCCTGAATGTAAGCACCTACAACAACAGGGGACTATACCCAGATAAGCCTCCGGAGAAACGGAGCTTCCCAAACGCTGAACTGTGACCCTAAGAGCGAGGATCAACGACTGGTGTACCTTTACTGCGGCATGAACGCGGCCCCGAAGGAGGTCGATAACAAAGTATGTGGAAATCAAAATATCAGAAATGAAATCATAGTAGTCTATATAAAGCGGGAGACATGTATGATAACCAAACTACGATTCACAATAAATAGCGATCATGTCAAGTCGTGACTCACGCCCTCAAAGTCATCACTCAAATATAACAATGGGTCTCACGCGCAACATCAATCATGCCCGTGGAATACCTTCCTCACCACGGCGATCTATGATATAAAAGCACAAGGAATACATGAACACGAGTCCCACTGTGTCATCATAAAACCGTCACGGTAAGTGCGAAGGCATAGCCGACTACTAAAACCCACGCACAACAAGGTCATAAATCGTAGCATGATCTGTCTGACCGTCACATGATCAAAGCCGCCACTCGCCGCGATATCTAATGTGCGCGTCTAGCCGAACTTCGTAGCTCGCATAAGCCACTCCGATGGCCCGCGTGAGGTATTCCCGCATCGGTAGCTACTCCCCGACGCGTCACGGACTCGCGATCGCGTGGCCACATGACCGCATGACCATAAAGGCCGCGCACTAACTCGAACTCTCGTAGCTCGCATGGGTCACGCTGCACCGCGTAGGTATCCTCGAATCATAGGTCACACAGACACTTTGAGTCTACCGCGTCGGAGGGACTTAACCCCGGAATCATGAGTGATATGATACTAACATAACAGCTTATCGTTAAACAACATAAGCAAAACAAGGGATACCCCTTTACACAAACATCACAAGATACTAACACACGTAGCATCCTAACATGTTTACTTTATCAAAGCAACAAGAAAGTATGACAAGACTATCACAACCAACACAATCAAGTTATTCACACAAGGTACTTTATGCTAACAAGTTCGGGTATCTATCCCCAAAGTACTTCATACATTAACTCTTTTAAAGATTCGTTTCTTTCACAGAAGTCACACAATACCCGTAGTATAAAATAGAGTGACTATCTTTTTAAGTAAACCAAAACACTTCCCTTTGTAAAATCAAGTAACAACATTATTTCCCAAACGTTCAAGTTTGCCTAATTTCAAATGTTCACGTTTCTTATTTTAGAAAGGTTTCGTAGTTCATAGTCTTATCCATTTAAGAATATAATTCTCTTTTAAAACGATTTGAGAAACATATGCCTTATATGTGAGTAGGTTATTCTTATTTATAACAATCTTATAACATCAGCCATGATCTAGGAAATGTAATATCATTTTGTCTCATCTTAGCTTCTATGCAGATGGAGGTTTCTACTGGTTTTAATAATACTTCATTAATCACAACATTTCCCTTTATTAACGCTGCAGTGGTTTGTCGATACTCATTCGATTTCAAATCAAGAAACATTATTCCTTTTCAAAACCAAGTACTCATTACTCACGAATGAGGTTTCACACAAAATTCATATTAATTTAATTAAGTCAAGTCTCTTATCTTTTAAGATCAAGTCTCTTAACTTCTAAAATCAATAAATCATTCATTTTATCTCTCTTAAGCCGTTATACCTAACTTCCCATAAAGCTATTATAACTCTTAAGTTTTTTAAAACCA
The DNA here is from genome assembly GCA_029844215.1 of Przewalskia tangutica. Classification (NCBI taxonomy): domain Eukaryota; kingdom Viridiplantae; phylum Streptophyta; class Magnoliopsida; order Solanales; family Solanaceae; genus Przewalskia; species Przewalskia tangutica. Next base: position 110,207,048 of record CM056718.1, read on the forward strand.
CTAAGCATTTTCTTACTTACATAAAGTTGTTATAACCAACTTCCCATAAAGTCGTTATAACACTTTATGTTTTAAACCAATCAAATACATTTAACACATGTACGTCTACCGTACTACATAGTTTACAAAACATCATGCTAGAAAGGATAGGAAGAGGTTCACATACCTCGCGACGATTATCGACTAATAGCAAAACGCTCCAAGTACCTCAAACCGTCGGCTACTCCTTAAGCCAAGTAGATCGCGCCACGCATAGTACTTCAACCTATAAGGCCACAAGGCGCTTATTAACATCTAGATCTTATCGTAGAACATTCTACAGAAAATTCGGCACCTCCCCCGCAACCGCGTAAATCTCCTCTCTATCGAGGCTATCCAGCCAACCAGGGGGGGGGTTTATACATCTAACCAGACGTGTACAATTCTACTTCACAGTAATGCTACACAAGTCTCATGTCTGATCTATGTAATTCTGATTCGATTCTCTTTCTTTATATTCAGACTTAAGTCAAAAGACATTGCCGCAAAGCTAGGTTCAGTTCTATATATAGTATACTTCAACTATATAATCTTACAACATGTAATTTCCAATTACAATAAGGGGACAAGAATATTTACCTCGATAAGCCCAAAATTATCCAAGTATAAATGTCGGTCCTTAGCAACGTTTAGCTCCTACTCCGGGTGCTCCAACCCGCTCCAAACAACCCTTAGAAGTCCTACGCAACTTCTTCTTAATACTCCAACCAACTATGGAGATTTTCCTTAGGGTTTCGGTTTGAGACAAAAAGGACATACGGTAGTATTTCCGGGCTCTATGTACAGAGGTATCTTTGGAATACTACAAGGTATACGGCTAAGGTAATTTGGGTATAGTAACAATACTATGGAGAGTATTTCTACCAAGAGGGGGGGTATTTATACGAGACAACACCACAAGGGGGGGTGTATACCCCTCGGCCAACCCCACTAGGAGGGGGGGTACTCTCGGCCAAGGGGGGGGAGGGACTCTCGGCTAAGGCCTCACAAGCGGGAGGGGGACGAGAACACTACTAGAGAGGGGAGGGAATTTCAAGACTTGGAGATTTGTAGAATGGATGAAGAAGTCTTCAAAGGGGAGGGGTATTTATAGGTCAAGCCATGGCCAACCAATGGCCAAGATCATGCCAAGTGCAAGGCAAGTGTAGGGTCAAGATTCATCCATGTGCACCTTATCCATATACCACACAAATATCACAAAATATCCTACCTACTCCCACTCACCCATTTCGTCCCAATTGCCGTACAAAGCCCACTAATGAGAGGGTGCCAAGTGTCGCCCTCTCGTTGGTCCAAAATGTTTCGTCTCTCGGAAAAATCCGCAAAAATTAAAAATGGCATAGCCGGAATTTACCCTACGCGAGTTGTGTAAAACGTTTCGTCGAAAAACGACTCTAATCGGGTGTTGTGAACAAATAATTTTCGGCCCTTGCACTTTAAGGCACAAACTTTTCTACGTACGTCCTTACGTACATACTCTGGAAATACGGGGTATAACATTCTCCCCTCCTTAGAAACATTCGTCCCGAATGTTCCTTCTAAGTCTCTAAACAAACATGCGCCAGTATAGTCTTCACTGCTATACTTACGAAAACAATCCTGCCACACCTGGCCACAGAAACACCTGCGCAAATTCTTACATCCAAGCCCACGAGGAAACACCTCTAATATCACCAAAGTAATGATCACATATATGCTCGTAATACATGCTCGCTTCTTCCTTTACTCGTCGTACCCTTTTCGTACATTTGAACTCTTTCTCATAACTTACCACATTTGTTACTGCTTCAGTTTCCAAATCTCGGGGTTACTATCTCTAACTTGGTCATCATTAACTGGGAACACTCTGGATGGATCTCCGATTTCCTTCTCGATCATAACACGAAAGACTGGGCGCACTGCCTCCTAAGTCGGACGGTAATTGCTAATATATAGGCAACCTGGCCTATCCCTCACATGAACTCAAAAGGCCCAAAGTAACTCGGGCTAAGTTTCCTCTGTTTTCCAAAACTCGTCACACCCTATCCCGGGGTGGTACCTTCAAGAAGACCGACCGTCAACCTAAACTCTAAGCGTCGTTGCCGATAATCCGCACGATTTCTCTGAGCTGCCAAAAACCTCTTCTAGATAAGCCTCACCCTATCCACAGTCTGTTGGAACAAGCCTGAACCAACTATCTGAACCTTGCCAACATCAAACCAATCGACCGGCAACTTACACTTCCGCCCCTACAAGGCTTCATAAGGCAACATTCGAACACTGAAATGGCAGCTAAAAACATTCCTTCAACAGGAGACAACAATCCTCGCAACTACCCCTGAAATCCAAACACTGGCCCGAGGGCGAATGTGATTCTGAGACTCACCTGAGTTCCTAACCCTGCCTGGTAAAACTTCCAGAAAAAGCAGTAGTAACACGGGCTCCACTGCGCCATAAGGTGAAGGTAGGCACCCCGTGCAGCCTTACAACCTTTCTGATGCGACATCTCGCATAACCCTCTGCCGAGTAAACGGTCTTGACTGAAAGACACGACGGGCTGACCCCATCGGCCCGACTACTGGTTGAACGCATCCACGAACTCGTACGATGGTTAACTAAACTTGGGCCTAACACCCTCATAACCCTAACACAAAGCGGGACCACCACAAACTGACCCCACCACCATACAGGCCGCGGGTTGACCCGCAACATGGCCTCAACCCGACCTAGCAACGCGCAAAACACTAGCTCCCCGAAGGAGCGATCCCACTAATCACGTTACGAAAACCTAGCGGTCTTCTTAGCTCAACTACCCTCCTTCATTCCACATTACTCAGGGACTTATCCCACAACATAGCTCACGTGCACCATGCACTCCGACAAGGGTTAAACGTAAAAATATAAATCTTTTACCCAAGATGGCCTTGCCTCTAAGGTCTCTACGTAAAAAGCTCTAAGGCTCACACTTTTCCCTTATCCCCAATCCTTCCCGGTTACTAACCCTGATTTCTAATCACAATACACTTAAGATATACTCATCTCATCATACGTACTAATCTCTAGAGGGTTAAGGATATACCTGTATCTACTGCTTCGCTCCCCTTAGTCGTTCTACTCAAACCTGCCCCGTAGGGCGCATAGCTAAGGAAGGTGACGAACTACCCACCGATCTTGAAGGCTGAGTCCTCTTACTAGGACATCCTTTCGACACATGGCCCTGACGGCCGCCGGCAAAACAAGTACCAACTAAAAGACGACATTCCCCGGGACGACGTCTGTCACACTGTGAACACCGAGGGAAAACTGAATCCGGCTGGTTGGAACCTATGTGTAGCTGTGAACCGGAAACTCTGGAGCTCTGACCAACTCCTGCATAGTCCGAACGTCCTGAACCCTGTGGAGGACCACTCTGCACTGGCGGAGGTGCATATCTAATCTGCTGGTGAGGCAACTCACCTCGAAAGTTACCAAAGGACCTTGCTGTTCTGGCCCTCTTCTGCTGTCCTTCGTTAACCCGTCGATCTCTACGTTTCTTGGCTCGCGCGCAAGCCCGCATACGTGCCATGCTCAAGCCTAACTGAAGAATTACTTTCGCACAACCCTCTCTTAGATAGTCATCAAGACTCGCGGTACGTCGGTATACTCTCTGGTGGTCAAATCCATAGCTAGTAACAGGGTCGCCTCTTTGCAATCTATATTCTCTGTCCCCGGTCGTGGAACTGAAGGTTCATATATCATGGTCGCAGTAGGAACTGCCGCCGCCGTGCTAAACTCTGCTGGGGCTAGGGACGTCGCAGAACTCCCCGAATGAAGCTCAGGTGATGGTTGGGCCTGTGCCCTCGTAACGCTCTCTACTCTACTCGCAGCTCCCTCGGCTGCCTTGCCCTCCTGGTAGGACCCATGGACCCGCATGAGGTATTCCTCGCATCGGGGGCGGCTAACCCACGGCATCATAACAAGTCAGGAGGGTGAGTGATATAATACTAACACAACAGCTTATCGTTAAACAACATAAACACAACAAGAATAACCTCCTTACACAAGCGTCACAAGATACTAACACACGTAGCATCATAACATGTCTATCAAACCAACTTACCATACCTTCAAACATCATTTCAAGCATTTGATAAACAAATAATTAAACCGTTTTTCTTATCTTTCTTAAGTCGTTATAGCTAACTTCCCATAAAGCTAGTATAACACTTAAACTTTTTATGAAAACCAAGTATTACTTTTCTTCCAAAAATGATTCATAACTCTTTTTGAAATATTCAAGATTCTTATTAATTAGAACTCAAGTCCAAAGACATCAAAGTAAAGCCAAATTTAGTTTAACACACGTACGTCTACCGTACTATATATATTTCAAAAATATCATGCTCAAAGGGATAGGAAGAATCACATACCTCCTAGGCTAAATCCACTTGCCAAGTCGGATATGTCGCGCGCAGAGTGTCAACCTATAATAGTCAAAACACGCCTATCAACTTCTAGTTTTACGTGGATTCTTCTAAGTAAGATTCCTCTTAGTCTACGAAAAATTGGGCAACACCTCCCCCGTTTCTACTCAATTCTCCACCTTTTTCAAGGCCCGATAATAGTAACCAACATGCCATAAATAAGGCGCAATAATTCCGAAATTTAAAGAAGGGGATCACACGCCCAAACGAAACGCGATTAACAATCTCTCCTTAACAACAACAATAAGTAAAGAAGGGGATCACACGCCCAAACGGAATGCGATTAACAATCTCTCCTTAACAACAACAATAATTAAAGAAGGGGATCACACGCCCAAACGGAACGCGATTAACAATCTTCCCCTTAACAACAACAATAATTAAAGAAGGGGATCACACGCCCAAACGGAACGCGATTAACAATCTTCCCCTTAACAACAATGTAAATACGGTCCAAAGTAAATACAGTCCAAAGTAAATACGGTCCAAAGTAAATACAGTCCTTAAGTTGGGGTCCTTGGCCAACTTTTACAATTTTACTTATCCAATTACTTCATTAGTCCTTTAACTTATATTCTAATCTTTATATAAGTTATAGTTTATTTGTTGTTAACTTCTTAGTAAGTAATAGATACATTTTTACCATTTTAATGGCTAATATATCAATTCTCCTTTTAACATCTTAACAAGATCCAAATCTTTCTTTATGTCTCATACTTCATAATATACTTCCAATATATGTATAATATCCAATATACATAATAATCAACTTCACAAAGAGGTTAAGGTTCATTACCTCAATTTAGCCCAAAAATATCCAAGAACTTAAAGTCGATCCTAAGCAAGTTTTAGCTCCAAATCTTTGTGTTTCAAACCACCACAAGTCACCTTTAGAAGTTCCTAACCAACTTCTATTCAAGAATTAACTCCAAAAAGTGAAGAACACTAAGGTTCCATTTTTGCATGCTCTCGGCTTTGTGAGGGTTTTGAGGCTAGGGGTGTGAAATTGTTACACCCCGTAAATGCAAATATAAAATGGGTGGACAAACATGTGTTGAACGAATTTTTTTTTTTTAGTCTACTTTGGAGTGTTGTACCCCAGTTTTAAGAATTTGGGGGTGTTTAGTATTGCCTTGTATAAAGTAGGATGAGTCTTGTTTCCAACGCAACAAACCGCTCGTCGATAGGACATCGGAGCGGATAGGTATGGGCGTTATAAGTTCGGTGGACAGGCGTGGAGGAAAGATGAGAGAATCAGGCGTCGCAGCGCCGCGGCGCCGTTAGCAGGGCCGCGGCGCCACTAATCCTGAAAATTCTCTGAGGTTATATCGCCGCGGCGCCGAGGCGGGAATTTTTCCGCGGTCAGGGCTTAAAACAGGGGATATTTTCGAAAAAAACTTATGGGAGGGTGACAAGTGTCCCTCCCATCTTGTTGACCAAGAAAAGGGCCCTATTTTAGGACCAAATCTTGAAAGACTTGGTCATTTCACCTTTAGAACTCTAAAGAGCTTCTCTCTCTTTTCTCTCAAGGTTTTGAAGAAAGCTTAGCCTAGAGGGTTTTGTTGGAGCGGCGGTAAGGAGGCAAAGTATTGTTAAGCTTGTGGGAAGCTCACGAGGACGAGTTTGTCGGGAAAAGGAGTTGAAGAAAAAGGGCTTTAGTGGGCTAATCCAAAAGGTAAAAGATTTCCATTTCTTTTGGAATTGATGATAATCCTTGTTATAGTTGATATTGACCATGTGAATCATGTTTTAGATTGATATGAATTATAGGTTTTGATAGCCATTTGAAATGTGAAATACAAAGGAAATCGATAGTTATAGTTGTAGCATGCTATATAAATGGAAGGTTAAGGTTGTCAAAGTTGGTTATGGCTATGTAACTTGTGAAGGCAACTTTATGGTGAAAGAGACTTGTTGTGGTTATTTATGTAGTCAAAATGGCCATTAATATTGGATTGATTGTAGCCTTGGAAATCCGAAATGTAATGTAAGTCATGTTAAGTTGGATTACAATTTAGTCGTTATTAGAATCGTCGCATGTTATTGACTTGAAAGATTATAGTAGTTATAATCAAATGCGACTTGATATCATAATAGGCTACCAACTTGGATTGAAATGGAAATTGGATAAGACTTGGTATTGTTGAACTCAATGTGGCCGAATTTTGGACTTGTAGTTTGTATTAGTTTGTTATCGTTAGTGGGGCGGAATTTTTACACGTCTAGTAGGCGTGTAATCCCCTATTGATTAATTGCTTGATTGTGCCTTAAATGTGGCGTGTTTGGTTATTGTATTCGGCCTTGAAAAAGGTGGCAAAGTTAGTGAAAACAAAGGAGGTGTTGTCCGAATTTCCGTAGAATTTAGCGACTTGACACTTATAATATTCTACGTTTGAAGTAAGGCTTTAATAGACGTATTGTGAATATTATAGGTTGACATACTACGGGCGGGACTTTGTACTTGGCAAGTGGTTGACCCGGCGAGGTATGTAGAACTTTTCCTATCTTTTGAGCATGACTAGTTGTACGTATATAGTACGGTAGACGTACATGACCTTGATATCCTTTACTAGTTTTATGAATAGCCAAGCCGGGTGAGTTAGTAGATTAACTCACTTCTTGAAAGTATTAAGGATGTCTAATGTTTTATTAAAGTTAAGGGACTTGAAGAGTTTTAAAGTATGTGATACTTGTTCCGTTTTAAACGTATAAGCCCCTTGGATATGAAATTGTATATGGCTAAGGTATAAAGCGAACGTAACGACTTTATGGCGAGTTGGTTATATTTGCTTTAACCTAAAGAGGAATGACTTGATTTTTTTTAATAAGAAGGCAATTTGATTTCTAAGGCATCGATTGCCTAAGGTTTTACTATGAAAAGAGTCACTTGATTTAGAAACCTAACTTTATTTCTAAAGGTATTGTGACTTGTCTTGAAAAGTAATTTAGACTTGATACTACGGTTTATAGTATCTTGGAAGTTTGATATGAAAATGAGTCGTTTTGAAAAGGTTAGAAGTACGTAGTACTTTGGGTTAAACTCCCGGTTTTATTATAACCTATTAGTGCCTTAAGTGAACAAGAATGAGAGTGTAGATGAATAAGACTAATAAGAAGTTAGGGAGATTCTAACTTGCTTATTTATTGTATGACGGTCGGTTTGAGATAGGGTAAGAGTATAAGTGAGGGGCAGACCCCCAAGACGCTATACCACCTTCTCCAGGATAAGAGTATAAATGAGGGGTAAACCCCCAAGACGTTATACCACCTGTATTATTACCTTCTTCAGGGTAAGAGTATAAATGAGGGGCAAACCCCCAAGACGTTATACCACCTGCTTCAGGGTAAGAGTATAAATGAGGGGTAAGAACCCTAAGACGTTATACCACCTGTTTCTATGGGTTCGCTACCCATGATTTGATCGTGTGTCTCATATTGCTATGATGCACGTGTTCTCTTGGTTTACTCTCATTGTTAGTAAGGCACTGTGTACTGTAATTTTGTTATCATACATGTCTCCGGCTTTGTTTTAAACTTATGTTGTAATTACAGTACTTTCCAGTTTTACATACTTAGTACATATTGTGTCGACCCGCCACGGGCCGCGTTTCATGCCGCAGGAAAGGGTAAGCAGGTGGTGGATCCACATTCTTAGGATCACTTATCAGACGTCAGAAGCTCCATTTATCCGGAGGCTTGTCTCATTTTTGGTACAGTCTTTTCCCTGGTGTTGTAGATTTGTATACATTCAGGGGTATGGCGGGGCCCTGTCCCGCCACAGTTATTATTCCTAGAGGTCTGTATTCACATTTGTGGTTGGGCTGTAAGAACTGATATTGTACAGTTATACTTTTGATTATATTATATTATGGAAGGCGGCCTTATCGGCTAGTCTGTGATGTTTTATTGTTACACATAGGTTTATGTTGTGTATGTTCTGCTGCTATTCTCTGATGTATACCTGAACAGGGTGCCCAGGTAGGGCACCAGTCGTGACCCGGGGTCGGGTCGTGACAGAAATCTTGTCTAACTCTTGGTTAATAATCTTCCTAATACATTAAGGAAGAACACTTATAAGTTTAAGAATTTTTGGACAACATTTGCTCAAGAAAGAGGGGCTTTGGACGAGAATACTAGGAAAGGGAGAGAAAATATTTTCAAGTCTTGAAATGTTCTAAGTGTGGAAGATTTTCATCAACTAGAGGTGTTTATATAGTACAACCAAGGGTTAGGATTGAAACATGTGTATGGTATAGATTGTTTGTGTAGGTTCCTTTCTCCACTTGTCCCACAAATGTCATGCAAGACTTTGACCATTTGACATGCCCACTAATTCTTGCAAAAACCGTCCACTACCATGCAAATGTCATGCAAGACTTTTGGCCACTTGTCTTGCCCACTAGTCTTGAAAAAAACGAACATGGCTCTTGGGGTGTCACATGTCGCCCTCCTATTGGTCCAAAATATTTTATCTCTCGGAAAAATTCCATAATCGGTTAAAATATTGAAAACGTAAAAAATTTCCTTCACAAGGTTCGGAATATTTTCCGTCGGAAAACAATTCTTTCATTCATACCCTACTTAGGGTTTATACATTCGTATGTACGTCCTTACATACATACTCCGGAACTACGGGGTATAACAAAAATCAAGAAGAATTACGGAAATAGTAATATTAAGTAAGATATCTCATATTTCTGTAAAAGCGGAACATAAGTCTGAATCATCAAATATAATCCCCTAAGATCTGGTCAAGAGCGCTAATACGGATACAAGTCTGAATAAAAGATCATATAAGCCAAAACTAAACTGTATAGCCTGAAAATATGAATTGTGTCTCTCGAATCAAGGTAAAGACAGAGTAAGAGAATGAGCATCTAAGGTAAGCCGAAAGTTTGCATCCACACCCTGAATATTGGAAGTCAACCTGCTCGGACTTAAAATCGAGATCTCAAACTGGCAGAGAGGCCTGTATCTGCATTAGAAAAATGAAACAAGTGTAGCATGAGTACACAATGTACCCCCATAGACATCATAGGTTAACAACAACGGAAGATACGTAACAGAGATAAATATCAAGTTGACACCATATAAGCCTATACTAGATAGTTCAATATCTCATATAAGTCACATTGTACACATATCAATTCACTTATTCATCAGTCACATTGTTCACACAAGGTTCCAATCACAGTCAAGTACAATCAATCCATTCACATATGTAGAGACCTTAATATTATAGTACCCACCAATTAGTACTCTCTTTTTCAAGTCATATTCAAGCTTAACCCCACTTATCCAACTTATCACATTAAATAAATGAGTCAAACTTACATCACAACAACTATTTTAGAATGCTTCCAAGAGTGTTACACCTAAGCTAAGCATGATGACGTTAACTCTTTTATTAACCTTAGCATTTACACTTAGTTAAGTCTTTATACAGTTACGTCCTGACACACATAGATCGTTCCATATCTACCTTTCCACTAGTGACACTTAACACAGGTTCCTTACTAGACTTAATACTCAGTCACACAATCAATTACTAGACAACACACAAATACACATAATTCCCTGGACTTACACAATAGTCATAGAATAAATTACATTTTCGATCATAATAGTAGTTGAAATCAAACACTTATACTTATAATTATTAAACCCCAAAACCTATACACGATGAAGCAAGTCATACACGGCACCCAAATCAATTCAACAACCTCAATCATTTATCCAAGTGTTCATAGAGACCAGCATAATCATTATTTCCAAATATTAATAGAGACAAGCTCAATCATAGGGATCATTCCAATCCAATACAACCAATTCAATCCAAGTAAATCAGGGTTTCACACTAGTTCTAATAACCAACTATATCACATTACCAAACCATAATTAAGTAATGTATAGATGTATGTATGATATGAATGCAATGCATATGCAAGGTACCTTTCTCAACTTGATATACAATATAATCAAGGTTTAGTTATGATTCGTACACCCATGAGGGGACCCGTGAAGTCCATATACCGCTCCTATGCAATCGAAATTCCACACACGAATCTAGCTAGAGTCCTAGACTCATTTGTCTGTTGCAGGTGTGCAACTCCATTCTCTGCATATCAATATCTATTACGGTGTGCAACCCGAACCATCTTTATTATTATTATCTCAATGTTTTCATAATCTCATAATCTTACCTTTTCAGACTCTTGGGCCCACATCATATCCATACCACTCTTATATCAATATCACATAACCATAAGTGTATGAATGAAAATGACAGTATAAGGAAAGATGTCATGATATAATGAGATGCAGCCAAGTAAGGAGAGGAAATATCACATGCTTTCAAAAGTTCAATAACACGCGTATAATCCAATACATATGATTTCATATCAAAGCAGTCCATCAACAATAATCCTAGTACAATCAGGATATCATATCAAAGCAGTCCATCAACAATAATCCTAGTACAATCAGGATATCATATCAAAGCATATGTGATGAATAAACACAACAATATCAAATATGGCAATGAGCCCACATAATGGCGACAAACCCAAATAACAGCAGTCAGAATCAACATAGGACTGATCTCCCAAATCACAGTTCAACATCGATACACACTCAAAAGTTCATCATAATTGTTTGAGTGGGACCACAAACATGCCCAATACCCCTCAATATTTATAACTACTATGTACTTCTATCGGAGTCTCGAAAAGCTAAATTGTAGCCTACCTCATTGTCGAATAAGAGCGCTAACAAATCAAGTCTCGATGGTCGCCTTACCCTTACGATGTGCCTCATGATAGTTGAAGTTCATCCATGTACATATTATTCATTAATATAAAGCTAGTCACAACTAAACAAGACTTTAAATATCCATCCCGGGCCCATGTCACCAAGACTTGAACTTTAATACTCAAAACCTCTATTACATACTAAGTAATCATATCCTAAATTAATTGAAAAACTATACACATTTGAATCCCCAATTGAACAATCATTAAAAACTCCAATTTGCAGTTATATCATCTCAGGGACATGCCCTGAATCAACTGCTGGTGGAAGATTTGCTGCCATTCTAGCCTGCATATTCGTGGAACTAAATCTCATTTAGAAAGCCTGATCTCTATCTTTCAAGTTCGGAATGTTGGCTGAGCGTAGACTAGTCTGTTCAGGCTCCTGTCATTGATTCTCTTCCTTCCATATTGCCTAGTTCAAAAAAGGTTGATCCATAGCAATCAGCGATGTCCCCTAACCTAGTCCTCATCCATTACGAAAAGACCTTCCTCTGAGGGGCGGAGACACTTGACTGCGTTGGGAAGGCGCTGAAAGCCACTTACTCAGGAGCTGGGGTGAAGTCATCGGTCAGTTGCAAACGAAACGGTCTATCCCCCGCTGGGCAAGGTAATCGGCTAACCGGGAATTCATCTTCAGAGCTAAGTCAATGCAATTTTGTGGTAGGGTATCGTATATAAGAGAAAGCTTGCTTTTAGGAGTGATCTTTCGCCTTTATTGAGGAACGAGAGATCCCATTGAACGCGAATCCCTGAATCAGTAGGGCAATAGCATAGCTATGAATTTCCCCTTTTGAAAACAAGTTTCTATAATCAAATTAAGACTTATAACATGATAATTTAGCATAATCCAATCCTAATTCATGATATTAACATAATTTCATCTGTAAATCCCCATTATAATCATCCATATAACTCTCTTATCTCACAACATGCACAACTCATCCTCCCCAGCTCAAATAATATGCTAAACCTCCATTAACAAGCTTAGAATCTTAAACATAAACCAAATAATGAAGAAACTTTTATCCAAGGTTTGAAATTTCTCTTAAGGCTTTGGATATACCCTTATACGGTGTTGGTTTCGAGATAGACTATTTTGGAAAAGAAAATATGACCTGGAATTCTTTATAGGACCCTAAACAGTGTTTCCGCCCCAGATGAATTAACTCTGCTGGAGCAGACCCACTGCGGCAGAAAACCTTCTACTGGGACGAGAGTCATTTGACACCTCACCCCTCTCCACGGCGGACCTGACTTCGTTGTGGCAGAACTCTCCCGACTTCTAAATTTTGCTTTGGTGAGCCAACCTCTCATAGAGGCAGACCCACCAGAGTGGATACTGGTGCCGCCATGGCCGACACCAGCAGATGGAAAACCCTCAAATTTCACAAATAACCGAGCTAAACTATACTTTTCTAAAGAATCATCTAAGAGAAACCAAAAATCCAAACTTTACGAATAAGGCCACATAATACATCTGATTGTCTCAGAAGCGAACCAATGACTCAACCAAGTCATCAATGACCCTTCAGGTTTACCAAAAGCGACAAAACACAGAAATGAACTCATCTAGCAAAAAGTCAACTTTGAGTCAAACTAACCAACTCAAGTTCCCGAACTTGAGCTTTTTATCCAAAACGCATATAAATGGACCTCAAGATCCACGCCACCCATCCGCGTGCATCATAAACCCCACATAGTGTCTACGAGAAGGGTAAAATAATTAAATAAGGGTCTTTAGCTAAAAATAACCATACAGGTCATTACAGAACGACATCATGAGGTTCTGTATTTAGGAACAACAAATTAGAATGAGTTACCACAGATTTCTAAAAGGCTTACTTTCTATTTTATAACGATTTGGAAATAGTTTGGGTGATTATTGATGATATTCAGGAAATTTTGCATTTTAACCAGGTTAGATCCATTCATTTAAAGTCTAGTGGCTTATGGATATATTACCAGGAACATCTATGGTTATTTTAAAGGGCCATTTTTGAATATTTTCTAGATTTCAGTTCAAGATAGAGATATGATAGGTTTTTCATGCTTTACTTGGATTTTGCAAGTGAACTTGATTATATTTATCGATCGTAGCTATTCGGACATCTCTAATATTTTATGCATGTAATTGGTGATATTTTATAGGAGGTACAAATGGATATGAGAAGTCTTTCGAGTGATCGGTTAATTTTTATAGATTTTACACGACAAGATAATCACTATGATGATGTGCATTGTATGTTATTTGAAGGATTAAGAGGAATTTGATGATGAGTGTTGACTTAGTAGTTTCAGCTCGTCGAAACGAAACTAATAGATTTGAAATTTGTGCAATCGGTCTTAGATATGGTTAGTTTTTTTATGAAAATGCTTAAAATTAGCTCAATTCAAGCACAAATTCTTTTCTGGTTAAATGGAGTCATGATTTAGACTCACGGTGAGTGACAATGTGATTTCTACAGATTCCGGGCACTAAATATGACTTTTGAAGGTGTGGAAGAAAGATAAGTAGAATCAGAATATTTTACATGTCATGTTGGACAATGGGTTGTGCTTGAGCTAAAAGATTGTGGCGTCTATGATGATAATTGTGGAATAACCCATCAAAATCGGGTATTTTAAGTGGAGCCGGGGCAAATGCGTGAGAATCAAACTATTGAGCTAAGTTAAAAAAATATTTGGTAGATTAAGTGAGCAAGCAAATTACTACGTGGGTCAGTGTGGATCGTTTGACTAAGTTGGCTTTATTCGTACCGGATCAGATTATTTATTACTCAGATGGAATTTATACGTCATTTTACCCTCAGATATATGGCTAGTCCGAGCGGACTCTTCGGGTTCTTGAGGATATATTGTGGACTTATATGATTGACTTTGTGTCACGACCCGACCCCGGGCCCGTGACTGGGGCCCTACCTGGGCACCCTTACAGGTAAATATCAGAGATAATCAGCGGAACATACATAAACTCATAACGTACATCAACATGAAATAAACAACAGGCTAGTCGATAAGGCTGCCTCCCTGGATATATATATATATATATATATATACACAGCCAAAAGCATTTACATCATTTTTCTTACAAACCGACCCACAAGATATGACTACAGACCTCTAAGAGTTTTTCACATAACAACTGTGACGGGACAAGGCCCCGCCATACCCCTGAATGTACATAAATCTACAACATCAGGGAAACCGTACCAAAAGACAAGCCTCCGGAGAAATGGAGCTTTCCAAAACTGATCAGTGATCCTAAGAGCGAGGATCTGCAACCTGTTTACCCCTACCTGCGGCATGAACGCAGCCCCCCGAGAAAAGGGGCTCAGTACAAAATATGTACCAAATATATGAAACTGAAAATACTGAAATGAAATCATATAGTCTAAAATAAAGCTGGAGACATGTATGATCGCCAAATAACAGTACATCGCACCTTATTAACACTGAGACTAATGAGAGTAACTTTTGTCGTTTAAAAGTAGGAAGATTATGATTAATTTAGGGCTACCCGCCCGTAATACCATTATGTAATCCTATTCATGGGAATTTAACGCGCATGGGAATTGAACCCGCATAGGTCACATGGAACCGCAATGAGTATATATGGATACCCGGATCGTGGAGAGCTAGCCCACGGAATAGTCATGGGAATTTAACCCGCATGGGAATTTAACCCGCATAGGTCACATGGACCCGCAATGAGTATATATGGATACCCGTGTCACGACCCGAACCCGGACCCGTGACTGGTGCCTTACCCCGGGCACCCAAGTAGACATACATCAGTGTAATCAGCGGAACATAAAACAAGACATGGAATATCAAGAAGTGTAAAACGATGTCGAGAAAACTTGCCGCGGCATATATATAAATCAACTTAAAACCGACGATTACATCCCATTACAACTCGCCCACAAGATACTCTGCACTTAAGAATGATATGACAACAATGGCGGGGACGGGGCCGCCATACCCCTGAATGTAAATACCTACAACGGGGACTATACCATCGATAAGCCTCCGAGAAACGGAGCTTCCCAAAATCTTTGAATGCGATCCTAGAGCGAGGATCAACACCGTGTACCTCTACCGCGGCGTGAACGGCCGAAGGAGGTCGATAACAGTACCAAGTATGTGGCCGAAAAATCGTAAATGAAATCATAGTAGTCTATATAAAATAGGAGACATGTATGATAACCAAACTACGATTCACAATAAATAGCGATCATGTCAAGTCGTGACTCACGCCTCAAAGTCATCACTCAAATATCACTATGGGTCTCACGCCCATAACATCAATCATGCCCGTGGAATACCTTCCCCGCCACGGCGATCTATGATATCAAAGCACCAAATAATACACATGAACACCGAGTCCCACTGTGTCATAATAAAAGCATGCGGGGTAAATGCGAAGGATAGCCGACTACTAACACCTACAATACTAACAAGGTCATAAATCAGATCATGAGATCTGTCTGACCGCCACATGATCGGCCGCCACACGCTCGCGGTATCAAATGTCGCGCGTCTAGCCCCGAACTTCCGCACTCCGCATAGGCCAAACTCATAGGCCCGCATGAGGTATTCCGCGTCGGTAGCTACTCCGGCGTCCGCTGGACTCGCATCCGCATGGCCACATAAACCGCATGACCATAAAGGCCGCACACTAACTCTGGACCTCTCGTAGCTCGCATAGGTCCCGGGACCCGCGTAGGTATCCTCGAATCATAGTCACACATCGCTGAGTATTACCCGCGTCGGAGGCGCCAACCTCCGGATCATGTCAAGGTGAGTGGTACAATACCAACATAACGATCGATCGTTAAACAACTTAAGCGCAATCGAGGGAAACCCCTTTACACAATCATCACAAGATACTAACACACGTAGCATCCTAGCATGATTACTTATCAAATCAACAAGAAAGTATTACAAGACTATCACTAACCAACACAATCAAGTTATTCACACAAGGTACTTTCTACTATATGATTAACAAGATCGGGTTTTTATCCCCAAAGTACTTCATACATTAACTCTTTAAAAGATCTGCTTCTTTCTCAAAAGTCACACAATACCCGTAGTATAAAAATAGAGTGACTATCTTTTGAAGTAAATCAAACACTTTTCTTTGTAAAATCAAGTAACAACATTCTTTTCCAAACGTTCAAGTTTGCCTAATTTCCATTACTCAAGTTTCTCATTTTCGAAAGGTTTCGTAGTTCATAGTATTAATCACTTAATGATATAATTCTCCTTTAAAACAATTTGAGAAACATATGTCTTATATGTGAGTAGGTTATTCTTGTTTATAACAATCTTATTAAAGCAGCCATGATCTAGGAAATGTAATATCATTTTGTCTCATCTTAGCTTCTATGCAGATGGAGGTTTCTACTGGTTTTAATAATACTTTAATAGTCAATACATTTCCCCTTTATTAGCGCTGCTGTGGTTTGTTCGATACTTATTCTGATTTCCGAAATCAGTAAAACATTATTCCTTTTAAAAAAACCAAGTACTCATTACTCATGAATGAGGTTTCACACTTTTTAACAAAATTCAATTAAGTCAAGTCTCTTATCTTTTAAGATCAAGTCTCTTAACTTCTTAAATCAATAAATCATTCTTTTTATCTCTTTTAAGTCGTTATACCTAACTTCCCATAAAGCTAGTATAACTCTTAAGCTTTTAAAACCAAGTATTACTCTTCTGTTAAAAATGATTCAGTATTCTTTTGAAATACTTCAATATTATTCAGGCTTAAGTCAAAAGACATTGCCGTAATTATTATTCAGGCTTAAGTCAAAAGACATTGTCGTAATTATTATTCAGTTAACACACGTACGTCTACTGTACTATATATATATTAAAATATCATGCTCAAGAGTATAGGAAGAATCACATACCTCACGACGATTATCGACTATTAGCAAAACGCTCCACGGCTATAACCCGGCTAGCCTTGTCCACCTTTCAAGTAGAACATGCTACTTGCAGAACTTTCAACCTATAAAGGTTATACAAGTCTATCAACGTCTAGACTACTCGGTAGAATAAATCTAGATACAAGTTTCTACGGAAAATTGGGCAGCACTTCCCTACCCGTCAAACTTCACAAGTCATCAGAATACAAATTCTATGTAAGTACAACCATTACCCTTCTTATATACCTTCCTTGTATACAACTTATACTTATTCTTATACTTCAATAGTATGTAAACTCAATTACAATAGGGAGACAAGATATTTACCTCGATAAGCCCATAATTATCCAAGTTAAAATGTCGATCCTGAGCAACGTTTAGCTCCTACTCTGGGTGCTCCAACCCGCTCCAAACAACCCTTAGAAGTTCTACGCAACTTCTTCTTAATACTTCAACCAACTGTGAAGATTTTCCTTAGGGTTTCGTTTTGAGAAAAAAAGGACATAAGGTAGTATTTCCGGGCTCTACGTATAGAGGTATCTTTGGAATACTACAAGGTATAAGGCTAAGGTATTTTGGTATAGTAACAATACTTTGGAGAGTATTTTCTACCAAGAGGGGGGGTGTATTTTATGAGAACAACTCAAGGTAGGGGGGGTGTACCCCTCGGCCAAGGCCACTAGGAAGGGGGGGTGTGTCTCGGCCACACCACAAGGAGGGGGGGATATCTCTCGGCCAAGGGGGCCTCACGAAATGGGGGAGGGGCTTTCAAGACTTGAAGACTTGTGGAATGGATGAAGAAGTCTTCAAATGGGGGGTATTTATAGGGAAACCAATGGCCATGATCTAGCCAAGTGGGGGGCAAGTGGAGGGCCAAGATTTGCCCAAGTGCCCCCTAGTCCCTACTCCACAATTCCCTCACAAATATCCTACCAACTATTGACCCCCAAATCGTGCAAGGGACGCCCACATTGCCGTCCACTTTGAGGGTGACAAGTGTCACCCTCCCGTTGGTCCAAAACATTTCGTCTCTCGGAAAAATCCGCAAAAAATATAAATGACATAGCCGGAATTTTCCCTTCGCAAGTTTTGTAAAACGTTTCGTCGAAAAACGATTCTAATCGGGGGTTGTGAACAAAATTTCGGTCCTATGCCTAACTTAAGGCTCAAACTTTCGTACGTACGTCCTTACGTACATACTCTGGAGATACGGGGTATAACAACCCGCATCGTGGATAGCTAGCCCACGAAATAGTCATGGGAATTTAACCCGCATGGGAATTGAACCCGCATAGGTCACGTGGACCCGTAATGAGTATATATGGATACCCACATCGTGGAGAGCTAATCCACGGAATAGAACAATGTCAAGGGAATTGAACTCGTAGCATAACACCTGATTGCCGGCCCTCGAGTGAGAGACGCGGTGATATGGAAATATAACACTTGCACGAATGTCTATTGTGAGCAACATATGCAACTTAAATCATTTAGGACTCTCATTAGATTAAGGTGAATCACTTATCATTTTATAAGACTCAAGGCACTAGCATGTCATGTCAAATCCGGTAATTTAACCCCAAGTACTACACCTTTAGAAATTCAAATCAAATCTTTTAAAATCAAACATTTCTACTTTCACAACCTAGGCAACGTATGCCTATAAATCAAGTAGACCACTCTCTTAACTTTCCATAAAGCCGTTATAACTAACTTCCCATAAAGTCGTTATAACTCTTTATGTTTTAGACAATTAAGGCATTTTCATATGTTAACATCAAGGAAGTTAATTCTCTACCTCAAATTGGACAATTCAATCAAGGCAATGATATAAAAAACAAAGCCGAATCTATTTAAAGCTCTTACGTCTATCGTACTATATATTTATCAAACATCATGCCCAAGAGATAGGGAAAGTTCCACATACCTTTCCGGCTTAATCCACTCGCTAGGTTGAATACGCCTCACGTAGAATATCAACCTATAATAACCATAATACGTCTATCAACTTCTAGCATTCTATCGTAGAATAACTCTAAGTATAAAGTCTCTTATTCTACGAAAAATTGGGCAGCGCTTCCTTTGTTTCTACGTAATTTTCCACCTTTTTCAAGGCCCGAAATCAATAACCAAACATGTCATATTTAAGGCTCACCAATTTAGCTAACCTAAGGGGATTTCACGCCTAACAGGACATGTAAAATTCTGCCCCACAATTGATATCCAAATAGTCCAATATTCAATGTCATTCTCGGCTATAATGTGCAACCACATAAAGTCTTTTCCAATTCCTTTTCAATCCAAGTTGTTTAGTCTAACATGTTATATAGTCACAACTAATTATAACAACTATAATCCCTTATTTAGATAACATGCGACGATTATAACTATCGACCAATTTGTATTGCAATTTCAATAGCTAATAAGCTCATTCTCGGATTTAGGCTCCCAATATTTCATAACACTTATCAATCTTAATTATATAAGTCACATGATCAATTATCAACTACTACGACATGTAATCTTTAATTACATAAGTAAGGCGAAGATTATTACCTTGTTAAGCCCAAATACAATCCAAAACCTAAAGTCGATCCTTAGCAACTTTAGCTCTTTTCCTTTGCGTTCCAATCCGCTAGTTGCAACCTTTTAGAAGTTCACAAGCAACTTCCCTTCAATTTCCAAAAAAAACTATGAAAAGCAACTTAGGTTTTCATGTTGCGACTAACGTAAAAACGTAGTTTTTCCGGGATTTTTGTGTTGGGATATCCTTAGAATACCTCTAGGACCCCTTAAGTATTGTGATTTATGATCAACAAACGAAAAAAAATTGTGGGATTAGGGAGGCTTAGCCGAGAGCTCCTCAATGAGCAAGAAAAGTTTTGCAATTTTTTCCTAAGTGTTGGAACAAGTCTTGCTACTAGCATGATATATAACACATTCAAGGGCCAAGATTTAAAACACTTGTGTGGCTTAGATTCAACAAGACTAAAGATCTTGTGTCATGTGGGCTAGTTGACTTAGTCAATAATATCAAGCTTTTACTTTCAAGACTTGACCATATTTCCTAGGTCATTTTCGACCAAGTCCATGTATGGGTGACATGTGTCACCCTCCCATTCGTCCATAATATTTCGTTTTCCAAAATTTCCATAATTGGTCAAAATATCGAAAACCTTGCGGGCCCCACAAAAATATAATATTTCTCGGGTGGGCCCTACGTGAACAAATACGTAAATAAATTTCCAAATGTTAATAATTCCTTATGTTCTCAAATAATACCTTTTGAGAATCTAATTTTTCTCAACGAACATTTTTCTTTTCCGAGGTTCGGAAGATTTTCTTTTGGAAAAACAATTCTTTCTTTCGTTCAAATTTTTAACGTCCTGATTTCTTACGTACATTATCTTAATCATGTCCCGGAACTACGGGGTGTAACACTTTGGTGGTCATTAGGATCAGTTATTGTCTTTGACAGAGTTTGTTGACAATGATAGTTACCATTCGAGCATAGAGATGTCACCATTTAAGATATTATAAGGTACGACATGTCGTTCTGTGTTTGTTAGTTGGATGTGTTCGAGGTTAGGACTTGGAGTGCAGAATGGTTGAGAGATTTTTTGGACAATGTTAAATTGAATCAGGAGAAGCTTCTCACAACACTGAGTTGGCGAAAGAGTGATGCGGATCGAAAGGTCCTTGATTTGAAGTTCATGGTCGGCGAGTGGGTTTTTGTTGAAGGTTTTATCCATGAAGGGTGTGATGAGGTTCAAAAAGAAGTACATGTTAATCCAGAGATATATTGGCCCCTTTGAGATTGTTCAGCATATTGGCAAGGTGGCTTATGAGTTAGTTTTGCCACCTGCTTTGTCAGGTGTTCACCTCATATTTCATATTTTGATGCTTAAGGAGTACCATTTGGATAGTTCTCATATGATTAAATGGGATTCATTGTCGCTTGATCAGAATTTAACTTTTGAGGAAGAGTCAATAGTCATTTTGGATATGCAGATTCAGAAGTTGAGATCCAAAGAGGTGGTTTCAGTAAATGTTCGATAGAAGCATTGTTCAGTCAAGGAGGAGGATACTTAGGAGACCGTGTTGGATTTAGATAGTTCATATACCTTCTTTCTCTTTACGTTCGAGAACTAACGTGTGTTCAAGTGGTGGATGATGTAACGACCCAGTAGGTCGTTTTGAGAATTGATGCTCTGGTTTGTGTGTCATTTATTCCATAAGCTCTGTAATAAATATTTTGATTTTCTTGCTAAATTCTAAGTCAAATATATCATTTGGTTCACGTTGAGATAAAGTTTTATTTTGGAAATTTAGTATTTAATTATTCTGATAAATTATTTGTTTTGGCAAAACATGCTATGATTGGTGATCCGAAGATTTCATTGGGGTTGTAATATCATTTATGACTTATAGAAATTGACGGAACTAATTTTAGAGTTCATTTGGTTGGTTTTTGACAATTAAGTCGATTTTAGTACTAATATGCTTATTTATGGCAAAAATATGGTCACGTGAAGAAATAAGATCCAAATTAGAAATTTGTTGGATTTGTTAGCTTTGTATTGATGTTTATAACTTGGGAATGGATGGCTCAATTTTTTAAGCTTTTGTTATACCCCGTATTTCCAGAGTATGTACGTGAGGGCGTACGTATAAAAGCTTAAAGCCTTAAGTAGGCAAAGTGGCGAAATTGTGCACAAGTGCCGAAAAGAGTCGTTTTCCGGCGAAACGTTTCCACAGCTTTTGTAGAGAAAATTCCGGCTATGTCATTTATTATTTTTGCGGATTTTTCCGAGAGACGAACATTTTTGGACCAACGGGAGGGTGACACTTGTCACCCTCATTGGACGGTAAAGGGGTTGGTTGGCCTTGGCCGATTGGTCCCTTATTTTGGGCCTTGTTTTGTGGCTTGTTTTGTGGCTTGTTTTGTGCCTTGTTTTGTGGAGTAGGGTTAGGGTGCACTTGGCTTGATCTTGGCCTTACACTTGCCTTGCACATGGCTTAATCTTGGCCATTGGTTGGCCTTTGGTTTTCCTATAAATACCCCCCCTTAGTGATGAACTTCTTCATCCACTCTTCACTTGTTCTAAGTCTTGGAAACCCCTCTCCTCCCTCTTGTTGACTCTCGTCCAAGAGCCCCTCTCCCCCTTGTGAAGGCCTTTGGCCGAAACCCTCTCCCTTTGTGAGCCTTAGCCGAGAACCCCCCCTCTCTTAGAGTGTTGTTCTCGTGTAACATACCCCCCCTCTTTGTAGAAATACTCTCAAAAGTATTGTTACTATACCCAAATTACCTTAGCCGTATACCTTGTAGTATTCCAAAGAAACCTCTTTACGTAGAGCCCGGAAATACTACCGTATGTCCTTTTTGTCTCAAACCAAACCAAGGAAAATCTCCATAGTTGGTTGGAGTATTAAGTAGAGGTCGCGTAGAACTTCTAAGGGTTGTTTGGAGCGGGTTGGAGCACCCGGAGTAGGAGCTAAGCATTGCTAAGGATCGACATTTATACTTGGATGATTATGGGCTTATCGAGGTAATTATCTTGTCCCCCTATTGTAATTGGATATTACATGTTGTAGGAATATATAGTTGAAGTATACTATATATATAACTGAACATAGCTTGTGGCAATGTCTTTGGACTTAAGCTGAATTTAAAGAAGAGAATCGAATCAGAATTACGTGGGATCATTCATGAGACTTGTGTAGTTTGACGGGTAGGGAAGGGCTGCCCAATTTCCCGTAGGATCTTGTATCTAGATTTATTCTACCGAGTAGTCTAGACTTTGATAGACTTGTATAACCTGTATAGGTTGAATGTTCTGTGAGTAGCATGTGCTACTTGAGAAGGTGGACCAGGCTAGCCGGGTTATAGCCGTGGAGCGATTTGCTAATAGTCGATAATCGTCGCGAGGTATGTGAACCTCTTCCTATCTCTTCTAGCATGATATGTGTATAACTATGTAGTACGGTAGACGTACGTGTGTTAATTGAACGTAGTTGTACGGCAATGTCTTTTGACTTAAGCCCGAATAATAATAATCTTGAAATAGTTCAAGAGAATTAAGAACTGTTTTTAAAAGAAGAGTAATACTTGGTTTTAAAAACTTAAGAGTTATACTAGCTTTATGGGAAGTTAGGTATAACGGCTTAAGAGAGATAAAACGAATGATTTATTTTAGAAGTTAAGAGACTTGATCTTGTAAGATAAGAGACTTAACTTAATCAATGAATTTTGTGTGAAACCTCATTCGTGAGTAATGAGTACTTGATTTTTAAAAGGGATAATGTTTTACTGATTTCGGAAATCAGAATGTGTATCGACAAACCACTGCAGCGTTAATAAAGGGAATTTTTTTGATTAATGAAGTATTAATAAAACCAGTAGAAACTTCCATCTGCATAGAAGCTAAGATGAGACAAAATGATATTTCCTAGATCATGGCTGCTGTAATAAGATTGTTATAAACAAGAATATCCTACTCACACATAAGGCTTATGTTTCTTGGATGGTTTAAAAGAGAATTATATTCTTAAATGAATAAGACTATGAGCATTTAAACCTTTCTAAAATAAGAAACGTGAACATTTGAAATTAGGCAAACTTGAACGTTTGGAAAATAATGTTGTTACTTGATTTTACAAAGGTAAGTGTTTTGGTTTACTTAAAAAAAAAAGAAAAAAGACAGTCACTCTATTTTATACTACGGGTATTGCGTGACTTATGGGAAAGAAGCGGATCTTTTAAAGATTTAATGTGTGAAGTACTTTGGGGATAGATACCCAAACTTGTTAGTAGAAAGTACCTTGTGTGAATAACTTGATTGTATTGGTTTGTGATAGTCTTGTAATGCTTTCTTGTTGATTTGATAAGTAAACATGTTAGGATGCTACGTGTGTTAGTATCTTGTGGTTGTTATGTAAGGGGAGTCATTCTTGCTGTGCTTACGTTGCTAAACGGTAAGTCCACTGTACTATTATCATATCACCTACCCCTTGACTTATTATACCGAGGGCTTGCCACCCTTGATGCGGGTCTATACGGCCTATGCGGTCCTTGTGACTATGCGGAGTGCGAGAGCTCCAGGATTGATCATTCCGGGTGTTTAGCCTGATGCGGGGATTCCTATGCGGTCTGTTGAGACTATGCGGTCTTTTGAGACTATGCGGGTTGCGGGAGCCTGGCGGATACCTAAGGTTGCGCCCGATGCGGGGTGTACCTCAGCGGTCTAGGACCATGATTCGAGGAATACCTTATGCGGGTGCAGTGTGACCTATGCGAGCTGCGAGAGTTCGAGGATAGACACGCGCACATTGATCTGCGGGCAAATGGCCGCCGATCATGTGGTGCGGTCTAGAAAGACCTCGTGATACGCTTTATGGCATTTGTGGTGCGAGGGTCTTAGTAGTCGGCTATGCCTTCGCACTTACCGCACGATTTTATTGTGATGACTTTGAGGCGTGAGTCCCTAACTTGACATGATCGCTTATTTATTGTAAATCGTAGTTTGGTTATCATACATGTCTCCGCTTTGTATAGACTACTATGATTTCATTTACTGATTTATTTTGATTTCACATACTTGCACTGTTATCGACCTCCTTGGGGCCGCGTTCATGCCGCAGTAAAGATACACCGATCGTTGATCCTCGCTCTTAGGGTCACAGTTCCGCGTTTGGGAAAGCTCCGCTTCTCCGGAGGCTTATCTTGGTATAGTCCCCTGTTGTTGTAGGTGCTTACATTCGAGGTATGACGGCCCCGTCCCGTCGTTGTTGTCATATCATTCGTAGAGGTGCAGTAATCTTGTTGTAGGCGGGGTTTGTAAAAGGATTAAACTGCTCATGTTGAAAAAAGTTGTTTATATATATGCCGTAAGGCAAGTTTTCTCATTCTCGTTTCTTACTTCTTAATATTTTCATGTCTTATTTTATGTTTATTGATTACTCGATGATGTATCACTAGGGTGCCGGTAAGGCACGATCCACCGCCCGGTTCGTCTTGACAAAAGTGGTATCGAGCGCTTAATCCTCGGAAAGTGTCTGCACCGTATCTAGTAGAGTCTTGATTATCGGTGTGTTGTGCACCACACCAATAATCAGGAGGCTATAGGATATTTAGGATTGGTTTCTATTCTTCTCACTCTGAGATCGTGCCTTAGAGCTGTATTGTAAGTTGGACCCTCTAACGAAATTCTTTCCCTTATCGTTATGCCTCCGCGTAGGGCAACCCGGGCCCAGGAGGGCAAGGCAGCCGAGGGAGCTGCGAGTAGAGTTCAGAGGGTTACGAGGGCACAGGCCCAATCATCACCTGGGGTGGTGCTTCATTTGGGGAGTTCTGCGACGTCACTACTAGCCCAGAGTTTAGCTTGCAGCGGCGCGATTCCTACTGCGGCCATGATATTTGAACCTTCAGTTCCACGACCGGGAACAGAGAATATAGATTTCAAGGAGGCGACCCTGTTACTAACTATGGATTTGACTACCAGAGAGTATACCGATGTACCGCGAATCTTGATGAATATCAACGAGAAGGTTGTGCAAGAGTAGTTCTTCAGTTAGGCTTGAGCATGGCCTGTGTACGGGCTTATGCGCAGCAGGCCAAGAAACGTAGAGATCAACGGGTTAACGAAGGACAGCAGAAGAGGGCCAGAGCAGCAAGGTCCTTTGGTAACTTTCGAGTCGAGTCACCTCACCAGCAGATTAGATTATGCACATCCACCAGTGCAGAAAGGTCCTCCACAGGATTCAGGACGTTCGGGGTATGCAGGAGTTGGTCAGAGCTCCAAAGCTTCCGGTTCACAGCTACACGTAGGTTCCAGCCAGCCGGATTCAGTTTTTCCCCCAGTGTTCACAGTGTGACAGACGTCATCCCGGGGAATGTCATCTTTTAGTTAGTACTTGTTTTACCTACGACCGTCAGGGTCTGATGTCGAAAGAGTGTCCTAGTAGGAGGACTTAGCCTTCAGGTTCGGTGGGTAGTTCGTCATCTTCCCTAGCTATGCGCCTTACGGGGCGGGTTTGATTAGAACAACTAAGGGGAGTGAAACAGTAGATACAGGTATATCTTTAACCCTCTAGAGATTAGTATTGTGTGATGAGATGAGTATATCTTAAGTGTTATGTTCAGATAACATAAGTGTATTGTGATTAGAAATCATGGTTAGTTACCGGGTAAGATTTTGGGGGATAGAGAAGGTGTGAGCCTTAGAGTGTTATACGTAGAGACCTTAGAGGTAAGACCATCTCGAGTAAAGGTGTAGTGTTATGTTTGATCCTTATCGGAGTGCATAGTGCACGTGAGCTATGTTTGAGATAGGTCCCTAAGTAATATGAAATGAAAGAGGGTAGTTGAGCTAAGAAGACCGCTAGGTTTTCGTAACGTGATTAGTGAGAGTTTTCCTTCGGGGAGCTAGCGTTTTGCGCGTTGCCGGGTCGGGTTGAGGCCACGTTGCGGGTCAACCCGCGGCATGTTTGGTGGTGGGGTCAGTTTGTGGTGGTCCCGCCTTGTGCTAGGGTCATAAGGGTGTTTGGCCCAAGTTTAGTTAACCAGCGTACGAGTTCATGGATGCATTCGACCAAAGAGTCGGGCGAAGAGGTCACCGTCTTGTCTTAGCAAAGACCGCTTACTCGGCGGTGTTGATTTATCGAAGGTTGTAAGGCTGCACGGTGCCTACCTTCACCTTATGACGCAGTGGAGCCAGTGCGGCCGTTGTTGTTTCGGAAGTTTTACCGCGGGTTAAGAACTCGCGTGAGTCTCGACCGCATTCGCCCTCGGGCCAGTGTGTGGATTTCAGGGGTAGTTGTGGGGATTGTTATCTCCTGTTGGGGAAGTGTTTTATAGCTACCATTTCAGTGTTCGGATATCGCCTTGTGACGCCTTGTAGGGGCGGAAGTGTAAGTTGTCGGTCGATTGGTTCGACGTTGGCAAGGTTCAGATAGTTGGTTCATACGTGTTCAGCAGGATGTGGATAGGGTGAAGCTTGTCTAGAAGAGGTTCTGGCAGCTCAGAGAAATCGTGCGGATAATCGGCGACGGCGCTTAGAGTTCAGGTTGACGGTCGGTCTTCTTGAAAGTACCACCCCGGGTTGGGTGTGACGAGTTTTGGAGAACAGAGGGAACTTAGCCCGAGTTACTTTGGGCCTTTTGAGTTCATGTGAGGGATAGGCCAGGTTGCCTATATGTTAGCATTTGCCGTCCGACTTAGGAGGCAGTGCGTCCAGTCTTTCGTGTCATGCTCGAGAAGAAAATCGGAGATCCATCCAGAGTGTTCCCAGTTAATGATGACCATATTGGAGATAGTAACCCCGAGTTTTGGAAACTGAAGTAGTATCAGTGACTAAAGAAGTATATTTTTGACCCCGGGGAGAGGTATTTGTGGTGATGTTAGAGGTGTTTCCTCATGGACTTGGATGGAGGTATTTGCGCGGGTGTTTCTGTGTCCAGGTGTGGCAGGATTGTTCTCGTAAGTATAGTAGTTAAGACTATACCGGTGCGCGTTTGTTTTGAGACTTAGAAGGAACATTCGAGACGAATGTTTCTAAGGAGGGGAGAATGTTATACCCCGTATTTCCAGAGTATGTACGTGAGGGCGTACGTATAAAAGCTTAAAGCCTTAAGTAGGCAAAGTGGCGAAATTGTGCACAAGTGCCGAAAAGAGTCGATTTTCCGTGAAACGTTTCCATGACTTTTGTAGAAAATTCCGGCTATGTCATTTATTATTATTTTTGCGGATTTTTCCGAGAGACGAACATTTTTGGATTAACGGGAGGGTGACACTTGTCACCCTCGTTTGGACGGTAAGGGGTTGGTTGGCCTTGGCCGATTGGTCCCTTATTTTGGGCCTTGTTTTGTGGCTTGTTTTGTGGCTTGTTTTGTGCCTTGTTTTGTGGAGTAGGGTTAGGGTGCACTTGGCTTGATCTTGGCCTTACACTTGCCTTGCACATGGCTTAATCTTGGCCATTGGTTGGCCTTTGGTTTTCCTATAAATACCCCCCCTTAGTGATGAACTTCTTCATCCACTCTTCACTTGTTCTAAGTCTTGGAAACCCCTCTCCTCCCTCTTGTTGACTCTCGTCCAAGAGCCCCTCTCCCCCTTGTGAAGGCCTTTGGCCGAAACTCTCTCCCTTTGTGAGCCTTAGCCGAGAACCCCCCCTCTCTTAGAGTGTTGTTCTCGTGTAACATACCCCCCCTCTTTGTAGAAATATTCTCAAAAGTATTGTTACTATACCCAAATTACCTTAGCCGTATACCTTGTAGTATTCCAAAGAAACCTCTTTACGTAGAGCCCGGAAATACTACCGTATGTCCTTTTTGTCTCAAACCGAAACCCTAAGGAAAATCTCCATAGTTGGTTGGAGTATTAAGTAGAGGTCGCGTAGAACTTCTAAGGGTTGTTTGGAGCGGGTTGGAGCACCCGGAGTAGGAGCTAAGCATTGCTAAGGATCGACATTTATACTTGGATGATTATGGGCTTATCGAGGTAGTTATCTTGTCCCCCTATTGTAATTGGATATTACGTGTTGTAGGAATATATAGTTGAAGTATACTATATATATAACTGAACATAGCTTGTGGCAATGTCTTTGGACTTAAGCCTGAATTTAAAGAAGAGAACTGAACTGTAATTACGTAGAATCGTATTACAAAGAGACTTGTGTAGTTTGTGGGTAGGAAGGGCTGCCCAATTTCTGTAGGATCTTGTATCTAGATTTATTCTACCGAGTAGTCTAGACTTTGATAGACTTGTATAACTGTATAGGTTGAATGTTACGTGAGTAGCATGTGCTACTTGAGAAGGTGGACCAGGCTAGCCGGGTTATAGCCGTGGAGCGATTTGCTAATAGTCGATAATCGTCGCGAGGTATGTGAACCTCTTCCTATCTCTTCTAGCATGATATGTGTATAACTATGTAGTACGGTAGACGTACGTGTGTTAATTGAACGTAGTTGTACGGCAATGTCTTTTGACTTAAGCCCGAATAATAATAATCTTGAAATAGTTCAAGAGAATTAAGAACTGTTTTTAAAAGAAGAGTAATACTTGGTTTTAAAAACTTAAGAGTTATACTAGCTTTATGGGAAGTTAGGTATAACGGCTTAAGAGAGATAAAACGAATGATTTATTTTAGAAGTTAAGAGACTTGATCTTGTAAGATAAGAGACTTAACTTAATCAATGAATTTTGTGTGAAACCTCATTCGTGAGTAATGAGTACTTGATTTTTAAAAGGGATAATGTTTTACTGATTCGGAAATCAGAATGTGTATCGACAAACCACTGCAGCGTTAATAAAGGGAAATGTTTTGATTAATGAAGTATTAATAAAACCAGTAGAAACTTCCATCTGCATAGAAGCTAAGATGAGACAAAATGATATTTCCTAGATCATGGCTGCTGTAATAAGATTGTTATAAACAAGAATATCCTACTCACACATAAGGCTTATGTTTCTTAGATGGTTTAAAAGAGAATTATATTCTTAAATGAATAAGACTATGAACGACGAAACCTTTCTAAAATAAGAAACGTGAACATTTGAAATTAGGCAAACTTGAACGTTTGGAAAATAATGTTGTTACTTGATTTTACAAAGGTAAGTGTTTTGGTTTACTTAAAAAAAAAAAACAGTCACTCTATTTTATACTACGGGTATTGCGTGACTTATGGGAAAGAAGCGGATCTTTTAAAGATTTAATGTGTGAAGTACTTTGGGGATAGATACCCAAACTTGTTAGTAGAAAGTACCTTGTGTGAATAACTTGATTGTATTGGTTTGTGATAGTCTTGTAATACTTTCTTGTTGATTTGATAAGTAAACATGTTAGGATGCTACGTGTGTTAGTATCTTGTGGTTGTTATGTAAGGGGAGTCATTCTTGCTGTGCTTACGTTGCTAAACGGTAAGTCCATTGTACTATTATCATATCACCTACCCCCTTGACTTATTATACCGAGGGCTTGCCACCCTTGATGCGGGTCTATACGGCCTATGCGGTCCTTGTGACTATGCGGAGTGCGAGAGCTCCAGGATTGATCATTCCGGGTGTTTAGCCTGATGCGGGGGATTCCCTATGCGGTCTGTTGAGACTATGCGGTCTTTTGAGACTATGCGGGTTGCGGGAGCCTAGGCGGATATCGAAGGTTGTGCGCCGATGCGGGGTGTACCTCAGGCGGTCTAGGACCATGATTCGAGGAATACCTTATGCGGGTCTGTGTGTGACCTATGCGGAGCTGCGAGAGTTCCAGGGATAGACACGCACATTGATACTGCGGGCAAATGGCCCGCTTCGATCATGTGGTGCGGTCTAGAAAGACCTCGTGATACAGTTTATGGCATTTGTGGTACTGAGGGTCTTAGTAGTCGGCTATGCCTTCGTACTTACCCCGTACGGTTTTATTGTGATGACTTTGAGGGCGTGAGTCCCTAACTTGACATGACTGCTTATTTATTGTAAACTGTAGTTTGGTTATCATACATGTCTCCTGCTTTGTATAGACTACTATGATTTCATTTACAGTATTTATTTTCAGTTTCACATACTCGGCACTGTTATCGACCTCCTTGAAGTGCGTTCATCTGCGCAGTAAAGGTACACCAGTCGTTGATCCTCGCTCTTAGGGTCACAGTTCAGCGTTTGGGAAAGCTCCGTTTCTCCGGAGGCTTATCTTGGTATAGTCCCCTGTTGTTGTAGGTGCTTACATTCAGGGGTATGACGGGGCCCTGTCCCGTCGTTGTTGTCATATCATTCGTAGAGGTCTGTAGTACTGTTGTGGGCAGGGTTTGTAAAAAGGATTAAACTGTTCATGTTGAAAAAGCTGTTGTTTATATATATGCCGTAAGGCAAGTTTTCTCCAATTACTGTTTCTTACTTCTTAATATTTTCATGTCTTATTTTATGTTCCGCTGATTACTCTGATGATGTATCACTAGGGTGCCGGGGTTAAGGCACCAGTCACGGGCCCGGGTTCGGGTCTTGACAGCTTTGGGGTGAGTGATGGGCATGGAAAAGGATATTTTGGAATTCTTAAGTTAAGAAATGAGAATAATGGACCAAAGTCAATGTCGGGGATAAATGAGTCTTTTTTGAAGTTTCTTCAAATCCTTTATGTTGGGAATGAGATTTATGAATTAGTCGAGTCATTGGTTTGGTTTTAGAGAGATTCGGGTCAACAGTCAACATCGAGTCAAGACATCATCTGTTGAGTGTTTTGAGAGTTTGATCAAGTTCATATGATGATTTTGGACTTTTCCACAAGTTTGGTGAGTTTCATATTGATTTTGGTTGTGTCGCGCTCGTATTTGAGGTTTCAACGTCGTTTCTTTGGACATAAAGAGTACTATATTTAGCAAACAACCTTTGGTTTGTGTTTCGGTCAAACCATTAGATCCGTATTGAAAGTATGTAACTGTAGAAACTTGAATCATCAAATTTTGACGTTATGTAAGGGTACTATGGTCATTTTAGCGCGGGAAACTATTGGTGTGTCTGGTGTGGTTGTAGAAGCGGAAATTTGGGCGCAGAAGCGGAACTGCAGAAGTGGATTTTGGGCTGCAAAAATAACCTTACAGGTGTAAAATAAGGTCTGTGATGCAAAGTTTTGCGTTGCGGGAGCGTAAATCGCTAAGTTAATAATTCATACTACGTCCATTTAATATTTTGAGCATATCTCGAGTTCTAAAGCTCTGTTTGAGGTGATTTTTGCATAGTTGTTCTTGTCTTAATGAGGGGGTAAGTATATAACCTTTATTTTGTTGTTTACCATGATTAGTTTCGTTGGTTATTGTTTTTATCCGTGTTTGGATTGTAGAAGTTGGGATTTTGAGCCATAAGGATAAGAGAATGAAAAACTTTGATTTGGGGATTAATTCAGGGATTAATGGGGTGATTTTTTGGATCTAGACTATATAAGTTATGGTCAATTTTTATATAAAATACCATTTTTGTCCTTAGGGGCTCGGGGTTACCTTTTTGGATATTGAATTAAAGTATAACAACATGGTTATCATTGGACTCTTTTAAACTCGTAGAGTAGTATTTTGACTATATTGGACTTGAATTTGTAACGAAATTATAGTTTTAACCTTTGGAGCTCAGGATTGACTTTTTAGACCCGAATTATTATCATAATAATATGGGTGTATGCGGACTCGTACACTTACGTAGTTACGTACTTGAACAGCTTGAGATCGTTTGGAGGCTTTAAAGAATGGAAGGCTATGTGGTAGTCTCTTGAGTTTCGGACTTCAAATCATGTAAGTTGAGACTTATGACCTTATTTAAAACGTTGTGGTTGGTGTAATGAACTAACTAAGAGTGTGTAATGGGGATAATAAAGGGGGCCCGATATTTGTGAGGTAACAAGCACTTGTATCAAATACCGGTGTCATGTTTGGGTATTTGCATTGTTTCAATTGTATAGTCTGGTCTGAATGTCATGGTTTAGGCACTAGCTGATATATAGTATGATAATATGGATATGTGATAGGGGTATGAAGCATGTACTTTATGTCTCTATCATTATATGCATGTCTTATTTGTGATTGTGTGTTCTCATCACTCTTAAATACTCATTAAAAGTGGAAAAGAAGCTAAAGGTTGAAGCTTTATGGTTTGCATGATTAAAGATTGAATCTTTGTTGCATATATGGCTTCTTATTGTAATGCATATCATGTTCATGCTTTCATATGGTATCTTATGCGTATTACACTTGAGAATACATATATAGGGTCCAAGGAGAAATGGTTCCGGATGGAGTGAAGCGATTGATATGAGCCCGAGTGGCGAGAGACGAGTATTGTGAGCCTAAAATTGACTAAATGATGTAATTGGAAGTCTAATATTGGCTAAGAAACCTGGAGGAAAATGATTTTGGGTGGTATATGGACCTCGTTGTCCCCCATAAGTCACAATTCATTAACGTTTTAACATGTGTGTACCAGTGATGGAAAGGCCTTGCATTGCATAGCATTTGCATATCATATCATCTTATTAATATCTAACTTGGATGTCCTGACTAAAGTGTTTGATTGAATAATTCTTACTTGTTTATTTGGATACTTAAACAGACTTGAGGACTTAGAGGATTTTTACCTTTAGGCTTGAAACTCATGATTATTATTATATTGTGATGGACTAACAGTAGTTAAAGTGTAGAAGTAGTAATCGGAAGACCAATCCTCATTTCTGTTTTAATTAGGATCGGTCAACGATGCTACTGAGTACACGAGTTTTTTTTCCATACGCACTGTTACAGTTCACTTTTACGCGAGGACCATAAGAGTGGCTAAATAACTCGTGGACTCTTGAAATTATTTATTTATTTATTTAGAGTCGTCACCTACTTTATAAGAACAAATAGGAAAATTATATTTTAAAAAAAATTTAAAAAAATCTTAAATTAAATCAGAGTTCGGGTAAAGGTTCAAATGATCCTCCGGAGAAGGTGATTGGCACTCCGATATTAAGAATCTGTAAAATACAGTTGACCTCTGATTTTATATATATAATTGCTTATAGTGTTTAAATATTACAAAAAAATGTCATTAAATTATTTTCCACCAAAAGCTTTCCACACACTTAAAAATGGGCACAAAAATCTCCTTTGAAAATCCTTTTTTTTTTTAGAAAGTACTTTCTTTGTTTTCAACAAGAGGGAGAAAATACTTATTTCTCTTTATGTAAAATAGGGAATAAAAATACAACTTTAAAAGTGGTCAACCATTAAGGGAGTTTGTTTCATTTACCCAAACCATAGCTCATGAAGATTTTCCTTCTTTTATTAGGAAAAATTATGAATTTGGTTAAAACACTAATACATTTAAACCTATATCAAATTGAGGGAAAATTATATCTTTTTGCAAACTTAAAAATAAGTTAATCTTATTGTTTTACAAAACTTGTTTTTTGAAGACTTGAAATCATATGAATAAATAGCCGGCAAAACCATCTTTTCTATTAATTAATTGAAATGAAATTTCATTATTTCTTTTATTATTATTTTCAGAAGTAAACGGAAAGCAACTCTAATATAATTATTTTCCACTTTTAAGGGTTCCAACAATATTTAGGTTTTACAAATCGCTTCCCAACGGTCTGTTCCGGATTCGTTTAGATCTGATTCTCAATTCTATTTCAAGAAAGATCCGACATAGTTTTATACGGATACTGCCAGGAGATAGTATACAACAAAATAATAAATAAAAATAAATTAAAAACGGGCTAGTGGGTATACCGGCCAACTAGCTACCGCGTACAAAATATAAAACCTATTATTCTACACCATTTTCACCCATGGTTGTGTCTTCTACCATATTTACTCATGATTGGGCCTTCTTGCATGTATATATCATTTTTACCCATGGTTGGGCCATCAAGCTATCAGACTATATGAAATAATGTGTTGTTGGACCCTCAGGCCCAACGGCTTGACTGATGAGTAAACCAGAAGGATATGGGCCCCATGGGCCCATGATCATGCAAGGAGAGGGAGAAAACAAATATACGGGTTAGAAAGCACCCGAGACTTACCAATAATAAAAAAGACAAAGTAAGAAAAAATTGATACGAAATTACATACAAACATACGCAGCTCATTACTACAACAAACAAAAAGAATGAATAGAGCTGGCAAGCTCATATATGACATAGCCCAAGCAATATTGATCCCAGTAATGGGCCTTTGATAAAACAGGCAGCGTGGAAACAAAAAGGGAAAGCCCAATAACTCACACACCCTTTTCAGATTTTAAGAAGGAAAATTGAGCCCAAAGCACACCCCAGCCCAAACTTTGTCATTTAATTAGATATGCAGGCCTATATTCGCATACGGGATTGATATACAGAAAGTATACTAAATGTGTGTGATATGCCTAAAGATATACAAAGCATATGACTTAGATATACACCTGGTGTATACTAGAGCCTTATACTGTGTATACCTTTGAGGTATATCACCCTATATTCAACCAAAAGCAACAGACAAAGGTAGCAATAGGCAAGATATGAGCAAACTGGAACACCCAAAAGGAAAGCAAAGAAAACATTTACATTCTTCTCTTAAGGGATCCAAATAGGTATTGACACCCCTTAGCAACGCAATGGGCAAGACAAGGTATAAAATGACTTAGAAGGAACTTTCATGTTGGCACAGTGACATTTTTGTTACTTTAGACAAGCAAGCAAGCACACCATGAGTCTGGATTAACATGCAGGGGTAAGAATAGACACAGATACAATCTTTTCTTTAAAATGCAGAGCTAATTAGAATTAAGTTGAACACACCTAATCGTGTAGTACTACATTTATTTTTAGACATGCTGACCCTCAATCCTCAATTAGGCAACAGCAAGGTAGGCACACAATCAGATTAATACTTATAGACACAGTTATGACCATAAAAGTGATATCCTCATATTCCCAAAAATGGCCAAGTCAGATCAAACATGTATATTTCCTCAAAGCAGTCAAGTATGCCACAAGAGGGTGAATAGATTAGCCTAGACAAGACACATGTTACCCAAATGGTTGTGCATGATTCAAAGAACAGATACAGGGCTTACTTAAGTGTACCTCCTCTTTTAAACAATTAAAAACTATCTTGACAGCTTCCTGACTCAGAGTGTCCTAACCTCCTATGTCATACCAAATGTGCTCAACTCCCAAAACATAATATTACTTGCAAAAACTACAGGTATTAAATTAAACACATACAGTCCTAATCAAACTATGTGAGGCATGGTGGCACTTCCAATTAAGCATGATAGAGCTAATACAGCTATCAAACAGAACTTAAACCAACAAATATCAGGCTTTCAGGCAGAGGCAACATCCCAGGCACATTAGATTAAGTTCAAATCCCATCAGGAGCAAACACACACACCCCACACTAATCAGTTTGCCTTTCCCTTAGTCAATCATGCTTCAAGAAACAACAGACACACATACAGCCCTTTACAGGTTATCCTAGACTCATTTCATACAACTTTAGGTAAACAAGGTAGCCATTCATTGTTGAGACATGCTTCATGCCATCTTTAAACCATATGAACAGACCTAATACAATCATACACCTAGGCTAGGCTCTTGCCATAATTTAATAAGGGATCTAGACAAGACAGAACTCAAAGCATTAAGCAAACACTCAGGACCGGACAAAGCATAACATGAAACTTTAGAATAAATCAAACTAAATTATAATCCTAGGATATCATCAAGCATCAAGGTTTACCCTAAAATTCAAACAATCAATACAGGTGCCTTTTAACAGATTTGCTAATAACACTTTAAACATGCTTCACAATTTTAATAGCCAATTATGCTAACTGAACTATGTCAAAGCACTTGATCCACATAAAGCTAATCACACATATTACTTAGGCACACAACAAGGATCTAATTTAGCAATTCAAACTAATAGAAATCAACCTAAACTAAACTAAAGCATACTAATATTAATAAGACACAATTAATTAACATAAATACGAAAAGGAAATTAAACCGAGAGGAATTCGAGTTTACCTCTTTGATGGACAGCCTGAGGGGAAAGCACACCTCCAAAACGACCAACACAGTCACACAAAGTTTATGAAAGTATATTTATGTCCTAGAGACAATATGTATTTGGACAAATGTATTTTATACACATTCATATTATTATTAATGGAGAATAATATTTTGGCATTTGCAATTATTGAATTATTAGTTGATTGTTTATGTGAGTTACAATGGATGTACGGGAATAGTATACAAGTACTACTAGTGTTTTGAAAGAATAAACAATAATGAATTACAATACAACAGGCTTGAAGCCTAACAAGAGTTGTGACAACAACAATGAGTTTTGTGATCTTGATCTTCTGTCTTGTATCAATCTTGGATCTTCGTTCCTATTGCAACAAGCTCCTTGATCTTGATAGCCTGAAACCAAGAGACACTAAATCTCTACTTGTTACAACTGTGTTGAGTCGAGTGTTAGCACTATGTCCTTAAGACATTATTGCCCCGTATATATACTTTTACGTTTATGGGCAACTGTATCCCAAGATAAAACAACATCAAACAAATTAGCAAAGGAAACTCAAGTGTTTCTCAAGAAGAACCTTTGAGTGTTTAAAAGATATGCTAGAGAGGAAGAAGTTTAGAAAAATCTGAACTATACAAGAGTGAGGTGTGTTCTACAATTGAGTCAAAGCCTCAATTTATAGTAGTGTAAGAATGTCTTTTCAAGTACCCATGTAATGGTCATTTAAGTGTCATGAAATGGCCACTTAATTCACCAAGTAATGCAGCCAAATAATGATTGAGTTATGGAGGAAAAACTGATGTTTGAATGCTCCAAAACGTCCCCATAATCAGCCAAACTTTTGGACTTCCGTCACACCGACACTGCCCGGGAAGCTTCGCGGCGCTGCTTCCGCAATGTCGCGGATCAAGTCAGCTACTGCCAATCAAGCGCCGCGGCCCTTGTGGTGGTGGCGCCCCGGCTCCGTGGCGACGCCGCGGTCCTTTTCCGCCCCGTTTCGATCTTACACTTCTTCCTTCATTTACCAACGTGGAACACGTGTCATTTAACCAACGAACATCCATCATTTCATGTCTCAAACGTTTACTCACGTACCAATATCTCTTTCACTAATGAAATTTACGATACTTGGCACTACGTGTGCACGTGTGTGGAAACGACATTTCCGACGTGCGGGATCCCAATTGTTCGAGTCATAAATAATGGGATAATCTTAATTCCACATTAGTAAATTTCCAACAATCTCCTCTTGTAAGAGATTTTGGCGCACTCACAAGGTGTATTTCTAGCAATCTTTCAGCGGATCGATGTTGCATCTAGATAGGTAGTCGTAGCTTTGAACCTTCCATAGTTGAATACCATCGGACTTACTTGCCGCGCGGTGAACTTGATGTCTTGAACCGTCAGTATTTAGTGTAAGTCAAGACAACGGTACCAACACAACAACTTCCTTACTCTGTTCTTCTTAATGTTTTGTCTGTTGTGGTCGTGGACACACTTGAATTCTTAAGTGCGTTCATTTGAGGCGGTCATTCCTCACACTTAAATAGGTGGTCTCCTACAAGGTATCCTGTTATTCCCCATTTTACAAGTGTTAGGCACCATTAAAATTTCCCCAAACTTAACCTTAACCGGTGAGGTTCATTAAAGATTTTGAAAACTTAACATCTACCCACCATGCAGGTAGCACTTTAAGGTCTATCACGGGAACTGCTTTGGATTCATGTTTCTTTATAGAAATCACCATCCGAAGTGCTCTTGCTTCCACCGAAGCGCTTAACTGAACCTTTACGATTTAGTTTTCCCATTGAACCAAATTCTTGGGATCTCCGGTCAGTATGGTTGGGTATCTACCATATCAGTTCTTATTGTTTGGGTTTTAAGCCCATTCCCCTAGACCGACAGAACTCTTGATCTTTTGGGTAATCCCTTAATAAAAAGGTTTGTTATATCCTTTTATTAGTAATCAAGGAAGTGACACCCACGATGATCAACTGTCATACGGTCTTATGTCTCCGACAGTTATGTCCAGACGCCGTCACCGTGCCCTTACAGTGTATAACTGACTAAGGCACGAGGTACTCCCAATGAGGGACATCCTCTAAGAGGTCGTGAAGTTACTCAACTTCTCATCATGCTTTGTTTAAAGCGATAAACTCCGATTCCATCACGAATCGGCCGATGCAAATTTACTTTAGGATTTTCCAAAGACATCATACACATCCACGTATGGTTGTGGTGTTCTTCAAGTTTGATGTCCAGTTTGCATCACTGTGTTCTCCCAGAACCGTTGGACATCCAGAATACCATAATCCATAGATAAGCGAATAGTTCAGATGTCGTCACATCTGATTTAACGCCTTCTATTGATCATTACCAGTGAACCTTAGTTCAACTGATCTTCTTTATAAGTTGATACCAGATCAGTTGTAGTG
The DNA here is from genome assembly GCA_029844215.1 of Przewalskia tangutica. Classification (NCBI taxonomy): domain Eukaryota; kingdom Viridiplantae; phylum Streptophyta; class Magnoliopsida; order Solanales; family Solanaceae; genus Przewalskia; species Przewalskia tangutica. The sequence goes on from CM056718.1 coordinate 110,246,251, forward strand.
TGTAAAATACATTGAACTACATGAGACCTGTGCAAATCCCTCCTGGTATATGGGTGCACCATGATTCCAATCAATTCTATGATTCATATCCATTGGTGACTTCAACGAGACTGTAAAAACACCTCACAAGTGAGTTTGGTTTATATCAGTCCGTTAGATGTCTTAGAAATCTCAATTCCTAAGATGTCATTTGTAATACCCATATCATTCATATCAAAACATCGTTTCAACATACTCTTAGTCTCTAGAATCAACCTAGGACTTCTCCTTGCGATCAACATGTCGTCTACGTAAAGGCACATCATGACAAATGAGTCAGAATTACCTTTCATGTAGACACATATGTCACACTCATCAATGGAGAAACATTTCGATAGTAGAGTACTATCACAGTTTTCGTGTCATTGCTTCGGGCCTGTTTCATCCCGTCCATATATTTGACAAGTCGAAAGACTTTTTTCTCTTCCTGGAACCACATACCCCTCGAGTTGTTCCATATAGGGGTGAGCGGGTCCGGGTACCCTACTATTTTTGAACTACCCGGAACCTACCCTGTAAAAGACCGGTTCCTAAATTTACTACCCGGAACCTACCCGTATCAATCCTTACCCGGAACCTACCCGTATCAATCCTTACCCGGAACCTACCCGGACCCTGCGGTTCCGGGTAGGTTCCCGGGTACCCTGTAACCGAGATGCTACTTTTTTAAAAAATTGGTACCGTTGCTGAGATGCTACTCCAAATACCAATCCAGCTACATAAAATATTTAAACACAGAAAAGGAAGAAATGCAAAAGGTGGCATTGGACTAGAATGTGCAGTACCAGTACGTGGCTACGTGCAATCATTAAATTAGTGACTGGGTTGTTAAATTAAATGGACTGGGTTGTTAAATTAAATGGACTGGGCCAATGGGCTTTGTTAAATTAAAGTGGATTAGGTTGTTAAATTAAATGGACTGGTGTGTTTGATTGTTTGGGTATAAAATTAAGTGGACTAAATAAATAATTTAAAAGGGGGATTAATAGGGTCCGGGTATCGGTTCCGGTTCCGGTTCCGGGTACCCGGTTTATATATTTTGGAACCGGAACCGGACCCTATTTTATCGGTTCCTAATTTTACTACCCGGAACCTACCCGTTATTCTAATATATGTACCCGGAACTTACCCGTTAGTGTCGGTTCCGGTCGGATATCTGGGTACCCTGTACCCGTGCTCACCCCTAGTTCCATATTACTTTCTTCTTCCAATTTCGGACTATTTGGTTTTCCAACTGTTGATTTTCTAGCTTCAGAGTCAATGTTTCTAGTCAGATTCATTATTTCTGTTTTATCTTAAACTTTCAAGACCAAAATGTAAACATTTCAGGGACCATAATGGAAGTTCAGGAAGAAGTCCACCAGTCTATCAAACCAACTCTCCGGTTATGAAGGTTGTCTCAATCATCCATGTCACGCAAGACTGTAATGACCCTGGATGTTAAGTTATTCACAGAGGAGCACATGTCCAAGTAGTCGAGGCCTTATACTCGTCAGTACATCCATCTAATTTTTACTCAATTTGAGTATCCACTTTTACAACCCAGGGTTTTTTTTCCCGGAGGAAGATCAATGATCAAACAAGTGTGATTCTATCAGATGGAGTTTATTTCTCTTTTTTAGCTTCTTTCCAAAGCAGCGCTTCTGGAGATGACAATTATTTGTTAATTGTCCATGGTTTATTCTCAACCTTATAAGCTAGAAAAGGCCTGGAACAAGTCTTTTTCCCCTCTTTTTGCTTTGTCTCGGACATCTAGTATCCCTGAGTTCTGTAGATCTGGAACATTAAGTTTCGGATAGTCAGCAACTTACGAGTAATGTTCCACATAGTCAGTAAGTTCCGATTCCTATAGATCTGAAACGTCTAGTTCCGTATAATCAGACACTCGCGGGTTCTTGTTAACCTTGAGCAATTATCTCTTTATTTTCCTTCTTAAAGAAAGTTATCTTCAAAGAATTCAGCATTCTTTGACACCAAGATGCGATACGCACTACTACTGTTATTTGCGGATATGCAATCTACAGTCTTAGGTTCAACTTGACCCGCTTTAGCTTTAGTATGTCAACACTTGCCACATTACTCCATATCACAATATTTGTAGATGGGATCATTTCCATGCTTCACATGGAGGGTTATCATTATCCTTATGCGGAGTTCTCGTTAAGACTCGTATTAGTGGTAAGGATCACCTTGCCCGCATACCTTGGGTGTATGTCTTTGCGCTTGGCTAACACCGTTAGACTGAGGTGAGTAAGGAGCAGTCGTTTGATAAACAATGCTTCGCATTTTCCCTCTCTATCACTACGAATTCCTCAATCCGTAGACTTAGTAGTTTTGCAACTTCTTCTTTGTAGCGTTCATCCGCTTCAACAAATTCATCTTTGTTCTTCAACAAAGGATGCAATATGTTGTACCATCGTCAATGAAGATCACAATGTACTTGTCTCCCCCTCTATTTTTACAAGCGTCAAATCACCCACGTAGGTGTGACTATGTTATAGAGGAGTGGTGTTTCTTTTGGTATTCATTCGACGGAATGGAAAGGTGTTCTTGCCTCTTCGCCTACCTCACATTCATTTGAGGTTTTATGTCGATAGACGGCAACAATCTCAACTTAATTAGTTTTGAATGACTTTCTATTTAACGTGTCTTAATCTATGAAGGCATAGATGCACGGATTACAAATACATCATTCACTTGGCTACAAACATATTGCACCATTCTTAGATATTACATACCTGTTGGACTAGTCTCAAACCAGCTTGACCAACAACGTCCTTGAAACCAAGTTTGGGACATGTATCACCTCTTGTTAGAGTGATCTCATTCCCTAAAGTCCTTTGAGGACAACCTCTCCAACTCCTTCTAGTTTAGAAGTGGTATTGCTTCACTTGAACAACCTCTTGCCCGTGGTTAGGGCGCAATCGGATCGTATGAGATCTAGATACTCTGGCTCACTCCAGTTTCCTTGCCAGACTGCCTTTCTTTTGGCCTTCAGATCGTTTAAGATATGGAAAACATTGGCCCACTCCAGTCGCCCGTAGGCTTTGTATGACTGAGTGTCCCATACTATCCTGTCAAAAGACGGATCTTCTGTCGGAAATGGTGACATGTTTGTCTCTAGTCCTATAGTCCTTGTCTTTAGTTCTCTTCCTTTAGGATTGTTGTTATACCCCGTATTTCCAGAGTATGTACGTAAGGACGTACGTAGAAAATTTGAACTTGAGAATTAGGCTTGGCCGAATTAACTTTGTTCACAACACCCGGTTAGAGTCGTTTTTAGACGAAACGTTTTCACAGCTTTCGTATGGGAATTTCCGGCTATGTCATTTTTAATTTTTGCGGATTTTTCCGAGAGACGAAACATTTTGGACCAACAAGAGGGCGACACTTGTCACCCTCTCATTGGAACACCTTGGGCGGAAATTGTGGTGGCCGAAAGTGTGGCCTTTGTGGTCAAGGGTTGGTAGGATATTTTTGTGGTAGTTGGCTAGTGTGCACTTGGCAAGATCTTGGCCCTACACTTGCCTTGCACTTGGCAAGATCTTGGCCATTGGTTGGCCTTGGCTTGTCCTATAAATACCCTCTCCCTTTGAAGACTTCTTCATCCTTAAATTTGCCTAAGTCTTGAAAGCTCTCTTTCTCCCCCCTTGTGAGGCCTTAGCCGAGAGCCCCTCTCCCCCCCCCCCTAGTGGGGTAGGCCGAGGGGTAGACACCCCCCCTCCTTAGGGTGCTAGCCGTGGGGTACCCCCCCTAGCCTAGTAGTTTTCGTATAAATACCCCCCTCTTGTTAGAAATACTCTCAAAAGTATTGTTATAATGCCCAAATTACCTTAGCCGTATACCTTGTAGTATTCTAAGGTTATACTTATACGAAAAGCCCAGAAATACTATTATACTTCCCTTCCGTCACAAAACCGAAACCCTAAGGAAAATCTCCATGGTTAGTTGGAGTAATAAGTAGAAGTTGGTTAGAACTTCTAAGGGTTGTTTGGAGCGGGTTGGAGCGCACGGAGTAGGAGCTAAACCTTGCTCAGGATCGACATTTAAACTCGGATAATTATGGGCTTATCGAGGTAAATATCTTGTCCCTCTATTGTAATTGGAAATTACATATTGTATGATTATATAGTTGAAGTATACTATATATAGAACTGAACGTAGTTATCGGCAATGTCTTTTGACTTAAGCCTGAATAATAAGAAACCTTTTCGAAAGAAGAGTCTTGTTGTATTTACATAGGGCGTATTCTGATGAGCTTGTGTAGCTTTTATGTGGAGTAGAATTGTACCTGTTCGGGTTAGATGTATAACCCCCCCTGGTTGGCTTGGTAGCCGGCCTCGATAAAGGAGGAGATTTACGTTTGCGGGGAGGTCTTTGCGAATTTTCTGTAGAACGTTCTACGAAGGGATCTAAATATTAATAAGCGCCTTGTGGCCTTATAGGTTGAGTACTACGCGTGGCGCGATCTACTTGGCTTAAGGAGTAGCCGACGGTTGAAAGTACTTGGAGCGTTTTGCTATTAGTCGATACTCGTCGCGAGGTATGTGAACCTCTTCCTATCTCTTCTAGCATGATATGTGTGAACTATGTAGTGCGGTGAGCGTACATATGCTAAATGTATTTGATTGGTTTAAAACATAAAGTGTTATAACGGCTTTATGGGAAGTTGGTTATAACAGCTTTATGTTGGTAAGAAAATACTTGTGGTTTTTAAAAGGTAACTGATTTGAACTATAACTGGCTTGTTATGTGTTAATAAAGAACTTGAAGTTTTTCAAAAGATTTTTGAATCATTTCGAAAGAAGAAGTAATACTTGGTTTTTGAAAACTTAAGAGTTATACTAGCTTTATGGGAAGTTAGGTATAACGGCTTAAGAATGTTTCTTGATTTGAATCGAATGTGTATCGACAAACCAACTGCAGCGTTAATAAAAGGAATTGTTTTGTTAGATTAAGTATTATTAAAACCAGTAGAAACTTCCATCTGCATAGAAGCTAAGATGAGACAAAATGATATTTCCTAGATCATGGCTGCTGTAATAAGATTGTTATAAACACGAATATCCTACTCACATATAAGGCTTATGTTTCTCAGATAGTTTAAAAGAGAATTATATTCTTAAATGAATAAGACTATGAACTATGAAACCTTTCTAAAGTAAGAAACGTGAACATTTGAAATTAGGCAAACTTGGACGTTTGAGAAATAATGTTGTTACTTGATTTTACAAAGAGAAGTGTTTTGCTTTACTTCAAAAGATAATCACTCTAGTTTTCATATACTACGGGTATTGTGTGACTTTTGTAAACGTAACGTATATTTTAAAAGATAATGTATGAAGTACTTTGAGAATAGATACTCGATCTTGTTAATCATACAATAGAATGTACCTTGTGTGTATAACTGGATTGTGTTGGTTTGTGATAGCCTTGTAATACCTTCGTGTTGATTTGATAAGTAATCATATTAGGATGCTACGTGTGTTAGTATTCTGTGATGTTTGTGTAAAGGGATTTTCCCTTGATTGTGCTTATGATGTTTAAGCGATAAACTGTTATGTTGGTATTATACCACTCACCGTGTTTCCGGGGGTTAAGCTGCCCTCCGATGCGGGGTAGACTCAGGCGGTCTGGGACCATGATTCGAGAATACCTCATGCGGGTCCTGGGGGCCTATGCGGAGCTACGAGTTCGGAGTTAGTGTGCGGCCTTTATGGTCATGCGGTCTATGTGGCCATGCGGATCGCGAGTCGGGGCGATGCCGGGAGTAGCTACCTCGATGCGGGGTTATACCTCATGCGGGCCTATGAGATTGGCCTATGCGGAGCTGCGGGGAGTTCCAGGGCTAGACGCGCACATTTGATATTGCGGGCGAGTGACCAGCTTTGATCATGTGACGGTCTAGACAGATATCATGATTCAGTTTACGACCTTGTTAGTCTTGTAGGTGTTAGTAGTCGGCTATGCCTTCGCATTGCCTGCATCGCTTTATTTGGGCACAGGTGGGACCTGTTGTTCATGTGTGTTCCTTGGTGCTTTTCTATCATTGGCGGCGGTGAGGAAGGTATTCCACGCATGATTGATGTTGTGGCGTGAGACCCATCGTTATATTGAAGTGATGACTTCGAGGCGTGAGTCACGACTTGATATGATCGCTTATTTATTGTGATCGTAGTTTGGTTATCATACATGTCTCTGCTTTATATAGACTACTATGATTTCATTTACGATATTTTGATTCACATACTCCTTTTGTTATCGACCTCGCCGGGCCGCGTTCATCTGCGCAGTAAAGGTACACCGATCGTTGATCCTCGCTCTTAGGAGTCACGATTCGGCGTTGAAGCTCCGTTCCTCGAGGCTTATCTTGGTATAGTCCCTGTTGTTGTATGTGTTTACATTCGGGGTATGACGGCCCTGTCCGTCGTTGTTGTCATATCATTCGTAAGTGCAGTAATCTTGTTGTGGCGGGGTTTGTAAAAAGATTAAACTGTTCATTTGGAAAGAGTTGTTATTTATATATACCTTGTGATGTCGTTTTTGGTTAGCTTTGTCTTCTTATTTCACTTGTCTTACATTGATTTCATGTATGTGTTTTATGTTCCGTGATTACTCGATGTTGTATCACTAGGGTGCGGGGTAAGGCACGATCCGCGGCCGGTTGGTCGTGACAAAAGTGGTATCGAGCGATTAATCCTCGGAAAATGTCTACAGACCGTATCCAGTAGAGTCTTGATTATCGGTGTGTTGTGCACCACACCAATAATCAGGAGGCTATAGGATATTTAGGATTGGTTTCTATTCTTCTCACTCTGAGATCGTGCCTTAGAGCGGTGTTGTAAGTTGGACCCTCTAACGTATTTCTTTCCCTTACCGTTATGCCTCGCGTAGGCAACCCGCCCAGAGGGCAAGGCGGCCGAGGAGCCGCGAGTAAATCTGAGAGGTTACGTGGGCACAAGCCCAATCATCACCTGGGGTGGTGCTTCATTCGGGGAGTTTTGCGACGTCACTAGCCCCAGCAGAGTTTAGCACGGCGGCGGCAGTTCCTACTGCGGCCACGATGTTTGGACCTTCAGTTCCACGACCGAAAACAGAGAATATAGATTGCGAAAAGACAACCCTGTTACTAGCTATGGATTTGGCTACCAGAGAGTGTACCGATGTACCGCGAGTCTTGATGAATATCAACGAGAAGGTTGTGCAAGAGTAAGTTCTTCAGTTAGGCTTGAGCATGGCCTGTGTACGGGCTTATGCGCAGCAGGCCAAGAAACGTAGAGATCGACGGGTTAACGGGCGAGAAGAGGGCGAGTAGCAAGGTCCTTTGGTAACTTGCGGCGTCGCCTCGCCACAGATTAGATTATGCGCATCCACCGGTGCGAAAGGTCCTCCGGGGTTCGGGGCGTTCGGTATGCAGGAGTTGGTCGAGCTCGAGCTTAGGTTCCGCCTACACGTAGGTTCCGGCCAGTGGATTGATTTCTTTTTTCCGGTGTTCCACGATGTGCGGCGTCATCGAGGAATGTCGTCTTTTAGATGGTACTTGTTGTACCTATGACCGTCAGGGTCTGATGTCGAAAGAGTGTCCTTGCAGGAGGACTTAGCCTTCAGGATCGGTGGGTAGTTCGTCATCTCCCCTAGCTATGCGCCTACTGCAGGCGAGTTTGATTTAGAACGACTAAGGGGAGTGAAGCAGTAGATATAGATATATCCTTAACCCTCTAGCGATCTGTATGTGTGATAAGGTGAGTATACCTTAAGTGCTATGTTCTGATAGCAGTGTGTTAGTTGTGATTAGAAATCATGGTGGTTTAACCGAGTAAGATTTTGGGGGATAGAGTAGGTGTGAGCCTTAGAGTTTTATACGTAGAGACCTTAGAGGTAAGGCCATCTCGAGTAAAAGATGTATTGTTTATGTTTGACCCTTATAGGAGTGCATAGTGCACGTGAGTTATGTTTGTGGGATTAGTCCCTGAGTAGTGTGGAATGAAAGAGGGTAGTTGAGCTAAGAAGACCGCTAGGTTTTCGTAACGTGATTAGTGAGAGTTTTCCTTCGGAGAGCTAGCGTTTAGCGCGTTCTTGTCGGGTTGAGGCCACGTTGCGGGTCAACCGCGGCGGGTTTGGTGGTGGGTCGGTTGTGGTGGTCCCGCTTTGGGTTGGGGTTACGAGGTGTTAGGCCCAAGTTTAGTTAACCAACAGTCTGGTCGTGGATCGATTCGACCGATGAGTCGGGCGAGAGGTCAGCCGTCTTGTTTCTAGCAAAGACCTTTTACTCGGCAGTGTTGTTTTTTTTTTATCAGAAAGGTTGTAAGGCTGCACGAGGTGCCTACCTTCACCTTATGGCGCAGATGGAGCCAGTGCAGCTGTTTTGGTTTCGAAGTTTTACCAAGCAGGGTTAAGAACTCAGGTGAGTCTCGGAATCGCATTCGCCCTCGGGCCAGTGCGTGGATTGCAGGGGTAGTTGTGGGGATTGTTGTCTCCTGTGGAGGGAGTATTTAAGCTACCATTTCAGTGTTCGGGTGTCGCCTTATAAAGCCTTGTAGGGGCGGATGTGTAAGTCGCCGGTCGATTGGTTCGATGTTGGCAAGATTCAAATAGTTGGTTCAGCTTGTTCCGCAGATCGTGGATAGAGTAAAGCTTGTCTAGAAGAGGTTCTCGGCTCGGAGAAATCGTGCGGATAATCGGCGGACGCTTAGAATTCGAGTTGTGACGGTCTTCTTGAAGATACCACCCGGTTTGGGTGTGACGAGTTTTGGAAAAGCAGAGGAACTTAGCCCGAGTTACTTTGGGCCTTACAGATCTGGTGCGAGTAGGCGGGTTGCCTATATGTTAGCTTTGCCGTCCGACTTAGGAGGCGATGCGTCCGGTCTTTCGTATTGTTATGATCGGAAAGTATCGGAGATCCATCCAGTGTTCCCGATTAATGATGACCACGTTAGAGATAGTAACCCGAGTTTTGGAAAGCTGAAGCGATGCTCGAAATGTGGTAAGAGTTCGAGTGTCACGACCTCGTGGATCGCATGTAGTCGGTACCATTTGTTGGGTCGCCGAGTGACACTAGAACCTCGCGCAAAGTGACAAAAGTGGTATCGGGAAGAAGCGAGCATGTATGGCGAGCATAGATGTGATCATTTCTTTTGTAAGGAGAAGGTGCGAAGGAAGTATATTTTAGACCCCGGAGAGAGGTGTTTGTGGTAATGTTAGAGGTGTTTCCTCGTGGACTTGGATGTAAGTATTTTTGCGCAGTTGTTTCTGTGGCCATTGTGGCAGGATTGTTTCGTAAGTATGGTAGTGAAGACTATACTGGCGCATGTTTGTTTGAGACTTAGAAGGAACATTCGGGACGAATGTTTCTAAGGAGGGGAGAATGTTATACCCCGTATTTCCAGAGTATGTACGTAAGGACGTACGTAGAAAATTTGAACTTGAGAATTAGGCTTGGCCAAATTAACTTTGTTAACAACACCCGATTAGAGTCGTTTTTCGACGAAACGTTTTCACAGCTTTCGTATGGGAATTTCCGGCTATGTCATTTTTAATTTTTGCGGATTTTTCCGAGAGACGAAACATTTTGGACCAACAAGAGGGCGACACTTGTCACCCTCTCATTGGAACACCTTGGGCGGAAATTGTGGTGGCCGAAAGTGTGGCCTTTGTGGTCAAGGGTTGGTAGGATATTTTTGTGGTAGTTGGCTAGTGTGCACTTGGCAAGATCTTGGCCCTACACTTGCCTTGCACTTGGCAAGATCTTGGCCATTGGTTGGCCTTGGCTTGTCCTATAAATACCCTCTCCCTTTGAAGACTTCTTCATCCTTAAATTTGCCTAAGTCTTGAAAGCTCTCTTTCTCCCCCCTTGTGAGGCCTTAGCCGAGAGCCCCTCTCCCCCCCCCTTGGCCGAGAGTCCCCCCCCTAGTGGGGTGGCGAGGGTAGACACCCTCCCTTAGGGTGCTAGCCGTGGGTACCCCCTAGCCTAGTAGTTTTCGTATAAATACCCCCTCTTGTTAGAAATACTCTCAAAGTATTGTTATAATGCCCAAATTACCTTAGCCGTATACCTTGTAGTATTCTAAGGTTATACTTATCTGAAAAGCCGTAAATACTATTATACTTCCCTTTAGTCACAAAACCGAAACCCTAAGGACAATCTCCAGGGGTAGTTGAAGTAATAAGTAGAAGTTGGTTAGAACTTCTAAGGGTTGTTGGAGCGGGTTGGAGCGCACGGAGTAGGAGCTAAACCTTGCTCAGGATCGACATTTAAACTCGGATAATTATGGGCTTATCGAGGTAAATATCTTGTCCCTCTATTGTAATTGGAAATTACATGTTGTATGATTATATAGTTGAAGTATACTATATATAGAACTGAACGTAGTTATCGCAATGTCTTTTGACTTAAGCCCAATAATAAGAAACCTTTTGAAAGAAGAGTCTTGAATGTATTTACATAGGTGTATTCAGACATGAGACTTGTGTAGCTTTTACGTGAGTAGAATTGTACCCGTTCGGGTTAGATGTGTAACCCCGTTGGCTTGGTAGCGGCCTCGATAAAGGAGGAGATTTCTGCTGTTGCGGGAGAGTCTTCGAATTTTCGTAGAACGTTCTACGGGGATCTAAATATTAATAAGCGCCTTGTGGCCTTATAGGTTGAGTACTACGCGTGGCGCGATCTACTTGGCTTAAGGAGTAGCCGGTTGAAAGTACTTGAGCGTTTTGCTATTAGTCGATACTCGTCGCGAGGTATGTGAACCTCTTCCTATCCCTTCTAGCATGATATGTGTGAACTATGTAGTACGGTGAGCGTCATATGCTAAATGTATTTGATTGGTTTAAAACATAAAGTGTTATAACGGCTTTATGGGAAGTTGGTTATAACGACTTTATGTTGGTAAGAAAATACTTGTGGTTTTAAAAGGTAATCGATTTGAACTATAAGCGGCTTGTTATGTGTTAATAAAGAACTTGAAGTTTTTCCAAAGATTTTTGAATCATTTCAAAGAAGAAGTAATACTTGGTTTTGAAAACTTAAGAGTTATACTAGCTTTATGGGAAGTTAGGTATAACGGCTTAAGAATGTTTTTCTTGATTTGGAAATCGAATGTGTATCGACAAACCACTGCAGCGTTAATAAGGAAATGTTTGTGATTAAGTATTATTAAAACCAGAGAAACTTCCATCTGCATAGAAGCTAAGATGAGACAAAATGATATTTCCTAGATCATGGTCTTTGTAATAAGATTGTTATAAACAAGAATATCCTACTCACATATAAGGCTTATGTTTCTCGGATAGTTTAAAAGAGAATTATATTCTTAAATGAATAAGACTATGAACTACGAAACCTTTCTAAAGTAAGAAACGTGAACATTTGAAATTAGGCAAACTTGGGCGTTTGAGAAATAATGTTGTTACTTGATTTTACAAAGAGAAGTGTTTTGCTTTACTTCAAAAGATAATCACTCTAGTTTTCATATACTACGTATTGTGTGACTTTTGTAAACGTAACGTATCTTTTAAAAGATAATGTATGAAGTACTTTGAGAATAGATACTCGATCTTGTTAATCATACAATAGAATGTACCTTGTGTGTATAAGCTCGATTGTGTTGGTTTGTGATAGCCTTGTAATACCTTCGTGTTGATTTGATAAGTAATCATATTAGGATGCTACGTGTGTTAGTATTCGTGATGTTTGTGTAAAGGATTTTCCTCGATTGTGCTTATGATGTTTAAGCGATAAACCGTTATGTTGGTATTATACCACTCACCGTGTTTCGGGGTTAGCGCCCTCCGTCGCGGGTAGACTCGGTGATGCAGGACCATGATTCGAGAATACCTCATGCGGGTCTGGGGCCTATGCGGAGCTACGAGTTCCAGTTAGTGTGCGGCCTTTATGGTCATGCGGTCTATGTGGCCATGCGGATCGCGAGTCCAGGCGATTTACGGGAGTAGCTACCCTCGATGCGGGGTTATACCTCATGCGGGCCTATGAGATTGGCCTATGCGAGTGCGGGGAGTTCTGTGGCTAGACGCACATTTGATATTGCGCGAGTGACCGGCTTTGATCATGTGACGGCCTAGACAGATATCATGATTCGATTTACGACCTTGTTAGTCTTGTAGGTGTTAGTAGTCGGCCATGCCTTCGCATTTACCTGTCATCGCTTTATTTGGGCACAGGTGGGACCTGTTGTTCATGTGTGTTCTTTGGTGCTTTTCTATCATTGACTGCCGGCAGTGAGGAAGGTATTCCACGGGCATGATTGATGTTGTGGGCGTGAGACCCATTGTTATATTGAAGTGATGACTTGGCGTGAGTCCCGACTTGATATGGCTTATTTATTGTGAATCGTAGTTTGGTTATCATACATGTCTCTCGCTTTATATAGACTACTATGATTTCATTTACGATATTTTGATTTCACATACTGCACTGTTATCGACCTCCTTGGCCGCGTTCATGCCGCGGTAAAGGTACACCGATCGTTGATCCTCGCTCTTAGGGTCACGATTCGGCGTTGAAGCTCCGTTCCTCCGAGGCTTATCTTGGTATAGTCCCTGTTGTTGTAGGTGTTTACATTCGTGGTATGGCGGCCCCGTCGTCGTTGTTGTCATATCATTCGTAAGTGCATGTAATCTTGTTGTGGCGTGGTTTGTAAAAAGGATTAAACTGTTCATTTGGAAAGAGTTGTTATTTATATATACCTTGTGAATCGTTTTTAGTTAGCTTTGTCTTATTTCACTGTATTCTTACATTGATTTCATGTATGTGTTTTATGTTCCGCTGATTACTCTGATGTTGTATCACTAGGGTGCCCGGGGTAAGGCACCAGTCACGGGCCCGGGTTCGGGTCGTGACAATTGTCCATAAAACCAATTTATTACAACCTAAGTCTATATCTTATAGGTCGTTGTTTATAGCAGTCCAAAATTTAAGTGGGAACGTGAGTTATCCAATTTCTGATTTTAGGGTGTAGGAAATATAAGTTTTTAATGAAAAACACTTCATATTTCTTGCCTTGTTTTATTCCCTTTTATTCAGAAATTCTCTAAACTTATTATGGACAAGGAAGAATTATTACCTTAGACATTTTGGATTCTGGCCCACGCCAATCACGTTGTTGGACTGCGTGTCCAAATCCTCCTTACCATAAGATGTAAGATTTCTGCTGCATGATGGAACATCATCTTCATCCTTCTCCTCATGTCTCAGTTGACATCCTCAACCTCTTGCGGGCGCTTGTTTCCACCACTCTTGGGAGCGGTGACCACAACTCTTCCTTGATCCTTAGCCTTGCTATTGCTAAGAATGACTATCAGCGGTATCTTGAAACTCATCATCAGAGTCAGAGATCTCCCCTTTGACGGAAATAGATCTTTAACTATCGTCAAAGAGAGAGATCCAAAACTAGAACCAGATTTGTTAACAGTGTTTGAACTGTTTATAAAACTGTCAACAGAACTGGTTTCAATAAAAAAGTCGTAGCTAGATCTAGGACCATATCTATTGGCATACATCTTTCTAACACTAGTACAAATAATGTCTTAAGATTGTGAGTTACAATGGATGTACGAGAATAGTATACAACTACTACTAGTGCTTCGAAAGCATAAACAATAATGAATTACAATACAACAGGCTTGAAGTCTAACAAGAGTTGTGACAACAACAATGAGTTTTGTGATCTTGAACTTCTATCTTGTATCAATCTTGGATCTGCCGTCCTAGATCTTCGTTCCTATTGCAACAAGCTCCTTGATCTTGATAGCCTGAAACCAAGAGACACTAAATCTCTACTTGTTACAAATGTGCTGAGTCGAGTGTTAGCACTCTATCCTTAAGACGTTATTGTCCCGTATATATCCTTCTACATTTATGGGCAACTGTCTCCCAAGATAAAACATCATCAAACAAATGAGTAAAGGAAACTCAAGTGTTTCTCAAGCAGAACCTTTGAGTGTTTAAAAGATATGCTAGAGAGGAAGAAGTTCAGAAAAATCTAAACTATACAAGAGTGAAGTGTGTTCTACAATTGAGCCAAAGCTTCAATTTATAGTAGTGTAAGAATTCCTTTTCAAGTGCCCGTGTAATGGTCATTTAAGTGCAATGAAATGACCACTTAATTCACCAAGTAATGCAGCCAAATAATGGCTGATTTATGGAGGAAAAACTGATGTTTGAAATAGCTTCGACTATGATCATCGAGAATGGGATATCAATGACATGTGATATGTCGACATGTGTTCAGGATCATATCCTTAGAGGATGTAGTATGTCTCACCTGCTACGAGTTATGGATACTCGTAATAGACACATGGATACTTTGGAAGTATTGGTATACCCTGCTGATTTATTGTTTGTTATACATGTCTAAAGTATGATCAGCGTGTGGAAGATAGAAGTCCTTAGACTTGAGGTCGATACGCACCTTGTCTACAGAGTAATGTATTTTGATCCTATCCTAAGCTCAAATGTCTTATAGGTTGAGATACGGCTCGTATTGGGTATATTACGAAGTGGATTAAATGTGGTAGTTGAGCCAAGATTAGGATTCATTCCTCGAATATATATTTGAGAGAGCACTCAGTTTCTCAGTGATATTAAGTTGGCTAAGTCGTTGGCCAACGCAATAGACATATCTAGGATATGGTCTTCTTGTCAACTAATATAGATGATTTATAATGATCAATCCATTTGGATAGACACTTGGCAGATCCTAAGCTTGATCGAGTGTATCGTGAATGAAAGAATTTTATCTTCATACATAGAGGTTCAGTTTACCAAATTCGTGTAGCTATACTTCACATATTGAGTTCGTCTTCCGGAGCCGTCTAGGAGTTCCGTGTTGACCCTAAAATGATTAGTGTCGATATGTGAAGGCATGTAGGGTAACACTATGTTAATTTTTTCGTCGATCTAAGAATGTAATGAGAGAATATAAATGTTCTATTTATGATCGAAATATTTGAATAAATAATGATTATTTAATTAAGTCGAGATTGATTTTGGATTTAATTAAAATGAGAACGAGACAACGTCCTAAAAATGGACTAGGGCCACGGCACATAGGACATGGCGCCGCGACGCCACCAGTCCAGTGGGTAGTCAGACTGATCCACTTTGCCTCGTTTTCTGGGCCCGACCCACAGGAAACCCTAGGCTGCATATTAACCCTAAAATGCAGCTATAAATAGTGGCTTCATTTTATTATTCAATACACTTAATTCATTTATATTATTCTAAGTCTTAGAGACCTAGAATTAAAAGATATTCTCTCGAACCTCTGGCGAATTTCTTAGTTGTTCAAAAGAGGATTACAGAGTTCTAGGACTTGCATACGAGGATCAATTGTGTGCGCACCCTCGGATTATACTAAAATACTCAAGATATATCAAACCGTAAATGTTCTTTCGATGCATTACGGTTATACTATTACATGTTATGATTTACATGTATTTTTATATTGTTATATAATCATCCTGCAGTTCGTCGTTTGTTGGGTTTAAACATAAAATTTTCAAATTCCGCTGCTTACAACCCACAAAACACTACCGTTTTAGACTATTGAAATCTAAGAAATAATCTAGGGTTTCACAAATGCTCAAAATATGAATATTAAGACTTGGTGCTTGATTTTTAGGTAAAAATATCGATATTAAGCTGCCTTTTATAGGTTGTCCAAGAGCTGGTTTTTTATTGAAAATCGAAAAGGAAAATAAAGTCGACCAATGAGAAATCTTGTTTTTGATCGTCAAATAAGACAAAGGTGATGCAGAAGAGAAAAATGGAGGGGGTTACCTCGTATGGATGGGGAGAGGGAAGAGAAGACAAGGGCCTAAAAGGCTTAAGCAAATCCTCAATGAGCGAAAGAGTTTTGGGATGGTTTTGCAAATGTGGCCAATTCCACTTCAAATCAAAGTATAATCAACAATTAAGAACCCGCAAGGGTAGCCAAGTTGGTGTAGCAGTAGAGCGCGGGACCGCAAGGTCACGAGTTCGATCCCCTGCATAAATCTTCTTGGTTGAGCCTGTCACACATGGCTTGCCAAGTGTGGTTAACCGGCTGACGTGGTTTGCAGGCTATTGCGTCAGCCCGGGGTTTACCCTGTGCGCACTCGAAAGAGTAGCGGCTGCGGGTTCCTTCGTCAAAAAAAAAAAAAACAATTAAGCGAAAATTAGGCTAAAGTAAAATAGGGATGACTAATTAAAAGGAAAACCCGGTAATACGTAAAGATTTTGAAATAAAATTAAGATGTTATTTGACGCCTTATTTAAATAATTGAATTTCCTTAATTACATGAATAAATATTAACCAATTGATAATAATTAATTTGGACAATCAATTAAATAATCGGCTTCTTTAATTTATAAGAATTGATATATATTTCTTACAAATATGTAAAAATATGCAAATGATACACAATAATATATTCGATATTTTGCCAAATAAATGACAAAATATCACTAAGATAATTTCATAAAATTATTTTCACTCGGTAAAATACATATTTTACTTCATTTATAAATCAAGAACTTTGAATATTTAAATGAGAGTATTGGAGGGTAATAATTAGGTGTCAACACTCACTCTACACTTGCTGCATCTTTTTGTGTGTAAATTTAATTCTTAGCACGAGTTGATCTCAAGACTTCGCCGGTAGTTAAGGAGGCCATTTGGGGGATTCAGGGTGAGCTACTGGTAGATCTGTGGCACCATATTCTTCTTCTTTATTTACTTATTCATGTCTTTTTGTTTCAGACATTGTAGTAGTGCTTATCTTAGAATTGTATCAGTTTCTTAGTGGTTCTTGTACTAGTGACACTAGGTTTTGAGATTTGTCGTATTATTTCCGTAATTTCTATATTATGAGACTTATTTAAGACATAAAATTAACTTTTTAAATTATTTCGCATTGATTCCTTTAATTAATTGGCTTAAATGGTGTGTGGTTGACTTACTGACTTAGTAGGAGTTAGTGTCATCACATGTTAGTAAATTGGGTCATGACAGTGACACACTCCATTCTTTCTGAAATTGTTGTATTTTGTCGGTATGCTACGAGACCTATTTATATATGCATTTTGGGTATGGTGGAGCCTTGTCCCGACCTTTTGTCGGAATACTCTTAGAGGCTTGTAGACATGGGTCGTATGTCCGGATGTTAAGCATGGCCTTGCCGACCTCTTTGTTGATCAACCAATTTTGGACTGCTTACCCTTCAGGGCGTATGTTCATATCGTCTTATGATTGTCATTTTGTGGCCTTGTCGGCCTTATATGAGTTATTATCGTTATGTCTATGGATTGGATATGTCACGGACTTGTCGGCCCAGACCTTCTGTATGTTCAGGTTATGGTTTTAGATGTGGTACGCTCGGCCCAGTATGGCACATGTCGGCCACACCTTCCAAGATTGGGGTGCGACATAAAGAACATTCTTCGCTATTCTCATAGTCAAGATTTTAATTATTCACTAAAAATTTATTAAGAGTTTTTTTTTGGATTGTATTAAAGTTTATGTTCTTCTATTTTATTTTATTTTAGCTTTGAAGAGTAGAATTCATATTTTCTATTTGACTAATTAAATTTTAATACATCATTAAAAAGTCACTATATATGTATGATATAACAATAATAAAAATCACAAAAATCAAATAAAAAAATTATAGAAGGATAGAATAATAGAACCTGACAAGAGGTAGATAACGTAAAAAAGTAACCCCCCAAATTATGGAGTCTAGTAGAAGTTATGAGAGGTAGAGGTAGCCAAAGAAGAACTGGGGGAGGTTATTAGACAAGACATGACACAACTCCAGCTGACTGAGGACATGACCTTAGATAGGAAGATTTGGAAGTCGAGAATTAGGGTAGAAGGTGTTACACCCCGTAGTTCCAGGGTATGTATGTGAGGACATACGTATGAGAATACGACAGTAATATTGGAAATAAAGAAAGGTGTGATTTTTTTCGACGGAAAAGTTTCCGGTTTTTGTGAAGGAAAAAGGTTCGTTAATAGGAATTGGATTTCCAGATTTGGTATTCGGACTTCTGGAATTATTTTAGAAACATTGGAATTTTATTTCCGGAATTCGTCACGTGGGGCCCACATGAGGAATTTACGGTTTGTGGGGCCCACTTTATTTTCGGATTTTTGGCATTACGGATATTTTCGGAAGATGAAATATTTTGGACCAATAGGAGGGCGACATGTGTCACCCCAGGTGGCACATGTTGGACGAATTGGTGGTCAAGTTGGCTTGCACGTTTTTCTCATTTTAAAGGGGTAAAACATTTGGTCAATAGTCTTGCAAGATATTTGTGTAGTAGATAGATAAGTGGGACCCACACACACATGGCTAAATCTAGACCTCACACTTGCTATGATCATAACCCTTGATTCCTCTATAAATACCCCCCTAGTTCAAGACTTCATATCATCCCACACTTAGATTTTCCAAGGCAAAACTCCATCCCTTTCCTTTGTAGTTCTCGGCTTTGGCCTTGATTCTTGAGCGAAAATTGTCCAAAAATTCTTAAAGTTTTAAGTGTTCTTTCTTAGAGTGTTAGGAAGATTAGTAACCAAGAGTTAGAAAAGATTTCACACCTCTAGCCTAAGAACCTCCCCTTGGCCGAGAGTTGCCACATTTAAAGCCTAAGTGTTCTTCACTTTTTGGAGTTGAAGTGTTAAGAGAAGTTGTTTAGAAACTTCTAAGGGTTGCTTGGAGCGGGTTGGAGCGTAAGGAATTGGAGCTAAACGTTGCTCAGGATCGACTTATAATCTTGGATAATTTTGGGCTTATCGAGGTAATTATCTTTGTCCCCCTATTGTAATTGGATATTACATGTTGTAGTAATGTATAGTTGAGTATACTATATGTAGAATGAATATGGAAAAGAATTGAACTGTATTTACATTGGACTGTATTTACAGTAGACTTGTAGTATTATTGTGGAGTAGAATTGTACACGTCCGATTAGACGTGTAACCCCTGGAGTTGTTGGCTTGGTAGCAGGCCTTGTTAGAGGAGGAGATTTATGTGGTTGCGGGAGGAGGAGGTCTTCTAATTTTCCGTAGAATATGGAACCTTGTACTTAGAAATATTCTACGAAGAGATCTAGAAGTTGATAGACATTTTATGGCCATTATAGGTGGAAGTACTACGAGTAGCATATTCTACTTGAAGGGTGGAAAAGGCTAGCAGAGTTATAGTACTTTGGAGCATTTTGCTAATTGTCGATAATCGTCGCGAGGTATGTGAACCTCTTCCTATCCTTTCTAGCATGA
This sequence comes from Przewalskia tangutica, assembly GCA_029844215.1. Lineage (NCBI taxonomy): Eukaryota > Viridiplantae > Streptophyta > Magnoliopsida > Solanales > Solanaceae > Przewalskia > Przewalskia tangutica. Next base: position 110,265,570 of record CM056718.1, read on the forward strand.
TATTTGTGAAATATATATAGTGCGGTAGACGCACGTGTGTTTAAAGGAATTTGATTTTCCTTTTGTGTCCTTGACTTGATTCCAAAGTTAAGTGACTTGTTATGGATTATTAAAGACTTGAATTATGTTAAAAAGTTGTAAAACCTCACTCATGAGTAATGGGTGTGTGGTCTTTTAAAGAATAAAGTTATCTTGATTTCGAAAATAAGAATAGTTGTCCTTGGTTGGTTTAAAACATAAAGTGTTATAATAGCTTTATGGGAAGTTATTTATAACGACTTTATGAAAACAAAAGAATGGTTTTATCATTGGATTTAAAATGACAACTTGATTTTGGGAAAGGAGAAGTAACTTGATTTAAAGGTATAGGTTACTTGTTTTTTTAAGAGTAAGACACTTGGTTAAAAAGTATATTGCTACTTGACTTTTTAAAGGAAAAAATGTCTTTGTTTTAAAAGAATGTATGGAAATTGTTTTGGTTTACTTAAAAGATAGTTACTCTATTTTTGATACTACGGGTATCGTGTGACTTTTGTGTTAGTAACTTGACTATGTTGGCTTGTGATAGCCTTGTAATACTTTCTTGTTGGTTTGATAAGTAAACATGTTATGACGCTACGCGTGTTAGTGTCTTGTAACGTTTGTGTAAGAGGGTTTTCTTGTTGTGCTTATGTTGTTTAACGATAAGCCCGTTGTACTGCTATTATATCACTTACCCCCCTGACTTGTTATGATACCGAAGACTTGTCACCCTCGATGCGAGGAATACCTCATGCGGGTCCATGTGACCTATGCGGAGCTGCGGGAGTTCTAGGATTGATCACTCCGGGTGTGTTACGCCGATGCGAGGGAAACCTCATGCGGTCCATAGGACTATGCGGACTTCGGGGGTCCAGGATGATGCCGCGGGTTAGCTACCCCCGATACGAGGAATACCTCATGCGGACCTAGGTGGTCTATGCGGACTGCGGGAGTTCCAGGATTAGGCTCGCATAATGATACTATGGGCGATTGGCCTTGCTTCGATCATTAGCGGCCTAGAAAAGACCAGTTACGTTATATCTATTTTGCTCTTGTTTATGCCGCGCACTATGCGTTGAATTAGTTGTATTTGTACTTGGTTTTAAAATGTTATGATTTTATTTCGATTTTTACGCTTCACATACTGTACCGCATCGACTCTTCGGGGCCGTTCATGCCGCAGTAAAGGTACACCGCTTGTTGATCCTCGCCATAGGATCACAATCAGCTGGGAAGCTCCGTTTCTCCGGAGGCTTATCTTTGGTATAGTCCCCTGTCGTGGTAGGTACTTACATTCAGGGGTATGGCGGGGCCCTGTCCCGTCGTTGTTGTTATAACATTCTTAGAGGTCTGTAGTACTGTTGTGGGCAAGGTTTGTAAAAGGGATGTAACTGTTCAAGTTTTTATTTATATATACAGAAAGGTAACCGTTTTGGTTAGCCTGTCTTCTTATTTCAATGTTTGTCTTTTATGAGTTTTTATTTCCGCTGATTTTCTCTGATGTTGTATCACTAGGGTGCCCGGGGTAAGGCACCAGTCGCGGGCCCGAGGTCGGGTCGTGACAAAAGTGGTATCAGAGCAGTTAATCCTCGGAAAGTGTCTACAGACCGTATCTAGTAGAGTCTTGATTATCGGTGTGTTGTGCACCACACCTATAATCAGGAGGCTACAGGATATTTAGGATTGGTTTCCATTCTTCTCACTCTGAGATCGTGCCTTAGAGCTGTGTTATAAGTTGGACTCCCTCTGGCGTATTCGTTTGTGCTAGTTATGCCTCTACGCAAGGCAACTAGGGCCCCGATGGGCAAGGCAACGGAGGGAGATACGAGTAGAACACGGAGGGTTACGAGTGCACAGGCCTAGTCATTACCTGAGATAGTTCTTCATTCGGGGAGTTCGGTGACGCCGCTAGCCCCAGGAGAGTTTAGAGCAGTAGCAGTAGCTACTGAGACCACGATACCTGAGCCTCTAGTTCCACGACCAGGAGCCGAGGATATGAGTTACAAGGAGATGGCCCAGTTACTAGTTTGTCTGGTGGCTGGGAATGAGGACGGACGAGAGCCGGTGGTTCCGGCAGTACCAGTAGTTCACCCTAGATCCGATAGTTTTGAGACTTCGGGAATTCTTGAGTTGCAGTCCACCCGAGTTCTATGGATTGAGAACTGAGGAAGATCCTCAGGAGTTTATTCGACAGTTGCAGCGGATCATGGAAGTGATCAAAACCTTAGAGGCATTTCTTACACACTTCTTGCCCTCGCAGATGAGGAGAGCTCGGGCAGATAGATTTTTGAGGCTGAGGCAGAACGGGCGGACGGTTCGGGAATACAGTATCGAGTTTGACTCATTGGCTCGTTATGTCCCCACGTTAGTGGCAGACAAAGAGGATAGTGTGCACTGATATGTCACAGGACTTGACGATTATCTAGTGAAGGAAGGTACAAGAGTAACTCTTCAGTCAGGCATGGACGTTGCCCGCGTACAGACTTATGCGCAGCAGACTGAGTGTCACGACCCGAACCCCGGGCCCGTGACTGGTGCCCTACCTGGGCACCCTTCTACCCTAACAACTAAGTAAACTGCGGAAATTAAATAACACCTCTTTTTTTTTAAACCCAATCGTACGTGCAAGGGCAAAGCCGACCAGGCTGCCATATAATATACATAACAAAAGACACTACACCGTACATGAGTCCAATCCCACATATGAATACAGACCTCTAAGAGTTATATCAACTATGACGGACAAGGCCCCACCGTACTCATAATCGTACAAAAGCACATCGAAAGAACTTATACCAAAAAGATAAACTCCCGAATGTATGAGCTATCCAAAACTCGAGCGGTCCTACACTGCCGATCACCAAACAACAGACCTAAACTCATGCAGATGAACGCAGCCCCGGCGAGGTCGAAGACGAAGAATGTACCAAGTATGTGAAGTGAAAAATATCAGAATGAAATCATAATCTAAACAAAACAGAGACATGTATGATAGCCAACCTACAAGACATACAACACATAAGCGATATAATAAGTCGTGACGCATGCCCTCAAGTCATTTCTAAAATATAACCATGGGTCTCACGCCCATAATATCAATCATGCCCGTGGAATCCTTCCTCACTGCCGGCAGCCCATGATATAATATAACACCAATAGGCATGCATGAACACCAAGTCCCACCGGTGGTATAGCGTCTTGGGGTTTTACCCCTCACTTATACTCTTACCCTGGAGAAGGTGGTAAATCAGGTGGTATAGCATCTTGGGGGCTTACCCCTCACTTATACTCTTACCCTGGAGAAGGTGGTAAAGCATCTTGGGGGTTTACCCCTCACTTATACTCTTACCCTATCTCAACCGACCATCAAACAAAACAAGCACGGGGTATAATGTCTTGGGGGTTTACCCCTCACTTATATCAGAAAGGTCTTCTCATTCCCCATCCAGTATTTCAGCAAGTCTTCACATCCTTCTTCATTGAGAACTGCTTGGTACGGTTCTATTTAGTAGTGTTACCACCGCACATTCTATTTTTGAGTCTTTCAATACTAGCCGCAGAAACTGTTAGCGATTTATCCACACGCTTAACGCAAGTTGTTATACCCCGTACTTCCAGAGTATGTATGCGAGGACGTACGTACGATTATTCAAGCCCTAATTAGGTTAAGATGAAATTGTGAGCTTTCAACGGAAGAGAGTCCGAACCTTGTGAAGGAAATTTTACGTTTTTAATATTTTAACCGATTACAGATTTTTCCGAGAGACGAAATATTTGGACCAATAGGAGGGAGACATGTGGCACCCTTAGGTGGCATGTTTGGACGAAAAAGTTGGGCTAGTGGACAAGTCAAATGGTCAAGTCTTGGAAGATATTTCTTTGGGTGAGTGGGAGTAGGTAGTGGACGTTTTTTGGTGCTAGTGGAAGGCCACATGGCTCATTGTTGTGGGGGACATATGTCTCAAGGTTGTGGTGGACATATGTCCCAACATTGTGGTGGACACTTGGTTGGAAGACCTCATTCTTCACATGGATCCAAATCTTCACCCTCCATTTGTTTTAATCTTGTCCATTGAAGGTTCTATAAATACCCCCCTCTTGTGCAAGACTTCTTCATCCACAAAAACAAATTCCAAGTCTCCAAACATCCTTCCCTCTAGTAGTGTTCTCGTCCAAAGTCCTCCCCCCCTTTCCCTAGTTCTCGCCCAAACACCCTTTCCCCCCTTCCTTGTTGTTCTCGTTGAAATACCCCCCCCCCCCCTTGGTAGAAAAATTATTCTCCAAGTATTGTTACTATGCCAAAATACCTTAGTCAAATACCTTGTAGTATTCCAAAGTTACCTCTACACTAAAAGCCCAGAAATACTACTTTATATCCATTAGTCACAAAACGAAACCCTAAGGAAAATCTTCATAGTTGGTTGAAGTATTAGGTAGAAGTTGTTTGGAAACTTCTAAGGGTTTCTTGGAGCTATCGGAGCGTGCAGAATAGGAGCTAAACCTTGCTCAGGATCGACATATATCTTGGATAATTTTGGGCTTGTCGAGGTGAATATCTTGTCCTTCTATTGTAATTGGAGATTACATACTGTAGTAGTATAGAAATGAGTATAAGACGTATCGAATGATGGTATAAAAGAAGAGAATTGAACTGATTTACATAGATTTGATTTACTGAGACTTGTGTAGTTTAACTGTAGGAAGTCTGCCCGATTTTCCGTAGAATAGAGAACCCTCTGCTTAGAATATTCTACAGAGTAGTCTAGACGTTGATAGACGTATTTGACTATTATAGGTTGATACTCTGCGCGCGACATATTCGACTTGGCAGGTGGATTTCGCCGAGGAGGTATGTGATTCTTCCTATCCTCTTGAGCATGATATTTTTGATATATATATAGTACGGTAGACGTACGTGTGTTAACTAAAATTGGTTTTACTCTGATGTCTTTTGACTTGAGTTTTAAATAATAAGAATCTTGAAGTATTTCAAAAGAGTTATGAATCATTTTCGAAAGAAAAGTAATACTTGGTTTTAAAAAGCTTAAGAGTTATACTAGTTTTATGGGAAGTTAGGTATAACGACTTAAGAAAGATAAAAGGGAAGGTTTACTTATTTGTTTATGAAAGTCTTGTATTGATTTCTGAAAAGTGTAGTAAGATGGTTTGATAAGTAAACATGTTATGATGCTACGTGTGTTAGTGTCTTGTGATGTTTGTGTAAGGGGTTTTTTCTTGTTGTGCTTACGTTGTTAAACGATAAGCCCGTTGTACTGCTATTATATCACATACCCCCCTGACTTGTTATAATGCTGAGGACTTGCCACCCTCGATGCGGGTCTATATGGCCTATGCGGTCCGTGGCCTATGCGAGTCGCGGGAGTTCCAGGATTGATCACTCCGGGTGTGTTACGCCGATGCGGGTCTATATGGCCTATGCGGTCCACAGGACTATGCGGACTTCGGGGGTCCAGGAGGGTACCGCGAGTTAGCTACCCCCGATGCGAGGAATACCTCATCCGGGGGGGGGGGCATATGCGGACTGCGGGAGTTCCAGGATTAGGCACGCATAATGATACTATGGGCGATTGGCCTTGCTTCGATCATTAGCGGCCTAGAAAAGACCAGTTACGTTATATCTATTTTGCTCTTGTTTATGCTGTGGCACTATGTGCAGTTAAATTGGTTGTATTTGTAAGTGGTTTTAAAAATGCTTTGATTTCATTTCGATTTTACGCTTCACATACTTGGTACTGTTATCTTGACCTCCTTCGAGGCCGTTCATGCCGCAGGTAAGGGAAAGCAGGTGGTAGATCCTCGTTCTTAGGATCCTTACTCTGGTGTCAGGAGCCCCATTTCTCCGGAGGCTCGACTTTTGGTACGGCTCTCCCTGTGTTGTAGATATTATGTACATTCAGGGTATGGCGGGGCCCTGTCCCGCCATAGTTGTTTACATTTCCTAGAGGTCTGTAGTCCTGTTGTAAAGTTGGGATGTAACTGCCAGACTTGGTACATATATATATATGCCGAAAGGCAACTTTTTCTCAGATAAACTGTGTCTCATTTTACATTGTTTCATGTCTTGTTTTTATATTCCGCTGATTACTCTGATGTATGTCTACTTGGGTGCCCGGGTAAGGCACCAGTCACGGGCCCGGGATCGGGTCGTGACAAAAGTGGTATCAGAGCAGTTAATCCTCGGAAAGTGTCTACAGACCGTATCTAGTAGAGTCTTGATTATCAGTGTTGTGCACCACACCAATAATCAGGAGGCTATAGGATATTTAGGATTGGTTTCCATTCTTCTCACTCTGAGATCGTGCCTTAGAGCTGTGCTATAAGTTGGACCTCTAACGTATTTCTTTCTTTACTGATTATGCCTCCACGTAAGGCAACCCGCCGGGCAAGGCAAAGCGGTAGGAGCTGCTAGTAGGACACGTAGGGTCACGAGGTCCCAGCCCCGCCTATACCTGGGCGCGATACCTCGACGGCGAGTTCCACGACGCCGCCAAATTTCAGCGAGGTTTGAGCCGCAGCAGCGGGTCGATGAGACCACGACTGCGCCTCCGTCCCACACCGGAGCAGAGGAGATGGGTTACGAGAGATGGCCCGCCATCGCCGTGATTGTGGCATACGAGGATAGGCCGGATGCAGCAGTTCAGCTTCAGCAGCATTCGTGGTTCACCCGAGGTCGGATAGTTTGAGGCTACGGGATTTTCTGAGTTGTAGCCTGCCAGAGTTCTACGGGTCGAGGCCTGAGGATGATCCGCAGGAGTTCATCCGATAGTTACAGCGGATCATGAGAGTGATCAAGGTTTCAGAGACCGAGTCCGTGATCTTCGGTTCGCATCGGCTGCGTGATACCGCAGTCGATTGGTTTGATTCGTGGGAGCTATCCTGGGGAGAGCATGCGCCTCCAGCAGTATGGGAAGAGTTCTCGGAGGCATTTCTCACTCATTTCTTGCCGCCACAGATGAGGAGAGCACGGGCCGACATATTTTTGATGCTGAGGCAGAGAGGGCGCACAGTTCGGGAGTACAACGTTGAGTTCGATTCGTTGGCTCGATATGTCCCTGCGTTAGTAGCAGATATGGAGGACCGAGTGCACCGCTACGTCACGGGACTGGATGACTACTTGGCAGAGTCTTGCTCAGGTGTGGCTCTTCAGCCGGGCATGGACATTTCCCGCATGCAGGCTCATGCACTTGGATGCGAGGAGCGTAGAGGCCGACGGGTCGAGATATCGCCAGCAGGTAAGCCAAGACGGCCGGATCTTTTGGTAGCTCTCGGGGTGGACGGTCTCAGCAGCAGACTAGATTTGCACCACAGCCAGCTCAGAGCACTCCTACACCATCTTCAGGACAGCCAGGGTATTCGGGGCAGATCAGGGCCCCAAGACTTCGGACTTTCAGGGTAGCAGGGGTGCTAACCGGTCGAGGTCCTCTCAGTGTGTCCGATGTGGTAGATTCCATGCCGGGAGTTGTGATACTACCTCGGGAGTTTGCTACACTTGCGGCCAGCAGGGTCACTATGCGAGAGCCTGTCCGACCAGAGGCGGCAGTGGTAGGGTCACCACTACGGTCTTTTGCCGGTCTTCATCTCCTATGATTTCGCCCGAGGGCGTGGTACTGGACCAGCAGGTCGCGGCAGAGGTCGTGGCACGGGTCCTAGTTCTAGCGGTCCTCAGAACCGCATTTATGCCTTGTCCAGCCGACAGGACCAGGAGGCGTCGCCGGATGTCGTCACAGGTACTTTATCAGTTTCTTGTTGTGACGTGTATGCCTTGTTAGATCCGGGTTCTACTCTGTCCTATATATCTCCCCATATTGCTAGTAGGATAGGGATAGAGCCTGAGTCCATAGACCCTTTCGAGGTAGCTACGCCAGTGGGTGATTCGGTGGTAGCTCGGCGGGTATATAGGGCTTGTCCAGTGACCATATGCAGTCGTCAGACTCTAGCCGACTTGATAGAGTTGGATATGACTGATTTCGATGTGATCATGGGTATGGATTGGTTAGCTTCTTGCTACGCCAATGTAGACTGCAGGGAGAGAGTGGTACGGTTCCGATTCTTTCCGGGAGCCGTTATTGAGTGGGAGGAACACTATGTCGCCGGCGGGTAGGTTTATTTCTTACCTCAAGGCTAGGAAGAGAGTGCGAAGGGTATATCTACCATCTCATTCGTGTTTGATCTCGAGGTCGCGGTACGATTTTCATCGATTCAGAGTCGAGAGTTCCCGGATGTGTTTCCGCACGACCTCCGTATCCTCCCGAGAGGAGATAGAGTTTTGTATCGATGTTCTGCCAGATACTCGGCCTATATCCATTCCGCCATACAGAATGGCACCTGCCGAGTTGAGAGAGTTGACGGATCAGCTGAGAGATTTGCTGGAGAAGGGCTTCATCAGGCCTAGTGTTTCTCCCTGGGGAGCGCCGGTATTGTTCGTGAAGAAGAAGGACGGGACGCTGCGCATGTGTGTTGATTACAGGCAGCTGAACAAGGTGACTATTAAGAACAGATACCCCCTTCCCAGGATTGATGATTTGTTCGACCAGTTGCAGGGTGCGAGATGTTTCTCCAAGATTGATCTGCGATCGGGCTATCATCAGGTGCGAGTTAGAGAGGCAGATGTCCCTAGGACTGCATTCCGGACCCGGTACGGGCACTATGAGTTCAGGGTTATGTCTTTCGGTTTGACCAATGCTCCGGCGGTATTTATGGATTTGATGAACCGAGTATTCAAGCCATTTTTGGATATGTTTGTGATAGTGTTCATTGATGACATCTTGGTTTATTCCCGCCGTGAGGCGAGCACGCGAGCATTTGAGGCATCAGGCCGAGAGTTCTCTAGACCAGAATAGACGCCAAGTTTTCCAAATGTGAGTTTTGGTTGGCTTCGGTGGCGTTCTTAGGGCACATTGTTGGGGCTGATGGTATTCGGGTGGATACGACCAAGATCGAGGCAGTCAGGAGTTGGCCTAGACCTACTACTCCGACAGAGGTTCGCAGTTTTCTGGGCCTTGCAGGTTACTATCGGAGGTTCGTGGAGAAGTTTGCTTCTATTTCGATTTTGACTAAGCCGACTCGAAGGCGCTAAGTTTCAGCCGATCGATGCTTGTGGCGGGGTTTCCACCATCAAGGAGAGATTGACGACCGCCCCAATTCTTACTTTTCCAGAGGGCCTAGACGGCTATGTGGTGTATTGTGATGCGTCAGGCGTCGGGCTTGGATGTGTGTTGATGCAGCAGGGTAAGGTTATAGCATACGCATCTCGACAGCTCAAGAAACATGAGACTCTAATCGGGTGTTGTGAACAAAAATAAATCGGCCAAGCCACTTTAAAGTCCAAACTTTTCTACGTACGTCCTTACGTACATACTCTGGAAATACGGGGTATAACATTCTCCCCTCCTTAGAAACATTCGTCCCGAATGTTCCTTCTAAGTCTCAAAACAAACGCGCGCCAGTATAGTCTTCACTACTATACTTACGAGAACAATCCTGCCCACATGGCCACAGAAACACCCGCGCAAATACCTCCATCCAAGTCCACGAGGAAACACCTCTAACATCACCACCAATACCTCTCTCGGGGTTCTAAAATATACTTCTTTCGCACCTTCTCTTTACAAAAGAAATGATCACATCTATGTGTCACGACCCGCGAATCCGGGCCCGTGACTGGTGCCTTACCCCGGGCACCCTAGTGATACAACATCAGAGAAAATCAGCGGAAATAAAACATAATCATGAAATGAGAGATATTATAAATAAACAAAGCAACCAAAAAAAGCTTGCCTTTCAACATATATATATAAACGTTTGAACAAGCATAATCCTTACAACCCCGCCACAACAAGCATGCACCTCTAAGATTTTTACAACAACTATGACGGACAGGCCCGCCATACCCCGAATGTACAAGAACCTACAGACATCGTGGTAACATACCAAAGATAAGCCTCCAAGGAACGAGCTTCCGACACGAAAGGTGATCCTAAAACGGATCGACGGTAGATGTATTCTACTGCGGCATGAACGCACTTCAAGGAGGTCGATAACAGTACCAAGTATGTGAAATCAGAATATCAGAAATGAAATCATAATAGTCTATATAAAGAATGAGACATGTATGATAACCAAACTACAGTACACACATATAACAGTTATATCAAGTCAGGGTCTCACGCCCTCCGGGTCATTTACTCAAATATAATTATGGGTCTCACGCCCACAACATCAGTCATGCCCGTGGAATACCTTCCTCACTGCCGACAGTCTATGATATGATAATCATCAAGAAGTACACCTGAACACCAAGTCCTACCTGATGCCAAAGTCGTAATAACAATACAATACAACCAAACCACGAAGCTGACACGGGGCAAGTGCGAGAGCCGACTACCAGATACCAAGGCCGGTCACGTAGCTGATCGGGGCAAGTACGAGGGCTGACCACCAGGTACCAAGGCCGTATCACGAGACTTCGTCACTACACTGAATCTGGCAAGTGCGAGGGCTAACTACAGTACCAAGGCCGAATCACCACGAGGCGGCAAGTACGAAGCCACCACCGTGTACCAAGGCCGAACAGTAAGAAACCTCATGGAGAGCTAGTCCATGGAATAACACTATCATCAGGAGCATACCCGTGAAATTTTCCGTCACTGCCGGTACGTCCAAGTAAGTCCTCAACAAGTCAACCGGCCCTCCATTGAGAGACGCGGTAATATAGAACACAATTCTTGCATAACAAAGGCTATCACAACAAGCATAGGCAAGTTACACAACAACAAGCATAGGCAAGTTACACAACAACAAGCACAGGTAAGTTACACAACAACAAGCATAGGCAAGTTACACAACAACAAGCATAGGCAAGTTATCCACAACTCAAGGTACTTTCATTTTATGTCAAAGTCCGGGTTTTAATCCTAAAGTACTACGTACGTTAAGTTCCTTTTAAAGATCCATTCCCTTTTATAAAAGTCACCCGATACCCGTAGCATAAAATAGAGTGACTTATATCTTTTAAGTAAACCAAAACAACTTCCATACTATCCTTTTTAAAACCAAATTAAGGAAATACCATGCCTTCTTTTTAGACCAAAACAATTCTCTTTTTAAAGTCAAGTTACCACATTAAAACCAGTGATAAAAACCCTTCTTTTGTTTTCATAAAGTCGTTATAACCAACTTCCCATAAGGTCATATAACACTTTATGTTTTAAACCATTTTAAGACAACACAATGCCTTTCTTTACCCTAAAGTTCCAGTTTGCCTAATTTCAATTACGCCATCTCTTTTAGAAAAGTTTCATAGTTCAATGTCTTAATCTCTTTTAAAACAATTGAGTAACATATGCCCTAAAGTAGTAGGTTATTCTTGTTCATAATCAATCTTATTAAGCACCATGATCTAGAAAATGTAATCTCATTTTGTCTCATCTTAGCTTCTATGCAGATGGAGGTTTCTCTGTTTTAATAATACTTCATTAGTCATTACATTTTCCTTTATTAGCGCTGCAGTGGTTTGTTCGATACTTATTCTGATTTCTCAATCAAGAAACATTATTCCTTTACAACTGTGTACTCATTACTCACGAATGAGGTTTCACACTAACATCCATATCAAGTCAAGTCTTTTATCTTTTAAGATTAAGTCTCTTAACTTCTAAAAATCAAGAAACCATTCTCTCTTAAGACGTTATACCTAACTTCCCTAAAGCTAGTATAACTCTTATGTTTTCAAAACCAAGTATTACTCTTCATAAAGATGATTCAACATTCTTTTGAAATACTTCAAGATTCCTTACTATTACACAACAAGTCGCTTATAAGTCAAATCGCTTACCTTTTAAAACCACAAAGCATTTCCTTACTTACATAAAGTCATATAACCAACTTCCCATAAAGTCGTTATAACACTTTATGTTTTAAACCAATCAAATACATTTAGCACATGTACGCTCACCGACTACATAGTTACACACATATCATGCTAGAAAAGATAGGAAGAGGTTCACATACCTCGCGACGATTATCGACTAAAAGCAAAACGCTCCAAGTACCTCAAACCGTCGGCTACACCTTAAGCCAAGTAGACCACGCCACACGCAGTATTTCAACCTATAGAGGCCACAAGGCGCCTATTAACATCTTAGATCTCAATGTAAAATATTCTACAGAAAATTCGGCAGCACGTCCCCCCCCCCCCTCGCAACAACGTAAATCTCCTCCTCTATCGAGGCCGGCTACCAAGCCAACCGGGGGGGGGGGGGGGGTTTGCTCGTCTAACCGGACGTGTACAATTCTACTCACGAATACTACACAAGTCTCATCTGATACACCTATGTAATTTACGTCGATTCTCTTCTTTAAAATTCAGGCTTAAGTCAAAAGACATTGCCGCACAATTATAATGTTCAGTTCTATATATAGTATACTTCAACTATATATTCCTACAACATGTAATTTCCAATTACAATAGAAGGTCAAGAGTGTTTACCTCGATAAGCCCAAAATTATCCGAGTTTATATGTCGATCCTGAGCAAGGTTTAGCTCCTACTCTGTGCGCTCCAACCCGCTCCAAACAACCCTTAGAAGTTCTAACCAACTTCTACTCAATTACTTCAACTATCAATGAAGATTTCCTTAGGGTTTCGTTTAGTGGCTAAAGGAAGTATAATAGTATTTTCTGGGCTTTTGTATAAGTGTAACCTTGGGAAAACTACAAGGTATTTGGGCCAAGATATTTGGGCATTAAAACAATACTTGGAGAGTATTTCTATACCACAAAAGGGGGGTATTTATACGAGACAACAAGGCTAGGGGGGGTACCCCACGGCTAACCACTACAAAGGGGGAGGGGGAAGCTCTCGGCCAAAGGGTCTTCTCAAAGGGGGAGGGGGAAGCTCTCGGCCAAAGGGTCTTCTCAAAGGGGGAGGGGGGTGTGGTGGACGAAAGAACAAGAGGGAGGGAGTATTTTGAGACTTAGATAGATTGCTCAAGTTTTGGATGAAGAAAGTCTTCAACTTAGAGGGGTATTTATAGGTCAAGTGAAGGCCAACCAATGACCAAGATGAAGACAAGTGCATAGCAAGTGTAAGGCCAAGATTTAGCCATGTGCTACCTTATCCATCTACACAAAATATCCTACCTAACCCTTGACCAAAATTTCAACACAAAAAACGTGCAAGACTAGCCCATTTGCCGTCCAACCTCTTCCAATGTGAGGGTGACACATGTCACCCTCCCGTTGGTCCAAAATGTTTCGTCTCTCGGAAAAATCCGCAAAAATTATTAATGACATAGCCGGAATTTTCCCTACGTAAGCTGTGGAAACGTTTCGTCGGAAAACGACTCTTTTCGGCACTTGTGCCCAATTTCGAACCTTGCCTAATCTTAAGGCTCAAATTCTTATACGTACGCCCTCACGTACATACTCTGGAAATACGGGGTATAACACTATGCTCGCCATACATGCTCGCTTCTTCCCTTACGTATCGTACCTTGCTTGTACACTCGAACTCTTACCACATTTCTGTTACTGCTTCAGTTTCCAAAACTCGGGGTTACTATCTCTAACGTGGTCATCATTAACTGGGAACACTCTGGATGGATCTCCGATACTTTCCCGAACATAACAATACGAAAGACCGGACGTACTGCCTCCTAAGTCGGACGGCAAATGCTATCATATAGGCAACCTGGCCTATCCCTCACATGAACTCAAAAGGCCCAAAGTAACTCGGGCTAAGTTTCCTCTGTTTTCCAAAGCTCATCGCACCCTATCCGGGGTGGTACCTTCAAGAAGACCGACCGTCAACCTGAACTCTAAGCGTCGTCGCCGATAATCCGCACGATTTCTCTGAGCTGCCAAAAACCTCTTCTAGATAAGCCTCACCCTATCCACAGTCTGTTGGAACAAGCCTGAACCAACTATCTGAACCTTGCCAACATCAAACCAATCGACCGGCAACTTACACTTCCGCCCTGCAAGGCGTCATAAAGCGACATCCGAATACTGAAATGGTAGCTACTAAAACACTCCCTCAACAGGAGACAACAATCCTTACAGCTACCACAAATCCACACACCGCCCGAGGCGAATACGATACGAGACTCACCGAGTTCCTAATCTCGCTGTAAAATGTCACGACCAAACCGCCCGTGGATCGTGCCTTACCCCGCACCCTAGTGATACAACATCGAGTAATCACGAACATAAAACAATAACATGAAACCAATGCAATAAGACGGTGAAATAAGACAAAGCAACCTAAAACGTTACCTTCATAATATATAACAATTTGAACAAGCTATCCCTTTCTACAACTCGCCCACAACAGCATTACTGCACTCTAAGAATGATACGACAACAATGGCGGACAGGCCCCGCCAAACCCCGAATGTAAACACCTACTACGACAGGGACTATACCATCGATAAGCCTCCGAGAAACGGAGCTTTCCAAACGCCGAACTGTGACCGAGAGCTAGGATCAACGATCGGTGTACCTCAACTGCGGATGAACGCAGCCCGAGGTCGATAACAGTACCAAGTATGTGAAATCAAAATATCAGAAATGAAATCATAGTAGTCTATATAAAGCAGAGACATGTATGATAACCAAACTACGATTCACAATAAATAAGCGATCATGTCAAGTCGTGACTCACGCCTCAAGTCATCACTCAAATATAACAATGGGTCTCACGCCCACAACATCAATCACGCCTGGCATACCTTCGTGACCGCCAGCCTATGATATAATCACACCAAGAAGTACATATGAACACCGTGTCCCACCTGTGTCATCATAAAAACCGTGACGGTAAGTACGGCGCATAGTCGACTACTAAAACCCACAAGACAAACAAGGTCGTAAATCAGATTATGAGATCTGTCTGCATCCACATGATCAAAGCCGCCACTCGCTCGCAGATCTAATGTCGCGCTGCCTAGCCCCGAACTTCCCTAGCTCGCACGGCCACCCCAATGGCCCGCATGAGGTATTCCCCGCATCGAGGGTAGCTACTCCCCGGCAGCGTCTGGACTCGCCGTCCGCATGGCCACATAGACCGCATGACCACAAGGGCCCGCATACTAACCTGGAACTCCCGCAGCTCGATAGCCATACTGCACTGCATAAGGTATTCTCGAATCATAGGTCACTAGACCCGCCTGAGTCTACCCCGCATCGGAGGGCAGCTTAACCTCCGGAAACAAGTCAAGGTGAGTGGTATAATACCAACATAACGGCTGATCGTTAAACAACTTTAAGCGCAATCGAGGGAAAACCCCCTTTACACAAAACATCACAAGATACTAACACACGTAGCATCCTAGCATGTTTACTTATCAAATCAACAAGAAAGTATTACAAGGCTATCACAAACCAACACAATCAAGTTATACACACAAGGTACATTCTAATATATGATTAACAAGATCGGGTATCTATTCCCAAAGTACTTCATACATTATCTTTTAAAAGATACGTTACGTTTACAAAAGTCACACAATACCCGTAGTATATGAAAATAGAGTGATTATCTTTTGAAGTAAATCAAAACACTTCTCTTCAGAAATCAAGTAACAACATTCTTTTCCAAATGTTTCAAGTTTGCCTAATTTCAATTACTCAAGTTTCTCATTTTCGAAAGGTTTCGTAGTTCATAATTTTAATCACTTAATGATATAATTCTCCTTTAAAAGCAATTTGAGAAACATATGTCTGATACGTGAGTAGGTTATTCTTGTTTATAACAATCTTATTTAAGCAGCCATGATCTAGGAAATGTAACATCATTTTGTCTCATCTTAGTTTCTATGCAGATGGAAGTTTCTACTGGTTTTACTAATACATTATTAGTCAAAACATTTCCCTTTATTAGCGCTGCTGTGGTTTGTTCGATACTTATTCTGATTTCCGAAATTAGTAAAACATTATTGCTTTTAAAATCAAGTACTCATTACTCGCGAATGAGGTTTTACAACATTTTTAACAAAATGTTAATTATCAAGTAAAACAAGTTAAGTCTCTTATCTTCAAGATTAAGTCTCTTAACTTTTAAAATCAGTAAACCATTCTCTTTACTTCTCTTAAAACGTTATACCTAACTTCCCATAAAGCTAGTATAACTCTTCTTTCAGAATGATTCTTTATTATCACACATCAAGTAAGTTATAAGTCAAATCAGTTACCTTTTAAAACCACAAAGCATTTTACACATGTACGTCTACCGTACTACATAGTTATACACACATCATGCTAGAAAAGATAGGAAGAGGTTCACATACCTCGCGACGATTATCGACTAATAGCAAAACGCTCCAAGTACCTCAAACCGTTGGCTACTCCTTAAGCCAAGTAGATCGCGCCACGCATAGTACTTCAACCTATAAGGCCACAAGGCGCTTATTAACATCTAGATCATATCGTAGAACATTCTACAGAAAATTCGGCAGACTCTCCCGCAAATCGCAGAATCTCCTCCTCTATCGAGGCCGGCTATCAAGCCAACCAGGGGGGGTTTATACATCTAACCGGACGTGTACAATTCTACTTCACAGTAATGCTACACAAGTCTACTGTAATACAGTCCTATGTAATTACAGTTCAGTTCTCTTTCTTTATATTCAGGCTTAAGTCAAAAGACATTGCCGCAAAGCTAGGTTCAGTTCTATATATAGTATACTTCAACTATATAAGTCTTACAACATGTAATTTCCAATTACAATAAGGGGACAAGATATTACCTCGATAAGCCCAAAATTATCCTAGTTTAATGTCGCTCCTGAGCAACGTTTAGCTCCAACTCCGCGCGCTCCAACCCGCTCCAAACCACCCTTAGAAGTTCTAACCAACTTCTACATAATACTCCAACTATCTATGGAGATTTTCCTTAGGGTTTCGTTTTTGTGACTGACGGGAAGTATAATAGTATTTCTGGGCTTTTCGTATAGGTATAACCTTAGAATACTACAAGGTATACGGCTAAGGTAATTTGGGTATAGTAACAATACTTTTGAGAGTATTTCTACCAAGAGGGGGGGTATTTATACGAGACAACACCACAAAGTGGTGTATACCTCGGCCAACCCCACTGTGGGGTACTCGCCAAGGGGAGAGCTCTACCACAAGGCCTCACAGGGGAGGGTGGGACGAAACCAACAAGGAGGAGGGAAGATTTCAAGACTTGGAATTTGTAGAATGGATGAAGAAGTCTTCAAAGGGGGGGGGGTATTTATAGGTCTAGCAAAGGCCAACCAATGGCCAAGATCATGCCAAGTGCAAGGCAAGTGTAGGGCCATGATCATGCCAAGTGCACCTTATCCATCTACCACAAAAATATCCTACCTACTACTTGACAAAACCCAACCATTTCGTCCCATGCTTTACCGCCACTCCCACCAACTAGGGTGACAAGTGTCGCCCTCTTGTTGGTCCAAAATGTTTCGTCTCTCGGAAAAATCCGCAAAAATTAGAAATGACATAGCCGGAATTTTCCCTTCGCAAGTTGTATAAAACGTTTCGTCGAAAAACGACTCTAATCGGGTGTTGTGCACAAAATAATTCGGTCAAGCCACTTTAAAGCCCAAACTTTTCTACGCACGCCCCACGCATATACTCGAAAATACGGTATAACATAAAACTTCCGTAAATAGAAACAACAGAACTGGCTCCACTGTCTGTCATAAGGTAAAGGTAGGCACCCCGTGCAGCCTTACAACCTTTCTGATATAACGCCTCGCAACATACCCCCGAGTACACGGTTTGGACTAAAAGATAAGACGGGCTGACCTCATCGGCCCGACTACTGATTGAACGCATCCACGAACTCGTACGCTGGTTAACTAAACTTGGGCCTAACACCCTCATAACCCTAACACAAAGCGGGACCACCAAAAACTGACCCCACCACCATACAAAGCCGCGGTTGACCCGCAACGCGGGCCTCAACCCGACCCGCAACGCCGCAGACACTAGCTCCCGAACCGAAAACTCTCACTAATCACGTTACGAAAACCTAGCGGTCTTCTTAGCTCAACTACCCTCTTTCATTCCACACTACTCAGGGACTTATCCCACAAACATAGCTTACGTGCACTATGCACTCCGACAAGGGTCAAATATAAAATACTTCTTTACTCGAGATGGCCTTTCCTCTAAGGTCTCTACGTATAAAGCTCTAAGGCTCACACCTTCTCTATCCCTCAAATCTTACTTGGTTAACTAACCAAGATTTCTAATTACAATTTACACAATGCTATCAGAATATAACACTTAAGGTATACTCACCCTATCACACATACTAATCCCTAGAGGGTTAAAGATCTATTTGTATTTATCGCTTCACTCCCTTAGTCGTTTAATCAAACTCGCCTCGTAGGCGATAGCTGGGAGGTGACGAACTACCCACCGATCCTAAAGGCTGAGTCCTCCTACTAGGACACCCATTCGACACATGGCCCTGACGGCCGCCGGTAATACGAGCACCAACAAAAAGACGACGTTCCCCGAGATGACGTCACACACCGTGAACACCGGGAAAATCGAATCCGGCCGGAACCTACGTGTAGTTGTGAACCAAAGCTCGAGCTCGACCAACTCCTGCATACCCCGAACGTCCTGAAACCTGTAGAGGACCTTTCTGCACTGGTGGATGTGCATAATCTAATCTGCTGGTGAGGTGACTCGACTCGAAAGTTGCCAAAGGACCTTCTGCCCCGCCTCTTCTTCGCCCTTAACCCGTCGATCTCTACGCTTTGGCTCGCCGCGACAAGCCCGCATACGTGCCATGCTCAAGCTTCAATCAAGAATTACTCGCACAACCCTTTCTAAGATATTCATCAAGACTCGCAGACATCGGTATACTCTCTGGTAGCCAAATCCATAGCTAGTAACAGGGTTGTCTCTTCGCAATCTCTATTCTCTGTTTCCAGTCGTGGAACTGAAGGTTCAAATGTCATGGCCGCAGTAGGAATCATTGCCGCCGGTATAAACTCACTGGGCCGTGACGAGCATAACTCCCCGAACGAAGCACCTAACTCGGGTGATGGTTGGGCTCGCCCTCGTAACCTCTCAGATTTACTCGCAGCCTCTCCGCTTTGCCTCCCCGGGGTTGCCCTACGTGGAGGCATAACGGTAAGGGAAAGAAATACGTGAGAGGGTCCAACTTACAACACAGCTCTAAGGCACGATCTCAGAGTGAGAAGAATAGAAACCAATCCTAAATATCCTATAGCCTCCTGATTATTGGTGTGGTGCACAACACACCGATAATCAAGACTCTACTGGATACGGTCTGTAGAAACTTTCCGAGGATTAACTGCTCTGATACCACTTTTGTCACGACCCGAACCCGGGCCCGTGACTGGTGCCTTACCCCGGGCACCCTAGTGATACAACATCAGAGTAATCAGCGGAACATAAGACGATAACATGAAATAACAAGAAGTATGAAACAATAGTTTGAGAAAACTTGCCTTACGCATATATATATAAATCAATTTAAAACCGAATGCTACATCCCATTACAACTCGCCACAACAAGCATTTCACGCACTTCTAAGAATGATACGACAACAATGGCGGACAGGCCCCGCCATACCCTCGAATGTAAATACCTACAACGACAGGACTATACCATCGATAAGCCTCCGAGAAACGGAGCTTCCCATACGCTGAATCGTGACCCTAAGAGCGAGGATCAACACGGTGTACCTTTACTCGCGCAGATGAACGCGGCCCAAGGAGGTCGATAACAGTACCAAGTATGTGAAATCGAAATATCAGAATGAAATCATAATAGTCTATAAAGCAGAGACATGTATGATAACCAAACTACGATTCACAATAAATAGGCGATCATGTCAAGTCGTGACTCACGCCTCAAAGTCATCACTCAAATGTAACTATGGGTCTCACGCCCATAACATCAATCATGCCCGTGGAATACCTTCCTCACCGCCAGCTTTATGATATAAAAGCACCAAGAAATACACATGAACACGGGTCCCACCTGATCCTAATAAAACAAGACAGGTGTAAATGCGAAGGCATAACCGACTACTAACACCTACAAGATTAACAGTGGTCATAAATCAGATCATGATATCTGTCTGCATCGTCACATGATCAAAGCCGTCACTGCGCGCAGATCAAATGCGCCTAGCCTCGAACTCTCTCAGAGCTCGCATAGGCCAACCTCATAGGCCCGCACGGTATTCTCGCATCGAGGGTAGCTACTCCCGGCATCGCCCTTCACTCGCGATCGCATGGCCACAAAGACCGCATGACCACAAGGGCCGCAAACTAACACGAACTCCCGTAGTTCGCATGGATCCCCGACCCGCATGAGGTGTTCTCGAATCACGGTCCTGCATCACCGAGTCTACCCCGCGACGGAGGCAGCAACCTCCTAAACAAGTCAAGGTGAGTGGTACAATACAAACATAACGGTGAGAGTCAAACAACTTTAAGCGCAATGAGGAAAACCCCTTTACACAAAACATCACAAGATACTAACACACGTAGCATCCTAGCATGTTTACTTATCAAATCAACAAGAAAGTATTACAAGGCTATCACAAACCAACACAATCAAGTTATACACACAAGGTACATTCTAATATATGATTAACAAGATCGGGTATCTATTCCCAAAGTACTTCATACATTATCTTTTAAAAGATACGTTACGTTCACAAAATTCACGCAATAATTCGTAGTATATGAAAATAGAGTGATTATCTTTTGAAGTAAATCAAAACACTTCTCTTCGTAAAATCAAGTAACAACATTCTTTTCCAAATGTTTCAAGTTTGCCTAATTTCAATTACTCAAGTTTCTCATTTTCGAAAGGTTTAGTAGTTCATAATTTTAATCACTTAATGATATAATTCTCCTTTAAAAGCAATTTGAGAAACATATGTCTGATACGTGAGTAGGTTATTCTTGTTTATAACAATCTTATTTAAGCAGCCATGATCTAGGAAATGTAACATCATTTTGTCTCATCTTAGTTTCTATGCAGATGGAAGTTTCTACTGGTTTTACTAATACATTATTAGTCAAAACATTTCCCTTTATTAGCGCTGCTGTGGTTTGTTCGACTTATTCTCGATTTCCAAATCAAGAAACATTATTGCTTTTAAAATCAAGTACTCATTACTCGCGAATGAGGTTTTACAACATTTTTAACAAAATGTTAATTACCAAGTAAAACAAGTTAAGTCTCTTATCTTTAAGATTAAGCCTCTTAACTTTTAAAATCAGTAAACCATTCTCTTTACCTCTCTTAAAACGTTATACCTAACTTCCCATAAAGCTAGTATAACTCTTCTTTATTATCACACATCAAGTCAGTTACCTTTTAAAACCACAAAGCATTTTACACATGTACGTCTACCGTACTACATAGTTATACACATATCATGCTAGAAAAGGTAGGAAGAGGTTCACATACCTCGCGACGATTATCGACTAATAGCAAAACGCTCCAAGTACCTCAAACCGCTTCGCTACTCCTAAGCCAAGTAGATCGCGCCACGCATGGTACTTCAACCTATAAGGCCACACGGCGCTTATTAACATCTTGGGCTAATCGTATAACATTCTACGAAAGTTCGCAGACCTCCCCGCAACCGCAGAATCTCCTCCTCTATCGAGGCCGCTATCAAGCCAACCGTGGGGTTTATACATCTAACCTGGACGTGTACAATTCTACTTCACAAGAATGCTACACAAGTCTATCTGATACACCCTATGTAATTACGATTCGATTCTTTTCTTTATATTCAGCTTAAGTCAAAAGACATTGCCGCAAAGCTAGGTTCATTTCTATATATAGTATACTTCAACTATATAATCTTACAACATGTAATTTCCAATTACAATAAGGGACAAGATATTACCTCGATAAGCCCAAAATTATCCTAGTTTAATGTCGCTCCTGAGCAACGTTTAGCTCCAACTCCGTGCGCTCCAACCCGCTCCAAACCACCCTTAGAAGTTCTAACCAACTTCTACTTAATACTCCAACTATCTATGGAGATTTTCCTTAGGGTTTCGTTTTTGTGACTGACGGGAAGTATAATAGTATTTCTGGGCTTTTCGTATAAGTGTAACCTTGGAATACTACAAGGTATAAGGCTAAGGTAATTTGGGTATAGTAACAATACTTTTGAGAGTATTTCTACCAAGAGGGGGGGTATTTATACGAGACAACACCACAATGGGTGGTGTATATTCTCGGCCAAGGGTATTCTCGGCCAAGGGGGGAAGGGAACTCTCGGCCAAAGGGCCTTCTCAAAGGGGGAGGGGGAGGCTAGGACGAGAACCACACTACAAGGGAGGGAGGATTTTAACACTTAGGAAATTTTAGGAATGGATGAAGAAGTCTTCCAAAGGGGGGTATTTATAGGACAAGCCAAGGCCAACCAATGGCCAAGATCATGCCAAGTGCAAGGCAAGTGTAGGGCCAAGATCATGCCAAGTGCACCTTATCCATCTACCACAAAAATATCCTACCTACTACTTGACAAAACCCAACCATTTCGTCCAAGCCATTACCGCCCACTTTACAAACTAGAGGGTGAATAGTGTCGCCCTCTTTTTGGTCCAAACGTTTTCGTCTCTCGTAAAAATCCGCAAAAATTAGAAATGACATAGCCTTAATTTACCCTCCGCGTGTTGTTTAAAACGTTTCGTCGAAAAACGACTCTAATCGGGTGTTGTGAACAAAAATAAATCGGCCAAGCCACTTTAAAGTCCAAACTTTTCTACGCACGCCCTACGCATATACTGGAAATACGGTATAACAATAACTACCAAAGGACCTGCCGCCCCCGGTCCTCTTCTCGCTTTGGTCAACCCGCTTGCCTCTACGCCTCGCATCCAAGTGCATGAGCTCGCATGCGGTAATGTCCATACCCTACCGAAGAGAAACACCCGCACAAGACTCGCCATATAATCATCTAGCCCGTGGCGTGGCGGTGCACCCTATCCTCCATATCTGCTACTAACGCCGGGACATATCGAGCCAATGAATCAAACTCGACATTGTACTCCCTAATGCGGCGTCACACGACCCGTTCGGCCCGTGATCGTGCCTTACCCGCACCCAAGTAGTCATACATCGAGTAATCACGGAATATAAAACAAGACATGAAACAGTTGTAAAAGAGACACGCTTTATGTGAGAAAATGTCGCTTTCGGCATATATACATAAACATAGTTTTGCGCTACATCCCAACTGCATAATAGACTACTGCACTCTAAGGAAGTAACAACTATGGCGGACAGGGCCCGCCATACCTGAAGGTACAAACGATCTACAATCCAGGGAGATCAAACCAACAAGTAGAGCCTCCGGAGAAGATGGAGCTCCTGACACCCATGCAAACAGATCCTAAGGATGTTGATCTGCACCTGCTTGCCCTTACCTGCGGCATGAACGCACTTCAAGGAGGTCGATAACAGTACTAAGTATGCGAATCAGAAAGTACTTAATGAAAACATTTCATTTTAAAAATCGTTTACATATATGTATGAAACAACCAAGGTAACCGCACATAGTGCCACATCATAAACAAGAGCAACAATAGGTAAATCAGAATCGGTCTTTTCTAGGTCGCGAATGATCGAGCAGGCCAATTGCCCATAGTATCATTAAGCAAGCCTAATCACGACTCCGTAGTCCGTGATAGGCCACTAACTTAGGCCCGCGTAGGTATAACCCCGCATCGAGGGTAGCTACCTGCATCGCCCCGACTCGTAGTCCGCATGGCCACATAGACCGCATGAGGTATAACCCCGCACACTAACTCGAACTCGTAGCTCGCATAGGTCCCCGACCCGCATGAGGTATTCTCGAATCATGGTCCTGCATCACCGAGTCTACCCCCAGACGGAGGCGCCAACCCCCGGTAACATGTCAAGAGGTGAGTGATATAATACTAACACAACAGCTTATCGTTAAACAACATAAGCACAACAAGAATACCCTCTTATACAAACGTTTACAAGACACTAACACACTTAGCATCATATCATGTCTACTTATCAAACCATCTTATTATTCTATCAATATAAGTCTGTTATAAACACATAGTTAAACTATTCCTTTTATCATCTTAAGTGGTTATACCTAACTTCCCATAAAGCTAGTATAACTCTTAAGCTTTCGCTTTAAAACCAATTAGTTCTCTTCTGTTAAAAATGATTCAGTATTCTTTTGAAATGCATCAAGATTCTTATTATTCAGGCTTAAGTCAAAAGACATTGCCGTAAGTATTATTCAGGCTTAAGTCAAAAGACATTGCCGTAGTTATTAATCAGTTAACACACGTACGTCTACCGTACTATATATATATATTTGAAAATATCATGCTTTAGGAAGAATCACATACCTTCTCAAAAAAACCACCGCCAAGTTGAATATGTCGCGCAGAATCAACCTATAATAGTCGACACGCCTATCAACGTTGATACTACAAAACAGTTCTAAGCGAGGGTTCTCTATCCTACGGAAAATTGGGCAAGACTTCCCTACCGGTGAGCTACTCAAGTCTCATCAGAAAACATCCTAAGTAAATCTGATTTGATTATTCTTCTTTTAAACCCTTCTACTGTGATAACAGTTCAATTCTATTCTGTAATAATCTTCTAAGTATTCAATACTTATATCTATACTTCTACAGTATGCATTTTCTAATACAAAAGAGGGTTAGGATTATTTACCTCGGTAAGCCCAATAATATCCTAGATAAAAGTCGCGCCTGAGCAAGGTTTAGCTCCTAAGTTGTACGCTCCGGTAGCTCCAAGAACCCTTAGAAGTTCTTTCCAACTTCTACTAAGTACTAAGGGATTTGGGCTAGGGTATTTTGGGCATTATAACAATACTAGAAGGCAACTTTTCTACCAAGGGAGGGGGGGTAGATTTCGGCTAGGCTCGGGGGGGAATAGCCTCGGCTAAGCTTCTCGAGGGTGTTTGGACGAAAAGGCTTAAGGGAGAGGAGAAGGATTTTCAAGACTTGGAAAGGAATTTGTGGATGAAGAACTCTTCATCTTAAGGGGGTATTTATAGGTCAAGACATGGCCAACCAATGGCCAAGATTTAGCCAAGTGCTAGGCAAGTGTAAGGTCAAGATTAGGGCAAGTGTACCTAGCCAACTTGCACACAAAATATCCTACCAACTACTTGACAAAATTGGCTATCCAATTCGTCCAAATGGACGCCTCAAGTCCACCAATTGGAGGGTGACAAGTGTCGCCCTCCCGTTGGCCCAAAGTGTTTCATCTCTCGGAAAAATCCGCAAAAATTAGAAATGACATAGCCGGAATTTATCCTACGCGAGTTGTGTAAAACGTTTCGTCGGAAAACGATTCTTTTAGTGAGTTGTGCCCAAGTATTTTCGTCCAAGCCTAACTTTTAAGGCTAAACTTTTGTATGTATTCCCTTACGCATATACTGAAATACGGTATAACGGCCCTCTCTCGCCTCGAACAAAAATCTATCTACCGCGTGCCTCCTCATCCGCGAGGCAAGAAGTGAGTGAGGAAAGCCTCCGAGAACTCATCCCAAGTAGCTGGGGACGCGTGCTCTCCCCGGGATAACTCCCATGAATCAAACCAATCGACTGCGGTATCACGCAGCCCATGCGAACCGAAGGTCACGGACTCGGTCTCCGACGCCCTGATCACCCTCATAATCCTCTGTAACTGACGGATGAACTCCTGCGGATCATTCTCTGGCCTCGACCCGTAAAACTCTGGCGGGATACAACTCAGGAAATCTCATAGCCTCAAACTGTCTACCCTCGGGTGAACCACGGGTGCTACGGGCTGAATCGAATCGCCAGATTCACTGTCCTCATGTTCGCCACGATCCCGCGATGGCGGGCCATCTCTCTGTAACCCATCTCATCTGCTCCAGGCTGTGGGACTGGAGGTGTAGGTACTGTGGTCTCATCAGCCACTGCTGCGGCCCTAAACCCTCCTGGGGTCGGCGGCGTCGTAGAACTCGCCGTCTCGGGTATAGACTGGGCCTGAGCCCTCGTGACTCTAGGTGTCCCACTAGCAGCTCCCTCGGCTGCCTTGCCCTTCTGGGCCCGGGTTGCCTTACGTGGAGGCATAACTGTTACAGAAAAAGGGATACGTTAGAGGGGTCCAACTTATAACACAGCTCTAAAGCACGATCTCAGAGTGAGAAGAATGGAAACCAATCCTAAATATCCTATAGCCTCCTGATTATTGGTGTGGTGCACAACACACCGATAATCAAGACTCTACTAGATACGGTCTGTAGACACTTTCCGAGGATTAACTGCTCTGATACCACTTT
This sequence comes from Przewalskia tangutica, assembly GCA_029844215.1. NCBI lineage: Eukaryota > Viridiplantae > Streptophyta > Magnoliopsida > Solanales > Solanaceae > Przewalskia > Przewalskia tangutica. The sequence continues at coordinate 110,291,947 of CM056718.1, forward strand.
TGTCACGACTGCCCGGTTCGTGGATCGTGCCTTACCCGCACCCAAGTAGTCATACATCGTAGTAATCGGAATATAAAAACAAGACATGAAACAGATTGTAAAATGAGACACGCTTTATGTGAGAAAAATGTCGCTTTCGCATATATAAATAAACATAGTTTTTGCGATTACATCCCAACTGCATAATAGGACTCTGCACCTCTAAGAAGATAAACAACTATGGCGGGACAGGGCCCCGCCATACCCTGACTGTACAAAACTATCTACAACAGGGAGATCATACCCAAAAGTCGAGCCTCCGGAGAAGTTGGAGCTCCTGACACCAACGCAAAGAGATCCTAAGGATGTGGATCTAGCACTGCCGCTCTTACCTGCGGCATGAACGCAGCCCCCCGAAGGAGGTCAGTACAACAGGTACTAAGTATGTGAAACTGTAAAGTACTTAAATGAAATCATATCACTTTTAAAACCAATTTTACAAATATGCACGAAACAACCAATGTAACCGCACATAGTGCCACATCATAAACAAGAGCACAATAGGTAAACTGTAACAGGTCTTTTCTAGGCTGCGAATGATCGAAGCAGGGCCAATCGCCCGTAGTATCACTACGCAAGCCTAATCCTGGACTCCCGTAGTCCGCATAGGCCACTCACATAGGCCCGCATAGGGTATAACCCCGCATCGAGGGTAGCTACTCCTCGGCATCGCCCCGACTCGTAGTCGCATGGCCACATAGACCGCGTGAGGTATAACCCGCACACTAACACGGAACTCTCGTAGCTCGCATAGGTCCTGGACCCGCACGAGGTATCCTCGCATCATAGTCACACGCATCGCTCGAGGTATACCCCGCGTCGGAGGCGACTTAACCCCAGATATGTCAAGAGGTGAGTGATATAATACTAACATAACAGCTTATCGTTAAACAACATAAGCACAACAAGAATACCTTCTTATACAAACGTTACAAGACACTAACACACATATCATCATATCATGTCTTCTTATCAAACCATCTTATTATTCTTTCCATAAATCAATATAAGTCTGTTATAACCACATAAGTAAACTGTTCCTTTTATCTTTCTTAAGTTGTTATACCTAACTTCCCATAAAGCTAGTATAACCCTTAAGCTTCTTGTTTAAAAACCAATTAGTTCTCTTCTGTTAAAAATGATTCAGTATTCTTTTGAAATGCATCAAGATTCTTATTATTCAGGCTTAAGTCAAAAGACATTGCCGTAAGTATTATTCAGGCTTAAGTCAAAAGACATTGCCGTAAGTATTATTCAGTTAACACATGTACGTCTACCGTACTATATATATATTTTAAAATATCATGCTTATGAAGAATCACATACCTTCTCGGCGAAAACCACCTGCCAAATTGAATATGTCGCGCGCAGAGAATCAACCTATAATAGTCAGACACGTCTATCAACGTCTAGACTACTCTGTAAACAGTTCTAAGCAGAGGGTCCTTTATTCTACGGAAAATTGGGCAGCACTTCCCTACCCGGTGAGCTACTCAAGTCTACTGTGAAAACAGTCCTAAGTAAGTATAGTTCAATTCTATTCTTTAATATCCTTCTAATTATTTAATACTTATTTCTATACTTCTACAGTATGTATTCTATAATTACAAAAAGAAGGGTAAGATTATTTACCTCGGTAAGCCCAATAAAATCCTAGATAATACGTCGATCCTGAGCAAGGTTTAGCTCCTAAGTTGTACGCTCCGATAGCTCCAAGAACCCTTAGAAGTTCTTCACCACTTCTACTAAGTACTAAGGGATTTGGGCTAGGGTATTTTGGGCATTATAACAATACTAGAAGACAACTTTTCTACCAAGGGAGGGGGGTAGTATTTCGGCTAGGGCTTCTTTTAGAGGGGGGGGGGGGTATTCGGCCAAGGCTTCTCAAGGGGGGGGGGGGGTATGTGAGGCTTAGGACGATGGCTCACAAGGGGGAAGGAGGATTTAGACTTGGAAATTTGTGATGAATAAGTCTTCAAAGAGAGGGGGTATTTATAGGGAAACCAAGGGCCAAGATCAAGCCAAGTGGGGGGCAAGTGGAGGGCCAAGATTTGCCCAAGTGCCCCCTAACCTACTACTCAAATCACTCCACAAACAAAGGTCCATGTTTTAAGCCCCAAAAACCTCTCAATCGTCCAAGGCAAAAGGCCACTTGGCCGTCCACTTGAGGGTGACAAGTGTCACCCTCTCGTTGGTCCAAAAAGGTTCCGTCGCTCGGAAAAATCCGCAAAAATTAGAAATGACATAGCCGGAATTTATCCTACGCGAGTCTTGTTAAACGTTTCGTCGGAAAACGATTTTTTGTGTGAGTTGTGCCAAAAAAAAACGTCCTAGGCCTAAACTTTTAAGGCTACACTTTCGTACGTACGCCCTTACGTACATACTCTGGAAATACGGGGTATAACATACTCATTACTCACGAATGAGGTTTCACAACTTTTTAACAAAATTCATAGTCCTTAACATTTCATAAAACGTCATTTATAAGTTAAGTCTCTTATCTTTTAAGACAACAACAAGTATCCTTTTAGAACCCAAATAACTTACTCTTTTCAAAACAAGTAACCTATACTTAAAATCAAGTTACTTCTCTTTTTTCGAAAATAAGTCGTTATAAGTCAAGTCTCTTATCTTTCAAGATCAAGTCTCTTAACTTTCAAAATCAAGTCGTTTATAAGTCAAGTCTCTTATCTTTTAAGATCAAGTCTCTTAACTTTCTACAATCAATAAACCATTCTTTTACCTACATAACGTCGTTATAACTAACTTCCCATAAAGCTATTATAACACACTATGTTTTAAACCAACCAAATCACTTAGCACATGTACGTCTACCGTACTACATAGTTCACAACAATCATGCTAGAAAAGATAGGAAGAGGTTCACATACCTCACGACGATTATCGACCAAAAAGCAAAACGCTCCAAGTACTTCAACCCGTCGGCTACTCCTTAAGCCAAGTAGATCACGCCACACGTAGTACTCCACTCCTAAAATGGTCATAGTACTTCTATCAAACCTTACTCACCATTGAAGACTTATACCAATAAAAAGCCCTCTTAATTCTACGGAAAATTCGGCAGCACTTCCCCCGTTTTTACTCACTTTTCCATCTTTCTCCAAGGCCCGAATAACCGTAATATATATACCATATATATATATAAGGCGTAATAATTAAACAACATAAAGAAGGGGATTACACGCCCAAACGGTAACGCTGTTTACTATCACGCCTCCATAATAACAATAAGTAAAAGAAGGGGATTACGCGCCCAACCGGTAACGCGGTTTACTATCACGCCTTCATAACAATACAATAATTAAAAAGGGGATCACACGCCCAAACGGAACGCGATTGAAAAATCTTCCCCTTGACAGAAATGTAAATACAGTCCAATGTAAATACGGTCCAAAGTAAATACAGTCCTTAAGTTGGGGTCCTTGGCCAACTTTGTCCATTTTACTTATCCAATTTACTCATTAGTCATCCAACTTATATTTCCATTCTTAATATAAGTTATAGTTACTTTGTTATTAGCTTCTTAGCAAGTAAGATACGTTTTTACCATTTTAATGGCAAACGGCCAATCCTTTCTTTTAACAAGTTAACAAGATCCAACTCTTCCAAACTTTACTCCATATATATATAATCCATAATATACTTATAATATATGTATAATAACCAATTCACAAAGAGGTTTAAGTTCCACTACCTCAAATAGCCCAAAAAATATCCAAGTTCTTAAAGTCGCTCCAAGCAAGTCTTAGCTCCAAATCTTTACGTTCCAATCCGCTACAAGCAACCCATAGAAGCTCCTAACCAACTTCTCTTCAAGAACCAACTCCAAAAAGTGAAGAACACTAGGGTTCCAATCTTAGCAAGTTTCGGCCAAGGCATGAAAAAGAGGCTAGGGGTGTGAAATCTTTTCCAACTTTTGGTACACAATCTTCCTAACACCTTAGGGAAGAACACTTAGAAGTTTAAGAATTGTTGGACAAATTTTCCTCAAGAAATCATGGCAAAGCCGAGAGCTTAAGTCAAGGGAGAAGGGAGGAAATTTCTTGTCTTGAAATGTCTAAGTGTGGGAGATTTCATCAACTAAGGGTGCATATATAGGACAACCAAGGGATAGGATGAAGGCAAGTGTGTGGTAGAGATTGGGGACAAGTGTGTGTGGGTCCCACAAGCCACTTGTCCACACTAAAAATATCTTGCAAGACAAGGCCACTTGTCAAGGAATTTCGGCCAAGAGCCACCTAGGGGGGTGACACGTGTCGCCCTCCTACTCGTCCAAAATATTTCATCTTCCGAAAATATCCCTAATGGCCAAAATCTCAAAAACAAAGCGGGCCCCACAAAACCGTAAATTTCTCCCGTGGGCCCCACGTGACCAATTCCGGAAATAAAATTCCATAATTCTCTAATATTCCAAGAAGTCCGAATACCAAACTGGGAATCCACCCCATCAACGAACATTTTCCTTACAAAACCGAAACTTTTCCACAAAAATCACATCTTTCTTTCTTTCCAAAATTTCTGCCGTATTCTCGTACGTACGTCCTCGCATACATACCCTGGAACTACGGGGTGTAACAGTCTAATCCGGACGTGTACAATTCTACTTCACAGCAATGCTACACAAGTTGTTATACCCCGTATTTCCAGAGTATGTACGTGAGGACGTACGTAGAGAAATTTGAACTTTAAAGTGGCTTGACCGATTTTATTTGTGCACAACACCCGGTTAGAGTCGTTTTTCGACGAAACGTTTTACACAACTTGCGAAGGGAAAAATCCGGCTATTTCATTTTTATTTTTGCGGATTTTTCCGAGACGAACGTGTTGGACAACAAGAGGGCGCCACTTGGCACCCTCTCATCAGTGGACCTTTGGCGTAATGAGCCGAATTGGAGAGTGTAGTTGGTAGGATATTTTGTGTGTTGATTGATAAAGTGGGACCCACACACACTTGTCCCAATCTTGGCCTTACACTTGCTATGCACTTGGCATGATCTTGGCCATTGGTTGGCCTTGGCTTGTCCTATAAATACCCCCCTAAGTTTGAAGACTTCTGCATCCATTCCCATATTTCCCACGGCTAAAATACCTCCCTCCCCTTGGGTGGTGTTTCGGACAACAACCCCTCTCCCCCCCCCCCCTTTGTGAGGCCTTGTGGCCGAGAGCTCCTCCCCTTGGCCGAGTACCCCCTAGTGGGTAGGCCGAGGGTATACACTTGTGGTGTTGTCTCGTATATATACCCCCCCTCTTGGTAGAAATACTCTCAAAAGTATTGTTATAATGCCCAAATTACCTTAGCCGTATACCTTGTAGTATTCCAAGGTTACACTTATACAAAAAGCCCAGATATACTATTATACTTCCCGTCAGTCACAAAACCGAAACCCTAAGGAAAATCTCCATAGTTGGTTGGAGTTTAAGTAGAAGTTGGTTAAGAACTTCTAAGGGTTGTTTGGAGCGGGTCGGAGCGCACGGAGTAGGAGCTAAACCTTGCTCAGGATCGACATTTAAACTCGGATAATTTTGGGCTTATCGAGGTAAACACTCTTGACCTTCTATTGTAATTGGAAATTACATGTTGTAGGAATGTATAGTTGAAGTATACTATATATAGAACTGAACATAATTGTGCGGAAATGTCTTTTGACTTAAGCCTGAATTTAAAGAAGAGAACTGAACTGTACATTACTGTGTAGTAGAATCGTACACGTCCGGTTAGACGTGCAGACCCCCCCCCCCCCCCTGGTTGGCTTGGTAGCCGGCCTCGATAGAGGAGGAGATTTACGCGGTTGCGGGGGGGGAGGTGCTGCCGAATTTTCTGTAGAATGTTCTACGATTAGACCTAGATGTTAATAAGCGCCTTGTGTCCTTATAGGTTGAAGTACTATGCGTGGCGCGATCTACTTGGCTTAAGGAGTAGCCGACGGTTTGAGGTACTTGGAGCGTTTTGCTATTAGTCGATAATCGTCGCGAGGTATGTGAACCTCTTCCTACCTTTTCTAGCATGATATGTGTATAACTATGTAGTACGGTAGACGTACATGTGTAAAATGCTTTGTGGTGTTAAAAGGTAACTGACTTGATGTGTGATAATAAAGAAGAGTTATACTAGCTTTATGGGAAGTTAAGTATAACGTTTTAAGAGAGGTAAAGAGAATGGTTTACTGATTTTAAAAGTGAAGAGGCTTAATCTTAAATATAAGAGACTTAACTTGTTTTACTTGGTAATTAACATTTTGTTAAAAATGTTGTAAAACCTCTTTCGCGAGTAATGAGTACTTGATTTTAAAAGCAATAATGTTTTACTGATTTCGGAAATCAGAATAAGTATCGAACAAACCACATCAACGCTAATAAAGGGAAATGTTTTGACTAATAATGTATTAGTAAAACCAGTAGAAACTTCCATCTGCATAGAAACTAAGATGAGACAAAATGATGTTACATTTCCTAGATCATGGCTGCTTAAATAAGATTGTTATAAACAAGAATAACCTACTCACGTATCAGACATATGTTTCTCAAATTGCTTTTTAAGGAGAATTATATCATTAAGTGATTAAAATTATGAACTACGAAACCTTTCGAAAATGAGAAACTTGAGTAATTGAAATTAGGCAAACCTGAAACATTTGGAAAAGAATGTTGTTACTTGATTTTACGAAGAGAAGTGTTTTGATTTACTTCAAAAGATAATCACTCTATTTTCATATACTACGGGTATTGTGTGACTTTTGTAAACGTAACGTATCTTTTAAAAGATAATGTATGAAGTACTTTGGGAATAGATACCCGACCTTGTTAATCATATATTAGAATGTACCTTGTGTGTATAACTTGATTGTGTTGGTTTGTGATAGCCTTGTAATACTTTCTTGTTGATTTGATAAGTAAACATGCTAGGATGCTACGTGTGTTAGTATCTTGTGATGTTTTGTGTAAAGGGGGTTTTCCCTCGACTGCGCTTAAAGTTGTTTAACGATCAGCCGTTATGTTGGTATTATACCACTCACCTTGACTTGTTTCCGGGTTAAGCGCCTCCGTCGCGGGTAGACTCAGCGTCTAGTGACCTATGATTCGAGAATACCTTATGCAGGTCTGTATGGCCTATGCGGAGCTACGAGAGTTCCAGGTTAGTATGCGGCCCTTGTGGTCATGCGGTCTTTGTGGCCATGCGGACGGCGAGTCCAGGACGCTGCCGGGGAGTAGCTACCCTCGATGCGGGGAATACCTCATGCGGGCCATTGGAGTGGCCCATGCGGAGCTATGGGAAGTTCCAGGGCTAGACGCGCACATTAGATACTGCGGGCGAGTGGCCAGCTTTGATCATGTGACGGTCTAGACAGATCTCATGATACAGTTTACGACCTTGTTTGTACGGTGGGTTTTAGTAGTCGGCTATGCCTTCGTACTTACCCCGTACGGTTTTTTTATGATGACACAGGTGGGACCTGGTGTTCATGTGTACTTCTTGGTGTGATTATATCATAGACTGCCGGCAGTGCAGAAGGTATGCCACGGGCATGAGTGATGACTTGAGGGCGTGAGTCCCTGACTTGACATGACTGCTTATTTATTGTGAACTGTAGTTTGGTTATCATACATGTCTCCTGCTTTATATAGACTACTATGATTTCATTTACGATTTTCGCCATACTTGGTACTGCAGATCGACCTCCTTCGGGCCGCTCATGCCGCAGTAAAGGTACACCACCGTTGATCCCGGATCTTAGGGTCACGTTTGGGGAGCTCCGTTTCTCGAGGCTTATTCGTATAGTCCCTGTTGTAGGTGCTTACATTCAGGGGTATGACGGGGCCCTGTCCCGTCGTTGTTGTCATATCATTCTTAGAGGTCTGTAGTACTGTTGTGGGCAGAGTTGTAATAGGATGTAACTGTTCGGTTTTAAAGTTGATCTATACATGCCGAAAGGCAATTTTTCTCAGACTATTGTTTCATACTTCTTGTTATTTCATGTTACCGTTTTATGTTCCGCTGATTACTCTGATGTTGTATCACTAGGGTGCCCGGGGTAAGGCACCAGTCAAGGGCCCGGGTTCGGGTCGTGACACAAGTCTACTGTAATACAGTCCTATGTAATTACAGTTCAGTTCTCTTCTTTAAATTCAGGCTTAAGTCAAAAGACATTGCCGCAAAACTATGTTCAATTCTATATATAGTATACTTCAACTATATATTCCTACAACATGTAATTTCCAATTACAATAGAAGGACAATAGTATTTACCTCGATAAGCCCAAAATTATCCAAGTTTAAATGTCGATCCTGAGCAAGGTTTAGCTCCTACTCCGTGCGCTCCAACCCGCTCCAAACAACCCTTAGAAGTTTTACGCAACTTCTTCTTAATACTCCAACCAACTATGGAGATTTTCCTTAGGGTTTCGTTTGTGACTGAAGGAAAGTATAATAGTATTTCTGGGCTTTTAGTATAAGTGTAACCTTGGAATACTACAAGGTATTTGGGCCAAGGTATTTCGGTATAGTAACAATACTTGGAGAGTATTTCTACCAAGAGGGGGTGTATTTTATGAAAACAACTCAAGGTAGGGGGGGGTACCCCTCGGCTAGCACCACTAGGAGGGGGTGGGGCACCTCTCGGCCAAAAGGCCTTCTCAAAGGGGGAGGGGGAGTGTTGGACGAAACACTACAAGAGAGGGGGGGAGGGATTTTCAAGACTTAGAGATTTTTAGGATGAAGAAGTCTTCAAAGGGGAGGGGTATTTATAGGTCAAGCCATGGCCAACCAATGGCCAAGATCATGCCAAGTGCAAGGCAAGTGTAGGGTCAAGATTCACCCAAGTACACCTTATCCATCTACCACACAAATATCACAAAATATCCTACCTACTCCCACTCACCATTTCGTCCAAATGCCGCCCCATAGTCCACCAATTAGAGGGTGCCAAGTGTCGCCCTCTTGTTGGTCCAAAATATTTCGTCTCTCAAAAAAATCCGCAAAAATACTAAATGACATAGCCGGAATTTTCCCTTCGCAAGTTGTGTAAAACGTTTCGTCGAAAAACGACTCTAACCGGGTGTTGTGCACAAAAATCGAACCTATGCCTAACTTTAAAGCCCAAACTTTTCTCGTCGCCCTTTCGCATATACTGAAATACGGGTATAACATTCTCCTCCTTAGAAACATTCGTTCCGAATGTTCCTTCTAAGTCTCAAAACAAACATGCGCCAAAGATAGTCTTTACTACTATACTTACGAGAACAATCGCCATACCGCCACGTAAACACCGCGCAAATACTTACATCCAAGTCCACAAGGAAACACCTCTAACATCACAAAACCCTTATCCGAGGTCTAAAATATACTTCCTTCGCACCTTCTCCTTACAAAAGAAATGATCACATCTATGCTCAAATACATGCTCGCTTCTTCCTTACGCTGCCGCACTTCTCGTACACTCGAACTCTTTCTCATGACTTACCACATTCCTCATCGCTTAGCTTCAAAACTCGTTACTACCTCCACTTGGTCATCATTAATCGAGAATACTGATGGATCTCCGATACTCTTCCGAACATAGCAATATGAAAGATCGGACATACCGCCTCCTAAGTCGGACGGCAAAGCTAACATATAGGCAATCCGCCTACTCTTCTCATGACTAAAAGGCCCAAAGTAACTCGGGCTAAGTTTCCTCTGCTTTCCGAATCTCGTCACACCTTCCGGGCGGTCACCTTCAAGAAAACCCACCGTCATCCTCGAACTCCAAGCGTCGTCGATAACCGCACAACTTCGCTGACTCGAGCCGCCAATAACCTCTTCTGGATAAGCTTCACCCTATCCACATCCTGCTGAACTAGTATGAACCAACTATCTGAACCTTGCCAACATCGAACCAGTCGACCGGCAATTTACGCTTCCGCCCCTACAAGGCTTCGTAAGGCGATATCCTAATACTGAAATGGTAGTTATAAAAGCACTCCCTCAACAGGAGGCAACAAGCCTCATAGCTACCCCTGAAATCCAAACACAGGCCCGAGGGCGAATGCGCTACTGAGACTCACCTGAGTTCCTAACCCTGCCTGGTAAAACCTCCTGAAAAAGGAAACAACAACTCGGCTTCACTGCGCCATAAGGTGAAGGTAGGCACCTCGCGACCTTACAACCTTCCTGATATAACATCTCGCATAACCCTCTGCCGAGTAAACGATCCTGACTGAAAGATAATACGGGCTGACCTCATTGGCCCGACTACTGGTTGAACGCATCCACGAACTCGTACGACGGTTAACTAAACTTGGGCCTAACACCCTCGTGACCCTACCACCTGGAGGGACCACCACAAACTGACCCCACCATAAAACAGGTCGCGGGTTGACCCGCGGCATGGCCTCAACCCGACCCACTCGCAGAAACACTTGCTCCCCGATCCGGAACAATCTCACTAATCACGTTACGAAAACCTAGCGGTCTTCTTAGCTCAACTACCCTCTTTCATTCCACACTACTCAGGGACTTATCCCAAAACATAGCTCACGTGCACTATGCACTCCGATAAGGGTCAAACATGAAATAAATCTTTCTCTCGAGATGGCCTTGCCTCAAGGTCCCTACGTATAACATTCTAAGGCTCACACTTTCCCTTAACCCCAATCTTACCCTTTCTATCTAACCATGGTTTCTAACCACAATTTTTCACTTATGTTATCTGAACATAACACTTAAGATATACTCATCTTACACGTACTAATCTCTAGAGGGTTAAGGATATACCTGTATCTACTGCTTCACTCCCCTTAGTCGTTCTAATCAAACCTGCCCCGTAGGGCGCATAGCTAGGGAAGATGACGAACTACCCACCGATCCTGAAGGCTGAGTCCTCCTACTAGGACATCCTTTAGACACATGACCCTGACGGCCGCAGGTAAAACAAGTACCAAATAAAAGACGACATTCCCCGGGATGACGTCTGTCATAATGTGAACACTGGGGAAAACAACTGAATCCGGCTGGCTGGAACCTACGTGTAGCTGTGAACCGGAAGCTCTGGAGTTCTGACCAACTCCTGCATATCCCGATCGTCCTGAACCCTGTGGAGGACCACTCTTCACTGGTGGATGTGCATATCTAATCTGCTGCTGAGGTGGTTCGCCTTGAAAGTTACCAAAGGACCTTGTTGTTCTGGCCCTCTTCTGTTGTCCTTGGTTAACCCGTCGATCTCTACGTTTCTCGGCCTGCTGTGCATAAGCCCGTACACAGGCCATGCTCAAGCCTAACTGAAGAATTACTCTTGCACAACCCTCTCTTAGATATTCATCAAGACTCGCGGTACATCGGTATACTCTCTGGTAGCCAAATCCATAGCTAGTAACAGGGTCGCCTCTTTGCAATCTATATTCTCTGCTCCGGCCAGGAACCAAGGTTCATATATCAAGATCGCAGTAGGCACTGCTGCCGTCGTGCTAAACTCTGCTGGGGCTGGTGACGTCGCAGAACTCCCCAAATGAAGCACCACCCCAGGTGATGATTGGGCCTGTGTCCTAGTAACCCTCTGTGCTCTACTCGCAGCTCCTACTGCCTTGCCTCTCCCGGGCCCGTTGCCTTACGCGAGGCATAACGGTAAGGGAGAGAAATACGTTAGAGGGGTCCAACTTATAACACAGCTCTAAGGCACGATCTCTGAGTGAGAAGAATAGAAACCAATCCTAAATATCCTATAGCCTCCTGATTATTGGTGTGGTGCACAACACACCGATAATCAAGACTTCATCGATACGGTCAGACATTTTCCGAGGATTAATCGCTCGATACCACTTTTGTCACGACCAACCTCGGCCCGTGGATCGTGCCTTACCCCGCACCCAAGTAGCCATACATCGTAGAAATCACGGAATATAAAACAAGACATGAATATAGTGAAGTGAAAAGCTTATTCGAGAAAGTTGCCTTGCGGCATATATAAATATCAACTAGACGATTACATCCCTTTTTACAATTCTCGCCACAACAAGCATTTCATGCACTCTAAGAGTGACATGACAACAATGGCGGGACAGGCCCCGCCATACCCCGAATGTAAGCACCTACTATGACAGGACTATACCACCGATAAGCCTCGAGAAACGGAGCTTCCCAAATGCCGAATCGTGACTCGAGAGCTAGGATCAACGATCGTGTACCTCAACTCGCGGATGAACGCACTTCAAGGAGGTCGACAACAGTACCAAGTATGTGAAATCAAAATACGTAAATGAAATCATAGTAGTCTATATAAAGCGGAGACATGTATGATAACCAAACTACGATTCACAATAAATAGCGATATGTCAAGTCGTGGACTCACGCCTCAAAGTCATCACTCAAATATAACAATGGGTCTCACGCCCACAACATCAATCATGCCCGTGGAATACCTTCCTCACCGCGAGCCTATGATATAAAAGCACCAAGGAATACACATGAACACCGTGTCCCACCTGTGTCATCATAAAACCGCACGGTAAGTACGAAGGCATAGCCGACTACTAAAACCCACAGTATAAACAAGGTCATAAATCGTATCATGAGATCTGCTCTAGACCGTCACATGATCAAAGCCGCCACTCGCTCGCAGATCTAATGCGCGTCTAGCCCCGAACTTCCATGACTCGCATAAAGCCACTCCAATGGCCCGCATGAGGTATTCCCGCATCGAGGGTAGCTACTCCCGATTCGCTCGACTCGCATCCGCGTGGCCACATAGACCGCATGACCATAAAGGCCGCACACTAACACGAGCTCTCGCACCCGCATAGCCCCGGGACCCGCATGAGGTATTCTCGAATCATAGGTCACACAGACCCGCCTGAGTCTACCCCGCATCGGAGGGCAGCTTAACCTCCGGGATGATGTCAAGGTGAGTGGTATAATACCAACATAACGACTGATAGTTAAACAACTTAAGCGCAATCGAGGGAAAACCCCTTTACACAAACATCACAAGATAATAACACACGTAGCATCCTAGCATGTTTACTTATCAAATCAACAAGAAAGTATTACAAGGCTATCACAAACCAACACAATCAAGTTATTCACACAAGGTACTTTCTACTATATGATTAACAAGATCGGGTTTTTATCCCCAAAGTACTTCATACATTAACTCTTTAAGAGATTTGTTCTTTCACAAATAGTCACACAGTACTCGTAGTATGTAAAAAATAGAGTGACTATCTTTTGAAGTAAACCAAAACACTTCTCTTTGTAAAATCGAGTAACAACATTATTTTCCAAACGTTCAAGTTTGCCTAATTTCAAATGTTCAGGTTTCTCATTTTTCGAAAGGTTTCGTAGTTCATAGTTTTAATCCTTTAAAACAATTTGAGAAACATATACCTTATGTGTGAGTAGTTTATTCTTGTTCATAACAATCTTATTTAAGCAGCCATGATCTAGGAAATGTAATATCATTTTGTCTCATCTTAGCTTCTATGCAGATGGAGGCTTCTACGGGTTATTAATAATTCTTTATTAGTTAATACATTTCCTTTTATTAGCGCTGCTGTGGTTTGTTCGACATTCATTCTGATTTCCGAAATCAGTAAAACATCATTCCTTTTTGAAAACCAAAATACTCATTACTCACGAATGAGGTTTCACACGTTTTAACAAAATTCACATTAATAAAATTAAGTCAAGTCTCTTAACTTCTTAAATCAATAAATCATTCTTTTTATCTCTCTTAAGCCGTTATACCTAACTTCTCATAAAGCTAGTATAACTCTTAAGCTAAAAAGGTTTCTTAATATCACACATCCAGTCAGTTATAAATCAAATCAGTTATCTTTTAAAAACCACAAAGCATTTCTTACTTACATAAAGCTGTTATAACCAACTTCCCATAAAGTCGTTATAACACTTTATGTTTTAAACCAATCAAATACATTTAACACATGTACGTCTACCGTACTACATAGTTATACACATATCATGCTAGAAAAGATAGGAAGAGGTTCACATACCTCGCGACGATTATCGACTAATAGCAAAACGCTCCAAGTACCTCAAACCGTCGGCTACACCTTAAGCCAAGCAGCTCACGCCACACGTAGTACTTCAACCTATAGAGGCCACAAGGCGCCTATTAACATCTAGATCTCAACGTAGAATATTCTACAGAAAATTCGGCAGCACCTCCCCCGCAACCGCATAAATCTCCTCCTCTATCGAGGCCTGCTAACAGGCCAACAACTCCCGAGAGGGGGGGGGGGGTTGTACGTCTAATCCGGACGTGTACAAATCTACGTCCAAGTAATTCTACACAAGTCATCTGAATACACCCTATGTAATTACGCAGATCTCTTCTTTAAATTCAGGCTTAAGTCAAAAGACATTGCCGCAAAACTATGTTCAATTCTATATATAGTATACTTCAACTATATATTCCTACAACATGTAATTTCCAATTACAATAGAAGGACAGTAGTATTTACCTCGATAAGCCCAAAATTATCCAAGTTTAAATGTCGATCCTGAGCAAGGTTTAGCTCCTACTCCAGGCGCTCCAACCCGCCTCCAAAAACCCTTAGAAGTTTTATTAACTTCTTCTTAATACTCCAACCAACTATGGAGATTTTCCTTAGGGTTTCGTTTGTGACTGAAGGAAAGTATAATAGTATTTCTGGGCTTTTAGTATAAGTGTAACCTTGGAATACTACAAGGTATTTGGGCCAAGGTATTTCGGTATAGTAACAATACTTGGAGAGTATTTCTACCAAGAGGGGGGGTGTATTTTATGAAAACAACTCAAGGTAGGGGGGGTACCCCTCAGCTAGCACCACTAGGAGGGGGTGGGGAACCTCTCGGCCAAAAGGCCTTCTCAAAGGGGAGGAGTGTTGGACGAAACACTACAAGAGAGGGGGGGGGGGGGAGGGATTTTCAAGACTTAGAGATATTTAGGATGAAGAAGTCTTCAAAGGGGAGGGGTATTTTGTCACGACTGCCCGGCCCGTGGATCGTGCCTTACCCGGCACCTGCAAGCCATACATCGAGAAAATCGGAAATATAAAACAAGACAAGAAATATTATTAAAAAGGAGAAACTGTTTATCTGAAGAAAAGCCTGCCTTTCGGCATATATATATAAACATAGTTTTGCAGTTACATCCCAACTGTACAATAGGACTACAGACCTCTAAGGAAGTAAACAACTATGGCGGGACAGGGCCCCGCCATACCCTGAATGTACAAAACTATCTACAATACAGGGAGATCATACCCAAAAGTAGAGCCTCCGGAGAAGATGGAGCTCCTGACACCAACGCAAAGATCCTAAGGATGTGGATCTAGCACCTGCTTACCCTTACCTGCGGCATGAACGCAGCCCCCCGAAGGAGGTCAGTACAATAGGTACTAAGTATGTGAAACTGTAAAGTACTTAAATGAAATCATATCATTTTAAAACCAGTTTACAAATATGTATGAAACAACCAAGGAAACCGCACATAGTGCCACATCACAAACAAGAGCAACAATAGGTAATCTGTAGCAGGTCTTCTCTAGGCTGCGGATGATCGAAGCAGGGCCAATTGCCCATAGTATCATTATGCAAGCCTAATCCTGGACTCCCGTAGTCCGCATAGGCCACTCACTTAGGCCCGCATAGGGTATAACCCCGCATCGAGGGTAGCTACTCCTCGGCATCGTCCTGGACTCGTAGTCCGCATGGCCACATAGACCGCATGAGGTATAACCCCGCACACTAACTGTTATACCCCGTATTTCCAGAGTATGTACGTGGAGACGTACGTACGAAAGTTTGAGACTTAAAGTTTGGCTTAGGTTCGAAATTTGTGCACAACACCCGGTTAGAGTCGTTTTTCGACGAAACGTTTTACAAAGCTTGCGAAGGGTAAATTCCGGCTATGTCCTTTTTAATTTTTGCGGATTTTTCCGAGAGACGAAATGTTTTTGACCAACGAGAGGGTGACACTTGTCACCCTCAAGTGGACGGTAAAGTGTGGCTCAAGTGGGACGATTTCATGCCTTGTTTTGGCCTTGTTTTGTGCAATGTTTTGTGCAATGTTTTGTGGCTTGTTTTGTGGAGTAGGGACTAGGGGGCACTTGGGCACATCTTGGCCCTCCACTTGCCCCCCACATGGCTTGATCTTGTCCATTAAACTCCCTATAAATACCCCCCTAAGCTTGAAGACTTCTTCATCCAAAATCTTCCAAGTCTTGAGTCCCTCTCCCTCCCTTTGAGTGTAGTTCTCATCCTAGCCCCTCCTCCCCCCCCCTTGTGAGGCCTTGTGGCCGAGAGCCTCCCCCTCCCCCTCCTAGTGGCCTTTGGCCGAGAGGTCCCCCCCCTCCCTAGCCTAGTTGTTTCGTATTATATACCCCCCTTTTTCTGGTATTGAAATACTCTCCAAGTATTGTTATAATGCCCAAAATACCTTAGCCTTTACCTTGTAGTATTCCAAAAGTTACCTCTATACGTAGAGCCCGGAAATACTACCTTTTGTCCTTTTAGTCTCAAACTGAAACCCTAAGGAAATCTTCATAGTTGGTTGAAGTATTTAAGTAGAAGTTGGTTAGAACTTCTAAGGGTTGTTTGGAGCGGATTGGAGCGCACGGAGTTGGAGCTAAACCTTGCTCAGGATCGACTTTTATCTCGGATAATTTTGGGCTTATCGAGGTAAATAATCTTGTCCCCTTATTGTAATTGGAAATTACATGTTGTAGGATTATATAGTTGAAGTATACTATATATAGAATCAACATAGCTTTGCGGCAATGTCTTTTGACTTAAGCTGAATATAAAAGAGAATCGAATCAGTAATTACATAGATCGTATTACAAGAAACTTGTGGTATTACAAAGATAGTAGAATTGTATACGTCCGGTTAGGCGTATAACCCCCGGTTGGCTTGGTAGCAGCCTCGATAGAGAGGAGATTTATGCGGTTGCGGGGAGGTCTGCCAATTTTCTCGTAGAATATGGAACCGGGCGGTTATAATTTAATAGACGTTTTTGGCCTTATAGGTGGAAAGATCGCGAGTAGCGTATTCTACTTGAAGAGTGGAAACGGCTAGCCAGGTTACAGTACTGTGGAGCATTTTGCTTATTGTCGATAATCGTCGCGAGGTATGTGAACCTCTTCCTATCCTTCTAGCATGATGCTTTGTAAACTATGTAGTACGGTGACGCGTACATGTGTTAAATGAGTTGGTTGGTTTAAAACATAGGGTGTTATAATAGCTTTATGGGAAGTTAGTTATAACGACTCTATGTAGGTAAAAGATTGGTTTATTGATTGTAGAAGTTAAGAGACCTGATCTTGAAAGATAAGAGACTTAACTTGTGTTACTTGGTTATTAACATTTTGTTAAAAGTGTTGTGAAACCTCATTCGCGAGTAATGAGTACTTGGTTTTAAAAAGAATAATGTTTCTTGATTTGAAATGAGAATAAGTGTCGAGCAAACCACAACATAGCTTAATAAAGGAAAGTGTATTGACAAATAACTAATTGTTATTAAAACCAGAGAAACCTCCATCTGCATAGAAGCTAAGATAAGACAAAATTGTATTACATTTCCTAGATCATGGTCAGAATAAGATTGTTGTAAACAAGAATAAAACGCTCACGTATAAGACATATGTTTCTCAGTTGTTTAAAAGAGAATTATATTCTTAATTGATTAAGACTATGAACTATGAAACTTTTCTAAAATAAAGAGACTGAGTAATTGAAATTAGGCAACCGGAACTTTAGGGGAAAGAATGTTGTTGAAAAGGAAAGTGTTTTGGTTTACCTAAAAATGTGAGTCACTCTATTTTTATACTACGGTATCGGGTGACCTTTATGAAAGGAATGGATCTCTTAAAAGGAATTTAACGTCGTAGTACTTTAGGTTAAAACCCGGACTTTGATACTGAAATGGAAGTACCTTGAGTTGTGTGTAACTTGCCTATGCTTGTTGTTGTGTAACTCGCCTATGCTTGTTGTGATAGCCTTTGTTGTGCAAGTGTTGATATCAGGTGACTTCTTGGGAAGGAGTGGATCTTTTTATAAAAGTCTAGAAGTATGGTAATTTGCTTGAGCTTGTTGGTGATAGCCTGGGTGTGCGATATATTGTTATTGTGGTTACATGGACATGTCTACACCGAGTGCAGGGGCATGTGGCCATGCGGCGGGGTTGATTACACGATATATTGTTATTGTGGTTACATGGACATGTCTACACCGATGCGTATTCCGAGGCGCGCTACGCGCGGGTTGATCACCCGATTATTGTTGTTAATGTCACATGGACGTGTCTACACCGTCTGCACTCCGGGGCATGTGGCCATGGGGCATTGTTATTATTGTTGCATCATGGACATGTCTACACCGGCGAATTCCGGCATGCGCCATGATGCGAACATGATTGATGTTGTGGGCGTGAGACCCATAGTTATATTTGAGTGATGACTTGAGGGCGTGAGTCCCTGACTTGACATGACTACTTTTATGTTATGAACTGTAGTTGGTTATCATACATGTCTCCTGCTTTTATATAGATCGTTATGATTTCATTTACTGATTTTACGATTTCACATACTTGGTACTTGTCTCGACCTCCTTCGAGTTGCGTTCATGCCGCAGTAGAGTACATCGGTAGTGGATCCTCGCCATAGGATCACGATTCAACAGATTGGGAAGCTCCGTTCTCCGAGGCTTATCTTTTGCATGTTACCCTTAGTTGTAGGTTCTTGTACATTCAGGGTATGACGGCCCCGTCCGTCATGTTGTATAAAAACTCTTAGAGTGTAGTAATCTTTACAAGCGTGGCTTGTAAAAGGATTAAACTGTTCGTTTTGAAAGAGTTGGTTATATATATTTTATTGGAAGGTAACCGTTTTGGTTGGCCTGTTTTATGATCATATATCTTGTTTCTTGTTTAAGTTTTATATTCCGCTGGTTTTTCTCTGATGTTGTATCACTAGGGTGCCCGGGGTAAGGCACCGATCACGCCCGGATCGAAGTCGAAAAAGTGGTATCGAGCGATTAATCCTCGGAAAGTGTCTACGCATCGTGTCTAGTAGAGTCTTGATTATCGATGTGTTGTGCACCACATCTATAATCAGGAGGCTATAGGACATTTAGGATTGGTTTCCATTCTTCTCATTCTGAGATCGTGCCTTAGAGCTGTGTTGTAAGTTGGACCCCTCTGACGTATCTCGTTTTTACCAGTTATGCCTCCGCGCAAGGCAACCAGAGCCCAGAAGGGCAAGACACCAGGGTGCCGCTAGTGAGATCTGAGGAGTGCGAGGCGCAGGCCCCGCTGCCTGAGATTATGCTTCAGACGGCGGGTTTTGCGACGCCGCCAGCCCCAGCAGAGTTTAGAGCCGCAGCAGTGGCTGCTGAGACCACCGTACCTGAGCCTCCAGTCCCACAGCCTGGAGCAGATGAGATGGGGTACAAGGAGATGGCCCAGTTGCTGGCCAGGGTCGTGGCCAGATATGAGGATAGGCTGGATGCAGCAGTTCCAGTTCCAGTAGCACCAGTGGTTCACCCCCGAGCAGATAGTTTGAGGCTACGGGACTTTCTGAGTTGTAGCCCGCCAGAGTTTTATGGGTCGAGGCCTGAGGATGATCCGCAGGAGTTCATCCGACAGTTACAGCGGGTCATGAGAGTGATCAAGGCTTCGGAGACCGAGTCAGTGGTCTTAGGTTCGCATCGGCTGCGTGATACCGCAATGATCGGGTTTGATTCACGGAGTTGTCCCGGAGAGCATGCGCTTCGAAGATGGGATGAGTTCTCGAGGCATTCCTCACCCACTTCTTGCCTCCGCGGATGAGAAGGGCACGCCGGCGATTTATGATGCTTAGACGAGAGGGCGACGGTGGGAGTACAACGTGGAGTTTGACTCGTTGGCTCGGTATGTCCCCGCTTTAGTGGCAACCATGGAGGATAGAGTGCACCGCCACGCCACCGGCTAGATGATTACTTGACAGAGGCTTGTTCGTGTAGCTCTTCACCGGCATGGACATTGCCCGCATGCAGGCTCATGCACTTGGATGTGAGGCACGTAGAGGTCTACGGAATGACCAAGGTCAGCAAAAGAGGGCCAGAACAACATGGTCCTTTGGTGACTTTCGAGGCGGACCGCCTCAAAGATACTAGTTTTGTACCTCCGCCGGTCAGAGTGGTCCTCCACAACCTTCGAGCATCCAGTATTCGGAGCGGTCGAGCTACAAGCGGTTGTGTTTCCGGAAGTAAGGGTGTTGGCGACGCGGTCACCCTACCTCGTTGTGGTCGATGTGGTAGACCGCATTTCGGGAGTGTCGTGGTGCCAAGGAGCTTGTTATTTTTGCGGCGCAGGCCATTTTGCGAGGAACCGTCCGACCAAGGGAAGCACGGATGTTACGACTCACCTTCAGATCGATGGTTCATCACCTTCTACGATTATGCGCCATGCATGACAGTGCCTATGATTAGAGTGGCCGGTGGATACAGTATATCCTTAACCTCTAGAGTTTTGTATCTTGATGTGTTTAGTGTTATGTTCGGATAGCTTTGTGCTAAAATGTGATTTAGACACCTGGTTATTGTAGAAGGGTAAGTATGAGGGCATGGTAAGTGTGAACCTTAGACTATGTCACGATTGAGACCTTAGAGGTAAGGTCGTCTTGAGTAAAAGATTTATTTCATGTTTGACCCTTATCAGAGTAAGTAGTGCGTGGGAATTATTTGTGTGATAAGTCCATGGGTAGTGTGAGATGGAAGTGGTAGCTTTCATGACTTGATTAGGTAAGATTGTTCCGCTTCGGCGAGCAAGTATCGCGCGATGCTGGTCGGGTTGAGGGTCGCCGCGGTCGACCCGCAGCCCGGTTTGGGTGGGCCGGCCTGGTAGTCCCGCCAGTGGTAGGGTCACGAGGTGCTAAGCCCCGCTTAGGTGACCATCGTATGAGTTCGTGGATATGTTCGACCGAGCGGTTCGTGAAGGCCGAATGGCCTTAAAGAAGATTGAGGTTAGTAAGATGACCAAGTTTGAGGTAGTGACTCACGCTTTGAGAATCAAGCGATGGCAAGTATGGCACGTCCTGAGTGACACTAGAACCTCAGGGATCGCATGCAGTTCGGTACCATTTGTTGGGTCGCCGGAGTGACACTAGAACCTCGCGGCAAAGTGACAAAAGTGGTATCGCACGACGAGCAAGGAAGGAAGAGAACGTGTGTTATTTCGTGGCCAAGCTGTGGCGTTGGCAACTTGTTAGAGGAACTTTACCGATACCCGTCTTGAGAAGGAACATTCGGGACGAATGTTTCTAAGGAGGGGAGAATGTTATACCCCGTATTTCGGTATGTGCGTGGAGACGTGCGTCACGAAGTTTGAGACTTAAAGTTTGGCTTAGGTTCAAATTTGTGCACAACACGGTTAGAGTCGTTTTTAACTAAACGTTTTACAAAGCTTGCGAAGGGTAAATTCGGCTATGTCCTTTTTAATTTTGCGGATTTTTCCTAGAGGCGAAATGTTTTTGACCAACGAGAGGGTGACACTTGTCACCCTCAAGTGGACGGTAAAGTATGGCTCTAGTGGGACGATTTCATGCCTTGTTTTGGCCTTGTTTTGTGCAATGTTTTGTGCAATGTTTTGTGGCTTGTTTTGTGGAGTAGGGACTAGGGGCACTTGGGCACATCTTGGCCTCCACTTGCCCCCACATGGCTTGATCTTGTCCATTAAACTCCTATAAATACCCCTAAGCTTGAAGACTTCTTCATCCAAAATCTTCCAAGTCTTGAGTCCCTCTCCTCCCTTTGAGTGTAGTTCTCATCCTAGCCCTCCTCCCCCTTGTGAGGCCTTGTGGCGAGAGCCTCCCCTCCTCCTAGTGGCCTTTGGCCGAGAGGTCCCCCTCCCTAGCCTAGTTGTTTCGTATTATATACCCCCCTTTTTGTGGTATTGAAATACTCTCCAAGTATTGTTATAATGCCCAAAATACCTTAGCCTTTACCTTGTAGTATTCCGAAAGTTACCTCTATCGTAGAGCAGGAAATACTACCTTTTGTCCTTTTAGTCTCAAACCAAAACCCTAAGGAAATCTTCATAGTTGGTTGAAGTATTTAAGTAGAAGTTGGTTAGAACTTCTAAGGGTTGTTTGGAGCGGATTGGAGCGCGGAGTTGGAGCTAAACCTTGCTCAGATCGACTTTTATCTCGGATAATTTTGGGCTTATCGAGGTAAATAATCTTGTCCCTTATTGTAATTGGAAATTACATGTTGTAGGATTATATAGTTGAAGTATACTATATATAGTCTTGAACATAGCTTTGCGGCAATGTCTTTTGACTTAAGCTGAATATAAAAAAGAAGCGATCAGTAATTACATAGGGTGTATTACAGTAGACTTGTGGTATTCTTGTATAGTAGAATTGTATACGTCGGTTAGGCGTATAACCCCCGGTTGGCTTGGTAGCGGCCTCGATAGAGGAGGAGATTTCTGTGATTGCGGAGAGTCTTTGCGAATTTTACGTAGAATATGGAACCGTGCGGTTAGAAGTTAATAGACGTTTGTGGCCTTATAGGTGGAAATCTGCGAGTAGCGTATTCTACTTGAAGAGTGGAAGCTAGCTTGATTCTGATCTTGTGGGCGTTTTGCTTATTGTCGATAATCGTCGCGAGGTATGTGAACCTCTTCCTATCCTTCTAGCATGATGCTTTGTAAACTATGTAGTACGGTGAGCGTACATGTGTTAAATGAGTTGGTTGGTTTAAAACATAGGGTGTTATAATAGCTTTATGGGAAGTTAGTTATAACGACTCTATGTAGGTAAAAGATTGGTTTATTGATTGTAGAAGTTAAGAGACTTGATCTTGAAAGATAAGAGACTTAACTTGTGTTACTTGGTTATTAACATTTTGTTAAAAGTGTTGTGAAACCTCATTCGCGAGTAATGAGTACTTGGTTTTAAAAGAATAATGTTTCTTGATTCGGAAATGAGAATAAGTGTCGAGCAAACCACAGCAGCGCTAATAAAGGAAAGTGTATTGACAAATAACTAATTGTTATTAAAACCAGTAGAAACCTCTATCTGCATAGAAGCTAAGATAAGACAAAATTGTATTACATTTCCTAGATCATGGCTGCTGTAACAAGATTGTTGTAAACAAGAATAAAATGGCTCACGTATAAGACATATGTTTCTCAGATTGTTTAAAAGAGAATTATATTCTTAATTGATTAAGACTATGAACTATGAAACTTTTCTAAAATAAAGAGACCTGAGTAATTGAAATTAGGCAAACTGGAACTTTAGGGGAAAAAATGTTGTTGAAAAGGAAAGTGTTTTGGTTTACCTAAAAATGTGAGTCACTCTATTTTTATACTACGGGTATCGGGTGACCTTTATGAAAGGAATGGATCTCTTAAAAAGGAATTTAACGTACGTAGTACTTTAGGGTTAAAACCTAGACTTTGATACGAAATGGAAGTACCTTGAGTTGTGTGTAACTTGCCTATGCTTGTTGTTGTGTAACTCGCCTATGCTTGTTGTGATAGCCTTTGTTGTGCAAGTGTTGATATCAGGTGACTTCTTGGGAAGGAGTGGATCTTTTTATAAAAGTCTAGAAGTATGGTAATTTGCTTGAGCTTGTTGGTGATAGCCTGGTTGTGCGATATATTGTTATTGTGGTTACATGGACATGTCTACACCGTCTGCAGTCGGGGCATGTGGCCATGCGGCAGGGTTGATTACCTGATATATTGTTATTGTGGTTACATGGACATGTCTACACCGATGCAGAATTTCGGGGGCGTGTGGCCATGCGGTGGGGTTGATCACCCAGTATTATTGTTGTTAATGTCACATGGACGTGTCTGCCGTCACGCAGTCAGGGGCATGTGGCCGTAGGGCATTGTTATTATTGTTGCATCATGGACATGTCTACACCGTCTGATTCAGGGCATGCGGCCATGATGCGAACATGACTGATGTTGTGGGCGTGAGACCCATACTTATATTTGAGTGATGACTTGAGGGCGTGAGTCCCTGACTTGACATGACTGCTTTTATGTTGTGAACTGTAGTTGTGTTATCATACATGTCTCCTGTTTTTATATAGACTGTTATGATTTCATTTCTGATATTTCTGATTTCACATACTTGGTACTGTTATCTTGACCTCCTTGAAGTGCGTTCATCTGCATGACGAGAAGTACATCGGTAGTGGATCCTCGCTCATAGGATCACGATTCGGCGTATTAGGAAGCTCCGTTCTCCGAGGCTTATCTTTTGGTATGTTACCACTGAGTTGTAGGTTCTTGTACATTCGGGGTATGACGGGGCCCTGTCGTCATGTTGTATAAAAACTCTTAAGTGCATGTAATGCTTGTTGTGGCGGGGCTTGTAAAAGGATTAAAGCTGCTCGTTTTGAAAGAGTTGTTTATATATATTTTATTGGAAGGTAACCGTTTGGTTGACTTGTTTATGATCATATATCTTGTTTCTTGTTTAAGTTTTATATTCCATTTGGTTTTCTCGATGTTGTATCACTAGGGTGCGGGGTAAGGCACGATCACGGGCAGGATCGGGTCGTGACACTAACTCGAACTCTCGTAGCTCGCATAGGTCCCTGGACGCGCAGGTATTCTCGAATCATGGTCCTGCATCACTTTGAGTCTACCCGCGTCGGAGGCGGCTTAACCCCGATAACATGTCAAGAGGTGAGTGATATAATACTAACACAACAAATTATCGTTAAACAACATAAGCACACAAGAATACCTCTTATACAAACGTTTACAAGACACTAACACACTTAGCATCATATCATGTCTACTTATCAAACCATCTTATTATTCTTTCCATAAATCAATATAAATCATTATAAACACATAGTTAAACTGTTCCTTTTATCATCTTAAGTGGTTATACCTAACTTCCCATAAAGCTAGTATAACTCTTAAGCTTTCTGTTTTAAAAACCAATTAGTTCTCTTCTGTTAAAAATGATTCAGTATTCCTTTGAAATGCATCAAGATCCTTATTATTCAGGCTTAAGTCAAAAGACATTGCCGTAAGTATTATTCAGGCTTAAGTCAAAAGACATTGTCGTAGTTATTAATCAGTTAACACACGTACGTCTACCGTACTATATATATATATATTTGAAAATATCATGCTTTAGGAAGAATCACATATCTTCTCAGCGAAAACCACCTGCCAAGTTGAATATGTCGCGCGCAGAGAATCAACCTATAATAGTCAGACACGTCTATCAACGTTCAGACTACTGCAGCGATTCTAAGCGAGAGGGTTCTCTATCCTACGGAAAATTGGGCGCACTTCCCTACGGTGAGCTACTCAAGTCTCATCGTGAAAGCAGTCTAAGTAAATCTGATTTGATTATTCTTCTTTTAAACCCTTCTACTGTGATAACAGTTCAATTCTATTCTATAATAATCTTCTAAGTATTCAATACTTATATCTATACTTCTACAGTATGCATTTTCTAATACAAAAGAGGGTTAGGATTATTTACATCGGTAAGCCCAATAATATCCTAGATAAAAGTCGCGCCTGAGCAAGGTTTAGCTCCTAAGTTGTACGCTCCGGTAGCTCCAAGAACCCTTAGAAGTTCTTCCCAACTTCTACTAAGTACTAAGGGATTTGGGCTAGGGTATTTTGGGCATTATAACAATACTAGAAGGCAACTTTTCTACCAAGGGAGGGGGGTAGATTTCGGCTAGGCTAGGGGGGGGGGGGGATTGCCTCGGCTAAGCTTCTCCAAGGGGGGGGGGGTGTTTGGACGAAAAGGGCTATCAAAGGAGGGGAGGATTTTAGACTTGGAAAGTTTTTGTGGATGAAGAACTCTTCATCACAAGAGGGGTATTTATAGGTCAAGGAATGGCCAACCAATGGCCAAGATTATGCCAAGTGCAAGGCAAGTGTAAGGTCAAGATTTGGGCAAGTGTACCTTAGCCAACTTGCACACAAAATATCCTACCAACTCCAAGACAAAATTGGCTATCCAATTCGTCCAAATGGACGCCTCAAGTCCACCAACTAGAGGGTGACAAGTGTTGCCCTCTCGTTGGTCCAAAATGTTCGTCTCTCGGAAAAATCCGCAAAAATTAGATATGATATAGCGAATTTATACTACGCGAGTTGTGTAAAACGTTTGGTCGGAAACGATTCTTTTAGTGAGTTGTGCCCAGTATTTTCACAAAGCCTAACTTTTAAGGCTAAACTTTTGTACGTATTCCCTCACGTACATACTCTGGAAATACGGGGTATAACATTCTCCCCTCCTTAGAAACATTCGTCCCGAATGTTCCTTCCCAAGACAGATAACGATAAGGTTCTTCATAACTTAAACAGTTTGCAAATGCCACACACGGCCACAAAACAACACTTAGGCATAAACGATAATGAAAATTTACAAGTAGGAAAGTGAATTACATGGAGGTGGGGGGAATAGGTGAGATACTACGCCTCATGTCCTCGCCGACTTCCCACGTCATCTCCTCCTGAGCTCGTTCGCCACAAGACTTTGACGGAAGCCCGTCCCGTCGCAGACGCTAACGACGATCGATTATCGCTATGGGAATCTCCTCATACGATAACCCGCCGGTCACACTGGACATCGTCAATCGGGTGTACCACAGATGGATCCGATACATCTCGCCGGATAGATACGTGAAAAACCGGATGCTTGCCTCCGGATCGGACGGCAGATCCAACTCATAGGCAACCTTGCCTACCTGCGGACAATCGAAGCGGCCCAATATACCGGGTGAGTTTCCCTTCTTCCGATTCTCATCACACCGCCATGGGTGACACCTAGGAAAACCCAATCATGAACCTCGAACTCCGGATGCCGACGACGATGATCTGCGTATGACTTCATGCGACTCGGTATCGAGAACCTCTCTAGATAAGCTTCACCTTATCCATCACTGCTGCACCAAATCTGGTCCCACTAACTGCACCTCGCCCACATCGAACCAGCCTATAGGCGATCTGCACTTCCTCCCATACAAGGCCTCATAAGGCGTCATTTGAATACTGGAGTGGTAGCTATTATAGTATGCAAACTCAACTAGATGCAAATGATCCTCCCAGCTACCCCTGAAGTCGATAACACAGGCTCGCAGCATATCCTCAAGAGTCTGGATAGTGCGCTCAGCATGTCGTCATGCGTGGATGGAATGCGATCGTGCTCACTGCGTCCCTAAACCCTTCTGGAAAGACCTCCAGAAGTTAGCCGTAAACTGGGCTCCTTTGCCTGATATGATCGAAATAGGGACTCCATGCAGTCTGGCGATCTCTCGGATATATAGTCTGGCATAATCCTCAGCCGAAAAAGTCGTCCTGACGGGAAGAAAGTGGGCTGATTTCGTCAGCCTGTCGACGATAACCCATATAGAATCATGTCTCCTCTGAGTGCGAGGTAATCCTGTGATGAAGTCCATGTTGATCACCTCCCACTTCCGGTCGGGATCTCTATCGTCGTAACAAACCACCGTGCCTCGTGCTCTACCTTCACTGCGACAACACGGGCGAGCTACGAACTCGCAACGTCCTCTTCAAGCCATCCCACCAATACGGATCTAAGGTCGTGGTACATCTTGGTCGACCACGGATGGATGAAGTAACGCTTGTGTGCTTCCCCAAGAACTGCTGCCAAGTCACGAAACCTCTGGAACACACACTCGCCCTCAAACCTTAGCACCCCATCGTGCTACCTCAAAGGACCCTTGCCTCACGAAGAGTTGTATCACGATAACATGTCAAAGCGGATCCTCGAGCTGTTGCCTCTTCACCTCCTCGACGATGGAAGACTCGGCAACCTCACGAACTCGAACCCCATCGCTATCGTAATCAATCAAGCGGACACCAAGGCTCGCTAATCGATGCAAATCACGAACCATGTCCCTCTCTGCTGCCGCACATCCGATAGACTCCCCATCGACCTACGACTAAGAGCATCCGCCTGACATTGGCCTTTCGGGTGGTACAGATATCAACATCGTAATCCTTAAGCAACTCTAACCACCGTCTGCGCCGTAAGTTCACTCCTGCCGAAGATATCTTTGGAGGCTCTTGTGGTGCGTATAAATATCCACATGAAACCCATACAAATAGTGCCTCGGATCTTGGCGTGAATCACGCTGCCCGACTCCAAATAATGGGTGGGGTAGTTCCTCGTGTTTCTTCAAGATCGGGATGCATACGCTATAACCTTGCCATGCTGCATCAACACATCCCAACGATGCCCGACGATCACAATACACGACATAACCGTGCGGACCTGCGGAAGAGTAAGAACGGGGCGGTCGTCGATCTTTCGCCGATGGCGGAAACCGTGCTCACAAGCATCACCATCAAACTTAGCCGCTACGAGTCGGCTAGTCAATGGTGCGAGAGATAGAAGCAAACTTCTCTACGAACCGATAATAACTGCAAGGCCCGAGCTGCGAACCTCAGCCGGAGTAGTAGGTCTATGTCACGACCGAACCGGGCGTGGTCGTGCCTACCGGGCACCTAGTGATACAACATCGAGAGAAAATCAGTGAAATAAAAACATGAACATGAATTAAGAGACAAGATAAATAAACGAGTCAACCAAAGCAGTTGCCCATCATATATACATAAATACCGAACAATTATCTTTTTACAAACCCTTCCCACAACGATTACTCTGCACCTCTAAGATTTTTACAACAGCTATGACGGGACAGGGCCCCGCCATACCCCTGAATGTATAAGAATCTACAGACTCAGGGTAACATACCAAAAGATAAGCCTCCGAAGAAATAGGGCTTCCCGAAACGCTGAACTGTGATCCTATGAGCGAGGATCCACAACCGATGTACTTCCACCTGCGGCATGAACGCAGCCCGGGAGGTCGATTAACAGTACCAAGTATGTGAATCGTAAAAGGCGTAAATGAAATCATAATAGTCTATATAAAGCAGGAGACATGTATGATAACCAGATGAAATACGTGTCCCGGCCCATCCCGTGGGACTCGATGAATAATCAGATGGAATACGTGTCCCTGCCCATCTCGTGGGACTCGGTGTATAATCAGATGAAATACGTGTCCCTGCCCATCTCGTGGGACTCGGTGTATAATCAGATGGAATACGTGTCCCTGCCCATCTCGTGGGACTCGGTGTATAATCAGATGAAATACGTGTCCCTGCCCATCTCGTGGGACTCGGTGTATAATCAGATGGAATACGTGTCCCTGCCCATCTCGTGGGACTCGGTGTATAATCAAATGAAATACGTGTCCCTGCCCATCTCGTGGGACTCGGTGTAGAATCGTTCATAACAAATCAACCGGCCCTCCATCGAGAGACGCGGGGGTACAGAAATACAACAAAGGCTATCACAACAAGCATAGGCAAGTTTCACAACAACAAGCATAGGCAAGCTTCACAACAACAAGCATAGGCAAGTTATACACAACTCAAAGTACTTTCATTTTATGCCAAAGTCCGGGTTTTAACCCTAAAGTACTACGTACGTTAAATTCCTTTTAAAGATCCATTTCTTTTACAAAGGTCACCCGATACCCGTAGTATAAAAATAGAGTGACTAACATTGTTAAGTAAACCAAAATGCTTTCCTTTGTAAAATCAAGTAACAACCTTATTTTCCAAACGTTCAAGTTTGCCTAATTTCAAATGCTCAAGTTTCTCATTTTAGAAAAGGTTTCGTAGTTCATAGTTTTAATCCTTTAAAACATAATTCTCCTTTAAACGTTTTGAGAAACATATGTCTTATATGTGAGTAGGTTATTCTTGTTTATAATCAATCTTATTAAGCAGCCATGATCTAGGAAATGTAATATCATTTTGTCTCATCTTAGCTTCTATGCAGATGGAGGTTTCTACTGGTTTTAATACCATACTTCATTATTCAATACATTTTCCTTTATTAACGCTGCAGTGGTTTGCCGATACTCATTCGATTTCAAATCAAGAAACATTATTCCTTTTAAAACCAAGTACTCATTACTCACGAATGAGGTTTCACACTTTTAACAAAATTCATATCAATACCATTAAGTCGAGTCTCTTATCTTCAAAAAAAATCAGTAAACCATTCTTTTTATCACTCTTAAGACGTTATACCTAACTTCCCATAAAGCTAGTACAACTCTTATGTTTTCAAAGCCAAGTATTACTCTTCTTTCAAAAAGGTCTTTTGAAACACTTCAAGTTCTTTATTACTACACATCAAATCCGTTATAAGTCAAATCAGTTACCCTTTGAAACCACAAAGCATTTTCTTACCTACATAAAGCTGTTATAACCAACTTCCCATAAAGCCGTTATAACACTTTATGTTTCAAACCAATCAAATACATTAAACACATGTACGTCTACCGTACTACATAGTTATACACATATCATGCTAGAACAGATAGGAAGAGGTTCACATACCTCGCGACGATTATCGACTAATAGCAAAATGCTTCAAGTACCTCAAACCGTCGGCTACTCCTTAAGCTAAGTAGATCACGCCATACGTAGTACTTCAACCTATAGAGGCCACAAGGCGCCTATTAACATCCTAGATCTCAATGTAGAATATTCTACAGAAAATTCGGCAGCACCTCCCCCCCCGCAACAGCGTAAATCTCCTCCTCTATCGAGGCCGGCTACCAAGCCAACCAGGGGGGGTTTACACGTCTAACCGGACGTGTACAACTCTACTACACAGTAATGCTACACAAGTCTCATTATGTCTGATCCTATGTAATTACTGATTCGATTCTCTTATTTAAATTCAGCTTAAGTCGCAAGACATTCTGTAAGTATTATTCAGCTTAAGTCAAATGACATTGCCGCACAACTATGTTCAATTATATATATAGTATACTTCAACTATATATTCCAACAACATGTAATTTCCAATTACAATAGAAGGTCAAGAGTGTTTACCTCGATAAGCCCAAAATTATCCGAGTTTAAATGTCGATCCCGAGCAAGGTTTAGCTCTACTCGTGCGCTCAGGCCGCTCCAACCAACCCTTAGAAGTTCTAACCAACTTCTACTTATAACTTCAACTACGGGTGAAGATTTACTTAGGTTTCGTTTTTGTGGTGAGGAAGTATAATAGTATTTTCTGGGCTTTTGTATAATTGTAACCTTGGGAATACTACAAGGTATTTTGGCCAAGGTATTTGGGCATTATAACAATACTTGGAGAGTATTTCAACACCACAAAAGGGGGGTATTTATACGAGACAACTAGGCTAGGGGTACCCTACGCTAACCACAAGGGAGGGGAGGCTCTCGGCCACGGGCTCTCAAAGGGGGTGGGTGGACGAAACTCACAAGGAGAGGGGAGGATTTGAGACTTAGAAAGATTGCTCAAGTTTTGGATGAAGAAAGTCTTCAACTAGAGGGTATTTATAGGCTAACCAAAGGCCAACCAATGGCCAAGATCAAGCCAAGTGTTAGGCAAGTGTAGGGCTAGGATCAAGCCATGTGCACCTTATCCATCTACCACACCAACTTGCACAAATATCCTACCAACTCCTTGACCCCTTGTTCGTCCCTTTGCCGTCCACTCAAGGCCAATGTGAGGTGACACTTGTCACCCTCCGTTGGTCCAAAAGTTTCGTCTCTCGGAAAAATCCGCAAAATTATAAATGACATAGCCGGAATTTTCCCTACGTAAGCTGTGGAAACGTTTCGTCGGAAAACGACTCTTTTCGGCACTTGTGCCTAAATTTCGAACTTAGCCTAACTTTAAGGCTTAAATTTTTATACGTACGCC
The DNA here is from genome assembly GCA_029844215.1 of Przewalskia tangutica. Taxonomy (NCBI): domain Eukaryota; kingdom Viridiplantae; phylum Streptophyta; class Magnoliopsida; order Solanales; family Solanaceae; genus Przewalskia; species Przewalskia tangutica. The sequence goes on from CM056718.1 coordinate 110,323,744, forward strand.
CTTACGTACATACTCTGGAAATACGGGGTATAACATTCTCCCCTCCTTAGAAACATTCGTCCCGAATGTTCCTTCTCAAGACGGATAACGATAAAGTTCTTCTAACAAGTTGCCAACGCCACAACTGGCCACGAAATAACACATGCGCGCAATTTCTTAAATCCAGGCCAACGAGGAACCACCTCGATGATGCAAAACAATACCAACTCTCGCTCTTGGTCCAAGGGACACTCCCTTCGCACATTCATTTCTCAAAAATGATTTCTTCCATCATTCAGCACAAGTTCACTTCCTTCCTTACTCGTCGTACTCTTCTCGAACACTCGAACTCTTCTAGTATACGTACCACACTTCAGTCATCGCTTCAGTTTTCAAAACCTTGGAGTCACCACCTCCAACTTGGTTATCTTACTAGCCTCAATCTTCCTTAAGGCCATTCCCGGCCTTCACGATCTGCTTCTGGTCGAACACACCCACGAACTCATACGATGGTCAACTAAACTTGGGCCTAGCACCCTCGTGACCCTACCACCTGGCGGGACCACCCAGAGCTGACCCCACCTCGAAACAGGCCGCGGGTTGGCCCGCAACATGGCCCCAACCCGACCCACTTAACGCATCACGCTCTTGTTTCCGATCCGAACAATCTTACCTATACAAGTCATGAAAGCTACCACTTCCATTTTACACTACCCAAGGAATTATCCCAGAACACATTTATACGCAAACCAAGTATTTCAACAAAGACTAACCGTAAAATCTTTTATTCAAGATGACCTTACCTCTAAGGTCTCAACACGAAATATTCTAAGGTTCACACTTTCCATGCCCCATACATATCCTTTCAACTAACCATGCTTTCTAACTCATAACCAACATAACGCTATCCGAACGTAGCACACAATAAGAAGGTCATTATATCATGCATACAAATCTCTAGAGGTTAAGGATATACCGAATCTACCGCCCACTCTAATCATAAGCACGCCTGCAGTATGCATTGTAGAAGCGATGAACACGCCATCGACGGTGGTGAGTCATTCTGTTTGCATCCTTCCTACTAGGACGGTCGTCATATATGGCCTCGACGGCGCAGGAAAAACAAGCACCGATAAAAAGCGACATTCCCGGGATGGCGTCGCCACATCGTGCACCGAGAAAACTCGAACCGATCGCTAGAACCCGTATATCGTGAACGAAGCCCGGAGCTCGACCGGCTCGAATACCCTAAACGTCGACGATCGCGGGGACCACTGCATCTTGGTGGAGGTACATAACTAGATCTGGCGAGGCGGTCCGCCTCGAAAGTTACCAAAGGACCTGCTGCTACGCCTCTTCTGGCGATCTCGGCCATTCCGCCGACCTCTCGTGCCTCACATCCTAGTGCATGAGCTTGCGTGCGGGCAATGTCCATGCGGTGAAGAGCTACACGTGCAAGCCTCGCCAGTAATCATCCACCGGTGACGTGGCGGTGTACTCATCCTCCATATCGGCTACCACAAGGAACATACCGAGCTAATGAGTCGAACTCACATTGTACTCTCTAACCGCCCGCCTGCCTCAACGTCAAAAATCGCCGGCCGAGCCCTCCTCATTTGTGGGGGCAAGAAATGTGCAGAAAAGCCCGAGAACTCGTCCCATACGGTGGAAGTGCATGCTCTTCCCGACAACTCGCGAATCAAACCAATCAACTGCAGATCACGCGGTGATGCGAACCAATACCACCGACTTCGCCTCAAACTCGATCACTCTCATGATCATGTGCTGTCGGATAAACTCCCGAGGTCATCCTCGGCTCTCGATCCATGTAACATCGCGGGCTACAACTCGTAAAGTCTCGTAGCCTCAAACTGCTCGGGGGTGAACTCACGGGTGCTATCAGGCTGAATCACTGCATCCGACCTATCCTCATATCGCCACGACCACGGCGATCGGGCCTTCTCCTTGTACCCCATCTCATGCTCCAGTGTGGGACCGAGGCTCATGTATCGTAGTCTCAGGCCATCGCTGCGGCTCTAAACTCTCTTTGGTCTTTGTGGCGTCGCGAAACTCGCCGTCGGAGCATCTCAGCATCCAGGGCTGCGCCTCGTACTCCTCAGTATCTCACTAATGACTCCCTCGATCGCTTTGCCCATCTGGGCTCAGGTTGCCTGCAGCGGAGGCATAATCGTAAAGGAAAGGAATACGTCGGAGGGTCCAACTTATCACACACTCTGGCACGATCTCGTAATGAGAAGAATGAAACCAATCCTAAATGTCCTATAGCCTCACGATTATAGATGTGGTGCACAACACACCGATAATCAAGACTCTACTAGACACGGTGCGTAGACACTTTCGAGGACTAATCGCTCGATACCACTTTTGTCACGACCGAACGGGCCCGTGATCGTGCCTACCGGGCACCCTAGTGATACAACATCGAGAAAATCACGGAAATAAAAACATGAACATGAATTAAGAGACAAGATAAATAAACAAAGCAACCAAAGCGATTTGCCTTCATCATATATACATAAATACCCGACGTTATCTTTTTACAAACCCCGCCACAACATTACTCTGCACCTCTAAGATTTTACAATGGCTATGACGGACAGACCCGCCATACCACGAATGTATAAGAATCTACAGACTCGAGTAACATACCAAAAGATAAGCCTCAAGAAATGGGGCTTCCGACATTTGGCTGTGATCCTATGAGCGAGGATCCACAACCGATGTACTTCCACTGCGGCGTGACGCAACCCGAGGAGTCGATAACAGTACCAAGTATGTGAAATCGTAAAAGGCGTAAATGAAATCATAATAGTCTATATAAAGCAGGAGACATGTATGATAACCAGATGAAATACGTGTCCCGGCCCATCCCGTGGGACTCGGTGAATAATCAGATGGAATACGTGTCCCTGCCCATCTCGTGGGACTCGGTGTATAATCAGATGAAATACGTGTCCCTGCCCATCTCGTGGGACTCGGTGTATAATCAGATGGAATACGTGTCCCTGCCCATCTCGTGGGACTCGGTGTATAATCAAATGAAATCGTGTCCTCGCCATCGTGGGACTCGGTGTAAAATCGGATGGAATACGTGTCCGCCCATCTCGTGGGACTCGGTGTATAATCAAATGAAATACGTGTCCTGCCCATCTCGTGGGAATCGGTGTAGAATCGCTCATAACAAATCAACCGCCTCCATCGAGAGGCGAAGTGAGAAATACAACAAAGGCTATCACAACAAGCATAGGCAAGTTTCACAACAACAAGCATAGACAAGCTTCACAACAACAAGCATAGGCAAGTTATACACAACTCAAAGTACTTTCATTTTATGCCAAAGTCCGGTTTTAACCTAAAGTACTACGACGTTAAATTCCTTTTAAAGATCCATTTCTTTTACAAAGGTCACCCGATACCCGTAGTATAAAAATAGAGTGACTAACATTGTTAAGTAAACCAAAATGCTTTCCTTTGTAAAATCAAGTAACAACCTTATTTTCCAAACGTTCAAGTTTGCCTAATTTCAAATGCTCAAGTTTCTCATTTTAGAAAAGGTTTCGTAGTTCATAGTTTTAATCCTTTAAAACACAATTCTCCTTTAAACGTTTTGAGAAACATATGTCTTATATGTGAGTAGGTTATTCTTGTTTATAATCAATCTTATTAAACAGCCATGATCTAGGAAATGTAATATCATTTTGTCTCATCTTAGCTTCTATGCAGATGGAGGTTTCTACTGGTTTTAATACCATACTTCATTATTCAATACATTTTCCTTTATTAACGCTGCAGTTGGTTTGCGATACTCATTCGATTTCCAAATCAAGAAACATTATTCCTTTTAAAACCAAGTACTCATTACTCACGTATGAGGTTTCACACTTTTAACAAAATTCATATCAATACCATTAAGTCGAGTCTCTTATCTTCAAAAAAAATCAGTAAACCATTCTTTTTATCACTCTTAAGACGTTATACCTAACTTCCCATAAAGCTAGTACAACTCTTATGTTTTCAAAGCCAAGTATTACTCTTCTTTCAAAAAGGTCTTTTTGAAACACTTCAAGTTCTTTATTACTACACATCAAATCCGTTATAAGTCAAATCAGTTACCCTTTGAAACCACAAAGCATTTTCTTACCTACATAAAGCTGTTATAACCAACTTCCCATAAAGCCGTTATAACACTTTATGTTTCAAACCAATCAAATACATTAAACACGTATGCGTCTACCGTACTACATAGTTATACACATATCATGCTAGAACAGATAGGAAGAGGTTCACATACCTCGCGACGATTATCGACTAATAGCAAAATGCTCCAAGTACCTCAAACCGTCGGCTACTCCTTAAGCTAAGTAGATCACGCCATACGTAGTACTTAACCTATAGAGGCCACAAGGCGCCTATTAACATCCTAGATCTCAATGTAGAATATTCTACGTAAAATTCGCAGACCTCCCCACAACAACGTAAATCTCTCCTCTATCGGTAGGCTACCAAGCCAACCGGGGGTTTACACGTCTAACCGGACGTGTACAACTCTACTACAGTAATGCTACACAAGTCTCATGTCTGATCCTATGTAATTACGATTCGCTTCTCTTATTTAAATTCAGCTTAAGTCGCAAGACATTGCGTAAGTATTATTCGTGCTTAAGTCAAAAGACATTTGCCGCACAACTATGTTCAATTCTATATATAGTATACTTCAACTATATATTCCAACAACATGTAATTTCCAATTACAATAGAAGGTCAAGAGTGTTTACCTCGATAAGCCCAAAATTATCCGAGTTTAAATGTCGATCTGAGCAAGGTTTAGCTCATACTCGTGCGCTCCGACCGCTCCAACCAACCCTTAGAAGTTCTAACCAACTTCTACTTATAACTTCAACTACGGTGAAGATTTACTTAGGTTTTCGTTTTTGTGGTGAGGACGTATAATAGTATTTTCTGGGCTTTTGTATAAGTGTAACCTTGGGAATACTACAAGGTATTTGGGACAAGGTATTTGGGCATTATAACAATACTTGGAGAGTATTTCAATACCACAAAAAAGGGGATATTTATACGAGACAACTAGGCTAGGGGGGGGGTACCCCACGGCTAAACACCACAAAGGGGAGGGGGGAGGCTCTCGGCCAAGGGCTCTCAAAGGGGGAGGGGGTGGTGGACGAAAACTCACAAGGGAGAGGGGAGGATTTGAGACTTAGAAAGATTGCTCAAGTTTTTGGATGAAGAAAGTCTTCAACTAGAGGGGTATTTATAGGCTAACCAAAGGCCAACCAATGGCCAAGATCAAGCCAAGTGTTAGGCAAGTGTAGGGCTAGGATCAAGCCATGTGCACCTTATCCATCTACCACACCAACTTGCACAAATATCCTACCAACTCCCTTGACCCCTTGTTCGTCCCTTTTGCCGTCCACTCAAGGCCAATGTGAGGGTGACACTTGTCACCCTCCCGTTGGTCCAAAATGTTTCGTCTCTCGGAAAAATCCGCAAAAATTATAAATGACATAGCCGGAATTTTCCCTACGTAAGCTGTGGAAACGTTTCGTCGGAAAACGACTCTTTTCGGCACTTGTGCCTAAATTTCGAACTTAGCCTAACTTTAAGGCTTAAATTTTTATACGTACGCCCTTACGTACATACTCTGGAAATACGGGGTATAACAGTCTAGGCCAAGTCCTGACTGCCTCGATCTTGGCCGTATCCACTCGAATGCCATCAGCCCCGACAATGTGCCCAAGAAAAGCCACCGAAGTTAACCAAAACTCACATTTGGAAAACTTGGCGTATAACTGCTGGTCTCGAGAATCACAAGCCTGATCCTCAAATGCTCCGCATGCTCCTGCTCTGAGCGAGAATAAACCAAGATATCATCAATGAACACTATCACAAACGTGTCCAAAAATGGTTTGAACACTCGGTTCATCAAATCCATGAATACCGCCGGAGCATTGGTCAACCAGACATGACCACGAACTCATAATGCCCGTCACGTCCGAATGCGATCCTAGGGACATCCACCTCTCTGACTCGCACCTGATGATAGCCCGATCGCAGATCAATCTTGGAGAAACATCTCGCGCCCTGCAACTAGTCGAACAAATCATCAATCACGGGAAGGGGTATCTTCTTAATGGTCACCTTGTTCACCGCTGTAATCAACACATGCGCAACGCCCCGCCTTCTTCTTCACGAACAATCGGCGCTCCCGGGGAGAAACACTAGGCTGATGAAGCCTTTCTCCAAAGAAATCTCTTAGCCGGTCCTTCACTCTCTCAACTCGGCGGTGCCATTACGTATGGCGGAATGGAAATAGCCGAGTGTCCGCAACACATCTATACAAAACTCGATCTCCCTCTCAGGAGGGATACCCGGGAGGTCGTCTGGAAACACGTCTGGGAACTCTCGACTACCGGGCGATCAAAATCGCACTGCGCACCTCGTGATCAAACACCCGACGAGATGGTAGATGTACCCTTCATGCCATCTTCCTAGCCTTGAGGTAGGAAATAAACCTACCACCGGCGATACCGTGCTCCTCCCACTCAACAACCGGCTCGCAGAAGCTGGAACGCACTACTCTCTCCCTGCAGTCTACATTGGCGTAGCAAGAAGCTAGCCAATCCATACCCATGATCACGTCGAAATCAATCATATCCAACTCTATCAAGTCGGCTAGGGTCTGACGACTGTAAATGGTCACTGGACAACCCCTATATACCTGCCGAGCTACCACCGAATCACCCACTGGCGTAGCTACCTCGAAAGGGTCTATGGACTCAGGCTCTATCCCTATCCTACTAGCAATAAGGGGAGATATATAGGACAGAGTAGAACCCGGATCTATCAAGGCATACACATCAAACCCAGAAACTGATAAGGTACCTGTGACGACATCAGGTGAGGCCTCCTGATCCTGTCGGCTGGACAAAGCATAAATGCGGTTCTGAGGACCGCTAGAACTGGGAACCGCGCCACGACCTTGTCACGACCCGAACGGGCGTGGTCGTGCCTACCCGGGCACCCCAAGAGTCATACATCGTAGAAAATCGTGAACATAAATCAATAACATAAAATAACGGAAGTATAAACAATAACCTGTGAAAACTTGCCTTTCGGCATATATATAGAAACAACAACTCTTTCAACCTGAACAGTTTAATCCTTTTTATAAACCCTGCCCACAACAGTACTACAGACCTCTACGAATGATATGACAACAACGACGGACGGGGCCGTCGCCATACCCCGAATGTAAGCACCTACAACAGGGGACTATACCAAGTTAAGCCTCCGGAGGAACGGAGCTTCCAACGCCGAATCGTGACCCTAGAGCGAGGATCAACGGCGGTGTACCTTTACTGCGGCATGACGCAGCCACGAAGGAGGTCGATAACAGTGCAGAGTATGTGGCTGAAAATCGTAAATGAAATCATAGTAGTCTATATAAAGCGGGAGACATGTATGATAACCAAACTACGATTCACAATAAATAGCGATCATATCAAGTCGGGACTCACGCCTCGAAGTCATCAATCATGCGTGGAATACCTTCCATCGCTGCCATCGATGATGAAAAGCACAAGGAATACACATGAACAACGTGTCCCACTGTGTCCAAATAAAGCGATGCGGGGTAAGTGCGAAGGCATAGCCGACTACTAACACCTACAGTACTAACAAGGTCATAAAATGTATCATGATATCTGTCTGACCGTCACATGATCAAAGCCGTCGCCGCTCGCAATATCAAATGTGCGCGTCTAGCCCTCGAACTCCCGCGACTCGCGTAGGCCAATCTCATAGGCGCGTGAGGTATAACCCCGCGTCGAGGTAGCTACTCCCGGCATCGCCCGGACTCGCGATCGCATGGCCACATAGACCGCATGAACATAAAGGCGCGCACTAACACGGAACTCTCGTAGCTCGCATAGGCCCCGGGACCCGCATGAGGTATTCTCGAATCATGGTCCTGCATCACTTGAGTCTACCCGCGTCGGAGGCGGCTTAACCCGGAAACACGGTGAGTGGTATAAATACCAACATAACGGTTTATCGTTTAAACAAAGATAAGCACAATCAAGGAAAATCCCTTTACACAAACATCACGAATACTAACACGTAGCATCCTAATATGATTACTTATCAAATCAACACGGAAGGTATTACAAGGCTATCACAAACCAATACAATCAAGTTATTCACATAAGGTACCTTACTATATGATTAACGAGATCGGGTTTTTATCCCCAAAGTACTTTATACAATAACTCTTTAAAGATATGTTACTTCACAAAACCACACAATACCGTAGTATATGAAAATAGAGTGATTATCTTTTGAAGTAAATCAAAACACTTACCTTTGTAAAATCAAGTAACAACATTATTTTCCAAACGTCCAAGTTTGCCTAATTTCAAATGTTCACGGTTCTTATTTTAGAAAGGTTTCAGATTTCATAGTCTTATTCATTTAAGAATATAATTCTCTTTTAAACTATCTGAGAAACATAAGCCTTATGTGAGTAGGATATTCTTGTTTATAACAATCTTATTACAGCAGCCATGATCTAGGAAACATCATTTTGTCTCATCTTAGCTTCTATGCAGATGGAAGTTTCTACTGATTTTAATAATACTAAATCACAAAACATTTCCTTTTATTAACTGCGATGGTTTGTCGATACACATTCCGATTTCAAATCAAGAAACATTCTTAAGCCGTTATACCTAACTTTCCATAAAGCTAGTATAACTCTTAAGTTTTCAACAACCAAGTATTACTCCTTCTTTCAAAATGATTCAAAAATCTTTTGAAATACTTCAAGTTCTTTATTAACACATAACAAGTCAGTTATAGTTCAAATCAGTTACCTTTTAAAAACCACAAGTATTTCTTACCAACATAAAGCTGTTATAACCAACTTCCCATAAAGCCGTTATAACACACTTTATGTTTAAACCAATCAAATACATTTAGCACGTATGCGTCACCGTACTACATAGTTCACACATATCATGCTAGAAGAGATAGGAAGAGGTTCACATACCTCGCGACGATTATCGACTAATAGCAAAACGCTCCAAGTACCTCAAACCGTCGGCTACTCCTAAAGCCAAGTAGATCGCGCCACGCGTAGTACTTCAACCTATAAGGCCACAAGGCGCTTATTAACATTTAGGTCTAATCGTAGAATATTCTACAGAAAATTCGAAGACCTCCCGCAATGCAGCGTAAATCTCCTCTCTATCGAGGCTACCAAGCCAACTGTGGGGTTATACATCTAACCCCAACGGGTACAATTCTACTCCACAGTACTACTACACAAGTCTACTGTAATACAGCCCTATGTAATTACAGTTCAGTATTCTTCTTTAAATTCAAGCTTAAGTCGCAAGACATTGCCGTAAGTTTTATTCAGGCTTAAGTCGCAAGACATTGCCGATAACTATGTTCAGTACTATATATAGCATACTTCAACTATATAATCTAACAACATGTAATTTCCAATTACAATAGAGGGACAAGATATTTACCTCGATAAGCCCATAATTATCCAAGTATAAAGTCGATCTGGGCAATCGTTTAGCTCAACTCAGGCGCTCAACCCGCTCTAAACCACCCTTAGAAGTTCTAACCAACTTATACACAATACTCCAACGGACTATGGAGATTTTCCTAGGGTTTCGGTTTTGTAATGACGGGAAGTATAATAGTATTTCGGGCTTTTCAGATAGGTATAACCTTAGAATACTACAAGGTATACTGCTAAGGTAATTTGGGCATTATAACAATACTTTTGAGAGTATTTCTACCAAGAGAGGGGGTATTATACTAAAGCAACTAGGCTAGGGGTACCCACGGCTAGCACCCTGAGGAGGGTGGCTACCCTCTACCTACCCCACTAGGGGAACTCTCGGCCAAGGGGAGAGGGCTCTCGGCCAAGACACTACACTAATGGGCGAGGAAGAAGCTTACAAGACTAATGCAAAATGTGGATTAAATAGTATTCAAAGGGGGGGGTATTTATAGGACTAGCAAAGGCCAACCAATGGCCAAGATCTTGCCAAGTGCAAGGCAAGTGTAGTCCCCAGAACTTCCCAAGTCCACCTAAACCAACTACACACAAAATATCCAACCAACTACTTGACAAAGTAGTCAACATTTCGTCCAATCTAACGTCACCATTTAGAGGGTGCCAAGTGGCGCCCTCTTGTTGGTCCAAAATGTTTCGTCTCTCGGAAAAATCCTCAAAAATTAAAAATGAAATAGCCGGAAATTCCCCTACGAAAGCTGTGAAAACGTTTCGTCGAAAACGACTCTAATCGGGTGTTGTGAACAAATAAATTTCGCCAAGCCTAATTCTCAAGTTCAAATTTTCTACGTCGCCTTACGTACATACTGAAATACGGTATAACATTCTCCTCTTAGAAACATTCGTCCCGAATGTTCCTTCTAAGTCTCAAAACAACGTGCGCCGATAGTCTTCACTACCATACTTACGAAACAATCTCGCCTGATGGCCACGTAAACAATCTGCGCAAAATACTTACATCCAAGTCCACGAGGAATCACCTCTAACATCACCACAAACACCTCTCTCGGGTCTAAAATATACTTCTTCCACACTTTTCCAAACAAAAGAAATGGTCACATCAATGCTCGCCATACATGCTCGCTTCTTCCGATACCACTTTTGTCACTTTGCGCGAGGTTCTAGTGTCACTCGGCGACTAACAAATGGTACCGGACTACATCCGATCCACGAGGTCGTGACACTCGAACTCTTACCACATTTAAATCTTCGCCGGTTTCCAAAACTCGGGGTTACTATCTCTAACGTGGTCATCATTAACTGGGAACACTCTGGATGGATCTCCGATACTTTCCCGATCATAACAATACGAAAGATCGGACATACTGCCTCCTAAGTCGGACGGCAAAAGCTAACATATAGGCAACCTGGCCTATTCTTCACATGGACTCAAAGGCCCAAAGTAACTCGGGCTAAGTTCCCTCTGTCTTCCAAAGCTCGTCACACCCAATCCGGGGTGGTACTTTCAAGAAGACCGACCGTCAACCTGAACTCTAAGCGTCGTCGCCGATCATCCGCACGATTTCCTCGAGCTGCGTAACTTCTTCTAGACAAGCTTCTCACTATCCACGATCTGTTTGGAACAAGCTGAACTAATCGTGCGAACGCGCCAACATCGAACCACTCACCGCAACTTACACATCCGCCCCTACAAGGCTTAAATAGGCGACATCCGAACACCGAAATGGTAGCTTAAACACTCCTCCACCGAGACAACAATCTCCACAACTACCTGAAATACACACCGGCGAGGCGAATGCGATCCGAGACTCACTGAGTTCTTAACCCCTTGGTAAAACTTCCGAAACCAAAAGCAGTAGTACCTGGACTCCATGCGCCGCCATAAGGTGAAGGTAGGCACCGTGCAGCCTTACAACTTTTCTCGATAAAATCAACATCTGCCGAGTAAACTCTTTGCTAGAAGACAAGGCGGTGACCTCCTCGGCGACTCGGTCGGATGCGTCTGGTCGTCTGTTGGTTAACTAAACTGGGCCTAACACCCTCGTGACCTACCACAAGGCGGGACCACAACCGACCCCACCACCAAACCTACCGCGGGTTGACGCAACGTGGCCTCAACCCGACCCGCACGCCGCGCACAATACTAGCTCCCGATCCGAACAATCTCACTAATCACGTTTCAAAACCTGGCGGTCTTCTAGCTCGTCTACCCTCTTTCAAATCACGCTACTCGGGGACTTATCCCACAAACATAGCTCACGTGCACTATGCGCTCCGATAAGGATCAAACATAACACTACACCTTTACTCGAGACGGCGCACCTCTAAGGTTTCTCTACGCGTAAAACTCTAAGGCTCACACTTTCTCTATCCCCCAATCTTCCCCGGTTACTAACCATGATTTCTAATCACAAATATTAACACACTGCTATCAAAACATAGCACTTATGCTATACCCATCTTATCACACATACTGAACTCTAGAGGGTTAAGGATATGCACGAATCTCTCGCTTCACTCCCTAGTCGTTCTAATCAAACTCGCCGTGAGCGCATCGCTAAGGAAGGTGACGAACTACCCACCGATCCTGAAGGCTAAGTCCTCCTACCAGGACACTCTTTCGACATCAGACCCTGATGGTCATAGGTACAACAAGTACGAACTAAAAGACGACATTCCCCGGGATGACGTCTGCCAAACTGTGAACCGGAAGCCCTGGAGTTCTAACCAACTCCTGCATACCCCGAACGTCCTGAAATCCGTGGAAGACCACTCTGCATTGTGGATGTGCATAATCAAATCTGCTGGTGAGGTGACTCGCCTCGAAAGTTACCAAAGGACCTTTGCTCCGCCCTCTTGTCCTTGGTTAACCCGTCGATCTCTACGTTTCTCGGCTGCGTGTATAAGCTCGCATACGTGCCATGCTCAACCTAATCAAGAACTACTCTTGCACAACCTCTCGTTGATATTCATCAAGACTCGCGATACATCGGTATACTCTCGGTAGTTAAATCCATAGCTAATGTGGTCGCCTCTTTGCAATCCATATTCTCTGTTCTGGTCGTGGGCGAAGGTTCAAATATCATGGCGCAGAAGCTGCCGCCGCCGTGCTAAACTTTACTGGGGCTAGTGATGTCGCAGAAATCCCCGAATGAAGCACCTAACTCAGGTGATGATTGGGCCTGTGCCCTCGTAACCCTCTGAACTCTACTCGCAGCTCCCTCGGCTGCCTTGCCCTCCTGGGCCCGGGTTTTCCCTACGCGGAGGCATAACGATAAGGGAAATAATTTCGTCAGAGGGTCCAACTTACAACACAGCTCTAAGGCACGATCTCAGAGTGAGAAGAATAGAAACCAATCCTAAATACCCTATAGCCTCCTGATTATTGATGTGGTGCACAACACACCGATAATCAAGACTCTATTGGATCTGATGCAGACACTTTCCGAGGATTAATCGCTCTGATACCACTTTTGTCACGACCGAACCGGGCCCATGATCGTGCCTTACCGGGCACCCCAAGTAGTCATACATCGTCGAGAAAATCACGAACATAAATCAATAACATAAAATAACTAAGTATAAACAATAACTGTGAAAACTTGCCTTTCGGCATATATATAGAAACAACAACTCTTTCAACTCAGCAGTTTAATCCTTTTTACAAACCACACACAACGGTACTCTACGGACCTCTGAATGATATGACAACAACGACGGGGCGGGGCCGTCATACCTCGAATGTAAGCACCTACAACAACAGGGACTATACGAATAAGCCTACGGAGGCGGAGCTTCCCAACGCACTGTGACCCTAAGAGCGAGGATCAACGGCGGTGTACCTTTACTGCGGCATGAACGCAGCCCCGAAGGAGGTCGATCTACAAGTTTAGTATGTGGCGAAAATCAGTAAATGAAATCATAGTAGTCTATATAAAGCAGGAGACATGTATGATAACCAAACTACAGTTCACAATAAATAAGCAGTCATATCAAGTCAGGGACTCACGCCCTCGAAGTCATCAATCATGCCCGTGGAATACCTTCCTCACTGCCGGCAGTCAATGATAGAAAAGCACCAAGGAATACACATGAACAACAGGTCCCACCTGTGTCCAAATAAAACAGTACGGGGTAAGTACGAAGGCATAGCCGACTACTAACACCCACAGTACTAACAAGGTCATAAAATGTATCATGATATCTGCTGCACCGTCACATGATCAAAGGCGGTCGCCGCCGCCAATATCAAATGTGCGCGTCTAGCCCTGAACTCCGCAGCTCGCGCATAGGCCAATCTCATAGGCCGCATGAGGTATAACCCGCATCGAGGGTAGCTACTCCGGCATCGCCCCGACTCGCGATCGCATGGCCACATGCATCGCATGACCATAAAGGCCGCACACTAACTCGAACTCTCGTAGCTCGCGCATAGGCCCCGGGACCCGCATGAGGTATTCTCGAATCATGGTCCTGCAGACGCTGAGTCTACCGCATCGGAGCGGCTTTAACCCGGAAACACGGTGAGTGGTATAAATACCAACATAACGGTTTATCGTTTAAACAAAGATAAGCACAATCGAGGAAAATCCTTTACACAAACATCACGAATACTAACACACGTAGCATCCTAATATGATTACTTATCAAATCAACACGAAGGTATTACAAGGCTATCACAAACCAATACAATCAAGTTATTCACACATAGGTACCTTCTACTATATGATTAACGAGATCGGGTTTTATCCCCAAAGTACTTTATACAATAACTCTTTAAAGATATGTTACTTCACAAAACCACACAATACGTAGTATATGAAAATAGAGTGATTATCTTTTGAAGTAAATCAAAACACTTACCTTTGTAAAATCAAGTAACAACATTATTTTCCAAACGTCAAGTTTGCCTAATTTCAAATGTTCACGGTTCTTATTTTAGAAAGGTTTAGATTTCATAGTCTTATTCATTTAAGAATATAATTCTCTTTTAAACTATCTGAGAAACATAAGCCTTATGTGAGTAGGATATTCTTGTTTATAACAATCTTATTACAGCAGCCATGATCTAGGAAACATCATTTTGTCTCATCTTAGCTTCTATGCAGATGGAAGTTTCTACTGATTTTAATAATACTAAATCTGTCAAAACATTTCCTTTTATTAACGCTGCAGTGGTTTGTCGATACACATTCTGATTTCCGAAATCAGTAAAACATTCTTAAGCCGTTATACCTAACTTTCCATAAAGCTAGTATAACTCTTAAGTTTTCAACAACCAAGTATTACTCCTTCTTTCAAAATGATTCAAAATCTTTTGAAATACTTCAAGTTCTTTATTAACACATAACAAGTCAGTTATAGTTCAAATCAGTTACCTTTTAAAAACCACAAGTATTTCTTACCAACATAAAGCTGTTATAACCAACTTCCCATAAAGCCGTTATAACACTTTATGTTTTAAACCAATCAAATACATTTAGCACATGTCGTCTGCGTACTACATAGTTCACACATATCATGCTAGAAGAGATAGGAAGAGGTTCACATACCTCGCGACGATTATCGACTAATAGCAAAACGCTCCAAGTACCTCAAACCGTCGGCTACTCCTAAAGCCAAGTAGATCGCGCCACGCGTAGTACTTCAACCTATAAGGCCACAAGGCGCTTATTAACATTTAGGTCTAATCGTAGAATATTCTACGTAAAATTCGCAAAGACTTCCCCACATGACAGCGTAAATCTCTTCTCTATCGAGGGCCTACCAAGCCAACCGGGGGTTATACATCTAACCCCAACGGTACAATTCTACTCACGGTACTACTACACAAGTCTCATGTCTGACATGTAATTCTGATTCGGTATTCTTCTTTAAATTCAGCTTAAGTCGCAAGACATTGCCGTAAGTTTTATTCGGGCTTAAGTCGCAAGACATTGCCGATAACTATGTTCATGACTATATATAGCATACTTCAACTATATAATCTAACAACATGTAATTTCCAATTACAATAGAGGACAAGATATTTACCTCGATAAGCCCATAATTATCCAAGTATAAAGTCGATCTGGGCAATCGTTTAGCTCCAACTCCGAGCGCTCAACCGCTCTAAACCACCCTTAGAAGTTCTAACCAACTTATACACAATACTCCAACGGACTATGGAGATTTTCCTAGGGTTTCGGTTTTGTGAGGCAGGAAGTATAATAGTATTTACGGGCTTTCAGATAGGTATAACCTTAGAATACTACAAGGTATACGGCTAAGGTAATTTGGGCATTATAACAATACTTTTGAGAGTATTTCTACCAAGAGAGGGGTATTATCAAAGCAACTAGGCTGGGGTACCCACTAGCACCCAGGAGGGTGGCTACCCTCGGCCTACCCACTGGGGAACTCTCGGCCAAGGGGAGAGGGCTCTCGGCAAGACACTACACTAAGGGGAGGAAGAAGCTTTCAAGACTTAGGCAATTTGTGGATGAATTAGTCTTGAAGGGGTATTTATAGGTCTATGAGGCCAACCAATGGCAAGATCTTGCCAAGTGCAAGGCAAGTGTAGGGCAAGATCTTGCCAAGTGCAAGGCAAGTGTAGGGCCAAGATCTTGCCAAGTGCACCTTAACCAACTACACACAAAATATCCTACCAACTACTTGACAAAATAGTCACCATTTCGTCCACTCTACGCCACCAATGAGAGGGTGCCAAGTGGCGCCCTCTTGTTGGTCCAAAATGTTTCGCCTCTCGGAAAAATCCGCAAAATTAAAAATGACATAGCGGAAATTCCCTACGAAGTCGTGAAAACGTTTAGTCGAAAAACGACTCTGTCGGGTGTTGTGAACAAATAAATTTCGCCAAGCCTAATTCTCAAGTTCAAATTTTCTACGTCGCCCCACGTACATACCGAAATACGGTATAACAGACCTCTGCGACCTTTGGTCCATGAGTACCTTGCCTCGGGCGAGTAGTGTCGAGGATGAAGAAGACCCGTGAAAGAACTGCGGTGACCCACCATCAAGCCGCGCCCTTGGTGGACGGTTCCTCGCATAGTGACCTGCGCCTGGCCAATCAAACAAGCTCCGTAGCGGCACCACAACTCGGTGGGATCTACCGTGACGGCCACACCGAGGGGTGGTCCGTCGGCGATCTGCCTCTGCTCGACGTCAAGCCACAGGGCCCTGTGCGCCCTCGAATATCTCTGGTGTCTTGAGGGCGGTGCAGAGTGCTCTGGTGGCGTGGTGCAAATCTAGGCTGCTGAGGCCGCGCCCACGATAGCCACCAAAGACCACCGCCATCCTGGTCTTCTGCTTTGCTGTCGGCGTCGGTCTCTACGCTCGCCGCATCCAAGAGCATGAGCTGCGTCGGGTAATGTCCATACCCGGCTGAAGAGAAACACCCGCACAAGACTCGGCCATATAATCATCTAGCCCGGTGACGTAGCGGTGCACCCTATCCTCCATATCTGCTACCAACGCTGGGACATATCGAGCCAATGAATCAAACTCGACATTGTACTCCCTAACAGTGCGTCCTCTCTGCCTCAGTAACAAAAATATGTCAGCCCGCGCCCTCCTCATCTGTGGAGGCAAGAAGTGAGTGAGGAAAGCCTCTGAGAACTCATCCCAAGTAGCTGGGGACGCGTGCTCTCCCCGGGATAACTCCCATGAATCAAAGATCACGGACTCGGTCTCCGACGCCCTGATCACTCTCATAATCCTCTGTAGCTGACGGATGAACTCCTGCGGATCATCCTCCGGCCTCGACCCGTAAAACTCTGGCGGGCTACAACTCAGGAAATCTCGTAGCCTCAAACTATCTGCCCTCGGGTGAACCACGGGTGCTCTCGGGTGGGCCCGGGGCTGCCGCATCGGCTGTCCTCGTATGCAGCCACGATCACGGCGATGGCGGGCCATCTCTCTGCAACCCATCTCATCTGCTCCGGTGTGGGGTGGAGTGTAAATCTTGTGGTCTCGTCATCGGCCGCCGCGCCCTAAACCCTCTGGGGTCGGCGGCGTCGTAGAACTCGCCGTCGGGTATCGGCCCGGGCACGAGCCCTCGTGACTCTAGGTGTCCCACTAGCGCCTCCTCTTTGCCTTGCCGCCGAGCGGGTTGCCTTACGTGGAGGCATAAGCTATTCTGAGAAAAAGGATACGTTAGAAGTCCGACTTATAACACGACTCTGGGCACGATCTCGTAATGAGAAGAATGGAAACCAATCCTAAATATCCTATAGCCTCACGATTATTGGTGTGGTGCACAACACCGATAATCAAGACTCTACTAGATACGGTGCGTAGACACTTTCCGAGGATTAATCGCTCGATACCACTTTTGTCACGACCGCTCGGGCCCGTGGATCGTGTCTTACCCGCACCAAGCACCATACATCGAGAAAATCACGGAAATATAAAACAAGACAAGAAATATTATTAAAAAGGAAAGCTTGATTTATACAAGAAAAGCTCGCCTTTCGGCATATATATATAAACATAGTTTTGCGATTACATCCCAACAGTATAATAGGACTACAGCACCTCTAAGAAGTAAACAACTATGGCGGGACAGGGCCCATACATACCTGAATGTACAAAACTATCTACAATACAGGAGATCATACCCAAAAGTAGAGCCTCGGAGAAGATGGAGCTCACGACACCAACGCAAAGATCCTAAGGATGTGGATCTAGCACTGCTGCCCTACCTGCGGCATGAACGCGGCCCGAAGGAGGTCGATCTGATAGGTACTAAGTATGTGAAATCAGAAGTACTTAAATGAAATCATATCATTTTAAAACCAGTTTACAAATATGTATGAAACAACCAAGGAAACGCACATAGTGCCACATCACAAACAAGAGCAACAATAGGTAATCATGGCAGTCTTCTCTAGGCCGCGGATGATCGAGCGAGGCAATTGCCCATAGTATCATTATGCAAGCCTAATCTCGACTCCGTAGTCCGCATAGGCCACTCACTTAGGCCGCATAGGGTATAACCCGCATCGGTAGCTACTCCTCAAAGATCGCCCCGACTCGTGATCCGCATGGCCACATGGACCGCATGAGGTATAACCCCGCACACTAACTCGAACTCTCGTAGCTCGCATAGGTCCCTGGACCCGCGTGAGGTATTCTCGAATCATGGTCCTGCATCACTGAGTCTACCCCGCATCGGAGGGCAGCTTAACCCCCAGTAACATGTCAAGAGGTGAGTGATATAATACTAACACAACAACTTATCGTTAAACAACATAAGCACAACAAGAATACCCTCTTATACAAACGTTTACAAGACACTAACACACTTAGCATCATATCATGTCTACTTATCAAACCATCTTATTATTCTTTCCATAAATCAATATAAGTCTGTTATAAACACATAGTTAAACTGTTCCTTTTATCATCTTAAGTGGTTATACCTAACTTCCCATAAAGCTAGTATAACTCTTAAGCTTTCTGTTTTAAAAACCAATTAGTTCTCTTCTGTTAAAAATGATTCAGTATTCCTTTGAAATGCATCAAGATCCTTATTATTCAGGCTTAAGTCAAAAGACATTGCCGTAAGTATTATTCAGGCTTAAGTCAAAAGACATTGCCGTAGTTATTAATCGATTAACACACGTCGCCTACGTACTATATATATATATTTGAAAATATCATGCTTTAGGAAGAATCACATACCTTCTCGTGAAAACCACATGCCAAGTTGAATATGTCGCGCGGAAGAATCAACCTATAATAGTCGACACGCCTATCAACGTTGTACTACTCAAACGATTCTAAGCGTAGGGTTCTCTATCCTACGGAAAATTGGGCAGACTTCCCTACGGTGAGCTACTCAAGTTCATGTGAAAACAATTCTAAGTAAATCTGATTTGATTATTCTTCTTTTAAACCCTACTGTGATAACAGATTCAATTCTATTCGTAATAATCTTCTAAGTATTCAATACTTATATCTATACTTCTACAAGATGCATTTTCTAATACAAAAGAGGGTTAGGATTATTTACCTCGGTAAGCCCAATAATATCCTAGATAAAAGTCGCACTGAGCAAGGTTTAGCTCTAAGTTGTATGCGCTCCGGTAGCTCAAAGAACCCTTAGAAGTTCTTCCCAACTTCTACTAAGTACTAAGGGATTTGTGATTGGTTATTTTGTGCATTATAACAATACTAGAAGGCAACTTTTCTACCAAAGGAGGGGGGTAGATTTCGGCTAGGCTAGGGGGGGGGGATTGCCTCGGCTAAGCTTCTCCAGGGGGGGGGGGTGTTTGGACGAAAAGGGCTATCAAAGGAGAGGGGAGGATTTTAGACTTGGAAAGTTTTTGTGGATGAAGAACTCTTCATCACAAGAGGGGTAAATATAGGTCAAGGGATGGCCAACCAATGGCCAAGATTATGCCAAGTGCAAGGCAAGTGTAAGGTCAAGATTTGGGCAAGTGTACCTTAGCCAACTTGCACACAAAATATCCTACCAACTCCAAGACAAAATTGGCTATCCAATTCGTCCAAATGGAAGCCTCAAGTCCACCAACTAGAGGGTGACAAGTGTTGCCCTCTCGTTGGTCGAAAATGTTTCGTCTCTCGGAAAAATCCGCAAAAATTAGAAATGACATAGCCGGAATTTATCCTACGCGAGTTGTGTAAAACGTTTCGTCGGAAAACGATTCTTTTAGTGAGTTGTGCCCAAGTATTTTCGTCCAAGCCTAACTTTTAAGGCTAAACTTTTGTACGTATTCCCTCACGTACATACTCTGGAAATACGGGGTATAACATATTTATAGGTCAAGCCATGGACAATCAATGGCCAAGATCATGCCAAGTGCAAGGCAAGTGTAGGGTCAAGATTCACCCAAGTACACCTTATCCATCTACCACACAAATATCACAAAATATCCTACCTACTCCCACTCATCATTTCGTCCAAATGTCGCCCCATAGTCCACCAATTAGAGGGTGCCAAGTGTCGCCCTCTTGTTGGTCCAAAATATTTCGTCTCTCGGAAAAATCCGCAAAAATACTAAATGACATAGCCGGAATTTTCCCTTCGCAAGTTGTGTAAAACGTTTCGTCGAAAAACGACTCTAACCGGGTGTTGTGCACAAAAATCGAACCTATGCCCAACTTTAAAGCCCAAACTTTTCTACGTACGTCCTTTCGTACATACTCTGGAAATACGGGGTATAACAACTTTAATTCGGATTTTTCCGAGAGACGAAATATTTTGGACCAATAGGAGGGCGACATGTGTCACCCTTATGTGGCATGGGTTGGACGAAAATTAGTGGACAAGTCAAATGGTCAAGTCTTGGAAGATAATTTTTGGGATAGTGGGAGTAGGTGAAAACGTTTTTTGTGGGCATGTGGAGGTTGGCCTTGGACGTTTTTTGTGTGCTAGTGGAGGCCACATGGCTCTTTGTTGTGGGGGACATATGTCCCAATGTTGTGGTGGACATATGTCCCAAAATTGTGGTGGACACTTGGTTGGAAGACTTCATCCATCACATGGATCCAAATCTACACCTTACATATGTTTTGATCTTGGCCCTTGAGTGTCCTATAAATACCCCCCTTATGTTATACCCCATATTTTCCAGAGTATGTACGTAAGGACGTACGTAGAAATTTAAGCCTTAAGATTTGGCAAGTTTCGAAATTTGTACACAAGTGCCGGAAGGAGTCGTTTTTCGACGAAACGTTTTACTAAACTTGCGAAGGGGAAATTCCGGCTATGTCATTTTTAATTTTTGCGAATTTTTCCGAGAGACAGAATATTTTGGACCAACGAGAGGGCGACACTTGTCACCCTCAAGTTGATGGTCTTGGACGGTCTTGTGGCCGAGAAGGGGGAGGATTTTGTGGCATGTTTTGTGCCTTGTTCGGTGCCTTGTTTTGTGCCATGTTTTGTGGAGTAGGGTTAGGGTGCACTTGGCTTGATCTTGGCCTTACACTTGCCTTGCACATGGCTTGATCAAGGCCATTGGTTTCCCTATAAATACCCCTCCCTTGTTGAAGACGTCTTCATCCTAAAATCTTTCTAAGTCTTGAATTCCTCCATCCCCTCTTGTGTAGTTCTCGTCCAAAGAGTCCCCCCCTTTTTGTGAGCCCTTGGCCGAGAGCCTCCCCCTCCCCCTTTGTAGTGTCTAGCCGAGGGGTACCCCCCCCCCTTGCCTTGTGGTCCTCGTATAATACCCCCCCTCTTAGTAGAAATACTCTCCAAGTATTGTTATAATACCCAAATACCTTGGCCCAAATACCTTGTAGTATTCCCAAGGTTACCTCTATACGAAAAGCCCGGAAAATACTATTATACTTCCTTTAGCCACAAAACGAAACCCTAAGGAAACCTTCATAGTCGGTTGAAATGTTAAGTAGAAGTTGCGTAGAACTTCTAAGGGTTGTTTGGAGCGGATTGGAGCACTCGGGGTAGGAGCTAAACGTTGCTCAGGATCGACTTTAAACTTGGATAATTTTGGGCTCATCGAGGTAAATACTACTGTCCTTCTATTGTAATTGGGAATTACATATTGTAGTAGTATTGAAATGAATATGAGATTCATAGAAGAGAATTGAACTGTAATAGAAGGATATTACAGAATAGACTTGAACTGAAATCACGTCAGAAGAATACTATAGAAGTAGATTAAACTGTACTTACATAGGACTGTATTTACAGTAGACTGATAACCTTTATTGGTTGAATGTTCTGCAAGTAGCATGTGCTACTTGGAAGGTGGACAAGGCTAGCCGGGTTATAGCCGTGGAGCGTTTTGCTTATAGTCGATAATCGTCGCGAGGTATGTGATTCTTCCTATACTCTTGAGCATGAAGTATTTTAACGGAATATATATATAGTACGGTAGACGTACGTGTGGCAATGTCTTTTGACTTAAGCCTGAATAATATATATATATAGTACGGTAGACGTACGTGTGTTAACTGAATGTAGTGTTACGGCAATGTCTTTTGACTTAAGCCTGAATAATAAGGACCTTGAAATATTTTTTAAAAAAGGAATATATATATAGTACGGTAGACGTACGTGTGTTAACTGAATGTAGTGTTATGGCAATGTCTTTTGACTTAAGCCTGAATAATAAGGACCTTGAAATATTTTTAAAAAAAGGAATATATATATAGTACGGTAGACGTACGTGTGTTAACTGAATGTAGTGTTACGGCAATGTCTTTTGACTTAAGCCTGAATAATAAAGAATCTTGAAGTATTTCAAAAGATTAATAAACCGTTCTGAAAGAAGAGTAATACTTGGTTTTGAAAACATAAGAGTTATACTAAGCTTTATGGGAAGTTAGGTATAACGTCTTAAGAGTGGTAAAGAGAATGGTTTACGGATTTTTAGAAGTTAAGAGACTTGATCTTAAAAGATAAGAGACTTGACTTAATATGGATGTTTGTGTGAAACCTCATTCGTGAGTAATGAGTACTTGGTTTTTAAAAGGGAATAATGTTTTACTGATTTCGGAAATCAGAATTGTTATACCCCGTATTTCCAGAGTATGTACGTGAGGACGTACGTAGAGAAATTTGAACTTTAAAGTGGCTTGACCGATTTTATTTGTGCACAACACCCGGTTAGAGTCGTTTTTCGACGAAACGTTTTACACCTTGCGAAGGGAAAATTCCGGCTATGTCATTTCTAATTTTTGCGGATTTTTTTCCGAGAGACGAAACGTGTTGGACCAACGAGAGGGCGCCACTTGGCACCCTCTCATTGGCGGAAAAGTGGGGCGGATTTGGGACGATTTCCTTGACATTTTTGTCAAGTAGTAGGTAGGATATTTTGTGGTAGATGGATAAGGTGCACTTGGCATGATCATGGCCCTACACTTGCCTTGCACTTGGCATGATCTTGGCCATTGGTTGGCCTTTGCTAGACCTATAAATACCCCCCTCCCATTTGGAAGACTTCTTCATCCATTCCTAAATTTCCTAAGTGTTAAAATCCTCCCTCCCCTTGAGTAGTGTTCTCGTCCTCCCCCTTTGTGAGGCCTTGTGGCCGAGAGTTCCTCTCCACCCCTTGGCGAGTACCCCACTAGTGGGGGTAGGCGAGGTATACACCCCCTTGTGGTGTTGTCTCGTATATATACCCCCCCCTCTTGGTAGAAATACTCTCAAAAGTATTGTTGTTATACCCCCTCCTTCGTGAGTAATGAGTACTTGGTTTTTTAAAGGGAATAATGTTTCTTGATTTGAATCGTAATGAGTATCGACAAACCACTGCAGCGTCAATAAAGGAAAATGTAATGAATAAAGAAGTATTATTAAAACCAGTAGAAACCTCCATCTGCATAGAAGCTAAGATGAGACAAAATGATATTACATTTCCTAGATCATGGCTGCTTTAATAAAGATGGTTATAAAATAAACTACTCACACATATGGCATATGTTATTCAATTGTTTTAAAAGAGATTAAGACATTGAACTATGAAACTTTTCTAAAAAGAGACTTGAGTAATTGGAATTAGGCAAACTGGAACTTTAGGAAAAAGGGAAAGGCATTGTTATGTCTTAAATTGGTTTAAAACATAAAGTGTTATAACAGCTTTATGGGAAGTTAGTTATAACGACTTTATGAAAACAAAAGAAGGGTTTTATCATTGGTTTTAATGTGATAACTTGGCTTTAAAAGGAGAAGTGTTTTGGTTTGCTAAAAATGTGAGTCACTCTATTTTATACTACGGGTATCGGGTGACTTTTATAAAAGGAATGGATCTCTTTAAAAGGAATTTAACGTACGTAGTACTTTAGGGTTAAAACCCGGACTTTGATATAAAATGGAAGTACCTTGAGTTGTGTATAATTTACCTACGCTTGTTTTTGTATAACTTGCCTATGCTTGTTGTTGTGTAACTCGCCTATGCTTGTTGTGATAGCCTTTGATTGTAGAATTGTGTTTCTATACTACCGCGCCTCTCGTGGGAGGACCGGTTGACTTGTTGAGAACTTACATGGACATGTCTACACCGATGCAGAATTCCGGGGGCATGTGGCCATGCGGCAGGGTTGATTACCCGATATATTGTTATTGTGGTTACATGGACATGTCTACACCGTCTGGTCAGGGGCATGTGGCCGTGCGGCAGATTGATCACCCGATATATTGTTGTTGATGTTACATGGACGTGTCTACCGTCGCAGACTGGGCACGTGGCCACGCGGCATTGTTATTATTGTTGCATCATGGACATGTCTACACCGTCACGTCAGTGGGCATGTGGCCATGATGCGAACATGATTGATGTTGTGGGCATGAGACCCATAGTTATATTTGAGTGATGACTTTGAGGGCGTGAGTCCCTGACTTGACTGCTTTTATGTTGCGTACTGTATTTTGGTTATCATACATGTCTCCTGCTTTATATAGACTGTTATGATTTAACTGCAGTATTTTCGTTCACATACTTGGTACTGTTATCGACCTCCTTCGGGTGCGTTCATCCGCAGTAAAAGTACATCGGTGCCGATCCTCGCTTAGGATCACCTTTCAAAGATATTGGGAAGCTCCGTTCCTTCGGAGGCTTATCTCTTGGTATGTGTTTCCCCGAGTTGTAGGTTCTTGTACATTCAGGGGTATGGCGGGGCCCTGTCCCGTCATAGTTGATGAAAATCTTAGAGTGCAAATCTTGTTGTGGGCGGGGTTGTAAAGGATTAAAGCGTTTCGGGTTTTTATGTATTAATATCCAAGGCAATCGCTTTGGTTGCTTTGTTTATGTATCATGTCTTTTGATTTATGTTCATGTTTTTATTTCCGCGATTTTCTCGATGTTGTATCACTAGGGTGCCCGGTAAGGCACGATCCGAGCCCGGATCGGTCGTGACAAAAGTGGTATCGAGCGATTAATCCTCTGAAAGTGTCTACGCATCGTGTCTAGTAGAGTCTTGATTATCGGTGTGTTGTGCACCACATCTATAATCGTGAGGCTATAGGACATTTAGGATTGGTTTCCATTCTTCTCATTCCGAGATCGTGCCTTAGAGTCGTGTGATAAGTTGGACCCTCGACGTATTCCTTTCCTTTATCGGCTATGCCTCGCGTAAGGCAACCGGGACCAGATGGGCAAGACAATCGAGGAGTCATTAGTGGGATACAGAGAGTACGAGGCGCAGCTGGCCAAGACACGAGACAGCTTCGACGGCGAGTTTCGCGACGCCGCCAAAGACCGGCGAGTTTAGAGCGCGGCGGTGGCTGCCGAGACTCTGATACTGAGCCTCCAGTCCCCATGCAGGCGTAAGAGATGGGTTACAAGAGATGGCCCGATTCGCCGTGGTCGTGGCGGATATGAGAATAAGTGGACACAGCCCAGTTCGATGGCGCCGATGGTTCACCCTAGATCGGATAGTTTGAGGCTACTGTGGACTTTCTCGAGATGTAGCCCGCCAGAGTTCTACGGTCGAGGCCCGAGGATGATCCGCAGGAGTTCATCCGATTCAGCTACACGATCACGAGAGTGATCAAGGCTTCGAGACCGAGTCGGTGGTCTTAGGTTCAGACGGCCGCGTGATACCGCAGTGATCGGGTTTGATTCGTGGAGCCATTCCCGGAGACGATGCACTTCCACCGTTTGGGATGAGTTTTGGGGCCTTCCGCACATTTCTTGCCTCCACAGATGAGGAGGGCTCGGCCCGATTTTTGATGTTGAGGCGCAGCGCGCATACCGGGAGTACAATGTGGAGTTCGACTCATCGCTCGGTATGCCCCGCCGTAGTAGCCGATATGGGGACAGAGTACACCGCCACGCACGCTAGATGACTACGTGGCGAGGCTTGCTCGGGTGTAGCTCTTCACCGGCATGGACATTGCCCGCACGCAGCATATGCACTGAGGCGAGGAGCGAGAAATCGACGGAATGACCAGGATCGCAGAAGAGGCCGAACAACAGGTCCTTTGGTGCCTTTCGAGGCGGACCGCCCAAAGAAGAGCTAGTTTTGTACCTCCGCCAAGATGAGTGGTCCTCCACAATCTTCTGAGCATCCAGTATTCGTAAGCGGTCGAGCTCCACGGGTTCAGTTTCGCGAGAGTAGGGTGTTGGCAGCGCGATACCCCTACCTCGGTGTGGTCGATGTGGTAGACCGCATTTCGGGAATGTCGTGGTGCCAAGGGAGCTTGTTATTTTGCGCAGCGGCCATTTTGCAAGGAACTGTCCACCAAGGGTAGCACGGATGTTACGACTCACCTTCGTGATCGCTGGTCGGTTCATCGCCTTCACTAGCTGGCGCCTGCAGGCGTGACCGTGATTAGGAAAGCGGTAGAGACAGTATATCCTTAACCTCTAGAGTTTTGTATGCTTGTTATGATGATGTGTTTAGTGTTATGTTCGGATAGCTTTGTGCTAAAATGTGATTCAGAAACCTGGTTAGTGTAAAAGGGTAAGCCTGGGGATGAGATAGTGTGAACCTTAGAATATTACAGTTAAGACCTTAGATGTAAGGCCATCTTGAGTAAAGGATTTTGCAAATGATCCTTGTCAAAGTACATTATATACCTAGGTGTATTGTGATAAGTCCTCAGGTAGTGTGAAATGGAAGTGGTAGCTTTCATGACCAGATAGGTAAGATTGTTCCGGACGGAACAAGAGCGTGATGCATTAAGTGGGTCGGGTTGGGGCCATGGTGAGGGCCAACCCGCGGCCTGTTTAGAGGTAGGGTCAGCTCTGGGTGGTCCCGCCAGGTGGAGGGTCACGAGGGTGCTAGGCCCAAGTTAAATAACCATCGTATGAGTTCGTGGATGTGTTCGACCAGAAGTAGATCGTGAAGGCCGGAATGGTCTTAGGAGATTGAGGCTAGTAAGATGACCAAGTTCGAGGTGGTGACTCAAAGTTTTGGGAATCAAGCAATGATCAAGTGTGGTACGATACTAGAAGAGTTCAAGTGTTCGGCGCGGCACGACGAAAAGGAAGGAAGAGAACGTGTGTTATTTCGTGGCGGTGTGGCGTTGGCAACTTGTTAGAAGAACTTCATCGTTATCCGCTTGAGAAGGAACATTCGACGAATGTTTCTAAGCGAGGAGAATGTTATACCCCGTATTTTCCGAGTATGTACGTAAGGCGCACGATAAAATTTGAGCCTTAAAGATTTGGCAAGTTCAAATTGGGCACAAGTGCCAAAAGAATCGTTTTCGACTAAACGCTTTACTAAACTTTCAAGGGAAAATTCGCTATGTCATTTATATTTTTGCGGATTTTTCCGAGAGACGAACATGTTGGACCAACGAGGGTGATATGTGTCACCTCACATCGATGAGTGTGGGCGGTAAAGCTTGGCCGAAATGGGGCATGTAGTAGGTAGGATATTTGTGCAAGTTGGTGTGGTAGATGGATAAGGTGTACTTGGCTTGATCTTGGCCTTACACTTGCCTAACACTTGGATGAATCTTGGCCATTGGTTGGTCATTTCTTGACCTATAAATACCCCTCTAAGTTGATGAACTTCTTCATCCAAAATTGTTCTAAGTGTTAAAAATCCTTCCCCCCTCTTAGTGTGAGCTTTTCGTCCCTCTCCCCCCCCCCCCTCCTAGTGGTGCTTGGCCGAGAGCCACCACACCCTCCCCCTTGTGAAGCCTTGGCCGAGGGGTACCCCCCCCCCCTAGCCTAGTTGTCTCGTATAAATACCCCCCTTTTATGGTATAGAAATACTCTTCAAGTATCGTTATAATGCCCAAATACCTTGGCCCAAATACCTTGTAGTATTCCCAAGGTTACACTTTTACAAAAGCCCAGAAATGCTATTATACTTCCCTCAGTCACAAAAACAAAACCCTAAGGAAAACCTTCATAGTCGGTTGGAGTGTTTAGTAGAAGTTGCGTAGAACTTCTAAGGGTTGTTTGGAGCGAATTGGAGCACTCGGAGTAGGAGCTAAGCGTTGCTCAGGAGCGACTTTAAACTCGGATAATTTTGGGCTCATCGAGGTAAATACTACTGTCCTTCTATTGTAATTGGAAATTACATACTGTCGTAGTAGAAATGAATATAAGATTCATAGAAGAGAATTGAACTGTAATAGAAGGATATTACAGAAAAGGATTGAACTGAAATCACTTCAGAAGAATATAAGTAGAAGTTAAATGTACTTACATAGGACTGTATTACAGTAGACTGATAACCGTTGTTGGTTGAATGTTTTGCAAGTAGCATATGCTACTTAGAAGGTGGACAAGGCTAGCCGGGTTATAGCCGTGGAGCATTTTGCTTATAGTCGATAATCGTCACGAGGTATGTGATTCTTCCTATACTCTTGAGCATGATATTTTAAAGGAAGATATATATATAGTACGACAATGTCTTTTGACTTAAGCCTGAATAATATATAATACGGTAGACGTACGCGTGCTAATTGAACGTAGTTGTACGGCAATGTCTTTTGACTTAAGCCTGAATAATATATAATACAGTAGACGTACGTGTGCTAATTGAACGTAGTTGTACGGCAATGTCTTTGACTTAAGCCTGAATAATAAAGAACTTGAAGTATGTCCAAAGAGTTAAGAAACCATTTTTGAAAGAAGAGTAACACTTGGTTTTAAGGGTTTTTAAAAGAGTTATACTAGCTTTATGGGGAGTTAGGTATAACGTCTTAAGAGAGGTAAAGAAAATGGTTTACTGATGTTAGAAGTTAAGAGACTTGATCTTATAAGACAAGAGACTTAACTTAAACGAATTAATATGAGTTTTGTGTGAAACCTCATTCGTGAGTAATGAGTACTTGGTTTTTTAAAGGGAATAATGTTTTACTGATTTCGGAAATCAGAATGAGTATCGACAAACCACTGCAGCGTCAATAAAGGAAAATGTAATGAATAAAGAAGTATTATTAAAACCAGTAGAAACCTCCATCTGCATAGAAGCTAAGATGAGACAAAATGATATTACATTTCCTAGATCATGGCTGCTTTAATAAATATGGTTATAAAATAAACTACTCACACATATGGCATATGTTATTCAATTGTTTTAAAAGAGATTAAGACATTGAACTATGAAACTTTTCTAAAAAGAGACTTGAGTAATTGGAATTAGGCAAACTGGAACTTTAGGAAAAAGGGAAAGGCATTGTTATATCTTAAATTGGTTTAAAACATAAAGTGTTATAACAACTTTATGGGAAGTTAGTTATAACGACTTTATGAAAACAAAAAGAAGGGCTTTATCATTGGTTTTAATGTGATAACTTGGCTTTAAAAGGAGAAGTGTTTTGGTTTGCTAAAAATGTGAGTCACTCTATTTTATACTACGGGTATCGGGTGACTTTTATAAAAGGAATGGATCTCTTTAAAAGGAATTTAACGTACATAGTACTTTAGGGTTAAAACCCGGACTTTGATATAAAATGGAAGTACCTTTAGTTGTGTATAATTTACCTACGCTTGTTTTTGTATAACTTGCCTATGCTTGTTGTTGTGTAACTCGCCTATGCTTGTTGTGATAGCCTTTGATTGTAGAATTGTGTTTCTATACTACCGCGCCTCTCGTGGGAGGGCCGGTTGACTTGTTGAGAACTTACATGGACATGTCTACACCGATGCACTCCGGGGCATGTACATACGGCAGGTTGATTACCCGATATATTGTTATTGTGGTTACATGGACATGTCTACACCGATGCAGACTCCGGCATGTGGCTACGCGGCAGGTTGATCACCCGATATATTGTTGTTGATGTTACATGGACGTGTCTACACCGGCGCAGACTCGGGCATGTGGCCACGCGGCATTGTTATTATTGTTGCATCACGGACATGTCTACACCGACGCAGACTCCGGCATGTGCCATGATGCGAACATGATTGATGTTGTGGGCATGAGACCCATAGTTATATTTGAGTGATGACTTTGAGGCGAGTCCTCGACTTGATCGCTTTATGTTGCATCGTATTTTGGTTATCATACATGTCTCCCGCTTTATATGTGATCGTTATGATTTAACCGCAGATTTTCGCCACATAATCGTACCGTTAGATCGACCTCCTTCGGGCCGCTCACGCCGCAGTAAAAGTACATCGTCGCCGATCCCCGCTTTAGGATCACCTTTCAAAGATATTGGGAAGTCTGCTCCTTCTGAGGCTTATCTCTTGGTATGTGTTTCCACGAGTCAGTAGTTCTGTACATCTGTGGTATGGGCGGCCCCGTCTCCGTCATAGTTGTTGTAAATCTTAGAGGTCTGTAGATCGCAAGTGCGTGGTTGTAAAAAGGATTAAACTGCTCGGTTTTTTTATGTATTAATATACCAAGGCAACCGCTTTGGCCTGCTTATGTATCATGTCTTTTGATTTATGTTCATGTTTTTATTTCCGATTTTCTCTCGATGTTGTATCACTAGGTGCCCGGTAGGCACGACCACGCCCGGATCGGTCGTGACAATTCGGGACGAATGTTTCTAAGGAGGGGAGAATGTTATACCCCGTAGTTTCAGGGACGTACGTACGAGAATACAACATTGAAATTGGAAAGGAAGAAAGAGGTGATTTTTCCACGGAAAAGTTTCCGGTTTTTGTGAAGGAAAAAGGTTCGTTAATGGGAATTGGATTCCCAGATTTCGTATTCGGACTTCTTGGAATATTAGAGAATTATGGAATTTTATTTTCTGAATGGTCACTGGGCCCACGGAGAAATTTACTGCTTGTGGGCCCACTTTGTTTTCTTGATATTGGCCATTGTGGATATTTTAGGAAGATGAAATATTTTGACGAGTAGAGGGCGACACGTGTCACCCCCTGTGGCTCGCCGAATTTCACTTTGTGCACAACACCCGACAGAGTCGTTTTGACTAAACGCTTTACTAAACTCGCGTGGGTAAATTCCGCTATGTCCTTTATTATTTTTGCGGATTTTTCCGAGAGACGGAACATTTTGACCAACCGGGAGGGCGACACTTGTCACCCTCCAATTGATGGACGTGAGGCGTTAGGCCGAATGGATGTCCAATTTTGTCTTGGAGTTGGTAGGATATTTTGTGTGCAAGTTGGCCAAGGACTCTTGCCCTAATCTTGACCTTACACTTGCCTTGCACTTGGCATAATCTTGGCCATGGTTGGCCATCCTTGACCTATAAATACCCTCTTGTGATGAAGAGTTCTTCATCCACATTTCACTTTCCAAGTCTTGAAAATCCCTCCCCTTTCTTGTTGAGTTTTCGTCCAACATCTCCCCCCCCCCCTCTCTAAAGCAAGCCCTAGCCGAAACACTACCCCCCCTCCCTTGGTAGAAATGTTGCCTTCTAGTATTGTTATAATGCCCAAATTACCCTAGCCCAAACCCCTTAGTACTTAGTTGAAGTTGTGAAGAACTTCTGGGTTCTTGAGCGTTGAGCGTCTTGAGTAGAGCTAAACCTTGCTCAGGAGCGACTTTTATCTAGGATATTATTGGGCTTACCGAGGTAAATAACCTTATCCTCCTTTTGTAATTAGAAAATACATATTGTAGAAGTATAGGAATAAGTATAAATACTTAGAAGTATATCAAGAATAGAATTGAACCGATATCACGCAGGCGGTTTAAAAGAAGAATAATAGAACTATACTTACATAGACTGTTTTCACAAGAGACTTGAGTAGCTCACCGCAGGGAAGTGTCGCCAATTTTCCGTAGGATATAAAACCCTCTCGCTAGAATCGGACGTAATAGTCCAACGCTGATAGGCGTGTCCGACTATTATAGTCGATTCTTCACGCGACATATTCAACTCGCGTGGATTTCACGAGAAGGTATGTGATTCTTCCTATCCTCTCGAGCATGATATTTTAAAGAATATGTATATAGTACGGTAGACGTACGTGTGTTAACTGAATAATAATTACGGCAATGTCTTCGGACTTAAGCCTGAATAATAATTACGGCAATGTCTTCTGACTTAAGCCTGAATAAAAAGGATCCGAAGTAGTTCAAAAGAATTAAGAAACCTTTTTAAGAGTAACACTTGGTTTTAAAAGCTTAAGAGTTATACTAGCTTTATGGGAAGTTAGGTATACGCTTAAGAGTGATAAACAGAATGATTTATTGATTTAAGAAAATAAGAGACTTGACTTAATTATACTAATGTGAAAAAGTGTGAAACCTCATTCGTGAGTAAATAGTATTTTTGGTTTTCAAAAGGAATGATGTTTTACCGATCAGAATGAATGTCGAACAAACCACAGCAGCGCTAATAAAGGGAAATGTTTTGACTAATAAAGTATTATTAAAACCAGTAGAAACTTCCATCCAGATAGAAGCTAAGATGAGACAAAATGATATTACATTTCCTAGATCATGGCTGCTGTAATAAGATTGTTATGAACAATAATAACCTACTCACACATAAGGTATATGTTTCTCAAATTGTTTTAAAGGATTAAAACTATGAACTACGAAACCTTTCGAAAATGAGAAACTTGAGTAATTGAAATTAGGCAAACTTGAGCGTTGGGAAAAGAATGTTGTTACTTGATTTTACAAAGAGAAGTGTTCTGATTTACTTCAAAAGATAATCACTCTATTTTTATACTACGTATGTGTGACTTTTGTGAAATATACGGATCTTTTAAAAGAGTAATACATAAAGTACTTTGGGGCTAAAACCCGAACTTGTTAACATAATGTAGAAAGTACCTTGTGTGAATAACTTGATTGTATTGATTTGTGATAGTCTTGTAATACTTTCTTGTTGACTTGATAAGTAAACATGTTAGGATGCTACGTGAGTTAGTGTCTTGTGATATTTGTGTAAAGCGGGTTTTCCTTGTCAGGCTTAGGTTGTTTAACGATAAGTCGTTATGTTGATATTATATCACTCATGATTCCGGGTTGTCGCCTCCGACGCGGTAGACTTTAAAGGGTCTAGTGACCTATGATTCGAGAATACCTTATGCAGTCTCAGATGGCCTATGCGCGAATCGCGGAGTTCCGAGTTAGTACGCGCCCTTGTGGTCATGCGGTCTGTGGCCACGCGGACGGCGAGTCCTCGACGCCGGGAGTAGCTACCGATGCGGAATACCTCACGCGCCATTGGAGTGGCCCACGCGAGCTACGGAAGTTCCGTGGCTAGACGCGCACATTAGATATCGCGCGAATGGCCGCCTGATCATGTGACGGTCAGACAGATCTCATGATACTGATTTACGACCTTGTTTGTACCGTGGGTTTTAGTAGTCGGCTATGCCTTCGCATTTACCCCGCACGCTTTATGATGACTTTGAGGCGTGAGTCCCCGACTTGACGCGATCGCTAATTATCAGGAATCGTAGTTTTGGTTATCATACATGTCTCGCTTTATCTAGACTACTATGATTTCATTTACAGATTTTCGTTTCACATACTTGGTACTGTCAGATCGACCTCCTTCGGCCGCGTTCATGCCGCAGTAAAGGTACTCCTACCGTTGATCCTCGCTCTTAGGATCACCGCTTTGGCGTTGGGAAAGCTCCGTTTCTCCGGAGTCTTAGCATTTTGGTATGGTCCCCTGTCGTTGTAGATATTTGCATTCAGGGGTATGGCGGGGCCCTGTCCCGCCATTGTTGTTTTAAACTCTTAGAGGTCTGTAGACCTGTTGTAAGGTTGGGATGTAACTATTCATTTTGGGGTACTTATATACATATATGCCGAAAGGCAACTTTTTCCCAGAAACTGTGTCTTATTTATACTGTTTCATATCTTGGTTGTTTTATATTCCGCTGATTTCTCTGATGTATGACTACTTGGGTGCCCGGGTAAGGCACTAGTCACGGGCCCCGGAACGGGTCGTGACAGTTACGGCAATGTCTTTTGACTTAAGCCTGAATAATAAGGACCTTGAAATATTTTTTAAAAAAGGAATATATATATAGTACGGTAGACGTACGTGTGTTAACTGAATGTAGTGTTACGGCAATGTCTTTTGACTTAAGCCTGAATAATAAGGACCTTGAAATATTTTTAAAAAAAGGAATATATATATAGTACGGTAGACGTACGTGTGTTAACTGAATGTAGTGTTACGGCAATGTCTTTTGACTTAAGCCTGAATAATAAAGAATCTTGAAGTATTTCAAAAGATTAATAAACCGTTCTGAAAGAAGAGTAATACTTGGTTTTGAAAACATAAGAGTTATACTAAGCTTTATGGGAAGTTAGGTATAACGTCTTAAGAGTGGTAAAGAGAATGGTTTACGGATTTTTAGAAGTTAAGAGACTTGATCTTAAAAGATAAGAGACTTGACTTAATATGGATGTTTGTGTGAAACCTCATTCGTGAGTAATGAGTACTTGGTTTTTAAAAGGGAATAATGTTTTACTGATTTCTAAATCGAATGAAAATGACAAACCATCGCGGCGTTAATAAAGGAAAATGTATTGAATAATGAAGTATTATTAAAACCAAGAGAAACCTCCATCCGCATGTGCTAAGATGAGACAAAATGATATTACATTTCCTAAGATCATGGCTGCTTAATAAGATTGATTATGAACAAGAATAACCTACACTTATAAGGCATATGTTTCTCAGATTGTTTAAAAGAGAATTATATTCTTAAATGATTAAGACTATGAACTATGGAACTTTTCTAAAATAAAGAGACCTGAGTAATTGAAATTAGGCAAACTGGAACCTTAGGGGAAATAATGTTGTTGAAAAGGAAAGTGTTTTGGTTTACCTAAAAATGTGAGTCATTCTATTTTTTTATACTACGGGTATCGGGTGACCTTTATAAAATGAATGGATCTCTTTAAAAGGAATTTAACGTACATAGTATTTTAGGGTTAAAACCCGGACTTTTATACAAAATGGAAGTACCTTGAGTTGTGTATAACTTGCCTGTGCTTGTTGTTGTATAACTTGCCTACGCTTGTTGTTGTGTAACTCGCCTATGCTTGTTGTGATAGCCCTTGTTATGCAAGAATTGTGTTTCTATACTACCGCGTCTCTCGATGGAGGGCCGGTTGACTGGTTGAGAGCTTACTTGACGCGTCGCAGCGACGGAAGATTCCACGTATGCTTCCATTATTATTGTTACATGGGCATGCCCGCACCGATGCACTCGGGGCATGTGGCGTGCGGCAGGTTGATTACCCGATATATGGTTATTATTGTTACATGGGCATGCTCGCACCGACGCACTTCCGGGTACGGCCTACGGCAGGTTGATTACCCGATATATGGTTATTATTGTTACATGGACGGTTCGCACCGATGTAGAATTCCGGGGCATGTAGCTACGCGCAGGTTGACCACCAAGATATTGTTGTTGATGTTACATGGACATGCCGCACCGATGCACTCGGTACGCGCTACGCGGCATTGTTATTATTGTTGCATCATAGACATGCTCGCACCGGCGCAATTCCGGCATGCGCCATAATGCGAACATGATTGATGTTGTGGGCGAGACCCATAGTTATATATCGAGTGATGACTTTGAGGCGTGAGTCCGGACTTGATCGCTTTTATGTTGCATCGTAGTTTGGTTATCATACATGTCTCCCGCTTTATATAGATCGTTATGATTTAACCGCAGATATCGGCCACATACTTGGTACCCAGATCGACCTCCTTCGGGGTTGCGTCACGCCGCAGGAGTACACCGTAGTAGATCCTCGCCTTAGGATCAGCCAACAGATTGGGAAGCTCCGCTTTCTCCGAGGCTTATTATTCGGTATGTGTTCCCCGAGTTGAGGTTCTTGTACATTCGTGGTATGGCGGGCCCTGTCCCGCATGTGTTGTAAATCTTAGAGGTCTCAGAGTAATCACTTGTGTGTGTTTGTAAAAAGGATTAAATTGTTCGGGTTTTTATGTATTTATATACAGAAGGCAACTGTTTTGGTTGGCCTGTTTATATATAATATCTCTTGCTTCATGTCTTGTTTTTATGTTCCGCTGATTTTCTCTGATGTATGACTACTTGGGTGCCCGGGTAAGGCACCAGTCACGGGTCCCGGAACGGGTCGTGACACCTTAGTTGAAGACTTATTTCATCCACACTTGAGCGATTTCCAAGTCTCAAAATACTCCCTCCCTTTGATGAAGTTCTCGTCCAAACACCCCTCTCCCTTAGCCAAAGTTGTCCAAAAATCCTTAAAGTTTTAAGTGTTCTTCCTTAGAGTATTAGGAAGATTATTAACCAAGTGTTGGAAAAGAATTCACACCCCTAGCCCCTAAAGTACCCCCTTGGCCAAGAGTGCCACAAATTGTAGCCTAAGTGTTCTTCACTTTTGGAGTGAAAGTGTTTGAGAGAAGTTGTTTAGAAACTTCTAAGGGTTTCTTGGAGCGAATTGGAGCGTACAGAATAGGAGCTAAACGTTGCTCAGGATCGACATTAATCTTGGATAATTTTGGGCTTATCGAGGTAATGATCTTTATCCCCTATTGTAATTGAAAATTACATATTGTTGTAATATATAGTTGAGTATACTATATATAGAATGAATATTGAAAAGAATTGAACTGTAATTACACTGTATAGAAGGATATTAAAGAAGAGAACTGAACTGTATTTTACATTGGATTGTATTTACAGTAGACTTGTGTAGTATATCTGTGAAGTAGAATTGAACACGTCCGGTTAGACGTGTAATCCCCTGGGAGTTGTTGGCCAGTAGCGGCCCGAGTAGGGAGGAGATTTATGTGGTCATGCGGGGAGGTGTTGCCGAATTTTTCCGTAGAAATATTCTACGAAGAGATCTAGAGTTGATAGGCATTTTGTGGCCTTATAGGTTGCGATTACGAGTAGCGTATTCTACTTGAAGAGTGGAAAAGGCTAGCAGAGTTACAGTACTGTGGAGCGTTTTGCTAATTATCGATAATCGTCGCGAGGTATGTGAACCTCTTCCTATCTTTTCTAGCATGATATGTTATGAACTATGTAGTACGGTAGACGTACATGTGTTAAGTGAATTTGGTTGGTTTACAACATAAAGTGTTATAACGACTTTATGGGAAGTTTGTTATAACAACTTTATGTGGGTAAATGAATGGTTGGTGGTTTTTAAAAGATAAATGACTTGAGGTGAATTAATAATGACTTGGTTTGTGTTAAAAAGTTATGAAACCGCTTTTATGAGAAATGGGTAATTGGGTTTTAAAAGGAATAATGTTATATTGATTTCGGAAATGAGAACGAGTATAGAACAAACCATCGCAGTTAATAAAGGAAAATGTATTGACTAATTAATTATTATTATTAAAACCAGTAGAAACCTCCATCTGCATAGAAGCTAAGATAAGACAAAATGATATTACATTTTCTAGATCATGGCTGCTTTAATAAGATTGTTATAAACAAGGATAACCTACTCACACTTAAGGCATATGTTACTCAAATTGTTTTAAAAGAGATTACGTTATTAAGTGATTAAGACTATGAACTATGAAATCTTTCGAAAATAAAAGACTTGAGTATTTGAAATTAGGAAAACTTGAACTTTTGGAAAAGAATGTTGTTACTTGATTTTAAAAAGGAAAGTGTGTTGGTTTATTTAAAAATGTTAGCCACTCTATTTTAATACTACGGGTATCGGGTGACCTTTGTAAATGGAATAAATCTTTTAAAAGAATTTAACGTATGTAGTACTTTGGGGTTAAAACCCGGACTTTGACATAAAATGAAAGTACCTCGAGTTGGGTGTAACTTACCTATGTTTCCGTGATAGCCTTGTTATGCAAGTATTGTATTTCTATACCACCGCGTCTCAACGAGGGTACCGATTTGTTATGATCTTACTTGACGCATGCAGGTGACGAGGATTCCACGCGCGCTCCCGTTGATAGTGTTATTCCATGGACTAGCTCTCCACGAGGTTTTACCGATTCGCCTTGGTATCCGTGGTTGGCTTCACTTGCCCCGCCTCGTGGTCGATTCGGCCTTGTACTGGTAGTTAGCCTCGTGACTTGCCTGCTCGCTTTAGTGGCGAAGTCTCGTGACACGACTGTACCGTAGTTAGCTCAGATTTGCCTCCGGCCACCACGTGACACGCCTTGGTACCGTAGTCGGCCAGACTTGCCCCGCTTCACCGTGGTTTGGTTGTATTGTATTGTTAGTACGACCTTGGTATCTAGTAGTTGGCTTTCGTACTTGCCGGCCGATTGATGACGCGCTTTGGTATCCGTAGTTAGCCTTCAGACTTGCCCCAGACGGCTTTATGACACGCGTGGGACCTTGTGTTCACGTGTACTCGCGTGTTGTTCTATCATAGATCGCCAGCGTGAGGAAGGAATTCCACCGCACGATTGATGTTGTGGGCGTGAGACCCATGGTTATATTTTGAGTGATGACTTGAGGCGTGAGTCCCCGACTGACATGATTGCTTATATGTCAGGTAATCGTAGT
Organism: Przewalskia tangutica; assembly: GCA_029844215.1. Classification (NCBI taxonomy): domain Eukaryota; kingdom Viridiplantae; phylum Streptophyta; class Magnoliopsida; order Solanales; family Solanaceae; genus Przewalskia; species Przewalskia tangutica. Next base: position 110,362,612 of record CM056718.1, read on the forward strand.
TTGGTTATCATACATGTCTCGCTTTATATAGACTATTATGATTTCATTACGCATTTTCGCCACATACTTGGTACATGTTGATCGACCTCTCGGGGCCGCGTTCATGCCGCAGTAGAGGTACATCGGTTGTGGATCCTCGCCATAGGATCACGCTCAACAGATTGGGAAGCCCCGTTTCTCCGGAGGCTTATCTTTGGTATGTTACCCTGAGTCTGTAGGTCCTTGTACATTCAGGGGTATGGCGGGGCCCTGTCCCGTCATAGTTGTTGTTATAAAACTCTTAGAGGTCTCAGAGCACTGTGGCGAGTTTGTAAAAAAAAAGATAATTGTTCGGGTTTTTATGTATATATTCAAAAGGCGACCGCTTGGGTTAGCCTGTTCTTATCATATATCTTGTTTCATGTTTAAGTTTTTTTAATTCCGCTGATTTTCTCTGATGTTGTATCACTAGGGTGCCCGGGGTAAGGCACCAGTCACGGGCCCGAGTTCGGGTCGTGACAAAAAAGTGAAGAACACTAGGCTCAAACTATGGCAAGTTTCGGCCAAGGCAAGGTTTCTAGGCTAGGGGTGTGAAATCTTTTCCAACTCTTGGTACACAATCTTCCTAACACCCTAAGGAAGAACACTTAAAACGTTAAGAATTTTTGGACAACTTAAGCTCCACAAATCAGCCCAAGGCCGAGAGCACCTAGAAGGGAGGGAGTAATTTTTCAATTTTTGGAAATAACTAAGTGTGGAATGAATAAGTCTTGCACTCAAGGGGGGTATTTATAGAGAAATCAAGGGCTAGGATGTGAGCAAGTGTGTGGTCTAGATTGGGACATGTGTGTGTGTGTCCTACCCACCACATGGCCAACAAAATCAAGAGACAAGTAGCAAGGCTATTCGGCCTAGCATGGACAAGTGGCTAGCCACTTGTCCCCACCCATTTCTACCACGGGCCACCTAAGGGGGTGACACGTGTCGCCCCCATACTCGTCCAAAATATTTTCATCTCCCGAAAATATCCGTAATATCCAAAACCTCGAAAATAAAGTGGGCCCCGCAAAACCATAAATTTCTCTCGTGGGCCCCACGTGACCAAATCCGGAAATAAAATTCCATAATTCTAATATAATCCAGGAAGTCCAAATACCAAATCTGGGAATCCAATTCCCATTAACGAACCTTTTTCCTTCACAAAATCTGGAAACTTTTCCGTCAAAAAATCACATAATCCTTTCCAAAATTACTGTCGTATTCTCGTACGTACGTCCTCACATACATACCCTGGAACTACGGGGTGTAACATTCTTCCCCACATAGAAACATTCGTCCCGAATGTTCCTTCTAAGTCTCCAAACGTACATGCGTCGATATAGTCTCCACTACTATACTTACAAAACCAATTATGCCACACCTGGCCATAATATAACACATGCGCAAAACTCCAATCCAAGCCCACGAGGAATCACCTCTAACGTGCACAACATCACCATAAGCTCCCACCCAAGGTCTAAAGGATACTCTCTTGCACCTTCACTTCACAAAATAAATGGTCACTTCCGATCTCTCTCACGAGGGCCTTGACTTCACGAGAACTTACTTGACGCATCTGGCGGTGACGGAGAATTCCACGCACGCTCCCGCTGATAGTGTTATTCCATGGACTAGCTCTCCACGAGGTTTCTTCGCTCGCCTTGGTACCGGTGGTGGCTTGCCAGATTTGCCGCCTCGTGGTCGATTCGCCTCGTACTGGTAGTTAGCCCTCGTGACTTGCCCCTGCTCAACAGAGTGACGAAGTCTCGTGATACGCCTCGTACACCGTAGTTAGCCCTCGTATTGCCCGGTCGCCTACGTGGCCGCTTGGTATCCGTAGTCGGCCAGACTTGCCCGTGTCGCCTTCGTGGTTTGGTTGTATTGTATTGTTATACGCTTTGGCATCGTAGGACTTGGTGTTCGTGTGTACTTCGTGTTATCATATCATATACTGGCAGCCGGCGGAAGGTATTCCACGCATGATTGATGTTGTGGCGTGAGACCCAATATTTATATTTGAGTAATGACTTGGAGGCGTGAGTCCCCGACTTGATATAATCATATATGTGTATCGTAGTTTGTTATCATACATGTCTCCCGCTTTATATAGACTATTATGATTTCATTTACGATTTACGCTTCACATACTGTACTGTCAGATCGACCTCCTTCGGGGCCGCTCATGCCGCAGAGGTACATCTACCGTCGATCCCCGCGCTAGGATCACTTTTCAACGTATTGAAGCTCCGTTTCCTGAGGCTTATCTTTGTATGTTACCCACGAGTCCGTAGGTTCTTGTACATTCGTGGTATGACGGCCCCGTCTCCGTCATAGTTGTCAGATAAATCTTAGAGGTTTGTAGACTCACAAGGTGGTTGTAAGGATTAAACTGCTCAACTTTGGTAATTATATATATATGCCGTAAGGCGATTTTCTCTCGTAAAATGTGTCTCATTTCACATTTTGTTTCATGTATTGTTTTTATGTTCACTGACACTCGATGAATGACTACTGGGTGCCGGGTAAGGCACGACCACGGCCCCGAACAGGTCGTGACAAATACACTAGGGAAGAACACTTAAGAGTTTAGGAATTATTGGACAAGGTTTGGTTGGGGTGTGGTCGACGAGAGCTGTGAGAGAGGAGGAGAGGAAAATATTTCTCAAGTCTTGAAATATCTAAGTGCAAGATTTCATCAACAAAGGGTGCATATATAGGACAACCAAGGGCTAGGATGAAGGCAAGTGTGTGGTTGAGATTGGGGACAAGTGTGGGTGGGACCCACAAGCCACTTGTCCACACAAAATATCTTGCAAGACTTGGCCACTTTTCGCCACTTGTCACACAATTTCGGCCACAAGGCCACCTAGGGGGGTGACACGTGCCGCCCTCCTACTCGTCCAAAATATTTCATCTTCCGAAAATATCCATAAAGGCCAAAATCTCCAAAACAAAGTGGGCCCCACAAAACCGTAAATTTCTCCCGTGGGCCCCACGTGACCAATTCCGGAAATAAAATTCCATAATTCTAATATAATTCAAGCCCAAATACCAAACTGGGAATCCACCTCACAACGAACCTTTTCCTTCACAAAACCCTAAACTTTTCCGTCGAAAAATCACATCTTTCTTTCTTTCCAATATTAATGTTGTATTCTCGTACGTACGTCCTCGCATACATACCCTGGAACTACGGGGTGTAACATTCTTCCCCCCTTAGAAACATTCGTCCCGAATGTTCCTTCTAAGTCTCCATAATCACACATGCGCCGGTATAGTCTTCACTACTATACTTACAAAACCAATTATGTCACACATGGCCATAATATCACATACGCATAAACCCAAATCCAAACTAACGAGGAATCACCTCTAAGATGTAAAACAACACTAAATCTCACTACTGGTCCAAAGGATACTCTCCTCGCACCTTCACTTCACAAAAATGATCACTTCCATCCTCTTAACACATGTTTGCTTCCTTTCTTACTCGTCGTACCTTTCTCGTACACCCGAACTCTTTCTAGTACACGTACCATATTTCCGTCATCGCTGCAGTTTCCAAAACCTTGGAGTCACTACCTCCAAACTTGGTCATCTTACTGGCCTCAAATTCTTTTAAGGCCATCCCCGGCCATCACGATCCGATTCTGGTTGAACGCATCCACGAACTCGTACGATGGTTACCTAAACTTGGGCCTAGACCCTCGTGACCCTACCACCTGGCGGGACCACCTCGAACTGACCCCACCTCATTCTGGGTTGCGGGTTGACCCGCAAATGGCCCTCAACCCGACCCCTAAACGCGCCAAACTTTTGTTCCCCGATCCGGAACAATCCTACTAATTTACGTCATGAAAGCTACCACTTACATCTCACACCCCTCATGTACTTATCTCACAATATTTTTCACGCATTTCAAGTATTTCGACAAATACTAACCGTAAAATCACCCACTCAAGACGGCCTTGCATCCAAGGTCCTAACTGTTGTAAATTCTAAGGCTCACAATTTGTCTCGTCCCCAGACTTACCCTTGTTCTAATCAGGCTTCTAAATCACAATTTAACATAATGCTATCTGAACATAACACTTAAAATATTGTTATACCCCGTATTTCCAGAGTATGTACGTAAGGGAATACGTACAAAAGTTTAGCCTTAAAAGTTAGGCTTGGACGAAAATACTTGGGGACAACTCACTAAAAGAATCGTTTTCCGACGAAACGTTTTACACAACTCGCGTAGGATAAATTCCGGCTATGTCATTTCTAATTTTTGCGGATTTTTCCGAGAGACGAAACACTTTGGGCCAACGGGAGGGCGACACTTGTCACCCTCCAATTGGTGGACTTGAGGCGTCCATTGGGACGAATTGGATAGCCAATTTTGTCAAGTAGTTGGTAGGATATTTTGTGTGCAAGTTGGCTAGGTACACTTGCCCTAATATTGACTGTTATACCCCGTATTTCCAGAGTATGTACGTAAGGGCGTACGTATAAAAGTTTAGCCTTAAAGTTAGGCACTTTGGACAAATTGTGCACAACTAGCGAAAAGAGTCGCTCCACTAAACGCTTTCCACGACTTCGTAGGGAAAATTCCGCTATGTCATTTATTATTTTTATGCGGATTTTTCCGAGATGAAATATTTTGGACCAACGGAGGGTGACAAGTGTCACCTCATTGGACGGCAAAATGGGCTTGATTTGGACGATTTTGTGCCTTTCCCTTGGTCAAGGGTTAGGTAGGATATTTTGGTGGTAGATGGATAAGGTGTACTTGGGTGAATCTTGGCCTTACACTTGCTATGCACTTGGCTTCATCTTGGCCCTTGGTTGGCCTTTGGTTAGCCTATAAATACTCCCTTAAGTTGAAGAATTTCTTCATCCTCACTTGAAAATTCCTAAGGCAAAATCCCTCCCTCTCCCTCTTGTTGCTCTCGTCCACCACACCCCCCTCCCCCTTTGTGGTAGCCTAGCCGAAACACCCCTCCCCCTCTTGGAGGCCCTCGGCCGAGAAACCCCCCCTAGCCTTGTTGTGCTAAGTCGAAATACTACCCTCCTTGGTTGAGAAATACTCTCCAAGTGTTGTTGTAATGCCCAAAATACCTTAGCCCATATACCTTGTAGTACTTTCCAAAGTACCCTCTATACGAAAAAAACCGGAAAATACGATTATACTTTCCTTTAGCCTTTAGATGAAACCCTAAGGAAAATCTTCACCCGTAGTTGAAGTTATAAGTAGAAGTTGCGTAGGACTTCTAAGGGTTTCTTGGAGCGAATTGGAGCGCACGGAGTAGGAGCTAAACCTTGCTCAGGAGCGACATATAACTTGGATAATTTTGGGCTTATCGAGGTAAATATCTTGTCCCCCTATTGTAATTGGAAATTACATGATTGTTAGAATATATAGTTGAAGTATACTATATATAGTATGAATATTGAAAAGGAACTGAACGTAGTTTTGCGGCAATGTCTTTTGACTTAAGCCTGAAGAATAAAGAGGAAAATCAATCAGTAATTACATAGATGTATTCTGAGAGACTTATCTAGCATTCGTGAAGTAGAATTGTACCCGTCCGGTTTGACGTAAACCCCCGGTTGGCTCGTAGCCACTTCGGTAGAGAGAGGAGATTTACGCTGGCCATGTGGGAGGTCACGAATTTTCTAGAGAATATTCTACGTTGAGATCTAGATGTTAATAGGCGCCTTGTGGCCTTTATAGGTTGAAGTACTACGGTGGCGCGATCTACTTGGCTTAAGGAGTAGCCGACGGTTTGGAGTACTTGAGCGTTTGCTATTAGTCGATACTCATCGCGAGGTATGTGAACCTCTTCCTATCTCTTCTAGCATGATATGTGTATAACTATGTAGTACGTGACGCGTACGTGTGTTAAAGATATTTGATTGGTCTACAACATAAAGTGTTATAACGACTTTATGGGAAGTTGTTATAATAGCTTTATGTAGGTAAGAGAATGCTTTGTGATTTTTAAAAGGTAAATCGATTTGAACTATGACCGCTTGATGTGCGATAATAAAGAACATGAAGTATTTCAAAAGATTTATGAATCATTTTGATAAAAGAGTAATACTTGGTTTTGAAAACTTAAGGGTTATACTAGCTTTATGGGAAGTTAGGTATAACGACATTAAGAATGTTAAATGGATTTGAAATGTGAACTAGTATCGAACGAACCATCGCAGCGTTAATAAAGGAAATGTACTGACTAATGAATTGTATTATTAAAACCAGCAGAAACATCCATCTGCATAGAAGCTAAGATGAGACAAAATGATATTACATTTCCTAGATCATGGCTGCTTAATAAAATTGATTATGAACAAGAATAACCTACACTCATATAAGGCATATGTTTCTCAGATTGTTTAAAAGAGAATTATATTCTTAGAATGATTAAGACTATGAACTATGAAACTTTTCTAAAATAAAATAAAGAGACTGGAGTAATTGAAATTAGGCAAACTGGAACTCTAGGGAAAAGGAAGGCATTGTTTTGTCTTAAAATGGTTTAAAACATAAAGTGTTATAACAGCTTTATGGGAAGATGGTTATAACGACTTTATGAAAACAAAAGAAGGGTTTTATCATTGGTTTTAATGTGGTAACTTGACTTTAAAAAGAGAAGTGTTTTGGTCTAAAAAGAAGGCATGGTATTGCCTTAATTGGTTTTTAAAAAAAGGAAAAGTATGGAAATTGTTTTGGTTTACTTAAAAGATGTAAGTCACTCTATTTTTATACTACGGGTATTGGGTGACTTTTATAAAAGGAATGGATCTCTTAAAAAGAATTTAACGTACGTAGTACTTTAGGGTTAAAACCCGGACTTTGACATAAAAGAAAGTACCTTGAGTTGTGTATAACTTGCCTATGATTGTTGTTGTGAAACCTGCCTATGCTTATTGTCATAGCCTTGTTGTGCAAGTACTGTATTTTACCCTGAGTCTGTAGGTTCTTGTACATTCAGGGGTATGGCGGGGCCCTGTCCCGTCATAGTTGTTGTATAAATCTTAGAGGTTTGTAGCACTGTTGTGGGCAGGGGTGTAAGGATTAAACTGTTCAACTTTGGTAATTATATATATATGCCGTAAGGCGATTTTCTCTCAGGTAAAATGTGTCTCATTTCACATTTTGTTTCATGTATTGTTTTTATGTTATTGATTACTGATGAATGACTACTGGGTGCCCTGTAGGCACCAGTCACGGGCCCCGGAACGGGTCGTGACAAATACACTAGGGAAGAACACTTAAGAGTTTAGGAATTATTGGACAAGGTTTGGTTAGGGGGGTGTGGTCGACGAGAGCTAGGAGAGAGGGAGGGAGAGGAAAATATTTCTCAAGTCTTGAAATATCTAAGTGTGCAAGATTTCATCAACAAAAGGGTGCATATATAGGACAACCAAGGGCTAGGATGAAGGCAAGTGTGTGGTTGAGATTGGGGACAAGTGTGGGTGGGACCCACAAGCCACTTGTCCACACAAAATATCTTGCAAGACTTGGCCACTTGTCTTGGCCACTTGTCACACAATTTCGGCCACAAGGCCACCTAGGGGGGTGACACGTGCCGCCCTCCTACTCGTCCAAAATATTTCATCTTCCGAAAATATCCATAAAGGCCAAAATCTCCAAAACAAAGTGGGCCCCACAAAACCGTAAATTTCTCCCGTGGGCCCCACGTGACCAATTCCGGAAATAAAATTCCATAATTCTAATATAATTCAAGAAGCCCAAATACCAAATCTGGGAATCCAATTCCCGTCAACGAACCTTTTTCCTTCACAAAACCCGGAAACTTTTCCGTCGAAAAATCACATCTTTCTTTCTTTCCAATATTAATGTTGTATTCTCGTACGTACGTCCTCGCATACATACCCTGGAACTACGGGGTGTAACATTCTTCCCCCCTTAGAAACATTCGTCCCGAATGTTCCTTCTAAGTCTCCATAATCACACATGCGCCGGTATAGTCTTCACTACTATACTTACAAAACCAATTATGTCACACATGGCCATAATATCACATACGTGCGAAACCCAAATCCAAACTAACGAGGAATCACCTCTAAGATGTAAAACAACACTAACTCTCACTCCTGGTCCAAAGGATACTCTCCTCGCACCTTCACTTCACAAAAATGATCACTTCCATCCTCTTAACACATGTTTGCTTCCTTTCTTACTCGTCGTACCTTTCTCGTACACCCGAACTCTTTCTAGTACACGTACCATATTTCCGTCATCATGTAGCTTCCAAAACCTCGAGTCACTACCTCCAAACTTGGTCATCTTATCGCCTCAAATTCTTTAAGGCCATCCCCGCCATCACGATCCGATTCGGTTGAACGATCCACGAACTCGCACGATGGTTACCTAAACTGGGCCTAGCACCCTCGTGACCCTACCACCGGGACCACCTCGAACCGACCCCACCTCATTCTCGGGTTGCGGTTGACCCGCAAATGGCCTCAACCCGACCCCTAAACGCGCCAAACTTTTGTTCCCCGATCCGGAACAATCCTACTAATTTACGTCATGAAAGCTACCACTTACATCTCACACCCCTCATGTACTTATCTCACAATATTTTTCACGCATTTCAAGTATTTCGACAAATACTAACCGTAAAATCACCCACTCAAGACGGCCTTGCATCCAAGGTCCTAACTGTTGTAAATTCTAAGGCTCACAATTTGTCTCGTCCCCAGACTTACCCTTGTTCTAATCAGGCTTCTAAATCACAATTTAACATAATGCTATCTGAACATAACACTTAAAATATTGTTATACCCCGTATTTCCAGAGTATGTACGTAAGGGAATACGTACAAAAGTTTAGCCTTAAAAATTAGGCTTGGACGAAAATACTTGGGGACAACTCACTAAAAGAATCGTTTTCCGACGAAACGTTTTACACAACTCGCGTAGGATAAATTCCGGCTATGTCATTTCTAATTTTTGCGGATTTTTCCGAGAGACGAAACACTTTGGGCCAACGGGAGGGCGACACTTGTCACCCTCCAATTGGTGGACTTGAGGCGTCCATTGGGACGAATTGGATAGCCAATTTTGTCAAGTAGTTGGTAGGATATTTTGTGTGCAAGTTGGCTAGGTACACTTGCCCTAATATTGACTGTTATACCCCGTATTTCCAGAGTATGTACGTAAGGGCGTACGTATAAAAGTTTAGCCTTAAAGTTAGGCACTTTGGACAAATTGTGCACAACTAGCGAAAAGAGTCGTTTTCCGACGAAACGTTTCCACAGCTTTCGTAGGGAAAATTCCGGCTATGTCATTTATTATTTTTGCGGATTTTTCCGGGAGATGAAATATTTTGGACCAACGGGAGGGTGACAAGTGTCACCCTCATTGGACGGCAAAATGGGCTTGATTTGGACGATTTTGTGCCTTTCCCTTGGTCAAGGGTTAGGTAGGATATTTTGGTGGTAGATGGATAAGGTGTACTTGGGTGAATCTTGGCCTTACACTTGCTATGCACTTGGCTTCATCTTGGCCCTTGGTTGGCCTTTGGTTAGCCTATAAATACTCCCTTAAGTTGAAGAATTTCTTCATCCTCACTTGAAAATTCCTAAGGCAAAATCCCTCCCTCTCCCTCTTGTTGCTCTCGTCCACCACACCCCCTCCCCTGTGGTAGCCTAGCCAAACACCCTCCCCTCTTGGAGGCCTCACGAGAAACCCCCCCTAGCCTTGTTGTGCTAAGTCGAAATACTACCCTCCTTGGTTGAGAAATACTCTCCAAGTGTTGTTGTAATGCCCAAAATACCTTAGCCCATATACCTTGTAGTACTTTCCAAAGTACCCTCTATACGAAAAAAAAACCCGGAAAATACGATTATACTTTCCTTTAGCCTTTAGATGAAACCCTAAGGAAAATCTTCACCCGTAGTTGAAGTTATAAGTAGAAGTTGCGTAGGACTTCTAAGGGTTTCTTGGAGCGAATTGGAGCGCACGGAGTAGAGCTAAACCTTGCTCAGGAGCGACATATAACTTGGATAATTTTGGGCTTATCGAGGTAAATATCTTGTCCCCCTATTGTAATTGGAAATTACATGATTGTTAGAATATATAGTTGAAGTATACTATATATAGTATGAATATTGAAAAGGAACTGAACGTAGTTTTCCGGCAATGTCTTTTGACTTAAGCCTGAAGAATAAAGAGGAAAATCAATCAGTAATTACATAGATCAGTATTACTGAGACTTATCTAGCATTCTTGTGAAGTAGAATTGTACACGCCCGTTAGGCGTGTAAACCCCCGGTTGGCTCGTAGCACCTCGGTAGAGGAGAGATTTACGCTGTTGCGGGGAGGTGTCTTTAATTTTCTGTAGAATATTCTAAGTTGAGATCTAGATGTTAATAGGCGCCTTGTGGCCTTTATAGGTTGAAGTACTACGGTGGCGCGATCTACTTGGCTTAAGGAGTAGCCGACGGTTGAGTACTTGGGCGTTTGCTATTAGTCGATACTGCCGCGAGGTATGTGAACCTCTTCCTATCTCTTCTAGCATGATATGTGTATAACTATGTAGTATGGTAGACGTACATGTGTTAAAGATATTTGATTGGTCTACAACATAAAGTGTTATAACGACTTTATGGGAAGTTGGTTATAATAGCTTTATGTAGGTAAGAGAATGCTTTGTGATTTTTAAAAGGTAACTGATTTGAACTATGACTGGCTTGATGTGCGATAATAAAGAACATGAAGTATTTCAAAAGATTTATGAATCATTTTGATAAAAGAGTAATACTTGGTTTTTGAAAACTTAAGGGTTATACTAGCTTTATGGGAAGTTAGGTATAACGACATTAAGAATGTTAAATGGATTTCGGAAATGTGAACTAGTATCGAACGAACCACTGCAGCGTTAATAAAGGAAATGTACTGACTAATGAATTGTATTATTAAAACCCGTAGAAACATCCATCTGCATAGAAGCTAAGATGAGACAAAATGATATTACATTTCCTAGATCATGGCTGCTTAATAAAATTGATTATGAACAAGAATAACCTACACTCATATAAGGCATATGTTTCTCAGATTGTTTAAAAGAGAATTATATTCTTAGAATGATTAAGACTATGAACTATGAAACTTTTCTAAAATAAAATAAAGAGACTGAGTAATTGAAATTAGGCAACCGAACTCTAGGGAAAAGGAAGGCATTGTTTTGTCTTAAAATGGTTTAAAACATAAAGTGTTATAACATTTTATGGGAAGATGGTTATAACGACTTTATGAAAACAAAAGAAGGTTTTATCATTGGTTTTAATGTGGTAACTTGACTTTAAAAAGAGAAGTGTTTTGGTCTAAAAAGAAGGCATGGTATTGCCTTAATTGGTTTTTAAAAAAAGGAAAAGTATGGAAATTGTTTTGGTTTACTTAAAAGATGTAAGTCACTCTATTTTTATACTACGGGTATTGGGTGACTTTTATAAAAGGAATGGATCTCTTAAAAAGAATTTAACGTACGTAGTACTTTAGGGTTAAAACCCGGACTTTGACATAAAAGAAAGTACCTTGAGTTGTGTATAACTTGCCTATGATTGTTGTTGTGAAACCTGCCTATGCTTATTGTCATAGCCTTGTTGTGCAAGTACTGTATTTTACCCTGAGTCTGTAGGTTCTTGTACATTCAGGGGTATGGCGGGGCCCTGTCCCGTCATAGTTGTTGTATAAATCTTAGAGGTTTGTAGCACTGTTGTGGGCAGGGGTGTAAGGATTAAACTGTTCAACTTTGGTAATTATATATATATGCCGTAAGGCGATTTTCTCTCAGGTAAAATGTGTCTCATTTCACATTTTGTTTCATGTATTGTTTTTATGTTCCACGATTACTGATGAATGACTACTGGGTGCCGGGTAAGGCACCACCACGCCCTGAACAGGTCGTGACAAATACACTAGGAAGAACACTTAAGAGTTTAGGAATTATTGGACAAGGTTTGGTTAGGGGTGTGGTCGACGAGCTAGAGAGGGAGGGAGAGGAAAATATTTCTCAAGTCTTGAAATATCTAAGTGTGCAAGATTTCATCAACAAAAGGGTGCATATATAGGACAACCAAGGGCTAGGATGAAGGCAAGTGTGTGGTTGAGATTGGGGACAAGTGTGGGTGGGACCCACAAGCCACTTGTCCACACAAAATATCTGCAAGACTTGCCACTGCTCGCCACTTGTCACACAATTTCGGCCACAAGGCCACCTAGGGGGGTGACACGTGCCGCCCTCCTACTCGTCCAAAATATTTCATCTTCCGAAAATATCCATAAAGGCCAAAATCTCCAAAACAAAGTGGCCCTACAAAATCAGAATTTCTCCCGTGGCCCCACGTGACCAATTCCTAAATAAAATTCCATAATTCTAATATAATTCAAGAAGCCCAAATACCAAACTGGGAATCCACCCCGCACAACGAACCTTTTTCCTTCACAAAACCCTAAACTTTTCCGTCGAAAAATCACATCTTTCTTTCTTTCCAATATTAATGTTGTATTCTCGTACGTACGTCCTCGCATACATACCCTGGAACTACGGGGTGTAACATTCTTCCCCCCTTAGAAACATTCGTCCCGAATGTTCCTTCTAAGTCTCCATAATCACACATGCGCCGGTATAGTCTTCACTACTATACTTACAAAACCAATTATGTCACACATGGCCATAATATCACATACGTGCGAAACCCAAATCCAAACTAACGAGGAATCACCTCTAAGATGTAAAACAACACTAACTCTCACTCCTGGTCCAAAGGATACTCTCCTCGCACCTTCACTTCACAAAAATGATCACTTCCATCCTCTTAACACATGTTTGCTTCCTTTCTTACTCGTCGTACCTTTCTCGTACACCCGAACTCTTTCTAGTACACGCACTATTTCCGCTATCGCCATAGCTTTCCAAAACCTCGAGTCACTACCTCCAAACTTGGTCATCTTATCGCCTCAAATTCTTTTAAGGCCATCCCCGCCATCACGATCCGATTCTCGTGAACGATCCACGAACTCGTACGATGGTTACATAAACTTGGGCCTAGCACCCTCGGGACCCTACCACCTGGCGGGACCACCCCGAACTGACCCCACCTCATTTTGGGTTGCGGGTTGACCCGCAAATGGCCCTCAACCCGACCCCTAAACGCGCCAAACTCTTGTTCCCCGATCCGGAACAATCCTACTAATTTACGTCATGAAAGCTACCACTTACATCTCACACCCCTCATGTACTTATCTCACAATATATTTCACGCATTTCAAGTATTTCACAAATACTAACCGTAAAATCACCCACTCAAGACGCCTTGCATCCAAGGTCCTAATCGTAAATTCTAAGGCTCACAATTTGTCTCGTCCCTGCACTTACCTTGTTCTAATCAGCTTCTAAATCACAATTTAACATAATGCTATCCGAACATAACACTTAAAATATTGTTATACCCTCGTATTTCTGCAGTATGTACGTAAGGAATACGCATAAAAGTTTAGCCTTAAAAATTAGGCTGGACGAAAATACTTGGGGACAACTCACTAAAAGAATCGTTTTCCGACGAAACGTTTTACACAACTCGCGTAGGATAAATTCCGGCTATGTCATTTCTAATTTTTGCGGATTTTTCCGAGAGACGAAACACTTTGGGCCAACGGGAGGGCGACACTTGTCACCCTCCAATTGGTGGACTTGAGGCGTCCATTGGGACGAATTGGATAGCCAATTTTGTCAAGTAGTTGGTAGGATATTTTGTGTGCAAGTTGGCTAGGTACACTTGCCCTAATATTGACTGTTATACCCCGTATTTCCAGAGTATGTACGTAAGGGCGTACGTATAAAAGTTTAGCCTTAAAGTTAGGCACTTTGGACAAATTGTGCACAACTAGCGAAAAGAGTCGTTTTCCGACGAAACGTTTCCACAGCTTTCGTAGGGAAAATTCCGGCTATGTCATTTATTATTTTTATGGATTTTTCCGAGATGAAATATTTTGGACCAACGGGAGGTGACAAGTGTCACCTCATCGACGCAAAATGGGCTTGATTTGGACGATTTTGTGCCTTTCCTTGGTCAAGGGTTAGGGAGGATATTTTGGTGGTAGATGGATAAGGTGTACTTGGGTGAATCTTGGCCTTACACTTGCTATGCACTTGGCTTCATCTTGGCCCTTGGTTGGCCTTTGGTTAGCCTATAAATACTCCCTTAAGTTGAAGAATTTCTTCATCCTCACTTGAAAATTCCTAAGGCAAAATCCCTCCTCTCCTCTTGTTGCTCTCGTCCACCACACCCCCTCCCCTTGTGGTAGCCTAGCCAAACACCCTCCCCTCTTGGAGGCCCTCACGAGAAACCCCCTAGCCTTGTTGTGCTAAGTCGAAATACTACCCTCCTGGTTGAGAAATACTCTCCAAGTGTTGTTGTAATGCCCAAAATACCTTAGCCCATATACCTTGTAGTACTTTCCAAAGTACCCTCTATACGAAAAAAACCGGAAAATACGATTATACTTTCCTTTAGCCTTTAGATGAAACCCTAAGGAAAATCTTCACCCGTAGTTGAAGTTATAAGTAGAAGTTGCGTAGGACTTCTAAGGGTTTCTTGGAGCGAATTGGAGCGCACGGAGTAGAAGCTAAACCTTGCTCAGGAGCGACATATAACTTGGATAATTTTGGGCTTATCGAGGTAAATATCTTGTCCCCCTATTGTAATTGGAAATTACATGATTGTTAGAATATATAGTTGAAGTATACTATATATAGAATGAATATTGAAAAGGAATCAACGTAGTTTTCCTACAATGTCTTTTGACTTAAGCTGAAGAATAAAGAGGAAAATCGAATCAGAATTACATAGATCGTAGACAGAGACTTATCTAGCATTACCGTGAAGTAGAATTGTACACGCCCTGTTAGACGTAAACCCCTCGGTTGGCTCGTAGCCGCTTCGGTAGAGGAGAGATTTACGCTGCCATGCGGGAGGTGTCGAATTTTCCGTAGAATATTCTACGCTGAGATCTAGATGTTAATAGGCGCCAGTGGCCTTTATAGGTCAAGTACTACGTGGCGCGATCTACTTGGCTTAAGGAGTAGCCGACGCTTGGAGTACTGAGCGTTTTGCTATTAGTCGATACTGTCGCGAGGTATGTGAACCTCTTCCTATCTCTTCTAGCATGATATGTGTATAACTATGTAGTACTGAGACGATATGTGTTAAAGATATTTGATTGGTCTACAACATAAAGTGTTATAACGACTTTATGGGAAGTTGGTTATAATAGCTTTATGTAGGTAAGAGAATGCTTTGTGATTTTTAAAAGGTAACTGATTTGAACTATGACTGGCTTGTGCGATAATAAAGAACATGAAGTATTTCAAAAGATTTATGAATCATTTTGATAAAAGAGTAATACTTGGTTTTTGAAAACTTAAGGGTTATACTAGCTTTATGGGAAGTTAGGTATAACGACATTAAGAATGTTAAATGGATTTCTAAATGTGAACTAGTATCGAACTAACCATCGCAGTTAATAAAGGAAATGTATCGACTAATGAATTGTATTATTAAAACCAAGAGAAACATCCATCCGCATGAAGCTAAGATGAGACAACATGATATTACATTTCCTAGATCATGGCTGCTTAATAAAATTGATTATGAACAAGAATAACCTACACTCATATAAGGCATATGTTTCTCAGATTGTTTAAAAGAGAATTATATTCTTAGAATGATTAAGACTATGAACTATGAAACTTTTCTAAAATAAAATAAAGAGACTGAGTAATTGAAATTAGGCAACCGAACTCTAGGGAAAAGAAGGCATTGTTTTGTCTTAAAATGGTTTAAAACATAAAGTGTTATAAATACTTTATGGGAAGATGGTTATAACGACTTTATGAAAACAAAAGAAGGTTTTATCATTGGTTTTAATGTGGTAACTTGACTTTAAAAGAGAAGTGTTTTGTCTAAAAGAAGGCATGGTATTGCCTTAATTGGTTTTTAAAAAAGGAAAAGTATGGAAATTGTTTTGGTTTACTTAAAAGATGTAAGTCACTCTATTTTTATACTACGTATTGGGTGACTTTATAAAAGGAATGGATCTCTTAAAAGGAATTTAACGACGTAGTACTTTAGGTTAAAACCTGACTTTGACATAAAAGAAAGTACCTTGAGTTGTGTATAACTTGCCTATGATTGTTGTTGTGAAACCCGCCATGCTTATTGTCATAGCCTTGTTGTGCAAGCATCGTATTTTACCCCGAGTCCAGAGGTTCTTGTACATTCGTGGTATGGCGGCCCCGTCCCGCCATAGTTGTTGTATAAATCTTAGAGGTTTGAGCAACTGCCAGGCGGGTGTAAGGATTAAACTGCTCAACTTTGGTAATTATATATATATGCCGTAAGGCGATTTTCTCTCGTAAAATGTGTCTCATTTCACATTTTGTTTCATGTATTGTTTTTATGTTCACTGACACTGATGAATGACTACTGGGTGCCGGGTAAGGCACTACCACGTGCCCTGAACAGGTCGTGACAAATACACTAGGAAGAACACTTAAGAGTTTAGGAATTATTGGACAAGGTTTGGTTAGGGGTGTGGTCGACGAGCTAGGAGAGGGAGGGAGAGGAAAATATTTCTCAAGTCTTGAAATATCTAAGTGTGCAAGATTTCATCAACAAAAGGGTGCATATATAGGACAACCAAGGGCTAGGATGAAGGCAAGTGTGTGGTTGAGATTGGGGACAAGTGTGGGTGGGACCCACAAGCCACTTGTCCACACAAAATATCTTGCAAGACTTGGCCACTTGTCTTGGCCACTTGTCACACAATTTTCGCCACAAGGCCACCTAGGGGTGACACGTGCCGCCTCCTACTCCCAAAATATTTCATCTTCCGAAAATATCCATAAAGGCCAAAATCTCCAAAACAAAGTGGGCCCCACAAAACCGTAAATTTCTCCCGTGGGCCCCACGTGACCAATTCCGGAAATAAAATTCCATAATTCTAATATAATTCAAGAAGCCCAAATACCAAATCTGGGAATCCAATTCCCGTCAACGAACCTTTTCCTTCACAAAACCCTAAACTTTTCCGTCGAAAAATCACATCTTTCTTTCTTTCCAATATTAATGTTGTATTCTCGTACGTACGTCCTCGCATACATACCCTGGAACTACGGGGTGTAACATTCTTCCCCCCTTAGAAACATTCGTCCCGAATGTTCCTTCTAAGTCTCCATAATCACACACGCGCAGATAGTCTTCACTACTATACTTACAAAACCAATTATGTCACACATGGCCATAATATCACATACGTGCGAAACCCAAATCCAAACTAACGAGGAATCACCTCTAAGATGTAAAACAACACTAACTCTCACTCCTGGTCCAAAGGATACTCTCCTCGCACCTTCACTTCACAAAAATGATCACTTCCATCCTCTTAACACATGTTTGCTTCCTTTCTTACTCGTCGTACCTTTCTCGTACACCCGAACTCTTTCTAGTACACGTACCATATTTCCGTCATCGCCATAGCTTCAAAACCTTGGAGTCACTACCTCCAAACTTGGTCATCTTACTGGCCTCAAATTCTTTTAAGGCCATCCCCGGCCATCACGATCCGATTCTGGTTGAACGCATCCACGAACTCGTACGATGGTTACCTAAACTTGGGCCTAGCACCCTCGTGACCCTACCACCTGGCGGGACCACCTCGAACTGACCCCACCTCATTCTGGGTTGCGGGTTGACCCGCAAATGGCCCTCAACCCGACCCCTAAACGCGCCAAACTTTTGTTCCCCGATCCGGAACAATCCTACTAATTTACGTCATGAAAGCTACCACTTACATCTCACACCCCTCATGTACTTATCTCACAATATTTTTCACGCATTTCAAGTATTTCGACAAATACTAACCGTAAAATCACCCACTCAAGACGGCCTTGCATCCAAGGTCCTAACTGTTGTAAATTCTAAGGCTCACAATTTGTCTCGTCCCCAGACTTACCCTTGTTCTAATCAGGCTTCTAAATCACAATTTAACATAATGCTATCTGAACATAACACTTAAAATATTGTTATACCCCGTATTTCCAGAGTATGTACGTAAGGGAATACGTACAAAAGTTTAGCCTTAAAAATTAGGCTTGGACGAAAATACTTGGGGACAACTCACTAAAAGAATCGTTTTCCGACTAAACGCTTTACACAACTCGCGTAGGATAAATTCGGCTATGTCATTTCTAATTTTTATGGATTTTTCCGAGAGACGAAACACTTTGTTAACGGGAGGGCGACACTTGTCACCCTCCAATTGGTGGACTTGAGGCGTCCATTGGGACGAATTGGATAGCCAATTTTGTCAAGTAGTTGGTAGGATATTTTGTGTGCAAGTTGGCTAGGTACACTTGCCCTAATATTGACTGTTATACCCCGTATTTCCAGAGTATGTACGTAAGGGCGTACGTATAAAAGTTTAGCCTTAAAGTTAGGCACTTTGGACAAATTGTGCACAACTAGCTTAAAAGAGTCGCTTTCACTAAACGCTTTCCAGCTTTCGTAGGGAAAATTCCGCTATGTCATTTATTATTTTTGCGGATTTTTCCGGGAGATGAAATATTTTGGACCAACGGGAGGGTGACAAGTGTCACCCTCATTGGACGGCAAAATGGGCTTGATTTGGACGATTTTGTGCCTTTCCCTTGGTCAAGGGTTAGGTAGGATATTTTGGTGGTAGATGGATAAGGTGTACTTGGGTGAATCTTGGCCTTACACTTGCTATGCACTTGGCTTCATCTTGGCCCTTGGTTGGCCTTTGGTTAGCCTATAAATACTCCCTTAAGTTGAAGACTTTCTTCATCCTCACTTGAAAATTCCTAAGGCAAAATATCCATCCCTCTCCCTCTTGTGGCTCTCGGACACCACACCCCCTCCCCTTTGTGGTAGCCTAGCCAAACACCCTCCCCTCTTGGAGGCCTCACGAGAAACCCCCTAGCCTTGTTGTGCTAGTCGAAATACTACCCTCCTTGGTTGAGAAATACTCTCCAAGTGTTGTTGTAATGCCCAAAATACCTTAGCCCACATACCTTGTAGTACTTTCCAAAGTACCCTCTATACGAAAAACCCGGAAAATACGATTATACTTTCCTTTAGCCTTTAGATGAAACCCTAAGGAAAATCTTCACCCGTAGTTGAAGTTATAAGTAGAAGTTGCGTAGGACTTCTAGGGGTTTCTTGGAGCGAATTGGAGCGCACAGAGTAGGAGCTAAACCTTGCTCAGGAGCGACATATAACTTGGATAATTTTGGGCTTATCGAGATAAATATCTTGTCCCCCTATTGTAATTGGAAATTACATGATTGTTAGAATATATAGTTGAAGTATACTATATATAGTATGAATATTGAAAAGGAACTGAACGTAGTTTTCCTGCAATGTCTTTTGACTTAAGCCCAAGAATAAAGAGGAAATCAATCGTAATTACATAGGATCAGACATGCGAGACTTATCTAGCATTACTGTGAAGTAGAATTGTACACGTCCGGTTAGACGTGTAAACCCCCTCGTTGGCTCGTAGCCGCCTCTGAGAGGAGATTTACGCCGCATGTGGGGAGGTGCCGAATTTTCTCAGAGAATATTCTACGTTGAGATCTAGATGTTAATAGGCGCCTTGTGGCCTTTATAGGTTGAAGTACTACGGGTGACGCGATCTACTTGGCTTAAGGAGTAGCCGACGGTTTGGAGTACTTGGAGCGTTTTGCTATTAGTCGATACTCGTCGCGAGGTATGTGAACCTCTTCCTATCTCTTCTAGCATGATATGTGTATAACTATGTAGTACGTGACGCGTACGTGTTAAAGATATTTGATTGGTCTACAACATAAAGTGTTATAAAGACTTTATGGGAAGTTGGTTATAATAGCTTTATGTAGGTAAGAGAATGCTTTGTGATTTTTAAAAGGTAACTGATTTGAACTATGACTGGCTTGATGTGCGATAATAAAGAACATGAAGTATTTCAAAAGATTTATGAATCATTTTGATAAAAGAGTAATACTTGGTTTTTGAAAACTTAAGGGTTATACTAGCTTTATGGGAAGTTAGGTATAACGACATTAAGAATGTTAAATGGATTTCGGAAATGTGAACTAGTATCGAACTAACCATCGCAGTTAATAAAGGAAATGTCTTGACTAATGAATTGTATTATTAAAACCAAGAGAAACATCCATCCGCATGTAAGCTAAGATGAGACAAAATGATATTACATTTCCTAGATCATGGTCGCTTAATAAAATTGATTATGAACAAGAATAACCTACACTCATATAAGGCATATGTTTCTCGATTGTTTAAAAGAGAATTATATTCTTAGAATGATTAAGACTATGAACTATGAAACTTTTCTAAAATAAAATAAAGAGACTGGAGTAATTGAAATTAGGCAAACTGGAACTCTAGGGAAAAGGAAGGCATTGTTTTGTCTTAAAATGGTTTAAAACATAAAGTGTTATAACAGCTTTATGGGAAGATGGTTATAACGACTTTATGAAAACAAAAGAAGGTTTTATCATTGGTTTTAATGTGGTAACTTGACTTTAAAAAGAGAAGTGTTTTGGTCTAAAAAGAAGGCATGGTATTGCCTTAATTGGTTTTTAAAAAAAGGAAAAGTATGGAAATTGTTTTGGTTTACTTAAAAGATGTAAGTCACTCTATTTTTATACTACGGGTATTGGGTGACTTTTATAAAAGGAATGGATCTCTTAAAAGGAATTTAACGTACGTAGTACTTTAGGGTTAAAACCCGGACTTTGACATAAAAGAAAGTACCTTGAGTTGTGTATAACTTGCCTATGATTGTTGTTGTGAAACCTGCCTATGCTTATTGTCATAGCCTTGTTGTGCAAGTACTGTATTTTACCCTGAGTCTGTAGGTTCTTGTACATTCAGGGGTATGGCGGGGCCCTGTCCCGTCATAGTTGTTGTATAAATCTTAGAGGCTCAGTAAGATCGCAAGGCGGTGTAAGGATTAAACTGTTCAACTTTGGTAATTATATATATATGCCGTAAGGCGATTTTCTCTCAGGTAAAATGTGTCTCATTTCACATTTTGTTTCATGTATTGTTTTTATGTTCCGCTGATTACTCTGATGAATGACTACTTGGGTGCCCGGGTAAGGCACCAGTCACGGGCCCCGGAACGGGTCGTGACAAATACACTAGGGAAGAACACTTAAGAGTTTAGGAATTATTGGACAAGGTTTGGTTAGGGGGGTGTGGTCGACGAGAGCTAGGAGAGAGGGAGGGAGAGGAAAATATTTCTCAAGTCTTGAAATATCTAAGTGTGCAAGATTTCATCAACAAAAGGGTGCATATATAGGACAACCAAGGGCTAGGATGAAGGCAAGTGTGTGGTTGAGATTGGGGACAAGTGTGGGTGGGACCCACAAGCCACTTGTCCACACAAAATATCTTGCAAGACTTGGCCACTTGTCTTGGCCACTTGTCACACAATTTCGGCCACAAGGCCACCTAGGGGGGTGACACGTGCCGCCCTCCTACTCGTCCAAAATATTTCATCTTCCGAAAATATCCATAAAGGCCAAAATCTCCAAAACAAAGTGGGCCCCACAAAACCGTAAATTTCTCCCGTGGGCCCCACGTGACCAATTCCGGAAATAAAATTCCATAATTCTAATATAATTCAAGAAGCCCAAATACCAAATCTGGGAATCCAATTCCCGTCAACGAACCTTTTTCCTTCACAAAACCCGGAAACTTTTCCGTCGAAAAATCACATCTTTCTTTCTTTCCAATATTAATGTTGTATTCTCGTACGTACGTCCTCGCATACATACCCTGGAACTACGGGGTGTAACATTCTTCCCCCCTTAGAAACATTCGTCCCGAATGTTCCTTCTAAGTCTCCATAATCACACATGCGCCGGTATAGTCTTCACTACTATACTTACAAAACCAATTATGTCACACATGGCCATAATATCACATAATGCATAAACCCAAATCCAAACTAACGAGGAATCACCTCTAAGATGTAAAACAACACTAACTCTCACTCCTGGTCCAAAGGATACTCTCCTCGCACCTTCACTTCACAAAAATGATCACTTCCATCCTCTTAACACATGTTTGCTTCCTTTCTTACTCGTCGTACCTTTCTCGTACACCCGAACTCTTTCTAGTACACGTACCATATTTCCGTCATCGCCATAGCTTTCCAAAACCTCGAGTCACTACCTCCAAACTTGGTCATCCATCGCCTCAAATTCTTTTAAGGCCATCCCTACCATCACGATCCGATTCTCGTTGAACGATCCACGAACTCGCACGATGGTTACCTAAACTTGGGCCTAGCACCTCGTGACCCTACCACCTGGCGGGACCACCTCGAACTGACCCCACCTCATTCTGGGTTGCGGGTTGACCCGCAAATGGCCCTCAACCCGACCCCTAAACGCGCCAAACTTTTGTTCCCCGATCCGGAACAATCCTACTAATTTACGTCATGAAAGCTACCACTTACATCTCACACCCCTCATGTACTTATCTCACAATATTTTTCACGCATTTCAAGTATTTCGACAAATACTAACCGTAAAATCACCCACTCAAGACGGCCTTGCATCCAAGGTCCTAACTGTTGTAAATTCTAAGGCTCACAATTTGTCTCGTCCCCAGACTTACCCTTGTTCTAATCAGGCTTCTAAATCACAATTTAACATAATGCTATCTGAACATAACACTTAAAATATTGTTATACCCCGTATTTCCAGAGTATGTACGTAAGGGAATACGTACAAAAGTTTAGCCTTAAAAATTAGGCTTGGACGAAAATACTTGGGGACAACTCACTAAAAGAATCGTTTTCCGACGAAACGCTTTACACAACTCGCGTAGGATAAATTCCGCTATGTCATTTCTAATTTTTGCGGATTTTTCCGAGAGACAAACACTTTAATAACGGAGGGCGACACTTGTCACCCTCCAATTGGTGGACTTGAGGCGCCCATCGGGACGTAATCGATAGCCAATTTTGTCAAGTAGTTGGTAGGATATTTTGTGTGCAAGTTGGCTAGGTACACTTGCCCTAATATTGATTATACCCGTATTTCCGCAGTATGCACGTAGGCGCACGATAAAAGTTTAGCCTTAAAGTTAGGCACTTTGGACAAATTGTGCACAACTAGCTTAAAAGAGTCGCTTTCACTAAACGTTTCCACAACTTTCGTAGGAAAATTCCGCTATGTCATTTATTATTTTTGCGGATTTTTCCGAGATGAAATATTTTGGATCAACGGAGGTGACAAGTGTCACCCTCATCGACGCAAACTGGGCTTGATTTGGACGATTTTGTGCCTTTCCCTTGGTCAAGGGTTAGGTAGGATATTTTGGTGGTAGATGGATAAGGTGTACTTGGGTGAATCTTGGCCTTACACTTGCTATGCACTTGGCTTCATCTTGGCCCTTGGTTGGCCTTTGGTTAGCCTATAAATACTCCCTGTTGAAGAATTTCTTCATCCTCACTTGAAAATTCCTAAGGCAAAATCCTCCTCTCCTCTTGTTGCTCTCGCCCACCACACCCTCCCCTTTGTGGTAGCCTAGCCAAACACCCTCCCCTCTCGAGGCCCTCGCCGAGAAACCCCTAGCCTTGTTGTGCTAAGTCGAAATACTACCCTCCTTGGTTGAGAAATACTCTCCAAGTGTTGTTGTAATGCCCAAAATACCTTAGCCCATATACCTTGTAGTACTTTCCAAAGTACCCTCTATACGAAAAACCCTAAAATACGATTATACTTTCCTTTAGCCTTTAGATGAAACCCTAAGGAAAATCTTCACCCGTAGTTGAAGTTATAAGTAGAAGTTGCGTAGGACTTCTAAGGGTTTCTTGAGCGAATGGAGCGCACTGAGTAGAGCTAAACCTTGCTCAGGAGCTACATATAACTTGGATAATTTTGGGCTTATCGAGGTAAATATCTTGTCCCCCTATTGTAATTGGAAATTACATGATTGTTAGAATATATAGTTGAAGTATACTATATATAGAATGAATATTGAAAAGGAACTGAACGTAGTTTTGCGGCAATGTCTTTTGACTTAAGCCTGAAGAATAAAGAGGAAAATCGAATCAGAATTACATGTGATCAGACATGAGACTTATCTAGCATTACCGTGAAGTAGAATTGTACACGCCCGTTAGACGTAAACCCCCGTTGGCTCGTAGCCACTTCTAGAGAGAGAGATTTACGCCATGTGGGGAGGTGTCGCGAATTTTCTGTAGAATATTCTACGTTGAGATCTAGATGTTAATAGGCGCCTTGTGGCCTTTATAGGTTGAAGTACTACGGGTGGCGCGATCTACTTGGCTTAAGGAGTAGCCGACGGTTTGGAGTACTTGGAGCGTTTTGCTATTAGTCGATACTCGTCGCGAGGTATGTGAACCTCTTCCTATCTCTTCTAGCATGATATGTGTATAACTATGTAGTACGGTAGACGTACATGTGTTAAAGATATTTGATTGGTCTACAACATAAAGTGTTATAACGACTTTATGGGAAGTTGGTTATAATAGCTTTATGTAGGTAAGAGAATGCTTTGTGATTTTTAAAAGGTAACTGATTTGAACTATGACTGGCTTGATGTGCGATAATAAAGAACATGAAGTATTTCAAAAGATTTATGAATCATTTTGATAAAAGAGTAATACTTGGTTTTTGAAAACTTAAGGGTTATACTAGCTTTATGGGAAGTTAGGTATAACGACATTAAGAATGTTAAATGGATTTCGGAAATGTGAACTAGTATCGAACGAACCACTGCAGCGTTAATAAAGGAAATGTACTGACTAATGAATTGTATTATTAAAACCAGTAGAAACATCCATCTGCATAGAAGCTAAGATGAGACAAAATGATATTACATTTCCTAGATCATGGCTGCTTAATAAAATTGATTATGAACAAGAATAACCTACACTCATATAAGGCATATGTTTCTCAGATTGTTTAAAAGAGAATTATATTCTTAGAATGATTAAGACTATGAACTATGAAACTTTTCTAAAATAAAATAAAGAGACTGGAGTAATTGAAATTAGGCAAACTGGAACTCTAGGGAAAAGGAAGGCATTGTTTTGTCTTAAAATGGTTTAAAACATAAAGTGTTATAACAGCTTTATGGGAAGATGGTTATAACGACTTTATGAAAACAAAAGAAGGGTTTTATCATTGGTTTTAATGTGGTAACTTGACTTTAAAAAGAGAAGTGTTTTGGTCTAAAAAGAAGGCATGGTATTGCCTTAATTGGTTTTTAAAAAAAGGAAAAGTATGGAAATTGTTTTGGTTTACTTAAAAGATGTAAGTCACTCTATTTTTATACTACGGGTATTGGGTGACTTTTATAAAAGGAATGGATCTCTTAAAAGGAATTTAACGTACGTAGTACTTTAGGGTTAAAACCCGACTTTGACATAAAAGAAAGTACTTGAGTTGTGTATAACTTGCCTATGATTGTTGTTGTGAAACCCGCCTATTCTTATTGTCATAGCCTTGTTGTGCAAGTATCAGATTTTTACTCACGGCTCATGGGATGAACCGAATGTATTTCACTGACTACCGCGTTCACGGGATGAACCGAATGTATTTCACTCGACCACCGCTGCTCACGGGATGAACCGAATGTATTTCACTCGACCATCGCTGGCCCATGGGATGGACCGAATGTATTCTACCCGACTACCGAAGTTCATGAGATGAACCGAATGTATTCCACACGCTTTACATCGGGTCCATGAGATGGGCCGAGACATGTTAAACGTATCACATGGTTTGTACCTAGATCACGGCGGCGAGGAAGGAGTTCCACGCATGAGGATGACTTTGAGGCGTGAGTCCTCGACTTGACATGATCGCTTATTATGAATCGTAGTTTGGTTATCATACATGTCTCCCGCTTTATATAGACTATATGATTTCATTTACTGATTTTACGCTTTCACATACTTGGTACTTGCAGATCGACTCTCCTTCTGGGTTGCGTCATGCCGCAGTAGAGGTACATCTGATGTCGATCCCCGCTTTTAGGATCACCTTTCAACAGATTGGGAAGCCCGTTCCTTCTGAGGCTTATCTTTGCATGTTACCTCGAGTCAGAGGTTCTTGTACATTCAGGGGTATGGCGGGGCCCTGTCCCGTCATAGTTGTTGTAAAAATCTTAGAGGTATGTAGCACTGTTGTGGGCAGGGTTGTAAGGATTGTAACTGTTCAAATGTTTATATATATATATGTTGAAAGACAACCGTTTTGGTTGGCCTGTTTTCATTCATCTTGATCCATATTTATTTATATGTTTAAAGTTTTTATTTCCGCTGGTTTTCTCTGATGTTATATCACTAGGGTGCCCGGGGTAAGGCACCAGTCACGGGCCCGGGTTCGGGTCGTGACATTGACCTTACACTTGCCTAGCACTTGGCTAAATCTTGGCCATTGGTTGGCCATGTCTTGACCTATAAATACCCCCCTTAAGATGAAGAGTTCTTCATCCACAAATTCCTTTCCAAGTCTTGAAAATCCTTCCCTCTCCCTTTGTAGCTTCGTCCAAACACCTCCCCTCGAGAAGCTTAGCCGAGGCTATTCCCCTAGCCTAGCCGAAATCTACCCCCCCTCCCTTGGTAGAAAAGTTGCCTTCTAGTATTGTTATAATGCCCAAAATACCCTAGCCCAAATCCCTTAGTCCTTAGTAGAAGTTGTGAAGAACTTCTAAAGGTTTTCTTGGAGCTACCGGAGCGTACAACTTAGGAGCTAAACCTTGCTCAGGCGCGACTTTTATCTAGGATATTATTGGGCTTACCGAGGTAAATAAACTTTTCCTTCTTTTGTAATTAGAGAATACATCGTAGAAGTATAGAAATAAGTATAAATACTTAGAAGGATATTAAAGAATAGAATTGAATCATATCACAAAGAAGGGTTTAAAGAAGAATAATCAAACAGATTTACTTAGACTGTTTTCACAGATGACTTGAGTAGCTCACCGCAGGGAAGTCACGCCCAATTTTCCGTAGGATAAAGAACCCTCTCGCTAGAATCTGTTGAGTAGTCCAACGCTGATAGACGTGTTCGACTATTATAGGTTGATTCTCTGCGCGACATATTCAACTTGGCGTGGTTTTCACGAGAAGGTATGTGATTCTTCCTAAAGCATGATATTTTAAAATATATATGTAGTACGGTAGACGCATACGTGTTAACCGAATATTAACTACGGCAATGTCTTTTGACTTAAGCCTGAATAATACTTACGGCAATGTCTTGCGACTTAAGCCTGAATAATAAGGATCTTAAAGCATTTCAAAAGAATATTGAATCATTTTCTTACAGAAGAGAACTAATTGGTTTTTAAACATCAAGCTTAAGAGTTATACTAGCTTTATGGGAAGTTAGGTATAACAACTTAAGAATGATAAAAGGAATTTTTACTTATGTGTTTATAATGACTTATATTGATTTATGAAAGAATAATAAAATGGTTTGATAAGTAGACATGATATGATGCTATGTGTGGCAGCGACTTGTAACATTTGTATAAGAGGGTATTCTTGTTGTGCTTATGTGGTTTAACGATAAGTTGTTATGTTTGTCACGACCCGAACCCGGGCCCGTGACTGGTGCCTTACCCCGGGCACCCTAGTGATACAACATCAGAGAAAACCAGCGGAAATAAAAACTTAAACATATAAAACAGTGAAATAAGAAAGCAGGCTAACCCAACGGTTACCTTTTTGTACATAAATTAAAACTTGAATAAGCATATCCCTTACAAACTCGCCCACAACAAAGGCATGCACTTCTAAGAATTTTGAAACCATAATGACGGACAGGCCCCGCCGTGCCTCGAATAAACAAAAGTCTACTACTTCAAGGAACTGCATCACGTGACAAGCTTCCGAGATACGGAGCTTTCGAGAACCGAACAAATGATCCTAAGAGAGTGGATCGCCAGCTATGTACTCAACTCATGATGAACGCACTTCAAGGAGGTCAAGACAACAGTACCAAGTATGTGAAACTATAAAATATCAGAATGAAATCATAATAGTCTATATAAAGCAGGAGACATGTATGATAACCAAACTACAGTACACCACATATAAGCAGTCATGTCAATTCAGGGACTCATGCCCGTGAAATCATCACTCAAATACAACCCGGGAGTTTAACCCGCACAACGGCCGCATGCCCCAAGATCTCACCTCTGTATAAGCATGGCCATGGAACCATCCTAGCTGGCTCATACCCGTGGACCATCCAACGCGGTCAAGATGCCCAAAGGAAATAACAAGATGATACTCATCGTGGAAGCATACCCGGCTACCCAACGTGTCGAGATGTCCAAACAACTAACCAAATAACACTTAATGGAAGCATACCCGGCTACCCAACGTGTCAAGATGTCCAAGAGGATCGACATGGAAGCATACCCGTGGGCTACCCAACGCCACAAGATGTCCATCAATCAACCAGATAGCCCTCCATCGGGAGACTCGGTAGCACACAACCAAACACTTGCACAACAAAGGCTACCACAACAAGCATAGGCTAGTACACACAACTCAAGGTACTATAAATACTTCCTAACACAACATCAAGTATACCATTTAAAACCCAAGTACTTAACCCCTTTAGGATCAAGGTACTCCTACCTTTTATAAACAAGTCACTTATGTTTTTCCATCACAAGGAGTTCAACCTTTTGAAAACAAGTTACTACACTTTTCCCAAAATCAAGTTACCATTCTAAATCCAATAATGAGTCCATTTCTTTATTTTCCATAAAGTCGTTATAACTAACTTCCCATAAAGCTATTACAACCCTTTATGATTAATAAAACAAGTCAAGACAGAATCATGCCTTTCTTTTAAACCAAAATACTTCAAATTCTTAAGTCTCTTTTCTATTAGAAAACGAGTTCCTTACTTTGAAACTTTTAGGAAAATCAGAACTTGATTTCAATAGTTCTCATTAGAGCAGTCATGGTCTAGGAAATGTAATGTCATTTTGTCTTATCTTAGCTTCTATGCAGATGGAGGTTTCTACTGGTTTTAATATGATTAATGTCATTACTTCTTTCCTTTATTGACGCTGCATTGGCTTGTTCGATCCTTATTCCCATTTCCGAAATTTGTAACGTTATTCTTTTTTTAAAACCAAGTATTCATTTCTCACGAATTAGGGTTTTATACTTTTCAACACCATTTAGGTCAATTACAAGTCACGTCTCTTATCTTTTGAAATCAACAAACCATTCTTTTAGCTACATAAAGTGGTTATAACAAACTTCCCAAAAAGCCGTTATAACACTTTATGTTTTAACCCAACCAATTACCGCTATGAACATTTATGAGACCAATAGGGCTCATTCTTTAACCACCGAAAATTCAAGCATTAACGGATAAGACTTTACTACTATTTCCACACAACGAAGCCCTTAACACTTCATATCAAGTCAAGACACAAAAGGGAAATCAAATTCCTTTAACACACGCGGCCTACCGCACTATATATTTTACAAATAGTCATGTCAAGAGGATAGGAAGAATCACATACCTCGCGACGATTGTCGCATAATAAGCAAAATGCTCCACCGTATTATCGCCTTAAGTAGAATATGCTACCGTAGTACTTCAATCCTATAAGGGTCATAAAACGTCTATCAAACTCTAGCTTCGAACGTAGAACAACTAAGTGCAAGGTCCCTAAATCCTACGACAATTTGGACGGCACTTCCTTTGTTCTTACTTACTATGCCACCTCTTTCAAGGTCAAATTCAATAACCAAACGCCCCACAATAATACAAAATAACCCAATATTTTCCATGCCATTCTTGGCCAACCATAAACCAATTCTTAAATCCCTTTCAATACTTTCCAATCCAAGTCCTTAGGCCTAACATGATATCTAGCCCTAGACATCTTCAACAAGACAACAAGACCCAAATCTATTCAAAATAAAACAAATTTCGTGCTCAACTCTATACTACTACAATATAACAAACCTTAGGCTCAATTCTAAACCACTAAAATAAAACAAATTTCGGGCTCACATCTATACTACTAAAATATAACAAATTTTAGGCTCATAACCAAGAGAAAGGGGAAAACTTTTACCTTAAGGAATAGCCCACAAAGCCCCTTTTTCTTCCACCCTTTCCACAAAATCGCCACCAAGTACCCACAAGTTTACCCACACTTTTTCTTCTTGCCGCCGCTCCAACAATCTCCTCTAAAGCTAGGTTTTCTTCCAACACTAGAGAGAAGGGAGAGGGTTTTCCATGGAAGGGGTTTGAAATGAAATGGCCAAGTCTTCCAAGACTTGGCCCTAAAATAGGCCCTCATCTGGTCAAAAAGGATGGGAGGGACACTTGTCACCCTCCCATAGGTTTTTAACAAATATCTCCTGATTTCACTTTATCGCGAAAAATCCCGCCTAGCCATGCGCCCACTTCCGAGAAAAAGTTCCAAGATTCCGGCCATGCCTCAGATTCCGGCGGCCGCTGCAACCCCGCGACCCCAGAACAACCGGCGCGCATGCCTCAGATTCAGCGCGCACTGCACTTCAATCAAAATCACTGCTCGCGCACCAAACTTGAAACTTCCATAACTTTTGACTCATGTCCTATCGATTTAACGGTTTGTTGCGTTGGGATCTAGATTTAACGAACTACATATTAGGCTTTTAAACACCTCGAAACTCTTAACAACTGGGGTACAACACTCCAAGGTAAACTCAAAATCCGTCCAACACATGTTTGTCAACTTATCTATCGACTCTCAAAACTTATCTTCCTTGGTATGTTCTTATCTTAACTCCTTGAATTTACGGGGTGTAACATTCTCCCCCCCTTAGAAATATTCGTCCCAAATGTTCCTTCTAAGTCTCCAAAACGCAGACGCCAGTATAGTCTTCACTATTCACTCTCAAAAGAAATCAGTTATGCCACTCATGGACTTACCACTAGAAAAATACTCCCCACATACTATGTACTTCCGACAAGGATCACTGTAAAATCTTTTACTCTAGCCGGCCTTACCTCTAAGGTCTCGATTGTTATAAATTCTAAGGTTCAAAATCTTCTCATCCTCAGACTTACCCTTTTCACTAATCAGGCTTCTAATTCACATTTTTAACACAAAGTTATCCGAACATAACACTTAACACATCACTATAACATCAATGCATACTAGTCTCTAGTGGGTTAAGAATATACCTGTAACTATTACTTCACTGCCCCTTCATGCCGTTCTACTCATGTTCCTTCCTCGCACGGCGCACAAAGGAGGAGATGAATCACCATCGATCCCGAAGGTGAGTCTCTACATCCGCGCTATCTCGGTTGGACAATTCCTCGCAAAATGGCCTGCCGGGCCGCATGCAAAACAAACCCCATTCCAAAGACGACACTCACCACGGAGCCTACCACAACGCCACAACGAGGTAGGGTGGTCCCATCTCGACTAACGCCCCCGCTTCCCAAAACTCAAACCCGAGCCCCGACCGCTCCCGAATTTCTGAACGCCCCAAGATCGTGATGGGGCACTCAGATCGGCCGAGGTAAATAGCTAGCTTCTTCGAGGCCGCTCGCCGAAGGTCACCAGAGGACTCTACCGCCCCGACCTCTTCTCACGATCTTGGTTATTTCGCCGACTTACGTTCTCACCGCCGCGATAGGCTCGACGCGGCAATGTCCATGCCCTACCAAGAGCTACACAGTGCATCCTCCGCTAAATAATCATCGAGTCCGGTGACATAACTGCACTCTATCCTCCATATTGGCCACCACAATGGACATACCGCCAACGAGTCAAACTCTACATTGTACTCCCGAATCAGGCGCCTCTTTGTCTTAGCATCAAAAATTGTTTACCGTGCCCTCCTCATCCGTGGAGGCAAGAAATGGCCAAGAAAGCCTCGAGAACTCACCCCAACCACCGGAGGTGCATGTTCCCCGACAGCTCCCACGAATCAAACTCCGATCGCAGATCACGCACCGATGTGAACCCAAAACCACCGACTCGGTCTCCAAGCCTTGATCACTCTCATGATCCGTCAGAATCGCTTGATAAACTCCTCGCGATCATCCTCGTGCCTCGACCAGAGAACTCGTGGGCTACAACTCGTAAAATCCCGTAGCCTCAAACTATCTCGACCTCGGTGAACTATGGGTACTCATCGAATCGCCGATCCGGGCCTATCTCGTGCTCGCCACGATCTCCGCCAATAATCGCCATCTCTCAGTAACCCATCTCCTCTCGCCTGTGCCGCGGATCGAGGCTCAGTGCCGTAGTTCAAGGAGAGACCGCTATCGCTTCTACTCGCAGCTCTTTCGCCGCTTTGCCCTTCTGGCTCGGTTGCGCGTGGAGGCATCACGTATACAAAGAACACGCCGAGGAGTCCAACTTATAACACCGCTCTAAGGCACGATCTCGAGTGAGAATAATGGAAACCAATCCTAAATATCCTATAGCCTCCCGATTATAGATGTGGTGCACAACACACCGATAATCAAGACTTCATCGATACGGTCAGACACTCTCCGAGGATTAATCGCTCGATACCACTTTTGTCACGACCCAAACCCGGCCCGTGGATCGTGCCTTACCCCTGCACCCTAGTGATACAACATCGAGAAAACCAAATGGAAATAAAAACTTAAACATATAAAATGTTGAAATAAGAAAGCAAAGCAACCCAACTGCTACCTTTTGTACATAAATTAAAACTTGAATAGCTACATCCCTTACAAACTCCGCCACAATAAGCATGCACTCTAAGAATTTTGAAACCATAATGATGGGACAGGCCCCGCTGCCCTCAATAAACAAAAGTCTACTACTTCAGGAACCGTACCACGTGACAAGCTTCCGAGATACGGAGCTTCCGAGAACCGAACAATGATCCTAAGAGAGTGGATCGACAGTGTGTACCTCAACTCGCGCAGATGAACGCAGCCCGGCGAGGTCGATAACAGTACCAAGTATGTGAAATCAGAAATATCAGAATGAAATCATAATAGTCTATATAAAGCGAGACATGTATGATAACCAAACTACAAGACACCACATATAAGGCCATGTCAAGTCGTGACTCATGCCCGTGAAATCATCACTCAAATACAACCAGGAGTTTAACTCCGCACAATGGCCGCATGCCCCGGCATCTCACCTCGGTATAAGCATGGCCCTGGAACCATCCTAATGGGCCCATACCCGTGGACCATCCAACGTGTCAGTATGCCCAAAGGACATAACAAGATGATACTCATCGGAAGCATACCCGTGGGCTACCCAACGTGTCAGTATGTCCAAACAACTAACCAAATAACACTCCTAATGGAAGCATACCCGTGGGCTACCCAACGTGTCAGCATTTCCAAGAGGATCGATACAGTGGAAGCATACCCGTGGGCTACCCAATGCGTCAGTATGTCCATCAATGAACCAGATAGCCGACCCTCCATCGGGAGACTCGGTAGCACACAACCAAACACTTGCACAACAAAGGCTACCACAACAAGCATAGGATAGTACACACAACTCAAGGTACTATAAATACTTCCTAACACAACATCAAGTATACCATTTAAAACCCAAGTACTTAACCCCTTTAGGATCAAGGTACTCCTACCTTTTATAAACAAGTCACTTATGTTTTTCCATCACAAGGAGTTCAACCTTTTGAAAACAAGTTACTACTCTTTTCCCAAAATCAAGTTACCATTCTAAATCCAATAATGAGTCCATTTCTTTATTTTCCATAAAGTCGTTATAACTAACTTCCCATAAAGCTATTACAACCCTTTATGATTAATAAAACAAGTCAAGACAGAATCATGCCTTTCTTTTAAACCAAAATACTTCAAATTCTTAAGTCTCTTTTCTATTAGAAAACGAGTTCCTTACTTTGAAACTTTTAGGAAAATCAGAACTTGATTTCAATAGTTCTCATTAGAGCAGCCATGGTCTAGGAAATGTAATGTCATTTTGTCTTATCTTAGCTTCTATGCAGATGGAGGTTTCTACTGGTTTTAATATGATTAATGTCATTACTTCTTTCCTTTATTGACGCTGCATTGGCTTGTTCGATCCTTATTCCCATTTCCGAAATTTGTAACGTTATTCTTTTTTAAAAACCAAGTATTCATTTCTCACGAATTAGGTTTTTATACTTTTCAACACCATTTAGGTCAATTACAAGTCACGTCTCTTATCTTTTGAAATCAACAAACCATTCTTTTAGCTACATAAAGTGGTTATAACAAACTTTCCAAAAAGCCGTTATAACACTTTATGTTTTAACCCAACCAATTACCGCTATGAACATTTATGAGACCAATAGGGCTCATTCTTTAACCACCGAAAATTCAAGCACTAACGGATAAGACTTTACTACTATTTCCACACAATGAAGCCCTTAACACTTCATATCAAGTCAAGACACAAAAGGGAAATCAAATTCCTTTAACACACGCTGCGTCACCGTGACTATATATTTTACAAATAGTCATGCTGAAGAGGATAGGAAGAATCACATACCTCGCGACGATTGTCGACAATAAGCAAAATGCTCCACCGTATTATCGCCCTTAAGTAGAATATGCTACCGTAGTACTTCAATCCTATAAGGGTCATAAAACGTCTATCAAACTCTAGCTTCGAACGTAGAACAACTAAGTGCAAGGTCCCTAAATCCTACGACAATTTGGACGGCACTTCCTTTGTTCTTACTTACTATGCCACCTCTTTCAAGGTCAAATTCAATAACCAAACGCCCCACAATAATACAAAATAACCCAATACTTTCCATGCCATTCTTGGCCAACCATAAACCAATTCTTAAATCCCTTTCAATACTTTCCAATCCAAGTCCTTAGGCCTAACATGATATCTAGCCCTAGACATCTTCAACAAGACAACAAGACCCAAATCTATTCAAAATAAAACAGCCTCAGGCTCAACTCTATACTACTACAATATAACAGCCTTAGGCTCAATTCTAAACCACTAAAATAAAACAGCCTCAGGCTCACATCTATACTACTAAAATATAACAGCCTTAGGCTCATAACCAAGAGAAAGGGGAAAACTTTTACCTTAAGGAATAGCCCACAAAAGCCCCTTTTTCTTCCACCCCTTTCCACAAAATCGCCCACCGTTACTCCACAATTTTACCCACACTTTTTCTTCTTGCCGCTCCAACACTCTCCTCTAAAGCTAGGTTTTCTTCCAAAAACTAGAGAGAAGGGAGAGGGTTTTCCATGGAAGGGTTTTGAAATGAAATGGCCAAGTCTTCCAAGACTTGGCCCTAAAATAGGCCCTCATCTGGTCAAAAAGGATGGGAGGGACACTTGTCACCCTCCCATAGGTTTTTAACAAAATATCTCCTGATTTCAGCCTTTTATCGCGAAAAATCCCGCCTTGGCGCCATGGCCACACGGCCGCGGCTTCCACTTCCGAAAAAGTTCAGATTCTCGCGCCGCCACGCATTCGTGGCCGCCAAGGCCTGCAACCCCGCGACTTCGGAACAACCGCGCCACAGATTCGGCCATGCCACTGACTTCAACTGAAATCGCTGCAGGCGCCACAAGACCAAACGAAACTTCCATAACTTTTGACTCGATGTCTCCTAACAATCTGGTACAACACTCCAAGGTAAACTCAAAATCCGTCCAACACATGTTTGTCAACTTATCTATCGACTCTCAAAACTTATCTTCCTTGGTATGTTCTTATCTTAACTCCTTGAATTTACGGGGTGTAACAATGTTGGTATTATATCACTCACCTCTTGACATGTTACCGGGGGTTAAGCTGCCCTCCGATGCGGGGTAGACTCAGGCGGTCTGGGACCATGATTCGAGAATACCTCATGCGGGTCCAGGGGACCTATGCGAGCTACGAGTTCCGGTGTTAGTGTGCGGGGTTATACCTCACGCGGTCTATGTGGTCATGCGGACTACGAGTCCGGGGCGTTGCCGAGGAGTAGCTACCTCGATGCGGGTTATACCCTACGCGCCTAAGTGAGTGGCCTATGCGGACTACGGAGTCCGAGATTAGGCTTGCTTAATGATACTATGGGCAATTGGCCTGCGATCATTCGCAACCTAGAAAAGACTGCATGGGCTTACCTATTGTTGCTCTTGTTTGTGATGTGGCACTATGTGCGGTTTTCTTGGTTGTTTCATACATATTTGTAAACCGGTTTTAAAATGATATGATTTCATTTAAGTACTTTACGATTTCACATACTTAGTAATTGTAATCGACCTCCTTCTGGGCGTTCATGCCGCAGTGTGGCAAGCAGTGCTAGATCCACATCCTTAGGATCTCTTTGCATTGGTGTCGTGAGCTCCATCTTCTCCTGAGGCTCTACTTTTGGTATGATCTCCCGTATTATAGATAGTTTGTACATTCAGTGGCGGGCCTGGCCCCGCCATAGTTGTTTACTTCCTTAGAGGTCTCAGAGTCCTATTATGCGGTTGGGATGTAATCGCAAAACTATGTTATGTATATATGCCGAAAGGCGACATTTTCTCACATAAAAGCGTGTCTTTTTACAATCGTTTCATGTCTTGTTTTATATTCACGATTACTGATGTATGACTACTTGGGTGCCCGGGTAAGGCACCAGTCACGGGCCCCGGAACGGGTCGTGACAAAAGTGGTATCAGAGCAGTTAATCCTCGGAAAGTGTCTACAGACCGTATCTAGTAGAGTCTTGATTATCGGTGTGTTGTGCACCACACCAATAATCAGGAGGCTATAGGATATTTAGGATTGGTTTCCATTCTTCTCATTCTGAGATCGTGCCTTAGAGTTGTGTTATAAGTCGGACCCTTCTAACGTATCCCTTTTTTCTGTAACAGTTATGCCTCCACGTAAGGCAACCCGGGCCCAGAAGGGCAAGGCAGCCGAGGGAGCTGCTAGTGGGACACCTAGAGTCACGAGGGCTCGGACCCAGTCGATACCCGAGACGGCGAGTTCTACGACGCCGCCGACCCCAGGAGGGTTTAGGGCCGCAGCAGTGGCTGATGAGACCACAGTACCTACACCTCCAGTCCCACAGCCTGGAGCAGATGAGATGGGTTACAGAGAGATGGCCTCCGCCATCGCCGTGATCGTGGCGAACACGAGGACGGTAGCCGGCAGCCTCAGCCTGTACCTAGTAGCACCCGTGGTTCACCCGAGGGCAGATAGTTTGAGGCTACGAGATTTCCTGAGTTGTAGCCCGCCAGAGTTTTACGGGTCGAGGCCGGAGGATGATCCGCAGGAGTTCATCCGTCAGCTACAGAGGATTATGAGAGTGATCAGGGCGTCGGAGACCGAGTCCGTGATCTTCGGTTCACATAGGCTGCGTGATACCGCAGTCGATTGGTTTGATTCACGGAGTTATCCCGGAGAGCACGCGTCCCCAGCCTACTTGGGATTAGTTCTCGAGGCTTTCTCACTCACTTCGCCTCCACAGATGAGGCGAGGGCGCTGGCCGATGCATTTTTGTTATCGAGGCGCAGAGGACGAACTGTTAGGGAGTACAATGTCGAGTTTGATTCATTGGCTCGATATGTCCCAGCGTTGATAGCAGATATGGAGGATAGGGTGCACCGCTACGTCACCGGGCTAGATGATTATATGGCCGAATCTTGTGTGGGTGTTTCTCACCGGTATGGACATTACCCGCATGCAGCTCATGCTCTTGGATGCGGCGAGCGTAGAGACCGACGGGTTGACAGCAGCAGAAGACCAGGGATGCAGGTCTTATGGTGGCTATCGTGGTGGCGGCCTCAAGCGGCCGAGATTTGCACCACACCACCAGAGCACTCCGCACCGCCCTCGGGACAGCCGGATATTCGAGGGCGGCCAGTGGCCCCGTGACTTCGTGACGCCCAGAGCAGAGGTATCGCCGACGACCCCTCGGTGGCCGATGCGAGATCCCACTTCGAGTTGTGGTGCCGCCGAGCTTGTTTCGCCAGGCCGCAGGTCACTATCGAGGAACCGTCCACCAAGCGGCGGCTTGATGGTGGGTCACCACGAGTTCTTTCGCCGTCTTCATCCCCGACAGCCTACTCGCCGAGGCAAGGTACTCATGGACCACAGGTCGCGGCAGGTCGTGGCGTGGTCCTAGCCTAGCGGTCCTCGTAACCGCATTTATGCTTTATCCGGTACCGACAGATCGGGAGGCCTCACCGATGTCGCCACGTATACCTTATCGGGCTGGTTTGATGTGTATGCCTTGATAGATCCGGTTCTACTGGCCCCATATATCTCCCCTTATTGCTAGTAGGATAGGGATAGAGCACGAGTCCATAGACCCTTTCGAGGTAGCTACGCCAGCTGGTGATTCGGTGGTAGCTCTACGGTATATGTGGCTTGTCCAAAGTGACCATTTACACCGCTGACCAGCCGATTTGATAGAGTTGGATATGATTGACTTCGACATGATCATTGGTATGGATGGCTAGCTTCTGCTACGCCAATGTAGACCGCAGGAGAGTAGTGCGGTTCCAGTTTCTGGCGAGGCGGTTGTTGAGTGGGAGGAGCACCTTTGACGCCGAGGGTAGGTTTATTTCCTACCTCAAGGCTAGGAAGATGGTAAGGTACATCTACCATCTCGTTCGGTGTTTGATAATCGAGGCCGCAGCGCCGCATTTTCACTTCCCAGAGTCGAGAGTTCCCACGTGTTTCCGACGACTCCGGGTATCCTCCCGAGAGATCGAGTTTTGTATAGATGTGCGGACACACGGCCTATTTCCATTCCGCCATACGTAATGGCACCGCCGAGTTGAGAGAGTCAAGGATCAGCTTAGAGACTTGCCGGAGAAGGGCTTCATCGACCTAGTGTTTCTCCCCGGGAGCGCCGTATTGTTCGTGAAGAAGAGGACGACGCCAGCGCATGTGTGTTGATTACAAATTGAACAAGGTGACCATTAAGAATGTATACCCCTTCCCGTGATTGATGATTTGTTCGACCACCAGGTGTGCGAGATGTTTCTCCAAAATTGATCTACGGTCGGGCTATCATCAGTCGCGAGTCGAGAGTCGGACATCCCTAGATCGCATTCCGACCAGACGCACTACGAAGTTTAGGGTTATGTCGTTTGGTTTGACCAACGCCCGTGAGATTCATGGATTTGATGAACCGAGTGTTCAAACCATTTTGGACACGCTTGTGATAGTGTTCATTGATGATATCTTGGTTTATTCACGCCGAGCGAGGAGCATGCGAGGCTGGCGATCAGGCCGATGGGCTTCCGAGACTCAGCTATACGCCAAGTTTTCCAAATGTGAGTTTTGGTTAACCGGTGGCTTTTTCGGGCATATTGTCGGCTGATGGCATTCGAGTGGATACGCCAAGATCGGCGATCGAGACTTGGCCTAGACCTACTACTCCGGCAGAGGTTCGCAGCTTAGGCCTTGCAGTTATTATCGCGTCAGAGAAGTTTGCTTCTATCTCGCACCATTGACTAGCCGACTCGGGCGCTAAGTTTCGATGGATCGATGCTTGTGGCGTGGCTTCCGATTCTTGAAGGAGAGATCGACGATCGCCCGCTTCTTACTCTTCCGAGGTCCGCATTTGCTATGTCGTATTGTGACGCGCTGCATCGGGTTGGGATGTGTGTTGATGCAGCATGGCAAGGTTATAGCGTATGCATCCCGACACCAAGAAACACGAGAATCGCACGACCCGATCCGGCCCGTGGATCGTGCCTTACCCCGCACCCTAGTGATACAACATCGAGAAAACCAAAGAAAATAAAACATAAACATGAAACAAGATATATGATCATAAACAAAGCAACTAAAATGCTTGCCTTCTCGGTTATATACATAAAACCCAACAGTTTAATCTTTTTACAACCCCGCCACAACAAGATTACATGCACTTAAGATTTACAACAACCATGACGGGACAGGGCCCCGCCATACCCCTGAATGTACAAGAACCTACAACTCAGGGAACACATACCAAAGAATAAGCCTCCGGAGAAACGGAGCTTCCCAATACGCTGAACTGTGATCCTATGAGCGAGGATCCACTACCGATGTACTCCTACCTGCGACATGAACGCAGCCCCCCGAAGGAGGTCAGTACAACAGGTACCAAGTATGTGAAACTGTAAATACTGTAAATGAAATCATACTAGTCTAAATAAAGCAGGAGACATGTATGATAACCAAACTACAGTTCACCACATAAAAGCAGTCATGTCCAGTCAGGGACTCACGCCCTCAAGTCATCACTCAAATATAACTATGGGTCTCACGCCCACAACATCAATCATGTTCGCATCATGGCCGCATGCCCCCGAAATTCTGCATCGGTGTAGACATGTCCATGATGCAACAATAATAACAATGCCCCATTGCCACATGCCCCGGACTCAGACGGTGTAGACACGCCCACGTGACATTAACAACAATACTTGGGTGATCAACCCCGCCGCACGCCACACGCCCGACGTGATCGGTGTAGACATGTCCATGTAACCACAATAACAATATATCGTAATCAACCCCGCCGCATGGCCACATGCCCCCGACCAGATCGGTGTAGACATGTCCATGTGACACCAACAACAATATACCGCACAACCAGGCTATCACAAACAAGCTCAAGCAAATACCATACTTCTAGACTTTTATAAAAACATCCACTCCTTCCCAAGAAGTCACCTGATATCAACACTTGCACAACAAAGGCTATCACAACAAGCATAGGCGAGTTACACAACAACAAGCATAGGCAAGTTACACACAACTCAAGGTACTTCCATTTCGTATCAAGGTCCTGGTTTTAACTCCTAAAGTACTACGACATTAACTCTTTTAAAGGATCCGCTTTCTTCACAAAAGTCACATAATACCCGTAGCATAAAATAGAGTGACTATCTTTTTAAGTAAACTAAAATACTTCCCTTTGTAAAATCAAGTAACAACATTATTTTCCAAACGCTCAAGTTTGCCTAATTTCAAATGCTCAAGTTTCTCATTTTAGAAAGGTTTCATAACTCATAGTCTTAATCTCTTTTAAAACAATTGAGTAACATATGTCTCAGACGTGAGCCGTTTATTCTTGTTTACAACAATCTTGTTACAAGACCATGATCTAGGAAATGTAATACAATTTTGTCTTATCTTAGCTTCTATGCAGATGGAGGTTTCTACTGGTTTTAATAACAATTTGTTATTTGTCAATACACTTTCCTTTATTAGCACTGCTGTGGTTTGTTCGACACTTATTCTCATTTCCGAAATCAGTAAAACATTATTCTTTTTAAAACCAAGTACTCATTACTCGCGAATGAGGTTTCACAACACTTTTAACAAAATGTTAATTACCAAGTAAAACAAGTTAAGTCTCTTATCTTTCAAGATCAAGTCTCTTAACTTCTACAATCAATAAACCAATCTTTTACCTACATAGAGTCGTTATAACTAACTTCCCATAAAGCTATTATAACACCCTATGTTTTAAACCAACCAACTCATTTAGCACATGTACGCTCACCGTACTACATAGTTTACAAAGCATCATGCTGAAGGATAGGAAGAGGTTCACCTACCTCGCGACGATTATCGACAATAAGCAAAACGCTCCACAAGATCAGAATCTGCTAGCCTTTTCCACTCTTCAAGTAGAATACGCTACTCGTAGTACTTCCACCTATAAGGCCACAAACGTCTATTAACTTCTAACCGCACGGTTCCATATTCTACAGAAAATTCGGCAGCACCTCCCCCGTTTTTACTCACTTTTCCATCTTTCTCCAAGGCCCGAATAACCGTAATATATATACCATATATAAGGCGCAAAAATTAAACAACATAAAGAAGGGGATTACACGCCCAAACGGTAACGCGGTTTACTATCACGCCTTCATAACAACAATAAGTAAAAGAAGGGGATTACGCGGCCAACCGGTAACGCGGTTTACTATCACGCCTTCATAACAACAATAAGTAAAAGAAGGGGATTACGCGGCCAACCGGTAACGCGGTTTACTATCACGCCTTCATAACAATACAATAATTAAAAAAGGGGATCACACGCCCAAACGGAACGCGATTGAAAAATCTTCCCCTTAACAGAAATGTAAATACAGTCCAATGTAAATACAGTCCAAAGTAAATACTGTCCAAAGTAAATACAGTCCTTAAGTTGGGGTCCTTGGCCAACTTTGTCCATTTTACTTATCCAACTTACTCATTAGTCATCCAACTTATATTTCCATTCTTAATATAAGTTATAGTTACTTTGTTAATTACTTCTTCACAAGTAAGATACGTTGGATACGTTGGATATGTTTTTACCATTTTAATGGCAAACGG
Organism: Przewalskia tangutica; assembly: GCA_029844215.1. Taxonomy (NCBI): domain Eukaryota; kingdom Viridiplantae; phylum Streptophyta; class Magnoliopsida; order Solanales; family Solanaceae; genus Przewalskia; species Przewalskia tangutica. The sequence goes on from CM056718.1 coordinate 110,405,061, forward strand.
CCAATCCTTTCTTTAACAAGTTAACAAGATCCATTCTTTCCAAACTTTACTCCATATATTATATAATCCATATATACTTATAATATATGTAAAAATTACCAAATCACAAAGAGGTTAAGATTTACTACCTCAAATAGCCCAAAATCTATCCAAGAACTTAATATCGCCCAAGCAAGTCTTAGCTCCAAATATTTACGCCCAATCCGCTACAAGCAACCCATGTAAGCTCCTAACCAACTCCTCTTCAAGATTCAACTCCAAAAAGTGAAGAACACTTAGGTTCCAAACTTGGAACTTTCGGCCAAGGCAACAAGAATAGGTTCCGGGTGTGAAATCTTCTCCAACACTTGGTACACAATCTTCCTAACACTTTAGGGAAGAACACTTAAGAGTTTTAAGAATTGTTGGACAAATCTTTGCTCAAGAACAAGGTCTTGGCCGAGAGCAATGTTCAAGGGAGAGAGTATTTTGTCAAGTCTTGAAATGGTTAAGTGTGGGAGTTTTCATCAACTAAGGGTGTATATATAAGACCACCAAGGGTTAGGATGAAGGCAAGTGTGTGGTTGAGATTGGGGACAAGTGTGTGGGCCCCACAAGCCACTTGTCCAAGCTAAAAATATCTTGCAAGACAAGGCCACTTGTCTTGCCACTTGTCCAAGGATTTCGGCCAAGAGCCACCTAGGGGGGTGACACGTGTCGCCCTCCTACTCGTCCAAAATATTTCATCTTCCGAAAATATCCATAATGGCCAAAATCTCAAAAACAAAGCGGGCCCCACAAAACCGTAAATTTCTCCCGTGGGCCCCACGTGACCATTTCCGAAAATAAAATTCCAAAATTCTCTAATATTCCAAGAAGTCCGAATACCAAATCTGGGAATCCAATTCCCATTAACGAACCTTTTTCCTTCACAAAATCCGGAAACTTTTCCGTCGAAAAATCACATCTTTCTTCCTTTCCAATTTTAAAGTCGTATTCTCGTACGTACGTCCTTACGTATATACTCTGGAAATACGGGGTATAACATTCTCCCCTCCTTAGAAACATTCGTCCCGAATGTTCCTTCTCAAGTCGGATAACGATAAAGTTCCTCTAACAAGTTGCCAACGCCACAGCTCGGCCACGAAATAACACACGTTCTCTTCCTTCCTTACTCGTCGTGCGATACCACTTTTGTCACTTTGCCGCGAGGTTCTAGTGTCACTCCGGCGACCCAACAAATGGTACCGATCGCATGCGATCCCCGAGGTTCTAGTGTCTCAGACGTGCCATACTTCGCCATCGCTTCAGCTTCAAAATCGCGAGTCACTACCTCCAAACTTGGTCATCTTACTAGCTTCACTTTTCCGCCAAGGCCATCCCCGGCCTTCACGAACCGATTCTGGTCGAACGCATCCACGAACTCATACGATGGTTAACTAAACTCGCCTAGCATCCTCGTGACCTACCACCGGCGACCACCTCGAATCGACCCCACCACAAACCGGCCGCGGTTGACCCGCGAATGGTCCTCAACCCGACCCCACCACCGCGCCACACTCTTATTCCCCGATCCGGAACAATCTTACCTATTCAAGTCATGAAAGCTACCACTTCCATTTTACACAACCCAAGGAATTCCCCACAATAACTCCACGTAAACTACGCACTCTGATAAAGGTGAAACATAGAATAAATCTTTTACACAAGATGACCTTACCTCTAAGGTCTCAATCGTGAAATAGTCTAAGGTTCACACTTACCATGCCCCCAGGCTTACCCTTCTACACTAACTAGTTTTCTAAATCACATTCTAGCACAAAGCTATCCGAACATAACACTAAACACATCATTATAACAAGCATACAAAACTCTAGAGGGTTAAGGATATACCTGTCTCTACCGCTTTTCTAATCACAGTCCTGCCCTGCAGGGCGCATAGCTAGTGAAGGTGATGAGCCACCATCGATCTGAAGGTGAGTCGTAACATCCGTGCTACCTTGGTCTGACAGTTCCTCGCAAATGGCCCCGCTGGCCGCAAAAATAACAAGCTCTGGCACCACGACACTTCCCAAATGCGGTCTACCACATCGACCACACCGAGGTAGGGTGATCGATCCGCCAACACCCTACTTCCCAGAAACTGAACCTCGAGCCCCGACCGCTCCGAATACTCGATGCCACGAAGGTTGTGGAGGACCACTCTGCTCTGGCGGAGGTACAAAACTAGTCTGCTGCTGAGGCGGTCCGCCTCGAAAGTCACCAAAGGACCCTGTTGTTCTGGCCCTCTTCTGCTGATCTTGGTCATTCCGTCGACCTCTCCGTGCCTCACATCCTAGTGCATGGGCTTGCATGCGGGCAATGTCCATGCCCTGAAGAGCTACACCCGAACAAGCCTCTGTCAAGTAATCATCTAGCCCGGTGACGTAGCGGTGCACTCTATCCTCCATGGTTGCCATAAAGCGGGGACATACCGAGCCAACGAGTCAAACTCCACGTTGTACTCCCGAACCGTACGCCCTCTCTGTCTAAGCATCATAAATATGTCGCCCGCGTCTCCTCATCTGCGGAGGCAAGAAGTGAGTGAGGAATGCCTCGAGAACTCGCCCCATATCTGCTGAAGCGCATGCTCTCCCGACAACTCCTACGAATCAAACCAAACCGATCATGCGGTATCACGTAGCCGATGCGAACCTAAGACCACCGACTGGTCTCCGGCTTGATCACTCATGATCCGTCAGAATCGCTTGATGAACTCCTCGGATCATCCTCGTGCCTCGACCCGTAGAACTCGCGGCTACAAATCGAAAGTCCCGTAGCCTCAAACCGCTCGCCGGGGTGAACTACGGTGCCATCTGGATCGAATCGCCAGATTCAAATTTATCCTCATATCTGCCACGACTCGCCAAGAATCGCCATCTCTTTGTACTTAACCTCTCGCCTCTGTGCCGCGGATCGAGCCTCAGTACTGTGGTCTTCAGAGATCGCCGCCGCTCTACTCGCAACTCTCCTCACGCTTTGCCTTCTTCGGGCCCGGTTGCCTGCGCGGAGGCATAATCGTAAAAACGAGATATGTCGGAGGGTCCAACTTACAACACGGCTCTAAGGCACGATCTCGAATGAGAAGAATGGAAACCAATCCTAAATGTCTCACCTCACGATTATAGATGTGGTGCATAACACATCGATAATCAAGACTTACTAGACACGGTGCATAGACACTTTCCGAGGATTAATCGCTCGATACCACTTTTGTCACGACCGATCCTGCCCGTGGATCGTGCCTTACCCGGGCACCCTAGTGATACAACATCGAGAAAACCAATAAAATAAAACATAAACATGAAACAAGATATATGATCATAAACAAAGCAACTAAAAACAATTGCCTTCTCGTTATATACATAAAACCCGAACAGTTTAATCCTTTTTACAACCCCGCCACAACAAGATTTCATGCACTCTAAGATTTACAACAACCATGACGGACAGGGCCCCGCCATACCACGAATGTACAAGAACCTACAACTCGTGGAACACATACCAAATAATAAGCCTCCGAGAAACGAGCTTCCCAATACGCTGAATCGTGATCCTATGGCGAGGATCCACTACCGATGTACTCCTACCGCGGATGAACGCACTTCAAGGAGGTCAAGATAACAGTACCAAGTATGTGAAATCAGAACATATCAGAAATGAAATCATACTAGTCTAAATAAAGCGAGAGACATGTATGATAACCAAACTACGCTCACTACATAAAAGCGAATATGTCGATCGGTGACTCACGCCTCAAGTCATCACTCAAATATAACTATGGGTCTCACGCCCACAACATCAATCATGTTCGCATCATGGCCGCATGCCCCGAATTGCAGACGGTGTAGACATGTCCATGATGCAACAATAATAACAATGCCCCGGCCACATGCCCCTGACCGTGACGGTGTAGACACGCCCACGTGACATTAACAACAATACATCGGGTGATCAACCCCGCCGCACGCCACACGCCCCGACTGCGCCGGTAGACATGTCAATGTAACCACAATAATAATATATCAGGTAATCAACCCTGCCGCATGGCCACATGCCCCCGGAATTCTGCATCGGTGTAGAAATGTCCATGTGACACCAACAACAATATACCGCACAACCAGGCTATCACAAACAAGCTCAAGCAAATACCATACTTCTAGACTTTTATAAAAAGATCCACTCCTTCCCAAGAAGTCACCTGATATCAACACTTGCACAACAAAGGCTATCACAACAAGCATAGGCGAGTTACACAACAACAAGCATAGGCGAGTTACACACAACTCAAGGTACTTCTATTTCGTATCAAAGTCTGGGTTTTAACCCTAAAGTACTACGTACATTAACTCTTTTTAAAGGATCCGTTTCTTTCACAAAAGTCACATAATACCCGTAGCATAAAATAGAGTGATCGCTTTTTTAAGTAAACCAAAATTCTTACCTTTGTAAAATCAAGTAACAACATTATTTTCAAAACGTTAAAGTTTGCCTAATTTCAAATGCTCAAGTTTCTCATTTTAGAAATGTTTCATAACTCATAGTCTTAATCTCTTTTAAAACAATTGAGTAACATATGTCTTGACGTGAGCCGTTTATTCTTGTTTACAACAATCTTGTTACAAAGATCATGATCTAGGAAATGTAATACAATTTTGTCTTATCTTAGCTTCTATGCAGATGGAGGTTTCTAATGGTTTTAATAACAATTTGTTATTTGTCAATACACTTTCCTTTATTAGCGCCGTGGTTTGTTCGACACTTATTCTCATTTCCAAATCAATAAAACATTATTCTTTTAAAACCAAGTACTCATTACTCGCGAATGAGGTTTCACAACACTTTTAACAAAATGTTAATTACTAAGTAAAACAAGTTAAGTCTCTTATCTTTCAAGATCAAGTCTCTTAACTTCTACAATCAATAAACCAATATTTTACCTACATGTAGTCGTTATAACTAACTTCCCATAAAGCTATTATAACACCCTATGTTTTAAACCAACCAACTCATTTAGCACATTTACGCTCACCGCACTACATAGTTTACAAAGCATCATGCTAGAAGGATAGGAAGAGGTTCACATACCGCGACGATTATCGACAATAAGCAAAACGCTCCACAAGATCAGAATCTGGCTAGCCTTTTCCACTCTTCAAGTAGAATACGCTACTCGTAGTACTTCCACCTATAAGGCCACAAACGTCTATTAACTTCTAACCGCATCGGTTCCATATTCTACGTAAAATTCTACAAAGACTCTCCCGCTTTTACTTACTTTTCCATCTTTCTCCAAGGCCGAATAACCGTAATATATATACCATATATAAGGCGCAAAATTAAACAACATAAAGAAGGGATTACACGCCAAAACGGTAACGCGGTTTACTATCACGCCTTCATAACAACAATAAGTAAAAGAAGGGGATTACGCGGCCAACCGGTAACGCGGTTTACTATCACGCCTTCATAACAACAATAAGTAAAAGAAGGGGATTACGCGGCCAACCGGTAACGCGGTTTACTATCACGCCTTCATAACAATACAATAATTAAAAAGGGGATCACACGCCCAAACTAACGCGATTGAAAAATCTTCCTTAATGTAAATGTAAATACAGTCCAAAGTAAATACTGTCCAAAGTAAATACAGTCCTTAAGTTGGGGTCCTTGGCCAACTTTGTCCATTTTACTTATCCAACTTACTCATTAGTCATCCAACTTATATTTCCATTCTTAATATAAGTTATAGTTACTTTGTTAATTACTTCTTCACAAGTAAGATACGTTGGATACGTTGGATATGTTTTTACCATTTTAATGGCAAACGACCAATCCTTTCTTTAACAAGTTAACAAGATCCATTCTTTCCAAACTTTACTCCATATATTATATAATCCCTATATACTTATAATATATGTAAAAATTACCAAATCACAAAGAGGTTAAGATTTACTACCTCAAATAGCCCAAAATCTATCCAAGAACTTAATATCGCTCCAAGCAAGTCTTAGCTCCAAATCTTAACGGTCCAATCCTCTACACGCAACCCATGAAGCTCCTAACCAACTCCTCTTAAAGATTCAAATCCAAAAAGTGAAGAACACTTAGGGTTCCAAACTTGGAACTTTCGGCCAAGGCATCAAGAATAGGTTAGTGGTGTGAAATCTTCTCCAACACTTGGTACACAATCTTCCTAACACTTTAGGGAAGAACACTTAAGAGTTTTAAGAATTGTTGGACAAATCTTTGCTCAAGAACAAGGTCTTGGCCGAGAGCAATGTTCAAGGGAGAGAGTATTTTGTCAAGTCTTGAAATGGTTAAGTGTGGGAGTTTTCATCAACTAAGGGTGTATATATAAGACCACCAAGGGTTAGGATGAAGGCAAGTGTGTGGTTGAGATTGGGGACAAGTGTGTGTGGGCCCCACAAGCCACTTGTCCAAGCTAAAAATATCTTGCAAGACAAGGCCACTTGTCTTGCCACTTGTCCAAGGATTTCGGCCAAGAGCCACCTAGGGGGGTGACACGTGTCTCCCTCCTACTCGTCCAAAATATTTCATCTTCCGAAAATATCCATAATGGCCAAAATCTCAAAAACAAAGCGGGCCCCACAAAACCGTAAATTTCTCCCGTGGGCCCCACGTGACCATTTCCGAAAATAAAATTCCAAAATTCTCTAATATTCCAAGAAGTCCGAATACCAAATCTGGGAATCCAATTCCCATTAACGAACCTTTTTCCCTCACAAAATCCGGAAACTTTTCCGTCGAAAAATCACATCTTTCTTCCTTTCCAATTTTAAAGTCGTATTCTCGTACGTACGTCCTTACGTATATACTCTGGAAATACGGGGTATAACAGGAACTACCCCACCCATGATTTGGAGTTGGCAGCGGTGATTCACGCCTTGAAGATCTGGAGGCACTATTTGTATGGGGTTCATGTGGATATTTATACAGACCACAAGAGCCTCCAGTATATCTTCACCGGAGGAGCCGAACTTACGGCGAGACGGTGGTTAGAGTTGCTTAAGGATTACGATGTTGATATCCCTGTACCACCCGGGAAGGCCAATGTTGTGACAGATGCTCTTAGTCGTAGGTCGATGGGGAGCCTATCGACGCGGCTAGAGAGGAGGACATGGTTCGTGATTTGCATCGCTTAGCGAGCCTCGTGTCCGTTTGATTGATTACGATAGCGGTGGGTTCGAGTTCGTGAGGTTTCCAGTCTTCCATCGCCGGCGAGGTGAAGAGGCAACAGCCGAGGATCCAGCTTTGACACGTTATCGTGATACGACTCTTCGTGAGGCGCGGTCCTGAGGTAGACCACGGGTGCTAAGGTTTGAGGGCGTGTGTGTTCCGGATGTTTGAGACTTCGCAGCAGTTCTGGGAAGCACACACGCGTTACTCTATCCATCCGTGGTCGACCAAGATGTACCACGACCTTAGATCCGTATTGGTGGGATGGCGAAGAGGACGCTGCAGAGTTCGTAGCTCGGTGCGTGTTGTCGGCAGTGAAGGTAGAGCACCGAGGCCGGTGGTTTGTTACGCACGATAGAGATCCCCGACCGAAGTGGGAGGTGATCAACATGGACTTCATCACGTGATTGCCTCGCACTCGGAGGAGACATGATTCTATATGGGTTATCGTCGACAGTCGATTTAAATCAGCCCACTTTCTTCCCGTCAGACGACTTTTTCTACCGAGGATTATGCGGACTTTACATCCGAGAGATCGTCGATCGCATGGAGTCCCTACTGATCATATCGCATGCAGGAGCCCGCCATTTACGGCTAACTTCGGAGGTCTTTCCGTAGGGTTTGGGGACGCAGTGAGCACGAGCATCGCATTCCATCCACGCATGCAGACGACAGTCGAGCGCACTATCCGCACTTCGAGGATATGCCGCGAGCACGTTATCGACTTCGGGTAGCCGGAGGATCATTTGCCTCTAGTTGAGTTTGCATACAATAATAACTACCACTCCAAGATTCGGATGGCGCCATGAGGTCTTGTATGAGGAAGTGCGATCGCCTATAGTCGGGTTCGATGTGGGCGAGGTGCGCTAGTGGGACCAGATTTGGTGCAGCAGCCGGATAAGGTGAAGCTTATCCAGAGAGGTTGCCTTGACACCGAGTCGGCAGTCATACGCAGATCATCGCCGTCGGCATCCGGAGTTCGAGGTTCATGATTGGGTTTTCCTAGCGCCACCCATGGCGGTGTGATGAGATTCGGAAGAAGAAACTCACCAAGGTACATCGGGCCGCTTCGATTGTCCGCAGGTAGGCAAGGTTGCCTATGAGTTGGATCTGCCGTCCGATCCGGAGGCGGCATCCGGTTTTTCACGTATCTATCTTGGCGAGATGTATCGGGGATCCATCTAGTGGTACACCCGATTGACGATGTCCAGTGATCGAGGGGTTATCGTGAGGAGATTCCCATAGCGATAATCGATCGTCGAGTTAGGCGTCTGCGACGAAGGACGTGGCTTCCACAAAGTCTTGTGGCGGAACGAGCTCGGGAGGAGATGACGGGAAGTCGAGGAGGACATGAGGCGTAAGTATCCTCACCTATTCCCCACACCTCCGTGTAATTCACTTTCCTACTTGTAAATTTTCATTATCGTTTATACCTAAGTGTTTTTTGTGGCGTGTGTGGCATTTGCAAACCGCTTAAGTTATGAAGAACCTTATCGTTATCTGTTTGGGAAGGAACATTCGGACGAATGTTTCAGCGAGGGGAGAATGTTATACCCGTATTTCCAGTATGTACGTAAGTGAATACGCATAAAAGTTTAGCCTTAAAAGTTAGGCTCGACGAAAATACTGGGCACAACTCACTAAAAGAATCGCTTTTCCGACGAAACGTTTTACACAACTCGCGTAGGATAAATTCGCTATGTCATTTCTAATTTTTGCGGATTTTTTCGAGAGACGAAACACTTTGGAGCCCGAGGGCGACACTTGTCACCCTCCAATCGTGGACTGAGGCGTCCATTGGGGCGAATGGATAGCCAATTTTGTCAAGTAGTTGGTAGGATATTTTGTGTGCAAGTTGGCTAGATACACTTGCCCTAATCTTGACCTTACACTTGCCTAGCACTTGGCTAAATCTTGGCCATTGGTTGGCCATGTCTTGACCTATAAATACCCCCCTTAAGATGAAGAGTTCTTCATCCACACATTCCTTTCCAAGTCTTGAAAATCCTTCCTCTCCTTGTAGCTTTCCAAACACCTCCATCACGACCCGAACCCGGCCCGTGATCGTGCCTACCCTGCACCCTAGTGATACAACATCGAGAAAACCAATAAATGAAAACTTAAACATATAAATAGATATAAATCAAGATGAAAGAAAATAGGTCAACCAAAACGGTCATTTTCAAAGATTTATATATATAACGACTTGAATAGCCATAATCCTTATAACCTCGCCACAACAAAGCATGCACCTCTAAGATTTTTACAATAACTATGACGGACAGGCCCCGCCATACCCCAATGTACAAGAACTTATAGACTGTGGTAACATACCAAAGATAAGCCTCCAAGGAACGAGCTTCCCAACACGCTGAAAGGTGATCCTAAAAGCGGATCGACAACGATGTACCTCTACTGCGGCATGAACGCAGCCCGAAGGAGGTCGATCAACAGTACCAAGTATGTGAGATCAGAAATGTCAGAATGAAATCATAATATCTATATAAAGTAGGAGACATGTATGATAACCAAACTACAAGACACCACATATAAACAAATATATCAAGTCGTGACTCACGCCTCCAAATCATCACTGTGCGTGGAATTCCTTCCTCATCACGGCAGCCTATGATATAATAACACCAAGGAGTATATGTGAACACTAGTCCCACTCAGATCAATAAAACCGTGACGGGCAAGTATAACTACCGATCGCATCGTATCAATAATATTGTACAACCATATCACGGTCGACACGCGGCAAGTGCACTAGCCTCCACCAGATCCACCGCGCCACGTAGCCGACGGCAAGTGAATCGCCAGAACCCGATCACAACCGTAAGTCACGGCTCCATCCAAACACCGACTCGCTGAAGTCGACACGTGGCAAGTACACTAGCCTCCACCGGATCCACTGCGCCACGTACCGACGGGGCGTTGAATCGCCAGCACCCGATCACAACCGTAAGTCACGATACGCCGCGGTCGACACGTGGCAAGTGCAATAACCTATACCGGATCCACTGCGTCACGAGCCGACGGGGCAAGTAAACAAAGCACGACCCGATCACAACCGTAAGTCACGATACTTCGCCATAACCAAAATGGTCACATGTCCACAGAATCCGTCAACGGTGTAGACATGCCCATGTAACAATGCTAATGGAAGCATGCCCGTGGAATCTCCCGTTACTGCCGGTACGTTCAAGTAAGTTCTCCATAAGTCAACCGGCCCTCCATCGAGAGACGCGGTAGTATAGAAACACAATTCTTGCACAACAAAGACTATCACCATAAACATAGGCAAGTTACACAACAACAAACATAGGCAAGTTACACAACAACAAGCATAGGCAAGTTATACATAACTCAAGGTACTTTCAGTTTATGTCAAAGTCCGGGTTTTAACCCTAAGGTACTACATACGTTAAATTCCTTTTAAAGAGATCCATTACTTTTATAAAAGTCACCCGATACCCGTAGTATAAAATAGAGTGACTCACATTTTTAGGTAAACCAAAACACTTCCCTTTTTAACCACATTCTTTTCCCTAAGGTTCCAGTTTGCCTAATTTCAATTACTCAAGTCTCTTTATTTTAGAAAAGTTTCATAGTTCAATGTCTTAATCTCTTTTAAAACGATTGAGTAACATATGCCATAGGTGTGAGCAGTTTATTCTTGTTTATAACCATCTTATTAAAGCAGACATGATCTAGGAAATGTAATATCATTTTGTCTCATCTTAGCTTCTATGCAGATGGAGGTTTCTACTGGTTTTTAACAATACTTCATTATTCATTACATTTTCCTTTATTAACGCTGCAGTGGTTTGTCGATACACATTCTGATTTCCGAAATCAGTAAAACATTATTCCTTTTAAAAACCACGTACTCATTACTCACGAATGAGGTTTCACACAAAACTCATATTAATTCATTTAAGTTAAGTCTCTTATCTTTTAAGAATATGTCACGACCCGAACCCGGGCCCGTGACTGGTGCCTTACCCCGGGCACCCTAGTGATACAACATCAGAGTAATCAGCGGAACATAAAACGATAACATAACAAGAAGTATGAAACAATAGTCTGAGAAAAATTGCCTTTCGGCATGTATAGATCAACTTTAAAACCGAACAGTTACATCCTATTACAACTCTGCCCACAACAGTACTACAGACCTCTAAGAATGATATGACAACAACGACGGGACAGGGCCCCGTCATACCCCTGAATGTAAGCACCTACAACAACAGGACTATACCGGATAAGCCTCCGAGAAACGGAGCTTCCCAAACACCGAATCGTGACCCTAAGAGCGAGGATCAACGATCGTGTACCTTTACTGCGGCATGAACGCACTTCAAGGAGGTCGATAACAGTACCAAGTATGTGAATCGAAATATCAGAAATGAAATCATAGTAGTCTTTATAAAGCAGGAGACATGTATGATAACCAAACTACAGTTCACAATAAATAAGCAGTCATGTCAAGTCAGGGACTCACGCCCTCAAGTCATCACTCAAATATAACAATGGGTCTCACACCCACAACATCAATCATGCCCGTGGCATACCTTCTGCACTGCCGGCAGTCTATGATATAATCACACCAAGAAGTACACATGAACACCAGGTCCCACCTGTGTCATCATAAAAACCGTACGGGGTAAGTACGAAGGCATAGCCGACTACTAAAACCCACAGTACAAACAAGGTCGTAAACTGTATCATGAGATCTGTCTAGACCGTCACATGATCAAAGCTGGCCACTCGCCCGCAGTATCTAATGTGCGCGTCTAGCCCTGGAACTTCCCGTAGCTCCGCATGGGCCACCCCAATGGCCCGCATGAGGTATTCCCCGCATCGAGGGTAGCTACTCCCCGGCAGCGTCCTGGACTCGCCGTCCGCATGGCCACAAAGACCGCATGACCACAAGGGCCGCATACTAACCTGGAACTCCCGCAGTTCCGCATAGGCCATCTGCACTGCATAAGGTATTCTCGAATCATAGGTCACTAGACCCGCCTGAGTCTACCCCGCATCGGAGGGCAGCTTAACCTCCGGAAACAAGTCAAGGTGAGTGGTATAATACCAACATAACGGCTGATCGTTAAACAACTTTAAGCGCAATCGAGGGAAAACCCCCTTTACACAAAACATCACAAGATACTAACACACGTAGCATCCTAGCATGTTTACTTATCAAATCAACAAGAAAGTATTACAAAGCTATCACAAACCAACACAATCAAGTTATACACACATGGTACATTCTAATATATGATTAACAAGATCGGGTATCTATTCCCAAAGTACTTCATACATTATCTTTTAACAGATACGTTACGTTTACAAAAGTCACACAATACCCGTAGTATATGAAAATAGAGTGATTATCTTTTGAAGTAAATCAAAACACTTCTCTTCGTAAAATCAAGTAACAACATTCTTTTCCAAATGTTTCAAGTTTGCCTAATTTCAATTACTCAAGTTTCTCATTTTCGAAAGGTTTCGTAGTTCATAATTTTAATCACTTAATGATATAATTCTCCTTTAAAAGCAATTTGAGAAACATATGTCCGATCGTGAGTAGGTTATTCTTGTTTATAACAATCTTATTTAAGCAGCCATGATCTAGGAAATGTAACATCATTTTGTCTCATCTTAGTTTCTATGTAGATGGAAGTTTCTACTGGTTTTACTAATACATTATTAGTCAAAACATTTCCCTTTTATTAGCGCTGCTGTGGTTTGTTCGATACTTATTCTGATTTCCGAAATCAGTAAAACATTATTGCTTTTAAAATCAAGTACTCATTACTCGCGAATGAGGTTTTACAACATTTTTAACAAAATGTTAATTACCAAGTAAAACAAGTTAAGTCTCTTATCTTTAAGATTAAGTCTCTTAACTTTTAAAATCAGTAAACCATTCTCTTTACCTCTCTTAAAACGTTATACCTAACTTCCCATAAAGCTAGTATAACTCCTCTTTATTATCACACATCAAGTCAGTTACCTTTTAAAACCACAAAGCATTTTACACATGTACGTCTACCGTACTACATAGTTATACACATATCATGCTAGAAAAGGTAGGAAGAGGTTCACATACCTCGCGACGATTATCGACTAATAGCAAAATGCTCCAAGTACCTCAAACCGTCGGCTACTTTTTCAGCCAAGTAGATCGCGCCACGCATGGTACTTCAACCTATAAGGCCACAAGGCGCTTATTAACATCTAGGTCTAATTGTAGAACATTCTACAGAAAATTCGGCAGCACCCCCCCCGCAACCGCGCAAATCTCCTCCTCTATCGAGGCCGGCTATCAAGCCAACCAGGGGGGGGGGGGGTTTATACATCTAACCGGACGTGTACAATTCTACTCCACAGTAATGCTACACAAGTCTCTTAATCTGATCCTATGTAATTACGATTCGATTCTCTTTCTTTATATTCAGCTTAAGTCAAAAGACATTGCCGCAAGCTAGGTTCATTCTATATATAGTATACTTCAACTATATAATCTTACAACATGTAATTTCCAATTACAATAAGGGGACAAGATATTACCTCGATAAGCCTAAAATTATCCTAGTTTAATGTCGCTCCTGAGCAACGTTTAGCTCCAACTCCGTGCGCTCCAACCCGCTCCAAACCACCCTTAGAAGTTCTAACCAACTTCTACTTAATACTCCAACTATCTATGGAGATTTTTCCTTAGGGTTTCGTTTTCGTCACTGACGGGAAGTATAATAGTATCTCTGGGCTTTTCGTATAAGTGTAACCTTGGAATACTACAAGGTATAAGGCTAAGGTAATTTGGGTATAGTAACATAACTTTTGAGAGTATTTCTACCAAGATGGGGGGGTATTTATACGAGACAACACCACAAGGGGGGGTGTATACCCCTCGGCCTACCCCACTAGGGGGGGGGGGTATTCTCGGCCAAGGGGGGGAAGGGAACTCTCGGCCAAGGGGCCTCTCAAAGGGGGGAGGGGGAGGCTAGACGAGACCTCAAACACAAAGGGAGGGGAAGCTCTCAAGACTTGGAGATTTTTGGATGAAGAAGTTCATCAAAGGGGAGGGGTATTTATAGGTCAAGCCATGGCTAACCAATGGCCAAGATCAAGCCAAGTGTGGTGCAAGTGTAGGGCCAAGATATGCCCAAGTGTACCTTATCCATCTACCCACAAAATATCCTACCAACTACTTGACAAAAGCCAACCCATTTCGTCCAAGCTTTACCGCCCACACTCCATCAATGAGAGGGTGCCAAGTGTCGCCCTCTCGTTGGTCCAAAATGTTTCGTCTCTCGGAAAAATCCGCAAAAATTAGAAATGACATCGCCTTATTTTACCCTCCGCGTGTTGTTTAAAAGGTTTCGTCGAAAAACGACTCTAATCGGGTGTTGTGAACAAAAATAAATCGGCCAAGCCACTTTAAAGTCCAAACTTTTCTCGTGCGCCCTTACGCATACTCCGAAATACGGGGTATAACATTCTCCCCTCCTTAGAAACATTCGTCCTGAATGTTCCTTCTAAGTCTCAAAACAAACGCGCGCCAGTATAGTCTTCACTACTATACTTACGAGAACAATCCTGCCCACATGGCCACAGAAACACCCGCGCAAATACCTCCATCCAAGTCCACGAGGAAACACCTCTAACATCACCACCAATACCTCTCTCGGGGTTCTAAAATATACTTCTTTCGCACCTTCTCTTTACAAAAGAAATGATCACATCTATGCTCGCCATACATGCTCGCTTCTTCCCTTACGTATCGTACCTTGCTTGTACACTCGAACTCTTACCACATTTACATCGCTTGGTTCCAAAACTCGGGGTTACTATCTCTAACGTGGTCATCATTAACTGGGAACACTCTGGATGGATCTCCGATACTTTCCCGAACATAACAATACGAAAGACCGGACGTACTGCCTCCTAAGTCGGACGGCAAATGCTAACATATAGGCAACCTGGCCTATCCCTCACATGAACTCAAAAGGCCCAAAGTAACTCGGGCTAAGTTTCCTCTGTTTTCCAAAGCTCATCGCACCCTATCCGGGGTGGTACCTTCAAGAAGACCGACCGTCAACCTGAACTCTAAGCGTCGTCGCCGATAATCCGCACGATTTCTCTGAGCTGCCAAAAACCTCTTCTAGATAAGCCTCACCCTATCCACAGTCTGTTGGAACAAGCCTGAACCAACTATCTGAACCTTGCCAACATCAAACCAATCGACCGGCAACTTACACTTCCGCCCTGCAAGGCGTCATAAAGCGACATCCGAATACTGAAATGGTAGCTACTAAAACACTCCCTCAACAGGAGACAACAATCCTTACAGCTACCCCTGAAATCCACACACTGGCCCGAGGGCGAATACGATACGGAGACTCACCTGAGTTCCTAATCCTGCCTGGTAAAACTTCCAGAAAAGAAACAGCCGTAACCTGGGCTCCACTGTCTGTCATAAGGTAAAGGTAGGCACCCCGTGCAGCCTTACAACCTTTCTGATATAACGCCGCAACATACCACCGAGTACACGGTTTGGACTAAAAGATAAGGCGGCTGACCTCATCGGCCCGACTACTGGTTGAACGCATCCACGAACTCGTACGCTGGTTAACTAAACTTGGGCCAAACACCCTTATGACCCTATCACAAGGCGGGACCACCAAAAACTGACCCCACCACCAAACATGCCGCGGGTTGACCCGTAACGTGGCCTCAACCCGACCCGGCAACGCGCACAATACTAGCTCCCCGATCCGGAACAATCTTACTAATCACGTTACGAAAACCTAGCGGTCTTCTTAGCTCAACTACCCTCTTTCATTTCACACTACTCAGGGACTTATCCCACAAACATAGCTCACGTGCACTATGCACTCCGATAAGGATCAAACATAACACTACACCCTTACTCGAGATGGCCTTACCTCTAAGGTCTCTACGTATAAAGCTCTAAGGCTCACACCTTCTCTATCCCCCAAATCTTACTTGGTTAACTAACCAAGATTTCTAATTATAATTTACACAATGCTATCAGAATATAACACTTAAGGTATACTCACCCTATCACACATACTAATCCCTAGAGGGTTAAATATCTATCTGTATTTACTGCTTCACTCCACTTAGTCGTTCTAATCAAACTCGCCTGTAGGCGATAGCTAAGGAAGGTGACGAACTACCCATCGATCCTGAAGGCTAAGTCCTCCTACTTACAACCCTCCTACTAGGTCACCCATTCGACACATGGCCCCGACGCCACGTATCGAGCACCAACAAAAGACGACGTTCCGGGATGGCGTCGTCACACCGCGGAACCTAAGCCCCGAGTTCTGACCAACTCCTGCATACCCCGAACGTCCTGAACCCCGTGGAGGACCCCTCTGCACTGGTGGATGTGCAAATCTAATCCGCTGGTGAGGTGACTCGCCTCGAAAGTTACCAAAGGACCTTGCTGCTCTGGCCCTCTTCTGCTGTCCTTCGTTAACCCGTTGATCTCTACGTTTCTTGGCCTGCTGCGCATAAGCCCGTACACAGGCCATGCTCAAGCCTAACTGAAGAATTACTCTTGTACAACCCTTTCTAAGATATTCATCAAGACTCGCGGTATATCGGTATACTCTGTAGCCAAATCCATAGTTAATGTGGTCGCCTCTTTCGCAATCTATATTCTCTGTTTCCGATCGTGGGCGAAGGTTCAAATGTCGCCGCGCGGAATCGCCGCCGCTAAACTCTCTGGGTGGTGGCGTAGCATAACTCCTCAACGAAAGCACCTAACTCGGGTGATGGTTGGGCTGTGCCCTCGTAACCCTCTGTATTTACTCGCACTCCTCGGCCGCCCGCCTCCAGGCGGGTTGCGCCTACGCGAGGCATAGCGGTAAGGAAAGAAATACGTGAGAGGTCCAACTTACAACACACTCTCTGGCACGATCTCAGTGAGAAGAATAGAAACCAATCCTAAATATCCTATAGCCTCACGATTGGTGTGGTGCACAACACCGATAATTAAGACTTCCTGATCGATACTGGCCCAGACACTTTCCGAGGATTAATCGCTCGATACCACTTTTGTCACTTTGCGAGTCTCACTCCGAGACCCAACAAATGGTACCGGCTGCTTGCGATCCCATACACGGGACGTGTCATACGGAGAGCCACGGTTGCATTTCCGTGGTAGAGGCTCGCCTTTATACGCTCGACCGAAGGAGGTCGACAACAGTACCAAGTATGTGAAATCGAAAATATCGTAAATGAAATCATAGTAGTCTTTATAAAGCGGGAGACATGTATGATAACCAAACTACAGCTGATAAATAAGCAGTCATGTCAAGTCAGGGACTCACGCCCTCAAGTCATCACTCAAATATAACAATGGGTCTCACGCCCACAACATCAATCATGCCCGTGGCATACCTTCTGCACTGCCGGCAGTCTATGATATAATCACACCAAGAAGTACACATGAACACCAGGTCCCACCTGTGTCATCATAAAAACCATACGGGGTTAGTACGAAGGCATAGCCGACTACTAAAACCCACAGTACAAACAAGGTCGTAAATTGTATCATGAGATCTGTCTAGACCGTCACATGATCAAAGCTGGCCACTCGCCCGCAGTATCTAATGTGCGCGTCTAGCCCTGGAACTTCCCGTAGCTCCGCATGGGCCACTCCAATGGCCCGCCTGAGGTATTCCCGCATCGGTAGCTACTCCCGGCGTCACTGGACTCGCCGTCCGCGTAGCCACAAAGACCGCATGACCACAAGGGCCGCGTACTAACTGGAACTCCCGCAGCCGCATAGGCCATCTGCACTGCATAAGGTATTCTCGAATCATAGGTCACTAGACCGCTGAGTCTACCCGCGACGGAGGGCAACCTCCGAAACAAGTCAAGGTGAGTGGTATAATACCAACATAACGGTGATCGTTAAACAACTTTAATCGCTATTGAGGGAAAAACCCCTTTACACAAAACATCACAAGATACTAACACACGTAGCATCCTAGCATGTTTACTTATCAAATCAACAAGAAAGTATTACAAGGCTATCACAAACCAACACAATCAAGTTATACACACAAGGTACATTCTAATATATGATTAACAAGATCGGGTATCTATTCCCAAAGTACTTCATACATTATCTTTTAACAGATACGTTACGTTTACAAAAGTCACACAATACCCGTAGTATATGAAAATAGAGTGATTATCTTTTGAAGTAAATCAAAACACTTCTCTTCGTAAAATCAAGTAACAACATTCTTTTCCAAATGTTTCAAGTTTGCCTAATTTCAATTACTCAAGTTTCTCATTTTCGAAAGGTTTCGTAGTTCATAATTTTAATCACTTAATGATATAATTCTCCTTTAAAAGCAATTTGAGAAACATATATGCGATACGTGAGTAGGTTATTCTTGTTTATAACAATCTTATTTAAGCAGCCATGATCTAGGAAATGTAACATCATTTTGTCTCATCTTAGTTTCTATGCAGATGGAAGTTTCTACTGGTTTTACTAATACATTATTAGTCAAAACATTTCCCTTTTATTAGCGCTGCTGTGGTTTGTTCGATACTTATTCTGATTTCCGAAATCAGTAAAACATTATTGCTTTTAAAATCAAGTACTCATTACTCGCGAATGAGGTTTTACAACATTTTTAACAAAATGTTAATTACCAAGTAAAACAAGTTAAGTCTCTTATCTTTAAGATTAAGTCTCTTAACTTTTAAAATCAGTAAACCATTCTCTTTACCTCTCTTAAAACGTTATACCTAACTTCCCATAAAGCTAGTATAACTCTTCTTTATTATCACACATCAAGTCAGTTACCTTTTAAAACCACAAAGCATTTTACACATGTACGTCTACCGTACTACATAGTTATACACATATCATGCTAGAAAAGGTAGGAAGAGGTTCACATACCTCGCGACGATTATCGACTAATAGCAAAACGCTCCAAGTACCTCAAACCGTCGGCTACTCCTTAAGCCAAGTAGATCGCGCCACGCATGGTACTTCAACCTATAAGGCCACAAGGCGCTTATTAACATCTAGGTCTAATCGTAGAACATTCTACAGAAAATTCGGCAGCACCTCCCCCCCCGCAACCGCGTAAATCTCCTCCTCTATCGAGGCCGGCTATCAAGCCAACCAGGGGGGGGGGGTTTATACATCTAACCGGACGTGTACAATTCTACTTCACAGTAATGCTACACAAGTCTACTGTAATACAGTCCTATGTAATTACAGTTCAGTTCTCTTTCTTTATATTCAGGCTTAAGTCAAAAGACATTGCCGCAAAGCTAGGTTCAGTTCTATATATAGTATACTTCAACTATATAATCTTACAACATGTAATTTCCAATTACAATAAGGGGACAAGATATTACCTCGATAAGCCCAAAATTATCCTAGTTTAATGTCGCTCCTGAGCAACGTTTAGCTCCAACTCCGTGCGCTCCAACCCGCTCCAAACCACCCTTAGAAGTTCTAACCAACTTCTACTTAATACTCCAACTATCTATGGAGATTTTTCCTTAGGGTTTCGTTTTCGTGACTAACGGGAAGTATAATAGTATTTCTGGGCTTTTCGTATAAGTGTAACCTTGGAATACTACAAGGTATAAGGCTAAGGTAATTTGGGTATAGTAACAATACTTTTGAGAGTATTTCTACCAAGAGGGGGGGTATTTATACGAGACAACACCACAAGGTGTATACCTCGGCCTACCCTACTGTGGGGTATTCTCGCCAAGGGGAAGGGAACTCGGCCAAGGGGCCTCTCAAAGGGAGGGGAGGCTAGACGAGACCACAAACACAAAGGGAGGGGAAGCTCTCAAGACTTAGAGATTTTTTGATGAAGAAGTTCATCAAAGGGGAGGGGTATTTATAGGTCAAGCCATGGCTAACCAATGGCCAAGATCAAGCCAAGTGTGGTGCAACTGTAGGGCCAAGATATGCCCAAGTGTACCTTATCCATCTACCCACAAAATATCCTACCAACTACTTGACAAAAGCCAACCCATTTCGTCCAAGCTTTACCGCCCACACTCCATCAATGAGAGGGTGCCAAGTGTCGCCCTCTCGTTGGTCCAAAATGTTTCGTCTCTCGAAAAAATCCGCAAAAATTAGAAATGACATAGCCGTAATTTACCCTACGCGAGTTGTGTAAAACGTTTCGTCGAAAAACGACTCTAATCGGGTGTTGTGAACAAAAATAAATCGGCCAAGCCACTTTAAAGTCCAAACTTTTCTACGTATGTCCTTACGTACATACTCTGGAAATACGGGGTATAACAGAATAAGTCTCATAACTTCTAAAATCAGTAAACCATTCTTTTTATCTTTCTTAAGACGCTATACCTAACTTCCCATAAAGCTAGTATAACTCTTATGTTTTCAAAACCAAATATTACTCTTCTTTTCAAAAAGGTCTCTTAATTCTTTTGAAATACTACAAGATTCTTATTATCACACATCCAGTCAGTTATAAGTCAAATCAGTTATCTTTTAAAAACCACAAAGCATATCTTACTTACATAAAGCTGTTATAACCAACTTCCCATAAAGCCGTTATAACACTTTATGTTTTAAACCAATCAAATGCATTTAACACATGTACGTCTACCGTACTACATAGTTATACACATATCATGCTAGAAAAGATAGGAAGAGGTTCACATACCTCGCGACGATTATCGACTAATAGCAAAACGCTCCAAGTACCTCAAACCGTCGGCTACTCCTTAAGCCAAGTAGATCACGCCACACGTAGTACTTCAACCTATAGAGGCCACAAGGCGCCTATTAACATCTTAGATCTCAACGTAGAATATTCTACAGAACATTTGGCGACCTCCCGCAACAGCGTAAATCTCCTCCTCTATCGAGGCCGGCTACCAAGCCAACCAGGGGGGGGTTTACACGTCTAACCGGATCTGTACAATTCTACTTCACAATAATGCTACACAAGTCTACTGTAATACAGTCCTATGTAATTACAGTTCAGTTCTCTTCTTTAAATTCAGGCTTAAGTCAAAAGACATTGCCGCACAATTATGTTCAGTTCTATATATAGTATACTTCAACTATATATATTCCTACACATGTAATTTCCAATTACAATAGAAGGTCAAGAGTGTTTACCTCGATAAGCCCAAAATTATCCAAGTTTATATGTCGATCCTGAGCAAGGTTTAGCTCCTACTCCGTGCGCTCCAACCCGCTCCAAACAACCCTTAGAAGTTCTACCAACTTCTACTCAAATACTTCAACTATCAATGAAGATTTCCTTAGGGTTTCGTTTAGTGACTGAGGGAAAGTATAATAGTATTTCCGGGCTCTACGTATAGAGGTAACTTTTGGAAAGTACTACAAGGTATAGGGCTAAAGTATTTGGGCATAACAACAATACTAGGAGAGTATTTCTATACCACAAAAGGGGGGTATTATACGAAAACAACTAGGCTACGGGGGGGTACCCCACGGCTAACCACTACAAAGGGGGAGGGGGGAGGCTCTCGGCCAAAGCTCCTCAAAGGGGAGGGGGAGAGACCTCTTGGACGAGAACACAACACAAGAGGGGAGGGAGGATTTCAAGACTTAGTGAAATTTAGGATGAAGAAGTCTTCAAGCTTAGGGGGGTATTTATAGGGAAACCAATGGCCTTGATCAAGCCATGTGCAAGGCAAGTGTAAGGCCAAGATCAAGCCAAGTGCACCCTAACCCTACTCCACAAAACAAGGCACCAAACATGGCACAAAATAAGGCACAAAACCTTGCCATTTACCGCCCCCACTTCGGCCAACAACCACCAACTTGAGGGTGACAAGTGTCGCCCTCTCGTTGGTCCAAAATATTCCGTCTCTCGGAAAAATTCGCAAAAATAATAAATGACATAGCCGGAATTTTCCCTCCGCAAGTTTAGTAAAACGTTTCGTCGAAAAACGACTCTAACCGGGTGTTGTGTACAATTTCGAATCTTGCCTATCTTAAGGCTCAAATTTTATACGTACGTCCTTACGTACATACTCTGGAAATACGGGGTATAACATTCTCCCCTCCTTAGAAACATTCGTCCCGAATGTTCCTTCTCGAAACAGATAACGAAGAAGTTCCTCTAACAAGTTGCCAATGCCACAGCTTGGCCACGAAATAACACACGTTCTCTTCCTTCCTTACTCGTCTTGCCCTTCTCGAACACTAGAACTCTCTCAGTACGTACCACACTTCGGTCATCGCTTCAGTTTCCAAAACTTTGGAGTCACCACCTCCAAACTTGGTCATCTTACTAACCGCAATCTCCCTTAAGGCCATTCCCGACTTTCACGATCCGCTTCTGGTCGAACATATCTACGAACCCATCCGATGGTCATCTAAACTTGGGCCTAGCACCCTCGTGACCCCACCACTTGGCGGGACCACCTCGAACTGACCCAAACCCAAACCAGGCTACGAGTGGACCCGCAACATGGCCCCATTCCGACCCACTTAACGCATCAAGCTCTTGTTCCCCGATCCGGACAATCTTACCTACACAGGTCATGAAAGCTACCACTTCCATTTACAACACCCAAGGAAATTTTCCCACAATTACTCCACGTATACTTATACATTCTGACAAGGATCACCCGCAAAGTCTTGTACTCAAGACGGCCTTACATCTAAGGTCTCAACTGTAATATTCTACGGTTCATCATTTTCTCACCCCCCAGGCTTACCCTTTTTCACTAACCAGGTTTCTAAATTACATTGTAGCACAAAGCTATCCGAACATAACACTAAACACATCATCACAACATCAATACATACAAAACTCTAGAGGGTTAAGGATATACCTGAAAATAGGCGGTTCAGAGGACCGCTAAAACTGGGAACTTCCACCGCGACCTCTAACGTGGCCCGCCGGTGTATGAACATCCTGCCTAGCTATGGAAGGTGAAGAACCCGTAACTGCTCTAGTAGTCTGTGCTATCCCACCAGTGCTACCCCTGGTCGGACAGTCTCTCGTCAAATGGCCCTGTCGGCCGCAAGTATAGCAATCTCCCAAACTAGTACGACATTCCCCTCTATGGGCTTTACCACAATGGTCACACTGAGATACGGGTGGCCTCATCCGGCGAACACTTCTACTCCCCTGAAGATCTGAAACTTGGGAGCCACGACCGCCTCGAATATCCCGAAGGTCCCAAGATCGTGGAGGACCACTGCATCTTGGCGGAGGTACATAACTAGTCTCACTGAGGCGGTCCGCCTCGAAAGTCACCAAAGGACCTGCATTGCTCGCCCTCTTCTGCTGATCTCGGTCATTCCGTCGATTTCTCCGCTCCTCACATCCAAGTGCATAAGCCTGCATGCGGGCAATGTCCATGCCCGGCTGAAGAGCTACACCCGAACAACTCTCTGCTAGGTAATCATCAAGCCCTGTAACATATCGGTGCACTCGATCCTCCATACAAGCTACTAACGCGGGGACGTACCGGGCCAATGAGTCGAACTCCACATTGTACTCCCGAATCGTACGCCGGATCGCCGCAACACCAAAAATCGTACCGAGCCCTCCTCATCTGTGGAGGCAAGAAGTGTGCAAGAAATGCCTCTGAGAACTCGTCCCATAAAGCTGGAAGTGCATTCTCTCCCCGGGACAGCTCCCACGAATCAAACCAGTCAACTACGGTATCACGCAGCTGATGCGAACTTAAGACCACTGACTCGGTCTCCGATGCCTTGATCACTCTCATGATCCGCTGTAACTGCCGGATGAACTCCTGCGGATCATCCTCAGGCCTCGACCCATAAAACTCTGGCGGGTTACATCTCAGAAAATCCCGTAACCTCAAACTATCTGATCTAGGGTGAACCACTGGTGCTACTGGAACTGCTGCGTCCAGCCTATCCTCATATCTGGCCACAACCGCCGATAATCGCCTACTCTTGTAACCCATCTCTCTCGCTCCGCATTGCGGATCAGTAGGCTCGAATGCGTGGTCTGTAGAGATCGCCACGCTCTACTCGCGGCTCCTCACGCTTCTTGCCGCCACGGGCCGGGTTGCCTTGCGCGGAGGCATAAGCGTAAAACGAAATCGTCGAGGGGTCCAACTTATCACACAGCTCTAAGGCACGATCTCAGAATGAGAAGAAATGGAAACCAATCCTAAATGTCCTGCAGCCTCCTGATTATAGATATGGTGCACAACACATCGATAATCAAGACTCTACTAGACACGGCCTGTAGACACTTTCCGAGGATTAACTGCTGTGATACCACTTTTGTCACGACGAACCGGGCAGTGGATCGTGCCTACCGGGCACCCTAGTGATACAACATCGGAGAAAAACCGGTAAAATGAAAACTTAAAACATATAAATAGATATAAATCAAGATGAAAGAAAATAGGCCAACCGAAAGCGGTTGCCTTTCAAAGATTTATATATATAAGTTATACCCGTATTTCGAGTATGTATGTGAGGAATACGTAAAAGTTTGGCCTTAAAGTTTAGGCATGGCACGTTTTTGGGCACAACCTCACAAAGAATAGTTTTCCGACGAATCGTTTTACACAACTCGCGTAGGATAAATTCCGGCTATGCCATTTCTAATTTTTGCGGATTTTTCCGAGAGACGAAACACTTTGGACCAACGGGAGGGCGACACTTGTCACCCTCCAATTGATGGATGTGTGGCGTCCATAGGGCCGAATGGATGTCCAATTTTGTCAAGTAGTTGGTAGGATATTTTGTATGCAAGTTGGCTAGGTACACTTGCCCTAATCTTGGCCTTACACTTACCTAGCACTTGGCTAAATCTTGGCCATTGGTTGGCCATCCCTTGACCTATAAATACCCCCCTTAAGATGAAGAGTTCTTCATCCACAATTACTTTCCAAGTCTAAAAATCCTCTCCTCTCCCTTAAAGCCTTTTCGTCCAAACACCCCCTTTGGGAGAAGCTTAGCCGAGGCTACCCCTAGCCTAGCGAAACCTACCCCCCTCCCTTGGTAGAAAAGTTGCCTTCTAGTATTGTTATAATGCCCAAAATACCCTAGCCCAAATCTCTTAGTCCTTAGTAGAAGTTGTGAAGAACTTCTAAGGTTTTCTTGGAGCTATCGGAGCGTACAACTTAGGAGCTAAGCCTTGCTCCGGATCGACTTTTATCTAGGATATTATTGGGCTTACCGAGGTAAATAATCCTAACCCTCTTTTGAATTAGAGAATACATACTGTAGAAGTATAAGAATAAGTATGAATACTTAGAAGGATATTAAAGAATATAATTGAACTGTTTTGATCAGTAGAAGGGTTTAAAAGAAGAATAATCAAACTGTACTTACTTAGGACTGTTTTCACAGTAGACTTGAGTAGATCACCGGGTAGGGAAGTGCTGCCCAATTTTCCATAAGATAGAGAACCCTCTGCTTAGAACTGTTTTCAGAGTAGTCTGAACGTTGATAGACGTGTCTGACTATTATAGGTTGATTTCTCTGCGCGCGACATATTCAACTTGGCAGGTGGTTTTCGCTGAGAAGGTATGTGATTCTTCCTAAAGCATGATATTTTAAAAATATATATATGTAGTACGGTAGACGTACATGTGTTAACTGAATAATAACTACGGCAATGTCTTTTGATTTAAGCCTGAATAATACTTACGGCAATGTCTTGCGACTTAAGCCTGAATAATAAGGATCTGAAAGCATTTCAAAAGAATACTGAATCATTTTTAAACAGAAGAGAACAAATTGGTTTTTAAAACAGAAGCTTAAGAGTTATACTAGCTTTATGGGAAGTTAGGTATAACCACTTAAGCATGATAAAAGAAACAGTTTGCCTATGTGTTTATAACAGACTTATATTGATTTGTGAAAAGAATAATAAGATGGTTTGATAAGTAGACATGATATGATGTTATGTGTGTTAGTGTCTTGTAACGTTTGTATAAGAGAGTATTCTTGTTGTGCTTATGTTGTTTAACGATAAGCTGTTATGTTAGTGTAATATCACTCACCTCTTGACATATTACCGGGGGTTAAGGCGCCTCCGTCGCGGGTAGACTCGGTGATGCAGGACCATGATTCGAGAATACCTCATGCGGGTCGAGGGACCTATGCGGAGCTACGGAGTTCGAGGTTAGTGATGCGGGGTTATACCTCATGCGATCTATGTGGCCATGCGGACTACGAGTCGGGGCGATGCCGAGGAGTAGCTACCCTCGATGCGAGGTTATATACCCTACGGGCCTATGTGAGTGGCCTATGCGGGACTACGGAGTCGAGATTAGGCTTGCTTGGTGATACTACGGGCAATTGGCCTGCTTGATCATTCGCACCTAGAAAAGACTGTACAGTTTACCTATTGTTGCTCTTGTTTATGATGCACTATATGCGGTTACCTTAGTTGTTTCATACATATATGTAAACTGATTTTAAAATGATATGTTTTCATTTAAGTACTTACGATTCGCATACTTAGTACTGTTATCTTGACCTCTTCTGGGCCGTGCGTTCATGCCGCAGTAAGCGGCAAGCAGTGCTAGATCCACATCCTTAGGATCTCTTTGCATTGGTGTCGGGAGCTCCATCTTCTCCGAGGCTCTACTTTTGGTATGATCTTCTGTATTGTAGATAGTTTGTACATTCGGGGTATGGCGGGCCCTGTCCCGCCATAGTTGTTTACTTCCTTAGAAGTGCAGTAGTCTATTGTACATTTGGGATGTAATCGTAAAACTTGGGTTATTTATATATATGCCGAAAGGCAAGCTTTTCTTGATTAAACTGTCTCACTTTACAAGCTGTTTCATGTCTTGTGTTTATATTCCGTGATTACTCGATGTATGACTACTTGGGTGCGGGTAAGGCACGATCACGGACCGGAATGGGTCGTGACAAAAGTGGTATCGAGCGATTAATCCTCGGAAAGTGTCTGACCATCGTATCTAGTAGAGTCTTGATTATCGGTGTGTTGTGCACCACACCAATAATCGTGAGGCTATAGGATATTTAGGATTGGTTTCCATTCTTCTCATTACGAGATCGTGCCTTAGAGGCGTGTTATAAGTCGGACCCTTCTAACGTATCCCTTTTTCTCTTGATTATGCCTCACGTAAGGCAACCCGCCCGAAGGGCAAGGCGGCGAGGAGATGCTAGTGGGACACCTAGAGTCACGAGGCTCGGCCCGTCTATACCGAGGCGGCGAGTTCTACGACGCCGCCGACCCAGAGGTTTAGAAGCGCGGCGGCCGATGAGACCACAAGACCTACACCTCCGGTCCACACTGGAGCGGATGAGATGGGTTCTGAGAGATGGCCCGATTCGGCGGGATCGTGGCGAACATGAGGCAGTGGATCACGGCGATTCAGTCCCAGCCGTCGTACCGTGGTTCACCCGAGGCAGAGTTTGAGGCTACGAGACTTCCGAGTTGTAGCCCGCGAGTTTTACTGGTCGAGGCCGGAGGATGATCCGCAGGAGTTCATCGTCGGCTTCTGAGGATTTTGAGAGTGATCGGGCGTCGGAGACCGAGTCCGTGATTTTTAGTTCACATAATTTGCGTGATACCGCGATCGATTGGTTTGATTCGTGGGAGTTATCCGGGAGAGCACGCGTCCCAGCTACTTGGGATGAGTTCTCGAGGCTTTCCTCACTCACTTCTTGCCTCGCGGATGAGGAGGGCGCGGTGATAGATTTTTACTGGCGAGGCAGAGGGCGCCTTTGTCGGGAGTACAATGTCGAGTTTGATTCATTGGCTCGATATGTCCCAGCGTTATTAGCAGATATGGAGGATAGGGTGCACCGCTACGTCACGGGCTAGATGATTATATGGCCGAGTCATGCGGGTGTTTCTTCACCGGGTATGGACATTACCCGCATGCGAGCTCATGCTCTTGGATGCGAGGCGTAGAGACCGACGGGTTGTGACAGCAAAGAAGGAAGACCGGCAGGTCTTTTGGTGGCTATCGTGGTGGCGGCCTCAGCGGCCTAGATTTGCACCACACCACTCTGAGCACTCCTGCACCGCCCTCGGCAGCCGGAGATATTCGAGGCGAACCGGGGCCCCGAGACTTGAGCGTCCGGCAGTGCGGCGATCGGACCACCACCCCTCCGTGTGGCCGTCGGTAGATCCCACTTCGAGTTGTGGTGCGCTACGGGAGCTTGTTTGATTGGCCAGCGGGGTCACTATCGGAACCGTCAGACCGAGGCGATCTTGATAGGGTCGACCACGTTCTTTCACGGGTCTTCTTCATCCCGACAGCTACTCGCCGGAGGGCAAGGTACTCATGGGCCAGCAGGTCGCGGCAGAGGTCGTGGCGCGGGTCCCAGTTCTAGCGGTCCTCAGAACCGCATTTATGCCTTGTCCAGCCGGCAGGATCAGGAGGCCTCACCTGATGTCGTCACAGGTACCTTATTAGTTTCTGGGTTTGATGTTTATGCCTTGATAGATCCGGGTTCTACTCTGTCCTATATATCTCCCCTTGTTGCTATTAGGATAGGGATAGAGCCTGAGTCCATAGACCCTTTCGAGGTAGCTACGCCGATGGTGATTCGGTGGTAGCTCGGCGGTATATAGGGCTTGTCTGTGACCATTTACGTCGTCGACCCAGCCGACTTGATAGAGTTGGAGATGATTGACTTCGGCGTGATCATGGGGATGGATTGGCTAGCTTCTTGCTACGCCAATGTAGCTGCAGAGAGAGTAATGCGGTTCGGTTCGAGAGCCGGTTGTTGAGTGGGAGGAGCACGCGGTATCGCCGAGGGTAGGTTTATTTCCTACCTCAAGGCTAGGAAGATGGTGCGAGAAAGGGTATATCTACCATCTCGTCGTGTTTGATCTTGAAGGCTGCGGTACCAGATTTTCCGTCGATTCGAGTGGTCGAGAAGTTGCGACGTGTTTCAGACGACCTCGGGTATCCTCCCGAGAGGAGATTGAGTTTTGTATAGACATATTGCGGACACACTCGGCTATTTCCATTCCGCCATACGTAATGACACTGCCGAGTTGAGAGAGTTGAAGGATCGGCTTAGGGATTTCTTTGGAGAAGGGCTTCATCGGGCCTAGTGTTTCTCCCCGGGAGCGCCGTATTGTTCGTGAAGAAGAAGGGCGGACGCTGCGCATGTGTGTTGATTACTGACGGTGAACAAGGTGACCATTAAGAACGAATACCCTTCCGAGATTGATGATTTGTTCGACCGGTTGCGAGTGCGAGATGTTTCTCCAAGATTGATCTGCGATCGGGCTATCATCAGGTACGAGTCAGAGACGCGGATGTCCCTAGGACTGCATTCCGGACCCAGTACGGGCATAATGAGTTCAGGGTCATGTCTTTTGGGTTGACCAATGCTCGTGTATTCATGGATTTGATGAACCGAGTGTTCAACCCATTTTTGGCCTCGTTTGTGATCGTGTTCTTCGATGAGATCTTGGTTTCTTCTCGCCAGAGCGAGCATGCGAGCATTTGGCGATCTTGTGATTCTCGAGACCAGCCAGTCGCCAAGTTTTCCAAATGTGAGTTTTGGTTAACTTGGTGGCTTTTCTTGGGCATATTGTCGGGCCGATGGTATTCGGTGATACGCCAAGATTGAGGCGATCGGGAGTTGGCCTAGACCTACTACTCCGGCAGGTTCGCGATTTTAGGCCTTGCGAGTTATTATCGGTTCGTAGAAGTTTGCTTCTATCTACGCACCATTGACTAGGTGACTCGAGCGCAAGTTTCATGGTGATACTTGTGAGTAGGGTTTCGATTCTTGAAAGAGAGACTGACGACCGCCCCCGTTCTTACTCTTCCAGAGGGTCCAGACGGTTATGTTGTGTATTGCGATGCGTCAGGCATCGGGTTGGGATGTGTGTTGATGCATCATGGAAAGGTTATAGCGTATGCATCCCGACAGCTGAAGAAACACGAGAGGAACTACCCCACGCGATTTGGAGTTGCGCGGTGATTCACGCCTTGAAGATCTGAGGCACTATTTGTATGGGGTTCATGTGGATATTTATACGGACCACAAGAGCCTCGGTATATCTTCACCAGAGGAGCTGAACTTACGGCGAGGCGGTGGTTAGAGTTGCTTAAGGATTACGATGTTGATATCTGTACCACCCGGGAAAGCCAATGTTGTGGCGGATGCTCTTAGTCGTAGGTCGATGGGAGCCTATCGGATGTGCGGCTAGAGAGGAGGGACATGGTTCGTGATTTGCATCGATTAGCGAGCCTTGGTGTCCGTTTGATTGATTACGATAGCGGTGGGGTTCGAGTTCGTGAGGTTGCCGAGTCTTCCATCGTCGTCGAGGTGAAGAGGCAACCGAGGATCGATTTTGACACGTTATCGTGATACTCTTCGTGAGGGCAAGGGTCCTTTGAGGTAGCACCGATGGGGTGCTAAGGTTTGAGGGCGAGTTGTGTGTTCCGGATGTTTGAGGACTTGGCGGTGAGTTCTTGGGAAGCACACATCGCGGCGTTACTCTATCCATCCGTGGTCGACCAAGATGTACCACGACCTTAGATCCGTGTATTGGTGGGATGGCTTGAAGAGGGGCGTTGCGAGTTCGTAGCTCGGTGCGCGTGTTGTCGCGGTGAAGGTAGAGCACCGAGGCACGGTGGTTTGTTACGCACGATAGAGATCCGGGCACGGAAGTGGGAGGTGATCAACATGGACTTCATCACGGATTACCTCGCACTCGGAGGAGACATGATTCTATATGGGTTATCGTCGACGGTGTGAAATCAGCCCACTTTCTTCCCGTCGGGGCGACTTTTGGTGAGGATTATGCCAGACTATATATCCGAGAGATCTTCAGACTGCATGGAGTCCCTATTTCGATCATATCAGATAGAGGAGCCCAGTTTACGGCTAACTTCTGGAGGTCTTTCGAGAGGGGTTTAGGGACGCAGTGAGCACAGTCTTGCATTTCATCCACAGAGCCAGACGGGGCGAGCGCACTATCCGGACTCTGAGGATATCTTTGCGAGCCTGTGTTATCGACTTTCGAGGGTAGGCGGGAGGATCATTTGCCTCTAGTTGAGTTTGCATACAATAATAGCTACCACTCCAGATTCGGATGGTGCCTTATGAGGCCTTGTATGGGAGGAAGTGCGGTCGCCTATAGGTTGGTTCGATGTGGGCGAGTGCAACTAGTGGGACGATTTGGTGCGGCGGCGATGGATAAGGTGAAGCTTATCCGAGAGGTTCTTGGCGGCTGAGTCGGCAAGTCATATCACGGATCATCGTCGTCGGCATCCGGAGTTCGAGGTTCATGATTGGGTTTTCCTAAAGGTGTCGCCCATGAAGGGTGTGATGAGATTCGGAAGAAGGGAAACTCACCAAGGTACATTGGGTCGTTTGATTGTCCGCAGGTAGGCAAGGTTGCCTATGAGTTGAATCTGCCGTCCGTCTGGAGGCGGTGCATCCGGTTTTTCACGTATCTATCTTTGAGAGATGTATCGGGGATCCATCTGGTACACCCGATTGGCGATGTCCAGTGGCCAGGGGTTATCGTATGAGAGATTCCCATAGCGATAATCGATCGTCGGGTTAGCGTCTGCGGACGAAGGGCGTGGCTTCCACAAAGTCTTGTGGCGGAGCGAGCTCGGGGAGGAGATGACGTGGGAAGGCGAGGAGGACATGAGGCGAAGTATCTCACCTATTCCCCACACCTCCAGGTAATTCACTTTCCTACTTGTAAATCTTCATTATCGTTTATGCCTAAGTGTTGTTCTGTGGCCGTGTGTGGCATTTGCAACTGTTTAAGTTATGAAGAATCTTATCGTTAACTGTCTTGGGAAGGAACATTCGGGACGAATGTTTCTAAGGAGGGGAGAATGTTATACCCCGTATTTCCGGAGTATGTACGTGAGGGAATACGTACAAAAGTTTGGCCTTAAAGTTTAGGCATGGCACGTTTTTTGGGCACAACCCTCACAAAGAATCGTTTTCCGACGAAACGTTTTACACAACTCGCGTAGGATAAATTCCGGCTATGTCATTTCTAATTTTTGCGGATTTTTCCGAGACGAAACACTTTGGACCAACGGGAGGGCGACACTTGTCACCCTCCAATTGATGGATGTGTGGCGTCCATAGGGCCGAATGGATGTCCAATTTTGTCAAGTAGTTGGTAGGATATTTTGTGTGCAAGTTGGCTAGGTACACTTGCCCTAATCTTGGCCTTACACTTGCCTAGCACTTGGCTAAATCTTGGCCATTGGTTGGCCATCCCTTGACCTATAAATACCCCCCTTAAGATGAAGAGTTCTTCATCCACAATTACTTTCCAAGTCTAAAAATCCTCTCCTCTCCCTTAAAGCCTTTTCGTCCAAACACCCCCCCCCCCCCTTTGGAGAAGCTTAGCCGAGGCTACCCCCCCTAGCCTAGCCGAAACCTACCCCCCTCCCTTGGTAGAAAAGTTGCCTTCTAGTATTGTTATAATGCCCAAAATACCCTAGCCCAAATCCCTTAGTCCTTAGTAGAAGTTGTGAAGAACTTCTAAGGTTTTCTTGGAGCTATCGGAGCGTACAACTTAGGAGCTAAGCCTTGCTCCGGATCGACTTTTATCTAGGATATTATTGGGCTTACCGAGGTAAATAATCATAACCCTCTTTTGAATTAGAGAATACATACTGTAGAAGTATAAGAATAAGTATGAATACTTAGAAGGATATTAAAGAATAGAATGGAACTGTTATCACAGTAGAAGGGTTTAAAAGAAGAATAATCAAACTGTACTTACTTAGAATTTGTTTTCACGATGAACTTGAGTAGCTCACCGTAGGGAAGTGCTGCCCAATTTTTCGTAAGATAGAGAACCCTCGCTTAGAATGTTTTGAGTAGTCGAGCGTTGATAGGCGTGTCGACTATTATAGGTTGATTTCTCTGCGCGCGACATATTCAACTTGGCAGGTGGTTTTCGCTGAGAAGGTATGTGATTCTTCCTAAAGCATGATATTTTAAAATATATATGTAGTACGGTAGACGTACATGTGTTAACTGAATAATAACTACGGCAATGTCTTTTGACTTAAGCCTGAATAATACTTACGGCAATGTCTTGCGACTTAAGCATGAATAATAAGTATCTGAAAGCATTTCAAAGAATCTTGAATCATTTTTAAGCGAAGAGAACAAATTGGTTTTAAAGCGAAGCTTAAGAGTTATACTAGCTTTATGGGAAGTTAGGTATAACCACTTAAGCATGATAAAAGAAACAGTTTGCCTATGTGTTTATAACAGACTTATATTGATTTGTGAAAAGAATAATAAGATGGTTTGATAAGTAGACATGATATGATGCTATGTGTGTTAGTGTCTTGTAACGTTTGTATAAGAGAGTATTCTTGTTGTGCTTATGTTGTTTAACGATAAGCTGTTATGTTAGTGTAATATCACTCACCTCTTGACATGTTACCGGGGGTTAAGTGCCTCCGACGGGGTAGACTCGGTGATGCAGGACCATGATTCGAGAATACCTCATGCGGGTCCAGGGGACCTATGCGGAGCTACGAGAGTTCCAGGTTAGTGTGCGGGGTTATACCTCATGCGGTCTATGTGGCCATGCGGACTACGAGTCCAGGACGATGCCGAGGAGTAGCTACCCTCGATGCGGGGTTATACCCTATGCGGGCCTAAGTGAGTGGCCTATGCGGACTACGGGAGTCCAGGATTAGGCTTGCTTAATGATACTATGGGCAATTGGCCCTGCTTCGATCATTCGCAGCCTAGAAAAGACCTGTTACAGTTTACCTATTGTTGCTCTTGTTTGTGATGTGGCACTATGTGCGGTTTTCTTGGTTGTTTCATACATATTTGTAAACTGGTTTTAAAATGATATGATTTCATTTAAGTACTTTACAGTTTCACATACTTAGTACCTGTTGTACTGACCTCCTTCGGGGGGTTGCGTTCATGCCGCAGGTAAGGGCAAGCAGGTGCTAGATCCACATCCTTAGGATCTCTTTGCATTGGTGTCAGGAGCTCCATCTTCTCCGGAGGCTCTACTTTTTGGTATGATCTCCCTGTATTGTATATAGTTTGTAAATTCAGGTATGGCGGCCCCGTCGCCATAGTTGTTTACTTCCTTAAGTGTAGTCCTATTATGCAGTTGGGATGTAAATCGCAAAACTATGTTATGTATATATCGAAAGCGACATTTTCTCACATAAAGCGTGTCTCTTTTACAACTGTTTCATGTCTTGTTTTATATTCCGCTGATTACTCTGATGTATGACTACTTGGGTGCCCGGGTAAGGCACCAGTCACGGGCCCCGGAACGGGTCGTGACAAATATACTCATCTTATCACATATACAAATCTCTAGAGGGTTAAGGATATACATGTATCTACCGCTTCACTCTAATCATAGGCCTGCCCTGCAGGGCGCATAGCTGTAGAAGGTGATGAACCTGCCACTGACCCGGTAGGCTGAGTCCTGCTGCCTGTATCCTTCCTATTAGGACAGTTTCTCGTCACATGGCCCTGATGGCGCGCAGTAAAACAAGCACCGATAAAGACGACATTCCCGATGGCGCTGCCGCATCGTGCACACCGAGGAAATATGAACCCGTGGCTAGAACCCATGTATACCGTGAACGAAGCCACAGAGCTCGACCCGGCTCGAATACCGAGCGTCCCGAAGGCGCGGAGTACCACCGCATCGGGCGGAGGTGCATAACTAACTGCCGAGGCGGTCCGCCTCGCAAGTTACCAAAGGACCTGCTGTTACGCCTTCTTGGCGATCCGGTCATTCCGTCGACCTCTCCGTGCCTCACACCAGTGCGTGAGCTGCGTCGGGCAATGTCCATGCCGGTGAAGAGCTACACCGAACAAGCCTCTCGCCAAGTAATCATCGAGCCGGTGGCGTGGCGGTGCACTCGCCCTCCATATCGCTCACTAAGGCGGGGACATACTGAGCCAACGAGTCAAACTCCACGTTGTACTCCCTAACCGTCGCCGGTGCGCCTTAACGTCAAAAACTGCGGCCGAGCCCTCTCATCTGTGGAGGCAAGAAATGCCTTGAGAACTCGCCTAAACCGGCTGGGAGCGCATGCTCCTCGGGACGATTCCGTGAATCAAACGATCGATTGCAGATCACGCACCGATGCGAACCGGTCACCGACTCGGTCTCGAAGCCTTGATCACTCTCATGATCCACAGAATCGCTGTCGGATGAACTCCTGCGGATCATCCTCGTGCCTCGACCCGTAGAACTCGGCGGTGCAACTCGAAAGTCCCGCGATCTCAAACTATCCGATCTCGGGTGAACTACGGTACTCACGGCAGTGCAATTGCTGCATCCGGCCTATCCTCGTGCCTTGCCACTATCCGGCCAATAAGCGGGCCATCTCCTTGTAACCCGTCTCCTCTGTTCCTTGCCGCGGTCCGGCGTCTCGTGCATCGCGTGGCCTCGATGAGACCGCCGCTACACCACTCGCAGCCTCCTCGCCGCTTGCCCTCCGGGCCCGATTGCCTTGCGTGGAGGCATAATCGCACATAAGAATACGTCGAGGAGTCCAACCGACAACACGACTCTAAGGCACGATCTCGTAATGAGAAGAATGGAAACCAATCCTAAATGTCCTGCGACCTCGATTATAGATGTGGTGCACAACACACCGATAATCAAGACTCTACTAGACACGGTGCGTAGACACTTTCCGAGGACTAAGCGCTCGATACCACTTTTGTCACGACCGAACCGGGCGTGGTCGTGCCTACCGGGCACCCTAGTGATACAACATCGAGAAAATCGGCGGAAATAAAACATAAACATGAAACAAGAGACATGATAAATAACCGAAGCAACCAAAAGCGGTTGCTCAGATATATACATAAAAAGCAGAACAATTATCCTTTTTACAAACTCTGCCCATAACAAGATTACTGCACTCTAAGAAGTGACAACAACTATGACGGACAGTGGCCCCGCCATACCACGAATGTACAAGAACCTACTGCACTGTGGTAACATACCAAAAGATAAGCCTCAGAAACGGGGCTTCCCAACACGCCGAATCGTGATCCTATGAGCGAGGATCCACAACCGATGTACCTCTACTGCGGCGTGAACGCGGCGGCGAGGTCGATAACAGTACCAAGTATGTGAAATCGAAATATCGTAAATGAAATCATGGCGGTATATAAAGCAGAGACATGTATGATAACCAAACTACGATTTACAACATAAAAGTAGTCATGTCAAGTCGTGACTCACGCCTCAAAGTCATCCTCATGCCCGTGGAACTCCTTCCTCACCGCCAGCCTAGGTATAAATCGTGTGGAATCGTGTCTCGCCCATCCATGGGACTCGATAAGGAACCGGTGGAATACGTGTCTCGGCCCATCCCACGGGACTCGATAAAGAATCGGTGGAATATGTGTCTCGGCCCATCTCGTGGGACTCGATAAAGAATCGGTGGAATACGTGTCTCGGCCCATCTCGTGGGACTCGATAAAGAATCGGTGGGATCGTGTCTCGGCCCATCATGGGACTCGATAAAGAATCATTCATAACAAATCAGCCGTCATGACCGGCCCGGTTCGTGATCGTGCCTTACCCGGGCACCCAAGTAGTCATACATCAGAGAAATCAGCGGAATATAAAACAACCAAGATATGAAATAGTATAAATAAGACACAGTTTCTGGGAAAAGTTGCCTTTCGGCATATATGTATATAAATACCCCAAAATGAACAGTTACATCCCAACCTTACAACAGGTCTACAGACCTCTAAGAGTTTAAAACAACAATGGCGGGACAGGGCCCCGCCATACCCCTGAATGCAAATATCTACAACGACAGGGGACCATACCAAAATGCTAAGCCTCCGGAGAAACGGAGTTTTTCCAACGCTGAAACGGTGATCCTAAGAACGGGGATCAACAGTAGGAGTACCTTTACCTGCGGCATGAACGCAGCCGGGCGAGGTCGACAACAGTACCAAGTATGTGAACGAAAATATCAGTAAATGAAATCATAGTAGTCTATATAAAGCAGGAGACATGTATGATAACCAAAACTACAGTTTACAATAAATAAGCAGTCATGTCAAGTCAGGGACTCACACCCTCAAAGTCATCACTCAATGTAACAATGGGTCTCACGCCCACAACATCAATCATGCCCGTGGAATACCTTCCTCACCGCGATCTATGATATAAAAGCACCAAGGAATACACAAGAACACCGAGTCCTACCGGTGTCATCATAAAACCGTCACGGTAAGTGAAAGGCATAGCCGACTCTAAAACCCACAAGACAAACAAGGTCAGAACCGTATCATGAGATCTGTCTGCAGCCGTCACATGATCAAAGCTGGCCACTCGCCCGCAGTATCTAATGTGCGCGTCTAGCCCTGGAACTTCCCGTAGCTCCGCATGGGCCACTCCAATGGCCCGCATGAGGTATTCCCCGCATCGAGGGTAGCTACTCCCCGACAGCGTCCTGGACTCGCCGTCCGCATGGCCACATAGACCGCATGACCACAAAGGCCGCACACTAACCTGGAACTCCCGCAGTTCCGCATAGGCCACACAGACCCGCATAAGGTATTCTCGAATCATAGGTCACACAGACCCGCCTGAGTCTACCCCGCATCGGAGGGCAGCTTAACCCCCGGAATCATGAGTGATATAATACTAACATAACAGCTTATCGTTAAACAACCTAAGCACAACAAGGGAAAACCCCTTTACACAAACATCACAAGATACTAACTCACGTAGCATCCTAACATGTTTACTTATCAAGTCAGCAAGAAAGTATTACAAGACTATCACAAATCAATACAATCAAGTTATTCACACAAGGTACTTTCTACATTATGTTAACAAGTTCGGGTTTTTAGCCCCAAAGTACTTCATGTATTACTCTTTTAAAAGATCCGTTTCTTTCACAAAAGTCACACAATACCCGTAGTATAAAAATAGAGTGATTATCCTTTGAAGTAAATCAAAACACTTCTCTTTGTAAAATTAAGTAACAACATTCTTTTCCCAACGTTCAAGTTTGCCTAATTTCAATGACTCAAGTTTCTCATTTTCGAAAGGTTTCGTAGTTCATAGTTTTAATCCTTTAAAACAATTTGAGAAACATATATCTTATGTGTGAGTAGGTTATTATTGTTCATAACAATCTTATTACAAAGTACCGTGATCTAGGAAATGTAATATCATTTTGTCTCATCTTAGCTCCTATGCAGATGGAAGTTTCTACTGGTTTTAATAATACATTATTAGTCAAAACATTTCCCTTTATTAGCGCTGCTGTGGTTTGTTCGACATTCATTCTGATTTCCGAAATCAGTAAAACAGCATTCCTTTTGAAAACCAAAATACTCATTACTCACGAATGAGGTTTCACACTTTTTAACAAAATTCATATTAGTATAATTAAATCAAGTCTCTTATTTTCTTAAATCAATAAATCATTCTTTTTATCACTCTTAAGCCGTTATACCTAACTTCCCATAAAGCTAGTATAACTCTTAAGCTTTTAAAACCAAGTGTTACTCTTAAAAAGGTTTCTTAATTCTTTTGAACTACTTGATTCTTTTTATTCAGCTTAAGTCAAAAGACATTGCCGTAATTATTATTCGGGCTTAAGTCCAAGACATTGCCGTAATTATTATTCGGGCTTAAGTCCAAGACATTGCCGTAATTATTATTCGATTAACACACGTCGTCTACCGTACTATATACATATTCTTTAAAATATCATGCTCAAGAGGATAGGAAGAATCACATACCTTCTCGCGAAATCCACCGCCAAGTTGAATATGTCGCGCAGAGAATCGACCTATAATCCAACACGTCTATCAACGTCTAGATCAGACTGCATAAAAGCTCTAAGCAGGGTTCGCTATTCTATGGACATTTGGGCAGACTTCCCTACCCGGTGAGCTACTCAAGTTCATCGTGAAAACAAATTCATGTAAATCTGATTCTATTATTCTTCTTTAAACCCTTCTTTGTGATATCGCTCAATTCTATTCTTTAATATCCTTCTAAGTATTTATACTTATTCCTATACTTCTACAGTATGTATTTTCTAATTACAAAAGGAGGATAAGGTTATTTACCTCGGTAAGCCCAATAATATCCTAGATAAAAGTCGCTCCTGAGCAAGGTTTAGCTCCTACTCTGCACGCTCCAATGCGCTCCAAGAACCCTTAGAGGTTGCTACACACTTCTACTTACTTAAATACTATAAGGGATTTGGGCTAGGGTATTTTGGGCATTATAACAATACTTAGAAGACAACATTTCTACCAAGGGGAGGGTGTTTGGCTAGGGCTTGCTTTAGAGGGGCTCTCGCCAAGCCACTAAGGCTAGAGGGGAGGGTGTTGGACGAAAACATAACAAGAGAGGAGGGATTTTTAACACTTAGAAAATATTTGGATGAAGAAGTTCATCAACAGAGGTATTTATAGGTCAAGCATTGGCCAACCAATGGCCAAGATGATGCCAAGTGCAAGGCAAGTGTAGGGTGAGGATTTAGGCAAGTGTCCATTCTATCTACTACACAAAAAATATCCTACCAACTCCTTGACAAAATAGGCTCCAATTCGTCCCATTCATTATCTGTAACGTCCCCAATGAGAGGGTGACAAGTGTCGCCCTCTCGTTGGTCCAAAATGTTTCGTCTCTCGGAAAAATCCGCAAAAATTAGAAATGACATAGCCGTAATTTACCCTACGCGAGTTGTGTAAAACGTTTCGTCGAAAAACGACTCTAATCGGGTGTTGTGCACAAAGTGAAATTCGGCCCTTACATACTTTAAGCTTCAACTTTTCTACGTACGTCCTACGCATACTGGAAATACGGGTATAACAAGCCCTCCATCGAGAGACGCAGAGTACGTAAATACAACACTTGCACAACAAAGGCTATCACCACAAGCATAGGCAAGTTCAACATACAACTCAAGGTACTTTCATTTTATGTCAAAGTCCGGGTTTTAACCCCAAAGTACTACATACGTTAAATTCTTTTAAAAGATCCAATTCTTTTACAAAGGTCACCCGATACCCGTAGTATTAACATAGAGTGACTAACATTTTTAAGTAAACAAGAACACTTTCTTTTAAAAATCAAGTAACAACATTATTTTCCAAACGTTCAAGTTTGCCAAATTTCAAATGCTCAAGTCTCTTATTTTAGAAAGGTTTCATAACTCATAGTCTTAATCTCTTTTAAAAAAATTGAGTAACATAAGTCTTATGTGTGAGCCGTTTATTCTTGTTTATAACAATCTTGTTACAGCAGCCATGATCTAGGAAATGTAATACAATCTTGTCTTATCTTAGCTTCTATGCAGATGGAGGTTTCTACTGGTTTTAATAACAATTAGTCAATACATTTCCTTTATTAACGCTGCAATGGTTTGTTCGATACTTAATCTCATTTCCGAAATCAGTAAAACATTATTCTTTAAAAGCCAAGTACTCATTACTCACGAATGAGGTTTCACAACTTTTTAACAAAATTCATAGTTCTTAACATTTCATAAAATGTCATTTATAAGTTAAGTCTCTTATCTTTCAAGATCAAGTCTCTTAACTTCTAAAATCAATAAATCATTCTATTACTTACATAAAGTCGTTATAACTAACTTCCCATAAAGCTATTATAACACTATATGTTTTAAACCAACCAAAACTCGTTTAGCACACGTACGTCTACCGTACTACATAGTTCACAACAATCATGCTAGGAATGATAGGAAGAGGTTCACATACCTCGCGACGATTACCGACAACTAGCAAAACGCTCCAAGTACTTCAACCCGTCGGCTACTCCTTAAGCCAAGTAGATCACGCCACACGTAGTACTCCACTCCTAAAACGGTCATAGTACTTCTATCAAACCTTACTCACCATTGAAGACTTATACCAATAAAAAGCCCTCTAATTCTACGGAAAATTCGGCAGCACTTCCCCCGTTTTTACTCACTTTTCCATCTTTCTCCAAGGCCCGAATAACCGTAATATATATACCATATATATATATATAAGGCGTAATAATTAAACAACATAAAGAAGGGGATTACACGCCCAAACGGTAACGCGGTTTACTATCACGCCTTCATAACAATACAATAATTAAAAAGGGGATCACACGCCCAAACGGAACGCGATTGAACAATCTTCCCCTTAACAGAAATGTAAATACAGTCCAATGTAAATACAGTCCAAAGTAAATACAGTCCAAAGTAAATACAGTCCAAAGTAAATACAGTCCTTAAGTTGGGGTCCTTGGCCAACTTTGTCCATTTTACTTATCCAATTTACTCATTAGTCATCCAACTTATATTTCCATTCTTAATATAAGTTATAGTTACTTTGTTATTAGCTTCTTAGCAAGTAAGATACGTTTTTACCATTTTAATGGCTAACGACCAATCCTTTCTTTTAACAAGTTAACAAGATCCAACTCTTCCAAACTTTACTCCATATATTATATATTCCATAATATACTTATAATATATGTATAATGACCAATTCATAAAGAGGTTTAAGATTCACTACCTCAAAATGCCCAAAATTTTCCAAGAACTTAATGTCGCTCCAAGCAAGTCTTAGCTCCAATCTTTATGTTACAAACCACCACAAATCACCCTAAGAAGCTCCTCACCATCATCTCTTCAAGAACCAACTTAAACAAGTGAAGAACACTTAGGTTTTCCTTTCCAAGAGCTCTCGGCCAAGGTGGCCTTTGTGGCTAGGGATGTGAAATCTTTTCTAACTTTTGGTTAAGAGTCTTCCTAATACACTAGGGAAGAACACTTAAGAGTTTAGGAATTATTGGACAAGGTTTGGTTAGGGGGGGTGTGGTCGACGAGAGCTAGGAGAGAGGGAGGGAGAGGAAAATATTTCTCAAGTCTTGAAATATCTAAGTGTGCAAGATTTCATCAACAAAGGGTGCATATATAGGACAACCAAGGGCTAGGATGAAGGCAAGTGTGTGGTTGAGATTGGGGACAAGTGTGGGTGGGACCCACAAGCCACTTGTTGTCACGACCCGATCCCGGACCCGTGACTGGTGCCTTACCCCGGGCACCCTAGTGATACAACATCAGAGAAAACCAGCGGAATATAAAACTTAAACAAGAAACAAGATATATGATCATAAAACAGGTCAACCAAACGGTTACCTTCCAATAAAATATATATAACCAACTCTTTCAAAACGAACAGTTTAATCCTTTTTACAAACCCTGCCCACAACAAGATTACTGCACTCTAAGAGTTTTTATACAACATGACGGGACAGGGCCCCGTCATACCCCTGAATGTACAAGAACCTACAACTCAGGGTAACATACCAAAAGATAAGCCTCCGGAGAACGGAGCTTCCCAATACGCTGAACTGTGATCCTATGAGCGGGGATCCACTACCGATGTACTCCTACCTGCGGCATTAACGCAGCTTCAAGGAGGTCGATAACAGTACCAAGTATGTGAAATCAGAAAATATCAGAAATGAAATCATAATACATATAAAAACAGAGACATGTATGATAACCAAACTACAGTTCACAACATAAAAGCAGTCATGTCAATTCAGGGACTCACGCCCTCAAGTCATCACGCAAATATAACAATGGGTCTCACGCCCACAACATCAATCATGGTCGCATCATGGCCGCATGCCCCGAATTCGCGACGGTGTAGACATGCCCATGATGCAACAATAATAACAATGCCCCATGGCCACATGCCCCGACTCAGACGGTAGACACGCCCAAGTGACATTATCAACAATATCGGGTGATTAACCCCGCCGCATGGCCACACGCCCGACTGCAGACGGTGTAGACATGTCCATGTAACCACAATAACAATATATCAGGTAATCAACCCTGCCGCATGGCCACATGCCCCCGGAATTCTGCACCGGTGTAGACATGTCCATGTGACATTAACAACAATATACCGCACAACCAAGCTATCACAAACAAGCTCAAGCAAGTTACCATACTTCTAGACTTTTATAAAAAGATCCACTCCTTCCCAAGAAGTCACCTGATATCAACACTTGCACAACAAAGGCTATCACAACAAGCATAGGCGAGTTACACAACAACAAGCATAGGCAAGTTACACACAACTCAAGGTACTTCCATTTCGTATCAAAGTCTGGGTTTTAACCCTA
Organism: Przewalskia tangutica; assembly: GCA_029844215.1. Classification (NCBI taxonomy): domain Eukaryota; kingdom Viridiplantae; phylum Streptophyta; class Magnoliopsida; order Solanales; family Solanaceae; genus Przewalskia; species Przewalskia tangutica. The sequence continues at coordinate 110,448,452 of CM056718.1, forward strand.
AAGTACTACGTACGTTAAATTCCTTTTTAAGAGATCCATTCCTTTCATAAAGGTCACCCGATACCCGTAGTATAAAAAAAATAGAGTGACTCACATTTTTAGGTAAACCAAAATACTTCCCTTTGTAAAATCAAGTAACAACATTATTTTCCAAACGTTCAAGTTTGCCTAATTTCAAATGCTCAAGTTTCTCATTTTTAGAAGGGTTTCATAACTCATAGTCTTAATCTCTTTTAAAACAATTGAGTAACAATGTCTTGTACGTGAGCCGTTTATTCTTGTTTACAACAATCTTGTTACAGCAGCCATGATCTAGGAAATGTAATACAATTTTGTCTTATCTTAGCTTCTATGCAGATGGAGGTTTCTACTGGTTTTAATAACAATTAGTTAATTGTCAATACACCTTCCTTTATTAGCGCTGCTGTGGTTTGCTCGACACTTATTCTCATTTCCAAATCAAGAAACATTATTCTTTTAAAACCAAGTACTCATTACTCGCGAATGAGGTTTCACAACACATTTAACAAAATGTTAATAACCAAGTAAAACAAGTTAAGTCTCTTATCTTTCAAGATCAAGTCTCTTAACTTCTACAATCAACAAGCCAATCTTTTACCTACATAGAGTCGTTATAACTAACTTCCCATAAAGCTATTATAACACCCTATGTTTTAAACCAACCAACTCATTTAACACATATACGTCTACCGTACTACATAGTTTACAAAGCATCATGCTAGAAGGATAGGAAGAGGTTCACATACCTCGCGACGATTATCGACAATAAGCAAAACGCTCCACAGTACTGTAACCTGGCTAGCCGTTCCACTCTTCAAGTAGAATACGCTACTCGCAGTACTTCCACCTATAAGGCCACAAACGTCTATTAACTTCTAACCGCACGGTTCCATATTCTACGTAAAATTCAAGAAGACCTCCCCGCACAAACAGAAATCTCCTCCTCTATCGAGGCCGCTACCAAGCCAACCAGGGGGGGTTTGCACGTCTAACCGGACGTGTACAATTCTACAACACAAAGAATGCTACACAAGTCTCATCTGATACGCCCTATGTAATTACGATTCTCTTCTTTAAATTCAGCTTAAGTCAAAAGACATAGCCGCAAGCTATGTTCAGTTCTATATATAGTATACTTCAACTATATAATCCTACAACATGTAATCTCCAATTACAATAAGGGGACAAGAATATTTACCTCGACAAGCCCAAAATTATCCAAGTTATAATGTCGATCCTGAGCAAGGTTTAGCTCAACTCCGCGCCCAAACCACTCCAAACAACCCTTAGAAGTTCTAACCAACTTCTACTCAAATACTTCAACCAACTATGAAGATTTCCTTAGGGTTTCGGTTTGAGACTAAAAGGACAAAATGTAGTATTTCCGAGTCTACGTATAGAGGTAACTTTTGAAATACAACAAGGTAAAGGCTAAGGTATTTTGGGCATTATAACAATACTTGGAAGACAATTTTCTACCAAGGGGGTGGTACCTCTCGGCCACACCACTAGGAGGGGGAGGGGAACCTCTCGGCCACAAGGCCACTCAAAGGGGGAGGGGGGGAAGGCTTAGTACGAGAACAACAAGAGGAGAGGGGAAGGATTGCAAGACTTAGAACACATTTGGATGATGAAGTCTTCAACAAAGGGAGGGGTATTTATAGGGAAGCCAAGGGCCAACCAATGGACAAGATCAAGCCATGTGCAAGGCAAGTGTAAGGCCTTGATCAAGCCAAGTGCACCCTAACCCCTACTCCACAAAACAAGCCACAAAACATTGCACAAAACATTGCACAAAACAAGGCCACAACAAGGCACCAATCGGCCAAGGCCAAACCGCCCCTAAGGCGTCCACTTGAGGGTGACAAGTGTCACCCTCTCGTTGGCCCAAAAATGTTCCGTCGCTCGGAAAAATCCGCAAAAATACAAAACGACATAGCCGAAATTTTCCCTACGCAAGCTCAGAAACGTTTGCCGAAAACGACTCTAATCGGGTGTTGTGCACAATTTCGAACCTATGCCAAACTTTAAGTCTCAAATTTTCGTACGTACGTCTCCACGTACATACTCTGGAAATACGGGGTATAACATTCTCCCCTCCTTAGAAACATTCGTCCCGAATGTTCCTTCTCAAGACGGATATCGATGAAGTTCCTCTAACAAGTTGCCAACGCCACAGCTTGGCCACGAAAATAACACACGTTCCCTTCCTTCCTTACTCGTCGTGCGATACCACTTTTGTCACTTTGCCGCGAGGTTCTAGTGTCACTCCGGCGACCCAACAAATGGTACCGAACTGCATGCGATCCCTGAGGTTCTAGTGTCACTCAGGACGTGCCATACTTCAGTCATTGCTTCAGTTCTCAAAACTGTGGAGTCACTACCTCCAAACTTGGTCATCTTACTAACCTCAATCTTCTTTAAGGCCATTCCCGGCCTTCACGAACCGCTTCTGGTCGAACATATCCACGAACTCATACGATGGTCAACTAAACTGGGGCCTAGCACCCTCGTGACCCTACCACCGCGGACCACCTAACTGACCCCACCCAAAACCGGGCTGCGGGTCGACCCGCGAGCGGCAATCAACCCGACCCACAATCGCGCCAATACTTGCTCCTTGAAACGGAACAATCTTACCTAGTCAAGTCATGAAAGCTACCACTTCCATCTCACACTACCCATGGACTTATCACACAAATAATTCCCACGTATACTACGGACTCTGATAAAGATCAAACATGAAATAAATCTTTTACTCAAGACGACCTTACCTCTAAGGTCTCAATCGTGAAATAGTCTAAGGTTCACACTACCATGCCCCCATACTTATCCTTCCAACAAACCATGTTTTCTAACTTACAATTAACACAACGCTATCAGTACATAGCTCACAATAACAAGATCATAATAACAAGCATACCAAAACTCTAGAGGGTTAAGGATATACCTGTCTCTACCGCTTAATCACGCCCCACTGCAGGCGCATACCAGTGAAGGTGATGAACCACCATCGATCACGAAGGTGAGTCGTAACATCCGTGCTACCCTTGGCCTGACAGCCGCAAAATGGCCCTGCTGGCCGCAAAAGTAACAAGCTCCCTTGGCACCACGACACTCCCCGAAATGCGGTCTACCACATCGACCACACCGAGGTAGGGGTGACCGCATCTGGCCAACACCCTTATTTCCCTGGAAACTCAACCTCGAGCCACGACCGCCCCGAATACTCGGATGCTCAAGGTTGTGGAGGACCACTGACCGGGCGGAGGTACAAAACTAGCATCTTCTTGGCGGTCCGCCTCGAAAGTCATCAAAGGACCCCGTTGTTCTCGCCTCTTCGCCGATCTTGGTCATTCCGCCGACCTCCGTGCCTCACATCCAAGTGCATGAGCTGCGCACGGGCAATGTCCATGCCCGGCTGAAGAGCTACACTCGAACAAGCCTCTGTCAAGCAATCATCTAACCCAGTGACGTAGCGGTGCACTCTATCCTCCATGGTTGCCACTAAAGCGGGGACATACCGAGCCAACGAGTCAAACTCCATGTTGTACTCCCGAACCGTACGCCTCTCTCGCCTCAAAGATCATAAATTGTTTACCGCGTCTCCTCATCCGCGGAGGCAAAGTGAGTGAGGAATGCCTCGAGAACTCGCCCCATACCGCTGAAACGCATGCTCTCCCGACAACTCCCACGAATCAAACCACGATCATGCGGTATCACGCAACGATGCGAACCTAAGACCACCGACTCGGTCTCCGGCCTTGATCACTCACGACCAGAATCGCCGGATGAACTCCTTCGATCATCCTCGTGCCTCGACCCATAAAACTCTAGCGGGCTACAACTCGTAAAGTCCCGTAGCCTCAAACTATCTCGCCGGGTGAACCATCGTGCTCTCGAACTGAATCGCCAGATTCGGCCTATCCTCATAATCGCCACGACTCGCCAAAGAATCGCCATCTCTTGTACTTATCTCATCTCGCTTCCAGCCGTGGACCGAGGCTCGTGTATTGTGGTCTCGCAGCCACCGCCGCGGTTCTAAACTCACTGGGCCGGGCGGCCGCAAAACTCGCCGTCAAGCACAACTCGTCTTGTCCGGCTCGCGCTCGCACTTCTCAGATCTCACTAGCATCTCCTCGGCCTTGCCCTTCGGGCTCTGGTTGCCTTGCGCGGAGGCATAATCGGTAAAAACGAGATACGCCGAGGGTCCAACTTACAACACGCCTCTAAGGCACGATCTCGTAATGAGAAGAATGGAAACTAATCCTAAATGTCTCAGCTCTCGATTATAGATGGTGCACAACACATCGATAATCAAGACTCTACTAGACACGGTCCAGACACTTTCCGAGGATTAATCGCTTCGATACCACTTTTGTCACGACGATCCGGCCCGTGATCGTGCCTTACCTGCACCCTAGTGAAACAACATCGAGAAAACCAAATGGAATATAAAACTTAAACAAGAAACAAGATATATGATCATAAACAGTCAACCAAACTTACCTTCCAATAAAATATATATAACCAACTCTTTCAAAACGAATAGCTTTAATCCTTTTACAAACCCCCGCCACAACAAGATTTACAGACCTCTAAGAGTTTTTATACAACATGACGGGACAGGGCCCCGCCATACCCCTGAATGTACAAGAACCTACAACTCAGGGTAACATACCAAAAGATAAGCCTCCGGAGAACGGAGCTTCCCAATACGCTGAACTGTGATCCTATGAGCGGGGATCCACTACCGATGTACTCCTACCTGCGGCATGAACGCAGCCCCCCGAAGGAGGTCAGTACAACAGGTACCAAGTATGTGAAATCAGTAAATATCAGAAATGAAATCATAAATCTATATAAAAACAGGAGACATGTATGATAACAAAACTACAGTTCACAACATAAAAGCAGTCATGTCAAGTCAGGGACTCACGCCCTCAAGTCATCACTCAAATATAACTATGGGTCTCACGCCCACAACATCAATCATGTTCGCATCACGGTCGCATGCCCCGATTCGGTGTAGGCATGCCCGTGATGCAATAATAACAATGCCCCATGGCCACATGCCCCGGAGACGGCCGGTGTAGACACGCCCAAGTGACATTATCAACAATATCGGGTGATTAACCCCGCCGCACGGCCACACGCCCCGGAATTCAGACGGTGTAGACATGTCCATGTAACCACAATAACAATATATCAGGTAATCAACCCTGCCGCATGGCCACATGCCCCCGGAATTCTGCATCGGTGTAGACATGTCCATGTGACATTAACAACAATATACCGCACAACCAGGCTATCACAAACAAGCTCAAGCAAGTTACCATACTTCTAGACTTTTATAAAAAGATCCACTCCTTCCCAAGAAGTCACCTGATATCAACACTTGCACAACAAAGGCTATCACAACAAGCATAGGCGAGTTACACAACAACAAGCATAGGCAAGTTACACACAACTCAAGGTACTTCCATTTCGTATCAAAGTCTGGCTTTTAACCTTAAAGTACTACGTACGTTAAATTCCTTTTTAAGAGATCCATTCCTTTCATAAAGGTCACCCGATACCCGTAGTATAAAAAAAATAGAGTGACTCACATTTTTAGGTAAACCAAAATACTTCCCTTTGTAAAATCAAGTAACAACATTATTTTCCAAACGTTCAAGTTTGCCTAATTTCAAATGCTCAAGTTTCTCATTTTTAGAAGGGTTTCATAACTCATAGTCTTAATCTCTTTTAAAACAATTGAGTAACAATGTTCAGACGTGAGCCGCTTATTCTTGTTTACAACAATCTTGTTACAATGACCATGATCTAGAAATGTAATACAATTTTGTCTTATCTTAGCTTCTATGCAGATGGAGGTTTCATCGGTTTTAATAACAATTAGTTAATTGTCAATACACCTTCCTTTATTAGCGCTACGTGGTTTGCTCGACACTTATTCTCATTTCCAAATCAAGAAACATTATTCTTTTTAAAACCAAGTACTCATTACTCGCGAACGAGGTTTCACAACACATTTAACAAAATGTTAATAACTAAGTAAAACAAGTTAAGTCTCTTATCTTTCAAGATCAAGTCTCTTAACTTCTACAATCAACAAACCATCTTTTACCTACATGTAGTCGTTATAACTAACTTCCCATAAAGCTATTATAACACCCTATGTTTTAAACCAACCAACTCATTTAACACGTACGCCTACCGTCTACATAGTTTACGAAGCATCATGCTAGAAGGATAGGAAGAGGTTCACATACCTCGCGACGATTATCGACAATAAGCAAAACGCTCCACAAGATCAGAATCTGCTAGCTGCTCCACTCTTCAAGTAGAATACGCTACTCGCAGATTTCCACCTATAAGGCCACAAACGCCTATTAACTTCTAACCGCACGGTTCCATATTCTACGTAAAATTCGCAAGACTCTCCCCGCAACAACAGAAATCTCCTCCTCTATCGAGGCGGCTACCAAGCCAACCAGTGGGGTTTGCACGCCTAACCTGACGTGTACAATTCTACAACACAAAGAATGCTACACAAGTCTCATCTGATACACCCTATGTAATTACGGTTGATTCTCTTCTTTAAATTCAGGCTTAAGTCAAAAGACATTGCCGCAAGCTATGTTCAGTTCTATATAGTATACTTCAACTATATAATCCTACAACATGTAATTTCCAATTACAATAAGGGGACAAGAATATTTACCTCGACAAGCCCAAAATTATCCAAGTTATAATGTCGATCCTGAGCAAGGTTTAGCTCGACTTCGTGCCCCAAACCACTCCAAACAACCCTTAGAAGTTCTAACCAACTTCTACTCAAATACTTCAACCAACTATGAAGATTTCCTTAGGGTTTGGTTTGAGACTAAAAGGACAAAAGGTAGTATTTCCTGTCCACGTATAGAGGTAACTTTTGAAATACAACAAGGTAAAGGCTAAGGTATTTTGGGCATTATAACAATACTTGGAAGACAATTTTCTACCAAGGGGGGGGGGGGTACCTCTCGGCCACACCACTAGGAGGGGGAGGGGAACCTCTCGGCCACAAGGCCACTCAAAGGGGGAGGGGGGGAAGGCTTAGGACGAGAACAACAAGAGGAGAGGGGAAGGATTGCAAGACTTAGAACACATTTGGATGATGAAGTCTTCAACAAAGGGAGGGGTATTTATAGGGAAGCCAAGGGCCAACCAATGGACAAGATCAAGCCATGTGCAAGGCAAGTGTAAGGCCTTGATCAAGCCAAGTGCACCCTAACCCCTACTCCACAAAACAAGCCACAAAACATTGCACAAAACATTGCACAAAACAAGGCCACAACAAGGCACCAATCGGCCAAGGCCAAACCGCCCCTAAGGCGTCCACTTGAGGGTGACAAGTGTCACCCTCTCGTTGGCCCAAAAATGTTCCGTCGCTCGGAAAAATCCGCAAAAATACAAAACGACATAGCCGGAATTTTCCCTACGCAAGCTCTGTAAAACGTTTCGTCGAAAAACGACTCTAATCGGGTGTTGTGCACAATTTCGAACCTATGCCAAACTTTAAGTCTCAAATTTTCGTACGTACGTCTCCACGTACATACTCTGGAAATACGGGGTATAACACTTGTCCACACAAAATATCTTGCAAGACTTGGCCACTTGTCATACAATTTCGGCCACAAGGCCACCTAGGGGGGTGACACGTGTCGCCCTCCTACTCGTCCAAAATATTTCATCTTCCGAAAATATCCATAAAGGCCAAAATTTCCAAAACAAAGTGGGCCCCACAAAATCGTAAATTTCTCCCGTGGGCCCCACGTGACCAATTCCGGAAATAAAATTCCATAATTCTAATATAATTCAAGAAGCCCAAATACCAAATCTGGGAATCCAATTCCCGTCAACGAACCTTTTTCCTTCACAAAACCCGGAAACTTTTCCGTCGAAAAATCACATCTTTCTTTCTTTCCAATATTAATGTTGTATTCTCGTACGTACGTCCTCGCATACATACCCTGGAACTACGGGGTGTAACAGCTAGCCTTGTCCACCTTCCAAGTAGTACATGCTACTTGCAGAACATTCAACCAATAAAGGTTATAAGTCTACTGTAAATACAGTCCTATGTAAGTACAGTTTAAACTTCTACTTTAATATTCTTCTGATGTGATTTCAGTTCAAGTCTTTTCTGTAATATTCTTCTATTACAGTTCAATTCCCTTCTATGAATCTTATATTCATTTCTATACAACTACAGTATGTAATTTCCAATTACAATAGAAGGATAAGATTATTTACCTCGGTAAGCCCAAAATTATCCAAGTTTAATGTCGATCCTGAGCAACATTTAGCTCCTACTCCGGGTGCTCCAACCCGCTCCAAACATCCTTAGAAGTTCTACGAAACCTCTTCCTAATACTTCAACCAACTGTGAAGATTTTCCTTAGGGTTTCTGTTATACCCCGTATTTCCAGAGTATGTACGTGAGGGCGTACGTATAAAAATTGAAGCCTTAAAGTTGGTAAGGTTCGAAAATTTGGGCACAAGTGCCGAAAAGAATCGTTTTTCGACGAAACGTTTTACTAGACTTGCGAAGGGAAAATTCCGGCTATGTCATTTATAATTTTTGCGGATTTTTCCGAGAGACGAAACATTTTGGACCAACGGGAGGGTGACATGTGTCACCCTCACATTGGAAGCAAGTGGGGCGGCTAAGGTGGACGATTTGGAGCTTGTGGTTAGGTAGGATATTTTGTGTAGTTGGTGTGGTAGATGGATAAGGTGCACTTGGCTTAATCCTAGCCCTACACTTGCCTAACACTTGGATGAATCTTGGCCATTGGTTGGCCATTTCTTGACCTATAAATACCCCCCCTTTGTTGATGAAATTCTTCATCCAAAAATCATTTGCTAAGTGTTAAAATCCTCCCCCCTCTTTGTGAAAGCTTTAGTCCGCCCCCACCCTCCCCTTTTGAGAGGCTCTACGAGCCTACCCCTAGCCTAGTTGTTTTCGTATAATACCCCCCTTTGTGGTATAGAAATACTCTCCAAAGTATTGTTATAATGCCCAAATACTCTAGCCCTTATACCTTGTAGTACTTTCCAAAGTTTCCTCTATACGTAGAGCCCGGAAAATACTATTATACTTTCCTTTAGCCACTAAACGAAACCCTAAGGAAAACCTTCATAGTCGGTTGAAGTGTTAAGGAGAAGTTGCCTAGAACTTCTAAGGGTTGTTTGGAGCGGGTTGGAGCGCACGGAGTAGGAGCTTAACGTTGCTCAGGAGCGACATATGTTTACTTGGATAATTTTGGGCTCATCGAGGTAAATACTACCGTCCTTCTATTGTAATTGGAAATTACATACTGTAGTAGTATTGAAGTGAATATAAGATTCATAGAAGAGAATTGAACTGTAATAGAAGGATATTACAGAATAGACTTGAACTGAAATCACATCAGAAGAATATTAGAATAGAAGATTAAACTGTATTTACATAGATCGTATTTGATGAGATCGATAACCTTTATTGGTTGAATGTTCTGCAAGTAGCATGTGCTACATAGAAGGTGGACAAGGCTAGCCGAGTTATAGCCGTGGAGCGTTTTGCTTATAGTCGATAATCGTCGCGAGGTATGTGATTCTTCCTATACTCTTGAGCATGAAGTATTTTAAAAGAATACATATAGTACGGTAGACGTACGTGTGGCAATGTCTTTTGACTTAAGCCTGAATAATATGTATATATAATATGGTAGACGTACGTGTGCTAACTGAATATAGTTGTACGGCAATGTCTTTTGACTTAAGCCTGAATAATAAGAACCTTGAAATATTTTAAAAGGAATATATATATATAGTACGGTAGACGTACGTGTGTTAACTGAATGTAGTGTTACGGCAATGTCTTTTGACTTAAGCCTGAATAAGAAGAATCTTGAAGTATTTCAAAAGAAATAAGAAACCTTTTTGAAAGAAGAGTAGTACTTGGTTTTGAAAACATAAGAGTTATACTAGCTTTATGGGAAGTTAGGTATAACGTCTTAAGAGAGATAAAAAGAATGGTTTACTGATTTTTAGAAGTTAAGAGACTTAATCTTAAAAGATAAGAGACTTGACTTAATTGTATTGATATGAAGTTTGTTAAAAGTGTGAAACCTCATTCGTGAGTAATGAGTACTTGGTTTTAAAAGGAATAATGTTTTACTGATTTCGGAAATCAGAATGAGTATCGACAAACCACTGCAGCGTTAATAAAGGAAAATGTATTGAATAATGAAGTATTATTAAAACCAGTAGAAACCTCCATCTGCATAGAAACTAAGATGAGACAAAATGATATTACATTTCCTAGATCATGGCTGCTTAATAAGGTTGTTTATAAACAAGAATAAATTGCTCACACCTATGGCATAGGTTACTCAATTGTTTTAAAAGAGATTAAGACATTGAACTATGAAACTTTTCTAAATAAAGAGACTTGAGTAATTGAAATTGGGCAAACTGGAACTTTAGGGAAAAGAAAGGCATTGTTTTAAATTGGTTTAAAAAATAAAGTGTTATAACAGCTTTATGGGAAGTTGGTTATAACGACTTTATGAAAACAAAAGAAGGGTTTTATCATTGGTTTTAATGTGGTAACTTGACTTTAAAAAGAGAAGTGTTTTGGTCTAAAAAGAAGGCATGGCATTGCCTTAATTTGGTTTTAAAAAGGAAAGTATGGGAGTTGTTTTGGTTTACTTAAAAAGATGTAAGTCACTCTATTTCTATACTAAGGGTATCGGGTGACTTTTATAAAAGGAATGGATCCCTTAAAAGGAATTTAACGTACGTAGTACTTTAGGGTTAAAACCCGGCCTTTGGCATAAAATGAAAGTACCTTGAGTTGTGTATAACTTGCCTATGCTTGTTGTTGTGAAACTTGCCTATGCTTGTTGTGATAGCCTTTGTGTGCAAGCATTGTGTTTCTATACTACCGCGTCTCTCGATGGAGGGCCGGTTGACTTGTTGAGAACTTACTTGGACGTACCGGCAGTGACGGAGAATTCCACGGGTACGCTCCTGTTGATAGTGTTATTCCATGGACTAGCTCTCCATGATGTTTCTTACTGTTCGCCTTGTACCGTGGTGGTGCCAGATTTCGTTCCGTCTCGTGGCTGATTCGGCCTTGGTACCTGGTAGTTAGCCCTCGCACTTGCCCCGTTCAGTGTAGTGACGAAGTCTCGTGATACGGCCTTGGTACCTGGTAGTTAGCCCTCGTACTTGCCCCGGTCAGCTGCGTGGCCGGCCTTGGTATCTGGTAGTCGGCTTTCGTACTTGCCCCGTGTCAGCTTCGTGGTTTGGTTATATTGTATGGTTAGTACGGCTTTGGCATCAGGTGGGACTTGGTGTTCAGGTGTACTTCTTGGTGTTATCATATCATAGACTGCCGGCAGTGAGGAAGGTATTCCACGGGCATGATTGATGTTATGGGCGTGAGACCCATCGTTATATTTGAGTAATGACTTGAGGCGTGAGTCCTCGACTTGATATAATCGTTATATGTGTATCGTAGTTTGGTTATCATACATGTCTCCCGCTTTATATAGACTATTATGATTTCATTTACGGATTTACGATTTCACATACTTGGTACTGCAGATCGACCTCCTTCGGCCGTTCATGCCGCAGAAGAGGTACATCATTGTCGATCCCCGCTTAGGATCACCCTTCAGTATTGGGAAGCTCCGTTCCTTCGAGGCTTATCTTTGGTATGTTACCACTAGTCAGAGGTTCTTGTACATTCGTGGTATGGCGGCCCTTTCCGCCCTAGTTGTTGTAAAAATCTTAGAGGTCCTTTGTTGTGGCGGGGTTGTAAGGATTGTAACTGTTCAAATGTCTATATATATATATGTCGAAAGGAAACCGTTTTGGTTGGCCTATTTTCTTTATCTTGATCCATGTCTATTTAAATGTTTAAGTTTTTATTTCCACTGGTTTTTCTCTGATGTTGTATCACTAGGGTGCCCTGGTAAGGCATCCACTGCCCTGAACGGGTCGTGTGATTTCGTTTTTGTGACTTAAGGGAAGTATAATAGTATTTCTGGGCTTTTCGTATAGAGGTAACCTTGGGAATACTACAAGGTATTTGGGCCACGGTATTTGGGTATAGTAACAATACTTGGAGAGTATTCTCTACCAAGAGGGGGGGTATTTTCACGAGAACAACACCACAAGGAGGGGGTAGGTTTCGGCTAGCATCCCTAGGAGGGGGGGTTACTTTCGGCCAAGGGGGAGGGGGCTCTCGGCCAAGGGGCCTCACAAAGGGGGGAGGGGGAGGCTAGGACGAGAACTTCAACACAAAGGGGGGGGGAGAGGGCTTTCAAGACTTAGAACAATTTTGGATGAAGAAGTTCATCAACTAAGGGGGGTATTTATAGGCCAACCAATGGCCAAGATGAAGCCAAGTGCCATGCAAGTGTAGGGTGAGGATTCATCCATGTGCCCTTATCCATCTACTACACAAAATATCCTACCTAACCTTGACTAAAGATGTTACACCCCGTAGTTCCAGTGTATGTATATGAGGACGTACGTACATAAATACGACATTAAAATTGGAAAGGAAGAAAAATGTGATTTTTCGACGGAAAAGTTTCCGAATTTTGAGAAGGAAAAATGTTCGTTAATGGGAATTGGATTCCCAGATTTGGTATTCGGACTTTTTGGAATATTTGAGAATTATGGAATTTTATTTCCGAAATTGGTCACGTGGGGCCCACAGGAGAATTTACGGTTTTGTGGGGCCCACTTTATTTTCGGATTTTTGGCATTGCGGATATTTTCGGAAGATGAAATATTTTGGACGAGTAGGGGGGCGACACGTGTCACCCCCGTGTGGCCATGTTGGCCGAATTGGAGAAGGCCAAGTGGGACGTTTTTAGGTGGACAAGTGGCCCATTTTTGTGGTGGCCACTTGTCCCATTTTTGTGGTAGCCAAATGGTTGGCCAACTACCCACACACATGTACCCCATCCTCACCACACACTTGCCTAGATCTTGGCCATTGATTTTCCTATAAATACCCCATTGTTTCAAGACTTATTTCATCCACACTTTGAGATTCTAAGTCACAAAATACTCCCTTTGTTGAGGTTCTCGTGCTACTCTCCCTTGGTGTAGGAAAATTCTTCAAGTGTTGATATAGTCCCAAATACGTTAGCCTAGTATCCTAGTTGTATTCCAAGTTATTTCAATACTAGGAGCCCGGAAATTCTACTTTATTCCTTTAGTCGCAAAAACGAAGCCCTAGAAAAATCTTCATAGCTTAGATGAAGTGTTAAGAGAAGTTATTTGGAAACTTCTAAGGGTTGCTTGGAGCGGGTTGGAGCGTCAGGAATTGGAGCTAAACGTTGCTCAGATCGACTTATAATCTTGGATAATTTTGGGCTTATCGAGGTAATGATCTATGTCCCCCTATTGTAATTGGAAATTACATGTTGTAGTAGTTAATGATTGAGTATAAGATATATTGGAAGTATAATTATAAGGACTTGAACTGTATTTACATTGGACCGTATTTGTGAGACTTGTAGTATTATTGTGGAGTAGAATTGTACACGTCCGGTTAGGACGTAACCCCCGGAATTGTTGGTTTGGTAGCAGCCTCGTTTGAGGAAGAGTTTTATGTGGTCATGCGGGGAGGCGCTGAATTTTCCGTAGAATAAGGAATCTTGTATCTAGAATTATTCTACGAAGAGAGCTAGAGGTTGATAGACGGTTTGTGGCCTTTATAGGTTGAAGTACTACGAGTAGCGTATTCTACTTGAAGGGTGGAAAAGGCGAGCAAGGTTAGAGTACTTTGGAGCGTTTTGCTAATTGTCGATAATCGTCGCGAGGTATGTGAACCTCTTCCTATCCTTTCTAGCATGATATTTGTGAAATATATTTAGTGCGGTAGACGCACGTGTGTTTAAAGGAAGTTGATTTTCCTTTTGTGTCCTTGACTTGATTCCAAAGTTAAGTGACTTGTTATGAAACATTAAGGACTTGAATTATGTTAAAAAGTTGTAAAATCTCACTCATGATTAATGGGTGTGTGGTCTTTTAAAGAATAAAGTTATCTTGATTTCGAAAATAAGAATGGTTTTATGTCACGACCCGAACCCGGGCCCGTGACTGGTGCCTTACCCCGGGCACCCTAGTGATACAACATCAGAGAAAACCAGCGGAAATAAAAACTTAAAATAGACATGGATCAAGATAAAAGTAAATAGGCCAACCAAAACGGTTGCCTTTCAACATATATATATATATACAAACATTTGAACAGTTACAATCCTTACAACCCTGCCCACAACAAAGGCATGCACTTAAGATTTATACAACAACTATGACGGACAGTGGCCCCGCCATGCCCCGAATGTACAAGAACTCGCACTGTGGTAACATACCAACAGATAAGCCTCCGGAGGAACGGAGCTTCCCAATACGCTGAAATGTGATCCTAGAAGCGAGGATCGACAGCTGATGTACCTCTACCTGCGGCATGAACGCAGCCCGGGAGGTCGATAACAGTACCAAGTATGTGAAATCAGAATATCAGAAATGAAATCATAACTATATAAAGCGAGACATGCATGATAACCAAACTACAGTACACAACATATAAGCAGTTATATCAAGTCAGGGACTCACGCCCTCCAATTCACCACTCGTGCCCGTGGAATTCCTTCCTCACTGCCGGCAGTCTATGATATAACAACACCAAGAAGTATAGATGAACACCAGGTCCCACCTGTGCCATAAAAACCGTATGGGGCAAGTATAGCTACCAGATCCGACCGTACCAATAATATTGTACAACCATATCATGAAGTCGACACGCGTGGCGTGCAATAGCCTCCACTAGCCCACCGCGCCACGTAGCCGACGGGGCAAGTGAATCGCTACGCACCCGATCACATCCGTAAGTCACGGCTCCATCCAAACACCGACTGCTGGTCGACACGTGGCGGTGTGCAATAACCTATACCAGATCCACTGCCACGAGCCGACGGGGCAAGTAAACAGCTACGCACCCGATCACAACCGTAAGTCACGATACTTGCAGAATAACCAGAATGGCCACATGTCCACATCATCGGTGTAGACATGCCCATGTAACAATAATAAGGAAGCATACCCAGAGAATCTTCCACATCGCCAAGACGTCCAAGTAAGTTCTCAACAAGTCAACCGGCCCTCCATCGAGAGACGCGGTAATATAGAAACACAATTCTTGCACAACAAAGGCTATCACAACAAGCATAGGCAAGTTACACAACAACAAGCATAGGCAAGTTACACAACAACAAGCATAGGCAAGTTATACACAACTCAAAGTACCTTCATTTTATATCAAAGTCCGGGTTTTAACCCTAAAGTACTACGTACGTTAACTTCCTTTTAAAGAGATCCATTCCTTTTATAAAGGTCACCCGATACCCGTAGTATAAAAATAGAGTGACTCACATTTTTAGGTAAACCAAAACACTTTCCTTTTCAACAACATTCTTTCCCCTAAAGTTCCAGTTTGCCTAATTTCAATTACTCAGGTCTCTTTATTTGGAAAGTTTCATAGTTCATAGCCTTAATCATTTAAGAATATAATTCTCTTTTAAACAATCTGAGAAACATATGCCTTATATGAGTGTAGGTTATTCTTGTTCATAATCAATCTTATTAAGCAGCCATGATCTAGAAAATGTAATATCATTTTGTCTCATCTTAGCTTCTATGCAGATGGAGGTTTCTACTGGTTTTAATAATACTTCATTATTCATTACATTTTCCTTTATTAACGCTGCCGTGGTTTGTCGATACTCATTCTGATTTCCGAAATCAGTAAAACATTATTCCTTTTAAAAAAACCAAGTACTCATTACTCACGAATGAGGTTTCATACAAAATTCATAGTAATACATTTAAGTCAAGTCTCTTATCTTTTAAGATCAAGTCTCTTAACTTCTAAAAATCAGTAAACCATTCTCTTTATCTCTTTTAAGACGTTATACCTAACTTCCTATAAAGCTAGTATAACTCTTATGTTTTCAAAATCAAGTATTACTCTTCTTTCAAAAAGGGTTTCTTAATGAAATACTTCAAGTTCTTTATTATCACACATCAAGCCAGTTACCTTTTAAAAACCACAAGCACTTCTTACCTACATAAAGTTGTTATAACCAACTTCACATAAAGCCGTTATAACACTTTATGTTTTAAACCAATCAAATACATTTAACACATGTACGTCTACCGTACTACATAGTTATACACATATCATGCTAGAAGAGCTAGGAAGAGGTTCACATACCTCGCGACGATTATCGACTAATAGCAAACGCCCAAGTACCTCAAACCGTCGGCTACTCCTTAAGCCACGTAGATCACGCCACACGTAGTACTTCAACCTATAAGGCCACAAGGCGCTTATTAATCTTCTAAACACACGGTTCCCATATTCTACAGAAAATTCGGCAGCACCTCCCCCCCGCAACCGCATAAATCTCCTCCTCTATCGAGGCCGGCTATCAAGCCAACCAGGGGGGGTTATACGTCTAATCCGGACGTGTACAATTCTACTACTCAGTAAAACTACACAAGTTCACCGTAATACACCCTATGTAATTACGTCATTCTTTTCTTTAAATTCAGGCTTAAGTCAAAAGACATTGCCACAATACTAAGTTCAGTTCTATATATAGTATACTCCAACTATATATTACAACGACGTGTAATTTCCAATTACCAAAGGGGGACAAGATTATTTACCTCGATAAGCCCAAAATTATCCGAGATAAAAGTCGATCCTGAGCAAGGTTTAGCTCCTACTCCGTGCGCTCCAATCCGCTCCAAACAACCCTTAGAAGTTCTAACCAACTTCTACTTACATACTTCAACCAACTATGAAGATTTCCTTAGGGTTTCGGTTTGAGACTAAAAGGACAAAAGGTAGTATTTCCGAGTTCTACGTATAGAGGTAACTTTTGGAATACTACAAGGTAAAGGCTAAGGTATTTTGGGCATTATAACAATACTTGGAGGAGTATTTCAATACTACAAGGGAGGGGGTATATTTCTCGAAACAACTAGGCTAGGGGGGGGTACCCCTCGGCAAGACACCACAAGGGGGGGAGGGGAACCTCTCGGCCAAAGGCCACTAGAAGGGGGAGGGGGAGAGGCTTTGGACGGCACAACAAGAAGAGGGGAGGGAGATTTCAAGACTTAGAATGAAATGAGGGATGAAGAAAAACCTTCAAGCAAGGGGGTATTTATAGGGACACCAACGGACAAGATCAAGCCATGTGTGGGGCAAGTGGATGGCCAAGATTGGCACAAGTGCACCCTAACCTACTCCTTAAATCCCTCACAAAACAAAGACCCATGAAAAGGGCCTCAAAACCCTCCTAGCCGTGGCCCTCTTTACCGTCCAATGAGGGTGACAAGTGTCACCCTCCCGTTGGTCCAAAAATGTTCCGTCGCTCGGAAAAATCCGCAAAAATACAAAACGACATAGCCGGAATTTTCCCTTCGTAAGCTTAGTAAAACGTTTCGTCGAAAAACGACTTTAATCGGGTGTTGTGCACAAAATTTCGAAACATGCCTAACTTTAAGTCTCAAATTGTCGCACGTACGTCCTTACGTATATACTCTGGAAATACGGGGTATAACATTCTCCCCTCCTTAGAAACATTCGTCCCGAATGTTCCTTCTCAAGACGGATATCGATGAAATTCCTCTAACAAGTTGCCAACGCCACAGCTTGGCCACGAAATAACACACGTTCTCTTCCTTCCTTACTCGTCGTGCGATACCACTTTTGTCACTTTGCCGCGAGGTTCTAGTGTCACTCCGGCGACCCAACAAATGGTACCGAACTGCATGCGATCCCTGAGGTTCTAGTGTCTCTCAGGACGTGCCATACTTCAGTCATCCCTTCAGTTCTCAAAACTGTGGAGTCACTACCTCCAAACTTGGTCATCTTACTAACCTCAATCTTCTTTAAGGCCATTCCCGGCCTTCACGAACCGCTTCTGGTCGAACATATCCACGAACTCATACGATGGTCACCTAAACTGGGGCCTAGCACCCTCGTGACCCTACCACCTGGCGGGACTACCCAGAACTGACCCCACCCAAAACCGGGCTGCGGGTCGACCCGCGAGCGGCCATCAACCCGACCCACAATCGCGCCAACACTCTTGTTCCCCGATCCGGAACAATCTTACCTATACAAGTCATGAAAGCTACCACTTCCATTTCACACTACCCAGGGACTTACCCTTTTTCACTAACCAGGTTTCTAAATCACATTTTAGCACAAAGCTATCCGATCATAACACTAAACACATCATCAGTACATCAATACATACAAACTCTAGAGGGTTAAGGATATACCTGAAAATAGGCGGTTCAAAGGACCGCTAAAACTGGAAACTTCCACCGCGACCTCTACCGTGTACGGCAATGAACATCCCGCCTAGCTATGGAAGGTGAAGAACCCGCAATCGATCTAGTAGTTCGTGCTATCCTACCAGCATACCCTCGGCCTGACAGCTCTCGTCAAATGGCCCTGTCGGCCGCAAGCATAGCAATCTCCCAAACCAAGACGACATTCTCTACGGGCTTTACCACAATGGTCACACCGAGATACGGTGGCCTCATCCGTGAGTACTCCTACTCGAAAATCAAACACAGGAGCCCCGACCGCCTCCCGAATATCCCGGCGTCCCGGGCGTCGTGGAGGACCACTGCATCGGGCGAGGTACATAACTAGTCACTGCCGGCGCGTCCGCCTCGAACGTTACTAAAGGACCGCTGCTCGCCCTCTTCGCCGACCTTGGTCAATCCGCCGATTTATCCGCCTCACATCCGTGCATACGCTGCGCGGCAATGTCCATGCCTACCAAGAGCTACACCAACAACTCTCTCGCTAGGTAATCATCGAGCCTCGTAACATATCGGTGCACTCGATCCTCCATACTAGCTACCAACGCGGGACCTACGCCAATGAGTCGAACTCCACATTGTACTTCAACCGTACGCCTGCTCGCCGCAACACCAAAAATCGCCCGAGCCCTCCTCATCCGGGAGGCAAGAAATGTGCAAGAAAGGCCTCGAGAACTCGTTCTGCATACTGGAAGGGCATGCTCTCCCCGGGACCGCTCCCATGACTCAAACCTGTCGACGGCGGTATCACGCAGCCGAGGCGAACCTAGGACCACCGACTCGGTCTCCGCTGCCGTGATCACTCTCATGATCCGTCAGAATCGCTGATGAACTCCTCGCGATCATCCTCGTGACTCGACCCATAAAACTCTGGCGGTTTACAACTCGTAAAATCCCGTAGCCTCGAACTATCTCGATCTGGTGAACCATCGGTGCATCGAACTGCCAAGGCCCACTATCCTCAAGTCGCCACAACCACGCCATTAATCGGGCCCACTCCTTGTAACACATCTCCTCTCGCCTGCATCGCGGATCGAGGCTCGTGCATCGTGGTATGCACTCTAAGATTTATACAACAACTATGACGGACAGGCCCTGCCATGCCCCTGAATGTACAAGAACCTGCAGACTCAGGGTAACATACCAACAGATAAGCCTCCGAAGGAACGGAGCTTCCCAATACGCTGAAATGTGATCCTAGAAGCGAGGATCGACAGCCGATGTACCTCTACCTGCGGCATGAACGCAGCCCCCCGAAGGAGGTCAGTACAACAGGTACCAAGTATGTGAAATCAGAAATATCAGAATGAAATCATAGCGATCTATATAAAGCAGAGACATGTATGATAACCAAACTACAAGACACCACATATAAATCATATCAAGTCGTGACTCACGCCTCCAAATCATCACTGTGTCTGATTCTTCCTCACCGCCGGCCTCATGATATAACAACGGCAATGAGTATATGTGAACACCAGGCCTACCTGTGTCAATAAAACCGTACGGGGCAAGTATAACTACCAGATCCGACCGTACCAATAATACTGTACAACCATATCATGAAGCCGACACGCGTGGCAATAGCCTCCACCACCCACCGCGCCACGAATGACGGGGCAAGTGAATCGGCTATGCCCTGCATCACAACCGTAAGTCACGGCTCCATCCAAATACCGACTCGCGGTCGACACGCGTGCAAGTACACTAGCCTCCACCGTAACCACCGCGCCACGTAGTGACGGGGCAAGTGAATCGCCAGCACCCGATCACAACCGTAAGTCACGATACTTCGCTGGCGACACGTGGCGCGTGCAATAACCTATACCGGATCTACCGCCACGTAGCCGGCGGTGGCAAGTAAACAGGCTACGCACCCGATCACAACCGTAAGTCACGATACTTCGCCATAAATAACCATAATGGTCACATATCCACATCATCTGTGTAGACATGTCCATGTAATAATAATGATGAAAGTATACTCGTGGAATCTCCCGTCACTGCCGGTATGTCCAAGTAAGTTCTCAACAAGTCAACCGGCCCTCCATCGAGAGACGCGGTAGTATAGAAACACAATTCTTGCACAACAAAGACTATCACCATAAGCATAGGCAAGTTAAACAACACCACACATAGGCAAGTTACACAACAATCAAGCATAGGCAAGTTACACAACAACGAGCATAGGCAAGTTATACATAACTCAAGGTACTTTTATTTTATGTCAAAGTCCGGGTTTTAACCCTAAAGTAGGTACATTAAATTCCTTTTAAAGAGATTCATTCCTTTTATAAAAGTCACCCGATACCCGTAGTATAAAATAGAGTGACTTACATCTTTTAAGTAAACCAAAACAACTTCCATACTTTTCTTTTTAAAACCAATTAAGGCAACACCATGCCTTCTTTTTAGACCAAAACACTTCTCTTTTTAAAGTCAAGTTACCACATTAAAACCAATGATAAAACCCTTATTTTGTTTTCATAAAGTCGTTATAACCAACTTCCCATAAAGCTGTTATAACACTTTATGTTTTAAACCATTTTAAGACAACACAATGCCTTTCTTTTCCCTAAAGTTCCAGTTTGCCTAATTTCAATTACGCAAGTCTCTTTTTAGAAAAATTTCATAGTTCAATGTCTTAATCTCTTTTTAAAACAATTGAGTAACATATGCCATAGGCGAGTAGGTTATTCTTGTTCATAATAAATCTTATTAAGCAGCCATGATCTAGAAAATGTAATATCATTTTGTCTCTTAACTTCTAAAAATCAGTAAACCATTCTCTTTATCTCTCTTAAGACGTTATACCTAACTTCCCATGAAGCTAGTATAACTCTTATGTTTTCAAAACCAAGTATTACTCTTCTTTCAAAAAGGGTTTTTTAATGAAATACTTCAAGTTCTTTATTATCACACATCAAGTCAATTATAAGTCAAATCAGTTATCTTTTAAAAGCCACAAAGCATTTCTTACTTACATAAAGCTGTTATAACCAACTTCCCATAAAGCCGTTATAACACTTTATGTTTTAAACCAATCAAATACATTTAACACATGTACGCTCACCGCATACTACATAGTTATACACATATCATGCTAGAAAAGATAGGAAGAGGTTCACATACCTCGTGACGATTATCGACTAATAGCAAAACGCTCCAAGTACCTCAAACCGTTGGCTACACCTTAAGCCAAGCAGCTCACGCCATACGTAGTACTTCAACCTATAGAGGCCACAAGGCGCCTATTAACATCTAGATCTCAATGTAGTACATTCTACAGAAAATTCGGCAGCACCACCCCCCCCGCAACCGCGTAAATCTCCTCCTCCATCGAGGCCGGCTATCAAGCCAACCAGGGGGGGGGGTGTATACATCTAACCGGACGTATACAATTCTACTTCACAGAAAAGCTACACAAGTCTATCAGAATACACCCTATGTAATTACAGTTCAGTTCTCTTCTTTAAAATTCAGGCTTAAGTCGCAAGACATTGCCGTAAGTATTATTCAGGCTTAAGTCAAAAGACATTGCCGCACAATTATGTTCAATTCTATATATAGTATACTTCAACTATATATTCCTACAACATGTAATTTCCAATTTACAACAGAAGGTCAAGAGTGTTTACCTCGATAAGCCCAAAATTATCCAAGTTTAATGTCGATCCTGAGCAAGGTTTAGCTCCTACTCCGTGCGCTCCAACCCGCTCCAAACAACCCTTAGAAGTTCTACGCAACTTCTACTTAACACTTCAACCGACTATGAAGGTTTTCCTTAGGGTTTCGTTTTTGTGACTGAGGGAAAGTATAATAGTATTTCCGGGCTCTACGTATAGAGGTAACTTTGGAAAGTACTACAAGGTATATGGGCTAAAGTATTTGGGCATTATAACAATACTTGGAGAGTATTTCTACACCACAAAGGGGGGGTATTATACGAAAACAATTTAGGCTAGGGGGGGTACCCCACGGCTAGACACTACAAAGGGGGAGGGGGGAGGCCCTCGGCCAAGGCTTCACTCAAGGGGGGGGGGCTTTGGACGATTTCAACACACAAAGGGGGAGAGATTTCAAGACTTGGAAAATGATTTTTGGATGAAGAAAGTTCATCACTTAGGGGGGTATTTATAGGTCAAGGAAAGGCCAAACAATGGCCAAGATCATGCCAAGTGCAAGGCAAGTGTAGGGCCAAGATCATGCCAAATGCACCTTATCCATCTACCACAAAAATATCCTACCAACCCCTTGACCAAAACAAGGCCATTTCATCCCACTTGTTGCCGCCCAACGTCCCCAATGAGAGGGTGACAAGTGTTGCCCTCTCGTTGGTCCAAAATGTTTCGTCTCTCGGAAAAATCCGCAAAAATTAAAAATGACATAGCCGGAATTTTCCCTTCGCAAGTTATGTAAAACGTTTCGTCGAAAAACGACTCTAACCGGGTGTTGTGCACAAAATAAATCATCCAAGCCACTTTAAAGTTCAAATTTTTCTACGTACGTCCTTACGTACATACTCTAGAAATACGGGGTATAACATTTTATCATTGGATTTAAAATGATAACTTGACTTATAAACAACTTGATTTTGGGAAAGGAGAAGTAATTTGATTTAAAGGTATAGGTTACTTGTTTTTAAAAGAGTAAGACACTTGGTTTAAAAAGTATATTGCTACTTGACTTTTAAAGGAGAAATGCCTTTGTTTTAAAAGAAGGTATGAAAATTGTTTTGGTTTTACTTTGATGTCTTTTGACTTGAGTTTAAATAATAAGAATCTGGAAGTATTTCAAAAGAGTTATTAACCATTTTTGAAAGAAAAGAAATACTTGGTTTTAAAAGCTTAAGTATTATACTAGCTTTATGGGAAGTTAGGTATAACGACTTAAGGAAGATAGAAGGAACGGTTTACTTTTTTATTTTATGAAAGTCTTGTATTGATTCTGGAAAGTGTAGTAAGATGGTTTGATAAGTAGACATGTTAGGATGCTACGTGTGTTAGTGTCTTGTGATGTTTGTATAAAGGGGTTTCCCTTGTTGTGCTTATGTTGTTTAACGTTAAGCTGTTATGTTAGTATTATATCACTCACCTTGTTATACCCTGTATTTCCGGAGTATGTACGTGAGGGCGTACGTACGAAAGTTTGGCCTTAAAAGTTTAGGCATGGCACGTTTTTTGGGCACAACTCACTCAAGGAATCGTTTTCCGACGAAACGTTTTACAAGACTCGCGTAGGATAAATTCCGGCTATGCCATTTCTAATTTTTGCGGATTTTTCCGAGAGACGAAACACTTTGGACCAACGAGAGGGCGACACTTGTCACCCTCTCATTGATGGATGTGAGGCGGAATTGAGGCCGATTGGAGTGCCAATTTTGTAAAGTAGTTGGTAGGATATTTTGTGTGCAAGTTGGCTAGGTACACTTGCCCTAATCTTGACCTTACACTTGGCATAATCTTGGCCATTGGTTGGCCATCCCTTGACCTATAAATACCCCTCTTGTGATGAAGAGTTCTTCATCCACAAAAGCCTTCCAAGTCTAAAATCCTTCCCTCTCCCTTAAGCCTCTTTTCGTCCAAACACCTCCCTTTGGAGAAGCTTAGCCGAGGCTACCCCCTAGCCTAGCCGAAATCTACCCCCCCTCCCTTGGTAGAAAAGTTGCCTTCTAGTATTGTTATAATGCCCAAAATACCCTAGCCCAAATCCCTTAGTAATAAGTAGAAGTTGTGAAGAACTTCTAAGGTTTCTCGAGCTATCAGAGCGTACAACTTAGGAGCTAAGCCTTGCTCCGGATCGACTTTTATCTAGGATATTGTTGGTCTTACCGAGGTAAATAATCTTGTCCTTCTTTTGTAATTAGAGAATACATACTGTAGTAGTATAAGAATAAGTATTAAATACTTAAGAAGAATATTACAGAATAGAATTGAACTGTTATCACAGTAGAAGGGTTTAAAAGAAGAATAATTGAACTATACTTACTTAGGACTGTTTTCACAGTAGACTTGAGTAGCTCACCGGGTAGGGAAGTGCTGCCCGATTTTCCATAGGATATAGAACCCTTTGCTTAGAACTGTTTACAGAGTAGTCTAGACGTTGATAGACGTGTCTGACTATTATAGGTTGATTCTCTGCGCGCGACATATTCAACTTGGCAGGTGGTTTTCGCCGAGAAGGTATGTGATTCTTCCTAAAGCATGATATTTTAAAATATATATATAGTAGACGTGACGTGCGTGTTAATCGAATAATACTTACGGCAATGTCTTTCGACTTAAGCCTGAATAATACTTACGCAATGTCTCGCGACTTAAGCCTGAATAATAAGGATCCAAAGCATTTCAAAAGATTATCAATCATTTTTAATGTAAGAGAACTAATTGGTTTTAAAGCGAAGCTTAAGAGTTATACTAGCTTTATGGGAAGTTAGGTATAACCACTTAAGCATGATAAAAGAAACAGTTTGCCTATGCGTTTATAATGCACTTATATTGATTTGTGAAAAGAATAAATAAGATGGTTTGATAAGTAGACATGATATGATGCTATGTGTTAGTGTCTTGTAACGTTTGTGTAAGAGAGTATTCTGTTGTGCTTATGTTGTTTAACGATAAGTTCGTTAGGTTAGTGTAATATCACTCCCTCTTGACATATTACGGGGTTGTCGCCTCCGATGCGGGGTAGACTCAGCGGTGCAGGACCATGATTCGAGAATACCTCATGCGGGTCCAGGGACCTATCGCGAGCTACGGAGTTCCGTGTTAGTGTGCGTGGTTATACCTCATGCGTCTATGTGGCCATGCGGACTACGAGTCCGGGGCGATGCCGAGGAGTAGCTACCTCGATGCGGGTTATATACCCTATGCGGGCCTATGTGAGTGGCCTATGCGACTACGGAGTCCAGGATTAGGCTTGCATGGTGATACTACGCAATCGCCCTGCTCGATCATTCGCAGCCTAGAAAAGACATTCGCATTTACCTATTGATGCTCTTGTTTATGATGTGGCACTATGTGCGGTTACCTTGGTTGTTACATATATGTAAACTGATTTTAAAATGATATGTTTTCATTTAAGTACTTTACAGTTTCGCATACTTAGTACCTGTTGTACTGACCTCCTTCGGGGGGCTGCGCGTATAAAGAG
The DNA here is from genome assembly GCA_029844215.1 of Przewalskia tangutica. Taxonomy (NCBI): domain Eukaryota; kingdom Viridiplantae; phylum Streptophyta; class Magnoliopsida; order Solanales; family Solanaceae; genus Przewalskia; species Przewalskia tangutica. The sequence continues at coordinate 110,474,096 of CM056718.1, forward strand.
GCCAGAGCCTCTACCACGGGAACAGACCCGAACCGTGGCTCTCCGTATGGCACGTCCGCTGTGTATGGGATCGCATGCAGCCCGGTACCATTTGTTGGGTCGCCGGAGTGACACTAGAACCTCGCGGCAAAGTGACAAAAGTGGTATCAGAGCAGTTAATCCTCGGAAAGTGTCTACAGACCGTATCTAGTAGAGTCTTGATTATCGGTGTGTTGTGCACCACACCAATAATCAGGAGGCTATAGGATATTTAGGATTGGTTTCCATTCTTCTCATTCTGAGATCGTGCCTTAGAGCTGTGTTATAAGTCGGACCCTTCTAACGTATCCCTTTTTCTGTAACAGTTATGCCTCCACGTAAGGCAACCCGGGCCCAGAAGGGCAAGGCAGCCGAGGGAGCTGCTAGTGGGACACCTAGAGTCACGAGGGCTCGGGCCCAGTCTATACCAGACAATGAAGTTACGACGCCGCCGACCCAGAGAGGTTTAGGCGCAGCGGCAATGAGACCACAGTACTTACACCTCCAGTCCCACAGCCTGGAGCAGATGAGATGGGTTACAGAGAGATGGCTCGCCATCGCCAGATCGTGGCCGCATGAGGGCAGGACAGCCGGATGCGCTTCCAGCCCCACCCGGCCGTACCGTGGTTCACCCGAGGGCAGAGAGTTTGAGGTTACGAGACTTCCTGAGTTGTAGCCCGCCAGTTTTACGGGTCGAGGCCGGAGGATGATCCGCAGGAGTTCATCCGTCAGCTACAGAGGATTTTGAGAGTGATCAGGGCGTCGGAGACCGAGTCCGTGATCTTTGGTTCACATAGGCTGCGTGATACCGCAGTCGATTGGTTTGATTCGTGGGAGTTATCCCGGGGAGAGCACGCGCCCCGCCTACTTGGGATGAGTTCTCGAGGCTTTCCTCACTCACTTCTTGCCTCCACAGATGAGGAGGGCGCGGGCTGATAGATTTTTACTGCTGAGACAGAGGGGACGCACAGTCAGGGAGTACAATGTCGAGTTCGATTCTTTGGCTCGATATGTCCCAAAGATTGGTAGCAGATATGGAGGATAGGTGCACCGCCACGCCACCGCTAGATGACTATATGGCCGACTCTTGTGCGGGTGTTTCTCTTCACCGGTATGGACATTACCCGCATGCAGCTCATGCTCTTGGATGCGAGGCGAGCGAGACCGACGGGTTGACAGTGCAGCAGAAGAAGACCAGACAGCAGGTCTTTGGTGGCTATCGTGGTGGCGGCCTCAAAGCGGCCGAGATTTGCACCACAGCCAGCTCAGAGCACTCCTGCACCGTCCTCAAGACACCTGAGATATTCGAGGGCGCACTGTGGCCCAGTGGCTTCGTGACGCCCGAGCAGAGGCATCGCCGATCGGGACCACCCCCTCGGTGTGGCGACGGTAGATCCCATTTCGAGTTGTGGTGCGCTACGAGCTTGTTTCGATTGTGGCTGCCAGGTCACTATGCGAGGAACTGTCCAGGCGGCGAAGCTGTCCGACCAAGCGGCGGGCTTGATGGTAGGGTCACCTACGTGTTCTTTCGCCGGGTCTTCTTCATCCCCGACAGCTACTCGCCCCGGAGGGCAAGGTACTCATGGACCAGCAGGTCACGACAGAGGTCATGGCGCGGGTCCCAGTTCTAGCGGTCCTCAGAACCGCATTTATGCCTTGTCCAGCCGACAGGATCAGGAGGCCTCACCTGATGTCGTCACAGGTACCTTATCAGTTTCTGGGTTTGATGTGTATGCTTTGATAGATCCGGTTCTACTGGCCCTATATATCTCCCTTGTTGCTAGTAGGATAGGGATAGAGCACGAGTCCATAGACCCTTTCGAGGTAGCTACGCCAAATGGGTGATTCGGTGGTAGCTCGGCGTATAGAGCTTGTCCTGTGACCATTTACAGTCGTCGGACCCTAGCCGACTTGATAGAGTTGGAGATGATTGACTTCGACGTGATCATGGGGATGGATTGGCTAGCTTCTTGCTACGCCAATGTAGACTGCAGAGAGAGAGAGTAGTACGGTTCCAGTTTCCTGAGGAGCCGGTTGTTGAGTGGGAGGGGAGCACGGTATCGCCGAGGGGTAGGTTTATTTCCTACCTCAAGGCTAGGAAGATGGTGCAGAAGGGGTATATCTACCATCTTTTGCCGCCCAACGTCCCCAATGAGAGGGTGACAAGTGTTGCCCTCTCGTTGGTCCAAAATGTTTCGTCTCTCGGAAAAATCCGCAAAAATTAAAAATGACATAGCCGGAATTTTCCCTTCGCAAGTTATGTAAAACGTTTCGTCGAAAAACGACTCTAACCGGGTGTTGTGCACAAAATAAATCATCCAAGCCACTTTAAAGTTCAAATTTTTCTACGTACGTCCTTACGTACATACTCTAGAAATACGGGGTATAACATTTTATCATTGGATTTAAAATGATAACTTGACTTATAAACAACTTGATTTTGGGAAAGGAGAAGTAATTTGATTTAAAGGTATAGGTTACTTGTTTTTAAAAGAGTAAGACACTTGGTTTAAAAAGTATATTGCTACTTGACTTTTAAAGGAGAAATGCCTTTGTTTTAAAAGAAGGTATGAAAATTGTTTTGGTTTTACTTTGATGTCTTTTGACTTGAGTTTAAATAATAAGAATCGAAGTATTTCAAAAGAGTTATTAACCATTTTTGAAAGAAAAGAAATACTTGTTTTAAAAGCTTAAGTATTATACTAGCTTTATGGGAAGTTAGGTATAACGACTTAAGGAAGATAGAAGGAACTTTACTTTTTATTTTATGAAAGTCTTGTATTGATTCTGGAAAGTGTAGTAAGATGGTTTGATAAGTAGACATGTTAGGATGCTACGTGTGTTAGTGTCTTGTGATGTTTGTATAAAGGGGTTTCCCTTGTTGTGCTTATGTTGTTTAACGTTAAGCTGTTATGTTAGTATTATATCACTCACCTTGTTATACCCTGTATTTCCGGAGTATGTACGTGAGGGCGTACGTACGAAAGTTTGGCCTTAAAAGTTTAGGCATGGCACGTTTTTTGGGCACAACTCACTCAAGGAATCGTTTTCCGACGAAACGTTTTACAAGACTCGCGTAGGATAAATTCCGGCTATGCCATTTCTAATTTTTGCAGATTTTTCCGAGAGACGAAACACTTTGGACCAACGAGAGGGCGACACTTGTCACCCTCTCATTGATGGATGTGAGGCGGAATTGAGGCCGATTGGAGTGCCAATTTTGTAAAGTAGTTGGTAGGATATTTTGTGTGCAAGTTGGCTAGGTACACTTGCCCTAATCTTGACCTTACACTTGGCATAATCTTGGCCATTGGTTGGCCATCCCTTGACCTATAAATACCCCTCTTGTGATGAAGAGTTCTTCATCCACAAAAGCCTTCCAAGTCTAAAATCCTTCCCTCTCCCTTAAGCCTCTTTTCGTCCAAACACCTCCCCCCCCCTTTGGAGAAGCTTAGCCGAGGCTACCCCCCTAGCCTAGCCGAAATCTACCCCCCCTCCCTTGGTAGAAAAGTTGCCTTCTAGTATTGTTATAATGCCCAAAATACCCTAGCCCAAATCCCTTAGTACTTAGTAGAAGTTGTGAAGAACTTCTAAGGTTTCCTTGGAGCTATCAGAGCGTACAACTTAGGAGCTAAGCCTTGCTCCGGATCGACTTTTATCTAGGATATTGTTGGTCTTACCGAGGTAAATAATCTTGTCCTTCTTTTGTAATTAGAGAATACATACTGTAGTAGTATAAGAATAAGTATTAAATACTTAAGAAGAATATTACAGAATAGAATTGAACTGTTATCACAGTAGAAGGGTTTAAAAGAAGAATAATTGAACTATACTTACTTAGGACTGTTTTCACAGTAGACTTGAGTAGCTCACCGGGTAGGGAAGTGTTGCCCGATTTTCCATAGGATATAGAACCCTCTGCTTAGAATCAAGCATGCAGTAGTCTAGACGCTGATAGACGTGTCGACTATTATAGGTTGATTCTCAAGGCGACATATTCAACTTGGCGTGGTTTTCGCGAAGGTATGTGATTCTTCCTAAAGCATGATATTTTAAAATATATATATAGTACGGTAGACGTACACGTGTTAACTGAATAATACTTACGGCAATGTCTTTCGACTTAAGCCTGAATAATACTTACGGCAATGTCTCGCGACTTAAGCCTGAATAATAAGGATCTGAAAGCATTTCAAAAGATTATCAATCATTTTTAATGTAAGAGAACTAATTGGTTTTAAAGCGAAGCTTAAGAGTTATACTAGCTTTATGGGAAGTTAGGTATAACCACTTAAGCATGATAAAAGAAACAGTTTGCCTATGCGTTTATAACAGACTTATATTGATTTGTGAAAAGAATAAATAAGATGGTTTGATAAGTAGACATGATATGATGCTATGTGTGTTAGTGTCTTGTAACGCTTGTGTAAGAGAGTATTCTGTTGTGCTTATGTTGTTTAACGATAAGTCGTTAGGTTAGTGTAATATCACTCCTCTTGACATATTACGGGGTTAAGCCGCCTCCGACGCGGTAGACTCAGCGATGCAGGACCATGATTCGAGAATACCTCATGCGGGTCCAGGGACCTATGCGAGCTACGGAGTTCCGTGTTAGTGTGCGTGGTTATACCTCACGCGGTCTATGTGGCCATGCGGACTACGAGTCCAGGCGATGCCGAGGAGTAGCTACCGATGCGGGTTATATACCCTATGCGGGCCTATGTGAGTGGCCTATGCGGACTACGGAGTCCGAGATTAGGCTCGCATGGTGATACTACGCAATTGGCCCCGCTCGATCATTCGCACCTAGAAAAACCTCATTACGATTTACCTATTGATGCTCTTGTTTATGATGTGGCACTATGCGTTACCTTGGTTGTTACATATATGTAAACCGATTTTAAAAATGATATGTCTTCATTTAAGTACTTTACGCTGCATACTTAGTACCGTTGTCTCGACCTCCTTGAAGGCGCGTATAAAGAGTCCAGAGCTCTACCACGAATGCATCGAACCGTGGCTCTCCGTATGGCACGTCCGCTGTATGGGATCGCATGCAGCCGCACCATTTGTTGGGTCGCCGAGTGACACTAGAACCTCGCGCAAAGTGACAAAAGTGGTATCGAGCGCTAATCCTCGGAAAGTGTCTACAGACCGTATCTAGTAGAGTCTTGATTATCGGTGTGTTGTGCACCACACCAATAATCGTGAGGCTATAGGATATTTAGGATTGGTTTCATTCTTCTCATTCCGAGATCGTGCCTTAGAGTCGTGTTATAAGTCGGACCCTTCTAACGTATCCCTTTTTCAGAATATTATGCCTCCACGTAAGGCAACCCGCCCGTGGCGGCAAGGCAATGAGGAGCCGCTAGTGGGACACCTAGAGTCACGAGGGCTCGGGCCGATCTATACCGAGACGAAGTTCTACGACGCCGCACCCCGTGAGGGTTTAGGGCGCAGCGGCGGTGACGAGACCACAAGATACCTACACCTCCAGTCCCACAGCCTGGAGCAGATGAGATGGGTTACAGAGAGATGGCTCGCCATCGTCAGATCGTGGCGATACGAGACATCGCCGACGGCGATTCGATCCCCAGTCGTACCCGTGGTTCACCCGAGGGCAGAGAGTTTGAGGCTACGAGACTTCCTGAGTTGTAGCCCACCAGAGTTTTACGGGTCGAGGCCGGAGGATGATCCGCAGGAGTTCATCCGTCAGCTACAGAGGATTTTGAGAGTGATCAGGGCGTCGGAGACCGAGTCCGTGATCTTTGGTTCACATAGGCTGCGCGTGATACCGCGATCGATTGGTTTGATTCGTGGAGTTATCCCGGGAGAGCACGCGTCCCAAACTACTTGGGATGAGTTCTGTGAGGCTTTCCTCACTCACTTCTTGCCTCCACAGATGAGGAGGGCGCGGTCTGATAGATTTTCACCGAGACAGAGGGACGACACGTGGAGTACAATGTCGAGTTCGATTCTTTGGCTCGATATGTCCCAAAGATTGGTAGCAGATATGGAGGATAGGGTGCACCGCCACGCCACCGGCTAGATGACTATATGGCCGACTTCTTGTGCGGTGTTTCTCTTCACCGTATGGACATTACCCGCATGCGAGCTCATGCTCTTGGATGCGAGGCGTAGAGACCGACGGTTGTGACAGGCAGAAGAAGACCAGACAGCAGGTCTTTTGGTGGCTATCGTGGTGGCGGCCTCAAGAAGCCGAGATTTGCACCACGCCACTCGAGCACTCCTGCACCGCCCTCGACACAGATATTCGAGGGCGCACTCAGGCCCTGTGGCTTCGACGCCCGTCGAGCAGAGGTATCGCCGATCGGGACCACCCGCCGGTGTGGCCGATGCGGTAGATCCCATTTCGAGTTGTGGTGCTACGGAGCTTGTTTGATTGTGGCCAGGCAGGTCACTATGCGAGGAACTGTCTCACCAAGGGCGGCGAGGAACCGTCCGACCAAGGCGAGGCGATGGTAGGGTCACCTGAGTTCTTTCGCGGGTCTTCTTCATCCTCGACAGCCTACTCGCCCGGAGGCAGGTACTCATGGACCAAAGGTCGCGACAGAGGTCGTGGCGCGGGTCCCAGTTCTAGCGGTCCTCAGAACCGCATTTATGCCTTGTCCAGCCGACAGGATCAGGAGGCCTCACCTGATGTCGTCACAGGTACCTTATCAGTTTCTGGGTTTGATGTGTATGCTTTGATAGATCCGGGTTCTACTGCCCCATATATCTCCCTTGTTGCTAGTAGGATAGGGATCGAGCGTGAGTCCGTAGACCCTTTCGAGGTAGCTACGCCAGTGGGTGATTCGGTGGTAGCTCGGCGGGTATATAGAGCTTGTCCTGTGACCATTTACAGTCGTCAGACCCTAGCCGACTTGATAGAGTTGGAGATGATTGACTTCGACGTGATCATGGGGATGGATTGGCTAGCTTCTTGCTACGCCAATGTAGACTGCAGAGAGAGAGTAGTACGGTTCCAGCTTCGGCGAGCCGTTGTTGAGTGGGAGGAGCACTCAGACGCCGGGGTAGGTTTATTTCCTACCTCAAGGCTAGGAAGATGGTGCGCAGGCGGTATATCTACCATCTCGTCGGGTGTTTGATAATCGAGGTCGCAGCGCGATTTTCACCGCCATTCGAGTCGAGAGTTCCCGCACGTGTTTCCGCACGACCTCGTATCCTCCTGAGAGGGAGATTGAGTTTTGTATAGACATATTGCCAGACACTCGGCCTATTTCAATTCCGCCATACAGAATGGCACCTGCCGAGTTGAGAGAGTCAAGGATCGCCTTAGGATTTGCTAGAGAAGCGGCTTCATCAGCCTAGTGTTTCTCCCGGGAGCGCTGGTATTGTTCGTGAAGAAGAAGGACGGACGCCGCGCATGTATGTTGATTACTGCACAACAAGGTGACCATTAAGAATGTATACCCCTTCCTGTGATTGATGATTTGTTCGACCACTGCAGGGTGCGAGATGTTTCTCCAAGATTGATCTGCGATCGCTATCATCAAAGTAGTCGAGAGGTGGATGTCCCTAGACGGCATTCCGCATCAGACGCATTATGAGTTCAGTGGTCATGTTTTTGGGTTGACCAATGCTCGCAGTATTCATGGATTTGATGAACCGAGTGTTCAAACCATTTTTGGACACGCGTGATAGTGTTCATTGATGATATCTTGGTTTATTCTCGCCAGAGCGGAGCACGCGAGCATTTGAGGATCTTGGCCGACGCTTCTCAGACCAGAACAGACGCCAAGTTTTACAAATGTGAGTTTTGGATGACTTCGGTGGCTAATCTGTGGCATATTGTAGTGGCAGATGGCATTCGAGTGGATACGCCAAGATCGAGGCGATCAGACTTGGCCTGCACCTACTACTCCGGCAGGTTCGCAGCTCGGGCCTCGCAGATATTATCCGGTTCGTGGAGAAGTTTGCTTTATCTTCGCACCATTGACTAGGTCGACTCGTGGCGCCAAGTTTCAGCCGACTGATGCTTGTGGCGTGGTTTCGATTCGAAAGAGAGACTGACGACCGCCCCCATTCTTACTCTTCCAGAAGGTCCAGACGGCTATGTTGTGTATTGTGATGCGTCAGGCATCGGGTTGGGATGTGTGTTGATGCAGCAGGGCAAGGTTATAGCGTATGCATCCCGACACCAAGAAACACGGAGGAACTACCCCACCCATGATTTGGAGTTGGCGGTATGATTCACGCTTTGAAGATCTCGAGGCACTATTTGTATGGGGTTCATGTGGATATTTATACAGCACCACAAGAGCCTCCAAGATATCTTCACCAGAGGAGCCGAACTTACGGCGCAGACGGTGGTTAGAGTTGCTTAAGGATTACGATGTTGATATCCCGTACCACCCGGGAAAGCCAATGTTGTGGCGTATGCCTAGTCGTAGGTCGATGGGGAGCCTATCGATGTGCAGCAGAGAAGAGGACATGGTTCGTGATTTGCATCGATTAGCGAGCCTTGGTGTCCGCTTGATTGATTACGATAGCGTGGGGTTCGAGTTCGTGAGGTTGCCGAGTCTTCCATCGCCGAGGAGGTGAAGAGGCAACGCCGAGGATCCGCTTTGACACGTTATCGCGATACGGCTCTTCGTGAGGAAGGGTCCTTGAGGTAGCACCACGGGGTGCTAAGGTTTGAGGAGGTTGTGTGTTCCAGATGTTTCAGACTTGGCGAAGTTCTTGGGGAAGCACATACAAGCGTTACTCTATCCATCCGTGGTCGACCAAGATGTACCACGACCTTAGATCCGTATTGGTGGGATGGCGAAGAGGACGCTGCGAGTTCGTAGCTCGGTGCCCTTGTTGTCGCAGTAAGGTAGAGCACCGTGAGGCCCGTGGTTTGTTACGCACGATAGAGATCCCGACCGGAAGTGGGAGGTGATCAACATGGACTTCATCACGGGATTACCTCGCACTCGGAGGAGACATGATTCTATATGGGTTATCGTCGACAGTCGACTAAATCACCACTTTCTTCCCGTCAGACGACTTTTTCTACCGAGGATTATGCCGACTTTACATCCGAGAGATCGCCGATCGCATGGAGTCCCTACTTCGATCATATCGCATGTGGAGCCTGTTACGCTAACTTCGGAGGTCCTTCCGCAGGGTTTAGGACGCAGGTTAGGGGAGTGCGCATAATAATAGCTACCACTCCAAGATTCGGATGGCGCCTTATGAGGCCTTGTATGGGAGGAAGTGCGATCGCCTATAGGTTGGTTCGATGTGGGCGAGGTGCAAGTGGGACCAGATTTGGTGCAAGCAGTGGATAAGGCGAAGCTTATCCAGAGAGGTTGCCGATACCGTAGTCGATGTAAGTCATATGCAGATCATCGTCGTTGCATCCGAGTTCGAGGTTCATGATTGGGTTTTCCTAGGTGTCACCCATGGCGGTGTGATGAGATTCGGAAGAAGAAACTCACCCCAAGGTACATCGGGCCGCTTCGCATTGTCCGCAGGGTAGGCAAGGTTGCCTATGAGTTGGATCTGCCGTCCGATCTGGAGGCAGTGCATCCGGTTTTTCACGTATCTATGCTGAGGAGATGTATCGGGGATCCATCTAGGGTACACCCGATTGACGATGTTCAGGTGACCGAGGGGTTATCGTATGAGGAGATTCCCATAGCGATAGTCGATCGTCAGGTTAGGCGTTTGCGGACCAAGTGTTATACCCCGTATTTCCAGAGTATGTACGTAAGGGCGTACGTATAAAAGTTTAGCCTTAAAGTTAGGCACTTTGGACGAATTGTGCACAACTAGCGAAAAGAGTCGTTTTTCGAAGAAACGTTTCCACAGCTTACGTAGGGAAAATTCCGGCTATGTCATTTATTATTTTTGCGGATTTTTCCGAGATGAAATATTTTGGATCAACGGAGGGTGACAAGTGTCACCTCATCGACGCAAAATGGGCTTGATTTGGACGATTTTGTGCCTTTCCCTTGGTCAAGGGTTAGGTAGGATATTTTGGTGGTAGATGGATAAGGTGTACTTGGGTGAATCTTGGCCTTACACTTGCTATGCACTTGGCTTCATCTTGGCCCTTGGTTGGCCTTTGGTTAGCCTATAAATACTCCCTTAAGTTGAAGACTTTCTTCATCCTCACTTGAAAATTCCTAAGGCAAAATCCCTCCCTCTCCCTCTTGTTGCTCTCGTCCACCACACCCCCCTCCCCCTTTGTGGTAGCCTAGCTGAAACACCCTCCCCTCTTGGAGGCCCTCACGAGAAACCCCCCCTAGCCTTGTTGTGCTAAGTCGAAATACTACCATCCTTGGTTGAGAAATACTCTCCAAGTGTTGTTGTAATGCCCAAAATACCTTAGCCCATATACCTTGTAGTACTTTCCAAAGTACCCTCTATCCGAAACAACCCGGAAAATACGAGTATACTTTCCTTTAGCCTTTAGATGAAACCCTAAGGAAAAATCTTCACCCGTAGTTGAAGTTATAAGTAGAAGTTAGGACTTCTAAGGGTTTCTTGGAGCGAATTGGAGCGCACGGAGTAGAAGCTAAACCTTGCTCAGGAGCGACATATAACTTGGATAATTTTGGGCTTATCGAGGTAAATATCTTGTCCCCCTATTGTAATTGGAAATTACATGATTGTTAGAATATATAGTTGAAGTATACTATATATAGTATGAATATTGAAAAGGAACTGAACGTAGTTTTGCGGCAATGTCTTTTGACTTAAGCCTGAAGAATAAAGAGGAAAACTGAACTGTAATTACATAGGACTGTATTACAGTAGACTTATCTAGCATTACTGTGAAGTAGAATTGTACACGTCCGGTTAGGCGTAAACCCCCCGGTTGGCTCGTAGCCGGCCTCTAGAGGAGAGAGATTTACGCTATGCGGGGGGTGGGGGGGGGGGGGGGGAGGTGCTGCCGAATTTTCTGTAGAATATTCTACGTTGAGATCTAGATGTTAATAGGCGCCTTGTGGCCTTTATAGGTTGAAGTACTACGGGTGGCGCGATCTACTTGGCTTAAGGAGTAGCCGACGGTTTGGAGTACTTGGAGCGTTTTGCTATTAGTCGATACTCGTCGCGAGGTATGTGAACCTCTTCCTATCTCTTCTAGCATGATATGTGTATAACTATGTAGTACGGTAGACGTACATGTGTTAAAGATATTTGATTGGTCTACAACATAAAGTGTTATAACGACTTTATGGGAAGTTGGTTATAATAGCTTTATGTAGGTAAGAGAATGCTTTGTGATTTTTAAAAGGTAACTGATTTGAACTATGACTGGCTTGATGTGCGATAATAAAGAACATGAAGTATTTCAAAAGATTTATGAATCATTTTGATAAAAGAGTAATACTTGGTTTTTGAAAACTTAAGGGTTATATTAGCTTTATGGGAAGTTAGGTATAACAGCATTAAGAATGTTATATGGATTTCGGAAATGTGAACTAGTATCGAACGAACCACTGCAGCGTTAATAAAGGAAATGTACTGACTAATGAATTGTATTATTAAAACCAAGAGAAAACCTCCATCCGCATAAGAGCTAAGATGAGACAAAATGATATTACATTTCCTAGATCATGGTCGCTTAATAAAATTGATTATGAACAAGAATAACCTACACTCATATAAGGCATATGTTTCTGATTGTTTAAAAGAGAATTATATTCTTAGAATGATTAAGACTATGAACTATGAAACTTTTCTAAAATAAAATAAAGAGATCGGAGTAATTGAAATTAGGCAACCGAACTCTAGGGAAAAGGAAGGCATTGTTTTGTCTTAAAATGGTTTAAAACATAAAGTGTTATAACAGCTTTATGGAAAGTTGGTTATAACGACTTTATGAAAACAAAAGAAGGGTTTTATCATTGGTTTTAATGTGGTAACTTGACTTTAAAAAGAGAAGTGTTTTGGTCTAAAAAGAAGGCATGGTATTGCCTTAATTGGTTTTTAAAAAAGGAAAGTATGGAAATTGTTTCGGTTTACTTAAAAGATGTAAGTCACTCTATTTTTATACTACGGGTATTGGGTGACTTTTATAAAAGGAATGGATCTCTTAAAAGGAATTTAACGTACGTAGTACTTTAGGGTTAAAACCCGGACTTTGACATAAAAGAAAGTACCTTGAGTTGTGTATAACTTGCCTATGATTGTTGTTGTGAAACCTGCCTATGCTTATTGTCATAGCCTTGTTGTGCAAGTACTGTATTTTACTCAACTACCGGTTCATGGGATGAACCGGGAATGTATTCCACCCGACTACCGTGTTCATGGGATGAACCGGGAATGTATTTCACTTGACTACCGCGTTCATGGGATGAACCGGGAATGTATTTCACTCGACTACCGCTCATGGATGAACCGAATGTATTTCACTCGACCATCAAGGCCCATGGATGGACCGAATGTATTCTACCCGACTACCGAAGTTCATGAGATGAACCGGAATGTATTCCACACGCTTATACTCGGGTCCACGAGATGGGACGAGACATGTTAAACGTATCACATGGTTTGTACCTAGATCACGGCAATGGGAAGGAGTTCCACGCATGAGGGATGACTTTGAGGCGTGAGTCCCCGACTTGACATGATCGCTTATTATGAATCGTAGTTTGGTTATCATACATGTCTCCCGCTTTATATAGACTATATGATTTCATTTACGATTTTTACGCTTTCATACTTGGTGCACTGCCAGATCGACTTCTTCGGGGTTGCGTTCATGCCGCAGTAGAGGTACATCTATTGTCGATCCCCGCTTTTAGGATCACCTTTCAACAGATTGAAGCTCCGTTCCTTCTGAGGCTTATCTTTGCATGTTACCCCCGAGTCCAGAGGTTCTTGTACATTCGGGGTATGGCGGCCCCGCCCCGCCATAGTTGTTGTAAAAATCTTAGAGGTCCAGAGTAATCGCTGCGTGGCTGTAAGGATTGTAATCGCTCAAATGTTTATATATATATATGTTGAAAGGCAACCGCTTTGGTTGGCCTGTTTTCATTAATCTTGATCCATATTTATTTATATGTTTAAAGTTTTTATTTCCGCTGGTTTTCTCTGATGTTATATCACTAGGTGCCCGGTAGGCACTACCACGCCCGGTTCGGTCGTGACAAAAGTGGTATCGTGAGCGATTAATCCTCTGAAAGTGTCTACGCATCGTGTCTAGTAGAGTCTTGATTATCGGTGTGTTGTGCACCACATCTATAATCGTGAGGCTATAGGACATTTAGGATTGGTTTCCATTCTTCTCATTCCGAGATCGTGCCTTAGAGTCGTGTGATGAGTCGACCCTCTGTCAGATTCCTTTCCTTTACCGCTATGCCTCCGCAGAGTGCAACCTGTGCCCAGATGGGCAAGGCAATGAGGAGTCGTTAGTGAGATACAGAGGGGTACGAGGGCGCAGGCCCGGTCAGTACCTAAGACAGTGCTTCAGACGGCTAGTTTTGCGACGCCGCCAAAGACCAAAGAAGTTGAGAGCCGCAGCGGGTCGCCGAGACCACAGCCCTCGAGCCTCCAGCCCCACAGCCTGGGGCAGAGGAGATGGGGTACAAGGAGATGGCCCGCCATCGCCGTGGTCGTGGGCCGATATGAGGATAGGCCGACGCAGCAGCCTCAGCCCCAGAGCACCCGTAGTTCACCCCCGAGCAGACAATTTGAGACTACGGGATTTTCTGAGATGTAACCCGCCAGAATTTTATGGGTCGAGGCCTGAGGATGATCCACAGGAGTTCATCCGGCAGTTACAGCGGATCATGGGAGTGATCAAGGCTTCGGAGACCGAGTCGGTGGTCTTAGGTTCGCATCAGCTGCGTGATACCGCAATGATCGGTTTGATTCGCGAGCCGCCCCGGAGAGCACGCGCTCAGCAGTTGGAACGAAGTTCTCGTGGGCGCTTGCACATTTCTTACCTCCACGCATGGGAGGGCTCGCCGATGCATTTTTGACATCGAGGCGTGATCGCGACTGTTAGAGAGTATAATGTGGAGTTCGACTCATTAGCTCAATATGTCCCCGCTTTAGTGGCGACCATGGAGGATAGAGTGCACCGATATGTCACGTGGCTTGACGATTATCTAGCGTAGAGTTGCTCGTGTAGCTCTTCACCGGGCATGGACATTGCCCGCACGCAGCTTATGCACCGGGAGGTGAGGAGCGAACGAGTCGACTGAATGACCGAGATCGCCAGAAGAGGCCAGTGACACAGGTCCTTGGTAGCGCTCGAGGCGGATCGCCAAAGAATAAAGTTAGTTATGTACCTCCGCCAAGACAGAGTGGTCCTCCGCGCCTTCGTGACGTTGGGGTATTCGAGCCGGGTCGAGCTCCGTGGCTTCCGTTTACTGTGGTTACGTAAGTTCTAGCCGCCAGGATTCATGTCCCCTCTGCAAGACGATGCGCACGCCATCCCGAGAATGTCGCTTTTTATCGTGCTTGTTTCACCCGCGCCGCCGTGGCCATGTGACGAGATCGTGCTTATAGAGGGGTACCGTAGTATGACGCAACCTACCCGATCGCGGCGTGTTCATCGCCTTCTACAGCTATGCGCCCTGCAGGGCAGGCCTATGATTAGAGTGGAGCGGTAGATTCAGGTATATCCTTAACCCTCTAGAGACTTGTATGTGTTGATAATCATGATGTTGTGTTAAGTGTTATGTTCGGGTAATTGTGGGGAAATTTCCTTGGGTTGTGTAAGATGAAAGTGGTAGCTTTCGTGACGCGAATTAGTAAGAATGTTGCAGGGCGAGGAACGAGAAGTTGGCACGATTACGGGTCGGGTTGAGGACCATTCGCGGGTCAACCCGTAGCCCGGAATGTGGTGAGGTCAGTCCGAGGTGGTCCCGCCAGATGGTAGGGTCACGAGGATGCTAGGCCCAAGTTTAGATAACCATCGTAAGAGTTGGTGGATACATTCGACCAGAATCAGTTCGTGAAGGCCGGGAATGGCCTTAGGGGAAATCGAGGTTAGTAAGATGACCAAGTTGGAGGTAGTGACTCGAGGGTTGGAAACGAAGCGTTGCTGAAGTGTGGTGCGGATACTAGAAAGAGTTCGAGTGTTCGGTAGGGTACAACGAGATATGGGAGAAGTGAACGTGTGTGATCGCTTTTGCGAAACGAAGGTGCGAAGGAGTATATTTTGGACCTTGGTGGGAACTTTTGTGATCACAGAGGTGATTCCTCGTTGGCTTGGACTTGGGTTTTGCGCTGTGTTAATTGTGGCGGCGGCATGTTTGGTTTCGTAAGTATAGTAGTGAAGGCTATACCGGCACGTGTATGTTTTGAGGCTGAGAAGGAACATTCGGGACGAATGTTTCTAAGGGGGGAAGAATGTTATACCCCGTATTTCCAGAGTATGTACGTAAGGGCGTACGTATAAAAGTTTAGCCTTAAAGTTAGGCACTTTGGACGAATTGTGCACAACTAGCGAAAAGAGTCGTTTTCCGACGAAACGTTTCCACAGCTTACGTAGGGAAAATTCCGGCTATGTCATTTATTATTTTTGCGGATCTTTTCGGGAGATGAAATATTTTGGACCAACGGGAGGGTGACAAGTGTCACCCTCATTGGACGGCAAAATGGGCTTGATTTGGACGATTTTGTGCCTTTCCCTTGGTCAAGGGTTAGGTAGGATATTTTGGTGGTAGATGGATAAGGTGTACTTGGGTGAATCTTGGCCTTACACTTGCTATGCACTTGGCTTCATCTTGGCCCTTGGTTGGCCTTTGGTTAGCCTATAAATACTCCCTTAAGTTGAAGACTTTCTTCATCCTCACTTGAAAATTCCTAAGGCAAAATCCCTCCCTCTCCCTCTTGTTGCTCTCGTCCACCACACCCCCCTCCCCCTTTGTGGTAGCCTAGCCGAAACACCCCTCCCCCTCTTGGAGGCCCTCGGCCGAGAAACCCCCCCTAGCCTTGTTGTGCTAAGTCGAAATACTACCCTCCTTGGTTGAGAAATACTCTCCAAGTGTTGTTGTAATGCCCAAAATACCTTAGCCCATATACCTTGTAGTACTTTCCAAAGTACCCTCTATACGAAAAACCTGGAAAATACGATTATACTTTCCTTTAGCCTTTAGATGAAACCCTAAGGAAAAATCTTCACCCGTAATTGAAGTTATAAGTAGAAGTTGCGTAGGACTTCTAAGGGTTTCTTGAGCGAATCGAGCGCACGGAGTAGGAGCTAAACCTTGCTCAGGAGCGACATATAACTTGGATAATTTTGGGCTTATCGAGGTAAATATCTTGTCCCCCTATTGTAATTGGAAATTACATGATTGTTAGAATATATAGTTGAAGTATACTATATATAGTATGAATATTGAAAAGGAACTGAACGTAGTTTTGCGGCAATTTCTTTTGACTTAAGCCTGAAGAATAAAGAGGAAAATCGAATCAGAATTACATAGATCAGACAAGAGACTTATCTAGCATTACCGTGAAGTAGAATTGTACACGCCGTTAGACGTAAACCCCCTGGTTGGCAGCCTACTTCTGCAGAGAGAGATTTACGCTATCATGTGTGGGGAGGTGTCGCGAATTTTCTCAGAGAATATTCTACGTTGAGATCTAGATGTTAATAGGCGCCTTGTGGCCTTTATAGGTTGAAGTACTACGGTGGCGCGATCTACTGGCTTAAGGAGTAGCCGACGGTTTGAAGTACTTGGAGCGTTTTGCTATTAGTCGATACTCGTCGCGAGGTATGTGAACCTCTTCCTATCTCTTCTAGCATGATATGTGTATAACTATGTAGTACGGTAGACGTACATGTGTTAAAGATATTTGATTGGTCTACAACATAAAGTGTTATAACGACCTTATGGGAAGTTGGTTATAATAGCTTTATGTAGGTAAGAGAATACTTTGTGATTTTTAAAAGGTAACTGATTTGAACTATGACTGGCTTGATGTGCGATAATAAAGAACATGAAGTATTTCAAAAGATTTATGAATCATTTTGATAAAAGAGTAATACTTGGTTTTTGAAAACTTAAGGGTTATACTAGCTTTATGGGAAGTTAGGTATAACGGCATTAAGAATGTTATATGGATTTCGGAAATGTGAACTAGTATCGAACGAACCACTGCAGCGTTAATAAAGGAAATGTACTGACTAATGAATTGTATTATTAAAACCAGTAGAAACCTCCATCTGCATAGAAGCTAAGATGAGACAAAATGATATTACATTTCCTAGATCATGGCTGCTTAATAAAATTGATTATGAACAAGAATAACCTACACTCATATAAGACATATGTTTCTCAGATTGTTTAAAATAGAATTATATTCTTAGAATGATTAAGACTATGAACTATGAAACTTTTCTAAAATAAAATAAAGAGACTGGAGTAATTGAAATTAGGCAAACTGGAACTCTAGGGAAAAGGAAGGCATTGTTTTGTCTTAAAATGGTTTAAAACATAAAGTGTTATAACAGCTTTATGGGAAGTTGGTTATAACGACTTTATGAAAACAAAAGAAGGGTTTTATCATTGGTTTTAATGTGGTAACTTGACTTTAAAAAGAGAAGTGTTTTGGTCTAAAAAGAAGGCATGGTATTGCCTTAATTGGTTTTTAAAAAAGGAAAGTATGGAAATTGTTTTGGTTTACTTAAAAGATGTAAGTCACTCTATTTTTATACTACGGGTATTGGGTGACTTTTATAAAAGGAATGGATCTCTTAAAAGGAATTTAACGACGTAGTACTTTAGGTTAAAACCCTGACTTTGACATAAAAGAAAGTACCTTGAGTTGTGTATAACTTGCCTATGATTGTTGTTGTGAAACCCGCCATGCTTATTGTCATAGCCTTGTTGTGCAAGTCGATTTATTTTCAACTACCGGTTCACGGGATGAACCGAATGTATTCCACCGACTACCGTGTTCACGGGATGAACCGAGAATGTATTTCACTCGACTACCGCTGCTCATGGATGAACCGAATGTATTTCACTCGACCACCGCGCTCATGGATGAACCGAATGTATTTCACTGACTACCGCTGGCCCACGGATGGACCGAATGTATTCTACCCGACTACCGAAGTTCACGCGAGATGAACCGAATGTATTCCACACGCTTTCTATACCGGGTCCATGAGATGGGCCGAGACATGTTAAACGTATCACATGGTTTGTACCTAGATCGCCAAGAATGGCGGAAGGAGTTCCACGCATGAGGATGACTTTGAGCGTGAGTCCCCGACTTGACATGATCGCTTTTATTATGAATCGTAGTTTGGTTATCATACATGTCTCCCGCTTTATATAGACTATATGATTTCATTTACGATTTTTCTTTTCACATAATTGGTACCGTTGTATCGACCTCCTTGAGGCCGCTCATGCCGCAGTAGAGGTACATCGGCCGATCCCCGCTTTTAGATCACCTTTCAGCAGATTGAAGCTCCGCTCCTTCTGAGGCTTATCTTTGGTATGTTACCCCGAGTCCGTAGGTTCTGTACATTCTGGGTATGGCGGGCCCCGCCATAGTTGTTGTAAAAATCTTAGAGGTCAGTAGTAATCACAAGTGTGGTCAGAATCGCTCAAATGTTTATATATATATATATGTTGAAAGGCAACCGTTTTGGTTGGCCTGTTTTCATTCATCTTGATCCATATTTATTTATATGTTTAAAGTTTTTATTTCCGCTGGTTTTCTCTGATGTTATATCACTAGGGTGCCCGGTAAGGCACCAACACGCCCGTTCGGTCGTGACACCAGGACGTGGCTTCCACAAAGTCTTGTGAACGAGCTTAGGGAGGAGATGTCGTGGGATGCCGAGGAGGACATGAGGCGTATTTATCTTCACCTATTCACAACACGTCCAGGTAATTCACTTTCCTACTTGTAAATTTTCGTTATCGTTTTTGCCTAAGTGTTGTTATGTGGCCGTGTGTGGCATTTACAACTGTTTAAGTTATGAAGAACCTTATCGTTAACTGTCTTGGGAAGGAACATTCGGACGAATGTTTCTAGGGGAGAATGTTATACCGTATTTCTGAGTATGTACGTGAGGGCGTACGTACGAAAGTTTGGCCTTAAAAGTTTAGGCATGGCACGTTTTTTGGGCACAACTCACTCAAGGAATCGTTTTCCGACGAAACGTTTTACAAGACTCGCGTAGGATAAATTCCGGCTATGCCATTTCTAATTTTTGCGGATTTTTCCGAGAGACGAAACACTTTGGACCAACGAGAGGGCGACACTTGTCACCCTCTCATTAATGGATGTGAGGCGGAATTGAGGACGATTGGAGTGCCAATTTTGTCAAGTAGTTGGTAGGATATTTTGTGTGCAAGTTGGCTAGGTACACTTGCCCTAATCTTGACCTTACACTTGCCTTGCACTTGGCATAATCTTGGCCATTGGTTGGCCATCCCTTGACCTATAAATACCCCTCTTGTGATGAAGAGTTCTTCATCCACAAAAGCCTTCCAAGTCTAAAATCCTTCCTCTCCCTTGCCTCTTTCGTCCAAACACCTCCCCTGGAGAAGCTTAGCCGAGGCTACCCCCAGCCTAGCCGAAATCTACCCTCCCTTGGTAGAAAAGTTGTCTTCTAGTATTGTTATAATGCCCAAAATACCCAGCCCAAATCCCTTAGTACTTAGTAGAAGTTGTGAAGAACTTCTAAGGTTTCGAGCTATCTGAGCGCACAACTTGTGAGCTAAGCCTTGCTCCGGATCGACTTTTATCTAGGATATTGTTGGGCTTACCGAGGTAAATAATCTTGTCCTTCTTTTGTAATTAGAGAATACATACTGTAGTAGTATAAGAATAAGTATTAAATACTTAAGAAGAATATTACAGAATAGAATTGAATCTATCACAGTAGAAGGGTTTAAAAGAAGAATAATTGAACTATACTTATCGTCACGAATTCTGCCCGTGGATCGTGCCTTACCCGCACCCAAGTAGTCATACATCGAGAGATCAATGAAAATAAAACAACCAAAATATGAAACAAGATAAATAAGACACGCTTTAGGAAAAAGTTGCCTTTCGATATATGTATATAAGTACCCCAAATGAACAGCTACATCCCAACCTTACAACAGTGTATGCACTTCTAAGAGTTTAAACAACAATGGCGGACAGGCCCCGCCATACCCTCAATACAAATATCTACAACGACAGGGACCATACCAAAATGCTAAGCTTCCGAGAAACGGAGCTTTCCAACGCCAAACGGTGATCCTAAGAACGGATCAACAGTAGAGTACCTTTACTGCAGATGAACGCACAAGGAGGTCGATAACAGTACCAAGTATGTGAAACTCAAAATATCAGAATGAAATCATTGTAGTCTATATAAAGCAGAGACATGTATGATAACCAAAACTACGCTCACAAGAAATAAACAATATGTCAAGTCGTGACTCACGCCTCAAAGTCATTATAAAACCGCACGGTAAGTGCGAGGCATAGCCGACTACTAAAAACCCCCGATAACAAGGTCGTAAATCAGATTACATGAGATCTGCTCTGCATCACATGATCAAAGCCGCCACTCGCGCAGATCTAATGCGCGCCTAGCCTCGAACTTTCCGTAGCCCGCACGGGCCACCCAATGGCCCGCATGAGGTATTCCCGCATCGAGGTAGCTACTCCTAGCCGCCCCGACTCGTCGTCCGCATGGCCACAAAGACCGCATGACCACAAGGGCCGCATACTAACCTGGAACTCCCGTAGCTCCGCATAGGCCATACAGACCTGCATAAGGTATTCTCGAATCATAGGTCACTAGACCCGCCTGAGTCTACCCCACATCGGAGGGCAGCTTAACCCCCGGAATCATGAGTGATATAATATCAACATGACAGTTTTATCGTTAAACAACCTAAGCACAATAAGGGAAAACCCCTCTATACAAACATCACAAGATACTAACTCACGTAGATCCTAACATGCTTACTTATCAAGTCAACAAGAAAGTATTACAAGACTATCACAAATCAATACAATCAAGTTATTCACACAAGGTACTTTCTACATTATGCTAACAAGTTCGGGTTTTTAGCCCCAAAGTACTTTATGTATTACTCTTTTAAAAGATCCGTTTCTTTCACAAAAGTCACACAATACCCGTAGTATAAAAATAGAGTGATTATCTTTTGAAGTAAATCAACACATTTCTCTTTGTAAAATCAAGTAACAACATTCTTTTCCCAACGCTTAAGTTTGCCTAATTTCAATTACTCAAGTTTCTCATTTTCGAAAGGTTTCGTAGTTCATAGCTTTAATCCTTTAAAACAATTTGAGAAACATATACCCTAAGTGTGAGTAGGTTATTATTATTCGTAACAATCTTATTACAGCGGCCATGATCTAGTAAATGTAATATCATTTTGTCTCATCTTAGCTCCTATGTAGATGGAAGTTTCTACTGGTTTTAATAATACTTTATTAGTCAAAATAATTCCCTTTATTAGCGCTGCTGTGGTTTGTTCGACATTTATTCTGATCGGTAAAACATCATTCCTTTTTGAAAACCAAAAATACTATTTACTCAAAAATGAGGTTTCACACTTTTTAACAAAATTCATATTAGTATAATAAGTCAAGTCTCTTATTTCCTTAAATCAATAAATCATTCTTTTTATCACTCTTAAGCCGTTATACCTAACTTCCCATAAAGCTAGTATAACTCTTAAGCTTTTAAAACCAAGTGTTACTCTTCTTTAAAAAAAAGGTTTCTTAATTCTTTTGAACTACTTCAGATTCTTTTTATTCAGGCTTAAGTCATAAGACATTGCCGTAATTATTATTCAGGCTTAAGTCCGAAGACATTGCCGTAATTATTATTCAGGCTTAAGTCCAAAGACATTGCCGTAATTATTATTTAGTTAACACACGACGCCTACCGTACTATATACATATTTATTTAAAATATCATGCTCAAGAGTATAGGAAGAATCACATACCTTCTCGTGAAATCCACCGCCAAGTTGAATATGTCGCGCGCAGAGAATCGACCTATAATACCAACACGCCTATCAACGCCCGCATCAGATCGCATAAAGCTCTAAGCAGAGGGTTCGTTATTCTATGGACATTTGGGCAGCACTTCCTACCCGTGAGCTACTCAAGTTCATCGTGAAAACAAATTCTATGTAAGTACAGCTTATATTATTCATCTTTAAACCCTTCATCGTGATAACAGCTCAATTCTATTCTTTAATATCCTTCTAAGTATTTAATACTTACTCCTATACTTCTACAAGATATATATTCTAATTACAAAAGGAGGATAAGGTTATTTACCCTCGGTAAGCCCAATAATATCCTAGATCAAAGTCGCTACCGAGCAAGGTTTAGCTCCTAAGTTGTGCGCTCCAGAGCTCCAAGAAAACCTTAGAAGTTCTTCACAACTTCTACTAAGGACTAAGGGATTTGGGCTAGGTAATTGGGCATTATAACAATACTAAGGCAACTTTTCTACCAAGGGAGGGGGTAGTGTTTCGCTAGGCTAGCTTTAGAGGGGTTGCTCTCGGCCAGGGCTTCTCAAAGGGAGGGGTGTGTTTGGACGAAACAACAAGAGGAGAGGGAGGGATTTGAGACTTAGAAAGATTGCTCAATTTAGGATGAAATAACTCTTCAACAAGGGGGTATTTATAGGTCAAGGATGGCCAACCAATGGCCAAGATTATGCCAAGTGCAAGGCAAGTGTAGGGTGAGGATTTAGGCAAGTGTCCTTGGCCAACTTGCACACAAAATATCCTACCAACTCCAAGACAAAATAAGCCAACCCAATCGGCCCTATCGCTATGACATCCACCAACGAGAGTGACAAGTGTCGCCTCTCGTTGGTCCAACGTGTTGCGCCTCTGGAAAAATCCGCAAAAATTAGAAATGACATAGCCGGAATTTATCCTACGCGAAGTTGTAAACGCTTTAAAAACGACTCTAAACGTGTTGTGAACAAAGTGGAATTCGCCCAAGCCAACTAGTGGGGTGACACGTGTCACCCTCCTACTCGCCCAAAATATTTCATCTTCCTAAATATCCACAATGGCCAAAATCTCAAAACAAAGTGGTTCTACAAAACAGAATTTCCCCGTGGCCCCACGTGACCATTTCCGAAAATAAAATTCCATAATTCTCTAATATTCCAAGAAGTCCGAATATAAAATCTGGGAATACAATTCCCATTAACGAACCTTTTTCCTTCACAAAACCTAAACTTTTCCGTGGAAAAATCACCTCTTTCTTCCTTTCCAATTTCAATGTCGTATTCTCGTACGTACGTCCTCGTATACATACCCTGAAACTACGGGGTATAACATTCTCCCCTCCTTAGAAACATTCGTCCGAATGTTCCTTCTAGGTCTCAAAAGACAAAGCGACAGGATAGTCCTTACTGCTATACTTATGGAAACAACCATGCCACACCTGGCCACCACACAACAAGCGCACATACTCATCTCCAAGTCCACGAGGAATCACCTCTATCACGAAAGTTCCTACTAGAGGTCTAAAAAGATACCCCCTTCGCACCTACTCTTTACAAACGAAATGATCACACCTAGGCCTCGTAATACATGCCCGCTTCTTCCCATACCACTTTGTCACTTTGCCTTACTGTCGCACTTTCTCGCACACTCGAACTCTTCCTTATCACTTACCATGTTTCGATATCGCTTCCACCGACTCGAGCCGCCAATAACCTCTTCTCGATAAGCTCCACCCTATCCACGCCTGCTGAACAAGTACGAACCAACCGCTCGCCTTGCTTACATCGAATCAATCGACGGCAATCTTACACTAGCGCTATAAAAAGGCTCCAAACGGTGACACTGAATACCGAAATGGTAGCTATAATATATACTCAACAAGAGGCGAAGAGTCCTTACAGCCTACTCCCGAAATCCAACCACTTGCCCGAGGTGAATGCGACACCGAGATTCACCTGAAGTTCCTAACCTTGCTCGTAACTCTTCCGTAAAAGAAACAACCGTAGCTTGACTCCCCTGTCACCATAAGGTGAAGGTAGGCACCCCGCAGCCTTACAACCTTCTTGAAATAATCATCTCGCAACTTACTACCGAGTACACGCTTGACTAAAAGATAAGGCGGTGACCTCATCGCCCGACTATCGATCGAACGCATCCACGAACTCGCATAATGGTTAACTAAACTCGCCTAACACCCTCGTGATCCCGACACAAAGCGACCACCACAACCGACCCATCACCAAACAGGCGTGGTCGACCCGCAACACGGCTCAACCCGACCCAACGCGCCAAACACTAGCTCCGATCCTAACAATCTCACTAATCACGTTACGAAAACCTAGCGGTCTTCTAAGCTCAACCGCCCTCTTCGCTTTCACAACACTCAAGGATTCATCCCACAAAAAATATCTCACGTATACTATGCACCTCGATAAGTGGTCAAACACGAAATAATTCTTTTACCAAAGATGGCCTCGCTCTAAGGTCTCTACGTATAATATTCTAAGGCTCCCACTCTCTATCCCCAATCTTACCAAAGTTAACTAAAAATAATTCTAATCACACTAACACCATGTTAACCGAAAACAATACTTTAAGATATTCACATCTTACTATACATATAAATCTCTAAAGGGTTAAGGATATACCTGTATCTACGCGGCACTTTCCCTAGGTCGTCTAGTCAATCCCGCCCTGTTGGGCGCATAGCTGGGGAAGGTGATGAACTATCCACTGACCCCGAAGGCTGAGTCCCTACATCCCCGCCAACTCTGGTTGGACAATTTCTCGCAAAATGGCCTGCCGCGCAAACAAAACAAGCCGTCGCAAGCACGACACTCCCACGATGACATCGACCATTAACGGCCACACCGAGTGGGGTGGCCTCCCGCTAACACCCTCCTCTCCGAACCACTGCATCCACAATCGGTAGGTGAGTCTTCCTACTTGCATCCTTCCTCATAGAACATTCCTCGCCATATGGCCACGGCACGCAATAAAAACAAGCACCGAGAAAAAGCGGCACTTCCGGGAAGACGCCTACCTGCTGTGAACGAGGAAAAATCAACCTCGTGGAGGACACTGCATGGCGGAGGCGCATGTCTGTCTACTTGAGGCGGTTCGCCTCGAGTTACCAAATGATCGCCAAACGGGCCTCTTCTGCGATCTTGTTTAATCGCCGATCTCTACCTCTCTCGGCACATAATCTTGAGCAAGCCTGGCTCGTCCTCGATCAAGAGCTACTCCTCACAACCCTTCCTTAGATAAGCATCAATATCCTTCGTATACTGGTACATAAAATACTCTTTGTTGCCAAGTCCCTTGCTAATGTGAGGTCTCCTTCCAATCCATATTTTCGCTCCAGTCGTGGGCGAAGGTCCAGATGTCCCGCCGCAGATGAGGCTGCTGCGTGCCAAACTCTGCTTCTGTTGGCGACGTCTCAGAACTCCCCGCATGAAGCATCACCCCAGGTGATGATTGGGCCTGTGCCCTTCTAAATCTTTGTACTCTACTCGCAGCTCTTTCGGCTGCCTTGCCCTTCTGGGCCCGAGTTGCCTGGTGTGGAGGCATAACTGGTAAAGGAAAGGAATACGTTAGAGGGGTCCAACTTATAACACGACTCTAAAGCACGATCTCGAGTGAGAAGAATGGAAACCAATCCTAAATATCCTATAGCCTCTCGATTATTGGTGTGGTGCACAACACACCGATAATCAAGACTCTACTAGATACGATGCAGACACTTTTTAGGATTAATCGCTCGATACCACTTTTGTCACGACCCGTTCGGGGCCGTGGATCGTGTCTTACCCGCACCCAAGTAGTCATACATCGGAGAGATCTGGAAAATAAAACAACCAAAATATGAAACAAGATAAATAAGACACGGTTTAGGAAAAAGTTGCCTTTCGGCATATATGAATATAAGTACCCCAAATGAACAGTTACATCCCAACCTTACAACAGGTCTACAGACCTCTAAGAGTTTAAAACAACAATGGCGGGACAGGGCCCCGCCATACCCCTGAATACAAATATCTACCACGACCGGGGACCATACCAAAATGCTAAGCTTCCGGAGACACGGAGCTTTCCCAGCCGAAACGGTGATCCTAAGAACGGATCAACGGTAGGAGTACCTTTACTGCGGCGATGAACGCGGCCAGAAGGAGGTCGATAACAGTACCAAGTATGTGAAACGAAAATCGTAAATGAAATCATAGTAGTCTATATAAAGCAGGAGACATGTATGATAACCAAAACTACAGTTCACAAGAAATAAACAGTCATGTCAAGTCAGGGACTCACGCCCTCAAAGTCATTATAAAACCGTACGGGGTAAGTACGAGGGCATAGCCGACTACTAAAAACCCCAAGATAACAAGGTCGTAAATCAGATCATGAGATCTGTCTGCACCGTCACATGATCAAAGCCGCTACTCGCGCAGATATCTAATGTCGCGTCTAGCCACAGAACTTTCAGTAGCTCGCATGGGCCACTCCAATGGCCCGCATGAGGTATTCCCGCATCGGTAGCTACTCCCGGCGTCTGGACTCGTCGTCCGCATGGCCACAAAGACCGCATGACCACAAGGGCGCGTACTAACACTGGAACTCCGTAGCTCGCGATAGGCCATACAGACTGCATAAGGTATTCTCGAATCATAGGTCACTAGACCGCTGAGTCTACCCGCGACGGAGGCGGCTTAACCCGGAATCATGAGTGATATAATATCAACATGATGGTTTATCGTTTAAACAACCTAAGCACAATAAGGGAAAACCCCTCTATACAAACATCACAAGATACTAACTCACGTAGCATCCTAACACGTTTACTTATCAAGTCAACAAGAAAGTATTACAAGACTATCACAAATCAATACAATCAAGTTATTCACACAAGGTACTTTCTACATTATGCTAACAAGTTCGGGTTTTTAGCCCCAAAGTACTTTATGTATTACTCTTTTAAAGATCCGCTTCTTTCACAAAAGTCACACAATACCCGTAGTATAAAAATAGAGTGATTATCTTTTGAAGTAAATCAACACATTTCTCTTTGTAAAATCAAGTAACAACATTCTTTTCCCAACGCTTAAGTTTGCCTAATTTCAATTACTCAAGTTTCTCATTTTCGAAAGGTTTCGTAGTTCATAGCTTTAATCCTTTTAAAACAATTTGAGAAACATATACCCTAAGTGTGAGTAGGTTATTATTATTCGTAACAATCTTATTACAGCGGCCATGATCTAGTAAATGTAATATCATTTTGTCTCATCTTAGCTCCTATGTAGATGGAAGTTTCTACTGGTTTTAATAATACTTTATTAGTCAAAATAATTCCCTTTATTAGCGCTGCTGTGGTTTGTTCGACATTTATTCTGATCGGTAAAACATCATTCCTTTTTGAAAACCAAAAATACTATTTACTCAAAAATGAGGTTTCACACTTTTTAACAAAATTCATATTAGTATAATAAGTCAAGTCTCTTATTTCCTTAAATCAATAAATCGTTCTTTTTATCACTCTTAAGCCGTTATACCTAACTTCCCATAAAGCTAGTATAACTCTTAAGCTTTTAAAACCAAGTGTTACTCTTCTTTAAAAAAGGTTTCTTAATTCTTTTGAACTACTTCAGATTCTTTTTATTCAGGCTTAAGTCAAAAGACATTGCAGAAATTATTATTCGTGCTTAAGTCCAAAGACATTGCCGTAATTATTATTCAGGCTTAAGTCCGAAGACATTGCCGTAATTATTATTCAGTTAACACACGTACGTCTACCGTACTATATACATATTTATTTAAAATATCATGCTCAAGAGTATAGGAAGAATCACATACCTTCTCGGCGAAATCCACCTGCCAAGTTGAATATGTCGCGCGCAGAGAATCGACCTATAACGATCAAATACGCCTATCAACGCCCGCATCTCGTACAAAGCTCTAAGAAGAGGGTTCGTTATTCTATGTACATTTGGGCAGCAATTCCCTACCCGGTGAGCTAGTCAAGTCTCATGAAAACAGTCTATGTAAATCTGATTCTATTATTCATCTTTTAAACCCTTCTACTGTGATAACAGTTCAATTCTATTCTTTAATATCCTTCTAAGTATTTAATACTTACTCCTATACTTCTACAGTATATATATTCTAATTACAAAAGGAGGATAAGGTTATTTACCTCGGTAAGCCCAATAATATCCTAGATCAAAGTCGCTTTGAGCAAGGTTTAGCTCCTAAGTTGTGCGCTCCGGTAGCTCCAAGAAAACCTTAGAAGTTCTTCACAACTTCTACTAAGGACTAAGGGATTTGGGCTAGGGTAATTTGGGCATTATAACAATACTAGAAGGCAACTTTTCTACCAAGGGAGGGGGGGTAGTGTTTCGGCTAGGCTAGCTTTAGAGGGGGGGGGGTTGCTCTCGGCTAGGGCTTCTCAAAGGGGAGGGGTGTGTTTGGACGAAAACAACAAGAGGGAGAGGGAGGGATTTGAGACTTAGAAAGATTGCTCAATTTAGGATGAAATAACTCTTCAACAAGGGGGGTATTTATAGGTCAAGGGATGGCCAACCAATGGCCAAGATTATGCCAAGTGCAAGGCAAGTGTAGGGTGAGGATTTAGGCAAGTGTCCTTGGCCAACTTGCACACAAAATATCCTACCAACTCCAAGACAAAATAAGCCAACCCAATCGGCCCTATTGCCGTGTGACATCCACCAATGAGAGGGTGACAAGTGTCGCCCTCTCGTTGGTCCAACGTGTTGCGTCTCTCGGAAAAATCCGCAAAAATTAGAAATGACATAGCCGGAATTTATCCTACGCGAGTTGTGTAAAACGTTTCGTCGAAAAACGACTCTAAACGGGTGTTGTGAACAAAGTGGAATTCGTCCAAGCCAACTAGGGGGGGGGTGACACGTGTCGCCCTCCTACTCGTCCAAAATATTTCATCTTCCGGAAATATCCACAATGGCCAAAATCTCGAAAACAAAGTGGGCCCCACAAAACCGTAAATTTCCCCCGTGGGCCCCACGTGACCATTTCCGAAAATAAAATTCCATATTCTCTAATATTCCAAGAAGTCCGAATACCAAATCTGGGAATCCAATTCCCATTAACAAACCTTTTTCCTTCACAAAAACCGGAAACTTTTCCGTGGAAAAATCACCTCTTTCTTCCTTTTCAATTTCAATGTCGTATTCTCGTACGTACGTCCTCGTATACATACCCTGAAACTACGGGGTATAACGCTTACTTAGGATTGTTTTCACAGTAGACTTGAGTAGCTCACCGGGTAGGGAAGTGCTGCCCGATTTTCCATAGGATATAGAACCCTCTGCTTAGAACTGTTTACAGAGTAGTCTAGACGTTGATAGACGTGTCTGACTATTATAGGTTGATTCTCTGCGCGCGACATATTCAACTTGGCAGGTGGTTTTCGCCGAGAAGGTATGTGATTCTTCCTAAAGCATGATATTTTAAAATATATATATAGTACGGTAGACGTACACGTGTTAACTGAATAATACTTACGGCAATGTCTTTCGACTTAAGCCTGAATAATACTTACGGCAATGTCTCGCGACTTAAGCCTGAATAATAAGGATCTGAAAGCATTTCAAAAGATTACTGAATCATTTTTAACAGAAGAGAACTAATTGGTTTTTAAAACAGAAGCTTAAGAGTTATACTAGCTTTATGGGAAGTTAGGTATAACCACTTAAGCATGATAAAAGAAACAGTTTGCCTATGCGTTTATAACAGACTTATATTGATTTGTGAAAAGAATAAATAAGATGGTTTGATAAGTAGACATGATATGATGCTATGTGTGTTAGTGTCTTGTAACGTTTGTGTAAGAGAGTATTCCTGTTGTGCTTATGTTGTTTAACGATAAGCTGTTAGGTTAGTGTAATATCACTCACCTCTTGACATATTACCGGGGGTTAAGCTGCCCTCCGATGCGGGGTAGACTCAGGCGGTCTGGGACCATGATTCGAGAATACCTCATGCGGGTCCAGGGGACCTATGCGGAGCTACGGGAGTTCCGTGTTAGTGTGCGGGTTATACCTCATGCGATCTATGTGGCCATGCGGACTACGAGTCGGGGCGATGCCGGAGTAGCTACCCTCGATGCGGGTTATATACCTATGCGGGCCTATGTGAGTGGCCTATGCGGACGGAGTCCGTGATTAGGCTTGCATGGTGATACTACGCAATTGGCCCGCTTGATCATTCGCAGCCTAGAAAAGACTGTTCTGATTTACCTATTGTTGCTCTTGTTTATGATGTGGCACTACGCGGTTACCTTGGTTGTTACATATATGTAAACCGATTTTAAAAATGATATGTCTTCATTTAAGTACTTTACTGATTTATACTTAGTACTGTTGTCTTGACCTCCTTGAGTCTTTGCGTTCATGCGCGGTAAGAGGCAGTGCTAGATCCGCATCCTTAGGATCTTTTGCATTGGTGTCGAGCTCCATCTTCTCCGAGGCTCTACTTTTGGGTATGCTCTCCCGTTGTAATTAGTTTTGTCTGATCGAGGTATGGCGGGCCCCGTCGCCATAGTTGTTTACTTTCCTAAGTGCAGTAGTCCTATGGTACATTTGGGATGAATCGCAAAACTTGGGTTATATGTATATATCGCCAAAGGCAAGCTTTTCATCGATAAAGCGTGTCTCATTTTACAAATGTTTCATGTCTTGTTTTATATTTCCGATTTTCTCGATGTATGGCTGCAGGTGCCGGGTAAGGCACGATCCACGCCCCGAACAGTCGTGACACCTCTTGACATGATTCCGGGTTAAGCGCCTCCGATGCGGGGTAGACTCGGTAGTGCGTGTGACCTATGATTCGAGAATACCTCATGCGGGTTTGTATGACCTATGCGAGCTACGAGAGTTCGAGTTAGTGTGCGGCCTTTATGGTCATGCGTCTATGTGGCCACGCGGTGCGAGTCGGGACGTTGCGGGAGTAGCTACCCTCGATGCGGGAATACCTCATGCGGGCCATCGGAGTGGCTTATGCGGGCTGCGGGAAGTTCGGGACTAGGCGCGACATTAGATCTCGCGGCGAGTGGCGGCCCGATCATGTGGCGGTGCAGACAGATCTCATGATCTGATTTATGACCTTGTTGGTGCGTGGGTTTTAGTAGTCGGTTATGCCTTCGTACTTACCCGTGCGGTTTTATTATGACACAGTAGGACTCGTGTTCATGTATTCCTTGGTGCTTTTATATCATAGCACGGCAGTGATGAGAAGATATTCCACGGGCATGATTGATGTTGTGGGCGTGAAACCCATAGTTGTATTTGAGTGATGACTTTGAGGCGTGAGTCACGACTTGACATGATCGCTTATTTATTGTGATCGTAGTTTGGTTATCATACATGTCTCACGCTTTATATAGACTACTATGATTTCATTTACGATATTTTGATTTCACATATTTGGTACTGTTATCGACCTCGCCCGAGGTGCGTTCATCTGCGCGGTAGAGTACACCGGTGTTGATCCTCGCCTTAGGGTCACAATTCGGCGTTTGGGAAGCTCCGTTTCTCGGAGGCTTATCGGTGGTATAGTCCTGTCGTTGTAAGTGCTTACATTCAGGGTATGGCGGCCACTGTCCGCCATTGTTGTCATATCATTCTTAAGTGCAGTAATGCATGTTGTGGCGAATTGTAAAAAGGGATGTAATCGTCTAGTTGTTATATATTTATGCCGAAGGCAACTTTTCTCGAATAAGCTGTTTTACACTTCACTTTATTCATGTCTTGTTTTATATTCCGATTACTCGATGTATGGCTACTTGGGTGTCCGGTAAGACACGATCCACGAGCCCGGTTGGTCATGACAAAAGTGGTATCGAGCGATTAATCCTCGGAAAGTGTCTACTGACCGTATCTAGTAGAGTCTTGATTATCGGTGTGTTGTGCACCACACCTATAATCGTGAGGCTGCAGGATATTTAGGATTGGTTTCCATTCTTCTCACTCGAGATCGTGCCTTAGAGCCGTGTTAAGTTGGACTCTCTCGACGTATTCTTTTCACCCGTTATGCCTCTGCAAGCAACGAGCCCAGAAGGGCA
The DNA here is from genome assembly GCA_029844215.1 of Przewalskia tangutica. Lineage (NCBI taxonomy): Eukaryota > Viridiplantae > Streptophyta > Magnoliopsida > Solanales > Solanaceae > Przewalskia > Przewalskia tangutica. The sequence continues at coordinate 110,506,151 of CM056718.1, forward strand.
AGCGGCGAGAGGAGGCTGCGAGTAGAGCACAAAGGTTACGTGGCACGGGCCCATTCATTATCCGAGACAGTAACTTCATTCGGGAGTTCTGCGACGCCGCTAGCCCCAGAGAGTTTAGAGCGTGCGGTAGCTCACGAGACCACGATACTGAGCCTCTAGTCCCACGGCCAGAACAAAGGATATGAGTTACAAGAGATGGCCCGATTACTAGCTAGTCGGTGGTCGGAATGAGACGACGGAGCCGGTGGTTCCGATACGATAGTTCACCTAGATCCGATAGTTTGAGGCATCGGGGCTTCTTGAGTTCTGATCCACCGAGTTCTATGGATTGAGGCGAGGAAGATCATCGAGTTTATTAAACGATTGCGTGCGATCATGAAAGTGATCGAGACCTCGAAGGCATTTCTTACACACTTTTTGCCCTCGATTAGGAGAGCTCGGGCGAGATAGATTTATGAGGTTGAGGCGAGCAGGCGAACGGTTGGGAATACTGATATAGAGTTTGACTTATTGGCTCGTTATGTCCCCGCTTTAGTAGCGTACATGGAGGATAGAGTGCACCGATATGTCACAGACATGACGATTATCTATGAGAGAGTTGTACAAGAGTAGCTCTTGATCGAGACATGGACATTGCCGCGTACATGCTTACGCAGCAGATCGAGGAACGTAGAGATCGACGGACTAACCACGATCGCGAAGAGGGCGAGAATAGCGAGGTCCTTTGGTAACTTTTGAGGCGGACCTTCTCGCCAGGTGGTTATGCGCCTCGCCAGATCTGAGTGGTCCTCCGCGCACTTCGGGCGTTCGGGTATTTAGGAGTTGGTCGAACTCGTGGTTTCTCGTTCACGATTTATATAGGTTCGGCCAGCCCAGTTCGCTTTCCTCTATGTTCACTATGTGGTAGACGTCATCCCGGAAATGTCATCTTTTACTAATACTTGTTTTACCGGTGGCCGTCGGGGGCCATGTGAGAAGAATGTCCTAGTAGGAGGGATACAGTGGGATGACTTAGCCTACCGGTCGATTCGATTCGATGGTTCCGAGAGGAAGGGGTGTTAGCAGAGGAGGCCACCCGATGTGGCCATTGTGGTAAGTGACATTGTGGAGAGTGTCGTGCTTCTTCGACAACTTGTTTTGCTCTCGGCGGCGGGGCCATCTTGCGAGAAATTGTCCGACCGGATGTGGCGCGGATGTAGAGACTCACCGGGATCGATGGCCAATTCATCATCTTCCCTAGCTATGCGCCCAACAGGGCAGGATTGATTAGAACGACAAAGGGAAGTGAAGCAGTAGATGCAGGTATATCCTTAACCCTCTAGAGATTTGTATGTGTGATAAGATGAGTATACCTTAAGTTTTATGTTCTGATAGCATTGTGTTAATTGTGATTAGAAAACATGGGTAGTTGTAAAGGGTAAGTGCAGGGACGAAAATGGAGAGCCTTAGAATTTATATGATTGGGACCTTGGATGCAAGGCCGTCCTGAGTGGATGATTTTACGGTTGGTCTTTGTCGAAGTACTCGATATACGTGGTGTATTTATGGGATAATTCCATGGGTAGTGTGAGATGAAAGTGGTAGCTTTCATGACGTGAATTGGTAAGATTGTTCCGGATCGGGAACGAGTTTAGTCTGAAGTGGGTCGGGTTGAGGCCATATCGCGAGTCAACCGCAGCCGGAAAGTGGTGAAGTCGGTTGAGGTGGTCCCGCTAGATGATAGGGTCACGAGGGTGTTAGGCCCAAGTTTAGTTAACCATCGTGCGAGTTCGTAAGCGTTCGACCCGATGGTCGGGCGATGGTCGGCCATCTTGTCTTTCGGTCGGGGCCGTTTACTCGGCGAGAGGGTTATGCGATATGTTATATCATGAAGTTTTTAATGTTGCACTATGTGTTTACTTTCAACTTATGAAAGGCAGTGGAGCCTAGTTTACGGCTGTTTCTTTTCTGGAGGTTTTACCAGGCAGGGTTAGGAACTCAGGTGAGTCTTAGTATCGCATTCGCCTCGGGCGGTGTTTGGATTTCGAGGGTACTGTGAGGATTGTTGCCTCTGTTGAGGAGTGTTTTATAGCTACCATTTCAAGATTCGGATATCGCCTTATGACGCCTTGTAGGGCGGAAGTGTAAGTTCTGGTCGATTGGTTCGATGTTGGCAAAGTTCGGATAGTTGGTTCATACTTGTTTGGCGGGATGTGGATAAGGTGAAGCTTATCCGTAAGAGATTTTGGCGGCTCGAGTCAGCGAAGTCGTGCGGATAGTCGGCGACACTTAGAGTTGAGTTGGGTGGGCCTTCTTGAAGGTACCACCCGGAAAGGGTATGACGAGATTTGGAACCTGGGCGATGGCGAGAAATGTGGTAAGTTGTGAGAAAGAGTTCGAGTGTACGAGAAGATGCGACAGTAAGGGAAGAAGCGAGCATGTGTTAAGAACATAGTTGTGATCATTTCGTTTGTAAAGTGAAGGTGCGAAGGGAGTATCTTTTAGCCTTTGGGTGGGATTTTTTTGTGATGTTAGAGGTGATTCCTCGTGGACTTTGATGTAAGTATTTGCGCGGGTGTTTTCTGTGGCCATGTGTGACATTTGCAAACTGGTTAAGCTATGAGGAACTTGATCGTTATCTGTCTTGAGAAGGAACATTCGGGACGAATGTTTCTAAGGAGGAGAATGTTACACCCGTAGTTCCGTGTATGTATATGAGGGCGTGCGTGCGTAAATACGACATTAAAATTGGAAAGGAAGAAAGATGTGATTTTTCGGAAAAGTTTCCAATTTTGAGAAGGAAAAATGTTCGTTAATGGGAATTGGATTTCAGTTTGGTATTCGGACTTTTGGAATATTTGAGAATTATGGAATTTTATTTCGAAATTGGTCACGTGGGGCCCACGGAGAATTTACTGGTTTTGTGGGCCCACTTTATTTTGGATTTTTGGCATTGCGGATATTTTGGAAGATGAAATATTTTGGGCGAGTAGGAGGCGACACGTGTCACCCCTGTGTGGCCATGTTGGCGAATGGAGAAGGCAGTGGGGCGTTTTTAGGTGGACAAGTGGCCCATTTTGTGGTGGCCACTTGTCCCATTTTGTGGTAGCCAAATGGTTGGCCAACTACCCACACACATGTAGCCCATCCTCACCACACACTTGCCTAGATCTTGGCCATTGATTTTCCTATAAATACCCCATTGTTTCAAGACTTATTTCATCCACACTTTGAGATTCTAAGTCACAAAATACTCCCCCTTTGTTGAGGTTCTCGTCCTACTCTCCCCCTTGGTGTAGGAAAAATTCTTCAAGTGTTGATATAGTCCCAAATACCTTAGCCTAGTATCCCTAGTTGTATTCAAAGTTATTTCAATACTAGGAGCCCGGAAATTCTACTTTATTCCTTTAGTCGCAAAAACGAAGCCCTAGAAAAATCTTCAGCTTAGATGAAGTGTTAAGAGAAGTTATTTGGAAACTTCTAAGGGTTGCTTGGAGCGGGTTGGAGCGTCAGGAATTGGAGCTAAACGTTGCTCAGGATCGACTTATAATCTTGGATAATTTTGGGCTTATCGAGGTAATGATCTATGTCCCCCTATTGTAATTGGAAATTACATGTTGTAGTAGTTAATGATTGAGTATAAGATATATTGGAAGTATAATTATAAGGAATTGAACTGTATTTACATTGGGATGTATTTGCGATGAGACTTGTAGTATTATTGTGGAGTAGAATTGTACACGTCGGTTAGGCGTGTAATGTCACGACCGAACCGAGCCGTGGCGGTGCCTTACCCGGGCACCCTAGTGATACAACATCGAGAGAAAATCGTGAAATAAAAACATGAACATGAATTTAGAGACAAAATAAATTAACAGAGCCAACCAAAGCAGTTGCCTTCATCATATATATACATAAATACCGACGATTATCCTTTTTACAAACCACCTTGCCGCGATTACTCTGCACCTCTAAGAATTTATACAACAACTATGACGGACGGGGCCCCGCCATACCACGAATGTACAAGAACCTACGGACTCGGGGTAACATACCAGCAGATAAGCCTCCAAGGAACGGAGCTTCCCAGACGAAATGAGATCCTAGCGGGGATCGACAACGATGTACTCTACCATGCGGCGTGACGCGGCCCGAAGGTCGATAACAGTACCAAGTATGTGAAATCGAAATACTATAATCGAAATCATAATAGTCTATAAAGCGAGAGGCGGTATGATAACCAAACTACGATGTACATACACATATGATTATATCAATTCGGTCTCGCCCACAACATCAATCACGCGTGAGTACCTTCCTCACGGCGATGCATGATATGATAACAACAAGATAGCAATCCAAATGGGAGCATACGTGCGCTACGCATCGTGTCGGTATGTCCAAGGGAACAAATAAGACAACATTCCAAATGGAAGCATACGTGCGCTACGCGTCGTGTCGATGAGTCCGGAGGAAACAATAAGACAAAGATTCCAAATGGAAGCATACGTGCGCTACGCATCGTGTCGGTATGTCCAAGGGAAACAATAAGACAACATTCCAAATGGAAGCATACCGTGCGCTCGCGTCGTGTCGATATGTCCAAAGGAAACAATAAGCAACAAGCGGTAATCAAAGTGGATGCATGCAGTGCGCTACGCGTCGTGTCGATGTCCCAAGTGATTTAACAAAGTAACACTATCAGCGAGCGTGCAGTGGAATTTATCCGTCCTGCCGGTCACGTCAAGTAAGTACTCAACAAGTCAACCGATCCTCCATCGAGACGCGGTAGTATAGAAACACAATTCTTGCACAATAAAGGCTATCACAACAAGCATAGGCAAGTTTCACAACAACAAGCATAGGCAAGTTTCACAACAACAAGCATAGGCAGGTTTCACCACAACTCAAAATACTTTCATTTTTATGCCAAGGTCCGGGTTTTAACCCTAAAGTACTACGCGCGTTAAATTCCTTTTAAGAGATTCATTCTTTGTATAAAAGTCACCCGATACCCGTAGTATAAAATAGAGTGACTTACATCTTTTAAGTAAACCAAAACAACTTCCATACTTTCTCTTAAGTCAAGTTACCACGTTAAAACCAATGATAAAACCTTTCTTTTGTTTTCATAAGGTCGTTATAACCAACTTCCCATAAAGTCGTTATAACACCTTATGCTTTAAACCATTTTAAGACAACACAATGCCTTTCTTTTCCCTAAGGTTCCAGTTTGCCTAATTTTAATTACGCAAGTCTCTTTTTGAAAAGTTTCATAGTTCAATGTCTTAATCTCTTTTAAAACAATTGAGTAACATATGCCTACTGGCGAGTAGGTTATTCTTGTTCATAATCAATCTTATTAAGCGACCATGATCTAGAAAATGTAATATCATTTTGTCTCATCTTAGCTTCTATGCAGATGGAGGTTTCTCTTGGTTTTAATAATACTTAATTATTCAATACATTTTCCTTTATTAACGCTGCGATGGTTTGTCGATACATTCGATTTCGAAATCGGTAAAACATTATTCCTTCCACAAAACCAAATACTCATTACTCACGAATGAGGTTTCACACAAACATCCATATTAAGTCAAGTCTCTTAACTTCTAAACCATTAAACCATTCTTTTATCTCTCTTGGCGTTACACTAACTTCTCATAAAGTGGTATAACTTTTATGTTTTCAAACCAAGTATACACTTCTTTCAAAAGGTTTCTTAATCTCTTAGAATACTTCAGTTCTTTTACAACAAGTCGGTTATAAGTCAAATCGATTATCTTTTAAAAACCACAAAGCATTTCTCATTTACATAAAGTTGTTATAACACTTTATGTTTAAAGGCAATCAAATACATTTAACACGTATGCGTCTAGTACTACATAGTTATACACATATCATGCTAGAAACAGATAGGAAGAGGTTCACATACCTGCGGCAGTATCGACTAATAGCAAAAGCGCTCAGTACCCGGCAAATGCGCTACACTCTCGGTCAAGCGGATCACTCCACACGTAGTACTACAACCTATAGAGGCCACAAAGCGCCTATTAATATCTTTTAGATCGGCGTAGAATATTCTCAGAAAATTGGCGGCGCCTCCCCACATGACAGCGTAAAACTCCTCCTCTAACGAGGTCGGCTACCAAGCCAACCAGGGGGGGGGGTTAACATGTCTAACCGGACGTGTACAATTCTACTACACAGTAATGCTACACAAGTCTACTGTAATACAATCCTATGTAATTACAGTTCAGTTCTCTTCTTTAAATTCAGGCTTAAGTCGCAAGACATTGCCGTAAGTATTATTCAGGCTTAAGTCAAAAGACATTGCCGCACAATTATAATGTTCAGTTCTATATATAGTATACTTCAACTATATATTTCTACAATATGTAATTTCCAATTACAATAGAAGGTCAAGAGTGTTTACCTCGATAAGCCCAAAATTATCCGAGTTTAAATGTCGATCCTGAGCAAGGTTTAGCTCCTACTCCGTGCGCTTGACCAGCTCAACCAACCCTTAGAAGTTCTAACCAACTTCTACTTATAACTTCAACTACGGGTGAAGATTTACTTAGGGTTTCATTTTTGTGACTGAGGGAAGTATAATAGTATTTTCTGGGCTTTTGTACAAGTGTAACTTTGGGAATACTACAAGGTATTTGGGCCAAGGTATTTGGACATAACAACAATACTAGGAGAGTATTTCTATACCACAACAAGGGGTATTTATACGAGACAACTAGGCTAGGGGGGGGTATGTACCCCACGGCCAAGCCTCTACACGGGGGAGGGGGTGGGTTTCGGCCAAGGGGCCTTCAAGAGGGGGAGGGGTGTGTGGTGGACGAGATCACAAGAGGGAGAGGAAGGGTTTGAGACTTAGAAAGATTGCTCAATTTTTGGATGAAGAAAGTTCATCACTTAGAGGGGTATTTATAGGTCAAGTGAAGGCCAACCAATGGCCAAGATGAAGACAAGTGCATAGCAAGTGTAAGGCCAAGATTAAGCCATGTGCTACCTTATCCATCTACCCAAAATATCCTACCTAACCCTTGACCACATTTTTTAGCACAAAAAAACGTGCAAGACTTAGCCAAATGCCGTCCAACCTCTTCCAATGTGAGGTGACACATGTCACCCCTCCGTTGTCCAAAATGTTTCGTCTCGGAAAAATCCATAAAAATTATTAATGACATAGCGAATTTTCCCTTGAAAGCGTGGAAAGCGTTTCGTCGAAAAACGACTCCTCGGGTGTTGTGTACAAATTTGAAACTAGCCAACTTTAAGGCTCAAATTGTATCGTCGCCCTCACGTACATACTGCGGAAATACGGTATAACATTCTCCTCGCCCGAAACATTCGTCGAATGTTCCTTCTCGAACAGAATAACGAAGTTCTTCTAACAAGTTGCCAACGCCACACCGCCACGAAATATCACACGTTCTCTTCGCCCTTACTCGTCGTGCCCTTCTGGACACTTGAACTCTTCTAGTATCGTACCACACTTGATCATCGCTTGATTCCCAATACTTTGGAGTCACAACCTCAAACTTGGTCATCTTACTAGCTTCAATCTCGCCAAGGCCATTCCGGCCTTCACGATCCGCCTCGGTCGAACATATCCACGAACTCATACGATGGTTATCTAATCATGGGCCTAGCACCCTCGTGACCCTACCACTGTCGGGACCACCGATCTTGACCCCACTTTGAAACCGCCGCGGGTTGGCCTCAACATGGCCCCAACCCGACCACTTACGCATCAAGCTCTTGTTCCCCGATCCGGAACAATCTTACCTATACAGGTCATGAAAGCTACCACTTCCATTACACACTACCCAGGGATTTTATTACACAAAACGTTCTAGGCATAAAAATGCACTCCGACAAGGATCACTTGCAAAATCTGTACTCAAGACGGCGCACATCTAAGGTCTCAACTGTAATATTTTAAGGTTCATCATTTTCTCACCCTCAAGCTTACCCTTCTCACAACCAGGTTCTACATCATGTTTTAGCACAACGCTATCCGAACATAACACTAAACACATCATCACATCATTAATACATACAAAACTCTAGAGGGTTAAGGATATACCTGAAAATAGGCGATTGAGGACCGCTAAAGCGGAACTTCCACGCGACCTCTCAGTGGCCGCCGGTGTATGAACATCTGCTGACTATGGGAGGTGAAGAACCCATGCCCGATCCCGTGTGCATTGCTATCCTACAGCGCTACCCCACAGTCGGACAATTTCTCCCAAAATGGCCTGCTGTGCATGTAAAACAAACTCCGGACTAGCACGACACTCCCAGTGGAGTCTACCACGGCCAGTCCAACGAGGTAGGGTGGCTTGGTGGCTAACACCTCTGCTCTCGAAAATCGAACCCTTGGGCCACGACTGCTCCGAATACTCTGGGTGCTCTGAAGATTGTGGAGGACCACTCTGTACTGGCGGAGGCGCATAACTAGTCTGCTGTTGAGGCGGTCCGCCTCGAAAGTCACCAAAGGACCCTGCTGTTCTGGCCCTCTTCTGCTGACCTTGGTTATTCCGTCGATTTCTCCGCTCCTCACCTCCAAGTGCATAAGCTGCGCACGGGCAATGTCCATGCCTTTGAAGAGCTACACCCGAACAACTCTCTGCTAGGTAATCATCGAGCCCTGTAACATATCGGTGCACTCGATCCTCCATACTAGCTACTAATGCGGGGACTGTCACGACCCGATTCCGGGCCCGTGACTGGTGCCTTACCCCGGGCACCCTAGTGATACAACATCAGAGTAATCAGCGGAACATAAAACAATACAAGACATATTATAAAATATGAAACAATAATCTGAGAAAAACTTGCCTTTACGGCATATATATATAACAACTTTTTCCAACATGAGCAGTTTTAATCCTTTTACAAACCACCCCACAGTACTACTGCACCTCTAGGAAATGATACGACAACAATGGCGGGACAGGGGCCGTCATACCACGAATGTAAACACCTACAACAACAGGGACTATACCACTGATAAGCCTCGGAGAAAGCGGAGCTTTCCCATGTGACTGTGACCCTAGGCGAGGATCGATGGCGGTGTACCTTTACTGCGGCATGACGCGGCCCGAAGAGGTCGATGCAACAGTGCAGAGTATGTGAAACTAAAAATCAGTAAATGAAATCATAATAGTCTATAAAGCGGGAGACATGTATGATAACCAAACTACGATTCACAATAATAGCGATCATGTCAAGTCGTGACTCACGCCTCAGTCATCACTCAAATATAACAATGGGTCTCACGCCACAACATCAATCATGCGTGGAATACGCCCGCCATGCGGCGATTTATGATATAACGACACCGAGGAACACCTGCGAACACGGGTCCACACGTGCCATAATAACACGTGCTGGGGGTAAATGCGAAGGCATAGCCGACTACTAACACCTACGGTACCAACAAGGTCATGAATCGTATCATAAGATCTGTCTGATCGCCACATGATCAAAGTGACCACTTGCCCGCGATATCTAATGTGCGCGTCTAGCCACAGAACTTCCCGCACTCGCGCGTAGGCCAATCGGATCGGCCGCGTGAGGTATAACCCGCATCGGTAGCTACTCCCGGCGGCGTCACGGACTCGCCGTCCGCGTAGCCACAAGGCCGCGTGACCACGAGGCGCGTCTAACACGGAACTTCGCGATTCGCGCCAGGCCCCCTGGACCGCGTGAGGTAGTCTCGAATCATAGGTCCATCGACCCGCTGAGTCTACCGCGTGGAGGCGGCAACCGGAATCATCTCAAGAGATGAGTCTTTGTATAATACTATCATAACGACTTATCGTTAAACAACATAAGCACAACAAAGGAAAAACCCCTTTACACAAACATCACAAGATACTAACACACGTAGCATCCTAGCATGTTTACTTATCAAATCAACAAGAAGGTATTACAAGGCTATCACCAACCAACAAAATCAAGTTATACACACCAGGTACTTTCCACTATATCTTTAACAAGTTCGGGTTTTATCCCCAAAGTACTTCATACATTAACTCTTTAAAAGATCGTTACTTTCACAAAAGTCACACAATACCCGTAGTATATGAAAATATAGTGATTATCTTTTGAAGTAAATCAAAACACTTCTCTTTGTAAAACTCCAGTAACAACATTATTTTCCAAACGTCCAAGTTTGCCTAATTTCAAATGTTCATGTTTCTTATTTAGAAAGGTTTCGTAGTTCATAGTCTTATTCATTTAAGAATATAATTCTCTTTTAAACTAACTGAGAAACATAAGTCTTATATGTGAGTAGGATATTCTTGTTTACAACAATCTTATTACAGCAGCCATGATCTAGGAAATATCATTTTGTCTCATCTTAGCTTCTATGCAGATGGAAGTTTCTACTGGTTTTAATAATACTTAATCTGTCAAAACATTTCCTTTTATTAACGCTGCAGTGGTTTGTCGATACACATTCTGATTTCCAAAATCAGTAAAACATTCTTAAGACGTTATACCTAACTTTCCATAAAGCTAGTATAACTCTTAAGTTTTCAAAACAAATCAAGTATTACTTCTTCTCTCAAAATGATTCAAAACTCTTTTGAAATACTTCAAGTTCTTTATTAACACATAACAAGCCGATTTATAGTTCAAATCGATTACCTTTTAAAAACCACATGTATTTTCTTACCAACATAAAGCGTTATAACCAACTTCCCATAAAGCGTTATAACGCTTTTATGTTTACACCAATCAAATACATTTAGTACATGCGTCTGCGTACTACATAGTTCACACATATCATGCTAGAAGAGATAGGAAGAGGTTCACATACCTCGCGGCAGTATCGACTAATGGCAAAACGCTCCAAGTACTCCCAACTTGCTACTCCTAAAGCCAAGTAGAGCGCCACACGTAGTACTTGACCTATAAGGCCACAAGCGCTTATTAACATTAAGATCTTATCGTAGAACATTCTGAGAAAATTCGTGGCACCTCCCATGACAGCGTAACTCTCCTCCTCTCACGGTAGGCTACCAAGCCAACCAGGGGGTTATACATCTAACGACGGGTACAATTCTACTCCACGATTACTACACAAGTCTCATGTCTGATTCGATTCGATTCTTGAGCTTAAGTCAAAAGACATTGCCAACTAACCACGTTGATTCTATATAGTATACTTTAACTATATATTCTAACAACATGTAATTTCCAATTACAATAGAGGACAAGATATTTACCTCGATAAGCCCATAATTATCCAAGTATAAAGTCGATCTGGGCAATCGTTTAGCTCGACTCAGGCGCTCCAACCAGCTCTAAACCACCCTTAGAAGTTCTAACCAACTTCACACAATACTCAACGGACTATGGAGATTTTCCTAGGGTTTCGGTTTTGTATTGACGGAAGTATAATAGTATTTAGGGCTTTTCGTATAGGTATAACCTTAGAATACTACAAGGTATCTGGCTAAGGTAATTTGGGCATTATAACAATACTCTAGAGTATTTCTACACCACAAAGGGGGTATTATCGAAAGCAACTAGGCTAGGGGTACACTCTCGGCTAGCACCCCAGAGGGGTGCTCTCGGCCACAAGGGGAGGGACGAGAACCATAAGGAAGGGAGGGGAGGATTAACACTTAGGAAATATTTAGGATGAAGAAGTTCATCAAAGGAGAGGTATTTATAGCACAAGCCAAGGCCAACCAATGGCAAGATCTAGCCAAGTGTATAGCAAGTGTAAGGCCAAGATATGCTCAAGTGCCCCTAGACCCTACTCCTTAAAACCCTCACAAAATATCTACACAAATATCATCCAAGACTTGCTCATCCAATCGGCCCTAACGCCCCTTCAAGTCCACCAACTAGAGGGTGCCAAGTGTTGCCCTCTCGTTGGTCCAAAACGTTTAGTCTCTCGGAAAAATCCGCCAAAAATACTAAATGACATAGCCGTAATTTACCGCCCATGAAGTTAGGTAGAGCGTTTCGTCAACGACTCTAACAGGGTGTTGTGCACAAATGCCATTCGGCGAGCCACTAGGCGGGGTGACACGTGTCACCCTCCTATTGGCCCAAAATAAAACATCTTAGAAAATATCCACAATGGCCAAAATCTCAAAACAAAGTGGGCCCACAAAGCGTAAATTTCTCCGTGGGCCCACGTGACCATTCAGAAAATAAAATTCCATAATTCTCTAATATTCAGAAGTCAGAATACCAAATCTGGGAATCAATTCCCATTAACGAACCTTTTTCCTTCACAAAACGGAAACTTTTAGTGGAAAAATCGCCTCTTTCTTCCTTTCCAATCTTTACATGCGTATTCGCACGTGCGTCCTCGCATACATACCACGGAACTACGGTATAACATTCTTCCCCCAGAAACATTCGTCGAATGTTCATTCTAAGTCTCAAAACATCGTGCGCCAAGATAGTCTTCATATACTTACGAAACAATCACGCCATACACGGCCGCAGAAAATACTGCGCAACATACTTATATCCAAGTCTACGAGGAAACACCTCTAACATCACCACAAATAATACCCTTTGTTGTCACTTTGCGCGAGCCTAGCTCAAGCGACCCAACAAATGGTGCAGGCTGCGTCGATCATCAAGGTATCGTGCTCGAACCGCACCACATTTACGATCGCTTTAGTTTCCAAAACTCGGGTTACTATCTCTTTCGTGGGCATCATTAATCGGGAATATTGCGGATGGATCTTGATACTTTCGAACATAACAATCTGAAAGATCGACGCCCCGCCTCTAAGTCGGACGGCAAAAGCTAACATATAGGAAACTGGCCCATTCTTCATATGAACTCTTAAAGGCCCAAAGTAACTCGGGCTAAGTTCATTCATTTCCAAAACTCGTCACACCTGTCAGGGTGGTACTTTCAAGAAGACCGACCGTCAACTCGAACTCTGGCGTCGTCGCCGATCATCCATACGATTCCTCCGAGCCGCGAACTTCTTCTAGACAAGCTTCACTATCCACAATCTGCTGGAACAAGGTGAACCAACTATCTGAACCACCGCCAACATCGAACCAATCGGCCGAACTTACACTTCCGCCCTGCAAGGCTTCATGGCGACATCCGAACACGAAATGGTAGCTCAAACGCTCCCTCCACGGAGACAACAATCCTCACAACTACCCACGAAATCCACACGCGGCGAGGCGAATGCGGTCGAGACTGCTGAGTCCTTAACCTGCTGGTAAAACTTCCGAAACAAAAGCAGTAGTAACACAGGCTCCACTGCGCCATAAGGTGAAGGTAGGCACCCGTCGCAGCCTTACAACCTTTACGATAAATCAACATCTGCCGAGTGAGCGGTCGACCGAAGAACACGATGGGCTGCCCCGTCGACCGACCACGGTCGAACGCATCCACGAACTCGTCGTTGGTTAACTAAACTTGGGCCTAGCACCCTCGTGACCCTACCACAAGGCGGGACCACCACAACAGACCCCACCGTACATGCGCGGGTTGACCCGCAACGTGGCCTCAACCGACCCCAGCGCGCACAATACTAGCTCCGATCGGAACAATCTCACTAATCACGTTACGAAAACCTAGCGGTCTTCTTAGCTCAACCACCCTCTTCATTTCACACTACTTGGGACTATCCCCAAACACGACTCACGTGCACTATGCACTCCTATAAAGTCAAACATAATATCGTCTTTTACTCGAGATGGCTTTACCTCTAAGGTCTCTACGTATAAAGCTCTAAGGCTCACACTTTCTCTATCCTCCAAAATCTTACTCGGTTAACCCACCATGATTTCTAATCACAACTAACACCTTGCTATCGAACATAGCACTTAAGGTATACTCACTTGAAAGTTACCGAAGGACGCGCTGCTCTGGCCTCTTCTGTCCTTGGTTAACCCGTCGATCTCTCGTTTTCGGCTGCTGTACATAAGCGTACGTGCCATGCTCAACAATGAAGAATTACTCTTGCCTGACCCTTTCTTAGGTAGTCATCAAGACTCGTGGTACATCGGTATAATCTCTGGTAGCCAAATCCATGGCTAGTAATGCGGTCGCCTCTTTGCAATCTACATTCTGTTCGGTCGTGGGCGAAGGTTCAAATATCATGACGCGATGGAAGCTGCCGTCGCGTGCTAAACTCGGCATTGGGGCTAGTAACGCGTCGCGAAATCCCGAATGAAGCACTACCTAGGTAATGATTGGGCTGTGCCTCATGACCCTCTGTATTCTACTCGCGGCTCCTCGGTGCCTTGCCCTCTGGGCGGGGTTGCCCTGCGCGGAGCATAGCGGTAAGGAAAGAAATACGTTTAGAGGTCGACTTAAAACACGGCTCTAAGGCGACCTCGAGTGAGAAGAATAGAAACCAATCCTAAATATCCTATAGCCTCACGATTATTGGCGTGGTGCACAACACCGATAATCAAGACTCTTGGATCTGATGCGTAGACACTTTCCGAGGATTAAGCGCTCGATACCACTTTTGTCACGACCGATTCGGGCGTGGATCGTGCCTACCGGGCACCTAGTGATACAACATCAGAGTAATCAGCGGAACATAAAACAACACAAGACATATTATAAAATATGAAACAATAATCTGAGAAAAACTTGCCTTTGGCATATATATATATAACAACTTTTTCCAACATGAGCAGTTTTAATCCTTTTACAAACCACCGCCTACAAGATCTACAGACCTCAGGAAATGATACGACAACAATGGCGGAGACGGGGCCCCGCCATACCACGAATGTAAACACCTACAACAACGGGGACTATACCACTGATAAGCCTCGGAGAAAGCGGAGCTTTCCCATGTGAGCTGTGACCCTAGGCGAGGATCGATGGCGGTGTACCTTTACTGCGGCATGAGCGGCCCGAAGGAGTCGATAACAGTGCAGAGTATGTGAAACTAAAAATCGTAAATGAAATCATAATAGTCTATAAAGCGGGAGACATGTATGATAACCAAACTACGATTCACAATAATAGCGATCATGTCAAGTCGAGGACTCACGCCTCAAGTCATCACTCAAATATAACAATGGGTCTCACGCCCACAACATCAATCATGCGTGGAATACCTTCCTCGCTGCCGGCGATTTATGATATAACGACACCAAGGAACACACACGAACACGGTCCCACGTGCCATAATAACACGTCTGAGGTAAATGCGAAGGCATAGCCGACTACTAACACCAGTACCAACAAGGTCATGAATCGTATCATAAGATCTGTCTGACCGCCACATGATCAAAGCGACCACTTGCGCGATATCTAATGTGCGCGTCTAGCCACAGAACTTCCGCGACTCGCGCAGGCCAATCGGTCGGCCCGCGCATGAGGTATAACCCGCGTCGAGGTAGCTACTCCGGCGGCGTCTGGACTCGCCGTCCGCGCTGCCACAAGGACCGCATGACCACAAGGGCGCGTCTAACACGGAACTTCCGCGATTCCGCGACCCCTGGACCCGCATGAGGTAGTCTCGAATCATAGGTCCATCGACCCGCTGAGTCTACCCCGCGTGGAGGCGACAACCGGAATCATCTCAAGAGATGAGTCTTTGTATAATACTATCATAACGACTTATCGTTAAACAACATAAGCACAACAAAGGAAAAACCCCTTTACACAAACATCACAAGATACTAACACACGTAGCATCCTAGCATGTTTACTTATCAAATCAACAAGAAGGTATTACAAGGCTATCACCAACCAACAAAATCAAGTTATACACACCAGGTACTTTCCACTATATGCTAACAAGTTCGGGGTTTTATCCCCAAAGTACTTCATACATTAACTCTTTAAAAGATACGTTACTTTCACAAAAGTCACACAATACGTAGTATATGAAAATATAGTGATTATCTTTTGAAGTAAATCAAAACACTTCTCTTTGTAAAACTCGATGAATAACATTATTTTCCAAGCGTCAAGTTTGCCTAATTTCAAATGTTCATGTTTCTTATTTAGAAAGGTTTCGTAGTTCATAGTCTTATTCATTTAAGAATATAATTCTCTTTTAAACTAACTGAGAAACATAAGTCTTATATGTGAGTAGGATATTCTTGTTTACAACAATCTTATTACAATGGACCATGATCTAGGAAATATCATTTTGTCTCATCTTAGCTTCATGCGGATGGAAGTTTCTCTTGGTTTTAATAATACTTAATCTGTCAAAACATTTCCTTTTATTAACGCTGCGGTGGTTTGTCGATACACATTCGATTTCCAAAATCGATAAAACATTCTTAAGGCGTTATACCTAACTTTCCATAAAGCTAGTATAACTCTTAAGTTTTCAAAAAAAATCAACTCTTACATCTTCTCTCAAAATCATTCAAAACAATTTTGAAATACTTCAAGTACATCAATAACACATAACAAGCGATTATAGTTCAAATCAGTTACCTTTTAAAAACCACATGTATTTTCTTACCAACATAAAGCCGTTATAACCAACTTCCCATAAAGCCGTTATAACGCTTTATGTTTTACACCAATCAAATACATTTAGTACATGTACGTCTACCGTACTACATAGTTCACACATATCATGCTAGAAGAGATAGGAAGAGGTTCACATACCTCGCGACGAGTATCGACTAATGGCAAAACGCTCCAAGTACTCCCAACTGTCGGCTACTCCTAAAGCCAAGTAGAACGCGCCACACGTAGTACTTCAACCTATAAGGCCACAAGGCGCTTATTAACATTAAGATCTTATCGTAGAACATTCTACAGAAAATTCGGCAGCACCTCCCCCCCCCGCAACAGCGTAACTCTCCTCCTCTCACGGGGCCGGCTACCAAGCCAACCAGGGGGGGGGGGGTTATACATCTAACCCGAACGGGTACAATTCTACTCCACAGTACTACTACACAAGTCTCCTGTCTGATTCGATTCGATTCTTGAGCTTAAGTCAAAAGACATTGCCAACTAACCACGTTGATTCTATATATAGTATACTTTAACTATATATTCTAACAACATGTAATTTCCAATTACAATAGAGGACAAGATATTTACCTCGATAAGCCCATAATTATCCAAGTATAAAGTCGATCTGGGCAATCGTTTAGCTCCAACTCAGGCGCTCCAACCCGCTCTAAACCACCCTTAGAAGTTCTAACCAACTTCTACACAATACTCAACGGACTATGGAGATTTTCCTAGGGTTTCGGTTTTGTATTGACGGGAAGTATAATAGTATTTAGGGCTTTCGTATAGGTATAACCTTAGAATCCTTCAAGGTATCCGGCGAAGGTAATTTGGGCATTATAACAATACTCTGAGAGTATTTCTACACCACAAGGGGGTATTATCAAAGCAACTAGGCTAGGGGTACACTCTCGGCTAGCACCCACAGAGAGGGTGCTCTCGGCCACAAGGGGGAGGGACGAGAACCATAAGGAAGGGAGGGGGAGGATTCTAACACTTAGGAAATATTTAGGATGAAGAAGTTCATCAAAGGAGAGGGGTATTTATAGCACAAGCCAAGGCCAACCAATGGCCAAGATCTAGCCAAGTGTATAGCAAGTGTAAGGCCAAGATATGCCCAAGTGCCCCCTAGACCCTACTCCTTAAAACCCTCACAAAATATCTACACAAATATCATCCAAGACTTGCTCATCCAATCGGCCCTAACGCCCCTTCAAGTCCACCAACGAGAGGGTGCCAAGTGTTGCCCTCTCGTTGGTCCAAAACGTTTCGTCTCTCGGAAAAATCCGCAAAAATACTAAATGACATAGCCGTAATTTACCCTTCGCAAGTTAGGTAGAACGTTTCGTCGAAAAACGACTCTAACCGGGTGTTGTGCACAAATGCCATTCGGCCAAGCCACCTAGGCGGGGGTGACACGTGTCACCCTCCTATTGGCCCAAAATAAAACATCTTCCGAAAATATCCACAATGGCCAAAATCTCGAAAACAAAGTGGGCCCCACAAAACCGTAAATTTCTCCCGTGGGCCCCACGTGACCATTTCCAAAAAATAAAATTCCATAATTCTCTAATATTCCAGGAAGTCCGAATACCAAATCTGGGAATCCAATTCCCATTAACGAACCTTTTTCCTTCACAAAACGGAAACTTTTCCGTGGAAAAATCGCCTCTTTCTTCCTTTCCAATCTTTACGCCGTATTCTCGTGCGTCGTCCTCGCATACATACCACGGAACTACGGGTATAACGAGGACGTCGGGCAATGAGTCGAACTCCATTGTACTCGAACCAAATGCGCGCCCTGCGCGACCCAAAATCATGGCCCGAGCCTCTCATCATGTGGAGGCAAGAAATGTGCAAGAAAGGCCTCGAGAACTCGCCCCATAAAGTGGAAGTGCATGCTCTCCCGGACAGCTCACGAATCAAACGATCGGCTGCGGTATCACGCGGCCGATGCGAACCTAGGACCACCGACTCGGTCTCCGTGCCTTGATCACTCTCGCGATCGTGCAGCTGCCGGATGAACTCCTGCGGATCATCCTCGTGCCTCGACCCATAAAACTCTGGCGGGTTACACCTCGGAAAATCCGTAATCTCAAGCGTGCGCTCGGGGTGAACTACGGGTGCTACGGGGCTCGAGGCTGCTGCGTCGGCTTATCTCAAGTCAGCCTGACCACGGCCATTAATCGGGCCATCTCCTTGTAACCCATCTCATACGCGGCTGTAGGGATCGAGGCTCAGTCTTGTGGTCTCTGTAGAGGCGCCATTGCTCTACTCGTATCTTCCTCTGCTGCCTTGCCCACGGGCGGGTTGCCCTTGCGCGGAGGCATAGCGGTAAAGGAAAGGAATACGTCGGAGGGTTCAACTCATCACCTGACTACAGGCACGATCTCGGAATGAGAAGAATGGAAACCAATCTAAATGTCCTATAGCCTCACGATTATAGATGTGGTGCACAACACGATAATCAAGACTCTACTGAACACGATGCGTAGACACTTTCCGAGACTAAGCGCTCGATACCACTTTTGTCACGACCGAACGGGCGTGGTAGTGCTACCGGGCACCTAGTGATACAACATCGGAGAAAATCGGGAAATAAAAACATGAACATGAATTTAGAGACAAAATAAATTAACGAGCCAACCAAAGCAGTTGCCTTCATCATATATATACATAAATACCGACGGTTATCCTTTTTACAAACCACCTTGCGATTACTCTGCACCTCTAGAATTTATACAACAACTATGACGGACAGGGCCCGCCATACCCAGAATGTACAAGAACCTCTGCACTCGGGGTAACATGCAGCAGATAAGCCTCCAAGGAACGGAGCTTCCAAGACGAAATGAAATCCTAAGCGGGGATCGACAACCGATGTACTCTACTGCGGCATGAGCGGCCCGAAGGAGGTCGATAACAGTACCAAGTATGTGAATCGTAAAAATCATGGCGAAATCATAATAGTCTATAAGCGGGAGGCGGTATGATAACCAAACTACGATGCATACACATATGATTATATCAATTCGGTCTCACGCCAACATCAATCCCGCGTGAGTACCTTCCGCCTGCGGCGATGCATGATATGATAACAACAAGATAGCAATCCAAATGGGAGCATACGTGCGCTACGCATCGTGTCGGTATGTCCAAAGGGAACAAATAAGACAACATTCCAAATGGAAGCATACGTGCGCTACGCATCGTGTCGATGAGTCCAGGAGAAACAATAAGACAAGATTCCAAATGGAAGCATGCGTGCGCTACGCATCGTGTCGGTATGTCGGAGAAACAATAAGACGGATTCCAAATGGAAGCATGCGATGCGCTCGCGTCGTGTCGGTATGTCCAAGGAAACAATAAGCAACAAAGCGGTAATCAAAGTGGATGCATACGTGCGCTACGCGTCGTGTCGGTATGTCCCAAGTGATTTAACAAAGTAACACTATCAGCGAGCGTGCAGTGGAATTTATCGTCATGCCGGTCACGTCAAGTAAGTACTCAACAAGTCAACCGATCCTCCATCGAGAGACGCGGTAGTATAGAAACACAATTCTTGCACAATAAAGGCTATCACAACAAGCATAGGCAAGTTTCACAACAACAAGCATAGGCAAGTTTCACAACAACAAACATAGGCAGGTTTCACCACAACTCAAAATACTTTCATTTTTATGCCAAGGTCCGGGTTTTAACCCTAAAGTACTCTGTAGCGTTAAATTCCTTTTAAGAGATTCATTCTTTGTATAAAAGTCACCCGATACCCGTAGTATAAAATAGAGTGACTTACATCTTTTAAGTAAACCAAAACAACTTCCATACTTTCTCTTAAGTCAAGTTACCACGTTAAAACCAATGATAAAACCTTTCTTTTGTTTTCATAAGGTCGTTATAACCAACTTCCCATAAAGTCGTTATAACACCTTATGCTTTAAACCATTTTAAGACAACACAATGCCTTTCTTTTCCCTAAGGTTCCGGTTGCCTAATTTTAATTACGCAAGTCTCTTTTGAAAAGTTTCATAGTTCAATGTCTTAATCTCTTTTAAAACAATTGAGTAACATATGCCCTTGGCGAGTAGGTTATTCTTGTTCATAATCACTCTTATTAAGCAGCCCTGATCTAGAAAATGTAATATAATTTTGTCTCATCTTAGCTTCTATGCAGATGGAGGTTTCTACTGGTTTTAATAATACTTAATTATTCAATACATTTTCCTTTATTAACGCTGCAGTGGTTTGTCGATACACATTCTGATTTCCGAAATCAGTAAAACATTATTCCTTCCACAAAACCAAGTACTCATTACTCACGAATGAGGTTTCACACAAACATCCATATTAAGTCAAGTCTCTTAACTTCTAAACCATTAAACCATTCTTTTTATCTCTCTTAAGGCGTTACACCTAACTTCTCATAAAGCTGGTATAACTTTTATGTTTTCAAACCAAGTATACACTTCTTTCAAAAAGGTTTCTTAATCTCTTAGAATACTTCAAGGTTCTTTTACAACAAGTCGGTTATAAGTCAAATCAGTTATCTTTTAAAAACCACAAAGCATTTCTCATTTACATAAAGTTGTTATAACACTTTATGTTTAAAGGCAATCAAATACATTTAACACGTATGCGTCACCGTACTACATAGTTATACACATATCATGCTAGAACAGATAGGAAGAGGTTCACATACCTCGCGACAGTATCGACTAATAGCAAAACGCTCCAAGTACCCCAAACCGTCTGCTACACTCTCAGTCAAGCAGATCACTCCACACGTAGTACTACAACCTATAGAGGCCACAAAGCGCCTATTAATATCTTTTAGATCCTGGCGTAGAATATTCTACAGAAAATTCGGCAGACTCCCCCGCATGGCGTAAAACTCTCCTCTAACGAGCGGCTACCAAGCCAACCGGGGTTAACATGTCTAACCTGACGTGTACAATTCTACTACAAGAATGCTACACAAGTCTCTTTATGTCTGATCTATGTAATTACTGATTCGATTCTCTTCTTTAAATTCGGGCTTAAGTCGCAAGACATTCGTAAGTATTATTCGAGCTTAAGTCAAAAGACATTGCCGCACAATTATAATGTTCAGTTCTATATATAGTATACTTCAACTATATATTTCTACAATATGTAATTTCCAATTACAATAGAAGGTCAAGAGTGTTTACCTCGATAAGCCCAAAATTATCCGAGTTTAAATGTCGATCTGAGCAAGGTTTAGCTCTACTCCGTGCGCTTGACCGCTCCAACCAACCCTTAGAAGTTCTAACCAACTTCTACTTATAACTTCAACTACGGGTGAAGATTTACTTAGGGTTTCATTTTTGTGGTGAGGAAGTATAATAGTATTTTACGGGCTTTTGTACAAGTGTAACTTTGGGAATACTACAAGGTATTTGGGCAAGGTATTTGGACATAACAACATTACTAGGAGATTATTTCTATACAAAAACACGGGGTATTTATACTATACAACTCGGCTAGGGGTATGTACCCACGGCAAGCCTCTGAGGGGAGGGTGGGTTTGCCAAGGGCCTTCAAGAGGGGAGGGTGTGTGGTGGGCGAGATCACAAGAGGAGAGGAAGGGTTTGAGACTTAGAAAGATTGCTCAATTTTGGATGAAGAAAGTTCATCACTTAGAGGTATTTATAGGTCAAGTGAAGGCCAACCAATGGCCAAGATGAAGACAAGTGCATAGCAAGTGTAAGGCCAAGATTAAGCCATGTGCTACCTTATCCATCTACCCAAAATATCCTACCTAACCCTTGACCACATTTTTAGCACAAAAAACGTGCAAGACTTAGCCAAATGCCGTCCAACCTCTTCCAATGTGAGGGTGACACATGTCACCCTCCCGTTGGTCCAAAATGTTTCGTCTCTCGGAAAAATCCGCAAAAATTATTAATGACATAGCCGGAATTTTCCCTTCGAAATCTGTGGAAACGTTTCGTCGAAAAACGACTCCTCTCGGGTGTTGTGTACAAATTTCGAAACTAGCCAACTTTAAGGCTCAAATTGTATACGTACGCCCTCACGTACATACTCTGGAAATACGGGGTATAACATGTAACCCCCCCTGGAATTGTTGGTTTGGTAGCAGGCCTCGTTTGAGGAAGAGTTTTATGTGGTCATGCGGGGGAGTCTTCTTTGAATTTTCCGTAGAATAAGGAATCTTGTATCTAGAATTATTCTACGAAGAGAGCTAGAGGTTGATAGACGTTTTGTGGCCTTTATAGGTTGAAGTACTACGAGTAGCGTATTCTACTTGAAGGGTGGAAAAGGCGAGCAAGGTTAAAGTACTTTGGAGCGTTTTGCTAATTGTCGATAATCGTCGCGAGGTATGTGAACCTCTTCCTATCCTTTCTAGCATGATATTTGTGAAATATATTTAGTGCGGTAGACGAACGTGTGTTTAAAGGAAGTTGATTTTCCTTTTGTGTCCTTGACTTGATTCCAAAGTTAAGTGACTTGTTATGAAACATTAAGGACTTGAATTATGTTAAAAAGTTGTAAAATCTCACTCATGATTAATGGGTGTGTGGTCTTTTAAAGAATAAAGTTATCTTGATTTCGAAAATAAGAATGGTTTTATGTCACGACCCGAACCCGGGCCCGTGACTGGTGCCTTACCCCGGGCACCCTAGTGATACAACATCAGAGAAAACCAGCGGAAATAAAAACTTAAAATAGACATGGATCAAGATAAAAGTAAATAGGCCAAGTTAAAATAGACATGGATCCAGGACTAGACGCGCACATTAGATACTGCGGGCGAGTGGCCAGCTTCGATCATGTGGCGATCTAGACAGATCTCATGATACAGTTTATGACCTTGTTGGTACTGTGGGTTTTAGTAGTCGGCTATGCCTTCGTACTTACCCCGTACGGTTTTATTATGACACAGGTAGGACCTGGTGTTCATGTGTATTCCTTGGTGCTTTTATATCATAGACTGCCGGCAGTGAGGAAGATATTCCACGGGCATGATTGATGTTGTGGGCGTGAAACCCATAGTTGTATTTGAGTGATGACTTTGAGGGCGTGAGTCCCTGACTTAACATGACTGCTTTTATGTTATGAGCTGTAGTTTGGTTATCATACATGTCTCCTGTTTTATATAGACTGTTATGATTTCATTTCTGATATTTTGATTTCACATACTTGGTACTGTTATCGACCTCCTTGAAGTGCGTTCATGCCGCAGTAAGTACATCGGTTGTGGATCCTCGCTCATAGGATCACGATTCAACGTATTAGGAAGCCGTTTCTCGGAGGCTTATCTTTTGGTATGTTACCACAGTCAGAGGTTCTTGTACATTCATGGGTATGGCGGGGCCCTGTCCGTCATAGTTATTATCACTTCTTAGAAGTGCATGTAATCTTGTTGTGGCGAGTTTGTAAAAGGATAATTGTTCGGTTTTATGAATATATCTGACAAGCAATTTGTTTTGGCCTGTTTATTTATCATGTCTCTTGTTTCATGTTTATGTTTTTATTTCCGCTGATTCTCTCTGATGTTGTATCACGAGGGTGCCCGGGGTAAGGCACCCGTCACGAGCCCCGGTTCGGGTCGTGACAAAAGTGGTATCAGAGCAGTTAGTCCTCGGAAAGTGTCTACAGACCGTGTCTAGTAGAGTCTTGATTATCGGTGTGTTGTGCACCACATCTATAATCAGGAGGCTGCAGGACATTTAGGATTGGTTTCTATTCTTCTCACTCTGAGATCGTGCCTTAGAGCTGTGTTATAAGTTGGACTCCCTCTGACGTATTCTTATGTGCCAGTTATGCCTCTACGCAAGACAATCGGGGCCCAGAAGGGCAAGGCAGCGAGGAGGCGTGAGTAGAGCACGGAGGTTCTGCAGGCGAAGGCCCGGTCGTTACGAGATAGTGCTTCCGGCCCGAGTTTTGCGACGCCGCCCAGCCGGCGAGTTTAGAGCGCAGCGATGGGCTGCTGAGACTCTGATACTGAGCCTCGGTCCCACAACCCGGCGAGATGAGATGTACAAGGAGATGGCGATTCTTGGCGAGTCGTGGCAGATATGAGAAGGCTGGATCAGTGTTCGATCCAGTAGCACCGTAGTTCACCCCGGCGGATAGTTTGAGACTACGGGACTTTACGAGTTGTAGCCGCCGTTACATGGATCGAGGCGAGGATGACCTCGGGAGTTTATCAAGCGACTCTGACGGATCATGAGTGATCGAGTCTTAGAGGCGGTCGGTGGTATTGGGTTCGCATCACCGCGTGATCTGCAATGATCGTTTGATTCATGGGAATCGTCGAGGAACATGCGCTCCCAGCCGGTTTGGGGCGAGTTCTCGAGGCATTTCTTGCACATTTCTTGCCTCCACGGATGAGGAGGGCTCGGTAAACAGTTTTTGACGTTAAAGGCGCGCCGGGCGTGCGGTTAGGGAGTACAACGTGGAGTTTGACTCGTTGGCTCGGTATGTCCCGCCTTAGTGACCGATATGGAGGATAGAGTGCACCGCCACGTCGGGCTGGATGATTACTTGGGTGAGGCTTGTTCGGGTGTAGGTCTTCACCGGCATGGACATTGCCGCACGCGAGCTCATGCACTTGGATGTGAGGCACGGAGAGGTCGGCAGAATGGCCGGGATCGCGAAGAAGGCGAGCAGCAGGTCCTTTGGTAACTTGCGAGGCGGACCGCCTCGTGGCGAGCTAGTTATGCACCTTCGCCAAGATGCAGTGGTCCTCCGCGCCTTGGGGCGTTCGGTATTCGAGGCTGGTCGTGGCTCGGGGCTTCAGTTCACATCTATATGTGAGTTCTAGCAGCGAGATTCATGTCCCCCTCGGTGTGCGATGTGGCGGCGTCATCGGGAATGTCGTCTTTTTATCGGTGCTTGTTTCACTGCGCCGTCGAGGGCCATGTGACGAAGAATGTGCTTATAGGAGAATGCCGGCGTAGCGCGACCTACCGGATCGATGGCGAGTTCATCGCCTTCTGTATGCGCCTGCAGGGCCTATGATTAGAGTGAAGCGGTAGATACAGGTATATCCTTAACCCTCTAGAGTTTTGTTTGCGCGATATGATGATCTTATTATTGTGTGCTATGTACAGATAGCATTGTGTTAAGTATAACTTAGAGAACATGACTAGTTGAAGAGGTAAGTTTGGGGTCATGGAAGGTGTGAACCTTAGAATATTATAAGTGGAGACCTTAGATGCGAGGCCGTCTTGAGTAAAAGATTTGTTTACGATTGACCTTTGTCGGAGTGCATAGTATACGAGGGGTAAAAAAAAAAAAAAAATTGTGTGATAAGTCCCCGAGTGGTGTGAATTATATAAGGATAGTTATGATAAGAAGACCACTAGGTTTGCGTAACTTGATTAGTGAGATTGTTCCGGATCGGGGAACAAGAGTTTGGCGCGGCAAATGGGTCGGGTTGAGGCAAGGTTGCGTGTCAACCCGCGGCCGGTTTGGGGTGGTCGATTCGAGGTGGTCGCCAGGTGGTAGGGTCACGAGTGCTAGGCCGAGTTTAGGTAACCATCGTACGGGTTCGTGGATGCGTTCGACCAGAATCGGATCGTGAAGGCCGGGAATGGCCTTAGAGTAAATTGAAGCTAGTGGGAGCTGTTGTGAGATTAGAAATGATTCCTCGTTGGCTTGGATTTGAGTTTTGCGCACATGTTATATTCTGGCCATTGGTGGCATGATCGGTTTTGTAAGTATAGTAGTGAAGACTATCTGACGCGCAATGCGTTTGGAGACTTAGAAGGAACATTCGGGACGAATGTTTCTAAGGGGGGAAGAATGTTATACCCCATAGTTCCAGGGTATATAGGTGAGGATGTACGTGCGAGAATACGACAGAAATTTTGGAAAGAAAGAAAGATGTGATTTTTCGACGGAAAAGTTTCCGGGTTTTGTGAAGGAAAAAGGTTCGTTGATGGGAACTGGATTCCCAGATTTGGTATTTGGGCTTCTTGAATTGTATTAGAATTATGGAATTTTATTTCCGGAATTGGTCACGTGGGGCCCACGGGAGAAATTCTGATTTTGTGGGCCACTTTGTTTTGAGATTTTTGCCTTTATGGATATTTTCTAAGATGAAATATTTTGGGCCGAGTAGGAGGCGACACGTGTCACCCCTAGGTGGCCTCATGGCCGAAATTTGCTAACAAGTGGCAAGACAAGTGGCCTTGTCTTGCTAGATATTTTGTCAAGTGGCCAAGTCTTGCTAGATATTTTGTGTGGACAAGTGGCTTGTGGGACCCACACACACTTGTCCCCAATCTCAACCACACACTTGCCTTCATCCTAGCCCTTGGTTGTCCTATATATGCACCCTTAGTTGATGAAAACTTCCACACTTAACCATTTCAAGACAAGAAATTCCCTCCCTTCTCCCTTGACCTTGCTCTCGTTTTTGAGCCCATTTCTTGACCTAAATTTGTCCAACAATTCTTAAACTCTCAAGTGTTCTTCCCTAAGGTGTTAGGAAGATTGTGTACCAAGAGTTGGAAAAGATTTCACACCCTAACCTATTGTTCATGCCTTGGCGAAACTTACTAGTTGGAAACCTAAGTGTTCTTCACTTTTTGGAGTTGGTTCTTGAAGAGAAGTTGGTTAGGAGCTTCTATGGGTTGCTTGTAGCGGATTGGAACGGAAAGATTTGGAGCTAAGACTTGCTTGGAGCGACATTAAGTTCTTGGATAATTTTGGGCTATTTGAGGTAGTAAACCTTAACCTCTTTGTGAATTGGTCATTATACATATATTATAAGTATATTATGGAGTATATAAAATATGGAGTAAAGTTTGGAAAAGTTGGATCTTGTTAACTTGTTAAAAGAAAAGTTGGCCGTTTGCCATTAAAATGGTAAAAACGTATCTTACTTGTGAAGAAGTAATTAACAAAGTAACTATAACTTATATTAAGATGGAATATAAGTTGGAAGACTAATGAAGTAATTGGATAAGTAAAATGGACAAAGTTGGCCAAGGACCCCAACTTAAGGATTTGTATTTACTTTGGTGTATTTACTTTGGGCGGATTTACTTTGGATGTATTTACATTTACATTAAGGGAAGATTGTTCAATCGCGTTCGTTTGGGCGTGTGATCCCCTTTTTAATTATTGTATTGTTATGAAGGCGTGATAGTAAACGCGTTACCGTTTGGTAGCGTAATCCCTTCTTTTACTTGTTGTTATTATGAAGGCGTGATAGTAAACCGCGTTACCGTTTGGGCGTGTAATCCCCTTCTTTATGTTGTTTAATTATTACGCCTTATATATATATGGTATATATATTACGGTTATTCGGGCCTTGGAGAAAGATGGAAAAGTGAGTAAAAACGGGGGAAGTGCTGCCCAATTTCCCGTAGAATTAGAGGGCTTTTTATTGGTATAAGTCTTCAATGGTAAGAAAGGTTTGATAGAAGTACTATGACCATTTTAGGAGTGGAGTACTACGTGTGGCGTGATCTACTTGGCTTAGGAGTAGCGGGTTGAAGTACTTGGAGCGTTTTGCTATTTGTCGATAATCGTCGCGAGGTATGTGAACCTCTTCCTATCTTTTCTAGCATGATTGTTGTGAACTATGTAGTACGGTAGACGTACATGTGCTAAGTGATTTGGTTGGTTTAAAACATAGGGTGTTATAATAGCTTTATGGGAAGTTAGTTATAACGACTTTATGTAGGTAAAAGAATGGTTTATTGATTGTAGAAAGATAAGAGACTTGACTTATACAAGACTTGATTTTGAAAGTTAAGAGACTTGATCTTGAAAGATAAGAGACTTGACTTAGTTTGACTTGTTATGAATTTTGTTAAAATGTTGTAAAAACCTCATTCGCGAGTAATGAGTAGTTGGTTTTAAAGAATAATGTTTTACTGATTTCGGAAATGAGATTAAGTATCGAACAAACCATTGCAGCGTTAATAAAGGAAATGTATTGACTAATTGTTATTAAAACCAGTAGAAACCTCCATCTGCATAGAAGCTAAGATGAGACAAAATGATATTACATTTCCTAGATCATGGCTGCTTTTATAAGATTGTAATAGACAAGAACAACCTACTCACACATAAGGCATATGTTTCTCAAATTTGTTTTAAAGGAGAATTATATTCTTAAGTGATTAAAACTATGAACTACGAAACCTTTGAAAATGAGAAACTTGAGCATTTGAAATTAGGCAAACTTGAGCGTTTGGAAAATAATGTGTTACTTGATTTTACAAGGGAAGTGTTTTGGTTTACTTAAAAGATAGTCACTCTATTTTATACTACGAACATTGTGTGACTTTTGTGAAAGAAACGTATTTTTAAAAGAGTTAATGTATGTAATACTTTAGGTCGAACCGGATTTTGGCATAAAATGATAGTACCTTAAGTTGTGTGTAACTTGCCTATGTTTGCGTGTGATAGCCTTGTTGTGCAAATCTGTATTTTACTCGACTCTGGTTCGTAGGATGAACCGAATGTATTTCACTCGACTACGCGTTCATGGGATGAGCCGAATGTATTTCACTCGACTACGCGTTCATAGGATGAACCGAATGTATTTCACTCGACTACGCGTCCATAGGATGGACCGAATGTATTCCATCCGACTACCGAGTTCATGAGATGAACAGTGAATGTATTTCACACGTTTCTATACTGGGTCCATGTGATGGGCCGAGACATGTTATACGTATCACATGGTTTGTACCTAGACTGCCGGCAGTGAGGAAGAGTTCCACGCATGAGGATGACTTTGAGGCGTGAGTCCACGACTTGACATGATCGCTTTTATGTTATGAAATGTAGTTTGGTTATCATACATGTCTCTGTTTTATATAGATTATGATTTCATTTACTGATATTTTTGATTTCACATACTTGGTACTGTTGTCTTGACCTCCTTCGAAGTGCGTTCATGCCGCAAGTAGTAGGTACATCGGTTGTGGATCCTCGCTCATAGGATCAGTTCAGCGTATTGGGAAGCCCGTTTCTCGGAGGCTTATCTTTTGGTATGTTACCTCGAGTCAGAGGTTCTTGTACATTCGTGGTATGGCGGGGCCCTGTCCGTCATAGTTATTGTCACTTCTTAAGTCATGTAATCTTTGTTGTGGGCGAGTTTGTAAAAAGGATAAGCGTCGGGTTTTATGAATATATCTGAAGCTGCATTTTGGTTGGCCTGTTTATTTATCATGTCTCTTGTTTCATGTTTATGTTTTTATTTCCGCTGATTCTCTCTGATGTTGTATCACGAGGGTGCCCGGGGTAAGGCACCAGTCACGGGCCCCGGTTCGGGTCGTGACAATGATTCTATTTGGGTTATCGTCGACAGGATGACAAAATCAGCCCACTTTCTTCCCGTCAGGACGACGTTTTTGGCTGAGGATTATGCCAGACTTTACATCCGAGAGATCGTCAGACTGCATGGAGTCCCTATTTCGATCATATCGCATGCAGAGCCCGATTCGGCTAACCAGAGGTCCTTCCGAAAGGTTTAGGGACGCAGTGAGCTACGATCGCATTCCATCCACGAGAGGCGGACAGGTGGCGCACTATCCGCACTCTCGAGGATATGTGCGAGCTGTGTTATCGACTTTCGGGTAGCGGAGGATCATTTGCCTCTAGTTTAGTTTTGCATATAATAGCTACCACTCCAAGATTCGGATGGCGCCTTATGAGGCCTTGTATGTGAGGAAGTGCGGATCGCCGATAGGTTGGTTTGACGTAGGCGAGTACGATTAGTGGGACGGTTGGTGCGGCGCAGATGGATAAGGTGAAGCTTATCCGGAGCGGTTCTTGGCATTCGTAGTCGGCGAAGTCATATGCAGATCATCGTCGTCGGCATCCGAGTTCGAGGTTGATGATTGGGTTTTCTGAAGGTGTCACCCATGAAGTGTGTGATGAGATTCGGGAAGAAAACTTCGGCCAGTACATTGGGCCCTATCAGATTGTCCGCAGGGTAGGCAAGGTTGCCTACGAGTTGGATCTGCCGTCCGATCTGGAGGCAGTGCATCCGGTGTTTCATGTTTCTATGTTGAGGAGATGTATCGGGGATCCACCTAGGGTGCACCCGATTGACGATGTCCTGGTGACCGAGGGGTTATCGTATGAGGAGATCCCCATAGCGATAATCGATCATCAGGTTAGGCGTCTGCGGACCAAGGACGTGGCTTCCGTCAAAGTCTTGTGGCGGAACGAGCTCAGGGAGGAGATGACGTGGGAAGCTGATGAGGACATGAGGAAGAAGTATCCTCACCTATTCCCCACACCTCCAGGTAATTCACTTTCCTACTTGTAAATTTTCATTATCATATATGCCTAAGTGTTGTTTTGTGGCCGTTTGTGGCATTTGCAAACTGTTAAGTTATGAAGAACCTTATCGTTATCTGTCTTGGGAAGGAACATTCGGGACGAATGTTTCTAAGGAGGGGAGAATGTTATACCCCGTATTTCCAGAGTATGTACGTGAGGGCATACGTATAAAAGTTTAGCCTTAAAGGTTAGGCTTTGGACGAAAATACTTGGGCACAACTCACTAAAAGAATGGTTTTCGACGAAACGTTTTACAAGACTCGCGTAGGGTAAATTCCGGCTATGTCATTTCTAATTTTTGCGGATTTTTCCGAGAGACGTAACACTTTGGACCAACGAGAGGGCGACACTTGTCACCCTCTCATTGATGGATGTGGGACGGCAATAGGGCCGATTGGAGTGGCTATTTTGTCATGGAGTTGGTAGGATATTTTGTGTGGTAGTTGGATAAGGTACAGTTACCCTAATCTTGACCTTACACTTGCCTAGCACATGGCTTAATCTTGGCCATTGGTTGGCCACTTCTTGACCTATAAATACCCCCCTTAAGATGAAGAGGGCTGCATCCCCAAAGCGTTCTCCCAGTCTTGAAAATCCTCCCCTCTCCCGTGTGAGCCTTTTCGCCCAAGCCTCCCCCAGAAAGCCTTGGCGAATACCCCTCTAAAAGAAGCCCTAGCCAAACACTACCCCCTCCTTGGTAGAAATGTTGTCTTCCAAGTGTAGTTACTATTCCTAAATACCCTAGCCCAAATCCCTTAGTACTTAGTAGAAGTTGTGAAGAACTTCTAAGGGTTCTTGGAGCTATCGGAGCGTACAAATTAGGAGCTAAACCTTGCTCAGGATCGACTTATATCTAGGATAATTTTGGGCTTACCGAGGTAAATAATCTTATCCTTCTTTTTGTAATTAGAGAATACATACTGTATGTCACGACCCGTTCCGGGGCCCGTGACTGGTGCCTTACCCGGGCACCCAAGTAGTCATACATCAGAGTAATCAGCGGAATATAAAACAAGACATGAAACAGTTGTAAAAAGAGACACAGTTTTATGTGAGAAAATGTCGCCTTTCGGCATATATACATAAACATAGTTTTGCAGTTACATCCCAACTGTACAATAGGACTACAGACCTCTAAGGAAGTAAACAACTATGGCTGGACAGGGCCCCGCCATACCCTGAATGTACAAACTATCTACAATACAGGGAGATCATACCAAAAAGTAGAGCCTCCGGAGAAGATGGAGCTCCTGACACCAATGCAAAGAGATCCTAAGGATGTGGATCTAGCACTGCTTGCCACTGCGGCATGAACGCAGCCCAGGAGGTCGATAACAGTACTAAGTATGCGAAATCAGAAGTACTTAATGAAAACATTTCATTTTAAAAATCAGTTTACATATATGTATGAAACAACTAAGGTAACCGCATAGTGCCACATCATAAACAAGAGCAACAATAGGTAAATCAGAAGGTCTTTTCTAGGCCGCGAATGATCGAGCAGGCCAATTGCCCATAGTATCATTAAGCAAGCCTAATCCTGACTCCGTAGTCCGCATAGGCCACTCACTTAGGCGCGTAGGGTATAACCCGCATCGAGGGTAGCTACTCTCCTCGGCATCGCCCCGACTCGTAGTCCGCATGGCCACATAGACCGCATGAGGTATAACCCCGCACACTAACACGGAACTCTCGTAGCTCGCATAGGTCCCTGGACCCGCGTGAGGTATTCTCGAATCATGGTCCTGCATCGCTGAGTCTACCCGCGTGGAGGGCTTAACCCCGGTAACATGTCAAGAGGTGAGTGATATAATACTAACACAACACTTATCGTTAAACAACATAAGCACACAAGACTACCCTCTTATACAAACGTTTACAAGACACTAACACACTTAGCATCATATCATGTCTACTTATCAAACCATCTTATTATTCTATCAATATAAGTATGTTATAAACACATAGTTAAACTATTCCTTTTATCATCTTAAGTGGTTATACCTAACTTCCCATAAAGCTAGTATAACTCTTAAGCTTTCATTTTAAAACCAATTAGTTCTCTTACTAAAAATGATTCAAGATTCTTTTGAAATGCATCAAGATTCTTATTATTGTGCTTAAGTCAAAAGACATTGCGTAAGTATTATTCGGGCTTAACTCAAAAGACATTGCCGTAGTTATTAATCAGTTAACACACGTACGTCTACCGTACTATATATATATATTTGAAAATATCATGCTTTAGGAAGAATCACATACCTTCTCAGCGAAAACCACCTGCCAAGTTGAATATGTCGCGCAGAATCAACCTATAATAGTCGACACGCCTATCAACGCTTGACTACTCAAAACGATTCTAAGCGAGGGTTCTCTATCCTACGGAAAATTGGCGACTTCCCTACGGTGAGCTACTCAAGTCTCATCGTGAAACAATCCTAAGTAAGTACTGATTTGATTATTCTTCTTTTAAACCCTTCATGTGATAATTCAATTCTATTCTGTAATAATCTTCTAAGTATTCAATACTTATATCTATACTTCTACAGATGCATTTTCTAATACAAAAGAGGTTAGGATTATTTACCTCGGTAAGCCCAATAATATCCTAGATAAAAGTCGCGCTGAGCAAGGTTTAGCTCTAAGTTGTATGCGCTCAGAGCTCAGAACCCTTAGAAGTTCTTCCCAACTTCTACTAAGTACTAAGGGATTTGGGCTAGGGTATTTTGGGCATTATAACAATACTAGAAGGCAACTTTTCTACCAAGGGAGGGGGGGTAGATTTCGGCTAGGCTAGGGGGGGGGGTGTTTGGACGAAAAGGCTTAAGGGAGAGGAGAAGGATTTTCAAGACTTGGAAAGGAATTTGTGGATGAAGAACTCTTCATCTTAAGGGGGTATTTATAGGTCAAGACATGGCCAACCAATGGCCAAGATTTAGCCAAGTGCTAGGCAAGTGTAAGGTCAAGATTAGGGCAAGTGTACCTAGCCAACTTGCACACAAAATATCCTACCAACTACTTGACAAAATTGGCTATCCAATTCGTCCAAATGGACGCCTCAAGTCCACCAATTGGAGGGTGACAAGTGTCGCCCTCCCGTTGGCCCAAAGTGTTTCGTCTCTCGGAAAAATCCGCAAAAATTAGAAATGACATAGCCGGAATTTATCCTACGCGAGTTGTGTAAAACGTTTCGTCGGAAAACGATTCTTTTAGTGAGTTGTGCCCAAGTATTTTCGTCCAAGCCTAACTTTTAAGGCTAAACTTTTGTACGTATTCCCTTACGTACATACTCTGGAAATACGGGGTATAACATTCTCCCCTCCTTAGAAACATTCGTCCCGAATGTTCCTTCCCAAGACAGATAACGATAAGGTTCTTCAGCTGTCGGGATGCATACGCTATAACCTTGCCCTGCTGCATCAACACATATCCCAACCCGATGCCTGACGCATCACAATATACGACATAACCGCGGACCTGCGGAAGAGTAAGAACGGGCGGTCGTCGATCTCTCCTTCAAAGCTGGAAGCCACGCCACAAGCATCACCATCAAACTTAGCCGCTTTCCGAGTCGGCCTAGTCAATGGTGCGTAGATAGAAGCAAACTTCTCTACGAACCGATAATAACTGCAAGGCCGTAAAGCTGCGAACCTCTGTTGGAGTAGTAGGTCTAGGCCAAGTCTGATCGCTTCGATCTTGGCGTATCCACTCGAATGCCATCGGCCCGACAATATGCCCAAGAAACGCCAAGTTAACCAAAACTCACATTTGGAAAACTTGGCGTATAATCGCTGGTCTGGAGAATCACAAGACAGATCGCCAAATGCTCGCGTACTCCGCTCTGGCGAGAATAAACCAAGATATCATCAATGAACACTATCACAAACGTGTCCAAAAATGGTTTGAACACTCGGTTCATCAAATCCATGAATCTCCGGAGCATTGGTCAACCAAAAGACATGACCACGAACTCATAATGCCGTCTGCGGTCCGAATGCGATCCTAGGGACATCCACCTCTCGACTCGCACTGATGATAGCGATCGCAGATCAATCTTGGAGAAACATCTCGCGCCTGCAATGGTCGAACAAATCATCAATCTGGGAAGGGTATCGTTTAATGGTCACCTTGTTCACCGCTGTAATCAACACACATGCGCGGCGTCGCCCTTCTTCTTCACGAACAATACCGGCGCTCCCCAGGAGAAACACTAGGCACGATGAAGCCGCTTCTCCAAAGAAGTCTCTAAGCCGATCCTTGACTCTCTCAACTCGGCGGTGCCATTCTATATGGCGGAATGGAAATAGCGAAGTGTCCGCAACACATCTATACAAAACTCAATCTCCCTCTCGTGAGGATGCGGGAGGTCGTCTGAAACACGTGGGAACTCTCACGACTCTGGGCCGGTGAAAATCTGGTACCGCGACCTCGATATCAAACACCGAACGAGATGGTAGATATACCCTTCTGCACCATCTTCCTAGCCTTGAGGTAGGAAATAAACCTACCCTCGGCGTCTGATTGCTCCTCCCACTCAACAACCTGGCTCCTCAGAAACTGAACCGCTACTCTCTCCTGCAGTCTACATTGGCGTAGCAGAAGCTAGCCAATCCATACCCATGATCACGTCGAAATCAATCATATCCAACTCTATCAAGTCGGCTAGGGTCTGACGACTGTAAATGGTCACAGGACAAGCTCTATATACCCGCCGAGCTACCACCGAATCACCCACTGGCGTAGCTACCTCAAAAGGGTCTATAGACTCAGGCTCTATCCCTATCCTACTAGCAACAAGGGGAGATATATGGGGCCAGTAGAACTGGATCTATCAAAGCATACACATCAAACCCGGGAACCGATAAGGTACCGTGACGACATCGGTGAGGCCTCCCGATCTGTCGCTTACCGACAAAGCATAAATGCGGTTCTGAGGACCGCTAGAACTAGGACCCGCGCCACGACCTCTGCCGCGACCTGCTGGTCCATGAGTACCTTGCCCTCCGGCGAGTAGTGTCGAGGATGAAGAAGACGTGAAAGAACTCGTGGTGACCCCTACCATTAGCATCGCCGCCTGGACAGTTCCTCGCATAGTGACCTGCCGCCACTGGTCAAACAAGCTCCGTAGCACCACAACTCGAAGTGGGATCTGCATCGGCCACCGAGAGGTGGTCCGTCGGCGATCGCCTGCTGCTCGGGCGTCGAAGCCCTGGGCCTCGGTGCGCCCTCGAATATCCTGGTGTCTTGAGGCGGTGCGAGTGCTCTGGTGGTGGTGCAAATCTAGACTGCTGCTGAGGCCGCCCACCACGATAGCCACCAAAAGACCACGGCGTCTGGTCTTTCTTCTCGCTGTCACAACCGTCGGTCTCTACGCTCGCCGCATCCAAAAGCATGAGCACGTATTCGGGTAATGTCCATACCCGGCTGAAGAGAAACACCCGCACAAGACTCGGCCATATAATCATCTAGCCCGGTGACGTAGCGGTGCACCCTATCCTCCATATCTGCTACCAACGCTGGGACATATCGAGCCAATGAATCAAACTCGACATTGTACTCCCTAACAGTGCGTCCTCTCTGCCTCAGTAACAAAAATCTGTCAGCCCGCGCCCTCCTCATCTGTGGAGGCAAGAAGTGAGTAAGAAAGGCCTCCGAGAACTCGTCCTAAGTAGCTGGGGATGCGTGCTCTCCCCGGGATAACTCCCATGAATCAAACCAATCGACTGCGGTATCACGCAGCCTATGTGAACCGAAGATCACAGACTCGGTCTCCGACGCCCTGATCACTCTCATAATCCTCTGTAGCTGACGGATGAACTCCTGCGGATCATCCTCCGGCCTCGACCCGTAAAACTCTGGCGGGCTACAACTCAGGAAATCTCGTAGCCTCAAACTATCTGCCCTCGGGTGAACCACGGGTGCTACTGGGGCTGGAACTGCTGCATCGGCTGTCCTCGTATGCGCCACGATCACGGCGATGGCGGGCTATCTCTCTCAGAACCCATCTCATCTGCTCCGGTGTGGGAGGTGGAGGTGTATCTTGTGGTCTCATCAGCTGCCGCGTCTAAACCTCTCTGGGTGGCGGCGTGGTAGAACTCGCCGTCTCGGGTATCGGCGGGCACGAGCCCTCGTGACTCTAGGTGTCCCACTAGCGCCTCCTCGGTGCCTTGCCTTCAGGCCGGGTTGCCTTACGTGGAGGCATAACTGTTACAGAAAAAGGGATACGTTAGAAGGGTCCGACTTATAACACAGCTCTAAGGCACGATCTCAGAATGAGAAGAATGGAAACCAATCCTAAATATCCTATAGCCTCCTGATTATTCGTGTGGTGCACAACTCACCGATAATCAAGACTCTACTAGATACGGTCTGTAGACACTTTCCGAGGATTAACTGCTCTGATACCACTTTTGTCACGACCCGTTCCGGGGCCCGTGACTGGTGCCTTACCCGGGCACCCAAGTAGTCATACATCAGAGTAATCAGCGGAATATAAAACAAGACATGAAACAGTTGTAAAAAGAGACACAGTTTTATGTGAGAAAATGTCGCCTTTCGGCATATATACATAAACATAGTTTTGCAGTTACATCCCAACTGTACAATAGGACTACAGACCTCTAAGGAAGTAAACAACTATGGCGGGACAGGGCCCCGCCATACCCTGAATGTACAAACTATCTACAATACAGGGAGATCATACCAAAAAGTAGAGCCTCCGGAGAAGATGGAGCTCCTGACACCAATGCAAAGAGATCCTAAGGATGTGGATCTAGCACTGCTTGCCTGCGGCATGAACGCGGCCCAGAAGGAGGTCGATACAGGTACTAAGTATGCGAAACTGTAAAGTACTTAATGAAAACATTTCATTTTAAAAATCAGTTTACATATATGTATGAAACAACCAAGGTAACCGCACATAGTGCCACATCATAAACAAGAGCAACAATAGGTAAACTGTAACAGGTCTTTTCTAGGCTGCGAATGATCGAAGCAGGGCCAATTGCCCATAGTATCATTAAGCAAGCCTAATCCTGGACTCCCGTAGTCCGCATAGGCCACTCACTTAGGCGCGTAGGGTATAACCCGCATCGAGGTAGCTACTCCTCGGCGTCGTCACGGACTCGTAGTCGCGTGGCCACATAGGCCGCGTGAGGTATAACCCGCACACTAACACGGAACTCTCGTAGCTCGCATAGGTCCCTGGACCCGCATGAGGTATTCTCGAATCATGGTCCTGCATCGCCGAGTCTACGCCGCGTGGAGGCGCCAACCCCGGTAACATGTCAAGAGGTGAGTGATATAATACTAACACAACAGCTTATCGTTAAACAACATAAGCACAACAAGAATACCCTCTTATACAAATGTTTACAAGACACTAACACACTTAGCATCATATCATGTCTACTTATCAAACCATCTTATTATTCTATCAATATAAGTCTGTTATAAACACATAGTTAAACTATTCCTTTTATCATCTTAAGTGGTTATACCTAACTTCCCATAAAGCTAGTATAACTCTTAAGCTTTCTGTTTTAAAAACCAATTAGTTCTCTTCTGTTAAAAATGATTAAGTATTATTTTGAAATGCATCAAGATTCTTATTATTCAGGCTTAAGTCAAAAGACATTGCCGTAAGTATTATTCAGGCTTAACTCAAAAGATATTGCCGTAGTTATTAATCAGTTAACACACGTACGTCTACCGTACTATATATATATATTTGAAAATATCATGCTTTAGGAAGAATCACATACCTTCTCAGCGAAAACCACCTGCCAAGTTGAATATGTCGCGCGCAGAGAATCAACCTATAATAGTCAGACACGTCTATCAACGCTTGACTACTCATGATTCTAAGCGGAGGGTTCTCTATCCTACGGAAAATTGGCGAGACTTCCCTACGGTGAGCTACTCAAGTCTCTTGTGAAAGCAGTCTAAGTAAGTCTGATTTGATTATTATTCTTTTAAACCCTTCTCGTGATACGATTCAATTCTATTCTGTAATAATCTTCTAAGTATTCAATACTTATATCTATACTTCTACAGTATGCATTTTCTAATACAAAAGAGGGTTATGATTATTTACCTCGGTAAGCCCAATAATATCCTAGATAAAAGTCGCGCCTGAGCAAGGTTTAGCTCCTAAGTTGTACGCTCCGGTAGCTCCAAGAACCCTTAGAAGTTCTTTCCAACTTCTACTAAGTACTAAGGGATTTGGGCTAGGTATTTTGGGCATTATAACAATACTAGAAGACAACTTTTCTACCAAGGGAGGGGGGGTAGATTTCGTCTAGGCTAGGGGGGGACTAGCCTCGGCTAAGCTTCTCAAGGGGGGGGGGGGGTGTTTGGACGAAAAGGCTTAAGGGAGAGGAGAAGGATTTTCAAGACTTGGAAAGGAATTTGTGGATGAAGAACTCTTCATCTTAAGGGGGTATTTATAGGTCAAGACATGGCCAACCAATGGCCAAGATTTAGCCAAGTGCTAGGCAAGTGTAAGGTCAAGATTAGGGCAAGTGTACCTAGCCAACTTGCACACAAAATATCCTACCAACTACTTGACAAAATTGGCTATCCAATTCGTCCAAATGGACGCCTCAAGTCCACCAATTGGAGGTGACAAGTGTCGCCTCCCGTTGGCAAAGTGTTTCGTCTCTCGGAAAAATCCGCAAAAATTAGAAATGACATAGCCGGAATTTATCCTACGCGAGTTGTGTAAAACGTTTCGTCGGAAAACGATTCTTTTAGTGAGTTGTGCCCAAGTATTTTCGTCCAAGCCTAACTTTTAAGGCTAAACTTTTGTACGTATTCCCTTACGTACATACTCTGGAAATACGGGGTATAACACTGTAGAAGTATAGAAATAAGTATAAAATACTTAGAAGGATATTAAAGAATAGAATTGAACTGTTATCACAGTAGAAGGGTATAAAAGAAGAATAATTGAAATGTACTTACATAGGACTGTTTTCACAGTAGACTTGAGTAGCTTGACGGGTAGGGAAGTGCTGCCCAATTTTTCCATAGGATAGAGAACCCTCTGCTTAGAACTGTTTACAGAATAGTCTGAACGTTGATAGACGTGTCTGACTATTATAGGTTGATTCTCTGCGCGCGACATATTCGACTTGGCAGGTGGATTTCGCCGAGAAGGTATGTGATTCTTCCTAAGCATGATATTTTAAAATATATATATAGTACGGTAGACGTACATGTGTTAACTGAATAATAACTACGGCAATGTCTTTTGACTTAAGCCTGAATAATAACTACGGCAATGTCTTTTGACTTAAGCCTGAATAATAAGAATCTTGATGCATTTCAAAAGAATACTGAATCATTTTTAACAGAAGAGAACTAATTGGTTTTTAAACAAAAAGCTTAAGAGTTATACTAGCTTTATGGGAAGTTAGGTATAACAACTTAAGAATGATAAAAGGAACAGTTTACTTATGTGATTATAACAGACTTATATTGATTTATGAAAGAATAATAAAATGGTTTGATAAGTAGACATGATATGATGCTATGTGTGGTAGTGACTTGTAACGTTTGTATAAGAGGGTATTCTTGTTGTGCTTATGTTGTTTAACGATAAGCTGTTATGTTAGTATTATATCACTCACCTCTTGACATGTTACCGGGGGTTAAGCTGCCCTCCGATGCGGGGTAGACTCAGGCGGTCTGGGACCATGATTCGAGAATACCTCATGCGGGTCCAGGGGACCTATGCGGAGCTACGAGAGTTCCAGGTTAGTGTGCGGGGTTATACCTCATGCGGTCTATGTGGCCATGCGGACTACGAGTCCAGGACGATGCCGAGGAGTAGCTACCCTCGATGCGGGGTTATACCCTATGCGGGCCTATGTGAGTGGCCTATGCGGACTACGGGAGTCCAGGATTAGGCTTGCATAATGATACCATGGGCGATTGGTCCTGCTTCGATCATTCGCAGCCTAGAAAAGACACATTCTGATTTACCTATTGTTGCTCTTGTTTATGATGTGGCACTATGTGCGGTTACATTGGTTGTTTCGTGCATATTTATAAAATTGGTTTTAAAATGATATGATTTCATTTAAGTACTTTCTGATTTCACATACTTAGTACCGTTGTATCGACCTCCTTGGGCCGCGTTAAATGCCGCGCAGGTAAGGGCAAGTAGGTGCTAGATCCACATCCTTAGGATCTTTGCTTTGGTGTCGGGAGCTCCATCTTCTCCGGAGGCTCTACTTTTTGGGTATGATCTCCCTGTATTGTAGATAGTTTTTGTACATTCAGGGTATGGCGGGCCTGTCCGCCATAGTTGTTTACTTCCTGTAAGTGCAGTAGCTCTATTATGCAGTTGGGATGTAACTGCAAAACTTGGGTTATATGTATATATGCCGAAAGACGACTTTTCTCATATAAACTGTGTCTCAATTTTCATTGATTCATATCTTGTTTTATATTTCCGTTGATTTTCTCTGATGTATGACTGCTTGGGTGTCCGGGTAAGGCACCAGTCACGGGCCCCGGAACGGGTCGTGACAAGTAAGTTGCACCTACACCATATCTTATCTAATCACCTCTCCCAAATACTTCTTCGGTCTACCTCTACCCTTCTTGAACCCGTCTATAGCCAACCTCTCACACCTTCGCACTGGGGCATTTTTGTCTCTCCTCTGCACATGCACAAATCATCTCAACCTCGCTTCATGCATCTTATCCTCCACCAATGCCACTCCCACTGTGTCCCGAATATTATTATTTCTAATCATATCTCTCTTTGTATACCCGCACGACCGCACATCCATCACAACATTCTCATCTCCGCAAATTTCATCCTTTGAATGTTCGAAGTCTTGACTAACCAACACTCTGCCCCATACAACATAGTCAGTCTAACCACCACCCTATAGAACCTGCCTTTAAGTTTTTGTGGCACTTTTTTATCGCATAAGACTCTAGATGCGAGCCTCCATTTCATCCACCCTACCTCAATACGATATGTGACATCGTCATCAATCTCTCTATACCCTTGGATAATATACCAAAGGTACTTGAAGCTTCCTTTCTTTGGAATGACCTGAGTACCAAGCCTTATATCCACGTCCGTCTCAAGGTCGATCCTGTTACTGAACTTACACTCCAAGTATTTTGTCTTGGTCCTACTTAGCCTGAACCCTTTAGATTTCAGAGTATGTCTCCAAACCTCCAGCTTAGTATTCACTTCGTTGTGAGTCTCATCAATCATGACTATGTCATCTACGAATAACATACACCATGGCACCTCCTATTGGACTTGTCGCTTCAGTCCATCCATTACCAAGACAAATAAGAATGGGCTAAGAGTTTATCCCTAGTACAGCCCCATCATCACTAGAAAGTGTTGTGTGTCTCCTCATACTGTCCATACTCTGGTCTTTGCTCCATCATACATATCCTTGATCTCCATAATGTACGCCACATGTACACCTCTAACCTCTAAACATCTCCATAGAACCTCCCTAAGAACTTTTTCATATGCCTTCTCGAGGTCGATGAAAACCATATGTAAGTCTCTCTTATTATCCCTATAAAACTCCACCAACCTCCTAATAAGATGAATGACTTTTGTGGTCGAACGCCCCGGTATGAATCCAAACTGCTTCTTGGAAATAAACATGCCTCTTCTCATCTTCATCTCGCCACAACTCTCTCATAAACTTTTATAGTGTGGCTTAGCAGTTTGATACCCTTATAGTTGTTACAACTCTGGATATCACCTTTGTTCTTATACAAAGGGATCATTGTACTCCACCTTCATTCTTTGGGCATTCTCGCGGTCTTAAAAATGATGTTAAATAACTCAGTCAGCCACTCAAAACCTGCTCTGCCTGCACTCTTCTAAAATTCAACCGAGATCTCATTAGGCCTTGTCACGACCCGACCTCGGCCCGCAACTGGTGTCTTACCCCGGGTGTTATACCCCGTATTTCCAGAGTATGTACGTGAGGACGTACGTATAAAAATTCAAGCCTTAAGATTAGGCAAGGTTCGAAATTTGGGCACAAGTGCCGAAAGGAGTCGTTTTTCGACGAAACATTTTACTAAACTTGCGAAGGGAAAAATACGGCTATGTCATTTTTAATTTTTGCGGATTTTTCCGAGAGACGAAACATTTTGGACCAACGGGAGGGTGACATGTGTCACCCTCACATTGGAAGCAAGTGGACGACAAAGGCAAGGCTAAGGCACGTTTTTTGTGCCTTGGGTTAGGTAGGATATTTGTGCAAGTTGGTGTGGTAGATGGATAAGGTCCACATGGTTGAAATCTAGCCCTACACTTGCCTAACACTTGGATGAATCTTGGCCATTGGTTGGCCTTTGCTTGACCTATAAATACCCCTCTAAGTTGAAGACTTTCTTCATCCAAAACTTGAGCAATCTTTCTAAGTCTCTAAATACTCCCTCCCTCTTGTTTGTAATTCGTCCAAAGAGTCTTTCCCCAGCCAGGTGAGCCTTGGCCGAGAGCCACACCCTCTGTCATGACCCGAACCGGGCCGTGGTCGTGCCTTACCGGGCACCCTAGTGATACAACATCGAGAGAAAATCGTGAAATAAAAAACATGAACATGAATTAAGAGACAAGATAAATAAGCAGCAACCAAAAGCAGTTGCCTTCATCATATATACATAAATACCCGACAGTTATCCTTTTTACAAACCACACTTACAACATTACTCTGCACCTCTAAGATTTTTACATGGTATGACGGACGGGGCCCGCCATACCCACGAATGTATAAGAATCTGCACTCGTGGTAACATACCAAAAGATAAGCCTCAAGAAATGGGGCTTCCCGACACGCCGGCTGTGATCCTATGGCGAGGATCCACAATCGATGTACTTACTGCGGCATGAACGCAGCCCGGAGGTCGATAACAGTACCAAGTATGTGAAATCGTAAAGATCAGAATGAAATCATAATAGTCTATATAAAGCAGGAGACATGTATGATAACCAGATGAAATACGTGTCCCGGCCCATCCCGTGGGACTCGGTGAATAATCAGATGGAATACGTGTCCCTGCCCATCTCGTGGAACTCGGTGTATAATCAGATGGAATACGTGTCCCTGCCCATCTTGTGGGACTCGGTGTAAAATCAGATGGAATACGTGTCCCTGCCCATCTCGTGGGACTCGGTGTATAATCAAATGGAATACGTGTCCCTGCCCATCTCGTGGGACTCGGTGTATAATCAAATGAAATACGTGTCCCTGCCCATCTCGTGGGACTCGGTGTATAATCAAATGAAATACGTGTCCCTGCCCATCTCGTGGGACTCGGTGTAGAATCGTTCATAACAAATCAACCGGCCCTCCATCGAGAGACGCGGGGGTACAGAAATACAACAAAGGCTATCACAACAAGCATAGGCAAGTTTCACAACAACAAGCATAGGCAAGATTCACAACAACAAGCATAGGCAAGTTATACACAACTCAAAGTACTTTTATGCCAAAGTCCGGGTTTTAACCCTAAAGTACTACGTACGTTAAATTCCTTTTAAAGATCCATTTCTTTTACAAAGGTCACCCGACACCCGTAGTATAAAAATAGAGTGACTAACATTGTTAAGTAAATCAAAATGCTTTCCTTTGTAAAATCAAGTAACAACCTTATTTTCCAAACGTTCAAGTTTGCCTAATTTCAAATGCTCAAGTTTCTCATTTTAGAAAAGGTTTCGTAGTTCATAGTTTTAATCCTTTAAAACATAATTCTCCTTTAAACGTTTTGAGAAACATATGTCTTAAATGTGAGTAGGTTATTCTTGTTTATAATCAATCTTATTAAGCAGCCATGATCTAGGAAATGTAATATCATTTTGTCTCATCTTAGCTTATGCGGATGGAGGTTTCTCTGGTTTTAATACCATACTTCATTATTCAATACATTTTCCTTTATTAACGCCTGCGGTGGTTTGTCGATACTCATTCGATT
Organism: Przewalskia tangutica; assembly: GCA_029844215.1. Taxonomy (NCBI): domain Eukaryota; kingdom Viridiplantae; phylum Streptophyta; class Magnoliopsida; order Solanales; family Solanaceae; genus Przewalskia; species Przewalskia tangutica. The sequence goes on from CM056718.1 coordinate 110,550,879, forward strand.
TCCGAAATCAAGAAACATTATTCCTTTTAAAACCAAGTACTCATTACTCACGAATGAGGTTTCACACTTTTAACAAAATTCATATCAATACCATGAAGTCAAGTCTCTTATCTTCAAAAATCAGTAAACCATTCTTTTTATCACTCTTAAGACGTTATACCTAACTTCCCAGAAAGCTAGTACAACTCTTATGTTTTCAAAGCCAAGTATTACTCTTCTTTCAAAAGGTCTTTTTGAAACACTTCAAGTCCTTTATTACTACACATCAAATCCGTTATAAGTCAAATCGCTACCCTTTGAAACCACAAAGCATTTTCTTACCTACATAAAGCGTATAACTAACTTCCCATAAAGCCGTTATAACACGTTATGTATCAATCCAATCAAATACATTAAACACGTATGCGTCTACCGTACTACATAGTTATACACATATCATGCTAGAACAGATAGGAAGAGGTTCACATACCTCGCGGACGATTATCGACTAATAGCAAAAGCGCTCCAAGTACCTCAAACCGCGGCTACTCCTTAAGCCAAGTAGATCGCGCCACCCCAAGTACTTCCACCTATAACGCCACAAGGCGCTTAGTAACATTTAGGTCTCTACGTAGAACATTCCACAGAAAATTCAAGACACCTCCCCCGCAACAGTAAATCTCCTCCTCTATCGGCCGCTACCAAGCCAACCAGGCGGGGTTATACGTCTAATCCGACGTGCACAATTCTACCTCACGAAAAGCTACACAAGTCTCATGTAATACGATCCTATGTAATTACGATTCGAGACTCTTCTTTCGAAAAGGTTTCTTATTATTCAGGCTTAAGTCAAAAGACATTGCCGATAACTACGTTCAGTTCTATATATATTATACTTCAACTATATATTCTAACAACATGTAATTTTCAATTACAATAGGGGGACAAGATAATTACCTCGATAAGCCCATAATTATCCAAGTATAAAGTCGATCCTGGGAAACGTTTAGCTCCAACTCCGTGCGCTCCAACCCAACTCCAAACCACCCTTAGAAGTTCTAACCAACTTCTACTTAATACTCCAACTAACTATGGAGATTTTCCTTAGGGTTTCGGTTTTGTTATACCCCGTAGTTCCAGGGTATGTATGCGAGGACGTACGTACGAGAGCACGACAGAAAAATTGGAAAGGAAGAAAGAGGTGATTTTTCCACGGAAAGAGTTTCCGGTTTTTGTAAAGAAAAATGTTCGTTGATGGGAATTGGATTCCCAGATTTGGAATATGGGCTTCTTAAATTATATTAGAATTTTGAGATTTTATTTTCGGAAATGGTCACGTGGGGCCCACGGGAGAAATTTACGGTTTTGTGGGGCCCGCTTTGATTTTGAGATTTTGGCCGTTATGGATATTTTCGGAAGATGAATTATTTTTGGACAAATAGGAGGGCGACACGTGTCACCCCCCTAGGTGGCTTGGCCGAATTATCTTTGTGCACAACACCCGGTTAGAGTCGTTTTTCGACGAAACGTTTTGCATAACTTGCGAGGGGAAAATTCCGGCTATGTCATTTCTAATTTTTGCGGATTTTTCCGAGAGACGAAACATTTTGGACCAACGAGAGGGTGACACTTGTCACCGCCGAGTGAGCAGTAAAGTGAGGCTCAGTGGGGACGATTTCATGCCTTGTTTTGTGCAATGTTTTGTGCAATGTTTTGTAGCTTGTTTTGTGGAGTAGGGACTAGGGGGCACTTGGGCACATCTTGGCCCTCCACTTGCCCCCCCACATGGCTTGATCTTGTCCATTAAACTCCCTATAAATACCCTTCCCTTGTGAAGACTTCTTCATCCCAAAACTTCTAAGTCTTGAAAGCTTTCTTCCTCCCCCTTAGTGTAGTGTCTTGGCCGAGATTCCCTCCCCCCCTTTGTGAGGCCTTTGGCCGAGAGCACCCCCTCCCCCCTTGGCCGAGAGTTTCCCCCCCTCCTAGTGGGGTTGGCAGGTACACACCCCCCCTTGTGGTGTTGTCTCGTATAAATACCCCCCTCTTGGTAGAAATACTCTCAAAAGTATTGTTGTTATACCCAAAATTACCTTAGCCATATACCTTGTAGTATTCCAAAGATACCTCTATACGTAGAGCCCGGAAATACTAACTAAATGTCCTTTTTGTCTCAAACCGAAACCCTAAGGAAATCTTCATAGTTGGTTGGAGTATTAAGAAGAAGTTGCGTAGAACTTCTAAGGGTTGTTTGGAGCGGGTTGGAGCACCCGGAGTAGGAGCTAAGCGTTGCTAAGGATCGACATCTATACTTGGATAATTATGGGCTTATCGAGGTAATTATATTGTCCCCCTATTGTAATTGGAAATACATGTTGTAGGAATATATAGTTGAAGTATACTATATATAGAACTGAACTTAGTTTTGCGGCAATGTCTTTGGACTTAAGCCTGAATCTAAAGAAGAGAAGCGAATCAGAATTACGTAGGTGTATTCTGATAGACTTGTGTAGTTTGACGGATAGGGAAGTGTTGCCCGATTTTCCGTAGGATCTTGTATCTAGATTTATTCTACCGAGTAGTCTAGACTTTGATAGAATTGTATAACCTGTATAGGTTGAATGTTCTGCGAGTAGCATGTGCTACTTGAGAAGGTGGACCAGCTAAGCGGGTTATAGCGATGGAGCGATTTGCTAATAGTCGATAATCGTCGCGGTATGTGATTCTTCCTATACGGCAGCATGATATTTTAAAGAAGTATATATAGTACGGTAGACGTGCGCGTGTTAAGCGAACGTAGTTGTGCGGCAATGTCTTTTGACTTAAGCCCGAATGATAAGAACTTTGAAGTATTTCAAAAGTATTAGAATCGTATTTGAAAGAAGAGTAACACTTGGTTTTGAAAACATAAGAGTTATACTAGCTTTATGGGAAGTTAGGTATAACGTCTTAAGAATGATAAAATGAATGATTTATTGATTATAAAAGTTAAGAGACTTGATCTTAAAAGATAAGAGACTTGACTTAATTGAATTAATATGAATTTCGCGTGAAACCTCATTCGTGAGTAATGAGTACTTGGTTTTAAAAGGAATAATGTTTCTTGATTTCTAATTCAGAATAAGTATCGAACAAACCACAGCACCGCTAATAAAGGTAAATGTTATGACTAATAAAGTATAATTAAAACCAGTAGAAACTTCCATCAGCATAGAAGCAAAGATGAGACAAAAAGATATTACATTTCCTAGATCATGGTCATTGTAATAAGATTGTTATGAACAAGAATAACCTACTCACACATAAGGTATATGTTTCTCAAATTGTTTTAAAGGATTAAAACTATGAACTACGAAACCTTTCAAAATGAGAAACTTGAGTAATTGAAATTAGGCAAACTTGAGCGTTTGAAAAAGAATGTTACTTGATTTTACAAAGAGAAGTGTTTTGATTTACTTCAAAAGATAATCGCTCTATTTTATACTACGTATTGTGTGACTTTTGTGAAAGTAACTTATCTTTTAATAGTATTAACTTATTAAGTACTTTGGTGATAATAACCACGATATTGCTAATCATATAGTATAAAGTACCTTGTGTGAATAACTTGATTGTGTTGGTTTGTGATAGTCTTGTCATACTTTCTTGTTGATTTGATAAAGTAAACATGTTAGGATGCGACGTGTGTTAGGATCTTGTGATGTTTGTGTAAAGGGGTTTCCACTTGTTGTGCTTATGTTGTTTAAGCGATAAGTTGTTATGTTAGTATCATATCACTCATGATTCAGGGGTTAAGTCGCCTCCGTCTGGGGTAGACTTCGGGCGAGTGCATGTGACCTATGATTCGAGGATACCTCATGCGGTGCAGTGACTCATGCGAGCTACGAGTTCGAGTTAGTGTGCGGCCTTTATGGTCATGCGGTCTATGTGGCCGTGCGGTGCGAGTCGGGGCGTTGCGGGAGTAGCTACCCTCGATGCGGGAATACCTCATGCGGGCCATCGGAGTGGCTTATGCGGGCTGCGGGAAGTTCGTGGCTGACGCACACATTAGATCTCGCGGGCGAGTGGCGGCTTTGATCATGTGACGGTCAGACAGATCTCGATACGATTTATGTCCTTGTTTGTCTTGTGAGTTTTAGTAGTCGGCTATGCCTTCGTACTTACCGTGCGGTTTATGATGACACATGTGGGACACGGTGTTCATGTGTATTCCTTGGTGCTTTTATATCATGAGGCTGCGGTGAGGAAGGTATTCCACGGCGCATGATTGATGTTGTGGCGTGAGACCCATTGTTATATTTGAGTGATGACTTTGAGGCGTGAGTCCACGACTTGACATGGCTATTTATTGTGAATCGTAGTTTGGTTATCATACATGTCTCTGCTTTATATAGACTACTATGATTTCATTTACGATATTTTGATTTCACATACTTGGTACTGTTATCGACCTCCTTGAGTGCGTTCATCCGCAGTTGAGGTACACCGATCGTTGATCCTCGCTCTTAGGGTCATTCGGCGTTTGGGAAAGCTCCGTTTCTCGGAGGCTTATCTTCGTATAGTCCCTGTTGTTGTAGGTGCTTACATTCGGGGTATGGCGAACCTGTCCGTCGTTGTTGTCATATCATTCGTAAGTGCTGTAGTACTATTGTGGGCGGGGTTGTAATGGGATGTAATCGCTCAAATTGTTATTTATATATCCGAAGGTAACCGCTTTTGGTTAGCTTTGTCTTCTTATTTCACCGTCTTATTGCATTGGCTTCATGTTATTGTTTTATGTTCCGATTTTCTCGATGTATGACTAGTTGGGTGCGGGTAAGGCACGATCCGAACCGGGCAGTCGTGACAAAAGTGGTATCGAGCGATTAATCCTCGGAAAGTGTCTACAGACCGTATCTAGTAGAGTCTTGATTATCGGTGTGTTGTGCACCACACCAATAATCAGGAGGCTATAGGATATTTAGGATTGGTTTCCATTCTTCTCACTCTGAGATCGTGCTTAGAGCCGTGTTATAAGTTGGACCCCTCTAACGTAATTCTTTCCCTTATCGTTATGTCTTCGCGTAAAGGCTAGTGGCCCGGGGAGGCAAGCGGCCGAGCTGCGAGTAAATGCGGAGGGTTACGAGGCACAAGCCCAATCATTACACAGGATGGTGTTTCATTCGGGAGTTACGCTCGTCGCGGCCCAGAGTTTAGCAATGGCAGTTCCTACTGCGGCCATGACATTTGAACCTTCAGTTCCACGACCGGGAACAGTGAATTTAGATTGCAAGAAGGCGACCCTGTTACTAGCTATGGATTTGGCTACCAGAGAGTATACCGATGTACCGCGAGTCTTGATGAATATCAACGAGAGGGTTGTGAAAGAGTAGTTCTTCAGTTAGGCTTGAGCATGGCCTGTGTACGGGCTTATGCACAGCAGGCCGAGAAACGTAGAGATCGACGGGTTAACGAGGCGAGAAGAGGGCGAGCGGCAAGGTCCTTTGGTAACTTTCGAGGCGAGTCACCTCACGTGATTAGATTATGCACATCCACCGGTCGCAGTGGTCCTCCACGGGGTTCGGGGCGTTCGGTATGCAGGAGTTGGTGAGCTCGGGACTTAGGTTCCGCAGTGTGTGACAGCGTCATTAGGGAATGTCGTCTTTTGTTGGTACTCGTTTTACCAAATCGGGGCCATGTGTCGAATGGGTGACCTAGTAGGAGGACTTAGCCTTCAGGATCGATAGGTAGTTCGTCACCTCCCTGAGCTATGCGCCCTACGGGGCAGGTTTGATTAGAACGGCTAAAGGGAGTGAAGCGATTCTGAGATAGATCTTTAACCCTCTAGGGATTAGTATGTGTAATAAGGTGAGTATACCTTAAGTGTTATATTCTGATAGCATTGTGTAAATTGTGATTAGAAATCTTGGTTAGTTAACCAAGTAAGATTTGGGGGATAGAGAAGGTATGAGCCTTAGAGTTTTATACGTGGGGACCTTAGAGGTAAGGCCATCTCGAGTAAAGGTGTAGTGTTATGTTTGATCCTTATCGGAGTGCATAGTGCACGTGAGATATATTGTGTGATAAGTCCCTGGGTAGTGTGAAATGAAAGGGGGTAGTTGAACTAAGAAGACCGCTAGGTTTTCATAACATGTTTAGTGAGAGTTTTCCTTCGGGGAGCTAGTGTTTTGCGCGTTGCCGGGTCGGGTTGAGAACACGTTGCGGGTCAACCTGCGGCCTGTATGGTGGTGGGGTCAGTTTGTGGTGGTCCCGCCTTGTGATAGGGTCATAAGGGTGTTAGGCCCATGTTTAGTTAACCAGCGTACGAGTTCGTAGATGCATTCAACGATGGTCGGGCGATGGGGCGGCCCATCGTGTTCTTGATCGGGACCATTTACTCGGCGGTGTTGAGATATCAGGAAGGTTGTAAGGCTGCACGGGGTGCCTACCTTCACCTTATGGCAGACAGTGGGGCCCAGTACGGCTGTTTCTTTTCTGGAAGTTTTACCAGCAGGTTAGAAACTCGGGTGAGTCTCAGATCGTATTCATCCTCGGGCGGTGTTTGGATTTGAGGGTAGTTGTGAGGTTTGTTGTCTCCTGTGGAGGGAGTGTTTTATAGCTACCATTTCAGTATTCGATTTTTGCCTTATGAAGCCTTAAGGGGCGGAAGTGTAAGTTGCCGGTCGATTGGTTCGATGTTGGCAAGGATTCAGATAGTTGGTTTATACTTGTTCAACATAAATGTGGTAGGTTATGAGAAAGAGTTCGAGTGTACAAGAAGGGTACGACACGTAAGGGAAGAAGCGAGCATGTATGGCGAGCATATATGTGATCATTCCTTTTGTAAGAAGAAGGTGTGAAGGAAGTATATTTTAGACCTCGGGTAAGGGCTTTTGTGATGTTAGAGGTGTTTCCTCGTGGACTTGGATGGAGGTATGGCAGGTTTGTTTCGTAAGTATAGTAGTGAAGACTATACTGGCGCACGTTTGGTTGGAGACTTAGAAGGAACATTCGGGACGAATGTTTCTAAGGGGGGAAGAATGTTATACCCAGCCGATTCGTGGTATGTATGCGAGGGCGTGCGTGCGAGAGCACGGCGAAAAATTGGAAAGGAAGAAAGAGGTGATTTTTCCACGGAAAGAGTTTAGGTTTTGTAAGAAAAATGTTCGTTGATGGGAATTGGATTCCCAGATTTGGAATATGGGCTTCTTAAATTATATTAGAATTTTGAGATTTTATTTTCGGAAATGGTCACGTGGGGCCCACGGGAGAAATTTACGGTTTTGTGGGGCCCGCTTTGATTTTGAGATTTTGGCCGTTATGAATATTTTCGGAAGATGAATTATTTTTGGACAAATAAGAGGGCGACACATGTCACCCCCCTAGGTGGCTTGGCCGAATTATCTTTGTGCACAACACCCGGTTAGAGTCGTTTTTCGACGAAACGTTTTGCATAACTTGCGAGGGGAAAATTCCGGCTATGTCATTTCTAATTTTTGCGGATTTTTCCGAGAGACGAAACATTTTGGACCAACGAGAGGGTGACACTTGTCACCCTCAAGTGGACGGTAAAGTGAGGCTCAAGTGGGACGATTTCATGCCTTGTTTTGTGCAATGTTTTGTGCAATGTTTTGTGCAATGTTTTGTAGCTTGTTTTGTGGAGTAGGGACTAGGGGGCACTTGGGCACATCTTGGCCCTCCACTTGCCCCCCCCCCACATGGCCGGAGTTCCCCACTCTGTGGGGGGGTTGCACACACCCCCCCTTGTGGTGTTGTCTCGTATAAATACCCCCCTCTTGGTAGAAATACTCTCAAAAGTATTGTTGTTATACCCAAAATTACCTTAGCCGTATACCTTGTAGTATTCCAAAGGTACCTCTATACGTAGAGCCCGGAAATACTAACTAAATGTCCTTTTTGTCTCAAACCGAAACCCTAAGGAAATCTCCATAGTTGGTTGGAGTATTAAGAAGAAGTTGCGTAGAACTTCTAAGGGTTGTTTGGAGCGGGTTGGAGCACCCGGAGTAGGAGCTAAGCGTTGCTAAGGATCGACATCTATACTTGGATAATTATGGGCTTATCGAGGTAATTATCTTGTCCCCCTATTGTAATTGGAAATACATGTTGTAGGAATATATAGTTGAAGTATACTATATATAGAACTGAACTTAGTTTTGCGGCAATGTCTTTGGACTTAAGCCTGAATCTAAAGAAGAGCGAATCGTAATTACGTAGACTGTATTACTGAGACTTGTGTAGTTTGTGGATAGGAAGTGCTGCGATTTTCCGTAGGATCTTGTATCTAGATTTATTCTACCGAGTAGTCTAGACTTTGATAGACTTGTATAACTGTATAGGTTGAATGTTCTGAGTAGCATGTGCTACTTGAGAAGGTGGACCGAGCTAAGCGGGTTATAGTCGTGGAGCAATTTGCTAATAGTCGATAATCGTCGCGAGGTATGTGATTCTTCCTATACGCTTGAGCATGATATTTTAAAGAAGTATATATAGTACGGTAGACGTACGCGTGTTAAGCGAACGTGGTTGTGCGGCAATGTCTTTTGACTTAAGTCGAATGATAAGAACTTTGAAGTATTTCAAAAGTATTAAAAGCTTTTTTGAAAGAAGAGTAACACTTGGTTTTGAAAACATAAGAGTTATACTAGCTTTATGGGAAGTTAGGTATAACGTCTTAAGAATGATAAAATGAATGATTTATTGATTATAAAAGTTAAGAGACTTGATCTTAAAAGATAAGAGACTTGACTTAAATGAATTGATATGAATTTCGTGTGAAACCTCATTCGTGAGTAATGAGTACTTGGTTTTAAAAGGAATAATGTTTCTTGATTTGGAAGTCGAATAAGTATCGAACAAACCACGCGAGCGCTAATAAAGGGAAATGTTTTGACTAATAAAGTATTATTAAAACCAGTAGAAACTTCCATCTGCATAGAAGCTAAGATGAGACAAAATGATATTACATTTCCTAGATCATGGCTGCTGTAATAAGATTGTTATGAACAAGAATAACCTACTCACACATAAGGTATATGTTTCTCAAATTGTTTTAAAGGATTAAAACTATGAACTACGAAACCTTTCGAAAATGAGAAACTTGAGTAATTGAAATTAGGCAAACTTGAACGTTTGAAAAAGAATGTTACTTGATTTTACAAAGAGAAGTGTTTTTGATTTACTTCAAAAGATAATCGCTCTATTTTATACTACGGGTATTGTGTGACTTTTGTGAAAGTAACGTATCTTTTAAAAGAATTAACGTATGAAGTACTTTGGGGATAAAAACCCCGATCTTGCTAATCATATAGTATAAAGTACCTTGTGTGAATAACTTGATTGTGTTGGTTTGTGATAGTCTTGTCATACTTTCTTGTTGATTTGATAAAGTAAACATGTTAGGATGCTACGTGTGTTAGTATCTTGTGATGTTTGTGTAAAGGGGTTTCCCTTGTTGTGCTTATGTTGTTTAAACGATAAGTTGTTATGTTAGTATCATATCACTCATGATTCTGGGGGTTAAGCTGCCCTCCGATGCGGGGTAGACTCAGGCGGGTCTGTGTGACCTATGATTCGAGGATACCTCATGCGGGTCTGTGTGACTCATGCGGAGCTACGAGAGTTCCAGGTTAGTGTGCGGCCTTTATGGTCATGCGGTCTATGTGGCCATGCGGACTGCGAGTCCAGGACGTTGCCGGGGAGTAGCTACCCTCGATGCGGGGAATACCTCATGCGGGCCATCGGAGTGGCTTATGCGGAGTCTGCGGGAAGTTCGAGGCTAGACGCGCGCATTAGATCTGCGGGCGAGTGGCGGCTTTGATCATGTGACGTGCAGGCAGATCTCATGATACGATTTATGTCCTTGTTTGTCTTGTAGGTTTTAGTAGTCGGCTATGCCTTCGTACTTACCCCGTACGGTTTTATGATGACACAGGTGAGACCTGGTGTTCATGTGTATTCCTTGGTGCTTTTATATCATAGACTGCTGGCAGTGAGGAAGGTATTCCACGGGCATGATTGATGTTGTGGGCGTGAGACCCATTGTTATATTTGAGTGATGACTTTGAGGGCGTGAGTCCACGACTTGACATGTTGCTTATTTATGTGAATCGTAGTTTGGTTATCATACATGTCTCTGCTTTATATAGACTACTATGATTTCATTTCTGATATTTTCGATTTCACATACTTGGTACTGTTGTCTTGACCTCGCCGAAGTGCGTTCATCTGCAGTGAGTTGAGTACACGATCGTTGATCCTCGCTCTTAGGGTCACGATTCGGCGTTTGGGAAAGCTCCGTTTCTCGGAGGCTTATCTTGGTATAGTCCCTGTTGTTGTAGGTGCTTACATTCGTGGTATGGACGGCCACTGTCCGTCGTTGTTGTCATATCATTCGTAGAGAGTCTGTGTCTTGTTGTGTGGCGGGTTGTAATGGGATGTAGCTATTTCAAATTGTTATTTATATATACCGAAGGTAACCGTTTTGGTTAGCTTTGTCTTCTTATTTCAACTGTCTTATTGCATTGGCTTCATGTTATTGTTTTATGTTCCTGATTTTCTCGATGTATGACTAGTTGGGTGCGGGTAAGGCACGATCCACGGGCCGAACAGTCGTGTGAGTTTTGTGATGAAGGGAAGTATAATAGTATTTCGGCTTTTAGATAAGTATAACCTTGGAATACTACAAGGTATAAGGGCCAAGGTATTTTGGGTATAGTAACAATACTTTTGAGAGTATTTCTACCAAGGTGGGGGTGTATTTATACGAGACAACACCACTAGGGGGGGTGTATACCCCTCGTCCAACCCCACTAGGAGGGGGGGTACTCTCGGCCAAGGGGGGAGGGGCTCTCGGCCAAGGGGCCTCACCAAGGGAGGGGTGTTGGGCGAACACCACCAGAGAGGGGTAAGGGATTTTAGACTTAGCACAATTTTTGGATGAAAAAGTTCATCAAAGGGGAGGGGTATTTATAGGTCAAGCCATGGCTAACCAATGGCCAAGATCAAGCCAAGTGTGGTGCAAGTGTAGGGCCAAGATCATGCCAAGTGCACCTTATCCATCTACCACAAAATATCCTACCTACTACTTGACAAAAATGTCAAGGAAATCGTCCCAAATCCGCCCCACTTTTCCGCCAATGAGAGGGTGCCAAGTGGCGCCCTCTCGTTGGTCCAACACGTTTCGTCTCTCGGAAAAATCCGCAAAAATTAGAAATGACATAGCCGGAATTTTCCCTTCGCAAGTTGTGTAAAACGTTTCGTCGAAAAACGACTCTAACCGGGTGTTGTGCACAAATAAAATCGGTCAAGCCACTTTAAAGTTCAAATTTCTCTACGTACGTCCTCACGTACATACTCTGGAAATACGGGGTATAACATTCTCCCCTCCTTAGAAACATTCGTCCCGAATGTTCCTTCTAAGTCTCAAAGCAAACGTGCGCCAGTATAGTCTTCACTACTATACTTACCAGAACAAATCCTGCCACACCTGGCCACAGAAACACCTGCGCACAATTCTTACATCCAAGCCCACGAGGAAACACCTCTAACATCACCAAAGTAATGATCACATCAATGCTCGCCATACATGCTCGCTTCTTCCCACTTTTGTCACTTTGCCGCGAGGTTCTAGTGTCACTCCGGCGACCCAACAAATGGTACCGGACTGCATGCGATCCCTGAGGATGTCGTACACTTCTTGTACACTCGAACTCTTACCACACTTCTGTCACTGCTTCAGTTTCCAAATCTCGGGGTTATTATCTTCAACTTGGTCATCATTAACTGGGAACACTCTGGATGGATCTCCGATTTCCTTCTCGAACATAACACGAAAGACTGGACGCACTGCCTCCTAAGTCGGACGGCAAATGCTAACATATAGGCAACCTGGCCTATCCCTCACATGAACTCAAAAGGCCCAAAGTAACTCGGGCTAAGTTTCCTCTTACACCCTATCCGGGGTGGTACCTTCAAGAAGACCGACCGTCAACCTGAACTCTGAGCGTCGTCGCCGATTATCCGCACGATTTCTCTGAGTTGCCAGAACCTCATTCTAGACAAGCTTTACCCTATCCACAGTCTGCTGGAACAAGCCTGAACCAACTATCTGAATCTTGCCAACATCGAACCAATCGACCGGCGACTTACACATCCGCCCCCACAAGGCTTCATAAGGCGACATCCGAACACTGAAATGGTAGTGTTATACCCCGTATTTCCAGAGTATGTACGTAAGGACGTACGTAGAAAAGTTTGGACTTTAAAGTGGCTTGGCCGAAATATTTTTGTGCACAACACCCGGTTAGAGTCGTTTTTTTAAACGTTTTACACAACTTGCGAAGGGAAAATTCCGGCTATGTCATTTTTAATTTTTGCGGATTTTTCCGAGAGACGAAACGTGTTGGACCAACAAGAGGGCGCCACTTGGCACCCTCTCATTTGCGGACGTGAGGGGCGGACTTGGGACGATTTGGAGAGTGGGGTTGGTAGGATATTTTGTGTGTTGATTGATAAAGTGGGACCCACACACACTTTTCCAAATCTTGACCCTACACTTGCCTTGCACTTGGCATGATCTTGGCCATTGATTGGCCTTTGCTTGACCTATAAATACCCCTCCCCTTTGAAGACTTATTCATCCTAAAATGTTCTAAGTCTTAGAAATCCTCCCCCCCTCCCTTGTGGTGTTCTCGTCCCTCCCCCTTGTGAGGCTTTAGCCGAGAGTCCCTCCCCCCCCTAGTGGGGTAGGCCGAGGGGTATACACCCCCCCTTGTGGTGTTGTCTCGTATAAATACCCCCCCTCTTGGTAGAAATACTCTCAAAAGTATTGTTACTATACCCAAAATACCTTGGCCCTTATACCTTGTAGTATTCCAAGGTTATACTTATACGAAAAGCCCAGAAATACTATTATACTTCCCTTCAGTCACAAAACCGAAACCCTAAGGAAAATCTCCATAGTTGGTTGGAGTATTAAGTAGAAGTTGGTTAGAACTTCTAAGGGTGGTTTGGAGCGGGTTGGAGCGCACGGAGTTGGAGCTAAACGTTGCTCAGGAGCGACATTAAACTAGGATAATTTTGGGCTTATCGAGGTAATATCTTGTCCCCTTATTGTAATTGGAAATTACATGTGGTAAGATTATATAGTTGAAGTATACTATATATAATCGAACTAGCTTTGCGTGATGTCTTTTGACTTAAGCTCAATATAAAGAAAGAGAATCGAATCTGTAATTACATAGTGTATTACATAAAGACTTGTGTAGCATTCTTGAAGTAGAATTGTACACGCGTGCGGTTAGATGTATAACCCCCTGGTTGGCTTGATGGCGGCCTCGATAGAGGAGGAGATTTCTGCGGTTGCGGGAGAGTCTTCTTGAATTTTACGTAGAATGTTCTACGATTAGACCTAGATGTTAATAAAGCGCCTTGTGGCCTTATAGGTTGAAGTACCATGTGTGGCGCGATCTACTTGGCTTAAGGAGTAGCCGAGCGGTTTGAGGTACTTGGGCGTTTTGCTATTAGTCGATAATCGTCGCGAGGTATGTGAACCTCTTCCTACCTTTTCTAGCATGATATGTGTATAACTATGTAGTGCGGTAGACGTACATGTGTAAAATGCTTTGTGGTTTTAAAAGGTAAGCGACTTGATGTGTGATAATAAAGAAGAGTTATACTAGCTTTATGGGAAGTTAGGTATAACGTTTTAAGAGAGGTAAAGAGAATGGTTTCTGATTTTAAAAGTTAAGAGGCTTAATCTTAAAGATAAGAGACTTAACTTGTTTTACTTAGTAATTAACATTTTGTTAAAAATGTTGTAAAACCTCATTCGCGAGTAATGAGTACTTGATTTTAAAAGCAATAATGTTTCTTGATTTGAAATCGAATAAGTATCGAACAAACCACAATGGCGCTTAATAAAGAAATGTTTTGACTAAAAATGTATTAGTAAAACCAGTAGAAACTTCCATCTGCATAGAAACTAAGATGAGACAAAATGATGTTACATTTCCTAGATCATGGCTGCTTAAATAAGATTGTTATAAACAAGAATAACCTACTCACGTATCAGACATATGTTTCTCAAATTGCTTTTAAAGGATAATTATATCATTAAGTGATTAAAATTATGAACTACGAAACCTTTCGAAAAATGAGAAACTTGAGTAATTGAAATTAGGCAAACTTGAAACATTTGGAAAAGAATGTTGTTACTTGATTTTACGAAGAGAAGTGTTTTGATTTACTTCAAAAGATAATCACTCTATTTTCATATACTACGGGTATTGTGTGACTTTTGTAAACGTAACGTATCTTTTAAAAAGATAATGTATGAAGTACTTGGGAATACATACCCGATCTTGTTAATCATATATTAGAATGTACCTTGTGTGTATAACTTGATTGTGTTGGTTTGTGATAGCCTTGTAATACTTTCTTGTTGATTTGATAAGTAAACATGCTAGGATGCTACGTGTGTTAGTATCTTGTGATGTTTTGTGTAAAGGGGGTTTTCCCTCGACTGCGCTTAAAGTTGTTTGACTCTCAGCCGTTATGTTGGTATTGTACCACTCACCTTGACTTGTCTCGGAGGTTAAGCGCCTCCGTCGGGGTAGACTCGAGCGATGCAGGACCATGATTCGAGAATACCTCATGCGGGTCGGGGATCCATGCGGAACTACGGAGTTCCGTGTTAGTTTGCGGCCTTTGTGGTCATGCGGTCTTTGTGGCTACGCGGTGCGAGTCGGGGCGATCTTGGGAGTAGCTACCTCGATGCGAGGAATACCTCACGCGGGCTATGAGGTTGGCCTATCGGAGCTACGGAGAGTTCGGGGCTAGACGCGCATTTGATCTGCGAGCGGTGACGGCTTTGATCATGTGGCGGTCTGCAAGCGATATCATGATCTGATTTATGACCACTGTTAATCTTGTAGGTGTTAGTAGTCGGTTATGCCTTCGTACTTACCTGTCTTGTTTTATTAGGACACAGTGGGACACGTGTTCATGTGTATTGCTTGGTGCTTTTATATCATAAAGCTGGCGGTGAGGAAGGTATTCCACGGGCATGATTGATGTTATGGGCGTGAGACCCATAGTTACATTTGAGTGATGACTTTGAGGCGTGAGTCCACGACTTGACATATTTGCTATTTATTGTGAATCGTAGTTTGGTTATCATACATGTCTCTGCTTTATAGACTATTATGATTTCATTTCTGATATTTTGATTTCACATACTTGGTACTGTTATCGACCTCGCCCGGGGCTCATGCAGTTGAGGTACACCGATCGTTGATCCTAGTTCTCGGGTCACTGATTCGTATGGGAAGCTCCGTTTTCCGAGGCTTATCGGTGGTATAGTCCCCTGTCGTTGTAGGTATTTACATTCGGGGTATGGCGGGGCCACATCGCCATTGTTGTCGTATCATTCTTAGAGGTGCATGTAATGCTTTGTGGCGAGTTGTAATGGGATATCGTTCGGTTTTAAAATTGATTTATATATATGCGTAAAGGCAAGTTTTCTCCGTTATTGTTTCTTACTTCATAATATTTTCATGTCTTGTTTTATGTTCGTGATTACTCGATGTTGTATCACCAGGGTGCGGGGTAAGACACGATCCACGGGCGGGTTGGTCGTGACAAAAGTGGTATCGAGCGATTAATCCTCGGAAAGTGTCTGAGCCGTATCCGATGAAGTCTTGATTATCGGTGTGTTGTGCACCACACCAATAATCGTCGAGGCTATAGGATATTTAGGATTTTTTTATATTCTTCTCACTATGAGATAGTGACTTAGAGGTGTGTAGTAAGTTGTACCCTCTAACGTATTTCTTTCCCTTACCGTTATGCCTCCGCGTAGGGCACCCCGGCCCGGGAGGGCAAGCGGCCGAGGAGGCTGCGAGTAGAGTCTGAGAGGTTACGAGGGCCAGCCCAACCATCACCGAGTTAGGTGCCGTTCGGGAGTTATGCTACGTCACGGCCCAGTGAGTTTAGCTGCGGCGGCGATTCCTCGTGGCCATGACATTTGAACCTTCAGTTCCACGGCCGGAAAGCAGAGAATATAGATTGCAAAGAGACAACCACATTACTAGCTATGGATTTGGCTACGGAGAGTATCTGGATGTCCGCGAGTCTTGATGAATATCTTAGAAAGGGTTGTGCGAGTAATTCTTGATTAGGCTTGAGCATGGCACGTATGCGGGCTTGTGCGCGGAGCCAAGAAACGTAGAGATCGACGGGTTAAAGGGCGGCGAAGAGGGCGGGGCGAGAAGGTCTTTTGGCAACTTTGAGTCGAGTCACCTCGCGTGATTAGATTATGCACATCCACGGTCTGAAAGGTCCTCCACGAGTTTGGGGCGTTCGGTATGCGAGAGTTGGTCGAGCTCGAGCTTAGGTTCCGGCTACACGTAGGTTCCGGCCCGGCCGGATTGATTTTCCCGGTGTTCACGCGGTGTGACGCCATCGAGGCGTCGTCGTCTTTGTTGGTGCTCAGATTCTGGCCGTCGAGGCCGTGTGTCGAATGGGTGTCCTAGTAGGAGGACTCATCCTTTAGATCGGTGGGTAGTTCGTCACCTCCTTAGCTATGCCACTGCAGGCGAGTTTGATTAGAACGACTAAGGGAGTGAAGCGATAAATGCAGATAGATCTTTAACCTCTGGGATTAGTATGTGTGATAGGGTGAGTATACCTTAAGTGTTATATTCTTAGAGCATTGTGTACACTGTAATTAGAAATCTTAGTTAGTTAACCAAGTAAGATTTGGGGGATAGAGAAGGTGTGAGCCTTAGAGCTTTATACGTAGAGACCTTAGAGGAAAGGCCATCTTGAGTAAAGAAGTATTTTATGTTTGACCCTTGTCAGTGTGCATAGTGCACGTAAGCTATGTTGTGGGATAAGTCCCTGAGTAGTGTGGAATGAAAGAGGGTAGTTGAGCTAAGAAGACCGCTAGGTTTTCGTAACGTGATTAGTGAGAGTTTTCCGGTTCGGGAGCTAGTGTCTTTGCGGCGTTGCAGGGTCGGGTTGAGGCCACGTTGCGGGTCAACCCGCGGCTTTGTATGGTGGTGGGGTCGGTTGTGGTGGTCCGCTTTGTGTTAGGGTTATGAGGGTGTTAGGCCCAAGTTTAGTTAACCAGCGTACGAGTTCGTGGATGCGTTCAATCAGTAGTCGGGCCGATGAGGTCAGCCCGTCTTATCTTTTAGTCCAAACCGTGTACTCGGTGGTATGTTGCGAGGCGTTATATCAGAAAGGTTGTAAGGCTGCACGGGGTGCCTACCTTTACCTTATGACAGACAGTGGAGCCCAGGTTACGGCTGTTTCTTTTTCTGGAAGTTTTACCAGGCAGGATTAGGAACTCAGGTGAGTCTCCGTATCGTATTCGCCCTCGGGCCAGTGTGTGGATTTCAGGGGTAGCTGTAAGGATTGTTGTCTCCTGTTGAGGGAGTGTTTTAGTAGCTACCATTTCAGTATTCGGATGTCGCTTTATGACGCCTTGCAGGGCGAAAGTGTAAGTTGCCGGTCGATTGGTTTGATGTTGGCAAGGTTCAGATAGTTGGTTCAGGCTTGTTCCAACAGACTGTGGATAGGGTGAGGCTTATCTAGAAGAGGTTTTTGGCAGCTCAGAGAAATCGTGCGGATTATCGGCGACGACGCTTAGAGTTCAGGTTGACGGTCGGTCTTCTTGAAGGTACCACCCCGGGTTGGGTGTGACGAGTTTTGGAAAACAGAGGGAACTTAGCCCGAGTTACTTTGGGCCCTTTTGAGTTCATGTGAAGAATATGACAGGTTGCCTATATGTTAGCATTTGCCGTCCGACTTATGAGGAAGTATGTCCGGTCTTTCGTGTTGCTATGTGCAGAAAAGTATCGGAGATCCATCCAGAGTGTTCCCAGTTAATGATGACCACGTTAGAGATAGTAACCCCGAGTTTTGGAACCAAGCGATGTCGAAATGTGGTAAGATTTCGTGTCTGACGACCTCGGGGATCGCATGCGGCGGTACCATTTGTTAGGTCGCCGGAGTGACACTAGAACCTCGCGGCAAAGTGACAAAAGTGGTATCACGACGAGTAAAGGAAGAAGCGAGCATGTATTACGAGCATAGATGTGATCATTACTTTGGTGATGTTAGAGGTGTTTCCTCGTGGACTTGAATGGAGGTATTTGCGCGGGTGTTTCTGTGGCCATGTGGGCAGGATTGTTCTCGTAAGTATAGTAGTGAAGACTATACTGGCGCGCGTTTGTGTTGAGACTTAGAAGGAACATTCGGGACGAATGTTTCTAAGGAGGGGAGAATGTTATACCCCGTATTTCCAGGTATGCGTGGGACGTACGTAGAAAAGTTTGGACTTTAAAGTGGCTTGGCCGAAATATTTTTGTGCACAACACCCGGTTAGAGTCGTTTTTCGACGAAACGTTTTACACAACTTGCGAAGGGAAAATTCCGGCTATGTCATTTTTAATTTTTGCGGATTTTTCCGAGAGACGAAACGTGTTGGACCAACGAGGGGGCGCCACTTGGCACCCTCTCATTTCGGACGTGAGGCGGACTTGGGACGATTTGGAGAGTGGGGTTGGTAGGATATTTTGTGTGTTGATTGATAAAGTGGGACCCACACACACTTGTCCAAATCTTGACCCTACACTTGCCTTGCACTTGGCATGATCTTGGCCATTGATTGGCCTTTGCTTGACCTATAAATACCCCTCCCCTTTGAAGACTTATTCATCCTAAAATGTTCTAAGTCTTAGAAATCCTCCCCCCCTCCCTTGTGGTGTTCTCGTCCCTCCCCCTTGTGAGGCTTTAGCCGAGAGTCCCTCCCCCCCCCCTAGTGGGGTAGGCCGAGGGGTATACACCCCCCCTTGTGGTGTTGTCTTGTATAAATACCCCCTCTCTTGGTAGAAATACTCTCAAAAGTATTGTTACTATACCCAAAATACCTTGGCCCTGATACCTTGTAGTATTCCAAGGTTATACTTATACGAAAAGCCCAGAAATACTATTATACTTCCCTTCAGTCACAAAACCGAAACCCTAAGGAAAATCTCCATAGTTGGTTGGAGTATTAAGTAGAAGTTGGTTAGAACTTCTAAGGGTGGTTTGGAGCGGGTTGGAGCGCACGGAGTTGGAGCTAAACGTTGCTCAGGAGCGACATTAAACTAGGATAATTTTGGGCTTATCGAGGTAATATCTTGTCCCCTTATTGTAATTGGAAATTACATGTTGTAAGATTATATAGTTGAAGTATACTATATATAGAACTGAACCTAGCTTTGCGGCAATGTCTTTTGACTTAAGCCTGAATATAAAGAAAGAGAACCGAATCAGTAATTACATAGGAGTATTCAGATGAACTTGTGTAGCATTACTGTGAAGTAGAATTGTACACGTCCGGTTAGATGTATAAACCCCCCCTGGTTGGCTTGATAGCCGGCCTCGATAGAGGAGGAGATTTACGCGGTTGCGGGGGGGGTGCTGCCGAATTTTCTGTAGAATGTTCTACGATTAGACCTAGATGTTAATAAGCGCCTTGTGGCCTTATAGGTTGAAGTACCATGTGTGGCGCGATCTACTTGGCTTAAGGAGTAGCCGACGGTTTGAGGTACTTGGAGCGTTTTGCTATTAGTCGATAATCGTCGCGAGGTATGTGAACCTCTTCCTACCTTTTCTAGCATGATATGTGTATAACTATGTAGTACGGTGACGCGTACGTGTAAAATGCTTTGTGGTTTTAAAAGGTAACTGACTTGATGTGTGATAATAAAGAAGAGTTATACTAGCTTTATGGGAAGTTAGGTATAACGTTTTAAGAGAGGTAAAGAGAATGGTTTACTGATTTTAAAAGTTAAGAGGCTTAATCTTAAAGATAAGAGACTTAACTTGTTTTACTTGGTAATTAACATTTTGTTAAAAATGTTGTAAAACCTCATTCGCGAGTAATGAGTACTTGATTTTAAAAGCAATAATGTTTCTTGATTTGAAATCGAATAAGTATCGAACAAACCACGTAGCGCTAATAAAGAAATGTTTTGACTAAAAATGTATTAGTAAAACCAGTAGAAACTTCCATCTGCATAGAAACTAAGATGAGACAAAATGATGTTACATTTCCTAGATCATGGCTGCTTAAATAAGATTGTTATAAACAAGAATAACCTACTCACGTATCAGACATATGTTTCTCAAATTGCTTTTAAAGGATAATTATATCATTAAGTGATTAAAATTATGAACTACGAAACCATTCTAAAATGAGAAACTTGAGTAATTGAAATTAGGCAAACATTAAACATTTGGAAAAGAATTATGTTACTTGATTTCTGAAGAGAAGTGTTTTGATTTACTTCAAAAGATAATCACTCTATTTTCATATACTACGGGTATTGTGTGACTTTTGTAAACGTAACGTATCTTTTAAAAAGATAATGTATGAAGTACTTGGGAATACATACCCGATCTTGTTAATCATATATTAGAATGTACCTTGTGTGTATAACTTGATTGTGTTGGTTTGTGATAGCCTTGTAATACTTTCTTGTTGATTTGATAAGTAAACATGCTAGGATGCTACGTGTGTTAGTATCTTGTGATGTTTTGTGTAAAGGGGTTTTCCCTCGACTGCGCTTAAAGTTGTTTGACTCTCAGCCGTTATGTTGGTATTGTACCACTCACCTTGACTTGTCTCCGGAGGTTAAGCTGCCCTCCGATGCGGGGTAGACTCAGGCGGTCTGGGACCATGATTCGAGAATACCTCATGCGGGTCGAGGATCCATGCGGAACTACGGAGTTCCGGTGTTAGTTTGCGGCCTTTGTGGTCACGCGGCCTTTGTGGCCATGCGGATCGCGAGTCGGGGCGATGCGGGAGTAGCTACCCTCGATGCGAGAATACCTCATGCGGGCCTATGAGGTTGGCCTATGCGAGCTACGGAGAGTTCGGGGCTAGACGCATATTTGATCTGCGAAAGTGACGGCTTTGATCATATGGTCTGCAAGCGAGATATCATGATACGATTTATGACCACAGTAGTCGTGGGTGTTAGTAGTCGGTTATGCCTTCGTACTTACCTGTCTTGCTTTATTAGGACACACAGTGGGACACGGTGTTCATGTGTATTGCTTGGTGCTTTTATATCATAAAGCTGGCGGTGAGGAAGGTATTCCACGGGCATGATTGATGTTATGGGCGTGAGACCCATAGTTACATTTGAGTGATGACTTTGAGGCGTGAGTCACGACTTGACATATTCGCCTATTTATTGTAATCGTAGTTTGGTTATCATACATGTCTCCGCTTTATAGACTATTATGATTTCATTTCTGATATTTTGATTTCACATACTTGGTACTGTATCGACCTCCTTGGCCGCGTTCATGCGCAGTTGAGGTACACGATCGTTGATCCTAGTTCTCGGTCACGATTCAACGTATGGGAAGCTCGTTTTCCGAGGCTTATCGGTGGTATAGTCCCTGTCGTTGTAGGTATTTACATTCGGGGTATGGCGGGCCCTGTCCCGCCATTGTTGTCGTATCATTCTTAGAGGTCTCAGTATCGTTGTGGCGAGTTGTAATGGGATGTATCGTTCGGTTTAAAATTGATTTATATATATGCCGTAAGGCAAGTTTTCTCCGACATCGTTTACTTCATAATATTTTCATGTCTTGTTTTATGTTCCGATTACTCGATGTTGTATCACTAGGGTGCGGGGTAAGGCACCATCACGAACTGGGTTGGTCGTGACAGTAGCTTAAACACTCCTCCACAGAGACAACAATCCTCACAACTACCCCGAAATCCACACACGGCAGGCGAATGCGGTCTGAGACTCACCGAGTTCTTAACCCCCTTGGTAAAACTTCCAGAAACAAAACAGCCGCACTGGCTCCACATGCGTCATAAGGTGAAGGTAGGCACCCCGCGACCTTACAACCTTTACGATAAATCAACAACTGCCGAGTAAACGGTCTTTGCTAGAAGACAAGGCGGTGACCTCGCCGGCCCGACTCATCGTCGAACGCATCCACGAACTTCGTCTGTTGGTTAACTAAACTTGGGCCTAACACCCTCATAACCCTAACCCAAAGCGGGACCACCACAAACTGACCCCACCACCATACAGGCCGCGGGTTGACCCGCAACGTGGCCTCAACCCTACCCGGCATCGCGCTAAACACTAGCTCCCCGATCCGGAACAATTTCACAAATCACGTTACGAAAACCTAGCGGTCTTCCTAGCTCAACTACCCTCTTTCATATCACGCTACTCAGGGACTTATCCCAAAAACCTATCTCCCGTGCACAATGCACTCCGTCAAGGGTTAAACATAAAAATATAAATCTTTTACCCAAGATGGCCTTGCCTCTAAGGTCTCTACGTATAAAGCTCTAAGGCTCACACTTTCCCTTATGTCCAATCTTACCCTCATACTAACCATGATTTCCTAATCACAATTTACACCATGCTCAAGCCTAACTGAAGAATTACTCTCGCACAACCCTTTCTAAGATTTTCATCAAGACTCGCGGTACATCGGTATACTCTCTGGTAGCCAAATCCATAGCTAGTAACAGGGTTGTCTCTTTGCAATCTATATTCTCTGTTCCCGGTCGTGGGACTGAAGGTTCATATATCATGGCCGCAGTAGGAACTGCTGCCGCCGTGCTAAACTCTGCTGGGGCTGGTGACGTAGCATAACTCCCCGACTGAAGCACCTAACTCAGGTGATGGTTGGGCCTGTGCCCTCGTAACCCTCTGAACTCTACTCGCAGCTCCCTCGGCTGCCTTGCCCTCCTGGGCCCGGGTTTGCCCTACGCGGAGGCATAACGTTAAGGGAAAGAAATACGTGAGAGGGTCCAACTTACAACACAACTCTAAGGCACGATCTCAGAGTGAGAAGAATAGAAACCAATCCTAAATATCCTATAGCCTCCTGATTATTGGTGTGGTGCACAACACACCGATAATCAAGACTCTACTGGATACGGTCTGTAGACACTTTCCGAGGATTAATTGCTCTGATACCACTTTTGTCACGACCCGAACCGGGCGTGGTCGTGCCTTACCGGGCACCCTGGTGATACAACATCGAGAAAATCACGGAAATAAAAAAACATGAACATGAATTAAGAGACAAGATAAATAAACAAAGCAACCAAAAGCGATTGCCATCATATATACATAAATACCGACGGTTATCCTTTTTACAAACCCCGCCCACAGCGATTACTCTGCACTCTAAGATTTTTACATGGCTATGACGGGACAGGGGCCCCGCCATACCCCGAATGTATAAGAATCTGACTGTGGTAACATACCAAAAGATAAGCCTCGAAGAAATGGGGCTTCGACACGCTATCGTGATCTATGGCGAGATCCACAACCGATGTACTTCTACTGCGGCATGAACGCGGCCCGAGGAGGTCGGTAACAGGTACCAAGTATGTGAAACTGTAAAAGACTGTAAATGAAATCATAATAGTCTATATAAAGCAGGAGACATGTATGATAACCAGATGAGATACGTGTCCCGGCCCATCCCGTGGGACTCGGTGAATAATCAGATGGAATACGTGTCTCTGCTCATCTCGTGGAACTCGGTGTATAATCAGATGGAATACGTGTCCCTGCCCATCTCGTGGGACTCGGTGTAAAACCAGATGGAATACGTGTCCCTGCCCATCTCGTGGGACTCGGTGTATAATCAAATGGAATACGTGTCCCTGCCCATCTCGTGGGACTCGGTGTATAATCAAATGAAATACGTGTCCCTGCCCATCTCGTGGGACTCGGTGTATAATCAAATGAAATACGTGTCCTTTCCCATCTCGTGGGACTCGGTGTAGAATCGTTCATAACAAATCAACCGGCCCTCCATCGAGAGACGCGGGGGTACAGAAATACAACAAAGGCTATCACAACAAGCATACGCAAGTTTCACAACAACAAGCATAGGCAAGCTTCACAACAACAAGCATAGGCAAGTTATACACAACTCAAAGTACTTTCATTTTATGCCAAAGTCCGGGTTTTAACCCTAAAGTACTACGTACGTTAAATTCCTTTTAAAGATCCATTTCTTTTACAAAGGTCACCCGACACCCGTAGTATAAAAATAGAGTGACTAACATTGTTAAGTAAACCAAAATGCTTTCCTTTGTAAAATCAAGTAACAACCTTATTTTCCAAACGTTCAAGTTTGCCTAATTTCAAATGCTCAAGTTTCTCATTTTAGAAAAGGTTTCGTAGTTCATAGTTTTAATCCTTTAAAACATAATTCTCCTTTAAACGTTTTGAGAAACATATGTCTTAAATGTGAGTAGGTTATTCTTGTTTATAATCAATCTTATTAAGCAGCCATGATCTAGGAAATGTAATATCATTTTGTCTCATCTTAGCTTCTATGCAGATGGAGGTTTCTAATTGTTTTTATACCATACTTCATTATTCAATACATTTTCCTTTATTAACGCCGCGGTGGTTTGTCGATACTCATTCGATTTCCAAATCAAGAAACATTATTCGTTTTAAAACCAAGTACTCATTACTCACGAATGAGGTTTCACACTTTTAACAAAATTCATATCAATACCATTAAGTCAAGTCTCTTATCTTCAAAAAATCAGTAAACCATTCTTTTTATCACTCTTAAGACGTTATACCTAACTTCCCATAAAGCTAGTACAACTCTTATATTTTCAAAGCCAAGTATTACTCTTCTTTCAAAAAGGTCTTTTTGAAACACTTCAAGTTCTTTATTACTACACATCAAATCCGTTATAAGTCAAATCAGTTACCCTTTGAAAGCACAAAGCATTTTCTTACCTACATAAAGCTGTTATAACCAACTTCCCATAAAGCCGTTATAACACTTTATGTTTCAAACCAATCAAATACATTAAACACGTATCGTCTACCGTACTACATAGTTATACACATATCATGCTAGAACAGATAGGAAGAGGTTCACATACCTCGCGACGATTATCGACTAATAGCAAAACGCTCCAAGTACCTCAAACAGTCGGTTACTCCTTAAGCCAAGTAGATCGCGCCACGCATAGTACTTCCACCTATAAGGCCACAAGGCGCTTATTAACATTTAGGTCTCTTCGTAGAACATTCTACGAAAATTCTGACACCTCCCGCAACGTAAATCTCCTCCTCTATCTGGCGCTACCAAGCCAACGAGGGGTTATACGCCTAATCCGGACGTGCACAATTCTACCTCACGTAAAAGCTACACAAGTCTGCATGTCTGATCCTATGTAATTACGATTCGAGACTCTTCTTTGAAAAGGTTTCTTATTATTCAGCTTAAGTCAAAAGACATTGCGATAACTACGTTGATTCTATATTTAGTGTAGTTCCACTATATATTCTAACACTGATGGAATTTCCAATTACATTAGAGGGACAAGATAATGACCTCGATAAGGCCATAATTATCCAAGTATAAAGTCGATCCTGGCAACGTTTAGCTCCAACTCCGTGCGCTCAACGCTCCAAACCACATCACGACCGGCGGGCGTGGTCGTGCCTTACCGGGCACCCTAGTGACACAACATCGAGTAATCGGAACATAAAACAACAACATGAGATAATGAAATATAAAACAATAATCATGAAAACTTGCCTGCCGGCATATATATAACCATCAACTCTTTTACAAATGAACGACAATCCTTTTTACCAACCGCCCACAGCGATACTACGCACCTCTAAGAATGATACGACCTGATGGCGGGGCGGGGCCGCCAAACCCCGAATGTAAACACTTACTACGACAGGACTATACCACCGATAAGCCTCCGGAGAAACGGAGCTTCCCAAGCAATGACGTGACCACGAGCTAGGATCAACGATCGATGTACCTCAACTCGCGGCATGAGCGGCCCTTCGAGGTCGATCTGGCATGTACCAAGTATGTGAAAGCTGTAAAGTATCAGAATCAAATCATAGTAGTATATAAAGCGAGACATGTATGATAACGAACTACGATTCCACAACAACTAAGCGATCATGTCAAGTCGGGGACTCACGCCTCAAAGTCATCACAATAAGACCGTGCGGGTAAGTACGAAGGCATAGCCGACTACTAAGACCCCGGTACCACAAATGCCACTGGCGTATCACGAGGTCTCTGCACCGCACCACAGATCGAAGGCGGCCATCGCCCGCAGATCAATGTCTTGGCGTCTATTCCTCGAACTCTCGCGACTCGCATAGGTCACACAGCACCCGCATAAGGTATTCCTCGAATCACGGTCCTAGACCACCGAGGTATACCGCGTCGGCGGCTAACCACCGGTATCCGCCCCGACTTCGCGGCCGCGTAGCCCGCCGAGGACCGCATAGTCCTCGGAGACCGCATAGGAATCCCGCGTCGAGCTAAACACCGGAATGATCGGTCAATCACGGAGCATACCGCGGCTCGCGTAGTCTCAAGGACCGCATGTAGTATAGACGCATCAAGGGTGGCAAGCCCCGGTATACGATCGAGGGTAGGTGATATAATAACGATCTGATGGACTTACCTTTTAACAATGTAAGCACAGCAAGAATGACCCCCTTACATAACAATCACAAGATACTAACACAAGTAGCATCCTAACAGGTTTACTTATCAAGTCAACAAGAAAGTATTACAAGGCTATCACAAACCAATACAATCAAGTTGTTCACACAAGGTACTTTCTACTAACAAGTTCGAGTATCTAACCCCAACGTACTTCATACATTAAATCCTTAAAAGATCCGTTCTATCACATAAGTCACACAATACCCGTAGTATAAAATAGAGTATTGTCTTTTAAGTAAACCAAAACACTTACCTTTGTAAAATCAAGTAACAACATTATTTTCCAACGTTCGAGTTTGCCTAATTTCAAATGTTCCAGTTTCTTATTTTAAAAAGGTTTCGTAGTTCATAGTCTTATTCATTCAAGAATAAAATCCTTTTTATTAACCAATTGAGAAACATAAGCCTTACATGTAAGTAGGTTATTCTTATTTATAACAATCTTATTACAGCAGCCATGATCTAGGAAATATCATTTTGTCTTATCTTAGCTTCTATGCAGATGGAAGTTTCTACTGGTTTTAATCATACTTAATTATTCAAAACATTTCCTTTTGTTAACGCTGCAGTGGTTTGTCGTCACATCCCGATTTCCAAAATCAAGAAACATTCTTAAGCCGTTATACCTAACTCCCCATAAAGCTAGTATAACTCTTAAGTTTTCAAAAATACATTACTACACATATTCTTTCAAAATGATTTATAAACCTTTTGAAATACTTCAAGTTCTTCAGGCTTAAGTCCAAGGACATTGCCACAAGCTATGTTCAGTTATATATATATAGTATACTTCAACTATATAATCTAACGACATGTAATATCCAATTACAAAAGGGGGACAAGATATTTACCTCGCTAAGCCCATAATTATCCAAGTATAAAGTCGATCCTGGGCAATCGTTTAGCTCGACTCCGAGCGCTCCCGCTCTAAACCACCCTTAGAAGTTCTAACCAACTTCTTCACAATACTCCAACGGACTATGGAGATTTTCCTAGGGTTTCGGTTTTGTGACTGACGGGAAGTATGATAGTATTTCTGGGCTTTTCGTATAGGTATAACCTTAGAATACAACAAGGTATACGGCTAAGGTAATTTGGACATTATAACAATACTAGGAGAGTATTTCTATACCACAACAAGGGTATTATCTGAAAACAACCTAGGCTAGGGGTACCCACTACTAGCAACTCTAGGAGGGGGTGTCTACCCTCGGCCTACCCACTAGGGGACTCTCGGCCAAGGGGAGAGAGGGCTCTCGGCCAAGACACTACACTAAGGGAAAGAAGAAGCTTTCAAGACTTAGGCAATTTTGTGAATGAATTAGTCTTCAAGGGGTATTTATAGGTCAAGTGAAAGCCAACCAATGGCCAAGATTACACCAAGTGTTAGGCAAGTGTAGGGCCAAGATTCACCCATGTGTACCTAGCCAACTTGCACACAAAATATCTACCAAAAATATCTCCCACTTGCCTTCCCAAATCGTCCAGTAGCGCCCGCCCAACGCGTGAGAGGTGCCAAGTGTCGCCTCTCGTTGGTCCAAAATGTTCGCCTCTCGGAAAAATCCGCAAAATAAGAAAAGACATAGCCGAATTTTCCTCGCAAGTTATGAAAAAGCGTTTAGTCGAAAACGACTCTAACAGGGTGTTGTGCACAAATGCCATTCGGCCCAGCCACAGCGGGGTGACACGTGTCACCCTCCTATTGGCCCAAAATAAAACATCTTCGAAAATATCCATAATGGCCAAAATCTCAAAACAAAGTGGGCCCACAAAACCGTAAATTTCTCCGTGGGCCCACGTGACCATTTCGAAAATAAAATTCCATAATTCTCTAATATTCCAGAAGTCCGAATACCAAATCTGGGAATCAATTCCCATTAACGAACCTTTTTCCTTCACAAAACGGAAACTTTTCCGTGGAAAAATCGCCTCTTTCTTCCTTTCCAATCTTTACGTATTCTCGCACGTGCGTCCTCGCATACATACCCTAGAACTACGGTATAACATTCTCCCTCGCCAGAAACATTCGTCAGAATGTTCCTTCTAAGTCTCAAAACAAGCGTGCGCCAATATAGTCTTCACTACTATACTTACGAGAACAATCCCGCCATACCGGCCATGGAAACACTGCGCAAAACTTACATCTAAGTCCACGAGGAAACACCTCTACATCACCACAAATACCTCTTCCCGGGGTCAAAATATACTTCCTTAGTCACTGATACCACTTTTGTCACTTTGTCGCGAGCCTTGCTCGACGACCCAACAAATGGTACCGGGCTGCTTGCGATCGGAGGATCTCGTACACTCGAACTCTTACCACATTCGACACGGCCGCTTCCAAAACTCGTCACTCCGTCCGGTGGTACTTTCAAGAAGACCGTCGGCACGAACTCTAAGCGTCGTCGCCGATTATCATACGATTCCTCGAAGCCGCGAACTTTCAGACAAGCTTCACTATCCACGGTCTGGGAACAAGCTCAACCAACTATCTCAACCACGCCAACATCGAACCAATCGACCGCAACTTGCATTTACGCTTCTACAAGGCGTCACAAGACGACATCCGAACACCGAAATGGTAGCTTAAACACTTCAACCGAGACAACGATCCTCACGGCTACCGAAATCAAAACACCGGCAGAGGCGAATGCGTCTGGAGACTCACCGAGTTCCTAGCCTGCTCGTACAAACTCCCGAGAAGAAAGCAGTAGTACCACTGGCTCCATCGTCGTCATAAGGTGAAGGTAGGCACCGTGCAACCTCACAACCTTTTCGGATAACATCAACAACTGCCAGGGAACGACACGACCAGAAGAACACGATAGTCGCCCCATCGGCCCGACCAGCGGTCGAACGCATCCACGAACTTGCACGGCTAACTAAACATGGGCCTAACACCTCGACCCTAACACAAAGAGGACCACCACAAACTGACCCCACCACCAAACCTACGCGGGTTGACGCGCGTAGCCTCAACCCAGGCAAGGCGCGAAAATACCATCTCCCGAAGGAACAATCTTACTAAACACGTTACGAAAACCTAGCGGTCTTCTTAGCTCAACTACCCTCTTTCATTTCATACTACATAGGGACTTATCCCAAACCACCACGTGCACTATGCACTCCTATAAAGTCAAACATAAACATACGTCTCTACGAGATGGCCTTACCTCTAAGGTCTTTGCGTATAAAGCTCTAAGGCTCACACTTTCTCTATCCTCCAAAATCTTACTCGGTTAACCCACCATGATTTCTAATCACAACTAACACACCGCTATCGAACATAGCACTTAAGGTATACTCACCTTGAAAGTTCTGAAGGACGCTGCTGCTCGGCCTCTTCATCGCCTTGGTTAACCCGTCGATCTCTACGTTTCTCGACTGCTGCGCATAAGCGTACGAGGCCATGCTCGAAGCCTAATCAAGGATTACTCTTGCACAACCTTCTCTTAGGTAGTCATCAAGACTTGCGATACATCGGTATACTCTCTGGTAGCCAAATCCATAGCTAGTAACAAGGTTGTCTCTTTGCAATCTATATTCACTGTTCCCGGTCGTGGAACTGAAGGTTCAAATATCGTGGACGCAGTAGGAACTGCCGTCACTGTGCTAAACTCTGCTGGGGCTAGTGACGTCGCAGAAATCCCCGAATGAAGCACTACCCTAGGTAATGATTTGGCCTGTGCCCTCGCCACCCTCTGAACTCTACTCGCAGCTCCCTCGGCTGCCTTGCCCTCCTGGGCCCGGGTTGCCCTATGCGGAGGCATAACGATAAGGGAATGAATTTCGTCAGAGGGTCCAACTTACAACACAGCTCTAAGGCACGATCTCAGAGTGAGAAGGATAGAAACCAATCCTAAATATCCTATAGCCTCCTGATTATTGGTGTGGTGCACAACACACCGATAATCAAGACTCTACTGGATACGGTCTGTAGACACTTTCCGAGGATTAACTGCTCTGATACCACTTTTGTCACGACCCGAAACTGGGCCCGTGACTGGTGCCTTACCCCGGGCACCCTAGTGACACAACATCAGAGTAATCAGCGGAACATAAAACAACAACATGAGATAACAGAAATATAAAACAATAATCTGTGAAAACTTGCCTGTCGGCATATATATAACCATCAACTCTTTTACAAATGAGCGGCAATCCTTTTTACCAACCACGCCTACAAAGATTACTCTGCACCTAAGAATGATACGACACAATGGCGGGGCGGGGCCCCAAACCCCGAATGTAAACACTTACTACGGCGGGACTATACCAGTGATAAGCCTCGGAGAAACGGAGCTTCCCAACGCAATCGTGACCACGAGCTAGGATCAACGATCGATGTACCTCAACTGCGGCATGAACGCGGCCGCGAGGTCGATGCAACATGTACCAAGTATGTGAAGCGTAAAGTATCAGAATCGAAATCATAGTAGTATATATAAAGCGGGAGACATGTATGATAACCAAACTACGATTCACAACAACTAGCGATCATGTCAAGTCGTGACTCACGCCTCAAAGTCATCACAATAAGACCGTGCGGGGTAAATGCGAAGGCATAGCCGACTACTAAGACCCCAGCACCACAAATGCCACAAATCGTATCACGAGGTCTCTCTGCAGCCGCACCGAGATCGAGGCGGCCATCGGCGCGATATCGATGTCGCGTCTATTCACGAACTCGCGACTCGCATAGGTCACACAGACCGCATAAGGTATTCCTCGAATCCTGGTCTAGACCACCCGAGGTATACCGCGTCGGCGGCCTAACCACCGGTATCCGTCCCGGACTTCGCGGCCGCGTAGCCCTCGAGGACCGCATAGTCCTCGGAGACCGCGTAGGAATCCGCGTCGGGCTAAACACCGGAATGATCGGTCGATCACGGAGCATACCGCGGCTCGCGTAGTCTCAAGGACCGCGTAGCGTATAGACGCGTCAAGGGTGGCAAGCCCTCGGTATACCGATCGAGGGTAGGTGATATAATAAGATCAATGGACTTACCTTTTAACAATGTAAGCCACAATGAGAATGACCCTTACATAACAATCACAAGATACTAACACAAGTAGCATCCTAACGAGTTTACTTATCAAGTCAACAAGAAAGTATTACAAGGCTATCACAAACCAATACAATCAAGTTGTTCACACAAGGTACTTTCTACTAACAAGTTCGAGTATCTAACCCCAACGTACTACATCCATTAAATCCTTAAAAGATCCGTTCATATCACATAAGTCACACTGATACGTAGTATAAAATAGAGTATCGTCTTTTTAAGTAAACCAAAACACTTACCTTTGTAAAATCAAGTAACAACATTATTTTCCAACGTTCGAGTTTGCCTAATTTCAAATGTTCGGTTCTTATTTTAAAAGGTTTGGTAGTTCATAGTCTTATTCATTCAAGAATAAAATCCTTTTTATTAACCAATTGAGAAACATAAGCCTTACATGTAAGTAGGTTATTCTTATTTATAACAATCTTATTACAGCAGCCATGATCTAGGAAATATCATTTTGTCTTATTTTAGCTTCTATGCAGATGGAAGTTTCTACTGGTTTTAATCATACTTAATTATTCAAAACATTTCCTTTTGTTAACGCTGCAGTGGTTTGTCGATACGCATCCTGATTTCCAAAATCAGTAAAACATTCTTAAGCCGTTATACCTAACTCCCCATAAAGCTAGTATAACTCTTAAGTTTTCAAAAATACATTACTACTCATATTCTTTCAAAATGATTTATAAACCTTTTGAAATACTTCAAGTTCTTCAGGCTTAAGTCCAAGGACATTGCCACAAGCTATGTTCAGTTATATATATATAGTATACTTCAACTATATAATCTAACGACATGTAATATCCAATTACAAAAGGGGGACAAGATATTTACCTCGCTAAGCCCATAATTATCCAAGTATAAAGTCGATCCTGGGCAATCGTTTAGCTCGACTCAGAGCGCTCAACCCGCTCTAAACCACCCTTAGAAGTTCTAACCAACTTCTTCACAATACTCAACTGACTATGGAGATTTTCCTAGGGTTTCGGTTTTGTGGATGTGGGAAGTATGATAGTATTTACGGGCTTTTCGTATAGGTATAACCTTAGAATACAACAAGGTATACGGCTAAGGTAATTTGGACATTATAACAATACTAGGAGAGTATTTCTATACCACAACAAGGGGTATTATACGAAAACAACCTAGGCTAGGGGGGGGGTACCCCACGGCTAGCAACTCTAGGAGGGGGGGTGTCTACCCCTCGGCCTACCCCACTAGGGGGGGGGGGACTCTCGGCCAAGGGGGGAGAGAGGGGCTCTCGGCCAAGACACTACACTAAGGGGGAAGGAAGAAGCTTTCAAGACTTAGGCAATTTTGTGAATGAATTAGTCTTCAAGGGGTATTTATAGGTCAAGTGAAAGCCAACCAATGGCCAAGATTACACCAAGTGTTAGGCAAGTGTAGGGCCAAGATTCACCCATGTGTACCTAGCCAACTTGCACACAAAATATCTACCAAAAATATCTCCCACTTGCCTTCCCAAATCGTCCAGTAGCGCCACTTGCCGCTGATGAGAGGGTGCCAAGTGTCGCCTCGTTGGTCCAAAATGTTCGTCTCTCGGAAAAATCCGCAAAAATAAGAAAAGACATAGCGGAATTTTCCCTGCAGTTATGAAAAGCGTTTAGTCGAAAACGACTCTAACCGGTGTTGTGCACAAATGCCATTCGGCCCAGCCACTGGCGGGGTGACACGTGTCACCCTCTATGGCCCAAAATAAAACATCTTCGAAAATATCCATAATGGCCAAAATCTCGAAAACAAAGTGGGCCCACAAAACCAGTAAATTTCTCCGTGGGCCCCACGTGACCATTTCGAAAATAAAATTCCATAATTCTCTAATATTCCAGAAGTCCGAATACCAAATCTGGGAATCAATTCCCATTAACGAACCTTTTTCCTTCACAAAACCTAAACTTTTAGTGGAAAAATCACCTCTTTCTTCCTTTCCAATCTTTCTGTCGTATTCTCGTACGTACGTCCTCGCATACATACCCTGGAACTACGGGGTATAACACCTTAGAAGTTCTAACCAACTTCTACTTATTACTCCAACTAACTATGGAGATTTTCCTTAGGGTTTCGGTTTTGTAGTGAAGGAAGTATAATAGTATTTACGGGCTTTTCAGATAAGTATAACCTTGGAATACTACAAGGTATAAGGGCCAAGGTATTTTGGGTATAGTAACAATACTTTTGAGAGTATTTCTACGAGGTGGGGGTGTATTTATACGAGACAACACCACAAGGGGGTGTATACCCTCGGCCAAGGGAGGGCTCTCGGCCAGGGCCTCACCAAGGGGAGGGGGTGTTGGACGAACACCACAAGCGAGGGGGAAGGGATTTTATACTTAGCACAATTTTTGGATGAAGACGTGCAACAAAGGGGCGGGGTATTTATAGGTCAAGCCATGGCTAACCAATGGCGAATCAAGCCAAGTGTGGTGCAAGTGTAGGGCCAAGATCATGCCAAGTGCAACTTATCCATCTACCACAAAATATCCTACCTACTACTTGACAAAAATGTCAAGGAAATCGTCCCAAATCCGCCCCACTTTTCCGCCAATGAGAGGGTGCCAAGTGGCGCCCTCTCGTTGGTCCAAAACGTTTCGTCTCTCGGAAAAATCCGCAAAAATTAGAAATGACATAGCCGGAATTTTCCCTTCGCAAGTTGTGTAAAACGTTTCGTCGAAAAACGACTCTAACCGGGTGTTGTGCACAAATAAAATCGGTCAAGCCACTTTAAAGTTCAAATTTCTCTACGTACGTCCTCACGTACATACTCTGGAAATACGGGGTATAACACCCTCCCCCCTTTGTGGTGTCTAGCCGTGGGGTACCCCCCCTAGCCTAAATTGTTTTCGTATAATACCCCCTTTGTGGTATAGAAATACTTCCCCAAGTATTGTTATAATGCCCACATACTCTAGCCCAAAACCTTTGTAGTATTTCCAAGTACCTCTATCTGGCAGGAAATACTAGAATACTTTCCTTTAGCCACTAAACGAAACCCTAAGGAAAATCTCCATAATTGGTTGGATTACTAAGTAGAAGTTGTGTAGAACTTCTAAGGGTTGTTTGGAGCGGATTGGAGCACTCGGAGTAGGAGCTTAACGTTGCTCAGGATCGACTTTTAACTTGGATAATTTTGGGCTCATCGAGGTAAATACTACTGTCCTTCTATTATAATTGGGAATTACATACTATAGTTGAATTGAAATGAATATAAGATTCATAGAAAAAAATTGAACTGTAATAGAAGGATATTACAGAATAGACTTGTATTGAAATCACATCAGAAGAATATAAGTAGAAGTTCAACTGTACTTACATAGGACTGTATTACAGTAGACTGATAACCTTTATTGGTTGAATGTTTTGCAAGTAGCATGTGCTACTTAGAAGGTGGACAAGGCTAGCCGGGTTATAGCCTTTGAGCGTTTTGCTTATAGTCGATAATCGTCGCGAGGTATGTGATTCTTCCTATACTCTTGAGCATGATATTTTTAAAGGAAGATATATATAGTACGGCAATGTCTTTTGACTTAAGCCTGAATAATATATAGTACGGTAGACGTACGTGTGCTAATTGAACGTAGTTGTACGGCAATGTCTTTTGACTTATGCCTGAATAATATATAGTACGGTAGACGTACGTGTGCTAATTGAACGTAGTTGTACGGCAATGTCTTTTGACTTAAGCCTGAATAATAAGAAACTTGAAGTATGTCACAAGAGTTAAGAAACCATTTTTGAAAGAAGAGTAACACTTGGTTTTAAAGGTTTTAAAAAAGAGTTGTACTAGCTTTATGGGGAGTTAGGTATAACGTCTTAAGAGAGGTAAAGAAAATGGTTTACTGATTTTAGAAGTTAAGAGACTTGATCTTATAAGATAAGAGACTTAACTTAAATGAATTACTATGAGTTTTTGTGTGAAACCTCATTCGTGAGTAATGAGTACGTGGTTTTTAAAAGGAATAATGTTTCTTGATTTCGAAATCGAATGTGTATCGACAAACCAACTGCGGCGTTAATAAAGGAAAATGTATTGAATAAAGAAGTATTATTAAAACCCGGTAGAAACCTCCATATCCATAGAATATAAGATGAGACAAAAAGATATTACATTTCCTAGATCATGGTGCTTAATAGGATTTATGAACAAGAATAACCTACTTGCCTATGGCATATGTTACTCAATTGTTTTAAAAAAAGAGATTAAGACATTGAACTATGAAACTTTTCTAAAAAGAGACTTGAGTAATTGAAATTAGGCAAACTGGAACTTTAGGGAAAAGAAAGGCATTGTGTTGTCTTAAAATGGTTTAAAACTTAAAGTGTTATAACAGCTTTATGGGAAGTTGGTTATAAAGACTTTATGAAAACAAAAGAAGGGTTTTTATCATTGGTTTTAATGTGGAAACTTGACTTTAAAAAAAGAGAAATTGTTTTGGTTTGCTTAAAAGATGTAAGTCACTCTTTTATACTACGGGTATCGGGTGATTTTCATAAAAGGAATGGATCTCTAAAAAGGAATTTAACGTACGTAGTACTTTAGGGTTAAAACCCGGACTTTGACATAAAATGAAAGTACATTAGAGTTTTGTGTAACTTGCCTATGCTTGTTGTTGTGTAACTTGCCTATGCTTGTTGTTGTGTAACTTGCCTATGCTTATTGAGATAGTCCTTGTTGCGCAAAGAATTGTGTTTCTATTCTACCGCGTCGCTCGGTGGAGGGCCGGTTAACTTGCTGAGAACTTACTTGGATGTACCGGCAGTGACGGAAAATTCCACGGGTATGCTTCCATTAGCATTGTTACATGGGCATGTCTACACCGTTGATGGATTCTGTGGACATGTGACCATTTTTGGTTATGGCGAAGTATCGTGACTTACGGTTGTGATTGGGTGCGTAGCCTGTTTACTTGCCCCCGTCAGCTACGTGGCGCAGGTGGATCTGCGCATGTTGTTGCACTTACCACGTGTCGCCTTCGCGGCGTATCGTGACTTATGGTTGTGATCGGGTGCGTGGCGTTACTTGCCCGTCGCCCACGTGGCGCGCGGTGGATCGGGTATAGGTTATTGCACTTGCCACGTGTCGCCGGCGAGTCGAAGATAGTGACGAAATCTCGTGGTACGGCTTTGGCATCAGGTGGGACTTGGTGTTCAGGTGTACTCCTTGGTGTTGTTATATCATAGACTGCCGGCAGTGAGGAAGGAATTCCACGGGCACGAGTGATGATTTGGAGGGCGTGAGTCCCTGACTTGATATGACTGTTTATATGTTGTGCACTGTAGTTTGGTTATCATACATGTCTCCTGCTTTATATAGATCGCTATGATTTCATTTCTGATATTTTACCGCTTCACATACTTGGTACTGTTGTCTTGACCTCCTTGGTGCGTTCATCTGCCGCAGTAGAAATCGTCATTGTCGATCCATTTTAGGATCACCTTTCAACAGTATTGGGAAGCTCGTTCCTTGGAGGCTTATCTTTGGTATGTTACCCAGTCAGAGGTTCTTGTACATTCGTGGTATGGCGGGGCCTCCGTCGCCTTAGTTGTTGTAAAAATCTTAGAGGTATGTAGCACTGTTGTGGGCAGGGTTGTAAGGATTGTAACTGTTCAAATGTCTATATTTATATATGAAAGGCAACCATTTTGGTTGGCCTATTTTCTTTTATCTTGATCCATATCTAAACTGTATGTTTAAGTTTTTATTTCACCGGTTTTTCTCGATGTTGTATCACTAGGGTGCGGGGTAAGGCACGATCACGGCCCGGGCGAGTCGTGACAAAAGTGGTATCAGAGCAGTTAGTCCTCGGAAAGTGTCTATAGACCGTGTCTAGTAGAGTCTTGATTATCGATGTGTTGTGCACCACATCTATAATCAGGAGGCTGCAGGCGTTTAGGATTGGTTTCTATTCTTCTCATTCTGAGATCGTGCCTTAGAAGGTGTGATAAGTTGGACCCTCAGCGTGCCGTTTTTACGATTATGCCTCCGCGTAAAGGCAACCGGGCGGAAGGGCAAAGCGTGAGAGGAGGCTGCGAGTAGAAGCGTGGCGAGAGACCACGATACTGAGCCTCGATTCGCGATGCAGGCGAGAGGAGATGAGTTACAAAGGTAGGCCGCGATTAATGGCGGGGTTGTGGCGGACTTGAGGATAGGTTGGGCCAGCAGCGGTTCCGATAGCACCGGTGGTTCACCCTAGATCGAATAGTTCGAGGCTACGGATTTTACGAGTTAAGCGCGAGTTTCTGGTCGAGGCACGAGGATGATCCGTAGGAGTTCATCCGGCGATTCTGACGGATCGTAGAGTGATCAAGGCATCGGAGACCGAGTCGGTGGTCCTAGGTTCGCATCGGCTGCGTGGTACCGCAGTCGACTGGTTTGATTCGTGGGAGCTGTCCCGGGGAGAGAATGCACTTCTAGCTATATGGGACGAGTTCTCAGAGGCATTTCTTGCACATTTCTTGCCTCCACAGATGAGGAGGGCTCGGGCCGACAAATTTTTGGTGTTACGGCAGAACGGGCGTACGGTTCGAGAGTACAATGTGGAGTTCGACTCATTGGCCCGGTACGTCCCCGCGTTAGTAGCTAGTATGGAGGATCGAGTGCACCGATATGTTCTGAGGCTCGATGATTACCTAGCGAGAGTTGTTCGGTGTAGCTCTTGGCCGGCATGGACATTGCCGCGTCGCAGCTTATGCACTTGGATGTGAGGCGGAGGAATCGACGGAATGGCCAGAGATCAGCGAAGAGGCGAGCAGCGAGGTCCTTTGATGACTTTCGAGGCGGACCGCCTCAAAGAAGAGCGATTATGCGCCTCGGCATACCAAGTGGTCCCACCGTCGTCGGAACGTTTGGAATATTCGAGGCCGGTCGGGGCTCGAGTTCAATTTTCGGGAGTAAGTGCTCGCGGATGAGGCCACCGTATCTCGGTGTGACTATTGTGGTAAAGCCCATAGGAAATGTCGTCTTGGTTTGGGAGATTGCTATACTTGCGGCCAGCGAGGCCATTTGATTGAGACTGTCCAGGCCGAGTATGCTGGTGGGATAGCACAGACTACTAGATCAGTTGCGGGTTCTTCACCTTCCATAGCTAGGCAGGATGTTCATACACCGGCAGGCCACGGTAGAGGTCGCGGTGGAAGTTCCCAGTTTTAGCGGTCCTCTGAACCGCCTATTTTCAGGTATATCCTTAACCCTCTAGAGTTTTGTATGTATTGATGTTGTGATGATGTATTTAGTGTTATGTTCGGATAGCCTTGTGCTAAAATGTGATTTAGAAACCTGGTTAGTGAAAAAAGGGTAAGCCTGGGGGTGAGAATATGATGAACCTTAGAATATTACAGTTGAGACCTTAGATGTAAGGCCGTCTTGAGTACAAGTTTTTGCGAGTAATTCTTGTCAGAACGTATAGGTATACGTGGAGTAATTGTGGGAAAATTCCCTTGGGTGGTGTAAAATGGAAGTGGTAGCTTTCATGACTTGAATAGGTAAGATTGTTCCGGATCGGGGAACAAGAGCGTGATGCGTTAAGAAGGTCGGGTTGGGGCCATGTTGCGGGCCAACCCGCGGCCTGTTTCGAGGTGGGGTCAGCTCTGGGTGGTCCCGCCAGGTGGTAGGGTCACGAGGGTGCTAGGCCCAAGATTAGATGACCATCGTATGAGTTCGTGGATATGTTCGACCAGAAGCGGATCGTGAAGGCCGGGAATGGCCTTAAGAAAGATAGAGGCTAGTAATATGACCAAGTTTGGAGGTGGTGACTCCAAAGTTTTGGGAACTGAAGCGATGACTGAAGTGTGGTACGTATACTAGAAGAGTTCAAGTGTTCGAGAAGGGCACGACGAGTAAGGAAGGAAGAGAACGTGTATTATTTTGTGGCCAGGTGTGGCATTGGCAACTTGTTAAGAAGAACTTCATCGTTGTCCGTCTTGAGAAGGAACATTCGGGACGAATGTTTCTAAGGAGGGGAGAATGTTATACCCCGTATTTCCAGAGTATGTACGTGAGGACGTACGTATAAAAATTCAAGCCTTAAGATTAGGCAAGGTTCGAAATTTGGGCACAAGTGCCGAAATGAGTCGTTTTTCGACGAAACGTTTTACTAAACTTGCGAAGGGAAAAATACGGCTATGTCATTTTTAATTTTTGCGGATTTTTCCGAGAGACGAAACATTTTGGACCAACGGGAGGGTGACATGTCACCCTCACATTGGAAGCAAGTGGACGGCAAAGGCAAGGCTAAGGCACGTTTTTTGTGCCTTGTGTTAGGTAGGATATTTGTGCAAGTTGGTGTGGTAGATGGATAAGGTCCACATGGTTGAAATCTAGCCCTACACTTGCCTAACACTTGGATGAATCTTGGCCATTGGTTGGCCTTTGCTTGACCTATAAATACCCCTCTAAGTTGAAGACTTTCTTCATCCAAAACTTGAGCAATCTTTCTAAGTCTCTAAATACTCCCTCCCTCTTGTTTGTAATTCGTCCAAAGAGTCTTTCCCCACAGCCAGGTGAGCCTTGGCGAGAGCCACCCTCCCTTTGTGGTGTCTAGCCGTGGGGTACCCCCCCTAGCCTAAATTGTTGTCGTATAATACCCCCTTTGTGGTATAGAAATACTTCCCCAAGTATTGTTATAATGCCCACATACTACAGCCCAAAACCTTTGTAGTATTTCCAAGTACCCTCTATACGAAAAGCCCGGAAATACTAGAATACTTTCCTTTAGCCACTAAACGAAACCCTAAGGAAAATCTCCATAATTGGTTGGAGTACTAAGTAGAAGTTGTGTAGAACTTCTAAGGGTTGTTTGGAGCGGATTGGAGCACTCGGAGTAGGAGCTTAACGTTGCTCAGGATCGACTTTTAACTTGGATAATTTTGGGCTCATCGAGGTAAATACTACTGTCCTTCTATTGTAATTGGGAATTACATACTGTAGTTGAATTGAAATGAATATAAGATTCATAGAAAAGAATTGAACTGTAATAGAAGGATATTACAGAATAGACTTGTATTGAAATCACATCAGAAGAATATAAGTAGAAGTTCAACTGTACTTACATAGGACTGTATTACAGTAGACTGATAACCTTTATTGGTTGAATGTTTTGCAAGTAGCATGTGCTACTTAGAAGGTGGACAAGGCTAGCCGGGTTATAGCCGTGGAGCGTTTTGCTTATAGTCGATAATCGTCGCGAGGTATGTGATTCTTCCTATACTCTTGAGCATGATATTTTTAAAGGAAGATATATATAGTACGGCAATGTCTTTTGACTTAAGCCTGAATAATATATAGTACGGTGAGCGTCGTGTGCTAATTGAGCGTAGTTGTGCGGCAATGTCTTTTGACTTAAGCTGAATAATATATAGTACGGTAGACGTCGTGTGCTAATTGAGCGTGGTTATGCAATGATGTCTTTTGACTTAAGCCTGAATAATAAGAAACTTGAAGTATGTCACAAGAGTTAAGAAACCATTTTTGAAAGAAGAGTAACACTTGGTTTTAAAGGTTTTATGTCACGACCCGAACCCGGGCCCGTGACTGGTGCCTTACCCCGGGCACCCTAGTGATACAACATCAGAGAAAATCAGCGGAAATAAAAACATGAACATGAATTAAGAGACAAGATAAATAAGCAACCAAAGCGATTGCCTTCATCATATATACATAAATACCCGAACAGTTATCCTTTTTTTACAAACCCTGCCCATAACAGTGCTACAGACCTCTAAGATTTATACAACAACTATGACGGGACAGGGCCCCGCCATACCCCTGAACGTACAAGAACTTACAGACTCAGGGTAACATACCAAAGAAAAGCCTCCGACGAAACGGAGCTTCCCAAAACGCTGAAATGAGATTGTCACGACCCGTTCCGGGGCCCGTGACTGGTGCCTTACCCCGGGCACCCTAGTGATACAACATCAGAGTAATCAGCGGAACATAAAACGATACAAGACATATTATGAAATATGAAACAATAATCTGAGAAAAACTTGCCTTTCGGCATATATATAAATAACAACCTTTTCAACATGAACAGTTTAATCTTTTTTTATAAACCCTGCCCACAACAGTACTACAGACCTCTAAGAAATGATACGACAACAATGGCGGGACAGGGCCCCGCCATACCCCTGAATGTAAATACCTACAACAGCAGGGGACTATACGTGATAAGCCTCGGAGAAGCGGAGCTTTCCCAACGACGTGACCACTAGAGCGAGGATCAACGATCGTGTACCTTTTCTGCGGCATGAACGCGGCCCAAGGAGGTCGATAACAATTGCAGTATGTGGCGAAAATCAGTAAATGAAATCATAGTAGTCTATAAAAGCAGAGACATGTATGATAACAAACTACGATTCCTGATAAGCGATCGTGTCAAGTCGGGGACTCACGCCGCCAAAGTCATCACAATTAAACCTTACGGGGTAAGTACGAAGGCATAGACGACTACTAAGACCCCGCACCACAAATGCCATAAAGCGTATCCTGAGGTCTTTCTAGGCACTACGTAATCGAAGGCGGCCACTCGCCGCGGTATCCGAGCGCGTCTATTCCTCGAACTCGCGACTCCGCATAGGTCACACACGGACCCGCGTAGGTATCCTCGAATCATGGTCCCAGACCGCGAGGTATACCGCGTCGAGGCGGCTTAACCCCGGTATCCGCCTAGGCTCCGCGGCCGCATAGTCTCAAAAGACCGCATAGTCTCAGCATCGCGTAGGAATCCCGCGTCGGGCTAAACACCGGAATGATCAATCCTGGAGCTACCGCGCTCCGCGTAGTCACGAGGACCGCATGGGCGTATAGACGCGTCAAGGGTGGCAAGCCCTCGGTATAATAAGTCAAAGGGTATGTGATACAATAACGATAACGGCTTAACGTTTAACAACGTAAGCACAACAAGAATGACCCCTTACATCACGATCACACAAGATACTAACACAAGTAGCATCCTAACATGTTTACTTATCACATCAACAAGAAAGTATTTGCAAGGCTATCTCAAACCAACACAATCAAGTTATTCACACAAGGTACTTTATGCTAACAAGTTCGGTATCTATCCTAAAGTACTTCATACATTAAATCTTTTAAAAGATCCGTTGCTTTCATAAGTCACACAATACCGTAGTAAAAAATAGAGTGGTATCTTTTAATTAAACTAAAACATTTACCTTTGTAAAATCAAGTAACAACATTATTTTCCAAACGTCGAGTTGCCTAATTTCAAATGTTCACGTTTCTTATTTTAGAAAGGTTTCGTAGTTCATAGTCTTATTCATTTAAGAATATAATTCTCTCTTAAACAATCCGAGAAACATAAGCCTTATATGTGAGTAGGATATTCTTGTTTATAACAATCTTATTACAATGTAGTGATCTAGGAAATATCATTTTGTCTCATCTTAGCTTCTATGCAGATGGAAGTTTCTCTTGGTTTTAATAATACTTAATTAGTCAAAACATTTCCTTTTATTAACGCTGCGATGGTTTGTCGATACACATTCGATTTCCAAATCAAGAAACATTCTTAAGCCGTTATACCTAACTTCCCATAAAGCTAGTATAACTCTTAAGTTTTCAAAAACCAAGTATTACTTCTTTCAAAATGATTCAAAAATCTTTTGAAATACTTCAAGTTCTTTATTAACACATAACAAGCCGCTTATAGTTCAAATCGATTTACCTTTTAAAGACCACAAGTATTTTCGTACCAACATAAAGTCATTATAACCAACTTCCCATAAAGCGTTATAACACTTTATGTTTTAGACCAATCAAATACATTTAACACGTATGCGTCTACCGCACTACATAGTTACACACATATCATGCTAGAAGAGATAGGAAGAGGTTCACATACCTCGCGGCGAGTATCGACTAATAGCAAAACGCTCAAGTACTTCAAACCGTCGGCTACTCCTTGCGTAAGATCGCGCCATCGTAGTACTTCAACCTATAAGGCCACTGGCGCTTATTAACATTTATATCCTTCGTAGAACATCCTA
Organism: Przewalskia tangutica; assembly: GCA_029844215.1. Lineage (NCBI taxonomy): Eukaryota > Viridiplantae > Streptophyta > Magnoliopsida > Solanales > Solanaceae > Przewalskia > Przewalskia tangutica. The sequence continues at coordinate 110,594,522 of CM056718.1, forward strand.
CGAGAAAATTCGGCGCCCACATGACAGCGTAAATCTCCTCTCTATCGGGTGGCTATCAAGCCAACCGGGGGTTCATACATCTAACCTGACGTGCACAATTCTACCTCACGTAAAAGCTACACAAGTCTCTGTCTGATCCTATGTAAAAACGATTCGGTACTCTTCTTTCAAAAGATTTCTTATTATTGGGCTTAAGTCCAAAGACATTGCCGACAACAACGTTCGATTCTATATATATAGTATACTTCAACTATATGGTCTAACAATCATGTAATTTCCAATTACAATAGAGGACAAGATATTTACCTCGATAAGCCCATAATTATCCGAGTATAAAGTCGATCTGGGCAATCGCTTAGCTCAACTCCGTGCGCTCCAACCCGCTCCAAACTACCCTTAGAAGTTCTAACCAACTTCTACATACTACTCCAACTAACCATGGAGATTTTCCCTAGGGTTTCGGTTTGGTGGTAGGAAAGTATAATAGTATAACTGGCTTTTTGTAAGGTATGACCTTAGAATACAACAAGGTATCTGGCTAAGGTAATTTGGGCATTATAACAATACTTTTGAGAGTATTTCTACCAAGAGGGGGTATATACGAGACAACACCACAAGGGGGTGTATACCTCGGCCTACCCCACTAGGGGTACTCGACAAGGGTGGGGAGGGCTCTCGGCCAAAGTGCCAACTCAAAGGGGAGAGGGGTGTTGGGCGAAAACACCACACAAAGGGAGGAGGATTTTTAACACTTAGGAAATATTTGGAATGGATGAAGAAGTCTTCCAAGGGGTATTTATAGGTCTAGCAAAGGCCAACCAATGGCAAGATCATGCCAAGTGCATAGCAAGTGTAGGGCAGATCTTGCCAAGTGCACCCTAACCAACTAACACACAAAATATCCTACCTACTACTTGACAAAATTGTCACCAAATCGTCAAGCCAACCGCGCTCCATCAATGAGAGGGTGACAAGTGTCGCCTCTCGTTGGTCAAAATGTTTCGTCTCTCGGAAAAATCCGCAAAAATTAAAAATGACATAGCGGAAATTCCCTACGAAAGTGTGAAAACGTTTCGTCAACGACTCTAAACGGGTGTTGTGAACAAAATAAATTCGCCAAGCCACTTTACACTTCAAAATTTTCTACGCACGTCCCCACGTACATACTGCAAATACGGTATAACATTCTCCTCTTAGAAACATTCGTCCCGAATGTTCCTTCTAAGTCTCAAAACAAGCGCGCGGTATAGTCCTCACCGCTATACTTACGAAAACAATCACGCACGCATACGAAACCAACTTGCGCAAAATACTTACCTCCAAGTCCACGAGGAAACACCTCTAACATCACCACAAACACCTCTCTCCGGGGTCTAAAATATACTTCATTCGCACCTTCTCTTTACAAAAGAAATGATACCACTTTTGTCACTTTGCCGCGAGGTTCACTCCGGCGACCCAACAAATGGTGCCGGGCGCATCGATCCCCGAGGCTGACGTACACTCGAACTCTTACCACATTTCTGATACTGCTTCAGTTTCCAAAACTCGAGGTTACTATCTCTAACGTGGTCATCATTAACTGGGAACACTCTGGATGGATCTCCGATACTTTCCAAACATAACAATACGAAAGACCGGACGTACTGCCTCCCAAGTCAGACGGCAAAAGCTAACATATAGGCAATCTGGCCTATTCTTCACATGAACTTAAAAGGCCCAAAACAACTCGCTAAGTTTCCTCTGTTTTCCAAAGCTCGTCACACCTAATCCGGTGGTACTTTCAAGAAGACCGGCCGTCGGCACGAACTCTGGCGTCGTCGCCGATTTTTCATACGATTTCTACGAGTGCGAACTTCTTCTAGACAAGCTTCTCACTATCCACGATCTGTTTGGAACAAGCTGAACTATGCGAACCTTGCCAACATCGAACCACTCGACCGCAACTTACACATCCGCCCTAAGGCTTTATAAGGCGACATCCGAACACCGAAATGGTAGCTTAAACACTCCTCCACAGAGACAACAATCTCCACAACTACCCACGAAATTCAACCATCGCCCGGGCGAATGCGGTCTGAGACTCACCGAGTTCTTAACACATGCTTGGCAAAGCTTCCGAAACAAAACAGTAGTAACACAGGCTCCATCATGCGACATAAGGTGAAGGTAGGCACCCGTGCAGCCTTACAACCTTTACGATATAACAACATCTGCTGAGTACATGGTCTGACCGAAAAACCACGACGGGCTGCCCCATCGCCCGACCATCGGTCCAACGCATCCACGAACTTCGTCTGCGGTTAACTAAACTTGGGCCTAACACCCTCGTGACCCACCGGCGGGACCACCACGAACTGACCCACCAACAAGCGGGCGCGGGTTGACGCGCGTAGCCTCAACCCGACCCACTCGCGTAAAACACTTGCTCCCCGGTCCGGAACAACTTTTCTAATCACGTTACGAAAACCTAGCGGTCTTCTTAGCTCAACTACCCCCTTTCATTCCACACTACTCAGGGACTTATCACACAACATATCTCACATGCACTAAGCACTCCGATAAGGATCAAACATAACACTACACCTTTACTCGAGATGGCCTTACCTCTAAGGTCTCTACGCATAGAACTCTAAGGCTCACACCTTCTCTATCCCCCAAATCTTACTCGGTTAAACAACCACGATCTAATCACAACTAACACACTGCTATCAGAACATAGCACTTAAGGTATACTCACCTTATCACATAAACAAAACTCTAGAGGGTTAAAGATATATCTATATCTACTGCTTCACTCCCCTTAGTCGTTCTAATCAAACCTGCCACGTAGGGCGCATAGCTAGGGAAGATGACGAACTACCCACCGATCCTGAAGGCTAAGTCCTCCTACAAGGACATTCTATCGACATCAGACCCTGACGGTCGTAGGTACAACAAGTACCAACTAAAAGACGACATTCCCCGGGATGACGTCATCGCAATGAACGGAAGCCCGGAGTTCGACCAACTCCCGCACACCGAACGTCCCGAAATCCGTGGAAGACCACTGCCGGGCGGAGGTTCATATCTAATCTGATGGTGATGTGAATCGCCTCTAAAGTTACCAAAGGACCTTCGCTCGCCCCTTCGCCGCCCTTTGTTAACCCGTCGATCTCGTTTCTCGACTGCTGCGCATAAGCCCGCATACGGCCATGCTCAAGCCCAATCAAGAATTACTCTTGCACAACCTCTTTTAGATAGTCCTCAAGACTCGCAGATGCGTCGGTATACTCTCTGGTAGCCAAATCCATAGCTAATGCGTGGTTGTCTCTTGGCAATCTATATTCTCTGTTCCCGGTCGTGGGACTGAAGGTTCAAATATCATGGCCGCAGTAGGCACTGCTGCCGCCGTACTAAACTCTGCTGGGGCTAGTGACGTCGCAGAACTCCCCGAAAGAAGCACTACCCTAGGTAATGATTGGGCCTGTGCCCTCGCCACCCTCTGAACTCTACTCGCAGCTCCCTCGGCTGCCTTGCCCTCCTGGGCCCGGGTTGCCCTACGCGGAGGCATAACGGTAAGGGAAAGAAATACGTCAGAGGGTCCAACTTACAACACAGCTCTAAGGCACGATCTCAGAGTGAGAAGAATTAGAAACCAATCCTAAATATCCTATAGCCTCCTGATTATTGGTGTGGTGCACAACACACCGATAATCAAGACTCTACTGGATCTGATGCAGCAGACACTTTCCGAGGATTAACTGCTCTGATACCACTTTTGTCACGACCCGTTCCGGGGCCCGTGACTGGTGCCTTACCCCGGGCACCCTAGTGATACAACATCAGAGTAATCAGCGGAACATAAAACGATACAAGACATATTATGAAATATGAAACAATAATCTGAGAAAAACTTGCCTTTCGGCATATATATAAATAACAACCTTTTCAACATGAACAGTTTAATCCTTTTTACAAACCCTGCCCACAACAGTACTACAGACCTCTAAGAAATGATACGACAACAATGGCGGGACAGGGCCCCGCCATACCCCTGAATGTAAATACCTACAACAGCAGGGGACTATACCACTGATAAGCCTCGGAAAGCGGAGCTTTCCCGAATCATGACCCTAAGAGCGAGGATCAACGGCGGTGTACCTTTTCTGCGGCGTGAACGCGGCCCGAAGAGGTCGAGACAACAGTACCAGTATGTGGCGAAAATCAGTAAATGAAATCATAGTAGTCTATAAAAACAGGAGACATGTATGATAACCAAACTACAGTTCACAATAAGCAGTCATGTCAAGTCAGGGACTCACGCCCTCAAAGTCATCACAATAAAACCGTACGGGGTAAGTACGAAGGCATAGCCGACTACTAAGACCCCCAGTACCACAAATGCCATAAACTGTATCACAAGGTCTTTCTAGACCGCACCACATGATCGGCCGCCACTCGCGCGATCACCGAGCGCGTCTATTCCTGGAACTCGCGACTCGCATAGGTCACACGGACCCGCATGAGGTATCCTCGAATCATGGTCCTGCATCGCTGAGGTATACCCCGCGTCGGCGGCTTAACCCGGTATCCGCCAGGCTCCGCAACCGCATAGTCTCAAAAGACCGCATAGTCTCAGCCAGACCGCATAGGAATCCCGCGTCGGGCTAAACACCGGAATGATCAATCCCGAGCTACCGCGCTCCGCGTAGTCACAAGGACCCGCATAGCCGTATAGACCGTATCAAGGGTGGCAAGCCCTCGGTATAATAAGTCAAAGGGTATGTGATACAATAACGATTACAACGGGCTTAACGCTTAACAACGTAAGCACAACAAGAATGACCCCTTACATCACGATCACACAAGATACTAACACAAGTAGCATCCTAACATGTTTACTTATCACATCAACAAGAAAGTATTTGCAAGGCTATCTCAAACCAACACAATCAAGTTATTCACACAAGGTACTTTATGCTAACAAGTTCGTATCTATCCTAAAGTACTTCATACATTAAATCTTTTAAAAGATCCGTTGCTTTCACATAAGTCACACAATACGTAGTAAAAAATAGAGTATCTTTTTAATTAAACCAAAACATTTACCTTTGTAAAATCAAGTAACAACATTATTTTCCAAACGTCCAAGGTTGCCTAATTTCAAATGTTCACGTTTCTTATTTTAGAAAGGTTTCGTAGTTCATAGTCTTATTCATTTAAGAATATAATTCTCTCTTAAACAATCTGAGAAACATAAGCCTTATATGTGAGTAGGATATTCTTGTTTATAACAATCTTATTACAAAGAAATAGTGATCTAGGAAATATCATTTTGTCTCATCTTAGCTTCTATGCGGATGGAAGTTTCTCCGGTTTTAATAATACTTAATTAGTCAAAACATTTCCTTTTATTAACGCTGCGGTGGTTTGTCGATACACATTCGATTTCAAATCGAAGAAACATTCTTAAGCCGTTATACCTAACTTCCCATAAAGCTAGTATAACTCTTAAGTTTTCAAAAACCAAGTATTACTTCTTTCAAAATGATTCAAAAATCTTTTGAAATACTTCAAGTTCTTTATTAACACATAACAAGCGCTTATAGTTCAAATCGATTACCTTTTAAAGACCACAAGTATTTTCGTACCAACATAAAAGGTTATAACCAACTTCCCATAAAGCGTTATAACACTTTATGTTTTAGACCAATCAAATACATTTAACACGTATGCGTCTGCGTACTACATAGTTACACACATATCATGCTAGAAGAGATAGGAAGAGGTTCACATACCTCGCGACGAGTATCGACTAATAGCAAAACGCTCCAAGTACTTCAAACCGCCGGCTACTCCTTAGCCAGAAGATCGCGCCATACGTAGTACTTCAACCTATAAGGCCACAAGGCACTTATTAACATTTATATCCCTTCGTAGAACATCCTACGTAAAATTGCGCACTCCCCATGGCGTAAATCTCCTCTCTATCGGGTAGGCTATCAAGCCAACCAGGGGTTCATACATCTAACCTGACGTGCACAATTCTACCTCACGTAAAAGCTACACAAGTCTACATCTGATACACTATGTAAAAGCGATTCGATTCTTCTTTCAAAAGATTTCTTATTATTCAGCTTAAGTCCAAAGACATTGCCGACAACAACGTTCAGTTCTATATATATAGTATACTTCAACTATATGGTCTAACAATCATGTAATTTCCAATTACAATAGAGGGACAAGATATTTACCTCGATAAGCCCATAATTATCCGAGTATAAAGTCGATCCTGGGAAATCGTTTAGCTCCAACTCAAGTGCGCTCCAACCCGCTCCAAACTACCCTTAGAAGTTCTAACCAACTTCTACATACTACTCCAACTAACCATGGAGATTTTCCCTAGGGTTTCGGTTTGGTGACTGACGGGAAGTATAATAGTATAACTGGGCTTTTTGTAAGGTATGACCTTAGAATACAACAAGGTATACGGCTAAGGTAATTTGGGCATTATAACAATACTTTTGAGAGTATTTCTACCAAGAGGGGGGGTATATACGAGACAACACCACAAGGGGGGTGTATACCCCTCGGCCTACCCCACTAGGGGGGGTACTCGCGGCCAAGGGGTGGGGAGGGGCTCTCGGCCAAAGTGCCAACTCAAAGGGGGAGAGGGGTGTTGGACGAAAACACCACACAAAGGGAGGGAGGATTTTTAACACTTAGGAAATATTTGGAATGGATGAAGAAGTCTTCCAAGGGGGGGTATTTATAGGTCTAGCAAAGGCCAACCAATGGCCAAGATCATGCCAAGTGCATAGCAAGTGTGGGCCAAGATCTTGCCAAGTGCACCTAACCAACTAACACACAAAATATCCTACCTACTACTTGACAAAATTGTCACCAAATCGTCCAAGCCAACCGCCCACACTCCATCAATGAGAGGGTGACAAGTGTCGCCCTCTCGTTGGTCCAAAATGTTTCGTCTCTCGGAAAAATCCGAAAAAATTAAAAATGACATAGCCGTAAATTCCCCTACGAAAGCTGTGAAAACGTTTCGTCGAAAAACGACTCTAAACGGGTGTTGTGAACAAAATAAATTCGGCCAAGCCACTTTACACTTCAAAATTTTCTACGTGCGCCTTACGTACATACTGCGGAAATACGGTATAACGAGAGATCCTAAACGCGGATCGACGGTAGATGTACTTCTACGTGGCATGAACGGCCCGAAGGAGTCGATAACAAGTACCAAGTATGTGAAATCAGAAAAATCGTAAATGAAATCATAATAGTCTATAAAAGCGAGAGCGGTATGATAACCAAACTACGATACACACATAATGATTATATCAATTCGGTCTCACGCCCACATCAATCCGCGTGGAGTACCTTCCTCACCGCCGATGCATGATATGATAACAACAAGACGGAATCAAATGGGAGCATACCTGCGCTACGATCGTGTCGGTATGTCCAAAGGGAACAAATAAGACAACATTCCAAATGGAAGCATGCGATGCGCTACGATCGTGTCGATGAGTCCAAAGAGAAACAATAAGACAACATTCCAAATGGAAGCATACCCGTGCGCTACGCATCGTGTCAGTATGTCCAAAGGGAAACAATAAGACAACAAGGCGGTAATCAAAGTGGAAGCATACCCGTGCGCTACGCATCGTGTCAGTATGTCCAAAGCGATTAACAAAAGTAACACTATCAACGAACGTGCGTGGAATTTATCCAGTCGCTGGGTCCGCGTCAAGTAAGTTCTCAACAAGTCAACCAACCCTCCATCGAGAGACGCGGTAGTATAGAAACACAATTCTTGCACAACAAAGGTTATCACAACAAGCATAGGCAAGTTTTCACAACAACAAGCATAGGCAAGTTTCACAACAACAAGCATAGGCAAGTTTCACAACAACAAGCATAGGCAAGTTTCACAACAACAAGCATAGGCAAGTTTCACAACAACTCGAAGTACTTTCATTTTATGCCCAAGTCCGGGTTTTAACCCTAAAGTACTACGTACGTTAAATTCCTTTTAAAGAGATCTATTCCTTTTATCAAAGTCACCCGATACCCGTAGTATAAAAAATAGAGTGACTTATATCTTTTAAGTAAACCAAATTAAGGCAACACCATGCCTTCTTTTTTTGACCAAAACACTTCTCTTTTTAAAGTCAAGTTACCACATTAAAACCAATGATAAAACCCTCCTTTTTGTTTTCATAAAGTCGTTATAGCTAACTTCCTATAAAGCTGTTATAATACTTTATGTTTTAAACCAATTTAAGACAACACAATGCCTTTCTTTTCCCTAAAGTTCCAGTTTGCCTAATTTCAATTACGCAAGTCTCTTTTTAGAAAAGTTTCATAGTTCAATGTCTTAATCTCTTTTAAAACAATTGAGTAACATATGCCATAAGCGAGTAGGTTATTCTTGTTCATAATCGCCTTATTAAGCGGCCATGATCTAGAAAATGTAATATCATTTTGTCTCATCTTAGCTTCTATGCGGATGGAGGTTTCTCTTGGTTTTAATAATACTTAATTATTCAATACATTTTCCTTTATTAACGCATTGCGGTGGTTTGTCGATACACATTACGATTTCAAATCGGTAAAACATTATCCTTTCAAAAACCAAGTACTCATTACTCACGAATGAGGTTTCACACAAACATCCATATTAAGTCAAGTCTCTTATCTTTTAAGAATAAGTCTCTTAACTTTTAAACCATTACACCGTTCTTTTTATCTCTCTTAAGACGTTACACCTAACTTCTCATAAAGCTGGTATAACTCTTATGTTTTCAAGCCAAGTATACACTTCTTTCAAAAAGGTTTCTTAATCTTTTAGAATACTTCAAGGTTCTTTATTATCACACATCAAGCCGGTTATAAGTCAAATCGCTTATCCTTTTAAAAAAAACCACAAAGCATTTCTCATTTACATGTTTGTTATAACCAACTTCCAATAAAGCGTTATAACACTTTATGTTTAAAAACAATCAAATACATTTAACACACGTATGCGTCTACCGTACTACATAGTTATACACATATTATGCTAGAACAGATAAGAAGAGGTTCACATACCTCGCGACGATTATCGACTAATAGCAAAACGCTCCAAGTACCTCAAACCGTCGGCTACACCTTAAGCCAAGCAGATCACTCCACACGTAGTACTTCAACCTATAGAGGCCACAAGGCGCCTATTAATATCTTTAGATCCCGACTTAGAAAATTCTCTGAGAAAATTCGGCACCTCCCCACATGGCAGCGTAAATCTCTCCTCTATCGAGTAGGCTACCAAGCCAACCAGAGGGGTTAACACGTCTAACCGGACGTGTACAATTCTACTACACGATGCTACACAAGTCTCTTTGTCTGATCTATGTAATTACAGTTCAGTTCTCTTCTTAAAGTTCAGGCTTAAGTCGCAAGACATTGCCGTAAGTATTATTCAGGCTTAAGTCAAAAGACATTGCCGCACAATGTTGTTCAGTTCTATATATATAGTATACTTAACTATATACTCCTACAACATGTAATTTCCAATTACAACAGAAGGTCAAGAATGTTTACCTCGATAAGCCCAAAATTATCCGAGTTTATATGTCGATCTGAGCAAGGTTTAGCTCTACTCGTGCGCTCCAACCGCTCAAACAACCCTTAGAAGTTCTAACCAACTTCTACTTAAAACTTCAACTACGGTGAAGATTTACTTAGGGTTTCGTTTTTGTGTGAGGAAGTATAATAGTATTTTTCTGGGCTTTTGTATAAGTGTAACCTTGGGAATACTACAAGGTATTTGGCTAAAGTATTTTGGGCATTATAACAATACTAGGAGAGTATTTCTATACCACAACAAGGGGTATTATACGAAAACAACTAGGCTAGGGGGGGGATACTTTCGGTTAGGCTAGGGAGGGGGCCTCGGCCGAACCACTTAGGCTAGAGGGGAGAGGGTGTTGGAAAAGCTCGAGGAGAGGGGAGGATTTTTCAAGACTTAGAACAATTTAGGATGAATAAGTTCATCAACTTAGAGGGGTATTTATAGGTCAAGAAATGGCCAACCAATGGCCAAGATTCATCCAAGTGTTAGGCAAGTGTAGGGCTAGGATTAAGCCATGTGCACCTTATCCATCTACCACACCAACTTGCACAAAATATCCTACCAACTACATGCCACCTTTCTCGTCCAAATTGCCGTCCAAGCCTTCCAATGTGAGGGTGACACATGTCACCCTCCCGTTGGTCCAAAATGTTTCGTCTCTCGGAAAAATCCGCAAAAATTATTAATGACATAGCCGTAATTTTCCCTACGAAAGCTGTGGAAACGTTTCGTCGAAAAACGACTCAAATCGGGTGTTGTGTACAAATTTCGAAACTAGCCAACCTTAAGGCTCAAATTGTATACGTACGCCCTCACGTACATACTCTGGAAATACGGGGTATAACATTTTAAAAAAGAGTTGTACTAGCTTTATGGGGAGTTAGGTATAACGTCCTAAGAGAGGTAAAGAAAATGGTTTACTGATTTTAGAAGTTAAGAGACTTGATCTTATAAGATAAGAGACTTAACTTAAATGAATTAATATGAGTTTTGTGTGAAACCTCATTCGTGAGTAATGAGTACGTGGTTTTTAAAAGGAATAATGTTTTACTGATTTCGGAAATCAGAATGTGTATCGACAAACCACTGCAGTGTTAATAAAGGAAAATGTATTGAATAAAGAAGTATTATTAAAACCAGTAGAAACCTCCATCTCCATAGAAGCTAAGATGAGACAAAATGATATTACATTTCCTAGATCATGGCTGCTTAATAAGATTTATGAACAAGAATAACCTACTTGCCTATGGCATATGTTATTCAATTGTTTTAAAAAAAGAGATTAAGACATTGAACTATGAAACTTTTCTAAAAAGAGACTTGAGTAATTGAAATTAGGCAAACTGGAACTTTAGGGAAAAGAAAGGCATTGTGTTGTCTTAAAATTGTTTAAAACTTAAAGTGTTATAACAGCTTTATGGGAAGTTGGTTATAACGACTTTATGAAAACAAAAGAAGGGTTTTTATCATTGGTTTTAATGTGGAAACTTGACTTTAAAAAGAGAAATTGTTTTGGTTTGCTTAAAAGATGTAAGTCACTCTTTTATACTACGGGTATCGGGTGATTTTCATAAAAGGAATGGATCTCTAAAAAGGAATTTAACGTACGTAGTACTTTAGGGTTAAAACCCGGACTTTGACATAAAATGAAAGTACATTAGAGTTTTGTGTAACTTGACTATGCTTGTTGTTGTGTAACTTGCCTATGCTTGTTGTTGTGTAACTTGCCTATGTTTGTTGTTGTGTAACTTGCCTATGCTTGTTGTTGTGTAACTTGCCTATGCTTGTTGTTGTGTAACTTGCATATGCTTATTGAGATAGTCCTTGTTGCGCAAAGAATTGTGTTTCTATTCTACCGCGTCGCTCGGTGGAGGGCCGGTTGACTTGCTGAGAACTTACTTGGATGTACCGGCAGTGACGGGAAATTCCACGGGTATGCTTCCATTAGCATTGTTACATGGGCATGTCTACACCGTTGATGGATTCTGTGGACATGTGACCATTTTTGGTTATGGCGAAGTATCGTGACTTACGGTTGTGATTGGGTCGTGCTGTTTACTTGCCCCGTCGCCACGTGGCGCGGTGGATCTGGTGCGAGTTGTTGCACTTACCACGTGTCGACGCGGCGAAGTATCGTGACTTACGGTTGTGATCGGGTGCGTAGCCGTTACTTGCCCCCGTCAGCTACGTGGCGCAGGTGGATCGGGTATAGGTTATTGCACTTGCCACGTGTCAGCTTCGCGAGTCAGTATAGTGACGAAATCTCGTGGTACGGCTTTGGCATCAGGTGGGACTTGGTGTTCAGGTGTACTCCTTGGTGTTGTTATATCATAGACTGCCGGCAGTGAGGAAGGAATTCCACGGGCACGAGTGATGATTTGGGCGTGAGTCCACGACTTGATATATTTGTTTATATGTTGTGCATGTAGTTTGGTTATCATACATGTCTCTGCTTTATATAGATCGCTATGATTTCATTCTGATATTTACCGTTTCACATACTTGGTACTGTTATCTTGACCTCCTTGAAGCTGCGTTCATCTGCATGAGTAGAAGTACATCGGTATGTCGATCCCGCTTTTAGGATCACCTTTCACGTATTGGGAAGCTCCGTTCCTTGGAGGCTTATCTTTGGTATGTTACCCAGTGCAGAGTTCTTGTACATTCAGGGTATGGCGGGGCCCTGTCCGTCTTAGTTGTTGTAAAAATCTTAGAGTGCATGCTTTGTTGTGGCGGGGTTGTAAGGATTATGCTATTCAAAGGTCTATATTTATATATGTTGAAAGGCAACCGTTTTGGTTGGCCTATTTTCTTTTATCTTGATCCATATCTAAACTGTATGTTTAAGTTTTTATTTCCGCTGGTTTTTCTCTGATGTTGTATCACTAGGGTGCCCGGGGTAAGGCACCAGTCACGGGCCCCGGAACGGGTCGTGACACCGGGTACCCTAGTTATCATACATCAGATAAAACCAGCGGAATAAAATTCATAGACATGGAACAATATAAAATAAGAAACATGCTAACCAATAAGGTCACCTTTCTGCATATACATAACAAAAATCCCGAACAGTTACATCATTTACAAACTCAACTCACAACAGGACAACAGACCTCTAAGAGTTTGACATAACAACTATGACGGGACAGGGCCCCGCCATACCCCTGAATGTATATGTACCTACAATGACAGAGAACCATACCAAAAGATAAGCCTCCGGAGAAACGGAGCTTCCCAATACGCAGAACCGTGATCCTATGAGCGAGGATCAATAACCGGTGTACCTCTACCTGCGGCATGAACGCAGCCCCCCGAAGGAGGTCAGTACAACAGGTACCAAGTATGTGAAACTGAAAGTACTGTAATGAAATCATATTTCATCCTTTTAAAAGACCATTTAACAATATATAATCAATCATGTCAAGTCAGGGACGCATGCCCTCAAAATCATTACTCACATATAACCATGGGTCTCACACCCACAATATCAATCATGCCTGTGGAATTCCTTCCTCACTGCCGGCAGTCCATGATGTAAAATAACACCCATATGTGTACCTGAACACTAGATCCCGCCTGCGTCATAAAACCGATCGGGCCAAGTAGGAGAGCCATGTTATACCTCGTATTTCCAGAGTATATACGTAAGGACGTACGTACGACAATTTGAGACTTAAGTTTGGCTAGTTTCGAAATTTTGTGCACAACCCCCGTATAGAATCGTTTTTCGACGAAACGTTTTACAGAACTAGCGAAGGGAAAATTCCGGCTATGTCGTTTTGTATTTTTGCGGATTTTTCCGAGCGACGGAACATTTTTGGGCCAACGAGAGGGTGACACTTGTCACCCTCAAGTGGACGTTGGGTTGGCCATTTGGGTCACGTCTCCTTGGCCGATTGGCCCCTTATTTTGTGCCTTGTTTTGGCCTTGTTTTGTGCCTTGTTTTGTGCCATGTTTTGTGGAGTAGGGGTTAGGGTGCACTTGGCTTGATCAAGGCCTTACACTTGCCTTGCACATGGCTTGATCTTGTCTATTGGTTGGCCCTTGGCTTCCCTATAAATACCCCTCCCTTTGTTGAAGACTTCATCATCCAAATGTGTTCTAAGTCTTGCAATCCTTTCCCTCTCCTCTTGTTGCTCTCGTCCTAAGCCTTCCCCCCTCCCCCTTTGAGTGGCCTTGTGGCCGAGAGCCTCCCCCTCTCCTTGTGGTGCTAGCCGTGGGGTACCCCCCCCTAGCCTAGTTGTTTCGTATAATACACCCCCTCTTGGTAGAAATACTCTCCAAGTATTGTTATAATGCCCAAAATACCAAAGCCTTTGCCTTGTTGTATTCCAAAAGTTACCTCTATACGTAGAGCCCGGAAACACTACCTTTTGTCCTTTTAGTCTCAAACCGAAACCCTAAGGAAATCTTCATAGTTGGTTGAAGTATTTAAGTAGAAGTTGGTTAGAACTTCTAAGGGTTGTTGGGAGCGGATTGGGCCGCGGGTTAGGAGCTAAACCTTGCTCAGATCGACTTTAAACTTGGATAATTTTGGGCTTATCGAGGTAAATATTCTTGTCCCTTATTGTAATTGGAGATTACATGTTGTAGGAATATATAGTTGAAGTATACTATATATAGAATCAACATAATTGTGCGGCAATGTCTTTTGACTTAAGCTGAATTTAAAGAAAGAGAATCAGTAATTACATATGGTGTATTCTGATGAGACTTGTAACATTATTGTGTAGTAGAATTGTACACGTCCGGTTAGACGTGTAAACCCCCCCCCCCCCGGTTGGCTTGGTAGCCGGCCTCGATAGAGGAGGAGATTTACGCTGTTGTTGCGGGAATCTTCTTAGAATTTTCTATAGAATATGGAAATGCGGTTAGAAGTTAATAGACGTTTGTGGCCTTATAGGTGGAAGTACTACGAGTAGCGTATTCTACTTGAAGAGCGGAAACGGCTATCCGGGTTACAGTACTGTGGAGCGTTTTGCTTATTGTCGATAATCGTCGCGAGGTATGTGAACCTCTTCCTATCCTTCGAGCATGATGTTTTGTAAACTATGTAGTACGGTGAGCGTCATGTGCTAAATGAGTTTGGTTGGTTCAAAACATAGGGTGTTATAATAGCTTTATGGGAAGTTAGTTATAACGACTACATGAAGGTAAAAGATTGATTTATTGATTGTAGAAGTTAAGAGACTTGATCTTGAAAGATAAGAGACTTAACTTGTTTTACTTAGTAATTAACATTTTGTTAAAAGTGTTGTGAAACCTCATTCGCGAGTAATGAGTACTTGGTTTTAAAAGAATAATGTTTCTTGATTTCGGAAATGGGAATAAGTATCGAACAAACCACAGCAGCGCTAATAAAGGAAAGTGTATTGACAAATAACAAATTGTTATTAAAACCAGTAGAAACCTCCATCTGCATAGAAGCTAAGATAAGACAAAATTGTATTACATTTCCTAGATCATGCTGCTTTGTACCAAGATTGTTGTAAACAAGAATAAAGCTGCTCACATAAGACATATGTTACTCAATTGTTTTAAAAGAGATTAAGACTATGAGTTATGAAACCTTTCTAAAATAAGAAACTTGAGCATTTGAAATTAGGCAAACTTGAACGTTTGGAAAATAATGTTGTTACTTGATTTTACAAAGGGAAGTATTTTGGTTTTCTTAAAAAGATAGTCACTCTATCTTTATACTACGGGTATCGGGTGACCTTTATAAAAGGAATGGATCTCTTTAAAAGGAATTTGACGTACGTAGTACTTTAGGGTTAAAACCAGGACTTTGATATAAAATGGAAGTACCTTGAGTTATGTATAACTTGCCTATGCTTGTTGTTGTATAACTTGCCTATGCTTGTTGTTGTGTAACTCGCCTATGCTTGTTGTGATAGCCTTTGTTGTGCTAATGTTGATATCAGGTGACTTCTTGAGAAAGAGTGGATCTTTTATAAAAGTCTAGGAGTATGGTAATTTGCTTGAGCTTGTTTGTGATAGTCTGGTTGTGCGGTGTATTGTTATTGTGATTACATGGACATGTCTACACCGATGCAGAATTCCGGGGGCATGTGGCCATGCGGCAGGGTTGATTACCCGATATATTGTTATTGTGGTCACATAGACATGTCTACACCGATGCAGAATTCCGGGGGCATGTGGTCATGTGGCGGGGTTGATCACCCAGTATATTGTTGTTGATGTTGCATGGGCATGTCTACACCGAGGCGACTCGGCATGTGGCCATGCAAAGATTGTCGTGTGTTGCATCATGGACATGTCTACACCGATGCAGTCCGGCACGCGCCGTGATGCGAACAGGATTGATGTTGTGGGCGTGAGACCCATAGTTATATTGAGTGATGATGTTGAGGGCGTGAGTCCCTGACTTGACTGCTTTTGTGTTGCGTACTGTATATTGGTTATCATACATGTCTCCTGTTTTATATAGATCGCATGATTTAACCGCAGATTTTCGATTTCACATACTTGGTACTGTTGTACTAACCTCCTTCGGGCCGCGTTCATGCCGCAGGTAGGTACACCATGTTGGTCCTCGCCGTAGGATCACAGCCGGCGTTGGGAAGCTCCGTTCTCCGAGGCTTATCTTTTGTATGTTACCCGAGTCGTAGGTTCTTGTACATTCGGGGTATGGTGGGCCCTGTCCGTCATGTTGTATAAAACTCTTAGAGGTCCAGTAATCACTGTGGCGGGGTTTGTAAAAGGATAATTGTTCGGTATTTATGTATATACGTGAAGGCAATCGCTTGATTGGCCTGATTATTCATCATGTCTCTTAATTTATGTTCATGTTTTTATTTCCGCTGATTTTCTCTGATGTTGTATCACTAGGGTGCCCGGGGTAAGGCACCCGTCACGGGCCCGTTCGGTCTTGACAAAGTGGTATCGTGAGCGATTAATCCTCGGAAAGTGTCTACGCATCGTGTCTAGTAGTCTTGATTATCGGTGTGTTGTGCACCACATCTATAATCGTGAGGTGCAGACATTTAGGATTAGTTTCCATTCTTCTCATTCGAGATCGTGCCTTAGAGTTGTGTTGTAAGTTGGACCCTCCGACATATCTCGTTTTACCGATTATGCCTCGCGCAAGGCAACCAGAGCCCGAAGGGCAAGGCGGCCGAGGAGGCGCTAGCGAGATACTGAGGAGTACGAGGCGCAGCCCGGCCAAGACTGAGATTGTGCTTCAGACGGCGAGTGTTGCGACGCCGCCAGCCCCAGCAGAGTTTAGAGCCGCAGCAGTGGCTGCTGAGACCACAGTACCTGAGCCTCTAGTTCCACATCCTGGGGCAGAGAAGTTGGGGTACAAGGAGATGGCCCAGTTGCTGGCCAGGGTCGTGGCCAGATATGAGGATAGGCTGGACGCAGCAGTTCCAGTAGCACCAGTGGTTCACCCCCGAGCAGATAGTTTGAGGCTACGGGACTTTCTGAGTTGTAGCCCGCCAGTGTTCTATGGATCGAGAGCTGAGGATGACCCTCAGGAGTTTATCCAAGCGACAATGACGGATCATGAGAGTGATCAGAGTCTCAGAGGCAGAATCGGTGGTATTGGGTTCGCATCAGCTGCGTGATACTGCAGTTGACTGGTTTGATTCATGGGAGCTGTCCCGGGAAGAGCATGCGCTTCCAGCCGTTTGGGACGAGTTCTCAAGGGCTTTTCTTGCACATTTCTTGCCCCCACAGATGAGGAGGGCTCGGGCCGACAGATTTTTGACGTTGAGGCAGGACGGGCGGACGGTTAGAGAGTACAATGTGGAGTTCGACTCATTAGCTCGGTATGTTCCCGCTGTAGTAGCTGATATGGAGGATAGAGTGCACCGCTATGTCACCGGGCTAGATGATTACTTGACAGAGGCTTGTTCGGGTGTAGCTCTTCAGCCGGGCATGGACATTGCCCGCATGCAGGCTCATGCACTGGGATGTGAGGCACGGAGAGGTCGACGGATTGACCAGATCGCAAAGAGGCGAGCAGGGTCCTTTGGTAACTTTCGAGGCGGGCCGCCTCAGCAGCAGACTAATTGTGTACCTCCGCCAGTGCAAAGTGATCCTCCGCGATCTTGGGGCGTTGGGGTATTCGAGCAGTCGTGGCTCGAGGTTCGTGTTTCAGGAAGTAGGGTGTTGGCGGATCGGTCACCCCTACCTCGGTGTGGTCGATGTGGTAGACCGCACTTCGGGGAGTGTCGTGATGCCAAGGGAGCTTGTTATTTTTGCGGCCAACAGGGCCATTTTGCGGAACTGTCAGGCCAAGGTACGGATGTTACGACTCGGACTTGAGATCGATGGTGGTTCATCACCTTCTAGATTATCGCCTACAGGCGGGCGTGATTAGAGTGAAGCGGTGGATACAGGTATATCCTTAACCCTCTAGAGTTTTGGTATGCGTGATATTATGATCTTATTATGTGCTATGTTCGGATAGCTTTGTGCTAAAATATGATTTAGAAACCTGGTTAGTGTAGAAGGGTAAGCCTGGGGGCATGGTAAGTGTGAACCGTAGAATATTTCACGATTGGGACCTTAGAGGTAAGGTCGTCTTGAGTAAAAGATTTATTTTATGTTCGACCTTTATCAGAGTGCGTAGTATACGTGGAATTATTGTGGGGAATTCCTTGGGTTGAGTAAGATGGAAGTGGTAGCTTTCATGACTTGAATAGGTAAGATTGTTCCGGATCGGGGGAACAAGAGTGTGGCGCGGTTATGGGGTCGGGTTGAGGACCATTCGCGGGTCAACCCGCTGCCCGGTTTGTGGTGGGGTCAGTTCGAGGTGGTCCCGCTAGGTGGTGGGATCACAAGTATGCTAGGCCCGAGTTTAGTTAACCATCGTATGAGTTCATGGACGCGTTCGACCAAAATCGGTTCGTGAAGGCCGGGAATGGCCTTGGCGGAAAGTGAAGCTAGTAAGATGACCAAGTTTGGAGGTAGTGACTCCACAGTTTTGGAAACTGAAGCGATGACTGAAATATGGTACGTATTCTGGGAGAGTTCAAGTGTTCGAGAAGGGCACGACGAGTAAGGAAGGAAGAGAACGTGTGTTATTTTCGTAGCCATGTGTGGCGTTGGCAACTTGTTAGAGGGACTTTATCGTTATCCGTCTTGAGAAGGAACATTCGGGACGAATGTTTTTAAGGAGGGGAGAATGTTATACCCCGTATTTCCAGAGTATATACGTAAGGACGTACGTACGACAATTTGAGACTTAAGTTTGGCTAGTTTCGAAATTTTGTGCACAACCCCCGTATAAAATCGTTTTTCGACGAAACGTTTTACAGAACTTGCGAAGGGAAAATTCCGGCTATGTCGTTTTGTATTTTTGCGGATTTTTCCGAGCGACGGAACATTTTTGGGCCAACGAGAGGGTGACACTTGTCACCCTCAAGTGGACGTTGGGTTGGCCATTTGGGTCACGTCTCCTTGGCCGATTGGCCCCTTATTTTGTGCCTTGTTTTGGCCTTGTTTTGTGCCTTGTTTTGTGCCATGTTTTGTGGAGTAGGGGTTAGGGTGCACTTGGCTTGATCAAGGCCTTACACTTGCCTTGCACATGGCTTGATCTTGTCCATTGGTTGGCCCTTGGCTTCCCTATAAATACCCCTCCCTTTGTTGAAGACTTCATCATCCAAATGTGTTCTAAGTCTTGCAATCCTTTCCCTCTCCTCTTGTTGCTCTCGTCCTAAGCCTTCCCCCCTCCCCCTTTGAGTGGCCTTGTGGCCGAGAGCCTCCCCCTCTCCTTGTGGTGCTAGCCGTGGGGTACCCCCCCCCTAGCCTAGTTGTTTCGTATAATACACCCCCCTCTTGGTAGAAATACTCTCCAAGTATTGTTATAATGCCCAAAATACCTTAGCCTTTGCCTTGTTGTATTCCAAAAGTTACCTCTATACGTAGAGCCCGGAAACACTACCTTTTGTCCTTTTAGTCTCAAACCGAAACCCTAAGGAAATCTTCATAGTTGGTTGAAGTATTTAAGTAGAAGTTGGTTAGAACTTCTAAGGGTTGTTGGGAGCGGATTGGAGCGCGCGGGTTAGGAGCTAAACCTTGCTCAGGATCGACTTTAAACTTGGATAATTTTGGGCTTATCGAGGTAAATATTCTTGTCCCCTTATTGTAATTGGAGATTACATGTTGTAGGAATATATAGTTGAAGTATACTATATATAGAACTGAACATAATTGTGCGGCAATGTCTTTTGACTTAAGCCTGAATTTAAAGAAGAGAACTGAACTGTAATTACATAGGACTGTATTACAGTAGACTTGTGTAGCATTATTGTGTAGTAGAATTGTACACGTCCGGTTAGACGTGTAAAACCCCCCCTGGTTGGCTTGGTAGCCGGCCTCGATAGAGGAGGAGATTTACGCTGTTGCGGGGGGGGGGGGAGGTGCTGCCGAATTTTCTATAGAATATGGAACCGTACGGTTAGAAGTTAATAGACGTTTGTGGCCTTATAGGTGGAAGTACTACGAGTAGCGTATTCTACTTGAAGAGTGGAAACGGCTATCCGGGTTACAGTACTGTGGAGCGTTTTGCTTATTGTCGATAATCGTCGCGAGGTATGTGAACCTCTTCCTATCCTTCGAGCATGATGTTTTGTAAACTATGTAGTACGGTA
This sequence comes from Przewalskia tangutica, assembly GCA_029844215.1. Taxonomy (NCBI): domain Eukaryota; kingdom Viridiplantae; phylum Streptophyta; class Magnoliopsida; order Solanales; family Solanaceae; genus Przewalskia; species Przewalskia tangutica. Next base: position 110,614,754 of record CM056718.1, read on the forward strand.
GACGTACATGTGCTAAATGAGTTTGGTTGGTTCAAAACATAGGGTGTTATAATAGCTTTATGGGAAGTTAGTTATAACGACTCTATGAAGGTAAAAGATTGATTTATTGATTGTAGAAGTTAAGAGACTTGATCTTGAAAGATAAGAGACTTAACTTGTTTTACTTGGTAATTAACATTTTGTTAAAAGTGTTGTGAAACCTCATTCGCGAGTAATGAGTACTTGGTTTTAAAAGAATAATGTTTCTTGATTTCGGAAATGGGAATAAGTATCGAACAAACCACAGCAGCGCTAATAAAGGAAAGTGTATTGACAAATAACAAATTGTTATTAAAACCAGTAGAAACCTCCATCTGCATAGAAGCTAAGATAAGACAAAATTGTATTACATTTCCTAGATCATGACTGATGTACCAAGATTGTTGTAAACAAGAATAAACTGCTCACACATAAGACATATGTTACTCAATTGTTTTAAAAGAGATTAAGACTATGAGTTATGAAACCTTTCTAAAATAAGAAACTTGAGCATTTGAAATTAGGCAAACTTGAACGTTTGGAAAATAATGTTGTTACTTGATTTTACAAAGGGAAGTATTTTGGTTTACTTAAAAAGATAGTCACTCTATCTTTATACTACGGGTATCGGGTGACCTTTATAAAAGGAATGGATCTCTTTAAAAGAAATTTGACGTACGTAGTACTTTAGGGTTAAAACCCGGACTTTGATATAAAATGGAAGTACCTTGAGTTATGTATAACTTGTCTATGCTTGTTGTTGTATAACTTGCCTATGCTTGTTGTTGTGTAACTCGCCTATGCTTGTTGTGATAGCCTTTGTTGTGCTAATGTTGATATCAGGTGACTTCTTGAGAAAGAGTGGATCTTTTATAAAAGTCTAGGAGTATGGTAATTTGCTTGAGCTTGTTTGTGATAGCCTGGTTGTGCGGTGTATTGTTATTGTGATTACATGGACATGTCTACACCGATGCAGAATTCCGGGGGCATGTGGCCATGCGGCAGGGTTGATTACCCGATATATTGTTATTGTGGTCACATAGACATGTCTACACCGATGCAGAATTCCGGGGGCATGTGGTCATGTGGCGGGGTTGATCACCCAGTATATTGTTGTTGATGTTGCATGGGCATGTCTACAGGCGGTCGGGGCATGTGGCCATGCAGCATTGTCATTATTGTTGCATCATGGACATGTCTACACCGATGTAGAATTCCGGGGGCATGCGGCCATGATGCGAACAGGATTGATGTTATGGGCGTGAGACCCATAGTTATATTGAGTGATGACGTTGAGGGCGTGAGTCCCTGACTTGACTGCTTTTGTGTTGCGTACTGTATATTGGTTATCATACATGTCTCCTGTTTTATATAGACTGTTATGATTTAATCTGCATATTTTGATTTCACATACTTGGTACTGTTATCGACCTCGCCCGAGCTGCGTTCATGCCGCAGTAGAGGTACAGATGTTGGTCCTCGCCGTAGGATCACGGTTCGGCGTTAGGAAGCTCCGTTCTCCGAGGCTTATCTTTAGGTATTATTCGTTATACCCGTGGTTGGGCCGCGTGTGGGGCCGTCGAAAGTGAAACACGTTCGGGGCCTCAGCCGCGGCCGCGTAAGCGGCATGGCGCCAAGGCGCGTGAAGTGCGGTGGCGAAGTTCCAGCCGCCGGAAGCGAGCTGGCGCCACGGGAAGCCGTGGCCGAAAGATCCGAGGGTCCGCAGAGTTCTGCGGCGGGAAATTTGGGCGGAAAAACTTAGAAAGTCGATTGCTTTAAAAGAGGCCATGGGAGGGTGACAAGTGTCCCCATCCGATTTACACATGCATTATATTGACCAAGACTTGGTCATTTCTTTCAACTTTTCATCTTTACACTCCATCTCTCTCTAAGTTAAAAAGCTCATCCTTCTCTCTAAATTCCCAAAAGGAATTCTAGCCTAAGGGAAAAATCTGAAAAGTGTAATAGGAAGGAAAGGTTATTACAAGCTTGTGAAGACTATTGTGGTGGTGTTCTTGGAGAAAAGGCTAGCAAGGTGTTGGAATAAGTTTGGCTAAAACTTAAGGTAACATTTCTTCTCTTGTAGTTGGTATTGGGTGTTGCATGTTTAATAGGAAGAACTTGTAGTTGGAAAATGCACTTAGAGTAGTTGCATGTAAGAAATAGGGTTGATTATGAAAGAATTGGTTAGGGGGATATTATGAGCATGTTGTTGCCTAAATACTACATTAGACTTGTTGGGTTAGTTGTTGTAACTTGTGGGGCTGAATTTTACACACCAAAGTTTAGGTGTGTAATCCCCTTGGTGTTGGTTGGTTGTTGAGCCTTAAACATGACATTTGAGCGTTAAAAATCGACCTTGGAAAAGGTGGCAAAGTATGTAGAAACAAAGGAAACGCTGCCCAATTTTCCGTAGGAAATTGGTGACTTTAACTTGGAAAAATTCTGCATTATAACTAGAGCTTGATAAACGTATTATGGTCATTTTAGGTTGACATACTACGTGCGGTAAAGTGGACTTAGCTTGTGGATTGACCGAAGAGGTATGTGGAGCTTTCCTATCTCTTGAGCATGATTAGTTGTACCTATGTAGTACGGTAGACGTACAAGATTTGGAAATCTTCGTTTGTTATAAGTGTTTGATACTTGCTTCGTTTTAAAAGAAAAGTATAAGAATCCCTTGGACTTAAGGGAATGTGTTTTACTATTGTTTAACTCTAATATAACGGCTTTATGGGGAGTTGGTTATATTAGTTTGTGAAAGTTTAATGGAGAAAGGTTTTGATGATTTGAACTTGTGGAAGGAAAATGGTTTTAAGGCATGAATTGCCTAAGGTTTTACAAGAAATGAAGTCACTTAATTTAGAAGCTTGAGATAGTTTTAAAAGGAAATGTGACTTGTTTTGAAAAGAAATCGTAACTTGATACTATGGTGATTAGTATCTTGGAATTTTTGTATAAAAAGAGTTATTTCTTAAAAGGTTAAGTACATGATACTTGGGTTAAATTCGGATTTTTATTAAAAGACATGATCGTGCCTTAGGTATACTAAAATGAGAGGATGTATTAGTACTATTAATAAGAAGTTAGGTGATTCTTAACTTGCTTAAGTTATGATAGGCCGGTAGTGCTTATGTTGTGATGTGATAGGCCGGTAGTGCTTATGTTATGTTTATTAGCCGGATGAGCTATGTTATATATATTTATATTGTTACGGGTAAACCCCGGGTTATTATTTATGCCATGGATTTGATACCCATGATGCGAGTGAGGCGCTTGTACTCATGCGGATCTGGACCATAGGATCCATGCGGGTGAAATAGTCCCGTGCGAGTGCAGCGATGGTACTCATGCGGATCCACGGGATCCATGCGGGTGAAATAGTCCCATGCGGGTGAAATAGTCCTATGGCGAGGCGGATGACCTCATGCGGGTCCACGGGACCTATGCGGGTGAAATAGTCCCGGAGTAGGATTGCTTAATGATACTACAGGCGAGTACCTGTTTTGATCATGAGCCTCCTATTTTTATGCTATAAAATGTATACTTGTTACTCGTTATTAGTAAGGCACGGTCTGACATAATTTGGTTTTATCTATAACTTGGTGTATTTTGGACTTATGATATTACTACAGATTTTCGATTTTACATACTTGGTATGTTGTGTCGACCCCCTTCCTGGCTGCGTTCATGCCGGTAAGGAAGCGGTGGTAGATCCTCATTTCTAGGATTTTGTACTCAGTGTCGTGAGCTCCATTTCTTGGAGGCTCGACTTTTGGTATGGTTCTCCTGAGTCGTTGATATTTTGTACATTCAGGCATGACGGGGCCCCGTCGTCATAGTGTTATTCATTCTTAGAGGCACTGTAGTCTTGTCGAACTTGGTTCGTTAAGGATGCTTGTTCGGTTTATGTACTTTTAGGTTAGCCATTTTGGGCTAGACTATTCTATATCTTAATGGTTGTTTATCTTGAGTTTACATTCCTGGTTTTCTCGATGTTGTGTCACTAGGGTGCGGGTTAAGGCACCGGTCACGGGTCCGGGTTCGGGTCGTGACAAAAGTGGTATCAGAGCAGTTAATCCTCGGAAAGAGTCTACAGGCCGTATCTAGTAGAGTCTTGATTATCGGTGTGTTGTGCACCACATATATAATCAGGGGGCTGCAGGATATTTAGGATTGGTTCTCATTCTTTCACTCTAAGATCGTGCAATAGAATTGTGCTATAGGTTGAATTTCCTCTGACGTATTTTTCTTGTATCAGTTATGTCTCCGCGCAAGGCAACCGCAGCCCGCAAGGCAAGCGAGGGAACTACCGGTAGAGGGCACGGGTCACGAGGCCTGAGCCGGTCCTTACGACGAGGTGTTTGGACGGCGAGTTCTGACGTCGCCAACCCCAAAGAGAGTCGGGCGGCAGCAGCGGCGAGACCGCGGTACTGAGCCTCGATCCAGCCGGCGAGAGGATATGGGCTACAAGGAGATAGCCCGATTCTTCGCCGAGATCGTGGCGAACGGGAGGATAGGTTGGAGAGCAGCGATTCATTGCACCGTAGTTCGACCAGGCTGCTAGCTTGAGGCGAGAGACTTTTGAGTTGCACCCACGAGTTTTATGGGTCGAGGCACGAGGATGATCCGCGAGGAGTTTATCCGCGATTCTGAGAGGATCATGAGGTGATCGGGGCTTGAGACCGTCGATGGTATTAGGTTCGCGTCGGCGGGACAGCTGCGATTGGTAGTATGATTCGTGGGAACTGCGTCGGGGAGCATGCGCATCCGGTATTTGGGGCGAGTTCTCGAGGCGCATTTGGCCATTTCTTACCACCGCAGATAAGGGGCTCGGCCGATAGATTTTTTGGCCCGAGACAGAATGGGCGGGCGGTCCGAATACAACGTGGAGTTTGATTCATTGGCTAGGTATGTGCGCATTGGTAGCGAACATGGAGGGCGAGTGCACCGCTATGTCACGAGACTCGATGATCACTTGGCGAGAAGTTGCTCGGGGTGGCTCTCGGCCGCATGGACATTGCCGCGTGCGAGCACATGCTGCAGGTGTGAGAGCGCGGTAAGCGGATCGGCAGTGCTCGCGAGAAGAGGCGGGGCAGCGAGGTCCTCGGTAGTTTTAGGGTAGACAACCCCAAAGAAGAAACGGCATTGCACCACGGCCGGTCGAGCGCTCCTCCACCATCTTGGGGCGTCTGAGTATTCGGGAGCGGGGCGGGGTTCGAGGGCTTGGGTTTCGGAGGACGAGTTCGGTCGGATGAGGCCACATATGCCTCGGTGTGGTCGATGTGGTGATTGCCATTATGAAGTGTCGTGTTCCTCCGTGAGCTTGTTATTCTTGCGGCCAGCAGGGCCATTTGAGGAGAGATTGTTCGTCCAGAGGTGGCGGAAATATGATAGCTCGGTAAGCGGTCGATGTTGGATCTTCATCGTCGATGGCGATGCGCCGAGGCGAGGTATTCACGCAGACGAGCGAGCGCGGCGGTCGTGGTAGAGGTTCGATTCAGCCGGTCCTCGAGCGCATTTATGCTATGTCCGGCCCGCGGGACGGGCGTCACCCAATGTCGTCACAGGTACATTGTTGGTTTCTTGCTGTGATGTTTATGCTTTGATAGATCCAGGTTCTACCTTGTCCTATATATCTCCTCATATTGCTGGTAGAATAGGGATAGCGCCCGAGTCCATAGAATCCTTTGAGGTGGCTACGTCGGTCGGTGCTTCGGTGTTAGCTGAGCGGGTATATAAGGCTTGCCCAGTGACTATAGATGGTCGTCAGACTCTAGCTGACTTGATAGAGTTGGACATGACAGACTTCGATGTGATTATGGGTATGGATTGGCTAGCGTCTTGCTATGCCACTGTGGACTACAGAGAGAGGTTAGTTCGATTCGGTTTCTGGTGGCCGGTTATCGAGTGGAAGAGAATCTTGCATCGTAGAGGGTAGGTTTATTTCTTACCTCAAGGCTAGGAAGATGGTACGGAAAGGGTATATTTACCATTTGGTTGGTATTAAATCACGAGGTGAGATCTGGACCTTGATCGGTCCGGTGGTTAGAGAGTTTCGGGCGTTTTCCCAGACGAGCTTCCGGGTATCCCTCCTGAGAGGGAGATTGAGTTTTGCATCGATTTAGCACCAGACACTCGACCGATATCTATCCCGCCATACAGGATGGCACCTGCCGAGTTGAAGGAATTGAAGGACCAGCTGAAAGATTTACTGGAAAAAGGCTTTATCAGACCTAGTGTTTCTCCCTGGGGAGCGCCAGTGTTGTTTGTAAAGAAGAAAGATGGGACGTTGCGTATGTGTATTGATTACAGGCAGCTGAATAAGGTAACCATCAAGAATAGATATCCCCTCCCCAGGATTGATGATTTGTTTGACCAGTTGCAGGGTGCGAGATGTTTTTCCAAGATCGACCTGCGATCTGGTTATCATCAGGTGCGAGTTAGAGGCGAGATATCCCAAGCGCATTCAGGACCCGGTATGGGCACTATGAGTTCAGGGTAATGTCTTTTGGGTTGACCAACGCTCCAGCGGTATTCATGGATTTGATGAATAGGGTGTTCAGGCCATTCTTGGATATGTTCGTTATAGTTTTCATCGATGATATCTTAGTGTATTCGCGCTGGCGAGAGCATCTGATCATTTGAGGGCGGTGTTGGGAGTCCTCGAGGGCCGGCGATTGTATGCCAAGTTCTCGAAATGCGAGTTTTGGGTGATGGCTTTCTTAGGACATGTTATCGGGCAGATGGTATTCGGGTTGATCTGAGAAAGATTGGCGATCAGACTTGGCCTAGACCACTACAAGCAGTGCGCGGCTTTGGGCCTTGCGAGTTATTACGGAGGTTTGTGGAGAAGTTTGCTTATTTGGCACCTTTGACTAAGGCGACTCGGAAAGCGGCTATGTTCGATGGGCGGATACTTGTGAGAAAGTTTCCAGTTGCTAAAGGAGAAGTTGGCGACGCCCCGTTCTTACTCTTCCGGAGGTTTAGATGGATATGTGGTTTATTGTGGCCAGCGTCAGTGTCGGGCTTGAGTGCGTCGCGATGCGGCCGCGACAAGGTTATAACTTATGCATCCCGGCGGCAGGAAACATGAGAAGAACTATCCCACACATGACTTGGAGCCGGCGGTGATTCACGCCTTGAAGATGCGGAGACATTACTTATATGGAGTTCGTGGACATTTACACGGACCACAAGAGTCTCGGTACATCTTCACCGGAGGAGGTGAACTTGCGGCGAGAGGCGGTGGTTGGAGCTACTTAAGGATTACGATGTTGATATTACGTACCACCGGGAAGGCGATGTAGTTGCGGATGCCGCCAGTCGCGATCGATGGGTAGTCTATCGATGTTGAGACAGAAAAGGGATATGGTCCGAGAGTTACACGATTAGCAAGCCTTGGGGTTCGTTTGGTTGATTAGTTAATGTGAATTGGTCGAAGGTTGCGAGTCTTCCCGTCGAGGAGGTGAAGGGGCGGCAGTATGAGGATCCTATTTTGGTACAGTACCGAGATGCAGCTCTCCAGAAGGAGAAGGGTATATTTGAGGTAGCGCCTGATGGGGTGCTAAGGTTTAAGGGCCGATTGTGTGTTCCCGATGTGGCAGGACTTCGTCAGCAGATTCTGGGGGAGGCACACAGTGCTCGTTATTCGATTCATCCGGGGTCGACTAAGATGTACCATGACCTCAGGTGCATGTATTGGTGGGATGGTTTGAAGAGGGACGTGGCCGATTTTGTTGCCCAGTGTCCTAATTGTCGTGAGTTAAGGTTGAGCACGAAGCCGGTGGGCTATTACAGCTATTGATATTAGATGTGGAAGTGGGAGGTGGTCAACATGGACTTTATTACGGGGTTACCTCGCACCCGGAGGAGACATGATTCCATTTGGGTTATTGTTGTGGTGAAATCAGCCCACTTTCTTCGATCGGGGCGGCGTTTTTTGGTAGACTATGCGGATTATATATTAGAGAGATTGTGAGATTGCGGAGTCGGTGTCGATTATATCGAGATAGAGAGCCCGATTCACGGCTAACTTCGGAGGTCCTTCCGAAGGGATTAGGGACACAGTGAGTCTCGACGGCGTTTCATCCTCAGACGGACGGACAGGCCGAGCGCACTATCCAGACACTTGAGGATATGCTGCGGGCTTGTGTTATTGATTTCGGGGGTAGCTGGGAGGATCATTTACCTCTTGTGGAGTTTTCTTATAACAACAGCTACCATTCTAGTGTTCAGATGGCGCCTTATGAGGCCTTATACGGGAGGAAGTGCAGGTCACCGATAGGTTGGTTTGAAGTGGGAGAAGTGCAATTAATCGGGCGGTTGGTTGTGAGCGATGGATAAGGTGAAGCTTATCCAGGAACGGTTATTGGCAGCCCAGAGTCGACAGAAATCATATGCAGATCATCGGCGTCGACACTTAGAGTTTGAGGTTAATGATTAGGTCTTTCTGAAAGTGTCACCCATGAAGGGTGTGATGAGATTTGGGAGGAAAGGGAAACTCAGCCCAAGGTACATTGGGTCGTGTCAGTTGTCAGAAGAGTGGGCAAGGTTGCCTATGAGTTGGATCTGCCGTCCGATCTTGGCGGTACATCCGATTTTCACGTGTCTATGTTACGGAAATCGTTGGAGATCCGTCTAGAGTGCACCGATTCGGGATATCCAGTGTGAGAGGAGTTGTCGTATGAGGAGAGTCCATAGCAATACTCGATCGTCAAGTTAGACGACTCGGACGAAGGAGGTGGCTTAGTCAAGGTCTTATGGCGGAACGAGCAGGAGGAAATGGCGTGGGAAGCAGAGGATGACATGATGAAGAAGTATCCTCACTTATTCCCTACACCTCCGTGTAACCCACTTTCACCTTGTTAGTTTTGATTTAGCAATTGTGCTTAAGTATTGTTGTGGCTCGGGGAGCATTCTTATTTGCAAAGGAATAGTTAAGAAGATATGTTTATATTGTGTTTTGTGTAAGACTAGAAGGAACATTCGGGACGAATGTTTCTAAGGGGGGGAGAATGTTATACCCCGTGGTTCGGGCCGTGCGTGTGGCGTAGCGAGAGAAACACGTTCGGGGCCTCGAGCCAAAGGCGGGTGAAGTGCGGTGGTATTTGAAGTTCAGCCTTGTGGCCTGAAAGATCAAGTCCCAGGAGATTGCGCCATGGCCCAGGGAATCAGTGTGGCGAGGCGGAAATTTGGCGGAAAAACTTAGAAAGTCGATTTACTGTTTTAAAGAGGCCATGGGAGGGTGACAAGTGTCCCCTGTCGATTTACTGCTACATGCATTATATTGACCAAGACTTGGTCATTTCTTTCAACTTTTCATCTTTACACTCCATCTCTCTCTAAGTTAAAAAGCTCATCCTTCTCTCTAAATTCCCAAGAGGAATTCTAGCCTAAGGGAAAAATCTGAAAAGTGTAATAGGAAGGAAAGGTTATTACAAGCTTGTGAAGACTATTGTGGTGGTGTTCTTGGAGAAAAGGCTAGCAAGGTGTTGGAATAAGTTTGGCTAAAACTTAAGGTAACATTTCTTCTCTTGTAGTTGGTATTGGGTGTTGCATGTTTAATAGGAAGAACTTGTAGTTGGAAAAATACACTTAGAGTAGTTGCATGTAAGAAATGGGGTTGATTATGAAAGAATTGGTTAGGGGGATATTATGAGCATGTTGTTGCCTAAATACTACATTAGACTTGTTGGGTTAGTTGTTGTAACTTGTGGGGCTGAATTTTACACACCAAAGTTTAGGTGTGTAATCCCCTTGGTGTTGGTTGGTTGTTGAGCCTTAAACATGACATTTGAGCGTTAAAAATCGACCTTGGAAAAGGTGGCAAAGTATGTAGAAACAAAGGAAACGCTGCCCAATTTTCCGTAGGAAATTGGTGACTTTAACTTGGAAAAATTCTGCATTATAACTAGAGCTTGATAAACGTATTATGGTCATTTTAGGTTGACATACTACGTGCGGTAAAGTGGACTTAGCTTGTTGATTGACCGAAGAGGTATGTGGAGCTTTCCTATCTCTTGAGCATGATTAGTTGTACCTATGTAGTACGGTAGACGTACAAGATTTGGAAATCTTCGTTTGTTATAAGTGTTTGATACTTGCTTCGTTTTAAAAGAAAAGTATAAGAATCCCTTGGACTTAAGGGAATGTGTTTTACTATTGTTTAACTCTAATATAACGGCTTTATGGGGAGTTGGTTATATTAGTTTGTGAAAGTTTAATGGAGAAAGGTTTTGATGATTTGAACTTGTGGAAGGAAAATGGTTTTAAGGCATGAATTGCCTAAGGTTTTACAAGAAATGAAGTCACTTAATTTAGAAGCTTGAGATAGTTTTAAAAGGAAATGTGACTTGTTTTGAAAAGAAATCGTAACTTGATACTATGGTGATTAGTATCTTGGAATTTTTGTATAAAAAGAGTTATTTCTTAAAAGGTTAGAGGTACATGATACTTGGGTTAAATTCCCGGATTTTTATTAAAAGACATGATCGTGCCTTAGGTATACTAAAATGAGAGGATGTATTAATACTATTAATAAGAAGTTAGGTGATTCTTAACTTGCTTAAGTTATGATAGGCCGGTAGTGCTTATGTTGTGATGTGATAGGCCGGTAGTGCTTATGTTATGTTTATTAGCCGGATGAGCTATGTTATATATATTTATATTGTTACGGGTAAACCCCGGGTTATTATTTATGCCATGGATTTGCTACCCATGATGCGAGTGCGGCGCTTGTACTCATGCGGATCTGGACCATAGGATCCATGCGGGTGAAATAGTCCCATGCGAGTACGCGATGGTACTCATGCGGATCCACAGGATCCATGCGGGTGAAATAGTCCCATGCGGGTGAAATAGTCCTATGACGAGGCGGATGACCTCATGCGGGTCCACAGGACCTATGCGGGTGAAATAGTCAGGAGTAGGATTGCTTAATGATACTACGGGCGAGGTACCCTGTTTTGATCATGAGCCTCCTATTTTTATGCTATAAAATGTATACTTGTTACTCTCGTTATTAGTAAGGCACAGTGCAACATAATTTGGTTTTATCTATAACTTAGTGTATTTTGGACTTATGATATTACTACAGTATTTTCCAGTTTTACATACTTGGTACGTTGTGTCTCGACCCCTTCCTCGGGCTGCGTTCAATCTGCGAGTAAGGAAGCAGGTGGTAGATCCTCATTTCTAGGATCTTGTACTCAGGTGTCAGGAGCTCCATTTCTTCGGAGGCTCGACTTTTGGTATGGTTCTCCCTGGAGTCGTTGATATTTTGTACATTCAGGGGCATGACGGGGCCCTGTCCCGTCATAGTGTTATTCATTCTTAGAGGCCTGTAGTCTTGTCAGAACTTGGTTCGTTAAGGATGTAACTGTTCGGTTTATGTACTTTTGGGTTAGCCAGTTTGGGCTAGACTATTCTATATCTTAATGGTTGTTTATCTTGAGTTTACATTCCGCTGGTTTTCTCTGATGTTGTGTCACTAGGGTGCCCGGGTTAAGGCACCGATCACGGGTCCGGGTTCGGGTTCGGGTCGTGACAGTTACCCTGAGTCGTAGGTTCTTGTACATTCAGGGGTATGGCGGGGCCTTGTCCCGTCATGTTGTATAAAACTCTTAGAGGTCTGTAGTACTGTTGTGGGCAGGGTTTGTAAAAAGGATAACTGTTCGGGTATTTATGTATATATGCTGAAGGCAACTGTTTTGGTTGGCCTGATTATTCATCATGTCTCTTAATTTATGTTCATGTTTTTATTTCCGCTGATTTTCTCTGATGTTGTATCACTAGGGTGCCCGGGGTAAGGCACCCGTCACGGGCCCGGGTTCGGGTCTTGACAAGCCAACTATCAGATCCAGCCTGCATCATAAAACTTAACGGGCCAAGTACGGAAGCCAACTACCAGATCCAACCTGCGTCACGCAACTGACCGGGGCAAGTATCTTAAGCCAACGTACCTGTTATACCCCGTATTTCCAGAGTATGTACGTGAGGACGTACGTAGAAAATTTTGGGCTTTAAAGATTTGGCAAGGACAAAATTTTGTTCACAAGTACCGAAAAGAGTCGTTTTTCGACGAAACGTTTTACCAAACTTGCGAAGGGAAAATTCCGGCTATGTCGTTTATTATTTTTGCGGATTTTTCCGAGAGACGAAACATTTTGGACCAACGAGAGGGTGACATGTGTCACCCTCATGTTGGACGTCTTTTGGGGCGGCAAGTGCACGAATTGGGGGGTCAAGGGTTGGTAGGATATTTGTGAGGGATTTGAGGAGTAGGGACTAGGGGGCACTTGGGCAAATCTTGGCCCTCCACTTGCCCCCCACTTGGCTTGATCATGGCCATTGGTTTCCCTATAAATACCCCCCCCCCCCCCTTGGTGTTGTGTTTCTCGTCCAAGAACACACCCCTCCCCCTTAAGAAGGCCTTTGGCCGAGAGCACCCCTCCCCCCTTTCGTGAGACCCTTGGCCGAGGGGTACACCCCCCCTCCTTGTGGTGTTGTCTCGTATAAATACCCCCCCCTCTTGGTAGAAATACTCTCCAAGTATTGTTACTATACCAAAATACCTTAGCCTTATACTGTTATACCCCGTATTTCCAGAGTATGTACGTAAGGACGTACGTAGAAAAGTTTGTGCCTTAAAATGCAAGGGCCGAAAATTATTTGTTCACAACACCCGATTAGAGTCGTGTTTCGACGAAACGTTTACACAGCTTACGTAGGGAAAATTCCGGCGATGTGCTTTATATTTTTTTCGGATTTTTCCGAGAGACGAAAAAATTTTTGACCAAAGGGAGGGTGACACGTGTCACCTCATCGTTGGACAGAAAGAGGGGTTGTTGGCCTTGGCCGATTGGTTCACGTTTTTGTGCCTTGTTTTGGCCTTGTTTTGTGCAATGTTTTGTGGCTTGTTTTGTGGAGTAGGGACTAGGGGGCACTTGGGCACATCTTGGCCCTCCACTTGCCCCCCACATGGCTTGATCTTGGCCCTTGGTTTCCCTATAAATACCCCTCCCTTTGATGAGTTTTCTTCATCCACTCCTCACTCCCTCAAGTCTTGAAAGCCCCTCCCCTTTTTCGGGCGGCCCCCCTTGGCCGAGAGTAGCGCCCCCCCCCCCCCCCTTGCCTTGTTGTTCTCGTAGAATACACCCCCCTCTTGGTAGAAATACTCTCCATAGTATTGTTACTATACCCAAATTACCTTAGCCGTATACCTTGTAGTATTCCAAAGATACCTCTATACGTAGAGCCCGGAAATACTACCTTTGTCCTTTTAATCTCAAACCGAAACCCTAAGGAAATCTTCATAGTTGGTTGAAGTATTTAAGTAGAAGTTGGTTAGAACTTCTAAGGGTTGTTTGGAGCGGATTGAGCGCACGGCAGTAGGAGCTAAACCTTGCTCAGGATCGACATTATAACTTGGATAATTTTGGGCTTATAGAGGTAATTATCTTGTCCCCCTATTGTAATTGGAAAGTACATGTTGTTAGAATATATAGTTGAAGTATACTATATATAGTGAACGTAGTTATCGGCAATGCCTTTTGACTTAAGCTGAATAATAAGAAACCTTTTCAAAGAAGAATCTTGACGTAATTACATGGGGTGTGTACTGAGACTTGTGTAGCTTTTACGTGAGATAGAATTGTGCACGTCCGGATTAGGCGTATAACCCCGGTTGGCTTGGTAGCGGCCCAGATAGAGGAGAGATTTACGCTGTTTGCGGGGAGGTCTTCGAATTTTACGTAGAATGTTCTGAAGAGATCTAGATGTTAATAAGCGCCTTGTGGCCTTATAGGTTGAAGTACTACGTGTGGTGCGATCTACTTGGCTTAAGGAGTAGCCGACGGTTGGAAGTACTTGGAGCGTTTTGCTATTAGTCGATACTCGTCGCGAGGTATGTGAACCTCTTCCTATCTCTTCTAGCATGATATATGTGTAACTATGTAGTACGGTAGACGTACAGGTGTTAAATGTATTTGATTGGTCTAAAACATAAAGTGTTATAACGGCTTTATGGGAAGTTGGTTATAACAGCTTTATGTAGGTAAGAAAATACTTGTGGTCTTTAAAAGGTAACTGATTTGAACTATAACTGGCGGGTTATGTGATAATAAAGAACTTGAAGTATTTCAAAAGATTTTTGAATCATTTTGAAAGAAGAGTAATACTTGGTTTTTGAAAACTTAAGAGTTATACTAGCTTTATGGGAAGTTAGGTATAACGGCTTAAGAATGTTTCTTGATTTGGAAATCGAATGTGTATCGACAAACCAACTGCAGCGTTAATAAAAGGAAATGTTTTGTGATTAAGTATTATTAAAACCGGGAGTATCTTCCATCTGCATAGAAGCTAAGATGAGACAAAATGATATTTCCTAGGTCATGGCTGCTGTAATAAGATTGTTATAAACAAGAATATCCTACTCACATATAAGGCTTATGTTTCTCAGATGGTTTAAAAGAGAATTATATTCTTAAATGAATAAGGCTAGGAACTACGAAACCTTTCTAAAATAAGAAACGTGAACATTTGAAATTAGGCAAACTTGGACGTTTGAAAAAGAATGTTGTTACTTGGTTTTACAAAGAGAAGTGTTTTGATTTACTTCAAAAGATAATCACTCTATTGTTATATACTACGGGTATTGTGTGACTTTTGTGAAAGTAACATATCTTTAAAGAGTTATTGTATAAAGTACTTTGGGGATAAAAACCCGATCTCGTTAATCATATAGTAGAAAGTACCTTATGTGTGAATAACTTGATTGTATTGGTTTGTGATAGCCTTGTAATACCTTCGTGTTGATTTGATAAGTAATCATATTAGGATGCTACGTGTGTTAGTATTCGTGATGTTTGTGTAAAGGGTTTTCCGATTGTGCTTATGTTGTTTAAACGATAAACCGTTATGTTGGTATTATACCACTCACCGTGTTTCCGGGGGTTAAGCTGCCCTCCGATGCGGGGTAGACTCAGGCGGTCTGGGACCATGATTCGAGAATACCTCATGCGGGTCCCGGGGGCCTATGCGGAGCTACGAGAGTTCGTGTTAGTGTGCGGCCTTTATGGTCATGCGGTCTATGTGGCCATGCGGATGCGAGTCGGGGCGATGCCGGAGTAGCTACCTCGATGCGGGGTTATACCTCATGCGGGCCTATGAGATTGGCCTATGCGGAGTCGGGGAAGTTCGAGGCTGACGCGCACATTTGATATTGCGGGCGGCGACCGGCTTTGATCATGTGGCGGTCTAGACAGATATCATGATCTGGTTTATGACCTTGTTAATCTTGTAGGTGTTAGTAGTCGGCTATGCCTTCGCACTGTCTTCGCTTTATTTGGACACAGTGGGACTGCTGTTCATGTGTATTCCTTGGTGCTTTTCTATCATTGGCTGCGGTGAGGAAGGTATTCCACGCATGATTGATGTTGTGGGCGTGAGACCCATTGTTATATTGGAGTGATGACTTTGGCGTGAGTCACGACTAGACATGGCTTATTTATTGTGATCGTAGTTTGGTTATCATACATGTCTCCCGCTTTCTATAGACTACTATGATTTCATTTACGATATCTTCATGTTTCACATACTTGGTACTGTTATCGACCTCCTTCGAAGTGCGTTCATGCCGCATGTAAAGGTACACCGATCGTTGATCCTCGCTCTTAGGGTCACATTCGGCGTTTGGGAAGCTCCGTTCCTCGGAGGCTTATCTTGGTATAGTCCCCTGATTGTAGGTGCTTACATTCGGGGTATGACGGCCACTGTCCGTCGTTGTTGTCATATCATTCTTAAGTGCAGAGTAATGCGTTATGGGCGAGTGGTAGAAAGGGATGTATCGCTCAAATTGTTATTTATATATACCTGTGATGCCGTTTTTGGTTACTTTGTCTTCTTATTTCACCGTCTTATTACATTGGTTTCATGTATTGTCTTTATGTTCCATGATTACTCGATGTTGTATCACTAGGGTGCCCGGTAAGGCACGATCCACGGGCCGGGCAGGTTGTGGCGAAGTGGTATCGAGCGATTAATCCTCGGAAAGTGTCTACGACCGTATCGATGAAGTCTTGATTATCGGTGTGTTGTGCACCACACCAATAATCGTGAGGCTATAGGATATTTAGGATTGGTTTCTATTCTTCTCACTCGAGATCGTGCCTTAGAGCGTGTTGTAAGTTGGACCTCTCACGTATTTCTTTCCTCACCGCTATGCCTCGCGTAGAAACCCGCCCGAGGAGGCAAAGCGTGAGGAGGCTGCGAGTAAGTCTGAAGGGTTACGTGGGCACAGACCCAATCATCACCTGGGGTGGTGCTTCATTCGGGGAGTTTTGCGACGTCACTAGCCCCAGCAGAGTTTAGCACGGCGGCGGCAGTTTCTACTGCGGCCATGATATATGAACCTTCAGTTCCACGACTGGGGACAGAGAATATAGATTGCAAAAAGGCGACCCTGTTATTAGCTATGGATTTGGCTACCTGAGAGTATACCGATGTACCGCGAGTCTTGATGACTACCTAAGAGAAGGTTGTGCGAAAGTAATTCTTCAGTTAGGCTTGAGCATGGCACGTATGCGGGCTTATCTTGCGAGAAAGCGTAGAGATCGGCGGGTTAACCGGGGCAGCGATAGATGGCGAGCAATGCAGGTCCTTTGGTAACTTTCGAGGCGAATCGCCTCGCGTGACTTGATATGCACATCCACGGTCGCGAAAGGTCCTCCACGAGGTTCGGGGCGTTCGGGGTATGCAGAGTTGGTCGAGCTCGAGCTTCCGGTTCACGCTACACGTAGGTTCCGGCCGGCGGATTCAGTTTCTCCCCAGTATTCACAATGTGACAGACGTCATCCCGGGGAATGTCGTCTTTTGTTGGTACTTGTTTTACCTGCGGCCGTCAGGGCCATGTGTCGAAAGGATGTCCTAGTAAGAGGACTTAGCCTTCAGGATCGGTGGGTAGTTCGTCATCTTCCTTATCGCCTACAGGCGTGTTTTATTAGAACGACTAAGGAGTAAAGCGATGAATACGGATAGATCCTTAACCCTCTAGAGATCAGTAGGTGTGATAAGATGGGTATATCATAAGGGCTATGTTCTGATAGCAGTGTGTTAATTGTGATTAGAAATCATGGTTAGTAACCGGGAAAGATTGGGGGATAGAGAAAGTGTGAGCCTTAGAGTGTTATACGTGGAGACCTTAGAGGTAAGGCCATCTCGAGTAAAAGATGTATTGTTTATGTTTGACCCTTATAGGAGTGCATAGTGCACGTGAGTTATGTTTGTGGGATAAGTCCCTGAGTAGTGTGAAATGAAAGAGGGTAGTTGAGCTAAGAAGACCGCTAGGTTTTCGTAACGTGATTAGTGAGAGTTTTCCTTCGGGGAGCTAGCGTTTTGCGCGTTGCCGGGTCGGGTTGAGGCCACGTTGCGGGTCAACCCGCGGCATGTTTGGTGGTGGGGTCAGTTGTGGTGGTCCGCCTTGTGGTAAGGGTCACGAGGTGTTAGGCCCGTGTTTAGTTAACCAGTCTGAGTTCGTGGATGCGATTCGACGATGGTCGGGCGAGGAGGTCGGCCGTCTTGTCTTCTAGCAAAGACCGTTTACTCGGCGGTGTTGATTAATCGTAAGGTTGTAAGGTCGCAGGTGCCTACCTTCACCTTATGACGCAGTGGAGCCAGTGCGGCTGTTTTTGTTTCGAAGTTTTACAGCGGGGTTAAGAACTCGGGTGAGTCTCAGACCGCATTCGCCCTCGGGCCAGTGTGTGGATTTCAGGGGTAGTAGTGGGGATTGTTGTCTCCTGTGGAGGGAGTGTTTAAGCTACCATTTCAGTGTTCGGATGTCGCCTTATGAAGCCTTGTAGGGGCGGATGTGTAAGTCGCCGGTCGATTGGTTCGATGTTGGCAATATTCGGATAGTTGGTTCGAGCTTGTTCCAAAGGATCGTGAATAGGGTAAAGCTTGTCTAGAAGAGATTCGCGGCCGGAGAAATCGTGCGGATAATCGTCGACGACGCTTAGAGTTCAGGTTGACGGTCGGTCTTCTTGAAAGTACCACCCGGGTAGGGTGTGGCGAGTTTTGGAAAACAGAGGGAACTTAGCCCGAGTACTTTGGGCCCTTTTGAGTTCATGTGAAGAATAGGCCAGGTTGCCTATATGTTAGCAATTGCCGTCCGACTTAGGAGGCAGTACGTCCGGTCTTTCGTATTGTTATGATCGGGGAAGTATCGGAGATCCATCCAGAGTGTTCCCAGTTTATGATGACCACGTTAGAGATAGTAACCCCGAGTTTTGGAAACTGAAGCAGTATCAGAAGTGTGATAGGTTATAAGAAGGAGTTCGAGTGTTCAAGAAGTGTACGACATCCTCAGGAATCGCAAGCAGTCTGGTACCATTGTTGGGTCGCCGGAGTGACACTAGAACCTCGCGGCAAAGTGACAAAAGTGGTATCGGGAAGAAGCGAGCATGTATGGCGAGCATAAATGTGATCAATTTTTTTTTATAAAGAGAAGGTGCGAAGGAAGTATATTCTAGACCTGAGAGAGGTGTTGGTGGTGATGTTAGAGGTGTTTCCTCGTGGACTTGGATGTAAGTATTTGCGCAGGTGTTTCTATGGCCAGGTGTGGCAGGTTTGTTCTCGTAAGTATAGTAGTGAAGACTATACTGGCGCGCGTTTGTTTTGGGACTTAGAAGGAACATTCGGGGCGAATGTTTCTAAGGAGGGGAGAATGTTATACCCCGTATTTCCAGAGTATGTGCGTAGGGCGTGCGTAGAAAAGTTCGTGCCTTAAAATGCAATGGCAGAAAATTATTTGTTCACAACACCCGATTAGAGTCGTTTTTCGACGAAACGTTTCCACAGCTTACGTAGGGAAAAATTCCGGCTATGTCATTTATATTTTTTGCGGATTTTTCCGAGAGACGAAACATTTTTGGACCAATGGGAGGGTGACACTTGTCACCCTCATTGGACGGTAAAGAGGGGTGGTTGGCCTTGGCCGATTGGTTCACGTTTTTGTGCCTTGTTTTGGCCTTGTTTTGTGCAATGTTTTGTGGCTTGTTTTGTGGAGTAGGGACTAGGGGCACTTGGGCACATCTTGGCCCTCCACTTGCCCCCCACATGGCTTGATCTTGGCCCTTGGTTTCCCTATAAATACCCCTCCCTTTGATGAGTTTTCTTCATCCACTCCTCACTCCCTCAAGTCTTGAAAGCCCCTCCCCTTTTCGTGAGGCCCCCTTGCCGAGTAGCGCCCCACTTGCCTTGTTGTTCTCGTAGAATACACCCCCCCTCTTGGTAGAAATACTCTCCATAGTATTGTTACTATACCCAAATTACCTTAGCCGTATACCTTGTAGTATTCCAAAGATACCTCTATACGTAGAGCCCGGAAATACTACCTTTTGTCCTTTTAGTCTCAAACCGAAACCCTAAGGAAATCTTCATAGTTGGTTGAAGTATTTAAGTAGAAGTTGGTTAGAACTTCTAAGGGTTGTTTGGAGCGGATTGGAGCGCACAGTAGGAGCTAAACCTTGCTCAGATCGACATTATAACTTGGATAATTTTGGGCTTATCGAGGTAATTATCTTGTCCCCTATTGTAATTGGAAAGTACATGTTGTTAGAATATATAGTTGAAGTATACTATATATAGAGTGAACGTAGTTATCGGCAATGTCTTTTGACTTAAGCTGAATAATAAGAAACCTTTTCAAAGAAGAGTCTTGATCAGAATTACATAGGGTGTATTCAGATGAGACTTGTGTAGCTTTTCTGTGAGATAGAATTGTGCACGTCCGGATTAGACGTATAACCCCCCCTGGTTGGCTTGGTAGCCGGCCCCGATAGAGGAGGAGATTTACGCTGTTGCGGGGGGGGGGAGGTGCTGCCGAATTTTCTGTAGAATGTTCTACGAAGAGATCTAGATGTTAATAAGCGCCTTGTGGCCTTATAGGTTGAAGTACTACGTGTGGCGCGATCTACTTGGCTTAAGGAGTAGCCGACGGTTGGAAGTACTTGGAGCGTTTTGCTATTAGTCGATACTCGTCGCGAGGTATGTGAACCTCTTCCTATCTCTTCTAGCATGATATATGTGTAACTATGTAGTACGGTAGACGTACAGGTGTTAAATGTATTTGATTGGTCTAAAACATAAAGTGTTATAACGGTTTTATGGGAAGTTGGTTATAACAGCTTTATGTAGGTAAGAAAATACTTGTGGTCTTTAAAAGGTAACTGATTTGAACTATAACTGGCGGGTTATGTGATAATAAAGAACTTGAAGTATTTCAAAAGATTTTTGAATCATTTTGAAAGAAGAGTAATACTTGGTTTTTGAAAACTTAAGAGTTATACTAGCTTTATGGGAAGTTAGGTATAACGGCTTAAGAATGTTTTACTGATTTCGGAAATCAGAATGTGTATCGACAAACCAACTGCAGGCGTTAATAATAGGATATGTTTTGTAAAATTAAGTATTATTAAAACCAGTAGAAACTTCCATCTGCATAGAAGCTAAGATGAGACAAAATGATATTTCCTAGGTCATGGCTGCTGTAATAAGATTGTTATAAACAAGAATATCCTACTCACACATAAGGCTTATGTTTCTCAGATGGTTTAAAGAGAATTATATTCTTAAATGAATAAGGCTAGGAACTACGAAACCTTTCTAAAATAAGAAAGCGTGAACATTTGAAATTAGGCAAACTTGGGCGTTTGAAAAGAATGTTGTTACTTGGTTTTACAAAGAGAAGTGTTTTGATTTACTTCAAAAGATAATCACTCTATTGTTATATACTACGTATTGTGTGACTTTTGTGAAAGTAACATATCTTTAAAGAGTTATTGTATAAAGTACTTTGGGGATAAAACCCGATCTCGTTAATCATATAGTAGAAAATACCTTATGTGTGAATAACTTGATTGTATTGGTTTGTGATAGCCTTGTAATACCTTCGTGTTGATTTGATAAGTAATCATATTAGGATGCTACGTGTGTTAGTATTCGTGATGTTTGTGTAAAGGGTTTTCCTTGATTGTGCTTATGTTGTTTAAACGATAAAGCTGTTATGTTGGTATTATACCACTCACCGTGTTTAGGGGTTAAGCCGCCCTCCGTCTGGGGTAGACTCAGCGATGCAGGACCATGATTCGAGAATACCTCATGCGGGTCCCGGGCCTATGCGAGCTACGAGTTCGAGTTAGTGTGCGGCCTTTATGGTCATGCGGTCTATGTGGCCATGCGGTGCGAGTCGGGGCGATGCCGGAGTAGCTACCCCGATGCGGGGTTATACCTCATGCGGGCCTATGAGATTGGCCTATGCGGTCAGCGGGAGTTCAGGCTAGACGCGCACATTTGATATTGCGCGCGGCGACCGGCTTTGATCATGTGGATGCAGACAGATATCATGATACGGTTTATGACCTTGTTAGTCTTGTAGGTGTTAGTAGTCGGCTATGCCTTCGTACCTGCATCGCTTTATTTGGACACAGTGGGACTGCTGTTCATGTATTCCTTGGTGCTTTTCTATCATTGGCTGCGGTGAGGAAGGTATTCCACGCATGATTGATGTTGTGGGCGTGAGACCCATTGTTATATTGGAGTGATGACTTTGAGGCGTGAGTCCACGACTAGACATATTCGCTATTTGTGTGAACTGTAGTTTGGTTATCATACATGTCTCCCGCTTTATAGACTACTATGATTTCATTCTGATATCTTCATGTTTCACATACTTGGTACTGTTATCGACCTCGCCGGAAGTGCGTTCATGCCGCAGTAAAGGTACACCGATCGTTGATCCTCGCTCTTAGGGTCACGATTCGCGTTTGGGAAGCTCCGTTCCTCGGAGGCTTATCTTGGTATAGTCCTGTTGATTGTAGGTGCTTACATTCGTGGGTATGGCGGGCCACTGTCGTCGTTGTTGTCATATCATTCTTAGAAGTGCAGTAATGCGTTATGGCGAGTGGTAGAAAGGGATATCGCTCAAATTGTTATTTATATATACTGACGGTAACCGTTTTTGGTTAGTCCCCTGTTGGTAAGTGTGAACCTTGGAATATTTCACGATTGAGACCTTAGAGATAAGGTCGTCTTGAGTAAAAGATTTATTTTATGTTTGACCTTTATCAGAGTGCGTAGTATACATGGGAGATATTTGTGTGATAAGTCCATGGGTTGTGTAAATGAAAGTGGTGGCTTTCATGACGTGAAATTGTAAGATTTTTCCGTATCGGGGAACAAGAGTGTGGCGCGGTTGTGGGGTCGGGTTGAGGGCGTATTTCGGTCAACCGTGCAGATTTAGGTAAGTCGATTAGGTGGTCCCGCCAGAGGTAAGTCACGAGGTGCTAGGCCCCAGTTTAGGTGACCATCGTATGAGTTCGTGGATATGTTCAATCAGAAGCGGTTCGTGAAGGCCGGGAATGGCCTTAAAGAAGATTGAGGTTAGTAAGATGACCAAGTTTGGAGGTAGTGACTCCACAGTTTTGGGAACTGAAGCGATGACTGAAGTATGGCACGTCCTGAGAGACACTAGAACCTCAGGGATCGCATGCAGTTCGGTACCATTTGTTGGGTCGCCGGAGTGACACTAGAACCTCGCGGCAAAGTGACAAAAGTGGTATCGCACGACGAGTAAGGAAGGAAGAGAACGTGTGTTATTTCGTGGCCAAGCTGTGGCGTTGGCAACTTGTTAGAGGAACTTTATCGTTATCCGACTTGAGAAGGAACATTCGGGACGAATGTTTCTAAGGAGGGGAGAATGTTATACCCCGTATTTCCAGAGTATATACGTAAGGACGTACGTGCGACAATTTGAGACTTAAAGTTTGGCATAGGTTCGAAATTTGTGCACAACACCCGATTAGAGTCGTTTTTCGACGAAACGTTTTACAGAGCTTGCGTAGGGAAAATTCCGGCTATGTCGTTTTGTATTTTTGCGGATTTTTCCGAGCGACGGAACATTTTTGGGCCAACGAGAGGGTGACACTTGTCACCCTCAAGTGGACGTTGGGGTTGGCCGATGGGTCACGGATCCTTGGCCGATTGGCTCCTTGTTTTGGCCTTGTTTTGTGCCTTGTTTTATGGCTTGTTTGGTGCCTTGTTTTGTGGAGTAGGGTTAGGGTGCACTTGGCTTGATCAAGGCCTTACACTTGCCTTGCACATGGCTTGATCTTGGCCATTGGTTGGCCCTTGGCTTCCCTATAAATACCCCCCTTAGAGATGAACTTCTTCATCCACTCCTCACTTTGTCTAAGTCTTGAATTCCCTCCCCTCCCTCTTGTGGCTCTCGTCCAAAGCCTCTCCCCCTCCCCCTTCTAGTGGCCTTTGGCCGAGGTTCCCTCCCCGGTGGTGTCTTCTGAGGGTACCCACTAGCCTAGTTGTTTCAGATTATATACCCCCTTTTTGTGGTATTGAAATACTCGTCAAGTATTGTTATAATGCCCAAAAGACCTGCGCCATTACCTTGTAGTATTCCAAAAGTTACCTCTATACGTAGAGGCAGTAAATACTACCTTTTGTCCTTTTAGTCTCAAACCGAAACCCAAGGAAATCTTCATAGTTGGTTGAAGTATTTAAGTAGAAGTTGGTTAGAACTTCTAAGGGTTGTTTGGAGCGCACTGAGTAGAGCTAAACCTTGCTCAGACCGACATTATAACTTGGATAATTTTGGGCTTATCGAGGTAAATATTCTTGTCCCTTATTGTAATTGGAAATTACATGCTGTAGGATTATATAGTTGAAGTATACTATATATAGAACTGAACATAGCTTTACGGCAATGTCTTTTGACTTAAGCACAATATAAAGAAGAGAAGCGAATCAGAATTACATAGGGTTGTATGACAAGAGACTTGTAGTATTCTTGTATAGTAGAATTGTATACGTCCAGGTTAGGCGTATAAACCCCCCGGTTGGCTTGGTAGCCGGCCTCGATAGAGGAGGAGATTTCTGTTTGTTGCGGGGAGGTCTTTGCCGAATTTTTACGTAGAATATGGAACCGTGCGGTTAGAAGTTAATGACGTTTGTGGCCTTATAGGTGGAAGTACTACGAGTAGCGTATTCTACTTGAAGAGTGGAAAAGGCTAGCCGTTACTGATCGTGGGCGTTTTGCTTATTATCGATAATCGTCGCGAGGTATGTGAACCTCTTCCTATCCTTCTAGCATGATGCTTTGTAAACTATGTAGTACGGTAGACGTACACGTGCTAAATGAGTTGGTTGGTTTAAAACATAGGGTGTTATAATAGCTTTATGGGAAGTTAGTTATAACGACTCTATGTAGGTAAAAGATTGGTTTATTGATTGTAGAAGTTAAGAGACTTGATCTTGAATGATAAGGGACTTAACTTGTTTTACTTGGTAATTAACATTTTGTTAAAAGTGTTGTGAAACCTCATTCGCGAGTAATGAGTACTTGGTTTTAAAAGGAATAATGTTTTATTGATTTCGGAAATGAGAATAAGTGTCGAACAACCACAGCAGCGCTAATAAAGGAAAGTGTATTGACAAATAACAAACTGTTATTAAAACCGATGAAACCTCCATGCATGAAGCTAAGATAAGACAAAATTGTATTACATTTCTTAGATCATGGCTGCTGTAACAAGATTGTTGTAAACAAGAATAAACGGCTCACGTACAAGACATATGTTACTCAATTGTTTTAAAAGAGATTAAGACTACGAGTTATGAAACCTTTCTAAAAATGAGAAACTTGAGCATTTGAAATTAGGCAAACTTGAACGTTTGGAAAATAATGTTGTTACTTGATTTTACAAAGGGAAGTATTTTGGTTTACTTAAAAAGATAGTCACTTTATTTTATGCTACGGGTATTATGTGACTTTTGTGAAAGAAACAGATCCTTTAAAAAGAGTTAATGTACGTAGTACTTTAGGGTTAAAACCCAGACTTTGATACGAAATGGAAATACCTTGAGTTGTGTGTAACTTGCCTATGCTTGTTGTTGTGTAACTCGTCTATGCCTGTTGTGATAGCCTTTGTTGTGCAAGTGTTGATATCAGGTGACTTCTTGAGAAGGAGTCGATCTTTTTATAAAAATCTAGAAGTATGGTAATTTGCTTGAGCTTGTTTGTGATAGCCTGGTTGTGCGGTATATTGTTGTTAATGTCACATGGACATGTCTACCTGCAGATCTGGTCGGCATGTGGCCGTGCGGCGGGGTTGATTACGATATATTGTTATTGTGGTTACATGGACATGTACACCGTCTGGTCGAGGCGTGTGGCATGCGGCGGGTTGATCACCCGATATTGTTGTTAATGTCACATGGGCGTGTCTACACCGTCTGCAGTCCGGGGCATGTGGCCATGGGGCATTGTTATTATTGTTGCATCATGGACATGTCTACACCGTCTGCAGTCCGGCATGCGACCGTGATGCGAACATGATTGATGTTGTGGGCGTGAGACCCATAGTTATATTTGAGTGATGACTTGAGGCGTGAGTCCACGATCGACATGAGCTTTTATGTAGTGAACTATAGTTTGGTTATCATACATGTCTCCTTTATTTAGACTAGTATGATTTCATTTCTGATATTTCTGATTTCACATACTTGGTACTGTTATCGACCTCCTTGAAGCTGCGTTCATGCCGCAGGTAGGAGTACATCGGTAGTGGATCCTCGCTCATAGGATCACAGTTCAGCGTATTGGGAAGCTCCGTTTCTCCGGAGGCTTATTCTTTGGTATGTGTTCCCTGAGTTGTAGGTTCTTGTACATTCGGGGGTATGGCGGGGCCCTGTCCCGTCATGGTTGTTGTAAATCTTAGAGTGCATAATCTTTGTTGTGGCGGGGTTGTAAAAAGGATTAAACTGTTCGGTTTTATGTATATATCTGAGGCAAGCTTTTGGTTGGCTTTGTTTATGATCATATATCTTGTTTCATGTTTATGTTTAATTTTCCGCTGGTTTTCTCTGATGTTGTATCACTAGGGTGCCCGGGGTAAGGCACCAGTCACGGGCCCGGGATCGGGTCGTGACAAGTGTGGACGGCAAAGGGGCCATCTTTTACACGTTTTTGTTGCCTTGGAGTTGGTAGGATATTTGTAGATATTTTGTGTGGTAGAAGGATAGGGTGCACATGGATGAATCTTGACCCTACACTTGTCTTGCACTTGGCATGATCTTGGCCATTGGTTGGCCATGGCTTGACCTATAAATACCCATCCCCTTTGAAGACTTCTTCATCCAAAAATTGTTCCAAGTCTTGAAAATCCCTTCCCCCCCTTAGTGTAGTGTTCTCGTCCAAGAACACACCCCTCCCCCCTTTGTGAGGCCCCTTGGCCGAGAGTCCCCTCCCCCTTGGCCGAGAGTACCCCCCCTCCTAGTGGGGTTGGCCGAGGGGTACACCCCCCCTTGTGGTGTTGTCTCGTATAAATACACCCCCTCTTGGTAGAAATACTCTCCAAAGTATTGTTACTATACCCAAATTACCTTAGCCGTATACCTTGTAGTATTCCAAAGATACCTCTATACGTAGAGCCCGGAAATACTACCTTATGTCCTTTTTGTCTCAAACCGAAACCCTAAGGAAAATCTCCATAGTTGGTTGGAGTATTAAGAAGAAGTTGCGTAGAACTTCTAAGGGTTGTTTGGAGCGGGTTGGAGCACCCGGAGTAGGAGCTAAACGTTGCTCAGGATCGACATTATACTTGGATAATTATGGGCTTATCGAGGTAAATATCTTGTCCCCCTATTGAAATTGGAAATTACATACTGTAGTAATATGGAAATGAATATAAGATTCATAGAAGAGATTTGAACTGTAATAGAAGGATATTACAGATAAGACTTGAACTGAAATCACATCAGAAGATTAACCTGCAGAGTAGTCTAGACTTTGATAGACTTGTATAACCGTTATAGGTTGAAATCGCGAGTAGCATATTCTACTCGGAGGGTGGAAAAGGCTAGCCGGACTACAGTACTTTGGAGCCTTTTGCTAATAGTCGATAATCGTCGCGAGGTATGTGATTCTTCCTATACTCTTGAGCATGATATTTTTAAAGTATATATAGTACGGTAGACGTACGTGTGTTAACTGAATAATAATTACGACAATGTCTTTTGACTTAAGCCTGAATAATCTTGAAGTATTTCAAAAGAATACTGAACCATTTTTAACAGAAGAGTAATACTTGGTTTTAAAAGCTTAAGAGTTATACTAGCTTTATGGGAAGTTAGGTATAACGACTTAAGAAGGATAAAAAGAAGGGTTTATTGACTTTAAGAAGATTAAGAGACTTAATCTTAAAAAGATAAGAGACTTGACTTGGTTAATTAATATGAGTTTTGTTAAAAAGTGTGAAACCTCATTCGTGAGTAATGAGTACTTGGTTTTTAAAAAAAGGAATAATGTTTTACTGATTTCGGAAATCAGAATAAGTATCGAACAAACCACAGCAGCGCTAATAAAGGGAAATGTTTTGACTAATAAAGTATTATTAAAACCAGTAGAAACTTCCATCTGCATAGAAGCTAAGATGAGACAAAATGATATTACATTTCCTAGATCATGGCTGTTGTAATAAGATTGTTATGAACAAGAATAAACTACTCACACATAAGGTATATGTTTCTCAAATTGTTTTAAAGGATTAAAACTATGAACTACGAAACCTTTCGAAAAATGAGAAACTTGAACATTTGAAATTAGGCAAACTTGAACGTTTGGAAAATAATGTTGTTACTTGATTTTACAAAGAGAAGTGTTTTGGTTTACTTCAAAAGATAGTCACTCTATTTTTATATACTACGAGTATTGTGTGACTATTTGTGAAAGAACAGATCTCTTAAAGAGTTAATGTATGAAGTACTTTGGGGATAAAACCCGATCTTATTAATCATATAGTAGAAAGTACCTTGTGTGAATAACTTGATTGTGTTGGTTTGTGATAGCCTTGTAATACTTTCTTGTTGATTTGATAAGTAAACATGCTAGGATGCTACGTGTGTTATTATCTTGTGATGTTTGTGTAAAGGGGTTTTCCCTCGATTGCGCTTAAGTTATTTAACTATCAGCCGTTATGTTGGTATTGTACCACTCACCTTGACATCATCCCGGAGGTTAAGCTGCCCTCCGATGCGGGTAGACTCAGGCGGGTCTGTGTGACCTATGATTCGAGAATACCTCATGCAGTCCGGCTATCATGCGGGCTGCGAGAGCTCGAGTTAGTGTGCGGCCTTTATGGTCATGCGTCTATGTGGCCACGCGGATCGCGAGTCGGCGGATGCGGAGTAGCTACCTCGATGCGGGAATACCTCATGCGGGCCATTGGAGTGGCCTATGCGGGCTGCGGGAAGTTCGTGGCTAGGCGCTCATTAGATCTGCGGCGAGTGGCGGCTTTGATCATGTGACGGTGCAGACAGATCTCATGATACGATTTATGACCTTGTTTATCGTGGGTTTTTAGTAGTCGGCTATGCCTTCGTACTTACCGTGCGGTTTTATGATGACACAGTGGGACTGGTGTTCATGTGTATTCCTTGGTGCTTTTATATCATAGATTTTGCAGCGGTGAGGAAGGTATTCCACGGGCATGATTGATGTTATGGGCGTGAGACCCATAGTTATATTTGAGTGATGACTTTGAGGCGTGAGTCCACGACTTGACATATCGCTTATTTATGTGAACTGTAGTTTGGTTATCATACATGTCTCCCGCTTTATATAGACTACTATGATTTCATTTACGGTATTTTGATTTCACATACTTGGTACTGTTATCGACCTCCTTGCGTTCATCTGCGCGGTAGAAGTACACCAGTGTTGATCCTCGCTCTTAGGGTCACAGTTCAGCGTATGGGAAGCTCCGTTTCTCCGGAGGCTTATCAGTGGTATGGTCCCCTGTCGTTGTAGGTACTTACATTCAGGGGTATGACGGGGCCCTGTCCCGTCATTGTTGTCGTATCATTCTTAGAGGTCTGTAGTACTGTTGTGGGCAGAGTTGTAAAAAGGATGTAACTGTTCGGTTTTAAATTGATTTATATATGCCGAAAGGCAAGTTTTCTCAGATTCTGTTTCTTACTTCATAATATTTTCATGTCTTGTTTTATGTTCCGCTGATTTCTCTGATGTATGGCTACTTGGGTGCCCGGGTAAGGCACCAGTCACGGGCCCGGGTTCGGGTCGTGACAATAAGATTCATAGAAGAGAATTGAACTGTAATAGAAGGATATTACAGAATAGACTTGAACTGAAATCACATCAGAAGAATATTAGAGTAGAAGATTAAAACTGTATTTACATAGGACTGTATTTACAGTAGACTGATAACCTTTATTGGTTGAATGTTCTGCAAGTAGCATGTGCTACTTAGAAGGTGGACAAGGCTAGCCGTGTTATAGCCGTGGAGCGTTTTGCTTATAGTCGATAATCGTCGCGAGGTATGTGATTCTTCCTATACTCTTGAGCATGAAGTATTTTAAAAGAATACATATAGTACGGTAGACGTACGTGTGGCAATGTCTTTTGACTTAAGCCTGAATAATATGTATATCTAATATGGTAGATGTACGTGTGCTAACTGAATATAGTTGTACGGCAATGTCTTTTGACTTAAGCCTGAATAATAAGAACCTTGAAATATTTTAAAAGGAATATAGATATAGTACGGTAGACGTACGTGTGTTAACTGAATGTAGTGTTACGACAATGTCTTTTGACTTAAGCCTGAATGAGAAGAATCTTGAAGTATTTCAAAAGAAATAAGAAACTTTTTTGAAAGAAGAGTAATACTTGGTTTTGAAAACATAAGAGTTATACTAGCTTTATGGGAAGTTAGGTATAACGTCTTAAGGGAGATAAAAAGAATGGTTTACTGATTTTAGAAGTTAAGAGACTTATTCTTAAAAGATAAGAGACTTGACTTGAATGAATTAATATGAATTTTGTGTGAAACCTCATTCGTGAGTAATGAGTACTTGGTTTTTAAAAGGAATAATGTTTTACTGATTTCGGAAATCAGAATGAATATCGACAAACCACTGCAGCGTTAATAAAGGAAAATGTATTGAATAAATGAAGGATTATATTAAAACCAGTAGAAACCTCCATCTGCATAGAAGCTAAGATGAGACAAAATGATATTACATTTCCTAGATCATGGCTGCTTAATAAGATTGATTATGAATAAGAACAACCTACACTCATATAAGGCATATGTTACTCAATTGTTTTAAAAGAGATTAAGACATTGAACTATGAAACTTTTCTAAAATAAGGAGACTTGAGTAATTGAAATTAGGCAAACTGGAACCTTAGGGAAAAGAATGTGGTTGAAAAGGAAAGTGTTTTGGTTTACCTAAAAAGGTGAGTCACTCTATTTTATACTACGGGTATCGGGTGACTTTTATAAAAGTAATGGGTCTCTTTAAAAGGAATGTAACGTACGTAGTACTTTAGGGTTAAAACCCGGACTTTGACATAAAATGAAAGTACTTTGAGTTGTGTATAACTTGCCTATGCTTGTTGTTGTGTAACTTGCCTATGCTTGTTGTTGTGTAACTTGCCTATGTTTGGTGTTGTGTAACTTGCCTATGCTTATGGTGATGGTCTTTGTTGTGCAAGAATTGTGTTTCTATACTACCGCGTCTCTCGATGGAGGGCCGATTGACTTGTTGAGAACTTACTTGGACGTCTGGCGTGTGGGAGATTCCACGTATGCTTCCGAGAGCATTGTTACATGGGCATGTCCACACTGTTGATGGATTCTGTGGACATGTGACCATATGGTTATGGCGAAGTATCGTGACTTACGGTTGTGATCGGGTGCGTAGCCTGTTTACTTGCCCCCGTCAGCTACGTGACGCAGGTGGATCTGGTAGCGGTTATTGCACTTGCCACGTGTCAGCTTCGCGGCGAAGTATCGTGACTTACGGTTGTGATCGGGTGTCTGGCGATTCACTTGCCCCGTCGCCTACGTGGCGCAGTGGATCTGGTGGAGGCTAGTGTACTTGCCGCGTGTCGCCAGCGAGTCGGTGTTTGGATGGAGCCGTGACTTACGGTTGTGATCGGTGCCGCCGATTCACTTGCCCCGTCATACGTGGCGGTGGATCTGGTGGAGGCTAGTGCACGCCGCGTGTCGCCTTCATGATATGGTTGTACACTATTATTGTACGGTCGGATCGTAGTTATACTTGCCGTGCGGTTTTGTCACGACCGTTCGGGGCGTGGCGGTGCCTGCACGGCACCCAAGTAGTCATACATCAGAGTAATCAGCGGAAATATAAAGCAAGACATGAAACAGTTTATAAAATAGAACACAGTTTAAGTGAGAAAACATCGCCTTTCGGCATATATATAAAAACATGGTTTAGCAGTTACATCCGATACTGTACAACAGGACTACAAACCTCTGAAATATACAACTATGGCGGGACAGGGCCCCGCCATACCCTGACTGTACAAAACTATCTACAACAGGGAGATCATACCCAAAAGTAGAGCCTCCGGAAAGGATGGAGCTCCTGACACCAACGTAGAGATCCTAGGAATGTGGATCTAGCACCTGTTTGCCCTTACCTGCGGCATGAACGCAGCCCGAAGAGGTCGATAACAGTACCAAGTATGTGAAACTATAAAGCGAAATAAAATCAAAGTATTTAACACCTTTTCACAAATACAATCGATTCAATTGCACATAGTGTCACATCACAAACAACAACGATAGGAAAAGCAGAATAGTGTCTATTCTAGGCGCGAATGATCGAGCAAGGCGATCGCCCATAGTATCATTCTTCGCGTGCCTAGTCACGGACTTCCGCGGCCGCATGGGTCACACGCACGGACCGCGTGAGGTATTCCCGCGTCGGGGCAGCCAACCGGCGTCCGCCTAGGCTCCGCGGCCGCATAGCCTCAAAAGACCGCGTAGTCTCAACAGACCGCGCATAGGAATCCCCGCGTCGGGCTAAACACCGGAATGATCAATCCTCGAGCATACGGCGCTCGCATAGTCTCACAGACCGCATAGCCGTAGAGACCGCGTCAGGGCAAGCCCCGGTATAACGATCGAGGGTAGGTGATACAATAACGACAACGGACTTCCGGTTAGCAACGTAAGCACATCAAGAATGACCCTTTTACACGAATTCAAGACACTAACCTGTAGCATCATAATATGTCTACTTATCACACAAATCTCACTACACTTAATGAAATCAATACAAGGCTTTTATAAACAAACAAGTAAACAGTTCCTTTTTATCTTCTTAAGTTGTTATACCTAACTTCCCATAAAGCTAGTATAACTCTTAAGCTTTTGTTTTAAAAACCAAATATTTATCTTCTGTTAAAAATGATTCAGTAATCTTTTGAAATGTTTTCAGTTCTTTGTTATTCAGGCTTAAGCCGTGAGGCATTGCCGTAAGTATTATTCAGGCTTAAGCCGTGAGGCATTGCCATAAGTATTATTCAGGCTTAAGTCAAAGACATTGCCGTAGTTATTATTCGATTAACACGTATGCGTCTCTCGTACAATATTGTAAAATATCATGCTTTAGGAAGAATCACATACCTTCAATGAAAACCACCTGCCAAGTTGAATATGTCGCGCGCAGAGAGTCAGCCTATAATAGTCACAGATATCTATCAAAGACTACTCTGAAGGTCATTCTAAACAGAGGGTTCATAATTCTACGGTAAGTCGGGCGACTTCCACTACAGTGAGCTATATAAGTCTCATGTGAAAACAGATCCTATGTAAATCTGATTTGATTATTCTTCTAAGTATTTATACTTATTCTTATTCTACAACAGTAAGTATTCTCTAATTCAAAAGAGGGTTAGGATTAGTTACCTCGGTAAGCCCAATAATATCCTAGAAAAAGTCGCGCCTGAGCAAGGTTTTGCTCTAAGTTGTATGCTCGAGAAACATTTGATGTTCTTCACAACTTATAATAAGTACTATGTTATTTGGGCTAGGGTATTTTGGGCATTATAACAAAACAAGAAGGAAACTTTTCTACCATGGGTGGGGGGGTAGGTTTCGGCTAGGCTAGGGGGTGGGGTAGCCTCGGCCAAGCTTCTCGAGGGAGGGGGTGTTGGGACGAATTGCTACAAAGGGAGAGGAAGGATTTTTAGACTTGGAAAGCTTTTGTGGATGAAGAACTCTTCATCTCAAGAGGGTATTTATAGCTCAAGCCTTGGCCAATGGCCAAGATGAAGACAAGTGCAAGGCAAGTGTAAGGCCAAGATCAAGCCAAGTGCACCCTAACCCCTACTCCACAAAACACTCCAAAACACTCCACAAAACATGGCACAAAACAAGGCCTAAGCAAGGAACCAATCGGCCAAGGCCAACACCCCTTTTGGGCCTTGATCGTCCAAAGCCACCCCACTTGCTTCCAATGTGAGGTGACACTCCGTTGGTCCAAAATGTTTCGTCTCTCGGAAAAATCCGCAAAATAAGAAATGGCATAGCGGAATTTACTCTGAAGGCGTGGAAACGTTTCGTCGGAAAAATTCTTTTAGTGAGTTGTGTACAAAAGAAAGCGTCGAGGCTAACTAAGGCCAAGCTTTTTATGCGTATTCCCTTACGCACATACTGCGAAATACGGTATTACATTCTCCCCTCGCCGAAACATTCGTCGAATGTTCCTTCTCAAGACAGTTAACGACAAGATTCTTCATAACTTAAACAGTTTGCAAATGCCACACGCGGCCACAAAACAACACTTAGGCATAAACGATAACGAAAATTTACAAGTAGGAAAGTGAATTACCTGGAGGTGTGGGGAATAGGTGAGGATACTTATGCCTCATGTCCTCGCCGGCTTCCACGTCATCTCCTCTCACGAGCTCGTTCGCCACAAGACTTTGTGGAAGCCGTCGCCGTCATGAGCGCTAACGACGATCGACTATCGCTATGGGAATCTCCTCATACGATAACCCCTCGGTCACACTGGACATCGTCAATCGGTGTACCACTAGATGGATCCGATACATCTCTCCGGCGTAGATACGTGAAAAACCGGATGTCTTGCCTCCGGATCGGACGGCAGATCAACTCATAGGCAACCTTGCCTACCTCGCGGACAATCTAAGCGGTCCAATGTACTGGTGAGTTTCCCGCTTCTTCCCAAATCTCATCACACCCTTCATGGGTGACACCTAGGAAAACCCAATCATGAACCTCGAACTCAAGATCCGACGATGATGATCTGCATCGACACATCGACTACGAGTGTCAATAAGCGCTCTCGGATAAGCTTCACCTTATCCAGCTCACTGCGCACCGTCTGGTCCCACTAGCCGCCTCGCCACATCGAACCAACCTATAGGCGTCTGCGCACTTCCTCATACAAGGCCTCATAAGGCGCCATCGAATCTTTGGGTGGTAGCTATTATTATACGCAAACTCAACTAGAGGCAAATGATCCTCCCAACTACCACTGAAGTCAATAACACGTGCTCGCGTTCCTCAAGAGTGCGGATAGTGCGCTCTGCACGTCGATGCTGCGTGGATGAAATGCGTTACTCGTGCTCACTGCGTCCTAAACCCCTCTGGAAGGACCTCGAAGTTAGCGTGGCGGGCTCCTGCATGCGATATGATCGAAGTAGGGACTCCATGCAGTCTGACGATCTCTCGGATGTAAAGTCTGGCATAATCCTCAGCCGAAAAAGTCGTCCTGACGGGAAGAAAGTGGGCTGATTTTCGTCGACCGTCGGCGATAACCCATATAGAATCATGTCTCCTCCGAGTGCGAGGTAATCCACGTGATGAAGTCCATGTTGATTACCTCCCACTTCAGTCGGGATCTCGATAATGCGTAACAAACCACGGGCCTCTGGTGCTCTACCTTCACCTGCTGACAACACGGGCACTGAGCTACGAACTCTGCAACGTCTCTCTTCAAGCCATCCCACCAATACAGATCTAAGGTCGTGGTACATCTTGGTCGACCCCGGATGGATAGTAATGCTTGCGTGTGCTTCCCAAGAACTCGCCAAGTCACGAAACATCTGGAACACGATGCGCCTCAAACCTTAGCACCCCATCGGTGCTACCTCAAAGGACCGCGCCTCACGAAGAGGCGTATCACGATATCGAATCAAAGTGGATCCTCGAACTGTTGCCTCTTCACCTCGCCGGCGATGGAAGACTCGGCAACCTCACGAACTCTAACCCCACTGCTATCAGAATCAATCAAACGGACACCAAGACTCGCTAACTGATGCAAATCACGAACCATGTCCCTCCTCTCTAGCTCTATTTCATTATATTCCATCCATATCCCAATTCCATTCATTTAATATACCTTTGGTGTCTAGCTGCACATCTGATAGGCTCCCCATCGACCTACGACTAAGAGCATACGCCCTGACATTGGCCTTCCGGGTGGTACGGGATATCAACATCGTAATCCTTAAGCAACTCTAACCACCGCCTGCAGCCGTAAGTTCGGCTCCTCTGGTGAAGATATCTTGGAGGCTCTTGTGGTGCGTATAAATATCCACGTGAACCCCATACAAATAGTGCCTCGGATCTTCAAAGCGTGAATTACGGTGCCAACTCAAATCATGGGTGGGGTAGTTCCTGCGTGTTTCTTGGTGTCGGGATGCGTATGCTATAACCACTGCCATGCTGCATCAACACACATCCCAACCCGATGCACGACGCGTCACAATATACGACATAACCGCGGACCTCGGAAGAGTAAAGCGAGGCGATCGTCAATCTCTCCAAAGAATCGAAACCACGCTCACAAGCATCGTCCACGGAACTTGCGCCTACGAGTCGGCCTAGTCAATGGTGCGAAGATAAAGCAAACTTCTCTACGAACGCCGATAATATCTGCGAGGCCCGAGCTGCGAACCTCTGCCGGAGTAGTAGGTCTAGGCAAGTCTCGATGCCTCGATCTTGGCGTATCAACTCGAATGCCATCGGCCAAACAATATGCCCAAGAAACGCCATCAAGTCAGCAAAACTCACATTTGGAAAACTTGGCGTCTGGCTGCTGGTCTGGAGAAGCGTCGGCCACGATCGCCAAATGCTCGCGTGCTCCTGCTCTGGCGAGAATAAACCAAGATATCATCAATGAACACTATCACAAGCGTGTCCAAAATGGTTTGAACACTCGGTTCATCAAATCCATGAATCTGCGGAGCATTGGTCAACCAAAGACATGACCACGAACTCATAATGCGTCGCAGGGTCGGAATGCGATCTAGGGACATCCACCTCTCGACTCGCACTTTGATGATAGCCGATCGCGATCAATCTTGGAGAAACATCTCGCACCAACCAGTCGAACAAATCATCAATCACGGGAAGGGGTATCTGTTCTTAATGGTCACCTTGTTCACCGTAATCAACACACATGCGCGGCGTCCGTCCTTCTTCTTCACGAACAATCTGGCGCTCCCGAGGAGAAACAGGCCTAATGAAGCCCTTCTCTAGCAAATCCCTAAGTGATCCTTGACTCTCTCAACTCGGCGGTGCCATTACGTATGGCGGAATGGAAATAAGTAGAGTATCCGCAACACATCTATACAAAACTCGATCTCCTCTCGGGAGGATACCGGAGGTCATCAGGAAACACGTGCGGGAACTCGTGACTCTTTGGGCGGCGAAAATCTGGTACGCGGCTTGATATCAAACACGAGCGAGATGATAGATATACCCATGTACCATCTTCCTAGCCTTGGTAGGAAATAAACCTACCACCGGCGATACCGTGCTCCTCACTCAACAATGGCTCGCCGAAGCGGAACCGTACTACTCTCTCTGCGGTCTACATTGGCGTAGCAAGCTAGCCAATCCGTCCCATAATCACGTCGAAGTCAATCATCTCCAACTCTATCAAGTCGGCTGAGGTCAGACGGTGTAAATAGTCACAGGACAAGCTCTATATACCCGCCGAGCTACCACCGAATCACCCATGGCGTAGCTACCTCGAAAGGGTCTATGGACTCGGGCTCTATCCTATCCTACTAGCAACAAGGGAGATATATAGGGCCAGTAGAACCGGATCTATCAAAGCATACATCAAACCGAAGCGATAAGGTACTGTGGCGACATCGGTGAGGCCTCACGATCTGTCGGTGGACAAAGCATATATGCGGTTACGAGGACGCTAGAAGCGGGACTGCGCCCACGACCTCTGCCGCGACCGATCCATGTGTACCTTGCCTCGGGCGAGTAGCTGTCGAGGATGAAGAAGCGGCGAACCACATGGCCCGGGCCTACTACCCAGCGCCGCTCGGTCGGACAAACTCGCGAAATTACCTGCGGCCACAAGTATAGCGGGCTCGAATCTGACTCCCGAATGGTATCTGCCACAGCGGGCACGGCGGAACCTCGAGCAGTTAGCACCCTGCTACCACGGAAATCCAGTCACTGGGGCCACGACCGCCCTTGGCGCTCTGGTATCTTGAAAATGAGGTAGGAGCGCTCTGCGGTGGCTGTGGTGCAAATCTGGACTTCTGCTGATGCCGCCCACCACGAGGACCACCAAAGAACCGGCCGTCTTGGCCTTCTGCTGGCGATATCGCTCTACCGCGGTCTCTACGCTCCTCACATCGGTCATGAGCTGCATACGGGTTATGTCCATTACTGGTGAAGGGACACGCGCAAGACTTCGGCCATGTAATCATCTAGCCCGGTGACATAGCGATGCACCTGTCCTCCGTCTGCTACCGGTCGGGGACATATCGAGCCAAGAATCAAACTTCGACATTGTACTCCTCTCATGCGTCCTCCCTGTCTCAACAAGAATCTATCGGCTCGTGCCCTCACCATCTGCGGAGGCGAAGTGTGTGAGAAAAGCCTCAAAACTCATCCCATACGCGGTGCATGCTACTCTCCCGGAAAGCTCGTAGATCAAACCAATCGGCTGCGGTATCACGCGGCCGTCTGAACGAATATCACGGACTCGGTCTACTGAAGCCACGATCACCGCGATAATCCTCTGCGGTGACGGATGAACTCCTGCGGATCATCTTGGCCTCGACCGTAAAACTGCGGAGGCTACAACTAAGAAATCCAGTAGTCTCAAACTATACGCCTCGGGTGCACTACGGGTGCGGCCCAGGCTGGGCCGGGCTGGGCTGCGCGTCCGGCCTCTCCGCCGTGTCGGGCCTGACTTTAGCCAAAAGGCTGGGCCGTCTCCTTGTACCCTAACTCCTCGCCCGGTGTGGGACGGAGGTGGGAAGTGCTGTGGTCTCTTTGAAATTTGGCGGCGTCATAGAACTCGCCGTCTCGGTATAGCGGGCACGAGCCCTCGTGACTCTGGGTGTCCTGCTAGCGACTCCATTTGCCTTGCCATACAGGCGGGTTGCCTTACGTGGAGGCATAAGCATTACGAGGAAAGAAATACGTTAGAGGTCAACCTATAACACAGATCTAAAGCACTATCTCAGAATTAGAAGAAATGAAACCAATCATAAAAATCCTATACAATCATGATTATTGGTGTGGTGCACAACACACCGAAAATCAAGACTCTACTAGATACGGTCTGTAGACACTTTCAGAGGATTAACTGCTCTGATACCACTTTTGTCACGACCCGTTCGGGGCGTGGTAGTGCCTTGCAGGGCACCCAAGTAGTCATACATCAGTGTCGGCGGAAATATAAAGCAAGACATGAAACGATTTATAAAATAGAACACGGTTTAAGTGAGAAAACATCGCCTTTCGGCATATATATAAAAACATGGTTTAGCGATTACATCAAATCTT
Organism: Przewalskia tangutica; assembly: GCA_029844215.1. NCBI lineage: Eukaryota > Viridiplantae > Streptophyta > Magnoliopsida > Solanales > Solanaceae > Przewalskia > Przewalskia tangutica. Next base: position 110,653,471 of record CM056718.1, read on the forward strand.
GTACAAGGACTCTGAGACCTCTGAGAAATATACAACTATGGCGGGACGGGGCCCGCCATACCTGTATACAAAACTATCTACAACGGGGAGATCATACCCAAAGTAGAGCCTCGGAAAGGATGGAGCTCACGACACACGTAGAGATCCTAGGAATGTGGATCTAGCACTGCTTGCCCCTGCGGCATGAGCGCGGCCGAAGAGTCGATTACAGTACCAAGTATGTGAAACTATAAAGAAGCGAAATAAAATCAAAGTATTTAACACCTTTTCACAAATACAATCGGTTCAATTGCACATAGTGTCACATCACTGCAACAACGATAATAGGAAAAGCGTATGTGTCTATTCTAGGCGCGAATGATCGAAGCAAGGCGATCGCCCATAGTATCGTGCGTGCCTAGTCTGGACTTCCGCGGCCGCATGGGTCGCACACGGACCGCGTGGTATTCCCACATCGGGGCGACCCGGCATCCGCCTGGGCTCCGCGGCCGCGTAGCCTCGAAGACCGCGTAGTCTCAGCGGACCGCATAGGAATCCCGCGTCGGGCTAAACACCGGAATGATCAATCACGGAGCATCTGCTGCTCGCATAGTCTCACGAACCGCGTAGCCGTAGAGACCGCGTCGAAGGCAAGCCACCGGTATAACGATCGAGGGTAGGTGATACAATAACGATACAGCGGACTTACAGGTTAGCAACGTAAGCCTGCAAAGAATGACCACTTTTACGGCAATTCAAGACACTAACCGGTAACATCATAATATGTCTACTTATCACACAAATCTCACTACACTTGTAAATCAATACAAGGCTTTTATAAACAAACAAGTAAGCATTCCTTTTATCTTCTTAAGTTGTTATACCTAACTTCCCATAAAGCTAGTATAACTCTTAAGCTTTTGTTTTAAAACCAAATATTTATCTTCTGTTAAAAATGATCGATAATCTTTTGAAATGTTTTGATTCTTTGTTATTGAGCTTAAGCGTGAGGCATTCTGTAAGTATTATTCGAGCTTAAGCGTGAGGCATTACCATAAGTATTATTCGGGCTTAAGTCAAAGACATTGTCGTAGTTATTATTCGATTAACACGTATGCGTCTGGTACTATATATTGTAAAATATCATGCTTTAGGAAGAATCACATACCTTCTCGTGAAAACCACCTTAAGTTGAATATGTGCCGTGAGAGTCGACCTATAATAGTCACATATATCTATCAAAGACTACTCTGAAGGTCATTCTAAGCAGAGGGTTCATAATTCTACGGTAAGTCGGGCGACTTCCCTACAGTGAGCTATATAAGTCTCTTGTGAAACAGTCTATGTAAATCTGATTTGATTATTCTTCTAAGTATTTATACTTATTCTTATTCTACAACGATAAGTATTCTCTAATTCAAAGAGGGTTAGGATTAGTTACCTCGGTAAGCCCAATAATATCCTAGAAAAGTCGCGCTGAGCAGGTTTTGCTCTAAGTTGTATGCTCGAGAAACCTTATAAGTTCTTAACTACTTCTACTAAGTAGTATGTTATTTGGGGTTGGGTATTTTGGGAATTATAACAAAACAAGAAGGAAAGTTTTCTACAATGGGAGGGGGGGTAGGTTTCGGCTAGGCTAGGGGGTGGGGTCGCCTCGGCCAAGGTTCTCTAGGGGAGGGGGGGGGGGTGTTGGGCGAATTGCTACCAAGGGCGTGGGACGGATTGTTTGACTTGGAACGCTTTTGGTGGATGACGAACTCTTCATCTCAAGAGGGTATTTATAGCTCAAGCCTTGGCCAACCAATGGCCAAGATGAAGACAAGTGCAAGGCAAGTGTAAGGCCAAGATCAAGCCAAGTGCACCTAACCCCTACTCCACAAAACACTCACAAAACACTCGCAAAACATGGCACAAAACAAGGCCTAAGCAAGGAACCAATCGGCGAGGCAACACCCCTTTTTGGGCCTTGATCGTCCAAAGCCACCCACTTGCTTCCAATGTGAGGTGACACATGTCACCCTCCGTTGGTCCAAAATGTTTCGTCTCTCGGAAAAATCCGCATAAAAATAAGAAATGGCATAGCGGAATTTACTCTACGAAAGGCGTGGAAGCGTTTAGTCGGAAAGCGATTCTTTTAGTGAGTTGTGTACAAAAAGCGTCGAGGCTAACTAAGGCCAAACTTTTATGCGTATTCCCTTACGTACATACTGAAATACTGGTATTACGGTTTTATTGACACAGGTGGGACACAGTGTTCATATATACTCCTTGGTGTTGTTATATCATAGGCTGGCGGTGAGGAAGGAATTCCAGACACAGTGATGATTTGGAGGCATGAGTCACGACTTGATATGACTATTTATATGTGGTGTCTTGTAGTTTGGTTATCATACATGTCTCTGCTTTATATACGCTATGATTTCATTTCTGATATTCTGATTTCACATACTTAGTACTGTTGTCTTGACCTCCTTGAGGGCTGCGTTCATCTGCATGAGTAGAGTTACATCAGTGTCGATCCATTTATAGGATCACCTTTGACATATTGGGAAGCTCAGTTCCTTGGAGGCTTATCTTTGGTATGTTACCACTGATGCAGAGTTCTTGTACATTCAGGGTATGGCGGGGCCTGTCCGTCATAGTTGTTGTAAAAATTTTAGAGTGCATGCTTTGTTGTGGGCGGGGTTGTAAGGATTATGCTTGTTCAAATGTCTATATATATATATATTGTCACGACAGTTCAGGGCAGTGGATCGTGTCTTACCGGGCACCCAAGCGATCATCATCGAGAAAATCAGCGGAAATATAAAACAAGACATGAAACAGTTGTAAAATGAGACACAGTTTATCTGATGAAAAGCTTGCCTTTCGGCATATATATATAACACAAGTTTTGCAGTTACATCCCAACTGTACAATAGGACTACAGACCTCTCAGGAAGTAAACAACTATGGCGGGGCGGGGCCGCCATACCCTGAATGTACAAACTATCTACAATACAGGGAGATCATACCAAAAAGTAGAGCCTCCGGAGAAGATGGAGCTCCTGACACCAATGCAAAGAGATCCTAAGGATGTGGATCTAGCACCTGCGGCATGAACGCAGCCCCCCGAAGGAGGTCAGTACAACAGGTACTAAGTATGTGAAACTGTAAAGTACTTAAATGAAAACATATCATTTTAAAATCAGTTTTGCAAGTATGTATGAAACAACGAGGTAACCGCATAGTGCCACATCATAAACAAGAGCAACAATAGGTAAAGCTAGCAGGTCTTTTCTAGGTGTGAATGATCGAGCGAGGCAATTGCGTAGTATCACCATGCAAGCCTAATCACGGACTCCGTAGTCGCGTAGGCCACTCACATAGGCGCGTAGGGTATATAACCCGCATTGATGGTAGCTACTCTTCGGCATCGTCCTGGACTAGTAGTCCGCATGGCAACATAGAGCGCATGAGGTATAACCCCGCATCACTAACACGGAACTCCGTAGCTCGCGCATAGGTCCCTGGACCGCGTGAGGTATTCTCGAATCATGGTCCCGGATCGCTGAGTCTACCCGCGTCGGAGGCGGCTTAACCCCGGTAATATGTCAAGAGGTGAGTGATATTACACTAACATAACGACTTATCGTTAAACAACATAAGCCGCAAAAATACTCTCTTATACAAGCGTTACAACACACATAGCATCATATCATGTCTACTTATCAAACCATCTTATTATTCTTTTCACAAATCAATATAAGTGCATTTATAAACACATAGGCAAAGCTGTTTCTTTTATCATGCTTAAGTGGTTATACCTAACTTCCCATAAAGCTAGTATAACTCTTAAGCTTCATTTTAAAACCAATTAGTTCTCTTACATTAAGAATGATTGATAATCTTTTGAAATGCTTTGGATCCTTATTATTCGTGCTTAAGTCGCGAGACATTGCCGTAAGTATTATTCGGGCTTAAGTCGAAAGACATTGCGTAGTTATTATTCGATTAACACGTATGCGTCTACCGTACTATATATTTTAAAAATATCATGCTTTAGGAAGAATCACATACCTTCTCGCGAAAACCACGCCAAGTTGAATATGTCGTATGAGAGAATCAACCTATAATAGTCGGACACGTCTATCAACGTCTAGACTACTCGTAAGCGATTCTAAGAAGAGGTCCTTTATTCTACGGAAAATCGGGCGTGACTTCCCTGCGGTGGCTGCTCAAGTCTCTGTGAAACAGTCTAAGTAAGTATAGTTCAATTATTCTTCTTTTAAACCGCTTCTCTTGTGATAACAGTTCAATTCTATTCTGTAATATTCTTCTAAGTATTTAATACTTATTCTTATACTACTACAGTATGTATTCTCTAATTCAAAAGAGGGTTAGGATTATTTACCTCGGTAAGCCCAATAATATCCTAGATAAAAGTCGATCAGGAGCAAGGCTTAGCTCTAAGTTATGCGCTCAGATAGCTCCAAGGAAACCTTAGAAGTTCTTCACAACTTCTACTAAGTACTAAGGGATTTGGGCTAGGGTATTTTGGGCATTATAACAATACTAGAAGGCAACTTTTCTACCAAGGGAGGGGGGGTAGATTTCGGCTAGGCTAGGGGGGGATTAGCCTCGGCTAAGCTTCTCAAGGGGGGGGGGGGGGGGAGGTGTTTGGACGAAAAGGCTTAAGGGAGAGGAGAAGGATTTTCAAGACTTGGAAAGGAATTTGTGGATGAAGAACTCTTCATCTTAAGGGGGTATTTATAGGTCAAGACATGGCCAACCAATGGCCAAGATTTAGCCAAGTGCTAGGCAAGTGTAAGGTCAAGATTAGGGCAAGTGTCCTTGGCCAACTTGCACACAAAATATCCTACCAACTCCAAGACAAAATTGGACACTCCAATCGGCCATATTGACGCCTCAAGTCCATCATTTGGAGGGTGACAAGTGTCGCCTCCCGTTGGTCCAAAATGTTTAGTCTCTCGGAAAAATTCGCAAAAATTAGAAATGACATGGCGGAATTTACCCTACGAAGGCGTGGAAGCGTTTCGTCGGAAAACTATTCGTTTTGTGAGTTGTGCCAAAAAAAGCGTCTAGTGCCTAAACTTTAAGGCTAAACTTTTATGCGTATTCCACACGTACATACTCTGAAATACGGTATAACATTCTCCTCGCTAGAAACATTCGTCGAATGTTCCTTCCCAGACGGATAACGATAAGGTTCTTCATAACTTAAGCGGTTTGCAAATGCCACACACGGCCACAAAACAACACTTAGGCATAAGCGATAATGAAAATTTACAAGTAGGAAAGTGAATTACACGGAGGTGTGGGAATAGGTGAGGATACTACGCCTCATGTCTTCCTCGGCTTCCACGTCATCTCCTCCCGAGCTCGTTCGCCACAAGACTTTGTGGAAGCCACGTCCTTCGTCGCGACGCCTAACTTGACGATCGATTATCGCTATGGGAATCTCCTCATACGATAACCCCTGGTCACTGGACATCGTCGTCGGGTGTACCCTAGATGGATCCCGATACATCTCGCCGGCGTAGATACGTGAAAAACGGATGCCGCCTCGGATCGGACGGCGGATCAACTCATAGGCAACCTTGCCTACCTACGGACAATGCGAAGCGGCCCGATGTACGCGGTGAGTTTCCCTTCTTCCGAATCTCATCACACCGCCGTGGGTGGCACGCTAGGAAAACCCAATCATGAACCTCGAACTCCGGATCTGGCGACGATGATCTGCATATGACTTCATGCGACTCGGTGTCGGTAACCTCTCTGGATAAGCTTCACCTTATCCACTGCTGCACCGTCTGGTCCCACTAATCGCACCTCGCCCACATCGAACCAACTATAGGCGATCTGCACTTCCTCATACAAGGCCTCATAAGGCGCCCGTCGAATCTGGAGTGGTAGCTATTATTGCATGAAACTCAACTAGAGGCAAATGATCCTCCGGCTACCACGAAGTCGATAACACGGGCTCGCAACATATCCTCGAAGTGCGGATAGTGCGCTCGGCTTTGTCCGTCGTCTGTGGATGGAATGCGATGCTCGAGCTCACTGCGTCCTAAACCTCTGGAAAGACCTCGAAGTTAGCGTAAGCGGGCTCCTGCATGCGATATGATCGAAATAGGGACTCCATGCGATCGGCGATCTCTCGGATGTAAAGTCGGCATAATCCTCGGCCAAAAAGTCGTCTGACGGAAGAAAGTGGTGATTTCGTCAACGTCGGCGATAACCCATATAGAATCATGTCTCCTGCGAGTGCGAGGTAATCCTGTGATGAAGTCCATGTTGATTACCTCCACTTCGGTCGGGATCTCTATCGCCTGCAACAACCCTCCCGGCCTCTGGTGCTCTACCTACACCTGCTGATAACCTGGGCTCTGAGCTACGAACTCTGCAACGTCCCTCTTCAAGCCATCCCACCAATACACAGATCGAAGGTCGTGGTACATTTTGGTCGACCACGGATGGATAGAGTAACTTGTATTTGTGTGCTTCCCCAGAACTGCTGTGAAGTCTGAAACATCTGGAACACACACGCCCTCAAACCTTAGCACCCGTGGTCTTTGCCTCAAAGGACCGCTTGCCTCACGAAGAGGCGTATCGCGATAACGTGTCAAAGCGGATCCTCGGCTGTTGCCTCTTCACCTCGCCGGCGATGGAAGACTCGGCAACCTCACGAACTCGAACCCACCGCTATCGTAATCAATCAAGCGGACACAAGGCTCGCTAAGCGATGCAAATCACGAACCATGTCCTCACTCTCTGCTGCATCGATAGGCTCCCATCGACCTACGACTAGGCATCTGCGCCTGACATTGGCCTTCCCGGGTGGTACGGGATATCAACATCGTAATCTTTAAGCAACTCTAACCACCGTCTCGCCGTAAGTTCGGCTCCTGCTGGTGAAGATATCTTTGGAGGCTCTTGTGGTGCGTATAAATATCCACATGAACCCATACAAGTAGTGCCTCGGATCTTGGCGTGAATCACCGCCGACTCAAATCATGGGTGGGGTAGTTCTCGTGTTTCTTGGTGTCGGGATGCATACTCTATAACCTTGCCTGCTGCGTCAACACACATCCCAACCGATGCGGCGCGATCACAATACACAACATAACCGTCTGGACCTGCGGAAGAGTAAGAGCGAGCGGTCGTCGATCTCTCTTTCAAGAATCGAAACCACCGCTCCAAGCATCGATCCATCAAACTTGCGCCTTACGAGTCGGCCTAGTCAATGGTGCGAAGATAGAAGCAAACTTCTCCACGAACCGCGATAATATCCTGCAAGGCCCGAAAAGCGTGAACCTCTGCCGGAGTAGTAGGTCTAGGCCAAGTCCTGATCGTCTCGATCTTGGCGTATCCACTCGAATGCCATCGGCCGACAATATGCCCAAGAAAAGCCACGAAGTCAACAAAACTCACATTTGGAAAACTTGGCGTCAATGCTGGTCTGGAGAAGCGTCGGCCTGATCGCCAAATGCTCGCGTGCTCGCCTTTCTGGCGTGAATAAACCAAGATATCATCAATGAACACTATCACAAACGTGTCCAAAAATGGTTTGAACACTCGGTTCATCAAATCGATGAATCTGCGGGAGCATTGGTCAACCAAAAGGCATGACCACGAACTCATAATGCGTCTGGGTCCGAATGCGATCCTGGGACATCCACCTCTCGACTCGCACTGATGATAGCGATCGCGGTCAATCTTGGAGAAACATCTCGCACTTCACCTGGGTCGAACAAATCATCAATCACGGGAAGGGTATACATTCTTAATGGTCACCTTGTTCATTGCACTGTAATCAACACACGTGCGCGGCGTCGTCCTTCTTCACGAACAATATCGGCGCTCCCGGGGAAACACTAGGCTGATGAAGCCGCTTCTCCGGCCAAATCCCTAAGATGATCCTTGACTCTCTCAACTCGGCGGTGCCATTACGTATGGCGGAATGGAAATAGCCGAGTGTCCGCAATATGTCTATACAAAACTCAATCTCCTCTCGGGAGGATGCGGGAGTGCGTGCGGAAACACGTCGGGAACTCTCGACTCTTTGGGCGGTGAAAATGCGGCGCTGCGACCTCGATTATCAAACACGAGCGAGATGGTAGATATACCATGCTTCGTACCATCTTCCTAGCCTTGGTAGGAAATAAACCTACCGCCGGTGATACCGTGCTCCTCCACTCAACAACCGGCTCGCCGAGCTGGGCCGTGCTACTCTCTCTGCGGTCTACATTGGCGTAGCGAAGCTAGCCAATCCATCCCATGATCACGTCGAAGTCAATCATCTCCAACTCTATCAAGTCGGCTAAGTCGGCGGCGTAAATGGTCACGGGACAAGCTCTATATACCGCCGAGCTACCACCGAATCACCCAGCTGGCGTAGCTACCTCGAAAAGGTCTATGGACTCGGGCTCTATCCACATCCTACTAGCAACAAGGGAGATATATGGGACATAGTAGAACCGGATCTATCAAAGCATACATCAAACCCGAGCCCGATAAGGTACCTGTGACGACATCGGTGAGGCCTCCTGATCCTATCGGCTGGACAAAGCATAAATGCGGTTCTGAGGACCGCTAGAACTGGGACCCGCGCCACAACCTCTGCCGCGACCTGCTGGTCCATGAGTACCTTGCCCTCGGGCGGTAGGTGTCGAGGATGAAGAAGACGGCGAAAGAACTGTAGGTGACCACCATCCGTCAGCCGCCGGTGGACGGTTCCTCGCATAGTGACCTGGCGGCCTGGCGAAACAAGCTCTGTAGCGGCGCCACAACTCCGAAGTGGGATCTACGCGTCGGCCACCGAGAGGTGGTCCGTCGGCGATACCTCTGCTGCGGGCGTCACGAAGTCACGGGGCCGCAGTGCGCCGCCGAATATCTGGTGTCTTGAGGCGGTGCGGAGTGCTCAGCTGGTGTGGTGCAAATCTAGGCTAGCTGCGAGGCGCCCACGATAGCCACCAAAAGACCTGCCGTCACGGTCTTAACCTGCTGCTTTCTGTCGACGTCGGTCTACGCTCGCCGCATCGAGCATGAGCTGCATGCGGGTAATGTCCATACGGTGAAGGAAACACCGCGCATGACTCGGCCATATAATCATCTAGCCGGTGGCGTGGCGGTGCACCCTATCCTCATACTCTGCTACCAACGGGACATATCGAGCGATGAATCAAACTCGACATTGTACTCCCTAACGGTCGTCTCTGCCTCAGCGGTACAAATCTATCGGCCGCGCCCTCGCCGTCTGTGGAGGCAAGAAGTGAGTGAGAAAGCCTCGAGAACTCATCCCAGTAGTTGGGGCGCGTGCTCTCCGGGATAACTCCGTGAATCAAACCAATCGATTGCGGTATCACGCGCGGCTATGTGAACCAAAGATCACGGACTCGGTCTCGATGCCCGATCACTCTCAAAATCCTCTGTAGGCGGCGGATGAAATCCTGCGGATCATCCTCGGCCTCGACCAGTAAAACTACGGCGGGCTCTGACTCGGGAAGTCTTGTAGCCTCAAACTCTGCGCCTCGGGTGAACCACGGTACGGCCCGAGGTGGGGCTGAGCTGCGCGTCGGCTGTCCCGTATGCAGCCACGATCACGGCGATGGCGGGCCATCTCTGTAACCCATCTCATCTGCTCCGGTGTGGGGCGGAGGTGTAAATCTTGTGGTCTCGTCGGCCGCTGCTGCCTAAACCTCACGGGGTGGCGTCGTAGAACTCGCCGTCTGCGGTATAGGCCCGGGCAGAGCCCTCATGACTCTAGGTGTCCCACTAGCAGCTCTCTCGGCTGCCTTGCCCTTCTGGGCCCGGGTTGCCTTACGTGGAGGCATAACTGTTACAGAAAAAGGGATACGTTAGAAGGGTCGGGCTTATAATCTGACTCTAAGGCACGATCTCGGAATGAGAAGAATGAAACCAATCCTAAATATCCTATAGCCTCACGATTATTGGTGTGGTGCACAACACCGATAATCAAGAACTACTAGATACGGTGCAGTAGACACTTTCAGAGGATTAATCGCTCGATACCACTTTTGTCACGACCCGTTCGGGGCGTGGTAGTGTCTTACCCGCACCAGCGATCATACATCGGAGAAAATCGCGGAAATATAAAACACGACATGAAACCTTTGTAAAATGAGACACAGTTTATCTGATGAAAAGCTTGTCTTTCGGCATATATATATAACCCAAGTTTTGCAGTTACATCCCAACTGTACAATAGGACTACAGACCTCTAAGGAAGTAAACAACTATGGCGGGACAGGGCCCCGCCATACCCTGAATGTACAAACTATCTACAATACAGGAGATCATGCAAAAGTAGAGCCTCGGAGAAGATGGAGCTCACGACACCAATGCAAAGAGATCCTAAGGATGTGGATCTAGCACTGCGGCATGAACGGCCCAGAAGAGTCGATAACAATTACTAAGTATGTGAAGCGTAAAGTACTTAAATGAAAACATATCATTTTAAAATCGGTTTTGCAAGTATGTATGAAACAACCAAGGTAACGCATAGTGCCACATCATAAACAAGAGCAACAATAGGTAAAGTAATGAGTCTTTTCTAGGTGCGAATGATCGAGCGAGGCCAATTGCGTAGTATCACCATGCAAGCCTAATCTGGACTCCGTAGTCGCATAGGCCACTCACGTAGGCGCGTAGGGTATATAACCCGCATCGGTAGCTACTCCTCGGCGTCGTCACGGACTCGTAGTCGCGCATGGCCACATAGACCGCATGAGGTATAACCCCGCATCACTAACACGGAACTCCGTAGCTCGCATAGGTCCCTGGACCCGCATGAGGTATTCTCGAATCATGGTCCCGCATCTTTGAGTCTACCCACGCGGAGGCGACAACTTAACCCCGGTAATATGTCAAGAGGTGAGTGATATTACACTAACATAACGACTTATCGTTAAACAACATAAGCCTGGCAAGAATACTCTCTCTTATACAAGCGTTACAAGACAACACACATAGCAATATATCATGTCTACTTATCAAACCATCTTATTATTCTTTTCACAAATCAATATAAGTCATTTATAAACACATAGGCAAAGCTGTTTCTTTTATCATGCTTAAGTGGTTATACCTAACTTCCCATAAAGCTAGTATAACTCTTAAGCACATTTTAAAAACCAAAGTTCTCTTACATTAAGAATGATTGATAATCTTTTGAAATGCTTTGGATCCTTATTATTGGGCTTAAGTCGCGAGACATTGCCGTAAGTATTATTCGAGCTTAAGTCGAAAGACATTGCCGTAGTTATTATTCGATTAACACGTATGCGTCTACCGTACTATATATTTTAAAAAATATCATGCTTTAGGAAGAATCACATACCTTCTACGAAAACCACGCCAAGTTGAATATGTCGCGAGAGAATCAACCTATAATAGTCGACACGTCTATCAACGTCTGAACTACTGCATGTGATTCTAGCGAGAGGGTCCTTTATTCTACGGAAAATCGGGCGGACTTCCCTACGGTGAGCTACTCAAGTCTCGTGAAAGCAGTCCTAAGTAAGTATAGTTCAATTATTCTTCTTTTAAACCGCCTACTGTGATAACAGTTCAATTCTACGTAATAATCTTAAGTATTTAATACTTATTCTTATACTACTACGGATGTATTCTCTAATTCAAAAGAGGTTAGGATTATTTACCTCGGTAAGCCCAATAATATCCTAGATAAAAGTCGATCAGAGCAAGGCTTAGCTCCTAAGTTATGCGCTCAGATAGCTCCAGAAACCTTAGAAGTTCGTCACAACTTCTACTAAGTACTCAGGGATTTGGGCGAGGGTCTTGTGGGCATTATAACAATACTAGAAGGCAAATTTTCTACCCAGGGAGGGGTTGATTTGGCTAGGCTAGGGAGATTAGCCTCGGCTAAGCTTCTCAAAAGGGGAGGTGTTTGGACGAAAAGGCTTAAGGGAGAGGAGAAGGATTTTCAAGACTTGGAAAGGAATTTGTGGATGAAGAACTCTTCATCTTAAGGGGGTATTTATAGGTCAAGACATGGCCAACCAATGGCCAAGATTTAGCCAAGTGCTAGGCAAGTGTAAGGTCAAGATTAGGGCAAGTGTCCTTGGCCAACTTGCACACAAAATATCCTACCAACTCCAAGACAAAATTGGACACTCCAATCGGCCATATTGACGCCTCAAGTCCATCAATTGGAGGGTGACAAGTGTCGCCCTCCCGTTGGTCCAAAATGTTTCGTCTCTCGGAAAAATCCGCAAAAATTAGAAATGACATAGCCGGAATTTACCCTACGAAAGCTGTGGAAACGTTTCGTCGGAAAACTATTCGTTTTGTGAGTTGTGCCCAAAAAAAACGTCTAGTGCCTAAACTTTAAGGCTAAACTTTTGTACGTATTCCCTTACGTACATACTCTGGAAATACGGGGTATAACATATATGTTGAAAGGCAACCGTTTTGGTTGGGCTATTTTCTTTATCTTGATCCATGTCTATTTAAATGTTTAAGTTTTTATTTCCGCTGGTTTTTCTCTGATGTTGTATCACTAGGGTGCCCGGGGTAAGGCACCAGTCACGGGCCCTGGAACGGGTCGTGACAACACGTGTCGCCCCCCGACTCGTCCAAAATATTTCGTCTTCCGAAAATATCCAAAATACCGAAAATCTCAAAAACAAAGCGGGCCCCACAAAACCGTAAATTCCTCCCGTGGGCCCCACGTGACCATTTCCGAAAATAAAATCTCATAATTCTAATATAATCCAAAAAGTCCAAATACCAAATCTGGGAATCCAATTCCCATTAACGAACATTTTCCTTCACAAAACCCGGGAACTTTTCCGTTGAAAAAATCACATCTTTCTTCCTTTCCAAAATTTCTGTCATATTCTCGTACGTACGTCCTCACATACATACCCTGGAACTACGGGGTATAACAGTTACGGAAGAGTATCGGAGATCCATCCGGAGTTTTCCCAGTTAAGTGATGTCCGGGTGACAGAGGAATTATCGTATGAGGAGAGTCCTATGGTGATACTTGATCGCCAGGTCAGGCAACTAAGGACTAAGGACGTGGTTTCAGTCAAGGTCTTGCGGCGGAATAATAACAGGGGGGAGATGACTTGGGATGCGGAGGAGGACTTGTTGACGAAGTATCCTCACTTGTTCCCTACACCTGCAGGAAATCCGTTCTCCCTACTTGTCGATTTGATTGACGTACAGGCATGAGTGTTGTATTGTGGTCATGTGGGGCGTTTTGATTTGTGATTGGGTATAGGTAAAGGGGACTATGCTGATATCTGATTAGAAAGAACTCCGAAAGAACATTCGGGACGAATGTTTCTAAGGGGGGGGGGGGGGGAGAGAGAATGTTACACTCCGTATTTCCACGACATGTTTAAGAAAACGTATGTGAGAAAGTACGACTTTAAGATTGAAATGAAAGAAGGATTGCCTTTTTCCTACGGATTATTATTTTGAGTCGCGGGAAGGAAAATTGTTCATTAATGAGAATTGGGTTTCCGAATTTGATATTTGAGACTTATAGAATTTATCAGAATTATGAAAATATCGGAAAACGAAATATTACGACGAATGGGAGGGCGACACGTGTCACCCCCACATGGGCTTGGTCGATTTTAACCAAGGGTGTAATGGTCAAATGACCAAGGCAAGATGATTAAGTCTTGACAAGCCAAAGTTTGATATAATTGACTATGTCAATGAGCCCACTTGACTTGAGATATTTAAATCCTCTTCATCCAAGACCACACAAGTGTTTTAATCTTGACCCTACATTTTATTATATATTCATCCTAGTAGCAAGACAAGTCTCCACACTTAGAAAAAAATTCAAGAACTTGAGCTAGACTTTGAAGAGCTCTCGGGTTTGGGCATATCTCCACACAAAAAAAATTCGTTTGTTGTTCATAATTCACAATACTTCAACCCAAGGTTCCTAGGGGTATTGTAAGGTTATCTCAATAGAAAGATCCCGGAAAAGCTATGTTTTTACATTAGTCGCAAGATGAAAACCTAAGTTGTCTTCATAAGTTTTGATTGGAAATTGAAGGAAAGTTGTTTATGAACTTCTAAAGGCTTCAAATAGCGGATTGGAGCGTGAAGGAAAGGAGCTAAGTTGCTAAGGAGCGACTTTGAATCTTGGAGTTATATTTGGGCTTAACAAGGTAATGATCTTCATCTTACTTAGGTAATTAATGATTACATGTTTAGTAGTTGATATATGATCATGTGAATTATTTAATGAAGATTGATAAGTGTTATGGAATATTGGAAGCCTAAATCCGAGAATGACCTAGTTAGCCACTTATATTGTAATCAATTTGGTCGATAGTTACAATCGTCGCATGTTAAGAAAGAAAGGATTTATAGTTGGTATAATTGTTATAGGGTTTATAACATATTAGAGTAACAACTTGGATTGACAAGGAATTGAAAGGAAATTGATATTGTAGTGATACATTGTAGCCGAATATGGCTTTGGATTAATGGACAGTTTTATATTGATTGTGGGGCAGAATTTTACACGTCTTATACGGCGTGTAATCCCCTTTGACTAGTTGATGTGATGAGCCTTAAATGTGGCATATTGGTTATTGATTTCAGGCCTTGAAAAAGGTGGAAAAGTATGTAGAAACAAAGGAAGTGCTGCCCAATTTTCCGTAGAACAAGTGACTTTACACTTAGAATATTCTACGTTTGAAACTAGAAGTTGATAGTCATATTATGGTTATTATAGGTTGACATTCTACGTGCGAAAAATTCAAGTTAGCAAGTGGATTAAGCCGAAGAGGTATGTGGAACTTTCCATATCTTCTTGAGCATGAGTTTTATAAATGTATAGTACGGTGGACGTATATGGTTAAAAATGAATTCGGTTTCATTTTGGTATCCTTGCCTTGTTTTCGAAAAGTATATGTGACTTGATGTTACATGGAAAGATTCTTGACTTGAAAATGTATAGTACTTGATTTGAAAAGTATTGATTACTTGAACTATTCTAAAGTTAAGAAACTTGATTTCTAAAGTTAAGAAACTTGATTTCTAAAGTTAAGAGACTTGAATTATTCTGAAAGTTATGTAACTTGATGTTATACCCCGTATTTTCAGAGTATGTACGTAAGGACGTACGTAGAAAAGTTTGAAGCTTAAAGTAGGCTTGGCCGAATTATTTTGTGCACAAGACCCGGTTAGAGTCGTTTTTCGACGAAACGTTTTGCATAACTTGCGAAGGGAAAATTCCGGCTATGTCATTTTTAATTTTTGCGGATTTTTCCGAGAGACGAAGCATGTTGGACCAACGAGAGGGCGCCACTTGGCACCCTCTCATTGGCGGAAGTTGTGGGCGGTCAAGTGGACGATTTGCAAGCCAAGTGGGTTAGATATTTGTGAGGGTTTTAAGGAGTAGGGACTAGGGGGCACTTGGTCATATCTTGGCCCTCCACTTGCCCCCTACATGGCTTGATCTTGTCCATTAAACTCCCTATAAATACCCCTCCCTTTGTGAAGCTTTCTTCATCCACTCCTCACTTCCTCTAGTCTTGAAACCCCTCCCATTTCGTGAAGGCCCTTGGCGAAGTCCCCCATGGTGAGGCCCCTGGCGAGAGCCCTCCCCTTGGCGAGTACCCCTCCTGAGTGGGGTTGGCGAGGTATACACCCTCTCTTGGTAGAAATACTCTCCAAAGTATTGTTCTTATACCCAAATTACCTTAGCCGTTTACCTTGTAGTATTCCAAAGATACCTCTATACGTAGAGCAGGAAATACTACCTTATGTCCTTTTGTCTCAAATCAAACCTAAGGAAAATCTCCATAGTTGGTTGGAGTATTAAGAAGAAGTTGCGTAGAACTTCTAGGGGTTGTTTGGAGCGGGTTGGAGCACCCGGAGTAGGAGCTAAACGTTGCTCAGGATCGACTTTATACTTGGATAATTTTGGGCTTATCGAGGTAAATATTCTTGTCCCCTTGTTGTAATTGGAAATTACATGTTGTATGATTATATAGTTGAAGTATACTATATATAGATTTGAACATAGCTTTGCGGCAATGTCTTTTGACTTAAGCCTGAATAAAGAAGAGAATCGATCATAATTACATGGGGTGTATTCTGATGAGACTTGTGTGGTATTACTGCGTAGTAGAATTGTATACGTCCGGTTAGACGTATAAACCCCCCTGGTTGGCTTGGTAGCCGGCCTCGTTTGAGGAGGAGATTTACGCTGTTGCGGGGTGGGGGAGGTGCTGCCGAATTTTCTGTAGAATATGGAACCGAGTGTTTAGAAGTTAATAGACGTTTGTGGCCTATAGGTGGAAGTACTACCAGTAGCATATTCTACTTGAAGAGTGGAAAGGCTAGCAGGGTTACAGTACTGTGGAGCGTTTTGCTTCTTGTCGATAATCGTCGCGAGGTATGTGAACCTCTTCCTATCCTTTCTAGCATGATGTTTTGTAAACTATGTAGTACGGTAGACGTACGTGTGTTAAATGAGTTTGGTTGGTTTAAAACATAGGGTGTTATAATAGCTTTATGGGAAGTTAGTTATAACGGCTCTATGTAGGTAAAAGAATGGTTTATTGATTGTAGAAGTTAAGAGACTTGATCTTGAAAGATAAGAGACTTAACTTGTTTTACTGGGGAATTAACATTTTGATAAAAATGTTGTAAAAAACCTCATTCGTGAGTAATGAGTATTTTGGTCTTTAAAAAGGAATAATGTTTTACTGATTTCGGAAATCAGGATAAGTATCGAACAAACCACAGCAGCATTAAT
The DNA here is from genome assembly GCA_029844215.1 of Przewalskia tangutica. Lineage (NCBI taxonomy): Eukaryota > Viridiplantae > Streptophyta > Magnoliopsida > Solanales > Solanaceae > Przewalskia > Przewalskia tangutica. The sequence goes on from CM056718.1 coordinate 110,670,236, forward strand.
AAAGGGAAATGTTTTGACTAATAAAGTATTATTAAAACCAGTAGAAACCTCCATCTGCATAGAAGCTAAGATGAGACAAAATGATATTACATTTCCTAGATCATGGCTGCTGTTATAAGATTGTTATAAACAAGAATAACCTACTCACATATAAGGTATATGTTTCTCAAATTGTTTTAAAGGAGAATTATATTATTAAGTGATTAATACTATGAACTACGAAACCTTTCGAAAAATGAGAAACTTGAACATTTGAAATTAGGCAAACTTGAACGTTTGGAAAAGAATGTGGTTACTTGATTTTACAAAGAAAAGTGTTTTGATTTACTTCAAAAGATAATCACTCTATTTTTATATACTACGGGTATTGTGTGACTTTTGTGAAAATAACGTATCTTTTAAAAGAGTTAATGTATGAAGTACTTTGGGGATAAAAACCCGATCTTGTTAATCATATAGTAGAAAGTACCTTGTGTGAATAATTTGATTGTGTTGGTTTGTGATAACCTTGTAATACTTCTTGTTGATTGATAAGGAAACATGCTAGGATGCTACGTGTGTTAGTGTCTTGTGATGTTTGTGTAAAGGGGTTTCCCTTGTTGTGCTTATGTTGTCTAACGGTAAGCCGTTATGCTAGTATTACATCACCCACCTCTTGACATAATTCCAGGGGTTAAGCTGCCCTCCGATGCGGGGTAGACTCAGGCGGTCTGGGACCATGATTCGAGAATACCTCATGCGGGTCCTGGGGATCTATGCGGAGCTACGAGAGTTCGTGTTAGTGTGCGGCCTTTATGGTCATGCGGTCTATGTGGCCATGCGGACTGCGAGTCCAGGACGTTGCCGGGGAGTAGCTACCCTCGATGCGGGGAATACCTCATGCGGGCCATCGGAGTGGCCTATGCGGAGCTGCGGGAAGTTCCAGGGCTAGACGCGCACATTTGATACTGCGGGCGAGTGACCAGCTTTGATCATGTGACTGCAGACAGATATCATGATACGATTTATGACCTTGTTAGTCGTAGGTGTTAGTAGTCGGCTATGCCTTCGTACTTACCTGTACTATTTTATTTGGACACAGTGGGACTCGTGTTCATGTATTCCTTCGTGCCTTTATATCATGAGGCTCGCGGTGAGGAAGGTATTCCACGGGCATGACTGTTGTTATGGGAGTGTGACCCATGGTTATATTTGATTGATTAGTTTGAGGTCGTGAGTCGCTGACTTGACATATTGCTTATTTATTGTGAATCGTAGTTTGGTTATCATACATGTCTCTGTTTTATATAGTGCTATGATTTCATTTCTGATATTTTGATTTCACATACTTGGTACTGTTGTCTTGACCTCCTTGAAGTGCGTTCATGCCGCAGGTTGAGGTACACCAGTCGTTGATCCTAGCTCTCAGGGTCACAGTTCAGCGTTTGGGAAGCTCCGTTTCTCCGGAGGCTTATCAGTGGTCTAGTGCTCTGTCGTAGTAGGTGCTTACATTCAGGGGTATGGCGGGGCCCTGTCCCGCCATTGTTGTCATGTCACTTGTTATACCCCGTATTTCCAGAGTATGTACGTAAGGACGTACGTAGAAAAGTTTGGACTTTAAAGTGGCTTGGCCGATTTATTTTTGTTCACAACACCCGATTAAAGTCGTTTTTTCGACGAAACGTTTTACACAACTCGCGTAGGGTAAATTACGGCTATGTCATTTCTAATTTTTGCGGATTTTTCCGAGAGACGAAACCTTTTGGACCAACAAGAGGGCGACACTTGTCACCCTCTAGTTGGTAAAGTGAAGCGATAATGGCTTGGACGAAATGGTTGGGTTTTGTCAAGTAGTAGGTAGGATATTTTTGTGGTAGATGGATAAGGTGCACTTGGCATGATCTTGGCCCTACACTTGCCTTGCACTTGGCATGATCTTGGCCATTGGATGGCCTTGGCTTGTCCTATAAATACCCCCCTTTGGAAGACTTCTTCATCCATTCCTAAAATTTCCTATGTGTTAAAATCCTCCCTCCCTTGTAGTGTGGTTCTCGTCCTAGCCTCCCCCTCCCCCTTTGAGAAGGCCCTTTGGCCGAGTTCCCTTCCCCCTTGGCGAGAATACCCCACAGTGGGGTAGGCGAGGGTATACACCCACTTGTGGTGTTGTCTCGTATAAATACCCCTCTTGGTAGAAATACTCTCAAAGTATTGTTACTATACCCAAATTACCTTAGCCTTATACCTTGTAGTATTCCAAGGTTACACTTATACGAAAAGCCCAGAAATACTATTATACTTCCCGTCAGTCACAAAACGAAACCCTAAGGAAAATCTCCATAGATAGTTGGAGTATTAAGTAGAAGTTGGTTAGAACTTCTAAGGGTGGTTTGGAGCGGGTTGGGCGCCTGAGTTGGAGCTAAGCGTTGCTCATGACGACATTAGACTAGGATAATTTTGGGCTTATCGAGGTAATATCTTGTCCCCTTATTGTAATTGGAAATTACATGTTGTAAGATTATATAGTTGAAGTATACTATATATAGAACTGAACCTAGCTTTGCGGCAATGTCTTTTGACTTAAGCCTGAATTTAAAGAAGAGAACTGAACTGTAATTACATAGGACTGTATTACAGTAGACTTGTGTAGCATTACTGTGAAGTAGAATTGTACACGTCCGGTTAGATGTATAAACCCCCCCCTGGTTGACTTGATAGCCGGCCTCGATAGAGGAGGAGATTTCTGTGATTTGCGGGGAGAGTCTTTGCGAATTTTACGTAGAATGTTCTACGATTAGACCTAGATGTTAATAAGCGCCTTGTGGCATTATAGGTTGAAGTACCATGCGTGGCGCGATCTACTTGGCTTAAGGAGTAGCCGACGGTTTGAGGTACTTGGAGCGTTTTGCTATTAGTCGATAATCGTCGCGAGGTATGTGAACCTCTTCCTACCTTTTCTAGCATGATATGTGTATAACTATGTAGTACGGTAGACGTACATGTGTAAAATGCTTTGTGGTTTTAAAAGGTAACTGACTTGATGTGTGATAATAAAGAAGAGTTATACTAGCTTTATGGGAAGTTAGGTATAACGTTTTAAGAAGGTAAAGAGAATGGTTTCTGATTTTAAAAGTTAAGAGGCTTAATCTTAAAGATAAGAGACTTAACTTGTTTTACTTAGTAATTAACATTTTGTTAAAAATGTTGTAAAACCTCATTCGCGAGTAATAAGTACTTGATTTTAAAAGCAATAATGTTTCTTGATTTGAATCGAATAAGTATCGAACAAACCACACGGCGCTAATAAAGGAAATGTTTTGACTAATAATGTATTAGTAAAACCAGTAGAAACTTCCATCTGCATAGAAACTAAGATGAGACAAAATGATGTTACATTTCCTAGATCATGGCTGCTTAAATAAGATTGTTATAAACAAGAATAACCTACTCACGTATCAGACATATGTTTCTCAAATTGCTTTTAAAGGAGAATTATATCATTAAGTGATTAAAATTATGAACTACGAAACCTTTCGAAAATGAGAAACTTGAGTAATTGAAATTAGGCAAACTTGAAACATTTGGAAAAGAATGTTGTTACTTGATTTTCTGAAGAAGTGTTTTGATTTACTTGAAGGATAATCACTCTATTTTCATATACTACGGGTATTGTGTGACTTTTGTAAACGTAACGTATCTTTTAAAAGATAATGTATGAAGTACTTTGGGAATAGATACCCGATCTTGTTAATCATATATTAGAATGTACCTTGTGTGTATAACTTGATTGTGTTAGTTTGTGATAGCCTTGTAATACTTTCTTGTTGATTTGATAAGTAAACATGCTAGGATGCTACGTGTGTTAGTATCTTGTGATGTTTTGTGTAAAGGGGGTTTTCCCTCGACTGCGCTTAAAGTTGTTTGACTCTCAGCCGTTATGTTGGTATTGTACCACTCACCTTGACTTGTTTCCGGAGGTTAAGCTGCCCTCCGATGCGGGGTAGACTCAGGCGGTCTGGGACCATGATTCGAGAATACCTCATGCGGGTCCAGGGGATCCATGCGGAACTACGGGAGTTCCAGGTTAGTTTGCGGCCCTTGTGGTCATGCGGTCTTTGTGGCCATGCGGATTGCGAGTCGGGGCGATCTTGGGGAGTAGCTACCCTCGATGCGAGAATACCTCATGCGGGCCTATGAGGTTGGCCTATGCGAGCTACGGAGAGTTCGGGGCTAGACGCGCACATTTGATCTGCGGGCGAGTGACGGCTTTGATCATGTGACGGTCTAGCGGATATCATGATACGATTTATGACCTGTAGTCTTGTAGGTGTTAGTAGTCGGTTATGCCTTCGTACTTACCTGTATTGTTTTATTAGGACACGGTGGGACACGGTGTTCATGTGTATTTCTTGGTGCTTTTATATCATAAAGCTGGCGATGAGGAAGGTATTCCACGGGCATGATTGATGTTATGGGCGTGAGACCCATAGTTACATTTGAGTGATGACTTTGAGGCGTGAGTCCACGACTTGACATATTCGCCTATTTATTGTGAATCGTAGTTTGGTTATCATACATGTCTCCGCTTTATAGACTATTATGATTTCATTTACGATATTTTGATTTCACATACTTGGTACTGTTATCGACCTCGCCCGGAAGTGCGTTAAATCTGAGTAAAGGTACACAGTGTTGATCCTCGCTCTTAGGGTCACAGTTCAGCGTATGGGAAGCTCCGTTTCTCCGGAGGCTTATCAGTGGTATAGTCCCCTGTCGTTGTAGGTATTTACATTCAGGGGTATGGCGGGGCCCTGTCCCGCCATTGTTGTCGTATCATTCTTAGAGGTCTGTAGTACTGTTGTGGGCAGAGTTGTAATGGGATGTAACTGTTCGGTTTTAAATTGATTTATATATATATGCCGTAAGACAAGTTTTCTCAGACTATTGTTTCATACTTCTTGTTATTTCATGTTATCGTCTTATGTTCCGCTGATTACTCTGATGTTGTATCACTAGGGTGCCCGGGGTAAGGCACCAGTCACGGGCCCGGGTTCGGGTCGTGACATCACTCTTAGAGGTCTGTAGTACTGTTGTGGGCAGAGTTGTAAGGGGATGTAACTGTTCGGTTTTAAGTTGATTTATATATATGCCGGAGGGCAAGTTTTCTCATATTACTGTTTTACACTTGTTGTTATTCATGTCTTGTTGTATGTTCCGCTGATTACTCTGATGTATGTCTACTTGGGTGCCCGGGGTAAGGCACCAGTCACGGGCCCGGGTTCGGGTCGTGACAAAAGTGGTATCAGAGCATTTAATCCTCGGAAAGTGTCTACAGACCGTATCCAGTAGAGTCTTGATTATCGGTGTGTTTTGCACCACACCAATAATCAGGAGACTATAGGATATTTAGGATTGGTTTCCATTCTTCTCATTCTGAGATCGTGCCTTAGAGTTGTGTGATAAGTTGGACCCCTCTAACGTATTTCTTTCCCTTACCATTATGCCTCCGTGTAAGGCAACCCGAGCCCAGGAGGGCAAGGCAGCCGAGGGAGCTGCGAGGTGAGTACAGAGGGCTACGAGGGCACATGCCCAATCATCACCTGGGGTGGTGCTTCATTTGGGGAGTTCGGCGACATCACCAGCCCAATGAGTTTAGCACGGCGCAGATTCCTCTGCGGCCATGACATTTTGAACGCCGGTTCCACGGCCAGGGCAGAAAATATAGATTGCAAAGCGACCACATTACTAGCTATGGATTTGGCTACGAGAGTATATCGATGTCTGCGAGTCTTGATGACTATCTAAGAGAGGTTGTACAAGAGTAATTCTTGATTAGGCTTGAGCATGGCACGTATGCGGGCTTATGCGCGTGAGCCAAAGAACGTAGAGATCAGCGGGTTAACGAAGCGAAGAGGGCGAGCAATGAGTCCTTTGGTAACTTTAGTCGAGTCACCTCACCCAGATTAGATTTGTTATACCGTATTTCCAGTATGTATGCGAGGGCGTGCGTGCGAGAATCTGGCGAAAGATGGAAAGGAAGAAAGAGGTGATTTTTCCACGGAAAAGTTTCCGGTTTTGTGAAGGAAAAGGTTCGTTAATGGGAATTGATTTCCCAGATTTGGTATTCGGACTTCTGGAATATTAGAGAATTATGGAATTTTATTTTTGGAAATGGTCACGTGGGGCCCACGGAGAAATTTCTGGTTTTGTGGGCCCACTTTGTTTTCGAGATTTTGGCCATTGTGGATTTTTTCGGAAGATGTTTTATTTTGGGCCAATAGGAGGGTGACACGTGTCACCCCCGCCTAGGTGGCTTGGCCGAAATGACATTTGTGCACAACACCCGGTTAGAGTCGTTTTTTTACGAAACGTTTTTCGTAGCTTGCGAAGGGAAAATTACGGCTATGTCATTTAGTATTTTTTCGGATTTTTACGAGAGACGAAATGTTTTTGACCAACGAGAGGGCAACACTTGGCACCCTCTCATTGGTGGACTTGAGGGCGGAATTAGGGCCGAATGGATGGGCAAGTTGTGGTAGATATTTGTGTAGATATTTGTGAGGGATTTGTGGAGTAGGGTTAGGGTGCACTTGGCTTGATCTTGGCCTTACACTTGCCTTGCACATGGCTTGATCTTGGCCATTGGTTGGCTTTTGGTTTTGCTATAAATACCCCCTTGGCTTGAAGACTTCATTCATCCAAAAATGTTCCAAGTCTTGCTATCCTTCCCCTCTCCTCTTGTTTGACTCTCGTCCAAGAGCCCCCCCCTCCCTAGTAAAGGCCCTTGGCCGAGAAACCCCTCCCTTTGAGTGGCCTTGTGGCGAGAGGTTCCTCCCACTCACAGTGGTGTGCCGAGCCTACCCCACTTGGTAGAAAGTTGTCTTCCAAGTATTGTTGTAATGCCCAAATACCTTAGCCTTGTACCTTGTAGTATTCCAAAGATACCTCTATCGTAGAGCAGGAAATACTACCTTTTGCCTTTTAGTCTCAAACCGAAACCCTAAGGAAATCTTCATAGTTGGTTGAAGTATTTGAGTGGAAGTTGGTTAGAACTTCTAAGGGTTGTTTGGAGCGCACGGAGTGGAGCTAAACCTTGCTCAGGATCGACATTATAACTTGGATAATTTTGGGCTTGTCGAGGTAAATATTCTTGTTCCCTTATTGTAATTGGAGATTACATATTTGTAGGAATATATAGTGAGGTATACTATATATAGAAACTGACATTATTTGTGCGGCAATGTCTTTGACTTAAGCCTGAATTTAAAGAAAAGAATCGACGTAATTACATAGGGTGTATTCTGATGAACTTGTGTAGCATTGTTGTGAAGTAGAATTGTACACGTCGGTTAGGCGTGTAAACCCCACTGGTTGGCTTGGTAGCGGCCTCGATAGAGGAGGAGATTTCTGTTGTTGCGGGAGAGTCTTTGTCGAATTTTACGTAGAGAAATGGAACTTTGTGTTTTGAAGTTAATAGGCGTTTGTGACCTTTTTAGGTGAAAGTACTAAGAGTAGCGTATTCTACTTGAGGAGTGGAAAGGGCTAGCAAGGTTGTAGTTACTTGGAGCATTTTGCTTATTGTCGATACTCGTCGCGAGGTATGTGAACCTCTTCCTATCCTTCGAGCATGATGTTTTGTAAACTATGTAGTACGGTAGACGTCGTGTGCTAAATGAGTTGGTTGGTTTAAAACATAGGGTGTTATAATAGCTTTATGGGAAGTTAGTTATAACGACCTTATGTAGGTGAAAATGGTTTACTGATATTAGAAGTTAAGAGACTTGATCTTATAAGATAAGAGACTTAACTTATTTGTTTTAATGTGGATGTTTGTGTGAAACCTCATTCGTGAGTAATGAGTACTTGGTTTTTAAAGGGATAATGTTTCTTGATTTGGGAATCGAATGTGTATCGACAGGACCATGCGGCGTTAATAAAGGAAAATGTATTGAATAATGATGTGTTGTATTAAAACCGGTAGAAACCTCCATCTGCATAGAAGCTAAGATAAGACAAAATGATATTACATTTTCTAGATCATGGCTGCTGTAATAAGATCGTTATAAACAAGAATAACCTACTTACATATATGGCATATGTTACTCAATTGTTTTTAAAAGAGATTAAGACTATGAGTTATGAAACCTTTCTAAAATAAGTAACTTGAGCATTTGAAATTAGGCAAACTTGAACGTTTGGAAAATAATGTTGTTACTTGGCAAAAAGGGGGAAGTGTTTTGTTTACTTAGAAAGATAGTCACTCTTTTTATACTACGGGTATTGCGTGACTTATGGGAAAAAGCGGATCTTTTAATAAGGGTTTGGCGACGTAGTACTTTAGGGTTAAAAACCCGGATTTTTGTCATAAAATGAAAGTACTTTGAGTTGTGTATAACTTGCCTATGCTTGTTGTTGTGAAACTTGCCTATGCTTGTTATGATAGCCTTTGTTGTGCAAGAATTGTGTTTCTATACTCTGGCGTCTCGATGGAGGGTCGGTTGACTTGTTGAGAACTTACTTGGACATGCGGCGTGTGGCGGAGAAATTCCGCAGTGCGTTCTCGTTGTGATGTTACTTTTAATCACTTTGGATATCTTGACACGATGCGTAGCGCACGGGTATGCTTCCATGTTGGTTGCTGTCTTGTGGTTAATAGATGTGTATATACGGACACGATGCGTCGCGCACAGGTATGTTTCAAGTTTGATTATCGCCGTGTTGTTTCCTTTTGGACATCACGACACGATCGTAGCGCTGCGGGTATCGTCCATTTGGAATCTTTGTCTATTGTTTCTCTTTGGACATCTTGACACGATCGTGCGCGCGGGTATGCTTCCATTTGGATTCTTTGTCTTGTTGTTATCATATCATAGACTGCCGGCAGTGAGGAAGGTATTCCACGGGCATGATTGATGTTGTGGGCGTGAGACCCTGACTTGGTATAACTGTTATATGTTGTGTACTGTAGTTTGGCTATCATACATGTCTCCTGCTTTGTATAGGCTGTTATGATTTCATTCTGATATTATGCGATTTCACATACTTGGTACTGTTATCTTGACCTCGCTTGGAGGCTGCGTTCATGCTGCAGGTAAGTACATCGGTCGTGGATCCTCGCTCATAGGATCACGATTCGGTAGCGTTGTGAAGCTCCGTTTCTCGGAGGCTTATCTTTTGGTATGTGTTCCACGAGTTGTAGGTTCTTGTACATTCGTGGTATGGCGGGGCCTGTCGTCATAGTCATTAATATATCTTAGAAGTGCATGTAATCTTGTTGTGGGCGGGGTTGTAAAAGATTAAAGCTGTTGAGTTTTATGTATATACTAAGGCAAGCTGTTTTGGTTGGCCTATTCATTTATTATATCTCTTGTTAAATGACTCATGTTTTATGTTCGCTGATTTTCTCGATGTATGTATCACTAGGGTGCGGGGTAAGGCACGATCCACGGGCCCGATTTTGGGGTGTGACAAAGTGGTATCGAAGCGATTAGTCCTCGGAAAGTGTCTACAGGCCGTGTCTAGTAGAGTCTTGATTATCGGTGTGTTGTGCACCACATCTATAATCGGAGGCCGCAGACATTTAGGATTGGTTTCCATTCTTCTCATTCCGAGATCGTGCCTTAGAGTGTTGTAAGTTGGACCCTCCGACGTATCTCGTTTTACGATTATGCCTCCGCGCAAGGCAACCAGAGCCCGAAGGGCAAAGCGGCGAGTGCTGCTAGTGAGATCTGAGAAATGCGAGCGCGAGCCGGGACATGTACTGAGGTTGTGCTTGAGCAGCCCGGGTTTTGTGACGCCGTCGGCCAGAGATTTAGCGCAGCGATGGGCTGCTGAGACCACAATACACGAGCCTCGGTCCCGATGCAGGCGAGAGAGATGGGTTACAAGGAGATGGCGATTCTTTGGCGAGTCGTGGCCGATATGAGGATAAATTTGGATCTGGCGGTTCGATTCGATTCGATGCACCATGGTTCACCCGAAGCGAGATAGTTTGAGGCTACGGGACTTTACGAGTTGTAGCCGCGAGTTTTACTGGTCGAGGCACGAGGATGATCGCGAGGAGTTCATCGGCGATTCTGACGGATCATCACGGGTGATCAAGGCTTGAGACCGAGTGCGTGACTCTTGGTTCGCATCGGTGCGTGATACCGCCGTCGATTGGTTTGATTCGTGGGAGCTTTCGGGAGAGCATGCACTCAGCAGTATGGGATGAGTTTTGGGGCTTTCCTCACGCACTTCTTGCCTCCGCGGATGAGGAGGGCAGTAAACAGATTCTTGTTATTGAGAGGCAGAGGCGCCGTCGGGAGTACAATGTCGAGTTCGATTCTTTGGCTCGATATGTCCTGCGCTAGTTGCGAATATGGAGGATAGGAGTGCATCGCTACGTCAGGGCTAGATGATTATATGGTGAGTCTTGTGCGGGTGTTTCTCTTGTAGGGCATGGACATTGCCGCATGCGAGCTCATGCACTAGGATGTGAGGCACGGAGAATTCGGCGGAATGACTGGATCAGCGAAGAGGGCGGGGCGGCAGGTCCTTTGGTGACTTCGAGGCGGACCGCCTCGGCAGAGCTAGTTATATACCCCCGCGATCTGAGTGGTCCTCCGCGTCTTGTGAGGCGGTCGTGGCTCGAGGTTGATTTTGGCGAGCGGGGTGTTAACGGTGAAGCCACCTACCTCGTTGTGGCCGTTGTGGTAGACTCCATTACGGAGAGTGTCGTGCTAAATTGGGAGTTTGTTTTGCATGCGGCGGCGGGCCATTTCGAGGAACTGTCAGGCGAGGGAAGCGCGGATGTTACGACTCGGCCTTCGGGATCGTGCACAGTTCATCACCTTCTACGGTATGCGCCTGCGGTGCCTATGATTAGAGTGGAGTGTAGCTTGGTATATCCTTACCCTCTAGAGTTTTGGTATCTTTGTTATGATGATCTCATTATTATGTGCTATGCGAATAGCGTTGTGTTAATTTTGAGTTAGAAAACATGGTTAGTTAGGAGGATAAGTATGGGGGCATGGTAAGTGTGAACCCTAGACTATGTCACGATTAAGACCTTAGAGGTAAGGTCGTCTTGTGTAAAAGATTCGTTTTATATTTGACCTTTATCAGAGTGCGTAGTATACGTGGGATTTTATTTGTGTGATAAGTCCATGGGTAGTGTGAGATGGAAGTGGTAGCTTTCATGATTTGAAATGGGTAAGATTGTTCCGTGTCGGGGAACAAGTGTTGGGCGATTGTGGGTCGGGTTGATGGCCGCTCGCGGGTCGACCGTGGCGGTTTTAGGTGGGGTCGATTCGGGTGGTCGCCGGTGGTAGGGTCACGAGGTGCTAGGCAGAGTTTAGACGACCATCGTATGAGTTTGTGGATGTGTTCGACCAGAATCGTTCGTGAAGGCCGGTAATGGCCTTAGGGGATATTACGGCTAGTAAGACGACCAAGTTTGGAGGTGGTGACTCCAAAGTTTTGGAAACGGAAGCGATGACTAAAGTGTGGTACGTATACTAGAAGAGTTCATGTGTTCGAGAAGGGCGGCGAGTAAGGAAGGAGGAGAACGTGTGTTATTTCGTGGCCAAGCTGTGGCGTTGGCAATTTGTTAGAAGAGCTTCATCGATATCCGTCTTGTGAAGGAACATTCGGGACGAATGTTTCTAAGGAGGGGAGAATGTTATACCCCGTATTTCCAGAGTATGTATGCGAGGACGTACGTACGAGAATACGGCAGAAAGATTGGAAAGGAAGAAAGAGGTGATTTTTCCACGGAAAAGTTTAGGTTTTGTGAAGGAAAAAGGTTCGTTAATGGGAATTGGATTCCCAGTTTGGTATTCGGACTTCTGGAATATTAGAGAATTATGGAATTTTATTTTTGGAAATGGTCACGTGGGGCCCAGGAGAAATTCTGATTTTGTAGGGCCCACTTTGTTTTGAGATTTTGGCCATTGTGGATTTTTGGAAGATGTTTTATTTTGGGCCAATAGGAGGGTGACACGTGTCACCCCGCTAGAGTGGCTTAGAAATGACATTTGTCACAACACCTGTTAAGTCGTTTTTGACGAAACGTTTTGAGTATCTTTCGAAGGGAAAAATACCGCTATGTCATTTAGTATTTTTGCGGATTTTTCCGAGAGACGAAATGTTTTGGACCAACGAGAGGGCAACACTTGGCACCCTCTCATTGGTGGACTTGAGGGCGGAATTAGGGCCGAATGGATGGGCAAGTTGTGGTAGATATTTGTGTAGATATTTGTGAGGGATTTGTGGAGTAGGGTTAGGGTGCACTTGGCTTGATCTTGGCCTTACACTTGCCTTGCACATGGCTTGATCTTGGCGTTGGTTGGCTTTTGGTTTTGCTATAAATACCCCCCTTGGCTTGAAGACTTCATTCATCCAAAAATGTTCCAAGTCTTGCTATCCTTCCCCTCTCCTCTTGTTTGACTCTCGTCCAAGAGCCCCCCCCCCTCCCTAGTAAAGGCCCTTGGCCGAGAAACCCCTCCCCCTTTGAGTGGCCTTGTGGTAGAGGTTCCTCCTCCTAGTGGTGTGGCCGAGCCTACCCCCTTGGTAGAAAGTTGTCTTCCAAGTATTGTTGTAATGCCCAAATACCTTAGCCTTGTACCTTGTAGTATTCCAAAGATACCTCTATCGTAGAGCAGGAAATACTACCTTTTGCCCTTTTAGTCTCAAACCAAACCCTAAGGAAATCTTCATAGTTGGTTGAAGTATTTGAGTGGAAGTTGGTTAGAACTTCTAAGGGTTGTTTGGAGCGGATTGGAGCGCACGGAGTGGAGCTAAACCTTGCTCAGGATCGACATTATAACTTGGATAATTTTGGGCTTGTCGAGGTAAATATTCTTGTTCCCTTATTGTAATTGGAGATTACATATTGTAGGAATATATAGTTGAGGTATACTATATATAGAACTGAACATTATTGTGCGGCAATGTCTTTTGACTTAAGCCTGAATTTAAAGAAAAGAATCTGTAATTACATAGGGTATTCAGATGAGACTTGTGTAGCATTGTTGTGAAGTAGAATTGTACGTCCGGTTAGCCGTGTAAACCCCCCCAGGTTGGCTTGGTAGCCGGCCTCGATAGAGGAGGAGATTTCTGTTGTTGCGGGAGAGTCTTTGTCGAATTTTACGTAGAAATGGAACTTTGTGTTTTGAAGTTAATAGACGTTTGTGACCTTTTTAGGTGAAAGTACTAAGAGTAGCGTATTCTACTTGAGGAGTGGAAAGGGCTAGCAAGGTTGTAGTTACTTGGAGCATTTTGCTTATTGTCGATACTCGTCGCGAGGTATGTGAACCTCTTCCTATCCTTCGAGCATGATGTTTTGTAAACTATGTAGTACGGTAGACGTACCTGTGCTAAATGAGTTGGTTGGTTTAAAACATAGGGTGTTATAATAGCTTTATGGGAAGTTAGTTATAACGACCTTATGTAGGTGAAAATGGTTTACTGATATTAGAAGTTAAGAGACTTGATCTTATAAGATAAGAGACTTAACTTATTTGTTTTAATGTGGATGTTTGTGTGAAACCTCATTCGTGAGTAATGAGTACTTGGTTTTAAAGGGATAATGTTTCTTGATTTGGGAATCGTAATGTGTATCGACAGGACCACTGCGGCGTTAATAAAGGAAAATGTATTGAATAATGATGTGTTGTATTAAAGCCTAGAAACCTCCATCTGCATAGAAGCTAAGATAAGACAAAATGATATTACATTTTCTAGATCATGGTCTTTGTAATAAGATCGTTATAACCAAGAATAACCTACTTACATATATGGCATATGTTACTCAATTGTTTTTAAAAGAGATTAAGACTATGAGTTATGAAACCTTTCTAAAATAAGTAACTTGAGCATTTGAAATTAGGCAAACTTGAGCGTTTGGAAAATAATGTTGTTACTTGGCAAAAGGAAGTGTTTTGTTTACTTAGAAAGATAGTCACTATTTTTATACTACGGTATTGCGTGACTTATGGGAAAGAAAGCGGATCTTTTAATAAGGGTTTGACGTGCGTAGTACTTTAGGGTTAAAAACCGGATTTTGTCATAAAATGAAAGTACTTTGAGTTGTGTATAACTTGCCTATGCTTGTTGTTGTGAAACTTGCCTATGCTTGTTATGATAGCCTTTGTTGTGCAAGAATTGTGTTTCTATACTACTGGCGTCTCGATGGAGAATTCGGTTGACTTGTTGAGAACTTACTTGGACATGCGGCGTGTGGAGAAATTCCGCAGTGCGTTCTGTTGGCGATGTTACTTTTAATCACTTTGGATATCTCGACCACGATCGTGGCGCGCGGGTATGCTTCCATTTTGGTTGATGTCTTGTGGTTAATCGCTTTGGATATCTTGACACGATGCGTAGCGCTGCGGGTATGTTTCCATTTTGATTATCGCCTTGTTGTTTCCTTTTGGACATCGACACGATCGTGGCGCGCGGGTATCGTCCATTTGGAATCTTTGTCTATTGTTTCCCTTTGGACATATCGACACGATCGTAGCGCGCGGGTATGCTTCCATTTGGATTCTTTGTCTTGTTGTTATCATATCATAGATCGCCGTGATGAGGAAGGTATTCCGGGCATGATTGATGTTGTGGCGTGAGACCACGACTTGGTATAATCGTTATATGTTGTGTCTTGTAGTTTGGCTATCATACATGTCTCTGCTTTGTATGATGTTATGATTTCATTCTGATATTATGCGATTTCACATACTTGGTACTGTTATCTTGACCTCGCCCGAGCTGCGTTCATCTGCGAGTAGAGGTACATCGATCGTGGATCCTCGCTCATAGGATCACGATTCGGTAGCATTGTGAAGCTCCGTTTCTCGGAGGCTTATCTTTTGGTATGTGTTCCACTGAGTTGTAGGTTCTTGTACATTGAGGTATGGCGGGCCTGTCGTCATAGTCATGTATATCTTAAGTGCAGTAATCTTGTTGTGGCGGGGTTGTAAAGGATTAAACTGTTCGTGTTTTATGTATATACTAAGGCAAGCTGTTTTGGTTGGCTATTCATTTATTATATCTCTTGTTAAATGACTCATGTTTTATGTTCCGATTTTCTCCGATGTATGTATCACTAGGGTGCGGGGTAAGGCACGATCCAGGCGATTTTGGGGTGTGACAAGATTATGCACATCCACCCGGTCAGAGAGGTCCTCGCAGGTTCGGGGCGTTCGGTATGCGAGAGTTGGTGAACTCGAGTTAGGTTCCGGCTACGTAGGTTCGGCCGGCCGGATTGATTTTCCTCGGTATTCACACGGTGTGGCGTATGTCATCCGGGAATGTCGTCTTTTAGTTGGTACTTGTTTTACTGCGCCGTCGGAGCCGTGTGTCGAAAGGATGTCCTAGTAGGAGGACTCAGCCTTCAGGATCGGTGGGTAGTTCGTCATCTTCCCTAGCTATGCGCCCTACGGGGTAGGTTTGACTAGAACGACTAAGGGGAGTGAAGCAGTTGATACATGTATATCCTTAACCCTCTAGAGATTATGTCACAACCCGAACCCGGGCCCGTGACTGGTGTCTTACCCCGGACACCCTAGTGATACAACATCAGAGAAAACCAGCGGAAATAAAACTTAAACATGTAAATAGACATGGATTAAGATGAAAGAAAATAGGCCAACCAAAACGGTTGTCTTTCAACATATATATATATAAACATTTGAGCGATTCTACAATCCTTACAACCACACTGCATTACTACTGCACTCTAAGATTTATACAACAACTATGGCGGGGCCGCCATACCACAATGTACAAGGACCTCTGCACTCGTGGTAACATACCAAAGATAAGCCTCGAAGACGGAGCTTCCCATTTGAAATGAGATCCTAAACGCGGATCGACAACCGGTGTACTTACTGCGGCGTGAACGGCCCAAGGAGGTCGATAACAAGTACCAAGTATGTGAATCAGAAAAATCAGTAAATGAAATCATAATAGTCTATATAAAGCGGGAGACATGTATGATAACCAAACTACGATTCACAACATAAAAGCGATTATGTCAAGTCCGGACTCACGCCTCAAAGTCATCCCTCATGCGTGGAACTTCTTCCTCACCGCCGATCTAGGTACAAATCATGTGATCGTATAATATGTCTCGGCCCATCCCATGGACCCGATAGAAACGTGTGGGATACATTCGGTTCATCCCATGAACCGTAGTCGAGTGAAATACATTACCGGATGAACCGGTATACGAGTGACATACATTCGGATGAACCGTGGTCGAGTGAAATACATTCCGGATGAACCGTAGTCGAGTGAAATACATTCGGTTCATCCATGAACCGGTAGTCGAGTAGAACACGATGCTTGCACAACAAGGCTATCACGTAACATGGTCAAGTTCCACAACAACAAGCATAGGCAAGTTATACACAACTCAAGGTACTTTCATTTTATGTCAATGTCCGGATTTTAACCATAAAGTACTACGTTCGTTAAATTCCTTTTTAAGAGATTCATTCCTTTTATAAAAGTCACCCGATACAAGTAGTATATAAAAATGTGTGACTTATATCTTTTAAGTAAACCAAAACAACTTTCATACTTTCCTTTTTAAGACCAAATTAAGGCAATACCATGCCTTCTTTTTGGACCAAAATACTTCTCTTTTAAAAGTCAAGTTACCACATTAAAACAAATGATAAAACCCTTCTTTTGTTTTCATAAAGTCGTTATAACCAACTTCCCATAAAGCTGTTATAACACTTTATGTTTTAAACCATTTTAAGACAACACAATGCCTTTCTTTTCCCTAAAAGTTCTAGTTTGCCTAATTTCAATTACGCGAGTCTCTTTTTAGAAAAGTTTCATAGTTCAATGTCTTAATCTCTTTTTAAAATAATAGAGTAACATATGCCATAGGTGAGTTGGTTAATCCTGTTCATAATCAATCTTATTAAGCAGCCATGATCTAAAAAATGTAATATCATTTTGTCTCATCTTAGCTTCTATGCAGATGGAGGTTTCTACTGGTTTTAATAATACTTAATTATTCAATACATTTCCTTTATTAACTGCGATGGTTTATCGATACACATTACGATTTCAAATCAGTAAAACATTATTCCTTTTAAAAACCAAGTACTCATTACTCACGAATGAGGTTTCACACAAAATCCATATTAATTCATTTAAGTTAAGTCTCTTATCTTATAAGATCAAGTCTCTTAACTTCTAAAATCAGTAAACCATCTTCTTTACCTCTCTTAAGACGTTATACCTAACTCCCCATAAAGCTAGTATAACTCTTTTTAAAACCTTTAAAACCAAGTGTTACTCTTTCAAAAATGGTTTCTTAACAATTTTGAAACACTTCAAAATTCTTATTATTCGGGCTTAAGTCAAAAGACATTGCCGTACAACCACGTTCAATTAAGCGCACGTCGTCTACGTACTATATATTATTCAGGCTTAAGTCAAAAGACATTGTCGTACTATATATATCTTCCTTTTAAAATATCATGCTCAAGAGTATAGGAAGAATCACATACCTCGCGACGATTTATCGACTATAAGCAAAACGTTCCACGGCTATAACCCTAGCTTTGGTCCACCTTCTAAGTAGCCCATGCTACTTGCGTAACATTCAACCAATAAAGGTTATCGATCTCAGTATATACGATCTATGTAAATCTGATTTAACTTTTACTTAAATTCTTCTGAAGTGATTTCAGTTCAAGTCTTTTCTGTAATATCCTTCTATTACAGTTCAAATCTCTACTATGAATCTTATATTCATTTCTATACTACTACAGTATGTAATTTCCAATTACACTAGAAGGATGAGAGTATTTACCTCGATGAGCCCAAAATTATCCAAGTATAAAGTCGCTCCCGAGCAACGTTTAGCTCTACTCGAGTGCTCAATCCGCTCCAAACCCTTAGAAGTTCTACGCAACTTCTACTAAACACTTCAACCGACTATGAAGATTTTCCTTAGGGTTTCGTTTAGTGGCTAAAGGAAGTATACTAGTATTTTCTGGGCTTTTGTACAAGTGTAACCTTGGGAATACTACAAGGTATTTGGGCCAGTACTTGGGCATTACAACAATACTAGGAGAGTATTTCTATACCACAACAAGGGTATTATACGAAACAATTAGGCTAGGGGTACCCCTGGCTAGGGCACCATGAGGGGAGAGGAGGCTCTCGGCCAGGGCCTTTCTCAAGGGGAGGGGCTTTGGACGAAAGCAAACAAGAAGGAGGGAGTATTTGAGACTTAGAAAGATTGCTCAAGTTTTTGGATGAAGAAAGTCTTCAACAAGGGGGGTATTTATAGGTCTAGCAATGGCCAACCAATGGCCTAGATGAAGACAAGTGTGGTGCAAGTGTAGGGCTAGATTTTAACCATGTGGACCTTATCCATCTACCACACAACTTGCACCAAAATATCCTACCAACTAAAGTAGCCCAAATCGTCCAAATGCCGTCCAACCTTCTTCCAATGTGAGGGTGACACTTGTCACCCTCCCGTTGGTCCAAAATGTTTCGTCTCTCGGAAAAATCCGCAAAAATTAGAAATGACATAGCCGGAATTTTCCATTCGCAAGTTTAGTAAAACGTTTCGTCGAAAAACGACTCCTTTCGGCACTTGTGTACAAATTTCGAACCTAGCCAAACCTTAAGGCTTAAATTTTAAAAACGTACGCCCTCACGTACTTACCCGGGAAAATACGGGGTATAACATTCTCCCCTCCTTAGAAACATTCGTCCCGAATGTTCCTTCTCAAGACGGATAACGATAAAGTTCTTCTAACTGTTGTCAACGCCACATCTGGCCATGGAATAACACACGTTCTCTTCCTTACTCGTTGTGCCGCTCGAACACTTGAACTCTTCTAGTATACGTACCATACTTCAGTCATCGCTTTAGTTTCCAAAACTTTGGAGTCACCACCTCCAAACTTGGTCATCTTACTAGCTTCACTTTCCTCTAAGGCCATTCCCGGCCTTCACGAACCGATTCTGGTCGAACATATCCACAACCTCATACGATGGTCATCTAAACTTGGGCCTAGCACCCTCGTGACCCTACCACCTGGCGGGACCACCCAGAGCTGACCCACTCGAAGCAGGCGCGGGTTGGCCCTCAACATAGCCAACCCGACCCACTTAACGCATCACGCTCTTGTTTCCGATCCGAACAATCCTACCTATCTGGTCATGAAAGCTACCACTTCCATTTTACACTACCCAAGGAATTATCCTTTCAACTAACCATGCTTTCTAACTCATAACTTAACACAACGCTATCCGTACATAGCACAACAAAAGATCATCATATCAAGCATGCAAAATTCTAGAGGTTAGGGATATACACGAACCTACCGCTCCACTCTAATCATAGGCTCGCCTGCGTGTATGCGTGTATGAAAGCGATGAACACGCCATCGATCCGGTAAGGCTGCGCCAGTGCAGTACCTCTCCTATAAGCACGATCTCGTCGTCATGTACGGCGGCGCAGTGAAACAAGCACCGATAAAAACGACATTCCGGGATGATGTTTGCCACATCGTAATGGCGAGGACATGAATCCTGGCCGCTAGCACTCACGTATACATGTGAACGAAGCCACTGGAGCTCGACCGGCTCGAATACCGAGCGTCCCGAAGGCGCGGAGGACCACTCTGTCTTGGCGGAGTACATAACTAACTCTTCTGAGGCGGTCGCCTCGAAAGTTACCAAAGGACCTGCTTGTCTGACCTCTTCTGGCGATCTCGGTCATTTCGCGACCTCTCCGTGCCTCACATCCTAGTGCATGAGCTTGCGTGCGGGCAATGTCCATGCGGTGAAGAGCTACACCGTGCAACTCTGCGAGTAATCATCTAGCCGGTGACGTAGCGGTGTACTCTGTCCTCCATATCGGCTACTCTGGGACATACCGAGCTAACGAGTCGAACTCCACATTGTACTCTCTAACCGTCGCGCCCTACCTTAACGTCAAAAATCATCGGCCCGAGCCCTCGCCATCCGTGGAGGCAAAAGTGTGCAAGAAATGCCTTTGAGAACTCGTCCCATATAGTGGAAGTGCATTCTCTCTCCGGGGCGGCTCGCGAATCAAACGATCAGCGGTATCCGCGCGGCCGATGCGAACCTAGGACCACCGACTCGGTATCCGATGCCTTGATCACTCTCGCGGACCGTGTAGCTGGGATGAACTCTGCGGATCATCCTCGAGCCTCGACCCATAAAACTTTGGCGGGTTACACCTCGTAAAATCCGTAGTCTCAAACCCATGCGCTCGGGGGTGAACTACGGTGCTCTTGGGGAATCTGCTGCGTCCGGCTATCCTCATATCTCGCCACGACCGCCGCGATGGCGCCATCTCCTTGTACCCATCTCATCTGCTCCGGTGTGGGGTGGAGGCTCAGTCTTGTAGTCTCAGCGCCCATCGCCGCGGCTCTAAACTCTCTTTGGTCTTTGGCGGCGTCGCGAAACCCGCCGTCGGAGCACTGTCTCAGTCTTGGCCAGGGCTGCGCCCTCGTACTCCTCAGATCTCACTATGACTCCTCATTGTCTTGCCCATCGGGCCTGGGTTGCCTACGCGGAGGCATAAGCGGTAAAGGAAAGGAATACGTCGGAGGGTCCAACTTATCACCTGACTCTAAGGCACGATCTCGGAATGAGAAGAATGGAAACGATCCTAAATGTCCTATAGCCTCACGATTATAGATGTGGTGCACAACACACCGATAATCAAGACTCTACTAGACGGTGCGTAGACACTTTCCGAGGACTAATCGCTCGATACCACTTTTGTCACAACCGAACCGGGCCGTGGATCGTGCCTTACCGGACACCCTAGTGATACAACATCGAGAAAACCGGCGGAAATAAAACTTAAACATGTAAATAGACATGGATTAAGATGAAAGAAAATAGGCCAACCAAAGCGGTTGCCTTTCAACATATATATATATAAACATTTGAACAGCGATAATCCTTACAACCACGCCACAAAGATTACTACGGACCTCTAAGATTTATACAACAACTATGACGGGACGGGGACCGCCATACCACGAATGTACAAGGACCTACAGACTGTGGTAACATACAAAGATAAGCCTCAGAAGGCGGAGCTTCCCAAGACGCTGAAATGAGATCCTAAGCGCGGATCGGCGGTAGGTGTACTTACTGCGGCGTGAACGCGGCCCCGAAGGAGTCGATAACAAGTACCAAGTATGTGAAATCGAAAATCAGAAATGAAATCATAATAGTCTATATAAAGCAGAGACATGTATGATAACCAAACTACGATTCACAACATAAAGCGATTATGTCAGTCCGGACTCACGCCTCAAAGTCATCCTCCGCCCGTGGAACTTCTTCCCATCTGCCGGCCTAGGTACAAATCATGTGATACGATAACATGTCTCGGCCCATCCATGGACCCGATATAAAGCGTGTGGGATACATTCCGGTTCATCCCGTGAACCGTGGTCGAGTGAAATACATTCCCGGATGAGCCGTGGTCGAGTGAAATACATTCGGATGAACCGTAGTCGAGTGAAATACATTCCGGATGAACCGTGTCGAGTGAAATACATTCGGTTCATCCCATGAACCGGTAGTCGAGTAGAACACGATTTGCACAACAAGGCTATCACGTAACATGGTCAAGTTTCACAACAACAAGCATAGGCAAGTTATACACAACTCAAGGTACTTTCATTTTATGTCAAAGTCCGATTTTAACCCTAAAGTACTACGTACGTTAAATTCCTTTTAAGAGATTCATTCCTTTTATAAAAGTCACCCGATACCCGTAGTATATAAAAAATGTGTGACTTATATCTTTTAAGTAAACCAAAACAACTTTCATACTTTCCTTTTTAAGACCAAATTAAGGCAATACCATGCCTTCTTTTTGGACCAAAATACTTCTCTTTTAAAAGTCAAGTTACCACATTAAAACAAATGATAAAACCCTTCTTTTGTTTTCATAAAGTCGTTATAACCAACTTCCCATAAAGCTGTTATAACACTTTATGTTTTAAACCATTTTAAGACAACACAATGCCTTTCTTTTCCCTAAAAGTTCCAGTTTGCCTAATTTCAATTACGCGAGTCTCTTTTTAGAAAAGTTTCATAGTTCAATGTCTTAATCTCTTTTTAAAATAATAGAGTAACATATGCCATAGGTGAGTAGGTTAATCCTGTTCATAATCAATCTTATTAAGCAGCCATGATCTAGAAAATGTAATATCATTTTGTCTCATCTTAGCTTCTATGCAGATGGAGGTTTCTACTGGTTTTAATAATACTTATTTATTCAATACATTTTCCTTTATTAACGCTGCAGTGGTTTATCGATACACATTCTGATTTCAAATCAAGAAACATTATTCCTTTTAAAAACCAAGTACTCATTACTCACGAATGAGGTTTCACACAAAATCCATATTAATTCATTTAAGTTAAGTCTCTTATCTTATAAGATCAAGTCTCTTAACTTCTAAAATCAGTAAACCATCTTCTTTACCTCTCTTAAGACGTTATATCTAACTCCCCATAAAGCTAGTATAACTCTTTTTAAAACCTTTAAAACCAAGTGTTACTCTTCTTTCAAAAATGGTTTCTTAACAATTTTGAAACACTTCAAAATTCTTATTATTCAGGCTTAAGTCAAAAGACATTGCCGTACAACTACGTTCAATTAGCGCACGTACGTCTACCGTACTATATATTATTCAGGCTTAAGTCAAAAAACATTGCCGTACTATATATCTTCCTTTTAAAATATCATGCTCAAGAGTATAGGAAGAATCACATACCTCGCGACGATTTATCGACTATAAGCAAAAGCGCCCACGGCTTATAACCCTTAGCTGGTCCACCTTCTAAGTAGCCCATGCTACTTGCAGAACATTCAACCAATAAAGGTTATCAGTCTACTGTATATACAGTCCTATGTAAGTACAGTTTAACTTCTACTTAAATTCTTCTGAAGTGATTTCAGTTCAAGTCTTTTCTGTAATATCCTTCTATTACAGTTCAAATCTCTACTATGAATCTTATATTCATTTCTATACTACTACAGTATGTAATTTCCAATTACACTAGAAGGACAGTAGTATTTACCTCGATGAGCCCAAAATTATCCAAGTATAAAGTCGCTCCTGAGCAACGTTTAGCTCCTACTCCGAGTGCTCCAATCCGCTCCAAACAACCCTTAGAAGTTCTACGCAACTTCTACTAAACACTTCAACCGACTATGAAGGTTTTCCTTAGGGTTTCGTTTAGTGGCTAAAGGAAGTATACTAGTATTTTCTGGGCTTTTGTACAAGTGTAACCTTGGGAATACTACAAGGTATTTGGGCCAAGGTACTTGGGCATTACAACAATACTAGGAGAGTATTTCTATACCACAACAAGGGGTATTATACGAAAACAATTAGGCTAGGGGGGGGTACCCCTCGGCTAGGGCACCACAAAGGGGGGGAGAGGGAGGCTCTCGGCCAAGGGCCTTTCTCAAAGGGGGAGGGGGCTTTGGACGAAAGCAAACAAGAGGGAGGGAGTATTTGAGACTTAGAAAGATTGCTCAAGTTTTTGGATGAAGAAAGTCTTCAACAAGGGGGGTATTTATAGGTCTAGCAATGGCCAACCAATGGCCTAGATGAAGACAAGTGTGGTGCAAGTGTAGGGCTAGATTTTAACCATGTGGACCTTATCCATCTACCACACAACTTGCACCAAAATATCCTACCAACTAAAGTAGCCCAAATCGTCCAAATGCAGTACAACCTTCTTCCAATGTGAGGTGACACTTGTCACCCTCCGTTGGTCCAAAATGTTTCGCCTCGGAAAAATCCGCAAAAATTAGAAATGACATAGCCTAATTTTCCTTCGCAAGTTTAGTAAAACGTTTAGAAAAACGACTCCTTTCGGCACTTGTGTACAAATTTCGAACCTAGCCAAACCTTAAGGCTTAAATTTTAAAAACGTACGCCCTCACGTACATACCCGGGAAAATACGGGGTATAACAGATTAGTACGTGTAAGATGAGTATATCTTAAGTATTATGTTCAGATAACATAAGTGGAAATTGTGATTAGAAATCATGGTTAGTAACCGGGAAGATTTGGGGGGATAGAGAAAGTGTGAGCCTTAGAGCTTTATACGTAGAGACCTTAGAGGTAAGGCCATCTCGTAAAGATGTATTGTTATGTTTTGATCCTTATCGAGTGCATAGTGCGTGAGATTTGTTGTGTGATAAGTCCCCGAGTAGGGTGGAAGGAAAGAGGGTAGTTGAGCTAAGAAGACCGCTAGGTTTTAAACGTGATTAGTAAGATTGTTCCTTGGGGAGCTAGTGTTTTCGCGGCGTTCTTGGGTCGGGTTGGGGCCATGTTGCGGGTCAACCCGCGGCCTGTATGGTGGTGGGGTCAGTTTGTGGTGGTCCCGCCTTGTGGTAGGGTCACGAGGGTATTAGGCCCAAGTTTAGTTAACCATCGTACGAGTTCGTAGATGCGTTCGACCAGTAGTCGGGCCGATGGGGTCAGCCCATCGTGTCTTTCAGTCAGGACCGTTACTTGGCAGTGATGTTATATCAGAAGGTTGTAAGGCTGCACGGGGTGCCTACCTTCACCTTATGACAGTGGAGCCAGTACTGTTGTTTCTTTTTCTGGAAGTTTTACCAGGCATGGTTAGGAACTCAGGTGAGTCTCAGAATCACATTCGCCCTCGGGCCAGTGTTTGGATTTCAGGGATACTGTGAGGATTGTTGCCTCCTGTTGAGGGAGTGTTGTTATAACTACCATTTCAGTATTCGGATATCGCCTTATGAAGCCTGGTAGGGGCGGAAGTGTAAGTTGTCGTTCGATTGGTTCGATGTTGGCAAAGATTCAGATAGTTGGTTTTTACTTGTTCAACAGAAATGTGGTAGGTTATGAGAAAGAGTTCGAGTGTACATGAAGGGTACGACACGTAAGGGAAGAAGCGAGCATGTATGGCGAGCATAGATGTGATCATTTCTTTTGGAAAAAGAAGGTGAGAAGGAAGTATATTTTAGACCCCGGAGAGAGGTATTTGTGGTGATGTTAGAGGTGTTTCCTTGTGGACTAGGATGGAAGTAGTTGCGCGGGTGTTTCTGTGGCCAGGTGTGGCAGGATTGTTCTCGTAAGTATAGTAGTGAAGACTATACTGGCGCGCGTTTGTTTTGAGACTTAGAAGGAACATTCGGGACGAATGTTTCTAAGGAGGGGAGAATGTTATACCCCGTATTTCCAGAGTATGTACGTAAGGACGTACGTAGAAAAGTTTGAAGCTTAAAGTAGTCTTGACCGAATTATTTTGTGCACAACACCCGGTTAGAGTCGTTTTTCGACGAAACGTTTTGCATAACTTGCGAAGGGAAAATTCCGGCTATGTCATTTTTAATTTTTGCGGATTTTTCCGAGAGACGAAGCATGTTGGACCAACGAGAGGGCGCCACTTGGCACCCTCTCATTGGCGGAAGTTGTGGGCGGTCAAGTGGACGATTTGCAAGCCAAGTGGGTTAGATATTTGTGTAGATATTTGTGAGGGTTTTAAGGAGTAGGGACTAGGGGGCACTTGGTCATATCTTGGCCCTCCACTTGCCCCCCACATGGCTTGATCTTGTCCATTAAACTCCCTATAAATACCCCTCCCTTTGTGAAGCTTTCTTCATCCACTCCTCACTTCCTCTAGTCTTGAAACCCCTCCCCCATTTTCGTGAAGGCCCTTGGCCGAGTCCCCACGCCCGGTGAGGCCCTCGCGAGAGCCCCTCCTCGGCGAGAGTACCCCCTCTAGTGGGGTTGGCGAGGTATACACCCCTCTTGGTAGAAATACTCTCCAAAGTATTGTTCTTATACCCAAATTACCTTAGCCGCTTACCTTGTAGTATTCCAAAGATACCTCTATCGTAGAGCAGGAAATACTACCTTATGTCCTTTTGTCTCAAATCAAACCCTAAGGAAAATCTCCATAGTTGGTTGGAGTATTAAGAAGAAGTTGCGTAGAACTTCTAGGGGTTGTTTGGAGCGGGTTGGAGCACCCGGAGTAGGAGCTAAACGTTGCTCAGGATCGACTTTATACTTGGATAATTTTGGGCTTATCGAGGTAAATATTCTTGTCCCCTTGTTGTAATTGGAAATTACATGTTGTATGATTATATAGTTGAATTATACTATATATAGATTTGAACATAGCTTTGCGGCAATGTCTTTTGACTTAAGCCTGAATAAAGAAGAGAACTGAACTGTAATTACATAGGATCATTCTGAAGAACTTGTGTGGTATTATGCGTAGTAGAATTGTATACGTCGGTTAGGCGTATAAACCCCACTGGTTGGCTTGGTAGCGGCCTCGTTTGAGAGGAGATTTCTGTTGTTGCGGGGTGGGAGAGTCTTTGCGAATTTTTACGTAGAATATGGAACCGAGTGTTTAGAAGTTAATAGACGTTTGTGGCCTATAGGTGGAAGTACTACCAGTAGCATATTCTACTTGAAGAGTGGAAAGACTAGCAGGGTTACAATACTGTGGAGCGTTTTGCTTCTTGTCGATAATCATCGCGAGGTATGTGAACCTCTTCCTATCCTTTCTAGCATGATGTTTTGTAAACTATGTAGTACGGTAGACGTACGTGTGTTAAATGAGTTTGGTTGGTTTAAAACATAGGGTGTTATAATAGCTTTATGGGAAGTTAGTTATAACGGCTCTATGTAGGTAAAAGAATGGTTTATTGATTGTAGAAGTTAAGAGACTTGATCTTGAAAGATAAGAGACTTAACTTGTTTTACTGGGGAATTAACATTTTGATAAAAATGTTGTAAAAAACCTCATTCGTGAGTAATGAGTATTTTGGTCTTTAAAAAGGAATAATGTTTTACTGATTTCGGAAATCAGGATAAGTATCGAACAAACCACAGCAGCGCTAATAAAGGGAAATGTTTTGACTAATAAAGTATTATTAAAACCAGTAGAAACCTCCATCTGCATAGAAGCTAAGATGAGACAAAATGATATTACATTTCCTAGATCATGGCTGCTGTTATAAGATTGTTATAAACAAGAATAACCTACTCACATATAAGGTATATGTTTCTCAAATTGTTTTAAAGGAGAATTATATTATTAAGTGATTAATACTATGAACTACGAAACCTTTCGAAAAATGAGAAACTTGAACATTTGAAATTAGGCAAACTTGAACGTTTGGAAAAGAATGTGGTTACTTGATTTTACAAAGAAAAGTGTTTTGATTTACTTCAAAAGATAATCACTCTATTTTTATATACTACGGGTATTGTGTGACTTTTGTGAAAATAACGTATCTTTTAAAAGAGTTAATGTATGAAGTACTTTGGGGATAAAAACCCGATCTTGTTAATCATATAGTAGAAAGTACCTTGTGTGAATAATTTGATTGTGTTGGTTTGTGATAACCTTGTAATACTTCTTGTTGATTGATAAGGAAACATGCTAGGATGCTACGTGTGTTAGTGTCTTGTGATGTTTGTGTAAAGGGGTTTCCCTTGTTGTGCTTATGTTGTCTAACGGTAAGCCGTTATGCTAGTATTACATCACCCACCTCTTGACATAATTCCGGGGGTTAAGCTGCCCTCCGATGCGGGGTAGACTCAGGCGATGCAGGACCATGATTCGAGAATACCTCATGCGGGTCCTGGGGATCTATGCGGAGCTACGAGAGTTCCAGGTTAGTGTGCGGCCTTTATGGTCATGCGGTCTATGTGGCCATGCGGATTGCGTGTCACGACCCGTTCCGGGGCCCGTGACTGGTGCCTTACCCGGGCACCCAAGTAGTCATACATCAGAGAAATCAGCGGAATATAAAACAACCAAGATATGAAACAGTATAATTAAGACACGCTTTAGGAAAAAGTTGCCTTTACGGCATATATGTATATAAATACCCCAAAATGAACGATTCATCCCAACCTTACAGTCTACGCACCTCTAAGAGTTTAAAACAACAATGGCGGGGCGGGCCGCCATACCCTGAATGCAAATATCTACTACGACGGACCATACCAAAATGCTAAGCCTCGGAGAAAGCGGAGCTTTTCCAACGAAACGGTGATCCTAAGAACGGGGATCAACGGTAGGAGTACCTTACTGCGGCATGAACGGCCCCGAAGAGGTCGATGCTGGTACCAAGTATGTGGCGAAAATCGTAAATGAAATCATAGTAGTCTATATAAAGCGGAGACATGTATGATAACCAAAACTACGATTCTGATAAATAGCGATCATGTCAAGTCGTGGACTCACGCCTCAAAGTCATCATAAACCGTGACGGGGTAAATGCGAAGGCATAGCCGACTACTAAAACCCACGGTACAAACAAGGTCGTAAATCAGATCATGAGATCTGTCTGGCGTCACATGATCAAAGCCGCCACTCGCGCGATATCTAATGTCGCGTCTAGCCCGGAACTTCCGTAGCTCGCACGGGCCACTCGATGGCCCGCGTGAGGTATTCCCGCGTCGGTAGCTACTCCCCGGCGCCACGGACTCGTCGTCGCGTAGCCACAAAGACCGCATGACCACAAGGCGCATACTAACCGGAACTCCGCGATTCGCATAGGCCATCTGAGACTGCATAAGGTATTCTCGAATCATAGGTCACTAGACCACTTTGAGTCTACCCATCGGAGGCGATTAACCCGGAATCATGAGTGATATAATATTAACATAACAGCTTATCGTTAAACAACCTAAGCATAACAAGGGAAAACCCCTTTACACAAACATCACAAGATACTAACTCACGTAGCATCCTAACATGTTTACTTATCAAGTCAACAAGAAAGTATTACAAGACTATCACAAATCAATACAATCAAGTTATTCACACAAGGTACTTTCTACATTATGTTAACAAGTTCGGGTTTTAGCCCCAAAGTACTTCATGTATTACTCTTTTAAAAGATCCGTTTCTTTCACAAAAGTCACACAATACCCGTAGTATAAAAATAGAGTGATTATCTTTTGAAGTGAATCAAAACACTTCTCTTTGTAAAAACAAGTAACAACATTCTTTTCCCAACGCTCAAGTTTTGCCTAATTTCAATTACTCAAGTTTCTCATTTTCGAAAGGTTTCGTAGTTCACGCTTTAATCCTTTAAAACAATTTGAGAAACATATACCATATGTGTGAGTAGGTTATTATTGTTCATAACAATCTTATTACAAAGACCGTGATCTAGGAAATGTAATATCATTTTGTCTCATCTTAGCTCCTATGCAGATGGAAGTTTCTCGGTTTTAATAATACTTTATTAGTCAAGCATTTCCCTTTATTAAGCTATTTGTGGTTTGTTCGACATTCATTCTGATTTCTAATTAGTAAAACATCATTCCTTTTGAAAACCAAAATACTCATTACTCACGAATGAGGTTTCACACTTTTAACAAAATTCACATTAGTATAATTAAGTCAAGTCTCTTATTTTCTTAAATCAATAAATCATTCTTTTATCACTCTTAAGCCGTTATACCTAACTTCACATAAAGCTAGTATAACTCTTAAGCTTTTAAAACCAAGTGTTACTCTTCTTTCAAAAAGTTTCTTAATTCTTTTGAACTACTTCAGATTCTTTTTATTCAGGCTTAAGTCAGAAGACATTGCGTAATTATTCTTCGTGCTTAAGTCCAAGACATTGCCGTAATTATTATTCGGTTAACACACGCGTCGTCTCCGCATACTATATACATATTCTTTAAAATATCATGCTCAAGAGGATAGGAAGAATCACATACCTTCTCGTGAAATCCACCGCCAAGTTGAATATGTCGCGGAAGAATCTACCTATAATACCAAATACGTCTATCAACGTCTAGGTATCTTGTACAAAGCTCTAAGCGGAGGGTTCGTTATTCTATGGACATTTGGGCAGCACTTCCCTACCGGTGAGCTACTCAAGTCTCATGTGAAAACAATCTATGTAAATCTGATTCTATTATTCATCTTTTAAACCCTTCTATTGTGATAACAGTTCAATTCTATTCTTTAATATCCTTCTAAGTATTTATACTTATTCCTATACTTCTACAGTATGTATATTCTAATTACAAAAGGAGGATAAGGTTATTTACCTCGGTAAGCCCAATAATATCCTAGATAAAAGTCGCTCCTGAGCAAAGTTTAGCTCCTACTCCGCACGCTCCAATGCACTCCAAGAACCCTTAGAAGTTCTTCACAACTTCAACTAAGTACTAAGGGGTTTGTGAAAGGGGAATTTTGGCATTATAAAAAAACTAGAAGGCAACATTTATACCAAGGGAAGGGGGGGTAGGTTTCGGCTAGGCTGGGGGCCTCACCAAACTTTTGTCACGACGTTCGGGGCGTGGATCGTGCCTTACCCGGGCACCCAAGTAGTCATACATCAGAGAAATCAGCGGAATATAAAACAACCAAGATATGAAACAGTATAAATAAGACACAGTTTCTGGGAAAAAGTTGCCTTTCGGCATATATGTATATAAGTACCCCACGATGAACAGTTACATCCCAACCTTACAACAGGTCTGCACCTCAGAGTTTAAAACAACAATGGCGGGACGGGGCCGCCATACCTGAATACAAATATCTACAACGACGGGGACCATACCAAAATGCTAAGCTTAGGAGAAACGGAGCTTTCCCGATCTTGAAACGGTGATCCTAAGAACGGATCAACGGTAGAGTACCTTTACTGCGGCATGAGCGCGCCCGAAGGAGTCGATCAAATGGTACCAGTATGTGGCGAAAATCGTAAATGAAATCATAGTAGTCTATATAAAGCGGGAGACATGTATGATAACCAAAACTACGATTCACAATAAATAGCGATCGTCATGTCAAGTCACGGACTCACGCCCTCAAAGTCATCATAAAACCGTACGGGGTAAGTACGAGGGCATAGCCGACTACTAAAAACCCACAGTAAAACAAGGTCGTAAAATGTATCATGAGATCTGTCTAGGCATCACATGATCAAAGCCGCCACTCGCGCGTGATATCTAATGTCGCGCGTCAGCCCCGAACTTCCGTAGCTCGCGTGGGCCACTCGATGGCGCGTGAGGTATTCCCGCATCGAGGGTAGCTACTCCCAGGCGTCTGGACTCCGGCGGCGTCTCGACTCGTCGTCCGCATGACCACAAGCGGCCGCATACTAACACGGAACTCCGTAGTTCGCGTAGGCCATCTGCACTGCATAAGGTATTCTCGAATCATATGTCACTAGACACTTTGAGTCTACCCGCGTCGGAGGCGCCAACCCGGAATCATGAGTGATATAATATCAACATGAACTTATCGTTAAACAACCTAAGCACAAGGGAAAACCCTTTACACAAACATCACAAGATACTAACTCACGTAGCATCCTAACATGTTTACTTATCAAGTCAACAAGAAAGTATTACAAGACTATCACAAATCAATACAATCAAGTTATTCACACAAGGTACTTTCTACATTATGTTAACAAGTTCGGGTTTTTTTAGCCCCAAAGGACTTCATGTATTACTCTTTTTAAAAGATCCGTTTCTTTCACAAAAGTCACACAATACCCGTAGTATAACAATAGAGTGATTATCTTTTGAAGTAAATCAGAACACTTCTCTTTGTAAAATCAAGTAGCAACATTCTTTTCCCAACGCTTAAGTTTGCCTAATTTCAATTACTCAAGTTTCTCATTTTCGAAAGGTTTCGTAGTTCTTAGTTTTAACCCTTTAAAACAATTTGAGAAACATATACCTTATGTGTGAGTAGGTATTTATTGTTCATAACAATCTTATTACAGCAGCCATGATCTAGGAAATGTAATATCATTTTGTCTCATCTTAGCTCCTATGCAGATGGAAGTTTCTACTGGTTTTAATAATACTTTATTAGTCAAAAATATTTCCCTTTATTAGCGCTGCTGTGGTTTGTTCGACATTCGTTCTGATCGGTAAAACATCATTCCTTTTGAAAACCAAAAATACTATTTACTCACGAATGCGGTTTCACACTTTTTCACGTTAGTATAATTAAGTCAAGTCTCTTATTTTCTTAAATCATTGAATCATTCTTTTTATCACTCTTAAGCCGTTATACCTAACTTCCCATAAAGCTAGTATAACTCTTAAGCTTTTAAAACCAAGTGTTACTCTTACAAAGGTTTCTTAATTCTTTTGAACTACTTCAAATTCTTTTTATTCAGGCTTAAGTCAGAAGACATTGCCGTAATTATTATTCAGGCTTAAGTCCGAAGACATTAGTAATTATTATTCGGGCTTAAGTCCAAGACATTGCCGTAATTATTATTCAGCTTAAGTCCAAGACATTGCCGTAATTATTATTCGGTTAACACGCGTCTACAGTACTATATACATATTCTTTAAAATATCATGCTCGAGAGGATAGGAAGAATCACATACCTTCTCGCGAAATCCACCGCCAAGTTGAATATGTCGCGCAGAGAATCGACCTATAACGATCAAATCGCCTATCAACGCCCGTATCAGATCGCATAAAGCTCTAAGCGGAGGGTTCGTTATTCTATGGACATTTGGGCGACTTCCCTACGGTGAGCTACTCAAGTCTTGTGAAAACAAATCCTATGTAAGTCTGATTCTATTATTCATCTTTTAAACCCTTCTCTTGTGATAATTCAATTCTATTCATTAATATCCTTCTAAGTATTTATACTTACTCCTATACTTCTACAGATGTATATTCTAATTACAAAAGGAGGATAAGGTTATTTACCTGTAAGCCCAATCATATCCCAGATACAAGTCGCGCTGAGCAAGGTTTAGCTCTAAGTTGTGCGCTCAGAGCTCAAGACAACCTTAGAAGTTCTTCACAACTTCTACTAAGGACTAAGGGATTTGGGCTAGGGTATTTTGGGCATTATAACAATACTAGAAGGCAACTTTTCTACCAAGGGAGGGGGGGTAGGTTTCGGCTAGGCTAGGGGGGGGTTGCTCTCGGCTAGAGCTTCTCAAAGGGGAGGGGTGTGTTTGGACGAAAACAACAAGAGGGAGAGGGAGGGATTTGAGACTTAGAAAGATTGCTCAATTTAGGATGAAATAACTCTTCAACAAGGGGGGTATTTATAGGTCAAGGGATGGCCAACCAAGGGCCAAGATGGTGCCAAGTGCAAGGCAAGTGTAGGGTGAGGATTTAGGCAAGTGTCCTTGGCCAACTTGCACACAAAATATCCTACCAACTACATGACAAGAATGGCCATCCATTCGGCCCTAATGCCGTGTAACATCCATCAATGAGAGGGTGACAAGTGTCGCCCTCTCGTTGGTCCAACGTGTTGCGTCTCTCGGAAAAATCCGCAAAAATTAGAAATGACCTCGCCGGCATTTATCCTCCGCGAGTGTCGTAAAACGTGTCGTCGAAAACGACTCTAATCGGGTGTTGTGCACAAAGTGAAATTCGGCCAAGCCACCTGCAGGGGTGACACGTGTCGCCCTCTACTGGCCCAAAATATTTCATCTTCCAAAATATCCACAATGGCCAAAATCTCAAAACAAAGTGGGCCCCACAAAACAGTAAATTTTCTCCGTGGGCCCACGTGACCATTCAAAATAAAATTCCATAATTCTCTAATATTCCAAGAAGTCCGAATACCAAATCTGGGAATCCAATTCCCATTAACGAACCTTTTTCCTTCACAAAAACCGGAAACTTTTCCGTGGAAAAATCACCTCGTTCTTCCTTTCCAATTTCAATGTCGTATTCTCGTACGTACGTCCTCGCATACATACCCCGAAACTACGGGGTATAACATTTTCCCCTCCTTAGAAACATTCGTCCCGAATGTTCCTTCTAGGTATCAAAACAAGCAGCGCCAAGATAGTCCTTATCGCTATACTTACGGAAACAACCATGCCACACCTGGCCACAACACAACAAGCGCACATACTTATCTCCAAGTCCACGAGGAATCACCTCAATCACAAAAGAAACTCCTACTCGAGGTCTAAAAAGATACTCCCTTCGCACCTACTCTTTACAAACGAAATGATCACACCTATGCCTGTAATACATGCCGCTTCCCTTTCTCGTCGTGCACATTCTTGTACACTCGAACTTTTCTCATAACTTACCATGTTTCGTGCACTTCCCACCGACTGAGCTGCCAATGACATCTTCTGTATAAGCTCCACACTATACACGCCCTGCTGAACAAGTAAGTACCAACTATCTGCACGCTTACATCGAATCAATCGATCGGCAATCTTACACTAGCGCTTATAAAAAGGCTCCAAACGGCGACACCCGAATACTGAAACGGTAGCTATATAATACATACTCAACAAGAGGCGAAGAGTCCTCACAGCTAATCCCGAAATCCAACCACTTGCCCGAGGGTGAATGCGACACTGAGATTCACCTGAGTTCTTAACTTGCCTGGTAACTCTTCCAGAAAAGCAGTAGTAACCAGGCTCCTCGTCACCATAAGGTGAAGGTAGGCACCGTGCAGCCTTACAACCTTCTTGAAATAATCATCTCGCAACTTACTACCGAGTACGGTTTGACTAAAAGATAAGACGGGTTGACCCATCGGCCGACTCTTGGTCGAACACATCCACGAACTCGCATAATGGTTAACTAAACTCGGGCCTAACACCTCGTGATCCTAACACAAAGCGGGACCACCACAAACCGACCCATCACCAAACAGCGTGGGTCGACCGCAACACGGCCTCAACCCGACCGGCAGCGCGAAACACTAGCTCCCGATTCAAACAATCTCAATCACGTTACGAAAACCTAGCGGTCTTCTAAGCTCAACTACCCTCTTCGCTTCACAACACTCGTGGATTCATCCCACAAAATATCTCACGTATACTATGCACCTCGATAAGGGTCAAACACGAAGTAATTCTTTTACCAAAGATGGCCTCGCCTCTATGGTCCCTACGTATACATTCTAAGGCTCCCACTTTCTCTATCCCCCAATCTTTCCCGATTAACTAATCATGATTCTCAATCACAGTTAACACAATGCTATCTGAAAATAACACTTAAGATATTCGCTACACATATAAATCTCTAAAGGGTTAAGGATATACCTGTATCTACGCGGCACTTCCCCTAGGTCGTTCTAGTCAATTCCGCCCTGCTGGGCGCATAGCTGGGGAAGGTGATGAACTATCCACTGATCCCGAAGGCTGAGTCCCTACATCCCCGCCAACTCTGGTTGGACAATCTCTCATAAAATGGCCTGCCGCGAAACATAACAAGTGACGAAGCACGACACTCCCCACGATGACATCGACCACACCGAGGTGGGGGTGGCCTCCCCTGGCTAACACCCCCTCCTCTCCGAACCACTGCATCCACAACTGATCTGGTAGGCTGAGTCTTCCTACTTGCATCCTTCCTCATAGAACATTCCCTCGCCATATGGCCTCGGCCGCAAGAAAAACAAGCACCGCAAAAA
Source organism: Przewalskia tangutica (assembly GCA_029844215.1). Lineage (NCBI taxonomy): Eukaryota > Viridiplantae > Streptophyta > Magnoliopsida > Solanales > Solanaceae > Przewalskia > Przewalskia tangutica. The sequence continues at coordinate 110,705,647 of CM056718.1, forward strand.
GCGGCACTTCCCGATGACGCCGCCACACCGTGAACACCGAGGAAAAATCAACCTGTGGAGGACACTGCATCGCGGGCGCATGTCTATCTCCGAGGCGGTTCGCCTCGAGAGTTACCAAATGATCCCGCCAATCGGGCCTCTTCTCACGATCTTGTTTAATGCCGATCTCTACCTCTCTCACGCACATAATCTGAACGCAAGCCTGGCTCGTTCTCGATCAAGAGTTACTCCTCACAACCCTTCTTTAGATAATCATCAATATCCTTGGTATCCGGTACATAAAATACTCTCTGCCGCCAAGTCCCTTGCTAATGCCAGTAGCCTCCTTCCAATCCATATTTTCTGCTCCAGTCGTGGCGAAAGTCCAGATGTCATGGCGCAGATGGAATCGCTATTGTGCCAAACTCTGCTTCTTCCTGGCGGCGCCTCGTAACTCCCGCATGAAGCATCACGGTGATGATTGGGCTGTGCCCTTCTAAATCTCAGATTTACTCGCAGCCTCCTTGGTTTGCCTTGCCTCGGGCGAGTTACTGGCGTGGAGGCATAATCGTAAAGGAAAGGAATACGTTAGAGGGTCCAACTTATAACATAGCTCTAAAGCACGATCTCAGAGTGAAAAATGGAAACCAATCCTAAATATCCTATAGCCTCACGATTATTGGTGTGGTGCACAACACGATAATCAAGACTACTAGATACGGTGCGTAGACACTTTCCGAGGATTAATCGCTCGATACCACTTTGTCACGACCCGTTCGGGGCGTGGATCGTGCCTTACCCGCACCCAGTAGTCATGCATCGAGAAATCACGAATATAAAACAACCAAGATATGAAGCAGATAAATAAGACATGCTTTACGGGAAAAAGTTGTCTTTCGGATATATGTATAAGTACCCCGATGAGCTATATCCCAACCTTACAACAGTCTACGCACTTAAGAGTTTAAAACAACAATGGCGGGACGGGGCCCGCCATACCCTGAATACAAATATCTACAACGACAGGACCATACCAAAATGCTAAGCTTCCGAGAAACGGAGCTTTCCCAATCTTCAAACGGTGATCCTAAGAACGGATCAACAGTAGGAGTACCTTTACTGCGGCATGAACGCGGCCAAGGAGGTCAAGATAACAGTACCAAGTATGTGGCGAAAATCAGAATGAAATCATAGTAGTCTATATAAAGCGGAGACATGTATGATAACCAAAACTACGATTCACAATAAATAAGCGATCATGTCAAGTCGTGACTCACACCTCAAAGTCATCATAAAACCGTGCGGTAAGTACGAGGGCATAGCCGACTACTAAAACCCACGGTACAACAAGGTAAATCAGATCATGAGATCTGTCTGCACCGTCACATGATCAAAGTGCCGCCACTCGCCGCGATATCTAATGTCGCGTCTAGCCCCGAACTTCCGTAGCTCGCACGGGCCACCCAATGGCCCGCATGAGGTATTCCGCATCGAGGGTAGCTACTCCCGATCGGCGTCTCGACTCGTCGTCCGCACGCCACAAAGACCGCATGACCACAAGGGCGCATACTAACTCCGAACTCCGTAGTTCGCATAGGCCATCTGCACTGCATAAGGTATTCTCGAATCATAGGTCACTAGACCCGCCTGAGTCTACCCCGCATCGGAGGGCAGCTTAACCCCCGGAATCATGAGTGATATAATATCAACATGACAACTTATCGTTAAACAACCTAAGCACAACAAGGGAAAACCCCTTTACACAAACATCACAAGATACTAACTCACGTAGCATCCTAACATGTTTACTTATCAAGTCAACAAGAAAGTATTACAAGACTATCACAAATCAATACAATCAAGTTATTCACACAAGGTACTTTCTACATTATGTTAACAAGTTCGTGTTTTTTTAGCCCCAAAGGACTTCATGTATTACTCTTTTTAAAAGATCCGTTTCTTTCACAAAAGTCACACAATACCCGTAGTATAACAATAGAGTGATTATCTTTTGAAGTAAATCAGAACACTTCTCTTTGTAAAATCAAGTAGCAACATTCTTTTCCCAACGCTTAAGTTTGCCTAATTTCAATTACTCAAGTTTCTCATTTTCGAAAGGTTTCGTAGTTCATAGTTTTAATCCTTTAAAACAATTTGAGAAACATATACCTTATGTGTGAGTAGGTATTTATTGTTCATAACAATCTTATTACAACAGCCATGATCTAGGAAATGTAATATCATTTTGTCTCATCTTAGCTCCTATGCAGATGGAAGTTTCTACTGGTTTTAATAATACTTTATTAGTCAAAAATATTTCCCTTTATTAGCGCTGCTGTGGTTTGTTCGACATTCGTTCTGATCGGTAAAACATCATTCCTTTTGAAAACCAAAAATACTATTTACTCACGAATGCGGTTTCACACTTTTTCACGTTAGTATAATTAAGTCAAGTCTCTTATTTTCTTAAATCATTGAATCATTCTTTTTATCACTCTTAAGCCGTTATACCTAACTTCCCATAAAGCTAGTATAACTCTTAAGCTTTTAAAACCAAGTGTTACTCTTACAAAGGTTTCTTAATTCTTTTGAACTACTTCAAATTCTTTTTATTCAGGCTTAAGTCAGAAGACATTGCCGTAATTATTATTCAGGCTTAAGTCCGAAGACATTGCCGTAATTATTATTCAGGCTTAAGTCCGAAGACATTGCCGTAATTATTATTCGCTTAACACACGACGTCACCGTACTATATACATATTCTTTAAAATATCATGCTCGAGGATAGGAAGAATCACATACCTTCTCGTGAAATCCACCGCCAGTTGAATATGTCGCGCAGAGAATCGACTATACGATCAAATACGCCTATCAACGCCCGCATCTCGTATAAAGCTCTAAGCGTAGGTTCGTTATTCTATGGACATTTGGGCAGCACTTCCCTACCCGTGAGCTACTCAAGTCTCATGTGAAAACATCACATGTAAGTCTGATTCTATTATTCATCTTTTAAACCCTTCTCGTGATAACAGTTCAATTTATTCATTAATATCCTTCTAAGTATTTATACTTACTCCTATACTTCTACAGATGTATATTCTAATTACAAAAGGAGGATAAGGTTATTTACCTGTAAGCCCAATAATATCCTAGATAAAGTCGCACCGAGCAAGGTTTAGCTCCTAAGTTGTGCGCTCAGAGCTCAAGAAAACCTTAGAAGTTCTTCACAACTTCTACTAAGGACTAAGGGATTTGGGCTAGGGTATTTTGGGCATTATAACAATACTAGAAGGCAACTTTTCAACCAAGGGAGGGGTAGGTTTCGCTAGGCTAGGGGTTGCTCTCGCCAGAGCTTCTCAAAGGGAGGGTGTGTTTGGACGAAAACAACAAGAGGAGAGGGAGGGATTTGAGACTTAGAAAGATTGCTCAATTTAGGATGAAATAACTCTTCAACAAGGGGTATTTATAGGTCAAGGATGGCCAACCAAGGGCCAAGATGGTGCCAAGTGCAAGGCAAGTGTAGGGTGAGGATTTAGGCAAGTGTCCTTGGCCAACTTGCACACAAAATATCCTACCAACTACATGACAAGAATGGACATCCATTCACCCTAATGCCGTGTAACATCCATCAACGAGAGGGTGACAAGTGTCGCCTCTCGTTGGTCCAACGTGTTGCCTCTCGTAAAAATCCAAAAATTAGAAATGACATAGCGGAATTTATCCTCTACGAGTTTAGTAAAACGTTTCGTCGAAAACGACTCTGTCGGGTGTTGTGCACAAAGTGAAATTCGGCAAGCCACCCATGGGGTGACACGTGTCGCCTCCTACTCGTCAAAATATTTCATCTTCCAAAATATCCACAATGGCCAAAATCTCGAAAACAAAGTGGGCCCACAAATCGTAAATTTTCTCCGTGGGCCCACGTGACCATTTCCAAAATAAAATTCCATAATTCTCTAATATTACAAGAAGAACGAATACCAAATCTGGGAATCCAATTCCCATTAACGAACCTTTTTCCTTCACAAAAATCGGAAACTTTTCCGTGGAAAAATCACCTCGTTCTTCCTTTCCAATTTCAATGTCGTATTCTCGTACGTACGTCCTCGCATACATACCCTGAAACTACGGGGTATAACAACTTTACTCAAAAGGGGGGGGGGGGGAGGTGTTGGACGAAATGCTCACAAAGGGAGAGGGGAGGATTTTTCAAGACTTGGAAGTAATTTATGGATGAAGAACTCTTCATCACAAGAGGGGTATTTATAGGTCAAGGGATGGCCAACCAATGGCCAAGATTATGCCAAGTGCAAGGCAAGTGTAAGGTCAAGATTTGGGCAAGTGTACCTAGCCAACTTGCACACAAAATATCCTACCAACTCCAAGACAAAAATGGCTATCCAATTCGTCCCAATGGATGCCTCAAGTCCATCAATTGGAGGGTGACAAGTGTCGCCCTCCCGTTGGTCCAAAATGTTCCGTCTCTCGGAAAAATCCGCAAAAATAATAAATGACATAGCGAATTTACCTACGCGCGTTTAGTAAAACGTTTAGTCGAAAACGACTCTGTCGGGTGTTGTGCACAAAGTGAAATTCGCCAAGCCACCTGGGGGTGACACGTGTCGCCTCCTACTCGCCCAAAATATTTCATCTTCCAAAATATCCACAATGGCCAAAATCTTGAAAACAAAGTGGGCCTACAAACCGTAAATTTCTCCCGTGGGCCCCACGTGACCATTTCCGAAAATAAAATTACATAATTCTCTAATATTCCAAGAAGTCCGAATACCAAATCTGGGAATTCAATTCCCATTAACGAACCTTTTTCCTTCACAAAAACCGGAAACTTTTCCGTGGAAAAATCACCTCTTTCTTCCTTTCCAATTTCAATGTCGTATTCTCGTACGTACGTCCTCGCATACATACCCTGGAACTACGGGGTATAACATTCTCCCCTCCTTAGAAACATTCGTCCCGAATGTTCTTCCTAAGTCTCAAAACAAACAGGCGCCAGTATAGTCCTTACTGCTATACTTACGGAAACAACCATGCCACACCTGGCCACAACACAACAAGCGCACATACTTATCTCCAAGTCCATGAGGAATCACCTCTATCACAAAAAAACTCCTACTCGAGGTCTAAAAAGATACTCCCTTCGCACCTACTCTTTACAAACGAAATGATCACACCTATGCCTATGTACATGCTCGCTTCTTCCCTTACTGTCGTACCGCTTCTCGTACACTCGAACTCTTTCTCATAACTTACCATGTTCTGCATCGCTTCCCACCGACTCGAGTGCAATGACCTCTTACGGATAAGCTTCACCCTATTCACGCCCTGCTGAACAAGTACGAACCAATTATCTGCACCTCGCTTACATCGAATCAATCTATCGGCAATCTTACACTAGCGCTTATAAAAAGGCTCCAAACGGCGACACCCGAATCGAAAGCGGTAGCTATATAATACATACTCAACAAGAGGCGAAGAGTCCTTACGCCTACTCGAAATCCAACCACTTGCCCGAGGGTGAATGCGACCGAGATTCACTGAGTTCCTAACCTTGCTCGTAACTCTTCCGAGAAAAAGCAGTAGTAACGGACTCCTCATCGGCCATAAGGTGAAGGTAGGCACCCGTGCAGCCTTACAACCTTCTTGAAATAATCATCTCGCAACTTACTACCGAGTACGGTTTGACTAAAAGATAAGACGGGTTGACCCATCGCCCGACTCATCGGTCGAACACATCCACGAACTCGCATAATGGTTAACTAAACTCGGGCCTAACACCTCGTGATCCTAACACAAAGCGGGACCACCACAACCGACCCATCACCAAACAGGCGTGGGTCGACCGCGGCCTCAACCCGACCCGGCAACGCGCAAAACACTAGCTCCCCGATCCGGAACAATCTCACCAATCACGTTACGAAAACCTAGCGGTCTTCTAAGCTCAACTACCCTCTTTCATTTCACATCACTCGTGATTCATCCACGAAAATATCTCACGTAAACTATGCACTTTGATAAGGGTCAAACATGAAATAATTCTTTTACCAAAGATGGCCTCGCCTCTATGGTCCCTACGTATATATTCTAAGGCTCACACTTTTTCTATCCCCCAATCTTTCCCGGTTAACAAAAAAAGTTCTAATCACACTAACACCATGCTAACCGAAAACAATACTTAAGATATTCGCATCTTACTACACATATAAATCTCTAAAGGGTTAAGGATATACCAGATCTACGCCGCACTTCCCTAGGTCGTTCTAATCAAATCCGCCTACTGCGATACCGAGGAAGGTGATGAACTATCCACCGATCCGGCGTCGAGTCCCTACATCCCCGCCAACTCGTTGGACAATTTCTAAAATGGCCCGCTGTAAACATAACAAGCCGACGAAGCACGACACTCCCACGATGACATCGACCACAACGGCCACAGGGTGGGGTGGCCTCCCAGCTAACACCCCTCTCCGAACCACTGCATCCATGGCCCAGTCTAGTAGTGAGTCCTCCTACTTGCATCCTTCCTCATAGAACATTCCTCGCCATATGGCCTCGACGGCGCAAGTAAAGCAAGCGCCAATAAAAAGCGACATTCCGGGATGACGCTGCCACGCTGTGAACACCGAGGAATAATCGAACCCGTGGAGGACACTGCAGCCGCGGAGGCGCATGTCTAATCTGCTGAGGCGGTTCGCCTCGAGTTACCAAATGATCCCGCCAATCGGGCCTCTTCACGATCTTGGTTAATCATCAATCTCTACATCTCTCACCACGCACATAATCTCAACACAAGCTCGCTTATTCTCGATCAAGAGCTACTTCTCACAACCTTCTTTAGATAATCATCAATATCCTTGGTATACCGGTACATAAAATACTCTGGCCGCCAAATCCCTTGCTAATGTAGGCCGTCTCTTCCAATCCATATTTTCGCTCCAAGCGTGGGCGAAGGTCGGATGTCATGGCGCGATGAGAATCTGCCGCCAAACTCTGCTTCTTCTTGCGTCTCGTAACTCCCGCGTGAAGCATCACCTGGTGATGATTGGGCATGTGCCTCTAACTCTCTCGAACTCCACTCGCACTCCGCCTTGCCTTGCCGCCCGGGAGTTACTGGCGGAGGCATCACCGGTAAAGGAAAGGAATACGTTAGAGGGTCCAACTTATAACACAACTCTAAAGCACGATCTCGAGTGAGAAGAATGGAAACCAATCCTAAATATCCTATAGCCTCACGATTATTGGTGTGGTGCACAACACCGATAATCAAGACTACTAGATACGGTCTCTAGACACTTTCCGAGGATTAACTGCTCTGATACCACTTTTGTCACGACCCGTTCCGGGGCCCGTGACTGGTGCCTTACCCGGGCACCCAAGTAGTGATACATCAGAGAAATCAGCGGAATATAAAACATAAAGATATGAAACAAGATAATTAAGACACGCTGGAAAAAGTTGCCTTTCGCATATATGTATATAAATACCCCAAAATGAGCGATTTACATCCCAACCTTACAACAGTCTACAGACCTCAAGAGTTTAAAACAACAATGGCGGGGCGGGCCGCCATACCCTGAATGCAAATATCTACTACGTCTGGGGTCCTTAACAAAATGCTAAGCCTCCGAGAAACGGAACTTTTCCAACGTCAAACGGTGATCCTAAGAACGGATCAACGGTAGGAGTACCTTTACTGCGGCATGAACGCACTCAAGGAGGTCGATAACAGTACCAAGTATGTGAAATCGAAAATCAGAAATGAAATCATAGTAGTCTATATAAAGCAGAGACATGTATGATAACCAAAACTACGATTCACAATAAATAAGCGATCATGTCAAGTCGAGACTCACGCCTCAAAGTCATCATAAAACCGCGGGGTAAGTACGAAGGCATAGCCGACTACTAAAACCTACAAGACAAACAAGCGTAAATCAGATCATGAGATCTGCTGCACCGTCACATGATCAAAGCCGCCACTCGCGCGAGATCTAATGTGCACGTCTAGCCCCGAACTTCCGTAGCTCGCACGGCCACCCAATGGCCCGCATGAGGTATTCCCGCATCGAGGGTAGCTACTCCCGGCGTCTGGACTCGCCGTCCGCGTAGCCACAAAGACCGCGTGACCACGCGGCGCATACTAACTCGAACTCCGCGATTCGCGCAAGGCCATCTGCACTGCATAAGGTATTCTCGAATCATAGGTCACTAGACACTTTGAGTCTACCACGACGGAGGCGCTTAACCCCTAATCATGAGTGATATAATATTAACATAACAACTTATCGTTAAACAACCTAAGCACAACAAGGAAAACCCTTTACACAAACATCACAAGATACTAACTCACGTAGCATCCTAACATGTTTACTTATCAAGTCAACAAGAAAGTATTACAAGACTATCACAAATCAATACAATCAAGTTATTCACACAAGGTACTTTCTACATTATGTTAACAAGTTCGGGTTTTTAGCCCCAAAGTACTTCATGTATTACTCTTTTAAAAGATCCGTTTCTTTCACAAAAGTCACACAATACCCGTAGTATAAAAATAGAGTGATTATCTTTTGAAGTGAATCAAAACACTTCTCTTTGTAAAAACAAGTAACAATATTCTTTTCCCAACGCTCAAGTTTTGCCTAATTTCAATTACTCAAGTTTCTCATTTTCGAAAGGTTTCGTAGTTCACAGTTTTAATCCTTTAAAACAATTTGAGAAACATATGCCATATGTGTGAGTAGGTTATTATTGTTCATAACAATCTTATTACAGCAGCCATGATCTAGGAAATGTAATATCATTTTGTCTCATCTTAGCTCCTATGCAGATGGAAGTTTCTACTGGTTTTAATAATACTTTATTAGTCAAGCATTTCCCTTTATTAGCGCTGTTGTGGTTTGTTCGACATTCATTCTGATTTCCGGAATTAGTAAAACATCATTCCTTTTGAAAACCAAAATACTCATTACTCACGAATGAGGTTTCACACTTTTTAACAAAATTCACATTAGTATAATTAAGTCAAGTCTCTTATTTTCTTAAATCAATAAATCATTCTTTTTATCACTCTTAAGCCGTTATACCTAACTTCCCATAAAGCTAGTATAACTCTTAAGCTTTTAAAACCAAGTGTTACTCTTCTTTCAAAAAGGTTTCTTAATTCTTTGAACTACTTGATTCTTTTATTGGGCTTAAGTCAAAAGACATTGCGTAATTATTCTTCGTGCTTAAGTCCAAGACATTGCCGTAATTATTATTCGCTTAACACACGCGTCGTCACCGCACTATATACATATTCTTTAAAATATCATGCTCGAGAGGATAGGAAGAATCACATACCTTCTCGAAATCCACCGCCAAGTTGAATATGTCGCGCAGAGAATCGACCTATAATACAAATACGCCTATCAACGCCTGATCAGATCGCATAAAGCTCTAGCGGAGGGTTCGTTATTCTATGGACATTTGGGCAGCACTTCCTACCCGTGAGCTACTCAAGTCTCATGTGAAAAACAGTCTATGTAAAATCTGATTCTATTATTCATCTTTTAAACTCTTCTACTGTGATAACAGTTCAATTCTATTCTTTAATATCCTTCTAAGTATTTATACTTATTTCTATACTTCTACAGTATGTATATTCTAATTACAAAAGGAGGATAAGGTTATTTTACCTCGGTAAGCCCAATAATATCCTAGATAAAAGTCGCTCCTGAGCAAGGTTTAGCTCCTACTCCGCACGCTCCAATGCGCTCCAAGAACCCTTAGAAGTTCTTCACAACTTCAACTAAGTACTAAGGGGTTTGGGCTAGGGTAATTTGGGCATTATAACAATACTAGAAGGCAACATTTCTACCAAGGGAAGGGGTAGGTTTCGGCTAGCTAGGGGGCCCTCGCCAAACTTTACTCAAAGGGGAGGTGTTGGACGAAATGCTCACAAAGGGAGGGGGGGATTTTTCAAGACTTGGAAGTAATTTGTGGATGAAGAACTCTTCATCACAAGAGGGGTATTTATAGGTCAAGGGATGGCCAACCAATGGCCAAGATTATGCCAAGTGCAAGGCAAGTGTAAGGTCAAGATTTGGGCAAGTGTACCTAGCCAACTTACACACAAAATATCCTACCAACTCCAAGACAAAAATGGCTATCCAATTCGTCCCAACGGACGCCTCAAGTCCATCAATCGGAGGTGACAAGTGTCGCCCTCCCGTTGTGCCAAAATGTTCCGTCTATCGCAAAAATCCGAAAAAATAATAAATGACTTCGCCGTAATTTACCCTACGCGAGTTTAGTAAAACGTTTCGTCGAAAAACGACTCTAATCGGGTGTTGTGCACAAAGTGAAATTCGGCCAAGCCACGCAGGGGTGACACGTGTCGCCTCCTACTCGTCAAAATATTTCATCTTCCAAAATATCCACAATGGCCAAAATCTTGAAAACAAAGTGGGCCCCAAAACCGTAAATTTCTCCCGTGGGGCCACGTGACCAATTCCGGAAATAAAATTCCATAATTTTCTAATATTCCAAGAAGTCCGAATACCAAATCTGGGAATCCAATTCCCATTAACGAACCTTTTTCCTTCACAAAACCTAAACTTTTCCGTGGAAAAATCACCTCTTTCTTCCTTTCCACTTTCAATGTCGTATTCTCGCACGCACGCCCTCGCATACATACCACGGAACTACGGGTATAACATTCTCCCTCCTTAGAAACATTCGTCCGAATGTTCTTCCTAAGTCTCAAAACAAAGCAGCGCCAAGATAGTCCTTATCGCTATACTTACTTAAACAACCATGCCACACTGCCACAACACAACAAGCGCACATACTTATCTCCAAGTCCACGAGAATCACCTCTATCACAAAAACTCCTACTCGAGGTCTAAAAGATACTCCTTCGCACCTACTCATTTACGCATTTTTGATTTCGCCACATACTGTACTGCATCGACCTCCTCTGCGTTGTCACGCCGCAGTTGAGGTACACCGATCGTTGATCCTAGCTCTCGTGGTCACGATTCGGCGTTTGGGAAGCTCCGTTTCTCCGGAGGCTTATCAGTGGTATAGTCCCCTGTCGTAGTAGGTGCTTACATTCAGGGGTATGGCGGGGCCCTGTCCCGCCATTGTTGTCATGTCACTCTTAGAGGTCTGTAGTACTGTTGTGGGCAGAGTTGTAAGGGGATGTAACTGTTCGGTTTTAAGTTGATTTATATATATGCCGGAGGGCAAGTTTTCTCATATTACTGTTTTACACTTGTTGTTATTCATGTCTTGTTGTATGTTCCGCTGATTACTCTGATGTATGTCTACTTGGGTGCCCGGGGTAAGGCACCAGTCACGGGCCCGGGTTCGGGTCGTGACACTTGATTTGAAAGTATATGATACTTGGTTTTTAAAAGTATAAGTCTCTTGGTTATACAAAAGAATGAAATTGTCTAAAACATAAAGAGTTATAACGGCTTTATGGGAAGTTAGTTATAACGACTTTATGAAAGGTTAAAGATGTCTTAGTTTCTAAAGCATAAAGTTAGTATAACGGCTTTATGGGAAGTTGGTTATAACAACTTTATGGAAAGTTAAAGGAATGGTTTTCTCTAGTAATGTAAACAAAGATAAATGACTTGGAATAAAGAAGGGAAATTTGATTTAAAGGCAGCAATTGCTTAAAGTTTTAAAGTAAGGGTCACTTGATTTAGAAGCCTAAAAATGTATTTCTAAAAGTGTAGTGACTTGTTTGAAATTTAGACAAACCTTGATACTACGGGTGTTAGTATCTTGGGGGATTTTATACGAGAAAGAGTCATTTTTAAAAAGGATAAAGGTACGTAGTACTTGGGTTAAATTCCCGGATTTTTATGTGACACGAAAGTGCCTTGAGTTTATAAAATGAAATTCATTTTTATGATAATGAAAGTCTAAAGATTTTATGAACTTGCCTATGCTTGTTTGCGATAGCCTTTGAGTGCAAGTATTATATTTTTACGCTGCCGTGACTCTCAGTTGGAGGGTCGGCTGTCTTGTTGAGAATTTACTTGGACGTACCGACATTGATGAAGGATTCCACGGGTATGCTTCCATTGTGATTGATCCATGGACATTCTTATACGATGAGGGATTCCGGGGCATGCAACCATGATGCGGGTTAAATTCCCGGATGTTATTATTACTCCATGGACTAGCTCCCCATGAAGACATGTACCCGAGATGAGGGATTCCACGGGCATGTTATATACTATTATTACTCCATGGACATGCTTATACGATGAAGGATTCCGGGGCATGAGACCATGTTATATACTATTACTTCATGGACTAGCTCCCCATGAAGACATGTACCCGAGATGAGGAATTCCACGGGCATGTTATATACTATTATTACCCCATGGATTAGCTCTCCATGAAGTCATCTACCCAAGATGAGGGATTCCACGGGCATGAGATATATATATATTGCATATGTGCACGCCGACAGTGATGTAGGATTCCACGGGTGTGTTACATGTTTATATTTTACACTTACGGCTGTCGGCAGTGATGGAGGATTCCACGGGCACGCTTTGATATTTGCGGGTTTGAGACCCTTACTGGACTGTGTGATGATTTTGAGGGCTTGTGTCCCTAGCCTTGGTGTGACTATTGTTCATGTGTTGAAATATTCTTTAAAAAGGTAAAACTGACTTTCATTACTTTCGTTTCGGCAAGGCACGGTTGTACTGTTAATTTGATTATCATACTTGTCTCCAGTTTTTTATATCTAGACTTTATGATTTAAATTACAGTACTTTCAGTTTTACATACTTGGTACATATTTTGTACTGACCTCCTTCGGGGGGCTGCGTTCATGCCGCAGGTTGAGGTACATAGCTTGCTGATCCACACTCTTAGGATCACTGCTCAGTTCTTGGAAAACTCCATTTCTCCGGAGGCTTTGTCTTTTGGTACAGTTCCCTGAGGTAGTAGATTTATGTACATTTAGGGGTATGGCGGGGTCCTGTCCCGTCACAGTTGTTATGTCAAAACTCTTAGAGGTCTGTAGTCATATCTTGTGGGTCGGTTTGTAAAAACAAAAGGTAACTGCTTTTGGATTTACGTATATATATATATATATCCAGGGAGGTAGCCTCATCGGCTAACCTATTATTTATTTCTTGTTGAGTTTATGTATGTTCCGTTGATTATCTCTGATGTATACCGGTAAGGGTGCCCAGGTAGGACACCAGTCGCGGGCCCGGGGTCGTGTCGTGACACTTCCGCTAGTTATATGTGATGTGTGGGTAGAAGGGTGCCCAGGTAGGACACCATCGCGGGCCCGGGGTTCGGGTCGTGACAGAGTGGTATCAGAGCAATTAGTCCTCGGAATGTCTACAGACCGTGTTGTTACACCCTGTAGTTCCAGGGCATGGTTAAGAGAATGTACGTAAGGAAATCTTTCGAACCTCGGGAAAGAATAATGTTTGTAATTTGAGACTTTTAGAATTTATCAGAATTATGAAAATATCGGGAAACGAAGCATTATGGACGAATGGAAGGGTGACACGTGTCACCCCCCCACACATGGGCTTGGACGAAATTGACAAGGTCAATTGGTCAAGTCTTGAAAGCCAAGGCTTGACATTGTTGACCAAGTCAATTAGCCAACTTGACACTACATCCTTAGTCTTCAAAAATCTAATCCACACAAGTGTTTTAATCTTGACCCTTAATTTTATTATATATACACCCTACTAGAAAGACAAGTTCCAACACTTATAAAAAATTGGAAAAACTTTGAGCAAAGAAGAGGAGCTCTCGGGTTGGGCATCCATTGGAGAAAAAAAAATTCGTTTGTGGTTCATAATTCATAATACTTAAACCCAAGGTTCCTAGAGGTATTATAAGGATATCTCAATACAAATATTCCGGGAAAACTACGTTTTTACGTTAGTCTCAATATGAAAACCTAAGTTGTTTTCATAAGTTTTGGTTGGAAAATGAAAGGAAGTTGTTTATGAACTTCTAAGGGCTTCAAATAGTTGGAGCGTGAAGGAAAGGAGCTAAGTTGCTAAGGAGCGACTTTGAATCTTGGAGTTATATTTGGGCTTATCGAGGTAAATCTTCGTCTTACTTTTGTAATTAAAGACTACATGTTGTAGTAGGTTGATAATTGATCATGTGAATTATATTATGAAGATTGATATGTATTATGGAATATTGGAAGCCTAAATCTGAGAATGAGCTTGTTAGCCATTGAAATTGAAATACAATTTGGTCGATAGTTATAATCGTCGCATGTTATCTAAATAAGGGATCATTGTTGTTACAATTAGTTGTGACTATATAACATGTTAGACTAAACAACTTGGATTGAAAAGGAATTAGAAAGTACTTTATGTAGTTGCACATTATAACCGAGAATGGCATGGAATATTGGACTATTTTGATATCAATTGTGGGGCAGAATTTTACACGTCCTGTTAGGCGTGTAATCCCCTTTGGATAGCTGAATTGTTGAGCCTAAAATGTGGCATGTTTGGTTATTGATTTCGGGCCTTGAAAAAGGTGGAAAAGTACATGGAAACAAAGGAAGTGCTGCCCAATTTTCCGTAGAATAAGAGACTTTATACTTAGAGTTATTCTTCGATTGAATGCTAGAAGTTGATAAACGTATTATTGTTATTATAGGTTGATATTCTATATGAGGCGTATTCAACCTAGCGAGTGGATTAAGTCGGGAAGGTATGTGGAACCTTCCCTATCTCTCGAGCATGATGTATTGTAAATGTATAGTACAATAGACGTACGATCTTTAAATAAATTCGGCTTTGTTTTGATATGATTGCCTTGTCTCGGATTTTCCAAAGTTGGTTGAGTAGAGAATTAACTCCCTTGATTTTAAAGGATGAAAATGTCTTATTTTGCCTAATGCATAAAGAGTTATAACGGCTTTATGGGAAGTTAGTTATAACGGCTTTATGGGAATTTAAGAGAATGGTCTACTTGATTTAAAGGCAAAGTTGCCTAGGTTGTGAAAGTAGAGGTCATTTGGTTTAGAAGCCGTAAAATGTATTTCTAAAGGTGTAATGGCTTGACTCGAAAAGTAGACTTACCTTGATACTACGGGCGTTAGTATCTTGTGGCTATTTTATGAAATGAGTCCTTTTCAAAAGCTTAGAAGTACGTAGTACTTTGGGTTAAATCCCTGTATTTCACGTAAAACGAAAGTGTCTTGAGTTTATAAAATGAAATTCTTTTTTTTATGTTAATGAAAGTCTAAAGATTTTATGAACTTGCCTATGCTTGCTTGCGATAGCTTTTAAGTGCAAGTATTTTATTTCTACGCTGCCGTGTCTCTCAGTTGGAGGGCCGGCTGTCTTGTCGTGAATTTACTTGGACGTACCGACAGTGATAAAGGATTCCACGGGTATGCTTCCATTATGATTGTTCCATGGACATGCTTATACGATGAGGGATTCTGGGGCATGCAACCATGATGCGGGTTAAACTCCCGGATGCTATTATTATTCCATGGACTAGCTCTCCATGAAGACATGTACCCAAGATGAGAGATTCCACGGGCATGTTATATACTATTATTATTACATGGATTAGCTCTCCATGAAGTCATGTACCCGAGATGAGGGATTCCACGGGCATGAGATATATATATATTGCATATGTGCACGTCGACAGTGATGTAGGATTCCACGGGCGTGTTAGATATATATATATTTTACACTTGCGGCTGTCGACAGTGATGGAGGATTCCACGGGCACGCTTTGATGTTTGCGGGCTTGAGACCCTTACTGGATTGTGTTATGATTTTGAGGGCTTGTGTCCCTAGCCTTGGAGTGACTATTGTTTTTGTGTTGAAATAGTCTTTAAAAGGTAAAACTGACTTTCATTACTTTCGTTTCATCAAGGCACGGTTGTACTGTTAATTTGATTATCATACGTGTCTCCAGCTTTATATATCTAGACTTTATGATTTAAATTACAGTACTTTTAGTTTCACATACTTGGTACATATTTTGTACTAACCCCCGTCCTCGGGGGCTGCGTTCATGCCACAGGTAGGGGTAAGCAGGTGGCGGATCCTCATTCTTAGGATCACTGATCAGTTGTCAGAAAGCTCCATTTCTCCGGAGGCTTGTCTTTTGGTACGATTTCCCTGATGTTGTAGATTTATGTACATTCAAGGGTATGGCAGGGCCCTGTCGCGTCATAGTGGTTATGTCAAAATTCTTAGAGGCCTTAGAGGGTTGGTTATTTATTTATATATCCAGAGAGGTAGTCTTATCTGCTAACCTGTTGTTTATCTCTTGTTGATTTACGTTACGAGTTGTATGTATGTTCCGCTGATTATCTCTGATGTATACCTGTAAGGGTGCCCAGGTAGGGCACCAGTCGCGGGCCCGGGGTCGGGTCATGACATAAGTGGTATTAGAGCAGTTAGTCCTCGAAAAGTGTCTACAAACCGGGTCTAGTAGAGTCTTGGTTATCGGTGTGTTGTGCACCACATCTATAACCAGGAGGCTGCAGGACATTTAGGATTGGTTTCCATTTTTCTCTCTCTTAGATCGTGCAGTAGAGCTATCTTATTAGGTTGAATCCTCTCTGACCTATTCTTATGTATCAGTTATGCCTCCACGGAAGACGACCAGGGCCCAGAAGGGAAAGGCATCAGCAGGAGCTGCTAGTGCTACACAGAGGGTTACTAGGACTCAGGCCCAGATTATGCCTGAGGTTGTGGCCCATGCGGCGAGTTCGATTCTGGGCGATATTAGAGGCGAGAGCGTCGCAACTCGGAGGTTCCGATACGAGCCTCGATCCGCGGCGGTGGCAGAGTATAGAGATTATTGAGAGCAGATCAAGTTATTGATCAGCATAGTGGCAGCGCAACGCCGACATGAGTCGGTAGCGAACCCTAGGGCAGACAGTTTTAGGGTTCGGGACTTTCTGGGTTATAATCCACCCGAGTTCTATGGTTCGAGACATGAGGATGATCCTCAGGAGTTCATTCGGCAGATGCTGCGAACTATGCAGGTGTGGCCCTTCAGCCATGTATGGATATTGCGGAGATGCGAGCACGTACACGAGGATTGAGGACCCGGCGGTCGAGGCCGGCCAAGAGGCGGGGCAGCGAGTTTCGTGGTAACTTTCGAGGCGGACAAGCCTCAGCGAGCTAGGTCTACATTTCACCGACACGAGTGCTCCTTCCCGCCTTAGCGGGAGGTTTGATCGCCGGATATTCGGGAGCGGTCGTGGCTCGGTGCGAGTTCGGATGTCCGGGGGTACTAGCCAGTGGAAGCCACATTTGCCTCGGTGTGGTCACTGTGGTAGATTCCATTTTGGGGAGTGTCGTACTATTTCGAGAGCTTGTTATGCTTGCGGTCATCAGGGCCATTTGGCGAGAGACTTCCCGACCAGAGGGGGTACGGGTAGTGTGGCGCAGCCTACAGGGTCAGTTGTCGGGTCTTCATCTTCTGTGGTTATGCGCCCCGGAGGGCAGAGTGTACACGGGTCAGCAGGTCGCGGCAGAGGTCGTGGCAGGGGTTCCAGTTCTAGCGGTCCACAGAACCGCATATATTCCTTAGCCAACCGGCAGGACCAGGAGGCTTCGTTGGATGTCGTCACATGTATATTATTGATATCATGCTGTGACGTTTATGCGTTGATAGATCCAGGTTCTACTTTGTCCTATATATCCCCTCTTATTGCTGGTAGAATAGGAATAGAGCCTGTGTCGACAGAGCATTTTGAGGTAGCTACGTCAGTGGGTGATTCAGTGTTAGCTGAGCGGGTGTATAAAAATTGTCCGGTGTTCATATACAGTCGTCAGACCCTAACAGACTTGATAGAGTTGGAGATGACAGATTTTGATGTCATTATGGGTATGGACTGGTTGGCTTCTTGTTATGCCAATGTTGATTGTAGAGACAGATTGGTCCGATTCCAGTTTCCCGGGGAGCAGGTTATTGAGTGGAAAGGAAATACAACATCGCCGAGGGGTAGGTTTATTTCTTACCTCAAGGCTAGGAAGATGGTTCAGAAAGGGTACATCTATCATCTGGTTCGGGTATTCGATACAGAGGCCGAGTGCCGCCTCTTGATCGATTCGGTGGTTAGAGAGTTTCCGGATGTATTCCCAGATGATCTCTCAGGCATTCCTCTTGAGAGGGAGATAGAGTTTTGTATTGATGTCTTTGCGGACACTCGGCTATATCTATTCTCGCATGTGACGGATGGCACCTGTTGAGTTGAAAGAGTTGAAGGACCAGCTGAAAGATTTACTGGAAAAAGGCTTTATTAGGCCTAGTATTTCTCCCTGGGGAGCGCCAGTTTTGTTTGTAAAAAAGAAGGATGGGACGATGTATATGTGTGTTGACTACAGGCAGCTGAATAAGGTAACCATCAAAATAGATACCCCCTCCTCAGGATTGATGATTTATTTGACCAGTTGCAAGGTGCGAGGTGTTTCTCTAAGATGACCTGCGGTTCGGTTATCATCAGGTGCGAGTTAGAGAGGCAGATATCCCGAAGACTGCGTTCAGGACCCGGTATGGACATTATGAGTTCAGGGTGATGTCTTTCGGTTTGACTAACGCTCCAGCAGTATTTATGGATTTGATGAATGAGGTGTTCAAGCCATTTTTGGATACGTTTGTTATAGTATTCATTGATGACATCCTGGTTTATTCTCGCACGGAGCAGGAGCATGCAGATCATTTGAGGACGATACTTAGAGTCCTCCAGAGCCGGCAGTTGTATGCTAAGTTCTCAAAGTGTGAGTTTTGGTTGACCTCAGTGACATTCTTGGGGCACATTATCGGGGCCGACGGTGTTCAGGTTGATACGGCAAAGATTGAGACGGTCAAGACTTGGCCGAGACCTACTACTCAGATGGAGGTGCGCAGCTTCTTAGGTGGCGAGTTATTCAAGTAGAATTGTGGAGCGATTTGCCCGATATCGCTGCCTTTGACTAGGCTGACTCAGAAAGCGGCTAAGTTCCAGTTGACGGAAGCTTGTGAGAAGGGCTTCCAGCCATTGAAGGAAAAGTTGACGACGACTCCAGTTCTTACTCTTCCCGAGGGATTAGAGGGTTATGTGATTTATTGTGATGCCTCGGGTATCGGGCTAGGGTGCGTATTGATACAGCACGGTAAGGTTATAGTCTATGCTTCTCGGCAGCTACACAAATATGAGAGGAATTACCCTACTCATGACTTAGAATTGGTCGCAGTTATTCATGCCTTGAAGATTTGGAGGCATTATTTATACGGGGGTTCATGTGGATATTTATACAGACCACAAGAGCCTTCAGTACATCTTCAGGCAGAGGGAGTTGAACTTGCGGCAGAGACGATTGTTAGAGTTGCTGAAGGATTATGATGTTGATATCCTATACCATCCGGGAAAAGCCAACGTGGTTGCAGATGCCCTGAGTCGTAGATCTATAGGGAGTCTGTCAGATATACAACCCGATAGACAGGACATGGTCCATGAGATTCATCGGCTAGTGAGCCTTGGGGTTCGGTTGGTTGATACCGAGGATAGCGGGATTCGGGTTCGAGAGGTTGTCGAGTCTTTCATCGTTGAGGAGGTGAAGAGGCGACAATATGAGGATCCAGTTCTGACACGGTATCGAGATACGACTCTTCGAGAGGAGAAAAGTTTGTTTGAGGTAGCGCCTGATGGGGTGCCAAGGTACGAGGGCAGATTGTGTGTTCCAGATGTTGTAGAACTTCGTCAACAGGTTCTAGGGGAGGCACACAGTGCTCGTTACTCTATTCACCCGGGGTCGGCTAAGATGTACCATGACCTCAGGTGTATGTATTGGTGGGATGGCCTGAAGAGGGACGTAACAGAGTTTGTTGCTCAGTGTCCGAATTGTCAGCAGGTCAAAGTTGAGCACCAGAAGCCCGGTGGGCTATTACAAGCGATTGAGGTTCCGACATGGAAGTGGGAGGTGATCAACATGGATTTTGTTACAGGGTTTCCTCGTACTCAGAGGAAGGGTGATTCTATCTGGGTCATTGTAGACAGACTGACGAAATCAGCCCACTTTCTTCCAGTCAGGACTACTTATTCGGCTGAGGATTATGCTAGACTTTATATCAGGGAGATTGTGAGACTGCACGGAGTTCCTACATCTATTATATCAGACAGAGAAGCCCAGTTCATGGCTAACTTCTGGAGGTCTTTCTAGAAGGGATTGGGGATACATGTGAGTCTCAGTACGACATTTCACACTCAGACCGACGGACAGGCAGAGCGTACTATCCAGACACTTGAGGATATGTTGCGGGCCTGTGTTATTGATTTCAGGGGTAGCTGGGAGGATCATTTGCCTCTTGTTGAGTTTGCGTATAACAACAGCTACCATTCCAGTATTCAGATGGCGCCATATGAGGCCTTGTATGGAAGGAATTATAGGTCGCCGATTGGTTGGTTCGACGTAGGCGAGGTTCAGTTAGTTGGCCCAAACTTGATTCAGCAGGCTGTGGATAAGGTGAAGCTGATCCGGGAGAG
Organism: Przewalskia tangutica; assembly: GCA_029844215.1. Lineage (NCBI taxonomy): Eukaryota > Viridiplantae > Streptophyta > Magnoliopsida > Solanales > Solanaceae > Przewalskia > Przewalskia tangutica. Next base: position 110,726,156 of record CM056718.1, read on the forward strand.
ACTATTAGCAGCTCAGAGTCGCCAGAAGTCTTATGCAGATAATAGTCGTCGACACTTGGAGTTTCAGGTTGACGATTGGGTCTTCTTGAAGGTATCACCCATGAAGGGTGTGATGAGGTTTGGGAGGAAGGGGAAACTTAGCCCAAGGTACATTGGGCCTTATCAAATCATCCGTAGCATAGGTAAGGTTTCCTATGAGTTGGATCTGCCTTCTGATTTAGAGGCGGTACATCCGGTCTTCCATGTTTCTATGTTGCGGAAGTGTATCGGAGATCCATCGAGAGTTTTCCCAGTTAGTGATGTCCAGGTGACAGAGGGATTATCATATGAGGAGAGTCCCATAGCGATACTTGATCGCCAGGTCAGGCGACTGCGGACTAAGGACGTGGCTTCCGTCAAAGTCTTGTGGCGGAATGATAATAGAGAGGAGATGACTTGGGAGGCAGAGGAGGGCATGTTGGAGAAGTATCCCCACTTATTCCCTACACCTCCAGGTAATCCATTTCCCTTACTTGTCAGTTTTAATTGACGTATTTGCGTAAGTGCTATTATGTGGCCATGTGTGGCATATTTGGTATGTTGGGTGTGGTTAAAGGAGACTATGTCGCGATCTAATTGATTACTCCAAAAGAACATTCGGGGACGAATGTTTCTAAGGGGGGGGGGGGGAGAATGTTACACCCCGTAGTTCCAGGGCATGGTTAAGAGAATGTACGTAAGTAAATCTTTCGAACCTCGGGAAAGAATTGTTACACCCCGTAGTTCCAGGGTATGTATGTAAGGACGTACGTACAAGAATACAACATTAATATTGGAAAGGAAGAAAAATGTGATTTTTCGACGGAAAATTTTCCGGTTATTGTGAAGGAAAAAAGTTCGTTAATGGGAATTGAATTCCCAGATTCGGTATTCGGACTTCTTGGAATATAATAGAATTATGGAATTTTATTTCCGGATTTGGTCACGTGGGACCCACGGGGAAAATTTACGGTTTTGTGGGGCCCACTTTGTTTTCAAGATTTTTGGCATTACGGATATTTTCGGAAGATGAAATATTTTGGACGAGTAGGGGGGAGACACGTGTCACCCCCATGTGGCCACCTTGGCCGAAATGTGTGGGACAAGTGGGTAGACACGTCCTCGGCGAATGGCCTTACAAGTGGCAAGCCACTTGTCTTCTTCTTTGTGTAGACATGTGGTGGGTGGGACCCACACACACTTGTCCCCCAATCTCACCACACACTTGCTCTCATCCTAGCCTTTGATTTCTCTATAAATACCCCCTTGATGCAAGACTTTATTCATCCCACACTTAAAGATTTCCAAGGCAAAAATATACTCCCTCCCTGTAGTTGCTCTCGTCCACCCCCCACTTGTGTAGAAAATACTTCATTTGTTGTTGTATAATCCCAAATATGTTAGCCTAGTATCCCTAGTAGAATTCTAAAGTAATCCCAACATAAGAGCCCGGAAATACTACTTTATTCCTTTAGTCGCAAAATGAAACCCTAGGAAAATCTTCATAGCTTGGATGAAGTGTTAAGAGAAGTTGTTTAGAAACTTCTAAGGGTTGCTTGGAGCGGATTGGAGCGTAAGGAATAGGAGCTAAACGTTGCTCAGGATCGACTTATAAATCTTGGATAATTTTGGGCTTATCGAGGTAATGATCTATGTCCTTCTATTGTAATTGGAGATTACATATTGTAGTAGTTTATAATTGTGTATAAGATATATGGAAGGATGTTTAAAAAATAATTGAACTGTATTTACATTGGACTGTATTTACAGTAGACTTGTAGTTTTGTTGTGGGGCAGAATTGTACACGTCCGGTTAGACGTATAATCCCCTTGGAGTTGTTGGCTTGGTAGCGGGCCTTGATATAGGAGGATATTGACGTGGTTACGGGGGGGAGGTGCTGCCCAATTTTCCGTAGAATAAGGAACTGTATACTTAGAATATGCTACGAAGAGAACTAGAAGTTGATAGTTATGTTGTGGTTATTATAGGTGGATTGTCTACGCGCGGCATACTCGACTTGGCTTGTGGATTAAGCCGAAGAGGTATGTGATTCTTCCTATACTCTTGAGCATGATTGTTGTGAACTATATAGTACGGTAGACGTACGTGTGTGAAATAAATTTGGTTTATTTAAAACATAAAGTGTTATAATAGCTTTATGGGAAGTTAGTTTTAACGACTTTATGAAGATAAAATAGAGACTTGATTTTGAAAGATAAGAGGCTTTACTTATAAACGACTTGATTTCGGAAAAGGAGAAGTAACTTGATTTAAGTATGGGTTACTTGTTTTGAAAAGAGTAAGTTACGGGGTTTTAAAAGTATACTTGATATTATCTTAAAACTGTAAAGCACTTGGTTTAAAAAGTATAGAGTACTTGATTTTAAAAAGCCTTGTAAAGATTTTCTGAAGGTGTAGTAATTTGGTTTGAAAAGAAAACGTGTTTGATACTACGAGTGATAGTATCGTGTGGCTTTTACGTAAAAAGATGTCTTTTTGAAAGAATGAAAGTAAGTAGTATTTTGGGGTTGAAACCCGGATTGTTGACATAAAATGAAAGTATGTTGAACTTGCCTATTCTTGTTGTGATAGCTTTGTTGTGCAAGTATTGTATTTCTATGCTACCGCGTCTCTCGATGGAGGGCCGGTTATCTGATTGATTGCTTGGACATACTGACGCGTTGGATGGTCCACGGGTATGCGTCCACTTTGAGTATTATCTTGTTGTTTCTTTTGGACATACTGACACGTTGGGTGGCCCACGGGTATGCGTCCACTTTGAGTATTATCTTGTTATTTCCTTGGGACATACTGACACGTTGGATGGTCCACGGGTATGCGTCCACTAGGATGGTTCCATGGCCATGCTTATACCGAGGTAAGATGCCGGGGCATGCGGTCATTGTGAGGGGTTAAATTCTCGGGTTATGTTATTAATCCATGGACCGCTAATCCATGAAGCTTGCCGCGGTGACGCGCGATCACGGGCTTGATTTTGTCACGACCCGACCTCGGGCCCGCGACTGGTGCCTTACCCCGGGCACCCTAGTGATACAACATCAGAGAAAATCAGCGGAAATAAAAACTTAAACAGGAAACAAGATACAACATAAGAAAACAGGCTAACCAAAACGGTCACCTTCATGTATATACATATAACCGAATAGTTACAATCCTTTACAAACCCTGCCCACAACAGTACTACATACCTCTAAGAATGTAACAACAACTATGACGGGACAGGGCCCCGCCATACCCCTGAATGTACAAGTACCTACAATGACAGGGGACTATACCAAAAGATAAGCCTCCGGAGAAACGGAGCTTCCCAAACACTGAATTGCGATCCTATGAGCGAGGATCAACAACTGGTGTACCTCTACCTGCGACATGAACGCAGCCCCCCGAAGGAGGTCAGTACAACAGGTACCAAGTATGTGAAACTGAAAATACTGTAATGAAATCACATTTCATCATTTTATAAAACCATTTCGCAATAAGTAAACAGTTATGTCAAGTAAGGGACGCGTGTCCTCAAAATCATCATTCACACATAACTATGGGTCTCACGCCCACAATATCAATCATGCCGTGGAACTCATTCCTCACCGCCGTGATGCATGATATAAAACAACACCCATATGTGAACTCGAACACTAGATCTACTGCGTCGTCAAACCGACGGGCGAGTAGAATAGCCAACTACCGGTCAGAAGGCTAGTCATAAAACTTCACGGGCCAAGTACGGAAGCCAACTACGGATCCAAACCGGCCACGCAATCGCCGAGGCAAGTATCTTAAGCTAACGTGCGAGCCTACCGTCTCACGAGATATGGCCGTGGCAAGTATCTTAAGCTATCTACCGAGCACTGCGATACACGAAATGACCAGACAAGTATCTAAAGTGTGCTGTAACCACATGTACAAATCAAGCCCGTGATCGCCGTCGCGCGGCAAGCTTCATGGATTAGCGGTCCATGGACTAATAACATAACCCGAATTTAACCCTCACAATGACCGCGTGCCGCTTCTTACCTCGGTATAAGCATGGCCATGAAACCATCCTGCGGGACGATACCGTGGACCATCCATCGTGTCAGTATGTCCAAAGGAAATAACAAGATAATACTCAAAGTGGACGCATACCCGTGGGCCACCCAACGTGTCAGTATGTCCAAAAGAAATAACAAGATAATACTCATAGTGGAAGCATACTCGTGGACCATCCAACGTGTCAGTATGTCCAACAATCAACCAAATAGTCGGCCCTCCACCGAGAGACACGGTAGCACAAAATCAAACACTTGCACAACAAAAGCTATCACAACAAGCATAGGCAAGTTCAACGTACTTTCATTTTATGTCAATGATCCGGGTTTCAACCCCAAAATACTACATACTTTCATTCTTTCAAAAAGACCTCTTTTTACGTAAAAGCCACACGATACTAATACTCGTAGTATTAAAACACGTTTTCCTTTCAAACCAAATTACTACACCTTCCGAAAATCTTTATAAGGCTTTTAAAATCAAGTACTCTATACTTTTTAAACCAAGTGCTTTTCTTTTAAAACAACATCAATGTATACTTTTAAAACCCAAGTAACTTACTCTTTTCAAAACAAGTAACCTATACTTAAATCAAGTTACTTATCCTTTTCCAAAATCAAATCGTTTATAAGTCAAGTCTCTTATCTTTCAAGATCAAGTCTCTTAACTTTCAAAATCAAGTCGTTTTGCTTTCAAAATCAAATCTTTCTTTTATCTTCATAAAGTCGTTATAACTAACTTTCCATAAAGCCATTATAACACTTTATGTTTTAAACAAACAAAATTCATTTCACACACGTACGTCTACCGTACTATATAGTTCACAACAATCATGCTCAAGAGTATAGGAAGAATCACATACCTCTTCGGCTTAATCCACAAGCCAAGTTGAGTATGTCGCGCGTAGAAAATCCACCTATAATAACCACAATACATCTCTCAACTTCTAGTTCTCTTCGTAGCATATTCTAAGTAAACAGTTCCTTATTCTACGGAAAATTCGGCAGCACCTCCCCCCCCCCCCCCCGCAATCACATAAATAACCTCCCATAACAAGGCCTTCTACCAAGCCAACAACTCCAAGGGAATTATACGTCTAACCGGACGTGTACCATTCTGCCTCACAATAATACTACACAAGTCTACTGTAAATACAGTCCAATGTAAATACAGTTCAATCCTTTATAATCATCCTTCCAATATATCTTATACTCAATTCTAAACAACTACAATATGTAATATCCAATTACAATAGGGGGACATAGATCATTACCTCGATAAGCCCAAAATTATCCAAGATTATAACTCGATCTTGAACAACGTTTAGCTCCAATTCCTTACGCTCCAACCCGCTGCAAGCGACCCTTAGAAGCTCCTAACCAACTCCTCTTCAAGATCCAACTCCAAAAAGTGAAGAACACTTAGGCTCAAATTATGGCAAGTTTCGGCCAAGGCAAGGTTTCTAGGCTAGGGGTGTGAAATCTTTTCCAACTCTTGGTACACAATCTTCCTAACATCCTAAGGAAGAACACTTAAAAGTTTAAGAATTTTTTGAACATTTGCTCCCAAAAACAGCCCAAGGCCGAGAGCACTACAATAAGGGAGGGAGAATTTTTGCCTTGGAAATAAACTAAGTGTGGGATGAATAAGTCTTGCACTCAAGGGGGGTATTTATAGAGAAAACAATGGCCAAGATCAAGGCAAGTGTGTGGTGAGATTGGGGGACAAGTGTGTGTGGGTCCCACCCTTCAAGTGTCTACACAAAGAAGAAGACAAGTGGCTTGCCACTTGTAAGGCCATTTTGGCCAAGGGAATGATGTCTGAACACTTGTCCCACCATTCGACCACATGGCCACCTAAGGGGTGACACGTGTCGCCCCTGCCCAAAATATTTCATCTTCCGAAAATATCTGAAATGCCAAAAATCTCTAAAACAAAGTGGGCCCCACAAAACCGTAAATTTCTCCCGTGGGCCCCACGTGACCAATTCCGGAAATAAAATTCCATAATACTAATATAATCCAGGAAGTCCAAATACCAAATTTGGGAATCCAATTCCCATTAACGAACCTTTTTCCTTCACAAAATCCGGAAACTTTTCCGTCGAAAAAATCACATCTTCTTCTTTCCAATTTCTATGTCGTATTCTCGTACGTATGTCCTCACATACATACCCTGGAACTATGGGGTGTAACATTCTTCCCCCCTTAGAAACATTCGTCCCGAATGTTCCTTCTATGTCTCCAAATGTACATGCGCCGGTATAGTCTTCACTACTATACTTACGAAACCAACTATGGCACACATTGCCATAATATAACACATGCGAAAAACTCCAATCCAAGCCAACGAGGAATCACCTCGAAGATGTAAAACTACACTAACTCTCGCTCCTGGTCCAAAGGATACTCTATTCGCACCTTCACTTCACAAAAATGATCACTTCCATTTCTTAGCACATGTTCACTTCTTTCCTTACTCGTCGTACACTTCTCGTACACCCGAACTCTTTCTAGTACACTTACCATACTTTAGTCATCACTTCAGTTTCCAAAACCTGGGAGTCACTACCTCCAAACTTGGTCATCTTACTAGCCTCAAATTCCTTCAAGGCAATTCCCGGCCTTCACGATCCGATTCTAGTCGAACACATCCACGAACTCATACGATGGTTACCTAAACTTGGGCCTAGCACCCTCGTGACCCTACCACCTGGCGGGACCACCTCGAACTGACCCCACCCCATTCCGGGATGCGGGTTGACCCGCGATCTGGCCTCAACCCGACCCGCTATCGCGCCAAACTCTTGTTCCCCGATCCGGAACAATCTTACCAATTCACGTCATGAAAGCTAACGCTTCCATCTCACACTACCCATGGAATCATCCCACAATATTTTCACGCATACCAAGTACTTTGACAAAGACCAACCGTAAAATCATCCACTCAAGACGGCCTTGCATCCAAGGTCCCACTGTTATAAATTCTAAGGCTCACAATTGTCTCGTCCCCAGACTTACCCTTTTCAACTACCCATGTTTTCTAATTCACACTTAACACAATGCTATCCGTACATAGCACTCCACATGTATCTACCATGACAACATAAACAAGTCTCTTAAGGGCTAAAGATATCTCTGTAACTACTGCCTTACTTTCCCTTTGTCGCTCTAATCATAATCCTGCCCTGCAGGGCGCCTAGCTATAGAAGGTGATGAACCAGCCGCCGATCCCGAAGGCTGAATCTCTACTTCTGTGCTACCTCTGGTCGGACAAACTCTCTCCAAATGGCCCTGTTGGTAGTAGCATGCCTAAGTCAGTAGTACGACACTCCCCATAATGGAGTCTATTACAACGGCCACAACGAGGTAGGGGTGACCTCATCTGACTAACACCCCCTTCTCCCGAACAACTGAACCCGCAACTGACCCGGTAGGCTGAGTCATCCCTCTTGTATCCCTCCTACTTGGACATCCTCCCATCACATGGCCCTGACGGCCGCAAGTATAACAATCTCCCAAACTAGCACGACACCCTGAGGATCATCCTCAGCTCTCTATCCATAGAACTCTGGCGAACTGCAACTCAAGAAATCCCGAAGTCTCAGACTATCGGATCTAGGGTGAATCACTGGTACTGCCGGAACCACCGGCTCCCGTCCGTCCTCATTCCCAGCCACCAGCCTAGCTAGTAACTGGGCCATCTCCTTGAACTCATATCCTCGGCTCCTGGCCGTGGAACTGGAGGCTCAGGTACTGTGGTCTCTGTAGATACTGCTGCTGCTCTAAACTCTGCTGGAGCTAGCGGCGTCATAAAACTCGCCGTCTGAAGTACTATCTCAGGTAATGACCGGGCCCGCGCCCTCGTACTCCTCTGTGTTCTACTCGCAGCTCCCTCTGCTGCCTTGCCCTTCTGGGCCCTGGTTGCCTTGCGTAGAGGCATAACTGGTACATACGAATACGTCCGAGGGAGTCCAACTTATAACACAGCTCTAAGGCACGATCTCAGAGTGATAAGAATGTAAACCAATCCTAAATATCCTGCAGCCTCCTGATTATAGGTGTGGTGCACTGAGCCGATAATCAAGACTACTAGATACGGTCTGTAGACACTTTCCGAGGATTAACTGCTCTGATACCACTTTTGTCACGACCCGACCTCGGGCCCGCGACTGGTGCCTTACCCCGGGCACCCTAGTGATACAACATCAGAGAAAATCAGCGGAAATAAAAACTTAAACAGGAAACAAGATACAACATAAGAAAACAGGCTAATCAAAACGGTCACCTTCATGTATATACATATAACCGAACAGTTACAATCCTTTACAAACCACACTTGCAGCGATTACGGACCTCTAAGAATGTAACAACAACTATGACGGGACGGGCCCGCCATACCCAGAATGTACAAGTACTACAATGACGGGGACTATACCAAAAGATAAGCCACCAGGAGAAGCGGAGCTTCCCAGCGAATCGCGATCCTATGAGCGAGGATCAACAATCGTGTACCTCTATCTGCGGCATGAACGCGGCCCAGAAGGAGGTCGATAACAGTACAGTATGTGGCGAAAATCTGTAATGAAATCACATTTCATCATTTTATAAAACCATTTCGCAATAAGTAAATAGTTATGTCAAGTAAGGGGACGCATATCCTCAAAATAATCACTCACACATAACTATGGGTCTCACGCCCATAATATCAATCATGCGTGGAACTCATTCTCATCATCGCGATACATGATGTAAAACAACACCCATATGTGAACTGAACACTAGATCCTTCCCGTCGTCAAACCGACGGGCGAGTAGAATAGCCAACTACCGGTCGAAGGCTAGTCATAAAACTTCACGGGCCAATCGGAAGCCAACTACGGATCCAAACCAGCCGCGAATCGGCGAGGCAAGTATCTTAAGCTAACGTGCAGCCTACCGTCTCACGAGATATGGCCGTGGCAAGTATCTTAAGCTATCTACGAGCACTGCCGATACGAGAAATGACCAGGACAAGTATCTAAAGTGTGCCTGTAACCACATGTACAAATCAAGCCCGTGATCGCTCGTCACCGCGGCAAGCTACATGGATTAGCGGTCCATGGACTAATAACATAACCCGGGAATTTAAACCTCACAATGACCGCATGCCCCGTCATCTTACCTCGGTATAAGCATGGCCATGAAACCATCCTACTGGACGCATACCCGTGGACCATCCATCGTGTCAGTATGTCCAAAGGAAATAACAAGATAATACTCAAAGTGGACGCATACCCGTGGGCCACCCAACGTGTCAGTATGTCCAAAAGAAATAACAAGATAATACTCATAGTGGAAGCATACTCGTAGACCATCCAACGTGTCAGTATGTCCAACAATCAACCAAATAGTCGGCCCTCCACCGAGAGACACGGTAGCACAAAATCAAACACTTGCACAACAAAAGCTATCACAACAAGCATAGGCAAGTTCAACGTACTTTCATTTTATGTCAATGATCCGGGTTTCAACCCCAAAATACTACATACTTTCATTCTTTCAAAAAGACCTCTTTTTACGTAAAAGCCACACGATACTAATACTCGTAGTATTAAAACATGTTTTCCTTTCAAACCAAATTACTACACCTTCCGAAAATCTTTATAAGGCTTTTAAAATCAAGTACTCTATACTTTTTAAACCAAGTGCTTTTCTTTTAAAACAACATCAATGTATACTTTTAAAACCCAAGTAACTTACTCTTTTCAAAACAAGTAACCTATACTTAAATCAAGTTACTTCTCCTTTTCCGAAATCAAATCGTTTATAAGTCAAGTCTCTTATCTTTCAAGATCAAGTCTCTTAACTTTCAAAATCAAGTCGTTTTTCTTTCAAAATCAAATCTTTCTTTTATCTTCATAAAGTCGTTATAACTAACTTTCCATAAAGCCATTATAACACTTTATGTTTTAAACAAACAAAATTCATTTCACACACGTACGTCTACCGTACTATATAGTTCACAACAATCATGCTCAAGAGTATAGGAAGAATCACATACCTCTTCGGCTTAATCCACAAGCCAAGTTGAGTATGTCGCGCGTAGAAAATCCACCTATAATAACCACAATACATCTCTCAACTTCTAGTTCTCTTCGTAGCATATTCTAAGTAAACAGTTCCTTATTCTACGGAAAATTCGGCAGCACCTCCCCCCCCCCCTCGCAATCACACAAATAACCTCCCATAACAAGGCCTTCTACCAAGCCAACAACTCCAAGGGAATTACACGTCTAACCGGACGTGTACCATTCTGCCTCACAATAATACTACACAAGTCTACTGTAAATACAGTCCAATGTAAATACAGTTCAATCCTTTATAATCATCCTTCCAATATATCTTATACTCAATTCTAAACAACTACAATATGTAATATCCAATTACAATAGGGGGACATAGATCATTACCTCGATAAGCCCAAAATTATCCAAGATTATAACTCGATCTTGAGCAACGTTTAGCTCCAATTCCTTACGCTCCAACCCGCTGCAAGCGACCCTTAGAAGCTCCTAACCAACTCCTCTTCAAGATCCAACTCCAAAAAGTGAAGAACACTTAGGCTCAAACTATGGCAAGTTTCGGCCAAGGCAAGGTTTCTAGGCTAGGGGTGTGAAATCTTTTCCAACTCTTGGTACACAATCTTCCTAACATCCTAAGGAAGAACACTTAAAAGTTTAAGAATTTTTTGGACAACATTTGCTCCCAAAAACAGCCCAAGGCCGAGAGCACTACAATAAGGGAGGGAGAATTTTTGCCTTGGAAATAAACTAAGTGTGGGATGAATAAGTCTTGCACTCAAGGGGGGTATTTATAGAGAAAACAATGGCCAAGATCAAGGCAAGTGTGTGGTGAGATTGGGGGACAAGTGTGTGTGGGTCCCACCCTCCAAGTGTCTACACAAAGAAGAAGACAAGTGGCTTGCCACTTGTAAGGCCATTTCGGCCAAGGGACAAGTGTCAAGCCACTTGTCCCACCATTTCGGCCCACATGGCCACCTAAGGGGGTGACACGTGTCGCCCCCTACTCGTCCAAAATATTTCATCTTTCGAAAATGTCCGAAATGCCAAAAATCTCTAAAACAAAGTGGGCCCCACAAAACCGTAAATTTCTCCCGTGGGCCCCACGTGACCAATTCCGGAAATAAAATTCCATAATTCTAATATAATCCAGGAAGTCCAAATACCAAATCTGGGAATCCAATTCCCATTAACAAACCTTTTTCCTTCACAAAATCCGGAAACTTTTCCGTCGAAAAAATCACATCTTCTTCCTTTCCAATTTCTATGTCGTATTCTCGTACGTATGTCCTCACATACATACCCTGGAACTATGGGGTGTAACAGATTTGTACATGTGGTTACAGGCACACTTTAGATACTTGTCCTGGTCATTTCTCGTGTATCGGCAGGCTCTGGTAGATAGCTTAAGATACTTTCCACGGTCATATCTCGTGAGACGGTAGGCTCTGGTACGTTAGCTTAAGATACTTGCCTCGGCCAGTTGCGTGGCTAGTTTTTGGATCTGGTAGTTGGCTTCCGTACTTGGCCCGTGAAGTTTTATGACTAGCCTTCGGATCTGGTAGTTGGCTATTCTACTTGGCCCGATCGGTTTGATGACGCAGGCACGATCTAATGTTCCGGTACACATATGGGTGTTGTTTTACGTCATGTACTGCCGGCAGTGAGGAAGGAGTTCCACGGGCATGATTGATATTGTGGGCGTGAGACCCATAGTTATGTGTGAGTGATGATTTTGAGGACATGCATCCCTTACTTGACATAACTGTTTACTTATTGCGCAATGGTTTTATAAAATGATGAAATGTGATTTCATTACAGTATTTTCAGTTTCACATACTTGGTACCTGTTGTACTGACCTCCTTCGGGGGGCTGCGTTCATGCCGCGAGTAAGTACACGATTGTTGATCCTCGCTCATAGGATCGCAGTTCAGCGTTTAGGGAAGCTCCGTTTCTCCGGAGGCTTATCTTTGGTATGATTCCGTGAGATTGTAGGTTCTTGTACATTCAGGGGTATGGCGGGGCCCTGTCCCGTCATTGTTGTTATAAAACTCTTAAGTGCATGTAATCTTGTTGTGGCGGAGTTTTGTAAAGGATGTAACTGTTCAAGTTTTTATATATATATGCAGAAAGGTGACCGTTTTGGTTAGTCTGTTTCTTATTTTACATTGTTTCATGTTTGAGTTTTTATTTCCGCTGGTTTTTCTCTGATGTATTATCACTAGGGTGCCCGGGGTAAGGCACCAGTCCGGGCCCGAGGTCGGGTCGTGACAAGAATAATGTTTGTAATTTGAGACTTTTAGAATTTATCGGAATTATGGAAATGTCGGGAAATGAAGCATTATGGACGAATGGGAGGGTGACACGTGTCACCCCCCCATACATGGACTTGGACGAAATTGACAAGGTCAATTGGTCAAGTCTTGAAAGCCAAGGCTTGACATTGTTGACCAAGTCAATTAGCCAACTTGACACTACATCCTTAGTCTCCAAAAATCTAATCCACACAAGTGTTTTAATCTTGACCCTTAATTTTATTATATATACACCCTAGTAGCAAGACAAGTTCCAACACTTAGAAAAAATTGGAAAAACTTTGAGCAAAGAAGAGGAGCTCTCGGGTTGGGCATCCATTGGAGAGAAAAAAATTCGTTTGTGGTTCATAATTCACAATACTTAAACCCAAGGTTCCTAGAGGTATTATAAGGATATCTCAATACAAAAATTCCGGGAAAACTACATTTTTACGTTAGTCGCAAGATGAAAACCTATGTTTTTTTCATAAGTTTTGGTTGGAAATTGAAAGGAAGTTGTTTATGAACTTCTAAGTGCTTCAAATAGCGGATTGGAGCGTGAAGGAAAGGAGCTAAGTTGCTAAGGAGCGACTTTGAATCTTGGAATTATATTGGGCTTATCGAGGTAAATCTTCGTCTTACTTTTGTAATTAAAGACTACATGTTGTAGTAGGTTGATAATTGATCATGTGAATTATATTATGAAGATTGATATGTATTATGGAATATTGGAAGCCTAAATCCGAGAATGAGCTTGTTAGCCATTGAAATTGAAATACAATTTGGTCGATAGTTATAATCGTCGCATGTTATCTAAATAAGGGATCATTGTTGTTAAAATTAGTTGTGACTATATAACATGTTAGACTAAACAACTTGGATTGAAAAGGAATTGGAAAGGACTTTATGTAGTTGCACATTATAGCCGAGAATGGCATGGAATATTGGACTATTTTAATATCAATTGTGGGGCAGAATTTTACACGTCATGTTAGGCGTGTAATCCCGTTTGGATAGCTGAATTGTTGAGCCTAAAATGTGGCATGTTTGGTTATTGATTTCGGGCCTTGAAAAAGGTGGAAAAGTACATGGAAACAAAGGAAGTGCTGCCCAATTTTCCGTAGAATAAGAGACTTTATACTTAGAGTTATTCTTCGATTGAATGCTAGAAGTTGATAAACGTATTATGGTTATTATAGGTTGATATTCTATATGAGGCGTATTCAACCTAGTGAGTGGATTAAGTCGGGAAGGTATGTGGAACTTTCTCTATCTCTCGAGCATGATGTATTGTAAATGTATTGTACAATAGACGTACGATCTTTAAATAAATTCGGCTTTGTTTTGATATCATTGCCTTGTCTCGGATTGTCCAAAGTTGGTTGAGTAGAGAATTAACTCCCTTGATTTTAAAGGATGAAAATGTCTTATTTTGCCTAATGCATAAAGAGTTATAACGGCTTTATGGAAAGTCAGTTATAACGGTTTTATGGGAATTTAAGAGAATGGTCAAATTGATTTAAAGGCATAAGTTTCCTAGGTTGTGAAAGTAGAGGTCATTTGGTTTAGAAGCCGTAAAATGTATTTCTAAAGGTGTAATGACTTGACTCGAAAAGTAGACTTACCTTGATACTACAGGCGTTAGTATCTTGTGGCTATTTTATGAAATAAGTCCTTTTCAAAAGCTTAGAAGTACGTAGTACTTTTGGTTAAATCCCCGTATTTCACGTAAAACGAAAGTGCCTTGAGTTTATAAAATGAAATTCATTTTTGTATGTTAATGAAAGTCTAAAGATTTTATGAACTTGCCTATGCTTGTTTGCGATAGCCTTTGAGTGCAAGTATTTTATTTCTACGCTGCCGTGTCTCTCAGTTGGAGGGCCGGCTGTCTTGTAGTGAATTTACTTGGACGTACCGACAGTGATGAAGGATTCCACGGGTATGCTTCCATTGTGATTGTTCCATGGACATGCTTATACGATGAGGGATTTCGGGGCATGCAACCATGATGCGGGTTAAACTCCCGGATGCTATTATTATTCCATGGACTAGCTCTCCATGAAGACATGTGCCCGAGATGAGGGATTCCACGGGCATGTTATATACTATTATTATTCCATGGATTAGCTCTACATGAAGTCATGTACCCGAGATGAGAGATTCCACGGGCATGAGATATATATATATTGCATATGTGCACGTAGACAATGATGTAGGATTCCAAGGGCGTGTTACATATATATATATTTTACACTTGCGGTTGTCGACAGTGATGAAGGATTCCACGGGCACGCTTTGATGTTTGCGGGCTTGAGACCCTTACTGGACTGTGTGATGATTTTGAGGACTTGTATCCCTAGCCTTGGAGTGACTATTGTTTATGTGTTGAAATAGTCTTTAAAAGGTAAAACTGACTTTCATTACTTTCGTTTCGTCAACGCTCGGTTGTACTGTTAATTTGATTATCATACTTGTGTCCAGCTTTATATATCGAGACTTTATGATTTAAATTACAGTATTTTTAGTTTCACATACTTGGTACATATTTTGTACTAACCCCCGTCCTCGGGGGCTGCGTTCATGCTGCAGGTAGGGGTAAGCAGGTGGCGGATCCTTATTCTTAGGATCACTAATCAGTTGTCAGAAAGCTCCATTTCTCCGGAGGCTTGTCTTTTGGTACGATTTCCCTGATGTTGTAGATTTATGTACATTCAGGGGTATGGCAGGGCCCTGTCCCGTCACAATGGTTATGTCAAAATTCTTAGAGGTCTGTAGTCATATCTTGTGGGTCGGTTGTAAAGAAAAAAAGGATGTAACTGCATTTGGTTATGTATTTATATATCCAGGGAGGTAGCCTTATCGGCTAGCCTATTGTTTATCTCTTGTTGATTTATGTTACGAGTTGTATGTATGTTCCGCTGATTATCTCTGATGCATACCTGTAAGGGTGCCTGTAGGGCACGATGCGGCCATGCCCGGAGTCGTGACACGCAGCGATAGAGTCTTGGTTATCGGTGTGTTGTGCACTGTCACGACCCGTTCGGGCCGTGGATCGTGCCTTACCCCGCACCCTAGTGATACAACATCGAGAAAAACCAATAAATAAAAACTTAAGCATTTAAATAGACATGGATCAAGATAAAGAAAATAGGCCAACCAAAACGATTGCTTTCAACATATATAAATATATAGACATTTGAGCGATTACAATCCTTACAACCCCGCCACAACAGCATGCACCTCTAAGATTTATATAACAACTATGACGGACAGGCCCCGCCATACCACGAATGTACAAGAACCTACTGCATCGTGGTAACATACCAAAGATAAGCCTCCAAGGAACGGAGCTTCCCAAGACGAAAGGTGATCCTAAAATGGATCGATACCGACATGTACCTCACTGCGGCGTGAACGCACTCGGGCGAGGTCGATAACAGTACCAAGTATGTGAAATCAGAAATATCGTAAATGAAATCATAGCGATCATATAAAGCGAGGCATGTATGATAACCAAACTACAAGACACCACATATAAACAAATATATCAAGTCGGGACTCACGCTCCAAATCATCACTGTGCGTGGAATTCTTCCTCACCGCAGCGATGCATGATATAACAACACCAAGGAGTATATGTGAACACTAGGTCCTACCTGTGTCAATAAAACCGTACGGGGCAAGTATAACTACCAGATCCGACCGTACCAATAATACTGTACAACCATATCATGAAGCTGACACGTGGCAAGTGCAATAGCCTCCACCAGCTCTGTCACGACCCGTTCCGGGGCCCGTGACTGGTGCCTTACCCGGGCACCCCAGTAGTCATACATCAGAGTAATCAGCGGAAAATAAAACAACCAAGATATGAAACAGTATAAATTGAGACACAATTATCTGAAGAAAGTTGCCATACCGCCTATATATATATCAATACCCAAAATGAACAGTTACATCCCAACTTTACAACAGGACTACAGACCTCTAAGAGTCTAAAACAACAATGGCGGAACAGGGCCCCGCCATACCCCTGAATACAAAAATACCTACAACGACAGGGGACCATACCAAACTAAGCCTCCGGAGAAACGGAGCTTTTCCAACGCTGAAACGGTGATCCTAAGAACGGGGATCAACAGTAGGAGTACCTTTACCTGCGGCATGAACGCACTCAAGGAGGTCGATAACTGTGTACCAAGTATGTGAAATCAAAATACTGCAAATGAAATCATAGTAGTCTATATAAAGCAGGAGACATGTATGATATCCAAAACTACAGTTCACAATAAATAAGCAGTCATGTCAAGTCAGGGACTCACGCCCTCAAAGTCATCACTCATGCCCGTGGAATACCTTCCTCACTGTCGGCAGTCTGTGATATAAAAGCACCAAGGAATACACAGGAACACCAGGTCCTACTGGTGTCATCATAAAACCGTACGGGGTAAGTACGAAGGCATAGCCGACTACTAAAACCACAATCACAACAAGGTCGCAAATCAGATCATGAGATCTGCTCTGCATCACATGATCAAAGCCGCCACTCGCCCGCAGATCTAATGTCGCGCGTCAGCCACCGAACTTCCGTAGCTCGCACGGGCCACCCAATGGCCCGCATGAGGTATTCCCGCGTCGGTAGCTACTCGACCCGTCCTGGACTCGCCGTCCGCGTAGCCACAAAGACCGCGTGACCACAAGCGGCCGTGATACTAACACGAACTCCCGCAGATTCGCATAGGCCATCTGCACTGCATAAGGTATTCTCGAATCATAGGTCACCGGACACTTTGAGTCTACCCCGCGTCGAGGCGACTTAACCCCGAATCATGAGTGATATAATATTAACATAACGATTATCGTTAAACAACCTAAGCACAACAAGGGAAAACCCCTTTACACAAACATCACAAGATACTAACTCACGTAGCATCCTAACATGTTTACTTATCAAGTCAACAAGAAAGTATTACAAGACTATCACAAATCAATACAATCAAGTTATTCACACAAGGTACTTTCTACATTATGTTAACAAGTTCGGGTTTTTAGCCCCAAAGTACTTCATGTATTACTCTTTTAAAAAATCCGTTTCTTTCACAAAAGTCACACAATACCCGTAGTATAAAAATAGAGTGATTATCTTTTGAAGTAAATCAGAACACTTCTCTTTGTAAAATCGAGTAACAACATTCTTTTCCCAACGCTCAAGTTTGCCTAATTTCAATTACTCAAGTTTCTCATTTTCGAAAGGTTTCGTAGTTCATAGTTTTAATCCTTTAAAACAATTTGAGAAACATATACCTTATGTGTGAGTAGGTTATTTGTCACGACTGCCCGGGCAGTGGATCGTGCCTTACCCGCACCCAAGCGATCATACATCGAGAGAAAATCGGAAATATAAAACAAGACATGAAACGATTTGTAAAATGAGACACAGTTTATCTGATGAAAAGCTTGCCTTTCGGCATATATATATAAATAACCCAAGTTTTGCAGTTACATCCCAACTGTACAATAGGACTACAGACCTCTAAGGAAGTAAACAACTATGGTGGGACGGGCCCGCCATACACGAATGTACAAACTATCTACAATACAGGAGATCATACCAAAAGTAGAGCCTCCGGAGAAGATGGAGCTCACGACACCAATGCAAAGAGATCCTAAGGATGTGGATCTAGCACTGCTGCCCTTACCGCGGCATGAACGCACCCAAGGAAGGTCGATAACAGTACTAAGTATGTGAAAGCAGAAAGTACTTAAATGAAATCATATCATTTTAAAACCGGTTTACAAATATGTATTTCAATCAAGGAAACCGCATATAGTGCCACATCACAAACAAGAGCAACAATAGGTAAATCAGAATGTCTTTTCTAGGCCGCGAATGATCGAAGCAGGCCAATTGCCGTAGTATCACCATGCAAGCCTAATCACGGACTCCGTAGTCGCATAGGCCACTCACGTAGGCCCGCATAGGGTATATAACCCCGCATCGAGGGTAGCTACTCCTCGGCATCGTCCTGGACTCGTAGTCCGCATGGCCACATAGACCGCATGAGGTATAACCCCGCACACTAACCTGAAACTCTCGTAGCTCCGCATAGGTCCCCTGGACCCGCATGAGGTATTCTCGAATCATGGTCCCAGACCGCCTGAGTCTACCCCGCATCGGAGGGCAGCTTAACCCCCGGTAACATGTCAAGAGGTGAGTGATATAATACCAACATAACAGCTTATCGTTAAACCACATAAGCACAACAAGAATACCCTCTTATACAAATGTTACAAGTCACTACCACACATAGCATCACATCATGTCTACTTATCAAACCATTTTATTATTCTTTCATAAATCAATATAAGTCTGTTATAAACACATAAGTAAACTGTTCCTTTTATCATTCTTAAGTTGTTATACCTAACTTCCCATAAAGCTAGTATAACTCTTAAGCTTGATGTTTAAAAACCAATTAGTTCTCTTCTGTAAGAAAATGATTCAATATTCTTTTGAAATGTTTTAAGATCCTTATTATTCAGGCTTAAGTCGCAAGACATTGCCGTAAGTATTATTCAGGCTTAAGTCAAAAGACATTGCCGTAGTTATTATTCAGTTAACACATGTACGTCTACCGTACTACATATATATTTTAAAATATCATGCTTTAGGAAGAATCACATACCTTCTCGGCGAAATCCACCTGCCAAGTTGAATATGTCGCGCGCAGAGAATCAGCCTATAATAGTCAGACACGTCTATCAACGTTCAGACTACTTTGTAAACAGTTCTAAGCAGAGGGTTCTATATCCTACGGAAAATCGGGCAGCACTTCCCTACCCGGTGAGCTACTCAAGTCTACTGTGAAAACAGTCCTAAGTAAGTATAGTTCAGTTATTCTTCTTTTAAAACCCTTCTACTGTGATAACAGTTCAATTCTATTCTTTAATATCCTTCTAAGTATTTATACTTATTTCTATACTTCTACAGTATGTATTCTCTAATTACAAAAGAAGGACAAGTTTATTACCTCGGTAAGCCCAATAATATCCTAGATAAAAGTCGCGCCTGAGCAAGGTTTAGCTCCTAAGTTGTACGCTCCGGTAGCTCCAAGAAAACCTTAGAAGTTCTTCACAACTTCTACTAAGGACTAAGGGATTTGGGCTAGGGTATTTTGGGCATTATAACAATACTAGAAGGCAACTTTTCTACCAAGGGAGGGGGGGTAGATTTCGGCTAGGCTAGGGGGGATTAGCCTCGGCTAAGCTTCTCAAGGGGGGGGGGGGAGGTGTTTGGACGAAAAGGCTTAAGGGAGAGGAGAAGGATTTTCAAGACTTGGAAAGGAATTTGTGGATGAAGAACTCTTCATCTTAAGGGGGTATTTATAGGTCAAGACATGGCCAACCAATGGCCAAGATTTAGCCAAGTGCTAGGCAAGTGTATGGTCAAGATTAGGGCAAGTGTACCTAGCCAACTTGCACACAAAATATCCTACCAACTACTTGACAAAATTGGACACTCCATTCGGCCTAACGCCATTGTCACGACCGATCCGGGCGTGGATCGTGCCTTACCCGGCACCCTAGTGATACAACATCGAGAAAACCACGGAAAATAAAACTTAAGCGAGAAACCGGATATATGATCATAAAGCAGGCAACCAAGCGGTTACCTTCCAATAAAATATATATAAACAACTCTTTCAAAACGCAGTTTAATCCTTTTTTTTTACAAACCACGCCACAACGCATTACATGCACTCTAAAAGTTTTTATACAACATGACGACAGGGGCCCCGCCATACCCGACAGTACAGAACCTACAACTCGGGGTAACATACCAAAGATAAGCCTCCGAGAAACGGAGCTTCCCAACGCCGAATGTGGCCCTAGGCGAGGATCAACACTGGTGTACCTACTGCGGCATGAACGCAGCCGGGAGAGGTCGATAACAGTACCAAGTATGGCCCGAAAAATAATGTAAATGAAATCATAACAGTCTATATAAAAACAGGAGACATGTATGATAACAAAACTACAGTTTACAACATAAAAGCAGTCATGTCAAGTCAGGGACTCACGCCCTCAAGTCATCACTCAAATATAACTATGGGTCTCACGCCCACAACATCAATCATGTTCGCATCATGGCCGCATGCCCCCGGAATTCTGCATCGGTGTAGACATGTCCATGATGCAACAATAATAACAATGCCCCATGGCCACATGTCCCCGGAATTCTGCATCGGTGTAGACACGTCCATGTGACATTAACAATAATAATACTGGGTGATCAACCCCGCCGCATGGCCACACGCCCCCGGAATTCTGCATCGGTGTAGACATGTCCATGTAACCACAATAACAATATATCAGGTAATCAACCCTGCCGCATGGCCACATACCCCCGGAATTCTGCGCCGGTGTAGGCATGTCCATGTGACATCAACAACAATATACCGCATAACCAAGCTATCACAAACAAGCTCAAGCAAATTACCATACTTCTAGACTTTTATAAAAGATCCACTCCTTCCCAAGAAGTCACACGATATCAACACTTGCACAACAAAGGCTATCACAACAAGCATAGGCGAGTTACACAACAACAAGCATAGGCAAGTTACACACAACTCAAGGTACTTCCATTTCATATCAAAGTGCAGGTTTTAACCCTAAAGTACTACGTCATTAACTCTTTTAAAGGATCCGTTTCTTTCACAAAAGTCACATAATACCCGTAGCATAAAATAGAGTGACTATCTTTTAAGTAAACCAAAATACTTCCCTTTGTAAAATCAAGTAACAACATTATTTTCCAAGCGTTCAAGTTTGCCTAATTTCAAATGCTCAAGTTTCTCATTTTAGAAAGGTTTCATAACTCATAGTCTTAATCTCTTTTAAAACAATTGAGTAACATATGTCTTGTCGTGAGCCGTTTATTCTTGTTTACAACAATCTTATTACAAAGACCATGATCTAGGAAATGTAATACAATTTTGTCTTATCTTAGCTTCTATGCGGATGGAGGTTTCTCTTGGTTTTAATAACAATTTGTTATTTGTCAATACACTTTCCTTTATTAGCGCTTTGTGGTTTGTTAAACACTTATTCTCATTTCCAAATCACTAAAACATTATTCTTTTTAAAACCAAGTACTCATTACTCATGAATGAGGTTTCACAACACTTTTAACAAAATGTTAATTACCAAGTAAAACAAGTTAAGTCTCTTATCTTTCAAGATCAAGTCTCTTAACTTCTACAATCAATAAACCAATCTTTTACCTACATAGAGTCGTTATAACTAACTTCCCCTAAAGCTATTATAACACCCTATGTTTTAAACCAACCAACTCATTTAGCACGTATGCGTCTACCGTACTACATAGTTTACAAAGCATCATGCTAGAAGGATAGGAAGAGGTTCACATACCTCGCGGCGATTATCGACAAATAAGCAAAACGCTCGCGATCAGTAACGGCTTAGCCGTTTCCACTCTTCAAGTAGAATACGCTACTCGTAGTACTTCCACCTATAAGGCCACAAACGCGTCTATTAACTTCTAACCGCACGGTTCCATATTCTACAAAAATTCTAAGACCTCCCCGCAACGTAAATCTCCTCCTCTATCGAGGCCGGCTACCAAGCCAACCAGGGGGGGTTTATACGTCTAACCGGACGTATACAATTTCTACTATACAGTAATACCACAAGTCTACTGTAATACAGTCCTATGTAATTACAGTTCAGTTCTCTTCTTTAAATTCAGGCTTAAGTCAAAAGACATTGCCGCAAAGCTATGTTCAGTTCTATATATAGTATACTTCAACTATATAATCCTACAACATGTAATTTCCAATTACAATAAGGGGACAAGAATATTTACCTCGATAAGCCCAAAATTATCCAAGTTATAAAAGTCGATCCTGAGCAAGGTTTAGCTCCTACTCCGTGCGCTCCAATCCGCTCCAAACAACCCTTAGAAGTTCTAACCAACTTCTACTTAAATACTTCAACCAACTATGAAGATTTCCTTAGGGTTTCGGTTTGAGACTAAAAGGACAAAAGGTAGTATTTCCGGGCTCTACGTATAGAGGTAACTTTTGGAATACTACAAGGTAAAGGCTAAGGTATTTTGGGCATTACAACAATACTTGGAGGAGTATTTCAATACCACAAAAAGGGGGGTATATAATACGAAACAACTAGGCTAGGGGGGGTACCCCTCGGCTAGAGCACTACCAAGGGGGGGAGGGTACCCCTCTCGGCCACAAGGCCACTCAAAGGGGGAGGGGGTGTGGCGGACGAACACAACAAGAAGAGGGGAGGGAGATTTCAAGACTTGGAAACATTTGTGGATGAATGAAGTCTTCACAAAGGGAGGGGTATTTATAGGGAAGCCAAGGGCCAACCAATGGACAAGATCAAGCCATGTGCAAGGCAAGTGTAAGGCCTTGATCAAGCCAAGTGCACCCTAACCCTACTCCACAAAACAAGGCACCAAAAAAGCCATAAAACAAGGCACAAAACAAGGCCAAAACAAGGAGCCAATTGGCCACAAACCCGTGACCCAACCGGCCATCCACATCGCCCACTTGAGGGTGACAAGTGTCACCCTCTCGTTGGCCCAAAAATGTTCCGTCGCTCGGACAAATCCGCAAAAATACAAAACGACATAGCCGGAATTTTCCCTACGCAAGCTCTGTAAAACGTTTCGTCGAAAAACGACTCTAATCGGGTGTTGTGAACAAATTTCGAACCTATGCCAAACTTTAAGTCTCAAATTTTCGTACGTACGTCTCCACGTACATACTCTGGAAATACGGGGTATAACATTCTCCCCTCCTTAGAAACATTTGTCCCGAATGTTCCTTCTCAAGTCGGATAACGATAAAGTCCCTCTAACAAGTTGCCAACGCCACAGCTTGGCCACGAAATAACACACGTTCCCTTCCTTCCTTACTCGTCGTGCGATACCACTTTTGTCACTTTGCCGCGAGGTTCTAGTATCACTCCGGCGACCCAACAAATGGTAATCAATCGCATGCGATCCACGAGGTTCTAGTGTCACTCGGGGCGTGCCATACTTCGCCATCGCCGCTTCCCAAAACCTTGAGTCACCACCTCCAAACTTGGTCATCTTACTAACCTCAATCGCTTTAAGGCCATTCCGGCCTTCACGAACCGCTCGTCGAACATATCCACGAACTCATACGTTGGTCACCTAAACTGGGGCCTAGCACCCTCGTGACCCTACCCTCCGGCGGGACCACCTAGAACTGACCCCACCTAAAACCGGGCTACGGGTTGACCCGCAAAACGCCCTCAACCCGACCCTCCGTCGCGCCAACTCTTGCTCCTCGATACGGAACAACCTTACTAATTCACATCATGAAAGCTACCATTTCCATTATATACAACCCAAGGAATTCCCCACAATAACTCCACGTATACTACGTACTCTGATAAAGGTCAAACATAGAATAAATCTTTTACACAAGACGACCTTACCTCTAAGGTCTCAATCGTGAAATAGCCTAAGGTTCACACTTACCACGCCCCCAGGCTTACTCTTCTACACTAACCAGGTTCCTAAATCACATTTTAGCACAAAGCTAACCGAACATAACACTAAACACATCAGCATACAAAACTCTAGAGGGTTAAGGATATACCTGTCTCTACCGCTTTTCTAATCACGCCTGCAGTGCAGCTAGTGAAGGTGATGAACCACATCGATCACGAAGGTGAGTCGTAACATCCGTGCTACCCTTGGTGGACAGTTCCTCGCAAAATGGCCTGGCCGCAAAATAACAAGCTCCTTTGGCACCACGACACTCCCCGAAATGCGGTCTACCACATCGACCACACCGAGGTAGGGGTGACTGCATCTGGCCAACACCCCTACTTCCTCGAAACACGAACCCTCGAGCCACGACTGCTCCCGAATACTCTGGATGCCCTGAAGGTTGTGGAGGTCCACTCTGCACTGGCGGAGGTACCAAACTAGTCTGCTGCTGAGGCGGTCCGCCTCGAAAGTCACCAAAGGACCCTGTTGTTCTGGCCCTCTTCTGCTGATCTTGGTCATTCCGTCGACCTCTCCGCTCTTCACCCCCAAGCGCATAAGCCTGCATGCGGGCAATGTCCATGCCCGGCTGAAGAGCTACACCCGAGCAAGCCTCTGCCAAGTAATCATCTAACCCGGTAACGTAACGGTGTACTCTGTCCTCCATATCAGCTACTACAGCGGGGGCATAACGAGCCAAGGAGTCGAACTCCACATTGTACTCCCGAACTGTACGCCCGTTCTGCCTCAACATCAAAAATCTGTCGGTCCGAGCCCTCCTCATCTGTGGAGGCAAGAAATGTGCCAGAAATGCCCCCGAGAACTCGTCCCAAACGGCTGGAAGTGCATTCTCTCCCCGGGATAGCTCCCACGAATCAAACCAGTCGACTGCGGTATCACGCAGCCGATGCGAACCTAAGACCACCGACTCGGTCTCCGAAGCCTTGATCACTCTCATGATCCACAGAATCGCCGGATGAACTCCTGCGGATCATCCTCGTGCCTCGACCCTAGAACTCTGGCGGGCTACATCTCAGAAAGTCTTGTGGCCTCAAACTATCCGATCTAGGGTGAACCATCGGCGCGCATCGAACTGCGTCGGCCCTATCCTCATGTCTCGCCACGACTCGCCAAGAATCGGGCCATCTCCTTGTACTTATCTCATCTCGCTCCGGTGTGGGACCGGAGGCTCAGTGCGGTGGTCTCGGCAGCCATCGCTGCGGCTCTAAACTCTTTGAAGTGGCGGCGCGCAAAACTCGCCGTCTGAAGCATAATCTCGAGCGGCCAGGGCTCGCGCCTCGTCTCCTGTATCTCACTAGCGGCACCTCGGTGACTTGCCCTTCAAGGCTCTGGTTGCCTTGCGCGGAGGCATAACTGGTAAAATCGAGATACGTCAGAGGGGTCCAACTTACCACACAGCTCTAAGGCACGATCTCAGAATGAGAAGAATGGAAATCAATCCTAAATGTCTCTGACCTCGATTATAGATGTGGTGCACAACACATCGATAATCAAGACTCTACTAGACACGGTTGCGTAGACACTTTCCGAGGATTAATCGCTCACGATACCACTTTTGTCACGACCGATCCGGGCGTGATCGTGCCTTACCGGGCACCCTAGTGATACAACATCGAGAAAACCGGAAAATAAAACTTAAACGAGAAACCGGATATATGATCATAAACAAAGCCAACCAAACGGTTACCTTCCAATAAAATATATATAAACAACTCTTTCAAAGCGAGCAGTTTAATCCTTTTTTTACAAACCCCGCCACAACGATTACTGCACCTAAAAGGTTTTATACAACATGACGGGACGGGCCCCGCCATACCACGATCGTATAAGAACCTACAACTCGGGGTAACATACCAAAGATAAGCCTCAAGAAACGGAGCTTCCCAACGGCTGTGACCCTAGAGCGAGGATCAACACGGTGTACCTACACTGCGGCATGAACGCACCGGCGAGGAGTCGATTACAACAGTACCAAGTATGTGAACGAAAAATACGTAAATGAAATCATAATCTATATAAAAGCAGGAGACATGTATGATAACAAAACTACGATTCACAACATAAAGCGATCGTGTCGAGTCGGGGACTCACGCCTCAAGTCATCACTCAAATATAACTATGGGTCTCACGCCACAACATCAATCATGTTCGCATCATGGCCGTTATACCCGTAGTTCCGGGGTATGTATGCGAGGGCGTGCGTGCGAGAATACGACATTGAAATTGGAAAGGAAGAAAGAGGTGATTTTTCCACGGAAAAGTTTCCGGTTTTGTGAAGGAAAAAGGTTCGTTAATGGGAATTGGATTCCCGATTTGGTATTCGGACTTCTTGGAATATTAGAGAATTATGGAATTTTATTTTCTGAAATGGTCACGTGGGCCCACGGAGAAATTTACGCTTTGTGGGCCCACTTTGTTTTCGAGATTTTGGCCATTGTGGATATTTTCGGAAGATGAAATATTTTGGGCCAGTAGGAGGCGACACGTGTCACCCCCCCCCTAGGTGGCTTGGCCGAATTTCACTTTGTGCACAACACCCAATTAGAGTCGTTTTTCGACGAAACGTTTTACACAACTCGCGTAGGATAAATTCCGGCTATGTCATTTCTAATTTTTGCGGATTTTTCCGAGAGACGAAACACTTTGGACCAACGAGAGGGCGACACTTGTCACCCTCTCCTTGGTGGATGTGTGGACGGCATTAGGGCCGATTGGAGTGCCAACTTTGTCAAGTAGTTGGTAGGATATTTTGTGTGCAAGTTGGCTAGGTACACTTGCCCAAATCTTGACCTTACACTTGCCTTGCACTTGGCATAATCTTGGCCATTGGTTGGCCATCCCTTGACCTATAAATACCCCTCTTGTGATGAAGAGTTCTTCATCCACAAACAAGCCTTCCAAGTCTTGAAATCCTCTCCTCTCCCTTAAGCCTTTTTCGTCCAACACACCTCCCCCCCCCTTTGGTGAGTTTGGCCGAGGGCCCCCCCCCCTAGCCTAGCCGAAACCTACCCCCCCTCCCTTGGTAGAAAAGTTGCCTTCTAGTATTGTTATAATGCCCAAAATACCCTAGCCCAAATCCCTTAGTACTTAGTTGAAGTTGTGAAGAACTTCTAAGGGTTCTTGGAGCGCATTGGAGCGTGCGGAGTAGGAGCTAAACCTTGCTCAGGAGCGACTTTTATCTAGGATATTATTGGGCTTACCGAGGTAAATAATCCTAACCCTCTTTTGTATTAGAGAATACATACTGTAGTAGTATAAGAATAAATATTAAATACTTAGAAGGATATTAAAGAATAGAGTTGAACTGATATCACAGTAGAAGGGTTTAAAAGAAGAATAATAGAACTGTACTTACATAGGACTGTTTTCACAGTAGACTTGAGTAGCTCACCGGGTAGGGAAGTGCTGCCCAAATGTCCATAGAATAGCGAACCTCTGCTAGAGCTTTATGCATCTGATACCTAGATGTTGATAGACGTATTTGACTGTTATAGGTCGATTCTCTGCGCGCGACATATTCAACTTGGCAGGTGGATTTCGCCGAGAAGGTATGTGATTCTTCCTATCCTCTTGAGCATGATATTTTAAAGAATATGTATATAGTACGGTAGACGTACGTGTGTTAACTGAGTAATAATTACGGCAATGTCTAACCTTTTTGAAAGAAGAGTAACACTTGGTTTTAAAAGCTTAAGAGTTATACTAGCTTTATGGGAAGTTAGGTATAACGGCTTAAGAGTGATAAAAAGAATGATTTATTGATTTAAGAAAATAAGAGACTTGACTTAATTATACTAATGTGAATTTTGTTAAAAAGTGTGAAACCTCATTCGTGAGTAATGAGTATTTTGGTTTTCAAAAGGAATGATGTTTTACTAATTAGAAATCGAATGAATGTCGAACAAACCACGTAGCTAATAAAGGAAATGCTTGACTAATAAGTATTATTAAAACCAAGAGAAACTTCCATCCGTGATAGGAGCTAAGATGAGACAAAATGATATTACATTTCCTAGATCATGGCTGCTGTAATAAGATTGTTATGAACAATAATAACCTACTCACACATAAGGTATATGTTTCTCAAATTGTTTTAAAGGATTAAAACTATGAACTACGAAACCTTTCGAAAATGAGAAACTTGAGTAATTGAAATTAGGCAAACTTGAGCGTTGGGAAAAGAATGTTGTTACTTGATTTTACAAAGAGAAGTGTTTTGATTTACTTCAAAAGATAATCACTTTATTTTTATACTACGGGTATTGTGTGACTTTTGTGAAAGAAACGGATCTTTTAAAAGAGTAATACATAAAGTACTTTGGGGCTAAAAACCCGAACTTGTTAACATAATGTAGAAAGTACCTTGTGTGAATAACTTGATTGTATTGATTTGTGATAGTCTTGTAATACTTTCTTGTTGACTTGATAAGTAAACATGTTAGGATGCTACGTGAGTTAGTATCTTGTGATGTTTGTGTTAAGGGGTTTTTCCTTGTTGTGATTAGGTTGTTTAACGATAAGCTGTTATGATGATATTATATCACTCATGATTCCGGGGGTTAAGCCGCTCCGTCGGGGTAGACTCAAAGGTCTAGTGACCTATGATTCGAGAATACCTTATGCAGTCCAGATGGCCTGCGCGAATCGCGGAGTTCCAGTTAGTATGCGCCCTTGTGGTCATGCGGTCTTTGTGGCGCTACGCGGACGGCGAGTCCAGACGCCGGGAGTAGCTACCCTCGATGCGGGAATACCTCATGCGGGCCATTGGAGTGGCCCGTGCGAGCTACGGAAGTTCGTGGCTAGACGCGACATTAGATCTCGCGCGAGTGGCGGCTTTGATCATGTGACGGCCTGCAGATCTCATGATACGATTTACGACCTTGTTTATCTTGTGGGTTTTAGTAGTCGGCTATGCCTTCGTACTTACCCCGCACGGTTTTATGATGACTTTGAGGCGTGAGTCCACGACTTGACATGATCGCTATTTATTGTGAATCGTAGTTTTGGTTATCATACATGTCTCCCGCTTTATATAGACTACTATGATTTCATTTACGATATTTTCGTTTCACATACTTGGTACTGTTATCTTGACCTCCTTGAAGTGCGTTTATCTGCAGTAAAGGTACTTCTACCGTTGATCCTCGTTCTTAGGATCACCGTTTGACGTTGGAAAAGCTCCGTTTCTCCGAGGCTTAGCATTTTGGTATGGTCCTGTCGTTGTAGATATTTGCATTCAGGGTATGGCGGCCACCCCGCCATTGTTGTTTTAAACTCTTAGGTCTGTAGACTGTTGTAAGGTTGGGATGTAATCGCTCATTTTGGGGTATTTATATACATATATGCCGAAAGACAACTTTTTCTCAGAAACTGTGTCTTATTTATATTGTTTCATATCTTGGTTATTTTATATTCCGATTTCTCGATGTATGACTACTTGGGTGCGGGTAAGGCACGAACACGGGCGAACGGTCGTGACCGCGTGCCCCGAATTCTGCATCGGTGTAGAAATGTCCATGATGCAACAATAATAACAATGCCCCACGGCCACATGTCCCGACTGCAGACGGTGTAGACACGCCCATGTGACATTAACAACAATAATCTTGGGTGATCAACCCCGCCGCACGCCACACGCCGAATTACGCCGGTGTAGACATGTCCATGTAACCACAATAACAATATATCAGGTAATCAACCCTGCCGCATGACCACATGCCCCCGGAATTCTGCATCGGTGTAGACATGTCCATGTGACATCAACAACAATATACCGCACAACCAGGCTATCACAAACAAGCTCAAGCAAATTACCATACTTCTAGACTTTTATAAAAAGATCCACTCCTTCCCAAGAAGTCACCTGATATCAACACTTGCACAACAAAGGCTATCACAACAAGCATAGGCGAGTTACACAACAACAAGCATAGGCAAGTTACACACAACTCAAGGTACTTCCATTTCGTATCAAAGTCTCGGTTTTAACCCTAAAGTACTACGTACATTAACTCTTTTTAAAGGATCCGTTTCTTTCACAAAAGTCACATAATACCCGTAGCATAAAATAGAGTGACTATCTTTTTAAGTAAACCAAAATACTTCCCTTTGTAAAATCAAGTAACAACATTATTTTCCAAACGTTCAAGTTTGCCTAATTTCAAATGCTCAAGTTTCTCATTTTAGAAAGGTTTCATAACTCATAGTCT
Organism: Przewalskia tangutica; assembly: GCA_029844215.1. NCBI lineage: Eukaryota > Viridiplantae > Streptophyta > Magnoliopsida > Solanales > Solanaceae > Przewalskia > Przewalskia tangutica. Next base: position 110,756,380 of record CM056718.1, read on the forward strand.
TAATCTCTTTTAAAACAATTGAGTAACATATGTCTTGTACGTGAGCCGTTTATTCTTGTTTACAACAATCTTGTTACAGCAGCCATGATCTAGGAAATGTAATACAATTTTGTCTTATCTTAGCTTATATGCAGATGGAGGTTTCTACTGGTTTTAATAACAATTAGTTATTTGTCAATACACTTTCCTTTATTAGCGCTGCTGTGGTTTGTTCGACACTTATTCTCATTTCCGAAATCAGTAAAACATTATTCTTTTAAAACCAAGTACTCATTACTCGCGAATGAGGTTTCACAACACTTTTAACAAAATGTTAATTACCAAGTAAAACAAGTTAAGTCTCTTATCTTTCAAGATCAAGTCTCTTAACTTCTACAATCAATAAACCAATCTTTTACCTACATAGAGTCGTTATAACTAACTTCCCATAAAGCTATTATAACACCCTATGTTTTAAACCAACCAACTCATTTAGCACATGTACGTCTACCGTACTACATAGTTTACAAAGCATCATGCTAGAAGGATAGGAAGAGGTTCACATACCTCGCGACGATTATCGACAAATAAGCAAAACGCTCCACAGTTGTCACGACCCGTTCCGGGGCCCGTGACTGGTGCCTTACCCGGGCACCCAAGCAGTCATACATCAGAGAAAATCAGCGGAAATATAAAACAAGACATGAAACAGTTGTAAAATGAGACACAGTTTATCTGATGAAAAGCTCGCCTTTCGTCATATATATATATAACCCAAGTTTTGCAGTTACATCCCAACTGTACAATAGGACTACAGACCTCTAAGGAAGTAAACAACTATGGCGGCACAGGGCCCCGCCATACCCTGAATGTACAAAACTATCTACAATACAGGGAGATCGTACCAAAAAAGTAGAGCCTCCGGAGAAGATGGAGCTCCTAACACCAATGCAAAGAGATCCTAAGGATGTGGATCTAGCACCTGCTTGCCTTTACCGGCATGACGCAACGCCCCAAGGAGGTCGGACAACAGTACTAAGTATGTGAAATCAGAAAGTACTTAAACGAAACATATCATTTTAAAAGCAGTTTTGCAAGTATGTATGAAACAACGAGGAATCGCACATAGTGCCACATCATAAACAAGAGCAACAATGGTAAATCAGAATGTGTCTTTTCTAGGCTGCGAATGATCGAAGCAGGGCCAATTGCCCGTAGTATCACCATGCAAGCCTAATCCTGGACTCCCGTAGTCCGCATAGGCCACTCACATAGGCCCGCATAGGGTATATAACCCCGCATCGAGGGTAGCTACTCCTCGGCATCGTCCTGGACTCGTAGTCCGCATGGCCACATAGACCGCATGAGGTATAACCCCACATCACTAACCTGGAACTCCCGTAGCTCCGCATAGGTCCCATGGACCCGCATGAGGTATTTTCGAATCATGGTCCCACACCGCCTGAGTCTACCCCGCATCGGAGGGCAGCTTAACCCCCGGTAATATGTCAAGAGGTGAGTGATATTATACTAACATAACAGCTTATCGTTAAACAACATAAGCACAAACAGAATACTCTCTTATACAAATGTTACAAGACACTAACACACATAGTATCATATCATGTCTACTTATCAAACCATCTTATTATTCTTTTCATAAATCAATATAAGTCTGTTATAAACACATAGGCAAACTGTTTCTTTTATCATGCTTAAGTGGTTATACCTAACTTCCCATAAAGCTAGTATAACTCTTAAGCTTCTGTTTTAAAAACCAATTAGTTCTCTTCTGTTAAAAATGATTCAGTAATCTTTTGAAATGCTTTCAGATCCTTATTATTCAGGTTTAAGTCGCAAGACATTGCCGTAAGTATTATTCAGGCTTAAGTCAAAAGACATTGCCGTAGTTATTATTCAGTTAACACATGTACGTCTACCGTACTACATATATATATTAAAATATTATGCTTTAGGAAGAATCACATACCTTCTCAGCGAAAACCACCTGCCAAGTTGAATATGTCGCGCGCAGAGAATCAACCTATAATAGTCAGACACGTCTATCAACGTCTAGACTACTCAGAAACGATTCTAAGCAGAGGGTTCTATATCCTACGGAAAATTGGGCAAGACTTCCCTACCCGTGAGCTACTCAAGTCTCATCGTGAAAATAAATTCTATTCTATACTCAGAATGTTCTTCTAAGTATTTAATACTTATTCTATACTACTACAGTATGTATTCTCTAATTCAAAAGAGGTTAGGATTATTTACCCTGGTAAGCCCAATAATATCCTAGATAAAAGTCGATCCTGAGCAAGGCTTAGCTCCTAAGTTGTACGTCCGATAGCTCCAAGGAAACCTTAGAAGTTCTTTACAACTTCTACTAAGTACTAAAGGATTTGGGCTAGGTATTTTGGGCATTATAACAATACTGAAGGCAACTTTTCTACCAAGGGAGGGTAGTGTATCGGCTAGGCTTCTTTTAGAGAGGGGTATTCGCCAAGACTTCACAAGGGGAGAAGTGAGGCTTAGGACGATGGCTCACAAGGGGAAGGATGATTTAGGCTTGGAAATTTGTGATGAATAAGTCTTCAAAGAGAGGGTATTTATAGGAAACCAAGGGCCAAGATCAAGCCAAGTGGGGCAAGTGGAGGGCCAAGATTTGCCCAAGTGCCCCTAACCTACTCCTCAAATCACTCCACAAACAAAGGACCATGTTCTAAGCCCCAAAGCCTCCCAATCGCCCAAGGCAAAAGGCCACTGGCGTCCACTGAGGTGACAAGTGTCACCCTCTCGTTGGTCCAAAAAGGTTCCGTCGCTCGGAAAAATTCACAAAAATTAGAAATGACATAGCCGGAATTTACCCTACGCGAGTCGTGTAAAACGTTTCGTCGGAAAACGATTCTTTGTGAGGGTTGTGCCCAAAAAACGTCCTAGGCCTAAAACTTTTAAGGCTATACTTTCGTACGTACGCCCTCACGTACATACTCCGGAAATACGGGGTATAACATTCTCCCCTTCTTAGAAACATTCGTCCCGAATGTTCCTTCCCAAGACAGTTATCGATAAGGTTCTTCATAACTTAAACAGTTGCAAATGCCACACACGGCCACAGAACAACACTTAGGCATAAACGATAACGAAAATTTATAAGTAGGAAAGTGAATTACCTGGAGGTGTGGGGAATAGGTGAGGATACTTCTGCCTCATGTCTTCCTCGGCTTCCCACGTCATCTCCTCCTGAGCTCGTTCCGCCACAAGACATTGACGGAAGCCACGTCCTTTGTCCGCAGACGCCTAACCTGACGATCGATTATCACTATGGGAATCTCCTCATACGATAACCCCTCGGTCACCTGGACATCGTCAATCGGGTGTACCCTAGATGGATCCCCGATACATCTCCTCAGCATAGATACGTGAAAAACCGGATGCACTGCCTCCAGATCGGACGGCAGATCCAACTCATAGCAACCTTGCCTACCTCGGACAACTAAACGGCCCAATGTACCTTGGGCCGAGTTTCCTTCTTCCCGAATCTCATCACACCCTTCATGGGTGACACCTTTAGAAAACCCAATCATGAACCTCGAACTCCGGATGCCGACGACGATGATCTGCGTATGACTTCGCCGACTCGAGCCGTCAAGAACCTCTCTGGATAAGCTTCACCTTATCCATCGCTCACGCACCAAATCGTCCCACTAATCGCACTCGCCCACATCGAACCAACCTATAGGCGATCTGCACTTCCTCCCATACAAGGCCTCATAAGGCGCCATCTCGAATCTGGAGTGGTAGCTATTATTATACGCAAACTCAACTAGAGGCAAATGATCCTCCCAAACCCTCGAAGTCGATAACAGGCTCGCAGATATCCTCAAGAGTCCGGATAGTGCGCTCGTCTGTCTCATGCGTGGATGGAATGCGATTTCGCCTCACTGCGCCCCTAAACCTCTCGAAAGACCTCCAGTTAGCCGTAAACCGGGCTCCTCTGCGATATGATCGAAATAGGGACTCCATGCGATCGACGATCTCTGATGTAAAGTCCGCATAATCCTCACCAAAAGTCGCCCCGACAGAAGAAAGTGGGCTGATTTCACACCGCCGACGATAACCCATATAGAATCATGTCTCTCCGAGTGCGAGGTAATCCGTGATGAAGTCCATGTTGATTACCTCCCACTTCCAGGTCGGGATCTCTATCGCCTGCAACAAACCACCAGGCCTCTGGTGCTCTACCTTCACCTGCTGACAACATGGGCACTGAGCTACAAACTCTGCAACGTCCCTCTTTAAGCCATCCCAACAATACACAGATCTAAGGTCGTGGTACATTTTGGTCGACTCGACGGATGGAGTAACGCTTGGCGTGTGCTTCCCCAAGAACTCGCCAAGTCCTCAAACATCCGGAACACACAACACGCCTCAAACCTTAGCACCCCATCGTGCTACTCAAAAGGACCCTTGCCTCACGAAGAGTCAGACACGATAACGTGTCAAAATCCGGATCTTGAATCGTTGCCTCTTCACCTCCTCGACGATGGAAGACTCGGCAACCTCACGAACTCGAACCCCACTGCTATCAGAATCAATCAAACGGACACCAAGGCTCGCTAACTGATGCAAATCACGAACCATGTCCCTCCTCTCTGGCTGCACATCTGATAGGTTCCCCATCGACCTACGACTAAGAGTATCTGCCACAACATGGCCTTCCCGGGTGGTACAGATATCAACATCGTAATCCTTAAGCAACTCTAACCACCGCCTCTCGCCGTAAGTTCGGCTCCTCTGGTGAAGATATACCGAGGCTCTTGTGGTGCGTATAAATATCCACGAACCTCATACAAGTAGTGCCTCCAGATCTTCAAGGCGTGAATCACCGCTGCCAACTCCAAATCATGGGTGGGGTAGTTCCTCTCGTGTTTCTTCAGCTGTCGGGATGCATACGCTATAACCTTGCCTTGCTGCATCAACACACATCCCAACCCGATGCCTGACGCATCACAATACACGACATAACCGTCGACCTCCGGAAGAGTAAGAACGGGCGGTTGTCGACCTCTTTCAAGAATCGAAACCCCGCCACAAGCATCACCATCAAACTTGGCCGCTTTCTAGTCACCTAGTCAATGGTGCGAAGATAGAAGCAAACTTCTCCACGAACCGATAATATCCTCGCAAGGCGAAAATCGCGAACCTCTGCCGGAGTAGAGGTCTAGGCCAAGTCCCGATCGCCTCGATCTTGGCCGTATCCACTCGAATGCCATCACCACAATATGCCCAAGAAAAGCCACCGAGGTCAACCAAAACTCACATTTGGAAAACTTGGCGTAAATCTGCCGTCTGGAGAATCGGCCAAGATCCTCAAATGCTCGCGTGCTCCTGCTCGGCGAGAATAAACCAAGATATCATCAATGAACACTATCACAAATGTGTCCAAAAATGGTTTGAACACTCGGTTCATCAAATCCATGAATACCACCGGAGCATTGGTCAACCCAAAAGACATGACCCTGAACTCATAATGCCCGCACGTCCGAATGCGATCTGTGGACATCCACCTCTCTCGACTCGCACTTTGATGATAGCCCGATCGCAGATCAATCTTGAGAAATATCTCGCACTCGCAATCGGTTGAACAAATCATCAATCACGGAAGCGGTATCCTGTTCTTAATGGTCACCTTGTTCACCGCCAGATCAACACACGAGCGGCGTCCGCCCTTCTTCTTCACGAACAATACCTGCGCTCCTGCGGGAAACACTAGGCCCGATGAAGCCCTTCTCCAAAGAAATCCTAAGGCGATCCTTCAACTCTCTCAACTCGGCAGTGCCATCCTGTATGGCGGAATGGAAATAGCCGAGTGTCCGCAATATGTCTATACAAAACTCAATCTCCTCTCGGGAGGATACCCGAGGTCGCCCGAAACACGCCCTGGGAACTCTCTCGACTCTGGAATCGATCAAAATCGCATCGCAGCCTCGATGATCAAACACCCGAACGAGATGGTAGATATACCCTTCTCGCACCATCTTCCTAGCCTTGAGGTAGGAAATAAACCTACCCTCTGCGATACCGTGCTCCTCCCACTCAACAACCGGCCTCAGAAACCGAACCGCACTACTCTCTCTCTGCAGCTACATTGGCGTAGCAAGAAGCTAGCCAATCCATCCCCATGATCACGTCGGTCAATCATCTCCAACTCTATCAAGTCGGCCAGGGTCCGACGATCAGAATGGTCACAGGACAAGCTCTATATACCCGCCGAGCTACCACCGAATCACCCACTGGCGTAGCTACCTCGAAAGGGTCTATGGACTCAGGCTCTATCCCTATCCTACTAGCAATACGGGGAGATATATAGGACAGAGTAGAACCCGGATCTATCAAAGCATACACATTTAAACCCAGAAACTGATAAGGTACCTGTGACGACATCAGGTGAGGCCTCCTGATCCCGGTGGACAAAGCATAAATGCGTTCGAGGACCGCTAGAATCGGACCCGCCACGACCTGCCGCGACTGGCTGGTCTATGAGTACCTTGCCCTCCAGGCGCAGTAGCCGGGGATGAAGAAGACCCGACGAAAGAACCTGTAGGCTGACCCCTACCATCAGCACTGCCTTTGGTCGGACAGTTCCTCGCATAGTGACCCTGCTGGCCACAACTGAAACAAGCTCCCGTAGCACCACAACTCCCGAAGTGGGATCTACCGACGGCCACACTGGCGGGTGGTCCCGTCGCCGCATGCCTCTGGCCGCTCGACGTCAAGTCCCGGGCCACAGTCCGCCGAATATCCTGGCCGTGGCCGAGGACGGCAGAGTGCTCGAGCGGTGTGGTGCAAATCTAGATCTGCCGAGGCCGCCACCACGATAGCCACCAAAAGACCTCGCCCCGCCTTCTTCGCCGTCACAACCTGCGCTCTCTACGCCTCGCATCCAAGAGCATGAGCTGCGTGCGGGTAATGTCCATACCGAAGAGAAACACCCGCATACGACTCGGCCATATAATCATCTAGCCCTGGCGTAGCGGTGCACCCTATCCTCCATATTCGCTAATAACGCTGGGACATATCGAGCCAATGAATCAAACTCGACATTGTACTCGACGGCGGCCCTCTCTCGCCTCGGCATAAAAATCTATCACCGCGCCTCCTCATCTGCGAGGCAAGAAGTGAGTGAGGAAAGCCTCGAGAACTCATCCCAAGTAGCTGGGGACGCGTGCTCTCCCCGGGATAACTCCCATGAATCAAACCAATCGACTGCGGTATCACGCAGCCTATGTGAACCAAAGATCACAGACTCGGTCTCCGACGCCCCGATCACTCTCAAAATCCTCTGTAGCTGACGGATGAACTCCTGCGGATCATCCTCCGGCCTCGACCCGTAAAACTCTGGCGCGCTACAACTCAGGAAGTCTCGTAGCCTCAAACTCTCTGCCCTCGGGTGAACCACGGTACGATCGGGCCGGATCGAATCGCCGCATCCTGTCCTCATGTTCGCCACGATCTGGCGATGAATCGGGCCATCTCTCTCAGAACCCATCTCATCCGCTTCCAGCCGTGGACTGAGGTGTAGGTCTTGTGGTCTCTCGCCATTGCCGCGCCCTAAACCTCCTCTCGGCGGCGTCGTAGAACTCGCCGTCTCTGGTATAGACTGGGCCCGAGCCCTCGTAACTCTAGGTGTCCCACTAGCAGCTCCCTCGGCTGCCTTGCCCTTCTGGGCCCGGGTTGCCTTACGTGGAGGCATAACTGTTACAGAAAAGGAATACGTTAGAGGGGTCCAACTTTAACACGCTTCTAAAGCACGATCTCGAGTGAGAAGAATGGAAACCAATCCTAAATATCCTATAGCCTCGATTATTGGTGTGGTGCACAACACACCGATAATCAAGACTTACTAGATACGGTTTAGACACTTTCCGAGGATTAAGCGCTTCGATACCACTTTTGTCACGACTGCTCCGGGCAGTGGATCGTGCCTACACCCAAGCAGTCATACATCAGAGAAAATCAGCGAAAATATAAAACAAGACATGAAACAGTTGTAAAATGAGACACAGTTTATCTGATGAAAAACTCGCCTTTCGGCATATATATATATAACCCAAGTTTTGCAGTTACATCCCAACTGTACAATAACAGACTACTGCACTCTAAGGAAGTAAACAACTATGGCGGGACAGGGCCCTGCCATACCCTGAATGTACAAAACTATCTACAATACAGGGAGATCGTACCAAAAAAGTAGAGCCTCCGGAGAAGATGGAGCTCCTAACACCAATGCAAAGAGATCCTAAGGATGTGGATCTAGCACCTGCTTGCCTTTACCTGCGGCATGAACGCAGCCCCCCGAAGGAGGTCGCATAACAGTACTAAGTATGTGAAATCAGAAAGTACTTAAACGAAACATATCATTTTAAAAGCGGTTTGCAAGTATGTATGAAACAACCATGTAATCGCATAGTGCCACATCATAAACAAGAGCAACAATGGGTAAACTATAACAGTCTTTTCTAGGTGCGAATGATCGAGCAGGCCAATTGCCCGTAGTATCACCATGCAAGCCTAATCTCGACTCCGTAGTCCGCATAGGCCACTCACATAGGCCCGCATAGGTATATAACCCCGCATCGAGGGTAGCTACTCCGCATCGCCCTAGACTCGTAGTCCGCATGGCCACATAGACCGCATGAGGTATAACCTGCATCACTAACACTGAACTCCCGTAGCTCCGCATAGGTCCTGGACCCGCATGAGGTATTCTCGAATCATGGTCCTGCATCACCGAGTCTACCCGCGTCGGAGGCGACAACCCCTGTAATATGTCAAGAGGTGAGTGATATTATACTAACATAACAGCTTATCGTTAAACAACATAAGCACAACAAGAATACTCTCTTATACAAATGTTACAAGACACTAACACACATAGTATCATATCATGTCTACTTATCAAACCATCTTATTATTCTTTTCATAAATCAATATAAGTCTGTTATAAACACATAGGCAAACTGTTTCTTTTATCATGCTTAAGTGGTTATACCTAACTTCCCATAAAGCTAGTATAACTCTTAAGCTTCGCTTTAAAACCAATTAGTTCTCTTACATAAAAATGATTCAATCTTTTGAAATGCTTTCAGATCCTTATTATTCAGGTTTAAGTCGCAAGACATTGCCGTAAGTATTATTCAGGCTTAAGTCAAAAGACATTGCCGTAGTTATTATTCAGTTAACACATGTACGTCTACCGTACTACATATATATATTAAAATATCATGCTTTAGGAAGAATCACATACCTTCTCAGCGAAAACCACCTGCCAAGTTGAATATGTCGCGCGCAGAGAATCAACCTATAATAGTCAGACACGTCTATCAACGTCTAGACTACTCTGTAAACAGTTCTAAGCAGAGGGTTCTATATCCTACGGAAAATTGGGCAGCACTTCCCTACCCGGTGAGCTACTCAAGTCTACTGTGAAAACAGTCCTATTCTATTCTGTAATGTTCTTCTAAGTATTTAATACTTATTCTATACTACTACAGTATGTATTCTCTAATTCAAAAGAGGGTTAGGATTATTTACCTCGGTAAGCCCAATAATATCCTAGATAAAAGTCGATCCGGAGCAAGGCTTAGCTCCTAAGTTGTACGCTCCGATAGCTCCAAGGAAACCTTAGAAGTTCTTTACAACTTCTACTAAGTACTAAAGGATTTGGGCTAGGGTATTTTGGGCATTATAACAATACTAGAAGGCAACTTTTCTACCAAGGGAGGGGGTAGTGTTTCGGCTAGGCTTCTTTTAGAGAGGGGGGGGGGGGGGTATTCGGCCAAGACTTCACAAGGGGGGGAGAAGTGAGGCTTAGGACGATGGCTCACAAGGGGGGAAGGATGATTTAGGCTTGGAAATTGTGATGAATAAGTCTTCAAAGAGAGGGTATTTATAGGAAACCAAGGGCCAAGATCAAGCCAAGTGGGGGGCAAGTGGAGGGCCAAGATTTGCCCAAGTGCCCCCTAACCTACTCCTCAAATCACTCCACAAACAAAGGACCATGTTCTAAGCCCCAAAGCCTCCCAATCGTCCAAGGCAAAAGGCCACTTGTCGTCCACTGAGGTGACAAGTGTCACCCTCGTTGGTCCAAAAAGGTTCCGTCGCTCGGAAAAATTCACAAAAATTAGAAATGACATAGCCGAATTTACCCTACGCGAGTCGTAAAACGTTTCGTCGGAAACGATTCTTTGTGAGGTTGTGCCCAAAAACGCCCTAGGCCTAAAACTTTTAAGGCTATACTTTGCACGCACGCCTCACGCATACTACTCTAAATACGGGTATAACAACGATCTTGAATCCGCCTAGCCGTTTCCACTCTTAGTAGAATACGCTACTCGTAGTACTTCCACCTATAAGGCCACAAACGCCTATTAACTTCTAACCGCATGCGGTTCCATATTCTCTGAGAAAATTCGGACACCTCCCACGCAACAGCGTAAATCTCCTCCTCTATCGAGTGGCTGCAAGCCAACCGGGGGTTTATACGTCTAACCGGCGTATACAATTTCTACTATACGATAATACCACGAGTCTCATGTCTGATACCCTATGTAATTCTGATTCGATTCTCTTCTTTAAATTGGGCTTAAGTCAAAAGACATTGCGCAAAGCTATGTTCATTCTATATATAGTATACTTCAACTATATAATCCTACAACATGTAATTTCCAATTACAATAAGGGGACAAGAATATTTACCTCGATAAGCCCAAAATTATCCAAGTTATAAAAGTCGATCCTGAGCAAGGTTTAGCTCTTACTCAGTGCGCTCAATCCGCTCCAAACAACCCTTAGAAGTTCTAACCAACTTCTACTTAAATACTTCAACCAACTATGAAGATTTCCTTAGGGTTTCGGTTTGAGACTAAAAGGACAAAGGTAGTATTTAAGGCTCTACGTATAGAGGTAACTTTTGGAATACTACAAGGTAAAGGCTAAGGTATTTTGGGCATTACAACAATACTTGGAGGAGTATTTCAATACCACAAAAAGGGGGGTATATAATACGAAACAACTAGGCTAGGGGGGGGTACCCCTCGGCTAGAGCACTACCAAGGGGGGGAGGGTACCCCTCTCGGCCACAAGGCCACTCAAAGGGGGAGGGGGTGTGGCGGACGAACACAACAAGAAGAGGGGAGGGAGATTTCAAGACTTGGAAACATTTGTGGATGAATGAAGTCTTCACAAAGGGAGGGGTATTTATAGGGAAGCCAAGGGCCAACCAATGGACAAGATCAAGCCATGTGCAAGGCAAGTGTAAGGCCTTGATCAAGCCAAGTGCACCCTAACCCTACTCCACAAAACAAGGCACCAAACAAGCCATAAAACAAGGCACAAAACAAGGCCAAAACAAGGAGCCAATTGGCCACAAACCCGTGACCCAACCGGCCATCCACATCGCCCACTTGAGGGTGACAAGTGTCACCCTCTCGTTGGCCCAAAAATGTTCCGTCGCTCGGAAAAATCCGCAAAAATACAAAACGACATAGCCGGAATTTTCCCTACGCAAGCTCTGTAAAACGTTTCGTCTAAAAACGACTCTTATCGGTTGTTGTTCACAAATTTCGATCATATTCCAAACTTTAAGTCTCACATTTTTAAATGCGTCGTCTCACGTACATACTCACGAAAATACGAGGTATAACGGCCCACGTCCATCAATTGGAGGGTGACAAGTGTCGCCCTCCGTTGGTCAAAATATTTCGTCTCTCGGAAAAATCCGCATAAAAATTAGAAATGACATAGCGTAATTTACCCTACGAAAGTTGTGGAAAGCGTTTCGTCGGAAAACTATTCATTTGTGAGTTGTGCCAAAAAAAAGCGTCTAGTGCCTAAACTTTAAGGCTAAACTTTTATGCGTATTCCCTTACGTACATACTGCGAAATACGGTATAACATTCTCCTCTTGAAACATTCGTCCGAATGTTCCTTCCCAAGACAGATAACGATAAGATTCTTCATAACTTAAGCGGTTGCAAATGCCACACACGGCCACAAAACAACGCTTAGGCATAAGCGATAATGAAAATTTACAAGTAGGAAAGTGAATTACGGAGGTGTGGGGAATAGGTGAGATATACGCCTCGTGTCCTCGCCTTCCCGTCATCTCCTCCTGAGCTCGTTCGCCACAAGACTTTGTGGAAGCCACGTCCTTGGTCGCGGACGCCTAACACGACGATCGACTATCGCTATGGGAATCTCCTCATACGATAACCCTCGATCACTGGACATCGTCAATCGGGTGTACCACTAGATGGATCCCGATACATCTCGCCGGCATAGATACGTGAAAAGCGGATGCGCGCCTCCGGATCGGGGCAGATCCAACTCATGACGCAACCTTGCCACTGCGGACAATCTGAAGCGGCCCGATGTACGCAGGGTGAGTTTCCCCTTCTTCCGAATCTCATCACACCGCCCATGGGTGGCACCTAGGAAAACCCAATCATGAACCTCGAACTCCGGATGCCGACGGCGATGATCGATATGACTTACATCGACTCGAGTGTCGGCAACCTCTCCTGGATAAGCTTCACCTTATCCGCACTGCTTACCAAATCTGGTCCCACTAGCCGCACCGCCCACATCGAACCAACTATAGGCGTCTGCACTTCCTCCATACAAGGCCTCATAAGGCGCCATCGAATCGGTGTCACGACCCGTTCGAACGCGTGGTAGTGCCTACCGGGCACCCTAGTGATACAACATCGGAGAAAATCGCGGAGATAAAACATAAACATGTAACAAGAGATTTGATAAATAAGCAGGCTAACAAAAGCGATTTCCTTACGTAAATATACATAAAAACCCGAGCGGTTATCCTTTTACAAACTCGCCTGTGATACTACTGGACCTCAAGAAAGTGACAACAACTATGATGGGACGGGGGCCCCGCCATACCACAGAATGTACAAGAACTTACGGACTCGAGTAACATGCAAAAGATAAGCCTCGAAAGCGGGGCTTCCTAACCTGAATCGTGATCACATGGCGAGGATCCTGACGATGTACCTCTACTGCGGCGTGAGCGCGGCCGAAGGTGGTCGATAACAGTACCAAGTATGTGGCGTAAAATCGTAAATGAAATCATAATAGTCTATATAAAGCAGAGACATGTATGATAACCAAACTACGATTCACAACATAAAGCGATCATGTCAAGTCGTGACTCACGCCTCGAAGTCATCCTCCGTGCGTGGAACTCCTTCCTCACCACGGCCGATCTAGGTACAAATCGTGTGGAATCGTGTCGGCCCATCCCATGGGACTCGGTAAAGAATCATGTAGAATCGTGTCGGCCCGTCCCGTGGGACTCGGTAAGAATCGTGTGGAATACGTGTCGGCCCATCCCGTGGGACTCGGTGAAGGATCGGATGAAATCGTGTCGGCCCGTCTGGGACTTGGTGAAGAATCGGATGGAATACGTGTCGGCCCATCTCATGGGACTCGGTAGCATAGAAATACAACACTTGCACAACCAAGGCGCTCACCACCAGCCTAGGCAAATTACACACAACTCCAGGTTATTTTATGCCAAAGTCCAGGTTCTGACCCCAAAGTATTACGTACGTTAAATTCTTTTTAAAAGATCCATTTCTTTTATAAAGGTCACCCGATACCCGTAGTATTAAAATAGAGTGACTCACATTTTTAGGTAAACCAAAACACTTTCCTTTTCAACATCAAGTAACAACATTCTTTTCCATAAGTTCAAGTTTGCCTAATTTCAAGTACTTAAGTCTCTTATTTTAGAAAGGTTTCGTAGTTCATAGTCTTAATCACTTAAGAATATAATTCTCGTTTAAACAATTTGAGAAACATATGCCTTATATGTGAGTAGGTTATTCTTGTTCAAAGTCAATCTTATTAAAGCAGTCATGATCTAGGAAATGTAATATCATTTTGTCTCATCTTAGCTTCTATGCAGATGGAGGTTTCTACTGGTTTTAATAATACTTATTTAGTCAAAACATTTCCTTTTATTAGCGCTGCAGTGGTTTGTTCGATACTTATTCTGATTTCCGAAATCAGTAAAACATTATTCCTTTTAAAAACCAGGTACTCATTACTTACGAATGAGGTCTCACAAAATTCATATCAATTCAATTAAGTCAAGTCTCTTACCTTTTAAGATCAAGTCTCTTAACTTCTAAATTAATAAACCATTCTTTTTATCTCTCTTAAGTCGTTATACCTAACTTCCCATAAAGCTAGTATAACTCTTAAGCTTTTAAAACCAAGCATTACTCTCCTTTCAAACAGGTTTCTTAATTCTTTGGAATACTTCAAGATTCTTATTATTCAGGCTTAAGTCAAAAGACATTGCCGTACAACTACGTTCAGTTAACACACGTACGTCTACCGTACTATATATATATATTCTTTTAAAATACTTCCAGATTCTTATTTTTCAGGCTTAAGTCAAAAGACATTGCCGTAAAACTACATTCAGTTAACACACGTACGTCTACCGTACTATATATATATTCTTTTAAAATAGCATGCTCAAGAGGATAGGAAGAATCACATACCTCGCGACGATTATCGACTATTAGCAAATAGCTCCAAAGTACTGTAATCCTGCTAGCCTTTTTCACTTCTTCGAGTAGAATACGCTACTCGCAGTACTTCACCCTATAATGGCCATACAAGTCTATCAACGTCTATACTACTCTGTAAAATAATTCTAGATACAGATTCCTTTATTCTACTGAAACTTGGGCGTGACTTCCCTGCAGTCAAACTACACAAGTCTCAGTAAATACAATCACATGTAAATCTGATTCGATCTTTCTTCTTTAATATTCTTCTGATGTGATATCAATTCAATTCTCTTCTTTAATATCCTTCTATGTATCTTATATTCATTTCTATACTACTACAGTATGTAATTTCCAATTACAATAGAAGGACAGTAGTATTTACCTCGATAAGCCCAAAATTATCCAAGTTTAATGTCGATCCTGAGCAACGTTTAGCTCCTAATCTGAACGCTCCAATTCGCTCCCAGAAACCCTTAGAAGTTCTACACAACTTCTACTTAACACTTCAACCGACTATGAAGATTTCCTTAGGGTTTCGTTTAGTGGCTAAAGGAAGTATAATAGTATTTCTGGGCTTTTAGTATAGGTATAACCTTGGAATACTACAAGGTATTAGGGCCAAGGTATTTGGGAATAGTAACAATACTTGGAGAGTATTTTTCTACCAAGGGGGGGAGTATTATACGAAACAACTAGGCAAGGGGGGGTTGGTTTCGGCCAAGGCTCTCAAGGGGGAGGGGGAGGACTTGGACGAATACTACACTTTATGGGGAGGGGTTTTTGAGACTTGGAAAGTGATTTTTGGATGAAGATTTAGTCTTGCATTGGAGGGGTATTTATAGGCCAATCAATGGCCAAGATAAAGCCAAGTGGTAGGCAAGTGTAAGGTGTAGATTAAGCCATGTGTTGTGTGGGTCCCACTTGGTCATCAACCACACAAATATCCTACCAAACATTGACCAAACATTTAAGGCAACAAAAAGGAAAAAAACGTGCAAGCCTAGAAGCTTCCACCAAGCAAAAATCGTCCAACCTTGGACACCTAAGGGTGACACATGTCGCCCTTCAATTGGTCCAAAATATTTCATCTCTCGGAAAAATCCGCAAAATTATAAATGACATAGCCGTATTTTTCCTTCGCAAAGTTTGGAAAAGCGTTTAGTCGGAAACGATCCTTTTAAGTGTGTTGTGCACAAAATTTTCGGTCCTTGCCTAACTTAAGGCTTAAACTTTTATACGTACGCCCTCACGTACATACTCTGGAAATACGGGGTATAACATTCTCCCCTCCTTAGAAACATTCGTCCCGAATGTTCCTTCCACGACGGATAACAATAAAGTTTCTCTTAACAAGTTGCCAATGCCACACCTGGCCACAAAATAACACACGCGCAATTACTTAACCCAAGTCAACGAGGAATCACCTCTAGCATTACAAAAGCTTCCACCCCCGGTCTAAAAGATACCCCCTTCGCACCTTTACTTCACAAAAGTAATGATAATTTCTATTTTCTTAGCACATGTTCACTTCTTTCCTTACTCGTCGTACTCTTCTCGAACACTTGAACTCTTCTAGTATACGTACCATACTTCAGTCATTTCTTCAGTTCCCAAAATTTCTGGAGTCACTACCTCCAAACTTGGTCATCTTACTAGCCTCGATCTTCTTTAAGGCCATTCCCGGCCTTCACGATCCGATTCTGGTCGAACATATCCACGAACTCATACGATGGTCATCTAAACTTGGGCCTAACACCCTCGTGACCCTACCACCCTGGGACCACCTGAACGACCCACCACAATACAAAGGCGCGGGTTGACGCGATCGGTACTCAACCCGACTTGCTATCGCGCCAACACTTGTTCCCGATCCTAATAATCTCACAACTCAAGTCAGAAAACCTAGTGGTCTTCTTAGCTCAACTACCCTCTTTCATTTCAAACCACTCGGGGACTTATCACACAAATATATCCCACGTATACTATGCACCAGGCAAGTCAACACAAACATAAATCTTTTACTCAAGATGGCCTCGCATCTAAGGTCTCTACGTGTAATATTCTAAGGTTCACAATTTCTAGGTACTGACCTTACCCTTTACTAACCGGGCCTTTAAATCACAATTTAACATAATGCTATCTGAACATAATACTTAGCACATCATCATATCATCAACGCATACTAGTCTTTAGAGGGTAAGAATATACCGTATCAAGCTTTCATTTTCCGCCGTCGCTCTAACCATAATCACGCCTGCAGGCGCTATAGAAGGCGATGAACACATCGACCGGTGGTGAGTCATTCTGCCAGCATCCTTCCTACTAGGACAGTTAATCGTCACATAGCACTGACGGCCGCACCCAAAACAAGAACCAGTAAAAAGACGACATTCCACGGGATGACGTCTGCCACATCGTGCACTGCGAGAAACATGAATCCGGTTGGCTAGAACCCGTATATACCGTGAACCGGAAGCCCCAGCCACGACCGGCTCGAATACCGAATGTCACGAAGGCGCGGAGGACCACTCTGCTTGGCGGAGGTACATAACTAGTCTCTTCGAGGCGGCGCCTCGAAAGTTACCAAAGGACCTGCATTACGGCCTCTTCTGGCGATCCGGTCATTCCGTCGACCTCTCGTGCCTCGCATCCTAGTGCATGAGCTTGCGTGCGGGCAATGTCCATGCCTAGTGAAGAGCTACACCGTACAAGCCTCGCCAGTAATCATCTAGCCCGGTGGCGTAGCGGTGTACTCATCCTCCATATCGGCTACTCTGGGACATACCTGCTCTTGAGTCGAACTCACATTGTACTCTCTAACCGTCGCGATCCCGCCTCAACGTCAAAAATCTGTCGGCCCGGCCCTCCTCATCTGTGGGGCAAGAAATGTGCAAGAAAAGCCCTTGAGAACTCGTCCCATACGGTGGAAGTGCATGCTCTCCCGGGACAGCTCACGAATCAAACCGATCATTGCGGTATCTCGCGGTGATGCGAACCAATACCACCGACTCGCCTGCGAGGCTCGATCACTCTCATGATCCATTGTAGGTTGGATAAACTCACGAGGTCATCCTCGGCTCGATCCATAGAACATCGGCGGGCTCTGACTCGTAAAGTCCGTAGTCTCAAATGCGCTCGGGGGTGAACTACGGGTGCTATGGGTCGAGGCTGCTGCGTCGGCCTATCCTCATATCGGCCACGACCACGGCGATGGCGGGCCATCTCCTTGTACCCCATCTCTGCTCCGGGTTGTGGGGCGGAGGCTCAGTCTTGTAGTCTTAGCGACCATGCTGCGGCTCTAAACTCTGCCGTGTGGCGTCGCCGCAAACTCGCCGTCAAGCACTATCTCGGTAACGACGGGCCTCTGCCCGGTAACCCTCGTGCTCTACTCGCGGCTCCATCGGCCTTGCCATACGGGCGGGTTGCCTTACGCGGAGGCATAATCGTAAAGGAAAGGAATACGTCGGAGGGTCCAACTTATCACACGCGGCTCAAGGCACGATCTCGGAATGAGAAGAATGAAAACCAATCCTAAATGTCCTATAGCCTCACGATTATAGATGTGGTGCACAACACACCGATAATCAAGACTACTAGACACGATGCGTAGACACTTTCCAGAGATTAATCGCTCGATACCACTTTTGTCACGACGTTCGAGACGCGTGGTCGTGCCTACCGGGCACCCTAGTGATACAACATCGAGAGAAAATCACGGAGATAAAACATAAACATGTAACAAGAGATTTGATAAATAAGCAGGCTAACAAAAGCGGTTTCATACGTAAATATACATAAAAACCGAGCAGTTATCCTTTTACAAACTCGCCACAATGATACTACGCACCTCTAAAAAGTGACAACAACTATGATGGGACGGGGCCGCCATACCCACGAATGTACAAGAACTTACGGACTCGAGTAACATACAAAAGATAAGCCTCCAAGAAAGCGGGGCTTCCTAACACGTTGACGTGATCACATGGCGAGGATCCTGACGATGTACCTACTGCGGCGTGAACGCGGCCCGAGGAGGTCGATAACAGTACCAAGTATGTGAAAGCGTAAAATCAGTAAATGAAATCATAATAGTCTATATAAAGCGGGAGACATGTATGATAACCAAACTACGATTCACAACATAAAGCGATCATGTCAAGTCAGGGACTCACGCCCTCAAGTCATCCCTCATGCCCGTGGAACTCCTTCCTCACTGCCGGCAGTCTAGGTACAAATCGTGTGGAATACGTGTCCCGACCCATCCCATGGGACTCGGTAAAGAATCATGTAGAATACGTGTCCCGGCCCATCCCATGGGACTCGGTAAAGAATCATGTGGAATACGTGTCCCGGCCCATCCCATGGGACTCGGTGAAGGATCAGATGAAATACGTGTCCCGGCCCATCTCATGGGACTCGGTGAAGAATCAGATGGAATACGTGTCCCGGCCCATCTCATGGGACTCGGTAGCATAGAAATACAACACTTGCACAACAAAGGCTATCACCACAAGCATAGGCAAATTACACACAACTCAAGGTTATTTTATGCCAAAGTCTAGGTTCTGACCCCAAAGTATTACGTACGTTAAATTCTTTTTAAAAGATCCATTTCTTTTATAAAGGTCACCCGATACCCGTAGTATTAAAATAGAGTGACTCACATTTTTAGGTAAACCAAAACACTTTCCTTTTCAACATCAAGTAACAACATTCTTTTCCATAAGTTCAAGTTTGCCTAATTTCAAGTACTTAAGTCTCTTATTTTAGAAAGGTTTCGTAGTTCATAGTCTTAATCACTTAAGAATATAATTCTCGTTTAAACAATTTGAGAAACATATGCCTTATATGTGAGTAGGTTATTCTTGTTCAAAGTCAATCTTATTAAAGCAGCCATGATCTAGGAAATGTAATATCATTTTGTCTCATCTTAGCTTCTATGCAGATGGAGGTTTCTACTGGTTTTAATAATACTTATTTAGTCAAAACATTTCCTTTTATTAGCGCTGCAGTGGTTTGTTCGATACTTATTCTGATTTCCGAAATCAGTAAAACATTATTCCTTTTAAAAACCAGGTACTCATTACTTACGAATGAGGTCTCACAAAATTCATATCAATTCAATTAAGTCAAGTCTCTTACCTTTTAAGATCAAGTCTCTTAACTTCTAAAATTAATTGGCACGACCCATTCCGGGGTCCGTGACTGGTGCCTTACCCGGGCACCCAAGTAGTCATACATCAGAGTAATCAGCGGAATATAAACACAAGACATGAAACAGTTGTAAAGTGAGACACAATTTAACTGAAGAAAAGCTTGCCTTTCGGCATATATATAAATAACCCAAGTTTTGCAGTTACATCCCAAATGTACAATAGACTACTGGACCTCTGGAAGTAAACAACTATGGCGGGACGGGGCCGCCATACCTGAATGTACAAACTATCTACAATACAGAGAGATCATACCAAAAGTAGAGCCTCGGAGAAGATGGAGCTCCCGACACCAATGCAAAGAGATCCTGGGATGTGGATCTAGCACTGCTTTGCCTCACGCGGCATGAACGCAGCCCAGGAGGTCGATACAACAGTACTAAGTATGTGAAATCTGTAAGTACTTAAATGAAAACATATCATTTTAAAATCGGTTTACATATATGTATGAAACAACGAGGTAATGCGCATAGTGCCACATCATAAACAAGAGCAACAATAGGTAAAGCTATGTGTCTTTTCTAGGTGCGAATGATCGAGCGGGGCCAATTGCGTAGTATCACCATGCAAGCCTAATCACGACTCCGTAGTCGCATAGGCCACTCACGAGGCCGCATAGGTTATATAACCCGCATCGAGGGTAGCTACTCCTCGGCATCGCCCCGACTCGTAGTCCGCATGGCCACATAGACCGCGTGAGGTATAACCCGCATCACTAACACGGAACTCCGTAGCTCGCACGGGTCCCTGGACCGCATGAGGTATTCTCGAATCATGGTCCTGCATCACTGAGTCTACCCGCATCGGCGACTTATCCCCGTGAATATGTCAAGAGGTGAGTGATATTACACTAACATAACAACTTATCGTTAAACAACATAAGCACAACAAGAATACTCTTTTATACAAACGTTACAAGACACTAACACACATAGCATCATATCATGTCTACTTATCAAACCATCTTATTATTCATTTCACAAATCAATATAAGTGCATTATAAACACATAGGTAAATCGTTCCTTTATCAATCTTAAGTGGTTATACCTAACTTCCCATAAAGCTAGTATAACTCTTAAGCTTCGCTTTAAAAACCAATTTGTTCTCTTACGCTTAAAAATGATTCGAGATTCTTTTGAAATGCTTTCGCATCCTTATTATTCGTGCTTAAGTCGCAAGACATTGCCGTAAGTATTATTCGAGCTTAAGTCAAAAGACATTGCCGTAGTTATTATTCGATTAACACGTATGCGTCACCGCACTACATATATATTTTAAAATATCATGCTTTAGGAAGAATCACATACCTTCTACCGTGAAAACCACCGCCAAGTTGAATATGTCGCGCAGAGAAATCAACCTATAATAGTCGACACGCCTATCAACGTTGGACTACTCTGAAACGATTCTAAGCGAGAGGGTTCTCTATCCTACGGAAAATTTGGCGACTTCCCTGCGGTGAGCTACTCAAGTCTCTGTGAAAACAATTCTAAGTAAATCTGATTTGATTATTCTTCTTTAAACCCTTCTGTGATAACAGTTCAATTCTATTCTTTAATATCCTTCTAAGTATTCATACTTATTCTTATACTTCTACAGATGTATTCTCAAATTACAAAGGAAGGACAAGATTATTTACCTCGGTAAGCCCAATAATATCCTAGATATAAGTCGATCTGACGAGGCTTAGATCCTAAGTTATGCGCTCCGATAGCTCGAGGAAACCTTAGAAGTTCTTCACAACTTCTACTAAGTACTAAGGGATTTGGGCTAGGGTATTTTGGGCATTATAACAATACTAGAAGGCAACTTTTCTACCAAGGGAGGGGGGTAGATTTCGGCTAGGCTAGGGGGGGGCCCTCGGCCAAACTTTACTCAAAGGGGGGGGGAGGTGTTTGGACGAAATGGCTATCAAAGGAGAGGGAAGGATTTTAGACTTGGAAAGCTTTTGTGGATGAAGAACTCTTCATCACAAGAGGGGTATTTATAGGTCAAGGGATGGCCAACCAATGGCCAAGATTATGCCAAGTGCAAGGCAAGTGTATGGTCAAGATTAGGGCAAGTGTCCTTGGCCAACTTGCACACAAAATATCCTACCAACTACATGACAAAGATGGCCATCCATTCGGCCCTATTGCCGTGTACACATCCATCAATGAGAGGGTGACAAGTGTCGCCCTCTCGTTGGTCCCACGTGTTACGTCTCTCGGAAAAATCCGCAAAAATTAGAAATGGCATAGCCGGAATTTATCCTACGCGAGTCTTGTAAAACGTTTCGTCGGAAAACGATTCTTTTAAGGAGTTGTGCCAAAAAAAAACGTCTTGTGCCTAAACTTTAAGGCTAGACTTTTGTACGTATTCCCTTACGTACATACTCTGGAAATACGGGGTATAACATTCTCCCCTCCTTAGAAACATTCGTCCCGAATGTTCCTTCCCAAGACAGTTAACGATAAGATTCTTCATAACTTAAACAGTTTGCAAATGCCACACACGGCCACAAAACAACACTTAGGCATAAACGATAATGAAAATTTACAAGTAGGAAAGTGAATTACCTGGAGGTGTGGGGAATAGGTGAGGATACTTCTGCCTCATGTCCTCGCCGACTTCCCACGTCATCTCTCCTCGAGCTCGTTCGCCACAAGACTTTGTGGAAGCCACGTCCTTCGTCGCAGACGCTAACGACGATCGATTATCGCTATGGAATCTCCTCATCGATAACCGCCGGTCACTGGACATCGTCGATCGGGTGTACCACTAGATGGATCCGATACATCTCCGGCGTAGATACGTGAAAAATCGGATGCGCGCCTCCGTGTCGGACGGCAGATCCAACTCATGTGCAACCTTGCCTACCTGCGAACAATCAAACGGCCCGATGTACCTTGGTGAGTTTCCCTTCTTCCGAATCTCATCACACCGCCATGGGTGACACTTTAGGAAAACCCAATATGAACCTCGAACTCCGGATCTGCGATGATGATCTGCATATGACTTCGCCGACTCGGTAGTCAAGAACCTCTCTGGATAAGCTTCACCTTATCCACCGCTCCGCAAATCTGGTCCCACTTGCACCTCGCCCACATCGAACCAACCTATAGGCGATCTGCACTTCCTCCCATACAAGGCCGCATAAGGCGCCATCTGAATACTGGAGTGGTAGCTATTATTGTATGCAAACTCAACTAGAGGCAAATGATCCTCCCAGCTACCCCTGAAGTCGATAACACAGGCTCGCAGCATATCCTCTAGAGTCTGGATAGTGCGCTCTGCTGTCGTGCATGCGTGGATAGAATGCGATGCTCGTGCTCACTGCGTCCTAAAACCCTCTGGAAAGACCTCCAGAAGTTAGCCGTAAACTGGGCTCCTCTATCTGATATGATCGAAATAGGGACTCCATGCAGTCTGACGATCTCTCGGATATATAGTCTGGCATAATCCTCAGCCGAAAAAGTCGTCCTGACGGAAAGAAAGTGGGCTGATTTCGTCAGCCTGTCGACGATAACCCATATAGAATCATGTCTCCTCTGAGTGCGATGTAATCCTGTGATGAAGTCCATGTTGATCACCTCCCACTTCCAGGTCGGGATCTCTATCGTCTGCAACAAACCACGTGCCTCGTGCTCTACCTTCACTGCGACAACACGCACCGAGCTACGAACTCGCAACGTCCTCTTCAAGCCATCCCACCAATACGGATCTAAGGTCGTGGTAGATCTTGGTAGACCTCGTATGGATAGAGTAACGCGCTGTGTGCTTCCCCAGAACCTGCGCCAAGTCACGAAACATCCGAACACACAACGCCCTCAAACCTTAGCACCCATCAAGTGCTACCTCGAGGACCGCTTGCCTCACGAAGAGTCGTATCACGATAACGTGTCAAAGCGGATCTCGAACTGTTGCCTCTTCACCTCGCCGACGATGGAAGACTCGGCAACCTCACGAACTCGAACCCCTGCTATCGTAATCAATCAAGCGGACACCAAGGCTCGCTAATCGATGCAAATCACGAACCATGTCCTCTCCTCTCTAGCCGCACATCCGATAGGCTCCCCATCGACTACGACTAAGAGCATCTTCCACAACAACATGGCTTTCCGGGTGGTACAGATATCAACATCGTAATCCTTAAGCAACTCTAACCACCGCCTCGCCGTAAGTTCGGCTCCTCTGGTGAAGATATACTTGGAGGCTCTTGTGGTGCGTATAAATATCCACATGAACCCCATACAAATAGTGCCTCGGATCTTCGGCGTGAATCACCGCCGACTCCAAATCGTGGGTGGGGTAGTTCTCTCGTGTTTCTTCACGGTGTCGGGATGCATACGCTATAACCTTGCCATCTTTGCATCAACACACATCCCAACCCGATGCTGACGACGCAATACACAACATAACCGTCTAGACCCTGCGGAAGAGTAAGAACGGGCGTCGTCGATCTCTCTTTCAAAGAATCGAAACCACGCTCCAAGTATCATCCACCAAACTTGGCCGCTTCAGTCGACCTAGTCAATAGTGCGTAGATAAGCAAACTTCTCTCGAACCGCCGATAATAACTGCAAGGCCCGTAAATCGCGAACCTCAGCCGGAGTAGTAGGTCTAGGCCAACTCATCGCTCGATCTTGGCGTATCTACTGAATACCATCGGCCCACAATATGCCCAAGAAAAGCCACGAAGTTAACCAAAACTCACATTTGGAAAACTTGGCGTCATTTCTTTGGTCTCGGAGAATCACAAGATCCTCAAATGCTCGCGTGCTCACGCTCTGGCGAGAATAAACTAAGATATCATTGATGAACACTATCACAAACGTGTCAAGAATGGTTTGAACACTCGGTTCATCAAATCCATGAATATCGCCGAGCATCGTCAACCAAAAGACATGACCCTGAACTCATAATGCCCGTACCGGGTCCGGAATGCAGTCCTAGGGACATCCACCTCTCTGACTCGCACCTGATGATAGCCCGACCGTAGATCAATCTTGGAGAAACATCTCGCACCACTGGCCCGTCGAACAAATTATCAATCTCGGGAAGGGTATTCGTTCTTAATGGTCACCTTGTTCACCGTAATCAACACACGCGCGGATCCCGCCCTTCTTCTTCACGAACAATCTGGCGCTCCCGGGAGAAACACTAGGCCCGATGAAGCCGCTTCTCCAAAGAAATCCCTAAGCCGATCCTTCAACTCTCTCAACTCGGCAGGTGCCATTCTGTATGGCGGAATGGAAATAGGCCGAGTGTCTGGAAATATGTCTAAACAAAACTCAATCTCCCTCTCAAGAGGGATACCCGGGAGGTCGTCTGGAAACACGTCTGGGAACTCTCTGACCACTGGAACTGACGGAAAATCTGGTAGCGCAGCTTCAGTATCAAACACCCGAACGAGATGGTAGATATACCCTTCGCACCATCTTCCTAGCCTGAGGTAGGAAATAAACCTACCCCGGCGATACCGTGCTCCTCCCACTCAACAACCGGCTCGCAGAAATCGGAACCGCACTACTCTCTCTGCGGTCTACATTGGTGTAGCGAAGCTAGCCAATCCATCCCATGATCACGTCGGTCAATCATCTCCAACTCTATCAAGTCGGCTAGGTCGACGATGTAAATGGTCACGGGACAAGCTCTATATACCGCCGAGCTACCACCGAATCACCATCGCGTAGCTACCTCGAAAGGTTCTATGGACTCGTGCTCATCCCTATCCTACTAGCAACAAGGGAGATATATAGGGCCAGTAGAACCGGATCTATCAAAGCATACACATCAAACCTGAACCGATAAGGTACTGTGGCGACATCGGTGAGGCCTCACGATCTGTCGGTGGACAAAGCATAAATGCGGTTACGAGGACCGCTGAATCGACCGCGCCACGACCTGCCGCGACCTGCTGGTCCATGAGTACCTTGCCCTCCGGCGAGTAGGCTGTCGGGGATGAAGAAGACGGCGAAAGAACTCGTAGTGACCCTACCATCAAGATCGCCGCCCGGTGAGACAGCCTCGCATAGTGACCCTGCCGCCTGGCCCGAAACAAGCTCCGTGAGGCACCACAACTCCCGAAGTGGGATCTACCGCATCGGCCACACTGAGGGGTGGTCCCGTCGGCGAGACTCTGCCGCTCGACGTCTCAAGTCTGAGGCCACTGTGCGCCTCGAATATCCTGGTGTCTTTGTGGGCGGTGCGGGAGTGCTCAGCCGGCGTGGTGCAAATCTAGGCTGCTGCGAGGCCGCCACCACGATAGCCACCAAAAGACCTGCCCCCGGTCTTCTTCTGCCGCTGTCGGCCGTCGGTCTCTCGCTCGCCGCATCCAAGAGCATGAGCTCGCGTGCGGGTAATGTCCATACGGTGAAGAAACACCCGCATAAGACTCGGCCATATAATCATCTAGCCCGGTGACGTAGCGGTGCACCCTATCCTCCATATCTGCTACCACCGCTGGGACATATCGAGCCAATGAATCAAACTCGACATTGTACTCCCTGACAGTGCGTCCTCTCTGCCTCAGCAGTAAAAATCTGTCTGCCGCGCCTCCTCATGCGTGGAGGCAAGAAGTGAGTGAGGAAAGCCTCGAGAACTCATCCCAGTAGGCTGGGACGCGTGCTCTCCCGATAACTCCACGAATCAAACCAATCGATCGCGGTATCACGCGACCTATGTGAACCAAAAATCACGGACTCGGTCTCGACGCCCGATCACTCTCAAAATCCTCTGTGGTGACGGATGAACTCCTGCGGATCATCCTCGGCCTCGACCGTAAAACTCGCGGGCTCTGACTCGAAGTCTCGTAGCCTCAAACTCTCGCCTCGGGTGAACGCGAATCGGTGGTGGACTGGGGCTGGACTGCCGCGTCCGGCTGTCTCGTATGCGCCACGATCCTGGCGATGGCGGGCCATCTCTGTAACCCATCTCATCTGCTCCGGTGTGGGGTGGAGGTGTAGGTCTTGTGGTCTCGTCGCCGCTGCTGCGCCTAAACCTCGGGTCGGCGGCGTCGTAGAACTCGCCGTCTGCAGTATAGGCGGGCCCGAGCCCTCGTGACTCTAGGTGTCCCACTAGCGCCTCCCTCGCTGCCTTGCCGCCCGGGCGGGTTGCCTTACGTGGAGGCATAATCACTGAGAAAAAGGATACGTTAGAAGGGTCCGACTTATAACACGCCTCTAAGGCACGATCTCGTAATGAGAAGAATGAAACCAATCCTAAATGTCCTATAGCCTCACGATTATTGGTGTGGTGCACAACACACCGATAATCAAGACTACTAGATACGATGCGTAGACACTTTCCGAGGATTAATCGCTCGATACCACTTTTGTCACGACCCATTCCGGGTCGTGGTGATGCCTACCCGCACCCAAGTAGTCATACATCGAGTAATCGTGAATATAAACACTGAACATGAAACAGTTGTAAAGTGAGACACAGTTTAATCAAGAAAAGCTTGCCTTTCGGCATATATATAAATAACCCAAGTTTTGCGATTCATCCCAAATGTACAATAGACTACAGCACTTCTGAAGTAAACAACTATGGCGGGACGGGGCCGCCATACCCGAATGTACAAACTATCTACAATACAGGAGATCATACCAAAAGTAGAGCCTCCTAGAAGAAGGAGCTCGACACCAATGCAAGAGATCCTAGGATGTGGATCTAGCACTGCTTGCCCTTACCTGCGGCATGAACAGCCCAGAAGGAGGTCGACAACAGTACTAAGTATGTGAAAGCTGTAAGTACTTAAATGAAAACATATCATTTTAAAATCGGTTTACATATATGTATGAAACAACCAAGGTAAATCGCATAGTGCCACCACATCATAAACAAGAGCAACAATAGGTAAACTGTGAGTCTTTTCTAGGCTGCGAATGATCGGCGGGGCCATTGCCCGTAGTATCACCATGCAAGCCTAATCACGACTCCGTAGTCGCATAGGCCTCACGTGAGCCCGCATAGGGTATATAACCTGCATCGAGGGTAGCTACTCCTCGACATCGCCCCGACTCGTAGTCCGCATGGCCACATAGACCGCGTGAGGTATAACCCCACATCACTAACCCGAACTCCGTAGCTCGCATGGGTCCCCGACCCGCATAGGTATTCTCGAATCATGGTCCTGCATCACCGAAGTCTACCCCGCATCGGAGGCGACTTATCCCCGTGAATATGTCAAGAGGTGAGTGATATTACACTAACATAACGAATTATCGTTAAACAACATAAGCACAACAAGAATACTCTTTTAAACAAACGTTACAAGACACTAACACACATAGCATCATATCATGTCTACTTATCAAACCATCTTATTATTCATTTCACAAATCAATATAAGTCTGTTATAAACACATAGGTAAACTTCCTTTATCAATCTTAAGTGGTTATACCTAACTTCCCATAAAGCTAGTATAACTCTTAAGCTTCGCTTTAAAACCAATTTGTTCTCTTACGCTTAAAAATGATTCGAGATTCTTTGAAATGCTTTGCATCCTTATTATTCGTGCTTAAGTCGCAAGACATTGCCGTAAGTATTATTCGAGCTTAAGTCAAAAGACATTGCCGTAGTTATTATTCGCTTAACACGTATGCGTCTACCGCATTACATATATATTTTAAAATATCATGCTTTAGGAAGAATCACATACC
Source organism: Przewalskia tangutica (assembly GCA_029844215.1). Taxonomy (NCBI): domain Eukaryota; kingdom Viridiplantae; phylum Streptophyta; class Magnoliopsida; order Solanales; family Solanaceae; genus Przewalskia; species Przewalskia tangutica. Next base: position 110,784,831 of record CM056718.1, read on the forward strand.
TTCTCAAATGAAAACCACCGCCAAGTTGAATATGTCGCGCGAGAAATCAACCTATAATAGTCGGACACGCCTATCAACGTCGGACTACTCTGCAGCGATTCTAAGCGAGAGGGTTCTCTATCCCACGGAAAATTGGGCGACTTCCCTGCGGTGAGCTACTCAAGTTCATCGAAACAAATCCTAAGTAAGTACAATTTGATTATTCTTCTTTAAACCCTTCTGTGATATGATTCAATTCTATTCTTTAATATCCTTCTAAGTATTCATACTTATTCTTATACTTCTACGATGTATTCTCAAATTACAAAGGAAGGACAAGATTATTTACCTCGGTAAGCCCAATAATATCCTAGATATAAGTCGATCCTGAGCGAGGCTTAGCTCCTAAGTTGTACGCTCCGATAGCTCCAAGGAAACCTTAGAAATTCTTCACAACTTCTACTAAGTACTAAGGGATTTGGGCATTATAACAATACTAGAAGGCAACTTTTCTACCAAGGGAGGGGGGTAGATTTCGGCTAGGCTCGGGGGGGGGGGCCCTCGGCCAAACTTTACACAAAGGGGAGGTGTTTGGACGAAATGGCTATCAAAGGAGAGGAAGGATTTTAGACTTGGAAGGATTTTGAGGATGAAGAACTCTTCATCACAAGAGGGGTATTTAGAGGTCAAGGGAGGGCCAACCAATGGCCAAGATTATGCCAAGTGCAAGGCAAGTGTATGGTCAAGATTAGGGCAAGTGTCCTTGGCCAACTTGCACACAAAATATCCTACCAACTACATGACAAAGATGGCCATCCATTCGGCCCTATTGCCGTGTACACATCCATCAATGAGAGGGTGACAAGTGTCGCCCTCTCGTTGGTCCCACGTGTTACGTCTCTCGGAAAAATCCGCAAAAATTAGAAATGACATAGCCGGAATTTATCCTACGCGAGTCTTGTAAAACGTTTCGTCGGAAAACGATTCTTTTAAGGAGTTGTGCCCAAAAAAAACGTCTTGTGCCTAAACTTTAAGGCTAGACTTTTGTACGTATTCCCTTACGTACATACTCTGGAAATACGGGGTATAACATTAATAAACCATTCTTTTTATCTCTCTTAAGTCGTTATACCTAACTTCCCATAAAGCTAGTATAACTCTTAAGCTTTTAAAACCAAGCATTACTCTTCTTTCAAACAGGTTTCTTAATTCTTTGGAATACTTCAAGATTCTTATTATTCAGGCTTAAGTCAAAAGAAATTGCCGTACAACTACGTTCAGTTAACACACGTACGTCTACCGTACTATATATATATATTCTTTTAAAATACTTCCAGATTCTTATTTTTCAGGCTTAAGTCAAAAGACATTGCCGTAAAACTACATTCGCTTAACACGTCGCTCTACCGTACTATATATATATTCTTTTAAAATATCATGCTCAAGAGGATAGGAAGAATCACATACCTCGCGACGATTATCGACTATTAGCAAATAGCTCCAAAAATCGTAATCCCGCTTAGCCTTTTCACTTCTTCGAGTAGAATACGCTACTCGCAGTACTTCACCCTATAATGGCCATACAAGTCTATCAACGTCTATACTACTCTGTAAAATAATTCTAGATACAGATTCCTTTATTCTACGGAAAATTGGGCGACTTCCCTACCACAAACTACAAGTCTCATCAGAATACAATCCTATGTAAATCTGATTCATCTTCTTCTTTAGTATTCTTCTGATGTGATATCAATTCAATTCTCTTCTTTAATATCCTTCTATGTATCTTATATTCATTTCTATACTACTACAGTATGTAATTTCCAATTACAATAGAAGGACAGTAGTATTTACCTCGATAAGCCCAAAATTATCCAAGTTTAATGTCGATCCTGAGCAACGTTTAGCTCCTAATCTGAACGCTCCAATTCACTCCCAGAAACCCTTAGAACTTCTACACAACTTCTACTTAATACTTCAACCGACTATGAAGATTTCCTTAGGGTTTCGTTTAGTGGCTAAAGGAAGTATAATAGTATTTCTGGGCTTTTAGTATAGGTATAACCTTGGAATACTACAAGGTATTAGGGCCAAGGTATTTGGGAATAGTAACAATACTTGGAGAGTATTTTTCTACCAAGGGGGGGAGTATTATACGAAACAACTAGGCAAGGGGTTGGTTTCGCCAAGGCTCTCGAGGGGAGGAGGACTTGGACGAATACTACACTTTATGGGGAGGGGTTTTTGAGACTTGGAAAGTGATTTTTGGATGAAGATTTAGTCTTGCATTGGAGGGGTATTTATAGGCCAATCAATGGCCAAGATCAAGCCAAGTGGTAGGCAAGTGTAAGGTGTAGATTAAGCCATGTGTTGTGTGGGTCCCACTTGGTCATCAACCACACAAATTGTTATACCCCGTAGTTCCAGGGTATGTATGTGAGGACGTACGTACGAGAATACGACAGAAATATTGGAAAGAAAGGAAGATGTGATTTTTTCGACGGAAAAGTTTCCGGGTTTTGTGAAGGAAAAAGGTTCGTTGATGGGAATTGGATTCCCAGATTTGGTATTTGGGCTTCTTGAATTATATTAGAATTATGGAATTTTATTTCCGGAATTGGTCACGTGGGGCCCACGGGAGAAATTTACGGTTTTGTGGGGCCCACTTTGTTTTCGAGATTTTGGCCTTTATGGATATTTTCGGAAGATGAAATATTTTGGACGAGTAGGAGGGCGACACGTGTCACCCCCCCTAGGTGGCTCTTGGCCGAAATTTGCTAACAAGTGGCAAGACAAGTGGCCTTGTCTTGCAAGATATTTTTAGTTGGACAAGTGGCTTGTGGGGCCCACACACACTTGTTCCCAATCTTAACCACACACTTGCCTTCATCCTAGCCCTTGGTTGTCCTATATATGCACCCTTAGTTGATGAAAACTTCCACACTTAACCATTTCAAGACAAGAAATTCCTTCCCTTCTCCCTTGACCTTGCTCTCGTTTTTTAGCCCTTTTCTTGAGCTAAATTTGTCCAACAATTCTTAAACTTTTAAGTGTCCCTAAGGTGTTAGGAAGATTGTGTACCAAAAGTTGGAAAAGATTTCACACCCCTAACCTCTAAACTTCACCTTGGCCGAGAGCTCCATGAACAAAAACCCTAAGTGTTCTTCACTTTTTGGAGTTGAATCTTGAAGAGAAGTTGGTTAGGAGCTTCTATGGGTTGCTTGTAGCGGATTGGAACGTAAATATTTGGAGCTAAGACTTGCTTGGAGCGACATTAAGTTCTTGGATAGATTTTGGGCTATTTGAGGTAGTAAATCTTAACCTCTTTGTGAATTGGTCATTATACATATATTATAAGTATATTATGGAGTATATAATATATGGAGTAAAATTTGGAAGAGTTGGATCTTGTTAACTTGTTAAAAGAAAGGATTGGCCGTTTGCCATTAAAATGGTAAAAACGTATCTTACTTGTGAAGAAGTAATTAACAAAGTAACTATAACTTATATTAAGAATGAAAATATAAGTTGGATGACTAATGAGTAATTGGATAAGTAAAATGGACAAAGTTGGCCAAGGACCCCAACTTAAGGACTGTATTTACTTTGGACTGTATTTACTTTGGACAGTATTTACTTTGGACTGTATTTACTTTGGACTGTACTTACATTTCTGTTAAGGGGAAGATTGTTAAATCGCGTTCCGTTTGGGCGTGTGATCCCCTTTTTAATTATTGTATTGTTATGAAGGCGTGATAGTAAACCGCGTTACCGGTTGGGCGCGTAATCCCCTTCTTTTACTTATTGTTATTATGGAGGCGTGATAGTAAACCGCGTTACCGTTTGGGCGTGTAATCCCCTTCTTTATGTTGTTTAATTATTACACCTTATATATATATGGTATATATATATTACGGTTATTCGGGCCTTGGAGAAAGATGGGAAAGTGAGTAAAAACGGGGGAAGTGCTGCCCAATTTTCCGTAGAATTAGAGGACTTTTTATTGGTATAAGTCTTCAATGGTAAGAAAGGTTTGATAGAAGTACTATGATCATTTTAGGAGTGGAGTACTACGGGTGGCGTGATCTACTTGGCTTAAGGAGTGGCCGACGGGTTGAAGTACTTGGAGCGTTTTGCTATTTGTCGATAATCGTCGCGAGGTATGTGAACCTCTTCCTATCTTTTCTAGCATGATTGTTGTGAACTATGTAGTACGGTAGACGTACATGTGCTAAGTGATTTGGTTGGTTTAAAACATAGGGTGTTATAATAGCTTTATGGGAAGTTAGTTATAACGACGTTATGTAGGTAAAAGAATGGCTTATTGATTGTAGAAAGTTAAGAGACTTGATCTTGAAAGATAAGAGACTTGACTTATAACGACTTGTTTTCGGAAAAAGAGAAGTAACTTGATTTTAAGTATAGGTTACTTGCTTTGAAAAGAGTAAGTTATTTGGGTTCCAAAAGAATACTTGTTGTTGTCTTAAAAGATAAGAGACTTAACTTATAAATGACGTTTTATGAAATGTTAAGGACTATGAATTTTGTTAAAAAGTTGTGAAACCTCATTCGTGAGTAATGAGTACTTGGCTTTTAAAGAATAATGTGTTACTGATTGCGGAAATGAGAATAAGTATCGAACAAACCATTGCAGCGTTAATAAAGGAGATGTATTGACTAATTGTTATTAAAACCAGTAGAAACCTCCATCTGCATAGAAGCTAAGATAAGACAAAATTGTATTACATTTCCTAGATCATGGTCTTTGTAACAAGATTGTTATAAACAAGAATAAACGGCTCACACATAAGACTTATGTTACTCAATTGTTTTAAAAGAGATTAAGACTATGAGTTATGAAACCTTTCTAAAATAAGAGACTTGAGCATTTGAAATTAGGCAAACTTGAACGTTTGGAAAATAATGTTGTTACTTGATTTTACAAAGGGAAGTGTTTTGGTTTACTTAAAAAGATAGTCACTCCATTTTCATACTACGGATATCGTGTGACTTTTGTGAAAGAAACGGATCTTTTGAAAAGAGTTAATGTATGTAGTACTTTGGGGTTAAAACCCGGATTTGTTGTAATAAAATATAAGTCCATGAGTATGTTGAACTTGCCTATGATTGTGGTGATAGCCTTTGTTGTGCAAGTGTTGTATTTCTGTGTTACCGCGTCTCTCGATGGAGGGCCAGCTGATTTGTTATGAATGATTCTTTATCGAGTCCCATGGGATGGGCCGAGACACGTATTCCACCTGATTCTTTATCGAGTCCCATGAGATGGGCCGAGACACGTATTCCACCTGGTTCTTTATCGAGTCCCATGGGATGGGCCGAGACACGTATTCCACCTGATTCTTTATCGAGTCCCATGAGATGGGCCGAGACACGTATTCCACCTGGTTCTTATCGAGTCCCATAGGATGGGCCGAGACACGTATTCCACACGATTTATACCTAGACTGCCGGCAGTGAGGAAGGAGTTCCACGGGCATGAGGGATGACTTTGAGGGCGTGAGCCCCTGACTTGACATGACTGCTTTTATGTTATGAGCTGTAGTTTGGTTATCATACATGTCTCTGCTTTATATAGATTATGATTTCATTTACGATATTTTGATTTCACATACTTGGTACTGTTGTCGACCTCCTTGAGTGCGCTCACGCCGCAGTAAGTACATCGGTTGTGGATCCTCGCCATAGGATCACAATTCGGCGTATTAGGAAGCCCCGTTTCTCTGAGGCTTATCTTTTGGTATGTTACCCCGAGTCAGTAGGTTCTTGTACATTCGGGGTATGGCGGGGCCTGTCCGTCATAGTTGTTGTCACTTCTTAGAGGTGCAGAAATCTTGTTGTGGGCAGAGTTTGTAAAAAGGATAACTGTTCGGGTTTTTATGTATATAATCAGAAGACAACTGTTTTGGTTGGCCTGTTTATTTATCATGTCTCTTGTTTCATGTTTATGTTTTTATTTCCGCTGATTTTCTCTGATGTTGTATCACTAGGGTGCCCGGGGTAAGACACCAGTCACGGGCCCCGGTTCGGGTCGTGACAAAAGTGGTATCAGAGCAGTTAGTCCTCGGAAAGTGTCTACAGACCGTGTCTAGTAGAGTCTTGATTATCGGTGTGTTGTGCACCACATCTATAATCAGGAGGCTGCAGGACATTTAGAATTGGTTTCCATTCTTCTCATTCTGAGATCGTGCCTTAGAGCTGTGTTGTCAGTTGGACTCCCTCTAACGTATTCTTATGTGCCAGTTATGCCTCCGCGCAAGGCAATCGGGGCCCAGGAGGCAAGCGGCGAGGAGTTGCGAGTGGAGTAGCGGCGGTCTCATCGAGGCCACGATGCACGAGACGCCGGACCGCGGCAAGAACAGAGGAGATGGGTTACGGAGATGGCCCGGTTATTGGCGTGATAGTGGCAAGGCACGAGGATAGGTGGATGCAGCAATTCCTGCAGGTAGTACCCATAGTTCACCCGAGAACGGATAGTTTGAGATCGGGACTTTCTCGAGCCGCACCGCGAGTTCTATGGGTCGAGGCACGAGGATGATCCGCAGAGTTCATCAAGCGATTCTGACGGATCATGAGAGTGATCAAGGCTTCGAGACCGAGTCGGTGACGCCGGTTCGCATCGGTGCGTGATACTGCGATCGTGGTTTGATTCATGGGAATCGTTCGAGGAGCATGCGCTCCAGCAATTTGGGGTGAGTTCTCAAGGGCATTTCTTGCACATTTCTTGCCTCCACAGATGAGGAGGGCTCGGGCCGACAGATTTTTGACGTTGAGACAGGACGGGCGGACGGTTAGAGAGTACAACGTGGAGTTTGACTCGTTGGCTCGGTATGTCCCGCTTTAGTAGCGAGATATGGAGGACGAGTGCACCGCCACGCCACCGGCTCGATGATTACTTGGCGAGAGGCTTGTTGGTGTAGCTCTTCACCGGCATGGACATTGCCGCACGCAGCTCATGCCGACGATGTGAGGCGGATGGGTCGACGGAATGGCGAGATCGCAGAAAGGCGAGCAGCAGGTCCTTTGGTAACTTTCGAGGCGGGCGCCGGTAGCGAGTTAGTTATGCACCTCCGCCAAGATGCAGGTGGTCCTCCGCGATCTTGAGGCGTTCGGGGTATTCGGAGCCGGTCGTGGCTCCGTGGCTTCGTTCCGCAGATATACATGGGTTCTAGATCGGGTTGAGTTTTCCTCGGTGTGCGATGCGGCGGCGTCGTCCGGAATGTCGTCTTTTTGCGGTGCTTGTTTTACTGCGCCATCGTGGCCATGTGACGAAACCGTCCTAATAGGAAGGATACGGCGAGGACTCGACCACGGTCGATGGCAGGTTCATCACCTTCTACAGCTATACGCCCTGCAGGGCAGGCCTATGATTAGAGTGAAGCGGTAGATATAGGTATATCCTTAACCCTCTAGTGATTTGTATATGTGATAAGATGAGTATATTTTAAGTGTTATGTTCAGATAGCATTATGTTAAATTGTGATTTAGAGGCCTGGTTAGGAAAAGGGTAAGTCTGGGGACGAGACAATTGTGAGCCTTAGAATTTATAACAGTTAGGACCTTGGATGCAAGGCCGTCTTGAGTGGGTGATTTTACGGTTAGCATTTGTCGAAATACTTGAAATGCGTGAAAAATATTGTGAGATAATTACATGAGGGGTATGAGATGTAAGTGGTAGCTTTCATGACGTAAATTAGTAGGATCGTTCCGGATCGGGGAACAAGAGTTTGGCGCGTTTAGGGGTCGGGTTGAGGGCCATTTGCGGGTCAACCCGCAGCCCAGATTGAGGTGGGGTCAGTTCGAGGTGGTCCCTCCAGGTGGTAGGGTCACGAGGGTGCTAGGCCCAAGTTTAGGTAACCATCGTACGAGTTCGTGGATGCGTTCAACCAGAATCGGATCGTGAAGGCCGGGAATGGCCTTAGAGTAAATTGAAGCTAGTGGGAGCTGTTGTGAGATTAGAAATGATTCCTCGTTGGCTTGGATTTGAGTTTTGCGCACATGTTATATTCTGGCCATTGGTGGCATGATCGGTTTTGTAAGTATAGTAATGAAGACTATACCGACGCAAGTACGTTTGGAGACTTAGAAGGAACATTCGGGACGAATGTTTCTAAGGGGGGAAGAATGTTATACCCCGTAGTTCCAGGGTATGTATGTGAGGACGTACGTACGAGAATACGACAGAAATATTGGAAAGAAAGGAAGATGTGATTTTTTCGACGGAAAAGTTTTCGGGTTTTGTGAAGGAAAAAGGTTCGTTGATGGGAATTGGATTCCCAGATTTGGTATTTGGGCTTCTTGAATTATATTAGAATTATGGAATTTTATTTCCGGAATTGGTCACGTGGGGCCCACGGGAGAAATTTACTGGTTTTGTAGGCCCACTTTGTTTTCGAGATTTTGGCCTTTATGGATATTTTCGGAAGATGAAATATTTTGGACGAGTAGGAGGGCGACACGTGTCACCCCCCTAGGTGGCTCTTGGCCGAAATTTGCTAACAAGTGGCAAGACAAGTGGCCTTGTCTTGCAAGATATTTTTAGTTGGACAAGTGGCTTGTGGGGCCCACACACACTTGTCCCCAATCTTAACCACACACTTGCCTTCATCCTAGCCCTTGGTTGTCCTATATATGCACCCTTAGTTGATGAAAACTTCCACACTTAACCATTTTAAGACAAGAAATTCCTTCCCTTCTCCCTTGACCTTGCTCTCGTTTTTTAGCCCTTTTCATGAGCTAAATTTGTCCAACAATTCTTAAACTTTTAAGTGTTCTTCCCTAAGGTGTTAGGAAGATTGTGTACCAAAAGTTGGAAAAGATTTCACACCCCTAACCTCTAAACTTCACCTTGGCCGAGAGCTCCATGAACAAAAACCCTAAGTGTTCTTCACTTTTTGGAGTTGAATCTTGAAGAGAAGTTGGTTAGGAGCTTCTATGGGTTGCTTGTAGCGGATTGGAACGTAAAGATTTGGAGCTAAGACTTGCTTGGAGCGACATTAAGTTCTTGGATAGATTTTGGGCTATTTGAGGTAGTAAATCTTAACCTCTTTGTGAATTGGTCATTATACATATATTATAAGTATATTATGGAGTATATAATATATGGAGTAAAATTTGGAAGAGTTGGATCTTGTTAACTTGTTAAAAGAAAGGATTGGCCGTTTGCCATTAAAATGGTAAAAACGTATCTTACTTGTGAAGAAGTAATTAACAAAGTAACTATAACTTATATTAAGAATGGAAATATAAGTTGGATGACTAATGAGTAATTGGATAAGTAAAATGGATAAAGTTGGCCAAGGACCCCAACTTAAGGACTGTATTTACTTTGGACTGTATTTACTTTGGACTGTACTTACATTTCTGTTAAGGGGAAGATTGTTAAATCGCGTTCCGTTTGGGCGTGTGATCCCCTTTTTAATTATTGTATTGTTATGAAGGCGTGATAGTAAACCGCGTTACCGGTTGGGCGCGTAATCCCCTTCTTTTACTTATTGTTATTATGGAGGCGTGATAGTAAACCGCGTTACCGTTTGGGCGTGTAATCCCCTTCTTTATGTTGTTTAATTATTACGCCTTATATATATATGGTATATATATATTACGGTTATTCGGGCCTTGGAGAAAGATGGGAAAGTGAGTAAAAGCGGGAAGTCTTTGATTTTCCGTAGAATTAGAGGACTTTTTATTGGTATAAGTCTTCAATGGTAAGAAAGGTTTGATAGAAGTACTATGATCATTTTAGGAGTGGAGTACTACGGGTGGCGTGATCTACTTGGCTTAAGGAGTGGCCGACGGGTTGAAGTACTTGGAGCGTTTTGCTATTTGTCGATAATCGTCGCGAGGTATGTGAACCTCTTCCTATCTTTTCTAGCATGATTGTTGTGAACTATGTAGTACGGTAGACGTACATGTGCTAAGTGATTTGGTTGGTTTAAAACATAGGGTGTTATAATAGCTTTATGGGAAGTTAGTTATAACGACGTTATGTAGGTAAAAGAATGGCTTATTGATTGTAGAAAGTTAAGAGACTTGATCTTGAAAGATAAGAGACTTGACTTATAACGATTTGTTTTCGGAAAAAGAGAAGTAACTTGATTTTAAGTATAGGTTACTTGTTTTGAAAAGAGTAAGTTATTTGGGTTCCAAAAGAATATTTGTTGTTGTCTTAAAAGATAAGAGACTTAACTTATAAATGACGTTTTATGAAATGTTAAGGACTATGAATTTTGTTAAAAAGTTGTGAAACCTCATTCGTGAGTAATGAGTACTTGGCTTTTAAAGAATAATGTGTTACTGATTTCGGAAATGAGAATAAGTATCGAACAAACCATTGCAGCGTTAATAAAGGAGATGTATTGACTAATTGTTATTAAAACCAGTAGAAACCTCCATCTGCATAGAAGCTAAGATAAGACAAAATTGTATTACATTTCCTAGATCATGGCTGCTGTAACAAGATTGTTATAAACAAGAATAAACGGCTCACACATAAGACTTATGTTACTCAATTGTTTTAAAAGAGATTAAGACTATGAGTTATGAAACCTTTCTAAAATAAGAGACTTGAGCATTTGAAATTAGGCAAACTTGAACGTTTGGAAAATAATGTTGTTACTTGATTTTACAAAGGGAAGTGTTTTGGTTTACTTAAAAAGATAGTCACTCCATTTTCATACTACGGATATCGTGTGACTTTTGTGAAAGAAACGGATCTTTTGAAAAGAGTTAATGTATGTAGTACTTTGGGGTTAAAACCCGGATTTGTTGTAATAAAATATAAGTCCATGAGTATGTTGAACTTGCCTATGATTGTGGTGATAGCCTTTGTTGTGCAAGTGTTGTATTTACGTGTTCTGGCGTCTCGATGGAGGGCGGTGATTTGTTATGAATGATTCTTTATCGAGTCCCGTAGGATGGGCGAGACACGTATTCCACGATTCTTTATCGAGTCCCATGAGATGGGCGAGACACGTATTCCACCGTTCTTTATCGAGTCCCGTAGGATGGGCCGAGACACGTATTCCACGATTCTTTATCGAGTCCCATGAGATGGGCGAGACACGTATTCCACTGGTTCTTATCGAGTCCCATAGGATGGGCGAGACACGTATTCCACGATTTATACCTAGGCTGCCGGTGAGGAAGGAGTTCCACGGGCGTGAGGATGACTTTGAGGCGTGAGCCCACGACTTGACATGATCGCTTTTATGTTATGAAATGGTAGTTTGGTTATCATACATGTCTCTGTTTTATATAGATGTTATGATTTCATTCTGATATTTTGATTTCACACATACTGTTGTACTTGACCTCGCCCGGTGCGTTCATGCCGCGGTAGAGTACATCGGTTGTGGATCTCGCCATAGGATCACGATTCGGCGTATTAGGAAGCCCGTTTCTCCGAGGCTTATCTTTTGGTATGTTACCACAGTGCAGCAGGTTCTTGTACATTGTGGTATGGCGGGGCCTGTCCGTCATAGTTGTTATCACTTCTTAGAAGTGCAGTAATCTTGTTGTGGCGAGTTTGTAAAAAGGATAACTGTTCGGGTTTTTATGTATATAATCAGAAGGCAACTGTTTTGGTTGGCCTGTTTATTTATCATGTCTCTTGTTTCATGTTTATGTTTTTATTTCCGCTGATTTTCTCTGATGTTGTATCACTAGGGTGCCCGGGGTAAGGCACCAGTCACGGGCCCCGGTTCGGGTCGTGACACAAATATCCTACCAAACATTGACCAAACATTTAAGGCAACAAAAAGGAAAAAAACGTGCAAGCCTAGAAGCTTCCACCAAGCAAAAATCGTCCAACATTGGACACCTAAGGGTGACACATGTCGCCCTTCAATTGGTCCAAAATATTTCATCTCTCGGAAAAATCCGCAAAAATTATAAATGACATAGCCGTATTTTTCCCTTCGCAAAGTTTGGAAAACGTTTCGTCGGAAAACGATCATTTTCGTGTGTTGTGCACAAAATGTTCGGTCCTTGCCTAACTTAAGGCTTAAACTTTTATACGTACGCCCTCACGTACATACTCTGGAAATACGGGGTATAACAACTGGAGTGGTAGCTATTATTGTACGCAAACTCAACTAGAGGCAAATGATCCTCCCAGCTACCCCTGAAGTCAATAACACAGGCTCGCAGCATATCCTCAAGAGTTTGGATAGTGCGCTCTGCCTGTCCGTCTGTCTGTGGATGGAATGCGATTTCGAGCTCACTGCGTCCTAAACCCTTTCGGAAAGACCTCCGAAGTTAGCGTAAACCGGGCTCCTGCATGCGATATGATCGAAATAGGGACTCCATGCGATCGACGATCTCTCGGATGTAAAGTCCGCATAATCCTCGGCCAAAAAGTCGTCCGACGGGAAGAAAGTGGGTTGATTTCACACCGTCGACGATAACCCATATAGAATCATGTCTCCTCGAGTGCGAGGTAATCCCGTGATGAAGTCCATGTTGATCACCTCCCACTTCCGTGTCGGGATCTCTATCGTCAGTAACAAACCACGTGCCTCCGTGCTCTACCTTCACCGCCGACAACACGGGCCGAGCTACGAACTGCAATGTCCTCTTCAAGCCATTCCACCAATACACGGATCTAAGGTCGTGGTACATCTTGGTCGACCACTCGATGGATAGAAACGCTTGTATTGTGTGCTTCCCCAGAACTCGCCGAAGTCTGAAACATCCGAACACACACGCCCTCAAACCTTAGCACCCCATCGTGCTACCTCGAGACCCGCGCCTCACGAAGAGCCGTATCACGATAACGTGTCAAAACTGGATCCTCGAACTGTTGCCTCTTCACCTCCTCGACGATGGAAGACTCGGCAACCTCACGAACTCGAACCCTACTGCTATCAGAATCAATCAAACGGACACCAAGGCTCGCTAACTGATGCAAATCACGAACCATGTCCCTCTTCTCTAGCTGCACATCTGATAGGCTGCCCATCGACCTACGACTAAGAGCATCTGCCACAACATTGGCTTTCCCCGGGTGGTACAGGATATCAACTGTTATACCCCGTATTTCCGGAGTATGTACGAAAGGGCGTACGTACGAAAGACTAGCCTTAAAGTTTAGGCATAGCACGTTTTTGGGCACAACTCTCTCAAGGAATCGTTTTCCGACGAAATGTTTTACAAGTCTCGCATAGGATAAATTCCGGCTATGCCATTTCTAATTTTTGCGGATTTTTCCGAGAGACGTAACACGTGGGACCAACGAGAGGGCGACACTTGTCACCCTCTCATTGATGGATGTGTACACGGCAATAGGGCCGAATGGATGGCCATCTTTGTCATGTAGTTGGTAGGATATTTTGTGTGCAAGTTGGCCAAGGACACTTGCCCTAATCTTGACCATACACTTGCCTTGCACTTGGCATAATCTTGGCCATTGGTTGGCCATCCCTTGACCTATAAATACCCCTCTTGTGATGAAGAGTTCTTCATCCACAAAAGCTTTCCAAGTCTAAAATCCTTCCCTCTCCTTTGATAGCCATTTCGTCCAAACACCTCCCCCTTTGAGTAAAGTTTGGCGAGGCCCCACTAGCCTAGCGAAATCTACCCCTCCTTGGTAGAAAAGTTGCCTTCTAGTATTGTTATAATGCCCAAAATACCCTAGCCCAAATCCCTTAGTACTTAGTAGAAGTTGTGAAGAACTTCTAAGGTTTCCTTGGAGCTATCGGAGCGTACAACTTAGGAGCTAAGCCTCGCTCAGGATCGACTTATATCTAGGATATTATTGGGCTTACCGAGGTAAATAATCTGGTCCTTCCTTTGTAATTTGAGAATACATACTGTAGAAGTATAAGAATAAGTATGAATACTTAGAAGGATATTAAAGAATAGAATTGAACTGTTATCACAGTAGACTTGAGTAGCTCACCGGGTAGGGAAGTGCTGCCCGATTTTCCGTAGAATAAAGGACCCTCTGCTTAGAACTGTTTACAGAGTAGTCTAGACGTTGATAGACGTGTCTGACTATTATAGGTTGATTCTCTGCGCGCGACATATTCAACTTGGCAGGTGGTTTTCGCCGAGAAGGTATGTGATTCTTCCTAAAGCATGATATTTTAAAATATATATGTAGTACGGTAGACGTACATGTGTTAACTGAATAATAACTACGGCAATGTCTTTTGACTTAAGCCTGAATAATACTTACGGCAATGTCTTGCGACTTAAGCCTGAATAATAAGGATCCGAAAGCATTTCAAAAAGAATACTGAATCATTTTTAACAGAAGAGAACTAATTGGTTTTTAAACAGAAGCTTAAGAGTTATACTAGCTTTATGGGAAGTTAGGTATAACCACTTAAGCATGATAAAAGAAACAGTTTGCCTATGTGTTTATAACAGACTTACATCGATTTGTGAAAAGAATAATAAGATGGTTTGATAAGTAGACATAATATGATGCTATGTGTGTTAGTGTCTTGTAACGTTTGTATAAGAGAGTATTCTTGTTGTGCTTATGTTGTTTAACGATAAGTTGTTATGTTAGTGTAATATCACTCACCTCTTGACATATGCAGGGGTTAAGGCGCCTCCGATGCGGGGTAGACTCGGTGATGCAGGACCATGATTCGAGAATACCTCATGCGGGTCGGGGACCTATGCGAGCTACGGAGTTCCGTGTTAGTGATGCGGGGTTATACCTCATGCGGTCTATGTGGCCATGCGGACTACGAGTCCAGGACGATGCCGAGGAGTAGCTACCCTCGAGGCGGGGTTATATACCCTATGCGGGCCTATGTGAGTGGCCTATACGGACTACGGGAGTCCAGGATTAGGCGTGCATGGTGATACTACGCAATTGGCCTGCTTCGATCATTCGCGGCCTAGAAAAGACCATTCTGATTTACCTATTGTTGCTCTTGTTTATGATGTGGCACTATGTGCGGTTACCTTGGTTGTTTCATACATACTTGCAAACTGATTTTAAAATGATACGCTTTCATTTAAGTACTTTCTGATTTCACATACTTAGTACTGTTACGACCTCCTTCGGCCGCGTTCATCTGCGGTAAGGCAGCAGTGCTAGATCCACATCCTTAGGATCTCTTTGCATTGGTGTCAGGAGCTCCATCTTATCCGGAGGCTCTACTTTTGGTATGATCTCCCTGTATGGTAGATAGTTTGTACATTCAGGGTATGGCGGGGCCCTGTCCCGCCATAGTTGTTTACTTCCTTAGAGGTCTGTAGTCCTATTGTACATTTGGGATGTAACTGCAAAACTTGGGTTATTTATATATATATGCCGAAAGGCAAGCTTTTCTTCAGTTAAACTGTGTCTCACTTTACAACTGTTTCATGTCTTGTGTTTATATTCCGCTGATTACTCTGATGTATGACTACTTGGGTGCCCGGGTAAGGCACCAGTCACGGACCCCGGAATGGGTCGTGACATCAACATCGTAATCCTTAAGCAACTCTAACCACCGTCTCTGTCGTAAGTTCAGCTCCCTCTGGCTGAAGATATACTGGAGGCTCTTGTGGTCTGTATAAATATCCACATGAACCCCATACAAATAGTGCTTCCAGATCTTCAAAGCGTGAATCACAGCTGCCAACTCCAAATCATAGATGGGGTAGTTCCTCTCGTGTTTCTTCAGCTGTCGGGATGCATACGCTATAACCTTGCCATGCTGCATCAACACACATCCCAACCCGATGCCTGACGCATCAAAATACACGACATAACCGTCTGGACCCTCTGGAAGAGTAAGAACGGGGGCGGTCGTCAGTCTCTCTTTCAAGAATCGAAACCCCGCTCACAAGCATCGATCCATCAAACTTGGCCGCCTTCCGAGTCGGCTAGTCAATGGTGCGTAGATAAGCAAACTTCTCTGAACGCCGATAATAACTCGCAAGGCCCGAGCGCGAACCTCAGCCGGAGTAGTAGGTCTAGGCCAAGTCTGGCGCCGATCTTGGCCGTATCCACTCGAATGCCATCGGCCGGCAATATGCCCAGAAAAGCCACGAAGTTAACCAAAACTCACATTTGGAAAACTTGGCGTATAAGCTGGTCTCGAGAATCGCAAGACATCCTCAAATGCTCGCGTGCTCGCTCTGGCGTGAATAAACCAAGATATCATCAATGAACACTATCACAAACGTGTCCAAAATGGTTTGAACACTCGGTTCATCAAATCCATGAATACCACGAGCATTGGTCAACCCAAAAGACATGACCACGAACTCATAATGCGTCTGGGTCCGAATGCGATCCTAGGGATGTCCGGCTCTCGACTCACACTGATGATAGCCCGACTAGATCAATTTTGGAGAAGCATCTCGCACCGCAACCGTCGAACAAATCATCAATCACGGGAAGGGGTATCTGTTCTTAATGGTCACCTTGTTCATTTGTAATCAACACACATGCGCGTCGCCCTTCTTCTTCTTCACGAACAATACCGCGCTCCCGGGAGAAACACTAGGCCTGATGAAGCCCTTCTCTAGCAAATCCTAAGCCGATCCTTCAATCTCTCAACTCTCGGCAGTGCCATTACGTATGGCGGAATGGAAATAGCCGAAGTCTCTCGCAATATGTCTATACAAAACTCAATCTCCTCTTAGGAGGATACGAGGTCGTCTGAAACACGTGCGGGAACTCTCGACTCTGGGCGATCAAAATCGCACTGCAACCTCGAGATCAAACACCCGACGAGATGGTAGATATACCGCCTTCGCACCATCTTCCTAGCCTTGAGGTAGGAAATAAACCTACCCATTGGCGATCTGGTGCTCCTCCCACTCAACAACCGACTCTCGGAAAGCGGAACGCACTACTCTCTCCTGCGGTCTACATTGGCGTAGCGAAGCTAGCCAATCCATACCCATGATCACGTTGAAATCAATCATATCCAACTCTATCAAGTCGGCTGGTCGACGATCAAATGATCACTGGACAAGCCCTATATACCCGCCGAGCTACCACCTAATCACCCACTGGCGTAGCTACCTTGAAAGGGTCTATGGACTCAGGCTCTATCCCAATCCTACTAGCAATAAGGGAGGATATATAGGACAGAGTAGAACCCGGATCTATCAAGGCGTACACATCAAACCCAGCGATAAGGTACTGTGGCGACATCGGTGAGGCCTCCGATCTGTCGGTGGATATAGCATAAATGCGGTTCGAGGACCTCTAGAACGGGACCGCGCCGGGACCTCTGCCGCGACCTGGTCCATGAGTACCTTGCCTCAGGCGAGTAGTTGTCGGGGATGAAGAAGACCGGCGAAAGAACTCGTGGTGACCCTACCATCAAGATCGCTTCGGTGGTGTTCCTCGCATAGTGACCTGCCGCCTGGCTCAAACAAGCCCCGTAGCACCACAACTCGAAGTGGGATCTACCGCGATCGACCACCGAGGGGTGGTCCCGTCGGCAGCACCTGCCGCTACGGGCGTCAAGTCCCGGGGCCACCGTCCGCCTCGAATATCTGGTGTCTTGAGGACGGTGCAGGAGTGCTCTGAGGTGGCTTTGGTTCAAATCTCGACTTCTGCTGAGGACGCCCTCACCGATACCCACCTAAAGACCCTGCTGTCCTTGTCTTCTTGCCGTCACAACCCGCTCGGTCTCTACGCTCGCCGCATCCAAGAGCATGAGCTGCGTGCGGGTAATGTCCATACCGGTGAAGAAACACCCGCACATGATTCGGCCATATAATCATCTAGCCCGGTGACGTAGCGGTGCACCCTGTCCTCCATATCTGCTACCAATGCTGGGACATATCGAGCCAAAGAATCGAACTCGACATTGTACTCCCGATCAAGGCCCCATTCTGTCTCGGAAGAAAATCTATCGACCGCGCCCTCTCATCTGTGGAGGCAAAAGTGAGTGAGAAAGCCTCGAGAACTCATCCCAAGTAGGCGGGCGTGCTCTCCCGGGATAACTCCCATGAATCAAACCAATCATTGCGGTATCACGCGATTTATGTGAACCAAAGATCACGGACTCGGTCTCGACGCCCGATCACTCTCAAAATCCTCTCTAGCCGACGATGAACTCCTGCGGATCATCCTCCCTCGACCAGAAACTCGCGGGCTACAACTCAGGAAGTCTCGTAGCCTCAAACTCTCTGCCCTCGGGTGAACCACGGTACGATGGGGCTGACTGCATCGGCTGTCCTCGTATGCAGCCACGATCTCGCCGATCGCCATCTCTGTAACCCATCTCATCTCGCTGTGGGGTGGAGGTGTAGGTCTCGTGGTCTCATCACCGCTACGCTTCTAAACCTCGGGGGTCGGGCGTCGTGAACTTGCCGCCTCTCGTATAGACGGGCCCGAGCCTCGTGACTCTAGGTGTCCCACTAGCGCCTCCTTGCCGCCTTACGGGCGGGTTGCCTTACGTGGAGGCATAACTGTTACAGAAAAAGGGATACGTTAGAAGGGTCCAACTTATAACACAGCTCTAAGGCACGATCTCAGAATGAGAAGAATGGAAACCAATCCTAAATATCCTATAACCTCCTGATTATTGGTGTGGTGCACAACACACCGATAATCAAGACTCTACTAGATACGGGGTGTAGACACTTTCCGAGGATTAATCGCTCACGATACCACTTTTGTCACGACCCGTTCCGGGGCCCGTGACTGGTGCCTTACCCGGGCACCCAAGCAGTCATACATCAGAAAAAATCAGCGGAAATATAAAACAAGACATGAAACAGTTGTAAAATGAGACACAGTTTATCTGATGAAAAGCTTGCCTTTCGGCATATATATATAAATAACCCAAGTTTTGCGATTCATCTCAAGCATAATAGGACTCTGAGACCTATAAGGAAGTAAACAACTATGGCGGGACAGGGCCCCGCCATACCCTGAATGTACCAACTATCTACAATACAGGGAGATCATACCAAAAAGTAGAGCCTCCGGAGAAGATGGAGCTCCTGACACCAATGCAAAGAGATCCTAAGGATGTGGATCTAGCACTGCTTGCCCACCTGCAGCATGAGCAGCCCCAAGGAGGTCGATAACAGTACTAAGTATGTGAAATCGTAAAGTACTTAAATGAAATCATATCATTTTAAAACCAGTTTACAAATATGTATGAAACAATCAGAAACCGCATATAGTGCCACATCACAAACAAGAGCAACAATAGGTAAAGCGTATGTGTCTTTTCTAGTGCGAATGATCGGCAGGCCAATTGCCCGTAGTATCACCATGCAAGCCTAATCACGACTCCGTAGTCCGCATAGGCCACTCACGTGAGCCCGCAGGGTATATAACCCGCATCGAGGGTAGCTACTCCTCGGCATCGCCCCGACTCGTAGTCCGCATGGCCACATAGCATGAGGTATAACCCGCGCACATTAACACGGAACTCGTAGCTCCGCATAGGTCCCCGACCCGCATGAGGTATTCTCGAATCATGGTCCTGCATCGTGCGAGTCTATCCGCGTCGGAGGCGCTTAACCCCTGAATGTCAAGAGGTGAGTGATATAATACCAACATAACAATTATCGTTAAACCACATAAGCACAACAAGAATACCCTCTTATACAAATGTTACAAGTCACTACCACATAGCATCACATCATGTCTACTTATCAAACCATTTTATTATTCTTTCATAAATCAATATAAGTCCGTTATAAACACATAAGTAAATCGTCCTTTTATCATTCTTAAGTTGTTATACCTAACTTCCCATAAAGCTAGTATAACTCTTAAGCTTGATGTTTAAAAACCAATTAGTTCTCTTACGTAAGAAAATGATTCAATATTCTTTTGAAATGTTTTAAGATCCTTATTATTCAGCTTAAGTCGCAAGACATTGCCGTAAGTATTATTCGTGCTTAAGTCAAAAGACATTGCCGTAGTTATTATTCGATTAACACGTATGCGTCTACCGCACTACATATATATTTTAAAATATCATGTTTTAGGAAGAATCACATACCTTCTCGTGAAATCCACCGCCAAGTTGAATATGTCAAGCAGAGAATCGACTATAATAGTCGACACGCCTATCAACGTTCGCACTACTTTGTAAACGATTCTAGCGAGAGGGTTCTATATCCTACGGAAAATCGGGCAAAGACTTCCCTACGGTGAGCTACTCAAGTCTCGTGGAAAACAGTCCTAAGTAAGTATAGTTCAGTTATTCTTCTTTTAAAACCCTTCTACTGTGATAACAGTTCAATTCTATTCTTTAATATCCTTCTAAGTATTTATACTTATTCTATACTTCTACAGTATGTATTCTCTAATTACAAAAGAAGGACAAGTTTATTACCTCGGTAAGCCCAATAATATCCTAGATAAAAGTCGCGCCTGAGCAAGGTTTAGCTCCTAAGTTGTACGCTCCGGTAGCTCTGAGAAAACCTTAGAAGTTCTTCACAACTTCTACTAAGGACTAAGGGATTTGGGCTAGAGTATTTTGGGCATTATAACAATACTAGAAGGCAACTTTTCTACCAAGGGAGGGGGGGTAGATTTCGGCTAGGCTAGGGGGGGATTAGCCTCGGCTAAGCTTCTCGAGGAGGTGTGTGGGACGAAAAGGCTTAAGGGAGAGGAGAAGGATTTTCAAGACTTGGAAAGGAATTTGTGGATGAAGAACTCTTCATCTTAAGGGGGTATTTATAGGTCAAGACATGGCCAACCAATGGCCAAGATTTAACCAAGTGCTAGGCAAGTGTATGGTCAAGATTAGGGCAAGTGTACCTAGCCAACTTGCACACAAAATATTCTACCAACTACTTGACAAAATTGGACACTCCAATTCGGCCTAATGCCGCCCCACATCCATCAATTGGAGGGTGACAAGTGTCGCCCTCCCGTTGGTCCAAAATGTTTCGTCTCTCGGAAAAATCCGCAAAAATTAGAAATGACATAGCCGGAATTTACCCTACGAAAGCTGTGGAAACGTTTCGTCGGAAAACTATTCGTTTTGTGAGTTGTGCCAAAAAAAAAACGTCTAGTGCCTAAACTTTAAGGCTTAACTTTTGTACGTATTCCCTTACGTACATACTCTGGAAATACGGGGTATAACATTATTATTGTTCATAACAATCTTATTACAGCAGCCATGATCTAGGAAATGTAATATCATTTTGTCTCATCTTAGCTCCTATGTAGATGGAAGTTTCTACTGGTTTTAATAATATTTTATTAGTCAAAACATTTCCCTTTATTAGCGCTGCTGTGGTTTGTTCGACATTCATTCTGATTGGTAAAACATCATTCCTTTTGAAAACCAAAAATACTATTTACTCACGAATGAGGTTTCACACTTTTTCACATTAGTATAATTAAGTCAAGTCTCTTATTTTCTTAAATCAATAAATCATTCTTTTTATCACTCTTAAGCCGTTATACCTAACTTCCCATAAAGCTAGTATAACTCTTAAGCTTTTAAAACCAAGTGTTACTCTTAAAAAGGTTTCTTAATTCTTTTGAACTACTTCAGATTCTTTTTATTCAGGCTTAAGTCAAAAGACATTGCCGATTTATTATTCAGCTTAAGTCCAAGACATTGCCGTAATTATTATTCGATTAACACACGACGTCTCCGTACTATATACATATTCTTTAAAATATCATGCTCAAGAGGATAGGAAGAATCACATACCTTCTCGCGAAATCCACCGCCAAGTTGAATATGTCGCGCGCAGAATCGACTATAATAGTCAACACGCCTATCAACGCCTAGATCTCGCATAAAGCTCTAAGCAGAGGGTTCTATATCCTACGGAAAGTTGGGCAGCACTTCCCTACCCGGTGAGCTACTCAAGTCTACTGTGAAAACAGTTCAATTCTATTCTTTAATATCCTTCTAAGTATTTATACTTATTCCTATACTTCTACAGTATGTATTTTCTAATTACAAAAGGAGGATAAGGTTATTTACCTCGGTAAGCCCAATAATATCCTAGATAAAAGTCGCGCCTGAGCAAGGTTTAACTCCTAAGTTGTACGCTCAGGTCTCGAAAACCTTAGAAGTTCTTCACAACTACTAAGGACTAAGGGATTTGGGCTAGGGTATTTTGGGCATTATAACAATACTAGAAGGCAACTTTTCTACCAAGGGAAGGGGGGTAGGTTTCGGCTAGGCTAGGGGGCCCTCGGCCAAACTTTACTCAAAGGGGAGGTGTTGGGGAAATGCTCACAAAGGGAGGGGAGGATTTTTCAAGACTTGGAAGTAATTTGTGGATGAAGAACTCTTCATCACAAGAGGGGTATTTATAGGTCAAGGGATGGCCAACCAATGGCCAAGATTATGCCAAGTGCAAGGCAAGTGTAAGGTCAAGATTTGGGCAAGTGTCCTTAGCCAACTTGCACACAAAATATCCTACCCACTCCAAGACAAAAATGACCATCCAATTCGGCCTAACGCCGCCCACATCCATCAATTGGAGGGTGACAAGTGTCGCCTCCCGTCTCTGAAAAATCCCCAAAAATTACAAATCACATAGCCGTAATTTAACCTAGGCGAGTTTTGAAAAACGTTTCGGCGAACCACGACTCTAATCGGGTGTTGTGCACAAATCATATTCGGCCAAGCCACCGAGGGGGGTGACACGTGTCGCCTCCTACTACCAAAATATTTCATCTTCCAAAATATCCACAATGGCCAAAATCTCAAAACAAAGTGGGCCCACAAATCAGTAAATTTCTCCGTGGGCCCACGTGACCATTTCCGAAAATAAAATTCCATAATTCTCTAATATTCCAAGAAGTCCGAATACCAAATCTGGGAATCCAATTCCCATTAACGAACCTTTTTCCTTCACAAAAACCGGAAACTTTTCCGTGGAAAAATCACCTCTTTCTTCCTTTCCAATTTCAATGTCGTATTCTCGTACGTACGTCCTCGCATACATACCCTGGAACTACGGGGTATAACATTCTCCCTCGCCAGAAACATTCGTCCCGAATGTTCCTTCTAAGTCTCAAAACAAACAGGCGCCAGTATAGTCCTCACTGCTATACTTACGGAAACAACCATGCCACACCTGGTCACAACACAACAAGTGCACATACTTATCTCCAAGTCTGTCACGACCCGTTCCGGGGCCCGTGACTGGTGCCTTACCCGGGCACCCAAGAAGTCATACATCAGAGAAAATCAGCGGAAATATAAAACAAGACATGAAACAGTTGTAAAATGAGACACAGTTTATCTGATGAAAAGCTTGCCTTTCGGCATATATATATAACCCAAGTTTTGCAGTTACATCCCAACTGTACAATAGGACTACAGACCTCTAAGGAAGTAAACAACTATGGCGGGACAGGGCCCCGCCATACCCTGAATGTACAAAACTATCTACAATACAGGGAGATCATACCCAAAAGTAGAGCCTCCGGAGAAGATGGAGCTCCTGACACCAACGCAAAGATCCTAAGGATGTGGATCTAGCACCTGCTTGCCTTTACCTGCGGCATGAACGCAGCCCCCCGAAGGAGGTCAGTACAACAGGTACTAAGTATGTGAAACTGTAAAGTACTTAAATGAAATCATATCATTTTAAAACCAGTTTTGCAAGTATGTATGAAACAATCAAGGAAACCGCACATAGTGCCACATCACAAACAAGAGCAACAATAGGTAAGCGTATGTGTCTTTTCTAGGTGCGAATGATCGGGCGAGGCCAATTGCGTAGTATCACCATGCAAGCCTAATCACGGACTCCGTAGTCCGCATAGGCCACTCACGCGTAGGCGCATAGGGTATATAACCCCGCATCGAGGGTAGCTACTCCTCGGCATCGCCCCGACTCGTAGTCCGCATGGCCACATAGACCGCATGAGGTATAACCCGCATCACTAACTCGAACTCCGTAGCTCGCATAGGTCCACGGACCCGCATGAGGTATTCTCGAATCATGGTCCTGCATCACGCTGAGTCTACCGCGTCGGAGGCGACTTAACCACTGTAATATGTCAAGAGGTGAGTGATATTACACTAACATAACAAACTTATCGTTAAACAACATAAGCACAACAAGAATACTCTCTTATACAAACGTTACAAGACACTAACACACATAGCATCATATCATGTCTACTTATCAAACCATCTTATTATTCTTTTCACAAATCAATATAAGTCTGTTATAAACACATAGGCAAACTGTTTCTTTTATCATGCTTAAGTGGTTATACCTAACTTCCCATAAAGCTAGTATAATCTGTTAGCTTGTTTAAAACCAATTAGTTCTCTTCATTAAAAATGATTCAGTAATCTTTTGAAATGTTTTCAGATCCTTATTATTCAGCTTAAGTCGCGAGACATTGCCGTAAGTTTTATTCAGGCTTAAGTCGAAAGACATTGCCGTAGTTATTATTCGATTAACACGTATGCGTCTACCGTACTATATATTTTAAAAATATCATGCTTTAGGAAGAATCACGCACCTTCTACGAAAACCACCGCCAAGTTGAATATGTCGCGAGAGAATCAACCTATAATAGTCGACACGCCTATCAACGTCTGAACTACTCAGTAACAGTTCTAGCAGAGGGTCCTTTATTCTACGGAAAATCGGGCAAAGACTTCCTACCGTGAGCTACTCAAGTCTCTGTGAAAACAAATTCTAAGTAAGTATAGTTCAATTATTCTTCTTTAAACCCTTCTGTGATAATTCAATTCTATTCTGTAATATTCTTCTAAGTATTTAATACTTATTCTTATACTACTACAGTATGTATTCTCTAATTCAAAAGAGGGTTAGGATTATTTACCTCGGTAAGCCCAATAATATCCTAGATAAAAGTCGATCCGGAGCAAGGCTTAGCTCCTAAGTTATGCGCTCAGATAGCTCCAAGGAAACCTTAGAAGTTCTTCACAACTTCTACTAAGTACTAAGGGATTTGGGCTAGGGTATTTTGGGCATTATAACAATACTAGAAGGCAACTTTTCTACCAAGGTAGGGGGGGTAGATTTCGGCTAGGCTAGGGGGAGGGGTTGCCTCGCCAAGCTCACTCAAAGGGGGTGTGTTGGACGAAAAGGCTACAAGGGAGAGGAAGGATTTTCAAGACTTGGAAAGGAATTTGTGGATGAAGAACTCTTCATCTTAAGGGGTATTTATAGGTCAAGACATGGCCAACCAATGGCCAAGATTTAGCCAAGTGCTAGGCAAGTGTAAGGTCAAGATTAGGGCAAGTGTCCTTGGCCAACTTGCACACAAAATATCGTACCAACTCCAAGACAAAATTGGACACTCCAATCGGCCATATTGGCGCCTCAAGTCCATCAATTGGAGGGTGACAAGTGTCGCCTCCCGCTGGTCCAAAATGTTTCGCCTCGGAAAAATCCGCAAAATTTAGAAATGACATAGCCGAATTTACCCTACGAAAGGCCGTGGAAACGTTTCGTCGAAAAACTATTCGCTTTGTGGGTTGTGCCCAAAAAAAGCGTCAAGGCCTAAACTTTTAAGGCTAAACTTTTATGCGTATTCCTTACGTACATACTGCGAAATACGGGTATAACATTCTCCCCTCCTAAGAAACATTCGTCCCGAATGTTTCTTACCAAGACGGATAACGATAAGGTTCTTCATAACTTAAACAGTTTGCAAATGCCACACACGGCCACAAAACAACACTTAGGCATAAACGATAATGAAAATTTACAAGTAGGAAAGTGAATTACCTGGAGGTGTGGGGAATAGGTGAGGATACTTCTGCCTCATGTCTTCCTCGGCTTCCCACGTCATCTCCTCCCTGAGCTCGTTCCGCCACAAGACTTTGTGGAAGCCACGTCCCTTCGTCGCAGACGCTAACGACGATCGATTATCGCTATGGAATCTCCTCATACGATAACCCCGGTCACTGGACATTGTCAATCGGGTGTACCACTAGATGGATCCCCGATACATCTCCTCGGCATAGATACGTGAAAAACCGGATGCGCCTCCGGATCGGACGGCAGATTCAACTCATAGCAACCTTGCCTACCTGCGGACAATCGAAACGCCCAATGTACCTTGGTGAGTTTCCTTCTTCCGAATCTCATCACACCGCCATGGGTGACACCTTTAGAAAACCCAATCATGAACCTCGAACTCCGGATCTGACGGCGATGATCTGCATATGACTTCATGCGACTCACGGTGTCGGCAACCTCTCTGGATAAGCTTCACCTTATCCATCGCTGCTGCACCAAATCTGGTCCCACTAATCGCACCTCGCCACATCGAACCAACCTATAGGCGTCTGCACTTCCTCCATACAAGGCCTCATAAGGCGTCGTCGAATCTTGGAGTGGTAGCTATTATTGTACGCAAACTCAACTAGAGGCAAATGATCCTCGGCTACCCACGAAGTCGATAACACGGCTCGCGACATATCCTCAAGAGTGCGGATAGTGCGCTACCGGCTGTCGATGCATGTGGATGGAATGCGTGCTCGGGCTCACTGCGTCCTAAACCTCTCTGGAAAGACCTCCGAAGTTAGCGTGGCGGGCTCCTGCATGCGATATGATCGAAATAGGGACTCCATGCGATCGACGATCTCTCGGATGTAAAGTCGGCATAATCCTCAGAAAAAGTCGTCCTGACGGGAAGAAAGTGGGATGATTTCGTCAGCCTGTCGACGATAACCCATATAGAATCATGTCTCCTCTGAGTGCGAGGTAATCCTGTGATGAAGTCCATGTTGATTACCTCCCACTTCCAGGTCGGGATCTGTTATACCCCGTATTTCCAGAGTATGTACGTAAGGGAATACGTACAAAAAGTTTGGCCTTAAAGTTAGCCTTGGACGTTTTTTTTTGTACACAACTCACTAAAAGAATCGTTTTTTAAACGCGTTTCCCACGACTTTCGTAGGGAAAATTCCGGCTATGCCATTACTAATTTTTGCGGATTTTTCCGAGAGACGAAACATTTTGGACCAACGGGAGGGCGACACTTGGCACCCTCCCATTGATGGACTTGAATCGTCCATTGGACGAAATTGGAGAGGAGGTGCACGTTTTTTGTGCCTTGTGCACAAGTCAAGGAGTTGGTAGGATATTTGTGTGGAGTAAATCTTCACCCTACACTTGCCTTGCACTTGTCTTAATCTTGGCCATTGGTTGGCCACTTCTTGACCTATAAATACCCCCTTAAAGATGAAGAGTTCTTCATCCACAAAGTTATCTTCCAAGTCTAAAAATCCTCTCCTCTCCCTTAGCCTTTCGTCCAACACCTCCCCCTTTGAGTGAGTTTGGTAGGGCCTACCCCTAGCCTGGCCGAAATCTACCCCCTCTCCCTTGGTATAAAAGTTGTCTTCTAGTATTGTTATAATGCCCAAAATACCCTAGCCCAAATCCCTTAGTCCTTTGTAGAAGTTGTAAAGAACTTCTAAGGTTTCTTAGACTCTGGAGCGTACAACTTAGAGCTAAACCTTGCTCAGGCGCGACTTTATCTAGGATATTATTGGGCTTACCGAGGTAACTAATCCTAACCCTCTTTTGAATTAGAGAATACTTACTGTAGTAGTATTAGAATAAGTATTAAATACTTAGAAGAATATCACAGAATAGAATTGAATGCTACCACAGTGAAGGGTTTAAAGAAGAATAATCAAAAGCTGTACTCACATAGAATTTGTTTTCACGATGAACTTATATAGCTCACCGGTAGGGAGGTCTTTGCCCAACTTTCCATAGAATTGTGAACCCTCTGTTTAGAATGACCTTCGAGTAGTCTTTGATAGATGCGTGACTATTATAGGTGACTCTCTGCGACATATTCAACTTGGCGGTGGTTTTTATTTGAGAAGGTATGTGATTCCTCCTAAAGCATGATATTTTACAATATATAGTACGGTAGACGTACATGTGTTAACTGAATAATAACTACGGCAATGTCTTTGACTTAAGCCTGAATAATACTTATGGCAATGCCTCACGGCTTAAGCCTGAATAATAATTACGGCAATGCCTCACGGCTTAAGCCTGAATAACAAAGAACTGAAAGCATTTCAAAAGAATACTGAATCATTTTTAACAGAAGATAAATATTTGGTTTTTAAAACAAAAGCTTAAGAGTTATACTAGCTTTATGGGAAGTTAGGTATAACAACTTAAGAAAGATAAAAAAGAACTGTTTACTTGTTTGTTTATAAAAGCCTTGTATTGATTTCTGTTAATTGTAGTAAGATTTGTGTGATAAGTAGACTATTATGATGCTACCTGGGTTATTGTCTTGAAATGCTGTGTAAGGGGGTCATTCTTGCTGTGCTTACGTTGCTAACCGGTAAGTCCGTTGTACTGTTATTGTATCACCTACCCCTTGATCGTTATACGAGGGCTTGCCCGCGATGCGGTCTATACGGCCTTGCGATGTGAGACTATGCGGAGCGGCGGTATGCTCGATTGATCATTCGGTGTTTAGCCCGATCACGGGGATTCCACTATGCGGTCTGTTGAGACTATCGCGGTCTTTTGAGGCTATGCGAGTGCGGGAGCCTAGGCGGATCTGGGGTTGGCTGCCCCGATGCGGGAATACCTCATGCGGTGCGTGTGTGACTATGCGAGTGCGGAAGTCGAGGACTAGGCACGCAGAATGATACTATGGGCGATTGGCCTTGCCCGATCATTCGCGGCCTAGAATAGACTGTTCTGATTTTCCTATTCCGTTGTTGTTTGTGATGTGGCACTATGTGCAATTGACCGATTGTATTTGTGAAAAGGTTTTAAATACTTTGATTTCATTTCGATTCTTTATAGTTTCACATACTTGGTACTGTTGTCTCGACCTCCTTGCCGTGCTGCGTTAAAGGCAAGCAGTGCTAGATCCGCATCCTTAGGATCTTTTGCGTTGGTGTCGAGCTCCATCTTCTCCGAGGCTCTACTTTTGGGTATGATCTCCTGTATTGTAGATAGTTTTATGCGATCGAGGTATGGCGGGGCCCTGTCCGCCATAGTTGTTTACTTCCTTAGAGTGTCAGTACTATTATGCAGTTGGGATGTAATCGCAAAACTTGATTATTTATATATGCCAAAGGCGACGTTTTCTTACATAAGGCGTGTCTTATTTTATAAAGCTGTTTCTGTCTTGGTTTATATTTTCCATTGGTTACTCGATGTATGGCTACTTGGGTGCCCGGTGAGGCACGATCCACGGGCCGGGCAGGTCGTGACAGATCTCTATCGCTGCAACAAACCACGTGCCTCGGTGCTCTACCTTCACTGCGACAACATGGGCGAGCTACGAACTCTGCAACGTCCTCTTCGCCATCCCACCAATACACGGATCTAAGGTCGTGGTACATTTTGGTCGACCACGGATGGATAGAGTAACGCTTGTGTGTGCTTCCCAAGAACTCTGCTGCCAAGTCCTCAAACATCGGAACACACAACTCGCCTCAAACCTTAGCACCCCATCGTGCTACCTCAAAAGGACCGCTTGCCTCACGAAGAGTCAGATCACGATAACGTGTCAAAGCTGGATCTCGAGCTGTTGCCTCTTCACCTCCTCGGCGATGGAAGACTCGGCAACCTCACGAACTCGAACCCCATCGCTATCGAATCAATCAAGCGGACACCAAGGCTCGCTAATCGATGCAAATCACGAACCATGTCCTCCTCTCTAGCTGCACATCGATAGGCTCCCGTCGACCTACGACTAAGAGCATCGCCTGACATTGGCCTTCCCGGGTGGTACGGGATATCAACATCGTAATCCTTAAGCAACTCTAACCACCGTCTTCGCCGTAAGTTCGACTCCTCTGGTGAAGATATCTTGGAGGCTCTTGTGGTGCGTATAAATATCCACATGAACCCCATACAAGTAGTGCCTCCGGATCTTGGCGTGAATCACCGCTAACTCCAAATCATGGGTCGGGTAGTTCCTCGTGTTTCTTGGTGTCGGGATGCATACGCTATAACCTTGCCTGCATCAACACACATCCCAACCCGATGCTGACGCATCACAATACACAACATAACCGTCGACCTCTGGAAGTAAGAACGGGCGGTCGTCGATCTCTTTCAAAGAATCGAAACCCCGCCACAAGCATCAGTCCATCAAACTTGGCCTTCTCGAGTCGGCCTAGTCAATGGTGCGAAGATAAGCAAACTTCTCCACGAACCGATAATATCCTGCAAGGCCCGAAAGCTGCGAACCTCTGCCGGAGTAGTAGGTCTAGGCCAAGTCTGGCGCCGATCTTGGCCGTATCCACTCGAATGCCATCACCGGCAATATGCCCAAGAAAAGCCACCAAGTCAACCAAAACTCACATTTGGAAAACTTGGCGTACAAGCTGGGTCTGGAGAAGCTATCGGCCACGGTCCTCAAATGCTCGCATGCTCTGCTGGCGAGAATAAACCAAGATATCATCAATGAACACTATCACAAACGTGTCCAAAAATGGTTTGAACACTCGGTTCATCAAATCCATGAATACCTCCGGAGCATTGGTCAACCCAAAAGACATGACCCTGAACTCATAATGCGTCTGGGTCCGGAATGCGATCTAGGGACATCCACATCTCGACTCGCACTTTGATGATAGCCCGATCGCAGATCAATCTTGGAGAAACATCTCGCACCTGCCAATGGTCGAACAAATCATCAATCACAGGTAGGGTATCTGTTCTTAATGGTCACCTTGTTCAGTACTTAATCAACACACATGCGCAGCGTCCGCCCTTCTTCTTCACGAACAATCTGGCGCTCCCGGGAGAAACACTAGGCTGATGAAGCCCTTCTCCGGAAATCCCTAAGCCGATCCTTGACTCTCTCAACTCGGCGGTGTCATTTTGTATGGCGGAATGGAAATAGGAGTGTCCGCAATATGTCTATACAAAACTCAATCTCCTCTCGGGAGGATGCACGGGAGGTCGTCTGAAACACGTGCGGGAACTCTCGACTCTGGGCGGCGAAAATGCACGCTGCGGCCTCGATATCAAACACCCGACGAGATGGTAGATATACCCTTCGCACCATCTTCCTAGCCTTGAGGTAGGAA
This sequence comes from Przewalskia tangutica, assembly GCA_029844215.1. Lineage (NCBI taxonomy): Eukaryota > Viridiplantae > Streptophyta > Magnoliopsida > Solanales > Solanaceae > Przewalskia > Przewalskia tangutica. The sequence continues at coordinate 110,815,766 of CM056718.1, forward strand.
ATAAACCTACCACCGGCGATACCGTGCTCCTCCCACTCAACAACGGCTCCTCGAAACGGAACCGTACTACTATCTCTCTGCAGTCTACATTTGCATAGCTAGAAGCTATCCAATCCATCCCAATGATAACCTTGAAGTCAATCATCTCCAACTATTTCAAGTCGGCTAGGTCGACGATCGTAAATGGTCACAGACAAGCTCTATATACCGTAGAGCTACCACCGAATCACCCATCGCGTAGCTACCTCGAAAGGGTATATGGACTCGGGCTCTATCCCTATCCTACTAGCAACAAGGGAGATATATGGGGCAGTAGAACCGGATCTATCAAAGCATACACATCAAACCCAGGCCCGATAAGGTACTGGCGACATCGGTGAGGCCTCACGATCTGTCGGTGGACAAAGCATAAATGCGGTTATGAGGACCGCTAGAAGCGGGACCCGCGCCACGACCTCTGCCGCGACCTGCTGGTCCATGAGTACCTTGCCCTCCAGGGCGAGTAACTGTCGGGGATGAAGAAGACCCGGCGAAAGAACCTGTAGGCTGACCCCTACCATCAGCACTGCCCTTGGTCGGACAGTTCCTCGCATAGTGACCCTGCTGGCCACAACTGAAACAAGCTCCCGTAGCACCACAACTCCCGAAGTGGGATCTACCGCATCGGCCACTGAGGTGGTGGTCGGCGTCGGCGATACTCTGCGCTCTGGGCGTGAAGTCCTGGGCCACTGATGCGCCTCGAATATCTGGCCTGTCGAGGGCGGTGCGAGTGCTCTGAGCTGGCTGTGGTGCAAATCTAGACTGCTGCTGAGGCCGCCCACCACGATAGCCACCAAAAGACCCTGCCGTCCTGGTCTTCTTCTGCTGCTGCCTGTCAACCCGTCGGTCTCTACGCTCCTCGCATCCAAGAGCATGAGCCTGCATGCGGGTAATGTCCATACCCGGCTGAAGAGAAACACCCGCACATGACTCGGCCATATAATCATCTAGCCCGGTGACGTAGCGGTGCACCCTATCCTCCATATCTGCTAACGCCGGGACATATCGAGCCAATGAATCAAACTCTATATTGTAATCCATGAAAGTCCGTCATCTCTCACACAGCAGTAAAAATCTATCATCCCGCGCCCTCCTCATAAGTGTAGGCAAGAAGTGAGTGAGGAAAGCCTCTCGAGAACTCATCCCAAGTAGGCGAGGGCGCGTGCTCTCCGGGATAACTCCACGAATCAAACCAATCATTGCGGTATCACGCGCGACTATGTGAACCAAAGATCACGGACTCGGTCTCCGACGCCCTGATCACTCTCAAAATCCTCTGTAGCTGACGGATGAACTCCTGCGGATCATCCTCCGGCCTCGACCCGTAAAACTCTGGCGGGCTACAACTCAGGAAGTCTCGTAGCCTCAAACTCTCGCCTCGGGTGAACCACAGATACGACGGGGCCTGAACCGCTGCGCATCCGGATCATCCTCATGTCGCCACCATCACGGCGATGGCGGGCCATCTCTCGTAACCCATCTCATCTGCTCCAGTGTGGGGCGGAGGTGTAGTCTTGTGGTCTCGTCGGCTGCCGCGCCCTAAACCCTCAGGGTCGGCGGCGTCGTAGAACTCGCCGTCTGCAGTATAGGCGGGCGAGCCCTCGTGACTCTAGGTGTCCCACTAGCGGCTCCGCCGCCTTGCCCATACAGGCGGGTTGCCTTACGTGGAGGCATAAGCATTCTGAGAAAAAGGGATACGTTAGAAGGGTCCGACTTATAACACACTCTAAGGCACGATCTCGAATGAAAAAAATGAAACCAATCCTAAATATCCTATAGCCTCTCACGATTATTGGTGTGGTGCACAACACACCGATAATCAAGACTCTACTAGATACGATGCGTAGACACTTTCCGAGGATTAATCGCTCGATACCACTTTTGTCACGACCGTTCGGGCGTGGTCGTGCCTTACCGGGCACGGCGATCATACATCAGAGAAAATCAGCGGAAATATAAAACAAGACATGAAACAGTTGTAAAATGAGACACAGTTTATCTGATGAAAAGCTTGCCTTTCGGCATATATATATAACCCAAGTTTTGCAGTTACATCCCAACTGTACAATAGGACTACAGACCTCTAAGGAAGTAAACAACTATGGCGGGACAGGGCCCCGCCATACCCTGAATGTACAAAAGAGGGTTAGGATTATTTACCTCGGTAAGCCCAATAATATCCTAGATAAAAGTCGATCCGGAGCAAGGCTTAGCTCCTAAGTTGTACGCTCCGATAGCTCCAAGGAAACCTTAGAAGTTCTTCACAACTTCTACTAAGTACTAAGGGATTTGGGCTAGGGTATTTTGGGCATTATAACAATACTAGAAGGCAACTTTTCTACCAAGGGAGGGGGGGTAGATTTCGGCTAGGCTAGGGGGAGGGGTTGCCTCGGCCAAGCTCACTCAAAAGGGGGGGGGGGGGGTGTGTTGGACGAAAAAGGCTACAAGGGAGAGGGAAGGATTTTCAAGACTTGGAAAGGAATTTGTGGATGAAGAACTCTTCATCTTAAGGGGGTATTTATAGGTCAAGACATGGCCAACCAATGGCCAAGATTTAGCCAAGTGCTAGGCAAGTGTAAGGTCAAGATTAGGGCAAGTGTCCTTGGCCAACTTGCACACAAAATATCCTACCAACTCCAAGACAAAATTGGACACTCCAATCGGCCATATTGACACCTCAAGTCCATCAATTGGAGGGTGACTGTCACGACCCGAACCCGGGCCCGTGACTGGTGCCTTACCCCGGGCACCCTAGTGATACAACATCAGAGAAAACAAGCGGAAATAAAAACTTTAAACATATAAATAGACATGGATCAAGATGAAAGAAAACAGGCCAACCAAAACGGTTGCCTTTCAGCATATATATATATATATAAACATTTGAGCGATTCTGATCATCCTTACAACCGCCCACATTACTACGGACCTCTAAGATTTATCTGACAACTATGGCGGACGGGGCCCGCCATACCACTGAATGTACAAGAACCTCTGCACATCGGGTAACATACCAAAGATAAGCCTCGAAGGAACGGAGCTTCCCAAGGCCGAAGGTGATCCTAAGCGGGGATCGACGGCCGATGTACCTCTACTGCGGCGTGAGCGGCCCAGAAGGAGGTCGATCTGACAGTACCAAGTATGTGAAAGCGTAAACACGTAAATGAAATCATAATAGTCTATATAAAGCGGGAGACATGTATGATAACCAAACCACGATTCGCAACATAAAAGCGATCATGTCAAGTCGAGGACTCACGCCTCAAAGTCATCCTCGTGCGTGGAACTCCCCTCACCGCCGGCGATCTAGGTACAAATCATGTGATACGTATAACATGTCTCGGCCCATCTCATGGACCCGATGTAAGCGTGTGGAATACATTCTCGGTTCATCTCGTGAACTTCGGTAGTCGGATGGAATACATTCTCGGTCCATCCGTGGGCCTTGATGATCAGTGAAATACATTCTCGGTTCATCCCGTGAACGCGGTAGTCGAGTGAAATACATTCGGTTCATCCATGAGCAGCGGTAGTCGAGTGAAATACATTCCCGGTTCATCCCATGAACGCGGTAGTCGAGTGAAATACATTCCCGGTTCATCCCATGAACACGGTAGTCGAGTGAAATACATTCCCGGTTCATCCCATGGACACGGTAGTCAAGTGAAATACATTCCTTGCACAACAAGTCTATCTCACGCAAACATAGGCAAGTTACACACAACTTAAAGTACTTTCATTTTATGACAAAGTCCGGGTTTACACCCTAAAGTACTACGTACGTTAAATTCCTTTTAAAGAGATCCATTCCTTTTATAAAAGTCACCCGATACCCGTAGTATATATAAAAAAATATAGTGACTTACATCTTTTAAGTAAACCAAAACAACTTCCATACTCTCCTTTTTAAAACCAATTAAGGCAATACCATGCCTTCTTTTTAGACCAAAACACTTCTCTTTTTAAAGTCAAGTTACCATATTAAAATCAATGATAAAACCCTTTTTCATAAAATCGTTATAACTCACTTCCCATAAAGCTTGTTATAACACTTTATGTTTTAAACCAATTTAAGACACAACAACGCCTTTCTTTTCCCTAAAGTTCCAGTTTGCCTAATTTCAATTACTCAAGTCTCTTTTTAGAAAAGTTTCATAGTTCAATGTCTTACTCTCTTTTAAAACAATTGAGTAACATATGCCATAGGCGAGTAGGTTATTCTTGTTCATAAATCTTATTAAGCAGCCATGATCTAGGAAATGTAATATCATTTTGTCTCATCTTAGCTTCTATGCAGATGGAGGTTTCTACTGGTTTTAATAATACTTCATTATTCAATACATTTTCCTTTATTAACGCTGCAGTGGTTTGTCGATACACATTCTGATTTCCGAAATCAGTAAAACATTATTCCTTTTAAAAAAGCACGTACTCATTACTCACGAATGAGGTTTCACACAAAACTCATATTAATTCATTTAAGTTAAGTCTCTTATCTTATAAGATCAAGTCTCTTAACTTCTAAAATCAGTAAATCATTTTCTTTACCTCTCTTAAGACGTTATACCTAACTCCCCATAAAGCTAGTATAACTCTTTTTAAAACCTTTAAAACCAAGTGTTACTCTTCTTTCAAAAATGGTTTCTTAACTCTTGTGACATACTTCAAGTTTCTTATTATTCAGGCTTAAGTCAAAAGACATTGCCGTACAACTACGTTCAATTAGCACACGTACGTCTATCGTACTATATATTATTCAGGCTTAAGTCAAAAGACATTGCCGTACTATATATATCTTCCTTTTAAAATATCATGCTCAAGAGTATAGGAAGAATCACATACCTCGCGACGATTATCGACTATAAGCAAAACGCTCACGGTATAACGGCTAGCCACATCACCTTCTAAGTAGCACATGCTACTTGCAGAACATTCAACCAATAATGTTTATCAGTCTACTGTAAATACAGTCCTATGTAAATACAGTTTAATCTTCTATCTTAATATTCTTCTGATGCGATTTCAGTTCAAGTCTATTCTGTAATATCCTTCTATTACAGTTCAATTCTCTTCTATGAATCTTATATTCATTTCTATACTACTACGGTATGTAATTTCCAATTACAAAGAAGAATGATAGTATTTACCTCGATGAGCCCAAAATTATCCAAGTTTAATGTCGCTCCTGAGCAACGTTAAGCTCCTACTCCGAGTGCTCCAACCCGCTCCAAACAACCCTTAGAAGTTCTACGCAACTTCTACTTAACACTTCAACCGACTATGAAGGTTTTCCTTAGGGTTTCGTTTAGTGGTTAAAGGAAGTATAATAGTATTGTCTGGGCTTTTGTATAAGTGTAACCTTGGGAATACTACAAGGTATTTGGGCCAAGGTATTTGGACATAACAACAATACTAGGAGAGTATTTCTATACCACAACAAGGGGTATTATACGAAAACAACTAGGCTAGGGGGGGGATGCTTTGGACGAGCTACTACTCAAAGGGGAGGAAGAGCTTTCAAGACTTAGGAAGATTTTTGGATGAAGAAGTCTTCCAAAGGGGGTATTTATAGGTCAAGGAATGGCCAACGATGGCAAGATCCATCCAAGTGTTAGGCAAGTGTAGGGCTAGGATTAAGCCATGTGCACCTTATCCATCTACCACCAAAATATCACAAAATATCCTACCAACTCCCTTGACCCAATCGTCCAAGTTGCGCTGAGCCGCTTCCAATGTGAGGTGACACATGTCACCCTCCCGTTGGTCCAACATGTTTCGTCTCTCGGAAAAATCCGCAAAAATTAAAAATGACATAGCCGGAATTTTCCCTTCGCAAGTTTAGTAAAACGTTTCGTCGAAAAACGACTCTTTCCGGCACTTGTGTACAAATTTCGAACCTAGCCTAACTTTAAGGCTTAAATTTATATACGTACGCCCTCACGTACATACTCAGGAAATACGGGGTATAACATTCTCCCCTCCTTAGAAACATTCGTCCCGAATGTTCCTTCTCAAGACGGATAACGATAAAGTTCCTCTAACAAGTTGTCAACGCCACACCTGGCCACGTAATAACACACGTCCTCTTCCTTCCTTACACGTCGTGCCCTCCTCGAACACTTGAACTCTTCTAGTATACGTACCACACTTTAGTCATCGCTTTAGTTTCCAAAACTTTGGAGTCACCACCTCCAAACTCGGTCATTTTACTAGCCTCAATCTCCCCTAAGGCCATTCCCGGCCTTCACGATCCGCTTCTGCTCGAACGCATCCACGAACTCATACGATGGTCATCTGAACTTGGGCCTAGCACTCTCGTGACCCTACCACCTGGCGGGACCACCGAGTGACCCACCTCGAAGCAGGCGCGGGTTGGCCCGCAACATGGCCCCAACCCGACCCACTTAACGCGTCAAGCTCTTGTTCCCGATCCGAATAATCTTACCTATCTGGTCATGAAAGCTACCACTTCCATTTAACACTACCCGAGGATTTTACCATCACTCTCATTATACTTACACATTCGACAAAGATCACTTGCAAAATTTTGTACATAGCACACAACATATAATCATTGCATCACGTATGCAAAACTCTGAGGTTAAGGATATACCAATCTACCGCTCCTCTAATCATAGGCACCTGCGGGCGCATGCTAATAGAAAGCGATGAACACGCCATCGATCCGGTGAGGCTGCGCCAAGTATCGGTACCTCTCCTATAAGCACAATCTCTCGTCACATGGCCCCGGCGGCGCAGTGAAACAAGCACCCGATAAAAAGCGACATTCCCGGGATGGCGTCGCGCATCGTCTTGCCCGAGGGGACATGAATCCTGTTGGCTAGAACTCCAGTATACCTGTGATCCAGAAGCCCTGGAGCTCTGACCAGCTCCCGAATACCTCGAGCGTCACGAAGGCGCGGAGGACCACTGCATCTTGGCGGAGGTACATAACTAACTTCTTCTTGAGGCGGTCGCCTCGAAAGTTACCAAGGACCTGCTGTCTGGCCTCTTCTGCGATCTCGGTCATTCCGTCGACCTCTCGTGCCTCGCATCCTGGTGCATGAGCTTGCATGCGGGCAATGTCCATGCCGGTTGAAGAGCTACACCGTACAAGCCTCTGCCAAGTAATCATCTAGCCCGGTGGCGTGGCGGTGTACTCGTCCTCCATATCGGCTACTCTGAGGGACATACCGAGCTAATGAGTCGAACTCCACATTGTACTCTCTAACCGTCCGCCCGTCCTGTCTCAACGTCAGAAATCTGTCGGCCCGAGCCTTCCTCATCTGTGGAGGCAAGAAGTGTGCAAGAAATACCTTTGAGAACTCGTCCCATATAGCTGGAAGTGCATCCTCTCCCCGGGACGACTCGCGAATCAAACCGATCATTGCGGTATCACGCGGCCGTCTGCGAACCTAGGACCACGACTCGGTCTCCGATGCCTTGATCACTCTCATGACCAGAATCGCCGGATGAACTCCTGCGGATCATCTTGTGCCTCGACCCATAAAACTACGGCGGGTTACATCTCGGAAAATCCGTAGTCTCAAATCATGCGCTCGGGGTGAACTACGGTGCTACTGGGGCCCGGCTGCTGCGTCGACCTATCCTCATATCGTCGCCACGACCACGGCGATGGCGAACCATCTCCTTGTACCCCGTCTCATCCGCTCCAGTGTGGGATGGAGGCTCGGTCTTGTAGTCTCGGCGACCATCTGCTGCGACTCTAACTCTCTTTGGTCTTTGGCGGCGTGCGAAACTCGCCGTCGGAAGCTTGTCTCAGTCTTGGCCAGGGCTGCGCCTCGTACTCCTCTGTATCTACTATGACTCCTCATTGCCTTGCCCATCTGGGCTCAGGTTGTCTTCTGCGGAGCATAATCGGTAAAGCAAAGGAATACATCAGAGGGTCAACTTATCAGTGACTCTAAGGCACGATCTCGGAATGAGAAGAATGGAAACCAATCTTAAATGTCCTATAGCCTCACGATTATAGATGTGGTGCACAACACACGATAATCAAGACTCTACTAGACAGTCTGTAGACACGCCAGAGGACTAATCGCTCGATACCACTTTTGTCACGACCGAACCGGGCGTGGTAGTGCCTACCGGGCACCCTAGTGATACAACATCAGAGAAAACCAGCGGAAATAAAAACTTTAAACATATAAATAGACATGGATCAATATGGAAGAAAACAGGCCAACCAAAACGGTTGCCTTTCAGCATATATATATATATATATAAACATTTGAGCGATTCAATCCTTACAACCACGCGCGTGATCTTCTGGACCTCTAAGATTTATACAACAACTATGGCCGGACAGGGCCGCCATACATTATACCCGTATTTCCAGTATGTATGCGAGGGCGTGCGTGCGAGAATCTGGCGAGAAAGATTGGAAAGGAAGAAAGAGGTGATTTTTCCACGGAAAAGTTTAGGTTTTGTGAAGGAAAAAGGTTCGTTAATGGGAATTGGATTCCCAGTTTGGTATTCGGACTTCTGGAATATTAGAGAATTATGGAATTTTATTTTGGAAATGGTCACGTGGGGCCCACGGGAGAAATTCTGATTTTGTAGGGCCCACTTTGTTTTGAGATTTTGGCCATTGTGGATTTTTGGAAGATGTTTTATTTTGGGCCAATAGGAGGGTGACACGTGTCACCGCCTAAGTGGCTTGGTAGAAATGACATTTGTCTGCCTTTTGGTTAAGTCGTTTTTGACTAAGCGTTTTGCGTAGCTGCGAAGGAAAATTCGGCTATGTCATTTAGTATTTTTGCGGATTTTTAGAGGCGAAATGTTTTGGACCAACGAGAGGGCAACACTTGGCACCTCTCGTTGGTGGACTTGAGGGCGGAATTAGGGCCGAATGGATGGGCAAGTTGTGGTAGATATTTGTGTAGATATTTGTGAGGGTGTTGTGGAGTAGGGTTAGGGTGCACTTGGCTTGATCTTGGCCTTACACTTGCCTTGCACATGGCTTGATCTTGGCTTTTGGTTTTGCTATAAATACCACTTGGCAAGACTTCATTCGTCCAAAATGTTCCAAGTCTTGCTATCCTTCCCTCTCCTCTTGTTTGACTCTCGTCCAGAGCCCCCACTCCTAGTAAAGGCCCTTGGCGAAACCCCTCCCTTTGAGTGGCCTTGTGGTAGAGGTTCCTCCACTCACAGTGGTGTGGCGAGCCTACCCCCTTTTGGTAGAAAGTTGTCTTCCAAGTATTGTTGTAATGCCCAAAAATACCTTAGCCTTGTACCTTGTAGTATTCCAAAGATACCTCTATACGTAGAGCCCGAAGATACTACCTTTTGTCCTTTTAGTCTCAAACCGAAACCCTAAGGAAATCTTCATAGTTGGTTGAAGTATTTGAGTGGAAGTTGGTTAGAACTTCTAAGGGTTGTTTGGAGCGGATTGGAGCGCACGGAGTGGAGCTAAACCTTGCTCAGGATCGACATTATAACTTGGATAATTTTGGGTTTGTCGAGGTAAATATTCTTGTTCCCTTATTGTAATTGGAGATTACATATTGTAGGAATATATAGTTGAGGTATACTATATATAGAACTGAACTGTAATTACATAGGACTGTATTACAGTAGACTTGTGTAGCATTGTTGTGAAGTAGTATTGTACACGTCCGGTTAGACGTGTAAACCCCCCCCCCCCTGGTTGGCTTGGTAGCCGGCCTCGATAGAGGAGGAGATTTACGCTGTTGCGGGGAGAGTCTTGTCGAATTTTACGTAGAAATGGAACTTTGTGTTTTGAAGTTAATAGACGTTTGTGACCTTTTTAGGTGAAAGTACTAAGAGTAGCGTATTCTACTTGAGGAGTGGAAAGGGCTAGCAAGGTTGTAGTTACTTGGAGCATTTTGCTTATTGTCGATACTCGTCGCGAGGTATGTGAACCTCTTCCTATCCTTCGAGCATGATGTTTTGTAAACTATGTAATGCGGTAGGCGTCATGTGCTAAATGAGTTGGTTGGTTTAAAACATAGGGTGTTATAATAGCTTTATGGGAAGTTAGTTATAACGACCTTATGTAGGTGAAAATGGTTTACTGATATTAGAAGTTAAGAGACTTGATCTTATAAGATAAGAGACTTAACTTATTTGTTTTAATGTGGATGTTTGTGTGAAACCTCATTCGTGAGTAATGAGTACTTGGTTTTAAAGGGATAATGTTTTACTGATTTCGGGAATCAGAATGTGTATCGACAGACCACTGCAGCGTTAATAAAGGAAAATGTATTGAATAATGATGTGTTGTATTAAAACCGGTAGAAACCTCCATCTGCATAGAAGCTAAGATAAGACAAAATGATATTACATTTTCTAGATCATGGCTGATGTAATAAGATCGTTATAAACAAGAATAACCTACTTACATATATGGCATATGTTACTCAATTGTTTTTAAAAGAGATTAAGACTATGAGTTATGAAACCTTTCTAAAATAAGTAACTTGAGCATTTGAAATTAGGCAAACTTGAACGTTTGGAAAATAATGTTGTTACTTGGCAAAAAGGGGGAAGTGTTTTGTTTACTTAGAAAGATAGTCACTATTTTTATACTACGGGTATTGCGTGACTTATGGGAAAAAGCGGATCTTTTAATAAGGGTTTGGCGTGCGTAGTACTTTAGGGTTAAACCGGATTTTGTCATAAAATGAAAGTACTTTGAGTTGTGTATAACTTGCCTATGCTTGTTGTTGCGAAACTTGCCTATGCTTGTTATGATAGCCTTTGTTGTGCAAGAATTGTGTTTCTATACTACGCGTCTCGATGGAGTCGGTTGACTTGTTGAGAACTTACTTGGACATGCGGCGTGTGGAGAAATTCCGCAGTGCGTTCGTTGTGATGTTACTTTTAATCACTTTGGATATCTTGACCGCGATCGTGGCGCGCGGGTATGCTTCCATTTTGGTTGATGTCTTGTGGTTAATCGCTTTGGATATCTTGACCACGATGCGTGGCGCGCGGGTATGTTTCCATTTTGATTATCGCCTTGTTGTTTCCTTTTGGACATCTTGACACGATCGTAGCGCTGCGGGTATCGTCCATTTGGAATCTTTGTCTATTGTTTCCCTTTGGACATCGACACGATGCGTAGCGCACGGGTATGCTTCCATTTGGATTGCTGTCTTGTTGTTATCATATCATAGACTGCCGGCAGTGAGGAAGGTATTCCACGGGCTTGATTGATGTTGTGGGCGTGAAACCCTGACTTGGTATAACTGTTATATGTTGTGTACTGTAGTTTGGCTATCATACATGTCTCCTGCTTTGTATAGACTGTTATGATTTCATTTCTGATATTATGCGATTTCACATACTTGGTACTGTTATCGACCTCGCCCGGAAGTGCGTTCATCTGCGCGAGTAGAAGTACATCGATCGTGGATCTCGCTCATGGGATCACGATTCGTAGCGTTGTGAAGCTCCGTTTCTCGGAGGCTTATCTTTTAGTATGTGTTCCACTGAGTTGTAGGTTCTTGTACATTCGAGGTATGGCGGGGCCTGTCCGTCATAGTCATTGTATATCTTAAGTGCATGTAATCTTGTTGTGGCGGGGTTGTAAAAGATTAAAGCTGTTCAGTTTTATGTATATACTAAGGCAAGCTGTTTTGGTTGGCCTATTCATTTATTATATCTCTTGTTAAATGACTCATGTTTTATGTTCGCTGATTTTCTCGATGTATGTATCACTAGGGTGCGGGGTAAGGCACGATCACGGGCGATTTTTGGGGTGTGACATAGTGGTATCGAAGCGATTAGTCCTCGGAAAGTGTCTGAGGCCGTGTCTAGTAGAGTCTTGATTATCGGTGTGTTGTGCACCACATCTATGTCGTGAGGCTGCGAGACATTTAGGATTAGTTTCCATTCTTCTCATTACGAGATCGTGCCTTAGAGTTGTGTTGTAAGTTGGACCCTCAGCGTATCTCGTTTTTACGATTATGCCTCGCGCAAAGCAGCGAGCCAGAAGGGCAAAGCGGCCGAGTGCTGCTAGTGAGATCTGAGAGAATGCGAGCGCGAGCGGGCGATACACGAGTTGTGCTTGACAGCGGTTTTGTACGCCGCCGGCCCAGCGAGTTTAGAGCGCGGCGGTGGGCTGCTGAGACCACAATACTGAGCCTCGGTCCCACGATGCAGGCGAGAGAGATGGGTTACAAGAGATGGCGATTCTTGGCGAGTCGTGGCCGATATGAGGATAATTTGGATCTGGCGATTCGATTCGATTCGATGCACCGATGGTTCACCCGGCGAATAGTTTGAGGCTACGGGACTTTACGAGTTGTAGCGCCAGAGTTTTACGGGTCGAGGCACGAGGATGATCGCGAGGAGTTCATCCGGCGATTCTGACGGATCATGCGGGTGATCGAGGCTTGAGAGACCGAGTCTGTGACTCTTGGTTCGCGTCATTGCGTGATCTGCCGTCGATTGGTTTGATTCGTGGGAGCTTTCGGGAGAGCATGCACCTCAGCGGTATGGGATGAGTTTTGGGGCTTTCCTCACGCCTTCTTGCCTCCATGAGATGAGGAGACGCAGTAAACAGTTCTTATTCTTGAGGCAGAGAAGCGCTGTCGGGAGTACAATGTCGAGTTCGATTCTTTGGCTCGATATGTCCTGCGCTAGTTGCGAATATGGAGGATAGGGTGCATCGCTACGTCAGGGCTAGATGGTTATATGGTGAGTCTTGTGCGGGTGTTTCTCTTGGTAGGGCATGGACATTGCCCGCGTGCGAGCTCATGCACTAGGATGTGAGGCACGGAGAATTCGGCGGAATGACACTGGATCGTGAGAAGAGGGCGGGGCGGCGGGGTCCTTTGGTGACTTTCGAGCGGACCGCCTCGGCGAGCTAGTTATATACCCCGCGATGCAGTGGTCCTCCGCGTCTTGAGGAAGCGGTCGGGGCTCGAGGTTCAGATTTTGCGAGCGGGGTGTTAACGGTGAAGCCACCTCTACCTCGTTGTGGCCGTTGTGGTAGACTCCATTCGGAGAGTGTCGTGCTAAATTGGGAGTTTGTTTTGCATGCGGCCAGCGGGGCCATTTTCGAGGCGTCAGGCCAAGGGAGCGCGGATGTTATGACTCGACGCCCGGGATCGTGCACAGTTCATCACCTACGGTATGCCTGCGAGTGCCTATGATTAGAGTGGGTGTAGCCGGGTATATCCTTACCCCTCTAGAGTTTTGGTATCTTTGTTATGATGATCTCATTATTATGTGCTATGTGCGAATAGCGTTGTGTTAATTTTGAGTTAGAAACATGGTTAGTTAGGAGGATAAGTATGGGGCATGGTAAGTGTGAACCACTAGACTATGTCACGATTAAGACCTTAGAGGTAAGGTCGTCTTGTGTAAGATTCGTTTTATATTTGACCTTTATCGAGTCGTAGTATCGTGGGATTTTATTTGTGTGATAAGTCCATGGGTAGTGTGAGATGGAAGTGGTAGCTTTCATGATTTGAAATGGGTAAGATTGTTAGTGTCGGGGAACAAGTGTTGAAGCGGTGTGGAGTCGGGTTGATGGCGCTCGCGAAGTCGACCGTGGCCATTTTGGGTGGGTCAGTTCGGGTGGTCCCTCGGTGGTAGGGTCACGAGGGTGCTAGGCCCGAGTTTGAGCGACCATCGTATGAGTTTGTGGATGTGTTCGACCAGAATCGTTCGTGAAGGCGGTAATGGCCTTAGGGGATATTACGGCTAGTAAGGCGACCAAGTTTGGAGGTGGTGACTCCAAAGTTTTGGAAAGCAGGCGATGACTAAAGTGTGATGCATTATACTAGAAGAGTTCATGTGTTCGAGAAGGGCACGACGAGTAAGGAAGGAGGAGAAGCGTGTGTTATTTCGTGGCTGGTGTGGCGTTGGCAATTTGTTAGAAGAGCTTCATCGATATCCGTCTTGTGAAGGAACATTCGGGACGAATGTTTCTAAGGAGGAGAATGTTATACCCGTATTTCCAGTATGTATGCGAGGGCGTGCGTGCGAGAATCTGGCGAGAAAGATTGGAAAGGAAGAAAGAGGTGATTTTTCCACGGAAAAGTTTAGGTTTTGTGAAGGAAAAAGGTTAGTTAATGGGAATTGGATTCCCAGTTTGGTATTCGGACTTCTGGAATATTAGAGAATTATGGAATTTTATTTTGGAAATGGTCACGTGGGGCCCACGGAGAAATTCTGGTTTTGTAGAACCACTTTGTTTTGAGATTTTGGCCATTGTGGATTTTTGGAAGATGTTTTATTTTGGGCCAATAGGAGGGTGACACGTGTCACCCGCCTAGTGGCTTAGCCGAAATGACATTTGTGCACCTGCTAGGTTAAGTCGTTTTTGTGAAGCGTTTTGCGTAACTGCGAAGGAAAATTCGGCTATGTCATTTAGTATTTTTGCGGATTTTTAGAGAGGCGAAATGTTTTGGACCAACGAGAGAGGGCAACTTGGCACCTCTCGTTGGTGGACTTGAGGCGGAATTAGGGTAGAATGGATGGGCAAGTTGTGGTAGATATTTGTGTAGATATTTGTGAGGGAGTTGTGGAGTAGGGTTAGGGTGCACTTGGCTTGATCTTGGCCTTACACTTGCCTTGCCCAGGGGTTGATCTTGGCCGTTGGTTGGCTTGTGGGTTTGCTATCAATACCCGCGGCAGAAGACTTCATTCGTCAAAATGTTCCAAGTCTTGCTATCCTTCCCCTCTCCTCTTGTTTGACTCTCGTCCAAGAGCCCTCCCTAGTAAAGGCCCTTGGCAGAAACCCTCCCCTTTGAGTGGCCTTGTGGTAGAGGTTCCTCCCCTCTCACAGTGGTGTGGCCAGAGCCTACCCCACTTTTGGTAGAAAGTTGTCTTCCAAGTATTGTTGTAATGCCCAAAATACCTTAGCCTTGTACCTTGTAGTATTCCAAAGATACCTCTATCGTAGAGCAGAAGATACTACCTTTTGTCCTTTTAGTCTCAGCCAGAAACCCTAAGGAAATCTTCATAGTTGGTTGAAGTATTTGAGTGGAAGTTAGTTAGAACTTCTAAGGGTTGTTTGGAGCGGATTGGAGCGCGCAGTGGAGCTAAACCTTGCTCGGGATCGACATTATAACTTGGATAATTTTGGGCTTGTCGAGGTAAATATTCTTGTTCCCTTATTGTAATTGGAGATTACATATTGTAGGAATATATAGTTGAGGTATACTATATATAGAAGCGACTGTAATTACATGGGGGTATTCTGATGAACTTGTGTAGCATTGTTGTGAAGTAGTATTGTACACGTCAGGTTAGGCGTGTAAACCCCCGCAGTTGGCTTGGTAGCGGCCTCGATAGAGGAGGAGATTTCTGTTGTTGCGGGAAATCTTGTCGAATTTTCTGTAGAGAAATGGAACTTTGTGTTTTGAAGTTAATAGACGTTTGTGACCTTTTTAGGTGAAAGTACTAAGAGTAGCGTATTCTACTTGAGGAGTGGAAAGGGCTAGCAAGGTTGTAGTTACTTGGAGCATTTTGCTTATTGTCGATACTCGTCGCGAGGTATGTGAACCTCTTCCTATCCTTCGAGCATGATGTTTTGTAAACTATGTAGTACGGTAGACGTACATGTGCTAAATGAGTTGGTTGGTTTAAAACATAGGGTGTTATAATAGCTTTATGGGAAGTTAGTTATAACGACCTTATGTAGGTGAAAATGGTTTACTGATATTAGAAGTTAAGAGACTTGATCTTATAAGATAAGAGACTTAACTTATTTGTTTTAATGTGGATGTTTGTGTGAAACCTCATTCGTGAGTAATGAGTACTTGGTTTTTAAAGGGATAATGTTTCTTGATTTCGGGAATCAGAATGTGTATCGACAGACCACTGCAGCGTTAATAAAGGAAAATGTATTGAATAATGATGTGTTGTATTAAAACCGGTAGAAACCTCCATCTGCATAGAAGCTAAGATAAGACAAAATGATATTACATTTTCTAGATCATGGCTGCTGTAATAAGATCGTTATAAACAAGAATAACCTACTTACATATATGGCATATGTTACTCAATTGTTTTTAAAAGAGATTAAGACTATGAGTTATGAAACCTTTCTAAAATAAGTAACTTGAGCATTTGAAATTAGGCAAACTTGAACGTTTGGAAAATAATGTTGTTACTTGGCAAAAGGGGGAAGTGTTTTGTTTACTTAGAAAGATAGTCACTATTTTTATACTACGGGTATTTGCGTGACTTATGGGAAAGAAAGCGGATCTTTTAATAAGGGTTTGGCGTCGTAGTACTTTAGGGTTAAAAACCGGATTTTGTCATAAAATGAAAGTACTTTGAGTTGTGTATAACTTGCTATGCTTGTTGTTGTGAAACTTGCCTATGCTTGTTATGATAGCCTTTGTTGTGCAAGAATTGTGTTTCTATACTACGCGTCTCGATGGAGGTCGGTTGACTTGTTGAGAACTTACTTGGACATGCGGCGGTGCGGAGAAATTCCGCAGTGCGTTCACATTGTGATGTTACTTTTAATCACTTTGGATATCTTGACCACGATCGTGGCGCGCGGGTATGCTTCCATTTTGGTTGATGTCTTGTGGTTAATCGCTTTGGATATCTTGACACGATCGTGGCGCGGGTATGTTTCCATTTGATTATCGCCTTGTTGTTTCCTTTTGGACATCACGACACGATGCGTAGCGCGCGGGTATCGTCCATTTGGAATCTTTGTCTATTGTTTCCCTTTGGACATCGACCACGATGCGTAGCGCGCGGGTATGCTTCCATTTGGATTCTTTGTCTTGTTGTTATCATATCATAATTGCCGCGATGAGGAAAGGTATTCCACGGGCATGATTGATGTTGTGGCGTGAAACCACGACTTGGTATAAGCGTTATATGTTGTGTCTTGTAGTTTGGCTATCATACATGTCTCACCTTTGTATAGACTGTTATGATTTCATTCTGATATTATGCGATTTCACATACTTGGTACTGTTATCTTGACCTCGCCCGAGTGCGTTCATCTGCGCAGTAAGTACATCGATCGTGGATCCTCGCCATGGATCACGATTGTAGCGTTGTGAAGCTCCGTTTCTCGGAGGCTTATCTTTTAGTATGTGTTCCACTGAGTTGTAGGTTCTTGTACATTCGAGGTATGGCGGGGCCTGTCCGTCATAGTCGTGTATATCTTAAGTGCATGAATCTTGTTGTGGCGGGGTTGTAAAAGGATTAAAGCTGTTGAGTTTTATGTATATACTAAGGCAAGCTGTTTTGGTTGCCTATTCATTTATTATATCTCTTGTTAAATGACTCATGTTTTATGTTCGTGATTTTCTCGATGTATGTATCACTAGGGTGCCGGGGTAAGGCACGATCCAGCGATTTTGGGGTGTGACAATACCACGAATGTACAAGAACCTCACGAGTCGGTAACATACCAAAGATAAGCCTCGAAGGAACGGAGCTTCCAAGGCGAAAGGTGATCCTAAGCGGGGATCGACGGCCGATGTACCTCTACTGCGGCATGAACGCACTTCGAAGGAGGTCGATAACAATTGCAGTATGTGAAGCGTAAACATGTAAATGAAATCATAATAGTCTATATAAAGCGGGAGACATGTATGATAACCAAACCACGATTCCTGACATAAAAGCGGTCATGTCAAGTCGGGGACTCACGCCTCAAAGTCATCCCTCGTGCGTGGAACTCCTTCGCCACTGGCGATCTAGGTACAAATCATGTGATCGTATAACATGTCTCGGCCCGTCATGGACCCGGTATAGAAAGCGTGTGGAATACATTCGGTCATCGTCATGAACTTCGGTAGTCGGATGGAATACATTCGGTCCATCCTGGGCCGCGATAGTCGAGTGAAATACATTCGGTTCATCCCATGAGCGGTAGTCAGTGAATACATTCGGTTCATCCCATGAACGCGGTAGTCGAGTGAAATACATTCCCGGTTCATCCCATGAACGCGGTAGTCGAGTGAAATACATTCCCGGTTCATCCCATGAACACGGTAGTCGAGTGTTCCTTGCACAACAAGTCTATCTCACGCAAACATAGGCAAGTTACACACAACTTAAAGTACTTTCATTTTATGACAAAGTCCGGGTTTACACCCTAAAGTACTACGTACGTTAAATTCCTTTTAAAGAGATCCATTCCTTTTATAAAAGTCACCCGATACCCGTAGTATATATAAAAAAATAGAGTGACTTACATCTTTTAAGTAAACCAAAACAACTTCCATACTCTCCTTTTTAAAACCAATTAAGGCAATACCATGCCTTCTTTTTAGACCAAAACACTTCTCTTTTTAAAGTCAAGTTACCATATTAAAACCAATGATAAAACCCTTTTTCATAAAATCGTTATAACTCACTTCCCATAAAGCTTGTTATAACACTTTATGTTTTAAACCAATTTAAGACACAACAACGCCTTTCTTTTCCCTAAAGTTCCAGTTTGCCTAATTTCAATTACTCAAGTCTCTTTTTAGAAAAGTTTCATAGTTCAATGTCTTACTCTCTTTTAAAACAATTGAGTAACATATGCCATAGGCGAGTAGGTTATTCTTGTTCATAAATCTTATTAAGCAGCCATGATCTAGGAAATGTAATATCATTTTGTCTCATCTTAGCTTATATGCGGATGGAGGTTTCTCTTGGTTTTAATAATACTTCATTATTCAATACATTTTCCTTTATTAACGCTGCGGTGGTTTGTCGATACACATTACGATTTCGAAATCGATAAACATTATTCCTTTTAAAAAAAACCACGTACTCATTACTCACGAATGAGGTTTCACACAAAACTCATATTAATTCATTTAAGTTAAGTCTCTTATCTTATAAGATCAAGTCTCTTAACTTCTAAAATCAGTAAACCATTTTCTTTACCTCTCTTAAGACGTTATACCTAACTCCCCATAAAGCTAGTATAACTCTTTTTAAA
Source organism: Przewalskia tangutica (assembly GCA_029844215.1). NCBI lineage: Eukaryota > Viridiplantae > Streptophyta > Magnoliopsida > Solanales > Solanaceae > Przewalskia > Przewalskia tangutica. The sequence goes on from CM056718.1 coordinate 110,834,715, forward strand.
ACCTTTAAAACCAAGTGTTACTCTTCTTTCAAAAATGGTTTCTTAACTCTTGTGACATACTTCAAGTTTCTTATTATTCAGGCTTAAGTCAAAAGACATTGCCGTACAACTACGTTCAATTAGCACACGTCGTCTCTAGTACTATATATTATTCGAGCTTAAGTCAAAAGACATTGTCGTACTATATATATCTTCCTTTTAAAATATCATGCTCAAGAGTATAGGAAGAATCACATACCTCATGACGATTATCGACTATAAGCAAAAGCGCTCCACGCTATAACGGCTAGCCACTGTCACCTTCTAAGTAGCACATGCTACTTGCAGAACATTCAACCAATAACGTTTATCAGTCTACTGTAAATACAGTCCTATGTAAATAGAGTTTAATCTTCTATCTTAATATTCTTCTGATGCGATTTCAGTTCAAGTCTATTACGTAATATCCTTCTATTACGGTTCAATTCTCTTATGAATCTTATATTCATTTCTATACTACTACGGTATGTAATTTCCAATTACAAAAGAAGAATGATAGTATTTTGTCACGACCGAACGGGCGTGGTAGTGCCTACCGGGCACCCTAGTGATACAACATCAGTAATCAGTGAACATAAGGCGATAACATGAAATAACAAGAAGTATTAAACAATAGTCTTAGAAAACTTTCCTAACGGCAAATATATATAAATCAATAAAAAAACGAACAATTACATCCAATTACAACTACGCCCACAGCATTACTGGACCTAAGAATGATACGACAACAATGGCGGGACGGGGCCCGCCAAACCCACGAATGCAAATACCTACTACGACAGGGACTATACATCGATAAGCCTCGGAGAAGCGGAGCTTCCCAAACGCTGTGACCACGAGCTAGGATCAACGGCGGTGTACCTCAACTGCGGCGTGAGCGGCCGAAGGAGGTCGATACAACAGTACCAAGTATGTGGCGAAAATATTGTAAATGAAATCATAGTAGTCTATATAAAGCAGGAGACATGTATGTTAACCAAACTACAGTTCACAATAAATAAGCAGTCATGTCAAGTCAGGGACTCACGCCCTCAAGTCATCAATCAAATATAACAATGGGTCTCACGCCCACAACATCAATCATGCCCGTGGCATACCTTCTGCACTGCCGGTAGTCTATGATATAATCACACCAAGAAGTACACATGAACACGGGTCCCACTGTGTCATCATAAAAACCGTGCGGGGTAAATGCGAAGGCATAGCCGACTACTAAAACCACCGTACAAACAAGGTCGTAAATCGTATCATGAGATCTGTCTGAGGCGTCACATGATCAAAGTTGGCCACTGCGCGCGATATCTAATGTGCGCGTCTAGCCCCTGGAACTTCCCATAGCTCGCGTGGGCCACTCGATGGCCCGCGTGAGGTATTCCCCGCGTCGGTAGCTACTCCCCGGCGTCTGGACTCGCCGTCGCGTGGCGAGAAAGACCGCGTGACCACAAGAGCAAACTAACACGGAACTCTCGTAGCTCGCGCATAGGCCATCTGGACTGCGTAAGGTATTCTCGAATCATAGGTCACTAGACCCGCTGAGTCTACCCCGCGTGGAGGCGACAACCTCGGAAACAAGTCAAGGTGAGTGGTATAATACCAACATAACGGTGATCGTTAAACAACTTTAAGCGCAATCGAGGAAAACCCCTTTACACAAACATCACAAGATACTAACACACGTAGCATCCTAGCATGTTTACTTATCAAATCAACAAGAAAGTATTACAAGGCTATCACAAACCAACACAATCAAGTTATACACACAAGGTACATTCTAATATATGATTAACTGTGTCGTGTATCTATTCAAAGTACTTCATACATTATCTTTTAAAAGATACGTTACGTTTACAAAAGTCACACAATACCGTAGTCTATGAAAATAGAGTGATTATCTTTTGAAGTAAATCAAAACACTTCTCTTCGTAAAATCAAGTAACAACATTCTTTTCCAAATGTTTGAGTTTGCCTAATTTCAATTACTCAAGTTTCTCATTTTGAAAGGTTTCGTAGTTCATAATTTTAATCACTTAATGATATAATTCTCCTTTAAAAGCAATTTGAGAAACATATACGTCGTGAGTAGGTTATTCTTGTTTATAACAATCTTATTTAAGCGACCATGATCTAGGAAATGTAACATCATTTTGTCTCATCTTAGTTTCTATGCAGATGGAAGTTTCTCTTGGTTTTACTAATACATTATTAGTCAAAACATTTCCCTTTATTAAGCTTTGTGGTTTGTTCGATACTTATTACGATTTACGAAATCGATAAAACATTATTGCTTTTAAAATCAAGTACTCATTACTCGCGAATGAGGTTTTACAACATTTTTAACAAAATGTTAATTACCAAGTAAAACAAGTTAAGTCTCTTATCTTTAAGATTAAGCCTCTTAACTTTTAAAATCAGTAAACCATTCTCTTTACCTCTCTTAAAACGTTATACCTAACTTCCCATAAAGCTAGTATAACTCTTCTTTATTATCACACATCAAGTCGTTACCTTTTAAAACCACAAAGCATTTTACACGTATGCGTCTCTACCGTACTACATAGTTATACACATATCATGCTAGAAAAGGTAGGAAGAGGTTCACATACCTCGCGACGATTATCGACTAATAGCAAAACGCTCCAGTACCTCAAACCGTCGGCTACTCCTTAAGCCAAGTAGATCGCGCCACGCATGGTACTTCAACCTATAAGGCCACAAGGCGCTTATTAACATCTAGATCATATCGTAGAACATTCTACAGAAAATTCGGCACCTCTCCCACGCCCGCGTAAATCTCTCCTCTCTATCGAGGCCGACTATCAAGCCAACCGGGGTTTATACATCTAACGGACGTGTACAATTCTACTTCACGAATGCTACACAAGTCTCTTATGTCTGATCCTATGTAATTACGATTCGATTCTCTTTCTTTATATTCGGGCTTAAGTCAAAAGACATTGCGCAAAGGTAGGTTCGATTCTATATATAGTATACTTCAACTATATAATCTTACAACATGTAATTTCCAATTACAATAAGGGACAAGATATTACCTCGATAAGCCCAAAATTATCCTAGTTTAATGCGCTCACGAGCAACGTTTAGCTCAACTCACGCTCCCAGCTCCAAACCACCCTTAGAAGTTCTAACCAACTTCTACTTAATACTCCAACTATCTATGGAGATTTTTCCTTAGGGTTCGTTTTTGTGACTGACGGGAAGTATAATAGTATTTCTGGGCTTTTCGTATAAGTGTAACCTTGGAATACTACAAGGTATAAGGCTAAGGTAATTTGGGTATAGTAACAATACTTTTGAGAGTATTTCTACCAAGAAGGGGGGTATTTATACGAGACAACACCACAAGGGGGGGTGTATACCCCTCGGCCTACCCCACTAGGGGGGGGGGGGGTATTCTCGGCCAAGGGGGGAGGGAGAGCTCTCGGCCACAAGGCCTCACAAAGGGGGAGGGTGGGACGAAACCAACAAGGAGGGAGGGAAGATTTCAAGACTTGGAATTTGTAGAATGGATGAAGAAGTCTTCAAAGGGGGGGGGGGTATTTATAGGTCTAGCAAAGGCCAACCAATGGCCAAGATCATGCCAAGTGCAAGGCAAGTGTAGGGCCATGATCATGCCAAGTGCACCTTATCCATCTACCACAAAAATATCCTACCTACTACTTGACAAAAACCCAACCATTTCGTCCCATGCTTTACGCTCCGCAACTAGAGGGTGACAAGTGTCGCCCTCTTGTTGGTCCAAAAGGTTTCGTCTCTCGGAAAAATCCGCAAAAATAAGAAATGACATAGCCGTAATTTACCCTACGCGAGTTGTGTAAAACGTTTCGTCGAAAAACGACTCTAATCGGGTGTTGTGAACAAAAAATAAATCGGCCAAGCCACTTTAAAGTCCAAACTTTTCTACGTACGTCCTTACGTACATACTCTGGAAATACGGGGTATAACATTCTCCCCTCCTTAGAAACATTCGTCCCGAATGTTCCTTCTAAGTCTCAAAACAAACGCGCGCCAGTATAGTCTTCACTACTATACTTACGAGAACAATCCCTTGTGGCCACGAAACACCGCTCAAATACCTCCATCCAAGTCCACGAGGAAACACCTCTAACATCACCACCAATACCTCTCTCGGGGTTCTAAAATATACTTCTTTCGCACCTTCTCTTTACAAAAGAAATGATCACATCTATGCTCGCCATACATGCTCGCTTCTTCCCTTACGTATCGTACCTTGCTTGTACACTCGAACTCTTACCACATTTCTGTTACTGCTTCAGTTTCCAAAACTCGGGGTTAATATCTCTAACGTGGTCATCATTAACTGGGAACACTCTGGATGGATCTCCGATACTTTCCCGAACATAACAATACGAAAGACCGGACGTACTGCCTCCTAAGTCGGACGGCAAATGCTAACATATAGGCAACCTGGCCTATCCCTCACATGAACTCAAAAGGCCCCAAGTAACTCGGGCTAAGTTTCCTCTGTTTTCCAAGGCTCATCGCACCCTATCCGGGGTGGTACCTTCAAGAAGACCGACCGACTCAACTCTAAGCGTCGTCGCCGATAATCCATACGATTTCTACGAGCCGCCAAAAACCTCTTCTAGATAAGCCTCACCTATCCACGATCTGTTGGAACAAGCTCAACCAACTATCTGAACCTTGCCAACATCAAACCAATCGGCCGTGACTTACACTTCCGCCGCAGCGTCATAAGCGACATCCGAATCGAAATGGTAGCTACTAAAACACTCCCTCAACGGGGACAACAATCCTTACACTACCACGAAATCCACACACGGCAGAGGCGAATACGATCTGAGAGACTCACCGAGTTCCTAATCTGCTGGTAAAACTTCGAGAAAAAGCAGTAGTAACACAGGCTCCACATGCATCATAAGGTAAAGGTAGGCATCGTGCGACCTTACAACCTTTACGATATAACGCCTCGCAACATACCACCGAGTACACGGTTTGGACTAAAAGATAAGGCGGTGACCTCGGCCCGACCATCGTTGAGCAACGTCCACGAACTCGTCTGTTGGTTAACTAAACTTGGGCCAAACACCCTTATGACCCTATCACGGCGAGACCACCAAAACCGACCCCACCACCAAACATGCCGGGTTGACCCGTAACGTGGCCTCAACCCGACCCGGCAGCGCAATACTAGCTCCGATCCGAACAATCTTACTAATAACGTTACGAAAACCTGGCGGTCTTCTTAGCTCAACTACCTCTTTCATTTCACACTACTCGGGACTTATCCCACAAACATAGCTCACGTGCACTATGCACTCCGATAAGGATCAAACATAACACTACACCCTTACTCGAGATGGCCTTACCTCTAAGGTCTCTGCGTATAAAGCTCTAAGGCTCACACCTTCTCTATCCCCAAATCTTACTTGGTTAACTAACCAAGATTTCTAATTACAATTTACACAATGCTATCGAATATAACACTTAAGGTATACTCACCCTATCACACATACTAATCCCTGAGGGTTAAAGATCTATCTCAGTATTCTTGCTTCACTCCTTAGTCGTTCTAATCAAACGCCTGGTGAAGCGCAGCTAAGGAAGGTGACGAACTACCCGTCGATCCTGAAGGCTAAGTCCTCCTACTTACAACCCTCCTACTAGGTCACCCATTCGACACATGTGGCCACGGCGGCCGGTATCTGAGCACCGACAAAAGACGGCGTTCCCGGGATAACGTCATCGCACCTGTGAACACCGGGAAAAACCGAATCTGGTGGTGGAACCTACGTGTAGCTGTGAACCGGAAACTCTGGAGCTCTGACCAACTCTTGCATACCCGAACGCCCCGAGCACATGGAGGACCTTTCTGACCGTGGATGTGTATAATCTAATCTTTGGTGAGGTGACTCGACTCGAAAGATGCCAAGGACCTTTTTATCTGGCCTCTTATGCGTCGCCCGTTAACCCGTCGATCTCTACGTTTCTTGGCCTGCCGCGCACAAGCCCGTACACAGGCCATGCTCAAGCCTAACTGAAGAATTACTCTCGCACAACCCTTTCTAAGATATTCATCAAGACTCGCGGTACATCGGTATACTCTCTGGTAGCCAAATCCATAGCTAGTAACAGGGTTGTCTCTTCGCAATCTATATTCTCTGTTTCCGGTCGTGGAACTGAAGGTTCAAATGTCATGGCGCGATGAGGCTAGCTGCCGCCGTGCTAAACTCTGTTGGGGCTGGTGACGTAGCATAACTCCCCGAACGAAGCACCTAACTCAGGTGATGGTTGGGCCTGTGCCCTCGTAACCCTCTGTACTCTACTCGCAGCTCCCTCGGCTGCCTTGCCCTCCTGGGCCCGGGTTGCCCTACGCGGAGGCATAACGGTAAGGGAAAGAAATACGTGAGAGGGTCCAACTTACAACACAGCTCTAAGGCACGATCTCAGAGTGAGAAGAATAGAAACCAATCCTAAATATCCTATAGCCTCCTGATTATTGGTGTGGTGCACAACACACCGATAATCAAGACTCTACTGGATACGGTCTGTAGACACTTTCCGAGGATTAACTGCTCTGATACCACTTTTGTCACTTTGCCGCGAGTCTCACTCCGGAGACCCAACAAATGGTACCGGGCTGCTTGCGATCCCATACACAGCGGACGTGCCATACGGAGAGCCACGGTTCGGTGCATTCGTGGTAGAGGCTCGGCCTCTTTATCACTTTCGGCCGAAGGAGGTCGATCTGGCAGTACCAAGTATGTGGCGAAAATCGTAAATGAAATCATAGTAGTCTATATAAAGCGGGAGACATGTATGATAACCAAACTACAGTTCACAATAAATAGCGATCATGTCAAGTCGAGGACTCGCCTCAAGTCATCACTCAAATATAACAATGGGTCTCACGCCCAACATCAATCATGCGTGGCATACCTTACCTGCTGCCGGCGATCATGATATAATCACACCAAGAAGTACACACATGAACAACGGGTCCCACTGTGTCATCATAAAAACCGTCTGGTAAATGCGAAGGCATAGCCGACTACTAAAACCACCGTACAAACAAGGTCAAATCAGATCATGAGATCTGTCTGAAGCCGTCACATGATCAAAGGCCGCCACTCGCGCGATATCTAATGTGCGCGTCTAGCCACAGAACTTCCCATAGCTCGCGTGCCACTCGATGGCGCGTGAGGTATTCCGACATCGGTAGCTACTCCGGCGTCTGGACTCGCCGTCGCGTAGCCACAAATACCTAATGACCACAAGGGCGCAAACTAACACGGAACTCGTAGCTCGCGCAGGCCATACTGCACTGCATAAGGTATTCTCGAATCATAGGTCACTAGACACTTTGAGTCTACCCGCGTGGAGGCGACTTAACCTCGGAAACAAGTCAAGGTGAGTGGTATAATACCAACATAACGGTGATCGTTAAACAACTTTAAGCGCAATCGAGGAAAACCCCTTTACACAAAACATCACAAGATACTAACACGTAGCATCCTAGCATGTTTACTTATCAAATCAACAAGAAAGTATTACAAGGCTATCACAAACCAAGACAATCAAGTTATACACACAAGGTACATTCTAATATATGATTAACGGTCGGGTATCTATTCCCAAAGTACTTCATACATTATCTTTTAAAAGATACGTTACGTTTACAAAAGTCACACAATATCGTAGTATATGAAAATAGAGTGATTATCTTTTGAAGTAAATCAAAACACTTCTCTTCGTAAAATCAAGTAACAACATTCTTTTCCAAATGTTTGAGTTTGCCTAATTTCAATTACTCAAGTTTCTCATTTTGAAAGGTTTAGTAGTTCATAATTTTAATCACTTAATGATATAATTCTCCTTTAAAAGCAATTTGAGAAACATATATACGATCGTGAGTAGGTTATTCTTGTTTATAACAATCTTATTTAAGCGACCATGATCTAGGAAATGTAACATCATTTTGTCTCATCTTAGTTTCTATGCAGATGGAAGTTTCTCTTGGTTTTACTAATACATTATTAGTCAAAACATTTCTCTTTATTAAGCATTTCTTTGTGGTTTGTTCGATACTTATTACGATTTCAAATCAGTAAAACATTATTGCTTTTAAAATCAAGTACTCATTACTCGCGAATGAGGTTTTACAACATTTTTAACAAAATGTTAATTACCAAGTAAAACAAGTTAAGTCTCTTATCTTTAAGATTAAGCCTCTTAACTTTTAAAATCAGTAAACCATTCTCTTTACCTCTCTTAAAACGTTATACCTAACTTCCCATAAAGCTAGTATAACTCTTCTTTATTATCACACATCAAGTCAGTTACCTTTTAAAACCACAAAGCATTTTACACATGTACGTCTACCGTACTACATAGTTATACACATATCATGCTAGAAAAGGTAGGAAGAGGTTCACATACCTCGCGACGATTATCGACTAATAGCAAAACGCTCCAAGTACCTCAAACCGTCGGCTACTCCTTAAGCCAAGTAGATCGCGCCACGCATGGTACTTCAACCTATAAGGCCACAAGGCGCTTATTAACATCTAGATCATATCGTAGAACATTCTACAGAAAATTCGGCAGCACCTCCCCCCCCGCAACCGCGTAAATCTCCTCCTCTATCGAGGCCGGCTATCAAGCCAACCAGGGGGGGTTTATACATCTAACCGGACGTGTACAATTCTACTTCACGAATGCTACACAAGTCTCATATGTCTGATCCTATGTAATTACAGCTTCTCTTTCTTTATATTCGGGCTTAAGTCAAAAGACATTGCAAAGCTAGTTCATTCTATATATAGTATACTTCTACTATATAATCTTACAACATGTAATTTCCAATTACAATAAAGGGACAAGATATTACCTCGATAAGCCCAAAATTATCCTAGTTTAATGTCGCTCCTGAGCAACGTTTAGCTCCAACCCGCTCCAAACCACCCTTAGAAGTTCTAACCAACTTCTACTTAATACTCCAACTATCTATGGAGATTTTTCCTTAGGGTTCGTTTTTGTGACTGACGGGAAGTATAATAGTATTTCTGGGCGTTTCGTATAAGTGTAACCTTGGAATACTACAAGGTATAAGGCTAAGGTAATTTGGGTATAGTAACAATACTTTTGAGAGTATTTCTACCAAGAGGGGGGTATTTTATACGAGACAACACCACAAGGGGTGTATACCTCTACCCCACTAGGGGTACTCGACGAGGGAGAGCTCGGCCACAAGGCCTCACAAAGGGGGAGGGTGGGACGAAACCAACAAGGAGGGAGGGAAGATTTCAAGACTTGGAATTTGTAGAATGGATGAAGAAGTCTTCAAAGGGGGGGGGGGGTATTTATAGGTCTAGCAAAGGCCAACCAATGGCCAAGATCATGCCAAGTGCAAGGCAAGTGTAGGGCCATGATCATGCCAAGTGCACCTTATCCATCTACCACAAAAATATCCTACCTACTACTTGACAAAAACCCAACCATTTCGTCCCATGCTTTACCGCCCACTCCCACCAACTAGAGGGTGACAAGTGTCGCCCTCTTGTTGGTCCAAAAGGTTTCGTCTCTCGGAAAAATCCGCAAAAATAAGAAATGACATAGCCGTAATTTACCCTACGCGAGTTGTGTAAAACGTTTCGTCGAAAAACGACTCTAATCGGGTGTTGTGAACAAAAATAAATCGGCCAAGCCATTTTAAAGTCCAAACTTTTCTACGTACGTCCTTACGTACATACTCTGGAAATACGGGGTATAACATATTTACCTCGATGAGCCCAAAATTATCCAAGTTTAATGTCGCTCCTGAGCAACGTTAAGCTCCTACTCCGAGTGCTCCAACCCGCTCCAAACAACCCTTAGAAGTTCTACGCAACTTCTACTTAACACTTCAACCGACTATGAAGGTTTTCCTTAGGGTTTCGTTTAGTGGTTAAAGGAAGTATAATAGTATTGTTTGGGCTTTTGTATAAGTGTAACCTTGGGAATACTACAAGGTATTTGGGTCAAGGTATTTGGACATAACAACAATACTAGGAGAGTATTTCTATACCACAACAAGGGGTATTATACGAAAACAACTAGGCTAGGGGGGGATGCTTTGGACGAGCTACTACTCAAAGGGAAGAGAGCTTCAAGACTTAGGAAGATTTTAGGATGAAGAAGTCTTCCAAAGGGGGGGGGGGGTATTTATAGGTCAAGGAATGACCAACCAATGGCCAAGATCCATCCAAGTGTTAGGCAAGTGTAGGGCTAGGATTAAGCCATGTGCACCTTATCCATCTACCACCAAAATATCACAAAATATCCTACCAACTCCCCTTGACCCAATCGTCCAAGTTGCCGCCCCAAGCCCTTCCAATGTGAGGGTGACACATGTCACCCTCCCGTTGGTCCAACATGTTTCGTCTCTCGGAAAAATCCGCAAAAATTAAAAATGACATAGCCGGAATTTTCCCTTCGCAAGTTTAGTAAAACGTTTCGTCGAAAAACGACTCTTTCCGGCACTTGTGTACAAATTTCGAACCTAGCCTAACTTTAAGGCTTAAATTTATATACGTACGCCCTCACGTACATACTCAGGAAATATGGGGTATAACAGTGACAAGTGTCGCCCTCCCGTTGGTCCAAAATGTTTCGTCTCTCGGCAAAATCCGCAAAATTTAGAAATGACATAGCCGGAATTTACCCTACGAAAGCTGTGGAAACGTTTCGTCGGAAAACTATTCGTTTTGTGGGTTGTGCCCAAAAAAAACGTCCAAGGCCTAAACTTTTAAGGCTAAACTTTTGTACGTATTCCCTTACGTACATACTCTGGAAATACGGGGTATAACAAAGTCCACGAGGAATCACCTCTATCACAAAGGCTCCTACTCGAGGTCTAAAAAAATACTCCATTCGCACCTACTCTTTACAAACGAAATGATCACACCTATGCCTGTAATACATGCTCGCTTCTTCCCTTACTCGTCGTACTCTTCTCGTATCCCCGAACTCTTTATCAAAACTTACCATGTTTCTGGTACTGCTTCTCACTGACTCTGAGTTGCCAATAACCTCTTCTGGATAAGCTCCACCCTATCCACGCCCTGCTGAACAAGTACGAACCAACTATCTGCACCTTGCTTACATCGAATCAGTCGATCGGCAATCTTACACTAGCGCTTATAAAAAGGCTCCAAACGGCGACACCCGAATACTGAAACGGTAGCTATATAATACATACTCAACAAGAGGCGAAGAGTCCTTACAGCTACTCCCGAAATCCAACCACTTGCCCGAGGGTGAATGCGACACTGAGATTCACCTGAGTTCCTAACCTTGCCTGGTAACTCTTCCAGAAAAGAAACAGCCGTAACTTGGACTCCCCTGTCAGCCATAAGGTGAAGGTAGGCACCCCGTGCAGCCTTACAACCTTCTTGAAATAATCATCTCGCAACTTACTACCGAGTACACGGTTTGACTAAAAGATAAGACGGGTTGACCCCATCGGCCCGACTACTGGTCGAACACATCCACGAACTCATACAATGGTTAACTAAACCTGGGCCTAACACCCTCGTGATCCTAACACAAAGCGGGACCACCACAAACTGACCCCATCACCAAACAGGGCGTGGGTCGACCCGCAACACGGCCTCAACCCGACCCGGCAACGCGCAAAACACTAGCTCCCTGATCCGGAACAATCTCACCAATCACGTTACAAAAACCTAACGGTCTTCTAAGCTCAACTACCCTCTTTCATTTCACATCACTCAGGGATTCATCCCACAAAAATATCTCACGTATACTATGCACCTCGATAAGGGTCAAACACGAAATAATTCTTTTACCAAAGATGGCCTCGCCTCTAAGGTCTCTACGTATAATATTCTAAGGCTCCCACTCTCTCTATCCCCCAATCTTACCCGGTTAACTAATCAAAAAAATTCTAATCACACTAACACCATGCTAACCGAAAACAATACTTAAGATATTCGCTACACATATAAATCTCTAAAGGGTTAAGGATATACCTGTATCTACGCGGCACTTCCCCTAGGTCGTTCTAATCAATCCCGCCCTGTTGGGCGCATAGCTGGGGAAGGTAATGAACTATCCACTGATCCCGAAGGCTGAGTCTCTACATCCCCGCCAACTCTGGTTGGACAATTTCTCGCAAAATGGCCCTGCTGGCCGCAAACATAACAAGCTGACGCAGAAGCACGACACTCCCCACGATGACATCGACCACAACGGCCACACCGAGGTGGGGGTGGCCTCCCCTGGCTAACACCCCCTCCTCTCCGAACCACTGCATCCACAACTGGTCTAGTAGGCTGAGTCCTCCTACTTGCATCCTTCCTCATAGAACATTCCCTCGCCATATGGCTCGACGGCCGCAAGTAAAGCAAACACCAATAAAAGGCGACATTCCCGATGATGGCGCCACACCGTGTGAACACCGAGGAATAATCAACCTGTGAGGGACACTGCTGACCGGCGGAGGCGCATGTCTAATCTGCTGCTGAGGCGGTTCGCCTCGAGAGTTACCAAATGATCCTGCCAATCGGGCCCTCTTCTGCTGATCTTGGTTAATCTGTTGATCTCTACATCTCTCAGCCTGCTGCACATAATCCTGAACGCAAGCCCGGCTCATTCCTGACTGAAGAGCTACTTCTTCACAACCCTTCTTTAGATAATCATCAATATCCTTGGTATACCGGTACATAAAATACTCTCTGGCTGCCAAATCCCTTGCTAGTAACAGGGCCGTCTCCTTCCAATCCATATTTTCTGCTCCAAGTCGTGGAACTGAAGGTCCAGATGTCATGGCCGCAGTAGGAACTGCTGCCGCTGTGCCAAACTCTGCTGCTGCTGGCGACGTCTCAGAACTCCCCGCATGAAGTATCACCCCAGGTGATGATTGGGCCTGTGCCCTTCTAACTCTCTGAACTCCACTCGCAGCTCCCTCGGCTGCCTTGCCCTTCTGGGCCCGAGTTGCCTGGCGCGGAGGCATCACTGGTAAAGGAAAGGAATACGTTAGAGGGGTCCAACTTATAACACAGCTCTAAAGCACGATCTCAGAGTGAGAAGAATGGAAACCAATCCTAAATATCCTATAGCCTCCTGATTATTGGTGTGGTGCACAACACACCGATAATCAAGACTCTACTAGATACGGTCTGTAGACACTTTCCGAGGATTAACTGCTCTGATACCACTTTTGTCACTTTGCCGCGAGGTTCTAGTGTCACTCCGGCGACCCAACAAATGGTACCGGGCTGCATGCGATCCCTGAGGTACAACCCTTCTCAGGACGTTCCATACGGAGAGCCACGGTTCTGTTTCGTGGTAGAGCTCGCCTCTTATACGCTCCCCGAAGGAGGTCAGTACAACAGGTACCAAGTATGTGAAACTGAAAATACTGTAAATGAAATCATAGTAGTCTATATAAAGCAGGAGACATGTATGATAACCAAAACTACAGTTCACAATAAATAAGCAGTCATGTCAAGTCAGGGACTCACGCCCTCAAAGTCATCACTCATGCCCGTGGAATACCTTCCTCACTGCCGGCAGTCTATGATGTAAAAGCACCAAGGAATACACATGAACACTAGGTCCTACCTGTGTCATCATAAAACCGTACGGGGTAAGTATGAAGGCATAGCCGACTACTAAAACCCACAGTACAACAAGGTCGCAAACTGTATCATGAGATCTGTCTAGACCGTCACATGATCAAAGCTGGCCACTCGCCCGCAGTATCTAATGTGCGCGTCTAGCCCTGGAACTTCCCATAGCTCCGCATGGGCCACTCCAATGCCCGCATGAGGTATTCCCCGCATCGAGGGTAGCTACTCCCCGGCAGCGTCCTACACTCGCCGTCCGCATGGCCACAAAGACCGCATGACCACAAGGGCCGCATACTAACCTGGAACTCCCGCGATTCGCATAGGCCATCTGACTGCATAAGGTATTCTCGAATCATAGGTCACCGCACTTTGAGTCTACCCCGTCGGAGGCGACTTAACCCGGAATCATGAGTGATATAATATTAACATAACGACTTATCGTTAAACAACCTAAGCACAACAAGGAAAACCCTTTACACAAACATCACAAGATACTAACTCACGTAGCATCCTAACATGTTTACTTATCAAGTCAACAAGAAAGTATTACAAGACTATCACAAATCAATACAATCAAGTTATTCACACAAGGTACTTTCTACATTATGTTAACAAGTTCGGGTTTTTAGCCCCAAAGTACTTCATGTATTACTCTTTTAAAAGATCCGTTTCTTTCACAAAAGTCACACAATACCCGTAGTATAAAAATAGAGTGATTATCTTTTGAAGTAAATCAGAACACTTCTCTTTGTAAAATCGAGTAACAACATTCTTTTCCCAACGCTCAAGTTTGCCTAATTTCAATTACTCAAGTTTCTCATTTTCGAAAGGTTTCGTAGTTCATAGTTTTAATCCTTTAAAATAATTTGAGAAACATATACCTTATGTGTGAGTAGGTTATTATTGTTCATAACAATCTTATTACAACAGCCATGATCTAGGAAATGTAATATCATTTTGTCTCATCTTAGCTCCTATGCAGATGGAAGTTTCTACTGGTTTTAATAATACTTTATTAGTCAAAACATTTCCCTTTATTAGCGTTGTTGTGGTTTGTTCGACATTCATTCTGATTGGTAAAACATCATTCCTTTTGAAAACCAAAAATACTATTTACTCACGAATGAGGTTTCACATTTTTTCACATTAGTATAATTAAGTCAAGTCTCTTATTTTCTTAAATCAATAAATCATTCTTTTTATCACTCTTAAGCCGTTATACCTAACTTCCCATAAAGCTAGTATAACTCTTAAGCTTTTAAAACCAAGTGTTACTCTTAAAAAGGTTTCTTAATTCTTTCGAACTACTTCAGATTCTTTTTATTCAGGCTTAAGTCAAAAGACATTGTCGTACTTATTATTCAGGCTTAAGTCCGAAGACATTGCCGTAATTATTATTCAGTTAACACACGTCGCTCACCGTACTATATACATATTCTTTAAAATATCATGCTCAAGAGGATAGGAAAAATCACATACCTTCTCGGCGAAATCCACCTGCCAAGTTGAATATGTCGCGCGCAGAGAATCGACCTATAATAGTCAAATACGTCTATCAACGTCTAGATCAGACTGCATAAAGCTCTAGCGAGAGGGTTCTATATCCTACGGAAAGTTGGGCAGACTTCCCTACCCTGAGCTACTCAAGTCTCTGTGAAAACAGCCAATTCTATTCTTTAATATCCTTCTAAGTATTTATACTTATTCCTATACTTCTACAGTATGTATTTTCTAATTACAAAAGGAGGATAAGGTTATTTACCTCGGTAAGCCCAATAATATCCTAGATAAAAGTCGCGTCTGAGCAAGGTTTAGCTCCTAAGTTGTACGCTCCGGTAGCTCCAAGAAAACCCTAGAAGTTCTTCACAACTTCTACTAAGGACTAAGGGATTTGGGCTAGGGTATTTTGGGCATTATAACAATACTAGAAGGCAACTTTTCTACCAAGGGAAGGGGGGGTAGGTTTCGGCTAGGCTAGGGGGCCTCGCCAAACTTTACTCAAAGGGGAGGTGTTGGACGAAATGCTCACAAAGGGAGAGGGGAGGATTTTTCAAGACTTGGAAGTAATTTGTGGATGAAGAACTCTTCATCACAAGAGGGGTATTTATAGGTCAAGGGATGGCCAACCAATGGCCAAGATTATGCCAAGTGCAAGGCAAGTGTAAGGTCAAGATTTGGGCAAGTGTCCTTAGCCAACTTGCACACAAAATATCCTACCAACTCCAAGACAAAAATGGCCATCCAATCGCCTAACGCCCCACATCCATCAATTGGAGGTGACATGTGGCGCCCTCCGGTTGTTCCAAATTTTTTCGTCTCTCGTAAAAATCCGAAAAAATTAGAAATGAAATAGCCGTATTTTATCCTACGCGTGTTGTTTAAAACTTTTCGTCTAAAAACGACTCTAATCGGGTGTTGTGCACAAATAATATTCGGCCAAGCCACCTAGGGGGGGGTGACACGTGTCGCCCTCCTACTCGTCCAAAATATTTCATCTTCCAAAATATCCACAATGGCCAAAATCTCAAAACAAAGTGGGCCCTACAAAATCAGAAATTTCTCCCGTGGGCCCCACGTGACCATTTCCGAAAATAAAATTCCATAATTCTCTAATATTCCAAGAAGTCCGAATACCAAATCTGGGAATCCAATTCCCATTAACGAACCTTTTTCCTTCACAAAAACCGGAAACTTTTCCGTGGAAAAATCACCTCTTTCTTCCTTTCCAATTTCAATGTCGTATTCTCGTACGTACGTCCTCGCATACATACCCTGGAACTACGGGGTATAACAAGCTCCACCTGCGCCACGTAGCTGACGGGGGCAAGTGAATCGGCTACGCACCAGATCACAACCGTAAGTCACGAAGCTCCATCCAAATACTGACTCGCGAATCTGACACGTGGCAGGTGCAATAACCTATACCAGATCCACCTGCGTCACGTAGCTGACGGGGGCAAGTAAACAGGCTACGCACCCGATCACAACCGTAAGTCACGATACTTCGCCATAAATAACCATAATGGTCACATGTCCACATCATCGGTGTAGACATGCCCATGTAAAAATAATAATGGGCGTGCACTGTGGAATCTTCCACATCGCCAGACGCCCAAGTAAGTTCTCAACAAGTCAACCGGCCCTCCATCGAGAGACGCGGTAGAATAGAAACACAATTCTTGCACAACAAAGACTATCTCAATAAGCATAGGCAAGTTACCCAACAACAAGTATAGGCAAGTTATACACAACTCAAAGTACTTTCATTTTAAGTCAAAATCCGGGTGTTAACCCTAAAGTACTACGTACGTTAAATTCCTTTTTAAAGAGATCCATTCCTTTTATAAAAGTCACCCGATACCCGTAGTGTAAAATAGAGTGACTCACATTTTTTAGGTAAACCAAAACACTTTCCTTTTTAACCACATTCTTTTCCCTAAGGTTCCAGTTTGCCTAATTTCAATTACTCAAGGCTCTTTATTTTAGAAAAGTTTCATAGTTCAATGTCTTAATCTCTTTTAAAACATTTGAGTAACATATGCCTTATATGAGTGTAGGTTATTCTTATTCATAATCAATCTTATTAAGCAGCCATTATCTAGGAAATGTAATATCATTTTGTCTCATCTTAGTTTCTATGCAGATGGAGGTTTCTACTGGTTTTAATAATACTTCATTATTCAATACATTTTCCTTTATTAACGCTGCAGTGGTTTGTCGATACTCTTTCTGATTTCCGAAATCAGTAAAACATTATTCCTTTTAAAACCAAGTACTCATTACTCACGAATGAGGTTTCACACTTTTAACAAACTTCATATCAATACCATTAAGTCAAGTCTCTTATCTTTTAAGATTAAGTCTCTTAACTTCTAAAAATCAGTAAACCATTCTTTTTATTCTGCCACGACTGCCCGGGTTCAGTGATCGTGCCTTACCCGCACCCAAGTAGCCATACATCGAGAGAAAATCAGGAATATAAAACAAGACATGAATCAATGAAAATTTAGACACGGTTTATATGAGAAAAGTCGCTTTTCGTAATATATATAAACCAAGTTTTGCAGTTACATCCCGAATGTACAATAGGACTACAGACCTCTAAAGAAGTAAACCACTATGGCGGGACAGGGCCCCGCCATACCCTGAATGTACAAAACTATCTACAATACAGGGAGATCATACCAAAAGTAGAGCCTCGGAGAAGATGGAGCTCACGACACCAAAGCAAAGATCCTAAGGATGTGGATCTAGCACTGCCGCCTTACCGCGGCATGAACGCAGCCCAAGGAGGTCGATAACAGTACTAAGTATGTGAAATCAGAAGAACTTAAATGAAATCATATCATTTTAAAACCTTTACAAATATGTATGAAACAACCAAGGAAACCGCATAAGTGCCACATCACAAACAAGAGCAACAATAGGTAAACTGTAATAGTCTTTTCTAGCTGCGAATGATCGGCGGGCCAATTGCCCGTAGTATCACCATGCAAGCCTAATCACGACTCCGTAGTCCGCATAGGCCACTCACGTCGCCCGCATAGGGTATATAACCGCGTCGAGGGTAGCTACTCGGCGTCGTCCCCGACTCGTAGTCCGCATGGCCACATAGACCGCATGAGGTATAACCCCGCACACTAACACGGAACTCCGTAGCTCGCATAGGTCCTGGACCCGCATGAGGTATTCTCGAATCATGGTCCTGCATCGCTGAGTCTACCCCGCGTCGGAGGCGACTTAACCCCAGAACATGTCAAGAGGTGAGTGATATTACACTAACATAACAGCTTATCGTTAAACAACATAAGCACAACAAGAATACTCTCTTATACAAACGTTACAAGACACTAACACACATAGCATCATATCATGTCTACTTATCAACCATCTTATTATTCTTTTCACAAATCAATATAAGTCTGTTATCAACACATAGGTAAACTGTTCCTTTTATTATTCTTAAGTGGTTATACCTAACTTCCCATAAAGCTAGTATAACTTTTAAGCTTCTGTTTTAAAAACTAATTAGTTCTCTTCTGAAAAAAATGATTCAGTATTCTTTTGAAATGCTTTCCGATCCTTATTATTCAGGCTTAAGTCGCGAGACATTGCCGTAAGTATTATTCAGGCTTAAGTCGAAAGACATTGCCGTAGTTATTATTCAGTTAACACATGTACGTCTACCGTACTATATATATATTTTAAAAATATCATGCTTTAGGAAGAATCACATACCTTCTCGGCGAAATCCACCTGCCAAGTTGAATATGTCGCGCGCAGAGAATCAGCCTATAATAGTCAGACACGTCTATCAACGTTCAGACTATTCTGTAAACAGTTCTAAGCAGAGGGTTCTATATCCTACGGAAAATTGGGCAGCACTTCCCTACCCGGTGAGCTACTCAAGTCTCATCGTGAAAACAAATTCTATGTAAGTGCAAACGATTATTCTTCTTTTAAACCCTTCTACTGTGATAACAGTTCAATTCTATTCTGTAATATTCTTCTAAGTATTTAATACTTATTCTTATACTACTACAGTATGTATTCTCTAATTACAAAAGAAGGACAAGATTATTTACCTCGGTAAGCCCAATAATATCCTAGATAAAAGTCGATCCGGAGCAAGGCTTAGCTCCTAAGTTGTACGCTCCGATAGCTCCAAGGAAACCTTAGAAGTTCTTCACAACTTCTACTAAGTACTAAGGGATTTGGGCTAGGGTATTTTGGGCATTATAACAATACTAGAAGGCAACTTTTCTACCAAGGGAAGGGGGGGTAGGTTTCGGCTAGGCTAGGGGGGGGGCCCTCGGCCAAACTTTACTCAAAGGGGGGTGTTGGACGAAATGCTCACAAAGGGAGAGGGGAGGATTTTTCAAGACTTGGAAGTAATTTTGTGGATGAAGAACTCTTCATCACAAGAGGGGTATTTATAGGTCAAGGGATGGCCAACCAATGGCCAAGATTATGCCAAGTGCAAGGCAAGTGTAAGGTCAAGATTTGGGCAAGTGTCCTTAGCCAACTTGCACACAAAATATCCTACCAACTCCAAGACAAAAATGGCCATCCAATTCGGCATAATGCCGCCCCACATCCATCAATTGGAGGGTGACAAGTGTCGCCCTCCCGTTGGTCCAAAATGTTTCGTCTCTCGGAAAAATCCGCAAAAATTAGAAATGACATAGCCGGAATTTACCCTACGAAAGCTGTGGAAACGTTTCGTCGGAAAACTATTCATTTTGTGAGTTGTGCCAAAAAAAAATGTCCAAGGCCTAAACTTTAAGGCCAAACTCGTACGTACGCCCTCACGTACATACTCCGGAAATACGGGATATAACATTCTCCCCTCCTTAGAAACATTCGTCCCGAATGTTCCTTCCCAAGACAGTTAACGATAAGGTTCTTCATTACTTAAACAGTTGCAAATGCCACACACGGCCACAGAACAACACTTAGGCATAAATGATAACGAAAATTTACAAGTAGGAAAGTGAATTACCTGGAGGTGTGGGGAATAGGTGAGGATACTTCCGCCTCATGTCCTCCTCAGCTTCCCACGTCATCTCCTCCCTGAGCTCGTTCCGCCACAAGACTTTGACGGAAGCCACGTCCTTGGTCCGCAGACGCCTAACCTGACGATCGATTATCGCTATGGGAACCTCCTCATACGATAACCCCTCGGTCACCTGGACATCGTCAATCGGATGCACCCTAGATGGATCCCCGATACATCTCCTCAGCATAGAAACATGAAATACCGGATTCACTGCCTCCAGATCGGACGGCAGATCCAACTCATAGGCAACCTTGCCTACCCTACGGACAATCTGATACGGCCCAATGTACCTTGGGCTGAGTTTCCCCTTCTTCCCGAATCTCATCACACCCTTCATGGGTGACACCTTTAGGAAAACCCAATCATGAACCCCGAACTCCAGATGTCGACGACGATGATCTGCATATGACTTCTGTCGACTCTGAGCTGTCAGCAACCTCTCCTGGATAAGCTTCACCTTATCCACTGCCTGCTGCACCAAATCTGGTCCCACTAACTGCACCTCGCCCACATCGAACCAACCTATAGGCGATCTGCACTTCCTCCCATACAAGGCCTCATGGCGCCATCCGAATCTTGGAGTGGCTATTATTGTACGCAAACTCAACTAGAGGCAAATGATCCTCCCAGCTACCCCTGAAGTCGATAACACAAAGCTCGCAAAGATATCTCAAGAGTGCGGATAGTGCGCTCTGCTCGTCCGTCTGCTGGATGGAATGCGATTCGAGCTCATCTGCGCCCCTAAACCTCTGCGAAAGACCTCCGGAAGTTAGCCGTAAATCGGGCTCCTCATGCGATATGATCGAAATAGGGACTCATGCGATCGGCGATCTCTCGGATGTAAAGTCGGCATAATCCTCACCAAAAAGTCGTCACGGCGGAAGAAAGTGGGCTGATTTCGTCAGCCTGTCGATGATAACCCATATAGAATCATGTCTCCTCTGAGTGCGAGGTAATCCTGTGATGAAGTCCATGTTGATCACCTCCCACTTCCACGTCGGGATCTCTATCGTCTGTAACAAACCACCAGGCCTCTGGTGCTCTACCTTCACCTGCTGACAACACGGGCACTGAGCTACGAACTCTGCAACGTCCCTCTTCAAGCCATCCCACCAATACACAGATCTAAGGTCGTGGTACATCTTGGTCGACCCTGGATGGATAGAGTAACGCGCGCTGTGTGCTTCTGTCACGACCCGTTCCGGGGCCCGTGACTGGTGCCTTACCCGAGCACCCAAGTAGTCATACATCAGAGTAATCAGCGGAACATAAAATTAAAACATGAAACAACTGTAAAATGAGACACATTTTACCTGAAAGAAAATCGCCTTTCGGCATATATATAAAACTAAAACTTGAACAGTTTAATCCTTTTTACAACCCTGCCCACAACAAGATTACTGCACCTAAGATTTACAACAACTATGACGGACAGGGGCCCGCCATACCACAGATGTACAAGAACCTACAACTCAGGAACACATACCAAAAGATAAGCCTCCAAGGAATGGAGCTTCCGTCTGCTGAAAGGTGATCCTAAAAGCGGATCGACAAATGTACTTCTACTGCATGAACGCAGCCCCCCGAAGGAGGTCAGTACAACAGGTACCAAGTATGTGAAACTGAAAATACTGCAGTTAAATCATAACAGTCTATATAAAGCAGGAGACATGTATGATAACCAAAATACAGTTCACGATAATCAAGCAGTCATGTAAGTCAGGGACTCACGCCCTCAAAGTCGTCACTCAAATATAACAATGGGTCTCACGCCCACAACATCAATCATGTTCGCATCATGGCCACATGCCCCCGGAATTCTGCATCGGTGTAGACATGTCCATGATGCAACAATAATAATAACAATGCCGCATGGCCACATGCCCCCGGAATTCTGCATCGGTGTAGACATGTCCATGTAACATCAACAACAATATATCGGGTGATCAACCCGGCCGCATGGCCACATGCCCCCGGAATTCTGCATCGGTGTAGACATGTCCATGTAACCACAGTAACAATATATCGGGTAATCAACCCTGCCGCATGGCCACATGCCCCCGGAATTCTGCATCGGTGTAGACATGTCCATGTAAGTTCTCAACAAGTCAACCGGCCCTCCAACGAGAGGCGCGGTAGTATAGAAACACAATTCTACAACAAAGGCTATCACAACAAGCATAGGCAAGTTACACAACAACAAGCATAGGCAAGTTATACACAACTCGAGGTACTTCCATTTTATATCAAAGTCCGGGTTTTAACCCTAAAGTACTACGTACGTTAAATTCCTTTTAAAGAGATCCATTCCTTTTATAGAAGTCACCCAATACCGTAGTATAAAATAGAGTGACTCACATTTTTAGCAAACCAAAACACTTCTCTTATTAAAGCCAAGTTATCACATTAAAACCAATGTTAAAACCCTTCTTTTGTTTTCATAAAGTCGTTATAACTAACTTCCCATAAAGCTGTTATAACACTTTATGTTTTAAACCAATTTAAGACATAACAATGCCTTTCTTTTTCCTAAAGTTCGGTTTGCCTAATTCCAATTACTCAAGTCTCTTTTTAGAAAAGTTTCATAGTTCAATGTCTTAATCTCTTTTAAAACAATTGAATAACATATGCCATATGTGAGTAGTTTATTTTATAACCATCTTTATTAAAGCAGCCATGATCTAGGAAATGTAACATCATTTTGTCTCATCTTAGCTTCTATGCAGATGGAGGTTTCTACTGGTTTTAATAATACTTCATTATTCATTACATTTTCCTTTATTAACGCTGCAGTGGTTTGTCGATACTCATTCTGATTCAAATCATAAAACATTATTCCTCTTTAAAAACCAAGTACTCATTACTCACGAATGAGGTTTCACACAAAACTCATATTAATTCATTTAAGTTAAGTCTCTTATCTTATAAGATCAAGTCTCTTAACTTCTAACAATTAGTAAACCATTCTCTTTATCTCTCTTAAGACGTTATACCTAACTTCCCATAAAGCTAGTTTAACTCTTATGTTTTCAAAAACAAGCATTACTCTTCTGTCAAAAACGTTTCTTAATTATGTTGAAATACTTCAAGATTCTTTATTATTCAGGCTTAAGTCAAAAGACATTGCCATAATACTACATTCGCTAACCCACGTACGTCTACCGTACTATATATATGTTCCTTTAAAATATTTCAAGGTTCTTATTATTCAGGCTTAAGTCAAAAGACATTGCCGTACAATTATATTCAGTTAGCACACGTACGTCTACCATTACATATATATATTATTCGGGCTTAAGTCAAAAGACATTGCCACACGTCGTCCGTCTTATATATATATACTTTTAAAATACTTCATGCTCAAGAGTATAAGAAGAATCACATACCGCGACGATTATCGACTATAAGCAAAACGCTTCACGGCTATAACCCGGCTAGCCTTGTCCACCTTCTAAGTAGCACAGGCTACTTGCAAAACATTCAACCAATAAAGGTTATCAGTCTACTGTAATACAGTCCTATGTAAGTACAGTTTAACTTCTACTTGCATTCTTCTGAAGTGATTTCAGTTCAATCCTTTTCTGTAATATCCTTCTATTACAGTTCAATTCTCTTCTATGAATCTTATATTCATTTCTACTATGACAGTATGTAATTTCCAATTACAATAGAAGGACAGTAGTATTTACCTCGATGAGCCCAAAATTATCCGAGTTTAAAGTCGCTCCTGAGCAATGCTTAGCTCCTACTCCGAGTGCTCCAATCCGCTCCAAACACCCTTAGAAGTTCTAACCAACTTCTACTTAAATACTTCAACTATCAATGAAGATTTTCCTTAGGGTTTCGTTTAGTGGCTAAAGAAGGTATAATAGTATTTTCTGGGCTTTTGTAAGTGTAACCTTGGGAATACTACAAGGTATTTGGGCCAAGGTATTTGGGCATAACAACAATACTTGGAGAGTATTTCTATACCACAAAAGGGGGGTATTTATACGAGACAACTAGGCTAGGGGGGGGGTACCCCATGGCTAGACACCACAAAGGGGGGAGGGGGTGGCTCTCGGCCAAGGCTCCCTCAAAGGGGGGGGGGGGGGGAGACTCTTTGGACGAGAACTATCTCAAGAGGGGAGGGAGGAATTCAAGACTTAGAAAGATTTTAGGATGAAGAAGTTCATCAAGTTAGAGGGGTATTTATAGGTCAAGGAATGGCCAACCAATGGCCAAGATCCATCCAAGTGTTAGGCAAGTGTAGGGCTAGGATCAAGCCAAGTGCACCTTATCCATCTAACACACCAACTTGCACAAAATATCCTACCAACTAAAGTGCTCCCATTTTCGTCCATTAGCCGCCCCACTTCCTCCAATGTGAGGGTGACACATGTCACCCTCCCGTTGGTCCAACATGTTTCGTCTCTCGGAAAAATCCGCAAAAATTAGAAATGACATAGCCGGAATTTTCCCTTCGCAAGTTTAGTAAAACGTTTCGTCGAAAAACGACTCTTTTCGGCACTTATGCCCAAATTTCGAACCTAGCCTAACTTTAAGGCTTAAATTTTTAATATGTATGCCCTCACGTACATACTCTGGAAATACGGGGTATAACATTCTTCCCTCCTTAGAAACATTCGTCCCGAATGTTCCTTCTTAAGACGGATAATGATGAAGTTCCTCTGCAAGTTGCCAATGCCACAGCTTGGCCACGGAATAACACACGTTCCCTTCCTTCCTTACTCGTCGTGCCCTTCTCGAACACTTGAACTCTTCTAGTATACGTACCACACTTCAGTCATCGCTTCAGTTTCCAAAACTTTGGAGTCACCACCTCCAAACTTGGTCATCTCACTAGCTTCGCTTCCTTTAAGGCCATTCCCGGCCTTCACGAACCGATTCTGGTCGAACGCATCCACGAACTTATACGATGGTTATCTAAACTTGGGCCTAGCACCCTCGTGACCCTACCACCTGGCGGGACCACCCAGAGCTGACCCTACCTCTAAACAGGCCGCGGGTTGGCCCTCAACATGGCCCCAACCCGACCTACTTAATGCATCACGCTCTTGTTCCCCGCTCCGGAACAATCTTACCTCTACAGGTCATGAAAGCTACCACTTCCATTTCACACTACCCAGGGACTTATCACACAATACATTCTAGGCATAAATGCTCTCCGACAAGGATTACTTGCAAAAATCCTGCACTCAAGACGGCCTTACATCTAAGGTCTCAATTGTAATATTCTAAGGTTCATCATTTCCTCACCCCCAGGCTTACCCGTTTACACTAACCAGGTTTCTAAATCACATTTTAGCACAAGCTATCCGAACATAACACTTAACACATTATCATAGCATCAATACATACAAGTCTCTAGAGGGTTAAGGATATACCTGTCTCTACCGCTTTTCTAATCACAGTCCTGCCCTGCAGGGCGCATAGCTAGTGAAGGCGATGAACCAGCCACTGATCCTGAAGGCTGAGTCGTAACATCCGTGCTACCCTTGGTCGGACAGTTCCTCGCAAAATGGCCCTGCTGGCCGCAAAAATAACAAGCTCCCTTGGCACCACGACATTCCCCAAAATGCGGTCTACCACATCGACCACACCGAGGTAGGGGTGACTGCACCTGGCCAACACCCCTACTCCCCTGGAAACTTGAACCCATGGAGCTCTGACCTGCTCCTGAATACTCTGGATGCCCTGAAGGTTGTGGAGGACCACTGCCTCGGGCGGAGGTACAAAACTAGTTTCCGCCGAGGCGGTCCGCCTCGATAGTCACTAAAGGACCTCATTGCTCGCCCTTCTGCGATCTCGGTCATTCCGTAGATTTCTCCGCTCACATCCAGTGGATAAGCTCGCACGCGGCAATGTCCATGCCCGGCTGAAGGGCTACACCCGAACAACTCTCTGCTAGGTAATCATCAAGCCCTGTAATATATCGGTGCACTCGATCCTCCATATTAGCTACTAATGCGGGAACATACCGGGCCAATGAGTCGAACTCCACATTGTACTCCCGAATCAGACGCCTGCTCGCCTCAATATCAAAAATCTGTCGGCCCGAGCCCTCCTCATCTGTGGAGGCAAGAAATATGCCAGGAAGGCCCCCGAAAACTCGTCCCAAACGGCTGGAAGTGCATTATCTCCCCGGGACAGCTCCCACGAATCAAACCAGTCGACTGCGGTATCACGCAGCCGATGTGAACCTAAGACCACCGACTCGGTCTCCGAAGCCTTGATCACTCTCATGATCCGATGTAACTGTCGGATGAACTCCTGCGGATCATCCTCAGGCCTTGACCCGTAGAACTCGCGCTACATCTCGTAAAGTCTTGTAGCCTCAAACTATCCGATCTAGGGTGAACCGCCATCGCATCGAACCGCTTCCATCGGCCTATCCTCATATCTCGCCACGACCGCCGCGATGGCGGGCCATCTCCTTGTAACCCATCTCTCGCCTGCATCGTGGACCGAGGCTCGTGCATCAGAGTCTCGGCAGCCCACCGCCGCTCTAAACTCGCTGGTCTTTGTGGCGTCGCGAAACTCGCCCGGAAGCACTGCCTCGTGTATCGACTGCTCGCGCTCGTACTCCTCTCAGTATCCCACTAATAGCTCCTCAATCGCCTTGCCCATACGGGCTCAGGTTTTACGCGGAGGCATAAGCGGTAAAACGAAGGAATAGGTCGGAGGGTCCAACTTATCACACGGCTAAGGCACGATCTCAGAATGAGAAGAAATGGAAACCAATCCTAAATGTCCTGCAGCCTCCTGATTATAGATGTGGTGCACAACACACCGATAATCAAGACTCTACTAGACACGGTCTGTAGACACTTTCCGAGGATTAACTGCTCTGATACCACTTCTGTCACGACCCGTTCCGGGGCCCGTGACTGGTGCCTTACCCGGGCACCCAAGTAGTCATACATCAGAGTAATCAGCGGAACATAAAAATAAAACATGAAACAACTGTAAAATGAGACACATTTTACCTGAAAGAAAATCGCCTTTCGGCATATATATAAAACTAAAACTTGAACAGTTTAATCCTTTTTACAACCCTGCCCACAACAAGATTACTGGACTCTAAGATTTACAACAACTATGACGGGACAGGGCCCCGCCATACCCCTGAATGTACAAGAACCTACAACTCAGGGAACACATACCAAAAGATAAGCCTCCGAAGGAACGGAGCTTCCCGATACGCTGAAAGGTGATCCTAAAAGCGGGGATCGACAGCCAATGTACTTCTACCTGCGGCATGAACGCAGCCCGGCGAGGTCAAGACAACAGTACCAAGTATGTGAAATCAAAATATCGCGATTAAATCATAACAGTCTATATAAAGCAGGAGACATGTATGATAACCAAAATACAGTTCACGATAATCAAGCAGTCATGTAAGTCAGTGACTCACGCCCTCAAAGTCGCCACTGAATATAACGATGGTCTTACGCCCACAACATCAATCATGTTCGCATCATGGCCACATGCCCCCGGAATTCTGCATCGGTGTAGACATATCCATGATGCAACAATAATAATAGCAATGCCGCATGGCCACATGCCCCCGGAATTTTGCATCGGTGTAGACATGTCCATGTAAGTTCTCAACAAGTCAACCGGCCCTCCAACGAGAGGCGCGGTAGTATAGAAACACAATTCTACAACAAAGGCTATCACAACAAGCATAGGCAAGTTACACAACAACAAGCATAGGCAAGTTATACACAACTCGAGGTACTTCCATTTTATATCAAAGTCCGGGTTTAACC
Source organism: Przewalskia tangutica (assembly GCA_029844215.1). Taxonomy (NCBI): domain Eukaryota; kingdom Viridiplantae; phylum Streptophyta; class Magnoliopsida; order Solanales; family Solanaceae; genus Przewalskia; species Przewalskia tangutica. Next base: position 110,862,722 of record CM056718.1, read on the forward strand.
CTAAAGTACTACGTACGTTAAATTCCTTTTAAAGAGATCCATTCCTTTTATAGAAGTCACCCAATACCCGTAGTATAAAATAGAGTGACTCACATTTTTAGCAAACCAAAACACTTCTCTTATTAAAGCCAAGTTATCACATTAAAACCAATGTTAAAACCCTTCTTTGTTTTCATAAAGTCGTTATAACTAACTTCCCATAAAGCTGTTATAACACTTTATGTTTTAAACCAATTTAAGACATAACAATGCCTTTCTTTTTCCTAAAGTTCCAGTTTGCCTAATTCCAATTACTCAAGTCTCTTTTTAGAAAAGTTTCATAGTTCAATGTCTTAATCTCTTTTAAAACAATTGAATAACATATGCCATATGTGTGAGTAGTTTATTTTATAACCATCTTTATTAAAGCAGCCATGATCTAGGAAATGTAACATCATTTTGTCTCATCTTAGCTTCTATGCAGATGGAGGTTTCTACTGGTTTTAATAATACTTCATTATTCATTACATTTTCCTTTATTAACGCTGCAGTGGTTTGTCGATACTCATTCTGATTTCCGAAATCAGTAAAACATTATTCCCTCTTTAAAAACCAAGTACTCATTACTCACGAATGAGGTTTCACACAAAACTCATATTAATTCATTTAAGTTAAGTCTCTTATCTTATAAGATCAAGTCTCTTAACTTCTAACAATTAGTAAACCATTCTCTTTATCTTTCTTAAGACGTTATACCTAACTTCCCATAAAGCTAGTATAACTCTTATGTTTTCAAAACCAAGCATTACTCTTCTTTCAAAAAGGTTTCTTAATTCTGTTGAAATACTTCAAGATTCTTTATTATTCATGATTAAGTCAAAAGACATTGCCATAATACTACATTCAGTTAACCCACGTACGTCTACCGTACTATATATATGTTCCTTTAAAATATTTCAAGGTTCTTATTATTCAGGCTTAAGTCAAAAGACATTGTCGTACAATTATATTCAGTTAGCACACGTCTACGACTACATATATATATTATTCAGGCTTAAGTCAAAAGACATTGCCACACGTACGTCTACCGTACTATATATATATACTTTTAAAATACTTCATGCTCAAGAGTATAAGAAGAATCACATACCTCGCGACGATTATCGACTATAAGCAAAACGCTCCACGGCTATAACCCGGCTAGCCTTGTCCACCTTCTAAGTAGCACAGGCTACTTGCAAAACATTCAACCAATAAAGGTTATCAGTCTACTGTAATACAGTCTTATGTAAGTACAGTTTAACTTCTACTTGCATTCTTCTGAAGTGATTTCAGTTCAATCCTTTTCTGTAATATCCTTCTATTACAGTTCAATTCTCTTCTATGAATCTTATATTCATTTCTACTACGACAGTATGTAATTTCCAATTACAATAGAAGGACAGTAGTATTTACCTCGATGAGCCCAAAATTATCCGAGTTTAAAGTCGCTCCTGAGCAATGCTTAGCTCCTACTCCGAGTGCTCCAATCCGCTCCAAACAACCCTTAGAAGTTCTAACCAACTTCTACTTAAATACTTCAACTATCAATGAAGATTTTCCTTAGGGTTTCGTTTAGTGGCTAAAGAAGGTATAATAGTATTTTCTGGGCTTTTGTAAGTGTAACCTTGGGAATACTACAAGGTATTTGGGCCAAGGTATTTGGGCATTATAACAATACTTGGAGAGTATTTCTATACCACAAAAGGGGGGTATTTATACGAGACAACTAGGCTAGGGGGGGGGTACCCCACGGCTAGACACCACAAAGGGGGGAGGGGGTGGCTCTCGGCCAAGGCTCACTCAAAGGGAGACTCTTTGGACGAGAACTATCTCAAGAGGGGAGGGAGGAATTCAAGACTTAGAAAGATTTTAGGATGAAGAAGTTCATCAAGTTAGAGGGGTATTTATAGGTCAAGGAATGGCCAACCAATGGCCAAGATCCATCCAAGTGTTAGGCAAGTGTAGGGCTAGGATCAAGCCAAGTGCACCTTATCCATCTACCACACCAACTTGCACAAAATATCCTACCAACTAAAGTGCTCCCATTTTCGTCCATTAGCCGCCCCACTTCCTCCAATGTGAGGGTGACACATGTCACCCTCCCGTTGGTCCAACATGTTTCGTCTCTCGGAAAAATCCGCAAAAATTAGAAATGACATAGCCGGAATTTTCCCTTCGCAAGTTTAGTAAAACGTTTCGTCGAAAAACGACTCTTTTCGGCACTTGTGCCCAAATTTCGAACCTAGCCTAACTTTAAGGCTTAAATTTTTAATACGTACGCCCTCACGTACATACTCTGGAAATACGGGGTATAACATTCTCCCCTCCTTAGAAACATTCGTCCCGAATGTTCCTTCTCAAGACGGATAATGATGAAGTTCCTCTGCAAGTTGCCAATGCCACAGCTTGGCCACGGAATAACACACGTTCCCTTCCTTCCTTACTCGTCGTGCCCTTCTCGAACACTTGAACTCTTCTAGTATACGTACCACACTTCAGTCATCGCTTCAGTTTCCAAAACTTTGGAGTCACCACCTCCAAACTTGGTCATCTCACTAGCTTCGCTTCCTTTAAGGCCATTCCCGGCCTTCACGAACCGATTCTGGTCGAACGCATCCACGAACTTATACGATGGTTATCTAAACTTGGGCCTAGCACCCTCGTGACCCTACCACCTGGCGGGACCACCCAGAGCTGACCCTACCTCTAAACAGGCCGCGGGTTGGCCCTCAACATGGCCCCAACCCGACCTACTTAATGCATCACGCTCTTGTTCCCCGCTCCGGAACAATCTTACCTCTACAGGTCATGAAAGCTACCACTTCCATTTCACACTACCCAGGGACTTATCACACAATACATTCTAGGTATAAATGCTCTCCGACAAGGATTACTTGCAAAATCCTGCACTCAAGACGGCCTTAAATCTAAGGTCTCAATTGTAATATTCTAAGGTTCATCATTTCCTCACCCTGAGCTTACCCGTTTACACTAACGTGTTTCTAAATCACATTTTAGCACAAGCTATCCGAACATAACACTTAACACATTATCATAGCATCAATACATACAAGTCTCTAGAGGTTAAGGATATACTGTCTCTCTACTTTCTAATCACGATCGCGCACTGCCGCAGTAGCTAGTGAAGGCGATGAACGACCATCGATCTCGGCGTGAGTCGTAACATCCGTGCTACCCTTGGTCGACAAGTTCCTCGCAAAATGGCCTGCTGGCCGCAAAAATAACAAGCTCCTTGGCACCACGACATTCCCAAAATGCGGTCTACCACATCGACCACACCGAGGTAGGGTGACCGCGCTGACAACACCCCTACTCCTCGAAACTTGAACCCATGGGCTCGACCGCTCACGAATACTCTGGATGCCACGAAGGTTGTGGAGGACCACTCTGCCGGCGGAGGTACAAAACTAGGCTGGCCGAGGCGGTCCGCCTCGAAAGTCACCAAAGGACCTCTGCTACGCCCTCTTCTGCGATCTCGGTCATTCCGTCGATTTCTCCGCCTCACATCCAAGTGGATAAGCTGCATGCGGCAATGTCCATGCGGTGAAGAGGCTACACGAACAACTCTCTGCTAGGTAATCATCAAGCCCTGTCATATATCGGTGCACTCGATCCTCCATATTAGCTACTAATGCGGGAACATACCGGGCCAATGAGTCGAACTCCACATTGTACTCCCGAATCAGACGCCTGCTCGCCTCAACATCAAAAATCGCCCGAGCCCTCCTCATACGTGGAGGCAAGAAATATGCCGAAGGCCCCAAAACTCGTCCCAAGCGGTGGAAGTGCATTATCTCCCGACGCTCCCACGAATCAAACGATCGATCGGCGGTATCACGCAGCCGATGTGAACCTAAGACCACCGACTCGGTCTCCGAAGCCTTGATCACTCTCATGATCCGATGTAACTGTCGGATGAACTCCTGCGGATCATCCTCAGGCCTTGACCCGTAGAACTCTGGCGGGCTACATCTCAGAAAGTCTTGTAGCCTCAAACTATCCGATCTAGGGTGAACCACGCGGTATCGAACCGGCCCGCCCAGCCTATCCTCATATCGGCCACGACCACGGCGATGGCGGGCCATCTCCTTGTAACCCATCTCTTACGCCTGCATCGTGGACCGGAGGCTCGTGTATCAGAGTCTCGGCCCACCGCTGCGTCTCTAAACTCTTTGGTCTTGCGGCGTCGCGAAACTCGCGTCGGAAGCACTGTCTCGTCTTGGACGCTGCGCGCTCGCATTTCCTCTGTATCCCACTAATAGCTCCTCAATCGCCTTGCCCATCCGGGCTGGTTTTACGCGGAGGCATAACTGGTAAAAACGAAGGAATAGGTCAGAGGGGTCCAACTTATCACACAGCTCTAAGGCACGATCTCAGAATGAGAAGAAATGGAAACCAATCCTAAATGTCCTGCGACCTCGATTATAGATGTGGTGCACAACACACCGATAATCAAGACTCTACTAGACACGATGCATGACACTTTCAGAGGATTAATCGCTTCGATACCACTGCCACGACTGCCCGGTTCGTGGTAGTGCCTTACCCGGGCACCCAAGTAGTCATACATCAGAGTAATCAGCGGAACATAAAATTAAAACATGAAACAACTGTAAATGAGACACATTTTACCTGAAAGAAAATCGCTTTCGTATATATAAAACTAAAACTTGAGCAGTTTAATCCTTTTACAACCCCGCCACAACAAGATTACTGCACCTCTAAGATTTACAACAACTATGACGGGACAGGGCCCCGCCATACCCCTGAATGTACAAGAACCTACAACTCAGGGAACACATACCAAAAGATAAGCATCCGAAGGAACGGAGCTTCGTCTGAAAGGTGATCCTAAGCGGGGATCGGCGACCGATGTACTTCTACTGCGGCATGAACGCGGCCCGGGAGGTCGATCACAACAGGTACCAAGTATGTGAAACTGAAAATACTGCAGTTAAATCATAACAGTCTATATAAAGCAGGAGACATGTATGATAACCAAAATACAGTTCACGATAATCAAGCAGTCATGTATGTCAGTGACTCACGCCCTCAAAGTCGTCACTCGAATATAACAGTGGGTCTCACGCCCACAACATCAATCATGTTCGCATCATGGCCACATGCCCCCGGAATTCTGCATCGGTGTAGACATATCCATGATGCAACAATAATAATAACAATGCCGCATGGCCACATGCCCCCGGAATTTTGCATCGGTGTAGACATGTCCATGTAAGTTCTCAACAAGTCAACCGGCCCTCCAACGAGAGGCGCGGTAGTATAGAAACACAATTCTACAACAAAGGCTATCACAACAAGCATAGGCAAGTTACACAACAACAAGCATAGGCAAGTTATACACAACTCGAGGTACTTCCATTTTATATCAAAGTCCGGGTTTTAACCCTAAAGTACTACGTACGTTAAATTCCTTTTAAAGAGATCCATTCCTTTTATAGAAGTCACCCAATACCCGTAGTATAAAATAGAGTGACTCACATTTTTAGCAAACCAAAACACTTCTCTTATTAAAGCCAAGTTATCACATTAAAACCAATGTTAAAACCCTTCTTTTGTTTTCATAAAGTCGTTATAACTAACTTCCCATAAAGCTGTTATAACACTTTATGTTTTAAACCAATTTAAGACATAACAATGCCTTTCTTTTCCATAAAGTTCCAGTTTGCCTAATTCCAATTACTCAAGTCTCTTTTTAGAAAAGTTTCATAGTTCAATGTCTTAATCTCTTTTAAAACAATTGAATAACATATGCCATATGTGTGAGTAGTTTATTTTATAACCATCTTTATTAAAGCGATGATCTAGGAAATGTAACATCATTTTGTCTCATCTTAGCTTCTATGCAGATGGAGGTTTCTACTGGTTTTAATAATACTTCATTATTCATTACATTTTCCTTTATTAACGCTGCAGTGGTTTGTCGATACTCATTCTGATTTCCGAAATCAGTAAAACATTATTCCCTCTTTAAAAACCAAGTACTCATTACTCACGAATGAGGTTTCACACAAAACTCATATTAATTCATTTAAGTTAAGTCTCTTATCTTATAAGATCAAGTCTCTTAACTTCTAACAATCAGTAAACCATTCTCTTTATCTCTCTTAAGACGTTATACCTAACTTCCCATAAAGCTAGTATAACTCTTATGTTTTCAAAACCAAGCATTACTCTTCTTTCAAAAAGGTTTCTTAATTCTGTTGAAATACTTCAAGATTCTTTATTATTCAGGCTTAAGTCAAAAGACATTGCCATAATACTACATTCAGTTAACACACGTACGTCTACCGTACTATATATATGTTCCTTTAAAATATTTCAAGGTTCTTATTATTCAGGCTTAAGTCAAAAGACATTGCCGTACAATTATATTCAGTTAGCACACGTACGTCTACCGTACTACATATATATATTATTCAGGCTTAAGTCAAAAGACATTGCCACACGTACGTCTACCGTACTATATATATATACTTTTAAAATACTTCATGCTCAAGAGTATAAGAAGAATCACATACCTCGCGACGATTATCGACTATAAGCAAAACGCTCCACGGCTATAACCCGGCTAGCCTTGTCCACCTTCTAAGTAGCACAGGCTACTTGCAAAACATTCAACCAATAAAGGTTATCAGTCTACTGTAATACAGTCCTATGTAAGTACAGTTTAACTTCTACTTGCATTCTTCTGAAGTGATTTCAGTTCAATCCTTTTCTGTAATATCCTTCTATTACAGTTCAATTCTCTTCTATGAATCTTATATTCATTTCTACTACGACAGTATGTAATTTCCAATTACAATAGAAGGACAGTAGTATTTACCTCGATGAGCCCAAAATTATCCGAGTTTAAAGTCGCTCCTGAGCAACGCTTAGCTCCTACTCCGAGTGCTCCAATCCGCTCCAAACAACCCTTAGAAGTTCTAACCAACTTCTACTTAAATACTTCAACTATCAATGAAGATTTTCCTTAGGGTTTCGTTTAGTGGCTAAAGAAGGTATAATAGTATTTTCTGGGCTTTTGTAAGTGTAACCTTGGGAATACTACAAGGTATTTGGGCCAAGGTATTTGGGCATTATAACAATACTTGGAGAGTATTTCTATACCACAAAAGGGGGGTATTTATACGAGACAACTAGGCTAGGGGGGGTACCCCACGGCTAGACACCACAAAGGGGGGAGGGGGTGGCTCTCGGCCAAGGCTCCCTCAAAGGGGGGGGGGGGAGACTCTTTGGACGAGAACTATCTCAAGAGGGGAGGGAGGAATTCAAGACTTAGAAAGATTTTAGGATGAAGAAGTTCATCAAGTTAGAGGGGTATTTATAGGTCAAGGAATGGCCAACCAATGGCCAAGATCCATCCAAGTGTTAGGCAAGTGTAGGGCTAGGATCAAGCCAAGTGCACCTTATCCATCTACCACACCAACTTGCACAAAATATCCTACCAACTAAAGTGCTCCCATTTTCGTCCATTAGCCGCCCCACTTCCTCCAATGTGAGGGTGACACATGTCACCCTCCCGTTGGTCCAACATGTTTCGTCTCTCGGAAAAATCCGCAAAAATTAGAAATGACATAGCCGGAATTTTCCCTTCGCAAGTTTAGTAAAACGTTTAGAAAAACGACTCTTTTCGGCACTTGTGCCCAAATTTCGAACCTAGCCTAACTTTAAGGCTTAAATTTTTAATACGTACGCCCTCACGTACATACTCTGGAAATACGGGGTATAACAGCTTCCCCAAGAACCTGCTGCCGAAGTCCTAAAACATCTGGAACACACAACCTGCCCTCAAACCTTAGCACCCCATCAGGTGCTACCTCAAAAGGACCCTTGCCCTCACGAAGAGTTGTATCACGATAACGTGTCAGAACTGGATCTCGAATCGGTTGCCTCTTCACCTCCTCGACGATGGAAGACTCGGCAACCTCACGAACTCGAACCCCACTGCTATCAGAATCAATCAAACGGACACCAAGGCTCGCTAACTGATGCAAATCACGAACCATGTCCCTCCTCTCTAGCTGCACATCTGATAGGCTCCCCATCGACCTACGACTAAGAGCATCTGCCACAACATTGGCTTTCCCCGGGTGGTACAGAATATCAACATCGTAATCCTTAAGCAACTCTAACCACCGCCTCGCCGTAAGTTCGGCTCCTCCTGGTGAAGATATCTTTGGAGGCTCTTGTGGTCCGTATAAATATCCACATGAACCCCATACAAATAGTGCCTCCGGATCTTGGCGTGAATCACCGCCGCGACTCCAAATCGTGGGTGGGGTAGTTCCTCTCGTGTTTCTTCAGCTGTCGGGATGCATACGCTATAACCTTGCCATGCTGCATCAACACACATCCCAACCCGATGCCTGACGCATCGCAATACACAACATAACCGTCTGGACCCTCTGGAAGAGTAAGAACGAGGCGGTCGTCGATCTCTTTCAAGAATCGAAACCACCGCCACAAGCATCACCATCGAAACTTGGCCGCCCGAGTCACCTAGTCAATGGTGCGAGATAAAGCAAACTTCTCCACGAACCGCCGATAATATCTGCAAGGCCCGAAATCGCGAACCTCTGTCGGAGTAGTAGTTCTAGGCCAAGTCTCGATCGCCGATCTTGGCGTATCCACTGAATGCCATCACCCGACAATATGCCCAAGAAAAGCCACCAAGTCAACCAAAACTCACATTTGGAAAACTTGGCGTCTAAATCGCTGGTCTGGAGAATCACAAGATCCTCAAATGCTCGCATGCTCCTGCTCTGGCGAGAATAAACCAAGATATCATCAATGAACACTATCACAACGTGTCCAAAATGGTTTGAACACTCGGTTAATCAAATCCATGAATACCGCGAGCATTGGTCAACCCAAAAGACATGACCACGAACTCATAATGCGTCTCGTCCGAATGCGATCCTAGGACATCCACCTCTCTCGACTACACTGATGATAGCCCGATCGCAGATCAATCTTAGAGAAACATCTCGCACTCGCAACCTGGTCGAACAAATCATCAATCACAGGAAGGGTATTCGTTTAATGGTCACCTTGTTCACCGTAATCAACACACGCGCAGCGTCCGTCCTTCTTCTTCACGAACAATACCTGGCGCTCCCGGGGAGAAACACTAGGCCTGATGAAGCCGCTTCTCCGGAAATCCCTAAGGTGATCCTTCAACTCTCTCAACTCGGCGGTGCCGTTACGTATGGCGGAATGGAAATAGGCCGAGTGTCCGCAATATGTCTATACAAAACTCAATCTCCTCTCGGGAGGATACCCGAGGTCGTGCTGAAACACGTGCGGGAACTCTCGACTCTGGAATCGATGAAAATCGCACCTGCAGCCTCGGTATCAAACACCCGAGCGAGATGGTAGATATACCCTTCTGCACCATCTTTCCTAGCCTTGAGGTAGGAAATAAACCTACCTCGGCGATACTGGTGCTCCCACTCAACAACCGCCTCAGAAACCGAACCGTACTACTTTCTCTCTGCGGTCTACATTGGCGTAGCAAGAAGCTAGCCAATCCATCCCCATGATCACGTCGAAGTCAATCATCTCCAACTCTATCAAGTCGGCTGGTCCGACGATCAAATGGTCACAGGACAAGCTCTATATACCCGCCGAGCTACCACCGAATCACCCACTGGCGTAGCTACCTCGAAAGGGTCTATGGACTCAGGCTCTATCCCTATCCTACTAGCAACAAGGGGAGATCTATAGGGCAGTAGAACCGGATCTTTCAAAGCATACACATCAAACCCAGAAACTGATAAGGTACCTGTGACGACATCAGGTGAGGCCTCCTGATCCTGTCGACTGGACAAAGCATAAATGCGGTTCTGAGGACCGCTAGAACTGGGACCCACGCCACGACCTCTGCCGCGACCTGGTCCATGAGTACCTTGCTCCGGGCGAGTAGCTGTCGAGGATGAAGACCCGCGAAAGAACACAGTGGTGACCCTACCATCAAGCCGCCTTGGTCGGACAGCCGCATAGTGACCTGCTGCCACAATCAAACAAGCTCCCGTGAGCACCACAACTCCCGTGGGATCTGCACCGGCCACACCGAGGGGTGGTCCCGTCGCCGACTCTGCCGCTCGGCGTCAAGTCCTGGGCCACAGTGCGCCTCGAATATCTGGTTGTCTTGAGGACGGCAGAGTGCTCGAGCCGGCCGTGGTGCAAATCTGGCTAGCTGAGGCCGCCACCACGATAGCCACCAAAAGACCTCGCCGCCCTGCCTTCTTCGCTGCCACAACCTGCTTGCCTCTACGCCTCGCATCCAAGAGCATGAGCTGCGCACGGGTAATGTCCATACCCGAAGAGAAACACCCGCATATGACTCGGCCATATAATCATCTAGCCGGTGGCGTGGCGGTGCACCCTATCCTCCATATCTGCTACCAACGCCGGGACATATCGAGCCAATGAATCAAACTCGACATTGTACTCGACGGCGTCCTCTCGCCTCGGCATAAAAATCTATCAGCCCGCGCCCTCCTCATCTGTGGAGGCAAGAAGTGAGTGAGGAAAGCCTCTGAGAACTCATCCCAAGTAGCTGGGGACGCGTGCTCTCCCCTGGATAACTCCCACGAATCAAACTAATCGACTGCGGTATCACGCAGCCTATGTGAACCAAAGATCACGGACTCGGTCTCCGACGCCCTGATCACTCTCAAAATCCTCAGAGGTGATCACACGACCGACCGGGCGTGATCGTGCCTACCGAGCACCCTAGTGATACAACATCGAGAAATCACGGAAATAAAACATGAACATGAATTAAGAGACAAGATAAATAAACAAAGCAACCAAAGCAGATTGCCTTCATCATATATACATAAATACCCGAAGTTATCTTTTTTACAAACCCCGCCACAACAAGGCTCTGCACCTCTAAGATTTTTACAATGACTATGACGGGACGAGGCCCCGCCATACCACGAATGTATAAGAATCTGCATCGAGGTAACATACCAAAAGATAAGCCTCAGAAGAAATGGGGCTTCCGACACGCTGAATCGTGATCCTATGGCGAGATCCACAACCGATGTACTTTCCACTGCGGTATGAACGCAGCCGGCGAGGTCAAGACAACAGTACCAAGTATGTGAAATCAGTAAAGATCGTAAATGAAATCATAATAGTCTATATAAAGCGGGAGACATGTATGATAACCGGATGAAATCGTGTCGGCCCGTCCGTGGGACTCGGTGAATAATCGGATGGAATACGTGTCCTCGCCATCTCGTGGGACTCGGTGTATAATCGGATGAAATCGTGTCCTCGCCATCTCGTGGGACTCGGTGTATAATCGGATGGAATACGTGTCCTCGCCATCTCGTGGGACTCGGTGTATAATCAAATGAATACGTGTCCTCGCCCATCTCGTGGGACTCGGTGTAGAATCGTTCATAACAAATCAACCGCCTCCATCGAGACGCGGGGTGCGAAATACAACAAAGGCTATCACAACAAGCATAGGCAAGTTTCACAACAACAAGCATAGGCAAGCTTCACAACAACAAGCATAGGCAAGTTATACACAACTCAAATTACTTTCATTTTATGCCAAAGTCCGGGTTTTAACCTAAAGTACTACGTCGTTAAATTCCTTTTAAAGATCCATTTCTTTTACAAAGGTCACCCGATACCGTAGTATAAAAATAGAGTGACTAACATTGTTAAGTAAACCAAAATGCTTTCCTTTGTAAAATCAAGTAACAACCTTATTTTCCAAACGTTCAAGTTTGCCTAATTTCAAATGCTCAAGTTTCTCATTTTAGAAAAGGTTTCGTAGTTCATAGTTTTAATCCTTTAAAACATAATTCTCCTTTAAACGTTTTGAGAAACATATGTCTTATATGTGAGTAGGTTATTCTTGTTTATAATCAATCTTATTAGGCAGCCATGATCTAGGAAATGTAATATCATTTTGTCTCATCTTAGCTTCTATGCATGGAGGTTTCTACCGTTTTAATACCATACTTCATTATTCAATACATTTTCCTTTATTAACGCTGCAGTGGTTTGTCGATACTCATTCTGATTTCCGAAATCAGTAAAACATTATTCCTTTTAAAATCAAGTACTCATTACTCACGAATGAGGTTTCACACTTTTAACAAAATTCATATCAATACCATTAAGTCAAGTCTCTTATCTTCAAAAATCAAGAAACCATTCTTTTATCACTCTTAAGACGTTATACCTAACTTCCCATAAAGCTAGTACAACTCTTATGTTTTCAAAGCCAAGTATTACTCTTCTTTCAAAAAGGTCTTTTTGAAACACTTCAAGTTCTTTATTACTACACATCAAATCCGTTATAAGTCAAATCAGTTACCCTTTGAAACCACAAAGCATTTTCTTACCTACATAAAGTTGTTATAACCAACTTCCCATAAAGCCGTTATAACACTTTATGTTTCAAACCAATCAAATACATTAAACACATGTACGTCTACCGTACTACATAGTTATACACATATCATGCTAGAACAGATAGGAAGAGGTTCACATACCTCGCGACGATTATCGACTAATAGCAAAACGCTCCAAGTACCTCAAACCGTCGGCTACTCCTTAAGCCAAGTAGATCACGCCATACGTAGTACTTCAACCTATAGAGGCCACAAGGCGCCTATTAACATCCTAGATCTCAATGTAGAATATTCTACGTAAAATTGGCGACCTCCCCGCAACGTAAATCTCCTCCTCTATCGAGGCCGCCACCAAGCCAACCGGGGGTTTGCACGCCTAACCGGACATGTACAATTCTACTCACGAATACTACACAAGTCTCATCTGATACAGTCTTATGTAATTACAGTTCAGTTCACTTCTTAAAATTCAGGCTTAAGTCGCAAGACATTGCCGTAAGTATTATTCAGGCTTAAGTCAAAAGACATTGCCGCACAACTATGTTCAGTTCTATATATAGTATACTTAACTATATACTCCTACAACATGTAATTTCCAATTACAACAGAAGGTCAAGAATGTTTACCTCGATAAGCCCAAAATTATCCGAGTTTATATGTCGATCCTGAGCAAGGTTTAGCTCCTACTCCGTGCGCTCCAACCCGCTCCAAACAACCCTTAGAAGTTCTAACCAACTTCTACTTAACACTTCAACCGACTATGAAGGTTTTTCCTTAGGGTTTCGTTTTTGTGACTGAGGGAAGTATAATAGTATTTTCTGGGCTTTTGTATAAGTGTAACCTTGGGAATACTACAAGGTATTTGGGCATTATAACAATACTTGGAGAGTATTTCTATACCACAAAAGGGGGGTATTTATACGAGACAACAAGGCTAGGGGGGTGTACCCCACGGCTAGGGCACTACAAAGGGGAGGGGGTGGCTCTCGGCCAAGCTCACTCAAGGGAGGGGGGTGTGGTGGACGAAAACTTCACAAGGGAGAGGGAGGGATTTTTAACACTTAGAAAATATTTGGATGAAGAATTTCATCAACAAAGGGTGGGTATTTATAGGTCAAGCCATGGCCAACCAAGGGCCAAGATTAATCCATGTGTTAGGCAAGTGTAAGGCCAAGATCAAGCCAAGTACACCTTATCCATCTACCACCAAAAATATCTTACCAACTACTTGACAAAACAAGCCACATTTTCGTCCCAACTACCGCCCAAACGTGCCCCAATTAGAGGGTGACAAGTGTCTCCCTCTCGTTGGTCCAAAATGTTTCGTCTCTTGGAAAAATCCGCAAAAATTATAAAGGACATAGCCGGAATTTTCCCTACGTAAGCTGTGGAAACGTTTCGTCGGAAAACGACTCTTTCGCACTTGTGCACAAATTCGAACCTATGCCTACTTTAAGGCTCAAATTGTATCGTGCGCCTCACGTACATACTGGAAATACGGTATAACATCGACGGATGAACTCGCGGATCATCCTCCGGCCTCGACGTAAAACTCTGGCGAACAACTCGGGAAGTCTCGTAGCCTCAAACTCTCTCGCCTCGGGTGAACCACGGTACGACTGGGCTGACTGAATCGCATCCACTGTCCTCATGTTCGCCACGATCTGGCGATGGAATCGGGCCATCTCTCTGTAACCCATCTCATCTGCTCCAGGTTGTGGGACTGGAGGTGTAGGTACTGTGGGACTGGAGGTGTAGGCTCCAGTTTGCCTAATTTCAATTACTCAAGGCTCTTTATTTTAGAAAAGTTTCATAGTTCAATGTCTTAATCTCTTTTAAAACATTTGAGTAACATATGCCTTATATGAGTGTAGGTTATTCTTATTCATAATCAATCTTATTAAGCAGCCATGATCTAGGAAATGTAATATCATTTTGTCTCATCTTAGTTTCTATGCAGATGGAGGTTTCTACTGGTTTTAATAATACTTCATTATTCAATACATTTTCCTTTATTAACGCTGCAGTGGTTTGTCGATACTCTTTCTGATTTCCGAAATCAGTAAAACATTATTCCTTTTAAAACCAAGTACTCATTACTCACGAATGAGGTTTCACACTTTTAACAAACTTCATATCAATACCATTAAGTCAAGTCTCTTATCTTTTAAGATTAAGTCTCTTAACTTCTAAAAATCAGTAAACCATTCTTTTTATCTGTCACGACCCGTTTCGGGGCCCGTGACTGGTGCCTTACCCGGGCACCCAAGTAGCCATACATCAGAGAAAATCAGCGGAATATAAAACAAGACATGAATCAATGAAAATTTAGACACAGTTTATATGAGAAAAGTCGCCTTTCGGCATAATATATATAAACCAAGTTTTGCAGTTACATCCCGAATGTACAATAGGACTACAGACCTCTAAAGAAGTAAACCACTATGGCGGGACAGGGCCCCGCCATACCCTGAATGTACAAAACTATCTACAATACAGGGAGATCATACCAAAAGTAGAGCCTCCGGAGAAGATGGAGCTCCTGACACCAAAGCAAAGATCCTAAGGATGTGGATCTAGCACACCTTGCCACTTACTGCGGCGTGAACGCGGCCCCGAAGGAGGTCAAGACAACAGTACTAAGTATGTGAAATCAGAAGTACTTAAATGAAATCATATCATTTTAAAACCTTTACAAATATGTATGAAACAACCAAGGAAACCGCATAGTGCCACATCACAAACAAGAGCAACAATAGGTAAAGCAGAATGGGTCTTTTCTAGGCTGCGAATGATCGAGCGGGCCAATTGCCCGTAGTATCACCATGCAAGCCTAATCCTCGACTCAGAGTCCGCATAGGCCACTCACGTCGGCCCGCATAGGGTATATAACCCCGCATCGAGGGTAGCTACTCCTCGGCATCGTCCTGGACTCGTAGTCCGCATGGCTACATAGACCGCATGAGGTATAACCCCGCACACTAACCTGGAACTCCCGTAGCTCCGCATAGGTCCCCTGGACCCGCATGAGGTATTCTCGAATCATGGTCCCCGACCACCTGAGTCTACCCCAGACGGAGGCGCTTAACCCCAGTAACATGTCAAGAGGTGAGTGATATTACACTAACATAACAGCTTATCGTTAAACAACATAAGCACAACAAGAATACTCTCTTATACAAACGTTACAAGACACTAACACACATAGCATCATATCATGTCTACTTATCAACCATCTTATTATTCTTTTCACAAATCAATATAAGTCTGTTATCAACACATATGTAAACTGTTCCTTTTATTATTCTTAAGTGGTTATACCTAACTTCCCATAAAGCTAGTATAACTCTTAAGTTTCTGTTTTAAAAACTAATTAGTTCTCTTCTGAAAAAAATGATTCAGTATTCTTTTGAAATGCTTTCAGATCCTTATTATTCAGGCTTAAGTCGCGAGACATTGCCGTAAGTATTATTCAGGCTTAAGTCGAAAGACATTGTCGTAGTTATTATTCAGTTAACACATGTACGTCTACCGTACTATATGTATATTTTAAAAAATATCATGCTTTAGGAAGAATCACATACCTTCTCGGCGAAATCCACCTGCCAAGTTGAATATGTCGCGCGCAGAGAATCAGCCTATAATAGTCAGACACGTCTATCAACGTTCAGACTATTCTGTAAACGATTCTAAGCGAGGGTTCTATATCCTACGGAAAATTGCAGCACTTCCTACCCGGTGAGCTACTCAAGTTCATCGTGAAAACAGTCCTATGTAAATCTGTTTGATTATTCTTCTTTAAACCCTTCATCGTGATAATAGATTCAATTCTATTCGTAATATTCTTCTAAGTATTTAATACTTATTCTTATACTACTCAAGATGTATTCTCTAATTACAAAGAAGGACAAGATTATTTACCTCGGTAAGCCCAATAATATCCTAGATAAAAGTCGATCCGAGCAAGGCTTAGCTCCTAAGTTATGCGCTCAGATAACTCCAAGGAAACCTTAGAAGTTCTTCACAACTTCTACTAAGTACTAAGGGATTTGGGCTAGGGTATTTTGGGCATTATAACAATACTAGAAGGCAACTTTTCTACCAAGGGAGGGGGGTAGGTTTCGGCTAGGCTAGGGGGGGGGACCCTCGGCCAAACTTTACTCAAAGGGGGTGTTGGACTAAATGCTCACAAAGGAGAGGGAGGATTTTTCAAGACTTGGAAGTAATTTTGTGGATGAAGAACTCTTCATCACAAGAGGGGTATTTATAGGTCAAGGGATGGCCAACCAATGGCCAAGATTATGCCAAGTGCAAGGCAAGTGTAAGGTCAAGATTTGGGCAAGTGTCCTTAGCCAACTTGCACACAAAATATCCTACCAACTCCAAGACAAAAATGGCCATCCAATTCGGCCTAATGCCGCCCCACATCCATCAATTGGAGGGTGACAAGTGTCGCCCTCCCGTTGGTCCAAAATGTTTCGTCTCTCGGAAAAATCCGCAAAAATTAGAAATGACATAGCCGGAATTTACCCAACGAAAGCTGTGGAAACGTTTCGTCGGAAAACTATTCGTTTTGTGAGTTGTGCCCAAAAAAAACGTCCAAGGCCTAAACTTTAAGGCCAAACTCGTACGTACGCCCTCACGTACATACTCCGGAAATACGGGATATAACATTATCTCTCTTAAGACGTTATACCTAACTTCCCATAAAGCTAGTATAACTCTTATGTTTTCAAAACCAAGTATTACTCTTCTTTCAAAACGGTTTCTTAATCTTCCGAAATACTTCAAGATTCTTTATTATTTAGGCTTAAGTCAACAGACATTGCCGTAACACTACATTCAGTTAACACACGTACGTCTACCGTACTATATATATATTCTTTTAAAATACTTCCAGATTCTTATTATTCAGGCTTAAGTCAAAAGACATTGTCGTACAACTATATTCGAAGCACGACGTCTACCACATTACATATTATTCAGGCTTAAGTCAAAAGACATTGCCACACGTACGTCTACCGTACTATATATATTCCTTTAAAATACTTCATGCTCAAGAGTATAGGAAGAATCACATACCTCGCGACGATTATCGACTATAAGCAAAACGCTCCACGGCTATAACCCGGCTAGCCTTGTCCACCTTCTAAGTAGAACATGCTACTTGCAGAACATTCAACCAATAAAGGTTATCAGTCTACTGTAAATACAGTCCTATGTAAATACAGTTTAAATCTTCTACTCTAATATTCTTCTGATGTGATTTCAGTTCAAGTCTATTCTGTAATATCCTTCTATTACAGTTCAATTCTCTTCTATGAATCTTATATTCATTTATATACTACTACAGTATGTAATTCCCAATTACAATAGAAGGACAGTAGTATTTACCTCGATGAGCCCAAAATTATCCAAGTTTAACGTCGATCCTGAGCAACGTTTAGCTCCTACTCCGAGTGCTCCAATCCGCTCCAAACAACCCTTAGAAGTTCTACACAACTTCTACTTAGTACTCCAACCAATTATGGAGATTTTTCTTAGGGTTTCGTTTAGTGGCTAAAGGAAGTATAATAGTATTTTCCGGGCTCTACGTATAGAGGTAACTTTGGAAAGTACTACAAGGTATTTGGGCTAAAGTATTTGGGCATTATAACAATACTTGGAGAAGTATTTCTATACCACAAAGGGGGGTATTATACGAAAACAACTAGGCTAGGGGGGGGGGAGTGCCCTCTCGGCCAAGCCTCACTCAAGGGGGGGGGGAGGGGTGATTTGGACGAGAGCTTTGAGAGGGAGGGAGTATTTTGAGACTTAGAAAGATTGCTCAAGTTTTGGATGAAGAAAGTCTTCAACTTAGAGGGGTATTTATAGGTCAAGCAAAGGCCAACCAATGGCCAAGATCCATCCAAGTGTAAGGCAAGTGTAGGGCTAGATTTCAACCATGTGGACCTTATCCATCTACCACACCAACTTGCACAAATATCCTACCTAACCCAAGGCACAAAAAACGTGCCATAGTCTTGCCTTTGCCGTCCACTTGCTTCCAATGTGAGGGTGACACATGTCACCCTCCCGTTGGTCCAAAATGTTTCGTCTCTCGGAAAAATCCGCAAAAATTAAAAATGACATAGCCGTATTTTTCCCTTCGCAAGTTTCGTAAAACGTTTCGTCGAAAAACGACTCCTTTCGGCACTTGTGTACAAATTTCGAAACTTGCCAAATCTTAAGACTTAAATTTTCTACGCACGCCCCACGCATATACTCGGAAAATACGGGGTATAACATTCTCCCCTCCTTAGAAACATTCGTCCCGAATGTTCCTTCTCAAGACGGACAACGATGAAGTTCTTCTTAACAAGTTGCCAATGTCACACCTGGCCACAAAATAACACACGTTCTCTTCCTTCCTTACTCGTCGTACCCTTCTCGAACACTTGAACTCTTTTAGTATACGTACCACACTTTAGTCATCGCTTTAGTTTCCAAAACTTTGGAGTCACCACCTCCAACTTGGTCACCTTACTAACCTCAATCTCTCTTAAGACCCTTCCCGGCCTTCACGATCCGCTTCTGGTCGAACATATCCACGAACTCATACGATGGTCTCTAAACCTGGGCCTAGCACCCTCGTGACCCTACCACCTGGCGGGACCACCCAGAGCTGACCCTACCTCGAAACAGGCCGTGGGTTGGCCCGCAACATGGCCCCAACCCGACCCACTTAACGCATCAAGCTCTTGTTCCCCGATCCGGAACAATCTTACCTATACAGGTCATGAAAGCTACCACTTCCATTTTACACTACCCAAGGAATTTATCACACAATACATTCTAGGCATAAAATGCACTCTGACAAGGATCACTTGCAAAATCTTGTACTCAAGACGGCCTTACATCTAAGGTCTCAACTGTAATATTCTAAAGTTCATCATTTTCTCACCCTCCAGGCTTACCCTTTCTCACTAACCAGGCTTCTAAATCACATTTTAGCACAAAGCTATCCGAACACAACACTTAACACATTATCAACACATACAAAACTCTAGAGGGTTAAGGATATACCTGAAAATAGGCGGTTCAGAGGACCGCTAAAACTGGGAACTTCCACCGCGACCTCTGCCGTGGCCCGCCGGTGTGTGAACATCTTGCCTAGCTATGGAAGGTGAAGAACCCGCAACTGATCTAGTAGTCTGTGCTATCCCACCAAGACTACCCACAGTGGACGATCCCATCAAATGGCCCTGTCGGCCGCAAGTATAGCAATCTCCCAAACCAGTACGACATTCCCCTCTATGGGCTTTACCACAATGGTCACACTGAGATACGGGTGGCCTCATCCGGCGAACACTTCTACTCCCCTGAAGATCTGAAACCTGGGAGCCCTGACCTGCTCCTGAATATCCCGAAGGTCCCGAAGGCTGTGGAGGACCACTGCATCGGCGGAGGTACATAACTAGTCTTCTGAGGCGGTCCGCCTCGAAAGTCACCAAGGACCTGGCTCGCCTCTTCTCGATCTCGGTCATTCCGTCGATTCTCCGCCTCACATCCAAGTGCATAAGCTCGCACGGGCACGTCCATGCCCTACCAAGAGCTACACCAACAACTTTCGATAGGTAATCATCGAGCCTGTAACATATCGGTGCACTCGATCCTCCATACTAGCTACTAACGCGGACGACGATCCAATGAGTCGAACTCCACATTGTACTCCCGAACCGCACGCCTGCTTCGCCGCAACACCAAAAATCGGCCCGAGCCCTCTCATCTGCGAGGCAAGAAATGTGCAAGAAATGCCTCGAGAACTCGTTCCACACACCGGAAGTGCATTCTCTCCCGACAGCCTCGCGAATCAAACCCGATCATGCGGTATCACGCGATGCGAACCTAGACCACCGACTCGGTCTCCGATGCCTTGATCACTCTCATGATCCGTAGAATCGCCGATGAACTCCTGCAGATCATCCTCGTGCCTCGACCCATAAAACTCGCGGGTTACATCTCGAAAATCCCGTAGCCTCAAACTATCTCGAACTAGGGTGAACCATCGATGCTCTTCGAACTGCGCCGGCCCACTATCCTCAAGTCTGCCACAACCCCGCCATCAATCGCCTACTTGTAACTCATCTCTTACGCCTGCATCGGGACCGAGGCTCGTGTATCGTGGTCTCTGTAGAGATCGCCGCTTACTCGCAGACTCCTCGCTGCGCTGCCTTGCCCTTACGGGCGGGTTGCTCGCGGAGGCATAATCGGTGAAAACGGCACGCCGTAGGGTCCAACTTATCACACAGCTCTAAGGCACGATCTCAGAATGAGAAGAATAGAATCCAATCCTAAACGTCCTGCAGCCTCCTGATTATAGATGTGGTGCACAACACATCGATAATCAAGACTCTACTAGACACGGTCTGTAGACACTTTCCGAGGACTAATCGCTTCGATACCACTTTTGTCACGACTTCGCTCGGCCCGTGATCGTGTCTTACCCGGGCACCCTAGTGATACAACATCGAGAAAACCAATGAAATAAAAACTTAAGCATTTAAATAGACATGGATCAAGATAAAGAAAATAGGCCAACCAAAACGGTTGTCTTTCAACATATATAAATATATAGACATTTGAATGCATAATCCTTACAACCCCGCCACAACAAGCTACTGCACTCTAAGATTTATACAACAACTATGACGGGACAGGCCCCCGCCATACCGAATGTACAAGAACTCTGACATCGTGGTAACATACCAAAGATAAGCCTCCAAGAAACGGAGCTTCCCAAGACGAAAGGTGATCCTAAAATGGATCGACAACCGATGTACCTCTACTGCGGATGAACGCAGCCCCGAGGAGGTCGATAACAGTACCAAGTATGTGAAATCAGTAAATATCGTAAATGAAATCATAGCGATCTATATAAAGCGAGAGACATGTATGATAACCAAACTACAAGATACCACATATAAACAAATATATCAAGTCGTGACTCACGCCTCCAAATCATCACTCGTGCGTGGAATTCTTCCTCACCGCCGGCTATGATATAACAACACCAAGGAGTATATGTGAACACCGTGTCCTACGTCAATAAAACCGTGACGGCAAGTATAACTACCGGATCCGACCGTACCAATAATATCGTACAACCATATCATGAAGGCGACATGTGGCAAGTGCAATAGCCTCCACCGCCCACCGCGCCACGTAGGCGACGGGGCAAGTGAATCGCCACGCACTGCATCACAACCGAAAGTCACGAAGCTCCATCCAAATCCTGACTCGCGAAGCTGACACGTGGCGTGCAATAACCTATACCGGATCCACCGAGTCACGAGTCGACGGGGCAAGTAAACAGCTACGCACCATCACAACCGTAAGTCACGATACTTCGCCATAAATAACCATAATGGTCACATGTCCACATCATCTGTAGACATGCCCATGTAAAAATAATAATGGAAGCGCACTGCGGAATCTTCCACCGCTGCAGACGCCCAAGTAAGTTCTCAACAAGTCAACCGGCCCTCCATCGAGAGACGCGGTAGAATAGAAACACAATTCTTGCACAACAAAGACTATCTCAATAAGCATAGGCAAGTTACCCAACAACAAGTATAGGCAAGTTATACACAACTCAAAGTACTTTCATTTTAAGTCAAAATCCGGGTGTTAACCCTAAAGTACTACGTACGTTAAATTCCTTTTTAAAGAGATCCATTCCTTTTATAAAAGTCACCCGATACCCGTAGTGTAAAATAGAGTGACTCACATTTTTAGGTAAACCAAAACACTTTCCTTTTTAACCACATTCTTTTCCCTAAGGTTCCAGTTTGCCTAATTTCAATTACTCAAGGCTCTTTATTTTAGAAAAGTTTCATAGTTCAATGTCTTAATCTCTTTTAAAACATTTGAGTAACATATGCCTTATATGAGTGTAGGTTATTCTTATTCATAATCAATCTTATTAAGCAGCCATGATCTAGGAAATGTAATATCATTTTGTCTCATCTTAGTTTCTATGCAGATGGAGGTTTCTACTGGTTTTAATAATACTTCATTATTCAATACATTTTCCTTTATTAACGCTGCAGTGGTTTGTCGATACTCTTTCTGATTTTCGAAATCAGTAAAACATTATTCCTTTTAAAACCAAGTACTCATTACTCACGAATGAGGTTTCACACTTTTAACAAACTTCATATCAATACCATTAAGTCAAGTCTCTTATCTTTTAAGATTAAGTCTCTTAACTTCTAAAAATCAGTAAACCATTCTTTTTATCTCTCTTAAGACGTTATACCTAACTTCCCATAAAGCTAGTATAACTCTTATGTTTTCAAAACCAAGTATTACTCTTCTTTCAAAACGGTTTCTTAATCTTCCGAAATACTTCAAGATTCTTTATTATTCAGGCTTAAGTCAACAGACATTGCCGTAACACTACATTCAGTTAACACACGTACGTCTACCGTACTATATATATATTCTTTTAAAATACTTCCAGATTCTTATTATTCAGGCTTAAGTCAAAAGACATTGTCGTACAACTATATTCAGTTAGCACACGTACGTCTACCACATTACATATTATTCAGGCTTAAGTCAAAAGACATTGCCACACGTACGTCTACCGTACTATATATATTCCTTTAAAATACTTCATGCTCAAGAGTATAGGAAGAATCACATACCTCGCGACGATTATCGACTATAAGCAAAACGCTCCACGGCTATAACCCGGCTAGCCTTGTCCACCTTCTAAGTAGAACATGCTACTTGCAGAACATTCAACCAATAAAGGTTATCGACCATCAGAATACAAATTCTATGTAAATACGGTTTAAATCTTCTACTCTAATATTCTTCGATGTGATTTCATTCAAGTCTATTCTGTAATATCCTTCTATTACGTTCAATTCTCTTCTATGAATCTTATATTCATTTATATACTACTACGATGTAATTCCCAATTACAATAGAAGGGCAAAGAGTATTTACCTCGATGAGCCCAAAATTATCCAAGTTTAACGTCGATCCCGAGCAACGTTTAGCTCCTACTCCGAGTGCTCAATCCGCTCCAAACAACCCTTAGAAGTTCTACACAACTTCTACTTAGTACTCCAACCAATTATGGAGATTTTTCTTAGGGTTTCGTTTAGTGGCTAAAGGAAGTATAATAGTATTTTCCGACTCTACGATAGAGGTAACTTTGGAAAGGACTACAAGGTATTTGGGCTAAAGTATTTGGGCATTATAACAATACTTGGAGAAGTATTTCTATACCACAAAGGGGGTATTATACGAAAACAACTAGGCTAGGGAGTGCCCTCTGCCAAGCCTCACTCGAGGGGAGGGGAGGGTGATTTGGACGAGAGCTTTGAGAGGGAGGGAGTATTTTGAAACTTAGAAAGATTGCTCAAGTTTTGGATGAAGAAAGTCTTCAACTTAGAGGGGTATTTATAGGTCAAGCAAAGGCCAACCAATGGCCAAGATCCATCCAAGTGTAAGGCAAGTGTAGGGCTAGATTTCAACCATGTGGACCTTATCCATCTACCACACCAACTTGCACAAATATCCTACCTAACCCAAGGCACAAAAAACGTGCCATTGTCTTTCCTTTGCCGTCCACTTGCTTCCAATGTGAGGGTGACACATGTCACCCTCCCGTTGGTCCAAAATGTTTCATCTCTCGGAAAAATCCGCAAAAATTAAAAATGACATAGCCGTATTTTTCCCTTCGCAAGTTTAGTAAAACGTTTCGTCGAAAAACGACTCCTTTCGGCACTTGTGTACAAATTTCGAAACTTGCCAAATCTTAAGGCTTAAATTTTCTACGTACGTCCTTACGTACATACTCTGGAAAATACGGGGTATAACAGCACCACACCCATAAACATGAGGCTATAGTACATTTAGGATTGGTTTCTATTCTTCTTACTCTAAGATCGTGCGATAGAGCTATGTTGTTAGGGTAGTCCCTCCCTAACGTATTATTGTGGTTGCAGCTATGAGAAAGCGACAGCGGCCTAGAAAAAGAATATATTGACTTGTATACAAGTTGGTAAGATTGTTGTATATTAGTTGTGATGATTCCTTGGTTTGAGTATAAACCACTTGTGATTGTTGTTGATGTTGTTGAGCCGATTGAAAATGGTATTACCGATTTTAAGGGAACTACAATAGGACCTTATAAATGTGACTTTGATTACAAAGGAAGTATAATATGCTAAAGAATATCAGAGGTAGAATGAGACTGTGTTATATTGTGGTCATGTGAGGCATTTTTGTGTTTACTGAGTATTGGTTGAAAATTTGTATAGTTTTGACATATTATGAATATTCGAGAACGTATGTTTCTAAGGGGGGAAGAATGTTACACCCCGTAGTTCCAGGGCATATAAGTGAGAACGTAAGTAAGGAAATAAGATTGGAAGATTGGAAGGTTGGAAGGAAAGTATAATTACATTTTCTTATGAAAAAAATTTGGAAAAATGTGAAGACGAAAATTATTAACTTGGAGTTTAATTCTTCTAATTGGATTTATGAAATTAGCATTGTATTATAAAGTATTGAAATTGATAATATGGGGTCCGCCGAAAATTTCACAATTTCGCGGGGCTCTTCGATTTTAGATATTTTGGACAAATATTTAGATATTTTAGTTAAGTGGAAATTGTGACCAATAAGAGGGTGACATGTGTCCCTCATCCACTTGTCTTGCAAGACAAATATCTATATAGAGATATGTATTGAGACTTAGCTTCATTTCACATTATCTTCATCAACCAAAACTTGCTATTTTCTCTCCCTTAAGCCTAATTTTCGAATTCTCTTGAAAGTGCAAGAACAAGAGTTGATTATTATCCAAGATTAAGCACCCTAATCAAGTTCTAAGCCAAGTTAACTCTCCAAGATCTCCAAAAACAGTTTTGGGTCGAGAATGAGGTTGAAACCCTAGGCTTGTTTATGAACTTTTTGGAAGTAAAACAAGAAGGGAAGATGGTTATAAGCTTGTAGAGGATACATGGGTGTGATTGGAACTTGAAGAAGTGGAGCTAAGATAAAACTGTGGACCAATATTGTGTGGACTGTTGGACATTTTTGGGCTACATTTAAGGTAAAATTCTTCTTCCTCTTGAAGTAATTGGATATTACCTATTGTTATAGCTAATAGATGAACTTGTATTAAGAAGAATGAAGAATAAAAAGTGTTTGGACAGTTTTGAAGGGTTGGGCCGAGAGTTGACAGTTTTTTGGGACTTTGGATTTCGTTGGTTATTGTTGTTGTTATCTTCACTTATTGCATGTTATAATGAAGGAATATTATTGTTATTAAGTTTTTATGACTTATATAAAAGTATTGGAACTTGAATTGGATTATAAAGGATTATGGAAAGGGTAATAGTATTGGGGTTGTTTGGCCGAGACTTGTATAAAACTGTTGGTTATTGTTGTGCAGTTTTAGGGATTGTTTTGTGGCGTGTATATGCTGGAAATTCAGTTTTCAATATTCATGTTTAATGTGGTAAAAACTAATGTAAATCCCAAAGAAATAAGGGTGTAGAAAGGTGTTGAAAGACTTCACAATTTAACCATGTTGTTGTGGAACACGGACTATTTTTGTGGGATGTTTTTTTATGGATTAAGGGGCTGAATTTTACACGTAAAGTAGGCGTGTAATCCCTTTTGGTTGATGTTTGGTTGTGTCCTTAATGGGTTATTGGTTGTTGATGAAACTTGCCTTCTTGAAAGGTGGAAAAGTACGTATAAGTAGGGGAAGTGTTGTCCAATTTTTTATAATAAAAGAGGTCCATTACTTGGTATTGACCTACACTAGTAAGCATGGAGTTGATATACATGTTATTGTATTTATAGGTTGAAGTACTACTTGAGGCGGATTCTAGATTGTTGAGTTGGTTAGTTCGCCGATAAGGTATGTGAACCTCTTCCTTCTCTCTTTTGGCATGTTCTACGTATGAGCCATAACTGTGGTATTGTTTCAAAAGTTATTCTACTCTTAGAAGTTAAGGAGTATTCATGTTATTGATTCTATGTTAAGACATGTCTAAATTATTCTTAAGTCCTTACCAAGTCTTATGAGAGATGATGGTAAGAGTTTTTAGTAAGCATTGGAGTCGAGTTGATCTTGCTAAGTTACAACACAAATGAGAAAAGGTATCGAACAAGCCATTGCAACGTTAAATGAAAAAAGGTATTGAACGAGCCATTGCAGCGTTAAATGAAAAAGATATTGACAATCAATTATATTGAAATGAGTAGAATTTCCATCTGCATAGAAGCTAAGAAATAACCAGTCCGTTTTACATTTTCTAGGTTCACAGCTGATTAGATAAGATCATTATTAAATATATAACCTACTAACGGCTCATAAAATGGATTAATTTTGCAATTCGGATCGGTTATCACCATTCAAATGTTTCCATAATGTTAGTCAGAGGAGCGAGACGAATTTAGATTATCGAGTTGGTACAGACGACAAGTGTTAGTGTTACACCCCATACTTCCAGGGTATGTATGTGAGGACGTACGCACGAGAATACGACAGAAAAAGTGGAAAGGAAGAAAGATGTGATTTTTCGACGGAAAAGTTTCTAATTTTTGTGAAGGAAAAAGGTTCGTTAATGGGAATTGGATTCCCAGAATTTGGTATTTGGACTTCCTGGATTATATTAGAATTTTGGAATTTTATTTTCGGAAATGGTCACGTGGGGCCCACGGGAGAAATTTACGGTTTTGTAGGGCCCACTTTGTTTTCGAGTTTTTAGATATTTTGGATATTTTCGGAAGATGAAATATTTTGGACGAGTGGGAGGGCGACATGTGTCACCCCCCCCCCCCCACGTGGCATGGCCGAAATATAGGTGCCATATGTCCTTGATGGCTTGCCAAGTGTCTAGCCACTTGTCACAAGTCTTGTGTAGACTTGTGGCACCACACTGGTACCCCAATCTCACCACACACTTGCCTTGATCTTGGCCCTTGAATTCTCTATAAATACCCCCCCTTGATAGCAAGACTTCTTCATCCACACTTGTGATAATTTCCAAGACAAAATACTCCCTCCCCTTTGATTAGTGCTCTCGGCTTTGCCTTGTTTTCTTGAGCAAAAGTTGTCCAAAAATTCTTAAAGTTATAAGTGTTCTTCCTTAGGGTGTTAGGAAGATTGTGTACCAAGAGTTGGAAAAGATTTCACACCCCTAGCCTTAGATATACCCCTTGGCCGAAAGTTGCCAAATTGTAGCCTAAGTGTTCTTCACTTTTTGGAGTTGGATCTTGAAGAGGAGTTGGTTAGAAACTTCTAAGGGTTGCTTGGAGCGGATTGGAGCATAAGGAATTGGAGCTAAACGTTGCTCAGGATCGACTTATTAATCTCGGATAATTTTGGGCTTATCGAGGTAATGATCTTAGTCCTTCTATTGTAATTGGATATTACATGTTGTAGTAGTTTAGAATTGAGTATAAGATATATGGAAGGTTGTTTATAAAGAATTGAATTGTATTTACAATAGACTGTATTTACAGTAGACTTGTAGTATTATTATGGAGTAGAATTGTACACGTCCGGTTAGACGTGTAACCCCCTCGAGTTGTTGGCTTCGTAGCGCCTTGATAGGGAGAGATTTATGTGGTTGCGGGGAGGTGCGCCAATTTTCCGTAGAATAAGGAACCTTGTACTTAGAATTGTTCTACGAAGAGATCTAGAGGTTGATAGACGTTTTGTGGCCTTTATAGGTTGAAGTACTACGAGTAGCGTATTCTACTTGAAGGGTGGAAAAGGCTAGCAGGGTTATAGTACTTTGGAGCGTTTTGCTAATTGTCGATAATCATCGCGAGGTATGTGAACCTCTTCCTATCTTTTCTAGCATGATTGTTGTGAACTATGTAGTACGGTAGACGTACGTGTGCTAAACAAATTTGATTGGTTTAAAACATAAAGTATTATAACGGCTTTATGGGAAGTTTGTTATAACAACTTTATGTAGGTAAAGAAATGGTTTGTGGTTTTTAAAAGATAAGAGACTTGACTTATAAATGACTTAATGTGAAATATTAAGGACTTGGTTTGTGTTAAAAAGTTGTGAAACCGCATTTATGAAAAATGGGTAATTGGGTTTTAAAAAGAATAAGTTATATTGATTTCGGAAATGAGAATAAGTATCGAACAAACCACTGCACGTTAATAAAGGAAAATGTATTGACTAATTAATTATTATTAAAACCAGTAGAAACCTCCATCTGCATAGAAGCTAAGATAAGACAAAATTGTATTACATTTTCTAGATCATGGCTGCTTTAATAAGATCATTAATAACGAGTATTGTTTTTTTTCTTAAATTCCAAAGTAAGGAACTTGTTTTCTAAAAGAAAAGAGACTTGAGGAATTTGAAGTGTTTTTGGTTTAAAAGGAGGGCATAGTTTTGTCTTAAATTGGTTTAAAAAGAAAGCATGGTATTGTCTTGGTTTATTTCAAAAGAAGGTGTGGAAATGGTTTTGATTTACTTGAAATGATAGTTACTCTATTTTTGATACTACGGGTATCGTGTGACTTTTGTAAAAGAAAGGGATCTTTGGAAAGAATTTAAGTATGACATACTTTGGGGTTAAAACCCGGATTTTTGGCATAAAATGAAAGTACCTTGAGTTGTGTGTAACTTGCCTATGTTTGCGTGTGATAGCCTTGTTGTGCAAGTGTTGTATCCTTATGTTACCGCGTCTCTCGATGGAGGGCCGGTCGTGTTATTCTTGATCATTTTGGACATACTGACACGATGGGCGGCCCACGGGTATGCTTCCACTATGATAGTCCATGGGCATACCGACTCGATGGATGGTCCACGGGTATGCAGCCATGATGAGGGTTCGTTTCCCTGTTGATAGTGTTATTCCATGGACTAGCTCTCCATGAGGTTTTTACTGATTCGGCTTTGGTATCTGGTAGTTAGCCTTCGTACTTGCCCCGTTCAGTTTAGTGGGGAAGTCTTGTGATCCGGCTTTGGTATCTGGTAGTTGGTCTTCATACTTGCCCCCGTCAGCGACGTGACGCGGCTTTGGTATCTGGTAGTTGGCCTTCGTACTTGCCCCGGGTCAGCTTCGTGGTATAGTTGTATAGTATGGTTGGTACGACTTTGGTATCTGGTAGTTGGCTTTCGTACTTGCCCCGGTCAGTGGATGATACAGGTTGGTTCTGGTAGCTATGCCTTCGTACTTGCCCCGTACGGTTCTTATGACACAGGTGGGACCTGGTGTTCATGTGTACTCCTTGGTGTTGTTATATCATAGATTGCCGGCAGTGAGGAAGGTATTCCACGGGCATGATTGATGTTGTGGGCGTGAGACCCATAGTTATATTTGAGTGATGACTTTGAGGGCGTGAGTCCCTGACTTGACATGACTGTTTATATATTGTGGACTGTAGTTTGGTTATCATACATGTCTCGCTTTTATATATCGTTATGATTTCGATTCTGATATTTTGATTTCACATACTTGATACTGTTATCGACCTCCTTCGGCCTGCGTTCATGCCGCAGGTAGGTACACGGTTGTGGATCCTCGCCATAGGATCACGATTCGGCTTTGGAAGCTCCGTTTCTCCGAGGCTTATCTTTGGTATAGTCCTGTCATTGTAAGTACTTGTACATTCGTGGTATGGCGACGGCCTGTCGTCATAGTTATGGTTACATTCTTAGAGGTAATCCGTTGTGGCAGGGTTTGTAAAAGGATTTAACTGTTCGGTTTGATATATATTCAGGAAGGTGACCGTTTTGGTTAGCCTGCTTCTTACTTTATGTCTTGTCTCATGTTTAAGTTTTTATTTCCGCTGATTTTCTCTGATGTTGTATCACTAGGGTGCCCGGGGTAAGGCACTAGTCGCGGGCCCGAGATCGGGTCGTGACAAAAGTGGTATCAGAGCAGTTAATCCTCGGAAAGTGTCTACAGACCGTGTCTAGTAAAGTCTTGATTATCGGTGTGGTGCACCACATCTATAATCAGGAGGCTACGGGATATTTAGGATTGGTTTCCATTCTTCTCACTCTGAGATCGTGCCTTAGAGCTGTGTTATAAGTTGGACTCCCTCGGACGTATTCGTATGTACCAGTCATGCCTCTGCGAAAGGCAACCAGGGCCCAGATGGGCAAGGCAGCAGAGGGAGCTACGAGTAGAACACAGAGGGTTACGAGGGCACAGGCCTGGTCATTACCTGAGATAGTACTTCAGACGATGCCGCTAGCCCCAACAGAGTTTAGAGCGGCAGCAGTTTCTACTGAGGCCACGATACCTGAGCCTCCAGTTCCACGGCCAGGAGCTGAGGATATGAGTTACAAAGAGATGGCCCAGTTACTAGCTAGGGTCGTGGCAAGATATGAGGATAGACGGGAGCCGGTGGTTCCGGCAGTGCCAGTGGTTCACCCTAGATCCGATAGTTTGAGACTTCAGGACTTCTTGAGTTGCAGTCCACCAGAGTTCTATGGATAGAGAGCTGAGGATGATCCTCAGGGTGTCATGCTAGTTTGGGAGATTGTTATGTTTGTGGCCAGCAGGGCCTTTTGGTGAGAGTTTGTCCGACCAGAGGTAGCACGGATGTAGAGACTCAGCCTTCGGGATCGGTGGCTGGTTCATCGCCTTATATAGCTAGGCGCCCTGCAGGGTAGGATTATGATTAGAGCGACAAAGGGAAAGTAAGGCAGTAGTTACAGAGATATCTTTAGCCCTTAAGAGACTTGTTTATGTTGTTATGGTAGATACATGTGGAGTGCTATGTACGGATAGCATTGTGTTGAGTGTGAATTAGAAAACATGGGTAGTTGAAAAGGTAAGTATGGGGACATGGAAGGTGAACCTTAGAATATTACACGTTGAGACCTTAGATGTAAGGCCGTCTTGAGTAAAAGATTTTGCGGGTGATCTATGTCGGAGTGCATTATATACATAGGGTGTATTAGTGTGATAAATCCATGGGTTGTGTGAGAGGGAAGTGATAGCTTTCATGACTTGAATAGGTAAGATTGTTCCGGATCGGGGAACAAGAGTTTGGCGCGATAGCGGGTCGGGTTGAGGCCGATCGCGTCAACTCGCACGAATGAGGTGGGGTCAGTTCGAGGTGGTCCCGCCAGGTGGTAGGGTCATGAGGGTGCTAGGCCCAAGTTTAGGTAACCATCGTATGAGTTCGTGGATGTGTTCGACCAGAATCAGATCGTGAAGGCCGGGGATGGCCTTAGAGGAATTTGAGGCTAGTAAGATGACCAAGTTTGGAGGTAGTAACTCCAAGGTTTTTGGAAACTGAAGCGGTAACTGAAGTATGGAACGTGTACTATAGAGAGTTCGGGTGTACGAGAAGGGTACGACGAGTAAGGAAAGAAGTGAACAAGTGTTAAGAGAATGGAAGTGATCATTTTTGTGAGGTGAAGGTGCGAAGAGAGTATCCTTTGGACCAAGAGTGAGAGTTGTTGTTATACCCCGTATTTCCAGAGTATGTACGTGTGGGCGTACGTAGAAAAGTTTGAGCCTTAAAGTTAGGCAGGGACGAAATTTTGTGCACAACCCCCGTAAAGAATCGTTTTTCGACGAAACGTTTTGCAGAACTTGCGTAGGGAAAATTCCGGCTATGTCATTTATAATTTTTGCGGATTTTTCCGAGAGATGAAATATTTTGGACCAACGAGAGGGCGACACTTGTCACCCTCAAGTGGACGGTTTGTGGTGGCCGATTGGTGCCCATTTCGTGGCATGTTTCATGGCCTAATCCATGGGTCAATGTTTGTGAGGGATTTGTGGAGTAGGGTTAGGGTGCACTTGGCTTGATCTTGACCCTCCACTTGCCCCCCACTTGGCTTGATCTTGGCCTTTGGTTGTCCTATAAATACCCCTCCCTTGTTGAAGACTTCTTCATCCACAAATGTGTTCTAAGTCTTCAAAAAAATCCTCCCCCCTCTTCTTGTTGCTCTCGTCCTAGAGCACCCCTCCCCCTTTGTGAGGCCCCTTGGCCGAGAGTCCCCCCCTCCCTAGTAAAGGCCCCTTGGCCGAGAGTATACCCCCCCCTCTTGAGTATTGTTCTCGTAAAATACTCCCTTTTTGGTAGAGAAATACTCTCCAAGTATTGTTACTATACCAAAATACCTTAGCCTTATACCTTGTAGTATTCCAAAAGTTACCTCTATACGTAGAGCCCGAAAATACTACCTTTTGTCCTTTTAGTCTCAAACCAAAACCCTAAGGAAAATCTTCATAGCGAGTTGAAGTATTAAGTAGAAGTTACGTAGAACTTCTAAGGGTTGTTTGGAGCGGGTTGGAGCGCCCAGAGTTGGAGCTAAACGTTGCTCAGGATCGACATTTAAACTTGGATAATTTTGGGCTTATCGAGGTAAATACGCTTGACCTTCTTTTGTAATTAGAGTTTGCATACTGTTGAAGTATAAGAATTAAGTATAAGTTATATACAAGGAAGGTATATAAGAAGAGAATTGAACTGTACTTACATAGGACTGTATTTACAGTAGACTGGTGAAGTTTGGCGGGTAGGGAAGTGCTGCCCAATTTTCCGTAAGAATCTTGTATCTAGATTTATTCTACCGAGTAGTCTAGACATTGATAGACTTGTATAACCATTATAGGTTGAAGTACTGCGAGTAGCGTATTCTACTCGAAGGGTGGAAAAGGCTAGCAGGACTACAGTACTTTGGAGCTATTTGCTAATAGTCGATAATCGTCGCGAGGTATGTGATTCTTCCTATACCCTTGAGCATGATATTTTAAAGGAATATATATAGTACGGTAGACGTACGTGTGTTAACTGAACGTAGTTTTACGGCAATGTCGTTTGACTTAAGCCTGAATAATAAGAATCTTGAAGTATTTCAAAAGATTTAAGAACCGTTTTTGAAAGAAGAGTAATACTTGGTTTTGAAAGCTTAAAAGTTATACTAGCTTTATGGGAAGTTAGGTATAACGACTTAAGAAGATAAAAGAATGGTTATTGATTTTAGAAGTTAAGAGACTTAATCTTAAAAGATAAGAGACTTGACTTAATTGAATTGATGTGAAAGTTGTTAAGAAGTGTGAAACCTCATTCGTGAGTAATGAGTACTTGGTTTTTAAAGAATAATGTTTTACTGATTTCGGAAATGAGAATAAGTAAGGAACTTTATTTCTAAAAGAGACTTGAGGAAATTAAAGAGTTTTTGGTTTAAAAGAAAGACATTGTTTTGTCTTAAAATTGGTTTAAAACATAAAGTGTTATAACAGCTTTATGGGAAGTTAGTTATAACGACTTTATGAAAACGAAAGAATGGTTTTATCATTGGTTTTAAAGTGGTAACTTGACTTTAAAAGGAGAAGTGTTTTGGTCTAAAAAGAAGGCATGATGTTGCCTTAATTTGGTTTTAAAAGGAAAGTATGGAAGTTGTTTTGGTTTACTTAAAAGATGTTAGTCACTCTATACTGCGGGTATCGGGTGACCTTTGTAAAAGAAATGGATCCTTTAAAAAGAGTTTAACATACGTAGTACTTTGGGGTTAAAACCTGGACTTTGGCATAAAATGAAAGTACCTTGAGTTGTGTGTAACTTGCCTATGTTTGCGTGTGATAGCCTTGTTGTGCAAGTGTTGTATTCATATGTTACCGCGTCTCTCGAATGGAGGGCCGGTCGTGTTATTCTTGATCATTTTGGACATACTGACACGATGGGTGGCCCACGGGTATGCTTCCACTATGATAGTCCACGTGGGCATATCGACTCGATGGATGGTCCACGTATGCGCGCCATGATGAGGTTCGTTTCCTGTTGATAGTGTTATTTCATGGACTAGCTCTCCATGAGGTTTCTTGATCGACCTTGGTATCCGTGGTCGGCCAGACTTGCCGCCTCGTGGTGATTCGGCCTTAGTACTGGTAGTTAGCCCTCGACTTGCCCCGCTCGGTTTAGTGACGGTCTCGTGATACGACCTTGGTACCGTAGTTAGCCCTCGATTGCCCCGGTCACCACGTGACACGCCTTGGTATCCGTAGTCGGCCAGATTTACTTGCCGTGACGCCTTCGTGGTTTGGTTATATAGTATTGTTAGTACAGACTTGGTGTTCATGTGTACTCGTGGTGTTATTATATCATGATCGGCAGCTGAGGAAGGTATTCCACGCATGATTGATGTTGCGGGCGTGAGACCCATAGTTATATTTGAGTGATGACTCGGCGTGAGTCCACGACTTACATGATCGCTTGTTTATTGTGGGATCGTAGTTTGGTTATCATACATGTCTCTCGCTTTATATAGATCGCTATGATTTCATTTACTGATTTTTACATTTCATATACTTGGTACTGTTATCGACCTCCTTCGGGGGGCTGCGTTCATGCCGCAGGTAGAGGTACATCGGTTGTTGATCCTCGCTCTTAGGATCACAGTTCAGCGTTGGGAAGCTCCGTTTCTCCGGAGGCTTATCTTTGGTATGTTATCCTGAGTTGTAGGTTCTTGTACATTCAGGGGTATGGCGGGGCCCTGTCACGTCATGTTGTATAAAAACTCTTAGAGGTTTGTAGTACTGTTGTGGGCAGGGTTTGTAAAAAGGATTAAACTGTTCGGTTTGAAAGATTTGTATACATATATTTTATTGGAAGGTAACCGTTTGGTTGGCCTGTTTAATGATCTTATCTCTTGTTTCATGTTTAAGTTTTATTTCCGCTGATTTTCTCTGATGATTGTATCACTAGGGTGCCTGGGGTAAGGCACCAGTCACGGGCCCGGGATCGGGTTGTTATACCCCGTATTTCCTGAGTATGTACGTGAGGGCGTACGTATATAAATTTAAGCCTTAAAGTTAGGCTAGGTTCGAAATTTGTACACAAGTGCCGGAAAGAGTCGTTTTTCGACGAAACGTTTTACTAAACTTGCGAAGGGAAAATTCCGGCTATGTCATTTTTAATTTTTGCGGATTTTTCCGAGAGACGAAACATGTTGGACCAACGGGAGGGTGACATGTGTCACCCTCACATTGGAAGGGCTTGGGGCGGCAACTTGGACGATTGGGTCAAGGGGAGTTGGTAGGATATTTTGTGATATTTTGGTGGTAGATGGATAAGGTGCACATGGCTTAATCCTAGCCCTACACTTGCCTAACACTTGGATGGATCTTGGCCATTGGTTGGCCATTCCTTGACCTATAAATACCCCCCCCCCCCTTTGGAAGACTTCTTCATCCTAAAATCTTCCTAAGTCTTGAAAGCTCTCTTCCTCCCCCCCTTTGTGTAGTAGCTCGTCCAAAGCATCCCCCCCCTCTTTGAGAAGCCTTGGCCGAGCCTTCCCTTGAGAAAGTTTGGCCGGCAGGCCCCCAGCCTAGTTGTTTTCGTATAATACCCTTCATAGTCGGTTGAAGTGTTAAGTAGAAGTTGCGTAGAACTTCTAAGGGTTGTTTGGAGCGGGTTGGAGCACTCGGAGTAGAGCTTAACGTTGCTCGTGAGCGACATTAAACTTGGATAATTTTGGGCTCATCAAGGTAAATACTCTCGCCCTTCTTTTGTAATTGGAAATTACATACCGTAGTAGTATAGAAATGAATATAAGATTCATAGAAGAGAATTGAACCGTAATAGAAGGATATTACGTAATAGACTTGAATCAAATCGCATCGGAGAATATTAAGATAGAAGATTAAAGCGTATTTACATAGAATTTGTATTCTGATGGTGATAACCTTTATTGGTTAAATGTTCGCAAGTAGCATGTGCTACTTAGAAGGTGGGCAGGCTAAGCCGGGTTATAGCCGTGGAGCGTTTTGCTTATAGTCGATAATCGTCGCGAGGTATGTGATTCTTCCTATACTCTTGAGCATGAAGTATTTTAAAAAGAATACATCTAGTACGGTAGACGTACGTGTGGCAATGTCTTTTGACTTAAGCCTGAATAATATGTATATATATTATATGGTAGATGTACGTGTGCTAACTGAATATAGTTGTACGGCAATGTCTTTTGACTTAAGCCCAATAATAAGAACCTTGAAATATTTTAAAAGGAATATAGATATAGTACGGTAGGCGTGTGTGTTAATCGAATGTAGTGTTACGCAATGTCTTTTGACTTAAGCCTGAATAAGAAGAATCTTGAAGTATTTCAAAAGAAATAAGAAACCTTTTTGAAAGAAGAGTAATACTTGGTTTTGAAAACATAAGAGTTATACTAGCTTTATGGGAAGTTAGGTATAACGTCTTAAGAGAGATAAAAAGAATGGTTTACTGATTTTTAGAAGTTAAGAGACTTGACTTAATTGTATTGATATGAAGTTTGTTAACAATGTGAAACCTCATTCGTGAGTAATGGGTACTTGGTTTTAAAAGGAATAATGTTTCTTGATTTCTAAATCGTAATGAGTAAACAAACCACGGCGTTAATAAAAGAAAATGTAATGAATAATGAAGTATTATTAAAACCAGTAGAAACCTCCATCTGCATAGAAACTAAGATGAGACAAAATGATATTACATTTCCTAGATCAT
Source organism: Przewalskia tangutica (assembly GCA_029844215.1). Lineage (NCBI taxonomy): Eukaryota > Viridiplantae > Streptophyta > Magnoliopsida > Solanales > Solanaceae > Przewalskia > Przewalskia tangutica. Next base: position 110,899,682 of record CM056718.1, read on the forward strand.
GGCTGCTTAATAAGATTGATTATGAATAAGGATAACCTACACTCGTATAAGGCATATGTTATTCAATTGTTTTAAAGGAGATTAAAACATTGAACTATGAAACCTTTCTAAAATAAAGAGACTTGAGTAATGAAAATTAGGCAAACTAGAACTGTAGGGAAAAGAAAGGCATTGTTTTGTCTTAAATTGGTTTAAAACATAAAGTGTTATAACAGCTTTATGGGAAGTTGGTTATAACGACTTTATGAAAACAAAAGAAGGGTTTTATCATTGGTTTTAATGTGGTAACTTGACTTTAATAAAGGGAAGTTGTTTTTGTTTACTTAAATGATGTAAGTCACTCTATTTTTATACTACGGGTATCGGGTGACTTTTATAAAAGGAATGGATCTCTTAAAAGGAATTTAACGTACGTAGTACTTTAGGGTTAAAACCCGGACTTTGTCATAAAATGAAAGTACTTTAAGTTGTGTGTAACTTGCCTATGTTTGCGTGAGATAGACTTGTTGTGCAAGGAATGTATTTCACTCGACTACCGCGTTCATGGGATGAACCGGGAATGTATTTCACTCGACTACCGTGTTCATGGGATGAACCGGGAATGTATTTCACTCGACTACCGCGTCCACGGGATGGATCGGGAATGTATTTCATCCGACTACCGAGTTCATGAGATGAACCGGGAATGTATTCCACACATTTCTATACTGGGTCCATGAGATGGGCCGAGACATGTTATACGTATCACATGATTTGTACCTAGACTGCCGGCAGTGAGGAAGGAGTTCCACGGGCATGAGGGATGACTTTGAGGCGTGAGTCACGACTTGACATGATCGCTTATGTTGTGAATCGTAGTTTGGTTATCATACATGTCTCCCGCTTTATATAGACTATTATGATTTCATTTACGGTGTTTACTGATTTCACATACTTGGTACCAGTTATCGACCTCCTTCGGCCGTTCACGCCGCAGAGGTACATCGGTGCCGATCCCCGCTTTTAGGATCACCTTCGGCGTCTTGGGAAGCTCGTTCCTGAGGCTTATCTTTGGTATGTTACCACGATGTCTGTAGGTTCTTGTACATTCGTGGTATGGCGGGGCCTGTCCGTCATAGTTGTTGTATAAATCTTAGAGGTCAGAGTAATCGCTGGCGGGTTGTAAGGATTGTAATCGCTCAAATGTTATATGTATATATATGCTGAAAGGCAACCGTTTTGGTTGGCCTGTTTTATTTCATCTTAATCCTTATCTATTTATATGTTTAAAGTTTTTATTTCCACTGGTTTTCTCTGATGTTGTATCACTAGGGTGCCCGGGGTAAGGCACCAGTCACGGGCCCGGGTTCGGGTCGTGACAAAAGTGGTATCAGAGCAGTTAGTCCTCGGAAAGTGGCTACGCATCGCCTAGCAGAGTCTTGATTATCGGTGTGTTGTCGCCACGACTCCGTTCGGGCGTGGATCGTGCCTTACCCGCACCCAAGTAGTCATACATCGAGAAAATCAGCGGAACATAAAACAATAACATGAAGCCAATTCAATAAGACAGTGAAATAAGAAAACAGGCTAACCAAAACGGTTACCTTCATTATATATAAATCAATTTAAAACCGAACATTTACATCCCATATACAACTCGCCACAACAAGCATTTACATGCACTTCTAAGAGTGACATGACAACAATGGCGGGACAGGGCCCGCCATACCCTCGAATGTAAGCACCTACTACGACGCGGACTATACCATCGATAAGCCTCCGAGAAACGAGCTTCCCAATGCTGAATCGTGACTCGAGAGCTAGGATCAATGATCGGTGTACCTCAACTGCAGATGAACGCACCCGGGCGAGGTCGATAACAGTACCAAGTATGTGAATCGAAATATCAGAAATGAAATCATAGCGATCTAAATAAAACAGAGACATGTATGATTACCAAACTACGCTCACAATAAATAAGCCATGTCAAGTCGTGACTCATGCCTCAAAGTCATCACTCAAATATAACCATGGGTCTCACGCCCACAACATCGGTCATGCCCGTGGAATACCTTCCTCACCGCCAGCCTATGATAGAAAAGTACCAAGGAATACACATGAACACTGTGTCCCACGTGTCCAAATAAAGCGATAAGACAGGTAGGCACGAAGGCATAGCCGACTACTAACACCCACAAGACTAGCAAGGTCATAAAGCGTATCATGAAATCTGTCTGCATCGTCACATGATCAAAGCCGTCACTCGCCGCAGATCAAATGCGCGCGTCAGCCTCGAACTTCCCGCACTCGCGTAGGCCATTAGATGGCCCGCATGAGGTATTCCCGCGTCGGTAGCTACTCCCCGATCGCCCCGACTCGCACCGCATGGCCACATGGACCGCGTGACCATAAAGGCCGCGACACTAACCGGAACTCTCGTAGCTCGCATAGGCCCCGTGACCCGCATTTAGGTATTCTCGAATCATGGTCCTGCATCACCGAGTCTACCCCGCGTCGGAGGCGACTTAACCCCGGAATCAAGGAGAGTGGAATAATACCAACATAACGGTTTATCGCTTAAACAACATAAGCGCAATCAAGGAAACCCTTTACACAAACATCACAAGATACTAACACACGTAGCATCCTAATCATGTTTATTTATCAAATCAAACAAGAAAGTATTTACAAGGCTATCACAAACCAACACAATCAAATTATTCACACAAGGTACTTTCTACTATATGATTAACAAGATCGGGTTTTTATCCCCAAAGTACTTCATACATTAACTCTTTAAGAGATATGTTCTTTCACAAATAGTCACACAATACTCGTAGTATATGAAAATAGATTGATTATCTTTTGAAGTAAATCAAAACACTTCTCTTTGTAAAATCAAGTAACAACATTCTTTGACTGCTCGCTTTCCTATAAGATTGTAAGATCTCGTTGGCATGCCCTACCAAATGAAAAGGGCGAGTATAGGCATGCCACCTTTTGAGGCTTCTTTTCCAAACGTTCAAGTTTGCCTAATTTCAATTACTCAAGTTTCTCATTTTCGAAAGGTTTGTAGTTCATAGTATTAATCACTTAATAACAATTTGAGAAACATATACCTTATGTCTGAGTAGGTTATTCTTGTTTATAACAATCTTATAACAGCAGCCATGATCTAGGAAATGTAATATCATTTTGTCTCATCTTAGCTTCTATGCAGATGGAAGTTTCTACTGGTTTTAATAATACTTGATTAGTCAATACATTTCCCTTTATTAGCGTTGCTGTGGTTTGTTCAATACTTATTCTCATTTCCGAAATCAGTAAAACACTATTCTTTAAAATCAAATACTCATTACTCGCGAATGAGGTTTTACAACATTTTTAACAAAATGTTACACATCAAGTCAATTAGGTTAAGTCTCTTATCTTTCAAGATCAAGTCTCTTAACTTCTACAATAAATAAACCGCTCATACCTACATGTAGTCGTTATAACTAACTTCCCATAAAGCTATTATAACACCATGTTTTGAACCAACCAAACTCATTTAGCACACGTACGCTCACCGTACTACATAGTTTACAAAACATCATGCTAGAAAGGATAGGAAGAGGTTCACATACCTCGCGACGATTATCGACGATAAGCAATACGCCCACAAGATCTTGCACTCGCTAGCCTTTTCCAATCTTCAAGTAGAATACGCTACTCGTAGTACTTCCACCTATATAGGCCACAAACGCTTATTAACTTCTAAACACTCGGTTCTATATTCTACAGAAAATTCGGCAAAGACCTCCCAACATGGCAGAAAATCTCTCCTCTCTATCGAGGCCGCTACCAAGCCAACCAGTGGGGGTTATACGCCTAACCGACGTATACAATTCTATAACACAAGAATACCACGCAAGTTCATCAGAACACGCCCTATGTAATTACGATTCGCTTTTCTTCTTTATTCAGGCTTAAGTCAAAAGACATTGCCGCAAAGCTTATTCTCAGATCTATATATAGTATACTTCAACTATATAATCCTACAACATGTAATTTCCAATTACAGCAAGGGGACAAGAATATTTACCTCGATAAGCCCAAAATTATCCAAGTTATAATGTCGATCCTGAGCAAGGTTTAGCTCCTACTCCGCGCGCTCCAACCCGCTCCAAACAACCCTTAGAAGTTCTACGCAACTTCTACTTAACACTTCAACCGATTATGAAGGTTTTCCTTAGGGTTTCGGTTTGAGACAAAAAGGACATTAGGTAGTATTTTCGGGCTCTACGTATAGAGGTATCTTTGGAATACTACAAGGTACACGGCTAAGGTAATTTGGGTATAGTAACAATACTTTTGAGAGTATTTCTACCAAGAGGGGGGGTATTTATACGAGACAACACCACAAGGGGGGGTGTATACCCCTCGGCCAACCCCACTAGGAGGGGGGGTACTCTCGGCCAAGGGGGGAGGGGTTCTCGGCCAAAGGGCCTCACCAAGGGGGGGAGGGACGAGAACACTACAAGAGAGGGGGGGAGGATTTTAGACTTAGGAAATTATTTTGGATGAAGAAGTCTTCAAAGGGGGAGGGTATTTATAGGCCAAGCAAAGGCCAACCAATGGCCAAGATCTAGCCAAGTGCTATGCAAGTGTAGGGCCAAGATGTGCCCAAGTGCCCCCTAGTCCCTACTCCACAAAACCCTCACAAATATCTACACAAATATCTACCACAACTTGCCCATCCATTCGGCCCTATGCCGCCCTCAAGTCCACCAATGAGAGGGTGCCAAGTGTTGCCCTCTCGTTGGTCCAAAACATTTCGTCTCTCGGAAAAATCCGCAAAAATACTAAATGACATAGCCGGAATTTTCCCTTCGCAATGTTTGTAAAATGTTTTGTCGAAAAACGCCTCTCACCGTGTCAGCCAATAATTATTTCGGCCAAGGGTGCCACATGGGGGTGACACGTGTCGCCCCCCGATTCGCCCAGAATATTTCGTCTTCCGAAAATATCCAAAATACCGGAAATCTCAAAAACAAAGCGGGCCCCACAAAACCGTAAATTTCTCCCGTGGGCCCCACGTGACCATTTCCGAAAATAAAATCTCAAAATTCTAATATAATTTAAGAAGCCCATATACCAAATCTGGGAATCCAATTCCCATTAACGAACCTTTTTCTTCACAAAAACCGGAAACTTTTCCGTCGAAAACTCACATCTTTCTTTCTTTTCAAAATTTCTGCCGTACTCTCGTACGTACGTCCTCACTTACATACCCTGCAACTACGGGGTATAACATGCACCACATCTATAATCAGGAGGCTATAGGACATTTAGGATTGGTTTCCATTCTTCTCATTCTGAGATCGTGCCTTAGAGCCGTGATAAGTCGACCCTCTCGACGTATTCCTTTCCTTTACCGCTATGCCTCGCGTAAGGCAACCTGTGCCCGATGGGAAAGGCAATGAGGGAGTCATAGTGAGATACAGAGGAGTACGAGGACGCAGCCCTGGCCAAGACTGAGATGCTTCCGACTGGCGAAGTTTCGCGCCGCCAAAGACCAAAGAAGTTAGAGCCGCAGCAGTGGCTGAGACTACAAGACTGAGCCTCCACCCCACACCGAGCGGATGAGATGGGTACAAGGAGATGGCGGCCATCGCCGTGGTCGTGGGCCGATATGAGGATAAATGCCGATGCAGCAGCTCAGCCCCAGTAGCACCCGTAGTTCACCCCGAGCGCATTTTGAGACTACGGATTTTCTCGAGATGTAACCCGCCAGAGTTTTATGGGTCGAGGCACAAGATGATCCGCAGGAGTTCATCCCAGCGATTCGGTCATGAGAGTGATCAAGGCATCGGAGACCGAGTCGGTGGTCCTAGGTTACGGCCGCGCGTGATACCGCAGCCGATCGTTTGATTCGCGAGCCGTCCCGGAGAGAATGCACTTCCACTATATGGGACGAGTTCTCAAAGGCATTTCTTGCACACTTCTTGCCTCCACGGATGAGAGGGCTCGCCGGCGATTGACGCTGAGGCGGGATCGCGACGATTAGAGAGTACAATGGAGTTCGACTCACACGACCGAACCGGCCCGTGGTAGTGCCTTACCCCGCACCCTAGTGATACAACATCGTAGTAATCACGGAACATAAAACAAGACATGAAAATATTATGAAGTAAGAAACGATGTCGGAGAAAACTTGCTTACGCATATATATAAATCAATTTTAAACCGAACGCTACATCCCATTACAACTCGCCACAACAAGATTACTGCACTTAAGAATGATACGATAACAATGGCGGGACGTGGCCCCGCCATACCTCGAATGTAAATACCTACAACGACAGGACTATACCACCGATAAGCCTCCGAGAAACGGAGCTTCCATACGCCGAATCGTGACCCGAGAACTAGGATCAACGATCGTGTACCTCAACTCGCAGATGAACGCACTTCCGGGCGAGGTCAAGACAACAGTACCAAGTATGTGAAATCAAAATATCAGAAATGAAATCATAATAGTCTAATAAGCGGAGACATGTATGATAACCAAACTACGATTCACAATAAATAAAAATATGTCAAGTCGTGGACTCACGCCTCAAAGTCATCACTCAAATGTAACTATGGGTCTCACGCCCATAACATCAATCATGCCCGTGGAATACCTTCCTCACCGCCAGCTTTATGATATAAAAGCACCAAGCAATACACATGAACACCGTGTCCCACTCGTGTCCTAATAAAACGAGACAGGTAATCGAAGGCATAACCGACTACTAACACCCACAAGACTAACGTGGTCATAAATCAGATCATGATATCTGTCTGCACTCACATGATCAAAGCCGTCACTCGCTGAGATCAAATGCGCGTCTAGCCACGAACTTTCCGCAGCTCGCGATAGGCCAACCTCATAGGCCCGCATGAGGTATTCTCACATCGAGGGTAGCTACTCCCGCATCGCCCCGACTCGCATCGCATGGCCACAAAGACCGCATGACCACAAGGGCCGCAAACTAACCTGGAACTCCCGTAGCTCCGCATGGATCCCCTGGACCCGCATGAGGTATTCTCGAATCATTGTCCCAGACCGCCTGAGTCTACCCCGCATCGGAGGGCAGCTTAATCTCCTAAACAAGTCAAGGTGAGTGGTACAATACCAACATAACGACTGAGAGTCAAACAACTTTAAGCGCAGTCGAGGGGAAACCCCTTTACACTAACATCACAAGATACTAACACACGTAGCATCCTAACATGTTTACTTAACAAATCAACAAGAAAGTATTACAAGGCAATCACAAACCAACATAATCAAGTTATATACACAAGGTACTTTCTACTATATGATTAACAAGATCGGGTTTTTATCCCCAAAGTACTTCATACATTAACTCTTTAAAAGATACGTTACTTCACAAAACCACACAATACCCGTAGTATATGAAAATAGAGTGATTATCTTTTGAAGTAAATCAAAACACTTACCTTTGTAAAATCAAGTAACAACATTATTTTCCAAACGTCCAAGTTTGCCTAATTTCAAATGTTCACGGTTCTTATTTTAGAAAGGTTTCGTAGTTCATAGTCTTATTCATTTAAGAATATAATTCTCTTTAAACCATCCGAGAAAACATAAGCCTTATATGTGAGTAGGATATTCTTGTTTATAACAATCTTATTACAAAGAACCATGATCTAGGAAATATCATTTTGTCTCATCTTAGCTTCTATGCAGATGGAAGTTTCTCTTGGTTTTAATAATACTTAATCACAAAATATTTCCTTTTATTAACGCGGTGGTTTGTCGATACACATTCGATTTCAAATCAAGAAAACATTCTTAAGCCGTTATACCTAACTTCCCATAAAGCTAGTATAACTCTTAAGTTTTCAAAAACCAGTATTACTTCTTCTTTCAAAATGATTCAAAATCTTTTGAAATACTTCAAGTTCTTTATTATCACATAACCACGCTTATAGTTCAAATCGATTACCACTTTTAAAAACCACAAGTATTTTCTTACCTACATAAAGTCGTTATAACCAACTTCCCATAAAGCCGTTATAACACTTTATGTTTTAGACCAATCAAATACATTTAACACATGTACGTCTATCGCACTACATAGTTACACACATATCATGCTAGAAGAGATAGGAAGAGGTTCACATACCTCGCGACGATTATCGACTAATAGCAAAACGCCCAAGTACCTCAAACCGCGGCTACTCCTTCAGCCAAGTAGATCGCGCCACGCATAGTAATTCAACCTATAAGGCCACAAGGCGCTTATTAACATCTAGGTCTAATCGTAGAACATTACGTAAAATTCGAGAAGACTCTCCCGCAATGCGTAAATCTCCTCCTCTATCGAGTGGCTACCAAGCCAACCAGGGGGTTTATACGTCTAACGGGACGTGTACGATTCTACTACACAAGAATGCTACACAAGTCTCTTGTAATACATCTATGTAATTACATTCGATTCTCTTCTTTAAATTCAGCTTAAGTCAAAAGACATTGCGCACAATTATGTTGATTCTATATATAGTATACTTCAACTATACATTCCTACAACATGTAATTTCCAATTACAATAGAAGGTCAAGAGTGTTTACCTCGATAAGCCCAAAATTATCCGAGTATAAAGTCGATCCTGGGCAACGTTTAGCTCCAACTCCGTGCGCTCCGACCCGCTCCAAACAACCCTTAGAAGTTCTAACCAACTTCTACTTAAACTCCAACCAACTATGGAGATTTTCCTTAGGGTTTCGGTTTGAGACAAAAAGGGACATTTAGGTAGTATTTCCGGGCTCTACGTATAGAGGTATCTTTGGAATACTACAAGGTATAAGGGCCAAGGTATTTTGGGTATAGTAACAATACTTTTGAGAGTATTTCTACCAAGGTGGGGTGTATTTATACGAGACAACACCACCACGAGGGGTGTATACCCTCGGCCTACCCCACTGGGGGTACTCTCGGCCAAGGGGAAGGGCTCTCGGCCAAAGGGCCTTCTCAAAGGGGAGGGGTGTTTGGGAAACACTACAAGGAGGGGAAGGCTTTCAAGACTTAGAAACTTTGTGGAATGGATGAAGAAGTCATCAAAGAGGGGGGTATTTATAGGTCAAGCCATGGCCAACCAATGGCCAAGATCATGCCAAGTGCAAGGCAAGTGTAGGACCAAGATCATGCCAAGTGCACCTTATCCATCTACCACCAAAATATCCTACCTACTACTTGACAAAAGCCAACCCATTTCGTCCACCCTTGACCGCCCAAGTCCTTCCAATGAGAGGGTGACAAGTGTCGCCCTCTTGTTGGTCCAAAATGTTTCGTCTCTCGGAAAAATCCGCAAAAATTAAAAATAACATAGCCGGAATTTTCCCTACGAAAGATGTGAAAACGTTTCGTCGAAAAACGACTCTAACCGGGTGTTGTGCACAAAAATAATTCGGCCAAGCCTTATTTAAAAGTTCAAAATTTTCTACGTACGTCCTTACGTACATACTCTGGAAATACGGGGTATAACATTCTCCCCTCCTTAGAAACATTCGTCCCGAATGTTCCTTCTAAGTCTCAAAACAAACGCGCGCCAGTATAGTCTTCACTACTATACTTATGAGAACAATCCTGCCACACATGGCCACAGAAACATCCGCGCAAATACCTCCATCCAAGTCCACGAGGAAACACCTCTAACATTACCACAAACACCTCTCTCCGGGGTCTAAAATATACTTCCTTCGCACCTTCTCCTTACAAAAGAAATGATCACATCTATGCTCGCCATACATGCTCGCTTCTCCCTTTACTCGTCGTGATACCACTTTTGTCACTTTGCCGCGAGGTTCTAGTGTCACTCCGGCGACCCCACAAATGGTACCGGGCTGCATGCGATCCCTGAGGCTGTCGTACACTCGAACTCTTACCATATTTACATCGCTTGGTTCCAAATCTCGGTTATTATCTTCAACTTGGTCATCATTAAGGAACTCTGGATGGATCTCCGATTTCCTTCTCGAACATAACACGAAAGACTGGACGCACTGCCTCCTAAGTCGGACGGCAAATGCTAACATATAGGCAACCTGGCCTATCCCTCACATGAACTCAAAAGGCCCAAAGTAACTCGGGCTAAGTTTCCTCTTATACCCTATCCGGGGTGGTACCTTCAAGAAGACCGACCGTCAACCTGAACTCTAAGCGTCGTCGCCGATAACCCGCACGATTCCTCTGAGCTGCCAAAAACTTCCTCTAGATAAGCTTCACCCTATCCACAGTCTGTTGGAACAAGCCTGAACCAACTATCTGAACCTTGCCAACATCGAACCAATCGACCGGCAACTTACACATCCGCCCACACAAGGCTTCATAAGGCGACATCCGAACACTGAAATGGTAGCTTAAACACTCCCTCCACAGGAGATAACAATCCTCACAACTACCCCTGAAATCCACACCGCGGCGAGGCGAATGCGATCGAGACTCACCGAGTTCTTAACCTGCTTGGTAAAACTTTCGTAAAGAAAAAGCGATCGTAACACAGGCCCACTGCGCCATAAGGTGAAGGTAGGCACCGTGCGACCTTACAACCTTTCGATATATCAACACTGAGTACGGTCACGGCCCGAAAAATACGACGGGCTGCCCCCATCAGCCCGACTACTGGTTGAACGCATCCACGAACTCGTACGCTGGTTAACTAAACATGGGCCTAACACCCTCGTGACCCTATCACAAGGCGGGACCACCACAAACTGACCCCACCACCATAGAGGCCGCGGGTTGACCCGCAACATGGCCTCAACCCTACCCGGCATCGCCCAAAACACTAGCTCCCCGATCCGGAACAATTTCACAAATCACGTTACGAAAACCTAGCGGTCTTCCTAGCTCAACTACCCTCTTTCATATCACGCTACTCAGGGACTTATCCCAAAAACATATCTCCCGTGCACAATGCACTCCGTCAAGGGTTAAACATAAAAATATAAATCTTTTACCCAAGATGGCCTTGCCTCTAAGGTCTCTAAGGCTCACACTTTCCCTTATGCCCAATCTTACCCTCATACTAACCATGGTTTCCTAATCACAATTTACACCATGCTATCTGAACATAACACTTAAGGTATACTCACCTTATCACATATACTGATCTCTAGAGGGTTAAGGATATATCTATATCTACTGCTTCATTCCCCTTAGTCGTTCTAATCAAACCTACCCCGTAGGGCACATAGCTAGGGGAGATGACGAACTACCCACCGATCCTGAAGGTTGAGTCCTCCTACTAGGACATCCTTTCGACACATGACCCTAACGGCCGTAGGTACAACAAGTACCAACTAAAAGACGACATTCCCCGGGATGACGTGCATCTGTATGACGGAAGCCACGGAGTTACCGACTCCTGCATACCCCGAACGTCCTGAAATCCGTGGAAGACCACTCTGCACTGGCGGAGGTGCATATCTAATCTGCTGGTGAGACGACTCGCCTCGAAAGTTACCAAAGGACATTCTTTGCTCGCCCTCTTACACTCGCCGTTAACCCGTCGATCTCTACGCTTCTCGGCTGCGCATAAGCGTGCATACGTGCCATGCTCGCCTAATCAAGAATTACTCGCACAACCCTTTCTAAGATTTTCATCAAGACTCGCGATACATCCGTATACTCTCTGGTAGCCAAATCCATAGCTAATGCGAGGTTGTCTCTTTGCAATCTATATTCTCTGCTCGTGGCCGGATCAAGGTTCATATATCATGGCGCAGAGGAACTGCCGCCGTGCTAAACTCTGTTGGGTGACGTAGCATAACTCCCCGATCAAGCACCTAACTCAGTGATGGTTGGGCACGTGCCTCGTAACCCTCTGAACTCTACTCGCGGCTCCTCGGCCTTGCCCTCTGGGCGGGTTTGCCCTACGCGGAGTATAGCGGTAAGGAAAGAAATACGTTTAGAGGTCCAACTTACAACACACTAAGGCACGATCTCGAGTGAGAAGAATAGAAACCAATCCTAAATATCCTATAGCCTCGATTATTGGTGTGGTGCAACACACCGATAATCAAGACTCTACTAGATACGGTCAGAGACACTTTCCAAGGATTAATCGCTCGATACCACTTTTGTCACGACCGAACCGGGCGTGGATCGTGCCTACCGGGCACCCTAGTGATACAACATCGAGTAATCAGGAACATAAAACAAGACATGAAAATATTATGAAGTAAGAAAGCGATGTCGGAGAAAACTTGCCTTACGACATATATATAAATCAATTTTAAAACCGACGATTTACATCCCATTACAACTCGCCTACAATTACTCTGGACCTTAAGAATGATACGACAACAATGGCGGGACAGGGCCCCGCCATACCGCGAATGTAAATACCTACAACGACAGGACTATACCATCGATAAGCCTCGAGAAACGGAGCTTCCCATACTGTTGACTGTGACCCGAGAACTAGGATCAACGGCGGTGTACCTCACTGCGGCATTTAACGCGGCCCGAAGGAGGTCGATCTGACAGTACCAAGTATGTGGCCCAAAATATCGTAAATGAAATCATAATAGTCTAATAGCGGGAGACATGTATGATAACCAAACTACGATTCACAATAAATAGGCGATGTCAAGTCGTGACTCACGCCTCAAAGTCATCACTCAAATGTAACTATGGGTCTCACGCCCATAACATCAATCATGCGTGGAATACCTTCCTCACCGGCAGCTTTATGATATAAAAGCACCAAGCAATACACATGAACACGTGTCCCACTGTGTCCTAATAAAACGATGCAGGTAAATGCGAAGGCATAACCGACTACTAACACCGCATACTAACGGTCATAAATCAGATCATGATATCTGTCTGACCGTCACATGATCAAAGCCGGTCACTCGCGCGATATCAAATGTGCGCGTCTAGCCCGAACTTTCAGACTCGCGTAGGCCAACCTCATAGGCCGCGTGAGGTATTCCTCGCGTCGGTAGCTACTCCCGGCATCATCACGGACTCGCGATCGCGTGGCCACAAAGACCGCATGACCACAAGGGCGCGAACTAACACGGAACTCCGTAGTTCCGCATGGATCCCTGGACCCGCATGGTATTCTCGAATCATGGTCCTGCATCGCTGAGTCTACCCGCGTCGGAGGCGACAACCTCGGAAACAAGTCAAGGTGAGTGGTACAATACCAACATAATCGGTGAGAGTCAAACAACTTTAAAGCGCGATCGAGAAACCCTTTACACTAACATCACAAGATACTAACACACGTAGCATCCTAGCATGTTTACTTAACAAATCAACAAGAAAGTATTACAAGGCAATCACAAACCAACATAATCAAGTTATATACACAAGGTACTTTCTACTATATGATTAACAAGATCGGGTTTTTATCCCCAAAGTACTTCATACATTAACTCTTTAAAAGATACGTTACTTCACAAAAACCACACAATACCCGTAGTATATGAAAATAGAGTGATTATCTTTTGAAGTAAATCAAAACACTTACCTTTGTAAAATCAAGTAACAACATTATTTTCCAAACGTCCAAGTTTGCCTAATTTCAAATGTTCACGGTTCTTATTTTAGAAAGGTTTCGTAGTTCATAGTCTTATTCATTTAAGAATATAATTCTCTTTTAAACCATCTGAGAAAACATAAGCCTTATATGTGAGTAGGATATTCTTGTTTATAACAATCTTATTACAGCAGCCATGATCTAGGAAATATCATTTTGTCTCATCTTAGCTTCTATGCAGATGGAAGTTTTCTACTGGTTTTAATAATACTTAATCTGTCAAAATATTTCCTTTTATTAACGCTGCAGTGGTTTGTCGATACACATTCTGATTTCCGAAATCAGTAAAACATTCTTAAGCCGTTATACCTAACTTCCCATAAAGCTAGTATAACTCTTAAGTTTTCAAAAACCCAGTATTACTTCTTCTTTCAAAATGATTCAAAAATCTTTTGAAATACTTCAAGTTCTTTATTATCACATAACCAGCCAGTTATAGTTCAAATCAGTTACCCTTTTAAAAACCACAAGTATTTTCTTACCTACATAAAGTCATTATAACCAACTTCCCATAAAGCGTTATAACACTTTATGTTTTAGACCAATCAAATACATTTAACACATGTACGTCTATCGTACTACATAGTTACACACATATCATGCTAGAAGAGATAGGAAGAGGTTCACATACCTCGCGACGATTATCGACTAATAGCAAAACGCTCCAAGTACCTCAAACCACCGGCTACTCCTTAAGCCAAGTAGATCGCGCCACGCATAGTACTTCAACCTATAAGGCCACAAGGCGCTTATTAACATCTAGGTCTAATCGTAGAACATTCTACGTAAAATTCAAAGACCTCCCCCATGACAGCGTAAATCTCCTCTCTATCGAGGCTACCAAGCCAACCGGGGGTTTATACGTCTAACCTGGCGTGTACAATTCTACTACACAAGAATGCTACACAAGTCTCATAATACATCCTATGTAATTACGATTCGATTCTCTTCTTTAAATTCGGGCTTAAGTCAAAAGACATTGCCGCAATTATGTTCATTCTATATATAGTATACTTCAACTATACATTCCTACAACATGTAATTTCCAATTACAATAGAAGGTCAAGAGTGTTTACCTCGATAAGCCCAAAATTATCCGAGTATAAAGTCGATCTGGCAACGTTTAGCTCAACTCCGTGCGCTCAGGCCGCTCCAAACAACCCTTAGAAGTTCTAACCAACTTCTACTTAAACTCCAACCAACTATGGAGATTTTCCTTAGGGTTTCGGTTTGAGACAAAAGGGACATTTAGGTAGTATTTCCTGCTCTACGTATAGAGGTATCTTTGGAATACTACAAGGTATAAGGGCAAGGTATTTTGGGTATAGTAACAATACTTTTGAGAGTATTTCTACCAAGGTGGGGTGTATTTATACGAGACAACACCACAGGGGGTGTATACCCTCGGCCTACCCACTGGGGTACTCTCGGCAAGGGGAAGGGCTCTCGGCCAAAGGGCCTTCTCGAAGGGGAGGGGGTGTTTGGACGAAACACTACAAGGAGAGGGGAAGGCTTTCAAGACTTAGAAACTTTGTGGAATGGATGAAGAAGTCATCAAAGAGGGTATTTATAGGTCAAGCCATGGCCAACCAATGGCCAAGATCATGCCAAGTGCAAGGCAAGTGTAGGGCCAAGATCATGCCAAGTGCACCTTATCCATCTACCACCAAAATATCCTACCTACTACTTGACAAAAGCCAACCCATTTCGTCCACCCTTGACCACCCAAGTCCTTCCAATGAGAGGGTGACAAGTGTCGCCCTCTTGTTGGTCCAAAATGTTTCGTCTCTCGGAAAAATACGCAAAAATTAAAAATGACATAGCCGAAATTTTCCCTACGAAAGTTGTGGAAACGTTTCGTCAAACGACTCTAACCGTGTTGTGCATAAAAATAATTCGCCAAGCCTTATTTAAAAGTTCAAATTTTTTCACGTGCGTCCTTACGTACATACTGGAAATACGGTATAACGCACTCATTAGCTCGGTATGTCCCAGTGTAGTAGTGATATGGAGGGCGAGCACACCGCCACGTCACGGGCTAGATGATTACTTGGCGAGGCTTGTGCGGGTGTAGCTCTTCAGGGCATGGACATTGCCGCATGCAAGCTCATGCACTAGGATGTGAGGCACGCGGAGGTCGACGGAATGACCGAGATCGCGAGAAGAGGCGAGACGGCAGGTCCTTTGGTAACTTCGAGGCGGACCGCCTCGCGAGCTAGTTATGTACCTCCGCCAAGATGAGTGGTCCTCCGCGCCTTCGGGGCGTTCGGTATTCGGGGCTGGTCGAGCTCGGGCTTCGTTCACGGTATCGTGAGTTCTAGCTAGCGAGATTCATGTCCCCTCGGTGTACGATGTGGCGACGTCATCCCGGGAATGTCGTCTTTTCTGGTGCTTGTTTCACTGCGGCCGTCGAGCCATGTGAGAATCGTGCTTATAGGAGAATGCGGCGGCTTAGCGCGACCTGCGGATCGATGGCGTGTTCATCGCCTTCTACAGCTATGCGCCCTGCAGGGCAGGCCTATGATTAGAGTGAAGCGGTAGATTCAGGTATATCCTTAACCCTCTAGATTTTTGCATACGTGATGCAATGATTATATGTTGTGTACTATGTACAAAATTTTGCAAGTGATCTTTGTCAGAATATGTAAATATACGTAGAGTGATGGTGGGAAAATCCTTGGGTAGTGTTAAATGGAAGTGGTAGCTTTCATGACCTGTATAGGTAAGATTGTTCCGGATCGGGAAACAAGAGCTTGATGCGTTAAGTGGGTCGGGTTGGGGCCATGTTGCGGGCCAACCCGCGGCTTTGTTCGGCGAGTCGGCTCAGGTGGTCCCGCCAGGTGGTAGGGTCACGAGAGTGCTAGACCCAAGTTCAGATGACCATCGTATGAGTTTGTGGATGCGTTCGACCAGAAGCGGATCGTGAAGGCCGGGAATGGCCTTAAGGGAGATTGAGGCTAGTAAGATGACCGAGTTTGGAGGTGGTGACTCCAAAGTTTTGGAAACTAAAGCGATGACTAAAGCGTGGTACGTATACTAGAAGAGTTCAAGTGTTCGAGAAGGGCACGACGTGTAAGGAAGGAAGAGGACGTGTGTTATTACGTGGCCAGGTGTGGCGTTGACAACTTGTTAGAGGAACTTTATCGTTATCCGTCTTGAGAAGGAACATTCGGGACGAATGTTTCTAAGGAGGGGAGAATGTTATACCCCGTATTTCCTGAGTATGTACGTGAGGGCGTACGTATATAAATTTAAGCCTTAAAGTTAGGCTAGGTTCGAAATTTGTACACAAGTGCCGGAAAGAGTCGTTTTTCGACGAAACGTTTTACTAAACTTGCGAAGGGAAAATTCCGGCTATGTCATTTTTAATTTTTGCGGATTTTTCCGAGAGACGAAACATGTTGGACCAACGGGAGGGTGACATGTGTCACCCTCACATTGGAAGGGCTTGGGGCGGCAACTTGGACGATTGGGTCAAGGGGAGTTGGTAGGATATTTTGTGATATTTTGGTGGTAGATGGATAAGGTGCACATGGCTTAATCCTAGCCCTACACTTGCCTAACACTTGGATGGATCTTGGCCATTGGTTGGCCATTCCTTGACCTATAAATACCCCTCTTTGGAAGACTTCATCCTAAAATCTTCCTAAGTCTTGAAAGCTCTCTTCCCCTTTGTGTAGTAGCTCGTCCAAAGCATCCCCTCTTTGAGAAGCCTTGGCGAGAGCCTTCCCCCTTGAGAAAGTTTGGCCGAGAGGGCCCCCCCCCTAGCCTAGTTGTTTTCGTATAATACCCCTTGTTGTGGTATAGAAATACTCTCCTAGTATTATTGTTATGTCCAAATACCTTGGCCCAAATACCTTGTAGTATTCCCAAGGTTACACTTATACAAAAGCCCAGACAATACTATTATACTTCCTTTAGCCACTAAACGAAACCCTAAGGAAAACCTTCATAGTCGGTTGAAGTGTTAAGTAGAAGTTGCGTAGAACTTCTAAGGGTTGTTTGGAGCGGGTTGGAGCACTCGAGTAGAGCTTAACGTTGCTCGTGAGCGACATTAAACTTGGATAATTTTGGGCTCATCAAGGTAAATACTATCGCCCTTCTTTTGTAATTGGAAATTACATCAGTAGTAGTATAGAAATGAATATAAGATTCATAGAGAGAATTGAAGCGTAATAGAAGGATATTACGTAATAGACTTGAACCAAATCGCATCAGAGAATATTAAGATAGAAGATTAAATCGTATTTACATAGAATTTGTATTTCTGATGGTGATAACCTTTATTGGTTAAATGTTACGCAAGTAGCATGTGCTACTTAGAAGGTGGACAGGGCTAGCCGGGTTATAGCTGTGGAGCGTTTTGCTTATAGTCGATAATCGTAGCGAGGTATGTGATTCTTCCTATACTCTTGAGCATGAAGTATTTTAAAAAGAATACATCTAGTATGGTAGACGTACGTGTGGCAATGTCTTTTGACTTAAGCCTGAATAATATGTATATATATTATATGGTAGATGTACGTGTGCTAACTGAATATAGTTGTACGGCAATGTCTTTTGACTTAAGCCTGAATAATAAGAACCTTGAAATATTTTAAAAGGAATATAGATATAGTACGGTGAGACGTCACGTGTGTTAATTGAATGTAGTGTTTCGGCAATGTCTTTTGACTTAAGCCTGAATAAGAAGAATCTTGAAGTATTTCAAAAGAAATAAGAAACCTTTTTGAAAGAAGAGTAATACTTGGTTTTGAAAACATAAGAGTTATACTAGCTTTATGGGAAGTTAGGTATAACGTCTTAAGAGAGATAAAAAGAATGGTTTACTGATTTTTTAGAAGTTAAGAGACTTGACTTAATTGTATTGATATGAAGTTTGTTAACAATGTGAAACCTCATTCGTGAGTAATGGGTACTTGGTTTTAAAAGGAATAATGTTTCTTGATTTGAAATCGGAATGAGTGCAAACAAACCACGGCAGCGTTAATAAAAGAAAATGTAATGAATAATGAAGTATTATTAAAACCAGTAGAAACCTCCATCTGCATAGAAACTAAGATGAGACAAAATGATATTACATTTCCTAGATCATGGCTGCTTAATAAGATTGATTATGAATAAGGTTAACCTACACTCGTATAAGGCATATGTTATTCAATTGTTTTAAAGGAGATTAAAACATTGAACTATGAAACCTTTCTAAAATAAAGAGACTTGAGTAATGAAAATTAGGCAAACTGGAACTGTAGGGAAAAGAAAGGCATTGTTTTGTCTTAAATTGGTTTAAAACATAAAGTGTTATAACAGCTTTATGGGAAGTTGGTTATAACGACTTTATGAAAACAAAAGAAGGGTTTTATCATTGGTTTTAATGTGGTAACTTGACTTTAATAAAGGGAAGTTGTTTTGGTTTACTTAAAGGATGTAAGTCACTCTATTTTTATACTACGGGTATGGGGTGACTTTTATAAAAGGAATGGATCTCTTAAAATGAATTTAACGTACGTAGTACTTTAGGGTTAAAACCCGGACTTTGTCATAAAATGAAAGTACTTTAAGTTGTGTGTAACTTGCCTATGTTTGCGTGAGATAGACTTGTTGTGCAAGGAATGTATTTCACTCGACTACCGCGTTCATGGGATGAACCGGGAATGTATTTCACTCGACTACCGTGTTCATGGGATGAACCGGGAATGTATTTCACTCGACTACCGCGTCCACGGGATGGACCGGGAATGTATTCCATCCGACTACCGAGTTCATGAGATGAGCAGAATGTATTCCACACGTTTCTATACTGGGTCCATGAGATGGGCCGAGACATGTTATACGTATCACATGATTTGTACCTAGACTGCCGGCAGTGAGGAAGGAGTTCCACGGGCATGATGGATGACTTTGAGGGCGTGAGTCCCTGACTTGACATGACTGCTTTATGTTGTGAACTGTAGTTTGGTTATCATACATGTCTCCTGCTTTATATAGACTATTATGATTTCATTTCTGGTGTTCTGATTTCACACTTACTACATTGTCTTGACCTCCTTGAAGTGCGTTCATGCCGCAGGTAGAGTGTTATACCCCGTATTTCCAGAGTATGTACGTATGGGCGTACGTAGAAAGTTTGAGCCTTAAAGTTAGGCAAGTTTCGAAATTTTTGTGCACAACCCCCGTAAAGAATCGTTTTTCGACGAAACGTTTTACTGAACTTGCGAAGGGAAAATTCCGGCTATGTCGTTTAGTATTTTTGCGGATTTTTCCGAGAGACGAAATGTTTTTGACCAACGAGAGGATGACACTTGTCACCCTCAAGTGGACGCCTAAAGTGGGCGGTTTGGCCTTGGACGAATGGCCTTGAATTGTGGCTTGTTTTGTGCCTTGTTTTGGCCTTGTTTTGTGCCTTGTTTTGTGCCATGTTTGGTGGAGTAGGGATAGGGTGCACTTGGCTTGATCAAGGCCTTACACTTGCCTTGCACATGGCTTGATCTTGTCCATTGGTTGGCCCTCGCTTCCTATAAATACCCCTCCTTTGTGAAGACTTCATTCATCCACAAATGTTTCCAAGTCTTGAAATCTCCCTCCTCTTCTTGTTGTGTTCGTCCGCCACACCCTCCCCCTTTGAGAGGCCTTGTGGCGAGAGGGTACCCTCCTAGTTGTGTTGGTAGTACACCCCCCATTGCCTTGTTGTTCTCGTATAATACCCCCTCCCTTGTGGTATTAAAATACTTCTCCAAGTATTGTTATAATGCCCAAAATACCTTAGCCTTTACCTTGTAGTATTCCAAAAGTTACCTCTATACGTAGAGCCCGGAAATACTACCTTTTGTCCTTTTAGTGTTATACCCCGTATTTCCAGAGTATGTACGTGAGGGCGTACGTATAAAATTTGAGCCTTAAAGATTTGGCAAGTTCGAAATTTGGGCACAAGTGTCGAATAGAATCGTTTTTCGACGAAACGTTTTACTAAACTTGCGAAGGGAAAATTCCGGCTATGTCATTTATAATTTTTGCGGATTTTTCCGAGAGACGAAACATTTTGGACCAACGGGAGGGTGACATGTGTCACCCTCACATTGGAAGCAAGTGGACGGCAAAGGCAAGTCAAGGGCACGTTTTTTGTGCCTTGGGTTAGGTAGGATATTTGTGCAAGTTGGTGTGGTAGATGGATACGGTCCACATGGTTGAAATCTAGCCCTACACTTGCCTTACGCTTGGATGGATCTTGGCCATTGGTTGGCCTTTGCTTGACCTATAAATACCCCTCTAAGTTGAAGACTTTCTTCATCCAAAACTTGAGCAATCTTTCTAAGTCTCAAAATACTCCCTCCCTCTCAAAGCTCTCGTCCAAATCACCCCTCCCCCCCTCTTTTGAAGCCTTGGCCGAGAGCACCTCCCTCACTTTGTGGTGCCCTAGCCAGAGGTACCCCTAGCCTAGTTGTTTTCGTATAATACCCCTTGTTGTGGTATAGAAATACTCTCTAGTATTGTTGTTATGCCCAAATACTTTAGCCCTATACCTTGTAGTACTTTCCAAAGTTACCTCTATCGTAGAGTCGGAAATACTATTATACTTTCCTCATCCACAAAAACAAAACCCTAAGGAAAACCTTCATAGTCGGTTGAAGTGTTAAGTAGAAGTTGGTTAGAACTTCTAAGGGTTGTTTGGAGCGGATTGGAGCACTCGGAGTAGGAGCTAAGCGTTGCTCAGGAGAGACTTTAAACTCGGATAATTTCGGGCTCATCGAGCATGTGCTACTTAGAAGGTGGACAAGGCTAGCCGGGTTATAGCCGTGGAGCGTTTTGCTTATAGTCGATAATCGTCGCGAGGTATGTGATTCTTCCTATACTCTTGAGCATGAAGTATTTTAAAAGAATGCATATAGTACGGTGAGCGTCGTGTGCTAATTGAGCGTGGTTATGCAGCAATGTCTTTTGACTTAAGCCTGAATAATAAGAACCTTGGAATATTTTAAAAGGAATATAGATATAGTACGGTAGACGTACGTGTGCTAATTGAACGTAGTTGTACGGCAATGTCTTTTGACTTAAGCCTGAATAATAAGAAACTTGAAGTATGTCACAAGAGTTAAGAAACCATTTTTGAAAGAAGAGTAACACTTGGGTTTAAAGGTTTTAAAAAGAGTTATACTAGCTTTATGGGGAGTTAGGTATAATGTCTCAAGAGGGGTAAAGAAAATGGTTTACTGATTTTAGAAGTTAAGAGACTTGATCTTATAAGATAAGAGACATAACTTAAATGAATTAATATGAGTTTTGTGTGAAACCTCATTCGTGAGTAATGAGTCGTGGTTTTAAAAGGAATAATGTTTTACTGATTTCGAAAATCAGAATGTGTATCGACAAACCACTGCAGCGTTAATAAAGGAATATGTATTGAATAATGAAGTATTATTAAAACCAGTAGAAACCTCCATCTGCATAGAAGCTAAGATGAGACAAAATGATATTACATTTTCTAGATCATGACTGCTTAATAAGATTGATTATAAACAAGAATAACCTACTCGCCTATGGCATATGTTACTCAATTATTTTAAAAAGAGATTAAGACATTGAACTATGAAACTTTTCTAAAATAAAGAGACTTGAGTAATTGAAATTAGGCAAACTGGAACTCTAGGGAAAAGGAGGCATTCTTTTGTCTTAAATTGTTTTAAAACATAAAGTGTTATAACAGCTTTATGGGAAGTTAGTTATAACGACTTTATGAAAACAAAAGAAGGGTTTCATCATTGGTTTAAATGTGGTAACTTGACTTTTTAAAAGAGAAGTATTTTGGTCCAAAAAGAAGGCATGGTATTGCCTTAACTTGGTTTTAAAAAGGAAAGTATGAAAGTTGTTTTGATTTACTTAAAAGATATAAGTCACTCATTTTTTTTATACTATGGGTATCGGGTGACTTTTATAAAAGGAATGGATCTCTTAAAAGGAATTTAACGTACGTAGTACTTTAGGGTTAAAACCCGGACTTTGTCATAAAATGAAAGTACTTTAAGTTGTGTGTAACTTGCCTATGTTTGCGTGTGATAGACTTGTTGTGCAAGGAATGTATTTCACCCGACTACCGTGTTCATGGGATGAGCAGGAATGTATTTCACTCGACTCAGTGTTCGTGGGATGAACCGAATGTATTTCACTCGACTACCGTGTTCGTGGGATGAACCGAATGTATTTCACTCGACTACCGTGTCACGGGATGGACCGAATGTATTCTATCCGACTACCGAGTTCATGAGATGAGCAGGAATGTATTCCACACGTTTCTATACTGGGTCCATGAGATGGGCCGAGACATGTTATACGTATCACATGATTTGTACCTAGACTGCCGGCAGTGAGGAAGGAGTTCCACGGGCATGAGGGATGACTTTGAGGCGTGAGTCACGACTTGACATATCAGCATTTATGTTGTGAAGCGTAGTTTGGTTATCATACATGTCTCTGCTTTATATAGTCGTTATGATTTCATTCTGATATTTTCTGATTTCACATACTTGGTACTGTTATCGACCTCCTTGGGGCCGCGTTCATGCCGCAGTAGAAATCATCACCGTCGATCCGCGTTTAGGATCACATTTCAGCGTGTTGGGAAGCTCCGTTCCTTGAGGCTTATCTTTTGGTATGTTACCACGAGTGCAGCAGGTTCTTGTACATTCGGGGTATGGCGGGGCCCCGTCCCGTCATAGTTGTTATAACATCTTAAGTGCAGTAAGCTTTGTTGTGGCGGGGTTGTAAGGATTATGCTTGTTCAAATGTTATATATATATATCTTTGAAAGGCAACCGTTTTGGTTGCTTTGTTTTCTTTCATCTTGATCCATGTCTATTTATATGTTTAAAGTTTTTATTTCATTGGTTTTCTCGATGTTGTATCACTAGGGTGCCGGTAAGGCACGATCACGGGCGAGTTGGTCGTGACAAAAGTGGTATCGAGCGATTAGTCCTCGAAAAGTGTCTACAGGCGTGTCTAGTAGAGTCTTGATTATCGGTGTGTTGTGCACCACATCTATGTCGAGGCTATAGGACATTTAGGACTAGTTTCCATTCTTCTCATTACGAGATCGTGCCTTGAGTGTGTGATAAGTTGGACCCTCTCGACGTATTCCTTTCCTTTACCGATTATGCCTCGCGTAAAACCTTGAGCCAGATGGGCAAGGCGATCGAGGAGTGTTAGTGAGATACAGAGGAGAATGCAGCGCGAGCGTCGAAGACTGAGAGCGATCTTGACCAGCGGGTTTTCGCGGCGCCGCCCGACCAAAGCGAGTTAGCGCGGCGGTGGTGTCACGACCCGATCCGGGCGTGGTCGTGCCTTACCGGGCACCCTAGTGATACAACATCGAGAAAACTGCGGAAAATAAAACATAAACATGAAACAAGATATATGATCATAAAGCGAGCCAACCAAAAGCGGTTGCCTTAGATATATACATAAAACGACGATTTAATCCTTTTACAACCCCGCCACACAAGCGGTACTACACCTCTAAGATTTACAACAACCATGACGGACAGGCCGCCATACCCGAATGTACAAGAACTACAACTCGAGGAACACATACCAAAGAATAAGCCTCCGAGAAAGCGGAGCTTTCCAATCTGCTGAATTGTGATCCTATGGCGAGATCCACTACCGATGTACTCTACTGCGGCATGAACGCAAACCCGAAGGAGGTCGATAACAGTACCAAGTATGTGAAATCAGAAAATCAGAAATGAAATCATACTAGTCTAAATAAAGCAAGAGACATGTATGATAACCAAACTACAATTCACCACATAAAAGCAGTCATGTCCAGTCAGGGACTCACGCCCTCAAGTCGTCACTCAAATATAACTATGGGTCTCACGCCCACAACATCAATCATGTTCGCATCATGGCCGCATGCCCCAGGATTTCTGCATCGGTGTAGACATGTCCATGATGCTACAATAATAATAATGCCCGTGACCACATGCCCCGGAATTGCGCCGGTGTAGACACGTCCACGTGACATTAACAACAATAATCTTGGTGATTAACCCCGCCGCGTAGCACACGCCCGAGTGCGCCGGTGTAGACATGTCCATGTAACCACAATAACAATATATCGTAATCAACCCCGCGCGTGGCCACATGCCCCGACTGCGTCGGTGTAGACATGTCCATGTGACATCAACAACAATATACCGCACAACCGTGCTATCACAAACAAGCTCAAGCAAATTACCATACTTCTAGACTTTTATAAAAGATCCATTCCTTCCCGAAGTCACGATATCAACACTTGCACAACAAAGGCTATCACAACAAGCATAGGCGAGTTACACAACAACAAGCATAGGCAAGTTACACACAACTCAAGGTACTTCCATTTCGTATCAAAGTCCAGGTTTTAACCTAAAGTACTACGACATTAACTCTTTTAAAGGGTCCGTTTCTTTCACAAAAGTCACATAATGCGTAGCATAAAATAGAGTGACTATCTTTTTAGGTAAACCAAAATACTTCCTTTGTAAAATCAAGTAACAACATTATTTTCAAAGCGTTCAAGTTTGCCTAATTTCAAATGCTCAAGTTTCTCATTTTAGAAAGGTTTCATAACTCATAGTCTTAATCTCTTTTAAAACAATTGAGTAACATATGTCTTGTCGTGAGCCGTTTATTCTTGTTTACAACAATCTTGTTACTGACCATGATCTAGGAAATGTAATACAATTTTGTCTTATCTTAGCTTATGCGGATGGAGGTTTCTCTTGGTTTTAATAACAATTTGTTATTTGTCAATACACTTTCCTTTATTAGCTATTGTGGTTTGTTAAACACTTATTCTCATTTCAAATCAATAAAACATTATTCTTTTTAAAACCAAGTACTCATTACTCGCGAATGAGGTTTCACAACACTTTTAACAAAATGTTAATTACAAGTAAAACAAGTTAAGTCTCTTATCTTTCAAGATCAAGTCTCTTAACTTCTACAATCAATAAACCAATCTTTTACCTACATGTAGTCGTTATAACTAACTTCCCATAAAGCTATTATAACACCCTATGTTTTAAACCAACCAACTCATTTAGCACGTATCGTCTACCGTACTACATACTTTACAAAGCATCATGCTAGAAGGATAGGAAGAGGTTCACATACCTCGCGACGATTATCGACAATAAGCAAAACGCTCCACGATCGTAACGCTAGCCTTTTCCACTCTTCAAGTAGAATACGCTACTTGTAGTACTTCCACCTATAAGGCCACAAACGCCTATTAACTTCTAACCGCGGTTCCATATTCTACGTAAAATTCGAAGACCTCCCCACAGCGTAAATCTCCTCCTCTATCGAGGCCGACTACCAAGCCAACCGGGGTTTATCGCCTAACCTGACGTATACAATTTCTACTATACAAGAATACCACAAGTCTCATCATCATACAAACATGTAATTACAGATTCGCTTCTCTTCTTTAAATTCAGGCTTAAGTCAAAAGACCTTGCCGCAAAGTTATGTTCAGTTCTACATATAGTATACTTCAACTATCTAATCCTTCAACATGTAATTTCCAATTACAATAAGGACAAGAATATTTACCTCGATAAGCCCAAAATTATCCAAGTTATAATGTCGATCCTGAGCAAGGTTTAGCTCCTACTCCGTGCGCTCCACACAACCCTTAGAAGTTCTAACCAACTTCTACTTAAATACTTCAACCAACTATGAAGATTTCCTTAGGGTTTCGGTTTGAGACTAAAAGGACAAAAGGTAGTATTTCCGGGCTCTACGTATAGAGGTAACTTTTGGAATACTACAAGGTAAAGGCTAAGGTATTTTGGGCATTATAACAATACTTGGAGGAGTATTTCAATACCACAAAAAGGGGGGTATATAATATGAAACAACTAGGCTAGGGGGGGTGTATACCCTCGCCAACCCCACTGGGGGTACTCTCGGCCAAGGTGCGGGGCTCTCGGCCAAGGGGCCTCACCAAGGGGGGGAGAGGGAGGCTAGGACGAGACAACCACACAAAGGGGGGAAGCTCTCAAGACTTAGAGATTTAGGATGAATAAGTCTTCAAAGGGGGAGGGGTATTTATAGGCCAAGCAAAGGCCAACCAATGGCCAAGATCATGCCAAGTGCAAGGCAAGTGTAGGGCCAAGATGTGCCCAAGTGCCCCCTAGTCCCTATGTTATACCCCATATTTCCGGAGTATGTACGTGAGGGCGTACGTATAAAAGTTTAAAGCCTTAAGTAGGCAAAGTGGCGAAATTGTGCACAAGTGCCGAAAAGAGTCGTTTCCGTGAAAGCGTTTCCACGACTTTTGTAGGGAAAATTCCGCTATGTCATTTATTATTTTTACGGATTTTTCCGAGAGGCGAAACATTTTGGACCAATTGGAGGGCGACATGTGTCACCCTTAGGTGTCCAAGGTTGGACGAAATTTCCTTGGTGGAAGCTTCTAGGCTTGCACGTTTTTTTCATCTTTTGTGCCTAAAATGTTTGGTCAATGTTTGTGAGATATTTTGTGGAGTGGATGACCAAGTGGGACCCACACAACACATGGCTTAATCTTCACCTTACACTTGCCTACCACTTGGCTCAATCTTGGCCTTTGAGTGCCCTATAAATACCCCCTTAGTTGATGAGTTATTTCATCCACACTTGAGCAAATTTCAAGACTCAAAACACTCCCTCCCTTGTAGTTGTCTCGTCAACTCCTCCCCCTTTGAGTGGCCTTTTGGCCGAGCAACCCACAGCCTAGTTGTGCTACTCGCAATACTACCCCCCTTGGTAGAGAACTACTCTTCAAGTATTGGTATAAGCCCCAAATACTTTAGCCCAAATACCTTGTAGTATTTCCAAAGTACCCTATATCTGAAAAGCCCTGAAAATACTATTATACTTTCCTTTAGCCTCTAAACGAAACCCACAAGGAAAATCTCCATAGTTGGTTGGAGTATTAAGTAGAGGTCGCGTAGAACTTCTAAGGGTTGTTTGGAGCGGGTTGGAGCGCACGAGTAGGAGCTAAACCTTGCTCGGGATCGACATTTAAACTTGGATAATTTTGGGCTTATCGAGGTAAACACTCATCCTTCTATTTGTAATTGGAAATTACATGTTGTAGGAATATATAGTTGAGTATACTATACGTGAACTGATCATAGTATTGCGCAATGTCTTTTGACTTAAGCTGAATAATAAGAAACCTTTTGAAAGAAGATCAATCTTGAGAATTACATATGGTGTATTACAGTAGACTTGTGTAGCTTTTCTGTGAGGTAGAATTGTGCACGTCCGGATTAGACGTATAACCCCCCCCCCCCCTGGTTGGCTTGGTAGCCGGCCCCGATAGAGGAGGAGATTTACGCTGTTGCGGGGGGGGGGGGGGGAGGTGCTGCCGAATTTTATGTAGAATTTTCTACGAAGAGATCTAAATATTAATAAGCGCCTTGTGGCCTTATAGGTTGAAGTACTGCGTGTGGCGCGATCTACTTGGCTTAAGGAGTAGCCGACGGTTGGAAGTACTTGGAGCGTTTTGCTATTAGTCGATACTCGTCGCGAGGTATGTGAACCTCTTCCTATCTCTTCTAGCATGATATGTGTGTAACTATGTAGTACGATAGACGTACATGTGTTAAATGTATTTGATTGGTCTAAAACATAAAGTGTTATAACGGCTTTATGGGAAGTTGGTTATAACAGCTTTATGTAGGTAAGAAAATACTTGTGGTTTTTAAAAGGGTAACTGATTTGAACTATAAGCTGGTGGTTAGGTAATAATAAAGAACTTGAAGTATTTCAAAAGATTTTGAATCATTTTGAAAGAAGAAGTATCTTGGGTTTTGAAAACTTAAGAGTTATACTAGCTTTATGGGAAGTTAGGTATAACGACTTAAGAATGTTTCTTGATTTGAAATCGAATGTGTATCGACAAACCAACTGCGGCGTTAATAAAGGAAATATTTTGTGATTAAGTATTATTAAAACCGGAGAAACTTCCATCTGCATAAGCTAAGATGAGACAAAATGATATTTCCTAGATCATGGTCATGTAATAAGATTGTTATAAACAAGAATATCCTACTCACATATAAGGCTTATGTTTTCTCAGATGGTTTAAAAGAGAATTATATTCTTAAATGAATAAGACTATGAACTACGAAACCTTTCTAAAATAAGAAACGTGAACATTTGAAATTAGGCAAACTTGGACGTTTGGAAAATAATGTTGTTACTTGATTTTACAAAGGTAAGTGTTTTGATTTACTTCAAAAGATAATCACTCTATTTTCATATACTACGGGTATTGTGTGACTTTTGTAAACGTAACGTATCTTTTAAAAGATAATGTATGAAGTACTTTGGGAATAGATACCGGATCTTGTTAATCATATATTAGAATGTACCTTGTGTGTATAACTTGATTGTGTTGGTTTGTGATAGCCTTGTAATACTTTCTTGTTGATTTGATAAGTAAACATGCTAGGATGCTACGTGTGTTAGTATCTTGTGATGTTTTGTGTAAAGGGGTTTTCCCTCATTGCGCTTAAAGTTGTTTGACTCTACCATTATGTTGGTATTGTACCACTCGCTTGACTTGTCTCGGAGGTTAAGGCGCCTCCGTCACGGGGTAGACTCGGTGATGCAGGACCGTGATTCGAGAATACCTCATGCGGGTCCAGGATCCATGCGGAACTACGGAGTTCGGGTTAGTTTGCGGCCGCTTGTGGTCATGCGGTCTTTGTGGCCATGCGGTGCGAGTCGGGGCGATCTTTGGGGAGTAGCTACCCTCGATGCGAGAATACCTCATGCGGGCCTATGAGGTTGGCCTATCGCGAGCTACGGAGAGTTCGAGGGCTAGACGCGCATTTGATCTGCGCGCAGTGACGATTTGATCATGTGGCCTGCAGACAGATATCATGATCTGATTTATGACCACTGTTAGTACTATGGGTGTTAGTAGTCGGTTGTGCCTTCGTACTTACCTGCATCGCTTGTTTTATTTGACACAGTGGGACACCGTGTTCATGTGTATTTCTTGGTGCTTTTATATCATAAAGCTACGGCGTGAGGAAGGTATTCCACGGGCATGATTGATGTTATGGGCGTGAGACCCATAGTTACATTTGAGTGATGACTTTGAGGCGTGAGTCACGACTTGACATATTCGCCTATTTATTGTGGCGTAGTTTGGTTATCATACATGTCTCTGCTTTATAGACTATTATGATTTCATTTACAATATTTTGATTTCACATACTTGGTACTGTTATCTTGACCTCGCCCGGGGCTGCGTTCATCCGCGGTAAAGGTACACAGTGTTGATCCTCGCTCTTAGGGTCACGATTCGTATGGGAAGCTCCGTTTCTCGGAGGCTTATCGATGGTATAGTCCTGTCGTTGTAGGTATTTACATTCGGGGTATGGCGGGGCCCTGTCCGCCATTGTTGTCGTATCATTCTTAGAGGTGCAGTAGATCGTTGTGGCGAGTTGTAATGGGATGTATCGTTTCGGTTTAAATTGATTTATATATATATGCGTAAGGCAAGTTTCTCGCACTATTGTTTCATACTTCTGGTTATTTCATGTTATCGTCTTATGTTCCGCTGATTACTCTGATGTTGTATCACTAGGGTGCCCGGGGTAAGGCACCAGTCACGGGCCCGGGTTCGGGTCGTGACACCCTACTCCTTAAAACCCTCACAAATATCTACACAAAATATCCTACCAACTTGCCCTCCAAAATCGTCCAGCGCTTCGCTTCGCTGACTTGAGGGTGACAAGTGTCGCTCTCGTTGGTCCAAAACATTTCGTCTCTCGGAAAAATCATAAAAATACTAAATGACATAGCGGAATTTTCCTTCGCAAAGTTTGTTAAGCGTTTCGTCAACGACTGTCGGGTGTTGTGCCAAACATATTTCGGCGGGTGCCACGTGGGGTGACACGTGTCGCCCGATTCGTCAAAATATTTCGTCTTAGAAAATATCCAAAATCCCGAAATCTCAAAAACAAAGCGGGCTCCACAAACCGTAAATTTCTCCCGTGGGCCCACGTGACCATTCAGAAAATAAAATCCCAAAATTCTAATATAATCTGAAGTCCAAATACCAAATCGGGAATCCAATTCCCATTAACGAACCTTTTTCTTCACAAAACCGGAAACTTTTAGTCGAAAACTCACATCTTTCTTTCTTTTCAAAATTTACGCGTACTCGTGACGTACGCCCTCACTTACATACCCTACAACTACGGGGTATAACAAGTGGTCTTGAGACTACTGATGCGAGCCTCAGTCCACGATGCAGGCGAGGAGATGGGTTACAGAGATAGCGATTCTTGGCGAGTCGTGGCAGATATGAGATAAATTTGAATCGGCAGATTCGATCCAGTAGCACCGTAGTTCACCCCGCGAGCGGTTTGAGACTACGGGATTTTACGAGATGTAACGCCAGAGTTTTATGGGTCGAGGCACGAAGATGATCCGCAGGAGTTCATCCGTGAATTCTGTGGTCGTGAGTGATCGAGGCATCGGAGACCGAGTCGGTGGTCTGAGTTCGCATCGGTGCGTGATACCGCGATCGGTTTGATTCGTGGAGCTGTCGGGAGAGAATGCACTTCCGGTATATGGGACGAGTTCTCAAAGGCATTTCTTGCACTTCTTGCCTCGCGGATGAGGAGGGCTCGGGTAAACAGTTTCGGCGTTGAGGCGGGGCGGGCGACGGTTAGAGAGTACAATGTGGAGTTCGACTCATTAGCTCGGTATGTCCCATTGTAATGGCGACATGGAGGGCAGTACAACGCCACGTCACCGGCTAGATGATTACTTGGCGAGGCTTATGCGGGTGTAGCTCTTCACGGCATGGACATTGCCCGCATGCAAGCTCATGCACTAGGATGTGAGGCACGGAGAGGTCGACGGAATGGCCAGAGATCGGCGAAGAGGCCGGGACAGCGAGGTCCTTTGGTAACTTTCGAGGCGGACCGCCGGCCGATCTAGTTATGTACCTCCGATGCTGAGTGGTCCTCGCGATCTTGAGGCGTTCGGTATTCGAGCCTGGTCGAGCTCCAGGCTTCCAGTTCACGGTATCGTGAGTTCTAGCCGGCAGGATTCATGTCCCCGCATGTGCACGATGTGGCGGCGTCGTCCGGAATGTCGTCTTTCTTGGTGCTTGTTTCACTGCGTGTCGGGCCATGTGACAAGGATGTGCTTATAGGAGAATGCCGGCTTGGCGCGACCTACGGATCGATGGCGGGTTCATCGTCTTCTGACTATGCGCCACTGCCTATGATTAGAGTGGAGCGGTAGATTCAGGTATATCCTTAACCCTCTCGAGTGTTGCCTGCTTGATATGATGATCTTTTGTTGTGTCTTTATGAGCGGATAGCGTTGTGTTAGTTATGAGTTAGAAATCATGGTTAGTTGAAAGGGTAAGCCTGGGGGTGAGAAAATGATGAACCTTAGAATATTACAGTTGAGACCTTAGATGTAAGGCCGTCTTGAGTACCAGATTTTGCAAGTGATCCTTGTCGGAGTGCATTGTATGCCTAGAATGTATGGTGTAATAAGTCCCTGGGTAGTGTGAAATGGAAGTGGTAGCTTTCATGACCTGTATAGGTAAGATTGTTCCGGATCGGGGAACAAGCGCTTGATGCGTTAAGTGGGTCGGGTTGGGGCCATGTTGAGGGCCAACCCGCGGCCTGTTTCGAGCTGGGGTCAGCTCTGGGTGGTCCCGCCAGGTGGTAGGGTCACGAGGGTGCTAGGCCCAAGTTTAGATGACCATCGTATGAGTTCGTGGATGTGTTCGACCAGAAGCAGATCGTGAAGGCCGGGAATGGTCTTAAGGGAGATTGCGGCTGGTAAGATGACCAAGTTTGGAGGTGGTGACTCCAAAGTTTTGGGAACTGAAGCGATGACTGAAGTGTGGTACGTATACTAGAAGAGTTCAAGTGTTCGAGAAGGGCACGACGAGTAAGGAAGGAAGAGAACGTGTGTTATTTCGTGGCCAGGCGTGGCATTGGCAACTTGTTAGAAGAACTTCATCGTTATCCGTCTTGAGAAGGAACATTCGGGACGAATGTTTCTAAGGAGGGGAGAATGTTATACCCCGTATTTCCAGTATATGCGTGAGGCGTCGTATAAAATTTGAGCCTTAAAGATTTGGCAAGTTCGAAATTTGGGCACAAGTGCGAATAGAATCGTTTTTAAATGAAGCGTTTTACTAAACTTGCGAAGGAAAATTCGCTATGTCATTTATAATTTTGCGGATTTTTAGAGAGGCGAACATTTTGGACCAACGGGAGGGTGACATGTGTCACCTCACATTGGAAAGCAAGTGGGCGGCAAAGCAAGTCGAGGCACGTTTTCGTGCCTTGGGTTAGGTAGGATATTTGTGCAAGTTGGTGTGGTAGATGGATAAGGTCCACATGGTTGAAATCTAGCCCTACACTTGCCTTACACTTGGATGGATCTTGGCCATTGGTTGGCCTTTGCTTGACCTATAAATACCCCTCTAAGTTGAAGACTTTCTTCATCCAAAACTTGAGCAATCTTTCTAAGTCTCAAAATACTCCCTCCCTCTCAAAGCTCTCGTCCAAATCACCCCTCCGCCCCCCTCTTTTGAAGCCTTGGCCGAGAGCCTCCCCCCTCCCCCTTTGTGGTGCCACTAGAGGTACCACTGCCTAGTTGTTTTCGTATAAAACCCCTTGTTGTGGTATAGAAATACGCTCCTAGTAGTGTTGTTATGCCCAAATACATTAGCCCTATACCTTGTCGTACTTTGCAAATTTACCTCTATACGTAGAGTCAGGAAATACTATTATACTTTCCTCGATCCAAAAACAAAACCCTAAGGAAAACCTTCATAGTCGGTTGAAGTGTTAAGTAGAAGTTGGTTAGAACTTCTAAGGGTTGTTTGGAGCGGATTGGAGCACTCGGAGTAGGAGCTAAGCGTTGCTCAGGAGCGACTTTAAACTCGGATAATTTCGGGCTCATCGAGCATGTGCTACTTAGAAGGTGGACAAGGCTAGCCGGGTTATAGCCGTGGAGCATTTTGCTTATAGTCGATAATCGTCGCGAGGTATGTGATTCTTCCTATACTCTTGAGCATGAAGTATTTTAAAAGGAATATAGATATAGTACGGTAGACGTACGTGTGCTAATTGAACGTAGTTGTACGGCAATGTCTTTTGACTTAAGCCTGAATAATAAGAACCTTGGAATATTTTAAAAGGAATATAGATATAGTACGGTAGACGTACGTGTGCTAATTGAACGTAGTTGTACGACAATGTCTTTTGACTTAAGCCTGAATAATAAGAAACTTGAAGTATGTCACAAGAGTTAAGAAACCATTTTTTTGAAAGAAGAGTAACACTTGGGTTTAAAGGTTTTAAAAAGAGTTATACTAGCTTTATGGGGAGTTAGGTATAACGTCTCAAGAGGGGTAAAGAAAATGGTTTACTGATTTTAGAAGTTAAGAGACTTGATCTTATAAGATAAGAGACTTAACTTAAATGAATTAATATGAGTTTTGTGTGAAACCTCATTCGTGAGTAATGAGTACGTGGTTTTCAAAAGGAATAATGTTTCTTGATTTGAAAATCGAATGTGTATCGACAAACCAACTGCGAGTTAATAAAGGAATATGTATTGAATAATGAAGTATTATTAAAACCAGTAGAAACCTCCATCTGCATAGAAGCTAAGATGAGACAAAATGATATTACATTTTCTAGATCATGGCTGCTTAATAAGATTGATTATAAACAAGAATAACCTACTCGCCTATGGCATATGTTACTCAATTATTTTAAAAAGAGATTAAGACATTGAACTATGAAACTTTTCTAAAATAAAGAGACTTGAGTAATTGAAATTAGGCAAACTGGAACTCTAGGGAAAAGGAGGCATTCTTTTGTCTTAAATTGGTTTAAAACATAAAGTGTTATAACAGCTTTATGGGAAATTAGTTATAACGACTTTATGAAAACAAAAGAAGGGTTTCATCATTGGTTTACATGTGGTAACTTGACTTTTTAAAAGAGAAGTGTTTTGGTCCAAAAAGAAGGCATGGTATTGCCTTAACTTGGTTTTAAAAAGGAAAGTATGAAAGTTGTTTTGATTTACTTAAAAGATATAAGTCACTCATTTTTTTATACTACGGGTATCGGGTGACTTTTATAAAAGGAATGGATCTCTTAAAAGGAATTTAACGTACGTAGTACTTTAGGGTTAAAACCCGGACTTTGTCATAAAATGAAAGTACTTTAAGTTGTGTGTAACTTGCCTATGTTTGCGTGTGATAGACTTGTTGTGCAAGGAATGTATTTCACTCGACTACCGTGTTCATGGGATGAATCGGGAATGTATTTCACTCGACTACCGTGTTCATGGGATGAACCGGAAATGTATTTCACTCGACTACCGTGTTCATGGGATGAACCGGGAATGTATTTAACTCGACTACCGTGTCCACGGGATGGACCGGGAATGTATTCTATCCGACTACCGAGTTCATGAGATGAACCGGGAATGTATTCCACACGTTTCTATACTGGGTCCATGAGATGGGACGAGACATGTTATACGTATCACATGGTTTGTACCTAGGCTGGCGGTGAGGAAGGAGTTCCACGGGCGTGAGGATGACTTTGAGGCGTGAGTCCACGACTTGACATGGCGCATTTATGTTGTGAGCGTAGTTTGGTTATCATACATGTCTCTGCTTTATATAGTATTATGATTTCATTCTGATATTTTTCTGATTTCACATACTTGGTACTGTTGTTATCGACCTCGCCCGAGTGCGTTCATCTGCGCGGTAGAAATGTCATTTGTCGATCCGCGTTTAGGATCACATTTCAGTGTTGGAAGCTCCGTTCCTTGGAGGCTTATCTTTTGGTATGTTACCACAGTGCAGTAGGTTCTTGTACATTCGAGGGTATGGCGGGGCCTGTCGTCATAGTTGTTGTAAAATCTTAAGTGCAGTAACCTTTGTTGTGGCGGGGTTGTAAGGATTATGGCTGTTCAAATGTTATATATATATATCTTTGAAAGGCAACCGTTTTGGTTGCTTTGTTTTCTTTCATCTTGATCCATGTCTATTTATATGTTTAAAGTTTTTATTTCCGCTGGTTTTCTCTGATGTTGTATCACTATGGTGCCCGGGGTAAGGCACCAGTCACGGGCCCGGGTTCGGGTCGTGACATTTAGTCTCAAACCGAAACCCTAAGGAAATCTTCATAGTTGGTTGAAGTATTTAAATAGAAGTTGGTTAGAACTTCTAAGGGTTGTTTGGAGCGGATTGGAGCGCACGGAGTATGAGCTAAACCTTGCTCAGGATCGACATTATAACTTGGATAATTTTGGGCTTATCAAGGTAAATACTCTTGTCCCCTTATTGTAATTGGAAATTACATGTTGTAGGATTATATAGTAGAAGTATACTATATATATATCTGAACATAGCTTTGCGGCAATGTCTTTTGACTTAAGCTTTGAATAAAGAGAACTCAATTGTAGTTACATGGGATCAGTATTCTGATGAGCTTGTGTGGTATTCTTCGTAGTAGAATTGTACACGTCAGGTTAGGCGTATAACCCCCACGGTTGGCTTGGTAGCCGCTCGATAGAGAGAGGAGATTTCTGTTTGCGGGGAGGTCTTCGAATTTTACGTAGAATATGGAACCATGCGGTTAGAAGTTAATAGATGTTTGTGGCCTTATAGGTGGAAGTACTACGAGTGGCGTATTCTACTGAAGAGTGGAAAAGGCTAGCCAAGATTCTGATCTTGTGGGCTATCACGACGATCCGGGGCTGTGGTAGTGCCTTACCCGGCACCCAGTAGTCATACATCAGTAATCGTGGAATATAAAACAACCAAGATATGAAGCAGTATAAATTTGAGACATAGTTATCGAAGAAAAGTTGCCTTTCGGCATATATATAAATACCCAAAATGAGCGATTCATCCCAACTTTACAACGGGACTACAGGACCTCTAAGAGTTTAAAACAACAATGGCGGGACGGGGCCCGCCATACCTGAATGCAAATACCTACAACGACGGGGACCATACAAAATGCTAAGCCTCGGAGAAAGCGAGCTTTTCAACGTCAAAGCGGTGATCCTAAGAACGAGGATCAACGGTAGGAGTACCTCTACTGCGGCATGAACGCAAGCCACGAGGTCGATACAAGTACCAAGTATGTGGCGAAAATCACGTAAATGAAATCATAGTAGTCTATATAAAGCGGGAGATATGTATGATAACCAAACTACGATTCACAATAAATAGCGATCATGTCAAGTCGTGACTCACGCCAAAGTCATCACTCAATTATAACAATGGGTCTCACGCCACAACATCAATCATGCGTGGAATACCTTCCTCATCGCCGGCGATCTATGATATAAAAGCACCAAGAATACACACGAACACGTGTCCTACGTGTCATCATAAAACTGTACGGGGGTAAGTACGAAGGCATAGCCGACTACTAAAAACCCCCAGTACAAACAAGGTCGTAAACTGTATCATGAGATCTGTCTAGACCGTCACATGATCAAAGCTGGCCACTCGCCCGCAGTATCTAATGTGCGCGTCTAGCCCTGGAACTTCCCGTAGCTCCGCATAGGCCACTCCAATGGCCCGCATGAGGTATTCCCGCATCGAGGTAGCTACTCCGGCGGCGTCACGGACTCGCCGTCCGCGTAGCCACATAGACCGCATGACCACAAGGGCGCACACTAACACGGAACTCCCGCGATTCGCATAGGCCACCTGCACCGCGTAAGGTATTCTCGAATCATAGGTCACAGACACTTTGAGTCTACCGCGTCGGAGGCGACAACCGGAATCATGAGTGATATAATACTAACATAACGACATAGTTAAACAACCTAAGCACAACAAAGGAAAACCCTTTACACAAACATCACAAGATACTAACTCACGTAGCATCCTAACATGTTTACTTATCAAGTCAACAAGAAAGTATTACAAGACTATCACAAATCAACACAATCAAGTTATTCACACAAGGTACTTTCTACTTTATGTTAACAAGTTGGGTTTTAGCCCCAAAGTACTTCATATATTACTCTTTTAAAAGATCCGTTTCTTTCACAAAAGTCACACAATACCGTAGTATAAAAAATGAGTGACTATCTTTTGAAGTAAACCAAAACAATTCCCTTTGTAAAATCAAGTAACAACATTATTCTTATAAAATCAAGTACTCATTACTCATGAATGAGGTTTTACAACATTTTTAACAAAATGTTACATATCAAGTCAATTAGGTTAAGTCTCTTATCTTTCGAGATCAAGTCTCTTAACTTCTACAATCAATAAACCATTCCTCTACCTATAGAGTCGTTATAACTAACTTCCCATAAAGCTATTATAACACCTATATTTTTAAACCAACCAAATTCATTTAACACGTATGCGTCTAGTGCTACATAGTTTACAAAACATCATGCTAGAAAGGATAGGAAGAGGTTCACATACCTCGCGACGATTATCGACAAAAGCAAAAGCGCTCAAGTACTTCAACCGTCGGCTACTCCTGCCAAGTAGATCACACCACACGTAGTACTCACTCCTAAAATGGTCATAGTACTTCTATCAAACCTTACTCATCATTGAAGACTTATACCAATACAAAGCCCTCTAATTCTACGGAAAATTCGAAAGACTTCCGTTTTACTCACTTTTCCATCTTTCTCAAGGCGAATAACAGTAATATATATACCATATATATATATAAGGCGTAATAATTAAACAACATAAAGAAGGGATTACACGCCCAAATGGTAGCGGTTTACTATCACGCCTCCATAATAACAATAAGTAAAGGAAGGGATTACGCGGCCGTGCTTGCGGTTTACTATCACGCCTTCATAACAATACAATAATTAAAAGGGATCACACGCCCAAACGGACGCGATTGAAAAATCTTCCCTTAACGAAATGTAAATACAAATCGATGTAAATACGATCCAAAGTAAATCTGATCCTTAAGTTGGGGTCCTTGGCCAACTTTGTCCATTTTACTTATCCAAATTACTCATTAGTCATCCAACTTATATTTCCATTCTTAATATAAGTTATAGTTACTTTGTTAATTACTTCTTCACAAGTAAGATACGTTTTTACCATTTTAATGGCAAACGGCCAATCCTTTCTTTTAACAAGTTAACAAGATCCAACTCTTCCAAACTTTACTCCATATATTATATATTCATAATATACTTATAATATATGTATATTGACCAAATCACAAAGAGGTTTAAGTTTCACTACCTCAAATAGCCCAAAAAAATATCCAAGTTCTTAAAGTCGCTCCAAGCAAGTCTTAGCTCCAAATCTTTACGTTCCAATCCGCTACAAGCAACCCATAGAAGCTCCTAACCAACTTCTCTTCAAGAACCAACTCCAAAAAGTGAAGAACACTTAGGGTTTCAAAGGGGACAACTTTCGGCCAAGGCACAAAATAGAGGTTAGGGGTGTGAAATCTTTTCCAACTCTTGGTACACAATCTTCCTAACACCTTAGGGAAGAACACTTGAGAGTTTAAGAATTGTTGGACAAATTTTGCTCAAGAAATGGGGGCAAAACCGAGAGCTCTAGGTCAAGGGAGAAGGGAGGGTTTTTCAAGTCTTCAAATGTCTAAGTGTGGGAGATTTCATCAACTAAGGGTGCATATATAGGACAACCAAGGGATAGGATGAAGGCAAGTGTGTGGTAGAGATTGAGGACAAGTGTGTGTGGATCCCACAAGCCACTTGTCCACACTAAAAATATCTTGCAAGACAAGGCCACTTGTCTTGCCACTTGTCTAGCCCAAATCGGCCAAAAGCCACCTAGGGGGGTGACACGTGTCTCCCTCCTATTCGTCCAAAATATTTCATCTTCCGAAAATATCCATAATGGCCAAAATCTCAAAAAAAAAGCGGGCCCCACAAAAGCAGTAAATTTCTCCGTGGGCCCACGTGACCATTTCCTAATTAAAATTCCATAATTCTCAAATATTCTAAGAAGTCCGAATACCAAATCTGGGAATCAATTCCCATTAACGAACCTTTTCTTTTACAAAAGCGGAAACTTTTCAGTAGAAAAATCACATCTTTCTTTCTTTCCAATATTTCTGTCGTATTCTCGTACGTACGTCCTCACATACATACCCTGGAACTACGGGGTATAACATTCTTCCCCCCTTAGAAACATTCGTCCCGAATGTTCCTTCTAAGTCTCCAAACGTACTTGCGTTGGTATAGTCTCCACTACTATACTTACAAAACCGATTATGCCACCAATGGCCAGAATATAACATGTGCGCAAAACTCAAATCCACGCCAACGAGGAATCACCTCGACGATGTAAAAACAACACCAATTCTCGCTCCTGGTCCAAAGGATACTTCCTTCGCACCTTCACTTCACAAAAATGATCACTTCCATCTCTTAGCACGCTCACTTCTTTCCTTACTTGTCGCTTCTTCGAACACCCGAACTCTTTCCAAGATAATCGTACCACACTTGATCATCGCCTTTCCAAAACCTTGGAGTCACTACCTCCAAACTTGGTCATCTCACTAGTTTCAATTCCCACAAAGGCCATCCCCGGCCCTCACGATCCGATTCGTCGAACGCGTCCACGAACTCGTCGATGGTTAACTAAACACGGGCCTAACACCTCGTGACCCTAACACAGCGGGACCACCACAAACTGACCCCACCACCATACAGCGGGTCGACCCTCAACATGGCCTCGGCAGGCGACGCGCAAGAAACACTAGCTCCCGATCCGAACAATCTCACTAATCACGTTACGAAAACCTGGCGGTCTTCTTAGCTCAACTACCCTCTTTTATTTCCTACTACTCAGGGACTTATCCCACAAATATATCTCACGTAAACTATGCACTTCGATAAGGGTCAAACATGAAATAATTCTTTTACCAAAGATGGCCTCGCCTCTAAGGTCTCTACGTATAATATTCTAAGGCTCCCACATTCTCTATCCCCAATCTTTCGGTCAACTAATCATGATTTCTAATCACGATTAACACAATGCTATCCGAAAATAATACTTAAGATATTCGCATCATACTATACATACAAATCTCTAGAGGTTAAGGATATACCAGATCTCTGCCGCACTTCCCTTAGGTCGTTTTAATCAATCCCGCCCTGTTGGGAGCATAACTGGGGAAGGTGATGAACTAGCCACTGATCCCGAAGGCTGAGTCTCCACATTCGCACCACCCTTGGTTGGACAATTCCTCGCAAAATGGCCTGCCGCCAAAAATAACAAGCTGCCAAGAAGCCACGACTCCCAGAATGACACTACCACAACGCCACACCGGTGGGGTGGCCTCCTCGCTAACGCCTTCCTCTCGAACCATCAATCCACAATCGATCGATAGGTGAGTCCTCCTACTCGCATCCTTCCTCATAGAACATTCCTCGTCACATGGCCCGACGGCGCGGGAGAAACAAGTGCTATCAAAAAGCGACATTCCCGGGATGGCGCCGCCACTGCGAACACCGAGGAAAATCGAACTGTGGAGGACACTGCTGGCGGAGGCGCATGTCTAATCTGCTGCTGAGGCGGTTCGCCTCGAGAGTTACCAAATGATCCTTCCAATCGGGCCCTCTTCTGCTGATCTTGGTTAATCTGTCGATCTCTACATCTCTCAGCCTGCCGCACGTAAGCCTGAACGCAAGCCCAGCTCATTCCTGACTGAAGAGCTACTTCTTCACAACCCTTCTTTAGATAATCATCAATACCTTTGATATATCGGTACATAAAATACTCTCTGGTTGCCAAATCCCTTGCTAGTAACAGGGCCATCTCCTTGTAATCCATATTTCCTACTCCTAGTCGTGGAACTGAAGGTCCAGATGTCATGGCCTCTGCTGCTGCTGGCGACGTCTCAGAACTCCCCGCATGAAGCATCCCCCCAGGTGATGATTGGGCTTGTGCCCTTCTAACTCTCTGTACTC
This sequence comes from Przewalskia tangutica, assembly GCA_029844215.1. Taxonomy (NCBI): domain Eukaryota; kingdom Viridiplantae; phylum Streptophyta; class Magnoliopsida; order Solanales; family Solanaceae; genus Przewalskia; species Przewalskia tangutica. Next base: position 110,941,279 of record CM056718.1, read on the forward strand.
TATTCGCAGCTCCTTCGGCTGCCTTGCCCTTCTGGGCCCGAGTTACTGACGTGGGCATAAGCGGTAAAGGAAAGGAATACGTTAGAGGTCCAACTTATAACACACTAAAGCACGATCTCGAGTGAGAAGAATGGAAACCAATCCTAAATATCCTATAGCCTCACGATTATTTGGCGTGGTGCACAACACACCGATAATCAAGACTCTAGATCTGATGTCGTAGACACTTTCCGAGGATTAATCGCTCACGATACCACTTTTGTCATGACGATCCGGGCTGTGGTCGTGCCTTACCCGCACCCAGTAGTCATACATCGTCAGTAATCACGAATATAAAACAACCAAGATATGAAACGAAGATAAATTTGAGACATAGTTATCGAAGAAAAGTTGCCTTTCGGCGTATATATATAAATACCTAAAATGAGCGATTCATCCCAACTTTACAACAGACTACGGACCTCAAGAGTTTAAAACAACAATGGCGGGACGGGGCCCGCCATACCTGAATGCAAATACCTACAACGACAGGACCATACCAAAATGCTAAGCCTCGGAGAAAGCGGAGCTTTTCAATTGAAACGGTGATCCTAAGAACGGATCAACGGTAGGAGTACCTCTACTGCGGCGTGACGCAACCCCGAAGGAGGTCGATCTAACAGTACCAAGTATGTGAAACATAAAATCGTAAATGAAATCATAGTAGTCTATATAAAGCGTAAGATATGTATGATAACCAAACTACGATTCCTGATAAATAAGCGATCATGTCAAGTCGGGGACTCACGCCTCAAAGTCATCACTCAATTATAACAATGGGTCTCGCCCACAACATCAATCATGCGTGGAATACCTTCGCCAGCTGGCGATCTATGATATAAAAGCACGAGAATACACACGAACACGAGTCCTACGTGTCATCATAAAATCGTGCGGGTAAGTGCGAAGGCATAGCCGACTACTAAAACCCACAGTACAAACAAGGTCGTAAATCGTATCATGAGATCTGTCTGGCCGTCACATGATCAAAGGCGGCCACTCGCGCAGATCTAATGTGCGCGTCAGCCACAGAACTTCCGCACTCCGCATAGGCCACTCCAATGGCCCATGAGGTATTCCCGCATCGAGGGTAGCTACTCCCGGCGTCTGGACTCGCCGTCGCGTAGCCACATAGACGCGTGACCACAAGGCGCCGCTAACACCGAACTCCGCAGCCCGCATAGGCCACATGCACCGCATAAGGTATTCTCGAATCATAGGTCACACAGACACTTTGAGTCTACCCGCGTGGAGGCGGCTTAACCGGAATCACGAGTGATATAATACTAACATAACGACTTATAGTTAAACAACCTAAGCACAACAAGGAAAACCCCTTTACACAAACATCACAAGATACTAACTCACGTAGCATCCTAACATGTTTACTTATCAAGTCAACAAGAAAGTATTACAAGACTATCACAAATCAACACAATCAAGTTATTCACACAAGGTACTTTCTACTTTATGTTAACAAGTTCGGGTTTTTAGCCCCAAAGTACTTCATGTATTACTCTTTTAAAAGATCCGTTTCTTTCACAAAAGTCACCTGATACAGTAGTATAAAAAATGAGTGACTATCTTTTGAAGTAAACCAAAACAATTCCTTTGTAAAATCAAGTAACAACATTATTCTTATAAAATCAAGTACTCATTACTCGCGAATGAGGTTTTACAACATTTTTAACAAAATGTTACATATCAAGTCAATTAGGTTAAGTCTCTTATCTTTCGAGATCAAATCTCTTAACTTCTACAATCAATAAACCATTCCTACCTACATAGAGTCGTTATAACTAACTTCCCCTAAAGCTATTATAACACCCTATTTTTTTAAACCAAACAAATTAATTTAACAAATTTACGTCTACCGTACTACAAAGTTTAAAAAACATCAAGCTAGAAAGGATAGGAAGAGGTTCACATACCTCATTTAACGCCCAAACGGGCAGATTCGTGCCTTACCCCGGACACCCTAGTGATACAACATCAGAGAAAACCAGCGGAACATAAAACACGAGTCATGAAACAAGAGATATAATAAATAAACAGCAACCAAAAGCGATTTGCCTTGGTATATACATAAAAACCCGACAGTTATCCTTTTACAAACCCCGCCACAACAAAGCATTACTCTGACTTAAGATTTATAACAACTATGACGGACAGGGGCCACGCCATACCCGAATGTACAAGAACCTACAACTCAGTGAAACATACCAAAGATAAGCCTCGAAGGAACGGAGCTTTCAACACGAAATGAGATCCTAAGAGCGGGGATCCACGGCCGATGTACCTCTACTGCGGCATGAACGCAGCCCGAAGGAGGTCGATAACAGTACCAAGTATGTGAAATCACAACATCAGTAAATGAAATCATAATAGCCTAAAAAGCGAGACATGTATGATAACCAAAATACAAGACGCACATAAAAGCGATCAAGTCGTGACTCACGCCTCAAAGTCACCACTCAAATATAACTATGGGTCTCACGCCCACAACATCCATCATGTTCGTCATGGCGCGTGCCCCGGAATCTTTGCGACGGTGTAGACATGTCCATGATGCAACAATAATAACAAGGCGCGTGGCCACGCGTACCGGAATCGCGACGGTGTAGGCGTGCCCGTAACCTCAATAACAATATCTTTGGGTGGTCAACCGCGCGTGGCCACACGTGCCCCGGAATCTTGCGTCGGTGTAGACCGCCCATGTTGCGGTAATAACCATATATCGGTAATCAACGGCGCGTGGCGCGTGCCCGGAATCTGCGTGGTGTAGACATGTCCATGTGACATCAACAACAAGACAAGAATCAAAATGGAAACATACGTGGAATTCTCCATCACCGCCAAAGACGCGTCAGTAAGTTCTCAACAAGTCAACCGGCCCTCTATCGAGAGACGCGGTAACACAGAAATACCACACTTGCACAACAAAGGCTATCATCACAAGCATAGGCAAGTTTCACAACAACAAGCATAGGCAAATTTCACACAACTCAAAGTACTTTCATTTTATGCCAAAGTCCGGGTTTTAACCCTAAAGTACTACGTACGTTAAATTCTTTAAAAGAGATCCATTACTTTTATCAAAGTCACCCGATACCCGTAGTATTAGAATGACCAACCCACATTCCTTTTCAAAATCATGTAACAACATTCTTTTCCTAAGTTCCAGTTTGCCTAGTTTCAATTACTCAAGCTTCTCATTTTCAAATGGTTTCATAGTTCCCAAACTTAATCACTTGATTCCTTTTTAGAACAATTGAGTAATATATGTATCACGTGAGTAGGTTATTCTTGTTTACAACATTCTTATTACAAAGAATGTGATCTAGAAAATGTAATATCATTTTGTCTTATCTTAGTTTCTATGCGGATGGAGGTTTCTCTTGGTTTTAATAATACAATTCATTAGTCAAGACATTTTCCTTTATTAACGCTGCGGTGGTGCTGTCGATACACATTCGATTTCAAATCAGTAAAACATTATCCATTTAAAAACCAAGTACTCATTACTCACGAATGAGGTTTCACACAAACATTCACATTAAAACAAATAAGTTAAGTCTCTTATCTTATAAGATCAAGTCTCTTAACTTCTAACATCAGTAAACCATTTTCTTTACCTCTCTTAAGACATTATACCTAACTCCCCATAAAGCTAGTATAACTCTTTTTAAAACCAAGTGTTACTCTCCCTTCAAAACGATTTATAAATCTTTTGAAATACAATAGTTCTTTATTATAACAAGCGCTTATAATTCACATCGATTACCTTTTAAAACCACAAAGTATTTTCTTACCTACATAAAGTTGTTATAACAACTTCCCATAAAGCCGTTATAACACTTTATGTTTTAAAAAAATCAAACACGCTTAACACGTATGCGTCTACCGTACTACATAGTTCACACATATCATGCTAGAAGAGATAGGAAGAGGTTCACATACCTTGCGGCGAGTATCGACTAATAGCAAAATGCTCCAAACAGTCGGCTACTCCTTAAGCCAAGTGGATCACTCCACACGTAGTACTCCAACCTATAAGGCCACAAGGCGCTTATTAACATCTAGATCTCAACGTTCCATATTCTACAGAAAATCCGGCAGCACCTCCCCCCCCGCAACAGCGTAAATCTCCTCCTCTATCGAGGCCGGCTACCAAGCCAAGCCGGGGGGGTGGTTTACACGCCTAACCGGACGTGTACAATTCTACAACACCGTAATGCTATACAAGTCTCATGTCTGATCTATGTAATTACTGATTCGATTCGATTCTTTATTCTTCAGGCTTAAGTCAAAAGACATTGCCACAATACTATGTTTAGTTCTATATATAGTATACTTCAACTATATATTCTTACAACATGTAATTTCCAATTACAATAGAAGGTCAATAGTGTTTACCTCGATAAGCCCAAAATTATCCGAGTTTAATGTCGCTCACGAGCAGGTTTAGCTCACTCAGTGCTCCAATCCGCTCCAAACAACCCTTAGAAGTTCTACGCAACTTCTACTCCATACTTCAACGACGGGTGAAGATTTTCCTTAGGGTTTCGTTTAGTGGCTAAAGGAAAGTATAATGGTATTTTCCGGGCTTTTCGTATAAGTATAACCTTGGAATACTACAAGGTATTTGGGCCAAGGTATTTGGACATTACAACAATACTTGGAGAGTATTTCTATACCACAAAGGGGGGTATTATACGAAACCAACTAGGCTAGGGGGGGGTACCCTCTCGCCAAAGCTTCTCGAGGGGGTAGAGGCTCTAGGACGAGAACTCTTCAAGAGGAGGAGGAGGATTTCAAGACTTAGGCAATTTTGGATGAAGAAATTCATCAAGTTAGAGGGGTATTTATAGGTCAAGAAATGGCCAACCAATGGCCAAGATTCATCCAAGTGTTAGGCAAGTGTAGGGCTAGGATTTAGGCAAGTGTCCATTCTAACAACTACACAAAATATCCTACCAACTCCTTGACAAAAATTGACACCCAAAATCGCCCACCATTGCCGTCACTCACCTGATTAGAGGGTGACAAGTGTCGCCTCTTGTTGGTCCAAAATGTTTCGTCTCTCGGAAAAATCCATAAAAATTAAATATGACATAGCCGAATTTTCCTACAAAAGTCATGGAAGCGTTTCGTGGAAAAGCGACTCTTTCCGGCACTTGTGCCCAAATTTTCGATTCTTGCCAAACCTTAAGGCAAAAATTATACGTACGCCCTCACGTACATACTCTGGAAATACGGGGTATAACATTCTCCCCTCCTTAGAAACATTCGTCCCGAATGTTCCTTCTAAGCCTCAAAACAAACATGCGCCAGTATAGTCTTCACTACCATACTTACGAGAACAATCCTGCCACACCTGGCCACGTAATAACATACGTCCTCTTCCTTCCTTCCTCGTCGTGCCCTGCTCGGACACTTGAACTCTTCTAGTACATGTTCCACACTTCAGTCAACGCTTCTGCTTCCAAAACCTTGAGTCACTACCTCGAACTTGGTCATCTTACTAACCTCGATTTCCCCCTAAGGCCATTCCCGGCCTTCACGAACCGATCTGGTCGAACGTATCCACCAACTCGTACGATGGTTAACTGAACTTGGGCCCAGCACCCTCTTGATCCTACCACCTGGCGGGACCACCTCGGACTGACCCAACCCCAAACCGGCCTACGGGTTGGCCCGCAACATGGCCCCAACCCGACCCACTATCGCGCCAAACCCTTGTTCCCCGATACGGAACAATCCTACCTATACAGGTCATGAAAGCTACCACTTCCATTTTACCCAGCCCAAGGAAATTTTTCCCACAAAACTCCACGAATACATATACCTTCAGACAAAGATCACCGCAAAACCTCGTACTCGAAATGGCCTTACATCTAAGGTCTCAATTGTAATATTCTAAGGTTCATATTTTTACTCTAACCAGGTTTCTAAATCACATCTGCACAAAAGTTATCCGAACATAACACTAAACACATCAACATAGCATCAACACATGCAAGTCTCTGAAGGTTAAGGATGTACTGAAAATAGGCGGTTCAAAGGACCGCTAAAGCGGAACTTCCACGCGACCTCTGTAGTGGCTGCATACATGAACATCTGCCTAGCTATGGAAGGTGAAGAACCCGCAATCGATCCGTAGTCCGTGCTATCCTACCATCGCTCCCGGTCGGACGATCTCTCACGGATGGCCCTGTTGGCGCAAAATAACAAGCTCCTTCGTACCACGACACTCCCGAAATGCGGTCTACCATCGACCACACCGAGGTAGGGGTATTGCATCGAGCCCACACCCTACTTCCCGGAACCACTGAACCCGTGAAGCCTCGACCTGCTCCACGAATACTCTGGATGCCACGAATATTGTGGAGGGCGCTGCATCTTGGCGGTACATAACTAGTCTGCTTGAGGCGGTCCGCCTCGAAAGTCGTCAAAATATCCGGCCGTCTTGGCCTTAACCTGTGGCGGTCCGCGTCGATCTGCGCTCGCCGCGCAGTCGTGAGCACGAATGCGGGCAATGTCCATGCCGGTGAAGAAACACCGCACAAGACTTCGGCCATATAATCATCTAGCGGTGACGTGGCGATGCACCACATCCTCCATATCTGCTACTAAGCGCAGGGACATATCGAGCCAAAGAATCGAACTTCGACATTGTACTCACGACGGTCGCCTCTCGCCTCGATAACAAAAATCGCCGGCCGTGCCCTCATCCGCGGAGGCGAAGTGCGTGAGAAAGCCCGAAAACTCATCCCATCTGCGGAGGTGCATGCTCTCCCGGGAAAGCTCGCGAATCAAACCAATCGATCATTGCGGTATCACGCGGCCGTCTGGCGAAAGGTCACGGACTCGGTCTCTGAAGCCTTGATCACCCGCATGATCCTCTGTAACTGACGGATGAACTCCTGCGGGTCATCCTCAGGCCTCGACCCGTAGAACTCTGGCGGGCTACAACTCAGAAAATCTCGTAGCCTCAAACTATCTGCTCTCGGGTGCACGGTCTTCTTTGGAACTGGCTAACTGCGTCCGGCCCAAATATCCTCATATCGGCCTGACCACGGCGATAATCGGGCCATCTCTCGCGACCCGTCTCCCTGCTCGCATGTGGGGTGGAGGCTCGTGCTTGTAGTCTCGACCACGGCCGCGGCTCTAAACCTCTTTGGTCTTTGGCGGCGTCGCGAAACTTCGCCGTCGGGCTGTCTCAGTCTTGGCCGGGCCTGCGCCTCGTACTCCTGAATCACACTAGCGCCTCCTGCCGGGCCTGCCTTGCCTTGCGCGAGGCATAATCGGTAAAAGCGAAATACGTCGGAGGGTCCAACTTATCACACGGCTAAGGCACGATCTCGTAATGAGAAGAATGGAAACCAATCCTAAATGTCCTGCGACCTCACGATTATAGATGTGGTGCACAACACACCGATAATCAAGACTACTAGACACGATGCAGACACCTTCCGAGGATTAATCGCTCTCGATACCACTTTGTAACGCCCGGCGGGCGTTCGTGCCTTACCGGGACACCCTAGTGATACAACATCGAGAAAACCAGGAAAATAAAACACGAGTCATGAAACAAGAGATATAATAAATAAACAGGCCAACCAAAGCGATTTGCCTTGGTATATACATAAAAACCCGACGATTATCCTTTTACAAACCACGCCCACAACAATTACTCTGCACTTAAGATTTATAACAATTATGACGGACAGGGCCACGCCATACCCACGAATGTACAAGAACCTACAACTCGAGAAACATACCAAAGATAAGCCTCCAAGGAACGGAGCTTTCAACACGAAATGAGATCTAAGGCGGGGATCCACGGCCGATGTACCTCTACTGCGGCGTGAACGCAGCCCGAAGGAGGTCGATCTGACAAGTAGCAAGTATGTGAAATCACAAATCGTAAATGAAATCATAATAGCCTAAAAAGCGGGAGACATGTATGATAACCAAAATACGAGACGCAACATAAAGCGATCAAGTCGGGGACTCACGCCTCAAAGTCACCACTCAAATATAACTATGGGTCTCACGCCCACAACATCCATCATGTTCGTCATGGCGCGTGCCCGGAATCGCGACGGTGTAGACATGTCCATGATGCAACAATAATAACAAGGCCGCGTGGCACGTACCGAAATCGCGACGGTGTAGACATGCCCATGTAACCTCAATAACAATATCTTGGGTGGTCAACCTGCGCGTGGCCACATGCCCGGAATCTGCATCGGTGTAGACCGCCCATGTTGCGATAATAACCATATATCGGGTAATCAACGACGCGTGGCCGCGTGCCCGGAATCGCGTCGGTGTAGACATGTCCATGTGACATCAACAACAAGACGAGAATCAAAATGGAAACATACGTGGAATTCTCCATCACCGCCGCGTCCAAGTAAGTTCTCAACAAGTCAACCGCCTCTATCGAGACGCGGTAATACGTAAATACCACACTTGCACAACAAAGGCTATCATCACAAGCATAGGCAAGTTTCACAACAACAAGCATAGGCAAATTTCACACAACTCAAAGTACTTTCATTTTATGCCAAAGTCCGGTTTTAACCTAAAGTACTACGTGACGTTAAATTCTTTAAAAGAGATCCATTACTTTTATCAAAGTCACCCGATACGTAGTATTAGAATGACCAACCCACATTCATTTTCAAAATCAAGTAACAACATTCTTTTCCTAAGTTCCGGTTGCCTAGTTTCAATTACTCAAGCTTCTCATTTTCAAATGGTTTCATAGTTCCCAAACTTAATCACTTGATTCCTTGTTAGAACAATTGAGTAATATATGTCTCACGTGAGAGTAGGTTATTCTTGTTTACAACATTCTTATTACAGCAGCCGTGATCTAGAAAATGTAATATCATTTTGTCTTATCTTAGTTTCTATGCAGATGGAGGTTTCTACTGGTTTTAATAATACAATTCATTAGTCAGTACATTTTCCTTTATTAACGCGGTGGTGCTGTCGATACATTCGATTTCAAATCAGTAAAACATTATTCCCTTTTAAAAACCAAGTACTCATTACTCACGAATGAGGTTTCACACAAACATTCACATTAAAACAAATAAGTTAAGTCTCTTATCTTATAAGATCAAGTCTCTTAACTTCTAACATCAGTAAACCATTTTCTTTACCTCTCTTAAGACATTATACCTAACTCCCCATAAAGCTAGTATAACTCTTTTTAAAACCAAGTGTTACTCTCCCTTCAAAACGATTTATAAATCTTTTGAAATACAGCAAGTTCTTTATTATAACAAGCCAGTTATAATTCACATCAGTTACCTTTTAAAACCACAAAGTATTTTCTTACCTACATAAAGTTGTTATAACCAACTTCCCATAAAGCCGTTATAACACTTTATGTTTTAAAAACAATCAAACACAGTTAACACATGTACGTCTACCGTACTACATAGTTCACACATATCATGCTAGAAGAGATAGGAAGAGGTTCACATACCTTGCGGCGAGTATCGACTAATAGCAAAATGCTCCAAACAGTCGGCTACTCCTTAAGCCAAGTGGATCACTCCACGTAGTACTCCAACCTATAAGGCCACAAGCGCTTATTAACATCTAGATCTCAACGTTCCATATTCTACGTAAAATCCCGTGACCTCCCCACATGCAGCGTAAATCTCCTCCTCTATCGAGGCCGGCTACCAAGCCAACCAGGGGGGGGGGTTTACACGCCTAACCGGACGTGTACAATTCTACAACACAGTAATGCTATACAAGTCTACTGTAATACAGTCCTATGTAATTACAGTTCAGTTCTTTATTCTTCAGGCTTAAGTCAAAAGACATTGCCACAATACTATGTTTAGTTCTATATATAGTATACTTCAACTATATATTCTTACAACATGTAATTTCCAATTACAATAGAAGGTCAATAGTGTTTACCTCGATAAGCCCAAAATTATCCGAGTTTAATGTCGCTCCTGAGCAAGGTTTAGCTCCTACTCCGAGTGCTCCAATCCGCTCCAAACAACCCTTAGAAGTTCTACGCAACTTCTACTCCATACTTCAACGACGGGTGAAGATTTTCCTTAGGGTTTCGTTTAGTGGCTAAAGGAAAGTATAATGGTATTTTCCGGGCTTTTCGTATAAGTATAACCTTGGAATACTACAAGGTATTTGGGCCAAGGTATTTGGACATTACAACAATACTTGGAGAGTATTTCTATACCACAACAAGGGGTATTATACGAAAACAACTAGGCTAGGGGTACCCTCGCCAAAGCTTCTCAAGGGGGTAGAGGCTCTAGGACGAGAAATCTTAAAGAGGGGAGGGGAGGATTTCAAGACTTAGGCAATTTTTGGATGAAGAAATTCATCAAGTTAGAGGGGTATTTATAGGTCAAGAAATGGCCAACCAATGGCCAAGATTCATCCAAGTGTTAGGCAAGTGTAGGGCTAGGATTTAGGCAAGTGTCCATTCTAACAACTACACAAAATATCCTACCAACTCCTTGACAAAAATTGACACCCAAAATCGTCCACCATTGCCGTCCACCTTCACCAATTAGAGGGTGACAAGTGTCGCCCTCTTGTTGGTCCAAAATGTTTCGTCTCTCGGAAAAATCCGCAAAAATTAAATATGACATAGCCGGAATTTTCCCTACAAAAGCTGTGGAAACGTTTCGTCGGAAAACGACTCTTTCCGGCACTTGTGCCCAAATTTTCGATTCTTGCCAAACCTTAAGGCAAAAATTATACGTACGCCCTCACGTACATACTCTGGAAATACGGGGTATAACACTCGCGACGATTATCGACAAAAAGCAAAACGCTCCAAGTACTTCAACCCGTCGGCTACTCCGTAAGCCAAGTAGATCACGCCACACATAGTACTCCACTCCTAAAATGGTCATAGTACTTCTATAAAACCTTACTCATCATTGAAGACTTATACCAATACAAAGCCCTCTAATTCTACGGAAAATTCGGCAGCACTTCCCCCATTTTTACTCACTTTTCCATCTTTCTCCAAGGCCCGAATAACCGTAATATATATACCATATATATATATAAGGCGTAATAATTAAGCAACATAAAGAAGGGGATTACACGCCCAAACGGTAACGCGGTTTACTATCACGCCTCCATAATAACAATAAGTAAAGGAAGGGGATTACGCGCCAACCGTGTAACGGTTTCCTATCACGCCTTCATAACAATACAATAATTAAAAAGGGGATCACACGCCCAAACTAACGCGATTGAAAAATCTTCCTTATGAAATGTAAATACAATCAATGTAAATACGGTCCAAAGTAAATCTGATCCTTAAGTTGGGGTCCTTGGCCAACTTTGTCCATTTTACTTATCCAAATTACTCATTAGTCATCCAACTTATATTTCCATTCTTAATATAAGTTATAGTTACTTTGTTAATTACTTCTTCACAAGTAAGATACGTTTTTACCATTTTAATGGCAAACGGCCAATCCTTTCTTTTAACAAGTTAACAAGATCCAACTCTTCCAAACTTTACTCCATATATTATATATTCATAATATACTTATAATATATGTATATTGACCAAATCACAAAGAGGTTTAAGTTTCACTACCTCAAATAGCCCAAAAAAATATCCAAGTTCTTAAAGTCGCTCCAAGCAAGTCTTAGCTCCAAATCTTTACGTTCCAATCCGCTACAAGCAACCCATAGAAGCTTCTAACCAACTTCTCTTCAAGAACCAACTCCAAAAAGTGAAGAACACTTAGGGTTTCAAAGGGGACAACTTTCGGCCAAGGCACAAAATAGAGGTTAGGGATGTGAAATCTTTTCCAACTCTTGGTACACAATCTTCCTAACACCTTAGGGAAGAACACTTGAGAGTTTAAGAATTGTTGGACAAATTTTGCTCAAGAAATGGGGGCAAAACCGAGAGCTCTAGGTCAAGGGAGAAGGGAGGGTTTTTCAAGTCTTCAAATTTCTAAGTGTGGGAGATTTCATCAACTAAGGGTGCATATATAGGACAACCAAGGGATAGGATGAAGGCAAGTGTGTGGTAGAGATTGAGGACAAGTGTGTGTGGGTCCCACAAGCCACTTGTCCACACTAAAAATGTCTTGCAAGACAAGGCCACTTGTCTTGCCACTTGTCTAGCCCAAATCGGCCAAGAGCCACCTAGGGGGGTGACACGTGTCTCCCTCCTATTCGTCCAAAATATTTCATCTTCCAAAAATATCCATAATGGCCAAAATCTCAAAAACAAAGCGGGCCCCACAAAACCGTAAATTTCTCCCGTGGGCCCCACGTGACCATTTCCGGAATTAAAATTCCATAATTCTCAAATATTCTAAGAAGTCCGAATACCAAATCTGGGAATCCAATTCCCATTAACGAACCTTTTTCTTTTACAAAAACCGGAAACTTTTCCGTCGAAAAATCACATCTTTCTTTCTTTCAAATATTTCTGTCGTATTCTCGTACGTACGTCCTCACATACATACCCTGGAACTACGGGGTATAACAGGAGCGTTTTGCTTATTGTCGAAAATCGTCGCGAGGTATGTGAACCTCTTCCTATCCTTTCTAGCATGATGCTTTGTAAACTATGTAGTACGGTAGACGTACATGTGTTAAATGAGTTGGTTGGTTTAAAACATGGGGGGTTATAATAGCTTTATGGGAAGTTAGTTATAACGACTCTATGTAGATAAAAGATTGGTTTATTGATTGTAGAAGTTAAGAGACTTGATCTTGAAAGATAAGAGACTTAACTTGTTTTACTTGGTTATTAACATTTTGTTAAAAGTGTTGTGAAACCTCATTCGCGAGTAATGAGTACTTGGTTTTTAAAAAGAATAATGTTTCTTGATTTGAAATGAGAATAAGTGTCGAGCAAACCACAACAGCGCTAATAAAGGAAAGTGTATTGACAAATAACTAATTGTTATTAAAACCAGTAGAAACCTTCATCTGCATAGAAGCTAAGATAAGACAAAATTGTATTACATTTCCTAGATCATGGCTGCTGTAACAAGATTGTTGTAAACAAGAATAAACGGCTCACGTATAAGACATATGCTTCTCAGATTGTTTAAAAGAGAATTATATTCTTAATCATGATTAAGAATATGAACTATGAAACTTTTCTAAAATAAAGAGACCTGAGTAATTGAAATTAGGCAAACTGGAACTTTAGGGGAAAGAATGTTGTTGAAAAGGAAAGTGTTTTGGTTTACCTAGAAATGTGAGTCACTCTATTTTTATACTACGGGTATCGGGTGACCTTTATAAAAGGAATGGATCTCTTTAAAAGGAATTTAACGTACGTAGTACTTTAGGGTTAAAACCCGGACTTGATATAAAATGGAAGTACCTTGAGTTATGTATAACTTGTCTATGCTTGTTGTTGTATAACTTGCTTATGCTTGCTGAGATAGCCTTTGTTGTGCAAATGTTGATATCAGGTGACTTCTTGAGAAAGAGTGGATCTTTTATAAAAGTCTAGAAGTATGGTAATTTGCTTGAGCTTGTTTGTGATAGCCTGGTTGTGCGGTATATTGTTGTTGATGTTACATGGACATGTCTACACCGATGCAGAATTCCGGGGGCATGTGGCCATGCGGCAGGGTTGATTACCCGATATATTGTTATTGTGGTTACATGGACATGTCTACACCGTCTGAGTCCGGGCATGTGGTCATGCGGCGGGGTTGATCACCCAGTATATTGTTGTTGATGTTACATGGACATGTCTACACCGAGGCAGAATTCCGGGGGCATGTGGTCATGCGACATTGTTATTATTGTTGCATCATGGACATGTCTACACCGTCACGAATTCGGGCACGCGGCCGTGATGCGAACATGATTGATGTTGTGGGCGTGAGACCCATAGTTATATTGAGTGATGACGTTGATGGCGTGAGTCCCTGACTTGACTGCTTTTATGTTGCGTACTGTATTTTTGTTATCATACATGTCTTCCGCTTTATGTAGACTGTTATGATTTAGTCTGCGATATTTTGATTTCACATACTTGGTACTGTTATCGACCTCGCCCTTGAGTGCGTTCAATCCGCAGTAGGAGTACATCGGTAGTTGATCCTCGCTCTTAGGATCACGATTCGGCGTTAGGAAGCTCCGTTCTCGGAGGCTTATCTTTTGGTATGTTACCTGAGTTGTAGGTTCTTGTACATTCGAGGGTATGGCGAACCTGTCGTCATGTTGTATAAAAACTCTTAAGTGCAGTAAATCTTGTTGTGGCGGGGTTTGTAAAAAGGATTAAACTGTTCGTTTTGAAAAAATTATTTATATATATTTTATTGGAAGGTAACCGTTTGGTTGGCCTGTTTTATGATCATATATCTTGTTTCTTGTTTATGTTTTATTTTCCGCTGGTTTTCTCTGATGTTGTATCACTAGGGAGCCCGGGGTAAGACACCAGTCACGGGCCCGAGTTTGGGTCGTGACAAAAGTGGTATCAGAGCAGTTAATCCTCGGAAAGTGTCTACATACCGTGTCTAGTAGAGTCTTGATTATCGATGTGTTGTGCACCACATCTATAATCAGGAGGCTGCAGGACATTTAGGATTGGTTTCCATTCTTCTCATTCTGAGATCGTGCCTTAGAAGGTGTTGTAAGTTGGACCCTCCGACGTATCTCGTTTTACCGATTATGCCTCGCGCAAAACAGCGAGCCAGAAGGGCAAAGCGGCGAGTGTCGCTAGTGAGAGAAGTCTGAGAAGCGCGAGCCCGGTCGAAGACGAGATTGTGCTTGACGGCGAGTTTTGCGGCCGCCACGGCCAGCGAGTTTAGAGCGCGGCGATGGGCTGCTGAGACCACGATACACGAGCCTCGGTCCACGGCACACCGCGAGAGGTTAAGTACAAGGAGATGGCCCGATTCTTGGCGGTCGTGGCGATATGAGGATAGTCCGATCGCAGCGGTTCAGTTCGATAGCAGATGGTTCACGAGATCGGATAGTTTGAGGCTACGGACTTTCCGAGTTGTAGCCGCGAGTTTTATGGGTCGAGGCACGAGGATGATCGCAGGAGTTCATCCAAGCGATTCTGGTCGTAGAGTGATCGAGGGCCGGAGACCGAGTCGGTGGTCTTAGGTTCGCATCGGTGCGTGATACCGCGATCGGATCGTTTGATTCGTGGGAGCCGTCGGGAGAGCATGCGCTTCCAGCGATATGGGACGAGTTCTCGAGGCATTCCTCACTCACTTCTTGCCTCGCGGATGAGGAGGGCACGCGGTAAACGATTTATGATCTTTGAGGCGAGAGGCGTGCGGTTGGAGTACAACGTGGAGTTTGACTCGTTGGCTCGGTATGTCCCGCTTTGGTGGCAACCATGGAGGATAGAGTGCACCGCCACGTCACCGGCTAGATGATTACTTGACAAAGGCTTGTTCGGGTGTAGCTCTTCACCGCATGGACATTGCCGCGTCTTGGCTTATGCGCAGGGTGAAGAGCGGAGAGGTCGGCGGAATGACGAAGATCAAGGCGAAGAGCGAGCAACGAGGTCCTTTGGTGACTTTCGAGCGGACCGCCTCGGGCGAACTAGTTTTGTACCTCCGCCCGGTGCGAGTGGTCCTCCACAACCTTCGTGGCATCAGTATTCGGGAGCGGTCGAGCTCGAGGTTGAGTTTCGAGGAAGTAGGGTGTTGGCGGATCACGATCACCCTACCGGTGTGGTCGATGTGGTAGACCGCATTTCGGAGTGTCGTGGTGCGAGGAGCTTGTTATTTTTGCGGCCAGCGGGGCCATTTGCGAGGAACTGTCAGGCCAAGGTACGGATGTTACGACTCGCCTTCAGATCGATGGTGGTTCATCACCTTCGCTAGCTATCGCCTGCGGTGGTGTGATTAGAAAAGCGGTAGAGACAGTATATCCTTAACCCTCTAGAGTTTTGTATCTGATGTGTTTAGTGTTATGTTCGGATAGCTTTGTGCTAATATGGGATTTAGAAAAGTTGTTAGTTTAGAAGGGTAAGCCTGGGGTCATGGTAAGTGTGAACCTTAGACTATTTCACGATTGAGACCTTAGAGGTAAGGTCGTCGTGTGTAATAGATTTATTTTCTGGTTGACCATTATCAGAGAGCGGAGTATACTGGGAGTTATTGTGGTGAATTCCTTGGTTTGTGTAAAATGGAAGTGGTAGCTTTCATGACTTGAATAGGTAAGATTGTTCGGATCGGGAACAAGAGTGTGGCGCTGATTGTGGGGTCGGGTTGAGGACCATTCGCGGTCAACCCGCGGCGGTTTGTGGTGGTCGGTTCGAGGTGGTCCCGCCAGTGGTAGGTCACGAGGATGCTAGGCAGTTTAGTTAACCATCGTATGAGTTCGTGGATGCGTTCGACCAGAATCGGTTCGTGAAGTCCGAGAATGGCCTTGGCGGAAAGTGAAGCTAGTAAGATGACCAAGTTTGGAGGTAGTGACTCCACGCTTTTGAAAGCTGCGATGGCGAAGTAAGTGCGATATCTTGGGAGAGTTCAAGTGTTCGAGGGCACGACGAGTAAGGAAGGAAGAGAACGTGTGTTATTTCGTGGCCAAGCTGTGGCGTTGGCAACTTGTTAGAGGAACTTCATCGATATCCGTCTTGAGAAGGAACATTCAGGACGAATGTTTCTAAGGAGGGGAGAATGTTATACCCCGTATTTCCAGAGTATGTACGTATGGGCGTACGTAGAAAGTTTGAGCCTTAAAGTTAGGCAAGTTTCGAAATTTTTGTGCACAACCCTCGTAAAGAATCGTTTTTTTTGAAGCGTTTCTTGAACTTGCGAAGGGAAAATTCCGGCTATGTCGTTTAGTATTTTTGCGGATTTTTTCGAGAGACGAAATGTTTTTGACCAACGAGAGGGTGACACTTGTCACCCTCAAGTGGACGCCTAAAGTGGGCGGTTTGGCCTTGGACGAATGGCCTTGAATTGTGGCTTGTTTTGTGCCTTGTTTTGGCCTTGTTTTGTGCCTTGTTTTGTGCCATGTTTGGTGGAGTAGGGATAGGGTGCACTTGGCTTGATCAAGGCCTTACACTTGCCTTGCACATGGCTTGATCTTGTCCATTGGTTGGCCCTTGGCTTCCCTATAAATACCCCTCCCTTTGTGAAGACTTCATTCATCCACAAATGTTTCCAAGTCTTGAAATCTCCCTCCCCTCTTCTTGTTGTGTTCGTCCGCCACACCCCCTCCCCCTTTGAGAGGCCTTGTGGCCGAGAGGGTACCCCCCCTCCTAGTTGTGTTGGCCGAGGGGTACACCCCCCATTGCCTTGTTGTTCTCGTATAATACCCCCTCCCTTGTGGTATTAAAATACTTCTCCAAGTATTGTTATAATGCCCAAAATACCTTAGCCTTTACCTTGTAGTATTCCAAAAGTTACCTCTATACGTAGAGCCCGGAAATACTACCTTTTGTCCTTTTAGTCTCAAACCGAAACCCTAAGGAAATCTTCATAGTTGGTTGAAGTATTTAAATAGAAGTTGGTTAGAACTTCTAAGGGTTGTTTGGAGCGGATTGGAGCGCACGGAGTAGGAGCTAAACCTTGCTCAGGATCGACATTATAACTTGGATAATTTTGGGCTTATCAAGGTAAATACTCTTGTCCCCTTATTGTAATTGGAAATTACATGTTGTAGGATTATATAGTAGAAGTATACTATATATAGATCGAACATAGCTGCGGCAATGTCTTTTGACTTAAGCTGAATAAAGAAGAGAACTCAATTGTAGTTACATAGAATTTGTATTCTGATGAGGCTTGTATGGTATTCTTGTGTAGAGAATTGTACACGTCAGGTTAGGCGTATAACCCCAGGTTGGCTTGGTAGTGGCCTCGATAGAGGAGGAGATTTACTGTTGTTGCGGAAGGAGGTCTTTGCGATTTTTCTGTAGAATATGGAACCATGCGGTTAGAAGTTAATAGACGTTTGTGGCCTTATAGGTGGAAGTACTACGAGTAGCGTATTCTACTTGAAGAGTGGAAAAGGCTAGCCGGGTTACAGTACTGTGGAGCGTTTTGCTTATTGTCGAAAATCGTCGCGAAGTATGTGAACCTCTTCCTATCCTTTCTAGCATGATGCTTTGTAAACTATGTAGTACGGTAGACGTACATGTGTTAAATGAGTTGGTTGGTTTAAAACATGGGGGGTTATAATAGCTTTATGGGAAGTTAGTTATAACGACTCTATGTAGGTAAAAGATTGGTTTATTGATTGTAGAAGTTAAGAGACTTGATCTTGAAAGATAAGAGACTTAACTTGTTTTACTTGGTTATTAACATTTTGTTAAAAGTGTTGTGAAACCTCATTCGCGAGTAATGAGTACTTGGTTTTTAAAAAGAATAATGTTTCTTGATTTGGAAATGAGAATAAGTGTCGAGCAAACCACAGCAGCGCTAATAAAGGAAAGTGTATTGACAAATAACTAATTGTTATTAAAACCAGTAGAAACCTCCATCTGCATAGAAGCTAAGATAAGACAAAATTGTATTACATTTCCTAGATCATGGCTGCTGTAACAAGATTGTTGTAAACAAGAATAAACGGCTCACGTATAAGACATATGCTTCTCAGATTGTTTAAAAGAGAATTATATTCTTAATCATGATTAAGAATATGAACTATGAAACTTTTCTAAAATAAAGAGACCTGAGTAATTGAAATTAGGCAAACTGGAACTTTAGGGGAAAGAATGTTGTTGAAAAGGAAAGTGTTTTGGTTTACCTAGAAATGTGAGTCACTCTATTTTTATACTACGGGTATCGGGTGACCTTTATAAAAGGAATGGATCTCTTTAAAAGGAATTTAACGTACGTAGTACTTTAGGGTTAAAACCCGGACTTGATATAAAATGGAAGTACCTTGAGTTATGTATAACTTGTCTATGCTTGTTGTTGTATAACTTGCTTATGCTTGCTGAGATAGCCTTTGTTGTGCAAATGTTGATATCAGGTGACTTCTTGAGAAAGAGTGGATCTTTTATAAAAGTCTAGAAGTATGGTAATTTGCTTGAGCTTGTTTGTGATAGCTTTGGTTGTGCGGTATATTGTTGTTGATGTTACATGGACATGTCTACACCGTCTGAGTCGAAGGGCATGTGGCGTGCGGCGGGGTTGATTACCGATATATTGTTATTGTGGTTACATGGACATGTCTACACCGATCAGATCCGGCATGTGGCCGTGCGGCGGGGTTGATCACCCGATATATTGTTGTTGATGTTACATGGACATGTCTACACCGGCGACTCGGGGCATGTGGTCATGCGGCATTGTTATTATTGTTGCATCATGGACATGTCTACCGTCTGCGAGAATTCCGGCACGCGGCCGTGATGCGAACATGATTGATGTTGTGGCGTGAGACCCATAGTTATATTGAGTGATGACGTTGAGGCGTGAGTCCACGACTTGACGCTTATGTTGCGTCTTGTATTTTGTTATCATACATGTCTCCGCTTTATGTAGACTTATGATTTAGCCGATATTTTTGATTTCACATACTTGGTACTGTTATGCTTGACCTCCCCGAGGCTGCGTTCATGCCGCAGTAGGAGTACATCGGTAGTTGATCCTCGCTCTTAGGATCACGTTCGGCGTTAGGAAGCTCAGTTCTCCGAGGCTTATCTTTTGGTATGTTACCACGAGTTGTAGGTTCTTGTACATTGAGGGTATGGCGGGCCCGTCCGTCATGTTGTATAAAAACTCTTAAGTGCATGTAATCTTGTTGTGGCGGGGTTTGTAAAAAGGATTAAAGCTATTCGTTTTGAAAAAGTTGTTTATATATATTTTATTGGAAGTAACCGTTTGGTTGACTGTTTTATGATCATATATCTTGTTTCTTGTTTATGTTTTATTTTCCATTTGGTTTTCTCGATGTTGTATCACTAGGAGCAGGGTAAGGCACCGATCACGGGCGGGTTGGTCGTGACATGAAGGTACATCAGTGTCGATCCCCATTTTAGGATCACCTTTCAACGTCTTGGGAAGCTCCGTTCCTTGGAGGCTTATCTTTGGTATGTTACCACGATGTCAGTAGGTTCTTGTACATTCGAGGGTATGGCGGGCCCCGTCCGTCATAGTTGTTGTATAAATCTTAGAGGTGCATGCTTTGTTGTGGCGGGGTTGTAAGGATTATGCATTCAAATGTTATATGTATATATATCTTTGAAAAGGCAACCGCTTTGGTTGCTTTGTTTTCTTTCATCTTGATCCATGTCTATTTATATGTTTAAAGTTTTTATTTCCATTGGTTTTCTCGATGTTGTATCACCAGGGTGCCCGGTAAGGCACGATCCACGCCCGGTTCGGTCGTGACACGTCGTGACAAAAGTGGTATCGAGCGGATTAATCCTCGGAAAGTGTCTACAGACCGTGTCTAGTAGAGTCTTGATTATCGATGTGTTGTGCACCACATCTATAATCAGGAGGCTGCAGGACATTTAGGATTGGTTTTCATTCTTCTCATTCTGAGATCATGCCTTAGAGCTGTGTTGTAAGTTGGACCCCTATGACGTAACTCGTTTTTACCAGTTATGCCTCCGCGCAAGGCAACCAGGGCCCAGATGGGCAAGGCAGCCGAGGGAGCTGCTGGTAGGATACAGAGGAGTACGAGCGCGAGCCCGTCTTTACGAGATAGTGCTTGACGGCGAGTTTTGCGACGCCGCCGATAGAGTTTAGAGCGCAGCGGTGGCTGCCGAGACCACGATACACTGAGCCTCGGTCCACGGCTGGAAGCGGAGAGATGGATTACAAAGAGATGGCCCGATTCGCCGTGATCGTGGCAGAACATGAGGATAAGGCCGGGCCAGCCTTCGATGCACCCGTGGTTCACCGAGATCGTATAGTTTGAGGCTACGGGACTTTACGAGTTGTAACCGCCAGAGTTCTACGGTCGAGGCACGAGGATGATCCGCAGAGTTCATCCGAAGCGATTCTGACGGATCGTGAGTGATCAAGGCTTGGAGACCGAGTCGGTGGTCTTGGGTTCGCGTCGGTGCGTGATACTGCGATCGTGGTTTGATTCATGGGGCTGTCGGGAGAGCATGCACTTCACCGTATGGAACGAGTTCTCGAGGCATTTCTTGCACATTTCTTGCCTCACGGCGAGGAGGGCTCGGCCGACAAATTTTTAGTGTTGAGCGGGCGGGCGTGCGGTTCGAGTACAATGTGGAGTTCGACTCATTGGATCGGTATGTCCCGCGTTAGTAGCGATATGGAGGGCGAGTGCACCGCCACGTCACGGGCTCGATGACTACTTGGCGAGCTTGTTGGTGTAGCTCTTCAGGGCATGGACATTGCCGCACGAGCTTATGCACTTGGATGTGAGGCGGAGGTCGACGAAATGACCAAGATCGCGAGAAGGGCGAGCAATGAGGTCCTTTGATAACTTTCGAGGCGGACCGCCTCAGCAGCAGACTAGTTATGTACCTCCGCCAGTACAGAGTGGTCCTCCACAGCCTTCGGGACCTTCGGGATATTCAGGAGCAGTCGGGGCTCCTGTGTTTGATTTTCGGGAGTAAGTGCTCGCGGATGAGGTCGCCTCTTGTCTCGGTGTGGCGTTGTGGAAAACTTCATAAGGAGAGTGTCGTACTAACTTGGGAGATTGTTATTCTACGCCAACGGGGCCGTCGGCGAGACTATCTAACCGGGGGTAGCACGGGTAGGATAGCACAGACTACGAGATCAGTTGCGGGTTCTTCACCTTCCATAGCTAGGCAGGATGTTCATACACCGGCAGGCCACGGCAGAGGTCGCGGTGGAAGTTCCCAGTTTTAGCGGTCCTTTGAACCGCCTATCTTTTCAGGTATATCCTTAACCCTCTAGAGTTTTGCATGCGTGATACGATGATTGTATGTTGAGTGCTATGTACAGATAGCTTTGTGTGTATTGTGGTTTAGAGACATGGATAGTTGAAAGAATAAGTGTGGGGACAGGGAAGGTATGAACCTTAGAATATTACACGTTGAGACCTTAGATGTAAGGCCGGCTTGAATAAAAGATTTTACGGTTAGTCTTTGTCGAAATACTTGGTTTGCGTATAAATGTATTGTGGGATAATTCCGTGAGTTGTGTAAAATGAAAGTGGTAGCTTTCATGATGTGAATTAGTAAGATTGTTCCGTATCGAGGAGCAAGAGTTGGTATGACGGAGTCGGGTTGAGAGCGATTGTGGGTCAACCGTGTAGCCGGTTAGGTGGGGTCAGTTCTGGGTGGTCCCGCCAGATGGTAGGGTCACGAGGGTGCTAGGCCCAAGTTTAGATGACCATCGTATGAGTTCGTAGATATGTTCGACCAGAAGCGGATCGTGAAGGCCGGGATTGGCCTTAAAGAAGATCGAGGCTAGTAAGATGACCAAGTTTGGAGGTTGTGGCTCCAGAAATTTTGGGAACTGAAGTAATGACTGAAGTATGATACGTATACTGGGAGAGTTCAAGTGATTACGACGAGTAAGGAAAGAAGTAAACGTGTGTTATCAGAATAAAAGAGATCATTTTGTTGTGAAGTGAAGATGCGATGGGAGTATCCTTTAGACCAGGGTGGAAGCTGTTGTGATGTTAGAGGTGATTCCTCGTAGACTTGGATTAAGTATTGGAGCGTGTGTTATTTGTGGCCATGTGTGGCATTGGCAACTTGTTTAAGTTAAGAAGGAACTTCATCGTTATCCGTCTTGAGAAGGAACATTCGGGACGAATGTTTCTAAGGAGGGGAGAATGTTATACCCCGTATTTTCAGAGTATGTACGTGTGGGCGTACGTAGAAAAGTTTGAGCCTTAAAGTTAGGCAGGGACGAAATTTTGTGCACAACCCCCGTAAAGAATCATTTTTCGACGAAACGTTTTGCAGAACTTGCGTAGGGAAAATTCCGGCTATGTCATTTATAATTTTTGCGGATTTTTCCGAGAGATGAAATATTTTGGACCAACGAGAGGGCGACACTTGTCACCCTCAAGTGGACGGTTTGTGGTGGCCGATTGGTGCCCATTTCGTGGCATGTTTCATGGCCTAATCCATGGGTCAATGTTTGTGAGGGATTTGTGGAGTAGGGTTAGGGTGCACTTGGCTTGATCTTGACCCTCCACTTGCCCCCCACTTGGCTTGATCTTGGCCTTTGGTTGTCCTATAAATACCCCTCCCTTGTTGAAGACTTCTTCATCCACAAATGTGTTCTAAGTCTTAAAAATCCTCCCCCCTCTTCTTGTTGCTCTCGTCCTAGAGCACCCCTCCCCCTTTGTGAGGCCCCTTGGCCGAGAGTCCCCCCCTGTTATACCCCGTATTTCCAGAGTATGTACGAAAGGACGTACGTAGAAAAGTTTGGGCTTTAAAGTTAGGCATAGGTTCGATTTTTGTGCACAACACCCGGTTAGAGTCGTTTTTCGACGAAACGTTTTACACAACTTGCGAAGGGAAAATTCCGGCTATGTCATTTAGTATTTTTGCGGATTTTTCCGAGAGACGAAATATTTTGGACCAACAAGAGGGCGACACTTGGCACCCTCTAATTGGTGGACTATGGGGCGGCATTTGGACGAAATGGTGAGTGGGAGTAGGTAGGATATTTTGTGATATTTGTGTGGTAGATGGATAAGGTGTACTTGGGTGAATCTTGACCCTACACTTGCCTTGCACTTGGCATGATCTTGGCCATTGGTTGGCCATGGCTTGACCTATAAATACCCCTCCCCTTTGAAGACTTCTTCATCCTAAATGTCACGACCCGATCCCGGGCCCGTGACTGGTGCCTTACCCCGGGCACCCTAGTGATACAACATCAGAGAAAACCAGCGGAAAATAAAACTTACACAAGAAACAAGATATATGATCATAAAACAGGCCAACCAAACGGTTACCTTCCAATAAAGTATATATATATAACTCTTTCAAAACGAACAGTTTAATCCTTTTTACAAACCCTGCCCACAACAGTACTACAGACCTCTAAGAGTTTTTATACAACATGACGACGGGGCCGCCATACCCCTGAATGTACAAAAACCTACAACTCAGGGTAACATACCAAAAGATAAGCCTCCGGAGGACGGAGCTTCCCAACGCTGAACCGTGATCCTAAGAGCGAGGATCAACTACCGATGTACTCCTACCTGCGGCATGAACGCAGCCCCCCGAAGGAGGTCGATCTAACAGTACCAAGTATGTGGCGAAAATCTGCAGTTAAAGCAAAACAGTCTACACAAAGCGGGAGACATGTCTGCTAACAAAACGACCGTACGCAATCAGAAACGCAGTCCCGTCAGGGACTCACGCCCTCAATGTCATTACTCAATATAAATATGGGTCTCAAGCCCACAACATCAATCATGTTTGCATCATGGCCCATGCCCCAGTGCACATCGGTGTAGACATGTCCATGATGCAATAATAATAACAATGCCGCGTGGCCACATGCCCGGACGCCTCGGTGTAGACATGTCCATGTAACATCAACAACAATATCTTGGGTGATCAACCCGCGCGTAGCCACGCCCGGATTCTGCGCCGGTGTAGACATGTCCATGTAACCACAATAACAATATATCGGGTAATCAACCTGCTGCATGGCCACATGCCGGTCTGCATCGGTGTAGACATGTCCATGATGCAACAATAATAACAATATACCGCACACAAAGCTATCACAAACAAGCTCAAGCAAATTACCATACTTCTAGACTTTTATAAAAGATCCACTCTTTCTCAAGAAGTCACCTGATATCAACATTTGCACAACAAAGGCTATCACAACAAGCATAGGCGAGTTACACAACAACAAGCATAGGCGAGTTACACAACAACAAGCATAGGCAAGTTATACACAACTCAAGGTACTTCCATTTTGTATCCAAGTCTGGGTTTTAACCCTAAAGTACTACGTACATTAACTCTTTTTAAAGGATCCGTTCCTTTCACAAAAGTCACATAATACCCGTAGTATAAAATAGAGTGACTATCTTTTTAAGTAAACCAAAATACTTCCCTTTGTAAAATCAAGTAACAACATTATTTTCCGAACGTTCAAGTTTGCCTAATTTCAAATGCTCAAGTTTCTCATCTTAGAAAGGTTTCATAACTCATAGTCTTAATCTCTTTTAAAACAATTGAGTAACATATGTCTTGTACGTGAGCCGTTTATTCTTGTTTACAACAATCTTGTTACAAAGACCATGATCTAGGAGATGTAATACAATTTTGTCTTATCTTAGCTTCTATGCAGATGGAGGTTTCTACTGGTTTTAATAATAATTTGTTATTTGTCAATACACTTTCCTTTATTAGCGCTGTTGTGGTTTGTTCGACACTTATTCTCATTTCCTAAATCAATAAAACATTATTCTTTTTAAAACCAAGTACTCATTACTCGCGAATGAAGTTTCACAACACTTTTAACAAAATGTTAATTACCAAGTAAAACAAGTTAAGTCTCTTATCTTTCAAGATCAAGTCTCTTAACTTCTACAATCAATAAACCAATCTTTTACCTACATAGAGTCGTTATAACTAACTTCCCATAAAGCTATTATAACACCCTATGTTTTAAACCAACCAACTCATTTAGCACGTATGCGTCACCGTACTACATAGTTTACAAAGCATCATGCTAGAAGGATAGGAAGAGGTTCACATACCTCGCGACGATTATCGACGATAAGCAAAAGCGCTCCACGATCGTAACGGCAATGGCGTTTCCACTCTTCAAGTAGAATACGCTACTCGTAGTACTTCCACCTATAAGGCCACAAACGTCATTAACTTCTAACGCGCGCACTGTTCCATATTCTACGAAAATTCGGCGACCTCCCCCGCAATCGCGTAAATCTCCTCCTCTCTATCGGTAGGCTACCAAGTCAACCAGGGGGTTATCGCCTAACCGACGTATACAATTCTACTATCTGAGAATACCACAAGTCTCAGTAATAAAGTCCTATGTAATTACTGATTCGATTCTCTTCTTTAAATTCGAGCTTAAGTCAAAAGACATTGCATAAGCTATGCTTAGTTCTATATATAGTATACCTCAACTATATAATCCTACAATATGTAATTTCCAATTACAATAAGGGACAAGAATATTTACCTCGATAAGCCCAAAATTTTCCAAGTTATAATGTCGATCTGAGCAAGGTTTAGCTCTCTACTCGTGCGCTCCAATCCGCTCCAAACAACCCTTAGAAGTTCTAACCAACTTCTACTTAAATACTTCAACCAACTATGAAGATTTCCTTGGGGTTTGGTTTGAGACTAAAGGACAAAAGGTAGTATTTCGACTCTACGTATAGAGGTAACTTTTGGAATACTACAAGGTAAAGGCTAAGGTATTTTGGGCATTATAACAATACTTGGAGAGTATTTCTACCAAGAGGGGGGTGTATTATACGAAACAACTAGGCTAGGGGGGGGGGACCTCTCGGCCAAAGGCCACTAGGAGGGGGAGGGGGAGGCTCTCGGCCACAAGGCCTCACAAGGGGGGGGGGGGAGGAGAGGCTAGGACGAGAACTACACTCAAAGGGAGGGAGAGGGACTCAAGACTTGGAAGATTTTGGATGAAGAAGTCTTCAAGCTTAGGGGGGTATTTATAGGAAAACCAAAGGCCAACCAATGGCCAAGATCAAGCCATGTGCAAGGCAAGTGTAAGGCCAAGATCAAGCCAAGTGCACCCTAACCCTACTCCACAAAACACTCCACAAAACAAGGCACAAAACAAGCCACAATTCAAGGCCATTCGTCCAAGGCCAAACCGCCCACTTTAGGCGTCCACTTGAGGGTGACAAGTGGGTGTCACCCTCTCGTTGGTCAAAAACATTTCGTCTCTCGGAAAAATCCGCAAAAATTAAAAAGGACATAGCCGGAATTTTCCCTTCGCAAGCTTTGTAAAACGTTTCGTCGAAAAACGACTCTAACCGGGTGTTGTGCACAAAATTTCGAACCTATGCCAAACTTTAAGTCTCAAATTGTCGTACGTACGTCCTTACGTATATACTCTGGAAATACGAGGTATAACACTAAAAATCTCTAAGTCTTGAAAATCCCTCCCCCCCCTCTCTTGTAGTGTTTCGTCCAACACTCCCCCTCCCCCTTTGAGAAGGCCTTTTGGCCGAGAGGTGCCCCACCCCCTCCTAGTGGTGCTAGCCGAGGGGTACCCCCCCTACCTTGAGTTGTTTTCATAAAATACACCCCCCCTCTTGGTAGAAATACTCTCCAAGTATTGTTCTTATCTGAAATACCTTGGCCCAAATACCTTGTAGTATTCCAAGGTTACACTTATACTAAAAGCCCAGAAATACTATTATACTTTCCTTCAGTCACAAAACGAAATCCTAAGGAAAATCTCCATAGTTGGTTGGAGTATTAAGAAGAAGTTGCGTAAAACTTCTAAGGGTTGTTTGGAGCGGGTTGGAGCGCACGGAGTAGGAGCTAAACCTTGCTCAGGATCGACATTTAAACTTGGATAATTTTGGGCTTATCGAGGTAAATACTACTGTCCTTCTATTGTAATTGGAAATTACATGTTGTAGGAATATATAGTTGAAGTATACTATATATAGAATTGAACATAGTTTTGCGGCAATGTCTTTTGACTTAAGCCTGAATTTAAAGAAGAGAACTGAACTGTAATTACATAGGACTGTATTACAGTAGACTTGTGTAGCATTGCTGTGAAGTAGAATTGTACACGTCCGGATTAGACGTACAACCCACCTCTCTGCGAGTTGTTGGCTGTTAGCGGGCCTCGATAGAGAGGAGATTTCTGTGTTGCGGGAGAGTCTTTGCCGAATTTTCTTTTGAATATTCTACGTTGAGATCTAGATGTTAATAGGCGCCTTGTGGCCTCTATAGGTTGAAGTACTACGTGTGGCGTGAGCTGCTTGGCTTAAGGTGTAGCCGACGGTTTGAGGTACTTGGAGCGTTTTGCTATTAGTCGATAATCGTCGCGAGGTATGTGAACCTCTTCCTATCTTTTCTAGCATAATATGTTTATAACTATGTAGTACGGTAGACGTACATGTGTTAAATGTATTTGGTTGGTTTAAAACATAAAGTGTTATAACGGCTTTATGGGAAGTTGGTTATAACAGCTTTATGTAAGTAAGAAATGCTTTGTGGTTTTTAAAAGATAACTGATTTGATTTATAACTGACTGGATGTGTGATATTAAGAAACCTTTTTAGCTTAAGAGTTATACTAGCTTTATGGGAAGTTAGGTATAACGGCTTAAGAGAGATAAAAAAAATGATTTATTGATTTAAGAAGTTAAGAGACTTGACTTAATTTTATTAATGTGAATTTTGTTAAAACGTGTGAAACCTCATTCGTGAGTAATGCGTATTTTGGTTTTAAAAAAGGAATGATGTTTTACTGATTTCGGAAATCAGAATGAATGTCGAACAAACCACAGCAGCGCTAATAAAGGGAAATGTATTAACTAATAAAGAATTATTAATAACCAGTAGAAGCCTCCATCTGCATAGAAGCTAAGATGAGACAAAATGATATTACATTTCCTAGATCATGGCTGCTTAAATAAGATTGTTATGAACAAGAATAAACTACTCACACATAAGGTATATGTTTCTCAAATTGTTTTAAAGGATTAAAACTATGAACTACGAAACCTTTCGAAAAATGAGAAACCTGAACATTTGAAATTAGGCAAACTCGAACGTTTGGAAAATAATGTTGTTACTCGATTTTACAAAGAGAAGTGTTTTGGTTTACTTCAAAAGATAGTCACTCTATTTTTACATACTACGAGTATTGTGTGACTATTCGTGAAAGAACAGATCTCTTAAAGAGTTAATGTATGAAGTACTTTGGGGATACAAAACCCGATCTTGTTAATCATATAGCAGAAAGTACCTTGTGTGAATAACTTGATTGTGTTGGTTTGTGATAGCCTTGTAATACTTTCTTGTTGATTTGATAAGTAAACATGCTAGGATGCTACGTGTGTTATTATCTTGTGATGTTTGTGTAAAGGGGTTTTCCCTCGATTGCGCTTAAGTTGTTTAACTATCAGCCGTTATGTTGGTATTATACCACTCACCTTGACATCATCCCGGAGGTTAAGCTGCCTCCGTCTGGGGTAGACTTCGGTAGTGTGTGACCTATGATTCGAGAATACCTCATGCGGGTCCGGGGCCTATCGAGGCTGCGAGAGCTCGAGGTTAGTGTGCGGCCTTTATGGTCATGCGGTCTATGTGGCCATGCGGTGCGAGTCGAGCGGATCTTGGGAGTAGCTACCTCGATGCGCGGAATACCTCATGCGGGCCATTGGGTGGCTATGCGGGCTGCGGGAAGTTCGAGGCTAGACGCGCATTAGATCTGCGAGCGAGTGGCGGCTTTGATCATGTGGCGGTGCAGACAGATCTCATGATACGATTTATGACCTTGTTTATGCGTGGGTTTTAGTAGTCGGCTATGCCTTCGTACTTACCCAAATGCGGTTTTATGATGACACAGTGGGACTGGTGTTCATGTGTATTCCTTGGTGCTTTCATATCATAGACTGCCGGCAGGGAGGAAGGTATTCCACGGGCATGATTGATGTTGTGGGCATGAGACCCATTGTTATATTTGAGTGATGACTTGGAGGCGTGAGTCACGACTTGACATCGCTATTTATTGTGAATCGTAGTTTGGTTATCATACATGTCTCTGCTTTATATAGACTACTATGATTTCATTTACGTATTTTCGATTTCACATACTTGGTACTGTTGTCGACCTCCTTGAAGTGCGTTCATCTGCGAGTAAGGTACACCGATCGTTGATCCTCGCTCTTAGGAGTCACGATTCCGTTTGGGAAAGCTCCGTTTCTCCGAGGCTTATCTTGGTATAGTCCTGTTGTTGTAGGTGCTTGCATTCGGGGTATGGCGGCCTGTCGTCGTTGTTATCATATCATTCGTAGAGTGCAGAAATCTTGTTGTGGGCAGAATTGTAAAAAGGGATGTAACTGTTCTAGTTGATATTTATATATGCCGCAAGGCAACTTTCTCAGATAACTGTTTTTCACTTCACTATATTCATGTCTTGTTTTATATTTCGCTGATTTCTCTGATGTATGGCTACTTGGGTGCCCGGGGTAAGGCACCAGTCACGGGCCCGGGTTCGGGTCGTGACACCCCCTCCCTAGTAAAGGCCCCTTGGCCGAGAGTATACCCCCCCTCTTGAGTATTGTTCTCGTAAAATACCCCCCTTTTGGTAGAGAAATACTCTCCAAGTATTGTTACTATACCAAAATACCTTAGCCTTATACCTTGTAGTATTCCAAAAGTTACCTCTATACGTAAAGCCCGGAAATACTACCTTTTGTCCTTTTAGTCTCAAACCAAAACCCTAAGGAAAATCTTCATAGCGAGTTGAAGTATTAAGTAGAAGTTGCGTAGAACTTCTAAGGATTGTTTGGAGCGGGTTGGAGCGCCCAGAGTTGGAGCTAAACGTTGCTCAGGATCGACATTTAAACTTGGATAATTTTGGGCTTATCGAGGTAAATACGCTTGACCTTCTTTTGTAATTAGAGTTTGCATACTGTTGAAGTATAAGAATTAAGTATAAGTTATATACAAGGAAGGTATATAAGAAGAGAATTGAACTGTACTTACATAGGATTGTATTTACAGTAGACTGGTGAAGTTTGGCGGGTAGGGAAGTGCTGCCCAATTTTCCGTAAGAATCTTGTATCTAGATTTATTCTACCGAGTAGTCTAGACATTGATAGACTTGTATAACCATTATAGGTTGAAGTACTGCGAGTAGCGTATTCTACTCGAAGGGTGGAAAAGGCTAGCAGGACTACAGTACTTTGGAGCTATTTGCTAATAGTCGATAATCGTCACGAGGTATGTGATTCTTCCTATACCCTTGAGCATGATATTTTAAAGGAATATATATAGTGCGATGGCGTCGTGTGTTAAGCGAGCGTAGTTTACGGCAATGTCTTTTGACTTAAGCTGAATAATAAGAATCTTGAAGTATTTCAAAGATTTAAGAACCGTTTTGAAAGAAGAGTAATACTTGGTTTTGAAAGATTAAAAGTTATACTAGCTTTATGGGAAGTTAGGTATAACGACTTAAGAAGATAAAAGAATGGTTATTGATTTTAGAAGTTAAGAGACTTAATCTTAAAAGATAAGAGACTTGACTTAATTGAATTGATGTGAAAGTTGTTAAGAAGTGTGAAACCTCATTCGTGAGTAATGAGTACTTGGTTTTAAAGAATAATGTTTCTTGATTTGGAAATGAGAATAAGTAAGGAACTTGATTTCTAAAAGAGACTTGAGGAAATTAAAGAGTTTTTGGTTTAAAAGAAAGGCCTTTATTTTGTCTTAAAATTGGTTTAAAACATAAAGTGTTATAACAGCTTTATGGGAAGTTAGTTATAACGACTTTATGAAAACGAAAGAATGGTTTTATCATTGGTTTTAAAGTGGTAACTTGACTTTAAAAGGAGAAGTGTTTTGGTCTAAAAAGAAGGCATGATGTTGCCTTAATTTGGTTTTAAAAGGAAAGTATGGAAGTTGTTTTGGTTTACTTAAAAGATGTTAGTCACTCTATACTGCGGGTATCGGGTGACCTTTGTAAAAGAAATGGATCCTTTAAAAAGAGTTTAACATACGTAGTACTTTGGGGTTAAAACATGGACTTTGGCATAAAATGAAAGTACCTTGAGTTGTGTGTAACTTGCCTATGTTTGCGTGTGATAGCCTTGTTGTGCAAGTGTTGTATTCATATGTTACCGCGTCTCTCGAATGGAGGGTCGGTCGTGTTATTCTTGATCATTTTGGACATACTGACACGATGGGTGGCCCACGGGTATGCTTCCACTATGATAGTCCATGGGCATACTGACTCGATGGATGGTCGCGGGTATCACGGCCATGATGAGGTTCGTTTCCACGCTGATAGTGTTATTTCATGGACTAGCTCTCCATGAGGTTTTACTGATCGGCCTTGGTATCTGGTGGTCGGCTTTCGTACTTGCCCCGTCTCGTGGCTGATTCGGCCTTGGTACTTGGTAGTTAGCCCTCGCACTTGCCCCGTTCAGTTTAGTGACGAAGTCTCGTGATCTGACGCGGTACACAGTAGTTAGCCCTCGTGCTTGCCGGTCGACTCGTGACCACGGCCTTGGTATCCGTAGTCGGCTTCGTACTTGCCGTGTCGGCCGTGGTTTGGTTATATAGTATTGTTAGTACAGACTTGGTGTTCATGTGTACTCCGTGGTGTTATTATATCATAGACTGCCGGTAGTGAGGAAGGTATTCCACGGGCATGATTGATGTTGCGGGCGTGAGAGCCATAGTTATATTTGAGTGATGACTCTGAGGGCGTGAGTCCCTGACTTACATGACTGCTTATTTATTGTGGACTGTAGTTTGGTTATCATACATGTCTCCTCCTTTATATAGACTGCTATGATTTCATTCTGATATTTTGATTTCATATACTTGGTACTGTTGTCTTGACCTCCGGAAGTGCGTTCATCTGCGGTAGAAGTGCATCGGTTGTTGATCCTCGCTCTTAGGATCACGATTCGGCGATAGGAAGCTCCGTTTCTCCGGAGGCTTATCTTTGGTATGTTACCCTGAGTTGTAGGTTCTTGTACATTCAAGGGTATGGCGGGGCCCTGTCCCGTCATGTTGTATAAAAACCCTTAGAGGTCTGTAGTACTGTTGTGGGCAGGGTTTGTAAAAAGGATTAAACTGTTCGATTTGAAAGATTTGTATACATATATTTTATTGTAAGGTAACCGTTTGGTTGGCCTGTTTTATGATCTTATCTCTTGTTTCATGTTTAAGTTTTATTTCCGCTGATTTTCTCTGATGATTGTATCACTAGGGTGCCCGGGGTAAGGCACCAGTCACGGGCCCAGGATCGGGTCGTGACAGTTGTGTTGTTTTACATGTTAGAGGTGATTCCTCGTTGGCTTGGATTTGAGTTTTGCACGTATGTTATACTATGGCCATTGGTGGCATGAGTGGTTTCGTAAGTATAGTAGTAAAGACTATACCGGCGCCTGTACGTTTGGAGACTTAGAAGGAACATTCGGGACGAATGTTTCTAAGGGGGGGAGAATGTTACACCCCGTAGTTCCAGGGTATGTATGTGAGGACGTATGTACGAGAATACGACAGAAAAATTGGAAAGGAAGAAAGATGTGATTTTTCGACGGAAAAGTTTCCGGTTTTTGTGAAGGAAAAAGGTTCGTTAATGGGAATTGGATTCCCAGAATTTGGTATTTGGACTTCCTGGATTATATTAGAATTTTGGAATTTTATTTTCGGAAATGGTCACGTGGGGCCCACGGGAGAAATTTACGGTTTTGTAGGTCCCACTTTGTTTTCGAGTTTTTCGATATTTTGGATATTTTCGGAAGATGAAATATTTTGGACGAGTGGGAGGGCGACATGTGTCACCCCCCTAGGTGGCATGGCCGAAATATAGGTGCCATGTGTCCTTGATGGCTTGCCAAGTGTCTAGCCACTTGTCACAAGTCTTGTGTAGACTTGTGGCACCACACTTGTACCCCAATCTCACCACACACTTGCCTTGATCTTGGCCCTTGAATTCTCTATAAATACCCCCCTTGATAGCAAGACTTCTTCATCCACACTTGTGATAATTTCCAAGACAAAATACTCCCTCCCCTTTGATTAGTGCTCTCGGCTTTGCCTTGTTTTCTTGAGCAAAAGTTGTCCAAAAATTCTTAAAGTTATAAGTGTTCTTCCTTAGGGTGTTATGAAGATTGTGTACCAAGAGTTGGAAAAGATTTCACACCCCTAGCCTTAGATATACCCCTTGGCCGAAAGTTGCCAAATTGTAGCCTAAGTGTTCTTCACTTTTTGGAGTTGGATCTTGAAGAGGAGTTGGTTAGAAACTTCTAAGGGTTGCTTGGAGCGGATTGGAGAATAAGGAATTGGAGCTAAACGTTGCTCAGGATCGACTTATTAATCTCGGATAATTTTGGGCTTATCGAGGTAATGATCTTAGTCCTTCTATTGCAATTGGATATTACATGTTGTAGTAGTTTAAAATTGAGTATAAGATATATGGAAGGATGTTTATAAAGAATTGAATTGTATTTACATTGGACTGTATTTACAGTAGACTTGTATTATTATTGTGGAGTAGAATTGTACACGTCCGGTTAGACGTGTGTGTAACCCCCCTGGAATTGTTGGCTTGGTAGCGGGCCTTGATAGGGGAGGAGATTTATATGGTTGCGAAGTCTTTGCGAATTTTCGTAGAATAAGGAACCTTGTACTTGGAAATATTCTCTGAAGAGATCGGGAGGTTGATAGGCGTTTTGTGGCCTTTATAGGTTGAAATACTACGAGTAGCGTATTCTCTTTGGAAGGGTGGAAAAGGCTAGCGGGATTCTGATACTTTGGAGCTATTTGCTAATTGTCGATAATCGTCGCGAGGTATGTGAACCTCTTCCTATCTTTTCTAGCATGATTGTTGTGAACTATGTAGTACGGTAGACGTACGTGTGCTAAACAAATTTGATTGGTTTAAAACATAAAGTATTATAACGGCTTTATGGGAAGTTTTGTTATAACAACTTTATGTAGGTAAAGAAATGGTTTGTGGTTTTTAAAAGATAAGAGACTTGACTTATAAATGACTTAATGTGAAATATTAAGGACTTGGTTTGTGTTAAAAAGTTGTGAAACCGCATTTATGAGAAATGGGTAATTGAGTTTTAAAAAGAATAAGTTATATTGATTTCGGAAATGAGAATAAGTAACGAACAAACCACTGCAGCGTTAATAAAGGAAAATGTATTGACTAATTAATTATTATTAAAACCAGTAGAAATCTCCATCTGCATAGAAGCTAAGATAAGACAAAATTGTATTACATTTTCTAGAGCATGGCTGCTTTAATAAGATCATTAATAACGAGTATTGTTTTTTTCTTAAATTCCAAAGTAAGGAACTTGTTTTCTAAAAGAAAAGAGACTTGAGGAATTTGAAGTGTTTTTGGTTTAAAAGGAAGGCATGGTTTTGTCTTAAAACGGTTTAAAAAGGGAGGCATAGTTTTGTCTTAAATTGGTTTAAAAAGAAAGCATGGTATTGTCTTGGTTTATTTCAAAAGAAGGTGTGGAAATGGTTTTGATTTACTTGAAATGATAGTTACTCTATTTTTGATACTACGGGTATCGTGTGACTTTTGTAAAAGAAATGGATCTTTGGAAAGAATTTAAGTATGACATACTTTGGGGTTAAAACCCGGATTTTTGGCATAAACTGAAAGTACCTTGAGTTGTGTGTAACTTGCCTATGTTTGCGTGTGATAGCCTTGTTGTGCAAGTGTTGTATCCTTATGTTACCGCGTCTCTCGATGGAGGGTCGGTCGTGTTATTCTTGATCATTTTGGACATCGACCACGATGGCGGCCACGGGTATGCTTCCTATGATAGTCCATGGGCATACCGACTCGATGGATGGTCCGGGTATCACGGCCATGATGAGGTTCGTTTTCTGTTGATAGTGTTATTCCATGGACTAGCTCTCCGTGAGGTTTTCTTGGATTCGGCTTTGGTATCGGTAGTTGGCACTCGTGCTTGGCGATCGTGGTGATTCGGCTTTGGTATCGGTAGTTAGCCGTACTTGCCGATTCGGTTTAGTGGCGAAGTCTCGTGATCCGCTTTGGTATCCGGTAGTTGGTCTTCATACTTGCCCCGTCGACGTGTGCGGCTTTGGTATCTGGTAGTTGGCCTTCGTACTTGCCCCGGGTCAGCTTCGTGGTATAGTTATATAGTATGGTTGGTACGGCTTTGGTATCTGGTAGTTGGCTTTCGTACTAGCCCCGGTCAGTGGATGATGCAGGTTGGTTCTGGTAGCTATGACTTCGTACTTGCCCCGTACTGTTCTTATGACACAGGTGGAGCCTGGTGTTCATGTGTACTCCTTGGTGTTGTTATATCATAGACTGCCGGCAGTGAGGAAGGTATTCCACGGGCATGATTGATGTTGTGGGCGTGAAACCCATAGTTATATTTGAGTGATGACTTTGAGGGCGTGAGTCCCTGACTTGACATGACTGTTTATATATTGTGGACTGTAGTTTGGTTATCATACATGTCTCCTGTTTTATATAGACTGTTATGATTTGATTCTGATATTTTTGATTTCACATACTTGGTACTGTTATGCCAGACCTCCTTGGGTGCGTTCATCTGCATGGTAAGTACACCGGTTGTGGATCCTCGCTCATAGGATCACAGTTCAGCGGTTTGGGAAGCTCCGTTTCTCCGGAGGCTTATCTTTGGTATAGTCCCCTGTCATTGTAAGTACTTGTACATTCAGGGGTATGGCGGGGCCCTGTCCCGTCATAGTTATGGTTACATTCTTAGAGGTCTGTAGTACTGTTGTGGGCAGGGTTTGTAAAAGGATTTAACTGTTCGGTTTGATATATATTCAGGAAGGTGACCGTTTTGGTTAGCCTGTTTCTTACTTTATGTCTTGTCTCATGTTTAAGTTTTTATTTCCGCTGATTTTCTCTGATGTTGTATCACTAGGGTGCCCGGGGTAAGGCACCAGTCGCGGGCCCGAGATCGGGTCGTGACAGTTAGTATGTGACTCTTCCTTTCTTCTTTGAGCATAAACTTTATAAAATGAGTGTACAGTGGACGTACGTGTTTTAAATGAATCTAGATTTCATGTGGTACATGAGGTGATAGTAACTTGATTTTAAAAGTATACTTGACTTGATCTTAAAAGTATAAGTCATTTGGTTGTAAAAATGTAAGTGTCTTGATTTTGCAAAAGAGGATTTAAAATGATACTTGATATGATA
Organism: Przewalskia tangutica; assembly: GCA_029844215.1. Classification (NCBI taxonomy): domain Eukaryota; kingdom Viridiplantae; phylum Streptophyta; class Magnoliopsida; order Solanales; family Solanaceae; genus Przewalskia; species Przewalskia tangutica. The sequence goes on from CM056718.1 coordinate 110,978,120, forward strand.
AGTGTCATGAGGATTTAAAAATGAAAGGTATGAGAGTGCCTTGGTATTTCTAAAAAGGAAGTCATGGTATTGCCTTGGTTTTTCTAAAAAAGAAGGCATGGTATTGCCTTGGTGTTTCTAAAAGGAAGGCATGATATTGCCTTGATGTTTCTAAAGGATAGGCATGATAGTGCCTTGGGTTTTCTAAAAGAAAGGTATGATAGTTCCTTGGTGTTTTCTAAAATGAAAGATGTGATTGGTACATGATATGTTGGTACCACGCATTTCTAAAAGAGAAGTTTATTATATGTGATTGGTACATGATATGTTGGTACCACACATTTCTAAAAGGAAAGTTCATTTTAATATTTGGTACATGATATGTTGGTACCTTGGCATAGCTAAAATGAAAGATTTTATGTGTTTGGTACATGATATGCTGGTACCTTGGCGTAGCTAAAATGAAAGATTTTATATGTGTTTGGTACATGATGTGTTGGTACCTTGGCATAGTTAAAATGAAAGATTTTATATTTGTTTGGTACATGATATGTTGGTACCTTGGCATAGCTAAAATGAAAGATTTTATATGTGTTTGGTACATGATATGTCGGTACCTTGGCATAGCTAAAATGAAAGATTTTATATGTGTTTGGTACATGATATGTCGGTACCTTGGCATAGCTAAAATGAAAGATTTTATATGTGTTTGGTACATGATGTTTTGGTACCTTGGCATAGTTAAAATAAAAGATTTTATATGTGTTTGGTACATGATATGTTGGTACCTTGGCATAGCTAAAATGAAAAGTTCGAATATATGATTGGTACATGAGATGTTGGTACCTTGGTTTTATTCCTTTGAGAGTCAAAAGATGAGTTAATTTGCACAAGGTTGCTTATGGTAGCTATTCGTGCAAGTGTTATTATTCAATTTCCCCGAGTCCCTCACTAAAGGGTCGGGATACGTTATAGTGAGTTTGTCGAGTCCCTCACTAAAGGGCTGGACCGAGAGTTGACAATTTTTCGGGACTTTGGATTTCGTTGGTTATTGTTGTTGTTATCTTCACCTATTGCATGTTATAATGAAGGAATATTATTGTTATTAAGTTGTTATGAATTATATAAAAGTATTGGAACTTGAATTGGATTATAAAGGGTTATGGAAAGGGTAATAGTATTGGGGTTGTTTGGCCGAGACTTGTATAAAACTGTTGAATATTGTTGTGCAGTTTTAGGGACTGTTTTATGGTGTTATATGCTGGAAATTCAGTTGTCAATATGCATGTTTAATGTGGTAAAAACTAATGCAAATCCCAAAGTATTGGGTGTAGAAAGGTGTTGAAAGACTTCACATTTTAACCATGTTGTTGTGGAACATAGACTGTTTGTCACGACCCGTTCCAGGGCCCGTGACTGGTGCCTTACCCGGGCACCCAAATAGTCATACATCAGAGTAATCAGCGGAATATAAAAACAAGACATGAAACAAATGTAAATTAAGACATAGTTCCTGAGAAAAGTTTCCTTTCGACATATATATATATAAACCAAAATCTGGCAGTTACATCTCAACTGTACAATAGGACTACAGACCTCTAAGGAAGTAAACAACTATGGCGGGACAGGGCCCCGCCATACCCTGAATGTACAAAACTATCCACAACAACAGGGAGATCATACCCAAAAGTCGAGCCTCCGGAGAAGATGGAGCTCCTGACACCAAAGAAAAGATCCTAAGACTGAGGATCCGCTACCTGCTTCCCTTTACATGCGGCATGAACGCAGCCCGAAGAGAGTCGATCTGAATACCAAGTATGTGAAAGCGTAAAGTACTTAAATGAAATCATATCATTTTAAAACCAGTTTTACAAATATATGCGAAACAAACAAGGTAACGCACATAGTGCCACATCACAACAAGAGCAATAAGAGGTAAAGCGCGGAGTCTCTTTCTAGGCTGCGAATGATCGAAGCAAGGCCAATCGCCCATAGTATCATGAAGCATGCCTAATCACGGACTCCGCGATCGCATAGGCCACTCACGTAGGCGCGTGAGGTATTCCGCGTCGAGGTAGCTACTCCTCGGCATCGTCACTGGACTCGTAGTCGCGTAGCGCGTAGACCGCGTAGCCCAAGGACCGCACACTAACCTGGAACTCTCGTAGCTCCGCATAGGTCCCCTGGACCCGTATGAGGTATTCTCGAATCATGGTCCCAGACCGCCTGAGTCTACCGCGTGAGGTCGACAACCCGGTATCATGTCAAGAGGTGAGTGATATAATACTAACATAACAGCTTATCGTTAAGCAACATAAGCACAACAAGAATACCCTCTTATACAAACGTTACAAGACACTAACACACATAGCATCATAATATGTCTACTCATAAAACCATCTTATTATCCTTTCCAGAAATCAATACAAGTCTTTCATAAACACATAAGTAAACTGTTCCTTTTCTCTTTCTTAAGTCATTATACCTAACTTCCCATAAAGCTAGTATAACTCTTAAGCTTTTGTTTAAAAACCAAGTATTACTCTTCTTTAAAAAATGATTCATAATTCTTTTGAAATACTTCAAGATTCTTGTTATTTAGACTCAAGTCAAAAGACGTCAAGTAAAATCATGTTCGATTAACACGTCGTCTCTGGTACTATATATATACTTTAAAATATCATGCTCTAGAGGATAGGAAGAATCACATACCTTCTCGGCAAAATCCACCTGCCAAGTCGAATATGTCGCGCGCAGAGAATCAACCTATAATAATCAGATACGTCTATCAATGTCTAGACTATTCTGTAGACTATTCTAAGCAGAGGGTTCTTTATTCTACGGAAAATTGGGCAGCACTTCCCTACCCGTCAAGTTACACAAGTCTCACGTAAATACGGTCCTATGTAAATCTGATTCAATTCTTCTTACATTATACCGCCTACTGTGATTCTGACTCAATTCTATTCTTTAATATCCTTCTATATCTTATACTCAAGTCTTAACTATTCTTATATGTAATATCCAATTACAATAGAAGGACAAGAGTATTTACCTCGATAAGCCCAAAATTATCCAAGTTAAATGTTGATCCTGAGCAAGGTTTAGCTCTAATTTGCGCTCAGATAGCTCAGAAACCCTTAGAAGTTTCTAACAACTTCTACTTAAATACTAAAAGGGATTTGGGGCTAGGGTATTTTGGAATAGTAACTATACTTGGAAGACAACTTTCTACCGAGGGTGCTCGGCGAAGCCACTAGGCTAGAGGGGAGAGGGTGTTTGGCTAGGGCTTCCAAGAGGGGAGAAGGCTTTGGGCGAGAGAGCAACTAAGGGGGAGGGAGTTTTTAAGACTTGGAAAGTTGATTTGTGGATGAAGAATTCATCAACTCAAGGGGGGTATTTATAGGGCTTTCAAGGGCCAAGATGAAGCCAAGTGGTAGGCAAGTGTAAGGTGGAGATTTGCACAAGTGCACCTAGCCTACTCCTCAAATCACTCAACAAACATTGACCCAAGTTTTAGGCCCCAAAACCATACCAATCGTCGAGGCATTTGTCCGCTGCCGTCGGCAGGGTGACAAGTGTCACCCTCTCGTTGGTCCAAAATGTTACATCTCTCGGAAAAATCCGCAAAAATTATAAATGACATAGCCGTAATTTACCCTACGCAAGTTTTGGAAAACGTTTCGTCGGAAAACCATTCGTTTCGTAGGTTGTGCACAAATTTCGCCCATAGTGCCTATCTTAAGGCTAAACTTTTGTACGTACGCCCTTACGTACATACTCTGGAAATACGGGGTATAACATTCTCCCCTCCTTAGAAACATTCGTCCAGAATGTTCCTTCCCAAGGCATACAACGATAAGGTTCCTCATAACTTAAACAGTTTGCAAAATGCCTCACATGGCCACACTACAACACTTAAGCAAAATATGACAATGAAAATTTACAAGTAGGAAAGTGAGTTACCTGGAGGTGTGGGGAATAGGTGAGATACTTACGCCTCGTGTCCTCGCCGACTTCCCACGTCATCTCCTGAGCTCGTTCGCCCACAAGACTTTGGCGGAAGCCACGTCCTTGGTCATGACGCCTAACACGGCGATCGATTATCGCTATGGGAATCTCCTCATCGATAACCCCTCGGTCACTGGACATCGTCAATCGGGTGCACCACTAGATGGATCCGATACATCTCATCGGCATAAACATGAAACAGGATGCGCTGCCTCCGGATCGGACGGCGGATCCAACTCATAAAGCACTTGCCTACCTGCGGACAATCGTCTGACCCGATGTACCTTGGTGAGTTTCCCTTTCTTCCGAATCTCATCTGTTATACCCGTATTTCGGAGTATATCGTGGGGCGTCGTCGACAATTTGAGACTTAAAGTTTGGCATAGGTTGAAATTTGTGCAACACCCGATTAAGTCGTTTTTCGGCGAAGCGTTTCTGAGCTTGCGTAGGGAAAATTCGGCTATGTCGTTTTGTATTTTGCGGATTTTTCGGCGACGGAACATTTTTGGGCCAACAAGAGGTGACACTTGTCACCCTCAGTGGACGTTGGGGTTGGCCGATGGGTCACGGATCCTTGGCCGATTGGCTCCTTGTTTTGGCCTTGGTTTGTGCCTTGTTTTATGGCTTGTTTGGTGCCTTGTTTTGTGGAGTAGGGTTAGGGTGCACTTGGCTTGATCAAGGCCTTACACTTGCCTTTCACATGGCTTGATCTTGGCCATTGGTTGGCCCTGGCTTCCTATAAATACCCCCAGAGATGAACTTCATCCACTCCTCACTTTGTCTAAGTCTTGAATTCCCTCCCATCCCTCTTGTGGCTCTCGTCCAAAGCCTCTCCCCCTCCCCCTTCTAGTGGCCTTTGGCCGAGGGGTTCCCCCCCCTTGTGGTGTCTTGCCGAGGGGTACCCCCCCCCCTAGCCTAGTTGTTTCGTATTATATACCCCCTTTTTGTGGTATTGAAATACTCCTCCAAGTATTGTTATAATGCCCAAAATACCTTAGCCTTTACCTTGTAGTATTCCAAAAGTTACCTCTATACGTAGAGCCCGGAAATACTACCTTTTGTCCTTTTAGTCTCAAACCAAACCCTAAGGAAATATTCATAGTTGGTTGAAGTATTTAAGTAGAAGTTGGTTAGAACTTCTAAGGGTTGTTTGGAGCGCAGAGTAGGAGCTAAACCTTGCTCGGGCCGACATTATAACTTGGATAATTTTGGGCTTATCGAGGTAAATATTCTTGTCCCTTATTGTAATTAGAAATTACATGTTGTAGGATTATATAGTTGAAGTATACTATATATAGAACTGAACATAACTGCGGCAATGTCTTTTGACTTAAGCACTGAATATAAAGAAGAAGCGAGCTGTAATTACATAGGGTGTATGATAGACTTGTGGTATTCTTGTATAGTAGAAATTGTATCGTCAGGTTAGGCGTATAAACCCCCCTGGTTGGCTTGGTAGCCGGCCTCGATAGAGGAGGAGATTCTGTTTGTTGCGGGGAGAGTCTTTGCGAATTTTACGTAGAATATGGAACCGCGGTTAGAAGTTAATAGGCGTTTGTGGCCTTATAGGTGGAAGTACTACGAGTAGCGTATTCTACTTGAAGAGTGGAAAAGGCTAGTCAGTTCTGATCTTGTGGGCGTTTTGCTTATTATCGATCATCGCAAGGTATGTGAACCTCTTCCTATCCTTCTAGCATGATGCTTTGTAAACTATGTAGTACGGTAGACGTACATGTGCTAAATGAGTTGGTTGGTTTAAAACATAGGGTGTTATAATAGCTTTATGGGAAGTTAGTTATAACGACTCTATGTAGGTAAAAGATTGGTTTATTGATTGTAGAAGTTAAGAGACTTGATCTTGAAAGATAAGAGACTTAACTTGTTTTACTTGGTAATTAACATTTTGTTAAAAGTGTTGTGAAACCTCATTCGCGAGTAATGAGTACTTGGTTTTAAAAGAATAATGTTTTATTGATTTCGGAAATGAGAATAAGTGTCGAACAAACCACAGCAGCGCTAATAAAGGAAAGTGTATTGACAAATAACTAATTGTTATTAAAACCAGTAGAAACCTCCATCTGCATAGAAGCTAAGATAAGACAAAATTGTATTACATTTCCTAGATCATGGCGCTGTAACAAGATTGTTGTAAACAAGAATAAACGGTTCACGTACAAGACATATGTTACTCAATTGTTTTAAAAGAGATTAAGACTATGAGTTATGAAACCTTTCTAAAATGAGAAACTTGAGCATTTGAAATTAGGCAAACTTGAACGTTTGAAAAATAATGTTGTTACTTGATTTTACAAAGGGAAGTATTTTGGTTTACTTAAAAAGATAGTCACTCTATTTTATGCTACGGGTATTATGTGACTTTTGTGAAAGAAACGGATCCTTTAAAAAGAGTTAATGTACGTAGTACTTTAGGGTTAAAACCCAGACTTTGATACGAAATGGAAGTACCTTGAGTTGTTTGTAGCTTGCCTATGCTTGTTGTTGTGTAACTCGCCTATGCTTGTTGTGATAGCCTTTGTTGTGCAAGTGTTGATATCAGGTGACTTCTTGGGAAGGAGTGGATCTTTTTATAAAAGTCTAGAAGTATGGTAATTTGCTTGAGCTTGTTTGTGATAGCCTGGTTGTGCGGTATATTGTTGTTGATGTCACATGGACATGTCTACACCGATCACGAATGTTATACCGTATTTCAGTATATGCGTGGGGCGTGCGTAGAAAAATTTGAACTTTAAAGTGGCTTGGAAGATTTATTTTGTGCCTGACACGGTTAGAGTCGTTTTTCGACGAAACGTTTTACTTAACTTGCGAAGGGAAAATTCCGGGTATGTCATTTTTAATTTTTGCGGATTTTTCCGAGAGACGAAACATTTTGGACCAACGAGAGGGTGACACTTGTCACCCTCTCATTGGGGACGTTGGGCGGCAACAAGTGGGACGAAATGGCCTTGTTTTGGTCAAGGGGTTGGTAGGATATTTTTGTGGTAGATGGATAAGGTGCACTTGGCATGATCTTGGCCCTACACTTGCCTTGCACTTGACATGATCTTGGGCATTGGTTGGCCTTTCCTTGACCTATAAATACCCCCCTAACTGATGAACTTTCTTCATCCAAAAATCATTTTCCAAGTCTTGAAATCTCTCCCCCTTTGTGTGTTGAAATCGTCAAGCCCCATGAAGTGAAGCCTTGGCGAGGCTACCCACTCCCCTTTGTAGTGTCTGGCCAGTGGGGTACCCCTAGCCTAAATTTTTTTCGTATAAAACCCCACTTTGTGGTGTAGAAATACTCTCCAAGTATTGTTATAATGCCCAAATACCTTGGCCCAAATACCTTGTAGTATTCCCAAGGTTACACTTTTACAAAAGCCCAAAAATACTATTATACTTCCCTCAGTCTCAAAAACGAAACTCTAAGGAAAACCTTCATAGTCGGTTGAAGTGTTAAGTAGAAGTTGCGTAGAACTTCTAAGGGTTGTTTAGAGCGGATTGGAGCACTCGGAGTAGGAGCTAAACGTTGCTAAGGAGCGACATTAAACTCGGATAATTTTGGGGCTTATCGAGGTAAATACTACTGTCCTTCTAGTGTAATTGGAAATTACATACTATAGTAGTATAGAAATGAATATAAGATTCATAAGAAGAGAATTGAGCGTAATAGAAGGATATTCTGAGAAAAGACTTGGCGAAATCACTTGAGAAGAATATAAGTAGAAGTTAAAGCGTACTTACATAGAATTGTATATCTGATGGTGATAACCTTTATTGGTTGAATGTTACGCAAGTAGCATGGGCTACTTAGAAGGTGGAACCGTGCTAAGCGGGTTATAGCCGTGGGCGTTTTGCTTATAGTCGATAATCGTCGCGAGGTATGTGATTCTTCTATACTCTTGAGCATGATATTTTAAAGGAAGATATATATAGTTCTGCAATGTCTTTTGACTTAAGCATGAATAATTTATAATACGGTAGAAGTACATGTGTTAATTGAACGTATTGGTACGGCAATGTCTTTTGACTTAAGGCTGAATCATAAGAAACTTGAAGTATGTCAAAAGAGTTAAGAAACCATTTTTGAAAGAAGAGTAACACTTGGTTTTAAGGGTTTTAAAAGAGTTATACTAGCTTTATGGGAGTTAGGTATAACGTCTTAAGAGAGGTAAAGAAAATGGTTTCTTGATGTTAGAAGTTAAGAGACTTGATCTTATAAGATAAGAGACTTAACTTAAATGAATTAATATGAGTTTTGTGTGAAACCTCATTCGTGAGTAATGAGTACTTGGTTTTTAAAAGGGAATAATGTTTTACTAATTTCGGGAATCAGAATGAGTATCGACAAACCAACTGCGGCGTTAATAAAGGAAAATGTAATGAATAATGAAGTATTATTAAAACCGGTAGAAACCTCCATCTGCATAGAAGCTAAGATGAGACAAAATGATGTTACATTTCCTAGATCATGTTTGCTTTAATAAAGATGGTTATAAAATAAACTACTCACACATATGGCATATGTTATTCAATTGTTTTAAAGAGATTAAGACATTGAACTATGAAACTTTTCTAAAAAGAGACTTGAGTAATTGGAATTAGGCAAAGCTGGAACTTTAGGAAAAAGAAAGGCATTGTTATGTCTTAAATTGGTTTAAAACATAAAGTGTTATAACGACTTTATGGGAAGTTAGTTATAACGACTTTATGAAAACAAAAGAAGGGTTTTATCATTGGTTTTAATGTGATAACTTGGCTTTAATAAGAGAAGTGTTTTGGTTTGCTAAAAATGAGTCACTCTATTTTATACTACGGGTATTGGGTGACTTCTATAAAAGGAATGGATCTCTTTAAAAGGAATTTAACGTCGTAGTACTTTAGGGTTAAAACCGAACTTTGATATAAAATGGAAGTACCTCGAGTTGTGTATAACTTTATGCTTGTTGTTGTGTAACTTGTCTATGCTTGTTGTGATAGCCTTCGTTGTAAAATTGTGTTTCTATACTCTGCGCCTCGTTGGAGGCGGTTGACTTATTGAGAACTTACATGGACATGTCTACACCGTCTGAGTCAGGGGCATGTGGCGTGGCGGGGTTGATCACCCGATATATTGTTGTTGATGTTACATGGACATGTCTGCCGTCACGAGTCCGGAGGCATGTGGCCATGCGGCATTGTTATTATTATTGTTGCATCGTGGACATGTCTGCCGTCTGCGAGTCAGGCATGTGGCGTGATGCGAACATGATTGATGTTGTGGGCGTGAGACCCATAGTTATATTTGAGTGGCGACTTTGAGGCGTGAGTCCACGACTTACATGGTTGCTTGTTTATCGTGAGCGTATTTTGGTTATCATACATGTCTCACGCTTTATATAGGCGTTATGATTTAAGCTGCGATATTTTGATTTCACATACTTGGTACTGTTGTCTTGACCTCGCTTGGAGTGCGTTCATGCCGCGGTAGAAGTACATTGGTTGTCGATCCCATTTTAGGATCACCTTTCAGCGTATCGGGAAGCTCCGTTCCTTCGGAGGCTTATCTTTCGGTATGTGTTCCCTGAGTTGTAGGTTCTTGTACATTCAGGGGGTATGGCGGGCCTGTCGTCATAGTTGTTGTAAATCTTAAGTGCATGAAATCTTGTTGTGGGCGAGTTGTAAAAAGTTAAAGCTATTTCAAGTTTTAGTTTTATATATATCTTAGAAAGCGATTTTCTCTCGATAAAATGTGTCTCATTTCTGATTGTTTCATGTTTTATTTTTATGTTAGTTGATTACTCGATGTATGACTACTTGGGTGCGGGTAAGGCACGATCCACGAGCCGAGCGGGTCGTGGCAGTGGTATCGAAGCGATTAATCCTCGGAAAGTGTCTCTGAGCCGTGTCTAGTAGAGTCTTGATTATCGGTGTGTTGTGCACCCATCTATGTCGGGAGGCTGCGTGACATTTAGGATTAGTTTCCATTTCTTCTCATTACGAGATCGTGCCTTAGAGGCGTGTGATAAGTTGGACCCTCTGGCGTATTCCTTTCCTTTACGATTATGCCTCGCGTAAGGCACCGAGCCCGGATGGGCAAAGCGATCGAGGATCTATTAGTGGATCTGAGAAATGCGAGCGCGAGCGGTCGATACGAGCAGTGCTTGACGGCGAGTTTCGCGGCGCCGCCCGGCCCAGCGAGTTTAGAGCGCGGCGGTGGCTGCTGAGACTCTGATACACGAGCCTCGGTCCACGATGCAGAGGCGAGAAGAGATGGGTTACAAGGAGATGGCGATTACTAGCGAGTCGTGGCGGATATGAGGATAATTTGGGCCTTGGCCCGGATTCGATGGCGCCGTGGTTCACTAGATCGGATAGTTTGAGGCTACGAGGACTTTACGAGATGTAGCCGCGAGTTACGGGTCGAGGCACGAGGATGATCGCGAGTTCATCAAGCGATTCTGACGGATCGTAAAGTGATCGAGCTTGGAGACGAGTCGGTGGTCTTAGGTTCGCATCGGCTGCGTGATACGCGATCGGTAGTTTTGATTCGTGGGAGCTGTCGGGAGAGAATGCACTTCCGGCCGTTTGGGGCGAGTTTTGAGGCCTTCTGGCACATTTCTTGCCTCGCGGATGAGGAGGGCTCGGTAAACAATTTTTGATGTTGGCGAGCGAGCGTCTGATTGAAGTACAATGTGAGTTCGACTCATTGGCGGTATGTTCCGCATTAGTAGCTAATATGGAGGATCGAGTGCAGATATATTACGAGGCTTGATGATTACCTAGCGAGAGTTGTTGGTGTAGCCGCCCGGTAGGCGCATGGACATTGCCGCATGCGAGCTTATGCACTTGGATGTGAGGCGGAGAAATCGACGGAATGGCCAGAGATCGGCGAAGAGGGCGAGCAGCGAGTCCTTTGGTGACTTCGAGGCGGACCGCCTCGGCCGGCGGCCTAGTTTTGTACCTCGCCCGGTCACGAGTGGTCCTTCACAACCTTGGGCATCGAGTATTCGGGAAGCGGTCGAGCTCCGTAGGTTTAAGTTTCGAGGAGTAGGGGTGTTGGTGGTGCGATCACCCTACCTCGGTGGTCGATGTGGTAGACCGCATTTTGGGAATGTCGTGGTGCGAGGAGCTTGTTATTTTTGCGGCGATAGGGCCATTTGCGAAGCTGTCAGGCCAAGGGTAGCACGGATGTTCTGACTCGACGCCGGGATCGATGGTGGTTCATCGCGCCGCTAGCTATCGCCTGCGGTAGGTGTGATTAGAAAAGCGGTAGAGGCAGGTATATCCTTAACCCTCTAGAGACTTGTATGTATTGATGCTATGATAATGTGTTAAGTGTTATGTTCGGATAGCTTTGTGCTAAAATGTGATTTAGAAACACAGTTAGTAAGAGAGGGTAAGCACAGGGTGAGAAAATGATGAACCTTAGAATATTACAGTTGAGACCTTAGATGTAAAGGCCGTCTTGATCTGAGGAAATTGCGGTAATCCTTGTTGAGGGCATTTCATGCCTAGAATGTATTGTGTGATAAGTCACAGGTAGTGTGAAATGGAAGTGGTAGCTTAGCGGCACTGTATAAATAAGATTGTTCGGATCGGGAACAAGAGCTTGATGCGTTAAGTGGGTCGGGTTGGGGCCATGTTGCGGGCCAACTGCGGCGGTTTCGATGTGGGGTCGACTCTGGGTGGTCTGCCGGTGGTAGGGTCAGGGTGCTAGGCCCAGTTTAGATGACCATCGTATGAGTTCGTGGATATGTTCGACGAGCGGATCGTGAAGGCGGGAATGTCTTAAGGAAGATCGAGGCTAGTAAGATGACCAAGTTGGAGGTTGTGACTCCAAAGTTTTGGACAACGAAGCGTTGCGGAAGTGTGGTGCGTATACTAGAAGAGTTCAAGTGTTCGAGAAGGCACGGCGAGTAAGGAAGGAAGAGAGCGTGTGTTATTTTGTGGCGGTGTGGCATTGGCAACTTGTTAAGAAGAACTTCATCGTTATCGTCTTGAGAAGGAACATTCGGGACGAATGTTTCTAAGGAGGAGAATGTTATACCCGTATTTCAGTATGTGCGTGGGGCGTGCGTAGAAAAATTTGAACTTTAAAGTGGCTTGGGCGATTTATTTTGTGCCTGACACGGTTAGAGTCGTTTTTTAAAGCGTTTTACTTAACTTGCGAAGGAAAATTCCGGCTATGTCATTTTTAATTTTTGCGGATTTTTCCAGAGGCGAAACATTTTGGACCAGCGAGAGGCGACACTTGTCACCTCTCATTGAGGACGTTAGCGGCAACAAGTGGGACGAAATGGCCTTGTTTTGGTCAAGGGTTGGTAGGATATTTTTGTGGTAGATGGATAAGGTGCACATGGCATGATCTTGGCCTACACTTGCCTTGCACTTGGCATGATCTTGGCCGTTGGTTGGCCTTTCCTTGACCTATAAATACCCCCAAGTGATGAACTTTCTTCGTCAAAACCATTTTCCAAGTCTTGAAATCTCTCCTTTGTGTGTTGAAATCGTCCAAGCCCCCCACAAGTGAAGCCTTGGCCTAGGGCCTCCACTCCCCTTTGTAGTGTCTGGCCAGTGGGGTACCACTGCCTAAATTGTTTTCGTATAATACCCCACTGTGGTGTAGAAATACTCTCAGTATTGTTATAATGCCCAAATACCTTGGCCCAAATACCTTGTAGTATTCCCAGGTTACACTTTACAAAACCCGGAAATACTATTATACTTCCCTCGGTCTCAAAAATGAAACCACTAAGGAAAACCTTCATAGTCGGTTGAAGTGTTAAGTAGAAGTTGCGTAGAACTTCTAAGGGTTGTTGGAGCGGATTGGAGCACTCGGAGTAGGAGCTAAGCGTTGCTAAGGCGACATTAAACTCGGATAATTTTGGGGCTTATCGAGGTAAATACTCTTGTCCTTCTAGTGTAATTGGAAATTACATACTATAGTAGTATAGAAATGAATATAAGATTCATAAGAAGAGAATTGAAGCGTAATAGAAGGATATTACGAAAAGACTTGAATGAAATCACTTGAGGAAGAATATAAGTAGAAGTTACCTTTGTACTTACATAGAATTTGTATATCTGATGGTGATAACCTTTATTGGTTGAATGTTACGCAAGTAGCATGGGCTACTTAGAAGGTGGACGGCTAGTAGGGTTATAAGCGAGTGGGCGTTTTGCTTATAGTCGATAATCGTCGCGGTATGTGATTCTTCTATACTCTTGAGCATGATATTTTAAAGGAAGATATATATAGTGCGGCAATGTCTTTTGACTTAAGCTGAATAATATATAATACGGTAGCGTGTACATGTGTTAATTGAGCGTAGTGAGTGCAATGTCTTTTGACTTAAGCTGAATCATAAGAAACTTGAAGTATGTCAAAGAGTTAAGAAACCATTTTTGAAAGAAGAGTAACACTTGGTTTTAAGGGTTTTAAAAGAGTTATACTAGCTTTATGGGAGTTAGGTATAACGTCTTAAGAAGGTAAAGAAAATGGTTTCTTGATGTTAGAAGTTAAGAGACTTGATCTTATAAGATAAGAGACTTAACTTAAATGAATTAATATGAGTTTTGTGTGAAACCTCATTCGTGAGTAATGAGTACTTGGTTTTAAAGGGAATAATGTTTCTTGATTTGAATCGGAATGAGTATCGACAAACCAACTGCGGCGTTAATAAAGGAAAATGTAATGAATAATGAAGTATTATTAAAACCAGTAGAAACCTCCATCTGCATAGAAGCTAAGATGAGACAAAATGATGTTACATTTCCTAGATCATGGCTTCTTTAATAAAGATGGTTATAAAATAAACTACTCACACATATGGCATATGTTATTCAATTGTTTTAAAAGAGATTAAGACATTGAACTATGAAACTTTTCTAAAAAGAGACTTGAGTAATTGGAATTAGGCAAACTGGAAATTTAGGAAAAATAAAGTCATTGTTTTTTCTTTTTTTGGTTTAAAACATAAAGTGTTATAACAGCTTTATGGGAAGTTAGTTATAACGACTTTATGAAAACAAAAGAAGGGCTTTATCATTGGTTTTAATGTGATAACTTGGCTTTAATAAGAGAAGTGTTTTGGTTTGCTAAAAATGTGAGTCACTCTATTTTATACTACGGGTATTGGGTGACTTCTATAAAAGGAATGGATCTCTTTAAAAGGAATTTAACGTACGTAGTACTTTAGGGTTAAAACCCGAACTTTGATATAAAATGGAAGTACCTCGAGTTGTGTATAACTTGCCTATGCTTGTTGTTGTGAAACTTGCCTATGCTTGTTGTGATAGCCTTCGTTGTAAAATTGTGTTTCTATACTCTGCGCCTCGTTGGAGGGCGGTTGACTTATTGAGAACTTACATGGACATGTATACACGATCTGAGTCAGGGGCATGTGGCCATGCGGCAGGGTTGATTACCCGATAGATTGTTGTTGATGTTACATGGACATGTCTGCCGTCTGCAGTCGGGCATGTGGCCGTGCGGCATTGTATTATTATTGTTGCATCATGGACGTATACTGCGTCTGAGTCAGGGGCATGTGGCGTGATCGAACATGATTGATGTTGTGGGCGTGAGACCCATAGTTATATTTAGTGGCGACTTTGAGGCGTGAGTCACGACTTACATGGCCTTGTTTATCGTGAAGCGTATTTTGGTTATCATACATGTCTCACCTTTATATAGGCGTTATGATTTAAGCTGCGATATTTTGATTTCACATACTTGGTACTGTTATCTTGACCTCGCCCGAAGTGCGTTCATCTGCGGTAGAAGTACATTGGTGTCGATCCATTTTAGGATCACCTTTCGTGTCGGGAAGCTCAGTTCCTTGGAGGCTTATCTTTTGGTATGTGTTCCACTGAGTTGTAGGTTCTTGTACATTCGGGGTATGGCGGGGCCTGTCCGTCATAGTTGTTGTAAATCTTAAGTGCAGTAATCTTGTTGTGGGCGGGGTTGTAAAAAGGATTAAAGCTGTTCAAGTTTTAGTTTTATATATATCTTAGAAAAGCGATTTTCTCTCGAGATAAAATGTGTCTCATTTCTGATTGTTTCATGTTTTATTTTTATGTTCGTGATTACTCGATGTATGACTACTTGGGTGCTCGGGTAAGGCACGATCCACGGGCCGAGCGGGTCGTGACCTGAAGTCCGAGGCGTGGCCGTGCGGCGGGGTTGATTACGATATATTGTTATTGTGGTTACATGGACATGTCTACGTCACGAGTCGGGGCGTGTGGCCGTGCGGCGGGGTTGATCACCCGATATTATTGTTGTTAATGTCACGTGGGCGTGTCTACCGTCTGAAGTCGGGGCATGTGGCCGTGGGGCATTGTTATTATTGTTGCATCGTGGACATGTCTACCACCGTCTGAGTCGGGGCATGCGGCCGTGATCACGAACATGATTGATGTTGTGGGCTGAGACCCGTAGTTATATTTGAGTGTTGACTTGAGGCGTGAGTCCACATGGACATGGCTTGCTTTTATGTGGTGAGCGTAGTTTGGTTATCATCATGTCTCTGCTTTATTTAGACTAGTATGATTTCATTCTGATATTTTCTGATTTCACATACTTGGTACTGTTGTCTTGACCTCCTTGAAGTGCGTTCATCTGCCGCGGTAGGAGTACATCGGTAGTGGATCCTCGCTCATAGGATCACGATTCGGCGTATTAGGAAGCTTCGTTTCTCGGAGGCTTATTCTTTGGTATGTGTTCCACGAGTTGTAGGTTCTTGTACATTCGAGGTATGGCGGGGCCACTGTCCGTCATGGTTGTTGTAAATCTTAGAGAGTGCATGTAATCTTGTTGTGGGCGGGGTTGTAAAAAGGATTAAAGCTGTTGGGTTTATGTATATATCTGAAGGCAATTGTTTTTGGTTGCTTTGTTTATGATCATATATCTTGTTTCATGTTTATGTTTTATTTTCATTGGTTTTCTCGATGTTGTATCACTAGGGTGCGGGTAAGGCACGATCCGCGGGCGGGATCGGGTCGTGACATCATCGCGCACACCATGGGTGACACGCCGAGAAAACCCGATCGACCTCGAACTACAGATGGCGGCGGCGATAATCTGCATCGACTTACATCGACTCACGATTTGTCGATAACGCTCTGGATAAGCTTCACCTTATCCACTGCTGCACCAAAGTCTGGTCCCAAGCGCACCTCGCCCGTCAAACGATCTATCGGCGATCTGCACTTCCTCATACAAGGCCTCGTAAGGCGACATCCCGAATACTAGAGTGGTAGCTATTATTATCACGAAACTCAACTAGAGGCAAATGATCCTCGGCTACCCACGGAAGTCAATAACACGGGCTCGCGACATATCATCGAAGTGCGGATAGTGCGCTCGACTGTCCCGTGCATGCGTGGATGGAATGCGATTACTCGGGCTCGCTGCGTCCCTAACCGCCATACGGAAAGACCTCGAAGTTAGCGTAAGCGGGCTCCTGCATGCGATATGATCGAAATAGGGACTCCATGCGATCGGCGATCTCGGATGTAAAGTCGGCATAATCCTCGGTAGAAAAAGTCGTCTGACGGGAAGAAAGTGGGCTGATTTCGACTGTCGGCGATAACCCATATAGAATCATGTTTCCTCTGAGTGCGAGGTAATCGTGATAAAGTCCATGTTGATCACCTCCCACTTCGGTCGGGATCTCGATAAATGCGCAACAAACCACGGGCCTGCGGTGCTCTGCCTTCGCTGCGACAACACGCAGGCGCGAGCTACAAACTCTGCAGCGTCCTCTTCAAGTCATCCCGATACGGATCTAAGGTGGTCGTGGTACATCTTGATGTCGACCACGGATGGATGAGTAGCAGCTTGTGTGTGCTTCCTAGAACACAACTGCCGAAGTCTGCAATATCTGGAACACCTGACACGCCCTCAAACCTTAGCACCCGTGGTGCTACCTCAGGACCGCTTCCTCACGAAGAGCCGTATCGCGATGCGTGTCAAGCTGGATCCTCAAACTGTTGCCTCTTCACCTCCTCGACGATGGAAGACTCGGCAACCTCTCGAACTCGAATCCCACTGCTATCAGAATCAATCAATCGGACTCCAAGGCTCGCTAACTGATACAAATCACGAACCATGCCCCTCCTCTCCGGCTGCACATCTGATAGACTACCCATCGACCTACGACTAAGGCGCATACGCCTGACATTGGCCTTCCGGGTGGTACGGGATATCGACATCATAATCCTTAAGCAACTCTAACCGCGTCTGCATCGTAAGTTCGGCTCCTGCGTGAAGATATCTTTGGAGGCTCTTGTGGTGCGTATAAATATCCACGTGAACCCCATACTAATAGTGCCTCCGGATCTTGGCGTGAATCACGTGCGACTCAAATCATGGGTGGGGTAGTTCCTCTCTTCTTAGGTGTCGGGATGCGTCTGTGCCTTACCCAGTGCATCAACACACATCCGAGCCCGGCGCTGACGCGTCACAATACACAACATAGCGTGCGGACCTGCGGAAGAGTAAGAGCGAGGCGGTCGTCGATCTCTCGCCCGATAGCGGAAACCACGCTCCTGACATCGGTCCATGAAACTTAGCGCCACGAGTCGGCTTAGTCAATGGTGCGAAGATAAAGCAAACTTCTCCACGAACGCCCGATAGTAACTGCAAGGCCCGAAAAGCTGCGCACTTTGTCGGAGTAGTAGGTCACAGGACTCTGCGCCTCGATCTTGGCGTATCCACCGAATGCCATCGGCCGACAATATGCCCGAAAGCGCCAGAAGCCAGCAAAACTCACATTTGGAAAACTTGGCGTCTGCTGAGTCTGGAGAACTCTCGGCCACGATCGCCAAATGCTCGCGTACTCGCACTCTGGCGAGAATAAACGAATGTCATCAATGAATACTATCACAAACGTATCCAAAAATGGCTTGAACACTCGGTTCATCAAATCCATGAATACCGCCGGAGAATTGGTCAATCCGAAAGACATAACCCTGAACTCATAATGCGTCTGGTCGAATCGATCTGGGGATGTCCGACTCTCGACTACTTTGATGATAGCGATCGCGGTCAATCTTGGAAAAACATCTCGCACCTGACCCGATCGAACAAATCATCAATCACAGGAAGGGGTATCGTTCTTAATGGTCACCTTGTTCGGTGCACTGTAATCAACACACGTGCGCGGCGTCGTCACTTCTTCACGAACAATCTGCGCTCCCGGGGAGAAACACGCTTTGATGAAGCCGCTTCTCGAGAAATCTCTCGGTGGTCCTTGACTCTCTCAACTCGGCGGTGCCATTACGTATGGCGGAATGGAAATAGTAGAGTGTCTGCGGCATCGATACAAAACTCTATCTCCTCTCGGGAGGATACGGGAAGGTCATGCGAAACACGTCGAGGAACTCTCGACTACGAGCGGCGAAAATCTGGTACAACCTCGTTATCAAACACCGAATGAGATGGTAGATATACCGCCGCACCATCTTCCTAGCCGAGGTAGGAAATAAACCTACCCCTCGGCGTCTGGTGTTCCCTTCCCACTCAATAACTGGCTCCCGGAAAGCTGGGCGTACTACTCCTCATGCGGTCTACATTGGCATAGCAAGGCCCAACAATCCGTACCCGTGATCATCGAAATCGGTCATGTCGACTATCAAGTCGGCTAGGGTCGGCGTTGTATATGAGTCATGGACAAGCCACATATACCGTAGAGCTACCAGATCACCCGGCTGGCGTAGCTACCTCGAAAGGGTCTATGGACTCGGGCTCTATCCTATCCTACTAGCAATATGGGGAGATATATGGGGCCAGTAGAACCGGATCTATCAAGGCATACACGTCACAACATGGCCCGATAAGGTACAGTGGCGACATCGGTGAGGCCTCACGGTCTGCCCGGTGGACAAGGCATAAATGCGGTTCGAGGACGCTAGAAGCTGAGACCAGCGCCACGACCTGCCGCGACTGCTGGTCCATGAGTACCACGCCCTCGGGCGATAAGCTGTAGGAGATGAAGAAGACCGTGAAAGACCACTGTGGCGTCTACCTGCCTGCCGCCTTGGCGGGCGAGCTCGCAAAATGACCTGGCGGCGCATGGCGAAAGCGAGCTCGAGCGGTACCACAATTCCGTAATGGGACCTACGCATCGGCCACACCGAGGGGTGGTCCGTCGGCCGGCACTCTGCTACCACGGGCGTCGAAGTCACGGGCCTGATGCAATCCTCGAAGGCGGTGTAGGAGTGCTCACGGTGGTGTGGTGCAAATCTAGGCTAGCTGAGAGGTCGTCCACCGATAGCTACCAAAAGACCACCGTAGTCTTCTTACCTGCTGTCTGTCGACCGTCGGCCTCTGCGCTCGCGTCAAGTGTGTGAGCTGCGTGCGGGTAATGTCCATTACTGGTGAAGAGCCACCGCATGAAGACTCGGCCATATAATCATCTGGCGGTGGCGTGGCGATGTACCTGTCCTCATATCTGCTACCAATGCGGGGACATATCGAGCCAACGAATCGAACTCAGCGTTGTACTCACTGCGTGCGTCCTCTGCATCTCGGCAACAAAAATTGTCCGCGTGCCTCGCCGTGCGGAGGTAGAAGTGAGTGAGAAAAGCCTCGAGAACTCGTCCCAGTAGGCGGGGCGTGCTCTCCGGGATAACTCCGCGAATCAAACCAATCGATTGCGGTATCACGCGGCCTATGTGAACCGAAGATCACGGACTCGGTCTCTGAAGCCTTGATCACTCGCGTGATCCTTCATGGCGGCGGATGAACTCCTGCGGATCATCCTCGAGCCTCGACCGTAGAACTCGGCGGGCTCTGACTCGAGAAAATCCAGTAGCCTCAGCGTCCGATCTCGGGTGTACCACGTATCTTCTTTGGGCCCTGGGCTGCTGCGTCGGCTATCCCGTATGCGGCCCACGATCTCGGCGATGGCGACCGTCTCTCTGTAACCCATCTCATCTGCTCCGGTGTGGGCGGAGTGCGGTAATGTGGTCTCATCAGCCACTGCTGCGGCCCTAAACCCTGCTGGGGACGGCGGCGTCGTGGAACTCGCCGTCTCGGATATAGACTGGGCCTGAGCCCTCGTGACTCTCGGTGTTCTACTAGCAGCTCCTGGTGCCTTGCACCACGGGCGGGTTGCCTTACGTGGAGGCATAAGCTATTCTGAGAAAGGAATACGTTAGAGGTCGACTTATAACACGGCTCTAAGGCACGATCTCGAGTGAGAAGAATGGAAACCAATCCTAAATATCCTATAGCCTCACGATTATTGGTGTGGTGCGCAACACAGATAATCAAGACTCTACTAGATACGATGCGTAGACACTTTCCGAGGATTAAGCGCTCGATACCACTTTTGTCACGACCCGTTCGGGGCGTGGTGGTGCCTTACCCGCACCAGTAGTCATACATCGTAGTGTCGTGGAATATAAAATCAAGACATGAAACAAATGTAAATTAACACATAGTTCCTGAGAAAAGTCGTCTTTCGGCATATATATATATAAACCAAAATCTGGCAGTTACATCCCAACTGTACAATAGGACTACAGACCTCTAAGGAAGTAAACAACTATGGCGGGACAGGGCCCCGCCATACCCTGAATGTACAAAACTATCCACAACAACGAGATCATACCCGAAAGTCGAGCCTCGGAGAAGATGGAGCTCACGACGCAAAGAAAAGATCCTAAGGCGAGGATCCGCTACTGCTTCCCTTTACTGCGGCATGAACGCGGCCCAGGAAGGTCGATGCAACAGTACCAAGTATGTGAAGCGTAAAGTACTTGAATGAAATCATATCATTTTAAAACGATTTACAAATATATGCAAGCTATCACGACCCATTCGGGGCGTGGTAGTGCCTTACGGGCACCCCAGTAGTCATACATCGAGTAATCAGTGAATATAAAAACAACCAAGATAAGCAGTATAAATTTGAGACACGCGATTATACGAAGAAAGTTGCCTTCGGCATATATATATATCAATACCCAAAATGAGCGATTCGTCCCAACTTTACAATGGGACTACGGACCTAAGAGTTTTAAAACAACAATGGCGGAGCAGGGCCGCCATACCCCGAATACAAATATCTACAACGACGAGGACCATACCAAAATGCTAAGCCTCGGAGAAAGCGGGCTTTTCCCACGAAACGGTGATCCTAAGAGCGGGGATCAACGGTAGGAGTACCTTTACTGCGGCGTGACGCGGCCCGAAGGAGTCGATCTGACAGTACCAAGTATGTGCGAAAATCGTAAATGAAATCATAGTAGTCTATATAAAGCGGGAGACATATATGATAACCAAAACTACGATTCCTGATAAATAGCGATCGCGTCAGTCGGGGACTCGCGCCCTCAAAGTCATCACTCGTGCGTGGAATACCTTCCTCACCGCGATCTATGATATAAAAGCACCGGGAAAAACACATGAACACGAGTCCTACGTGTCGTCATAAAACCGTGCGGGGTAAATGCGAAGGCATAGCCGACTACTAAAACCAGCAGTACAAACAAGGTCGTAAATCGTATCATGAGATCTGTCTAGGCGTCACATGATCAAAGTGACCACTGCGCGCGATATCTAATGTGCGCGTCTAGCCACAGAACTTCCGTAGCTCGCATGGGCCACTCCAATGGCCCGCGTAGGTATTCCCGCATCGAGGGTAGCTACTCCCCGGCGTCACTGGACTCGCCGTCGCGTAGCCACAAAGACATGACCACAAGGGCGCGTACTAACGGAACTCCGTAGTTCGCGCAGGCCATCTGCACTGCATAAGGTATTCTCGAATCATAGGTCACTAGACCGCTGAGTCTACCAGCGTGGAGGCGGCTTAACCGG
Source organism: Przewalskia tangutica (assembly GCA_029844215.1). NCBI lineage: Eukaryota > Viridiplantae > Streptophyta > Magnoliopsida > Solanales > Solanaceae > Przewalskia > Przewalskia tangutica. The sequence goes on from CM056718.1 coordinate 110,999,922, forward strand.
AATCATGGTGATATAATATCAACATGACAGCTTATCGTTAAACAACCTAAGCACAACAAGGGAAAACCCCTTTACACAAACATCTCAAGATACTAACTCACGTAGCATCCTAACATGTTTACTTATCAAGTCAACAAGAAAGTATTACAAGACTATCACAAATCAATACAATCAAGTTATTCACACAAGGTACTTTCTACATTATGTTAACAAGTTCGGGTTTTTAGCCCCAAAGTACTTCATGTATTACTCTTTTAAAAGATCCGTTTCTTTCACAAAAGTCACACAATACCCGTAGTATAAAAATAGAGTAATTATCTTTTAAAGTAAATTAAAACACTTCTCTTTGTAAAATCAAGTAATAACATTCTTTTCCTAACGTTCAAGTTTGCCTAATTTCAATTACTCAAGTTTCTCATTTTCGAAAGGTTTTGTAGTTCATAGTTTTAACCTTTAAAACAATTTTGAGAAATATATACCTTATGTGTGAGTAGGTTATTATTGTTCATAACAATCTTATTACAGCAGTCGTGATCTAGGAAATGTAATATCATTTTGTCTCATCTTAGATCCTATGCAGATGGAAGTTTCTACTGGTTTTAATACATTAATAGTCAACACATTTCCCTTTATTAGCGCTGCTGTGGTTTGTTCGACATTCATTCTGATTTCCGAAATTAGTAAAACATTATTCCTTTTTATCACTCTTAAGCCGTTATACCTAACTTCCCATAAAGCTAGTATGACTCTTAAGCTTTTAAAACCAAGTGTTACTCTTAAAAAGGTTTCTTAATTCTTTTGAACCACTTCACATTCTTTTTATTCAGGCTTAAGTCGAAAGACATTGCCGTAGTTATTATTCAGGCTTAAGTCCGAGGACATTGCCGTAGTTATTATTATTATTCAGTTAACACACGTACGTCTACCATACTATATATATATTTATTTAAAATATCATGCTCAAGAGTATAGGAAGAATCACATACCTTCTCGGCGAAGACCACCTGCCAAGTTGAATATGTCGCGCGCAGAGTATCGACCTATATCAGTCAAATACGTCTATCAACGTCTAGGTATCTTGTATAAAGCTCTAAGCAGAGGGTTCGCTATTCTATGGACATTTGGCGCACTTCCCTACCGGTGAGCTACTGAGTCTACTATGAAAGCGATCTATGTAAGTGCGGTTCTATTATTCTTCTTTTAAGCCGCCTACTGTGATAATTCAATTCTATACTGATATCCTTACAAGTATTTAATACTTATTCTATACTTCTACATTATATATACTCTAATTACAAAGGAAGATAAGGTTATTTACCTCGGTAAGCCCAATAATATCCTAGATAAAAGTCGCTCTGAGCAAGGTTTAGCTCTACTCAAGACGCTCGATGCGCTCGAGAACCTTAGAAGTTCTTCACAACTTCAACTAAGTACTAAGGGGTTTGGGCTAGGGTAATTTGGGCATTATAACAATACTAGAAGGCAACTTTTCTACCAAGGGAGGGGGTAGTGTTTGGCTAGGCTAGCTTTAGAGGGGGCTCTCGGCAAGCCACTAAGGCTAGAGGGGGGGGGGGAAGGTTGGACGAAAACACAACAAGGAAGGGGAGGATTTTCAAGACTTGGAAAGTGAAATGTGGATGAAGAACTCTTCATCTAAAGGGGGGTATTTATAGGTCAAGGGATGGCCAACCAAGGGCGAGATGGTGCCAAGTGCAAGGCAAGTGTAGGGTGAGGATTAGGGGCAAGTGTCTGTGACTTGCACACAAAATATCCTACCAACTACTTGACAAAATAAGCCACTCCATTCGGCCCTATTACCGCCACAAGTCCACCAATGAGAGGGTGACAAGTGTCGCCCTCTCAGAAAAATCCGCAAAAATTAGAAATGACATAGCCGGAATTTATCCTACGCGAGTCTTGTAAATCGTTTCGTCGGAAAACGACTCTAAACGGGTGTTGTGCACAAAGTGAAATCGTCGAAAGCCAACTAGGGGGTGACACGTGTCGCCCTCTACACGTCCAACATATTTCATCTTAGAAAATATCCTGATGGCCAAAATCTCGAAAACAAAGTGGGCCCTACAAAGCAGTAAATTTCTCCCGTGGGCCCAGTGACCATTTCCAAAATAAAATTCCATAATTCTCTAATATTCCAAGAAGTCTGAATACCAAATCAGGAATCAATTCCCATTAACGAACCTTTCTCCTTCACAAAAACCGGAAACTTTTCCGTGGAAAAATCACCTCTTTCTTCCTTTCCAATTTCAATGTCGTATTCTTGTACGTACGTCCTTGCATACATACCCTGGAACTACGGGGTATAACAGAAACAAACAAGGTAACCGCACATAGTGCCACATCACAACAAGAGTAATAAGAGGTAAACTGTAACAGGTCTCTTTCTAGGCTGCGAATGATCGAGCGAGGCGATCGCCCGTAGTATCATTAAGCATGCCTAATCACGGACTCCGCGATCGCGCGCATAGGCCACTCACGTAGGCCCGCGTAGGTATTCCTCGCATCGAGGTAGCTACTCCTCGGCATTGTCTGGACTCGTAGTCGCGTAGCCACATGGACGCGTAGCCACAAGGCCGCACACACTGGAACTCTCGTAGCTCCGCATAGGTCCCCTGGACCCGCATGAGGTATTCTCGAATCATGGTCCCAGACCGCCTGAGTCTACCCCGCATCGGAGGGCAGCTTAACCCCCGGTATCATGTCAAGAGGTGAGTGATATAATACTAACATGACTTATCGTTAAGAAACATAAGCACAAAGAATACCTCTTATACAAGCGTTACAAGACACTAACACACATAGCATCATAATATGTCTACTCATAAAACCATCTTATTATACTTTCCGTAAATCAATACAAGTCTTTCATAAACACATAAGTAAAGCTGTTCATTTTCTCTTTCTTAAGTCGTTATACCTAACTTCCCATAAAGCTAGTATAACTCTTAAGCTTTTGTTTAAAACCAAGTATTACTCTTCTTTAAAAATGATTCATAATTCTTTTGAAATACTTCAAGATTCTTGTTATTTAGACTCAAGTCAAAAGGCGTCAAGTAAAACCATGTTCGGTTAACACACGTCGTCTACGTACTATATATATACTTTAAAATATCATGCTCTAGGATAGGAAGAATCACATACCTTCTCGTGAAATCCACCCGCCAAGTCAAATATGTCGCAGAGAATCAACCTATAATAGTCGAATCGTCTATCAATGTCTAGACTACTCAGAGACTATTCTAAGCGAGAGGTTCTTTATTCTACGGAAAATTGGGCAGCACTTCCTACAGTCAAGTTACACAAGTCTCATGTAAATACGGTCTATGTAAGTAAATCTGATTCAATTCTTCTTCTGTTATACCCTTCTACTGTGATTACATCTCAATTCTATTCTTTAATATCCTTCTATATCTTATACTCAAGTCTTAACTATTCTTATATGTAATATCCAATTACAATAGAAGGACAAGAGTATTTACCTCGATAAGCCCAAAATTATCCAAGTTAAATGTCGATCCTGAGCAAGGTTTAGCTCCTAATTTGCACGCTCCGATAGCTCCAATAAACCCTTAGAAGTTTCTAACAACTTCTACTTAAATACTAAAAGGGATTTGGGGCTAGGGTATTTTGGAATAGTAACTATACTTGGAAGACAACTTTCTACCAAGGGGTACTCGTAGAAGCCACTAGGCTAGAGGGAGAGAGGGTGTTTGGCTAGGGCTTCCAAGAGGGGAGAAGGCTTTGGACGAGAGAGCAACTAAGGGGGGAGGGAGTTTTTAAGACTTGGAAAGTTGATTTGTGGATGATGAATTCATCAACTCAAGGGGGGTATTTATAGGGCTTTCAAGGGCCAAGATGAAGCCAAGTGGTAGGCAAGTGTAAGGTGGAGATTTGCACAAGTGCACCCTAGCCCTACTCCTCAAATCACTCAACAAACATTGACCCAAGTTTTAGGCCCCAAAACCATGCCAATCGTCCAAGGCATTTGTCCCATTTGTCGTACAATTTAGCCACATGGTGAACGAGAACTTAGGGGGAATGAACCCTTTCCAGATTTGTGACATCCAAGGCTTTTTATCTTGCTTAGTGCGCAAGATCTCATATACGAGGCTTGAATCAAATTTTCCGTTGGTACAATACTTTGCTAATTCGGCAATTGCAACTCCTTGGCTACCAAAGATGGAAACAAGTTTGTCGCGTATCCATGAAATCTTTACGAATAGGGAGTCTCTAGGACGTACCTCATAGTCCCAAAAAGAACCGTCTCTCAAATAAAAGTTGTTGATCCATTGTACCCAAAGAGAGTTTACCTCGGTGTGGGTTTGCCAAATTGTCTGGGATAGCAGGGCGTGGTTCCATTCCTTGATATTCATAAGGCCCAAGCCTCCCAGTTGAGGTAAGCAAATGGCCTCCCAGCGACTCTGGTGGTTTCCCTCCCATAAGAAGCTGGATCTGACGGACCTTACCTTGTTGAGTCTTGTGGCGGAATAGGAAGGGCCGGAACCAAAACTCTCAACACTGGATGACCGACGATAAGCTATAGCTTGCGCATAAGAAAGCGTGTGGTGTCCCCGTTTCGAATGTAATTCGAAATAGCACTAGTGAAAGGAGCAAATTGGTTCAGAGGCGAAATTGGGGACAAAGGAATCCCCAATGCGTCTTGGAAAGCTACCAATGCCGAATCAACTCTGGCCAAGATCAAGTCACGTACCTCATCATGTACTCCGCTAAGTAGACGGAGGATTTGGATGGGTTAAGAGTTAACCTGAGACGACCTCGATTCCTCCGCACAATTCATAAGAATCCCAGAAGACATATCACCTTTGGCAAAGAGCATGAGGTCGTCATAAAAGCTAGATGAGTAATACCCAACCTTTTACACTTCGGATAATAAGAGAAAGCTCTAGCCTCGATCTTGATTTCAGCATCCTCGAAGGTAATCCATACACAAGATAAAGAGCGAAGGGGACATAGGATCACCTTGTCTAAGGCCTCGCTTACCCTTGAAGTAACCATGTAATTCACCATTGATAGAAAGAGAGAAGGAGGTTGAGCAAACACACTCCATGATCCATCTAACAAATCTGCGGAAAGTTGAGGCCTCTTAATATCGAATCAAGGAAACTCGAGAGGCGTGTCAAAAGCTTTCCTAAGATCCACCATGAGCATACACCTTGGTGAGACTCTGGCTCTATTAAATCCTCTCACAAGCTCTTGTGCTACATAGATATTGTCCATCATACTTCTCCCTTTCACAAAAGCCCTTGTGATTTGTCAACAAGAAGGAAGAACCTTTGCCATTACGGTAGCTAGAATCTTTGTAATGATCTTATAGACCACATTAGTCAATCCAATAGGCCTAAAATCGGTTACCTTAGGATCCGTCGGTCTTGGGTAGTAAGGCAATGATGGTATGATTCGATTGTTTCAAAAGAACCCTGTGAGAAGAACTCTTGAACGCTTCTTACTACATCATGTCCTACATCTCTCCATCTATTCTTGAAGAAAATTTGAATACCCATCCGGTCCGAGAGCCTTATCATTTCCAATATCGAGAAAGAGCTTCCCAAATATCCTTTGGGGATATGAAGTGCAAAAGTTGTAGGCTATTCTCTTAGCTTCGCCAAAGTTGCACACTTGGGATCAAAGTTTGATGTGAATCGGGATGTGCCTAGAAGATCTTGTAGAATTCCTCGAAGCTTTCTTACCTCCACTGGTGATGTAGTTGTCACGACCGACAGGGCCGTGATCGTGCCTTACCAGGGCACCCTCGTGATACAACATCGAGAGAATCGTGAAATAAAAACATAAACATGAAACAAGAGACATGATAAATAAGCAGGCAACCAAAGCAGTTGCCTTACGTATATATTCATAAAACCGAACAATTATCCTTTTTACAAACTACGCCAGCAGTACTACGGACCTCTGAAGTGACAATAACTATGGCGGGACGGGGCCGCCATACCCACGAATGTACAAGAACCTACAGACTCGGGTAACATGCAAAAGATGAGCCTCGGAGAAAGCGGGGCTTCCCAATCTGTTGAAATATGATCCTATGGCGAGGATCCCTGGCCGATGTACCTCTACTGCGGCATGACGCGGCCCGAAGGAGGTCGATAACAGTACCAAGTATGTGAAACGAAAAATCGTAAATGAAATCATAACGATCTATATAAAGCAGAGACATGTATGATAACAAACTACATTTCATAACATAAGCGATCATGTCAAGTCGGGGACTCACGCCTCAAAGTCATCCCTCATGCGTGGAACTCCTTACCGCCATGGCGATCTAGGTACAAACCATGTGATCGTATAACATGTCTCGGCCCATCTCGTGGACCCGATGTAGAAGCGTGTGGAATACATTCGGTTCATCTCATGAACTTCGGTAGTCGGATGGAATACATTCGGTCCATCCACGTGGATGCGGTAGTCGAGTGAAATACATTCCCGGTTCATCCGATGAACGCGGTAGTCGAGTGAAATACATTCCCGGTTCATCCCATGAACGCGGTAGTCGAGTGAAATACATTCCCGGTTCATCCCATGAACGCGGTAGTCGAGTGAAATACATTCCCGGTTCATCCCATGAACCGGTAGTCGAGTAAAATACAGTACTTGCACAACAAGGCTATCACACGCAAACATAGGCAAGTTACACACAACTTAAGGTACTATCATTTTATGCCAAAATCCCGGTTCTGACCCTAAAGTATTACATACATTAACTCTTTTAAAAAGATACGTTTCTTTCACAAAAGTCACACAATGTTCGTAGTATAAAATAGAGTGACTATCTTTTAAGTAAACCAAAACACTTCCCTTGTAAAATCAAGTAACACATTATTTTCCAAACGTTCAATTGCCTAATTTCAAATGCTCAAGTTTCTCATTTTCGAAAGGTTTCGTAGTTCATAGTTTTAATCACTTAAGAATATAATTCTCCTTTAAAACAAATTTGAGAAACATATGCCTTATGTGTGAGTAGGTTGTTCTTGTCTATTACAATCTTATAAAAGCAGCCATGATCTAGGAAATGTAATATCATTTTGTCTCATCTTAGCTTAGATTCAGATGGAGGTTTCTACTGTTTTTAATAACAATTAGTCAATACATTTCCTTTTTTAACGCTGCAATGGTTTGTTCGATACTTAATCTCATTTCAAATCAAAAACATTATTCTTTTAAAACCCGACTACTCATTACTCGCGAATGAGGTTTTTTTCAACATTTTAACAAAATTCATAACAAGTCAAACTAAGTCAAGTCTCTTATCTTTCAAGATCAAGTCTCTTAACTTTCAAAATCAAGTCGTGTATAAGTCAAGTCTCTTATCTTTCAAGATCAAGTCTCTTAACTTTCAAAATCAAGTCGTGTATAAGTCAAGTCTCTTATCTTTCTACAATCAATAAACCATTCTTTTACCTACATAAAGTCGTTATAACTAACTTCCCATAAAGCTATTATAACACCCTATGTTTTAAACCAACCAAATCACTTAGCACGTATGCGTCTACCGTACTACATAGTTCACAACAATCATGCTAGAAAAGATAGGAAGAGGTTCACATACCTCGCGGCGATTATCGACAAATAGCAAAAGCGCTCAAGTACTTCAACCGTCGGCTACTCGTAAGCCAAGTAGATCACGCCACACGTAGTACTCACTCTAAAATGGTCATAGTACTTCTATCAAACCTTTCTTACCATTGAAGACTTATACCAATAAAAGCCCTCTAATTCTACGGAAAATTCGGCAGACTTCCCATTTTACTCACTTTTCCATCTTTCTCCAAGGCAGAATAACGTAATATATATACCATATATATATATAAGGCGTAATAATTAAACAACCTAAAGAAGGGGATTACACGCCCAACAGTAACGCGGTTTACTATCACGCCTCCATAATAACAACAAGTAAAAAGAAGGGATTACGCTACCAACGGTAACGCGGTTTACTATCACGCCTTCATAACAATACAATAATTAAAAAGGGGATCACACGCCCAAAGCGGAGCGATTGAACAATCTTCCCTTAACGAAATGTAAATCTGATCCAAAGTAAATACGATCCAAAGTAAATCATCCAAAGTAAATCTGATCCTTAAGTTGGGGTCCTTGGCGACTTTGTCCATTTTACTTATCCAATTACTTCATTAGTCATCCAACTTATATTCCATCTTAATATAAGTTATAGTTACTTTGTTAATTACTTCTTCACAAGTAAGATACGTTTTACCATTTTAATGGCAAACGGCCAATCCTTTCTTTTAACAAGTTAACAAGATCCAACTTTTCCAAACTTTACTCCATATTTTATATACTCCATAATATACTTATAATATATGTATAATGACCAATTCACAAAGAGGTTAAGGTTTACTACCTCAAATAGCCCAAAATTATCCAAGAACTTAATGTCGCTCCAAGCAAGTCTTAGCTCCAAATCTTTCCGTTCCAATCCGCTACAAGCAACCCATGAAGCTCCTAACCAACTTCTCTTCAAGAACTAACTCCAAAAAGTGAAGAACACTTAGGGTTTCCAACTAGTAAGTTTCGCCAAGGCATGGACAATAGGTTAGGGGTGTGAAATCTTTTCCAACTCTTGGTCCACAATCTTCCTAACAGCTGTGGGAAGAACACTTGAGAGTTTAAGAATTGTTGGACAAATTTAGGTCAAGAAATGGGCTCAAAAACGAGAGCAAGGTCAAGGGAGAAGGGAGGGAATTTCTTGTCTTGAAATGGTTAAGTGTGGAAGTTTTCATCAACTAAGGGTGCATATATAGGACAACCAAGGGCTAGGATGAAGGCAAGTGTGTGGTTGAGATTGGGGACAAGTGTGTGTGGGTCCCACAAGCCACTTGTCCACACAAAATATCTAGCAAGACTTGGCCACTTGTCCACACAAAATATCTAGCAAGACAAGGCCACTTGTCTTGCCACTTGTTAGCAAATTTCGGCCATGAGGCCACCTAGGGGGGTGACACGTGTCGCCCTCCTACTCGTCCAAAATATTTCATCTTCCGAAAATATCCATAAAGGCAAAAATCTCGAAAACAAAGTGGGCCCCACAAAACCGTAAATTTCTCCCGTGGGCCCCACGTGACCAATTCCGGAAATAAAATTCCATAATTCTAATATAATTCAAGAAGCCCAAATACCAAATCTGGGAATCCAATTCCCATCAACGAACCTTTTTCCTTCACAAAACCCGGAAACTTTTCCGTCGAAAAATCACATCTTTCTTTCTTTCCAAAATTTCTGTCGTATTCTCGCACGTACATCCTCACCTATATACCCTGGAACTACGGGGTATAACAGTAGTGATAACACCATTAGATTTGACAAGAAAGTTGATGGAGTTCTTAACATTACTTCTCTTGATCAAGCTATGGAAGTATTTGGAGCATTTATCACTTCCAATCAAGTGTTTCTGTCTTGACTTTTGCCTTATGAAATGTCTCTCGGCTTCCATTAAGGTGTTAGCTTTAACTCTTGAGGACTTAACCTTGGATTTAAGCTCCTCATCAAAGGGTCTTCCATTATGCGCGCGATAGCCTCCTTAAACTCCATGTTAGCCTCCTTCACTCTTTGATCAATACTGCCAAACTCACTAATATTCAATGCCCTCAGAGGTTGTTTCAGGGCTTTCAGTTTCGATGCTAGAACAAATTGAGCAGTTCCCAAAATGTCTTGTCTCCAGCATGAAGTCATAATGTTGTCGAATGCAGGGTGAGATAGCCACATATTCATGAACTTGAAAGGCGACTTCCCAACATTATAGGATCACGATAGCAGTAGCCATCACGGGGCGGTGGTGAGGCGGTTCCATAGGCATGAAATTGGTCGTGCATTCTAAGGTCAAATCGCTCCAATTTTGATTCATCATTACTCTGTCAAGCTTGGACCAAATCGAACCATTTGTCCAAGTGTAGAAAGAACCGGAAGAAGGAGTGTCTTAGTCCATGAGCATTCACGAAATCTCAGAGGTCCTTAAGTGCATAAGGCGTAAGTGGAGGGCCCCGCCTTATCTTGAGGGTAGCGATAAGTGTTGAAATCTCCCATAATCATCCAAGGCCTAGTGATGCAATGCCCAGTGAGTAAGGTGATGCAAAGCATTCTCCTATCAGTGATGCTATAAACCTGATACACAAATGTGGCGAAAGGACACTTGAGTAATCTTACAACTTGCACGAACATGGATATGTTGAGAATCCATTTCAAGCATTTCACAGACCCTTGAGGATCCACAAGAGTAACATTCTTCCACCGTCGATGAATTCTAGATTTGAGCAAAAATTCCAAGCTTTGAATCTTTTGGTAGAAAGACTCAATCCTTTCCTTAGAGAGTTTTGTTTCCAAAAGACAAATCAATGCCACATCATGCTTTTAGTGAGACTACACACTGAGCTTGCGTGGCGCCACGTCCCTTAGTCCGCAAAGACGCGTACATTCCAACAAAGTATTTTCATCGTGAAACAAATGAGGTTTTATCGGCACCTCCGGCTTTCTTTGCCTTAGTCTTCCACGCCTTTTGATATGAACTTCTTTGGCATAACTTCCTTCCGACCATCATCATTCTGCGGAAGCCATAGCGTGTGTTTGACCAAGCTATGCTCCCGCGTTCAAAGGTAACACTCTAGACGCCCGAACGACACTCGTTACACGTGTTAGTACCTTTATCCAAAGAAGGTTGCGGGTTCATAGGAACCAGGATCGTAATGCATAGACTCATAACGCATCCTATCGGGTTGTGCGCCATCCCGTGAATTGGGCCTAGAGGCACGGCTTGAGATTTCCGCAGATGTTGGGCGGGATTACCCAAACCGAAGAAGCGGCGAGAATCGCGAGGCTTTACGTACTGGCAACCGACCAGGAGGTGTTGTTTGCTTATTAACTTCAATGTCCATCAAGTTGTCAGCATCTGCGGGATGTTGAGAGGTTGGTGGATAAGGTGGGGGGGTATGGAACCATCCGTACCTCTGACGGCATTAGCACAAGTAGAATCCTCATTATTGTGAGGAGGAATCACTGAATTGCGCTTTTTAGGAGAAGCTTCCATGTTGGCATCATATCCCAGAATCTTACACTTCATGTGGTTGTGTCCAAAAGCCGCACAATGAAAGCAAAAGTCGGATAATTTTCATAGTTAACCGCTTTGAGTGTACATACGCCATCAGGAAGATTGACAATAAACTCGCTTATAGGCTCCTTGCTGACATTCACTTCCACAAGAACTCTAGCATAGTTCATTTTAGATCGTTCCTTAGTAAATTGGTCCGTGTAAAGAGGTATTCCTACACGGGAAGCAATCTTACTAAGGCCCGTTGCACTCCAGATGGAAAGGGGAATGTCCGGAAAAGTGACCCAAATAGGAATGTCCATAAATAACTCATCCGTTATAAGAACTCCTTTATTGATAGCTTTGAGCATCATAGTCTTCCCGTAGACCATATAAGGGCCACCATGAAGTACATTAGTGCACTCTTCCTCGATCGTGAATTTAAACAACATCAACCTTTGCCATATGGTATGATCGACATTTCACTCCCATCCCTTCACAATGGTATTTAATGCCTCTCTTCCGGGAAGGGACCGTGAAACAACCAATTAAGCAATAACCCCAAGTTTCTATGAATGGGACTTCATCCTCTACTTCAATGTCTACTTAGTCCCTTTGTTCAATAAATTGCAACTTCATTCCTTTTGCTTCAATCCTAGTACCATGAGACTCCTGCATAAGTCTTTTTTGGAGGGTTGGGACCTTTGCCATGATTCGTGGGGTGGTTATTAGGAGTAGTATCCGTGGGTGGGATTTGATATTGTTTTGAAGGAGCAATTGTGTGTAAATCATTGGGAGGCATTTACGGAGATATAGGCAGAGGGGTGGGTAGAAGGATTTGTGCTTGGGCATGATAGGAGAAAGAATTCGCGTGCCATTTGGTAGGGTAGGAATGTGTCTTGGGTTTTGGTAGGTAAAGAAGGAAGGGAAGAAAGAAGAGGTGAGGTGTTGTGTAAATCGGGGAGTAGTGAGGGTATTGTTTGAGAGAGGGTGTTTGTTTAAGTCTATGTTCGTGCTCGAGGGCGAGTTAAAGGCGAACGGTTTATTTATGTTCTTGATAATTGCTCCTTGGCACATTTCTTAAAGAGGAAAGGCATCATTAGTTACACTTAGAGAGTTCGGGTTGGTGTCTAACTACACGAGAGGGCAAGTTGGATCCGTGACATTAAATTCGGACCCCTTGGCTTCGCGTTATTAATGGACTTGTAGTTCTAGGCTTCTTGGAAATAGAATTCATTTTGTTTCCCTCAATGACTTTGATCCATGTATAACGGAAAATTAAATGACCCATGGGCACCTTTGACCCGCCTTGGCAATCGATCGTCGTCATTAAGACCGTCTTGGAGAGACCGCCCGGTACGCGACGCCAAGTTTGGCGCCTAGGCTCCCGATATTAATCTGAAGGCTCCTTTCCCATAATCGACTTCTTTCCTGAATAACGGGTAATCAATGTTCCACTGGGTGCCCTCGACCCGCCTTGTGTCGATTATCATGAAGATCCGTAATTGAAAGAGGCTCGTTGGTACCGCGGCCATTAATTGAGGCGCCTCGGCACAGAATGTCACGAGACTCTTCTGGATGGAGACTTCCTCGAGCCTAGCATCGGACCTCGATCTTAACATTGCAGGAGTAAACTTCGGATGTATGGACTACCGTCATACTCGCCTTAGCATTATGACCACGCCCAGGCCGGAATGGGAGGGTCACATTGTTTCCGGCGATAATGTAGGAGCCTTGACTCGCGATCGATTCTTTGGGAATGAGAGTATCATCAATGCTATCCACCGACTTGGAATCATGCAAAGCGTGAATAGTCTCGCACCCATTGACATCCTCACCCGTCTTGAACTTCCGACCGCGCCCATACGGTTACGACCGAGTAGACCATCACCTTTGTGCATCAATCACGTTATGCGGCGAAATTATCCCTATTCCGGCATGCGAGCAAATTGTCGGGTAGTGTTGGGGTACTAAAGTTCCGTGTTGCCTAGTTCTTCCGTGGTAGTCCGGAATCCACCGATTGACCGTGATAGGATCAACCACCATAGTAGCAAGTAGTTTTCCGCGCTCAAATACCCTAATATCCAAGTTCTCGGTATCGATGCTTTTGCCCATTCATGAATCTTTTGAAGAGTAGCATCATCTATTACATTGTATAGAGGATACGTGAGTGCCGCTTGACATGGACCAACACGTGCGAAGTCTCAGTCGCCGGAATGAGATTTTCTTCGGCAATTATAGGACTGCCTCCATTCTTTTTCTTTTTCCTTGTTCTAGCCTTCGTCGAACTTCCTGAACCTCCTGAATCATTGTTGGAACGTGTGTAACATTTAGATTTCTTCATATTAAGAACGGAAAACTTCAAACCATGAGGGTACAATCGTTAAACATAGAGGGGGGGGAGGAAGAACAACCGAAGGAGCAACTAAGGCAAAACGTTGAGAGCGTTTTCCTTAGTGAGAGAAACTTCTCTCTAACTCCTATGTGAGTAGTGAGTTGGATAGGTATATAAATGAACAACTAGGGGCGGAGGAAGAAGAAATGGATGCCTAATCTTAGTGGAGTAGTAATGGACATCGTTATCCGATTCTTTCACGCACAATCTGCTTTAGTGCGGGTGGTCGTCATCTAGATCCATTTCGGAGTTCTTTGACTCCTAAGGTAATGCCTCTTTATTTTTTAATTTATTCATCTCAACTTATAACTCTATCCCAATGTAACTTTAATGTATTACGTTGTGATTTTATTAAAGATGGTTCAAGCTCTAATTTGCACACAAGATTGGCTTAGAGCAAAAGGAGTGCCGATTGTAGATGTAGAAGAAAATTTGAAAGATTTGGAGAAAATTGAGAAAGGTAATGTTATTTTTATAACTCTTCTAATTATTTTTTAAAACATGCATGAATTCTAATGTTTGACATTATTTATCTATCTTTTTTCTTTATGACTAGATGTCTAATATGATAATATGGATGATGAAGTCATTTTTGTGGACTCATTGATGTGATTTAATGGCAAGCGGAGGTTGTGGAGCATGAAGATTCGATAATGAATTGATGATGGCGGACGAATATTGCAACAAGCCAACAAACATCTTAGTACTACTAGTTTACTATTGTTTGTATTTGTTCTGTTTCAGAATACTCTCCACCGAAACCATAGAACATATATATTCTATGAGAATGATAGGGTCATTGCTACTTAAAAACTATTCACTAGTTCCTTGAGATTGGAAGAACTCAAGGTCTCAAGAAAAACCTAATAAACTGCTGACTGTTGCTGCCTACTGTACGTGCCATGATTTTTCAAGTAGTTCCAAGTGTTTACTGCTGAGTGTTGTTGAGTGATGCTGAGTGATGTTTGTTGCTGCTCTTCTTCCGATCATGTTGGCGAAATGATTTGATCTAATTTGTACTATTGAGTTCAGTCAAGACAATGTTAAACTTTGAATCTTTTAATTTATTTATTAGCAATGATAAGGTAAAATTAGTAAACTTAGTTCAGTAAAGAAGCATTGATAATGTAAGTTAGTAATATAACATATTAGAATTAAAAATTGCATTTAAAAAAAAATATGTCCAACCGTCCAAAACCCGGACTGGACCGAATTTTTCAGGTCCGGACCTCGGTCCAGAAAAAATCCGAATTCTGATTCTGGTCCGATCCTGTTTTGAACCGGTGTACACCCCTACTTGTCACCTACTTAAGCAAGTAGGGTACTAATTATCTCTAAACACGTGTATTGTCCTCGTTTAATAAGTAGGACATGAAATGAGTAAGACATGTAAACAAATAGGATGTGCAAGAAAGTTGGACGTGTGAGCAAGTAGCTCAAGCACATAGGACGTCTCAGCAAGTAGGTGAAACTAGTAGGTCATCTTTTTTTATACGTCATCACATTCATTTATGAATCTCATTTACTTAATTAGAATTAAAAAAATACATACACTGGACAATATAACCTCATTCTTTCATATTCAAGTAACTTCATTGACTTCAACTTAGTCGTACACACGTCGAGGAGGAGTACGAGGTATTACATCTGTCCTTTTGTCACGATCCGACCCCGGGCCGCGACTGATGCCCTACCTGGGCACCCCTTTCAGGTATACATCAGAGAATAGCAGCGGAACATATGCAACACATAAACATGTTTAGACAATAAACATCACAGGCTGGCCGATAAGGCCACCTTCCATAAAATATACATAACCAAAAGTAAAACAGTACAACTTTGTTCTTACAACCCAAACCACAAATGTGACTACAGACCTCTACGAATAACAACTGTGGCGGGACAGGGCCCCGCCGTACCCCTGAATATACATAATATCTACAACATCAGGGGAAACCGTACCACAAAGACAAGCCTCCGGAGAAATGGAGCTTCTGACACCTGATCAGTGATCCTAAGAATGAGGATCCACCACCTTCTTACCCCTGCGGCGTGAACGCGGCCAGGAAGGGGTCGATACCTGATATGTACCAAGTATGTAAATCGAAAATCGTAATTATATCATAAGTCTAAATAAAGCTGGAGACAAGGATGATAATCAAATTACAGTGCAATGTGCCTTACTAACAATGAGAATAACAAGTATAAACTTTACTGCATAAAAATAGGAGGCTCATGATCAAAGTAGGGTCACCCGCTTGGTAGTATCATTAAGTCATCACGACCCGATCTCGGGCATGGTCGTGCCTTACCGGGCACCCTAGTGATACAACATCGAGAAAATCAGTGAAATAAAAACTTACACATGAAACAAGATACCTGATAGAAAAATAGGCTAACAAGCGGTCACCTTCGTATATACATATATATAAAACCGAGCTTAAAATCCTTTACAACCACACTTGCAGTACTACAGACCTCTAAGAATGTAACAACAACTATGACGGACAGGGCCTGCATACCCACAGATGTACAAGTACCTACAATGACGGGGACTATACTAAAGATAAGTCTCGGAGAAACGGAGCTTCCTAAGCTGACTGCGATCCTATGAGCGAGGATCAACAATCGGTGTACCCTCACTGCGGCGTGAACGCGGCCCCGGAGGTCGATAACAAGTACAGTATGGCGAAAAATCGTAAATGAAATCATAACGATCTATATAAAGCGAGAGACATGTATGATAACCAAACTACAGTACACAACATATATTAGCAGTCATGTCAAGTCAGGGACTCACGCCCGTAAAGTCATCACTCAAATATAACCCGAGAATTTAACCCGCACAACGGTCGCATGCCCCGGCATCTTACCTCGATATAAGCATGGCCATGGAACCATCCTAATGGACGCATACCCGTGGACCATCCATCGTGTCAGTATGTCCAAAGGAAATAACAATATAGCACTCATAGTGGAAGCATACTCGTGGGACACCCAACGAGTCAGTATGTCCAAAGAAAATAACAAGATAACACTCATAGTGGAAGCATACCCGTGGGCCACCCATCGTGTCAGTATGTCCACAGGAAATAACAAGATAACAATCATAATGGAAGCATACTCGTGGGCCACCCAACGTGTCAGTATGTCCAAAGCAAATAACAAGATAACACTCCTAATGGAAGCTACCCGTGGGTCACCCATCGTGTCAGTATGTCCACAGGAAATAACAAGATAACAATCATAATGGAAGCATACTCGTGGGCCATCCAACGTGTCAGTATGTCCAAAGCAAATAACAAGATAACACTCCTAATGGAAGCATACCCCTGGGCCACCCATCGTGTCAGTATGTCCAAAAGGATCGATATAGTGGAAACATACTCGTGGGCCACCCATCGTGTCAGTATGTCCATCAATCAACCAGATAGCCGGCCCTCCATCGAGAGACTCAGAGTACGTAATCAAAACACTTGCACAACAAAGGCTATCACAACAAGCATAGGCAAGTTCAACGTACTCGTAGACTTCCATTTTATTACAACAAATCCGAATTTTTACCCCCAAGGTACTACGTACTTTAACTCTTTAAAAAGATCCATTTCTTTCACAAAAAGTCACACGATACCCGTAGTATAAAAAATAGAGTAACTATCTTTTTAAGTAAACCAAAACAATTTCCATACCTTCTTTTTAAACCATCTTAAGACAAAACCATGCCTTTCTTTTAAACCAAAACACTTCAAATTCCTCAAGTCTCTTTTCTTTTAGAAAACAAGTTCCTTACTTTGGATTTTTAAGAAAAATCAATACTTGTTATTAATGATCTTATTAAAGCAGTCATGATCTAGAAAATGTAATACAATTAGCAAAACGCTCCAAAGTACTATAACCTTGCTAGCGTTTTTCCACCCTTCAAGTAGAATACGCTACTCGTAGTACTTCAACCTATAATGGTCATAAAACGTCTATTAACTTCTAGATCCCTTCGTAGAATATTTCTAAGAACAATGTTCCATATTCTACGAAAATTCAAAGACCTCCCCGTAACCACATAAATAACCTCCAACATCAAGGCCCGCTACCAAGCCAACAACTCAGAGGGGATTATACGCCTAACCGGACGTGTACAATTCTGCCTCACAATAATACTACAAGTCATCAGAATACAAATCCGATGTAAATACAGTTCAATTATTCTTAATCATCCTTCCAATATATCTTCTACTCAATTATTAACTACTACAACATGTAATTTCCAATTACAATAAGGGGATAAAGATCATTACCTCGATAAGCCCAAAATTATCCAAGATTTATAAGTCGATCCTGAGCAACGTTTAGCTCCACTTCCTTACGCTCCAACCCGCTCCAAGCAACCCTTAGAAGTTTCTAAACAACTTCTCTTAACACTTCATCCATCTATGAAGATTTTCCTAGGGTTTCATTTTACGACTATTGAAATAAAGTAGTATTTTCGGGCTCTTATGTTGGGATAACTTTGTAATACTACAAGGGATTTAGGCTAAGGTATTTGGAATAACAACAAAACTTGAAGAAATTCTTTCACAAAGGGGGGGGGGGGGGTGTTGGACGAGAACCTCAACAGGGGGGGGGGGTATTTTTTGTGACTTAGAAATATTTAGTAAGTGATGAAGAAGTCTTCCAACATAAGGGGTATTTATAGAGAAATCAAGGGCTAGGATTAAAGAAAGTGTATGGTGAAGATTGGGTCCAAGTGTGTGTGGATTTTACCAACCAAATGTCCACCACAAAAATGGGACAAGTGGCTTGCCACTTGTCCCCCTCCAAACCGTCCAAGGACACATGTCCTCTAACCATTCGGCCAACATGGCCACATGGGGGTGACACGTGTCGCCCCCCTACTCGTCCAAAATATTTCATCTTCCGAAAATATCCGTAATGCCAAAAATCCGAAAATAAAGTGGGCCTACAAAATCAGAATTTTCCCGTGGCCCCACGTGACCAATTCCGAAATAAAATTCCATAATTCTCAAATATTCCAAAAAGTCCGAATACCAAATCTGAGAATCCAATTCCCATTAACGAACATTTTTCCTTCACAAAATCCGGAAACTTTTCCGTCGAAAAATCACATCTTTCTTCCTTTCCAATTTAAATGTCGTATTCTCGTACGTACGTCCTCATATACATACTCTGGAACTACGGGGTGTAACATTCTTTCCCCTTAGAAACATTCGTCCCGAATGTTCCTTCTAAGTCTCCAAGCATACCTTTGCCGGTATAGTCTTCCCTACTATACTTACGAAACCAATTATGCCACACATGGCCATAATACAACCTACGCGCAAAAACTCACATCCGAGCCAACGAAGAATCATCTCTAAAGCGTATAACAATACTAGTAGCTCCACCCATGGTCCAAAGGATACTTTCTTCACATCTTTACTTTACAACAAAGACACTTCCATCTTCTTAACACATCTTCGCCTCTTTTCTTACTTTGTCGTACCCTCCTCGTACACTCGAACTCTTTCTAATATACGTACCACATTTCTGTCATTGCTTCAGTTTCCAAAAATCTCGGGGTTACTATCTCCAACTTGGTCATCATTAACTGGGAACACTCTGGATGGATCTCCGATACTCTTCCGAAACATAGCAACATGGAAGACCGGACGTACTGCCTCCTAAGTCGGACGGCAGTGCTAACTTATAGGCAACCTGACCTATTCTACAAACGATCTGAAAAGGCCCAAAGTACCTCGGGCTAAGTTTCCCCTGCTTTCCCAATCTCGTCACACCCTTCCGGGGTGGTACCTTCAAGAAGACCCACCGTCAACTCCAAGTGTCGACGCTGACATTATCCACATGTCACGACCCGTTCGGCCCGTGATCGTGCCTTACCCGCACCTGCAGCCATACATCGAGAAAATCGGAAATATAAAACAAGATATGAATCAATGAAAATTGAGACACGCTTTATATGAGAAAAGTCGCCTTTCGATATATATATATAACCCAAGTTTTGCGATACATCCCAACTGCATAATAGAGCTCTGCACCTCTGGAAGTAAACAACTATGGCGGACAGGGGCCCGCCATACCGAATGTACAAAAACTATCTACAATACAGGAGATCATACCCAAAAAGTAGAGCCTCCGAGAAGATGGAGCTCCGACACCAAAGCAAAGATCCTAAGGATGTGGATCTAGCACTGCTGCCCTTACTGCGGCATGAACGCACTTCGAAGGAGGTCGATACAACAGTACTAAGTATGTGAAATCAGAAAGTACTTAAATGAAATCATATCATTTTAAAACCAATTTTATAAATATGCAAAACAACCAATGTAAATCGCACATAGTGCCACATCATAAACAAGAGCAACAATAGGTAAATCAGAATGTGTCTTTTCTAGGTGCGAATGATCGAGCAGGCCAATCGCCCGTAGTATCACTATGCAAGCCTAATCTCGACTCCGTAGTCCGCATAGGCCACTCAAATAGGCCCGCATAGGGTATAACCCCGCATCGAGGGTAGCTACTCCTCGGCATCGTCCTGGACTCGTAGTCCGCATGGCCACATAGACCGCATGAGGTATAACCCCGCACACTAACATGGAACTCTCGTAGCTCCGCATAGGTCCACGGGACCCGCATGAGTTATTCTCGAATCATGGTCCCGCATCACCGAGTCTACCCCGCGTCGGAGGCGCCTTAACCCCGTGATCGTGTCAAGAGGTGAGTGATATTATACTAACATAACAAATTATCGTTAAACAACATAAGCACAAGAATACTCTTATACAAACGTTACAAGACACTAACACACATAGCATCATATTATGTCTACTTTTCAAACCATCTTACTACACCTTACAGAAATCAATACAAGGTTGTTATAACAAATAAGTAAACAGTTCCTTTTATCCTTCTTTAGTTGTTATACCTAACTTCCCATAAAGCTAGTATAACTCTTAAGCTTTTTGTTTAAAAACCAAACATTTCTCTTCTGTTAAAAAATGATTCAGTATTCTTTTGAAATGCTTTAAGATCCTTATTATTCAGGCTTAAGTCGCAAGACATCACTGTAAGTATTATTCGAGCTTAAGTCGCAAGACATTGCCGTAAGTATTATTCAGGCTTAAGTCAAAAGACATTGCCGTAGTTACTATTCAGTTAACACACGTACATCTACCGTACTATATATATATTTAAAATATCATGCTCAAGAGTATAGGAAGAATCACATACCTTCTCGGCGAAATCCACCTGCCAAGTCGAATATGTCGCGCGCAGAGAATCAGCCTATAATAGTCAAATACTTCTATCAACGTCTAGACTATTCTGTAAACAGTTCTTAGCAGAGGGTTCTCTATTCTACGGAAATTTGGGCAGCACTTCCCTACCCGCCAAGCTACTCAAGTCTACTGTGAAAACAGTCCTATGTAAGTATAGTTCAATTATTCATCTTTTAAACCCTTCTACTGTGATAACAGTTCAATTCTATTCTGTAATATCCTTCTAAGTATTTTATACTTATTTCTATACTTCTACAGTATGTATTCTCTAATTACAAAAAGAAGGATAAGATTATTTACCTCGGTAAGCCCAATAATATCCTAGATATAAGTCGATCCGGAGCAAGGTTTAGCTCCTAATTTGTACGCTCCAATAGCTCCAAGGAACCCTTAGAAGTTCTTCACAACTTCTACTAAGTACTAAGGGATTTGGGCTAGGGTATTTAGGAATAGTAACGACACTTGGAAGACAACATTTCTACCAATGGAGGGGGGGTGTTTCGGCTAGGGCTTCCTTTAGAGGGGGGGGAGGCTCTCGGCTAAGCCACTTAGGCTAGAGGGGGGGAGGGAGAGGGTGTTGGACGAAAATGCTCAAGGGAGAGGGAGGGATTTTAGACTTGGAAAGTTTGCTTTGTGGATGAAGAACTCTTCATCTTAAGGGGGGTATTTATAGGTCAAGCAAAGGCCAACCAATGGCCAAGATGATGCCAAGTGCAAGGCAAGTGTAAGGTCAAGATTTAGGCAAGTGTACCTTATCCAACTATCACACAAAATATCCTACCAACTTCATGACAAAATAGCCATTCCAATCGGCCCTATTGCCGCCCCACATCCATCAATGAGAGGGTGACAAGTGTCGCCCTCTCGTTGGCCCAAAGTGTTATGTCTCTCGGAAAAATCCGCAAAAATTAAAAATGACATAGCCGGAATTTACCCTACGCGAGTCTTGTAAAACGTTTCGTCGGAAAACGATTCTTTGTGTGAGTTGTGCCCAAAAAAAAACGTCCCATGCCTAAACTTTTAAGGCTAAACTTTCGTACGTACGCCCTCACGCATATACTGGAAATACGGTATAACATTCTCCTCCTTAGAAACATTCGTCCGAATGTTCCTTCCCAAGACCGTTAACGATAAGGTTCCTCATAACTTAAATAGTTTGCAAATGCCACACACGGCCACAAAACAACACTTAGGCATAAACGATAATGAAAATTTACAAGTAGGAAAGTGAATTACCTGGAGGTGTGGGGAATAGGTGAGGATACTTCTGCCTCATGTCCTCCTCAGCTTCCCACGTCATCTCCTCCTCGAGCTCGTTCCGCCACAAGACTTTGACGGCCACGCCCCGTCCGCAGACGCCTAACTCGACGATCGATTATCGCTATGGGAATCTCTCATACGATAACACCTCGGCCACCGACATCGTCAATCGTGTACCCTAGATGGATCCCCGATACGCCTCTCAAGATAGAAACGTGAAAAACCGGATGCACCGCCTCCATCGGACGGCAGATCCAACTCATAGGCAACCTTGCCTACCTCGGACAACTGACACGCCCAATGTACTTGGCCGAAGTTTTCCTTTCTTCCCGAATCTCATCACACCCTTCATGGGTGACACCTTCAGAAAACCCAATCATCAACTCGAACCTGGATGCCGACGACGATGATCTGCGTATGACTTCGCCGACTCGAGTCATTAATAGCCGCTCTCGGATAAGCCTCACCTTATCCACTGCCTGCTGCACCAAGTCTGGTCCCACTAACTGTACCTCGCCCACATCAATCCAACCTATCGGTGATCTACACTTCCTCTCATACAAGGCCTCATAAGGCGTCATCTGAATACTGGAGTGGTAGCTATTATTATACGCAAACTCAACTAGAGGCAAATGATCCTCCCAGCTACCCTCGGTCGATAACACGCCTCGCAAAGATATCCTCAAGAGTGCGGATAGTGCGCTCGCCCGTCCGTGCATGCGTGGATGGAATGCGTGACTCGCTCACCAAGGCCCCCAAACCCTTCTCGAAAGACCTCCGAAGTTAGCCAGAACCGGGCTCTCGTCTCGATATGATCGAAATAGGGACTCCATGCGATCGACGATCTCTGATGTAAAGTCCGCATAATCCTCACCGAAAAGTCGCCCCGACGGGAAGAAAGTGGCTGATTTCACACCGCCGACGATAACCCATATAGAATCATGTCTCCTCCGAGTGCGAGGTAATCCCGTGATAAAGTCCATGTTGATCACCTCCCACTTCCGTCGGGATCTCTATCGCTGCAACAAACCACCGGCCTCCGTGCTCTATCTTCACCGCCGACAACACGCACCGAGCTACGAACTCGCAACGTCCTCTTCAAGCCATCCCACCAATACACGGATCTAAGGTCGTGGTACATCTTGGTCGACGGATGGATAGAGTAACGCGCTACCGTGTGCTTCCTAGAACTCGCTCAAGTCCTCAAACATCCGAACACACAACTCGCCAAACCATAGCACCCCATCGGTGCTACCTCAAAAGGACCCTTCCTCACGAAGAGCCGTATCACGATAACGCGTCAAAATCGGATCCTCGAATCGCCTCTTCACCTCCTCGACGATGGAAGACTCGGAACCTCACGGACTCGAACCCCATCGCTATCGTAATCAATCAAATGGACACCAAGGCTCGCTAACCGATGCAAATCACGAACCATGTCCTCCTCTGCCGCACATCTGATAGGCTCCCCATCGACCTACGACTAAGAGCATCTGCCACAACATTGGCCTTCCCCGGGTGGTACAGGATATCAACATCGTAATCCTTAAGCAACTCTAACCACCGTCTCTGTCGTAAGTTCATCTCCCTTTGGCTGAAGATATACTGGAGGCTCTTGTAGTCTGTATAAATATCCACGTGAACCCCACACAAATAGTGCCTCCAGATCTTCAAGGCGTGAATCACCGCTGCCAACTCCAAATCATGGGTGGGGTAGTTCCTCTCGTGTTTCTTCAGCTGTCGGGATGCATATGTTATAACCTTGCCCTACTGCATCAACACACATCCCAACCCGATGCCTGACGCATCACAATACACGACATAACCGTCTGGACCCTCTGGAAGAGTAAGAACGGGGGCGGTCGCCGCCTCCTTCAAGAATCGAAACCACCGCCACAAGCATCACCATCAAACTTAGCCGCTTTCCGAGTCACCTAGTCAATGGTGCGGAGATAGAAGCAAACTTCTACGAACCGATAATAACTCGCAAGGCCCGAAATCGCGAACTCGCGGAGTAGTAGGTTCAGGCCAAGTCCTCGATCGCTTCGATCTTGGCCGTATCCACTCGAATGCCATCAGCCCCGACAATATGCCCAAGAAAAGCCACCGAAGTTAACCAAAACTCACATTTGGAAAACTTGGCGTACAACTGCTGGTCCTGGAGAACTCTCAGCACTGTCCTCAAATGCTCCGCATGCTCCCGCCTCGAGCAGAATAAACCAAGATATCATCGATGAACACTATCACAAACGTGTCCAAAAATGGTTTGAACACTCGGTTCATCAAATCCATGAATACCGCCGAGCATTGGTCAACCCAAAAGACATGACTGAACTCATAATGCCCGCACGTCCGAATGCATCCTAGGGACATCCGCCTCGACTGCACGATGATAGCCCGATCGCGATCAATCTTGAGAAACATCTCGCACTTCGCAATCGTCGAACAAATCATCAATCACGGAAAGGGGTATTCGTTTAATGGTCACCTTGTTCACCGCTCAGTAATCAACACACGCGCAGCGGCCCCGCCCTTCTTTCCTCACGAACAATACCGCGCTCCCGGGGAGAAACACTAGGCCCGATGAAGCCCTTCTCTAGCAAATCTCTAAGCCGATCCTTCAACTCTCTCAACTCGGCAGGCCATTCAGATGGCGGAATGGAAATAGCCGAGTGTCCGCAAAGACATCGATACAAAACTCTATCTCCTCTCGGGAGGATACCCGAGGTCGCCTGAAATACGTGCGGGAATTCCTTCGCTCTGGGAATCGATCAAAATCGCACCGCACCTCAGATCAAACACCGAACGAGATGGTAGATGTACTTCTTCGCACCATCTTCCTAGCCTCGAGGTAGGAAATAAACCTACCTCTGGCGATACAAAGGTGCTCCCACTCAACAACCGGCCTCGTGAAATCGGAATCAGACATTTCTCCTCGCAGCTACATTGGCGTAGCAAGAAGCTAGTCAATCCATACCCATGATCACGCCGAATCGGTCATATCCAACTCTATCAAGTCGGCTAGTGGTCCGACAACCAGAATGGTCATCGACAAGCCCTATATACCCGCCGAGCTACCACCGAATCACCCATCGCGTAGCTACCTCGAAAGGGTCTATGGACTCGTGCTCTATCCCTATCCTACTAGCAATAAGGGAGATATATGGGACGAGTAGAACCGGATCTATCAAGGCATACACATCAAATCCGAACCGATAAGGTACATGTGGCGACATCGAAGTGAGGCCTCACGATCCCGCTACCGACAAGGCATAAATGTGGTTCTCGAGGACCGCTAGAATCGTGACCGCGCCACGACCTCGCCGCGACACCGCCCATGAGTACCTTGCCCTCCCAGGCGAGTAATCGTAGGAGATGAAGAGACCACGAAAGAACTTGTAGGTTGACTTACCATCAAGATCGCCTTGGTGGACAGTTCCGCAAAGTGACCTCGCCGCCACAATCAGAACAAACTCCGTAGCGCACTCACAATTCCCGGGATCTACCGACGCCACACCGGCGGGGTGGTCCCGATCGCCGCACCTCTGCCGCTCGACGCTCAAGTCCTGGGGCCTGATGCGCCTCGAATATCCCGACCGCCCCGAGGACGGCAGAGTGCTCAGCCGGGCCGTGGTGCAAATCTCGATCGCCGCTAAGGCCGCCACCACGATAGCCACCAAAGACCTGCCGCCCCGGCCTTCTTCTGCTGTCACAACCCGCCTCTACGCTCCTCGCATCCAAGTGCATGAGCCTGCATGCGGGTAATGTCCATACCCGGCTGAAGAGAAACACCCGCACAAGACTCGGCCATATAATCATCTAGCCCGGTGACGTGGCGGCACCTTATCCTCCATATTCGCTACCAACGCTCGGGACATATCGAGCCATGAATCAAACTCGACATTGTACTCCTAAATGCGTCCTCTGCCTCAAGAACAAAAATTTGTCGCCGCGCCCTCCTCATCTGTGGAGGCAAGAAGTGAGTGAGGAAAGCCTCCGAGAACTCGTCCCAAGTAGCTGGGGACGCGTGCTCTCCCCGGGATAACTCCCACGAATCAAACCAATCGACTGCGGTATCACGTAGCCGATGCGAACCGACGGTCACGGACTCGGTCTCAAGCCTTGATCACCCGCATGATCCTCTCAGAATCGACGGATGAACTCCTCGGATCATTCTCTCGCCTCGACCAGAACTCGCGCTACAACTCAGAAATCCCGTAGCCTCAAATCGCTCGCCTCGGGTGAACCACGGTGCTATCGGGCCGGAATCGAATCGCCGTGATCCACCCTCATGTTCGCCACGATCTGGCCAAGAATCGGGCCATCTCTCAGAACCCATCTCATCTGCTTCCAGCCGCTGGATCGAGGTGTAGGTATCGTGGTCTCATCGACCACCGCTGCGCCCTAAACCTCTCGGGTCGGCGGCGTCGTAGAACTCGCCGCCTGCATAGATCGGGCTCGAGCCTCGTGACTCTAGGTGTCCCACTAGCGACTCCTCGGCCGCCTTGCCCTTCTCGGGCCGGGTTGCCTTACATGGAGGCATAATCATGTAAAAGAAATACGTTAGAGGTTCAACTTATAACACTTTCTAAAGCACGATCTCGAGTGAGAAGAATGGAAACAAATCCTAAATATCCTATAGCCTCCGATTATTGGTGTGGTGCACAACACACCGATAATCAAGACTTACTAGATACGGTCAGAGACACTTTCCGAGGATTAATCGCTCGATACCACTTTTGTCACGATCCGTTCGGGCCCGTGGATCGTGCCTTACCCGCACCTGCAGCCATACATCGAGAAAATCAGCGGAAATATAAAACAAGATATGAATCAATGAAAATTGAGACACAATTTATATGAGAAAAGTCGCCTTTCAGCATATATATATATAACCCAAGTTTTGCAGTTACATCCCAACTGTACAATAGAGCTACATACCTCTAAGGAAGTAAACAACTATGCGGGACAGGGCCGCCATACCCTGAATGTACAAAACTATCTACAATACAGGAGATCATACCCAAAAAGTAGAGCCTCCTAGAAGATGGAGCTCCCGACACCAAAGCAAAGATCCTAAGGATGTGGATCTAGCACTGCCGCTCTTACTGCAGATTGAACGCACTTCAAGGAGGTCGATAACAGTACTAAGTATGTGAAATCAGAAAGTACTTAAATGAAATCATATCATTTTAAAACCAATTTTATAAATATGCACTAAACAACCAATGTAACCGCACATAGTGCTACATCATAAACAAGAGCAACAATAGGTAAATCAGTAATGTGTCTTTTCTAGGTCGCGAATGATCAAGCAGGCCAATCGCCTGTAGTATCACTATGCAAGCCTAATCTCGACTCAGAGTCCGCATAGGCCACTCACATAGGCCCGCATAGGTATAACCCCGCATCGAGGGTAGCTACTCCTCGGCATCGCCCCGACTCGTAGTCCGCACGCCACATAGACCGCATGAGGTATAACCCCGCACACTAACACGGAACTCTCGTAGCTCCGCATAGGTCCTCGCACCCGCATGAGGTATTCTCGAATCATGGTCCTGCATCACTGAGTCTACCCCAGACGGAGGGCCTTAACCCCAGATCATGTCAAGAGGTGAGTGATATTATACTAACATAACAGCTTATCGTTAAACAACATCAGCACAACAAGAATACTCTCTTATACAATCGGTACAAGACCCTAACACACATAGCATCAGATTCTGTCTACTGTTCAAGCCATCTTCCTACACCTTGAAATCAATACAAGGTTGTTATAACAAATAAGTAAACAGTTCCTTTTATCCTTCTTAAGTTGTTATACCTAACTTCCCATAAAGCTAGTATAACTCTTAAGCTTTTTGTTTAAAAACCAAACATTTCTCTTACATAAAAAATGATTCAAGATTCTTTTGAAATGCTTTAAGATCCTTATTATTCAGCTTAAGCGGAAGACATCAGTAAGTATTATTCAGCTTAAGTCGCAAGACATTGCCGTAAGTATTATTCAGCTTAAGTCAAAAGACATTGCCGTAGTTACTATTCGCTTAACACACGTCGCCTACCGTACTATATATATATTTAAAATATCATGCTCAAGAGTATAGGAAGAATCACATACCTTCTCGGCGAAATCCACCTGCCAAGTCGAATATGTCGCGCGCAGAGAATCAGCCTATAATAGTCAAATACGTCTATCAACGTCTAGACTATTCTGTAAATAGTTCTTAGCAGAGGGTTCTCTATTCTACGGAAATTTGGGCAGCACTTCCCTACCCGCCAAGCTACTCAAGTCTCTCAGGAAAACAATTCTATGTAAGTATAGTTCAATTATTCATCTTTTAAACCCTTCTACTGTGATAACAGTTCAATTCTATTCTGTAATATCCTTCTAAGTATTTTATACTTATTTCTATACTTCTACAGTATGTATTCTCTAATTACAAAAAGAAGGATAAGATTATTTACCTCGGTAAGCCCAATAATATCCTAGATATAAGTCTATCCGGAGCAAGGTTTAGCTCCTAATTTGTACGCTCTAATAGCTCCAAGGAACCCTTAGAAGTTCTTCACAACTTCTACTAAGTACTAAGGGATTTGGGCTAGGGTATTTAGGAATAGTAACTACACTTGGAAGACAACATTTCTACAAGGAGGGGTGTTTCGCCAGGGCTTCCTTTATGGGGAGAGGCTCTCGCCAAGCCACTTAGGCTAGAGGGGAGAGGTGTTGGACGAAAATGCTCAAGGGAGAGGAGGGATTTTAGACTTGGAAAGTTTGCTTTGTGGATGAAAAACTCTTCATCTTAAGGGGGGTATTTATAGGTCAAGCAAAGGCCAACCAATGGCCAAGATGATGCCAAGTGCAAGGCAAGTGTAAGGTCAAGATTTAGGCAAGTATACCTTATCCAACTATCACACAAAATATCCTACCAACTCCATGACAAAATAGCCATTCCAATCGGCCCTATTGCCGCCCCACATCCATCAATGAGAGGGTGACAAGTGTCGCTCTCTCGTTGGCCCAAAGTGTTACGTCTCTCGGAAAAATCCGCAAAAATTAAAAATGACATAGCCGGAATTTACCCTACGCGAGTCTTGTAAAACGTTTCGTTGGAAAACGATTCTTTGTGTGAGTTGTGCCCAAAAAAAAACGTCTCATGCCTAAACTTTTAAGGCTAAACTTTCGTACGTACGCCCTCACGTACATACTCTGGAAATACGGGGTATAACACCACACTACTTCTGTTGACTCTGAGCTGCTAATAACCTCTCATGGATAAGCTTCACCTTATCCACATCCTGTTGAATCAAGTATGGACCAACTATCTGAACCTTGCCAACATCGAACCAATCGACCGGCAACCTACACCTCCGCCCATACAAGGCTTCATAAGGCGCCATCCGAATACTGAAATGGTAGTTATTATAACACTCCCTCAACAGGAGGCAACAATCCTCACTACCTCGAAATCAAAACACCGCCGAGGTGAATGCACATCGAGACTCACCTGAGTTCCTAACCCCGCCTGGTAAAACCTCCAGAAAAAAAGAAATAGCCGTAAACTGGGCTCCACTGCCTGTCATAAAATAAAAGTAGGAACCCCGTGCAGCCTTACAATCTTCCTGATAAATAACATCTCGCATAACCCTCCGCCGAGTAAACAGTCCTGGCTAAAAGACAAGATGGGCTGACCCCATCGGCCCGACTACTGGTCGAACGCATCCACGAACTCGTACGATGATTAACTAAACTTGGGCCTTGCATCCTCGAGACCCTATCACATAGCGGGACCACAACCAACTAACATCACCCCATTCCATACTACCGGTTGACCCGAAATGAGTCCAAAACCCGACCCACTTCGTACCAAACTCTTGTTCCCGGATCCGGAACAATCTTACCTACCCAAGTCATGAAAGCTACCACTTTCATCTTACACAACCCAAGGAAATATCCCTCAATACATTTCACGCATACCAAGTGTTTCGACAAAGACTAACCGTAAAATCTTTTACTCAAGACGACCTTACATCTAAGGTCTCAACGTGTAATATTCTAAGGTTCACACCTTCCATGTCCCCATACTTATCCTTTCAACTAACCATGTTTTCTAAATCATAATATACACAATGCTATCTGTACATAGTACTCAACATATAATCATCGTATCACGCATGCTAATCTCTAGAGGGTTAAGGATATACCTGAAAAATAGGCGGTTCAAAGGACCGCTAAAACTGGGAACTTCCTGTTATACCCCGTAGTTCCAGAGTATGTACGTGAGGGCGTACGTATAAAAGTTTAGCCTTAAAGTTAGGCAAGGTTCGAAATTTGTGCACAACACTCGAAACGAATAGTTTTCCGACGAAACGTTTCCACAGCTTGCGTAGGGAAAATTACAGCTATGTCATTAATAATTTTTGCGGATTTTTCTGAGAGATGAAATATTTTGGACCAACGGGAGGGTGACACTTGTCACCCTCATTGGACGGCAAAATGGGGCTAGATTGGACGATTTCTTGCCTTTCCCTTGGTCAAGGGTTAGGTAGGATATTTTGTGTAGATGGATAAGGTAGCACATGGCTAAATCTTAGCCTTACACTTGCTATGCACTTGGCTTCATCTTGGCCATTGGTTGGCCTTTGGTTAGCCTATAAATACTCCCCTTGCTTGAAGGTTTTCTTCATCCACAAATGTTCCTAAGTCTTGAAAAATCCTCCTCTCCCTCTTGCTTGTTCTCGTCCAAACACCACCCCTCTCCCCTCTTGAAGGCCCTACCGAACCCCTTGCCTAGTGGTTCTAGCCGAGAACCCCCTCCCCCTAGCCTAGTTGTGCTAGTCGAAATACTACCCCCCTTGGTAAAGAAATACTCTCCAAGTATTGTTGTTATGCCTAAATACTTTAGCCCAAATACCTTGTAGTACTTTCCAAAGTACTTTATCTGAAAAGCCCGAAAATACTATCATACTTCCTTTAGCCACTAAACGAAACCCTAAGGAAAATCTTCACCCGTAGTTGAAGTTATAAGTAGAAGTTGCGTAGAACTTCTAAGGGTTTCTTGAGCGGATTGGAGCGCACGGAGTAGGAGCTAAACCTTGCTCAGGATCGACTTTAAACTTGGATAATTTTGGGCTTATCGAGGTAACTAAACATGTCCCCTTATTGTAATTGGAAATTACATGTTGTAGGAATATATAGTAGAAGTATACTATATATAATCGATCATAATTTTGCGGCAATGTCTTTTGACTTAAGCTGAATAATAAAGAAGAGAATCGAATCAGTAATTACATAGGGTATCTGATGAGACTTGTGTAGCATTATCGAGAAGTAGAATTGTACACGCCCTGTTAGGCGTGTAAACCCCCGGTTGGCTTGTAGCCGGCCTCGATAGAGAGAGAGATTTACGCTGCATGTTGCGGGGAGGTGCCAATTTTCTGTAGAATATTCTACGTTGAGACCTAGATGTTAATAGGCGCCTTGTGGCCTTTATAGGTTGAAGTACTACGTGTGGCGCGATCTACTTGGCTTAAGGAGTAGCCGACGGTTTGAAGTACTTGGAGCGTTTTGCTATTAGTTGATACTCGTCGCGAGGTATGTGAACCTCTTCATATCTCTTCTAGCATGATATGTGTATAACTATGTAGTACGGTAGACGTACATGTGTTAAATGTATTTGATTGGTCTAAAACATAAAGTGTTATAACGACTTTATGGGAAGTTGGTTATAATAGCTTTATGTAGGTAAGAAAATGCTTGTAGTTTTTAAAAGGTAACTGATTTGAACTATAACTGGCTTGATGTGTGATATTAAAGAACATGAAGTATTTCAAAAGATTTATGAATCATTTTGATAGAAGAGTAATACTTGGTTTTTGAAAACTTAAGAGTTATACTAGCTTTATGGGAAGTTAGGTATAACGGCTTAAGAATGTTATATGGCTTTCGGAAATGAGAACAAGTATCGAACAAACCACCGCGTTAATAAAGGAAATGTTTTGACTAATGAATTGTATTATTAAAACCAAGAGAAACCTCCATCCGCATGTAAGCTAAGATGAGACAAAATGATATTACATTTCCTAGATCATGGCTGCTTTAATAAGATTGTTATGAATAACCTACTCACACATAAGACTTATATTACTCAATTGCTCTAAAAAGGAATTACGTGATTAAGACTTTGAACTATGAAATCTCTCAAATGGAACTTGAGTAATTGAAACTAGGCAAACTGGAACTTTAGGAAAAGGATGTTGTTACTTGACTTTAAAAAGAATGTGGGTTGGTTTATAAATGTGGGTCACTCTATCCGCGTATCGGTGACTTTGGTAAAAGGAATTGATCTTTTAAAGGGATTTAACGTATGTAGTACTTTAGGTTAAAACTCGGTTTTTGGCATAAAATGAAAGTACTTTGAGTTGTGTGTAACTTGACCATGTCATGCGTGTGATAGCCTTGTTGTGCAAGTATCAGATTCTATTTTCGACCACGGTTCGGGATGAACCGAATGTATTTCACTTTCGACTCTGGTTCATGGATGAACCGAATGTATTTCACTCGACTACCGCGTTCATAGGATGAGCCGAATGTATTTCACTGACCACGGTTCATGGGATGAACCGAATGTATTTCACTCGACTACCGCGTCACGGGATGAACCGAATGTATTTCACTGACTATCGCGTTCATGGGATGAACCGAATGTATTTCACTCGACTACCGCGTTCACGGGATGAACCGAATGTATTTCACTCGACTACCGCGTTTCATAGGATGAACCGGGAATGTATTCCACTCGACTACCGCGTTCATGAGATGAACCGGGATTGTATTCCACACGTTTCTATACTGGGTCCATGAGATGGGCCGAGACATGTTATACGTATCACATGATTTGTACCTAGACTGCCGGCAGTGAGGAAGGAGTTCCACGGGCATACGGGATGACTTTGAGGGCGTGAGTCCCTGACTTGACATAACTGCTTTTATGTTGTGAACTGTAGTTTGATTATCATACATGTCTCCTGCTTTATATAGACTATTATGATTTCATTTACAGTATTTTACAGTTTCACATACTTGGTACCTGTTGTACTGACCTCCTTCGGGGGGCTGCGTTCATGCCGCAGGTAGAGGTACATCGGCTGTCGATCCCCGCTTTTAGGATCACCTTTTCAGCGTATTGGGAAGCTCCGTTCCTTCGGAGGCTTATCTTTGGTATGTTACCCTGAGTCTGTAGGTTCTTGTACATTCAGGGGTATGGCGGGGCCCTGTCCCGTCATAGTTGTTGTTATAAAACTCTTAGAGGTCCAGAGCACTGGTGGGCGAGTTTGTAAAAGGATAAGCTGTCGGTTTTTATGTATGCATAAGGCAACCGCTTTTTGGGCTTTGTTTATTTATAATATCTCTTATTTCATGTTCATGTTTTATTTCGCTGATTTTCTCTCGATGTTGTATCACTAGGGTGCCCGGTAAGGCACCGCCACGCCCGGTTCGGTCGTGACACTTCCACCGCGACTGGCGTGGCTGCCGCAGATATGAACATCCCGCCTAGCTATGAAGGTGAAGAACCCGCATCGATCCGTAGTCAGGTTATCCCACGGTGCCACCTCCGGCCGGACAGTTCATAAAATGGCCTGCCGCCGCATGTAAAACAAACTCCCAAACTAGCATGACACTCCCACAATGGAGCCTACCACAACGGCCACAATGAGGTAGGTGGCTTTATCTCGCTAACACCCCGCTTCCCGAAAATTGAACCTCGAGCCACGACTTGCTCACGAATACTCCCGATGTCTCAAGATCGCGAGGACCACTCAAGTGGATGAGGTATATATTCGCCTCACGCGAGGCCGCCTCAAAAGTTACCAAAGGACCTGCTTTTCGCCTCTTACGCCGATCATGGTCCCTACGCTTGCCTCTACGCCTCCATCCCCGTGCATAAGCTCAGTATACGGCAATGTCCATGCCCTACCAAGAGCTACACCCAGAAAGCCTCGCCAGTAGTCATCGAGCCCCGTGACGTGGCGGTGCACTCGCCCTCCATATTTGCCACTAACGCAGGGACATATCGAGCCAACGAGTCGAACTCCACGTTGTACTCGAACCGCACGCCTCGTCTCAAAGATCGTAAATTTGTCACTGCGTTTCCTCATCTCGCGAGGCAAGAAATGGCCGAGAAATGCCTCCGAGAACTAGTCCCAAATACCGGAGGCGCATGCTCCCCGACGCCTCCCACGAATCAAAACCACCGATCGCAGATCACGCACCGATGCGAACCTAAGACCACCGACTCGGTCTCAAGCCTCGATCACTCATGATCCACAGAATCGCTTCGGATGAACTCCTCGGATCATCTCGTGCCTCGACCCGTAACACCGTGGATCGCACTTAAGAAGTCCCGGTCTCCAACTATCGGCCACGGTGCACTATCGTACCACCGGCCTCCGCTCGCCCTCAAGTCTCGCCTAACTAGTAATCGCCATCTCTTGTAACCCATATCCTCGTTCTCGCCGTGGGACCGAGGCTCGAATATCGTGGCCTCGTGAGCTACCGCCGCCGCTCTAAACTCTGCTGGGCCGGCATCGTAGAATCCGCCGTCGTAGCACCACCTCGTAAACACTGGGCTCAGGCTCGTAACCTCTGATTTCTACTCGCAGCCTCCTCTGTTGCCCTTGCCTCGGGCCGTGGTTGCATTGCGCGGAGGCATGACTGGTACATGAGAATACGTCAGAGGGAGTCCAACTCATAACACAGATCTAAGGCACGATCTCAGAATGAGAAGAATGGAAACCAATCCTAAATATCCTGTAGCCTCCTGATTATAGGTGTGGTGCACAACACGCCGATAATCAAGACTCTACTAGATACGGTCTGTAGACACTTTCTGAGGATTAACTGCTCTGATACCACTTTTGTCACGACCCGATCTCGGGCCCGCGACTGGTGCCTTACCCCGGGCACCCTAGTGATACAACATCAGAGAAAATCAGCGGAAATAAAAACTTACACATGAAACAAGATACACAATGAGAAAAATAGGCTAACCAAAACGGTCACCTTCATGTATATACATATATATAAAACCGAACAGTTAAAATCCTTTAAAACCCTGCCCACAACAGTACTACAGACCTCTAAGAATGTAACAACAACTATGACGGGACAGGGCCCCGCCATACCCCTGAATGTACACTACCTACAATGACAGGGGACTATACCAAAAGATAAGCCTCCGGAGAAACGGAGCTTCCCAAACGCTGAACTGCGATCCTATGAGCGAGGATCAACAACTGGTGTACCTCTACTTGCGGCATGAACGCAGCCCAAGGAGGTCGATAACAGTACCAAGTATGTGAAATCGAAATATCAGAATGAAATCATAACAAATATATAAAACAGAGACATGTATGATAACCAAACTACAAGACACAACATATATTAGCAAATATGTCAAGTCGTGACTCACGCCGTAAAGTCATCACTCAAATATAACCCGAATTTAACTCGCACAACGGCCGCATGCCCCCAAGATCTTACTCGGTATAAGCATGGTCATGGAACCATCCTAATGGACGATACCGTAGACCATCCATCGTGTCGGTATGTCCAAAGGAAATAACAATATAGCACTCATGGGAAGATACTCGTGGGCCACCCAACGTGTCAGTATGTCCAAAGAAAATAACAAGATAACACTCCTAGTGGAAGCATACCCGTGGGCCACCCATCGTGTCAGTATGTCCACAGGAAATAACAAGATAACAATCATAATGGAAGCATACTCGTGGGCCACCCAACGTGTCAGTATGTCCAAAGCAAATAACAAGATAACACTCCTAATGGAAGCATACCTGTGGGCCACCCATCGTGTCAGTATGTCCACAGGAAATAACAAGATAACAATCATAATGGAAGCATACTCGTGGGCCACCCAACGTGTCAGTATGTCCAAAGCAAATAACAAGATAACACTCCTAATGGAAGCATACCCGTGGGCCACCCATCGTGTCAGTATGTCCAAAAGGATCGATATAGTGGAAGCATACTCGTGGGCCACCCATCGTGTCAGTATGTCCATCAATCAACCAGATAGTCGGCCCTCCATCGAGAGACTCGGTAGCACAACATCAAAACACTTGCACAACAAAGGCTATCATAACAAGCATAGGCAAGTTCAACGTACTCGTAGACTTCCATTTTATTACAACAAATCCGAATTTTTACCCCCAAGGTACTACGTACTTTAACTCTTTAAAAAGATCCATTTCTTTCACAAAAAGTCACACGATACCCGTAGTATCAAACATAGAGTAACTATCTTTTTAAGTAAACCAAAACAATTTCCATACCTTCTTTTTAAACCATCTTAAGACAAAACCATGCCTTTCTTTTAAACCAAAACACTTCAAATTCCTCAAGTCTCTTTTCTTTTAGAAAACAAGTTCCTTACTTTGGATTTTTAAGAAAAATCAATACTTGTTATTAATGATCTTATTAAAGCAGTCATGATCTAGGAAATGTAATACAATTTTGTCTTATCTTAGCTTCTATGCAGATGGAGGTTTCTATTGGTTTAATAATAATTAATTAGTCAATACATTTTCCTTTATTAACGCTGCAGTGGTTTGTTCGATACTTATTCTCATTTCCGAAATCAATATAACTTATTCCTTTTAAAATCCAATTACCCATTTCTCAAAAATGCGGTTTCACAACTTTTTAACACAATTCAAGTCCTTAACAATTCATATTAAGCCATTTATAAGTCAAGTCTCTTATCTTTCAAGATTAAGTGTCTTAACTTCTAAAATCAACAAACCATTCTTTTACCTACATAAAGTCGTTATAACAAACTTCCCATAAAACCGTTATAACACTTTATGTTTTAAACCAACCAAATTCGTTTAGCACACGTACGTCTACCGTACTACATAGTTCATAATAATCATGCTAGAAAAGATAGGAAGAGAGGTTCACATACCTCGCGACGATTATCGACAATTAGCAAAACGCTCCAAAGTACTATAACCTTGCTAGCTTTTTTCCACCCTTCAAGTAGAATACGCTACTCGTAGTACTTCAACATATAATGGTCATAAAACGTCTATTAACTTCTAGATCCCTTCGTAGAATATTTCTAAGAACAAGGTTCCATATTCTACGGAAAATTCGGCAGCACCTCCCCCCCCCCCCCCGTAACCACATAAATAACCTCCAACATCAAGGCCCGCTACCAAGCCAACAACTCAGAGGGGATTATACGCCTAACCGGACGTGTACAATTCTGCCTCACAATAATACTACAAGTCTCATCAGAATACAAATTCATGTAAATACAGTTCAATTCTTCTTAATCATCCTTCCAATATATCTTCTACTCAATTATTAACTACTACAACATGTAATTTCCAATTACAATAGGGGGATAAAGATCATTACCTCGATAAGCCCAAAATTATCCAAGATTTATAAGTCGATCCTGAGCAACGTTTATCTCCACTTCCTTACGCTTCAACCCGCTCCAAGCAACCCTTAGAAGTTTCTAAACAACTTTTCTTAA
Source organism: Przewalskia tangutica (assembly GCA_029844215.1). NCBI lineage: Eukaryota > Viridiplantae > Streptophyta > Magnoliopsida > Solanales > Solanaceae > Przewalskia > Przewalskia tangutica. The sequence goes on from CM056718.1 coordinate 111,037,524, forward strand.
CACTTCATCCATCTATGAAGATTTTCCTAGGGTTTCGTTTTACGACTATTGAAATAAAGTAGTATTTCCGGGCTCTTATGTTGGGATAACTTTGGAATACTACAAGGGATTTAGGCTAAGGTATTTGGAATAACAACAACACTTGAAGAAATTCTTTCACAAGAGGGGGGGGGGGGGGGTGTTGGACGAGAACCTCAACAAGGGGGAGTATTTTTTGTGACTTAGAAATATTTAGTAAGTGATGAAGAAGTCTTGCAACATAAGGGGTATTTATAGAGAAATCAAGGGCTAGGATTAAAGCAAGTGTATGGTGAAGATTGGGTCCAAGTGTGTGTGGATTTTACCAATCAAATGTCCACCACAAAAATGGGACCTCCAAACCGTCCAAGGACACATGTCCTCTAACCATTCGGCCAACATGGCCACATGGGGGTGACACGTGTCGCCCCCTACTCGTCCAAAATATTTCATCTTCCGAAGATATCCGTAATGCCAAGCCCCACAAAACCGTAAATTTTCCCCGTGGGCCCCACGTGACCAATTCCGGAAATAAAATTCCATAATTCTCAAATATTCCAAAAAGTCCGAATACCAAATCTGAGAATCCAATTCCCATTAACGAACCTTTTTCCTTCACAAAATCCGGAAACTTTTCCGTCGAAAAATCACATCTTTCTTCCTTTCCAATTTAAATGTCGTATTCTCGTACGTACGTCCTCATATACATACTCTGGAACTACGGGGTGTAACATAAGCAATCCTACTCCTGATACTATTTCACCCGCATAGGTCCTACGGACCCGCAATGGAGCGATGCGCTCCGCATGGGACTATTTCACCCGCATAGGACTATTTCACCCGCTTGGGCCCGGTGGGCCCGCAATGAGTACAAACGCCGCACTCGCATCATGGGTAGCAAATCCATGGAATTAGTAGTAACCCGGGGCTTTCCCCCGTAAGAATAACATGAACTAGCACAACCGGCTATCATTTATAACATAAGCGCTACCGGCTTATCATAACATAAGCAAGTTAAGAAATCCCTTAACTTCTTATTAACATTATTCATATATCCTCTCATTTTAGTTTACTTAAGGCACTAACATGTCATTTAAAAGAAAATCCGGGGATTCAACCCAAAGTACTACGTACTACCTTTTTTTTAAAATGACTCATTTTCATATAAAACTTCCAAGATACTAATAACCGTAGTATCAAGTCACAACTACTTTTCAAGACAAGTCACATTACCTTTTAGAAATATAATAGGCTTCTAAATCAAGTGACTTCTTTTCTTTTAAAACCTTAGGCAATTGATGCCTTAAAATCAATTTGCCTTTCATTAATTCAAGTCATTTATCCTTACTCATATTACTTAGAGTAAATCTCTCTTTTTAACTTTCCATAAGGCTAATATAACCAACTTCCCATAAAGTCGTTATATTAACTTTATACATTAATAAATTACATTTCCCTATATCCAAGGGACTTATACGTGTAAAACGAAACAAGTATCATATACTTTAAAACACTTCAAGTCCCTTAACTTTGAAAACTAAGACATCCTTACTACTTTTAAACAAGTGAGTTAATCTCCTAACTCAACCGACTTGGACATCCTTAAAACAAGTAAAGGATATCAAAGTCTTGTACGTCTACCGTACTACATAGGTACAACTATTCATGCTCAAGAGATAGGAAAGTTCCACATACCTCTTCGGGTCAATCCACTCGCTAAGTCCAATATACCGCACGTAGTATGTCAACATATAATGACCATAATACGTCTATTAACTTCTTACTTCAAACGTAGAATATAATAAGTGCAAGGTCACTAAATTCTACTAAAATCTGACAAAGACTTCCTTTGTTTCTATATACTTTACCACCTTTTTCAAGGCCCGAATTCAATAACCAAACACGCCACATTTATGGCCCAACAATGTAGTTAACAATAGGGGATTACACGCCTACTAGATGTGTAAAATTCCGCCCCACAATTGATATCAAACTAGTACAAACTACAAGGTAAATTCAGCAACTTGAGATACAATAACACCAATTCTTATCCAATTTCCTTTTCAATCCAAGTTGTTTAGTATAACATGATATCAAGTCGCAATCGATTATAACTACTACAATCTTCAAGTAAGTAACATGCGACGATTCTAATTAACGACCAAATTGTAATTCAACTTCAAATGGCTTTATATGTCATTTCGGATTTAGGCTACAACAATCCATATCACTTATCAATCTTCAACACATATACTTCATGCTAGTAAAAATGTAAGGCTAACAACAATATATAATCTTGTAACACTTTAAGAGAACAAGATTGTTACCTCAACGAGCCTTAGTCCAACTTCAAATCCGAAGTCGCTCCCTAGCAACTTAGAGCCTCTTCTTGACACTTCAATCCGCCACTTGAGACCCTTAGAATATCACAAACAACTTTCCTTTAATCTTCCAATCAAAACCTAGGAAAACAACTAGGTTTTCACCTTGCGACTAATATGAAAACAATCTTTTTCCGGGATCTTTCTATTGAGATACCCTTACAATACCCTCATGAACCTTGGTATAAAGTGTGGAGCTTATTGGACAACAAACAATTTTTTTTTCTCTTTTGGAAATGGTGAACCCGAGAGCTCCCTTCAAGTTTCATCCAATTTCTTGAAAAAAATTCTAAGTATGGAAGCTTGTCTCACTACTAGTACTATTATATAGTAACATGGAGGGTCAAGATTTGCACATATGTGTGGCTTGGATGAACTTCTCTTAAAAAATCAAGCTAAGTGGCCCCATTGACTAAGTCAATTATATCAAGCTCTACTACTTGCAAGACTTGGTCATCTTAATAATGGTCAAATGACCCTTTTGCCCATGTTATTTTCGTCCAAGACCACTTAAGGGGGTGACACGTGTCGCCCTCCCATGCGTCACAATATTTCGTTTTCCGACTATTTCATAATTCCGATAAATTTTTACTAGTCTCAAATCTTAACATTTTGGATTCTTACGTACGTTCTTAAAACATGTCATGTACTTACGGGGTGTAACATTCTTCCCCCCTTAGAAACATTTGTCCCCGAATGTTCTTTCGGAGTCAAACTTATAATTAGCGACATAGTTTCCTTTCACAACCCCGACATACCAATAATGTCACACATGGCCATATAATAGCACTTAAGCAAAAACGCTTCAATTAAAACTTGACAAGTAAGGGAAAACGAATTACCTGAAGGTGTAGGGAAATAAGTGAGGATACTTTCTCAACATGTCCTCCTCTGCTTCCCACGTCATCTCCTCTCTGTTATCATTCCTCCACAAGACTTTGACGGAAGCCACATCCTTGGTCCGCAGTCGCCTGACCTGGCGATCGAGTATCGCTATGAGACTCTCCTCATACGATAACCCCTCTGTCACCTGGACCTCGCTAGCTGGGAAAACTCTAGATGGATCTCCGATACACTTCCGCAACATAGAAACATGGAAGACTGGATGTACCGCCTCTAACTATGATGGCAGATCCAACTCATAGGCAACTTTGCCTACTCTACGGATGATCTGGTAGGGCCCAATGTACCTTGGGCTAAGTTTCCCCTTCTTTCCTAATCTCATCACACCCTTCATGGGGGATACCTTCAAGAAGACCCAATCGTCTACCTGAAACTCCAAATGTCGACGCCGATTATCTGCATAAGACTTCTGCCGACTCTGAGCTGCTAACAGTCTCTCCTGGATAAGCTTCACCTTATCCACAACTCGAATCAAGTCCGCCAACTAATCGCACTCGCCACGTCGAACCAACCAATCGGCGACCTACATTTCCGCCCAAACAAAGCCTCGTATGGCGCCATCTGTATACTTGAATGGTAGTTGTTGTTATAAGAAAACTCGACAAGAGGCAAATGATCCTCCCAGCTACCCCTGAAGTCAATCACACAGGCTCACAGCATATCCTCAAGAGTCTGGATAGTACGGCCCGCTCGCCCGCCACCGAGGATGAAACGATGTCTCGAGACTCACCAGTCCCTAATCCCTTCCGAAAGACCTCCGTGTTAGCCAGAATCGTGCCTCTATCTGATATAATCGGTATAGGGACTCCGTGCAGTCTCACAATCTCCTTGATATACAATCTGGCATAATCCTCAGCTGAATACGTAGTCCTGACTGGAAAAAAATGAGCTGATTTTGTCAGCCTGTCAACAATAACCCAGATGGAGTCATACTTCCTCTGAGTACGAGGTAACCCTGTAACAAAGTCCATGTTGATCACCTCCCACTTCCATGTCGGAATATCAATAGCCTGCAATAGCCCGCCGGGCTTTTGGTGCTCAACCTTGACCTGCTGGCAATTAGGACAATGTACAACAAAACCTACCACGTCCCTCTTCAGGCCATCCCACCAATACATACATCTGAGGTCATGGTACATCTTGGTCGACCCCGGATGAATAGAATAACAAGCACTGTGTGCCTCCCCCAAAATCTGCTCATGAAGTCCTGCCACATCGGGAACACACAACCGGCCCTCAAATCTTAGCACCCCATCAGGCGCTACCTCGAATAGACTCTTCTCCTCCCGAAGAGCTGCATCTCGATACCGTATCAACACTGGGTCCTCATACTGTCGCCTCTTCACCTCATCAACGATGGAAGACTCGACAACCTCACGAACCCGTACCCCACTATCATCGGTATCGATCAATCGAACCCCAAGGCTCGCTAGCTGATGGATTTTGTTATACCCCGTAGTTTCAGAGTATGTATGTGAGGACGTACGTACAAATGTATAAGCCCTAATTAGGTTAAGGATGAAATTGTGAACTTCAAACGGAAAAGATTACGAACCTTGTGAAGGAAATTTTACGTTTTTAATATTTTAACCAATTACGGATTTTTTCCGAGAGATGAAATATTTTGGACCAATAGGAGGGCGACATGTGTCACCCTTAGGTTGCATGTTGGACGAAATTAGTGGGCAAGTGGCCAAGTCAAGAAGTCAAAGTCTTGCAAGATATTTTGTGGGGCAAGTGGGAGGTGCCTTGGACGTTTTTTTGGAGCAAGTGGCTAGCCACATGTCTCATTTTTGTGGTGGACATATGTCCCAAAGTTGTGGTGGACATATGTCCCAAAGTTGTGGTGGACACTTGGTTGGAAGACTCCACTCACACAAGCAACCAAATCTTCACCCTACACATGCTTTAATCTTGGCCCTTGAATGTCCTATAAATACCCCCTTAAGTTGCAAGACTTCTTCATCCACTTAACAATTTCCAAGTCTCAAAAATCTTTCCCCCCTTGTTGTAGTCTCGTCCAAACAACCTCCCCCCCCCCCCTTTGAAGTAACTCTCGTCCGAAACACCCCCCCCCCCCTTTGGTAGAAAAATTTCTTCAAGTATTGTTACTATCCCAAATACCTTAGCCTAAAATCCCTTGTAGTAGTCCAAAGTTACCTCTATACTAAGAGCCCGGAAATACTACTTTATTTCCTTTAGTCACAAAACGAAATCCTAGGAAAATCTTCATAGTTGGTTGAAGTATTAGGAGAAGTTGTTTAGAAACTTCTAAGGATTTCTTGGAGCGGATTGGAGCGTACAGAATAGGAGCTAAACGTTGTTCAGGATCGACATATAATCTTGGATAATTTTGGGCTTATCGAGGTAATAATCTTTGTCCTTCTATTGTAATTGGAGATTACATATTGTAGTAGTTTAGAATTGAGTATTAGTTATATAGAAGGATGTTAAAGAAGAGAATTGAACTGTATTTATATGGATCAGATTGTATTCTGAGACTTGTGTAGTTTTACTGTAGGAAAATGCCCAATTTTCCGTAGAATAAAGAACCTTCGCTTAGAATATTCTACAAGTAGTCTAAACGCGTTGATAGACGTATTTGACTATTATAGGTTGATACTCTGCGCGCGACATATTCGACTTGGCTGGTGGATTGAGCCGAGGAGATATGTGATTCTTCCTATCCTCTTGAGCATGATATTTTTGAAATATATATAGTACGGTAGACGTACGTGTGTTAACTAAATTTGGTTTTACTTTGATGTCTTTTGACTTGAGTTTTAAATAATAAGAATCTTGAAGTATTTCAAAAGAGTTATGAATCATTTTTGAAAGAAAAGTAATACTTGGTTTTTCAAAAAAACTTAAGTGTTATACTAGCTTTATGGGAAGTTAGGTATAACGACTTGAGAAAGATAAGAGGAAACCGTTTACTTATTTGTTTATAAAAGCCTTATAAATGATTTCTGAAGGTGTGGTAAGTTGGTTTGATAAGTAGACATATTATGATGCTATGTGTGTTAGTGTCTTGTGACGTTTGTGTAAAGGGGGTTTCCTTGTTGTGCTTATGTTGTTTAACGATAAGCAGTTGTGTTGATATTATATCACTTACCCCCCTGACTTTTTACAAGCCGAGGGCTAGCCACCCCCGATGCGAGGAATACCTCATGCGGGTCTATGTGACCTATGCGAGTCGCGGAGTTCCAGGATGATCACTCCGGTGTGTTACGCCGACGCGAGAATACCTCACGCGTCCAGTGACTATGCGACCGCGGAGTCCGAGATGATGCCGAGGTTAGCTACCCCCAATGCGAGGAATACCTCACGCGACCTAGGTGGTCTACGCGGACCGCGGAGTTCCAGGATTAGGCACGCATAATGATACTATGGGCGATTGACCTTGCTTCGATCATTAGCGGCCTAGAAAAGACCAGTTACATTATATCTATTTTGATCTTGTTTATGTTGTGGCACTATGTGCAGTTAAATTGGTTGTTCGTACGTATTTGTAATTGGTTTTAAAATGTTATGATTTGATTTCGATTTTACGCTTTACATACTTGGTACATGTCAGATCGACTCCTGGGCCGCTCACGCCGCAGTAGAGGTACTCGTTGTTGATCCCCGCCCTAGGATCACCGTTCCGCTGGGAAAGCCCCGTTTCTCCGCAGGCTTATCTTTTTGGGTATGATCTTCCGCTATCAGAGCTTTATGTACATTCAGGGTATGGCGGGGCTCTGTCCCGCCATAGTTGTTTACTTTCTTAGAGGTCTGTAGTCCTGTTGTAAATTTTGGGATGTAACTGTCAGACTTGATATGTATATACATGTCGAAAGGCAACTTTTTCTGGGATATACTGTTTCTCATTTTACTCTTTATCTCATGTCTTTGTTTTTATATTCCGCCGTTACTCGATGTATATCTACTGGGTGCCGGGTAGGCACGACCACGCCCGGATCGGGTCGTGACAAAAGTGGTATCAAAGCAGTTAATCCTCGGAAAGTGTCTACAGACCGTATCTAGTAGAGTCTTGATTATCGGTGTGTTGTGCACCACACCAATAATCAGGAGGCTGCAGGATATTTAGGATTGGTTTCCATTCTTCTCACTCTGAGATCGTGCCTTAGAGCTATGTTATAAGTTGGACTCTTTCTAACACATTCTTATGTACCAGCTATGCCTCCAAGCAAGGCAACCCCGCCCGGCGGCAAGGCAATGAGGAGCTGCTAGTAGGACACAGAGGACCACGAGGCACAGCCCGCCTTTACTAGGGGTGGTGCTACAGACGGCGAGTTCCACGACGCCACCAGCCCCAGCAGAGTTTAGAGCCGCAGCAGAGGCTACTGAGACCACAGTACCTGCGCCTCCAGTCCCACAGCCTGGAGCAGAGGAGATGGGTTACAGGGAGATGGCCCAGTTACTAGCCAGGATCGTGGCCAGACATGAGGATAGGCCGACGCAGCAGCTGATTCGTAGTACCCGTGGCCCACCCGAAGTTCTACTGTCGAGGGTCAAGATGATCCGCAGGAGTTCATCCGACGCGATTCACGGATCACGAGAGTGATCAAGGCTTCGAGACCGAGTCGCTGGTCTTAGGTTCGCGGCCGCGCGTGATACCGCAATGATCGGGTTTGATTTGTGGGAGCTGTCCCGGGGAGAGCATGCGCCTCCAGCTGTATGGGATGAGTTCTCTGAGGCATTCTTTGGCCATTTCTTGCTGCCACAGATGAGGAGAGCACGGGCCGACTGATTTTTGATGCTGAGACAGAGAGGGCGCACAATTCGAGAGTACAACGTTGAGTTCGATTCGTTGGCTCGATATGTCCCTGCGTTAGTAGCAGATATGGAGGACAGAGTGAACCGCTACATCAACGGGCTAGATGATTATTTGGCAGAGTCTTGCTCGGGTGTAGCTCTTCAGCCAGGCATGGACATTGCCCGCATGCAGGCTCATGCACTTGGGTGTGAGGAGCGTAGAGGTCGGCGGGTCGATGTGATATCGCCAGCAGAAGGCGTCGACGGCATGGTCCTTTGGTAGCTCTCGGTGGACGCCTCAAGAAGAGACTAGATTTGCACCACGGCCACCAGAGCACTCCTACACCGCCTTCGGGATGCCTGGTATTCGGCGGTCGGGCCCCAGGACTTCGGACTTCCAGGGTAGCAGAGGTGCTAACCGATCGAGACCACCCCCCTCTCAGTATAGCCGATGCGGTAGATCCCATTACGGGAGTTGTGGTACTACTCCGGGAGTTTGTTACACTTGCGGCCAGCCGGGTCACTTTGCGAGAGCCTGTCCGACCAGGGGCAGCGCAGATGGTAGGGGTCATCCTACAGGGTCTTTTGCCGGGTCTTCATCTCCTACAGTTACTCGCCCCGGAGGGCAGGGTACTCATAGACCAGCAGGTCGCGGCAGAGGTCATGGCACGGGTCCCAGTTCCAGTGGTCCTCAGAACTGCATATATGCCCTGTCCAGCCGCCAGGACCAGGAGGCATCACCGGATGTCGTCACAGGTACCTTATCAGTTTCTTGTTGTGACGTGTATGCCTTGATAGATCCGGGTTCTACCTTGTCATATATATCTCCCCTTATCGCCAGTAGGATAGGCATAGAGCCTGAGTCCATAGACCCTTTTGAGGTAGCTACGCATGTGGGTGATTCGGTGGTAGCTGAGCGGGTATATAGGGCTTGCCCAGTGACTATATGCAGTCGTCAGACCCTAGCCGACTTGATAGAGTTGGATATGACAGACTTCGACGTGATTATGGGTATGGATTCGTTAGCTTCTTGCTACGCCAATGTAGACTGTAGGGAGAGAGTGGTACGGTTCCAGCTTCGGGAGCGTTATTGAGTGGGAGGGGAACACTGTGTCGCCGAGGGGTAGGTTTATTTCTTACCTCAAGGCCAGGAAGATGGTGCAGAAGGGGTATATCTACCATCTCATTCGGGTATTTGATACTGAGGCCGAGATAACCGACCTTCATTCACCCAGAGTCGAGAGTTCCCAGATGTGTTTCCAGACGACCTCCCGGGTATCCCTCCTGAGAGGGAGATAGAGTTTTGCATTGATATTCTGCCTGATACTCGACCTATATCCATTCCGACATACAGAATAGCACCAGCCGAGTTGAGAGAGTTGAAGGACCAGCTGAGAGATTTGCTGGAGAAGGGCTTCATCAGGCCTAGTGTTTCTCCCTGGGGAGCGCCGGTATTGTTCGTGAAGAAGAAGGATGGGACGTTGCGTATGTGTGTTGATTACAGGCAGCTGAACAAGGTGACTATTAAGAACAGATACCCCCTCCCTAGGATTGACGATTTGTTCGACCAGTTGCAGGGTGCGAGATGTTTCTCCAAGATAGACCTGCGATCTGGTTACCATCAGGTGCGAGTTAGGGAGACGGATGTCCCTAGGACTGCATTCCGGACCCGGTACGGGCACTATGAGTTCAGGGTCATGTCTTTCGGCTTGACCAATGCTCCGGCAGTATTTATGGATTTGATGAACCGAGTGTTCAAGCCATTTTTGGATACGTTTGTGATAGTATTCATTGATGACATCTTGGTTTATTCTCGCTCAGAGCAGAGCACGCGAGCATTTGGCGACGGTCGAGAGTTCTCCAGACCGCCAGTATGCCAAGTTTTCGAAGTGTGAGTTTTGGTTGACTTCAGTGGCGTTCTTAGGGCACATTGTCGGGGCCGATGGTATTCGGGTGGATACGGCAAAGATCGAGGCAGTCAAGACTTGGCCTAGACCTACTACACCGACAGAGGTACGCAGCTTTCTGGGCCTTGCAGGGTATTATCGGAGGTTCGTAGAGAAGTTTGCTTCTATTTCAAAGACTTTGACTAGCCGACTCGGGCGGCTAAGTTTCAGGACGGATGCTTGTGAGGAGGGCTTCCGCTATTGAAGGAGAGGTTGACGACCGCCCCGCTTACTCTTCCGCAGGTCCGCACGCTATGTGGTTTATTGTGATGCGTCGCATCGGGCTTGGATGTGTGTTGATGCAGAGGCAAGGTTATAGCTTATGCATCTCGACTCAAGAAGCATGAGAAGAACTACCCCACACATGACTTATAGTTGGCGGTGATTCACGCCAAGATCCGGAGACATTATTTGTATGGAGTTCATGTGGATATTTACACGCACCACAAGAGCCTCCAAGATATCTTCACCAGGAGCCGAACTTACGGCGAGACGGTGGTTAGAGCTACTCAAGGATTATGATGTCGATATCCTATACCACCTGGGAAGGCCAATGTAGTGGCGTATGCCCTAGTCGTAGGTCGATGGGTAGTCTATCGAGGTGCAGCGCAGAGGAGGGCATGGTCCGCGAGTTACATCAGCTAGCGAGCCTTGGAGTCCGATTGATTGGTTCTGATAGTAGTGGGGTTCGGGTTCGAGAGATTGCCGAGTCTTCCATCGTCGAGGAGGTGAAGAGGCGACAGTATGAGGATCCGATTTTGACACGGTATCGTGATACGGCTCTTCGTGAGGGGAAGGATCCATTTGAGGTAGCACCTGATGGGGTGCTAAGATTTGAGGGCAGGTTGTGTGTTCCAGATAGTGCGGGACTTCGGCAGCAGGTTCTAGGGGAAGCACACAGCGCGCGTTACTCTATCCATCCGGGGTCGACAAAGATGTACCACGACCTCAGATCTGTGTATTGGTGGGATGGCCTGAAGAGGGACGTTGCAAAGTTTGTTGCTCAGTGCCCGAGTTGTCAGCAAGTCAAGGTGGAGCACCAGAGGCCTGGTGGGTTGTTGCAGGCTATAGAGATTCCGACGTGGAAGTAGGAGGTGATCAACATGGACTTTATTACAGGGTTACCTCACACTCAGAGGAAGCATGATTCTATCTGGGTTATCGTCGACAGGCTGACGAAATCCGCCCACTTTCTTCCCGTCAGGATGACTTTTTCGGCTGAGGATTATGCTAGACTTTACATCTGAGAGATCGTGAGACTGCATGGGGTCCCTATTTCTATCATATCGCATGCAGGAGCCCGGGCCATTTACTAACTTCGGAGGTCTTTCCGGAAGGGATTAGGGACGCAGTGACCTCAAGATCGCATTCCATCCTCGCAGCACGGACAGCAGAGCGCATCTATCCGCACTCTTGAGGATATGTTGCGAGCATGTGTTATTGATTTCGTGGGTACCGGGAGGATCATTTGCCGCTAGTAGAGTTTGCGTATAATAACGCCTACCATTCCAAGATCCGGATGGCGCCTTATGAGGCCTTATACGGAGGAAGTGCAGGTCGCCGATAGGCTGGTTTGATGTGGGCGAGGTTCAGTTGATTGGGCCGGACTTGATACAGCAGGCGGTGGATAAGGTGAAGCTTATCCAGGAGCGGTTGTTGACAGCTCAGAGTCGACATAAGTCGTATGCAGATCATCGTCGTCGGCATCTGGAGTTTGAGGTTGATGATTGGGTTTTCCTGAAGGTGTCACCCATGAAGGGTGTGATGAGGTTTGGGAAGAAAGGGAAGTTCAGCCCAAGGTACATTGGGCCTTATCAGATTGTCCGTAGGGTAGGCAAGGTTGCCTATGAGTTGGATCTGTCGTCCGATCTGGAGGTAGTACATCCGGTTTTCCATGTTTCTATGCTGAGGAGATGTATCGGGGATCCATCTAGAGTGCACCCGATTGACGATGTCCAGATGACGGAGGGGTTATCATATGAGGAGATTCCCATAGCGATACTCGATCGTCAGGTTAGGCGACTACGAACAAAGGATGTGGCTTCCGTCAAGGTCTTATGGCGGAACGAGAACAGAGAGGAGATGACGTGGGAAGCAGAGGAGGACATGAGGCAGAAGTATCCTCACTTATTCCCCACACCTCCAGGTAACTCACTTTCCTACTTGATTTTAATTTTCATATGTACTTAAGTGTTGTATTGTGGCCATGTGTGGCATTTGCAAACTGTTTAAATTGTGAGGAGCTATGTCGTTTCTGATTTAATTGAATCTAGAAGGAACACTTGGGACGAATGTTTCTAAGGAGGGGAGAATGTTATACCCCGTAGTTCCAGAGTATGTATGTGAGGACGTACGTACAAATGTATAAGCCCTAATTAGGTTAAGGATGAAATTGTGAACTTCCAACGGAAAAGATTCCGAACCTTGTGAAGGAAATTTTACGTTTTTAATATTTTAACCAATTACGGATTTTTTCCGAGAGATGAAATATTTTGGACCAATAGGAGAGCGACATGTGTCACCCTTAGGTGGCATGTTGGACGAAATTAGTGGGCAAGTGGCCAAGTCAAGAAGTCAAAGTCTTGCAAGATATTTTGTGGGGCAAGTGGGAGGTGCCTTGGACGTTTTTTTGGAGCAAGTGGCTAGCCACATGTCTCATTTTTGTGGTGGACATATGTCCCAAAGTTGTGGTGGACATATGTCCCAAAGTTGTGGTGGACACTTGGTTGGAAGACTCCACTCACACAAGCAACCAAATCTTCACCCTACACATGCTTTAATCTTGGCCCTTGAATGTCCTATAAATACCCCCCTTAAGTTGCAAGACTTCTTCATCCACTTATCAATTTCCAAGTCTCAAAAATCTTTCCCCCCTTGTTGTAGTCTCGTCCAAACACCCTCCCCCCCCCCCCTTTGAAGTAGCTCTCGTCCGAAACACCCCCCCCCCTTTGGTAGAAAAATTTCTTCAAGTATTGTTACTATCCCAAATACCTTAGCCTAAAATCTCTTGTAGTAGTCCAAAGTTACCTCTATACTAAGAGCCCGGAAATACTACTTTATTTCCTTTAGTCACAAAATGAAACCCTAGGAAAATCTTCATAGTTGGTTGAAGTATTAGGAGAAGTTGTTTAGAAACTTCTAAGGGTTTCTTGGAGCGGATTGGAGCGTAAAAAATAGGAGCTAAACGTTGTTCAGGATCGACATATAATCTTGGATAATTTTGGGCTTATCGAGGTAATAATCTTTGTCCCTCTATTGTAATTGGAGATTACATATTGTAGTAGTTTAGAATTGAGTATAAGTTATATGGAAGGATGTTAAAGAAGAGAATTGAACTGTATTTATATAGGACTGTATTTACAGTATACTTGTGTAGTTTTACGGGTAGGGAAATGCTGCCCAATTTTCCGTAGAATAAAGAACCTTCTGCTTAGAATATTCTACGAAGTAGTCTAAACGTTGATAGACGTATTTGACTATTATAGGTTGATACTCTGCGCGCGACATATTCGACTTGGCAGGTGTATTTAGCCGAGGAGGTATGTGATTCTTCCTATCCTCTTGAGCATGATATTTTTGAAATATATATAGTACGGTAGACGTACGTGTATTAACTAAATTTGGTTTTACTTTGATGTCTTTTGACTTGAGTTTTAAATAATAAGAATCTTGAAGTATTTCAAAAGAGTTATGAATCATTTTTGAAAGAAAAGTAATACTTGGTTTTTCAAAAAAACTTAAGTGTTATACTAGCTTTATGGGAAGTTAGGTATAACGACTTGAGAAAGATAAGAGGAAACCGTTTACTTATTTGTTTATAAAAGCCTTATAAATGATTTCTGAAGGTGTGGTAAGTTGGTTTGATAAGTAGACATATTATGATGCTACGTGTGTTAGTGTCTTGTGACGTTTGTGTAAAGGGGGTTTCCTTGTTGTGCTTATGTTGTTTAACGATAAGCAGTTGTGCTGATATTATATCACTTACCCCTCTGACTTGTTACGAGCCGAGGGCTAGCCACCCCGACACGAGAATACCTCACGCGGTCTATGTGACCTATGCGAGTCGCGGAGTTCCGGATGATAACTCGGGTGTTACGTCGATGCGAGAATACCTCATGCGGTCGGTGACTATGCGGATCGCGGAGTCCAGGATGATCCGAGGGTTAGCTACCCCGATGCGAGGAATACCTCACGCGGACCTAGGTGGTACATGCGCGATGCGAGTTCCGTGAGTTAGGCTCGCATAATGATACTATGGGTGATTGGCCCTTACTTCGATCATTAGCGGCCTAGAAAAGACCAGTTACGTTATATCTATTTTGCTCTTGTTTATGTTGTGGCACTATGTGCGGTTAAATTGATTGTTCATACGTATTGTAATTGGTTTTAAAATGCTATGATTTCATTTCGATTTTTACGATTTCACATACTTGGTACATGTCAGATCGACCTCCTGGGCCGTTCACGCCGCAGTAGAGGTACTCGTTGTTCATCCCCGCTCCTAGGATCACCGCTGCTGGGAAAGCCCCGCTTCTCCGAGGCTTATCTTTTAGGTATGATCTCCCGCTATCAGAGCTTTATGTACATTCAGGTATGGCGGCCCTGTCCCGCCATAGTTGTTTACTTTCTTAGAGGTCTGTAGTCCTGTTGTAAATTTTGGGATGTAACTGTCAGACTTGATATGTATATACATGCCGAAAGGCAACTTTTTCTGGGATATACTGTTTCTCATTTTAGTCTTTATCTCATGTCTTTGTTTTTATATTCCGCTGGTTACTCTGATGTATATCTACTTGGGTGCCCGGGTAAGGCACCAGTCACGGGCCCGGGATCGGGTCGTGACAGATTTGACGGACCATGTCCTGTCTCTCTGGCTGTACCTCTGACAGATTCCACATCGATCTACGACTCAAAGCATCTGCAACCACGTTGGCTTTTCCCGGATGGTATAGAATATCAACATCATAATATTTCAACAACTCTAACCACCGCTCTCGCCGCAGTTCACTCCTCTCGCTCAAGATATACTGGAGGCTCTTGTGGTCTGTATAAATATCCACATGAACCCCATATAAATAATGTCTCCAAATCTTCAAGGCATGAATAACTGTGGCCAACTCTAAGTCGTGGGTAGGGTAATGCCTCTCATGCTTTCGTAACTGTCGGGAAGCATAGGCTATTACCTTGCCGTGCTGCATCAATACGCACCCTAGCCCGATACCCGAGGCATCACAATAAATCACGTATCCCTCTAACCCCTCAGGAAGAGTAAGAACTGGAGTCGTCGTCAACTTTTCCTTCAGTAACTGGAAGCCCTTCTCACAAGCCTCTATCCACTAGAACTTAGCTGCCTTCTGAGTCAGCCTAGTCAACGGTGCTGATATCGAAGCAAACTGCTCCACAAACCTACGATAATAACTCGCCATTTCTAAGAAATCATGCACTCGGTCGGAGTAGTAGGTCTCGGCCAAGACTTGACTACCTCAATCTTTGTCGTATCAACCTGAACACCATCAGCCCCAATAATGTGCCCCAGGAATGCCACTGAGGCCAACCAAAACTCACACTTGGAGAACTTAGCGAACAATCGCGGCTCCGAGACCCCAAGTACCGTCCTCAAGTGATCTGCATGCTCCTGCTCTGTACGCGAATAAACCAGGATGTCATCAATGAATACTATAACAAATGTATCCAAAAATGGCTTGAACACCCGGTTCATCAAATCCATAAATACCGCTGGAGCGTTGGTCAAACCGAAAGACATCACCCTTAACTCATTGTTATACCCCGTGGTTCGGGTCTGGATCGCGGTCAGGGGCCTCAGCGCCGCGGCGCCAAGGCGGGTGATTGTAGGGCCGCGGCGCCGGTAGACAGGGCCGCGGCGCCGGAAGATCTGAAGGGTCGCTGAAGTTTCAGCGCCGCGGCGCCGGAAGTAAGTCGCGCCGGAAAGTCTGAGAAGCGCGAAGTTTAGCCGCGCGCCGATCGCAGGCCGCGACGCCGAGGCGGGTTCTGCGAGAGTTAGTGGAAATTTCTGCACTGTTTTGTTTTAAAAGAGGTCATGGGTGGGTGACAAGTGTCCCACCCCATATGATTTTGCATGTCTTTTATATTGACCAAGTCTTGAAGACTTGGTCATCTTCCAAACTCTTCTCTCTCTCTAAGCTAAAAAGCTCTTCCTTCTCTCTAGAAAATCAAGAGAAACTCTAAGCTTAAGGAAAATCTGAAAAGTGTGATAAGAAGGAAAGTTATTTGCAAGCTTGTGGAGGTTATTGTGGTGGTGTTCTTGAAAAGGAGGCTAGCAAAATTGTCGGAATAGTTTTGGCTAAAGCTCTAAAGGTAACATTTCTTCTCTTGTAGCTTGTTATTGGTGTTTCATGTGAAGAAGAAGGAACTTGTAGTAGTAAATAATGCTCTTAGAATCATTGCATGTTAGAAAAATGGTTTGGATATGAAAAGATTGGTTAAGGAGATATTATGAGCATGTTGTAGCCTACAAACTACTTTAGAATTGTTAAGTGTATTGTTTTACCTTATGGGGAAGAATTTTACACACCTAAGTTTGGTTGTGTAATCCCCTTTGAAATGTTGGATTGTTGGGCCTTAAATGTGGCGTTTGGATATTGAATTCGACCTTGAAAAAAGTGGCAAAGTATGTAGAAACAAAGGAAATGCTGCCCAAATTTCCTTAGGAATTAGTAACTTGAACTTGGAATTTCTACATTGAAATTAGGGGTTAATAAACGTATTATGGTCATTATAGGTTGACATATTACGTGCGGTATTTCGGACTTAGCAAGTGGATTAACCGAAGAGGTATGTGGAACTTTCCTATCTCTTGAGCATGAGTAGTTGTACCTATGTAGTACGGTAGACGTACAAGATTTGATATCTTTCACTTGTTTTAAAGTATATGATACTTGTTTCATTTTAAAAGTATAAGTCCCTTGGATTTAGGAAAAATGTATTTGACTAAGGAATAACGCAAATATAATGACTTTATGGGAAGTTGGTTATATTAGCTTTTGAAAGGTTAACAAAGAAAGGTTTACTCTAAGTAAAACAAGTACGGGTAAATGATTTGAAACTGTGAAAGGTGAATTGATTTTTAGGCATTGGTTGCCTAAGGTTTTAAAAAAGAAATGAAGTCACTTGATTTAGAAGCCTATTATATTTCTAAAAGGAAATGTGACTTGTCTTGAAAAGAAATCGTAACTTGATACTATGGTGATTAGTATCTTGGAATTTTTGTATAAAAAGAGTTATTTCTTAAAAGGTTAGAAGTACATGGTACTTGGGTTGAATTCCCGGATTTTCTATTAAAAGACATGTTAGTGCCTTATGTATACTAAAATGAGAGGATATATTAATAATGTTAATAAGAAGTTAGGGGATTTCTTAACTTGCTTATGTTATGATAAGCCGGTAGCGCTTATGTTATGATATGATAGGCCGGTAGTGCTTATGTTATGTTATGATAAGCCGATAGTGCTTATGTTATGTATGATAGGCCGGTAGTGCTTATGCTATGTATGATAGGCCGGTAGTGCTTATGTTATGTATGATAGCCAGATGAGCTATGTTATATATATATATTATTACGGGGTAAACCCCGGGTTATTATTTATGTCATGGATTTACTACCCATGATGCGAGTGCGGCACTTGCACTCACGCGATCCCACCACGTGATCCACGCGTGAAATAGTCCCATGCGAGTACGGCGATGGTACTCATGCGGGTCCACATGATCCATGCGGGTGAAATAGTCCCATGACGAGGCGGATGACCTCATGCGGGTCCACAGGACCCATGCGGGTGAAATAGTCCCAGGAGTAGGATTGCTTAATGATACTACGGGCGAGGTACCCTGTTTTGATCATGAGCCTCCTATTTTTACGTCAGAAGATTTATACTTGTTACTCTCATTGTTAGTAAGGCACAGTGCAAGGAAATTGATTTTTATCTATGACTCCAGCTTATTTTTGACTTATGATATTATTACGGTATGTTCCAGTTTTACATACTTGGTACATATTGTGTCGACCTTCGTGGGCTGCGTTCATGCCGCAGGTAAGGGTAAGCAGGTGGTGGATCCTCATTCTTAGGATCTTTGCTCAGGTGTCAGAAGCTCCATTACTCCGGAGGCTTGACTTGATTTTTGGTACGGTTCTCCCTGACGTTGTAGGTTTTGTGTACATTCAGGGGTATGACGGGGCCCTGTCCCGTCATGGTTGTTACAAACTCTTAGAGGCCTGTAGTCCGGTTATAAATTGGGTTATTAAGGATGTAATCGATTCATTGTTTTATTTATGTTACGGAAAGGTAGCCATTTTTGGGTTAGCCTATTTTATCTTATATGGTTCTTGTTTGTGAGTTTATTTCCGCTGGTTTTCTCTGATGTTGTATCACAAGGGTGCCCGGGGTAAGGCACCAGTCACGGATCCGAGGTCGGGTCGTGACAAAAGTGGTATCAGAGCAGTTAATCCTCGGAAAGGGTCTACAGGCCGTATCTAGTAGAGTCTTGATTATCGGTGTGTTGTGCACCACATCTATAATCAGGAGGCTGCAGGATATTTAGGATTGGTTTCCATTTCTTTCACTCTAAGATCGCACAGAGCCGTGTTATAGGTTGAATTTCCTCTGACGTGAATTTTGTATGTATCAGTTATGCCTCCACGCAAGGCAACCGCGGCCCAGAAGGGCAAGGCAGCGGAGGGAACTACTAGTAGGACACCGAGGGTTACCCGGGCACAGGCCCAGACCTTACCTGAGATAATGTTTCGGGCGGCGAGTTCCACGACGTCGTCAACCCCAGCAGAGTCCGGAGCAGCAGCAGCGGCCATCGAGACTACTGCACTGAGCCTCCAACAGTGCACCGGAGCAGAGGATATGGGCTACGCGAGATGGCCCGATTATCGCCGTGATAGTGGCTAGGCATGAGACGCATGCGAGGCGCGGTTCCGGCTGCACCGTAGTTCCTCCCGTATCCGATAGCGAAACTTCGACTTCGAGCCGCACCGCCGCAGTTTTATGGGTCGAGGCACGAGGATGATCCTCGTGAATTCATCCGACGCCATACTGGATCATGAGGGTGATCAAGGCCTCGGATACCGAGTCGATTGTATTGAGTTCGACGGCCGCGTGATACCGTAGTTGATCGTTTGATTCATGGAGCTGTCCCGGGAGCATGCGCTCACCAGTATGGGACGAGTTCTCGGCGGCGTTTCTTGGTCACTTCTTGCCTCCGCAGATGAGGAGGGCACTGGCCGACAGATTTCTGACATTGAGACAGAGTGGGCGGACAGTCCGGGAGTACAACGTCGAGTTTGACTCGTTGGCTCGATATGTACCCACTTTAGTAGCGGATATGAGGATAGAGTGCACCGCTACGTCACAGGGCTCGATGACTATTTGGCAGAGAGTTGTACGGGAGTAGCTCTTCAGTCGGGCATGGACATTGCCCGCATGCAGGCTTATGCACTGGGGTATGAGGAACACAGGGGCCGACGGATTGATAGGTATCAGCAGAAGACGGCCAGGACAGCAGCGTCCTCTAGTAGTTCTCGAGGTAGACAGCCTCAGCAGCAGACCGGATTTGCATCACAGCCGGTTCAGAGCGCTCATCCACCATCTTCCGGTCAGACAGGTATTCGAGGCGTGACAGGCCCTGTGGCTTCGGTTTCGAGGACCGAGTTCCGGCCGATGAGGCCACCTATGCCTCGGGTGGTCGATGTGGTGATTGCCATTATGAAGTGTCGTGTTCCTCCGTGAGCTTGTTACTCTTGTGGATGCAGGCCATTTGAAGAGAGATTGTCCGCCAGAGGCGCGGAATGCCATGGTTCAACCGAGTTCAGCCGGGTCTTCGCCTTGATGGTGGCGCCCGAGGGGTGTTCACGGCCAGCAGCCGCGGCAGGGTCGTGGCAGGGTTCCAGCCCAACGCCCTCGAACCGCATTTATGCTATGTCCACCGCCAGACCGGGAGGCGTCACCGATGTCGCTGCAGTACATTGTTGGTTTCTTCTTTGTGATGTTTATGCTTTGATAGACCCGTGTTCTACCTTGTCCTATATATCTCCTCATATCTTTGGTAGAATAGGATAGAACCCGAGTCCATAAAATCTTTTGAGGTAGCTACCCAGTAGGTGATTCGGTAGTGGCCGAGCGAGTGTATAAGGCTTGCCCAGTGACTATATACAGTCGTCAGACTCTAGCCGACTTGATAGAGTTGGATATGACGGACTTTGATGTAATTATGGGTATGGATTGGCTAGCGTCTTGCTATGCCAATGTGGACTGTAGAGAGAGGTTAGTTCGGTTCCAATTTCCTAGTGAGCCGGTTGTCACGACCCGAACCCGGACCCGTGACTGGTGCCTTACCCCGGACACCCAAGTAGACATACATCAGAGTAATCAGCGGAATATAAAACAAGACATGAAATAATAAGAAGTGCGAAACAGTTTATCTGAGGAAAATTGCCCTTCGGCATATATATATAAAAACTTAAATCCGAACAGTTACATCCTTTTTACAACTCGCCACAACAAGATTACATGCACTTAAGAATGATATGACAACAATGGCGGACAGTGGCTCGCCATACCTCAATGTAAGTACCTACAACGACAGGGGACTATACCACCGATAAGCCTCCGAGAAACGGAGCTTCCCAAACGCCGAATCGTGATCCTAAGAGCGAGGATCGACGATCGTGTACTTCTTCTGCGGATGAACGCAGCCCCAAGGAGGTCAAGATAACATGTACCAAGTATGTGAAATCGAAAATATCAGAATGAAATCATAGTAGTCGATATAAAGCAGGAGACATGTATGATAACCAAACTACAGTTCACAATAAATAAGCAGTCATGTCAAGTTAGGGACTCACGCCCTCAAAGTCATCACTCAAATATAACTATGGGTCTCACGCCCACAACATCAATCATGCCCGTGGAATACCTTCCTCACTGCCGGCAGTCTATGATATAAAAGCACCAAGGAATACACATGAACACCGAGTCCTACCGTGTCATAATAAAACCGTCACGGTAAGTACGAAGGCATAGCCGACTACTAAAACCCACGACCAACAGTGGTCATAAATCGTATCATGAGATCTGTCTATACCGCCACATGATCGGGCCGCCACTCGCCCGCAGATCTAATGTGCGCGTCTAGTCCCGAACTTCCCGCACTCCACATAGGCCACTCCAATGGCCCGCATGAGGTATTCTCGCGTCGAGGGTAGCTACTCCCGCAACGCCCCGACTCGCATCGCATGGCCACATAGCCCGCATGACCATAAAGGACGACACTAACCTCGAACTCTCAGATCTCCGCATAGGTCACTGCACTCCGCATGAGGTATTATCGAATCATAGGTCACACGCACTACCGAAGTCTACCCCGTGACGGAGGCGCTTAACCCCCGGAATCATGTCAAGAGGTGAGTGATATTATACTAATATAACAGCTTATCGTTTAAACAACATAAGCACAACAAGGGAAACCCCTTTACACAAACATCACAAGATACTAACACACGCAGCATCCTAACATGTTTACTTATCAAATCAACAAGAAAGTATTACAAGACTATCACAAACCAACACAATCAAGTTATTCACACAAGGTACTTTCTACTTTATGTTAACACGTTCGGGTTTTTATCCCCAAAGTACTTCATACATTAACTCTTTAAAAGATCCGTTTCTTTCACAAAAGTCACACAATACCCGTAGTATAAAAATAGAGTGACTATCTTTTTAAGTAAACCAAAACACTTCCCTTTGTAAAATCAAGTAACAGTATTATTTTCCAAACGTTCAAGTTTGCCTAATTTCAAATGCTCAAGTTTCTCATTTTCGAAAGGTTTCGTAGTTCATACTTTTAATCACTTAATAATATAATTCTCCTTTAAAACGATTTGAGGAACATAAGCCTTATGTGTGAGTAGGTTATTCTTGTTTATAACAATCTTATTAAAGCAGCCATGATCTAGGAAATGTAATATCATTTTGTCTCATCTTAGCTTCTATGCAGATGGAGGTTTCTACTGGTTTTCATAATACTTTATTAGTCAATACATTTCCCTTTATTAGCGCTGCTGTGGTTTGTTCGATACTTATTCTGTTTTCCGAAATCAGTAAAACATTATTCCTTTTAAAAACCAAGTACTCATTACTCACGAATGAGGTTTCACACTTTTTAACAAAACTCATATTAATTTAATTAAGTCAAGTCTCTTATCTTTTAAGATCAAGTCTCTTAACTTCTAAAATCAATAAATCATTCTTTTTATCTCTCTTAAGCCGTTATACCTAACTTCCCATAAATCTAGTATAACTCTTAAGCTTTTAAAACCAAGTATTACTCTTCTTTCAAAAAGGTTTCTTAATTCTCTTGAAATACTTCAAGATTCTTATTATTCAGGCTTAAGTCAAAAGACATTGCCGTAAAACTACGTTCAATTAACACACGTACGTCTATCGTACTATATATATATTCTTTAAAATATCATGCTCAAGAGGATAGGAAGAATCACATACCTCGCGACGATTATCGACTATTAGCAAAACGCTCCACCGCTATTACCCGGCTAGCCTTGTCCACCTTTCAAGTAGTACACGCTACTCGCAGTACTTCAACCTATACGGTTATATAAGTCTATCAACTTCTAGACTACTCTGTAGAATATTCTAAGCAGAAGGTTCTCTATTCTACGGAAAATCGGGCAGCACTTCCCTACCCATTAAGTTACACAAGTTCATCAGAATACAAATTCCCTATGTAAGTACAGTTTAATCTTCTACTCTAATATTCTTTTGATGTGATTTCAGTTTAACTCTCTTCTGTAATATCCTTCTATTACAGTTCAATTCTCTTCTATGAATCTTATATTCATTTCTATACAACTACAGTATGTAATTTCCAATTACAATAGAAGGATAGGATTATTTACCTCGGTAAGCCCAAAATTATCCAAGTTTTAATGTCGATCCTGAGCAACGTTTATCTCCTACTCCGGGTGCTCCAACCCGCTCCAAACAACCCTTAGAAGTTCTACGAAACTTCTACTTTAATACTTCAATCACCTATGAAGATTTTTCCATAGGGTTTCTTTTAGTGGCTAAAGGAAAGTATAGTAGTATTTTTCCGGGCCTTTCGTATAGAGGGTACTTGGAAATACTACAAAGGTTTTTGGGCTAGAGTATTTGGCATTATAACAATACTTGGAGAAGTATTTCTCTACCAAGGGGGTATGTCTCGCTAGGCTTGACAAAGGGAGAGGGGGTGTCGGCCAAGGCTCACAAAGGGGGAGGGATTTTTAAGACTTGGAAATGTCTAAGTGTGGATGAAGAAGTTCATCAACTAAGGGGGTATTTATAGGCCAACCAATGGCCAAGATCAACACAAGTGGGGGGGCAAGTGGATGGTGTGGATTAGGACATGTGTTAAGTGGGTCCCACTTGCTCATCTACCACACAAATATCTCACAAATATCCTACCTAACCCCTTGACCAAAATCAACACAAAAAACGTGCCAAGACTCCCATGGCTTTGCCGTCCACTTGAGGGCCAAGTGTCGCCCTCTCGTTGGTCCAAAATATTTCATCTCTCGGAAAAATCCGCAAAAATAATAAATGACATAGCCGTAATTTTCCCTCCGCAAAGTTTGGAAAACGTTTCGTCGAAAAACGATTCTTTTCGGTAGTTGTGAACAAAATTTCGTCCTTGCCTAACTTTAAGGCTCAAACTTTTCTACGTACGTCCTCACGTACATACTCTGGAAAATACGGGGTATAACACCGGTTATCGAGTGGAAGGGGAATACTGCATCGCCGAGGGGTAGGTTTATTTCTTACCTCAAGGCTAGAAAGATGGTGCGGAAGGGGTATATTTACCATTTGGTTCGGGTATTCGATACTGAGGCTGAGATACCGGACCTTCAGTCAGTTCCGGTTGTTAGAGAGTTTCCAGACGTATTCCCAGACGAGCTTCCGGGTATCCCTCCTGAGAGGGAGATTGAGTTTTGCATTGATTTGGCACCAGACACTCGACCGATATCTATTCCGCCCTACAGGATGGCACCTGCCGAGTTGAAGGAATTGAAGGACCAACTGAAAGATTTGCTGGAGAAAGGCTTTATCAGGCCAAGTGTTTCTCCCTGGGGAGCGCCAGTGTTATTTGTAAAGAAGAAGGATGGGACGCTGCGTATGTGTATTGATTACAGGCAGCTGAACAAGGTAACTATCAAGAACAGATATCCCCTCCCCAGGATTGATGATTTGTTTGACCAGTTGCAGGGTGCGAGATGCTTTTCCAAGATAGACCTGCGATCTGGTTACCATCAGGTACGAGTTAGAGAGGCGGATATCCCGAAGACTGCATTCAGGACCCGGTATGGGCACTATGAGTTCAGGGTGATGTCTTTCGGATTGACCAACGCTCCAGCGGTATTCATGGATTTGATGAATAGGGTGTTCAGGCCATTCTTGGATATGTTCGTGATAGTTTTCATTGATGATATCTTGGTTTATTCGCGCACAGAGCAGGAGCATACAGACCATTTGAGGACGGTATTGAGAGTCCTCAGGGACCGGTAGTTGTATGCCAAGTTCTCGAAATGCGAGTTTTGGCTGGCTTCAGTGGCTTTCTTAGGGCATGTTATCGGGGCCGATGGTATTCGGGTTGATACAGCTAAGATTGAGGCAGTCAAGACTTGGCCTTGACCCACTACACCGACGGAGGTGCGCAGCTTTTTGGGCCTTGCAGGTTATTATCGGAGGTTTGTGGAGAAGTTTGCTTCCATGTCAGCGCCTTTGACTAGGCTGACTTAGAAAGCAGCTATATTTCAGTGGACGGATGCTTGTGAGGAGAGTTTTCAGTTACTGAAGGAGAAGTTGACGACCGCTCTAGTTCTTACTCTTCCTGAGGGTTTGGACGGATATGTAGTTTATTGTGATGCGTCGGGTGTTGGGCTTGGGTGCGTGCTGATGCAGCACGGCAAGGTTATAACTTACGCATCTCGACAGCTTAGGAAGCATGAGAAGAACTATCCCACACATGACTTAGAGTTGGCAGCAGTGATTCATGCCTTGAAGATCTGGAGACACTATTTGTATGGAGTTCATGTGGATATTTACACAGACCACAAGAGTCTCCAGTATATCTTCACCGGAGGAGCCGAACTGCGAGCAGACGGTGGTTGGAGCTGCTTAAAGATTACGATGTTGATATTCTATACCACCCAGGGAAGGCCAATGTAGTTACAGATGCCTTTAGTCGCAGATCGATGGGTAGTCGGTCTGATGTACAGCCAGGGAAGAGGGATATGGTCCGAGAGTTACATCAGCTAGCGAGCCTTGGGGTTCGTTTGGTTGATTCTGATAGTAAGGGAGTTTGGGTTTGAGAGGTTGCCGAGTCTTCCATCGTCGAGGAGGTGAAGAGGCGACAGTATGAGGATCCGATTTTGGTACGGTATCGAGATGCCGCTTTTCAGAAAGAGAAGAGTCTATTCGAGGTAGCGCCGGATGGGGTGCTAAGATTTGAGGGCCGGTTGTGTGTTCCCGATGTGATAGGACTTCGTCAGCAGATTCTGGGGGAGGCACACAATGCTCGTTATTCTATTCATCCGGGGTCGACTAAGATGTATCATGACCTCAGATGCGTGTATTGGTGGGATGGCCTGAAGAGGGACGTGGCAGGTTTTGTTGCATAGTGTCCTAATTGTCAGCAGGTTAAGGTTGAGCACCAGAAGCCCCGTGGGCAGTTGCAGGCTATTGATATTCCGACTTGGAAGTGGGAGGTGATAAATATGGATTTTATTACAGTGTTACCTTCCACTCAGAGGAAGCATGATTCCATTTGGGTTATCGTCGTCGATTTAAATCAGCCCATTTTCTTCCAGTCAGGACGACTTTTTCGGCCGAGGATTATGCTAGACTGTATATCAGGGAGATCGTGAGACTGCACGGAGTTCCTATATCGATTATTTCTGACAGAGGAGCCCAGTTTACGGCTAACTTCTGGAGGTCTTTCCAGAAGGGATTAGGGACACAGGTGAGCCTTAGTACGGCGTTTCATCCTCAGACCGACGGACAGGCCGAGCGCATTATCCAGACACTTGAGGATATGCTGCGGGCTTGTGTTATTGATTTCAGGGGTAGCTGGGAGGATCATTTGCCTCTTGTGGAGTTTGCTTATAACAACAGCTACCATTATAGTATCCAGATGGCGCCTTATGAGGCCTTATATGGGAGTAAGTGTAGGTCACCGATAGGTTGGTTTGAGGTGGGAGCGATTGATTAGTCGGGCGGACTTAGTGCGTGAGCGGTGGATAAGGTGAAGCTTATCCAGGAGCGGTTATTGTCAGCTCAGAGTCGACAGAAGTCGTATGCAGATCATCGGCGTCGACACTTGGAGTTTGAGGTAGATGATTGGGTCTTCCTGAAGGTATCACCCATGAAGGGTGTGATGAGATTTGGGAAGAAGGGGAAACTTAGCCCAAGGTACATTGGGCCTTATCAGATTATCCGTAGGGTAGGCAAGGTTGCCTATGAGTTGGATCTGCCGTCCGATCTGGAGGCAGTACATCCAGTTTTTCACGTATCTATGTTGCGGAAATGTATTGGAGATCCATCTAGAGTGCACCCGATTCATGATATCCAGGTGACAGAGGAGTTATCGTATGAGGAGAGTCCCATAGCGATACTCGATCGTCAGGTTAGGCGACTTCGGACAAAGGATGTGGCTTCCGTCAAAGTCTTGTGGCGGAATGAGAACAGGGAAGAGATGACGTGGGCAGCGGAGGAGGACATGATGAAGAAATATCCTCACTTATTCCCTACATGTTATACCCCGTATTTCCAGAGTATGTACGTAAGGACGTACGTAGAAAAATTTGAACTTGAGAATAGGCTTGGCCGAATTATTCTTTGTGCACAACACCCGGTTAGAGTCGTTTTTCGACGAAACGCTTCCACAGCTTTCGTAGGGAAAATTCCGGTTATGTCATTTTTAATTTTTGCGGATTTTTCCGAGAGACGAAACATTTTGGACCAACAAGAGGGCGACACTTGTCACCCTCTCATTGGAAGTGCTTGGGCCGTAATAGGGGTTGGACGAATTGGCCATTGTTTGGTCAAGAAGTTGGTAGGATATTTTGGTGGTAGATGGATAAGGTGCACTTGGCATAATCTTGACCCTACACTTGCATGGCACTTGGCTTAATCTTGGCCATTGGTTGGCCTTGGCTAGTACTATAAATACCCCCCTTTGGAAGACTTCTTCATCCATTCCAAAAATTTTCTAAGTCTTAGAAATCCCTTCCCCCTCTCTTGTGGTGTTCGTCCAACACCCCCCTCCCCCACCTTGGTGAGGCCCCTTGGCCGAGAGTACCCCCCCTCCTAGTGGGGTTGGCCGAGGGGTATACACCCCCCCTTGTGGTGTTGTCTCGTATAAATACCCCCCCTCTTGGTAGAAATACTCTCAAAAGTATTGTTACTATACCCAAAATACCTTGGCCCTTATACCTTGTAGTATTCCAAGGTTATACTTATACGAAAAGCCCAGAAATACTATTATACTTCCCTTCAGTCACAAAACCGAAACCCTAAGGAAAATCTCCATAGTTAGTTGGAGTATTAAGTAGAAGTTGGTTAGAACTTCTAAGGGTGGTTTGGAGCGGGTTGGAGCGCACGGAGTTGGAGCTAAACGTTGCCCAGGATCGACTTTATACTTGGATAATTATGGGCTTATCGAGGTAAACACTTTTGACCTTCTGTTGTAATTGGAAATTACATGTTGTTGAATATATAGTTAAAGTATACTATATATAGAATGGACCATAGTGCGCAATGTCTTTTGACTTAAGCCTGAATAATACTTACGGCAATGTCTTGCGACTTAAGCCTGAATGTAAAGAAGAGTACTGAACTGTAATTACATAGGACTGTATTACAGTAGACTTGTGTAGCTTTTCTGTGGGGTAGAATTGTGCACGTCCGGGTTAGACGTATAACCCCCCCCCTGGTTGGCTTGGTAGCCCCGATAGAGGAGATTTACGTCATGTGTGGGGGAGGTGCTGCCAAATTTTCTGTGGAATGTTCTACGATATGACCTAGATGTTAATAAGCGCCTTGTGGCCTTATAGGTTGAAGTACCATGCGTGGCGCGATCTGCTTGGCTTAAAGAGTAGCCGACTTTGAGGTACTGAGCGTTTTGCTATTAGTCGATAATCGTCGCGAGGTATGTGAACCTCTTCCTACCTTTTCTAGCATGATATGTGTATAACTATGTAGTACGGTAGACGTACATGTGTAAAATGCTTTGTGGTTTTAAAAGGTAACTGACTTGATGTGTGATAATAAAGAAGAGTTATACTAGCTTTATGGGAAGTTAGGTATAACGTTTTAAGAGAAGTAAAGAGAATGGTTTACTGATTTTAAAAGATAAGAGACTTAACTTGTTTTACTTGGTAATTAACATTTTGTTAAAAATGTTGTAAAACCTCATTCGCGAGTAATGAGTACTTGATTTTAAAAGCAATAATGTTTTACTGATTTCGGAAATCAGAATAAGTATCGAACAACCCACAGCAGCGCTAATAAAGGGAAATGTTTTGACTAATAATGTATTAGTAAAACCAATAGAAACTTCCATCTGCATAGAAACTAAGATGAGACAAAATGATGTTACATTTCCTAGATCATGACTGCTTAAATAAGATTGTTATAAACAAGAATAACCTACTCACGTATCAGACATATGTTTCTCAAATTGCCTTTAAAGGAGAATTATATCATTAAGTGATTAAAATTATGAACAACGAAACCTTTCTAAAATAAGAAACGTGAACATTTGAAATTAGGCAAACCTGAAACATTTGGAAAAGAATGTCGTTACTTGATTTTACGAAGAGAAGTGTTTTGATTTACTTCAAAAGATAATCACTCTATTTTCATATACTACGGGTATTGTGTGACTTTTGTAAACGTAACGTATCTTTTAAAAGATAATGTATGAAGTACTTTGGGAATAGATACCCGACCTGGTTAATCATAATGTAGAAAGTACCTTGTGTGAATAACTTGATTGTATTGATTTGTGATAGTCTTGTAATACTTTCTTGTTGACTTGATAAGTAAACATGTTAGGATGCTACGTGAGTTAGTATCTTGTGATGTTTGTGTAAAGGGGTTTTTCCTTGTTGTGCTTAGGTTGTTTAACGATAAGCTGTTATGATGATATTATATCACTCATGATTCCGGGGGTTAAGCTGCCCTCCGATGCGGGGTAGACTCAGGCGGGTCTAGTGACCTATGATTCGAGAATACCTTATGCGGTCTGCAGATGGCCTATGCGAGCTACGAGAGTTCCAGGTTAGTTTGCGGCCCTTGTGGTCATGCGGTCTTTGTGGCCATGCGGACGGCGAGTCCAGGACGCTGCCGGGGAGTAGCTACCCTCGATGCGGGGAATACCTCATGCGGGCCATTGGAGTGGCCCATGCGGGCTATGGGAAGTTCGGGGCTGACGCGCACATTAGATCTGCGAGCGAGTGGCGGCTTTGATCATGTGACGGTGCAGACAGATCTCGTAATCTGATTTACGACCTTGTTTATCTTGTAGGCTTTAGTAGTCGGCTATGCCTTCGTACTTACCGTGCGGTTTTATGATGACTTTGAGGCGTGAGTCCACGACTTGACATATTCGCTTATTTATTGTGAATCGTAGTTTTGGTTATCATACATGTCTCGCTTTATATAGACTACTATGATTTCATTTCTGATTTTTAGTTTCACATACTTGGTACTGTTATCGACCTCCTTGAAGTGCGTTCATCTGCATGAGTTGAGTACACGATCGTTGATCCTAGCTCTCGAGTCACGATTCGGCGTTTGGGAAGCTCCGTTTCTCGGAGACTTATCGGTGGTATAGTCCACTGTCGTAGTAGGTGTTTACATTCGGGGTTGGCGGGGCTGTCATCGCCATTGTTGTCGTATCATTCTTAGAAGTGCAGCGTAATCGTTGTGGGCGAGTTGTAATGGGATGTAGCTGTTCGGTTTTAATTGATTTATATATATATGCGTAAAGCGAAGTTTTCTCGGACTATTGTTTCATACTTCTTGTTATTTCATGTTATCGTCTTATGTTCATTGATTACTCGATGTTGTATCACTAGGGTGCCCGGTAAGGCACGATCACGGGCAGGTTCGAGTCGTGACAAAAGTTGTATCGAGCGATTAATCCTCGGAAAGTGTCTGAGGCCGTATCCGATGGAAGTCTTGATTATCGGTGTGTTGTGCACCACACCAATAATCGGAGGCTATAGGATATTTAGGATTGGTTTCTATTCTTCTCACTCTGAGATCGTGCCTTAGAGGCGTGTTGTAAGTTGGACCCTCTCACGTATTTCTTTCCACTACCGCTATGCCTCGCGTGGGCAACCGGGCCCGGGAGGGCAAGGCGGCGAGGAGGCTGCGAGTAAAGTCTGAGAGGGTTACGTGAGCACAGCCCAATCATCACCAGGGTGGTGCTTCATTCGGGAGTTCTGCGACGTCACTAAGCCCAGAAGTTTAGCAGCGTGGCGATTCCTCTGCGGCCATGATGTTTGAACCGGTTCCACGGCCAGAGCAGAGAATATAGATTGCAAAAAGCGACCACTATTACTAGCTATGGTTTTGGCTACGCAGTATACCGATGTACCATGAGTCTTGATGACTATCTAAGAGGTTGTACAAGAGTAATTCTTGATTAGGCTTGAGCATGGCACGTATGCGGGCTTATCGCGCGAGCCAAGAAAGCGTAGAGATCGGCGGGTTAACGAAGGGCGAAGAGGGCGAGGCGTGAAGGTCCTTTGGTAACTTTCGAGGCAAATCGCCTCACGGCGATTTAGATATGCACCTCCGCCGGTCAGAGTGGTCTTCCACGGATTCGGGGCGTTCGGGGTATGCGGGGAGTTGGTCGAGCTCGAGTTTCCGGTTCCACGGCCACGTAGGTTCGGCCGGCCGGATTGATTTTCCCAGTGTTCACGGTGTGTGAGCGTCATCCGGGAATGTCATCTTTTAGTTGGTACTTGTTTTACCTGCGGCCGTCAGGGCCATGTGTCGAAAGGATGTCTAGTAGGAGGACTCAACCTTCGGGATCGGTGGGTAGTTCGTCATCTCCCTAGCTATGTGCCTACGGGGTAGGTTTGTTTAGAACGACTAAGGAGAGTGAAGCGATGAATCTGGTATATCCTTAACCTCTAGAGATCAGTATGTATGATAAGATGGGTATATCATAAGTGTTATGTTCTGATAGCAGTGTGTAATTAGTGATTAGATCATGGTTAGTAACCGGGAAAGATTGACGGATAGGGAAGTGTGAGCCTTAGAGCTTTATACGTAGAGACCTTAGAGGTAAGGCCATCTCGAGTAAAGAAGTATTTTATGTTTGACCCTTTTCGGAGTGCATTGTGCACGGGAGATATGTTTTAGGATAAGTCCCGAGTAGTGTGGAATGAAAGAGGGTAGTTGAGCTAAGAAGACCGCTGGGTTTTCGTGAACGTGATTAGTGAGAGTTTTTCGGTTCGGGAGCTAGTGTCTTTGCGGCGTTGCGGGTCGGGTTGAGGCACGTTGCGGGTCAACCGCGACACAGTATGGTGGTGGGGTCGGTTGTGGTGGTCCCGCTTTGTGTTAGGGTTATGAGGGTGTTAGGCCCAAGTTTAGTTAACCAACGTGCGAGTTCGTGGATGCGTTGATCGATGGTCGGGCGATGAGTCGGCCGTCTTATCTTTTAATCAAACCGTGTACTCGGTGGTATGTTGCGGCGTTATATCGAGAAAGGTTGTAAAGTGCGGGGTGCCTACCTTTACCTTATGATGACAGTGGAGCCAGTTCTGGTGTTTCTTTTGGAAGTTTTACGAGCGAGGATTAGGAACTTCGGGTGAGTCTCAGTATCGTATTCGCCCTCGGGCGATGTGTGGATTTGAGGGTGTGTAAGGATTGTTGTCTCTGTTGAGGAGTGTTTTAGTAGCTACCATTTCAGTATTGGGATGTCGCTTATGGCGCTTGCGGCGGAAGTATAAGTCGCCGATCGATTGGTTCGATGTTGGCAAGACTCGGATAGTTGGTTGAGCTTGTTCCGGTAATTTGTGGATAGAGTAACGCTTGTCTAGAAGAGGTTACGGCGGCTCGGAGAAATCGTGCGGATAATCGGCAGCGGCGCTTAGAGTTCGAGATTGACGGTCGGTCTTGAAAGTACCACCGGGTTGGGTGTGGCGAGTTTTGGAAAGCAGAGGAACTTAGCGAGTTACTTTGGGCCCACGAGTTCATGTGAAGAATAGGCGGGTTGCCTATATGTTAGCATTTGCCGTCCGACTTAGGAGGCGATGCGTCCGATCTTTCGTATTGTTATGATCGGGAAAGTATCGGAGATCCATCAGTGTTCCCGATTAATGATGACCACGTTAGAGATAGTAACCCGAGTTTTGAAGCGAAGCGATGCTCGAAATGTGGTAAGAGTTCGAGTGTCACGACGACCTCGGGGATCGCATGCGACCGGTACCATTTGTTAGGTCGCCGGGTGACACTAGAACCTCGCGGCAAAGTGACAAAAGTGGTATCACGACGAGTAAAGGAGAAGCGATCATGTATTGCGGCGAGAGATGTGACCATTTCTTTTGTATGGAGAAAGTGCGAAGGAATTATATTTTAGACCCTTGGATGGGGCGTTGTGATGTTAGAGGTGTTTGTGGTGATGTTAGAGGTGTTTCCTCGTGGACTTGGGCGTAAGTATTTTTGCGCAGTGTTGTTGTGGCGATTGTGGCGGGATTGTTCGGTAAGTATAGTAGTGAAGACTATCTTTGGCGCCGCGTTTAGTTTGAGACTTAGAAGGAACATTCGGGACGAATGTTTCTAAGGAGGAGAATGTTATACCCGTATTTCGGTAGTATGCGTGGGGCGTGCGTAGAAAAATTTGAACTTGAGAATAGGCTTGGCGAATTATTCTTTGTGCCTGACACGGTTAGAGTCATTTTTAAATGAAGCGTTTCCACGACTTTCGTAGGAAAATTCGGCTATGTCATTTTAATTTTTGCGGATTTTTCCGAGAGACGAAACATTTTGGACCAACAAGAGGCGACACTTGTCACCCTCTCATTGGAAGGACTTAGGCGGTAATAGGGGTTGGGCCGAATTGGCCATTGTTTGGTCGAGGAGTTGGTAGGATATTTTGGTGGTAGATGGATAAGGTGCACTTGGCATAATCTTGACCCTACACTTGCATGGCACTTGGCTTAATCTTGGCCATTGGTTGGCCTTGGCTTCTTATAAATACCCCCTGGAAGACTTCTTCATCCATTCCAAAAATTTCTAAGTCTTAGAAATCCTTCCCCTCTCTTGTGGTGTTAGTCCAACACCCCCTTCCCCATGGTGAGGCCCGTTGGCGAGAGCCCTCCCCTTGGCAGAGTACCCCCTCCTAGTGGGGTTGGCGAGGTATACACCCTTGTGGTGTTGTCTCGTATAAATACCCACTCTTGGTAGAAATACTCTCAAAGTATTGTTACTATACCCAAAATACCTTGGCCCTTATACCTTGTAGTATTCCAAGGTTATACTTATACGAAAAGCCCAGAAATACTATTATACTTCCCTTCAGTCACAAAACCGAAACCCTAAGGAAAATCTCCATAGTTAGTTGGAGTATTAAGTAGAAGTTGGTT
The DNA here is from genome assembly GCA_029844215.1 of Przewalskia tangutica. NCBI lineage: Eukaryota > Viridiplantae > Streptophyta > Magnoliopsida > Solanales > Solanaceae > Przewalskia > Przewalskia tangutica. The sequence goes on from CM056718.1 coordinate 111,071,231, forward strand.
AGAACTTCTAAGGGTGGTTCGGAGCGGGTTGGAGCGCACGGAGTTGGAGCTAAACGTTGCCCAGGATCGACTTTATACTTGGATAATTATGGGCTTATCGAGGTAAACACTTTTGACCTTCTGTTGTAATTGGAAATTACATGTTGTTGAATATATAGTTAAAGTATACTATATATAGAATGGAACATAGTTGTGCGGCAATGTCTTTTGACTTAAGCCTGAATAATACTTACGGCAATGTCTTGCGACTTAAGCCTGAATGTAAAGAAGAGTACTGAACTGTAATTACATAGGGTGTATTACGATGAACTTGTGTAGCTTTTACGTAGGGTAGAATTGTGCGTCGGGTTAGGCGTATAACCCCCAGTTGGCTTGGTAGCCGGCCCAGATAGAGGATGAGATTTACGCTGTTGTTGCGGGGAGGTCTTCTTGAATTTTACGTGGAATGTTCTACGATATGACCTAGATGTTAATAGCGCCTTGTGGCCTTATAGGTTGAAGTACCATGCGTGGCGCGATCTGGCGGCTTAAGGAGTAGCCAGCGGTTTGAGGTACTTGGGCGTTTTGCTATTAGTCGATAATCGTCGCGAGGTATGTGAACCTCTTCCTACCTTTTCTAGCATGATATGTGTATAACTATGTAGTGCGGTGAGCGTACATGTGTAAAATGCTTTGTAGTTTTAAAAGGTAACTGACTTGATGTGTGATAATAAAGAAGAGTTATACTAGCTTTATGGGAAGTTAGGTATAACGTTTTAAGAGAAGTAAAGAGAATGGTTTACTGATTTTAAAAGATAAGAGACTTAACTTGTTTTACTTGGTAATTAACATTTTGTTAAAAATGTTGTAAAACCTCATTCGCGAGTAATGAGTACTTGATTTTAAAAGCAATAATGTTTCTTGATTTGGAAATCGAATAAGTATCGAACAACCCACAGCAGCGCTAATAAAGGGAAATGTTTTGACTAATAATGTATTAGTAAAACCAATAGAAACTTCCATCTGCATAGAAACTAAGATGAGACAAAATGATGTTACATTTTCTAGATCATGACTGCTTAAATAAGATTGTTATAAACAAGAATAACCTACTCACGTATCAGACATATGTTTCTCAAATTGCCTTTAAAGGAGAATTATATCATTAAGTGATTAAAATTATGAACAACGAAACCTTTCTAAAGTAAGAAACGTGAACATTTGAAATTAGGCAAACCTGAAACATTTGGAAAAGAATGTCGTTACTTGATTTTACGAAGAGAAGTGTTTTGATTTACTTCAAAAGATAATCACTCTATTTTCATATACTACGGGTATTGTGTGACTTTTGTAATCGTAACGTATCTTTTAAAAGATAATGTATGAAGTACTTTGGGAATAGATACCCGACCTGGTTAATCATAATGTAGAAAGTACCTTGTGTGAATAACTTGATTGTATTGATTTGTGATAGTCTTGTAATACTTTCTTGTTGACTTGATAAGTAAACATGTTAGGATGCTACGTGAGTTAGTATCTTGTGATGTTTGTGTAAAGGGGTTTTTCCTTGTTGTGCTTAGGTTGTTTAACGATAAGCTGTTATGATGATATTATATCACTCGTGATTCCGGGGGTTAAGCTGCCCTCCGATGCGGGGTAGACTCAGGCGGGTCTAGTGACCTATGATTCGAGAATACCTTATGCGGGTCTGTATGGCCTATGCGGAGCTACGAGAGTTCCAGGTTAGTTTGCGGCCCTTGTGGTCATGCGGTCTTTGTGGCCATGCGGACGGCGAGTCGGGGCGGCTGCGGGAGTAGCTACCCTCGATGCGGGAATACCTCATGCGGGCCATTGGAGTGGCCCATGCGGGTATGGGAAGTTCGAGGGCTGAAGCGCGCACATTAGATCTGCGGCGAGTGGCGGCTTTGATCATGTGGCCAGTCAGCGAGATCTCATGATCTGATTCGACCTTGTTTGTCTTGTGGGTTTTAGTAGTCGGCTATGCCTTCGCACTTACCGTCACGGTTTTATGATGACTTTGAGGCGTGAGTCACGACTTGACATGTCGCTTATTTATTGTGAGCGTAGTTTTGGTTATCATACATGTCTCTGCTTTATATAGACTACTATGATTTCATTCTGATATTTTGATTTCACATACTTGGTACTGTTGTCTTGACCTCCTTGAAGTGCGTTCATCCGCAGTTGAGGTACACGATCGTTGATCCTAGCTCTCGGTCACGGATTCGGCGTTTGGGAAGCTCCGTTTCTCCGAGACTTATCGGTGGTATAGTCCCACTGTCGTAGTAGGTGTTTACATTCGAGGGTTGGCGGGGCCTGTCCGCCATTGTTGTCGTATCATTCTTAGAAGTGCAGTAATCTGTTGTGGCGAGTTGTAATGGGATATGCTATTCGGTTTTATTGATTTATATATATATGCCGTAAGCGAAGTTTCTCGAACTATTGTTTCATACTTCTTGTTATTTCATGTTATCGTCTTATGTTCTGATTACTCGATGTTGTATCACTAGGGTGCCGGGTAAGGCACCGATCCACGGGCAGGTTGGTCGTGACACTACACCTCAGTAACCCACTTTCACCTTGTTAGTTTTTATTTAGCAATTGTTCTTAAGTATTGTTGTGGCGTGGGGCGTCTTTATTTGCAAAGAGTAGTTAGAGCGTCTATATCGATTTGTGATTCGAGTAAGCCTAGAAGGAACATTCGGGACGAATGTTTCTAAGGGGGGGAGAATGTTATACCCCGTGGTTCGTGCCGATCGCGATCGAGCCTCAGTGCCCATGGCGCTGGGTGATTGTAGGGCATGGCCGTGAGCAGCGCGCGGAAGATCTGAAGGCGGTCGAAGTTTTAAGCGCCCGCCGGAAAGTCTGAGAAGCGGCGTAAGTTTCAGTCGGCGCCGGCATCGCGGGCAGCGCGGCGGGTCTGCGAGAGTTAGTGGAAAATTCTGCCTTTGTTTTGTTTTAAAAGAGGTCATGGGTGGGTGACAAGTGTCCCACCCCATCTGATTTTGCATGTCTTTTATATTGAGCAAGTCTTCAAGACTTGGTCATCTTCCAAACTCTTCTCTCTCTCTAAGCTAAAAAGCTCTCCCTTCTCTCTAGAAAATCAAGAGAAACTCCAAGCTTAAGGAAAATCTGAAAAGTGTGATAAGAAGGAAAGTTATTTGCAAGCTTGTGGAGGTTATTGTGGTGGTGTTCTTGAAAAGGAGGCTAGCAAAATTGTTGGAATATTTTTGGCTAAAGCTCTAAAGGTAACATTTCTTCTCTTGTAGCTAGTTATTGGTGTTGCATGTGAAGAAGAAGGAACTTGTAGTAGTAAATAATGCTCTTAGAATCATTGCATGTAATAAAAATGGTTTGGATATGAAAAGATTGGTTAAGGAGATATTATGAGCATGTTGTAGCCTACAAACTACTTTAGAATTGTTAAGTGTATTGTTTTACCTTATGGGGCAGAATTTTACACACCTAAGTTTGGTTGTGTAATCCCCTTTGAAATGTTGGATTGTTGGGCCTTAAATGTGGCGTTTGGATATTGAATTCGACCTTGAAAAAGGTGGCAAAGTATGTAGAAACAAAGGAAATGCTGCCCAAATTTCCTTAGGAATTAGTAACTTGAACTTGAAATTTCTACATTGAAATTAGGGGTTAATAAACGTATTATGGTCATTATAGGTTGACATATTACGTGCGGTATTTCGGACTTAGCAAGTGGATTAACCGAAGAGGTATGTGGAACTTTCCTATCTCTTGAGCATAAGTAGTTGTACCTATGTAGTACGGTAGACGTACAAGATTTGATATCTTTCACTTGTTTTAAAGTATATGATACTTGTTTCATTTTAAAAGTATAAGTCCCTTGGATTTAGGGAAAATGTATTTGACTAAGGAATAACGCAAATATAATGACTTTATGGGAAGTTGGTTATATTAGCTTTTGAAAGGTTAACAAAGAAAGGTTTACTCTAAGTAAAACAAGTACGGGTAAATGATTTGAAACTGTGAAAGGTGAATTGATTTTTAGGCATTGGTTGCCTAAGGTTTTAAAAAGGAAATGAAGTCACTTGATTTAGAAGCCTGTTATATTTCTAAAAGAAAATGTGACTTGTCTTGAAAAGAAATTGTAACTTGATACTATGGTGATTAGTATCTTGGAATTTTTGTATAAAAAGAGTTATTTCTTAAAAGGTTAGAAGTACATGGTACTTGGGTTGAATTCCCGGATTTTCAATTAAAAGACATGTTAGTGCCTTAGGTATACTAAAATGAGAGGATATATTAATAATGTTAATAAGAAGTTAGGGGATTTCTTTACTTGCTTATTGTTATACCCCGTAGTTCCAGGGTATGTATGTGAGGACGTACGTACGAGAATACGACATTGAAATTGGAAAGGAAGAAAGAGGTGATTTTTCCACGGAAAAGTTTCCGGTTTTTGTGAAGGAAAAAGGTTCGTTAATGGGAATTGGATTCCCAGATTTGGTATTCGGACTTCTTGGAATATTAGAGAATTATGGAATTTTATTTTCGGAAATGGTCACGTGGGGCCAACGGGAGAAATTTACGGTTTTGTGGGGCCTACATTGTTTTCGAGATTTTGGCCATTGTGGATATTTTCGGAAGATGAAATATTTTGGACGAGTAGGAGGGTGACACGTGTCACCCCCTAGGTGGCTTGGCGAATATTATTTGTGCACTGGCCTTGATTAAGTCGTTTTTAAATGAAGCGTTTTACAACTCGCGTAGGGTAAATTCCGGCTATGTCATTTCTAATTTTTGCGGATTTTTCCGAGAGACGAAACATTTTGGACCAACGGGAGGGCGACACTTGTCACCCTCCAATTGATGGACTTGAGGCGTCTATAGGGCCGAATGGGTTGGCTATTTTGTCATGGAGTTGGTAGGATATTTTTGTGTAGTAGATAGAATGGACACTTGCCTAAATCCTCACCCTACACTTGTCTTGCACTTGGCATCATCTTGGCCCTTGGTTGGCCATGTCTTGACCTATAAATACCCCTCTTAAGATGAAGAGTTCTTCATCCACAAAATCTTTCCAAGTCTTGAAAAATCCTTCCCTCCCCAGAGCTTGTTTCGTCCAAAGCCTACTCACCCCAGAGTAAAGTTGGCGAGGCCCCCTCTAAAGCAAGCCCTGGAAACACTACCCACTCCTTGGTAGAAATGTTGCCTTCTAGTATTGTTATAATGCCCAATTACCCTAGCCCAAACCCTTAGTACTTAGTTGAAGTTGTGAAGAACTTCTAGGGTTCTTGGAGCGTTGGAGCGTCTTGGAGTAGGAGCTAAACCTTGCTCGGAGCGACTTTTATCTAGGATATTATTGGGCTTACCGGGTAAATAACCTTACCCTCCTTTTGTAATTAGAATATACGTCTTGTAGAAGTATAGGAATAAGTATAAATACTTAGAAGGATATTAAAGAATAGAATTGAGCGATATCACGATAGAAGGGTTTAAAGAAGAATAATAGAAGCTGTACTTACATGGAATTTGTTTTCCTGATGAACTTGAGTAGCTCACGGGTAGGAAGTCTTTGCCCGAATGTCCATAGAATAGCGAACCCTCCGCTTAGAGCTTTGTACAATCTGATCACAGGCGTTGATAGGCGTGTTGGTATTATAGGTCGATTCTCTGCGCGCGACATATTCAACTTGGCAGGTGGATTTCGCCGAGAAGGTATGTGATTCTTCCTATCCTCTTGAGCATGATATTTTAAAGAATATGTATATAGTACGGTAGATGTACGTGTGTTAACTGAATAATAATTACGGCAATGTCTTGGACTTAAGCACGAATAATAATTACGGCAATGTCTTGGACTTAAGCTGAATAATAAATGCGGCAATGTCTTTTGACTTAAGCTGAATAAAAAGAATCAAGTAGTTCAAAAGAATTAAGAAACCTTTTAAGAGTAACACTTGGTTTTAAAAGCTTAAGAGTTATACTAGCTTTATGGGAAGTTAGGTATAACGGCTTAAGAGTGATAAAAGAATGATTTATTGATTTAAAGAAATAAAGAGATTGACTTAATTATACTAATGTCAAAAAGTTAGAAACCACATTCGTTATTAAATAGTATTTTTGGTTTTCAAAAGGAATGATGTTTCTGCGTCGAATGAATGTCGAACAAACCACAAGCTTAATAAAGTGAAATGTTTTGACTAATAATGTATTAATAAAACCAGTAGAAACTTCCATCTGCATAGGAGCTAAGATGAGACAAAATGATATTACATTTCCTAGATCACGGCTGCTGTAATCAGATTGTTATGAACAATAATAACCTACTCACACATAAGGTATATGTTTCTCAAATTGTTTTAAAGGATTAAAACTATGAACTACGAAACCTTTCAAAATGAGAAACTTGAGTAATTGAAATTAGGAAAACTTGAGCGTTGGGAAAAGAATGTTGTTACTTGATTTTACAAGAGAAGTGTTAGATTTACTTCAAAAGATAATCACTCTATTTTTATACTACGGTATTGTGTGACTTTTGTAAAAGCGGATCTTTTAAAGAGTAATACATGAAGTACTTTGGGGCTAAAAACCGAACTTGTTAACATAATGTAGAAAGTACCTTGTGTGAATAACTTGATTGTATTGATTTGTGATAGTCTTGTAATACTTTCTTGTTGACTTGATAAGTAAACATGTTAGGATCTACGTGAGTTAGTATCTTGTGATGTTTGTGTAAAGGGTTTTCCACTTGTTGTGCTTAGGTTGTTTAACGATAAGTCGTTATGTTAATATTATATCACTCATGATTAGGGGTTAAGGCGCCTCCGTCACGGGGTAGACTTCGGTGGTCTAGTGACTATGATTCGAGAATACCTTATGCAGTGCAGATGGCCTATCGGAACTACGGAGTTCGAGTTAGTATCGGCCGCTTGTGGTCATGCGGTCTTTGTGGCCACGCGGACGGCGAGTCGGGGCGGCTGCCAGGGAGTAGCTACCCTCGATCGCGGAATACCTCATGCGGGCCATTGGAGTGGCCCGTGCGGGCTGCGGGAAGTTCGGGGCTAGGCAGCGCGACATTAGATCTGCGCGAGTGGCGGCTTTGATCATGTGACGTCTAGACATATCTCATAATCTGATTCTGACCTTGTTTGTCTTGTGGGTTTTAGTAGTCGGCTATGCCTTCGTACTTACCGTGCGGTTTTATGATGACTTTGAGGCGTGAGTCACGACTTGACATGGCTTATTTATTGTGAATCGTAGTTTTGGTTATCATACATGTCTCGCTTTATATAGACTACTATGATTTCATTTCTGATATTTTCAGTTTCACATACTTGGTACTGTCGTCTTGACCTCCTTGAGTGCGTTCATGCCGCAGTAAAGGTACTCTACCGTTGATCCCCGTTCTTCGGATCTCCGGTTGAGCGTTGGTAAAGCTCCGTTTCTCCGGAGGCTTAGCATTTTGGTATGGTCCCCTGTCGTTGTAGATATTTGCATTCTGTGGTATGGCGGGGCCGTGTCCCGCCATTGTTGTTTAAACTCTTAGAGTGCAGTAGATTTGTTGTAAGGTTGGGATGAATCTGTTCATTTTGGGGTATTTATATACATTTATGCGAAAGGCAACTTTTCCTAAAGCGTGTCTTAATTATCTTGTTTCATATCTTGGTTGTTTTATATTCCGATTTCTACGATGTATGACTACTTGGGTGCGGGTAAGGCACGATCCACGAGCCGGGCAGGTCGTGACAGATGGTATCGAGCGATTAATCCTCGGAAAGTGTCTGCACCGTATCTAGTAAGTCTTGATTATCGGTGTGTTGTGCACCACAATGTCGAGGCTATAGGATACTTAGGATTGGTTTCCATTCTTCTCACTCTGAGATCGTGCTTTAGAGGCGTGTTATAAGTTGGACCCTCTAACGTATTCCTTTCCTTTACCGGTGATGCCTCGCGCCAGCAACTCGGGCCCCAAAGCGGCAAGGCGGAGGCTGCGAGTGGAGTTCGAGAGAGTTAGAAGGGCACAGCCCAATCATCACTGAGGTGATGCTTCATGCGAGGAGTTACGAGGCGTCGCGGCGGCGAGAGTTTAGCACGCGGCGGCGATTCCTCTGCGGCCATGACATCTGGACTTTCGGTTCACGACTTGGAGCGAAAATATGGATTGGAAGGAGGCGGCCATTACTAGCAAGGGACTTGGCGGCCGAGTATTTTATGTCGGTATACAAGGATATTGATGATTATCTAAAGAAGGGTTGTGAGGAAGTAGCTCTTGATCGAGGAATGAGCGAGCTTGCGTTCGAGATTATGTCTGTGGGTGAGAGAGGTAGAGATCGGCCAGTTAAACAAGATCGTGAAGAGGGCGATTGGTAGGATCATTTGGTAACTCTCGGCGAACCGCCTCGGCCAGAATTAGACATGCGCCTCCGCCCGGTCTGAGTGTCCTCGCGAGTTGATTTTCCTCAGTGTTCACAGTGTGGCAGGCGTCATCCCGGGAAATGCCGTCTTTTTACTGGTGCTTGGTTTACTTGCGGCCGTCAGGGCCCTATGGCGAGGGAATGTTCTATGAGGAAGGATGCCAGTAGGAAGACTCAGCCTACGGTCGATTCGCGGATTGATGGTGCGAGAGGAAGGGGTGTTAGCCAGAGGAGGCCACCCCCACCTCGGTGTGGTCGATGTCATTTTGGGGAGTGTCGTGCTTCTGCGGCAGCTTGTTATGTTTGCGGCCAGCAGGGCCATTTGCGAAATTTTCCAACGAGTTGGCGGGGATGTAGGGACTCGACGCCGGGATCGATGGATAGTTCATCACATTCCCCGGTATCGCCCAATGGCGGGTTTGATTAGAACGACCTAAGGAAGTGCGCGTGAATCTGGTATATACTTAACCCTTTAGAGATTTATATGTGTAGTAAGATGCGAATATTTTAAGTATTGTTTTCGGTTAGCATGGTGTTAGTGTGATTAGAATTTTTTTTAGTTAACCGGGTGAGATTGGGGATAGAGAGTGGGAGCCTTAGAATATTATACGTAGAGACCTTAGGCGAGGCCATCTTTGGTAAAAGCATTATTTCGTGTTTGCCCCTTAACGAGGTGCATCGTATACGTGAGATATTTTTGTGGGATGAATCACGAGTGTTGTGAAATGAAAGAGGGTAGTTGAGCTTAGAAGACCGCTAGGTTTCGTAACGTGATTAGTGAGATTGTTCGAATCGGGGAGCTAGTGTTTTGCGCGTTCTTGGGTCGGGTTGAGGCCATGTGGCGGGTCGACCGCGGCTTTGTATGGTGGTGGGGTCGGTTGTGGTGGTCGCTTTGTGTTAGGATCACGAGGTGTTAGGCCCGGGTTTAGTTAACCATTATGCGAGTTCGTGGATGTGTTCGACCGATGAGATCGGGCCGATGGGGTCAACGTCTTATCTTTTAGTCAAGCGTGTACTCGGTAGTAAGTTGCGAGATGATTACTTCAAGAAGGTTGTAAGGTTGCGGGGTGCCTACCTTCACCTTATGGTGACGAGGAGTCAAATTACTACATTTCTTTTCGGAAGAGTTACCGAGGCAAGGTTAGGAACTCAGTGAATCTCGGTGTCGCATTCACCGGGCAAGTGGTTGGATTTCGAGTATTGTAAGGACTCTTCGCCTCTTGTTGAGTATGTATTTTATAGCTACCGTTTCAGTATTCGGGTGTCGCCGTTTGGAGCCTTTTTATAAGCGCTAGTGTAAGATTGCCGATCGATTGATTCGATGTAAGCAAGGTGCAGATAATTGGTTCGTACTTGTTCAGTAGGGCGTGAATAGGGTGAAGCTTATCCAGAAGAGGTCATTGGCAGCTCAAAGTCAGTGGGAAGCAGTACCAGAAACATGGTAAGTTATGAGAAAGAGTTTGAGTGTACGAGAAGGGTACGACGAGTAAGGGAAGAAGCGAGCATGTATTACAGGCATAGGTGTGATCATTTCGTTTGTAAAGAGTAGGTGCGAAGGGAGTATCTTTTTAGACCTCGAGTAAGAGCTTTTGTGATTGAGGTGATTCCTCGTGGACTTGGAGATAAGTATGTGCGCCTGTTGTGTTGTGGCCAGGTGTGGCATGGTTGTTTCCGTAAGTATAGCAGTAAGGACTATACTGGCGCCTGTTTGTTTTGAGACCTAGAAGGAACATTCGGGACGAATGTTTCTAAGGAGGGGAGAATGTTATACCGTAGTTCCGGGGTATGTATGCGAGGGCGCGTGCGAGAATCTGACATTGAAGTGGAAAGGAAGAAAGAGGTGATTTTTCCACGGAAAAGTTTAGGTTTTGTGAAGGAAAAAGGTTCGTTAATGGGAATTGGATTCCCAGTTTGGTATTCGGACTTCTTGGAATATTAGAGAATTATGTAATTTTATTTTGGAAATGGTCACGTGGGGGCCACGGAGAAATTCTGATTTTAATGGGGCCAGCTTTGTTTTGAGATTTTGGCCATTGTGGATATTTTGGAAGATGAAATATTTTGGGCGAGTAGGAGGCGACACGTGTCACCCCAGTGGCTTGGCGAATATTATTTGTGCCTGGCCTTGGAATTAAGTCGTTTTTAGACGAAACCTTTTACACAACACGCGTAGGATAAATTACGGCTATTTCATTTCTAATTTTTGCGGATTTTTCCGAGAGACGAAACATTTTGGACCAACGGGAGGGCGACACTTGTCACCCTCCAATTGATGGACTTGAGGCGTCTATAGGGCCGAATGGGTTGGCTATTTTGTCATGGAGTTGGCAGGATATTTTTGTGTAGTAGATAGAATGGACACTTGCCTAAATCCTCACCCTACACTTGCCTTGCACTTGGCATCATCTTGGCCTTTGGTTGGCCATGTCTTGACCTATAAATACCCCTCTTAAGATGAAGAGTTCTTCATCCACAAAATCTTTCAAGTCTTGAAAAATCCTTCCTCCTCGAGCTTGTTTCGTCAAAGCCTACTCACCCCTCGAGTAAAGTTGGCTAAGCCCACTCTCTAAAGCAAGCCTGGCCAAACACTACCCCTCCCTTGGTAGAAATGTTGCCTTCTAGTATTGTTATAATGCCCAATTACCTAGCCCAAACCCCTTAGTACTTAGTTGAAGTTGTGAAGAACTTAGGGTTCTTGGAGCGCATTGGAGCGTCTTGGAGTAGGAGCTAAACCTTGCTCGGGAGCGACTTTTATCTAGGATATTATTGGGCTTACCGGGTAAATAACCTTACCCTCCTTTTGTAATTAGAATATACGTCTTGTAGAAGTATAGGAATAAGTATAAATACTTAGAAGGATATTAAAGAATAGAATTGAGCGATATCACGGTAGAAGGGTTTAAAGAAGAATAATAGAAGCTGTACTTACATAGAATTTGTTTTCACGATGAACTTGAGTAGCTCACGGGTAGGAAGTCTGCCCGAATGTCCATAGAATAGCGAACCCTGCGCAGAGCTTTATGCGATCTGATCTGAGACGTTGATAGATGTATTTGGTATTATGAGTCGATTCTCTGCGCGCGACATATTCAACTTGGCGGTGGATTTCGCGAGAAGGTATGTGATTCTTCCTATCCTCTTGAGCATGATATTTTAAAGAATATGTATATAGTACGGTATATATGCGTGTGTTAAGCGAATAATAATTACGACAATGTCTTGGACTTAAGCTGAATAATAATTACGGCAATGTCTTGGACTTAAGCTGAATAATAAATACAGTGATGTCTTTTGACTTAAGCCTGAATAAAAAGAATCAAGTAGTTCAAAAGAATTAAGAAACCTTTTAAGAGTAACACTTGGTTTTAAAAGCTTAAGAGTTATACTAGCTTTATGGGAAGTTAGGTATAACGGCAAGAGTGATAAAAAGAATGATTTATTGATTTAAGAAAATAAGAGACTTGACTTAATTATACTAATGTGAAAAAGTGTGAAACCTCATTCGTTAGTAAATAGTATTTTTGGTTTTCAAAAGGAATAATGTTTCTGCGTCGGAATGAATGTCGAACAAACCACAAGTAATTAATAAAGAAATGTTTTGACTAATAAAGTATTAATAAAACCGGTAGAAACTTCCATCTGCATAGGAGCTAAGATGAGACAAAATGATATTACATTTCCTAGATCATGGTCATTGTAATAAGATTGTTATGAACAATAATAACCTACTCACACATAAGGTATATGTTTCTCAAATTGTTTTAAAAGTTAAAACTATGAACTACGAAACCTTTGAAAATGAGAAACTTGAGTAATTGAAATTAGGAAAACTTGAGCGTTGGGAAAGAATGTTGTTACTTGATTTTACAAAGAAGTGTTCGATTTACTTCAAAAGATAATCACTCTATTTTTATACTACGGTATTGTGTGACTTTTGTGAAAGAAGCGGATCTTTTAAAAAGTAATACATGAAGTACTTTGGGGCTAAAAACCGAACTTGTTAACATAATGTAGAAAGTACCTTGTGTGAATAACTTGATTGTATTGATTTGTGATAGTCTTGTAATACTTTCTTGTTGACTTGATAAGTAAACATGTTAGGATGCTACGTGAGTTAGTATCTTGTGATGTTTGTGTAAAGGGGTTTTCCCTTGTTGTGCTTAGGTTGTTTAACGATAAGCTGTTATGTTAATATTATATCACTCATGATTAGGGGTTAAAGTGCCCTCCGACGCGGGGTAGACTTCGGTAGGTCTAGTGACTATGATTCGAGAATACCTTATGCAGTGCAGTATGGCCTATGCGAACTACGGAGTTCGAGTTAGTATGCGGCCCTTGTGGTGATGGGGTCTTTGTGGCCATGCGGACGGCGTGTACATGACGGTGGCGGGGTGTAGCTACCCTCGATGCGGGGAATTCCTCATGCGGGCCATTGGGTGGCCCGTGCGAGCTCTGGGAAGTTCGGGGCTAGACGCGCGCATTAGATCTGCGGGCGAGTGGCGGCTTTGATCATGTGACGGTCTAGACATATCTCATGATCTGATTCTACGACCTTGTTTATCTTGTGGGTTTTAGTAGTCGGCTATGCCTTCGTACTTACCGTGCGGTTTTATGATGACTTTGAGGTGTGAGTCCACGACTTGACATATTCGCTTATTTATTGTTAATCGTAGTTTTGGTTATCATACATGTCTCCGCTTTATATAGACTACTATGATTTCATTCTGATATTTTGATTTCACATACTTGGTACATCGTCTTGACCTCCTTCGGAGCTACGTTCATCTGCAGTAAAGGTACTCTCTTGTTGATCCGTTCTTAGGATCACCGTTTGACGTTGGAAAAGCTCCGTTTCTCGGAGGCTTAGCATTTTGGTATGGTCCCCTGTCGTTGTAGATATTTGCATTGAGGGTATGGCGGGCCCGTCCGCCATTGTTGTTTTAAACTCTTAGAGGTCTGTAGATCATTTGTAAGGTTGTGATGTAATCGTTCATTTTGGGGTATTTATATACATTTATGCGAAAGGCAACTTTTCCTAAAGCGTGTCTTAATTATCTTGTTTCATATCTTGGTTGTTTTATATTCGTGATTTCTCTAATGTATGACTACTTGGGTGCGGGTAAGGCACGATCCACGAACCGGGCAGTCGTGACAACGATGGTATCGAGCGATTAATCCTCGGAAAGTGTCTCTGAGACCGTATCTAGTAAGTCTTGATTATCGGTGTGTTGTGCACCACACCAATAATCGAGGAGGCTATAGGATATTTAGGATTGGTTTCCATTCTTCTCACTCTGAGATCGTGCTTTAGAGGCGTGTTATAAGTTGGACCCCTAACGTATTCCTTTCCTTTACGGTGATGCCTCGCGCCAGTAACTCGGGCCCCAAAGGGCAAAGCGTGAGGCTGCGAGTGGAGTTGAGAGAGTTAGAAGGGCACAGCCCAATCATCACCGAGTGATGCTTCATGCGAGGAGTTACGAGGCGTCGCCAAAGAAGCAGAGTTTGTACGGCGGCGATTCCCTCTGCGGCCATGACATCTGGACTTTCGGTTCCACGACTTGGAGCGAGAAAATATGGATTGGAAGGAGACGGCCCATTACTAGCGAGGACTTGGCGGCAGAGTATTTTATGTACGGTATACAAGGATATTGATGATTATCTAAAGAAGGGTTGTGAGAAGTAGCTCTTGATCGAGAATAGGCGGGCTTGCGTTGAGATTATGTGCGTGGTGAGAGAGGTAGAATCGGCCAGTTAAACAAGATCAGCAGAAGAGGGCCCGATTGGCAGGATCATTTGGTAACTCTCGGCGAACCGCCTCAGCAGCAGATTAGACATGCGCCTCCGCCCGATGCAGTGTCCCTCGCGGTTGATTTTCCTCGGTGTTCACGATGTGTGGCGTCATCCCGAAATGCGTCTTTCGGTGCTTGTTTTACTTGCGGCCGTCGAGGGCCATATGGCGAGGAATGTTCTATGAGGAAGGATGCAAGTAGGAAGACTCGGCCTACGGTCGATTGCGGATTGATGGTGCGGAGAGGAAGGGTGTTAGCTGGAGAGCCACCCCACCGGTGTGGTCGATGTCATTTTGAAGTGTCGTGCTTCGGCGGCTTGTTATGTTTGCGGCGGCGAGGCCATTTGCGAAATTTTCCAACGAGTTGGCGGGGATGTAGGGACTCGGCCTTCGGATCGATGGATAGTTCATCACCTTCCCGGTATCGCCCGGCGGGTTTGATTAGAATGACCTAAGGAAGTCTGCGTAGATCTGGTATATCCTTAACCCTTTAGAGATTTATATGTGTAGTAAGATGTGAATATCTTAAGTATTGTTTCGGTTAGCATGGTGTTAGTGTGATTAGAATTATTTTTAGTTAAGGGTAAGATTGGGGATAGAGAGAGTGGGAGCCTTAGAATATTATACGTAGAGACCTTAGAGGCGAGGCCATCTTTGGTAAAGAATTATTTCGTGTTTGACCACCCTTATCGAGGTGCATAGTAAACGTGAGATATTTTGTGGGATGAATCCATGAGTGTTTTGAAAGGAAAGAGGGTAGTTGAGCTTAGAAGACCGCTAGGTGTGCGAAACGTGATTAGTGATATTGTTCCGAATCACGGAGCTAGTGTTTCTTGGCGTTCTGGGTCGGGTTGAGGCCATGTGGCGGGTCGACCAGCGGCTGTATGGTGGTGGGTCAGTTTGTGGTGGTCCGCTTTGTGTTAGGATCACGAGGGTGTTAGGCCCAGGTTTAGTTAACCATTGTACGAGTTCGTGGATGTGTTCGACCAGTAGTCGGGCCGATGGGGTCAACCCGTCTTATCTTTTAGTCAAACCGTGTACTCGGTAGTAAGTTGCGAGATGATTATTTCAAGAAGGTTGTAAGGCTGCACGGGGTGCCTACCTTCACCTTATGGTGATGCGAGTCTAAATTACTTGTTTCTTTCTGGAAGAGTTACCAGGCAAGGTTAGGAACTCAGGTGAATCTCAGTGTCGCATTCACCCTCGGGCAAGTGGTTGGATTTCGGGAGTAGCTGTAAGGACTCTTCGCCTCTTGTTGAGTATGTATTTTATAGCTACCGTTTCAAGATTCGTGTCGCCGTTGGAGCCTTTTTATAAGAGCTAGTGTAAGATTGTCGATCGATTGATTCGATGTAAGCAAGGTGCAGATAATTGGTTCGTACTTGTTCAGTAGGGCGTGAATAGGGTGAAGCTTATCCAGAAGAGGTCATTGGCAGCTCAAAGTCAGTGGGAAGCAGTACCAGAAACATGGTAAGTTATGAGAAAGAGTTCGAGTGTACGAGAAAGTGCGACAGTAAGGGAAGAAGCGAGCATGTATTACAGGCATAGGTGTGATCATTTCGTTTGTAAAGAGTAGGTGCGAAGGGAGTATCTTTTTAGACCTAGAGTAGGAGCTTTTGTGATTGAGGTGATTCCTCGTGGACTTGGAGATAAGTATGCGCTTTGTTGTGTTGTGGCGGAGTGTGGCATGGTTGTTTCCGTAAGTATAGCGATAAGGACTATCTTGGCGCTGTTTGTTTGAGACCTAGAAGGAACATTCGGACGAATGTTTCTGGAGAGGAGAATGTTATACCGTAGTTCGTGGTATGTATGCGAGGGCGTGCGTGCGAGAATCGACATTGAAAGTGGAAAGGAAGAAAGAGGTGATTTTTCCACGGAAAAGTTTCGGTTTTGTGAAGGAAAAAGGTTCGTTAATGGGAATTGGATTCCCAGTTTGGTATTCGGACTTCTTGGAATATTAGAGAATTATGTAATTTTATTTTTGGAAATGGTCACGTGGGGCCCACGGAGAAATTCTGATTTTGTAGGGCCCACTTTGTTTTGAGATTTTGGCCATTGTGGATATTTTGGAAGATGAAATATTTTGGGCCAGTAGGAGGCGACACGTGTCACCCCACTGCAGGTGGCTTGGCGAATATTATTTGTGCACAACGCCTTGGATTAAGTCGTTTTTTTGAAGCGTTTTACACAACTCGCGTAGGTAAATTTCGGCTATGTCATTTCTAATTTTTGCGGATTTTTCCGAGAGGCGAAACATTTTGGACCAACGGGAGGCGACACTTGTCACCTCCGATTGATGGACTTGAGGCGTCTATAGGGCGAATGGGTTAGCTATTTTGTCATGGAGTTGGTAGGATATTTTTGTGTAGTAGATAGAATGGACACTTGCCTAAATCCTCACCCTACACTTGCCTTGCACTTGGCATCATCTTGGCCCTCGGTTGGCCGTGTCTTGACCTATAAATACCCCTCTTAAGATGAAGAGTTCTTCATCCACAAAATCTTTCAAGTCTTGAAAAATCCTTCCCTCCCTCGAGCTTGTTTCGTCCAAAGCCTACTCACCCCCTCGAGTAAAGTTGGCGAGCCCCACTCTAAAGCAAGCCCTAGAAACACTACCCCCTTGGTAGAAATGTTGCCTTCTAGTATTGTTATAATGCCCAAATTACCTAGCCCAAACCCTTAGTACTTAGTTGAAGTTGTGAAGAACTTCTAAGGGTTCTTGGAGCGCATTGGAGCGTCTTGAGTAGGAGCTAAACCTTGCTCGGGGCGACTTTTATCTAGGATATTATTGGGCTTACGAGGGTAAATAACCTTACCCTCCTTTTGTAATTAGAATATACGTCTTTGTAGAAGTATAGGAATAAGTATAAATACTTAGAAGGATATTAAAGAATAGAATTGAGTGATATCACGATAGAAGGGTTTAAAGAAGAATAATAGAATCAGATTTACATGGGTGTTTTCTGATGAACTTGAGTAGCTCAGGGTAGGAAGTCTTTGCCCGAATGTCCATAGAATAGCGAACCCTGCGCAGAGCTTTTATGCGATCTGATCTAGACGTTGATAGACGTATTTGACTGTTATAGGTCGATTCTCTGCGCGCGACATATTCAACTTGGCAGGTGGATTTCGCCGAGAAGGTATGTGATTCTTCCTATCCTCTTGAGCATGATATTTTAAAGAATATGTATATAGTACGGTAGACGTACGTGTGTTAACTGAATAATAATTACGACAATGTCTTCGGACTTAAGCCTGAATAATAATTACGGCAATGTCTTCGGACTTAAGCCTGAATAATAAATGCAGATGTCTTTTGACTTAAGCTGAATAAAAGAATCAAGTAGTTCAAAATAATTAAGAAACTTTTTAAGAGTAACACTTGGTTTTAAAAGCTTAAGAGTTATACTAGCTTTATGGGAAGTTAGGTATAACGGCTTAAGAGTGATAAAAAGAATGATTTATTGATTTAAGAAAATAAGAGACTTGACTTAATTATACTAATGTGAAAAAGTGTGAAACCTCATTCGTGAGTAAATAGTATTTTTGGTTTTCAAAAGGAATGATGTTTTACCGATCGAATGAATGTCGAACAAACCACAATAGCTAATAAAGGGAAATGTTTTGACTAATAAAGTATTATTAAAACCAAGAGAAACTTCCATCTGCATATGAGCTAAGATGAGACAAAATGATATTACATTTCCTATATCATTGCTGATGTAATAAGATTGTTATGAACAATAATAACCTACTCACACATAAGGTATATGTTTCTCAAATTGTTTTAAAGGATTAAAACTATGAACTACGAAACCTTTCAAAATGAGAAACTTGAGTAATTGAAATTAGGCAAACTTGAGCGTTGGGAAAAGAATGTTGTTACTTGATTTTACAAAGAGAAGTGTTCGATTTACTTCAAAAGATAATCACTCTATTTTTATACTACGTATTGTGTGACTTTTGTGAAAGAAACGGATCTTTTAAAAGAGTAATACATGAAGTACTTTGGGGCTAAAAACCCGAACTTGTTAACATAATGTAGAAAGTACTTGTGAATAACTTGATTGTATTGATTTGTGATAGTCTTGTAATACTTTCTTGTTGACTTGATAAGTAAACATGTTAGGATGCTACGTGAGTTAGTATCTTGTGATGTTTGTGTAAAGCGGGTTTTCCTTGTTGTGCTTATGTTGTTT
This sequence comes from Przewalskia tangutica, assembly GCA_029844215.1. Lineage (NCBI taxonomy): Eukaryota > Viridiplantae > Streptophyta > Magnoliopsida > Solanales > Solanaceae > Przewalskia > Przewalskia tangutica. The sequence goes on from CM056718.1 coordinate 111,089,608, forward strand.
AACGATAAGTCGTTATGTTAATATTATATCACTCATGATTCCGGTTGTCGCCTCCGTCGCGGGTAGATCAAAGTGTCTAGTGACCTATGATTCGAGAATACCTTATGCAGTGCAGATGGCCTATGCGAACTACGGAGTTCCAGTTAGTATCGCGCCCTTGTGGTCACGCGGTCTTTGTGGCCACGCGGACGGCGAGTCCAGGACGCTGCCGGAGAAGCTACCCTCGATGCGGAATACCTCATGCGGGCCATCGAGTGGCCCGTGCGAGCTACGGGAAGTTCGGGGCTAGACGCGCATTAGATCTGCGCGCGAGTGGCGGCTTTGATCATGTGACGGTCAGACATATCTCATGATACGATTTACGACCTTGTTTGTACTGTGGGTTTTAGTAGTCGGCTATGCCTTCGCACTTACCCCGCACGTTTTATGATGACTTTGAGGCGTGAGTCACGACTTGACACGATCGCTTATTTATTGTGAATCGTAGTTTTGTTATCATACATGTCTCCCGCTTTATATAGACTACTATGATTTCATTTACGTGATTTTCGCCACATACTTGGTACTGTCAGATCGACCTCCTTCGTGGCCGTTCATTCCGCAGTAAAGGTACTCTACCGCTGACCCCCGTTCTTAGGATCACCGTTTCGGCGTTGGAAAAGCTCCGTTTCTCCGGAGGCTTAGCATTTTGGTATGGTCCCCTGTCGTTGTAGATATTTGCATTCAGGGGTATGGCGGGGCCCTGTCCCGCCATTGTTGTTTTAAACTCTTAGAGGTCTGTAGATCTGTTGTAAGGTTGGGATGTAACTGTTCATTTTGGTGTATTTATATACATTTATGCCGAAAGGCAACTTTTTCCCAGAAACTGTGTCTTAATTATACTGTTTCATATCTTGGTTGTTTTATATTCCGCTGATTTCTCTGATGTATGACTACTTGGGTGCCCGGGTAAGGCACTAATCACGGGCCCCGGAACGGGTCGTGACACTTATGTTATGATATGATAGGTCGGTAGTGCTTATGTTATGTTATGATAAGCCGGTAGTGCTTATGTTATGTATGATAGGCCGGTAGTGCTTATGTTATGTATGATAGGCCGGTAGTGCTTATGTTATGTATGATAGCCGGATGAGCTATGTTATATATATATATTATTACGGGGTAAACCCCGGGTTATTATTTATGCCATGGATTTGCTACCCATGATGCGAGCGCGCTTGCACTCACGCGATCCGACCACGTGATCCACGCGGGTGAAATAGTCCCACGCGAGTACGGCGATGGTACTCATGCGCGTCCACGGGATCCATGCGGGTGAAATAGTCCCACGACGAGCGGATGACCTCATGCGGGTCCACAGGACCCATGTGGGTGAAATAGTCCCAGGAGTAGGATTGCTTAATGATACTACGGGCGAGGTACCCTGTTTTGATCATGAGCCTCCTATTTTTATGCTGTAAGATTTATACTTGTTACTCTCATTGTTAGTAAGGCACAGTGCAAGGAAATTGATTTTTATCTATGACTCCAGCTTATTTTTGACTTATGATATTATTACGGTATTTTCCAGTTTTACATACTTGGTACATATTGTGTACTGACCCCCTTCCTCGGGGGCTGCGTTCATGCCGCATGTATGGGTAAGCAGGTGGTGGATCCTCATTCTTAGGATCTTTGCTCAGGGTCAGAAGCTCCATTACTCCGGAGGCTTGACTTGATTTTTGGTACGGTTCTCCCTGACGTTGTAGGTTTTGTGTACATTCAGGGGTATGACGGGGCCCTGTCCCGTCATGGTTGTTACAAACTCTTAGAGGCCTGTAGTCCGGTTATAAATCGGGTTATTAAGGATGTAACTGTTCAGTTATGTTTTATTTATGTTACGGAAAGGTAGCCATTTTTGGGTTAGCCTATTTTATCTTATATGGTTCTTGTTTGTGAGTTTATTTCCGCTGGTTTTCTCTGATGTTGTATCACAAGGGTGCCCGGGGTAAGGCACCAGTCACGGATCCGAGGTCGGGTCGTGACACTCATAGTGCCCATACCGGGTCCTGAATGCCATCTTTGAGATATCTGCCTCTCGAACTCGCACCTGATGATAACCAGACCGCATGTCTATCTTGGAGAAACACCTCGCACCCTGCAACTGGTCAAACAAATCATCAATCCTGGGGAGGGGGTATCTATTCTTGATGGTTACCTTATTCAGCTGCATGTAATCAACACACATACGCAGCGTCCCATCTTTCTTCTTCACAAACAAAACCGGTGCTCCCCAGGGAGAAACACTAGGCCTGATAAAGCCTTTTTCCAAAGAAATATTTCATTTGGTCCTTCACTCCTCAACTCAAAGAGTGTCATCCTGTATGGCGGAATAGATATAGGTCGAGTGTCTAGCAACATATAAATACAAAACTCAATCTCCCTCTCATGAGGGATACCCGGGAGATCGTCTGGGAAAACATCTGGAAACTCCCTAACCACTGGCACTGACTGAAGAACTGGCACCTCAGCCTCTGTATCGAATACCCAAACCAGATGATAGATGTACCCTTTCTGCACCATCTTCCTGGCCTTGAGGTAAGAAATAAACCTACCCCTCGGCGACGCCGTTGCCCTTCCACTCGATAAGCGCTCACCAGAAAATGGAACCGACCAACCTCGCTCTACGATCAGCGTTGGCATAACAAGAAGTCAACCATCCATACCCATAATGACGCTAAAATATGTCATCTCTAACTCTATCAAGTTCCAGTGGTCCGACGATCAGAATAAACACCGGGCAACCTTTGTACACCCGCTCAGCTAACACCGAATCACCCACTGGCGTAGCTACCTCAAAAGACTCTATCGACACCGGCTCTATCCCGATTCTACCAGCAACAAGAGGGGACACATAGGACAAGGTAGAACCTGGATTTATCAAAGCATATACGTCACAGCATGAAATCAATAATGTACCTGTGACGACGTCAGGGGAAGCCTCCTGATCCTGGCGGCTGTCTAAGGAATATATGCGGTTTTGTGGACCGCTAGAACTGGGACCCCCACCACGACCTCTGCCGCGGCCTGCCGGTCCGTGAACACCCTGCCTTCCGTGGCGCATAACTATAGAAGGAAGACCCAAAGAATCGATCTGTCGCTTACGAACCATGCCACCCATGCTGCCTCTGATCGGACAATCTCTCTTCAAATGGCCCTGCTGGCCACAAGAGTAACAAGCTCCTGGAGGAACACGACACCCCCCACGATGGCAATCACCACATCGACCACACCGATGTATAGGTGGCCTCATCTGACTGGAACTTCGGTTCCTCTGGGAACCCGAAGCCCTGGAGCCCTGTCCTACTCCTGAATGACCCGACTGATCAACCCTCCTGCCAGAAAACCGAGAAGGGGCACTCTGTGCCGGCTGAAATGTGGACCTAGTCTGCTGCTGAGGTTGTCCGCCTCGAAAACTGCCCTGAGACCCTGTTGTCCTGGCCCTCTTGGGCTGGCCTGAGTCTAGCTGATCCTCCCTCTCTCTGTCCTCTATCCCCTGCGCATACGCCTGCATCCTGGCAATATCCATACCCGGCTGAAGGGCCACCCCCAAGCATGCAGTAATCATATGACGGTCTAGTCCCATCACATAGCGATGAACTCTGTCCGCCATGTCAACTACAATGGTGGACGCATACCTGGCCAATGAGTCAAACTCCAGGCTGTACTCCCTGATAGTCCTCCCATTCTGCCTCAAGGTCAAGAATCTATCCACGCGGGCTCTCCTCATCTCAGGAGGCAAAAAGTGATCCAGGAAGGCCTCTGTGAACTCCTCCCAAACAGCTGGAAGAGCACCCTCACCTCTAGACAGCTCCCATGACTCAAACTACCAACGCAATATCGCATGTCGGTAAGAGGCTAGCATAACTGACTCTGTCTCCGAGGCCCTAAGCACCTGCATAGTCCGCTGTAACTGCCGAATAAACTCCTGAGGATCCTCCTCAGATCTCGAACCATAGAACTCGGGTGGATGACAACCCAGAAAATCCTGAATCGGCAAATTGTCGGCTCTAGGGTTAGCTACCTGCTCACCTCGGTCTTTGCCGCTCGCTACTATCTTTGGTCAATAACCGGATCTTCTCCCCGTAATCTCTATACTCAGCCCCTGGCTGTGGAATTAGAGGCTCAGGTACCGGAACCTCTGGAGCTACTGCCGCTCTCGGCTCCTCTAATACTGCTGGCGTGGCTGAACTCGCCGACCCGCCTACTACCCCAGGCATAGTCTGTGCCTGAGTCCTAGTAACCCTCTGCGTACCACTAGCAGCTCCTGTTGCTGCCTTGCCCTTCTGGGCCCTGGTCGTCTTCCGTGGAGGCATAACTGATACATAAGAATAGGTCAGAGAGGATTCAACCTAATAAGACAGCTCTACTGCACGATCTCAGAGAGAGAAGAATGGAAACCAATCCTAAATGTCCTATAGCCTCCTGATTATAGATGTGGTGCACAACACACCGATAATCAAGATTCTACCAGACACGGTCTGTAGACACTTTCCGAGGACTAACTGCTCTGATACCACTTTAATCACGACCCGACCCCGGGCAGCGGCTGGTGCCCTACCTGGGCACCCCTTTCAGGTATACATCAGAGAATAGCAGCGGAACATACACAACACATAAACATGTTTAGACAATAAACATCACAGGCTGGCCGATAAGGCCGCCCTCCATAAAATATACATAACCAAAAGTAAAACAGTACAACTCTGTTCTTACAGCCCAAACCACAAATGTGACTACTGCACTTAGGAATAACAATCGTGGCGACAGGCCCCGCCGCACCTGAATATACATAATATCTACAACATCGTGAAACCGTACACAAAGACAAGCCTCCGAGAAATGGAGCTTCGACACTGATCGGTGATCCTAAGAATGAGGATCCACCACCGCTACCCTACTGCGGCATGAGCGCAGCCCAGAGAAGGGTCGATTACAATATGTACCAAGTATGTAAAACTGGAAAATACTGTAATTATATCATAAGTCTAAATAAAGCTGGAGACATGGATGATAATCAAATTACAGTGCACTGTGCCTTACTAACAATGAGAGTAACAAGTATAAACTTTACTGCATAAAAATAGGAGGCTCATGATCAAAGTAGGGTCACCCGCCTGTAGTATCATTAAGCAATCCTACTCCTGAGACTATTTCACCCGCATAGGTCCTACGGACCCGCAATGGAGCGATGCGCTCCGCATGGGACTATTTCACCCGCTTGGGCCCGGTGGGCCCGCAATGAGTACAAATGCCGATGTTACACCCCGTAGTTCCACAGTATGTATATGAGGACGTACGTACGAGAATACGACATTTAAATTTGAAAAGAAGAAGGATGTGATTTTTCGACGGAAAAGTTTCCGGTTTTTGTGAAGGAAAAAGGTTCGTTAATGGGAATTGGATTCTCAGATTTGGTATTTGGACTTCTTGGAATATTAGAGAATTATGAAATTTTATTTTCGGAATTTGTCACGTGGGGCCCACGGGGAAAATTTACGGTTTTGTGGGGCCCACTTTGTTTTTGAGATTTTTGGCATTACGGATATTTTCGGAAGATGAAATATTTTGGACGAGTAGGGGGGCGACACGTGTCACCCCCATTTGGCCATGTTGGCCGACGATGGTGGATGTCAGTGTCCTCGACCGAGCTTGGTGGAGACACGCTAGCACATGTCTCAAGTTTGTGTGGAACATGTGGTTGGTAGGACCCACACACACATGTCCCAATCTAGACCACACACTTGCTTTGATCTTGGCCATTGGTTGGCCTACAAATACACCCTTAAGGCTTGCAAGATTTCTTCATCACTTAGAATTATTTCCAAGAGAAAAATTATACTCCCTCCCCTTATGTGCTCTCGGCCGAACCCCCCTCCCCCTTAGGCAAGACTTGTTCAAATGTTGTTGTATAATCCCAAATACCTTAGCCTAGTATCCCTAGTAGTATTCTAAAGTAATCCCAACATAAGAGCCCGGAAATACTACTTTATTCCTTTAGTCGCAAAATGAAACCCTAGGAAAATCTTCATAGCTTGGATGAAGTGTTAAGAGAAGTTGTTTAGAAACTTCTAAGGGTTTCTTGGAGCGGATTGGAGCGTAAGGAATAGGAGCTAAACGTTTCTCGGGATCGACTTATAAATCTTGGATAATTTTGGGCTTATCGAGGTAAAGATCTTTATCCCCCTATTGTAATTGGAGATTACATGTTGTAGTAATGTATAGTTGAGTATACTATATGTAGAATGAATATTGAAAAGATTTGAACTGTATTTACATTGGACTGTATTTACAGTAGACTTGTGTAGTATTACTGTGGGGCAGTTTTGTACACGTCCAGTAGGCGTGTAACCCCCTTTGAGTTGTTGGCTATTGGTATCGAGCCTTGAAAGAGGTGGTGGTAAGTTGTTGCAGGGGAGGTGCTGCCCAATTTTCCGTAGAATAAGGAACTGTGTACGTAGAATATTCTACGAAGAAGTTTAGAAGTTGATAGATGTATTGTGATTGTTATAGGTGGATTGTCTACGCGCGGCATACTCGACTTGGCTTGTGGATTAAGCCGAAGAGGTATGTGATTCTTCCTATTCTCTTGAGCATGACTATTTGTGAAATATATAGTGCGGTAGACGCACGGGTGTTAAAGAAGTTTGATTCTTTTTTGTGTCCTTGACTTGATTCTAAAGTTAAGTGACTTGATATGAAATGTTAGAACTTGAATTGTGTTAAAAAGTTGTGAAACCTCATTCGTGAGTAATGAGTACTTGGTTTTTAAAAGAATAAAGTTATCTTGATTTCGGAAATGAGAGTAGTTGTCCTTGGTTGGTTTAAAACATAAAGTGTTATAATAGCTTTATGGGAAGTTAGTTATAACGACTTTATGAAAACAAAAGAATGATTTTGTTATTGGATTTAAAATGGTAACTTGACTTTAAAAGGAGAAGTGATTTGGTTTAAATAGAAGGCATGGTATTGTCTTGATTTGGTTTAAAAGGAAGGCATGGTATTGTCTTGGTTTTTTAAAAGAAGGTATGGAAATTGTTTTGGTTTATTTAAAATAATAGTTACTCTATTTTGGATACTACGAGTGTTAGTATCATGTGACTTTTGTGAAAGAAATGGATTTCTTTAAAGAGTTAAAGTATGTAGTGCTTTGGGGTTAAAACCCGGATTTTTGGCATAAAATAAAAGTACCTTGAGTGTGAGTAACTTGCCTATGTTTGTTTGTGATAGCCTTGTTGTGCAAGTATTGTATCCTCATGCTACCGTGTCTCTCGAATGGAGGGCCGGTCATGTTATTCTTAATCATTTTTTGGCATACTAACTCGATGGATGGTCCACGAGTATGCGGCCATGATGAGGTTTCGTTCCCTGTCGATAGTGTTATTCCATGGAATAGCTTTCCATGAGGTTTACTGATGCAGGGTGGATCTGGTAGCTAGTCCTCGTACTTGCCGCCGGGCCGTTCTTGATTACGGTAGTTGGCTTTCGTACTTGCCCCGGTCAGTGTTAGGACGAAGTCTCGTGATGCAGGGTGGATCTGGTAGTTAGCCACGACTTGCCCCACGACGTGATCGCAGGTAGATCGGTAGAGGCTATCAGACTTGCCCGCCGCCTTCGTGACGCAGCTTTTTCGATTTAGACCAAGTTTCGTGATGCAGGTGGATCTGGTAGTTAGCTTACGTGCCCGGCCGCGGCGTGATGCGAGTGGATCTCGTGGCTATCGACTTGCCGCCACCTTCGTGATCTGATTATATAGCATCTGCACGGTAGGTTCGTAGCTTCAGCTTGCCGATCGATTGATGATGCAGTTGGTTCTCGTAGCTATGCCTTCAGATTGCCGACGGTTCTTATGACACAGTGGGACACGATGTTCATGTGTACTCCTTGGTGTTGTTATATCATGCATCGGCAGTGAGGAAGGAATTCCACGGGCATGATTGATATTGTGGGCGTGAGACCCATGGTTATATTTGAGTGATGACTTTAAGGGCGTGAGTCCCTGACTTGACATGACTGCTTATATGTTGTGTACTGTAGTTTGGTTATCATACATGTCTCCTGCTTTTTCATTTACAGTATTTTCAGTTTAACATATACTGTTGCCAGATCGACCTCCTTGGCCGCGTTACGCCGCAGGTAGAGGTACACCAGTTGTTGATCCTCGCTCATAGGATCACAGTTCTGCGTTTTGGGAAGCTCTGTTTCTCCGGAGGCTTATCTTTTGGTATGATTCCCTGAGTTTGTAGGTTCTTGTACATTCAGGGGTATGGCGGGGACCTGTCCCATCATAGTTGTTATAAAATTCTTAGAGGTATGTAGTACTGTTGTGGGAAGGGTTTGTAAAGGATGTAACTGTTCAGGTTTAATTATTTATATATGCAGAAAGGTGACCGTTTTGGTTAGCCTGTTTCTTGTTTCACTGTTTATCTTTTATGAGTTTTTATTTCCGCTGATTTTCTCTGATGTTGTATCACTAGGGTGCCCGGGGTAAGGCACCAGTCGCGGGCCCGAGGTCTGGTCGTGACAAAAGTGGTATCAAAGCAGTTAATCCTCGGAAAGTGTCTACAGACCGTATCTAGTAGAGTCTTGATTATCGGCGTGTTGTGCACCACACCTATAATCAGGAGGCTGCAGGATATTTAGGATTGGTTTCCATTCTTCTCACTCTGAGATCGTGCCTTAGAGCTGTGTTATAAGTTGGACCCCCTCTGGCGTATTCGTATGTGCTAGTTATGCCTCTACGCAAGGCAACCAGAGCCCAGAAGGGCAAGGCAGCAGAGAGAGCTGCGAGTAGAATAAAGAGGGTTACGAGGGCACAGGCCCAGTCATTACCTGAGATAGTGCTTCATTCGGGGAGTTCTGCGACGCCGCTAGCCCCAGGAGAGTTTAGAGCAGCAGCAGTATCTACAGAGACCACGATACCTGAGCCTCCAGTTTCACGGCCAGGAGCCGAGGATATAGGTTACAAAGAGATGGCCCAGTTACTAGCTAGGTTTGTGGTTAGACATGAGGACAGACGAGAGTCGGAGGTTCCAGTAGTACCAGTGGTTCACCCTAGATCCGATAGTTTGAGACTTTGGGACTTCTCGAGTTGCAGTCCACCAGAGTTCTATGGATCGAGAGCGGAGGGTGATCCTCAGGAGTTTATTCGACAGTTACAGCGGATCATGAAAGTGATCAAGGCCTTAGAGACAGAGCCGGTAGTATTGGGTTCACATCGGCTGCGTGATACTGCGATCGGTTTGATTCACGGAACCGCCCCGGGAGCATGCGCTCACCTGGTCGACGAGTTCTCAGGGGCATTTCTTATACACTTCTTGCCTTCGCAGATGAGGAGAGCCCGAGTGGATAGTTTTTTTGTCGAGACACAATGGGCGGACAGTTCGAGAGTACAATATAGAATTCGACTCATTAGCTCGGTATGCCCCCACTCTGGTAGCGGACATGGAGGATAGAGTGCACCGATGTGTCACGGGACTTGACGATTATTTAGCAGAGGGTTGCACGGATATAGTTCTTCAGCCGGGCATGGATATTGCCCGACGCAGTTTATGCGTTGCGGTCGAGGAACGTAAGTCGGCGTAATGACCCGCATCGCCAGAAGAGGCGAGACAAAGAGGTCCTTTGGTAACTTTCGAGGCGTGCGCCTCAAAGAAGACAGATATGTACCTCACGGCAGACAGAGTGTTCCTCCACCACATCGGGGCGTTCGATATTCGGGAGTTGGTCGAGCTCCGTGGCTTCGTTCACAGATATATATAGGTTCTAGCCAGCCGGATTCATTTTTCCCTCAGTGTTCATGATGTGGCAGGCGTCATTCCGGGAAATGTCGTCTTTTTACTGGTGCTTGTTTTACTTGCGGCCGTCAGGGCTATGTGATGAGAGAATATCCTAGTAGGAGGGATACAGGTGGGATGACTCGCCACCGGTCGATTCATGGTTCGATTGTTCGGAGGAGAAGGGGTGTTAGTCAGATGAGACCACCCCTACCTCGGTATGGTCGATGTGGTAGAACCCATTATGGAGAGTGTCGTGCTAGTTTGGGAGATTGTTATACTTGCGGCCGACATGGCCGCTTTGCGAAGGATTGACCGATCAGAGGTAGCACGGATGTTAGGACTCAGCTTTCGGGATCAGTGGCTGGTTCATCGTCTTCTATAGCTATGCGCCCAACAGGGCAGGATTATGCTTAGAGCGACAAAGGGGAAAGTGAAGCAGTAGTTACAGGTATATCCTTGACCCTCTAGAGATTAGTATGCGTGATATGATGATTTTATGATTAACTGTTACGTTCGGATAGCATTGTGTAAATTGTGTTTAAGACACTTGGTTTAGAGTGAGAAGGTAAGTTTGGAGACAGGGGAATTGTGAGCCTTAGAATATAGATAACCGTGGAGACATTAGATGTAAGCCCGTCTTGAGTAAAAGATTTTTGTGGGTGATCTCTATCGAGGTACATAGTATACGTGGAGTGTATTTGTGTGATAAGTCCATGAGTGGTGTGAAATGTAAGTGGGTAGTTAAGCTAAGGAGACCACTAGGTTTTTCATGACTTGTATAGTGAGATTGTTCCGGACCAGGAACAAGAGTTGATACGAAGTGGGTCGGGTTGAGGCCATATTGCGGGTCAACCCGCAGCCCAGAATGAAGTGGGGTAAGTTTGAGGTGGTCCCGCTAGGTGAAAGGGTCACGAGGGTGCTAGGCCCAAGTTTAGGTAACCATCGTACGAGTTCGTGGATGTGTTCGACTTGAATCGAATTATGAAGGCCGGGAATGGCCTTAAAGGAAAATTGAAGCTAGTAAGATGACCAAGCTTGGGGGTGGTAACTCCAAGGTTTTGGAAACTGAAGCGATGACGGAAGTGTGGTACGTGTACTAGAAGAGTTCGGGTGTTCGAAAAGGGTACGACGAGTAAGGGAAGAAGTGAACATGTGTTAAGAGAAGGGAAGTGATCATTTTGTGAAGTAACGAGGTGAAGAAAGTATCCTTTAGACCATGGGTGGAAGCTTTAGTGTTGTTATACACGTTAGAGGTGATTCCTCATTGGCTTGGATTTGAGTTTGGCGCATGTGTTATATTATGGCCAGGTGTGGCATAATTGGTTATGTAAGTATAGTAGTAAAGACTATACCGGCACAGGTATGTTTGGAGACTTAGAAGGAACATTCGGGACGAATGTTTCTAAGGGGGAAAGAATGTTACACCCCGTAGTTCCAGGGTATGTACATGAGTACGTACGTACGAGAATACGACATTTAAATTTGAAAGGAAGAAGGATGTGATTTTTCGACGGAAAAGTTTTCGGTTTTTGTGAAGGAAAAAGGTTCGTTAATGGGAATTGGATTCCCAGATTTGGTATTTGGACTTCTTGGAATATTAGAGAATTATGGAATTTTATTTCCGGAATTGGTCACGTAGGGCCCACGGGGAAAATTTACGGTTTTGTGGGGCCCACTTTGTTTTCGAGATTTTTGGCATTACGGATATTTTCGGAAGATGAAATATTTTGGACGAGTAGGGGGGCGACACGTGTCACCCCCATGTGGCCATGTTGCCGATTTATGGTGGACAAGTGTCCCTTGACCGATTTGGTGGAGACATGTGGCTAGCCACATGTCTCAAGTTTGTGTGGAACATGTGGTTGGTAGGACCCACACACACATGTCCCAATCTAGACCACACACTTGCTTTGATCTTGGTCATTGGTTGGCCTATAAATACACCCTTAAGGCTTGCAAGATTTCTTCATCACTTAGAATTATTTCCAAGAGAAAAATTATACTCTCTCCCCTTATGTGCTCTCGGCCGAACCCCCCTCCCCCTTAGGCAAGACTTGTTCAAATGTTGTTGTATAATCCCAAATACCTTAGCCTAGTATCCCTAGTAGTATTCTAAAGTAATCCCAACATAAGAGCCCGGAAATACTACTTTATTCCTTTAGTCGCAAAATGAAACCCTAGGAAAATCTTCATAGCTTGGATGAAGTGTTAAGAGAAGTTGTTTAAAAACTTCTAAGGGTTGCTTGGAGCGGATTGGAGCGTAAGGAATAGGAGCTAAACGTTGCTCAGGATCGACTTATAAATCTTGGATAATTTTGGGCTTATCGAGGTAATGATCTTTATCCCCTATTGTAATTAGATATTACATGTTGTAGTAATGTATAGTTGAGTATACTATATGTAGAATGAATATTGAAAAGATTTGAATCAGATTTACATTGGGTGTATTTACAATGAGACTTGTGTAGTATTCGTGGGCGCTTTGTACACGCCGATGGCGTGTAACCCCCTTTGAGTTGTTGGCTATTGGTATCGAGCCTTGAAAGAGGTGGTGGTAAGTTGTTGCAGGGGAGGTGCTGCCCAATTTCCCGTAGAATAAGGAACTGTGTACTTAGAATATTCTACGAAGAAGTTTAGAAGTTGATAGATGTATTGTGATTGTTATAGGTGGATTGTCTACGCGCGGCATACTCGACTTGGCTTGTGGATTAAGCCGAAGAGGTATGTGATTCTTCCTATCCTCTTGAGCATGACTATTTGTGAAATATATAGTGCGGTAGACGCACGGGTGTTAAAGATGTTTGATTCCTTTTTGTGTCCTTGACTTGATTCTAAAGTTAAGTGACTTGATATGAAATGTTAGAACTTGAATTGTGTTAAAAAGTTGTGAAACCTCATTCGTGAGTAATGAGTACTTGGTTTTTAAAAGAATAAAGTTATCTTGATTTCGGAAATGAGAGTAGTTGTCCTTGGTTGGTTTAAAACATAAAGTGTTATAATAGCTTTATGGAAAGTTAGTTATAACGACTTTATGAAAACAAAAGAATGGTTTTGTTATTGGATTTAAAATGGTAACTTGACTTTAAAAAGAGAAGTGATTTGGTTTAAAAAGAAGGCATGGTATTGTCTTGATTTGGTTTAAAAAGAAGGCATGGTATTGTCTTGGTTTTTTTAAAAGAAGGTATGGAAATTGTTTTGGTTTACTTAAAATAATAGTTACTCTATTTTGGATACTACGAGTGTTAGTATCATGTGACTTTTGTGAAAGAAATTGATCTTTTTAAAGAGTTAAAGTATGTAGTGCTTTGGGGTTAAAACCCGGATTTTTTGCATAAAATAAAAGTACCTTGAGTGTGAGTAACTTGCCTATGTTTGCTTGTGATAGCCTTGTTGTGCAAGTATTGTATACTTATGCTACCGTGTCTCTCGAATGGAGGGCCGGTCATGTTATTCTTAATCATTTTTGGGCATACTGACTCGATGGATGGTCCACGGGTATGCGGCCATGATGAGGGTTCGTTCCCTGTCGATAGTGTTATTCCATGGACTAGCTCTCCATGAGGTTTACTGATGCATGGTGGATCTGGTAGCTAGTCTTCGTACTTGCCCCGGTGTTTGCTGATGCAGGCTGGTTCTGGTAGTTGGCTTTCGTACTTGCCCCGGTCAGTGTTAGGACGAAGTCTCGTGATGCAGGGTGGATCTGATAGTTAGCCTCACGATTGCCGGCCAAGACGTGATGCGAGTGGATCCAGAGGCTATCGATTTGCCGGCCACCGGACGCAGCTTTTTCGCTTTAGACCGTAGTTTCGTGATGGATTGTGGATCTGGTATTTAGCTTACGTACTTGCCCCGGTCAGCGACGTGATGCAGGGTGGATCTGGTAGAGTTTATCGTACTTGCCTTGGCCGCCCGTGATACGATTATATAGATCTTGTTGTACGAGGTTCTCGTAGCCGGCTTTCGTACTTGCCGATCGATTGATGATGCAGTTGGTTCTCGTAGCTATGCCTTCGCATTGCCTCAGACGGTTCTTATGACACGTGGGACACGGTGTTCATGTACTCCTTGGTGTTGTTATATCATGATCACTGGCAATGAGAAGGAATTCCACGCATGATTGATATTGGGCGTGAGACCCATGGTTATATTTGAGTGATGACTTTGAGGGCGTGAGTCCCTGACTTGACATGACTTCTTATATGTTGTGTACTGTAGTTTGGTTATCATACATGTCTCCTGCTTTATATAGACTATTATGATTTCATTTACAGATTTTCGATTTCACATACTTGGTACTGTTATCGACCTCCTTCGGGGCCGTTCATGCCGCAGGTAGAGGTACACGATTGTTGATCCTCGCCATAGGATCACGGTTACAAGGTTGGGAAGCTCCGTTTCTCCGGAGGCTTATCTTTTGGTATGATTCCCTGAGTTTGTAGGTTCTTGTACATTCAGGGGTATGGCGGGGCCCTGTCCCCGTCATAGTTGTTATAAAATTCTTAGAGGTCTGTAGTACTGTTGTGGGAAGGGTTTGTAAAGTATGTAACTGTTCAGGTTTAATTATTTATATATGCAGAAAGGTGACCGTTTTGGTTAGTCTGCTTTCTTGTTTCACTGTTTATCTTTTATGAGTTTTTATTTCCGCTGATTTTCTCTGATGTTGTATCACTAGGGTGCCCGGGGTAAGGCACCAGTCGCGGGCCCGAGGTCGGGTCGTGACAGCCGCACTCGCATCATGGGTAGCAAATCTATGGAATTAGTAGTAACCCGGGGCTTTCTCCCGTAAGAATAACATGAACTAGCACAACCGGCTATCATATATAACATAAGCGCTACCGGCTTATCATAACATAAGCAAGTTAAGAAATCCCCTAACTTCTTATTAACATTATTCATATATCCTCTCATTTTAGTTTACTTAAGGCACTAACATGTCATTTAAAAGAAAATCCGGGGATTCAACCCAAAGTACTACGTACTTCTACCTTTTTTAAAAATGACTCCTTTTCATATAAAACTTCCAAGATACTAATAACCGTAGTATCAAGTCACAACTACTTTTCAAGACAAGTCACATTACCTTTTAGAAATATAATAGGCTTCTAAATCAAGTGACTTCTTTTCTTTTAAAACCTTAGGCAATTGATGCCTTAAAATCAATTTGTCTTTCATTAATTCAAGTCATTTATCCTTACTCATATTACTTAGAGTAAATCTCTCTTTTTAACTTTCCATAAGGCTAATATAACCAACTTCCCATAAAGTCGTTATATTACATTTATACATTAGTAAATTACATTTCCCTATATCCAAGGGACTTATACATGTAAAACGAAACAAGTATCATATACTTTAAAACACTTCAAGTCCCTTAACTTTGAAAACTAAGACATCCTTACTACTTTTAAACAAGTGAGTTAATCTCCTAACTCAACCGACTTGGACATCCTTAAAACAAGTAAAGGATATCAAAGTCTTGTACGTCTACCGTACTACATAGGTACAACTATTCATGCTCAAGAGATAGGAAAGTTCCACATACCTCTTCGGGTCAATCCACTCGCTAAGTCCAATATACCGCACGTAGTATGTCAACCTATAATGACCATAATACGTCTATTAACTTCTTACTTCAAACATAGAATATAATAAGTGCAAGGTCACTAAATTCTACGGAAAATCGGACAGGACTTCCTTTGTTTCTACATACTTTACCACCTTTTTCAAGGCCCGAATTCAATAACCAAACACGCCACATTTAAGGCCCAACAATGTAGTTAACAATAGGGGATTACACGCCTACTAGACGTGTAAAATTCCGCCACACAATTGATATCAAACTAGTACAAAATACAAGGTAAATTCGGCAACTTGAGGTACAATAACACCAATTCTTATCCAATTTCCTTTTCAATCCAAGTTGTTTAGTATAACATGATATCAAGTCGCAATCGATTATAACTACTACAATCTTCAAGTAAGTAACATGCGACGATTCTAATTAACGACCAAATTGTAATTCAACTTCAAATGGCTTTATATGTCATTTCGGATTTAGGCTACAACAATCCATATCACTTATCAATCTTCAACACATATACTTCATGCTAGTAAAACTGTAAGGCTAACAACAATATATAATCTTGTAACACTTTAAGAGAACAAGATTGTTACCTCAACGAGCCTTAGTCCAACTTCAAATCTGAAGTCGCTCCCTAGCAATTTAGAGCCTCTTCTTGACACTTCAATCCGCCACTTGAGACCCTTAGAATATCACAAACAACTTTCCTTTAATCTTCCAATCAAAACCTAGGAAAGCAACTAGGTTTTCACCAAGCGACTAATACGAAAACAATCTTTTTCCGGGATCTTTCTATTGAGGTACCCTTACAATACCCTCATGAACCTTGATTTAAAGTGTGGAGCTTATTGGACAACAAACAAAAAAAATCTCTTTTGGAAATGGTGAACCCGAGAGCTCCCTTCAAGTTTCATCCAATTTCTTGAAAAAATTTCTAAGTATGGAAGCTTGTCTCACTACTAGTACTACTATATAGTAACATGGAGGGTCAAGATTTGCACATATGTGTGGCTTGGATGAACTTCTCTTAAATATCAAGCTAAGTGGCCCCATTGACTAAGTCAATTATATCAAGCTCTACTACTTGCAAGACTTGGTCATCTTAATAATGGTCAAATGACCCTTTTGCCCATGTTATTTTCGTCCAAGACCACTTAAGGGGGGGTGACACGTGTCTCCCTCCCATTCGTCACAATATTTCATTTTCCGACAATTTCATAATTCCGATAAATTTTTACTAATCTCGAATCTTAACATTTGGGATTCTTACGTACATTCTTAAAACATGTCATGTACTTACGGGGTGTAACAACATCATCCCTCCCTTTGGATCATTCGTCCTTGAATGAGAAACGTGACTCAAGGAAACATTAACTTTTGGATTATAACACATTACTTTCATACCTAAGGCACATCTAATCGGATAGACTTAGCGATTACAGATCACTCTAATCGGAAACATAAAAAATAGAATGATCTCGTAAGGCTCTCTATTGCACGATCTAGAGTATGAAAGAATGGTAATATTTCCTAAATGACAAGTATCCTCCAAAATATAAGTTTGACGCACAACACACCCATAAGTGAGACACTACTGGATACAACTTCATAGAATCTCTAGGACTGGACTGCTTTAATACCACTCTGTCACATCCCAAATCTTAATGGGCGGACCATACTCTATATGCAACTATTATGTATTTTTAACGGACTACATGTCATAACTTGAAAGATAAATGAAAATCGTAATGACTTTTGTATATAAATGTGGCCATTAGCCCATGATATGCAATTGACGAAGAAATTGATTAAAGATGAACCCACCAATACTCTCTATGAAGCCTCTACAAATATCTATTACTAAACAACTAATATAAGTGTCGGGACAGGGCTCAGAGCTACCCATAATCTCTAACACCAATGAAATCACTAGACATAACTCAACTCCAGGTAAAATTAGAGCTTCCAACTCTTTCACTGATTATCTACACTATCTAGCGAACATGTCTGTCAACTTGTACAACTGGACATGCAATGTAAAATATAACAAATGTCGCGTCTCTGGCAAAGGGACATCAATACAGAAAGATTGTACCAAGTACGTATGACATACTAAAATAGTCATATAAAAGAACATCAAGTGTATAACGAGATCGAGAGGAATCAACCTGAAACTCGAAACTTTCCACTACGGGTCATGATATACAATATACAATATATAAGCATATATAACGTCATCATAAATCATATGCATATATAACTCCATAGCCATGTGTGGGCGTCATGATCCTCGGTATATATATATATATATATATATATATATATAGGGCTAACATCATCATAACATACTCAACTGTAGTGGTGTGCACAATAGGTGTCGTACCCGACCGAATATAACGTAATTTGGTGTTCATAAAATAGATACATATATGTAATGCTTGAGGAAAATCATAAGAACATTCTAAAACTTTCAGAGTGAAATAAGGTTGTTATACCTCCGATTATCATTATGAAGCTAAAAGTCCATCATAAGTTTCATTAACACAAAGAAGAATACAATACAATGAAGAATAACTCTTATGACATGAAAGTACTTCCAACAAGGGACAAACAAGATTCAAGAATCATTTCCTTAGAAGAAAGAACATGCGCATCTCTAACTTAATAAGAATAGAGTTATATTGGTGGGACATTCATTTACATTTTGTTTATGTTAGATTCATGCCAAAAAAAGGAAAGGGATATGATAGCCTTAACATACTTACTGCCCTTAGTCTATTGAAATCGTGAACTTGGGAATACACTTGCCTTCACGAATAAAGTATAAGCTTTCTATGAAGGAAAGTTTAACGCCATCGATAACACAAGTAACTCTATATAAATAAGGAACAATGATAAGACTTCATGTCAATGGATACGAAAGGGACATACCTACTGTTCTACACATACCTACTGTTCTACAATCTTATTATGATACATACGGAAACCATTATCTAATCTTGTGGACCATCATACTTTGAAAATACTATGATCATATACGTCAACGTGCTTTATCCTAAAAGAAGCTTTATATCCCAACAATGGAAATCTGGATGCTTACGACATAACTCTTCTTACGTTGTGCTCTATAACCCCTTAACGATTTTGTGATTACTGACCATGTAATCATTTGTTATCTTATAACTGACATCGCGTGAAGGGGACACCTGAGTATGAGCAAAAGAGTCATGATATATTGCTTTCCTACTCAATTAGGAAAAGAACATCTGGTAGGACCTATCTTGCTAACTACGATATGGCAATACACACTCACTATACTATAATCCTTATTGGTGTTTCACGAACCTGTCTTCTAACCTTCTATGTTCATTTTATCCTCATGAAGATTAAAACATTCACATAAAACTACCGACATAATTTTCATCTTCGGTAGTGACCTATAATCTCTTTTGCCTTACTTGAAATCTGTCAAACTCTATGACTCTCGTTGGTACATTCCAAACCTATACTCTAATCCTCTAAGTCATATTACCCTCGTGAAAGATTATGCTCTTGACGTGATTCATCTTAAGAGACGTTCTACACCTAAGGTGGTTATCTGAATACCATCAACACGATTCACCTTAAGTTGAAGACCATATATCCATAATGATTATCTAACTCTATCAATATGGTTTGCCTTTAATAAAGATCTGGAACCCATTGGCGAGATTATGAAACTCGTCCATCAACCAAGCCTCAATAGTTTCCATTACATACTTTGTTTCACCTTATAATATATATCCCTTTAACAGTCACACTAGCCATATGATTCAACTTAAATAGTGATCATCCCCGTGCTATTCACATAAGGTATCCTAAGCAGCACCCCATCGCTCGTTAATGATCTTAAAGATCCATCATATATTTTATCTTAAGTAATAGTCAATCACCCCTTAACGGTACTTGGATGCTATCAACATAACTCACTTTTAAGTAAGGTACTACCACCCAATAATAGTAATCTGGACACTGTCAATACGATTCATCTTATAGTGTACTCTATAATATCTTAACCATCACTTGAACACTAGCCATAGGGTTTCATTCTTTTTAATCGATACTCTATTTCCCTTCTATTATTATCCATAACTACGCCGCTTTACTTTATCTAAGGGTTGATAAATTCTCCCTATCCTATGACAACTGTCATACAATTCATCTGAAGTATTATTTTTCTTAGACAACATTCTACAAAATCCTTTAATCATACTCAATAGGCTATCAATATTATCCCACATAAGGGGAAACTCTATTTCCATCATGACATCTTGAAACTTGACTTCTAAGAGTAATACGCTTGAGTGAAAATTGATTATGGACATAAAATATCTCTTAGGAGACTCATAGGATAATAACATGGAATCGGAACACTTTTTAAGTTCTAGGCTTGATATTCCATATAGGAAACAATAAGCACGGTGTTACGGTTCACCTTTACGCGAGGCATAAATGATACTTCATAACTCGTGGACTCTTGAATTTATTTTATTTATTAGAGTCGCCACCTAATTTATAAGAAAAATTAGGAAAACCAAAGTAAAAGAATTTTTAATTTTTAAAGAAAAATCTTAATAAACCATAGTTCGAGGTAAGGGTTTAGGTGATTCCCTAGGGAAGGCGTTAGGCACTCCGATATTAAGAATAGAAGAATGCAATTGACCTCGGGTTTTGAAATAATAATATTGCTTTTATTTGCTTTGAAATATTTAAAATTATTGTAAATATATTTTGTCATTCAAAATTTAAACATCTTTTTGCTTTCAAAATATTTACACTTAATTAAAGAAAGATGTATTAAAAAGTGTCACACACATATATACAGAAAACAACCGAAATGAAGCATCTTTATTAATCCGATTTAAAATTGTGAAACAAAGATCCTATTTACTTAAAACTGTAAAAAAATGGCAACTAGGTAATTTTAGTTAGTTTTTATTATAGGGTTCCAATAATGTTAATGTCTTACAAATGAATAAATTATATCACAAGTAAATAACGAAAATAAATAAAGCAGACCGGTGGGTACACCGGCCCACCTATTTTCCACAAAAAATAAAATCTCCATTTTTTAGGACATTTTTATCCATGGTCGGGCCTTTTGTTGCTTTCAGACTTGACAAAAAATATAGCAGGCCCAACAGGTGTAAAGGAGGAGAAATGTGGGCCCATCGTTCCATGATCATGCGAATACAAACAAGGGAGTTAGAAAATACCCAAAATTATCAGAAATAAATGAAAGGAAATGCTAATATAAAATAAACACACATACTATATACTGTGTATTAAATAGCAATTTAAGTAGACCAAGCCGTATAGTCCAAAGAAAAAAGCCGATATACACATAATACATAAAGAATATGTGATATATTTTGGGGTATACAACCCTAGTATACACTAGGTTTATACCTAAGATTTTACACCTCGTATACCTTGAAATATATTGTCACGACCCCAAACCACTAAGTCGTGAGGGCATCTATCATTTCTCACTTCGATAGGAGAACCCTTCCATAAACAATTTAATCAACAATTAAATTGATCAAGCGGAATATCATAAAGTCTTAATTCATATTATAATATAAAAAAAAGATGCGTAAATATCAAAATCATACAACCCCAAGGAATAATGGTGTGAATCGTACAAGAGTGACTACCATAATCTTATAAGTCTGAATAATCTAAAGGATCAAATGAAAATATTGACAATAGTAGAAAAGAGTCTCCGGGCAGCGGATCATCCATTATGCTCACCCGAACAGACTCTGCACGTATCCTCATAATCAGTCACGAGCAGAAGAAGTGGTACCCGTCTCATGTCTACACTCAAAAGAATATAACAAGGTAGTATCTACACAAACACTATGTACCGATAGATATCCTGGACCGTTAATAGTTAGCTAACGTATGCGTAAGAAAGAAATTGAAAGATAGACATGCTCACATTCAAGTACAAGTAATATCACAGTCCAAAAATAGTCAACTAAGTATAACAAGTGTTACACCCCGTAGTTCCAGGTTATGTATGTGAGGACGTACGTACAAGAATACGACAGTAATATTGGAAAGAAAGAAAGATGTGATTTTTCGACGGAAAAGTTTCCGGGTTTTGTGAAGGAAAAAGGTTCGTTAATGGGAATTGGATTCCCAGATTTGGTATTTGGACTTCTTGGATTATATTAGAATTTTGGAATTTTATTTTCGGAAATGGTCACGTGGGGCCCACGGGAGAAATTTACGGTTTTGTGGGGCCCACTTTGTTTTCGAGATTTTTGATATTTTGGATATTTTCGGAAGATGAAATATTTTGGACGAGTAGGGGGCGACACGTGTCACCCCCATGTGGCCAAGGGTGGCCGAAATCTTGTGGACAAGTGGCCTTGGCCGAAATGGCTAGACAAGTGTCAAGCCATTTGTCCCAAGCTTGTGTAGACTTGTGGCACCACACTTGTACCCCAATCTCACCACACACTTGCCTTGATCTTGGCCCTTGATTTCTCTATAAATACCCCCCTTGATAGCAAGACTTCTTCATCCACACTTGAGATAATTTCCAAGACAAAAATACTCCCTCCCCTTCCCTAGTTGCTCTCGGCTTTGCCTTGATTTCTTGAGCAAAAGTTGTCCAAAAATCCTTAAACTTATAAGTGTTCTTCCTTAGGGTGTTAGGAAGATTGTGTACCAAGAGTTGGAAAAGATTTCACACCTCTAGCCCCTAAACCTTACCTTGGCCGAAACTTGCCATAGTTTGAGCCTAAGTGTTCTTCACTTTTTGGAGTTGGATCTTGAAGAGGAGTTGATTAGAAACTTCTAAGGGTTGCTTGGAGCGGATTGGAGCGTAAGGAATAGGAGCTAAACGTTGCTCAGGATCGACTTTTAATCTTGGATAATTTTGGGTTTATCGAGGTAATGATCTATGTCCCTCTATTGTAATTGGATATTACATATTGTAGTAGTTTAGAATTGAGTATAAGATATATTGGAAGGATGATTATAAAGGATTGAACTGTATTTACATTGGACTGTATTTACAGTAGGCTTGTGTAGTATTATTATGAGGCAGAATTGTACACGTCCGGTGAGACGTGTAATCCCCTTGGAGTTGTTGGCTTGGTAGCAGGCCTTGCTTTGGGAGGTTATTTATGTGATTGCGGGCGGAGGTCTTTGCCAATTTTTCGTAGAATAAGGAACTGTTTACTTAGAATATGCTACGAAGAGAACTAGAGGTTGATAGATATATTGTGGTTATTATAGGTGGATTTTCTACGCGCGGCATACTCGACTTAGCTTGTGGATTAAGCCGAAGAGATATGTGATTCTTCCTATACTCTTGAGCATGATTGTTGTGAACTATATAGTACGGTAGACGTACGTGTGTGAAATGAATTTTGTTTGTTTAAAACATAAAGTGTTATAATGGCTTTATGGGAAGTTAGTTATAACGACTTTATGAAGATAAAAGAAAGATTTGATTTTGAAAGCTAAACGACTTGATTTTGAAAGTTAAGAGACTTGGTCTTGAAAGATAAGAGACTTGACTTATAAACGACTTGATTTCGGAAAAGGAGAAGTAACTTGATTTAAGTATAGGTTACTTGTTTTGAAAATAGTAAGTTATTTGGGTTTTAAAAGAATACTTGATGTTGTTTTAAAAGAAAAGCACTTGGTTTAAAAAGCATAGATTACTTGATTTTAAAGGTCTTGTAAAGATTTTTACGAAGGTGAAGTAATTTGGTTTGAAAAGGAAACGTGTTTTTGATACTACGAGTATTAGTATCGTGTGGCTTTTACGTAAAAAGAGGTCTTTTTGAAAGAATGAAAGTATGTAGTATTTTGGGGTTGAAACCCGGATCGTTGACATAAAATGAAAGTACGTTGAACTTGCCTATGCTTGTTGTGATAACTTTTGTTGTGCAAGTGTTTGATTTTGTGCTACCGTGTCTCTCGGTGGAGGGCCGGCTATATGATTGATTGCTTGGACATACCGACACGTTGGATGGTCCACGGGTATGCGTCCACTATGAGTGTTATCTTGTTGTTTCTTTTGGACATACTGACACGTTGGGTGGCCAGGGTATCGTCGGCTTTGAGTATTACCTTGTTATTTCCTTTGGACATACTGACACGATGGATGGTCCACGGGTATGCGTCCAGTAGGATGGTTTCATGGCCATTCTTATACCGAGGTAAGATGTCGGGGCATGCGGTCATTGTGAAGGTTAAATTCCCGGGTTATGTTATTAGTCCATGGACCGTTAATCCATGAAGCTTGCCGCGGTGACGAGCGATCACGGGCTTGATTTGTACATGTGGTTACAGGCACACTTTAGATACTTGTCCTGGTCATTTCTCGTGTATCGGCAGGCTCTGGTAGATAGCTTAAGATACTTGCCACGGTCATATCTCATGAGACGGTAGGCTCTGGTACGTTAGCTTAAGATACTTGCCTCGACGATTCGCGTGGTAGGTTTGGATCCGTAGTTGGCTTCCGCATTGCCCGTGAAGTTTTATGACTAGCCTTGACCGTAGTTGGCTATTCTACTTGCGTCGGTTTGATAGACGCAGCGAGATCTAGTGTTGAGTTCACATATGGGTGTTGTTTACATCATGTGCTGGCGGTGAGAATGAGTTCCACCGCATGATTGATATTGTGGGCGTGAGACCCATAGTTATGTGTGAGTGATGATTTTGAGGACATCGTCCACTTGACCCCTCTTGTTTACTTATTGCGAAATGGTTTTATAAAATGATGAAATGTGATTTCATTCTGATATTTTCGATTTCACATACTTGGTACTGTTATCGACCTCGCCCGAGTGCGTTACGCCGCAGTGAGGTACACCATTGTTGATCCTCGCTCATAGGATCGCAGATTCGCGTTTGGGAAGCTCCGTTTCTCCGAGGCTTATCTTTTAGTATAGTCCACTGTCATTGTAGGTACTTGTACATTCGTGGTATGGCGGGAGCCTGTCCGTCATAGTTGTTGTTACATTCTTAGAGTGCAGTAATCTTGTTGTGGCGGGGTTTGTAAAGGATTTTAAGCTGTTGGTTTTATATATATATATATATATATATATATATATATATATGGGAAGGTGACCGGTTTTAGTTAGCTTTGTTTCTTACTTTATGTCTTGTTTCATGTTTAAGTTTTTATTTCCGTTGATTTTCTCTGATGTTGTATCACTAGGGTGCCCGGGGTAAGGCACCAGTCGCGGGCCCGAGATCGGGTCGTGACAAAAGTGGTATCAGAGCAGTTAATCCTCGGAAAGTGTCTACTGCACCGTGTCTAGTAAGTCTTGATTATCGGTGTGTTGTGCAACATCTATAATCGTGAGGCTACGAGATATTTAGGATTGGTTTCCATTCTTCTCACTCGAGATCGTGCCTTAGAAAGTGTTATAAGTTGGGCGCCTCGGGCGTATTAAATGCGTACGATTATGCCTGCGAAGGCAACCAGTGGCCCGAAGGACAAGCGAGAGAGCTACGAGTAGAACGAGAGGTTACGAGCACGCGAGCGGCCATTACGAGATAGTACTTGACGACGAGTTTTATGGCGCGCTAGCCCAGTGAGTTTAGAGCGGCGGCGATTTCTCACGAGGTCGCGATACGAGCCTCGATTCCACGACTGCGAGCCGAGGATATGGGTTACAAAGATGGCCCGATTACTAGCTAAGTCGTGGCGAGATATGAGGCGGGACGGGCCGGTGGTTCGGCGATGCGATGGTTCACCCTTGATCCAATAGTCTGAGACTTCGGGATTTCTTGAGTTGCAGTCCGCCAGAGTTCTATGGATAGAGAGCTGAGGATGATCCTCAGGGTGTCGTACTAGTTTGGGGAGATTGTTATGCTTGCGGCCAGCAGGGCCATTTGGTGAGAGTTTGTCCGACTAGAGGTAGCACAGATTTAGAGACTTAGCCTTCGGGATCGGTGGCTGGTTCATCGCCTTATATAGCTAGGCGCCATGCAGGGCAGGATTATGATTAGAGCGACAAAGAGGAAGTAAGGCAGTAGTTACAGAGATACCTTTAGCCCTTAAGAGATTTGTTTATGTTGTTATGGTAGATACATGTGGAGTGCTATACGGATAGCATTGTGTTAAGTGTGATTTAGAAAACATGGGTAGTTGAAAGGGGTAAGTCTGGGGACGAGACAATTGTGAGCCTTAGAATTTATAACAGTTAGGACCTTGGGTGCAAGGCCGTCTTGAGTGGATGATTTTACGGTTGGTCTTTGTCGAAGTACTTGGTGTGCGTGAAAAATATTGTGGGATAATTCCATGGGTAGTGTGAGATGGTAGTGGTAGCTTTCATGACGTGAATTAGTAAGATTGTTCCGGATCGGGAAACGAGAGAGTTTGGCGCGACGGTGGGTCGGGTTGAGGCCATGTTGCGGGTCAACCCGTAGCCCAGAATAAGGTGGGGTCAGTTCGAGGTGGTCCCGCTAGGTGGTAGGGTCACGAGGGTGCTAGTCCCAGGTTTAGGTAACCATCGTACGAGTTCGCGGATGTGTTCGACTAGAAGCGGATCGTGAAGGCCGGGAATGGCCTTAAAGGAATTTGAGGCTAGTAAGATGACCAAGTTTGGAGGTAGTGACTCCAAAGGTTTTGGAAACTGAAGCGATGACTGGAGTATGATACGTGTACTATAGAGAGTTCAGGTGTACGAGAAGGGTACGACGAGTAAGAAAGGAAGCGAACATGTGTTAAGAGATCGGGAGTGACCATTTCTTTTGTGAAGTGAAGATGCGAGGGGAGTATCCTTTAGACCTTGGGTGGGAACCTTTTTTGATGTTAGAGGTTATTCCTCGATGGCTTGAATTTGAGTTTTGTGCGTATGTTATACTATGGCCATTGATGACATGATTGGTTTCGTAAGTATAGTAGTGAAGACTATACCGGCGCATGTATGTTTGGAGACTTAGAAGGAACATTCGGGACGAATGTTTCTAAGGGGGGAAGAATGTTACACCCCGTAGTTCCAGGTTATGTATGTGAGTACAAGAATACGACAGTAATATTGGAAAGAAAGAAAGATGTGATTTTTCGACGGAAAAGTTTTCGGGTTTTGTGAAGGAAAAAGGTTCGTTAATGGGAATTGGATTCCCAGATTTGGTATTTGGACTTCTTGGATTATATTAGAATTTTGGAATTTTATTTTCGGAAATGGTCACGTGGGGCCCACGGGAGAAATTTCTGATTTTGTGAAGCCCACTTTGTTTTTGAGATTTTCGATATTTTGGATATTTTCGAAGATGAAATATTTTTGGGCAGTAGGCGACACGTGTCACCCCATGTGGCGAGGGTGGCGAAATCTTGTGGACAGTGGCACTCGCCGAAATGGCTAGCCAAGTGTCAAGCCACTTGTCCCAAGCTTGTGTAGACTTGTGGCACCACACTTGTACCCCAATCTCACCACACACTTGCCTTGATCTTGGCCCTTGATTTCTCTATAAATACTCCCCTTGATAGCAAGACTTCTTCATCCACACTTGAGATAATTTCCAAGACAAAAATACTCCCTACCCTTCCCTAGTTGCTCTCGGCTTTGCCTTGATTTCTTGAGCAAAAGTTGTCCAAAAATCCTTAAACTTATAAGTGTTCTTCCTTAGGGTGTTAGGAAGATTGTGTACCAAGAGTTGGAAAAGATTTCACACCTCTAGCCCCTAAACCTTACCTTGGCCGAAACTTGCCATAGTTTGAGCCTAAGTGTTCTTCACTTTTTGGAGTTGGATCTTGAAGAGGAGTTGATTAGAAACTTCTAAGGGTTGCTTGGAGTGGATTGGAGCGTAAGGAATAGGAGCTAAACGTTGCTCAGGATCGACTTTTAATCTTGGATAATTTTGGGCTTATCGAGGTAATGATCTATGTCCCCCTATTGTAATTGGATATTACATATTGTAGTAGTTTAGAATTGAGTATAAGATATATTGGAAGGATGATTATAAAGGATTGAACTGTATTTACATTGGGTTGTATTCTGATGAGGCATGTAGTATTATTATGAGGCAGAATTGTACACGTCCGGTGAGACGTGTAATCCCCTTGGAGTTGTTGGCTTGGTAGCAGGCCTTGCTTTGGGAGGTTATTTATGTGATTGCGGGGTCTTGTCGAATTTTTCGTAGAATAAGGAGGCTGTTTACTTAGAATATGCTCTGAAGAGAACTAGAGGTTGATAGATATATTGTGGTTATTATAGGTGGATTTTCTACGCGCGGCATACTCGACTTAGCTTGTGGATTAAGCCGAAGAGGTATGTGATTCTTCCTATACTCTTGAGCATGATTGTTGTGAACTATATAGTACGGTAGACGTACGTGTGTGAAATGAATTTTGTTTGTTTAAAACATAAAGTGTTATAATGGCTTTATGGGAAGTTAGTTATAACGACTTTATGAAGATAAAAGAAAGATTTGATTTTGAAAGCTAAACGACTTGATTTTGAAAGTTAAGAGACTTGGTCTTGAAAGATAAGAGACTTGACTTATAAACGACTTGATTTCGGAAAAGGAGAAGTAACTTGATTTAAGTATAGGTTACTTGTTTTGAAAAGAGTAAGTTATTTGGGTTTTAAAAGAATACTTGATGTTGTTTTAAAAGAAAAGCACTTGGTTTAAAAAGCATAGAGTACTTGATTTTAAAGGTCTTGTAAAGATTTTTACGAAGGTGAAGTAATTTGGTTTGAAAAGGAAACGTGTTTTTGATACTACGAGTATTAGTATCGTGTGGCTTTTACGTAAAAAGAGGTCTTTTTGAAAGAATGAAAGTATGTAGTATTTTGGGGTTGAAACCCGGATCGTTGACATAAAATGAAAGTACGTTGAACTTGCCTATGCTTGTTGTGATAGCTTTTGTTGTGCAAGTGTTTGATTTTGTGCTACCGTGTCTCTCGGTGGAGGGCCGACTATCTGATTGATTGCTTGGACATACCGACACGTTGGATGGTCCACGGGTATGCGTCCACTATGAGTGTTATCTTGTTGTTTCTTTTGGACATACTGACACGTTGGGTGGCCCACGGGTATGCGTCCACTTTGAGTATTACCTTGTTATTTTCTTTGGACATACTGACACGATGGATGGTCCACGGGTATGCGTCCAGTAGGATGGTTTCATGGTCATGCTTATACCGAGGTAAGATGTCGGGGCATGCAGTCATTGTGAGGGTTAAATTCCCGGGTTATGTTATTAGTCCATGGACCGCTAATCCATGAAACTGCCCATGATAACGGCGATCACGGGCTTGACTTGTACATGTAGTTCTGAGCACTTTAGATACTTGTCTGATCATTTCGTGTATCGGCGAGCTCGTAGATATCTTAAGATACTTGCCACGGCCATATCTCGTGAGGCGGTAGGCTGCACGTTAGCTTAAGATACTTGCCTCGGCCATTGTGTGGTAGTTTGGATCTGTAGTTGGCTTCCTTGCCCGCGTGAAGTTTTATGACTAGCCTTGATGGTAGTTGGCTATTCTACTTGCGTCGGTTTGATAGCGACGCAGAGATCTAGTGTTCGAGTTCACATATGGGTGT
The DNA here is from genome assembly GCA_029844215.1 of Przewalskia tangutica. Lineage (NCBI taxonomy): Eukaryota > Viridiplantae > Streptophyta > Magnoliopsida > Solanales > Solanaceae > Przewalskia > Przewalskia tangutica. The sequence goes on from CM056718.1 coordinate 111,118,576, forward strand.
TGTTTTACATCATGTGCTGCCGTGATGAGAATGAGTTCCACGCATGATTGATATTGTGGCGTGAGACCCATAGTTATGTGTAGTGATGATTTTGAGGACATCGTCCACTTGACATAATCTTGTTTACTTATTGCGAAATGGTTTTATAAAATGATGAAATGTGATTTCATTACGATATTTTCGATTTCACATACTTGGTACTGTTATGCGACCTCCGAAGTGCGTTCATCTGCAGTAGAGTACACCGATTGTTGATCCTCGCTCATGGATCGCGATTCAGCGTTTGGGAAGCTCCGTTTCTCGGAGGCTTATCTTTTGGTATAGTCCTGTCATTGTAGGTACTTGTACATTCGTGGGTATGGAGGCCCTATCCGTCATAGTTGTTATTACATTCTTAGAGTGCATGTAATCTTGTTGTGGCGGGGTTTGTAAAGGATTTTAACTGTTCGGTTTTATATATATATATACGGGAAGGTGACCGGTTTTGGTTAGCCTGTTTCTTACTTTATGTCTTGTTTCATGTTTAAGTTTTTATTTCCGCTGATTTTCTCATGAATAAGTATGCATGTGTTCAAATAAGGAGTATTTTAAACAAGTATGAGAATTAACTAATTATAGCATCACTCGATATATGGCTGAATATTTATATTAATAAGTTAATGTTTAATAATTCGTAGACTCACTTAAAAAATGATCGAATATCATAAAATAAATATGTTAATGTTTAATTATTGGTAGAATCACTCTATTGAAACTCAATCATCATTAAGTTAATGTTTATAATTTTTATTTTTTGGTAACGAAAATATTTTCATTAACCAAAAATGAACTTTACAAATCCAAGTACAAGTTGATCTTCTACTATCTTAGTAGTTGGGCATTACCAGAATACATCAGTAAAGTTAGCACTAAGGAAAACAAACATCAAAGCTAAGGTATCTATACATTACAGATTAGGGGAAAAGCTCAAACCAAGCAATGCTCTCAACTAATCAAGTAGAAAAAAGTTATACTATATAAACTTAATGTAAAACTAAAAAAACATAACTGTTAATTTCATCATAAAAAACGTGAGATCGTTATATTAGGCAAAACGGGTCAAGTGGAGCAAACATAAATAAGAACAAAATAGTAAAAAGTTATATATATGACTGACTGTATAACAATGCAAAAGATATTAAGTTTAATTGTCTGTCTAATTTAAGCGAAAGTTATATATTATTTTATAATTTGTCAGAAACAATCTTTTATATATGACTTTTTGCGAGAAACAATCTTTTAAAAAAAATTGGGTAATATCAGACCTTAATTATTTTTTTTGTTGCGAGAAACAATCTTTTAATAGAAATACCTATTTTCCGTTCATTAATTAATTCTTCTTATTTAAAAGGTCATGTGCTAGTCACATGAATATTTTTTTTTCCAAAAATAACCCCGTCTCCTATGATGATATACCCCTTTCCCTTTAACCCATAAATGATTGTTTGGATTGCTTTAAAAATGTATCTAACATGAGGATTCACAGGAGCTTTCCACCATCGATTAACCACTTGAGTAATCTGCATCCCTTCTATGTCTAGTCCCACTGGTCCACAAAATTGTTTCCATATATATTGAGCTGCAGATGACGGTAGAAAAACATGAGCAAAGTTATGTACGTTAAGAGATTGACAACAGTAACATTTAGAGGGAAACTGGAAACCCCACTTTTTAACTACATCATCTACTCGAAGCTTAAACTTCCAGAATCTCCACAAAAGAAAAGAGGAGAGGGGGTATTTTTGGAGAAAAAATACTCATGTGACTAGCACGTGACCTTTTAAATATGAGAAGTTAATTAATGAAATAGACGTTTCTGTTAAAATATTGTTTCTCGCAATAAAAAAAACTATTAAAGTCTGACATTGCCCAAATTTTTTTAAAAGGTTGTCTCTCGCAAAAAGTCATATATAAAAAATTGTCTCTCCCAAAAAATCATATATAAAAGGTTGTCTCTGACAAATGATCCTAAAAAATATTAATATTAACAATAAGTCCATAAACATATAAATGCATTTCAATCTAGTTATCCTTAATGACATTTTATGTATTATTTTAGAGGTGGTTCATATTCGTGTTCTTATATTTCTAATTTATGTAACAAAAAATCTTATAGTGATGGGTTACAAAATAATTAATCAAATTTTTGGATTTAAAGGTTGGGTAGTGATAGTTTGAGATTGGGCTAAGTTTGGGCTAGGTTTTGTCATGGGTTAAAACTAGGGTTGTCCAACGGGGCGGGGCTACTCGACCCCAACCCTACCTCGACCCCGCCTGACCCTGTACCGGGATCGAATATCGGTACTCGATATCGGTTTGATGCAGGGTGAGAAATTTCCGACCACCCCTTTGACCAGCCGCTTCCCAAACCGTTGCCTGGCTATACACAATTTGGTCGTTATCTGTGGCCAAATTCCCCACCCTAAACACCCCTACCCCCTTTATTTATTTTAACTCCTAACTTATTTTATTTATACTTTAACCTAATTTTTCAACTATAAATACCTCACTCACCCCAAATACCTCTACATTGTCTACTAAATATTCAATTTTATTTATTCATTTGGGAGTGAAGTTGGCAACTAGCTTGAGGATCATCCATCGAGCAAAGTTTCAATTTTCAACCTCTCGATTAAACGCCGACGTAACGTCGGCGTTTGGTACATTCGTTCCTTCATTAAATTATTGTTGTTTCTTTATTTTAATTAGCGCACTTAATTTCATTATCTTTAATTATTTATTTGCATAATTATAATTAAAGGATTGAAACGTATGATTACGGGTAAGGGTAAGAGTATGCTTCTTCTAATAGAGGTAATAAGGGTAAGAGTACTTCTTCTAGTCATCTTATTCTTCCTAGACATGACGATTTTGTTGATACTGAATTATTTCCTGAAGTACCATTAGATTTAGACGAGGAGCTATTTTCTGGAACTCAACAAGACTTTAATTTAGAAGATAATCTAGATGACACACCCACTAATCTAGATGACACGCCCACTAATGCACCTCAAACTGAACCGCCTCCTATTCCCCCTAGTATGAGACGAGGCCCACCAGAACAAAAATTAACATCAAATGTATGGGCTTTTTTTTATAAAGACGCAGAAAATCAAGTTGCTAGATGCATAATTTGTAAAAAAGTTTATAAATTTAAAATGAGAAAAGGTCAGAGCGGGACGGGAGGTTTAACTACGCATTTGAATAGATTTCACAAAGCTAGGTGAGAGAAATATAAGGCTAAAAAGGCGGGTGCGGCAATTCCCTCTCAGTCGAGACAAGGTTCATATACTGTCCCAGACCAGGTACAGAGTCAAATTAACCCTATGTCTAGGGGAATTGTAGGCCCTAAATACAATAAACAAATAAATAGGGAAACATTATGAAAATTAATTGCAGTAGAGGGTTTGCCTTTTTCATTTCCTTCATCTCCTGGTTTTATTTATTACATAAGAGATGTGTATAATCCTGCTTATAACGATTTTCCTAGATCAACTTGTTGACAGTCAATTTTGACCCGTTTTTTGTATATTTGTTGCAATTTTAAGTATTTTAGCACATCGCATTTTAATCAACATTTTTTGCATATTTTATCTTTTATTTTTTAGTTAAGCATTATGTTTTGTTAATATTATGTTTTTATTATTGTTACGCCATCAGTTTATTTTAATAATATTCGCATCTTTTTAAATAATTAATTGGCATCCCGTTTTTACTTTTAATCAGACATTAAACATGTTTTAAATATTGCATTTTAGTATTGTTGCGTCGGCATTTGCATTTTAATAATCTTGCATCTTTTTAAATAATTTTATTTTAAATAATTAACCCGCCTTGCATTTTGTCAAATCAGTCCAGTCCGAAGCCCAATCCGAATTAATCCAATCCAACACTTTTTTTATTATTTCACCCCATACCTCTTTTACCTTTACCACACTCCACCCCATACTTTCTTTCACCATTTCTACACTCCAACATCACTACACCAAAGACCCTTTTCTTTTACACTCCATCTCCTCAACATTTTAATATCACCACCCACTCTCTTTTCACGCTGACCACATAAAAAGGAGGGCATCAGCCCATTTATTTCATTTCAGAAAAAGAGGGAATCACCATTTCTCCCTCAGCTTCCCACCAGTCCATCCCTTGCCGCCTCACGAGTTTTTAGAACTTCGCGAACTCCCACCCCTTTGAAACACCCTGCGGCTACCCGCGCCTCTCCTCTCCACTCATCTCCTCACCTATTCCGTCAACCTCCACCTCACCGGCGAACCACCATCATCTTGCACCTCTCGCCGCCACTATTTCGATCCACACCTCATCACTGCACACACACGCAACAACCCGCATCTCCGGCGAACCCTCGCCCCGTCGCCACCATCCCGTCGATCATCTGGCTTGTATTTTAGGCGTTGCTCGGTGAAAACCGTTGAAGCAACGTCGGGCTTCCATTCCCTCTGTTTTGCGATCCTCGCGGTTGACCAGCGGCGGACACTACCGCGATGTTGTTTGTTTCTCTGTTATTGCAACTATATTTTGCGGTTGTTGGGTGATTCTAATTTTAGTAACTAGGAGTTTAAAAACTCGTGAATCTTGTTGGCTTTATTTCGATATATGATTTTACGATTTTTGTTGTGTATGGAATTTAAAACTCCGCAACCTTTGTTCTTGACTGCATTTTCGTGCATCGGTTGTTGTCATGGCATAATGGGCTGATTTTATGTTTTTGAGGTATCTGCACGAGTTTTAAGACTCGCGATGTTTTGAAATTCCGTTGGGATTATTTAGTTGACTTTCTCCATTATTCGTGAATCTGTTTTGCCTTATTAGGTGATGTTTGTTGGTCGCTTTGGATGCATCGATTTAGTTTGATTTTGTATTTGGCCGGAGCTTTTGAAAACTCCGGCGATGTTCTAAATTTTCAGGCGAACTTGCTTTTGTTCCCCGTTGGTTTCTGGACCATTTTGTTTTGCTGTCACTGCTTCCACTGCTTATGATTATTGTTGGGCTGATTTTGCATTGTTAGGTTTTCCAGCGAGTGGTGTTGCTGATGTTTCCACTGTCCGTCGGATTTGGGATCGATTTACGGACTTGGCCCTTTCTTTACTTTGTTAAACTGATTTTTAAGAACAGATAATGCACTTGGTATTTTATTAATTTTGAACAAGATACTACACTTGGTATTTTATTGATTTTGAACATGTTACTACACTGGCCGATGAAAAAGTTATCCGTCGATTTTTGAGGCCTCCATGATTCTAAAGACGGAAAATAAAATAAATGAAGCTTTACAGGCAAGGATGATTTCTTCCACTTACACCGGATAACCAACATGCGCTGGCAAGGCGAATTCTCGCAGCCGCACTTGTTTAGGCTGTCCTACTTTATATTTTTACATATCTGAGCCCTCCGTGTTTAAAGCTATTACTGTTTTAGCGCGGATCCGAATGTTTTATTTATTTTATTATTTTTAGCAATATTGGCCGATGAAGGAATCTCCGTCTGATTTCCAAGGCCTTCCATGTACAAAGACAGATTTATTTTTGGCTTTATTTATTAATTATTGCAATTACTTTAAAAATTGTTTATTTTATTACTAACACTTTTACTAAGTGTCTATGCAGGTACCCGGAGATCATCTTGTGCAGAAGGCCTAAAAAGGGCTAAAGATGTCCCGTATTTTTATCTCATGTCGCATTTAACTTTAGTTTTATTATTTTGTATTGCATTTTATTTTAATTGTAAAAATGCTTAGAATAAATAGAATAAAAGCCAATATATAATTAGCCTAGGTTTGAACGGATAACCGCAAGTTAGCGGATCTTAGAGGATGCCTAACCCCTTCCCTTTAGGATAATAAAGAACCCTTACCAGAATCTCATATAGCTTTCGCAGACCTTTAAATGGAGATCACTAATTGCAGTATTTTTATTGCAATAAATCAAGTGTCCTAATTCACTATAATAATTAGGTGGCGACTCCTTAAATCCATTTAGGAATCAACCATATGTGGTACTCCCGTTTTCGACTCCGGTTAAAATGGGGTGTTACAGATGGCGACTCTGCTGGGGATAATCAGGTTCTTGACCATAGCACACCCAGGTTATTATTGCTTGACTCTATTTGCTTTTATTTGTTTTAAATTGCCTTAAAATTGCTTGCTTTAATTTTGTATGCTTAACTGTTTAAATTGTTATTTGCTTTTACTGCTTTCCTTAAATTGGCATTCCGCTCATACTTCTTCCACTCTGGAAAATTCACATTGTCACACACAACACGCGGGTGTGCTTTGCGCACCTGCAAATTTCTTTCAAACACCCAAATTTAAGAGAGTTGGCGTTTTGCGCGGAGAATCCGATCCAACCGGTGGTCGCGTAGCCTTCTCACTCGAGTAGTCCGCTCGGAAACATTGCGTCTAGTAAGCTAAATCTTAGAAACTTAGGATAGAGCTATACCACCCTTTTATATTAAGTCATGCATGCATAAACCTTAGGTGGGTTAATCCTTGGTATTAATGCCACAATTAGAAATCCACCAAATTTGTCGACGGGTTTCGCAACCCAACGACCCATTAGCATACTATGTGTAGCGTGACAATGATAGACGGATCCAAGTCTGGTCATGATACACCAAAATTGGAAAAAGTGCACCGTCATTTGGTCGCCATTTCCAGCAAAACATTACAGTTTAACGGCTTGGACCTACTAATCATAATCTCACATATCTGGCGTTCAGGCCGACCTCTGGCATAAGAGAGGTCTCATGCATATTAGGCGCGCACTTGATTTGCATGTTTTTGTTTACTATTGTTGTTGCTAGCAATTCTGTACATATTATTTAATGCAATAATTATCCTTTTAACCCCTGCACATATCTTGCTTATAATTTCGGTCATTAGCATTTGCATTTTTGCACTTTTGTTGTCACATTGCAAGACTTCTGTTGCATAAATCGCTCTTGAACAGCACGATTTGGACTTTGTGAAGCATCAACCACCAGTCCGGTCGAACCAATCAGGGGAGTCTTTGACTACTTTGACTATATTGTCACGCCCTTACATTTTACTATTTTTTTGTGGCTTGCCTACTCTCACCCATTTGTCATATTTTTTGCAGGAAGTCCGTCCTCGCAAATAGTCGAGGGCGGACGACGACAAAAAAAAAAAGAGGAAGAAAATGAAAAGAAAAAAATCATCCCAAGAATGAGTTGAGTTATGTTGACGGAAAGAAGTCAGCTTATACCAGATTCAACAAAGCATCGCTCTGGGTCTTACATTTTGCATTTTATACATATTTGCAAGTCTAATTGATATATCTAGTATTGATTACATAATTCTTTATCATGCATTTTACAACATAATCATTCCGAACTACGCGTGTCTGATTCTCACCACACGGTGTGATACGTAGGCAACTCATTTTGGGTTCGACACCACAAAAATAAAAACCAAAAAAATAATGATAATAAAGAAGCATATTTTTTTAACTCATGCATCTCATTCATCATATTTTCGGGCATTCATTTTCCATTACATTCACTTTACTTTGCATTCGTCCACAGTGGGCAATCATTTGTTTTGCACAACTTTATATTGCTATCCTTTAATTGATAAATTCTTTTTTAAACAAACATTTTTATAACATATCTGAATGAACTACGCGCACCTGATTCCCTCGGCGGGATACGTAGGCAGCCCTATTCGGGTTCGGTACCATTTATTCAAAAATTAAAAAAAAAAAACAACTATTCGAAAATACAAAAAAAAAATCATTTATTCAAAAAATTAAAAAAAATGTTATTCAAAATACAAAAAAAAAACAGTTTTTTAAGTATTATTGTTTGACTTGGTTGATACCAACACAGTTACAAGTGTGCATAAAAAATAAAAAAAACAAATCAGTATGGGTTGACTTTGTGGTAAATCATAGATTCTTTTGGTACCTCTTATTCATACCCGCAGATGACATTGTCTTGCATGTTTCCAAGATAAGAATGAAACTGACCTCATCGTTTCATATGCATTGTGTGGTGAGTTATTTGAATAAGTTTAATTGCATTGCATTGTGATCTAGAACTTGGCCTGAATGTTTGTTGAGGCGAAATCCTGAGTAACACTCGGTGTAGGAAATGATCGTAGGCTTTCTTTGACCCGTTTGAGCCTTTTCAGCCTACCAAATAACATTATCCCTAGTACACCCCTTTGAGCCTAAAACCTGTTTTTTGACAACCGCATATTACACATATAACCTTTCTGAGTGCGTACGCACTATCTCTCTCTTGGCCCGACCTCCTCGAGTGCTTTAGAAATGTGCAAGTGGCTGACAAATCCTGCGTTGAAGTTTGCAAAGACAAAATTGTCAAAGTCTCAAAAAAAAAAAAAAACAGAGACAACTTCACATAAAGAAGAAATCAAAAGCCCCGATATAAAAAAAATATATATAACCCCGAAAAAAAAAAAAAAAAAAAGGGGCTCCAAATGAAAGATTGAAAAGAAGTCAATACAGAAAAATTGGGACAAAAAGAAAGCAAGTCAGCATTAAAACACACAAATATCAAGCATGGACGTAGTCCAACTCTCGAGGAATGATTAGTCACTTTTACCCAAATGATATCCATTCCTTTCCCTAAGCCTACATTACAAGCCCGTGACAAGCCCTACATGATCTTATACTGAGAGTTCTCACATTAGTGGATACTTACATGACGGCCAAGCCTATGGTATCACAATTACATGCATTGAACATCTTTCTGAGTGTGAGTGTCTTTTCTTTCAACGTCCCAAAATTCAAAATACTGGAATATATGTGAGAACGGGACTTTCTTTCTGTAAAGGCATTTGAAACGTGAGATTACGTGTAGTTCGAAACCTTGGATGCAAGCAGGTGTGTCAACACTCAGGTAAGTCTGAGGTACTATCTGAAGCTGTGTGAATTACACCAAAGTCAATATTGGTGTTATACCCCGTATTTCCAGAGTATGTACGTGAGGGCGTACGTACGAAAGTTTAGCCTTAAAGTAGGCAATGGGACGTTTTTTTGGGCACAACTCATTAAAAGAATCGTTTTCCGACGAAACGTTTTACACAACTCGCGTAGGATAAATTCCGGCTATGTCATTTCTAATTTTTGCGGATTTTTCCGAGAGACGAAACACTTTGGACCAACGAGAGGGCGACACTTGTCACCCTCTCATTGATGGATGTGAGGCGGAAATGGACCGAATTGGATGGCTTATTTTGTCAAGTAGTTGGTAGGATATTTTGTGTGCAAGTTGGCTAGGTACACTTGCCCAAATCTTGACCTTACACTTGCCTTGCACTTGGCATCATCTTGGCCCTTGGTTGGCCATGGCTTGACCTATAAATACCCCCTTAAGATGAAGAGTTCTTCATCCACAAATTCCTTTCCAAGTCTTGAAAATCCTTCCTCTCCCTTGTAGCTTTTCGTCCAAACACCTCCCTCCCACTTGTGAAGCTTGGCCGAGGCAACCCACTGCCTAGAAGAAACCTACCCCTCCCTTGGTAGAAAAGTTGCCCTCTAGTATTGTTATAATGCCCAAAATACCTAGCCCAAATCCTTAGTACTAGTAGAAGTTGTGAAGAACTTAAGGTTTCATGGAGCTATCGGGCGTCTGACCTAGGAGCTAAACCTCGCTCAGGATCGACGTTTATACTTGGATAATATTGGGCTTATAGAGGTAAATAATCTTACCCTTCTTTTTTTAATTAGAGAATACATACTGTGGAAGTATAAGAATAAGTATTAATACTTAGAAGAATATTGCAGAATAGAATTGAACTGTTATCACAGTAGAAGGGTTTAAAAGAAGAATAATTGAACTATACTTAGAATTTGTTTTCACGATGAACTTGAGTAGCTCACCGGTAGGGAAGTGCTGCCGATTTTCCGTAGAATAAAGGACCTCTGCTTAGAATCTGTTTACGAGTAGTCTAGACGTTGATAGGCGTGTCGACTATTATAGGTTGATTCTCTGCGCGACATATTCAACTTGGCGGTGGTTTTTCGAGAAGGTATGTGATTCTTCCTAAAGCATGATATTTTAAAATATATATATAGTATGCGGTAGACGTGCGTGTTAAGCGAATAATACTTACGGCAATGTCTTTTGACTTAAGCCTGAATAATACTTACGGCAATGTCTTGCGACTTAAGCCTGAATAATAAGGATCTTAAAGCATTTCAAAAGAATATTGAATCATTTTTCTTACAGAAGAGAACTAATTGGTTTTTAAACATCAAGCTTAAGAGTTATACTAGCTTTATGGGAAGTTAGGTATAACCTCTTAAGAAAGATAAAATGGACAGTTATTTATGTGTTTATAACAGACTTATATTGATTTATGGAAAGAATAATAAAATGGTTTGATAAGTAGACATGATATGATGCTATGTGTGGTAGTGACTTGTAACATTTGTATAAGAGGGTATTCTTGTTGTGCTTATGTGGTTTAACGATAAGCTGTTATGTTGGTATTATATCACTCACCTCTTGACATATTCACGGGGTTAAAGCGCCTCCGTCTGGGGTAGACTCGAGCGATCTGGGACCATGATTCGAGAATACCTCATGCGGGTCGGGGACCTATGCGAGCTACGAGTTCGAGTTAGTGTGCGGGGTTATACCTCATGCGGTCTATGTGGCCATGCGGACTACGAGTCGGGGCGATGCAGGAGTAGCTACCCTCGATGCGGGGTTATACCATATGCGGGCCTATGTGAGTGGCCTATGCGGACTACGGGAGTCCAGGATTAGGCTTGCATGGTGATACTACGGGCAATTGGCCCTGCTTCGATCATTCACAGCCTAGAAAAGACATGTTACAGTTTACCTATTGTTGCTCTTGTTTATGATGTGGCACTATGTGCGGTTACATTGGTTGTTTCGTGCATATTTATAAAATTGGTTTTAAAGGATATGATTTCATTTAAGTACTTTCTGATTTCACATACTTAGTACTGTTGTCTTGACCTCGCTTGGGCTGCGTTACATGCGGTAAGGGCAGCAGTGCTAGATCCACATCCTTAGGATCTTTGCTTTGGTGTCAGGAGCTCCATCTTCTCCGGAGGCTCTACTTTTGGGTATGATCTCCCTGTATTGTAGATAGTTTTTGTACATTCAGGGTAGGGCGGGGCCCTGTCCCGCCATAGAGGTTTACTTCTTTAGAAGTGCAGAGTCCTATTATGCAGTTGGGATGTAGCTGCAAAACTTGGGTTATATATATATGCCTAAAGGCAAGCTTTTATTCATATAAAACTGTTTCTATTTTTATAATGTTTCTTGTCTAGTCTTATTTTCCTCTGATTACTCTGATGTATGACTACTTGGGTGCGGGTAAGGCACGATCCACGGGCCAGGCAGTCGTGACAAAAGTGGTATCGAGCGATTAATCCTCGGAAAGTGTCTCTGACCGTATCTAGTAAGTCTTGATTATCGGTGTGTTGTGCACCACACCAATAATCGAGGAGGCTATAGGATATTTAGGATTGGTTTCCATTCTTCTCACTCGAGATCGTGCTTTAGAGTGTGTTAAAGTTGGACCTCTAACGTATTCCTTTTACATGCTGATTATGCCTCACGTAAGCAACCCGCCTGAAGGGCAAAGCGGCGAGGAGGCGCTAGTGGGACACCTAAGTCACGAGGCTCGTGCCCGATCAATACGAGGCAGCGAGTTCTACGACGCCGACCCAGCGAGGTTTAGGGCGCGGTGGGCGATGAGACCACAGTCCCTACACCTCGATCCCACGGCCGGAAGCGAATGAGATGGGTTCTGAGAGATGGCGATTCTTGGCGAGATCGTGGCGAACATGAGGAGCGGTGAATCGGCGATTCGATTCCGGCCAAGCAGCACCCGTGGTTCACCCGAGGCGCGATTTGAGGCTACGGATTTCTGAGTTGTAGCCCGCCGAGTTCTACGGTCGAGGCGGAAGGATGATCCGCGAGTTCATCAAGCGATTCTGAAGAGATCATCACGGGTGATCAGCGTCGAGACCGAGTCCGTGACGCCGGTTCGCATCGGCTACGTGATACCGCATGATCGATTGGTTTGATTCGTGGGAGTTATCCGGGAGAGCACGCGTCCCGGCTACTTAGGATGAGTTCTCGAGGCTTTCTCACTCACTTCTTGCCTCGCGAGATGAGAGGGCACAGCCGATAGATTTTTATTCTTGAGGCGAGAAGGGCCGATTAGGGAGTACAATGTCGAGTTTGATTCATTGGCTCGATATGTCTCAGCGTTGGTAGCAGATATGGAGGATAGGGTGCAACGCTACGTCACCGGGCTAGATGATTATATGGCCGAATCTTGTGCGGGTGTTTCTCTTGGTGGTATGGACATTACCGCATGCGAGCTCATGCTCTTGGATGCGAGGCGTAGAGGCAAGCGGGTTGTGACAGGCAGAAGGCCAGGGGCAGGTCTTTTGGTGGCTATCGTGGTGGGCGGCCTCAGCAGCAGTCGAGATTTGCACCACAGCCAGCTCAGAGCACTCCTGCACCATCCTCAGGACAGCCGGGATATTCGAGGCGCACTGGGGCCCCGGGACTTGACGTCGAGCGGCGGAAGTGGCGATCGGGACCACCCCCCCTCAGTATGGCCGATGCGGTAGATCCCACTTCGGGAGTTGTGGTACTGCTACGGGAGCTTGTTTCAGTTGTGGCCAGCAGGGTCACTTTGCTAGGAACCGTCAGACGCGGCGATCAGATAGTAGGGTCACTACGAGTTCTTTTGTCGGGTCTTCTTCATCCCCGACAGTTACTCGCCCCGGAGGGCAGGGTACTCATGGACCAGCAGGTCGCGGCAGAGGTCGTGGCTCGGGTCCCAGTTCTAGCGGTCCCCAGAACCGCATTTATGCCTTGTCCGGTAGCGGGATCGGGAGGCCTCACCGATGTCGTCACGAGTACCTTATCGGTTCTGGATTTGATGTGTATGCCTTGATAGATCCGAGTTCTACCTGTCCCATATATCTCCCTTATTGCTAGTAGGATAGGGATAGAGCACGAGTCCATAGACCGCTTTCGAGGTAGCTACGCGATGGGTGATTCGGTGGTAGCTCGGCGGGTATATAGGGCTTGTCCGGATGACCATTCTGATCGTCAGACCCTAGCCGACTTGATAGAGTTGGATATGATTGATTTCGACGTGATCATGGGTATGGATTGGCTAGCTTCTTGCTACGCCAATGTATACTGCAGGGAGAGAGTAGTGCGGTTTCAGTTTCCAGAGGAGCCGGTTGTTGAGTGGGAGGGGAGCACTGTATCGCCGAAGGGTAGGTTTATTTCCTACCTCAAGGCTAGGAAGATGGTGCAGAAAGGGTATATCTACCATCTCGTTCGGGTGTTTGATCACGAGGTGCGGTACAGATTTTGATCGATTCCGAGTCGAGAGTTCCCGGGCGTGTTTCAGGCGACCTCGGTATCCTCCCGAGAGGAGATCGAGTTTTGTATAGATGTGTTGCGGACACTCGGCCTATTTCCATTCCGCCGTCTGAGAATGGCACCCGCGAAGTTGAGAGAGTTGAATGATCGCCTTAGAGATTTCTTTGGAGAAGAGGCTTCATCGGCCTAGTGTTTCTCCCGAGGAAGCCGGTATTGTTCGTGAAGAAGAAGGGCGGGGCGGCTGCGCGTATGTGTTGATTCTGACGGTGAACAAGGTGACCATTAAGAACGAATACCCCCTTCCGTGATTGATGATTTGTTCGACGGTTGTAGGAGTGCGAGATGTTTCTCCAAGATTGATCTACGGTCGGGCTATCATCAGTGCGAGTCGAGAGTCGGACATCCCTAGATGCATTCCGGACGATGCACGCACTCGAAGTTTAGGGTTATGTCGTTTGGTTTGACCAACGCTCGTGATATTCATGGATTTGATGACCGAGTGTTCAAACCATTTTGGACACGTTTGTGATAGTGTTCATTGATGATATCTTGGTTTATTTTCGCTCGAGCGAGGAGCATGCGGGCGTTGAGGCTATCTTGGCCGATTCTCGAGACGGCGATTATGCGCCAAGTTTTCCAAATGTGAGTTTTGGTTAACCGGTGGCTTTTCTTGGGCATATTGTCGGGTGATGGTATTCGTGGATACGCCAAGATTGAAGCGATCGAGTTGGCCTCGACCTCTTACTCCGATAGAGGTTCGCGATTTTACGGGCCTTGCGAGTTATTATCGGTTCGTAGAAGTTTGCTTCTATCTGCACCATTGACTAGGCGACTCGAAAGCGGCTAAGTTTCGATGGTGATGCTTGTGGCGAGGTTTCGATTCTTGAAGGAGGCGCGACCGCCCCGTTCTTACTCTTCCAGAGGGTCCAGACGGTTATGTCGTGTATTGTGATGCGTCAGGCATCGGGTTGGGATGTGTGTTGATGCAGCAGGGCAAGGTTATAGCGTATGCATCCCGACAGCTGAAGAAACACGAGAGGAACTACCCCACCCATGATTTGGAGTTGGCAGCGGTGATTCACGCCTTGAAGATCTGGAGGCACTATTTGTATGGGGTTCACGTGGATATTTATACAGACCACAAGAGCCTCCAGTATATCTTCAGCCAAAGGGAGCTGAACTTACGACAGAGACGGTGGTTAGAGTTGCTTAAGGATTACGATGTTGATATCCTATACCACCCGGGGAAGGCCAATGTTGTGGCAGATGCTCTTAGTCGTAGGTCGATGGGGAGCCTATCAGATGTGCAGCTAGAGAGGAGGGACATGGTTCGTGATTTGCATCAGTTAGCGAGCCTTGGTGTCCGTTTGATTGATTCTGATAGCAGTGGGGTTCGAGTTCGTGAGGTTGCCGAGTCTTCCATCGTCGAGGAGGTGAAGAGGCAACAATTCGAGGATCCAGTTTTGACACGTTATCGTGATACGGCTCTTCGTGAGGGGAAGGGTCCTTTTGAGGTAGCACCTGATGGGGTGCTAAGGTTTGAGGGCAGGTTGTGTGTTCGGATGTTTGAGGACTTGGCGGAGTTCTTAGGGAAGCACACGCGCGCGTTACTCTATCCATCCGTGGTCGACCAAGATGTACCACGACCTTAGATCTATGTATTGGTGGGATGGCTTGAAGAGGGGCGTTGCGAGTTCGTAGCTCGGTGCGTGTTGTCGCAGTGAAGGTAGAGCACCGGAGGCACGGTGGTTTGTTACTGACGATAGAGATCCCGACACGGAAGTGGGAGGTGATCAACATGGACTTTATCACGGGATTACCTCACACTCGGATGAGACATGATTCTATATGGGTTATCGTCGGCAGTGAAATCAGCCCACTTTCTTCCCGTTAGGACGACTTTTCGGTGAGGATTATGCGGACTTTACATCAGAGATCGTCGGTGCATGGAGTCCCTATTTCGATCATATCGCATGAGGAGCCCGATTTACGGCTAACTTCGAGGTCCTTCCGAAAGGGTTTAGGGGCCTTGGTGAGCACGAGTGCGCATTCCATCCACGAGCGAGCGGGCAGCGAGCGCACTATCCGCACTCTTGAGGATATCTGCGAGCACTGTGTTATTGACCGAGGTAGTGGGAGGATCATTTGCCTCTAGTTGAGTTCGCGTATAATAATAGCTACCACTCCGATATCTGAGATGGCGCCTTATGAGGCCTTGTATGGGAGAAGTGCGGTCGCCGATAGGCTGGTTCGATGTGGCGAGTGCGATTAGTGGGACCAGGTTGGTGCGTGAGCGATGGATAAGGTGAAGCTTATCCAGGAGCGGTTGCTGACAGCTCAGAGTCGACAGAAGTCATATGCAGATCATCGTCGTCGGCATCTGGAGTTCGAGGTTGATGATTGGGTTTTCCTGAAGGTGTCACCCATGAAGGGTGTGATGAGATTCGAGAAGAAAGGGAAACTCAGCCCAAGGTACATTGGGCCCTATCAGATTGTCCGGCAGGTAAGCAAGTTACTATGAGTTGGATCTGCCGTCCGATCTGGAGGCAGTGCATCCGGTGTTTCATGTTTCTATGCTGAGGAGATGTATCGGGGATCCATCTAGAGTTCACCCGATTGACGATGTCCAGGTGACCGAGGGGTTATCGTATGAGGAGATTCCCATAGCGATAATCGATCGTCAGGTTAGGCGTCTGCGGACGAAGGACGTGGCTTCCGTCAAAGTTCTGTGGCGGAACGAGCTCAGGAAGGAGATGACGTGGGAAGCTGAGGAGGACATGAGGCAGAGGTATCCTCACCTATTCCCCACACCTCCAGGCAATTCACTTTCCTACTTGTAAATCTTCATTATCGTTTATGCCTAAGTGTTGTTTTGTGGTCGTGTGTGGCATTTGCAAAAAAATTTAAGTTATGAAGAACCTCATCGTTAACTGTCTTGGGAAGGAACATTCGGGACGAATGTTTCTAAGGAGGGGAGAATGTTATACCCCGTATTTCCAGAGTATGTACGTGAGGGCGTACGTACGAAAGTTTAGCCTTAAAGTAGGCAATGGGACGTTTTTTTGGGCACAACTCATTAAAAGAATCGTTTTCCGACGAAACGTTTTACACAACTCGCGTAGGATAAATTCCGGCTATGTCATTTCTAATTTTTGCGGATTTTTCCGAGAGACGAAACACTTTGGACCAACGAGAGGGCGACACTTGTCACCCTCTCATTGATGGATGTGAGGCGGAAATGGACCGAATTGGATGGCTTATTTTGTCAAGTAGTTGGTAGGATATTTTGTGTGCAAGTTGGCTAGGTACACTTGCCCAAATCTTGACCTTACACTTGCCTTGCACTTGGCATCATCTTGGCCCTTGGTTGGCCATGGTTGACCTATAAATACCCCCTTAAGATGAAGAGTTCTTCATCCACAAATTCCTTTCCAAGTCTTGAAAATCCTTCCCTCTCCCTTGTAGCTTTTCGTCCAAACACCTCCCCCTCCACTTGTGAAGCTTGGCCGAGGCAACCCTCCCCCTAGCCTAGCCGAAACCTACCTGTTATACCCCGTGGTTCGGGCCGTGCGTGTGGGGCCGTGCGAGAAATTAGAGAAACACGTTCGAGGGCACGAGAGCGCATGGCGGAGGCGTGGCGCGCGCCAAGCGGGTGAAGTGCGGTGAGGCGCTGAAGTTCCAGTGGCCATGGCCGGAAATGGCAGCGCGCCGAAGATCCGGTCCGAGATTCTGGCCAGCGCGCCGGGAAGCGAAGGCGCCGAGGCGGAAATTTGGGCGAAAAACTTAGAAAGTCGATTTTGTTTTAAAAGAGGCCATGGGAGGGTGACAAGTGTCCCCCCCCCCCTGTGATTTCTGCTACCTGCTTTATATTGACGAAGAGTTGGTCATGTGTTTCTACTTTTCATCTTTACACTCCTTCTCTCTCTAAGTTCAAAAGCTCATCCTTCTCTCTAAATTCCCAAGAGGAATTCTAGCCTAAGGAAAAATCAAAAGTGTAATAGGAAGGAAAGGTTATTACAAGCTTGTGAAGACTATTGTGGTGGTGTTCTTGGAGAAAAAGGCTAGCAAGGTGTTGGAATAAGTTTGGCTAAAACTTAAGGTAACATTTCTTCTCTTGTAGTTAGTATTGGGTGTTGCATGTTTAATATGAAGAACTTGTAGTTGGAAAAATGCACTTAGAGTAGTTGCATGTAATAAATGGGGTTGATTATGAAAGAATTGGTTAGGGGGATATTATGAGCATGTTGTTGCCTAAATACTACATTAGACTTGTTGGGTTAGTTGTTGTAACTTGTGGGGCTGAATTTTACACACCAAAGTTTAGGTGTGTAATCCCCTTGGTGTTGGTTGGTTGTTGAGCCTTAAACATGGCATTTGAGCGTTAAAAATCGACCTTGGAAAAGGTGGCAAAGTATGTAGAAACAAAGGAAACGCTGCCTAATTTTCCGTAGGAAATTGGTGACTTTAACTTGGAAAAATTCTGCATTATAACTAGAGCTTGATAAACGTATTATGGTCATTTTAGGTTGACATACTACGTGCGGTAAAGTGGACTTAGCTTGTGGATTGACCGAAGAGGTATGTGGAGCTTTCCTATCTCTTGAGCATGATTAGTTGTACCTATGTAGTACGGTAGACGTACAAGATTTGGAAATCTTCGTTTGTTATAAGTATTTGATACTTGCTTCGTTTTAAAATAAAAGTATAAAAATCCCTTGGACTTAAGGGAATGTGTCTTACTATTGTTTAACTCTAATATAACGGCTTTATGGGGAGTTGGTTATATTAGCTTGTGAAATTTTAATGGAGAAAGGTTTTGATAATTTGAACTTGTGGAAGGAAAATGGTTTTAAGGCATGAATTGCCTAAGGTTTTACAAGAAATGAAGTCACTTAATTTAGAAGCTTGAGATAGTTTTAAAAGGAAATGTGACTTGCTTTGAAAAGAAATCGTAACTTGATACTATGGTGATTAGTATCTTGGAATTTTTGTATAAAAAGAGTTATTTCTTAAAAGGGTAGAGGTACATGATACTTGGGTTAAATTCCCGGATTTTTACTAAAAGACATGATCGTGCCTTAGGTATACTAAAATGAGAGGATGTATTAATACTATTAATAAGAAGTTAGGTGATTCTTAACTTGCTTGAGTTATGATAGGCCGGTAGTGCTTATGTTATATTAGCCGGATGAGCTATGTTATATATATATGTTTATATTGTTACGGGTAAACCCCGGGTTATTATTTATGCCATGGATTTGCTACCCATGAAGCGAGTGCGGCGCTTGTACTCATGCGGATCTGGACCATAGGATCCATGCGGGTGAAATAGTCTCATGCGAGTACGCGATGGTACTCATGCGGATCCACAGGATCCATGCGGGTGAAATAGTCCCATGCGGGTGAAATAGTCCTATGACGAGGCGGATGACCTCATGCGGGTCCACAGGACCTATGCGGGTGAAATAGTCCCAGGAGTAGGATTGCTTAATGATACTACAGGCGAGGTACCCTGTTTTGATCGTGAGCCTCCTATTTTTATGCTATAAAACTTATACTTGTTACTCTCATTATTAGTAAGGCACAGTGCAACATAATTTGATTTTATCTATAACTTCAGTACATTTTTGGACTTATGATATTACTACAGTATTTTCCAGTTTTACATACTTGGTACGTTGTGTCGACCCCCTTCCGAGCTGCGTTCATGCGCAGTAAGGGAAGCGGTGGTAGATCCTCATTCCTAGGATCTTGTACTCAGTGTCGAGCTCCATTTCTTGAGGCTCGACTTTTGGTATGGTTCTCCTGGAGTCGTTGATATTTTGTACATTCAGGGCATGACGGGGCCCGTCGTCATAGTGTTATTCATTCTTAGAGGCACTGTAGTCTTGTCGAACTTGGTTCGTTAAGGATGTATCGTTTGGTTTATGTACTTTTAGGTTAGCCATTTTGGGCTGACTATTCTATATCGTAATGGTTGTTTATCTTGAGTTTACATTCCGCTAGTTTTCTCGATGTTGTGTCACTAGGGTGCGGGTTAAGGCACCGTCACGTCCGGTTCGGTCGTGACAAAAGTGGTATCGAGCGATTAATCCTCGGAAAGGGTCTACAGGCCGTATCTAGTAGAGTCTTGATTATCGGTGTGTTGTGCACCACATCTATAATCAGGAGGCTGCAGGATATTTAGGATTGGTTTCCATTTCTTCTCACTCTAAGATCGTGCGATAGAGCTGTGTGGTTAGGGTCGTCTCTCTACGAGGTTATGGTGTTTGCATTTCTGAGGAAGCGGCGATGACCGGGGAAGATTATGTGGATTGCGTATCGGGTTGGTAATACTTGTAGTATAGTTGGTATTGTGACATACATCTATCTGATTTACGTATGAGGTCACATATGTGTTGCCTAGAATGATTTTAGATTACGATTTGGTAAGGACTAAATAGATACCGGGAAGGTATGAGCGATTAAGGAACTCATCGAGGTTTTACGTGCTAGTTGAGAAAATTAGGAGACGATGAGTTGTCGGAAAAAGTAATGGAACCTTAAGAAGCTTAATTAAGGGGCCCAATGGGAGACTATGTTTGTAAATTGAGCTACGTGGTATGCTTAAGAGGATAGTACGAATGAGATCCGTGTGGAGTAAGTAATGGTTGTTGTGACCAAGACGACACGACTATGGTATTATGAGAAGTTAGTATACCCGTTTATGGGGTGGGATCAGTTAATAGTAGTCCCGCTACGGGACAGGGTCACGAGGGTACAAGCCCGAGTCTAATTAATCATTTTACGAGTTCGCAGCCGTCTCCCACCGGAACGAGGTTGTGGCCGGAAATGACCTTATATTGTTTAACTTAGTAACTCCAAGATCGAAGGCGGCTTTATTATGGAAGTTATATCGTAAGCTAGAATAAGTTTGGAAGTACGGAAGAAATACGGCCGGTAAGAAGTGAGCAACCAAGTGTGAAAGAAATGAAGCGAGAATCCATGAGAACCTTTATGAGGTAACCACACGTGAGTGTTGGGTGGTAGCCGAGTGGCGGATAATAATTGTCGATGCGATATAGTCGTCGGACCACTAGCAGTATTATGACGGACGTTGAGGTCATTATGAGTGCGGGCTAGTTGGCCTCATGTTATGCCAACGTGGACTACGTAAGAGATTGATTCGGTACCAATTTTCCGTGGCCGGTTATCGAGTGGAAGGAAGGGAAGTGGTAGTAACGATGAATTATCCTTCCTTCTTTGGCATCATTGTTTTTAATAAGTCGTGTGACTTGTCCATTGGGAAAAATTGACGCAAAGTAAGTAATACTTGAATTTGAAGGAATTTATGTTAAGTTCCTTGGAGGTACTTGGAGTTGGTTTGGTGTGGCGGTCGGGGCCACGACCTTCGGATAATTTCAAGGAAATGTGCAAGGCAAGAATAAAATAAATGCGGTATTTGCCGACGGAAGAAGAGGGCATCTTTGGTAGGTTTTGAAAATCTACACGATTTTAAGGCGGTGCGTAATGATTAGATATTTACAGACCACGAGAGGACCGGTGATTAGGGTTGTGACACAAGGAAAGTTTATTGAAGGGAGATAAGTTCTCTCCCATACATAAAAGGATAGTCTTACGTATTATGGGGTTATGTGTACCCATGTAGTTAGGCGAAGGATGGGAGACCGGTAGGTCTTGATATCGTCATGCCATAAGTTCTGATTTTAGATAACCGTGGAAAAAGTATTATGTTGGGGTAATTAAGAACGACGTTACGAAGCAGTCGGGAAGTGTCGTAAGAAAATGCAGTAGTACGTGTTTGAAATGCACGATTATGGATCAAATTAGAAACACTTTACTATTAATAAGCATAAGGTAGGTTATGACCAAAAGGATAAAAGAGAATACAACTATGGTTATGTAAGTTGCAGAGATACGGTTACCGGACTAGTGTAAGACCATTAGTAGGTAATGGGCGGTAGGAACACCTCGAGGAAAGGTAGTAGCATCTGTCTTGTGAGAAAGATAGTAAGAGAATACGGAGAGGTAAGGGACCCGTGACAACTTGAATTAACTTATAAAGGAAAGGCAGTAGACACTTTCGAGCGATAAGAAATCTTGACAAGTCATTGGATTATGTAATACCGTGAATTGAGGTTGAACAGGACTATAAGCTCTACGAAATGAGAGAGATAATAGGATTACTACTTGACAAGATCAAGGAAGTCTTCCCCCTAAATTGTGATTGGCAGGAAGTCTTAGCCATGCGGCAAGCAAAGGAATCAGATCCAAGTATAGTAACCAAGTTTGGTTGCAACAGGGAAAGAGAAACAGGAACCATAACTGAGATTAAGGATGCCCGAATATTTCGCAAGTGCAGGAAAGGCTTCCAGTTATTGGAAGAGAAGTTGACCACGACTACAGTTCTAACCCCTCTTGAGAGACTAGAGGGTTAGGGTATTATTGTAACACGTTGGGTGTTGGGCTAGGTTGTGTCTTGTGCAACACGATAAGATTAGAACTTATGTTTCCCGGCGGTTAGGGAAGCAAGAAAGGAATTACGTTACTCACGATTTAGAGTCGGCGGCAGTTAATCGTACCTTGAAGATTTGGAGGCAATTTCCTTATATAGATTTCATGTGGATATTTGCGTAGACCACAAGAAACTCCGGTATATCTTCAGACTGAGGCAGCTGAATTTGCGACAGAGACGGTGGTTAGGGTTACTCAAGGATTGTGATATTGATATCCTATACCACCCAGGGAAGGCCAATGTAGTTGCAGATGTCCTTAGTCGCAGATTGATGGGTAGTCTGTCGGGGGTGCAGCCAGGGAAGAAGGACATGGTCCGAGAGTTACATCAGCTAGCGAGCCTTGGGGTTCGATTGGTTGATTCTGATAGTGATGGAATTCGGGTTCGAGAGGTCGCCGAGTCTTCCATCGTCGAGGAGGTGAAGAGGCGACAGTATGAGGATCCGATTTTGGTACGGTACCGAGATGCAGCTCTCCAGGAAGAGAAGAGTCTATTTGAGGTAGCACCGGATGGGGTGCTAAGGTTCGAGGGCCGGTTGTGTGTTCCCGATGCGGACAGACTTCGTCAAGGTCTCGGGAGGCACACAGTGCTCGTTATTCGATTCATCCGGGGTCGACTAAGATGTACCATGACCTCAGGTGCATGTATTGGTGGGATGGTTTGAAGAGGACGTGGCCGGTTTTGTTGCCCAGTGTCCTAATTATCGAGTTAAGGTTGAGCACGAAGCGGTGGGCTATTACGGTATTGATATTCCGATGTGGAAGTGGGAGGTGGTCAACATGGACTTTATTACAGGGTTACCTCGCACCCATAGGAGACATGATTCCATTTGGGTTATTGTTGACAGGCTGACGAAATCAGCCCACTTTCTTCCGATCGGGGCGACGTTTTCGGTAGGACTATGCCGATTATATATTAGAGATTGTGAGATTGCGGAGTCCCTGGCGTCGATTATATCGAGATAGAGCCAGTTCACGGCTAACTTCGGAGGTCTTCCCGGAAGGATTAGGGACACAGTGAGTCTCAAGACGGCGGCGTTCATCCTCGGACGGACGGACGGGCCGAGCACACTATCCGTGCACTTGAGGATATCTTTGCGGGCTTGTGTTATTTATTTCAGGGGTAGCTGGGAGGATCATTTACCTCTTGTGGAGTTTGCTTACAACAACAGCTACCACTCCAGTGTTCAGATGGCACCTTATGAGGCCTTATACGGGAGGAAGTGCAGGTCACCGATAGGTTGGTTTGAAGTGGGAGAAGTGCGATTAATCGGGCGGATTTGGTTGTGGCGATGGATAAGGTGAAGCTTATCCAGAGCGGTTATTGGCGGCCCGAGTCGCAGCAAATCATATGCGCATCATCGGCGTCGACACTTAGAGTTTGAGGTTAATGATTGGGTCTTTCGAAAGTGTCACCCATGAAGGGTGTGATGAGATTTGGGAGGAAGGAAAGCTCGGCCAAGGTACATTGGGCGTGTCAGTTGTCGAAGAGTGGGCAAGGTTGCCTATGAGTTGGATCTGCCGTCCGATCTTGAGGCGGTACATCCAGTTTTTCACGTGTCTATGTTACGGAAATGCGTTGGAGATCCGTCTAGAGTGCACCCGAGTCAGGATATCCAGTGTGAGAGGAGTTGTCGTATGAGGAGAGTCCCATAGCGATACTCGATCGTCGGGTTAGACGACTTGGACGAAGGGCGTGGCTTCCGTCAGGTATTATGGCGAACGAGCGAGGAGGAAATGACGTGGGAAGCAGAGGATGACATGATGAAGAAGTATCCTCACTTATTCCCTACACCTCCAGGTAACCCACTTTCCTGCTTGTTAGTTTTGATTTAGCAATTGTGCTTAAGTATTGTTGTGGCTCGGGGAGCATTCTTATTTGCAAAGGAATAGTTAAGAAGATATGTTTATATTGTGTTTTGTGTAAGGCTAGAAGGAACATTCGGGACGAATGTTTCTAAGGGGGGGAGAATGTTATACCCCGTGGTTCGGGCCGTGCGTGTGGGGCCGTGCGAGAAATTAGAGAAACACGTTCGAGCACGAGGCCGCGGCGCCGGGCGAGGCGCGGCGCCGAGTGAAGTCTTGATGGCTGAGTTCAGCGCCCGCGGCACCGGAAAGCAGGCGCCGCAAAGATCGGCGGTCCGCAGAGTTGCGCCAGCCATGAAAGCGCAGCGGAGCCGGAATTTGGCCGAAAAACTTAGAAAGGCTGATTTCTGTTTTAAAAGAGGCCATGGGAGGGTGACAAGTGTCCCCCCCATCTGATTCTACATGCATTATATTGACCAAGACTTGGTCATTTCTTTCAACTTTTCATCTTTACACTCCATCTCTCTCTAAGTTAAAAGCTCCTCCTGCTCTAAATTCCCAAGAGGAATTCTAGCCTAAGGGAAAAATCTGAAAAGTGTAATAGGAAGGAAAGGTTATTACAAGCTTGTGAAGACTATTGTGGTGGTGTTCTTGGAGAAAAAGGCTAGCAAGGTGTTGGAATAAGTTTGGCTAAAACTTAAGGTAACATTTCTTCTCTTGTAGTTAGTATTGGGTGTTGCATGTTTAATAGGAAGAACTTGTAGTTGGAAAAATGCACTTAGAGTAGTTGCATGTAAGAAATGGGGTTGATTATGAAAGAATTGGTTAGGGGGATATTATGAGCATGTTGTTGCCTAAATACTACATTAGACTTGTTGGGTTAGTTGTTGTAACTTGTGTGGATGAATTTTACACCAAAGTTTAGGTGTGTAATCCCAGTGTTGGTTGGTTGTTGAGCCTTAAACATGGAATTTGAGCGTTAAAAATCGACCTTGGAAAAGGTGGCAAAGTATGTAGAAACAAAGGAAACGCTGCCCAATTTTCCGTAGGAAATTGGTGACTTTAACTTGGAAAAATTCTGCATTATAACTAGAGCTTGATAAACGTATTATGGTCATTTTAGGTTGACATACTACGTGCGGTAAAGTGGACTTAGCTTGTGGATTGACCGAAGAGGTATGTGGAGCTTTCCTATCTCTTGAGCATGATTAGTTGTACCTATGTAGTACGGTAGACGTACAAGATTTGGAAATCTTCGTTTGTTATAAGTATTTGATACTTGCTTCGTTTTAAAAGAAAAGTATAAAAATCCCTTGGACTTAAGGGAATGTGTCTTACTATTGTTTAACTCTAATATAACGGCTTTATGGGGAGTTGGTTATATTAGCTTGTGAAAGTTTAATGGAGAAAGGTTTTGATGATTTGAACTTGTGGAAGGAAAATGGTTTTAAGGCATGAATTGCCTAAGGTTTTACAAGAAATGAAGTCACTTAATTTAGAAGCTTGAGATAGTTTTAAAAGGAAATGTGACTTGCTTTGAAAAGAAATCGTAACTTGATACTATGGTGATTAGTATCTTGGAATTTTTGTATAAAAAGAGTTATTTCTTAAAAGGGTAGAGGTACATGATACTTGGGTTAAATTCCCAGATTTTTACTAAAAGACATGATCGTGCCTTGGGTATACTAAAATGAGAGGATGTATTAATACTATTAGTAAGAAGTTAGGTGATTCTTAACTTGCTTGAGTTATGATAGGCCGGTAGTGCTTATGTTATATTAGCCGGATGAGCTATGTTATATATATGTTTATATTGTTACGGGTAAACCCCGGGTTATTATTTATGTCATGGATTTGCTACCCATGATGCGAGTGCGGCGCTTGTACTCATGCGGATCCGACCATGGATCCATGCGGTGAAATAGTCTCACGCGAGTACGCGATGGTACACGCGGATCCACAGATCCATGCGGGTGAAATAGTCCCATGCGGGTGAAATAGTCCTATGACGAGGCGGATGACCTCATGCGGGTCCACAGGACCTATGCGGGTGAAATAGTCCCAGGAGTAGGATTGCTTAATGATACTACGGGCGAGGTACCCTGTTTTGATCGTGAGCCTCCTATTTTTATGCTATAAAACTTATACTTGTTACTCTCATTATTAGTAAGGCACAGTGCAACATAATTTGATTTTATCTATAACTTCAGTACATTTTGGACTTATGATATTACTACTGATTTTCCGCTTTACATATTTGGTACGTTGTGTACTGACCCCCTTCCTCGGGGGCTGCGTTCATGCCGCAGGTAAGGGAAAGCAGGTGGTAGATCCTCGTTCCTAGGATCTTGTACTCAGTGTCGTGAGCTCCATTTCTTCTGAGGCTCGACTTTTGGTATGGTTCTCCCGAGTCATTGATATTTTGTACATTCAGGCATGACGGGCCCCGCCCCGTCATAGTGTTATTCATTCTAGAGTTCGTAGTCTTGTCAGAACTTGGTTCGTTAAGGATGTAACTGTTTGGTTTATGTACTTTTGGGTTAGCCATTTTGGGCTAGACTATTCTATATCGTAATGGTTGTTTATCTTGAGTTTACATTCCGCTGGTTTTCTCTGATGTTGTGTCACTAGGGTGCCCGGGTTAAGGCACCGGTCACGGGTCCGGGTTCGGGTCGTGACACTACCCCCCCCCCCCCTTGGTAGAAAAGTTGCCCTCTAGTATTGTTATAATGCCCAAAATACCCTAGCCCAAATCCCTTAGTACTAGTAGAAGTTGTGAAGAACTTCTAAGGTTTCCTTGGAGCTATCGGAGCGTACAACCTAGGAGCTAAACCTCGCTCAGGATCGACGTTTATACTTGGATAATATTGGGCTTATAGAGGTAAATAATCTTACCCTTCTTTTTTTAATTAGAGAATACATACTGTGGAACTATAAGAATAAGTATTAATACTTAGAAGAATATTGCAGAATAGAATTGAACTGTTATCACAGTAGAAGGGTTTAAAAGAAGAATAATTGAACTATACTTAGGACTGTTTTCACAAAGAGACTTGAGTAGCTCACCGGTAGGGAAGTCGCCCGATTTTCCGTAGAATAAAGGACCTCTCGCTTAGAATCAAGCATGAGTAGTTCAGACATTGATAGGCGGTTCGACTATTATAGGTTGATTCTGCGCGACATATTCAACTTGGCGGTGGTTTTCGCGAGAAGGTATGTGATTCATCCTAAAGCATGATATTTTAAAATATATATATAGTACTAGACGCGTGCGTGTTAATCGAATAATACTTACGACAATGTCTTTTGACTTAAGCCTGAATAATACTTACGGCAATGTCTTGCGACTTAAGCCTGAATAATAAGGATCTTAAAGCATTTCAAAAGAATATTGAATCATTTTTCTTACAGAAGAGAACTAATTGGTTTTTAAACATCAAGCTTAAGAGTTATACTATCTTTATGGGAAGTTAGGTATAACCTCTTAAGAAAGATAAAAGGGACAGTTATTTATGTGTTTATAACAGACTTATATTGATTTATGGAAAGAATAATAAAATGGTTTGATAAGTAGACATGATATGATGCTATGTGTGGTAGTGACTTGTAACATTTGTATAAGAGGGTATTCTTGTTGTGCTTATGTGGTTTAATGATAAACTGTTATGTTGGTATTATATCACTCACCTCTTGACATGTTACCGGGGGTTAAGCTGCCCTCCGATGCGGGGTAGACTCAGGCGGTCGGGGACCATGATTCGAGAATACCTCATACGGGTCCAGGGGACCTATGCGGAGCTACGAGAGTTCCAGGTTAGTGTGCGGGGTTATACATCATGCGGTGTATGTGGCCATGCGGACTACGAGTCCAGGACGATGCCGAGGAGTAGCTACCCTCGATGCGGGGTTATACCCTATGCGGGCCTATGTGAGTGGCCTATGCGGACTACGGGAGTCCAGGATTAGGCTTGCATGGTGATACTACGGGCAATTGGCCCCGCTTCGATCATTCGCAGCCTAGAAAAGACCTGTTACAGTTTACCTATTGCTGCTCTTGTTTGTGATGTGGCACTATGTGCGGTTACATTCGTTGTTTGCGCATATTTATAAAATTGGTTTTAAAAGGATATGATTTCATTTAAGTACTTTACAGTTTCACATACTTAGTACTGTTATCGACTCTCCTTCGGGCTGCGTCATGCCGCATGTAAGCAGGTGCTAGATCCACATCCTTAGGATCTTTGCTTTGGTGTCAGGAGCTCCATCTTCTCCGGAGGCTCTACTTTTGGGTATGATCTCCCTGTATTGTAGATAGTTTTTGTACATTCAGGGTAGGGCGGGGCCCTGTCCCGCCATAGAGGTTTACTTCTTTAGAGGTCTGTAGTCCTATTGTACAGTTGGGATGTAACTGCAAAACTTGGGTTATATATATATGCCGAAAGGCAAGCTTTTTATCAGATAAACTGTTTCTATTTTTATAATGTTTCTTGTCTTGTCTTATGTTCCGCTGATTACTCTGATGTATGACTACTTGGGTGCCCGGGTAAGGCACCAGTCACGGGCCCCGGAACGGGTCGTGACACTCGGTTAGACTGAAAGCAATAAACGAAAATCCTTATGCACAATACTAATTGTTGGTATCAACTGAAATCAGAACGTAATGTTGTCTTCCATTTTTTCTGAAAAAAAAACAAAATGCATATTACAAAAAAAAAAAAAATCGTTATTTTTTGCATCACGAACTACGTCTTGACCTGATTCCCTCGGTGGGATACGTAGGCGGCCACATCGGCTTCGGTCCCGCATCATTTTAAAATCATAAAAAATTCTTATTTTTACAGCATGAACTACGTCTTGACCTGACTCCCTCGGCGGGATACGTAGACAGCCACATCGGTTTCGGTCACACCGTTAGAAATATTTCTTCCTTGTTTTTGCAGAGGACTCGATTTTGTCCATATTCTCGCATTCGCTTTACATTCATGATTAAAAAAAAAAAATTGCATACATGATCGCTTTAATATCGTCAAGAGTCAACCTTACCCAGTTCAACATCTTCATTTATCAGAAACTGGGACATTTTTAAGGAATTCACTGCAAGAAAATGACAATAGACAAAAAAAAAAAAAAACAAGCAGCTAGGTCTTCAGTCCAAGTCTGAGCATGCAAGCGTCAAGAGCCAAAGCTACAGAGTCGACGCTAATCAACCACTCATTTCCTAAAACTCACAAGTTTTCTTTGGGTGCATGATCTTCATATCAGCAAAGAAGGAGCACAATAAAATAAAAAACTCATGCGGGTTACAAACACTCAACGTCTATGCAATGACGTTATCTCAACCCAGGCGGGTCACAAAGCAGGTACGCTCATAAACCAGCGCATTTCATTTAAGCCTATGCAACGGCTTCATTCATGTTTCGTCTATGCAACGACGAACATCTGCATCACGTCTATGCAACGACGTCATTTCATTAAAAGTCTATGCAACGGCTTCATTCATGTTTCGTCTATGCAACGACGAACATCTGCATCGCATATATGTTTCGTCTATGCAACGACGAGCATCTGCATCGCGTCTATGCAACGACGTCATTTCATTAAAAGCCTATGCAACGGCTTCATTCATGTTTCGTCTATGCAACGACGAACTTCTGCATCGCATATATGTTTCGTCTATGCAACGACGAGCATATGCATCGCGTCTATGCAACGACGTCATTTCATTTAAGCCTATGCAACGGCTTCATCTATGTTTCGTCTATGCAACGACGAGCATCTGCATCGCGTCTATGCAACGACGTCATTTCATTTAAGCCTATGCAACGGCTTCATTCATGTTTCGTCTATGCAACGACGAACATTTGCATCGCGTCTATGCAACGACGTCATTTCATTTAAGCCTATGCAACGGCTTCATTCATGTTTCGTCTATGCAACGACGAGCATCTGCATCGCGTCTATGCAACGACGTCATTTCATTTAAGCCTATGCAACGACTTCATTCATGTTTCGTCTATGCAACGACGAGCATCTGCATTGCGTCCGAAAACGACGTCATTTCATTTAAGCCTATGCAACGACTTCATCTATGCTTCGTCTATGCAACGACGAACATCTGCATCGCGTCTATGCAACGACGTCATTTCATTTAAGCCTATGCAACGGCTTCATATACGTTTCGTCTATGCAACGACGAGCATCTGCATCGCGTTCATGCAATGACGCCATCAACATCTACAAACACCATGTCTGTTACATCACCACATCACCTGCAACCCAGTGGCAATCATACTTCGACACTGGGACATTTTTTAATCAGCGTCAGCTTTGCTTTTTATTTTTGCATCACAACGACCCAGTGTCATCTTGATTTGACACTGGGACATTTTTTGGGTCTGCATCATCCCTATTTTTGAGTTTATAGTTTATAAAACAGGACAAAATTGGCTACAAGTCAACATCTTTGTCCGAAGACTCTTCCATTATCTCCGTACAAAGAGGGACATACTGTTGACAGTCAATTTTGACCCGTTTTTTGTATATTTGTTGCAATTTTAAGTATTTTAGCACATCGCATTTTAATCAACATTTTTTGCATCTTTTATCTTTTATTTTTTAGTTAAGCATTATGTTTTGTTAATATTATGTTTTTATTATTGTTACGCCATCCGTTTATTTTAATAATATTCGCATCTTTTTAAATAATTAATTGGCATCCCATTTTTACTTTTAATCAGACATTAAACATGTTTTAAATATTGCATTTTAGTATTGTTGCGTCGGCATTTGCATTTTAATAATCTTGCATCTTTTTAAATAATTTTATTTTAAATAGTTAACCCGCCTTGCATTTTGTCAAACCAGTCCAGTCCGAAGCCCAATCCGAATTAATCCAATCCAACACTTTTTTTATTATTTCACCCCATACCTCTTTTACCTTTACCACACTCCACCCCATACTTTCTTTCACCATTTCTACACTCCAACATCACTTCACCAGCACCCTTTTTCTTTTACACTCTATCTCCCTCAACATTTTAATATCAGCCCACCCACTCTCTTTTCACGCACCCCAGCCACATAAAAAAGGAGGGCATCAGCCCATTTA
Source organism: Przewalskia tangutica (assembly GCA_029844215.1). NCBI lineage: Eukaryota > Viridiplantae > Streptophyta > Magnoliopsida > Solanales > Solanaceae > Przewalskia > Przewalskia tangutica. The sequence goes on from CM056718.1 coordinate 111,149,438, forward strand.
TTTCATTTCAGAAAAAGAGGGAATCACCATTTCTCCCTCAGCTTCCCACCAGTCCATCCCTTGCCGCCGCCCTCCGCCGCCCTTCGCCGGAGTTCTAAAAAACTCCGGCGAACTCCCACCCCCCTTTTGAAACACCCTGCAGCCTACCCCTGCCCTCTCCCTCTCCACTCATCTCCCTCACCTATTCCCGTCAACCTCCACACCTCACCGGCGAACCACCATCATCTTGCACCTCTCGTCGCCACCACTATTCCAGTCCACACCCTCATCACTGCACACACACACGCAACAGCAACCCACCATCTCCGGCGAACCCCTGCCCCCGTCGCCACCATCCCGTCGACCATCTGTTGGCTTGTATTTTAGGCGTTGCTCCGGTGAAAACCGTTGAAGCAACGTCGGGCTTCCATTCCCCTCTGTTTTGCCAGTCCTCCGCCAGATTTGACCATCGGCGCGACACTACCGCGATGTTGTTTGTTTCTCTGTTATTGCAACTATATTTTGCGGTTGTTGGACTGATTCGATTTTTAGTAACTTAGGAGTTTAAAAACTCCGCGAATCTTGTTAGCTTTATTTCGATATATGATTTTCTCGATTTTTGTTGTATTTGGAATTTAAAACTCGCGACCTTTGTTCTGATCGCATTTTCGTGCATCGGTTGTTGTCATGGCATAATGGGCTGATTTTTATGTTTTGAGGTATCTGCCGAGTTTTAAGACTCGCGACGTTTAAATTCCGTTGGGATTGCTTCCGTTGACTTTCTCCATCGCTCCGGTGAACCGTCTGTTTTGCCTTATTCCGGTGATGTTTGTTGGCTGCTTTGGGTACTGTACCGATTTAGTTTGATTTTGTATTTGGTCGGAGCTTTTGAAAACTCCGGCGATGTTCTAAATTTTCGGGCGAACTTGCTTTTGTTCCCCGTTGGTTTCTGGACCATGTTTTTTCATCGCTTGCTTCCATCGCTATGATTATTGTTGGGCTGATTTTGCATTGTTAGGTTTTCCAGCGAGTGGTGTTGCTGATGTTTCCACTGTCCGTCGGATTTCGGGACTGATTTCGACGGACTTGGCCCTTTCTTTACTTTGTTAAACTGATTTTTAAGAACAGATAATGCACTTGGTATTTTATTAATTTTGAACAAGATACTACACTTGGTATTTTATTGATTTTGAACATGTTACTACACTGGCCGATGAAAAAGTTATCCGTCGATTTTTGAGGCCTCCACAGTTACAAAGACGGAAAATAAAATAAATGAAGCTTTCTGGGCAAGGATGATTTCTTCCACTTACACCGGATAACCAACATGCGCTGGCAAGGCGAATTCTCGCAGCCGCACTTGTTTAGGCTGTCCTACTTTATATTTTTACATATCTGAGCCCTCCGTGTTTAAAGCTATTACTGTTTTAGCGCGGATCCGAATGTTTTATTTATTTTATTATTTTTAGCAATATTGGCCGATGAAGGAATCTCCGTCTGATTTCCAAGGCCTTCCATGTACAAAGACGGATTTATTTTTGGCTTTATTTATTAATTATTGCAATTACTTTAAAAATTGTTTATTTTATTACTAACACCTTTACTAAGTGTCTATGCAGGTACCCGGAGATCATCTTGTGCAGAAGGCCTAAAAAGGGCTAAAGATGTCCCGGATTTTTATCTCATGTCGCATTTAACTTTAGTTTTATTATTTTGTATTGCATTTTATTTTAATTGTAAAAATGCTTAGAATAGATAGAATAAAAGCCAATATATAATTAGCCTAGGTTTGAACGGATAATCGCAAGTTAGCGGATCTTAGAGGATGCCTAACCCCTTCCCTTTAGGATAATAAAGAACCCTTACCTAGAATCTCATATAGCTTTCGCAGACCTTTAAATGGAGATCACTAATTGCAGTATTTTTATTGCAATAAATCAAGTGTCCTAATTCACTATAATAATTAGGTGACGACTCCTTAAATCCATTTAGGAATCAACCATATGTGGTACTCCCGTTTTCGACTCCGGTTAAAATGGGGTGTTACACAACTGTTAGGAGAGACATTTTAAAATTTGCACACGAATATCAACAATATTTACATTATTCATTATATCATTTTCCTGACAAAGTATCTATTACGCCTGATATAGGCCGTAGTACTAACGGCCATGATTATTTAACTGTAACATGTCATTGGATAGACTATAATTTTTTTATGCAAAAACGTATTTTAGCTTATAGATATATTGATAGTAGGCACACTGATCTTTTTATTTCATAAATATTTTTTCAGTTTGCGATTATTATGGCATAACTGATAAAATCATGACTATTACATTAGATAACACTTCTTCTAATGTTACTGTTGTTGGATTATTAAAAAATATTTTAACTCCATCTTTTTTCCAGATCATTTTCATATAAAATGTGCATGCCATATTTATAACTTAGTTGTAAAGGATGGTCTATCACTTTTTGAAGACATTCTTAGAAAAATACAATTTGCTATAAACTGTATTTTTAAAAGTAATAGAATGCAAAAAATAAAAGAATATAAAAAAACTTGTCACGATTGTCAACTACCTTACAGGAAAATTCTCGAAGAAGTATGCAATATATGGAATTCTTTATACAACCAACTACGTGTTGCTTATGAGTGTAGAAGACCTATAACCCAATTTTTTAACGCACGTAATCGAATGGAGCACAGACATGCATTAGGCTATTTTCTTCGGTTTGAGACAAAAAGGAGTTTGGGAGACTATGTGCTACCAAGAGTGAATGGAGCACAGACATGCATTAGGCTCCCTGCAATAGGAGCTAACAACTTCGAGATAAAACCGGCGATTCTTGTGACGCCCCGAACCCGGGCCCGTCACTGGTGCCTTACCCCGGGCACCCTAGTGATACAACATCAGAGAAAACCAGCGGAAATAAAAACTTTACACAAGAAATAAGAGATATAATAAATAAACAGGCCAACCAAAACAGTTGCCTTCAGTATATACATAAAACCTGAACAGTTTAATCCTTTTACAACCACACTTGCGATTACTACAGGACCTAAGATTTATACAACAACTATGACGGACGGGGCCCGCCATACCCGAACGTCTAAGAACTTACAGACTCGGGTAACATACCAAAGATAAGCCTCGACGGAGCGGAGCTTCCCAAAACTGAAATGAGATCCTAACGGGGATCGACGGTAGATGTACCTCACTGCGGCGTGAACGCGGCCCGAAGGAGGTCGATAACAGTACCAAGTATGTGAAATCAGAAAATCAGTAAATGAAATCATAATAGTCTATATAAAGCGGGAGACATGTATGATGACCAAACTACGATATATAACATATAACCGATTCATCAAGAGCGAGGACTCACGCCTCCAAATTATCACTCGTGCGTGGAATTTCTTATCCTCACTGTAGCTTTATGATATAACCATACCAAGGATTATACATGAACACCATGTCCCACCTGTGTTATAAAAACCGTGCAGACAAGTATAACTACCGGATCCGACCGTACCATAATACAATGCAACAAAACACGGCCGTCACGGGGCAAGTCTGGCCGACTCATCAGGATACAGGCGGTCACGCGGTGGCAAGGGCAAGTACGAGGTGACCACGGGGACCAAGGTCGTATCACGAAACTTCGTCACTATCGAGCAGGGCAAGTCACGGTGACTACCGGATACAAGGCCGAATCGATCGCGAGGCAGAGGCAATCACCGACCACCGGATACCGGTAGAGAAGAAACCTCATGGAGAGCTAGTCCATGGAATAACACTATCAGCGAGCATACGTGGAATTCTCCATCACCGCCGGATGTCCAAGTAAGTTCTCAACAAGTCGGACCGCCTCTATCGAGAGCGGTATCTGAAATACCACACTTGCACAACAAAGGCTATCATCACAAGCATAGGCAAGTTTCACAACAACAAGCATAGGCAAGTTTCACACAACTCAAAGTACTTTCATTTTATGCCAAAGTCCGGGTTTTTAACTCCAAAGTACTACATACGTTAAGTTCTTTTAAAAGAGATCCATTACTTTTATAAAAGTCACGATACCGTAGTATTAGAATGACCAACCCACATTCCTTTTCAAAATCAAGTAACAACATTCTTTTCCTAAGTTCGGTTGCCTAGTTTCAATTACTCAAGCTTCTCATTTTCAAATGGTTTCATAGTTCATAAACTTAATCATTTGATTCCTTTTTAGAACAATTGAGTAATATATGTTTCACGTAAGAGTAGGTTATTCTTGTTTACAACATTCTTATTACAATGACCGTGATCTAGAAAATGTAATATCATTTTGTCTCATCTTAGTTCTATGCGGATGGAGGTTTACTGGTTTTAATACAATTCATCATTATTCAATACATTCCCTTTATTAACGCTGCAGTGGTCTGTCGATACACATTCTGATTTCCAAAATCAGTAAAACATTATCCCTTTAAATAAAACCAAGTACTCATTACTCACGAATGAGGTTTCACACAAACATTCACATTAAACAAATAAGTTAAGTCTCTTATCTTATAAGATCAAGTCTCTTAACTTCAAACATTAGTAAACCATTTCTTTACCTCTCTTAAGACATTATACCTAACTCCCCATAAAGCTAGTATAACTCTTTTTTTTAAAACCTTTAAAACCAAGTGTTACTTTCCCTTCAAAACGATTTATAAATCTTTTGAAATACCTCAAGTTCTTTATTATAACAAGCCAGTTATAATTCACATCAGTTACCTTTTAAAACCACAAAGTATTTTCTTATCTACATAAAGCTGTTATAACCAACTTCCCATAAAGTGTTATAACACTTTATGTTTTAAACAATCAAACCACGATTAACACGTATGCGTCTGCGTACCACATAGTTTACACATATCATGCTAGAAGAGATAGGAAGAGGTTCACATACCTCGCGGCAGTATCGACTAATAGCAAAACGCTCAACGATCGGCTACTCCTTAAGCCAAGTAAATCGCGCCACACGTAGGTACTTGACCTATAAGGCCACAGGCGCTTATTATCATCTAGACCACAACGTAGAATATTCTCTAGAAAATTGGCGAGATCTCCCCCCACAACGTAAATCTCCTTCTATCGGTAGCTACGAAGCCAAGCGGAGGGGTTTCACACGCCTAACCAGGGCGTGTACAATTCTACTACAGTAATACTACACAAGTCTCTTATGTCTGATTCGATTCGATTCTTAATTCTTGAGCTTAAGTCAAAAGACATTGCCACGATTACTAAGTATAGTTCTATATATAGTATACTTCAACTATATATTCTTACAACATGTAATTTCCAATTACAATAGAAGAACGATAGTGTTTACCTCGATAAGCCCAAAATTATCCGAGTATAATGTCGCGCTGAGCAAGGTTTAGCTCTACTCAAGTGCTCCAAACAACCCTTAGAAGTTCTATCCAACTTCTGCTCCAAAACTTCAACCAACGTGAAGGTTTCCTTAGGGTTGGTTTGAGACTAAAGGACAAAGGTAGTATTTCCGGACTCTACGTATAGAGGTAACTTTGGAATACTACAAGGTATAAGGCTAAGGTATTTTGGGCATTATAACAATACTTGGAGGAGTATTTTAATACCACAACGGGGGGGTACCACACGAGAACAACACCACTAAGGGAGGGGTGTTCTCGGCTTTGGCTCACAAAGGGGAAGGTTTCGCCAAAAGGCCTTCACAAGGGAGAGGGCTCTTGGACGAGAGTCAACAAGAGGAGGGAGGGTTCTCAAGACTTAGGCAAGTGAAGAGTGGATGAAGAAGTCTTCCAAGAGAGGGGTATTTATAGCAAAACCAAAGGCCAACCAATGGCGAGATCCATCCATGTGTTAGGCAAGTGTAAGGCCAAGATCAAGCCAAGTGCACCCACAAAACACTCCACAAAACACTCCACAAAACAAGCCACAAAGCAAGGCACAAAGAGGAGCCAATCGGCCAAGGCCAAGCCCTCACTTTGCCGTCGATGAGGTGACAAGTGTCACCCTCCGTTGTCCAAAAATGTTCCGTCGCTCGGAAAAATCCGCAAAAATACTAAATGACATAGCCGAATTTTCCCAACGTAAGTCGGAAGCGTTTCGTCGAAAAGCGACTCCTTTCGGCACTTGTGTACAAATTTCGAAACTATGCCTACTTAAGGCTCAAATTGTACGTCGTCCTCACGTACATACTGCGGAAATACGGGTATAACATTCTTCCCCCAGAAACATTCGTCGAATGTTCCTTCTAGGTCTCAAAACAACGGCGTCGGTATAGTCTTCACTGCTTATCGTCACGAAAACAATCATGCCACGCCGCCCACAAAACACACGTTCACTTCTCCGCTCGTAGTACTCGTCACGAACACTCGAACTCGTTCTAGTATCCGTACCACACTTCTTTCAACGCTTGTTTCCAACCTTGGAGTCACTACCTCCAACTTGGTCATCTCACTAACCTCGATTTCCCTAAGGCCATTCCGGCCTTCGAACTGATTCTGGTCGAACACGCGCGAACTCATACGATGGTCAACTAAACTTGGGCTAGCACCCTCGTGACCCTACCACTGGCGGGACCACCAGCCCGACCCGCTGGCGGGTTACTGGTTGACCGTAAATGGTCCTCGGCGAACCCGACTGCGCGACTCTTGTTCCCGATCCTAACAATCTTACTATTTCACGTCATGAAAGCTACCACTTCCATCTCGCACTACCCGGGGACTTACCCTTTTCACTAACGGGTTTCTAAATCACATTTTAGCACAAAGCTATCCAAACATAACATTAAACATATCAAGAACATCAATACAAACAAAACTCTAGAGGTTAAGGATATACTGAAACTAGGCGGTTCAAGGACGCTAAAGCGAGAACTCAGCTGCGACCCCTAGGGGCCTTCCGGTGTACAAACATCTCTGCTGCTACGGAAGGTGAAGAACCATAGCTGCTCTAGTAGTCCATGCTATCCTACCCGGTGCCACAGTGGACGATCTCTTGCCGGATGGCCTGTTGGCGCAAAAATAACAATCTCCAGAGTTAGTACGACCTCTCCCTTATGAAGCTTTCCCAACGGCCAGCTGAGACAAGGGCATCCTCATCCGCGAGCACTCCTGCTCTCACGAAAATCTGAAACACAGGAGCCCAGGCACTGCTCACGAATATCACGAAGGTCCGAAAGCGTGGAGGACCACTGCATGCTTGTGAGTACATAACTAGTCTGCTTCTGGCGGTCCGCCTCGAAAGTCACTAAAGGACCTGCTGTTACGGCCTCTTACTGCGACTTTGGTCATTCGTCGATTTATCCGCTCGCCGCGTCAAGTGTATCGCTGCGTGCGAGCGATGTCCGTGCGGTGAAGAGCTACCGAACAACTCTGCAAGGCAATCGTGAGCCTGTAACATATCGGTGCACTCGATCCTCCATACTAGCTACTAACGCGAGGGCGTCTGGGCGATGAGTCGAACTCCACATTGTACTCGAACCGTCGCGGATTCTGCGTAACACCAAAAATCTGTCGGCGAGCCCTCGCCATGCGGGAGGCAAGAAATGTGCAAGAAAAGCCTCGAGAACTTCGTTCCATACGGCTGGAAGTGCATGCTCTCCACTGGACGGCTCCCGAGAATCAAACGATCATTGCGGTATCACGCGATTGATGTGAACCTAGAGCCACCGACTCGACCTCCGATGCCTTGATCACTCTCATGATCCAGAATGGCGTCGGATGAACTCCTGCGGATCATCCTCGAGCCTCGACCCATAAAACTCGCGGCCTACAACTCGGAAAATCCGTAGCCTCGAACTATCGATCTAGGGTGAACGGCTGGTGCTCTTTGGGCTAGCGTGTCGGCCTATCCTCAAGTCAGCCTGACCACGGCCATTAATCGGGCCCGCTCCTTGTAACTCATCTCTCCTGCTCCGGTGCGGGGTGGAGGCTCGAGTCTTGTGGTCTCTGCCGCTGCTCTCTGCTCGAGATCCTGCTGCCTTGCCACGGGCGGGTTGCCTTCGCAGAGGCATAAGCGGTAAAAGCGAAACACGTCGGAGGGTCCGATCTTATCACTCGGCTCAGGCACGATCTCGGAATGAGAAGAATGAAACCAATCCTAAATGTCCTATAGCCTCACGATTATAGATGTGGTGCACAACACATGATAATCAAGACTTCTACTGACACGATGCAGACACTTTCAGAGATTAAGCGCTCACGATACCACTTTGTGGCCCGAACGGGCGTCGCTTCGTGCTTACCGGGCACCATAGTGATACATCATCAGAGAAAACCAGAGGAAATAAAAACTTTACACAAGAAATAAGAGATATAATAAATAAGCAGGCCAACCAAGCGGTTGCCTTGGTATATACATAAAACACGAGCAGTTTAATCCTTTTACAACCACACAAGATTTTACGGACCTCTAAGATTTATACAACAACTATGGCGGGACGGGGCCGCCATACCACGAGCGTCAAGAACTTACGGACTCGGGTAACATGCAAAGATAAGCCTCGGCGGAGCGGAGCTTCCCAAGCTGAAATGAGATCCTAGCGCGGGGATCGGCGGTAGATGTACCTCTGCACTGAGCGGCATGAAGGAGAAGTCGATCTGGCAAGTACCAAGTATGTGAAAGCGTAAATCGTAAATGAAATCATAATAGTCTATATAAAGCGGGAGACATGTATGATGACCAAACTACGATATATAACATATAACGATTCATCAAGAGCGAGGACTCGCGCTCCAAATTATCACTCGTGCGCGTGGAATTTCTTCCTCACTGCCGGGAGTTTATGATATAACAATAGCAAGGTTTATACTTGAAGTCCATGTCCCACCTGTGTTATAAAAAACGTACAGGAAAATTTTAACTACCAGTTCCGACCGTACCGATAATACAATGCAGCAAAACCACGGCCGTCACGGGGCAAGTGCGAGAGCCGACTCACAGGATACCAAGGCGGTCACGCACGGTGGCGGGGCAAATCTGGTGACCACGGGGACCAGGCGTATCACGAAACCGTCACTATCTTGAGCAGGGGCAAGTCACGGTGACTACGGATACCAAGGCCGAATCGATCACGAGGCGGGGCAATCTGAGGCCGACCACGGATACCAGCGAGCGGTAGAAACCTCGTGGAGAGCTAGTCCATGGAATAACACTATCAGCGAGGAGCATACGTGGAATTCTCCATCACGCGGCGTGTCGAGTAAGTTCTCAACAAGTCGGCCAGGCCTCTATCGAGAGGCAGCGGTGTCTGAAATACCACACTTGCACAACAAAGGCTATCATCACAAGCATAGGCAAGTTTCACAACAACAAGCATAGCAAGTTTCACCTGACTCAAAGTACTTTCATTTTATGCCAAAGTCGGGTTTTTAACTCCAAAGTACTACATACGTTAAGTTCTTTTAAAAGAGATCCATTACTTTTATAAAAGTCACCGATACGTAGTATTAGAATGACCAACCACATTCCTTTTCAAAATCAAGTAACATTCTTTTCCTAAGTTCGGTTTGCCTAGTTTGATTACTCAAGCTTCTCATTTTCAAATGGTTTCATAGTTCATAAACTTAATCATTTGATTCCTTTTAGAACAATTGAGTAATATATGTTTCAACGTAAAGTAGGTTATTCTTGTTTACAACATTCTTATTACAATGACCGTGATCTAGAAAATGTAATATCATTTTGTCTCATCTTAGTTTCTATGCGGATGGAGGTTTCTACTGGTTTTAATACAATTCATCATTATTCAATACATTCCACTTTATTAGCAGCTGCGGTGGTGCAATCGATACACATTCGATTTCCAAAATCAGTAAAACATTATCCCTTTAAATAAAACCAAGTACTCATTACTCACGAATGAGGTTTCACACAAACATTCACATTAAACAAATAAGTTAAGTCTCTTATCTTATAAGATCAAGTCTCTTAACTTCAAACATTAGTAAACCATTTCTTTACCTCTCTTAAGACATTATACCTAACTCCCATAAAGCTAGTATAACTCTTTTTTAAAACCTTTAAAACCAAGTGTTACTTTCCCTTCAAAACGATTTATAAATCTTTTGAAATACCTCAAGTTCTTTATTATAACAAGCGATTATAATTCACATCGATTACCTTTTAAAACCACAAAGTATTTTCTTATCTACATAAAAGTTTATAACAACTTCCCATAAAGCGTTATAACACTTTATGTTTAAACAATCAAACCACGATTAACACGTATGCGTCTACGTACCACATAGTTTACACATATCATGCTAGAAGAGATAGGAAGAGGTTCACATACCTCGCGGCAGTATCGACTAATAGCAAACGCTCAACGATCGGCTACTCCTTAAGCCAAGTAAATCGCGCCACGTAGGTACTTGACCTATAAGGCCGCAGGCGCTTATTATCATCTAGACCTGGCGTAGAATATTCTCTGAGAAAATTGGCGGCATCTCCCGCCACAGCGTAAATCTCGCCTACATCGGTAGCTGCGAGCCAAGCGAGAGGTTTCACGCCTAACCGGGCGTGTACAATTCTACTACGGTAATACTACAAGTCTCTTATGTCTGATTCGATTCTTCTTAATTCTTGGGCTTAAGTCAAAAGACATTGCCACGATTACTAAGTATAGTTCTATATATAGTATACTTGACTATATATTCTTACAACATGTAATTTCCAATTACAATAGAAGAACGATGAGTGTTTACCTCGATAAGCCCAAAATTATCCGAGTATAATGTCGCTGAGCAAGGTTTAGCTCTACTCAGAGTGCTCCAAACAACCCTTAGAAGTTCTATCCAACCTGCTCCAAAACTTCAACCAACAGTGAAGGTTTCCTTAGGGTTCGGTTTGAGACTAAAAGGACAAAAGGTAGTATTTCCGGACTCTACGTATAGAGGTAACTTTGGAATACTACAAGGTATAAGGCTAAGGTATTTTGGGCATTATAACAATACTTGGAGGAGTATTTTAATACCACAAAGGGGTACCACACGAGAACAACACCACAAGGGAGGGGTGTTCTCGGCTTTGGCTCGCAAAGGGGAAGGTTTCGGCCAAAAGGCCTTCCTGAGGGAGAGGGCTCTTGGGCGAGTCAACAGAGGGAGGAGGGTTCTCAAGACTTAGGCAAGTGAAGAGTGGATGAAGAAGTCTTCCGAGAGAGGTATTTATAGCAAAACCAAAGGCCAACCAATGGCGAATCCATCCATGTGTTAGGCAAGTGTAAGGCGAGATCAAGCCAAGTGCACCCACAAAACACTCCACAAAACACTCCACAAAACAAGCCACAAAGCAAGGCACAAGAGGAGCCAATCGGCGAGGCGAGCCCTCACTTTGCGTCGATGAGGTGACAAGTGTCACCTCCGTTAATCCAAAAATGTTCCGTCGCTCGGAAAAATCCGCAAAAATACTAAATGACATAGCGAATTTTCCCAGCGTAAGTCTGGAAGCGTTTAGTCGAAAACGACTCCTTTCGGCACTTGTGTACAAATTTCGAAACTATGCCTACTTAAGGCTCAAATTGTACGTCGTCCTCACGTACATACTGCGGAAATCTGGTATAACAATTACGAGCATGATGCGGCTGCGATTGCATTCGGAGGCGCCGTGGAGGATCACGTATGCATAGCTAATTTCTTGGAGCTATGTGCAACTTTTTATATATAACGGCGTTGCGATGATCTTGCGTCAGTTGAAACTCTTTCCGCTTCTCACTCGGGGATAGAGCAAAAGTATGGTTGAATTCCTGCGAGCCGATTCGATTTTCACATGGCGCAGTGGCGCGAAATTCTTAGCCAAGTTCTTTCCTCCGTGTAAAGCAGCAAAACTAAGAGGGGAGTTGAACAACTTCTACCAAGCAAATGGAGAGTCCTTATATGAAGCTTGGGAAAGGTTCAAAGATCTACAGAGAAAGTTCCCACACCATTGCATTGAGTTGTGGAACTTGGTCCACATCTTCTGTGGTGGCGATCTGACGGAACTATCATAGATCTGCGGCGGGTGGAGCATTCATGAGGAAAACGACCCGGCGCTCGTGAGTTATTAGAAGACATGGCCACTAACAACCGTATCACGGAAGAGAGGTCGACAAATGGGAGAAGAAACGTTGGGAGTCCGTGAAATAGATCTATTCTTTGTCTTGAATGCCCAGTGGCCCTCTGGCGAAGCGATTGCGACAACACGATGTCGGTGAATGCGATGCAGATGCCTAAAAGGCGTGAGATATGTGGTGGCCCACATACATGTGATAGGTGTCCTTCAGGATCAACAATATACGATGGAAGCGGCGAGTGTCAAGCCGTAGGTAATTATCGAGAAGCAAGAACAACCCTACTCAACACTTATAATCCGGTGGAGGAACCACCCAAATTTCTCATGGAGAGGACCGAGCGTGGAACCAACACGAGAACCAGCCAGAACCAATACGAAGGCGAGAATCGATACCATGGGCGTGAGAACGATGTCGAAGCGTGAGAATCGGTATACGGGCGATGCAGAATCGTGAGCGAGAATCGGCAACCGCCATTCAAGCCCCGCGGCCTCAGCGATTCGATGCAGGTTGATGAAAAGCGGATGAGTGGCATTGTGGCGCACTGCCAGCGCCCGACGCGATTCGTAGCGAAGCTAGATCTCGTTGAAACTTGAGAACCGCAGGTGGGTCGGCTAGCAAAAGCGAGCAGCGAGCCACGAGGACATTGCGAAGCAATACAGTAAATCCAGAAGAAGCGATGTCGAGCGGTCAATTGAAAGTGGAAGGCGATTGGAGCGGCGATGCCTCGGCGATAGTTGAGAAGAAAGCGAGTTAGAAAAAGAAGGTGATTGAGCCTAGCCCAATGATGAAAACTCCAGAAAAGGAGTATACAGAGAAAATCCCTTTCCCCCAGAGACTACAGCGAAAGGCGGTTGATAAACAATTCTCCAAATTTTGGAGACATTCAGAAAGCTACATATCAACATACCTTTCATAGAAGCATTAGAGCAAATGCCATCCTATTTCAAGTTTATGAAGGAGATTTTGGGGAAAAAGAAGAAGGCGCGTTATCTGAAATAGTAGCGACGAGAAGAGTGTAGTGCTATCTTGCGAGAAAAAGTTGCCACCAAAGCTAAAAGATCCGAGGAGCTTTACACTACCTCGCGATGGGCGGGGGTAACTTGCAACGAGCTACATGTGATTTAGGGGCAAATATAAATCTAATGCCTCTGTCGGTATTTAAAAGATTGGAGTTGGGTGAAGCGAACCAACCACGATAAGCTTTGTAACTGGCCCGGCGGGCGGTGGTTCATCGAGGCAAGATCGAGGGCGTTATTGTGAAAGTAGGAAAATTCTTCTTTCTGCGGACTTCCTCATCCTTGATATGGAAGAAAGGCGAAATTCCTATCATATTGGGAGGCCATTCCTAGCAACGGGGAGAGCTTTGATTGATGTTGAAGAGGAGAATTAACACTAAGGGTGGAGTCGAAGAAATGGTGTTTAAAGTTTTTAAACACGTCGTTGAGCCACCAACAAAGTGGGTGCTTTGCAATCGGCACCATCAAACCCCATGCGAGCCAATACAAGTCAACCAAAGAGCGATGAGCCCAAAGCGGGCATGGTTTCTTTGAAATGCCACTAAAGGAGGTAAGTATTCTGAACTCCCGCTGCGATAATGCTAAGAAGAAAGAAGAAAAGAAAAGCGCCAAATGTGGAGGAAATGGATAGGTTGGGGCTTAACCCACCCGAGTTATTAAGGCTAAGGAACTTGCGTCAGGCTAAAAGGCGTTAAAGGCAGTTACTTGGGAGGCAACAGCGTTTTCAATTATGTTATTTTAATTTACGCCTTTAGCTTATTTTATTTTTATGCAGAACAATCTCACGGTCTTGGGTTCTTGTGTTTGTCTTTGTGAGTGATAGGTCTGAGGAATAAAGCGAAAGGCGAAGAAAAGCAGAATTTCCAGAAAAGCGGGTCGCGTATGTTCCAGAAGCAGTCGCGGCGCGAAAAAGAAGCCCAGCGCAGTTTAAGCGTAGCGGCCTCAGAAGTAAGTCGGCGCCAAAATCCCAGAAAATTTGCCAAGTTTAGGCGCGTATTTCCAATGTAGTCGAAAGCCCCGGAAGCGCCAAAAGATTGGCGCCCATGGCTAGCGAACGGCGCTGGCGCGGAATCGAAACTTAAAACGCCAAAATCAGATTTTCCCGATTCCAAATTCAAAACCTAACCTTCCCTCTCCAAAAACCCACGAAATTCTAGAAATTTGCCCACAAATCCTCCACAAATCCAACCCAACAACAACCTAAACTCTTAAATTCCCAAAAACCCTTAGCCATCTCAACCAACAAAGCTCCGTTCCATAGCCTCGAACCACGATTGAAACAAGGACAAGCTTGAATCTTCTCGTAAAAGGTAATCCTTTTACGTTCTTGAGTCCTTTACTAAAGTCACGAGGTAGTAGTTTGAAGGAGTATTGTAGTTGAAGCGGTTTAGATCTTGAAAGGTTGATTGTGAAGTTTGGAGAAGAGAGTAGAAAAGAGTGTGGGTATTGGGTAGAAAAGTTGAAGTTTGGGGGTATTGTGTTGTTGCTAGTTGTCAATTGTGTAGGAAACATATGTGCCACTAAATTGAAAAGCTCCATAAAACTATTTTAAACCATGGCCACGGGAAGAGAAGAGGCTCCACATCCACTTTGACCAGCGTCTGATGAAAATAGGTTTGTGAGCTACGAAGCCTTCAAAGAACAAAAAGCTTGATACGGACCCATAATACGAGAAGGGAATGGACTACGGAGAGTCATATGGGAAGAAGATGTTTATGAGCCCGTTCGGGCGATGATTGAGATTAAGGGATTGGAGGAAATTTGTGAATCAGGAGAAGATAGCACTAGTAAACCACAATGATAGTGCGTGAATTTTATGCGATTTTTGGAGAAGGTGGAAAGGGGATGCTTTGTAAGGGGCGCTATGTGCTGTGACAGAGAAGATATCAATATACAATTGAAAGCAGTTGATGTTGAAGGAGGAATTGGTGATCGGAGCCATTTTAGAACATGGTCTAGGAAAGCAACATAAAGCGGGATATCGTCGCAAACAAGTGAGCTACCATGGAGCTGTTTTGATATTGGAAGAAATGGGTCAAGAGCCTTGAGCAGTGCCAATTCAACAAAGTAGCCAAGGTTGGCTATATTTAAATCGGCCGCGTGATTCCATCCACGCAACCGCAGTGCGGAGGATAAGATTAAAGCGATATATGGAATTATGAGGGTTGGCGATTGATGAGAAAGAAATAGTGCGAGCATTGAGAAATCAGCGAGTTGGTAACAACGAGCGGATTGGGACATGACTCGATTATCACGAGCTATGTCACATGAGTGCGGTTCCAAACCTACCAGCGGCCTCATGAAAGAAACCAGCGCCCGTGTCACATGGGATAGTGCACTCTTTCCCAAACCCAAGCCCCAGGCGGACGGAGTACAACCCCGGCAGCAGAGGCCGCCATGGGCGAAGATGAGCACGAAATAGGGAGCTCGATATGAGGCGAGACCTAGCCGACGACCACGGGAAGCGAACCTCCAGCGCCCGCGATGGAGCAATTGTATCAAAATCGGATGAGGATGATGCGGACCTTGGACACGATGGTACAAGGGCGGAAGAAACAAGGCAACAAATCAGCGAGTTGAGTTCCTTGTTCAACCAATGGTCGATCATTATCCACCGCCACCACTCCATTTTAGCCAAAGTGCGTAAGTGTCTTATTTCTTTTCTTGTCTTTGAGTCTACACATTGGGGACAATGTGTGATTTAAGTTTGGGTGTTTTCTTTATGTGTCATGTTATGTTTTACTTAAGTCTTTTTGATTGTTTTTATGTTTATTTTGAGTCACCAAATTTTTTCTTTTTGAGTCATAATTATCTGTCAAAAATCATAATTCTTTGTAGTTGCTAGAAACACCTAGTGAAGTAAGGTGAAATAATGTAGCGAATTGAAGCAACTATCTAAACACTTAAGTTAGATATGCCAAAAAACTCATAGAATGCTGCATTTGGAGTTTCTTGCTTGAATTACATACTAAATGATAAATGCTTATGTGTTATGATTGCTTGATATTTGGCGAAATAGTTAGGATATGCATGTTAGGGAGATGACTCGGGCATTTCTTTGATAGCCAATTCTTACCATTCTTTTCTATCCGTGCTTTAAAAATATCCTAGTCGTAATTGAGCCTAAAATTTGAAATTTCTTCTTTGACACCTATATTCCCACAAGTAGTACCATAAGTGAAAATATGAAATAGTGGAATACATTGTGTTAAAAAAAAGAGACAAAAGAGTGAATAAGTCTGTTGCACTGATACAAAAGTAATAAGAAATAGGCAAAGCCTAAGTTTGGGGGTGCTTGTCATTATTATATATTTCACTCTCCCAAAACAAAGAGGAAAAGATAGAATCGAAGTGAAGGAAAGAACAAAAGAAAAGGGAAATATTGAAAAGCTAAAAACTTATGGTACACAAAAATGAGCCTAAATGCCTATTTTTACCAACCCCTACCTAAGCTACATTACAACCTTAAAGTCTGAAGATCTCTTTTATGCATATCGAATTAGTGGAGAATAGCAAGTAAGCATGCCATAGGAATTCTTGAATTTACATGCATGATTTAGTATAGTGACTTCCATTAAGCATGATGAATATGAGTTTGCGAAATATCTAACCGTGTGCTTAGTGTCTTTGAAATTTCATGCTATATGTTCTGCGTATTATTTTGCTAAACCTTGTATTTTCTAGTTAACACTAATGCGTAAAAGTGATCAATGATGAGTCTTTTTATTTTTGTTCTTTGAGTCTTTTATTTTATTTCTTTCTATCTTTGCTCGAAGCGAGCAAAGGTTAAGTTTGAAATTATTTGATCGGTGTATTTTATATACACCTTTTGAGTCGATTTTAGTTAGTCTTTTGTCCCATTTTGCACATATAAGTGTCGTATTAGGATAGTTTTCTTTCTTTTGAGTCAAAGTGGTTAAAATGGCCAAATGGCGGAAAAAGAGCAAAAGAGGGCAAAAGAGGAGATGCGGTGGAAAGCAGAGAAAGTGGCGAAAGAGGAAAAATCAAGACCGGTAGGCTCTCCTGCGATCAGCGACGCGGCGCCACTATCGAGAAGGTCGAAGACTGTGGCGGCGCTCTCGAGCGACAAAAGCGAGGCGCGGCGCTAAACATCAGAGAGCTACGAAGATCTGGCCGCGGCTCTCGAACGAGATAGCGAGGGCGGCGCAAAACACCGATGGATTGCAGAACTTCGGCGCCCGCGGCGCATGCGCAGCGCCAAAACACCGATGGATTGCAGAACTTAGGCGCGCATGGCTGCGGCGCCAGCGGAAAAATTAGGTCTTTTGACGAAAATGCAGGCGAACGAAGGAAAAGAGGAGGCGGTTTGCGGCTATAAAAGGAGAACCCTAGGCGGTTTTAAGGGTTCCCTTCTGCCAACTGAAGACTTTTTCTTGGAGATTGGATACCATTAGTTTAGTAATTTCTTTTCCTTTTCTTTACTTTATTTCAGTTTTTATGATGAACTTTGAATTAGTTCTTGTCATATTTATGGCTAGGAACTAATTCTCTTATAGACTTTCTATGTTGAATTGCTAGAAACTTATGTTATAAATTAATGCATGCTTATGGTTATTTTTCTTATTGTGAGATCTATCCGATAATTGAGTTGAATTCTTGGTAATTAATTGTGACAACTAATTATCACTATATGATTTCTAATCAGTTACGAAAAGGGGATTGTGAATATCTTTGTAAGTTGGGTAGACATTCTTGGATTGGGGATGAAAATACCTCAATTATTTATGTAAGCGTTGATGAGAGGCTTAACAACCTAATTTTTGCGCATTGTGCGTGACGGTCAACTAGGTTTTGTTCTTAATCCTCTATAAAGTTATCCTTATCAGAAAGGTAGGTAAGGTGCGATCTTTGAGGTTGAGTGTTTATATAACCCTAACGGGAGTATAAAGCGATTTCGTAAACTGTTTTCTCTAAAGAAGAATACCATAAGTTAATGCATTAGTAAGTAGCATAAGCGGATAGTAAGGATACATGGAAGCCTATTCTCATCACGGCTGAAGTAAATCTTTATATTAAAATAGCTTGCATAATTCGTAGTTATAAACAACAAATCAATCATAAATTCACCAAATAGATACTAGAAAATAGATAGTTGGTAATTGAACCTAATCCTTGTGGGCGATATTCGGTCTTACTAAGACTATATTACTTGTCACGATAACGTGCACTTGCGTTTAAAGTGTGTGCGTCTTAGCGAGCATCGATTACCAAGTATGTGGCCGAAAATCGTAAATGAAATCATAATAGTCTATATAAAGCAGAAGACATATATGATAACCAATTTACGATACACGATATGTGATCGTATCAAGTCGGGGACTCGCGCCAAAGTCATCACTCAAATATAACCATGGGTCTCATGCCCACAATATCAATCATGCGTGGAATTCCTTCCTCACCTGCCGTGATCCGTGATATAAAAGCACCAAGAATACATGAACACGGGTCCGCGTGTCATAATAAAACCGTCTGGGGTAAGTGCGAAGGTATAGCCGACTACTAAAACCCACGGTACCAACAATGCTATAAAAGCGTATCACGAGGTCTTTCTGAACCGCGCCACGTAATCGGCGGCCGCCGCCCTCGGTATCAATGCGCGTCTAATCCTGGAACTTACCGCGACTCGCGCCAGGCCACCTAGGCGCGTGAGGTATTCCGCGTCGGTAGCTACTCCTCGGCATCGTCACGGACTCTCGTAGTCGCGTAGCCCACATAGACCGCATGAGGCATTCCCCGCACACTAACCTGGAACTCTCGTAGCTCCGCATAGGTCCCCTGGACCCGCATGAGGCATCCCTCGCATCAGGGGGCATCTTAACCCCCGGTATAACATGTCAAGAGGTGAGTGGTACAATACTAACATAACGGCTTATCGTTAAACAACATAAGCACAACAAGGGAACCCCCTTTACACAAACGTTACAAGATACTAACACACGTAGCATCATAACATGTTTACTTATCAAACCAACAAGAAAGTATTACAAGGCTATCACAAACCAACATAGTCAAGTTATTCACACAAGGTACTTTCTATTTTATGTCAACAAGTTCGGGTTTTTATCCCCAAAGTACTTCATACATTAACTTTTTAAAAAGATTTGTTTCATTCACAAGAGTCACACGATACCCGTAGTATCAAAATAGAGTGACTATCTTTTTAAGTAAACCAAAACAATTTCCCTACCTTCTTTTTGAACCAACTTAAGACAAAAGCATGCCTTCGCACTAGCGAAAACACTTCAAATTTTCAAGTCTTTGTCTTTTATAAATCAAGTCCTTACTTTGAAATTTTAAGAAAATCAAAACTTATTTATTAATGATCTTATTAAAGCAGCCATGATCTAGGAAATGTAATACAATTTTGTCTTATCTTAGCTTACATGCGGATGGAGGTTTCTCTTGGTTTTAATAATACTTAATTAGTCAATACATTTTCCTTTATTAAGCCCTATGATGGTTTGTTCGATACTTATTCTCATTTCAAATCAATACAAGGCTTTCATAAACAATTAAGTAAACCGTTCCTTTTATCTCTCTTAAGTCGTTATACCTAACTTCCCGTAAAGCTAGTATAACTCTTAAGCTTTTAAAACCAAGTAGTACTCTTCTTTCAACAACGATTTTTAATTCTTTTGAAATACTTCAAGATTCTTATTATTTAAAACTCAAGTCAAAAGACATCGAAGTAAAACCACGTTCGGTTAACACACGTCGTCTACGTACTATATATATTCTTTTAAAATATCATGCTCGAGAGGATAGGAAGAATCACATACCTCATGGCGAAATCCACTGCCAAGTCGAATATGTCGCGCGAGTATCAACCTATAATATCAAATCGTCTATCAACGTCTAGACTACTGTAGAATATTCTTAGCGAAGGTTCTTATTTCTATGGAAATTTGGGCGACTTCCTGCAGTCAAACTACACAAGTCTCATGTAAATCAGATCCTATGTAAATCTGATTCAATCCTCTTCTTTAGTATCCTTCAATGTAATTACAGTTCAATTCTCTTCTTTAATATCCTTCTATATCTTATACTCAATTCTAAACTACTATATGTAATTTCCAATTACAATAGAAGGACAAAAATATTTACCTCGATAAGCCCAAAATTATCCAAGATTAAAGTCGATCCTGAGCAAGGTTTAGCTCTATGCATGCGCTCCAATTCGCTCCAAGAAACCCTTAGAAGTTCTAAACAACTTCTACTTAACACTTCAACCAACTATGAAAAATTTTCTAGGGCTTCATTTTTCGACTAAAGGAATAAAGTAGAATTTCCGGGCTCCTAGTATTGAAATAACTTGGAATACAACTAGGGATACTAGGCTAAGGTTTTTGAGATCTTACAATAATACTTAAAGTATTTCTCTACACCAAGAGGGAGGGGGATGAGAACAAGGCTAAAGGGAGGGGGGGTATTTTTGCCTTGGAAGACTTAAGTGTGGATGATATGAAGTCTTCAACTCAGGGGGTATATATAGAAGACTCAAGGGTCAAGATTAATGCAAGTGTGTGGTGAGGATGGGTACATGTGTGTGGGTAGTTGTGACCAAGTGTCCACCACAAAATGGGACAAGTGGCTTGCCACTTGTCCCTCACCTTCAGATCGAGGCGAGTGTCCCGTAATAATTCGGCCACATGGCCACGTAGAGGGGTGACACGTCTCCCCCCTACTCGTCCAAAATATTTCATCTTCCGAAAATATCCGCAATGCCAAAAATCCGAAAATAAAGTGGGCCCCACAAACCGTAAATTCCTCCCGTGGGCCCCACATGACCAATTTCGGAAAATAAAATTCCATAATTCTCAATTATTCCACAAAGTCCGAATACCAAATCTGGGAATCCAATTCCCATTAATGAACCTTTTTCCTTCACAAAATCCGGAAACTTTTCCGTCGAAAAATCTCATCTTTCTTCCTTTCCAATTTTAATGTCGTATTTACGTACGTACGTCCTCATATACATACACTGGAACTACGGGGTGTAACAGAGGCATAACGGGCGGACGGTTCGGGAATACAGTATAGAGTTTGACTTATTGGCTCGTTATGTCCTCGCGTTAGTGCAGACATGGAGGATAGAGTGCACCGATGTGTCACAGGACCTGACGATTATCTAGCAAAGAGTTGTACAAGAGTAGCTCTTCAGTCAGACATGGACATTTCGCGTCTGAGCTTCTGCGCGTGGTGAGAGCGTAGAGATCGGCGGATTAACGAATCGGCGAAGAGGGCGAGCAATGGTCGCTGGTAACTTTCGGCGGACCTTACCGGCGGGCCCGGTTATGCGCCTCGCCCGATCTGAGTGGTCCTCCACGGACTTGGGGCGTTCGGGGTGTTTAGGGGTTGGTCGAACTCGAGTTCGGTTCACGATTTACATAGGTTCTTGGCGGTCGATTTTCCTCGGTGTTATTTATGTAGTAGACGTCATCCGGAAATGTCATCTTTTACTAATGCTTGTTTTACCGGTAGTATCGGGAGCCATGTGAGGAGAGAATGTCTAGTAGGAGGATACGGTGGGATGACTTAGCCTACCGAGTCGATTATGGATTGATGCTTGGATAGGAAGGGTGTTAGCGGAGGCCACCGCTTTCGGTATGGCGTTGCGGTAGGTGTTCTTATGGGGAGTGTCGTACTACTTGGCGACTTGTTATGCTTGCGGCCAGCGGCCATTTGCGAGAAATTGTCCAGGCCGGTGGCGCGGATGTTACGACTCGACGCCGGGATCGGTGGTGGTTCATCACCATACGTAGTTATGCGCTCGTGACGAGGATTTGATTAGAGGCGACAAAGGGAAAGTGAGGCGATGAATTCTGAGAGATATCTTGACCAAGAGACTTGTTTATGTCGTTATGGTAGATGCATGTGGAGTGCTATGTGCGGATAACATGGTGTTAGGTGTGGATTAGAAAACATGGGTAGTTGAAAAGGGTAAGTCTGGGGACGAGAAAAATTTTTAGCCATAGAATACAGATAACCATGGAGACCTTAGATGCAAGGCCATCTTGAGTAAAGGATTGTACGTTTGATCGTTGTCAGGGTGCATAGTATACGTGGTGTATTTGTGTGATAATTCCATGGGTAATGTGAGATAGAAGTGGTAGCTTTCATGGCGTGAATTAGTAAGATTGTTCAGAACTAGGAGCGAGTTTAGTCTGAAGTGGGTCGGGTTGAGGCCATGTGCGAGTCAACCGCGGCCGGAATGTGGTAAGTCGGTTGAGGTGGTCCCGCTAGATGATAGGGTCACGAGGGTGTTAGGCCCAAGTTTAGGTAACCATCGTACGAGTTTGTGGATGCGTTCGACCAGTAGTAGGGCCGATGGGGTCAGCCCATCTTGTCTTTTAGTCAGGATTGTTTACTCGGCGGAGGGTTATGCGAGATGTTGTATATCAGGAAGGTTGTAAGGCTGCACGGGGTTCCTACATTTATTTATGGCAGGCAGTGGAGCCCAGTTTATGGCTATTTCTTTTTCGGGAGGTTTTACCAGGCGGGGTTAGGAACTCAGGTGAGTCTCAGTATTGCATTCACCCTCGGGCCGACGGACGAACAACGCGTTTTATCCAGACTTTTGAAGATAGGTTACAGGCCGGTGTTTTGATTTCAGGGGTAGCTGTGAGGATTATTTGCCTCATGTTGAGTGAGTATTATACTAGCTACCATTTTGATTCGGATGGTGCCTTATGAAGCCTTGTATGGGCGGAAGTGTATGTTGTCGTCGATTGGTTCGATGTTGGCAAGGTTGAGATAGTTGGTCCTACTTGTTTCAGAGGATGTGGATAAGGTGAAGCTTATCGAGAAGAAGTTATTAGCGGCTCGAGTCAGCGAAGTCGTGTGGATAATGGCGTCGACACTTGGAGTTGAGTTGGCGGTGGGTCTTCTTGAAGGAACCACCGGAAGGGTGTGGCGAGATGTGAAGCGGGGAAACTTAGCGAGGTACTTTGGGCATTTTGGATCGTTTGTAGAATAGGCGGGTTGCACATAAGTTAGCTTGCCGTCCGACTTAGGAAGCGATCGTCCGGTATTCCATGTTGCTATGTTTCGGAAGAGTATCGGAGATCCCTCCAGAGTGTTCCCAGTTAATGATGACCAAGTTAGAGATAGTAACCCCGAGATTTTGGAAACTGAAGCAATGACAGAAATGTGGTAAGTATATTAGGAAGAGTTCGAGTGTACGAGAAGGGTACGACGAGTAAGGGAAGAAGCGAGCATGTGTTATGAGAATAGAAGTGATCATTTCTTGTGTGAAGAAAGTATCCTTTGGACCATAGGTGGAGCTAATGGTATTGTTATACGATTAGAGGTGATTCTTCGTTGGCTTGGATGTGAGTTTTTGCGCGTATGTGGTATTATGGCCAGGTGTGGCATAATTGGTTTTGTAAGTATAGTAGTGAAGACTATACCGGTGCTTGTGTGATTAGAGACTTAGAAGGAACATTCGGGACGAATGTTTCTAAGGGGGGAAGAATGTTACACCCCGTATTTCCAGAGTATGTATATGAGGACGTACGTACGAGAATACGACATAAACATTGGAAAGGAAGAAAGATGTGATTTTTTCGACGGAAAAGTTTCCGGATTTTGTGAAGGAAAAATGTTCGTTAATGGGAATTGGATTCCCAGATTTGGTATTCGGACTTCCGGGATTATTTAAGAATTTTGGATTTTATTTTCCGGAATTGGTCACGTGGGGCCCACGGGGAAAAATTTACGGTTTTGTGGGGCCCACTTTATTTTCGGATTTTTGGCATTACGGATATTTTCGGAAGATGAAATATTTTGGACGAGTAGGGGGGAGACACGTGTCACACCCATGTGGCCATGTGGCCGAATTGATGAGGGACACTTGTCCTTGGACGGTTTGGTAGTGGGCAAGTGGCTAGCTACTTTTCCAAATTTTGTGGTGGACATGTGGTTGGTAGAATCCACACCCACATGTCCCCAATCAACACCACACACTTGCCTAGATCTTGGCCCTTGATTTTTCTATAAATACCCCTTAGTGCAAGACATAATATCATCCACACTTAAAGATTTTTCCAAAGCAAAAACTATCCCCTCCCTTTGTGATGTTCTCGTCCAACCCCCCCCCCCCCCCCCACTTTGTGTAGAAATACTTCAAGTATTGTTGTATAATCCCAAATACCTTAGCCTTGTATCCCTAGTAGTATTCTAAAGTTATCCCAACATAAGAGCCCGAAAATACTACTTTATTCCAATAGTCGTAAAATGAAGCCCTAGGAAATCTTCATAGTTGGTTGAAGTGTTTAAGAGAAGTTGTTAGAAACTTCTAAGGGTTTCTTGGAGCGGTTTGGAGCGTCTGAGAATAGGAGCTAAACGTTGCTCAGGATCGACTTATAATCTTGGATAATTTTGGGCTTATCGAGGTAATGATCTTTATCCCCCTATTGTAATTGGAAATTACATGTTGTAGTAGTTAATAATTGAGTATAAGATATATTGGAAGAATAATTATAAAGAATTGAACTGTATTTACATTGGGTGTATTTTGATGACTTGTAGTATTATTGTGGCGAGGGTGTACACGTCAGGTTAGGCGTATAATCCCCTGAGTTGTTGGCACAGTAGCGGGCCACGATGTTGGAAGTTATAGTTGTGGTTGCGGGGAGGGAGAGGTCTTTGCCGAATTTTCCGTAGAATATGGAACCTTGTACTTAGAAATATTCTACGAAGGGATCTAGAAGTTAATAAACGTTTTATGACCATTATAGGTTGAAGTACTACGAGTAGCGTATTCTACTTGAAGGGTGGAAAAGGTGAGCAAGGTTAGAGTACTTTGGAGCGTTTTGCTAATTGTCGATAATCGTCGCGAGGTATGTGAACCTCTTCCTATCCTTTCTAGCATGATATTTGTAAAATATATATAGTGCGGTAGGAGCCTTGCGTGTGTTTAAAGGAATTTGATTTTCCTTTTGTGTCCTTGACTTGATTCCAAAGTTAAGTGACTTGTTATGAAATATTAAGGACTTGAATTATGTTAAAAGTTGTAAAACCTCACTCATGAGTAATGGGTGTGTGGTCTTTTAAAGAATAAAGTTATCTTGATTTCGAAAATAAGAATAGTTGTCCTTGGTTGGTTTAAAACATAAAGTGTTATAATAGCTTTATGGGAAGTTATTTATAACGACTTTATGAAAACAAAAGAATGGTTTTATCATTGGATTTAAAATGATAACTTGACATTTTAAAAGTTGGAGGTTGATTTCCTTAAAAGATATGATTTAAAGATTAAGAGCCTGATTTTTGAAAGTAAAGAGACTTGACTTATAAACAACTTGATTTTGGGAAAGGAGAAGTAATTTGATTTAAAGGTATAGGTTACTTGTTTTTAAAAGAGTAAGACACTTGGTTTAAAAAAAGTATATTGCTACTTGACTTTAAAAAGGAAAAAGTGTCTTTGTTTTAAAGGAAGACATGATTTTGTCTTAAAATGGTTTAAAAAGGAAGGCATGCTTTTGTCTTAAGATTGGGTTAAAAAGAAGGTATGAAAATTGTTTTGGTTTACTTAAAAGATAGTTACTCTATTTTGATACTACGGGTATCGTGTGACTTTTTGTGTGAGTAACTTGACTATGTTGGCTTGTGATAGTCTTGTAATACTTTCTTGTTGATTTGATAAGTAAACATGTTATGATGCTACGTGTGTTAGTGTCTTGTGACGTTTGTGTAAGGGGGTTTTTCTTGTTGTGCTTATGTTGTTTAACGATAAGCGTTATCTTGGTATTATATCACATACCCGCGACTTGTTATGATCTTAGGATTTGCCACCTCGATCGAGGAATACCTCATGCGGGTCCATACGACCTATCGAGTGCGGGAGTTCGAGTTGATCACTCGGGTGTGTTCTGGCCGTCGCGAGAATACCTCATGCGGTCGGTGACTATGCGGACTTGGGGTCGAGGATGATGTCGCGGGTTAGCTACCCCGATCACGAGAATACCTCATGCGGACCTAGGTGGTCTATCATGCGAATGCGGGAGTTCCGTGAGTTAGGCTCGCATAATGATACTATGGGTGATTGGCCTTGCTTGATCATTAGCGGCCTAGAAAAGACCGATTCGTTATATCTATTTTGCTCTTGTTTATCTTTGTGGCACTATATGCGATTAAATTGGTTGTTAAATGCGTATTTGTAATTGGTTTTAAAATGTTATGATTTTATTTGATGCTTTCTGATTTCACATACTTGGTACTGTTATCGACCTCCTTGAGGCTGCGTTAAATCTGCGGTAGAGAAGTACACGATTGTTGATCCTCGCTCATAGGATCACGATTCAGCGTTTTGGGAAGCTCCGTTTCTCGGAGGCTTATCTTGTGGTATGATTCCACACGAGTGTAGGTTCTTATACATTCGAGGGTATGGCGGGGCCTGTCCGTCGTTGTTATTATAAAACTCTTAGAGTCTATAGTCTTGTTATGGCGGGATTTGTAAAAGGGATGTAACTGTTCAAGTTTTTATTTATATATACAGAAAGGTAACCGTTTTGGTTAGCCTGTTTTCTTATTTCACTGTTTATCTTTATGAGTTTTTATTTCCGCTAATTTTCTCTGATGTTGTATTACTAGGGTGCCCGGGGTAAGGAACCAGTCGCGGGCCCGGGGTCGGGTCGTGACACTACTCCTGGGACTATTTCACCCGCATAGGTCCTGTGGACCCGCATGAGGTCATCCACCTCGCATGAGACTATTTCACCCGCATGAGACTATTTCACGCGTGGGCGGTGGGCCATAATGAGTACAAACGCCGCACTCGCATCATGGGTAGCAAATTCATGGAATAAGTAATAACCCGGGGTCTACCCCGTAAGAATACATAACCTAGCACAACCGGCTATCATACATAACATAAGCTCTATCGGCTTATCATAACATAAGCAAGTTAAGAAATCCCCTAACTTCTTATTAACATTATTCATATATCCTCTCATTTTAGTTTACTTAAGGCACTAACATGTCATTTAAGAGAAAATCCGGGAATTCAACCCAAGTACCACATACCTCTAACCTTTTAAGAATGACTCATTTTTATATAAAACTTCCAAGATACTAATAACCGTAGTATCAAGTCACGACTAATTTTCATGACAAGTCACATTTCCTTTTAGAAATATAATAGGCTTCTAAATCAAGTGACTTATTTTCTTTTAAAACCTTAGGCAATTGATGCCTTAAAATCAATTTGTCTTTCATAAATTCAAATCATTTATCCTTACTTATTTTACTTAGAGTAAATCTTTCTTTTGTTAACCTTCCATAAAGCTAATATAACCAACTTCCCATAAAGTCGTTATATTAACGTTATACATTAGTCAAATACATTTCCCTATATCCAAGGGACTTATACTTTTAAAACGAAACAAGTATCATATACTTAAAACACTTCAAGTCCCTTAACTTTGAAAACTTAAGACATCCTTAATACTTTTAAAGAAGTGAGTTAATCCCCTTACTCACCCAACTTGGCCATTCTTAAAACAAGTAAGGGATATCAAAGTCTCGTACGTCTACCGTACTATATAAGTGCAACTATTCATGCTCAAGAGATAGGAAAGTTCCACATACCTCTTCGGATCAATCCACTGCAAGTCGATATACGCGCGTAGTATGTTAACCTATAATGACCATAATACGTTCATTAGCTTCTAGCTTCAACGTGGAACATTCTAATTGAAAAGCCCCTTATTCTACGGAAAATTGGACAGCACTTCCTTTGTTTCTACATACTTTTCCACCTTTTCAAGGTCCGATATCAACTACTAAACGCCACATTTAAGGCCCAACAATTCAGCAATACAAGGGGATTACACGCCCATCTTGGACGTGTAAAAATTCTGCCCCACAATACAATTTAAACAATCCAATAAGTTTAAGGTATTATCTTGGCTACAACATGTTCACATATCATCTTTATCCAATCCTTTCAATCCAAATCATATTTCCTACATGCAATATTGACAACTACAAGTCCTTTCTTCCACACATGCAACACAATTTACTAGCAAAAAGAGAAAGGATTGTTACCTTAGAGTTTTACCCAAATTAGTCCAACAAATTTCACTAGCCTTCTTTCCACAATC
Source organism: Przewalskia tangutica (assembly GCA_029844215.1). Lineage (NCBI taxonomy): Eukaryota > Viridiplantae > Streptophyta > Magnoliopsida > Solanales > Solanaceae > Przewalskia > Przewalskia tangutica. Next base: position 111,177,630 of record CM056718.1, read on the forward strand.
ACCTCCACAAACCTCCTACAAGCTTGTCAACAAGTTTCCTTCTTGCCACATTTTTGGATTTTCTCTAGGCCTTGGTTTCTTCTTGAATTTCTAGAGAGAAGGGAGAGGGATTTTTAGAGAGAAGGAAGAGGAAAATTTTGTAGTGAGAAGAAGGTTTTTGGAAGAATGACCAAGTCTTCAAGACTTGGTCAAATAAATAGCATTTCCACTAACTCAGATGGGAGGGACACTTGTCACCCTCTCATGGCCCTTTTAAAAGAAAATATCTGATTTTCCCCCCAGATTTTGCAAAAATCCGCCTCAGCCTTGTGTGCTGAAACCTCAGAAATTTCAGTACTTTGGCGCGACCGCGTCGGCGCGCGGCCCTGTCGGCGCGGCGCTGCAACCAGAGAATTCTCGGCATAACTGGCGCCCGTACTGTAGCCTGACCAAAAATGCTCTTCTGCTCGACTGCGCACTGAACTTGTAACTTCCATAACACTCTACTCCGGTGTCCTATCGACGAACGGTTTGTTGCGTTGGGAACTAGACTCAACGAACTACATACTAGGCCTTTGAAACACCTAGGAACTCCTAATGCAACTTGACATAAACCGCCTCAAAGTTGACTAAAAACCCGTCCGAAACATTTCGTCTACCCATCATTCTAAAATTTAAGTCTCAATTCCTTCCGTACGTTCTCAAAAGCATGACCTGAATTACGGGGTGTAACATTCTCCCCCCTTTAGAAATATTCGTCCCGAATGTTCCTTCTAGGCTTACTCAAATCACAATATTGACATAGACCCTCTTAACTATTCTTCTTGCAAATAAGGACGCTCCACATGGCCACAACAATACTTAAGCATATATGCCAATTTAAAACTAATGAGCAGGAAAGTGGGTTACCTGGAGTTGTAGGGAACAAGTGAGGATACTTCTTCATCATGTCCTCCTCTGCTTCCCATGTCATTTCTTCACTGTTCTCGTTCCGCCATAAGACCTTGACGGAAGCCACATCCTTTGTCCGTAGTCGTCTAACCTGACGATCGAGTATCGATATGGGACTCTCCTCATATTATAACCCCTCTGTCACTTGGACATCACAAATAGGGTGCACTCTAGATGGATCTCCAATACACTTTCGCAACATAGACACATGAAAAAATGGATGTACTGCCTCCAGATCGGACGGCAGATCCAACTCATAGGCAACCTTGCCTACCCTACGGACAATCTGGTAAGGCCCAATATACGTTGGGCTAAGTTTCCCCTTCTTCCCAAATCTCATCACGCCCTTCATGGGTGATACCTTCAGGAAGACCCAATCACCCATCTCAAATTCCAAGTGTCGATGCCGATGATCTGCATATGACTTCTGCCGACTCTGGGCTGACAATAACCGCTCCTGAATAAGTTTCACCTTATCCACTACCTGCTGAATCAAGTCTGGCCCGACTAACTGAACTTCTCCCACCTCAAACTAGCCTATAGGTGACCTGCACTTCCTCCCGTATAAGGCCTCATAAGGCGCCATCTGGATACTAGAATGGTAACTGTTGTTATATGCAAACTCCACAAGAGGTAAATGATCCTCCCAGCTACCCCTGAAATCAATAACACAGGCCATGACATATCCTCGAGTATGCGGATGATGCGCTCGGCCTGTCCGTCGGTCTGAGGATGAAATGCAGTACTGAGACTCACATGTGTCCCTAATCCCTTCTGGAAAGACCTCCAGAAGTTAGTCGTGAACTGGAAGAAAAAGTCGTCCTGACTGGAAGAAAGTGGGCCGATTTCGTCAGCCTGTCGACAATAACCCAGATGGAATCATGTTTCCTCTGAGTGTGAGGTAACCCTGTAATAAAGTACATATTGATCACCTCCCACTTCCATGTCAGAATCTCTATCATCTGCAACAACCGCGGGCTTACGGTGCTCGCGTGACCTGCTGACAATTCGGACACTGCGCAACAAACTCTGCAACGTCCCTCTTCAGGTCATCTCACCAATATATACACCTGAGGCCATGGTACATCTTAGTCGACCCCGGGTGAATAGAGTAACGAGCACTGTGTGCCTCCCCCAGAATCTGCTGACGAAGTCCTGCTACATCGGGTACACATAACCTACCCTCAAATCTTAACACCCCATCAGGTTCTACCTCAAATAGACTCTTCTCCTCCCGAAGAGTCGTATCTCGATACCGTACCATAACCGGATCCTCATACTACCGCCTCTTCACCTCCTCGACGATGGAAGACTCGGCAACCTCTCGAACCCGAACCCCCGTACTATCAGAACTAACCAAACGAACCCCAAGGCTCGCTAGCTGATGTAACTCGCGGACCATACCATAACCTGCAGTGCGCTGACAGACTACCCATCGATCTGCGACTAAGGGCATCTGCATCTACAATGCCTTCCATGGGTGGTATAGGATATCGACATCATAATCCTTAAGTAGCTCTAACCACCGTCTCTGCCGCAAGTTCGACTCCTGCCGTGAAGATATCTTTGGAGGCTCTTGTGGTGCAATGTAAATATCCACGTGAACTCCATATAAATAATGTCTCCAGTTTTCAAGGCATGAATCAACTGCGCCAACTCTAAGTCATGTGTGGGGTAGTTCTTCTCATGTTTCTGAAATGTCGAGATCGTAAGATATAATTTTCTGCGTCTTTGCGTCGACGCCTCCAAGCCCGATACAGACGCATCACAATAAACCACATATCCGTCTAAACCCCACGGAAGAGTAAGAACGGGGCGGTCGTCAATTTCTCCTTGATGGCGGAACATAGGCGCTTTACGAGTCGGCTAGTCAAAGGTCTTTGAAATGGAAGAAAACTTCTCCTGAATCTCAGATAATAACATGAGGCCCAAAAGTTGCACACCTCCGCGTGTGGTGGGTGCAGGCCAAGTCTTGGCGCCTCAATCTTTCTTTGTATCAACGAATACCATCGGCCCGATAACATGCCCTAAGAAAGCCATGAAGCCAACCAAAACTCGCGTTTGAAAAATTGGCATACAATTGCGGTCGGAGGACTCAATCTACCGCCGAATGATCTGCGTGTTCTGCTGCGTGCGTGAATAAACGGGATATCATCAATGAATACTATAACGAACATATCAAGAATGGCTTGAACACGGTTCATCAAATCCATGAATCTTCTTTGGGCGTTGGTCAACCCGAAAGACATCACCCTGAACTCATAGTGCCCATACCGGGTCCTGAATGCAGTCTTTGGGATATCTGCCTCTCTAACTCGCACCTGATGATAACCAGACCGCAAGTCTATCTTGGAGAAACACCTCGCACCCTGCAACTGGTCAAACAAATCATCAATCCTGGGAAGGGGGTATCTGTTCTTGATAGTTACCTTATTCAGCTGTATGTAATCAACACACATACGCAGCGTCCCATCCTTCTTCTTTACAAATAAAACTGGCGCTCCCCAGGGAGAAACACTAGGTCTGATAAAGCCTTTTTCCAGCAAATCTTTCAGCTGGTCCTTCAACTCCCTCAACTCAGCAGGTGCCATCCGGTATGGTGGAATAGATATAGGTCGAGTGTCTGACGACATGTCAATGCAAAACTCAATCTCCCTCTCAGGAGGGATACCTGGAAGATCGTCTGGGAATACGTCTGGAAACTCTCTAACAACCGGAACGGACTGAAGGTCTATTATCCCGGCCTCAGTATCGAATACCCAAACCATATGGTAGATATACCCCTTCCGCACCATCTTCCTAGCCTTGAGGTAAGAAATAAACCTACCCCTCGGCGACGCAGTATTCCCCTTCCACTCGATAACCGGCTCACCAGGAAACTGGAACCGTACCAATCTCTCTCTACAGTCCACATTGGCATAGCAAGATGCTAGCCAATCCATACCCATAATCACATCAAAGTCCGTCATATCCAACTCTATCAAGTCGGCTAGGGTCTGACGATCAGAATAGTCATCGGGCAAGCCTTATATACCCGCTCAGCTACCACCGAATCACATACTGGCGTAGCCACCTCAAAAGGTTTTATGGACTCGGGCTCTATCCCTATTCTACCAGCAATATGAGGAGATATATAGGACAAGGTAGAACCTGGATCTATCAAAGCATATACATCACAACATGAAACCAATACCGTGGCGACATCCGTGGCGTCTCCGGTCTGACGGTGGACATAGCATAAATGCGCTTACGAGGACCATTGGATCGACCCGCCACGACCCCGCCGCGCTGGCGGCGTGAACACCACGCCTCGGGCGCGACCACCGAAGGCGAAAATCCAAAGAATCGACCGGCCGGTGAACCATAACACTCCATTGCCTGCTCGGACAATCTCTCTTCAAAGGGCCCTGCTGGCCACAAGAGTAACAAGCTCCTGGAGGAACACGACATTCCTCATGATGGTAATCGCCACATCGACCACACCGAGGTATAGGTGGCCTCGTCGGCGGAACTCGTTCCTCCGAACCCAAGCCACGAGCCACGCCCCGCCTGAATACCTGGATGTCCAAGACGCGGTGGAGCGCTCAACCGGGTGAGGTGCAAATCGATCTTCCGAGGTCGTCGCCTCGAAAACTACCAGAGGACCTGCCGTCCCGCCTCTTCTGTGGTATCTATCAATCCGCCGCCCTACGTTCACACCTGCGCATAAGCTGCGTGCGGGCAATGTCCATGCTCTGAAGAGCTACTCCGTGCAACCTCTCGCTAAGTAATCATCGAGCCCTGTGACATAGCGGTGCACTCGCTCCATGTTTGCCACTAAAGCGGGGACGCGTCTGAGCCAACGAGTCAAACTTACGTTGTACTCCGGACCGTCCGCCCACTCTGTCTCAACGTCGAAATCTATCGCCCGAGCTCTCTCATCTGCGGAGGCAAGAAATGGCTAAGCGCCTCGAGAACTCGTCCCAAACAGCCGAAGCTCCCGACGATTCCTATGAATCAAACCGATCAACTACAAAGTGTCACGCGGCCGATGTGAACCCAATTATACCGATTCTGTCTCCGAGGCCCTGATCACTCTCATGATCCGCTGTAATTGTCGGATAAACTCCTGAGGATCATCCTCAGGCCTCGACCCATAGAACTCTGGTGGGATGCAACTCAAAAGTCCCGGTCTCGCTATCGATCGGGGTGAACTACGGTACAACCGTAACCGCTGTCTCCGTCGTCCTCCCGCTTGCCACGATCACGGCGATAATCGGGCCATCTCTCAGTAGCCCATATCCTCGCTTCCAGCCGTAAATGGAGGCTCGGTACCGCGGTCTCGATGGCCGTTCTGCCGCCGCCCAACTCTCTGAAATTGGCGGCGTCGTGGAACTTCGCCGTCAAACATCACTCGTAAAGATCGGGCTGTGCCTCGTAACACTCTGCGTCCTACTAGCGCTCCTCACCGCTTTGCCTTGCCGCCGGCCGCGGTTGCCTTGCGTAGAGGCAACACTGATACATAAAAATTATGCCAGAGGGAGTTCAACCTATAACACAACTCTATTGCACGATCTTAGAGTGAAATAATGGAAACAAATCCTAAATATCCTGTAGCCTCCTGATTATAGGTGTGGTGCACAACACACCGATAATCAAGACTCTACTAGATACGACCTGTAGACACTTTCCGATGATTAACTGCTCTGATACCACTTTTGTCACGACCCAACCTCAGGCCCGTGACTGGTGCCTTACCCCGGGCACCCTTGTGATCCAACATCAGAGAAAACCAGCGGAAGTAAACTCATAAACAAGAAACAATATAAAATACAAAACAGGCTAACCCAAACTGGCTACCTTTCTGTAAATATAAATATAACAAAGTTGAATAGTTACATCCTTTACAAACCCAAGTTATAACAGGACTACATGCCTCTAAGAGTTTGTAACAACTATGACGGGACAGGGCCCCGTCATACCCCTGAATGTACATAATATCTACAACATCAGGGAGAACCGTACCAAAAGACAAGCCTCCGGAGAAATGAAGCTTCTGACACCTGATCAATGATCCTAAGAATGAGGATCCACCACCTGCTTACCCTTACATGCGGCATGAACGCAACCCTCGAGGAAGGGGGTCAGTACACAATATGTACCAAGTATGTAAAACTGAAAAATACTGTAATTATATCATAAGTCTAAATAAAGCTGGAGACATGGATGATAATCAAATTACAGTGCACTGTGCCTTACTAACAATGAGAGTAACAAGTATAAACTTTACTGCATAAAAATAGGAGGCTCATGATCAAAGTAGGGTCACCCGCCCGTAGTATCATTAAGCAATCCTACTCCTGGGACTATTTCACCCGCATAGGTCCTGTGGACCCGCATGAGGTCATCCACCTCGCATGGGACTATTTCACCCTCATGGAACTATTTCACCCGCATGGGCCCGGTGGGCCCGCAATGAGTACAAACGCCGCACTCGCATCATGGGTAGCAAATCCATGGAATAAGTAATAACTCGGGGTCTACCCCGTAAGAATATATAACCTAGCACAACCGGCTATCATACATAACATAAGCGCTACCGGCTTATCATAACATAAGCAAGTTAAGAAATTCCCTAACTTCTTATTAACATTATTAATATATCCTCTCATTTTAGTTTACTTAAGGCACTAACATGTCATTTAAGAGAAAATCCGGGAATTCAACCCAAGTACCACGTACCTCTAACCTTTTAAGAATGACTCTTTTTTATATAAAACTTCCAAGATACTAATAACCGTAGTATCAAGTCACGACTACTTTTCAAGACAAGTCACATTTCCTTTTAGAAATATAATAGGCTTCTAAATCAAGTGACTTCTTTTCTTTTAAAACCTTAGGCAATTGATGCCTTAAAATCAATTTGCCTTTCATAAATTCAAATCATTTATCCTTACTTATTTTACTTAGAGTAAATCTTTCTTTTGTTAACCTTCCATAAAGCTAATATAACGAACTTCCCATAAAGTCGTTATATTAACGTTATACATTTCCCTATATCCAAGGGAGTTATACTTTTAAAACGAAACATGTATCATATACTTAAAACACTTCAAGTCCCTTAACTTTGAAAACTTAAGACATCCTTAATACTTTTAAAGAAGTGAGTTAATCCCCTTACTCACCCAACTTGGTCATTCTTAAAACAAGTAAGGGATATCAAAGTCTTGTACGTCTACCGTACTATATAAGTGCAACTATTCATGCTCAAGAGATAGGAAAGTTCCACATACCTCTTCGGGTCAATCCACTCGCAAGTCAAATATACCGCACGTAGTATGTTAACCTATAATGACCATAATACGTTCATTAGCTTCTAGCTTCAACGTGGAACATTCTAATTGAAAAGCCCCTTATTCTACGGAAAATTGGACAGCACTTCCTTTGTTTCTACATACTTTTCCACCTTTTCAAGGTCCGATATCAACTACTAAACGCCACATTTAAGGCCCAACAATTCGAATACAGGGATTACACGCCCATCTTGGACGTGTAAAATTCTGCCCCACAATACAATTTAAACAATCCAATAAGTTTAAGGTATTATCTTGGCTACAACATGTTCACATATCATCTTTATCCAATCCTTTCAATCCAAATCATATTTCCTACATGCAATATTGACAACTACAAGTCCTTTCTTCCACACATGCAACAAAATTTACTAGCAAAAAGAGAAAGGATTGTTACCTTAGAGTTTTACCCAAATTAGTTCAACAAATTTCACTAGCCTTCTTTCCACAATCACCTCCACAAACCTCCTACAAGCTTGTCAACAAGTTTCCTTCTTGCCACATTTTTGGATTTTCTCTAGGCCTTGGTTTCTTCTTGAATTTCTATAGAGAAGGGAGTGGGATTTTTAGAGAGAAGGAAGAGAAAAATTTTGTAGTGAGAAGAAGGTTTTTGGAAGAATGACCAAGTCTTCAAGACTTGGTCAAATAAATAGCATTTCCACTAACTCAGATGGGAGGGACACTTGTCACCCTCCCATAGCCCTTTTAAAAGAAAATATCTTATTTTTCCCCCAGATTTCGCAAAAATCCCGCCGCGGCCCTGCATTCCGGCGCCGCGGCGCTGCAACTTCAGAGAATTCTCAGCATAACCGGCGCCGCGACCCTGCATCCGGCGCCGCTGTGGCCCTGACGAAAATGCTCTTCTCGCCGATCATGCGCCGAACTTGTAACTTCCATAACACTCTACTCTGGTGTCCTATCGACGAACGGTTTGTTGCGTTGGGAACTAGACTCAACGAACTACATACTAGGCCTTTGAAACACCTAGAAACTCCTAATGCAACTTGACATAAACCGCCTCAAAGTTGTCTAAAAACCCGTCTGAAACATTTCGTCAACCCATCATTCTAAAATTTAAGTCTCAATTCCTTCCGTACGTTCTCAAAAGCATGACCTGAATTACGGGGTATAACAAACCTCCTCTAGCTTGAGTCAAAAATGGTCCACATACGTCAGTATGCACCAACTCAAGCACATCATTGGCTCGCACACACTTCCCAAAAAGGGGCTTGTTGATCATCTTACCTTTCAAACAGGATTCACAATTACCATAAGACTCCAAGTCAAATGGTTCTAGGTAGTCAAGTTTCCTTAACCTTGTTATCCTTATTTGATTGATATGACCACGTCTATAGTGTCAAAGGTAGGTAGAATTTCTATTACTTATTTTAGCTCGTTTGTTTTATACATTGAAAAATTCTCGACTACAGTTTAGTGTATACAATCTATTCACAAGAGGCCCAATTCCATATATAACATCATTAAAAGACAATACCATACTTCCATTGAATATACATGAGGAAAAATCCTCCATGTCTAAAACTGGAATAGAAATAATGTTCCTCGTTAACGAGGGTACATAAAAACAATTTTTCAACACTAAAAATTTGCCAGAAGGTAAATCTAATCTATAAGTTCTCACGCGCTCAGCATCTACTCGTGCTCCATTTCTAACGCGCAGGTTCACCTCTCTCGGTCCTACCTTCGTGTTGTCAGTTAGCCCTACACATTTGTACAAAATGTGTGAGCCACAAGCGGTATCCAATACCCAGGAATGAGAGTTGTTAATAGATAGATTTATTTCAATTACAAACATACTTTGTTCATTAGAGGTTGAAGCACCTGGTGTCTTCCCTCCTCCTGGAGCAGTGCAATATTTCTTCCAATGCCCCTCCTATTACAGTTGAGGAAAATATCCTTGGTTGGGATCACTTTCTTCTTCTTCACCTTTCTCTTGGGCTTCATTGCTGAGGGCGCAATGTTGGCTTTGCCCTTCTTCTTTCATTCCTTACCTTTCAGTTTGGGATGACTAGAGGAGTTCACCATGAGAACAACTTTGCCCTTAGAAATTGAAGATTCAAAAGTCTTTAGCATATTATGCAATTCCAGTAGACTTGCTTTAGTTCCATTCATATTGTAGTTGATAATGAAACTCTTGAATGAACGGGGAAGTGAGTTCAGGATGAGCCTGGAAGAGACTCTATTGTGTATCATTATTTCAATTGAGGTCAACCTCTCTATCAGCCCAATCATCTTCAGCACGTGCTGATACACTTGCTTCCCTTCAGTCAGCTTACACTTAAAAAACTCTATTAACAACTCATATTCCATTGTCTGGGACTGAGAGTCATAGAGGTTCTTCAAGTGTTCTAGCATCTCGTTGGGGCCCATGTTCTCATGATGCCTCTGTAATTTCATTGACATGAAAGATAACACGCATTGTGCAGATGTGGCATCATATATAAATTTTTGATAGGCCACCTTATCAAATACAGCATACTCAACAGAGTCTTCATCAGGCACTGTGGGGAAAACCTTGTCCAATACATATTTAATTTTCTCTTGCCTTAGGACAATCCTTAGATTCCTAAGCCAATCTAGATAATTCGATCTGGTGAGTTTGTTCATTTCTATTAACATCTTTAGTGATAGACTCGACATTATGAAGAACTGAAGAATTAGATGAAAATACAATCAAAATTTATTTCCTATTATACACATTCGTTTAGGCTAATTTAACATGACCTTTTGTTCAATTAGCTTCCACTATTTTAGCATACTTCTACGACCCAATGGTAGAATACGGACCTAGGTATATTTAAGGACATAATGGGCCAAAATCCAAAATTATGTTATATCCGCGTTTGCTTTGGCTGATAATTTCAATAACACATTTTGGTAGGTTCTAAACCAATTGCAAAACATATTTGCAACTCTTGGTTAATTAAATATATTTCATTTTAATCTTGCGTTCTTAGATTAGTCCGACACTTTGGTGCCAAGATTTGTCTAAGCAAATCAACCCCATTACACGACTGTGTTTATGTATCTAAGTAAACTTGGCCTTTGTGAGTAATGTAAATACCAACAAATTTTTATCATCTACTTTTACATTTAACACATCTATGAAAGAGCCTAAGTCCTCGTAGACATAGAGTAAATGCTTTGGCATAAATACTTGTATCGCCGAAAATGTTTTTGTACTTTAACAATTATAATGGACAACGCGTTTTAATTTAGACTTGTATCTAAGTTTGGGAAACATTTTCAGTTTTCGGGGATTTCAATCAAGATCAACATTCATGTCATATCCAATACGACATCCTATCATGCAATTTCTAAAACATATTTAGATGGGAAACCATCAACCCAAAAGGCATGATATAAGATGGTTTTAATCAACTACTGAGTGCCGCCTACCCAGACAGTTATAGAAGACACTACCAATTACTGGGCGCTGCATACCTAGACATTTACAGTGGACACTATGCTAATAATTAAATGCACGCATTTAAAACACTTAGCATATATTCGTATATTATATAATAATATACAATTAATGATAATCATGGATAATTTGTCTAAACTCTAAAATATATGTCTATGTTAAACAATCCCTAAACATTTTCTGGTTTTCAGGATATTTCTGCAAATATTCAGAATTTACTGTTTAGTCTCTCAAGAATTTAAAAAAATATAATTTGAACCCATTTAAATTTAGAAAATCCAATTTTAAACTTTCAGAAAATATTTTCAGGTTTCAGGGACCTGTCTGCAATTTCCAGAATTTACAATATGATTTTCATAAACTTTATTTAATTACATAATTGCCCGAAAGGATCAAATCTGTCTATTTAAAAAGTTTTAATATCATTTTCTGAAACCTTTTAAACTTCAGAATCAGAAATATTTAAAACTTCAGTTTCTGATTCTGGAACAAAAAAAATTTATAAAATTACTGTCGTCGCCGCAATACTGAGTGGCGCAGCGACGCCTCAGAGGCATTGACCGAATTTTTTTAATTTTAAGCTTCGGGATGAATAGCGCCGCGACGCTTCTGACAAACCCAGGCATCGCCGCGACGCTCCATACAAACCCAGGAAGCATCGCGATGCTCCATCGTGGAGCCGCGGTGCCGCCGTGAAACCCTAGGAGGCACTGCGGCGCGCCACTGTGGAGTCGCGGTGCCTCTGCCCTAGAACCGCAAAATTCTGCAATTCTAAAACCCTAAAACTGGTTCAGGGTCAGATTTGCAGATTCAACCTCGTACCATTTCACCATTAAACAACACGTTCATCGACCATCACTCAATCCCTTCTCGTTCTTCGTCTCAATGCACCATGTTCGAAACAAACCGGTAACACACATCAACTTAGAAGAGTTAGATCGGAATAACTTCCTTGATTACATCATTGTTCAATATTTAAGAGACAAGGATTATGCGTTCTTGAAATTTAAGGTTTTAAAGCTTCTTAACGACATAAAATTAGATTTAAATAAATCCTAACCCATATTATCATTAACTATCGTTACATAATCACACAAAACATCTCAGGCTCTGATACCACTGTAGGGTTTTATCGGGTTAGTTGTCACGACCCGACCTCGGGCCCGCGACTGGTGCCTTACCCCGGGCACCCTAGTGATACAACATCAGAGAAAATCAGCGGAAATAAAAACTCACAAAAGATAAACAGTGAAATAAGAAAACAGGCTAACCAAAACGGTCACCTTTCTGTATATATATCAAAATCTGAACAGTTACATCCTTTACAAACTCGCCACAACAAGATTACATGCACTCTAAGAGTTTTTATAACAACTATGACGGGACAGGGCCCCGCCATACCCCTGAATGTACAAGTACCAACAATGACAAGGGACTATACCAAAAGATAAGCCTCCGGAGAAACGGAGCTTCCCAATACGCAGAACTGTGATCCTATGAGCGAGGATCAACAACCGGTGTACCTCTACCTGCGGCAGATAACGCAGCCCGGGCGAGGTCGATAACAGTCCCAGTATGTGAAATCAAAATATCGTAATGAAATCATAACAGTCTATATAAAACAGGAGACATGTATGATAACCAAACTACGCCACAACATATAAGCGAATATGTCAAGTCGTGACTCACGCTCAAAGTCATCCCTCATGCCCGTGGAACTCCTTCCTCACTGCCAGCAGTCCACATATAAATCGTATGATACGTATAACATGTCTCGGCCCATCCCATAGGACTCGAGGTAGAATCGTATGGTATACATATCTCGGCCCATCCCATGGGACTCGAGGTAGAATCGTATGGTATACATATCTCGGCCCATCCCATGAGACTCGAGGTAGAATCGTGTGGTATACATATCTCGGCCCATCCCATGAGACTCGAGGTAAAATCGTGTGGTATACATATCTCGGCCCATCCCATGGGACTCGAGGTAAAATCGTGTGGTATACATATCTCGGCCCATCCCATGGGACTCGAGGTAAAATCGTGTGGTATACATATCTCGGCCCATCCCATGGGACTCGAGGTAAAATCGTCCATAACATTTAAACCCTCTTTTAAGACAGATTAAGACAATACCATGCCTTCCTTTTAAACCAAACTAAGGCAATGTCATGCCTTCCTTTTAAACCAAAATATTTTCTCTTTTAAAGTCAAGTAACAATATTCCTTTCCAATAGTTCAAGTTGCATAACTTCAAATACTCAAGTCTCTTATTTTCAAAAAATTTCATAGTTCATAGTCTTAATCACTTAATAACGTAATTTCTTTTAAAAGAAAATTGAGTAACATATGCCTTATGTGTGAGTAGGTTATACTTGTTTATAACGATCTTATTAAAGCAGACATGATCTAGAAAATGTAATACAATTTTGTCTTATCTTAGCTTCTATGCAGATGGAGGATTCTACTTGTTTTAATATAATTATTTGTCAATACATTTTCCTTTATTAACGCTGCAATGGTTTGTTCGATACTTATTCTCGTTTCCGTAATCAATATAACATTATCCTTTTAAAGACCAAGTACCCATTACTCATGAATGCGGTTTCACAACTTTTTAACACACCTTAAGTCCTTAACATTTCATATCAATTCATTTATAAGTTAAGTCTCTTATCTTTTAAGATCAAGTCTCTTAACTTCGAAAATCAACAAACCATTCTTTTACCTACATAAAGTCGTTATAACTAACTTCCCATAAAGCTATTATAACACTTTATGTTTTAAACCGACCAAATTCGTTTAGCACACGTACGTCTACCGTACTACATAGTTCACAGCAATCATGCTAAAAAGGATAGGAAGAGGTTCACATACCTCGCGACGATTATCGACAAATAGCAAAATGCTCCAAAGTATTATACCCTTGCTAGCCTTTTCCACCCTTCAAGTAGAATACGCTACTCGTAGTACTTCAACCTATAATGGTCATAAAACGTCTATCAACTTCTAGATCTCTTCGTAGAACATTTCTAATACAAGGTTCCTTATTCTACGGAAAATTCGGCAGCACCTCCCCTGCAACTACTTACCACCACCTCTTTCAAGGCCCGATACCAATAGCCAACAACTCAAAGGGGATTACACGTCTACTGGACGTGTACAAAACTGTCCCACAGTAATACTACACAAGTCTACTATAAATACAGTCCAATGTAAATACAGTTCAATTCGTTTTAATCATCCTTCCATAAATCATATACTCAATTATAAACTACAGCAACATGTAATATCCAATTACAATAGAAGGACTAAGATCATTACCTCGATAAACCCAAAATTATCCAAGATTTATAAGTCGATCCTGAGCAACGTTTAGTTCCAAATCCTTACGTTCCAATCCGCTACAAGCGACCCTTAGAAGCTCCTAACCAACTCCTCTCCAAGATCCAACTCCAAAAAGTGAAGAACACTTAGGCTCAAATTATGGCAACTTTCGGCCAAGGCAAATTTTCTAGGCTAGGGGTGTGAAATTTTTTCCAACTCTTGGTTCACAATCTTCCTAACACCTTAAGGAAGAACACTTAAAAGTTTAAGGATTTTTGGACAACTTTTGCTCAAGAAATCATGGCCAAAGCCGAGAGCTACACAACAAGGGAAGGGAGGGAATTTTTGCCTTGGAAAATCTCAAGTGTGGATGAATAAAGTCTTGCATCAAGGGGGGTATTTATAGAGAAATCAAAGGCCAAGATCAAGGCAAGTGTGTGGTGAGATTGGGGGACAAGTGTGTGTGGGTCCCACCATCCACATGCCTACACAAAGAAGAAGACAAGTGGCTTGCCACATGTAAGGCCATTTCGGCCAAGGGACACATGGCACCACATTTCGGCCATGTGCCACCTAGGGGGGTGACACGTGTCGCCCTCCTACTCGTCCAAAATATTTCATCTCCCGAAAATATCCATAATACCAAAAATCTCGAAAACAAAGTGGGCTCCGCAAAACCGTAAATTTTCCCCGTGGGCCCCACGTGACCAAATCCGGAAATAAAATTCCATAATTCTATTATAATCCAAGAAGTCCAAATACCAAATCTGGGAATCCAATTCCCATTAACGAACCTTTTTCCTTCACAAAATTCGGAAACTTTTTCGTCGAAAAATCACATCTTTCTTTCCTTCCAATCTTAATGTCGTATTCTCGTACATACGTCCTCAAATACATACCCTAGAACTACGGGGTGTAACATTAGTGTACGCAGCGAAATTTGAAAATTTGTGTTTCAAACCCGACAGACGGATGAACTGCAGGATGATTATGTAATGATATATAAACATACAAACATGTTGTTAATCGTAATACTTCGAATGAAAACTTATAGTTTGTATAATATGAAATCTTCAAGTGTGTACCGAGGTGAGCACACAACTGTTCCTCGATTGCAAGTCCAAGACTCCTATGTAATTACTCTTTCGGAAAGCTATGAAATCCGGCAGAGTTTCAGCAAAGAATAATTCTTATGAAGTGGGTGTGGTAAAATAATGATTGAACCCTTTATTTATAGATGCATAAAGAATCTAGGGTTCCTACGTGGGTCAGACCCAGAAACAGAGGCAAAGTGGGACAGTCGGACTGCTCACTGGACATGAGGCGCCGCGGCCCTAGTCCTCTGTCTCATTTCTATTTTAATTAAATCTAAAATCCTATCTCGATTTAATTAAATAATCATTTTTTATTCTAATGTCTCGATCATAAATCGAATATTTATATTATCTCTTATTACATCCTTGAATCGATGGAACAATTGACTTAGTGTTACCCTACAGGCCTTCACATATCGACACTAATTACATAAGGGTCTACACGGAAATTCTAGACGGCGCCAGAAGACGAACTCAGTATGTGAAGTATAGTTACACGAATCCTATAAACTGAACCTCTATGTGGGAAGATAAAATCCTTTCATTCACGACACACTCGATCAAGCTTAGGATCTGTTAAGTGTATATCCAAATGGCTTGATCATTATATCTCATCTATATTAGTTGACAACAAGACCATATCATAGATATGTCTATAGAGTTGGCCATCGACTTAGTCAACCTAATACCATATGAGAATATGAGTGTTCTCTCGAAGATACATTCGAGGAATGAATCCTAATCTTGGCTCAACTACCACCTTTAATCTACGTCGTAATGTACCCAATATAAGTCGTGTCTCAACCTATAAGGCATTTGAGCTTAGGACAAGATCAAAGTACATTACTCTGTAGACAAGGCGCGTATCGACCTCAAGTCTAAGGATTTCTATCTTCCACACGCTGATCATACTTTAGACATATATAACAAACAATATATCATCATGGTATACCAATACTTCCCAAGTATCCACGTGTCCATCATGAGTTACCATAACTCGTAGCAGGTGAGACATACTACATCCTTTAACGATATGATGCAGATCACATGTCGACTTATCACATATCATCGATATCCCAATTTCGATGATCGTTAGTCGAGGTTGTTTTAAGAGTTACGCTATAATATTAATATTTCACATTATTAATAGTCATGTAACCTCTAGGGATACATTTATAGAATATTATAAACAATCAATTAATAATTCAATAATTACAAATACCATAAAATTAATCTCCATTAATATAAATACGAATGCGTATAAAATATATTTGTCCTAATATAAATTGTCTCTAGGACATAAATATACTTTCAGTACGATTACTAAAAATTTTGGAAGCAAATATATGAAATGTTAATTATCTAAATTATGGTTAGAGTTTTACTTTAGTCAATTAAATCTTAGTCATTGATTTTAACAAATGTCATGTATCCCCGCTCCAAACAAGAACTTGGGGAAAATAAAGAGCTGAGCAATGAAGAGAAGCGGGATCCTCTTAAATTACCACAAGACTTTATAACGTGATAATGGTCTAATAACTTGCTAAGTTTCCTATAGTCTTTGTGAAGATTCGTGTTTTTATCTTAAGAAAAATGTTACTCATATTATTACCCTTTGTTGCTAGGGTGTTCAAATGAGACCGAATGGATCCGAATCAATAACCCAGTCAAATTGATTTAATAAAATGAAAATCGACTCGATTTGATTTGATTTAGGGTTAAATTTTTAAAAATCGATAACATTTGATTTGATGTTAAACAAGAAAAAAATTAAGTCAAATCGAACCAAACATACATATATATATATATATATATATATATATATATATATATATATATATGGTAATTAGAAGTCCAATACTAATTTAAATAATTAGAATATAAACTCTGAACCATAAGTTTAAGGTAAAATATTTTTTTTCCCCGAAGGTAAAATAGAATTGAAGGCAAAAGTAAAAATTCTAGTCTTAAGCAATTCAGTGAAGCTTTCACTAATAGATTCACACGAAGCAGTAGTTATCATGTTAAAGAACAAGTTATACTTAATCTTGTTACAAAATTCATTCAATTTTTAAATGAGCGTACTTTTTTCGCTCCAGGTAGTGAATGCCGACTTTTTTATTTTCTGAATTAGCTTCACTTGTTTTGTCCGTATGTATCGTACTTGTATCAATTTTATTACATTATAAAATACATTTTTAAAACCCGCAAAAATCTAACCAAATTGATAAAACCGACAAAATTGTAACCGATAGAATTTATCTATAATAATTTGATTTGATTTAAATATTAAAAATATCGACTTAATTGATTTGAATTTAGCCAAGATCTGAATCAAACCGGACCATGAACACCCCTATTTGTGGTTATCACATTCATGTACGAAGCTAGTTAAAAAAAATCAAGAAGTAAATAAATGCACTCGAAGAGAAGTTGGAAAAAAGACGGACCTTAATTTGGATAACTAACAAACAGGTTACTCGTTCTTTTTTTTTTCTAACTAAAGCCATTGCTTCTAACACACTTACATAGTGATGCCGTTAGAAAACGGATTATCTAAATGCTTTAAACTTAAAACTCAACTATATATACCTTTTTCCTACAGTTCGACCCACTATTCCGCATCTATTTATTTAATAAAGCTAGACATAGACAAGGTGATGTGACACTATCTCTATGGCTTTCATTGCTATTTATTTGTTTATCCTTCTTTTTTTTTAGCTTTTTTCCAACTAAAATAAATCACTCATTAAACTCTTTTCATTACGTTAAATGTGCCATGTTTAATATTAACTCTTACAATTTCTCTATTTATTTATATATAATAAGGCATTTAAGGATGTTAAGTGTGCTACATTTAACTCTCTATAATATTTCTAAGAGAAACATTCAGACTATGCTAAATTACTTTATAATTGCATTTTATCTTCTTTGTAAGGTTTGTTTTTAGCTTTTTGTGTAATTCTTTTGGTAACAAATCTATATAAATTCTTGAGGCTATAATGAATTTACTAATAATTATTTCTAAAAATATTTGTTACTTTCTAACCTTAAACAAATTACGTGAAGCGACTCTTCACCTTCTTTTATTTATTTCACATATGTAGGTTACTTCGGTGAAGAAACTGAGCATTATCCTTCTTTATGAGTATATTAGTTATTGCACATTTATTTTGGACATTAAAGGTAATCAGTAGTAGAGAATGTATAAAAGAGAAAATAATATCCACATACTCCCAGTTGGTATGATATCAAGGTTCCATCAGTATTTGGCGCTGCAAGACTGCAACATTGGGAAGATACCCTGTAAATATCTCTTTGATTCTTCATTCGCCTGTTTCCTATATTTTTTTTCTTCTTTATTGTAATTGAGTTGATTAAATCTATTTATACAATGGTTAGAAATCTATTTATACAATGATTAAATCTTTGGTAGCCATGGTGATGCTATTTACGGCTTTACAAAATGTTGTGCCAACGGTATATTTGATTCAAGCCTCGTGTATGATATCTTGCGCACTAAGCAAGCTAAAAAGCCTTGGATGTCACAAATTTGGAAAGGCTTCATTCCTCCCAAATTCTCTTTTACTATGTGGCTAAATTACAGAAAGCGGTTAGCTACAAAGGATACTCTATCATTTCTCAACTTGGAGGATAAATCTTGCGGGTTCTGCAAGCAAGCTAATGAAACAAGGGAACACCTCTTCTTTGCCTGCCCCTATACACACATGATTTGGAAGAGCATAAAAGATTGGTTGGGTATTAGAAGAGAGATGACAACTGTTGAAAGCTCCCTTAAATGGATTAAGAAAGAACACCATGACAAGCATTCGAGCCAAAGCTATTTTGCTCACTTTTTGCATAATGGTTTATGAGATTTGGAGGGCAAGAAACACAATGCTCTTTGAAGGCACAAGCTTTCCGGCAGAAGAGGTCATTGCAAGAATCAAAACAACATCTTATAGAGTTCTCTATGATTTTATCCCCTCCTGTAATGGCACCTTTTGAGTGACCACCCCTCCCCTCTATCTCTTCTTGTTTGCATTACGTTGAGGCTTGAGATACCTTAATGATTGATTGTAGCCACTTCCTTTTTTCATTATTAGTAATAATATTTGCATTTACCTAAAAAAAAAAAAATTGTTACTCCTAATTGTAATCGTACTATTTGTTAGAGAATGGAATGGGCTTCAGCCCATCCAGCAGTGGATGTCCTCCTTGTATATTATAGACATAGTATTGTATCATAATTAGAATTGTACATTTACCTTAAATGTATATTTATTCTTCATATAGAATAGAAATTTAGAGGTAAAATAGGAATATGATTCTCTTATTGTAACTTGTATATATATGTCTTTCATTAATAAGAATAATCAATGGATTATTTCTTTCATGGTATCAAGAGTCTAGATTCTCTTTACCATGCTTCCGCTCCTCAAAGTTCTTTTTTTTTTCTCGGTTTCTTGGCCAGCGCCGCAGCCCCTTCTTCTCGGATTTATCCGACGCCGCGGCTCTTCTCTCCCGAAAATCCTTTCTCACAAATTCCCTTCTCCGAATCTCGTTGTTCTATTTATCATGACTGATAAGAAGAATTTTCATCCTGCCCTCACAGTTTCTAACATCAAGAGCGTCATCCCTATCGTTCTTGACCTAGAAAATGTCCAATATGGGACGTGGGCAGAATTATTTAAGATTCATGCCTTGGGACATAAAGTCCTCCACCACATCATTCCTCCAACTCCTCCAAAGGAGGGTGATAAGGCGTCTACTTCTACGACGGTTGTGCCCACTAAAGAAGCAGATCCAGAATTATGGGTCATGCTTGATGTCAAGGTTCTTCGGTGGATTTATGCCACTATCTCCTTGGATCTTTTACAGACGATTATGGAATCCAACTCCACAGCTATGGAGGCGTGGGATCGATTGCGAGACATATTCCAAGATAACAGTCATTCTCGAATTGTTATCTTTGACGAGAAATTTTCACAGGTGGCTATGGCGAGTTTTCAAAACGTTTCTTCTTATTGCAAACGCCTCAAGGACTTGGCAGACCAACTCAGCAACGTGGGTTCTCCTGTTTCTAATAGTCATCTAGTTCTTCAGATGATTGCAGGCCTGTCAGAGGCCTATAACGGTGTTTCTTCGGTTATTCGCCAGAGTAACCCCCTGCCAGGATTTTATCAAGCCCGTTCTATGCTTACTTTGGAATAAGCCGGATTGGCTAAGAAAGTGGCGATTGGGCCCAGTCCTCGTCATGATGACTGCTTCCAATTTTTCTCCTTCCAATCCAGCCAATGTGACCCAAAATCAAAACAACTGGGGTGGTAAGAAGGGCCAAAATCGGAAGAATAATGACAAGAATCGTAGCGGCAAAGAACGGAAACCGTCAGAAGAAGCAGCGGCTCGAGCCCACGGGGCCCCGACAAGTGGCGATGGTCCAGATCGCGCTTCAAGATTACAGCACGGCGCCAAGATCAACCAAAGACACGCGCCGCGCCCAGCCTTCTTCCTGTGTCGACTCCGTGGTTCGATCAACAGATGGGCAGCAGCGATCCGATACTGGGCCGCACTTCCATCGAGCCCACCACGCAGTGGGCTCCACTCAGATCGACATTGAAGCAGCGATGCACACACTTTACTTGACTCAATCAGACCTTAATTGGTACATGGACACTGGCGCCACTACCCACATGACATCGACCAAGGTACTCTCTCGTCTTATTCCAATTTGAGCACTAATCGTAGTATAACTGTTGGTAATGACACTTCTATTCCAATTAAGGGTTATGGTCATAAAACCTTGTACCCTCCTCATCCATCACTTGTCCTGAAACATACCCTTCATGCCCCAAAATTAATTAAAAATTTGGTGTCTGTCCGTAAATTCACCACTGATAATTGAGTTTCTATTAATTTTGATCCGTTTGGGTTTTCTGTGAAAAATTTCAAGACGGGAAGTCATCTCATGAGGTGTGACATTAGGGGGATCTTTATCCAATCACACCGCGTCTCAGCATCTCACGTCAAGCTATGTCATTCACTTTTGCAGCTCTTGCTCCTTCCTTGTGGCATGTTCGTCTAGGTCATCCGGGGTCGTCTATTTTATCTTCTTTAGAAAGACATAAGTTTATTTCTTGTAAGTGTACGAGTAATATTTCACTTTGTCAATCCCGTGCTTTGGAAAAAAATATCAAGTTACCATTTGTAGCTTCGAATTCTAATACTTCAATGCCATTTGATATTATTCATAGTGATTTATGGACATCTCTGGTTCTCAGTTCTATGAGTCATCGTTATTATGTATTATTCTTAGATGACTATTCTAAATATTTATGAATGTTTCCAATTGCGAAAAAATCTCAAGTTTTTTCCATTTTCATAAAATTTAGAGCTTTCATAAGAACGCAATTCGAACGAGAAATAAAAAACATTCAATGTGATAATGGCAAAGAGTGTGACAATGAGGAATTTAGGGAATTTTGTGCTCAAAATGGGATAAATTTTCGTTTTTCTTGTCATCATACGTCTTCACAAAATGGGAAAGTTGAGCGAAAAATTCGTATCATTAATAATATTGTCCGCACTTTATTTGTTCATTCTTCCGTTCCTCCATTATTTGGCATCATGCGCTACAAATGGCTACCGATCTACTAAATATTATTCCCTCTAAACGTTTGACATATTCATCCCCTCTCAAAGTGTTATACAATAAGACTCCGTCATATTCTCATATTATGGTTTTCGGATGCTTATGTTATCCACTGTTTCCATCCACTACGATCAACAAACTTCAGACACGTTCTACTCCTTGTGTGTTTTTGGGTTTTCCGTCAAATCACCGTGATTATAAATGCTTTGATTTGTACTCTAAATGAATCATCATTAGTCGTCATGTTCTCTTTGATGAATCTCAATTTGCCTTTTCTAAAGTAGAAAAACTCGTGCCTAGTTCTTATATTTTTTTGGATGAGGATGTCTCCCCCTATGTTCTCCATCATTTTTCAGATTCTTCAGAAAAAACGACGTCAGCGCCGCGGCGTCTGCCAGCCAGTGACCAAACAGTTTCAATCCCGTCATTAGCGTCACGGCCCTCTGGGGAAGCGCCGCGGTGCCAAAACTTCATAGAGCTCTGTAGTTCTTCCAGCGCTGTGGCCCCTGCCCTCCAGTGTCGCGGCTCTTCCAACGTTAATTTCCAACACTTCAGAAAATTCCCAAAATTCCTCCAATCCAGCCCAAAGTCAAGGTCCAATCGCTCGCAGTCAATGGGGTATTTTTAAACCAAAGAGCCGTTTTAATTTGAATTATAATGTTCTTAAATCCCCCTTACCCCGTAATCTTGTGTCTGCCTTAAATGACCATAATTAAAAAATTGTCATGACCAAGGAATATAATGCTCTTTATTGATAATAAGACGTGGGAGTTGGTACTCGTACATCTGGTGTTAATATTATTCGATCTATGTGGATTTTTGTTCATAAAGAAAATTCGGATGGTTCATTTGTGTCACGACCCGATCGGGGGCCCGTGACTGGTGCCTTACCCGGGCACCCAAGTAGACATACATCAGAGTAATCAGCGGAATAATAAATCAAGACATGAAACAAATGTAAAATGTAACACAGTTTATCTGAGAAAAAGTTGTCTTCTAAGATATATATATGTACAAGTCCGCGATACATCCCAACTTTACAACAGGACTACAGACCTCTAGGAATGTAAACAACTATGGCGGGACAGGGCCCCGCCATACCCTGAATGTACAAAATATCTACAACACCAGGGAGAGTCGTACCAAAAGTCGAGCCTCCGGAGAAATGGAGCTCCTGACACCAGAGTAAGGATCCTAAGAATGAGGATCTACCACCTGCTTCCCCTTACCTGCGGCATGAACGCAGCCCCCCGAAGGAGGTCAGTACAACAGGTACCAAGTATGTGAAACTGTAAAGTACTGAAATGAAATCAAAGCATTTTTAAAACCATTTACAAATACAACCAGTTCAACCGCACATAGTGTCACAGCATAAACAAGAACAAAATAGATATAATGTAACTGGTCTTTTTCTAGGCCGCTAATGATCGAAGCAAGGCCAATCGCCCATAGTATCATTATGCGAGCCTATTCCTGGACTCCCGCAGTCCGCATAGACCACCTAGGTCCGCATGAGGTATTCCTCGACGGCGCTAACCCGCGGCATCAACTCGACTCGCACCGCATAGGCCCTATAGACCGCGTCGGGATAACACACCCGAGTGATCATCCCGAACTCCCGCACTCCGCATAGGTCACATGCACTGCATGAGGTATTCTCGCGACGGGGCGCTAACCTCTAATTTCAAGTCAGGGGTGTAAGTGATATAATATCAGCACAACTGCTTATCGTTAAACAACATAAGCACAACAAGGGAACCCCCTTTACACAAACGTTACAAGACATTAACACACGTAGCATCATAATATGTCTACTTATCAAACCATCTTACTACACTTTCCAGAAATCAATACAAGGCTTTCATAAACACATAAGTAAACCGTTCATTTTGTCTTTCTTAAGTCGTTATACCTAACTTCCCATAAAGCTAGTATAACTCTTAAGCTTTTTGTTTAAAAACCAAGTATTTCTCTTCTTTCAAAAATGATTTATAATTCTTTTGAAATACTTCAAGATTCTTATTATTTAAACTCAAGTCAACAGACATCCAAGTAAAACCACGTTCAGTTAACACACGTACGTCTACCGTACTATATATATATTTAAAAATATCATGCTCAAGAGGATAGGAAGAATCACATACCTCCTCGGCGAAATCCACCTGCCAAGTCGAATATGTCACGCGCAGAGTATCAACCTATAATAGTCAAATACGTCTATCAACGTCTAGACTACTCTGTAGAATATTCTAAGCAGAGGGTTCTCTATTCTACGGAAAATTGGGCAGCATTTCCCTACCCGCCAAACTACACAAGTCTACTGTAAATACAGTCCTATGTAAGTACAGTTCAATTCTCTTCTCTTATACCATCCTTCTATATATCTTGTACTCATTTCTATACTACTACAGTATGTAATTTCCAATTACAATAGAAGGACAAAGATATTTACCTCGATAAGCCCAAAATTATCCAAGATATAAGTCGATCCTGAGCAAGGTTTAGCTCCTATTCTGTACGCTCCAATTCGCTCCAAGAAACCCTTAGAAGTTCTACACAACTTCTACTTAATACTTCAACCAACTATGAAGATTTTCCTAGGGTTTCGTTTTGTGACTAATGGATATAAAGTAGTATTTCTGGGCTTTTAGTATAGAGGTAACTTTGAAATACTACAAGGTATTTGGCTAAGGTATCTTGGAATAGTAACAATATTTGGAGAATATTTTTCTACCAAGTGTGTTGCGATTTAAAGCTACTAAGAGGGGAGTTTGGACGAGAACTTCAACTAAAGGGGGGGAGGATTTTAAGACTTGGAAATTGTTTTGTGGATGAAGAAGTCTTTCACTTAGGGGGGGTATTTATAGGACTTTCAATGGCCAAGATTCAAGCAAGTGTGTGGTGGAGATTTGGACAAGTGTTGTGTGGGTCCCACCTTATCTATCTACTCCACAAATATCTACAAAACATTGACCAAATGTTTAAGCCCTTTAAAACACAAAAAACGTGCCAAACATTGACCACCAAACCGTCCACTTGAGGGTGACACATGTCGCCCTCTCGTTGGTCCAAAATATTTTATCTCTCGGAAAAATCCGAAATAAATAAATTCTTGAAAACGTAAAATTCCCTTACAATGTTCGGAAAATTTTCCGTCGGAAAAACAATTCTTTTCGTAGGAAGCTCACAATTTTCGTCCCTAACATAATTCGGGCTTACACAATTGTACGTACGTCCTCTCATACATACTCTGGAAATACAGGGTATAACATTCTCCCCTCCTTAGAAACATTCGTCCCGAATGTTCCTTCCTAAGACAGATAACGATAAAGTTCCTCATAACTTAAACAGTTTGCAAATGCCACACATGGCCACAATACAACACTTAGGTACATATGCCAAAGAAAATTTACAAGTAGGAAAGTGGGTTACCTGGAGGTGTGGGGAATAAGTGAGGATACTTCTGCCTCATGTCCTCCTCTGCTTCCCACGTCATCTCATCTCTATGCTCGTTCCGCCATAAGACCTTGACGGAAACCACATCCTTCGTCCGCAGACGCCTAACCTGACGATCAAGTATCGCTATGGGAATCTCCTCATACGATAACCCCTCGGTCACCTGGACATCGTCAATCGGGTGCACTCTAGATGGATCCCCGATACATCTCCTCAGCATAGAAACATGGAAAACCGGATGCACTGCCTCCAGATCGGACGACAGATCCAACTCGTAGGCAACCTTGCCTACCCTGCGGACAATCTGATAAGGCCCAATGTACCTTGGGCTGAGTTTCCCTTTCTTTCCGAATCTCATCACACCCTTCATGGGTGACACCTTTAGGAAAACCCAATCGTGACCTCAAACTCCAAATGTCGGCGCGATGATCTGCATCGACTTACATGCGACTACGGTGTCGATAACCGCTCCTGGATGAGCTTCACCTTATCCACCGCCTGCTGCACCAAGTCTGGTCCCACTAACTGCACCTCGCCCACATCAAACCAGCCTATCAGCGATCTACACTTCCTCTCATACAAGGCCTCATGTCGTCATCGAATCGGAGTGGTAGCTATTATTATACGCAAACTCAACTAGAGGCAAATGATCCTCCCAGCTACCCCTGAAGTCAATAACACAGGCTCGTAGCATATCATCAAGTGTCTGGATAGTACGATCCGCATGTCCGTCCGTCTGAGGGTGGAATGCAGTACTGAGGCTCACCTGCGTCCCTAATCCCTTCTGGAAAGACCTCCAGAAGTTAGCCGTAAACTGGGCTCCTCGGTCAGATATGATAGAAATAGGGACCCCATGCAGTCTCACGATCTCTCGGATGTAAAGAATGGCATAGTCCTCGGCCGAAAAAGTCGTCCTGACTGGAAGAAAGTGGGCTGATTTCGTCAGCCTGTCGACGATAACCCAGATAGAATCATGTTTCCTCGGAGTGCGAGGTAACCTTGTGATAAAGTCCATGTTGATCACCTCCCACTTCCAGGTCGGGATCTCTATCGCTTGCAACAACCCACCAGGACTCTGGTGCTCTACCTTCACCTGCTGACAACACGGGCACTGAGCCAAAAACTCTGCAACGTCCCTCTTCAAGCCATCCCACCAATACACAGATCTGAGGTCGTGGTACATCTTTGTCGACCCCGGATGGATAGAGTAACGCGCGCTGTGTGCTTCCCCTAGAACCTGCTGCCAAGTCCCGCAATATCCGGAACACACACCGCCCTCAAACCTTAGCACCCCATCGTGCTACTCAAAGACCGCTTCCTCACGCGAGCGTATCACGATACCGGTCAAAATCGGATCCTCAATGTTGCCTCTTCACCTCGCCGACGATGGAAGACTCGGCAACCTCTCGAACTCGAACCCCTACTATCGAATCAATCAATCGGACTCCAAGGCTCGCTAGCCGATGCAACTCGCGGACCATTCCCTCTCTCTGCACGCGTCGATAGACTCCCCGTGACCTACGACTAGGGCATCGCCACAACATCATTGGCCTTCCCTGGGTGGTACAGGATATCGACATCATAATCCTTGAGTAACTCTAACCACCGTCTCTGTCGTAAGTTCAGCTCCCTTTGGCTGAAGATATACTGGAGGCTCTTGTGGTCTGTGTAAATATCCACATGAACCCCATACAAATAGTGCCTCCAGATCTTCAAGGCGTGAATCACCGCTGCCAACTCCAAATCATGGGTGGGGTAGTTCCTCTCATGCTTCTTAAGCTGTCGGGATGCGTATGCTATAACCTTGCCCTGCTGCATCAACACACATCCAAGCCCGATGCCTGACGCATCACAATACACCACATAACCGTCAAGACCCTCAGGAAGAGTAAGAAATGGGGCGGTCGTCAGCCTCTCCTTCAGTAACTGGAAACCTTGCTCACAAGCATCAGTCCACTGAAACTTAGCTGCCTTCTGAGTCAGCCTAGTCAATGGTGCCGAAATAGAAGCAAACTTCTCGACGAACCTCCGATAGTAACACTGAGGCCCGAAAAGCTGCACCTCTGCCGGAGTAGTAGGTCTAGGCAAGTCCTGGCGCCTCGATCTTTGCCGTATCCACCCGAATACCATCGGCCCCAAACAATGTGCCCGAAATGACAAAGTTAACCAAAACTCACATTTGGAAAACTTGGCGTCTCCGCTGGTCTGGAGAACTCTCGGCCACGATCGCCAAATGCTCCGCGTGCTCGCTCTGGCGGGAATAAACCAAGATGTCATCAATGAATACTATCACAAACGTATCCAAAAATGGCTTGAACACTCGGTTCATCAAATCCATAAATCTTAGGAGCATTGGTCAAACCGAAAGACATAACCACGAACTCATAGTGCGTCTGGGTCCGAATGCGATCTAGGGACATCCGCCTCTAACTCGCACTGATGATAGCCCGATCGCAGATCAATCTTGGAGAAACATCTCGCACTCGCACCGGTCGAACAAATCATCAATCACAGGAAGGGGGTATCTGTTCTTAATAGTCACCTTGTTCAGCTGCCTGTAATCAACACACATGCGCACCGTCCCGTCCTTCTTCTTCACGAACAATACCGGCACTCCCCAGGGAGAAACACTAGGCCTGATGAAGCCCTTCTCCAAAGAAATCTCTCGGTGGTCCTTGACTCTCTCAACTCGGCGGTGTCATTACGTATGGCGGAATGGATATAGGCCAGTATCCGCAAAGACATCGATACAAAACTCTATCTCCTCTCGGGAGGATACCGAGGTCGTGCGGAAACACATCGGGAACTCGACTCTTCGGGCCGATGAAAATCTGGTACCGCAGCCTCGATATCAAACACCGAATGAGATGGTAGATATACCCCTCGCACCATCTTCCCGGCCTCGAGGTAGGAAATAAACCTACCCTCGGCGACGGTGTTCCTCCCACTCAATATGGCTCCCGGAAGCTGAACCGCACCACTCTCTCCCTGCTGTCTACATTGGCGTAGCAAGAAGCTAACCAATCCATACCCATGATCACATCGAAATCGGTCATATCCAACTCTATCAAGTCGGCTGGTCGGCATCGCATAAAGACACGTGGCAAGCCACATATACCGCCGAGCTACCATCGAATCACCCATCGCGTAGCTACCTCGAAAGGTCTATGGGCTCGGGCTCTATCCCTATCCTACTAGCAATAAGGGAGATATATAGGGCCAGTAGAACCCGGATCTATCAAGGCATACACGTCACAACAAGAAACTGATAAAGTACCTGTGACAACATCCGGTGATGCCTCCTGGTCCTGTCGGCTGGACAATGCATAAATGCGGTTCTGAGGACCGCTAGAACTGGGACCCGCGCCACGACCTCTGCCGCGACCTGCTGGTCCATGAGTACCACGCCTCGGGCGAGTAATCAGGTGATGAAGACCCGGCAAAAGACCCTGTAGGCTGACCCCTACCATATGCGCTGCCCTTGGTCGGACAGTCCCTCGCAAAGTGACCCTTCTGAACGCAAGCAAAACAAACTCCTGAAGTAGGGCCACAACTCCCATAATGGAATCCACTACATCGGACACACTGAGAGGACCTCGATCGGTTAGCACCCATGCTACCTTGGAAGTCCGAAGTCACGGGGCCTGACCGCCCCGAATACCTGGCGCCACGAAGGCGGTGTAGGAGTGCTCTGAGTGGGTGGTGCAAATCTGGGCTTCTTTGAGGTCGCCCACCCCGGAGCTACCAAAAGATCCTGCTGTCTGGCCTTCTTGCTGGCGATATCTGCCGACCCGTCGGCCTCTGCGCTCGCCTCGCATCCAGTGCATGAGCTGCGTGCGGGCAATGTCCATGCGGTGAAGAGCTACACCGCGCCGCGACTCGCCATATAATCATCTAGCGGTGGCGTGGCGGTGCACCACTGTCCTCCATACGCTGCTACCAGCGAGGACATACCGAGCCAACGAATCGAACTCAACGTTGTACTCCCGGCGTGCGCCTCGTCTCGGCGTCAAAAATCATGCCGGCGTGCCTCGCCATCTGCGGAGGCGAAGTGGGCGAGAAAAGCCTCCGAGAACTCGTCCCATACTGCTGGAGGCACATGCTCTCCCCGGGATAGCTCCCACGAATCAAACCAATCGAATGCAGTATCACGCAGCCGATGTGAACCTAAGACCACTGACTCGGTCTCCGAAGCCTTGATCACTCGCATGATCCGCTGTAGCTGTCGGATAAACTCCTGCGGATCATCCTCAAGCCTCGACCCGTAGAACTCTGGCGGCTGACTCGTAAAATCCGTAGCCTCAAACTATCCGACTCGGGTGAACCACGAATGCTGAACTGGGCCAGGCGGAATTGCTGCGTCGGTCTATCCTCATGTCGCCACGATCACGGCGATGGCGCCATCTCTATGTAACCCATCTCTCCGATCCGGTGTGGGGCTGGAGGCGCGAGTCTTGTGGTCTCATCGACCATCGCTGCGCTCTAAACCTGCTGGGTCGGCGGCGTCGTGGAACTCGCCGTCACGAGTATCGCCTCGGGTATAGGCGGGCACGCCTCGTGACCCTCTGTGTCCTACTAGCGCCTCCGCCTTGCCCTTCGGGCGGGTTGCCTTGCGTGGAGGCATAATCGTACAGAAAGAAATATGTTAGAGGGTCCAACTTATAACACGGCTCTAAAGCACGATCTCAGTGAGAAGAATGGAAACCAATCCTAAATATCCTATAGCCTCACGATTATTGGTGTGGTGCCAACACACCGATAATCAAGACTCTATTAGATACTGATGCAGACACTTTTCGAGGATTAATCGCTCGATACCACTTTTGTCACGACCGATCGGGGCGTGATCGTGCCTTACCGCACCCAAGTAGACATACATCGAGTAATCGGAATAATAAATCAAGACATGAAACAAATGTAAAATGTAACACGCTTTATCGAGAAAAAGTTGCATTTCGCATATATATATGTACAGTCCGCGATTACATCCCAACTTTACAACAGACTACGGACCTCAGGAATGTAAACAACTATGGCGGGACAGGCCGCCATACCTTGAATGTACAAAATATCTACAACACTGCGAGAGTCGTACAAAGTCGAGCCTCCGAGAAATGGAGCTCGACACGCAGTAAGGATCCTAAGAATGAGGATCTACCACCGCTTCCTTACCTGCGGCGTGAGCGGCCCGAAGGAGTCGATCTAACAGTACAGTATGTGGCGTAAAATCAGTAAATGAAATCAAAGCATTTTTAAAACCATTTACAAATACAACCAGTTCAACCGCACATAGTGTCACAGCATAAACAAGAACAAAATAGATATAATGTAACTGGTCTTTTCTAGGCCGCTAATGATCGAAGCAAGGCCAATCGCCCATAGTATCATTATGCGAGCCTATTCCTGGACTCCCGCAGTGCGCATAGACCACCTAGGTCCGCATGAGGTATTCCTCGCATCGGGGGCAGCTAACCCGCGGCATCAACCTGGACTCCCGCAGTCCGCATAGTCACACAGACCGCATAGGCCCTATAGACCCGTGATCGGTGTATTTTATATACACTTTTTGAGTCATTTTTAGTTAGTATTTTACTCATTTTGTTTATGTTTAGTATAGTATTAGGGTCGTTTTTCTTTCTTTTGTGTCACAGTGGTCAAAAATGGAGAAATGGCGAAAAGAAGAGGAAATGAGCTTAAAAGAGATGGAATTGCACACTAAAAGGGCCAAGAGATGAAGTCTAAAATGTTCCGGGAATTATAGAGGAGTTCAGACGAAGTCCGGACGAAAAAAGGGCAACGAGACGGAATCTGCCAGAAAAATGTCACCGGAGCCGCGGCGCCTGGCAGCCATGGCGCAAAGTGCTTGAAAGTCCCGAGAGTAGCGATTTTTGGTAGCGCTGATCTGCGGCGCCGCGGGATTTATGAAGTTTGGGTGACATGTTTTCAGAATCCTAAAGGGATAAATTTTCCTACCTAAAGGGATAACTTTTCCTACCTAAAGGGATAACTTTTCTTACCTTAAAACCCTTACCTAAAAGGATTCTAATAACTTTTCCTACCTACAAAATCCCTAACCCTTCACCAAACGGATTCTTTGGCTATAAATACTCTACATCATTAGAAGAATTATTCATTCTACATTCTACCATTCACCATTCTACATCCATCCATCCACCATTCCACCTTGTAAATATTCCACAACACAATACTTGGATGCTAGAAGGCTTGGAGACTCGTTCTTAGTAATTTTCTTTTCCTTTTCTTTTCTTTATTTCAGTTTTGTATGATGAACTTTGAATTAGTTCTTGTCATATTTATGGCTAGAAACTAATTCTCTTATAGGGCTTTCCATGTTGAATTACTAGAAACTTATGTTATAAATTAATGCATGCTTATGGTTATTTTTCTTATTGAGAGATCTATCCAATAATTGAGTTGAATTCTTGGTAATTAATTGACAACTAATTATCACTATATGATTTCTAATCAGATTCTGAAAAGGGGGGATTGTGAATATGCTGTAAGTTGGGTAGACATTCTTGGATTGGGGATGAAAATACCTCAATTATTTATGTAGCGTTGATGAGAGGCTTAACAACCCTAATTTTGTGCATTGTGCGTGACGGTCAACTAGGTTTTTGTTCTTAATCCTCCTATAAAGTTATCCTTATCACCGAAAGTTAGGTAAGGTGCGATACTGGGGTTGAGTGTTTATATAACCCTAACGGGAGTATAAAACGATTTCGTAAACCTGCTTTCTCCTAAAGAAGAATACCATGAGTTAATGCATTAGTAAGTAGCATAAGCGGATAGTAAGGATACATGGAAGCCCTATTCTCATCACAACTGAAGTAAACCTTTATAGTTAAATAGCTTTTATAATTCGTAGTTATAAACAACCAATCAATCATAAATTCACCAAATAGATACTAGAAAATAGATAGTTGGTAATTGGACCCTAATCCTTGTGGACGATATTCGGTCTTATCAAAGATTATACTACTTGTCACGATAACGTGCACTTGCGTTTAAAGTGTGTGCATCTTACCGCACATCAAGTTTTTGGCGCCGTTGCCGGGGATTAGACATTAGTTCAATATCAAATTTGTCTATTTTTAATTTCTAATTTGGGTTTTATTTTAATTTTTAAATTTTTACGTTTTCCTTTTGAAAATTTGAGGTGCCGTGATTTGTTGTCTGTTTTTGATCTATTTCAGGAAGTCAGTTTATGCGAAGGAGAAGAGGAGCAGACACTCTTGTTCCCTTCAATCCAGAAATTGAGAAAACCTGCAAACAGAACAGAAAGAATCAGCGGATTGCAACCTTGTTAGAGATGAACGGCGTTCAGAACAACAACGGGATGGGAGAAGGGTTAGGAGAGAATCAACCCCATCCAGGAATGCCTCGGCAAATGCCAATAGATGTGGAGGAAAGAGTCCAAATCCAGCCAGAAAGGAGTTTGGGAGACTATGTGCTACCAAGAGTGAATGGAGCACGAGGCGTGCATTAGGCTCCTGCAATAGAGCGATAACTTCGAGATAAAACCGGCGATTACGAGCATGAGTACAGCAGTGCAATTCGGAGGATCGCCATGGAGGATCACGTATGCACATAGCTAATTTCTTGGAGCTATGTGCAACTTTTAGATATAACGGCGTTACTGATGATGCCGTCAGATTGAGGCTCTTTCCCTTCTCACTCAGGGATAGAGCAAAAGTATGGTTGAATTCCCTGCCGGCCGATTCGATTTTTACATGGCACGAGCTAGCACATAAATTCTTAGCCAAGTTCTTTCCTCCATGTAAAGCAACAAAACTAAGAGGGGAGTTGAACAACTTCTACCAAGCAGATGGAGAGTCCTTATATGAAGCTTGGGAAAGGTTCAAAGATCTACAGAGAAAGTGCCCACACCATTGCATTGAGTTGTGGAACTTGGTCCACATCTTCTACAACGTGGCGAGCAAGACAACGAACTATCATAGATGCGTGCGGGTGGAGCATTCATGCGGAAAACGACCCGGCGCTCATGAGTTATTAGAAGACATGGCCACTAACAACCATGTCACGGAAGAGAGAGGTCGACAAATGGGAGAAGAAACGGTGAGTCCATGAAATAGATGTTATTGCTGCCTTGAATGCCCAAGTGGCCCTTCTAGCGAAACAGTTGCAGAAACATACAGTGTCAGTCAATGCGGTACAGATGTCCAAAAGATGTGAGATATGTGGTGGGCCACACACATTTGATAGGTGTCCTTCAGCGGATCCCAACAATATACCCATGGAACAGGAAGAGTGTCAGGCCATCGGTAATTATCAGAGGCAACAGAACAACCCCTACTCCAACACTTATAACCCGGTGGAGGAACACCCAAATTTCTCATGGAGAGAGACCGGGGCAGAACGGCACGAGAATCAGCGAGAACCAATACCTGTGAACGCGAATCGGTACCATGGGCGTGAGAACGATGTCGAGGCGGCAAAATTAGTATAGGGGCGATGCGAGAATCGTGAGCGAGAATCAGCAACCCTTCATTCAAGCCCGCGGCCTCAGCGATTCAATGCAGGTTCGTGAAAAAGCGGATGAATCGGCGGTATGGCGGCGCTGCCAATGCCCGACGCGATTCGTAGCGAAGCTAGATCCTCGTTCAGAAACTTGGAGACACATGTGGGTCAGCTAGCAAAACAGGCAAACAACAGGCCACAGGGAACATTGCCAAGCAATACAGAGGTAAATCAGGAAGCGATGTCGAGCGATGCGGTTGAGAAGTGGAAGACGATTGGGCGGCGATGCTCGGCCCGATGGTTGAGAAGAAAGCGAGTTAGAAAAAGAGAAGGTGATTGGCCGAGCCCAATGATGAAAACTCGGAGAATGAGTATACAGAGAAGATCCCTTTCCCCCAGAGACTACAGCGAAAGGCGGTTGATAAACAATTCTCCAAATTTTTGGAGACATTCAGAAAGCTACATATCAACATACCTTTCATAGAAGCATTAGAGCAAATGCCCTCCTATTTCAAGTTTATGAAGGAGATTTTGGGGAAAAAGAAGAAGCTGGCAGAATACGAAATAGTAGCACTGACAGAAGAGTGTAGTGCTATCTTGCAGAAAAAGTTGCCACCAAAGCTAAAAGATCCAGAGAGCTTTACACTACCTTGCGATTAGGCGGGGTAACTTGCAGAGCTCTATGTGATTTAGGGGCAAGTATAAATCTAATGCCCTATCGGTATTTAAAAGATTGGAGTTAGGTGAAGCGAACCAACCACGATAAGCTGTGACTAGCCAAGCGGGACGGTGGTTCACCCAAGGCAAGATCGAGGGCGTGATTGTGAAAGTAGGAAAATTCTTCTTTCTGCAGACTTCCTCATTCTTGATATGGAAGAAGGCAGAAATCCCTATCATATTGGGAGGCCATTCTTAGCAACGGAGAGCTTTGATTGATGTTGAAAGAAGAGAATTAACACTAAGGGTGGAGTCTGAAGAAATGGTGTTCAAAGTTTTTAAACACGTCATTGAGCCACCAACAGTGAGTGGGTGCTTTGCAATCAGCACCATCAAACCCCCATGCGAGCCAATACAAGTCAACCAAAGAGCGATGAGCCCAAGAAGCGAGCATGGTTTCTTTGAAGGCCACTAAAGGAGGTAAGTATTCTGAACTCCCCTTCGATAATGCTAAGAAGAAAAGAAGAAAAAGAAAACGCCAAATGTGGAGGAAATGGATAGGTTGGGGGCTTAATCCACCCCAGGGTTATTAAGGGTAAGGAACTTGCGTCCGGCTAAAAGACGTTAAAGACAGCGCTACTTGGGAGGCAATCCAACGTTTTCAATTATATTATTTATTTTAATTTCTGTCTTTAGTTTATTTTTTCTAGAACAATCTCACGGTCTTGGGTTCTTGTGTTTGTGCT
Organism: Przewalskia tangutica; assembly: GCA_029844215.1. Classification (NCBI taxonomy): domain Eukaryota; kingdom Viridiplantae; phylum Streptophyta; class Magnoliopsida; order Solanales; family Solanaceae; genus Przewalskia; species Przewalskia tangutica. The sequence goes on from CM056718.1 coordinate 111,212,777, forward strand.
GTGAGTGATAGGTACAGGGGAATGAACTAAGGCGAAAAACTGAAGAAAAGTCGATTTCGAAAAGCGGGTAGCCATACGCGCTGTGAGGCGGCCGCGACGCCAAAAGAGCTAAACAGCGAGAATTTAGCCATGGCCAAAAGCAGTGGGCGCCAAAGCGAGAATTCAGAAACTTAAAAACGCCCAAAAATCAGATTTTCCCCAATTCCAATATCAAAAACCTAACTTTCCCTCTCCAAAAACCCACGAAATTCCAGAAATTTGCCCACAAATCCTCCATAAATCCAACCCAACCACAACCTAAACTCTTAAATTCCTAAAAATCCCCAACTATCTCAAACAACGAAGCTCCATTCCATACCCTCAACCCACCAATTGAAACAAGAACAACTTGAAGCTCTCATAAAAAGGTAATCCCTTTCTTTGTTCTTGAATCCTTTTATTGAAGTCATAGGAGGTAGTAGTTTGAAGGAGTACTGTAGTTGAAGTAGTGTGGGTGCTGAAAAGTGATTGTGAAGTTTGGAGAAAAGAGTAGAAAAGGAGGTTGTGGGTACTGAGTAGAAAAGTTGAAGTTTGGGTGTTGTGTTCGCTGCTAATTGTTGAGTGTGTAGGAGACAGTGGTGCCACTAAATTAGAAGCTGCAGATTTTTTAAAATGGCCACCAGGAAAAGAAGAGGATCCACATCCACCCCAACCCCACAATATGACGAAAGTAGGTTTGTAAGCTACGAAGCCTTTCAAAGATACAAAAAGCTTGATACCAGACCCTTAATACCAGAAAGGGGAATGGACTACCAGAGGGCGTCATTTGGAGAAGGAGATGTTTATGAACCCATTCGGGCGATGATTGAGCTAAGAGAGTGGGGAAAATTTGTGAACCCGGAGAAGATAGCACCAGCAAACACAACAATGGTGCGTGAATTTTATGCCAACTTTCCGGAGAAGGTGGAAAGGGGATGCTTTGTAAGGGGAAGCTATGTGCCTGTGACAGCAGAAAATATCAATATACAATTGAAAACAGTTGATGTTGAAGGAGGAATTGGTGATCGGAGCCATTTTAGAACATGGTCTAGGAGCACCGACAATATAAACTGGGATATCGTCGCAAACACCGTGAGCTACCAGGGAGTTGTTTTTGATATTGGAAGGAATGGGTCAAGAGAACTGAACAGGTGCCAATTCAACAAAGTAGCCAAAGGTTGGCTATACTTCGTCAGCGCCCGCATGATTCCATCCACGCACTTCACCAGAGTGCCAGAGGATAGGATTAAAATGGTATATGGAATTATGAGGGGGTTGACGATTGATGTGGGGAAAGAAATAGTGCAGAGCATTGAGGAAATCAGCAGGTTGGTAACGACAGGCGGATTGGGACATGGCTCAGTTATCACCAAGCTATGTCACATGAGTGCGGTCCCACAACTACCCACTGACACTCATGAGAGAAACCAACTGCCCGTGTCCTACGGGATAGTGCACTCTTTCCCAGACCCAAGCCCCCCAGCAGCCAGACGGAGAGTACCCCCAGCAGCAGCAGCAGCAGCAGAGGCCGCCATGGACGAAGATGAGCCTGAAATAGGGGCTCAATATGAGGCAGGACCTAGCCACAGGCCAACCACAGGAGCAGAACCTCCAATGCCCACAATGGAGCAACTGTATCAGAATCAGATGAGGATGATGCAGACCTTGGACACAGTAGTACAAGGACAGCAAGAAACAAGGCAACAAATCAACGAGCTGAGTTCCTTGTTCAACCAGTGGTCGATGCATTATCCACCGCCACCACCACCATTTTAACCAAATTTGTAAGTGTCTTATTTCTTTTACTGTCTTTGAGTCTACACACATTGGGGACAATGTGTAATTTAAGTTTGGGGGTGTTTTCTTTATGTGTCATGTTATGTTTTACTTAAGTCTTTTTGATTATTTTTATGTTATGTGTCATGTTATGTTTTACTTAAGTCTTTTTTTGAGTCATAATTGTCTGTCAAAGATCATAATTGCTGTAGTTGGTAGAAACACCTAGTGAAGTAAGGTGAAATAATGTAACGGAATTGAAGCAACTATCTAAACACCTAAGTTAGATATGCCAAAAACTCACAGAATCTGTCTATTTGGAGTTTCTTGCTTGAGTTATGCATGCTAAATGATAAATACTTATGTGTTATGATTGCTTGCTATTTGAGGCGAAATAGTTAGGATATGCATGTTAGGGAGATGACTCAGGCATTTCTTTGATAGCCAATTCTTACCATTCTTTTCTATCCCGGACTTTAAAAGTATCCCTAGTCAGCCCCATTGAGCCTAAAAAGTTAAACTTCTTCTTTTGACACCCTATATGCCCACAAATTGTACCATAAGTAAAAATGTGAAAAAGTGGAATATAAAGTGTTGAAAAAGAGACAAAAAAGAGTAAACAATTTTGATGCACCCCAATGAAAAAGTAATAATAAATAGGCAAAAGCCTAAGTTTGGGGGTGCTTGTTTTTCATAATACACTTCACTCTCTCAAAACAAAAGAGGGGAAAGATAGATATGAAGTGAAGAAAGGAAATCAAAAGAAAAGGGAAGAATTGAAAAGCAAAAGAGCTTATGGTACACGAAATTAGCCTAAATGCCTATTTTTACCTACCTACACCTAAGCCTATATTACAACCCTTAAAGTCCTGAAGATCTCTTTTATGCATATCCAGGATTAGTGGAGAATAGCAAGTAAGCATGCCATAGGATTTCTTTGAATTTATATGCATGATTTAGTATATTGACTTTCATTAAGCATGATAAATATGAGTTTGCGAAATATCTAGCTTAATGTGTTTAGTGTGCTGAAATTTCATGCTATATGTTCGTGCATATTATTCTGCTAACCTTCATGTTTTTCTAGATAACACTAAATGCAGCAAAAGTGATCAATTTCAGTGAGTCTTTTATTTTCCATTTTCTTGAGTCCTTTATTTCTTTCTATCTTTGCTCGAGGGCGAGCAAAGGTTAAGTTTGGGGGTATTTGATCGGTGTATTTTATATACACTTTTTGAGTAATTTTTAGTTAGTATTTTACTCATTTTGTTTATGTTTAGTATAGTATTAGGGTCGTTTTTCTTTCTTTTGTGTCACAGCGGTCAAAAATGGAGAAATGGCGAAAAGAAGAGGAAATGAGCTTAAAAGATATGGAATTGCACACTAAAAGGGCCAAGAGATGAAGTCTAAAAAGTTCCGGGAATTATAGAGGAGTTCAGACGAAGTCCGGACGAAAAAAGGGCAACGAGACGGAATCTGCCAGAAAAATGTCACCGGAGCCGCGGCGCCTGGCAGCAGCGCCGCGGCGCCCAAAGTGCTGAAAGTCCCGAGAGTAGCTGATTTTCAGGCGCCGCGGCGCCGACGCGGGATTTATGAAGTTTGGGCCGAATTTGACATTTTTTCAGAATCCTAAAGGGATAAATTTTCCTACCTAAAGGGATAACTTTTCCTACCTAAAGGGATAACGTTTCCTACCTTAAAACCCTTACCTAAAAGGATTCTAATAACTTTTCCTACCTACAAAATCCCTAACCCTTCACCAAACGGATTCTTTGGCTATAAATACTCTACATCATTAGAAGAATTATTCATTCTCCATTCTACCATTCACCATTCTACATCCATCCATCCACCATTCCACCTTGTAAATATTCCACAACACAATCCTTGGATGCTAGAAGGCTTGGAGACTCGTTCTAAGTAATTTTCTTTTCCTTTTCTTTCTTTATTTCAGTTTTGTATGATGAACTTTGAATTAGTTCTTGTCATATTTATGGTAGGAACTAATTCTCTTATAGGGCTTTCCATGTTGAATTACTAGAAACTTATGTTATAAATTAATGCATGCTTATGATTATTTTTCTTATTGAGAGATCTATCCAATAATTGAGTTGAATTCTTGGTAATTAATTGACAACTAATTATCACTATATGATTTCTAATCAGATTCTGAAAAGGGGGGATTGTGAATATGCTGTAAGTTGGGTAGACATTCTTGGATTGGGGATGAAAATACCTCAATTATTTATGTAGCGTTGATGAGAGGCTTAACAACCCTAATTTTGCGCATTGTGCGTGACGGTCAACTAGGTTTTTGTTCTTAATCCTCCTATAAAGTTATCCTTATCACCGAAAGTTAGGTAAGGTGCGATACTGAGGTTGAGTGTTTATATAACCCTAACGGGAGTATAAAATGATTTCGTAAACCTGCTTTCTCCTAAAGAAGAATACCATGAGTTAATGCATTAGTAAGTAGCATAAGCGGATAGTAAGGATACATGGAAGCCCTATTCTCATCACAACTGAAGTAAACCTTTATAGTTAAATAGCTTTTATAATTCGTAGTTATAAACAACCAATCAATCAATCATAAATTCACCAAATAGATACTAGAAAATAGATAGTTGGTAATTGGACCCTAATCCTTGTGGACGATTTTCGGTCTTATCAAAGATTATACTACTTGTCACGATAACGTGCAGTTGCGTTTAAAGTGTGTGCATCTTACCGCGCATCAACCCGCATCGGGATAACACACCCGGAGTGATCATCCTGGAACTCCCGCAGCTCCGCATAGGTCACACAGACACGCATGAGGTATTCCTCGCATCGGGGGCGGCTAACCCTCGAAATTTCAAGTCAGGGGTGTAAGTGATATAATATCAGCACAACTGCTTATCGTTAAACAACATAAGCACAACAAGGGAACCCCCTTTACACAAACGTTACAAGACACTAACACACGTAACATCATAATATGTCTACTTATCAAACCATCTTACTACACTTTCCAGAAATCAATACAAGGCTTTCATAAACACATAAGTAAACCGTTCCTTTTGTCTTTCTTAAGTCGTTATACCTAACTTACCATAAAGCTAGTATAACTCTTAAGCTTTTTGTTTAAAAACCAAGTATTTCTCTTCTTTCAAAAATGATTTATAATTCTTTTGAAATACTTCAAGATTCTTATTATTTAAACTCAAGTCAACAGACATCCAAGTAAAACCACGTTCAGTTAACACACGTACGTCTACCGTACTATATATATATTTAAAAATATCATGCTCAAGAGGATAGGAAGAATCACATACCTCCTCGGCGAAATCCACCTGCCAAGTCGAATATGTCGCGCGCAGAGTATCAACCTATAATAGTCAAATACGTCTATCAACGTCTAGACTACTCTGTAGAATATTCTAAGCAGAGGGCTCTCTATTCTACGGAAAATTGGGCAGCATTTCCCTACCCGCCAAACTACACAAGTCTACTGTAAATACAGTCCTATGTAAGTACAGTTCAATTCTCTTCTCTTATACCATCCTTCTATATATCTTATACTCATTTTTATACTACTACAGTATGTAATTTCCAATTACAATAGAAGGACAAAGATATTTACCTCGATAAGCCCAAAATTATCCAAGATATAAGTCGATCCTGAGCAAGGTTTAGCTCTTATTCTGTACGCTCCAATTCGCTCCAAGAAACCCTTAGAAGTTCTACACAACTTCTACTTAATACTTCAACCAACTATGAAGATTTTCCTAGGGTTTCGTTTTGTGACTAATGGATATAAAGTAGTATTTTTGGGCTTTTAGTATAGAGGTAACTTTGGAATACTACAAGGTATTTGGCTAAGGTATCTTGGAATAGTAACAATACTTGGAGAATATGTTTCTACCAGGGGGGGGGGGGGTGTGTTGCGGACGAAAGCTACTAAGAGGGGGGGGAAGTTTGGACGATAACTTCAACTAACGGGGGGGAGGATTTTAAGACTTGGAAATTGTTTTGTGGATGAAGAAGTCTTGCACTTAGGGGGGGGGGTATTTATAGGACTTTCAATGGCCAAGATTCAAGCAAGTGTGTGGTGGAGATTTGGACAAGTGTTGTGTGGGTCCCACATTATCTATCTACTCCACAAATATCTACAAAACATTGACCAAATGTTTAAGCCCTTTAAAACACAAAAAACGTGCCAAACATTGACCACCAAACCGTCCACTTGAGGGTGACACATGTCGCCCTCTAGTTGGTCCAAAATATTTTATCTCTCGGAAAAATCCGAAATAAATAAATTCTTGAAAACGTAAAATTCCCTTACAAGGTTCGGAAAATTTTCCGTCGGAAAAACAATTCTTTTCGTAGGAAGCTCACAATTTTCGTCCCTAACATAATTCGGGCTTACACAATTGTACGTACGTCCTCTCATACATACTCTGGAAATACGGGGTATAACAATTTGAGAGGCATAAGGATAGAGTTGTATGTGATGGTAAGACTCAGCGGGTTGGTGTGGATTATGGTGAGACATTTAGCCTGGTGGTCAAACCGGCTACCATTCGCACTGTGCTCAGCTTGGCTCTTTCAAAGTCATGGCCTATTCATCAGCTAGATGTGAAAAATGCGTTCCTACATGGTAATCTTCAGGAAACAATGTATATGCAGCCTTTGTGGTTTAGGGATACTAGATATCCTAATCATGTCTGTCTATTGAAGAAGTTTTTATATGGGCTTAAGCAGTCTCCACGAGCTTGGTATAAGAGGTTTGCTGATTTTGTTTCGACTATGGGTTTTTCTCACAGCAGGTCTGATAATTCATTATTCATATATCGTCGAGGATCTTCCACGGCTTATATACTATTATATGTTAATGATATTATCTTGACTGCCTCTTCTGATGCTCTGCGAAAGTCCATTATGACAATGCTCAGTTCTGAATTTGCCATGAAGGACTTGGGCCCATTGAGTTACTTTTTGGGGATTGTTGTAACTCGTCACGCAGGTGGATTGTTCTTGTCACAGAGAAAGTATGCAACAGAGATCATTGAGAGGGCTGGGATGTCAACATGTAAGTCCACTTTCACTCCAGTTGATACTAAACCAAGTTGGGTGTTGCAACTGGCTCTCCCTATGAGGATCCGACCCGCTATCGTAGTCGTGCAGGCACCCTTCAGTATCTGACGTTCACGCGACCTGATATTACATATGTCGTACCGTAGGTGTGTTTGTTTATGCATGATCCCAGAGTTGAACATATGAATGCGCTCAAATGCATTCTTAGGTACATTCAGGGAACACTTGAGTATGGTTTGCATTTGTATCCTTCTTCGACGTCTACACTGGTCTCATATAGAGATGTTGATTGGGGTGGTTGTACCGACACTAGACGGTCTACGTCTGGCTATTTCATGTTTTTAGGTAATAACTTGGTCTCATGGTCTGTCAAGCGTCAATCCACGCTTTCACGTTCAAGTGCAGAGGCCGAGTATCGAATGGTAGCCAATGTGGTTTCCGAGTTATATTGGTTACATAATCTACTGTTAGAGCTCCATTGTCCTATTGAAAAGGCTACCTTGGTGTATTGTGATAATATAAGTGTCATCTACCTTTCTAGTAATCCAGTTCAGCACCAGCGTACTAAACACATAGAGATGGATATTCACTTTGTTCGAGAGAAGGTAAGTAAAGGACAAATGCGTGTCTGTCATGTCCCTTCCAGATATCAGATTGCAGACATCTTTACAAATGGTCTTCCCTCGGTCTTTTTTGAAGATTTTAGAGACAGTCTCAGCGTACGAAGATCGCCCGCTATGACTGCGGGTGTGTGTTAGAGAATGGAATGGGCTTCAGCCCATCCGTGGTCAGTCATGGTCGTGGCCCAGCAGTGGGTTTCCTCCTTGTATATTATAGACATAGTGTTGTACCATAATTAGAATTGTACATTTACCTTAAGTGTATATTTATTCTTCACATAGAATAGGGATTTAGAGGTAAAGTAGGATAAGATTCTCCTATTGTAACTTGTATATATATGTCTTTCATTAATAAGAATAATCAAGAGATTATTTCTTTCACTATTATTCTTATAATATGTTCTTAGATTTCTGTTATTATTTGTATTTCTTATAATTTTATTATCGTATGATTTTGTGGTAGTTATGTTATTGTCTTTTTTCCAGATTGTTTTGTCATGCTTTATATAGTATTATGTTATTACTTCTTTACTTACACTATTTTTTCCGACTGCTTTGGTTTGATTTTCTTTGAGCCGAGGGTCTATCGGAAATAACCTACTTTTTAAGGTAGGATAAGGTTTGTATACACTCTACTCTCTTCATACTTCATTGTGTGATTACATTAATATGTTGTTGGTGGTGGTTAGAATATGTTACAAAAACTATGAAAAAATCGGTATTTAAGAAAATGAGTCAATACTACTTTGTAAATGATTCATTTTCTTAAAATTATTTCCACTGTTATATTTACATACATCCTCCGTTTCAATTTATGTGAACATTTTCGGAGTACGATGGTCAAAATTTATAACTTTGACCTTAAATTTTGACATAGATTTTTCAAGTTTGTAAAAATAAAATTTATATATTTAGAAACTACATCAAAAGTACTATAAGTCATGATAATTTATAATTCAAATAATTTTAAAAAAAATGTAAGGAAAACGTTGTTGGAACTTGTACAAGAAGAAGAGAAGAAAGTGATCGAAAATCTGGAAAAAATAGGCGAAGCGCCGCCGGAACAGTGAAAATCAGCGTCGACAGCGCCGCAACACTAAAACTTCTGAGGACTCTGATAGAATTTCAAGGCCGCGGCGCTGAGCTAAACGGTCAGAAATCTAAATTAAGAGTTGTGACTGTTCTGAACAGTCTCGACCTTTGGAGTGAATGGAAATGCCTTTTCAGATGTTTATACTATAAAATGATCACTTGGTTGAATGGAAAAACATACAATTCAATTCATATTACAATCAATCATTAAACACAATTAATGATCTAAGATTGTGGCTTCATCTTCTTCTTCATAAAACACATTCCTAGAAGAACGCATATAGTAAATTCGCCAGAGGTGAATTTCTTGTACTAGAACTCTCACTTAGATAGTTGTATCCTCTAGACAGACGTCCGTAAAACTATAGCACAAGTGGGGGCGAATTTTTATCTTAGGACATTGCATTGCAGGCCTCTATCGACATCAAGTTAGTATGTGTTTTTCAATTTGCTGAATTCATTGTTGCTGATTTTAAGAAATATTGAATTACTATTATATTATTGTGTTTATTCATTGATGATACTAGATTGACACTAACAATCTAAGACAAAAAATTTCCTCAGAAAAATTCATCTTTTTCTGATTTGTTGAGTTTGCAAAAAAATTCAGAGAATTCAATTTTCTGATCTGCAAAAATGGATCAATCTGAATCTTCAATGGTGAAAAACCATGTTGAGAAGCCTGAAAAATTCAAAGGCTCTGATTTCAAACGCTGAAAACGGAAGATGTTGTTCTACTTGACAACTCTTCACGTGGCAAACATATTGATTGTTGAGGCTCCTATGGATTTTTTTGAAGGAGAAGGGGGGAATGCTCCGACTGATGCGGAGAAGGATGAAAGGCTGAAAGACATTCAAACTTGGGAAAGTCATGAGTTTCTTTGCAGAAACTATATTCTCAATGCATTGGATGATTTTTTCTACGACATCTACTCCACGTTCAGAACAGCACGGGAGTTGTAGCAATCATTGGAGAACAAGTACAAAACTGAGGTTTCTTGTTCCAAGAAGTTCGTCATCAGAATGTTTTTGAACTTTAAGATGAGTGATGTCAAGGCGGTTGTCAAGAAAGTGAATGAACTCCAAGTCATTGTTAATGAACTAGAGGTTGAAGGTATGGGCTTTAACCCAAATTTCCTTTTTGGTACTAATATTGAGAAATTACCTCCTTCTTGGAAGGATTTTAAGGTTTATCTTAAGCATCTAACTGAGGAAATGAATTTTGAGCAACTAGTTCTGAAAATTTGTGTTGACGGGGAAAACCGGAAGAATGAAAGGGCTGATGTTGTTTCATTGGAGCCTAATGCCAATATGGTTGAAGGCAGTGCTTCTAAGCCAAGTTTCAGAAAGGCAAGGGAATTTTTTTTAGTGCCAATCCATATTTTGCAACCGGGAGGAATGCACTCTCCCCACAAAGGACCAAGCATTCAAGAAACTACAAACAGGACTCTGTTGGGTATATGGAAAACCTAGACACAGAGCAAAATATTGCCGCCTTCACAAAAGTCAAGGTAGTGTTGTTGGAGGTTCGAGTAATGTCAACCAATCCAACCGGGCTGAAACTAAAAACCAATTTTCATTGGGGTTGTGGCTGCTCAAGCAAATCTAATTACAAATTCAACTGATTGATGGATGGATATGGGTGCTACAATGCACGTATGTTCTGAAAAAGACATGTTTTCATCCTACCAGACCATCAAAGATGGAGAATCATTGTTTGTGGGGAATGCTGCTTCTGTGAAGGTGGAAGGAAAGGGGAAGGTGACTTTGAGGCTCACTTTCGGGAATGATCTTGTGCTCACTAATGTGTTGCACGTGTCTGAAATTTGTAAGAATTTGATTTCTGGCCTGTTCTTAGAAACAGGGGCTTCAAAATTGTATTTGAATCTGACAAATTTGTACTCACCAAGGATGGGATGTATGTAGGGAAGGGTTAGACTCTTCAAACTATCTATTGTACCTACTCAGACAATTGTCATTATTAATGAAAATGCAGACACTAGCACTACTTCTATGTATATGGTTGATTCTCCTTCTTTATGGCATTCAAGATTATGCCATGTTAATTATCGATCTTTACACATAATGATAAGTTAGGCATGTTGCCAAAATACTCAATGAACAAAATGACTAAGTGTGGAGTTTGCATAGAATCAAAATATGCAAGTCATCCTCATAAATCTGTTGTGAAATCAAATGAAGTGCTTGATTTAATTCATAGTGATTTGTGTGATTATCAAGCAACCTCATCGCGTGGAGGAAAGAATTATTACATATCATTTATAGATGATTGCAGTAAATTTTGTTATGTATACTTAATACATAGCAAAGATGAGGCTTTGAACATGTTTAAAACATACAAAACAGAAGTGGAAAAACCAACTTGACAAAAGAATCAAAATTCTAAGGTCAGACAGAGGCGGTGAATATAAATCGCATGAGTTCAAAGAATTTTGTTCTACTCATGGTATAGTTCATCAAACCACTGTGTCATATACTCCAAAACAAAATGGAGTTGTGGAACGTAAGAATAGAATATTGAAGAATATAATAAATTCAATGTTGATTAGTTCGGGGGCGTCTATGGGGTGAGGCGTTAATTACTGCAAATATGATATTGAACAAAATTCCTCAAAAGAAAAGTGATCAATCTCCTTATGAATTGTGGAAATGAAGATTGCCTACTTTCAAAAGGATGAAAGTGTGAGGTTGTCTAGCGAAAGTTCAAGTTTCCTTATCAAAGAGAACTAAAGTTGGACCAAAAACGGTGGATTGTATATATATTGGTCATGCCAATAATAGTGCAGTATATAAGTGTTTTGGTGTATCATTCCGATGTTGAAGGTATTCACAAAAACACACTTATGGAATCTGTTGAAGCATAATTTTATGAGGATATATTTTCTTACAAGGACAAGGATAAACGTGTTCTTAATCATAAGAAGAGGACACTGTCTCAAGATGAGTCAAACCAAAACACACAAAGTGATGATAATCTTACTTCAACTGTTCAAGAAGGAAATCTGAACCAAAGAGAAGTAAACGTGGGAAAATTGCCAAAGATTTTGGACCAGATTTCATGACATTTTCCGTTGAAGGAGAACCTCAAACATAGAGGGCTGTTATGGAATCATCCGAAGCACCTTATTGGAAGGAGGCTATCCAAAGTGAGGTAGAATTCATTTTTGTGCAAAATAATACATGGATATTGGTTGATCTTCCTCCGGGACAAAAACCAATAGGCCATAAATGGATTTTCAAATGGAAATTAAGGTCTGATGGTACTATAGAAAAATACAAAGCTCGTATAGTAGCCAAAGGGTTTCGACAGAAAGAAGGTGTAGATTTCTCTGATACCTACTCACCCGTAACGAGAATTACGTCTATAAGGACGCTAATTGCTATAACGGCGATTCACAATTTGGAAATACACCAAATGGATGTGATAATATACCTGTCTACCGGGTCGACCCGGTCCGAGCCGGTAGACCTTTATTGGGTTGAACCGGTTCCGGATTGGTTATCGATCCAGTTTACCGGCTTACCGGACCGGTTCATTACCGAATTTCCAGTCGACCCGTGCGGTTCCGGGTTGAACCGATCGGACCGGATTTTGTTTTTTGTTTTTTAAAAATAAAAAATATAAACTAAATTCAAATTAAATATGTAATATAATATAGTTTTATATTTTAAAATTTAAAGTTAACTTTGTATTTTATAGTTTATAACTTTATACTTTATAGTTTATATTGTAGTTATACTTTTATTAATTTATTAAATTAGTAGACATAATCACATAACTCATAAGTTAACAACTAAAGAAATAATAAAATAAAAACCAATGATAAGATGTAAACTTTCGAACTTTCATTATTTATAATGTTAAAAAGAGTACATAATGAAGTAATAATAATTTTATTTATATATTATGCATCCTTCTAACAAGTTCTTTGTAATTTATAGGTTCACCGTTCATTGAATTGTTGTGGATCCATAGCCGCTAAATATGGAGTATTCATTCAAGTCCCGTTTTCACGGTTCCGCCGCAACTTGTGCTGTTGTAAAAGTGCTCCATATATAATTATTATCTAAAGATTCATTATCATAGTCTTCATTGAATCCTGCAGATGTAGACACAGAAGCAGAAGCAGAATTAGAACGAAGATTAGTAGCAGAGTTGTTGTTATCAAATAATGTAACTGCAACTTTATATTTTATACATAATTTGTTGTTGACCAGTGTGTCGGATGAACTTTCTCTACATGCCTAACTATACTGCCTGTCCCCCCGTCATTACCCCTTCTCTTATGTTTATAAGTTTGCCCACAAATATTACATCTAACTATATCAGTGTCCTCAATTCTATCATAAAAGTTCCACACTTTACTCTTGTTTCTCCTACGCGTTACTACTGGTAAAGGAGATCTACCACTAGTAGTACTAACATTGACATAAGACATACTAGTAGGTGTATGAGTTTCAGTTTCAACAATATTATCTATATGAACATTATCATATTCATTATCTTCTATTTCAAAATCTTCTTGCATTTGATCATAATTTATATTTTGATTAGATGATGAAGAATCTTTAGATTTTGTATCCCTTGAAATAGATTTACCTTTATCTATTATAAAATATTTAATTTAAATAATCAACAAATAAATATGACAATTTAATAAAATAATTAGAGAATGAAACGAGTGTACCAAACTTAGGAATTCAGAATTCAATTGAAAGTTAAAACACGAAGCTCGAAGTCTTGCGTCATGCTACTTTGAAAATTAATAATAATAATAATAATAACTTGAGAATTGATAATAGAGAGAATTAAGAGAGTATGAAAATTGAGAGAATTGTAGAAATAATTGTGTGATAAAAATGAGAAGAATATAGAGTATTTATAGATTTTTTAAAGGATAAAAATGTATTTAATAAAAATGTATTTAATAAAAATTAATAAACAAAAAGGGGGAACGGTCAAATGACTGTTGCCCCAACAATAATATTACCGTTGGGCCCGCCAACACCCATTTTTTTTAATTTTTTTTAATTTCGAAAATATAAACTAAATTCAAATTAAATATGTACTATAATATAGTTTTATATTTTAAAATTTAAAGTTAACTTTGTATTTTATAGTTTATACTTTATATTGTAATTATACTTTTATTAATTTATTAGATTAGAAGACAATCAAGACATAAGTTAACAACTAAAAAAATAATACAATAAAAATTAATGGTAAGAATTAAGATGTAAAGTGTAAACTTTCGAACTTTCATTATTATTCATAATGTTAATAAGAGTACATAATGAACTAATGAAGTAATAATAATTTTATTTACATATTATGCATCCTTTTACAAAGTTCTTCGTAATTTATAGGTTGATTGAATTGTTGATGCTCCATAGCCTTTAAATCTGGAGTATTAATTTCAGTCTTGCTTCCGCTCCCGCTTTTTAAAATATTGTCGATTTCTTCATCTTTCGGAGAGTCAACGTCTACCAATCCTTGATTTCTTCTATCTGATCTGATTCAATCCCTTAAGCAGACTAACATTTCTAATGTGCTTCCGCACAATGAGTGACGTATGTCTCCTATTTGATCTTGTGCTTGGCTGAATGCACTTTCAGAAGCCACTGCTGAGATAAAAACATTAAGAATATGACGTGGCATAGCTGCAAGTACCGGGAATTGCCTTGTTATCCTGCCACCATTGTAAAGGTTGAAAGTTCTTCTTCGACTCCATTGACTTTTGTAAATAAAATTGCATCTCATCACAATTTCGACTTGTGTTTGCTTGTGTTGTTGTAAAAGTGTTTCATATATCTAAAGATTCATTATCATCTTCTTCATCGAATCCTGCAGATGTAGACACATAAGCAGAACTAGAAGGAATATTAGTAGCAGAGTTGTTGTTATCATGTAATGTAACATAATATTCATATAATTTAGTTAAATTAGTATCAAGTTTACTTATGCAATCAATTGAAGATGGAGTTTCTGTTGCACATACTTTCATATAATTATATAAACAAAATATTAAATTATGACAATCTACTTTTTACTAGAAGGATTTAAGACTGCATCAATACAATAAATATCAAGAATAAGAAAAAAAATTAAACTTTTCAAACATAACTGTAACTGCAGCTTTATATATTATATTTGATTTTAAATCATAAAGTAAATATGCAATTTCAGCTATATGAGCTAAACCATTACAAACTGTTGGGTAATAAGATCCTGAAAATTCAACAGTAGCAGTGTAAAATTTACATAAAAAATTTAAAAGTTCAGCAATTGATTTTCAATGTTCGTCGGTTAACATATAAATCACGTTCTTACAATGAGCATTTGCAACATGTGTTATGAGGTCTTTATACTTATAACATTATTTTAAAAATAAATAAATATAATTCCAACATTATTTAAAAAATAAATAAGTATAATTACCCTGAATAACTCCAACAGCTCTTCGGACAAGTTTTAATTCAGTTGCAAATAAATGAAGACCACTTTTAACAATTAAATTATAAATATGACAAGCACAATGAACATTAAATATATCAGGAAGTGACGGTTCTAATTCCGCTTTTAAAAAATCTACAGCAGCAGTATTATTAGATGTATTATCAAATGATATACAAAATATTTTTTTATAAAGATTATAATTTTTTGCATAAGTACAAATAGTTCCGCTTATATATTTTCCAGTATGACTTGGATTCTCGTCATACGGAAAAACAATAATACGTTTTTCCATTTTAAAATTTTCATCAATCCAATGACAAGTAATTGTTAAATAATCATAATTGTTTAAAGCGTGCTCAATGTCTGAAGTAAAACTAACTAGACATAGAAGGTTAGTGAACAAATATTGCAAAAAAATAACATAATCATTATAAAGTCTAAAAATATGGCTCTACAAGTAGTACGAGGAACACCTTTAAATAAAATATTATATACTCTTTGAATATATGTAATTAAATATGAAGAAGAAGCAAAAGAAAAAGGTAAACAACCTTCGACAACCATTTTTGCTAATTTAATACGATCTTTCTATGGATAGTATTTAACAAGGCCCCCGTTAATGGATTAAGTTGTTGTTGACCGGCTTCTAAATCAGAGACAGAAAATCAGTGTGTCGAATGAGCATGCTCTACATGCCTACATATAGTGCCCGACCCCCCGTCACCACCCCCTCTTTTATGTTTATAAGTATTACCACAAATATTACATCTAACTCTATCAGTGTCCGGAACTCTATCATAAAAGTTCCACACTTTACTCTTTTTTTTCCTAGTCGCTACTTCTGGTAAAGGAGGTCTACGACTACGACTACTACTAGCAGGAGGAGCAACACTAGCATTGACAGAAGACACACTAGTAGGTGTAGAAATTTCATTTTCAGTTTCAACAATATTATCTATATGAATATTATCATATTCATTATCTTCTATTCCAAAATCTTCTTGCATTTGATCATAATCTATATTTTGATTCGATGATGTAGAACCTCTAGAATGTTTACCCCTTGAACTAGATTTATTACGCATTCCCCTTAGCAGATTCATTATAAAATATTTAATTTAAAATTTAATTTAAATAATCAACAAATAAATATGACAATTTAATAAAATAATTAGAGAATGAAACGTGTGTACCAAACTTCGGGATTCAGAATTCAATTGAAACTCGAAACTCGAAGTCTTGCGTCTAGTAATAATAATAACTTTAGAATTGATAATAGAGAGAATTAAGAGAGTATGAGAATTATAGAAATAATTGTGTGATAAAAATGAGAAGAATATTTATAGATTTTTAAAGGATAAAAATGTAATTAATAAAAAATTAATAAACAAAAAAAATGGGGCAAAAACGGTCAAATGACCGTTGCCCCACCCCACCCCCTGCCCACCCCCCAACGGTAATATTACCGTTGGGCGAACAACCCTTTAATTTTTTTTAATTTTAACGTTACCGGTCCGATCTGGTTAACCGGTAACATTACGAGTTTCAGTTACCAGTCCGGACCGGATTCGGCTTACCATATTTTTTAAATGACCCGTTGGGGTTGGGGACCAAACCAACCCCCAAACCGGTAAGGCTTACGGTCGTGTCCCAAGGTTGATCGGTCGATTCTGCGTGCTACCTATCTGATGAAAATTGCATTTTTGAATGGTGAATTAGATGAAGAAATTTACATGGAACAACTCGAATGATTTGTTGTGAAAGGTCAAGAAAAGAAAGCCTGTAAATTGATTAAGTCTCTATACGGACTTAAACAAGCTCTGAAGCAATGACATGAAAAGTTTGATAATACATTATTATCAATTGGTTTTCAAATAAATGAATGTAACAAATGTGTCTACATTAAACAATGTAAGAATGCATGTGTCATTATATGTTTATATGTTGATGATATGCTAGTTATGAGAACGGATAAAGATGTAATTAACCAAACTAAGAAGATGTTGCATGTCACTTTCGATATGAAAGATATGGAAGTAACGGATGTCATTCTTGGTATTAGAATTCAAAAGAATTCTGAGGGTTACATCTTAACTCAATCCCATTATGTTGAAAAGGTCTTTTAAAAGTTTGGACACTATGATGGTCGACCGGTTGTTACACCATTTGACCCGTCTTGTCACCTTAAGAAGAATGAAGGTGAAAGTGTGTCACAATTGGAGTATACACAAGTTCTTGGAAGCTTGATGTACATAATGAATTGTACGAGACCGGACTTAGCATATACAATGAGTCGACTAAGTGGATACTCACATAATCCTGGAAAGGATCCTTGGTTTGCACTAATAAGAGCACTCCGATATCTAAAGCATACAATGAACTATGGATTACATTATACGAAATATACTTCTGTTTTAGAAGGATATTGTGATGCTAATTGGATTTCCAATCAGTCAGAAAGTAAGTCCACAAGTGGTTATGTATTTACACTTGGTGGAGCATCGGTATTATGGAAATCATCAAAGCAAATGGTAAATACGCGATCAACTATGGAAGCAGAGTTTGTAGCCCTGGATAAAGCTGCCGAAGAGGCAGAATGACTCAGAAACTTCCTAGAAGGTATTCCGTTATGGACAAAGCCTGTGACAGCCATTTGATAACATTATGATAGTATGGCTGCCCTGACGAGGGCAAAGAATCAAATATACAATGGCAAGTCGAGACATATAAGGCGACATCATAATATAATACGAAGCTTGCTGAAGAATGAAATTATTTCCATTGATTATGTGAAATCAAAAGATAATATAACAGATCCTTTGACAAAAGGCCTTAACAGAGAGCAAGTCATATTTATATCGAGGGGAATGGGCTTAAAGCCAATACAATGAGTCGTTTACTGGCGGAAACCAAACCTATCATAATTGGAGATCCCATGGTTTAGGTTCAATAGAAAAACTAGTTGGGGAAGACTCAAGGAGCATAAAATAAACATATGCTCATTCCTATGGTGTACTAACTGTGTTAATCAGTTGATGTTTAAGGGCTGAATCCTATTCTTAATAATACTAATAGCCATTAAGATGGGATAGTACGAACTATTCTTGATTAGTATTACCTATATGAGATTGATGTGGGTCGCATCTGGGAGAACCGATATGGCTGTGTTCTCTAGAAAGTCTCACGAAGAAGGAGTTGTTCACGACCAAAATGAACACAACCGTAAGAATTGAAATATGTTGATATGATATGTGTGATACTTGTTGTCTTGATTTAATACAAAACGTGAATAGTTCAAGACATATCGTTCACTATTTCACAAAGTAGATCCGATAAGTATTCACTACGAACGGTTCAAGTCCAAAATACACCTTCTCCGATGCATGTCATATCTAGTTTTTCAGGAATAACGATAAAGTTCTTCATTATCTTATTTTCTATTCAAATGTGGGGTATTGTTGATGTTTGAATAGAAAATGTGGGGTATTGTTGAAACTTGTACAAGAAGAAGAGAAGAAAGTGATAGAAAATCTGGAAAAAATAGGCGAAGCACCGCGGCGCCCAAGAACAGGATCGCGGCGCCGGAATAGTGAAAATCAGCGTCGACATCGCTGTGACGCTGAAACTTCATAGGACTCTGATAGATATCAGGGCCAAGCGCCGCGGCGCCGAGGACGCAGAGCCGCGACACTGAGCCAAACGGTTAGAAATCCAAATTAAGAGTTGTGACTGTTCTGAACAGTCTCGACCTTTGGAGTGAATGAAAATGCCTTTTTATATGTTTATACTATAAAATGATCACTTGGTTGAATGGAAAAACATATAATTCAATACATATTACAATAAATCATTAAACACAATTAATGATCTAAGATTGTGGCTTCATCTTCTTCTTCACAAAACACATTCCTAGAAGAATGCATATAGTAAATTCGCCAGAGGTGAAGTTCTTGTGCTAGAACTCTCACTTAGATAGTTGTATCCTCTACACAGACGTCCGTAAAACTACAGCACAAGTGGGGGCGAATTTTTATCTTAGGACACTGCATTGCAGGCCTCAATCGACATCAAGTTAGTATGTGTTTTTCAATTTGGTGAATTCATTGTTGTTGGTTTTAAGTAATATTGAATTACTATTATATTATTATGCTTATTTATTGATGATACTAGATTGACACTAACAAACGTAATCAAAGAACCACCTCGTAGACTCTCCAATAGTAAATGGTTCGCATAAATTGAAACACATGGACTATATGTTAATGTGCAAGGAAATAAAATTGCAGCTTAATTTTTCGTTATTTTCCTTATTTTTTTCTTGGACTTATGAGTGGCAATTTTTGATACACAATATTGCAGTTATGTACGCTGATGTGTATTTGAAAATTAAGGATCAGTCGAAGAATGTAATTATAAGCAACGAAGAGAATTCAGGCATTATTATTACTTAGCATATATAGACGTCAGTGTTATTCACATTATCCAATAATGAGTGTTACAGTAGTACGATCGATCAGATGCAATATGATTGGAAGTTGGAACTACGTTGCATTTATGGTCAATTGACATAAATAAAGAAGTCAAGTAAAAGGATAATATGGTGCCAAATGTTGTTCACGAGAGGTAAAGCCTTTGAAAATTTGAACTAGAAAGATTCGGAAGATTGTATTGGGCTCAAAATTGTGTATCAAATAAAATTATGTATTTTGTTAATTTTTTGCATGTGGTACCAAGCAAAAGCAAGAATTCCAATGACAATTACTTTTAATTTTCCTTCTCTCTTAATTTGTTTCTTTTCTAATAAAGCTTTAATTTTATTATCATGTTAATTTTATTTTTAATGCATTTATATATAAATTGTTTTTTATTTGTCCAAGAAAATATACTTTCGCACGGTTAATTTCACTAGCTTTGAATAATACTAATTATACTTTTGATGTTAGATGAGTGTTGTGACAACACCAGTAATCATTCAGGACAACATCACTTATGAATATAAGGATGTTGCTTGCAGTGTTATGACAATATCACAGACAACATCTCTATAAACGATTTTGCCTATTCTTCCGGCCAAAACAGTGATTGTTACTGTGAGGTAAAAATGACTTAGGCAAGCTAACCAGGAAGCTATGTTTAAAACGTGGGAAATAAGAAGTCAAGCTTGGAAAGAAAGCAATGTGAAGGCCAAGTCAATATTGTTGAGGTTTTCATGGAGGAAGAATCGGTCCAAGCTGCTGCCTACTTTCTCTCATCTCCCGCAACCAACCAGTGAGAATTTCAAGTAAGTTTCACACTATAAATGGAGGAGGAACTTCAGAATATCGATATCCAGATTACAACGAAAAGAATCACAAAGAGAGCTCTTGGAAATCCACTTCAGAAACTGGATCAAACACCATTGCCTAAAGTTGTATAACAACATCTAGTCCAACATACGATTGTTGCCCATATTCTAGATTAAGCTTACAGTTGAAACAATTGTAATGAAGATGTTGTATGTTTCTTTATATATGTTTTATCTTTAGGCTGAAGTCATCTGCATTTCGTTTTTGTAATTTCTTTTTATTTTATTTCTACATATTGTAAAAAGAAATTCTATTGTAACTGTATATATAATATACATTATTTCGGTCATTGACCATCAAGGGATATATTAACATATACCCTTGAAAATATAAACCTTGTGTCTTTTACTTTTTCCGTTGCATTTACTTTTTAAGATTTATTACTGTTTTTATCAAGTGTTGACACAACACTGAAGGCAACATACTGCAACTGTTTAGCTGTTCAAGTTTTTGAATTCTTATTTTCTTTACTTCTACTTGCTTATCCGTAGCCCCGGGACTAACAAGTGGTATTAGAGTCGACACTTAATACAATAAGTGTTTGGTCCTATATCTAAATGGCTAGGACTCAGTTATTCAAAATCTTGGTAGACGTCTGATTCTTGATGGAACAAATTATGCCTATTGGAAGATCCGTCTACGTTCGCACATCAAGTCCATTGATGTTCGAGCATGGAGATCTGTCACCGAATGATATGTTGTTACTAAGTATCCAGCGGATGAGGATGGTGATATAATTACCAAACCCGAATCTGAATGGACCGCGGAAGAAACCAACAATGCAAACTTTAACGAAAAAACCTTAAATGCTATATTCAGATGGATATATCTGTAGATGTTCAAACTCATTCAGAATTGTACAACGGCTAAGGACGTCTGGGATGCCTTGTAAACTCATTTTGAAGGTACCTCAAGTGTGTGACGAATAAAGCTACACATGATTTTGAGTCAATATGAATGCTTAAGGATGGAAGAATCTGAGCATATAAAATCCTATTTTAAAAAGTTAATTGACATTACAAATCAGTGTCAAGTGCTTGGTTCTCCGTTGACCAATACACAACTTGTGGACAAAGCCCTCAGATCTCTTTCTGAAAGATTTAACACAAAGATTTGTACTATTGAAGAGGCCCATAATCTTGCCATAATGGATCTACATGCCTTGATGAGCATCTTTCAAACTTATGAGATGAACATCAAGAGTCAAAGGGATTTGCATAAGGACAAGACAATGGCACTCCAAGGACAAACCTCGGAAACTAACATTGAAGACGAGGATGAGAACCTTGAGGAACTAGGTGATGGTGCAACTGTTGCCTTACTCACTCGACGATTTAATTCGATGATGAGAAAGATAAAAAATGATCGAAGTAAAGCTAAATATAAGCAGCACCAAAACTCATTCTTCAATAAACATCCAATAAGGTCACATTCAGGGCAAAGAAGTGATAATCCACTGAGAAAAACAAACTCAGACAATACCAATTTTAATCCCAAACTAATCAAGGGAGTGCAATGTCATGCATGCTCGGGTTGGAGACATTATGCTAATGAATGTGCAAACACTCTTAGAAAAGTTGGTAAAAGTATGTGAATGTCTCTCAGTGATGATAAAAATGATGAAGAGGAAGAAGATCGAGAAGAAGAAAAATAGGCAATGCTGGTAGCAATGTTCAAGCAGTCACTGTCCGACAATGAAGATGTTGTTGACCATGTTGTTACAACATCTGTGACAATATTGGATACAACATCTGAAATTCCAGCAACATTGGAGAGGTATGTGAATTTTGACTATTCTGATGTTAATTGTTTTAGTGGTTTAATTACTTCATGTGAAGCTGTAAATTTAGATCTAGTTGACTCTAAAGATGAAGTGGTAATGGAGTTACTAGATCTTTGTAAAGTCGTGATCACAGAATCTGAGCAACTAGACTCAAAAGCTAAATCTTTGGCTCTTAAAAATAACAATCTGAAAGGCACTATTAATCGATTAGAGGTAACACGTACCAAGAAGGACCTATAACTTGGTATGATCCATGCAAGATTGAATTTAGCTGAGACCACCTTCCAAAGGCTCAATACGGGGACCTCTAAGTTGTACAAAATTTTAAATTTCAGCAAACCTACATAGGCTGGGCTTGGCTATCAATCACCTAGTAAAACAAAGACTTATAAGATTCATAGTAAAGGTGAGAAGATAAAGTTTGTTAAAGAAAATGCTAAGAATAACTCTCATAACACTATGGATAAATTGAAGTTTGAATGCAGTTATTGTAAGAAGTTAGGTCATCTAATGCCCTACTGCTACAAACTTCAAAACACGTACTAAGATCGTTGCGGAAGATGTCGCCACCAATGTTATCCAACATTGCTGACAAAATTAAAAGCAATCAGTTCGAGAACAGAAAGAAGAAAAGTTTTGAAAAAGAGTGGGTACCTAAACTAAACCTGAGGTGTAATATGTGCATAACTGCTTTACGTACTAACATTATAGGTTCTTGGTATTTCGATAGTGGTTGTTCACGACATAGACATGTACCAAAAACTTACTGAAGGATTATGATGCATTCAATGGAGGATACGTGACCTTTGGTGGGGGAAGAAAGAGTAAGATAATTGGTAGAGGGACTCTCAATGATCCTGACGTACCAACCTTGAAGAATGTCCTTCATGTAGAAGGTTTAGTGGCTAACCTACTTAGCATAAGCCAACTATGTGACGACGATCTTGAGGTAATATTCAACAAGCGTGAATGTAAAGTTACAGACTGCCAATAAATGTGTTATGTCTGGTACCCGAACTGGAGACAATTGTTATCTCATCGGTGGACGAGAATACTGTAATTCTGCAATGGTAAGCGACACAACACATATAGGCAAACGACTTGACTATAGTATAGGTCGGATATTTTGGAAAGGGGTTTAGCGAGAAATTTTGCTCACTCCTATTTTTGATGAAAGAAGCCGCAAGTTTAGGCAGAAAGAACAACCAATGTCAGAGAGATGACTTCTGTTGAACTCTTCCTTTACATGAAGGGAATGGAATTTGTAACCCCCTATTTAGACTTTTGGGCCCTTCCTTTTCTGAATCGAAACCCAGCCCGGCTCGCGTCGTTCCAACAACCAGTGGGGAGTACCTCAATATACGATCACACGCAGTAACTCGGAGTCCTATTAGACCTAAGGCCAACTTCAATTCACCAAATCAAGGTTCATCTCATATAGAAGTTGAAACACGTCATGTTATACCCCGTATTTCCAGAGTATGTACGTGAGGACGTACGTAGAAAAGTTTGATATTAAAGTAGACTTGGCCGAAAATATTTTGTGCACAACACCTGATTAGAGTCGTTTTTCGACGAAACGTTTTACTAAGCTTGCGAGGGGAAAATTCCGGCTATGTCATTTATTATTTTTGTGAATTTTTCCGAGAGACGTAACATTTTGGACCAACGAGAGGGCGACACTTGTCACCCTCAAGTGGGCGTCCAAGTGGACGATGTGGTTCACGGTTTGGGGCCTTGTTTTGGCCTTGTTTTGTGGCTTATTTTGTGCCATGTTTTGTTCCTTGTTTGGTGCCATGTTTTGTGGAGTAGGGATAGAGGGCACTTGGGCACATCTTGGCCCTCCACTTGCCCCCCACATGGCTTGATCTTGTCCATTAGTTTCCCTATAAATACCCCCCCTAAGCTTGAAGACTTCTTCATCCAAAACTTCTAAGTCTTGAAAGCTCTCTTCCTCCCCCTTAGTGTAGTGTCTCGTCCAAGAGTCCCTCCCCCCCTTTGTGAGGCCCCTTGGCCGAGAGTTTCCCCCCCTTCTAGTGGGGTTGGCCGAGGGGTACACCCCCCTCCTTATGGTGTTGTCTCGTATAAATACCCCCCCTCTTGGTAGAAATACTCTCCAAGTATTGTTACTATACCCAAAATACCTTAGCCGTATACCTTGTAGTATTCCAAAAGTTACCTCTATACGTAGAGTCCGAAAATACTACCTTATGTCCTTTTTGTCTCAAACCGAAACCCTAAGGAAAATCTTCATAGTTGGTTGAAGTGCTAGTAGAAGTTGTTTAGAAACTTCTAAGGGTTGTTTGGAGCGGGTTGGAGCGCCCAGAGTAGGAGCTAAACGTTGCTCAGGATCGACATTTAAACTTGGATAATTATGGGCTTATCGAGGTAAATATCTTGTCTCCCTTTTGTAATTGTGTATATACTATTGAAGTATAAGAATTAAGTATAAGGTATATCTGAGGAAAGTATATAAGAAGAGAATTGAAGCTATCTTACATAGAATTTGTATTCTGATGAACTTGTGAAGTAAATTGTATACGTCCGGTTAGACGTATAAACCCCACGTGTTGGCTTGATGGCCAGGCCTCGATAGAGGAGATTTACGCGGTTGCGGGGAAAGGTCTTCAATTTTACGTAGAAAATGGGCAAGTGTTTAAAAGTTAATAGACGTTTGTGGCCTATATAGGTGGAAGTACTACGAGTATCGTATTCTACTTGAAGAGTGGAAAAGGCTAGCAGGAGTACAATACTGTGGAGCGTATTGCTAATTGTCGATAATCGTCGCGAGGTATGTGAACCTCTTCCTATCCTTTCTAGCATGATGTTTTGTAAACTATGTAGTACGGTAGACGTACATGTGTTAAATGACTTTGGTTGGTTTAAAAACATAGGGTGTTATAATAGCTTTATGGGAAGTTAGTTATAACGACTCTATGTAGGTAGAGGAATGGTTTATCGATTGTAGAAGTTAAGAGACTTGATCTTGAAAGATAAGAGACTTAACCTAATTGACTTGATATGTAACATTTTGTTAAAAATGTTGTAAAACCTCATTCGCGAGTAATGAGTACTTGATTTTAAAAGAATAATGTTTTACTGATTTCGGAAATGAGAATAAGTATCGAACAAACCACAGCAGCGCTAATAAAGGGAAATGTATTGACTAATCAAGTATTATTAAAACCAGTAGAAACCTCCATCTGCATAGAAGCTAAGATGAGACAAAATGATATTACATTTCCTAGATCATGGCTGTTGTTATAAGATTGTTATAAACAAGAATAAACTACTCACATATAAGGTATATGTTTCTCAAATTGTTTTAAAGGAGAATTATATTATTAAGTGATTAATACTATGAACTACGAAACCTTTCGAAAATGAGAAACTTGAGTAATTGAAATTAGGCAAACTTGAACGTTTGGAAAAGAATGTTGTTACTTGATTTTACAAAGAATAGTGTTTTGAATTAATTCAAAAGATAGTCACTCTATTTTTATATACTACGGGTATTGTGTGACTTTTGAGAAAGAAGCAGATATTTTAAAGAGTTCACGTCTGAAGTACTTTGGGGATAAAAACCCGATCTTGTTAATCATATAGTAGAAAGTACCTTGTGTGAATAACTTGATTGTGTTGGTTTGTGATAGTCTTGAAATACTTTCTTGTTGATTTGATAAGTAATCATGCTAGGATGCTATGTGTGTTAGTATCTTGTGATGATTGTGTAAATGGGTTTCCCCTCGATCGCGCTTATGTTGTTTAACTATCAGCTGTTATGTTGGTATTGTACCACTCACCTTGACATGATCCCGGAGGTTAAGCTTCCCTTCGATGCGGGGTAATACTCAGGCAGTCTGTGTGACTATGATTCGAGGATACCTCATGCGGGTCCCGGGGACTATCGCGAGCTACGAGTTCGAGTTAGTGTGCGGCCTATATGGTCATGCGGTCTATGTGGCCATGCGGATGCGAGTCGAGCGGATGTCGGAGTAGCTACCCTCGATGCGGGAATACCTCATGCGGGCCATTGGAGTGGCCTATGCGAGTGCGGAAGTTCCAGGGCTAGACGCGCACATTAGATACTGCGGGCGAGTGGCCAGCTTTGATCATGTGACGGTCTAGACAGATCTCATGATACAGTTTATGACCTTGTTGTACTGTGGGTTTTAGTAGTCGGCTATGCCTTCGTACTTACCCCGTACGGTTTTATGATGACACAGGTGGGACCTGGTGTTCAGGTGTATTCCTTGGTGCTTTTATATCATAGACTGCCGGCAGTGAGGAAGGTATTCCACGGGCATGATTGATGTTGTGGGCGTGAGACCCATTGTTATATTTGAGTGATGACTTTGAGGGCGTGAGTCCCTGACTTGACATGACTGCTTATTTATTATGGACTGTAGTTGGTTATCATACATGTCTCCTGCTTTATATAGACTGCTATGATTTCATTTACGGTATTTTCGCCACATACTTGGTACCATTATCTCGACCTCCTTGAAGCTGCGTTCATGCCGCAGTAGAGGTACACCGATGTTGATCCTCGCTCATGTGGTCACGATTCGGCGTTTGGGAAGCTCCGTTTCTCGGAGGCTTATCTTTGGTATAGTCCTTGTTGTAGGTGCTTACATTCGGGGTATGGCGGCCCCGCCCGTCGTGGTTGTCATATCATTCTTAGAGTGCATGTAATCTTTGTTGTGGGCAGGGTTTGTAAAAAGGATTAAACTGTCCGGTTTGAAAGATTTGTATTTATATTTCTTGGAAGGTAACCGGTTGGTTGGCCTGTTTTATTATCTTATCTCTTGTTCATGTTTATGTTTTTATTTCATTGATTTTCTCGATGTTGTATCACTAGGGTGCCCGGTAGGCACGATCCACGGCCCGGTTCGGTCGTGACAAAAGTGGTATCAGAGCGATTAATCTCGGAAAGTGTCTACAGACCGTATCTAGTAGAGTCTTGATTATCGGTGTGTTGTGCACCACACCAATAATCAGGAGGCTATAAGATATTTAGGATTGGTTTCCATTCTTCTCACTCTGAGATCGTGCCTTAGAGCTGTGTTATAAGTTGGACCCCTCTAACGTATTTATTTCCCTTACCGTTATGCCTCCGTGTAAGGCAACCCGCCCGAAGGCGGCGCAAAGCGGAGTCGCGAGTAAGTCGAGGTTACGAGGCACAGCCCAATCATCACCAGGGTGGTATTTCATTCGGGAGTTATGCTCGTCACGGCCCAGCAGAGTTTAGCTGGCGGCAGCAGCGTTTCATCGCGACCATGATATATGAACCTTCGCCCACGAGGAACAGAGAATAGAGATTGCAAAGAGCGACACTGTACTAGCTATGGATTTGGCTACAGAGTATACCGTTGTACGCGAGTCTTGATGTATATCTAAGAGAGGGTAGTGCAAGATTAATTCTTGATTAGGCTTGAGCATGGCACGTATGCGGGCTTATGCGCATCGATGATCGACGGGTTAACCAAGGACAACGGAAGAGGCGGAATAAAGAAAAACCTTTGGTAACTTTCGAGGCCAATCGCCTCACGGCAGATTAGATCGCACATCCACCGGTCAGAGTGGTCCTCCACGGGGTTGAACGCGTTCGGGGTAAGGCGGAGTTGGTGAGCTCGAGCTTAGGTTCACGGCTACACGTAGGTTCCGGCACGGATTCGATTTTCCCCAAGATTCACGGTGTAATGACGTCATCCCGGGAATGTCGCTTTTAGTTGGTACTTGTTTTACTGCGGCCGGGCCACGTGTGTCGAAAGAATGTCCTAGTAGGAGGATGTAAGTAGGAGGACTCACCTTCATGATCGGTGACCGCCCATCATCTTCCTAGCTATGCCTCTACGAGGGCAGTTTGATTAGAGCAGCGGAGGAGCAAGTAGATACAGGTATATCCTTAACCCTCTAGAGATATAGTTGTGTGATAAGATGGGTATATCTTAAGAGTTATGTTCAGATGACATAGTGTTAATTGTGATTAGAGATCATGATTAGTTAAAAGGGTAAGATTGGGGATAAGGAAAGTGGGAGCCTTAGAGTTTATACGTGGAGACCTTAGAGGTAAGGCCATCTCGAGTAAAGAGGTATTTTATGTTTGACCCTTGTCGGAGTGCATAGTGCACGTGAGCTATGTTTGTGGGATAAGTCCCTGGGTAGTGTGGAATGAAAGAGGGTAATTGAGCTAAGAAGACCGCTAGGTTTTCGTAACGTGATTAGTGAGATTGTTCCGGATCGGGGAACAAGTGTTTTACGCGAGAGTGGGTCGGGTTGAGGCCATGCCGCGGGTCAACCCGCGACCTGTTTTATGGTGGGTCGGTTGTGGTGGTCCCGCCGGTGGTAGGTCACGAGGTGTTAGGCCCAAGTTTAGTTAACCAACGTGACGAGTTCGTGGATGCGTTCGACCGATGGCCGATGGGTCACCATCGTCGTGTCTTCGATCAGACCGTTGCTTGGCAGTGATGTTATATCAGAAAGGTTGTAAGGCTGCACGGGGTGCCTACCTTCACCTTATGACAGACAGTGGAGCCCAGGTTACGGCTATTTCTTTTTCCGGAAGTTTTACCAGGCAGGGTTAGGAACTCAGGTGAGTCTCCGTATCGCATTCGCCCTCGGGCCAGTGTTTGGATTTCAGGGGTAGCGGTGAGGATTGTTGCCTCCTGTTAGGGAGTGTTTCATAGCTACCATTTCAGTATTCGGATGTCGCTTTATGACGCCTTGTAGGGGCGGAAGTGTAAGTTGCCGGTCGATTGGTTCGATGTTGGCAAAGTTCAGATAGTTGGTTCATACTTGTTTCAGCAGGATGTGGATAGGGTGTGACGAGTTTTGAGAACAGAGGAAACTTAGTCCGAGTTACTTTGGGCCTTTCTGATCATGTGAAGAATAGGCCAGGTTGCCTATAAGTTGGCATTACCCTCCGACGTAGGGAGCAGTACGTCCGGTCTTTCATGTTGTTATATTCGGAAAAATATCGGAGATCCATCCAGAGTGTTCCCAGTTAATGATGATCAAGTTGGAGGTAGTAACCCAGAGAGTTTTGAAATTGAAGCAGTAACAGAAATGTGGTAGTTATGAGAAGGGGTTTGGGTGTACGAGAAGGTTACGACGAGTAAGGGAAGAAGCGAGCATGTGTTAAGAATATAGAGGTGACCATTTCTTTTGTAAAGTGAAGGTGCGAAGGGAGTATATTTTAGACCTCGGGTGGGAGCTTTTGTAATGCTAGAGGTGATTCCTCGTAGACTTGAATTAAGTATTTGCGCGTGTGTTATGTTATGGTCAGGTACGGCATGATTGTTTTTGGTAAGTATAGTAGTGAATACTATACGGGCACTTGTGTGTTTTGAGGCTTAGAAGGAACATTCAGGACGAATGTTTCTAAGGAGGGGAGAATGTTATATCCCGTATTTCCAGAGTATGTACGTAAGGACGTACGTAGAAAAGTTTGATATTAAAGTAGACTTGGCCAAAAATATTTTGTGCACAACACCCGATTAGAGTCATTTTTCGACGAAACGTTTTACTAAGCTTGCGAGGGGAAAATTCCGGCTATGTCATTTATTATTTTTGCGAATTTTTCCGAGATTTAACATTTTGGACCAACGAGAGGGCGACATTGTCACCCTCAAGTGGGCGTCCAAGTGGACGATGTGGTTCACGGTTTGGGGCCTTGTTTTGTGGCTTGTTTGGTGCCATGTTTTGTGGAGTAGGGATAGGGGGCACTTGGGCACATCTTGGCCCTCCACTTGCCCCCCACATGGCTTGATCTTGTCCATTAGTTTCCCTATAAATACCCCCCCTAAGCTTGAAGACTTCTTCATCCAAAACTTCTAAGTCTTGAAAGCTCTCTTCCTCCCCCTTAGTGTAGTGTCTCGTCCAAGAGTCCCTCCCCCCCTTTGTGAGGCCCCTTGGCCGAGAGTTTCTCCCCTCCCCCCTTCTAGTGGGGTTGGCCGAGGGGTACACCCCCCCTCCTTATGGTGTTGTCTCGTATAAATACCCCCCCTCTTGGTAGAAATACTCTCCAAGTATTGTTACTATACCCAAAATACCTTAGCCGTATACCTTGTAGTATTCCAAAAGTTACCTCTATACGTAGAGTCCGGAAATACTACCTTATGTCCTTTTTGTCTCAAACCGAAACCCTAAGGAAAATCTTCATAGTTGGTTGAAGTGCTAGTAGAAGTTGTTTAGAAACTTCTAAGGGTTGTTTGGAGCGGGTTGGAGCGCCCAGAGTAGGAGCTAAACGTTGCTCAGGATCGACATTTAAACTTGGATAATTATGGGCTTATCGAGGTAAATATCTTGTCTCCCTTTTGTAATTGTGTATATACTATTGAAGTATAAGAATTAAGTATAAGGTATATACAAGGAAAGTATATAAGAAGAGAATTGAATCAGACTTACATAGAATTTGTATTCTGATGAACTTGTGAAGTAAATTGTATCGTCAGGTTAGGCGTATAAACCCCCGGTTGGCTTGATGGCGGCCTCGATAGAGAGAGAGATTTACGCGGTTGCGGGGAAGGTCTTGCGAATTTTCTGTAGAAAATGGAACCGAGTGTTTAGAAGTTAATAGACGTTTGTGGCCTATATAGGTGGAAGTACTACGAGTAGCGTATTCTACTTGAAGAGTGGAAAAGGCTAGCAGGAGTACAGTACTGTGGAGCGTATTGCTAATTGTCGATAATCGTCGCGAGGTATGTGAACCTCTTCCTATCCTTTCTAGCATGATGTTTTGTAAACTATGTAGTACGGTAGACGTACATGTGTTAAATGACTTTGGTTGGTTTAAAAACATAGGGTGTTATAATAGCTTTATGGGAAGTTAGTTATAACGACTCTATGTAGGTAGAGGAATGGTTTATCGATTGTAGAAGTTAAGAGACTTGATCTTGAAAGATAAGAGACTTAACCTAATTGACTTGATATGTAACATTTTGTTAAAAATGTTGTAAAACCTCATTCGCGAGTAATGAGTACTTGATTTTAAAAGAATAATGTTTTACTGATTTCGGAAATGAGAATAAGTATCGAACAAACCACAGCAGCGCTAATAAAGGGAAATGTATTGACTAATCAAGTATTATTAAAACCAGTAGAAACATCCATCTGCATAGAAGCTAAGATGAGACAAAATGATATTACATTTCCTAGATCATGGCTGCTGTTATAAGATTATTATAAATAAGAATAAACTACTCACATATAAGGTATATGTTTCTCAAATTGTTTTAAAGGAGAATTATATTATTAAGTGATTAATACTATGAACTACGAAACCTTTCGAAAATGAGAAACTTGAGTAATTGAAATTAGGCATACTTGAACGTTTGGAAAAGAATGTTGTTACTTGATTTTACAAAGAATAGTGTTTTGAATTAATTCAAAAGATAGTCACTCTATTTTTATATACTACGGGTATTGTGTGACTTTTGAGAAAGAAGCAGATATTTTAAAGAGTTCATGTATGAAGTACTTTGGGGATAAAAACCCGATCTTGTTAATCATATAGTAGAAAGTACCTTGTGTGAATAACTTGATTGTGTTGGTTTGTGATAGTCTTGAAATACTTTCTTGTTGATTTGATAAGTAATCATGCTAGGATGTTATGTGTGTTAGTATCTTGTGATGATTGTGTAAAGGGGTTTCCCCTCGATCGCGCTTATGTTGTTTAACTATCAGCCGTTATGTTGGTATTGTACCACTCACCTTGACATGTTCCCGGAGGTTAAGGCGCCTCCGACGCGGGTAATACTCGAGCGATTGTGTGACTATGATTCGAGGATACCTCATGCGGTCCCGAGGACCTATGCGAGCTACGAGTTCCGAGTTAGTGCGGCCTATATGGTCATGCGGTCTATGTGGCCACGCGGATCGCGAGTCGAGCGGATGCCGGGAGTAGCTACCCTCGATGCGGGAATACCTCATGCGGGCCATTGGAGTGGCCTATGCGGAGTCGGAAGTTCGGGGCTGACGCGCGCATTAGATACTGCGCGCGAGTGGCGGCTTTGATCATGTGACGGCCTAGACAGATCTCATGATCTGATTTATGACCTTGTTGTATTGTAGGTTTTAGTAGTCGGCTATGCCTTCGCATTACTTACCGTGCGGTTTTATGATGACACGTGGGACACGGTGTTCGTGTATTCCTTGGTGCTTTTATATCATAGGCCGGCGGTGAGGAAGGTATTCCACGCATGATTGATGTTGTGGGCGTGAGACCCATTGTTATATTTGAGTGATGACTTTGAGGCGTGAGTCCACGACTTGACATATCGCTTATTTATTATGGATCGTAGTTGGTTATCATACATGTCTCCCGCTTTATATAGATCGCTATGATTTCATTTACGGTATTTTCGGGCCACATACTTGGTACTGTTATCGACTCCTTCCGAGGCTGCGTTCATGCCGCAGGTAGAGGTACACCAGTGTTGATTCTCGCTCATAGGGTCACAGTTCAGCGTTTGGGAAGCTCCGTTTCTCCGGAGGCTTATCTTTGGTATAGTCCCCTGTTGTTGTAGGTGCTTACATTCAGGGGTATGACGGGGCCCTGTCCCGTCGTGGTTGTCATATCATTCTTAGAGGTCTGTAGTACTGTTGTGGGCAGGGTTTGTAAAAAGGATTAAACTGTTCGGTTTGAAAGATTTGTATTTATATTTCTTGGAAGGTAACCGTTTGGTTGGCCTGTTTTATTATCTTATCTCTTGTTCATGTTTAAGTTTTTATTTCCGCTGATTTTCTCTGATGTTGTATCACTAGGGTGTCTGGGGTATGGCACCAGTCACGGGCCCGGGTTCGGGTCGTGACACGTCAACTATCACAACTTGGAGAAATTAATCTCTTTTGAAGCTGTTAGAGGTATTCCCAAGCTGAACACAAAAGATAAGACAGTGCGGAGATTGTTTAAAAGGTAAGCAGACTCGTGTTCCCCATAAAGTTGTCCAACATGACGGACAACACTCAGGTACGTCTCATTGATTTTAATTAGTACATATGGATATGATGGGTCCTATTGAAGTAGACAACATGGGGGTATTAGATATTCCATTGTAATAGTAGATGATTTTTCCAGATATACATGGATTTATTTTCAAAAAGAAAAATCACAAACCTTTGACATGTTTAGAGTACTATACTCTTGGATTAGGAACCTATTTTGTTCTACCATTTTTTGGATCAGATCCGACCATGGAAAGGAATTCGATAATCAATTTTTTGCTAAATTTTGCGACAAGAAAGGTATATTCCATGAATTCTCAGCACCAAAAATCCCTCAACAGAATGGTGTAGCAGAGAGGAAGAACATAACTTTACAAGAAATGGCTAAAGTAATGTTAAGTTCCAAACAATTGTCAAAAAGTTTTTGGTAGAAGCTTTAAACACAACATGTCACATCACTAATTAAGTATTTTTAAGGCTAGGTACCAGAATGACCCCCTATGAACTGTTAAATGGAAAGAAACCAACTTTGCGTTACTTTTATGTCTTTGGATGTGTGTGCTATATTTTAAATAACAGGGACCAACTAGCGAAATTTGACTAAAAAAATGACAAAGAAATATTTGTCGACGACTCACAGAATAGTCATGTTTACCAGATATAAAATCTGAGGACTAAGAGTCTAAGACCATACAGGAGTCCGTTAATGTTATATTTGATGATCTTATGGATATCTCAGGAAAGTCATTAGAAAATAACATTGTAGTTACAGTAGAAAAATAGCAACAAACTGAAGAAACAAATGTTGTCCCGAGTGTTGTCACAACATCAGAGGAAACATCTGAACCACAAGAAGAGACCACAACAGTTGAAGTGGCGGAGGAGCCTGTAACTGAATTGCATGATCAAGTAAGGCGAGACCCTCCATCAAGGATTATAAGGGATCATACACCTAATCAGGTGATAGGGGGAGTTTTTGAGAGGATGCGTACAAGAGAGAAAGAACCAATCAATTATCGAGAAATGGTAATGTATGTGTGTATGTTCACCATATACCAACATGTTAGTCTTTCTTGTCTCATATCTACCTTTGAACCAAAGAACATTAAAGAAGCTTTAAAAGATAGTTTTTGGATTCAAGTAATGCAAGAAGAGCTTGAACAGTTTTCCTGAAATGAAGTCTGGGACTTGGTTCCATGTCCTAACAACACAAATGTTATTGGAACCAAGTGGATCTTCAAGAACAAATCAGATGAATTAGGGATAGTTTTTAGAAACAAAGCACGTCTTGTTGCTCAAGGCTATACACAGGTTGAAGGACACCTGTGGCTAAGATTGAGTCAATAAGATTATTACTTTCTATTGCTTGCTACCTAAAAATTACTTTGCATCAAATAGATGTTAAAAGAGCATTTCTCAATGGTTATTTGGACAAGGAAGTTTGCGTTAAACAACCAAAAGGATTTGAAGATCCTCACCATCCACACTATGTGTACAAGCTGAAAAAGGTCTTGTATGTGTTAAAATAAGCTCTTTATGCATGGTACGGTCGTCTAACAAACTACCTTATAGACTTTGAATTCATCCGTGGAGAAGCCGATAGAACATTGTTCATCAAAAGACACGGTGTAAATATAGTGATTGCTCAAATCTATGTTGATGACATTGTTTTTTGTTCGACTTCTAGAACTATCTAGAGTCATTTGTTGAAGCAATGTCGACAACATTTAAGATGAGCATGATTGAAAAACTAACTTTTTTCTTAGGATTGCAGATAAAACAGATTGAAGATGAGATCTTTGTATCTCAAAGAAAGTATGCCAAGAATCTGGTTAGAAAGTTTGGACTTGAAAATGCTAAACATATGAAGACACCAATGGGTTCTACACAACAGGTATGTAAAGACGATGTTGGCCAGGATGTTGACCCAACATTGTATCGATCAATGATAGGTAGTCTTTTATACCTTACTGCTAGTCGCCCTGACATTATGTTTAACATGTGTGTCTATGCTAGTTTCCAAGCCACTCCCAAATTATCTCACCTAAATGCCGTAAAATGTATCATTAGATATGTCTCAGGCACAAGTGAGTTGGTTATTTGGTATACCAAGGACAATAATCCTAACCTAATAGGATATAGTGACTTGGATTGGGCCGGTGATATAGATGATAGAAAAAGTGCTAGTGGTGGTTGTTTCTATTTAGGCAATAATTTAATCTCATGGTATAGTCGAAAACATAATTATGTCTCACTTTCGACTGCCAAATCTGAATATGTGGCAGCAGGAAGTTAGTGTGCTCAATTGATTTGGCTACGACATATGTTAGATGACTATGGCTTATCAAACAACTCTATTATTTTGTATTGTGATAATATGAGTACAATTAATATTTATAAGAATCCAGTGCAACATTCACATACAAAACACATAGATATACGACATTATTTTTTAAGAGACTTAGTTGAAAAACAACTAGTTCATATTGAACATGTCGATACACTTCGTCAACTTGCTGATATTTTTACCAAAGCTATAGATCATGAGAGATTTTCTAGTTTGTAGAAATCTCTTGGTCTTTGTTTTCTCTAAAAATAAGACATTTTAGGTAGATGTTGTCCTAAATGTTGTCTCAATATTCTGGGTAACATTTACTGTTGTGTCAATGCATATGGGAAATGTTGTGGCGATGTTGCATAGTTTTTATCACTCAAGTATACTTGTACAAGGACAAGTTCAGAATGTGATAGTGTTCTCTGCGATGGTATATATAAATCAATTATATATATCATAAAAAATGAGTATCATAAGAAGGAAAAACCTCTACATAAGATATGAATGTATACAAAAATAGCAAAGTTCTAAGACTTGTATTATTCATATTATATAGGAGTACCATGTGCTTCAAAGAAGGTTGAAAATACCTCAAAAATTATTTTCAATAGAATTATGTATGTGTTCAACTAAGTCGATTAAGGACAATAGAAAAATGTAACATTGGGTCCAGGGATCAATCTCATAGGGAACATATACAAAATATGACTATCAAATTCATAAGTCCTTAAAGTTTCTCACTACTTGTGTTGATTCAAAATGTTGCCAACATCGCTAACAACATCACCTTCCAGTATATTGATAATTCTGTTTTATTATGTCTTATTTTTATTTTTTTCGTCTCTATTTTAACTTCAAATCCCGTTAAACCTGGATTGTGGTAACTCTTTCTATTTTCAAAAATAAATGATGTTGTGTGATATGTTATTCCTTTGTTTTAGGTGTAAAAAGTCTCAATTCTTCCACACTACCAAAATTTAAGGGGAAAGAAGTTGTAATGTGTATAAAATTTGTCATAATGATGAAACATCCCACTTGTCTTTTCTTAGTCACATCAAGCTGTCACCGGGTATTTCAAATCGATGGAAGCCCAAGAACCACAAACATTTTTTTCAAATTAAATCTTCCCTAAAATACCAAACTCTCCTAAACCCTCTCATATGTCCATTTCTACAAAATACTCAACCAGAAGAGAATATACTCCAATGTCAACCAGCCCGTCACAAAAGAAAATGGTATGTAAACATTATGTACCAATCAATACCCAAAAAACTGATTCTGAAGATTCCTCACGAGCAATGATCTTTATAGGAACGGATAAACCTTTGAATGTGAGCTACCTAAGTGACAATGACAATCCCATTGATGTTGATACAACATCAAATTTTTTGAACCTAGGTGCCCGACATTCAACATCGACCTTTCCCTCAAGAAGGTCAAAAAGGATTTTCGAAAGCATGTTTTGTGATGACCAGTTTGAGAGGAAATCCATGGTCGAGTTGACTTTCCCTGTTGACTCAAGCAACAGTAGCAGTACTGAATCTGATTTTAGTATGCACAACACTCCTGGAACACCTTCAACAAACAACCCACAAACTGGAACTGAAGGGGATGAAAATGAGGTATCTGACAACACACCTCTGAGAAGGTTTATACCAAAGAGGGTCCGAAGAACATTCAGAAATGTTGCTTCGAATGTTGCCTCAATATCGAAGGCAAAAGACACATGAGTGGACTATGTTGCCCTAACAACACAGGCAACACCTGCACAAACCTCAACAGATGACAATAGTCTAGAATCTGAATCAGATTATGAGGTAATGTCTTATTCTCCCATGTTTCAAACAAAATCATTTGCTGATAATTGGAAGTGGTTTAAAAGTAGAATGATTAGGGCAGAAATAGTTATTGACCTAAATTCATTCTCCGATAATGGTCTTGTTGATTTTCTGAGCAGCAGAAATTTATTAAGTTCAGTAACTGAGAAAAATCCTTATTGTGAAAAAGTGATTAAGGTGTTCTATGCTAACTTTGCACCTGTTTTTAAAGACACTAACTCAAAGAAATTTAGGAAAGTGTAATTATACAACAAAGTGTATAATTTTACACCTAAAATCATCAACACTACTCTAGAGATAGCAACATATGAAAGACCCTCTCAATACAATCCCACTACTGAGGAGCTTAATTTTATGATCTAATACCTTACTGGAAATTTAATCACAGTCTGAGCACCTCGTAGTTCCGTATCCAAACTAACTGCCTTGTTTACAACTCTGCACAAGTTTGCCATACTCAATTAACTACCTTCTCTAAATGAGACTGTAGTAACTCTAGAGCAAGCAACACTGCTATATAAAATATGAAGAAATGACATAGTTGATTTAGGAACCATTATATTTGAACATGTTGCCAATCTGAAAAATAACTCAGTCCTTCCATATCCCTCCTTAATATATCAATTCCTACTCAATCAAGGGTTTAAAATCCCAAAGGGGGGGGGGGGGGGGAAGCTGAGTCCTACATTAGAGGTATACTCAGTACATAGAGCAGTGCTTAATAGTAGGGACAAAATCATTGACTACCGTGGAAGAAGGAAAACTGGTACACAGAAACTACATCAGATGTTGCCAATACTTCAGGCAACACAGGACAAATTGAAGAGCAGATGCGAGCCAGGAATTACTACGTGGACATCCTTTCTTCACAAAAAATGAAGAAAATTGATACTGAAGCTAAGATGATACTAAAATGAAGCAGGGCCAAGTAAGGATACACGGGGAGATTGAGATTGAGAGATGAAGATGAATGTTGCTAAGTGGAGATGAAGAAGGAGGTGGTGCTGTGTACAGATTGATTTGTAAACAGAAAGAGGCTGGAAGCTACTGTGACACAAATCAATCTAGCTGAAGATGTCAGGTTTATAGGAATGAGAATGTGAATGTGATGATGTTATGCGAGTTGATAAGATAGTTTATGTTTTTGTGAATTGATGGTTTGTAATATTTTGGTAGAAACTGGAAGTATGTACTGGTCTGTAATTTTTTTTATATTCTGTGGAAATGGTATGACTATTGGTTGTTGACTATCTACGAATGTAGTATATGGGAGTCACGACTAATGGACATAAGTTCTTTCTAACCTAATCATCGATACAATTATTTGAAATTTGTAACTGCATGTTGAGGGGGAGCATGGCCCTAATCCTACTGATCTTTAGATTGTTAAGGACAATATCGAGAAATAGTATCCTATGCATTTTTAGATTTGTATGGAGTTTTGTGAAGAAAGGTAAAAAGGGGGAGATTGTTGATGTTGGATGAGTGTTATGACAACACCAGTAATCATTCAGGACAACATCGCTTATGAATATAAGGATGTTGCTTGCAGTGTTGTGACAACATCTCTATAAATGATTTTTCCTATTCTTCCGGCTAAAACATTGATTGTTACTGTGAAGTAAAAATGACATAGGCAAGCTAACCAGGAAGCTATGTTTAAAACGTGGGAAAAGAAGAAGTCAAGCTTTGAAAGAAAGCAATGTGAAGGCCAAGTCAATATTGTTGAGGTTTTCATAGAGGAAGAATCAGTCCAAGCTGTTGCCTACTTTCTCTCATCTCTCGCAACCAACCAGTGAGAATTTTAAGGAAGTTTCACACTATAAATAGAGGAGGAACTTCAGAGTATCGATATCCAGATTACAACGAAAAGAATCACCAAGAGAGCTCTCAGAAATTCATTTCATAAACTGGATCAAACACCATTGCCTAAAGTAGTATAACAACATCTAGTCCAACATTACGATTGTTGTCCAGATTCTAGATTAAGTTGTATGTTTCTTTATAGATGTTTTATCTTTAGGCTGAACTCATCTGCGACTTCGTTTTTGTAATTTCTTTTTATTTTATTTCTACATATTGTAAAAAGAAATTCAATTGTAACTGTATGTATAATATACATTACTTCGGTCATTGACCATCAAGGAATATATTAACATATATCTTGAAAATATAAACCTTGTGTCTTTTACTTTTTCCGATGCATTTACTCTTTAAGGTTTATTACTGTTTTTATCAAGTGTTGCCTCAAGTGTTGACACAACACTGAAGACAACATACTGCAACTATTTAGTTATTCTAAGTTTTTGAATTCTTATTTTCTTTAATTCTACTTGCTTATCCATAGCCCCGGGACTAACATATACAAAGATCTCTTAAAATTATTTGTTTTTTGTTGAGGGGTTGGCATTAACAGTAGATGAAAAAATTTCTATGATCACTTATAATTAAAATAGAAGAAAATGATCTTCTCATATCCTTAATGTGTTATTTTCATTATTTTAATGTGTTATTTATTCGCCATGGTCTATATATGACTATTATATTATTATTGGAGTTATTCTTGTTTTAATAATGCAAAACTAAAAGATTTTTTTTGGATCCAATTTTGTTTATTCATCACTGTCTTATGCGGAAGACAAAGGGTGTATTTGGTATGATGGAAAATATTTTTCAAGAAAATATTTTCTTAAAAAATAAGTGAATTCATTTTCTTATTTTTGGTACGCAACTGAAAATATCATATTAAAAGTATTTACATATATTTAAAGCAAAACACTATGAGATTTTTAATTTCGGAGTACAACTTCTATTGATGGGAGATAGGCGGGGTAGGCGACGGGGGTAGGTCGGGGTAGGGTGTGGTGGGATAGGTGGGGTTAGGGGGTAGGAAGGTAAGGGGTGGGTGGATAGTGCGGGTTGGGTTTGTGATTAGTAGATGTGTTTTTATTGATCTGAAAAATATTTTCCCTCGAAGTTTGAAGAAATAAATTTCTCTTATTTTAAAGAAAATATTTGAAAATAGGAAAGCAGTTTTCGCAAAACATTTTGCGTCCTACGAAACACACCCAAAGTGTCGTTGTGGAAAGAACTTTTCTCCTTAATAGTTGTACGTTATTGGTCTTGTAAAGAGGTAGTAAAACGAGAAATGGGATGACAGAACAAAAGGATCGATCCCCTGCGCGCATGATATACGCCAAATCCAAATTCAACTTTGTAAAAAATATTTTAATATTTTGAACTTACCCGAAATATGTACGAATATGTCCTTATAATATTTCATTCCCCCAAAATAAAATTCGGTCCAAGCTCATTATTTTAGAGTTAAATGGCAACTTTTATCTTCGTCCATTACTTATAGTTAAATGACAAACTTTATTTTCCAAAATTTAAGAGTTATTTCTGATTTTGACCTTTAGTTGTCATTTTCCTATTTATACTGGTTTAGATGTCTCCGCACTGAAAATTCTCTTTTCTTCTTCTCTTTTTTGTATACTAGCCAATAGTTTTGTGCAAACTTTAAACTTCCAACTGCGAGTGCAAGTGTTTGGGAGTGTGTCGTGAAATCTTAAGAGCAATCAATTTAAATGATTTGCACCGCAGTCACGTCAAAATCACTTTTAAAGCAGTGACGTGTTCCATGATACAATGTTAATCCGATGAGTTATATCTTATTATTCATTTTTGTTTCACTTATTTCTGGTCAACACTATCTGATTTTTTCCTAATATAGTTAAACCTCTCTATAATGACAGTGTTTGTCCAAAAAAATTTTGGTTGTTATAATGAAGTGTTGTTATGTATATATACTGACATTTTATGTTTAGATCTCATTTAGCTGTTATAAACAAAAGTACGCAAGCAATTATTGTTGAAAATTTGCCTTTGGTGGAGGTTGGGTCTGCTCATCTTTAATGACTTAAACATCATGGTTCCGCATATTGGAGAACCTGGTTCTTTACACGTGTGTAATCTACTAAGTGAGTAGATGACCATAGGGCCAAGAATCGTCAAATTCCATTGAGAAATGGAAGAGATATTGGTCCACGAAGTAAGGTGTTTGAGACATGGAAGAGTTGTGTGAGACAAATCTATCACATCGGTAGGAAAGGAAAGAATTGTTCATGTTATAAGTCTCTAAACTGAATAAGGGATTGGGACCCCAAGGGGTAACTCATGTGTTTGAAGGAGGGAGGACCTAGGTGTGCTTGGGTTCGAGACTAGGCCCACACGCGCGCCACCACCCGCCCGGACCGGGTCGGGCTGCGGGGCTGTTGGGCTTCTTCTGATATTATCTTTTTGGACCCCAGACTTTATTATATTTACAGTTTGGTCCCTGAAGTTTTTGGAAGACAATTTCTGCAAGGGCCACGGTGCCTCGTGACCAGAGCCGCAACGTTACGGTCTTTATGGTGTCCATTAACATCCCTCTTAACACCCCCATTAACACCTCTCCTCATCTTTAAACACTATATGATTATTCTTTATTTCAGATTTCAGTAGAGATAATATACACTACACAACATGAGAATACTAAACACAAAAAATAGAGGAAGAACACACATAGAATACATGTTTCTATAAGTTCTTCCTAGTTCAAGAACAAGTTCTTCTTTTCCATTATTTAGTAATAGTTTCGTGTTTGTATCTTCGTCAGGATCACGAGTGTTTGCTTTGCACAAGTGATATTATGCTGTTTTATCTTGGGAGACAAATTGCAACTCATCCGTACAAAGCATGTATATGGGCAATATTGTCTTAAGAAAAGATTGAGAATTCAGTCGACTCGGCAACTCAATTTTTTAGTGTCTATCAGTTTCAGATTATCAACATTCAAGGAACTTGCTGTAACTGGAACGAAGATCCAAGGCGGAAGATTAAAGACGAATTCAAGTATAAAGATCAAGACCACCAAACATAATTGTTGCCACAACTTTTGTTTGCATCAAGTCTATTGTAACACATAATTGATTATCCTTTCCTAGCACTTGTAATAGTAGTTTGATATTTTTCGTACATCAAAAGGAGTTTTAGACTCACAATTATATTATAAACGAAAACAATATACTAGTTATTTTAAAATCTCAATTAATTTTCATAGCTCATTAATTAAAAATTGAAAAGACTAATACACCTATAACTAGTTATATTATATCTATAAAGAATTAAAATCTAAGGAACATATGTTTTGAAAATTGTCAAGACTAAATCAGGTTACTATGAGAATTTTTTTCTTTTAGATATTCGTACTTGAAATTTACTATGACATTAATGATGATTACCATAAATATTTTAATATTTTATTTTTATCCATAATATATCTCTTACAAAATATTATTACATAATATTTGAATATGGTTGTTATAAAAAAATAATTTTATAAAGAGTGTACCGTTAAAATAAATGTCACTGATGTTATGGGTAGAATGTTGTTATAGAGAAATAATATATAACACGAAAAATTAGTTGCATAAAAAATCGAGTCGTTATAATGAAATGTTATTATAATGAATGACAATTATAAAGAGGTTTGACTGTAGTTATGACCCTTCAAATCAAGTATTCATGAAAAGGTTCACATCTTCTTAAGCAACATAAAAAAGAACATGATATGGTAAGAGAAGGAAAAACTTACTCGCATCGGGTGATTACGCCTTATCAATAAACAAGTGACATAATTCACTTTCTTTAACTACAATAACTAGGGAATTTGTCCGCGCTTCGCGCGTTTACTTTAGAAAAGACATTGGCTAAAGAATTATTATTTATTTATTTCTATCTAAAAATTGACTTTCGATCAATTGTATCTTCTCTATATTCTCGAATCGTAACACTACATTATCAAGCTTGGTGCATAATAGGGAATGAAAACATAGCTCAATCAATTCAATACTGAACAAATTAGAGATGTTGCATTCTTAAGCAATAGGGCATAATATACACTCTCAATTGGCTGTTGGTTTCTCATAAGGTAAAAAATGTATTCAAAACCCGTAAATACAAAAAGATAATGAGTCACATACACAAATATATACCTTTACAATTATTCGGAGTAATTTGATATGCCTGATCTATATTGTTTTGATCCATAGTCGAAATACTGTTTGATAAAATAGAAATTGTGTATGAAGATATATGCATATCGGAATTAAGGACTTTCTGGCCGGTAGGCTTTAGGCTGACAGCTAGGATATTACATATATAGTTGCGCTTGCCTTCACTTAGAAACCCTACGCCCCCTATTAGAGTAAGGCATGCTCTCGAAACTAGATTCACTCGTTCTTGTCTTCAGCGATTAACCTATTCCAGAGCAGTCTGGTGATTAGCCTATCCCGCACTACTCGAATCATGGTTCTCAAATGATATCAGAGGGATTTGCAATTATTGTGTAAATTCCATTTTCTCTACGATTAATATCTTCTTTATCTTCCT
The DNA here is from genome assembly GCA_029844215.1 of Przewalskia tangutica. NCBI lineage: Eukaryota > Viridiplantae > Streptophyta > Magnoliopsida > Solanales > Solanaceae > Przewalskia > Przewalskia tangutica. The sequence continues at coordinate 111,256,517 of CM056718.1, forward strand.
TCGAAGGCAAAAAGATTTTCAAATCTCATAATTACGATCAATTCATTCAACATTTCCTTTTTTATAGGACAATTTTCCACATCTAAATTATGTATTAGATATACTAATATCCTACCCCATTCATCTGGAAATCAAATCTCATAATTACGATCAATTCATTCAACATTTCATTTTTTAGAGGACAATTTTCCACATCTAAATTATGTATTAGATATACTAATACCCTACCCCGTTCATCTGGAAATCTTGATTCAAACTCTTCACTATTAAATAAAAAATACCTCTTCTTTACATTTATTACGATTCTTTCTACACGAATATTGGAATTTGAATTTTCTTCTTAGTTGAGTCGTGTATGTTTTTAGTGTTAAAAATCGAAGAAGAAGATGCATAAAATGCATGCCCTTCTCTCAGAGCCCCTGCCTTCAATCTTATATTTATACTTTTGTAATGTGAAAGGTTATAATACGAACAGTCAAAATTGGAGCCATTTTCTTTCATTAATGTGTGAATTTTGAGCATTTAACTACACTAAGTAGGTTATAATACGAACATTAAGTATTTGAGCCATTTTCTTTCATTAATGTGTAAATTTTGATCATTTAAGGAGTCAGTTTTATGTATTGAGCATGTAACTGCATTAAGTGTCCTTTGAAATTTTTCTTCTATTCTAATAACATGAAGACTAAAAATATTTTAAACTGAAAAAATACTAATCTAAGGAAATAAACGGTAACACAAGCTAAGGTTACTTATCTTGCAATGAATTACTCTGTCCGTTATCCGTTTCTTTGCTTTCACTTATTTTTTAGAGGTTTTTTTGTGCCCTTTCTCTTCCTCAAGGCTTGAGTAATAAATACTACTACTAAGTACTGATTACTAATTAAAAGTTAAAGTTATGAAGATTAAGGGATTATAAGTAATAAGTTATGGAGATAATTTTTTAAAATAAAACAATTAAGAAAGGTGAGTGAGAAAAGTCAAAAAAAGAAGATAAATATGATTCTTGGCCAAAGAGAGGTTCTACGTCACCTTGTCTATGCTGACTTATAATTTATTTGTAACTAAAATTTTATCAAAAAAATTATATTTAGACATTTTTATTTAGCGAAAAAAAGAAAGAGAAAGTGTGATTTTCTGAATGCCATTGCTGAATGAAAATGAAATTGGTGACTGGGATTTTCGGATGAATTTAAGAATTCTTATCATATGGTGTCTCGTGTTTAGTTAAAGATTAGTTCTTTAGTGGTGTACGAACATGACTACAAACTTCCTTTTTTGAATTTGGGCCTGGTGAGTAATAATGTGTAGAACGGGAAAATACAATAACAACTATTTGTTACAAATCTGAAAATGATCAAGTATGAGGGTTTGCTGAGTCGACCAAATTTTTGATTTATCCTTACAATAATAATGCCCCGTATATTCTTCCAACGGTTGTAATGGTAACTTATCTCCCAAGATAAAACATCAATCAAACAAATGAGCAAAGGGAACTCAAGTGTTTGCTTTGGAGGAAAGATCTTTGAGTGTTTGTGATTGCAAGAGAGGAAAATGATTTTAGAGAATTGTTGAGTGTAAGATGTCAAGTGTTTTTCCAAATGAGCCTTGTGTCTCATTTTATAGTGTGTAGATGATGACCCTCTAAATGGCTAAGTAATGGTCATGAATGCCATGTTAATGCCTTGAATTTGGAGTTACAATTCAGCCAAGTAATGACTGAATTCATGAGCAAAATAATGGAGAGTAAATACTCCAAAGTCAGCCCAAGAATCAATTTTTAATTCACCTCCAATGGATTGAAACAAATGGCGAGGCGCGGCCGCCAGTTCGGTAACTCACTGGAACTGAACGTCAATTAGAGTCGCGGCCCTTCGGGGAGGCGCCGCGGCCCTTCAATTCCAGTTAGTTACTGAAATTGAAACGTCAATTAGAGCCGCGACCCTTCAAGCGCCGCAACCCTTACATGGAGGAGCCGCGGCCCTTCTCGGTTTCGTGGTGATTTCTGATTCACTTCATCTTTACACATTATACACTTCTGCCTTCATTTACCAACGTGAAATCATTCGTTATTTGGCCAATAACCGTCTATTACCTTACGTCTCAAACAATTCGTATACGTACCAATATCTCTTCCATTAAGGAAATTTTGATCCTTGGCACTACGTGTGTGGAAACAAGGTTTCCTACGTGCGGGGCCCCAATTGTTCGATTCATAATTAATAGGATTTACTTTATTTCACGTTTAATAATGTTTCTAACAATCCCCTATTGGAAGAGATTTTGGTGCACGCACATGGTGTCTTTCTAGCAATCACTTGGCGGAACGATGTTGCATCCGGAGAGGTAGCCGGAGCTTTGAACCTTCCATAGTAGAATACCATCACACATATTTACTGCGCGGTGAACGTGATGTCTTGAACTGTCAGTATTTAGTATATTCCAAGATAATGGTACCAACACAATACCTTTCCTACTCAATCTTTCTAGTGTTTTATCCATCGTGGGTCGTGGACACCCTTAGATTCTTAAGTGCGTTCATTTGAGGCGGCATGTCCTCTAACTTAAATAGGTGGTTTCCTACAAGGTATCCTGTAATACCCCGCTACACAAGCGTTAGGAACCATTAAAAATTTCACCAACCTAACCTCAACTTTTGAGGATCATTAAAGGTTTGGAAACTTATACTTTACCCCTCTTACAGGTAGCACTTTTTGTCTATCACGGGAACAACCTTGGATTATGTTTCTTAAGAAAGACACATTATCCGAAGTGCTCTTGCTTCCACCGAAGCGCTCACAGAACCTTTACATTTTAGTTTTCTCATTGAACCTTATTCCTGGGATCTCTAGTCTGTAAGGTTGGGTGTCCACTATATCGGTTCTTATTGTTTGGGTTTTAAGCCCATTCCCCTAGACAGACAGAACAACTGATCTTTGGGTATTCCCTTCGTCAAGGGATCTGCGATATTTTCCTTAGATTTTGTGTAATCAATGAAAATAATACCCGTGGTGATCAACTTCCTAACGGACTCATGTATCCGTCGAATATGACGAGACTTACCGTTGTATATTGAACTTCGTGCCCTTCCTAGAGCCGACTAACTATCGCAGTAGATCATAATAGAAGACACGAGTTTATCCCAATATGGGACATCCTCTAGAAAACCATGAAGCCACTCAGCTTCCTCTCCCGCTTTATCTAAAGCGATAAATTCCGAATTCATCGTGGATCAGGAAATAAGAGTTTGCCTAGAGAATTTCCAAGACACAGCTCCACCACCGATTGTAAAAATATATTCGTTGGTGGACTTGATGTCGTCGCTATCAGGTATCCAGTTTGCATCGATGTACTCCTCTAATACCGCTGGATATCTTGAATAGTGTAACCCAAAATGTAGCGTGAACTTTAGGAACCGTAGTATCCTGTTCAACGATTTCCAGTGATCCTCACTTGGATTTCGAGTGAACCTAGCCAATTTATTGACTACATGAGCGATATCAGGTCAAGTGCAGTTTGTGATATACTTCAGACTACCAATCACCTGCGCATATCACTCCTGGCGTATGGGCGTAGCCAGATATTTGTCAAGCTTTTGACTTATATCCAATGGTGTTGATACCGGTGAACTGTCGAACATCCCAAATTTCTTCACTACATTCTCGATGTAGTGAGATTGAGATAAGACCAGTCCATTAGATGTCTTAGAGATCTTGATCCCTAAGATGACATCTGCAATGCCCATATTTTTCATGTCAAAACACTGTTTTAACATGTTCTTAGTCTCTAGGATTATTCTAGGACAACTTCCAGTGATCAACAAGTCATCTACATATAGACATATCATGACGAAAGATTTGACATTTCCTTTCATGTAGACACATTTGTTGTCACGACCCGACCTCGGGCCCGCAATTGGTGCCTTACCCCGGGCACCCTAGTGATAATACATCAGAGAAAACCAGCGGAATAAAACTCATAGTCATGTAACAATGAAATACAACAAAAACAGGCTAACCAATAAGGTCACCTTTCTGCATATATATATATATATATATATCAAAACCCGAACAGTTATCCTTTACACAACCCAACTCACAACAGGACTACAAACCCCTAAGAGTTTTTGACATAACAACTATGACGGGACAGGGCCCCGCCATACCCCTGAATGTACCTGTACCAACACTGACAGGGAACCATACCAAAAGATAAGCCTCCGAAGAAATGGAGCTTCCCAATACGTAGAACCGTGATCCTATGAGCGAGGATCAACAACCGGTGTACCTCTTCCTGCGGCATGAACGCAACCCCGGGCGAGGTCGATAACAGTACCAGTATGTGGCGAAATCAGTTGTAATGAAATCACATTTCATCCTCTTAAAAGACCATTTCACAATATATAGCGATCAGTCGGGGGACGCGTGCCTCAAAATCATTACTCACATATAACCATGGGTCTCACGCCCACAATATCAATCATGCGTGGAATTCGCCCGCCACCGTGGCGATCCATGATGTAAATAACACCCATATGTGTACTGAACACTAGATCCGCTGCGTCATAAACCGATCGGGCGAGTAGGAGAGCCAACTACGGATCCGGCTGCATCATAAAACTTCACGGGCCAAGTACGGAAGCCAACTATCAGATCCAGCCTGCGTCACGCAACTGACCGGGGCAAGTATCTTAAGCCAACGTATCAGAGCATACCGTATCACGAGATATGACCGGGGAAAGTATCTTAAGCCATCTACCAGAGCCTGCCGATACACGAGAAATGACCAGGACAAGTATCTAAAGTGTGCCTGTAACTACATGTACAAATCAAGCCCGTGACCACTCATCACTGCGGCAAGCTTCATGGATAGCTAGTCCATGGACTAATAACATCACCCGAGAATTGAACCCGCACCATGGCCGCATGCCCCCGGAATCTCTCATCGGTGTAAGCATGGCCATGGAACAATCATAGTGGACGCATACCCGTGGACCATCCATCAGTGTCGGTATGTCCAAGTAAATAGCAAGATAATCGGCCCTCCATCGAGAGACGCGGTAGCATAAGAATACGACACTTGCACAACAAGGCTATCACAAGCAAGCATAAGCAAGTTACCATACTTCTAGACTTTCATTAACACGTAAACTGATTCACCATTTTATAAACTCAAGGTACTTTCATTTTATGCCAACAATTCGGGTTTTAACCCCAAAGTACTACTCCTTCAGAAAATCATTACAAGACCTTTAAAATCAAGTAAGTAAACCGTTCTTTTATCCTCCTCAAGTCGTTATAACTAACTTCTCATAAAGCTATTATAACACTTATGTTTTAATCAATTCAAAACAACTACATTTATTTTGGAAAACCAAGAGGACTTATTCTTTTAAAACCAAGTATCAATTTCTTTCCAAATAATGATTCACAACTTTTTAGAATAATTCAAGGCTCTTTAAGATTTAGAAGTCAAGTCAAGTACATCAAAAATGAAACTAAATTCATTTAACACACGTACGTCTACCGTACTATATATTTCACAACAATCATGCTCAAGAGGATAGGAAGAGTCACATACCTCCTCGGCTAAAACCACTTGCCAAGTCGAATATGCCGCGCGTATAATATCCACCTATAATAACCATAACACGTTTATCAACTTCTAGTTTTCTTCGTAGAGTATTTCTAAGCATAAGGTCTCTTATTCTACGGAAAATTGGCAGCACTTCCCCTGTTTCTACGTACTTTTCCACCTTTTTCAAGGCCCGAAATCAATAAACAATTGCCACATTTAAGGCGCAATAATATAGCAAGTCAAAGGGGATTACACGACTAACTGAACGTGTAAAATTCAGCCCCTTAATCTACCAAAGTTGTCCATAATACTAGTCCATAGTCCAATGTAAAATCAGTCCAATGTAAAAACAGTCCAAAGTCCATGTCCTTTAGTTGGTGTTCTTGGCCAACTACTACAATCAAAACTGTCCAGTTTTTCGGCTAGCATGCCAATACTTGTTTCATTACTTCTTTCATATTCCAATCTTTATATAAATTATATTAACTTGTTATTAACAAGATTCCTTCATGTCAACAAGTAATAGGTAATGTTTTAACAACTTTTATGGCTAGCATGCCAATTTCTCAATTTTAACAACTTTATTAAGGTCCAAATCTTTTCAACCTTCCTTCCATATATCATATACTCATATACAGAACAACATATGTAATTTCCAATTTCACTAAAAGGAAAAAGATTATTACCTCAATAAGCCCAAAATTTCCAAGATTATAAGTCGATCCTTAGGAATCTTAGCTCATATTCCTTACGTTCCAATCCACTCCAAGCAACCCTTAGAAGTTTCTAACCAACTTCTCTTAACACTTCATCCAAAAATATGAAGATCACCTTAGGGTTTCACTTTGCGACTATCGGATTAACGTAGTATTTCCGGGATTTTTGTGTTGGGATATTTTTAGAACACTACTAGGGACACTTGAATTAAGTGTTGGGATTTATCAACAACAATTGAAGAATTTGTTCATCACAAATGGGTGTTGGCCGAGAGCTCTCTAAAGGGAGGGAGTATATTTTTGTCTTGGAAAATTCTAAGTGTTGATGAAGTCTTCAACCCAAGGTGTGTATATATAAGACAACCAAGGGCTAGGATTGAAACAAATGTGTGGTTGAGATTGGGGACAAGTGTGTGTGGGTCCCACAAGCCACTTATCCACACAAATATCTTGGCCACTTGGCTTGTCCACTTGTCCATCATTCTCGCCCAAATGGGCCACATGGGAGTGACACGTGTCGCCCTCCTATTGGTACAAATTATTTCATCCCCTCACAATCTCAATAATTGGTCAAATATCGAAAACCTTGTGGGCCCCACAAAACCGTAAATTTTTCCAATGGGCCCCACGTGACCAATTCTGGAAATAAAATCCATAATTCTATTATATTCCAAAAAGTCCAAATCCCGAATCTGAGAACTCAATTCTCCTTATTAAACACTTTTCCTTCACGGGTTCCGAGATTTCTTTTTAAGGAAAAAGCGCATCTTCAATCGTTCCATGATTTAACCCTTATCGTCTTACGTACGTTCTCTTATTCTTGTGTTGGAACTACGGGGTGTAACATTTGTCACCTCCATTAATGGCGTATCCTTTTGATAGTATAGTACTATCAAATTTCTCGTGCCATTGTTTAGGGGCTTGTTTCAGCCCGTACAACGATTTAACAAGCCGACATACTTTTGTCTCTTGTCCTGGAACCACATACCCCTCAGGTTGATCCATATATATTTCTTCTTCCAAATCACCATTTAGGAAGGCAGTCTTAACATTCATTTGATGTATTTTAAGATCCCGCAAGGCGGCTGTTACACCCCGGAAATTCCAGGATATGTTTATAAGAACGTACGTAAGAACTAAAAAATGTTAAGATTTGAGACGAGTAAAATTTATCGGAATTATGGAATTGTCGGAAAATGTAATATTGTGACGAATGGGAGGGCGACACGTGTCACCCCCCCTTAGGTTGTCTTGGACGAAATTTACCATGGGCAAAAGGGTCATTTGACCATTAAATTGATGAGTAAGTCTTGCTAAAGTCTTGAAGCTTGACAATGTTGACTAAGTCAAAGGCCACTTGGACTTGATCCATGTGAAGCTCATCCAAGCCACACAATTGTACTAATCTTGACCCTCCATCATGTTATATATGTATACTAGTGCAAGACAAGCTCCACACTTAGCAAAAATTTCAAAAAAATCTTGAAGAGCTCTTATGTAGCTCTCGGCTTTGAGGGGTTTCAAGAGAAGAATTTTTTTCAATTTTTGTCCAATAATTTTCATACTTTAAACCAAGGTTCCTAAGAGTATTGTAAGGGTATCTCAATAGAAATATCCCGGAAAAGTGGCATTTTCGTATTAGTCGCAAGGCGGAAAGTTAAGGAGTTCTTTAACTTTGAAGTTGGAACTTGAAGATGAGTTCTTCATAAGCTTCTAAGGGTTGCTTGGAGTGGATTGGAACGTCGAAAGAAGGAGCTAAAGTTGCTAAGGATCGACTTGTAGTCTTGGATCATATTTGGGCTAAATGAGGTATAATCTTCGTCTTACTTTTGTAATTGAAGATTCCATGTTATTATAAGTTGGAAATGATCATGTGATATGTGTTATGAAGATTGATAAGTGTTATGGAAATTTAGTAGCTCAAATCCGAAAATGACATGTTGAGTCATTTGAAATTGAATTACATTTTGGTCGTTAATTAGAATCGTCGCATATTACCTACTTGAAGATTGTAGTAGTTATACTCAATTGCGGCTTGATAACATGTTATACTAAACAACTTGGATTGAAAAGAAATTGGAAGAAGAATTGGCATTGTTGCCCTAATTGCCGAATTGACATTGTAGTTTAGACTAGTATGTTATATATTGTGGGGCGGAATTTTACATGTCTTGATTAAGCGTGTAATCCCCTATTGTTAACTACTTTTTTGGGCCTTAAATGTGGCGTGTTTGGTTATTGAATTCGGCCTTGAAAAAGGTGGCAAAGTATGTAGAAACAAAAGAAGTGCTGTCCGATTTTCCGTAGAATTTAGTGACTTTGCACTTGGAATATTCTACGTTTGAAGTAAGAAGTTAATAGACGTATTATGGTCATTATATGTTGACATACTACGTACGGCGAATTGGACTTAGCAAGTGGATTAAACCGAAGAGGTATGTGGAACTTTCTTATCTCTTGAGCATGAATAAGTTGTAAATGTATAGTACGGTGAGCGTCTGAGATTTTGATAATCTAGGTCCATTTGATATCCTTGGCTTATTTTAAGAATGTCCAAGTTGATTGAGTTAGGGAATTAACTCACTTGTTTAAATATTAAGGATATCTTGGTTTTCAAAAGTTAAGAGACTTTAAGTATGTTGAAAGTATTATTGATACTTGTTTTGTTGGAAAGTTTAAGTCTCTTTGTTATAAAGAAGTATGTAAGTTGCTAAAATATAAAACTAGTATAGCGGCTTTATGGGAAGTTGGTTATAATAGCTTTACGAAAAGTTAAAAAAGTGGTTTACTCTAAGTAATATAAGTATGAAAAATGACTTGATAATGAAAGGCAAATTGATTTAAAGGCATCAATTGCTTAAGCTTTTTAAAAGAAAGAAGTCACTTGATTTAGAAGCCTGAAAATGTATTCTCTAAAAAGTAGTTATGACTTGATACTATGGTTACTAGTATCTTGGAAGTTTTATACGAAAAAGAGTCATTTTAAAAGAGTGGAAGTATGTAGTACCTTGGGTTAAATATCCGAATTTTTATAAAAGACATGTTAGTGCCTTAAGTAAACTAAAATGAGAGTGTATATGAATAAGACTAATAAGAAGTTAGGGGGATTTCTTAACTTGCTTATTTATTGTATGATAAGCCGGTAGTGCTTATGTTATGTATGATAAGCCGTTAGGGCTTATGTTATGTATGATGGTCGGTTGAGATAGGGTAAGAGTATAAATGAGGGGTAAACCCCCAAGATCGTTATACCACCTTCTTCAGGGTAAGAGTATATCTGAGGGGTAAATCCCCAAGATCGTTATACCACCTTCTTCAGGGTAAGAGTATATCTGAGGAGTAAATCCCCAAGATCGTTATACCACATTAGTGGATTTGCTACCCACGATCACGAGGAATACCTCATGCGAGTCCTTATGGGCTTATGCGGGTGAAATAGTCCCGTGCGGTAGTCTGACCTATCACGAGAATACCTCAATGCGGGTCCACACGACTATGCGGGTGAAATAGTCCCGAGTAGGATTGCTTAATGATCTGCGGGCGGGTGGTCTGCTTTGATCGCGAGCTTCCTATTTTTATGTTGTAAGTATACTTTTGATTACTCTCATTGTTAGTAAGGCCTTTGTATCGTTAATTGAGTTATCATACATCTCCAATTTTATTATAGACTTATGATTTCATTCTGATCTTTCGGTTTCACATATTTGGTACATGTTATCGACCTCCGAAGTGCGTTTCATGCGCAGTAGAGTACGTATTCTTGATCCTCGCTCTTAGGATCACTGTTCATTTGTTGAGAAGCTCCTTTATTCGAGGCTTATCACGATATTGTCGGTTGTTGTACATTCGGGGTATGGCGGGGCCCTGTCACTTGAGTTGTTATTCTTAGAAGTGCAGTAGTCACATTGTGGTTTGGGTTGTAAAGAAGAAAAAAATGTCTTTGTTTTATTCGTATAGTTTACGGAAGGTGGCCTTATCGGCTGCTTTGTTGTTATTTTATGTTTAAGCATTTTATCAGTTGTGTATGTTCATTGCTATTCTCGATGTATACCGAAAAGTGCCCAGTAGGACACGATCGCGGGCGGTGTCGGTCGTGACAAAAGTGGTATCAGAGCAGTTAGTCCTCGGAAAGTGTCTACAGACCGTGTCTAGTAGAGTCTTGATTATCGGTGTGTTGTACACCACATCTATAATCAGGAGGCTGCAGGACATTTAGGATTGGCTTCCATTCTTCTCACTCTAAGATCGTGCGATAGAGCTGTATGGTTAGGGTCGTCTCTCCCTAACAAGTTATGATTGTTTGCATCTACGAGAAAGGCAGCAGTGACCCAGGAAAGATTATGTGGATTGCGTATCCAGGTTGGTAATGTTTGTAGTTGGTATTGTGACATACAACTATACGGATTTATGTATGAATCGACGCGTATTTGCCTAGAATGATTTTAGGTTACCAGGATTTGGTAAGGACTAAATAAATACCGGGAAGGTATGAAACATTTTAATGAATTCTCATCAAGGTTTTACGTACTAATTTGAGATAATTAGGAAATGATGAGCTGTCTGAGAGTAAAATGGACCCTTAAGGGAATTAATGGAAGACTATGTTAATAGATTGAGCTACGTAGTAGGATTTCGAGAATGGTACGGGTGAGATCCGTATGGAGTAAGTATGGTTGTTGTGGTCAAGACAACACGATTATGGTATTACGATAAGTTTTGTACCGTTCTGGGGGTGATAAGGTAGGCATGGAGCATGGAAATTGCAATCCTAAGAATGTGATAACCACCGAGACCTTAGGTATATAAGGCCTTCTCGGGTAGTAAAAAGTTAAGACAGACCAAGGAAAAGAGTTAAATACGACGCCGAGTCGGGTTGGGGACCTATTAAGGGTCGCCCCATAGCTTGAAATGGAATGGGATCAGTTGGTAGTAGTCCCGCTATGTGACAGGGTCACGAGGGTGTAATGCTCAAGTTTAGTTAATCGTTTTACGGGTTCGTGGACGCATTCCACCGAAACCAGGTTGTGAGAGCTGGAACTGGCCTTATGTTGTTTAGAATAGTAACTCCAAAGATTGGAAGCCCGAATCAGTATGAAGTCTATGTACGTACGCTACAATAAGTTTGGAAGTGCGGGAAAAATGCGACCGATGAAAGAGAACAACCAAGTGTAAAGAAATGGGCAGGAATCCATGAGGACCTTTGAGGTGACTACACTCGTGAGTGTTGGGTGGTAGGCGGCGGTTAGATAATAATTGCCGTGTAATCTGATCGTTGGACCACTAGCAGACCTAGCGGCTGTTATGTGACATTGAGGTCATTATGAGTGCGGGCTAGTTGGCCTCTTGTTATGCCAACGTTATTGCAGAGAGATTGACTCGATTCGATTTTACGTAAGCTGATTATCCAGTGTAAAGGAAGAGAAGTGGTAGTAACCAGTGAATTATCCTTCCTTCTTTGGCATCATTGTTTTTCTTTTTAAGCCTGTGTGACTTGTTCACTTGAGGTAAATTGACGCAGAAAGTAAGTAATAATTGAATTTGAAGGAATTTATGTTAAGTGCCCTTGGAGGTACTTGGAGTTGGTGTGGTGTGGCGGTCAGGGCCACGACCTTTCCAGATAATTTCAGGAAAATATACAAGGCAAGAATAAAATAAGTACGAGTGCTACGGGCGGAAAGCTGAGGGCATCTTTGGTAGGTTTTGAAAATCTACACGAACTTAAAGGCGGTGCGTGATGATTAGATAATTACTGGACCGCAAGAGGACCCTATTAGAGTTGCGACTCCAAGGAAAGTTTAAGAAAGGGAGATAAGTTCTCTTCCCCACGTAAAAGGACAGTTTTACGTATTATGGGGTTGCGTGTACCCATGTTTTTAGACGCAGTATATGAGACTGGTAAGGTCTTCGGTATCGTCATGCCATAGGTTACAGTGGTAGATAACCGTGGGAAAAGTGTTGTGTTGGGGTAATTAAGAGCAGCGTGCAATTGGTCGGGAAGTATCGTAAAGATATAAATGCGGGTTATGCGCATGTATGAAGCATGCGATTATGAATCAAGATAGAAATACTTTTGCTAATAATAAGCCTAAGGTAAGGATATGGTCGTAATGATAAAGAAGAATACGACTATGGTTATGTAAGTTGCGAGATATGACTACGGACTAGTGTAAAGACCATTAGTAAATAATGGGAAGTAAGAACATTTAGAAATGTGGTAACACCTAGCTATAGGCTCTACAAGCGGGAAAGGAAAATCGGATTACTACTTTCTGAGATCAAGGAAATCCCCTAAATTGTGATTGTGAGGAAGTCTTGGCCATGGGGCAAGCAAAGGAATCAAATCTAAGTTTAGTGACCAAGTTTGGTTGCACAGAGAAAGGAACAGGAACCATGATTGAGGTTAAGGATACCGAATATTTCACGATTATGAGAAAGACTTCCGATTATTGGAAGATAAGTTGACCACGACTACGATTCTAACTCCTCACGATAGACTAGAGGTTAGGTTATTATGATAACACGTTGGGTGTTGGGCTAGGTTGTGTCTTGTGACGCGATAAGGGTAGAGCCTATGTTTTCCGGTAGTTAGGGAGCGAGGAAAGAAATTACGCCACTTAGATTTAGTGTGGCGGTTAAATCATGCCTTGAAGATTTAGGGCATGGCGTATTTAGACTTCATGTGGATATTTATGCGGACCACAAAAGCCTCGGTATATCTGCAGGTGAGGCGATAGAATTTGCGGCAATGCGGTGGTTAGAGTTATTCAAGGATTGTGATATCGATATCCTATACCACCCGGGGAAAGCCAGCGATTAAAGATACTCTTAGTCGTGGATCTAAGGGTAGTATGCCGGATGGGCAGCGGATAGGCGGGCGTGGTCCGTGAGATTCTTCGATTCTGAGCCTAGGGTTCGATTATTTGTTTCAAGGTTAATGAAGTTTAGATCCGAGAGGTTGCCGAGTCTTGTCGTTGAGGAGGTAAGAGGCGGCAGATGAGGATCCGATTATGATCTGACTCTCAGAAGAGAAGAGCACTGTTTGAGTAGCACCGGATGAGGTCTTTGTGATATGAGATAGATTGTGTGTACGGTCTTTGCAGGACTAGTCAGCAGGTTTTAGGGGAGGCATACAGTGCTTATTGCTCAAATTGTTCGGGGTCGACTAAGTTGTGTCGTGACCTCAGATGTATGTATGTGTCACGCCCCAAATTTTCCTAAGTCTTTACTTAGGGCGTGATGACACCTGGACAATTTTTTCCCACCAGGAGCACCATTTAATTCTCTTTATTTAGAAATTTGAACTTATATTCAAATACGGAGCTATTAATAAAAATAACAATAAAGAAATTTGTTTATGACTTTATTGAGAATATAACGCGAGCCCATGCTCATGCAAATATTGTTCTACATAGACATACTGACAAAGATTATTCTAAGTTGGAAGGGAGACCATTCCACACGGGCATTCCCCGAGACACTGGAACTGACATCCTGAACCTGACGAATACCAAGCCCGAAGCAATGGACTTGGTATGACAAGAGGCTGCGGGACGATCGCTAGCCTTGGCGTGGAGCCTTTCCTCTATCACACTTTCCTGAAACATGTTAAATAAAGAGTCAGCCCTACCATCTGGGGCTGAGTGAGAATCTTACCCTGCAATTCAAAGTAACACCACAATATTCCAAGTGCAATCACATTATAACGTAATAAGCATATTGCAAAAACATATCAGGTTACAACATTTTTAAATAAGCAACAACTCCTCATAGGAAATTCTCGGTTTAACTAACACTTCATTTTATCTCGTATTATACGTTAAGACATTCCCCTGCATTTCCACATGTTTATTACATTTATATATTTGTGAACGCGTATTCACTTTTCATATTTATATATAGATGAACATGTATTCATCTTTCATATTTGTTGCGGCGTGCAACCCGATCCATTATATTTACGTATTTGTGAACATGCATTCACTTTACGTTTTGTTGCGGCGTGCAACCCGATCCATTATGTTTACGTATTTGTGAACGCGTATTCACTTTACGTTTTGTTGCAGCGTGCAACCCGATCCATTATATTTACGTATTTGTGAACACATATTCACTTTACGTTTTGTTGCGGCGTGCGGCCGATCCATTATGTTTACGTATTTGTGAACGCGTATTCACTTTACGTTTTGTTGCGGCGTGCAACCCGATCCATTTATTTACGTATTTGTGAACACATATTCACTTTACGTTTTGTTGCGTGCAACCCGATCCATTATGTTTACGTATTTGTGAACGCGTATTCACTTTACGTTTTGTTGCGGCATCTGGCCGATCCATTTTGTTTACGTATTTGTGAACGCGTATTCACTTTACGTTTTGTTGCGGCGTGCAACCCGATCCATTTTGTTTACGTATTTGTGAACGCGTATTCACTTTACGTTTTGTTGCGGCGTGCAACCCGATCCATTATATATTTATATATTTATGTGAACACGTATTCACTTTTCATATTTTTCAGAAGATCGAATAAATATTATTCTCTTTTCTAACATTCTGTCATTCATACTTGTAACGATTATAACTTTTTAACCATAACTCCAACTAAGGTGTTTCTCAAGCGGAAACTAAGGTAAGACGGAGATCTTTCACTGTACCAAATTTCATTTAAAACTACTTTGGGTAACTAACACAAATTTATCCTCAAAACAGCCACATAAAATTTGTTTCGGCAGAATTTTTATTAAACAGCACCCAATCTTAGAATAGTCATAACTCCTAATCTGTAAACCCGTTCAAGCCCCATAAAATCTCAAAACGACGAGAACAGAGAGATACATGTCTCCATGTGAACCATCCTTTCATATTCCGTACCATTTGGTACAGTTTTACACTTTTATTCGCTGCCCTTCCTGGATCTCGATAGATCCGAGGCAGAAACTTTAAATAGCGATAACTCTCAAACCGTAAGTCGTATAGACCCCCGTAAGGTCTCAAAATGTCCAAAACAAATAGATATAGAACTTTCATTTAGCAACAATTTTCATCTTCCCCACATATTAGTACAGTATTACGTTTCAACATCCTTCCCTTCTGGATTCCGACGAATCCGAGGCAGCAACTTCAAACTACAATAACTCTCAACTCGTAAGTCCGTTTTAATAACTCTTTATCTATATCTGTCCGTAACAGAGAGATTTACAACCATGTAAATTTTCATATAATTCTAATAAGTAAAACTCAATAAAAACAGTTCGTAATTATATCTTTCCGAATTTCGGCCAAATCTAAGGCAGGAACTTTGAACTATGATAACGTTCAAACCGTATGTCCATTTTACCTCATTTTTGGTTCTATATGATCATAATAGAGGGGTGTACCACTCTTCCGAATTTCATCAAATTCTAACAATTATAACTCAGTGAGAACAGTTCGTAAAGTTCATGACGCAACTAGTCGTCTAAACAATCAAAAGTTCAATATTTCTTTTCAACACTCAATTCTTATTCTAACATGTATTGAACTAAAAATAAAGGATGTTACCAAGAATTTCTGAGTGAGAAAACTCACCTTGTAAGTGTGAAGATTATTGTTGTGTGGTTGCTAAAATTATTCTTACTCTCTAGTATTTTGCTTCTTGTTCTTCTTGCCCTCTTGGTATTTTTTTCCTCTTCTTTTCACTTGTTTTTTTCTGATTTTCTAACCTTTATGTTATGTACTTTGTTTGTGTGTAAATACAATGTATAAGTGGAGAGTTTTTTTATAACTTATGGGAGGTGAAATGACAAGAGTTGGAGGGGAAATGAAAAGGGGGGAAGGGAAGGGAAATGATGCACATGCACGTAATGCTGCATGTTTTTTTTTGTTTTTTTTTCTTTTGTTTTTCTTTTTGTTTTCTTATTTTCATTTCATCTATCTATTTATCCAACTTTAACACTAACTCTATCCCATGCAATTTATTCTTTGTTTTCTTATATATATATATATATTTATTAACCCAACCACAACTATATATTATTATTATTATTTTTTTCCGGATTTCACATTCTCTCCTCCTTAAGCAACATTCGTCCTCGAATGTGAATAAGGTCGTAACATAATCACATAGACACAATAATGTTTATTGTTATTGTAACACTAATTTGGGGCTTCACATTCTCCCTTCCTTAAAAAGCATTCGTCCTCGAATGAGAATAAGGTTGTAACACATGCATATAGACACGCAAATGGCACACATATGAAGTACTATGTAATGCATTTTTTGTATTACCTTAGTCAAATAGGAATGGATATTTGACTTTCATCGCCTCTTCTGCTTCCCAGGTGGCTTCCTCTGTGGAGTGATTCTTCCATAGGACTTTCACGGAAGCAATATCTTTATTTCTAAGGCGTTGGACCTTTCTATCAAGTATTTCTACCGGAGCCTCTTCATATTGAAGCTCTTTATTAAGAACTATCTCCTGGGGAAGGATGACGTGACTTGGATCGTGCAAGTATTTTCGTAACATTGACACATGAAATACTGGATGCACTGCTTCCAGCTCTTGTGGAAGTGCTAATTCGTAAGCCACATTCCCACTCTTCGTGAGACCTCATATGGCCCAATAAACCTTAGGCTCAATTTCCCTTTCTTACCAAAGCGCATCACTCCGCCATTGGGGACACTTTTAAAAATACTTTCTCCTCTTAGAATTCAAGATCTCTTTTCCGATGATCTGCATAGGACTTATGACGGCTATGAGCTGTTTTGATCCGCTCCCGAATCATCTGTACCTTATCATTTGTTTCCTGAATGACTTCAGGTCCGAACAGTTGCGTCTCACCCACCTCGAACCATCCAAGTGGAGACCTACATTTTCGTCCATATAATGCTTCAAACGGGGCCATTTGTATGCTAGAGTGAAAACTATTGTTGCGAACTCAATTAGACATAGATGGTCCAACCACTTCACGAAAATCTAACACACAAGATCGCAACATGTCCTCAAGTGTTTGAATTGTTCGCTCAGCTTGCCCATCTGTTTGCGGGTGGAAAGCTGTGCTTAACTTAACTTTTGTCCCGAGACCCTGCTGGAAACTTTGCCAAAAGTGTGAGGTGAATCGGGAACCCTATCTGAAATAATTTGTAAGGGAATCTGTGTAACCGCACAATCTCCTTCAAATAAATCTGTATTGTCTTGTGGTGCGCGTCGTAGTCTTGATCGGTAAGAAATGGGCAGAATTTGAAAGACGATCAACAATCACCCAAATAGAATCAAAACCTTCTCGAGTTTTCGGTAGACCAGTTACAAAATCCATATGAATCGCCTCCCATTTACACATGGTAACACAAATGTCCTGAAGTAATCCTCCAGGTTTGTGATGTTCAGCTTTCACCACCTGACATATAATACACCTCCCGACAAAATCCGCAAAGTCTATCCTCATCCCGCCCCACCAGCATTTGCCTTGAGGTCTGATACATTTTGTTGATCTGGATGAATGAAATATCTTGTGTTGTGACCTCATCTAAGATCTTCCTCCTTAGATCCTTTACCTTAGAACACATAACCTACCCTTATACCTAAGTGGTTCCACATGATCTCCTAATGTAAATCGTGAAGGTTTTCCATGTTGGATCCTCTACCGAAATCCTACAAACTCAGTATCCTCAAATCGACTTTCTTTTATTTCAAGCTAAGGCATCATGAGGTATCATGTACCACCACCCTACCTTCACCAATCTCGCTAAGCTAACCCCGAGGTTTCCAATCTTTGTACCTCACTAACAATACCCCTCATTTGTATTGCCAAATGGGCCAAGCTGCCCATTGATCTCCCATCGAGCGCGCCACCACCACGTTGGCTTTCCCAGGATGGTAAAGAATACTAAGGTCATAATCCTTAAGCAACTCTAACCATCTTCTTTGTCGGAGATTCAAATCCTTCTACGTGGTTATGTACTGCAAACTCTTATGATCTGTAAATATGTCCACATGCACACCATACAAATAATGTCTCCATATTCGTAAGGCAAACACCACCGCAGCTAATTCCAAGTCATGAGTTGGGTAATTCTTCTCATGTATCTTCAATTGTCTAGATACATACGCAATAACCTTTCCAAACTGCATCAAGACACATCCTAAACCAACTCTAGAGGCATCGCAATAGACTGTGAACCCTTCTTGTACCGATGGTAAGTTTAGGACTGGTGCAGTAGTCAACAATTCCTTTAGTTTGTGAAAACTTGCTTCACATGCTTCTGACCACTGGTACTTAACCGTTTTTTTGAGTCAACCGGGTCAAAGGAGCATCAAGACTAGAAAAACCTTTTACGAATCTTCTATAATACTCAGCCAAACCCAAGAAACTTCTAACCTTTGTTGGAGTGGTCGGTTTTGGCCAGTTATTTACTGCTTCTATCTTCTGGGGGTCTACCATAATTTCATCCCTTGACACAACATGACCCAAAAAGACTACCTTTTCCAACCAAAATTCACACTTTGAAAATTTAGCATATAGTTTCTCCTGTTTCAAGACTTGAAGCACTACACTCAGATGTTCTTCATGTTATTCAACACTCTTGCTGTAAATTAGGATATCATCTATGAACACGATCACGAACAAATCTAGAAATGGTTTGAAGAATCTGTTCATTAAATCCATAAAAGTTGTTGGGGCATTGGTTAACCCAAAAGACATGACCAATAACTCATAATAGCCGTATCGAGTTCTAAAGGTTGTTTTGGATATATCATCTGGATTTATTTTCAGCTGGTGATATCCCGAACGGAGATCAATCTTGGAAAAATAGCTAGCTCCCTGAAGTTGGTCAAAAAGATCATCGATTCTAGGTAATGGGTATCGGTTCTTGATCGTGACCTTATTGAGCTGCCGATAATCGATGCACATTCGGAGCGATCCGTCTTTCTTTTTCACAAACAGATCGTGCACCCTGGGAAACACTAGGCCTTATAAAGCCTTTATCCAGAAGATCCTTCAATTGTTCTTTTAACTCCCTTAATTCAGCTGGGCCATTCGATATGGAGGAATAGAAATGGGTCTTGTACCCGGAATTAACCCTATAGCAAACTCCACTTCTCTATCCGGAGGAAGGCCTGGAAGATCTTCAGGAAAAAAAAACCTCCGGAAAATTTCGAACAATAGGAACATCATTCACTGCTGGGGATTCCTTTTGGGTATCCACTATATTAGCCATATATGCATACTCCACTCTGTGACTTCTCAATAACTTTTGAGCCCCAAGGTAGGAAATAAACTGACCTGAGGATATTCCAATCCTACCCCTTATAACAACTTCTGGTTCTCCGGAAAAAGTTAATCTTACTATCTTTCGCCGACAATCTAACATGGCATAACATGCCGACAACCAATCCATACTCAAAATGACGTCGAAGTCTACCATATCAAGTAGTACTAGGTTCACCATTGTTCCCCTGCCATTCACTTCTAATGGGAAATTATTTACCACCCGAGAGGCCCAAATTGAGGCCCCTACTGGTGTCATAACCTCAAAAGGTTCACTTAACTAAGAAGGTTCTACGTGTAAATTCTTAGCAAAGCCCATTGACACATATGAAAATGTAGAGCCGCGATCGTATAATACAAATGCAGGAATACTCGAGACTAGCAAAATACCTGTGACCACCGCATTAGATGCTTCTGCCTCATTCCTCTGGGGCAAAGCGTAGAGCCGATTAGAATTGTTGGGTTGTTGACCTCCCTGACTTTGGCGGGGTTGGTTTCCATGATTTCCCCTGTAGGCAGATGTGGTTGCTTCTGACCTCCCCTGAATAGATTGAGTTTGGGTCATCTTCTTGCAATCCCTGGCATAGTGGCCTGACTCTTCACAGTTATAACATGTCTTCGTTAAGAGCCGACATTCTCCAATGTGTTTCTTCTGACAAACCTTACAAACCGATTTGTCACCTCCTGTGTTAAGGTTGGTGGCCTTGTCTTTGCTACCTTGGTAATTAAACAAATTATTATCCTTAGGCCTGAAATGAGACTGGCCTATAAACTGGTTTGGTCTTGAAGAACTCTTACTAATCTCTTGCCTCTGTTTTTTTTTTATTTTGATTAAAGGATCCCAATGATCGAAACCTCTTATGTGATTACTCTCTTTTTCCTTTAGCAAAATCTTTTACCCTCATTGTTATGTCAATGATATGAAGGTACGTCCGATCATGGGATAATGACAATACCTTCTCTGCTATGTTTGGGTTTAAACTCTCAACAAAAATTTTAACCTTCCCGCTTTTCGTAGGAATAATATGTGTTTTGTATGTCGACAATTACACGAACTGAGTGTCGTATTCTTGCACACTGTGGTCTCTTTGTTTCAACTGTTCAAACTCACGTCTGAACGCATATTTTTGGGGTTAGGTATGTACTTTTCAATAAATCTGGCTCTAAACTCCCCCATATCATCGGTGGTGATATCGAAGAATGATTTATTTTAAAATTTCTCCACCATACCCATGCGTCGTCCACTAATGTGCTCTTTGACGTCATGCGTCTTCGCACCTTTTAGGGTAAACAGTAGGTCTTATACCTCTTTGAGAAACACTATTGGGTCAGACTTGGAGTCCTTCCCTGTGTAGATAGGTTCTCTTCTTCACATAAAATTCACCGCATAGTCTTTCTGGTACAGACTGGGCTCCTACCTTTTTGGCCGGTGGTGCAGTCATATCTCGTTATTTTATCATTATACAATCTCCTTTCACAATCATTTCCAAGGAGGTAGTATGAGAATCAAGTCTTTGAAAAGACTCAAGATAGACACGAGAGGAGTATGAAAGAAGGAAAACTTTAGGATGTTATTCTGTTTACTTATTACTAAGGTGGCGCGCACACCGTCGCAATAAGTAACCGTTCAAACACCCAACTCGAAGAAACTTCCTAGAATCTCCTAATCGGGTTTAGCTTTGATACCAACTTGTCACGCCCAAAATTTTCCTAAGTCTTTACTTAGGGCGTGATGGCACCTGGACAATTTTTTTCCACCAGGAGCACCATTTAATTCTCTTTATTTAGAAATTTGAACTTATATTCAAATACGGAGCTATTAATAAAAATAACAATAAAGAAATTTGTTTATGACTTTATTGAGAATATAACGCGAGCCCATGCTCATGCAAATATTGTTCTACATAGACATACTGACAAAGATTATTCTAAGTTGGAAGGGAGACCATTCCACACGGGCATTCCCCGAGACACTGGAACTGACATCCTGAACCTGACGAATACCAAGCCCGAAGTAATGGACTTGGTATGACAAGAGGTCATGGACGATCGCTAGCCTGGCGTGGAGCCTTTCCTCTATCACGCTTTCCTGAAACATGTTAAATAAAGAGTCAGCCCTACCATCTGGGGCTGAGTGAGAACCTTACCCTGCAATTCAAAGTAACACCACAATATTCCAAGTGCAATCACATTATAACGTAATAAGCATATTGCAAAAACATATCAAAGTTACAACATTTTTAAATATGCAACAACTCTCATAGGAAATTCTCGTTTAACTAACACTTCATTTTATCTCGTATTATACGTTAAGACATTCCCTGCATTTCCACATGTTTATTACATTTATATATTTGTGAACGCGTATTCACTTTTCATATTTATATATAGATGAACATGTATTCATCTTTCATATTTGTTGCGGCGTGCAACCCGATCCATTATATTTACGTATTTGTGAACACGTATTCACTTTACGTTTTGTTGCGTGCAACCCGATCCATTATGTTTACGTATTTGTGAACGCGTATTCACTTTACGTTTTGTTGCGCGTGCAACCCGATCCATTATATTTACGTATTTGTGAACACATATTCACTTTACGTTTTGTTGCGCGCAACCCGATCCATTATGTTTACGTATTTGTGAACGTGTATTCACTTTACGCTTTGTTGCGTGCAACCCGATCCATTTTGTTTACGTATTTGTGAACACATATTCACTTTACGCTTTGTTGCGCGCAACCCGATCCATTATGTTTACGTGATTTGTGAACGCCGTATTCACTTTACGCTTTGTTGCGCGCAACCCGATCCATTTTGTTTACGTATTTGTGAACGCCGTATTCACTTTACGTTTTGTTGCGGCGTGCAACCCGATCCATTTTGTATACGTATTTGTGAACGCGTATTCACTTTACGCTTTGTTGCGCGCAACCCGATCCATTATATATTTATATATTTATGTGAACACGTATTCACTTTTCATATTTTTCAGAAGATCGAATAAATACTATTCTCTTTTCTAACATTCTGTCATTCATACTTGTAACGATTATAACTTTTTAACCATAACTCCAACTAAGGTGTTTCTCAAGCGGAAACTAAGGTAAGACGGAGATCTTTCACTGTACCAAATTTCATTTAAAACTACTTTGGGTAACTAACACAAATTTATCCTCAAAACAGCCACATGAAATTTGTTTCGGCAGAATTTTTATTAAACAGCACCCAATCTTAGAATAGTCATAACTCCTAATCTGTAAACCCGTTCAAGCCCCATAAAATCTCAAAACGACGAGAACAGAGAGATACACGTCTCCATGTGAACCATACTTTCATATTCCTTACCATTTGGTACAGTTTTACACTTTTATTCGCTGCCCTTCCTGGATCTCGATAGATCCGAGGCAAAAACTTTAAACCGCGATAACTCTCAAACCGTAAGTCGGATAGACCCCCGTAAGGTCTCAAAATGTCCACAACATAGAGATCTAGAACTTTAATTTAGCAACAATTTTCATCTTCCCCACAGATTAGTACAGTTTTACGTTTCAACATCCTGCCCTTCTGGATTCCGACGAATCCGAGGCAGCAACTTCAAACTACAATAACTCTCAACTTGTAAGTCCGTTTTAATAACTCTTTATCTATATCTGTCCGTAACAGAGAGATTTACAACCATGTAAATTTTCATATAATTCTAATAAGTAAAACTCAATAAAAACAGTTCGTAATTATATCTTTCCGAATTTCGGCCAAATCTAAGGTAGGAACTTTGAACTATGATAACTTTCAAACCGTATGTCCATTTTACCTCATTTTTGGTTCTATATGATCATAATAGAGGGGTGTACCACTCTTCCGAATTTCATCAAATTCTAACAATTATAACTCAGTGAGAACAATTCGTAAAGTTCATGACGCAACTAGTCGTCTAAACAATCAAAAGTTCAATATTTCTTTTCAACACTCAATTCTTATTCTAACATGTATTGAACTAAAAATAAAGGATGTTACCAAGAATTTCTGAGTGAGAAAACTCACCTTGTAAGTGTGAAGATTATTGTTGTGTGGTTGCTAAAATTATTCTTACTCTCTAGTATTTTTCTTCTTGTTCTTCTTGCCCTCTTGGTATTTTTTTCCTCTTCTTTTCACTTGTTTTTTTATGATTTTCTAACCTTTATGTTATGTACTTTGTTTGTGTGTAAATACAATGTATAAGTGGAGAGTTTTTTTATAACCTATGGGAGGTGAAATGACAAGAGTTGGAGGGGAAATGAAAAGGGGGGAAGGGAAATGATGCACATGCACGTAATGCTGCATGTTTTTTTTTGTTTTTTTTCTTTTGTTTTTCTTTTTGTTTTCTTATTTTCATTTCATCTATCTATTAATCCAACTTTAACACTAACTCTATCCCATGCAATTTATTCTTTGTTTTCTTATATATATATATATATATTTTTATTAACCTAACCACAACTATATATTATTATTATTATTTTTTTCCGAATTTCACAGTATGGGTAAGATGACCGGAAAAGGGACGTAGCAGAGTTGTTGCTTAATATCCGAATTAGTAGCAGGTCATGGTTGAACACCAGAAGCCCAGTGGGCTATTACAGGCGATTTAGACCCCGACTTAGACATGGGAGGTAATTAAAATGGATCTTGTTCTGGTGGCATCGTACTCGGAGGAAGTGCGACTCCTGGGGTCATGGTAAATAGGTGTGAAACCAGTAGTGTTCTTCCTGTTAGGACCACTTACTCGGTGAGGTTCGTGCTAGCTTTTATAGCGATTGTGAGACCGCATCGGGTTCCTACATTATGATGTGACAGATGAGTTGATTCTGAGATAACTTCTGGAGGTTTTTCAGAAAGGATTAGGGACACATGTGAGTCTCAGTGTTGCATTACACCCTCAGACCGACGGGCAGGCAGAGCGTACTATCCAGACATTTGGGGATAGGTGGCGGGCCTGTGTTTTTTATTTTAGAGTTAGTTGAAAGAATTATTTGCCTCTTGCTGAGTTACGTACGATAACAGATACCCTTCTAGTATTCAGATGGCCTTGTATGAGGTCTTGTATGTAAGAAAGTGTAGATCGCCGGTTGGATGGTTCGACATAGGCGAGGTTCAGTTATTTGGTCCAGACTTGATTTAGCGGGCTGTGGATAAGGCGAAGCTTATCCGGAAAAGATTATTAGTAAGCTTAGAGTCAGCAGAAGCTTTATGCAGATAACCGACGTTGACACATGGGGTTCAGCTTGACATTTTAGTATGAGTATTGTTATTTCCTCGTGTGGTATTATTGATATGTAGGGGTTGTAAGGAGACTATGTCGCTATCTTTAAGTTTGACTCCCGAAAGAACATTCGGGGACGAATGTTTCTAGGGGGGGAAGAATGTTACACCCCAAAAATTCCAGGATATGTTTATAAGAACGTACGTAAGAACTCAAAAATGTTAAGATTTGAGACGAGTAAAATTTATCGAAATTATGGAATTGTCGGAAAACGTAATATTGTGACGAATGGGAGGGCGACACGTGTCACCCCCCCTTAGGTTGTCTTGGACGAAATTTACCATGGGCAAAAGGGTCATTTGACCATTAAATTGATGAGTAAGTCTTGCTAAAGTCTTGAAGCTTGACAATGTTGACTAAGTCAAAGGCCACTTGGACTTGATCCATGTGAAGCTCATCCAAGCCACACAATTGTACTAATCTTGACCCTCAATCATGTTATATATGTATACTAGTGCAAGACAAGCTCCACACTTAGCAAAAATTTCAAAAAAATCTTGAAGAGCTCTTATGTAGCTCTCGGCTTTGAGGGGTTTCAAGAGAAGAAATTTTTTCAATTTTTGTCCAATAATTACCATACTTTAAACCAAGGTTCCTAAGAGTATTGTAAGGGTATCTCAATAGAAATATCCCGGAAAAGTGGCGTTTTCCTATTAGTCGCAAGGCGGAAAGTTAAGGAGTTCTTCAACTTTGAAGTTGGAACTTGAAGATGAGTTCTTCATAAGCTTCTAAGGGTTGCTTAGAGTGGATTGGAACGTCGAAAGAAGGAGCTAAAGTTGCTAAGGATCGACTTGTAGTCTTGGATCATATTTGGGCTAAATGAGGTATAATCTTCGTCTTACTTTTGTAATTGAAGATTCCATGTTATTATAAGTTGGAAATGATCATGTGATATGTGTTATGAAGATTGATAAGTGTTATGGAAATTTAGTAGCTCAAATCCGAAAATGACATGTTGAGTCATTTGAAATTGAATTACATTTTGGTCGTTAATTAGAATCGTCGCATATTACCTACTTGAAGATTGTAGTAGTTATACTCAATTGCGGCTTGATAACATGTTATACTAAACAACTTGGATTGAAAAGAAATTGGAAGAAGAATTGGTATTGTTGCCCTAATTGCCGAATTGACATTGTAGTTTAGACTAGTATGTTATATATTGTGGGGCGGAATTTTACATGTCTTGATTAAGCGTGTAATCCCCTATTGTTAACTACTTTGTTGGGCCTTAAATGTGGTGTGTTTGGTTATTGAATTCGGCCTTGAAAAAGGTGGCAAAGTATGTAGAAACAAAGGAAGTGCTGTCCGATTTTTCGTAGAATTTAGTGACTTTGCACTTGGAATATTCTACGTTTGAAGTAAGAAGTTAATAGACGTATTATGGTCATTATAGGTTGACATACTACGTACGGCGAATTGGACTTAGCAAGTGGATTAAACTGAAGAGGTATGTGGAACTTTCTTATCTCTTGAGCATGAATAAGTTGTAAATGTATAGTACGGTAGACGTACAAGATTTTGACAATCTAGGTCAATTTGATATCCTTGGCTTATTTTAAGAATGTCCAAGTTGATTGAGTTAGGGAATTAACTCACTTGTTTAAATATTAAGGATATCTTGGTTTTCAAAAGTTAAGAGACTTTAAGTATGTTGAAAGTATTATTGATACTTGTTTTGTTGGAAAGTTTAAGTCTCTTGGTTATAAAGAAGTATGTAAGTTGCTAAAGTATAAAGCTAGTATAACGGCTTTATGGGAAGTTGATTATAATAGCTTTACGAAAAGTTAAAAAAGTGGTTTACTCTAAGTAATATAAGTATGAAAAATGACTTGATAATGAAAGGCAAATTGATTTAAAGGCATCAATTGCTTAAGGTTTTTAAAAGAAAGAAGTCACTTGATTTAGAAGCCTGAAAATGTATTCTCTAAAAAGTAGTTATGACTTGATACTATGGTTACTAGTATCTTGGAAGTTTTATACGAAAAAGAGTCATTTTAAAAGAGTGGAAGTATGTAGTACCTTGGGTTAAATACCCGGATTTTTATAAAAGACATGTTAGTGCCTTAAGTAAACTAAAATGAGAGTGTATATGAATAAGACTAATAAGAAGTTAGGGGGATTTCTTAACTTGCTTATTTATTGTATGATAAGCCGGTAGTGCTTATGTTATGTATGATAAGCCGTTAGGGCTTATGTTATGTATGATGGCCGGTTGAGATAGGGTAAGAGTATAAATGGGGGGTAAACCCCCAAGATCGTTATACCACCTTCTTTAGGGTAAGAGTATATCTGAGGGGTAAATCCCCAAGATCGTTATACCACCTTCTTCAGGGTAAGAGTATATCTGAGGGGTAAATCCCCAAGATCGTTATACCACATTAGTGGATTTGCTACCACGATCGAGAATACCTCACGCGAGTCCTTATGGGCTTATGCGGGTGAAATAGTCCACGTGCGGTAGTACAACCTATGCGAGGAATACCTCATGCGGGTCCACACGACTATGCGGGTGAAATAGTCCTGCGGGTAGGATATCTTAATGATCTTTGCGGCGGGTGGTCTGCTTTGATCGCGAGCTTCTATTTTTATGTTGTAAATATACTTTTGATTACTCATTGTTAGTAAGGCCTTTGTGTCTTTAATTGAGTTATCATACTGTCTCGATTTATTATAGACTTATGATTTCATTCTGATACTTTCGGTTTCACATATTTGGTACATGTTGTCTTGACCTCGCCCTGCGTTAAATGTCGCGGTAGAGTCTGAGTTCTTGATCCTCGCTCTTAGGATCACTTCACCGCTGTTGAAGCTCATTTATTAGGAGGCTTATCCACGGTATTGTCGGTTGTTGTACATTCGTGGTATGGCGGGGCCCGTCACTTGAGTTGTTATTCTTAAGTGCAGAGTCACATTGTGGTTTGGGTTGTAAAGAAAAAAAATGTATTGTTTTATTCGTATAGTTTACGGAAGGTGGTCTTATCGGCTAGCCTGTTGTTATTTTATGTTTAAGCATTTTATCAGTTGTGTATGTTCATTGCTATTCTCGATGTATCTGAAAAGGGTGCCTGGTAGGGCACGATCGCGAGCTTGGGTCGGGTCGTGACAACGGCGATAGCTATGAACATACGTATGGATGTCATTCTTAACACCGGAGCGTAGGTGTCAAAGTAATCAAGGCCCTCCTTTTGGCGATAACCCTTGACTACTAACCTAGCTTTATACTTGTCGATAGAACCATCTGCCTTTAACTTCCGTTTAAGGATCCACTTACCCAACGGTTTGTGTCACGGAGGAAGTTACGCAACTCAGTGTGGTTATGCGAATGGATTCTATCTCACTTTCTAAAGCTTCCTTCCGGGCGGTGTACGGAGTTGACAAAGCCGGCAATTGTCAGTGGTTCATCTGAATCAAATAAGCTCTGAAATGCGGGCCGAAGGACTTGTCCTTCCGTGCCTTTTTGCTTTGCCTTGGTTCCATCTTTGAATCTTCCAAGTCCTGAGAATCTGAAATACTAAATTCTGGATCGTCAGCTACTTCAGAATTTACTAGATCTGAACCATTTTGATCTAGGTAGTCAGTGACTCCTAGTTCATCAGAGGTTTGCTCATAACTTCGTTTGCGAGAGGTTATGTTGTTTTCCTTGTATGGAAATGTGTCTTCAAAGAACCATGCGTTTCTTGATTCCATGATCGTATCTTCATAAATGTTCGGATGATCCGACTTGTGTACTATGAAGCGATAAGCACTACTGTTATTGGCATATCCGATGAATATGCAATCCACAGTCTTAGGTCCAATCTTGGTCTGCTTTGGCATAGGTGTTGACACCCAATTTTGACCCTTTCGTCCAATCATTAACTATAAAATTACACTAATTTTCCAAAATAATGTTAACAATTTTATAACAATAAAATGCAATAATAAAACATTAATACATGCATAAATAAGTGACTTAATAATGGCACTACGTTTTACGTAGAGTATTAAGCACTTTGAGTCTCATGTCCGCATTTGTTATTTGCCTAAATATTATTCATAACTTAAGCCCTATTCTATTTCCATTATTCTTAATAATTTAAATAATAATAAATACGTAAATAAATAAATAATTTAACAATGGCGTCGCATCAAACATTCCTTAAAATTATATTCACATTTATTAATATCCAAAACAATTTCATGCAATAAGATTTTAATAACGGCATCGCATTATAAAACATTAAGCACTAATAGCACGCCCGCATTTATTATTATTTTAATAATTTAAACTAGAGCCAAAACTAATAAAGCACCTAAAGTCATATTATAATACTAACCCAAACCCCATTTATTTACCACTAATTAAAATCTAACATTAAAATTAATACACTAATAAGACATCTAAAACTAACATTAATAAGTTTAACTCCTAAATCTAATAACCCACAAGCCCAAACCTATTATTTCGTCCAGCCCAACTACCCAAGACCCGCGGCCCACTCCCCTCAGCCCTTTATCTCCCCCATCGTCCAAACACAAAACAATAACCCTAGCAGCCGCTCTTTGCCTTTGCGCCCAGCCGAGATTCTCGCCTGAGAATCCGGCGGCCTTTCCCTACCAGTACCATAAAGCACCTCATTTGAAAAGAATCACGGGCCTTACCAAGAATCTCCGAGATTCTCTCAAATCTCCCAAATCGTTTTCAAACTTACCATAACAATAAAGCATACCAAAATCTTCCTAACCTTCATACTCCAAAAGAATGCTAACAAATCATCTAAAATCAGCTACCAAACTTAGAACCAAAATTGAGACTATAAATTAATCCTTTATACATGCAATTGGTATCTTTTACCGTCGGGAACCCAGCACCTTTCTGAATCCAGAAAGATCCATTCGAATATCATAAAACATAGGGGAAAGGCATTGGAAATCAGCCGTCCAGCAAGTAATAAAATCCTTAGCATCCGAAACCGCATCGAAACCTCGCCCTTTTCCATAAGCATCGCAATAAATTCTCCGAGTGAATCGAAGACTTGATACGCTGCCTCGGTTCGCTGTCCGGAGAAGGCAAACTCATTTCCTCTCGAAATTTCAATTCGTTATGTGAACTTATGTGTTTTCTGTCATATGTACTTGGACTATACTTGTTAATACGGTTGTATGTATTACTCTATCTAAACAAGATTCAATTATTAAAGTCGTCAACATAAGTTTATAGTTGATATAATAAGTAAAAATAGGTGGTTTACATGCTTGTCAAGAGTGGGTTGTGTTAACAATTAGTCGAATGTCGTCTATGGTATATCTGTATGTTTCCAGTAAACTATCCATATTTGTGTCGGATGCAGGTTTAGAATAACATGAAGAGAATCCCCTCAGGTCATTTTATATCGGTGTCTGTCTGTTTGATTACCTGGTGTTAATTCATGACTAGTCTGAAATCAATCCGGGTTTATTTTATTCAATAGATATAATGTTAGGCGGGCAGGCATATTGTTGAGAATAGTCATATCGTACTCAATGTCATGTCGTTTGTATCCGCTGAGTCTACGATCAATGTGTTATGATTAGTCGCTAAGTGTGTTAGAATAATCAGTTGTATATATAATTGGATCAAATACTTACCCTGTTAAAACAGTAAACATGTACAATTCCGGAAAGTCACGGGATTGGTTTAAGTTGCTCACTGTTTTGTTTAGTGCATAAAATTGGTTATTAAATTTTTTGCGTGCAATCCGATTAACATATGCCTCAATGTTAGTTCAAGGTTGGTCTAAATCATGAAATTAGCCTAGGAAGTTGTCCCTTTTAAAGAAAAAAATGGTCTTTGCAGTAATATTTTGGCATCAGCATATCCATATAGAATTACGTCCCGATTACTTACTCATGATTTGTCCTGTAATGTGTACACACTTGCAGATTTCGTTGTTATGATGAATACTTTTTTTTGGTTTGAACTGTTCTGTATTGTTTGGATTGCCTCATTTCAAATCTAAAATATATCAGTAAGCCTAAAGGGTAGCAATGATAGCAACTGTGTGTATTGGGGTCTAAATGGCCTTATTTGCCTAATGTGTTGTCCTCATTTAGTCATCCTTGTCTCTGTCCTACATCATATATAAGAGCCTATATGTTGCAGTAGGTTCTTAGGCATACCGCGTGTATTTTTAGGGGTCATTTGGTATTGTGATTACTGATTCCTATATCTGTGTGTGCCGATGGATTGAATTTCAATTATTGGGCCCTTTCCTTTGATTTCTATTTCGCAGGGACAACCCCACCCAAGGCCAATGCCTGGGCCAACAATATTTGTGATTCTTTGTCTCGGTTTATCATTTCGGTTTTCGGCTAATATAATTAAATCATGCATATATTTAAGTACGCGATTGTTTGTTTATTCGTTTATTGATAAGGTTGCGACATATATTAATCCTTATCTTTTTATTTTTTTTTACATGAAATGCATCGGAGCAAAATGAAGAGTCTCATGGCAAGACTCATCACGACTTTCGTCAACGAAGGCCTGCATCTACATCCATCGTGTTCCCTCCTTGGCAATTCCTAGAAAAACAAAATAGGATGGAGTCACCCACTTCAATTCTTTTACTCTCTTAACCTTCTTGCCTCATTTTTATGTCTTTATTTGGTTATTATAATTTTATTATCTAGCTTTGTAATTAACAGGAGATCTAGAGCAATTAGTCTTTGAACATATAAGGTGGGAAGGTAATTTAGAATTAGAAATGCACTTCTAGTTATTCATCTTAGGCTTGTCATGCATGTCTAATCTTTTGCCTAACAAATTAAAATTGCATCTAATCACGAAGTTAATGCATAACAAAATAAATTGATTTTCTCATAAGTCACTTAATGACATTATAATTCGTTTCATAATAAAATTATCTTCTTATTATCAATTGTAAAAAATAGCATCTTTTATATCATACCGTGCATATGTTAATAAAAAATCGACTTTGCAAATGAAATACATATCTTTGGTAAATACATCAATTTTGCATCATTTTTATAAATGCATACTTTTAAACTTTACGTGTATTTCTGTAGCATTAGTCTTATAAATCTTTTATAAAAAATGCATTCTTTTATAAAACACTTGCAACATCTTTTTTTAAAACATGCATTTTCTTTAACATAATAATCAACCTAGGTTTAGCAGGACAACCGCAAGTTAGCGGATCTTAGAGGATGCTTGATCCCTTCCCTCCAGATTAATAAAGAACCCTTACCCAGAATCTCACACTAGTTTTGCAGACCATAAAATGGAGTTAGTGTCGACTTTAACCTAGTTGACACTTAGGTGTCCTAATTCATCCAAACTAATTAGGTGGCGACTCCGCGAACCCTTTAGCATTTTAGCCCTTTAGCACCTTTTAGTACCTTCTAGCATTTATATTTATTTTCTAACATTTCTAAGAAGGATTAGTTAAATGTCGCGGTCGAAAAAGGGTGTGACAATAGGTACTTTACATTGGACAGACAACCTCATACCTTCAAATACTTGTAGGTAGGTTTCTTTCCTTTCCAAAGCTCGTATGGAGTCTTGTCTTTACCTTGTGTGAGACTCTGTTAAAAATCCTATTTGCAGTAAGGACAGCTTCTCCCCACATGGTTTGAGGGAGGCCCGAATTGAGGAGTAGAGCATTCATCATTTCCATTAGTGTTCGGTTATTGCGTTCAGCAACCCCATTTGATTGAGGTGAGTAAGACGTCGTTGTTTGATGAACTATACCCGATTGAGTACAAAGTTCTTCAAAAGGCGCTACATATTCTCCCCCCTCTATCGCTACGGATAGTTTTAATCCGTCCGCCTAGTTGATTCTCAACTTCTGCTTTATAGCGTTTGAATGCTTCTAAGGCTTCATCTTTACTTTTTAGTAAGTAAAGGTAACAAAACCTTGTGCCATCATCTATGAAAGTCACAAAGTACTTGTCCCCCCCCTCTAGTTTGAGCGAACTTCAAATCACATATATCAGTGTGTATAAGTTCTAGAGGAGCGGTATCCCTTTCGACGGATCTAAAAGGACTCTTGGAAAGTTTTGCCTCTATGCACACCTCACACTTACGTTGGGGGTTTATGTCAATAGACGACAATAATTCCAGCTTTACCTACAAGTATTGCACCTCACAAAGTATCTTTGTATAGATTGATAGTTTACATGTCCTAATCTATGATGTCATAGATTAGCTGACTCAATCAAGTAAGTAGAAGGTGCAATTTTATTGATAGTTGAAAAAGAAGGCATTACAGGTGCATCATTAAACTTAAAGAGGCTTTCACAGACGAAGCCCCTTCCTACAAAAGTTCCATTCTTAGTGATTACAAATTTGTTAGCCTCTAACACTAGCCTGAAACGAGGATTTACTAACAATGGTCCAGAAATCAGATTTCTACGAATATCTGGAACGTGCATCACTTCCTTCAGAGTCAGTTCCTTTCCGGACGTCATCTTTAGGATCACCTTTCCTACCCCCAGTACCTCTGAAGAAGAATTGTTACCCATGAACAACTTCTTGTCTGAGACTGGTGTATAAGTGGAGAAGGCTTCTTTATTGGAACATATGTGACGGGTAGCACCTGTGTCTAGCCACCATTGCACCGGATTCTCAACGAGGTTAGCTTCAAGAACTACCGCTGAGAACTCCTCAATCATATCGTTGACGAGCGTGTCTTCAACGATGTTAGCCTTGGCCTTGCCTTTGGCCTTATTCTCACGTTTGAGCTTGCGGCAGTCTTTGGCCATGTGACCAACTATACCACAGTGGTTACAATTTCCCTTAAACTTTTCAGTTGTTTGGGGCTTGCCTTCCTTCTGGAACTTCCGCTTCTTGCTTGAGTTCCCTTTGACTTCCGTCAGGTTTGCCTTAGCCTCAGCGGGTTATTTTCCCTTTGGCATGGTCTTCTTATTGTCTTCCTGAATATGGAGTTTGACAATAATTTCATCTAGAGTCATCTCCTTCGTTTTGAGTTTTAGATAGTTCATAAACTTAGTCCACGAGGGAGGCAACTTCTCGATTAATGCCCCAACCAAGAATTGTTCGTTGGGATTTAATCCTTCCAAATCCAGGTGATGTAGAATCATTTGGAATTCCTGGACTTGGGATGTCACACTTTTATTGTCCACCATTTGAAATTTCAGGAACTTCCCAATGATGAACTTCTTACTACCTGCATCTTGGGTATTATACTTTTTCTGAAGTTTGTCCCATTACTGCTTGGCAGTTACAATGGTGCAATATAACTGGTATAGTGGATCAGACAAACTATTTAGAATATAGTTCCTATACATGAAATCACTATGTTTCCATGCTTCGCGAACCATCCTCATGTCGTCAGCGACATGATTACCTTGGCCCCATCCCGCCAAATTATTTGGCTGAGGGTCCACGTCTTCCCCAACTAGTGACATTCCCATAACCGTCAGGAAAACAATATCTTTTGTTGTCATCTCTTAAAGTGAGCACCCATGAACTTTTCAGGACGTTCATGGTGAAAACCAGCAGGTGTTAGGCGAGCGCCCGGCGAGAGTTCAAAGGCATTTTGAATGCCTCCAACATGAGTATAGTTGTTGTTGACGCCTTGGGTAGGAGCGAAAGCACTATAAGTGCCCGGAGCAACAGTAGAGGCATTGGTTGTGCCAAAGGCAGTGGCGGTGGAACTTGACGTACCAAAAACAGTGGAGTTGAAGGCAGCGTTAGTGCCTTGAGTAGTGGGATTGAAGGCAATGGGATTGCCTTGAGCATCGGTGGAATTGTCAGTGTTGAATTGGTTGAATTGATCTTGTCTAGTCATGTTATTGTTGAAATAGTGGGTATTATCTTAAGCTTGTGAGTAGTAATGTGTAGAACAGGAAAATAACAACAACAACTATTTGTTAGAAATCTGGAAATGATCAAGTATGAGGACTTGCTAAGTCGACCAAATTCTTGATCTATCCTTAAGATAATATTGCCCCGTATATCATTTCAACGGTTGTAATAACAACTTATCTCCCAAGGTAAAACAACAATCAAACAAATGAGCAAAGAGAACTCAAGTGTTTGCTTTGGAAGAAAGATCTTTGAGTGTTTGTGATTGCAAGAGAGAAACTTCTCGACCTGAAATGAAGAAAGTCAAGTTCTTGTGCTTAAGTCTTAGCGCTTTTCTCAGCCTTTTCGAATTGAACTATTCTATTATAAGGCAAGAAGTCGACTGCTTACTTTCTTTCTTTGTTTTGCCTCTCTTCTTCACTCTATCCCTTCTCCATCATCTACCCAAGCCAATCACACCCCACCAGTGATCAAAAGAGTAGAAAAAGAAAGACAATTTCAGAGAATTGTTGAGTGTAGATGTCAAGTGTTTTTTCAAATGAGTCTTGTGTCTTATTTTATAGTGTGCAGATGATGACCCTCCAAATGGCTAAGTAATGGCCATGAATGCCATATTAATGCCTTGAATTTGGAGTTACAATTCAGCCAAGTAATGGTTGAATTCATGAGCAAAATAATGGAGAGTAAATACTCCAAAGTCAGCCCAAGAATCAGTTTTTAATTCACATCCAACGGATTGAAATATGGCGAGCCGCGCTTTCGGAGAGAGGCGACTTCGGAGAGAGGCTGCGACCGCCCGGTAACTCACCGAACTGGAACGTCAATTAGAGCCGCGACCCTTTGGAGAGGCGTCGCGGCCCTTCAATTCCAGTGAGTTACTGGAATTAAAACGTCAATTAGAGTCGCGGCCCTTCGGAGGAGGAGTCGTGGCCCTTCAAGCGCCGCGACCCTTCTCGATTTCGTGGTGATTTCTGATTCACTTTATCTTTACACATTATACACTTCTTCCTTCATTTACCAACGTGAAATCATTCGTCATTTGACTAATAACTGTATATTACCTTACGTCTCAAACAATTCGTATACGTACCAATATCTCTTTCATTAAGGAAATTTTAATCCTTGGCACTACGTGTGCACGTGTGTGGAAACAAGGTTTCCTACGTGCGGGGCCCCAATTGTTCGATTCATAATTAATAGGATTTACTTTATTTCACGTTTAATAAATATTTCCAACAGGCCTAATGTGTTTGGGCTACAGATTTGTGATGTTATATTTGAATCATTATGTATATTTATGAGTTGTATTATGATAAAATTATCCCATTTTTTTTAAAACTCTTATATACTAAAAAAAAGTTATATTATAGATGGGTGGAGGGAGGGAGGGAGGGAGGGGAAGGGGGGAAAGAGTATAAAGTGGGAGTTAAATCCTCACCAATAAGATTATTGTTAAGGTTGTAGATAAAGTGAAATTCCAAATTACCTATTTATATGAAGTTGAAGGCTAAATGAATTTTTATATTACCAGTGTATTTTAAAATATTATAAGAAATAATTTATCTTATTTTTTAAGTTATAATTTCATATTATAGAAAAAGTTATCTGTAGTCATCCTCTAGTTAATTGACACTATAAAATTTCTTTTACATGGTAAGAGTATAAAAGTTGCTTAAAACTTTAAAAAGGAGAGACGAATACAAACAAATTGGAGAAAAACAAACATAACGCTCCCCCCCTCCATTCCTTCCCTAACACCAAATTATGTTTTCTTGGCTTAGCCCAGTTGCCTTATACGGCGGCTTCCTCCGGCGGTGCCTCACCGGCGCCGGCCTAATATCTCAAACCATGCAAATCGATGACGAAACAACCATTCACTTTTGGGGTCCAAAATCATCAAACACCCAATTAAAGCCATCACTTATCTTAATCCACGGTTTTGGTCCTCACGGCGTTTGGCAATGGCGTCCACAGATAACATTCTTCTCTAACGATTTCGACTTATACATTCCTAGCCTCGTCTTCTTCGGCCGTTCGACGACCATATCTTCCGACAGGTCTGAGGGTTTTCAAGCAACCTGCGTAGTGAAACTTCTGGAGAAACTCGGTGTTGACAAGTGTTCGGTTATTGGGACTAGTTATGGTGGATTTGTAGCGTATCACATGGCGAAAATGTTGCCGGGAAAGGTAGAAAAGGTAATTATAGCAAGTTCAGGGGTTAATATGAAGAAAAAAGATAACGATGGGTTACTGGAGAGAGCTAAAGTAGAGAAGATTGAGGATTTGCTATTGCCGGCGACAGCGAGTCAGCTACGGAGGTTGATTAGTTTGTGTACTCACCGGCGTCCACCGTATCTGCCGGATTTCTTGTTCAATAGCTTCATCAACGTAAGTTTATCACTAATCTCTTGTACTTGTAATTAAACCAATTTGTACACTGCCAACTGTTTATGATGTGTGATGAACAATTTAGAAAATATGACAAGTACAATAACATGTTAAAAAGGAAAAAAATATTAATACTACCATCCAAAATCTCTTCTTTTTAATGGGTTTTCGAGCTTCTTTTAACCAATTGTTGGATTAAAATTTGACGTAAAAATTGAATTTGAATATTAGTTGTAAAAAATTGCGTGAAAATATTAGATATGGATGGAGAAATTACTCCCTTATTAGAAAATATAGTTCGATTTTTAAGAGTCAAACAAAAAAAAAATCACTAGTATTGAGGATTGCCTACAAATACCACTTTTATTTTTTAGTCACTCAACTATCACTATTTTCCTCCGAATATATTTAACATCCAAAACCTTCCTTTTATCCTAGTTGACATGTCATGTCACATACAATTCTATTTCGTAAATAATAAATTTATTAACTCAATCCAAACTCATTTAACCAACTAACTCATGTCTTATACAACCGGGTTAGAAAATATTAAATAAGCGTAACTTAATTCATAACGGTTAATTATTGGAAGATCGTAGTGGTCACCTATTTCCACTCTTGCATGTAAAAAAATAATAATCTAGTGGGAAGATATTAGAATGAGAAGAATAATCTCTTATCAAGATTTTATTTAAACTATAAATTATAATATTGCAGGGGCAGTTGGATCGGTCAACAAATTCTAGTTTGGTAGGTATAGCTAGCTTTTGTGGACCATTTTAACAAATAATTTAAGTGAACATAGCTACTCACCTATCAACTTAATTGGTACAACAACATACCAATCAAAATGTTGATTCCAAAAATATGTGTCTCCTCTTGTTTGATGTTCAAAAAGGTTCATAATATGGAATACAGATACGTGCAATTATCTTGATAGAATTTTTCATGTATTTCAAGACAAATGAATGATCCATAAAAACATAAATTCCAATATTTCTATAAATTAAAGGAAACGTATTTCGGTATCTAAATAAGGATTAAAACTCTATTATTGGTAATTCATACTGATAGTTGGCAGTACTGGATGCAGAAATTATATGTTCAAAACAGGAAGGAGAAGCTGGAACTATTAAAAGGGTTAAGCCTTGGAAGAGATGACACTGTTGATCATATAACTCCACTTCAACAGGTATATTAGTTAACCTTACTATTAATTCATCTCTAAACAAAATCTTCCTCTTTTTCTTTTTTGGCAAATGCTAAGTGATTAATGTGAGTACAATAATTGTGAGCAACGAGAAGTAAGTAACTATTATAAAGATTTACAAACAGGAAACAAGAACAAATATAAGCTACTTCTGAAAATTCGTTGTCGAGTGTTAGCACTCTGTTCTAAAAATAAGATTGCCTCGTATATATTCTTTTACGTTAATGAGCAATAGTCTTCCAAGATAAAACAACAACTAACAAATGAGCAAAGAAAACTCAATTATTTCTAGAGAAGAACTTTGAGTGTTTGAAGTATGCTAGAGAGAAAGAAGTTCAGAAATTTCTGACTGTATTTTCCAATTGAGCCAAATTCTCAATTTATAGTGCTAAGTAATATGACCTCTCAACTAGCCAACTAATGGCTTTCAATAGCCATGTAATGACACTTATTGAGAGGTTACAATCAACCAAATAAATGACTGAATTCATGTGCCAAGTAATGGAGATTCAATGCTCCAAAACCAGCCCAAGAGTCAGAAATTTTCATCTTCCCGTCGCACAATCTGCCTTGAAAGGACCACGGCGATGCAGAATTAGCGTCGCCGCCGCCCTCCGGTGTCGCGGCTCTGCGACCCTTCGCGGCCCTTTCCGCCTCGTTTCATCTTACACTTCACACACTTCTTCCTTCATTTACCAACGTGGAATACTTGACAGTTGGCCAATAACCGTCCATCATTATGTCTCA
This sequence comes from Przewalskia tangutica, assembly GCA_029844215.1. Classification (NCBI taxonomy): domain Eukaryota; kingdom Viridiplantae; phylum Streptophyta; class Magnoliopsida; order Solanales; family Solanaceae; genus Przewalskia; species Przewalskia tangutica. The sequence continues at coordinate 111,295,518 of CM056718.1, forward strand.
AAACACTTTAATTATGCACCAATATCTCTTTCACTAATGAAATTTACGATACTTGACACTACGAATACACGTGTGTGAAAATGATGATTTCGACGTGTGGGGCCCCAATTTGTCCGAGTCATAAATAATGGGATAAAATTAATTCCACATTAGTAAATTTCCAACAATTCCCTCTTGAAAGAGATTTTGGAGCACTTACAAGGTGACTTTCCAGCAATCTTTCAGCGAACCGATGTTGCATCTGGAGAGGTAGCTTCAGCTTTAAGCATTCCATAGTTGAATACCATCAGACTCACTTACTGCGTGGTGAACGTGTTGTCTTGAACCGTCAGTGTTTAGTGTAAGTCAAGTCAACAGTACCAACACAACAACTTTCCTTACTTTGTTCTTCTTTAATATTTTGTACGTTGTGGCCGTGGACACTTCTTAGATTCTTAAGTGCATTCATTTGAGGCGGTCTGTCCTCGCACTTAAATAGGTGGTATCCTACAAGGTATCCTGCTATACCCCACTTCATAAGTGTTAGGAACCATTAAAAGTTTCTCCAAACCTAACCTCAACCGTTGCGGATCATTAAAGGTTTTGAAAACTTAACCTCTACCCACACTGCAGATATCACTTAATGTCTATCGCGGGAACGACCTTGGGTTTACGTTCCTTTCGGAAATTATAACCCAAAGTGCTCTTACTTCCACCGAAGCGCTCAACAGACCTTTACAACTTAGTTTTTCCATTGAACCTAATTCCTGGGATCTCCAACAAGAAGGTCAGTTACCACCGTGACGCTTTTATTATTGGTTTTAAGCCCATTCCCTGCATACGCAGCCGTCTGATCTCTAGGTATACCCTTAGTCAAAGGGTCTGCTATGTTCTCTTTTTATTTTATATAATCAAGGGAAAGAATATCCGTGACAATCAGCTGCGTAACGGTCTTATGTCTCCGTCGAATATGATGAGATTTGCCCTTATACATAGAACTTTGTGCCCTTCCTAGATTCGACTGACTGTCGCATTAGATTATTACAGGGTACAAATTATCCCAATGCGGGACATCCTCTAAGAAGTCGTGAAGCCACTCAGCTTCTTCTCTTGCTTTGTCTAAAGCAATAAACTCTGATTCCATCGTGGATCGGGCGATGCAAGTTTACTTAGACGATTTCCTAGACACATCCCCACCACCAATTCTAAATATATACCCAATGGTGGACTTGGTGTTCTCTGTATCAGATATGCAATTTACATCACTGTAAGCTAGCGTGTATTTTAGTTACCGTAGTATCTGATTCAACGCTTTTCAATGATCGTCACTTAGATTACGGGTAAACCTTGCCTTGTTGATTTCATATGCGATATCAGGTCGGGTGCAGTTTGTTATGTACATCAAACTACCAATCACCTGCGCATATCTCTCCTGGCATACAGGCGCACCACAATTTTTATCAATCTTCTGATTCATATCCAGTGGTGACATTATCGGCGAACTGTCGAACATCTCAAACTTTCTCAACACATCCTCAATGTAGTGAGACTGAGATATGATCATCCCGTCAGACGTCTTAGAGATCTTAATCCCTAAGATGGCATCTGCAATATCCATATCCTTCATGTCGAAATATTGTTTCAACATGTTCTTAGTCCCTAGAATCAAACTAGGACTTCTCCCTGTGATCAACATGTCGTCTACGTAAAGGCATATCATGACGAACAAGTCAACATTACCTTTCATGTAGACACATTTGTCACACACATTAATGGCGAAACCCTTCGATAGTAGAGTACTATCAAATTTTTTGTGTCATTGCCTCTGGGCCTGTTTCGGCCCGTACAGAGATTTGACAAGCCGACAGACTTTATTCTCTTGCCCTAGAACCACATACCCCTCGGATTGGTCCATATAAATTTCTTCTTTCTAATCACCATTTAGGAAGACTGTCTTGACATCCATTTCTTCTTTCTTTCCCAATTTCTCTTTTGCTTGTTGGAACTACGTGTGACCTGATTCCCTTGGCGGATACGTAGGCGGCCATATCGGCTTCGGTCCCACCTTTTAGAAAATCCCAATTTCTCTTTTGCTTGTAATTGGAACTACGTTCGACCTGATTCCCTTGGCGGATACGTAGGCGGCCACATCGGCCTCAGTCCCACCTTTAGAATTTTACCCAAAATTTGCTTGTAATGAACTACGTCATGACCTGATTCCCTCATGGGGATACGTAGGCGGCCTAAATCGGCTTCGGTCACTCCATTAGGAAACTTTTCTTACCCATGCACGAAGCCAGCCCTTCTCCAACGATACCTTACCATAATCCATTCAAATCACACCTAAAATCGCACTAAAATCTTTTCGAAATCGAGCCAAATCAGCACCTATTTTGGTAAACAATCACTCGAATCAGCTTTGAAAACCTTACCAAATCAAAGCCCGAATTTGGAACTATATATACATAACAAGTTAGGCATGCAGAGGCAAGTTTGGGGCTATCGGGCAAAAGGGGTCGAACACACAGAGAGTAGAGCAGGGTCAAGGGGGATCAGTCGAGCATAGTAGGGCAAAAACATAGGTCGAACACCTTTCCTTCTACCTTCGAGGGAACCCATAGCGTCGATCGTCTAGAGCTCAGTAGGGAAGCAGCAAGAACTACCGATTCGAAACCTTTTCTTCTTAGTCGCGGAAGTCAGTCCCAAATCAGTAAGCATTCTCAATAACAAGCTTTACGTTTTACTCGCATCGCAAAACCAAAACTCGATTGGACCGACGACTTGACACGCTGTCCCGGGTCGCTGCCCGGAGAAGGTAAACCCGTTCCCTTTCAGATTTCTTGGGGTGATTTACGCTTTATAATTTGTTTGAACGCCGTTTACGCTTGTGTTTAATACCATTTTCGTATGATTTGAAGTGCATTCGTTTATGTCGAATTTGTTAGTCAGAATTAATCGCTATTAGTATTTGTAATTCTGTTTTGTTAGTGCGATTAGTCTGATATCAGCATCGATAATGTTTTGGGACAGATAATATCCGATCTTATTTGCGTCTTGTTAAGATGATATCATGCGATTGTGGGTATCCGATACTCGAGTATTCTCTACATATTGGGTGACCCTTTTCCCAGATTAGTGTGTTGGTCTCAATATCCTTGTATACTAACAAAACAAGCAAATCCTATATGTCCTCTACGTCTAACAATCAAAACTATATCAATGTTAGCATCTCTTGAGTCATTCCCATGCCTTAATGAACCTCGCCTCCCCGCTTGCATCCTATCCTGGTTTATACTCATGTTCGCAGAGTAGACATGTATGGAAGGCAGTCTGATATTGGAGACTACTTAAGTGAATAGAAGGGTCTAAGAAATGGTTTAAACTTAAGGATATGAAGGCCTTTGATTCTTATTGAGCCATGCATTATCTATCTACGAGTGTATTGTCTTTCTTGGTATGCATCTGAATCATGTGTATGTTTATCTATGTCAAATAGTTTGTTAAGTGAAGGATGTTAGGAGTAAGTTTGGTTTGGTTTGTATCGCTATTGTCAAAATTCACTATGATGTATGTTGAATAAAAGTGTTTGTACGAGATTGCATTGACTTTGATTTCTTGCTATGGGTATAAATTGGTCCTATATTTCTAATTTCTTGTTAAACTTGACTTAAAAATCTGAACCATGAAAAGGGGGCACATATGTTTCTATTATGTTTATGAAGAGTTTATGAGAAAATTTGTTTTTTAGAATAAGATGTGAAGGGATATATTAACTACATAACTAAAGCATAGCTAGGGTTAATTGAATTATTTTAACTTTAGATTTATATAATGATCCTAGAATAAATAAGGAATGAATTCGTCTTTAAACTACCCTTCCAATGTATTCAAGGACTAATAGAGTTAATTATTCTATTAATTACAAACCTTGCCTTGTTGATTTCATATGCGATATCAGGTCGGGTGCAGTTTGTTATGTACATCAAACTACCAATCACCTGCGCATATCTCTCCTGGCATACAGGCGCACCACAATTTTTATCAATCTTCTGATTCATATCCAGTGGTGACATTATCGGCGAACTGTCGAACATCTCAAACTTTCTCAACACATCCTCAATGTAGTGAGACTGAGATATGATCATCCCGTCAGACGTCTTAGGGATCTTGATCCCTAAGATGGCATCTGCAATATCCATATCCTTCATGTCGAAATATTGTTTCAACATGTTCTTAGTCCCTAGAATCAAACTAGGACTTCTCCCTGTGATCAACATGTCGTCTACGTAAAGGCATATCATGACGAACAAGTCAACATTACCTTTCATGTAGACACATTTGTCACACTCATTAATGGCGAAACCCTTCGATAGTAGAGTACTATCAAATTTTTTGTGCCATTGCCTCTGGGCCTGTTTCGGCCCGTACAGAGATTTGACAAGCCGACAGACTTTGTTCTCTTGCCCTAGAACCACATACCCCTCGGATTGGTCCATATAAATTTCTTCTTTCTAATCACCATTTAGGAAGACTGTCTTGACATCCATTTGATGTATCTCAAGGTCCCGTAAAGCGACAATCACAATGAATACTCGTATGGACGTCATTCTAGACACCGTGGAGTACATGTCAAAATAGTCAAGGTCTTCCTTCTGTCGATAGCCCTTGACTACCAACCTGACCTTGTACTTATCTATAGACCCATCTGTTTTATACTTCCGTTTGAGTATCCGTTTACAACCCAATGGTTTGTTTTCCGGAGAAAGATCAACCAACTCCCAAGTATGGTTGTGCAGGATGAAGTCTATTTCACTCTTAATAGCTTCTTTCCAGAGCGGTGCTTCTGGAGTTGACAATGCTTCAACAATTGTCTCTGGTTCGTCATGAACTATATAAGCTACAAAGTCAGGATCGAAGGACTTATCCTTCCTGGCCCTTTTACTTCGTCTTGGTTCCATCTCTGGAATCTCCAAGTTATGAGAATCTGGAACACTAGATTTCGGATATTCAGCCACTTCAGAGTCTACTAGATCTGAACAACCTAGACCCGGGCAGTCAACAACTCCTGGATCCTGAGAGCTTTGTTCATAATTTCGTTTGCGAGAAGTTATGTCTCTTTCCTTTCTAGGAAACATATCCTAAAAAAAATGATCATTCATTGATTCCATAATTGTATCCCCGTGGATATCTGGTACATTTGAATTATGTACTAAGAAGCGATAAGCACTACTGTTATTTGCATATCCGATGAAAATGCAATCTACAGTCTTAGGCCCAATCTTGACCTGCTTTGGCTTAGGTATTTCAATCTTTGCCAAACAACCCCACACCTTCAAGTATTTGTAGGTGGGTTACTTTCCCTTCCATAACTCGTATGAAGTTTTGTCTTTACCCTTATGTGTGACTTGTTAAGAATCGTATTCGCGGTAAAGACAGTTTCTCCCCACATGTTTTGGGAAGACTGGAATTGACGAGAAAGACATTTATTATTTCCTTCAATATATAGTTCTTGCGTTCAGCCACACCGTTCGACTGAGGTGAGTATAGAGCCGTCGTTTGATGAAAATGCCCGATTGGGCACAATATTCCTCAAATGGCACTACGTATTCTTCCTCTCTATCACTATGAACTAACTTAATCTGTACACTTAGTTGGTTTCAACTTCTGCTTTTAGCGCCTGAACGTTTCAAAGGCTTCATCTTTACTTTTCAACAAGGTAACAATACATTGTGCTATCATCTATAAATGTCACAAAGTACTTGTTCCCCCCTCTAGTTTGTGCAAACTTCAAATCACATATATATGTGTGAATAAATTCTAGAGGAGTGGTATCCCTTTCGATGGATCTAAAGGGAATCTTTGTGAGTTTTACCTCTACGTACACCTCACACTTACGAACAACTCCAACCTTACCAACCTTTGAATGGATTGGTAGTTTATATGTCCTAACGTATGATGCCATAAATTAAAGGACTCAAGCAATTAGAAGAAGCTTCAATTTTATTGACAGAATGCATTACAGACATGGTGTTAACCTTGAAGAGGCCTTCACAGAAGAAGTCCCTTCCCACAAAGGTTCAATTCTTGGTTATTACAAATTTATTGGACTCAAACACTAGCCTAAAACCAATATTAACCAATAAAGGACCTGAAATTAAATTTCTTCTAATATCAGGGACATGCATCACCTTCTTCAGAGTGAGCTCCTTGCCAGAAGTCATCTTCAGGACCACCTTTCCTACCCCCAGCACATTAGAAGAAACGTTGTTATCCATGAACAACTTCTTATCTGTAACTGTTGTGTATGTGGAGAAGGAATCTCTATTGGAACAGATGTGACGGGTAGCACCCGTGTCCATCCACCATTGCATGAGATTCTCAACAAGGTTTTCTTCAAGCACCACCATCGAGAACTCCTCAATCATATCGTCAAGAAGTGTGTCTTCGACGACGTTAGCCTGCGCCTTGCCTTTGACCTTCTCTTTTTTGCTTATTTTTTAGCTTGCGGCAGTCCTTGATCATGTAACCAAGTTTCCCACAATAGTGGAAGTTCCCCTTGAACTTCTTCGTCGTATAGGTTTTGCTATCTTTTTGAAACTTGCGCTTCTTGCTTGTGTTCCTTTGGCCTCAACCAGATTTTCCTTTGCCTCAGCGGGCTGCTTTCTCTTAGGCAATGCCTTCTATTATCTTTCTAAATCTGAAGTTTGATAATAAGTTCCCCAAAGGTCATTTCTTTTGTCTTGAGTTTTAAGTAACTCATGAACTCATTCCACGAGGGTGGTAACTTCTCTATTAGTGATGCAATAAAAAACTGCTCATTTAGTTTCATATCTTACAAATCCAGGTGATGTAGAATCATTTTGAATTCATAGACTTGAGACATCACAGGTTTGTTATCCACCATTTGAAATTTCAAGAATTTTCCAACGATGTACCAGCATCTTGTGCGTTGTATTTTTTTTGCAGTTTTTTCCACAACTCTTTGGCGGTGCCTACGGTGCAATACACCGTTTAGAGTGGGTCTGACAGACAGTTCAGAATATAATTTTTACACATGAAATCACTGTGACTCCATGCATCAAGAACAATCTTCATGCCATTAACGACATGGATACCGTGACCCCCTCAGTCATTTCATTTGGTTGAGGATCCATTTCATCTCCAACTTATGGAGGATCTTCTGTTAGGAAACGATTCATTCCCATAACAGTCAGATAAAAAAAACATCTTCTGTTTCCATCTATTGAAGTTGGAGCCCATGAACTTTTTTGGGCGTTCACGGTGGAATCCAGATGGTGGAGGACCTGTAGCGTTCCCTTGAGCATCAGAAAAGGCGTTGCGTGTGCCTTGAGCAGCAGTGTGAGCGGCAGATAGGCTTCCTTGAATGACAGTAGTCGATTCAGAAACGAATTGTTCGGTTCCATTCATCTTTCTTAGCACTTACAACCAATCTTGTCTTAAGCTTGTGAGTAAAACAATTGCGAGGAACGGGAAGTAACTAACCATTACAAAGATTTACAAACATGAAACAAGGACAAATATAAACTACTTCTGAAAATTCTCTAAGTCGAGTGTTAGCACTATGTTCTTAAGATAAGATTGCCCCATATATATCCTTTTTACGTTAATGGGCAATAGTCTCCCAAGATAAAACAACAACTAACAAATGAGCAAAGGAAACTCAATTATTCTAAAGAAGAACTTTGAGTGTTTGAAGTATGCTAGAGAGAAAGAAGTTCAGAAACTTCTGAGTGTGTTTTCAATTGAGTCAAATCCTCAATTTATAGTGCTATGTAAGATGACCTCTCAACTAGTCAACTAATGACTTTCAATAGCCATGTAATGACACTTATTGAGAGGTTATAATCAGTCAATTAATTGATGAATTTATGTGCCAATTAATGGAGATTCAATGCTTCAAAACCAACCCAAGAGTCAGAAGTTTTCAGCTTTTCGTCGCACAATCTGCCTTGGAAGCGTCAGGGCTCCAGTAGCTTACTTCCCATTTAGAGCCACGACTCTCCGTGACCCTTTCCGACTCGTTTCAATTTACAATTCGCACACTTCTTCCTTCATTTACCAACGTGGAATACTTGTCATTTGGCCAATAATAATCCATCATTTTATGTCTCAAACACTTTAATTATGTACCAATATCTCTTTCACTAATGAAATTTACGATACTTGGCACTACGAATGCACGTATGTGGAAACGACGTTTCCGACGTGCGGAGCCCCAATTTATCTGAGTCATAAATAATGAGATGGGATAAACTTAATTTCACATTAGTAAATTTTTAACCATTAATTATTTTCTTTTTTTCTCTGGAAAATATTTACTGCCGTGTAATGTTGATCGCTTTATTGGTGTACGCAGGAAGTATTAATTGTGTGGGGAGAGCATGATCAGATATTTCTACTTGACAAGGCAACTGAACTCAACGAGTATGTACTCTTACCCATCAACCACTAAATATTATTTTATCTGTACTTTGATCGGTGCATCATGGCTATTGTATGAAAATAATAAATACATTAAAATACAATAAACAATGATGTATTGTTTCTACAACTTATTTATCACAACTACTAGTATATGTGGGTGTTGAAAGTTATTTTAGGCTTAGTACATATGTGACCCCTTAAATTTGTTAGATTTTTTCATTTTCACACTTCAACTAAATCTTGTTTCTATTGAATTCATGAACTCATCATAAAATGTGTCTAATAAACACAATCCAGCTGACATGATATAAATAAAGTAATTTCATTTTTTTAGCCTTGCGCGTGAATGTCAAGTGTATTCTATGTGAAACATTCTATCTATTAAAATAGTCCACTCATTTTAATTGTACATATCAGACGAAAAGTTGTTCAGGAAAGAAATGAGTTGTTTTAATTGGTAGAATTTTCCACGTAGAATGTGCTTGACATTCACGTGTAAGGCTAAAAAAATAAAGCTTTCGATTTATGTCATGTCAATGGGATTGTGTTTAATAGACAGAACGAGTTCATTGATTCAATTAAAACAAAGCTTAGTTGAGGTGCTAAACTGGAAAAATCGGGCAAATTTAAGGGGCTGCATATCCCGTTATTTTAACTGTATCACATCAGAGATGGCAATGGGATTGGACAGTGCAAATCATAAATAAGATAAGGTTTTGTAAATCAAAAGCCAAGCGCAGCAGTGAACGAGTAAAATGGAAATTTAGAGAATAACAATAAGTTAAACTCAACAACAATAGCTAAATAAATGTGGTAATTAAAAAGAAATAAGAAAAACACCGAGAAAGCTTAAGCTAGCGACAAGGTAGGCCTTTACTGGACTGGTTAAAACTTTTGGGGGAGAAGGCTTCATCTGTTCTGTTCTATTTGCTATCCCATATCACATTATAACTGTGAGTATAATTTGTTTTGGTTCTTAATGCCCCCTTCGTTTTTATAAGTTCATTTTGGTCTCCCTTGAGAAATATTTTTTATTAATATCAATATATATAATGTACAATATTCATCCCTTATATAATAGAAATTCTAGTCCTAATTACAAGACGAATCCTAATTTTATCATAATTATATTTACACAATATATGAAATATATTCTAATTATGGATATGGATTTTACTATACACGTTTACACATCCGGAGCGGGAGGCGGCCGAACACTGAAACTGGATCTGAAGTCAAGAAATAACTGTCGGGGAAGTCCTTTGGTGAATATATCTGCGTACTGATATGATGAGGGAACATGTAACACTCTGACATGTCCTAGCACAACCTTCTCACGAACGAAATGTATGTTCATCTCAATGTGCTTGGTTCGATGATGTTGAACCGGATTGTGAGAAAGATAAATCGCAGAGATGTTATCGCAGTACACAATAGTTGCATGACACAAGGGACACTGAAGCTCTAACAGTAAATTTCTGAGCCAACAAATCTCCGCTACCACATTTGCAACGCCTCTGTACTCAGTCTCGACACTGGAACGAGATAGGGTGACCTGTCGCTCGGCAGACCATGAAACCAGATTATCTCCTAAAAAAACACAAAAGTCAGAGGTGGAGCGTCGCGTGTCTGGACACCCTGCCCAATCTGCATCCGTATAAGAGAGAAACCTATTTGGCGTAGAGGGGTGTAGGTGCAAACCATGATCAAGTGTGCCCTTAATGTATCAGATGATACACTTAAGGGCAGTAAAGTGAGACTCCCTGGGGCATGCATAAATAGGCATACCTGCTGAACAACATGCAATATCTGGCCTTGTAAATGTGAGATACTGAAGTGCATCTGCAAGACTCCTATAAAAAGTAGGATCGGAGACTGGAGCATCATCCATAGCACTGAGCTTGGATTTTGAATCAACTGGAGTAGGCATGATTTTGAAATTCACCATCTTAGCCCTGTACACAATCTCTTCTGCATACTTACGCTGACTCAAGAACATGTGGTTGGCAGACCTGGTCACTGATATCCCCAAGAAGTAACTCAGCTTGCCCAAATCAGTCATTGCAAATTCGATCTTAAGTAAAACAATAATCTCATTTTTTAAACCATCGGATGAGGCAGTAAGAACAATGTCATCTACATACAGTAGTAAGTAAAAAATGTTACTACCTCGATGAAAAATGAAAAGAGAATTATCACTTCTGCTGCATACAAACTCAATCTGCATAATATACCTGGCAAAGCGATCATACCACGCACGGGACCTGTTTTAGGCCATACTGTGACTTACGGAGACGACACACATAGTGAGGGGCACGGGGCCTGTTTTAGGTCATACTGTGACTTACGGAGACGACACACACAGTGAGGGACAACATGATGGAAGAACTCAGACGGTTGATGCATGTAGATTGTTTCTTTCAGGTCCCCATGTAAAAATGCATTTTTCACATCAATTTGATGGATCGACCAGTGTTTGTCCATGTCTATGCTCAGAACTGTGCGAAAGGTTGCCGGTTTGACAACCGGGCTGAAAGTCTTACCACAATCAATGTCTTCCTACTGATTTGTGCCATTAGCCACAAGTCGTGCCTTTATACCTCTCAAGATCTCCATTGTCTCTGAATTTGTGATGAAATAGCCACATACAACATATCATATTCACCCCCTCCGGTCTAGGTACTAAATCCCACGTGTGTTATTTAGTCAAAGCATTGAATTCCTCAGACATAACCGCATTCCAATTATGGTCTTGTTTGTCCAATTTGGGGTTCTTAGGAATTGGGGAGATGGTTTGAGCAGACAAGTTAAATTGGACTTTGGGTTTAAAAATCCTATGTTTGACACGAGTTTTCATTTGGTGAGTGGGTACAGTAGGTGGATGCGGCTGAGTGGTTGGATTCGAGACGGATGGTATGGTCGGATATGGGGAGGGTGGAGGATTTGTCATCGGCGCGCGATCGTGATCGCGACGACGCAACGCTAAAAATGTTTTGCTCATCGAAGTTTTAGCGCGCGTCCTCGAGGGCCACGCGTTGCGACACGGTAAAAATCGGTTGCTCACCGAAGTTTGGAGCCGCGGCTAACATCGGTGATGACAGGCGAGGAGTGGATGTTTCGGTGGTGCCATGAGTGAGTTGACTGAGAATGATGGGAGAGATGGCAGACTCGTCAAGAAAGGAGTAATCCGGTTTTTGGAATTTCTGAGGATTCAAAAACGGAAATGTGGTTTCGTCGAATGTGACGTGACGTGAAATGTGGCTTTGATGAGTGGACAAGTGTCACGACCCGATCCCGGGCCCGCGACTGATGCCCTACCTGGGCACCCTTATAGGTATACATCAGAGATAACCAACAGAAGCTAAATAAAACTCATACACATGCATCAACGTGAAGTAAGAAACATGCCAGCCGATAAGCCACCTTTCTGTATATATACATAATCAAAAGAGCTACATCGTTTACAAGCCCAACCCACGTATATGACTACAGACCTCTAAGAGTTTTGACATAACAACTATGACGGGACAGGGCCCCGCCATATCCCTGAAAGTACATAAATCTACAACAACAGGGATCCGTACCAAAAGATAAGCCTCCGAAGTAATAGAGTTTCCCAAAAAGCTGAACAGAGATCCTAAGAGCGAGGATCGCCAAATTGTGTATCTATACATGCGGCATGAAACGCAGCCCCCCGAGGAAAGGGAGTCAGTACAAAAGATGTACCAAGTATGTGAAATTGAAAGTACAGTAATGAAAGCATAACAGTCTAAAATAAAGCAGGAGATATGTATGATAACCAAAATAACAATATAAATGTGCCTTATAAGAGTGATGAGAGTCAATTGTACCTTTTAAAATATATCTTTTTTAAAAGTAAGACCAACTGTATCATTTCAAGTTATCATTTCAAAGTATGAAATCAACCGTGCCCCTTTCAAATATGAAATTATTACCATTTCAAAATATGAAAGTCATGTCACAATCAGGGTCATTCGCCCTCAGCATCATTATGCAATCCTACTCATGGAACTATTTCACCCGCATGGGACTCGAACCCGCATGAGACTATTTCACCCGCATAGGAAATCTGTACACGATACCCGCATCACGGGGAGCTAATCCATGGAATGTGTCCTGGGATTTGAACCCGCATGAGTCCTTCAGACCCGCAGTGAGTGTGTACCATCTCACGTCATGGGAGCTACTCCATGAAATATATATAAAATGTTGCAGGCCCTCTAGCGAGGGACGCGAAGATGTGGAAATATAACACTCGCACGAATGGTTATATGAGATAACATATGCAAGTTAAAATGATCTTTGACTTTCATTAGAACAAATAGAATGAACTATTATTTTAGAAAAACCAAGGCAATAACATGCCTTCCTTTTTATAAACACCAAGGAAATACCATGCCTTCCTTTTTATAATTATCAAGATACTAACACCCGTAGTGTCAAAGTACTTCTACTTTTCAAATCAAGTCACTTCCTTTATATACTACAATGAATTCACTTTCATTTAAAATATGTACGTCCACCGTACAAATATTTTATAAGGTTCATGCTCAAGAAAGATAGGAAGAGTTCCACTTACCTTTTTCGCTATTCCACACGCTAAGTAGAATACGCCACTCGTAGAATGTCAACCTATAATGACAATAATACTTCTATCAATTCTAAGCTTTCTAAGGTAGAGTAATACTAAGTAAATGGTCTCTTATTCTACGAAAATTTGGGCAGCACTTTCCCCGTTTCTACGTACTTTTCCACCTTTTCCAAGGCCCGAATTCAACAACTATTTAAGGCACAACAAAGTAGCAACCAAAGGGGATTACACACCTAACTTGACATGTAAAATTTTGCCACACAATCTATACAAAACAGTCCATCAGTACAGTCCACTAATACAATCCATTAGTCCACTAATACAATCCATTAATCCACTAATACAGTCCATTAGTCCACAGTTTTATAGTATCTTCGGCCAACTACTATAACCAAAACCGTTTCCATAACTTCTTATAATCCAACTTATATTACAATACTTTATATAAGTTATATTAACTTGTTAACAACAAGATTTCCTTCATGTCAACATGTAATAGGTAATGTTTTAACAACAACAATAACCAACGAATCCGACAATACCAAAACTGTCCACAATCGGCTAACATGCCAAGATTGTGACATGTACTTCTTATTCTCCTTCCCAACATGTTATATTAACCATCAACAACCATATTTCCTTTATTATATAACATGTAACAATTGACAATACCAATAAGAATGATCAACAATTTCAATGGCCAAAAAGTGCCATGTCTCGGCCTCAACTTCCAATTAGCCCTTAACACTTTTTAATCTTCATTCTTTTTATTCACATGTTCATCCATTAATTAATACAACATGTAATACCCATTTACATTAAGAAGACAATGATCCTTACCTCAATATGCCCAAATTAATCTAAGTTAAAAGTCAATCCTTAGCATATCTTAGCTCCTATTCTTCAAGTTCCAATCCACAACATGTAATCCTTAGAAGCTTATAACCAACTCATCTTCAAGTTCCAACACCAAAAGTTGAAGAACATCTTAGGGTTTCAATACACCTATTTTCGGCCAAAGGAGTTTCTAAGGGTTAGGGGTGTTTAATCTTGGCTAAAACTTGGTTAGAGGCCTTAAGCTTGTGTTAGGGAATTAAACTTGGAAGATTTAAGAATTTCTTCTTCACAAATGGGCCTAGGCCGAGAGCACCTTAGAAAGAGAGATATATTTTGTGTAGTGAAACTAATTCTAAGTGTAAGATGAGTCTTGCACCCTCTATGTGTATATATAATGTAGCCCAAGTAGTGAGATCAAGACAAATGTAGGGACAATAGTAGAGACAAGTGTGTGTGTGACCCATGTCCACAAAATATCTCAAAGTCCAAGTCTTGCAAGACCAAGACAAGTGGGGGTGACATGTGTCACCCTCCAATTCGTCTAAAAATTTTCATCCCCCAAAATATCCACATTTGGTCACAATATCTCGAAACCTTGTGGGCCCCACAAAGTCGTAAATTTTTCCGGTGGACCCACATGACCAAATTCGAGACTTGAAAATCCAAAACTCCAATATATTCTATAAATCTCAAATATCAAATTTGAGAATCAAATTCCAAATAATAAACCTTTTCCTTCACGAGGTTCCGAAATTTCTCTTTAGGAAAAAGTGATTCTTCATTCGTTCCAAAATTTCAATCTTATTTTCTCACGTACGTTCTCATCTCATTCTCTAGGAAATTACGGGGTGTAACAACAAGTCATAGCAGAGATAGCCCCGATGGTTCGGCGGAAAGCCTAGGTAGACACATGGAGTGGTCCAGGGAGCTAGTTTGTTAGGGGCAGTAGATGAAAGGTTAGGATAACATAGACAACCGAATATCCGTAAATGATTGTAAGAAGGGACTCTGCGATAGAGGATTTCGGCAGGGGTCATATTATGAAGGGTGCTAGTTGGGAGAATATTTAGAATATATTCTGACATCTTAGCAGCATATACCCAGAAGGACGGAGGGAGGGAGACATGAATCAATATAGTGCGAATCATATTGTTAATGGTGCGCATGACTCGTTCAACTTTACCGTTTTGTGAGGAAGTGTGAGGGCAGGAGCAACGAAAAACCATGCCATTGTTTGTACAAAAGCGGTGAAATATAGAGTTATTGAATTCACGACCATTATCGCACTGAAAAGATTTTATTACCTTTTTCAAACTGTGTTTGGATAAAGGTGCAAAACTCAAGAAATTTGGCAAACACTTCCGATTTGAATTTAAGAGGATAGGCCCAAATGTAGTGAGAAAAGTCATCTAGCAATACAAGATAATATTTATGACCGAGGGAACTAAGGATATGAGATGTCCATAAATCGACACGTATAATATCAAAATGTGCAAAAGTAACACTAGTAGATGATTTAAACGGAAGACGAGTATGTTTCCCTAGAGAACAAGAAACACAGTGTTGGGCTAGTTTCTCATTATTACATGGAATAAAATTATTGTATCTAAGAGAATTAAAAACTGAGGCTCCTGGATGACCAAATCTATTATGTCATGTGGAAGGAGAGATAGCCGCTAGAGAGATGGAAGAGCAAGATCTGGCAGCGGAGGTGGATGGAAATGGATAAAGATCCCCCGTGCTATTGCATATAGTAAGAGGTGTCCCCGTATGAAGATCCTTCACAGTAAAACCAAAAGGGTCAAAGTCAACAGAGATAGAGTTATTACGAGTAAATTTGCGGACAAAAAATAGGTTCTTAATGATGTGTGGGGGGCATATATGATATTTTTTTAGGGAGAAGGGTGGATGAGGTGGTTGTCTGTAGGATGTACCATAGCCTTATATTAGAATGCGGTGTCCATTTCCAACTGTAATATATTGAGGATGCTTTAAACTAAACATTTTGGAAATATTAACTGCAGATCGGGTAAGGTGAGATGTGGCTCCCGAGTCCATATACCAAGTGTTGTCTGGTGGCTGCAAGTTTATGATGCTAAAGGCCTGGCCCAAATCAGTGGGAGCCATGTTGGGTGCGGGTTGCTGGAATTGGCCTTGCATAAGGTGGGCTTGCTACTGGTACTGGGCTGGCCGAGGGCCCAACAACCCTGGTTGGGCATACGGGTTGAGCCACTGCTGCTGGTACTGTTGAGGCACTGGCGCTCTCGTAATGTTGGCGCGCGCCGCGCCCAACCGGGACTGGCGATGGTTCTTTGGTTCTCGCTAGCCGCGACCGCACCACGACCATGACCTCTCGCCGCGGCCTGCTGTTAGGAAATTTTCGGTGGCGTTTGGCCGGCAGGAAGCTGATTTTGGGGAGACATTTCGACGGCTAACGCCTTTTGATTATGTTAATCCTGTTTAGCACGACGGGTTTATTCGAACAACAACTGCGAGCGAGCTTTGTTAAAACTGGGTAACGAAACCGCCTGTTGAATCATGGTGGCCAAAGTATCATATTCACTTTTCGGAAGACCTGCAATCAATTGTAACACTATTTTAGTTTCCGAGACAGGCGTGCCGACGTTGGAGAGTTGATCCGCCACAAGTTTTAATTATTTGCAGTACTCAGTTATGTTGGAGAAATTTACAAGACGTGTGTTGTTAAATTGTTCCTCCAAATCCACAGCGCGCGCGTGTGTGTTTATTTTCTTGAAATATTTCCTCCAAACGAATCCACAAGTCGCGGGCTGAGGCGCCGATTTTCATGATAGTGAGAAGGAGATCTTTGGATATAGTGCCATATATTCACTGTTTAACCACGACATCGAGACAGCGTCATGTTGTGTCATCGATCTCTGGGGGCGATGAACAGAATCGTCGATGTGATCAAGCACGTGGTAAACACATGCATGAATTTTGAAGAGTTCGACCTACGACCAGTATTGACCATGATCAAGAATCTTGATGTTTGTAACGGCGAGAGCCGGGTGAAAAGATGGTGATGAATTGGTGGTGGGAGGTGTGGAAACGGAAGCGTTAGAAAGTGTGGAAGATTCAAGTGTACCCATTTAGAGAAGAGAGGAATGAAGAAGAAGAGAAACCAAGATTTATTTTTAGGGCCGTGGCGGATCCCGGGTGGGGGGGTTGCCGGCGGCTTGGAAAAAAAAATTCTAGGGTTCTAGTGTTTTGGCTTTGATATCATTTAAGATGATATTAATCTCCCTTGAAGAGTCTTTCTCATTAATATCAATATATATGGTGTACAATATTCATCTCTTATACAATAGGAATCCTAGTCCTAATTATAAGATGAATGCTAATCTTACCATAATTATATTTACACAATATATGGAATATATTCTAATTATGGGTAGAAATTTTACTATACACGTTTACATAACTCCCAAGTATTGTATAAATCTCCCTTTTACCAAGCACATGCCCCAGAAAGGCTTTTTTTTTTTGTGTCAAAACACTCTTGCATATTAATTGGGATTGAGAAGTAGTGTTGTTTTCTTGTCAAGTAAACTTTTACATGACCCTCGATAGTAAATAACTAAATATGTGTTTCTACCAAGCAAATTACACTGAACCTTGCTTTGATGTCTAGTGTTTTTACAAAACAAAGGTGAAAAACAGACGGTGTTGTTTTATGATTAACATTGACGCATAAATTAATGCAGGCTTTTGGGAGAGAAGGCTAGATTGGAAGTCATTACGAATGCTTCTCATGTGCCTCAACTCGAGCACGCAGAGAAGTTCAACAAAATAGTTAAGAACTTCTTGTGTGGTTCAGATGATTAATGTATTAGTTGTATTTCATTATCTACAAGGTCAAGTATTAATTGAGAAGATTTATGCCTTCTTTTTTTGCACTAAATTGCGGATATATATATATATATATTGCAGCTTTGAAAGATTATGTAAATAAGTCCATCACTGCCATTTTGCACTTAGTTTAAGTTTTGGTTGATGGCTCCAATGGCGGAGAGTCGGAGACACTCTTTAGTCATGAATTTTAATGAATTTATATATGCTAGTACTCCTAATTTCTATTTCTCCGAACTAAAAACTTTTTAAGCAAAAACCAAACAATTGAAGCTAAGACTAGGATGTGCGATGTGAAAGGCAATCAGATTGAAACCAATCTCTAGATTATATAAGGAAACTAGTAAGAGGTGCCCAACACTAAAATAGTTCAACATCGTGTAGAAGCTTGATTAAAAATTGATAAAAAGAATACCCAAAGTTCAGTAGCTCACACTTGGTCGTGTAAGAATATATTAATCTCACTTGGAAAGTCTTTCTCATTAATATAAAATATATATAGGTGTGCAGTGTTGAATCCTTCTATAATAAGGATCTCAATTCTACCATAAGTATACAACACAAAATATGGTAAATATGTGCATTGTTACACATGCTAATACACCCCCTCAGTCTGAGTGGGAGGAGACTGGACGCTAAGATTGGATCTGAAGTCAAGGAAGAGTTGTCTAGGAAAACCTTTTGTGAATATATTTGCATACTGATAAGAGGAAGGCACATGTAATACTTTGACATGACCGAGAGCAACCTTCTCACGAACAAAGTGGATGTCCAACTCAATATGCTTGGTTCGCTGATGTTGAACCTGATTATGAGATATATAGATGGAAGTTATGTTATCCCAATAAATCAAAGACGCCTTACACAAGGGACACTGAAGCTCCAAAAGAAGGTTTCGAAGCAAACAAATCTCAACAACTACATTTGCAACGCCTCTATACTCAGCTTCTGCACTCGAACGGGATAGGGTGGCTTGTCTCTTGGCAGACTATGAAATGAGGTTATCCCCTAAGAACACACAGTAGTCGGAAGTGTAGCATCGCGTGTCCGGATAGCCTGCCCAATCAGCATTCGTATATGATAATAATCTGGTCGGTGCTCGGGTATATATGCAATCCATAATCATGTGTGCACCTTAACATATCGAATGATACACTTGAGGGCAGTAAAATGAGGCTCTCTGGGGGCATGCATAAATAAGCACATCTGCTGAACAACATAAGCAATATCAGGCCTGGTGAAAGTAAGGTATTGTAGTGCACCTGCAAGACTCCTGTAGAGGGTGGGATCTGACATTTGGTTACCATCAACAATATTAAGCTTTGATTTAGAGTCAACAAGAGTAGACATGATCTTGCAATTTGCCATTTTCTCCCTGTACATAATCTCATCTGCATACTTACGCTGATAAAAAAAACATAGTATTTGCAGACCGAGTCACTGAGATCCCAAAAAAATAGCTTAACTTTCTCAAGTCAGTCATAGCAAATTTAGTTTTGAGCAAGACAATAATCTCATTTTCAATAAATCAGAGGAGGCAGTACACACAATATCATCCATATACAACAATAAATATCCAATGCTACTACCTCTATGAAAAATAAATAGAGAATTATCATTGCTGCATATAAACCCAATTTACAAAATAAATCGTGCAAAACGATCATACCATGCTCGAGGGGCCTGTTTCAACCCATACATTGACTTACGAAGATGACATACATACTGAGGGACTGCTGGATGAATAAAACTAGGCGGCTGGTGCATATAAACAATCTCTTTCAAATCTCTATGCAATAATGTATTTTTCACATCAAGCTGATAATAGGCCAATGCTTACCCATAACAATACTCAAAATCGTGCGAATGGTAGCCGGTTTAACAACCGGACTGAACGTCTAACCAAAATCAATACCCTCATGTTGATTTGTTCCATTAGCCACAAGTCGCGCCTTATACCTTTCAAGATCACTATTGTTTCTGTATTTGTGACGAAAAAGCCACATGCAATGGTGTTAGCGATTTTACTTATGCTCACGCAAGTGTACGTATCGTTCCAAGTAATATAGTCTGTTAGACCGAATATCATCCACAGACAGTGGTTTTCAATTACCGAACATCTAATCTATTTGGCTAACGATAGTTTGTTTGAGTTTTATCTATGAACTAGCTAGAGTAATTGCAAGAATTAAACTAAATATGCTTTGATTTAAATCAGTTATGATGGAAATATGGCTTCCAATATCCTCGACTATCCACTCTTTTTCAATCCTTAATGCAACACCAATAGTTTCTTCTTCTACGTTAAGATAGCAGGTTAACTAGTCTGTCTTATATTGCGGTTAGGATATATAAAAGCTCAACCCTATGCAGAAACTTTCTATATTTCTATGATAGATTTTACCACATAGGAGGATTAAAAACAGTAACCTAAAATGCTACACAAGTATCGGGGTACTTTCGTCCACGATTTTAACCTATGTCTATTCAATTACAGCATATCCAAATCCCCCCTCTCGGATCTCGATTCGAAATCATATAAATTATGACAATTAGTGATTAGTTAATTATCAAACATTCAAACCAATATTGAATAAATCTTCAAAAGATGAAGAAGAAACCAAACTAGTGCATTAATTCATGAAAATGAGTTTCAAACGATTCAATGTAAAGCCCTAATTAAAAGATTAGCTCCTAGCCATAGACATGCTAAGAACTAATTCAATATCCAACATGAACTGAAATAAGAACAAAGAAAAGAGAAAGGAAAATAACTTGAACTAGATCTACAATCTTGTCACCTCCAAAATTATGTTAGACTGTGAGGGATGGAATATGTACAAGATGCCTTAATAAGGTCAGTGTTTAGGGATTTTATAGTTGGGAAAAATTGTATTGTGGACCCTGAAAACATGTCAAAATTCGGCCCAGAAAATCAATTTTTCCGCCACGAACCCTCAGAGTCAATCGACTGCAGCAGCTTAAGGCCGCGCGCCGACGGCGCCCTCCGCCAATTTTCTGATTTTTTTGTCATTTTCTCGTCCGGACTTCGTCTGATTTCTTCTATACTTCCCGGGACTTCTTTAGAAGGACTTCCTAGGCTCAAATAGGCTGATTTGGGATACAATTTGTGTCAAGGTAGGTAATGCATGATAAGAAGGGCTAACAAAGAATGCCTGAATCATTTCCCTAAATATGCATATCTTAACTATTTCGCCTCAAATAACAAGCAAACAAGTTTTCTAGACATTTTCAACATTCTTTCCACAATTGACAATACATAGGCTAAGCACAAGTATCCCAAATAACTAGATGTCATGAATTTTTGGCATATCTAATTTAAGCACACAGATTTTTGCTTTTAGTTCCATTACATAATCCACTTAATCCATTAGATATCTTCAGCAACTACAACATGCTTGATCAAAAAAAAAATTGACTCATAATTTGACTCACAAAACACAACAAAAGACTCAAAATAAAACACAAAATAAAGAAAGATCCCTCCCCCAAACTTAATCGACACATTGTCTCCAATGTGTGAAGACTAAAAATGAAGGAATACTTACTGACACAACACAACGGTCATAACAGAGGTTTGAGAGGACATTCTTGAAATTGCACAGGCACGACTTTTCAATTTCTCACGCCATTCGCTAATTTTTCCTATTTTCAGCGCTTTTGTCCCTTTTTCTGCTTGGGGTCAGTCCCTTTTCCACATGCCATAAAAAAACATAAGACAAAAACCAAGACCGTGAGACTGTTCAAGATAAAATAAAATAAACTAAAACAAAAATTAAAATAACATAATTAAAACATTGGGTTGCTCTCAAGTAGCGTTGTCTTTAACGTCTTTTATCCGGACGCAGTTAATATTTACTAGTGCCCAGTGGATCCTTCTGCGAACGGCTTGCAATCCGCACAGTTATTGTTGTGGGTCTCACTTCACCTACAACAATTTTTTTAAACAAGGGCCTTAGATTTAAGATTGTCCCCATTTACACAAGACAAACTTGTCTTCAAGACTCTCTATAATGTAGGGATTAGTGAAACTCCCTACATCTCTCAATTTTTAGGGGTGCCCTTGAGGGTATGAATTTTCTGATTGAGGCTCAACAATGATAGTTGGTGGTGTCTTTTCTGTAACGGGTATAGGAAAAAGAAATTCCAAGGAATTCAAAAAGGTGACAAATTGGATCTCAGTAACCTCTTCTTTCTCTACATCAACAATCTCTTTCAATTCCTCATTATTCTCAACAGCTTGTTGTGGTTCAGGTTCCTCACTCTGTTTATCACTCCCCACAACTGTGTCGCTAGACAGATTTTCTTGCGGTACATTGATCACCATATCCATCAGTTGCCCTATTTGTGTCTCCAAATATTTGAGGGACACCCTTGTCTCAGTCATAAACTGAGTCTGGAACTTGGTGAGCATGCGTATGGCTACCTGCAACTCATTTGATCTTCCTGTGGAACCTGTGGGTTAGGCTGTTGTTGACGATTTCACTGCCACTGATAGTAGTAGTAGTCCATGCCTTTTTTTTTCAACTTTTCCTACAAAATAAAAAAAACAACAAAAAGTGATAAACAGATGCTCGCAGAACAAGTTAGAAACTTATTCCTGGAGCAACCAAATTAGAAATAACATAACATAACCAAATATATACAAACCAAATTAGAAATAAGAATAGATAATTCGATATTGAAAGCACGCCAGTCCCCGACAACAGCACCAAAAACTTATTAGAGATTTTTCAAATGCTCACGCAAGTGTACGTATCGTTTCAAGTAATATAGTCTGTAAGACCGAATATCATCCACAGAGACTGGTTTTCAATTACCGAACATCTAATATATTTTATCTATTTGGCTAACGATAATTTGTTTGGGTTTTATCTATGAACTAGCTAGAGTAATTGCAAGAATTAAACTAAATATGCTTTGGTTTAAATCAGTTATTGTGGAAATAGGGCTTCCAATATCCTCGACTATCCACTCTTTTTCAATCCTTAATGCAACAACAATAGTTTCTTCTTCTACGTTAAGATAGCAGGTTAACTAGTCTGTCTTATATTCCGGTTAGGATATATAAAAGCTCAACCTTATGCAGAAACCTTCTATATTTCTATGATATATTTTACCACATAGGAGGATTAAGAATAGTAACCTAAAATGCTACACAAGTATCGGGGTACTTTCGTCCACGATTTTAACCTATGTCTATTCAATTACAGCATATCCAAATCTCCCTTGTCGGATCTCGATTCGAAATCATATAAATTATGATAATTAGTGATCAATTAATTATCAAACATTCAAATCAATATTGAATAAATCTTAACAAGATGAAGAAGAAACCAAACTAGTGCATTAATTCATGAAAACAAGTTTCAAGCGATTCAATGGAAATCCCTAATTAAAAGATTAGCTCATAGTCATAGACATGCTAAGAACTAATTCAATATCCAACATGAACTAAAATAAGAACAAAGAAAAGAGAAAAGAAAATAACTTGAACTAGGTCTCCAATATTGTCGCCTCCAAAATTATGTTAGACTGTGAGGGATGGAATATGTACAAGATGCCTTAATAAGGTCAGTATTTAGGGATTTCATAGTTAGGAAAAATTGCATTGCGGACCCTGAAAACGTGTCAAAATTCGGCCCAGAAAATCAATTTTTCCGCCCCGGCGACGTCCTCTGCCCGGTTTTCTGATTGTTTTGTCATTTTCTCGTCCAGATTTCGTCTGATTTCTTCTATACTTTCCGGGACTTCTTTAGACTTCATTTCTTGGCCTTTTCTTGTGCAATTATACCTCAATTAAGCTCATTTCATCTTCTTTTTGCCCCATTTCTCCATTTAGGACCTCTGTGACTCAAAAGAAAGAAAAATGACCCTAGCACGACACTAATTTCAACGAAAATGAGGAAAATACTAATTTAAAATGACTCAAAAAGTGTATACAAAATATGCCTAACAAATGGATCACATTCACCCCCTCCGGTCGAGGAACTAAATCTCAAGTGTGTTGTTTTGTTAAAGAATTAAATTCCTTACATATGGTTGCATTCCAATTAGGGTCTAGTTTGGCTAATTTTGGATTTTTGGGAATTAGGGATATGGTTTGTGTGGAAGGGTTATACTGGATTTTGGGTTTAAAAATCTTGTGTTGGGCACGGATTTCCATAGGATGTGAGAGGGCAAGGTTGGGTCGGATATTTGGGATAGGGTCGAGTTAGGTATGCCGGTTGCAAGGGCGGTGTCTGATAGGTGTCGGGTTTGGTTGACAGAGTATGGGTTAGGACATGAAGTGTTGGGTTGTTAGATCTAGGTGTGTTGGGTTGTTAGATCTAGGTGTGTTGGGTAGGGGAATTGGTCTGATTTAGTGGGTTGGGGCTACCGGTTGATGAGGCCGACGATGGGGAATGGTGTGGGTCGACAGGGTTCTGGGTGCAGATATTGTTGGTTGGTCAGGACACCGGTGTAATGGTGGTGTCGGTGGTTTATATGGTTCTGGGTGCAGACATTGTTGGTTGAACGGGATACTGGTGTAGTGGTGGTGTCGGTGTTAGAACGACGACATAGGGTGGCAGTGACACATGATACATCTGTGACGGTTGCCGGTGAGTGGTCGAGGTGGTGACCGATTGGGACAATGGTGCGATGGGGCGAATGCCGGTGGTGTGAGTAGTAGTCGATGAGGACTTTACTAGAGATACAATGACATTACCGGAGATGACATCGGTAGGTGGCTGAGACGGTGGTACAGTGGCAGACTGACTCAATTCGTGAAGTATGACGGGGGAGGGGTCTGACTCGTCTAGTAAGGTATAGTCCGTGTTCTGGAATTTTTGGATATTTGCAAAGGGAAAAGTCATCTCGTCAAATATAATGTGACAGAAGACGTGGATGTGACGAGTGGACAAGTCATATCACAAATTTCCCCTATGATTAGACGAAAAACTAACGAAGACACACAAAGTGGTTCGGGGTGCTAATTTATGAGGGGCGGTAGACGCAAGGTTAGGATAGCAAAGACAACAGAAAATCCGAAGATGATCATAGGAGGGGATCCGAAGGTATAATATTTTGATCGGGGTCATTTTATGAAGAGTCCCAGTAGGTAAGTTATTAAGGACGTATTCTACCATTTTGACTGCATAGACCCAAAAAGAGGGAGGTAGAGAGGCATGAAAAAGGAAAGTACGAACCATGTTATTAATGGTGTGAATGATTCGTTCCGCTTTGTCATTCTGAGGGGATGTGTGAGGACATGAAAATCGAAAGACCATGCCATTGTTTTTGCAAATTTTTTTAAAAGTTAAATTATTAAATTCATGACCATTATCACATTGAAAAGATTTGATGGCTTTTTCAAATTGCATTTTAATATAAAATTGAAATTCAAGAATTTGGCAAACACTTCCGATTTAAATTTTAGAGGGTAAATCCAAATAAAGTGAGAATAATCATCTAATAAGACAAGATAATATTTATGACCCAGTGAACTAGGAATGAGAGACGTCCATAGATCATCATGAACGATATAAAAAAAAAGCGAACATAACACTAAGAGATGATTTAAACTGAAGGCGAATATATTTGCCTAACTGACAAGAAATAAAATTTTGGACAAGTTTTCTATTATTACAATGAATAAAATTATTGCTTCTACGAAAATTAAAAATAGGAGCTCCTGAGTGTCCAAACCTATTGTGCCAAGTCGACGGGAAGATAGAAGCAATGGAGGTGTGGGAGCTTGAACTGGCAGCAGAGGTGGATGAGAAAGGATAGAGACCCCCCATGCTATTGCATCTCGTAAGTGGTGTCCCCATACGAAGATCCTTTACAGTAAAACCAAAAGGGTCAAAGTCAACAGAGACATAATTATTACGAGTAAATTTTTAGACTGATATTAAGTTCTTAATAATGTTAGGAGCATAGAGGACATTATTTAGAGAAAAGGGTGGGTGTGGCGGTTAAGTGTAGGTTATACCATAGCCCTGAATTGGAATGCGATGTCCATTACCAACAATATTATATTGAGGATACTTTAACTGACACATATTGGGAAGATTATGTCACGACCCGACCCCGGGCCCGCGACTGGTGCCCTACCTGGGCACCCCTTACATGTATACATCAGAGAATAGCAGCGGAACATACACAACTCAAAAAAATACTTAGACATTAAAATCAACAGGCTAGATGATAAAGCCACTTTCCGTAAAATATACATAATAAAACAGTACATTTTTTTTTCTTTACAACCCAATCCACAAGACATGACTACAGACCTCTAAGAATAACAACTGTGGCGGGACAGGGCCCCGCCATACCCCTGAATGTACAACAACCGACAATACCAGGGATAAGCCTCCGGAGTAATGGAGCTTCTCAACAGCTGAATCAGTGATCCTAAAAGTGAGGATCAGCAACCTGTACTCTACCTGCGGCATGAACGCAGCCCCCCGAAGGAGGTCAGTACAACATGTACCAAATATGTGAAACTGAAAGTACTGTAGTGAAATCATAAGTCTAAAATAAAACTGGAGACATGTATGATAACTCATATAACAGTACACTGTGCCTTACTAACAATGAGAGTAAACAAGAGTATACTTTACTGCATAAAAATAGGAGGCTCATGATCAAAGCAGGGCCACCCGCCCGCAGTATCATTAAGCAATCCTACTCCTGGACTATTTCACCCGCAAGGGTCGTATGGACCCGCATGAGGTATTCCTCGTGATGATCAGATCCGCCGCGATAGTCGTGGTAGACCCGCATGAGGTATTCCTCGCATAGGACTGGTCCGCCACTCATGGGACTATTTCACCTGCATAAGCCCTTTCGGACCCGCATGAGGTATTCCTCGCATCATGGGTAGCAAATTCACGGAATATACAAATGCCACAAACCCGGGGAATGACCCCGTAATGCACAATATATATCACTAGCACAAACGACTATCATACATAACATAAGCACTACCGGCTTATCATACATAACATAAGCACTACCGGCTTATCATACATTACATAAGCAAGTTAAGAAAATCCCCCTAACTTCTTATTAGTCTTATTCATATACACTCTCATTTTAGTTTACTTAAGGCACTAACATGTCATTATAAAATCCGGGAATTTAACCCAAAGTACTACGTACTTCTATTTCTTTAAAATGACTCTTTTTCATATAAAAATTCCAAGATACTAATAACCGTAGTATCAAGTCATAACTACTTTCAAGACAAGTCACAATACCCTTTAGAAATACATTTATAGGCTTCTAAATCAAGTGACTTCTTTCTTTTAAAACTTTAAGCAATTGATGCCTTTAAATCGATTTGTCTTTCATTATTTCAAGTCTTTTATCATACTTAAATTACTTAGAGTAAACCACTCTTTTTAACTTTCCATAAAGCTATTATAACCAACTTCCCATAAAGCCGTTATACTAGCTTTATACTTTAGACAAATACATTCTTCCTTATATCCAAGGGACTTATACTTTTAAAACGAAAAAAGTACCATATACTTTTAAAATACTTCAAGTCCCTTAACTTTAGTAATCAAGTTTCTTAACTTTTAGAAACTAAGATATCCTTATTATTTTTAAACAAGTGAGTTAATTCCCTAACTCAACCAACTTGGACATTCTTAAAAATAAGCCAAGGATATCAAATGAACTAAATTCGTCAAAACCTCGTACGTCTACCGTACTATATAATTACAACTATTTATGCTCAAGAGATAGGAAAGTTCCACATACCTCTTCGGTTCAATCCACTTGTTAAGTCCAATATGTCGTACGTAGTATGTCAACCTATAATGACCATAATACGTTTATTAACTTCTTACTTCAAACGTAGAATATTCCAAGTGCAAAGTCACTAAATTCTACGGAAAATCGGATAGCACTTCCTTTGTTTCTACATATTTTGCCACATTTTTCAAGGCCGAATTCAATAACCAAACACGCCACATTTAAGGCTCAACAAAGTAGTTAACAATAGGGGATTACACGCCTACAAGACGTGTAAAATTCCGCCCCACAATTTATATCAAACTAGTCTAAACTACAATGTCAATTCGGCAAATTTGAGGGACAAAAACACAAAGTCTTCTTTCCAATTTCTTTTCAATCCAAGTTGTTTAGTATAACATGTAATCAAGCCGCAATCGATTATAGCTACTACAATCTTCTAGTAGATAACATGCGACGCTTCTAGATAACGACCAAATTGTAATTCAATTTCAAATGACTCAACATGTCATTTTCAGATTTGAGTTTCTAAACTTCCATAACACTTATTAATCTTCATAACACATATCACATGATCATTTCTAACTTATCATAACATGGAATCTTCAATTACAAAAGTAAGACGAAGATTATACCTCATTTAGCCCAAATATGATTCAAGATTACAAGTCGATCCTTAGCAACTTTAGCTCCTCTTTTCGATGTTTCAATCCACTCCAAGCAACCCTTAGAAGCTTATGAAGAACTCATCTTCAAGTTCCAACTTCAAAGTTGAAGAACTCCTTAAGTTTCCGCCTTGCGACTAATACAAAAACGCCACTTTTCCGGGATCTTTCTATTGAGATACCCTTACAATGCTCTTAGGAACCTTGGTTTAAAGTATGGGGCTTATTGGACAAAAATTGAAAATTTTTCTCTTGGAAAAGGGCTCATTACCGTGAGCTTCCAAAGGAAACAAGAACAAGATTCAATTTTTTTCTAAGTGTTGAGAATGACAAAGTCTTGCACTACTAGTGTACATATAAACTACATTCAAGGGTCTAGATTAGAACATTTGTGTGGCTTGGATGAATTCATTTAAAATATCAAGCTATGTGGGCTCATTGACTTGGTCAATGTTCTCAAGCTCTTAGCCTAGCAATACTTTCATCTTAATTATGGTCAAATGACCATTCTACCCATGCACAATTAGTCCATGACCACTAAGGGGGGTGACACGTGTCGCCCTCCCGTTCGTCGCAATATTTCGTTTTTCGACAAATTCCAAAATTCTGATAAATTTTCACTCGTCTCAATTCTTAACATTTTTGAGTTCTTACGAACGTTCTTATAAACATGTCCTGAAATTTCGGGGTGTAACATTCTTCCCCCCTTAGAAACATTCGTCCCCGAATGTTCTTTTGGGAGTCAAACTTAAAGATAGCGACATAGTCTCCTTACAACCCCTACATACCAATAATGCCACACGTGGCCACATAACAATACTCATACTAAAATGTCAAGCTGAACCCCACGTGTCAACGTCGGTTATCTGCATAAAGCTTCTGCCGACTCTGAGCTTACTAATAATCTTTTCTGGATAAGCTTCGCCTTATCCACAGCCCGCTGAATCAAGTCTGGACCAAATAACTGAACCTCGCCTATGTCGAACCAACCAACCGGCGATCTACACTTTCTTACATACAAGGCCTCATACAGGGCCATCCGAATACTGGAAGGGTATCTGTTATCGTACGTAACTCAACAAGAGGCAAATAATTCTTTCAGCTAACTCATAAATCAATAACACAGGCCCGCCACCTATCCTCAAGTGCCTGGATAGTACGCTCCGCCTGTCCGTCGGTCTGAGGGTGTAATGCAACACCGAGACTCACCTGTGTCCCTAAACCCTTCTGAAAAACCTCCAGAAGTTATCCGTAACCGAGCACATCTGTCTGACCTCATAAATGTAGGACCCCCGTGCAGTCTCACAATCTCCCTGCTATATAAGCTAGCATAAACCTCAGCCGAGCAAGTGGTCCCAACCGGAAGAACACGGTTGGTTTTGTCAGCATGTTTACTATGACCCCCAGGGAGTCGCACTTCCTCTGAGTAGGATGCCACCCTGTAACAAGATCCATTTAAATTACCTCTCATATCTAAGTCGGGATCTAAATCGCCTGTAATAGCCCACTGGGCTTCTGGTGTTCAACCTTGACCTGCTACTAATTCAGACATTAAGCAACAACTCTGCTACGTCCCTCTTCAGACCATCTTACCAATACATACATCCGAGGTCACGACACGACTTAGTCGACCCCGAACAATTAGAGCAATAAGCACTGCGTGCCTCCCCTAAAACCTGCTGACAAGTCCTGCAGTACCGGGTACACACAATCTATCCTCATCTCACAGCACCCCATCCGGTGCTACTCAAACATGCTTTTCTCTTCTCGGAGAGCCGTATCTCGATACCAGATCATAATCTGGATCCTCATATCGCCGCTCTTTACCTCCTCAACGACGGAAGACTCGGCAACCTCTCGGATCTAAACTTCATTAACCTTGGAAACAAATAATCGAACCCCCTAGGCTCGGTAGCTGATGAATCTCACGGACCACGTCCTGTCTATCTGGCTGTCCAATCTGGCAGACTACCCATAGATCCACGACTAAGAGCATCTGTAACTGTCTTGGCTTCCCCGGATGGTATAGGATATCAATCTCACAATCCTTGAGTAACTCTAACCACCGTCTCTGTCGCAAATTCAATCGCCTGCTCAAGATATACCGAGGCTATTGTGGTTCTGCATAAATGTCCACATGGTCTATATATATGTCATGCCTCCAAATCTTCATGGCATGATTAATCGCCGCCAACTCTAAATCGTGAGTGGCGTAATTCTCTCATGCTTCCCTAATCGCCGGAAACATAGCTCTAACATTATCGTGTTGCCAAGACACAACCTAGCCCAACACCCAACGTGTTACAATAATAACCTAACCTCTAGTCTCTCGGGAGGGGTTAGAATCGTAGTCGTGGTCAACTTATCTTCCAATAACTGAAAGCCTTTCTCATACCTGCGAAATATTCGGGTATCCTTAATCTCAATTATGGTTCTTGTTTCCCTTTCTCTGTTGCAACCAAACTTGATCACTAACTTAGATTTGATTCCTTTGTTTGCCTCATGGCCAAGACTTCCTGTCAATCACAATTTAAGGGGGAGATTTCCTTGATCTCGTCAAGTAGTAACCCGATTTTCCTTTCCCAGTTTGTAGAGCCTATAGTCAGGTGTTCAACCTCCATTCATGGTATTACATAATCCAAAGACTTGTCAAAATTTCTTATCGTTCGAGTGTCTACTCGTCTTTCCTTTATAAGTCATTTCAAGTTGTCCTGGGGTCCCTTACCCCTCCGTATTTTCTTACAATCTTTCTCGTCAGTACAGATGCTACCACCTTTTCCCAAGGTGTTCTTACTGCCCATTATCTACTAATGGTCTTACACTAGTCTGGGGTAATCATATCTCATGCAACTTACATAACCATAGTCGTATTCTCTTTTATCATTCTGGTCATAACCTTACCTTATGCTTATTATTAGCAAAAGTATTTCTATCTTGATTCATAATCGTACAGTTTCATATATGCGTACTACCAACATTTTTATCCTTATGACACTTCCTCGACCATTTCGTAACGTCGTTCTTAATTACCCCAACACAATACTTTTCCCACGGTTATCTAAAACTGTAACCTATGGCATGCCGATACTGAAGACCTTACCAGTCTCCTATCCTTCGTCTAACAACATGGGTACACATAACCCCATAATACGTAAAATTGTCCTTACGTGGGGGAGAGAACTTATCTCCATTAAATAATCTTTCCTTTTAGTCACAACCCTAATCACAGGTCCTCTTGGTCCAAGAAATATCTAATCATCACGCACCGCCTTAAAGTCGTGTAGATTTTCAAAACCTACCAAAGATGTCTTCTATTTTCCGTAGGCGACTGCATCTATCTTATTTTGCTTGCGCGCTATCCTGAACTTATCCGGAAGGTCGTGGCCCTGACCGCCACACCAAACCAACTCCAAGTACATCCAAGGGCACTTAGCATAAACTCCTTCAAATTCGAGTATTTCTTACTTAATTAATTTACCTCCACTGAACAAGTCACACAGACTTATTAAAATCAACAATGTCAAGAAGGAAGGATAATTCACTGGTTACCACCACTTCTCTTCCTTTTCACTCGATAACCGGCTTACCGGGAAACTGGTATCGAATCAATCTCTCTCTGTAGTCCACGTTTGCATAACAAGAGGCCAACTAGCCCGTACTCATAATGACCTCAATGTCACATAATACCGCTAGGTCTGCTAGGGTCCAACGACTGTATCGTTACCGACAATTATTATCTACCCACTCAGCTACCACCCAACACTCACGGGTGTAGTCACCTCGAAAGGTCCTTATGGATTTAGGCTCCATTTCTTTACACTTGGTTGCTCTCTTTCTTACTGGTCGTACTCTTCCCGTACTTCCAAACTTATTCTAGCGTACGTACATAGCCTTCATACTGATTCGGGCCTCCAATCTTTGGAGTTACTTATTCTAAACAACATAAGGACATTTCCAGCTTTCACAACCTGGTTCTGGTGGAATGCGTCCACAAACCCATAAAATGATTAACTAAACTTGGGCCTTGCACCCTCGTGACCCTGTCGCGTAGCGGGACTACTACCAACTGATCCCATTCCATTACAGGTTATGGGGTGACCCTTAATAGGTCCTCAACCCGACTCGGCGTCGTACTTAACTCTTACCCTTGGTCTGACTTAACTTTTACTACCCGAGAAGGCCTTATATATCTAAGGTCTCGGTGGTTATCAACATTCCTAGGCTCACAATTTCCATGCTCCAAGCCTAACTTATCCGTCCCCCCATAAACGGGTATAAAAACTTCTCAATATACTATAATCGTGTTGTCTTGTCCACAACAACCATACTTACTCCATACGGATCTCACCCGTAACATTCTCGTAATCATACTGTCACGACCCGACCTCGGGCCCGTGACTGGTGCCTTACCCCGGACACCCTAGTGATACAATCATCAGAGAAAATCAGCGGAAATAAAAACTTAAGCATGAAAAAAGACATAAAATAAGCAACAAAGCAACCAAAACTAAGGTTACCTTCCGTATATATATATATATATATCAATATCGAATGCTTAAATCCCTTACAAACCCCGCCCACAACAAGATTACTGCACTTACGAATTTGATAACAACTATGACGGGACAGGGCCCCGCCATACCCCTGAATGTACAAGAACCTACAATCTCAGGGAATCATACCACAAGATAAGCCTCCGGAGAAATGGAGCTTCCCAAAACGCTGAACTGTGATCCTATGAGCGAGGATCAACAATCGTGTACTCTACTGCAGATGAATGCAGCCAAGGAGGTCGACAACAGTACCAAGTATGTGAAATCAAAATATCAGATATGAAATCATACTATATAAAGCAGAGACATGTATGATAACCAAACTATACCCACAATATATAAGCGATATGTCAAGTCAGGGACTCACGCCCTCAAAGTCATCACTCAAATATAACTATGGGTCTCACGCCCACAACATCAATCATGCCCGTGGAATACCTTCCTCACTGCCGGCAGTCTATGATATAATAACACCAAGGAGTACACATGAACACCAGGTCCCACCTGTGTCATAAAACCGTACGGGGCAAGTACGAAGGCATAGCTACCAGATCCAACCTGCATCATCAACTGACCGGGGCAAGTACGAAAGCCAACTACCAGATACCAAAGCCGTACCAACAATACTAAATAACTATATCACGAAGCTGACACGTGGCAAGTGCGATAGCCTCTACCAGATCCACCTGCGCCACGTAGCTGACGGGGGTAAGTAGCTAGGCTAACCACCAGATCACAACCGTAATCACGAGACTTCGTCCAAACACTGACTCGCGAAGCTGACACGTGGCAAGTATGATAGCCTCTACCAGATCCACCTGCGTCACGTAGCTGACGGGGGCAAGTAACTAGGCTAACCACCAGATCACAACCGTAATCACGAGACTTCGCCACAAAACTGAACGGGGCAAGTACGAAGGCTAACTACCAGATACCAAAGTCGAATCAGCCACGATCGGGGCAAGTACGAGAGCCAACTACCAGATACCAAAGCCGAATCAGTAAAACCTCATGGAGAGCTAGTCCATGGAATAACAATAATGGTCACATGCCCCCGGAATCCCTCATCGGTGTAGACATGCCCATATGATAATAACAATGGAAGCATACCCGTGGAATCCTCCGTCACTGCCGGTACGTCCAAGTAAGTTCACAACAAGTCAGTCGGCCCTCCATCGAGAGACGCGGTGGTATAGAAATACAATACTTGCACAACAAAAGCTATCACAACTAGCATAGGCAAGTTCAACATACTATTAGACTTTCATTAACATGTAAATTGATTCACCATTTATAAAAACTCAAGTACTCTCATTTTGTGCCAACAATCCGGGTTTTTAACCCTAAAGTACTACGTACTTTAATTCTTTCGAAAAGATCTCTTTTTACGTAAAAACAACTCGATACTAATGTCCGTAGTACCAAACACGTTCATTTTTAAACCAAGTGGCTTACACTTTTAAAACAACGTCAAATATACTTTTAAAACCCAAGTAACTAACTCTTTTAAGATCAAGGTACTCCTACCCTTTTAAAACCAAGCCACTTATATTTTTCTATCAAGAAAAGTTCGATATTTGAAAACAAGTTACTTATCCTTTTAAACTCAAGTTACTTCTCTTTTCCCAAATCAGGTTACCATTTTTAATCCAATAATAAAACCATTCTTTTGTTTTCATAAAGTCGTTATAACTAACTTCCCATAAAGCTATTATAACACTTTATGTTTTAAACAAATTTAAGACAAGACCATGCCTTTCTTTTAACCCAAAAACTCTCCAATTCCTCAAGTCTCTTTTCTTTTAGAAATCAAGTTTCTTACTTTGGAATTTAAGAAAATTTGTACTCGTTTATAATGATCTTATTAAAGCAGTCATGATCTAGGAAATGTAATACAATTTTGTCTTATCTTAACTTCTATGCAGATGGAGGTTTCTACTGGTTTTAATATAATTAATTGTCGTTACTTTTTCCTTTATTAACGCTGCAATGGCTTGTTCGATACTTATTCCCATTTTCTGAAATCAATATAACTTATTCCTTTTCCTTTTCTTTAGACAAAGTACTCATTTCTCACGAATGAGGTTTCACCACTTTTTAACACAATTAAAGTTCTTCACATTTCATATCAAGTCAAATATAAGTCAAGTCTCTTATCTTTTAAAAACAACAAACCATTCTTTTACCTACATAAAGTCGTTATAACTAACTTCCCATAAAGCTATTATAACACTTTATGTTTTAAACCAACCAAAATTCGTTTAGCACACGTACGTCTACCGTACTACATATTTCACAACAATCATGCTAGAAAAGATAGGAAGAGGTTCACATACCTCGCGACGATTATCGACAATTAGCAAAACGCTCCAAAGTACTATACCCTTGCTAGCCTTTTCCACCCTTCAAGTAGAATACGCTACTCGTAGTACTTCAACCTATAATGGTCATAAAAGGTCTATTAACCTCTAGCTCTCTTCGTAGAATATTCTAAGTACAAGGTCACTAAATTCTACGAAAAATCGGGCAGCACTTCCTTTGTTTCTACATACTTTGCCACCTTTTTCAAGGCCGAATTCAATAACCAAACATGCTACATTTAAGGCTCAACAAAGTAGTTAACAATAGGGGATTACACGCCTACAAGACGTGTAAAATTCCGCCCCACAATTTATATCAAACTAGTCTAAACTACAATGTCAATTCGGCAAATTTGAGGGACAACAACACAAAGTCTTCTTTCCAATTTCTTTTCAATCCAAGTTGTTTAGTATAACATGTAATCAAGCCGCAATCGATTATAGCTACTACAATCTTCTAGTAGATAACATGCGACACTTCTAGATAACGACCAAATTGTAATTCAATTTCAAATGACTCAACATGTCATTTTCGGATTTGAGCTTCTAAACTTCCATAACACTTATCAATCTTCATAACACATATCACATGATCATTTCTAACTTATCATAACATGGAATCTTCAATTACAAAAGTAAGACGAAGATTATACCTCATTTAGCCCAAATATGATTCAACATTACAAGTCGATCCTTAGCAACTTTAGCTCATCTTTTCGACGTTCCAATACACTCCAAGCAACCCTTAGAAGCTTATGAAGAACTCATCTTCAAGTTCCAACTTCAAAGTTGAAGAACTCCTTAAGTTTCCGCCTTGCGACTAATACAAAAACGCCACTTTTCTGGGATCTTTCTATTGAGATACCCTTACAATACTCTTAGGAATCTTGGTTTAAAGTATGGGGCTTATTGGACAAAAATTGAAAAAAATTCTCTTGGAAAAGGGCTCATTGCCGTGAGCTTCCAAAGGAAACAAGAACAAGATTCAATTTTTTTTTAAGTGTTGAGAATGACAAAGTCTTGCACTACTAGTGTACATATAAACTACATTCAAGGGTCTAGATTAGAACATTTGTGTGGCTTGGATGAATTCATTTAAAATATCAAGCTATGTGGGCTCATTGACTTGGTCAATGTTCTCAAGCTCTTAGCCTAGCAAGACATTCATCTTAATTATGGTCAAATGACCATTCTACCCATGCACAATTCGTCCATGACCACTAAGGGGGGGGGGGGGGTGACACATGTCGCCCTCCCGTTCGTCGCAATATTTCATTTTCCGACAAATTCCAAAATTCCGATAAAGTTTTACTCGTCTCAATTCTTAACATTTTTGAGTTCTTACGAACGTTCTTATAAACATGTCCTGAAATTTCGGGTTGTGACATTCTTCCCCCCTTAGAAATATTCGTCCCCGAATGTTCTTTTGGGAGTCAAACTTAAAGATAGCGACATAGTCTCCTTACAACCCCAACATACCAATAATGCCACACGTGGCCACATAACAATACTCATACTAAAATGTCAAGCTGAACCCCACGTGTCAACGTCGGTTATCTGCATAAAGCTTCACGACTCGAGCTTACTAATAATCTTTTCTCGATAAGCTTCGCTTATCCACGACTCACGAATCAAGTCCGACCAAATAACTGAACCTCGCCTATGTCAAACCAACCAACCGGCGATCTACACTTTCTTACATACAAGGCCTCATACAGGGCCATCTGAATTCTGGAAGGGTATCTGTTATCGTACGTAACTCAACAAGAGGCAAATAATTCTTTCAGCTAACTCAGAAATCAATAACACATGCCCGCCACCTATCCTCAAGTGCCTGGATAGTACGCTCCGCCTGTCCGTCGGTCTGAGGGTGTAATGCAACACCGAGACTCACCTGTGTCCCTAAACCCTTCTGAAAAACCTCCAGAAGTTATCCGTAACCGAGCTCATCTGTCTTACCTCATAAACGTAGGAACCCCGTGCAGTCTCACAATCTCCCTGCTATATAAGCTAGCATAAACCTCAGCCGAGCAAGTGGTCCCAACCGGAAGAACACGGTTGGTTTTGTCAGCATGTTTACTATGACCCCCAGGGAGTCGCACTTCCTCTGAGTACGATGCCACCCTGTAACAAGATCCATTTAAATAACCTCTCATATTTAAGTCGGGATCTAAATCGCCTGTAATAGCCCATTGGGCTTCTGGTGTTCAACCTTGACCTGCTACTAATTCAGACATTAAGCAACAACTCTGCTACGCCCCTCTTCAGACCATCTTACCAATACATACATCCGAGGTCACGACACGACTTAGTCGACCCCGAACAATTAGAGAAATAAGCACTGCGTGCCTCCGCAAACCTGGCGACAAGTCTGCGATGCAGGGTACACACAATCTATCCTCTCACAAAGACCCCATCGGTGCTACTCAAACATGCTTTTCTCTTCTGGAGACGTGTCACGACCGATCTCGGGCATGATCGTGTCTTACCGGGCACCCTAGTGATACAACATCGAGAAAATCAGTGAAATAAAAACTTAAACATGAAACAAGACATAAAGTAAGAAAAGCTAACAAAACCGGTCACCTTTCCGTATACATATATATAAAACCGAGCAGTTAAAATCCTTTACAAACCACCGCCACAAGATTACAAACCTCTAAGAATGTAATAACAACTATGACGGACGGGGCCGCCATACCACAGATGTACAAGTACCTACAATGACAGGACTATACTAAAAGATAAGCCTCCGAGAAACGGAGCTTCCCAACGCCGATCTGCGATCCTATGGCGAGGATCAACAATCGTGTACTTACTGCGACATGAACGCGGCCCCGCGAGGTCGATGCAACAGTACCAAGATGTGAAATCGAAAATCAGAATGAAATCACATTTCATCATTTTATAAAACCATTTCGCAATAAGTGCAATTATGTAAAGTAAGGGACGCGTGTCTCAAAATCATCACTCGCACATAACTATGGGTCTCACGCCACAATATCAATCATGCGTGGAACTCCTTCCTCCACTGGCGAAGACATGATGTAAAACAACACCCATATGTGAACCTGAACACTAGATCCTGCCTGCGTCATCAAACCGATCGGGCCAAGTAGAATAGCCAACTACCAGATCCGAAAGCTAGTCATAAAACTTCACGGGCCAAGTACGGAAGCCAACTACCAGATCCAAAACCAGCCACACAACTGGCCGAGCAAGTATCTTAAGCTAACATACCAGAGCCTACCGTTTCACGAGATATGACCGTGGCAAGTATCTTAAGCTATCTATCAGAGCCTGCCGATACACGAGAAATGACCAGGACAAGTATCTAAAGTGTTCCTGTAACCACATGTACATATCAAGCCCGTGATCGCGGCAAGCTTCATGGATTAGCGGTCCATGGACTAACAACATAACCCGGGAATTTAACCCTCACAATGACCGTATGCCCCGGCATCTTACCTCGGTATAAGCATGGCCATGAAACCATCCTACTGGACGCATACCCGTGGACCATCCACCGTGTCAGTATGTCCAAAGGAAATAACAAGATAATACTCAAAGTGGACGCATACCCGTGGGCCACCCAACGTGTCAGTATGTCCAAAAGAAACAAAAAGATAACACTCATAGTGGAAGCATACCCGTGGACCATCCATCGTGTCAGTATGTCCAAAAGAAACAACAAGATAACACTCATAGTGGAAGCATACCCGTGGACCATCCATCGTGTCAGTATGTCCAAAAGAAACAACAAGATAATACTCAAAGTGGACGCATACCCGTGGACCATCCAACGTGTCAGTATGTCCAAGCAATCAATCAGATAACCGGCCCTCCATCGAGAGACGCGGTAGCATAGAAATACAACACTTGCACAACAAAGCTATCACAACAAGCATAGGCAAGTTCAACGTACTTTCATTTTATGTCAACAATCCGGGTTTCAACCCCAAAATACTACTTACTTTCATTCTTTCAAAAAGACCTCTTTTTTTTCGTAAAAGCCACACGATACTATCACTCGTAGTATCAAAACACGTTTTCTTTTCAAACCAAATTACTACACCTTCAGAAAATCTTTACAAGGCTTTTAAAATCAAGTACTCTATACTTTTTAAACCAAGTGCTTTACAGTTTTAAGATAACATCAAGTATACTTTTAAAACCCCGTAACTTACTCTTTTTCAAAACAAGTAACCCATACTTAAATCAAGTTACTTCTCCTTTTCCGAAATCAAGTCGTTTATAAGTCAAGTCTCTTATCTTTCAAGATCAAGTCGTTTATAAGTCAAGTCTCTTATCTTTCAAGATCAAGTCTCTTAACTTTCAAAATCAAGTCGTTTAGCTTTCAAAATCAAATCTTTCTTTTATCCTCATAAAGTCGTTATAACTAACTTCCCATAAATCCATTATAACACTTTATGTTTTAAACAAAAATTCATTTCACACACGTACGTCTACCGTACTATATAGTTCACAACAATCATGCTCAAGAGTATAGGAAGAATCACATACCTCGCGACGATTATCGACAATAAGCAAAAAGCTCCAAAGTACTGTATAACCCTGCTAGCCTTTTCCACCCTTCAAGTAGAATACGCTACTCGTAGTACTTCAACCTATAAAGGCCACAAAACGTCTATCAACCTCTAGATCTCTTCGTAGAACAATTCCAAGTACAAGGTTCCTTATTCTAAGGAAAATTTGGGCACCCCCCCCCCCCCCCCCCCCCCCCGCAACCACATAAATCTCCTCCTCTATCAAGGTCCGCTACCAAGCCAACAACTCGAGGGTTACACGTCTAACCTGACGTGTACAAATCTGCCCACAATAATACTACAAGTCTCATCAGAATACACCCAATGTAAATACAGTTCAATTCTATCAATCTTCTTTCCTCATATAATATACTCAAGTATAACTACTACAACATGTAATATCCAATTACAATAGGGGGACATAGATCATTACCTCGATAAGCCCAAAATTATCCAAGATTAATAAGTCGATCCTGAGCAACGTTTAGCTCCAATTCCTTACGTTACAACCCGCTCCAAGAAACCCTTAGAAGCTCCTAACCAACTTGTCACGACCCGACCTCGGGCCCGCGACTGGTGCCTTACCCCGGGCACCATAGTGATACAACATCAGAGAAAATCAGCGGAAATAAAAACTTAAACAGGAAACAAGATACATCATAAGAAAATAGGCCAACCAAAACGGTCGCCTTCATGTATATATACATAACCGAACAGTTAAAATCCTTTACAAACCCTGCCCACAACAGTACTACAGACCTCTAAGAGTGTAATAACAACTATGACGGGACAGGGCCCCGCCATACCCCTGAATGTACAAGAACCTACAACTCAGGGAAACATACCAAAGATAAGCCTCCGGAGAAACGGAGCTTCCCAATACGTTGACGTGATCCTATGGCGAGGATCCACAACCGATGTACCTCTACCGGCGATGAACGCGGCCCGAGGTCGATACAAGTACCAAGTATGTGGCGAAAATCAGTAATGAAATCACATTTCATCATTTTATAAAACCATTTCGCAATAAGTAAATGATTATGTCAAGTAAGGGACACATATCCCGAATAATCACTCACACATAACTATGGGTCTCACGCCCATAATATCACACGTGCGTGGAACTCATTCCTCACCGCCGATGCATGATGTAAAACAACACCCATATGTGAACTCAACACTAGATCACGCTGCGTCGTCAAAACCGATCGGGCAAGTAGAATAGCCAACTACCGGTCAAAAGCTAGTCATATCCCATCACGGCAAGGTACTAAGCCAACTACGATCCAAAAGCTAGCCACGCATCGCCGAGGCAAGTATCTTAAGCTAACGTCTGATAGCCTACCGCCTCACAAGATATGGCCGAGGCAAGTATCTTAAGCTATCTACCGGAGGCTACCGGTGCGAGAAAATGACGTAACAAGTATCTAAAGTGTACCGAACCACACGCATAAATCAAGCCCGTGATCGCCGTCACCGCGGCAAGCTTCATGGATTAGCGGTCCATGGACTAACAACCGAACCTCACGATGACCGCGTGCGACGTCACTCGAAGTCATGGCCATGAAACCATCCTGCTCGACGCGTGCGTGGAACATCCATCGTCAAGGCGTGTCGAAGGAATAACAAGATAATACTCAAAGTGGGACGATACTCGTGGAAAATCCAACGCGTCGATGTCCAACAATCAATCAGATAACCGGTCCTCCCCGAGAGACACGGTAGCACAGAATCACAACACTTGCACAACAAGGCTATCACAACAAGCATAGGCAAGTTTAATGTACTTTCATTTTATATCAACAATCCGAAATACTGCATACTTTCATTCTTTCAAAAAGACCTCTTGTTACGTAAAAGCCACACGATACTAATACTCGTAGTATATAAAGAAAACACGTTTTACTTTTAAAACCAAATTACTTCACCTTCGTAAAAATCTTTACAAGGCTTTTAAAATCAAGTACTTTTCTTTTAGAACAACATCAAGTATACTCTTTTAAAACCCAATTAACTTACTATTTTCAAAACAAGTAACCTATACTTAAATCAAGATACTTCTCCTTTTCCGAAAACAAGTCGTTATAAGTCAAGTCTCTTATCTTTCAAGATCAAGTCTCTTAACTTTCAAAATCAAGTCGTTTTACTGTCAGAACCAAATCTTTCTTTTCTCTTCATATAGTCGTTATAACTAACTTCCCATAAAGCCATTATAACACTTTATGTTTTAAACAAACAAAATTCATTTCACACACGTACGTCTACCGTACTATATAGTTCACAACAATCATGCTCAAGAGTATAGGAAGAATCACATACCTTTTTAGCTTAAACCACAAGCCAAGTCAAGTATGCCGCGCGTAGAAGATCCACCTATAACAACCACAATACATCTATCAACTTCTAGCTCTCTTCGTAGAATATTCTAAATACAAGATTCCTTATTCTACAGAAAATTCGGCAGCACCTCCCCCCCGCTATCACATAAATCTCCTCCCCTATCAAGGCCCGCTACCAGGCCAACAACTCCCAGGGGATTACGCGTCTAACCGGACGTGTTCAATTCTGCTTCACAATAATACTACACAAGTCTACTGTAAGTACAGTCCAATGTAAATACAGTTCAATCCTTACCAATATTCATTCTATATATAGTATACTCAACTATACATTACTAAAATATGTAATATCCAATTACAATAGGGGGGCATAGATCATTACCTCAATAAGCCTAAAATTATCCAAGATTATAAGTCGATCCTGAGCAACATTTAGCTCCAACTCCTTACGCTCCAATCCGCTCCAAGCGACCCTTAGAAGTTTCCAACAACTTCTCTAAAAACTTCAACCAAGCTAGGAAGATTTTTCTAGGGTTTCACTTTCTACTATTGGAATAAAGTAGTATTCTGCTCCTAGTATTGAAATAACTTTGGAATACTACTAGGGATACTAGGCCAAGGTATTTGAGATTATACAACAATACACCAAGTATTTTCTACACAAGAGGGGGGAGGGACGAAAACTCACTAAAGGGAGGGAGTATTTTTGGCTTTGGAAAGTCTTCAAGTGTGGATGAAATACTCTTCAACCTAAGGGGGTATTTATAGAAGAATCAAAGGTCAAGATCAAGGTAAGTGTAGGGTCAAGATTGGGCCATGTGTGTGTGGGTCCCACCACACCACATGGCCAACGAAATTGCTAGACAAGTGGCTTGCCACTTGTTAGCCCATTTCGGCCAAGGGACAAGTGGCTAGCCACTTGTCCCACCATTTCGGCCAAGGTGCCACATGTGGGTGACACGTGTCAACCCTCGATTCGTCCAAAATATTTCGTCTTCCGAAAATATCCAAAATACCGAAAATCTCAAAAACAAAGCGGGCCCCACAAAACCGTAAATTTCTCCCGTGGGCCCCACGTGACCATTTCCGAAAATAAAATCTCATAATTCTAAAATAATCCAAGAAGTCCAAATACCAAATCTGGGAATCCAATTCCCATTAACGAACCTTTTTTTCACAAAACCTAAACTTTTTCCGTCGAAAAAATCACATCTTCCTTTCTTTCCAAAATTTCTGTCGTATTCTCGTACGTATATTCTCACATACATACCCTGGAACTACGGGGTATAACACAACTCCTCTTCAAGATTCAACTCCAAAAAGTGAAGAACACTTAGGTTCCAAAAGTGACAAGTTTCGGCCAAGGCAACATTTCTAGGCTAGGGGTGTGAAATCTTTTCCAACTCTTGGTACACAATCTTCCTAACACCCTAAGGAAGAACACTTATAAGTCTAAGGATTTTTGGACAACAATTTGGTCAAGAACTAAGGCCAAAACCGAGAGCACTACAAGGGAAGGGAGGGAATTTTCAAGACTTGGAAACTCTCTAAGTGATGGATGAATAAGTCTTGCACTCAAGGGGTATTTATAGAGAAATCAATGGCCAAGATCAAGGAAAGTGTGTGGTCTAGATTGGGACATGTGTGTGTGGGTCCCACCCTCCAAGTGTCCACACAAAAATCAAGACAAGTGGCTAGACACTTGGCAAGCCATTCGCCAAGGCCAACATTCACACCTAATCGGCCAACATGGCCACATGGGGTGACACGTGTCGCCCCCTTACTCGTCCAAAATATTTCATCTCCCGAAAAAATCCAAAATATCGAAAATCTCAAAAACAAAGTGGGCCCCACAAAACCGTAAATTTTCCCCCGTGGGCCCCACGTGA
The DNA here is from genome assembly GCA_029844215.1 of Przewalskia tangutica. NCBI lineage: Eukaryota > Viridiplantae > Streptophyta > Magnoliopsida > Solanales > Solanaceae > Przewalskia > Przewalskia tangutica. The sequence continues at coordinate 111,339,382 of CM056718.1, forward strand.
CCAATTTCGGAAATAAAATTCCATAATTCTAATATAATCCAGGAAGTCCAAATACCAAATCTGGGAATCCAATTCCCATTAACGAACCTTTTTCCTTCACAAAAACCGGAAACTTTTCCGTCGAAAAATCACATCTTTCTTCCTTTCCAATATTATGCAGATTCTCGTACGTACGTCCTCACATACATACCCTGGAACTACGGGGTGTAACATTCTTCCCCCCTTAGAAACATTCGTCCCGAATGTTCCTTCTAAGTCTCCAAACGTACATGCGCCGGTATAGCCTTCACTACTATACTTACGAAACCAATTATGCCACCAATGGCCATAATATAACATACGCGAAAAACTCAAATCCAAGCCAACGAGGAATCACCTCTAACATCACAAAAAAGTTCCCACCCAAGGTCTAAAGGATACTCCCTTCGCATCTTCACTTCACAACAAAAATGATCACTTTCATCCCCTTAACACATGTTCACTTCTTTCCTTACTCGTCGTACCCTTCTCGTACACCCGAACTCTTTCTAGTACACGTACCATACCCGCCATCGCCTGGGCCTAAAACTCGAGTTATCACACGCTCAAACCCGCCCGTGGATCGTGTCTTACCCGGCACCTTAGTGATACAACATCGAGTAATCACAACATAAAAACATAACATGAGACAAATGTATATAAAACAATAATCAGGAAAACTTGCCTTTCTAAGATATATAAACAATCTTTTAAAGAGAATGCTTAATCCTTTTACAAACCCCGCCACAACAAGATTTCATGCACTCTAAGATTTGCAATAACTATGACGGACAGTGGCCCGCCATACCCCGAATGTAAATACCTACAACGACAGGACTATACCACCGACAAGCTTCCGAGAAACGAGCTTTCCCAACGCCGAATCGTGACCCTAAGAGCGAGGATCATCGATCGTGTACCTTTTCTCGCGCATGAACGCAGCTTCGGCGAGGTCGATAACATGTACCAAGTATGTGAAATCAGAAGTAACATCAGAATCAAATCATAGTAGTCTATATAAAGCAGAGACATGTATGATAACCAAACTACGATTCACAACAACTAAGCAAATATGTCAAGTCGTGACTCACGCCTCAAAGTCATCACAATAAGACCGTACGGGGTAAGTACGAAGGCATAGCCGACTACTAAGACCCCGCACCACAAATGCCACAAATCAGATCACGAGGTCTCTAGACCGCACCACAGATCGGCCGCCACCGCCCGCAAAGATCAATGCGCGCGTCTATTCCTCGAACTCGCAGCCCGCATAGGTCACACACGCACCGCATAAGGTATTCCTCGAATCGGTCCTAGACCACCCGAGGTATACCCCGCATCGGCGCCTAACCTCGGTATCCGCCCCGACTTCGCAGCTCGCATAGCCCTCGGACCGCATAGTCCCTCGAGACCGTGATAGGAATCCCCCGTGATCGTGCTAAACACCGAATGATCACCAATCTCGAGCATACCGCGCTCGCATAGTCTCAAGGACCGTGATAGCCGTATAGACCCGCATCAAGGGTGGCAAGCCCTGTGATACACAAATGGGGTAGGTGATATAATAACAAGACAATGGACTTACCTTTTAATAATGTAAGCACGAAGAATGACCCCTTACATAACAATCACAAGATACTAACACAAGTAGCATCCTAACATGTTTACTTATCAAATCAACAAGAAAGTATTACAAGGCTATCACAAACCAATACAATCAAGTTGTTCACACAAGGTACTTTCTACTAACAAGTTCGAGTATCTAACCCCAACGCATTTCATACATTAAATCTTTAAAAGATCCGCTCCTATCACATAAGTCACACAATACCCGTAGTATAAAATAGAGTGATCGTTTTTTAAGTAAACCAAAACACTTACCTTTGTAAAATCAAGTAACAACATTATTTTCCAAACGTTCGAGTTTGCCTAATTTCAAATGTTCCAGTTTCTTATTTTAAAAAGGTTTCGTAGTTCATAGTCTTATTCATTCAAGAATATAATCTTTTTTATTAACCAATTGAGAAACATAAGCCTTACATGTAAGTAGGTTATTCTTATTTATAACAATCTTATTACAGCAGCCATGATCTAGGAAATATCATTTTGTCTTATCTTAGCTTCTATGCAGATGGAAGTTTCTACTGGTTTTAATCATACTTAATTATTCAAAACATTTCCTTTTGTTAACGCTGCAGTGGTTTGTCGATACACATCCTGATTTCCAAAATCAGTAAAACATTCTTAAGCCGTTATACCTAACTTCCCATAAAGCTAGTATAACTCTTAAGTTTTCAAAAATACATTACTACACATATTCTTTCAAAATGATTTATAAACCTTTTGAAATACTTCAAGTTCTTCATTAACACATAACAAGTCAGTTATAATCAAATCAGTTACCTTTCGAAAACCACAACCCATTTTCTTAACTACATAAAGCTGTTATAACCAACTTCCCATAAAGCCGTTATAACACTTTATGTTTTACAACAATCAAACACATGTACGCTCACCGTACTACATAGTTCACACATATCATGCTAGGAGAGATAGGAAGAGGTTCACATACCTCGCGACGAGTATCGACTAATAGCAAAACGCTCCAAACAATGGCTACTCTTAAGCCAAGTGGATCATTCCACACGTAGCACTTCAACCTATAAGGCCACAAGCGCGCTTATTAACATCGTAGAACATTCTACGTAAAATTCGGCAAAGACTCTCCTCGCCACAACAGAAATCTCCTCCTCTATCGAGGCCGCCACCAAGCCAACCAGTGGGGTTATACATCTAACCCGAACGGTACAATTCTACTATACCGTAATACTACACAAGTTCATCTAATACAATCCATGTAATTACAGTCAGCCGATTCCTTATTCTTCAGCTTAAGTCAAAAGACATTGCAACAACTACGTCGATTCTATATATAGTATACTTCAACTATATATTCTAACAACATGTAATATCCAATTACAATAGGGGACAAGATAATTACCTCGATAAGCCCATAATTATCCGAGTTTAAAGTCGATCCTTAGCAATGTTTCGCTTCCTACACCGGTGCTCCCCGCTCCAAACAACCCTTAGAAGTTCTAACCAACTTCTACAAAGCACTCCAACTAACCATGGAGATTTTCCTTGTGGTTTCGGTTTTGTGACTGACGGAAGTATGATAGTATTTCGGCTTTCAGATAGATATAACCTTAGAATACTACAAGGTATAAGGCTAAGGTATTTGGGCATTATAACAATACTTTTGAGAGTATTTCACAACCAAGTGGGGTACCACGAGAACACCCCAAGGTAGTGGTGCTCTCGGGCGGCCTACTAGGAAGGAGAGGTGCTCTCGCCACAAGGCCACAAGAAAGGGGGAGGAGGCTCTTGGACGAGTCAACAAGAGGAGGAGAGGGTTCTCAAGACTTAGAGATTTGAGGACGAAGAAGTCTTCAAAGGGAGTGGTATTTATAGGGTAAGCAAAGGCCAACCAAGGGCCAAGATCTAGCCAAGTGCTATGCAAGTGTAGGGCCAAGATGTGCCCAAGTGCCCCTAGTCCCTACTCCACAAATCCTCACAAAATATCTCACCAACTTGACCTTCAAACGCCCGCGTGGCCGTCGACTCCACCAACTCGGCGGTGACAAGTGTCGCCTCGTTGGTCCAAAACATTTCATCTCTCGGAAAATCCGCAAAAATAAGAAAAGACATAGCCGGAATTTTCCTCGCAAGTTATGTAAAACGCTTTAAAAAAACGACTCTAATCCAGACTCAGGCCCAAATGTCATTCTACTAAGCCACTCAGGGGTGACACGTGTCACCCTACTAATGGCACAAAATAAAACATCTTCCGAAAATATCCTCAATGGCCAAAATCTCGAAAACAAAGTGGTCCCCACAAAACCGTAAATTCCACCCGTGGGCCCCACGTGACCATTTCCAAAATAAAATTCCATAATTCTCTAATATTCCAGAAGTCCGAATACCAAACTGGGAATCCACCCCATTAACGAACCTTTTTCCTTTACAAAACCGAAACTTTTCCGTGGAAAATCACCTCTTCCTCCTTTCCAATCTTTCACAGATTCTCGCACGCACGCCCTCGCATACATACCCGGAACTACGGGTATAACATTCTCCTCCTTAGAAACATTCGCCCGAATGTTCCTTCTAAGTCTCAAAACAACCGCGCGCCATGTAGTCTTCACTACTATACTTACGAGAACAATCGCCATACCGCCCTGCAAACAATCAAGCAAAAAAATGCTTACCTCCAAGTCCACGGAAACACTCTAACATCACCAAAATGATACCACTTTTGTCACTTTGCCCGAGGCATTAACCTTCTCAGCGACCCAACAAATGGTACCGATCGCACGCGATCACCGGCGCCGCGACACTCAATCCTTACTACATTTCGACATCGCCGTGATCCAAAACTCGGTTACTATCTCTAACGTGGTCATTATTATCGAACACTGGATGGATCTTCGATACTTCCCGAACATAACAATACGGCGATCGGACGTCGCTTCCTAAGTCGGACGGCAAATGCTAACCTATAGGCAACCCGCCTATTCTTCACATGAACTCAAAAAGGCCCAATGTAACTCGGGCTAAGTTCCTCTGCTCTCAAAACTCGTCACACCCTAACCACCGTCACTGGAACAAACTCAACCAACTACTCGAGCCTTGCCAACATCGAACCAATCGACCGCAACTTGCATTTCTTCCCTACAAGGCTTCATAAGACGACATCCGATCACCGAAATGGTAGCTTAAACACTTCAACCGAGACAACGATCTCACAGCTACCCCATCGCCCGACCATCGGTCGAACGCATCCACGAACTCAGACAAGTTAACTAAATTTGGGCCTAACACCTCATGACTTATCACAAGGCGACCACCACAACCGACCCCACCACCATACAAAGCCGCGGGTTGACCGCAACGTGGCCTCAACCCGACCCTAACGCCGCAACACACTAGCTTCCCGAGGAAAACTCTCACTAATCACGCTACGAAAACCTAGCGGTCTTCCGAGCTCAACTACCCTCTCTCATTTTACGCTACTCGTGACTTATCCCAAAAACATAGCTCACGTGCACAATGCACTCCTATAAGGGTCAAACATCAACATACGCCTCTTACTCGAGACGGCCTTACCTCTAAGGTCTCTACGCCAGAAACTCTAAGGCTCACACTTTCTCTATCCCCAACATCTTACTCGGCTAAACAACCATGATTTCTAATCACAACTAACATATCGCTACCGTAACATAGCACTTAAGGTATACTCACCTTATCACATAAACAAAATTCTGTAGGGTTTAGGATATGCCTCGCATCTATCGCTTCACTCCCTATGTCGTTCTAATCGAACCCGCCTGCAGGCGCATAGTTAAGGAAGGTGACGAACTACCCACCAGATCAAGACAAAATCCTTCTACTAGGTCACCTATTCGACATATGGCCCCGACGCCACAGTACAACAAGTATCAATCTAAAAGACGACATTCCCGATGACGTCATTACACGATGAATCGAAAACCCCGAGTCTCGACTAACTCCTCGCATACCCCGAACGCATCAATCCCGCGGGGACCTCTTTGCACCGCGGATGTGCATAATCTAATCACGCGAGGCGACTTGCCTCGGTTACCAAAGGACCTAGCCGCCCGCCCTTCGATGTCCTCGTTAACCCGCCGATCTACGCTTTCTACCGCCGCGTATAAGCCCGCTTCATAGGCCATGCTCACGCATAGTCAAGAATTACTCTTGTACAACCTCTCTTTAGATAGTCATCAAGACTCGCGCAGACATCGGTATATTCTCCGTAGCCACATCCATAGCTAGTAAATGTGGTCGTCTCTCGCAATCTATATTCTCTGCTCCCAATCGTGGAACCGGTTCAAATATCATGGCCGCAGCAGGAATCGCCGCCGCAGCTAAACTCACTGGGGCTAGTGACGAGCATAACTCCCTAACAAAACACCGCCTGTGTGGTAATTGGGCCTCGCCCACGCAACCCTCCGAACTCAACTCAGCCTCCTCGCCGCTTTGCCTCCCGGGCGGGTTGCCTACGCGAGGCATAACGATAAGTGGAAAGAATTTCGCCGAGGGTCCAACTTTCAACACCGCCTAAGGCACGATCTCGAGTGAGAAGAATAGAAACCATCCTAAATATCCTATAGCCTCGACATTGGCGTGGTGCACAACACACCGATAATCAAGACTCTACCGGATACGGCTCGTAGACACTTTCCGAGGATTAATCGCTCGATACCACTCACACGCCCGAAACCTGCCCGTGATCGTGTCTTACCCCGCACCTTAGTGATACAACATCGAGTAATCAGAACATAAAACATAACATGAGACAAATGTATAAAACAATAATGTGGAAAACTTGCCTTTCTAGATATATAAACAATCTTTTAAAGAGAAATAGCTTTAATCCTTTTTACAAACCCCGCCACAACAAAGATTACATGCACTTAAGATTTGTAATAACTATGACGGACAGGTTCCCGCCATACCTCGAATGTAAATACCTACAACGGCAGCGGACTATACCACCGACAAGCTTCCGAGAAACGGAGCTTTCCCAAACGCCGAATCAGTGACCCTAAGAGCGAGGATCATCGATCGTGTACCTTTTCTCGCGCATGAACGCAGCCCGGCGAGGTCGCATAACATGTACCAAGTATGTGAAATCAGAAGTAACATCAGAATCAAATCATAGTAGTCTATATAAAGCAGAGACATGTATGATAACCAAACTACGCTCACAACAACTAAGCAATATGTCAAGTCGTGACTCACGCCTCAAAGTCATCACAATAAGACCGCACGGTAAGTACGAAGGCATAGCCGACTACTAAGACCCCCAGCACTACAAATGCCACAAATCAGATCACGAGGTCTCTAGACCGCACCACAGATCGGCCGCCATCGCCCGCAGATCAATGCGCGTCTATTCTCGAACTCTCGCAGCCCGCATAGGTCACACATGCACCCGCATAAGGTATTCCTCGAATCTCGGTCCTAGACCACCCGAGGTATACCGCATCGAAGGCGCTAACCCTCGTATCCGCCCCGACTTCCGCACTCGCATAGCCCTCGCGACCGTGATAGTCCTCGTGAGACCGCATAGGAATCCCCGCGATCGTGCTAAACACCCGAATGATCGATCAATCTCGAGCATACCGCGCTCCGTGATAGTCTCAAGGACCGTGATAGCCGATAGACCGATCAAGGTGGCAAGCCCTGTGATACACAAGGGTAGGTGATATAATAACAAGATAACGGACTTACCTTTTAATAATGTAAGCACAGAAGAATGACCCCTTACATAACAATCACAAGATACTAACACAAGTAGATCCTAACATGTTTACTTATCAAATCAACAAGAAAGTATTACAAGGCTATCACAAACCAATACAATCAAGTTGTTCACACAAGGTACTTTCTACTAACAAGTTCGAGTATCTAACCCCAACGCATTTCATACATTAAATCTTTAAAAGATCCGTTCCTATCACATAAGTCACACAATACGTAGTATAAAATAGAGTGACTGCTTTTTAAGTAAACCAAAACACTTACCTTTGTAAAATCAAGTAACAACATTATTTTCCAAACGCTCGAGTTTGCCTAATTTCAAATGTTCCAGCTTTCTTATTTTAAAAGGTTTCGTAGTTCATAGTCTTATTCATTCAAGAATATAATCCTTTTATTAACCAATTGAGAAACATAAGCCTTACATGTAAGTAGGTTATTCTTATTTATAACAATCTTATTACAATGACCATGATCTAGGAAATATCATTTTGTCTTATCTTAGCTTCTATGCAGATGGAAGTTTCTACCGGTTTTAATCATACTTAATTATTCAAAACATTTCCTTTTGTTAACGCCGCAGTTGGTTTGTCGATACACATCCCGATTTCCAAAATCAAGAAACATTCTTAAGCCGTTATACCTAACTTCCCATAAAGCTAGTATAACTCTTAAGTTTTCAAAAATACATTACTACACATATTCTTTCAAAATGATTTATAAACCTTTTGAAATACTTCAAGTTCTTCATTAACACATAACAAGTCAGTTATAATCAAATCAGTTACCTTTCGAAAACCACAACCCATTTTCTTAACTACATAAAGCTATTATAACCAACTTCCCATAAAGCCGTTATAACACTTTATGTTTTACAACAATCAAACACATGTACGTCTACCGTACTACATAGTTCACACATATCATGCTAGGAGAGATAGGAAGAGGTTCACATACCTCGCGACGAGTATCGACTAATAGCAAAACGCTCCAAACAAATGGCTACTCCTTAAGCCAAGTGGATCCTTCCACACGTAGCACTTCAACCTATAAGGCCACAAGCGCGCTTATTAACATCGTAGAACATTCTACGTAAAATTCGCAAAGACTCTCCCGCCACAACAGAAATCTCCTCCTCTATCGAGGCCGCTACCAAGCCAACCAGTGGGGTTATACATCTAACCCGAACGGTACAATTCTACTATACCGTAATACTACACAAGTCTCAGAATACACCCTATGTAATTACAGCTCAGCTTCCTTATTCTTCAGCTTAAGTCAAAAGACATCACAACAACTACGTTGATTCTATATATAGTATACTTCAACTATATATTCTAACAACATGTAATATCTAATTACAATAGGGGGACAAGATAATTACCTCGATAAGCCCATAATTATCCGAGTTTAAAGTCGATCCTTAGCAATGTTTCGCCTCCTACACCGGTGCTCAGTCCCGCTCAAACAACCCTTAGAAGTTCTAACCAACTTCTACAAAGCACTCCAACTAACCACGGAGATTTTCCTTGTGGTTTCGGTTTTGTGACCGACGGGAAGTATGATAGTATTTCTGGCTTTTCAGATAGATATAACCTTAGAATACTACAAGGTATAAGGCTAAGGTATTTGGGCATTATAACAATACTTTGAGAGTATTTCACAACCAAGGGGTACCACGAGAACACCCCAAGGTGGGGGTGCTACCAAGGGCCTACTAGGAAGGGGAGAGGTGCTCGGCCACAAGGCCACAAGAAAGGGGAGGAGGCTCTTGGACGAGAGTCAACAAGAGGAGGAGAGGGGTTCTCAAGACTTAGAGATTTGAGGACGGAAGAACTCTTCAAAGCGCGGGGGGTATTTATAGGGTAAGCAAAGGCCAACCAAGGGCCAAGATCTAGCCAAGTGCTATGCAAGTGTAGGGCCAAGATGTGCTCAAGTGCCCCTAGTCCCTACTCCACAAATCCTCACAAAATATCTCACCAACTTGACCTTCAAACGCCCGAGGTGGCCGTCAACTCCACCAACTCGAGGTGACAAGTGTCGCCTCTCTCGTTGGTCCAAAACATTTCATCTCTCGGAAAAATCCGCAAAAATAAGAAAAGACATAGCCGAATTTTCCTCGCAAGTTATGTAAAACGCTCGTTTAAAACGACTTAATTCCGCACTGCCCAAATGTCATTCGGCGAGCCACTTGGGGGTGACACGTGTCACCCTCCTAATGGCCCAAAATAAAACATCTTCCAAAATATCCTCAATGGCCAAAATCTCAAAACAAAGCTGGCTCTACAAAACCAGAATTCCACCCGTGGGCCCCACGTGACCATTTCCGAAAATAAAATTCCATAATTCTCTAATATTCCAGGAAGTCCGAATACCAAATCTGGGAATCCAATTCCCATTAACGAACCTTTTTCCTTTACAAAAACCGGAAACTTTTCCGTGGAAAAATCACCTCTTTCCTCCTTTCCAATCTTTCTGTCGTATTCTCGTACGTACGTCCTCGCATACATACCCTGGAACTACGGGGTATAACAGTTACTACCTCCAACTTGTTCATATTACTAGCCTCAAATTCCTTTAAGGCCATTCCCGGCCTTCACGATCCGATTCTGGTCGAACACATCCACGAACTCATACGATGGTTACCTAAACTTGGGCCTAGCACCCTCGTGACCCTACCACCTGGCGGGACCACCTCAAACTGACCCCACCTCATTCCGAGCTGCGGGTTGACCCGCGATCTGGCCTCAACCCGACCCGCTATCGAGCCAAACTCTCGTTCCCCGATCCGGAACAATCTTACTAATTCACGTCATGAAAGCTACCACTTCCATCTCACACTACCCACAGAATTATCCCACAATATATTTCACGCATACCAAATACTTCGACAAAGACCAACCGTAAAAAAAATCATCCACTCAAGATGGCCTTGCATCCAAGGTCCTAACTGTTATAAATTCTAAGGCTCACAATTGTCTCGTCTCCAGACTTACCCTTTTTCAACTACCCATGTTTTCTAATTCACACTTAACACACTGCTATCCGTACATAGCACTTAACATGTATCCATCATAACAACATAAACCACTTCTTATGGTCAAGATATCTCTCAGAACTCATCGCCTCACTTTCCCTTTGTCGCTCTAATCATAATCCTGCCCTGCAGGGCGCCTAGCTATATAAGGCGATGAACCAACCACCGATCTCGAAGGCTGAGTCTCTACATATGTGCTACCTCTGGTCGGACAAACTCTCACCAAATGGCCCTGCTGGCCGCAAGCATAACAATCTCCCAAACTAGCATGACACCCTGAGGATCATCCTCCGCTCTCTATCCATAGAACTCTGGCGGACTGCAACTCAAGAAATCCCGAAGTCTCAGACTATCGAATCAAGGGTGAACCACTGGCACTGCCGAAACCGCCGGCTCCCGTCCGTCCTCATATCTTGCCACGATCCTAGCTAGTAACTGGGCCATCTCTTGAACTCATATCCTCGGCTCCTGGCCGTGGAACTGGAGGCTCAGGTATCGTGGCCTCGTGAGAAATCGCTGCCGCTCTAAACTCACAAGCTAGCGGCCATAAAACTCGCTGCCTCAAGTACTATCTCGGGTAATGAATGTGCTCGCCTCGTAACCTCTCGTGTTCTACTCGTAGCTCCTCTCGCCGCTTGCCCTCTGGGCCCCGGTTGCTGCGTAGAGGCATAATCGGTACATACGAATACGCCGAGGAGTCCAACTTATAACACGGCTCTAAGGCACGATCTCAGAGTGAGAAGAATGGAAACCAATCCTAAATATCTCGCAGCCTCACGATTATAAGGTGTGGTGCACAACACGCCGATAATCAAGACTCTACTAGATACGGTGCAGACACTTTCCGAGGATTAACTACTCGATACCACTTTTGTCACGACCGATCTCGCCCGCGATCGTGCCTTACCCCGGGCACCCTAGTGATACAACATCAGAGAAAATCAGCGAAAATAAAAACTTAAACATGAAACAAGACATAAAGTAAGAAATAGGCTAACCAAAACCGGTCACCTTCCCGTATATATATATATATAAAACCGAACATTTAAAATCCTTTACAAACCCTGCCCACAACAGTAATACAGACCTCTAAGAATGTAACAACAACTATGACGGGACAGGGCCCCGCCATACCCCTGAATGTACAAGTACCTACAATGACAGGGGACTATACCAAAAGATAAGCCTCCGGAGAAACGGAGCTTCCCAAACGCTGAACTGCGATCCTATGAGCGAGGATCAACAACTGGTGTACCTCTACCTGCGGCATGAACGCAGCCCGGGCGAGGTCGATAACAGTACCAAGTATGTGAAACTGAAAATACTGTAATGAAATCACATTTCATCATTTTATAAAACCATTTTGCAATAAATAAACAGTTATGTCAAGTAAGGGACGCATGTCCTCAAAATCATCACTCACACATAACTATGGGTCTCACACCCACAATATCAATCATGCCCGTGGAACTCCTTCCTCACTGCCGGCAGTACATGATGTAAAACAACACCCATATGTGAACCTGAACACTAGATCCTGCCTGCGTCATCAAACCGATCGGGCCAAGTAGAATAGTCAACTACCAGATCCGAAGGCTAGTCATAAAACTTCACGGGCCAAGTACGGAAGCCAACTACCAGATCCAAAACCAGCCACGCAACTGGCCGAGGCAAGTATCTTAAGCTAACATACCAGAGCCTACCGTCTCACGAGATATGACCGTGGCAAGTATCTTAAGCTATCTACCAGAGCCTGCCGATACACGAGAAATGACCAGGACAAGTATCTAAAGTGCTCAGAACCACATGTACAAATCAAGCCCGTGATCGCTCGTCACCGCGGCAAGCTTCATGGATTAGCGGTCCATGGACTAACAACATAACCCGGGAATTTAACCCTCACAATGACCGCATGCCCCGACATCTTACCTCGGTATAAGCTTGGTCATGAAACCATCCTATTGTACGCATACCCGTGGACCATCCATCGTGTCAGTATGTCCAAAGGAAATAACAAGATAATACTCAAAGTGGACGCATACCCGTGGGCCACCCAACGTGTCAGTATGTCCAAAAGAAACAACAAGATAACACTCATAGTGGAAGCATACCCGTGGACCATCCATCGTGTCAGTATGTCCAAAAGAAACAACAAGATAACACTCATAGTGGAAGCATACCCGTGGACCATCCATCGTGTCAGTATGTCCAAAATAAACAACAAGATAATACTCAAAGTGGACGCATACCCGTGGACCATCCAACGTGTCAGTATGTCCAAGCAATCAATCAGATAACCGACCCTCCATCGAGAGACGCGGTAGCATAGAAATACAACACTTGCACAACAAAGCTATCACAACAAGCATAGGCAAGTTCAATGTACTTTCATTTTATGTCAACAATCCGGGTTTCAACCCCAAAATACTACTTACTTTCATTCTTTCAAAAAGACCTTTTTTTTTTCATAAAAGCCACACGATACTATCACTCGTAGTATCAAAACACGTTTTCTTTTCAAACCAAATTACTACACCTTCAGAAAATCTTTACAAGGCTTTTAAAATCAAGTACTCTATACTTTTTAAACCAAGTGCTTTACAGTTTTAAGATAACATCAAGTATACTTTTAAAACCCCGTAACTTACTCTTTTTCAAAACAAGTAACCCATACTTAAATCAAGTTACTTCTCCTTTTCCGAAATCAAGTCGTTTATAAGTCAAGTCTCTTATCTTTCAAGATCAAGTCGTTTATAAGTCAAGTCTCTTATCTTTCAAGATTAAGTCTCTTAACTTTCAAAATCAAGTCGTTTAGCTTTCAAAATCAAATCTTTCTTTTATCCTCATAAAGTCGTTATAACTAACTTCCCATAAAGTCATTATAACACTTTATATTTTAAACAAAAATTCATTTCACACACGTACGTCTACCGTACTATATAGTTCACAACAATCATGCTCAAGAGTATAGGAAGAATCACATACCTCGCGACGATTATCGACAGTAAGCAAAAAGCTCTAAAGTACTGTATAACCCTGCTAGCCTTTTCCACCCTTCAAGTAGAATACGCTACTAGTAGTACTTCAACCTATAAAGGCCACAAAACGTCTATCAACCTCTAGATCTCTTCGTAGAACAATTTCAAGTACAAGGTTCCTTATTCTACGGAAAATTTGGGCAGCACCCCCCCCCCCCCCCCCCCCCGCAACCACATAAATCTCCTCCTCTATCAAGGTTCGCTACCAAGCCAACAACTCCAAGGGGGTTACACGTCTAACCGGACGTGTACAAATCTGCCCCACAATAATACTACAAGTCTCATCAGAATACACCCAATGTAAATACAGTTCAATTCTATCAATCTTTTTTCCTCATATAATATACTCAAGTATAACTACTACAACATGTAATATCCAATTACAATAGGGGGACATAGATCATTACCTCGATAAGCCCAAAATTATCCAAGATTAATAAGTCGATCCTGAGCAACGTTTAGCTCCAATTCCTTACATTACAACCCGCTCCAAGCAACCCTTAGAAGCTCCTAACCAACTCCTCTTCAAGATTCAACTCCAAAAAGTGAAGAACACTTAGGTTCCAAAAGTGACAAGTTTCGGCCAAGGCAACATTTCTAGGCTAGGGGTGTGAAATCTTTTCCAACTCTTGGTACACAATCTTCCTAACACCCTAAGGAAGAACACTTATAAGTCTAAGGATTTTTGGACAACAATTTGGTCAAGAACTAAGGCCAAAACCGAGAGCACTACAAGGGAAGGGAGGGAATTTTCAAGACTTGGAAACTCTCTAAGTGATGGATGAATAAGTCTTGCACTCAAGGGGTATTTATAGAGAAATCAATGGCCAAGATCAAGGCAAATGTGTGGTCTAGATTGGGACATGTGTTTGTGGGTCCCACCCTCCAAGTGTCCACACAAAAATCAAGACAAGTGGCTAGACACTTGGCAAGCCATTTCGGCCAAGGCCACTTGTCCACACCTAATCGGCCAACATGGCCACATGGGGGTGACACGTGTCGCCCCCCTACTCGTCCAAAATATTTCATCTCCCGAAAAAATCCAAAATATCGAAAATCTCAAAAACAAAGTGGGCCCCACAAAACCGTAAATTTTCCCCCGTGGGCCCCACGTGACCAATTTCGGAAATAAAATTCCATAATTCTAATATAATTCAGGAAGTCCAAATACCAAATCTGGCAATCCAATTCCCATTAACGAACCTTTTTCCTTCACAAAAACCGGAAACTTTTTCGTCGAAAAATCACATCTTTCTTCCCTTCTAATATTACTGTCGTATTCTCGTACGTACGTCCTCACATACATACCCTGAAACTACGGGGTGCAACAAGCCGTATCTCGATACTGTATCATAACTGGATCCTCATACTGTCGCCTTTTTACCTCCTCAACGACGGAAGACTCGACAACCTCTCGGATCTAAAATTCATTAACCTTGGAAACAAATAATCGAACTCCCTAGGCTCGGTAGCTGATGAATCTCACGGACCACGTCCTGTCTATCTGGCTGTCCAATCTGGCAGACTACCCATAGATCCACGACTAAGAGCATCTGTAACTGTCTTGGCTTCCCCGGATAGTATAGGATATCAATCTCACAATCCTTGAGTAACTCTAACCACCGTCTCTGTCGCAAATTCAACTGCCTCTATCTGAAGATATACCAGAGGCTCTTGTGGTCTGCACAAATGTCCACATGAAGTCTATATATATGTCATGCCTCCAAATCTTCATGGCATGATTAACTGCCGCCAACTCTAAATCATGAGTTCTTACGAACGTTCTTATAAACATGTCCTGAAATTTCGGGGTGTAACAGATTACCTGCAGATCGGGTGAGGTAAGAAGTGGCTCCTGCATCCATGTACCAATTTTCATCAGGCTGCAGAAGATTTAAGGTGTTAATAGCCTCGCCCAAATCAGTTGGAGCCAGACCGTTAACGTGAGGTTGCTACTGGATCTGGTAGTGGGTCTGGTGGTGCACTGGTCGGCGAGCCTGGCTTGGGCCAAATATTACTGACTACTGGAACATCAACTGGGCATGTGGCTGAAATAGCTGCTGAGCCTGCGACCGAAAGATCTGTTGGGCCCGCGATTGGCAATAGACCAGGATAAAGGCCCAAGGTATAATATTGGGCCACTGCCCTGGGCTAGCCAATGTCGCTGAAACAGTGGGCTGATGTTGTTGGTTGCCCTTACCGCCACGCCCGCGGCCTCATCCACCCTTGCCATTACCGCGACCTTTGCCTTTGCCACCATCTTGGCCACTGCGATGTTGGTGGTTGGCCGGTGGTGGGGGCGGCACAAAATGCCTGACTGTCAATTATTAACGCCTTCTGATTGTATTCGTCATGTTTGGCGCGTCGGGTTTCTTCTAATAATAGTTGTGACCGAGCCTTGTTGAAACGGCTTGTTGTATCATTATTGATAGTGTGTCATATTCACCTTTCAGCAAACCTACAACAAGTTGGAGTACCATCATAGTGTCGGTGACTGGTGTCCCCACATTGGATAGTTGGTCTGCAACAAGCTTCAACTATTTGCAATACTCGAATATGTTGGAAAAGTTTTCCAGACGTGTATTGTTGAACTGTTCCTCCAAATACACAATATATGTATTTTTCTTGTCTTGAAAAATCTCCTCCAAACGTACCCACAATTCACGAGTTGAGGCACCTGATTTCATGATCGTGTGAAGTAAGTCCTTGGATATAGTGCCATAAATCCATTGTTTGACAATGACGTCAAGGCTAAGCCATGTCGTGTCTATGATGTTGAGAGGGAGGGGGACAAAGTCGTTAATATGGTCAAGCACGTTGTGAATATAGAATAGTTCAACCCACGCAGAATATTGCTTATCCTCCTGATCAAGAATTAAGGAAACGAAATTCTTGATATTTGTGACGCTGAACGCCATATGGAAAGAAGAGGTGGAGGAGGGAGGTGGGTTCCCAATGACAATTGTGGAGGAGGCGGAAGCATCAGGAGATGTGGGAGGAGACATGGTGGCTCAAAGGAGAAGAAAACAAACGCAAAAAAACTCGAGAAATTTAGGGAAGGTGTCGTCGATCGATTTGGTAGGGGAGAGAGGGCCAGCGAAACTGTAAGAGAGAAGGAGGGTTTGACTCTTGATATCATGTAAGAATGTATTAATCTCCCTTGGGGAGCCTTTTTTATTAAGACAAAATATATATAGGTGTACAATGTTGAATCCTTCTATAATAAGGATTTCAATTCCACCATAATTATACAACACAAAATATGATAAATATGTGCATTGTTACACGTGCTAATAGGTTGAAACACCCGTAGAGCTGCAGTTAATATCAGTGGCGGAGTAAAAAAATTTATCAAGAATGTTTAAAATTTATTATGGGATTCACTGCCATCTTGTTCGACCTAGCCATGATTGATCTCAACAATCTGCTTCCACCGATTACAAACAATTCAGATTTTTTTTCCCCAGCTGTGTTGCTTTTAGTAATTAAAATACACAAACTACTAGTATAAGCATTGCTTGAACAACCAAATGAATCGTGAGTTGTACTGATCACATGTCACACGTTCAAAGAGGGGAAACAATCATGTATCGGTTCCAGTTTTAGGTTTAGATCAGTTGTTTTTCAATTAATTTTTTCGGAACATCTCAAATTGTATATCTATATTTATACATTCTAAAAATAGAAAGCCACTAATCAAAATATTAAAAAAAACTAAAATCCCCATATATTATCCAAGTAAATTATTCTTTCATAAATACAAAATAATTGCCTTACTCTTTTAATCTTACAGTTTATTTCTAGAATTTTGGAGGAATTTGTCTTTGTATAAAAAGACATAGTCCCCAAGAAAATCATAGTGATTTAATATTATTTGTGAACTACAGCTTAAGGTTTTGATTGGAGAAAGAACATAAGTGATCTAGATTCTGGAATTTGTAAGTGTAGCTGTAGTGTGCCACTTCTAACGTGCAAAATGACAAGTGAAAACTAATAGACCATATCAGGTCTCGAACCAGTGAGTGATCTCGCGCGAACAAAACGTTGCTTAGAAGACCCTTGACCGCTGAACCAAACCAATCATCTGTATCCAGGGTGTTCAACGTAATGTATATTACCAAAGACGTAAAATTTGACCTGCACCTACCGTGTCCTTTTCCGATGAAGATAGGCTGTAGCTCCTCCAGTGGTTAACATAGGTACATTCAACCAAAAGAATAAAAGCTACATTAAGTGATAGGACTCGAGTTTATACGTGAAGTGTAAAGATAAATAATAACTAAATGTTGTTGGTTCAACACTCATACAAAGGCAAAAACTATAAGCCCAGAGCACCAAAACAGTTGCAATAACAGTGGTATAGAGTCACCATTTCCCTTTCCTTACCGCGAACTTAAACTCCCAACTTAAGTCGAGAAGAGCTTTGCTAAGAGTGTCAACAATATCACGTCATTCTATATGCCTAACATGGCATGGAAAATGAAATGGAGTTGGAGTTGTCACATGAAGATCTAGGAAGCAAGTTCTATTCGGCCTTGTATGTAGGTCTTGGCCGAAGATCATGTTTTCTTTTAGCTAATCTTTAATTCTTAGCTTAGCTTGTAGTTCTCCTTAGGAACGAGAAAATAACCCTTAGCTTCCATTAGGACATAGTTAATGTACCACGTAACAAAGGGATAAAGTCGAGAGCTCCTCCAAAAAGGTGACAAGGCAGTGTAAAATTGTTCAAGTCAAGGTGGCAAGAACAAGAATGGTCTAAGACGAGGCTTTCAAAAAGACAATTCATGAACGAACTTAAGGACACCAAGAAAATGAAGTGTTGGTCGAAATACTCCCTTATCCATTCAGCCAAGGCACACAAATGCAAAGAATGGAAGCTTCCAACACATTCCAAGAAGATAAGGTTGTTGGAAGAATCAAGTTCATGAATATTGTTACATATGAGACAATAATTTTGGTCTAGGGAAGAGGAAGGGTTGGCCTAACACCCTTGGTCACCAAGTCAATCCAAATGCGTCCACACTAGGTGTTAGTTTGTGTCTTTTCATCTGCTTTCTAGAATAGTCTCTTTTGTACTATAAATAGAGGCCTTATGCCATTATAAAAAGACAGAGTTGGTTGAATATAAAACTTGAGTGATTACTCATTTCGGTAAGTCTTTCAATTTGGGATTGATATTCTTAGTTGGTGCTCCGGGAGTACCTTTGATTCTTGTGTGAGCCAAACTCCTTGGGGCAAGGTTAGCTAAGACAGTGTGACCTAGTTGAACTCAAGCTAAGGTTTCTCTTATGTACAAGTCTAGATAAGGACTGTGTAACGTGCAAAATGAGAAGTGAAAACTAATAGACCGTTGTCACACCCCGAACCCCGGGCCCGCGACTGGTGCCCTACCTGGGCACCTTTTATTCATACAACACAAGTAAACTGCGGAAGATAAATAATACTCATTTTTTTACTTTAAACTAAGGCAAAGCCGAAAAGGCTGTCATAATATATAACACCCCCAAATGGGATTACACTGTACAATCATGTAAATACAACTCTCACCAGTCCAGCCCACAAATGAATACAGACCTCTAAGAATTTGGACAGTAAACTATGACGGGACAAGGCCCCGCCGTACCCCTGAATATACCTAGCCATAATGACAAGCTCCGGAACATTGAAGCCATCTCAAAATGCTAAAGAAGATCCTAAGCTCGCGGATCCACAACTGAGTACCTAATACCTGCGAACATGAACGCAGCCCCACGAAGGGGGTCAGTACAACAAGTACTAAGTATGGAACGGAAATAAAATACAGTAAACAAGATCATAACTGTACAAAAGAATGACAGGGGCAAGTATGAAAATCAAATATCAGATCCTACTGTGCCATATAAAATAAGAAACAAATTGTACCTTGTATCACAGTATCCATGTACTACTATATCCCTGTATCACTGTACTACTGTAGATGAGATTATAACAGGCCAAACAAATAACAAGAGACAAGTATAATAATCAACTACCGGTACACTGTGCCTTTTTAAAAGCAGAGTAATAAGAGTAAACTGTTCTGTTTTAAAATAGGAGGGTCATGATCAATTTAGGGCCACCCGTCCGTAATATCATTATACAATCCTATTCATGGGATTATTTCACCCGCATGATACTATTTCACCCGCATGAGTCCTGTGGACTCGCATAGGACTATTTGTCCCGCATAGGACTATTTCACCCGCATGAGACTATTTCACTCGTATAGGCCCTGTGGACCCGCAATGAGCATATACGCAATACTCGCATTGTGAAGAGCAAATCCACGAAATGATATCATGGGAGTTGAACCCGCAGCATGGAGAGCAATTCCATGAAATGTATAGTAACCCGGGAAATTGAACCCGTAATGAACAACACAAGGTTGCCGGCCCTTTAACGAGGGACGCGGTGATGTGGGACTATAACACTTGCACGAAAGGTTATCATGAGCAAACATATGCAAGTTACAAATCTTTTAACTCTCATTAGAACAAAATATAATGTACTCAATACAATACCATGTCTTCCTTTTTAGAATTTCCAAGACAATACCATGCCTTCCTTTTCAGAATTTCCAAGACAAATACCATGCCTTCCTTTCTAGAATTAACAAGACAATACCATGCATTCCTTTCTAGAATAAACCAAGACACTAACAAGTCTTTCATTTTATAACACCAAGGCACTATCACATATTTCACTAAGGATTAAGATCCATTACAACAATGTACGTTGCTGTACATTCACTTTATAAACTCAAGGCACTTTCATTTTATGTACTATATTAAAGATTTAATCATGGACATTCTCACATGATTTCCTTATAACATTTTAAATCATCTCTTGACTTTCCATAAAACTGTTATAACAAACTTCCCATAAAGCCGTTATAACAGCTTTCATTTTAGAAAACTAAAGCATCATCACATCTTTCCTTTTAAACAAACCAAGGCATTATCGTGTGATGTAACATTAGGGAAATGAACCCAAAGTACTATGTTCATCCATTCTTTACAAGAAGACTATATCATGTAATGTTAGGGAAATAACCCCAAAAGTACTATGTACATCTATTCTTTGTAAAAAGAATCATTTCATGCAATATTAGGGAGTCGAACCCCAAAAGTACTATATACATTCACCGTACATATCATGTAATATTAGGGAGTTGAACCCAAAAGTACTTTCACTATTAAAACCAAGTTACTTATTCTTTTAAACTCAAGTAACTTATACCTTTAAAACCAAGTACTTCTTCTTTCAAAATCAAGTAACTCATGCCTTTAAATCAAGTTACTTCTTCTTTCAAAATCAAGTAACTCATACCTTTAAATCAAGTTACTTCTTCTTTCAAAATCAAGTCATTTATTCTCTTTAAATCAATCAAGTAACTTATACATTTAAATCAAGTTACTTGTACTCTTTAAATCAAGTAACATATACTTTTCAAATCAAGTTACTACACTTTCAAAAATCAAGTCTCCTATACTTTCAAAATTAATACTTATAGTAGCCGTGAATAGGTTGAACTCGTTTGTAACGATCTTGTTAAAACAACCATGATCTAGAAAATGTAATACAATTTCGTCTTATCTTAGTTTCTATGCAGATGGAGAATTCTACTCATTTCAATATAATTGATTGTCGATACATTTTCATTAACGCTGCAATGACTTGTTCGATACCTATTTTCATTAGTGTAGTAAATTATCAAGGTCAACTCGACTCAAATACTTCCTAACAACTCTTACCAACATCCCCCATAAGACTTGGTAAAAACTTAGGAATATTTTAGACATGCCTTTTAGCATAAAATCAATAACATGAATACTTCCTAATGACAAGACAAGTATACTTCAAGAAAACAAGACATGTATACTCCAAATAACAAGGCAAGTATACTTCAAGAAAACAAGTCATGTATACTCCAAATAACAAGGCAAGTATACTTCAAGAAACAAGTCATGTATACTCCAATGACAAGGCAAGTATACCTCAAGAATAAGTCATGTATACTCCAATAATAAGGCAAGTATACCTCAAGAATAAGTCATGTATACTCCAATAATAAGGCAAGTATACCTCAAAAATAAGTCATGTCGATAGAAGGAAGAAGTTCACATACCTCGTTGACGACTAATCAACGCGACAAGTAGCAATACGCTCCAATGTACTTCAACCTTATCGGCTATTCCTCAAGCCAAGTAGAATATGATTTACGTAGTACTTCAACCTAAAAGGACAATAACACTTCAATCAACTTCAAGCTTAGAAGTATAAGACTTATACCAAATAATGGCCCTCTAATTCTACGGAAATTTGGGCAGCACTTCCTTTGTTTCTACGTATTTTTCCACCTTTTCCAAGGCACGAATTCATCAACCAACAAGCCACATTTAAGGAACAACCAACAATTAACCAAAGGGGATTACACGCCTAACTTGACGTGTAAAATTCTGCCCCACAATCTATACAAACAGTCCACAATTCAGCCCATAAAAACAGTCTGTAATCCAACAATAACGAGGGTAAAATGTGAGGTGTTTCAACACCTTTCCACACCCCTATTCCCTTAGGACTTTCATTAGCAACTACTACACTTAAACATACATATTAGGGGCTGAATTTCTAGTACTTTACACGCCCAAAACAGTCCCAAAACTGCACCACAATATCCCACAATTTTACTACATTTTCGGCCAACAACAACTACAACACTCCAAAGTCCTTTTCCTTAATTCCTTTTAATCCAATTTTCATTACAACATGTTATATAATTCATATAAACTATCAACAACAATATTTTCTTCATTATATAACATGCAACACGTGTAAACAACGATAATAATAACCAACGAATCCAACGACGACAAACATTGCCTAGTCTCGGCCAACTTGCCAAATATGGCCCAAATACTTTTCAATCTTCATTCTTTTTAGTACATGCTCATCCATACATAACAACAATAAGTAATATCCAACTACTTTATAAGAAGAAGAACTTTTACCTCATTTTGTGCCTAAAAATGCCCCAAAACAGTCCGGGCTACAATGGTCCGCAGTTTTCGTTTCGCTCCACTTCTTTAAGTTCCAATCACATATATGTGACCCTTATGAGCTCATACACAACTTCACTTTGTATTTTACTTCCAAAAAGTTGACGAAATCTTAGGGTTTCACCATCATCCTCTCGGCCAAACAAGTTTTTCAAAGGTGAGATGTTAATCTTGGTTCAACACTTGGTTAGGGACATTAATCTTGTATAATAAACTAAGCTTGGAAGGTTTTGAGAATTTTTTCTCTTCAAATGGTACCTTGGCCGAAACTCGAGATAGAAATATTTTCTAAGTGCAAAATGAAGTCTTGCAAGCCTCTCTTATGTATATATAATTATATCAAGGGATGAGATATGGACAAGTGTATGACCTAAGTGTAGCAAGACAAGTGGAGTGGGGCCCACTTGTCCACTTGTCTCCACAAATATCTAAAGTCCAAGTCTTGAAAGACCAAGTAGAGGGGTGACACGTGTCGCCCTCCGATTCGTCCAAAATTATTTCATCTCCCAAAATATCCATATTTGGCCAAAATATCTCAAAATATTGTGGGCTCCACAAAAACGTAAAATTCTCCGGTGGGCCTTACATGACCAAATCAGATACTTGAAAATTCAAAACCTCAATATACTCTACTAATCCCATATACCAAATATGAGAATCAAATTCCAAATAATAAACTTTTTCCTTCACAAATTCCCGATATTTTTCTTTAAGAAAAGTAATCTTCTTTCTTTCCAAAATTCAAATCTCAATTCCTTACGCACATTCTCATCTCAATCTCTTGGAAATACGGGGTGTAACATCTTTCCCCCCTTAGAAACATTCGTCCCGAATGTTCATACTAGGTTCAATCTAAACAGATATCGGTATAGTCCCCATTTAACTATACCTCACACAATCGAATATTCCACACATGGCCACCATACATCACACATGTATATACATCAATCAAAAACCAAACGAGGAATCAAATCTAAAGTGTGTATCACCACTATTAACTCCCATTTATGGCCTAAAAGGATTCCCCTTTCGTACCTTCATTACTCATAACTATAACCACTTCAATTCTTTTAACACTTGTTCGCTCCTTTTCTTACTTGTCGTACTCTTCTCGTACTTCCAACCTTTATTCTAGTATACGTACATAATTTCAAATATTTCTTCTGTTTTCCAATCCTTGGAGTCACTATACCCAACAATTTTAAGGCCATTTTCGGCTCCAACGACCCGGTTCTGGTGGAACGCGTCCACGAACTCGTACAACGATTAACTAGACTTGGGTCTTACACTTTCGTGACCCTATCACATAGCGGGACCACCTCCAACTGACCCCACTCCATTTCATGTTATGGGTTGACACGAAATTGGCTCACAACCCGACCCATCGTCGCACTTAACTCTCATTCTTGGTCTGAAATAAATCTCACTACCCGAGAAGGCCTTGTACATCCAGGTCCCAGCGGTTATCAATATTCTAAGGTTCACAATTATTCTATGTCCCAAGCTTACATTACCAGTCCCCACATACGGGTAACGTAGCTTCCCAAAATCTTGTTGCCTTACTTACAACAACTCTATTTACTTCATACCAATATTATTCACATAATCACCTAAGCGTACAACATATCTTAATCTAACAACATGGTATGTCCTTAAGTCAATTGAACACGATCTCCTAAGAGTCTTTCACAATCTTAGTCAGTTCAATGACCTCCTGACTATTCCAAATCAGTACATATATAAAGCCTAAGTGTGGATTCAATAAATTGTTTCACACCTTCCAAGTAATTATTAAGGCTTAACCAACTCATGGTAATTCATAATTATTTCAGGCAACACACAGGCCCCAAATAAATATGCTCGTACAGATACACATCATCATTATACCAACTATACAATAGTTTTACCAACCTGGATACGAAGTCCATATAATCATTTCTGGGCCACTGTTGCCTTTCTCACAGTTGTAACCACAATAATATGTTAGGGAGAGACTACCCTAACAACACAGCTCTATCGCACGATCTCAGAGTGAGAAGAAGGGAAACCAATCCTAAATGTACTATAGCCTCCTGTTTATAGATGTGGTGCACAACACATCGATAAACAAAACTCTACTATACACGGTCTGTAGACATTCCAAGGACTAACTGCTCTGATACCACTCTGTTATGCCCCAAACTCCGGGCCCACGACTGGTGCCCTACCTGGGCACCCTTCTATTCATAAAACACAAGTAAACTACGGAAGATAAATAACACTCATTTTTTTTCTTTAAACTAAGGCAAAGCCGGAAAGGCTGCCATAATATATAACACCCCCAAATGGGATTACACTGTACAACCATGTAAATACAACTCTCACCAGTCCAGCCCACATATGAATACAGACCTCTAAGAATTTGGACAGTAAACTTTGACGGGATAAGGCCCCGCCGTACCCCTGAATATACCTAGCCATAATGACAAGCTCCGGAACATTGGAGCCATCTCAAAATGCTGAACAAGGATCCTAAGCTCGCGGATCCACAACTGAGTACCTAATACCTGCGGACATGAACGCAGCCCCCGAAAGGGGTCAGTACAACAAGTACTAAGTATGGAACGAAAATAAAGTAAAGTAAACAAGATCATAACTGTACAAAAGAATGACAGGGGCAAGTATGAAAATCAAATACCAGATTCTACCGTGCCTTATAAAAGAAGAGTCAAATGTACCTTGTATCACAGTACCCCTGTACTACTGTATCCCTGTATCACTGTACTACTGTAGATGAGATTATAACAGGCCAAACAAATAACAAGAGAGAAGTATAATAATCAACTACCGGTACACTGTGCCTTTTTAAAAGCCGAGTAATGAGAGTAAATTGTTCTGTTTCAAAATAGGAGGGTCATGATCAATTTAGGGCCACCCGCCCGTAATATCATTATACAATCCTATTCATGGGACTATTTCACCCGCATGAGTCATGTGGACTCGCATAGGAGTATTTGTCCCGCATAAGACTATTTCACCCGCATGAGACTATTTCACTCGCATAGACCCTGTGGACCCGCAATGAGCATATACACAATACTCGCTTCGTGGAGAGCAAATCTACGGAATGATGTCATGGGAGTTGAACCCGCAACATGGAGAGCAATTCCATGAAATGTATAGTAACCCGGAAAATTGAACCCGTAATGAACAACACAAGGTTGCCGACCCTTTAACGAGGGACGCGGTGATGTGAGAATATAACACTTGCACGAAAGGCTATCATGAGCAAACATATGCAAGTTACAATCTTTTGACTCTCATTAGAACAAAATATAATGTATACAAGACAATACCATGCCTTCCTTTTTAGAATTTTCAAGACAATACCATGCCGGAATTTCACTATCACATATTTCACTAAGGATTAAGATCCATTACAACAATGTACGTCCGCCGTACATTCACTTTATAAACTCAAAGCACTTTCATTTTATGTAATATATTAAGGATTTAATCATGGACATTCTCACATGATTTCCTTATAACATTTTAAACCATCTCTTGACTTTCCATAAAATTGTTATAACAAACTTCTCATAAAGCCGTTATAACAACTTTCATTTTAGAAAACTAAAGCATCATCACATCTTTCCTTTTAAACAAACCATGGCATTATCGTGTGATGTAACATTAGGGAAATGAACCCAAAGTACTATGTACATCATTTCTTTACAAGAAGACTCAAATCATGTAATGTTAGGGAAATAAACCCAAAAGTACTATGTACATCATTTCTTTACAAGAAGACTCAAATCATGTAATGTTAGGGAAATAAACCCAAAAGTACTATGTACATTCACCGTACATATCATGTAATATTAGGGAGTTGAACCTAAAAGTACTTTCACTATTAAAGCCAAGTTACTTATTATTTTAAACTCAAGTAACTTATACCTTTAAAACCAAGTACTTCTTCTTTCAAAATCAAGTAACCCATACCTTTAACATGTTACTTCTTCTTTCAAACTCAAGTAACCCATACCTTTAAATCAAGTTACTTCTTCTTTCAAAATCAAGTCATTTATTCTCTTTAAATCAATCAAGTAACTTATACCTTTAAATCAAGTTACTTGTACTCTTTAAATTAAGTAACATATACTTTTCAAATCAAGTTACTACACTTTCAAAAATCAAGTTTCATGTACTTTCAAAATTAATACTTATAGGAGCCGTGAATAGGTTATACTCGTTTATAACGATCTTGTTAAAACGGCCATGATCTAGAAAATGTAATACAATTTTGTCTTATCTTAGTTTCTATGTAGATGGAGAATTCTACTAATTTCAATATAATTGATTGTAGATACATTTTCATTAACGCTGCAATGGCTTGTTCGATACATATTCTCATTAGTGTAGTAAATTAGCAAGGTCAACTCGACTCCAATACTTCCTAACGACTCTTACCAACATCCCCCATAAGACTTGGTAAGAACTTAGGAATATTTTAGACATGTCTTTTAGCATAAAATCAATAACATGAATACTTCCTAATGACAAGGCAAGTATACTTCAAGAAAACAAGTCATGTATACTCCAAATAACAAGGCAAATATACTTCAAGAAAACAAGTCATGTATACTCCAAATAACAAGACAAGTATACTTCAAGAAACAAGTCATGTATACTCCAATGACAAGGCAAGTATACCTCAAGAATAAGTCATGTATACTCCAATAATAAGGCAAGTATACCTCAAGAATAAGTCATGTATACTCCAATAATAAGGCAAATATACCTCAAGAATAAGTCATGTCGATAGAAGGAAGAAGTTCACATACCTCGTTGACGACTAATCAACACGACAAATAGCAATACGCTCCAATGTACTTCAACCTTATCGACTATTCCTCAATCCAAGTAGAATATCCTTTTACGTAGTACTTCAACCTAAAAGGACAATAACACTTCTATCAACTTCAAGCTTACCAGTATAAGACTTATACCAAATAATGACCCTCTAATTCTACTGAAATTTGGGCAGCACTTCCTTTGTTTCTACGTACTTTTCCACCATTTCCGAGGCCCGAATTCATCAACCAACAAGCCACATTTAAGGCACAACCAACAATTAACCAAAGGGGATTACACGCCTAACTTGACGTGTAAAATTCTGCCCCACAATCTATACAAAACAGTCCACAATTCAGTCCATAAAAATAGTCTGTAATCCAACAATAACGAGGGTAAAATGTCACGACCCAACCGGGGCGCGGCGGTACCTGCACGAGTACACAGTGCAATGTCGAGAGAATAGCGTGGAACATACATAACACATAACTTATAAAAGGGTAAACATCACCGGTAGATAAGGCGCTTCCATAAAACATACTTAAGCAGTATAGTAGTACAACCGGTTCTTATAGCCCAAAACATATATGTGACCAGACCTCACAAGGATAACAAGCGTGGCGGGACGGGCCCCTCCATACCCCTGAAGGTACAAAATACCTATAGCATCAGGGAATATCCGTACCAATAAACAAGCTTCCGGAGGAATGGAGCTTCTGACACCTGAGTAAAAGATCCTAGGAATGAGGATCTACCACCGCTTTCGCCTGCGGCGTGAGCGGCCGCAGGAAGGGGTCGATGCCTGACGTGCAGTATGTAAAGCGGAAAATCGTAGTACTATCATAAGTAAAAAATAAAGTGAGTCATAGATAAAATCAATTTCCTTGCATTGTGCCTTACTAACAATGAGTAACAAGTATAAAACTTATAGCATAAAAATAGGAGGCTCACGATCAAAACAGGTACCTCGCCTGTAGTATCATTAAGCAATCCTACTCGGGACTATTTCACCCGCACGGGTCCTGTGGACCCGCATGAGGTCATCCGCCTCGTCATGGGACTATTTCACCCGCATGGGACTATTTCACCCGCATGGATCCTGTGGACCCGCATGAGTACCATCGTCGTACTCGCATGGGACTATTTCACCCGCATGGATCCTGTGATCCGGATCCGCATGAGTGCAAGCACGCGCTCGCGTCATGGGTAGCAAATCCATGGCATAGATAATAACCCGGGTTTACCCGTAATAATACAAATATATAACATAGCTCATCCGGCTATCATACATAACATAAGCACTACCGGCCTATCATATCATACATAAGCACTACCGGCCTATCATATCACAACATAAGCACTACCGGCTTATCATAACATAAGCAAGTTAAGAGATCCCCTAACTTCTTATTAACATTATTAACATATCCTCTCATTTTAGTATCCTAAGGCACTAACATGTCTTTTAATAGAAATCCGGGAATTCAACCCAAGTACCATGTACTTCTAACTTTTTAAGAAAAACTCTTTTTATACAAAGATTCCAAGATACTATTCACCATATTATCAAGTTACAATTTCTTTTCAAGACGAGTCACATTTCCTTTTAGAAATATAATAGGCTTCTAAATCAAGTGACTTCATTTCCTTTAAAACCTTAGGCAACCAATGCCTAAAAATCAATTCACCTTTCTTAGTTTCAAATCCTTTACCCGTACTTGTTTTAATTAGAGTAAACCTTTCTTTGTGAACCTTTCAAGAAAACTAATATAACCAACTTCCCATAAAGTCCTTATATTAGCGTTATCCCTTTGTCAAATACATTTTCCCTCAACCCAAGGGACTTATACTTTTGAAATGAAACAAGTATCATATACTTTAAAACAAGTGTAGATTATCAAATCTTGTCGATACCGCACTACATAGATACAACTATTCATGCTCAAGAGATAGGAAAGCTCTACATACCTCTTCGGTCAATCCACTTGCTAAGTCCAACTACCGCAAGTAATATGTCAACCTATAATAACCATAGTGCGTTTATTAACCTCTAATTTCAATGTAGAAATTCCAAATTCAAGTTACCAATTCCTAAGGAAAATTGGGCAGCATTTCCTTTGTTTCTACTCACTTTGCCACCTTTTTCAAAGGCCGATTTTCAACACTCAAACGCCTCATTAAGGCCCAACATCCAAACCAACACAAAGGGGATTACACACCTAATCTTGGGTGTGTAAAATTCTGCCCCATAAGTTATAATAATACACTTAACAATTCTAAAGTAGTTTGTAGGCTACAACATGCTCATAATATCTCTTTAGCCAAATCTTTCATACCCAACCCACATTTCTTGCATGCAATGACTCTAATAGCATTATTTACTACCACAAGTACTTTCTTCTTAACATGCAACACTAAAAACTAATAATAGAGGAAGAATCATTACCTTAGAGCTTTAGCCAAATTTATCCAACAATTTGCTAGCTTCTATTCCAAGAACACCACCACAACAACCTTCACAAGCTAGCCACAAGCTTCCTTCTTGCTTTTTACTTTTTCAGATTTTTCCTAAGGCTAGAATACCTCTTAGAGTTTTAGAGAGAAGGAGGAGCTTGAAATAATTTAAGAGAGAATGAGGAGTTTTTCTAAGAGAGAGATGAAAGATGACCAAGTCTTTAAGACTTGGTTAATATAATGCATGCAGAAATCAGATGGGGGGGGACACTTGTCACCCACCCATGCCCTTTTAAAAGAAAAGATCAGATTTTCCTAAGTTTTTTCCGCCAGATTTCACGGCCACGCGGACTCTGGAACTTTCCGGCTGGCGCGCTTCCGGCCAGCGCGCTGAAACTTCAGCGACCTCAGATCTTCCGTGCCACGCTCTTCCGGCGCCGCCCTACAATCACCGCGCGGCGCGCCCTCGCCTCGCACCGCGGCTGAGACCCCCGATCGGTCCGCACTCAACCACTGGTATAACATTCTCCCTTAGAAACATTCGTCCGAATGTTCCTTCTAGGCTTACTTGAATCACAAATTGACGTAGACGCTCTTAACTACTTTTTGCAAATAAAGACGCTCCCACGCCACAACAATACTTAAGCACAATTGCTAAATCAAAACTAACAAGGTGAAAGTGGGTTACCTGGAGGTGTAGGAATAAGTGAGGATACTTCTTCATCATGTCATCCTCTCGCTTCCCACGTCATTTCCTCCTCGCTCGCTCCGCCATAAGACCTTGACGGAAGCTACGCCCTTCGTCCGTCGCTTAACTCGTCGATCGAGTATCGCTATGAGACTCTCTCATACGATAACTCCTCTCATACTGAACATCATGAACCGTGCACTCTAGATGGATCTCCGATACATTTCCGCAACATGGACACATGGAAAACTGGATGTACCGCCTCCAAATCGGATGGCAGATCTAACTCATAGGCAACCCTGCCTACCCTACGGACAATCTGATACGGCCCAATGTACCTTGGGCTAAGCTTCCCATTCTTCCCAAATCTCATCACGCCCTTCATGGGCGATACCTTTAGAAAAACCCAATCATCTATCTCAAATTCCAAGTGTCGACGCCGATGATCTGCATACGACTTCTGCCGACTCTGAGCTGCCAACAACCGCTCATGTATAAGCTTCACCTTATCCATCGTCACTTGAACTAAGTCCGCCCGACTAACTGAACTTCTCCCACCTCGAACCAGCCTATCGGTGACCTGCACTTCCTCCCGTATAAGGCCTCATAAGGCGCCATCTGAATGCTGGAATGGTAGCTGTTGTTGTAAGCAAACTCCACAAGAGGCAAATGATCCTCCCAGCTACCCCTGAAATCAATAACGCAAACCCGCAGCATATCCTCAGGTGTCTGGATAGTGCGCCGCCCGTCCGCTCGGCCCGAGGTGAAATGCGATCTGAGACTCACCCGAGTCCCTAATCCTTCGAAAAGACCTCGAAGTTAGCCGAGAAGCGGGCTCTATCTCGATATAATCGACACCGACTCGTGCGGTCTCACAATCTCTCTAATATATAATCGGCATAGTCTCACCGAGAACGCTGCTCGACCGGAAGAAAATGGGCTGATTTCGTCAGCCTGTCGACAATCACCCAAATGGAATCATGCTTCATCTGAGTGGTAGGTAGCCCTGTAATAAAATCCATATTTATCACCTCCCACTTCCAAGTCGGAATATCAATAGCCTGCAATAGCCCACCAGGCTTCTGGTGCTCAATCTTAACCTACTGACAATTCGGGAACTGTGCCATGAACTCCGCAACGTCCCTCTTTAGGCCATCCCACCAATACACACATCTGAGGTCATGATACATCTTAGTCGACCCCGGATGAATAGAATAACGAGCACTGTGTGCCTCCCCCAGAATCTGCTGACGAAGTCCTGTCACATCGGGAACACACAACCGGCCCTCGAATCTTAGCACCCCATCAGGCGCTACCTCAAATAGACTCTTCTCCTTCTGGAGAGCTGCATCTCGGTACCGTACCAAAATCGGATCCTCATACTGTCGCCTCTTCACCTCCTCGACGATGGAAGACTCGGCAACCTCTCGAACCCGAATTTTGTCACTAACAGAATCAACCAAACGAACCCCAAGGCTCGCTAGCTGATGTAACTCTCGGACCATATCTTTTTTCTCTGGTTGTACATCAGACAGGCTACCCATCGATCTGCGACTAAGCATCCAGAATTACATCGCCTTCCCCGGTGGTACATAATATCAACATCGTAATCCTTAAGTAGCTCCAACCACCGTCTCTGCCGCAAGTTCAGCTCCCTCTGGCTGAAGATGTACTGGAGACTCTTGTGGTCTGTGTAAATGTCCACATGAACTCCATATAAATAATGTCTCCAGATCTTCAAGGCATGAATCACAGCTGCCAACTCCAAGTCATGTGTGGGATAGTTCTTCTCATGCTTCCTAAGTCGAGATGCATAAGCTATAACTCGCGGTCGCATCAGACGCACTCCAAGCCCGACACTGACGCCACAATAAACCACATATCCATCTAAGCCCTCCGGAAGAGTAAGAATCGGGCGGCCAACTTCTCCTTTAGCAACTGGAAACTTTCCTCACAAGTATCCGTCCACCGGAACATAGCTGTCTTCTGAGTCAGCTTAGTCAAAGGTGCTGAAATAGAAGCAAACTTTTCTACAAACCTCCGATAATAGCCTGCAAGGCCCAAAAAGCTGCGCACCTCTGTCGGTATAGTGGGTCTAGGCCAAGTCTTGACTGCTTCAATCTTCGCTGTATAAACCCGAATACCATCGGCCCCGATAACATGTCCTAAGAAAGCCACTGACGCCAACCAGAACTCGCACTTCGAGAACTTGGCATACAACTGCCGATCTCGGAGGACTCTCAATACCGTCCTCAAATGATTTGTATGCTCCTGCTCTGTGCGCGAATACACCAAGATATCATCAATAAACACTATAACGAACATATCCAAGAATGACCTGAACACCCTATTCATCAAATCCATGAATACTGCTGGGGCGTTGGTCAATCCGAAAGACATCACCCTGAACTCATAGTGCCCATACCGGGTCCTGAATGCAGTCTTTGGGATATCTATCTCTCTAACTCGCACCTGATGATAACTGCATCGCAGTCTATCTTGAAAAACACTTTGCACCCCGCAATCGGTCAAACAAATCGTCAATCCCGGGAGGATACTGCTTGATAGTCACGTTGTTCACCGCAGTAATCAATACACATACGCAGCTGGCCCCATCCTTCTTTTCTTTACAAATAACACCGGCGCCTCAAGGAGAAACACTTGGCCTAATAAAGCCTTTCTCCAAAGAAATCTTTCACTGGTCCTTCAATTCCTTCAACTCGGCAGTGCCGTCCGTATGGCGGAATAGATATCGGTCGAGTGTCTGGCGCCAAATCGATGCAAAACTCAATCTCCCTCTCAGGAGGGATACCCGGAAGCTCGTCTGGGAATACGTCTGGAAACTCTCTAACAACCGGAACTGACTGAAGGTCCGGTATCTCAGCCTCAGTATCGAATACTCGAACCAAATGGTAAATATACCCCTTCCGTACCATCTTCCTAGCCTTGAGGTAAGAAATAAACCTACCTCTACGATGCAAGATTCCCTTCCACTCGATAACCGGCTCACCAGAAACCTAACCGAACTAACCTCTCTCTCGGTCCACATTGGCATAGCAAGACGCTAGCCAATCCATACCCATAATCACATCAAGTGCGTGATATCCAACTCTATCAAGTCAGCTAGAGTCTGACGACCATCTATAGTCACTGGGCAAGCCTTATATACCCGCTCAGCTACCACTGAAGCACCTACCGGCGTAGCCACCTCAAAAGATTCTATGGACTCGGGCTTTATCCCTATTCTACCAGCAATATGAGGAGATATATAGGACAAGGTAGAACCTGGATCTATCAAAGCATATACATCACAGCAAGAAACCAATAATGTACCTGTGACGACATCTGGTGACGCCTCCTGGTCCTGACGACTGGACATAGCATAGATGCGGTCAGGACCGTGAACTAGAACCCCGCCACGACCCTCGCCGCGCTGCCCGCGGAACACCTCGCCTCGGGCGCATAACAATCAAGATGAAGACCCAAAGAATCGAATCGTTTGAGCCATAGCATTTCCGCCGCCGTCTGACAATCTCTTCAAATGGCCTCGCCGCTACAAGAGTAACAAGCTCACGGAGGAACACGACATCAGAACGACCCGCCCGGCCCGCATCGTGCCTTATCCTGCACCCTAGTGATACAACATCGAGAAAACCAGCGGAAAATAAAACATGAGTCAAAACAAGAGATATAATAATAAACAAGCAACCAAAACGGTTG
This sequence comes from Przewalskia tangutica, assembly GCA_029844215.1. Classification (NCBI taxonomy): domain Eukaryota; kingdom Viridiplantae; phylum Streptophyta; class Magnoliopsida; order Solanales; family Solanaceae; genus Przewalskia; species Przewalskia tangutica. The sequence continues at coordinate 111,373,594 of CM056718.1, forward strand.
CCTTCGATATACATAAAACTCAATAGCTTTAATCCTTTACAACCCCGCCACAACAAGATTACATGCACCTCTAAGATTTACAACGACTATGACGGACAGTGGCCCCGCCATACCTCGAATGTACAAGAACCTACAACTCAGGAACACATACCAAAAGATAAGCCTCCAAGAAACGGAGCTTCCCAATACGTTGAGTTGTGATCCTAAGAGCGGATCCACGATCGATGTACCTCTACCGCAGATGAACGCACTCAAGGAGGTCAAGCCAGTACCAAGTATGTGAAATCAGAAAAGATATCAGAATGAAATCATACTAGTCTATATAAAGCAGAGACATGTATGATAACCAAACTACGCTCACAACATAAAAGCGATCATGTCGATCGAGGACTCACGCCTCAAGTCATCACTCAAATATAACTATGGGTCTCACGCCCACAACATTAATCATGTTCGCATCACGGCCGCGTGCCCCGAGTCAGACGGTGTAGACATGTCCATGATGCAACAATAATACCAATGCCCCACGGCCACATGCCCCTAATTCTACCTCGGTGACATCGCCCATGTGACATCAACAATAATATACTGGGTGATCAACCCTGCCGCATGGCCACATGCCCCCGGAATTCTACCTCGGTGTAGACATGTCCATGTAACCACAATAACAATATATCGGGTAATCAACCCGACCGCATGGCCGCATGCCCCGAATTCGCAGATTTGTAGACATGTCCATGTGACATCAACAACAAGACAATAATCAAAATGGAAACATACCCGTGGAATTCTCCATCACTGCCAGCACGTCCAAGTAAGTTCTCAACAAGTCGACCGGCCCTCTATCGAGAGACGGTATACGTAAATACCACACTTGCACAACAAAGGCTATCATCACAAGCATAGACAAGTTTCACAACAACAAGCATAGGCAAGTTTCACAACAACAAGCATAGGCAAGTTTCACACAACTCAAAGTACTTTCATTTTATGCCAAAGCCCGAGTTTTTAACCCCAAAGTACTACATACGTAAGTTCTTTTAAAAGAGATCCATTTCTTTTATAAAAGTCACCCGATATCCGTAGTATTAGAATGACCAACCCACCTTCCTTTTCAAAACCAAGTAACAACATTCTTTTCCTAAGTTCCAGTTTGCCTAGTTTCAATTACTCAAGCTTCTCATTTTCAAATGGTTTCATAGTTCCCAAACTTAATCACTTGATTCCTTTTTAGAACAATTAAGTAACATATGTCATATATGTGAGTAGTTTATTCTTGTTTATAACGATCTTATTACAAAGACCGTGATCTAGAAAATGTAATATCATTTTGTCTTATCTTAGCTTCTACATGCATGGAGGTTTCTACTGGTTTTAATACAACACATCATTATTCAATACATTTTCCTTTTATTAACGCTGCAGTGGTCTGTCGATACACATTCTGATTCCCGAAATCAGTAAAACATTATCCCTTTAAAAACCAAGTACTCATTACTCACGAATGAGGTTTCACAAACATCCACATTAAAACAAATAAGTTAAGTCTCTTATCTTATAAGATCAAGTCTCTTAACTTCTAACATCAGTAAACCATTTTCACTTACATAAGGTCGTTATAACTAACTTCCCATAAAGCTATTATAACACCCTATGTTTTAAACCAACCAAATCACTTAGCACATGTACGTCTACCGTACTACATAGTTCACAACAATCATGCTAGAAAAGATAGGAAGAGGTTCACATACCTCGCGACGATTTATCGACAATAAGCAAAATGCTCCAAGTACTACAACTGCTAGCCCTTTCCACTCCTTGAGTATAATACGCTAATCGTAGTACTTGCACCTATAAAGGACAAAACGCCTATTAACCCCAAACCACCAGTTTCTTTCTTTGTATAGAAAATTCGCAAGACTTCCCGCAACATACAGCGTAAATCTCTCCTCTATCGAGGCCGCTACGAAGCCAACCAGGGGTTTACACGCCTACCGGACGTGTACAATTCTACACAAGAATACTACACAAGTCTCATCGCAATACACCCTATGTAAATACAGATTCGATTGCTTTATACTTCAGGATTAAGACAAAAGACATTGCCCAAAACTAAGTATAGGTCCATATATCGTATACTTCAACTATATATTCTAACAAACATGTAATTTCCAATAACAATAGACGCACAAGATAAGTACCACCATAAACCCAAAATTATCCAAGTTATAATGTCGATCCTGAGCAAGGTTTAGCTCCACCCGGCGCTCAAACCACTCCAAACAACCCTTAGAAGTTCTAACTAACTTCTACTCAAATACTTCAACCAACTATGAAGATTTCCTTGGGTTTCGGTTTGAGACTAAAAGGACAAAAGGTAGTATTTAGGACTCTACGTAAAGAGGTATCTTTTGGAATACTACAAGGTACAAGGCTAAGGTATTTTGGGTATTATAACAACACTAGGGGAGTATTTCTATACCACAACAAGGGGTATTATACGAAAACAACTAGGCTAGGGGGGGGGGGTACCCCACTACTAGCACCACAAGTGGAACCCTTCTCGCCAAAGGCCACAAGGAGGAGGAGGGGGAGAGGCTTAGGACGAGAGCTACTAGAGGAGGAGGGATTTCAAGACTTAGACAAAGTGAGGAGTGAATGAATAAGTCTTCACAAGGAGGGTATTTATAGCAAAACCAAAGGCCAACCAATGGCCAAGATTAAGCCATGTGCAAGGCAAGTGTAAGGCCAAGATCAAGCCAAGTGCACCCTAGCCCCTACTCCTTAAAACCCTCACAAATATCTACACAAATATCTAGCACCACACGCCCCCTCAATTCGGCCAAGTGCCGCCCCACTTGTCTCCATTGTGAGGGTGACACATGTCACCCTCCCGTTGGTCCAAAATGTTTCGTCTCTCGGAAAATCCGCAAAAATACAAAACGACATAGCCGAATTTTCCTTCGCAAGTTACTGTAAACGCTTCGTTAAAAACGACTCAACCAAAGGTTGTGCCCAAATGTAAAATCGGCGAGGTGCCACATTGGGGTGACACGTGTCGCCCCGATTCGCCTGAATATTTCGTCTTCCAAAATATCCAAATTACCGGAAATCTCAAAACAAAGCGGGCCTACAAAACCAGAATTTCTCCCGTGGCCCCACGTGACCATTTCCAAAAAAAAAATATCAAAATACTAGTATAATCTATCAAGTCCAAATACCAAACTGGGAATCCAATTCCCATTAACGAACCTTTTTCTTCACAAATAACCTAAACTTTTCCGAAAACTCACATCTTTCTTTCTTTTCAAAATTTACTGCATTCTCGTGCGCACGTCCTCACATACATACCCCGCAACTACGGGTATAACATTCTCCTCCTTAGAAACATTCGTCCCGAATGTTCCTTCTCAAGACGGATATCGATGAAGTTCCTCTAACAAGTTGCCAACGCCATTACCGCCACGAGATAACACACGTTATCTTCCTCCCTTACTCGTTGTACCGCTTCTAACACTCGAACTCTCCCAAGACGTACCATACTTCACCATTACTTGCTCCTCGAAAATCTCTCGAGTCACTACCTCCAAACTTGGTCATCTTACTAACCTCAAACTTCATTAAGGCCATTCCGGCCTTTACGAACCGCTCGTCGAACGCGCCCACGAACTCATACGTTGGTCGCACAAACTTGGGCCTAGCATCCTCGTGACCCTACCACCGGCGACCACCTAACCGACCCCACCCAAACCGGGTTACGGGTTGACCCGCAAATGGTCCTCAACCCGACCCCAACCGCGCTAAACTCTCGTTCCCGATTCGAACAATCTTACTAATTCACATCATGAAAGCTACCACTTCCATCTCACACTACCCACGGACTTATCACACAAATAAATCCCACGTACTACTACTCTGATAAGGGTCAAAAATAAATCTTTAACTCAAGACGACCTTACCCCTAAGGTCTCAGTCGTGACATAGTCTAAGGTTCACACTTACCATGCCCCCATACGTATCCTCCCAACTAAGCATGTTTTCTAACTCACAATTAACACAACGCTATTCGTACATAGCACATAATAATGAGACCATCATAACAAGCATACCAAAACTCTAGAGGGTTAAGGATATACCTGAAGCTACCGCTCCACTCTAATCATAGGCACCACTGCAGGTGACATCAGAGCAGCGAACCACCCATCGATCCGGTAGTGAGTCGTAACATCCGCCCTACCCTTGGTGGACAGCCTCGCAAAATGGCCCCGCTGGCCGCAAAATAACAAGCTCTGGCACCACGACACTTCAAATGCGGTCTACCACATCGACCACACCGAGGTAGGGTGACCGTGATCCGCCAACACTTACTTCCTCGAAACTCAACCTCGAGCCACGACCGCCCCCGAATACTCTGAAGGTTGTGGAGGACCACTCTGACCGGGCGGAGGTGCAAAACTAATATCTTCGAGGCGGTCCGCCGAAAGTCGCCAAAAGACTCGATGTCACGCCTCTTCTCGCGATCCGTGTCATTCCGTCGACCTCTCCGCATTCTCACATCCTGGTCAGATGAGCTGCGCACGCGGCAATGTCCATGCCCTGAAGGGCTACTCCCGAACATGCCTCCGACATGTAATCATCGAGCCTCAGAACATATCGGTGCACTCGATCCTCCATACTAGCTACCAACGCTGGACGTCACGCCAATGAGTCGAACTCACATTGTACTCCAACCGCACGCCCGCCTCGTCTAAGCATCAAAAATCGTCGCCGCGTGCCCTCTCATCTGCGGAGGCAAGTGCGTGAGAAAGCCCCAAAACTCATCCCATACTGGAGGTGCATGCTCTCCCGGAAAGCTCCCATGAATCAAACCAATCGATCGCGGTATCACGCACCGATGCGAACCAAAGGTCACAGACTCGGTCTCAAGCCTTGATCACCCGTGACGATCCGTCAGAATCGCCGATGAACTCCTCGCGGATCATCCTCGTGCCTCGACCCATAAACTCAAGCGGGCTACAACTCGTAAAGTCCCGTAGCCTCAAACTATTCGCTCGGGGTGAACCATCGTGCTATCGAATCGAATCGCCAGATTCATTTATCTCATATCTCGCCACGACTCGCCAAGAATCGCCATCTCTTGTAACCCATCTCTCGCCTGCATCGCGGGATCGAGGCTCGTGCATCAGTAGTCTCACTGGCCACGGCCGCGCTTCTAAACTCTGCTGGGCCGGGCGCTATAAAACCCGCTGCCTCAAGCACAACTCAGTTGTCGGCTCGCGCTCGCATTCTCTCAGATCTCACTAGCGACTCTACCGCTTTGCCCTTCTCGGCTCGTTGCTTGCGAGGCATAATCGTAAAAACGAGATACGCCGTAGGTACAACTTACAACACGCCTCTAAGGCACGATCTCGAATGAGAAGAATGGAAACCAATCCTAAATGTCCTATAGCCTCTCGATTATAGATGTGGTGCACAACACACCGATAATCAAGACTTACTAGACACGGCTCATAGACACTTTCCGAGGATTAATCGCTCGATACCACTTTGTAACGACCCGCCCGGGCATATCGTGCCTTATCCTGCACCCTAGTGATACAACATCGAGAAAACCAAATGGAAAATAAAACATGAGTCATGAAACAAGAGATATAATAATAAACAAAGCAACCAAAACGGTTGCCTTTCAGATATACATAAAACTCGAATGCTTTAATCTTTACAACCCCGCCACAACAAGATTCACGCACTTAAGATTTACAACGACTATGACGGACAGGCCCCGCCATACCCCTGAATGTACAAGAACCTACAACTCAGGGAACACATACCAAAAGATAAGCCTCCGAAGAAACGGAGCTTCCCAATACGCTGAGCTGTGATCCTAAGAGCGGGGATCCACTACCGATGTACCTCTACCGCAGATGAACGCAGCCCCGGCGAGGTCGATAACAGTACCAAGTATGTGAAATCAGAAAAGATATCAGAATGAAATCATACTAGTCTATATAAAGCAGAGACATGTATGATAACCAAACTACGCTCACAACATAAAAGCGAATATGTCCGATGTGACTCACGCCTCAAGTCATCACTCAAATATAACTATGGGTCTCACGCCCACAACATTAATCATGTTCGCATCACGGCCGCATGCCCCGACTCGTGATCGGTGTAGACATGTCCATGATGCAACAATAATACCAATGCCCCATGGCCACATGCCCCGAATTCTACCGGTGTAGACACGTCCATGTGACATCAACAATAATATACTGGGTGATCAACCCTGCCGCATGGCCACATGCCCCCGGAATTCTACCTCGGTGTAGACATGTCCATGTAACCACAATAACAATATATCGGGTAATCAACCCGACCGCATGCCGCATGCCCCGACTGCGTGATCGGTAGACATGTCCATGTGACATCAACAACAAGACAATAATCAAAATGGAAACATACCCGTGGAATTCTCCATCACTGCCAGCACGTCCAAGTAAGTTCTCAACAAGTCGACCGGCCCTCTATCGGGAGACGCAGTATACGTAAATACCACACTTGCACAACAAAGGCTATCATCACAAGCATAGACAAGTTTCACAACAACAAGCATAGGCAAGTTTCACAACAACAAGCATAGCAAGTTTCACACAACTCAAAGTACTTTCATTTTATGCCAAAGCGGTTTTAACCCCAAAGTACTACATACGTAAGTTCTTTTAAAAGAGATCCATTTCTTTTATAAAAGTCACCCGATATCCGTAGTATTAGAATGACCAACCCACCTTCCTTTTCAAAACCAAGTAACAACATTCTTTTCCTAAGTTCCAGTTTGCCTAGTTTCAATTACTCAAGCTTCTCATTTTCAAATGGTTTCATAGTTCCCAAACTTAATCACTTGATTCCTTTTTAGAACAATTAAGTAACATATGTCATATATGTGAGTAGTTTATTCTTGTTTATAACGATCTTATTACAAAGAACCATGATCTAGAAAATGTAATATCATTTTGTCTTATCTTAGCTTCTATGCAGATGGAGGTTTCTACCGGTTTTAATACAACACATCATTATTCAATACATTTTCCTTTTATTAACGCCGCAGATGGTCTGTCGATACACATTCGATTCCCAAATCGAGAAACATTATCCCTTTAAAACCAAGTACTCATTACTCACGAATGAGGTTTCACACAAACATCCACATTAAAACAAATAAGTTAAGTCTCTTATCTTATAAGATCAAGTCTCTTAACTTCTAACATCGATAAACCATTTTCACTTACATAAGGTCGTTATAACTAACTTCCCATAAAGCTATTATAACACCCTATGTTTTAAACCAACCAAATCACTTAGCACATGTACGCTCACCGCATACATAGTTCACAACAATCATGCTAGAAAAGATAGGAAGAGGTTCACATACCGCGACGATTTATCGACAATAAGCAAAATGCTCCAAGTACTACAACCTTGCTAGCCCTTTCCACTCGAGTAGAATACGCTACTCTTAGTACTTTCACCTATAAAGGTCAAAACGTCTATTAACCCCAAAACACAAGTTTCTATCTTTCTATAGAAAATTGAAGACTCCCGCAACAACAGAAATCTCCTCCTCTATCGAGGCCGGCTACCAAGCCAACCAGTGGGTTTACACGCCTACCGGGCGTGTACAATTCTACACAGTAATACTACACAAGTCTACTGCAATACAGTCCTATGTAAATACAGTTCAGTTCAGTTCTTTATTCTTCAGGCTTAAGTCAAAAGACATTGCCGAATACTAAGTATAGTTCCATATATAGTATACTTCAACTATATATTCTAACAAACATGTAATTTCCAATTACAATAGTGGACAAGATAATTACCTCGATAAGCCCAAAATTATCCAAGTTATAATGTCGATCCTGAGCAAGGTTTAGCTCCCACTCCGCGCTCAAACCACTCCAAACAACCCTTAGAAGTTCTAACTAACTTCTACTCAAATACTTCAACCAACTATGAAGATTTCCTTAGGGTTTCGTTTGAGACTAAAAGGACAAAAGGTAGTATTTCCTGACTCTACGTAAACAGGTAACTTTGTAATACTACAAGGTACAAGGCTACGGTATTTTGGGTATTATAACAACACACGGGGAGTATTTATATACCACACCACGGGGTATTATACGAAACAACTAGGCAGTGGGTACCCACTACTAGCACCACAAGTGGGAACCCTTCTCGCCAAAGGCCACAAGGAGGAGGAGGGGGAGAGGCTTAGGACGAGAGCTACTAGAGGAGGAGGGATTTCAAGACTTAGACAAAGTGAGGAGTGAATGAATAAGTCTTCACAAGGAGGGTATTTATAGCAAAACCAAAGGCCAACCAATGGCCAAGATTAAGCCATGTGCAAGGCAAGTGTAAGGCCAAGATCAAGCCACGTGCACCCTAGCCCCTACTCCTTAAAACCCTCACAAATATCTACACAAATATCTAGCACCACGCCCTCACCCGCCAAGCCGCCCACTTGTCTCCGTTGTGGTGACATACGCCACCTCCCGTTGGTCCAAAATGTTTCGCCTCTCGGAAAAATCCGCAAAAATACAAAACGACATAGCCGAATTTTCCTTCGCAAGTTACGCAAACGTTTCGTCAAAACGACTCAACCAAAGGTGTTGTGCCCAAATGTAAAATCGGCCAAGGGTGCCACATGGGGGTGACACGTGTCACCCCCCGATTCGCCCAGAATATTTCGTCTTCCGAAAATATCCAAATTACCGGAATCTCAAAACAAAGCGGCCCTACAAAATCAGAATTTCTCCCGTGGCCCCACGTGACCATTTCCAAAATAAAATCTCAAAATTCTAATATAATCTATCAAGTCCAAATACCAAACTGGGAATCCACCCATTAACGAACCTTTTTCTTCACAAATAACCGAAACTTTTCCGCCGAAAACTCACATCTTTCTTTCTTTTCAAAATTTCGCCAGATTTCGCACGCACGTCCTCACATACATACCGCAACCACGGGTATAACAGACACCCCATAATGGCAATCACCACATCGACCACACCGAGGCATAGGTGGCCTCATCCGACCGAACTCGTCCTCCGAAACCCGGCCCCGAACCCCGCCCCGCTCTGAATACTCAGACGTCCCAAGATGGTGGAGCGCTCGACCGGCCACTGGTGCACCGTTCTGGCCGGGTTGTCTACCCCTAAAACTACCAGAGGACCTCGTCACCGCCTCTTCTCGCTGACATGCCGATTCGCGGCCGCTGCTCACACCTGCGCATATGCTCGCACGCGGCAATGTCCATGCCGGTGAAGAGCCACTCCTGCAACTTCGCCAAGTGATCATCGAGTCTGTGACATAGCGGTGCACCTCAGACTCGTGTTCGCTACCAAAGCGGCACATACCGAGCCAATGAGTCAAACTTACATTGTACTCAACCGCCCGCCCACTCGCCTCGGTGTCAACAATCTTGGCCCGAGCCTCTCATCTCGCGAGGCAAGAAATGGCCAAATAACGCCGAGAACTCGTCCCAAACACCGGAAGCGCATGCTCCCGACAGTTCCATGAATCATACCACCAATCGCAGCGGTGTCCCGCACCGATGCGAACCTAGTACCACCGACTCGGTCTCCAAGCCCCGATCACCTCATGATCCGTCAGAATCGCTTGATAAACTCGAGGATCATCCTCGTGCCTCGACCCATAAAACTCGTGGGCTGCAACTCAAAAGTCCTCGCCTCAAGCTAGCCTCTGTCTTTGAACTACGGTACAATGAATCTGCTGTCTCCATTTATCTCACGTATCGCCACGATCTGGCTAGTAATCGGTCATTCTCAGTAGCCCATATCCTTCGCCTCGGCTGGATCGAGGCTCGTGTACCGCGTCTCGATGGCGCCGCCGCCTCGGACTCTGGGTTGGCGGCAGTAGAACTCGCCGTCCAAACACCTCATCCGGTAGCGGATCGGGCACGTGCTCGTAACCCTGCCCTACTAGTAGTTCTCATCGCCTTGCCCTTCGGGCCGCGTTGCCTTGCGTGGAGGCATAATCGATACATAAAGGAAAACATCGAGGAGGTTCAACCTATAACTCACTCTATTGCACGATCTTAGAGTGAAAGAATGGAAACCAATCCTAAATATCCTGCACCTCTTGATTATAGATGTGGTGCACGACACCGATAATCAAGACTCTACTAGACACGGTCATGGACACTTTCCGAGGACTAATCGCTCGATACCACTTTTGTCACGACCCAACCTCGGCCGCGATCGTACCTACCGGTACCGCCGTATATGTCGAGAATAGCAATGAACATACATAACACATAACTTATAAAGTGGTAAACATCACAGCCACCGATAAGGTCGCTTTCCATAAAACATACTTAAACAAAGTATAGTAGTACAACCGGTTCTTATAGCCCAAAACATATATGTGACCACGCACTTAAAGATAACGCATCGTGGACAGTGGCCCCGCCATACCCCTGAATGTACAAAATACCTATAGCATCAGGGAATATCCGTACCAATAAACAAGCTTCCGGAAAATACTGTAGTACTATCATAAGTCAAAAATAAGCTGGAGTCATAGATAAAATCAATTTCCTTGCATTGTGCCTTACTAACAATGAGAGTAACAAGTATAAAACTTATAGCATAAAAATAGGAGGCTCACGATCAAAACAGGGTACCTCGCCCGTAGTATCATTAAGCAATCCTACTCCTGGGACTATTTCACCCGCATGGGTCCTGTGGACCCGCATGAGGTCATCCGCCTCGTCATGGGACTATTTCACCCGCATGGGACTATTTCACCCGCATGGATCCTGTGGACCCGCATGAGTACCATCGCCGTACTCGCATGGGACTATTTCACCCGCATGGATCCTGTGGTCCGGATCCGCATGAGTGCAAGCGCCGCACTCGCATCATGGGTAGCAAATCCATGGCATAGATAATAACCCGGGGTTTACCCCGTAATAATACAAATATATAACATAGCTCATCCGGCTATCATACATAACATAAGCACTACCGGCCTATCATATCATACATAAGCACTACCGGTCTATCATATCACAATATAAGCGCTACCGGCCTATCATATCATACATAAGCACTACCGGCTTATTATAACATAAGCAAGTTAAGAAATCCCCTAACTTCTTATTAACATTATTAATATATCCTCTCATTTTAGTATCCTAAGGCACTAACATGTCTTAATATAGAAAATCCGGGAATTTAACCCAAGTACCATGTACTTCTAACTTTTTAAGTAAAACTCTTTTTATACAAAGATTCCAAGATACTATTCACCATAGCATCAAGTTACGATTTCTTTTCAAGACAAGTCACATTCCCTTTTTAGAAATATAATAGGCTTCTAAATCAAGTGACTTCATTTCCTTTAAGACCTTAGGCAACCAATGCCTAAAAATCAATTCACCTTTCTTAGTTTCAAATCCTTTACCCGTACTTGTTTTAATTAGAGTAAACCTTTCAAGAAAACTAATATAATCAACTTCCCATAAAGTCCTTATATTAGCGTTATCCCTTTGTCAAATACATTTTCCCTCAACCCAAGGGATTTATACTTTTGAAATGAAACAAGTATCATATACTTTAAAACAAGTGTAGATTATCAAATCTTGTACGTATACCGTACTACATAGATACAACTATTCATGCTCAAGAGATAGGAAAGCTCTACATACCTCTTCGGTCAATCCACTTGCTAAGTCCAACTACCGCAAGTAATATGTCAACCTATAATAACCATAGTGCGTTTCTTAACCTCTAATTTCAATGTAGAAATTCCAAATTCAAGTTACCAATTCCTAAGGAAAATTGGGCAGCATTTCCTTTGTTTCTACTCACTTTGCCACCTTTTTCAAAGGCCGATTTTTCAACACTCACACGCCTCATTAAGGCCCAACATCCAAACCAACACAAAGGGGATTACACACCTAATCTTGGGTGTGTAAAATTCTGCCCCATAAGTTATAATAATACACTTAACAATTCTAAAGTAGTTTGTAGGCTACAACATGCTCATAATATCTCTCTAGCCAAATCCTTCATACCCAACCCATATTTCTTGCATGCAATGACTCTAATAGCATTATTTACTACCACAAGTACTTTCTTCTTAACATGCAACACTAAAAACTAATAATAGAGGAAGAATCATTACCTTAGAGTTTTATCCAAATTTATCCAACAATTTGCTAGCTTCTATTCCAAGAACACCACCACAACAACCTTCACAAGCTAGCCACAAGCTTCCTTCTTGCCTTTTACTTTTCAGATTTTTCCTAAGGCTAGAATATCTCTTGGAGTTTTAGAGAGAAGGAGGAGCTTGAAATAATTTAAGAGAGAAGGATGAGCTTTTTCTAAGAGAGAGATGAAAGATGACCAAGTCTTTAAGACTTGGTCAATATAATGCATGCAGAAATCAGATGGGGGGACCCTTGTCACCCACCCATGCCCTTTTAAAAGAAAAGATCAGATTTTCCTATGTTTTTCATTTTCGCCGCTCGCGCCTCGCAGCGCGGCCAGCAGGCCATGGCCGCAACTCCTGCGGACTCTTGGAACTTTACGGCGCCCTCGCTTCCTGGCCGCGGCTGAAACTTCAGCGACCCTCAGATCTTCCGCGGCCATGTCTCGCCTTCCGCGCGGCCCTACAAATCACCCGTCTTGGCGCGCGCTCGCTCAGCTACGCGCTGAGACCACGACCGCGGTCGGACGAACCACTGGTATAACAATACCAGCACAACCGGCTTATTGTAAACAACATAAGCACAACAAGAAAACCCCCTTAACACAACAAGTCTCAAGATACTAACACCCGTAGTATCATAACAGTCTATATATAAGCAGTCATGTCAAGTCAGGGACTCATGCCCTCAAAATCATCATGCCCGTGGAACTCCTTCCTCACTGTCGGCAGTCTATGATATGATATAACACCAAAAAGTACACATGAATACCAGGTCCCACCTGTGCCATCAAACAATCAGAATAATAGCCTCCATCGAGACACGGTAGCATAGAAGTAAAACACTTGCACAACAAAGGCTATCACAACTAGCATAGACAAGTTTAACATACTCTTAGACTCTCATTTTATGCCAAAAAAATCCGGGTTTTAACCCCAAAGTAATACATACTTCAACTCTCTAAAAAAAGAACCATTTTTAAGTACAAAATCACGCGATACTAATACCCATAGTATCAATCATAGAGTAACTATCATTTTAAGTAAATCAAAACAATATCATGCCTTCTTTTTAAACAAAAACAAGACAATACCATGCCTTCCTTTAAAACCAAATCAAGACAATACCATGCCTTCTTTTTAAACAAAGACACTTCTCCTTTTTAAAGTCAAGTAGCAATATAATTTTTAAACCAAGTGGCTTACACTTTTTAAAATAACGTCAAATATACTTTTTAAAACCCCAAGTAACTCACTCTTTTCAAAACAAGTAACCTATACCTTTAAATCAAGTTACTTCTCCTTTTTCAAAATCAAGTTGTTTATAAGTCAAGTCTCTTTATCTTTCAAGATCAAGTCTCTTAACTTTCAAAATTAAGTCTCATAATCTTTAAATCAAATCTCATATCTTTTAAGGAAACCAACCTCCTAACTTTTAAAAAGTCAAGTTATTATTTTAAATCCAATAATAAAACCATTCTTTCGTTTTCATAAAGTCGTTATAACTAACTTCCCATAAAGCTATTATAACACTTTATGTTTTAAACCAACCAAGGACAACTACTCTCATTTCCAAAATCAAGATAACTTTATTCTTTAAAAGACTAAGCACCCATTACTCACGAATGAGGTTTCACAACTTTTTAACACAATTCAAGTCGTTAACATTTCATAACAAGTCACTTAACTTTAGAATCAAGTCAAGGACACAAAAGGAAAATCAAACTCCTTTAACACACGTGCGTCTACCGCACTATATATATTTCACAAATATCATGCTCAAGAGAATAGGAAGAATCACATACCTCTTCGGCTTAATCCACAAGCCAAGTCGAGTATTTCGCGCGTAGAATATCCACCTATAACAATCACAATACATCTATCAACTTCTAGACTTCTTCGTAGAATATTCTAAGTATACAGTTCCTTATTCTACGGAAAATTGGGCAAGACCTCCCCCCGTATCCACAAAAATATCCCCTATATCTAGGCCCGCTACCAAAGCCAACAACTCCAAGGGGATTACACGCCTACTGGACGTGTACAAATCTGTCCCACGGTATACCAACAGTCTATTTCCTTTCAATTTTCCTTCCACATATAATACACTCAATTATAAACTACTACAATATGTAATCTCCAATTACAATAGAAGGACATAGATCATTACCTCGATAAGCCCAAAATTATCCAAGATTTATAAGTCGATCTTGAGCAACGTTTAGCTCCTATTCCTTACGCTCCAATCCGCTCCAAGCAACCCTTAGAAGTTTCTAAACAACTTCTCTTAACACTTCATCCAAACTATGAAGATTTTCCTAGGGTTTCATTTTGCGACTATTGGAATAAAGTAGTATTTCCGGGCTCTTAGTGTTGGGATTACTTTAGAATACTACTAGGGACACAAGGCTAAGGTATTTGGGATTATACAACAACAATTGAAGTATTTTCTACACAAAGTGGGGGGGGTGGTGGACGAGAGCACTACAAAGGGAGGGAGTATTTGTGACTTAGAATATTTAAGTAAGTGATGAAGAAGTCTTGCAACTTAAGGGGGTATTTATAGGCCAACCAATGGCTAGGATGAAGGCACGTGTGTGGTGTAGATTGGGGACATGTGTGTGTGGGTCCCACAAACCACATGTCCCACACAAACTTGAGACATGTGGCAAGCCACATGTCTCACAAAAATGGCCAAGGACACTTGGCAAGGCATTTCGGCCACAAGGGCCACATGGGGGTGCCATGTGTCGCCCTGCTACTCGTCCAAAATATTTCATCTTCCGAAAATATCCGTAATGCCAAAAATCTCAAAAATAAAGTGGGCCCCACAAAACCGTAAATTTCTCCCGTGGGCCCCACGTGACCAATTCCGGAAAATAAAATCCATAATTCTTATAAATTCTTAAAGTCTTAAATACCAAAGTTGAGAATCCAATTCTCAATAATTAACCTTTTTCCTTCACGAAGTTCGGAATATTTTTCCGTCGGAAAATCAAATCTTTCTTCCTTTCCAATCTTAATGTCGTATTCTCGTACGTATGTCCTCACATACATACCCTGGAACTACGGGGTGTAACAGATGTATACCTGTAAGGGTGCCCAGGTAGGGCACCAATCGCAGGCCCGGGGCTGGGTCGTGACAAAAGTGATATCAGAGCAGTTAGTACTCGAAAAATGTCTACAGATCGTGTCTAGTAGAGTCTTGGTTATCGGTGTGTTATGCACCACATCTATAACCAGGAGGCTGCAGGACATTTAGGATTGGTTTCCATTCTTCTCACTCTGAGATCGTGCGATAGAGTTGTGTTGTTAGGGTCGTCTCTCCCTAACGAGTTATGTTGATTACAGCTATAAGAAAGACAGCAGTGACCCAGGAAGGATTATGTGGATTGTGTATCCAGGTTGGTAATAATTGTTGTATAGTTGGTATAATGACTTACAGTTATACGGATTTATGTATGAGGGTCAGACGCGTGTTGCCTAGAATGATTATAGATTACCAAGAATTGGTAAGGACTAATTAGATACCGGGAAGGTATGAAACAGTTTAATGAATTCTCATCAAAGTTTCACGTGCTAATTTGAGATAATTTGGAGGTCAGAATCAGTATAGAGGTTATGTACGTATGTTAGAATAATCTTGGAAGTACGGAAAGGGAGCAACCAAGTGTAAAAGAATACATAAGAACCTTTAGAGGTTGCTACACTCGTGAGTGTTTGGGTGGTAGCTGAGCGGGTATATAAGAATTGCCCGATGATGATACAGTCAGCAGACCCTAGCGGACCTAGTAAAGCTGGAAATGACAGACTTTAAGGTCATTATGGGTACTGACTAGTTGGCTTCTTGTTAGACCAACGTTGACTGCAGAGAGAGATTGGTTCGATTCCAGTTTCCTGGTGAGCCGGTGATCGATTGGAAAGGAATGGAAGTGTTAGTAATATGTAAGTTATTCCTTCCTTCTTTGACATGATAAATTGCGGAGTCTATGTGACTTGTTTCATTGAAGTAATTGATTTAAATATTGAACGTTAAGAGACGGAGATAAGAACGTACGATCATTGAAGGAGTTTATGTTAAGTGCCTTTGGAGGTACTTGGAGTTGGTTTAGTGTGGCAGTCAGGGCCACGACCTTTCGAATGGTTTCAGGAAAAATGCGCAAAGCAAGAATAAGATAAGTACGAGTGCTGCCTGCGGAAAACAGGTGATATCATTGGTAGGTCTTAAAAATCTATACGATTATAAGGTGGCGCTTGATGATTAAGATTATGAAAGGGAGATAAGCTCTCTCCCCCACATAAAAGGATAGTTTTACGTATTATTGAGAGTTATGCGTATCCATATTATTAGGCCATAGATATGGGACTGGTAAATTCTCCGGCCTCGTTATGCAATAGGTTACAATTTTAGATAACCTTAGAAAAAGATATTGGGTTGGGATAATTGAGGACGATACGAGGAAATGGTTGAAGAAGTATCGTAAGGATACAAATGCGGGTAATACGCATGAATGAACTGTATGATTAAGAATCAAGATAGAAGGAAATACGGGGAGATAAGAGACCCCAGGACAACGTGAAATGGAAAATAAAGGTAAGACGAGCAGACACTCGACCGATGAGAGACATAATCATGACAAAATAAGAAATCTTGACAAACCATTGGATCATGTAATACCATGAATTGAGGTTGAACACCGGACTATAAGCTCTATGAGCTGGGAAGAATAATAGGATTACTACTTGACAAGATCAAGGAAATCTCCCCCTAGATTGTGATCGGCAGAAAGTCGTAGCCATGAGGCAAGTGAAGGAATTTGAATCTAAGTAAAGTAGCCAAGTTTGGTTTCAACAGAAGACTGGAAACAAGAATCATGATTAAGATTGTATCGTGCCCGAATATGTCGGAAGTGTGAGAAAGGCTTCCAGTTATTGGAAGATAAGTTGACTACGACTACAGTTCTAACCCCTCCTGAGGGACTAGAGGGTTAGGTTATTATTGTAACACTTTGAGTGTTAGGCTAGGTTGTGTGCTGATGCAGCACGGTAAGGTTATAGCCTATGCTTCCCGACAGCTACGGGAGCATGAGCGGAGTTACCCTAGCCACGATTTAGAGTTGGCAGCCGTTATTCATGCCTTGAAGATTTGGAGGCATTAGTTATGTGGAGCTCAGGTGGATATTTAGGCACACCACAAGAGTCTCCAGTATATCTTCGGACAGAGAAAGCCGAAATTACGGCAGAGACGGTGGTTAGAGTTGCTTAAGGATTATGATGTTGACATCCTATACCACCCGGAGGAAGCCAATGTGATTACAGATGCTCTTAGTCGTAGATCTATGGGTAGTCTGTCAGATGGACAGCCAGATAGTCAGTACATGTTCCGTGAGATTCATCAGCTAGCGAGCCTAGGGGTTCGGCTGGTTGATTCCGATGATAGTGGAGTCTAGATACGAGAGGTTGCCGAGTCTTCCCTCGTTGAGGAGGTAAAGAGGCGACAGTATAAGGATCCAGTTCTAGTGCGGAATTGAGATACGGCTCTCCGAGAGGAGAAGAGCCTGTTTGAGTAGCACTGAATGAGGTGCTATGATATGAGGATATATTGTGTGTGCCCGATGCTGCAGAACTTGTCAGCAGGTTTTAGGGGAGGCACGCAATGCTCGTTACTTTAACCATACGAGGTTGACTAAGATGTATCATGACCTCAGATGTATGTATTGGTAAGATGGCCTGGAGAGGGACGTAGCAGAGTTGTTGCTCGGTGCCCGAATTGTCAGCAGGTTAAGATTAAGCACCAGAAGCCCGGTGGGATATTACAGACGATTGAGATCCCGACTTTGTAGTGGGAGGTGATTGATATGGATTATGTTATAGGGTTGCATCGTACTCAGAGGAAGTGCGACTCCCTGTAGGTCATAGTAAACAGGCTGACGAATCAGCCCATTTTCTTCCGGTCAGGATCACTTACTCGGCTGAGTATTATGCTAGATTATATAACATGAAGATTGTGAGACTGCACGGGGTTCCTACATTATGATGTCAGACAGATGAGCTCAGTTTACGGCTAACTTCTGGAGGTTTTCCAGAAGGGGTTAGGGACACATGTGAGTCTCAGTGGTGCATTTCACCTTCAGACCGACGGAAAGGCAGGGCATGTTATCCAGACACTTGAGGATAGGTTGCGGGCCTGTGTTATTGATTTCAGGGGTAGCTGGGAGGATCTTTTGCCTCTCGTTGAGTATAATACCCGTTACCATTCCAGTATTCAGATGGCCCTGTATGAGGCCTTGTATGAAAGAAAGTGTAGATCGCCGGTTGGTTGGTTCGACGTAGGCGAGGTTCAGTTAGTTGGCCCAGACTTGATTAAGTGGGCTGTGGATAAGGCGAAGCTTATCCAGGAAAGATTATTAGCAAGCTCAGAGTCGACATAAGCTTTATGCAGAGAATCGAAGTCGACACTTAGAGTTTCGGATTGACAATGGAATCTTCTTAAAGGCATCACCCATGAAGGGTGTGATGAGGCTGGTTAGAAGGAGAAACTAAGACCAAGGTACATTGGGCCTTATCAGATTGTCCGTAGAGTAGGCGAGGTTGCCTATGAGTTAGATATGTGTTCTCTTAGGAGGCATGTACATCCGATCTTCCATGTTGTTATGTTATGAGAGTGTATCGGAGATCCATTCAGAGTTTCCCGGTTAGTGATGTCCAAGTGACAGATGGGTTATCGTTTGAGGAGAGTCCCATAGCGATACTAGATCGCCAAGGCAGACGACTACGGACTAAGGACGTGGCTTTCGTCAAAGTCTTGTGGCAGAATGATATTGAAAGAGAAGATGATTTGGGGAGCCGATGAGGACATGAGGAAGAGTACCCACACTTGTTCTCTACACCTACAGGAAATTTGCTTCCCCACTTGTCAATGTGAGATTGACGTATTTGCCTAAGTATTATTAGGTGGCATATGTGATTATGTAAGGTATGTTAAAGAGAACTATGTTGTTATCTATTTCGATTGGACTCTGAAAGAACATTCGGGGACGAATGTTTCTAAGGGGGAGAATGTTACACCCGTAATTCCAGGACATGTATAGGATAATAGACGGGAGAACACAAGACTTAAAAATTTGAACGAACAAAAGAATTGTTTTCCGAAGGAAAAATCTTCCGAACCTCGGGAAGGAAAATTGTTCGTTGATGAGAATTGGGTTCTCAAATTGGTTATTTAAGACTTTTAAGAGTTTATCGGAATTATGGAATTTTATTTTCAGAGTTGGAAATGTGGGGCCCACCCGAGAAATTTTACATTTTGTGAGGCCCACGAGGTTTTCGATATTTTGACGAATTATGGAAATTTCGGGAAACATAATGTTATGGACCAATAGGAGGGCGACACGTGTCACCCTCCACATGGTCACCATGGGACGAAAATGATCAATTAAAGAATAGCCAATTAGCTTGATATTATTGACCAAGTCTTAAGGTCAAGTTGCAAGCTTAGTCATCCAAATCTTGGCCACAAATTTGGATTAATCCTAGCCCTTGGTCTCATTATATATTACTACTACTAGCGCAAGACTAGATCATTTCAACACTTAGAGAAAAATTGGAAAGTCTTGAGTTGCTCTTAAGGAGCTCTCGACCAAGAAGAAAAAGGAAGAGAATTTTTTTGCAATCTTGCTTCATAAATCTCAATATTCAAACCCAAGATCCCTAGAGGTATTCTAAGGATATCTCAATACAAAAATCCCGGAAAAACTATGTTATTACGTTAGTCGCAACATGAAAACCTAAGGGGGTTTTCATAGTTGGAGTTGGAACTTGAAGAGGAGTTCTTCATAAGCTTCTAAGGGTTGCTTGGAGTGGATTGAAACGTCAAGAAGAGGAGCTAAAGTTGCTAAGGGTCGACTTTGAATCTTGGATTAGACTTGGGCTTATTGAGGTAATAATCTTCATCTTACTATTTTAATTGAAGATTTCATGTTATGAAAGTGATAGATGATCATGAGATATAGATTATGAAGATTGATAAGTGTTATGGAATATTGGAAGCCTAAATCCGAAAAGTTCATGTTAGCCTTTAAGATTGTAATTCAATTTAATTGTTAGTTAAAATCGTCGCATGTTATAGAAGAAAAGAATTATAGTTGTTAGAATTGTTGTTATGTATATAACATGTTGGAATAACGACTAGGACTAAAAAGGAAATTGAAAGAGAATTGATATTGTTGTAGCCGAGAATGACCATTGAATTATTGGACTATTTTATACAATTGTGGGGCAGAATTTTACACGTCCTGTTAGGCGTGTAATCTCCTTTGGTTAGCTGAATTGTTGAGCCTTAAATGTGGCATGTTGGTTATTGATTTCGGGCCTTGAAAAGGTGGAAAAGTACGTAGAAACAAAGGAAGTGCTGCCCAATTTTCCGTAGAATAGGAAGCTTTACACTTAGAATATTCTACGTTGGAAAGCTAGAAGTTGATAGACGTATTATGGTCATTATAGGTTGACATTCTACGTGCGTCATATTCAACTTGGCAAATGGATTAAGTCGGAGAGGTATGTGAACTCTTCATATCCTCTTGAGCATGAATCTTATGAAATGTATAGTACGGTAGACGTACGTGTTTTAAATGAACTCGGTTTCATTTTGGTATCCTTGTTTGGATTTTCGAAAGTGTAGTAACTTGTTTTCAAAGAATTATATGTTACTTGACTTGAAAAGTATAGAATACTTGATTTGGAAAAGTATTGATGACTTGAACTTTCTAAAGTTAAGAGACTTGAATTGTAAAGTTAAGATACTTGACTTTTAAAGTTAAGAGACTTGAAGTATTCTGAAAGTTGTGAAACTTTATTTAAATGCATATGATACTTGGTTTAAAAGTGTAAGTCTCTTGGTTTAAAAAAAGAATGTAATTGTCTTGGTTTTGCTTGAAAACATAAAGTGTTGTAATGGCTTTATGGAAAGTTAGTTACAACGGTTTTATGAAGTTTAAAAGAATGGTTTACGTGATAAATTTAAAGGAGGATAAATGACTTGATTTAAAGAATGATAACTTGATTTAGAGATACCAGTTATTTGGATTTTGAGAATGAAGTTACTTGATTTTAAGGTTTTGAAATGAGTTTCTAAAGATGTATTAACTTGATTTGAAAACTAGACATGTCTTGATACTACGGGTGTTAGTATCTTGTGGTTTTTATGTAAAATAGGTTTTTTTAAGAGAATTGAAGTACGTAGTACTTTGGGGTTAAATTCCCGGATTTGACGTGACATGCTAGTGCCTTGAATGTTATAAAATGATAAGTGATTTATCTTGTTCTAATGAGAGTCCTAAATGATTTAACTTGCGTATGTTACTCATGATAGACATTCGTGCAAGTGTTGTACTACGGGTTCAATTCCCTTGACATTATTCGATTCCGTGGGATTAGCTCCCCACGATGCGGGTATCCATATATACTCATTGCGGGTCCACATGACCTATGCGGATTAAATTCTCATGCGGGTTAAATTCCCATGACTATTCTGTGGGTTAGCTCTCCACGATGCGGGTATCCATATATACTCATTGCGGGTCCACATGACCTATGCGGGTTCGATTCCCATGCGGGTTAAATTCCCATGAGGGTTAAATTTCCTTTAATAGGATTGCATCATGGAACTACGGGCGGATATCCCCTAGTTATACTCTCATTATTAGTAAGGCACAGTGTACTGTTAGTTTGGTTATCATACTTGTCTCCAGCTTTATTTTAGACATATGATTTCATTACAAGATTTCTGGCCACATACTTGGTACATATTTTGTAATCGACTTTCTTCTCGGCTGCGTCATGACGCAGGTAGAGTTAAACAGGTTGTTGATCCTCACTCTTAGGATCACTGTTCAGCTGTTGAGAAGCTCCATTACTCCGGAGGCTTATCTTTGGTTCAGATCCCTGGTATTGTCGGTTGTTGTACATTCAGGGGTATGACGGGGCCCTGTCCCGTCACAGTTGTTATGTCAAAACTCTTAGAGGTCTGTAGTCATATCTTGTGGGTCAGTTTGTAAAAGAAGGGATGTAACTGCTTTTGGATATGTAATAGTATATATATATATATATGTCCAGGGAGGTAGCCTTATCGGCTAGCCTGTGGTTTACTTACTATTGATGTATGTTATGAGCTTCATGTATGTTCCGCTGATTTTCTCTGATGTATACCTGTAAGGGTGCCCAGATAGGGAACCAGTCGCGGGCCCGGGGCCGGGTCGTGACAGTAAAGAAACCCACCTACAAATACTTGAAGGTGTGGGGTTGTCTGGCAAAGGTTGAAGTACCTAAGCCAAAGTAGGTCAAGATTGGGCCTAAGACTGTAGATTGCATAATCATCGGATATGAAAATAACAGTAGTGTTTATCACTTCTTAGTGCATAAGTCAGATGTACCAGACATCCATGTGGGTACAATCATAGAATGCCAATTTCTTTGAGGACACATTTTCTAGAAAGAAAAGAGACATAACATCTCGCAAACAAAGTTATGAACAAAGCTCATAGGATCCAGGAGTCATTGATTGCCCGGATCTAGGTGATTCAGATGTAGTGAACTCTAAAGTGGTT
Source organism: Przewalskia tangutica (assembly GCA_029844215.1). Lineage (NCBI taxonomy): Eukaryota > Viridiplantae > Streptophyta > Magnoliopsida > Solanales > Solanaceae > Przewalskia > Przewalskia tangutica. Next base: position 111,396,429 of record CM056718.1, read on the forward strand.
GATTATTCGAAATCTAGTGTTCCAGATTTTCAGGACTTGGAGGCTCCAGAGATGGAACCAAGACTGTTATACCCCGTATTTCCAGAGTATGTACGTAAGGGAATACGTACAAAAAGTTTGGCCTTAAAGTTAGCCTTGGACGTTTTTATTTGTACACAACTCACTAAAAGAATCGTTTTCCGACGAAACGTTTCCACAGCTTTCGTAGGGAAAATTCCGGCTATGCCATTACTAATTTTTGCGGATTTTTCCGAGAGACGAAACATTTTGGACCAACGGGAGGGCGACACTTGGCACCCTCCCATTGATGGACTTGAATCGTCCATTGGACGAAATTGGAGAGGAAGTGCACGTTTTTTGTGCCTTGTGCACAAGTCAAGGAGTTGGTAGGATATTTGTGTGGAGTAAATCTTCACCCTACACTTGCCTTGCACTTGTCTTAATCTTGGCCATTGGTTGGCCACTTCTGACCTATAAATACTCCTTAAAGATGAAGAGTTCTTCATCCACAAAGTTATCTTCCAAGTCTAAAAATCCTCTCCTCTCCCTTAGCCTTTCGTCCAACACCTCCCCTTTGAGTGAGTTTGGCCGAGGCCTACCCCCTAGCCTAGCCGAAATCTACCCCTCCCTGGTAGAAAAGTTGTCTTCTAGTATTGTTATAATGCCCAAAATACCCTAGCCCAAATCCCTTAGTCCTTTGTAGAAGTTGTGAAGAACTTCTAAGGTTTCTTGGTGCACGAGCGCATACAACTTAGGAGCTAAACCTTGCTCAGCGACTTTATCTAGGATATTATTGGGCTTACCGAGGTAACTAATCCTAACCTCTTTTGAATTAGAGAATACTTAATGTAGTAGTATAAGAATAAGTATAAATACTTAGAAGAATATCACGTAATAGAATTGAACGTTATCACAGTAGAAGGGTTTAAAAGAAGAATAATCAAACTGTACTTACATAGAACTGTTTCCGCAGTAGACTTATATAACTCGCCGGGTAGGGAAGTGCTGCCCGACTTTCCGTAGAATTGTGAACCCTCTGTTTAGAATGACCTTCAGAGTAGTCTTTGATAGATGTCTGTGACTATTATAGGCTGACTCTCTGCGCGCGACATATTCAACTTGGCAGGTGGTTTTCGCTGAGAAGGTATGTGATTCTTCCTAAAGCATGATATTTTACAATATATATATAGTACCAGACGCATACGTGTTAATCGGATAATACTTACGGCAATGCCTCACGCTTAAGCTCGAATAATACTTACGGAATGCCTCACGCTTAAGCTGAATAACAAAGAACTGAAAACATTTCAAAAGAATACTGAATCATTTTTAACAGAAGATAAATATTTGGTTTTTAAAACAAAAGCTTAAGAGTTATACTAGCTTTATGGGAAGTTAGGTATAACAACTTAAGAAAGATAAAAAGGAACTGTTACTTGTTTGTTTATAAAAGCCTTGTATTGATTTCATTAAGTGTAGTAAGATTTGTGTGATAAGTAGACCTATTATGATGCTACCGGTTATTGTCTTGAAATCTTGCCGTAAGTGGTCATTCTTGCGGCTTACGTTGCTAACCGTAAGTCCGCAGATCGTTATTTTATCACCTACCCTCGATCGTTATACCGGTGGCTTGCCCCTTGACGCGGTCTATACGGCCTATGCGGTTCGCGAGACTATGCGAGCAGCGGTATGCTCCGGATTGATCATTCCGGTGTTTAGCCCGACGCGGGGATTCCTACGCGGTCCGCTGAGACTACGCGGTCTTTTGAGGCTATGCGGCGCGGAGCCTAGGCGGATGCCGGGGTTGGCCGCCTCGGCGCGAGAATACCACGCGAGTGCGTGTGACTACGCGGATCGCGGAAGTCCGTGACTAGGCACGCAGAGTGATACTATGGGCGATTGGCCTTGCTTGATCATTCGCGCCTAGAATAGACACATTACGCCTTCCTATTTCTGTTGTTGTTTGTTATGTGGCACTATGTGCAATTGAACTGATTGCATTTGTGAAAAGGTTTTAAATACTTTGATTTCATTTCAGTTCTTTATAGTTTCACATACTTGGTACCTGTTGTACTGACCTCCTTCGGGGGGCTGCGTTCATGTCGCAGGTAAGGGCAAGCAGGTGCTAGATCCGCATCCTTAGGATCTCTACGTTGGTGTCTGAGCTCCATCTCTTCCGAGGCTCTACTTTTGGTATGATCTCCCCGTTGTAGATAGTTTTGTATAGTCAGGTATGGCGGGCCCTATCCCGCCATAGTTGTATATTTCCTTAGGTGCAGAGTCATGTTGCGATTGTGGATGTAATCGCTAAACCTTGTTTATATATATATGCCGAAAAGGCGACGCTTGTTCACATAAAGCGTGTCTTATTTTATAAACTGTTTCATGTCTTGTTTTATATTTCCGCCGATTACTACGATGTATGACTACTTGGGTGCCCTGAAGGCACCGCCACGCCCCGAATGGGTCGTGACAAAAGTGGTATCGAGCGCTAATCCTCGGAAAGTGTCTACAGACCGTATCTAGTAGAGTCTTGATTATCGGTGTGTTGTGCACCACACCAATAATCAGGAGGCTATAGGATATTTAGGATTGGTTTCCATTCTTCATTCCGAGATCGTGCTTTAGAGCTGTGTTATAGGTTGGACCCCTCTAACGTATTCCTTTCCTGTAACAGTTATGCCTCCACGTAAGGCAACCCGGGCCCAGAAGGGCAAGGCAGCCGAGGGAGCTGCTAGCAGGACACCCAGAGTCACGAGGGCTCAGGCCCAGTCTATACCAGAGACGGCGAGTTCTATGACGCCGCCGGCCCCAGCAGAGACCACAGTACCCACACCTCCTGTCCCACAGCCTGGGGCGGAGGAGTTAGGGTACAAGGAGATGGCCCAGCTATTGGCTAGAGTTGTGGCCCGATACGAGGAGAGGCTGGATGCGGCAGTTCCAGCTCCAGCTCCAGTCGCACCCGTGGTGCACCCGAGGGCAGATAGTTTGAGGCTACGAGATTTCTTGAGTTGTAGCCCGCCAGAGTTTTACGGGTCGAGGCGGAGGATGATCCGCAGGAGTTCATCCGTCGCCCACAGAGGATCACGCGGTGATCAAGGCCTCGAGACAGAGTCCGTGACCTTCGGTTCAGACGGCCGCGCGATACCGCGGCCGATTGGTTTGATTCACGGAGCTTTTCCGGGGAGAGCATGCACCTCCAGCAGTATGGGATGAGTTTTCCGAGGCTTTTCTCACACACTTCTTGCCTCCGCAGATGAGGAGGGCACGAGCTGATAGATTCTTGTTGCTGAGACAGGGAGGACGCACAGTGAGGGAGTACAATGTCGAGTTTGATTCTTTGGCTCGATATGTCCTCGCACCGTAGCGCAGATGGCGGACAGCGTGCATCGCTATGTCACGGGGCTAGATGATTACATGGCCGAGTCGTGTGTGGGTGTGTCCCTTCAGCCAGGCAGGGACATAACCCGTATGCAGGCTCATGCACTAGGATGCGAGGAGCGAGACCGCCGGCAGAGCGATATCAGCAGCAGGTTAAGGCCAAGACGGCCGTTCTTTTGGTGGTCCTCGTGGTGGACGGCATCGCCAAGTCCGATTTGCACCACGCCCAGCAGAGCGCCCTACCTCATTTTCGGTACAGCAGAGCGCGGGGCGGTGTCGGCCCCGTGACTTCAGATTTCGAGTAGCGGGTGCTAACCGCTCGAGGTCCGCTCAGTGTGCGATGTGGTAGATACCATTCTCGAGTCAGATCCGAGCTGCTATACTTGTGGCCGCAGGTCATTTCGCGAGTTTGTCCGACCGGGCGCGCCGTAGTAGGCCCGATCCACGTGGTTCGCTGCCGCTTCATCCTCGACAGCTACTCGCCGAGGCAAGGTACTCGGCCAGGCCGGTCGCGGCAGGTCGTGGCGCGTCCAGCTTCTAGCGGTCCTCGAATCGCATTTATGCTTTGTCCACCGACAGATCGTGAGGCCTCACCGATGTCGCCAGTACCTTATCGGTTCTGGTTTGATGTGTATGCTTTGATAGATCCGGTTCTACTGGCCCTATATATCTCCCTTGTTGCTAGTAGGATAGGGATAGAGCCCGAGTCCATGGACCCTTTCGAGGTAGCTACGCCAGTGGGTGATTCGGTGGTAGCTCGGCGGGTATATAGAGCTTGTCCCGTGACCATTTACGTCGGACCCTAGCCGACTTGATAGAGTTGGAGATTATTGACTTCGACGTGATCATGGGGATGGATTGGCTAGCTTCGCTATGCCAATGTGGACCGCAGAGAGAGTAGTACGGTTCCAGCTTCGGCGAGCCATTGTTGAGTGGGAGGAGCACCAGACGCCGGCGGTAGGTTTATTTCCTACCTCGAGGCTAGGAAGACGTGCGGCGGGTATATCTACCATCTCGTTCGGGTGTTTGATAATCAAGTCGCACCAGATTTTTAGTCGGGCCGATGTCACGAGTTCCCGACGGCGTGTTTCGGATGACCTCCGTATCCTCCCGAGAGGAGATTGAGTTTTGTATTAACATATTACCGCACACTCTACTATTTCTATTCCGCCATACGTAATGGCACCCGCCGAGTTGAGAGTCAAGGATCACTTAGGGATTTCCGGAGAAGCGGCTTCATCAGCCTAGTGTTTCTCCCGGGAGCGCCAGATTGTTCGTGAAGAAGAAGGACGACGCGCACGTGTGTTGATTACGGTGAACAAGGTGACCATTAAGAATGATACCCTTCCCGTGATTGATGATTTGTTCGACCATTTGCGAGTGCGAGATGTTTCTCCAAGATTGATCTACGGTCGCTATCATCAGTGCGAGTCGAGAGGTGGATGTCCCTAGGATCGCATTCCGACCCGACGCATTATGAGTTCAGGTCATGTCTTTTGGGTTGACCAATGCTCCGCGGTATTCATGGATTTGATGAACCGAGTGTTCAAACCATTTTGGACACGCTTGTGATAGTGTTCATTGATGATATCTTGGTTTATTCTCGCCAGAGCAGAGCACGCGAGCATTTCGGCGATCAGGCCGATGTGCTTCTCAGACAGCGGTTGTGCGCCAAGTTTTCCAAATGTGAGTTTTGGTTGACTTGATGGCGTTTCTTGGGCATATTGTCGGCCGATGGCATTCGAGTGGATACGCCAAGATCGAAGCGATCAGACTTGCCTAGACCTACTACTCCGGCGAGGTTCGCAGCTCGGGCCTGCGAGATATTATCGCGGTTCAGAGAAGTTTGCTTCTATCTTCGCACCATTGACTAGGCCGACTCGGAAAGCGCAAGTTTCATGGATCGATGCTTGTGGCGTGGTTTCGATTCTGAAAGAGAGACCGACGACCGCCTCGCTTCTTACTCTTCCGAGGTCCGGATGGTTATGTCGTATTGTGATGCGCCGCATCGGGTTGGGATGTATTGATGCAGCATGGCGGGGTTATAGCATACGCATCCCGACACCAAGAAACACGAGAGGAACTACCCCACCCATGATTTGGAGTTGGCGCGTGATTCACGCCAAGATCCGAGGCACTATTTGTATGGGGTTCACGTGGATATTTTTACGCACCACAAGAGCCTCCAAGATATCTTCACCCGCAGGAGCCGAACTTACGATGCAGACGGTGGTTAGAGTTGCTTAAGGATTACGATGTTGATATCCTGTACCACCCGGGAAGGCCAATGTTGTGGCGTATGCCTTAGTCGTAGGTCGATGGGAGCCTATCGACGCAGCCAGAGGAGAGGACATGGTTCGTGATTTGCACCCGCTTAGCGAGCCTTCGTGTCCGCTTGATTGATTCTCGATAGCGGGGGTTAGAGTTCGTGAGGTTGCCGAGTCTTCCATCGCTGAGGAGGTGAAGAGGCAACAGCTCGAGGATCCCGCTTGATTCGATATCGTGATACGCCTCTTCGTGAGGGCAAGCGGTCCTGAGGTAGCACCACGGGTGCTAAGGTTTGAGGGCGCATCGTGTGTTCGGATGTTTCGTGACTTCGCAGCAGGTTCTTGGGAAGCACACGTAAGCGTTACTCTATCCATCCGGTCGACCAAGATGTACCACGACCTTAGATCCGTGTATTGGTGGGATGGCTTGAAGAGGACGTTGCGAGTTCGTAGCTCAGTGCCCATGTTGTCGCAGTGAAGGTAGAGCACCGAGGCACCGTGGTTTGTTACGCACGATTGAGATCCCGACTGAAGTGTGAGGTAATCAACATGGACTTCATCACAGGATTACCTCACACTCAGAGGAGACATGATTCTATATGGGTTATCGTCGACAGGCTAACGAAATCAGCCCACTTTCTTCCAGTCAGGACGACTTTTTCTACCGAGGATTATGCCGACTTTACATCCGAGAGATCGCCGATCGCATGAGTCCCTACTTCGATCATATCGCATGCAGGAGCCCGCTTACGCTAACTGAGGTCCTTCCAGAGGGTTTAGGACGCAGTGAGCTCGAGTAATCGCATTTCATCCACGCATGACGGACAGCAGAGCGCACTATCCGCACTCGAGGATATGCGAGCCCGTGTTATTGACTTCATGGTAGTTGGGAGGATCATTTGCCTCTAGTTGAGTTCGCGTATAATAATAGCTACCACTCCAAAGATTCGGATGGCGCCTTATGAGGCCTTGTATGAGGAAGTGCAGATCGCCTATAGGTTGGTTCGATGTGGGCGAGTGCGGCTAGTGGGACCAGATTTGGCGCAGCAGTGGATAAGGTGAAGCTTATCCGAGAGCGGCTATCGATACCGTAGTCGATGTAAGTCGACGCAGATCATCGCCGTCGCATCTTGAGTTCGAGGTTCATGATTGGGTTTTCCTAGGTGTCACCCATGAAGCGGTGTGATGAGATTTGGGAAGAAGGGAAACTCACCAAGGTACATCGAGCCATTTCGCATTGTCCGCAGGTAGGCAAGGTTGCCTATGAGTTGATCTGCCGTCCGATCCGGAGGCGGTGCATCCGGTTTTTCACGTATCTATGCCGGCGAGATGTATCGGGATCCATCTAGTGGTACACCCGATTGACGATGTCCAGTGACCGAGGGGTTATCGATGAGGAGATTCCCATAGCGATAATCGATCGTCGTTAGCGTCTCGCGACCAAGGACGTGGCTTCCACAAAGTCTTGTGGCGAACGAGCTTAGGGAGGAGATGACGGGAAGTCGAGGAGGACATGAGGCGCAGGTACCCTCACCTATTCCCCACACCGCCGTAATTCACTTTCCTACTTGTAAATTTTCATTATCGCTTTTGCCTAAGTGTTGTTTTGTGGCGTGTGGCTTTTGCAAACCGCTTAAGTTATGAAGAACCTTATCGTTATCCTGCTTGGGAAGGAACATTCGACGAATGTTTCGGCGAGGGAGAATGTTATACCGTATTTCAGAGTATGTACGTAAGGGAATACGCATAAAAGTTTGGCCTTAAAGTTAGCCTTCGACGCTTTTATTTGTACACAACTCACTAAAAGAATCGCTTTCCGACTAAACGCTTTCCACGCCTTCGTAGGGAAAATTCCGCCATGCCATTACTAATTTTTGCGGATTTTTCCGAGAGACGAAACATTTTGGACCAACGGAGGCGACACTTGGCACCTCCCATTGATGGACTTGAATCGCCCATTGACGAAATTGGAGAGGAAGTGCACGTTTTTGTGCCTTGTGCACAAGTCAAGGAGTTGGTAGGATATTTGTGTGGAGTAAATCTTCACCCTACACTTGCCTTGCACTTGTCTTAATCTTGGCCATTGGTTGGCCACTTCTTGACCTATAAATACCCCTTAAAGATGAAGAGTTCTTCATCCACAAAGTTATCTTCCAAGTCTAAAAATCCTCTCCTCTCCCTTAGCCTTCGTCCAACACCTCCCTCGAGTGAGTTTGGCCGAGGGCCTACCCCTCCCTTGGTAGAAAAGTTGTCTTCTAGTATTGTTATAATGCCCAAAATACCCTAGCCCAAATCCCTTAGTCCTTTGTAGAAGTTGTGAAGAACTTCTAAGGTTTTCGTGCCACTGAGCATACAACTTGTGAGCTAAACCTTGCTCAGCGCGACTTTATCTAGGATATTATTGGGCTTACCGAGGTAACTAATCCTAACCTCTTTGAATTAGAGAATACTTAATGTAGTAGTATAAGAATAAGTATAAATACTTAGAAGAATATCACGAATAGAATTGAACTGTTATCACAAGAGAAGGGTTTAAAAGAAGAATAATCAAACTGCATTTACATAGATCTGCTCGCATGATGACTTATATAACTCGCCGGTAGGGAAGTCGCCCGACTTTCCGTAGAATTGTGAACCCTCTGCTTAGAATGACCTTCGCAGTAGTCTTGTATAGATGTCTGTGACTATTATAGTCGACTCTCTCCGCGACATATTCAACTTCGCGGTGGTTTTCACGGTAGGTATGTGATTCTTCCTAAAGCATGATATTTTACAATATATATATAGTACGGTAGACGCATACGTGTTAATCGATAATACTTACGCAATGCCTCACGCTTAAGCTCGATAATACTTACTGAATGCCTCACGCTTAAGCTCAATAATAAAGAATCAAAGCATTTCAAAAGAATATCGAATCATTTTTAATGTAAGATAAATATTTGGTTTTTAAAACAAAAGCTTAAGAGTTATACTAGCTTTACGGGAAGTTAGGTATAACAACTTAAGAAAGATAAGAAGGAACTGCTTACTTGTTTGTTTATAAAAGCCTTGTATTGATTTCTGTTAAGTGTAGTAAGATTTGTGTGATAAGTAGACCTATTATGATGCTACCTGGGTTATTGTCTTGAAATGCCGTAAAGGGGTCATTCTTTGTGCTTACGTTGCTAACCGGTAAGTCCGCTGTATCGTTATTTTATCACCTACCCTCGATCGTTATACCGGTGGCTCGCTTGACGCGGTCTATACGGCCTACGCGGTCTGTGAGACTATGCGAGCGCGGTATGCTCCGTGATTGATCATTCCGGTGTTTAGCCCGACGCGGATTCCTATGCGCGTCTGCTGAGACTACGCGGCTTTTGAGGCTATGCGGCCGCGGAGCCTAGGCGGATGCCGGGTTAGCTGCCCCGATGCGAGGAATACCTCACGCGGTTCAGTGTGACCTATGCGGATCGCGGAAGTCCGTGACTAGGCACGCAGAGTGATACTACGGGCGATCGCCTTGCTTCGATCATTCGCGCTTAGAATAGACTATACGCTTCCTATTACTGTTGTTGTTTGTTATGTGGAACTATGTGCAATTGAACTCATAGTATTTTTGAAGTGGTTTTAAATACATTGATTTCAATACAGTTCTGTATAGTTTCAAATACAAGGTACTGGCAGATCGACTCTTCGGGCCGTTCATGTCGCAGGTAAGGGCAAGCAGGTGCTAGATCCGCATCCTTAGGATCTCTACGTTGGTGTCGGGAGCTCCATCTCTTCCGGAGGCTCTACTCTTTGGTATGATCTCCCTGTTGTAGATAGTTTTGTATAGTCAGGGTATGGCGGGGCCCTGTCCCGCCATAGTTGTATATTTCCTTAGGTCCTGTAGTCATGTTACAGGTTGTCGGATGTAACTGCTAAACCTTGTTTATATATATATGCCGAAAGGCGACGTTTGTTCACATAAACTGTGTCTTATTTTATAAACTGTTTCATGTCTTGTTTTATATTTCCGCTGATTACTCTGATGTATGACTACTTGGGTGCCCCAGTAAGGCACCAGTTACGGGCCCCGGAATGGGTCGTGACAAAGACGAAGTAAAAGGGCCAGGAAGGATAGTCCTTTGGTCCTAACTTTGTAGCTTATATAGTTCATGATGAACCACGGACAATTGCTGAATCATTGTCAACTCCAGAAGCACCGCTCTGGAAAGAAGCTATAGAGAGTGAGAAAGACTTCATTCTGCACAACCATACTTGAGAGTTGATTGATCTTCCTCTGGGAAACAAACTGTTGGGTTGTAAATGGATACTCAAATGGAAGTATAAAGTAGATGTATCTATAGAATAGTACAAGGCCAGGTTGGTAGTCAAGGGCTATCGACAAAAGGAAGGCCTTGACTACTTTAACATGTACTCTCTGGTGTCGAGAATGACGTACATACGAGTATTTATTATGATCGTCGCGTTGCGGGATCTTGAGATACATCAAATGGATGTGAATACAGCCTTCATAAATGGTGATTTAGAAAAAAGAAATATATATGGACCAACCCGAGGGGTATGTGGTTCCAGGACAAGAGGAGAAAGTCTGTCGGCTTATCAAATTTCTGTATGGACTGAAACAGGCCCCGAAGCAATGACATGAATAATTTGATAGTACTCTACTATCAAATTCGCCATTAATGAGTGTGACAAATGTGTCTACATGAAAGGTAACGCTTACTCGTTCTTCATGATATGTCTATACTTGACGATTATGTTAATCACAGGGAGCAGTTCTAGGTTGATCCTAGAGACTAAGAACATGTTGAAATAATGTTTCGACATGAAGGATATGAGTATTACAGATGTCACCTTAGGGATCAAGATCTCTAAGACGTCTAGCGGACTGGTCTTATATCAGTCTCACTACATCGAGGATGTGTTGAGAATGTTTGAGATGTTTGACATTTCGTCGATAATGTCTCCACTGGATATAAATCAAAAGATTGATAAAAATCGTGGTGCGCCCGTATGCTAGGAGCGATATGCGCAGGTGATTGGTAGTTTGATGTACATAACAAACTACACCCGACCTGATATCGCTTATGCAGTCAATAAGTTGGCTAGGTTTATGTTATACCCCGTAGTTTCAGGGTATGTATGCGAGGACGTACGTACGAGAATACGACATCGAATCGAATGGAAGAAAGAGTGATTTTTCCACTAAAAGTTTCCGGTTTTGTGAAGGAAAAAGATTCGTTAATGGGAATTGGATTCCCGATTTGGTATTCGGACTTCTTGGAATTTTAGAGAATTATGGAATTTTATTTTCTGAAATGGTCACTGGGCCCACGGAGAAAATTTACTGATTTTGTGGCCCACTTTGTTTTGAGATTTTGGCCATTGTGGATATTTTCTAAGATGAAATATTTTGGACGAGTAGGAGGCGACACGTGTCACCCCTAGTTGGCTTGGACGAATTCCACTTTGTACACAACACCGCTTAGAGTCGCTTTTCGACTAAACGCTTTACACAACTCGCGTAGGATAAATTCCGGCTATGTCATTTCTAATTTTTGCGGATTTTTCCGAGTGACGAACACGTTGGATCAACGAGAGGCGACACTTGTCACCCTCTCATTGATGGACGTCACCCGGCATAGGGACGAAATGGATAGCCATTTTTGTCTTGGAGTTGGTAGGATATTTTGTGTGCAAGTTGGCCAAGGACACTTGCCTAAATCCTCACCCTACACTTGCCTTGCACTTGGCATCATCTCGCCATTGATCGCCATCCTCGACCTATAAATACCCCTTGTCAAGAGTTATTTCATCCTAAATCGAGCAATCTTTCTAAGTCTCAAATCCCTCCCTCTCCTCTTATTGTTTCGTCCAAACACACCCTCCCTTTGAGAAGCCCTAGCCGAGAGCAACCCCTCTAAAGCTAGCTAGCCTAGCCAAACACTACCCCTCCCTTGGTAGAAAAGTTGCCATCTAGTATTGTTATTATGCCCAAAATACCCTAGCCCAAATCCCTTAGTCATTAGTAGAAGTTGTGAAGAACTTCTAAGGTTTTCGAGCTCTGAGCGCACAACTTAGAGCTAAACCTTGCTCAGCGCGACTTTTATCTAGGATATTATTGGGCTTACCGAGGTAAATAACCTTATCTTCCTTTGTAAATAGAGTGTATATCGTAGAAGTATAGAATAAGTATTAAATACTTAGAAGGGTATCAGAATAGAATTGAACTGTATCACAGTAGGCGGCTTAAAGAAGAATAATAGAATCAGATTTACATGCGACTGTTTTCACATGAGACTTGAGTAGCTCACCGTAGGGAAGTCACGCCTGGATGTCCATAGAATAGCGAACCCTCTGCTTAGAGCTTTATACGATACCAGACGTTGATAGACATATTTGATCGATATAGGTCGATACTCTGCGCGACATATTCAACTTGGCAAGTGGTTTCCGAGAAGGTATGTGATTCTTCCTATCCTCTTGAGCATGATATTTTAAAAGAATATGTATATAGTACGGTAGACGTACGTGTGTTAACTGAATAATAATTACGGCAATGTCTTCGGACTTAAGCCTGAATAATAATTACGGCAATGTCTTCGGACTTAAGCCTGAATAATAATTACGGCAATGTCTTCGGACTTAAGCCTGAATAATAAGAATCTGAAGTGGTTCAAAAGAATTAAGAAACCCTTTTTGGAAAGAAGAGTAACACTTGGTTTTAAAAAGCTAAGAGTCATACTAGCTTTACGGGAAGTTAGGTATAACGGCTTAAGAGTGATAAAAAGGAAAATGTTTTACTTGATTTGAATCGAATGAATGTCGAACAAACCACAAAGCTTAATAAAGGGAAAATGTTTTGACTAATAATGTATTTAAACCAAGAGAAACTTCCATCTGCATAGGATCTAAGATGAGACAAAATGATATTACATTTCCTAGATCATGGCTGCTGTAATAAGATTGTTATGAACAATAATAAACTACTCACACATAAGGTATATGTTTCCCAAATAGTTTTAAAGGATTAAAACTATGAACTACAAACCCTTTCGAAAATGAGAAACTTGAGTAATTGAAATTAGGCAAACTTGAACGTTAGGAAAAGAATGTTGTTACTTGATTTTACAAGGAGAAGTGTTTTAATGTACTTCAAAAGATAATTACTCTATTTTTATACTACTGGTATCAGTGACTTTTGTAAAAGAAACGGATCTTTTAAAAGAGTAATACATGAAGTACTTTGGGGCTAACAACCCGAACTTGTTAACATAATGTAGAAAGTACCTTGTGTGAATAACTTGATTGTATTGATTTGTGATAGTCTTGTAATATTTTCTTGTTGACTTGATAAGTAAACATGTTAGGATGCTACGTGAGTTAGTATCTTGTGATATTTGTGTAAAGCGGGTTTTTCCTTGTTGTGCTTATGTTGTTTAGCAATAAGCGGTTATGTTGATATTATATCATTCATAACTCCGGTTAAGCCGCCCGACGCGGGTAGACTCAAAGTGTCGATGGACCTATGATTCGAGAATACCTTATGCGGTCTCAGATGGTTTACGCGGAATCGCGGAGTTCCGTGTTAGTACGCGCCTTGTGGTCACGCGGTTCTTGTAGCCATGCGGACGACGAGTCTAGGACGCCGGGGAGTAGCTACCCTCGATGCGGGTTATACCTCACGCGCCTATCTGCTTGGCCTATGCGAGTCAAGGAAGTTCCAGGACTAGATGCGCACATTAGATATCATGCGCGAGTGGCGGCCTTTGATCATGTGACGCCTAGACAGATCTCATGATACGCTTTATGACCTTGTTGGTACTGTGGGTTTTAGTAGTCGCTATGCCTTCGCACTTACCCCGCATTTGTTCTATTGTGATGACTTTGAGGCACGAGTCCCCGACTTGACATGATCGCTATTTATCGTGAATCGTAGTTTTGGCTTATCATACATGTCTCCCGCCTTATATAGACTACTATGATTTCATTTACGATTTTCGCTTTCATACTTGGTACTGTTAGATCGACTCTCCTTGGGCTGCGCTCATGCCAGTAAAGGTACTCCTACCGCTGATCCTCGTTCTAGGATCACCGCTTCATTGGAAAGCTCCGCTTCTCCTAAGCTTAGCATTTTGGTATGGTCCCCGCCGTTGTAGATATTTGTATTCAGGTATGGCGGGCCCCGTCCCGCCATTGTTGTCTTAAACTCTTAGAGGTTTGTAGACTGTTGTAAGGTTGGGATGAATCGCTCATTTTGGGTTATTTATATACATTATGCCGAAGGCAACTTTTCCGTAAACCGTGTCTTATTTATACTGCTTCATATCTTGGTTGTTTTATATTCCGCCGTTTTTCTCTCGATGTATGACTACTGGGTGCCCGGTAGGCACGACCACGCCCCGAACGTCGTGACAAAAGTGGTATCGAGCGCTTAATCTCTGAAAGTGTCTACGCACCGTATCTAGTAGAGTCTGATTATCGGTGTGTCGCACCACACCAATAATCGTGAGGCTATAGGATATTTAGGATTGGTTTCCATTCTTCTCACTCGAGATCGTGCTTTAGAGCCGTGTTATAAGTTGGACCTCTAACGTATTCCTTCCTTTACTGATGCCTCCGCCAGCAACTCGCCCGAAGGCAAGGCACAAGGAGTCGCGAGCAGAGTACAGAGATTTGGCGGCACAGCCCAATCATCACCCGTGATGCTTCACGCGGGAGTTCTGAGACGCCGCCAAGAAGAGAGTTTGGCACGCAGCAGCCTCATCGCGTCATGACATCCGACTTTCGGGCCCACGACTGGAGCGAAAATATGGATTGGAAGGAGACGCCCGTTGCTAGCAAAGGACTCGCACAGAGAGTATTTTATGTACCGTATTCCGCGATATTGATGCTTATCTAAAGGCGGTTGTGAGGAGTAGCTTCGCCAGAACGAGCCAAAGCCATGCTCAGATTATGTGCGTGGCCGAGAGAGGTAGAGATCGGCCAGAGTGACCGAGAGCGGCAGAAGAGGCCCGATGGCGTGATCATTTGGTAACTCTCGAGGCGAACCGCCTCAAGCAGACAGATACGCGCCCGCCGGTCGCAGTGTCCTCCACCAAGTTCGCTTTTTCCTCGTCCGCGATGTAGGCGCCATCCCGGGATGTCGCCTCTTCACCGCGCTTGTTTTACTCGCGCCGTCGGCCATGTGACGAGGGAATGTTCTATGAGGAAGGATGGCAGAGGACTCACTACCGATCGATGGCGATTCAGTGGTGCAGAGGAAGGGTGTTAGCTGTGAGGCCACCCCACCTCGCGCTGCCGTTGTGGTCGATGTCATCGCGAGTGTCGTGGCTTCGCACTTGTTATTTTTGCGCCACCGCCATTTTGCGAGGAATTGTCCACCGCGTGGTGCGGATGTAGAGACTCGCCGTGATCGTGGATAGTTCATCACCTTCCTGCAACAAACAGGCGGGTTTGATTAGAACGACCTAAGGGAAGGCTGCGTAGATACAGTATATCCTTAACCCTTTAGAGATTTATATGTGTAGCGAATATCTTAAGTATTATTTTCGATAGCATTGTGTTAACGTGATTGGGAATCATGATTAGTTAATCGGAAAGATTGGGGATAGAAAGTGGGAGCCTTAGGATGTGTACGTAGAGACCTTAGAGGCGAGGCCATCTTTGGTAAAAGAATTATTTCGTGGTTGACCCTTATCGAGGTGCATAGTATAATGAGATATTTTGTGGGATGAATCCTCGAGTAATGTGGAATGAAAGAGGTAGAAGACCGCTAGGTTTTCGTGAACGTGATTGGTGAGATTGTTCCAATCGCGAGCTAGTGTTTGCGCCGTTGGGTTGGGTTGAGGCCACGCGCGGTCGACCCGTGGCCTGTTTGCGCGGGTCAGTTTTGGTGGTCCCGCCGTGGTAGGTCACTAGGTGTTAGGCCCAAGTTTAGTTAACCAACGACGAGTTCGTGGATACATTCGACCGAGTCGCCGGCGAGGTCAGCCCGCCTTGTCTTCTAGCAAAGACCGTACTCGCAGGGGTGATTATATCGTAAAGGTTGTAAGGCTGCACGGTGCCTACCTTCACCTTATGACGCAGTGGAGCCAGTGGTACTACTGTTTCCTTTTGGAAGTTTTACCAGCAGGTTAAGAACTCGTAAGTCTCAGACCGCATTCGCCTCTGCAAAGGTTTGGATTTCGTGAGTAAGTGGGGATTGTTGTCTCTGTAGAGGAATGTTTAAGCTACCATTTTCAGATTCGGATGTCGCCTTTAGGAAGCCTTGTAGGGCGGAAGTATAAGTTGCCGATCGATTGGTTCGATGTTGGCGCGTTCGATAGTTGGTTCAGTTTGTTCCAGCAGATCGTGGATAAAGTGACGAGTTTTGGAAAACAGAGGAAACTTAGCCGTGTTACTTTGGGCCTTTTGAGTTCATGTGAAGATTAGGCCAGGTTGCCTATATGTTAGCATTGCCGTCCGACTTAGGAGGCGAGACGTCCGGTCTTCGTATTGTTATGTTCGGAAAGCATCTGAATCCACCCGAGTGTTCCCGCTAATGATGACCACGTTAGAGATAGTAACCCGAGATTTGGAAACTAAAGCGAATGTAAAGGTGGTAAGAGTTCGAGCGCATAAGAAGTGTACGACATCCTCGTGGATCGCAGCCCGGCACCATTTGTTGGGTCGTCGAGCAAGGCTCGCGACAAAGTGACAAAAGTGGTATCACGACGAGTAAGGGAAGAACGAGCATAGGTGTGATCATTCGTTGTAAAAGAGTAGGGCGGAGTATCTTTTAGATCTCGAGTAGGAGTTTTTGTGATAGAGGTGATTCCTCGGACTCGAGATAAGTATGCGCGCTTGTCAGGTTGTGACCAGCGTGGTACGGTTGTTTCCGTAAGTATAGCGCAGCGACTATACCTTCGCTGCTTGTTTTGATATTTAGAAGGAACATTCGACGAATGTTTCTAGAGGGGAGAATGTTATACCCCGTAGTTTCGTGGTATGTATGCGAGGATGCACGCACGAGAATACGACATCGAATCGAATGGAAGAAAGAGGATTTTTCCACGGAAAAGTTTCCGCTTTTGTGAAGGAAAAAGATTCGTTAATGGGAATTGGATTCCCAGATTTGGTATTCTGACTTCTTGGAATTTTAGAGAATTATGGAATTTTATTTTCTGAAATGGTCACGTGGGCCCACTGAGAAAATTTACGCTTTGTGGGCCCACTTTGTTTTCGAGATTTTGGCCATTGTGGATATTTTCTAAGATGAAATATTTTGGACGAGTAGAGGGCGACACGTGTCACCCCCTAGTTGGCTCGACGAATTCCACTTTGTACACAACACCCGCTAGAGTCGCCGACTAAACGCTTCACACAACTCGCGTAGGATAAATTCCGCTATGTCATTTCTAATTTTTGCGATTTTTCCGAGTGACGAACACGTTGGACCAACGAGGGCGACACTTGTCACCCTCTCATGATGGATGTCACACGGCATTGGGACGAAATGGATAGCCATTTTTGTCTTGGAGTTGGTAGGATATTTTGTGTGCAAGTCGCCAAGGACACTTGCCTAAATCCTCACCCTACACTTGCCTTGCACTTGGCATCATCTTGGCCATTAATCGCCATCCTCGACCTATAAATACCCCTTGTCACAAGAGTTATTTCATCCTAAATTGAGCAATCTTTCTAAGTCTCAAATCCTCCTCTCCTCTTATTGTTTTCGCCCAAACACACCCTCCCCTTTGAGAAGCTCCCAGCCGAGAGCAACCCCTCTAAAGCTAGCCTAGCCAAACACTACCCTCCTCGTAGAAAAGTTGCCATCTAGTATTGTTATTATGCCCAAAATACCCTAGCCCAAATCCCTTAGTCATTAGTAGAAGTTGTGAAGAACTTCTAAGGTTTTCGAGCTACCGAGCGCACAACTTAGAGCTAAACCTTGCTCAGCGCGACTTTTATCTAGGATATTATTGGGCTTACCGAGGTAAATAACCTTATCTTCCTTTTGTAAATAGAGTGTATATACTGTAGAAGTATAGAATAAGTATTAAATACTTAGAGCGGTATCAGTAGAATTGAATCATATCACAAAGTAGGCGGCTTAAAAGAAGAATAATAGAATCAGATTTACATAGACTGCTTTCACAATGACTTGAGTAGCTCACCGCAGTGGAACGCCAGATGTCCATAGAATAGCGAACCCTCTGCTTAGAGCTTTATACAATCATGCCTAGACGTTGATAGACATATTTGATCGATATAGGTCGATACTCACGCGGACATATTCAACTCGCAAGTGGTTTCGTAGAAGGTATGTGATTCTTCCTATCCTCTCGAGCATGATATTTTAAAGAATATGTATATAGTACGGTGAGACGACGTGTGTTAATCGAATAATAATTACGCAATGTCTTCTGACTTAAGCCCGAATAATAATTACGCAATGTCTTCTGACTTAAGCCCGAATAATAATTACGGCAATGTCTTCTGACTTAAGCCCAATAATAAGAATCAAGTGGTTCAAAAGAATTAAGAAACCCTTTTGGAAAGAAGAGTAACACTTGGTTTTAAAAAGCTAAGAGTCATACTAGCTTTATGGGAAGTTAGGTATAACGGCTAAGAGTGATAAAAGGAAAAATGTTTCTTGATTTCTAAATCGAATGAATGTCGAACAAACCACAAAGCTAATAAAGGGAAAATGTTTTGACTAATAATGTATTTAAACCAAGAGAAACTTCCATCCGCATAGGATCTAAGATGAGACAAAATGATATTACATTTCCTAGATCATGGTCATTGTAATAAGATTGTTATGAACAATAATAAACTACTCACACATAAGGTATATGTTTCCCAAATAGTTTTAAAGGATTAAAACTATGAACTACAAACCCTTTCAAAATGAGAAACTTGAGTAATTGAAATTAGGCAAACTTGAACGTTAGGAAAAGAATGTTGTTACTTGATTTTACAAGGAGAAGTGTTTTAATGTACTTCAAAAGATAATTACTCTATTTTTATACTACGTATCAGTGTGACTTTTGTAAAAGAAACGGATCTTTTAAAAGAGTAATACATGAAGTACTTGGGGCTAACAACCCGAACTTGTTAACATAATGTAGAAAGTACCTTGTGTGAATAACTTGATTGTATTGATTTGTGATAGTCTTGTAATATTTTCTTGTTGACTTGATAAGTAAACATGTTAGGATGCTACGTGAGTTAGTATCTTGTGATATTTGTAAAGCGGGTTTTTCCTTGTCAGGCTTATGTTGTTTAGCAATAAGCGGTTATGTTGATATTATATCATTCATAACTCCGGTTAAGCCGCTCCGACGCGGGTAGATCAGCGGTCGATGGACCTATGATTCGAGAATACCTTATGCGGTCTCAGATGGCCTGCGGAATCGCGGAGTTCCGTGTTAGTATGCGCCTCGTGGTCACGCGGTTCTCAGAGCTACGCGACGACGAGTCTAGACGCCGCCGGGAGTAGCTACCCTCGACGCGGGTTATACTCACGCGGCCTATCTGTTTGGCCTATGCGAGTCGCGGAAGTTCCAGGACTAGATGCGCGCATTAGATATCGCGCGAAAGTGGCCGCCTTTGATCATGTGACGGCCTGCAGATCTCATAATACGCTTTATGACCTTGTTGGTACTGTGGTTTTAGTAGTCGGCTATGCCTTCGCATTTACCCCGCACGGCCTATTGTGATGACTTTGGCATGAGTCCACGACTGACATGATCGCTATTTATCGGAATCGTAGTTTTGGCTTATCATACATGTCTCCGCCTTATATAGACTACTATGATTTCATTTACGTGATTTTCGATCCACATACTGGTACTGTCAGATCGACTCCTTCGGGCCGCGTTCATGCCGCAGTAAAGCGTACTCCTACCGTTGATCCTCGTTTAGGATCACCGCTGGCTGGGAAAGCTCCGCTTCTCCTAAGCTTAGCATTTCGTACGGTCCTCGCCGTTGTAGATATTTGTATTCAGGGTATGGCGGCCCGCCCCGCCATTGTTGTCTTAAACTCTTAGGTCCATAGACCGTTGTAGGTTGGGATGTAATCGCTCATTTTGGGTTATTTATATACATTATGCCGAAAGGCAACTTTTTCCGTAAACCGTGTCTTATTTATACCGTTTCATATCTTCGTTGTTTTATATTCCACTGTTTTTCTCTCGATGTATGACTACTGGGTGCGGGTAAGGCACTACCACGCCCCGAACGGTCGCGATTTACCCGTAATCTAAGTGATGATTACTGGAAATCGTTGAGTGGGTACTACGGTACCTAAAATACACGTAAAATTATGGGTTGCATTATTCGAGATATCCATCTGTACTAGCGGGATACAGTGATGTAAACTGGATATCTGATATAGAGAACACCAAGTCCACCAATGTGTATATATTTATAATTGATGGTGGGGTTGTCTTGGAAATCCTCTAAGCAAACATGCATCGCCCGATCCACGATGGAATCGGAGTCCATTGCTTTAGACAAAGCATGAGAAGAAACTGAGTGGCTTCATGACTTCTTAGAGGATATCTCATGTTGGGATAAACTCGTACCTTCTACAACGATCCACTGCGATAACTAGTCGGCTCTAAGAAGGGCATGGAGTTCTATGTACAATGGCAAATCTCGTCATATCGACAGAGACATAAGACCGTTAGGCAGCTGATCACCACGGGTATTATTTCCATCGATTATGTAAAATCTATGGAAAACATAACAGACTCTTTGACTAAGGGCCTACCCAGAGATCAGATGTTCTACATGTCTAGTGTAATGGGCTTAAAACCCAATCCATCATAACTGATACGGTGGATACCCAACCTTACTGACTAGAGATCTCATGAATTAGGTTCAATGAGAAAACTAAATTGTAAAGGTTCAGTTGAGCACTTCGGTGGAAGCAAGAGCACTTCAGATGATGATTTTTGTAAAGAAACATGAATCCATGGTCGTTCCCGTGATAGACATTAAGTGTTATCTGCAGTGTGGGTAGAGGTTAAGTTTTCAAACCTTTTGTGATCCTCACCGGTTGAGATTGTGTTTGAAAAAACTTTTAATGGTTCTTAACACTTGTAACGTGGGGTATAGCTGGATACCTTGTAGGAGACCACCTATTTAAGTGCGAGGACAGGCCGCCTCAAATAAACGCACTTAAGAATCCAAGAAGTGTCCACGACCACAACAGACAAAACATTAAAGAAGAACAGAGTAAGGAAAGTTGTTGTGTTGGTACCGTTGACTTGACTTACACTAAATACTGACGGTTCAAGACATCATGTTCATCGCGCAGTAAGTAAGTCCGATGGTAGTCAATTATGGAAAGTTCAAAGCTACGGCTACCAATCCAGATGCAACATCGGTCCACCGAAAGATTGCTAGAAAACCACCATGTGAGTGCGCTAAAATCTCTTTCAAGAGGGGATTGTTGGAAATTTACTAAAATGGAATTATTTTATCCTGTTATTTATGACTCAGACGATTGGGACCCCGCACGTCGGAAATATCATTTTCACACACGTGCATTCGTAGTGCCAAATATCGTAAATTTCATTAGTGAAAGAGATATTGGTGCATAATTAAAATGTTCGAGACATGAAATGATGGACGGTTATTGGCCAAATGACAAGTATTCCACGTTGGTAAATAAAGGAAGAAGTATGCAAAGTGTAAGATAAAACGAGTCGGAAAAGGCCGCGGCGCCAATCCGTTAGAGCGGTGGCACCGCTTCACTAATTCAGCTGAGCCGCGACGCTTCGGAGGCAGAAAGGTCGACGGAAAACTGAAAGTTTCTGACTCTTGGGCTGGTTTTGGAGCATTGAATCTCCATTACTTGACACATGAATTCAACCATTATTTGGCTGATTGTAACCTCTCAATAAGTGTCATTACATGACTATTGAAGACTATTAGTTGGCTAGTTGAGATGTCATCTTTCTTACACTATAAATTGAGGAGTTGACTCAATTGGAAAACGCACCAAAATCTGATTTTCAGATCTTCTTCTCTCTAAGCAATCTCTCACACACTCAAAGATTCTTCTTTTAGTAAACACTTGAGTTTCTTTTGCTCATTTGTTAGTTGTTGTTTCATCTTGGGAGACAAGTTGTCCATTATCGTAAAAGGATTTATACGTGATAATATTGTCTTAAGGACAGAGTGAATATCACTCGACTCAGCAAACCTTGTTTTTGTTCTTGTTTCCAAATTGTAATCTTTGTAATAATTACTTACTTTCCGTTTGTAGCAATCGTTGTATACTCACAACTTTACTCACACATACAACTGGATTTGAAAATTCAGGTGCATGAACAAGCTTAAATACTTCATCTAGCCCCTTTTGAAATAGATATTACACATTACTTCAATGCTCTACCAAAGACAAATCATCTCAAATTCTTGCAAATACTTTCAAATTCTTGAAACACTGGAGCATATCTTCTTTGAATGCCCCAAAGTCATTCCTATTTGGAACACCCTTAATATTACCTTACCAGGACCCAATGAAATTAATGAATGGCTAAAATAATGTCGTCCCTCTAAACATAGTGTTCGCACCGTAAGAAACATATCAATGCTTGTTTCTTTAATAATTCCTATAGTTATTTGGCACACTAGGTAAATCGAAACTACAACCTCTTTAATAATTCTGCAGCCTCTATCAGCATTCATAAAGTCACTTGCTTTTGCAATGAAATATTATCAGCTAACAAACCTCACTGCACCTATAACTGAACATTGCACCATAATTGTTGTTAAGTGGACTATCAATATGTAGAAGTTTAATATATTTTTTAAACTGATAATGTTATGTAGAAGTTTGATATTAATGGTGCTTTTAACAATAGTAATAACATTGATGGAGCTGGGGTCATTCATAATTCTAATAGTAACTGAAAAAAAAAGGGATTTGCAAGCAGCATAAAAACCTACATTCTCCTTATACACATAGATCATGTCATTACTGAGAGGACTCGAGTTAACATTCACTAAAAACATCTATCCTCTGATGATACAGACAGATGCACAGGTACTAATCAACCTACTGATAATATGACTCACTCCAATTTGCTTGTTGTTGTAGGTTCCTCCTCGCAACAATGGACCACCCACCTGTAGTGCACATATACTCGTGAAGGCATTGCCGTGATTCATCATCTGGCAAAATATGAAAGCCAGAATGCTCTACATGGAATGTGTGGTGACACATACTATTTTTGAAATGAACCACCCTCTTTTATTTACGCAAAGATTCTTTAGGGATCACACACTATCATGTAATGCCTCTTTAAGTTTCGCCTTTAGTTAAGTGCACCTTTTGCAGCGAAAATAAATAGTTTTGTTTAAAGAAAAGAAAAGGAAAAAGAAGCACTAATAATAATGTGGTATCTTGAAAAAAACAAAAGTGTTATGAAATAATAAGACTAGAACAAAACTAGAATAAGAATATTGTGGAGAAAGGGAGGAGAGTTCTTTATTTCTCTTGAGGGATGAAATACATAGAGAGTAACATCTCTATTTATAGGGTCTAGGTACATTGTTCTAACTCTAACTTTCCTTGTAGACATTCATAATAATAAATATCATTTATAACACTACCCCTTGAATGTCTATTTGGTAGATAATATGCCTCATTAAAACCTTACTAGAAAAAACTCAGTGGGAAAAATTCTAGTGAAGGAAAAAGAGTACATATTTCTACTAATACACATTTTGGTTGCCTCATTAAAAACCTTAAAAGGAAAACTCAGTGGGACAAAACCTTATATGGAAAAAAGAGTACAACATGTATTAACTCCCCCTGATGAAAACTTTAGTCCAAATGCTTGAGGCTTCGTATTTCAATCTTGTGCACCATCTTCTCGAAAGTTATAGTTGATAGAGACTTAGTGAACAAATCAGTCACATTATCACTTGAATGAACCTGTTGCACGTTGACATCACTATTCTTTTGAAGCTCGTGTGTGAACGAACAATTTTGGTGAAATGTGCTTTTGTCCTATCTCATTTTACTGAATCCTCCCTTCAATTGAGAAATGCATGTTGTATATATTCCTTTAAGGTTGTGGGTATTTCAAACCACATTTACTTCCAAGCGATTCAAATAGTCATAACATCAATTGAATTTATTGATGTTTCTTCATTACTTGAGTTTGCGGCTCATTTATTTCTTCAAGAATATCAGGATTGATCAAATATTGCATTTCTTTATGAGATTCTTTCTTAGTGTCATGTTGACCATTGTTTTTCTAGAATTCCGATCCTTAGAACACAATGGTCTATCACACTTCAGGCATGCTTTTGGATTCATTTTCTATGACACTAGTAGATGGTCCTACAAGGACATCAATCTGAATTGGGACATTCTCTGCAGGGATATGTGATTCAGTACTCATTTTTAAATCTGTAAATGCGCCTGACATTTGATTTGTTATTTTCTGTAAGTGAATAATCTTTTGGACCTCTTGCTCACTAATAGAAGCACGTAGATCAAGATGAGACGATGATGAATTTTTCCACAAAATTTCCCTTTTTATTTCATTATTCTCTCCCCCTAATTTTGGGGGGAAAATCTCTCATCAAATCAATAATATGCAATTTATCTGTATATGTTTCAGGCATTTTGAATCCTTAAAAAAAATCATATAAATTTTGTCACGTAATACATATAGGCTGAGATAATTTTCATTTACACGACATCTTCTAATGTCAAGACTGCAAGTCCAGTAAATTTACTCTTACCAAGATACATCTACTTGATAATTATTTCTACATCAATATGCTTTAAGAGATGTAGAATTCAGATCCTCATAATATTATACAATATTGCGCACTATATTGTATCAAATATATCATCGACGAGATATCATTTTGTATCGGTTTGCAATTAGACATAATGTCACGCCCTGAACCTCGGGCCTGCGACTGGTGCCCTAGCTGGGCATTCTTCTATTCATACAACACAATAAACCGCGGAAGATAAATAACACTCATCATTTATTTTTCTTTTTTTAAAACAAAGGCAAAGCCGATAAGGCTGTCATAATATAAATCACCCAAAAGAGTCTACACCGTTCAATAATGTAAATACAACTTACGTCAGTCCAGCCCACATATGAATACAGACCTCTAAGAATTTGGACAAATACTATGACGGGACAAGGCCCCGCCGTACCCCTAAATATACCTAGCCATAATGACAAGCTCCGGAATATTGGAGTCATCTCAAAATGCTGTATCAGGATCCTAAGCTCGCGGATCCACAACTGTGTACCTAGACCTGTGGACATAAACGCAGCCTCAAGGAGGTCGATAACAAGGTACTAAGTATGTAAACAGGAAGTATAGGAAATAAGATCATAACGGTACAAAAGAATGACAGGGGCAAGTATGAAATCAAATACCAGATCCTACCGTGTCATATGAAATCAGAGCCGAATGTATTGTATCATCAGACCATCAGATCACCGTATCATTGTAACAATCGCACTATTATAACACCGAGAGTCAACTATGCCTTTTTAAGTATATAAAACCACACAGTTCAAATATAACACAGGAGACAAGTACGACAACCAAAATAACAGTACAACAGTGTTTATCAATATGAAAGTAGTGAGAATCAACTTTATCTTTTAAGCCCTGGCTTTACAAAATGAGATTTACCACCTCATTTCAAATCATGAAACCACTGAACCCTTTCATTTATGAAATCAACACCATTTCAACATATGAAAGCCATGACACATTCAGGTCCACATGCCCTCAAAATCATTATGAATTTCTAACCACGGGTCTCAAGCCCGCAATATCAAAGTGTGCCCGTGGAATCCTTCGTCATTGTCGACAGCCGCAACCCGCAAGTGTAAAATATATATATATATGTAACACGCCCGTGGAATCCTACATCACTGTCGACGTGCACATATTCAATATATATATATATATATATATATATATATATATATATATATATATATATCTCATGCCCGTGGAATCCTCATCTCGGTATACATGACTTCATGGAGAGCTAATCCATGGAATAATAATAGTATATAACATGCCCGTGAAATCCCTCATCTCGTACATGTCTTCGTCACGACTGCCCGGTTCGTGGATCGTGCCTTACCCGCACCCAGTAGTCATATATCGAGTAATCAATGAATATAAAAACAAGACATGAAATAGTTGTAAAATGAGACACGCTCATCCAAGAAAAGGCGGCCTTTCGCATATATACATATAACCAAGTTTTGCGATTACATCCCAAATGTACACAGACTACAGCACTTCAGGAAAGTAAACAACTATGGCGGGACAGGCCCCGCCATACCTCGACTGCATAAAACTAATTACAACAGGAGAGCATCCCCAGTAGAGCCTCCGAGAAGATGGAGCTCACGACACCAACGCAAAAGATCCTAAGGATGCGGATCTAGCACTGCCGCCTTACTGGCGGCGTGAACGCGGCCCGGGCGAGGTCGATAACAGTACTAAGTATGCGAAATCAGAAGTACTTAAATGAAAACATATCATTTTAAAATCAGTTTGCAAGTATGTATGAAACAACCAAGGTAACCGCATAGTGTCACATCATAAACAAGAGCAACAATAGGTAAATCAGAATGTGTCTTTTCTAGGATGCGAATGATCAAGCGAGGCCAATTGCGTAGTATCACCAAGCAAGCCTAATCTGGACTCCGTAGTCCGCATAGGCCACTCACATAGGCCCGCATAGGTATATAACCCCGCATCGAGGGTAGCTACTCTCGGCATCGCCCCGACTCGTAGTCCGCAGCCACATGCATCGCGTGAGGTATAACCCCGCATACTAACTGGAACTCCCGTAGCTCGCATAGGTCCTGGACCCGCATGAGGTATTCTCGAATCATGGTCCTGCATCGCTCGAGTCTACCCCAGCACGGAGGCGCCTTAACCCCTGAATATGTCAAGAGTGAGTGATATTACACTAACATAACGAATTATCGTTAAACAACATAAGCACAACAAGAATACTCTCTTATACAAACGTTATGACACTAACACACATAGCATCATATCATGTCTACTTATCAAACCATCTTATTATTCTTTTCACAAATCAATATAAGTCATATAAATACATAGGCAATCGTTTTTTTTATCATGCTTAAGTGGTTATACCTAACTTCCCATAAAGCTAGTATAACTCTTAAGCTTCGCTTTAAAACCAATTAGTTCTCTTCATTAAAAATGATTCGATAATCTTTTGAAATGCTTTGAGATCCTTATTATTCGGGCTTAAGTCGCGAGACATTGCAGTAAATATTATTCAGCTTAAGTCAAAAGACATTGCCGTAAGTATTATTCAGCTTAAGTCGAAAGACATTGCCGTAGTTATTATTCGATTAACACACGACGCTACCGCACTATATATATTTTAAAATATCATGCTTTAGGAAGAATCACATACCTTCTCAAATAAAACCACCGCCAAGTTGAATATGTCGCGCAGAGATTCAACCTATAATAGTCGACACGCCTATCAACGCTCGACTACTCAAAACGATTCTAGCGAGAGGGTTCTCTATCCTACGGAAAATTGGGCGACTTCCTACCCGGTGAGCTACTCGAGTTTCTTGTGAAAACGATCCTAAGTAAGTGCAGTTTGATTATTCTTCTTTAAACCCTTCACCGTGATAATTCAATTCTATTCTTCTAAGTATTTAATACTTATTCTTATACTACTACAGATGTATTCTCTAATACAAAAGAGGGTTAGGATTATTTACCTCGGTAAGCCCAATAATATCCTAGATAAAAGTCGATCCGAGCAAGGCTTAGCTCCTAAGTCAGACGCTCAGATAGCTCCAGAAACCTTAGAAGTTCTTCACAACTTCTACTAAGGACTAAGGGATTTGGGCTAGGGTATTTTGGGCATTATAACAATACTAGAAGGCAACTTTTCTACCAGGGAGGGTAGATTTCGGCTGGCTAGGGGGTAGCCTCGGCTAAGCTTCTCCAAAGGGGGGGGGAGGTGTTTGGACGAAAAGAGGCTTAAGGGAGAGGGAAGGATTTTAGACTTGGAAGGCTTTTGTGGATGAAGAACTCTTCATCACAAGAGGGGTATTTATAGGTCAAGGGATGGCCAACCAATGGCCAAGGTTATGCCAAGTGCAAGGCAAGTGTAAGGCCAAGATTAGGGCAAGTGTACCTTATCCACTTGCACACAAAATATCCTACCAACTCCAAGACAAAAATAAGCCATCCATTCGGCCCTATGAACGCCTCACATCCATCAATTGGAGGGTGACAAGTGTCGCCCTCCCGTTGGTCCAAAGTGTTTCGTCTCTCGGAAAAATCCGCAAAAATTAGAAATGGCATAGCCGAAATTTATCCTACGCGAGTCTAGTAAAACGTTTCGTCGAAAAACGATTCTTTGTGAGAGTTGTGCCCAAAAAACGTCCAAGGCCTAAACTTTAAGGCTAAACTTTTGTACGTACGTCCTCACGTACATACTCCGGAAATACGGGGTATAACATCTTCATGGAGAGCTAGTCCATGGAATAATAATAGTATATAACATGCCCGTGGAATCCCTCATCTCGGGTACATGTCTTCATGGAGAGCTAGTCCATGGAATAATAATAGTTTATAACATGCCCGTGGAATCCCTCATCTCGGGTACATGTCTTCATGGAGAGCTAGTCCATGGAATAATAATAGTATATAACATGCCCGTGGAATCCTCATCTCGGGTACATGTCTTCATGGAGAGCTAGTCCATGGAATAATAATATCATCCGGGAATTGAACCCGCATCATGGTCGCATGCCCCCGGAATCATTCATCGGTGTAAGCATGTCCATGGAACAATATAGTGGAAGCATGCCCGTGGAATCCTTCATCACCGTCGGCACGTCCAAGTAAATAATACAACAATGGAACCACGCACATGGAATTCCTCCATCATGTAAGCAAAATCAAGTAATTAATACAACAATGTTGTCGGCCCTCCAGTGAGGGACGCGGTCCAAATATCAAGATTGTACACATATAGTTGTCACAAACAACTATGTATACTTTAAATCATCTTCGGCTCTCATTACATAAATAGAATGAATATCCTTTTAGAACTATCAAGACACTAACAAGTCTTTCATTGTATAACTCCAAAGCACTATCACATAGTTCATTAAGGATTAAGATCCATTACAATAATTGTACGTCCGTCGTACACTCACTTTATAAACTCAAGACACTTTCATTTCATGTATTATATTAAGGATTTAATCAGGGACATTCTCACATGATTTCCTTATAACATTTTAAACCATCTCTTGACTTTCCACAAAATTGTTATAACAAACTTCTCATAAAGCCGTTATACCAACTTCCATTTTTAGAAAACTAAAGCACTACCACATCTTTGCTTTTAATACAACCAAGGCATTATCATGTCATGTAAGGGAGTAGAACCCAAAGTACTACGTACATTCCCTTCTTTACAAGAAGACTCAAGTCATGTAATGTTAGGGTATTAAACCCAAAAGTACTATGTACATCTATTCTTTATAAAGAGAATCATTTCATGCAATATTAGGGAGTTGAACCCCAGAACACTTTTTCTATCAAAATCAAGTTACCTATACTTTTAAAGTTAAGTAACTTATACTTTTAAAACCAAGAACTTCTTCTTTCAACATTAAGTCATTCATTCTCTTTAAATCAAGTAATCCCTACTTTTCAAATCCAGTAATCTATACTTTCCACATCAAGTTACCACACCTTTAGAAATTCAATTCAAGGTTTTAAAATCAAGTAACTTCTCTTTAAATCAATCAGTCTCATAGACTTTTCAAAATAGCTCAAATCTCATAACATTCAAAATAATCAAGTCTCTTAACTTTAGAAATCAAGCCCCATAACTTGAAAAATAAAGTCTCATAATCTTTAAAGAAATCAAGTCTCATAACTTTAAATCAAAGTCTCATAACCTTTAAAGAAATCAAATCTCATAACTTTGAAAATCAAGTCTCATAACTTTAATTCAAAGTCTCATAATCTTTAAAGAAATCAAATCTCATAACTTTGAAAATCAAGTCTCATAACTTTAATTCAAAGTCTCATAATCTTTAAAGAAATCTATCAAGTCACATAGACTTGCCAAATGATTCAAGTCACATAGACTTCTCAAACAATTCAAGTCACATAGACTTATCAAATAATTCAAGTCACCTAGACTTATCAAATAATTCAAGTCACCTAGATTTATCAAATAATTCAAGTCACCTAGACTTACCAAGATCAAGTCACATAGTCTTACTAAAATCATGTCAAAAGAAGGAAGAAGTCCACATACCTCGTGACGACTAACCAACACGACAAGTAGCAATACGCTCCAATGTACTTCAACCTTAGCGTCTATTCCACATGCCAAGTAGAATGTACTACACGTAGTACTTCAACCTAAAATGACAATAGCACTTCTATCAACTACAAGCTATCAAGTGTAGGACTTGTACCAATTAATGGTCCTCTAATTCTACGGAAAATTGGGCAGCACTTCATTTGTTTCTACGTACTTTTCCACCTTTCCAAGACCCGTATTCATCAACCAACAAGCCACATTTAAGGCACAACCAACAGTTAACCAAAGGGGATTACACTCCTAACTTGACGTGTAAAATTCTGCCCCACAATCTATACAAAACAGTCCACAATTTCATCAACAATAAGGGTAAAATATGAAGCCTTTAACTACCCTTTTTCACCTTCATTTCTTAGGACTTTCATTAGCCAATTCTAACACATTAAACATGCATAATTTTCACTGAATTTCCAGCAGTTTACACGCCCAAAACAGTCCATAAAAACTGTATAATAACGTCCAATAGTTTTATACATTTCTCGGCCAAACAACTACAATCCGATAACTCTTTTCTTAATCCTTTTTAATCCAATTCGAATTCCAATACTTCCATATAAGTTATAACAACTTATTAACAACAATATTACTCCATTATAACATGCAATAGGTGACGTTAATAACGACAATAACCAACGAAACCCGATAACCCCACATTTTGTCCATTCTCGGCCTAACTTCCAATTTTTGGTCCCAACACTTTTAATCTTCATTATTTTTAGCACATGCTCATCTACTATATATAACAACATGTAATATCTAATTACTTCAAGAGAAGAATCATTACCTCATTTTTTAGCCCAAAAACGCTAAAAACAGCCCGGGTAAGATTGGCCCGCAGTTTTCATTTCGCTCCACTTCTTCAAGTTTCAATCACATATACGTATCCTCCACAACCTTATGATCAACTTCCCTTCGCGTTCCAACACCAAAAAGTCGACGGAACCCTAGGGTTTTACACCCTCATTCTCGGCTCAAGGGGAGTTAAAGGTTAAGGGAGTGTTATCTTGGCTTAACACTTGGTTAGGGACCTTAATCTTGTATAATAAACTAAGCTTGGAAGATTTTGAGAGTTTTTGTTCTTCATTGTGTGCCTTGGCCTAAACTCTAAGAGAAAAATGAGAGAGAGAGAAATATTTTCTAAGTGCAAAATGAAGTCTTGCAAGCCTCTCTTATGTATATATAATTATATCAATGGATGAGATATGGACAAGTATATGGACTAAGTGTAGCAAGACAAGTGGAGTGGGACCCACTTGTCCACTTGTCCTCCAAGTCTCAAAATATCTAAGTCAAAGTCAAGACAAGTGGCGGGGTGACACGTGTCGCCCTCCCATTGGTTCAAAATTATTTCTTCACCAAAAACGTCTATATTTGGTCAAAATATTTCGAAACTTTGTGGGCCCCACAAAACGGTAAAAATTTTCCCGTGGGCCCCACGTGACCAAATCCGAACTTAAAAATCCATAAATCCAATATATTTCAAAAGTCTCAAATACCAAATTTGAGAATCAAATTCTCATTTTTAAAACTTTTCCTTCACGGGTTTCCGAAATTTCTCTTAAGGAAAAAGTGTATCTTCTATCGTTTCACGATTTTAACCTTAACGTCTTACGTACGTTCTTTTATTCATGTGTTGAAACTACGGGGTGTAACACATAACATATTAAGATCTTATCACTTTATTATTTTGCAGGTACCTGAACCTCGTACGAGACTTTATGAAGTGTTATGTCGTAGGCTCTTCAAGAGCACATTGCCTCCTTATTATGATCATTTACTCCTCTCCCCTTTCAAGGATTATTGCGTTTAAAATCGAATTGTCTACCATGCTTCATGCATGTTGTAAATCATGCCCTTCATGGACATTTAGGAGCATCTTACAGCTGAAATATGAAATAGTTGGGTCAGCAAATGCTTCTAGCATTTGACTTGAATTATCGTTTGAACGAGGATCATACCGGTGATAATTCACAATATATTTCTTAGTTTTTTTTTATTCTCTCTAGCCTTATGTTATAAAAACTAACATAATTTTCACCTTCTTTGAGAAATTCATCTGTGTGCATCGTGGTAGATTCATTAATCATATACCGCACAATAAAACTATTAGATGCAAACATTTGGTTCCTGACCTTGAACCAATTATAAGGGGAGAATTTATCATAATTTATTCGTCTGAAGCATACTAACATCGTTGTATGCAATATATCATATTTCAGATCAACACATGAAGCTTTGTTTTCATTCGTAATGATTTAACTATTTATCAGAGACATTCAACACTAAACCAGCAGCAGTAACAAGATGAATTATCTTGATTGCATAATCTGAAAATTATAATCTCAACTCAATTATTTTGAGCAAGCAACTTTTTAAATGTAGGTTGACAATAAACACACATGTGACCGTCTTATCGATGCATCTATTTAAGACGTCACATAACAAACAGGTGAACGAGCCCTTATTCACCTTTTATATTTTTCAGAATTTAGGGAATTCAATCCCAACGTTAGCTGGTGTAATGAACTTATCATGAGAACAAACAAATTAATTCTTGAAGAATTTTCTAGTTCTTTAATATATTCCGAATACAAACTTAGCACATTAAATTTAAATCAGGACAACCAAAATTATCACATCAGTTGATAAAATTATTTGTACTAGTAAACTTCAAGTTTACCATGTCATGTGCTATTTATTTTAGTAAACTTCTGGTTTACTATTACATGAATTTTATTTTGTACAATAAACTTCTGGTTTATCGTGACATGTGGTTTCATCATGCTCATATTTGTGCAATACAATTTGGAGAATAAAGAGGGTAATATTTCAATACATATTCCTTACCCACTATGATTTAGTCATCCAATCATTTATAGCTTCAATATGATAGTCATTTACTTTAGTAAACTTCAGGTTTACTATAACTTTGCTTCGAATCATAACAACTTTGTATATTACAATCTAGAACGAATGACATAATACATATGCTCTTCAGGAGTCTGTATTTTATTCTCCATAATCACACATATTGTTTGGACACTATTGATGTCATGATTTTCTAAATAAATAATTAGCTCTTCTAGAGCACTTGATTATTAATTTTGTACAACCAAATATTGCTTAGATACTGCTGGTATCATAAAAGAAGTTATAGTTACACACTGCTACTATCATGAAGTAAATAGTAATCAAATGGACATTTAAAGACAATACAATTTATAAATGATAAAAAGTAAGTTCTAAACTTTGATATTTCATACATCTTATTTAGGAAGAATACCATTAACATTCGAGTATTTATCATCAAAGATGCTACACTAACCATAATATATCAATATGGTTATAATAGATAGTTCTACACAATTTGTATCCTTTTGCCTTAGAATGATACATAATCAAATTATCTCTGATGATTTGACATACGACAGATAATGACCTTTATACACAAAATAACATATCTCTAACAATACAACATACATGTGATGAGATTTCTTAATTAATTATCAATTGCATATATTCAGTTTTAGAATGTCAATTTCATCTTCATATGCCTTGATATCAAATTCTTAAGAGGGTATTAAAACTTCATAGTATTTCAATAATAACACATTTAAGCATATGTATAATTTGATTTAGACGAAAAATATAAAAAATAAAAATAATAGTACGGTGAAGCAAGATATGCTAACAGCTATTAAGAAAGAAATGAAATATGCTAACATACTGAATCACAAAATAAATAGAGTTTACACATGATAATTCGAAGGGTCCTTTTGGCCATAAAAACGGCATCTGCCTTTAGAAAGATTTTATCATTTCAATTAGTATAACTCTTCCCAATTCTCATATGGAATATATTTGACATCGGTGTGTATGGTGGTTTTATTCTTAAACGTGAGCATCTTTATCACTTCGAGAGTAAAGTTCAAAGTTTTACTAATGCGAGAGTAAATTTAAGAGTTCTACTACTTCGGAAGTAAATTTCATAGACTTACTACTTCAGGAATAAATTTTGAATTTAGTACTTCATGAGTAAATTTCAGATTTACTACTTCAAGAGTAAAAAATTAAAGTCTCTACTACTTCGAGAGTAGAGTTCAATGTTCTACTACTTCGGAAGTGAAGTTCAAAGATTTACCACTTCAAGGGTAAATTCAAAGTTTTACTACTTTTAAGGTTCTATTACTTTCAGAGTAGATTTTAAAATTTGCTACTTCGGGAGCAGATTTCTGAGTTCGCTACTTCGGGAGCAAAATTCTAAGTTTGCTACTTCGAGAGCAAAGCATAAAATATTTAGAATATTATTTCTCAATTATCCTACCTCTTTTGGAGGTAAGTCGTGATAACGTCACAACCAAACACACGCCCGAATATATAAGCTTTATATCATATTATCACATTCACTTCAGAAAATATATCTGTACTTATAACATTCATCAGAAATTCTCATTCTTCAGGAATGGAATATATCCCAACGTGTCTTTTTTTTTTTTTTTTTTTTAGGTAAATGCAAATATTATTACTAATAACGAAAAGGAAGTGGCTACAATCAGTCGTTGAGGTATCTCAAGCCTCAACGTAATGCAAACAAGAAGTGATGATAGAGGAGGTGGTCACCAAAAGGTGCCATTACAAGAGGATAAAATCATAGAGAACTCTATAAGATGTTGTTTTGATTCTTGCAATGACCTCTTCTGCCGGAAAGCTTTTGCCTTCAAAGAGCATTGTGTTTCTTGCCCTCCAAATCTCATAAACCATTATGCAAAAAGTAAGCAAAATAGCTTTGGCTCGGATGCTTGTCCCGCGGTGTTCTTTCTTAATCCATTTAAGAGAGCTTTCAACAGTTGTCATCTCTCTTCTAATACCCAACCAATCTTTTATGCTCTTCCAAATCATGTGTGTATAGGGGCAGGCAAAGAAGAGGTGTTCCTTGTTTCATTAGCTTGCTTGCGAGAACCCGCAAGATTTATCCTCCAAGTTGAGAAATGATAGAGTATCCTTTGTAGCTAATCGCTTCGCAATTTAGCCACATAGTAAAAGAGAATTTGGGAGGAATGAAGCCTTTCCAAATTTGTGACATCGAAGGCTTTTTAGCTCATGAGTGCGCAAGATATCATACACGAGGCTTGAATCAAATATATCGTTGGCACAACATTTTGTAAAGCCGTCAATAGCATCACCATGGCTACCAAAGATAGAAACAAATTTGTCGCGGATCCCACAAATCTTTTTGAATAAGGGAGTCCTAGACGTACCTCATAGTCCCAAATTGTAATACCTCTCAAATAGTGGCTATTGATCCATGGACCCAAAGAGAATCACTTAGTGTGAGTTTGTCAAATCGTCTGGATAGCAAGGCATGATTCCATTCCTTGATGTTCATAAGACCCAAGCCACCTTCTGAGGCAAGCAAATGATATCCCAAGCAACTCTTGGTGGTTTCCACCCCATAAGAACTGAATACAAGCAGACCGCACCTTGTTGATAATAGTGGCGGATAGGAAGTGCTAACCAAAAGCTCTCAACCCTCGACAACCGACTGATTAGTTCCAACACCAAAGATAAGAAAGGTGTGATGCCCCATTTCTCGAATGTAATTCAAATAGCACTAGTGAATGGGGCAAATTGATCCACCGAGACCGAGATTGGGGACAAAGGGATCCCCAAGTATCGCATCGAAAGCTTCCAACGGCGAAACCCACTCGACAATATCAAGTCCCGAATCAGAATGCATTCCCGCTAAGTAGGCGAGGATTTAGCTGGGTTAAGAGTTAATCATGAGGCACCTCCAACTCTTCCGCACAATTCATAAGAATCCCAATGAAGATATATCTCCTTTGGCAAAGTACGAGGTCATCCGCGAATGCCGGATGAGTAATGCCCAATTTCTTACACTTTGGAAAATATGAGAAAGCTCTTGCCTCACCTTCATTTTAAGCGACCTTGAGAGGTATTCCATGCACAAGATAAAGAGAGTAGGGACATGATCACCTTGTCTTAGGCCGCGCTTTCCTTTGAAGTATCCATGTAGCTCACCATTGATAGAAAGGAGAAGGAGGTTGAGCTAACACATTCCATGATCCATCTTGTAAATCATGCGAAATTTTAGACTTCTTAGTACCAATTCGAGGAAGCTCCAAGAGATCAGACGAATGCTTTACGGCGTCCACCATAAGCATACATCTTGGTGAGACTCGCTCTATTAAATCCTCTCACAAGCTCTTGTGCCACATATACGTTGTCCATCATGTTTCTTCCTTTCACAAAAGCCCTCGGGATTTGTCAATGAGAGAAGGAAGGATCAATGCCATTCTCATAGCTAGAATCTTTGTGATG
Source organism: Przewalskia tangutica (assembly GCA_029844215.1). Classification (NCBI taxonomy): domain Eukaryota; kingdom Viridiplantae; phylum Streptophyta; class Magnoliopsida; order Solanales; family Solanaceae; genus Przewalskia; species Przewalskia tangutica. The sequence goes on from CM056718.1 coordinate 111,432,831, forward strand.
ATCTTATAGATCACATTAGTCAATCCGATTGGCCCGAAATCATTTACATTGGGATCATGATCGTCTTTGCAGCGAGGTAATGATGGTATGATTTACCCGCCTTCAAAAGAACTCGATGAGAAGAACTCTTGGATACATCTTACAACATCACGCCCACATCTTTCCATCTATTCTTGAAAGGTAGCCGTATAACCATCCGTCCAGTGCCTTGTCATTGCCTATATCGAGAGAGCTTCCCAAATCTCCTTTGGGGTGATGAATCGCAAAGTCAGAATCTCTCTTCTTCACTCAGCTTTGGGCCATAGTTGAACACTTCAGGATCAAAGTTGGTAGTGGGTCGGGAAGTACCTAATAGATCTTTGTAAAATTCAACAAGCAACTTCCTAACTTCTTCTGGTGATGTAGTGATAGTACCATTAGCTTTAACAAGAAAGTTAATGGAGTTCCTGACATTACTCCTTTTGATCAAGCTATGAAAGTATTTGGAACATCTATCACTTCCAATCAAGTGTTTACATCTTGACACGCCTTATGAAGTGTCTTTCACTTCCAAGGTGTTTGCTCACAGCTCTTGAGGACTTAACCTCGCTTTAAGCTCCTCATCAAAGGGATTTTCCATGTGTGCATTGATAGCCTCCTTGAACTCTATGTTTGCCCTTTTGCTCTTTGTTCGATACCTCCAAAGTCACTTATGTTCAAAGCCCTTAAAGGTTGCTTGAAGGCTTTCAATTTGGAGGCGGGACGAATTGAGCGATCCCAATATGTCTTGTCTCCAACACGAAGTCATAATGTTCTCAAAGGTTGGGTTAGAAAGCCACATATTCATGAACTTAAAAGGCGTTTCCCAACATTATAGGATCAATAATCGTGGCTATCACGGACAAATGGTCCGAGACAGTTCCATAGGCATGAAATCGTGGCATTCTAGTGGTCAAATCACTCCAATTTTGATTCATCAACACTCTATCAAGCTTAGACCAAATCGAACCATTCGTCCAAGTGTAGAAGGAAGGAAGAGCGTCTTCTAGTCCATGAGAATTCTGAAATCTCCAAGATCCCTAAGTGCATAAGGCGTGAGAGGAGGACCCCACCTTATCATTAGGGTTGCAGTAAGTGTTGAAATCTCCCATAATCATCCAAGGCTTAGTTATGCCAACGCCCAAGTCGTAGGTGATGCCAAAGCATCCTTCTATCCGAGATGCTATAAACCGGTACACAAATGTGGCAGGAAGGACACTTGTGTTATATTGCAACTTGCACGGACATGGATATCCGAGAGTCCATACCAAGCACTTCGCAACAAACCTGGATGGATCCCAAAGTAATAGCATTCTTCCGCCTCCAATGAATTCCAAATTTGAGCAAAACTTCCATGCTTTGAATCTTTGAGTAGAAAGACTGCGTCCAGCCGAGATAGCTTAGTTTCCAATAGACAAATCATAGCGCCATACTGTTTTGTTATACTACACACTAGAGCTTGCGTGGCAGCCCTATCCCTTTGTCCGCAAAGACCACGGACATTCCAACAAAGTATTTTCATTAGGAAACAAAGAAGGTTTTATTAGCACTCTCCGCGCTTAGTCGCCGCTTTCCACGCTTCGCCCATTATTTTTGGACAAAACCTCTTGCCATCCATCATCTTTGTTCTTGGAAGCCATAACTTGTGTACCAGCCAAGCTATGTTCCCGCGTTCAAAGTTAACGTTACTTGACACAAGCCGAGCCTTTTCAGAGCACCGCCAGATGTAACTTCATCCAACGGAAGGTGGCGGGTTCATAGGCATCTCGTAATCGAATGTTTTGACTCACCCTCATCCTAACATCCGTGTAACGCCATTGTGAGAATTAGGCGGTGAGGACTTTGCTAGAGAATCCCGCAAACATGATGGGCCGAATGACCCAAACCGGAGGACCGCGGCGTGATACTTCTCCCAAGCTTCCGAACCGGGAGGTGTTGTGTGCTCGCTTTCTTCAATGTCCATCAAGTTATCGCATCTACGGGATGTTGAGAAGTTGGTGGATGAGGGAGGAGGGTTGGTTCCACCTGCACTTTGTTGACCTTCAAACGAGTAGAATCATCCTTGCTGCAGTGGTACCTCAAGATTGCGTGTTTTTGAGCTTCTTCATTGTTGACATCATCCTCAGCTTCCTACACTTCAAATGGTTGTGTCCAAAAGCCGCACAATGATAGCAAAAGTCCGGGTAATTCTCATAGTTTACCCTTTGAGTATACCTTCTATTATCGGGGAATTTGACGACAAAATCCATTATCGGCTCCTTGCTAACATCCACTTCCACTAGACTCGTGCATAGTTCATTTTAGACCTTTCCTTAGTATATCGTCGGTGTAAAGAAGTTTTCCTACACGTGAAGCAATCTTACTAAGGCCCAGCACTCAAATAGAAAGGGAATGTCCGGAAAGTGACCCAAATAGGAATGTCCATAAACAAATCATCCGTTATAAGAACTCTTTTATTGATAAATTTCGAGCATCATGGTTTTCCCGTAGACCATAAGTGGCCTCCGTGAAGTACATTAGCGCTCTTCCTCCGTCGTGAATTTGAACACCGCCCACCTTTGCCATATGGTATAATACGACATTTAACTCCCCATCCTTTCACAATCGTATTCACGCTTCTCTTCCCGAAAGGACCCATACAACCTATTAGGCAATAGCCCCAAGTTTCTATGAGCGAACTTCATCCTCGCCTTCTATATCTACTTCCGCCTTGTTGTTCAATAAATTGTAACTTCATACCTTTGCCTCAATCCTAGTTCCCGCAAAGACTCCAAAGATAAGTCTTTCTAGGAGGAAGGACCTTGCCATGGTTTGGGGAAGATTGTTATGAGTTGTGGCCGTGGTAGGGATATGATGTGGTTTAGAAGATGCATTAGTGTGTAAATCATTGGGAGGTATATCCGGAGGTATAGCAGAGAGGAATGGTAGAGGAGTGAGCTTGGGCATGATAGAAGAGATGGTTCATGCGCCATTTGGGAGGGTAGGGAATTTGTGTTGGTTTTCGAAGGAATAGAAGGAAGAGGAGATAGAAGGGTGAGGTGTTGTGAAATTCGGAAGTAGTGAAGTGGTATTAGAGAGAGGGGATGTTTAAGACTCTATTCGAATCCGAAGTGTTAAAGGCGAAAGGAGTGTTGTGATTCTTGAGATTGCCTCCACTTAGCAAACTAGCTAAAGTAGGGAAGGCTTCATGGTGACACTTAAAGAAATCAGGGTTGTTGTCTTGAATCACGAGAGGCACTTTGAATCCGCGTCATTCATCTCAACGCCGCCTCGTGATTATTGATGGTTATGGAGTTCCTAGGCTCCTCGACATAGAAATAGCTTTGTTTCTCACAATTGACTCGCTCTTTTTGTAACGTGAGTAGTCAATGCCCCTAGATTATCCCCGATCCGTCTTGGAAGTAAGACCATCATAAAGTCCGGTGTTATGAGAGAGTTATTGGTACCCGCCATAAATGCGCGACGCCAAGACTCTCAATAAAAACGTTAGAACACACAACCGACTTAGCTCCTCAGAAACGGAAGTTAATGTCCCTAGGTTATCCCCGCCCGCTGGAAATCGACCATCATAAAGGCCCGTGGTTGTGAGTGAAAAGTTGATACGTGCGCAGACATGTGACGCCTCGGACCTCAATAATGACGTTAGGGTCCTCGGGGATAGAAACCCTTCGTATTCCACATCCGATCTTGATCCTTGTATGTAATGCATATTCCTAGTATCATTGATATCCTCGTGGCCCGCCTTAGCCTTCCTCACCCAAGACCCGACCTGCATAGAGTAGTCACATCGCTTTCCGGCATGAAGTTTGCTCTCTTGGCACCGTTGAACTTCTTGAGTATGTGAGTACCATTAATGCTTAACCGACTTTGAATCAAACAAGACGTGATTACTCTTGGACCCATGAACACCGCACGACCCGCCATGAACTTCTCGACCCACGCCCCGACCTTTGGGACCCAGAATGCCATCGTGTTCGCTTCTCCAATCGCAATGTCCGCCTAGATTTTAACCCTTTTCCCGCTAACCCGAGAGAATTTCTAGGTAGTGTCGGTACTAATGCCGAGCGATCGCTTAGTTCTTCCGAAATGGTCCCTTTACCAACAAATTGGCCCGTGGAATGATCAACCCCCATAGTAGCATTAGGGGCGTCAATGGTCCTGCCGGAAGTTCTGCCTTCAAACTCACTTATATCCAAGCTTTCCATTTCTATATTTTTGCCCCATTCATGTATCCTTTGTAGCATAGAATCATCTACTACATTTTCTAAAGGAAAGCGCGAGTCTGGAGTAACATGAACCAACACAGAAGAGTCCGAGATTGCCGGAATAAGATTTTCCTCGGCAATTGTTGGACTACTGCCATTCTTTTTTTTCTTCTTCCTTTTTAACCGAATGCTCAACCTCCTGAATCATTGCTAGAACGTGTGTAACGTTTAGACTTTTTCATATTGTGAACAATAACAATTAAACCATAATGAAACAAACGAAAATCTAAGGGGGGAAGAAGAGGAAGAAACCGAAGGAGCAACTAAGGGAAACGTTGAGAGCGTTTTTTTAGTGAGAGAAACTTCTCTCTAACTCCTAGTGGTGAATCCCAACGTGTCTTAAAGATATTAAATAATGATTACATACATAAGTCAATTAAAAAGGTAAAATACCAGACAATAAAACTTGGTATCAAGCAAGTAATAGCAATTGCAGCTATCTTTAATTTACCTAAGATTAAGTTAGTAAATCATATACAAATTAGTATATATCCATCCGAAATCGAAACTGACATCATATATACAAACTTTTCAATCTACCAGACGAATATATCTTATCAATTTTAAGAGGTGGTTAGATTACATACCAGAAGAGGCGAGGCTCAATTAGAAGAAAAATAAAATCTTAAAGAAACGTACAATAGGCAAAGTGATGGGATCGTTAGGAAGACTTGAACAAACTCGATAACGTGTTATGAAATAATAAGACTAGAACAAAATTAGAATAAGAATATTGTGGAGAAAGGGAAGAGAGTTGTTTATTTTTTCTTGTAGAAAATAACATCTCTATTTATAGGGTTTAGATACATTGTTCTAACCCTAACTTTCTTCGTAGACATTCATAATAATAAATATTATTTATTATAAAAAGTTAAAATCCCATTTGTTTTTTGGTTAGTCAAAAGTTTGAACCTTGACCATGGTTATTAGATACACTATTTTCTGTCTCTGTCTCTCATAACTCTTCTCCCCTTTATCCCTCTCTCTCTCTCTCATAAGATTACTGCTTCATCTCCCAGATCCTCCGGTCAGTTTTTTTTTTTTATAAATCTTTTAATTTCCAATTGTTTTAGGGCTTGTACTGGTTTAGAATCTTGAATGTTAGTAAATGGGGTGTTGAGTTGACTGAATTAAATGTAAAAGAAGAGGAAATACAAAGTTGGTAGTTGTATTTACACTTTTATACATACATCTTTATTTTTAAATGTAAAGTTGCTGCTTTTTTTAAATGCTTAGAGTGTTTCAGAATCAAGAATGTTAGTGAGTAGGATGTTGAATTGACTGTGTTTAACTGTAAAAGAAGAGGAAATAGGAAATGGGTAGTTATATTTATGTAAACATTTCACTTATTTATTATATTTTTTTTATTTTTGGAGTGTGGTGAAGGGGTGGGTAAGTTGTGAACATGCCGTGTAATCTTGAATAAATTAAAATGGGTGTAGACTTGTAGTCACTTCTTTGATTTATTGTAATGTGGTATAATTTCATGAAGAGGAGACTTGACGTAACGGGTAAAGTTGCCTCCATGTGACCATGTGACCAGGAGGTCACTAGTTCGAGCCGTGAAAACATGTCTCTTGCATTGCGTATAATAGACTCTTGTGGTCCGGCCCTTCTCCGGATTATGGTATAATTTTGTGGTTAATAGTCATAAGATCATGAAATATTATTTACGAGTATTGGAGTGCAATGGGTTTGAATAGAGTGGAAGGGGTATAGATGAAGTCGAGATGTACACGGACCAGTTCTATAAAGGAAAATAGAAGATTCGTGTAGCTGACCCAAACTAATTTAGGATTGAAGCTTAATTGATTGGTTGATTAAAGATGGGTTGTCATTTGATAATAAACGAGACTAGGTTTCGTTTTGGGGCCATAGGGAGTGATACTAACTGGCACCTATTAAGTATTACCTTTATTCTCTGCTTGTTCACTAGAATTTTCTATAGCAGGTTCAACTGCCTTTTGTTTCTTTCCTTCCTGAGTTTTCTTGCAACAATGAAATTTTGAACTTAGTTCCGAATTGATGGTGTAACATTTTTGTACATATGTTTGTGTATAATTGCCTTAGTTAACTCTGGGGTGGGGGGGTGGGGGGGTGGGGAAGGGGATCTTGAACTTTTATTAGATTGAGATGCAAACATGGGACCATGGAGACATACTGCGATTATTCTGTAAATTCAATTGAACTGCAGTTGCAGTAGAGTCTTTTGAGCATAAGTACCTTATTTGCTTATTTTTACTCTGTTAATTGTTTGTTTCTTTGAAAATTAGGTATACGTGGACATCATAAAGGAGTTGCAACAATAGATTTGAAATCTCTACCTCGACTATCACGCAGGCCTATGCTGTCGTTTTAGAAATCATGGGCTTGTTGTGCAGCAGAAACAAACACTACAGTCAAGCCGATGATGAGGAAAATGCTCAGGTATGAGTTATACGAAATAGATTAGGAATTTTAGTAATCGTCCATCTATAAGCTAGGAGAGAAAAACATCTATTGTCAGTGTGTTCGGCTTGCTAAGTGCATAACCACCAGTGTCCTGACTAGATCATGCGTCTTCAGACTGCAGAGATAGAACGACAGATTGAGCAAGAAACAAAGGCAGACAAGCATATTCAGAAACTTCTTCTACTTGGTAAATAAGAAAAAAACAGTCTTCAATTATAGTAAGATCTAGCTATTTCTTACTCTTGTCTTTGCTTTTCCTTTTTATGTTCACCATACCCATGTAGTGATTTATGATGCCTACAGGTTATAGGCATGTTCTACCTTTAGACTTGTTAAATTTGAGGATGGCAATTGGTTTTGAACTTTGCTTTTCCTCGAAACTTCTGCTTCGTAAGATGCTGGTAGTGAAAAATTCTTCTTCGGAATATTTCTCTAGCATAGAGGAACTTCCAACTCTGGATTGACTTATTTGTGGAATTCTTTATTCTGCCATGTCTTGTGGAGTAGTATTTTTTTGCCGTATTTTAAACTTACTGTTGTGTGTTTCTGCTGGTCATGTCCTGTTTGAGTGTGTTTGCTAAATGTTGATTTTTCTGTTGTTTCAAGGTGCTGGAGATTCGGGGAAGTCCACTATTTTTAAGCAGGCAAGAGATCTTATAATTGATCTATTGAGATTTCATTATTCCCTAAATGTTCATGTTAATGTGTTGAAGTGCGTTGACCTTCTCATCTAAAAGACCTTCTCATCTAAAAGCGTAAGCTGTTAGAGAAAGCATACTTTTATTAACTTAATTATATCTTCAACACGCCCCCTCACGTGCAGGTTAGATTCTTTTTTATGATCCAATTATGTGAAAATTCTTTTTGATAATGTGTTTTGGTGAGACTCGAACCCAGGACTTTTGCTTGCACTGATACCATGTTGAAGTGTGACCATCTCGTCTAAAAGCTTAAGCTATTAAAAAGAACACATTTCATCTAATTATGTCTTCTACAAATGTATTTCTTTTAACTCCAGTGTCCTCTATTTATTTTTTCCATGCAGATAAAACTTTTATTCCAAACTGGCTTTGATGAAGCAGAGCTAAAGAGCTACATCCCTGTCATTCATGCCAATGTCTATCAGACAATAAAAGTATGGAATACTTGAAAGGGTGTGTTGGTTATTTCCCTTTTTGCAAAATAGTTACTGCTTGTTAGAGACATGCATATATAGAAATATCGTTCACATAATTGACGAGTGTTGATTACCATGTATCATGGAAACTGACATTCTTACACAGTGGGTGCTTGGTGCCATAACAGATATTACATGATGGGTCGAAGGAATTAGCTCAAAATGAATTAGAGGCCTCAAAGTATCTTCTATCAGCTGACAATAAGGTTTGTCTTATTCGTTCATTGTGAAATTACCAGATATTTGGGTTGTCATCTTGAAGTCATTTAGCCAAGGGAAACCATGAAAGTGAGGACACGTGGTTGCTTGTCTTGCTTAGCTGCACAAATGTAAACACGTATTTCTTTGGCTCCAGGAAATCGGCGAGAAGCTTTCAGAAATTGGAGGCAGATTGGATTATCCTCACCTGACTAAGGATCTGGTGCAAGATATTGAAGCTCTTTGGAAAGATCCTGCTATTCAAGTAATTTTGCTTTGGATTAAGCACTTTGATGATTTATTTTAGTTTCAAGTACTTTCTTTGGGCTCATTGATTTGGATTATGAAAATTGTTTTTACTTATATAAACTTCACAAAAAATTGGTTTTACTTATCTAAATAAATGATAATTGAAATCAATTCAGTGAAATCAATCAACTACGCCTCAATACATAACTAGTATTTTAAAACCCCAAAGTAGTTGCGGTTTCGCAACATGGTCCGCCATATATTCTGCTCTCTTGGAGCCATTTCACATCTTCTAATGCCATTGTTGGTTTGTCTTTAAGGCCAAATTAGGAGTTCTACAAAACTAGCGATTTTTTCTCAATCTTTTATTCCTAATCGGCCTGTAAAGAATGAATCTTGAGCAAGCTTTTGGGGTTGAGTTAGACCCAAGATCCATTCTTTACATGGTATCAGAGCCAGACCTGCCCAATTCATTATTTTCGATGTTGGGCCCTCGTATTAAAATTTGTACACGCACCAGATGTCCAGCCTGGGGCGTGAGGCGGGGTGTTAAGAGTCCCACATCGGTGAGTTAAAGGGAAGGACTTGGACAATCCTCCACTCATAGGCTAGCTTTTGGGGTTGAGTTAGGCCCAAGAGAGAAAGAGTTCCTCACTTGACTTCAAGCTGGGGAAGGCTAGTTCAAGAACTAGAAAGAATTTTGGAGATTTACAAAGCTCTCCTTCAAATATCCCATAAATAAAGGTAGGTAGGTGTTCGCAAGGAGCTATGCCCAAGGGGGAGGGTGTCGAGAGCGAGGATCCATTTTCTGCATCTCGAATGGTTTAGTAACCCGCTCTTGTAGCTCTTGTTCCTATGTTATGATCCATTCTTTACACGGCCTAATGTAAAGAATCAACAACAACTAAACCGTATTTCTAACTAGTTGGAATTGTCTATATGGATCATTTTTTCATTGTGTTATAGTCTTAAGTCTTCTCTAAATTCACATTTACTCCTAGATATCATAGATCTTCTTAGAAAAATTCTCTCCATGTGATTTAGGATTACCTTGTCCCTTTTTAGCAACTTCATTCTCTAAAGTGTCGTACTTACAAATTTGTGAATTTAGATGGACATGGCTTGATAATCTCAACCTTCTCTCATTTTATTGTGTATGTATGTTACTTGCACCTTTTTCCACAAGCCTTAGTGGACCGAGTTACCTGACACTTGTGCTAGTGTGAGGCAACAGGTACCTCGTGGAATAGTCAAGGTGTTTGTAAGCTGGTTGGTTACCACCGTCATGAAAAACTTTACGGTACTTGCACCTTTTGTCAGAGGTGATTATTCTAATTTTGTCTTGAAGACTTGTATGACTGCAAGTTTATCTTAACTTTCACATTTCTAAGACACTCATCTTGAGAATATGTAAAGTCCAATCATTCACTCCCATGCTGCCCGTCTTTACCTCTCACTTTGTTCGATATCTTCCCATTGCGTAGCGTTCTTGTAGTAATCCACATCAGTCATCTTTATCTATCCTACCATCCATTCTCCTAGAAGATTGAGCCTAGATATTTGAGCTATTCGTATTTAGAACCACAATCCATCACTTTACCTTCATTTTTCTTGTGCGGGCTAAACTTGTAATGCATATAGTCTGTCTTACTTTTACTTGTTCCAAATCCCTCATTCTTTAGATTGCTTTTCCGTAGTTCTAGTTTCTTATTTCATTGAAGCAAATCACTTTAGAATTTGAATCCAAACTATGTGAACCTTTAACCTTTCATTGAATAAAGATTAACTTTTCTTTACTCTGATTGAGTTCTTTCTTTCTTGTAGGAAACTCTTTTACGTGGTAATGACCTTCAGGTTCCAGATTGTGCCCATTATTTCATGGAAAACTTGCAGAGATTTTCTGATATACATTATGTTCCAATAAAGGTAAGAAATAGAGACTGGATCATTATGCTTTTCGTTTCTGTATACTGATTATACGAATTGAATATATGGAACTAGAATGCTGTTGAAATAAATAGGAAGTCTTGAGAGTCAGACTTAGTATGTTTTACAATTCTACCAGTAGGACAGAACAGAAGATTAGCAACAAGTTCATTGGTCGTATCCAACTAGGGTTGCGCTTTCATTGCAATAATACAATCTATTCTACTTTTCATATTGAATTTGCAAAGAATTCATAACCATCTGTTCTTCAACTCATCATAAAACTATCCTCCACATGATGTTGAATTCACAATTGTCGATATCAGTTTTGGCTCAGATGCATTATTAGAACTATGTCACGTTAGGCTTTTGGTCCTAGGGTGTCAGTGTAAACTGACAAGAATGGTAGTCTTGACATGTATAACTTTGACTGCCTGAGCCGAACCAGTTGTCTTTCTTATCTCATTTTAACCCACCCGTTTGACAACCCTAGTGTTGGTAAAATATTTCAAAATTCACACTGCAACTTGCTATAGTTAAATATGCTGTCTAGCACCCAAGATACTTGTCCTTGCTTCCTGTATCTATTTTATTTTCTATTACATTAGTGGCGGTCTTTTGATAGGAAGTTTAAGTGTAGGAAGTGCAAGTGTTGCCTGTATATTGCTCTGGTAAAGGGAAGTGTGGTTCATTTATCAAGTTCTTATAGTTGCTGTTTAATTACTCTCAATTGCTATAATTTGTTTCTTCATGCAGAGCATCTTGGATTGCATCTGGTGGATTGATACTATCTTATCTAAAGATGGGACACTTATATCTATTTATTATACCTTTATACACTCGTTTAAGTGTTGGCTAGATACTTTTCCCAGCCAAGCACAACAAAATTCTTCGATGACGATGGTTGTGATACTTTTACCAAGGAATTTTGTCTGTCCCATTCGTGTTGAGTTGACTAGACTACCACTCATTTAAAATTTTAAGATGTTAGAGAGAAAAACCGTTGTTTATTTAATCATGTCTTTAACACAGTTACCATATATGCAATATGGTTGGTTTTATTTACTTTATTGGAGGTTTTATTGGAGATCTTAATTGAGTAGTCATTTTTCTTGTTATCTTGTAGGAGGATGTTCTTTTTGCCCGGATTCGAACATCGGGTGTCGTTGAAATACAGTTCAGGTGAATTTTCACGCATCTATGAACTGTCCTCTTATCCATTTTCTAAAACCTCACTTTTAGTGGTTTTATACATTTGATCTCTTAAAGCAGTTGGTTTCTAGAGCCTAGAAATTTACTACGTTTTACGGGATCTGCAAGCAAAGTGAAAGAACTGTCTGAACCACTCCTTAGTTTTCTTTTTCCAGTCGGAACAAGACATATGTTGTTAGAAATCCTTCCCTGCTATCTTTTCTGTACGCAGGCCCAGTCTGCATTGAATAGTAGGCTTATTTATGCATCTTTCTTCTAGTAGCATTCAAAGAGCTAGGGTAATATGTTTTTCTCTGTGTAAAGTCATAGTCATGCTGTTTAAATGTTATTAATCTAGTTGATGTGCAGTTACTTGGGTTTTCTTTACCCCTCATCTGTTGCCTAAGTGCCTAACTTGTGCCTGTTAAGTAGGTACATTTATATGTCCTTGCATTTCTTGATTTCAGTCATTTTGTACTTCTAATGCACCAGTTCTTGTAGTCTTCCAACGATGCAATTGCTTATGACCTTGTGTTTGTTTTCTTATAAGATACATTGCATTCTTTCTACTTACGATGGAAAGCTTAATAACTACCAAAATATCCGCAGTCCAGTTGGAGAGAACAAAAAAAGTGGAGAAGTATATAGGCTTTTTGATGTTGGGGGTCAGAGAAATGAGAGAAGAAAGTGGATTCATCTATTTGAAGGCGTAACAGCAGTTATATTTTGTGCCGCTATTAGTGAGTAAGATTTCTGTTCCTATCTTTCTGAAATTTCTAACATCATTTACTTTAAGTTAACCCAAATCCAGACTTGATCATAAGTAGCAGTATGTGGATCATGTAGCTTTCCAGAATGCGGAAGTAAATAAATCGTTATTTAATCTAGGTCAAAAGGATTTTAAATTTGTGAGTAGGAAATGAGGCAACTGCGTACTTATTATTGTTCTATTATTCACTTCAGGTATGATCAAACTCTATTTGAGGATGAAAGAAAGAACCGAATGATGGAGACCAAGGAACTCTTTGAGTGGGTCTTAAAGCAACCATGTTTTGAGGTCAGTTTATTGTGTCTGCTAGAAGACCATGCTTGGTTGAGGATCTTGAAGCTGACACTTTATTCTTTGTGCAGAAAACTTCCTTCATGCTATTTCTCAACAAATTTGATATATTTGAGCAGAAGGTTCTGAAAGTAAGTACATTTTATCTAGTGGTGGTGTCTGTCTGTGCAACTGTTCTTTCTCATCTAAGAATGATATTCTGTGGTTTTAGGTTCCTCTTAACGCCTGTGAGTGGTTTAAAGATTACCAACCAGTTTCAACAGGAAAACTAGAGATTGAGCATGCTTATGAGTAAGCTTTTTCATGTGCACTACTTTATAAATGAGAACATTCTATTGATCCTACAGATGCATCTATTGAGATCTTCAAGAAATAATTATTTTAGTTTTTTGCACCCAAGTGCATTTGTAGCCTCAATATATAAAAACACACACACACATGCATAGCGCACACGTTCATTTTCGCAAAGAATTTTCCTGCTTTGCTTTTCATCACATAACTAGGGAGAAAATAAATATCTTGAGTAGCTTGTATGCACAATTAATTTACATGACTTCTGTGTAGGACTTCTAGCAGTCTATAGCTATCGCTTTAGATGGGAGGATAGTTGTTAATTTATCTATTACTCCCATTTTATTACATTTGGTCTATTTTCTGCTATTTGGGTTTATCATTATGAACCACTATTTTGGGTCTTGGGGGCGTGGAGCCAGAGCCCTTAGTCTTTCCTTTGAAATTCTTGTTTAATTCACGTGCTAAATGGTCATTCTGTATTTGATAATCTACTCTTTAGGTTTGTAAAGAAAAAATTTGAGGAGTCATATTTCCAATGCACTGCACCAGATCGTGTGGACCGGGTGTTTAAGATCTATAGAACCACAGCCCTTGATCAGAAGCTTGTAAAGAAGACTTTCAAACTGGTAGATGAGACCCTGAGAAGGAGAAACCTCTTTGAAGCAGGTTTATTATGAAATTCTTTAAATTTTCAAAAACAGAAATGTTCATACCGTGAAAGATGCATACAAGTTTTGAACAGGGAGGTTCAAACACAGAAAAAACAGGCTACGGGCGTATCATATCTCATTCCACAATTTAAGTTTTGTCCATGTTAGGTCTCTAAGCACATATTTCGTTCTATATCCCGGTGGTTTTATGTTCTACTTACAAAGTAGATGGTTCAAAACAAAAATTGATATCCAAGTATATTCTATTGATCATTTTGTTGAATATTGTAACAATCTCACAGCTAAGTTGTACATGCATTGTTGGTCAATCTTTTGCTATCTCGTGCTTTATTTAGTTTATCGTATAGCTCTTAGCCAGCTTAAGCTATTACTGTGTTGTTATTTCAAAAGCCTGCTCAAGATTTCGTCTAACTCCCATGATATTTCAGCCTCAGTTTTGTTTACAACCCTAGATTCCAGTTCCACTATGGATGGTACTGCCTATGGTGAACTTTTCCTTCAACTTTTAGGTCTTTGAGTGGTGTGGTTTTAGCTTTTAGTTATCTTTTGTGGTATTTTGTTAAGACTAAGATAGGGAAGTAGAAATAGGGCTGCCCATAACCCAATATATAGGATGAACTGCAGTTGTTTAACACTTGTATTTTGTCTATTTAGGCCAGGAAAATACACATTTGATCATGAAATTATGTGAAAGGTAAACTTTTTTGACTGTGTATTAGGCTGTTTGGTGACTAAGTTGTTTCTTGTTTTGTTCTTACTGCATGCCTTATGGAGTTTAACTTATATACATCGATCGTGCAAAAGAACTATAACACAATGGCCACCTAGAAAATAAGACATGATGGAGTGACATTGATAGTGTTGATTTACTTGTTTGGAATTGATACGTCCTTATCGGCTATGACAATGTCATCACCGAGTAAGGCATAATGACGGAACGCCTCCCGTAGGAGTCTGGGCCGTGTCTCGGTCCCAGGCCAAAAACAGAGCATCGAGTCCACTGGCATGAGAATCAAGCGAAGTAGAACCAGTTCATATTCACGACCAAGAAATAATGGATTCTCTTTCGGATAGGAAGGCTGGAATAATCTAAAAGATAACTATATGTAGCTGCTCATATTAAGTGGAATTGGTTATTTAGAAATAAAGCATACAGCTTGTTATATTAGGTAGGCTATCCGTCTCTGTAAGTTTAATGCTTGTCCTAGAAGGTGTAATTCTTGGGAGCATTTGGGTTTATGTGATTCACTCATTCCCATAGTTCCAAATACTAAATATAGTACTTTCCGTTTGTTCTTTTGGTTGTGACACTGAAGTAGCATATAAATTTGTGTCACGTTTTAATTAGAAAAGAAGAACCCAATTTTAATACGTCAAAGGACTTGAAATGCGCGTTGTTAATTGACCAATTAAACGAAGTTCATCCTTCAATTCCTTATTTATAATGTGTAGAAAGTAGTCTTGGGCGGTAGGCATGAATGTTTTACCTAGAGTTTTTAGGCCAAGCTTTAATCGTGCAATTTTTTTTAATGACAAGGAAACCTGCTGTCACTATCTTTTGGGTGTGCACGTGGTAAATCTCGCTCCTGTAATTGTCTGCAAATTACATAACCCGCACTAGGCAAACCTTGTGCGATGAGCTCGACCCAGAAGATAAATCCTCCCATGTCTTAGGTAGGGGGTTTTGAACCTGAAATCTTCGTTATAGAAGCCTCAAGCTCAACCAACTGAGCCACCCTTGCTGGTAATCATGCAATTATTTAAAAAATATATAAATTGATACTAAGTTCACACTTGAAATAAAAATAAAAATTAGTGATTCAAGTAATTGCTCTTATTCACTCGGTTAAAAATCATGATCAATGTGTGGCTGACTGTTTTTTCAATATATTTAGATTGTATGTGCATCGGTAGATTAAACATGGAATGGATTACTATTCCTGAGGAAAAAACAATACACAAGTAATTTGTTTTTAAAATTTGTCCAAAGAAAAACAACACAATGAGTCGTGGACGTTATTGAAAAAAATAGGCGTCGGTTGAGTTGAGGCCAACATGTACGTTTGATGCCCTGCCAAACTTGTTGGAGCTGGAAAGAGAAATATCCACGTCCTACTCACATTCTTGATTTTGACCTTTCAAATCTACTAGTAAGTAGCAATTGTAAGCTGAATAGGAAGGACTTAATGAAAAAAGAATTACTCGAATAAAATAAAAAAAACTCTCATATTCATGACTCATGAGTAAGTGATATATATTTTAATTTTAATTTTTAATATTTAATTTAATTTAGCATAAATATTCCATGCAAATAAGGTAGGTACACAACGAAAAAGATATTCAGAAAGAATAACATCTCGGTTATAGAGACATTAGGAACATGAAACTTTTGTTGGGTATACAATGGATGTACGGGAATAGTGTACAACTACCACTAGTTCTTAGAAGGATAAACAATTACAATACAACATGCTTGAAACCTAACATGAGTTGTTGCAACCACAATGAGTGTTGAAGATATCTTCAGTCTTAAATCCGTCTTGGAGTCTTGGATCTTGAGGAATCACAGCAGTTCTCGATCTTTATAACCTGAAATCAAGAGAAACTAAATCTGGTAGTGTTATAGTTGTGTTGGTGAGTTCAGTGATATTCACTTGGTCCTTAAGACAATATTGCCCCAAATGAATCTTTTAACGGTTATTGACAACTTGTCTCCCAAGATAAATCAGCAACTAAACAAATGAGCAAAGGAAACTCAAGTGTTTCTCAAGAAGAACCTTTGAGTGTGTGAAAGATATGCTAGAGACGGAAAATTTTCAGAAAATCTGAAATCATACAAGTATAGAGTGTTCTACAATTGAGCCAAAGGCCTCAATTTATAGTGTGTGCAAGATGTCTTTCCAACTAGCCAAGTAATGACCTTGAATGCCATGTAATGACACTTAATTTGGAGTTACAATTCAGTCAAATAATGGCTGAATTCATCAGCCAAATAATGGAGAATTAATGCTCCAAAGTCAGCCTAAGAGTCAGTTAATTTTCGTCGGTCATACTGCCTCCGAAGCGCCGCAGCGCCTGAGCTCCAGTGACCAAACAACGAATTAGCGTCGCGGCGCCGCTGAGCCGCGACCTTTGGGGTGGTGGCGTCGCGGCGCCCTGGCTCTACGGCGGCGTCGCAACCCTTTTCCGACTCATTTCGATCTTACACTTAGTATACTTCTTCCTTCATTTACCAATGTGGAACACGTGTCATTTGGCCAATAACCGTCCATCATTCTATGTCTCAAACGTTTCACTTACGTACCAATATCTCTTTCACTAATGAAATTTACGATACTTGGTACTACGTGTGCACGTGTGTGGAAACGACGTTTCCGACATGCGAGGCCCTAATTGTTGAGTCATAAATAATGGGTTAAACTTAATTCCACATTTAGTAAATTTCCAACAATCCCCTCTTGAAAGAGATTTTGGCGCCCTCACAAGGTGTCTTTCTAGCAATCTTTCGGCGGATCGATGTTGCATCTGGATAGGTAGTCGTAGCTTTGAACCTTCCATAGTAAAATACCATCAGACATACTTACTGCGCGGTGAACGCGATATGTTCTTCTTAATGTTTTGTCCGTTGTGGCCGTGGACACACTTGAATTATTAAGTGCGTTCATTTGAGACGGACATTCATCACACTTAAATAGGTGGTCTCCTACAAGGTATCCTGTAATACCCCACTTCACAAGTGTTAGACACCATTAAAAGTTTCTCTAAACCTAACCTCAATCATTGAGGATCATTAAAGATTTTGGTAACTTAACATTTACCCACTCTGCAGGTAGCACTTAATGTCTATCACGGGAAAGGTCTTGGATCCATGTTTCTATGTAGAAATCATTATCCGAAATGCTCTTGCTTCCACCGAAGCGCTTCACTGAACTTTTACGACTTAATTTTTTCATTGAAACTAATTCTTGGGATCTCCAGTCAGTAAGGTTGGGTGTCCGCGGTATCAGTTTTTAGCGATTTGGGTTTTAGGCCTATTCCTCTAGACCGGCAGAACTCTTGATCTCTGGGTAATCCATTAATAAAAGGGTCTGTTATATCATTTGATTCAGTAATCAAGGATGTGTCACTCGATCAATTGTCATACGGTCTTATGTCTGTGATATATATGTCCAAACGTCGTCATCTGTGTCTCACAGTGTCAAACTGGAGCAGGCACGAGTCATCCACAATAAGGGACATCCTCTAAGAGGTCATGAAGTTACTCAACTTCTCATCATGCTTTGTATAAAACGATATACTCCGATTCCATCATGAATCGGTCGATGCAAGTTTTGCTTAGAGGATTTTTCAAAGGCACATCATACACATCCACTTGTGGATTTTGGTGTTCTTCAGTTCTGATGTCCAGTTTACATCACTATGTTATCCCAGAACAGCTGGACATCCAGAATATCATAATCCATAGACAAGCAAACAATTCAGATGTCGTCACATCTCATTTAAAGCATTCTATTGATCATTACCAGTGAACCTTAGTTCGACCGATCTTCTTTATGAGCCGATACCAGGTAAGTTGTAGTGTGTAAGACACATTGAACTACATGTGACATGCGTATCGCTCCTGATATATGGGTGCACCATGATTCCAATCAATTCTATGATTCATATCCATTGGTGACTTGAACGAGACTATCAAAACACCTCACATATGAGTTTGGTTTAGACCAATA
The DNA here is from genome assembly GCA_029844215.1 of Przewalskia tangutica. Lineage (NCBI taxonomy): Eukaryota > Viridiplantae > Streptophyta > Magnoliopsida > Solanales > Solanaceae > Przewalskia > Przewalskia tangutica. The sequence goes on from CM056718.1 coordinate 111,451,061, forward strand.
TGTTAGATGTCTTGGAATTCCCAATTCCTAAGATGTCATCTGTAATACCCATATCATTCATGTCGAAATATTATTTTAACATACTTCTAGGATCAAACTAGGATTACTCTTTGTGATCAACATGTCGTCTACGTAAAGACATATCATAAACGAGCTAGAATTACCTTTTCATGTAGACACATTTGTCACACTCTTTAATGGAGAAGCCCTTCGATAGTAGAGTACTATCAATGTTTTCGTGCCATTGCTTCGGGGCCTGTTTCAGCCCGCACAGAGATTTGACATGTCAACAGACTTTCTTCTCTTCCCTGAAACCACACACTCCGCGGGTTGTTCCGTATTACCTTCTTCTTCCACTTTTGGATTTTTAGTTTTCCCACTGTTGGCTTTCTAGCTTCAGAGTCAATGTTTCTGTAGTCAGATTCATTGTTTATGTTTTATCTGAGACTTCCAGGACCAAAATGTACACATTTCAGGGACCATAATGGAAGTTCAGGAAGAAGCCCAACAATCCATCAAACCAACTCCCCGATTAGGAAGACTATCTCAACATCCATGTCACACAAGATTGCGGTGACCCTGGAGGTTAATCTATTCACATAGGAGCACATGTCCAAGTAGACGAGGCCTTATACTCATCACTAGATCCATCACCTTTATACACAATTTGAGTATCCACTTTTATAATCCAGAGGTTATTTTCCCGGAGGAAGATCAACCATCAAACAAGTGTGGTTCTATCTCATGGAGTCTATTTCTCTCTTTTTACTTCTTTCCAAAGCAGAGCTTTCGGAGATAACAATTCTTTGTAATTGTTCATGGTTCTTTCTTAACCATTTAAGTTAGAAGGTCTGGAACAAGTATTTGTCTCCTCTTTTTGCTTTGTCTCGGTTCAACATCCAGAATCCCTGAGTTTTGTAGATCTGGAATCTTAAATTCCGAATATTTAGCAACTTTCGAGTCCTGTAGATCTGGAATGTCTATTTCCGTACATTCAGTCACTTGCGGGTTCTTGTTAACCTTAAGCAATTTCTACTCTTTCCTTCTCAAGGAAAGTTTTCTTCAAAGAATTCAACATTCTTTGGCAACCAAGATGTTACACCCCGTAGTTCAGGTCATGCGTATGAGTGCGTACGAAAGGGAGTAAGACTTAAAATTTTCGAAAGATAGGTTGACGGATTGTTCCGGTCGGGTTTTAGTCAACTTTGAGGCGTGTTATGACCCGGTACATTGAGAATTCCTAGGTATTTCAAAGGCCTAGTGCGTAGTTCGTTGAGTCTAGTTTCCAACGCAACCAACCGTTCGTCGATAGGACATCGGAGTAGGAAATTATGGGGGTTACAAGTTCAGTGCGCAGACGGACAGAAATGCGTTTCGAACAGTAGCGACAGGGCCGCGGCGCCGGATGCAGGGCCGCGGCGCCGGATATCCTGAGGGGTCGCTGAAGTTGCAGCGCCGCGGCGCCGGGAAGCAGGGCCGCGACGCCGGAAAGTCCTGAGAGGCGGCAGAAGTTTCAGCGCCGCGGCGCCGAGGCGGGTTCTGCGAAGTTGAGTGGGGATTTCTGCACTGTTTTGTTTTAAAAAAGGTCATGGGTGGGTGACAAGTGTCTCCCCCTCCCCCCATCTGAATTCTTGCATGTCTTATATTGACCAAGTCTTGAAGACTTGGTCATCTTTCAAATCCATCTCTCTCTTTAAGCTAAAGCTCTCACTTCTCTCTAAAATTCCAAGAGAAATTCAAAGCCTAAGGAAAATCTGAAAAGTTAAGGACAAGAAGGAAGCTTGTGGCTAGCTTGTAGGAGTTATTGTGGTGGTGTTCTTGGAAAAGAGGCTAGCAAAATTGTTGGAATAGTTTTGGCTAAAGCTCTAAAGGTAACATTTCTTCTCTTGTGGTTAGTTATTAATGTTGCATGTGAAGAATAAGGAACTTGTAGTAGTAAATAATGCTCTTAGAGTCATTGCATGTAAGAAATGTGGTTTGGATATGAAAAGATTGGTTAAGAAAATATTATGAGCATGTTGTAGCCTACAAACTACTTTAGAATTGTTAAGTGAATTGTTGTACCTTATGGGGCAGAATTTTACACACCCAAGTTTAGGTGTGTAATCCCCTTTGAAATGTTGGATTGTTGGGCCTAAGATGTGGCATTTGGATGTTAAATTCGGCCTTGTGAAAGGTGGCAAAGTATGTAGAAACAAAGGAAATGCTGCCCAATTTTCCATAGAAATTAGTAACTTTGAACTTGGATTATTCTACATTGAAATTAGAGGTTAATAAACGTATCATGGTTATTTTTGGTTGACATATTACTTGCGGTAGTTTGGGCTTAGCAAATGGATTGACCGGAGAGGTATGTGGAAACTTTCTTATCTCTTGAGCATGAGTAATTATAACTATATAGTACGGTAGACGTACATGTTTTAAATGAAGTAAATCCATTTGTTATACGTGACTTGTTTTAAGAAAATGTCTAAGTTGGTTGTGTTAAGGAGTTAACCCACTTGTTCTTGAGGAATGGTTTATCTTAAGTAAGGTAGACAAGGATTTCTTGACATGAAGAAGTATTTTGAAAATTGTGTAAATTTGACTTGAAGTATAAGCCTCTTAGTTAATAAAAGAACGAAATCTTTTGAAACATAAGGAGTTATAACGGCTTTATGAGAAGTTAGTTATAATGGCCTTATGAAAATGTAAGAATGTCTTAATTTCTAAAAACATAAAGTTAGTATAACGGCTTTATGGGGAGTTGGTTATAATAACTTTATGGAAGGATAAAGAGTTGGTTTTTCTTGAATAAGGTCATGAAAATGAGATCCATTTTGTATGTTAATGAAAGCCTAAAGAAGTTATGAGTTTACTTGGACGTGCCGCCAGTGATGAAGGATTCCACGGGTATGCTTCCATTGTTTTAGTATGAGTTTACTTGGACGTACCGCCAGTGATGAAGGATTCCACGGGTATGCTTCCATTGTTTTAGTATGAGTTTACTTGGACGTGCCGCCAGTGATGAAGGATTCCACGGGTATGCTTCCATTGATTTAGTATGAGTTTACTTGGACGTGCCGCCAGTGATGAAGGATTCCACGGGTATGCTTCCATTGATTTAGTATGAGTTTACTTGGACGTGCCGCCAGTGATGAAGGATTCCACGGGTATGCTTCCATGGTCTTTATATGAGTTTACTCGACGCGCCGCGGTGATGAAGGATTCCACGTATGCTTCCATGGTCTTTATATGAGTTTACTTGGACGCATCGGTGATGTGGGATTCCACGGGTATGCACCTTGGACATGCTTACGATGAGGGATTCCGAGGCATGCAATATGAGGGGTAAGAGTATATCTGAGGGGTAAATCTCCAAGATCGTTATACCACCTTCTTCTTGGTAAGAGTATATCTGAGGGGTAAATCCCCAAGATCGTTATACCACCTGCTTCAGGGTAAGAGTATATCTGAGGGGTAAATCCCCAAGATCGTTATACCACCTGTTCCGTGGATTTGCTACCCACGATGCGAGGAATACCTCATGCGAGTCCGTTGGGCTTACGCGGTGAAATAGTCCCACGTGCGTAGTACCTACGCGAGAATACCTCATGCAGGTCCACATGACCCATGCGGGTGAAATAGTCCCAAGAGTAGGAGTGCTTAATGATACTGTGAGGCGGATGACCTTGCTTTGATTATGAGCTGCCTATTTTCATGCAGTATAATATATGATTGATATTCTCATTGTTGGTAAGGTACAGGGTTCTGTAAACTGATTTTTATACATGTCTCAAGTTATTTTAAGACTTATGAGGTATTTTCAGTATTTTTCCAGTTTCGCATACTTGGTACCTGTTGTACTGACCTCCTTCGGGGGGTTGCGTTCATGCCGCAGGTTGAGTTACGTAGCTTGCTGATCCGCACTCTTAGGATCACTGTTCAGTTCTTGGAAAGCTCCATTTTTCCGGATGCTTTGTCTTTTGGTACGATTCCCTGAGGTTGTAGACTTTTGTACATTCAGGGGTATGGCGGGGCCCTGTCCCGCCACAATTGTTATTCTTAGAGGTCTGTAATCACGTTTGTGGTTTGGGCTGTAAGAACAAGGTTGTATTGTTTTACTTTTGATCAAGTTTATCTTATGAAAGGCGGCGCTTGGGCTGCCGATGATGTTTGCTATATTCGTATATGTATGTATGTTCACGCTATTCTCTCGATGTATACGGCGGTGCCCCTGCAGGGCACGATCGCGCCCCGGTCGGTCATGACAAAAGTGGTATCGAGCGCTTAGTCCTCGAAAAGTGTCTACAGACCGTTCAGTAGTCTTGATTATCGGTGTCGCGCACCACATCTATAATCAGGAGGCTGTAGGATATTTAGGATTGGTTTCCATTCTTCTCACTCTGAGATCGTGCCTTAGAGCTGTGTTATAAGTTGGACTCTCTCTGACGTATTCTTTTTATACCAGTTATGCCTCCACGTAAGGCAATCAGGGCCCGTGGCGGCAAGGCAAGGCGAGGAGCTGCGAGTAGGACGCAGAGGGCTACAAGGGCACAGGCCCAGTCTTTACCGGAGATGATGTTCCGGGCGGCGAGTTCCACGATGTCGCCACCTCGTGAGTTCGAGGCGTGGCAGCGCCATCGAGACCGCGTACGAGCCTCCAGCCCACACCGGGGCAGTATAGGAATTACGGAGAGCGGTCGGGTTGTTGACTAGCATTGTGGCGGCGATGCGCCGGAGCCGGCTAACCCTAGTAGCCGCAGTTTAAGGATTCGACTTTTGAGTTGTAATCCACCCGAGTTCTACGGTTCGAGGTCTGAGGAGGATCCTCAGGAGTTCATTCGACAGGTGCGGCGGACTATGCAGATGCTTAGGACCTCGGAGACAGAGTCCGTTGTGTTAGCTTCTTACCGACTACGCGATATTGCGTTAAATTGGTTTGAGTCGCGGTGTTGTCTAGAGGTGTAACGACCTGCCCGGGCCGCATCGTGCCTTATCCCGCACCCTAGTGATACAACATCGAGAAAACCAAATGAAAATAAAACATGAGTCATGAAACAAGAGATATAATAATAAACAGCCAACCAAAACGGTTGCCTTCAGATATACATAAAACCCGAACAGCTTTAATCCTTTACAACCCCGCCCACAACAAGATTTCATGCACTTCTAAGATTTACAACGACTATGACGGACAGTGGCCCCGCCATACCCCGAATGTACAAGAACCTACAACTCAGTGGAACACATACTAAAAGATAAGCCTCAAGAAACGGAGCTTCCCAATACGCTGAATCGTGATCCTAAGAGCGGGGATCCACGATCGATGTACTCTACTGCAGATGAACGCATTTCTCGACGAGGTCGATAACAGTACCAAGTATGTGAAATCAGAAAAGATATCAGAATGAAATCATACTAGTCTATATAAAGCGAGACATGTATGATAACCAAACTACGATTCACAACATAAGCAAGCCATGTCGAATGTGACTCACGCCCTCAAGTCATCACTCAAATATAACTATGGGTCTCACGCCCACAACATCAATCATGTTCGCATCATGGCCGCATGCCCCCGGAATTCTGCATCGGTGTAGACATGTCCATGATGCAACAATAATACCAATGCCCCATGGCCACATGCCCCCGGAATTCTACCTCGGTGTAGACATGTCCATGTGACATCAACAACAATATCTTGGGTGATCAACCGCCGCACGGCCACTTGCCCCAGGCTTTCTACCTCGGTGTAGACATGTCCATGTAACCACAATAACAATATATCGGTTAATCAACCCGACCGCATGGCCGCATGCCCCCGGAATTCTGCATCGGTGTAGACATGTCCATGTGACATCAACAACAAGACAGTAATCAAAATGGAAAACATACCCGTGGAATTCTCCATCACTGCCAGCACGTCCAAGTAAGTTCTCAACAAGTCGACATGACCTCTATCGAGAGACGCGTTAACACAGAAATACCACACTTGCACAACAAAGGCTATCATCACAAGCATAGGCAAGTTTCACAACAACAAGCATAGGCAAGTTTCACAACAACAAGCATAGGCAAGTTTCACACAACTCAAAGTACTTTCATTTTATGCCAAAGTCCGGGTTTTTAACCCCAAAGTACTACATACGTTAAGTTCTTTTAAAAGAGATCCATTTCTTTTATAAAAGTCACCCGATACCCGTAGTATTAGAATGACCAACCCACCTTCCTTTTCAAAACCAAGTAACAACATTCTTTTCCTAAGTTCAGTTTGCCTAGTTTCAATTACTCAAGCTTCTCATTTTCAAATGGTTTCATAGTTCCCAAACTTAATCACTTGATTCCTTTTTAGAACAATTGAGTAACATATGTCATATATGTGAGTAGTTTATTCTTGTTTATAACGATCTTATTACAAAGAAACCATGATCTAGAAAATGTAATATCATTTTGTCTTATCTTAGCTTCTATGCAGATGGAGGTTTCTACTGGTTTTAATACAACACATCATTATTCAATACATTTTCCTTTTATTAACGCTGCAGTGGTCTGTCGATACACATTCGATTCCCAAATCAAGAAACATTATCCCTTTAAAACCAAGTACTCATTACTCACGAATGAGGTTTCACACAAACATCCACATTAAAACAAATAAGTTAAGTCTCTTATCTTATAAGATCAAGTCTCTTAACTTCTAACATCGAAACCATTTTCACTTACATAAGGTCGTTATAACTAACTTCCCATAAAGCTATTATAACACCCTATGTTTTAAACCAACCAAATCACTTAGCACATGTACGCTCACCGTACTACATAGTTCACAACAATCATGCTAGAAAAGATAGGAAGAGGTTCACATACCTCGCGACGATTTATCGACAATAAGCAAAATGCTCCAAGTACTACAACCTTGCTAGCCCTTTCCACTCGAGTAGAATACGCTACTCTTAGTACTTTCACCTATAAAGGTCAAAACGTCTATTAACCCCAAAACACAAGTTTCTATCTTTCTATAGAAAATTCGAAGACCTCCCCCGCAACAACAGTAAATCTCCTCCTCTATCGAGGCCGGCCTACCAAGCCAACCAGTGGGTTTACACGTCTACCCGGACGTGTACAATTCTACTCAGTAATACTACACAAGTCTACTGCAATACAGTCCTATGTAAATACAGTTCAGTTCAGTTCTTTATTCTTCAGGCTTAAGTCAAAAGACATTGCCGAATACTAAGTATAGTTCCATATATAGTATACTTCAACTATATATTCTAACAAACATGTAATTTCCAATTACAATAGAGGGACAAGATAATTACCTCGACAAGCCCAAAATTATCCAAGTTATAATGTCGATCCTGAGCAAGGTTTAGCTCCACTCAGTGCGCTCCAAACCACTCCAAACAACCTTAGAAGTTCTAACCAACTTCTACTCAAATACTTCAACCAACTATGAAGATTTCCTTAGGGTTTCGGTTTGAGACTAAAAAGGACAAAAGGTAGTATTTCCGGACTCTACGTAAAGAGGTATCTTTGGAATGCTACAAGGTACAAGGCTAAGGTATTTTGGGCATTATAACAATACTAGGGGAGTATTTCAATACCACAAGGGAGGGGTATTATACGAAAACAACTAGGCTAGTGTGTGGTACCCTACGCTTAGCACCACAAAGGGGAGGGACTCTCGGCCAAAGGCCTTAACTAGGGAGGGGGCTCTTGGACGAGAGTCAAACAAGAGGAGAGGGGAAGGATAGCAAGACTTGGAACATTTTTGATGAATGAAGTCTTGCCAAGGGGTATTTATAAGAAACCAAAAGCCAACCAACGGCCAAGATCAAGCCATGTGCAAGGCAAGTGTAAGGCCAAGATCAAGCCAAGTGCACCCTAGACCCTACTCCTTAAAACCTCACAAATATCTACACAAATATCTACCACAACTTGCCTCAATTCGCCTGTTGTGCGCCCACACGCTTCATCGTTGTGGTGACACACGCCACCCTCCCGTTGGTCCGTAATGTTTCGCCTCTCTAAAAATCCGCAAAAATACAAAACGACATAGCCGGAATTTTCCTTCGCAGTTACGCAAAACGCTTCGTCGAAAAACGACTTAACCGGGTGTTGTGCACAAATGTAAAATCGCCAAGGGTGCCACGGGGTGACACGTGTCGCCCCGATTCGCCTGAATATTTCGTCTTCCAAAATATCCAAAATACCGGAAATCTCAAAAACAAAGCGGCTCACAAAACCAGAATTTCTCCCGTGGCCCCACGTGACCATTTCCAAAAATAAAATCTCAAAATTCTAATATAATCTATGAAGTCCAAATACCAAACTGGGAATCCAATTCCCATTAACGAACCTTTTTCTTCACAAATAACCGGAAACTTTTCCGCCGAAAACTCACATCTTTCTTTCTTTCAAAATTTCTGCCGTACTCTCGTACGTACGTCCTCACATACATACCCTGCAACTACGGGGTATAACAAGAGGTGTGGGTGCTCCTCCAGCTGTTTGGGATGAATTCACGGAAGCCTTTCTCGGTCACTTTTTGCCTCCTGAGACGAGGAGAGCCCGCTTGGATATGTTCTTGGCATTGAGACAGAATGGGAGGACCATTAGGGAATACAACCTGGAGTTTGATTCATTGGCCAGGTATGCGCCCACTATTGTAGTGGACATGGCGGACAGAGTTCACCGCTATGTGATGGGGCTAGACCGTTATATGATTCTGCGTATGCAGGGAGGCTCTTCACCGTGTATGGATATTGCCGGGACGCAGCGTATGCACGCGGGATTGAGGCGGGAGAGTGAGGGCCGCCAGTTCAACCCACCCAAGAGGCCGGCGACATGATTTCGTGGATAACTTTCGTGGTGGATGCGGCAGTCGGGTCTACATTTTCGCCGACGCAGAGTGCCCTTCCGCCTTCCGGCGGTGGTTTGACCACGGGGATATTCGGGAGCGGTCAAGGCCCGGCGACAGTTCGGTGTATCCGAAGATAGTATGCAGGGGAGGCCACCTTTGCCTCGGTGTGGTCACTATAGTAGACCTTATTTTGGAGAGTGTCGGACTAGGTCGACAACTTGTTATGCTTGCGGCCAACAGGGCCATTTGGCGAGAGACTGTCCGACTAGGGGTAGCACTGGTGGGATGGCACAACCTATTGGATCAGTTTCGGGTTCTTCACCTTCAATGGCTAGGCAGGATATTCATATACCGGCAGGACGCGGCAGAGGTCGTGGTAGCGGTTCCCAGTTTTAGCGGTCCTTTGACCCGCCTATGTGACGTCAGGTATATCTTTGACCCCTTTAGAGATTAGTAGGCATGATAGGATTGTCGTATGGTGAAATGTCATGAATGAGTAATATTAAGGTTATGTATGTATGCTAACAGTAGGTTGGAAGTACAATAAGAGAATCCTTTTAGGCCTTGAATGCGAGTAAGATAGCGTTGGTACACCCTTGGGATCTGTTTTCTTGTGTGATAGTGATGGATGGATATGCGTGTGAGATATCTTAGGACCATATGTGGCATAATGAAGTTCCATTAGTGTAAAGTACGAGGATGTACCGAGGAATATTAGATTGACTCCAAAAGAACATTCGGGGACGAATGTTTCTAAGGGGGGGAGAATGGTACACCCCGTAGTTCAGGTCATGCGTATGAGTGCGTACGAAAGGGAGTAAGACTGAAAATTTTCGAAAGATAGGTTGACGGATTGTTCCGGTCGGGTTTTAGTCAACTTTGAGGCGGGTTATGACCCGGTACATTGAGAATTCCTAGGTATTTCAAAGGCCTAGTGCGTAGTTCGTTGAGTCTAGTTTCTAACGCAACCAACCGTTCGTCGATAGGACATCGGAGTAGGAAATTATGGGGGTTACAAGTTCAGTGCGCAGACGGACAGAAATGCGTTTGAAGATGGCAGCCGCGCGGCCGGATGCAGGTCGCAGCCACGGATATCCCGAGGGTCGCAAGTTGCAGCGCCGCGGAAGCAGTGGCGGCGCGGAAAGTCCCGAGAGCGGCAGAGTTTCGCGGTGCGGCCGCAGTCAGGGCGGCGAGGCGGGTTCTGCGAATCTGAGTGGGGATTTCTGCACTGTTTTGTTTTAAAAGAGGTCATGGGTGGGTGACAAGTGTCCCCCCTCCCCCAATCTGAATTCTTGCATGTCTTATATTGACCAAGTCTTGAAGACTTGGTCATCTTTCAAATCCCTCTCTCTCTCTAAGCTAAAGCTCTCACTTCTCTCTAAAATTCCAAGAGGAATTCAAAGCCTAAGGAAAATCTGAAAAGTTAAGGACAAGAAGAAAGCTTGTGGCTAGCTTGTAGGAGTTATTGTGGTGGTGTTCTTGGAAAAGAGGCTAGCAAAATTATTGGAATAGTTTTGGCTAAAGCTCTAAAGGTAACATTTCTTCTCTTGTGGTTAGTTATTAATGTTGCATGTGAAGAAGAAGGAACTTGTAGTAGTAAATAATGCTCTTAGAGTCATTGCATGTAAGAAATGTGGTTTGGATATGAAAAGATTGGTTAAGAAGATATTATGAGCATGTTGTAGCCTACAAACTACTTTAGAATTGTTAAGTGAATTGTTGTACCTTATGGGGCAGAATTTTACACACCCAAGTTTAGGTGTGTAATCCCCTTTGAAATGTTGGATTGTTGGGCCTAATATGTGGCGTTTGGATGTTAAATTCGGCCTTGTGAAAGGTGACAAAGTATGTAGAAACAAAGGAAATGCTGCCCAATTTTCCATAGAAATTAGTAACTTTGAACTTGGATTATTCTACATTGAAATTAGAGGTTAATAAACGTATCATGGTTATTTTAGGTTGACATATTACTTGCGGTAGTTTGGGCTTAGCAAGTGGATTGACCGGAGAGGTATGTGGAAACTTTCTTATCTCTTGAGCATGAGTAATTATAACTATATAGTACGGTAGAAGTACATGTTTTAAATGAAGTAAATCCATTTGTTATACGTGACTTGTTTTAAGAAAATGTCTAAGTTGGTTGGGTTAAGGAGTTAACCCACTTGTTCTTGAGGAATGGTTTATCTTAAGTAAGGTAGACAAGGATTTCTTGACATGAAGAAGTATTTTGAAAATTGTGTAAATTTGACTTGAAGTATAAGCCTCTTGGTTAATAAAAGAACGAAATCTTTTGAAACATAAGGAGTTATAACGACTTTATGGGAAGTTAGTTATAACGGCCTTATGAAAAGGTAAGAACGTCTTAATTTCTAAAAACATAAAGTTAGTATAACGGCTTTATGGGGAGTTGGTTATAATAACTTTATGGAAGGATAAATAGTTGGTTTTTCTTGAATAAGGTCATGAAAATGAGATCCATTTTGTATGTTAATGAAAGCCTAAAGAAGTTATGAGTTTACTTGGACGTGCCGCCAGTGATGAAGGATTCCACGGGTATGCTTCCATTGTTTTAGTATGAGTTTACTTGGACGTACCGCCAGTGATGAAGGATTCCACGGGTATGCTTCCATTGTTTTAGTATGAGTTTACTTGGACGTGCCGCCAGTGATGAAGGATTCCACGGGTATGCTTCCATTGATTTAGTATGAGTTTACTTGGACGTGCCACCAGTGATGAAGGATTCCACGGGTATGCTTCAATTGATTTAGTATGAGTTTACTTGGACGTGCCGCCAGTGATGAAGGATTCCACGGGTATGCTTCCATTGATTTAGTATGAGTTTACTTGGACGTGCCGCCAGTGATGAAGGATTCCACGGGTATGCTTCCATGGTCTTTATATGAGTTTACTTGGACGTGCGGCCAGTGATGAAGGATTCCACGGGTATGCTTCCATGGTCTTTATATGAGTTTACTTGGACGTACCGTCAGTGATGTGGGATTCCACGGGTATGCATCTTGGACATGCTTACGATGAGGGATTCCGAGGCATGCAGTATGAGGGGTAAGAGTATATCTGTCACGACCCGATCCCGGGCCCGTGACTGGTGCCTTACCCGGGCACCCAAGTAGGCATACATTAGAGTAATCAGCGGAATATAAAAACAAGACATGAAACAAATGTAAATTGAGACACAGTTTATCTGAGAAAAGTCGCCTTTCGGCATATATATATAAACCAAGTCTGGCAGTTACATCCCAACTGTACAATAGGACTACAGACCTCTAAGAAAGTGAACAACTATGGCGGGACAGGGCCCCACCATACCCTGAATGTACATATATCTACAACACCAGGGAGAACCATACCAAAAGTCGAGCCTCCGGAGAAGATGGAGCTCCTGACACCATAGCAAAGATACTAAGGATGCGGATCTAGCACCTGCTTTCCCTTACCTGCGGCATGAACGCAGCCCCCCGAAGGAGGTCAGTACAACAGGTACCAAGTATGTGAAACTGTAAAGTACATTAAATGAAATCATATCATTTTAAAACCAATTTTTACAAGTATGTACGAAACAACCAATGTAACCGCACATAGTGCCACATCACAAACAAGAGCAATAATAAGTGAACTGTAACAGGTCTTTTCTAGGTTGCGAATGATCGAAGCAAGGCCAATCACCCATAGTATCATTATGCATGCCTAATCCTGGACTCCCGTAGTCCGCATAGGCCACCTAGGCCCGCATGAGGCATTCCCCGCATCGAGGGTAGCTACTCCTCGGCATCGTCCTGGACTCTCGTAGTCCGCATGGCCACATAGACCGCATGAGGTATTCCCCCGCACACTAACCTGGAACTCTCGTAGCTCCGCATAGGTCCCCTGGACCCGCATGAGGCATCCTCGTGATCGGGGCAGCTTAACCCCCGGTATATCATGTCAAGAGGTGAGTGGTATAATACTAACATAACGGCTTATCGTTAAACAACATAAGCACAATAAGAATAACCTCTTTATACAAACGTTTACAAGACACTAACACACATAGCATCATAATATGTCTACTCATCAAACCATCTTACTATACTTTCCAGAAATCAATACAAGTCTTTCATAAACACATAAGTAAACCGTTCCTTTTATCTTTCTTAAGTCGTTATACCTAACTTCCCATAAAGCTAGTATAAATCTTAAGCTTTTTGTTTAAAAACCAAGTATTACTCTTCTTTCAAAAATGATTCATAATTCTTTTGAAATACTTCAAGATTCTTTATCATTTAGACTCAAGTCAAAAGACGTCAAGTAAAACCATGTTCAGTTAACACACGTACGTCTACCGTACTATATATATATTTTAAAATATCATTCTCAAGAGGATAGGAAGAATCACATACCTCCTTGGCGAAATCCACCTGCCAAGTCGAATATGTCGCGCGCAGAGTATCAACCTATAATAGTCAACACGCCTATCAACGCCTAGACTACTCGTAGAAAGTTCTAAGCGGATGGTTCTCATTCTACGGAAAATGGGGCAGCATTTTCCTGCCCACAAACTACTCAAGTCTCATCAGAATACATTCTATGTAAGTACAGTTCAATTCTTCATTTATATTCTTCTGATGTGATTTCAGTTCAATTCTATTCTTCAATATCCTTCTATGTATCTTATACTTATTTCTATATTACTACAGTATGTGATCTCCAATTTACAATAGAAGGATAAGATTATTTACCTCGATAAGCCCAAAATTATCCAAGTTATAATGTCGATCCTGAACAGCGTTTAGCTCCTAATTTGCACGCTCCGATAGCTCCAAGAAACCCTTAGAAGTTTCCACACAACTTCTACTAATACTTCAAACCAACTATGAAGATTTCCCCAGGGTTTCGTTTAGTGAATAATAGGAAGTATAGTAGTATTTTCCGGGCTCTAAGTATAGAGGTGACTTGGGAATGCTACAAGGGTTTTGGGCTAAAGTATTTTGGCATAGTAACTATACATGAAGACAACTTTTCTACCAAGGGGGGGGGATGGGTGTTTCGGCTAGAGCTCTCTGTATGGGGAAGAGGGCCTTGGACGAAAGCTCACAAGGGAGAAGGGAGTTTTTGAGACTTGGAAAATGATTTGTGGATGAAGAAGTCTTGCACTAAGGGGGGGTATTTATAGGACTACCAAGGGCCAAGATTAAGGCAAGTGGAGGGCAAGTGGAGGGTGTAGATTTGCACATGTGTACCTTATCCATCTACTCCACAAATATCACAAAATATCCTACCTAACCTTGACCAATGTTTAAGGCAAAAAAACGTGCCAAGATCGTCCTCCATTGCCGTCCACTTGAGGGTGACAAGTGTCGCCCTCTCGTTGGTCCAAAATATTTCATCTCTCGGAAAAATCCGCAAAAATTATAAATGTCGCAACCGTAATTTTCCCTTCGCAAGGTTCGGAAAACTTTTCGTCGGAAAACAATTCTTTTCGTTAGTTGTGCACAAATTTCGTCCCTTATGCCTAACTAAGGCTTAAACTTTTGTACGTACGTCCTCACATACATACTCTGGAAATACGGGGTATAACATTCTCCCCTCCTTAGAAACATTCGTCCCGAATGTTCCTTCCCACGACAGATAACGATAAGGTTCCTCATAACTTAAACAGTTTACAAATGCCACACATGGCCACAATACAACACTTAAGTACATAAGCCAAAGAAAATTTACAAGTAGGAAAGTGAGTTACCTGGAGGTGTGGGGAATAAGTGAATATACCTCTGCCTCATGTCCTCCTCTGCTTCCCACGTCATCTCCTCCCTGTTCTCATTTCGCCATAAGACCTTGACGGAAGCCACATCCTTTGTCCGCAACCTCCTAATCTGACGATCGAGTATCGCAATGGGAATCTCCTCATACGATAACCCCTCGGTCACCTGGACATCGTCAATCGGGTGTACTCTAGATGGATCCCCGATACATCTCCTCAGCATAGAAACATGAAAAACCGGATGCACTGCCTCCAGATCGGACGGCAGATCCAACTCATAGGCAACCTTGCCTACCCTGCGGACAATCTGATAAGGCCCAATGTACCTTGGGCTGAGTTTCCCTTTCTTCCCGAATCTCATCACACCCTTCATGGGTGACACCTTCAGGAAAACCCAATCATCAACCTCAAACTCCAGATGCCGACGACGATGATCTGCATACGACTTCATGCGACTCGAAGGCCGATAACCGCGTCTAGATAAGCTTCACCTTATCCATCGCTCGTCAGACAAGTCCGGCCCAACCAACTGAACCTCGCCCACGTCAAACCAGCCTATCGGCGATCTGCACTTCCTCCCATACAAGGCCTCATAAGGCGCCATCTGAATACTGGAGTGGTAGCTATTATTATACGCAAACTCTACTAGAGGCAAATGATCCTCCCAGCTACCCTTGAAGTCAATAACACAGGCTCGCAGCATATCCTCAAGAGTCTGGATAGTGCGCTCTGCCTGTCCGTCTGTCTGAGGATGGAATGCAGTACTGAGGCTCACCTGCGTCCCTAAACCCTTCTGGAAAGACCTCCAGAAGTTAGCCGTAAACTGTGCTCCTCTGTCTGATATGATAGAAATAGGGACCCCATGCAGTCTCACGATCTCTCGGATGTAAAGTCTGGCATAATTCTCGGTACCAAAAGTCGTCTGACGGAAGAAAGTGGGCTGATTTCGTCAGCCTGTCGACGATAACCCAAATAGAATCATGTTTCCTCGGAGTGCGAGGTAACCCTGTGATAAAGTCCATGTTGATCACCTCCCACTTCCAGGTCGGGATCTCTATCGTCTGCAATAAACTACCAGGCCTCTGGTACTCTACCTTCACCTGCTGACAACACGGGCACTGAGCCACAAACTCTGCAACGTCCCTCTTCAAGCCATCCCACCAATACACAGATCTGAGGTCGTGGTACATCTTGGTCGACCCCGGATGGATAGAGTAACGCGACCGCAGGTGCTTCCTAGAACTCGCCGCCAAGTCCCGCAATATCCGAACACACAACTCGCCTCGAACCTTAGCACCCCATCAGGTGCTACCCCAAAAGGACCCTTCCCCTCACGAAGAGCCGTATCACGATACCGCGTCAAAACAGGATCCTTAAACTGTTACCTCTTCACCTCCTCGACGATGGAAGACTCGGCAACCTTTCGAACTCGAACCCCACTGCTATCAGAATCAATCAATCGGACCCCGAGGCTCGCTAGCTGATGTAAATCGCGAACCATGCCCCTCTTCTCTAGCTGTACATCTGATAGGCTACCCATCGACCTACGACTAAGGGCATCTGCCACAACATTGGCCTTCCCTGAGTGGTACAGGATATCGACATCGTAATCCTTGAGTAACTCTAACCACCGTCTCTGTCGTAAGTTCAGCTCCCTCTGGCTGAAGATATACTGGAGGCTCTTGTGGTATGTGTAAATATCCACATGAACTCCATACAAATAGTGCCTCAAGATCTTCAAGGCGTGAATTACCGCTGCCAACTCCAAATCATGGGTGGGGTAGTTCCTCTCATGTTTCTTAAGCTGTCGGGATGCGTATGCTATAACCTTGCCCTGCTGCATCAACACACATCCAAGCCCGATGCCTGACGCATCACAATACACGACATAGCCATCCGACCTCCGAAGAGTAAGAACGGGCGGTCGCCTCCTTCAAGAATCGAAACCCCGCCACAAGCATCACCATCAAACTTAGCCGCCTCGAGTCACCTAGTCAATGGTGCGTAGATAAGCAAACTTCTCCACGAACCGCCGATAATAACTGCGATGCCTGTAAAACTACGCACTGCCGGTGTAGTAGGTTCAGGCCAAGTCCTCGATCGCCTCGATCTTAGCCGTATCCACCTGAATACCATCAGCCCCGACAATGTGCCCAAGAAAAGCCACCGAAGTTAACCAAAACTCACATTTGGAAAACTTGGCGTACAACTGCTGGTCCTGGAGAACTCTCAGCACAGTCCTCAAATGCTCCGCATGCTCCCGCTCAGAGCGAGAATAAACCAAGATGTCATCGATGAATACTATCACAAACGTATCGAAAAATGGCTTGAACACTCGGTTCATCAAATCCATAAATACTGCCGGAGCATTGGTCAAACCGAAAGACATGACCCTGAACTCATAGTGCCCGTACCGGGTCCGAAATGCAGTCCTAGGGATATCCGCCTCTCTAACTCGCACCTGATGATAGCCCGATCGCAGATCAATCTTGGAGAAACATCTCGCACCCTGCAGCTGGTCGAACAAATCATCAATCCTGGGAAGGGGGTATCTGTTCTTAATAGTCACCTTGTTCACCGTAATCAACACACGTGCGCGGCGTCCTTCTTCTTCACGAACAATATCGGCGCTCCCCAGGGAGAAACACTAGGTCTGATGAAGCTCTTCTCCAGCAAATCTCTCAGTTGGTCCTTCAACTCTCTCAACTCGGCAGGTGCCATTCTGTATGGCGGAATGGAAATAGGCCAAGTGTCTGGCAGCACATCGATACAAAACTCTATCTCCCTCTCAGGAGGGATACCCGGGAGGTCATCTGGAAACACATCTGGGAACTCTCTGACTACTGGGCGATGAAAATGCGGTACCGCAACCTCGATTATCAAACACCGAATGAGATGGTAGATATACCCGCCTGCACCATCTTCCTAGCCTTGAGGTAGGAAATAAACCTACCCTCGGCGACACGGTGTTCCTCCCACTCGATAACCGGCTCCAGAAAGCGGAACCGTACCTTCTCTCCTGCGGTCTACATTGGCGTGGCGAAGCTATCCAATCCATACCCATGATCACATCGAAATCGGTCATGTCCAACTCTATCAAGTCGGCTGGTCGGCGATCGCATAAAGTCATTGGGCAAGCTCTATATACCGCCGAGCTACCACCGAATCACCCATCTGGCGTAGCTACCTCGAAAGGGTCTATGGACTCGGGCTCTATCCTATCCTACTAGCAATAAGGGGATATATGGGACGAGTAGAACCGGATCTATCAAGGCATACACATCACAACAAGAAAGCGATAAGGTACGCGGCGACATCCGGCGACGCCTCGGTCTGCCGGTGGGACAAGGCATAAATGCGATTCGAGGACCGCTAGGCGGGACCGTGCCACGACCTCTGCCGCGACCTGGCCGCCCATGAGTACCACGCCTCGGGGCGATCGTAGGAGATGAAGACCGGCGAAAGACCACAGAGGTGACCCACCTCTGCGCCGCCGCGGTGGACGGTTCCTCGCAAAGTGACCCTGCTGGCCACAAGTGAAACAAACTCCCGTAGCAGTACCACAATTCCCGTAATGGGATCTACCGCATCGGCCACGGCGAGGTGGTCGTCGGTTAGCACCTCTGCTACGGGCGTCCAAGTCACGGGGCCTGATCTGCCCGCCGAAGGCGGTGTAGGAGTGCTCGAGCCGGTGTGGTGCAAATCTAGGCTGCTGGGCCGCCCACCGAGAGCTACCAAAAGATCACGGCGTCTAGCCTTCCCTGGCGATATCTGCGACCGCCGACCTCTACGCCTCACACCCAGTGCGTGAGCTGCGTGCGGGCAATGTCCATGTACCGGTGAAGAGCTACACCGCGCAAGACTACGCCATATAATCATCTAGCCCGGTGGCGTAGCGGTGCACCACTGTCCTCCATATCGCTGCAACGCGAGGACATATCGAGCAACGAGTCGAACTCCACGTTGTACTCCCGGCGTGCGCCTCTGCGCCTCGGCGTCAAAACATGTCGGCGTGCCCTTCTCATCTACGGAGGCAAGAAGTGAGTGAAATGCCTCGAAGAACTCGTCCCATACTGCTGGAGCGCGTGCTCTCCGGGATAGCTCGCGAATCAAACCAATCGATTGCGGTATCACGCGCGGCCGATGCGACGAAGATCACGGACTCGGTCTCGAAGCCTTGATCACTCGCATGATCCTCTGGCGACGGATGAACTCCTGCGGATCATCCTCGTGCCTCGACCGTAGAACTGCGGCGGGCTCTGACTCAAAAAATCCGTAGCCTCAAACTATCCGACCTCGGGTGAACCACGGTGCATCTGGGCTGAGCTGCTGCATCGACCTATCCTCGTATGCGCCACAATCTGGCTGCAAGCCCGGGCCATCTCTGCGTAACCCATCTCCTGCTCCGGTGTGGGGTGGAGGTGCAGTCTTGTGGTCTCATCGCCCATCTGCGGCTCTAAACCTGCTGGGCGGCGTCGTGGAACTCGCCGTCTGAGGTATCGCCTCGGGTATAGACTGGGCCTGGGCCCTCGTGGCCCTCTGTGTCCTACTAGCAGCTCCGCCATTGCCTTGCCCACGGGCGGGTTGCCTTACGTGGAGGCATAACTGTTCAGGAAAGGAAATACGTTAGAGGGGTCCAACTTATAACACAACTCTAAGGCACGATCTCGAGTGAGAAGAATGGAAACCAATCCTAAATATCCTATAGACTCACGATTATTGGTGTGGTGCACAACACACGATAATCAAGACTACTAGATACGGTCTGTAGACACTTTCCGAGGATTAAGCGCTCGATACCACTTTTGTCACGACCGATCTCGGGCGTGGTCGTGCCTACCCGCACCCAAGTAGGCATACATCAGAGTAATCAACGGAATATAAAAACAAGACATGAAACAAATGTAAAATGAGACACAGTTTATCTGAGAAAAGTCATCTTTCGGCATATATATATAAACCAAGTCCGCGATTACATCCCAGTATAATAGGACTACTGACCTCTAAGAAAGTGAACAACTATGGCGGGACGGGGCCCGCCATACCCTGAATGTACATATATCTACAACACCAGGGAGAACCATACCAAAAGTCGAGCCTCCGGAGAAGATGAAGCTCCTGACACCAAAGCAAAGATCCTAAGGAGGCGGATCTAGCACCTGCTTTCCCTTACCTGCGGCATGAACGCAGCCCAGAAGAGGTCGATCTAACAGTACCAAGTATGTGAAATCGTAAAGTACATTAAATGAAATCATATCATTTTAAAACCAATTTTTACAAGTATGCGAAACAACCAATGTAACGCACATAGTGCCACATCACAAACAAGAGCAATAATAGGTGAATGTATGCGTGTCTTTTCTAGGTTGCGAATGATCGAAGCAAGGCGATCGCCCATAGTATCATTATGCATGCCTAATCCACGGACTCCGTAGTCGCGCATAGGCCACCTAGGCGCGTGAGGCATTCTCCGCATCGAGGGTAGCTACTTTCACCGGCATCGCCCGGACTCTCGTGGTCGCGTGGCCACATAGACCGCGTGAGGTATTCCCCGCACTAACACGGAACTCCGTAGCTCGCGCATAGGTCCCCTGGACCCGCATGAGGCATCCCTCGCATCGGGGGCAGCTTAACCCCCGGTATATCATGTCAAGAGGTGAGTGGTATAATACTAACATAACGGCTTATCGTTAAACAACATAAGCACAATAAGAATAACCTCTTTATACAAACGTTTACAAGACACTAACACACATAGCATCATAATATGTCTACTCATCAAACCATCTTACTATACTTTCCAGAAATCAATACAAGTCTTTCATAAACACATAAGTAAACCGTTCCTTTTATCTTTCTTAAGTCGTTATACCTAACTTCCCATAAAGCTAGTATAACTCTTAAGCTTTTTGTTTAAAAACCAAGTATTACTCTTCTTTCAAAAATGATTCATAATTCTTTTGAAATACTTCAAGATTCTTTATCATTTAGACTCAAGTCAAAAGACGTCAAGTAAAACCATGTTCAGTTAACACACGTACGTCTACCGTACTATATATATATTTTAAAATATCATGCTCAAGAGGATAGGAAGAATCACATACCTCCTTGGCGAAATCCACCTGCCAAGTCGAATATGTCGCGCGCAGAGTATCAACCTATAATAGTCAAATACGTCTATCAACGTCTAGACTACTCTGTAGAAAGTTCTAAGCAGATGGTTCTCTATTCTACAGAAAATTGGGCAGCATTTTCCTACCCGTCAAACTACTCAAGTCTACTGTAAATACAGTCCTATGTAAGTACAGTTCAATTCTTCATTTATATTCTTCTGATGTGATTTCAGTTCAATTCTATTCTTCAATATCCTTCTATGTATCTTATACTTATTTATATATTACTACAGTATGTGATCTCCAATTTACAATAGAAGGATAAGATTATTTACCTCGATAAGCCCAAAATTATCCAAGTTATAATGTCGATCCTGAACAACGTTTAACTCCTAATTTGCACGCTCCGATAGCTCCAAGAAACCCTTAGAAGTTTCCACACAACTTCTACTAATACTTCAAACCAACTATGAAGATTTCCCCAGGGTTTCGTTTAGTGACTAATAGGAAGTATAGTAGTATTTTCTGGGCTCTAAGTATAGAGGTGACTTGGGAATGCTACAAGGGTTTTGGGCTAAAGTATTTTGGCATAGTAACTATACTTGAAGACAACTTTTCTACCGGGGTGTTTGGCTAGATCTCTCTAGGGGAAGAGGGCCTTGGGCTAAAGCTCACGAGGAGAAGGAGTTTTGAGACTTGGAAAATGATTTGTGGATGAAGAAGTCTTGCACTAAGGGGGGGTATTTATAGGACTACCAAGGGCCAAGATTAAGGCAAGTGGAGGGCAAGTGGAGGGTGTAGATTTGCACATGTGTACCTTATCCATCTACTCCACAAATATCACAAAATATCCTACCTAACCTTGACCAATGTTTAAGGCAAAAAAAACGTGCCAAGATCGTCCTCCATTGCCGTCCACTTGAGGGTGACAAGTGTCGCCCTCTCGTTGGTCCAAAATATTTCATCTCTCGGAAAAATCCGCAAAAATTATAAATGTCGCAACCGTAATTTTCCCTTCGCAAGGTTCGGAAAACTTTTCGTCGGAAAACAATTCTTTTCGTTAGTTGTGCACAAATTTCGTCCCTTATGTCTAACTAAGGCTTAAACTTTTGTACGTACGTCCTCACATACATACTCTGGAAATACGGGGTATAACAATATCTGAGGGGTAAATCCCCAAGATCGTTACACCACCTTCTTCAGGGTAAGAGTATATCTGATGGGTAAATCCCCAAGATCGTTATACCACCTGCTTCAGGGTAAGAGTATATCTGAGGGGTAAATCCCCAAGATCGTTATACCACCTGTTCCGTGGATTTGCTACCCACGATGCGATGAATACCTCATGCGAGTCCGTTGGGCTTATGCGGGTGAAATAGTCCCATGCGGGTGAGTACAGCCTATGCGAGGAATACCTCATGCGGGTCCACATGACCCATGCGGGTGAAATAGTCCCAGGAGTAGGAGTGCTTAATGATACTGTGAGGCGGATGACCTTGCTTTGATTATGAGCTGCCTATTTTCATGCAGTATAGTATATGATTGATATTCTCATTGTTGGTAAGGTACAGGGTTCTGTAAACTGATTTTTATATATGTCTCCAGTTATTTTAAGACTTATGAGGTATTTTCAGTATTTTTCCAGTTTCGCATACTTGGTACTGTTATCGACCTCCTTGAAGCTGCGTTCATCTGCGCGAGTTGAGTACGTAGCTTGCTGATCCGCACTCTTAGGATCACTGTTCAGTTCTTGGAAAGCTCCATTTTTCCGGAGGCTTTGTCTTTTGGTACGATTCCCTGAGGTTGTAGACTTTTGTACATTCAGGGGTATGGCGGGGCCCTGTCTCGCCACAGTTGTTATTCTTAGAGGTCTGTAGTCACGTTTGTGGTTTGAAATTGTAAGAACAAGGTTATCTTGTTTTACTTTTGATCAAGTTTATCTTATGAAAGCGGCCTTGTCGGCTTGCGATGATGTTTGCTATATTCGGTATATGTGTATGTATGTTCATTGCTATTCTCGATGTATACACGACGGGTGCCCCGGTAGGGCACGATCGCGACCGAGGGTGTCGTGACACAAGATGTGATACACACTACTGTTATTTGCAGATCTAGTGGATATGCAATCTACAGTCTTAGGTCCAACTTGACATGTTTTGGATTAGGTACTTAAACCCTTGCCACACTACCCCATATCACAACATCTGTATATGGGATTATTTCCATGTTTCACACGGAGGATTATCCTTATCCTTATGCGGAGTTCTGTTGAGACTCGCATTAGCGGTAAGGATCGCCTTGCCCCAAATACCTTGGGCATACGGATCTCCGCTTGGCAAACACCGTTGGTCTGAGATGAGTAAGGAACAGTCATTTGATAAATGATGCTTCATATTCTCCCCCTCTACCTTACAAATTCCTCAATCCGTAAGTTTTCAACTTCTGCTTCCGAAGCGCCGCGGCCCTGCTTGGTAAGCGCCGCGGTGCCTGAACTCTAGTAGCCAAATAGCCTTCAAGTGTCGCGGCTCTTGGCGGAGGCACTCCGGCGCTCCGACGGGGTTTCATCTTTGTTTCAATAAAGGATGCAATACGTTATACCATCGTCGATGAAGATCACAACATTATTAAACCCCCCTCTATTTGTACAAGCGTCAAATCACCCACGTAGGCGTGACTATTTTATAGAGGAGCGATGTTTCTTTCTCTATTCCTTTGATATAATGGAAAAGTGATTTTGTCTCTTCGCCTACCTCACATTCATTTGAGGGTTTATGTCGACAGACGACAACAATCTCGACTTCGTTAGTTTTGAATGACTTTCTATTTAACGTGTCTTAATCTATGAAGGCATAGATGCACGGATTACAAATATATCATTCACTTGGCTACAGTCTTACTGTACCATTCTTAGTTATTGTAGACCTGTTGGACTAGCCTCAAGCCAGTTTGACCAACAACGTCCTTGAACTAAGTTTGGGACATGTATCACCTCTTGTTAAAGTAATCTCATTCCCTTAAGTCCTTTGAGGACAACCTCTTCAACTCCTTTTACTTTGGAGGTGGCGTTGCTTCACATGAACAACCTCTTGCCCGTGGTTAGGGCGTAATCGGATCATATGAGATCTAGATACTCTGTCCCACTCCAGTTGCCTTGGCAGACTGAGTGTCTAACTTCTGCCTTTCTTTTGGCCTTCAAATCATTTAAGATCTGGGAACTCTGACTCACTCCAGTAGTTCGTAGGCTTGGTATGACTGAGTTTCCAACATCGTCATGTCATATGACGGATCTGGCCCACTCCAGTCGCCCGTAGGCTTTGTATGACTGAGTGTCCACTACTATCCTGTCAAAAGACGGATCTTCTGTCGGAAACGGTGACAGGTTTGTCTCTAGTCGTTGTCATTAGTCCTCTTCCCTTGCATAGGATTTTCCATAAATCTAGTTTATTACAATCTAAGTCCATTGTTTTTAGGTCGTTGTTTATAACATTCCAATCTTTAAACGGGAAGGTGAGTAGTCAAACTTCTGATTTTAGGGTATAGAGAATATAAGTTTTTTTTAATGAAAACACTTCATATTCCTAGCCTTGCTTTATTCCTTTTTATTCAGAAATTCTCTAAACATATTATGGACAAAGAAGACTAATTAACTTATACATTTGGAATATGGCCCACGTCAGTACGTGTCCAAATCCTCCTTACCATAAATGGAGGCTTTCTGCTATAAGATGGAATAACACCTTCATCCTTCTCCTCTTATCCCGGTTTACAACTCTCGGGAGCGGTGACAACAACTCTTCCTTGATCCTTAGCCTTGCTAGCATGACTATTAGCAGTATCTTCAAGTTTGTCACGACCCGACCTCGGGCCCGCGACTGGTGCCTTACCCCGGGCACCCTAGTGATACAACATCAGAGAAAATCAGCGGAAATAAAAACTTAAACATAAAACAAGATATACAATAAGAAACATGCTAAAAAAAACGGTCACCTTCCTGTATGTATACATAAAACCCGAACAGTTATATCCTTTACAAACCCGGCCCACAACAGTACTACAGACCTCTAAGAATTTTATAACAAAAATGACGGGACAGGGCCCCGCCATACCCCTGAATGTACAAGAACCTACAATCTCGGGAATCATCACGGCAGACCGGGACGCGGTCGTGCCCTACAGGCACCCTACGTAAACATCAGAGATAATCAGCGGAACATACATGAAACTTATAAATAAAACAACGGAAGTAAAACAACAGGTTAGCCGATAGGGCTACCTTCGCAGACGTCTGTCATACGAAGCGGTTGCCTCGCTTTCTTTACAAGCGGACCCACAATATGTGACTACGGACCTCAAGAATTACAAGCGTGGCGGGACGGGGCCCGCCATACCCTGGATATACATAGCCATGACAACTCGGAACATCGGAGCCATCTAAAAATCTTTGAACCAGATCCTAAGCTCGCGGATCCACATCGTACCTAAACTGCGGACGTAACGCGGCCCCAGAAGTCGATCACAACAATCCGAATATGGAGCGAAATAACGTGCAAGAATCAAATCATAACTGTACAAAAGAATGCCATTTTTAACTCCTGAAATCAATCATATATTAATCGTTCCTTTCCTTCTTTCAATAAGATTTAACAACATATTCTTACATACATACTTAAGAGTTTAATCGCTTTTTCCACATAACTTACATATCTTTCATAACATAATCCGCCCATTTGCGGGACACGTGTCTTGATGAATCATGTGACATAATCCGCCCGCTGTGGGGTTCGATTATCTTGTGGAATCATATAACATAATCCGGCCCGACAGTGGGGCTCGGTGTACTGTTGAATCATATAACATAATCCGCCCGCCTGTGGGGCTCGGTGTACTGTGGAATCATATAACATAATCCGCCCGCTGGGGCTCGGTGTCTTGTGGAATCATATAACATAATCCGCCCTTGGGGCTCGGTGCATTGTGGAATCATATAACATAATCCGCCCTTTGTGGGGCTCGGTGTAAGATGACGTAACCCGCCATGTGTAGGCTCGGGGTAATATGGCGTAATCCGCCTATATGTAGGCTCTGTATCTCATAACGTAATCCGCCTATTCGTAGGCTCGGTGTATTTCATAACGTAATCCGCCTATGTGTAGGCTCGGTGATTTTCCTTACATAACATTTTTAAACCATCTTATTACTTTTTCTTAAGTCGTCATAACAACTTCCCATAAAGTCGTTATAACAACCTTTCATTTAGAGAACTTAAGACACTTTTATTCTTACAACATTAGGAAACTAGACCCAAAATACTACGTACATAATGCATTTTAAAAGAATCATAAACTTCTTTCTTTTTTTTTAAAACTCAAGTCACATACTCTTTAAAATCATGTCATCAATACTTTTAGAAATCAAGTCCACAACTTGAAAAATAAAGTTTCATAATCCTTAGAAGACAACCAAAGTTCATAGTCTTAAAACCTTATAACGCATATCTTTACAGTCCACTTACTTATACTTATAAAAAAATATACAAAGTTCCATACACTTCCAAAACCAAGTAACTTATTCTCTTAAAACCATATAACATCCACTTTTAAAATCGATCCCCTTTTCACATATAAATTCAAGTCATTTTTGAACGTAAAATCCACTTACTTACTTTAAATAAAT
The DNA here is from genome assembly GCA_029844215.1 of Przewalskia tangutica. Lineage (NCBI taxonomy): Eukaryota > Viridiplantae > Streptophyta > Magnoliopsida > Solanales > Solanaceae > Przewalskia > Przewalskia tangutica. Next base: position 111,477,453 of record CM056718.1, read on the forward strand.
CAAGACACATAGCCTTTAAATCAAATCTCATAACTTCCTAACCGTTCTTACCAACGTCTCCCATAAGACCTAGTAAGGACTTAGGACAATTTAAACATACTCTTAACTTAGATTCAACAATGTAAATACTTCTTAACTTCTAAGAGTAGAAAGAATCTTGAAATACTATCACATGGAGATTTCATACGTAGGATCATGCCAAAGAAAGAAGAGGTTCACATACCTCGCGACGATTAACGACAATTAGCAAAACGCTCCAAAGTACTTCAACCTAAAATGGCCACAATACGTCCATAGCCTTGAAAATCATTTTTTTTTTTGGAGGTCTCACGTGGTCTCATGGAGGCACCGCGCCACGGCGAGCTCAAGGCGCATCAATGGCGGATTCCAAAATACCGAGAATTGAGGCTCGATTGGTTGCAAAACGTAGCTAAGATCAATCTGAACACAACGGTATACGCCTTAGCCCTCAATCAGACGAATCGATCGGAATCTTCCAACTTCCGATCAAGAAAATGTTTTAGTTGACGACGATGCAGGTTGAATTGGAGGTCGGGTGGTGCCAAAATGTCGCCTTTCCACCTGAATATTTCTACACTAGCCACGACCGTCGACTCTACCGTGGTGGCGGAAAATGCTCGTCGGCGACCTGGGGTTTCGGACGAAATCGATCCGTCGACGGCGAGTTTGAGCAAGAATCGAGGTCCTGGTTTACATGGAAATGACGGCAGCGAGATGGTGGTTCTGATGGTATACTCCACTCCGTCGATTGCACCTCGGTTGGTCGGAAAATCGAAAAACCGAGCGGGAAGATGGATGAGCGATGGCCGAACTTCGATTCGAATCGCCGCGATTCGGAGAATCGACGGTGGCGGTTGGTATGGGCGTGACGGGCTCGGCGAGGCGGCTTTTGGTATATGTCTCGCTTCGGATTCCTTGTTTGGCGGAAATGGCGTTTTTCCGAACACGTTCATCGAACAACACCGTTCATGGACGGTTTTCACTGCTCATACTCGTTTGGTATTTTTTTGTTCTGCGTTGCCTTCCCAAACTCCCAACATATACAAAATTTCTGTGGTCCCACGTGACCAAATTTCGAAATTAAATTCCAAAATTCGATAAATTCTAAAAGTCCCAAATCGAATTCGAAATTAAATTCAACTAATAAACCTTTTTCCTTTACAAGGTTCGGAGAAATTTTCGTAATCTTTCATTCCTTCTAAAATTCAATTCCCAAATTCTTACGCACGTCTTATCTCAATCACTGAAATACGGGTGTAACATCCTTCCTCCCTTAGAAACATTCGTCCTCGAATGTTCTTTCTGAGTCCCATCTAATTAGATAGCGACATAGTCTCCTTTACTACACCCTTCTTACAACATATGCCACCCATGGCCACATAACAATACTTATACTACAATGTCAACCTTGGCACTCACGAAGCCAACTAGCCCATACTCATAATGACCACAAAGCTTTGTCAGAACCATCTCTACTAGGTCTACTAGTGGTCCGACGATCAGATTATCACCGGCAATCTCATATACCCGCCACTACCACCCCAAACACTCACTGGTGTAGTTACCCCAAATGTTCTTATAGATTCGTGCTCTATTCCTTTACACTTGGTTGCTATCTTCATCGACCGTACTCTTCCGTACTTCCAACTCTTACTAGCATATATACATAACTTCCATACCGACTCGCCTCTAATCTGAGTCACTCTATAAAACAATATCGACCATTTCCGCCACGGCCTGTTCTGGAACGTGTCCACGAACCCAGAAACAATTAACTAGACTTGGGCCTTGCACCCTCGTGACCGCCACGTGGCGGAACTACTACCAACTGATCCCACTCTATTCGTGCCATGGGAGACCCGTAACAGTCCTCAACCCGACTCACACACACTTAACTCTTATCCTTGGTCCGACTTAAAATCTTATCACGAGAAAGCCTTATATACCTAAGGTCTCAAGAATCAATATTCTTAGGCTCGCAATTTCCATGCTCCAAGCCTACCTTACCACCCCAAGAACGGGTACAAAACTTCTCATAAAACCAAAACCATGTTGTCTCGATCACAACAACCATTACTTACTCTATACCGGACCTCATCCGTACAATTCTCTTAAGCCTACTATGCGACTTAATCTATTAACATGACATTAGTTAAGTTCCTTAACATGGCTTCTTAAGGGTTCACTACCCTATCGCATGTACCTCATCCTTTCCCAATTATTTCAAATAAAACACAAAACCTTGGCGAAAATTCATTAACTATTCCATACCTTCCCTTATCTAGTTAGTCTTTACCAATTCTTGGTAATCTAAAATCATTCTAGGCAACACGCGTCTGACCCTCGTACATAACTCCGTATAGATGTATATCACAATACCAACTATACTGCAATCATTACCAACCTGGATACGCAATCCACATAGTCTTTCTTGGGTCACTGCTGCCTTTCTCGTAGCTGCAATCAACATAACTCGTTAGGGAGGGACGACCCTAACAATACAGCTCTATCGCACGATCTCAGAGTGAGAAGAATGGAAACCAATCCTAAATGTCCTGCAGCCTCCTGATTATAGATGTGGTGCACAACACACCGATAATCAAGACTCTACTAGACACGATGCAGACACTTTCCGAGGACTAACTGCTCTGATACCACTTTTGTCACGACCCGACCCCGGGACCGCGACTGGTGCCCTACCTGGGAACCCTTACAGGTAAACATCAGAGATAATCAGCGGAACATACATGAAACTTATAAAATAAACAACAGAAGTAAAACAACAGGTTAGCCGATAGGGCTACCTTCCCGACGTCATACATAAACGGCGGTTGACTCTTTCTTTACAAATAGACCCACAATATGTGACTACTGCACTTAAGAATTACAAATCGCGCGGGACGGGCCCCGCCATACCCTGGATATACATAGCCATGACAACTCCGAACATCGAGCCATCTAAAAATCTTGAACCAGGATCCTAAGCTCGCGGATCCACACTGTACCTAAACTCGCGACATTTAACGCAGCTTCCGGCCGCATAACAAAAATTGCGAATATGGAATGTAAATAACGTGCAAGAATCAAATCATAATCGCACAAAAGAATGCCATTTTTAATTCCTCAAATCAATCATATATTAATCGCTCTTTCCTTCTTTCAATAAGATTTAACAACATATTCTTACATACATACTTAAGAGTTTAATCCAGCTTTTTCCACATAACTTACATATCTTTCATAACATAATCCGCCCATTTGCGGGACACGTGTCTTGATGAATCATGTGACATAATCCGCCCGCTGTGGGGTTCGATTATCTTGTGGAATCATATAACATAATCCGCCCGCTGGGGCTCGGTGTCTTGTGGAATCATATAACATAATCCGCCCTTTGTGGGGCTCGTGTCTTGTGGAATCATATAACATAATCCGCCCGCTGTGGGGCTCGGTGTCTTGTGGAATCATATAACATAATCCGCCCGCCTGGGGCTCGGTGTAAGATGACGTAACCCTACATGTAGGCTCTGGTAATATGGCGTAATCCGCCTATGTGTAGGCTCTGTATCTCATAACGTAATCCGCCTATTCGTAGGCTCCTGTATTTCATAACGTAATCCGCCTATGTGTAGGCTCGGTGTGATTTTCCTTACATAACATTTTTAAACCATCTTATTACTTCTTTCTTAAGTCGTCATAACAACTTCCCATAAAGTCGTTATAACAACCTTTCATTTAGAGAACTTAAGACACTTTTATTCTTACAACAAGAGGGAAACTAGACCCGAAAATACTACGTACATAATGCATTTTAAAAGAATCATAAACTTCTTTCTTTTTTTTTAAAACTCAAGTCACATACTCTTTAAAATCATGTCATCAATACTTTTAGAAATCAAGTCCACAACTCGAAAAATAAAGTTTCATAATCCTTAGAAGACAACCAAAGTTCATAGTCTTAAAACCTTATAACGCATATCTCTTACTGATTCACTTACTTATACTTATAAAAAAATATACAAAGTTCCATACACTTCCAAAACCAAGTAACTTATTCTCTTAAAACCATATAACATCCACTTTTAAAATCGATCCCCTTTTCACATATAAATTCAAGTCATTTTTGAACGTAAAATCCACTTACTTACTTTAAATAAATAAATACACATAGACTTTAAATCAAATATCATAACTTCCTAACCGTTTACTAACGTCTCCCATAAGACCTAGTAAGGACTTAGGACAATTTAAACATACTCTTAACTTAGATTCAACAATGTAAATACTTCTTAACTTCTAAGAGTAGAAAGAATCTTGAAATACTATCACATGGAGATTTCATACGTAGGATCATGCCAAAGAAAGAAGAGGTTCACATACCGCGCGACGATTAACGACACTTAGCAAAACGCCCAAAGTACTTCAACCTAAAATGGCCACAATACGCCCATAGCCTTGAAAATCAATTTTTTTGGAGGTTCACGCGGTCTCTCATGAGGCACCGCGCACACGCGAGCTCAAGGCGCATCAATGGCGGATTCCAAAATACGAGAATTGAGGCTCGGGATTGGTTGCAAAACGTAGCTAAGATCAATACGAACACAACGGGATACGCCTTAGCCCTCAACTGTACCAGAATCGATCGGAATCTTCCAACTTCCGATCGAAGAAAATGTTTTGGTTGACCCGATGATCCAGGTTGAATTGGAGGTCGTGGGTGGTGCCAAAATGTCGGCCTTTCCACCGAATATTTCTACACTAGCCACGGCCGTCGACTCTACCGTGGTGGCGGAAAATGCTCGTCGACGACCTGTGGTTTCACGAAATCGATCCGTCGACGGCGAGTTTGAGCAAGAATCGAGGTCTGGTTTACATGGAAATGACGGCAGGAGATGGTGGTTCTGATGGTATACTCTACTCCCGTCGATTGCACCTCGGTTGGTCGGAAAATCGTAAAAACCGAACGGGAAGATGGATGAGCGATCAAACTTCGATCTGAATCGCCGGCGATTCCGGAGAATCGACGGTGGCGGTTGGTATGGGCGTGACGGGCTCGGCGAGACGGCTTTTGGTATATGTCTCGCCGTGATTCCTGGTTTGGCGGAAATGGCGTTTCCGAACACTGCTCATCGAACAACACCGTTCATGGGCGTTTTCACTGTTCATACTCGTTTTGGTATTTTTTTGTTCTGCGTTGCCTTCCCAAACTCCCCAACATATACAAAATTTCTCGGGTGGTCCCACGTGACCAAATTTCGAAATTAAATTCCAAAATTCCGATAAATTCTAAAAGTCCCAAATACCGAATTCGAGAATTAAATTCAACTAATAAACCTTTTTCCTTTACAAGGTTCGGAGAAATTTTCAGAATCTTTCATTCCTTCTAAAATTCAATTCCTAAATTGTTACGTACGTTCTTATCTCAACTGCCGGAAATACGGGGTGTAACAGAATCATACCAAAAGATAAGCCTCCGGAGAAACGGAGCTTCTCAAAAGATGAACTGTGATCCTATGAGCGAGGATCAACAACCGGTGTACCTCTACCTGCGGCATGAACGCAGCCGAAGAGGTGCTCACACGACCGATCCGGGCGTGATCGTGCCTTACCCGGGCACCTAAGTAGATATGCATCAGAGTAACCAGCGGAATATAAACTTACAAACAGAAAACAGTGTAAAAAGAGAGACAGTTTATCCAAGAAAGTTGCCTTTCGGCATGTATATAAATACCCAAAGTGAACAGTTACATCCCAAATTTACAACAGGACTACAGACCTCTAAGAATGAAATCAACTATGACGGGACAGGGCCCCGCCATACCCTGAATGTACATAAACCTACAACGACAGGGAAATCATACCCAAAAGACAAGCCTCCGGAGAAACGGGGCTTTCCCAAAAGCAGAACGGTGATCCTAGGAGCGGGGATCAACAACTGGAGTACCTCTACCTGCGGCATGAACGCAGCCCCCCGAAGGAGGTCGATAACAGTACCAAGTATGTGAAATCAGAAGCATCAAATGAAATCATAGCATTTTTAAAACCAATTACAAATACGTATGAACAACCAATTTAACCGCACATAGTGCCACAACATAAACAAGAGCAAAATAGATATAACGTAACTGGTCTTTTCTAGGCCGCTAATGATCGAAGCAAGGCCAATCGCCCATAGTATCATTATGCGAGCCTAATCCTGGAACTTCCGCAGTCCGCATAGACCACCTAGGTCCGCATGAGGTATTCCTCGCATCGGGGGTAGCTAACCCTCGGCATCAACCTGGACTCCCGCAGTCCGCATGGTCACATGGACCGCATGAGGTATTCCTCGCATCGGCGTAACACACCCGGAGTGATCATCCTGGAACTCCCGCAGCTCCGCATAGGTCACATGGACCCGCATGAGGTATTCCTCGCATCGGGGGTGGCTAGCCCTCGACTCGTAACAAGTTAGGGGGGTAAGTGATATAATATCATCACAACTGCTTATCGTTAAACAACATAAGCACAACAAGGAAACCCCCTTTACACAAACGTCACAAGACACTAACACACGTAGCATCATAACATGTCTACTTATCAAACCAACTTACCACACCTTCAGAAATCATTACAAGGATTTTATAAACAAATAAGTAAACCGTTTCCTCTTATCTTTCTCAAGTCGTTAAACCTAACTTCCTATAAAGCTAGTATAACACTTAAGCTTTTTGAAAAACCAAGTATTACTTTTCTTCCAAAAATGATTCATAACTCTTTTGAAATACTTCAAGATTCTTATTATTTAAAACTCAAGTCAAAAGACATCAAAGTAAACCAAATTTAGTTAACACACGTACGTCTACCGTACTATATATATTTCACAAATATCATGCTCAAGAGGATAGGAAGAATCACATACCTCCTCGGCTAAATCCACCTGCCAAGTCGAATATGTCGCGCGCAGAGTATCAACCTATAATAGTCAAATACGTCTATCAACGTCTAGACTACTTCATAGAATATTCTAAGCAGAAGGTTCTTTATTTTACGGAAAATTGGGCAGCACCTCCCTCCCCGCAATACTACACAAGTCTACTGTAAACACAATCCAATGTAAATACAGTTCAATGTAAATACAGTTCAATTCTCTTCTTTAACATCCTTCTATATATCTTATACTCAATTCTAAACTACTACAATATGTAATCTCCAATTACAATAGAAGGACAAAGATTATTACCTCGAAAAGCCCAAAAATTATCCAAGATTATAAGTCGATCCTGCGCAACGTTTAGCTCCTATTCTGTACGCTCCAATCCGCTCCAAGAAACCCTTAGAAGTTTCTAACCAACTTCTCCTAATACTTCATCCAACTATGAAGATTTTCCTGTGGTTTTTGTGACTAAAGGAAATAAAGTAGTATTTCCGGGCTCTTAGTATAGAGGTAACTTGGGAATACTACAAGGGATTTAGGCTAAGGTATTTGGGATAGTAACAATACTTGAAGAAATTTTTCTACAAAGGGGGGGGGGGGGTTTCGGACGAGACTACAACAAAGGGGGGAGGGTTTTTGTGACTTGGAAATTGTTTAAGTGGATGAAGAAGTCTTGCAACTTAAGGGGGTATTTATAGGACATTCAATGGCCAAGATTCAAGCATGTGTATGGTGAGGATTTGGTCCATGTGTGAGTGGAGTCTTCCAACCAAGTGTCCACCACAACTTTGAGACATATGTCCACCACAACCTTGGGACATATGTCCACCACAAAAATGAGCCACATGTCTCCAAAAAAACGTCCAAGGCCAAGGGTCCCCCTTCCCACTTGCCCCACAAATATCTTGCAAGACTTTGAATACTTGACTTGGCCACTTGCCCACTAATTTTCGTCCAACATGTGCCACCTAGGGGTGACACATGTCGCCCTCTTATTGGTCCAAAATATTTCATCTCTCGGAAAAATCCGTAATTGGTTAAAATATTAAAAACGTAAAATTTCCTTCACAAGGTTCGGAATCTTTTCTGTTGGAAGTTCACAATTTCATCCTTAACCTAATTAGGGCTATACATACGTACGTACATCCTTACATACGTATTATGGAACTACGGGGTATAACATTCTCTCCCCCTTAGAAACATTCGTCCCGAATGTTCCTTCTCAAAACAGATATCGATATAGGCCCTCTTAACTATAGCCCCCATAACAAGAATGTCATACATAGTCAAAATAACACTTAAGCAAATATGCCAAAAAAAATTAACAAGTAGGAAAGTGAGTTACCTAAAGGTGTGGGGAATAAGTGAGGATACTTCTGCCTCATGTCCTCCTCTGCCTCCCATGTCATTTCCTCTCTGTTCTCGTTCCGCCATAAGACCTTGACGGAAGCCACATCCTTTGTCCGCAGTCACCTAACCTGACGATCGAGTATCGCTATGAGACTCTCCTCATACGATAACCCCTCTGTCACCTGGACATCATCAATCGGGTGCACTCTAGATGAATCCCCGATACATCTCCTCAGCATAGAAACATGAAAAACCGGATGCACTGCCTCCAGATCGGACGGCAGATCCAACTCATAGGCAACCTTGCCTACCCTACGGACAATCTGATAAGGCCCAATGTACCTTGGGCTGAGTTTCCCCTTCTTCCCAAATCTCATCACACCCTTCATGGGTGACACCTTCAGGAAAACCCAATCATCAACCTCAAACTCCAAATGTCGACGCCGATGATCTGCATACGACTTATGTCGACTCTGAGCTGTCAATAACCGCTCCTGGATAAGCTTCACCTTATCCACTGTCAGATCAAGTCCGCCCGACTAATCGCACCTCGCACATCGAACCAGCCTATCGGTGACTGCACTTCCTCGTATAAGGCCTCATAAGGCGCCATCCGATCTTTGGAATGGTAGCCGTTATTATACGCAAACTCCACTAGCGGAAAATGATCCTCGGCTACCCACGAAATCAATAACACGGGCTCGCGGATATCCTCGAGTGTGCGGATAGTACGCTCTGCCTGGTCGATGCGAGGATGAAATGCGATCGAGGCTCACTGCGTCCTAAACCCTTACGGAAAGACCTCCAGAAATTAGCGTAAATGGCTCCTGCATGCGATATGATAGATATAGGGACCCATGCGATCTCACGATCTCTCGGATGTAAAGTCTAGCATAATCCTCGGCCGAAAAAGTCGTCCTAACGAGAAGAAAGTGGGCGGATTTCGTCAGCCTGTCGACGATAACCCAGATAGAATCATGCTTCCTCTGAGTGCGAGGTAACCCTGTGATAAAGTCCATGTTGATCACCTCCCACTTCCACGTCGGAATCTCTATCATCCGCAACCCACGGGCCTCCGGTGCTCCACGTGACCTGCGACAACTCGGGCACCGAGCAACAAACTCTGCAACGTCCTCTTGTGCCATCCCACCAATACACGGTCCGAGTGCGTGGTACATCTTTGTCGACCGGATGGATAGAGTAACGCACGCCAGTGTGCTTCCCTAGAACACTCTGCCAAGTCCTGCAATATCTGGAACACACAACCTGCCCTCAAACCTTAGCACCCCATCAGGTGCTACCTCAAATGGACTATTCCCCTCACGAAGAGCCATATCACGATACCATGTCAAAATCGGATCCTCATACTGTCGCCTCTTCACCTCCTCGACGATGAAAGACTCGGCAACCTCTCGAACCCGAACCCCACTACTATCAGAACCAATCAATCGGACTCCAAGGCTCGCTAGCTGATGTAACTCGCGGACCATGCCCCTCCTCTGCGCCGCACCTCGATAGACTACCCATCGACCTACTAAGGCGTGCGCACTACATTGGCCTTCCCTGGGTGGTATAGGATATCGACATCATAATCCTTGAGTAGCTCTAACCACCGTCTTTGTCGTAAGTTCAGCTCCCTCTGACTGAAGATATACTGGAGGCTCTTGTGGTCTGTGTAAATATCCACATGAACTCCATACAAATAATGTCTCCAGATCTTCAAGGCGTGAATCAACTGCCAACTCTAAGTCATGTGTGGGGTAGTTCTTCTCATGCTTCTTGAGTGTCGAGATCGTAAGCTATGACCTTGCCTGCTGCATCAACACACATCCAAGCCGATGCGACACATCACAATAAACCACATGGCGTCTGGACCTGCGGAAGAGTAAGAACTGGGCGATCGTCAACCTCTCCTTGATGGCGGAAGCCCTCCTCACAAGCATCCGTCCATCAAACTTAGCCGCTTACGAGTCGGCTTAGTCAAAATCTTTGAAATAAAAGCAAACTTCTCTACGAACCTCCGATAATACCCTGCAAGGCCCAGAAAGCTGCGCACCTCTGTCGGTGTAGTAGGTCTAGGCCAAGTCTTGACTGCCTCGATCTTTGCCGTATCCACCCGAATACCATCGGCCCCGACAATGTGCCCTAAGAACGCCACCGAAGTCAACCAAAACTCACACTTCGAAAACTTGGCATACAACCGCTGGTCCTGGAGAACTCTCAGCACCGTCCTCAAATGCTCCGCATGCTCCTGCTCTGAGCGAGAATAAACCAAGATGTCATCAATGAATACTATCACAAACGTATCCAAAAATGGCTTGAACACTCGATTCATCAAATCCATAAATACTGCCGGAGCATTGGTCAAGCCGAAATACATGACCCTGAACTCATAGTGCGTCTGGTCGGAATGCGATCTAGGGACATCCGTCTCCCTAACTCGCACCTGATGGTAACCAGATCGCAGGTCTATCTTGGAGAAACATCTCGCACCCTGCAACTGGTCGAACAAATCGTCAATCCTAGGGAGGGGGTATCTGTTCTTAATAGTCACCTTGTTCAGCTGCCTGTAATCAACACACATACGCAGCGTCCCATCCTTCTTCTTCACGAACAATACTGGCGCTCTCCAGGGAGAAAAACTAGGCCTGATGAAGCCCTTCTCCAGCAAATCTCTCAGCTGGTCCTTCATCTCTCTCAACTCGGCAGGTGCCATCCTGTATGGCGGAATGGATATAGGTCGAGTATCAGGCAGAATATCAATGCAAAACTCTATCTCCCTCTCAGGAGGGATACGGGAAGGTCGTGCGGGAACACATCCGGGAACTCTCGACAAGCGGAGCAGAATGAAGGTGCAGTATCTCGGCCTCAGTATCAAATACCCGAATGAGATGGTAGATATACCCCTTCTGCACCATCTTCCTGGCCTTGAGGTAAGAAATAAACCTACCCCTCGGCGACACAGTGTTCCCCTCCCACTCAATAACCGGCTCCCCAGGAAACTGGAACCGTACCACTCTCTCCCTACAGTCTACATTGGCGTAGCAGGAAGCTAGCCAATCCATACCCATGATCACATCAAAATCGGTCATCTCCAACTCTATCAAGTCGGCTAGGGTCTGACGACTGCATAAAGTCACTGGGCAAGCCCTATATACCCGCTCAGCTACCACCGAATCACCCACTGGCGTAGCTACCTCAAAAGGGTCTATGGACTCAGGCTCTACCCCTATCCTACTAGCAATAAGGGGAGATATAAAGGACAAAGTAGAATACGGATCTATCAAGGCATACACGTCACAACATGAAACTAATAAGGTACCTGTGACGACATCCGGTGATGCCTCCTGGTCCTGGCGGCTGGACAGGGCATAAATGCGGTTCTGAGGACCGCTGGAACTGGGACCCGTGCCACGACCTCTGCCGCGACCTGCTGGTCCATGAGCACCCTGCCCTCCGGGGCGAGTAACTGTAGGAGATGAAGACCCGGCAAAAGACCACGAGGTGACCACCTACCATCTGCGCCGCCTGCTCGGACGGTCTCGCAAAGTGACCTGGCGGCGCCAAGTGTAACAAGCTCCGGAGTAGTACCACAACTCCGTAATGGGATCTACCGCATCGGCACCGGCGAGAGAGGGTGGTCTCGATCGGTTAGCACCTCTGCTACCCTGGAAGTCAAGCCACAGGGCCCGACACGCCGAATACCTGGCCGCCACGAAGGCGGTGTAGGAGTGCTCTGAGCTGGCTGAGGTGCAAATCTAGTCTGCTTCTTTGAGACCGTCCCCGAGCTACCAAAAGACCTGCCGTCACGGCCTTCTGGCGATATCATCGACCCGCCGGCCTCTACGCTCCTCACCCAAGTGCATGAGCCTGCATGCGGGCAATGTCCATGCCCGGCTGAAGAGCTACACCCGAGCAAGACTCTGCCAAATAATCATCGAGCCCGGTGACGTAGCGGTGCACTCTGTCCTCCATATCTGCTACTAACGCAGGGACATATCGAGCCAACGAATCGAACTCAACGTTGTACTCCCGAACTGTGCGCCCTCTCTGTCTCAGCATCAAAAATCTGTCGGCCCGTGCTCTCCTCATCTGTGGCGGCAAGAAATGGCCAAGGAAAGCCTCTGAGAACTCGTCCCATACAGCTGGAGGCGCATGCTCTCCCCGGGACAGCTCCCACAAATCAAACCAGTCGACTGCGGTATCACGCAGCCGATGCGAACCTAAGACCACTGACTCGGTCTCCGAAGCCTTGATCACTCTCATGATCCGCTGTAACTGTCGGATGAACTCCTGCGGATCATCCTCAGGCCTCGACCCGTAGAACTCAGGTGGGCTGCAACTCAGAAAATCCCGTAGCCTCAAGCTATCCGATCTGGGGTGAACCACGGGTGCTCTTTGGGCTGCTGCATCCGGCTATCCTCGTGTCGGCCACGATCACGGCTAATGGCGGGCCATCTCCTCAGTAACCCATCTCCCTGCTCCGGTGTGTGGACCGGAGGCGCAGTCTTGTGGTCTCGATAGCCTCTGCTGCGACTCTAAACTCTCTTTGAAATTTGGTGGCGTCGTGGAACTCGCCGTCTGTAGCACCACCTCTGGTAAGGACTGGGCCTGTGCCCTGGTGGTCCTCTGTGTCCTACTAGCAGCTCCCTCAGCTGCCTTGCCCTTCTGGGCCCGGGTTGCCTTACGTGGAGGCATAACTGGTACAAAACGAAATACGTCAGAGGGGGTCCAACTTAATACGGCTCTAAGGCACGATCTCGAGTGAGAAGAATGAAACCAATCCTAAATATCCTGCGACCTCACGATTATTGGTGTGGTGCACAACATCGATAATCAAGACTCTACTAGATACGGTGCGTAGACACTTTCAGAGATTAAGCGCTCGATACCACTTTTGTCACGACCGATCCGGGCGTGGTAGTGCCTACGGGCACCTAAGTAGATATGCATCGAGTAACGGCGGAATATAAACTTACAAACGAAACGATGTAAAAGAGAGCGGTTTATCCAAGAAAGTTGCCTTTGGCATGTATATAAATACCCAAAGTGAGCGATTCATCCCAAATTTACAACAGACTACAAACCTCTAAGAATGAAATCAACTATGACGGGACGGGGCGCCATACCACTGAATGTACATAAACCTACAACGGCGGAAATCATACCCAAAGACAAGCCTCGGAGAAGCGGGGCTTTCCCAGCGAGCGGTGATCTAGGAGCGGGGATCAACAATCGAGTACCTCTACTGCGGCGTGAACGCGGCCCGAAGGAGGTCGATAACAGTACCAGTATGTGAAGCGTAAAAATCTTGAAATGAAATCATAGCATTTTTAAAACTAATTACAAATACGTATGAACAACGATTTAACCGCACATAGTGCCTGACATAAACAAGAGCAAAATAGATATAACGTGGCGGTCTTTTCTGGGCGCTAATGATCGAAGCAAGGCCAATCGCCCATAGTATCATTATGCGAGCCTAATCCTGGAACTTCCATGATCGCGCATAGACCACCTAGGTCGCGTGAGGTATTCCTCGCATCGGGGTAGCTAACTGTTATACCGTATTTCGGAGTATATGCGTGAGGCGTCGTATAATAATTTGAGCCTTAAAGTTGGCTAGTTTCGAAATTTGTGCACAAGTGCGAAAGAGTCGTTTTACGTGAAAGCGTTTCCACGACTTTTGTAGGGAAAATTCCTATGTCATTTTTAATTTTTGCGGATTTTTCAGAGGCGAAACATTTTGGACCAATGGGAGGGTGACAAGTGTCACCTCACATTAACCTTAGTGGACGACAAAGGGACGAACAAGGTGGCTTGTTTTGTCTTGGAGTTGGTAGGATATTTTGTGTGCAAGTTGGCTTAGGACACTTGCCCAAATCTTGGCCTTACACTTGCCTTGCACTTGGCATAATCTTGGCCATTGGTTGGCCATCCCTTGACCTATAAATACCCCTCTTATGTTGATGAACTTCTTCATCCAAAAATCCTTTCTAAGTGTTAAAATCTCTCCCTTAAGTGTAGTTCTCGTCCAAATCACCTCCCCTTTGTGAGCCATGGCGAGAGCCACCCCTACCCTTTGTGGTTTTTGGCCGTGGGGTACCCCCCCACACTAGCCTAGTTGTTTTCGTATAATACCCCCCCTTTTGTGGTATAGAAATACTCTGCTAGTATTGTTATAATGCCCAAAATACTCTAGCCCATATACCTTTTAGTACTTCCAAAGTTACCTCTATCGTAGAGCAGGAAATACTATTATACTTCCTCGATCAAAACGAAACCCTAAGTAAATCTTCACCCGTAGTTGAAGTTATAAGTAGAAGTTGGTTAGAACTTCTAAGGGTTGTTGGAGGCGGATTGGGCGCCGGAGTAGGAGCTAAACCTTGCTCGGGATCGACATATAAACTCGGATAATTTTGGGCTTATCGAGGTAAACACTCTTGACCTTCTATTGTAATTGGGAATTACATGTTGTAGGAATATATAGTTGATGTATACTATATATAGAATCGAATAATACTTACGGCAATGTCTTGCGACTTAAGCTGAATTTAAAGAAGAAGCGAGCGTAATTACATGGGTGTATTACGATAGACTTGTGTAACATTACTTGTAGTAGAATTGTACACGTCAGGTTAGGCGTGTTAACCCCACCCCACGGTTGGCTTGGTAGCGGCCTCGATAGAGGAGGAGATTTACCTGTTGCGGGAGAGTCTTCCGAATTTTACGTAGAATATGGAGCGATGAGATCTAGATGTTAATAAAGCGCTTGTGGCCTTATAGGTTGAAGTACTACGTGTGGTGCGATCTCGTGGCTTAAGGAGTAGCGACGGTTTGAAGTACTTGGGCGTTTTGCTATTAGTCGGCACTCTTCGAGGTATGTGAACCTCTTCCTATCTCTTCTAGCATGATATGTGTGAACTATGTAGTACGGTAGGCGTCGTGTGTTAGCGTGTTTGATTGTTTTAAAACATAAAGTGTTATAACGGCTTTATGGGAAGTTGGTTATAACGACTTTATGTAAATAAGAAAATACTTTGTGGTTTTAAAGGTAAGCGATGTGAATTATAAGCGGCTAGTTATAATAAAGAACTTGATGTATTTCAAAGATTTATAAATCGTTTTGAAGGAGAGTAACACTTGGTTTTAAAGGTTTTAAAAAGAGTTATACTAGCTTATGGGAAGTTAGGTATAATGTCTTAAGAAAGGTAAAGAAAATGGTTTCTTGATGTTAGAAGTTAAAAGACTTGATCTTATAAGATAAGAGACTTAACTTATTTGTTTTAATGTGGATGCTTGTGTGAAACCTCATTCGTGAGTAATGAGTACTTGGTTTTATTTAATGGGATAAGGTTTCTTGATTTGAAATCGAGAATGTGTATCGACAGGACCAACTGCGGCGTTAATAAAGGAAAATGTATTGAATAATGAAGTATTGTATTAAAACCGGTAGAAACCTCCATCTGCATAGAAGCTAAGATGAGACAAAATGATATTACATACCTAGATCATCATGGTTGCTTAATAAGATCGATTATAAACAAGAATAAACTACTCACATATAAGGCATATGTTTCTCAAATCATTAAAGGAGAATTATGTTTTAAAGGATTAAAACTATGAACTGAAACCTTTTCTAAAAATGAGAAACTTGAGCATTTGAAATTAGGCAAACTTGAGCGTTTGGAAAATAAGGTTGTTACTTGATTTTACAAAGGAAAGCATTTTGTTTATTTAACAATGCTCGTCACTCTATCTTTTATACTACGGACATCGGGTGACTTTTATAAAAGGAATGGATCTCTTTAAAAGGAATTTAACGTACGTAGTACTTTAGGGTTAAAAACCCGGACTTTGGCATAAAATGAAAGTAACCTGAGTTGTGTAACTTGCCTATGCTTGTGTTGTGTAACTTGCCTATACTGGTTGTTGTGTAACTTGCCTATGCTTGTGTTGTGTAACTTGCCTATGCTTGTTGTTGCGTAACTTGCTTATGCTTGTGGTGATAGCCTTGGTTGTGCAAGAATGGTTATTTTATGGACTAGCTCCCATGAGGTTTCTTCTTGTTCGGCCTTGGTCACGGTGGTCGGCTCTGCGTACTTGCCGTCTCATGGTGATTCGGCCTTGGTACGGTGGTCGACCTCGCACTTGCCGTTCGGTGTAGTGGCGAAGTCTCGTGATCTGACCTTGGTCCACAGTGGTCACCCTCGTACTTGCCGGTCGACTCGTGGCCGGCCTTGGTATCCGATGATCGGCTCTCGCACTTGCCGTATCGGCCGTGTTTTGGTTGCATTATATTATTGGTACGGTCGGATCTGGTAGTTATACTTGTCCTATCACGGTTTTTATGACACAGTGGGACACGGTGTTCATGCATACTCCTTGGTATTGTCATATCATAAAGCTGCCGGTGAGGAAGAAATTCACGCACGAGTGATAATTTGGAGCGTGAGTCACGACTTGATGTAATTAGTTATATGTTATGTCTTGTAGTTTGGTCATCATACATGTCTCTGCTTTATATAGACTATTATGATTTCATTTCTGATATTCTGATTTCACATACTTAGTACTGTTATCTTGACCTCGCCGAAGTGCGTTAAATCTGCAGTAGAAATCGATTTGTCGATCCATTATTAGGATCACCTTTGGCGTATTGGAAGCTCCGTTCCTTGGAGGCTTATCTTTTGGTATGTGTTCCACTGAGTTGTAGGTTCTTGTACATTCGGGGTATGGCGGGGCCACTGTCCGTCATAGTTGTTGTAAATCTTAAGTGCAGCCTTTGTGTGGGCAGGGTTTTGTAAAAAGGGTTAAACCGTTCGTTTTGAAAGAGTTGTTTATATATATTTTAATGGAAGGTAACCGTTTGGTTGGCTTTGTTTTATTATCTTGTCTCATGTTCATGTTTATGTTTTTATTTCCATTGGTTTTCTCGATGTTGTATCACTAGGGTGCGGGGTAAGGCACGATCCGGGCCGGATCGGGTCGTGACAAAAGTGGTATCGAGCGATTAATCCTCGGAAAGTGTCTGAACCGTGTCTAGTAGAGTCTTGATTATCGATGTGTTGTGCACCACATCTATAATCGAGGCTATAGGACATTTAGGATTGGTTTCCATTCTTCTCATTCGAGATCGTGCCTTAGAGGCGTGTGATAAGATTGGACCCTCCCAGCATACTTCGTTTTTACGGTGATGCCTCGCGTAAAAGGCAACCCGGGCGAAGAAGGCAAAGCGGAGAGGAGGCTGCGAGTAAACGCGGCGAAGGCCACGATACGAGCCTCGATCCGCGATGCAGGCGAGAGGAGATGAGTTACAAGTGGGCCCGATTGATGGCGGGGTTGTGGCGGACTTGAGGATAAATGGGCGGCCTTAGCGGTTCGATGCTTGTGGTTCACCCTAGATCGAGATAGTTCGAGGCTACGGGATTTTTACGAGTTGTAGGCGCGAGTTTTATGGGTGAGGCACGAGGATGATCCGGCAGGAGTTCATCAAGCGATTCTGACGGATCGTAAGTGATCGAGGCATCGGAGACGAGTCGGTGGTCTAGGTTCGCATCACCGCGTGATACGCGATCGTGGTTTGATTCGTGGGGTGTCCGGGAGAGCATGCACTTCCGGCTTTATGGGGCCAATTCTCGAGGCCTTTCTTGCACATTTCTTGCCTCCACGGATGAGAGGGCTCGGGCGACAGTTTTTGGTGTTCTGGCGAGCAGGCGTGCGGTTCGGGAGTACAATGTGGAGTTCGACTCATTGGCGTGCGTCCCAGCGTTGGTAGCTAGTATGGAGGATCGAGTGCACCGATTTATTCTGAGGGCTCGATGATCACCTGGCGAGTTGTTGGTGTAGCTCTTCACCGGCATGGACATTACTGCGTGCGAGCTTATGCACGGATGTGAGAGAGGATAAATCGACGGAATGACCGAGTCGTGAGAAGAGGCGAGCAGCGGGGTCCTTTGGTGACTTTCGAGGCGGACCGCCTCGGAAGCGAGCGATTGTGCGCCTCCACGATCTGAGTGGTCCTCGCGGCGCCGGGACGCGAGATATTCGGGAGCGGTCGGGGCTCCCGTGTTTGATTCTCGGGAAGCGAGTGCTCGCGGATGAGTTGCCACTTGTCTCCGTGTGGCGTTGTGGAAAGCTTCATAAGGGAGAGTGTCGTACTAACTCGGGAGATTGTTATTTTTGCGGCCAGCGGGGCCGTCGGCAGAAGGCTGTCCGACGAGTATGCGGTAGGATAGCATGGACTACTAGAGCGATTGCGGGTTCTTCACCTTAGCTTGAGCGGGATGTTCGTACCGGCAGCCGGTGAAGGTCGCGGTGGAAGTTCCCGATTTTAGTGGTCCTTTGAACCGCCTATTTTTCGTATATCCTTAACCCTTTAAAGATTTGTATCGTGATATGATGACCTTATTATTGTGTGCTACGTTCGGATAAGCGTTATGATGGTTATGAGTTAGAAAGCTTGGCTAGTTGAAAGGATTTGTATGGGGCATGGAAAGTGTGAACTTTAGAATATTTCATGTTGAGACCTTAGATGTAAGGTCGTCTTGAGTACAGATTTTCAAGTGATCCTTGTGGAATACATTTTATGCCTAGAATGTGTTGTGTGATAATTTCCTTGAGTAGTGTTGAATGGAAGTGGTAGCTTTCATGACTGTTGAGGTAAGATTGTTAGGGTCGGGAACAAGGCGTGATGCGTTAGTGGATCGGGTTGGGGCCATGTTGAGGGCCAACCGCGGCCGGTTTCAAAGTGGGGTCAGCCACAGGTGGTCAGCCCGGTGGTAGGGTCACGAGGGTGCTAGGCCCAGTTTAGTTGACCACCGTATGAGTTCGTGGGTGTTTCGACCAGCGATGGATCGTGAAGGCGGGAATGGCCTTAAGGAAGATCGAGGCTAGTAAGATGACCAAGTTTGGGGTAGTGACTCCAAAGTTTTGGAAAGCGAAGTATGAATGCATTATACTAGAAGAGTTCGGTGTTCGAGAAGAGTCTGACGAGTAAGAGTAGAGACGAGCATGTATTGCGAGCATAGATATGATCATTTCTTGTAAAGAGAGAAGGTCACGAAGGATGTATATTTTAGACCTCAGGGATCGCATGCAGTCCGGTACCATTTGTTGGGTCGCCGGAGTGACACTAGAACCTCGCGGCAAAGTGACAAAAGTTGTGATGTTAGAGGTGTTTCCTCGTGGACTTAGATATAAGTATTTGCGTGCGGGTGTTGTTTCGTGGCCAGTTGTGGCGTTGGAAACTTATTAGAAGAACTTTATCGTTATCCGTCTTGAGAAGGAACATTCGGGACGAATGTTTCTAAGGAGGAGAATGTTATACCGTATTTCGGAGTATGTGCGTGAGGCGTCGTATAATAATTTGAGCCTTAAAGTTGGATAGTTTCGAAATTTGTGCACAAGTGCCGAAAAGAGTCGTTTTCTGACGAAACGTTTCCACAGCTTTTGTAGGAAAATTCGGCTATGTCATTTTTAATTTTTGCGGATTTTTAGAGGCGAAACATTTTGGACCAACGGGAGGGTGACAAGTGTCACCTCACATTAACCTGAGTGGACGACAAAGGGACGAACAAGGTGGCTTGTTTTGTCTTGGAGTTGGTAGGATATTTTGTGTGCAAGTTGGCTTAGGACACTTGCCCAAATCTTGGCCTTACACTTGCCTTGCACTTGGCGTAATCTTGGCCATTGGTTGGCCATCCCTTGACTATAAATACCCTCTTATGTTGATGAACCTTCATCCAAAAATCCTTTCTAAGTGTTAAAATCTCTCCCCCCCCTTAAGTGTAGTTCTCGTCCAAATCACCTCCCCCTTTGTGAGCCCTTGGCCGAGAGCCACCCCTCCTCCCCTTTGTGGTGTTTGGCCGTGGGGTACCCACTGCTAGTTGTTTTCGTATAATACCCACTTTTGTGGTATAGAAATACTCTCTAGTATTGTTATAATGCCCAAAATACTCTAGCCCATATACCTTATAGTACTTCCAAAGTTACCTCTATCGTAGAGCAGGAAATACTATTATACTTCCTCGATCAAAAACGAAACCCTAAGTAAATCTTCACGTAGTTGAAGTTATAAGTAGAAGTTGGTTAGAACTTCTAAGGGTTGTTGGAGCGGATTGGGCGCCGGAGTAGGAGCTAAACCTTGCTCGGGATCGACATATAAACTCGGATAATTTTGGGCTTATCGAGGTAAACACTCTTGACCTTCTATTGTAATTGGGAATTACATGTTGTAGGAATATATAGTTGATGTATACTATATATAGAAATGAATAATACTTACGGCAATGTCTTGCGACTTAAGCTGAATTTAAAGAAAGCGAGCGTAATTACATGGGGTGTATTCAGATGAACTTGTGTAACATTACTTGTAGTAGAATTGTACGTCAGGTTAGGCGTGTTAACCCCACGGTTGGCTTGGTAGCGGCCTCGATAGAGGAGGAGATTTACGCTGTTGCGGGAGAGTCTTTGCGAATTTTACGTAGAATATGGAGCGATGAGATCTAGATGTTAATAAGCGCCTTGTGGCCTTATAGGTTGAAGTACTACGTGTGGTGCGATCTACGTGGCTTAAGGAGTAGCCGACGGTTTGAAGTACTTGGGCGTTTTGCTATTAGTCGGCACTCGTCGAGGTATGTGAACCTCTTCCTATCTCTTCTAGCATGATATGTGTGAACTATGTAGTGCGGTGAGCGTACGTGTGTTAAGCGTGTTTGATTGTTTTAAAACATAAAGTGTTATAACGGCTTTATGGGAAGTTGGTTATAACAGCTTTATGTAAATAAGAAAATACTTTGTGGTTTTAAAAGGTAACTGATGTGAATTATAACTGGCTAGTTATAATAAAGAACTTGATGTATTTCAAAAGATTTATAAATCGTTTTGAAGGGAGAGTAACACTTGGTTTTAAAGGTTTTAAAAAGAGTTATACTAGCTTATGGGAAGTTAGGTATAATGTCTTAAGAAAGGTAAAGAAAATGGTTTACTGATGTTAGAAGTTAAAAGACTTGATCTTATAAGATAAGAGACTTAACTTATTTGTTTTAATGTGGATGCTTGTGTGAAACCTCATTCGTGAGTAATGAGTACTTGGTTTTATTTAATGGGATAAGGTTTTACTGATTTCGGAAATCAGAATGTGTATCGACAGACCACTGCAGCGTTAATAAAGGAAAATGTATTGAATAATGAAGTATTGTATTAAAACCAGTAGAAACCTCCATCTGCATAGAAGCTAAGATGAGACAAAATGATATTACATACCCTAGATCATGGCTGCTTAATAAGATCGATTATAAACAAGAATAAACTACTCACATATAAGGCATATGTTTCTCAAATCATTAAAGGAGAATTATGTTTTAAAGGATTAAAACTATGAACTACGAAACCTTTTCTAAAAATGAGAAACTTGAGCATTTGAAATTAGGCAAACTTGAACGTTTGGAAAATAAGGTTGTTACTTGATTTTACAAAGGAAAGCATTTTGTTTATTTAACAATGCTCGTCACTCTATCTTTTATACTACGGACATCGGGTGACTTTTATAAAAGGAATGGATCTCTTTAAAAGGAATTTAACGTACGTAGTACTTTAGGGTTAAAAATCCGGACTTTGGCATAAAATGAAAGTAACTTTGAGTTGTGTAACTTGCCTATGCTTGTGTTGTGTAACTTGCCTATACTGGTTGTTGTGTAACTTGCCTATGCTTGTGTTGTGTAACTTGCCTATGCTTGTTGTTGCGTAACTTGCTTATGCTTGTGGTGATAGCCTTGGTTGTGCAAGAATGGTTATTTTATGGACTAGCTCCCCATGAGGTTTCTTACTGTTCGGCCTTGGTCCCTGGTGGTCGGCTCTCGTACTTGCCCCGTCTCATGGCTGATTCGGCCTTGGTATCCGGTAGTCAGCCCTCGCACTTGCCCCGTTCAGTGTAGTGACGAAGTCTCGTGTCTGACCTTGGTCCCCGTGGTCACCCTCGTACTTGCCCGGTCGACTCGTGGCCGGCCTTGGTATCCGGTGAGTCGGCTCTCGCACTTTCCGTATCGGCCGTGTTTTGGTTGCATTATATTATTGATGCGGTCGGATCTGGTAGTTATACTTGTCTATACGGTTTTTATGACACAGTGGGACACGGTGTTCATGCATACTCCTTGGTATTGTCATATCATAAAGCTGCCGTGATGAGGAAGAAATTCCGCACGCAGTGATAATTTGGAGCGTGAGTCCACGACTTGATGTAATTAGTTATATGTTATGTCGTAGTTTGGTCATCATACATGTCTCCGCTTTATATAGACTATTATGATTTCATTTCAGTATTCTGATTTCACATACTTGGTACTGTTGTCTTGACCTCCTTGAAGTGCGTTAAATCATGCAGTAGAAGTACATTGGTGTCGATCCATTATTAGGATCACCTTTCGCGTATTGGGAAGCTCAGTTCCTTGGAGGCTTATATTTTTGGTATGTGTTCCACTGAGTTGTAGGTTCTTGTACATTCGGGGTATGGCGGGCCCTGTCCGTCATAGTTGTTGTAAATCTTAAGTGCATGCTTTGTGTGGGCGGGGTTTTGTAAAAAGGATTAAACTGCTCGTTTTGAAAGAGTTGTTTATATATATTTTAATGGAAGGTAACCGTTTGGTTGGCTTTGTTTTATTATCTTGTCTCATGTTCATGTTTATGTTTTTATTTCATTGGTTTTCTCGATGTTGTATCACTAGGGTGCGGGGTAAGGCACGATCCACGGGCCCGGATCGGGTCGTGACATAACCTCGGCATCAACACGGACTCCGCGATCCGCGTGGTCACATGGACGCGTGAGGTATTTATCGCGTCGGTAACACACGGAGTTATCATCCGGAACTCCGCGACTCGCGCATAGGTCACGTGGACCCGCGTGAGGTATTCCTCGCGCATCGGGGTGGCTAGCCCTCGGCCTCGTAACAAGTCGAGGGTAAGTGATATAATATCGGCCTGGCCTTATCGTTAAACAACATAAGCAGAACAAGGAAACCCCCTTTACACAAACGTCACAAGACACTAACACACGTAGCATCATAACATGTCTACTTATCAAACCAACTTACCACACCTTCAGAAATCATTACAAGGCTTTTATAAACAAATAAGTAAACCGTTTCCTCTTATCTTTCTCAAGTCGTTATACCTAACTTCCCATAAAGCTAGTATAACACTTAAACTTTTTGAAAAACCAAGTATTACTTTTCTTCCAAAAATGATTCATAACTCTTTTGAAATACTTCAAGATTCTTATTATTTAAAACTCAAGTCAAAAGACATCAAAGTAAAACCAAATTTAGTTAACACACGTACGTCTACCTTACTATATATATTTCACAAATATCATGCTCAAGAGGATAAGAAGAATCACATACCTCCTCGGCTAAATCCACCTGCCAAGTCGAATATGTCGCGCGCATAGTATCAACCTATAATAGTCAAATACGTCTATCAACGTCTAGACTACTTCGTAGAATATTCTAAGCAGAATGTTCTTTATTTTACGGAAAATTGGGCAGCACCTCCCTCCCCGCAATACTACACAAGTCTACTGTAAACACAGTCCAATGTAAATACAGTTCAATTCTCTTCTTTAACATCCTTCTATATATCTTATACTCAATTCTAAACTACTACAATATGTAATCTCCAATTACAATAGAAGGACAAAGATTATTACCTCGATAAGCCCAAAAATTATCCAAGATTATAAGTCGATCCTGCGCAACGTTTAACTCCTATTCTGTACGCTCCAATCCGCTCCAAGAAACCCTTAGAAGTTTCTAACCAACTTCTCCTAATACTTCATCCAACTATGAAGATTTTCCCAGTGTTTCGTTTTGTGACTAAAGGAAATAAAGTAGTATTTCCGGGCTCTTAGTATAGAGGTAACTTGGGAATACTACAAGGGATTTAGGCTAAGGTATTTTGGGATAGTAACAATACTTGAAGAAATTTTTTCT
The DNA here is from genome assembly GCA_029844215.1 of Przewalskia tangutica. Lineage (NCBI taxonomy): Eukaryota > Viridiplantae > Streptophyta > Magnoliopsida > Solanales > Solanaceae > Przewalskia > Przewalskia tangutica. Next base: position 111,501,726 of record CM056718.1, read on the forward strand.
ACAAAGGGGGGGGGGGAGTTTCGGACGAGCCTACAACAAAGGGGGGGGGGTTTTTTTGACTTTGAAATTGTTTAAGTTGATGAAGAAGTAGTGCAACGTAATGGGGTATTTATAGGACATTGATGGCCAAGATTCAAGCATGTGTATGGTGAGGATTTGGTCCATGTGTGAGTGGAGTCTTCCAACCAAGTGTCCACCACAACTTTGAGACATATGTCCACCACAACCTTGGGACATATGTCCACCACAAAAATGAGACATGTGGCTAGCCACATGTCTCCAAAAAAACGTCCAAGGCCAGGGTCCCCCTTCCCACTTGCCCCACAAATATCTTGCAAGACTTTGACTACTTGACTTGGCCACTTGCCCTCTAATTTTCGTCCAACATGTGCCACCTAGGGGTGACACATGTCACCCTCTTATTGGTCCAAAATATTTCATCTCTCGGAAAAATCCGTAATTGGTTAAAATATTAAAAACGTAAAATTTCCTTCACAAGGTTCGGAATCTTTTCCGTTGGAAGTTCACAATTTCATTCTTAACCTAATTAGGGCTATACATACGTACGTACATCCTTACATAAGTATTCTGGAACTACGGGGTATAACAAGATCGATCTGGTACCAAGTATGTGGCGAAAAATCATGCTGAAATCATAATAGTCTATATAAAGCAGGAGACATGTATGATAACCAAACTACAGTCCACAATATATAAACAGTCATGTCAAGTCAGGGACTCACGCCCTCAAAGTCATCACTCAAATATAACTATGGGTCTCACGCCCACAACATCAATCATGCCCGTGGAATACCTTCCTCACTGCCGGCAGTCTATGATATAATAACACCAAGGAGTACATGTGAACATCAGGTCCCACCTGTGTCATAAAACCGTACGGGGCAAGTACGAAGGAATAGCTACCAGATCGACTGCGTCGTATCGACCAGGCAAGTACGAAAGCCGGCTACGTAACCTACCGTGCAACAATACTAAATAACTATATCACGAAGGCGACGCGTGGCAAGTCGATAGCCTACCGGATCCTCCTGCGCCCACGTGGTCGCGGGGCCAAGTAACGAGCTAACCACGGATCACAACCGTAGTCACGAGACTTCGTCCAAACACCGACTCATGGCGACCGCGTGGCAAGTGCGATAACCTCTACCGGATCCTCCTGCGCCACGTAGGCGGCGGGGCAAGTAACGAGCTAACCACGGATCCTGGCCGTAGTCACGAGACCGCCACAAATCTTGACTCGCGAAGGCGGCACGTGGCAAGTCGATAGCCTCTTCCAGATCCTCCTGCGCCACGTAGGCGGCGGGGCAAGTAACGAGCTAACACTGAGATCCTGGCCGTAGTCACGAGACTTTGCCACATGGCGACTCGCGAAGGCGACACGTGGCAAGTGCGATAGCCTCTACCAGATCCTCACTGCGCCCACGTAGGCGGCGGGGCAAGTAACGAGCTAACCACGGATCACAACCGTAGTCACGAGACTTCGCCACAAAGCGAGCGGGGCAAGTCTGGCCAACTACGAGAACCAACTGCATCGGCAATGGCCAAGGCAAATGCGGGGATAGCTACCAGAACCTAGGCCGAATCAGTAAACCTCATGGAGAGCTAGTCCATGGAACAACAATCCTAATGGAACCATACCTGTGGGCCATCCAGCGTGTCGATGGGTCGAGGATATAACAAGATAACACTCCTAGTGGAAGCATACCCGTGGGCCACCCATCGTGTCAGTATGTCCAATCAACCAGATAGCCGGCCCTCCATCGAGAGACTCGGTAGCACAGAATCAAAACACTTGCATAACAAAGGCTATCACAACAAGCATAGGCAAGTTCAACGTACTCATAGACTTTCATTTTATTACAATTTCCATACCTTCTTTTTAAACCATCTTAAGACAAAACCATGCCTTTCTTTTAAACCAAAACACTTCAAATTCCTCAAGTCTCTTTTCTTTTAGAAAACAAGTTCCTTACTTTGGAATTTAAGAAAAATCAATACTTGTTATTAATGATCTTATTAAAGCAGCCATGATCTAGAAAATGTAATACAATTTTGTCTTATCTTAGCTTCTATGCAGATGGAGGTTTCTACTGGTTTTAATAATAATTAATTAGTCAATACATTTTCCTTTATTAACGCTGCAGTGGTTTGTTCGATACTTATTCTCATTTCCGAAATCAATATAACTTATTCCTTTTAAAACCCAATTACCCATTTCTTATAAATGCGGTTTCACAACTTTTTAACACAAACCAAGTCCTTAATATTTCACATCAAGTCATTTATAAGTCAAGTCTCTTATCTTTTAAAAACCACAAACCATTTCTTTACCTACATAAAGTTGTTATAACAAACTTCCCATAAAGCCGTTATAACACTTTATGTTTTAAACCAACCAAATTCGTTTAGCACACGTACGTCTACCGTACTACATAGTTCACAACAATCATGCTAGAAAAGATAGGAAGAGGTTCACATACCTCGCGACGATTATCGACAATTAGCAAAACGCTCCATAGTACTATAACCCTGCTAGCCTTTTCCACCCTTCCAGTAGAATACGCTACTCGTAGTATTTCAACCTATAAAGGCCACAAAACGTCTATCAACTTCTCGATCTCTTCGTAGAACATTTCCAAGTACAAGGTTCCTTATTCTATGGAAAATTGGGCAGCACCTCCCCCTCCCCCCGTAACCACATAAATCTCCTCCTCTATCAAGGCCCGCTACCAAGCCAAAACTCCAAGGGGGTTACACGTCTAACCGGACGTGTACAACACTGCCCCACAATAATACTACAAGTCTACTGTAAATACAGTCCAATGTAAATACAATTCAATTCTTTTATAATCATCCTTCCAATAAATCCTATACTCAATTCTAAACTACTACAATATGTAATATTCAATTACAATAGGGGGACAAAGATAATTACCTCGATAAGCCCAAAATTATCCAAGATTAATAAGTCGATCCTGAGCAACGCTTAGCTCCAATTCTTTACGTTCCAACCCGCTCCAAGCAACCCTTAGAAGCTCCTAACCAACTCCTCTTCAAGATCCAACTCCAAAAAGTGAAGAACACTTAGGCTCAAACTATGGCAAGTTTCGGCCAAGGCAAGGTTTCTAGGCTAGGGGTGTGAAATCTTTTCCAACTCTTGGTACACAATCTTCCTAACACCCTAAGGAAGAATGTCACGACCCGAACCGGGGCCCGTGACTGGTGCCTTACCCCGGGCACCCTAGTGATACAACATCAGAGAAAATCAGCGAAAATAAAAACATGAACATGAAACAAGAGATATGATAAAAAAACAGGCCAAGCGATTTGCCTTCTTGCGTATATCTGAGAATGCAGTTACATCCTTTACAACCACGCCCACAGTACTACGGACCTGCAATAAAGTGACAACAACTATGGCGGGACATGGCCCGCCATACCACGAATGTACAAGAACCTCTGGACTCGTGGTAACATACCACAAGATAAGCCTCGGAGAAAGCGGGGCTTCCTAATACGCTGACTGTGATCCTATGGCGAGGATCTACAACCGATGTACCTCTACTGCGGCATGACGCGGCCCGAAGGAGGTTAGTACAACAGTACCAAGTATGTGGCTGAAATCAGTAAATGAAATCATGGCGATCTATATAAAGCAGAGACATGTATGATAGCCAAACTACGATTTACAACATAAAAGTAGTCATGTCAAGTCGTGACTCACACCTCAAGTCATCCTCACGCGTGGAACTCCTTCCTCTTTGGCGATCTAGGTATAAATCATATGATCATTATAACATGTCTCGGCCCGTCATGGGACTCGATAGGAATCGTATGGAATACATGTCTCGGCCCATCTCATGGGACTCGATAGGAATCGTATGGAATACATGTCTCGGCCCATCTCATGGGACTCGATAGGAATCGTATGGAATACATGTCTCGGCCCATCTTATGGGACTCGATAGGAATCGTATGGAATACATGTCTCGGCCCATCTCATGGGACTCGATAGGAATCGTATGGAATACATGTCTCGGCCCATCTCATGGGACTCGATAGGAATCGTATGGAATACATGTCTCGGCCCATCTCATGGGACTCGATAGGAATCGTTCACAACCAATCAGCCGACCTCGAGAGGCGGCGGTATAAATACGATGCTTGAACAACAAGGCTATCACACGCAAACATAGGCAAGTTACACACAACTCAAGGTACTTTCATTTTATGTCAAAGTCCGGGTTTTAACCCCAAAGTACTACATACGTTAAATTCTTTTAAAAGATCCATTTCTTTTACAAAGGTCACCCGATACCCGTAGTATTAACATAGAGTGACTAACATTTATAAGTAAACCAAAACACTTTCCTTATTAAAATCAAGTAACAACATTCTTTTCCAAAAGTCCAAGTTTGCCTAATTTCAAATGCTCAAGTCTCTTATTTTCGAAAGATTCAATAGATCATAGTCTTAATCACTTAACGTAATCTCCTTTTAAAACAATTGAGTAACATATGCCTTATGTGTGCGTAGCTTGTTCTTGTTTATAACCATCTTATTAAAGCAGCCATGATCTAGGAAATGTAATACAATTTTGTCTTATCTTAGCTTCTATGCAGATTGAGATTTCTACTGGTTTTAATATAATTCATTAGTCAATACATTTCCTTTATTAACGCTGCAATGGTTTGTTCGATACTTATTCTCATTTCCGAAATCAGTAAAACATTATTCTTTAAAAGCCAAGTACTCATTACTTACGAATGAGGTTTCACAACTTTTTAACAAAATTCATAGTCCTTAACATTTCATAAAACGTCATTTATAAGTTAAGTCTCTTATCTTTTAAGATCACATCTCTTAACTTCTAAAATCAATAAACCATTCTTTTACGTACATAAAGTCGTTATAACTAACTTCCCATAAAGCTATTATAACACCTTATGTTTTAAACCAAACAAAAATCGTTTATCACACGTACGTCTACATTACTACATAGTTCACAACAATCATGCTAGAAAAGATAGGAAGAGGTTCACATACCTCGCGACGATTATCGACAAATAGCAAAAGCGCTCAAGTACTTCAACCCGTCGGCTACTCGTAAGCCAAGTAGATCACGCCACACGTAGTACTCACTCTAAAATGGTCATAGTACTTATCAAACCTTACTTACCATTGAAGACTTATACCAATAAAAAGCCCTCTAATTCTACGGAAAATTCGCGACTTCCCCGTTTTACTCACTTTTCCATCTTTCTCAAGGCGAATAACGTAATTATATGCCATATATAAGGCGTAATAATTAAACAACATAAAGAAGGGATTACACGCCCAAGCGGTAGCGGTTTACTATCACGCCTTAATAACAATAAGTAAAGAAGGGGATTACGCGCAACCGTGTAGCGGTTTACTATCACGCCTTCATAACAATACAATAATTAAAAAGGGATCACACGCCCGAAGCGGGCAGCGATTGAACAATCTTCCCTTAACGAAATGTAAATACGGTCAAAGTAAATCTGATCCTTAAGTTGGGGTCCTTGGCCAACTTTGTCCATTTTATTTATCCAAATTACTCATTAGTCATCCAACTTATATTTCCATTCTTAATATAAGTTATAGTTACTTGTTAAATACTTCTTCACAAGTAAGGTACGTTGAATACGTTTTTACCATTTTAATGGCTAACGATCCTTTCTTTTAACAAGTTAACAAGATCCAACTCTTCCAAACTTTACTCCATATATTATATAATCCATAATATACTTATAATATATGTATAATAACCAATTCACAAAGAGGTTTAAGTTTTACTACCTCAAATAGCCCAAGAATATCCAAGTTCTTAAAGTCGCTCCAAGCAAGTCTTAGCTCCAAATCTTTACGTTCCAATCCGCTACAAGCAACCCATAGAATCTCCTAACCAACTTCTCTTCAAGATTCAACTCCAAAAAGTGAAGAACACTTAGGGTTCCAACAAGACAACTTTCGGCCAAGGCAACAAATAGAGGTTAGGGGTGTGAAATCTTTTCCAACTCTTGGTACACAATCTTCCTAACACCTTAGGGAAGAACACTTAAGAGTTTAAGAATTGTTGGACAAATTTTGCTCAAGAAAAGGGGGCAAAGCCAGAGCAAGTCAAGGGAGAAGGAGGGTTGTTCAAGTCTTGAAATGGTTAAGTGTGGAAGATTTCATCAACTAGTAGTGCATATATAGGACAACCAAGGGCTAGGATGAAGGCAAGTGTGTGGTTGAGATTGGGGACAAGTGTGTGTGGGCCCCACAAGCCACTTGTCTAACTAAAAAATATCTTGCAAGACAAGGCCACTTGTCTTGCCACTTGTCAAGTGATTTCGGCCAAGAGCCACCTAGGGGGGTGACACGTGTCGCCCTCCTACTCGTCCAAAATATTTCATCTTCCAAAAATATCCATAATGGCCAAAATCTCAAAAACAAAGCGGGCCCTACAAAACCGTAAATTTCTCCCGTGGGCCCCACGTGACCATTTCCGAAAATAAAATCTCAAAATTCTAATATAATTCAAGAATCCTAAAAACCAAATCTGCGAATCCAATTCCCATCAACGAACATTTTCCTTTATAAAAGCGGAAACTTTTACGTGAAAAATCACATCTTTCTTTCTTTCCAAAATTTACATGCCGTATTCTCAAATGCGTGCGTCCGCATACATACCCTGGAACTACGGGGTATAACATTCTTCCCCCCTTAGAAACATTCGTCCCGAACGTTCCTTCTAAGTCTCGAAATGTCACGACCCGTTCCGGGGCCCGTGACTGGTGCCTTACCCCGGGCACCCTAGTTATACAACATCAGAGAAAAACCAGCATAAATAAAAACTTAAACATTTAAATAGACATGGATCAAGATAAAGAAAATAGGCCAACCAAAACGGTTGCCTTTCAACATATATATATGTATAGACATTTGAGCGATTACAATCCTTACCCGCCACTTGTGATTACTCTGGACCTCTAAGAGTTTCTGACAACTATGGCTTTAACAGTGGGGCCGCCATACCACGAATGTACAAGAACCTACGGACTCGGGTAACATACCAAAGATAAGCCTCCAAGGAACGAGCTTCCCAATATCTTTGAAAGGTGATCCTATAAGCGGGGATCGACAAATGATGTAACTCTACTGCGGCGTGAGCGGCCGAAGGAGTCGATCTGCAGTACCAAATATGCGAAAGCGTAAAATCGTAAATGAAATCATAGCGATCTATATAAAGCGGGAGACATGTATGATAACCAAACTACTGATGCACATATAAACGATCATATCAAGTCGGTCTCACGCCTCCAAATCATCACTCGTACGTGGAATTCGCCATCGCTGGCGACTATGATATAACAACACGAGGTATATGTGAACACGGGTCCCACTGTGTCAATAAAACCGTCACGGGCAAGTATAACTACCGGATCCGACCGTACGATAATAATGTACAACCATATCATGAAGTTGACACGTGGCAAGTGCACTAGCCTCACCAGATCCACTGCGCCACGTGGTAGCGAGGCGATGAATCGGCGGGCACCGATCACAACCGTAAGTCACGAAGCTCCATCCCAACACCGACTCGCGAAGGCGACACGTGGCAAGTACACTAGCCTCGCCAGATCCACTGCGTCACGTGGCGGCGGGGCAAGTGAATCGGCGGGCACCGATCACAACCGTAAGTCACGATACCGCGCGAAGGCGACCGTGGCAAGTGCGATAACCTACGCGGATCCACTGCGTCCGTGGTAGCGGGGGTAAATAAGCGACGCGCGATCCTGGCCGTAAGTCACGATGCCGCCATAACCAAAATGGTCACATGTCCACATAATCCTCAATGGTGTAGACATGCCCATTTAACAACTCTTTGGAAGCGTACGTGGAATCTCCGTCGCTTTGATGCGTCAAGTAAGTTCTCAACAAGTCAATCGGCCCTCCATCGAGAGACGCGGTAGTATAGAAACACAATTTTTGCACAACAAAGACTATCACCATAAGCATAGGAAAGTTACACAACACCAAACATAGGTAAGTTACACAACAACAAGCATAGGCAAGTTATACATAACTCAAGGTACTTTCATTTTATGTCAAGGTCCGGGTTTTAACCCTAAAGTACTACGTACGTTAAATTCCTTTTAAAGAGATCCATTCCTTTTATAAAAGTCACCCGATACCCGTAGTATAAAATAGAGTGACTCACATTTTTAGGTAAACCAAAACACTTTCTTTTTCAACAACATTCTTTTCCTTAAAGTTCCAGTTTGCCTAATTTCAATTACTCTAGTCTCTTTATTTTAGAAAAGTTTCATAGTTCAATGTCTTAATCTCTTTTAAAACAATTGAGTAACATATGCCATAGGTGTGAGCAGTTTATTCTTGTTTATAAACAATCTTATTAAGCAGCCATGATCTAGGAAATGAAATATCATTTTGTCTCATCTTAGTTTCTATGCAGATGGAGATTTCTACTGGTTTTAATAATACTTCATTATTCAATACATTTTCCTTTATTAACGCTGCAGTGGTTTGTCGATACTCATTCTGATTTCCGAAATCAGTAAAACATTTCTCCTTTTAAAAACTAAGTACTCATTACTCACGAATGAGGTTTCACACAAAATTCATATTAATTCATTCAAGTCGAGTCTCTTATCTTTTAAGATCAAGTCTCTTAACTTCTAAAAATCAGTAAACCATTTCTCTTTACCATTCTTAAGACGTTATACCTAACTTCCCATAAAGCTAGTATAACTCTTATATTTTCAAAACCAAGTATTACTCTTCTTTCAAAACGGTTTATTAATCTTTTGAAAAACTTCAAGATTCTTTATTATTCAGGCTTAAGTCAAAAGACATTGCCGTAACACTACATTCAGTTAACACACGTACGTCTACCGTACTATATATATATTCCTTTTAAAATATTTCAAGGTTCTTATTATTCAGGCTTAAGTCAAAACACATTGCCGTACAACTATATTCAGTTAGCATACGTACGTCTACCACATTATATATACATATTATTCAGGCTTAAGTCAAAAGACATTGCCACACGTACGTCTACCGTACTATATATATTCCTTTAAAATACTTCATGCTCAAGAGTATAGGAAGAATCACATACCTCGCGACGATTATCGACTATAAGCAAAAGCGCTACGGCTATAACCCGGCTAGCCTTGTCCACCTTCTAAGTAGCACATGCTACTTGCGAACATTCAACGATAAAGGTTATCGATCTCAGTAAATACGATCCTATGTAAATACGATTTAAATCTTCTACTCTAATATTCTTCCGATGTGATTTGATTCAAGTCTATTACGTAATATCCTTCTATTACGATTCAATTCTCTTCTATGAATCTTATATTCATTTATATACAACTACGTATGTAATTCCCAATTACAATAGAAGAATGATAGTATTTACCTCGATGAGCCCAAAATTATCCAAGGTTAATGTCGATCTGAGCAACGTTTAGCTCTACTCCGTGCGCTCGATTCGCTCCAAGAAACCCTTAGAAGTTCTACACAACTTCTACTTAGTACTCCAACCAATTATGGAGATTTTTCCATAGGGTTTCGTTTAGTGGCTAAAGGAAGTATAATAGTATTTTCCGGGCTTTTCGTAAAGAGGGTACTTTGGAAAGTACTACAAGGTATATGGGCTAAAGTATTTTGGTATTATAACAATACTTGGAGAGTATTTCAATACCACAAAAAGGGGTATTTATCACGAGACAACTAGGCAAGGGGTACCCTCTCGGCGATCCTCACTCGAGGAGGCTCTCGGCGAGCTTCTCAAGAGGGGGTTGGGCGAACTCAACTCACAAAAGGGGGAGGGATTTCAAGACTTGGAAAATGATTTTAGGATGAAGAAGTTCATCAACTTAGAGGGGTATTTATAGGTCAAGGAATGTCCAACCAATGGCCAAGATCCATCCAAGTGTTAGGCAAGTGTAAGGCTAGGATTAAGCCATGTGCACCTTATCCATCTACCACACCAACTTGCACAAATATCCTACCTAACCAAAGCCACCTTTTTCGTCCCTTTGCCGCCCCACTTCCTTCCAATGTGAGGGTGACACATGTCACCCTCCCATTGGTCCAAAATGTTTCGTCTCTCGGAAAAATCCGCAAAAATTATAAATGAGATAGCCGGAATTTTCCCTTCGCAAGTCTTGTAAAATGTTTCGTCGAAAAACGACTCTTTTCGGCACTTATGTACAATTTTCGAAACTTGCCAAATCTTTAAGGCTCAATTTTTTATACGTACGCCCTCACGTACATACTCTGGAAATACGGGGTATAACATTCTCCCCTCCTTAGAAACATTCGTCCCGAATGTTCCTTCTCAAGACGGACAACGATGAAGTTCTTCTTAACAAGTTGCCAATGCCACACCTGGCCACAAAATAACACACGTTCTCTTCCTTCCTTACTCGTCGTACCATTCTCGAACACTCGAACTCTTTTAGTATACGTACCACACTTTAGTCATCGCTTTAGTTTCCAAAACTTTGGAGTCATGTCACGACCCGTTCTGGGCCCGTGACTGGTGCCTTACCCCGGGCACCCTAGTGATACAACATCAGAGAAAACCAGCGGAAATAAAAAACCTTAAACATGAAATGAGAGACATGATAGATAAACAGGCCAACCAAAACAGTTGCCTTGGTATATATACATAAAAACCCGACAGTTATCCTTTTACAAAAACCCTTCCCCAGCGATTACTACAGACCTCTAAGATTTTTTTTCAACAGCAATGACGGGATAGGGCCCCGCCATACCCCTGAATGTACAAGAGACTACAACTCAGGGAAACCTACCAAAGATAAGCCTCCGAAGGAACGGAGCTTTCCAACACGCTGAAATGTGATCCTAAGAGCGAGGACCCACGAACGATGTACCTCTACTGCGGCGTGAACGGCCGAAGGAGGTCGATCAACAGTACCAAGTATGTGAAAGCGTAAAATCAGTAAATGAAATCATAGCGATCTATATAAAGCGGGAGACATGTATGATAACCAAACTACGATATCTGACATATAACAATCGTATTAAGTCGGGGACTCGCCTCCAAATCATCACTCGTGCGTGGAATTCCTTCCTCACCGCGGCGATGCATGATATGATATCAACAAGACAGCAATCCAAATGGGAGCATACCCGTGCGCTACGCATCGTGTCAGTATGTCCAAAGGGAAACAATAAGACAACATTCCAAATGGAAACATACCCGTGCGCTACGCATCGTGTCAGTATGCCCAAAGGGAAACAATAAAGCAGCATTCCAAATGGAAACATACCCGTGCGCTACGCATCGTGTCAGTATGCCCAAAGGGAAACAATAAAGCAGCATTCCAAATGGAAACATACCCGTGCGCTACGCATCGTGTCAGTATGCCCAAAGGGAAACAATAAGGCAGTATCAAAATGGAAGTATACCCGTGCGCTACGCATCGTGTCAGTATGTCCAAAGCGATTAGCAAAAGTAACACAATCAGCGAGGAGCGTGCGTGGAATTTCTCGTCGCTGTAGCGCGTCGAGTAAGTTCTCAACAAGTCAACCGACCATCGAGGCGCGGTAGTATAGAAACACAATTCTTGCACAACAAAGGCTATCACGACAAGCATAGGCAAGTTTCACAACAACAAGCATAGGCAAGTTTCACAACAACAAGCATAGGCAGGTTTCACAACAACAAGCGATGCGGTTTCACAACAACTCAAAGTACTTTCATTTTATGCCAAGGTCGGGTTTTAACCTAAAGTACTACGTCGTTAAATGCCTTTGAAGAGATTCAGTCTTTTTATAAAAGTCACCCGATACCCGTAGTAAAAAATAGAGTGACTTACATCTGTTAAGTAAACCAAAACAACGACCATACTTTATGTTTTAAACCATTTTAAGACAACATGCCTTTCTTTTCCTAAAGTTCCGGTTTGCCTAATTTCAATTACAAGTCTCTTTTTAGAAAAGTTTCATAGTTCAATGTCTTAATCTCTTTTAAAACAATTGAGTAACATATGCCATAGGCGAGTAGGTTATTCTTGTTCATAATCAACCTTATTAAGCAGCCATGATCTAGAAAATGTAATATCATTTTGTCTCATCTTAGCTTCTATGCAGATGGAGGTTTCTACTGGTTTTAATAATACTTAATTATTCAATACATTTTCCTTTATTAACGCTGCAATGGTTTGTCGATACACATTCTGATTTCCGAAATCAGTAAAACATTATTCCTTTAAAAAACCAAGTACTCATTACTCACGAATGAGGTTTCACACATCTTACAACATTCAAATCAATTTAATTAAGTTAAGTCCCTTATCTTATAAGATCACGTCTCTTAACTTCTAAGATCAAATAGCCATTCCTTTTTTTTTTTATCTCTTTTAGACGTTATACCTAACTTTCCATAAAGCTAGTATAACTCTTAAGTTCTCAAAACGAAGTATTACTCTTCTTTCAAAAAGGGTTTCTTAATGAAAGACTTCAAGTTCTTTATCATCACACATCAAGTCGATTATAACTCAAATCGATTACCTTTTAACAATCACCGGGCTTTTTCTTATCTACATAAAAGTCGTTATAACCAACTTCCCATAAAGCGTTATAACCCTTTATGTTTTAAACCAATCAAATACTTTTAACACGTATGCGTCTCTGGTACTACATAGTTACACACATATCATGCTAGAAAGATAGGAAGAGGTTCACATACCTCGCGGCAGTATCGACTAATAGCAAAAGCGCTCCAAGTACTTCAAACCGCTACTCCTTAAGCCACGTAGATCGCACCACGTAGTACTTCAACCTATAAGGCCACGCGCTTATTAACATCTAGATCTCATTGTTCCATATTCTCTGAAAATTCGGCGACCTCCCCATGACAGCGTAAATCTCTCCTCTATCGAGGCTACCAAGCCAACCGGGGGTTTACGTCTAACCGGGCGTGTACAATTCTACCCACGATAATACTACACAAGTCAGAATATGTCTGATCTATGTAATTACGATTCATCTCACTTTAAATTCGGGCTTAAGTCGCAAGACATTGCTGTAAGTATTATTCGAGCTTAAGTCAAAAGACATTGCCGCACAATTATAATGTTCAGTACTATATATAGTATACTTCAACTATATATTCCTACAACATGTAATTCCCAATTACAATAGAAGGTCAAGAGTGTTTACCTCGATAAACCCAAAATTATCCGAGTATATATGTCGATCCCTGAGCAAGGTTTAGCTCCTACTCAGGCGCTCAATCCGCTCCAAACAACCCTTAGAAGTTCTAACCAACTTCTACTTAAATACTTCAACCAACTATGAAGATTTCCTTAGGGTTTTGGTTTGAGACTAAAAGGACAAAAGGTAGTATTTCCGGGCTCTACGTATAGAGGTAACTTTGGGAATACTACAAGGTATTTGGGCTAAAGTATTTTGGGCATTAAAACAATACTAGGAGAGTATTTCTATACCACAGGGGGTATTTATACGAGACAACTAGGCTAGGGGGTACCCCTCGGCGAGGCTTCACATGAGGGAGGGTGTGGTGGCTCGGCCAAGCTCAACTAGGAGGGGAGAGGGACGAAAAGCTCAAGCTAAGAGGGAGTAGTTTGAGACTTAGATAGATTGCTCAATTTTTGGATGAAGAAAGTTCATCAACTAAGGGGGTATTTATAGGTCAAGTGAAGGCCAACCAATGGCCAAGATGGTGCCAAGTGCAAGGCAAGTGTAAGGCCAAGATTAAGCCATGTGCAACCTTATCCATCTACACAAAATATCCTACCTAACCCTTGACCACAAATTCAACACCAAAAACGTGCAAGCTTAGCCCATTTGCCGTCCAACCTCTTCCAATGTGTCCCGTTAGTCCAAAATGTTACGTCTCTCGGAAAAATCCGCAAAAATTATAAATGACATAGCCGGAATTTTCCCTACGAAAGCTGTGGAAACGTTTCGTCGAAAAACGACTCTAACCGGGTGTTGTGTACAAATTTCGAATCTTGCCTATCTTAAGGCTCAAATTTTATACGCACGTCCCCACGCGTACATACTGGAAATACGGTATAACATTCTCCCCTCGTAGAAACATTCGTCCCGAATGTTCCTTCTCAAGACGGATAACGATAGAGTTCTTCTAATAAGTTGCCAACGCCACAACTGGCCACGAAACACCCGCGTAAATACTTACATCCAAGTCCACGAGGAAACACCTCTAACATCACAAACTTTTGTCACTTTGCCGCGAGGTTCTAGTGTCACTCCGTGACCCAACAAATTGTACCGGATTGCATGCGATTCACGAGGTCTAAAATATACATCCTTCGCCTTCTCCCTTCACAAGAAATGATCATATCTATGCTCGCAATACATGCTCGCCTCTACCCTTACTCGTCGTACTCTTCTCGAACACTTGAACTCTTCTAGTATCATTACCACACTTTAGTCAACGCTTCGTTTCCAACCCTCGAGTCACTACCTCCAAACTTGGTCATCTTACTAGCCTCAATCTTCCTTAAGGCCATCCCCGACCTTCACGATCTGCTTCTGGTCGAACACACCCACGAACTCATACGATGGTCAACTAAACTTGGGCCTAGCACCCTCGTGACCCTACCACTGGCGGGACCACCTGTGACCGACCTACCTCAATCCGACTCACGGGTTGATACGCGCAAATCCTCGGCGAGCATCACGCCGACTCTCTCGTTTCTCGATCCGAACAATCTTACCTCTACAGTCATGAAAGCTACCACTTCCATTTCACACTACCTGTGGACTTATCACACAATACACTCTAGGCATAAAATGCACTCCGAGGATCACTTGCAAAACTTGTACTCAAGAGGCCTTATATCTAAGGTCTCAATCAGTAATATTCTAGGGTTCATCATTTCCTCACCTCAAGCTTACCCTTCTCACTAACCAGGTTCTACATCACATTTTAGCACAAAGCTATCCGAACATAACACTAATCACAACATCAATACATACAAAACTCTAGAGGGTTAAGGATATACCTGAAAGTAGGCGGTTGGAGGACCGCTAAAGCTGAAACTTCCACCGCGACCTCTACCGTGGCCCGCGGTGTATGAACATCTGCTGGCTATGGAAGGTGAAGAACCCACAACCGATCTCGTGATACATGCTATCTACCGGTCTTACCCCACAGTGGACAGTTTCTCCCAAAATGGCCTGCGTCGCATGTAAAACAAACTCCGGACTAGCACGACACTCCCACCGTGGAGTCTACCACGTCATCCTGAGGTAGGGGTGGCTTGTCTAACACCCTGCTCCGAAAATCTGAACCTCGAGCCACGACCGCTCCCGAATACTCTGGATGCTCAAGATTGTGGAGGACCACTCTGTACTGGCGGAGGCGCATAACTAGTCTGCTGCTGAGGCGGTCCACCTCGAAAGTCACCAAAGGACCCTGCTGTTCTGGCCCTCTTCTGCTGACCTTGATCATTTCGTCGATTTCTCCGCTCCTCACCTCCAAGTGCATAAGCCTGTATGCGGGCAATGTCCATGCCCGGCTGAAGAGCTACACCCGAACAACTCTGCTAGGTAATCATCGAGCCACCTGTAACATATCGGTGCACTCGATCCTCCATACTAGCCACTAATGCGGGGGCGTCGCCAATGAGTCGAACTCAACATTGTTCTCCCTAACCGTACGCGCGTTCTGGCGCAACACCAAAAATCTGTCGGCCCGAGCCCTCCTCATCTGTGGAGGCAAGAAATGTGCAAGAAATGCCTTTGAGAACTCGTCCCATATAGCTGGAAGTGCATTCTCTCCCCGGGACAGCTCCCACGAATCAAACCAGTCGACTGCGGTATCACGCAGCCGATGCGAACCTAGGACCACTGACTCGGTCTCCGATGCCTTGATCACTCTCATGATCGGCAGTAGCTGGGATGAACTCTGCGGATCATCCTCGCCTCGACCCATAAAACTACGGAGGTTACATCTCGTAAAATCCCGTAATCTCAAACTGCGCTCGGGGTGAACTACGGGTGCTCTGAAATGGGCTGCTGCGTCGATCTATCTCATATGCGGCCACGATCACGGCGATGGCGGGCCATCTCTCAGTAACCCGTCTCCTGCTCGGTGTGGGGTGGAGGCTCGTGTATTGTGGTCTCTGTAGAAGGCTGCCGTGCTACTCACGACTCCTCGCGCGCCGCCATTCGGGCGAGTTGCCTTACGCGGAGGCATAATCGGTAAAGGAAAGGAATACGTCGAGGGTCCAACTTATCACACACGGCTAAGGCACGATCTCGTAATGAGAAGAATGGAAACCAATCCTAAATGTCCTATAGCCTCACGATTATAGATGTGGTGCCTGACACACCGATAATCAAGACTTCTGAGACATGCGTAGACACTTTCCGAGGACTAATCGCTCGATACCACTTTTGTCACGACCGTTAAGGCGTGGTCGTGCCTACCGGGCACCCTAGTGATACAACATCGAGAAAACCGGAAATAAAAACCTTAAACATGAAATGAGAGACATGATAGATAAACAGCCAACCAGCGATTGCCTTGGTATATATACATAAAAACCCGAGCAGTTATCCTTTTTACAAAACCCTTCCCACAACGATTACTCTGCACCTCTAAGATTTTTTCAGCGTGATGACGGGACGGGGCCGCCATACCCAGAATGTACAAGAGACTACAACTCGAAACCTACCAAAGATAAGCCTCCAAGGAACGGAGCTTTCAACACGAAATGTGATCCTAAGAGCGAGGACCACGATCGATGTACCTCTACTGCGGCGTGACGCGGCCCGAAGGAGGTCGGTCTACAGTACCAAGTATGTGAAGCGTAAAATCAGAAATGAAATCATAGCGATCTATATAAAGCGGAGACATGTATGATAGCAAACTACGATATCTGACATATAAACAATCATATTAAGTCGTGGACTCGCCTCAAATCATCACTGTGCGTGGAATTCCTTCCATCACGGCGATCTATGATATGATATCAACAGCGACAATCCAATGGGAGCATACGTGCGCTACGCATCGTGTCGGTATGTCCAAGGAAACAATAAGACAAAGATTCCAAATGGAAACATACGTGCGCTACGCATCGTGTCGATATGCCCGAGGAAACAATAAAGCGATTCCAAATGGCTACAGACCCGTGCGATACGCATCGTGTCTGTATGCCCAAATTGAAACAATAAAGCAGGATTCCAAATGGAAACATACCCGTGCGATACGCGTCGTGTCGATATGCCCGAGGAAACAATAAGGCGATATCAAAATGGAAGCATACGATGCGCTACGCATCGTGTCGGTATGTCCAAAGCGATTAGCAAAAGTAACACAATCAGCGAGCGTGCGTGGAATTTCTCGTCGCTGCAAGCGCGTCAAGTAAGTTCTCAACAAGTCAACCGACCCTCCATCGAGGCGCGGTAGTATAGAAACACAATTCTTGCACAACAAAGGCTATCACGACAAGCGTAGGCAAGTTTCACAACAACAAGCATAGGCAAGTTTCACAACAACAAACATAGGCGGTTTCACAACAACAAGCACAGTGTTTTCACAACAACTCAAAGTACTTTCATTTTATGCCAAGGTCGGGTTTTAACCTAAAGTACTCGTCGTTAAATTCCTTTTAAGAGATTCATTCTTTTTATAAAAGTCACCCGATACGTAGTATAAAATAGAGTGACTTACATCTTTTAAGTAAACCAAAACAACTTCCATACTTTATGTTTTAAACCATTTTAAGACAACACAATGCCTTTCTTTTCCCTAAAGTTCGGTTGCCTAATTTCAATTACAAGTCTCTTTTTAGAAAAGTTTCATAGTTCAATGTCTTAATCTCTTTTAAAAAATTGAGTAACATATGCCATAGGCAGTAGGTTATTCTTGTTCATAATCAACCTTATTAAGCGACCATGATCTAGAAAATGTAATATCATTTTGTCTCATCTTAGCTTCTATGCGGATGGAGGTTTCTCTTGGTTTTAATAATACTTAATTATTCAATACATTTTCCTTTATTAACCGCAATGGTTTGTCGATACATTCGATTTCAAATCGGTAAAACATTATTCCTTTTAAAACCAAGTACTCATTACTCACGAATGAGGTTTCACATCTTACAACATTCAAATCAATTTAATTAAGTTAAGTCCCTTATCTTATAAGATCACGCCTCTTAACTTCTAAGATCAAATAGCCATTCCTTTTTTTTATCTCTTTTAGGCGTTATACCTAACTTTCCATAAAGCTAGTATAACTCTTAAGTTCTCAAAGCAGTATTACTCTTCTTTCAAAAGGGTTTCTTAATGAAAGACTTCAAGTTCTTTATCATCACACATCAAGTCGCTTATAACTCAAATCGCTTACCTTTTAACAATCACGGGCTTTTTCTTATCTATAAAGTCGTTATAACCAACTTCCCATAAAGCCGTTATAACCCTTTATGTTTTAAACCAATCAAATACTTTTAACACGTATGCGTCTACCGTACTACATAGTTACACACATATCATGCTAGAAAGATAGGAAGAGGTTCACATACCTCGCGACGAGTATCGACTAATAGCAAAGCGCTCAAGTACTTCAAGCGTCGGCTACTCCTTAAGCCACGTGATCGCACCACGTAGTACTTCAACCTATAAGGCCACAAGGCGCTTATTAACATCTAGATCTCATTGTTCCATATTACGTAAAATTGCAGACACCTCCCATGACAGCGTAAATCTCCTCTATCGAGGCTACCAAGCCAACCGGGGGTTTGCACGCCTAACCGGACGTGTACAATTCTACCCACGATATACTACAAGTCTCATGTCTAATACACCTATGTAATTACAGATTCTCACTTTAAATTCGTGCTTAAGTCGCAAGACATTGCCGTAAGTATTATTCGAGCTTAAGTCAAAAGACATTGCGCACAATTATAATGTTCAATACTATATATAGTATACTTCAACTATATATTCCTACAACATGTAATTCCCAATTACAATAGAAGGTCAAGAGTGTTTACCTCGATAAGCCCAAAATTATCCGAGTATATATGTCGATCTGAGCAAGGTTTAGCTCTCTCTCGGCGCTCAATCCGCTCCAAACAACCCTTAGAAGTTCTAACCAACTTACTTAAATACTTCAACCAACTATGAAGATTTCCTTAGGGTTTCGGTTTGAGACTAAAAGGACAAAGGTAGTATTTCCTGCTCTACGTATAGAGGTAACTTTGGGAATACTACAAGGTATTTGGGCTAAAGTATTTTGGGCATTAAAACAATACTAGGAGAGTATTTCTATACCACAAAGGGGTATTTATACGAGACAACTAGGCTAGGGGTACCCTCGGCGAGGCTTGAGGGAGGGTGTGGTGGCTCTCGCCAAGCTCAACTAGGAGGGGAGAGGGACTAAAGCTCAAGCTAAGAGGAGTAGTTTGAGACTTAGATAGATTGCTCAATTTTTGGACGAAGAAAGTTCATCAACTAAGGGGTATTTATAGGTCAAGTGAAGGCCAACCAATGGCAAGATGGTGCAAGTGCAAGGCAAGTGTAAGGCCAAGATTAAGCCATGTGCAACCTTATCCATCTACACAAAATATCCAACCTAACCCCGACCATAAATTCAACACCAAAAGCGTGCAAGCTTAGCCCATTTGCCGTCCAACCTCTTCCAATGTGAGGGTGACACATGTCACCCTCGTTGGTCCAAAATGTTACGTCTCTCGAAAAATCCATAAAATTATAAATGACATAGCCGAATTTTCCTACGAAAGTGGAAACGTTTAGTCGAAAACGACTCTAACAAGTGTTGTGTACAAATTTCGAATCTTGCCTATCTTAAGGCTCAAATTTTATACGTACGTCCTTACGTACATACTCTGGAAATACGGGGTATAACAAGTCACCACCTCCAAACTTGGTCCTCTTACTAGCCTCAATCTCCCTTAAGGCTATTCCCGGCCTTCACGATCCGCTTCTGGTCGAACATATCCACGAACTCATACGATGGTCATCTAAACTTGGGCCTAGCACCCTCGTGACCACCACTGGCGGGACCACCCGTGACCCACTCGAAGCAGCCGCGGGTTGGCGCAACATGGCCCCACCCGACCAGCTTAACGCATCAAGCTCTTGTTTCCCGTCCGAACAATCTTACCTATACTGGTCATAAAGCTACCACTTCCATTTTACACTACCCACGGAATAATCCCACAATTACTCCACGTATACTTATACATTCGACAAAGATCACCCGCAGTCTTGTACTCAAGCGGCGCACCTCTAAGGTCTCAACTGTATTATTCTAAGGTTCATCATTTTCTCACTTTGACTTACTTTTCACTAACCAGGCTTCTAAATCACATTTTAGCACAAAGCTATCCGAACATAACACTTAACACATTATCAACACATACAAAACTCTAGAGGGTTAAGGATATACCTGAAAATAGGCGGTTCAGAGGACCGCTAAAACTGGGAACTTCCACCGCGACCTCTACCGTGGCGCCGTGTATGAACATCTGCCTAGCTATGGAAGGTGAAGAACCCGCAATCGCTTCTAGTAGTCTGTGCTATCCACCATGCTACCCACAGTCGGATCTCTCGTCAAATGGCCATGTCGGCCGCAAGTATAGCAATCTCCCAAACCAGTACGACATTCCCCCCTATGGGCTTTACCACAATGGTCACACTGAGATACGGGTGGCCTCATCCGTGAAAGCCTCCTCCTCGAAAATCGACACGAGCCCCGACCTGCTCCCGAATATCCGAAGGTCCGAAGGCGTGGAGGACCACTCTGTCTTGGCGGAGTATAACTAGTCTGCTGAGGCGGTCCGCCTCGAAAGTCACCAAAGGACGCTGCTGTTCCGCCCTCTCTGGCGATCTTGGTCATTCCGCCGATTTCTCGCTCCTCATCCAAGTGCATAAGCTGCGTGCGGGCAATGTCCATGCGGTGAAGAGCTACGCTACACCAACAACTTCGCTAGGTAATCATCGAGCCTGTAACATATCGGTGCACTCGATCCTCCATACTAGCTACTAACGCGGGGCGTGTCGAGCAATGAGTCGAACTCACATTGTACTCCGAACCGTCGCGGATTCGCCGCAACACCAAAAATCGCCGGCGATCCTCCTCATCCGGGAGGCAAAAAATGTGCAGAAAGGCCTGCGAGAACTCGTTCCATTCACCGGAAGTGCATGCCCTCCCGGGACGCCTCACGAATCAAACGATCATTGCGGTATCACGCGGCCGATGCGAACCTAGGACCACCGACTCGGTCTCCGATGCCTTGATCACTCTCGCGATCCGTCAGAATCGCCGGATGAACTCCTGCGGATCATCCTCGTGCCTCGACCCATAAAACTCGCGGGTTACATCTCGTAAAATCCGTAGCCTCAAACTATCGATGCAGGGTGAACCATGGTGCTCTTTGGGCTCTGCGTCGGCCTATCCTCAAGTCCCAGCCACACGGCCATTAATCGGGCCACTCGTAACTTCATCTCTTACGCTCGGTGTGGGGTGGAGGCTCAGTCTTGTGGTCTCTGAGAGGCGCATTGCTCACTCGCGCCTCCTGCTGCCTTGCCCTTCGGGCGGGTTGCCTTGCGCGGAGGCATAACGGTAAAACGGCACGTCGGAGGTCCAACTTATCACACGGCTCTAAGGTACGATCTCGTAAGAAGAGCGAAACCAATCCTAAATGTCCTGCGACCTCACGATTATAGATGTGGTGCCTGACATCGATAATCGAGCTCTACTAGACACGGTGCGTAGACACTTTCCGAGGACTAATCGCTCGATACCACTTTTGTCACGACCCGTTCGGGGCGTGGTCGTGCCTACCGGGCACCCTAGTGATACAACATCGAGAGAAAAACCACGGAAATAAAAACTTAAACATTTAAATAGACATGGATCAAGATAAAGAAAATAGGCCAACCAAAGCGGTTGCCTTTCAACATATATATGTATAGACATTTGAGCAGTTACAATCCTTACAACCACCTTGCGATTACTCTGGACCTTAAGATTTTTACAACTATGACGACGGGGCGCCATACCACAGATGTACAGAACCTCTGCACTGTGGTAACATACCAAAGATAAGCCTCCGAAGGAACAGCTTCCCAATATCTTTGAAAGGTGATCCTATAAGCGGGGATCGACAATGGATGTAACTCTACTGCGGCATGAACGCAGCCTCGAAGGAGTCGATCTAACAGTACCAAGTATGCGAAATCGTAAAATCAGTAAATGAAATCATAGCGATCTATATAAAGCGGGAGAGATGTATGATAACCAAACTACGACACCACATATAAACAAATATATCAAGTCGTGGTCTCACGCCTCCAAATCATCACTCATGCGTGGAATTCCTTCCTCACTGGCGATCATGATATAACAACACCAAGGAGTATATGTGAACACGTGTCCCACTGTGTCAATAAAACCGTCACGGCAAGTATAACTACGGATCCGACCGTACCAATATCAGTACAACCATATCATGAAGCCGACACGTGGCAAGTGCAGCCTCACCAGATCCACTGCGTCCACGTAGGCGACGGCAAGTGAATCGGCGGGCACCGATCACAACCGTAAGTCACGGCTCCATCCCAACACCGACTCGCGAAAGGCGACGCGTGGCAAGTACACTAGCCTCCACCAGATCCACTGCGCCACGTGGCGGCGGGGGCAAGTGAATCGGCGGGCACCCGATCACAACCGTAAGTCACGATACTTCGCGCGAAGGCGACACGTGGCAAGTCAATAACCTATACCAGATCCACTGCGTCACGTGGTGGCGGGGCAAGTAAACGAGCTACGCGCGATCACAACCGTAAGTCACGATATTTCGCCATAACCAAAATGGTCACATGTCCACGTAATCCTCAATGGTGTAGACATGCCCATGTAA
The DNA here is from genome assembly GCA_029844215.1 of Przewalskia tangutica. Taxonomy (NCBI): domain Eukaryota; kingdom Viridiplantae; phylum Streptophyta; class Magnoliopsida; order Solanales; family Solanaceae; genus Przewalskia; species Przewalskia tangutica. Next base: position 111,524,711 of record CM056718.1, read on the forward strand.
CAATGCTCTGGAAGCATACCGTGGAATCTCCGTCACCGCTTTGACGCGTCAAGTAAGTTCTCAACAAGTCAATCGGCCCTCCATCGAGAGACGCGGTAGTATAGAAACACAATTTTTGCACAACAAAGACTATCACCATAAGCATAGGCAAGTTACAAAACACCAAACATAGGTAAGTTACACAACAACAAGCATAGGCAAGTTATACATAACTCAAGGTACTTTCATTTTATGTCAAGGTCCGGGTTTTAACCCTAAAGTACTACGTACGTTAAATTCATTTTAAAGAGATCCATTCCTTTTATAAAAGTCACCCGATACCCGTAGTATAAAATAGAGTGACTCACATTTTTAGGTAAACCAAAACACTTTCTTTTTCAACAACATTCTTTTCCTTAAAGTTCCAGTTTGCCTAATTTCAATTACTCTAGTCTCTTTATTTTAGAAAAGTTTCATAGTTCAATGTCTTAATCTCTTTTAAAACAATTGAGTAACATATGACATAGGTGTGAGCAGTTTATTCTTGTTTATAAACAATCTTATTAAGCAGCCATGATCTAGGAAATGAAATATCATTTTGTCTCATCTTAGTTTCTATGCAGATGGAGGTTTTCTCTTGGTTTTAATAATACTTCATTATTCAATACATTTTCCTTTATTAACGCTGCGTTGGTTTGTCGATACTCATTCGATTTCAAATCAAGAAACATTTCTCCTTTTAAAAACTAAGTACTCATTACTCACGAATGATGTTTCACACAAAATTCATATTAATTCATTCAAGTCGAGTCTCTTATCTTTTAAGATCAAGTCTCTTAACTTCTAAAAATCAGTAAACCATTTCTCTTTACCATTCTTAAGACGTTATACCTAACTTCCCATAAAGCTAGTATAACTCTTATGTTTTCAAAACCAAGTATTACTCTTCTTTCAAAACGGTTTATTAATCTTTTGAAAAACTTCAAGATTCTTTATTATTCAGGCTTAAGTCAAAAGACATTGCGTAACACTACATTCGCTTAACACGCACGTCTACCATACTATATATATATTCCTTTTAAAATATTTCAAGGTTCTTATTATTCGTGCTTAAGTCAAAAGACATTGCGTACAACTATATTCGGTTAGCACACGTCGTCTACCACATTATATATACATATTATTCGGGCTTAAGTCAAAAGACATTTGCCACGACGTCTCTGCGTACTATATATATTCCTTTAAAATACTTCATGCTCAAGAGTATAGGAAGAATCATATACCTCGCGACGATTATCGACTATAAGCAAAACGCTCCACGGCTATAACCCGACTAGCCTTGTCCACATTCTAAGTAGCACATGCTACTTGCAGAACATTCAACCAATAAAGGTTATCAGTCTACTTTAAATACAGTCCTATGTAAATACAGTTTAAATCTTCTACTCTAATATTCTTCTGATGTGATTTCAGTTCAAGTCTATTATGTAATATCCTTCTATTACAGTTCAATTCTCTTCTATGAATCTTATATTCATTTATATACAACTACAGTATGTAATTCCCAATTACAATAGAAGGACAGTAGTATTTACCTCGATGAGCCCAAAAATTATCCAAGGTTAATGTCGATCCTGAGCAACGTTTAGCTCCTACTCCGTGCGCTCCAATTCGCTCCAAGAAACCCTTAGAAGTTCTACACAACTTCTACTTAGTACTCCAACCAATTATGGAGATTTTCCTTAGGGTTTCGTTTAGTGGCTAAAGGAAGTATAATAGTATTTTCCGGGCTTTTCGTATAGAGGTAACTTTGGAAAGTACTACAAGGTATATGGGCTAAAGTATTTGGGCATTATAACAATACTTGGAGAGTATTGGGGGGGGGGGTACCCTCTCGGCCAAGCCTCACTCAAGGGGAGGCTCTCGGCAAGGCTTCTCAAAAGAGGGGGTTTGGACGAACTCAACTCACAAAAGGGGGAGGGATTTCAAGACTTGGAAAATGATTTTAGGATGAAGAAGTTCATCAACTTAGAGGGGTATTTATAGGTCAAGGAATGGCCAACCAATGGCCAAGATCCATCCAAGTGTTAGGCAAGTGTAAGGCTAGGATTAAGCCATGTGCACCTTATCCATCTACCACACCAACTTGCACAAATATCCTACCTAACCAAAGCCACCTTTTTCGTCCCTTTGCCGCCCCACTTCCTTCCAATGTGAGGGTGACACATGTCACCCTCCCGTTGGTCCAAAATGTTTCGTCTCTCGGAAAAATCCGCAAAAATTATAAATGACATAGCCGGAATTTTCCCTTCGCAAGTCTTGTAAAATGTTTCGTCGAAAAACGACTCTTTTCGGCACTTGTGTACAATTTTCGAAACTTGCCAAATCTTTAAGGCTCAAATTTTTATACGTACGCCCTCACGTACATACTCTGGAAATACGGGGTATAACACCAAACATACTTGCGTCGGTATAGTTCTCCACTACTATACATACAAAACCGATCATGCCACCAATGACCAGAATATAATTTGTGCGCAAAACTCAAATCCAAGCCAACGAGGAATCACCTCGACGATGTAAAAACAACACCAACTCTCGCTCCTAGTCCAAAGGATACTTCCTTCGCACCTTCACTTCACAAAAATAATCACTTCCATCTCTTAGCACACGTTCACTTCTTTCCTTACTTGTTGTACACTTCTCGAACACCCGAACTCTTTCCAGTATACGTACCACACTTCAGTCATCGCCGGTTCCAAAACCTTGAGTCACTACCTCCAAACTTGGTCATCTCACTAGTTTCAATTCCACAAAGGCCATCCCGCCTTCACGATCGATCTGGTCGAACGCGTCCACGAACCCGCACGATGGTTACCTAAACACGGGCCTAAGCGCGCTCGTGACCTACCACTGGCGGGACCACCTCGAACCGACCACCACATTCGGCTACGGGTTGACCCGCGAATGGTCCTCAACCCGACCCATATCCGCGCCAAACTCTTGTTTCCCCCGATCCGGAACAATCTCACTAATCAAGTCACGAAAACCTAGTGGTCTTCTTAGATCAACTACCCTCTTATAATTCACACCACTCAGGGACTTATCACACAATTATACCCCTCGTATACTATGCTCTCCGACAAAGGTCAATCGTAAACAAAATCTTTTACCCAACTTCCCCTTTACTTACCAGGCCTCTAAATCATAATTTAACAAAACGCTATCGGGACATAATACTTAGCACATCATCATATCAACAACGCATACCAGTCTCTAGAGGGATAAGAATATACCTGTATCAACTGCTTCATTTCCCTTCGTCGCTCTAATCATAATCACGCCTGCGGACGCATAGCTATAGAAGCGAGGAACCCGACCGATCCCGGCGTCGAGTCTCTACATCTGTGCTACCGCTAATCGGACAAACTCTCACCAAATGGCCCTGCTGGCCGCAAGCATAACAATCTCCCCAAACTAGTACGACACCCTGAGGACCATCCTCAGCTCTCTATCCATAGAACTCTAGCGAACAACAACTCAAGAAATCCCGAAGTCTCAGACTATCGGATCTAGGGTGAACCACCGGCTCCCGTCCGTCCTCATTCCCAGCCACCAGCCTCATTAGTAACTGGGCCATCTCCTGAACTCATATTCTCGGCTCCCAATCGTGGAACTGGAGGCTCAGGTATCGTAGCCTCCGTAAAAACTGCTGCCGCTCTAAACTCTGCTGGGGCTAGCGGCGTCGTAAAACTCGTTGTCTGAAGTACTATCTCAGGTAATGACCAGGCCTGTGCCCTCGTAACCCTCTGTGTTCTACTCGTAGCTCCTCTCATTGTCTTGCCCATCTGCTCTGGTTGCCTTTCGCAGGCATAATCGTACAAACGAATACGCCCGTCAGGGAGTCCAACTTATAACACGCTCTAAGGCACGATCTCGGAGTGAGAAGAATGGAAACCAATCCTAAATGTCCTGCGACCTCACGATTATAGATGTGGTGCACAACACACCGATAATCAAGACTACTGAACACGGTGCAGACACTTTCCGAGGACTAATCGCTCTGATACCACTTTTGTCACGACCCGAGCGGGCGTGGATCGTGCCTACCCGGGCACCTTAGTGATACAACATCAGAGAAAATCAGCGAAAATAAAAACATGAACATGAAACAAGAGATATGATAAAAAAACAGGCCAACCAAAGCGGTTGCCTTTGCGTATATCTGAGAATCTGAGCAGTTACATCCTTTACAACCACACCACAGCGATTACAAACCTCTAAGAAAGTGACAACAAATATGATAGGACAGGCCCGCCATACCACAGATGTACAAGAACCTACGCACTCGTGGTAACATACCACAAGATAAGCCTCGAGAAACGGGCTTCCAATCTGTTGACTGTGATCCTATGGCGAGGATCCTGACCGATGTACCTCTACTGCGGCATGAGCGGCCACTGGAAAGGTCGTCTAACAGTACTAAGTATGTGAAAGCAATCATAAATGAAATCATGGCGATCTATATAAAGCAGAGACATGTATGATAGCAAACTACGATTTACAACATAAAAGTAGTCATGTCAAGTCAGGGACTCACACCCTTGAAGTCATCCCTCATGCCCGTGGAACTCCTTCCTCACTGCCGGCAGTCTAGGTATAAATCATATGATACGTATAACATGTCTCGGCCCATCTCATGGGACTCGATAGGAATCGTATGGAATACATGTCTCGGCCCATCTCATGGGACTCGATAGGAATCGTATGGAATACATGTCTCGGCCCATCTCATGGGACTCGATAGGAATCGTATGGAATACATGTCTCGGCCCATCTTATAGGACTCGATAGGAATCGTATGGAATACATGTCTCGGCCCATCTCATGGGACTCGATAGGAATCGTATGGAATACATGTCTCGGCCCATCTCATGGGACTCGATAGGAATCGTATGGAATACATGTCTCGGCCCATCTCATGGGACTCGATAGGAATCGCTCACAACCAATCACCGCCTCCATCGAGACGCCAGATAGAAATACAAGACTTGCACAACAAGGCTATCACACGCAAACATAGGCAAGTTACACACAACTCAAGGTACTTTCATTTTATGTCAAAGTCCGGGTTTTAACCCCAAAGTACTACATACGTTAAATTCTTTTAAAAGATCCATTTCTTTTACAAAGGTCACCCGATACCCGTAGTATTAACATAGAGTGACTAACATTTATAAGTAAACCAAAACACTTTCCTTATTAAAATCAAGTAACAACATTCTTTTCCAAAAGTCCAAGTTTGCCTAATTTCAAATGCTCAAGTCTCTTATTTTCGAAAGATTCCATAGATCATAGTCTTAATCACTTAACGTAATCTCCTTTTAAAACAATTGAGTAACATATGCCTTATGTGTGCGTAGCTTGTTCTTGTTTATAACCATCTTATTAAAGCAGCCATGATCTAGGAAATGTAATACAATTTTGTCTTATCTTAGCTTCTATGCAGATGGAGGTTTCTACTGGTTTTTATATAATTCATTAGTCAATACATTTCCTTTATTAACGCTGCAATGGTTTGTTCGATACTTATTCTCATTTCCGAAATCAGTAAAACATTATTCTTTAAAAGCCAAGTACTCATTACTTACGAATGAGGTTTCACAACTTTTTAACAAAATTCATAGTCCTTAATATTTCATAAAACGTCATTTATAAGTTAAGTCTCTTATCTTTTAAGATCACGTCTCTTAACTTCTAAAATCAATAAACCATTCTTTTACCTACATAAAGTCGTTATAACTAACTTCCCATAAAGCTATTATAACACCTTATGTTTTAAACCAACCAAAACTCGTTTAGCACACGTACGTCTACCGTACTACATAGTTCACAACAATCATGCTAGAAAAGATAGGAAGAGGTTCACATACCTCGCAACGATTATCGACAAATAGCAAAACGCTCCAAGTACTTCAACCCGTCGGCTACTCCTTGAGCCAAGTAGATCACGCCACACGTATTACTCCACTCCTAAAATGGTCATAGTACTTCTATCAAACCTTACTTACCATTGAAGACTTATACCAATAAAAAGCCCTCTAATTCTACGGAAAATTCGGCAGCACTTCCCCCGTTTTTACTCACTTTTTCATCTTTCTCTAAGGCCCGAATAACCGTAATTATATGCCATATATAAGGCGTAATAATTAAACAACATAAAGAAGGGGATTACACGCCCAAACGGTAACGCGGTTTACTATCACACCTTCATAATAACAATAAGTAAAAGAAGGGGATTACGCTCAACCGTAACGCGTTTACTATCACGCCTTCATAACAATACAATAATTAAAAAGGGATCACACGCCCAAACTAACGCGATTGAACAATCTTCCCTTAACGAAATGTAAATACAAATCCAAAGTAAATACATCCAAAGTAAATCTGATCCTTAAGTTGGGGTCCTTGGCCAACTTTGTCCATTTTATTTATCCAAATTACTCATTAGTCATCCAACTTATATTTCCATTCTTAATATAAGTTATAGTTACTTGTTAAATACTTCTTCACAAGTAAGGTACGTTGAATACGTTTTTACCATTTTAATGGCTAACGATCCTTTCTTTTAACAAGTTAACAAGATCCAACTCTTCCAAACTTTACTCCATATATTATATAATCCATAATATACTTATAATATATGTATAATAACCAATTCACAAAGAGGTTTAAGTTTTACTACCTCAAATAGCCCAAGAATATCCAAGTTCTTAAAGTCGCTCCAAGCAAGTCTTAGCTCCAAATCTTTACGTTCCAATCCGGTACAAGCAACCCATAGAAGATCCTAACCAACTTCTCTTCAAGATTCAACTCCAAAAAGTGAAGAACACTTAGGGTTCCAACAAGACAACTTTCGGCCAAGGCAACAAATAGAGGTTAGGGGTGTGAAATCTTTTCCAACTCTTGGTACACAATCTTCCTAACACCTTAGGGAAGAACACTTAAGAGTTTAAGAATTGTTGGACAAATTTTGCTCAAGAAAAGGGGGCAAAGCCGAGAGCAAGGTCAAGGGAGAAGGTAGGTTTTTCAAGTCTTGAAATGGTTAAGTGTGGAAGATTTCATCAACTAGTAGTGCATATATAGGACAACCAAGGGCTAGGATGAAGGCAAGTGTGTGGTTGAGATTGGGGACAAGTGTGTGTGGGCCCCACAAGCCATTTGTCCAACTAAAAAATATCTTGCAAGACAAGGCCACTTGTCTTGCCACTTGTCAAGTGATTTCGGACAAGAGCCACCTAGGGGGGTGACACGTGTCGCCCTCCTACTCGTCCAAAATATTTCATCTTCCGAAAATATCCATAATGGCCAAAATCTCAAAAACAAAGCGGGCCCCACAAAACCGTAAATTTCTCCCGTGGGCCCCACGTGACCATTTCCGAAAATAAAATCTCAAAATTCTAATATAATTCAAGAAGCCCAAATACCAAATCTGGGAATCCAATTCCCATCAACGAACATTTTTCCTTTACAAAAACCGGAAACTTTTCCGTCGAAAAATCACATCTTTCTTTCTTTCCAAAATTTCTGTCGTATTCTCGTACGTACGTCCTCGCATACATACCCTGGAACTACGGGGTATAACATTCTTCCCCCCTTAGAAACATTCGTCCCAAATGTTCCTTCTAAGTCTCCAAACATACTTGCGTCGGTATAGTTCTCCACTACTATACTTACAAAACCGATCATGCCACCAATGGCCAGAATATAATATGTGCGCAAAACTCAAATCCAAGCCAACGAGGAATCACCTCGACGATGTAAAAACAACACCAACTCTCGCTCCTGGTCCAAAGGATACTTCCTTCGCACCTTCACTTCACAAAAATGATCACTTCCATCTCTTAGCACACGTTCACTTCTTTCCTTACTTGTTGTACACTTCTCGAACACCCGAACTCTTTCCAAGATAATGCACCACACTTCGCCATCGCCTCGCTTTCCAAAACCTTGGAGTCACTACCTCCAAACTTGGTCATCTCACTAGTTTCAATTCCCACAAAGGCCATCCCCGACCTTCACGATCCAATTCTGGTCGAACGCATCCACGAACCCGTACGATGGTTACCTAAACCTGGGCCTAGCGCCCTCGTGACCCTACCACTTGGCGGGACCATCTCGAACTGACCCCACCACATTCCGGGCTACGGGTTGACCCGCGAATGGTCCTCAACCCGACCCATATCCGCTCCAAACTCTTGTTTCCCCCGATCCGGAACAATCTCACTAATCAAGTCACGAAAACCTAGTGGTCTTCTTAGCTCAACTACCCTCTTATAATTCACACCACTCAGGGACTTATCACACAATTATACCCCTCGTATACTATGCTCTCCGACAAAGGTCAATCGTAAACAAAATCTTTTACCCAACTTCCCATTTACTAACCAGGCCTCTAAATCATAATTTAACAAAACGCTATCGGGACATAATACTTAGCACATCATCATATCAACAACGCATACCAGTCTCTAGAGGGGTAAGAATATACCTGTATCAACTGCTTCATTTCCCTTCGTCGCTCTAATCATAATCCTGCCCTGCCGGACGCATAGCTATAGAAGGCGAGGAACCAGCCACCGATCCCGAAGGCTGAGTCTCTACATCTGTGCTACCGCTAATCGGACAAACTCTAACCAAATGGCCCTGCTGGCCTCAAGCATAACAATCTCCCCCAAACTAGTACGACACCCTGAGGACCATCCTCAGCTCTCTATCCATAGAACTCTGGCGAACAACAACTCAAGAAATCCCGAAGTCTCAGACTATCGGATCTAGGGTGAACCACCGGCTCCCGTCCGTCCTCATTCCTAGCCACCAGCCTCACTAGTAACTGGGCTATCTCCTGAACTCATATTCTCGGCTCCCAGTCATGGAACTGGAGGCTCAGGTATCGTGGCCTCCGTGAAATCGCCGCTCTAAACTCTCTTTGGGCTAGCGTCGTAAAACTCGTCGTCCAAGTACTATCTCGTAATGACCGGGCTCGTGCCTCGTAACCCTTTGTGTTCTACTCGTAGCTCCCTCTGCTGTCTTGCCCATCTGGGCTCTGGTTGCCTTTCGCAGAGGCATAACTGGTACAAACGAATACGTCCGAGGGAGTCCAACTTATAACATAGCTCTAAGGCACGATCTCAGAGTGAGAAGAATGGAAACCAATCCTAAATGTCCTGCAGCCTCCTGATTATAGATGTGGTGCACAACACACCGATAATCAAGACTCTACTAGACACGGTCCAAATACCAAATCTGGGAGTCCAATTCCCATTAACGAACCTTTTGCCTTCAAAAATCCGGAAACTTTTCCGCCGAAAAATCACATCTTTGTTCCTTTCCAATATTACTGTCGTATTTTCGTACGTACGCCCTCACATACATACCCTGGAACTACGGGGTGTAACATTCTTCCCCCCTTAGAAACATTCGTCCTGAATGTTCCTTCGAAGTCTCAAAACATACATGCGCTGGTATAGTCTTCACTACTATACTTACAAAACCACTTATGCCACACCTGGCCATAATAACACATGCGAAAAACTCCAATCCAAGCCAACGAGGAATCACCTTTAACATCACAAAAGCTTCCACCCATGGTCTAAAGGATACTTTCTTCACCTCGTTACTTCACAAAATGAACACTTCCATTCTCTTAACACATGTTCACTTCTTTCCTTACTCATCGCCCTTCTCGTACACCTGAACTCTTTCTAGTACACGTACCATACTCCAGTCATCGCTTCAGTTTCCAAAACCTTGGAGCCACTACCTCCAACTTGGTCATCTTACTAGACTCAAATTCCTTCAAGGCCATTCCTGGCCTTCACGATCTGATTCTGGTCGAACACATCCACGAACTCATACGATGTGTCACGACCCGACCCCGGGATCGCGACTGGTGCCCTACCTGGGCACCCTTACAGGTAAACATCAGAGAAAATCAGCGGAACATACATGAAACTTATAAATAAAACATCGGAAGTAATACAACAAAGTTAGCCGAAGTGGCTACCTTCCAAGACATATATAAAAACAACCGGCAGCTTGCCTTTCTTTTACAACCGACCCACAATATGTGACTACGCACTTCTAAGAGTGTTAACATAACCATCAAGGGACAAGGCCCCGCCGCACTTGAATATACATAGCCATGACAACTCCGAACATTGGAGCCATCTCAAATCTTTGAACCAGATCCTAAGCTCATGATCCATAATCACAGACCTAAACTGCGGACATGAACGCGGCCCAAGTGGCCGCATAACAGTGCAAATATGGAATGTAAATAACGCATGCAAGAAATGATCATAATCGCATAAAAGAATGACAAGGACAAGTATAAAAATACATACCAGATCTTGCCGTGTCATTACCACTTATGAACTTAATTTCACATCAATATCTTTTTCCATTCCATTAAGAGTTATAGCCATTAGGAGAAGTCATTAAGTTCATTTCTATCTAACTTACTTATCTTTCATAACATAGTCCGGCCCACTACGGAGGGACACATATACTACCCGGCCCAAACTGGGACGCGATCAGTCACACCAATATCAAAGCATGCCCGTGGAATCCCCATCACTGTCGACAGCTAAAAGTGTAAAACATAACCATGGGTCTCACGCCCATAAAATCAATCAAAACAGTGGTATAACGCCCTGGCTTGCCCTCATTTATACTCTTACCCCGAGAAGGTGGTAAGCGGGTATAACGTCTTGGCTTGCCCTCATTTATACTCTTACCCCGAGAAGGTGGTATAACGCCTGGGCTTGCCCTCATTTATACTCTTACCCTATCTCTACCTGGTCAAATAACACATAAAGCGGTGGTGCGGCGTCTTGGGATTTACCTCACTTATACTCTTACCCCGGGAGGTGGTATAACGTCTTGGGGCTTGCCCTCATTTATACTCTTACCCTAACTCAACCGGCCATCATACATAACATAAGCACTACCGACTTATCATACATAACATAAGCACTACCGGCTTATCATACATAATATACGCAAGTTAAGAAATTCCTTAACTTCTTATTAGCTTGTTCATATACACTCTCATTTTTGTTTACTTAAGGCACTAACATGTCATTATAAAATCCGGGAATTTAACCCAACGTACTACGTGCCTCTACTCCTTTAAAATGATTCTCTTTCAAATAAAACTTCCAAGATACTAATAACCGTAGTATCAAGTCATATCTACTTCTCACGACAAGTCACAATACTTTTTAGAAATACAATTATAGGCTTCTAAATCAAGTGACTTCTTTCTTTAAAACCTTAAGCAATTGGTACCTTCAAAACAATTTTGCCCTTCTTTATTTCAAATCATTACTTTGCTTACAATACTGAAGAAAACCATTCTTTTAAATCTTCCATAAAGTTGTTATAACCAACTTCCCATAAAGCCGTTATAACTCTTTATTTCTTAGACGAATTCATTCATTTGATAACCAAGAAACTTATACTTCAATTCAAATCACATAGCTTTCAAAATACTTCAAGTCTCTTAACTTTTAGGAAAACCAGTTTCTTAACTTAGAATGGCAAGAAATCAATACTTTCCAAATCAAGTATTCTATACTTTTTAAAACAATTCATTTCTCCCTTTAAGAATCAAGTCTCATAACTTGAAAAATAAAGTCCCTTAACCTTTTAACAATTTGAGGTCCATAGTCTTAAAACTTCATACGTAAATTCTTATAAATTAAGTAACATATACATGGTGCGTTGTGAATAAGTTATACTTATTTATAACTATCTTAATCAAGTAGCCATGATCTGAAGATGTAATACAATTTTGTCTTATCTTAGCTTCTATGCAGATGGAGAATTCTACTTGTTTTAACACAATTAATTGTCATTACATTTTCCTTTATTAACGCTGCAATGGCTTGTTCGATACTTATTCTTATTCGTGCCGTAAATTAGCCAAGTCAACTTGGCTCCAAAATACCTCCTAACGACTCTTACCAACATCCCCATAAGACTTGGTAAGAACTTAGGATAACTTATACATAACCTTTACGTGAGTAAATCGACATACATACCTCTTAACTTCTAAGAGTAGAAGGAATCATGAAATAGTACTACATGTATATTCCATACATAGAATCATGTCAAAAGAAGGAAGAGGTTCACATACCTCGCGACGATTATCGACAAGTAGCAAAAAGCTCCAAAGTACTTCCACCTTGAGCTATTCCATTCTTCAAGTAGGATACGCTATACTTAGTACATCAACCTATAAGGGTCACCATACGTCCATTAACCTCTTACTTCATACGTAGAATATTCTAGGTGCTAAGTCGCTAAATTCTACGGAAAATCGGACAGCACCTCCTTTGTTTTTACTAACTTTGCCACCTTTTTCAAGGCCGAATACAATAACCAAACAGCCTCAATTGGCTCACAACAATATAGAAGGTAGTTCAATACAAATGAAAAACAAACTAAAAGTCCAAATTCGGCCACCTTGAGTTCAACCATACCAATTCTTATCAAATTTCCATTTCAATCCAAATTGGTAGCATAACATGATATCAAGTCGCATTTGATTATAACAATCCATAATCTCTAAGTAGGTAACATGCGACGATTTCTAATAAACGACCAATTAGTAATCCAATTTTCAAGTGGCTTATATAACATTTCTGATTTAGCTACAAGCAATCCATAATACTTATAACTTCTACATATCAACTTCATGCTAGCAACAAGTAAAGCTAACAATGACAATATAAATATATAACCTTGTAACACCTTTAAAAGACAAGATTATACCTCAACGAATTGTAATCCAATCTTCAAAAACCGAAGTTGCTCCTTAGCAACCTAGAGCCTCTTCAAGACACCTCAATCCATTCCTTGAAACCCTTAGAACAACACCAACAATTTTCCTTCAAACCTCCAATCCAAAACCTAGAAAGTCACTAGGTTTTCACTTTGCGACTAATACGAAAACTCTCTTTTTCCGGGATTTTTCTATTGAGATACACTTACAAAACCCTCATGAACCTTGGTTTAAAGTGTGGGGCTTATTGGACAAGAAACAAAAACTTTTGCTCTTCAAAGAGCTTGAACCCAGAGCAAGGTCTCAAATTCATCCAATTTTCTTCAATATTTTTCTAAGTGTTGGGCTCTCTTTCACTACTAGTAGTATAATATAGCACATTGGAGGGTTAAGATGCAACCATTTGGGTGGCTAGGATAAGCTCTACTTAAATATCAAGGCCTTGTGGTCCCTTTGACTTAGTCAAGATTGTCAAGCTACACTTGCAAGACTTGTTCATCCAAGACTTATGGTAAATGACCATTATGGGCATGCCTAATTTCGACCAAGGCATTACTAAGGGGGGTGACACGTGTCGCCCTCCCATTAAATCCTGATAAAACGTTTTCCGACAATTTCATAATTCCGATAAATTTTTACAAGCCTCAAATCTTAACACTTGTGAGTTCTTACGTACGTTCTTAAAACATGTCCTGTAAATACGGGGTGTAACACGATGGTTACCTAAACTTGGGCCTAGCACTGTCACGAACTGATCCCGGGCCCGTGACTGGTGCCTTACCCCGGGCACCCTAGTGATACAACATCAGAGAAAAACCAGCGGAAATAAAAACTCATGAAAGAAAACAGTGAAATAAGAAAAGCAGCTAACCCAACGGTTACCTTTTGAACATAAATGAAAACTTGAGCGATTACATCCCTTACAAACTCTACCTGCAATGCTACTGCACCTAAGAATTTTAAAACCATAATGACGGGACGGGGCCGCCATGCCCCTGAATATACAAAAGTCTACCACAGGAACTGTACCACGTGACAAGCTTAGGAGATATGGAGCTTCGAGAACCGAACAGCGATCCTAAGAGTGCGGATCGCCAGCTATGTACCTCGACTGCGGCATGAATCGGCCCCGAAGGAGGTCGATAACAATGTACCAAGTATGCGGCGAAAAATATTGTAAGTGAAATCATAATAGTCTATATAAAGCAGAAGACATGTATGATAACCAACCTACAGTCCACAACATATAAGCAGTCATGTCAAGATAGGGACTCATGCCCGTGAAATCATCACTCAATTACAACCCGGAAATTTAACCCGCACAATGGCCGCAAGCCCCGGCATCTCACCTCGGTATAAGCATGGCCCTGGAACCGTCCTAGTGGGCCCATACCCGTGGACCATCCAACGTGTCGGTATGCCCAAAAGAGATAACAAGATTACAATCCCTGTGGAAGCATACCCGTGGGCTACCCAACGTGTCGGTATGTCCAAACAACTAACAAGATAATACTCACTGTGGAAGCATACCCGTGGGCTACCCAACGTGTCAGTATGTCCAAACAAATAACAAGAGAATATTCACCGTGGAAGCATACCCGTGGGCTACCCAACGTGTCAGTATGTCCAATCAAATAACAATAATAACACCCCTAATGGAAGCATACCCGTGGGCCTCCCAACGTGTCAGTATGTCCATCAAGAATCGATATAGTGGAAGCATACCCGTGGGCTACCCAACGTGTCAGTATGTCCATCAATCACCCAGATAGCCAGCCCTCCAACGAGAGACGCGGTAGCACAGAAATACAACACTCGCACAACAAAAGCTATCACAACAAGCATAGGCCAGTTCAACGTACTTTAATTTCATGTCAACAATTCCGGGTTTCAACCCCAAAATACTACATACTTTCATTCCTTCAAAACAAAGACCTCTTTCTACGTAAAAGACACACGATACTAACACCCGTAGTATCGAACACATTCAGGTTTAATTCAAGCACTTTAAACACTTTTTAGCACCACGTCAAGTATACCATTTAAAAATCCAATTATCTAACCCTTTCAAGATCAAGGTACTCCTCCCTTTATAACCAAGCCACTTATTTCTTTATTTTACATAAAGTCGTTATAACTAACTTCTCATAAAGCTATTATAACACTTTTAGGTTTTAAAACAAGGAAATACAAAACCATGCCTTTCTTTTAAACCAAAACACTTCAAATTCTTAAGTCTCTTCCTTTTAGAAAACGAGTTCCTTACTTTGGAATTTTCAAGAAGATCGAAACTTGATTTCAATAATTCTTATTAGAGCAGCCATGATCTAGGAAATGTAATACAATTTTGTCTTATCTTAGCTTCTATGCAGATGGAGGTTTCTACTGGTTTTAATATAATTAATTGTCATTACTATTTCCTTTATTAACGATGCATTGGCTTGTTCGATTCTTATTCCCATTTCCGAAATTTATGCAACATTACTCTTTTAAAAACCAAGTACTCATTTCTCACGAATGAGGTTTCACACTTTTCAACACCATTTAGGCCAATTACAAGTCAAGTCTCTTATCTTTTGAAATCAACAAACCATTCTTTTAGCTACATAAAGTGGTTATAACAAACTTCCCATAAAGCCGTTATAACACTTTATGTTTTAAACCAACCAATTACAACTATAAGCCCTTTATGAGACCAAGAGGGCTTATTCTTTGACCACCGAGTAACCATTACTAACGAATAAGATTTTCCTACTTTTTCAAACAATCAAGACCTTTACACTTCATATCAAGTCAAGGCACAACAAGGGAAATCAAATTCCTTTAACACACGTGCGTCTACCGCATTATATATTTCACAAATAATCATCTTTGAAGAGGATAGGAAGAATCACATACCTCGCGACGATTGTCGACAATTAGCAAAAGGCTCCACAGTACTATACCCTCCAAGTAGGATACGCTACTCGTAGTACTTCAATCCTAATAAGGTCATAAAACGTCTATCAAACTCTAGCTTCGAACGTAGAATAAATTAAGTGCAAAGTCCCTAAATTCTACGACAATTTGGACAGAACTTCCTTTGTTTCTACTAACTTTGCCACCTTTTTCAAGGTTGAATTTCAATAACCAACGCCACATTTAAGGCACACAATTCAGCTAACCACAAAGGGGATTACACGCCTTTTCAGGACGCGTAAAATTACGCCCCACAATGATACAAAATAAACCAATAATTTCCATGCCATTCTTGGCCAACAATATAACCAATACTAACCCCTTTCAACTCTTTTCCAATCCAAGTTCTTAGGTCTAACATGATATCTAGCCCTAGACATCTTCAACAACTACAATCCCCCTTTACAACATGTGACGACCAAATTAGTAACCAAATTGAAGTTATCAACTTAAGGTTAACATGCCCATTTCAGTTTCAACAAGACAACAAGATCCAAATCTATACAACTTAAATATAACAGCCTCAGGCTCAATTCTAAACTACTATAACAAGTATTAACCCATATCCAAGAGAAGGGGAAACTTTTACCTTTGGAGAAGCCCACAAAAGCCCCTTTATTTCACTTCTTTCCACAAACTCGTCACACCAGCTTCCACAAGTTTACCCACACTTTTCCTTCTTGCCGCCGCTCCAACAATCTCCTCTAAGGCAAGGTTTCTTCAAAGATCTAGAGAGAAAGGGAGAGGGTTTCTTAGAAGGGTTTCCAAGATGAAATGGCCAAGTCTTCCAAGACTTGGCCCTAAAATAGGACCCTATTCTGGTCAAAAGGATGGGAGGGACACTTGTCACCCTCCCATAGGCTTTTAACAAAATATCCCCTGATTTTCGTCTTTTCTGTGAAAAATCCCGCCTCGGCGCCGCGGCGCTTCCACTTCCGAAAAGTTCCAGCATTCCGTCGCGGCCACGCATTCGGCGCTTGGCTACTGCAACCCCGGACTCGGTACAATCGGCGCGCGACCCACGCGTCCGGCGCGCACTGTACCCACTGAAAACTGCTTTTGCTCGATCACACCTAACTTGTAAGTTCCATAACTTTCGACTCCGATGTCCTATCGACGAACGGTTTGTTGCGTTGGGAACTAGATTTAACGGACTACACATTAGGCTTTTTAAACACCTCGAAATTCTTAACAACTGGGGTACAACACTCCAAGGTAGACTCAAAATCCGTCCAACACATGTTTGTCAACTTATCTTTCAACTTTCAAATCTTATAATTCTTGGTATGTTCTTATCTTATCTTCTTGAATTTACGGGGTGTAACATTCTTCCCCCCTTAGAAACATTCGTCCCGAATGTTCCTTCTAAGTCTCCAAAACGCAGACGCCGGTATAGTCTTCACCACTGTACTTACAAAAGAATCAGTTATGTCACTCATGGCCATAATATACAAATCACGCAAAACTCTAAACTCCAGCCAATGAGGGATCACCTCTAATATCCCAAAAGCTCCCACCCCTCATGGACTTATCACTCGAATATACTCCACGTATACTATGTACTCCGACAAAGATAACCGTAAAATCTTCCACTCAAGACGGCCTTGCATCCGAGGTCCTAACTGTTATAAATCCTAAAGCTCACAATTGTCTCGTCTCCAGACTTACCCATTTTCAACTACCCATGTTTTCTAATTCACAACTAACACAATGCTATCCGTACATAACACTCAACATGTATCCACCATAACAACATAAACCCGTCTCCTAAGGGCTGAAGATATCTCTGCAACTACTGCCTCACTTTCCCTTTGTCGCTCTAATCATAATCCTGCCCTGCAGGACGCCTAGCTATATAAGGCGATGAACCAGCCACCGATCTCGAAGGCTGAGTCATCCCTCTTGTATCCTTCCTACTTGGACATCCTCCCATCCCATGGCCCTGACGGCCACAGGTATAACAATCTCCCAAACTAGCACGACACCCTGAGGATCATCCTCAGCTCTCTATCCATAGAACTCTGACGAACTGCAACTCAAGAAATCCCGAAGTCTCAGATTATCGGATCTAGGGTGAATCACTGGTACTGCCGGAACCACCGGCTCCCGTCCGTCCTCATTTCCAGCCACCAGCCTAGCTAGTAACTGGGCCATCTCCTTGAACTCATATCCTCGGCTCCTGGCCGTGGAACTGGAGGCTCTGGTATCGTGGCCTCGTGAGAAATCGCCGCTCTAAACTCTGCTTTGAAGGCGGCGTCATAAAACTCGTCGTCGAAGTACTATCTCGTGTAATGACCGGGCACGTGCCTCGTAACCCTCGTGCTCTATTCGCGGCTCCTCTGCGCCTTGCCCTCCAGGCTCTGGTTGTCTTGCGTAGAGGCGTAACGGGTACATAAGAATACGCCAGAGGGAGTCCAACTTATAACACAGCTCTAAGGCACGATCTCAGAGTGAGAAGAATGGAAACCAATCATAAATATCATGTAGCCTCCTGATTATAGATATGGTGCACAACACACCGATAATCAAGACTCTACTAGATACGGTCTGTAGACACTTTCCGAGGATTAACTGCTCTGATACCACTTTTGTCACGACCCGATCCGGGCGTGGTCGTGCCTTACCGGGCACCCTGGTGATACAACATCGAGAGAAAAACGGCGGAAATAAAAACTCATGAAAGAAAAGCGATGAAATAAGAAAATAAGCTAACCTGACGGTTACCTTTTGAACATAAATGAAAACTTGAGCGATTCATCCCTTACAAACTCGCCACAAATGCTACAAACCTCTAAGAATTTTAAAACCATAATGACGGGACAGGGCCCCGCCATGCCCCTGAATATACAAAAGTCTACCACTTCAGGGAACCGTACCACAGGACAAGCTTCCGGAGATATGAAGTTTTCCGAGAACCGAACAGCGATCCTAAGAGTGCGGATCAGCAAACTATGTACCTCAACCTGCGGCGTAACGCGGCCCGAAGGAGTCGATCTGGCAATTGCAGTATGTGGCGAAAAATCGTAAGTGAAATCATAATAGTCTATATAAAGCAGAAGACATGTATGATAACCAAACTACAGTCCACAACATATAAGCAGTCATGTCAAGATAGGGACTCATGCCCGTGAAATCATCACTCAATTACAACCCGGAAATTTAACCCGCACAATGGCCGCAAGCCCCGACATCTCACCTCGGTATAAGCATGGCCCTGGAACCGTCCTAGTGGGCCCATACCCGTGGACCATCCAACGTGTCGGTATGCCCAAAGGAGATAACAAGATAACAATCCTCGGAAGCATACCCGTGGGCTACCCAACGTGTCGGTATGTCCAAACAACTAACAAGATAATACTCATTTGTGGAAGCATACGTGGGCTACCCAACGTGTCGGTATGTCCAACCACATAACAAGATAATATTCACGGTGGAAGCATACCTGTGGGCTACCCAACGTGTCAGTATGTCCAATCAAATAACAATAATAACACCACAATGGAAGCATACCCGTGGGCCTCCCAACGGCGTGTCGGTATGTCCATCAAGAATCGATATAGTGGAAGCATACGTGGGCTACCCAACGTGTCGGTATGTCCATCAATCACCCGGATAATGGCCCTCGGCGAGAGCAGCGGTAGTAAATACAACACTCGCACAACAAAAGCTATCACAACAAGCATAGGCCAGTTCAACGTACTTTCATTTCATGTCAACAATTCCGGGTTTCAACCCCAAAATACTACATACTTTCATTCCTTCAAAACAAAGACCTCTTTCTATGTAAAAGCCACACGATACTAACACCCGTAGTATCGAACACATTCAGGTTTAATTCAAGCACTTTAAACACTTTTTAGCACCACGTCAAGTATACCATTTAAAAATCCAATTATCTAACCCTTTCAAGATCAAGGTACTCCTCCCTTTATAACCAAGCCACTTATGTTTTTCCATTCACAAAGAGTTCAATAATTGAAAACAAGTTACTTCTCTTTTTCCAAAAAAAATCAAGTTACCATTCTAAATCCAATAATGAATTCATTTCTTTATTTTCCATAAAGTCGTTATAACTAACTTCCCATAAAGTTATTATAACACTTTTAGGTTTTAAAACAAGGCAAGCCAAAACCATGCCTTTCTTTTAAACCAAAACACTTCAAATTCTTATGTCTCTTCCTTTTAGAAAACGAGTTCCTTACTTTGGAATTTTCAAGAAGATCGAAACTTGATTTCAATAATTCTTATTAGAGCAGCCATGATCTAGGAAATGTAATACAATTTTGTCTTATCTTAGCTTCTATGCAGATGGAGGTTTCTACTGGTTTTAATATAATTAATTGTCATTACTATTTCCTTTATTAACGCTGCATTGGCTTGTTCGATTCTTATTCCCATTTCTGAAATTTATGCAACATTACTCTTTTAAAAACCAAGTACTCATTTCTCACGAATGAGGTTTCACACTTTTCAACACCATTTAGGTCAATTACAAGTCAAGTCTCTTATCTTTTGAAATCAACAAACCATTCTTTTAGCTACATAAAGTGGTTATAACAAACTTCCCATAAAGCCGTTATAACACTTTATGTTTTAAACCAACCAATTACAACTATAAGCCCTTTATGAGACCAAGAGGGCTTATTCTTTGACCACCGAGTAACCATTACTAACGAATAAGATTTTCCTACTTTTTCAAACAATCAAGACCTTTACACTTCATATCAAGTCAAGGCACAACAAGGGAAATCAAATTCCTTTAACACACGTGCGTCTACCGCACTATATATTTCACAAATAATCATGCTGAAGAGGATAGGAAGAATCACATACCTCGCGACGATTGTCGACAATTAGCAAAAGGCTCCACAGTACTATACCCTCCAAGTAGGATACGCTACTCGTAGTACTTCAATCCTAATAAGGTCATAAAACGTCTATCAAACTCTAGCTTCGAACGTAGAATAAACTAAGTGCAAAGTCCCTAAATTCTACGACAATTTGGACAGAACTTCCTTTGTTTCTACTAACTTTGCCACCTTTTTCAAGGTCGAATTTCAATAACCAACGCCACATTTAAGGCACACAATTCAGCTAACCACAAAGGGGATTACACGCCTTTACAGGACGCGTAAAATTCCGCCCCACAATGATACAAAATAAACCAATAATTTCCATGCCATTCTTGGCCAACAATATAACCAATACTAACCCCTTTCAACTCTTTTCCAATCCAAGTTCTTAGGTCTAACATGATATCTAGCCCTAGACATCTTCAACAACTACAATCCCCCTTTACAACATGTGACGACCAAATTAGTAACCAAATTGAAGTTATCAACTTAAGGTTAACATGCCCATTTCAGTTTCAACAAGACAACAAGATCCAAATCTATACAACTTAAATATAACAGCCTCAGGCTCAATTCTAAACTACTATAACAAGTATTAACCCATATCCAAGAGAAGGGGAAACTTTTACCTTTGGAGAAGCCCACAAAAGCCCCTTTATTTCACTTCTTTTCCGTCAAACTCGTCCACCAGCGCTTCCCACAAGTTTACCCACACTTTTCCTTCTTGCGCGCTCAACAATCTCCTAAGGCAAGGTTTCTTCAAAGATCTAGAGAGAAAGGGAGAGGGTTTCTTAGGAGGGTCTCCAAGATGAAATGGCCAAGTCTTCCAAGACTTGGCCCTAAAATAGGACCCTAATCTGGTCAAAGGATGGGAGGACACTTGTCACCTCCCATAGGCTTTTAACAAAATATCCTGATTTCGTCTTTTCTGCAGAAAAATCCGCCTCGGCGCGTGGCACTTCCGAAAAGTTCCAGCATTCCGGCGTCGCGGCCCTGCAACCCCCGCAGACTCCCAGTACAACCGGCACCGCGACCCTGCATTCGCATTGCCGCACTGTACCTGAACTAAATCGCTGTTTTGCTTTTTGCGCACCTAACTTGTAACTTCCATAACTTTCGACTCCGATGTCCTATCGACGAACGGTTTGTTGCGTTGGGAACTAGATTTAACGGACTACACATTAGGCTTTTTAAACACCTCGAAATTCTTAACAACTGGGGTACAACACTCCAAGGTAGACTCAAAATCCGTCCAACACATGTTTGTCAACTTATCTTTCAACTTTCAAATATTATAATTCTTGGTATGTTCTTATCTTATCTTCTTGAATTTACGGGGTGTAACAAGCACCCTCGTGACCCTACCACCTGGCGGGACCACCTCGAATCGACCACCTCATTCGGCCGCGGGTTGACGCGATCCGCTCAACCCGACCCGCTATCGCGCCAAACTCTTGTTCCCCGATACGGAACAATCTTACCAATTCACGTCATGAAAGCTAACACTTCCATCTCACACTACCCATGGAATCATCCCACAATATATTTCACGCATACCAAGTACTTCGACAAAGACCAACCGTAAAATCATCCACTCAAGATGACCTTGCATCCAAGGTCCCAACTGTTATAAATTCTAAGGCTCACAATTGTCTCGTCCTCAGACTTACCCTTTTCAACTACCCATGTTTTCTAATTCATACTTAACACAATGTTATCCGTACATAGCACTCCACATGTATCTACCATGACAACATAAACAAGTCTCTTAAGGGCTAAAGATATCTCTGTAACTACTGCCTTACTTTCCCTTTGTCGCTCTAATCATAATCCTGCCCTGCAGGGCGCCTAGCTATAGAAGGCGATGAACCAGCCGCCGATCCCGAAGGCTGAATCTCTACGTCTGTGCTACCTCTGGTCGGACAAACTCTCTCCAAATGGCCCTGTTGGCCGCAAGCATACAAGCTGTCGAAGTAGTACGACACTCCCCATAATGGAGTCTATTACAATGGCCACAACGAGGTAGGGGTGACCTCATCTGACTAACACCCCCTTCTCCCGAACAACTGAACCCGCAACTGACCCGGTAGGCTGAGTCATACCTCTTGTATCCCTACTGACATCCTTCCATCACACGTACGGCGGCGCAGTATAATAATCTCCCAAACTAGCACGACACCCTGAGGATCATCCTCAGCTCTCTATCCATAGAACTCTGGCGAACTGCAACTCAAGAAATCCCGAAGTCTCAGACTATCGGATCTAGGGTGAATCACTGGTACTGCCGGAACCACTGGCTCCCGTCCGTCCTCATTCCCAGCTGTCACGACCCGACCTCGGGCCCGCGACTAGTGCCTTACCCCGGGCACCCTAGTGATACAACATCAGAGAAAATCAACGAAAATAAAAACTCATAAACGACAAACAATGAAATAAGAAGACAGGCTAACCAAAACGATTACCTTTCAGTATATATATAATTAAAAACTTGAACAGTTACATCCCTTTTACAAATCTTGCCCACAACAGTACTACAGACCTCTAAGAATGTAACAACAACTATGACGGGACAGGGCCCCGCCATACCCCTGAATGTACAAGTACCTACAGTGACAGGGGACTATACCAAAAGATAAGCCTCCGGAGAAACGGAGTTTCCCAATCTTTGAATCACGATCCTATGAACGAGGATCAACAACTGGTGTACCTCTACCTGCGGCATGAACGCAACCCCGAAGGTCGATACAGGTACCAAGTATGTGAAACTGAAAATACTGTAATGAAATCACATTTCATCATTTTATAAAATCATTTCGCAATAAGTAAACAGTTATGTCAAGTAAGGGGACGCATGTCCTCAAAATAATCACTCACACATAACTATGGGTCTCACGCCCATAATATCAATTATGCCCGTGGAACCCATTCCTCACTGCCGGCAGTACATGATGTAAAACAACACCCATATGTGAACCTGAACACTAGACCCTGCCTGCATCATCAAACCGATCGGGCCAAGTAGAGTAGCCAACTACCAGATCCGAAGGCTAGTCATAAAACTTCACGGGCAAGGTACGGAAGCCAACTACCAGATCCAAACCAACCACGCAACTGGCTGAGGCAAGTATCTAAAGCTAGCGTACAATAGCCTACCGTCTCACGAGATATGACCGTGGCAAGTATCTTAAGCTATCTACCAGAGCCTGCCGATACACGAGAAATGACCAGGACAAGTATCTAAAGTGTGCCTGTAACCACATGTACAAAGCTAGCGTACAATAGGCCACACCGAGAGGAGGGTGGTCTCGATCGGTTAGTATCCTCGCCTTCAAGCTTCAAGCCCTGGGCCCGACCGCCCGAATACTCTGGATGTCCTGAAGACGGTGGAGGAGCGCTCTGAGCTGGCTGAGGTGCAAATCTAGTCTGCTGCTGAGGTCGCCCGCCCCGAGAACTACCAAAGGACCCTGCTGTCCTGGCCTTCTTCTACTGATATCTGTCAATCCGTTGGCCTCTACGTTCCTCACACCCAAGTGTATAAGCCTGCATGCGGGCAATGTCCATGCCCGGCTGAAGAGCTACACCCGAGCAAGCCTCTGCTAAGTAATCATCGAGCCCTGTGACATAGCGGTGCACTCTGTCCTCCATGTCTGCTACTAAAGCAGGGACGTACCGAGCCAACGAGTCAAACTCTACGTTGTACTCCCGAACCGTCCGCCCGCTCTGTCTCAACATCAGAAATCTATCGGCCCGAGGTCTCCTCATCTGTGGAGGCAAGAAATGGCTAAGAAACACCTCTGAGAACTCGTCCCAAACTGCTGGAGCGCATGCTCTCCCCGGGACAGCTCCCATGAATCAAACCAGTCGACTGCAGTATCACGCAGTCGATGTGAACCCAGTACTACCGACTCGGTCTCCGAGGCCTTGACCACTCTCATGATCCGCTGCAACTATCGGATAAACTCCTGAGGATCATCCTCGCCTCGACCCATAGAACTCGGTGGCTGCAACTCAAAAGTCCGAAGTCTCGTTATCGATCGGGGTGAACTACGGTACAACCGAACCGCTGTCTCGCCTATCTCATGCCTTGCCACGATCTCGCTAATAATCGGGCCATCTCCTTGTAACATATATCCTGCTCCCGCCGCGGGCGGAGGCTCAGGTACCGTGGTCTCAGTAGCCACTGCTGCGGCTCTAAACTCTGCTGGGGCGGCGTCGTGGAACTCGCCGTCAGAAGCATCACCTCAGGTAAAGACTGGGCCTGTGCCCTCGTAACCCTCTGCGTCCTATTAGCAGCTCCTCACCGCTTTGCCTTCTCGGGCCCGGGTTGTCTTGCGTGGAGGCATAACTGGTACATAAGAATATGTCAGAGGGAGTTCAACCTATAACACAGCTCTATTGCACGATCTTAGAGTGAGAAGAATGGAAACCAATCCTAAATATCTTGTAGCCTCCTGATTATAGGTGTGGTACACAACACGCCGATAATCAAGACTCTACTAGATACGGTCTGTAGACACTTTCCGAGGATTAACTGCTCTAATACCACTTTTGTCACGACCCGTTCCCGAGCCCGTGACTGGTGCCTTACCCGTGCACCCTAGTAGATAAACATCAGAGTAACCAGCGGAAATAAACTTACAAACATAGAACAATGTAAAATGAGAAATAGTATAACCAAAAAAGTTGTCTTTCAGCATGTATATATATATATCAAAGCCTGACAGTTACATCCTTTACAAACCCCATTTACAACAGGACTACAGACCTCTAAGAGTTTATAACAACTATGACGGGACAGGGCCCCGCCATACCCCTGAATGTACATAAACCTACAATGACAGGGAATCATACCAAAAGTGTTATACCCCGTATTTCCAGAGTATGTATGCGAGGACGTACGTACGAATATATTCAAGCCCTATTTAGGTTAAAGATGAAATTGTGAACTTTCGACGGAAAAGATTCTGAACCTTGTGAAGGAATTCTACGTTTTTAATATTTTAACCGATTACAGATTTTTCCGAGAGATGAAATATTTTGGACCAATAGGAGGGCGACATATGTCACCCTTAGTTGGCATGGGTTGGACGAAAATGTTGGGCTTGTGGACAAGTCAAATGGTCAAGTCTTGGAAGATATTTCTTTGGGTGAGTGGGAGTAGGTGAGGGACGATTTTGTGGGCAAGTGGGGGGCTTGCCTTGGGCGTTTTTTTGTGTTATACCCCGTATTTCCAGAGTATGTACGTAAGGGAATACGTACAAAAGTCTAGCCTTAAAGATAAGCCTTGGACGTTTTTTATTTGTGCACAACTCGCTAAAAGAATCGTTTTCCGACGAAACGTTTCCACAGCTTTCGTAGGGAAAATTCCGGCTATGCCATTACTAATTTTTGCGGATTTTTCCGAGAGACGAAACATTTTGGACCAACGGGAGGGCGACACTTGGCACCCTCCAATTGGTGGACTTGAATCGTCCATTGGACGAATTGGAGAAGCATTGGCACGTTTTTTGTGCCTTGCACAAAGTCAAGGAGTTGGTAGGATATTTGTGTATAGTTAATCCTCACCCTACACTTGCCTTGCACTTGTCTTCATCTTGGCCATTGGTTGGCCAAGGCTTGAGCTATAAATACCCCCCTTTAGATGAAGAGTTCTTCATCCACAAAGTTATCTTCCAAGTCTTGAAAAATCCTCTCCTCTCCCTTAAGCCTTTCGTCCAACACCTCCCCCCCCCCCTTTGAGTGAGTTTGGCCGAGGGCCTACCCCCCCTAGCCTAGCCGAAATCTACCCCCCCTCCCTTGGTAGAAAAGTTGTCTTCTAGTATTGTTATAATGCCCAAAATACCCTAGCCCAAATCCCTTAGTCCTTAGTAGAAGTTGTGAAGAACTTCTAAGGTTTCTTGGAGCTACCGGAGCGTACAACTTAGGAGCTAAACCTTGCTCAGGCGCGACTTTATCTAGGATATTATTGGGCTTACCGAGGTAAATAATCCTAACCCTCCTTTGTATTAGAGAATACATACTGTAGAAGTATAAGAATAAGTATTAAATACTTAGAAGAATATTGCAGAATAGAATTGAACAATTATCACAAAGAAGGGTTTAAAAGAAGAATAATCAAACCGTGCTTACATAGAATTTGTTTCTGAAGAGACTTATATAGCTCACCGGTAGGGTTGTGCTTGACTATCCGTAGAATTGTGAACCATCTGCTTAGAATGACCTTGAGTAGTCTTTGATAGATGTGCGTGACTATTATAGGTGACTCTGCGCGACATATTCAACTTGGCGGTGGTTTTTTGAGAAGGTATGTGATTCTTCCTAAAGCATGATATTTTACAATATATATATAGTACGGTGAGACGTATGTGTTAATCGAATAATAACTACGGCAATGTCTTTGACTTAAGCTCGAATAATACTTACGGAATGCCTCACGCTTAAGCCCGAATAACAAAGAATGAAAGCATTTCAAAAGAATCTTGAATCATTTTTTAACAGAAGATAAATATTTGGTTTTAAAACAAAAGCTTAAGAGTTATACTAGCTTTATGGGAAGTTAGGTATAACAACTTAAGAAAGATAAAAAGGCTGTTACTTGTTTGTTTATAAAAGCCCGTATTGATTTACGTTAAGTGTAGTAAGATTTGTGTGATAAGTAGACATATTATGATGCTACAGGTTAGTGTCTTGAAATCTTTGTGTAAGGGGTTATTCTTGCCGTGCTTACGTTGCTAACCGTAAGTCCGCTGTCGTTATTGTATCACCTACCCCCTCGATCGTTATCTGTGGCTTGCCCGATCTTGGTCTATACGGCTATGCGGTCTGTGAGACTATGCGAGTGCGGTATGCTCGGGATTGATCATTCGGGTGTTTAGCCTGATGCGGGGATTCCTATGCGGTCCGCTGAGACTACGCGGTCTTTTGAGGCTATGCGGCCGCGGAGCCTAGGCGGATCTGGGGTTGCTGCCCCGATGCGAGAATACCTCATGCGGGTCCGTGTGACTATCGCGATCGCGGAAGTCGTGACTAGGCACGCAGAATGATACTATGGGCGATTGGCCTTGCTTGATCATTCGCGGCCTAGAATAGACTATTCTGATTTTCCTATTATCGTTGTTGTTGTGATGTGGCACTATGTGCAATTGAACTGATTGTATTTGTGAAAAGGTTTTAAATACTTTGATTTCATTTCGATTCTTTATAGTTTCACATACTTGGTACTGTTCGACTTCTCGCCCTGCGTTCATGCCGCATGGTAAGCAGTGCTAGATCCACATCCTTAGGATCTTTGCGTTGGTGTCGGAGCTCCATCTTCTCCGAGGCTCTACTTTTGGGTATGATCTCCCCTGTATTGTAGATAGTTTTGTCTGATCGAGGTATGGCGGGCCTGTCCCGCCATAGTTGTTTACTTCCAGAGTGCAGTACTATTATGCTTGGGATGTAACTGCAAAACTTGAGTTATTTATATTATGCCGTAAGGCAAGCTTTTCATCAGATAAACTGTTTCTGTTTTTACTATGTTTCCTGTCTTGTTTTATATTTCCGCTGGTTACTCTGATGTATGACTACTTGGGTGCCCCGGTAAGGCACCAGTCACGGGCCCCGGAACGGGTCGTGACATTTTGTGCCTAGTGGAAGGCCACATGGCTCTTTGTTGTGGGGGACATATATCCCAATGTTGTAGTGGACATATGTCCCAAGGTTGTGGAGGACACTTGGTTGGAAGACCTCACTCTTCACATGGATCCAAATCTACACCCTCCATTTGTTTTAATTTTGGCCCTTGGTGGTTCTATAAATACCCCCCTCTTGTGCAAGACTTCTTCATCCACAAAACAATTTCCAAGTCTTAAAATCCTTCCCCCTTTGTAGTAAAGCTTTCGTCCAAACCCCCCCTCCCCCTTTGTGAATCCCTCTACCAAACACCCCTTCCTAGTTGTTCTCGTAGAAATACCCCCCCCCCCCTTGGTAGAAAAGTATTCTCCAAGTATTGTTACTATCCCAAAATACCTTAGCCAAATACCTTGTAGTATTCCAAAGTCACCTCTATACTAAAATCCCAGGAATACTACCTTATATCCATTAGTCACTAAACGAAACCCTGGGGAAATCTTCATAGATGGTTGAAGTATTAAGTAGAAGTTGTTTAGAAACTTCTAAGGGTTTCTTGGAGCTATCGGAGCGTGCAAATTAGGAGCTAAACGTTGCTCAGGATCGACATTAAATCTTGGATAATTTTGGGCTTATCGAGGTAATTAATCATGTCCTTTTATTGTAATTGGAGATTACATACTGTAGTAGTATAGAAATGAGTATAAGTTATAGAAGGATGGTATAAGACAAGAGAATTGAACTGTACTTACATAGGGTTGTATTTACAGTAGACTTGTGTAGTTGACGGGTAGGGAAATGCTGCCCAAATTTCCATAGAATAGAGAACCTTCTGCTTAGAATGTTCTACAGAGTAGTCTAGACGTTGATAGACGTATTTGACTATTATAGGTTGATACTCTGCGCGCGACATATTCGACTTGGCAGGTGGATTTCGCCGAGGAGGTATGTGATTCTTCCTATCCTCTTGAGCATGATATTTTGATATATATATAGTACGGTAGACGTACGTGTGTTAACTAAAAAGGGTTTTACTCTGATGTCTGTTGACTTGAGTTTTAGATAATAAGAATCTTGAAGTATTTCAAAAGAATTATGAATCATTTTAAAAAAGGAGTAATACTTAGTTTTAAAAGCTTAAGAGTTATACTAGCTTTATGGGAAGTTAGGTATAACGACTTAAGAGAGATAAAAGGAACGATTTACTTAATTGTTTATGAAAGCCTTGTATTGATTTCGGAAATGAGAATAAGCATCGAACAAACCACTGCAGCGCTAATAAAGGAAAATGTATTGACAAATAATTAATTATATTAAAACCAGTAGAAACCTTCATCTGCATAGAAGCTAAGATAAGACAAGATTGTATTACATTTTCTAGATCATGGCTGCTTTAATAAGATTGTTATAAACAAGAATGAACTACTCACACATAAGATATATGTTACTCAATTTTGTTAAAAGAAGAAATTACGTTGTTAGGACTATGAACTATGAAATCTTTCGAAAATAAGAGACTTAAGTATATAAAAATATGCAACTTGAACTTTTGAAAAAGAATGTTGTTACTTGACTTTAAAACGGGAAAATGTGTTGGTTTAAAATGAAGGCATGGTATTGTCTTAATCTGTCTTAAAAGAGGGTTTAAATGTTATGGACGATTCTTTACCGAGTCCCATGGGATGGGTCGGGACATGTATTCCATACGATTCTTTACCGAGTCCCATGGGATGGGCCGGGACATGTATTACATACGATTCTTTACCGAGTCCCATGGGATGGGCCGGGACATGTATTCCATACGATTATTTACCGAGTCCCATGGGATGGGTCGGAACATGTATTCCATACGATTCTTTACCGAGTCCCATGGGATGGGCCGGGACATGTATTCCACACGCTTTCACATCGATTCCCATGGGATGGGCCGAGACATGTTATACGGTTTATATCCAGACTGTCGGCAGTGAGGAAGGAGTTCCACGGGCATGAGGGATGACTTGAGGGCGTGAGTCCCTGACTTGACATGACTGCTTTTATGTTGTGAACTGTAGTTTGTTATCATACATGTCTCATGTTTTATATAAACTGTTATGATTTCATTTACAGTATTTTCCAGTTTCACATACTTGGTACCTGTTATCGACCTCGCCGAAGTGCGTTCATCTGCGAGTAGAGGTACACCAGTCGTCGATCCTCGCTCATAGGATCACAGCTCAGCATTTTTGGGAAGCTCCGTTTCTCCGGAGGCTTATCTTTGGTATAGTCCCCTGTCGTTATAGGTACTTACATTCAGGGGTATGGCGGGGCCCTGTCCCGCCATTGTTGTTATAACATTCTTAGAGGTCTGTAGTACTGTTGTGGGCAGGATTTGAAAAAGGGATGTAACTGTTCAAGTTTTTTATATATATATATGCCGAAAGGAAACTTTTCTCAGATAAACTGTTTCTCACTTCATATTGTTTCATGTCTTGTTTTATATTCCGCTGGTTACTCTGATGTATGTCTACTTGGGTGCCCGGGTAAGGCACGACCACGGCCCCGGTTGGTCGTGACAAAAGATAAGTGTTATACCGTATTTCCAGTATGTACGTGAGGCATACGTCAAAGTTTAGCCTTAATGGTTAGGCCTCGACGAAAATACTGGGCACAACTCACTAAAAGAATCGCTTTTCCGACGAAGCGTTTTACAAGACTCGCGTAGGTAAATTCCGCTATGTCATTTCTAATTTTTGCGGATTTTTCCAGAGACGTAACACTTTGGACCAACGAGAGGCGACACTTGTCACCCTCTCATTGATGGATGTGTGGACGCAATAGGGCCGAATGGATGGCTTATTTTTGTCTTGGAGTTGGTAGGATATTTTGTGTGAAAGTGGATAAGGTACACTTGCCCTAATCTTGGCCTTACACTTGCCTTGCACTTGGCATCATCTTGGCCCTTGGTTGGCCACCTCTTGACCTATAAATACCCCCCTTAAGATGAAGAGTTCTTCATCCACAAACAAGCTTTCCAAGTCTTGAAAAATCCTCCCCTCTCCCTTGACGCTTTTTCGTCCAAGCCTCATTTCCCTCGAGAAGCCTTGGGCGAATACCCCCTCTAAAAGAAGCCCTACCAAACACTACCCCCTCCCTTGGTAGAAAAGTTGCCTTCTAGTATTGTTATAATGCCCAAAATACCCTAGCCCAAATCCCTTAGTACTTAGTTGAAGTTGTGAAGAACTTCTAAGGGTTCTTGGAGCTATCGGAGCGTACAACTTAGGAGCTAAACCTTGCTCAGGATCGACTTATATCTAGGATATTATTGGGCTTACCGAGGTAAATAATCTTGTCCTTCTTTTGTAATTAGAGAATACATACTGTAGAAGTATAGAAATAAGTATTAAATACTTAGAAGGATATTACAGAATAGAATTGAACTGTTATCACGGTAGAAGGGTTTAAAAGAAGAATAATTGAACTATACTTACTTAGGACTGTTTTCACAGTAGACTTGAGTAGCTCACCAGGTAGGGAAGTGCTGCCCGATTTTTCCGTAGAATAAAGGACCCTCTGCTTAGAATCGCATGAGTAGTCTAGACGTTGATAGACGTGTCTGACTATTATAGGTTGATTCTCTGCGCGCGACATATTCGACTTGGCAGGTGGATTTCGCCGAGAAGGTATGTGATTCTTCCTAAAGCATGATATTTTAAAATATATATATAGTACGGTAGACGTACGTGTTAAGCGAATAATAACTACGCAATGTCTTTTGACTTAAGCACGAATAATAACTACGCAATGTCTTTTGACTTAAGCCTGAATAATAAGAATCTTGATGCATTTCAATAGAATACTGAATCATTTTTAACAGAAGAGAACTAATTGGTTTTTAAACAAAAAGCTTAAGAGTTATACTAGCTTTATGGGAAGTTAGGCGTAACAACTTAAGATTTATAAAAGGAACAGTTTACTTATGTGTTTATAACAGACTTATATTGATTTATGAAAGAATAATAAAATGGTTTGATAAGTAGACATGATATGATACTATGTGTGGTAGTGACTTGTAACGTTTGTATAAGAGGGTATTCTTGTTGTGCTTATGTTGTTTAATGATAAGCTGTTATGTTGGTATTATATCACTCACCTCTTGACATGTTACAGGGGTTAAGCCGCCTCCGACGCGGTAGACTCAGCGATGCAGGACCATGATTCGAGAATACCTCATGCGGGTCCAGGGGACCTATGCGGAGCTACGAGAGTTCCAGGTTAGTGTGCGGGGTTATACCTCATGCGGTCTATGTGGCCATGCGGACTACGAGTCCAGGACGATGCCGAGGAGTAGCTACCCGATGCGGGTTATACCCTACGCGCCTATGTGAGTGGCCTATGCGGACTACGGAGTCCGAGATTAGGCTTGCGTGGTGATACTACGCGCAATTGGCCCCGCTCGATCATTCGCGGCCTAGAAAAGACCATTACGATTTACCTATTGTGCTCTTGTTTATGATGTGGCACTATGTGCGGTTACATTGGCTGTTTCGTGCATATTTGTAAAAATTGGTTTTAAAGTGATATGATTTCATTTAAGTACTTTACAGTTTCACATACTTAGTACCTGTTGTACTGACCTCCTTCGGGGGGCTGCGTTCATGTCGCAGGTAAGGGCAAGCAGGTGCTAGATCCACATCCTTAGGATCTTTGCGTTGGTGTCAGGAGCTCCATCTTCTCCGGAGGCTCTACTTTTGGGTATGATCTCCCTGTATTGTAGATAGTTTTGTACATTCAGGGTATGGCGGGGCCCTGTCCCACCATAGTTGTTTACTTCCTTAGAGGTCTGTAGTCCTATTGTACAGTTGGGATGTAACTGCAAAACAATGTTTATATATATATGCCGAAAGACAAGCTTTTCTTCAGATAAACTGTTTCTCCTTTTTAATAATGTTCCTTGTCTTCTTTTATATTTCCGCTGATTTTCTCTGATGTATGACTGCTTGGGTGCCCGGGTAAGGCACCAGTCACGGGCCCCGGAATGGGTCGTGACAAAAGTGGTATCAGAGCAGTTAATCCTCGGAAAGTGTCTACAGACCGTATCTAGTAGAGTCTTGATTATCGGTGTGTTGTGCACCACACCAATAATCAGGAAGCTATAGGATATTTAGGATTGGTTTCCATTCTTCTCACTCTGAGATCGTGCTTTAGAGTTGTGTTATAAGTTGGACCCTCTAACGTATTCCTTTCGAATGCTTATGCCTCACGTAAGGCAACCCGCCCAGAGGGCAAGGCCAGGAGGCGCTAGTGGGATACCTAGAGTCATGAGGGCTCGTGCCCGGGCCGATACCCGAGACGGCGAGTTCTACGGCGTCGCCGACCCTGAGAGGTTTAGGGCGCAGCGGGGTGATGAGACCACAAGCCTACACCTCCGTCCACACCGGAGCGATGAGATGGGTTCTGAGAGATGGCCCCATCGCCGTGATCGTGGCCGCATACGATGTTACACCGTATTTTCGGGACATGCTTTAGAACGCACGTAAGAACTCGCAAGTGTTAAGATTTGAGACTTGTAAAAAATTTATCTAATTGTGAAATTGTCGAAACGTAGTATTGTGACGAATGGGAGGCGACACTTGTCACCCCCTTATTGATGCCTTGGACGAAATAGGCATGGCCAAAATGGTCATTGACCATAGTCTTAAGATGACAAAGTCTTCCTATTAATGAGCTTGAGTTTCTTGACCAAAGTCAAAGGTCCCAAGTCTTGATATTTTATAAGACTTCATCTAAACCACCCATTTGGTTACATCTTAACCTCCATGCCCCTTTATTACACTACTAGTAGCAAGAGTATGTCATTACACTTAGAAAAATTTCCACAAAATTGAAGAACTCAAGGAAGAGCTCTCGGCTTCCTCCACTTTCAAAAGGAAAATTTTATGCTTTCATTCATTAAGCCCCACACTTTAAACCAAGGTTCATGAGGGTATTGTAAGTGTATCTCAATAGAAAAACCCCGGAAAAAGAGAGTTTTCGTATTAGTCGCAAAGCGAAAACCTAGTGGCTTTCTAGGTTTTGGATTGGAGGTTTGAAGGAAAGTTGTTGGTGTGGTTCTAAGGGTCTCAAGGAGCGGATTGAGGTATCTTGACGAGGCTCTAGGTTGCTAAGGAGCAACTTCGGTTTTGAAGATTGGATTACAATTCGTTGAGGTATAATCTTGTTCTTTGAAAGTGTTACAAGATTATTTATATTGTTGTCGTTAGCTTTACATGTTGCTAGCATGAAGTTGTTAAGTTGAAGTTAATAAGTATTATGGATTACTTGTAGCTTAAGTTCGAAATGAAAAGTAAGTCATGTGAAGTTGGAATACAATTTGATCGTTACTAGAATCGTCGCATGTAATTGACTTGAAGATTCTAGTAGTTATATTTGGTTGCGACTAGATATCATGTTATGCTACCAAGTTGGATTGAAATGGAAATTGAATAAGAATTGGTATTGTTGAACTCAAGGTGGCCGAATTTGTACTTGTGGTTTGTAATAGTTTGTTAATTAATTGTATTGAACTACCTTCTATATTGTGGTGAGCCAATTGAAATTTGTATAGTTAATTACTTGTATTGATCGCCTTCTATATTGTTGTGAGCCAATTGGGGCTGTTTGGCTATTGTATTTCGCCTTGAAAAAGGTGGCAAAGTAAGTAAAAACAAAGGAGGTCTTTGTCCGATTTTCTATAGAATTTGGCGACTTAGCACTTAGAATATTCTACGTTTGAAGTAAGAGGTTAATGGACGTATTGTGACCATGATAGGTTGAAGTACTTTGGAGCATTTTACTACTTGTCGACAAGCGTCGCGGTATGTGAACCTCTTCTTTCTTTGGCATGATCCTACGTATGAAATCTCAATGTGATAGTATTTCAAGATTTCTTCTACTCTTAGAAGTTGAAGTATTTGCATTGTTGAATCTAAGTTAAGAGTATGTTTAAATTGTCCTAAGTCCTTACTAGGTCTTATGGGAGACGTTGGTAAGAATGGTTAGGAAGTTATGAGATTTGATTTAAAGGCTATGTGTCTTGATTTGGTTAAAGTAAGTAAGTGGATTTTATGTTGAAAATGACTTGAATTTATATGTGAAAAGGGATTGATTTTAAAAGTGGAAGTTATATGATTTTAAGAGAATAAGTTACTTGGTTTTGGAAGTGTATGGAACTTTATATTTTTATAAGTATAAGTAAATGGACTTTAAAGAATGTATGTTATGAAGTTTTAAGACTATGAACTTTGGTTGTCTTTGAAGGATTTTGAAACTTTATTTTTCAAGTTATGGGACTTGATTTCTAAAGTATTGATGACATGATTTTATAAGTATAAGCGACATGATTTTAAAGAGTGTATGCTACGAGGTGTTAAGACCATAAGCCTTGATTATAAGTGGAAAGGACTAAATTTTAAAAAGTATGGCTTATTAATTTATTTCGAAAGTTAAGAAGATGGTTTCCAAAAGAGTATGTGACTTGAGCTTTAAAAAGAAAGGAGGTTTTATGATTCTTTTAAGTATGTATGTACGTAGTATTTTTGGATCTAGTTTTCCTAATGTTGTAAGAATAAAAGTGTCTTAAGTTCTCAAAAATGAAAGGTTGTTATAATAGCTTTATGGAAAGTTGTTATGACGACTTAAGAAGAAGTGAAAAGATGGTTTAAAAATGTTATGTAAGGAAAATACACCGAGCCTACGAATTGGCCGGATTACGTTATAAAATACACCGAGCCTACAAATAGGCCGGATTACGTTATGAAATACAGGAGCCTACAAATAGGCGGATTACGTTATGAAATACAGGAGCCTACAAATAGGCCGGACACGTTATGAGATACACCGAGCCTACAAATAGGCGGATTACGTTATGAGATACACCGAGCCTACAAATAGGTCTGACGTTATAAGATACACCGAGCCTACACATAGGCCGGATTACGCCATATTACCCCGAGCCTACACATAGGCCGGGTTACGTCACAGTACACCGAGCTCCACAGGCGGGCCGGATTATGCTACATGATTTCACAAGACACCGAGCCCACAGCGGGCGGATTATGCTACATGATTCCACAAGACACCGAGCTCCACAAAGCGGGCGGATTATGCTACATGATTCCACAAGATCCGAGCCCCACAAAGCGGCCGGATTATGTCACATGATTCATCAAGACACCGTGTCCCGCAAATGGGCGGATTATGTTATGTAAGATAAGTAAGTTATGTGGAAAAACTTGATTAACCTCTTAAGTATGTATGTAAGAATATGATGTTAAATCTTATGGAAAGAAGGAATGGAGCAGTTAATATACGAGTGATTTCGGGAGTTAAAAATGGCATTCTTTTATGCTTATGATTTGATTCTTGCACATTATTTCTGCTCCATATTCGTACTGTTATCTCGACTTCTTCGGGCTGCGTTAAATGTCCGCAGTTTAGGTACACGGTGTGGATCCGCGAGCTTAGGATCCTGGTTCAAAGATTTTTAGATGGCTCCGATGTTCCGAGTTGTCATGGCTATGTATATTCGGGGAATGGCGGGCCCTGTCCCGCCACGATTATAATTCTTAGAGGTCCGTAGTCACATATCGTGGAGTCTGCTTGTAAAGAAAGCGAGGCAATCGTTTATGTATGTACGTCCGGAAGGTAGCCTATCGGTGACTGTTGTTTACTTCCGTTGTTTTATTTATAAGTTTCATGTATGTTCCGCTGATTATCTCTGATGTTTACCTGTAAAGGTGCCTGTAGGGCACCGCCGCGATCCCGGTCGGGTCGTGACACGTGAGGACGAGATGGATGCGGTTCGATTCGGCCCAGTTGCACCCGTGGTTCACCCGAGGGCAGATAGTTTGAGGCTACGGGATTTCCTGAGTTGTAGCCCGCTAGAGTTCTACGGGTCGAGGCCAGAGGATGATCCGCAGAAGTTCATCCAACAGTTGCAGAGGATCATGCGGGTGATCAAGGCGTCAGAGACCGAGTCCGTGACCTTCGTTTCGCATCGGCTACGTGATACCGCAGTCGTTTGGTTTGATTCGTGGGAGTTATCCCGGGGAGAGCACGCGTCCCCAACTACTTGGGACGAGTTCTCGGAGGCTTTCCTCACTCACTTCTTGCCTCCACAGATGAGGATGGCACGGGCCGATAGATTTTTGTTACCGGCGAGCAGAGGCCTTACGCTAGGAGTACACTGTCGAGTTTGATTCATTGGCTCGATATGTCCCAGCGTTGGTAGCAGATATGGAGGATAGGGTGCACCGCTACGTCACCGGGCTAGATGATTATATGGCCGAATCTTGTGCGGGTGTTTCTCTTCACCGGTATGGACATTACCCGCACGCAGCTCATGCTCGACGCGGCGAGAGTAGACCGACGGGTCCGACAGCAGCAAGAAGACCAGGCAATGCAGGTCTTTTGGTGGCTATCGTGGTGGCGGCCTCGGCGGCCGAGATTTGCACCACACCACTGAGCACTCGACCGTCCTCGGGGCACCGGATATTCGAGGCGAACCGAGGCCCGGACTTGAGCGTCCAGAGCGGCAGAGGTCTTCGCCGACGGACCACCCCTCGGTGTGGCCGATGCGTAGATCCCACTTCGAGTTGTGGTGCCGCTACAGAGCTTGTTTCGGGCCAGGCCGCAGGTCACTTTGCGGAACCGTCAGACCAAGCGGCAGCAGATAGTAGTGGTCACCACGAGTTCTTTTGCCGGATCTTCTTCATCCCGATGCCATTACTTGCCCCGAGGGCGTGGTACTCATGGACCAGCAGTCGCGGCAGAGGTCATGGCTCGGTCCCAGCCTAGCGGTCCTCGAATCGCATTTATGCCTTGTCCAGCGGCAGATCGTGAGGCCTCACCGATGTCGCCACAGTACCTTATCGATCTCGTGTTATGATGTGTATGCATTGATAGATCCGGTTCTACTGCCCTATATATCTCCCTTATTGCTAGTAGGATAGGGATGAGCACGAGTCCATAGACCCTTTCGAGGTAGCTACGCCAGCCGGTGATTCGGTGGTAGCTCGGCGGGTATATAGGGCTTGTCCGGTGACCATTCTGATCGTCGGACCCAGCCGACTTGATAGAGTTGGATATGACCGATTTCGGCGTGATCATGGGTATGGATTGGCTAGCTTTGCTACGCCAATGTAGACCGCAGGAGAGAGTAGTGCGGTTCCAGCTCGGCGAGCCGGTTATTGAGAGGAGCATCAGTATCGCCGGTGGTAGGTTTATTTCCTACCAAGGCTAGGAAGATGGTGCGAAGAGTACATCTACCATCTCGTTCGGGTGTTTGATAATCGAGGTCGCAGCGCGATTTTCGCCGCCCAGAGTCGAGAGTTCCCGCACGTGTTTCCGCACGACCTCGGTATCCTCCCGAGGAGATCGAGTTTTGTATAGATGTGTTGCGGACACTCGCCTATTTCCATTCCGCCATACGTAATGACACCGCCGAGTTGAGAGAGTGAAGGACCACTTAGAGATTTCTTTGGAGAAGGGCTTCATCAGCCTAGTGTTTCTCCTCGGGGCGCCGTATTGTTCGTGAAGAAGAAGGGCGACGCCGCATGTGTGTTGATTACAGACCAACAAGGTGACCATTAAGAACGAATACCCCTTCCCGAGATTGATGATTTGTTCGACCGGCGAGGTGGTGCGAGATGTTTCTCCAAGATTGATCTGCGATCGCTATCATCAGTGCGAGTCGAGAGACGAATGTCCCTAGATCGCATTCGACCCAGACGCATTATGAGTTCAGGGTCATGTCTTTTGGGTTGACCAATGCTCCGACGATATTCATGGATCTGATGAACCGAGTGTTCAAACCATTTTTGGACACATTTGTGATAGTGTTCATCGATGATATCTTGGTTTATTCTCGCTCAGAGCAGGAGCATGCGGAGCATTTGCGATCAGGCTGTCGATTCTCCGACCAGCAGTTATACGCCAAGTTTTCCAAATGTGAGTTTTGGTTAGCTTCGGTGGCTTTTCTTGGGCATATTGTCGGGGTTGATGGCATTCGAGTGGATACGCCAAGATCGAGGTCAGACTTGACCTAGACCTACTACTCCGGCAGAGGTTCGCAGCTCGGGCCTTGCGAGTTATTATCGCGTTCGTAGAAGTTTGCTTTTATCTGCACCATTGACTAGGCTGACTCGTGGCGGCTAAGTTTGATGGTGATGCTTGTGGCGGGGTTTCGATTCTTGAAGAGAGATCGACGATCGCCCGCTTTACTTCTCCTGCAGGTCCAAATTATGTCGTGTATTGTGATGCGTCGGCATCGGGTTGGGATGTGTGTTGATGCAGCAGGCAAGGTTATAGCGTATGATCCCGACACCAAGAAACACGAGGAACTACCCCACCCATGATTCGAGCGGCGGTGATTCACGCCTTGAAGATCCGGAGGCACTACTTGTATGGGGTTCATGTGGATATTTATACGGACCACAAGAGCCTCCGAATATCTTCACCAGAGGAGTGAACTTACGGCGAGACGGTGGTTAGAGTTGCTTAAGGATTACGATGTTGATATCCTGTACCACCCGGGAAGGCCAATGTTAGGCGTATGCTCTTAGTCGTAGGTCACGGGAGTCCATCGGATGTGCAGCGCAGAGAGGGACATGGTTCGTGATTTGCATCGATTAGCGAGCCTTGGTGTCCGCTTGATTGATTACGATAGCGATGGGGTCCGAGTTCGTGAGGTTGCCGAAGTTTTCCATCGCCGGCGAGGTGAAGAGGCAACATTCGAGGATCCACTTTGACACGTTATCGTGATACGCTCTTCGTGAGGAAGGGTCGCTTTGAGGTAGCACGATGGGGTGCTAAGGTTTGAGGGCGAGTTGTGTCTTCCGGATGTTTCGTGACTTGGCATGAGTTCTTGGGAATCACGGTACAAGCGTTACTATCCATCCGTGGTCGACCAAGATGTACCACGACCTTAGATCCGTGTATTGGTGGGATGTCTTGAAGAGGGCGTTGCGAGTTCGTAGCTCGGCCCGTGTTGTCGCAGTGAAGGTAGAGCACCGCAGGCCCGTGATTTGTTGCACGATAGAGATCCCGACGGAAGTGGGAGGTGATCAACATGGATTTTATCACGTGATTACCTCGCACTCGGAGGAGACATGATTCTATATGGGTTATCGTCGACGGTCGATTTAAATCAGCCCACTTTCTTCTCGTCAGACGACTTTTTCGATCGAGGATTATGCCGACTTTATATCCGAGAGATCGTCGATCGCATGAGTCCCTATTTCGATCATATCGCATGCAGGAGCCCGGTTACGGCTAACTCGAGATCTTTCCGTAGGGTTTGGGGGACGCAGTGAGCACGAGCATCGCATTCCATCCATAGGACATCGGACAGCCGAACGCACTATCCGCACTCTCGAGGATATCTTTGCGAGCCTGTTATTGACTTCAGGTAGCCGAGGATCATTTGCCTCTAGTTGAGTTTGCGTATAATAATAGCTACCACTCCGATTCGATGGCGCCTTATGAGGCCTTGTATGGGAGGAAGTGCGATCGCCGATAAGCTAGTTCGATGTGGGCGAGTGCGATTAGTGGGACCAGATTTGGTGCGCAGCGGTGTATAAGGTGAAGCTTATCCAGAGAGGTTGCCGACAGCCGAGTCGATGAAGTCATATCGCAGATCATCGTCGTGATCCGGAGTTCGAGGTTGATGATTGGGTTTTCTGGTGTCACCCATGAAGGTGTGATGAGATTCGAAGAAAGGGAAACTCACCAAGGTACATTGGGCGTGTCGATTGTCCGCAGGTAGGCAAGGTTGCCTATGAGTTGGATCTGCCGTCCGATCGGAGGCGGCATCCGGTGTTTCATGTTTCTATGCTGAGGAGATGTATCGGGGATCCATCTAGGGTACACCCGATTGACGATGTCTAGGTGACCGAGGGGTTATCGTATGAGGAGATTCCCATAGCGATAGTCGATCGTCAGGTTAGGCGTCTGCGGACCAAGGACGTGGCTTCCGTCAAAGTCTTGTGGCGGAACGAGCTCGGGGAGAGATGGCGGGAAGTCGGCGAGGACATGAGGCAGAAGTATCCTCACCTATTCCCCACACCTCCAGGTAATTCACTTTCCTACTTATAAATTTTTCATTATCATTATGCCTAAGTGTTGTTTTGTGGCCGTGTATGGCATTTGAAAACTGTTTAAGTTATGAAGAACCTTATCGTTATCTGTCTTGGGAAGGAACATTCGGGACGAATGTTTCTAAGGAGGGGAGAATGTTATACCCCGTATTTCCAGAGTATGTACGTGAGGGCATACGTACAAAAGTTTAGCCTTAATGGTTAGGCCTTGGACGAAAATACTTGGGCACAACTCACTAAAAGAATCGTTTTCCGACGAAACGTTTTACAAGACTCGCGTAGGGTAAATTCCGGCTATGTCATTTCTAATTTTTGCGGATTTTTCCGAGAGACGTAACACTTTGGACCAACGAGAGGGCGACACTTGTCACCCTCTCATTGATGGATGTGTGGACGGCAATAGGGCCGAATGGATGGCTTATTTTTGTCTTGGAGTTGGTAGGATATTTTGTGTGCAAGTGGATAAGGTACACTTGCCCTAATCTTGGCCTTACACTTGCCTTGCACTTGGCATCATCTTGGCCCTTGGTTGGCCACCTCTTGACCTATAAATACCCCCCTTAAGATGAAGAGTTCTTCATCCACAAACAAGCTTTCCAAGTCTTGAAAATCCTCCCCTCTCCCTTGAAGCTTTTTCGTCCAAGCCTCCTTCCCCCCCCCCCTTGAGAAGCCTTGGCCGAATACCCCCCCCCCCCTCTAAAAGAAGCCCTAGCCGAAACACTACCCCCCCTCCCTTGGTAGAAAAGTTGTCTTCTAGTATTGTTATAATGCCCAAAATACCCTAGCCCAAATCCCTTAGTACTTAGTTGAAGTTGTGAAGAACTTCTAAGGGTTCTTGGAGCTATCGGAGCGTACAACTTAGGAGCTAAACCTTGCTCAGGATCGACTTATATCTAGGATATTATTGGGCTTACCGAGGTAAATAATCTTGTCCTTCTTTTGTAATTAGAGAATACATACTGTAGAAGTATAGAAATAAGTATTAAATACTTAGAAGGATATTACAGAATAGAATTGAACTGTTATCACGGTAGAAGGGTTTAAAAGAAGAATAATTGAACTATACTTACTTAGGACTGTTTTCACAGTAGACTTGAGTAGCTCACCGGGTAGGGAAGTGCTGTCCGATTTTTCCGTAGAATAAAGGACCCTCTGCTTAGAATCATACGAGTAGTTCAGACGTTGATAGGCGTGTCGACTATTATAGGTTGATTCTCTCGCGACATATTCGACTTGGCGGTGGATTTCGAGAAGGTATGTGATTCTTCCTAAAGCATGATATTTTAAAATATATATATAGTACGGTGACGCGTACGTGTTAACTGAATAATAACTACGGCAATGTCTTTTGACTTAAGCCTGAATAATAACTACGGCAATGTCTTTTGACTTAAGCCTGAATAATAAGAATCTTGATGCATTTCAATAGAATACTGAATCATTTTTAACAGAAGAGAACTAATTGGTTTTTAAACAAAAAGCTTAAGAGTTATACTAGCTTTATGGGAAGTTAGGCATAACAACTTAAGATTTATAAAAGAAACAGTTTACTTATGTGTTTATAACAGACTTATATTGATTTATGAAAGAATAATAAAATGGTTTGATAAGTAGACATGATATGATACTATGTGTGGTAGTGACTTGTAACGTTTGTATAAGAGGGTATTCTTGTTGTGCTTATGTTGTTTAACGATAAGCTGTTATGTTGGTATTATATCACTCACCTCTTGACATGTTACCGGGGTTAAGGCGCCTCCGACGCTGGTAGACTCGGTGATGCAGGACCATGATTCGAGAATACCTCATGCGGGTCCAGGGACCTATGCGAGCTACGAGAGTTC
Source organism: Przewalskia tangutica (assembly GCA_029844215.1). Taxonomy (NCBI): domain Eukaryota; kingdom Viridiplantae; phylum Streptophyta; class Magnoliopsida; order Solanales; family Solanaceae; genus Przewalskia; species Przewalskia tangutica. The sequence goes on from CM056718.1 coordinate 111,567,921, forward strand.
CGGTGTTAGTGTGCGGGTTATACCTCACGCGTCTATGTGGCCATGCGACTACGAGTCCGGGGCGATGCCGAGGAGTAGCTACCGATGCGCGGTTATACCCTACGGGCCTATGTGAGTGGCCTACGCGACTACGGGAGTCCGGATTAGGCTTGCGAGTGATACTACGCAATTGGCCCCGCTCGATCATTCGCAGCCTAGAAAAGACCACATGCTTACCTATTGTGCTCTTGTTTATGATGTGGCACTATGTGCGTTACATTGGTCGCTTCGTGCATATTTGTAAAAATTGGTTTTAAAGTGATATGATTTCATTTAAGTATTTTACTGCTTCACATACTTAGTACCAGTATCGACCTCCTTCGGGCCATGTTCATGTCGCGGTAAGGGCAAGCAGTGCTAGATCCACATCCTTAGGATCTTTGCGTTGGTGTCGAGCTCCATCTTCCGAGGCTCTACTTTTGGGTATGATCTCCTCAGATTCAGATAGTTTTGTACATTCAGGGTATGGCGGGGCCCTGTCCCGCCATAGTTGTTTACTTCCTTAGAGGTCTGTAGTCCTATTGTACAGTTGGGATGTAACTGCAAAACAATGTTTATATATATATGCCGAAAGGCAAGCTTTTCTTCAGATAAATTGTTTCTCCTTTTTAATAATGTTCCTTGTCTTGTTTTATATTCCGCTGATTTTCTCTGATGTATGACTGCTTGGGTGCCCGGGTAAGGCACCAGTCACGGGCCCCGGAATGGGTCGTGACAATAAGCCTCCGGAGAAACGGAGCTTTCCCAAAAGCAGAACGGTGATCCTATGAGCGAGGATCAACAACCGGAGTACCTCTACCGCGCAGATTTAACGCACCGGGCGAGGTCAAGATAACAGGTACCAAGTATGTGAAACTGTAAAGTATTGTAATGAAATCATAACATTTTAACCAATTCACAAATATGTACAAAACAACCCAATTTAACCGCACATAGTGCCACAACATAAACAAGCGCAAATAGATGTAACGCACCTGGTCTTTTCTAGGCTGCTAATGATCGAAGCAGGGTCATTCGTGTCACGACCCAACCTCGGGCCCGCGACTGGTGCCTTACCCCGGGCACCCTAGTGATACAACATCAGAGAAAATCAACGGAAATAAAAACTTAAACATGAAATAAGACATAAAATAAGAAACAGGCTAACCAAAACGGTCACCTTCCTGTATATATATATCAAAATCGAACAGTTAAGTCTTTTACAAACCCTGCCCACAACAGTACTACAGACCTCTAAGAATTTTATAACAACTATGACGGGACAGGGCCCCGCCATACCCCTGAATGTACAAGAACATACAATCTCAGGGAATCATACCAAAAGATAAGCCTCCGGAGAAATGGAGCTTCCCAAAACGCTGAATTGTGATCCTATGAGCGAGGATCAACAACCGGTGTACCTCTACCTGCGGCATGAACGCAGCCCCCCGAAGGAGGTCGATAACAGTACCAAGTATATGAAATCAAAATATCAGAATGAAATCATAATAGTCTATATAAAACAGGAGACATGTATGATAACCAAACTACAGTACACAATGTATAAGCAGTCATGTCAAGTCAGGGACTTACGCCCTCAAAGTCATCGTGCCCATGGAACTCCTTCCTCACTGCCGGCAGTCTATGACATAAATCATAATCATGTGACGCGCCCGTGGCATCCTACTCACCGCTGCATACATATACAATACATATATATATCTCCCGCTCGTGGAATCTCTCCACACGCGGCACTGTAGGTGTAACATATAACCACGTGACACGCCAAATGCATCGCACTCACCGCCAGACACATATACAATACATATATATAACATGCCCCCGGAATCCCTCATCGGTATAGACATGTCTTCATAGGGAGCTAGTCCATGGAGTAATAATCGAATATACCATGCCCCCGGAATCCCTCATCGGTGTAGACAGGTCTTCATGGGGAGCTAGCCCATGGAGTAATACTAATGGCCACATGCCCCCGGAATCCCTCATCGGTGTAGACATGTCCATGTGACAATAATAATATATCGGGAGTTTAACCCGCTGCATGGCCGCATGCCTCCGGAACCCCTCATCGGTGTAGACATGTCCATGTGATAATAACAATGGAAGCATACCCGTGGAATCCTCTGTCACTACTGGTACGTCCAAGTAAGTTCACAACAAGTCAGTCGGCCCACCATCGAGAGACGCGGTGGTATAGAAATACAATTGTCACGACCCGACCTCGGGCCCGCGACTGGTGTCTTACCCCGGGCACCCTAGTGATACAATATCAAAGAAAATCAGCGGAAATAAAAAATTAAACATGAAACAGATATACAATAAGAAACAGGCTAACCAAACGGTCACCTTTCCGTATATACATAAAAACTTGAACAGTTACATCCTTTACAAACCCTGCCCACAACAAAGATTACATGCACTTAAGAATTTTTATAACAACTATGACGGGACAGGGCCCCGCCATACCCCTGAATGTACAAGTACCTATAATCTCAGGGAATCATACCAAAAGATAAGCCTCCGGAGAAACGAAGCTTCCCAAAACGCTGAACTGTGATCCTATGAGCGAGGATCCACAACCGATGTACCTCTACCTGCGGCATGAACGCACCGGGCGAGGTCAAGATGCAACAGTACCAAGTATGTGAAATCAAAATATCGTAAATGAAATCATAACAGTCTATATAAAACAGGAGACATGTATGATAACCAAACTACAGTTCACAACATAAAAGCAGTCATGTCAAGTCAGGGACTCACGCCCTCAAAGTCATCCCTCATGCCCGTGAAACTCCTTCCTCACTGCCGACAGTCTACGTATAAATCGTATGATACGTATAACATGTCTCGGCCCATCCTATGGGACTCGAGGTAGAATAGTATGGTATACATATCTCGGCCCATCTCATGGGACTCGATGTAGAATCGTGTGGTATACATATCTCGGCCCATCTCATGGGACTCGATGTAGAATCGTGTGGTATACATATCTCGGCCCATCTCATGGGACTCGATGTAAAATCGTCCATAACATTTACCCTCTTTTAAGACAGACTAAGACAATACCATGCCTTCCTTTTAAACCAAAACACCTTCTCTTTTAAAGTCAAGTAACAATATTCTTTTCCAATAGTTCAAGTTGCATAACTTCAAATACTCAAGTCTCTTATTTTCGAAAGATTTCATAGTTCATAGTCTTAATCACTTAACAACGTAATCTCTTTTAAAAAAATTGAGTAACATATGTCTTATGTGTGAGTAGGTTATACTTGTTTATAATGATCTTATTAAAGCAGCCATGATCTAGAAAATGTAATACAATTTTGTCTTATCTTAGCTTCTATGCAGATGGAGGATTCTACTTGTTTTAATATAATTATTTGTCAATACATTTTCCTTTATTAACGCTGCAATGGTTTGTTCGATACTTATTCTCATTTCCGAAATCAATAACATTATCCTTTTTAAGACCAAGTACCCATTACTCATGAATGCGGTTTCACAACTTTTTAATAATTCAAGTCCTTAACATTTCATAAAACGTCATTTATAAGTTAAGTCTCTTATCTTTTAAGATCAAGTCTCTTAACTTTTAAAATCAACAAACCATTCTTTTACCTACATAAAGTCGTTATAACTAACTTCCCATAAAGCTATTATAACACTTTATGTTTTAAACCGACCAAATTCGTTTAGCACACATACGTCTACCGTACTACATAGTTCACAACAATCATGCTAGAAAGGATAGGAAGAGGCTCACATACCTCGCGACGATTATCGACAAATAGCAAAACGCTCCAAGTACTTCAACTTCGTCGGCTACTCCTTAAGCCAAGTAGATCACGCCACACGTAGTACTTCAATCCTAAAATGGTCATAGTACTTCTATCAAACCTTACTTACCATTGAAGACTTATACCAATTAAAAGCCCTCTAATTCTACGAAAAATCGGGCAGCACTTCCCCTGTTTCTATGTACCTTTCCACTTTTTTCAAGGCCCGATAACAGTAACCAACATGCCACATTTAAGGCACAATAATTCAACAACTAACGAAGGGGATCACACGCCCAAACGGACGTGGTAAACAATCTTCCCCTTAACAACAACAACAACTTAAAAACCGAAATGGAACAAGTCCATAGTCCAAAGTAAAGACAGTCCAATGTAAATACAGTCCAATGTAAATACAGTCCAAAGTAAATACAGTCCATTAGTCCATTAGTTGGTGTTCTTGGCCAACTTACAATAATCACACTTATCCAATTTTTCGGCTAGAATGCCGGAATTACTTCTTTAATCCTCCAACTTATATTTCAATCTTCATATAAGTTATAGTTACTTTGTTATTAGCTTTCAACAAGTAAGATACGTTTTTACCATTTTGATGGCTAACATGCCAATTTCCATTTCAACAAGCTTACAAGATCCAATTCTTTCCAAACTTCATTCCACATATTACATACTCCATAATATACTTCCAATATACATAATATCCAACTTCACAAAGAGGATTAATATCATTACCTCAAAAAGCCCAAAAATTATCCAAGAACATAAATGTCGCTCCTTAGCAAGTTTAGCTCCAAATCCTTACGTTCCAATCCGCTACAAGCAACCCTTAGAAGCTCCTAACCAACTTCTCTTCAAGATTCAACTCCAAAAAGTGAAGAACACTTAGGTTCCAAAGACACCAACTTTCGGCCAAGGCACACTTTTAAGGCTAGGGGTGTGAAATCTTGTCTAACTCTTGGTTCACAATCTTCCTAACACATCAAGGAAGAACACTTGAAAGTTTAAGAATTTTTGGACAAATTTAGGTCATGGTGAGGGCTCAAAGCCGAGAGCAACAATGAAGGGAGAGGGAGGGTTTTTCAAGTCTTGAAATGGTTAAGTGTGGAAGATTTCATCAACTAGTAGTGTATTTATAGGACAACCAAGGGCTAGGATGAAGGCAAGTGTGTGGTTGAGATTGGGGACAAGTGTGTGTGGGTCCCACAAGCCACTTGTCCAACACAAAAATATCTTGTAAGACAAGGCCACTTGTCTTGCCACTTGGCACACAATTTGTCACGACCCGAACCCGGGCCCGTGACTGGTGCCTTACCCCGGGCACCCTAGTGATACAACATCAGAGAAAATCAGCGGAAATAAAAACATGAGCATGAATTAAGAGAAAAGATAAATAAACAGGCCAACCAAAACAGTTGCCTTCATCATATATACATAAATACCCGAACAGTTATCCTTTTTACAAACCTTGCCCACAATAAAGCATGCACTCTAAGATTTTACAATGCTATGACGGACGGGGCCCGCCATACCCCGAATGTATAAGAATCTACGCACTCGGGTAACATACCAAAGATAAGCCTCGAAGGAACGGAGCTTCCCAATACGAAAGGTGATCCTAAGCGGGGATCGACGGCCGATGTACCTTTTACTGCGGCGTGAACGCAGCCCCGAAGGAGGTCGATCTAACAGTACAAGTATGTGAAATCGTAAAATACAGAATGAAATCATAATAGTCTATATAAAGCGGGAGACATGTATGATAACCAAACTACGATTCCACAACATAGAAGCGATATGTCAAGTCGTGACTCACGCCTCAAAGTCATCCTCACGTACGTGGAACTTCTTCCTCACTGCCGGCAGTCTAGGTACAAATCATGTGATACGTATAACAGGTCTCGGCCCATCTTATGGACCCAATATAGAAACGTGTGGAATACATTCCCGGATGAACCGGTAGTCAGTGAAATACATTCCCGGATGAACCGGTAGTCAAGTGATATACATTCCCGGATGAACCGGTAGTCGAGTGAAATACATTCCCGGATGACCCGGTAATCGAGTGAGATACATTCCCGGATGACCCGGTAATCAAGTAGAACACAGTTCTTGCACAACAAGGCTATTACACGTAACATGGTCAAGTTTCATAACAACAAGCATAAGCAAGTTACACACGACTCAAGGTACTTTCATTTTATGTCAAAGTCCGGATTTTAACCTTAAAGTACTACGTCCGTTAAAATCCTTTTAAGATCCATTTCTTTTACAAAGGTCACCCGATACCCGTAGTATAAAATTGGAGTGACTAACATTGTTAAGTAAACCAAAATGCTTTCCTTTGTAAAATCAAGTAACAACCTTATTTTCCAAACGTTCAAGTTTGCCTAATTTCGAATGCTCAAGTTTCTCATTTTAGAAAAAGGTTTCGTAGTTCATAGTTTTAGTCCTTTAAAACATAATTCTCCTTTAAACGTTTTGAGAAACATATGTCTTATATGTGAGTAGATTATTCTTGTTTATAATCAATCTTATTAAGCAGCCATGATCTAGGAAATGTAATATCATTTTGTCTCATCTTAGCTTCTATGCAGATGGAGGTTTCTCTTGGTTTTAATAATACTTCATTAGTCAATACATTTTCCTTTTATTAACGCTGCAGTTGGTTTGTCGATACACATTCGATTTCAAATCGATAAAACATTCTTAAGCCGTTATACGACTTCCCATAAAGCTAGTATAACTCTTAAGCTTTCAAAACCAAGTACTACTCATTCTTTCAAAAGCGATTCATAAATCTTTTGAAATACTTCAAGTTCTTTATTAACACATATCAAGCCGCTATTATTCAAATCGCTTACCTTTTAGAAACCACAAAGTATTTGCTTATCCACATGAATTTATAACCGACTTCCCATAAAGCCGTTATAACACTTTATGTTTTAAACCAATCAAATATATTTAGCACGTATGCGTCTACCGCACTACATAGTTCACATATCATGCTAGAAGAGATAGGAAGAGGTTCACATACCTCGCGACGATTATCGACTAATAGCAAAACGCTCAAGTACCTCAAACCGTCGGCTACACTCTCGATCAAGCGGTCACTCCACACGTAGTACTACAACCTATAGAGGCCACAAAGCGCCTATTAATATCTTTAGATCCCGGCGTAGAATATTCTACGTAAAATTCGGCACCTCCCGCAATACAGCGTAAATCTCTCTCTATCGGCCGCTACCAAGCCAACCGAGTGGGTTAACACGTCCGACCGGGCGTGTACAATTCTACTACACAAGAATGCTACACAAGTCTCATCATGTCATCTATGTAATTACGATTCGGTTCTCTTATTTAAATTGAGCTTAAGTCGCAAGACATTGCGTAAGTATTATTCAGCTTAAGTCAAAAGACATTGCCGCACAATTATAATGTTCAGTTCTATATATAGTATACTTCAACTATATATTCCTACAACATGTAATTTCCAATTACAATAGAAGGTCAAGAGTGTTTACCTCGATAAGCCCAAAATTATCCGAGTTTAAATGTCGATCCCGAGCAAGGTTTAGCTCTACTCAGGCGCTCCGACAGCTCAAACAACCCTTAGAAGTTCTAACCAACTTCTACTATAACTTCAACTACGGGTGAAGATTTACTTAGGGTTTCGTTTTAGTAGTGAGGAAAGTATAATAGTATTTTCCGGCTTTTGTAAAAGGGTACTTTGGAAAGTACTACAAGGTATTTGGCTAAAGTATTTTGGGCATTATAACAATACTAGGAGAGTATTTCTATACCACAACAAGGGGTATTTATACGAAAACAACTAGGCTAGGGGGTAGACTCTCGGCAAGGCTTCTGAGGGGTAGTGTGGCGGACGAAAGTAAGTAAGAGGAGGAGTATTTTGAGACTTAGGTAGATTGCTCAAGTTTTGGATGAAGAAAGTTCATCAACTAAGGGTATTTATAGGTCAAGTGAAGGCCAACCAATGGCCAAGATGAAGACAAGTGCATAGCAAGTGTAAGGCCAAGATTAAGCCATGTGCAACCTTATCCATCTACACAAAATATCCTACCTAACCCTTGACCACAATTCAACACAAAAAAACGTGCCAATCCTTGCCCATTTCGTCCGCCAACCTTCACCAATTAGAGGTGACAAGTGTCGCCTCTTGTTGGTCCAAAATGTTACGCCTCGGAAAAATCCGCAAAAATTATAAATGACATAGCCGGAAATTCCCTACGAAAGTCGTGGAAAACGTTTAGTCAAAAACGACTCTAACCGGGTGTTGTGCACAAAAGAATTCGCCAAGCCTAAGAAGTTCGAAAATTCCTACGTCGTCCCACGTACATACTGGAAAATACGGTATAACATTCTCTCCTTAGAAACATTCGTCCGAATGTTCCTTCTCAAGACGGATAATGATAAAGTTCTTCTAATAAGTTGCCAACGCCACAACTGGCCACGAAACAACACATGCACGCAAATACTTATATCCAAGTCCACGAGGAAACACCTAACATCACAAACTTTTGTCACTTTGCCGCGAGGTTCTAGTGTCACTCGGCGACGACAAATGGTGCGGATCGCATGCGATTCCCGAGGTCTAAAATATACATCCTTCGCGCTTCTCCCTTTACAAGAATGATCATATCTATGCTCGCAATACATGCTCGCCTCTACCCTTACTCGTCGTACTCTTCTCGAACTCTTGAACTCTTCCGGATATCGCACCACACTTCCGCTTATCGCCTGATTCTCCAAACCTTCGAGTCACCACCTCCAACTTGGTTATCTTACTAGCCTCGATCTTCCTTAAGGCCACTTCCGCCTTCACGATCCGCCGGTCGAACATATCCACGAACTCATACGATGGTCATCAAAACTTGAGCCTAGCACCTCGTGACCTACCGCTGGCGGGACCGCAGAGCCGACCCACCTCATTCCGGCCACGGGTTGACACGCAACACGCCCTCAACCCGAGCCTCTGTCACGCCCGACTTCTCGTTTCTCGATCCGGAACAACCGCTAAATCACATCATGAAAGATACCACTTTCATTTACCCAACCTGCAGACTTATCACACAATATTTTCTAGGCATAAAATGCACTCGACAAGGATCACTCGCAAAATCTTGTACTCAAGACGGCGCTTACATCTAAGGTCTCAATCAGTAACATTCTAAGGTTCATCATTTTCTCACCCCGTGCTTACCCTTTTCCCCAACGTGTTCCTAAATCACATTTTTGCACAAAGCTATCCGAACATAACACTTAACACATTAACATAACATCAAAACATACAAGCCTCTAGATGGTTAAGGATATACCTGAAGCTACCGCTCCACTCTAATCATAAGTCTGCCCTGCAGTAGCATAATCGTAGAAAGCGATGAACACGCCATCGATCCGGTAAGGCTGCCGCTGCCGTACCTCTCCTATAAGCCGCTCTCGTCACATGGCCCAGCGGCCGCAGTGAAACAAGCACCAGATAAAGACGACATTTCGGGATGATGTTTGCCATCGTGCACGGCGAGGGCATGAATCCTGGCCGCTAGCACTCACGTAAACTCAGAACTAAGCCCGGAGCTCGACCAGCTCCGAATACCCGAACGACACGAAGGCGCGGAGGACCACTGCATCGGGCGGAGGTACATAACTAGGCTATCTGCCGAGGCGGTCCGCCTCGAAAGTTACCAAGGACCCGCTGCTCGGCCTCTTCTGCGATCTCGGTCATTCCGCCGACCTCTCCGTGCCTCACATCCTAGTGCATGAGCTTGCGTGCGGGCAATGTCCATGTGCGGTGAAGAGCTACACCCGTATAAGCCTGCCAGTAATCGTCCACCGGTGGCGTGGCGGTGTACTCATCCTCCATATCGGCCACTACTGAACATACCGAAGCTAATGAGTCGAACTCCACATTGTACTCTCTGGCAATCGCCCCGCCTCAACATCAAAAATCTGCCGGCCCGAGCCCTCTCATCTGTGGAGGCAAGAAATGTGCAAGAAATGCCCTCGAGAACTCGTCCCAATGCTGGAAGTGCATGCTCTTCCGGGACGCCTCGCGAATCAAACGATCAGCTGCGGATCACGCGGTGATGCGAACCAATACCACCGACTCGCCTCGAGGCTCGATCACTCTTATGATCCATTTGTGGTGTCGGATAAACTCGAGGTCGCCTCGGCTCGATCCATAGTAACACGGAGGCTCTGACTCGTGAAGTCCGTAGCCTCAAATGCGCTCGGGGTGAACTACGGGTCTTCTTGAAGGGCTGCTGCATCGGCCTTATCCTCATATCGGCCACGACCGCGGCGATGGCGCCATCTCCTTGTACCCATCATCGGCTCGGTGTGGGGTGGAGGCTCAGTATCAGAGTCTCAGCGGCCATCGCTGCGACTCTAAACTTCGCTGGTCTTTGGCGGCGTCGCGAAACCCGCCGTCGCATCTTGTCTCATCTTGGCCAAGACTGCGCCTCGTACTCCTCAGATCTCACTAACTCCTCGATCGCCTTGCCCATCTGGGCTGGGTTGCCTTACGCGAGGCATAATCGTAAAGGAAAGGAATACGTCGGAGGGGTCGATTTATCACACACTCTAAGGCACGGTCTCGTAATGAGAAGAATGGAAACTAATCCTAAATGTCCTGCACCTCACGATTATAGATGTGGTGCACAACACACCGATAATCAAGACTCTACTAGACACGATCTGTAGACACTTTCCGAGGACTAATCGCTCGATACCACTTTTGTCACGACCGAACCGGGCGTGATCGTGCCTTACCGGGCACCCTAGTGATACAACATCGAGAGAAAATCGCGAAATAAAAACATGAGCATGAATTAAGAGAAAAGATAAATAAACAAAGCAACCAAAACGCTTGTCTTCATCATATATACATAAATACCCGACGCTTATCCTTTTACAAACCCCGCCACAACAAAGGCATGCACTCTAAGATTTTACAATGGCTATGACGGACAGGCCCCGCCATACCACGAATGTATAAGAATCTGCACTCAGGTAACATACCAAAAGATAAGCCTCCAAGGAACGGAGCTTCCCAATACGCAAAGGTGATCCTAAGCGGGGATCGACAACCGATGTACCTTTTACTGCGGCGTGAACGCACCGAAGGAGGTCAAGATAACAGTACAGTATGTGAAATCAGTAAAATCAGAATGAAATCATAATAGTCTATATAAAGCGGGAGACATGTATGATAACCAAACTACGATTCACAACATAGAAGCGATATGTCAAGTCGTGACTCACGCCAAAGTCATCCGCCGTGCGTGGAACTTCTTCCTCACCGCCATCTAGGTACAAATCATGTGATACGTATAACGTGTCTCGGCCCATCTTATGGACCCAATATAGAAACGTGTGGAATACATTCCCTGACGAACCGGTAGTCGATGAAATACATTCCGGATGAACCGTGAGTCAAGTGATATATATTCGGATGAGCCGTAGTCAAGTGATATACATTCGGATGAACCGGTAGTCGAGTGAAATACATTCGGATGACCCGTAATCAAGTGAGATACATTCGGATGACGTGTCAAGTAGAACACGCTTCTTGCACAACAAGGCTATTACACGTAACATGGTCAAGTTTCATAACAACAAGCATAAGCAAGTTACACACGACTCAAGGTACTTTCATTTTATGTCAAAGTCCGATTTTAACCTTAAAGTACTACGTCCGTTAAATTCCTTTTAAGATCCATTTCTTTTACAAAGGTCACCCGATACGTAGTATAAAATTGGAGTGACTAACATTGTTAAGTAAACCAAAATGCTTTCCTTTGTAAAATCAAGTAACAACCTTATTTTCCAAACGCTCAAGTTTGCCTAATTTCAATGCTCAAGTTTCTCATTTTAGAAAAAGGTTTCGTAGTTCATAGTTTTAGTCCTTTAAAACATAATTCTCCTTTAAACGTTTTGAGAAACATATGTCTTATATGTGAGTAGATTATTCTTGTTTATAATCAATCTTATTAAGCAGCCATGATCTAGGAAATGTAATATCATTTTGTCTCATCTTAGCTTCTATGCAGATGGAGGTTTCTTGGTTTTAATAATACTTCATTAGTCAATACATTTTCCTTTTATTAACGCTGCGGTGGTTTGTCGATACACATTCGATTTCCAAATCAAGAAACATTCTTAAGCCGTTATACCTGACTTCCCATAAAGCTAGTTTAACTCTTAAGCTTTCAAAACCCAAGTACTACTCATTCTTTCAAAACGATTCATAAATCTTTTGAAATACTTCAAGTTCTTTATTAACACATATCAAGCCAGTTATTATTCAAATCAGTTACCTTTTAGAAACCACAAAGTATTTGCTTATCCACATAGAGTATTATAACCGACTTCCCATAAAGCCGTTATAACACTTTTATGTTTAAACCAATCAAATACATTTAGCACGTATCGTCTCCGTACTACATAGTTCACACATATCATGCTAGAAGAGATAGGAAGAGGTTCACATACCTCGCGACGATTATCGACTAATAGCAAAACGCTCAGTACCTCAAACCGTCGGCTACACTCTCGATCAGCGGTCACTCCACACGTAGTACTACAACCTATAGAGGCCACAAAGCGCCTATTAATATCTTTAGATCGGCGTAGAATATTCTACGAAAATTCGCGACCTCCCACATGGCAGAAATCTCCTCTCTATCGAGGCCGCTAAGCCAACCGGGGGTTAACACGGCCGGACGTGTACAATTCTACTACACAGAATGCTACCAAGTCTATGTCTGATACACTATGTAATTACAGTCGATTCTCTTATTTAAATTCAGCTTAAGTCGAAGACATTGCCGTAAGTATTATTCGAGCTTAAGTCAAAAGACATTGCCGCACAATTATAATGTTCAGTTCTATATATAGTATACTTCAACTATATATTCCTACAACATGTAATTTCCAATTACAATAGAAGGTCAAGAGTGTTTACCTCGATAAGCCCAAAATTATCCGAGTTTAAATGTCGATCCTGAGCAAGGTTTAGCTCCTACTCCGAGCGCTCCGACCCGCTCCAAACAACCCTTAGAAGTTCTAACCAACTTCTACTATAACTTCAACTACGGGTGAAGATTTACTTAGGGTTTCGTTTTAGTAGTGAGGAAAGTATAATAGTATTTTAGGGCTTTTGTAAAAGGGTACTTTGGAAAGTACTACAAGGTATTTGGCTAAAGTATTTTGGGCATTATAACAATACTAGGAGAGTATTTCTATACCAAAACAAGGGGTATTTATACGAAAACAACTAGGCTAGGGGGGGTAGACCTCTCGGCCAAGGCTTCTGAGGGGGTGGTGTGGCGGACGAAAGTAAGTAAGAGGGAGGGAGTATTTTGAGACTTAGGTAGATTGCTCAAGTTTTGGATGAAGAAAGTTCATCAACTAAGGGGGTGTTTATAGGTCAAGTGAAGGCCAACCAATGGCGAGATGAAGACAGTGCATAGCAGTGTAAGGCAAGATTAAGCCACGTGCAACCTTATCCATCTACACAAAATATCCTACCTAATGACCACAATTCAACACAAAAAACGTGCCAATCCTTGCCCATTTCGTCCGCCAACCTTCACCAATTAGAGGGTGACAAGTGTCGCCCTCTTGTTGGTCCAAAATGTTACGTCTCTCGGAAAAATCCGCAAAAATTATAAATGACATAGCCGGAAATTCCCCTACGAAAGCTGTGAAAACGTTTCGTCGAAAAACGACTCTAACCGGGTGTTGTGCACAAAAAGAATTCGGCCAAGCCTAAAGAAGTTCGAAAATTCCTACGTACGTCCCCCACGTACATACTCTGGAAAATACGGGGTATAACACAATTTCGGCCAAACAAGGCCACATGGGGGTGACACGTGTCGCCCTCCTACTCGTCCAAAATATTTCATCTTCCGAAAATATCCACAATGGCCAAAATCTCGAAAACAAAGTGGGCCCCACAAAACCGTAAATTTCTCCCGTGGGCCCCACGTGACCAATTCCGGAAATAAAATTTCATAATTCTATAATATTCCAAGAAGTCCGAATACCAAATCTGGGAATCTAATTCCCATTAACGAACCTTTTTCCTTCACAATATCCGGAAAATTTTCCGTCGAAAAATCACATCTTTCTTCCTTTCTAATATTACTGTCGTATTCTCGTACTTATGTCCTCACATACATACCCTGGAACTACGGGGTGTAACAACAATACTTGCACAACAAAGGCTATCACAACTAGCATAGGCAAGTTCAACATACTTTTAGACTTTCATTAACATGTAAATTGATTCACCATTTATATAAACTCAAGTACTCCCATTTTATTCCAACAATCCGGGTTTTAACCCTAAAGTACTACGTACTTTAATTCTTTCAAAAAAATCTCTTTTTACGTAAAAACAACTCGATACTAATATCCGTAGTACCAAACACGTTCATGTTTAAATCAAGTACTTTATACTTTTTAAACCAAGTGGCTTACACTTTTAAAACAACGTCAAGTATACTTTTAAAACCCAAGTAACTAACTCTTTTAAGATCAAAGTACTCCTACCTTTTAAAACCAAGACACTTATATTTTTCCATCAAGAAAAGTTCGATATTTGAAAACAAGTTACTTATACTTTTAAACTCAAGTTACTTCTCTTTTCCCAAAATCACGTTACATGACTTTCAAAATACTTTAAGTCTCTTTACTTTAGAATGTCAAGAAATCAATACTTGTTTATAATGATTTTATTAACGCAGCCATGATCTAGAAAATGTAATACAATTTTGTCTTATCTTAGCTTCTATGCAGATGGAAGATTCTACTTGTTTTAATATAATTATTTGTCATTACATTTTCCTTTATTAACGCTGCAATGGCTTGTTCGATAGTTATTCCCATTTCTGAAATCAAATAAAACTTTATTCTTTTAAAGACCAAGTACTCATTACTCACGAATGAGGTTTCACCACTTTTTAACACCATTCAGGTCAATTATAAGTCAAGTCTCTTATCTTTTAAAATCAACAAACCATTCTTTTACCTACATAAAGTCGTTATAACCAACTTCCCATAAAGCCATTGTCACGACCCGTTCCGGGGCCCGTGACTGGTGCCTTACCCGGGCACCCAAGTAGTCATACATCAGAGTAATCAGCGGAACATAAAAACAAGACATGAAACAACTGTAAAATGAAACACATTTTCTGAGAGAAAGTCGCCTTTCGGCATATATATAAATACAAAGTTTGAACAGTTTAATCCTTTTTACAAACTCTGGCCACAACAGTACTACAGACCTCTAAGAATGTAACGACAACTATGGCGGGACAGGGCCCCGCCATACCCCTGTATGTACAAGAACCTACAGACTCAGGGTAACATACCAAAAGATAAGCCTCCGGAGAAACGGAGCTTCCCAATCTGCGATTTGTGATCCTAGGCGGGAATCACGGCCGATGTACCTCTACTGCGGCGTGACGCAGGCCCGAAGGAGGTCGATCTAACAGTACAGTATGTGGCCCGAAAATCAGTAGTTAAATCATAACAATCTATATAAAGCGGAGACATATATGATAACCAAAATACAAGACGCAATCATAAACGCGATTAAGTCGTGGACTCACGCCTCAAAGTCATCACTCAAATATAACTATGGGTCTCACGCCACAACATCAATCATGTTCGCATCTTGGCCACATGCCCGGAATTCTCCATCGGTGCGTATATGCCCATGATGCAACAATAATAACAAGGTGCGGGTAATCAACCTGCGCGTAGCGCCACATGCCGGAGTGCATCGGTGCGGGCGTGTCCATGTAACAATAATACCAATACACGGTGATCAACCTGCCGCGTAGCCACATGCCCCGAGTGCGCCGGTGCGGGCGTGTCCATGTAACAACAATAACAATATATCGGGTGATTAACGCGCGTAGCGCATCCGGAATTGCGCCGGTGCGGGCGTGTCCATGTAACAACAATAACAATATATCGTGATTAACCGCGCGTGGCGCGTGCCCGGAGTGCGCCGGTGCGGCGTGTCCATGTAACAACATCACACTCCTAATGGAAGCATACGTGGGCCACCCATCGTGTCGGTATGTCCATCAATCGACCGAATAAGCGACCTCGGCGAGAGACGCGGTACGTAAATACAATACTTGCACAACAAAGGCTATTACCACAAACATAGGCAAGTTCAACATACTTATAGACTCTTATTTTATTACAACAAATCCGGGTTTTAACCCCAAAGTACTACATACATTAATCCTTTCAAAAAGACCTCTTTTTACGTAAAAACAACTCGATACTATTATCCGTAGTGCCAAATACGATCATGTTTTAAAATCAAGTACTTTACACTGTTTTAACCAAGTGGCTTACACTTTCTAGAACAACGTCAAGTAACAACATTCTTTTCCAAAAGTTCAAGTTTGCCTAATTTCAGATACTCACGTCTTTTAGTTTGGAAAGATTTCATAGTTTAAAGTCTTAATCAAATAACGTACTCCCCTTTAAAACAATAAGCCTTATGTGTGAGTAGGTTATTCTTTGTTTATAACAATCTTATAAAAGCAGCCATGATCTAGGAAATGTAATATCATTTTGTCTCATCTTAGCTTCTATGCAGATGGAGGTTTCTACTGGTTTTAATAATACTTAATTATTCAATACATTTCCCTTTATTAGCGTTGCAGTGGTTTGTTCGATACTTATTCTGATTTCCGAAATCAGTAAAACATTATTCCTTTTAAAAACCAAGTACTCATTACTCACGAATGAGGTTTCCCACTTTTTAACAAAATTCATATTAATTCAATTAAGTCAAGTTTCTTATCTTTTAAGATCAAGTCTCTTAACTTCTTAAAATCAATAAACCATTCTTTTTATCTCTCTTAAGTCGTTATACCTAACTTCCCATAAAGCTAGTATAACTCTTAAGCTTTCAAACCAAGTATTATTCTTCTTTCAAAAAGGATTCTTAATTCTTTTGAAATACTTCAAGATTCTTATTATTCAGGCTTAAGTCAAAAGACATTGCCGTAAAACTACATTCAGTTAACACACGTACGTCTACCGTACTATATATATATATATTCTTTTAAAATACTTCAAGATTCTTATTATTCAGGCTTAAGTCAAAAGACATTGCCGTAAAACTACATTCAGTTAACACACGTACGTCTACCGTACTATATATATATATTCTTTTAAAATACTTCCAGATTCTTATTATTCAGGCTTAAGTCAAAAGACATTGCCGTAAAACTACATTCAGTTAACACACGTACGTCTACCGTACTATATATATATTCTTTTAAAATATCATGCTCAAGAGGATAGGAAGAATCACATACCTCGCGACGATTATCGACTATTAGCAAAACGCTTCACGACTATAACCCGGCTAGCCTTGTCCACCTTCCAAGTAGTACATGCTACTCGCAGAACATTCAACCAATAAAGGTTATAAGTCTACTGTAAATACAGTCCTATGTAAGTACAGTTTAATCTTCTACTTTAATATTCTTCTATTACAGTTCAACTCTCTTCTATGAATCTTATATTCATTTCTATACAACTACGGTATGTAATTTCCAATTACAATAGAAGGATAGGATTATTTACCTCGGTAAGCCCAAAATTATCCAAGTTTAATGTCGATCCTGAGCAATGTTTAGTGTCACGACCCGACCCCGGGACCGCGACTGGTGCCCTACCTGGGCACCCTTACAGGTAAACATCAGAGAAAATCAGCGGAACATACATGAAACTTATAAATAAAACATCGGAAATGTCTGACAAAGTTAGCCGACAGGGCTACCTTCGATACATATATAAAAACAACCGGCGATTGCCTCGCTTTCTTTTACAAATCGACCCACAATATGTGACTACAGACCTCTAAGAGTGTTAACATAACCACGTGGCGGGACAAGGCCCGCCGTACCACTCAATATACATAGCCATGACAACTCCGAACATTGGAGCCATCTCAAATCTTGAACCAGATCCTAAGCTCGCGGATCCATAATCGTACCTAAACTGCGGACATGAACGGCAGCCGAAGAAGTCGATACAACAGTACGAATATGGAATGAAATAACGTCTGATAAGCGGATCATAATCAGACAAAGAATGACAAGGACAAGTATAAAAAAATACATACGGATCTGCCGTGTCATTACCACTTATGAACTTAATTTCACATCAATATCTTTTCCATTCCATTAAGAGTTATAGCCATATCTTACGTACTTACTTAGGAGAAGTCATTAAGTTCATCTCTATCTAACTTACTTATCTTTCATAACATAGCCCGGCCACTACGGTGGGACACATATCTTACCCCAATGGGACGCGATCGATCACGCAATATCAAAGCATGCGCGGAATCCCCATCACCGGCGGCTAAAAGTTTAAAACATAACCATGGGTCTCACGCCCATAAAATCAATCAAAACAGTGGTATAACGTGGGGGCTTGCCGCCATTTATACTCTTACCTCGAGAAGGTGGTAAAGCAGGGTATAACGTCTTGGGGCTTGCCCTCATTTATACTCTTACCGGAGAAGGTGGTATAACGTCTTGGGGCTTGCCCTCATTTATACTCTTACCCTATCTCGAGGTCGTCAAATAACACATAAAGCGGTGGCATGCGTCTTGGGGATTTACCCTCACTTATACTCTTACCCCGAGAAGGTGGTATAACGTCTTGGGGCTTGCCTCATTTATACTCTTACCCTAACTCAATGGCCATCATACATAACATAAGCACTACCGCTTATCATACATAATATAAGCAAGTTAAGAAATCCCTAACTTATTAGCTTGTTCATATACACTCTCATTTTTGTTTACTTAAGGCACTAACATGTCATTATAAAATCAGAATTTAACCCAACGTACTACGTGCCTCTACTCCTTTAAAATGATTCTCTTTCAAATAAAACTTCCAAGATACTAATAACCGTAGTATCAAGTCATATCTACTTTTCACGACAAGTCACAATACTTTTAGAAATACAATTATAGGCTTCTAAATCAAGTGACTTCTTTCTTTAAAACCTTAAGCAATTGGTACCTTTAAAACAATTTTGCCTTCTTTATTTCAAATCATTACTTTGCTTACAATCAAGAAAACCATTCTTTTAAATCTTCCATAAAGTTGTTATAACCAACTTCCCATAAAGCCGTTATAACTCTTTATTTCTTAGACGAATTCATTCATTTGATAACCAAGAAACTTATACTTCAATTCAAATCACATAGCTTTCAAAATACTTCAAGTCTCTTAACTTTTAGGAAAACCAGTTCTTAACTTAGAATGGCAAGAAATCAATACTTTCCAAATCAAGTATTCTATACTTTTAAATCAATTCATTTCTCCCTTTAAGAATCAAGTCTCATAACTTGAAAAATAAAGTCCCTTAACCTTTTAACAATTTGAGGTCCATAGTCTTAAAACTTCATACGTAAATTCTTATAAATTAAGTAACATATACTTGGTGCGTTGTGAATAAGTTATACTTATTTATAACTATCTTAATCAAGTAGCCATGATCTAGAAAATGTAATACAATTTTGTCTTATCTTAGCTTCTATGCAGATGGAGAATTCTACTTGTTTTAACATAATTAATTGTCATTACATTTTCCTTTATTAACGCAATGGATTGTTCGATACTTATTCTTATTCGTGCCGTAAATTAGCCAAGTCAACTTGGCTCCAAATACCCCCTAACGACTCTTACCAACATCCCCCATAAGACTTGGTAAGAACTTAGGATAACTTAGACATAACCTTTACGTAGAGTAAATCGACATACATACCTCTTAACTTCTAAGAGTAGAAGGAATCATGAAATAGTACTACATGTATATTCCATACATAGAATCATGTCAAAAGAAGGAAGAGGTTCACATACCTCGCGACGATTATCGACAAGTAGCAAAAGCTCCAAAGTACTTCCACCGAGTTATTCCATTCTTCAAGTAGATACGCTATACTTAGTACATCAACCTATAATGGTCACCATATCGTCCATTAACCTCTTACTTCATCGTAGAATATTCTAGGTGCTAAGTCGCTAAATTCTACGGAAAATCGGACAGACCTCCTTTGTTTTTACTAACTTTGCCACCTTTTTCAAGTGAATACAATAACCAAACAGCCTCAATTGGCTCACAACAATATAGAAGGTATTCCAATGCAAATGAATAACTAAATGACCCCAATTGGCTCACAATTTAGAAAGTAGTTCAATACAAATGAATAACAAACTAAAAGTCCAAATTCGCCACCTTGAGTTCAACCATACCAATTCTTATCAAATTTCCATTTCAATCCAAATTGGTAGCATAACATGATATCAAGTCGCATTTGATTATAACAATCCATAATCTCTAAGTAGGTAACATGCGACGATTTCTAATAAACGACAATTAGTAATCCAATTTTCAAGTGGCTTATATAACATTTCGAATTTAGCTACAAGCACTCCAAAATACTTATAAACTTCAACTTAACCACTTCATGCTAGCATGTAAAACTAACAATATGATAAAAATAATCTTGTAACACTTTCAAAGAACAAGATTATACCTCAACGAATTGTAATCCAATCTTCAAAACCGGTTGCTCCTTAGCAACCTAGAGCCTCATCAAGACACCTCAATCCGCTCCTCGAGACCCTTAGAACCACACCAACAACTTTCCTTCAAACCTTGATCCAAAACCTAGAAAGCCACTAGGTTTTCACTTTGCGACTAATACAAAAACTCTCTTTTTCCGGGATTTTTCTATTGAGATATACTTACATAACACTCATGAACCTTGGTTTAAAGTGGGGGAATTATTGGACAACAAACAAATTTTTTCTCCCTAGATGTACCCAGGCAGTGAGCTAGCTTAAGCAAGAACAAGAGTTCTTCAAATTTTTCTAAGTGTAAATGCCTTGTCTTGCTACTTAGGATGACTATATAACAACATGGAGGGTTAAGATGTGCACAATTGGGTGGCTAGGATGAGGTCTTAATTAAAATATCAAGACTAGTGGGACCTTTGACTTTGGTCAAGAAACTCAAGCTAATTAATAGGAAGACTTCATCTTAAGACTATGGTCAATGACCATTTTGGCCATGCCTATTTCGTCCAAGGCATCTATAAGGGGGGGTGACAAGTGTCGCCCTCCCATTCGTCACAATATTACGTTTTCCGACAATTTCATAATTCCCACAAAATTTTACAAGTCTCAAATCTTGACACCTATGAGTTTCTTACGTACGTTCTTAAAACATGTCCTGTAAATACGGGGTGTAACATTTAGCTCCTACTCCGGGTGCTCCAACCCGCTCCAAACAACCCAAAGAAGTTCTACGAAACTTCTTCCTAATACTTCAACCAACTGCGAAGATTTTCCTTAGGGTTTCGTTTAGTGGCTAAAGGAAGTATAATAGTATTTCTGGGCTTTTAGTATAGGTATAACCTTGGAATACTACAAGGTATTAGGGCCAAGGTATTTGGGAATAGTAACAATACTTGGAGAGTATTTTTCTACCAAGGGGAGGGAGTATTATACTAAACAACTAGGCAAGGGGGTAGTTTCGCCAAGGCTCACAAAGGGGAGGGTTTACTAGCATAACTAGGAAGGGGGGGGAGGTGCTCTCGGCTAGAGCTTTCAAGAGAGGGGGGAAGGGATTTTAAGACTTAGAAAAGATTTTGTGGATGAAGAAGTTCATCAACTAAGGGGGTATTTATAGGCCAACCAATGGCCAAGATCAAGACAAGTGTGGTGCAAGTGTAGGGTGAGGATTTAACCATGTGTCCTTATCCATCTACTACACAAAAAATCCTACCTAACCCTTGACCAAAAGAAAGCACAAAAAAACGTGCAAGGAATGCCCTCCCAATGCCGTCCACTTGAGGGACAAGTGTCACCCTCTCGTTGGTCCAAAATATTTCATCTCTCGGAAAAATCCGCAAAAATAATCAATGACATAGCCGTATTTTTCCCTTCGCAAAGTTTGGAAAACGTTTCGTCGGAAAACGATTCTTTTCGTGTGTTGTGTACAAATTTCGCCACTTTGCCTACTTAAGGCTTAAACTTTTATACGTACGCCCTCACGTATATACTCTGGAAAATACGGGGTATAACAACCATTATAACACTTTATGTTTTAAACCTACCAAATTCGTTTAGCACACGTACGTCTACCGTACTACATAGTTCACAACAATCATGCTAGAAAGGATAGGAAGAGGTTCACATACCTCGCGACGATTATCGACAATTAGCAAAATGCTCCAAAGTACTATAACCTTGCTAGCCTTTTCCACCTTTCAAGTAGAATACGCTACTCGTAGTACTTCAACCTATAATGGCCATAAAACGTCTATTAACTTCTAGATCTCTTCGTAGAATATTCTAAGTACAAGGTTCCTTATTCTACGGAAAATTGGGCAGCACCTCCCCCCTTGCAACCACATAAATATCCTCTTATATCAAGGCCCACTACCAAGTCAACAACTCCAAGGGGATTACACGCCCCACAATAATACTACAAGTCTACTGTAAATACAGTTCAATGTAAATACAGTTCAATTCTTTTTAATCATCCTTCCATATATCATATACTCAATTATACATTACTACAACATGTAATCTCCAATTACAATAGGGGGATAAAGATCATTACCTCGATAAGCCCAAAATTATCCAAGTTTTATAAGTCGATCCTGAGCAACGTTTAGCTCCTATTCCTTACGCTCTAATCCGCTCCAAGCAACCCTTAGAAGTTTCTAAACAACTTATCTTAACACTTCATCTAAGCTATGAAGATTTTCCTAGGGTTTTATTTTGCGACTATTGGAATAAAGTAGTATTTACGGGCTCTTATGTTGGGATTACTTTAGAATACTACTAGGGGTATAAGGCTAGTGTATTTGGGTTTATACAACAACAATTGAAGTATTTCTACACCAAGTGGGGGGGGGGGGGGGGGACGAGAACAACAAAGGAGGGAGTATTATTTTTGCCTTGGAAACTCTTAAGTGTGGATGAATAAGTCTTGCAACTTAAGCGGTATTTATAGGACAATCTGTTATACCCCATAGTTTCAGGGTATATATGTGAGAATGTACGTACGAGAATACGACAGAAATTTTGGAAAGAAAGGAAGATGTGATTTTTTTCGACGGAAAAGTTTCCGGTTTTTGTGAAGAAAAAGGTTCGTTAATGGGAATTGGATTCCCAGATTTGGTATTTGGACTTCTTGGATTATTTTAGAATTATGAGATTTTATTTTCGGAAATGGTCACGTGGGACCCACGGGAGAAATTTACGGTTTGTGAGGCCCACTTTGTTTTTGAGGTTTCCGGTATTTTGGATATTTTCGGAAGACGAAATATTTTAGGCGAGTCGGGGGGCGACACGTGTCACCCCCAGGTGGCACCTTGGCGAATGGAGGGACAGTGGCTGGCCACTTGTCCTGGCGAAAATGGCCATGACATTTGGAGGACAAATCGTTGGCCATGTGGTGTGGTGGGACCCACACACACATGGCCCAATCTTGACCCTACACTTACCTTGATCTTGGCCCTTGAAACCTCTATAAATACCCCCCCTTAGGTTGAAGAGTATTTCATCCACACTTGAAGACTTTCCAAAGCCAAAAATACTCCCTCCCTTTAGTGAGTTTTCGTCCCTCCCCCCTCTTGTGTAGAAAATACTTGGTGTATTGTTGTATAATCCCAAATACCTTGGCCTAGTATCCCTAGTAGTATTCCAATTTATTTCAATACTAGGAGCCCGGAAATACTACTTTATTCCAATAGCCGTAAAGTGAAACCCTAGAAAAATCTTCCTAGCTTGGTTGAAGTATTTAGAGAAGTTGTTGGAAACTTCTAAGGGTCGCTTGGAGCGGGTTGGAGCGTAAGGAGTTGGAGCTAAACGTTGCTCAGGATCGACTTATAATCTTGGATAATTTTGGGCTTATCGAGGTAATGATCTATGTCCCCCTATTGTAATTGGATATTACATATTTTAGTAATGTATAGTTGAGTATACTATTTATAGAATGAATATTGGTAAGGATTGAACTGTATTTACATTGGACTGTACTTACAGTAGACTTGTGTAGTATTATTGTGAAGCAGAATTGAACACGTCCGGTTAGACGTGTAGTCCCCTGGGAGTTGCTGGCCTGGTAACGGGCCTTAATAGGGGAGGAGATTTATGAGATAGCGGGGGGGGGGGGGGAGGTGATAGATGTATTGTGGTTATTATAGGTGGATCTTCTACGCGCGACATACTTGACTTGGCTTGTGGTTTAAGCTAAAAAGGTATGTGATTCTTCCTATACTCTTGAACATGATTGTTGTGAACTATATAGTACGGTAGACGTACGTGTGTGAAATGAATTTTGTTTGTTTAAAACATAAAATGTTATAATGGCTTTATGGGAAGTTAGTTATAACGACTTTATGAAGATAAAAGAAAGATTTGGTTTTGACAGTAAAACGACTTGATTTTGAAAGTTAAGAGACTTGATCTTGAAAGATAAGAGACTTGACTTATAACGACTTGTTTTCGGAAAAGGATAAGTAACTTGATTTAAGTATAGGTTACTTGTTTTGAAAAGAGTAAGTTAGTTGGGTTTTAAAAGAGTATACTTGATGTTGTTCTAAAAGAAAATCACTTGGTTTAAAAAGTATAGAGTACTTGATTTTAAAAGCCTTGTAAAGATTTTTACGAAGGTGAAGTAATTTGGTTTTAAAAGTAAAATGTGTTTTCTTTATATACTACGAGTATTAGTATCGTGTGGCTTTTACGTAACAACATGTCTTTTTGAAAGAATGAAAGTATGTAGTATTTCAGATTGTTGATATAAAATGAAAGTACATTAAACTTGCCTATGCTTGTTGTGATAGCCTTGTTGTGCAAGTGTTGTGATTCTGTGCTACCGTGTCTCTCGGGGAGGACCGGTTATCTGATTGATTGTTGGACATACTGACGCATTGGATTTTCCACGAGTATGCGTCCACTATTGAGTATTATCTGGTTATTTCTTTTGGAAATACTGACGCGTTGGATTTTCCACGAGTATGCGTCCACTTTGAGTATTATCTTGTTATTCCTTTGGACATGCTGACGCGATGGATGTTCCACGCACGCGTCGATAGGATGGTTTCATGGCCATGCTTTCCGGAGTAAGATCGGGGCATGCGGTCATTGTGAGGGTTTTGTTATTTGTCCATGGACCGCTAATCCATGAAGCTTGCCGCGGTGACGAACAATCACGGGCTTGATTTGTACATGTGGTTACAGGCACACTTTAGATACTTGTCCTGGTCATTTCTCGTGTATCGGCAGGCTGCTGGTAGATAGCTTGAGATACTTGCCTCGGTCATATCTCGTGAGACGGTTAGCTAGGGTACGTTAACTTTGGTACTTGCCTCGGCCAGTTGCGTGGCTAGCTTTTGGATCGTAATTAGCTTAGTACCTTGCCGTGAAGTTTTATGACTAGCTTTTGGGCGGTATAGGCGATTCTACTTGCCCGTCGGTTTAATGACGCAGCGGATCTAGTGTTCGTGTTCACATATGGGTGTTGTTTTACATCATGCTTGCAGTGATGAGAATGAGTTCCAGGCGTAGTGATATTATGGCGTGAGACCCATAGTTATGTGTGAGTGATTATTCGGGATATGCGTCCCTTACTTGCTTGTTTACTTATTTCAAATGGTTTTATAAAATGATGAAATGTTATTTCATTCTGATATTTTGATTTCACATACTTGGTACACGTATCTTGACCTCCTTGGGCTGCGTTCATCTGCGGTAGGTACACCGTTGTTGATCCTCGCCATGGATCGCAGTTCAGCGTTTGGGAAGCTCCGTTTCTCCGGAGGCTTATCTTTTTGGTAAAGCCCCTGTCATTGTAGATACTTGTACATTCAGGGGTATGGCGGGGCCCTGTCCCACCATAGTTGTTTCTATATTCATAGAGTGCATGTAATCTTGTTGTGGCGGGGTTTGTAAAGGATTATGAATCGTTCGGTTTATGTAAATTCGGGAAGGTGGCCAGGTTTGGTTGCTTTGTTTTATTATCATATCTCTTGTTTCATGTTTAAGTTTTTATTTCGCTGATTTTCTCGATGTTGTATCACTAGGGTGCCCGGTAAGGCACGATCACGGCCCGGATCGGTCGTGACAAAAGTGGTATCGTGAGCGATTAATCCTCGGAAAGTGTCTACAGACCGTGTCTAGTAGAGTCTTGATTATCGGTGTGTTGTGCTCCACATCTATAATCAGGAGGCTGCAGGACATTTAGGATTGGTTTCCATTCTTCTCATTCTGAGATCGTGCCTTAGAGCTGTGTTATAAGTTGGACCTCTCTTTCGTATTTCGTTTTTACCAGCTATGCCTCCGTGCAACCGGGCCTGAAGGAAAAGCCGGAGGAGCTGCTAGTAGGATACTGAGAGTACGAGGCGCGCGACCGGTCATTACTCGAGATAGTGCTTGACGGCGAGTTTTGTGACGCCGCCACCAACGAGTTTAGAGCGCATCGGTGGCTACGAGACCACGTACACGAGCCTCGGTCAACCGGCTGGAAGCGAGGAGATGGGTTAAAGGAGATGGCGATTCTTCGCGTGATCGTGGCGAACACGAGGATAGCCTGGATCACGGCAATTCGATTCGATGGCCCCGTAGTTCACCCGGTCGGATAGTTTGAGGCTACGGATTTTCCGAGTTGTAGCCGCGAGTTCTACGGTCGAGGCTCAATATGATCCGCAGGAGTTCATCCGTCGATTCTGAGATCATGCGAGTGATCAAGGCTTCGGAGACCGAGTCCGTGATCTTCGGTTCGCATCGGCTGCGTGATACCGCAGTCGACTGGTTTGATTCGTGGGAGCTCAACCGGGGGGAGCATGTGCCTCCAGCTGTTTGGGACGAGTTCTCGGAGGCATTTCTCAGCCATTTCTTGCCTCCGCAGATGAGAGAACGCGGTAGCGAGTTTACGATCTTTGAGGCGAGAGAGGACGCACAGTTCGGGAGTACAACGTAGAGTTCGACTCGTTGGCTCGATATGTCCCTGCGTTAGTAGCTAATATGGAGGGCGAGTGCCGCTACGTCACAGGCTTGATGACTACTTGGCGAGTCTTGTTCGGTGTATCGCTTCACCGGTCATGGACATTGCCCGCATGCAGCTCATGCACTAGGGTGTGAGCACGGAGACCGACGGATTGACCAATACCAGCAGAAGAAGGCCAGGACGGCAGGGTCCTTTGGTAACTTTCGAGGCGGACCGCCTCAGCAGCAGACTAGTTATACGCCGCCACCAGTACATAGTGGTCCTCTGATCTTGAGGCCTCCAGAGTATTCGGGAGGCGGTCGTGGCTCGAGGTTCGAGTTTTGAGGAAGTTGGTGTCTTGGCGGATGAAGCCACCCTGACCTAAGTGTAGCCAGTGTGGTAAAACCCATGCGGGGGAATGTCGCAGTATTCATAGGGTTTGTTTACATGCGGCGGCGAGGCCATTTAGCGAAGAATTGTCCGAGCCGGTAGCGCGGATGTTGAGACTCGGCGCCGGGATGCATTGCGGGTTCTTCGCGCCGATAGCTAAGCGGGGTGTTCATACACGGCAGCGAGCGAGGGTCGTGGTGGAAGTTCCCAGTTCTAGCGGTCCTTGGAACCGCCTATTTGATTTCAGGTATATCCTTAACCCTCTAGAGATTAGTATGCTTGTTATGATGATCTCCTTATTGTGTGTTATGTACGGATAACGTTGTGTTATTGATGTGTTAGAAAATATGGTTAGTTGAAAGGATAAGTGTGGGGACATGGAAGGTGTGGACCTTAGAATAGTACACGTTGAGACCTTAGATGTAAGGCCGTCTTGAGAAAAAGATTTTACGGTTAGTCTTTGTCGAAACACTTGGTATGCGTGAAATGTATTGAGGGATAATTCCTTGGGTTGTGTAGGATGAAAGTGGTAGCTTTCAGGACTTGTATAGGTAAGGTTGTTCCGGATCGGGGAACAAGAGTCTGGTGCGATTATGGGTCGGGTTGAGGACCATTCGCGGGTCAACCCGACCGGTTTGGGGTGGGGTCGAGGTGGTCCCGCCAGTGGTAGGGTCACGAGGTGCTAAGCCGTGTTTAGGTAGCCATCGTATGAGTTCGTGGATGTGTTCGACTAGAATCGGATCGTGAAGGCCGGGATTGGCCTTGAAAGAATTTGAGGCAAGTAAGATGACCAAGTTTGGAGGTGGCGACTCCAAAGTTTTGGAAACTGAAGCAATGACAGAAATGTGGTACGTTGTAGGAAGATTTCGAGTGTACGAGGAAGATTCGACGAGTAAGAAAAGAGGCTAAGATGTGTTAAGATGATGGAAGTGTCCTTTTTATAAGTAAAGAGGGGAAGAAAGTATCCTTTGGATCATGGGTGGAAGTTTTGTGTTGTTATGCACGTTAGAGGTGATTCCTCATTGGCTTGAATTGAGTTTTGCGCGTATGTTATACTATTGCCATTGGTGGCAGGTTGGGTTTCGTAAGTATAGCAGTGGAGACTATATCGGCGCTTGTATGTTTGGAGACTTAAAAGGAACATTCGGGACGAATGTTTCTAAGGGGGGAAGAATGTTATACCCCGTAGTTTCAGGGTATATATGTGAGAATGTACGTACGAGAATCTGATGTAAATTTTGGAAAGAAAGGAAGATGTGATTTTTTTCGACGGAAAAGTTTCGGTTTTTGTGAAGAAAAGGTTCGTTAATGGAATTGGATTCCCAGTTTGGTATTTGGACTTCGATTATTTTAGAATTATGAGATTTTATTTTGGAAATGGTCACGTGGGACCCACGGAGAAATTTACGGTTTGTGAGGCCCACTTTGTTTTGAGGTTTCGGTATTTTGGATATTTTCGAAGACGAAATATTTTAGTAGTCGGGCGACACATGTCACCCCACGTGGCACCTTGGCGAAATTGGAGGACAGTGGCTAGCTTGTCTCGGCGAAAATGGCCATGACATTTGGAGGCCAAATCGTTGGCCATGTGGTGTGGTGGGACCCACACACACATGGCCCAATCTTGACCCTACACTTACCTTGATCTTGGCCCTTGAAACCTCTATAAATACCCCCCCTTAGGTTGAAGAGTATTTCATCCACACTTGAAGACTTTCCAAAGCCAAAAATACTTTCTCCCTTTTGTGAGTTTTCGTCCCTCCCCCCTCTTGTGTAGAAAATACTTGGTGTATTGTTGTATAATCCCAAATACCTTGGCCTAGTATCCCTAGTAGTATTCCAAAGTTATTTCAATACTAGGAGCCCGGAAATACTACTTTATTCCAATAGCCATAAAGTGAAACCCTAGAAAAATCTTCCTAGCTTGGTTGAAGTATTTAGAGAAGTTGTTGGAAACTTCTAAGGGTCGCTTGGAGCGGGTTGGAGCGTAAGGAGTTGGAGCTAAACGTTGCTCAGGATCGACTTATAATCTTGGATAATTTTGGGCTTATCGAGGTAATGATCTATGTCCCCCTATTGTAATTGGATATTACATATTTTAGTAATGTATAGTTGAGTATACTATATATAGAATGAATATTGGTAAGGATTGAACTGTATTTACATTGGACTGTACTTACAGTAGACTTGTGTAGTATTATTGTGAAGCAGAATTGAACACGTCCGGTTAGACGTGTAGTCCCCTGGGAGTTGTTGGCCTGGTAACGGGCCTTGATAGGGGAGGAGATTTATGAGATAGCGGGGGGGGAGGTGCTGCCGAATTTTCTGTAGAATAAGGAATCTTGTATTTAGAATATTCTACGAAGAGAGCTAGAAGTTGATAGATGTATTGTGGTTATTATAGGTGGATCTTCTACGCGCGGCATACTTGACTTGGCTTGTGGTTTAAGCTAAAAAGGTATGTGATTCTTCCTATACTCTTGAGCATGATTGTTGTGAACTATATAGTACGATAGACGTACGTGTGTGAAATGAATTTTGTTTGTTTAAAACATAAAGTGTTATAATGGCTTTATGGGAAGTTAGTTATAACGACTTTATGAAGATAAAAGAAAGATTTGGTTTTGACAGTAAAACGACTTGATTTTGAAAGTTAAGAGACTTGATCTTGAAAGATAAGAGACTTGACATATAACGACTTATTTTCGGAAAAGGAGAAGTAACTTGATTTAAGTATAGGTTACTTGTTTTGAAAAGAGTAAGTTAGTTGGGTTTTAAAAGAGTATACTTGATGTTGTTCTAAAAGAAAAGCACTTGGTTTAAAAAGTATAGAGTACTTGATTTTAAAAGCCTTGTAAAGATTTTTAAGGTGAAGTAATTTGGTTTTAAAAGTAAAATGTGTTTTCTTTATATACTACAGTATTAGTATCGTGTGGCTTTACGTAACAAAGGTCTTTTGAAAGAATGAAAGTATGTAGTATTTGGATTGTTGATATAAAATGAAAGTACATTAAACTTGCCTATGCTTGTTGTGATAGCCTTATTGTGCAAGTGTTGTGATTACGTACTCGTGTCTCTCGGGAGGACCGGTTATCGATTGATTGTTGGACATCTTGACGCGTTGGATTTTCCACAGTATGCGTCCACTATCGAGTATTATCTGGTTATTTCTTTTGGACATCTTGACGCGTTGGATTTTCCACGGTATCGTCACTTTGAGTATTATCTTGTTATTCCTTTGGACATCTTGTGCGATGGATGTTCCACGGGCACGCGTCGATGGGATGGTTTCATGGCCATGCTTTCCGAGGTAAGATGTCGGGCACGCGGTCATTGTGAGGTTTTGTTATTTGTCCATGGACCGCTAATCCATGAAGCTTGCGCGGTGACGAACAATCACGGGCTTGATTTGTACATGTGGTTCTGAGCACACTTTAGATACTTGTCTGGTCATTTCGTGTATCGGCATTTCTTTGGTAGATAACTTGAGATACTTGCCTCGATCATATCTCGTGAGACGGTTGGCTAGAATGCGTTAGCTTTGGTACTTGCCTCGGCGATTCGTGGCTAGCTTTTGGATCCGTAATTAGTTTCGCACCTTGCGTGAAGTTTTATGACTAGCTTTTGGAACCGGTATAGGCGATTCTACTTGGCCCGTCGGTTTAATGACGCAGCGAGATCTAGTGTTCGAGTTCACATATGGGTGTTGTTTTACATCATGTATCGCCGCGATGAGAATGAGTTCCACGCATGAGTGATATTATGGGCGTGAGACCCATAGTTATGTGTGAGTGATTATTCGGGATATCGTCCCCTTACTTGACATAATTGTTTACTTATTTGAAATGGTTTTATAAAATGATGAAATGTGATTTCATTCTGATATTTTGATTTCACATACTTGGTACACGTCTTGACCTCTTCGGTGCGTTCATCTGCGCAGTAGAGGTACACCGTTGTTGATCCTCGCCATAGGATCGCATTCGTTTGGGAAGCTCCGTTTCTCGGAGGCTTATCTTTTCGTATAGCCACTGTCATTGTAGATACTTGTACATTCGTGGTATGGCGGCCCGTCCGTCATAGTTGTTGCTATATTCATAAGTGCATGTAGATCTTGTTGTGGCGGGGTTTGTAAAGGATTATGGCTGTTCGCTTTATGTATATTCGAAGGTGACCGGTTTGGTTGCTTTGTTTATTATCATATCTCTTGTTTCATGTTTAAGTTTTTATTTCCGCTGATTTTCTCTGATGTTGTATCACTAGGGTGCCCGGGGTAAGGCACCAGTCACGGGCCCGAGATCGGGTCGTGACACAATCAATGGCCAAGATCAAAGCAAGTGTAAGGTGTAGATTGGGGACATGTGTGTGTGGATTCTACCAACCATATGTCCACCACAACTTTGAGACATGTGGCTAGCCACATGTCTCCCTAAAAAACGTCTCACATGTCAAATGGACACCTAATCCGGCCCTAGGGCCACATGGGGGGTGCCATGTGTCGCCCTCCTATTCGTCCAAAATATTTCATCTCCCGAAAAATATCCAAATATCCAAAATCTCGAAAACAAAGTGGGCCCCACAAAACCGTAAATTTTTCTCCGCGGGCCCCACGTGACCAAATCCGGAAATAAAATTTCATAATTCTCTAATATTCCAAAAAGTCCGAATACTAAATCTGGGAATCCAATTCCCATTAACGAACCTTTTTTCTTCACAAAATCCGGAAACTTTTCCGTCGAAAAATCACATCTTTCTTCCTTTCCAATTTTAATGTCGTATTCTCGTACGTACGTCCTCATATACATACTCTGGAACTACGGGGTGTAACAATTCGCCCTCAGTATCATTGTGCGAGCCTAATCCTGGAACTCGCACCGCATAAAGCACTGGACGCGTGAGGTACTCGCCGCGTCGGTAGCTAACGCGGCATTTCCACGGACTCGCGATCCGCATGGCCACTTGGACCGCGTGAGGTATTCCTCGCATCGGCGTAACACACCGAGTGATTCTCGACTATCAGAGCCGCATAGGTCACGTGGACGCGTGAGGTATTCTCGCGACGGTAGCTAACCCGAGGCTCGTAACAAGTCAGGGGGTAAGTGATATAACATAAGCACAACCGGCTTATCGTAATCAACATAAGCACAACAAGAAACCCCTTTACCACAAAAGTCATACGACACTAACACCCGTAGCATCATAACATGTTTTAACTATCAAACCAACTTACCACACCTTCAGAAATCATTACAAGGCCTTTATAAACAAGTAAGTAAACCGTTCTTTTTATCTTCCTTAAGTCGTTATACCTAACTCCCCATAAAGCTAGTATAACACTTAAGCTTTATAATAAATCAAAACATTCACATTTGTTTGGAAACCAAAAGAACTTATTCTTTTAAAACCAAGTATTAATTTCCTTCCGAATAATGATTCATAACTCTTTTTGAAATATTTCAAGATTATTAACATTTAGAACTCAAGTCAAAAGACATCAAAGTGAAACCAAATTCAGTTAACACACGTCGTCACCGTCATATATTTCACAAATATCATGCTCAAGAGGATAGGAAGAATCACATACCTCCTCGGCTAACTCTACTTGCCAAGTCGAATATGTCGCGCGCAGAGTATCAACCTATAATAGTCAAATACGTATATCAACGTCTAGACTACTTCGTAGAATATTCTAAGCATACAGTTCCTTATTCTACGAAAAATTGGCAAGACTCTCTCCCCCGTAATACACAAGTCTACTGTAAATACAGTCCAATGTAAATACAGTTCAATTCTCTTCTTTTTATCATCCTTCCCTATATCTTATACTCAATTATAAACTACTACAATATGTAATCTCCAATTACAATAGAAGGACAAAGATTATTACCTCGATAAGCCCAAAATTATCCAAGATTATAAGTCGATCCTGAGCAACGTTTGGCTCCTACTCCTTACGCTCCAATCCGCTCCAAGCAACCCTTAGAAGTTTCTAAACAACTTCTCTTAACACTTCATCCAACTATGAAGATTTTCCTAGGGTTTCATTTTGCGACTAAAGGAATAAAATAGTATTTTCGAGCTCTTAGTATAGAGATAACTTTGGAATACTACTAGGGATACTAGGCTAAGGTATTTGGGATAACAACAACACTTGAAGAAATCTTTCACAAGAGGGGGGGGGGGGGTGTTTGGACGAGAACTCTACAAAGGGGGGAGTATATTTGTGACTTAGAAATATTTAAGTGATGAAGAAGTCTTGCAACTTATGGGGGTATTTATAGGACATTCAATGGCCAAGATTCAAGCATGTGTATGGTGTAGATTGGGGACATGTGTGTGTGGGTTCTACCAACCATATGTCCCCATTAACTGAGACATGTGGCTAGCCACGTCTCCACAAAAACGCCCGGGACACGTGGCGTACTAAATCGGCCACACCCACGTGGGGTGCCGTGTCGCCTCTACTGGTCAAAATATTTCATCTTCCGAAAATATCCATAATGTTAAAAAAAATCCTGAAAATAAAGTGGGCCCCGCAAAATCGTAAATTCCTCCCGTGGGCCCCACGTGACCAATTCCGGAAAATAAAATCCATAATTCTTATAAATTCTTAAAGTCTTAAATGCCAAAGTTGAGAATCCAATTCTCAATAATAAACCTTTTTCCTTCACGAAGTTCGAAATATTTTCCGTTGGAAATTCAAAATTTTCATCCTTAACCTAATTAGGGCTCTACATTCATACGTACGTCCTTACATACGTATTCCGGAACTATGGGGTATAACAATTTACCAACGTGGAACACGTGTCATTTGGTCAATAACCGTCCATCATTCTATGTCTCAAACGTTTCACTTACGTACCAATATCTATTTCACTAATGAAATTTACGATACTTGACATTATGTGTGCACGTGTGTGAAAACGACATTTCCGACGTGCGAGACCCCAATTATTCGAGTCATAAATAATGGGTTAAACTTAATTCCACATTTAGTAAATTTCCAACAACTTTAACCTATCAGCCATGGTACGCTTTCCAGTATGATCATTGATCAACACGAAAGGGGTCTCAAATTTAGAGGCACAACCCAAGTTTAAAGTGTGTTAGTTTAATTTTTAAGATTAACGTGTTTTACTATCCTTTTTCGTCTGTTCCCAAAAGAGTATTTATTTATATATTTAGTAAGTTTTCAAATTCCAACGCATGTTTAAGACCATGAGATTTAAAAGATTTCACTCGTTTTTAATTTAAGATCACAAGATTCAAAAATTTCTTTTATTTCTTAGACTTTCTGTCAAGTCGAACTAAGACACTTAATTTGAAATGGAGAAAGTATATTTTATTTTTTTAATTATGAGTCAAAACTTATTAGTATTTGTTGTGATTTTGATAAATTTTTATATACTCCATAAATTTATGGCGTCCAAGACTCCAAATTATGTCTTAACATTGCATCTGCCTCAAATTTACCTTTTAAAATATATTAAAAGAAAAAAAGGACTTTTAAACTAAATTCCAATAGCGAATGAATATAAACACAAATTTATGGCAGGAAACATTGAATGTTGAACATCAACTTGGCAACTGTATGGGCAGCCAAAGAAAGAGTTGAGCGTTGAACAAGGGTCGGGTCAGGTCAGGTCACTTTCACCTGTATCAGAAAGAACCATAAAGCATATTCTTTCCTTTAATAGTTCTTTCCATATTTAAATCAATCAAAAAAAATTTTGAGGAAAAGCAATCCAAGAATCTAATTTTCTTGATCCACCCTATTTTTGTTTTGCTTTCAGGTTGGTTCTTCTATCTTCTTTTTATTCATTGATTACAAGAGATGGAATTTAATAACCAATGTTATAGTATTATTTAACCTGGTGTTAAATTGATTGTCGATAATTTTGTTGGGATTCTTGGTGTTGAAAGTTGAAATCTTTATGTTATTTCCACTTGTAATGCCTCTTCATTGCATATAACGCTCCAAGATTTTGCCTTTCTCGTGAAAAAAACTTTATGTATATCTTTCAACTGTGGATCTTTTCGACTTGATTAAAATTTGGTGTCCTAGTTATTTTTCTTTCAAGTGAATGCTTTGCGGAAAACGGAGTTCATTTGAGTAATATGGTGTTGATGGCAGCTAATGCTGTTTGTCCTAGTTTGTCTGGTGCATTTTGCTGGTTCCATTGTTCTTTTAATTCATTGTGTATGGATCAATGTTTTCTAACTTGACTCGTTACTTGAGCAGGTGATTTCTGTCTACATTCGGCAGTGATAGGGGGCTACAAGGCCCTTGTAGGAATTGATTGCTAAAAATGTGGAACAATTCGCCAAATTTCATGAATGGTGATTGGGGTTCATCGGAAATGTTCCCCGTTGGTCCTCTCATGCCATATGCAAATATTTTGTCCCATATTTCATTGATTGTTGATGGTTCTAGAAATTTATATGTGCCTGGGAGTCAGGTACTTCAAGAAGCTTTTAAGTGCTTTTCAAAATGTGCTGGCGCGCTGCTAGTCTGGTTTGCCAGTGGATCAAACTCTAGAGTTCATAACCAAATATCAGGCGGTCATCAAGGTTCCAGGTCTAGAATGTCAATTCAACATAATTTCATGGAACTCTTCTGGCTATCAAGATGCAAAGGGAAAATTACCATCCCTGTGATATTTAGTAAAATTTCAAAGTTCACCATGAAGCAAATGTACAAAGAAGCAAAACATCTTCAATCAATTCCGGTGCTCTCACTAGCTTCTGCTTTAGCCCCTCCATTTGACAATTTGTAAGCTTTTCTTCTCAATAAATTTCATGGGGAACTCCATGAGATGGATTTATTAAAAGCCATATACATTACCTTCACAGAGAAAAAGAAAAAATAATTGCATGTAGGTTTTGACTAATACTTTTGTGCTGAAGTTCTTATAATTGCTTTTGGTCGAATGAATGATAATCAGCTCTGGTGATGTTCTATCTGTCCAACTGGATAGCAGTGCTATGGAATCACAGAGCGGTGAGGATCAACGGCCATGTGAGGTTGAACACCGAGGATGTGATAATTCATTTTTCGAGAATTTAAATTGGTCTAGACATGCTGTTGAGCCCAGAACGGGTATTGAGTTTCCTACTATCTTGGACAACCTAATAGCCGGGGAGCGAAATTCCAGTTTCACATCAGAGGTAAATGACTCCTCTATATTGCAATCCCAGCTTAAATGGACTGTCCAATTAGATTGTTTGATTTCTGACTTGCTATACTGAACTGAGTTGTGTGGTTCCTGAATCTCGTTAAGTAATGGCCAAGATGATGACACTGAAGTCTGGTTTCCTACTAAACTGAAGAAGATATGTCCATTCTGTTATGACTCTTTGATTTTAGGCTTCACTCTTCTAGCCATTTAAGTAAGAGAAGACATATAGGAAATAGTAGACACCCTGAGAAGATATGCATATACCATATAAGTAAGAGAGGGAGATAGATCATTGAGGTCGATAGTGTATAGGTGATTTATGAGAGGAGAGTGAATATAACTGGGAAATTCAAGAATGAAACAAGGAGGAGGGAAAAAGAAGCCTCGTAAATTCTGAATGCTTACTGGAGAAGGAAGAAAAGGAAATACTGAGTTAGACATGTGGATCTTCTCCCTGCTATAATATGGGAGAAACTACTATACCTATGGAAGAAGATTACCTCTAACCTTGGAAAAACTAAATTGGTCATTATACCCGTTAACAATTCTTTAATAACTTGTTTCAGTTAATGTTAGTCTGTTTCGTAGAGATATATTAGAAAGAGCCACCACTATACCAAAATCTAAGCATGGAAAAGAAGAAGAAACGAAACACATTTAGAGTAAAAAAAAGAAAGAACCGACCACACAAATAAGCAGTTAAGCGAAAATGGTACTTTGGGTGTTTTCTACAGCTGTGCCTGGATGTGAACACAGGTACTTCTTCCCCTCTTTCCTTCCAACGCTGGTAATAGTGAATGACGCATAGTTGTTGTTGTTGTTTATCATAATTTTATGAGGAAAAAGTTAATTTCACCATTATCTTAGTTCCACTGCCTTGTTTCATTTTCTGGACGATCAATGTCCTTTTGGCTAATTCACTATTTACATAGAGTTATAGACAAGATATTAGTGAAAACTTAGAGCGGTGAAAGTAGAGAGTGTGTAACTGTTACCTTTCTCAAAAAAAGAGAAAAATAAGTAGACATTGACTAGGACCCTGCATGACATTTCCAATATTCAATGCTATGATATTATTTGATTTGTAAGATCCTGACAGTGGTCTGAGAAAATGTAAGCTTGAATTCTCTCTCCAGATTTCCATTTCCCATACAATCTAACTGAAATCTTTATCTGAGCGTAATTTGTTTCTGATATTGTTATGCTGCAGCTATGAATTTGGCCTAATATTTGCAAATTGCAAGTATCCTGTAGCCAATAAAAGTTCAAAATGACTTTTTTTATTGTTCATAAAGTTTAAAATGACTTCTGCTTGAATTTCAGGTCCTTGTTGGGACTGGATCCAGAATAATGAAAATTATCAAAATTAAATCTCTAAAGGTTTATGCATTTGGCTTCTGTAAGTTCCAGCTCTTCTCTAGACTGCCCTAAGCTCTGAGCAAGTCCAAAAGTTCCGTCTGCAGAGCTTAACTATATTTTGTTATGTATAGATGTGCATCCTTTTGATGTCTGCCGGAAGTTGGGTTGGAAATATGCCTCAGTTCCTTTTTGTAAACTGAACAAACGATTTTATCAGGATCTTCTCAGGTATGCTTTTATTATAAGCAACACAATGTCTCTGGAGTTAAATACTTGCTCTTGTGCACATCTTTTCGGCATGGTTATAAAGTGTATTTATACAGTAGGGGTACTCTCTGTATCTATGTACTTTGCAGTATCTCCTTGGTACTCTGTTAATGAATTTTACCTTATTAAAAAAACAAGTGTACAGTAGGACCTCAATTATGCTCATTAGTGAACTAACCAAACTGCTTTCTTCATTTCATTTGCTGCTTTTATAGTCCATGTTCTCACTCCTTTCCTAGACTATTTTCATCCTAGGCCATCTATGTAGCTTTTCTTCCCATCTTTGTTAATATGTTCCTCCTTTTCATGTAAGCTTTTCCTGTCTCTTTTCTCCCCTTTGCTTTACCAGAAACCTTTTACTATCACCCGTATCATGGGTAATGATCATATCTCCTATGCACATCAATGATTTAGATTGTAAGTTTCGTTCTTGTGTTGCTATTCCCACCAATTCAATAACAATAGCCTTATCACGTGATCTAACACGATCCTGAATATTCATTTTCTGTTGGGCGTTTTACTTAAAAAAAAACTGTAATTTTACTTCCAATTGTGTGATTGCAAGCGGCTTATAATACAACAAAATATTAGTTATCCTATATGATGACTTCCCCCCCCCCCCCACCCCCGCAATAAAGGAGGAAACACTTAAAGTGCATCAAGTTGAGTGGTGTAGGATCTTTTTCCCACAAATCGTATTGTTGATTTGTTTATTGCTGGCTTTACAGCTAATCTTGGATCTTTTAAGCTGCCTAATTATATAGTCGCACAAGTGTGGTTTAGCCAGGGTGATTAATTAATGGGTTAGATTTAGAAATGTTGAGTTCAGGGTTCGAGCTTAAGAAAGCATATTTCTCTGTTTATGAAGTGATTAGAGCTTGTGTTGTGTTGCTATTTGTTTCCTCACACCACTGTTGTATGTTCTTCAGGGAAGACATTAGCATGACCGTAAGGCTTGTTGTTAGCTGCAATGGAATCAAAATCAACACAGTCCGAGAGTACGTTTTCTCTCCAGATCTTGAAAAGATTTGCCCTCACCCTTCTATGTTTCCATGTTGGACATTGTGTTTCCTTCAAATAAAATCCTGTTTTACAAAATCAAATAGTTCACAATTTCTTGTATTGTTTTCAAAATTGTACGACTAATCAGCTAAATATGACTTCCCACTTCCTTATATTGAAAAATTGATAACCTTTAAACCAATCAAAAAAGAAAAAAATGACAACCTGTAAGTTGTTACTTGTGACCTCATACTGTTGAATCAATTTCGAAAAGCTGCCATTGCTCTTCTTAATAATTGTATCGAGGCAATTAATGATATAGAATTTTAATGTGAAGCTTCACAATAAGGTTAAAGAAAAAAACTACCTCTGTTCCACTTTGTTTGATACTTTCATTATTAATCCATTCCAAATATGAATGACACATTCATAGATTTTCTTAATGAGAAGCTTTTATGGCCACACAAATGCTATAGAAATGTTTAAGACCACGAGTTTCAAAAGCTTTATTGCTATGATATGTTTAAGTCCACAAATTTCAAAAGTAACTACTACAACAACAACAACATACCCAATGTAGTTCCACAAGTGGGGTCTCGGAAGGGTAGGATGTATGCAGGCCTTACTCCAATCTTTGTGGGGCAGAGAGGTTGTTTCCGATAGATCGTTGGCTCAGAATAAAGCAATAACCGAGCAGGTTAAATAGGAAAGAGGAGCGAAGAACAAGAGACATTAATAATAATAGAAATCAAAGAACAAGAAACTTCAGGAGAAATACTACGACTAATAGGGGTAAGTGTAAACATGTATATAGTCAATTAGTCATCCCTACCCCATAATTAGAATATATTCCATATATTGTGTAAATATAATTATGGTAAGACTAGGATTTCTCTTGTGATTTGGTTTAGGATTTCTAGTGTATAAGAGATGAATAGTGTACACTATATATACTTTGATATTAATGAGAAGACTCCCTAAGGGAGATTAATATCATCTTACATGGTATCAAGAGCCTAACACAAAACCCTAGAATTTTTTGTGTGAGCCGCCGCCAACCCCTCTCAGGCGATTCACTACCCACCCCATCTCCTCCTAAAATTCTTGGTTTTTCTTCTTCTTTCCTCTCTTCTCTAAATGGATACTCAGGATTCCTCCAATACTTCTGACGCTTCTACCTCCACAAATCCCACCACCACGTTGTCATCCTTTTTTCATCCGCCCTAACTGTTACCAACATCAAGAATTATATTCTCATTCTTGATCAGAAAGCGATCGATTCTCTCGAGTTGGCTTTAATCATGCATGTCTCTATAACGTGCTTGATCACATCGATGACACTATTCCGCGGTCTCCGGAGGTTGATGAGTCTACTTGGCGTCGTCTAGACGCCGGTGTCAAACAGTGGATTTATGATAGTATTTCTCAGGATCTTCTTCTTACTATCATGAAATCTGGCGCCACAGCCCTTGATTTATGGAACCGCTTGGAGGAAATATTTCAAGATAACAAGTACACTCGTGCGGTGTATTTGGAGGAACAATTTAACAATACACGACTTGAAAATTTCTCCACCATGACTGAATACTGCAGACATTTGAAACTACTAGCGGATCAACTCTCCAACGTCGACATGCCTATCTCAGATACTAAAATGGTGTTGAAATTGATCGCGGGCCTTCCCAAAGGCGACTATGATACGTTAGCCACCATGATTCAACAGGAAGATCGCTTTCCAGTTTTAACAAAGCTCGCTCGCAGTTGTTTCTCGAAGAAACTCGATGTGCTAAGCAAGATGAGCACAATCAGAAGGCGTTAGCTGTCGAAACGCGCCCTCAAGATCCAACGCCGCCAGAAAACTCTCAACCGCAAGGGACGCGGTGGCAAGGGCCGCGGCAGAGGAGGTCGTGGCAAGGGTCGCGGACAGTAGAATCAGCAGCAGCAACAACAGGGCTCGCAGAATCAGTTTAGCGCCACGGCGCCCCAACCGATCTAAGATGCAGCGCGGCCGCGCGGTTCGATGCAGCAACCCTTCAACCAGTACTCCCACCACGGGTTGTTGGGCCCTGCTCCAGCCCCTCGGCAAGTCCAGTACCCGCAGCAAGCCCACTTCATGCACGGCCAGTTCCAGCAGCCCTCGCCCAACATGACACCCACTGAGTTGGGTCAGGCCTTCAGCAGTCTCAATATGCAACAGTCTGACAACAACTGGTACATATGGATCAAGGCTTCACTTCTCACCTCACGGTGCGAGTAATATTCCCAGTGTTCGTTTAAAACATCCTCAATTTGTGACAGTTGATAGTGGCCACCGCATTCCAGTAAAGGATTATG
This sequence comes from Przewalskia tangutica, assembly GCA_029844215.1. Taxonomy (NCBI): domain Eukaryota; kingdom Viridiplantae; phylum Streptophyta; class Magnoliopsida; order Solanales; family Solanaceae; genus Przewalskia; species Przewalskia tangutica. The sequence goes on from CM056718.1 coordinate 111,609,371, forward strand.
GTACATCCTACACACCACCTCCTAATCCATTCCCTCTTAAAAATATCCTATATGCCCCACATGTAATTAAGAATCTAATCTCCATCCGCAAATTTACTCGTAATAATTCTGTCTCTGTTGATTTTGACCCTTTTGGTTTCACTGTGAAAGATCTTCATACGTGGACACCTCTTACGAGATGCAATAGCATGGGGGATCTCTATCCATTCACTCCCACCTCCGCTGCCAGATCTAGCTCTCCTGTTTCTTTAGCGGTCATTTCTTCTTCAACATGGCATAATAGACTTGGTCATCCAGGAGCCCCCGTTTTTAACTTTCTTAGAGGCAATAATTTCATTACTTGTAATGGGAAGCTTGCCCAAAACTGTGTTTCTTGTTCTTTAGACAAACATACTCGTCTTCCGTTTAAATCATCTACTAGTGTTACTTTTGCACCTTTTGATATTATATATGTCGATTTATGGACATCACCTGTTGCTAGTTCTCTCGGTCATAAATACTATCTTATCTTACTAGATGAGTTTTCTCACTTTGTTTGGTTGTATCCTCTCAAGTTTAAAATCGGAAGTGTTTGTTATATTTCTTGAGTTTCGAACATTTATTCAGACACAGTTTACAAAAGGTATAAAATCTTCAATGCGATAATGGTCGTGAATTCAACAACTATATGTTTCACCGTTTTTGTACTAATAATGGCATGGTCTTTCGCTTCTCCTGCCCCCACACCTCCCCACAAAACGGTAAAGCTGAAATAATCATCCGCACCATTAGCAATATGATTCACACTCTATTGATTCATGTCTCCCTACCTTCGTCATTCTGGGTCAATGCTGCTAAAATGTCAGAATACGTCCTCAATATTCTCTCAACTAACACTCTTCACAATATGACCCCTACCGAAATCCTCTATCATAAAGTCCCATCTTATGATCATCTCCGGATATTCGGTTGTCTATGCTATCATAACCTTGCCTCTACTGCCCCTCACAAACTAGCTCCTCGGTCCACTCCATGTGTCTACCTAGGCTTCCCGCCGAACCATAGGGGCTATCTATGCTATGACTTGTCCACATCTCTCGTCACGTCACATCCGACGAGACCACATTCCTGTTTTCGAATCTTAAAAAGTTCCAAAAACCGGATTACCCTTTTCTTGACGAGCCTGCCATCTCTCCCATAATTCTCAGTCAACTAGATCATAGCACTGCCATAGAATCACCGTCGCCGCGGCGCCTAAACTTCAGAGAGGACTGTCAGTCGACATCGCCGCGACCCTGTGATTTGGCGCCACGACGCCAAAACTCCTGCGAGCAGATTTCCTCCATCGCCGCTGCCCTTGATCACGGCGCCTCCGACGGCGTCACCTCCTCCTTCTCCCGATCCAACCAATCCCTCAGTCTTGGCTCTTCCCACTCAGCCGACACAGCCTCCCACTGTCTCCACTCACCAAATGGGAACTCGTGCCAAGCATGAAATCTTCAAACCCAAAATCTAATTTAACTTGTCTGCCCATACCATTTCTCCAATTCCCAAGAACCCTATATTGGCCAAATAAGACCCTAATTGAAATGCGGCTATGTCTGAGGAATTCAATGTTTTAACTAAACAGCACACATGTAATCTAGTACCTAGACCTGAGGGGGTGAATGTGATTCATTGTTTGTGGCTATTTCGTCACAAATTCAGAGATAGTGGAGATCTTGAGAGATATAAGCCACGACTTGTGGTTAATGACACAAATCAGCAGGATGACATTGATTGTGGTGAGACCTTCAGTCCGGTTGTCAAACCGGCCACTATTCGCACAGTCTTGAGCATTGCCATGGGCAAACACTGACCGATCCATCAGCTTAATGTGAAGAATGCATTCTTACATGGGGATCTGAGAGAGACAGTCTACATGCATCAGCCGCCTGGGTTCACCCATCCAGCAGTTCCTCACTATTTGTGTCGTCTCCGTAAGTCACTATATGGCCTGAAGCAGGCCTCCTTGCGTGGTATGATCGCTTTATCAGGTATATCTTGCAGATTTGGTTTGTATGCAGCAAGGGTGATACATCACTCTTCATTTTTCATCGAGGTAGTAGCACTGCTTACTTATTACTTTACGTGGATGATATTGTTCTTACTGCCTCCTCCGACGGGTTGAAAAATGAGATTATTGCCATGCTTAAGTCCGAATTTGCAATGACTGATTTGGGGAAGCTGAGTTATTTTTTGGGGATATCAGTGACCAGGTCCGCCAACCACATGTTCTTGTGTCAGCGTAACTATGCAGAGGAGATCGTGTACAGGGCTAAGATGGCGAATTGCAAAGTTTCACCTACTCTAGTTGATTCAAAATCTAAGCTCACTGGATGATGCTCCAGTCTCCGATCCTACTCTGTATAGGAGCCTTGCAGGTGCACTTCAGTATCTCACATTTACAAGGCCAGACATTGCTTATGTTGTTCAGCAGGTCTGCCTATTCATGCATGCCCCCGGAGAGTCTCATTTCACTGCTCTTAAGTGTATCATCCGATACATTAAGGACACACTTGATTATGGTTTGCACCTATACCCCTCTGCACCAAACAGGTTGCTCTCTTATACGGTTGCAGATTGGGCAGGGTGTCCGGACACGCGACGCTCCACCTACGGCTTTTGTGTATTTTTAGGGGATAATCTGATTTCTTGGTCGCGGCGACAGCTACCCTATCCGTTGCGATCTGAGGCGAGTACAGAGGCGTTGCAAATGTAGTAGCTGAGATTTGTTGGTTCAAAAATTTACTGTTAGAACTTCAGTGTCCTTTGCGTCAGGCATCTATTGTGTACTGTGATAACATCTCTGCCATCTATCTTTCTCATAATCCGGTTCAACATCAGCGAACCAAGCACATTGAGATAGATCTACACTTTGTTCGTGAGAAGGTTGTGCTAGGCCATGTCAGAGTGTTACATGTTCCATCATCCTATCAGTATGCAGACATATTTACCAAAGGACTTCCCAGACAGTTATTTTTTGACTTCAGATCCAGTCTTAGCGTTCAGCCTCCTCCCGCTCCGACTGAGGGGTGTGTAAATATGTATATAGTTAATTAGTCATCCCTACCCCATAATTAGAATATATTTCATATATTGTGTAAATATAATTATGGTAAGACTAGGATTCCTCTTGTGATTAGGTTTAGGATTCCTATTGTATAAGAGATGAATATTGTACACTATATATACTTTGATATTAATGAGAAAACTCCTTAAGGCAGATTAATATCATCTTACAGTAAGGTCTGCGTACACTCTATCCTCGTCAGACCCCACTTATGGGATTTTACTGGGTATGTTGTTGTAATATGAGTGTTTCTCTATTTAATAAGATATGAAGCATCCCAGCTTAATTACAAGAGTCTCTTGACTGAAATTTCCATAAACATGAAAGCCTTCATTTCGCCATTCATAGACTCATATTCTGAACTCTGTTTTCAATTGTCACTTTCTGCAGTGTCTTTGAGAAATCTCTTCGAGCTCGGTTGTTGAAGGTCAGTCCAACAGCTATTTTTCCTAGGTATTTACTACTGCCAGAGAAGAAAAGGACCCTCAATACTGACATTCTTTGTTTCTCTTACAGACAAATCCTGACACTGATTATAGCTGTCTAGAAACATTTGGCTGTATGTTCTCTCAAGATATTCCTATACATGCAGTAAGCAAGCTATAACCTTCCCACCACCCATTTATTTTAGGGATGCCACCTCATCTATTATACATGACTGAAATTCAGGGTACAACAATCAGTTTTCGACGAACAACTGATGGACGTCTAATTACCGAGAGTAAGTTCACTGATATCTAAGAAGATATACTCTTCTACTTGCTTATTCTTTTAATAAGGGGATTGCGCAAACATCTAGAGTCTCACTTTTCGACTACTATTCGCTGCAGTTGGAGGCAACCATATTGGAACAGTTCAGAGTAGAGAATTATGTAGTAAGTGAACTGTCCTTTTATTTATTTCTAGGCGCTTGTGGGTATACTGCGTAAAGTGGCAAGATATTGATTCTTGGGGAACTAACTATGGTAAACGACACAGAGATTTACACTTGTTATTCTTGCTTCTTTTTTTGTTGTTATTCTTGCTTTTTCCAGGGGCAATTTTTGATATGTACATTGGCGATGTTCCTACATGTGAGGAAACAAAAGAAGAGATCGGGAAAAATGTTGCAAGTATCATTAGGTGGTGTTAAAAGCACGCGGTTTTATCTTTCTGTGCTCAGGGTTCTTGAGGCAGTTGACTTCATAAATGTCAAAATGAACATAGAGTTTTCAGGAGGAAATGGAGGATAAATGAATGTTAGGTTTATATATGTAGAATCCTTTTATTTTAGGCAGGGTTCTTAGATTCAATATTTATTCAAAATTGATTAGAATACAAGATTTCTTGTAAACTTGTAGGTGAGTAGCCATTACAGAGCTGCCTCTGCCAAATGTTGTAAAGTTTAGTTTTTAGGGAATATTTGAACTTGAAGAGAGAGAGAGAGAAAGCTTGTTCTGCATTTTGTGGTTTAAGCTTCTCTCCCATTCTGTATAATATTGCTTGATCTTGTCAAGAGATTTCTATTACTATTTTTTTAGCTGCTGGTGCTTATGCAGCAATCTACCATTCGAAGTTAACTTCTTATATTTCCCCGATTATTATAGAAGCTGTTTCACATCGTTGAAAATCTTAAAACGTTTACATGCTCAATAGACATAAGATTGCGATGCAAATTATTATTTGGAGTGGAAATCATGTGAGCAGTAAAATGAGGGATAGCTTAGGTTAAAGCTGAAGTAAACCGTGATTCTGTAATACTTGGGAGCAATCTGCCACCCTGGAACCAACTGAGCTACACCCATGCGGGTATGATTCTGTAATACTAATACTATGGATGATGGTATCATGTGTACATGCGTGAGCTGTTTCTATCTATATATAATACTGAATTAGATTCTTTTGGATATTATTGAAAGTTCTGCACTGGCATTTAGACCGTATTAAGATGCATTGCTCAGTTGACTGACGATATCATTTTAGTGGTTGTTAATGGAGATATTAATTATCACAAGTCCCTCACTAAGTGCATTATAAAATGAAACCTTCCTCCTAAGCAAAGGCTTGTTGAGAGGAGAATCTGCTCTAAGAGATGGCATAGCTGCAAACATATAATCCTTCCCTAAGGTTAATCTTGAAAGACTTACACGACAATGTTAGGATGTGTGTTGTTAAATAAATATTCATGATCGATCCGCAAATGCATTTTACTTCGAAGGACAACATGAAGTAGAGAAGTTCAAGCAACAAGCTAATCGAGTTTTGTTTGCTTATAAATACAGCATCATAGCTCCCTGGAGTCAATAATGTGTTGCATTCTATTTGATAGTCGTTTTTGTTCCTGCTATTTAAACTAGGGGTGGCCAATGGGCCGGGGCGGGTTTCGCGGGATCGGTTCCCGGCGGGACTGGCGGGCCGAGACTAGTGGGACTCGCTGTTGTCCCGTACCGGTTCTGGTCCCGTCGGAAAGGGTTAACGGGCCTAGCTGGTCGGGATCGGGGCGGGGCGGGATTTTCCTTTTTTTTTGCACTTAATTTTAAAAAATAACATATATATAAACAACTCAATAATTGAACAAGTTATTGTAATAAAAACATCTCAATGTTGGTTTTGTGCCTCTTATATTATTTAATAGAAATATATTTTTTTGGTAATACAGATACAATTGTCAAAATTGCAACTTTGTGGTGTTGTTCAAAAGTTTCAAATGACATACTAAAATTGCAATTAAAAAAATTATCAATTTGAAAACACTTTTTCTAGTTTCTTCACAATGTCTTGTGGTTCTTCGGTTGAAATTGGTATTTGTTGGTCAAATTTCTCCACGTCGCTTCCACCACCTTCGGATAAGATGTCGTTGTAGTTTTCGTCTTCTTCTTCATTAATCTTCGGTTGACCACACCTTCTCCGCTCCACTCGTATCCAATCTCTGAATAATACTGCAATCTCCAAGTTGTCTCTGGCTAATGAGTGTCTGTGCTCTCCTATTTGAAATCTGTCGGCAGAAAAAACGCTTTCAGACGTCGTTGATGACACTTGAATATTCAAAACATCTCGGGTCATCATTGAAAGTGTAGGAAAGGTCTTCTCATTCCCCCTCCAGTATTTCAGCAAGTCTTCATTTCCTTCTTCATTGAGAACTTCTTGGTACGGCAAAACACTCTGCAAAATAAAAACATCAAACTCGCTAATTTGGTTAGTAGTGTTACCACCGCACATTCTATTTCTGAGGCTTTCAATACTAGCCGCAGAAATATCATGTCTTTTTTTAGGCTGTGTTGAAGAAGAAGATGGTATGTAAGTCGGTTGGTTGCTAGCACTTTCTTGTCGGTAATACCTATATACTTTTTTGCATTCGTCTTCTATGCTAGACAACACTTGTTCTTTTGTTTGTTCAATAGATGGTGGGTCATTTGAATTTTTGGGAGTTGGAGGTGGTATTACTATTCATTCATAAATATTTTGAATAAGTAATTTACAACCGTCTATTTTAATAGTCGGATTTAATACAACTCAATAATATAAATAGTGGGAATAGGAATAAAATATTTTTTTATTTTGATAAATATTTTTTTAATAGTTGTCTTATAAGCTGATTTTTCCATATATTCACTAAGAAGTAAAAATATTAGAGTGATATAAAACAACATAGTTGAAATAGTTGGATAATTAATATATACCGAAAAATTCTTTTGTTGCTTGAAAAAATTTCTCTAGAAATACAATAAGTTCTGAATTTTTTTTCCAATCGTTATCTACAAGCATATCAGTTGGATTTTGATTATGAGCGTTAAAAATAAAGTTATAGGTCTTCTATAATCATAAGCAACAAGTAGTTGTTCATATAAAGAATTCCACCTAGTGGGTAGTTCTTCAGAAATTTTTCTATAAGGTAGTTGGCAATCGTGACAAGTTTTTTTTATAATCTTTTCTTCTTTGTATTCTATTATTTAAAAAAATAAAGTTTATAGCAAATTGTATTTTATCAAGAATATCTTGAAAAAGTAATAGACCATCATTTACAACTAAGTTATAAATATGACACGCACATTTTATATGAAAATTATGTAGAAAAAATGGAGTTAAAACATCTTTTAAAATTGTAATAGCAGAATTATTAGAAGACACATTATCTAATGTAATACTCATAATTTTATCAGTTATTCCGTAATAATCGCAAACTGAATAAATATTTTCTGAAATAAAAAGACCAGTGTGCCTACTATCTATATATCTATACGCTAAAATACGTTTTGCATAGACCATTTATAATCTATCCAATGACATGTTACCGTTAAATAATCACGGTTGTTAGTACTACGACCTATATCAGAAGTGAGAGTCACTTTGCCATTAAAATGATATAATGAATAACATAAATACTGTTGATATTCATGTGCAAATTTAAATACATCTCTCTTAACAATTGATCTAGGAAAACTTTTAAAAGCAGGATTATACATTTCTCTAATATAATGAATAAAATCAGGAGATGAAGGAAGTGAAAAATACAAACTCTCCATAACAACTAATTTTTATAATGCTTCCTTATCTCTATGTTTATCGTATTTAGGGCCTACGATTCCCCCTGTCATAGGGTTAATTTGACCATATACTAGATCCGGGACAGTATGTGAACCTTGTCCCGGTGGAGAGGGCGTTTGCGCACCATCTTTTTCAACCTCGTATTGGGAATAGCTGGGTGAGCATTTGAAATGTGTCTCATTAAACCTCCCGTTTCACCCTGACCTTTTCCAGTTTTAAATCTATAAACCTCTTTACAAATTTTACATATAGCTACTTGATTCTCTACGTCCCTATCAAAAAATTTCCATGCATCTGATTTTAATGGTCGTTTTGCTGCATCGTCTCATACTAGGGGGAATAGGAGGCGTTCCAGTTGGAGGTTCACTAGTGTGTGTTTCATCAACATTAGTGAGTGTGTCATCTAGAGCATCTTCTAAATTAAAGTCTTGTTGAGTTTCAGAAAATATATGCTCGTCTAAATCATATGGTATTTCAAGAAAATATTCAGTATCAACAAAATCATCATGTCAAAGAGTAGGACTAGGAATACTAGAAGAAGCTTGACCCTTACCCTTACCCAATATACCTCTAATTCCATTCATTTTAATTATGCTAATAAATAGTTAAAGATAATAAAATTAAGTGTGTTAAATAAAATAAAGATACAATAATAATTTAATGAAGGAACGGATGTACCAAACGCCGACGTAACATCGACGTGTAATCGAGAGGTTGAAAATTGAAACTTTACTCGATGGAAGATCCTCAAGCTAGTTCCGAACTTCACTCCCAAATAAATAAATAAAATTGAATATTTAGTAGACAATGTAGATTTGTAGAAGATAGATTGAGAGATTAGAGAGATTGTAGGAAGATTTGTGAGAAAGATGGAGAAAAAATGAGGTATTTATAGTTGAAAAATTGGGTTAAAATGTAAATACAATAACTTAGGAGTTAAAAATAAATATTAAGGGAGTAGGGGGAGAGGGAAGCCAAAAATGGTCGTTGCACAACGGCCAAATATAAAATGGTCATTAGTGCAATGGTTATTTTTTGGAAAGGGGAGGGGATCATACTAGATCAGGAGCGGGTTGGTGGGACTGGGTCGGGCCAGGTCTGAGCGGGACGAGACCATGTCATGTCCCAGTTCAAGTCCTGGTAACGTAATTTGTTTTTAATATCGGGGTCGGGGCGAGACCAGGCATTGTCGGGGTGGGACCGAGTCGGGATCGGGCTGACCCGGCCCGTTGGCCACCCCTAATTTAACTATATTCAGTTTATTTAAAATTATTTAATTTGTAGAGGATTTGGACAAACTTCGCACAAAAGTCTGCTCATTTTCCTCCTTCAAAAGTGTTGGTCGAAGAGATTCCATGGCACTTGATGCTAGGCAGGGTATGTAATGTTCTTTTCACTCTCAGTGTTCGATTTAATTTGGTCTAATTAAAGTTATTGAGGTACCATAGATCATGAAATTGATGATGTACTGAAGGAATATGTTCTCTGCCTTTCATTAATTATTATGTACAATATATATAATGTTACATAATTATTTACTCATTTACAAACTAGGTAACTAATCTTTCTAATTATATTTGGACTACACTTCCTAATTACAATTGGACTACAATTTTACCTAATATAGGAGATGTACAAAGAATATTCTAGAAATATTCTATCATACCCCCGTAATCGAAGCGAGAGGTTCTCGTCCGCTGAGACTGACTCGAAAATCATCAAAGAGTATGCGCAGAAGCCCTTTAGTAAATATGTCAGCAATCTGATATCGGGAAGGAACATGAAAAAGACAAACTTGTCCCCGAGCAACTTTCTCACGTAGAAAGTTAATAATCATTTCAATGTGTTTAGTGTGCCGATGTTGAACGGGATTGTCGGCAAGATATATTTCACTTACATTATCACAATAAACCAATGTAACCTTATGGATGGGGCAGTGAAGTTCTAGGAGAAGGTTGTGTATCCAACAAGACTTAGAGACAACATTCGCTACACCTCGGTACTCGACTTCGGCACTTAGAGACATGTGCACTATATATCTACTGAGGATGTGTGCCGATGATGCGAGCTGGGGCTATCGGGCCAGAGATGGTGCCCAGGAAGACGTCAGGTATGGGAAAGGTGGAGTAGCCTAAGCTGGATGGGCCCACTGGCCCTTCCCGCCAGGCTGGTTGTTACACCTCGTAAGTTTAAGACGATAATTAGATAACACAATTAAGAAATAAGATTCGAATATTGGATATAAGGTATATTTATATATGCTAATCCGGAAATTAGTATACAAATGATGTGATTACGAAATAATTGTGGAAAACTACGAGTGTGATGATGGGGATTGGTTATATTATATTAGGACATGGATTTTCAGATTTTATTTAAGATGGGTATGTGGGAGATTGAGTTATTAATTGTGGGATTTATTTTAGTAGAGAGATTAATTTAAGTAGACAATTATGGGGGTTGGACCAAAGTGCAATATTAATTTTCAGATTTTTGCACTTAGCCCTTATTAACCCTTCACCTCCCTCTTAATTCAAAATTACATTTCAAAACACCTCTCCTCCTTGTCACGAGCCGAACCCCGGGCCCGCGACTGGTGCCCTACCTGGGCACCCCCTCTTGTTACACCCCGTAGTTCCAAGGTATGTATGTGAGGACGTACGTATGAGAATACGACATTAAGATTGGAAAAGAAGAAAGATTTGATTTTCCGACGGAAAATTTTCCGGATTTTGTGAAGGAAAAAGGTTCGTAAATGGGAATTGGATTCTCAGATTTGGTATTCGGACTTCTGGGAATATATTAGAATTATGGAATTTTATTTCCAGATTTGGTCACGTGGGGCCCACGGGGGAAAATTTACGGTTTTGTGGGGCCCATATTATTTTCGAGATTTTGGCCATTATAGATATTTTCGGAAGATGAAATATTTTGAACGAATTGGAGGGCGACACGTGTCACCCCTTAGGTGGCATGTGGCCGAAATAGGTGGGACAAGTGGCTAGCCACTTGTCCATGTTGACCGAAATGGTCTTGCCATTTGTCTCAAGTTTTTGTTAGACATGTGGATGGTGGGACCCACACACACTTGTCCCCCAATCTCACCACACACTTGCTATGATCCTAGCCTTTGATTTCCCTATAAATACCCCCTTGATGCAAGACTTCTTCATCCCACACTTAGAGATTTCCAAGGCAAAATACTCCCTCCCCTTTTGATGATGCTCTCGGCAATGGCCCTCCCCCCCCTTGACCAAATGTTTTCCAAAAATCCTTAAACTTTTAAGTGTTCTTCCTTAAGGTGTTAGAAAGATTGTGAACCACGTGTTAGAAAAGATTTCACACCCCTAGTCTTAAATATACCCCTTGGCCGAAAGTTGGTGGTGTTGGAACCTAAGTGTTCTTCACTTTTTGGAGTTGAATCTTAAAGAGAAGTTGGTTAGGAGCTTTTAAGGGTTGCTTGGAGCGGATTGGAACGTAAGGAATTGGAGCTAAGATTCCTAAGGATCGACTTTTAATCATTGGATAATTTTGGGCTTATCGAGGTAATTATCTTTGTCCTTCTATTGTAATTGGAGATTACATGTTGTAGTAGTATATAATTGAGTATATGATATGTGGAAGGAAGATTGAAAAGAAATGGATTGTTTTGTGTATTGTGGGGCATAATTTTACACGTCCAGTTAGACGTGTAATCCCCTTTTGAATTGTTGTATTACTGCGCCTTAAATGTGGCATGTTGGCTATTGATATCGGGCCTTGAAAAAGGTGGAGAAGTACATAGTTACAGGGGAAGTGCTGCCGAATTTTCCGTAGAATAAGGAACCTTATACTTAGAAATATTCTACGAAGGAACCTAGATATTGATAGATGTGTTGTGGTTATTATATGTGGATATTCTACGCGCGGCATACTCGACTTGACTTGTGGATTAAGCCGAAGAGGTATGCGATTCTTCCTATTTCTCTTGAGCATGATTATTTGTGAAATATATAGTGCGGTAGACGCACGTGTGTTAAAGAAGTTTGATTTCCTTTTTGTGTCCTTGACTTGATTCTAAAGTTAAGTGACTTGATGTGAAATGTTAAGGACTTGAATTGTGTTAAAAAGTTGTGAAACCTCATTCGTGAGTAATGGGTACTTGGTCTTTAAAAGAATAAATTATCTTGATTTCGGAAATGTGAGTAGTTGTCCTTGGTTGATTTAAAATATAAAGTGTTATAATAGCTTTATGAGAAGCTAGTTATAAAGACTTTATGAAAACGAAAGAATGATTTTATCATTGGATTTAAAACGGTAACTTGATATTTTTAAGAAGTTATGAGGCTTAAACTATTTTGAAAGGTATATTGTTACTGGACTTTAAAAAGGAGAAATGTTTTTGTTTAAAAGGAAGGCATGGTATTGCCTTGATTTGGTTTTAAAAGAAGGCATGGTATTGTCTTGATTTGGTTTTAAAAGAAGGCATGGTATTGTCTTGATTTGGTTTTAAAAGAAGACATGGTATTGTCTTGATTTGGTTTTAAAGGAAGGCGTGGTATTGTCTTGATTTGGTTTTAAAAGAAGGTATGGAAGTTGTTTTGTTTTACTTAAAAATGATAGTTACTCTATTTTGATACTACGGGTATTAGTGTTGGCATAAAATGAAAGTACCTTGTGTGAGTAACTTGCCTATGTTTTGCTTGTGATAGCCTTGTAATGATTTCTGAAGGTGTGGTAAGTTGGTTTGATAAGTAAACATGTTATGATACTACGGGTGTTAGTATCTGCGACTTTTTGTGTTAAGGGGGTTTTCTTGTTGTGCTTATGTTGTTTACGATAAGCCGGCTGCGCTTGTATTATATCACATACCCCCCTGACTTGTTATGTTGCCGCGGGTTAGTTACCCCCGATGCGAGGAATACCTCATGCATATCCATGTGACCTATGCGGGCTACGGTAGTCCAGAAATCACTTCGGGTGTGTTACGCCGATGTGAGGAATACCTCATGCGGGTCCATGTGGCCTATGCGGATTGCGGGAGTCCAGGAAATGCCGCGGGTTAGCTACCCCCGATGCGAGGAATACCTCATGCGGGTCCATGTGACCTATGCGGTAGTCCAAGAGTAGGACTCGCACAATGATACTAAGGGCGAATGACGAAACTTCGATCATTGGCGGTTTAGAAAGACCCGGTCAGCGTTGTGATACATTTTTATAGCATTGTTGGTACGGTAGGTTCTGGTAGCTGGATTTCGTACTTGCCCCGGTCAGTTGATGATGCAGGCTGGTTCTGGTAGTTATGCCTTCGTACTTGCCCCGTACGGGTTTATGACACATGTGGGACCTGGTGTTCATGTGTACTTCTTGGTGTTGTTATATCATAGACTGCCGGCAGTGAGGAAGGAATTCCACGGGCATGATTGATATTGTGGGCGTGAGACCCATGGTTATATTTGAGTGATGACTTTGAGGGCGTGATTCCCTGACTTGACATGATCGCTATACATCAGGTAATCGTAGTTTGGTTATCATACATGTCTCGCTTTATATATTCGTTATGATTTCATTACGATATTTTCGCCACATACTGGTACTGTTGATCGACCTCCTTCGGCTGCGTTCATGCCGCAGTAGGTACACCGGTTGTTGATCCTCGCCATAGGATCACGGTTCTGCGTATTGGGAAGCTCCGTTTCTCGAGGCTTATCTTTGGTATAGATTCTGTCATTGTAGGTACTTGTACATTCAGGGTATGACGGCCTTGTCCGTCATAGTTGTTATCAAACTCTTAAGGTCCGTAGTCTTTGTTGTGTGATGGTCTTTTAAAGGATGTAACTGTTCAGATTTTGATATATATATATATATATATATATATATATATATATATATATATGCAGAAGGGTGACCATTTTGGTTAGCCTGTTTCTTATTTTGTATTGTTTCTTGTCTATGAATTTTTATTTCCGCTGATTTTCTCTGATGTATTATCACTAGGGTGCCCGGGGTAAGGCACCAGTCGCGGGCCCGAGGTCGGGTCGTGACACCTCTAATACCCTCACATCCCATATAACACCTCAAATAACATATGGAAAACTGTATATGTAGCAACAAGGCAAGCCGACGAGGCTGCCGCTATATATATATAAACGGGAACATCCCGACAATATAGTAGTACAACTGGCCAACAATATATACAACTCCCACAAGTCCAGCCCACATACGAATACAGACCTCTAAGAGTTTGTACAGTAAACTATGACGGGACAGGGCCCCGCCGTACCCCTGAATGTACATAATCTTACAATACAAGGGTCCATACCAAAATGACAAGCCTCCGAAATAATGGATATTTTCCCAAAAACTGAGTAGAGATCCTAAGAGCGAAGATCACCAAACTGTGTATCTACACCTGCGGCATAAAACGCAGCCCCCCGAGGAAAATGGGTCAGTATGAAAGATGTACCAAGTATGTGAAACAATAAGTATTGTAAATGAGATCATAACAGTGCAAAAGATAACAGGAGCCAAGTATGATAATCAAACTACTAGTACAACTGTGCCTTATGAAAAATGAGAGTAATGAGAGTCAACTGTATCTTTTCAAAATACCATTTCAAAATATGAAATCAAGTGTACCATTTCAAAATATGAAAGTCATGTCAAAAACAGGGACGTCTGCCCTCAGGATCATTATGCATATCCTATTCATGAGACTATTTCACCCGCATGGGACTCGAACCAGCATGGATCTTTTAGACCCGCAATGAGTATCTATACGCGATACTCACATCATGGAGAGCTAGTCCACAGAATATTCATGGGACTATTTCACCCGCATGGGATCAAACCCGCATGGATCATTTAGACCCGCATGAGTATACCTACTCGCATCATGGATCGCAAGTCCATGGAATAATATATAAAGTTGTCGGCCCTCTAGTGAGGGACGCGGTGATGTGGAAATATAACACTTGCACGAATAGCTATCATGATCAACCATATGCAAGTTAAATAATCTTTGACTCTCATTAGAACAAATAGAATGAAATATCATTTTAGAAAAACCCATGACATTACCATGTCATGTAATATTAGGGACTTGAACACAATAACACCATGTACGTCTGTCGTACATCCTTTTTATAAAAAGAATCATATCATGTAATATTAGGGATTTGAACCCAATAGCACCATGTACGTCCGTCGTACATCCTTTTTATAAAAAGAATCATATCATGTAATATTAGGGACTTGAACCCAATAGCACCATGTACGTCCGCCGCATCTTTTTTATAAAAAGAATCATATCATGTAATATTAGGGACTTGAACCCAATAGCACAATGTACGTCCTCCGTACATCCTTTCATTTATAAACCCCAAGACACTTGCACGTGTAGCATCAAGGCACTTTCACTTTTAAAATCAAGTTACTTACACTTTTAAAATCAAGTAACTTATATTTTTAAAATCAAGTCACTTCCACCTCATGTACCACATGAAATCTAGATTCATTTAAAATACGTACGTCCACCGTACACTCATTTTATAAAGTCCATGCTCAAGGAAGAAAGGAAGAGTTCACATATCTTATAGGCTCTACCAACTTGACAACTAGAATACGTCTCAAGTAGTACTTCAACCTATAATGACAATAATACGTCTATCAACTTCATGAATACTAGTATACATAGTATATACTATACCACATAAAGACTCTCCTTTCATATAAAAATTTGGGCAGCACTTCCCCTATTTATACATACTTTTCCACCTTATAAATAAGGCCAATAACATCAATAACCAAACACCACTTAAGGGCACAACCAAAACAACAACCAAGGTGATTCACACACCTACTTCTTATGTTAATCCGACCTCTTAATCCACTTAAAAACAGTCCATAAAAACAGTCCATACTTCTACAACAATGAGGGTAAAATGTGAAGCTTATAACACCTTAATATACCCTTATTCCTTTAGGAATTACGTTAGTGATTTACCACATTAAACATGCATAATGATAACTGAATTTCTAGCATTATAACACCACAAAACAAATTTCTAAATCGACAACAATATTGTCACGACCCGACCAAGCTCGCATCGGTGCCCTACCAGGCACCCTCTCGTATACATCAGAGAATACCAGCAGAACATACACAACTGATAAAAATGCTTAACATAAAATAACAACAGGCTAGCCGATAAAGCCACCTTCCGTAAGCTATACAAATAAAACAGTACATTTTTTTCTTTTTTACAACCCAAACCACAATGTGACTACAGACCTCTAAGAATAACAACTCTGGCGGGACAGGGCCCCGCCATACCCCTGAATGTACCACAACCGACAAAACCAGGGATAAGCCTCCGAAATAAAGGAGCTTCTCAACAGCTGAACAGTGATCCTAAGAGCGAGGATCAAGAACTGCACTCTACTGCAGATAAACGCAGCCCTCAAGGAGGTCGACAACATGTACCAAATATGTGAAACTGAAAGTACTGTAATGAAATCATAAGTCTAAAATAAAACTGGAGACAGATATGATAACTCAATTAACAGTACACAGTGCCTTACTAACAATGAGAGTAAATAGTAGTATACTTACAACATAAAATAGGAAGCTCACGATCAAAGCAGGACCACCCGCCCGCAGTATCATTAAGCAATCCTACCCCTGGGACTATTTCACCCGCATAGGTCGCGTGGACCCGCATGAGGTATTCCTCGCATGGGACTATTTCACCCGCATAAGCCCTTACGGACTCGCATGAGGTATTCCTCGCATAGGCTGTATCCGCCCGCATGGGACTATTTCACCCGCATAAGCCCTTGCGGACTCGCATGAGGTATTCCTCGCATCGTGGGTAGCAAATCCACGGAATATGCAAATGCCACAAACCCGGGGAATGACCCCGAAATGAATAATATACCACTAGCACAAAACCGGCTATCATACATAACATAAGCACTACCGGCTTATCACACAATATATAAGCAAGTTAAGAATCCCCTAACTTCTTATTATTCTTGTTCACATACACTCTCATTTAATTTACTTAAGGCACTAACATGTCTTTTATAAAGTTCCGGGAATTTAACCCAAGTACTACATACTTCTACTCTTTAAAACAAATGACTCTTTTTAGTATAACACTTCCAAGATACTATTAACCATAGTATCAAGTCACAATTACGTTTCAAGACAAGTGTTATACCCCGTATTTCCAGAGTATGTACGTAAGGACGTACGTAGAAAAGTTTGGGCTTTAAAGTGGCTTGGCCGAAAATTATTTGTTCACAACACCCGATTAGAGTCGTTTTTCGACGAAACGTTTCCACAGCTTTCGTAGGGAAAATTCCGGCTATGTCATTTATTATTTTTACGGATTTTTCCGAGAGATGAAATATTTTGGACCAACGGGAGGGTGACACTTGTCACCCAAGTGGACGGTTTTGGGGGCTTTTGGTTGAGCACGTTTTTTGTGCTTTTCTTGCCTAAAATGTTTGGTCAATGTTATGTAGATATTTTGTGTGGTAGATGAGAAAGTGGGACCCACAAGACACTTGGCTAAATCCACACCCTACACTTGCCTAACACTTGGATTCATCTTGGCCATTGGTTGGCCTTGACTTGTCCTATAAATACCCCTCTAAGTGATGAACTTTCTTCATCCACAAATATTTCCAAAGTGTTGAAATCCCTCTCCCCCTTAAGTATGGTTCTCGTCCAACCCTCCCCCCCTTTGAGTGGCCTTTAGGCCGAGAGCAACCCCCCCTAGCCTAGTTGTGCTAGTCGAAATACTACCCCTCTTGGTAGAAATACTCTCAAAAGTATTGTTGTAATGCCCAAATTACCTTAGCCATATACCTTGTAGTATTCTAAGGTTATACCTATACAAAAAAACCAGAAATACTATTATACTTCCCTTCATGAAAACCGAAACCCAAGGAAATCTCCATAGTTAGTTGGAGTATTAAGTAGAAGTTGGTTAGAACTTCTAAGGGTGGTTTGGAGCGTTGAGCGCTGAGTTGGAGCTAAACGTTGCCCAGATCGACTTTATACTTGGATAATTATGGGCTTATCGAGGTAATTATATTGTCCTCTATTGTAATTGGAAATTACATGATTGTTAGACTAAATAGTTGAAGTATACTATATATAGTATCGAACGCGTTGTTATCGGCAATGTCTTTGGACTTAAGCTGAATAATAAGAAACCTTTTCGAAAGAAGAGTCGAATCGCAATTACATGGGATCAGACATGAGACTTGTGTAGCTTTTCCGTGAGGTAGAATTGTGCACGTCCGGATTAGACGTATAACCCCTGGTTGGCTTGGTAGCCACCGAAAGAGAGGAGATTTACTGTTTGTGCGGGGAGAGGTGCCAATTTTCGTAGAATGTTCTACGATAAGATCTAGATGTTAATAAGCGCCTTGTGGCCTTATAGGTTGAAGTACTACGTGTGGCGCTTCTACTTGGCTTAAGGAGTAGCCACGACTTGAGGTACTGAGCATTTTGCTATTAGTCGATAATCGTCGCGAGGTATGTGAACCTCTTCCTATCTCTTCTAGCATGATATGTGTGTAACTATGTAGTACGATAGACGCGTACATGTGTTAAATGTATTTGATTGGTCTAAAACATAAAGTGTTATAACGACTTTATGGGAAGTTGGTTATATAATACTTTATGTAGGTAAGAAAATACTTGTGGTTTTTAAAATGTAATCGATTTGAACTATAAGCGTGGTTAGGTGATAATAAAGAACTTGAAGTATTTCAAAGGATTTTGAATCATTTTGAAAGTTAAGTAATACTTGGTTTTGAAAACTTAAGAGCTATACTAGCTTTATGGAAAGTTAGGTATAACGGCTTAAGAATGTTTTTGATTTGAAATCGAATGTGTATCGACAAACCACTGCGGCGTTAATAAAAGGAAATGTTTTGTGATTAAGTATTATTAAAACCAGAGAAACTTCCATCCGCATAAGCTAAGATGAGACAAAATGATACTTCCTAGATCATGGGTCAGTAATAAGATTGTTATAAACAAGAATATCCTACTCACATATAAGGCATATGTTTCTCAGATGATTTAAAAGAGAATTATATTCTTAAATGAATAAGACTATGAACTACGAAACCTTTCTAAAATAAGAAACGTGAACATTTGAAATTAGGCAAACTTGGACGTTTGGAAAATAATGTTGTTACTTGATTTTGCAAAGGTAAGTGTTTTGATTTACTTCAAAAGATAATCACTCTATTTTCATATACTACGGGTATTGTGTGACTTTTGTGAAAGTAACGTATCTTTTAAAGAGTTAATGTATGAAGTACTTTGGGGATAAAAACCCGAACTTATTGACATATAGTAGAAAGTACCTTGTGTGTATAATTTGTTTGTGTTGGTTTGTGATAGCCTTGTAATACTTTCTTGTTGATTGATAAGTAAACATGCTAGGATGCTACGTGTGTTAGTATCTTGTGATGTTAGTGTAAAGGGGTTTTCCCCTCGACTGCGCTTAAAGTTGTTTGACTATCAGCCGTTATGTTGGTGTTGTACCACTCACCTTGACTTGTCTCCGGAGGTTAAGCTGCCCTCCGATGCGGGGTAGACTCGGTGATGCAGGACCATGATTCGAGAATACCATGCGGGTCCGAGGATCCATGCGAACTACGGAGTTCCAGTTAGTTTCGCGCCGCGTGGTCACGCGGTCTTTGTGGCTACGCGGATCGCGAGTCCGGGGCGATGCCGGGAGTAGCTACCGACGCGAGGAATACCTCATGCGGGCCTATGAGGTTGGCCTATCGCGAGTCGCGGAGAGTTCGGGGCTAGACGCGCGCATTTGATCTCGCGCGAGTGACCGGCTTTGATCATGTGACTGCAGACGGATATCATGACACGCTTTATGACCTTGTTAGTGCTGGGTGTTAGTAGTCGGTTATGCCTTTCGCATTTACCTGCATCGTTTTATTAGGACACAGTGGGACACGGTGTTCATGTGTATTTCTTGGTGCTTTTATATCATAAACCGCCAATGGCGGGAAGGTATTCCACGGGCATGATTGATGTTATGGGCTTGAGACCCATAGTTATGTTTGAGTGATGACTTTGAGGCGTGAGTCCACGACTTGACACGATCGCTTATTTAATTGTAAATCGTAGTTTGGTTATCATACATGTCTCCGCTTTATAGACTATTATGATTTCATTTCTGATTTTCGTTTCACATACTTGGTACCTGTTATCGACCTCCTTCGGGGCCGTTCATGCCGCAGTTGAGGTACACCCGCCGTTGATCCTAGCTCGTGGTCACAACGTTTGGAAGCTCCGTTTCTCCGGAGGCTTATCAGTGGTATAGTCCCCTGTCGTAGTAGGTGTTTACATTCAGAGGTTTGGCGGGGCCCTGTCCCGCCATTGTTGTCGTATCATTCTTAGAGGTCCCAGTAATCTTGTGGGCGAGTTGTAGAAAGGGATATCGCTCAAATTGTTATATATTATGAAGGTAACCGTTTTTGGGTTAGCCTGTCTTCGTATTTCACTGTCTTATTACTTTGGCTTCATGTTATTGTTTTATGTTCCGCTGATTTTACTCTGATGTTGTATCACTAGGGTGCCCGGGTTAAGGCACCAGTCACGGGCCCGGGTTCGGGTCGTGACAACAAGTCACAATACCTTTAGAAATAAAGTTAGGTTTCTAAATCAAGTGACTCCTTTTCTTATAAAACCTCAGGCAATTGATGCCTTAAAATCAAATTGCCTTTCATTAAAACAAGTCATTTATCATACTTAAATTACTTAGTGTAAACCACTCTTTTTAACTTTCCATAAAGCTATTATAACCAACTTCCCATAAAGCCGTTATACTAGCTTTATACATTAGCAACTTACATACTTCTTTATAACCAAGAGACTTAAACTTTCCAACAAAACAAGTATCAAAAATACTTTCAACATACTTAAAGTCTCTTAACTTTTGAAAACCAAGATATCCTTAATATTTAAACAAGTGAGTTAACTCCCTAACTCAACCAACTTGGACATTCTTAAAATAAGCCAAGGATATCAAATGGACCTAGATTGTCAAAATCTTGTACGTCTACCGTACTATACATTTACAACCTATTCATGCTCAAGAGATAAGAAAGTTCCACATACCTCTTCGGTTTGATCCACTTGCTAAGTCCACCTAAGCGCGTAGTATGTCAACCTATAATGACCATAGTACGTCCATTAACTTCTAGTTTCAAACGTAGAATATTCCAAGTGCAAAGTCACTAAATTCTACGGAAAATCGGACAACACTTCCTTTGTTTCTACTTACTTTGCCACTTTTTTCAAGGCCGAATACAATAACCAAACACGCCACATTTAAGGCCCAATCAATGAAATCAACAATAGGGGATTACACGCCTACTAGACGTGTAAAATTCCGCCCCACAAACGATATCAAACTAATACAACTACTAGGCCAATTCGGCAAACTTGAAGTACTATAACATCAATTATAATCCAATTTCCATTTCAATCCAAGTTGTTAGCATAACATGATATCAAGTCGCAATCGATTATACTACTATAATCTTCAAGTAATTAACATGCGACAATTCTAGTAAACGACCAAATTGTAATCCAACTTCACATGGCTTACATTACATTTCGGATTTTAAGGCTACAAGCAATCCATAATACTTACAAACTTCAACACAAATCACATGATCACTTATAACTTATCATAACGTGAAATCTTCAATTACAAAAGTAAAATGAAGGTTATACCTCAATTAGCCCAAATATGATCCAAGAGTACAAGTCGGTCCTTAGCACTTTTAGCTCCTCCTTTCGACGTTCCAATCCACTCCAAGCCACCCTTAGAAGCTTATGAATAACTCATCTTCAAGTTTCAACTTCAAAGTTGAATAACCCCTTAGGTTTTCGCCTTGCGACTAATACAAAATCGCCTCTTTTCCGAAATCTTTCTATTGAGAAAACCTTACAATACTCTTAGGAACCTTGGTTTAAAGTATGGGAATTATTGGACAAAAATTGCAAAATTTCTTCTTGGAAAAAAACCTCATTGCCGAGAGCAACATAAGAGCCCTTCAAGTTTTCTTTTGAAATTTTGCTAAGTGTGGAGCTTGTCTTGCACTAGCATACATATATAACAAGATGGAGGGTCAAGATTAGTACAATTGGGTGGCTAGGATGAGCTTCACATGGATCAAGTCCAAGTGTCCTTTGACTTAGTCAACAATGTCAAGCTAAGTCATTTGCAAGACTTGGTCATCTTACTAATGGTCAAATGACCATCCTACCCCTGCCATTTCGCCCAAGACCACAAGGGGGGGGGGGGGGTGACACGTGTCGCCCTCCCGTTCGTCGCAATATTTCGTTTTCCGACAAAATCCAAAATTCCGATAAATTTTTACTCGTCTCAAACCTTAACATTTTTGAGTTCTTACGTACGTTCTTATAAACATGTCCTGGAATTTCCGGGGTGTAACATTCTTTCCCCCTTAGAAACATTCATCCCCGAATGTTCTTTCGGGAGTCAAACTTAAAGATAGCTTCATAGTCTCCTTACAACCCCTACATACCAAAAATACCACACGTGGCCACATAACAATGCTCATACAAAGATGTCAAGCTGAACCCCATGTGTCAACGTCGGTTATCTACATAAAGCTTCTGCTGACTCTAAGCTTACTAATAATCTTTCCCGGATAAGCTTCACCTTACCCACAGCCCGCTAAATCAAGTCTGGACCAAATAACTGAACCTCGCCCATGTCGAACCATCCAACCGACGATCTACACATTCTTACATACAAGGCCTCGTACATGGCCATCTGAATACTGGAAGGGTATCTGCTATCGTACGTAACACAACAAGAGGTAATTAACCCTCCCGGCTATATCTGAAATCAAGAACACAGGCCCGCAACCTATCCTTAATTGCCTGGATAGTACGCTCTACCTGTCCGTCGGTCTGAGGGTGTAATGCAACACTGAGACTCACCTGTGTCCCTAAAACCCTTCTGAAAAACCCCTAGAAGTTATCTGTAATCGAGCTCATCTGTCTGGCATCATAAACATAGGAACCCCGTGCAGTCTCACAATCCCCCTGCTATAAAAACTAGCACGAACCTCAGCCGAGTAAGTGGTCCCAATCCGCAAGAACACGGTTGGTTTCTCCAGCCCATTTACCATGACCCCCAGGGAGTCACACTTCCTCTGAGTACGATGCCACCCTATAACAAGATCCATATTAAATACCTCTCATATCTAGGTTGGGATTTCAATCGCCTGCAATAGCCCACTGGGCTTCTGGTGCACAACCATGACCTGCTACTAACTCAGACACTAAGCAGTAAACTCCGCTATGTCCCTTTTCCGGTCATCTTTACCCATTCATACATCTGAGGTCACGACACAACTTAGTCGACCCCGAACAATTTAGAACAATAAGCAATATATGCATCCCCTAAAACCTGCTGACTAGTCCTGCAGCACCGGGTACACACAATCTATCCTCATATCACAGCACCTCATCCGATGCTACTCAAACAGGCTCTTCACTTCTCGGAGAGCCGTATCTCGATCATCAGATCATAATCGGATCTCATACTGTCGCCTCCTTACCTCTTCAACGACGGAAGACTTGAACCTCTCGGATCTAAACTTCGAACCTTGAAATAAATAATCGAACCCCTAGGCTCTGCAGAATGAATCTCACCGACCACGTCCCGTCAACTGCCCCATGATCCACGACAAAGAGTATACAGAATCGTCTTGGCTTTCCCCGGATGGTATAAGATATCGATATCACAATCCTTGAATAACTCTAACCACCGTCGCTGTCGCAAATTCTACTGCCTCAGTCTGCAGATATACCGGAGGCTTTTGTGGTCTGCACCAATATCCACATGAAGTCTAAATATACGTCATGCCCCCAAATCTTCAAGGCATGATTTAACTGCCGCCAGCTCTAAATCGGAAGTGGCGTAATTTCCTTTCCTGCTTCCCTAACTACCGGGAAAACATAAGCTCTATCCTTATCGGGTTGCGTCAGCACACAACCTAGCCCAACACCCAACGTGTTATCATAATAACCTAACCCTCTAGTCTTTCAGAAGGTGTTAGAACTATAGTCGAGTCAACTTATCTTCCAATAGCTGGAAGCCTTTCTCATTCCTGCGAAATATTCGGGTATCCTTAACCTCACCTATGGTTCCTGTTTCCCTTTCTCTGTTGCAACCAAACTTGGTCACTAAACTTAGATTTGATTCCTTTGCTTGCCTCCTGGCTAAGACTTCCTGTCAATCACAATTTAGTGGGGGGAGGTTTTCCTTGATCTCGTCAAGTAGTAACCCGATGCTACCACCTTTCCTCAAGGTGTTTTGTCACGACCCGACCCCGGATCCATGACCGGTGCCTTGACCCGGGCACCCTTGTGACACAACATCAGAGAAAACCAGCGGAATATAAACTCACAATAAACAACTATAATGACATAAAATAGTCTAGCCCAAAATGGCTACCCCAAAAGTACATAAAACCTAACAGTTACTTCCTTAAACAAACCAAGTTATGACAAGACTACAGGCCTCTAAGAATGAGTAACACTATGACGGGACAGGGCCCCGTCATGCCCCTGAATGTACAAAATATCAACAACACCAGGGAGAACCATACCAAAAGTCGAGCCTCCGAAGAAATGGAGCTCCTGACACCTGAGTAAAAGATCCTAGGAATGAGGATCTACCACCTGCTTTCCCTTACCTGCGGCATGAACGCAGCCCCCGAGGAAGGGGGTCAGTACACAACGTACCAAGTATGTAAAACTGGAAAATACTGTAGTAATATCATAAGTAAAAAAAAAATAAGCTGGAGTCATAGATAAAATCAATTTCCTTGCATTGTGCCTTACTAACAATGAGAGTAACAAGTATAAGTCTTATAGCATAAAAATAGGAGGCTCACGATCAAAACAGGGTACCTCGCCCGTAGTATCATTAAGCAATCCTACTCCTGAACTATTTCACCCGCATGGGTCCTGTGGACCCGCATGAGGTCATCCGCCTCGTCATGGGACTATTTCACCCGCATGGGACTATTTCACCAGCATGGATCCTGTGGACCCGCATGAGTACCATCGCCGTACTCGCATGGGACTATTTCACCCGCATGGATCCTGTGGTCCGGATCCGCATGAGTGCAAGCGCCGCACTCTCATCATGGGTAGCAAATCCATGACATAGATAATAACCCGGGGGTTTACCCCGTAATAATACAAATATATAACATAGCTCATCCGGCTATCGTACATAACATAAGCACTACCGACCTATCATATCATACATAAGCACTACCGGCCTATCATATCACAACATAAGCACTACCGGCCTATCATGTCACAACATAAGCACTACCGGCCTATCATATCATACATAAGCACTACCGGCTTATCATAACATAAGCAAGTTAAGAAATCCCCTAACTTCTTATTAACATTATTAATATATCCTCTCATTTTAGTATCCTAAGGCACTAACATGTCTTTTAATAGAAAATCCGAAAATTCAACCCAAGTACCATGTACTTCTAACTTTTTAAGAAAAACTCTTTTTATACAAAGATTCCAAGATACTATTCACCATAGTATCAAGTTACGATTTCTTTTCAAGACAAGTCACATTTCCTTTTAGAAATATAATAGGCTTCTAAATCAAGTGACTTCATTTCCTTTAAAACCTTAGGCAACCAATGCCTAAAAATAAATTCACCTTTCTTAGTTTCAAATCCTTTACCCGTACTTGTTTTAATTAGAGTAAACCTTTCTTTGTGAACCTTTCAAGAAAACTAATATAACCAACATCCCATAAAGTCATTATATTAGCGTTATCCCTTTGTAAAATACATTTTTCCCTCAATCCAAGGGACTTATACTTTTGAAATGAAACAAGTATCATGTACTTTAAAACAAGTGTAGATTATCAAATCTTGTACGTATATCGTACTACATAGATACAACTATTCATGCTCAAGAGATAGGAAAACTCTACATACCTCTTCGGTCAATCCACTTGCTAAGTCCAACTACCGCAAGTAATATGTCAACCTATAATAACCATAGTGCGTTTATTAACCTCTAATTTCAATGTAAAAATAATCTAAGTTCAAAGCCCCTAATTCTATGGAAAATTGGGCAGCATTTCCTTTGTTTCTACATACTTTGCCACCTTTCTCAAGGCCGAATTCAACATCCAAATGCCACATTTAAGGCTCAACAATCCAAACATATCAAAGGGGATTACACACCTAAACTTGGGTGTGTAAAATTCTGCCCCAAAGGTACAACAATTCACTTAACAATTCTAAAGTAGTTTTTAGGCTACAACATGCTCATAATATCTCTTTAGCCAAATCCTTCATACCCAACCCATATTTCTTGCATGCAATGACTCTAATAGCATTATTTACTACCACAAGTACTTTCTTCTTAACATACAACACTAAAAACTAATAATAGAGGAAGAATCATTACCTTAGAGCTTTAGCCAAATTTATCCAACAATTTGCTAGCTTCTATTCCAAGAACACCACCACAACAACCTTCACAAGCTAGCCACAAGCTTCCTTCTTGCCTTTTACTTTTCAGATTTTTCCTAAGGCTAGAATATCTCTTGGAATTTTAGAGAGAAGGAGGAGCTTGAAATAATTAAGAGAGAAGGAGGAGCTTTTTCTAAGAGAGAGATGAAAGATGATCAAGTCTTTAAGACTTGGTCAATATAATGCATGAAAAAATTAGATGGGGGGGACACTTGTCACCCACCCATGCCCTTTTAAAAGAAAAGATCAGATTTTCCTAAGTTTTTCCGCCCATTTTCGCGGCGCGCGGCCTGCCCATGGCGCCGCCACTGCCGCAACTCCTGCGGACTCTTGGAACTTTCCGGCGCCGCGGCCCTGCTTCCCGGCGCCGTGGCGCTGAAACTTCAGCGACCCCTCAGATCTTCCGGCGCCGCGGCCCTGTCTTCCGGCGCCGCGGCCCTACAATCACCCGCCTTGGCGCCGCGGCCCTGCCTCTGGAGCCGCGGCGCTGAGACCCTGACAGCGTCCGCACTAACCACTGGGTATAACATTCTCCCTCCCTTAGAAACATTCGTCCCGAATGTTCCTTCTAGGCTTACTTGAATCACAAATTGACGTAGACGCTCTTAACTACTCTTTTGCAAATAAAGACGCTCCCCACGACCACAACAATACTTAAGCACAATTGCTAAATCAAAACTAACAAGCAGGAAAGTGGGTTACCTGGAGGTGTAGGGAATAAGTGAGGATATTTCTTCATCATGTCCTCCTCCGCTTCCCACGTCATCTCTTCCCTGTTCTCGTTCCTCCATAAGACCTTGACGGAAGCCACATCCTTTATCCGAAGTCGTCTAACCTGATGATCGAGTATCGCTATGGGACTCTACTCATATGATAACTCCTCTGTTACCTGAACCTCATGAATCGGATGTACTCTAGATGGGTCTCCAATACATTTCCGCAACATGGACACATGGAAAACTGGATGTACTGCCTCTAGATCGGACGGCAGATCCAACTCATAAGAAACCTTTCCTACCCTCCGGACAATCTGGTAAGGCCCAATGTACCTTGGGCTAAGTTTCCCCTTCTTCCCAAATCTCATCACACCCTTCATGGGTGACACCTTCAGGAAAACCCAATCATGTACCTCTACCTCCCAGTGTCGATGCCGCTGACCGCATACGACTTCGCCGACTGGCTGCTAATAACCGCCTCCCGATAAGCTTCACCTTATCCATCGCCGTCAGACTAAGTCCGCCCGACTAATCGAACTTCTCCCACTCGAACCAGCCTATCGGTGACTGCACTTCTCCCGTATAAGGCCTCATAAGTTGCCATCTGAATCCGGAATGGTAGCCATTGTTGTAAGCAAACTCCACAAGAGGCAAATGATCCTCCCACTACCTCAAATCAATAACACAAGCCCGCAGATATCCTCAAGTGTCTCGATAAGGCGCTCCGCCCGCTTGGCCCGTCGATGGGGAAACGCCGCATCGAGACTCACTGGTCCCTAATCCTTCAAAAGACCTCCGAGTTAGCCGAGAATCGGGATCCTCTATCTCGATATAATCGACACCGACTCGCATGGGCCTCACAATCTCTCTAATATATAATTTGGCATAGTCCTCACCGAGAACGCTGTTCGATCGGAAGAAAATAGCCGATTTCACACCGCCGACAATCACCCAAATGGAATCATGTTTCCTCTGAGTGGTAGGTAGCCCTGTAATAAAATCCATATTTATCACCTCCCACTTCCAAGTCGGAATATCAATAGCCTGCAATAGCCCACCGGGCTTCTAGTGCTCAACCTTAACTCGCCGATTACCGCATCGCGCCACGAACTCCGCAACGCCTCGCTAAGGCCATCCCACCAATACACGCATCTGAGGTCATGATACATCTTAGTCGACCCCGGATGAATAGAATAATGAGCACTGTGTGCCTCCCCCAGAGTCCGCTGACGAAGTCCTGTCACATCGGGAATACACAACCGGCCCTCGAATCTTAGCACCCCATCAGGCGCTACCTCAAATAGACCCTTCTCCTTCTGGAGAGTTGCATCTTGGTACCGTACCAAAATCGGATCCTCATACTGTCGCCTCTTCACCTCCTCGACGATGGAAGACTCGGCAACCTCTCGAATCCGAATTCCGTCACTATCAGAATCAACCAAACGGACCCCAAGGCTCGCTAGCTGATGTAACTCTCGGACCATATCCCTCTTCTCTGGCTGAACATCAGACAGACTACCCATCGATCTGCGACTAAGGGCATCTGCAACTACATTGGCCTTCCCTGGGTGGTATAGAATATCAACATCGTAATCCTTAAGTAGCTCCAACCACCGCCTCTGCCGCAAGTTCAGCCTCTCGTCAAGATATACCGAGACTCTTTGTCGTGCGTAAATGTCCACGAACTCTATATAAATAATGTCTCCAGATCTTCAAGGCATGAATCATAGCTGCCAACTCCAAGTCATGTGTGGGATAGTTCTTCTCATGCTTAAGCCGCCGAGACGCGTAGTTATAACTCGCCGTCTTTGCATCAAGACGCACTCCAAGCCCGACACGACGCGCCACAATAAACCACATATCCATCTAAACCTCCGGAAGAGTAAGAATCGGGCGGTCGCCAACTTCTCCTTTAGCAATCGAAACTTTCTCACAAGTATCCGCCCACCGAACATAGCTGCTGCCACGACCCGCTCGGCCCGTGATCGCGCACTTCTGGGCACCAAGTAGTCATACATCGAGTAATCGAAATATAAAGCAAGACATGAAACAGCTTTATAAAACAAGACACGCTTTATGTGAGAAAACATCGCTTTCTAAGATATATATAAACATAGTTTAGCGATTACATCCGACATCGCATAAATACGACTGCACTTATGGAAATATACAACTATGGCGGACAGGGCCACCATACCTCGATCAGCATAAAACTATCTACAACAGGAGATCATACCCAAAAGTAGAGCCTCCTAAAAGATGGAGCTCGACACCAACGTAGAGATCCTAAGAATGTGGATCTAGCACTGCTTGTTTACCTGCGGCATGAACGCACTCAAGGAGGTCGGCATAACAGTACTAAGTATATGAAATCAGAAATACTTAAATGAAACATATCATTTTAAAAAGTTTTGCAAGTATGTATGAAACAACTAAGGAAAACGCATACGTAGCATCACAAACAAGAGCAAAGAATAGGTAAATCAGAATGTGTCTTTTCTAGGTCGCGAATGATCAAGCAGGCCGATTGCCGTAGTATCACCATGCAAGCCTAATCACGGACTCCGTAGTCCGCATAGGCCAACCACATAGGCCCGCATAGGGTACATAACCCCGCATCGAGGGTAGCTACTCCTCGGCATCGTCCTGGACTCGTCGTCCGCATGGCCATATAGACCGCATGAGGTATAACCCCGCACACTAACTCCGAACTCGTAGCTCCGCATAGGTCCCTTGGACCCGCATGAGGTATTCTCGAATCATGGTCCTGCATCACCGAGTCTACCCCAGACGGAGGCGCCTTAACCCCTAATATGTCAAGAGGTGAGTGATGCTACACTAACCTAACGACTTATCATTAAACAACACAAGCACAACAAGAATACTCTTTTCACAAACGCGTTACAAGACACTAACACACATAGCATCATATCATGTCTACTTATCAAACCATCTTATTATTCTTTTCACAATTCAATATAAGTCGTTATAAACACATAGGCAAATCGTTTCTTTTATAAATCTTAAGTGGTTATACTTAACTTCCCATAAGGCTAGTATAACTCTTAAGCTTCGCTTTAAAACCAATTAGTTCTCTTACATAAAAATGATTCAAAGATTCTTATGAAATGTTTTGATTTTTTATTATTCGTGCTTAAGCCGTGAGGCATTGCTGTAAGTGTTATTCGGGCTTAAGCGCGAGGCATTACAGTAAGTATTATTCAGCTTAAGTCAAAGACATTGCCGTAGTTATATTTTAGTTAACACATGCGCCACCGTACTATATATTGTAAAATATCATGCTTTAGGAAGAATCACATACCTTCTCAAATAAAACCACCTGCCAAGTTGAATATGTCGCGCGCAGAGAGTCAGCCTATAATAGTCACAGACATCTATCAAAGACTACTCTGGAGGTCATTCTAAACAGAGGGTTCACAATTCTATGGAAAGTCGGGCAGCACTTCCCTACCCGGTGAGCTATATAAGTTCATCGTGAAACAAATCCCATGTAAGCAGCTTGATTATTCTTCTTTAAACCCTTCTACGTAGTAACAGTTCAATTCTATTCTGTGATATTCTTCTAAGTATTTATACTTATTCTTATACTACAACAGTATATATTCTCTAATTCAAAAGAGGGTTAGGATTAGTTACCTCGGTAAGCCCAATAATATCCTAGAAAAAGTCGCGCCTGAGCAAGGTTTTGCTCCTAAGTTGTATGCTCCAAGGAAACCTTAGAAGTTCTTCACAACTTCTACTAAGTACTAAGGTATTTGGGCTAGGGTATTTTGGGCATTATAACAATACAAGAAGGCAACTTTTCTACCAAAGGAGGGGGGGTAGATTTTTGGCTAGGCTAGGGGTGTATTCGCCAAAGGCCTTCATGCGAGGGGGAGGTGTTGACGGCTTAAGGCGGAGAGGAGAGGATTTTTAGACTTGGAAGAGAACTTTGTGGATGAAGAATTCTTCATCTAAAGGGGGGTATTTATAGCTCAAGCCTTGGCCAACCAATGGCCAAGATGAAGACAAGTGCAAGGCAAGTGTAGGGTGAGGATTAACTAACCACAAATATCCTACCAACTCCTTGACTTTGTGCAAGGCACAAAAAACGTGCCCAACCTCACCATTTTCGTCAATGGACGATCTGTCCATCAATGGGAGGTGCCAAGTCGCCTCCCGTTGGTCCAAAATGTTTCGCCTCTCGGAAAAATCCGCAAAAATTAGTAATGGCATAGCGGAATTTTCCTACGAAAGTCGTGGAAACGTTTCGTCGAAAACGATTCTTTAAGCGAGTTGTGCACAATTTCGAACTTGGCCTAATCTTTAAGGCTAAACTTTGACGTATTCCCTTACGCATATACTGAAATACGGGGTATAACATTCTCCCCCACTTAGAAACATTCGTCCCGAATGTTCCTTTCCAAGACAGTTAACGATAAGATTCTTCAACATGAACAGTTGCAAAAGCCACACACGGCCACAGAACAACACTTAGGCATAAATGATAATGAAAATTTTACAAGTAGGAAAGTGAATTACCTGGAGGTGTGGGAAATAGGTGAGGATACTTCTGCCTCATGTCCTCCTCGGCTTCCCACGTCATCTCCTCCCTGAGCTCGTTCCGCCACAAGACTTTGACGGAAGCCACGTCCTTCGTCCGCAGACGCCTAACCTGACGATCGACTATCGCTATGGAATCTCTCATACGATAACCCTCGCCACCGACATCGCAATCGGTGTACCTAGATGGATCCCCGATACATCTCCTCAAAGATAGAAACATGAAACAGGATGCACCGCCTCCGGATCGGACGGCAGATTCAACTCGTAGGCAACCTTGCCTGCCTGCGGACAATCAAACGGCCCGATGTACCTGTGGCCGAGTTTCTTCTTCCGAATCTCATCACACCCTTCATGGGTGACACCTTTAGAAAACCCAATCATGAACCTCGAACTCAAGATGCCGACGACGATGATCTCGTGATATGACTTCTCCGACTCGAGTCGATAGACGCCTCGGATAAGCTTCACCTTATCCATCGCTCTTTGTACCAAATCGGTCCCACTAGTTGCACCTCGCCCACATCGAACCAACCTATAGGCGATCCGCACTTCCTCCCATACAAGGCCTCATAAGGCCCCATCCGAATCTTTGAGTGGTAGCTATTATTATACGCGAACTCAACTAGAGGCGATGATCCTCCCAACTACCAAAGTCAATAACACAGCTCGCAGATATCCTCAAGAGTCGGATAGTGCGCGCTGTCCGTCTGCTCGTGGATGAAATGCGATTACAAAGCTCACTGCCCCTAAACCCTCCGGAAGGACCTCCAGTTAGCCAAACCGGGCTCCTCATGCGATATGATCGAAGTAGGGACTCCATGCATCGACGATCTCTGATGTAAAGTCCGCATAATCTCACCGGTGCGTCGCCCCGACGGAAGAAAGTGGGCTGATTTCACCGGCCGACGATAACCCATATAGAATCATGTCTCCTCCGAGTGCGAGGTAATCCTGAATGAAGTCCATGTTGATTACCTCCCACTTCCGTGCGGGATCTCAATCGTCAGAATAAAACCACCGGGCCTCTCGTGCTCTACCTTCACCGCCGACAACACGCACCGAGCTACGAACTCGCAACGTCTCTCTTCAAGCCATCCCACCAATACACGATCTAAGGTCGTGGTACATCTTGGTCGATCCGGATGGATAGAGTAACGCGCTACCGTGCTTCCCGAGAACTGCTGCCAAGTCCTGAAACATCCGAACACACACCGCCTCAAACCTTAGCACCCCATCAGTGCTACTCAAAAGGACCCTTGCCCTCACGTAAGAGTCAGATCACGATATCGAATCAAAGCCGGATCCTCGAACTGTTGCCTCTTCACCTCCTCGACGATGGAAGACTCGGCAACCTCACGAACTCTAACCCCACTGCTATCAGAATCAATCAAA
The DNA here is from genome assembly GCA_029844215.1 of Przewalskia tangutica. Taxonomy (NCBI): domain Eukaryota; kingdom Viridiplantae; phylum Streptophyta; class Magnoliopsida; order Solanales; family Solanaceae; genus Przewalskia; species Przewalskia tangutica. The sequence goes on from CM056718.1 coordinate 111,642,263, forward strand.
CGGACACCAAGGCTCGCTAACTGATGCAAATCACGAACCATGTCCCTCCTCTCTAGTTGCACATCTGATAGGCTCCCCATCGACCTACGACTAAGAGCATCTGCCACAACATTGGCCTTCCCCGGGTGGTACAGGATATCAACATCGTAATCCTTAAGCAACTCTAACCACCGTCTCGCCGTAAGTTCGGCTCCTCTGGTGAAGATATCTTGGAGGCTCTTGTGGTCTGTATAAATATCCACGTGAACCCCATACAAATAGTGCCTCCAGATCTTGGCGTGAATCACACCGCTAACTCCAAATCATGGGTGGGGTAGTTCCTCGTGTTTCTTCGGTGTCGGGACGTATGCTATAACCCCGCCATGCCGCGTCAACACACATCCCAACCCGATGCCCGACGATCACAATACACGACATAACCATCTGGACCTCCGAAGAGTAAGAACGGGCGGTCGTCGCTTCTTTCAAGAATCGAAACCACGCCACAAGCATCACCATCAAACTTGGCTGCCTTCTCCGAGTCACCTAGTCAATGGTGCAGATAGAAGCAAACTTCTCTACGAACCGATAATATCCTCGCAAGGCCCGTAAAATCGCGAACCTCTGTCGGAGTAGTAGGTCTAGGCTAAGTCCTGATCGCCGATCTTGGCCGATCCACTCGAATGCCATCACCGACGATATGCCCAAGAAACGCCATCAAGTCAACCAAAACTCACATTTGGAAAACTTGGCGCATAATCGCGTCTCGAGAATCACAAGACCGCCTCAAATGAACCGCGTGCTCTCGCTTCCGAGCGAATAAACCAAGATATCATCAATGAACACTATCACAAACGTGTCCAAAATGGTTTGAACACTCGGTTCATCAAATCCATGAATACCGCCGAGCATCGTCACCAAGACATGACCACTAACTCATAATGCGTCACGGGTCCTGAATGCGATCTGGACATCCACCTCTCTCGACTACTGATGATAGCCCGATCGCAGATCAATCTTGGAGAAACATCTCGCACTCGCAATCGGGTCGAACAAATCATCAATCTCGGAAGGGTATTCGTTTAATGGTCACCTTGTTCAATCGTCAGAATCAACACATGCGCAGCTGCCCCGCCCTTCTTCACGAACAATCGCGCTCCTGGGAGAAACACTAGGCCCGATGAAGCCTTCTCCAAGAAATCTCTAAGCCGATCCTTCAACTCTCTCAACTCGGCGGTGCCATTCGTATGGCGGAATGGAAATAGCCGAGTGTCCGCAATATGTCAATACAAAACTCAATCTCCTCTCAGAGGGATACCCGAGGTCATCCGAAACACGTCCTGGGAACTTCGACCATCGAATCGATCAAAATCTGTACCGCAGCCTTCAGATCAAACACCCGAACGATGGTAGATATACCCTTCTCGCACCATCTTCCTAGCCTTGAGGTAGGAAATAAACCTACCTCGCGATACCGTGCTCCTCCCACACAACAACCGCTCCTGCAGAAATGGAACCGCATTACTTTCTCTCTGCGATACATTGGCGTAGCAAGAAGCTAGCCAATCCATCCCCATAATCACGCCGGGTCAATCATCTCCAACTCTATCAAGTCGCCAGGTCCGACGATCAGAATGGTCACGAGGCAAGCTCTATATACCCGCCGAGCTACCATCAATCACCCATCGCGTAGCTACCTCGAAAGGATCTATGGACTCGGGCTCTATCCCTATCCTACTAGCAACAAGGGAGATATATGGGGCCAGTAGAACCGGATCTATCAAGGCATAAACATCAAACCTGAACCGATAAGGTACATGGCGACATCGGTGAGGCCTCACGATCTCGCTTACCGACAAGCATAAATGCGGTTCGAGGACCGCTAGAATCGGGACCCGCCACGACCTCTGCGCGACTGCCGGCCCACGAGTACCTTGCCCTCCGTGGCGAGTAATCGTCGGGGATGAAGAAGACGTGAAAGAACTCGTAGGTGACCCTACCATCAAGATCGCCTTGGTCGACAGTTCCCGTGATAGTGACCTGCCGCCACAACCAAACAAACTCCGTACCTGACTCCCGTAGGATCTACCGTCGCCACACCGGCGGGTGGTCCCGACGCCGCATTCTGCCGCTCGACGTCTGAAGTCCTCGGGCCCTGGTCCGCCTCGAATATCTCCGGCCGCCGAGGACGGCGCAGAGTGCTCTGGCCGGGCCGTGGTGCAAATCTGAGATCTTCCGAGGCCGCCACCACGATAGCCACCAAAAGACTCCCGCGCCCTGGCCTTCTTCTGTCACAACCCGCGTCTCTACGCCTCACATCCAAGAGCATGAGCTGCATGCGGGTAATGTCCATACCCGCCGAGAGAAACACCCGCATATGACTCGCCATATAGTCGTCTCAGCGGTGACATAGCGGTGCACCCTATCCTCCATTCGCTACAATCTTTGGGACATATCGAGCCAATGAATCAAACTCGACATTGTACTCCGGCCGACGGCCCTCTCGCCTCGAGAGTAAAAATCTATCACCCGCGCCCTCATCTGTGGAGGCAAGTGAGTGAGGAAAGCCTCGAGAACTCATCCCAGTAGGCTGGGACGCGTGCTCTCCCGATAACTCCCATGAATCAAACCAATCGATCGCGGTATCACGCACCGATGCGAACCAAAGGTCACAGATTCGTCTCCGAGGCCTTGATCACCCTCATGATTCTTCAGAGGCGACGGATGAACTCCTGCGATCATCCTCCCGCCGACCAGAAACTCAAGCGCTACAACTAAGGAAATCCCGTAGTCTCAAACTATTCGCCCTCGTGCACCACGGCGCGACCGAGCTGAGCTGAACCGAACCGCCGCGTCCAATCTCTCAGTGTCGGGCCACAACTTTAGCCAAAAGTGGGCCGTCTCCTTGTACCTAACTCCTCCGCCCAGCCGTGGGACGAGGCGTGTGGGTACTGTGGTCTCGCTGGGCCGGGCGTCATAGAATTCGCCGTCTCGTATAGACGGGCACGAGCCCTCGTGACTCTGGGTGTCTGCTAGCGCCTCCTCGGCCGCCTTGCCCTTCGGGCCGGGTTGCCTTACGTGAGGCATAATCATACAGAAAGGAATACGTTAGAGGGTCCAACCTATAACACACTCTAAAGCACGATCTCGGAATGAGAAGAATGGAAACCAATCCTAAATATCCTATAGCCTCACGATTATTGGTGTGGTGCACAACACACCGATAATCAAGACTCTACTAGATGCGGTCAGACACTTTCCGAGGATTAATCGCTTCGATACCACTTTTGTCACGACCGCTCGGCCCGTGGATCGTGCCTTACCGGCACCCAAGTAGTCATATATTGAGTAATCGGAAATATAAAGCAAGACATGAAACAGTTTATAAAACAAGACACGCTTTATGTGAGAAAACATCGCTTTCGATATATATAAACATAGTTTAGCGCTACATCCGACATCGCATAAATATGACTACGCACCTCTAAGGAAATATACAACTATGGCGGACAGGCCCCACCATACCACGATCAGATAAAACTATCTACAACAGGAGATCATACCCAAAAGTAGAGCCTCCTAAAGATGGAGCTCCCGACACCAACGTAGATCCTAAGAATGTGGATCTAGCACTGCCGCCTCTTGCGGCATGAACGCACCCCAAGGAGGTCAAGATAACAGTACTAAGTATATGAAATCAGAAATACTTAAATGAAACATATCATTTTAAAAACGATTTGCAAGTATGTATGAAACAACTAAGGAAACCGCATATAGTGCCGCATCACAAACAAGAGCGAGAATAGGTAAATCAGAATAGTCTTTTCTAGGCTGCGAATGATCGGGCAGGCCAATTGCCCGTAGTATCACCATGCAAGCCTAATCTCGACTCCAGAGTCCGCGTAGGCCAACCACATAGGCCCGCATAGGTACATAACCCCGCATCGAGGGTAGCTACTCGGCATCGCCCCGACTCGTCGTCCGCACGCCATATAGACCGCATGAGGTATAACCCCGCACACTAACACGAACTCCGTAGCTCCGCATAGGTCCCTTGACCCGCATGAGGTATTCTCAATCACGGTCCTGCATCACCGAGTCTACCCCGCACGGAGGGCCTTAACCCCTGTAATATGTCAAGAGTGAGTGATGCTACACTAACCTAACAGCTTATCATTAAACAACACAAGCACAACAAGAATACTCTTTTTCACAAACGTTACAAGACACTAACACACATAGCATCATATCATGTCTACTTATCAAACCATCTTATTATTCTTTTCACAATTCAATATAAGTCTGTTATAAACACATAGGCAAACTGTTTCTTTTATAAATCTTAAGTGGTTATACTTAACTTCCCATAAGGCTAGTATAACTCTTAAGCTTCTGTTTAAAAACCAATTAGTTCTCTTCATTAAAAATGATTGATATTAACATAAATGTTTTCGTTTTATTTTTTTATTATTCAAAAAGTTGCTTAAGCGTGCAGTTGTTATTCAGGCTTAAGCCGCGAGGCATTGCCGTAAGTATTATTCAGGCTTAAGTCAAAGACATTGCCGTAGTTATATTTTAGTTAACACATGTACGTCTACCGTACTATATATTGTAAAATATCATGCTTTAGGAAGAATCACATACCTTCTCAAATAAAACCACCGCCAAGTCAATATGTCGCGTGCAGAGAGTCAACCTATAATAGTCACGCACATCTATCAAAGACTACTCGGAGGTCATTCTAAACAGGGTTCACAATTCTATGGAAAGTCCAAAAGACTTCCCTACCCTGAGCTATATAAGTTCATCAGAAACAAATTCTATGTAAGTACGTTTGATTATTCTTCTTTAAACCCTTCTACTGTGGTAATAGTTCAATTCTATTCTGTGATATTCTTCTAAGTATTTATACTTATTCTTATACTACAACAAGATATATTCTCTAATTCAAAAGAGGTTAGGATTAGTTACTCGGTAAGCCCAATAATATCCTAGAAAAGTCGCTACTGAGCAAGGTTTTGCTCTAAGTTGTATGCTCCAGGAAACCTTAGAAGTTCTTCACAACTTCTACTAAGTACTAAGGTATTTGGGCTAGGGTATTTTGGGCATTATAACAATACAAGAAGGCAACTTTTCTACCAAGGAGGTAGATTTTTGGCTAGGCTAGGCTAGGGGGTGTATTCGCCAAAGGCCTTCACGAGGAGGAGGTGTTGACGCAAGGGCTTAGGGAGAGGAGAGGATTTTTAGACTTGGAAGAGAACTTTGTGGATGAAGAATTCTTCATCTAAAGGGGTATTTATAGCTCAAGCCTTGGCCAACCAATGGCCAAGATGAAGACAAGTGCAAGGCAAGTGTAGGTGAGGATTAACTAACCACAAATATCCTACCAACTCCTTGACTTTGTGCAAGGCACAAAACGTGCCCAACCTCACCATTTTCGCCCAATGGACGATCTGTCCATCAATGGGAGGGTGCCAAGTGTCCTCCGTTGGTCCAAAATGTTTCGTCTCACTAAAAATCCGCAAAATTAGTAATGGCATAGAATTTTCCTACGAAAGTGGGAAACGCTTAGTCAAAACGATTCTTTAAGAGTTGTGCACAATTTCGAACTTGGCCTAATCTTTAAGGCTAAACTTTAGACGTATTCTTACGTACATACTCGAAATACGGTATAATACCGCTTCCGAGTTAGCTTAGTCAAAGGTCTTTGAAATAAGCAAACTTCCATAAACCTCCGATAATAACCCGCAGGCCCAAAGTTGCGCGCACTGCTGTAGCTGGTCTAGGCCAAGTCTTGATCGCCTCAATCTTAGTCAGACAACCCGAATACCATCGGCCCGATAACATGTCCTAAGAAAGCCATCAAGCTACCAAAACTCGATTTCGAGAACTTGGCATACAATCACGGCCCCGAGGACTCCAATACCATCCTCAAATGATCAGATGCTCTGCTCGCGCGAATACACCAAGATATCATCAATGAACACTATAACGAACATATCCAAGAATGGCCTCAACACCCTATTCATCAAATCCATGAATACCGCCGAGCGTTGTCAATCCGAAAGACATCACCTCGAACTCATAGTGCCCATACCGGTCCCGAATGCGATCTTCGATATCCGCCTCTCTAACTCGCACTGATGAACTAGAACGCAGGTCTATCTTGAAAAACATCTCGCACCGCAATCGGTCAAACAAATCATCAATCCCGGGAGGGATATCGTTCTTGATAGTTACCTTGTTTAGCCGCAGTAATCAATACACATACGCAGCTGGCCCCATCCTTCTTCTTTACAAATAACACCGACGCTCCCTGGAGAAACACTTGGCCCGATAAAGCCTTTCTCCAGAAATCTTTCACCGGTCCTTCAATTCCTTCAACTCGGCGTGCCATCCTATGGCGGAATAGATATCGGCCGAGTGTCCGCGCCAAATCGATGCAAACTCAATCTCCTCTCGGGAGGATACCCGCTCGTCGGGAATACGTCGAAACTCTCTAACAACCGGAATCGATCAAGGTCCGTATCTCACCAGATTTAATACCGAACCAAATGGTAAATATACCCTTCCGCACCATCTTCCTAGCCTTGAGGTAAGAAATAAACCTACCCTGGCGATGCAAGATTCCCTTCCACTCGATAACCGCTCACCAGAAACCAAACCGAACTAACCTCTCTCTGCGGTCCACATTGGCATAGCAAGACGCTAGCCGATCCATACCCATAATCACATCGGTCCATCATATCCAACTCTATCAAGTCGGCTGAGTCCACGACCATCTATAGTCACTGGGCAAGCCTTATATACCCGCTTAGCTACCACTGAAGCACCTACCGGCGTAGCCACCTCAAAAGATTCTATGGACTCGGGCTCTAACCCTCTTCTGCTTGCAATATGAGGAGATATATAGGACAAGGTAGAACTCGGATCTATCAAAGCATATACATCACAAAGAAGAAACCAATAATGTACCGTGGCGACATCGTGACGCCTCACCGGTCTCGACGATCGACATAGCATAGATGCGGTTACGAGGACCGTGGAACTAGAACCCCGCCACGACCCTCGCTGCCTGCCGCCGTGAACGCCCTCCCGGCGCATACACCATCAAGATGAAGACCCAAAGAATCAACTGTCGGCCGAGCCATAACATTTCCGCCTCTGGTCGGACAATCTCTCTTCAAATGGCCCTGCTGGCCACAAGAGTAATAAGCTCCTGGAGGAACACGACACCCCCCCCCATAATGGCAATCACCACATCGACTACACCGAGGCATAGGTGGCCTCATCTGACCGAACTCGTCCTCCGAAACCCGAAGCCACGGAACTCGCCCCGCTCTGAATACTCAGACGTCCGAAGATGGTGGAGGCGCTCGACCATTGTGGTGCAAATGGTCGCTGTCTGGGGTTGTCTACCCCTAAAACTACTGTGAGGACCTCGCCGCTGCTCTTCTCGCTGATATCTGCCGATCCGCTTACCTGCCTCTCACACCTGCATATGCTCGCATGCGGAAATGTCCATGCCCGGCCAAGAGCTACTCCTGCAACTCTCGCCAAGTGATCATCGAGTCTCGTGACATACGTGCACCGCCCTCCATGTTCGCTACCAGCGGCACATACCGAGCCAATGAGTCAAACTCACGTTGTATTCTCGGACCGTCCGCCCACTCGCTCTCGGTGTCAAAAATCTATCGCCCGAGCCCTCTCATCTGCGGAGGCAAGAAATGGCCAAGTAACGCTCCGAGAACTCGTCCCAAATAGCCGAAGCGCATGCTCCCCGACGCTTCCTATGAATCATACTACCAATCGCGGTGTCCCGCACCGATGCGAACTTAGTACCACCGACTGTCTCCAAGCCCGATCACCCTCATGATCCGCCAGAATCGCTTGATAAACTCCCGAGGATCATCCTCGTGCCTCGACCCATAAAACTCGGTGGGCTGCAACTCAAAAGTCCTCGCCTCGTTAGCAACTCGTGGCTGAACTACGGTACAATCGTAATCGCTGCTCTCTCGCCTATCTCATGTTCGCCACGATCACGGCGATGGCGCCATCTCTTATAGCCCATATCCTTCGCCTCGCTCGGATCGGGGCTCGTGTACCGGTCTCATAGCGTTTTGCTGCCGCGGACTCTGTAGGGTTGGCGGCGTAGAACTCGCCGTCCAAACACCTCATCCGGTAAGGATCGGGCACAGCCTCGTAACCTCGGTGCCCTACTAGTAGTTCTCATCGCTTGCCATTCGGGCCGCGGTTGCCTTGCGTGGAGGCATAAGCGATACAGAAAATACGCTGAGGAAATTCAACCTATAACACTTCTATTGCACGATCTTAGAGTGAAAGAATGAAACCAATCCTAAATATCTGCAGCCTCGATTATAGATGTGGTGCACAACACACCGATAATCAAGACTTACTAGATACGGCTGCAGACCTTTCCGAGGATTAATCGCTCGATACCACTTTTGTCACGACCGACTCGATCCGTGGCCGGTGTCTTGACCTGCACTGTGACACAACATCGAGAAAACCAAAGAATATAAACTCACAATAAACAACTATAATGACATAAAATAGTCTAGCCCAAAATGGCTACCCCAAAAGTACATAAAACCGAATAGTTACATCCTTAAACAAACCAAGTTATGACAAGACTACAGACCTCTAAGAATGAGTAACACTATGACGGGACAGGGCCCCGTCATGCCCCTGAATGTACAAAATATCAACAACACCAGGGAGAACCATACCAAAAGTCGAGCCTCCGAAGAAATGGAGCTCCTGACACCTGAGTAAAAGATCCTAGGAATGAGGATCTACCACCGCTTTCCTTACCGCGCATGAACGCAGCCTCCTATGGATGGGTCGACACAACGTACCAAGTATGTAAAACATGGAAAATACTGTAGTAATATCATAAGTCAAAAAAATATAAGCTGGAGTCATAGATAAAATCAATTTCCTTGCATTGTGCCTTACTAACAATGAGAGTAACAAGTATAAGTCTTACAGCATAAAAATAGGAGGCTCACGATCAAAACAGGGTACCTCGCCCGTAATATCATTAAGCAATCCTACTCCTGGGACTATTTCACCCGCATGGGTCCTGTGGACCCGCATGAGGTCATCCGCCTCGTCATGGGACTATTTCACCCGCATGAGACTATTTCACCCGCATGGATCCTGTGGACCCGCATGAGTACCATCGCCGTACTCGCATGATACTATTTCACCCGCATGGATCCTGTGGTCCGGATCCGCATGAGTGCAAGCGCCGCACTCGCATCATGGGTAGCAAATCCATGGCATAGATAATAACCCGGGGGTTTACCCCGTAATAATACAAATATATAACATAGCTCATCCGGCTATCGTACATAACATAAGCACTACCGGCCTATCATATCATACATAAGCACTACCGACCTATCATATCACAACATAAGCACTACCGGCCTATCATATCACAACATAAGCACTACCGGCCTATCATATCATACATAAGCACTACCGGCTTATCATAACATAAGCAAGTTAAGAAATCCCCTAACTTCTTATTAACATTATTAATATATCCTCTCATTTTAGTATCCTAAGGCACTAACATGTCTTTTAATAGAAAATCCGGGAATTCAACCCAAGTACCATGTACTTCTAACTTTTAAGAAAAACTCTTTTATACAAGATTCCAAGATACTATTCACCATAGTATCAAGTTACGATTTCTTTTCAAGACAAGTCACATTTCCTTTTAGAAATATAATAGGCTTCTAAATCAAGTGACTTCATTTCCTTTAAAACCTTAGGCAACCAATGCCTAAAAATCAATTCACCTTTCTTAGTTTCAAATCCTTTACCCGTACTTGTTTTAATTAGAGTAAACCTTTCTTTGTGAACCTTTCAAGAAAACTAATATAACCAACTTCCCATAAAATCATTATATTAGCGTTATCCCTTTGTAAAATACATTTTTCCCTCAATCCAAGGGACTTATACTTTTGAAATGAAACAAGTATCATGTACTTTAAAACAAGTGTAGATTATCAAATCTTGTACATATACCGTACTACATAGATACAACTATTCATGCTCAAGAGATAGGAAAGCTCTACATACCTCTTCGGTCAATCCACTTGCTAAGTCCAACTACCGCAAGTAATATGTCAACCTATAATAACCATAGTGCGTTTATTAACCTCTAATTTCAATGTAAAAATAATCTAAGTTCAAAGCCCCTAATTCTATGGAAAATTGGGCAGCATTTCCTTTGTTTCTACATACTTTGCCACCTTTCTCAAGGCCGAATTCAACATCCAAATGCCACATTTAAGGCTCAACAATCCAAACATATCAAAGGGGATTACACACATAAACTTGGGTGTGTAAAATTCTGCCCCAAAGGTACAACAATTCACTTAACAATTCTAAAGTAGTTTTTAGGCTACAACATGCTCATAATATATCTTTAGCCAAATCCTTCATACCCAACCCACATTTCTTGCATGCAATGACTCTAATAGCATTATTTACTACCACAAGTACTTTCTTCTTAACATGCAACACTAAAAACTAATAATAGAGGAAGAATCATTACCTTAGAGCTTTAGCCAAATTTATCCAACAATTTGCTAGCTTCTATTCCAAGAACACCACCACAACAACCTTCACAAGCTAGCCACAAGCTTCCTTCTTGCCTTTTACTTTTCAGATTTTTCCTAAGGCTAGAATATCTCTTGGAATTTTAGAGAGAAGGAGGAGCTTTTTCTAAGAGAGAGATGAAAGATGACCAAGTCTTTAAGACTTGGTCAATATAATGCATGCAAAAATCAGATGGGGGCACTTGTCACCCACCCATGCCCTTTAAAAGAAAAGATCATTTTTAGTTTTCGCCAGATTACGCCTCGGCGCGCAGAACTCCTCGGACTCGGAACTTTCCTTGCCACGCTTCCCGCCATGACGCGAAACTTCAGCGACCACGGATCTTCCGCGCCATGCTCGTTTTCCGGCCATGCCCTACGATCACCGCTTGGCGCCGCGTTCGCTCAGCGCCAGGCGCTGAGACTCGATCATGGTCGCACCGAACCACGGTATAACATGTTTCTTCGCCATTATTTACTAATGGTCTTACACTAGTCCGGGGTCATCATATCTCGTAACTTTCATAACCATAGTCGTATTCTCCTTTATTATTCGTCATAACCTTACCTTAGGCTTACTATTAGCAAAAGTATTTCTATCTTGATTCATAATCGTATAGCCATACATGCGCATAACCTGCATTTATATCTTTACGGTATTTCGACCAATTCAGACGTCGTTCTTAATTACCCCAACACAACACTTTTCCCGCGTTACCCACAATCAGAACCTATGGCATGACGATATCAAGACCTTACCATCTCCTATCCTTCGTCTAACAACATGGGTACACATAATACGTAAAGCGTCTCTTACGTGGGAGAGAACTTATCTCCTTTCTTAATCTTTCCTCGAGTCACAACCCTAAACACAGGGTCCTCTCGCGGTCCAGTAATTCTCTAATCATCACGCACCGCCTTTAAGTTCGTGTAGATTTTCCAATCTACCAAAGATGCCCTCACTTTCCGGCAAAGACTCGTACTTATTTTATTCTTGCCTTGCACATTTTCCTGAAATTATCCGGAAGGTCGTGGCCCTGACCGCCACACCAAACTAACTCCAAGTTCCCCCAAGGGCACTTAACATAAATTCCTTCAAATTCAATTATTACTTCCTTTCTGCGTCAATTTACCTCAAATGAACAAGTCACACAGACTTATTAAAATCAACAATGTCAAAGAAGGAAGGATAATTCACTGGTTACCACTACTTCTCTTCCTTTCCACTCGATAACCGGCTTACCGGGAACTGGTACCGAATCAATCTCTCTTATGTAGTCCACGTTGGCATAACAAGAGGCCAACTAGTTGGTACTCATAATGACCTCAACGTCTGTCATAACAGCTCTGCTAGGTCTGCTAGGGTCCAACGACTGTATCGTTACCGGTAATTATTATCTACCCGCTCAGCTACCACCCAACACTCACGGGTGTAGTCACCATGAAAGGTCCTCATGGATTTAGGCTCCATTTCTTTACACTTAGTTGCTCTCTTTTCACCGGTCGATTTCTTCCGTATTTCCAAACTTATACTAGCATACGTCATATAGCCTTCATATGGATTCGCCTCCAATTGGAGTTACTATTTTAAACAACATAAGGCCATTTCCGGCTCTCACATCCTGGTTTCGGTGGAACACGTCCACGAACCCGTAAAACGATTAACTAGACTCGGGTTTGTACCTCGTGACTCGCACGAATGACTACTATCAACTGATCCCACCCCATAAACGGGTACACTAACTTCTCATATACTATAATCGGGTTGTCTTGTCCACAACAACCATACTTAATCCATGCGGATCTCACCCGTACCATTCTCGAAATCCCACTACGTAGCTCAATCTATTAACATAGTCTTCCATTAAGTCCCTTAATTAACCTCTTAAGGGTCCATCATTCTCACACAACTCATCATCACCTAATTATCTCAAATTAGCACGTAAAACCTTGATGAGAGTTCCTTAACTGTTCATACCTTCCCGATATTTATTTAGTCCTTACCAAATCCTGGTAATCTAAAATCATCCTAGGCAACACATATGTGACCCCCATACATAAATCTGTATAGTTGTATGTCCCAATACCAACTATACTACAAACATTACCAACCTGGATACGCAATCCACATAATATTTCCTGGGTCACTGCTGCCTTTCTCGTAGCTGCAAACAATCATAACTCGTTAGGGAGAGACGACCCTAACCATACAGCTCTATCGCACGATCTCAGAGTGAGAAGAATGAAAACCAATACCAAATGTCCTGCAGCCTCCTGATTATAGATGTGGTGCACAACACACCGATAATCAAGACTCTACTAGACACGGTCTGTAGACACTTTCCGAGGACTAACTGCTCAGATACCACTTTTGTCACGACCCGACCGCTCACATCGTGCCCTACCCAGGCACCCTCTGTATACATCGAGAATAGCAATGAACATACACAACTGATAAAAATGCTTAACATAAAATAACAACAGGCTAGCCGATAAGGCCACCTTCCGTAAGTTATACAAATAAAACAGTACATTTTTTTCTTTTTTACAACCAAAACCACAATGTGACTACAAACCTCTAAGAATAACAACTCTGGCGGGACAGGGCCCCGCCATACCCCTGAATGTACCACAACCGACAAAACTAGGGATAAGCCTCCGAAATAAAGGAGCTTCTCAACAGCTGAACAGTGATCCTAAGAGCGAGGATCAAGAATACATGTACTCACTGCGGATGAACACACTTCCGAAGGAGGTCAGTACAACATGTACCAAATATGTGAAACTGAAAGTACTATAATGAAATCATAAGTCTAAAATAAAACTGGAGACAGGTATGATAACTCAATTAACAGTACACAGTGCCTTACTAACAATGAGAGTAAATAGTAGTATACTTACAATAGAAAATAGGAAGCTCACGATCAAAGCGGGACCACCCGCCCGCAGATCGTTAAGCAATCCTACCATCGACTATTTCACCCGCATAGGTCGCGTGGACCCGCATGAGGTATTCCTCGCATGAGACTATTTCACCCGCATAAGCCCTTACGGACTCGCATGAGGTATTCCTCGCATAGGTTGTATCCCCCCGCATGGGACTATTTCACCCGCATAAGCCCTTGCGGACTCGTATGAGGTATTCCTCGCATCGTGGGTAGCAAATCCACGGAATATGCAAATGCCACAAACCCGGGGAATGACCCCGAAATAAATAATATACCACTAGCACAAAACCGGCTATCATACATAACATAAGCACTACCGGCTTATCACACAATATATAAGCAAGTTAAGAATCTCCTAACTTCTTATTATTCTTGTTCACATACACTCTCATTTTAGTTTACTTAAGGCACTAACATGTCTTTTATAAAGTTCCGGGAATTTAACCCAAGTACTACATACTTCTACTCTTTAAAACAAATGACTCTTTTTAGTATAACACTTCCAAGATACTATTAACCATAGTATCAAGTCGCAATCACGTTTCAAGACAAGTCACAATACCTTTAGAAATAAAGTTAGATTTCTAAATCAAGTGACTCCTTTTCTTATAAAACCTTAGGCAATTGATGCCTTAAAATCAAATTTCCTTTCATTAAAACAAGTCATTTATCATACTTAAATTACTTAGTGTAAACCACTCTTTTTAACTTTCCATAAAGCTATTATAACCAACTTCCCATAAAGCCGTTATACTAGCTTTATACATTAGCAACTTACATACTTCTTTATAACCAAGAGACTTAAACTTTCCAACAAAACAAGTATCAAAAATACTTTCAACATACTTAAAGTCTCTTAACTTTTGAAAACCAAGATATCCTTAATATTTAAACAAGTGAGTTAACTCCCTAACTCAACCAACTTGGACATTCTTAAAATAAGCCAAGGATATCAAATGGACCTAGATTGTCAAAATCTTGTACGTCTACCGTACTATACATTTACAACCTATTCATGCTCAAGAGATAAGAAAGTTCCACATACCTCTTCGGTTTGATCCACTTGCTAAGTCCAATTCGCCGTACGTAGTATGTCAACCTATAATGACCATAGTACGTCCATTAACTTCTAGTTTCAAACGTAGAATATTCCAAGTGCAAAGTCACTAAATTCTACGGAAAATCGGACAGCACTTCCTTTGTTTCTACTTACTTTGCCACCTTTTTCAAGGCCGAATACAATAACCAAACACGCCACATTTAAGGCCCAATCAATGAAATCAACAATAGGGGATTACACGCCTACTAGACGTGTAAAATTCCGCCCCACAAACGATATCAAACTAATACAACTACTAGGCCAATTCGGCAAACTTGAAGTACTATAACATCAATTATAATCCAATTTCCATTTCAATCCAAGTTGTTAGCATAACATGATATCAAGTCGCAATCGATTATACTACTATAATCTTCAAGTAATTAACATGCGACAATTCTAGTAAACGACCAAATTGTAATCCAACTTCACATGGCTTACATTACATTTCATATTTTAAGGCTACAAGCAATCCATAATACTTACAAACTTCAACACAAATCACATGATCACTTATAACTTATCATAACGTGAAATCTTCAATTACAAAAGTAAAATGAAGGTTATACCTCAATTAGCCCAAATATGATCCAAGAGTACAAGTCGGTCCTTAGCACTTTTAGCTCCTCCTTTCGACGTTCCAATCCACTCCAAGCCACCCTTAGAAGCTTATGAATAACTCATCTTCAAGTTTCAACTTCAAAGTTGAATAACCCCTTAGGTTTTCGCCTTGCGACTAATACAAAATCGCCTCTTTTCCGAAATCTTTCTATTGAGAAAACCTTACAATACTCTTAGGAACCTTGGTTTAAAGTATGGGAATTATTGGACAAAAATTGCAAAATTTCTTCTTGGAAAAAAACCTCATTGCCGAGAGCAACATAAGAGCCCTTCAAGTTTTCTTTTGAAAATTTGCTAAGTGTGGAGCTTGTCTTGCACTAGCATACATATATAACAAGATGGAGGGTCAAGATTAGTACAATTGGGTGGCTAGGATGAGCTTCACATGGATCAAGTCCAAGTGTCAATGTCAAGCTAAGTCATTTGCAAGACTTGGTCATCTTACTAATGGTAAAATGACCATCCTACCCCTGCCATTTCGCCCAAGACCACAAAGGGGGGGGGGGGGGGTGACACGTGTCGCCCTCCCGTTCGTCGAAATATTTCGTTTTCCGACAAAATCCAAAATTCCGATAAATTTTTACTCGTCTCAAACCTTAACATTTTTGAGTTCTTACGTACGTTCTTATAAACATGTCCTGAAATTTCCGGGGTGTAACAAATATCCAACAGTTTTAGACAGTTTTCGTCCAACACACAACTAAAGCCCTTTTCACAATTCCTTATAATCCAACTCACATTTCAACATGTTTATATAAACAGTTTCAACTTGTAACAACATGATTTCCTTCATTTTAACATGCGATTAGTGACGTTAAATAACAACAATAACCAACAAATCCAACATTATCAAAACTGTCCAGTTTCGACTATCATGCCCAAAACTGTGACATGCATTTCTTATTCTCCTTTTCTCTTAACACAAGTTCATCTATCAATTATAACTTCATGTAACTTCTAATTCACTTCAAGAGTAAGAAGAAATCTTACCTCAATCTTAGCCCAAAACAGTCCCAAAGTCACGACAACACCACACTGTTTTGCACCACTTCTTCAAGTTACAATAACACACATGTATCCTCTACAAGCTTGTATCCATCTTGTTTTCATGTTGTTCTTCCAATAAGTTCATCAACAAGCTTAGGGTTTCAAGACAACTTTCTTGTCGAAACCGTGATCTACAATCTTGCAAGGTTAACTTGGCTTAGAACTTGGTTAAGGTGCTTAATATTATAAAATAAGTTACACTTGTTCTTCACTTTATCTAGGGATTTTCAAGACTCTTGGAAGATAAGGAGAGACGAGGGTTTGAAAGGATGAAGATAATATGTTCTAAGTCTTGCAAGAATTGTAAAGCCTTGTACAATATATAAGTGTATACATAGCACATGTGGAGTGGGGCCCTTGAAGCTCCACTTGTCCACTTGTCTTCCCTTCTCATAAAATATCTTCTTCACTTAGCCATATATCCCTATATTTTCAATGGCTTAACTTACCATATACCAAGACTTAATTAATTTAACACTTATTCCATATTTCTATTCAAAAGAATTCAATTACTAAAATTAATACTTGTCATCACATTAATCTCGAAAATTTTCCATATAAGAAAATGTAAAAATCCTTTTCTTCCAACATTCAAATCTAATTTTCATAATCATGTTCTCACTTAGTAGCTATGGAATTATGGGGTGTAACATTCTCCCCCCTTAAAAACATTCATCCCGAATGTTCATACTAGGTCTCAAGCTATACAAATTTCGGCATAGTCTCCTTAACTATACCTAACAACCAATATTCAACAAATACAAAGATGCCTCACATGGACACAATATAACACATAGTCTCATGCATTAATCAAAATAGTCAAATAGGGATTGGAATTACCTATAGACATCGGGAATAAGTGAGGATACTTCCTCTTCATTTCATCTTCCGCTTCCCACGTCATCTCTTCCCTATTATCGTTCTGCCACAATACCTTGACGGAAGCCACATCCTTAGTTTGTAACCGTCTAACTTGGCGATCAAGTATGACTATGGGAATCTCCTCATAAGCCAACACCTCTATCACCTGGACATCATCTACTGGGAAGACTCTGGAAGGATCACCAATACACTTACGCAACATCGATACATGAAAGACCGGATGTACCGCTTCCAAATCAGATGGCAGATCCAACTCATAGGAAACCTTGCCTACTTTACGAACAATCTGGTAAGGCACAATATACCTCGGGCTAAGATTCCCCTTCTTACCAAACCTCATCACACCCTTCATGGGTGATACCTCTAAGAATACCCAATCATCAAGATGAAACTCTAAGTGTCGACGTCGATTATCTGCATATGACTTTTGTCGACTCTGGGCTGCTAATAATCTCTCCTGGATAAGCTTCACCTTATCCACAGCTTGCTGAATCATGTCTGGGCCGAGTAACTTAGTCTCGCCCACATTAAACCAACCAATAGGTGACCTGCACCTCTTCTCATATAAGGCCTCATACGGGGCCATCTGAATGCTAGAATGATAGCTGTTGTTATATGCAAACTCTACGAGTGGAAAATTATCCTCACATGTACCCCTGAAGTCAATAACACAGGCTCTCAACATATCCTCAAGTGTCTGAATAGTACGCTCTATCTGCCCATCAGTCTGAGGATGAAATGCGGTGCTAAGACTCACATGTGTCCCCAATCCCTTCTGAAACGACCTCCAAAAGTTAGCTGTAAACTGAGGCCCTCTGTCCGATATAATAGATGTGGGAACCCTGTGCAGTCTCACTATCTCCATGATGTACAGTCTAGCATAATCCTCAGCTGAGTAAGTAGTCCTAACGGGAAGAGAATGGGCTGATTTCGTCAGCCTATCTACAATGACCCATATGGAGTCGTACTTCCTCTGAGTACGAGGTAAGCCTGTAACGAAATCCATATTAATCACTTCCCACTTCCAAGTCGGGATCTTTATCCCCTGCAATAATCCACCAGGCTTCTGGTGCTCAACCTTAACCTGCTGACAATTCGGACACTGAGCAACAAACCCTGCTACGTCCCTTTTCAGGCCATCCCACCAATATACGTATCTGAGGTCATGATACATCTTTGTTGACCCCAGATGAATAGAATACCGAGCACTGTGTGCTTCTCCCATAACCTGCTGTCGTAGTCATGC
This sequence comes from Przewalskia tangutica, assembly GCA_029844215.1. NCBI lineage: Eukaryota > Viridiplantae > Streptophyta > Magnoliopsida > Solanales > Solanaceae > Przewalskia > Przewalskia tangutica. The sequence goes on from CM056718.1 coordinate 111,660,722, forward strand.
AACATCAGGTACACACAATCTACCTTCATACCTTAGCACCCCCATCAGGTGCAACCTCAAATAGAGTCTTCTCCTGTCGAAGAGTTGCATCTCTATACCGTACCAGAACAGGATCCTCATACTGATGCCTTTTCACCTCTTCTACGATAGAGGACTCGGCAACTCCTCGAACAAGAACTCCACTGTCTCCAGAATCGGCCAACCGGACTCCAAGGCTCGCTAGCTGGTGTATCTCACGAACCATCTCCTTTCTTCCCGGCTAACATCTGTCAAACTACCCATAGACCGATGGCTAAGAGCATCTGCTACCACATTGACTTTCCCTGGGTGGTACAAGATATCAACATCATAGTCGTTAAGTAACTCTAACCACTGTCTCTACCGTAAGTTTAGCTCCTTCTACTTGAAGATATACTGGAGACTCTTGTGATCCGTAAAAATATCAACATGAACTCCATATAGATAATGTCTCCATATCTTCAAGGCATGTATCACTGCCGTAAGCTCCAAATCATGAGTGGGATAATGCTTTTCATGATTCCTGAGCTGTCGAGAGGCATAAGTTATAACCTTACCATGTTAAATCAACACAACCTAGCCCAACACCCGAAGCATCACAATTAACGACATAACCCTCTAGTCTCTTAGGAAGGGTCAGAACTGGCGCCGTAGTCAACTTATTGTTACACCCCGTAATTTCATAACTACTAAGTGAGAACATGATTATGGAAATAAGATTTGAATGTTGGAAGGAAAGGATTTTTACATTTTCTTTTATGGAAAATTCTCGAGAATAATGTGATGACAACAATTAATACTAGTAGTTGGATTATTTCCAATAGAATTATGGACTTAGTGTGGATTAATTAAGTCTTGGTATCCTAAAGTTGAGGCCATCAAAATTGGGTGGAAAAATGGCTAAGTGTGGGAGATATTTGTGAAGGGAAGACAAGTGGACAAGTGGGTCCCCCTCCATTTGTGCTTGTACACCTATTAAAACCCAAGTCTTGCAAGACTTCATTCTCACATATATCTTCATCTCAAACCCTCATATATTTCCCTTAACCTTCAAGGTGCTCGAAAATCCCATAGCCAACAAGAACAAGATCAACTTATTTTCTTTCAAGTTTAAGCACCTTAACCAAGTTCTAAGCCAAGTTAACCTTACCAATTGGTGGCTCACAGTTTCTTGGCCGAGAACTATATTGAAACCCTAAGCTTGTTTATGAACTCTTAGGAAGATAAACATGAAAGCAAGATGGATACAAGCTTGTAGAAGTTACATGGGTGTTATTGTGACGTGCAGATGTGGTGCAAAAGTGAAGCAGGGTCACGGTTTTGGCCGAGCCTTAGGGGCTGTTTTGAGCTAAAGTCGAGGTAAGATTTCTTATTCCTCTTGAAGTAATTAGAGGTTACATGATGTTATAGTTGATAGATGAACTTGTGTTAAGAGAAATGGATAATAAGAAATACATGTGACAGTTTTGGCTAATTGCCGATTTTGGAGACAATTTTGGTGTTGTTGGTTATTGTTGTTATTATCGTCACTACTTGCATGTTAAAATGAAGGAAATTTTGTTATTACAAGTTGTTATGGTTCATATAAACATGTTGAAATGTAAATTGGATTATAAGAAGTTATGGAAATGGCTTTGGTTGTAGTAGTTGGCCGAAAAACTGCATGAAACTGTGAGACATTGTTGTGCAGTTTTAGGGACTGTTTTGTTGCGTTGGAATGCTGGAAATTCAGCCACCAATATGCATGTTTAAATGTAGTAATCGCTAATGTAAGTCCTAAAGGAATAAGGGTATATAAAGGTTTTGTAAGCTTCACATTCTACCCTCATTATTGTAGAAGTATGGACTATTTTTATGGGTTGTTTTTATATGGATTAAGAGGCCGGATTTACATAAGTAATAGGTGTGTGAATTACCTTGGTTGCTATTTTGGTTATGCCCTTAAGTGGTGCTTGGTTATTGATGTATTTGGCCTTATTTATAAGGTGGAAAGTATGTATAAATAGGGGAAGTGCTGCCCGAATTTTTATACGAAAGGAGAGTCATTATGTAGTATAAGTGTATACTAGTATCATGGAATTGATAGACGTGTTGTTGTCATTATAGGTTGAAGTCTACTTGAGACGTATTCTAGTTGTCAAGTTGGTATAGCCTTTAAGGTATGTGAACTGTCATTCTTCTTTTGGCATGTTTTATATAAAGTGAATATACGGTGGACATACATAGTACTTTTGGGTTCAAGTCCCTAATGATACATGATATGACTTTTTTTATAAAAGGAATGTACGGTGGACGTACATAGTACTTTTGGGTTTAAGTCCCTAATATTACAAGATGTGATAGTGTCTTGGTAGTTCTAAAATGAAAGCTCATTTTAATGATTTATACAAGATGTGATAGTGTCTTGGTAGTTCTAAAATGAAAGTTCATTTTAATAGTTTATGATGCATGACATGATAGTGTCTTGAGTTTTCTAAAATGAAAGTCCATTTTAAAGAAGTATTGAGAGTCAAAAGAGGAATTGAAATTGCTCATGATAGCTATACATGCAAGTGGTAGTATTTCATTTTATCGCATCCCAGAAAGGATCGGGCTATATATGTATATGAAAAATGTTTACCGCGTCCCAGAAAGGGCCGGACATCATATGTTCACCGCGTCCTTCACTTGAGGACCGGGCAGTATATGCCTTTGATTCCATGGACATATATTCATGATGAGGGTATAGATAACCATAACAGTACATGATTATATGGGAAGACCTTCATGATTTTGATAGGACTCTCAGTTTTAAAAAGGCACAGTTGACTCTCTATGTTTACAAGATACAGTTGGTTTTTATTTTATATGGCACGGTTGGATCTGATATTTGATTTTTATACTTGTCTCTATCATCTTTTGGCCAGTTATGATCTTATTTACTGTACTTATGTTTACATACTTAGTACTTGTTGTACTGACCCCCTTTTCCGGGGAGCTGCGTTCATGCCCGCAGGTGTAGGTACTCAGTTTGCTGATGCGTGCTTAGGATCTTTGCTCAGCTGTTGAGATAGCTCCATTATTCCGGAGTCTAGTCATTTTGGTACATTTTTGCTATTACTGGCTTATGTACATTCAGGGGTACGACTTGTCCCGTCATAGTTACTGTTATACTCTTAGAGGTCTGTAGTCATGTGTGGGTTGGACGTATGTACAGTTGTAAGTTATGTGGATATTTCTATATACAGTGGCGACCTTATCGGCTTGCCTGTTTTATTATGATTATGAGTTGTTTCTTAAGCTTCCACTGATAAAATGTTATGTGTGGGTAGAAAGGGTGCCCAGGTAGGGCACCAGTCGCGGACCCGTCGGCTCGGGTCGTGACACTTATCCTTCAACAACTGGAAGCCTTGCTCACAAGCATCCGTCCATTGGAACTTAGCCGCCTTCTGAGTTAGCCTAGTCAAAGGCGCTGAGATCGAAGCAAACTTCTCCACAAATATCTGGTAATAACCTGCAAGCCCCAAAAAACTGTGTACCTCTGTAGGTGTAGTAGGTCTGGGCCATGTATTCACCGCCTAAATCTTCTGAGTATCCACCCGAATACCATCAGCCTCGATAATATGCCCCAAGAATGCCACTGAGGCCAACTAGAACTCACACTTAGAAAACTTGGCATACAACTGCCGGTGCTGGAGGACCCTAAGTACTGTCCTCATGTCACGACCCGACATCGGGCCCGCGACTGGTGCCTTACCCCGGGCACCCCAGTGATACAACATCAGAGAAAATCAGTGGAAATAAAAACTTAAACATGAAACAAGATATAACATAAGAAAATAGGCTAACCAAAACGGTCACCTTTCTGTATATAAATTAAAAACTCGAACAGTTACATCCTTTACAAACCCTGCCCATAACAGTACTACAGACCTCTAAGAGTTCTTATAACAACTATGACGGGACAGGGCCCCGCCATACCCCTGAATGTACAAGTACCTACAATGACAGGGAACCATACCAAAAGATAAGCCTCGAGAAACGAGCTTCCAAAGCGTAATGGTGATCCATGAGCGAGGATCAACAACCGATGTACCTCAACTCGCGCAGATGAACGCAGCCTCGGGGAGGTCGATAACAGTACCAAGTATGTGAAATGAAAATACCGTAATGAAATCACATTTCATCATTTTATAAAACCATTTCGCAATAAGTAAACAAGCTATGTCAAGGTGGACGTGTCCTCAAAATCATCACTCACACATAACTATGGGTCTCACGCCCACAATATCAATCATGCCCGTGGAACTCCTTCCTCACTGCCGGCAGTACATGATGTAAAACAATCACCATATGTGTACCTGAACACTAGATCATGCCTGCATCATCAAACCGATCGGGCCAAGTAGAATAACCAACTACCAGATCCGAAAACTAGTCATAAAACTTCACGGGCCAAGTACGGAAGCCAACTACCAGATCAAAAAACTAGCCACGCAACTGGCCGAGGCAAGTATCTTAAGCTAACGTACCAGTGCCTGCCGTCTCACGAGATATGACCGAGACAAGTATCTTAAGCTATCTACCAGTGCCTTCCGATACACGAGAAATGACCAGGACAAGTATCTAAAGTGCGCCTGTAACCACACTACAAATCAAGCCCGTGATCGCTCGTCACCGCGGCAAGCTTCATGGATTAGCGGTCCATGGACTAATAACATAACCTGGGATTTTAACCCGCACAACGGTCGCATGCCCCGGCATCTTACCTCGGTATAAGCATGGACATGGAACCATTCTAATGGACGCATACCCGTGGACCATCCATCGTGTCAGTATTTCTAAAGGATCGATATAGTGGAAGCATACCTGTGGGCCACCCAACGTGTCAGTATGTCCAAGGAAATAACAAGATAATACTCATAGTGGAAACATACCCGTGGACCATCCATTGTGTCAGTATGTCCAAAGGAAATAACAAGATAACACTCATAGTGGAAGCATACTCGTGGGCCACCCAACGTGTCAGTATGTCCATAGGAAATAACAATCAACCAGATAGCCGACCCTCCATCGAGAGACGCGGTAGCACAGAATCAAAACACTTGCACAACAAAGGTTATCACAACAAGCATAGGAAAGTTCAACGTACTTTCATTTTATGTCAACAATCCGGGTTTCAACCCCAAATACTACATACTTTCATTCTTTCAAAACGACCTATTTTTACGTAAAAGCCACACGATACTAATACTCGTAGTATCAAAACACGTTTTCTTTTTAAGCCAAATTACTACGCCTTCAGAAAACCTTTACAAGGCCTTTAAAATCAAGTACTCTATACTTTTTAAACCAAGTGCTTTACAGTTTTAAGACAACATCAAGTATACTTTTAAAACCCAAACAACTTACTCTTTTCAAAATAAGTATCCTACGCTTTTAAATCAAGTTACTTCTCCTTTTCCGAAATCAAGTCGTTTATAAGTCAAGTCTCTCTTTTATCTTTATAAAGTCGTTATAACTAACTTCCCATAAAGCTATTATAACACTTTATGTTTTAAACAAACCAAATTCATTTCACACACGTACGTCTACCGTACTATATAGTTCACAACAATCATGCTCAAGAGTATAGGAAGAATCACATACCTCTTCGGCTTAATCCACAAGCCAAGTCGAGTATGTCGCGCGTAGACAATCCACCTATAATAATCACAACACATCTATCAACGTCTAGACTTCTTCGTAGAATATTCTAAGTATACAGTTCCTTATTCTACGGAAAATTGGGCAGCACCTTCCCCCCCACCCCCCCCCCCCCCCCCGAATCCACATACATATCCACTTATATCAAGGCTCGCTACCAATAGCCAACAACTCAACAGGGACTACACGTTTAACCGGACGTGTACAATTCTGTCCCACAATATACCAACAATCTATATCTTTTCAATTCTCTTCCACATATCATATATTCAATTATAAACTACTACAATATGTAATCTCCAATTACAATAGAAGGACAAAGATTATTACCTCGATAAGCCCACAATTATCCAAGATTTATAAGTCGATCCTGAGCAACGTTTAGCTCCTATTCCTTACGCTCCAACCCGCTCCAAGAAACCCTTAGAAGTTTCTAAACAACTTCTCTTAGCACTTCATCCAACTATGAAGATTTCCCTAGGGTTTCATTTTTGTGACTATTGGAATAAAGTAGTATTTCCGGGCTCTTATGTTGGGATTACTTTAGAATACTACTAGGGGTACTAGGCTAAGGTATTTGGGATAACAACAACACTTGAAGAATTTTTCTACACAAAGGGGGTGTTGGCCGAGAGCACCACAAAGGGAGGGAGGGAGAATTTGCCTTGGAAATTATTTCAAGTGTGGGATGAATAAGTCTTGCACTTAAGGGAGTATTTATAGAGAAATCAAAGGCCAAGATCAAGGCAAGTGTGTGGTGTAGATTGGGGACATGTGTTTATGGGTTCTACCAACCATATGTCCACCACAAAATTGAGACATGTGGCTAATGTCTCCCTAAAAACGTCCAAGGGACACATGGCAAGCCTATCTCGGCCACATGGGGGTGCCATGTGTCACCCTCCTACTCGTCCAAAATATTTCATCTCCCGAAAAATATCCATAATGTTAAAAATCCCGAAAATAACGTGGGCCCCATAAAACCGCAAATTCCTCCCGTGGGCCCCACGTGACCAATTCCGGAAATAAAATTCCATAATTCTCTAATATTCCAAGAAGTCCGAATACCAAATCTGGGAATCCAATTCCCATTAACGAACCTTTTTCCTTCACAAAATCCAGAAACTTTTCCGTCGAAAAATCACATCTTTCTTCCTTTCCAATTTTAATGTCGTATTCTCGTACGTACGTCCTCACATACATACCCTGAAACTACGGGGTGTAACACCTCAAATGATCTGCATGCTCCTGAATGGGAATAAACCAAGATATCATCAATGAATACTATAACAAACGTATCCAGAAATGGCTTGAATACCCAGTTCATCAAATCCATAAACACTGCTGGAGCATTGGTCAATCAAAAAGACATCACCCTAAACTCATAATGTATGTATCGGGTTCTGAATGCTGTCTTTGGAATATCTATCTCTCTTACCCGCAGCTGATGATACTCGGACCGCATGTCTATCTTTGAAAAACACTTGTCACCCTGCAATTGGTCAAATAAATCATCAATCCTGGGGAGGGGATACATGTTCTTGATGGTTACTTTATTCAGATGCCTATAATCAATGCGCATCTGCAGCGATCCATCCTTCTTCTTCACAAATAATATCGGTGCTCCCCAAGGAGATGTACTAGGCTTAATGAAGCCTTTTTCCAGCAAGTCTCTCAGCTGTTCCTTCAACTCTGCATGTGTCATTCTATACGGAGGAATGGATATCGGTCGGGTATCTGGCAGAATATCTATACAGAACTCTATCTCCGGCTCTGGAGGAATACCTGAGAGATCATCAGGGAATACATCCGGGAACTCACTAACAACCGAAACTGACTGAAGAGCTGGTACCTCAGCTTCCGTATCAAGCACCCGAACCAGATGATAGATATACCCCTTTCTAACCATTTTCCTTGCCTTGAGGTATGAAATAAACTTACCCCTCGGCGATGATGTATTCCCTTTCCACTCTATAATCGGCTCACCGGGAAACTGGAATTGGACCAACTTCTCTCTACAGTCGACATTGGCAAAACAGGAAGCCAACCAGTCCATACCCATAATGACATCAAAATCAGTCATCTCTAACTCTATCAAGTCTGCTAGGGTCTGACGACTGTATATAATCACCGAACAATTCTTATATACCCGCTTAGCTACCACCGAATTTCCTACCGGTGTAGCTACCTCGAATGGTTCTATCGACTCAGATTCTATTCCTATTCTACCAGCAACAAGAGGATATATGTAGGACAAAGTAGAACCTGGATCTATCAAAGCATATACGTCACAGAAATAGATCAATAATATACTTGTGACGACATCCGGCGAAGCCTCCTGATCGTGTCTACTGGCCAAGGCATAAATGCGGTTCGAAGGACCGCCAGAACTAGAACCTCTTCCACAACCTCTACCACGACCTGCTGGCTCATGAACGCCCTACCCTGCGGGGCGCATAACTATAGAAGATGATAACCCAACAGCTGATCCTGTAGGCTGATCCATACTACCCGTGCCACCTCTATACGGACACTCCCTCTTTAAATGGCCCTGACGGCCACAAGAATAATAGGCTCCCGGAGCAGAATGACACTCCTCAAAATGGGACCTACCACATCGAACACACTGAGGCAAAGGTGGCATCACCTAACTAAGACCCCTGTTCCCCTGAGAACTTGATGCCCTCGAACTCTGACCGATCCCCGAATACCCCGGACGGTCAAACCTCCTGCCTGTGGACTGTAGAGGAGCACTCTGTGCTGGCTGAGATGCATACCTCACCTGCTTCTGAGGCTTCCCGCCTCGAAACTCACCCGAAAACCCCGCCGTCTTGGCCCTCTTAGGCTGGTCCCTATCATGACCTCTATCCGGCTGTCGCCCTCTATGTCGCTCCTCAACTCCCTATACATACGCCTGGATACGAGCAATATCCATGCCCTACTTAAGAGCTACATCCATGCACCCATCAATCTGATAGTGGTATAGCCCCATCACGTAGCGGTGCACCCTGTCTATCATGTCCGCTACAATTGTGGGTATGTACCGAGCCAATGAGTCAAACTCCAGGCTGTACTCTCTAATAGTCCTTCCACTCTGTCTCAAGGTCAAGAACTTGTCAAATTTGTCTCTCCTCATCTCAAGAGGCAAGAAGTGGTCAAGGAAACTCATCCCACATCGCTGGAGGAGCACCCTCGCCCCTGGACAGCTCCCACGACTCAAACCAGTTAAAAGCTACATCGCGCAACCGGTATGAAGACGATACGACCGACTCGATCTTCGAAGCCTTAATCACCCTCATCGTCCGCTGTATCTGGCGGATGAACTCCTGTGGATCATCCTCGGGTCTTGACCTGTAAAACTCTGGCGGACTACAACTCAGGAAATCCCGGACCCTCAAACTCTCTGCTTTGGGGTCAACTCCTAGTCCATGTCTTTAAGTCTGTCCTGCTACTAGCCTAGTCAGCAGCTGGACCGCGTCCCTCATGGCGCTGTCCTCTGCCCCTGGCTGGGGAACTGGAGGCTCAGGTGTCGGAGCCTCTGGAGCTGCTGCTGCTCTAAGCTCCTCTAGTGATGGCGGCGTAACAGAACTAGCCGAATGACGCACACCCTCAGGAATAGACTGGTCTTGTGCCCTAGTAACTCTCTGAGTCTGACTAGCAGCCGCTCGATTTGCCATCTTCGCCATCGTAGCTTTCGAGGCATAGCTGAAAGCACAATAATATGTCCGAGAGGGATCAATCCTAATAACACATCTCTACTGCACGATCTCAGAGTGAGAAGAAATAGAAACCAAATCCTAAATATCTTATAGCCTCATGTGTATAAGTATGGTGCACACATACCCATACCCAAGACTCTACTAGACACGGTCTGTAGACATTCTGAGGACTAACTGCTATGATACCACCTTTGTCACGACCCGAACCCCGGGCGCGACTGGTGCCCTACCTGGGCACCCTCCTCTTATACCCTCACATCCCATATAACACATATGCCAGATAACATATGGAAAACTGTATATGTAGCAACAAGGCAAGCCGACGGGACTGTCGCTATATATATATAAATGGCAATATCCCGATAATACAGTAGTACAACTGGCCAACAATATATACAACTCCTGCAAGTCCAACCCACATATGAATACAGACCTCTAAGAGTTTGAACAGTAAACTATGACGGGACAGGGCCCCGCCGTACCCCCGAATATGCATAAGCTTACAATACAAAGGTTCGTACCAAAATGACAAGCCTCCGAAATAATGAAGTTTTTCCCAAAAACTGAGTAGAGATCCTAAGAGCGAGGATCACCAAACTGTGTACCTACACCTGCGGCATGAAACGCAGCCCCACGAGGAAAGGGGTTCAGTACGAAAGATGTACCAAGTATGTGAAATAATAAGAACTGTAAATGAGATCATAACAGTCCAAAAGATAACAGGAGCCAAGTATGATAATCAAACTACCAGTACAACTGTGCCTTATGAAAAATAAGAGTAATGAAAGTCAACTTTATCTTTTCAAAATACCATTTCAAAATATGAAATCAAGTGTACCATTTCAAAATAGGAAAGTCATGTCAAAATCAGGGACGCCTGCCCTCAGGATCATTATGCATATCATATTCATGGGACTATTTCACCCGCATGGATCTTTTAGACCCACAATAAGTATCTGTCACGATCCGACCTCGGGCTCGCGACTGGTGTCTTACCCCGGGCACCCTAGTGATACTACATCAGAGAAAACCAGCGGAAATAAAAACTTAAACATGAAACAGATGTACAATAAGAAACAGGATAACCAAAACGGTCACCTTTCTGTATATACATAAAAACTTGAACAGTTACATCCTTTACAAACCCTGCCCACAACAGTACTACATACCTCTAAGAATTTTATAACGACAACGACGGGACAGGGCCCCGCCATACCCCTGAATGTACAAGAACCTACAATCTCAGGGAATCATACCAAAAGATAAGCCTCCGGAGAAGCGGAGCTTCCCAAAACGCTGAACTGTGACCCTATGAGCGAGGATCAACAACCGGTGTACCTCTACCTGCGGCATGAACGCAGCCCCGGCGAGGTCGATAACAGTACCAAGTATGTGAAATCAAAATATCAGAATGAAATCATAATAGTCTATATAAACGGAGACATGTATGATAACCAAACTACGATTACAATGTATAGCGAATATGTCAAGTCGTGACTTACGCCTCAAAGTCATTGTGCGTGGAACTCCTTCCTCATCGCACTGCCTATGACATAAATCATAATCATGACGCGCCTGGCATCCTACCTCACTGTCGGCGTACACATATACAATATATATATATATCTCCTGCCCGTGGAATCCTCCGTCACTGCCGGCAGCCGTAGGTGTAACATATAACCATGTGACACGCCAGTGGCATCCTACCTCACTGTCGGCGTACACACACACACACACACACACATATATATATATATATATATATATAACATGCCCCCGGAATCCCTCATCGGTGTAGACTTGTCTTCATGGGGAGCTAGCCCATGGAGTAATAATCGTATATACCATGCCCCCGAAATCCCTCATCGGTGTAGACATGTCTTCATGGGGAGCTAGCCCATGGAGTAATAATCGTACATGCCATGCCCTCGGAATCCCTCATCGGTGTAGACAGGTCTTCATGGGGAGCTAGCCCATGGAGTAATAATCGTATATACCATGCCCCCGGAATCCCTCATCGGTGTAGACAGGTCTTCATGGGGAGCTAGCCCATGGAGTAATAATAATGGCCACATGCCCCCGGAATCCCTCATCGGTGTAGACATGCCCATGTGACAATAATAATATACCTGGAGTTTAACCCGCTGCATGGACGCATGCCCCCGGAATCCCTCATCGGTGTAGACATGTCCATGTGATAATAACAATGGAAGCATACCCGTGGAATCCTCCGTCACTGCCGGTACGTCCAAGTAAGTTCACAACAAGTCAGCCGACCCTCTATCGAGAGACGCGGTGGTATAGAAATACAATACTTGCACAACAAAGGCTATCACAACTAGCATAGGCAAGTTCAACATACTCTTAGACTTTCTTTAACATGTAAATTGATTCACCATTTATATAAACCCAAGTACTCCCATTTTATGCCAACAATCCGGGTTTTAACCCTAAAGTACTACGTACTTTAATTCTTTCAAAAAGATCTCTTTTTACGTAAAAACAACTCGATGCTAATATCCGTAGTACCAAACACGTTCATGTTTAAATCAATTACTTTATACTTTTTAAACCAAGTGGCTTACACTTTTAAAACAACGTCAAGTATACTTTTAAAACCCAAGTAACTAACTCTTTTAAGATCAAGGCACTCCTACCTTTTAAAACCAAGCCACTTATATTTTTCCATCAAGAAAAGTTCGATATTTGGAAATAAGTTACTTATACTTTTAAACTCAAGTTACTTCTCTTTTCCCAAAATCAAGTTACATGACTTTCAAAATACTTTAAGTCTCCTTACTTTAGAATGTCAAGAAATCAATACTTGTTTATAATGATTTTATTAACGCAACCATGATCTAGAAAATGTAATACAATTTTGTCTTATCTTAGCTTTTATGCAGATGGAAGATTCTACTTGTTTTAATATAATTATTTGTCATTACATTTTCCTTTATTAACGCTGCAATGACTTGTTCGATAGTTATTCCCATTTCCGAAATCAAATAAAACATTATTCTTTTAAAGACCAAGTACTCATTACTCAGGAATGAGGTTTCACCACTTTTTAACACCATTCAGGTCAATTATAAGTCAAGTCTCTTATCTTTTAAAATCAACAAACCATTCTTTTACCTACACAAAGTCGTTATAACCAACTTCCCATAAAGCCATTATAACACTTTATGTTTTAAACCTACCAAATTCGTTTAGCACACGACGCTCACCGTACTACATAGTTCACAACAATCATGCTAGAAAGGATAGGAAGAGGTTCATATACCTCGCGACGATTATCGACAATTAGCAAAATGCTCCAAAGTACTATAACCTTGCTAGCCTTTTCCACCCTTCAAGTAGAATACGCTACTCGTAGTACTTCAACCTATAATGGCCATAAAATGTCTATTAACTTCTAGATCTCTTCGTAGAATATTCTAAGTACAAGGTTCCTTATTCTACGGAAAATTGGGCAGCACCTCCCCCCTCGCAACCACATAAATATCCTCCTATATCAAGGCCCGCTACCAAGCCAACAACTCGAGGATTACACGCCCCACAATAATACTACAAGTCTACTGTAAATACAGTCCAATGTAAATACAGTTCAATTCTTTTTAATCATCCTTCCATATATCATATACTCAATTATACATTACTACAACATGTAATCTCCAATTACAATAGGGGGATAAAGATCATTACCTCGATAAGCCCAAAATTATCCAAGATTTATAAGTCGATCCTGAGCAACGTTTAGCTCCAATTCCTTACGCTCCAACCCGCTCCAAGCAACCCTTAGAAGTTTCTAAACAACTTCTCTTAACACTTCATCCAACTATGAAGATTTCCCTAGGGTTTCATTTTGCGACTATTGGAATAAAGTAGTATTTCCGGGCTCTTATGTTGGGATTACTTTAGAATACTACTAGGGATACAAGGCTAAGGTATTTGGGATTATACCACAACAATTGAAGAATTTCTACACAAGGTGGGTGGGGGGGGGGGGGGGGTTTGGACGAGAACACATAAGGGGATGGAGTATAATTTTTTTTGCCTTGGAAACTCTCTAAGTGTGGATGAATAAAGTCTTGAAACAAGGGGGTATTTATAGAGAAATCAAGGGCTAGGATGAAAGCATGTGTAAGGTGTAGATTGGGGACATGTGTGTGTGGGTTCTACCAACCACATGTCCTCCACAAATTTGAGACATGTGGCTAGCCACATGTCCCCAAAAAACGTCCATGGGACACATGGCATGCCTAAATCGGCCATAGGGCCACATGGGGGTGCCATGTGTCGCCCTCCTACTCGTCCAAAATATTTCATCTCCCAAAAATATCCGTAATGCCAAAAATCTCGAAAACAAAGTGGGCCCCACAAAACCGTAAATTCCTCCCGTGGGCCCCACGTGACCAATTCCGGAAAAATAAAATCCATAATTCTTATAAATTCTTAAAGTCTCAAATACCAAAGTTGAGAATCCAATTCTCAATAATAAACCTTTTTCCTTCACGAAGTTCGGAAACTTTTCCGTCGAAAAATCACATCTTTCTTCCTTTCCAATTTTACTGTCGTATTCTCGTACGTACGTCCTCATATATATACCCTGGAACTACGGGGTGTAACATTCTCCCCCCATTAGAAACATTCGTCCCGAATGTTCCTTCTAAGTCTCCAAACACACATGCGCCGGTATAGTCTTCGCTACCATTCTTACAAAACCCATTATGCCACACATGGCCATAATATAACATACGCGCAAAAACTCAAATCCAAGCCAATGAGGAATCACCTCTAAAGTGTATAACAACACAATAACTCTCCCTCCTGGTCCAAAGGATACTCTCTTCGCACCTTCACTTCACAAAAATGATCACTTCCATTCACTTAACACATGTTCGCTTCTTTTCTTACTTGTCGTAACCTTCTCGTATACCCGAACTCTTTCTATTACACGTACCACATTTCAGTCATCGCTTCTGCTTTCGAAATCTTGGGGTTACTACTATTCAACTTGGTCACCTTACTAGCTTCGATTTCCTCTAAGGCCATTCCCGGCCTTCACGACCTGCTTCTGGTCGAACGCGTCTACGAACTCGTACAATGGTTACCTAAACTTGGGCCTAGCACCCTCGTGACCCTATCACACATAGCGGGACCACCACAAATTTGCCTCACCTCATTCCGGGATGCGGGTTGACCCGCCATCTTGCCTCAATCAGACCCATTTTGTACTAAACTCTTATTCCCCCTCCGGAATAATCTTACTATTTCACGTTATGAAAGATACCACTTCCATCTCATACTACCCATGGAATTATCACACCAATTCAGTTCACGCATACCAAGTGCTTGACAAAGATCACCCGCCAAATCTTTTACTCATGACGGCCTTACATCTAAGGTCCCAACTGTTATAAATTCTAAGGTTCACAATTGTCTCATCCCCAGACTTACCCTTTTCACTAACCAGGCTTCTAAATCACATTTTAACACAATTCTTATTCGAACATAACACTTAACACATCATCATATCATCAATACATACTAGTCTCTAGAGGGTTAAGGATATACCTGAAAATCAAATAGGCGGTTCAAAGGACCGCTAAAACTGGGAACTTCCACCGCGACCTCTGCCGTGGCCTGCCGGTGTATGAACATCCTGCCTAGCTATGGAAGGTGAAGAACCCGCAACTGATCCCGTAGTCTGTGCTATCCCATCAGTGCCACTTCTGATCGGACAGTCTCTCGCCAAATGGCCCTGTTGGACGCAAGCATAACAAGCTGTCGAAATAGTACGACACTCTCCAAGATGGGGTCTACCACATCGACCACACCGAGGTAAAGGTGGCTTCCCCTGGCTACTACCCTCGAGCATCGTGACCTACACCCTGAGCCCCGACGACCGCCCCGAATATCCCCGCGATCAAACCTCCCGCTAGAAGATCGAAGGCGCACTGTGTCGGTGAAATGTTGACCTAGCCCACTGTTGGTAGGCCGCCTCGAAAGTTACCAAAGGACCTCGTCTTGGCCTCTTATGCTGATCTGGTCCCTACGCCGGTCTCTACGTTCTCAATCCACGTGCATAAGCTCAGATACGGGCAATGTCCATGCCCAGCTGAAGAGCTACTCCTGTACAACTCTCTGCTAGATAATCGTCAAGTCCTGTGACATATCGGTGCACTCTATCCTCCATGTCTGTCACGACCGACCCGGTCAGAATCGGTGCCCTACCGGCACCCTGCCGTATACATCGAGAATAGCAATGAACATATATAACACATAACCTGTATAAAGTAAACATCACTGGCAAGCCGATAAGGCTGTCTTCCATAAAAATAAACTTAATCAAAAGTACAACTTTGTTCTTACAGCCCAAACCACAACGTGTCTACAGACCTCTAGGAATAACAACTGTGGCGGGACAGGGCCCCAACATACCCCTGAATATACAAAAGTCTACAAATTCATGGAACCGTACCAAAAAGGCAAGCCTCCGGAGAAATGGAGCTTTCCGAGAACTGAACAGTGATCCTAAGAGTGCGGATCAGCAAGCTATGTACCTCAACCTGCGGCATGAACGCAGCCCCCCGAAGGAGGTCAGTACAACAGGTACCAAGTATGTGAAACTGAAAATACTGTAAATGAAATCATAACAGTCTATATAAAACAGGAGACATGTGTGATAACCAAACTACGGTACACAATATATATTAGCAGTCATGTCAAGTCAGGGCCTCACGCCCGCAAAGTCATCACTAAATTATAACCCGAGAATTTAACCCGCACAATGGCCGCATGCCCCGGCATCTTACCTCGGTATAAGCATGGCCATGGAACCATTCTAATGGGCGCATACCCGTGGACCATCCAACGTGTCAGTATGCCCAAAGGAAATAACAAGATAACACTCACCGTGGAAGCATACCCGTGGGCCACCCAACGCATCAATATGTCCAACAAGATCACAAGATATCACTTACCGTGGAAGCATACCCATGGGCCACCCAACGCATCAGTATGTCCAAATAAAATAACAAGATAACACTTACCGTGGAAGCATACCCGTGGGCCACCCAACGCGTCAGTATGTCCAAACAAAATAACAAGATAACACTTACCGTGGAAGCATACCCGTGGGCCACCCAACGCGTCAGTATGTCCAAACAAAATAACAATATAACGCTTACCGTGGAAGCATACCCGTGGGCCACCCAACGCGTCAGTATGTCCAACATGATCGATAATAACATGACCGGCCCTCCATCGCGAGGCGCGGTAACATAAGGATACAATACTTGTACACCAAGACTATCACAAGCAAACACATGCAAGTTATTCACACTCAAGGTACTTCCATTCTATGCCAAAATCCGGGTTTTAGCCCCAAGGTACTACTTACTTTATTTCTTTAAAAAGTCCATTTCTTTTTCACAAAAGTCACATACTACTAACCCCCATAGTATTAAAATAGAGTAACTATTATTTGAAGTAAACCAAAACAATTTCCATACTTCCTTCTCAAATAAACCAAGACAATGCCATGCCTTCTTTTTCTATATCAAATCACTTCTCGACTAGTATAAGTTTCAAAACTTCAAATTTTCAAGTCTCACATCTTTTTAAAACAAATGTCAAGTTACCATTTTAAAGCCAATAATAAAACCATTTCTTCGTTTTCATAAAGTCGTTATAACTAACTTCCCATAAAGCTATTATAACACTTTATGTTTAAAACCAACCAAACACAACTATAAGCATTTATGAGACCAAGAGGGCTTATTCTTTAACAACCAATTACCCATTACTAACGTATAAGGTTTTACCACTTTTCAACACAATCAAGCCCTTTACACTTCATGTCAAGTCAAGGCACAAAAAGGGAAGTCAAACTCCTTTAACATACGTGCGTCTACCGCACTATATATTTCACAAATAATCATGCTCAAGAGAATAGGAAGAATCACATACCTCTTCGGGTCAATCCACTTGCTAAGTCTAATATATAAATACCACACGTAGTACGTCAACCTATAATGACCACAATACGTTTATTAACCTCTAGCTTCAACGTAGAATATTCCAAGTGCATAGTCACTAAATTCTATGGAAAATCGGGCAGCATTTCCTTTGTTTCTACATACTTTGCCACCTTTTTCAAGGCCGAATTCAACATCCAAACGCCACTTTTAAGGCCAAACAATCCAATCAATATAAAGGGGATTACACACCTAATCTTGGATGTGTAAAATTCTGCCCCACAATGCATAACAACTAACTTAACAAGTTAAAGGTAGTATTTTGGCTACAACATGCTCACATAACCTTCTCATCCAATCCTTTCATATCCAAACCATATTTTTTACATGCAATGTATCTAAGAGCACTATTTACTACTACAAGTTCTTTCTTCTACACATGCAACACCAAAAACTAGCAACAAGAGAAAGAATTGTTACCTTAGAGCTTTAGCCAAATTAATCCAACAAATTTGCTAGCCTCCTTTCCACAATCACCACCACAACAACTCCTACAAGCTTGCCAACAAGTTTCCTTCTTGCCACACTTTTTAGATTTTTCTCAAGCCTTGATTTCCTCTTGATTTCTAGAGAGAAGGGAGAGCTTTTATTTTTAGAGAGAGAGAGGAGCTTGAAGAATGACCAAGTCTCCAAGACATGGTCAATAAATAGGACATGCAAAATCAGATGGGGGGGGACACTTGTCACCCTCTCATGGCCTTTTTAAAAGAAAATATCTGATTTCCTCAGTTTTTCCGCCAAAAACTCCGCCTCGGCGCCGCGGCCCTGCAGCCGGCGGCGCGGCGCTGAAACCCCTGCAACCCTTCAGAACTTCCGGCGCCGCGTTCGCTGGCGCCATTGCATCTTCAGCCCTCCAGACTATCCGCGCCGCTGCCTCAGATCCGGCCACACACATGCTCCCGACCGAATACACTTTTCGGCTCATCACAAGATCGAACTTGTATGTCACGACCCGACCTCGGGCCCGCGACTGGTGCCTTACCCCGGGCACCCTAGTGATACAACATCAGAGAAAATCAGAGGAAATAAAAACTTACGGATATGAAATAAGAAAACAGGATAACCTAAAACGGTTGCCTTATTGCATATATACAGAAATTTGAACAGTTACATCCTTTACATCCCTGCCCACAACAGTACTACATACCTCTAAGAATATAACAACAACTATGACGGGACAGGGCCCCGTCATACCCCTGAATGTACAAGAACCTACAAACTCAGGGAAACATACCAAAAGATAAGCCTCCGGAGAAACGGAGCTTCCCAATACGCTGAACTGTGATCCTATGAGCGAGGATCAATAACCGATGTACCTCTACCTGCGGCATGGACGCAACCCCCCGAAGGAGGTCAGTACAACAGGTACCAAGTATGTGAAACTAAAAATACTGTAAATGAAATCATGATAGTCTATATAAAACAGAAGACATGTATGATAACTAAACTACAGTTCACTACATAAAAGCAGTCATGTCAAGTCAGGGACTCACGCCCTCAAAGTCATCCCTCATGCCCGTGGAACTCCTTCCTCACTGCCGGCAGTCTATGTATACATCGTGTGATACGTATAACATGTCTCGGCCCATCCCATGGGACTCGAGGTGGAATCGCATGGTCACATTCCCGGTCCATCTCATGGACTCGGTGTCGGATCGTATGGTCACATTCTCGGCCCATCTCATGGACTCGGTGTCGAATCGGGTGGAATACATTCCCGGTCCATCTCATGGACTCGGTGTCGGATCGTGTGGAATACATTCCCGGTCCATCTCATGGACTCGGTGTCGAATCCGGTGGAATACATGTCTCGGCCCATCTCATGGACTCGAGGTAGAATCGGTTATAACATTTAAACCCTCTTTTAAGACAGATTAAGATAATACCATGTCTTCATTTATTGATCAAACTAAGGAAATATCATGCCCTCCTTTTTAAACCAAAACACTTTCCCTTTTTAAAATCAAGTAACAACATTCTTTTCCAAAAGTTCAGGTTGCATAATTTCAAATACTCAAGTCTCTTATTTTCGAAAGATTTCATAGTTCATAGTCTTAACCACTTAATAACGTAATCTCTTTTAAAACAATTTGAGTAACATATGCCTTATGTGTGAGTAGGTTATTCTTGTTTATAACAATCTTATTAAAGCAGCCATGATCTAGGAAATGTAATACAAATTTTGTCTTATCTTAGCTTCTATACAGATGGAGGTTTCTACTGGTTTTAATATAATTACTTATTTGTCAATACATTTTCCTTTATTAACGCTGCAGTGGTTTGTTTGATACTTATTCTCATTTCCGAAATCAGTAAAACATTATCCTTTAAAAACCAAGTACTCATTACTCACGAATGAGGTTTCCCATCTTTTTAACAAAATTCATATCAAGCCAATTAAGTTAAGTCTCTTATCTTTCAAGATCAAGTCTCTTAACTTCTAAAATCAATAAACCATTCTTTTACCTACATAAAGCCGTTATAACTAACTTCCCATAAAGCTATTATAACACTTTATGTTTTAAACCAACCAAGACTCGTTTAGCACACGTACGTCTACCGTACTACATAGTTCCCAACAATCATGCTAGAAAAGATAGGAAGAGGTTCACATACCTTGCGACGATTATCGACAATTAGCAAAACGCTCAGTCATCAGAACCATGCTAGCTTTATCCACCCTCCAAGTAGAATACGCTACTCGTAGTACTTCAACCTATAACGGCCACAAAACGTCTATCAACTTCTAGATCCCTTCGTAGAACATTTCTAAATACAAGGTTCCATATTCTACGGAAAATTCGCAAAGACCTCCCCCGCAACCCCATAAGTCTCCTCCTCTGTCAAGGCCCGCTACCAAGCCAACAACTCCGAGGGTTACACGCCTAACCGGACGTACGACACCGCCCCACAATAATACTACAAGTCTCATCAGAATACACCCAATGTAAATACTGATTCAATCTTAACAATATTCATTCTACATATAGTATACTCAACTATACATTACTACAACATGTAATTTCCAATTACAATAGGGGGATAAAGATCATTACCTCGATAAGCCCAAAATTATCCAAGATATAAGTCGATCCTGAGCAACGTTTAGCTCCTATTCTGTACGCTCCAATCCGCTCCAAGAAACCCTTAGAAGTTTCTACACACTTATACTTAATACTTCAACCAACTATGAAGATTTTCCTAGGGTTTCTTTTTGTGACTAAAGGAAATA
Source organism: Przewalskia tangutica (assembly GCA_029844215.1). Lineage (NCBI taxonomy): Eukaryota > Viridiplantae > Streptophyta > Magnoliopsida > Solanales > Solanaceae > Przewalskia > Przewalskia tangutica. The sequence goes on from CM056718.1 coordinate 111,681,418, forward strand.
AAGTAGTATTTCCGGGCTCTTAGTGTAGAGGTAACTTAGGAAAATTACAAGGGATTTAGGCTAAGGTATTTTGGCATAGTAACAATACTAGAAGATAACTTTTCTACCAAGGGTGGGGGGGGGGGGGTATTTCGACGAGACAACTAGGAAAGGGGGGAGGGGTATTTCGACGGGAGCTAGGGAAAAGGGGGGAGGGAGTTGGGACGAGAACTAAAACAAGGGAGAGGGAGTTTTTGGAGACTTGGAAATTGTTTTTGTGGATGAAGAAGTCTTGCACTTGAGGGGGGTATTTATAGAACCTTCAATGGCCAAGATTAAAACAAATGGAGGGTGTAGATTAAGTAGCTTGTGTGAGTGAAGTCTTCCACCAAGTGTCCACCACAAAATTGGGACATATGTCCACCACAACATTGGAACATATGTCCACCACAACAAAGAGCCATGTGGCCATCCACTTGCCCCTCCAAAACCGTCCACTACCTACCCCCACTATCCCAAAAAAAAATCTTGCAAGACTTGACTATTTGACTTGTCCACTAGCCCACCATTTTCGTCCAACCAATGCCACATAAGGGTGACACATGTCGCCCTCCCATTGGTCCAAAATATTTCGTCTCTCGAAAAAAATCCGTAATAAGTTAAAATATTAAAAGCGTAAAATTTCCTTCACAAGGTTCGGAATCTTTTCCGTCGAAAGTTCACAATTTCATCCTAAACCTAATTAGGGCTTAAATTATTGTACGTACGTCCTCACATACATACTCTGGAAATACGGGGTATAACATTCTTCCCCCCTTAGAAACATTCGTCCCAAATGTTCCTTCTAAGTCTCCAACGTTCATGCACCGGTTTAGTCTTCACTACTATACTTACGAAACCAACTATGCCACATATTGCCATAACATAACATACGCGCGAAACCCAAGTCCAAGCCAACGAGGAATCACCTCGAAGATGTAAAACAACACCAACTCTCGCTCCTGGTCCAAAGGATACTCCCTTCGCACCTTCACTTCACAAAAAAATTATCACTTCCATCTCTCAGCACATGTTTACTTCCTTCCTTACTCGTCGTACCCTTATCGAACACCCGAACTCTTTCTAGCACACGTACCACACTTCAGTTTCCAAAACCTGTGAGTCACTACCTCCAACTTGGTTATCTTACAAGCCTCAAATTCCTTCAAGGCCATTCTCGGTCTTCACGATCTGATTCTAGTCGAACACATCCGCGAACTCGTACGATGGCTACCTAAGCCTGGGCCTAGCACCCTCGTGACCCCACCACCTGGCGGGACCACCTCAAATTGACCACCTCTCCTTTCGGGCTGCGGGTTGACCCGCGAATGGTCCTTAACCCGACCCAAAATCGCGCCAAACTCTTGTTCCCCCAGTCCGGAACAATCTTACCTATTCAAGTCCTGAAAGTTACCACCTTTATCTTACACAACCCAAGGAATTATCCCACGATGCATTTCACGCATACCAAATATTTCGACAAAAACTAACCGTAAAATCTTTTACTCAAGACAACCTTACATCTAAGGTCTCAACGTATAATGTTCTAAGGTTCACACCTTCCGTGTCCCCATACTTATCTATATCATAAATTATACAATGCTATCCAATCATAATATTTAAACATAAGATCAACATATCATGCATACTAGTCTCTAGAGGGTTAAGGATATACATGTACCTACTGCTTCTCTTTCCCATTGTCGCTCTAATCATAATCTTGCCCTGCCGGGCGCATAACTATAGAAGGTGATGAACTCGCCATCGACCCAAGAGTCGGTCATTCTGCCTGCATTCTCCTACTAGATGGGCTTCGTCACATGGCTCGACGGCCGCAGTGAAACAAGCACCAGAAAGACGACATTCCCGATGACGACGCCACATCGCGGTACACCGGCGGGACATGAATCACCGCAAGAACCCATGTATATCTCGCAACTAAGCCCCGAGCTCACCACTCCCGAATACCGAACGCCCCAAGATCGCGAGGACCACTCAGCATCGGGCGGAGGCGCATAACTAGCTCGCCGCCGAGGCGATCCGCCCGAAAGTCGCCAAAGGACCTCGCTGCTCGCCTCTTCTTCGATCTCGGTCCATTCGCCGACCTCTCCGCTTCTTCACACCCGCGCATAGCTCAGATGCGGCAATGTCCATGCCCGGTGAAGAGACACACCCGAGCAACTCTTCGCCAAATAATCGCCGAGCCTCGTGACATACGGTGCACTCTATCCTCCATGTCGCCACTAAAGCGGGACGCATCGAGAAAATGAGTCAAACTCACATCAGACTCCGAACCGCACGCCTGGCCCGCCTTAACGCCAAAAATCACACCAAGCCCTCTCATCTGCGAGGCAAGAAATGTGTAAGAAATGCCTCGAGAACTCGCCCCATACTACCGAAGTGCATACTCTCCCGACAGCTCCACGACCAAACCACGATCGCAGATCACGCAAACGATGCGAACCTAAGACCACCGACTGGTCTCCAAGCCTTGATCACTCTCATGATCCGTCAGAATCGCCGGATGAACTCCTCGCGGATCATCCTCGTGCCTCACCCATAAAACTCTGGCGGCTACAACTCGTAAAATCCCGTAGTCTCAAATCGCCCGATCTCGGGTGAACCATGGTGCATCGAATCCGCCAGATTCCACTTATCCTCGTGTCCGCCACGATCTCGCTAGTAATCGCCATCTCTTGTGACCCATATCCTTCGCTCGCCGCCGGGATCGAGACTCGTGCATCAGGTCCCGTGAGCCTCGCTGTGTTTCTAAACTCGCTGGCCGGGCGGCGCGCAAAACTCGCCGGCCTCAAGCACTATCTCGAGTAATGACTGCTCGCGCTCGTATTTCTTCTCGTGTCCTACTAGCAGCCTTCGGCCGCTTTGCCCTTCTTCGCCCGGTTGCTTTCGCGGAGGCATAATCGGTAAAAACGAAATACATCGAGGGTCCAACTTATAACATGTTTCTAAGGCACGATCTCGTAATGAGAAGAATGGAAACCAATCCTAAATATCCTATAGCCTCACGATTATGGTGTGGTGCACAACACACCGATAATCAAGACTCTACTAGATACGGTTCAGACACTTTCCGAGGATTAATCGCTTCGATACCACTTTTGTCACGAATTCGACCTCGGGCGCGATCGTGCCTTACCCCGCACCCTAGTGATATAACATCGAGAAAATCAGGAAATAAAACTTACTGATATGAAATAAGAAAACAGGATAACCCAAAACGGTTGCCTTATTGCATATATACGTAATTTGAATGATTACATCCTTTACATCCTCGCCACAACAAGATTACATGCACTTCTAAGAATATAACAACAACTATGACGGACAGTGGCCCCGCCATACCCCGAATGTACAAGAACCTACAAACTCGTGGAAACATACCAAAAGATAAGCCTCCGAGAAACGGAGCTTCCCAATACGCCAATCGTGATCCATGAGCGAGGATTAACAACCGATGTACCTCTACTGCGGTATGAACGCACTTCAAGGAGGTCGCATAAAAGGTACCAAGTATGTGAAATCAAAATATCAGAATGAAATCACGAGAGTCTATATAAAATGTAAGACATGTATGATAACTAAATTACGCTCACTACATAAAAGTAGCCAAGTCGTGACTCACGCCTCAAAGTCATCCTCACGCCCGTGGAACTCTTTCTCACCGCTAGCCTAGGTATAAATCGTGATACGATAACATGTCTCGGCCCATCCTACGGGACTCGAGGTGGAATCGCATGGTCACATTCCCGGCCCATCTCATGGACTCTGTCGGATCAGATGGTCACATTCCCGCCACTCATGGACTCCTGTCGAATCGGGTGGAATACATTCCTGGCCCATCTCATGGACTCGGTGTCGGATCGTGGAATACATTCTCGGTCCATCTCATGGACTCTGTCGAATCCGTGGAATACATGTCTCGCCCATCTCATGGACTCGAGGTAGAATCGCCATAACATTTAAACCTCTTTAAGACATATTAAGATTATACGATGTCTTCATTTTAGATCAAAATAATGAAATATAATGCCCTCCTTTTTAATCCAAAACTCTTTCCATTTTTAAAATCAAGTAACAACATTATTTTACAAAAGTTCATGTTTCATAATTTCAAATACTCAAGTCTCTTATTTTCAAAGATTTCATAGTTCATAGTATTAACCACTTAATAACGTAATCTCTTTTAAAACAATTTGAGTAACATATGCCTTATGTGTGAGTAGGTTATTCTTGTTTATAACAATCTTATTAAAGCAGCCATGATCTAGGAAATGTAATACAAATTTTGTCTTATCTTAGCTTCTATGCAGATGGAGGTTTCTACTGGTTTTAATATAATTACTTATTTGTCAATACATTTTCCTTTATTAACGCTGCAGTGGTTTGTTTGATACTTATTCTCATTTCCAAATCAAGAAACATTATCCTTTAAAAACCAAGTACTCATTACTCACGAATGAGGTTTCCCAACTTTTTAACAAAATTCATATCAAGCCAATTAAGTTAAGTCTCTTATCTTTCAAGATCAAGTCTCTTAACTTCTAAAATAAATAAACCATTCTTTTACCTACATAAAGCCGTTATAACTAACTTCCCATAAAGCTATTATAACACTTTATGTTTTAAACCAACCAAGACTCGTTTAGCACACGTACGTCTACCGTACTACATAGTTCCCAACAATCATGCTAGAAAAGATAGGAAGAGGTTCACATACCTTGCGACGATTATCGACAATTAGCAAAACGCTCCAGTAGCATCAGAACCCGCTAGCCTTATCCACCCTCCAAGTAGAATATGCTACTGTAGTACTTCAACCTATAAAGGCCACAAAACGCCTATCAACTTCTAGATCCCTTCAGAACATTTCTAAATACAAGGTTCCATATTCTACGAAAAATTCAAAGACCTCCCCGCAACCACATAAGTCTCTCCTCTCACAAGGCCCGCTACCAAGCCAACAACTCGAGGGTTACACGCCTAACCTGACGTACGACACTGCCCCACAATAATACTACAAGTCTCATCAGAATACATCTAATGTAAATACATTCAATCTTAACAATATTCATTCTACATATAGTATACTCAACTATACATTACAACATGTAATTTCCAATTACAATAGGGGATAAAGATCATTACCTCGATAAGCCCAAAATTATCCAAGATATAAGTCGATCTCGAGCAACGTTTAGCTCCTATTCATGCGCTCAATCCGCCTCCAAGAAACCTCCTGAAGTTTCACGACTAACCCGGCCCGTGGATCGTGCCTTACCCCGCACCCAAGTAGCCATACATCGAGTAATCAATGAATATAAAACAAGACATGAATAAAGTGAAGTGTAAAACAGCTTATCCGAGAAAAGTTGTCTTTCGCATATATATATATAACAACTAGAATTACATCCTTTACCATTCTCGCCCACAACAAGCATTTCATGCACTCTAAGAATGATATGACAACAATGGCGGACAAGGCCCGCCATACCCCTGAATGTAAGCACTTACAACGATGGACTATACCACCGATAAGCCTCCGAGAAACGAGCTTCCCAAACGCTGAATCCGTGACCCTAAGAGCGAGGATCAACACCGGTGTACTCTACCGCGGCATGAACGCAGCCCCGGGCGAGGTCGACAACAGTACCAAGTATGTGAAATCAAAATATCAGAAATGAAATCATAGTAGTCTATATAAAGCGGGAGACATGTATGATAACCAAACTACGATTCACAATAAATAAGCAAATATGTCAAGTCGTGACTCACGCCTCAAAGTCATCACTTAAATACAACTATGGGTCTCACGCCCACAACATCAATCATGCGCCGTGGAATACCTTTCTCACCGCCATGCATGATATAAAAGCACCAAGGAACACACATGAACACCGTGTCCCACTGTGTCATAATAAAACCGCACGGTAAGTACGAAGGCATAGCCGACTACTAAAACCTACAGCATCAACAGGTCATAAATCAGATCATGAGATCTGTCTAGACCGCCACATGATCGAAGCTGGCCACTCGCCCGCAGTATCTAATGTGCGCGTCTAGTCCTGGAACTTCCCGCAGCTCCGCATAGGCCACTCCAATGGCCCGCATGAGGTATTCCTCGCATCGAGGTTAGCTACTCCCGTGCAACGCCCCGACTCGCACCGCATGGCCACATAGACCGCGTGACCACAAGGGCCGCACACTAACTCGAACTCGTAGCTCCGCATAGGTCCCCAGGACCCGCATGAGGTATTCTCGAATCATGGTCCCAGACCGCCTGAGTCTACCCCGCATCGGAGGGCAGCTTAACCCCCGGAATCATGTCAAGAGGTGAGTGATATAATACTAGCATAACGGCTTACCGTTAGACAACATAAGCACAACAAGGGAAACCCCTTTACACAAACATCACAAGACACTAACACACGTAGCATCCTAACATGTTTAATTATCAAATCAACAAGGAAGTATTACAAGGCTATCACAAACCAACACAATCAAGTTATTCAAACAAGGTACTTTCTACTTTATGATTAACAAGTTCGGGTTTTTATCCCCAAAGTACTTCATACATTAACTCTTTAAAAGATCTGTTTCTTTCACAAAAGTCACACAATACCCGTAGTATAAAAATAGAGTGACTATCTTCTTAAGTAAATCAAAACACTTTTATTTGTAAAATCAAGTAACAACATTCTTTTCCAAACGTTCAAGTTTGCCTAATTTCAAATACTCAAGTTTCTCGTTTTCGAAAGGTTTCGTAGTTCATAGTTTTAATCACTTAATGATATAATTCTCCTTTAAAACAATTTGAGAAACATATGCCTTATATGTGAGTATGTTATTCTTGTTTATAACAATCTTATTAAAGCAGCCATGATCTAGGAAATGTAACATCATTTTGTCTCATCTTAGCTTCTATGCAGATGGAGGTTTCTACTGGTTAATAATACTTAATTAGTCAAAACATTTCCCTTTATTAACGCTGCAGTGGTTCGTTCGATACTTATTCGATTCCCAAATCAAGAAACATTATCCCCTTTAAAAACCAAGTACTCATTACTCACGAATGAGGTTTCACACCTTTTTAACAAAATTCATATTAATAATTAAGTCAAGTCTCTTATCTTCTAAAATCAATAAACCATTCTTTTTATCTCTCTTAAGTCGTTATACCTAACTTCCCATAAAGCTAGTATAACTCTTAAGCTTTTAAAACCAAGTATTACTCTTCTTTCAAAAAGGTTTCTTAATTCTTTTGAAATACTTCAAGATTCTTATTATTCAGGCTTAAGTCAAAAGACATTGCCGTACAACTACGTTCAGTTAACACACGTACGTCTACCGTACTATATATATTCTTTTAAAATATCATGCTCAAGAGGATAGGAAAAATCACATACCTCGCGACGATTATCGATTATTAGCAAAACGCCCACTCTATAACCCTTAGCCTTGTCCACCTTTCAAGTAGTACATGCTACTCGCAGAACATTCAACCTATACAGTTATATAAGTCTATCAACTTCTACATTAATATTCTAACGATGTGATTTCGCTCAAGTCTTCTCTGTAATATCCTTCTATTACGCTCAATTCTCTTCTATGAATCTTATATTCTTTCTATACTACTACAAGATGTAATTTCCAATTACAATAGGGGACAAGATATTTACCTCGATAAGCCCATAATTATCCAAGTATAAATGTCGATCCCGAGCAACGTTTAGCTCCTACTGGCGCTCCAACCCGCTCCAAACAACCCTTTAGAAGTTCTACCAACTTCTTCTTAATCCTTCAACCTGGCTATGAAGATTTCTCTTGTGGTTTCGTTTTGAGACAAAATGACATAAGGTAGTATTCTGATTCTACGATAGAGATAACTTTGGAATACTACAAGGTATAAGGCTAAGGTATTTTGGTATAGTAACAATACTGAGAGTATTTTCTACCAAGAGAGGGTATTTTCACGAGAACAACACCACGCGAGGGGGTAGGTTTCGGCTAGCACCCTGGGAGGGGATACTTTCGCCAAGGGGAGGGGCTCTCGCCAAGGGGCCTCACAAAGGGGGGAGGGGGAGGCTAGGACGAGAACTCTACACAAAGGGGGGAAGAGGGCTTTCAAGACTTAGGAATGTTTTTTGGGATGAATAAGTCTTCACAAGGGGGGGTATTTATAGGGAGTTCAATGGCCATGATCAAGCCAAGTGGGGGGCAAGTGGAGGGCCAAGATTTGCCCAAGTGCCCCCTAGTCCCTACTCCACAAATCCCTCACAAATATCCTACCAACTCTTGACCCCCAAATCGTGCACTTGCCGCCCACCACAACGTCTAATGTGAGGGTGACACATGTCACCCTCCCGTTTGTCCAAAATATTTCGTCTCCCAGAAAAATCCGCAAATATTATAAATGACATAGCCGCATTTTTCCCTTCGTAAGTTTTGTAAAACGCTTCAAAAAAACGATTCTTTTGCATGTGAACAAAATTTCGTCCGTGCCTAACTTTAAGGCCCAAACTTTTCTACGTACGTCCTCACGTACATACTCTGGAAATACGGGGTATAACATTCTCCCCTCCTTAGAAACATTCGTCCCGAATGTTCCTTCTAATTCTCAAACAAACATGCGCCAGTATAGTCTTCACTGCTATACTTACGAAAACAATCATGCCACACCGCCACGTAAAACACCCGCAAATACTTAATCCAAGTCCACGAGGACCACCTCCATCACTACAAAAGCTCCTCCCAAGGGCTAAAAGATACTCCTTCGCACCTTTTCTTTACAAACGAAATGATCACTTCTATGTTCTTAACACATGCTCGCTTCTTCCTTACTGTCGCACTTCTCGTACACTCGAACTCTTTCTCATAACTTACCACATTCTATCGCCAGCTTTCCAAATCTCGGGTTACTATCTCCAACTTGGTCATCATTAATCGAACACTCGATGGATCTCCGATACTTTCTGATCATAGCAACACGAAAAGACCGGACATACTGCCTCCTACGTCGGACGGCAATGCTAACCTATAGGAAACTTGGCCTATTTTCCAAATGATCTAAAAAGGCCCAAAGTAACTCGGGCTAAGTTTCTCGCTTTACAAATCTCGTCACGCCCTTCCGGGGTGGTACCTTCAAGAAGACCCACCGTCAACCTGAGCTCCAAGCGTTGACGCCGATTATCCGCACGACTTCTGTTGACTCTGAGTTGCCAATAACCTCTTCTGGATAAGCTTCACCCTATCCACATCCTGCCGAAACATGCATGAACCAACTATCTGAACCTTGCCAACATCGAACCAAATCGACCGGCAACTTACACTTCCGCCCCTACAAGGCTTCATAAGGCGACATCCGAATACTGATATGGTAGCTATTATAATACACACTCAACCAAGAGGCGAATAATCCTTACAGCTACCCCTGAAATCCAAACCCTGGCCCGAGGGCGAATGCGATACTGAGACTCACCTGAGTTCCTAACCCTGCCTGGTAAAACCTCCAGAAAAGAAACAACCAGAACTGGCTCCACTGTCATCATAAGGTGAAGGTAGGCACCTCGCAGCCTTACAACCTTCCCGATATAACATCTCGCATAACCTCTCGCCGAGTAAAACGATCTTGACCGAAAGACAAGAGGGTGACTCATCGCCCGACCATCGGTCGAACGATCCACGAACTCGCACGATGGTTAACTAAACTGGGCCTAACACCCTCATGACCCCACCACCGGGACCACCACAACCGACCCCACCACCAAACAAAGCCGGGTTGACCCGCGACATGGCCTCAACCCGACCCACTTTCGCGCCAAACACTTGCTCCCCGATCCGGAACAATCTCACTAATCAAGTTATGAAAACCTAACGGTCTTCTTAGCTCAACTACCCTCTTTCATTTCACACTATTTCCGGGACTTAACACACGAATATAGCTCATGTGTACTATGCACTCCGATAAGGGTTAAACATAACAATATAAATCTTTTACTCGAGATGGCCTTACCTCTAAGGTCTCCACGTATAAAACTCTAAGGCTCACACTTTCCTTACCCCCAATCTTACCCGGTTAACTAACCATGATTTCTAATCACAATTTACACAATGTTATCTGAACGTAACACTTAAGATATACTTATCTTATCACACACACAATCTCTAGGGGGGTTAATGATATGCTGATTCATCGCTTCACTTCCCTTTGTTGTTCTAATCAATCCCGCCTCTGGGCGATAACTGGGAAGATGATGAATCGTCACCGATCTCAAGGCTGAGTCCTCCTACTTACATCCCTCCTACTAGGACATCCTTTCGACACATGGCCCTAACGGCCGCAGGTAAAACAAGTACCAACTAAAAGACGACATTCCCCGGGATGACGCCTGCCACACTGTGAACACTGGGGAAAAACTGAATCCGGCCGGCTGGAACCTACGTGTAGCTGTGAACCGGAAGCCCTGGAGTTCGCTCCAACTCGCATACCCCGAACGCCCCGTTCGCGGAGGACCACTCTGACCGCGGAGGTGCATATCTAATTCGGCCGAGGCGTTTGCCTTGAAAGTTACCAGCGATCCTGCCGACGCCCTCTTCGGCCGCCCTTATTAACTGTCGATCTCACGCTTTCTCGACGCGATAAGCCCGCACGCAGCCATGCTCAAGCCCGATCGACGAGCTATTCTTGCACAATCTCTCTTAGATAGTCATCATGACCCATGATAAGTCGATACACTCTATATTCTCTCGTACCTACATCCTTAGCTAGTAATGTGGTCGCCTTTGCAATCTATACTTTCTCGCCATCGTCGTGGAAATGAAGGTTCACATATCATGGCCGCAGAGAATCGCCGCCAAGCAAACTCGCTGGGCGGCGACGCGTAACTCCCCGAATGAAGCACCACCCTAGGTGATGATTGGGCCTGTGCCTCAGAACCTCTCGGTTTCTACTCGCCTCCTCGCTTTGCCTTCTTCGGGTTGCCTTACACGGAGGCATAACGGTGGAAAGAAATACGTTAGAGGGTCCAACTTATAACACAACTCTAAGGCACGATCTCGAGTGAGAAGAATGGAAACCAATCCTAAATATCCTATAGCCTCACGATTATTGGTGTGGTGCACAACACACCGATAATCAAGACTTACTAGATACGGTCAGACACTTTCCGAGGATTAATCGCTTCGATACCACTTTTGTCACGACCAACCTGCCCGTGATCGTGCATTACCCCGCACCCAAGTAGCCATACATCGAGTAATCAACGGAATATAAAACAAGACATGAATAAAGTGAAGTGTAAAACAGCTTATTCGAGAAAAGTTGCTTTCTAGATATATATATATAACAACTAGAATACATCCCTTTTTACAATTTCTGCCCACAACAAGATTACAAACCTCTAAGAATGATATGACAACAATAATGGACAGGTTCTACCATACCCCCGAATGTAAGCACTTACAACGACAGGAATATACCACCGATAAGCCTCCGAGAAACGGCTTCCCAAACGCTGAATCATGACCCTAAGAGCGAGGATCAACACCGTGTACCTCTACCGCGGCATGAACGCAGCCCGGCGAGGTCAAGACAACATGTACCAAGTATGTGAAATCAAAATATCAGAAATGAAATCATAGTAGTCTATATAAAGCAGAGACATGTATGATAACCAAACTACGCTCACAATAAATAAGCAAATATGTCAAGTCGTGACTCACGCCTCAAAGTCATCACTTAAATACAACTATGGGTCTCACGCCCACAACATCAATCATGCTGGAATACCTTCCTCACCGCTAATCTATGATATAAAAGCACCAAGGAACACACATGAACACCGTGTCCCACCGTGTCATAATAAAACCGCACGGTAAGTACGAAGGCATAGCCGACTACTAAAACCCACGCACTACCGTGGTCATAAATCAGATTATGAGATCTGTCTGCACCGCCACATGATCGGCCGCCACTCGCGCGTGATCTAATGCGCGTCTAGTCCCGAACTTCCCGCACTCGCATAGGCCACCCAATGGCCCGCATGAGGTATTCTCGCATCGAGGGTATCTACTCCCAAAGAACGCCCCGACTCGCACCGCATGGCCACATAGACCGCATGACCACAAGGGCCGCACACTAACTCGAACTCGTAGCCCGCATAGGTCCCCGTGACCCGCATGAGGTATTCTCGAATCACGGTCCTGCACTCCGTAGTCTACCCCCGCGACGGAGGGCCTTAACCCCTAATCATGTCAAGAGGTGAGTGATGTAATACTAGCATAACGGCTTACCGTTAGACAACATAAGCACAACAAGGGAAACCCCTTTACACAAACATCACAAGACACTAACACACGTAGCATCCTAACATGTGTAATTATCAAATCAACAAGGAAGTATTACAAGGCTATCACAAATCAACACAATCAAGTTATTCACACAAGGTACTTTCTACTTTATGATTAACAAGTTCGGGTTTTTATCCCCAAAGTACTTCATACATTAACTCTTTAAAAGATCCGTTTCTTTCACAAAAGTCACACAATACCCGTAGTATAAAAATAGAGTGACTATCTTCTTAAGTAAATCAAAACACTTTTATTTGTAAAATCAAGTAACAACATTCTTTTCCAAACGTTCAAGTTTGCCTAATTTCAAATACTCAAGTTTCTCGTTTTCGAAAGGTTTCGTAGTTCATAGTTTTAATCACTTAATGATATAATTCTCCTTTAAAACAATTTGAGAAACATATGCCTTATATGTGAGTAGGTTATTCTTGTTTATAACAATCTTATTAAAGCAAATGCATGATCTAGGCAATGGAACATCATTTTGTCGCTTCGTAGCTTCTATGCAGATGGAGGTTTCTACTGGTTAATAATACTTAATTAGTCAAAACATTTCCTTTATTAACGCCGCAGTTGGTTCGCTCGATACTTATTCGATTCCCAAATCAAGAAACATTATCCCCTTTAAAAACCAAGTACTCATTACTCACGAATGAGGTTTCACACCTTTTTAACAAAATTCATATTAATAATTAAGTCAAGTCTCTTATCTTCTAAAATCAATAAACCATTTTTTTTATCTCTCTTAAGTCGTTATACCTAACTTCCCATAAAGCTAGTATAACTCTTAAGCTTTTAAAACCAAGTATTACTCTTCTTTCAAAAAGGTTTCTTAATTCTTTTGAAATACTTCAAGATTCTTATTATTCAGCTTAAGTCAAAAGACATTGCTGCATAACCACGTTCGATTAACACACGACGCTCACCGCACTATATATATTCTTTTAAAATATCATGCTCAAGAGGATAGGAAGAATCACATACCTCGCGACGATTATCGATTATTAGCAAAACGCCCACGGCTTATAACCCTACTAGCCTTGTCCACCTTCAAGTAGTACATGCTACTCGCAGAACATTCAACCTATACAGTTATATAAGTCTATCAACTTCTACATTAATATTCTACCGATGCGATTTCGCTCAAGTCTTCTCAGAATATCCTTCTATTACGCTCAATTCTCTTCTATGAATCTTATATTCATTTCTATACTACTACAGTATGTAATTTCCAATTACAATAGTGGGACAAGATATTTACCTCGATAAGCCCATAATTATTCAAGTATAAATGTCGATCCCGAGCAACGTTTAGCTCCTACTCTGGGCGCTCCAACCCGCTCCAAACAACCCTTTAGAAGTTCTACCAACTTCTTCTTAATCCTTCAACCGGCCATGAAGATTTCTCTGTGGTTTCGTTTTGAGACAAAAATGACATTAGGTAGTATTCCCGGATTCTACGTATAGAGATAACTTTTGGAATACTACAAGGTATAAGGCTAAGGTATTTTGGTATAGTAACAATACTTGGAGAGTATTTTCTACCAAGAGGGTGGATATTTTCACGAGAACAACACCACAAGGAGGGGGGTAGGTTTCGGCTAGCACCCTGTGAGTGGGGATACTTTCGGCCAAGGGGGAGGGGGCTCTCGGCCAAGGGGCCTCACAGGGGAGGGGGAGGCTAGGACGAGAACTCTACACAAAGGGGGGAAGAGGGCTTTCAAGACTTAGGAAAGTTTTTGGGATGAATAAGTCTTCACAAGGGGTATTTATAGGAGTTCAATGGCCATGATCAAGCCAAGTGGGGGGCAAGTGGAGGGCCAAGATTTGCCCAAGTGCCCCGTAGTCCCTACTCCACAAATCCCTCACAAATATCCTACCAACTCTTGACCCCCAAATCGTGCACTTGCCGCCCACCACAACGTCCAATGTGAGGGTGACACATGTCACCCTCCCGTTGGTCCAAAATATTTCGTCTCCCAGAAAAATCCGCAAAAATTATAAATGACATAGCCGCATTTTTCCCTTCGTAAGTTTTGTAAAACGTTTCGTCGAAAAACGATTCTTTTCGGTACTTGTGAACAAAATTTCGTCCTTGCCTAACTTTAAGGCCCAAACTTTTCTACGTACGTCCTCACGTACATACTCTGGAAATACGGGGTATAACAGTTTCTACACACTTCTACTTAATACTTCAACCAACTATGAAGATTTTCCTAGGGTTTCTTTTTGTGACTAAAGGAAATAAAGTAGTATTTCTGGGCTCTTAGTGTAGAGGTAACTTAGGAAAATTACAAGGGATTTAGGCTAAGGTATTTTGGCATAGTAACAATACTAGAAGACAACTTTTCTACCAAGGGGGGGGGGGGGTATTTCGACGAGACAACTAGGAAAAGGGGGAGGGGTATTTCGACGGGAGCTAGGGAAAAGGGGGGAGGGAGTTGGGACGAGAACTACAACAAGGGAGAGGGAGTTTTTGGAGACTTGGAAATTGTTTTTGTGGATGAAGAAGTCTTGCACTTGAGGGGGGTATTTATAGAACCTTCAATGGCCAAGATTAAAACAAATGGAGGGTGTAGATTAAGTAACTTGTGTGAGTGGAGTCTTCCACCAAGTGTCCACCACAAAATTGGGACATATGTCCACCACAACATTGGAACATATGTCCACCACAACAAAGAGCCATGTGGCCATCCACTTGCCCCTCCAAAACCGTCCACTACCTACCCCCACTATCCCAAAAAAAAATCTTGCAAGACTTGACTATTTGACTTGTCCACTAGCCCACCATTTTCGTCCAACCAATGCCACATAAGGGTGACACATGTCGCCCTCCCATTGGTCCAAAATATTTCGTCTCTCGAAAAAAATCCGTAATAGGTTAAAATATTAAAAGCGTAAAATTTCCTTCACAAGGTTCGGAATCTTTTCCGTCGAAAGTTCACAATTTCATCCTAAACCTAATTAGGGCTTAAACAATTGTACGTACGTCCTCACATACATACTCTGGAAATACGGGGTATAACATTGTAACTCCCATAACTTTCTACTCTGATGTCCTATCGACGAACGGTTGGTTGCGTTGGAAACTAGACTCAACGAACTACGCACTAGGCCTTTGAAACACCTAGGAACTCTCAATGTAACGGGTCATAACCCGCCTCAAAGTTGACCAACAACCCGTCCGAAACATTTCGTCAACCCATCATTCAAAAATTTAAAACTTAATTCCTTTCGTACGTCGCCCTAAGCGTGACCCGAACTACGGGGTGTAACAATGTCTGCCACTAAAGCGGGGACATAACGAGCCAACGAGTCAAACTCTATACTGTATTCCCGAATCATCCGCCCGTTCTGCCTCAACATCATAAATCTATCTGTCCGAGCTCTCCTCATCTGCGAGGGCAAGAAGTGTGTAAGAAATGCCTCTGAGAACTCGTCCCAACCAGCTGGAGGCGCATGCTCCCCCCGGGATAGTTTCCATGAATCAAATCAGTCGACTGCAGTATCACGCAACCGATGTGAACCCAATACCACCGACTCTGTCTCTGAGGCCTTGATCACTTTCATGATCCGCTGCAACTGTCGAATAAACTCATGAGGATCTTCCTCAGTTCTCGATCCATAGAACTCGGGTGGACTGCAACTCAAGAAGTCCCGAAGTCTCAAACTATCGGATCTAGGGTGAACTACTGGTACTACCGAAACTTCCGACTCGCTCGCCCTCATTCCTGAGACACAAGCCTAGCTAGTAATCGGGCCATCTCCTGTAACTCATATCCTCGGCCTCGGTCGTGGAACCGAGACTCGTATCGTGGTCTCGTAGCTACCGCTTTCCCTAAACTCGCTGGCGTGGCGCCGCAAAACTCGCCAGATGAAGCACCACCTGGGCGATGATCGGGCATGTGCTCGCAACCCTCTCGTTTCTACTCGCAGCCTCCTCTTGCCTTGCCCTTCGGGCTCGCTTCAAGCGTAGAGGCATAATCGTAAAAGAATACGCTGAGGAGTCCAACTTATAACACAACTCTAAGGCACGATCTCAGAGTGAGAAGAATGGAAACCAATCCTAAATATCCTGTAGCCTCCTGATTATAGATATGGTGCACAACACACCGATAATCAAGACTCTACTAGACACGATCTGTAGACACTTTCCGAGGACTAACTGCTCTGATACCACTTTTGTCACGACCCGACCTCGGGCCCGCGACTGGTGCCTTACCCCGGGCACCCTAGTGATACTACATCAGAGAAAACCAGCAGAAATAAAAACTTAAACATGAAACAGATATACAATAAGAAACAGGCTAACCAAAACGGTCACCTTTCTGTATATACATAAAAACTTGAAGCATATCCTTTACAAACCCCGCCACAACAAAGATTTCTGCACTCTAAGAATTTTATAACGACAACGATGGGACAGGGCCCCGCCATACCCCTGAATGTACAAGAAGCTACAATCTCAGGGAATCATACCAAAAGATAAGCCTCCGGAGAAGCGGAGCTTCCCAAAACGCTGAACTGTGACCCTATGAGCGAGGATCAACAACCGGTGTACCTCTACTGCAGATGAACGCACTTCGGGCGAGGTCGATAACAGGTACCAAGTATGTGAAACTGAAAATACTGTAATGAAATCATAATAGTCTATATAAAATAGGAGACATGTATGATAACCAAACTACAATACACAATGTATAAGCAGTCATGTCAAGTCAGGGACTTACGCCCTCAATGTCATTGTGCCCGTGGAACTCCTTCCTCACTGACGGCCATCTATGACATAAATCATAATCATGTGACGCGCCCGTGGCATCCTACCTCACTGTCGGCGTACACATATACAATACATATATATATCTCCTGCCCGTGGAATCCTCCACATCGCTTACCGTAGTGTAACATATAACCATGTGACACGCCAAAGGGCATCCTACCTCACCGTCGAGACACATATACAATATATATATATATATATATATATATATATATAACATGCCCTAATCCCTCATCGGTGTAGACATGTCTTCATGGGGAGCTAGCCCATGAAATAATAATCGTATATATCATGCCCCCGGAATCCCTCATCGGTGTAGACAGGTCTTCATGGGGAGCTAGCCCATGGAGTAATAATCGTACATACCATGCCCCCGGAATCCCTCATCGGTGTAGACAGGTCTTCATGGGGAGCTAGCACATAGAGTAATAATCGTATATAACATGCCCCCGGAATCCCTCATCGGTGTAGACAGTTCTTCATGGGGAGCTAGCCCATGGAGTAATAATAATGGCCACATGCCCCCGGAATCCCTCATCGGTGTAGACATGCCCATGTGACAATAATAATATACCGGGAGTTTAACTTGCATGGCCGCACGCCCCAGAATCCTCATCTGTAGACATGTCCATGTGATAATAACAATGGAAGCATACCCGTGGAATCCTCCACACGCCAGACGCCCAAGTAAGTTCACAACAAGTCAGCCGACCCTCCATCGAGAGACGCGGTGGTATAGAAATACAATACTTGCACAACAAAGGCTATCACAACTAGCATAGGCAAGTTCAACATACTCTTAGACTTTCATTAACATGTAAATTGATTCACCATTTATATAAACTCAAGTACTCCCATTTTATGCCAACAATCCGGGGTTTAACCCTAAAGTACTACGTACTTTAATTCTTTCAAAAAGATCTCTTTTTACGTAAAAACAACTCGATGCTAATATCTGTAGTACCAAACACGTTCATGTTTAAATCAAGTACTTTATACTTTTTAAACCAAGTGGCTTACACTTTTAAAACAACGTCAAGTATACTTTTAAAACCCAAGTAACTAACTCTTCTAAGATCAAGGCACTCCTACCTTTTAAAACCAGGCCACTTATATTATTCCATAAAGAAAAGTTCGGTATTTGGAAACAAGTTACTTATACTTTTAAACTCAAGTTACTTCTCTTTTCCCAAAATCAAGTTACATGACTTTCAAAATACTTTAAGTCTCCTTACTTTAGAATGTCAAGAAATCAATACTTGTTTATAATGATTTTATTAACGCAGCCATGATCTAGAAAATGTAATACAATTTTGTCTTATCTTAGCTTCTATGCAGATGGAAGATTCTACTTGTTTTAATATAATTATTTGTCATTACATTTTCCTTTATTAACGCTGCAATGGCTTGTTCGATAGTTATTCCCATTTCCAAAATCAAATAAAACTTTATTCTTTTAAAGACCAAGTACTCATTACTCACGAATGAGGTTTCACCACTTTTTAACACCATTCAGGTCAATTATAAGTCAAGTCTCTTATCTTTTAAAATCAACAAACCATTATTTTACCTACATAAAGTCGTTATAACCAACTTCCCATAAAGCCATTATAACACTTTATGTTTTAAACCTACTAAATTCGTTTAGCACACGTACGTCTACCGTACTACATAGTTCACAACAATCATGCTAGAAAGGATATGAAGAGGTTCACATACCTCGCGACGATTATCGACAATTAGCAAAATGCTCCAAAGTACTATAACCTTGCTAGCCTTTTCCACCCTTCAAGTAGAATACGCTACTCGTAGTACTTCAACCTATAATGGCCATAAAACGTCTATTAACTTCTAGATCTCTTCGTAGAATATTCTAAGTACAAGGTTCCTTATTCTACGGAAAATTGGGCAGCACCTCCCCCCTCGCAACCACATAAATATCCTCCTATATCAAGGCCCGCTACCAAGCCAATAACTCCAAGGGGATTACACGCCCCACAATAATACTACAAGTCTATCAGAATACACCCAATGTAAATACGATTCAATTCTTTTTAATCATCCTCCATATATCATATACTCAATTATACATTACTCTGACATGTAATCTCCAATTACAATAGGGGGATAAAGATCATTACCTCGATAAGCCCAAAATTATCCAAGATTTATAAGTCGATCCTGAGCAACGTTTAGCTCCAATTCCTTACGCCCCAACCCGCTCCGAGCAACCCTTAGATGTTTCTAAACAACTTCTCTTAACACTTCATCCAACTATGAAGATTTCCCTAGGGTTTCATTTTGCGACTATTGGAATAAAGTAGTATTTCCGGGCTCTTATGTTGGGATTACTTTAGAATACTACTAGGGATACAAGGCTAAGGTATTTGGGAGTATACCACAACAATTGAAGAATTTCTACACAAGGTGGGGGGGGTTTGGACGAGAACACATAAGGGGAGGGAGTATAATTTGTTTTGCCTTGGAAACTCTCTAAGTGTGGATGAATAAAGTCTTGCAACAAGGGGGGTATTTATAGAGAAATCAAGGGCTAGGATGAAAGCATGTGTAAGGTGTAGATTGGGGACATGTGTGTGTGGGTTCTACCAACCACATGTCCTCCACAAATTTGAGGCCACATGGGGGTGCCATGTGTCGCCCTCCTACTCGTCCAAAATATTTCATCACCCGAAAATATCCGTAATGACAAAAATCTCGAAAACAAAGTGGGCCCCACAAAACCGTAAATTCCTCCCGTGGGCCCCACGTGACCAATTCCGGAAAAATAAAATCCATAATTCTTATAAATTCTTAAAGTCTCAAATACCAAATTTGAGAATCCAATTCTCAATAATAAACATTTTTCCTTCACGAAGTTCGGAAACTTTTCCGTCGAAAAATCACATCTTTCTTCCTTTCCAATTTTACTGTCGTATTCTCGTACGTACGTCCTCATATATATACCCTGGAACTACGGGGTGTAACAATATCTATACTCGATACCCGCATCATGGAGATCTAGTCCACAGAATATTCATGAGACTATTTCACTCGCATGGGACTCGAACCCGCATGGATCATTTAGACCCGCATGAGTATACCTACTCGCATCATGGATCGCAAGTCCATGGAATAATATATAAAGTTGTCGGCCCTCTAGTGAGGGACGTGGTGATATGGAAATATAACACTTGCACGAATAGCTATCATGAGCAACCATATGCAAGTTAAATAATCTTTGACTCTGATTAGAACAAATAGAATGAAATATCATTTTAGAAAAACCCATGGCATTACCATGTCATGTAATATTAGGGACTTGAACCCAATAGCACCATGTATCGTCACGCACATCCTTTTTATAAAAAGAATCATATCATGTAATATTAGGGACTTGCACTCCAATAACATCATGTACGCCTGTCGCATATCCTTTTTATAAAAAGAATCATATCATGTAATATTAGGAACTTGAACCCAATAGCACCATGTACGTCCGTCGTACATTCTTTCATTTATAAACCCCAAGACACTAGCACTTGTTGTCACGACCCGATCTCGGGCCCGCAACTGGTGCCTTACCCGGGCACCCTAGTAGGTATACATCAGAGAAAACCAGCGGAATAAACTAATAGACATGGAACAATGTAAAATAAGAAACAGGCTAACCGATAAGGTCGCCTTTCAACATATATATAAATCTCAAAAGCCCGAACAATTACATCCTTTACAAACCCAACTCAAAACAGGACTACAGACCTCTAAGAGTTTGACAAAACAACTATGACAGGGCCCCGTCATACCCCTGAATGTACCTGTACCTACACTGACAGGGAACCATACCAAAAGATAAGCCTCCGGAGAAACGGAGCTTCCCAAAACGCAGAACTGTGATCCTATGAGCGAGGATCAACAACCGGTGTACCTCTACATGCGGCATGAACGCTGCCCCCCCGAAGGAGGTCAGTACAACAGGTACCAAGTATGTGAAACTGAAAGTACTGTAATGGAATCATAATAGTCTAAATATAAAACATGAGACATGTATGATAACCAAAATACATTACACTGTGCCTGGTTAATAATAAGAGTAATGAAAATCAATTTCATCTTTTAAAAGACCATTTCACAATATATATAAGCAGTCATGTCAAGTCAGGGACGCATGTCCTCAAAATTATTACTCAAATATAACCATGGGTCTCACGCCCACAATATCAATCATGCCCGTGGAATTCCTTCCTCACTGCCGGCAGTCCATGATATAATATAACACTAATATGTGTACCTGAACACCAGATACCACCTGCGTCATAAAATTGACCGGGCCAAGTAGGAAAGCCAACTACCAGATCCAGCCTGCATCATAAAACTGACCGGGCCAAGTACGGAAGCCAACTACCAGATTAAGCCCGCGTCACGAAACTGACCGGGGCAGGTATCTAAAGCCAACGTACCAGAGCCTACCGTATCACGAGATATGACCGGGGCAAGTATCTAAAGCCACATACCAGAGCCTGCCGTATCACGAGAAATGACCAGGGCAAATATCTAAAGCATGGCCGCATGCCCCCGGAATCTCTCATCGGTGTAAGCATGTCCATGGAACAATCACTGTGGAAGCATACTCGTGGACCCTCCAACAGTGTCGGTATGTCCAAGTAAATAGCAAGATGACCGACCCTCCATCGAGAGACGCGGTAGCATAAGAATACAACACTTGCACAACAAGGTTATCACAAGAAAGCATAGGCAAGTTACCATACTTCTAGACTTTCATTAACATGTAAACTGATTCACCATTTTATAAACTCAAGGTACTTTCATTTATGCCAACAATTCGGGTTTTAACCCCAAAGTACTACGTACTTCAACTCTCTTAAAAAGATCCATTTTTACGTAAAAGCCACACGATACTAATACCCGTAGTATCAAGACACGTTTTTTTTTCAAACTAAGTTACTACACCTTCAGAAAATCATTTCAAGGCTTTTTAAAATCAAGTAACTTCTACTTTCATAATTCAAGTAACCTATTCTTTAAATCAAGTTACCAGTTTAAATCAAATAAATAAATCATTCTTTTATCTTCATAAAGTCGTTATAACTAACTTCTCATAAAGCCATTATAACACGTTATGTTTTAAACCAACCAAAGACAACTACACTCATTTCTGAAATCAAGAGAACTTATTCTTTAAAGACCAAGTACCCATTACTTTCGGAAATATGCTTCACAACTTTTCAACATAATACAAGTCTCTTAACATTTAGAATCAAGTCTAGGACATCAAAATGAAACTAAATTCATTTAACACACGTACGTCTACCGTACTACATATTTCATAATAATCATGCTCAAGAGATAAGAAAGGTTTACATACCTCCTTGGCTTAATCCACTAGCCAAGTCGAATATGCCGCACATAGAATATCAACCTATAATAACCATAACATGTCTATCAACTTCTAGTTTTCTTCGTAGCATATTTCTAAGTATAAGGTCTCTTATTCTACGGAAAATTGGGCAGCACTTCCCCTGTTTCTACGTACTTTTCCACCTTTTTCAAGGCACTAAATAAATAACCTATTGCCTGATTTAAGGCGAAATAATTCAGCAAGTCAAAGGGGATTACACGCCTAACTGGACGTGTAAAAATTCAGCCCCTTAATCTACCAACACTGTCTATTAAAACTAGTCTATAGTCCAATGTAAAAAAACAGTCCATAGTCCAATGTAAAAACAGTCCATTAGTCCACTAATACAATCCATTAGTTCAGTCCTTTAGTTGGTGTTCTTGGCCAACTACTACAATCAAAACTGTCCAGTTTTTCGGCTAGCATGCCAATATTATTTTATTACTTCTTTAAAATCCTCCAACTTATATTCCAATCTTTATATAAGTTATATTAACTTGTTATCAACAAGATTCCTTCATGTCAACAAGTAATAGGTAATGTTTTAACCACTTTAATGGCTAGCATGCCAATTCTCAATTTTAACAACTTTAATGGCTAGCATGCCAATTCTCGATTTTTAACATCTTATTAAGGTCCAAATATTTTCAATCTTCCTTCCACATATCATATACTCAATCATATACTACTAACATATGTAATTTCCAACTTCACTATAAGGACAAAGATTATTACCTCAATAAGCCCAAAAATTCTCCAAGATTATAAGTCGATCCTTAGGAATCTTAGTTCATATTCCTTACGTTCCAATCCACTCCAAGAAACCCTTAGAAGTTCCTATCCAACTTCTCTTAACATTTCATCCAAATATATGAAGATCACCTTAGGGTTTCACTTTGCGACTATCGGATTAACGTAGTATTTCTGGGATTATTGTGTTGGGATATCTTTAGAACACTACAAGGGATACTTGGTTTAAGTATTGAGATTTATCAACAACAATTGAAGAATTTCTATGCCTAAGGGGGGGGGGGGGGGTTGGCCGAGAGCTTCTAAGAGGGAGGGAGTATATTTTGTCTTGAAAATAATTCTAAGTGTTGAAGTCTTCAACCTCTAAGTGTGTTTATAATACAACCAAGGGCTAGGATGAAAGCATGTGTAAGGTGTAGATTGGGGACATGTGTGTGTGGGTTCTACCAGCCACATGTCCTCCACAAATTTGAGACATGTGGCTAGCCACATGTCCCCAAAAAACGTTCATGGGTCACATGGCATGCCTAAATCGGCCATAGGGCCACATGGGGGTGCCATGTGTCGCCCTCCTACTCGTCCAAAATATTTCATCACCCGAAAATATCCGTAATGACAAAAATCTCGAAAACAAAGTGGGCCCCACAAAACCGTAAATTCCTCCCGTGGGCCCCACGTGACCAATTCCGGAAAAATAAAATCCATAATTCTTATAAATTCTTAAAGTCTCAAATACCAAATTTGAGAATCCAATTCTCAATAATAAACATTTTTCCTTCACGAAGTTCGGAAACTTTTCCGTCGAAAAATCACATCTTTCTTCCTTTCCAATTTTATCGTCAGATTCTCGCACGCACGCCCTCATATATATACCCCGAACTACGGGGTGTAACAATATCTATACTCGATACCCGCATCATGGAGATCTAGTCCACAGAATATTCATGAGACTATTTCACTCGCATGGGACTCGAACCCGCATGGATCATTTAGACCCGCATGAGTATACCTACTCGCATCATGGATCGCAAGTCCATGGAATAATATATAAAGTTGTCGGCCCTCTAGTGAGGGACGTGGTGATATGGAAATATAACACTTGCACGAATAGCTATCATGAGCAACCATATGCAAGTTAAATAATCTTTGACTCTGATTAGAACAAATAGAATGAAATATCATTTTAGAAAAACCCATGGCATTACCATGTCATGTAATATTAGGGACTTGAACCCAATAGCACCATGTACGTCTGCCGTACATCCTTTTTATAAAAAGAATCATATCATGTAATATTAGGGACTTGCACCCAATAACATCATGTACGTCTGTCGTACATCCTTTTTATAAAAAGAATCATATCATGTAATATTAGGAACTTGAACCCAATAGCACCATGTACGTCCGTCGTACATTCTTTCATTTATAAACCCCAAGACACTAGCACTTGTTGTCACGACCCGATCTCGGGCCCGCAACTGGTGCCTTACCCGGGCACCCTAGTAGGTATACATCAGAGAAAACCAGCGGAATAAACTAATAGACATGGAACAATGTAAAATAAGAAACAGGCTAACCGATAAGGTCGCCTTTCAACATATATATAAATCTCAAAAGCCCGAACAATTACATCCTTTACAAACCCAACTCAAAACAGGACTACAGACCTCTAAGAGTTTGACAAAACAACTATGACAGGGCCCCGTCATACCCCTGAATGTACCTGTACCTACACTGACAGGGAACCATACCAAAAGATAAGCCTCCGGAGAAACGGAGCTTCCCAAAACGCAGAACTGTGATCCTATGAGCGAGGATCAACAACCGGTGTACCTCTACATGCGGCATGAACGCTGCCCCCCCGAAGGAGGTCAGTACAACAGGTACCAAGTATGTGAAACTGAAAGTACTGTAATGGAATCATAATAGTCTAAATATAAAACAGGAGACATGTATGATAACCAAAATACAGTACACTGTGCCTGGTTAACAATAAGAGTAATGAAAATCAATTTCATCTTTTAAAAGACCATTTCACAATATATATAAGCAGTCATGTCAAGTCAGGGACGCATGTCCTCAAAATTATTACTCAAATATAACCATGGGTCTCACGCCCACAATATCAATCATGCCCGTGGAATTCCTTCCTCACTGCCGGCAGTCCATGATATAATATAACACTAATATGTGTACCTGAACACCAGATACCACCTGCGTCATAAAATTGACCGGGCCAAGTAGGAAAGCCAACTACCAGATCCAGCCTGCATCATAAATCGACCGCGGCAAGTACTGAAGCCAACTACGATTAAGCCCGCCACGAAATCGACCGGTGTATCTAAAGCCAACGCGTGCGAGCCTCATCAGATCACGAGATATGACCGGGGCAAGTATCTAAAGCCACATACGAGCTCGCCAGATCACGAAATGACCAGGCAAATATCTAAAGCATGGCCGCATGCCCCTAATCTCTCATCTGTAAGCATGTCCATGGAACAATCATCGTGGAAGATACTCGTGGACCCTCCAACAGTGTCGGTATGTCCAAGTAAATAGCAAGATGACCGACCCTCCATCGAGAGACGCGGTAGCATAAGAATACAACACTTGCACAACAAGGTTATCACAAGAAAGCATAGGCAAGTTACCATACTTCTAGACTTTCATTAACATGTAAACTGATTCACCATTTTATAAACTCAAGGTACTTTCATTTATGCCAACAATTCGGGTTTTAACCCCAAAGTACTACGTACTTCAACTCTCTTAAAAAGATCCATTTTTACGTAAAAGCCACACGATACTAATACCCGTAGTATCAAGACACGTTTTTTTTTCAAACTAAGTTACTACACCTTCAGAAAATCATTTCAAGGCTTTTTAAAATCAAGTAACTTCTACTTTCATAATTCAAGTAACCTATTCTTTAAATCAAGTTACCAGTTTAAATCAAATAAATAAATCATTCTTTTATCTTCATAAAGTCGTTATAACTAACTTCTCATAAAGCCATTATAACACGTTATGTTTTAAACCAACCAAAGACAACTACACTCATTTCTGAAATCAAGAGAACTTATTCTTTAAAGACCAAGTACCCATTACTTTCGGAAATATGCTTCACAACTTTTCAACATAATACAAGTCTCTTAACATTTAGAATCAAGTCTAGGACATCAAAATGAAACTAAATTCATTTAACACACGTACGTCTACCGTACTACATATTTCATAATAATCATGCTCAAGAGATAAGAAAGGTTTACATACCTCCTTGGCTTAATCCACTAGCCAAGTCGAATATGCCGCACATAGAATATCAACCTATAATAACCATAACATGTCTATCAACTTCTAGTTTTCTTCGTAGCATATTTCTAAGTATAAGGTCTCTTATTCTACGGAAAATTGGGCAGCACTTCCCCTGTTTCTACGTACTTTTCCACCTTTTTCAAGGCCCAAATCAATAACCAATTGCCGATTTAAGGCGCAATAATTCAGAAGTCAGGGATTACACGCCTAATCGACGTAAAAATTCAGCCCCTTAATCTACCAACACCGCCTATTAAAACTAGTCTATAGTCCAATGTAAAAACAGTCCATAGTCCAATGTAAAATAGTCCATTAGTCCACTAATACAATCCATTAGTTCACCCTTTAGTTGGTGTTCTTGCCAACTACTACAATCAAAATGCCCGATTTTTCTACAAGATGTCAATATTATTTTATTACTTCTTTAAAATCCTCCAACTTATATTCCAATCTTTATATAAGTTATATTAACTTGTTATCAACAAGATTCCTTCATGTCAACAAGTAATAGGTAATGTTTTAACCACTTTAATGGCTAGCATGCCAATTCTCAATTTTAACAACTTTAATGGCTAGCATGCCAATTCTCGATTTTTAACATCTTATTAAGGTCCAAATATTTTCAATCTTCCTTCCACATATCATATACTCAATCATATACTACTAACATATGTAATTTCCAACTTCACTATATGACAAAGATTATTACCTCAATAAGCCCAAAATTCTCCAAGATTATAAGTCGAACCTTAGGAATCTTAGTTCATATTCCTTACGTTCCAATCCACTCCAAGAAACCCTTAGAAGTTCCTATCCAACTTCTCTTAACATTTCATCCAAATAGATGAAGATCACCTTAGGGTTTCACTTCATGACTATCGGATTAACGTAGTATTTCTGGGATTATTGTGTTGGGATATCTTTAGAACACTACAAGGGATACTTGGTTTAAGTATTGAGATTTATCAACAACAATTGAAGAATTTCTATGCCTAAGGGGGGGGGGGGGGGGTTGGCCGAGAGCTTCTAAGAGGGAGGGAGTATATTTTGTCTTGAAAATAATTCTAAGTGTTGAAGTCTTCAACCTCTAAGTGTGTTTATAATACAACCAAGGGCTAGGATGAAAGCATGTGTAAGGTGTAGATTGGGGACATGTGTGTGTGGGTTCTACCAGCCACATGTCCTCCACAAATTTGAGACATGTGGCTAGCCACATGTCCCCAAAAAACGTTCATGGGTCACATGGCATGCCTAAATCGGCCATAGGGCCACATGGGGGTGCCATGTGTCGCCCTCCTACTCGTCCAAAATATTTCATCACCCGAAAATATCCGTAATGACAAAAATCTCGAAAACAAAGTGGGCCCCACAAAACCGTAAATTCCTCCCGTGGGCCCCACGTGACCAATTCCGGAAAAATAAAATCCATAATTCTTATAAATTCTTAAAGTCTCAAATACCAAATTTGAGAATCCAATTCTCAATAATAAACATTTTTCCTTCACGAAGTTCGGAAACTTTTCCGTCGAAAAATCACATCTTTCTTCCTTTCCAATTTTACTGTCGTATTCTCGTACGTACGTCCTCATATATATACCCTGGAACTACGGGGTGTAACAATATCTATACTCGATACCCGCATCATGGAGATCTAGTCCACAGAATATTCATGAGACTATTTCACTCGCATGGGACTCGAACCCGCATGGATCATTTAGACCCGCATGAGTATACCTACTCGCATCATGGATCGCAAGTCCATGGAATAATATATAAAGTTGTCGGCCCTCTAGTGAGGGACGTGGTGATATGGAAATATAACACTTGCACGAATAGCTATCATGAGCAACCATATGCAAGTTAAATAATCTTTGACTCTGATTAGAACAAATAGAATGAAATATCATTTTAGAAAAACCCATGGCATTACCATGTCATGTAATATTAGGGACTTGAACCCAATAGCACCATGTACGTCTGCCGTACATCCTTTTTATAAAAAGAATCATATCATGTAATATTAGGGACTTGCACCCAATAACATCATGTACGTCTGTCGTACATCCTTTTTATAAAAAGAATCATATCATGTAATATTAGGAACTTGAACCCAATAGCACCACGACGCCCGTCAGACATTCTTTCATTTATAAACCCCAAGACACTAGCACTTGTTGTCACGACCGATCTCGCCCGCAATCGTGCCTTACCCGCACCCTAGTAGGTATACATCGAGAAAACCAATGAATAAACTAATAGACATGGAACAATGTAAAATAAGAAACAGGCTAACCGATAAGGTCGCCTTTCAACATATATATAAATCTCAAAAGCCCGAACAATTACATCCTTTACAAACCCAACTCAAAACAGGACTACAGACCTCTAAGAGTTTGACAAAACAACTATGACAGGGCCCCGTCATACCCCTGAATGTACCTGTACCTACACTGATAGGGAACCATACCAAAAGATAAGCCTCCGGAGAAACGGAGCTTCCCAAAACGCAGAACTGTGATCCTATGAGCGAGGATCAACAACCGTGTACTTACATGCGGCATGAACGCCGCCTCAAGGAGGTCGATCAACAGTACCAAGTATGTGGCGAAATCAGCATCAGAATGGAATCATAATAGTCTAAATATAAAACATGAGACATGTATGATAACCAAAATACATTACACTGTGCCTGGTTAATAATAAGAGTAATGAAAATCAATTTCATCTTTTAAAAGACCATTTCACAATATATATAAGCAGTCATGTCAAGTCAGGGACGCATGTCCTCAAAATTATTACTCAAATATAACCATGGGTCTCACGCCCACAATATCAATCATGCCCGTGGAATTCCTTCCTCACTGCCGGCAGTCCATGATATAATATAACACTAATATGTGTACCTGAACACCAGATACCACCTGCGTCATAAAATTGACCGGGCCAAGTAGGAAAGCCAACTACCAGATCCAGCCTGCATCATAAAACTGACCGGGCCAAGTACGGAAGCCAACTACCAGATTAAGCCCGCGTCACGAAACTGACCGGGGCAGGTATCTAAAGCCAACGTACCAGAGCCTACCGTATCACGAGATATGACCGGGGCAAGTATCTAAAGCCACATACCAGAGCCTGCCGTATCACGAGAAATGACCAGGGCAAATATATAAAGCATGGCCGCATGCCCCCGGAATCTCTCATCGGTGTAAGCATGTCCATGGAGCAATCATAGTGGAAGCATACTCGTGGACCCTCCAACAGTGTCGGTATGTCCAAGTAAATAGCAAGATGACCGGCCCTCCATCGAGACGCGTAGCATAAGAATACAACACTTGCACAACAAGGTTATCACAAGAAAGCATAGGCAAGTTACCATACTTCTAGACTTTCATTAACATGTAAATCGATTCACCATTTTATAAACTCAAGGTACTTTCATTTATGCCAACAATTCGGTTTTAACCCCAAAGTACTACGTCTTCAACTCTCTTAAAAGATCCATTTTTACGTAAAGCCACACGATACTAATACGTAGTATCAAGACACGCTTTTTCAAACTAAGTTACTACACCTTCGTAAAATCATTTCAAGGCTTTTTAAAATCAAGTAACTTCTACTTTCATAATTCAAGTAACCTATTCTTTAAATCAAGTTACCAGTTTAAATCAAATAAATAAATCATTCTTTTATCTTCATAAAGTCGTTATAACTAACTTCTCATAAAGCCATTATAACACGTTATGTTTTAAACCAACCAAAGACAACTACACTCATTTCTGAAATAAAGAGAACTTATTCTTTAAAGACCAAGTACCCATTACTTTCTAAATATGCTTCACAACTTTTCAACATAATACAAGTCTCTTAACATTTAGAATCAAGTCTAGGACATCAAAATGAAACTAAATTCATTTAACACACGACGCTCACCGTACTACATATTTCATAATAATCATGCTCAAGAGATAAGAAAGGTTTACATACCTCCTTGGCTTAATCCACTAGCCAAGTCGAATATGCCGCACATAGAATATCAACCTATAATAACCATAACATGTCTATCAACTTCTAGTTTTCTTCGTAGCATATTTCTAAGTATAAGGTCTCTTATTCTACGGAAAATTGGGCAGCACTTCCCCTGTTTCTACGTACTTTTCCACCTTTTTCAAGGCCCGAAATCAATAACCAATTGCCAGATTTAAGGCGCAATAATTCAGCAAGTCAAAGGGGATTACACGCCTAACTGGACGTGTAAAAATTCAGCCCCTTAATCTACCAACACTGCCTATTAAAACTAGTCTATAGTCCAATGTAAAAAAACAGTCCATAGTCCAATGTAAAAACAGTCCATTAGTCCACTAATACAATCCATTAGTTCAGTCCTTTAGTTGGTGTTCTTGGCCAACTACTACAATCAAAACTGTCCAGTTTTTCGGCTAGCATGCCAATATTATTTTATTACTTCTTTAAAATCCTCCAACTTATATTCCAATCTTTATATAAGTTATATTAACTTGTTATCAACAAGATTCCTTCATGTCAACAAGTAATAGGTAATGTTTTAACCACTTTAATGGCTAGCATGCCAATTCTCAATTTTAACAACTTTAATGGCTAGCATGCCAATTCTCGATTTTTAACATCTTATTAAGGTCCAAATATTTTCAATCTTCCTTCCACATATCATATACTCAATCATATACTACTAACATATGTAATTTCCAACTTCACTATAAGGACAAAGATTATTACCTCAATAAGCCCAAAAATTCTCCAAGATTATAAGTCGATCCTTAGGAATCTTAGTTCATATTCCTTACGCTCCAATCCACTCCAAGAAACCCTTAGAAGTTCCTATCCAACTTCTCTTAACATTTCATCCAAATATACGAAGATCACCTGTGGTTTCACTGCGACTATCGGATTAACGTAGTATTTCTGGGATTATTGTGTTGGGATATCTTTAGAACACTACAAGGGATACTTGGTTTAAGTATTGAGATTTATCAACAACAATTGAAGAATTTCTATGCCGAAGGGGTTGGCGAGAGCTTCAAGAGGAGGAGTATATTTTGTCTTGAAAATAATTCTAAGTGTCAAGTCTTCAACCTCTAAGTGTGTTTATAATACAACCAAGGGCTAGGATGAAAGCATGTGTAAGGTGTAGATTGGGGACATGTGTGTGTGGGTTCTACCAGCCACATGTCGTCCACAACTTTGCGGCATGTGGCTCGCGACATGTCCCCAAAAACGCTCATGGGTCATACGGCATGCCTAAATCGCCATAGGCCACATTGGGTGCCATGTGTCGCCTCCTACTGCCCAAAATATTTCATCACCCGAAAATATCCGTAATGACAAAAATCTCGAAAACAAAGTGGGCCCCACAAAACCGTAAATTCCTCCCGTGGGCCCCACGTGACCAATTCCGGAAAAATAAAATCCATAATTCTTATAAATTCTTAAAGTCTCAAATACCAAATTTGAGAATCCAATTCTCAATAATAAACATTTTTCCTTCACGAAGTTCGGAAACTTTTCCGTCGAAAAATCACATCTTTCTTCCTTTCCAATTTTACTGTCGTATTCTCGTACGTACGTCCTCATATATATACCCTGGAACTACGGGGTGTAACAATATCTATACTCGATACCCGCATCATGGAGATCTAGTCCACAGAATATTCATGAGACTATTTCACTCGCATGGGACTCGAACCCGCATGGATCATTTAGACCCGCATGAGTATACCTACTCGCATCATGGATCGCAAGTCCATGGAATAATATATAAAGTTGTCGGCCCTCTAGTGAGGGACGTGGTGATATGGAAATATAACACTTGCACGAATAGCTATCATGAGCAACCATATGCAAGTTAAATAATCTTTGACTCTGATTAGAACAAATAGAATGAAATATCATTTTAGAAAAACCCATGGCATTACCATGTCATGTAATATTAGGGACTTGAACCCAATAGCACCATGTACGTCTGCCGTACATCCTTTTTATAAAAAGAATCATATAATGTAATATTAGGGACTTGCACTAATAACATCATGTACGTCTGTCAGACATCCTTTTTATAAAAAGAATCATATCATGTAATATTAGGAACTTGAACCCAATAGCACCACGACGTCCAGACATTCTTTCATTTATAAACCCCAAGACACTAGCACTTGTTGTCACGACCGATCTCGCCCGCAATCGTGCCTTACCCGCACCCTAGTAGGTATACATCGAGAAAACCAAATAATAAACTAATAGACATGGAACAATGTAAAATAAGAAACAGGCTAACCGATAAGGTCGCCTTTCAACATATATATAAATCTCAAAAGCCCGAACAATTACATCCTTTACAAACCCAACTCAAAACAGGACTACAGCACTTAAGAGTTTGACAAAACAACTATGACAGGACCCACATACTCGAATGTACTGCACCTACACCGACAGTGGAACCATACTAAAAGATAAGCCTCCGAGAAACGGAGCTTCCTAAAACGCAGAATCGTGATCCTATGAGCGAGGATCAACAACCGTGTACTCTACATGCGGCATGAACGCCGCCCCAAGGAGGTCGACAACAGTACCAAGTATGTGAAATCAGTATCAGAATGGAATCATAATAGTCTAAATATAAAACATGAGACATGTATGATAACCAAAATACATTACACTGTGCCTGGTTAATAATAAGAGTAATGAAAATCAATTTCATCTTTTAAAAGACCATTTCACAATATATATAAGCAGTCATGTCAAGTCAGGGACGCATGTCCTCAAAATTATTACTCAAATATAACCATGGGTCTCACGCCCACAATATCAATCATGCCCGTGGAATTCCTTCCTCACTGCCGGCAGTCCATGATATAATATAACACTAATATGTGTACCTGAACACCAGATACCACCTGCGTCATAAAATTGACCGGGCCAAGTAGGAAAGCCAACTACCAGATCCAGCCTGCATCATAAAACTGACCGGGCCAAGTACGGAAGCCAACTACCAGATTAAGCCCGCCACGAACCGACTCGGTATCTAAAGCCAACGTGCGAGCCTCATCAGATCACGAGATATGGCCGGCAAGTATCTAAAGCCACATACCGAGCTCGCCAGATCACGAAATGACCAGGCAAATATATAAAGCATGGCCGCATGCCCCTAATCTCTCATCTGTAAGCATGTCCATGGAACAATCATCGTGGAAGATACTCGCGACCCTCCAACAAAGGTTTCGGTATGTCCAAGTAAATAGCAAGATGACCGACCCTCCATCGAGAGACGCGGTAGCATAAGAATACAACACTTGCACAACAAGGTTATCACAAGAAAGCATAGGCAAGTTACCATACTTCTAGACTTTCATTAACATGTAAACTGATTCACCATTTTATAAACTCAAGGTACTTTCATTTATGCCAACAATTCGGGTTTTAACCCCAAAGTACTACGTACTTCAACTCTCTTAAAAAGATCCATTTTTACGTAAAAGCCACACGATACTAATACCCGTAGTATCAAGACACGTTTTTTTTTCAAACTAAGTTACTACACCTTCAGAAAATCATTTCAAGGCTTTTTAAAATCAAGTAACTTCTACTTTCATAATTCAAGTAACCTATTCTTTAAATCAAGTTACCAGTTTAAATCAAATAAATAAATCATTCTTTTATCTTCATAAAGTCGTTATAACTAACTTCTCATAAAGTCATTATAACACGTTATGTTTTAAACCAACCAAAGACAACTACACTCATTTCTGAAATCAAGAGAACTTATTCTTTAAAGACCAAGTACCCATTACTTTCGGAAATATGCTTCACAACTTTTCAACATAATACAAGTCTCTTAACATTTAGAATCAAGTCTAGGACATCAAAATGAAACTAAATTCATTTAACACACGTACGTCTACCGTACTACATATTTCATAATAATCATGCTCAAGAGATAAGAAAGGTTTACATACCTCCTTGGCTTAATCCACTAGCCAAGTCGAATATGCCGCACATAGAATATCAACCTATAATAACCATAACATGTCTATCAACTTCTAGTTTTCTTCGTAGCATATTTCTAAGTATAAGGTCTCTTATTCTACGGAAAATTGGGCAGCACTTCCCCTGTTTCTACGTACTTTTCCACCTTTTTCAAGGCCCGAAATCAATAACCAATTGCCAGATTTAAGGCGCAATAATTCAGCAAGTCAAAGGGGATTACACGCCTAACTGGACGTGTAAAAATTCAGCCCCTTAATCTACCAACACTGTCTATTAAAACTAGTCTATAGTCCAATGTAAAAAAACAGTCCATAGTCCAATGTAAAAACAGTCCATTAGTCCACTAATACAATCCATTAGTTCAGTCCTTTAGTTGGTGTTCTTGGCCAACTACTACAATCAAAACTGTCCAGTTTTTCGGCTAGCATGCCAATATTATTTTATTACTTCTTTAAAATCCTCCAACTTATATTCCAATCTTTATATAAGTTATATTAACTTGTTATCAACAAGATTCCTTCATGTCAACAAGTAATAGGTAATGTTTTAACCACTTTAATGGCTAGCATGCCAATTCTCAATTTTAACAACTTTAATGGCTAGCATGCCAATTCTCGATTTTTAACATCTTATTAAGGTCCAAATATTTTCAATCTTCCTTCCACATATCATATACTCAATCATATACTACTAACATATGTAATTTCCAACTTCACTATAAGGACAAAGATTATTACCTCAATAAGCCCAAAAATTCTCTAAGATTATAAGTCGATCCTTAGGAATCTTAGTTCATATTCCTTACGTTCCAATCCACTCCAAGAAACCCTTAGAAGTTCCTATCCAACTTCTCTTAACATTTCATCCAAATATATGAAGATCACCTTAGGGTTTCACTTTGCGACTATCGGATTAACGTAGTATTTCGGGATTATTGTGTTGGGATATCTTTAGAACACTACAAGGGATACTTGGTTTAAGTATTGAGATTTATCAACAACAATTGAAGAATTTCTATGCCTAAGGGGGTGGCGAGAGCTTCTAAGAGGGAGGGAGTATATTTTGTCTTGAAAATAATTCTAAGTGTTGAAGTCTTCAACCTCTAAGTGTGTTTATAATACAACCAAGGGCTAGGATTGAAACAAATGTGTGGTTGAGATTGGGGACAACTGTGTGTGGGTCCCACAAGCCACTTGTCCTCACAAATATCTTGGCCACTTGGCTTGTCCACACCAAATCGCCCCACATGGGCCCACACGGGGTGACACGTGTCGCCCTCCTATTCGTCCAAAATATTTCATCTCCTAAAAACATCCATATTGGCCCAAATCTCAAAAAATATTGTGGGCCCCACAAAACCGTAAATTTTTCCCGTGGGCCCCACGTGACCAATTCTTGAAATAAAATCCATAATTCTTTTATATTCCAAGAAGTCCAAATACCAAATTTGGGAATCCAATCCCCATTTATAAACCTCTTTCCTTCATAAGATTCGAAATATTTTCCGTAGGAAAAACAAATCTTTCTTCCTTTTCGAACTTAATGTTGTATTCTCGTACGTACGTCCTTACATACATACCCTGGAACTACGGGGTGTAACACTTGTAGCATCAAGGCACTTTCACTTTTAAAATAAAGTTACTTACACTTTTAAAATCAAGTAATTTATACTTTTAAAATCAAGTCACTTCCACCTCATGTACCACATGAAATCTAGATTCATTTAAAATACGTACGTCCACCGTACACTCATTTTATAAAGTTCATGCTCAAGGAAGAAAGGAAGAGTTCACATATCTTATAGGTTCTACCAACTTGACAACTAGAATACGTCTCAAGTAGTACTTCAACCTATAATGATAATAACACGTCTATCAAATTCATGAATACTAGTATACGTAGTATATACTATACCACATAAAGACTCCTTTCATATAAAAATCCGGGCAGCACTTCCCCTATTTATATATATATTTCCACCTTATAAATAATGCCAATAACATCAATAACCAAGCACCACTTAAGGGCACAACCAAAACAGCAACCAAGGTGATTCACACACTTACTTCTTATTTTAATCCGGCTTCTTAATCCACTTAAAAACAGTCCACAAAAATAGTCCATACTTCTACAACAATGAGGGTAAAATGTGAAGCTTACAACACCTTAATATACCCTTATTCCTTTAGGACTTACGTTAGTGATTTACCACATTAAACATGCATAATGATAACTGAATTTCCAGCATTATAACACCACAAAACAGTCCCTAAAACTGCACAACAATATCCAACAATTTTAAGCAGTTTTCGGCCAACACACAACTAAAGCCCTTTTCACAATTCCTTATAATCCAACTCACATTTCAACATGTTTATATAAACAGTTTCAACTTGTAACAACATGATTTTCTTCATTTTAACATGCGATTAGTGACGTTAAATAACAACAATAACCAACGAATCCAACATTACCAAAATTGTCCAGTTTTGGCTATCATGCCCAAAATTGTGACATGCATTTCTTATTATCCTTTTCTCTTAACACAAGTTCATCTATCAATTATAACTTCATGTAACTTCTAATTCACTTCAAGAGTAAGAATAAATCTTACCTCAATCTTAGCCCAAAACAGTCCCAAAGTCACGGCAACACCACACTGTTTTGCACCACTTTTTCAAGTTACAATAACACACATGTATCCTCTACAATATTGTATCCATCTTGCTTTCATGTTTTTCTTCCAATAAGTTCATCAACAAGCTTAGGGTTTCAAGACAACTTTGTTGTCAAAACCGCGATCCACAATCTTGCAAGGTTAACTTGGCTTAGAACTTGGTTAAGGTGCTTAATCTTGTAAAATAAGTTACACTTGTTCTTCACTTTATCTAGGGATTTTCGAGACTCTTGGAAGAGAAGGAGAGATGAGGGTTTGAAAGGATGAAGATAATATGTTCTAAGTCTTTCAAGAATTGTAAAGCCTTGTACAATATATAAGTGTATACATAGCACAAGTGAAGGGGGACCCTTGAAGCTCCACTTGTCCACTTGTCTTCCCTTCTCATAAAATATCTTCTACACTTAGCCATATATCTCTATATTTTCTATGGCTTCACTTACCATATACCAAGACTTAATTAATTTAACACTTAGTCCATAATTCTATTGGAAAGAATTCAATTACTAGAATTAATTTTTGTCATCACATTAATCTCGAAAATTTTCCATATAAGAAAATGTAAAAATCCTTTCTTTCCAACATTCAAATCTAATTTCCATAATCATGTTCTCACTTAGTAGCTATGGAATTACGGGGTGTAACACTCCTCTTCTCCTCATTCAGCTGAAAACCTCCCTCATCCCATAGCAAAAATTTAAGTGTTTACTTCTTCTTCCTAGCCTAAGGTCTTCCACAAGTTACAAGCTAAAGAAACACCACAAAATAGTGGGGGAAAAAACATTGTGGCTGCCGAGAATTTAGCCCAGAAAATTCCAATTTTAAGATGAAACTTTTAGAAGAAAAATATGTAAGAATGATGGAATAAACTTGTAGAATACATGCATGTCATTTTGGAGTTGAAGAATTGATAAAAATGGTGAAGAACACTTGAGCTTTGGACCGAGACTGAATGGACTGTTTTGGCAAGATTAAGGTAAGAAATTCTTCTTCTCATGGTATAATTGGAGTTGCATGTTGTTGTAGTTAAGAGATAAACTCATGTTAAAGAAGAATTAGAAATAAGAAATTGCATGTGATTGTTGTTGATGTTGTTGAACCAATTGGAAATGATATTATCGATTTTAGAGACTGTTTTGTGGATATTAGATTTAAGTGTTGTTGTTGTTATCCTTGCCACTAATTGCATGTTGAAAATTGAAGGAAAATCTTGATATTTAAGTTGTAATTAGTTGTATGGAAGTTGTTACACCCCGTAGTTCCAGGGTATGTATGTGAGGACGTACGTACGAGAATACGACATTAATATTGGAAAGGAAGAAAGATGTGATTTTTCGACGGAAAAGTTTCCGGATTTTGTGAAGGAAAAAGGTTCGTTAATGGGAATTGGATTCCCAGATTTGGTATTCGGACTTCTTGGAATTTTAGAGAATTATGGAATTTTATTTTCAGAATTGGTCACGTGGGGCCCACGGGAGAAATTTACGGTTTTGTGGGGCCCACTTTATTTTTGAGATTTTGGACATTGTGGATATTTACGGAAGATGAAATATTTTGGACGAGTAGGGGGGCGACATGTGTCACCCCCAAGTGGCCATTGTGGCCGAAATCTTGTTGCCATGTGGCCTCTTGGTCGAATTGGGTTGACATGTGGCTAGCCACTTGTCTTACTTGGACAAGTGGCTTGTGTCACACACACTTGTCCCCAAGATCTACCACACACTTGCTTTCATCTTGACCTTTGATTTCTCTATAAATACCCCCCTTAAGTTGCAAGACTTCATCATCCACACTTAAGTTTTTCCAAGGCAAAAATACCCCATCCCTTTGTGGTGTTCTCGTCCACCCCCCACTTTGTGTAGAGAAATACTTCAATTGTTGTTGTATAAATCCAAATACCTTAGCCTAGTGTCCCTAGTAGTATTCTAAAGTAATCCCAA
Organism: Przewalskia tangutica; assembly: GCA_029844215.1. NCBI lineage: Eukaryota > Viridiplantae > Streptophyta > Magnoliopsida > Solanales > Solanaceae > Przewalskia > Przewalskia tangutica. Next base: position 111,720,696 of record CM056718.1, read on the forward strand.
CATAAGAGCCGGAAATACTACTTTATTCCAATAGTCGGAAAATGAAACCCTAGGAAAATCTTCATAGCTTGGATGAAGTGCTAAGAGAAGTTGTTTACAAACTTCTAAGGGTTGCTTGGAGCGGATTGGAGCGTAAGGAATAGGAGCTAAACGTTGCTCAGGATCGACTTATAAATCTTGGATAATTTTGGGCTTATCGATGTAATGATCTATGTCCTTCTATTGTAATTGGAAATTACATATTGTAGTAGTTTATAATTGAGTAAGATATTTGGAAGGATGATTAAAAAGAATTGAACTGTATTTACATTGGACTGTATTTACAGTAGACTTGTGTAGTATTACTGTGGGGCAGTTTTGTACACGTCCAGTAGGCGTGTAATCCACTTTGAGTTGTTGGCTTGGTAGCGGGACTTGATAAATGAGGATATATGTGGTTTCGGGAGAGGAGGTGCTGCCGAATTTTCCGTAGAATATGGAACCTTGTACTTAGAAATGTTCTACGAAGAGATCTAAAAGTTAATAGACGTTTTGTGACCATTATAGGTTGAAGTACTACGAGTAGCGTATTCTACTTGAAGGGTGGAAAAGGCTAGCAAGGGTATAGTACTTTGGAGCATTTTGCTATTTGTCGATAATCGTCGCGAGGTATTGTTGACACCCAATTTTGACCCTCCCGTCCAGTCATTAGCTATAAAATTAGACTAATTTTGTAAAATAATTTTTATGATTTTTTATAATAAAATGCAGCGATAAAACATTAAATACAGATATAAATAAGCAATTTAATAATGGCACCGCATCTTACGTAGAGTATTAAGTACTTAGAGTCCCGCGCCCGCATTAATTAATTTTAAGCTCTGTCAAACAATTCTTAAATAATTAATAAATACATAAAATAAATAATTTAGCAATGACGTTGTGTCAAGTAGCATAGTCGCATTTATTAATACGCAAAACAATTTTATAACTTATTTTAAATAATAATGCACAATAATAAGATTTTAAATAATAGCGCCGCATTCTAAAATATTAAGCACTAATTAAATAGCACACCCGCATTTATAACAATTAGATTAATAAAGCACCTAAATAATTTAAGCACAATTTATTAATTTAATTTACCACTAATTAACTAATTAGGCACCTAAAACTAATAATTATAACACTACATCTAATCAGCACACTCTTTAAAATTACCAGCCCAACCCGCAAGGCCCAGTCCCTTAGTTTCCCTTATCGCCATTTCACGCCCACCGCCAACAAAAACCTAAACCCTCAAATTTCTTTTACACTCCCCATCGTCCACAACGATAATGAACGAAACCCTAAAATTCCTATGTCGCCGCACCTCCCCATCGCAAAGACTAAGACTTAGCCCGAGATTCTCGCCGGAGAATCCGGGGTTTCCTTTACCCACGCACACCTAGCTGATTTCTTACCATAACCAGCACTTGCTTCAAAATCAGTAACAAATCGCACAAAATCACTTACGAATCAAGCCCAAATCTCGTCCAAAATCAGCCTTTATTACTTACCAACTTGGAACCCAAAATCCTAGCTATAAATACAGAACGTTTAGGCATGCAATAGGCATTCGAACAGACGGAGAGCACAACAGAGCAGGGTCAGGGGGAAATCGTTTTCACACATGTAAGAAGAGTAGCGGAACATAGAGCTTGGAGGGCAAAACCAATGCGTGCATCAGAACAGAACTCAGCCAGGAGAAGAATCGAGAACAGAGAGCATCGGGAGTTAGGGGGCTCAGCACCCAGACCATTAGCACCGCAAGAATAGGAAGTTCGAATCCCTTCTTACAATTCTAGCCAAGAAATCAGCAAACAAATCTTGCCCTTTTCGCATCGTAAACCCAAAACCCATCGAGTGGACCGACGACTTGATACGCTGTCTCGGTTCGCTGTCCGGAGAAGGTAAATCTATCATCCCTTTCGAATATCGTTCCTTTATGCTAATTTGTGTGCTCTGTTCTATATGTACTGGTTATGATAGTTAGTGTCATTATATGGATCTGAATCGGTTTCGCTGGCCTCGATTTATATTCGGATTGATCACATGATAATCTGTGATTGATGTACTGGTCTAGGAATGCTTAAGTTAAAAGCTTAATGTGTGTCTGTCTTGTTATTAAGTGTTAAGCGACATCATGTTTGTAAACCTTAACTGGCCAGTAAATAAATATACCAGCCTGAGTGGGAAAAATCGTCTATGATGACTTGTAAGGCTCTCTTATTCTCTGCTTTATAGTCTGCCATATCCCTTGGATCATTAAATGGTTTGTATGCCAGCATGTTTAGAACTTATCATACCATGTCAACCTTAAGTCATTGTTTGTCTACATTCTGACCTGCAAGCTTGATCATATTAATAGCAGTATATAATACTATAACATATGATGGTTTGAGTAATTATGTTCCGAGAACAGGAAATCCTAGTCTCTTATTAAAATTATGTTTGTAACTTACCCATTAGGACATAGGTTATGATTGTTCCAGTTTTTTCTGAATCTATTCGTGTGAACCTATTGTGTCTTGCAAATGGTTTAGTACAAGTAGGGAGTAATGCTTCCTCTTTTAGTATGTTGCATCTGATCCTGTCTTCAAAGTGTTCTTGTTTGCTTGCTTGGTTTTTCTGGATCACTCTTCTGAAACTTGTTAATTAATTATGGTATGTATCTCGGCCCTTTCTCATGTTAACCCATCAGTTTGCTTGTCCCTGTTGAATGTGACTATACCAGCTTCGCGATTAGTTAGAGAGGAATATACCACTTAGCTGCTGTCTGCATACTAAATGTGTTTCAATGCTCCTTGACATGGACTCATTTGCATACATGTTGATCATTATGTATAACTAGGTGCTTGCTAGACCAGTTTTCCAGGTGGTCTTAAGGTCTAAAATGTTCATATTTCTGTTATAAAAATCATTATTGAACACTGTCGTATACAGTTAATGGATATTGGAGTTCATATATTCCCTAACATATCGTACATATCCTGTTTTAAGTGGCTGTGTATATGCTAAAATATGGGCTTCTGAAATGGATTTGGAATATGTATGTCAACAGGGATCATGGCCCTCCCTTTTCCTTCATAAGGATCTGATGGGCCTGAAAGCCCACTACCCCTGTTTGTCCCCACTTCTGAAATGTCCCACTACTGTTAGCATGGATTGGGCCCAATGCATGTCTCGTTAGTTGTCAATGTGCATACATGTTGGATATGAATACTTGTCACTAGGCCCATCACACTTGGGCCGATTCTCCTAAAAAAATAATCTGAAAATCATTATTGAAACCTGTCCATTCGGTTTGGGCAGTCGAGTAAGAATGTGTGTACATGTCTCTTCCATTTTGTTCAACAAACGTGTCATGTTTACTTGCATTATTAATATGACTTGGATAGATACTAATTCTTATCTTTTCTTTTTTTTTTACATGAAATGCCCCGGAGCAACACAGAGTCTCATGGCGAGACTCATCTTGAGCTACTTCAAATGAAGGCCCACATTTATGAGCATCCACCCCACATAGAAATTCCAAGTCGCCGGCGAAAAGACATCGCCTCTCCTTCGAGTCATCTTTACTTATTCTTTATTCTGCCTCATTTATTTGTTGTAAATTAATGGTCTAACGCTATACTAATTAATTAGCACTTAGAACAGTTAAAACCTGAATCAATAGCTAGAAATTAATTTGATTTGCTTACCTTAGGTTAATTACTTTAGGCTCGCCTCGCCTTGCTTAATAGTTACAATAAACCGCTTAATACTCTACACTTGCATAATAAATAGTCAAGATATTTTTAACTGTGTTGCACAATAGATACGTTTTGTCACCATAGTCTCACATTACCATGTTAAGCAATATATACCCCTTAGGTAAAGGAATACTTGCATACATTTTTTTACTCTAGGAATACATTTGCCTCTTTTGAAACTAGCCCTTATATTTTAAACAAATCCCATAGCTTTTTATGCCCTGCTTAAAAACTCTCAAATATGTATTTCATTAGCAATAATTAACCCTAGATTTGGCAGGACAACCGCAAGTTAGCGGATCTTAGAGGGTGCCTAACCCCTTCCCTCTAGATTAATAAAGAGCCCTTACCCAGAATCTCATTAAGTTTAGCAGATCATTAAAATGGAGTTAGTGTTGACTTTTACCTAAGTTGACGTTTAGGTGTCCTAATTCACCCAAAATAATTAGGTGGCGACTCCCTAGCAACCCTTTAGCATTTTAGCACCTTAGCACTTTTAAATTGCTAGTACTTTTAAAGCACCCTTTTTAAAAAAAACATTTAACACTTTTGCACTTTAGCATTTATTATTCATTTTCTAACTTTTTTTATTAAGCAGGAGTTTCGATATAAAATGTCGCGGCCGAAAATGGGCGTGACAGAAATGGCGACTCCACTGGGGATTTTAGGTTCTTAACCACAACAGACCTAGGGTTATTATTTGGCATTACTTTTTGCATTTAATTTTGTGTGATGTATTTTTGTTTTATTTATTTTAATTGCTACATGCTTTACTGCTTTCCTTAAACTGGCATTCCGCTCATATTTCTTCCATTCTGGAAAATTCACACTATCACACACTCACGCGCTGGTGTGCTTCGCGCACCCGCAAATTTCTTTCAAAAATATCCAAATTTTAGGAGAGTTGGCGCCTGCGCGGAGTTAGATCGGTTCGTCTGATCAGCCGTGTAGCCTTCTCACTCGAGTTGTCCGCTAAGGGAACCTTGCGTCTAGTAAAGCCAAATCTTAGAAACTCAGGATAGAGGTATACCACCCTCTATTTTAAGGCATGCATGCATTTACCTTAGGTGGGTCGGTCCTTGGTATCGACACCACAATTAGGAAAACACCAAACTTGTCGACGGGTTCTTCAACCCAACGACCAACCAGCATATTATGTGTAGCGTGGCAATGATAGACAAATTCAAACCTAATCATGTCATGCTGAAATTGGAAAAAGTGCACCGTCATTTGGTCGCCATTTCCAACAAAAGCATTACAGTTGGACGGTTTGGACAAATCCATCATGACCTCGCATATGTGACGTTTATGCCTACCTCTTGCATCAAAGGGTCCCCATGCATGTTAGGACTCGCTTGCAATGTGACAATTTATATGCAACATGTACTTGCTAAATGTTTTTACACTTTTGCAAAATCACGTACTTTACACTAACGCAGTTTGCTACATGTTGTCTAAAGGACTTATCATCTCCCCCAAAGGTCGATTTGTATTTGACTAGGCAATGACAGAGCATCAATATTTCACAAGATCAAAGGCACGGTCCAGCGACGTGACCGATTCAAGGGGATTTGAGCAGAACGAGTCGAAACCTGTCTTGGTTCCTATAGGCAAAGCAGAGGTCTCAGAAAAGAAAAACAACATAGATATTTGAACTACGTTCGACCTGATTCCCTTGACGGATACGTAGGCGGCCACATCGGCCTCGGTCCCACCTTTAGAATTTTACCCAATATTTGCTTGTAATGAACTACGTCATGACCTGATTCCCTCATGGGGATACGTAGGCGGCCTAAATCGGCTTCGGTCACACCATTAGGAAACTTTCCCTTCGTTCTGAAAATAACGAGAATACACACAACATACAAGCAACTCCATTGAGACCCACTTTAGGTCAAACGCCCTTGCATATTCAAAACTGGGACAAGGTAGGAAACCAGACAGGGGTTGCAGGTCCAAACAGGCCAGGCACGCAGATATCAAGGAACAAGGCGGCGAAGTCAAATGCGAATCGACCCCCCCCCCCCCAAACTCACAAATTTTCTTTGGTAGCCGGTTTTCATAATGAAGCGAGAAAGTGCAATAGCCAAGCGTAAAATACGGCAAGAAGTTTCTTCGCAAAGCGAAAAAAGCGGCAGAGCAGAGGATATGACGACAATACAAAATTCAAAGTCCGCATCAGAAGCAGCAGAAGCAGAAAAAGGCATCGACAATCAACAGTCAAAATTCTGAATTCCGCAACAAGGGCTAGCGCATCAGCGCGGGCATAAAGTCAAATTTGCAACCAACGCATCGCACCCAACAAAGGCATCATGACAATTCGCTTGCATGATTTAGCATGTCCGCATAAGGACAACATCTCGATATTCATCCGCGATCGTGACGACATCTCTACCCATAAAATTGCACTTCTCATATGCATTTATCATTTCGTTTAAACAGGTATACACTAATTTTTCTCAAACTTAGCTTGCAGGAGCATTTATTCTACAGGCGAGCGAAGAATACGCCCAGTGCAACGACGTTATCGCGATTATGTCCAGTAACGACATCATCAGCATTGCGCCTACGCAATGACGCCAAAGAAGAATACGCCCAGTGCAACGACGTTATCAGTATTATGTCCAGGCAACGACATCATCAGCACTGCGTCTACGCAACGACGCCAGCAGCAATACGTCCAGGCAACGACGTTATCAACATTATGTCCAGGCAACGACATCATCAGCATTGCGTCTACGCAACGACGCCAGCAGCAACACGTCCAGGCAACGACGTTATCAGCATTGCGTCTACGCAACGACGCCAGCAGCAATACGTCCAGGCAACGACGTTATCAGCATTATGTCCAGGCAACGACATCATCAGCATTGCGTCTACGCAACGACGCCAAGAAGAATACGCCCGTGCAACGACGTTATCGCGATTATGTCCGTGCAACGACATCATCGCGATTGTGTCACGCAACGATGCCAGCAGAATACGCCCGTGCGACGACGTTATCAGCATTATGTCCAGGCAACGACATCATCAGCATTGCGTCTACGCAACGACGCCAGCAGCAATACGTCCAGACAACGACGTTATCGCGATTATGTCCACCAACGACATCATCGCGATTGCGCTACGCAACGACGCCAACAACAATACGTCCAGGCAACGACGTTATCAGCATTATGTCCAGGCAACGACATCATCAGCATTGCGTCTACGCAACGACGCCAGCAGCAACACGTCCAGGCAACGACATCATCAGCATTGCGTCTACGCAACGACGCCAGCAGCAACACGTCCAGGCAACGACGTCATCAGCATCGCGTCTACGCAACGACGCCACCAGCAATACGTCCAAGCAACGACGTTAGCAACATTATGTCCAGGCAACGACATCATCAGCATTGCGTCTACGCAACGACGCCAGCAGCAACACGTCCAGGAAACGACGTTATCAGCACAACAAGTCCGAAAACGACGCTATCATCAGCATATCACATCTACGCAAGGACGATTTCTATACTCTCAAACTGCATTTCTTATTCATGCTTTATTGTTCTGTCTTAGCAGTTATGCACTAATTCTTCCTTGAGCTTTAGTCTACAGGGGCAACTGCAGCAAGGACAACATATCCGCATTCACAATCGCAACACGTCCGTGCAAGGGCGAAATCACAGCATTTGCAGCATCGCATCAACACTGCGGGCATCACATTTTTGCAGGATAACATTTTCTACTCACAGTTGCATTGCTTTAAAAATTATGCATCATCATTCTGCCTTAACAGCTATGCACTAACCGTTTGTTTAAGTCTTAGCATGCAGGAGCAGGAGCACAACGTGGATTTTCTCTTCAAATGAATCGGGCAATTTGTTGGGGCCAACCTTCCCAATGAATGACGTAAGCAGCCGTCGGTCCACTCGTTCCGCATCACCATAAAACCCAGCACCATAAGCCATAGCGGTACACCCCAGGTTCAAGCCAGTTATTTTTATTTTTTGCTTTTTGCACCATAGCCCAGTGTCATCATAACTCGACACTGAGACAAATTTTGAGCCCGCGTTAGCCCGCCTTGGTGTCTTGACCGTGGTAGCCCAGTGTCGTCATAACTCGACACTAAGACAAGCTTTGAGTCCGCGTTAGCCCGCCTTGGTGTTTTGACCATGGTAGCCCAGTGTCGTCATAACTCAACACTGGGACAAGCTTTGAGTCCGCGTTAGCCCGCCTTGGTGTTTGACCATGGCAGCCCAGTGTCGTCATAACTCGACACTGGGACAGATTTTGATTTTGCGTCAGCCTTGTCTTAATTGCCCAACATTTTTACAAATCTGAGGATCGAGACAAAATTGGCTATGAGTCAACGTCTTTGTCCGAAGATTCTTCTATCATCTCCATACAAAGAGGGACAAGTTGTTGACACCCAATTTTGACCCTCCCGTCCAGTCATTAGCTATAAAATTAGACTAATTTTGTAAAATAATTTTTATGATTTTTTATAATAAAATGCAGCGATAAAACATTAAATACAGACATAAATAAGCAATTTAATAATGACACCACATCTTACGTAGAGTATTAAGTACTTAGAGTCCCGCGCCCGCATTAATTAATTTTAAGCTCTGTCAAACAATTCTTAAATAATTAATAAATACATAAAATAAATAATTTAGCAATGACGTCGTGTCAAGTAGCATAGTCACATTTATTAATATGCAAAACAATTTCATAACTTATTTTAAATAATAATGCACAATAATAAGATTTTAAATAATAGCGCCGCATTCTAAAATATTAAGCACTAATTAAATAGCATGCCCGCATTTATAACAATTAGATTAATAAAGCACCTAAATAATTTAAGCACAATTTATTAATTTAATTTACCACTAATTAACTAATTAGGCACCTAAAACTAATAATTATAACACTACACCTAATCAGCCCACTCTTTAAAATTACCAGCCCAACCCGCAAGGCCCAGTCCCTTAGTTTCCCTTATCAGCAGCCCACGCCCCAGCTGCCAACAAAAACCTAGAAGCCCTCAGCCCTTTTACACTCCCCATCGTCCACAACGATAATGAACGAAACCCTAAAATTCCTATGTCGCCGCACCTCCCCCCATCGCAGCACCAGCACCCTAGCCCGAGATTCTCGCCGGAGAATCCGGGGTTTCCTTTACCCACGCACACCTAGCCGATTTCTTACCATAACCAGCACTTGCTTCAAAATCAGTAACAAATCGCACAAAATCACTTACGAATCAAGCTCAAATCTCGTCCAAAATCAGCCTTTATTACTTACCAACTTGGAACCCAAAATCCTAGCTATAAATACAGAACGTTTAGGCATGAAATAGGCATTCGAACAGACGGAGAGCACATCAGAGCAGGTTCAGGGGGAAATCGTTTTCACACATGCAAGAAGAGTAGCGGAACATAGAGCTTGGAGGGCAAAACCAATGCGTGCATCAGAACAGAACTCAGCCAGGAGAAGAATCGAGAACAGAGAGCATCGGGAGTTAGGGGGCTCAGCACCCAGACCATTAGCATCGCAAGAATAGGAAGTTCGAATCCCTTCTTACAATTCTAGCCAAGAAATCAGCAAACAAATCTTGCCCTTTTCGCATCGTAAACCCAAAACCCGTCGAGTGGACCGACGACTTGATACGCTGCCTCGGTTCGCTGTCCGGATAAGGTAAATATATCATCCCTTTCGAATATCGTTCCTTTATGCTAATTTGTGTGCTCTGTTCTATATGTACTGGTTATGATAGTTAGTGTCATTATATGGATCTGAATCGGTTTCGCTGGCCTCGATTTATATTCGGATTGATCACATGATAATCTGGGATTGATGTACTGGTCTGGGAATGCTTAAGTTAAAAGCTTAATGTGTGTCTATCTTGTTATTAAGTGTTAAGCGACATCATGTTTGTAAACCTTAACTGGCCAGTAAATAAATATACCAGCCTGAGTGGGAAAAATCGTCTATGATGATTTGTAAGGCTCCCTTATTCTCTGCTTTATAGTCTGCCATATCCCTTGGATCATTAAATGGTTTGTATGCCAGCATGTTTAGAACTTATCATACCATGTCAACCTTAAGTCATTGTTTGTCTACATTCTGACCTGCAAGCTTGATCATATTAATAGCAGTATATAATACTATAACATATGATGGTTTGAGTAATTATGTTCTGAGAACAGGAAATCCTAGTCTCTTATTAAAATTATGTTTGTAACTTACCCATTAGGACATAAGTTATGATTGTTCCAGTTTTTTCTGAATCTATTCGTGTGAACCTATTGTGTCTTGCAAATGGTTTAGTACAAGTACGGAGTAATGCTTCCTCTTTTAGTATGCTACATCTGATCCTGTCTTCAAAGTGTTCTTGTTTGCTTGCTTGGTTTTTCTGGATCACTCTCTGAAACTTGTTAATTAATTATGGTATGTATCTCGGCCCTTTCTCATGTTAACCCATCAGTTTGCTTGTCCCTGTTGAATGTGACTATACCAGCTTCGCGATTAGTTAGAGAGGAATATACGACTTAGCTGCTGTCTGCATACTAAATGTGTTTCAATGCTCCTTGACATGGACTCATTTGCATACATGTTGATTATTATGTATAACTAGGTGCTTGCTAGACCAGTTTTCCAGGTGGTCTTAAGGTCTAAAATGTTCATATTTCTGTTATAAAAATCATTATTTAACACTGTCGTATACAGTTAATGGATATTGGAGTTCATATATTCCCTAACATATCGTACATATCCTGTTTTAAGTGGTTGTGTATATGCTAAAATATGGGCTTCTGAAATGGATTTGTAATGTGTATGTCAACAGGGATCATGGCCCTCCCTTTTCCTTCATAAGGATCTGATGGGCCTGAAAGCCCACTACCCCTGTTTGTCCCCACTTCTGAAATGTTCCAATACTGTTAGCATGGATTGGGACCAATGCATGTCTCGTTAGTTGTCAATGTGCATACATGTTGGATATGAATACTTGTCACTAGGCCCATCACACTTGGGCCGATTCTCCTAAAAAAATAATCTGAAAATCATTATTGAAACACATCCCATTCGGTTTGGGCAGTCGAGTAAGAATGTGTGTACATGTCTCTTCCATTTTGTTCAACAAACGTGTCATGTTTACTTGCATTATTAATATGACTTGGATAGATACTAATTCTTATTATTATTATTATTTTTTACATGAAATGCCCCGGAGCAACAAAGAGTCTCATGACGAGACTCATCTTGAGCTACTTCAAATGAAGGCCCGCATTTATGAGCATCCACCCCACATAGAAATTCCAAGTCGCCGGCGAAAAGACATCGCCTCTCCTTCGAGTCATCTTTACTTATTCTTTATTCTGCCTCATTTATTTGTTGTAAATTAATGGTCTAACGCTATACTAATTAATTAGCACTTAGAACAGTTAAACCCTGAATCAATAGCTAGAAATTAATTTGATTTGCTTACCTTAGGTTAATTACTTTAGGCTCGTCTCGCCTTGCTTAATAGTTACAATAAACCGCTTAATACTCTACACTTGCATAATAAATAGTCAAGATATTTTTAACTGTGTTGCACAATAGATACGTTTTGTCACCATAGTCTCACATTACCATGTTAAGCAATATATACCCCTTAGGTAAAGGAATACTTGCATACATTTTTTTACTCTAGGAATACATTTGCCTCTTTTGAAACCAGCCCTTATATTTTAAACAAATCCCATAGCTTTTTATGCCCTGTTTAAAAACTCTCAAATATGTATTTCATTAGCAATAATTAACCCTAGATTTGGCAGGACAACCGCAAGTTAGCGGATCTTAGAGGGTGCCTAACCCCTTCCCTCTAGATTAATAAAGAGCCCTTACCCAGAATCTCATTAAGTTTAGCAGATCATTAAAATGGAGTTAGTGTTGACTTTTACCTAAGTTGACGTGTAGGTGTCCTAATTCACCCAAAATAATTAGGTGGCGACTCCCTAGCAACCCTTTAGCATTTTAGCACCTTAGCACTTTTAAATTGCTAGTACTTTTAAAGCACCCTTTTTAAAAAAACATTTAACACTTTTGCACTTTAGCATTTATTATTCATTTTCTAACTTTTTTATTAAGCAGGAGTTTCGATATAAAATGTCGCGGCCGAAAATGGGCGTGACAGGTATGTGAACCTCTTCCTATCCTTTCTAGCATGATTATTGTGAACTATGTAGTACGGTAGACGTACGTGTGCTAAACGAATTTTGTTGGTTTAAAACATAAAGTGTTATAATGGCTTTATGGGAAGTCAGTTATAACGACTTTATGTAGGTAAAAGAATAAGTTATATTGATTTCGGAAATGGGAATAAGTATCGAACAAGCCATTGCAGCGTTAATAAAGGAAAATGTAATGACAAATAATTATATTAAAACAAGTAGAATCCTCCATCTGCATAGAAGCTAAGATAAGACAAAATTGTATTACATTTTATAGATCATGGCTGCTTTAATAAGAACCATTATAAACAAGTATTAATTTTCTTAAATTCCAAAGTAAGGAACTTGATTTCTAAAAGAAAAGAGACTTGAGGAATTGAAGTGTTTTTGGTTTAAAAGAAGGCATGGTATTGTCTTGGTTTATTCAAAAATAAGGTATCGAAATTGTTTTGGTTTACTTAAAATGATAGTCACTTTATTTTGATACTACGGGTATCGTGTGACCTTTGTAAAAGAAATGGATCTTTTGAAAGAATTTAAGTACATAGTACCTTGGGGTTAAAACCCAGATTTGTTGTCATAAAATGAAAGTCTAAAAGTATGTTAAACTTGTCTATGCTAGTTGTGATAGCCTTTGGTGGTATTACTATGTTACCGCGTCTCTCAGTTTGAGGGCCGGCTAACTTGTTGTGAATTTTCTTGGACGTACCGGTAGTGACAGAGGATTCCGCGGGTATGCTTCCATTATGATTGATCTTGGTCATGCTTATACGATGAGGGATGCCGGGGCATACGACCAGGATGCGCTGACGTGTTGTGAATTTTACTTGGACGTACCGGCAGTGACGGAGGATTCCACGGGTATGCTTCCATTGTGATTGATCTTGGCCATGCTTATACGATGAGGGATGCCGGGGCATGCGACCAGGATGCGGGTTGTATGCCCGGACGCTTTATTACCCATGGCCATGCTTATACGATGAGGGATGCCGGGGCATGCGACCATGTTATAGTTCTACTCCATGGGCTAGCTCCCCGTGAAGACATGTACCCACGATGAGGGATTCTGGGGGCATGTTATATTATTACTCCATGGTCTAGCTCCCCATGAAGACCTGCACCCACGATGAGGGATTTCGGGGGCACGTTATGTACGATCATTACTCCATGGATGAGTTCCCCATGAAGACATGTACCCACAAGGAGGGATGTCGGGGGCATGTTATATATATATATATATATATATGTATTATATATGTGTACGCCGACAGTGAGGTAAGATGCCACGTGCGCGTCACATGAGTATGATTTATGTCATAGACTGCCGGCAGTGAGGAAGGAATTCCACGGGCATGAGTGATGACTTTGAGGGCGTGAGTCCCTGACTTGACATGACTGTTTATATATGGTACACTGTAGTTTGGTTATCATACATGTCTCCTGTTTTATATAGACTGTTATGATTTCATTACAGTATTTTCAGTTTCACATACTTGGTACCTGTTGTACTGACCTCCTTCGGGGGGATGCGTTCATACCGCAGGTAAAGGTACACCGGTTGTTGATCCTCGCTCTTAGGATCACAGTTCAGCGCTTTGGGAAGCTACGTTTCTCCGGAGGCTTATCTTTTGGTATGATTCCCTGAGATTGTAGGTTCTTGTACATTCAGGGGTATGGCGGGGCCCTGTCCCGTCGTTGTTGTTATAAAACTCTTAGAGGTCTGTAGTACTGTTGGGGCAGGGTTGTAAAGGATGTAACTGTTCAGATTTTGTATATATACAGAAAGGTGACCGTTTTGGTTAGCCTGTTTCTTATTTTATATCTTGTTTCATGTTTAAGTTTTTATTTCCGCTGATTTTCTCTGATGTTGTATCACTAGGGTGCCCGGGGTAAGGCACCAGTCGCGGGCCCGAGGTCGGGTCGTGACAAAAGTGGTATCAGAGCAGTTAATCCTCGGAAAGTGTCTACAGACCGTATCTAGTATAGTCTTGATTATCGGCGTGTTGTGCACCACACCTATAATCAGGAGGCTATAGGATATTTAGGATTGGTTTCCATTCTTCTCACTCTGAGATCGTGCCTTAGAGCTGTGTTATAAGTTGGACTCCCTCTGACGTATTCTTTTTACCAGTTATGCCTCTACGCAAGGCAACCAGAGCCCGGAAGAGCAAGGCAGCAGAGGGAGCTGCGAGTAGAGCACAGAGGGTTACCAGGGCACAGGCCCAGTCTTTACCTAAGGTGGTACTTCAGATGGGGAGTTCTGCGACGCCGCTAGCCCCAGGAGAGTTTAGAGCAGCAGAAGTAGCTACTGAGACCACGATACCTGAGTCTCCAGTTCCACGACCAGGAGCCGAGGAGATGAGTTACAAGGAGATGGCCCAGTTACTAGCTAGGCTTGTGGCTAGGAATGAGGACAGACGAGAGTAGGAGGTTCCGGTAGTACCAGTGGTTCACCCTAGATCCGATAGTTGGAGACTTCGGGACTTCTTGAGTTGCAGTCCACCAGAGTTCTATGGATCGAGAACTGAGGAAGATCTTCAGGAGTTTATTCGACAGTTGCAGCGGATCATGAAAGTGATCAAGGCCTCAGAGACAGAGTCGGTGGTATTGGGTTCACATCGGCTGCGTGATACTGCAGTCGACTGGTTTGATTCATGGGAACTGTCCCGGGGGGAGCATGCACTTCCAGCTGGTTGGGACGAGTTCTCAGAGGCATTTCTTACACACTTCTTGCCATCACAGATGAGGAGAGCTCGGGCAGATAGATTTATGATGTTGAGGCAGAACGGGCGGACGGTTCGGGAGTACAGTATAGAGTTTGACTCGTTGGCTCGTTATGTCCCCGCTTTAGTGGAAAACATGGAGGATAGAGTGCATCGATATGTCACAGGACTTGACGATTATCTAGCAGAGAGTTGTACAGGAGTAGCTCTTCAGCCGGGCATGGACATTGCCCGTATACAGGCTTATGCACAAGGGATTGAGGAACGTAGAGACAGACGTAGGGACCAGGATCAGCATAAGAGGGCCAAGACAGTAGGGTCCTTTGGTAACTTTCGAGGCGAGCGGCCTCGCGGCGAGCTAGGTCAACATTTCAGCCGACACAGAGTGCTCCTTCTCAGTCTTCTAGCAGGAGGTTTGATCGTCAGATATTCGGAGAAGGTCGTGGCTCGGTGCGGTCGCAGATGCTCGAGGTAGTAGCGAGAAGCCACCGCGCCTCGGTGTGGTCCGTAATAGATTCCATGTTGGGAGTGTCGTACTACTTCGACCGCTTGTTATGCTTCACGCCAACGAGCCATTTGGCGAGATCGTCCGACCAGGTGGCGGTGGGATAGCACAGACTACGGGATCAATTGCGGGTTCTTCGCCTTCAATAGCTAGGCAGGATTTTCATACACCGGCAGGCCACGGCAGAGGTCGCGGTGGAAGTTCCCAGTTTTAGCGGTCCTTTGAACCGCCTATTTGATTTTCAGGTATATCCTTAACCCTCTAGAGACTAGTATGTATTGATGATATGATGATGTGTTAAGTATTATGTTCGGATAGCATTGTGATAAAATGTGATTTAGATGCCTGGTTGTGAAAAGGGTAAGTCTGGGGATGAGACAATTGTGAACCTTAGAATTTATAACAGTTGGGACCTTAGATGTAAGGCCGTACTGAGTAAAAGATTTGGCGGGTGATCTTTGTCAAGTACTTGGTATGCGTGAACTGAATTTTGTGTGAAAATTCCATGGGTGGTATGAGATGAAAGTGGTAGCTTTCATGACGAGAATAGTAAGATTGTTCCAGACGGGAACAAGAGTTTGGCGCGGTAGTGGGTCGGGTTGAGGCCAGATCACGGGTCAACCCGCAGCCCGGAATGAGATGTGGTCAGTTTGAGGTGGTCCCGCCAGGTGGTAGGGTCACGAGGGTGCTAGGCCCAAGTTTAGGTAACCATCGTACGAGTTCGTGGATGCGTTTGACCAGAATCGGATCGTGAAGGCCGAGAATGGCCTTAAGAGAAATTGAAGCTAGTGTAATGACCAAGTTTGGAGGTGGTAACTCCAAGGTTTTGGAAACTGAAGCAATGACTGAAGTATGGTACGTGTACTAGAAAGAGTTCGGGTGTTCGAGAAGGGTACGACGAGTAAGGGAAGAAGAGAACATGTGTTATATTATGGCCATGTGTGGCATAATTGGTTTCATAAGTATAGTAGTGAAGACTATATCGGCGCATGTATGTTTGGAGACTTAGAAGGAACATTCGGGATGAATGTTTCTAAGAGGGGAAGAATGTTACACCCCGTAGTTTCAGGGTATGTATGTGAGGACGTACGTACGAGAATACGACATTAATATTGGAAAGGAAGAAAGATGTGATTTTTCGAGGGAAAAGTTTCCTGATTTTGTGAAGGTAAAAGGTTCGTTAATGGGAATTGGATTCCCAGATTTGGTATTCGGACTTCTTGGAATTTTAGAGAATTATGGAATTTTATTTTCGGAATTGGTCACGTGGGGCCCACGGGAGAAATTTACTGTTTTGTGGGGCCCACGGGAGAAATTTACGGTTTTGTGGGGCCCACTTTGATTTCGAGATTTTGGACATTGTGGATATTTACGGAAGATGAAATATTTTGGACGAGTAGGGGGGCGACATGTGTCACCCCCATGTGGCCATTGTGGCCGAAATCTTGTTGCCATATGGCCTCTTGGCCGAATTGGGTTGACATGTGGCTAGCCACTTGTCTTGCTTGGACAAGTGGCTTGTGGCACACACACTTGTCCCCAAGATCTACCACACACTTGCTTTCATCTTGACCTTTGATTTCTCTATAAATACCCCCCTTAAGTTGCAAGACTTCATCATCCACACTTAAGTTTTTCCAAGGCAAAAATACCCCCTCCCTTTGTGGTGTTCTCGTCCACCCCCCACTTTGTGTAGAGAAATACTTCAATTGTTGTTGTATAAATCCCAAATACCTTAGCCTAGTGTCCCTAGTAGTATTCTAAAGTAATCCCAACATAAGAGCCGAAAATACTACTTTATTCCAATAGTCGGAAAATGAAACCCTAGGAAAATCTTCATAGCTTGGATGAAGTGTTAAGAGAAGTTGTTTAGAAACTTCTAAGGGTTGCTTGGAGCGGATTGGAGCGTAAGGAATAGGAGCTAAACGTTGCTCAGGATCGACTTATAAATCTTGGATAATTTTGGGCTTATCGAGGTAATGATCTATGTCCTATTGTAATTGGAAATTACATATTGTAGTAGTTTATAATTGAGTAAGATATTTGGAAGGATGATTAAAAAGAATTGAACTGTATTTACATTGGGTATGTATTCTGATGAACTTGTGTAGTATTACTGTGGGGCAGTTTTGTACACGTCCAGTAGGCGTGTAATCCCCTTTGAGTTGTTGGCTTGGTAGCGGGCCTTGATAAAGGAGGATATATGTGGTTTCGGGAGGGGAGGTTCTGCAGAATTTTCCGTAGAATATGGAACCTTGTACTTAGAAATGTTCTACTAAGAGATCTAGAAGTTAATAGACGTTTTGTGACCATTATAGGTTGAAGTACTACGAGTAGCGTATTCTACTTGAAGGGTGGAAAAGGCTAGCAAGGGTATAGTACTTTGGAGCATTTTGCTATTTGTCGATAATCGTCGCGAGGTATGTGAACCTCTTCCTATCCTTTCTAGCATGATTATTGTGAACTATGTAGTACGGTAGACGTACGTGTGCTAAAAGAATTTGGTTGGTTTAAAACATAAAGTGTTATAATGACTTTATGGGAAGTCAGTTATAACGACTTTATGTAGGTAAAAGAATAAGTTATATTGATTTCGGAAATGGGAATAAGTATCGAACAAGCCATTGCAGCGTTAATAAAGGAAAATGTAATGACAAATAATTATATTAAAACAAGTAGAATCCTCCATCTGCATAGAAGCTAAGATAAGACAAAATTGTATTACATTTTATAGATCATGGCTGCTTTAATAAGAACCATTATAAACAAGTATTAATTTTCTTAAATTCCAAAGTAAGGAACTTGATTTCTAAAAGAAAAGAGACTTGAGGAATTGAAGTGTTTTTGGTTTAAAAGAAGGCATGGTATTGTCTTGGTTTATTCAAAAAGAAGGTATGGAAATTGTTTTGGTTTACTTAAATGATAGTCACTCTATTTTGATACTACGGGTATCGTGTGACCTTTGTAAAAGAAATGGATCTTTTGAAAGAATTTAAGTACATAGTACCTTGGGGTTAAAACCCGGATTTGTTGTCATAAAATGAAAGTCTAAAAGTATGTTAAACTTGTCTATGCTAGTTGTGATAGCCTTTGGTGGTATTACTATGTTACCGCGTCTCTCAGTTTGAGGGCCGGCTGACTTGTTGGGAATTTTCTTGGACGTACCGGCAGTGACGGAGGATTCCACGGGTATGCTTCCATTATGATTGATCTTGGCCATGCTTATACGATGAGGGATGCCGGGGCATGCGACCAGGATGCGCTGACGTGTTGTGAATTTACTTGGACGTACCGGCAGTGACGGAGGATTCCACGGGTATGCTTCCATTGTGATTGATCTTGGCCATGCTTATACGATGAGGGATGTCGGGGCATGCGACCAGGATGCGGGTTATATGCCCGGACGTTTTATTACCCATGTTCATGCTTATACGATGAGGGATGCCGGGGCATGCGACCATGTTATATTTCTACTCCATGGGCTAGCTCCCCGTGAAGACATGTACCCACGATGAGGGATTCCGGGGGCATGTTATATTATTACTCCATGGGCTAGCTCCCCATGAAGACCTGCACCCACGATGAGGGATTCCGGGGGCACGTTATGTACGATCATTACTCCATGGATGAGTTCCCCATGAAGACATGTACCCACGAGGAGGGATGCCGGGGGCATGTTATATATATATATATATATATATATATATATATGTATTGTATATGTGTACGCCGACAGTGAGGTAAGATGCCACGGGCGCGTCACATGAGTATGATTTATGTCATAGACTGCCGGCAGTGAGGAAGGAATTCCACGGGCATGAGTGATGACTTTGAGGGCGTGAGTCCCTGACTTGACATGACTGTTTATATATGGTGCACTGTAGTTTGGTTATCATACATGTCTCCTGTTTTATATAGACTGTTATGATTTCATTACAGTATTTTCAGTTTCACATACTTGGTACCTGTTGTACTGACCTCCTTCGGGGGGCTGCGTTCATGCCGCAGGTAGAGGTACACCGGTTGTTGATCCTCGCTCTTAGGATCACAGTTCAGCGTTTTGGGAAGCTCCGTTTCTCCGGAGGCTTATCTTTTGGTATGATTCCCTGAGATTGTAGGTTCTTGTACATTCAGGGGTATGGCGGGGCCCTGTCCCGTCATTGTTGTTATAAAACTCTTAGAGGTCTGTAGTACTATTGTGGGCAGGGTTGTAAAGGATGTAACTGTTCAGATTTTGTATATATACAGAAAGGTGACCGTTTTGGTTAGCCTGTTTCTTATTTTATATCTTGTTTCATGTTTAAGTTTTTATTTCCGCTGATTTTCTCTGATGTTGTATCACTAGGGTGCCCGGGGTAAGGTACCAGTCGCGGGCCCGAGGTCGGGTCGTGACAGAAGTGTTGAAACATGAATTAGATTCTAAGGAATTAAGAAAAGAGTTGGTTTTGTGGATGTTGGCCGAGATTTGTATGAAATTGTTGGACATTGTTGTGATGTATTAGGGTTGTTATTGTTGAGTTGTATGCTGGAAATTTCAGTTATGAACCTACAATTACGTTGTTATAATTGTGGATATATGTCTTAAAGGAATTAAGCTATAGAAAGGTGTAAAAAAGCTTCTCATTCCACCCTCGTTGTTGCTAGACGTATGGACTGTTTTTAAAGGTTGTTTTAACGTGGTTAAAGGAGTTAGATTAACATGAGAATTAGGTGTATAAATCACCTTGGTTATTGTATTCCATAAATGTAAAGAGAAAGAATGTATTATGGTAGCGTATATGGAGTATATGGGACTGATTTGGTTATATCCTTAAGTTGTGACTTGTTATTGGTGTTGTTGGCTTTGTTTGTAAGTTGTAGATGTGCATATAAATAGGGGAAGTGCTACCCGATTTTTTATAGAAAAGAGTTCGTCATTCGATATAAAGTATGCTAGTAATCATAGAATTGACGGACGTATTACCATTATTATAGGTTGAAGTACTAGACGAGACGTATTCTAATATTGAGTTGGTTAGTTCGACTAAAAGGTATGTGAAACTATCCCTTCTTTCTTTTGGCATGATTTATATAAATGAGTGTACGGCGGACGATATAAGTGGACAGGCATCCACAGTTTATGGACATGTATCCATATATATGACTTCATTCACCGAGTCCCATAATGGACCGGGTACGACATATGATATAATTTCACCAAGATCACTAGGGGATCGGGTACGGTATGTATACATACATGATGATTCTATGGACAGTCATCCATGATTTTGATATGATTCTCATTTTATAAGGCACAGTGATTCTCATTTTATAAGGCACAGTTGATTCTCATTTCATAAGGCACATTTGTATTGATATTTGGATTATTATATTTGTCTTCTGACATCTCTTGGCCAGTTATGATCTTATTTACAATACTTCATGTTTTACATACTCAGTACATTATTTCGTCTTGACCCGCTCCTCGAAGTGCGTTTCATGCCATGCAAGTACTCGGTTGGTGATCCCCCAGTCTAGGATTCCTGTTCAGCTGTTGGAGAGCTCCATTGATTCGGATTTTAGTCGTTTTGATACAGAACCTTATTTTTTACTTATGCGTATTTAGGGGCACGACGGGGCCCTGTCCCGTCATATTTCATTATCGTACTCTTAGAGGTCTGTAGACATTTATGGGTGGTAGATGTGTTTTTGGACTTGTGTGGATTGTATATGTGTCATGCACCGAACCCCGGGCCCGCGACTGGTACCCTGCCTGGGCACCCTTCTATACATACTACAAGAGTAACATGCGAAAGATAATAACACTTTTTTTTTCTTAAAGCAAACGCAAAGCCGATAAGGCTGCCGTATATATATACCATACCCAACTGGGTCTACACTGTATAACAACGTAAATATAACTGTGACGGGACAAGGCCCCGTCGTACCCCTGAATATACCTAGCCATAAAGATAAGCTCCGGAACATTGGAGCTATCCAAAATGTTGAACAAGGATCCTAAGCTCGCGAATCCTGGCGAGTACCTGAACTGCGGACATGACGCACAGTAATGAGTCGATAACAAGTACTAAATATGAAACTGAAATAAAGTACAGTATTACAATCATGACTGTGTGCAAGAAATACAGGGGCAAATATGTGTTACACCCCATAGGTCCAGGGTATGTATATGAGGACGTACGTACGAGAATACGACATTAAATTGGAAAGGAAGAAAAGATGTGATTTTTCGACGGAAAAGTTTTCGGATTTTGTGAAGGAAAAAGGTTCGTTAATGGGAATTGGATTCCCAGATTTGGTATTCGGACTTCTTGGAATATTAGAGAATTATGGAATTTTATTTCCGGATTTGGTTACATGGGGGGCCCACGGGAGAAATTTACGGTTTTGTGGGGCCCACTTTGTTTTCAGGATTTTTGGCATTACGGATATTTTCGGAAGACGAAATATTTTGGATAAGTAGGGGGCGACACGTGTCACCCCCTTAGGTGGCCTTGGCCGAATTGGCATGACACTTGGCCTCTTGGGCCGATTTTCCTTGACATGTGGCTAGCCACTTGTCTTGCTTGGACAAGTGGCTTGTGGCACACACACATGTCCCAAGATCTACCACACACTTGCTTTAATCTTGGCCATTGATTATTCTATAAATACCCCTTGAGTGCAAGACTTAATTCATCCACACTTAAGAGTTTCCAAGGCAAAAAAAATATACTCCCTCCTTTGTTGTGATTTCGTCCACCCTCCCCCACTTTGTGTAGAAATACTTCAATTGTTGTTGTATAATCCCAAATACCTTAGCCTTATACCCCTAGTAGTATTCCAAAGTAATCCCAACATAAGAGCCCGGAAATACTACTTTATTCCTTTAGTCGCAAAATGAAACCCTAGGAAAATCTTCATAGCTTGGATGAAGTGTTAAGAGAAGTTGTTTAGAAACTTCTAAGGGTTGCTTAGAGCAGATTGGAGCGTAAGGAATAAGAGCTAAACGTTGCTCAGGATCGACTTATTAATCTTGGATAATTTTGGGCTTATCGAGGTAATGATCTTTGTCCTTCTATTGTAATTGGAGATTACATATTGTAGTGGTTTAGAATTTAGTATAAGATATATGGAAGGATGTTTATAAAGAATTGAACTGTGTTTACATTGGACTGTATTTACAGTAGACTTGTGTAGTATTACTGTGGGGCAGTTTTGTACACGTCCAGTAGGCGTATAACCCCCTTTGAGTTGTTGGTTATTGGTATCGAGCCTTGAAAGAGGTGGTGGGAAGTTATTGCAGGGTAGGTGCTGCCGAATTTTCCGTAGAATAAGGAACCTTGTACTTAGAAATGTTCTACGAAGAGATCTAGAAGTTAATAGACGTTTTATGACCATTATAGGTTGAAGTACTACGAGTAGCGTATTCTACTTGAAGGGTGGAAAAGGCTAGCAAGGGTGTAGTACTTTGGAGCATTTTGCTATTTGTCGATAATCGTCGCGAGGTATGTGAACCTCTTCCTATCCTTTCTAGCATGATTGTTGTGAACTATGTAGTACGGTAGACGTACGTGTGCTAAACAAATTTGGTTGGTTTAAAACATAAAGTGTTTTAATGGCTTTATTGGAAGTTAGTTATAACGACTTTATGTAGGTAAAAGAATGGTTTGTTGTTTTTAAAAGATAAGAGACTTAACTTATAAATGACTTGATATGAAATGTTAAGGACTAAGAGTGTGTTAACAAGTTGTGAAACCTCATTCGTGAGTAATGAGTACTTGGTTTTTAAAGAATAATGTTATATTGATTTCGGAAATGGGAATAAGTATCGAACAAGCCATTGCAGCGTTAATAAAGGAAAATGTAATGACAAATAATTAACTTAAAACAAGTAGAATCTTCCATCTGCATAGAAGCTAAGATAAGACAAAATTGTATTACATTTCCTAGATCATGGTTGCTTTAATAAGATCATTATAAACAAGTACTGATTTTCTTAAATTCCAAAGTAAGAAACGTGATTTATAAAAGAGAGAGAGACTTGAGAAATTGAAGTGTTTTTATTTAATAGGAAGGCATGGTTTTGTCTTAAGCTGGTTTAAAAAGAAGCATGGTATTGTCTTGGTTTATTCGAAAAGAAGGTATGGAAATTGTTTTGCAAGATAGTTACTCTATTTTGATACTACAGGTATCGTGTGACCTTTGTAAAAGAAATGGATCTTTTCGAAAGAATTTAAGTACGTAGTATCTTGGGGTTAAGACCCGGATTTGTTGTCATAAAATGAAAGTCTAAAAGTAAGTTAAACTTGTTTATGCTAGTTGTGATAGCCTTTGGTGGTATTACTATGTTACCGCGTCTCTCAGTTGGAGGGCCGGCTGAACTGTTGTGAATTTACTTGGACATACCGGCCGTGACGGAGGATTCCACATGTATGCTTCCATTGTGATTGATCTTGGCCATGCTTATACGATGAGGGATTCCGGGGCATGCGGCCAGGATGCGGGTTAGATGCCCGGGCGTTTCATTACTCCATGGACATGTCTACACCGATGAGGGATTCCGGGGGCATGCGTCCATTATTGTTACTCCATGGGCTAGCTACCCATGAAGACGTGTCTACACCGATGAGGTATTCCGGGGGCATGTTATATACGATTATTACTCCATGGGCTAGCTCCCTATGAAGACCTGTCTACACCGATGAGGGATTCCGGGGGCATGGTATATACGATTATTACTCCATGGGCTAGATCCCCATGAAGACGTGTCTACACCGATGAGGGATTTCGGGGGCATGTTATATATATATATGTTTGCAGCGTTAATAAAGGAAAATGTAATGACAAATAATTAACTTAAAACAAGTAGAATCTTCCATCTGCATAGAAGCTAAGATAAGACAAAATTGTATTACATTTCCTAGATCATGGCTGCTTTAATAAGATCATTATAAACAAGTACTGATTTTCTTAAATTCCAAAGTAAGAAACGTGATTTATAAAAGAGAGAGAGACTTGAGAAATTGAAGTGTTTTTATTTAATAGGAAGGCATGGTTTTGTCTTAAAGTTGGTTTAAAAAGAAGGCATGGTATTGTCTTGGTTTATTCGAAAAGAAGGTATGGAAATTGATTTGCAAGATAGTTACTCTATTTTGATACTACAGGTATCGTGTGACCTTTGTAAAAGAAATGGATCTTTTCGAAAGAATTTAAGTACGTAGTATCTTGGGGTTAAGACCCGGATTTGTTGTCATAAAATGAAAGTCTAAAAGTAAGTTAAACTTGTCTATGCTAGTTGTGATAGCCTTTGGTGGTATTACTATGTTACCGCGTCTCTCAGTTGGAGGGCCGACTGACTTGTTGTGAATTTACTTGGACATACCGGCCGTGACGGAGGATTCCACGGGTATGCTTCCATTGTGATTGATCTTGGCCATGATTATACGATGAGGGATTCCGGGGCATGCGGCCAGGATGCGGGTTAGATGCCCGGGCGTTTCATTACTCCATGGACATGTCTACACCGATGAGGGATTCCGGGGGCATGCGTCCATTATTGTTACTCCATGGGCTAGCTCCCCATGAAGACGTGTCTACACCGATGAGGTATTCCGGGGGCATGTTATATACGATTATTACTCCATGGGCTAGCTCCCTATGAAGACCTGTCTACACCGATGAGGGATTCCGGGGGCATGGTATATACGATTATTACTCCATGGGCTAGATCCCCATGAAGACGTGTCTACACCGATGAGGGATTTCGGGGGCATGTTATATATATATATGTATTGTATATGTGTACGTCGACAGTGAGGTAGGATGCCACGGGCGCGTCACCTGGTTATATGTTACACCTACGGCTGCCGGCAGTGAAAGAGGATTCCACGGGTAGGAGGTATATATATATGTATTGTATATGTGTACGCCGACAGTGAGGTAGGATGCCACAGGCGCATCACATGAGTATGATTTATGTCATAGACTGCCGGCAGTGAGGAAGAAATTCCACGGGCATGAGTGATGACTTTGAGGGCGTGAGTCCTTGACTTGACATAACTGCTTATATGTTGTGTACTGTAGTCTGGTTATCATACATGTCTCCTGCTTTATATAGACTATTATGATTTCATTTCTGATATTTTGATTTCACATACTTGGTACTGTATCGACCTCGCCCGAGGCTGCGTTCATGTCGCAGGTATAGGTACACCGGTTGTTGATCCTCGCTCATAGGATCACGGTTCTGCGTATTGGGAAGCTCCGTTTCTCCGGAGGCTTATCTTTGGTATAGCCCCCTGTCATTGTAGGTACTTGTACATTCAGGGGTATGGCGGGGCCCTGTCCCGTCATAGTTGTTATAAAAACTCTTAGAGGTCTGTAGTACTGTTGAGGGCAGGGTTTGTAAAGGATGTAACTGTTCGGTTTTGATATATATACAGAATGGTGACCGTTTTGGTTATCCTGTTTCTTATATTTCATTGTTTCATATCTGTAAGTTTTTATTTCCGCTGGTTTCTCTCTGATGTATTATCACTAGGGTGCCCGGGGTAAGGCACCAGTCGCGGGCCCGAGGTCGGGTCGTGACAAAAGTGGTATCAGAGCAGTTAATCCTCGGAAAGTGTCTACAGACCTTATCTAGTAGAGTCTTGATTATCGGCGTGTTGTGCACCACACCTATAATCAGGAGGCTATAGGATATTTAGGATTGGTTTCCATTCTTCTCACTCTGAGATCGTCCCTTAGAGCTGTGTTATAAGTTGGACTCCCTCTGACGCATTCTTTTATACCAGTTATGCCTCTGCACAAGGCAACCAGGGCTGAAGGCAAGCGGCGAGAGGAGGCTGAGTAGAAACCTGAGGGTTACAAGGGCACATGCCCGTCATCACCGAGTTGTGCTTCATTCGAGAGAGTTACGCGATGTCGCCCGAAGTTTAGCACGCTGGCAGCGATTCCTCTGCGGCCATGGTATATGAGCCTTGATTCCACACGGGAGCAGAGAATATGGATTACAAAGGGATGGAGCTGTTACTAGCTAGGATTTTAGCAAACAGAGAGTATAGAGTGCACCGATATATCACAGGTCTAGATGATTATCTAGTAAAGGGTTGTACAAGAGTAGCTCTTCAGTCAGGCATGGACATTGCTCACAGAGCTTATCTGCGCAGTGACGAGGAACGTAGAGATCGACGGATTAACCAAGATCAGCAGAAGAGGGCCAGAACAGCAGGGTCCTTTGGTAACTTTCGAGGCGAATCGCCTCGGCCAGATCGGTTATGCGCCGCCCGATCTGAGTGGTCCTCCTCAGGCTTCAGGACGTTCGGGGTATGCAGGAGTTGGTCAGAGCTCCAGGGTTTCTGGTTCACATATTTACATAGGTTCTAGCCAACCAGATTCAGTTTTCCCTCAGTGTTCATTATGTGGTAGGCGTCATCCCGAGAAATGTCGTCTTTTTACTAATGCTTGTTTTACCTGCGGCCGTCAGGGCCATGTGAGGAGAGAATGTCCTAGTAGGAGGGATACAGGTGGGATGACTCAGCCTACCAGGTCAGTTGCGGATTCAGTGGTTCAGAGAGGAATGAGTGTTAGCCAGAGGAGGCCACCCCCACCTCGGTGTGGCCGTTGTGGTAGGTGTCATTGTGGGGAGTGTCGTACTACTTCGACAGCTTGTTATGCTTGCGCCCAGCAGAGCAGGATTTTGATTAGAGCGACAAAGGGAAAGTGAAGTCGTAGTTACAGGTATATCCTTAACCCTCTAGAGACTAGTATGCGTGATATGATGATTTAATGTTAAGTGTTATGTACGGATAGCATTGTGTTAATTGTGAATTAGAAAACATGGGTAGTTGAAAAGGTAAGTATGGGGACATGTTAGGTGTGAACCTTAGAATATTACACGTTGAGACCTTAGATGTAAGGCCGTCTTGAGTAAAAGATTTTTACGATTGACCTTTTGTCACACCCCGATCCCCGGGCCCGTGACTGGTGCCCTACCTGGGCACCCTTCTACCTTAACCACTAAGTAAACTGCGGAAATGAAATAACACCTCTTTTTTTTTTCTTTAAAACCAATCGTACGTGCAAGGCAAAGCCGACAAGGCTGCCATGTAATATACATAATAAAAGACACTACACTGTACATGAGTCCAATCCCACATATGAATACAGACCTCTAAGAGTTTTACTGAAATATGACGGGACAAGGCCATGTACCATAATCGTACAAAGCCTGCATCGAAAGAACTTATACCAAAAGATAACTCCCAACGAAGGAGCTATCCAAAACTCGAGCGGTCCTACACTGCGATCACCAAACAACAGACCTAAACTGCGGCATGAACGCGGCCCGAATGAGGTCGATGCGAAGAATGTACCAAGTATGTGAGCGATGAAATGCGTAATAAAATCATAACGATCTAAACAAAACAGAGACATGTCGATAGCCAACCTACGATATAACACATAAGCAGTCATATCAAGTCAGGGACGCAGGCCCTCAAAGTAACTACTCAAAGATAACTATGGGTCTCACGCGCATAATATCAATCATGCACGTGGAATCCTTCCTCACTGCAGGCAGTCCATAATTTAATAACACCAATAAGGATACATGAACACCAAGTCCCAACTGTGTACTAAATGCCTCGTGGTCTCATGCCCCTAATCCCACATCGTAAAAGCATGACCATGGGTAACACAACCAAATCCGGGACATATATGATAATCAAATTACAACACATTGTGCCTTACTAACAATGAGAGTAAGCAGAGTATCCTTACAATATAAAATAGGAAGCTCATGATCAAAACAGACCATCCGCGCGGATCATTTAACCATCCTACTCGCGGGACTATTTCACCCGCGTAGCCGCGTGGACCCGCGTGAGGTATTCCTCGCATGGGACTATTTCACCCGCGTAAGCCCTACAGCACTCGCATGAGGTATTCCTCGCATAGGCTGGACCCGCCCGCATGGGACTATTTCACCCGCATAAGTCCTTACGGACCCGCATGAGGTATTCCTCGCATCGTGGGTAGCAATTCCACGGAATCTGCAAATGCCACAAACCCGGGGAATGACCCCGAAACGACTGATATACCAATAGCACACAACCGGCTATTTCCAGCACACATAGGCAATTCTCAACTAAACAAGCCAGAGTACTTATCAAGGCACACATAGAATAATTCTCAATTAATCAAGCCAAAGTACTTATCAAGGCACACTTAGACAAATTCTCAATTTATCAGGCCAAAGTACTTATCAAGGCACAAATAGAATAATTCTCATTTAACAGGCCAAAGTACTTATCAGGGCACAAATAGAATAATTCTCAATTAACAAGCCAAAGTACTTATCAGGGCACAAATAGAATAATTCTCATTTAGCAAGCCAAAGTACTTATCAAGGCACCCTTAGACTAATTCTCAATTAATCAAGCCAAAGTACTTATCAAGGCACAAATAGAATAATTCTCAATTAACAAGCCAAAATACTTATCAAGGCACACATAGAATAATTCTCATTTAACAAGCCAAAGTACTTATCAAGGCACTCTTAGACAAATTCTCAATTTATCAAGCCAAAGTACTAATCAAGGCATCACATAGAATTATTCTCAATTAAACAGGTCAAAGTACTACGTACGTACATTCTTTTCAAAAGACTCCTTTTTGTGTAAAATCCCAAGATACTAACACCCGTAGTATCAAGGCATGTCTATTTTTCAAATTAAGTTACTACGCGTTTAGAAAACTCATTTCAAGGCTTGAAATCAAGTAACTTCAAATCTTCACAATCTAGGCAACTTATGCCCTTTAATCAAAATAGACAACTTTCTAAACCTTCCATAAAGCCGTTATAACCAACTTCCCATAAAGCCGTTATAACCCTTTATGGTTTTAGACATATCCATTCCTTTTATAACCAAGAGACTTATACTATTAAAACCAAGTATCACATACTTAAAAATCAAGTTCTTAACTTTCAAAACACTTCAAGTCTCTTAATATATAGAAAACAAGTTTCTTCTACTTTTAAACCTCAAGTAACTCACTCCTTTAAAACAAGTTACTTCTCTTAAATCATGTCGTTTCTCCTCTTTAAAACAATTAAGTAAACCACCTTTGACTTCTAAAGTCATTATAATGACCTTTAGGATTTGGGACTAAGGCACTAGTCCAAAGGATTTGGAAACCACTTCCTTTTCAAGACTCTATGTACTTTAAGTAAAATACTTTCACTTTTAAGAATCCAAACTTCACTAAGAAAATGGATTTTACAACTTACAATTTAAACATCAAAGTACAATCAAGGAAGTACATAGAACAAATTCTATTCTAGGCAATCCAAATACAACCAAGGAATGGATCATTTAAGAGTAGAACATACTTTCTTAATCTTAAGGAATCATGCTAGAAGAGGAGATAGTTCACATACCTTTTCGGCTAATATCCACAAGCTAAGCCGAATACGCCGTACGTAGAAGTGTCAACCTATAATGGTCACAACAAGACTATCAACTTCTAGCCTCTAACGTAGAATAATACTAAGTATACGGTCTCTAATTCTACGGAAAATCAGGCAGCACTTCCTTTGTTTCTACTCACTTTGCCACCTTTTTCAAGGCCGAATACAATAACCAAACATGCCACATTTAAGGCTCCAAACAACAACCAACCAAAGGGGATTACACGTCTTACAATACGTGTAAAATTCCGCCCCACAATTCATACAAAGTAGTTCCATAATTAAAGCCATTCTCGGCCAACTACAAACTAACAATTCAAAGTCTTTTTCAATCCTTTTTCAAATTTCAAGTTCTAAGGTCTAACATGTTATATAGTCTAAACAACTTCAACAACTACACTTTCCTTCTTTATACAACATGCGACGCTTAAACTAATAATCGACTTGAATTGTAATCTAAAGGCTAAACATGCTAGTTTTCGGATTAGGGTTCCAATAGCCAATATAATAATCAAACTTCGTAATATATAACTTATGCTTGCTAATAACCATAGCTACAATCAATAAGTAAACTTAATTGCTAAAACGACAAAATTTATACCTTTCAAAGCCCTTAAAATTTCCAAGATTCAAAGTCGCGCCTTAGCAATTCTTAGCTCCTTTCCTTAGGTTCCAATCCGCTCAAGCACTCCAGAGGCCTATGAAGAACCCATCTTCAAGTTCCAACTTCAAAGTGAAGAACTCCTTAGTTTCCGCCATGACTAACGTGAAAACTCCGTTTTTCAAATCTTTCTATTGAGATATCCTTACAACACTCTTAGGGACAATGGGTTAAAGTCTTGGCTAATGGATCAAAACTACAAAAATTTCATGTGAGAGCTTAGCCAAACCCGAGAGGTCTCCTTTGAAAAACAAGGGTTCTCTAAAATTTCTAAGTGTAAATGAGCTAGTCTTGCACTAGTAGTAACCTTATAAAACACAATTGAGGGTTTAGATGTCCACAAATGTGAGGTTAGGATGGGTTTCACTTGGATCAAGCCTAGGTGGACAAGTTGACTTGTCAGCAATATCAAGCTTAGAAGACTTATCATCTACATAGGTCAAATGACCATAACACCTTGCAATATTTCGTCCAACACCACATGTGGGAGTGCCACGTGTCGCCCTCTCATTCGTCCATAAAATTACGTAACCCTCGTGGGCCCCACAAAAATGTAAAATTTCTCGGCTGGGCCCTACGTGACCAAATCCATAAAAATAAATTTCCATAGTGTTAATAAGTTCCATACTTTACAAATATTGTCTTTTGAGAATCCAATTCTCAACAACGAGCATTTTTCCTTTCCGTCGTCCGGAAGATTTTCCGTCGGAAAAACAATTCTTCCTTTCGTACTAATTTCCAAGTCTTGTTTCCTTTCGTACATTCTCTTATACATGTTCTGGACTTACGGGGTGTAACATTCTTCCCCCCTTAGAAACATTCGTCCCCGAATGTTCTTAGTCGGTTGTCACGCTATACAAACCCCGGCACAATCTCTATACTATGTCTATCAATCAATACTCCACAACACTAACGATGCCACACCTGGCCATCGCCTAACATACGTAAACATATCAATGGACCTTCCGTCCGCTACCCCTTCTCATAAACTCGAAGGTTACAGTCTCCTAGAACACGGGATCCTTAGAGGTTCCTTTCTTTCCTTACTTGTCATTCTTTCTCGTACTTCTAAACTCATTTAGTAAACGTACAAAATCTCAAATTTTGTTTCTGTTCTCCAATCCTTGGAGTTACTAACCAAACTTGGCCATATTGTTACTTACATTCCCGTTAAGGCTCTTCTCGGTTCTTACGACCTAGTTCCGGTGGAACGCATCCACAAACTCGTACAACAATTAACTAAACTTGGGTCTTGCATCCTGGACCTGTCACATAATGACCATTTCTAACTGACATCACCCCATTCCATACTACCGGTTAACCCGAAATGAGTCCTTAACCCGACTCATTGCCACACTTAACTTCTCATTCTTAGTCTGAGATAAATCTCTCTCTTATCTCAAGGTACTTCTTACCCTATCCCCTATTCACTAGAGGTTCGTCACATAAGTCAAAGTATTCCTACTGCACATTCTTCCCTATCGGTCTTACACTTATTATGGGGTAACTACAACCTGTGAACTCTACACAACTATAGTCTCAGTTCACTTATCATTCTTGTCAACATTCTTAACTTTTCACTTTACTAATCAAGGTATCCATACCTCTAGGGTACTATCACTTACAACTGCTAGCAACAAAGGGAAAACATATACGCTAGGGCGAAATCTGAATCTATCAATGCACGTATGATTCAAAAGAATCAAGATATACCTGTAACCCCGTGCGATGTCGCCTCCTGATCCTGCCATGATCACGTCATTTCGCGGTTCAAGGACCGCCAGAACTATAAACTCCACTCGACTTCCACCACTACCGGCCGACATCTGAACACCCCGCCGGGACGACAATCGCGAGGAAAGGGAACCAACCACCGCCTCATAGGTGAGCCACCTCACCGGTGCTCTTCTTAAAAGGACATACTCGCAATATGGCGGACGGCCACAATAAAAACAAAGACCCGCCATAACGGCATTTCCCCGAATGACGCTTACCACATCTGAAACACTGAGGAATAGGTGGCTTTGACTGAGAAAATCCTCGGCTCCTCTGAGAACCTCGACCCCTGGAGCTTGGACCGGCTCCTAAATACCTTGTGGGGTCCAATCTTCCACCTGTGAGCTGCGGGGGTATGTACTGGGTAGGCTGGGACGAATATCTCACTCATTCCGAGGCACTCATCCAAAAACTCACCGAATAACCAACCGGTCTAGCCTCTTACGCAGATCTCCGCTACCGCCCTCTACCCTCGTACACTGTCAGATCGCCGAATAACCTCCTGGCGACGAAACTGCAGCACCGCTATCTTGGTCAATAACATAATGGCTTCCTTCATGACCCTAAAGTCTTGCCTTAACTGAGAAACTGGAGGCTCTGGTGCTGGGGCCTCAAAACCTGGCGAAGAAGAACTCGCCGACTGCGGAACAACATCCGGTATAACCTGGGCATAAGCCCTATCAACTCTCGAGTCCGACTAGTAGCTCGCTACTCCTTTGCCCTTCGGCGGCCGTTGCCTCCTCGAGGCATAAGCAGAATACAACAATACGTCGAGAGGAATTATCTTACTAACACGGCTCTATGGCACGATCTCGAGTGAGAAGAATGAAACCAACTCCTAAATGTCCTGTAGCCTCGTTTATGGGTGTGGCGCAACACACCGATAATCAAGACTCTACTAGACACGGTCAGTAAACATTCCGAGGATCGATCGCTCGATACCACTGTCACACCCCGATCCTCAAGCTGCGGATCGGTGCCCTACCAGGCACCGCTACCTTAACCACTAAGTAAATCGCGAAATGAAATAACACCATTTTTTCTTTAAAACCAATCGTACGTGCAAGGCAAAGCCGACAAGGCTGCCATGTAATATACATAATAAAAGACACTACAATGTACATGAGTCCAATCCCACATATGAATACAGACCTCTAAGAGTTTTACTGAAATATGACGGGACAAGGCCCCGCCGTACCCATAACTGTACAAAGCCTGTACTGAAAGAACTTATACCAAAAAGATAACTCCCAATGTAAGGAGCTATCCAAAACTCGAGCAGGTGGTCCTACACTGCCGATCACTAAGCAACAGACCTAAACTCGCGGATGAACGCACTTCGGGCGAGGTCGATGAAGAATGTACCAAGTATGTGAGCGATGAAATCGTAATAAAATCATAACAATCTAAACAAAACAGGAGACATGTCTGATAGCCAACCTACAGTACATAACACATAAGCAGTCATATCAAGTCAGGGACGCAGGCCCTCAAAGTCACTACTCAAATATAACTATGGGTCTCACGCCCATAATATCAATCATGCCCGTGGAATCCTTCCTCACTGCCGGCAGTCCATGATGTAATAACACCAATAAGGATACATGAACACCAAGTCCCACCTGTGTCCTAAATGCCTCGTGGTCTCATGCCCCGGAATCCCACATCGTAAAAGCATGACCATAGGGTAACACAACCAAATCCGGGGACATATATGATAATCAAATTACAACACATTGTGCCTTACTAACAATGAGAGTAAACAATAGTATCCTTACAATATAAAATAGGAAGCTCATGATCAAAACAGGACCATCCGCCCGTAGTATCATTTAACCATCCTACTCCTGAGACTATTTCACCCGCATAGGCCGCGTGGACCCGCGTGAGGTATTCCTCGCATGGGACTATTTCACCCGCATAAGCCCTTACGGACTCGCATGAGGTATTCCTCGCATAGGCTGGACCCGCCCGCATGGGACTATTTCACCCGCATAAGTCCTTACGGACCCGCATGAGGTATTCCTCGCATCGTGGGTAGCAATTCCACGGAATCTGCAAATGCCACAAACCCGGGGAATGACCCCGAAACGACTGATATACCAATAGCACACAACCGGCTATTTCCAGCACACATAGGCAATTCTCAACTAAACAAGCCAGAGTACTTATCAAGGCACACATAGAATAATTCTCAATTAATCAAGCCAAAGTACTTATCAAGGCACACTTAGACAAATTCTCAATTTATCAGGCCAAAGTACTTATCAAGGCACAAATAGAATAATTCTCATTTAACAGGCCAAAGTACTTATCAGGGCACAAATAGAATAATTCTCAATTAACAAGCCAAAGTACTTATCAGGGCACAAATAGAATAATTCTCATTTAGCAAGCCAAAGTACTTATCAAGGCACCCTTAGACTAATTCTCAATTAATCAAGCCAAAGTACTTATCAAGGCACAAATAGAATAATTCTCAATTAACAAGCCAAAATACTTATCAAGGCACACATAGAATAATTCTCATTTAACAAGCCAAAGTACTTATCAAGGCACTCTTAGACAAATTCTCAATTTATCAAGCCAAAGTACTAATCAAGGCATCACATAGAATTATTCTCAATTAAACAGGTCAAAGTACTACGTACGTACATTCTTTTCAAAAGACTCCTTTTTGTGTAAAATCCCAAGATACTAACACCCGTAGTATCAAGGCATGTCTATTTTTCAAAGTAAGTTACTACGCGTTTAGAAAACTCATTTCAAGGCTTGAAATCAAGTAACTTCAAATCTTCACAATCTAGGCAACTTATGCCCTTTAATCAAAATAGACAACTTTCTAAACCTTCCATAAAGCCGTTATAACCAACTTCCCATAAAGCCGTTATAACCCTTTATGGTTTTAGACATATCCATTCCTTTTATAACCAAGAGACTTATACTATTAAAACCAAGTATCACATACTTAAAAATC
Organism: Przewalskia tangutica; assembly: GCA_029844215.1. NCBI lineage: Eukaryota > Viridiplantae > Streptophyta > Magnoliopsida > Solanales > Solanaceae > Przewalskia > Przewalskia tangutica. The sequence continues at coordinate 111,755,770 of CM056718.1, forward strand.
AAGTTCTTAACTTTCAAAACACTTCAAGTCTCTTAATATATAGAAAACAAGTTTCTTCTACTTTTAAACCTCAAGTAACTCACTCCTTTAAAACAAGTTACTTCTCTTAAATCATGTCGTTTCTCCTCTTTTAAAACAATTAAGTAAACCACTCCTTTGACTCCCCTAAAGTCATTATAATGACCTTTAGGATTTTGGGACTAAGGCACTAGTCCAAAGGATTTGGAAACCACTTCCTTTTCAAGACTCTATGTACTTTAAGTAAAATACTTTCACTTTTAAGAATCCAAACTTCACTAAGAAAATGGATTTTACAACTTACAATTTAAACATCAAAGTACAATCAAGGAAGTACATAGAACAAATTCTATTCTAGGAAATCCAAATACAACCAAGGAATGGATCATTTAAGGAGTAGAACATACTTTCTTAATCTTAAGGAATCATGCTAGAAGAGGAGATAGTTCACATACCTTTTCGGCTAATATCCACAAGCTAAGCCGAATACGTCGTACGTAGAAGTGTCAACCTATAATGGTCACAACAAGACTATCAACTTCTAGCCTCTAACGTAGAATAATACTAAATATACGGTCTCTAATTCTACGGAAAATCGGGCAGCACTTCCTTTGTTTCTACTCACTTTGCCACCTTTTTCAAGGCCGAATACAATAACCAAACATGCCACATTTAAGGCTCCAAACAACAACCAAACAAAGGGGATTACACGCCTTACAATACGTGTAAAATTCCGCCCCACAATTCATACAAAGTAGTTCCATAATTAAAGCCATTCTCGGCCAACTACAAACTAACAATTCAAAGTCTTTTTCAATCCTTTTTCAAATTTCAAGTTCTAAGGTCTAACATGTTATATAGTCTAAACAACTTCAACAACTACACTTTCCTTCTTTATACAACATGCGACGCTTAAACTAATAATCGACTTGAATTGTAATCTAAAGGCTAAACATGCTAGTTTTCGGATTAGGGTTCCAATAGCCAATATAATAATCAAACTTCGTAATATATAACTTATGCTTGCTAATAACCATAGCTACAATCAATAAGTAAACTTAATTGCTAAAACGACAAAATTTATACCTTTCAAAGCCCTTAAAATTTCCAAGATTCAAAGTCGCGCCTTAGCAATTCTTAGCTCCTTTCCTTAGGTTCCAATCCGCTCCAAGCACTCCTTAGAGGCCTATGAAGAACCCATCTTCAAGTTCCAACTTCAAAGTTGAAGAACTCCCTTAGTTTCCGCCTTGCGACTAACGTGAAAACTCCGTTTTTCCGAAATCTTTCTATTGAGATATCCTTACAACACTCTTAGGGACATTGGGTTAAAGTCTTGTGGCTAATGGATCAAAACTACAAAAATTTCATGTGAGAGCTTAGCCAAACCCGAGAGGTCTCCTTTGAAAAACAAGGGTTCTCTAAAATTTCTAAGTGTAAATGAGCTAGTCTTGCACTAGTAGTAACCTTATAAAACACAATGGAGGGTTTAGATGTCCACAAATGTGAGGTTAGGATGGGTTTCACTTGGATCAAGCCTAGGTGGACAAGTTGACTTGTCAACAATATCAAGCTTAGAAGACTTATCATCTACATAGGTCAAATGACCATAACACCCTTGCAATATTTCATCCAACACCACATGTGGGAGTGCCACGTGTCGCCCTCTCATTCGTCCATAAAATTCCGTAACCCTCGTGGGCCCCACAAAAATGTAAAATTCCTCGGGTGGGCCCCACGTGACCAAATCCATAAAAATAAATTTCCATAGTGTTAATAAGTTCCATACTTTACAAATATTGTCTTTTGAGAATCCAATTCTCAACAACGAGCATTTTTCCTTTCCGTCGTCCGGAAGATTTTCCGTCGGAAAAACAATTCTTCCTTTCGTACTAATTTCCAAGTCTTGTTTCCTTTCGTACATTCTCTTATACATGTTCTGGACTTACGGGGTGTAACACCTTTGTCAGGAGTGCATAGTATACGTGGGGTATATTTGTGTGATAAGTCCCTGAGTGGTGGTAAATGAAAGTGGGTAGTTGAGCTAAGAAGACCACTAGGTTTTCGTGACTTGATTAGTGAGATTGTTCCGGACCGGGAACGAGAGTTTGGCGCGAAGTGGGTCGGGTTGAGGCCATATCGCGGGTCAACCCGCAGCCCGGAATGAGGTGGGGTCAGTTTGAGGTGGTCCCGCTAGGTGGTAGGGTCACGAGGGTGCTAGGCCCAAGTCTGGTTAATCGTTGTACTGGTTCGCGGATGTGTTCGACCAGAATCGGATCGTGAAGGCCGGGAATGGCCTTAAGAGAAATTGAAGCTAGCGTAATGACCAAGTTTGGAGGTGGTAACTCCGAGGTTTTGGAAACTGAAGCAATGACTGAAGTATGGTACGTGTACTAGAAAGAGTTCGGGTGTACGAGAAGTGTACGACGAGTAAGGAAAGAAGTGAACATGTGTTAAGAGATGGAAGTGATCATTCTTGTGAAGTGAAGGTGCAAAGAGAGTATCCTTTAGACCTTGGGTGGGAGCTTATAGTGATGCTGTGCACGTTAGAGGTGATTCCTCGTTGGTTTGGATTGGAGTTTTGCCCATGTGTTATATTATGGCCAGGTGTGGCATAATTGGTTTTGTAAGTATAGTAGTGAAGACTATACCGACGCATGTATGTTTTGAGACTTAGAAGGAACATTCGGGACGAATGTTTCTAAGGGGGGAAGAATGTTACACCCCGTAGTTTCAGGGTATGTATATGAGGATGTACGTACGAGAATACGACATTAAATTGGAAAGGAAGAAAATATGTGATTTTTCGACGGAAAAATGTCCGGATTTTGTGAAGGAAAAAGGTTCGTTAATGGGAATTGGATTCCCAGATTTGGTATTCGGACTTCTTGGAATATTAGAGAATTATGGAATTTTATTTCCGGATTTGGTCACGTGGGGCCCACGAGAGAAATTTACGGTTTTGTGGGGCCCACTTTGTTTTCAAGATTTTTGGCATTACGGATATTTTTGGAAGACGAAATATTTTGGACGAGTAGGGGGCGACACGTGTCACCCCCTTAGGTGGCCTTGGCCGAATTGGCATGACACTTGGCCTCTTGGGCCGATTTTCCTTGACATGTGGCTAGCCACTTGTCTTGCTTGGACAAGTGGCTTGTGGCACACACACATGTCCCAAGATCTACCACACACTTGCTTTAATCTTGGCCATTGATTGTTCTATAAATACACCTTGAGTGCAAGACTTAATTCATCCACACTTAAGAGTTTCCAAGGCAAAAAAATATACTCCCTCCCTTGTTGTGATTTCGTCCACCCTCCCCCACTTTGTGTAGAAATACTTCAATTATTATTGTATAATCCCAAATACCTTAGCCTTATACCCCTAGTAGTATTCCAAAGTAATCCCAACATAAGAGCCCGGCAATACTACTTTATTCCTTTAGTCGCAAAATGAAACCCTAGGAAACTCTTCATAGCTTGGATGAAGTGTTAAGAGAAGTTGTTTATAAACTTCTAAGGGTTGCTTGGAGCGGATTGCAGCGGATTGGAGCGTAAGGAATAGGAGCTAAACTTTGCTCAGGATCGACTTATTAATCTTGGATAATTTTGGGCTTATCGAGGTAATGATCTTTGTCCTTCTATTGTAATTGGAGATTACATATTGTAGTCGTTTAGAATTGAGTATAAGATATATGGAAGGATGTTTATAAAGAATTGAACTGTGTTTACATTGGACTGTATTTACAGTAGACTTGTGTAGTATTATCCGGGGCGCTTTTGTACACGCATGAGGCGTGTAACCCCCTTTGAGTTGTTGCCTATTGGTATCGAGCCTTGAAAGAGGTGGTGGGAAGTTATTGCAGGGTAGGTGCTGCCGAATTTTCCGTAAAATAAGGAACCTTGTACTTAGAAATGTTCTACGAAGAGATCTAGAAGTTAATAGACGTTTTATGACCATTATAGGTTGAAGTACTACGAGTAGCGTATTCTACTTGAAGGGTGGAAAAGGCTGGCAAGGGTGTAGTACTTTGGAGCATTTTGCTATTTGTCGATAATCGTCGCGAGGTATGTGAACCTCTTCCTATCTTTTCTAGCATGATTGTTGTGAACTAGGTAGTACGGTAGACGTACGTGTGCTAAACAAATTTGGTTGGTTTAAAACATAAAGTGTTATAATGGCTTTATGGGAAGTTAGTTATAACGACTTTATGTAGGTAAAAGAATGGTTTGTTGTTTTTAAAAGATAAGAGACTTAACTTATAAATGACTTGATATGAAATGTTAAGGACTAAGAGTGTGTTAACAAGTTGTGAAACCTCATTCGTGAGTAATGAGTACTTGGGTTTTAAAGAATAATGTTATATTGATTTCGGAAATGGGAATAAGTATCGAACAAGCCATTGCAGCGTTAATAAAGGAAAATGTAATGACAAATAATTAACTTAAAACAAGTAGAATCTTCCATCTGCATGGAAGCTAAGATAAGACAAAATTGTATTACATTTCCTAGATCATGGCTGCTTTAATAAGATCATTATAAACAAATACTGATTTTCTTAAATTCCAAAGTAAGGAACGTGATTTATAAAAGAGAGAGAGACTTGAGAAATTGAAGTGTTTTTATTTAATAGGAAGGCATGGTTTTGTCTTAAGTTGGTTTAAAAAGAAGGCATGGTATTGTCTTGGTTTATTCGAAAAGAATGTATGGAAATTGTTTTGCAAGATAGTTACTCTATTTTGATACTACAGGTATCGTGTGACCTTTGTAAAAGAAATGGATCTTTTCGAAAGAATTTAAGTACGTAGTACCTTGGGGTTAAGATCCGGATTTGTTGTCATAAAATGAAAGTCTAAAAGTAAGTTAAACTTGTATATGCTAGTTGTGATAGCCTTTGGTGGTATTACTATGTTACCGCGTCTCTCAGTTGGAGGGTCGGCTGACTTGTTGTGAATTTACTTGGACATACCGGCCGTGACGGAGGATTCCACGGGTATGCTTCCATTGTGATTGATCTTGGCCATGCTTATACGATGAGGGATTCCAGGGCATGCGGCCAGACGCGTTAGATGCCCGGGCGTTTCATTACTCCATGGACATGTCTACACCGATGAGGGATTCCGGGGGCATGCGTCCATTATTGTTACTCCATGGGCTAGCTCCCCATGAAGACGTGTCTACACCGATGAGGGATTCCGGGGGCATGTTATATACGATTATTACTCCATGGGCTAGCTCCCCATGAAGACGTGTCTACACCGATGAGGGATTCCGGGGGCATGGTATATACGATTATTACTCCATCGGCTAGCTCCCCATGAAGACGTGTCTACACCGATGAGGGATTCCGAGGGCATGTTATATATATATATATGTATTGTATATGTGTACGCCGACAGTGAGGTAGGATGCCACGGGCGCGTCACCTGGTTATATGTTACACCTACGGCTGTCGGCAGTGATGGAGGATTCCACGGGCATGAGGTATATATATATGTATTGTATATGTGTTCATCGATAGTGAGGTAGGATGCCACGGGCGCGTCACATGAGTATGATTTATGTCATAGACTGCCGGCAGTGAGGAAGAAATTCCACGGGCATGAGTGATGACTTTGAGGGCGTGAGTCCCTGACTTGACATAACTGCTTATATGTTGTTTACTGTAGTCTGGTTATCATACACGTCTCCTGCTTTATATAGACTATTATGATTTCATTTACAGTATTTTCAGTTTCACATACTTGGTACCTGTTGTACTGACCTCCTTCGGGGGGCTGCGTTCATGCCGCAGGTAGAGGTACACCGGTTGTTGATCCTCGCTCATAGGATCACGGTTCTGCGTGTTGGGAAGCTCCGTTTCTCCGGAGGCTTATCTTTTGGTATAGTCCCCTGTCATTGTAGGTACTTGTACATTCAGGGGTATGGCGGGGCCCTGTCCCGTCATAGTTGTTATAAAAAACTCTTAGGGGTCTGTAGTACGGTTGTAGGTAGGGTTTGTAAAGGATGTAACTGTTCGGTTTTGATATATATACAGAATGGTGTCCGTTTTGGTTAGCCTGTTTCTTATATTTCATTGTTTAATATCTGTAAGTTTTTATTTCCGCTGGTTTTTCTCTGATGTATTATCACTAGGGTGCCCGGGGTAAGGCACAAGTCGCGGGCCCGAGGTCGGGTCGTGACAGTATGAAAATCAAATACCACAGATCCTACCGTGTCACATAATTTAAAAGCCAACTGCACCTCGTATCACTGTACTACAATAACTTCAAGAGTCGATTGTGCCCTTCAATGATATAATACCACACAGTCCAAATATAAAGCGGGAGACAAACATGATAACCACATCAACAGTACACTGAACTTTACAAACAAAGAGAACAATAAAAGTCGATTTAGCCGGTCTCAAACAAATAGGAGCCGATCATCAAACCAGGGCCATTCGCCCATAGTATCATATTGCAAATCCTATTCCTGGACTCCCCCCCCCCCCCCTCAGTCCGCATAGGTCGCGTGGAACCGCATGAGGTACTCCTCGCATCGAGGGAAGCAAACTCGCGGTAATTCCTGGGACTTAGTCCCGCATAAGCCCCTTGGACTCGCATGAGGGTGTTCCTCGCATAGGACCTCATCCCGCATGAGCCCCTTGGACCTGCATGAGGTACTCCTCGCATCGGGGGGAGCAAACCCGCGGAATATGACAACGCCACATGGCCAGGGGATTAACCCCACAATAAAACATAAAATACAAGCGCAACCGGCTAATCGTAAACAACACAGGCAAGTTAAGATAAGCTTTTACTCTTTTTAGACAAAATGAAGGCACCATCTTTTTGAACAACCAAGACAATACCATGCCTTCTTTTTAAAACAAACAAGACAATAACATGCCTTCCTTTCTGAAATAACCAAGACAATTCATGCCTCATTTTTAAAACAAACAAGACAATACCATGTCTTCCTTTCTAAAACAAACAAGACACTAACAAGTCTTTCATTTATAACACCAAGGTACTATCAAGGCAAAAGTAGTATAACTATCATTTACAAAAGCCAAAGTACCATCAAGGCAAAAGTAGTATAACTATCATTTACACAGGCCAAAGTACTACGTACGTCCTCCGCACATCCGGTTCCTTTATAAAAAAAATCCCAAAGGCACTGGCCTTGCAACATCAAGTTACTTATTCATCAACTCAAGCGACCTACACTCTTTGTACTCTAGTCACTTCCTTCATGTACTACAATGAAACCAAGTTCATTTTTATCAACCATTTTAGACTTTTCCTAAAGACCGTTATAACCACTTCCCATAAAGTCATTATAACAATTCTTATGAAACTAAGGTACTATCACATCTTTCCTTTTCAATCATCATTAGGGCGTTATCACATAGTTCATTTAAGGATTAAGATCCATTATTATCATTATTTTAAAACCATCATTTGAAACATTAAGATACTTATCTTATCAAGTATCTATTAAAACATGGTTTGGAAAATCAAGGCACTAGTTATTAGGTACTATTTCTAAAATATCTTTTTTGAAAATCAAAGTTCCGTAACTTGCGTAGGATAAAAATCCAAAGAAGCTATGTATCTTTATTCTTTATAAGAAGAATCGTCTCATGAAATATTAGGGCGTTGGACCCAAAAGTTCTACGTACATCTATTCTTTATAAAAGAATCCTTTAAACCAAGTCACTTTTCCTTTTTAAAATCAAGTCCCCTAACTTGAAAATAAAGTCTCACAACCTTTTAAGGAAATCAAATCTTATAACTTTGAAAATCAAGTCTCATAACTTTAAATCAAAGTCTCATAATCTTTAAAGAAATCAAATCTCATAACTTTGAAAATCAAGTCTCATAACTTTAAATCAAAGTCTCATAATCTTTAAAGAAATCAAATCTCATAACTTTCAAAATAAATATTCATTGGACCGTGAATAGGTTATACACATTTATAACGATCTTGTCCATTGAGCCATGATCTAGAAAATGTAATACGATTTTGTCTTATCTTAGCTTCTATGTAGATGGAAGGTTCTACTCATTTCAATATAATTGATTACCGATACATTTTCATCAACGCTGCAATGGCTTTTTCGGTCCTTTTTTCACTAGTGTAGTAACTTAGCAAGGTCAACTAGACTCCACTACTTCTTAACGACTCTTACCAACATCCCCCATAAGACTTGGTAAGAACTTAGGAATATTCTAGCCATGATTTTAGCCTAAAATCTATAACATGAATACTTCCTAATTACAAGGCAAGTACTTCAAGAAGGCAAGTCACGTATACCCCTATAACAAGGCAAGTATACTTCAAACAACAAGTCATGTATACTCCCAAAAACAAGGCAAGTATACTCAAATGTCAAGTCACGTATACTCCTAGCAACAAGGCAAGTATACCACAAAAATACTCATGTCTTATAGAAGAGGAAGTCCACATACCTCGCGACGACTAACCATTTCGACACGTAGCAAAACGCTTCAAGTACATCAACTTCATCGGCTAATCCTTAAGCCAAGTAGACCATGTTACACGTAGTACCTCAACCTAAAATGGTCATAGTACTTATCAAAATCTTACTTACTTTTGTAAGACTTATACCAATTAATGGCCCTCTAATTCTACGGAAAATCAGGCAGCACTTCCTTTGTTTCTACATACTTTTCCACATTTTCCAAGGTCCGTATTCATCAACCAACAAGCCACATTTAAGGCACAACCAATAGTTAACCAAAGGGGATTACACGCCTAACTGGACGTGTACAATTCAGCCCCTTAATCTACCAAAATTGTCCATTAAAATTAGTCCATAGTCCAATGTAAAACAGTCCATAGTCCAATGTAAAAATAGTTCATTAGTTCACTAATACAATCCATTAGTCCAGTCCTTTAGTTGGTGTTCTTGGCCAACTACTGCAATCAAAACTGTCCAGTTTTCGGCTAGCATGCCAAAATTGTTTCATTACTTCTTTAATAATCCTCCAACTCATTTTCCAATCTTTATATAAGTTATATTAACTTGTTATCAACAAGATTCCTTCATGTTAACTAGTAATAGGTAATGTTTTAACAACTTTAATGGCTAGAATGCCAATTTCGGTTTTAACAACTTTAATGGCTAGCATGCCAATTTCGGTTTTAACAACTTTAATGGCTAGCATGCCAATTTCGGTTTTAATATCTTAATAGGGTCCAAATCCTTTCAATCTTCCTTCCACATATCACATACTCATTTATATACTACTAACATATGTAATTTCCAACTTCATTAAGAGGACAAATATTATTACCTCAATAAGCCCAAAATTTTCCAAGATCTAAAATTCGATCCTTAGCAACTTTAGCTCCTAAACCTTATGTTCCAATCCACTTCAAGCAACCCTTAGAAGTTCCTAAACAACTTCTCTTCAAGCTTCATCCAAAATATGAAGATCACCTTAGGGTTTCACGTTGCGACTAACGGATTAACGTAGTATTTCCGGGATTTTTGTGTTGGGATATCCTTAGAACACTACTAGGGACACTTGGTTTAAGTATTGGGATTAATCAACAACAATTGAAGAATTTCTAAGCCTAAGGGAGTGTTTGGCCGAGAGCTCACAAGAGGGAGGGAGTATATTTTGTCTTGGAAATTTTCTAAGTGTTGAAGAAGTCTTGCTACTAGTGTGTATATATAAGACAACCAAGAGCTAGGATTAAAACAAGTGTGTGGTTGAGATTGGGGACAAGTGTGTGTGGGTAACACAAGCCATTTGTCCAACAAATATCTTAAGCCACTTGGCTTGCCACTTGTCCCACACAATTCGCCCAACATGGGCCCACACGGGGGGTGACACGTGTCGCCCTCCTATTGGCCAAAATATTTTCATCTCCCAAAAACATTCATATTGGTCAAAATCTCGAAAATATTGTGGGCCCCATAAAATCGTATTTTTTTCCCGTAGGCCCCACGTGACCAATTCTGGAAATAAAATCCATAATTCTATTATATTCCAAAAAGTCCAAATCCCAAATCTGAGAACTCAATTCTCCTTATTAAACACTTTTCCTTCACGGGTTCCGAGACTTCTTTTAAGAAAAAAGCGCATATTCTATCGTTTCACGATTTAACCCTTATCGTCTTACGTACGTTCTCTTATTCTTGTGTTGGAACTACGGGGTGTAACAATATGCGTTTTGGCCAGCTGTATTGTTGTACTCATTTTGGAATGTTTCCGTATGTAGTGGAAGTCTTATCGGCTTGCCTATTTTGATATGATTTATAGATTACTACATTTATCCTAGGTATCCGTGTGATTATATGTGACAGGTGGGTGTAAGGCTGCCCAGGTAGGGCACCGGGTCGCGGCCCGTAGGGTCAGGTCGGGACACTGGTGCTCCCCCCCTCTGCGCGACTATCGCGGGCTTTACCGGAGTTTCATCATTTGTGGTGATTCTAGGATGGCGAGGCCCTGCTGTCGGCCGAGTGGCCGCTAATAGTGATGAGAGTGGCATCGGCGGTGCTCACATAAGTCTCGACTGATGCGCGATTTAATGCACACACTTTAACGCAAGTGCACGTTGTCGACTCAAGTAATATAGTCTTGAAGACCGAGTTATCGTCCTCAGGGATTAGTGCTCAAGTACCAATTATTTATCCTTTGTTATCTATTTGGTAACCGATATTTGAGTTTGTTGATTATAACTAACAATTATAAAGACTAATTAACTAAGTGTTTACTTCAGTGATGATGGAAATAGGGCTTCCAAGTCTCCTCAACTATCCGCTTATATTACTTATTAATGCAATGAATTATGGTTCTTCTTCTTTTGGAGCTAGCAGGTTTACTAATTCGTTTTATACTCCCGTTAAGGTTATATAAACACTCAACCCCAGTAGCGCTCATTTCTACCTTTCGGTGATAAGGATGACTCTATAGGAGGATTAAGAACAAAAACCTTGTTAATTGTCACGCACCTTGCGTGAATTTAGGTATTTAAACCCCTATTAACGCTACACAAGTAATTGAGGTATTTTCATCCCCAATCCGACCTATGTCTACCCAACTTACAGCATAATCACAACCTCCTCCTTTCGAAGTTTGATTAGAAATCATATAAATAATGATAATTATTGATCAATTAATTACCAAGCATTCAAAGCAACTATTGGGTAAATCTCAACAATAAGAGGAACAACCATAAACATGCATCAATTCATAACATAAGGTTCAAGTGAATTAACATGGAAAGCCTTATAATGGAATTAGTTCCTAGCCATTGACATGACAAGAACTAATTCAATATCCAACATAAAAACTGAAATAAAGTAAAAGAAAAGAAAAGAAAATTACTAAATAAAGTTCTCCAATCTTCAACTCCAAGAAGTCTTGTATTTGTGTAAGAAAGGGAACCCTTGAAAACTGCCTAGGGTTCTCTTTTTATAGCTTCAAAACCGCCCTTAAGGTTTTCCCTTCAGGCCTGGCCCATAATTCGTCAAAAACCTGATTTTTCCTGGCTGGCATCACGCGCGCTAGAACTTCGCTGCTCGGTGATTAGGCGTCGCGCCTCAGACTGCCGTTTCAGAGCCATGCGCCGCAACTTCTGCAGCCGATCTTTTGGCGCCGGGCGCTGCCTCTGGCTGGATCGGGCCATGCCGCAACGCACTTCGCTCGTTCGCCACTTTCTCGTATTTTAGGCTCTGGAACCTCCATTTTTGCCCTCTTTTCGCTCCTTTTCCGTCAAAGAGCCATTTTAACCAACTTGACTCAAAATAAAGAAAATCTATCCTAATACGACACGTATTTGTGCAAAAACGGACAAAAGACTAACTAAAATCAACTCAAAAAGTGTATATAAAATACACCGATCAAATACCCCAAACTTAACCTTTGCCCGCCCTCGAGCAAAGATAAAGAGAAAGAAATAAAGACTCAAGGAAAAGAAAAATAAAAGACTTAATGACATTGATCACTTTGCTGCATTGGTGTCACTTAGAAAAACATGAAGATTAGCAGAATAATATGCAGGAACATTTAGCATGAAATTTTAGCACTCTAAAGTCTAAACACATTAAGCTAGATATTTCGCAAACTCAGTTTTATCATGCTTAATGGAAGTCAAAATACTGAATCATGTATGTTAATTTCACAAATCCTATGGCATTTTTACTTGCTATTCTCCACTAATCATGGATATTCATCTAAGAGATATTCAGGACTTTTAAGGGTTGTAATGTAGGCTTAGGCACGGGTAGGTAAAAATAGGCATTTAGGCTCTTTTTTTTGTGTACCATAAGCTCTTTAGCTTTTCAATGTTTCCCTTTTCTTTTGATTCTTTCCTTCACTTCACATCTATTTTTCCTCTCTTTTGTTTTGAGAGCGTGAAGTGTATTATAATAACAAGCACCCCCAAACTTAGGCTTTTGCCTATTTCTTATAACTTTCTTATTGGGGTGCATCAATCTTGTTTGCTCTTTTTGTCTCTTTTTTAACACATTTTATTCCAACTATTTCACATGTTTACTTATGGCACAAGTATGGAAATATAGGGTGTCCAAGAAAAAGTTCAATTTTTAGGCTCAATGGGGCTGACTAGGGATATTTTTAATGTCAGGGATAGAAAAGAGTGGTAAGAATTGGCTAACAAAGAAATGCATGAGTCATCTCCCTAACATGCATATCTTAACTATTTCGCCTCAAATAGCAAGCAATCATAACACATAGGTTTTAATCATTTATCATGTACAATTCAAGTAGAAAACTCCATATAGACAAATTTCATGAGTTTTTGGCATATCTAACCTAAGTGTTTAGATGGTTGCTATAATTTCATTACATTATTCCACCTTACTTCACTAGGTGTTTCTAGTAACTACAGCATGCATGATCTTTGACAGACAATTATGACTCAAAAGAAAAAAAAATATGACTCAAAAATACACAAAAACAATAAAAAAGACTCAAACATACTATAATAATAAGACACAAATAAAATACCCCCCCCCCCCAAACTTAAATCACACATTGTCCCCAATGTGTGCAAGACTCAAAGACAATAAAAGAAACAAGACACTTACAGACTTGGTTAAAATGGTGGCGGCGGCGGTAGCATTGGATAGTGCATGAACCACTGGTTGAACAATGAACTCATCTCGTTAATTTGTTGCCTCGTTTCTTGTTGTCCTTGTATCACCGTGTCCAAACTCTGCATCATCCTTATCTGATTCTGGAGTAACTGCTCCATCATGGGCACTGAAGGTTCTGATTCTGTAGGTGGCTGGTGGTTGCTTTCTGCCGCATATTGAGACTCTATCTCAGGCTCATCTTTGTCCATGGCGGCCTCTGCTGCTGCTGCTGGTGGTGCTGGTGCTCTTCTTCTTGCTGCTGGGGGACTTGGGTCTGGGAAGGAGTGCACTATCCCATATGACACAGGCAGTTGGTTTCTCTCATGAGTATCAGTGGGTAGGATTGGGACCCCATTTATGGCGCATAAACTAGTGATAAGTGAGCCATGTCCCAACCCACCTGTTGTTACCAACCTGCTGGTTTCTTCAATACTTTGCACTATCTCCTTCCCCACATCAATCGTCTTCCCCGTCATGATTCCATATATCAATTTGATCCTGTCTTCTGGCACTCTGGTAAAGTGCGTTGATGGAATCAGACGGGCACTGACGAAATACAGCCAACCCTTGGCTGCTTTGTTGAACTGACACCTGCTCAGTCCTCTTGACCCATTTCTGGCAATATCAAATGCAGCCTGTAGTTTCATCAGTGTCTGCGACGGCATTCCAGTCGATGTTGGTGGTGCTTCTAGACCATGTTCTAAAGTAACTCCAATCACCATCTCCTCCTTCAACATCTGCTGTTTTTAGTAACACATTTATCGCTTCTGCCGTCACAGGCATATATCTTCCCCTCACAAAGCATTTATTGTCCACCTTCTCCGGAAAGTTAGCATAGAATTCACGCACCATCACTGTGTTCATTGGTGCTATCTTTTCCGGGTTTACAAATCTCTTCCACCACATCATCTCAATCATTGCCCGAATGGGCTCATAGACATCCTCATCCCCAAGCGAATCCCTTTGATAATTCATTCCCCTTTCAGGGATTAAGGGCCTTGTACTGAGTTTTTGGTATTTATCTTGAGCTCTTCGGCTGACAAACCTAGTATCATCGTATTGAGGGGTTGAGGTGGATGTGGAGCTGTCACGACCCGAACCCGGGCCCGTGACTGGTGCCTTACCCCGGGCACCCTAGTGATACAACATCAGAGAAAAACCAGCGGAAATAAAAACTTAAACATACAAATAGATATGGATCAAGATAAAAGAAAATAGGCCAACCAAAACGGTTGCCTTTATGCAAATATATATATATATCGACATTTGAACAGTTACAATCCTTACAACCCTGCCCACAACAAAGGCATGCACTTAAGATTTTTACAACAACTATGACGGACAGTGGCCCGCCATACCCCGAATGTACAAGAACCTGCTGCATCGTGGTAACATACCAAAAGATAAGCCTCCGAAGGAACGGAGCTTCCCAATACGCTGAAATGGGATCCTATAAGCGGGGATCGACAGGCGATGTACCTCTACCTGCGGCATGAACGCAGCCCCCCGAAGGAGGTCAGTACAACAGGTACCAAGTATGTGAAACTGAAAATACTGAAAATGAAATCATAATAGTCTATATAAAGCAGGAGACATGTATGATAACCAAACTACAGTACACAACATATAAACAGTCATATCAAGTCAGGGACTCACGCCCTCCAAATCATCACTCGTGCCCGTGGAATTCCTTCCTCACTGACGGCAGTCTATGATATAACAACACTAAGGAGTATACATGAACACCATGTCCCACCTGTGTCATAAAAACCGTACGGGGCAAGTATAACTACCAGATCCGATCGTACCAATAATAATCAGACAACCATATCACGGTCGACACGTGGCAAGTGCAATAGCCTCCACCAGCCTCCTCCTCGCGCTAATGATGACGGGGCAAGTAAATCGGCCACGCACCAGATCACAACCGTAAGTCACGGCGCTCCATCCAAACACCGACTCGCTGGTCGACACGCGGCAAGTGCACTAGCCTCCACCAGCCTCCTCCTCGCGCCACGAATGACGGGGCAAGTGAATCGGCTAAGCACCAGATCACAACCGTAAGTCACGATACTTCGTCGCGAAGCTGACACGTGGCAAGTGCAATAACCTCTACCAGATCCACCTGCGTCACGTAGCTGACGGGGGCAAGTAAACAGGCTACGCACCCGATCACAACCGTAAGTCACGATACTTCGCCATAGGTAACCATAATGGTCACATGTCCACAGAATCCATCATCGGTGTAGACATGCCCATGTAACAATAATAATGGAAGCATACCCGTGGAATCTTCCACACCGCCAGACGCCCAAGTAAGTTCTCAATAAGTCAACCGCCTCCATCGAGAGACGCCAGAGTATAGAAACACAATTCTTGCACAACAAAGGCTATCAAAGCAAGCATAGGCAAGTTACACAACAACAAGCATAGGCAACTTACACAACAACAAGCATAGGCAAGTTACACACAACTCAAGGTACTTTCATTTTATGTCAAAGTCCGGGTTTAAACCCTAAAGTACTACGTACGTTAAATTCCTTTAAAGATCCATTTCTTTTAAAAAGGTCACCCGATACCCTTAGTATAAAAATAGAGTGACTAACATTGTTAAGTAAACCAAAACACTTCCCTTTGTGAGTCAAGTAACAACATTATTTTCCAAACGTTCAAGTTTGCCAAATTTCATATGCTCATGTTTCTCATTTTTGAAATGTTTCGTAGTTCATAGTTTTAATCACTTAATAAATATAATTCTCCTTTAAAACAATTTGAGAAACATATGCCTTATGTGTGAGTAGGTTATTCTTGTTTATAACAATCTTATTAAAGCAGCCATGATCTAGGAAATGTAATATCATTTTGTCTCATCTTAGCTTCTATGCAGATGGAGGTTTCTACTGGTTTTAATAATACTTCATTATTCAATACATTTCCCTTTATTAGCGCTGCAGTGGTTTGTTCGATATTTATTCTGATTTCCGAAATCAGTAAAACATTATTCCTTTTAAAAACCAAGTACTCATTACTCACGAATGAGGTTTCACACTTTTTAACAAAATTCATATTAAATCGATTAAGTCAAGTCTCTTATCTTTTAAGATCAAGTCTCTTAACTTCTTTAAATCAATAAACCATTCTTTTTATCTCTCTTAAGTCGTTATACCTAACTTCCCATAAAGCTAGTATAACTCTTTCAAACCAAGTATTATTCTTCTTTCAAAAAGGATTCTTAATTCTTTTGAAATACTTCAAGATTCTTATTATTCAGGCTTAAATCAAAAGACATCACAGAAACTACATTCGATTAACACACGACGCCTACCGTACTATATATATATTCTTTTAAAATACTTCCAGATTCTTATTTTTCGTGCTTAAGTCAAAAGACATTGCCAGAAACTACATTCGCTAACACACGACGCTCACCGTACTATATATTCTTTTAAAATATCATGCTCAAGAGGGTAGGAAGAATCACATACCTCGCGACGATTATCGACTAGTAGCAAAATGCTCCACGGCTATAACCCGGCTAGCCTTGTCCACCTTCCAAGTAGTATATGCTACTCGCAGAACATTCAACCAATAAAGGTTATAAGTCTACTGTAAATACAGTCCTATGTAAGTACAGTTTAATCTTCTACTTTAATATTCTTCTGATGTGATTTCAGTTCAAGTCTTTTCTGTAATATCCTTCTATTACAGTTCAATTCTCTTCTATGAATCTTATATACATTTCTATACTACTACAGTATGTAATTTCCAATTACAATAGAAGGACAGTAGTATTTACCTCGATAAGCCCAAAATTATCCAAGTTATAATGTCGATCCTGAGCAACGTTTAGCTCCAATTCGCTCCCAGAAACCCTTAGAAGTTCTACACAACTTCTACTTAACACTTCAACCGACTATGAAGGTTTTCCTTGGGTTTCGAGTAGTGGCTAAAGGAAGTATAATAGTATTTTCCTGCTTTTCAGATAGAGGTACTGGAAATACTACAAAGGTTTTGGGCTAGAGTATTTTGGCATTATAACAATACTTGGAGAAGTATTTCTATACCACAAAGGGGGTGTATTTCTAAAACAACTAGGCTAGGGGGTTTTCGGCCAGGGCCTCACAAGTGGGAGGGTGTGGCGGACGAAACCTCAAGAGGAGGGAGTATTTTTAGACTTGAATTTGCTCAAGTGTGGATGAAATAACTCATCAACTAAGGGGTATTTATAGGCCAAACAATTGCAAAGATCAAGACAAGTGTTAGGCAAGTGTAGCGGGATTTGGACATGTGTGGGGTCCCACTTGTTCATCAACTACACAAAATATCTCACAAATATCCTACCTAACCTTGACTACAAACAAGGCACAAAAACGCCAATGCTAGCCTTGCCGTCCACTTTTGAGGTGACACATGTCACCCTCCCGTTGGTCCAAAATATTTCATCTCTCGGAAAAATCCGCAAAAATAATAAATGACATAGCCGTATTTTTCCCTTCGTAAAGTTTGGAAAACGTTTCGTCGGAAAACGATTCTTTTCGGTAGTTGTGCACAAAATTTTCGTCCCTTAGTCTACTTTAAGGCTCAAACTTTTGTACGTACGCCCTCACGTACATACTCTGGAAATACGGGGTATAACATGAGGTGTTATACCCCGTATTTCCAGAGTATATACGTGAGGGCGTACGTATAAAAGTTTAAGCCTTAAGTAGGCATTAGGGACGAAATTTGTGCACAGCTAGCGAAAAGAATTGTTTTCCGACGAAACGTTTTTCAAAACTTGCGAAGGGAAAATTACGGTTGCAACATTTATTATTTTTGCGGATTTTTCCTAGAGATGAAATATTTTGGACCAACGAGAGGGCGACACTTGTCACCCTCAAGTTGGCGGATTTGTGGGCGTTATTTGCACGATTTCAAGCCTTGGAGTAGGTAGGATATTTTGTGATATTTTGTGTGGTAGATGGATAAGGTACACTTGCCCAAATCCTCACCCTCCACTTGCCCACCACTTGTCTTAATCTTGACCCTTGAGTGTCCTATAAATACCCCCCTTAGTTGAAAGATTTCTTCATCCCTCAAATGACTTCTAAGTCTTAAAAATCCCTCCCTCCCTTGTAGTAAAATTCTCGCCCAAGTCCTCCCCTTGAGAAGCCTCGCCGAAAGTACTTCTCCTCGAGTTGCTCGCCCAAACATACCCCTTGGTAGAAATACTCTCCAAGTATTGTTACTATTCCAGAATACCTTGGCCCAAATACCTTGTTGTATTCCAAGGTTACCCCTATACAAAAAGCCCAGAAATACTATTATACTTCCCTTCAGTCACAAAACGAAACCCTAAGGAAAATCTTCATAGCCGGTTGAAGTATTAAGAAGAAGTTGCGTAGAACTTCTAAGGGTTGTTTGGAGCGGGTTGGAGCGCCCAGAGTAGGAGCAAAACGTTGCTCAGGATCAACATTAAAACTTGGATAATTTTGGGCTTACCGAGGTAAATACTCTTGTCCTTCTATTGTAATTGGAAATTACATACTGTAGTTGTATAGAAATGATTATAAGATACATAGAAGGATATTACAGAAGAGAATTGAACTGTAATAGAAGGATATTACAGAAGAGAATTGAACTGAAATCACATCAGAAGAATATTAAAGAAGAAGATTAAACTGTACTTACATAGGACTGTATTTGCAGTAGACTTGTGTAGTTTAACGGGTAGGGAAGTGCTGCCCGATTTTCTGTAGAATAGAGAACCCCCCCCTACTTAGAATATTCTGCAGAGTAGTCTAGACGTTGATAGACGTATATGGCCTTTATAGGTTGAATATTCTGCAAGTAGCATGTTCTACTTGAAAGGTGAACAAGGCTAGCCGGGTTATAGCCGTGGAGCGTTTTGCTAATTGTCGATAATCGTCGCGAGGTATGTGATTCTTCCTATCCTCTTGAGCATGATATTTTAAAAGAATATATATCTAGTACGGTAGACGTACGTGTGTTAACTGAACGTGGTTTTACTGCGATGTCTTTTGACTTGAGTCTAAATAATAAGAATCCTGAAGTATTTCAAAAGAATTAAGAAACCTTTTTGAAAGAGGAGTAATACTTGGTTTTAAAAGCTTAAGAGTTATACTAGCTTTATGGGAAGTTAGGTATAACGACTTAAGAGAGATAAAAAGAATGGTTTATTGATTTTAGAAGTTAAGAAACTTGATCTTAAAAGATAAGAGACTTGACTTAATTAAATAAATATGAATTTTGTTAAAAGTGTGAAACCTCATTCGTGAGTAATGAGTACTTGGTTTTTAAAAGGAATAATGTTTCTTGATTTGAAATCAGAATAAGTATCGAACAAACCACTGCAGCGCTAATAAAGGGAAATGTATTGACTAATTAAGTATTATAAAAACCAGTAGAAACCTCCATCTGCATACAAGCTAAGATGAGACAAAATGATATTACATTTCCTAGATCATGGTTGCATTAATAAGATTGTTATGAACAAGAATAACCTACTCACATATAAGGCATATGTTCTCAAATTGTTTTAAGGGAGAATTATATTATTAAGTGATTAAAACTATGAACTACGAAACCTTTCGAAAATGAGAAACTTGAGCATTTGAAATTAGGCAAACTTGAACGTTTGGAAAATAATGTTGATTACTTGATTTTACAAAGGGAAGTGTTTTGGTTTACTTAAAAAGATAGTCACTCTATTTTAATACTACGGGTATCGTGTGACTCTTGTGAAAGAAACAGAATATTCTTTTAAAGAGATAATGTATGAAGTACCTTGTGTGAATAACTTGACTATGTTGGTTTGTGATAGCCTTGTAATACTTTCTTGTTGATTTGATAAGTAAACATGTTAGGATGCTACGTGTGCTAGTGTCTTGTGAATGTTTGTGTAAAGGGGTTTCCCTTGTTGTGCTTATGTTGTTTAACGGTACGCCGTTATGTTAGTATTGTACCACTCACCTCTTGACATGATACCGGGGGTTAAGCTTCCCTCCGTCGGGGTATAGCTCGAGCGATGCAGGACTATGATTCGAGAATACCTACGCGGGTCCGGGGACCTATGCGAGCTACGAGTTCCAGTTAGTGTGCGGTCTTTATGGCCATGCGGTCTATGTGGCCATGCGCGACTGCGAGTCGGGACGATACCGGGAGAGCTACCTCGACGCGGAATACCTCATGCGGGCCTATGTGTGGCCTATGCGCGAGTCGCGAAGTTCCAGATTAGACGCGCACATTTGATATCGCGCGAGTGGCGGCCGATCATGTGGCGGTCAGACAGCACTCGTGATACGCTTTATGACCTTGTTGTGCGTGGGTTTTAGTAGTCGGCTATGCCTTCGCATTACCCGTGCGGTTTTATTATGACACGTGGGACTGGTGTTCATGTGTATTCCTTGGTGCTTTTATATCATAGATCGCCGGTGAGGAAGGTATTCCACGCATGATTGATGTTGTGGGCGTGAGACCCATAGTTATATTTGAGTGGTGACTTTGAGGCGTGAGTCGACTTGACATGACCGCTATTTATCGTGAATCGTAGTTTGGTTATCATACATGTCTCCGCTTTATATACACTACTATGATTTCATTTACGTATTTTCATTTACATACTTGGTACTGTTATCGACCTCCTTCGCCGGGGGTTGCGTTCATGCGCGGTAGTACACGCGATCGTCGATCCTCGCTCTTAGGATCACAGTTCAGCGTTTTGGGAAGCTCCGTTTCTCCGGAGGCTTATCAGTGGTATAGTCCCCTGTCGTTGTAGGTACTTATATTCAGGGGTATGGCGGGGACCTGTCCCGCCATTGTTGTTATATCATTCTTAGAGGTCTGTAGTACTGTTGTGGGCAGAGTTTGTAAAAGGGATGTAACTGTTCAGATTTAAGTTTTTATATATATATGCCGAAAGGCAACTTTTCTCAGATAACTATTTCACACTTCATATTATTTCATGTCTCGTTTTATATTCCGCTGATTACTCTGATGTATGTCTACTTGGGTGCCCGGGGTAAGACACCAGTCACGGGCCCGGGTTCGGGTCGTGACAGGAGGCTCTTCTCTTTCTGGCAAACATGGTTAATTCACTTTTTGCAGCTTTCCTTTCTATCAACACTGTTCACCAACACTATTGTCACGACCCGAACCCGGGCACCCTAGTGATACAACATCAGAGTAATCAGCGGAACATAAAACAATAACATGAAACCAATGCAATAAGACAGTGAAATAAGAAGACAAAGCAACCCAAAACGGTTACCTTCATAATATATAACAATTTGAACGATTACATCCCTTTCTACAACTCGCCACAACATTACTGCACTTCTAAGAATGATACGACAACAATGGCGGGACAGGGCCCCGCCAAACCCCTGAATGTAAACACCTACTACGACAGGACTATACCACTCGATAAGCCTCGAGAAACGGAGCTTCAAACGCTGAATCGTGACCACGAGCTAGGATCAACGATCGTGTACCTCAACTCGCGGCATTTAACGCAGCCGAGGTCAAGACAACAGTACCAAGTATGTGGCTGAAAATCAGAATGAAATCATAATAGTCTATAAAGCAGAGACATGTATGATAACCAAACTACGATTTACAATTAAATAGCGATATGTCAAGTCGTGACTCACGCCTCAAAGTCATCACTCAAATATAACTATGGGTCTCAAGCCCATAACATCAATCATGCGTGGAATACCTTCCTCACCGTCGGCGATTTATGATATAAAAGCACCAAGAAATACACATGAACACCGTGTCCCACTGTGTCCTAATAAAAGCGAGACATGGTAAATGAAGGCATAACCGACTACTAACACCTACAAGATTAACAGTCATAAATCAGATCATGATATCTGTCTGGCCATTACATGATCAAAGTTGGTCACTCGCCCGCGATATCGGATGTCGCGTCTAGCCTCGAACTCTCCGCACTCGCGTAAAGCCAACCTCATAGGCCGCGAGGTATTCTCGACGGTAGCTACTCCCGGCATCGCCCCGACTCGCGTCGCGTGGCCACGAACCGCGTGACCACAAGGCGCAAACTAACTCGAACTCCGTAGTTCCGCATGGATCCCTCGACCCGCGTAGGTATTCTCGAATCACGGTCCTGCATCACCGAGTCTACCCCGCATCGGAGGGCAGCTTAACCTCCGGAAACAAGTCAAGGTGAGTGGTACAATACCAACATAACGGCTGAGAGTCAAACAACTTTAAGCGCAGTCGAGGGGAAACCCCTTTACACTAACATCACAAGATACTATCACACGTAGCATCCTAGCATGTTTACTTAACAAATCAACAAGAAAGTATTACAAGGCAATCACAAACCAACATAATCAAGTTATATACACAAGGTACTTTCTACTATATGATTAACAAGATCGGGTTTTTATCCCCAAAGTACTTCATACATTAACTCTTTAAAAGATACGTTACTTTCACAAAAACCACACAATACCCGTAGTATATGAAAATAGAGTGATTATCTTTTGAAGTAAATCAAAACACTTACCCTTGTAAAATCAAGTAACAACATTATTTTCCAAACGTCCAAGTTTGCCTAATTTCAAATGTTCACGTTTCTTATTTTAGAAAGGTTTCGTAGTTCATAGTCTTATTCATTTAAGAATATAATTCTCTTTTAAACCATCTGAGAAACATAAGCCTTATATGTGAGTAGGATATTCTTGTTTATAACAATCTTATTACAAAGACCATGATCTAGAAATATCATTTTGTCTCATCTTAGCTTCTATGCGGATGGAAGTTTCTCTTGGTTTTAATAATACTTAATCACAAAACATTTCCTTTTATTAACGCGCAGTTGGTTTGTCGATACACATTCGATTTCGAACTCAAGAATCATTCTTAAGCCGTTATACCTAACTTCCCATAAAGCTAGTATAACTCTTAAGTTTTCAAAAACTAAGTATTACTCTTCTTTCAAAATGATTCAAAAATCTTTTGAAATACTTCAAGTTCTTTATTATCACATAACCAGCCAGTTATAGTTCAAATCAGTTACCTTTTAAAAACCATAAGTATTTTCTTACATACATAAAGCTGTTATAACCAACTTCCCATAAAGCCGTTATAACACTTTATGTTTTAGACCAATCAAATACATTTAACACATGTACGTCTACCGTACTACATAGTTACACACATATCATGCTAGAAGAGATAGGAAGAGGTTCACATACCTCGCGACGATTATCGACTAATAGCAAAACGCTCCAAGTACCTCAAACCGCCGGCTACTCCTTAAGCCAAGTAGATCGCGCCACGCATAGTACTTCCACCTATAAGGCCACAAGGCGCTTATTAACATTTAGGTCTCTTCGTAGAACATTCTACAGAAAATTCGCAAAGACCTCCCCGCACATGTCAGAAATCTCCTCCTTTCATCGGGTCGGCTACAAAGCCAACCAGGGGTTATACGCCTAATCCGACGTGCACAATTCTACCTCACGTAAAAGCTACACAAGTCTCATCAGAATACACCATGTAATTACAATTCAAGATCTTCTTTCGAAAAGGTTTCTTATTATTCAGGCTTAAGTCAAAAGACATTGCCGATAACTACGTTCAGTTCTATATATAGTATACTTCAACTATATATTCTAACAACATGTAATTTCCAATTACAATAGGGGGACAAGATAATTACCTCGATAAGCCCATAATTATCCAAGTATAAAGTCGATCCTGGGCAACGTTTAGCTCCAACTCCGTGCGCTCCAACCCGCTCCAAACCACCCTTAGAAGTTCTAACCAACTTCTACTTAATACTCCAACTAACTATGGAGATTTTCCTTAGGGTTTCGGTTTTGTGACTGAAGGGAAGTATAATAGTATTTCTGGGCTTTTCGTATAAGTATAACCTTGGAATACTACAAGGTATAAGGGCCAAGGTATTTTGGGTATAGTAACAATACTTTTGAGAGTATTTCTACCAAGGTGGGGGTGTATTTATACGAGACAACACCACAAGGGGGGGGTGTATACCCCTCGGCCAACCCCACTAGGGGGGTACTCGGCCAAGGGAGGGCTCTCGGCGAGGGCCTCGCGAGGGGAGAGGGGTGTTGGACGAACACCACAAGAGGGGGAAGGGATTTTAGACTTAGCACAATTTTTGGATGAAGAAGTTCATCAAAGGGGAGGGGTATTTATAGGTCAAGCCATGGCTAACCAATGGCCAAGATCAAGCCAAGTGTGGTGCAAGTGTAGGGCCAATATCATGCCAAGTGCACCTTATCCATCTACCACAAAATATCCTACCTACTACTTGACAAAAATGTCAAGGAATTCGTCCCCCTTTACCGCCCCACACTCCACCAATGAGAGGGTGCCAAGTGGCGCCCTCTTGTTGGTCCAACACGTTTCGTCTCTCAGAAAAATCCGCAAAAATTAAAAATGACATAGCCGGAATTTACCCTATGTGAGTTGTGTACAACGTTTCGTCGAAAAACGACTCTAACCGGGTGTTGTGCACAAAAATAATTTCGGCCAAGCACTTTAAGGCACAAACTTTTCTACGTACGTCCTTACGTACATACTCTAGAAATACGGGGTATAACATTCTCCCCTCCTTAGAAACATTCGTCCCGAATGTTCCTTCTAAGTCTCAAACCAAACGTGCGCCAGTATAGTCTTCACTACTATACTTACCTGAACAATCCTGCCACAACTGGCCACAACAACACCTGCGCAAAATACTTACATCCAAGTCCACGAGGAAACACCTCTAACATCACAAACGCTCCCATCCAAGGGTCTAAAATATAATTCCTTCGCACTTTCTCCATACAAAAGAAATGGTCACATCTCTGCTCGCAATACATGTTTGCTTCTCCCTTTACTCGTCGTGATACCACTTTTGTCACTTTGCCGCGAGGTTCTAGTGTCACTCCGGCGACCTAACAAATGGTACCGGGCTGCATGCGATCCCTGAGGTCATCGTGACACTCGAACTCTTACCACATTTCTGATACTGCTTCAGTTTCCAAAACTCGGGGTTACTATCTCTAACGTGGTCATCATTAACTGGGAACACTCTGGATGGATCTCCGATACTTTCCCGATCATAACAATACGAAAGACCGGACATACTGCCTCCTAAGTCGGACGGCAAATGCTAACATATAGGCAACCTGGCCTATTCTTCACATGAACTCAAAAGGGCCCAAAGTAACTCGGGCTAAGTTCCCTCTGTTTTCCAAAACTCGTCACACCCAACCCGGGGTGGTACTTTCAAGAAGACCGACCGTCAACCTGAACTCTAAGCGTCGTCGCCGATTATCCGCACGATTTCTCTGAGCTGCCAGAACCTCTTCTAGACAAGCTTTACCCTATCCACAGTCTGCTGGAACAAGCCTGAACCAACTATCTGAATCTTGCCAACATCGAACCAATCGACCGGCGACTTACACATCCGCCCCCACAAGGCTTCATAAGGCGACATCCGAACACTGAAATGGTAGCTTAAACACTCCCTCCACAGGAGACAACAATCCTCACAACTACCCCTGAAATCCACACACTGGCCCGAGGGCGAATGCGATTCTGAGACTCACCTGAGTTCTTAACCCTGCTTGGTAAAACTTCCAGAAACAAAAACAGCCGTACCCTGGGCTCCACTGTCTGTCATAAGGTGAAGGTAGGCACCCCGTGCAGCCTTACAACCTTTCTGATAAATCAACACTGCCGAGTAAACGGTCTTTGCTAGAAGACAAGACGGCTGACCTCCTCGGCCCGACTACTGGTCGAATGCATCCACGAACTCGTACGCTGGTTAACTAAACTTGGGCCTAACACCCTCATAACCCTAACCCAAAGCGGGACCACCACAAACTGACCCCACCACCATACAGGCCGCGGGTTGACCCGCAACGTGGCCTCAACCCGACCCGGCAACGCGCAAGACATTAGCTCCCCGAACCGGAAAACTCTCACTAATCACGTTACGAAAACCTAGCGGTCTTCTTAGCTCAACTACCCTCTTTCATTCCACACTACTCAGGGACTTATCCCACAAACATAGCTCACGTGCACTATGCACTCCTATAAGGGTCAAACATAAACATACGTCTTTTACTCGAGATGGCCTTGCCTCTAAGGTCTTCACGTATAATGCTCTAAGGCTTACGTTTTCTCTAGAGGGTTAAGGCTATATATATATCTACTGCTTCACTCCCCTTAGTCGTTCTAATCAAACCTGCCCCGTAGGGCGCATAGCTAAGGAAGATGACGAACTACCCACCGATCCTGAAGGCTAAGTCCTCCTACAAGGACACTCTTTCGACATCAGACCCTGACGGTCGTAGGTACAACAAGTACCAACTAAAAGACGACATTCCCCGGGATGACGTCTGTCACACTGTGAATACCGAAGGAACATCAATCCGGGCCGAACCTACGTGTAGCTGTGAACCGGAAGCTCTGGAGCTCTGACCAACTCCTGCATACCCCGAACGTCCTGAACCCCGTGGAGGACCTCTCTGCACTGGTGGATGTGCAAATCTAATCCGCTGGTGAGGTGACTCGCCTCGAAAGTTACCAAAGGACCTTGCTGCTCTGGCCCTCTTCTGCTGTCCTTCGTTAACCCGTTGATCTCTACGTTTCTTGGCCTATTGCGCATAAGCCCGCATACGTGCCATGCTCAAGCTTAATCAAGAATTACTCTTGTACAACCTCTCTTAGATAGTCATCAAGACTCGCGGTACATCGGTATACTCTCCGTAGCCAAATCCATAGCTAGTAACAGGTCGCCTTTGCAATCTAAATTCACTGCTCCGGCCGTGGGCGAAGGTTCAAATATCATGGCGCAGAGGAACTTCGCGCCGTGCTAAACTCTCGGGCTGGTGACGTAGCATAACTCCCGAATGAAATACCACCCAGTGATGATGTGGCATGTGCCCTCGTAACCCTCTGAACTCTACTCGCAGCTCCCTTGGCTGCCTTGCCCTCCTGGGCCCGGGTTTGCCCTACGCGGAGGCATAACGGTAAGGGAAATAAATACGTGAGAGGGTCCAACTTACAACACAGCTCTAAGGCACGATCTCAGAGTGAGAAGAATAGAAACCAATCCTAAATATCCTATAGCCTCTCGATTATTGGTGTGGTGCACAACACCGATAATCAAGACTCTCTTGGATACGGTGCGTAGACACTTTCCGAGGATTAATCGCTCACGATACCACTTTTGTCACGACCGAACCGGGCGTGATCGTGTCTTACCCGGCACCCTAGTGATACAACATCGAGTAATCACGGAACATAAAACAATAACATGAAACCAATGCAATAAGACGGTGAAATAAGAAGACAAAGCAACCCAAAACGGTTACCTTCATAATATATAACAATTTGAACGATTATATCCCTTTCTACAACTCGCCACAACATTACTACTGCACCTCTAAGAATGATACGACAACAATGGCGGGACGGGGCCGCTAAACCCCGAATGTAAACACCTACTACGACGGGGACTATACCACCGATAAGCCTCCGAGAAACGGAGCTTCCCAAACGCCGAATCGTGACCACGAGAGCTAGGATCAACGGCGGTGTACCTCAACTGCGGCATGAGCGGCCCGAAGGAGGTCGATCTGGCAGTACCAAGTATGTGGCCCGAAAATCAGTAAATGAAATCATAATAGTCTATAAAGCAGAGACATGTATGATAACCAAACTACGATTTACAATTAAATAAGCGATCGTATGTCAAGTCGTGACTCACGCCTCAAAGTCATCACTCAAATATAACTATGGGTCTCAAGCCCATAACATCAATCATGCCGTGGAATACCTTCCTCATCTTGGCGATTTATGATATAAAAGCACCAAGAAATACACATGAACACGGGTCCCACGTGTCCTAATAAACAAGACATGGTAAATGCGAAGGCATAACCGACTACTAACACCTACATTACTAACAGGTCATAAATCAGATCATGATATCTGTCTAGGCCGTCACATGATCAAAGCCGGTCACTCGCCTGATGATCAGATGTGCGCGTCTAGCCCTGGAACTCTCCGCAGCTCCGCATAGGCCAACCTCATAGGCCCGCATGAGGTATTCCTCGCATCGAGGGTAGCTACTCCCCGGCATCGTCATGGACTCGCAGTCCGCATGGCCACGAAGACCGCATGACCACAAGGGCCGCAAACTAACTCCGAACTCCGTAGTTCCGCATGGATCCCCGACCCGCATGAGGTATTCTCGAATCATGGTCCTGCATCGCCGAGTCTACCCGCGTGGAGGCGCCTTAACCTCCGGAAACAAGTCAAGGTGAGTGGTACAATACCAACATAACGGCTGAGAGTCAAACAACTTTAAGCGCAGTCGAGGGGAAACCCCTTTACACTAACATCACAAGATACTATCACACGTAGCATCCTAGCATGTTTACTTAACAAATCAACAAGAAAGTATTACAAGGCAATCACAAACCAACATAATCAAGTTATATACACAAGGTACTTTCTACTATATGATTAACAAGATCGTGTTTTATCCCCAAAGTACTTCATACATTAACTCTTTAAAAGATCGTTACTTTCACAAAACCACACAATACGTAGTATATGAAAATAGAGTGATTATCTTTTGAAGTAAATCAAAACACTTACCCTTGTAAAATCAAGTAACAACATTATTTTCCAAACGCCCAAGTTTGCCTAATTTCAAATGTTCGTTTCTTATTTTAGAAAGGTTTCGTAGTTCATAGTCTTATTCATTTAAGAATATAATTCTCTTTTAAACCATCCGAGAAACATAAGCCTTATATGTGAGTAGGATATTCTTGTTTATAACATCTTATTACAAACCATGATCTAGGAAATATCATTTTGTCTCATCTTAGCTTCTATGCGGATGGAAGTTTCTCGGTTTTAATAATACTTAATTTGTCAAAACATTTCCTTTTATTAACGCCGGTGGTTTGTCGATACACATTCTGATTTCCGAACTCAGTAAAACATTCTTAAGCCGTTATACCTAACTTCCCATAAAGCTAGTATAACTCTTAAGTTTTCAAAAACTAAGTATTACTCTTCTTTCAAAATGATTCAAAAATCTTTTGAAATACTTCAAGTTCTTTATTATCACATAACCAATGCTTATAGTTCAAATCAGTTACCTTTTAAAAACCATAAGTATTTTCTTACATACATAAAGCTGTTATAACCAACTTCCCATAAAGCCGTTATAACACTTTATGTTTTAGATCAATCAAATACATTTAACACATATACGTCTACCGTACTACATAGTTACACACATATCATGCTAGAAGAGATAGGAAGAGGTTCACATACCTCGCGACGATTATCGACTAATAGCAAAACGCTCCAAGTACCTCAAACCGGCTACTCCTTAAGCCAAGTAGATCGCGCCACGCATAGTACTTCCACCTATAAGGCCACAAGGCGCTTATTAACATTTAGGTCTCTTCGTAGAACATTCTACAGAAAATTCGCAAGACCTCCCCATGGCAGCGTAAATCTCCTCCTCTATCGGCCGCTACCAAGCCAACCAGGGGTTATACGCCTAATCGGACGTGCACAATTCTACCTCACGTAAAAGCTACACAAGTCTCATGTAATGGTCCATGTAATTACGATTCAAGACTCTTCTTTCGAAAAGGTTTCTTATTATTCAGCTTAAGTCAAAAGACATTCGATAACTACGTTCAATTCTATATATAGTATACTTCAACTATATATTCTAACAACATGTAATTTCCAATTACAATAGGGGGACAAGATAATTACCTCGATAAGCCCATAATTATCCAAGTATAAAGTCGATCCTGGGCAACGTTTAGCTCCAACTCCGTGCGCTCCAACCCGCTCCAAACCACCCTTAGAAGTTCTAACCAACTTCTACTTAATACTCCAACTAACTATGGAGATTTTCCTTAGGGTTTCGGTTTTGTGACTGAAGGGAAGTATAATAGTATTTCTGGGCTTTTCGTATAAGTATAACCTTGGAATACTACAAGGTATAAGGGCCAAGGTATTTTGGGTATAGTAACAATACTTTTGAGAGTATTTCTACCAAGGTGGGGGTGTATTTATACGAGACAACACCACAAGGGGGGGTGTATACCCCTCGGCCAACCCCACTAGGAGGGGGGGTACTCTCGGCCAAGGGGGGAGGGGCTCTCGGCCAAGGGGCCTCACCAAGGGGGGGGAGGGGGGTGTTGGACGAACACCACAAGAGAGGGGGAAGGGATTTTAGACTTAGCACAATTTTTGGATGAAGAAGTTCATCAAAGGGGAGGGGTATTTATAGGTCAAGCCATGGCTAACCAATGGCCAAGATCAAGCCAAGTGTGGTGCAAGTGTAGGGCCAAGATCATGCCAAGTGCACCTTATCCATCTACCACAAAATATCCTACCTACTACTTGACAAAAATGTCAAGGAATTCGTCCCCCTTTACCGCCCCACACTCCACTAATGAGAGGGTTCCAAGTGGCGCCCTCTTGTTGGTCCAACACGTTTCGTCTCTCGGAAAAATCCGCAAAAATTAAAAATGACATAGCCGGAATTTACCCTACACGAGTTGTGTAAAACGTTTCGTCGAAAAACGACTCTAACCGAGTGTTGTGCACAAAAATAACTTCGGCCAAGCACTTTAAGGCACAAACTTTTCTACGTACGTCCTTACGTACATACTCTGGAAATACGGGGTATAACAACTATCACCCCAAAATTCAACTCCTGCACAACACCTATCACCCCCAAACTTCACTTAAGAAGCTTCTACACAACACCCACACCCTCCTTGTATACTCTTCCTCACTTTTTTATTACAACCAATTTTTCAACACCCCACAACTTCAACAATACAACACTCCTCCAAACTACTACCTCCTTTGACTACAGTAAAGCTCTCAAGAAAAGAAGAAGATTACCTTTTTACGGTGTTCTTCAAGGTTTTCTTGCTTCTAATGGTGATTTGAGGCAATGGGATGAAGTTTTGTTGGTTGAGATGGTTAAGGGTTTAGGGACTTTAAGAGTTTTGATTGTGTTTGGGTTTGATTTATGGAGGATTTGTGGGTAAAGTGTGGATTTTCGTGGGTTTGGTGGAGAAGAAAGGTTAGGTTTTGGTTTGAAATTGGGGAAAGTCGGGTTTTTGGGCGTCTTTTAATTTCTGGATTTCCGCTTCGGCGTCGCGGCCCTGCATTTGGCACCGCGGCGCCTAGACTTTGCAATTTTTCTGGATTTTTGGCGTCGCGGCCCTGCTCCTGGGCGCCGCGGCGCTTAAACTTCAGCGCCTTTCTGCTCTTTTAGCGCCGCGGCCCTGCTCCTGGGCGCCGCGGTGCTCACCCGTTTTCTGGAAATCCTGGCTATTCTTCAGTTTTCGCTCTCCAATTTCTTGGCCCACACCTGTCAATCACAACACAAACACTACCTCCGTGAGACTGTTCTTAGTAAAAATTAAAAGTAAAATAAATCAAAATACTTTGGGTTGTCTCCCAAGTAGCGCTGTCTTTAACGTCTTTTAGTCGGACGCAAGTTCCTTAACTCAAGAAGTGTGGGGTATATTAATCCCACAACTAATCTATGTTTTCCACATTTTTCTTTTTCTTCTTCTTCTTCTCTTCTTAAAATTATCTTCAAGGAAAGGTTCAGGAACACATACCTGTTTTGGCGGAGGTTCGGCAACACACACCTGCTTTTGTGGGCTTATCTCCTTTGGTTTGGCTTGCACTGGCTCACAGGGGGTTTTGATGGTGCTGATTGCAAAACACCTGCTCATGATTGGTGGCTCAATAATGTGTTTAAATACTTTAAACACCATTTCTTCCTTCTCCACCCTCAATGTTAGCTCTCCTTTTTCTATATCGATCAGGGCTCTCCCTGTTGCCAGGAATGGTATCCCCAATATGATGGGGATCTCTGCATCCTCCTCCATGTCGAGAATGAGGAAGTCCGCAGGAAAAAAGAATTTTCCTACTTTAACAAGCACGTCCTCAATTTTCTCTCTTGGGTGCACCACTGTCCTATCGGCTAGTTGCAGGCTCACCGTGGTTGGTTTTGCCTCACTTAACTCCAACCGTTTAAATACTGACAAAGGCATCAAATTTATGCTTGCCCCTAAATCACAAAGAGCTCTGTTGCATGTCACCTTGCCAACTGTGCAAGGCAATGTAAAGCTCCCTGGGTCTTTTAGTTTAGGGGGCAACTTCTTCTGCAGGATAGCACTGCACTCCTCAGTCAGTGCTACCATCTCATATTCGGCTAGTTTCTTCTTCTTCTTCCCCAAAATCTCCTTCATGAATTTGAAATAAGAGGGCATTTGCTCCAACGCCTCTATAAAGGGTATGTTGATATGTAGCTTTCTGAACGTCTCCAAAAATTTGGAGAATTGTTTATCAACTGCCTTCCTCTGCAATCTCTGTGGGAACGGAATCTTCTCAGTATACTCCTTCTCTGGAGTTTTCTCTACTACTGGGCGAGCTTCAACTTCTTTCTCTTTCTCTTTATGCCCTTTGTTCAACTACCAGCTGAGGTTATTTCTGCTCTAACTGTTTACCACTTCTCAGCTGTACTGCCTGGCATTGTTTTCTCGGATTCATCTCTGTGTTGCTTGGCAGTGTACCCTGTGGCCTGCTGTTCGATTGCTTTGCTAGTTGACCCACTTGTGTCTCCAAGTTCCTGAACGAGGATCTAGTTTTTGTCACTGAATGGAGTGCAGGCGTTGGTGAGTCCCAACAAGCCGCCACTCGCCCGCTTTCTGGTTGAATAGGTGCATTGAATTGTTGAGAAGGTGGGTCCTGAGTGAATGGCTGCTGATTTTGGTGCTGCTGATGTTGGTACTGGCCTCTATATTGATTATGTTGCCCCTGGTCTCCTCTCCATGAAAAATTTGGGTGATTCCTCCACCCTGGATTGTATGTGTTGGAGTATGGGTTGTTCTGGGGCCTCTGATAGTTACCCACGGCTTGGCACTCTGCTTGCTCGATTGGCATATTATTAGGATCAGCTGAAGGACATCTATCGAATGTATGTGGGCCACCACATATTTCACAGCTCTTAGGCATCTGCACTGCATTTACTGATATTGTATGTTGTTGCAGCTGCTTGGTCAACAGGGCAACTTGGGCATTCAGGGCAGCGATGGCATCTATCTCGTGAACTCCCACTGTTCTCCTTCCACTAATTGGTCTATCTTCTGTGACATGGTTTGTTATACCCCGTATTTACAGAGTATGTATGTGAGGACGTACGTACATTTGTACAAACCCAAATTAGGTTAAGGATGGAATTGTGAACTTTCAACGGAAAAGATTCCGAACCTTGTGAAGGAAATTTTACGTTTTTAATATTTTAACCGATTACGGATTTTTCTGAGAGATGAAATAATTTTGGACCAATAGGAGGGCGACATGTGTCACCCTTAGTTGGCATGGGTTGGACGAAAATGTTGGCCAAGTGGACAAGGTCAAGTGGTCAAAGTCTTGGAAGACATTTTCTTTTGGTGAGTGGGAGTAGGTATGTTGGACGTTTTTTTTGTGCCTAGTGGAAGGCCACATGGCTCTTTGTTGTGGGGGACATATGTCCCAATGTTGTGGTGGACATATGTGTCACGACCCGAACCCGGGCCCGTGACTGGTGCCTTACCCCGGGCACCCTAGTGATACAACATCAGAGTAATCAGCGGAATATAAAACAAGACATGACATAAATGAAATGAGAAACAGTTTATCTGAGAAAAGTTGCCTTTCGACATATATAAAAATATGAAACCGAACAGTTACATCCCTTTTACGAACTCTGCCCACAACAGTACTACAGACCTCTAAGAATGATATAACAACAATGGCGGGACAGGGCCCCGCCATACCCCTGAATGTAAGTACTTACAACGAGGACTACACGTGATAAGCCTCGGAGAAACGGAGCTTCCCAAAACGCTGAATCGTGATCCTAGAGCGAGGATCGACGATCGTGTACCTCTACTGCGGCATGAGCGGCCCCCGAAGGAGGTCGATAACAAGTACCAAGTATGTGAATCGAAAATCAGTAAATGAAATCATAGTAGTCTACATAAGCGGGAGACATATATGATAACCAAACTACGATTCCTGATAAATAAGCGATCATGTCAAGTCGTGACTCACGCCCTCAAAGTCATCACTCAAATATAACTATGGGTCTCACGCCCACAACATCAATCATGCCCGTGGAATACCTTCCTCACTGCCGGCAGTCTATGATATAAAAGCACCAAGGAATACACATGAACACCATGTCCCACATGTGTCATAATAAAACCGTACGGGGTAAGTACGAAGGCATAGCCGACTACTAAAACCCACAGTACCAACAAGGTCATAAATCGTATCACGAGTGCATGTCTAGACCGCCACATGATCGGCCGCCACTCGCCGCGATATCAAATGTCGCGTCTAATCCTCGAACTTCCGCGACTCCGCGCATAGGCCACATAGGCGTGAGGTATTGCCGCGTCGGGGTAGCTACTCCGGCGTAAATCACGGACTCGCACCGCGTAGCCCACATGCACCGCGTGGCCATATAGACCGCACACTAACACGGAACTCTCGTAGCTCGCGCCAGGTCCCCTGGACCGCGTGAGGTATTCTCGAATCATGGTCCCGCATCGCTGAGGTATACCCCGTCGGAGGCGCCAACCCCGTGATCATGTCAAGAGGTGAGTGATATAATACTAACATAACGACATCGTTAAACAACATAAGCACAACTAGGGAAACCCCTTTACACAAACATCACAAGATACTAACACACGTAGCATCCTAACATGTTTACTTATCAAATCAACAAGAAAGTATTACAAGGTTATCACAAACCAACATAGTCAAGTTATTCACACAAGGTACTTCATACATTATCTCTTTTAAAAAATATTATGTTTCCTTCACAAGAGTCACACGATACCCGTAGTATTAAAATAGAGTGACTATCTTTTTAAGTGAACCAAAACACTTCCCTTTGTAAAATCAAGTAACAACATTCTTTTCCAAACGTTCAAGATTGCCTAATTTCAAATACTCAAGTTTCTCATTTTCGAAAGGTTTCGTAGTTCATAGTTTTAATCACTTAATGATATAATTCTCCTTTAAAACAATTCGAGAAACATATGCCTTATGTGTGAGTAGGTTATTCTTGTTTATAACAATCTTATTAAAGCAGCCATGATCTAGGAAATGTAATATCATTTTGTCTCATCTTAGCTTCTATGCAGATGGAGGTTCTACCGTTTTAATAATACTTAATTAGTCAATACATTTCCCTTTATTAACGCTGCAGTGGTTCGTTCGATACTTATTCTGATTTCTGAAATCAGTAAAACATTATTCCTTTTAAAAACCAAGTACTCATTACTCACGAATGAGGTTTCACAGTTATTAACAAAATTCATATTAATTCAATTAAGTCAAGTTTCTTATCTTTTAAGATCAATAAACCATTCTTTTTATCTCTCTTAAGTCGTTATACCTAACTTCCCATAAAGCTAGTATAACTCTTAAGCTTTTAAAACCAAGTATTACTCTTCTTTCAAAAAGGTTTCTTAATTCTTTTGAAATACTTCAAGATTCTTATTATTAAAACTCAAGTCAAAAGACATCGGAGTAAAACCACGTTCAGTTAACACACGTACGTCTACCGTACTATATATATATTCTTTTAAAATATCATGCTCAAGAGGATAGGAAGAATCACATACCTCGCGACGATTATCGACAATTAGCAAAACGCTCCACGGCTATAACCCGGCTAGCCTTGTCCACCTTTCAAGTAGGACACGCTACTCGCAGTACTTCAACCTATACCGGTTATACAAGTCTATCAATGTCTAGACTACTCTGTAGAATAAAACTAGATACGGGATTCCTTATTCTACGGAAAATTGGGCAGCACTTCCCTACCCGACAAACTACACAAGTCTACTGTAAATACAGTCCTATGTAAGTACAGTTCAATTCTCTTCTTATATACCTTCCTTGTATATAACTTATACTTAATTCTTATACTTCAAAATATGTGAACTCTAATTACAATAGGGGGACAAGATATTTACCTCGATAAGCCCAAAATTATCCAAGATTAAATGTCGATCATGAGCAACGTTTAGCTCCTACTCTGGGCGCTCCAACCTGCTCCAAACAACCCTTAGAAGTTTCTAAACAACTTCTACTTAGCACTTCAACCAACTATGAAGATTTTCCTTAGGGTTTCGTTTTTGAGACTAAAAGGACAAAAGGTAGTATTTTCGGGCTCTACGTATAGAGGTATCTTTGGAATACTACAAGGTATAAGGCTAAGGTATTTTGGAATAGTAACAATACTTGGAGAGTATTTTATACCAAGAGGGGGGTATTTTACGAGAACAACTAGGCAAGGGGTATGTCTCGGCAACACCAGGAGGGTGTTTCGGCCAAGGCCTTCTCAAGGGGGAGGGGGGAGCTCTTTGGACGAGAGCTACACTAAGGGGGAGAGGGCTTTTCAAGACTTAGAAAGTGTTTGTGGATGAAGAAGTCTTCAACAAAGGGGGGGTATTTATATGGCCATCAATGACCAAGATCAAGACAAGTGGTGGGCAAGTGGAGGGTGAGGATTTGTACATGTGCATACTAGCCATCTACTCCACAAAACCCTCCAAACATTGACCCATGGTTTAGGCCACAAAACATGGCACAAAAACGTGCACACCATCGGCCCTAAGACCGCCCACTTGAGGGTGACAAGTGTCGCCCTCTCGTTGGTCCAAAATATTTCATCTCTCGGAAAAATCCGCAAAAAATAATAAATGTCGCAACCGTAATTTTCCCTTCGCAAAGTCCGGAAAACGTTTCGTCGGAAAACAATTCTTTTCGGGGGTTGTGCATAAAATTTTCGTCCCTTGCCTAACTTAAGGCTTAAACTTTTATACGTACGCCCTTACGTACATACTCTGGAAAAACGGGGTATAACATTCTCCCCTCCTTAGAAACATTCGTCCCGAATGTTCCTTCTCAAGACGGATAACAATGAAGTCCCTTTAAACTTAAACAAGTTGCCAATGCCACACATGGCCACAAAATAACACACGCGCCAATACTTACATCCAAGTCCACGAGGAATCACCTCTAACATCACAAAAGCTTCCACCCAAAGTCTAAACGATACTCCCTTAAGAAACGATCACTTCTATTCTCTTAACACATGCTCGCTTCTTCCCTTACTCGTCGTACCTTTCTCGTACACTCGAACTCTTTCTCATAACTTACCACATTTCTGTTACTGCTTCAATTTCCAAAATCTCTGGGTTACTATCTCCAACTTGGTCATCATTAACTGGGATCACTCTGGATGGATCTCCGATACTTTCCCGAACATAGCAACATGAAAGACTGAACGTACTGCTTCTTAAGTCGGATGGCAATGCTAACTTATAGGCAACCTGGCCTATTCTACAAACAATCTGAAAATGCCCAAAAGCACTTTGGGTTAAGTTTTCTCTGTTTTCCAAAACTCGTCACACCCTTTCCGGGGTGGTACCTTCAAGAAGACCCACCGTCAACCTGAACTCCAAGCGTCGTCGCCGATTATCCGCACAACTTCTGTTGACTCTG
Organism: Przewalskia tangutica; assembly: GCA_029844215.1. NCBI lineage: Eukaryota > Viridiplantae > Streptophyta > Magnoliopsida > Solanales > Solanaceae > Przewalskia > Przewalskia tangutica. The sequence goes on from CM056718.1 coordinate 111,793,545, forward strand.
AGCTGCCAATAACCTCTTCTGGATAAGCTTCACCCTATCCACATCCTGCTGAAACAAGTATGAACCAACTATCTGAACCTTGCCAACATCGAACCAATCGACCGACAACTTACACTTCCGCCCCCACAAGGCGTCATAAGGCGATATCCGAATACTGAAATGGTAGCTATAAAACACTCCCTCAACAGGAGGCAACAATCCTCACAGCTACCCCTGAAATCCAAACAGTCCGAGGCGAGCGACATCGAGACTCACCGAGTTCCTAACCTGCTGGTAAAACCTCCGAAAAAGCAGTAGTAACACGGCCTCCATGCGCCATAAGGTGAAAGCAGGCACCTCGTGCAGCCTTACAACCTTTCCGATATAACATCTCGCATAACCCTCTGCCGAGTACACGGTCCTGACTGAAAGATAAGATGGGCTGACCTCATCGGCCGACTACTGGTCGAGCGTATCCACGAACTCGTACGATGGTTAACTAAACTTGGGCCTAACACCCTCATGACCCTGCCACCTGGCGGGACCACCTCGAACTGACCCCACCATACTACAGGCCGCGGGTTGACCCGCGATCGGTCCTCAACCGGACCCGCTATCGCGCAAAAACTCTTGTTCCCCGATCCGGAACAATCTCTCCATCGAGTCACGAAAACCTAGTGGTCTTCTTAGCTCAACTACCCTCTTTCATATCATACCACTCAGGGACTTATCACACAACATATCTCACGTATACTATGCACTCCGATAAGGGTCAAACATAAATATAATCTTTTACTCAAGATGGCCTTGCCTCTAAGGTCTCCACGTATAAAACTCTAAGGCTCACACTTTCCCTATCCCCAATCTTACCCTTTTAACTAACCATGATTTCTAACCACAATTAACACAATGCTATCTGAACATAACACTTAAGATATACTCATCTTATCACTCGTACAAATTTCTAGAGGGTTAAGGATGTACCTGTATCTACTGCTTCACTCCCCTTTGTCGTTCTAATCAATCCTGCCCTGTTGGGCGCATAGCTAGGGAAAATGATGAACTAGCCACTGATCCCGAAGGCTGAGTCTCTACATCCGCGCCACCTCTGGTCGGAAAATTTCTCGCAAAATGGCCCTGCTGGCCGCAAGCAAAACAAGTTGTCGAAGAAATACGACACTCCCCATAATGACACTTACCACAACGGCCACACCGAGGTGGGGGTGGCCTCCTCTGGCTAACACCCCTTCCTCTCCGAACTACTGAATCCGCAACTGAACGGGTAGGCTGAGTCCTCCTACTTGCATCCCTCCTACTAGGACACCCTTTCGACACATGGCCCTGACGGCCGCAGGTAAAACAAGCACCAACAAAAAGATGACATTCCCCGGGATGACGCCTGTCACACTATGAACACTGGGGAAAATCGAATCGGTGGGAACATACGATGTATCGTGCACGGAAGCCCTGGAGCTCTGACCAACTTCGGCATACCCCGAACGTCCTGAACCCTGTGGAGGACCACTCTGCACTGGCGGAGGTGCCTATCCAGTCTGCTGCTGAGGCGATTTGCCTCAAAAGTTACCAAAGGACACTGCCGATCTGGCCCTCTTCTGCTGATCTTGGTTAACTCGTTGATCCCTACGTTTCTCGGCCTGCTGCGCGTGGCATACGTGCCATGCTCAAGCCTGACTGAAGAGCTACTCTTGCACAACCCTCTCTTAGATAGTCATCAAGACCCGTGATAAATCGATACAAAATATAAACTCTGGTTGCTAACTCCCTAGCTAGTAACAGGGTCGTCTCTTTGCAATCTATTCTTTCTCATCGGTCGTGGGCCGAAGGTATAAATGTCATGGCCGCAGTAGGAACTGCTGCCGCCGTGCTAAACTCTGCTGGGGCTGGCGATGTCGCAGAACTCCCCGAATGAAGCACCACCCTAGGTGATGATTGGGCATGTGCCCTCGTAACCCTCTGTGCTCTACTCGCAGCTCCCTCGGCTGCCTTGCCCTTCTGGGCCCGGGTTGCCTTACGCGGAGGCATAACGGTAAGGGAAAGAAATACGTTAGAGGGGTCCAACTTATAACACAACTCTAAGCACGATCTCAGAGTGAGAAGAGTGGAAACCAATCCTAAATATCCTATAGCCTCCTGATTATTGGTGTGGTGCACAACACACCGATAATCAAGACTCTACTAGATACGGTCTGTAGACACTTTCCGAGGATTAACTGCTCTGATACCACTTTTGTCACGACCCGAACCCGGGCCCGTGACTGGTGCCTTACCCCGGGCACCCTAGTGATACAACATCAGAGTAATCAGCGGAATATAAAACAAGACATGACATAAATGAAATGAGAAACAGTTTATCTGAGAAAAGTTGCCTTTCGGCATATATAAAAACATGAAACCGAACAGTTACATCCCTTTTACAAACTCTGCCCACAACAGTACTACAGACCTCTAAGAATGATATAACAACAATGGCGGGACAGGGCCCCGCCATACCCCTGAATGTAAGTACTTACAACGACAGGGGACTACACCACTGATAAGCCTCCGGAGAAACGGAGCTTCCCAAAACGCTGAACTGTGATCCTAAGAGCGAGGATCGACGACTGGTGTACCTCTACCTGCGGCATGAGCAGCGGCCCGAAGGAGGTCGATAACAGTACCAATTATGTGGCGAAAATCATAAATGAAATCATAGTAGTCTACATAAAGCGGGAGACATATATGATAACCAAACTACGATTCCTGATAAATAAGCGATCATGTCAAGTCGTGACTCACGCCCTCAAAGTCATCACTCAAATATAACTATGGGTCTCATGCCCACAACATCAATCATGCGTGGAATACCTTCCTCACTGCGGCGATCTATGATATAAAAGCACAAGGAATACACATGAACACGTGTCCCACGTGTCATAATAAAACCGTCACGGGGTAAATGCGAAGGCATAGCCGACTACTAAAACCACAGCACCAACAAGGTCATAAATCGTATCATGAGTGCCTGCAGACCGCCACATGATCGGCGCCACTCGCCGCGATATCTAATGTGCGCGTCTAGTCACGGAACTTCCGCGACTCCGCATAGGCCACTCACATAGGCCCGCATGAGGTATTCCCCGCATCGAGGGTAGCTACTCCTCGGCATCGTCCTGGACTCGCAGGCCGCATGGCCACATAGACCGCATGACCACAAAGGCCGCACACTAACCTGGAACTCTCGTAGCTCCGCATAGGCCACCTGGACCCGCATGAGGTATCTCGAATCATAGTCACACAGACTGCCTGAGGTATACCCCGCATCGGAGGGAAGCTTAACCCCCGGTATCATGTCAATACGTGAGTGATATAATACTAGCACAACGGATTATCGTTAAACAACATAAGCACAATCAAGGGAAACCCCTTTACACAAACATCACAAGATACTAACACACGTAGCATCCTAAACATGTTTACTTATCAAATCAACATGAAAGTATTACAAGGCTATCACAAACCAACACAATCAAGTTATTCACACAAGGTACTTTCTACTTTATGTTAACAAGTTCGGGTTTTTATCCCCAAAGTATTTCATACATTAACTCTTTAAAAGGTCCGTTTCTTTCACAAAAGTCACACAATACCCGTAGTATAAAAAATAGAGTGACTATCTTTTTAAGTAAACCAAAACACTTCCCTTTGTAAAATCAAGTAACAACATTATTTTCCAAACGTTCAAGTTTGCCTAATTTCAAATGCTCAAGTTTCTCATTTTCGAAAGGTTTCGTAGTTCATAGTTTTAATCACTTAATAATATAATTCTCCTTTAAAACAATTTGAGAAACATATGCCTTATGTGTGAGTAGGTTATTCTTGTTTATAACAATCTTATTAAAGCAGCCCTGATCTAGGAAATGTAATATCATTTTGTCTCATCTTAGCTTCTATGCAGATGGAGGTTTCTACTGGTTTTAATAATACTCATTAGTCAATACATTTCCCTTTCTTAGCGTTGCTGTGGTTTGTTCGATACTTATTCTCATTTCCGAAATCATTACAAGGTGTTCATAAACAATTAAGTAAACCGTTCCTTTTATCATTCTTAAGTCGTATACCTAGCTTCCCATAAAGCTAGTATAACTCCTTAAGCTTTTAAACCAAGTATTACTCTTCTTTCAAAAACGATTCTTAATTCTTTTGAAATACTTCAAGATTCTTATTATTTAAAAATCAAGTCAAAAGACATCGGAGTAAAACCACGCTTAATAACACGACGCTCTACCGCACTATATATATGTTATACCGTATTTCGCAGTATATGCGTGTGGGCGTGCGTCGCAATTTTGAGCCTTAAGTTAGGCATGTTTCGAAATTTTGGGCACAAGTGCCGATTAGAGTCGTTTTATGACGGAACGTTTCCACAGCTTTCGTAGAGAAAATTCCGGCTATGTCATTTATAATTTTTGCGGATTTTTCCGAGAGACGAAACATTTTGGACCAACGGGAGGGTGACATGTAACCCCACATTGGTAGCAAGTGGAGGACTTGGACGATTGGGCGTCCAAGAGGGATCGGTTGGCCTTGGCCGATTGGTCCCTTGAATTGTGCCTTGTTTTGGCCTTGTTTTGTGGAGTGTTTTGTGGAGTGTTTTGTGGAGTAGGGTTAGGGTGCACTTGGCTTGATCTTGGCCTTACACTTGCCTTGCACATGGCTTGATCTTGGCCATTGGTTGGCTTTTGGTTTTGCTATAAATACCCCCCTAAGTGTGAAGACTTCATCCATTCCAAAAACTTCCAAGTCTTGAAACCCTCTCCTCCCTTCTTGTTGTGCTAGCCGAGCTTCCCCTCCTCCCCTTTCGTGAGGCCTTGTGGCAGAGCACACCCTCCCTTTGTGGTACCTTGGCATGGGTACCCCACTGCTAGTTGTCTTCATATAATACCCTTGTTGTGGTATAGAAATACTCTCCTAATATTGTTATAATGTCCAAATACCTTGGCCCAAATACCTTGTAGTATTCCCAAGGTTACACTTATACAAAGCCCGGAAAATACGATTATACTTCCTTTAGCCGCAAAACGAAACCCTAGGAAATCTTCACCGTTGTTGAAGTTGTAAGTAGAAGTTGGTTAGAACTTCTAAGGGTTGTTTGGGCGCTCGGAGTAGGAGCTAAGCGTTGCTCGGGATCGACTTTATACTTGGATAATTTTGGGCTTATCGAGGTAAACACTCGTCCTTCTATTGTAATTGGAAATTACATGTTTGAATATATAGTCAGTATACTATATATAGAACTTTACTTAATCTTGTGCAATGTCTTTTGACTTAAGCTTTGAAGAATTAAATCGAATCGACTGTAAGTACATAGGGGTGTATTCTGATGAGACTTGTGTAATATTACTGGGGAGTAGAATTGTACACGTCCGGGTAGGCGTGTAAAACCCCCCCCCTGGTTGGCTTGGTAGCCGGCCTCGATAGAGAAGGAGATTTGCTTGTGTGTGGGGAGGTCTTTGCCAATTTTCTGTAGATTATGGAACGTTGAGATCTAGATGTTAATAAGCGCCTTGTGGCCTTATAGGTTGAAGTACTACGTATGGAGTGATCCACTGGCAGCAGGAGTAGCCGCGGTTTGAGGTACTTGAGCGTTTTGCTATTAGTCGACAATCGTCGCGGTATGTGAACCTCTTCCTATCTCTTCTAGCATGATATGTGTGAACTATGTAGTACGGTGACGTCATGTGTGAATTGTATTTGATTGTTGTAAAACATAAAGTGTTATAACGGCTTTATGGGAAGTTGGTTATAACAGCTTTATGTAGGTAAGAAAATACTTTGTGGTTTTAAAAAAAAAGTAACTGATGTGAATTATAACTGGCTTGTTTAATAAAGAAACTTGATGTATTTCAAAAGATTTATAAATCATTTTGAAGGGAGAGTAACACTTGGTTTTAAAGGTTTTAAAAAGAGTTATACTAGCTTTATGGGGAGTTAGGTATAATGTCTTAAGAGAGGTAAAGAAAATGGTTTACTGATGTAAGAAGTTAAGAGACTTGATCTTATAAGATAAGAGACTTAACTTATTTGTTTTAATGTGAATATTTGTGTGAAACCTCATTCGTGAGTAATGAGTACTTGGTTTTATTTAATGGGATAATGTTTTACTGATTTCGGAAATCAGAATGTGTATCGACAGACCACTGCAGCGTTAATAAAGGAAAATGTATTGAATAATGATGTATCGTATTAAAACCAGTAGAAACCTCCATCTGCATAGAAACTAAGATGAGACAAAATGATATTACATTTTCTAGATCATGGTCTTTGTAATAAGAATGTTGTAAACAAGAATAACCTACTCTCACGTGAGACATATATTACTCAATTGTTCTAAAAAGGAATCAAGTGATTAAGTTTGGGAACTATGAAACCATTTGAAAATGAGAAGCTTGAGTAATTGAAACTAGGCAAACTGGAACTTAGGAAAAGAATGTTGTTACTTGATTTTGAAAAGGAATGTGAGTTGGTCATTCAAATACTACGGGTATCGGGTGACTTTTATAAAAGTAATGGATCTCTTTTAAAAGAACTTAACGTATGTAGTACTTTGGGGTTACAAACCCAGACTTTGGCATAAAATGAAAGTACTTTGAGTTGTGTGAGACTTGCCTATGCTTGTTGTTGTGAAACTCGCCTATGCTTGTTGTTGTGAAACTTGCCTATGCTTGTGATGATAGCCTTGGTTGTGCAAGTGTGGTATTTACGTATTCTGGCGTCTCGGTAGAGGCGGTTGACTTGTTGAGAACTTACTTGGGCGTCTTTGGCAGTGATGGCGAATTCCACGGGTATGTTTCCATTTTGATTTCTGTCTTGTTGTTGATGTCACATGGACATGTCTACACCGATGCAGTATTCCGGGGGCATGCGGCCATGCGGCCGGGTTGATTACCCGATATATGGTTATTACTGCAACATGGACGTGTCTACACCGATGCAGTATTCCGGGGGCATGTGGCCATGCGGCAGGGTTGACCACCAGTATATTGTTATTGAGGTTACATGGGCATGTCTACACCGTCACGATTCCAGGCATGCGCCACGCGGCCTTATTATTGTTGCATCATGGACATGTCTACCGGCGTCAAGATTCCGGGCATGTGGCCATGATGCGAACATGATGGATGTGGTGGGCGTGAGACCCATAGTTATATTTGAGTGGTGACTTTGAGGCGTGAGTCCACGACTTGATCGCTTATGTTGCATCGTATTTTGGTTATCATACATGTCTCCGCTTTATATAGATGTTATGATTTAACCGCGATATTCTGATTTCACATACTTGGTACTGTTATCGACCTCCTTCGGGCTGCGTTCATGCCGCAGTAGAGGTACATCGGTCGTGGATCCGCTCTTAGGATCTCACTTCGTGTCGGAAAGCTCGTTCCTTGAGGCTTATCTTTGGTATGTTTCCACGAGTTGTAGGTTCTTGTACATTCGGGGTATGGCGGCCCTGTCCGTCATAGTTATTGCATATCTTAAGTGCAGTAATCGCTGTGGCGGGGTTGTAAAAGGATTAAACTGCTCGTGTTTTATGTATATCGAAGGCAAGCTGCTTTGGTTGGCCTGCTTATTTACTATATCTCTTGTTTAGTGACTCATGTTTTATGTTCGCTGATTTTCTCGATGTATGTATCACTAGGGTGCCCGGTAAGGCACGATGGCGGGCCGGGTTTCGGCGTTACAAAGTGGTATCGAGCGAGTTAGTCCTCGGAAAGTGTCTACATGCCGTGTCTAGTAGAGTCTTGATTATCGGTGTGTTGTGCACCACATCTATAATCAGGAGGCTGCAGGACATTTAGGATTGGTTTCCATTCTTCTCATTCTGAGATCGTGCCTTAGAGCCGTGTTGTAAGTTGGACCCCTCTGACGTGTCTCGTTTTACCATTATGCCTGCGAAAGCAACCAGGCCCGAAGGGCAAGGCGGCGAGGAGCTGCTAGTGTGATTCGAGAGAATGCGAGCGCGAGCGGTCGATGCACGAGACAGTGCTTCCGGCGGGTTTCGCGACGCCGCCCGGCACCAGCGAGTTAGAGCGCAGCGGTGGGCTGCGAGACTCTGATACTGAGCCTCGATCCACGATGCAGGCGTAAGAGTTGGGTTACAAGGAGATGGCGATTCTTGGCGAGTCGTGGCAGATATGAGATAAATTTGGATCGGCGATTCCAGCCCGAAGAGCACCGTAGTTCACCCGGCGAGCGGTTTGAGGCTACAGACTTTCGAGATGTAGCCCGCCAGAGTTCTACGGTCGAGGCACGAGGATGATCCGCGAGTTCATCAAGCGATTCTGACGGATCGAGAGTGATCAAGGCTTCGAGACCGTCGCTGGTCTAGGTTCGCATCACGCGTGATACCGCGATCGTTTGATTCGTGGGAGCCGTCGGGGAGAGAATGCACTTCCAGTAGTTTGGGGCGAGTTTTGAGGGCCTTCTGGCACATTTCTTGCCTCACGGATGAGGAGGGCTCGGTAAACAGATTTTTGATGTTGGCGAGCAGGCGTCTGATTCGGGAGTACAATGTGGAGTTCGACTCATTGGCGGTATGTTCCGCATTAGTAGCTAGTATGGAGGATCGAGTGCACCGATATGTTCTGTGGCTCGATGATTACCTAGCGAGAGAGTTGTTCGTGTTTCTCTTCAGGGCATGGACATTGCCGCATGCAGCTCATGCACTGGTGCGAGGCGCAGATCGACAGGTGGACCGCCACAGCGAGAAGGCCAAGACGGCCGGATATTTTGGCGACCTTCGAGGCGGACCGCCTCAGCAGCATACTAGTTTTGTACCTCCGCCATTGCAGAGTGGTCCTCCGCAGCATTCGGGACCCTTGGGATATTCAGAAGCAGGTCAGGGCTCCCAGGTTTCAGATGTTCAGGGGAGTAGGGGTGTTGGCCAGATGCAGTCACCCCTACCTCGGTGTGGTCGATGTGGTAGACCGCATTTCGGAGAGTGTCGTAGTACCAAGGGAGCTTGTTATTCTTGCGGCCAACAGGGCCATATGACGAGAGACTCCAGGCGGGTAGCAGGTAGGATAGCACAGACTACTAGAGCGATTGCGGGCCACGGTAGGTCGCGGTGGAAGTTCGATTTTAGCGGTCCTCGAACCGCCTAGTTTGGTATATCCTTAACCTCTAGAGTTTTGTGTGTATTGATGTTGTTGATGTGTTTAATGATATGTTTGGATAGCTTTGTGCTAAAATGTGATTTAGAAACCTGGTTAGTGAAAAGGGTAAGTCCCTGGGTAGTGTGAAATGGAAGTGGTAGCTTTCATGACCTGTAGAGGTAAGATTGTTCGGATCAAGAAACTAGAGAGTTGGCGCTACAGTGGGTCGGGTTGGGGCCATGTTGCGGGCCAACCCGCGTCCCGTTTTGAGGAAGGGTCAGCTCTGGGTGGTCCCGCCAGGTGGCAGGGTCACGAGGGTGCTAGGCCCAAGTTTAGATGACCATCGTATGAGTTCGTGGATACGTTCGACCAGAATCAGTTCGTGAAGGCCGGGAATGGCCTTAGGGGAAATCGAGGTTAGTGAGATGACCAAGTTTGGAGGTAGTGACTCCAAGGGTTGGGAAACGAGCGTTGGCGGAAGTGTGGTGCGGACACTAGAACGAGTTCAGTGTTCGTGGCAATCTTTGCGAGAAAGGAGAAGTGGCGTGTGTTTTGTGACGGTGTGGCATGATTGTTTTCAGACGTATAGCGGTGAAGACTATACCGACGCTGTTGTTTTGAGACCTTGAAGGAACATTCGACGAATGTTTCTAAGGAAGAATGTTATACCGTATTTCCGAGTATGTGCGTGTGGACGTGCGTCACAATTTTGAGCCTTAAGTTAGGCATGTTTGAAATTTTGGGCACAAGTGCGATTAGAGTCGTTTTTACGGCGGAACGTTTCCACGACTTTCGTAGAAAATTCCGGCTATGTCATTTAGTATTTTTGCGGATTTTTCCGAGCGACGGAACATTTTGGACCAACGGGAGGGTGACATGTGTCACCCCCACATTGGTAGCAAGTGGAGGGGACTTGGACGATTGGGCGTCCAAGAGGGATCGGTTGGCCTTGGTCGATTGGTCCCTTGAATTGTGCCTTGTTTTGGCCTTGTTTTGTGGAGTGTTTTGTGGAGTGTTTTGTGGAGTAGGGTTAGGGTGCACTTGGCTTGATCTTGGCCTTACACTTGCCTTGCACATGGCTTGATCTTGGCCATTGGTTGGCTTTTGGTTTTGCTATAAATACCCCACAAGTGTGAAGACTTCATCCATTCCAAAACTTCCAAGTCTTGAAACCCTCTCCTCCCTTCTTGTTGTGCTAGCCGAGAGCTTCCCCTCCCTCCCCCTTTTCGTGAGGCCTTGTGGCCGCGAGCACACCCTCCCTTTGTGGTACCTTGGCGTGGGGTACCCCACTAGCCTAGTTGTCTTCATATAATACCCCTTGTTGTGGTATAGAAATACTCTCCTAATATTGTTATAATGTCCAAATACCTTGGCCCAAATACCTTGTAGTATTCCCAAGGTTACACTTATACAAAGCCCAGAAAATACGATTATACTTCCTTTAGCCGCAAAAACGAAACCCTAAGGAAATCTTCACCCGTTGTTGAAGTTGTAAGTAGAAGTTGGTTAGAACTTCTAAGGGTTGTTTGGAGCGCTCGGAGTAGGAGCTAAGCGTTGCTCAGGATCGACTTTATACTTGGATAATTTTGGGCTTATCGAGGTAAACACTACTGTCCTTCTATTGTAATTGGAAATTACATGTTTGAATATATAGTCGAAGTATACTATATATAGAACTATACTTAGTACTGTGGCAATGTCTTTTGACTTAAGCCTGAAGAATTAAGAACTGAACTGAACTGTAAGTACATAGGACTGTATTACAGTAGACTTGTGTAATATTACTGTGTAGTAGAATTGTACACGTCCGGTTAGGCGTGTAAAACCCCCCCCCTGGTTGGCTTGGTAGCCGGCCTCGATAGAGAAGGAGATTTGCGCTGTGGCGGGGGGGGGGAGGTGCTGCCGAATTTTCTGTAGATTATGGAACGTTGAGATCTAGATGTTAATAAGCGCCTTGTGGCCTTATAGGTTGAAGTACTACGTATGGAGTGATCCACTTGGCTTAAGGAGTAGCCGGCGGTTTGAGGTACTTGGAGCGTTTTGCTATTAGTCGACAATCGTCGCGAGGTATGTGAACCTCTTCCTATCTCTTCTAGCATGATATGTGTGAACTATGTAGTACGGTAGACGTACATGTGTGAATTGTATTTGATTGTTGTAAAACATAAAGTGTTATAACGGCTTTATGGGAAGTTGGTTATAACAGCTTTATGTAGGTAAGAAAATACTTTGTGGTTTTAAAAAAAAAGTAACTGATGTGAATTATAACTGGCTTGTTTAATAAAGAAACTTGATGTATTTCAAAAGATTTATAAATCATTTTGAAGGGAGAGTAACACTTGGTTTTAAAGGTTTTAAAAAGAGTTATACTAGCTTTATGGGGAGTTAGGTATAATGTCTTAAGAGAGGTAAAGAAAATGGTTTACTGATGTAAGAAGTTAAGAGACTTGATCTTATAAGATAAGAGACTTAACTTATTTGTTTTAATGTGAATATTTGTGTGAAACCTCATTCGTGAGTAATGAGTACTTGGTTTTATTTAATGGGATAATGTTTCTTGATTTCGAAATCGAATGTGTATCGACAGACCACTGCAGCGTTAATAAAGGAAAATGTATTGAATAATGATGTATCGTATTAAAACCAGTAGAAACCTCCATCTGCATAGAAACTAAGATGAGACAAAATGATATTACATTTTCTAGATCATGGCTGTTGTAATAAGAATGTTGTAAACAAGAATAACCTACTCTCACGTGAGACATATATTACTCAATTGTTCTAAAAAGGACTCAAGTGATTAAGTTTGGGAACTATGAAACCATTTGAAAATGAGAAGCTTGAGTAATTGAAACTAGGCAAACTGGAACTTAGGAAAAGAATGTTGTTACTTGATTTTGAAAAGGAATGTGAGTTGGTCATTCAAATACTACGGGTATCGGGTGACTTTTATAAAAGTAATGGATCTCTTTTAAAAGAACTTAACGTATGTAGTACTTTGGGGTTACAAACACAGACTTTGGCATAAAATGAAAGTACTTTGAGTTGTGTGAGACTTGCCTATGCTTGTTGTTGTGAAACTCGCCTATGCTTGTTGTTGTGAAACTTGCCTATGCTTGTGATGATAGCATTGGTTGTGCAAGTGTGGTATTTCTGTGTTACCGCGTCTCTCGGTAGAGGGCCGGTTGACTTGTTGAGAACTTACTTGGACGTCTTTGGCGGTGATGGAGAATTCCACGTATGTTTCCATTTTGATTATCGTCTTGTTGTTGATGTCACATGGACATGTCTACACGTCGATGATTCGGCATGCGGCCGTGCGTGGTTGATTACCCGATATATGGTTATTACCGCAACATGGACGTGTCTACACCGTCTGATATTCCGGGCATGTGGCCCGTGCGGCGGGGTTGACCACCGATATATTGTTATTGAGGTTACATGGGCATGTCTACACCGTCTGATTCGGGGCATGCGCCACGCGGCCTTATTATGTGTTGCATCACGGACATGTCTACACCGTCAAGATTCCGGGGCATGTGGCCATGATGCGAACATGATGGATGTGGTGGGCGTGAGACCCATAGTTATATTTGAGTGGTGACTTTGAGGCGTGAGTCACGACTTGATCTTTTATGTTGCGTCGTATTTTGGTTATCATACATGTCTCCGCTTTATATAGATCATATGATTTAACTGCGATATTCTGATTTCACATACTTGGTACTGTTGTCTCGACCTCTTCGGGGCCGCGTTCATGCCGCAGTGTAGGTACATCGGCCGTGGATCCGCTCTTAGGATCTCACTTCAGCGTGTCGGAAAGCTCCGTTCCTTCGGAGGCTTATCTTTGGTATGTTTCCCTGAGTTGTAGGTTCTTGTACATTCAGGGGTATGGCGGGGCCCTGTCCCGTCATAGTTGTTGCATATCTTAGAGTGCATGTAATCTTGTTGTGGCGGGGTTGTAAAAGGATTAAACTGCTCGTGTTTTATGTATATCTTGAAACAAGCTGTTTTGGTTGGCCTGTTTATTTACTATATCTCTTGTTTAGTGACTCATGTTTTATGTTCCGCTGATTTTCTCTGATGTATGTATCACTAGGGTGCCCGGGGTAAGGCACCAGTGACGGGCCCGGGTTTCGGGGCGTTACAATATATATTCTTTTAAAATATCATGCTCAAGAGGATAGGAAGAATCACATACCTCGCGACGATTATCGACTAATAGCAAAATGCTCCACCGCTATAACCCGGCTAGCCTTGTCCACCTTTCAAGTAGAACATGTTACTCGCAGAACTTTCAACCTATAAAGGCCATATACGTCTATCAACGTCTAGACTACTCTGTAGAATATTCTAAGCAGAGGGTTCTCTATTCTACGGAAAATCGGGCAGCACTTCCCTACCCGTTAAGCTACCCAAGTCTACTGTAAATACAGTCCTATGTAAGTACAGTTTAATCTTCTTCTTTAATATTCTTCTGATGTGATTTCAGTTCAATTCTTTTCTGTAATATCCTTTTATTACAGTTCAATTCTCTTCTGTAATATCCTTCTATGAATCTTATATTCATTTCTATACTACTACAGTATGTAATTTCCAATTACAATAGAAGGTCAAGAGTATTTACCTCGATAAGCCCAAAATTATCCAAGTTTAAATGTCGATCCTGAGCAACGTTTAGCTCCTACTATGAGCGCTCCAACCCTCTCCAAATAACCCTTAGAAGTTCTACGCAACTTCTTCTTAATACTTCAATCGGCTATGAAGATTTTCCTTAGGGTTTCGTTTTGTGACTGAAGGGAAGTATAATAGTATTTCTGGGCTTTTAGTATAGGTGTAACCTTGGAATACTACAAGGTATTTGGGCCAAGGTATTTTGGAATAGTAACAATACTTGGAGAATACTTTTCTACCAATGGGGGGGGGTGTATTTCACGAGAACAACTCAAGGTAGGGGGGGTACTTTCGGCTAGCACCACAAAGGAAGGGGGACTACATATAAGCCAAAAGGCCGACCAAATGGGGATGGGTTCTATTTGGACCAGAGCAACAAGAAGGGGAGGATTTTCAAGACTTGGAAAATGTTTGTGGATGAAGAAGTCTTCAACAAAGGGGGGGGGGGGGGTATTTATAAGGAATTTAATGGACAAGATCAAGACAAGTGGGGGGCAAGTGGAAGGTGAGGATTTGCCCAAGTGCCCCCTAGCCCTCTACTCCACAAATCACTCCAAACATTGACCCATGGTTTAGGCACAAAACATGGCACAAATCGTGCACCCAATCGGCCACCACATCCGCCACTTGAGGGTGACAAGTGTCGCCCTCTCGTTGGTCCAAAATATTTCATCTCTCGGAAAAATCGGCAAAAATTAAAAATGACATAGCCGTAATTTTTCCTACGCAAGTTTTGGAAAACGTTTCGTCGGAAAACAATTCGTTTAGTGGGTTGTGCACAAATTTTCGTCCCTATGCCTACTTTAAGGCTCAAACTTTTGTACGTACGCCCTTACGTACATACTCTGGAAATACGGGGTATAACATTTTCCCCTCCTTAGAAACATTTGTCCCGAATGTTCCTTCTTGATACAGATAATGACAAGTTCCTCTTAACATAACAAGTTGCCAATGCCACACCTGGCCACAAAATAACACACGCGCAATTACTAAATCCAAGTCCACAAGGAAACACCTCTATTACTACAAAAGCTCTCACCCGAGGTTTAAAATATACTCTCTTCGCACCTTCACTTTACAAAAGAAATGATCACATCTATGCTCTTAACACATGCTCGCTTCTTCCCTTACTCGTCGTACCCTTCTCGTACACTCGAACTCTTTCTCATAACTTACCACATTTCTGTTACTGCTTTAGTTTCCAAAATCTCTGGGTTACTATCTCCAACTTGGTCATCATTAACTGGGATCACTCTGGATGGATCTCCGATACTTTCCCGAACATAGCAAAATGAAAGACCGGACGTACTGCTTCCTACGTCGGACGGCAATGCTAACTTATAGGCAACCCGGCCTATTCTCCAAAGGATCTGAAAACGCTCCAAGTACCTCAGGCTAAGTTTCCTCTGTTTTCCAAATCTCGTCATGCCCTTCCGGGGTGGTACCTTCAAGAAAACCCACCGTCAACCTGAACTCCAAGTGTCGACGCCGATTATCCGCATGACTTTTGTTGACTCTATGCTGCCAATAACCTCTTTTGGATAAGCTTCACCCTATCCACATCCTGCTGAAACAAGTATGAACCAACTATATGAACCTTGCCAACATCGAACCAATCGACCGGCAACTTACACTTCCGCCCCTTCAAGGCGTCATAAGGCGATATCCGAGGTAGCTATAAAACACTCCCTCAACAGGAGGAAACAATCCTCACAGCTACCCCTGAAGTCCAAACACTGGCCCGAGGGCGAATGCGATACTGAGACTCACCTGAGTTCCTAACCCTGCCTGGTAAAACTTCCAGAAAAAGAAATAGTCGTAACCTGGGCTCCACTGCCTGACATAAGGTGAAATAGGCACCTCGTGCAGCCTTACAACCTTCCTGATATAATCATCTCGCATAACCCTCTGCCGAGTAAACTGTCTTGACTAAAAGACAAGATGGGCTGACCTCATCGGTCCGACTACTGGTCGAACGCATTCACGAACTCGTACGATGGTTAACAAAACTTGGGCCTAACACCCTCGTGACCCCACCACCTGGAGGGACCACCTCGAACTGACCCCACCACATTACAAGCCGCGGGTTGACCCGCGATCGGTCCTCAACCCGACCCGCTATCGCGCAAACTCTTGTTCCCCGATCCGGAACAATCTCACCATCGAGTCACGAAAACCTAGTGGTCTTCTTAGCTCAACTACCCTCTTTCATATCATACCACTCAGGGACTTATCACACAACATATCTCACGTATACTATGCACTCCGATAAGGGTCAAACATAAAAATAATCTTTTACCCAAGATGGCCTCGCCTCTAAGGTCTCTTCGTATAACATTCTAAGGCTCACACCTTCCCTTATCCCCAAACCTTACCCTTTTAACTAACCATAATTTCTAATCACAATTAACACAATGCTATCTGAACATAACACTTAAGATATACTCATCTTATTACACATACAAATCTCTAGAGGGTTAAGGATATACCTGTATCTCATCGCTTCACCCTCTGCCCTAATCAATCCCTGCCTGGGCGATAGCTAGGAAAGGTGATGAACTAGCCGATCCCGAAGGTGAGTCTCTACATTTGCGCCACCTGGTCGGACAATTTCGCAAAATGGCCTGCTCCACAAGCAAAACAAGCTGTCGAAGAAGTACGACACTCCCCATAATGACACTTACCACAACGGCCACACCGAGGTGTGGGTGGCCTCCTCTGGCTAACACCCTTTCCTCTCCGAACTACCTGCAGAATCGATCGGTAGGTGAGTCCTCTACTTGCATCCTCCTACTAGGACAACCTTTCGACACACGTGGCCTGCCGCAGTAAAACAAGCAAGCACCAACAACCAGACGACATTCCCCGGGATGACGCCTGCCACCCTGTGAATACTGAGGAAAAACTGAATCCAGCTGGCTGGAACCTACGTGTATCTGTGAACCAGCAGCACGGAGATCGACCAACTCCTGCATACCGAACGCCCGAACCCCGCGGAGGACCACTGCTGGGCGGAGGCGCATAACCGATCTGGCTGAGAAGGTCCGCCTCGAAAGTTACCAAAGGACCTGCTATTCGCCCTCTTACCTGATCTTGGTTAACCCGTCGATCCTACGTTTCTCGGCTGCTTGCGCATCGTCTGTGAGCCATGCTCAAGCTCGATCAAGAGCTACTCTTGCACAACCTCTCTTAGATACTCATCAAGACCCGTGATAAATCGATTACATAATATACTTTCGTTGCTAAATCCATAGCTAGTAACATGGTCGCCTCTTTCTGATCCATACTTTGCTCGGTCGTGGGCGAAGGTCCAAATATCATGGCCGCAGTAGGAACTGCTGCCGCTGGGCTAAACTCTGTTGGGGCTGGTGACATAGCAGAACTCCCCGAATGAAGCACCACCTCGGGTGATGGTTGGGTCTGTGCCCTCGTAACCCTCTGTGCTCTACTCGCAGCTCCCTCGGCTGCCTTGCCCTTCTGGGCCCGGGTTGCCTTACACGGAGGCATAACTGGTAGGGGAAAGAAATACGTTAGAGGGGTCCAACTTATAACACAACTCTAAGCACGATCTCAGAGTGAGAAGAATGGAAACCAATCCTAAATATCCTATAGCCTCCTGATTATTGGTGTGGTGCACAACACACCAATAATCAAGACTCTACTAGATACGGTCTGTAGACACTTTCCGAGGATTAATCGCTCGATACCACTTTTGTCACGACCGAACCGGGCGTGGATCGTGCCTACCCGCACCCAAGTAGACATACACCAGAGTAATCAGCGGAACATAAAACAAGACATGAAATAATATGAAGTGTAAAACAATTATCTGAGGAAAGTTGCCTTTCGGCATATATATATAAAAACTTAAATCCGAACAGTTACATACCATTTACAAACTCGCCACAACGATTACTCTGCACCTTAAGAATGATATAACGACAATGGCGGGACGGGGCCGCCATACCCTGAATGTAAGTACTACAACGACAGAGGACTATACCAGATAAGCCTCCGAGAAACGGAGCTCCCAAAACTGTCATGATCCTAAGAGCGAGGATCGACGATCGATGTACCTCACTGCGGCATGAACGCAGCCCCGAGGAGTCAAGATAACATGTACCAAGTATGTGAAATCGAAAATCGTAAATGAAATCATAGTAGTCTATATAAAGCAGAGACATGTATGATAACCAAACTACGATTCACAATAAATAAGCGATCATGTCAAGTCGTGACTCACGCCTCAAAGTCACCACTCAAATATAACTATGGGTCTCACGCCCACAACATCAATCATGCGTGGAATACCTTCCCACCGCTGGCGATCTATGATATAAAAGCACCAAGGAATACACATGAACACGTGTCCCACTGTGTCATAATAAAACCGTGCGGGGTAAATGCGAAGGCATAGCCGACTACTAAAACCCACGCACCAACAAGGTCATAAATCGTATCATGAGGTCTGTCTGACCGCCATATGATCGGCCGCCACTCGCCGCGATATCTAATGTGCGCGTCTAGTCCTCGAACTTCCCGCACTCGCATAGGCCACTCACATAGGCGCGTGAGGTATTCCCGCATCGAGGGTAGCTACTCCCGGCATCGCCCCGACTCGCGATCCGCATGGCCACATGACCGCATGACCACAAAGGCGCGCACTAACACGGAACTCGTAGCTCGCGCAGGCCACCTGGACCCTCATGAGGTATCTCGAATCATAGTCACACAGACTGCCTGAGGTATACCCCACATCGGAGGGCAGCCTAACCCCCGGTATCATGTCAAGAGGTGAGTGATATAATACTAGCACTACGGCTTATCGTTAAACAACATAAGCACAATCAAGGGAAACCCCTTTACACAAACATCACAAGATACTAACACATGTAGCATCCTAAACATGTTTACTTATCAAATCAACAAGAAAGTATTACAAGGCTATCACAAACCAACACAATCAAGTTATTCACACAAGGTACTTTGTACTTTATGTTAACAAGTTCGGGTTTTTATCCCCAAAGTACTTCATACATTAACTCTTTAAAAGGTCTGTTTCTTTCACAAAAGTCACACAATACCCGTAGTATAAAAAATAGAGTGACTATCTTTTTAAGTAAACCAAAACACTTCCCTTTGTAAAATCAAGTAACAACATTATTTTTCAAACGTTCAAGTTTGCCTAATTTCAAATGCTCAAGTTTCTCATTTTTGAAAAGTTTCGTAGTTCATAGTTTTAATCACTTAATATTA
This sequence comes from Przewalskia tangutica, assembly GCA_029844215.1. NCBI lineage: Eukaryota > Viridiplantae > Streptophyta > Magnoliopsida > Solanales > Solanaceae > Przewalskia > Przewalskia tangutica. The sequence goes on from CM056718.1 coordinate 111,812,606, forward strand.
TAATTCTCCTTTAAAACAATTTGAGAAACATATGCCTTATGTGTGAGTAGGTTATTCTTGTTTATAACAATTTTATTAAAGCAGCCCTGATCTAGGAAATGTAATATCATTTTGTCTCATCTTAGCTTCTATGCAGATGGAGGTTTCTACTGGTTTTAATAATACTCATTAGTCAATACATTTCCCTTTCTTAGCGCTGCTGTGGTTTGTTCGATACTTATTCTCATTTCTGAAATCATTACAAGGTGTTCATAAACAATTAAGTAAACCGTTCCTTTTATCTTTCTTAAGTCGTATACCTAGCTTCCCATAAAGCTAGTATAACTCCTTAAGCTTTTAAACCAAGTATTACTCTTCTTTCAAAAACGATTCTTAATTCTTTTGAAATACTTCAAGATTCTTATTATTTAAAACTCAAGTCAAAAGACATCGGAGTAAAACCACGTTCAGTTAACACACGTACGTCTACCGTACTATATATATATTCTTTTAAAATATCATGCTCAAGAGGATAGGAAGAATCACATACCTCGCGACGATTATCGACTAATAGCAAAATGCTCCACCGCTATAACCCGGCTAGCCTTGTCCACCTTTAAAGTAGAACATGTTACTCGCAGAACTTTCAACCTATAAAGGCCATATACGTCTATCAACGTCTAGACTACTCTGTAGAATATTTTAAGCAGAGGGTTCTCTATTCTACGGAAAATCGGGCAGCACTTCCCTACCCGTTAAGCTACCCAAGTCTACTGTAAATACAGTCCTATGTAAGTACAGTTTAATCTTCTTCTTTAATATTCTTCTGATGTGATTTCAGTTCAATTCTTTTCTGTAATATCCTTCTATTACAGTTCAATTCTCTTCTGTAATATCCTTCTATGAATCTTATATTCATTTCTATACTACTACAGTATGTAATTTCCAATTACAATAGAAGGTCAAGAGTATTTACCTCGATAATCCCAAAATTATCCAAGTTTAAATGTCGATCCTGAGCAACGTTTAGCTCCTACTCTGAGCGCTCCAACCCGCTCCAAACAACCCTTAGAAGTTCTACGCAACTTCTTCTTAATACTTCAACCGGCTATGAAGATTTTCCTTAGGGTTTCGTTTTGTGACTGAAGGGAAGTATAATAGTATTTCTGGGCTTTTAGTATAGGTGTAACCTTGGAATACTACAAGGTATTTGGGCCAAGGTATTTTGGAATAGTAACAATACTTGGAGAATACTTTTCTACCAAGGGGGGGTGTATTTTATGAGAACAACTCAAGGTAGGGGGGGTACTTTCGGCTAGCACCACAAAGGAAGGGGGGAGTACTTCTCGGCCAAAAGGCCTCACAAAGGGGGAGGGGTGCTCTTTGGACGAGAGCAACAAGAAGGGGGGGGGGAGGATTTTCAAGACTTGGAGAATGTTTGTGGATGAAGAAGTCTTCAACAAAGGGGGGGGGGGGGGTATTTATAGGGAATTCAATGGACAAGATCAAGACAAGTGGGGGGCAAGTGGAAGGTGAGGATTTGCCCAAGTGCCCCCTAGCCCTCTACTCCACAAATCACTCCAAACATTGACCCATGATTTAGGCACAAAACATGGCACAAATCGTGCACCCAATCGGCCACCACATCCGCCACTTGAGGGTGACAAGTGTCGCCCTCTCGTTGGTCCAAAATATTTCATCTCTCGGAAAAATCCGCAAAAATTAAAAATGACATAGCCGTAATTTTCCCTACGCAAGTTTTGAAAAACGTTTCGTCGGAAAACAATTCGTTTAGTGGGTTGTGCACAAATTTTCGTCCCTATGCCTACTTTAAGGCTCAAACTTTTGTACGTACGCCCTTACGTACATACTCTGGAAATACGGGGTATAACAGCCATCAATGGCCAAGATCAAGACAAGTGGTGGGCAAGTGGAGGGTGAGGATTTGTACATGTGCACACTAGCCATCTACTCCACAAAACCCTCCAAACATTGACCCATGGTTTAGGCCACAAAACATGGCACAAAAACGTGCACACCATCGGCCCTAAGACCGCCCACTTGAGGGTGACAAGTGTCGCCCTCTCGTTGGTCCAAAATATTTCATCTCTCGGAAAAATTCGAAAAAATAATAAATGTCGCAACCGTAATTTTCCCTTCGCAAAGTCCGGAAAACGTTTCGTCGGAAAACAATTCTTTTCGGGGGTTGTGCACAAAATTTTCGTCCCTTGCCTAACTTAAGGCTTAAACTTTTATACGTACGCCCTTACATACATACTCTGGAAAAACGGGGTATAACATTCTCCCCTCCTTAGAAACATTCGTCCTGAATGTTCCTTCTCAAGACGGATAACGATGAAGTCCCTTTAAACTTAAACAAGTTGCCAATGCCACACATGGCCACAAAATAACACACGCGCCAATACTTACATCCAAGTCCACGAGGAATAACCTCTAACATCACAAAAGCTTCCACCCAAAGTCTAAACGATACTCCCTTAAGAAACGATCACTTCTATTCTCTTAACACATGCTCGCTTCTTCCCTTATTCGTCGTACCTTTCTCGTACACTCGAACTCTTTCTCATAACTTACCACATTTCTGTTACTGCTTCAATTTCCAAAATCTCTGGGTTACTATCTCCAACTTGGTCATCATTAATCGATCACTCGATGGATCTCCGATACTTTCCCGAACATAGCAACATGAAAGACCGAACGTACTGCTTCCTAAGTCGGATGGCAATGCTAACTTATAGGCAACCTGGCCTATTCTACAAACAATCTGAAAATGCCCAAAAGCACTTTGGGTTAAGTTTCCTCTGTTTTCCAAAACTCGTCACACCCTTTCCGGGGTGGTACCTTCAAGAAGACCCACCGTCAACCTGAACTCCAAGCGTCGTCGCCGATTATCCGCACAACTTCTGTTGACTCTGAGCTGCCAATAACCTCTTCTGGATAAGCTTCACCCTATCCACATCCTGCTGAAACAAGTATGAACCAACTATCTGAACCTTGCCAATATCGAACCAATCGACCGGCAACTTACACTTCCGCCCCCACAAGGCGTCATAAGGCGATATCCGAATACTGAAATGGTAGCTATAAAACACTCCCTCAACAGGAGGCAACAATCCTCACCGCTACCCCTGAAATCCAAACACTGGTCCGAGGGCGAACGCGATACTGAGACTCACCTGAGTTCCTAACCCTGCCTGGTAAAACCTCCAGAAAAGAAACAGCCGTAACCTGGCCTCCACTGTCTGCCATAAGGTGAAAGTAGGCACCTCGTGCAGCCTTACAACCTTCCCGATATAACATCTCGCATAACCCTCTGCCGAGTACACGGTCCTGACTGAAAGATAAGATGGGCTGACCTCATCGGCCGACTACTGGTCGAGCGTATCCACGAACTCGTACGATGGTTAACTAAACTTGGGCCTAACACCCTCATGACCCTGCCACCTGGCGGGACCACCTCGAACTGACCCCACCATACTACAGGCCGCGGGTTGACCCGCGATCGGTCCTCAACCCGACCCGCTATCGCGCAAAAACTCTTGTTCCCCGATCCGGAACAATCTCTCCATCGAGTCACGAAAACCTAGTGGTTTTCTTAGCTCAACTACCCTCTTTCATATCATACCACTCAGGGACTTATCACACAACATATCTCACGTATACTATGCACTCCGATAAGGGTCAAACATAAATATAATCTTTTACTCAAGATGGCCTTGCCTCTAAGGTCTCCACGTATAAAACTCTAAGGCTCACACTTTCCCTATCCCCAATCTTACCCTTTTAACTAACCATGATTTCTAACCACAATTAACACAATGCTATCTGAACATAACACTTAAGATATACTCATCTTATCACTCGTACAAATTTCTAGAGGGTTAAGGATGTACAGATTCACCGCTTCACTTCCCCTTTGTCATTCTAATCAATCCTGCCCTGTTGGGCGCATAGCTAGGGAAAATGATGAACTAGCCACTGATCCCGAAGGCTGAGTCTCTACATCCGCGCCACCTCTGGTCGGACAATTTCTCGCAAAATGGCCCTGCTGGCCGCAAGCAAAACAAGTTGTCGAAGAAATACGACACTCCCCACAATGACACTTACCACAACGGCCACACCGAGGTGGGGGTGGCCTCCTCTGGCTAACACCCCTTCCTCTCCGAACCATCAATCCGCAACTGAACGGGTAGGCTGAGTCCTCCTACTTGCATCCCTCCTACTAGGACACCCTTTCGACACATGGCCCTGACGGCCGCAGGTAAAACAAGCACCAACAAAAAGATGACATTTCCTGGGATGACGCCTGTCACATCGCGGAACACCGGGAAAATCAATCCGGCCTGGCCGGAACCTACGTGTATCTGGCACGAAGCCCCGAGCTCACCAACTCCGCATACCCCGAACGCCCCGAACTCGCGAGGACCACTGCATCGGGCGGAGGTGCATATCCATCTGCGAGGCGATTTGCCTCGAAAGTTACCAAAGGACCTGCCGATCCGCCTCTTCTCGCTGATCTTGGTTAACTCGTCGATCCTCACGCTTTCGCTGCTCGCGCATAAGCCCGCATACGTGCCATGCTCAAGCTCGATCAAGAGCTACTTGCACAACCTCTCTTAGATAGTCATCAAGACCCGTGATAAATCGATACATAATATAAACTCGTTGCTAACTCCCTAGCTAGTAATGTGGTCGCTCTTTGCAATCTATTCTTTCGCATCGGGTCGGAACCGGGTGTAAATGTCATGGCCGCAGAGGAATCGCCGCCGCAGCTAAACTCGCTGGGCTGGCGATGTCGCAGAACTCCCGAATGAAGCACCACCCTAGGTGATGATTGGGCCTGTGCCTCGTAACCTCGAGCTCTACTCGCGCCTCCCGCTTTGCCCTTCTCGGGTTGCCTTACGCGGAGGCATAGCGGTAAGGGAAAGAAATACGTTAGAGGGGTCCAACTTATAACACAACTCTAAGCACGATCTCAGAGTGAGAAGAATGGAAACCAATCCTAAATATCCTATAGCCTCCTAATTATTGGTGTGGTGCACAATACACCGATAATCAAGACTCTACTAGATACGGTCTGTAGACACTTTCCGAGGATTAACTTCTCTGATACCACTTTTGTCACGACCCGAACCCGGGCCCGTGACTGGTGCCTTACCCCGGGCACCCTAGTGATACAACATCAGAGTAATCAGCGGAATATAAAACAAGACATGACATAAATGAAATGAGAAACAGTTTATCTGAGAAAAGTTGCCTTTCGGCATATATAAAAACATGAAACCGAACAGTTACATCCCTTTTACAAACTCTGCCCACAACAGCATTTCATGCACTTAAGAATGATATAACAACAATGGCGGGACAGGGCCCCGCCATACCCCTGAATGTAAGTACTTACAACGACAGGGGACTACACCATTGATAAGCCTCCGGAGAAACGGAGCTTCCCAAAACGCTGAACTGTGATCCTAAGAGCGAGGATCGACGACTGGTGTACCTCTACCTGCGGCATGAACGCAGCCCCCCGAAGGAGGTCAGTACAACAGGTACCAATTATGTGAAATCAAAATATCAGAAATGAAATCATAGTAGTCTACATAAAGTAGAGACATATATGATAACCAAACTACGATTCACAATAAATAAGCATATGTCAAGTCGTGACTCACGCCTCAAAGTCATCACTCAAATATAACTATGGTCTCATGCCCACAACATCGTCATGCCCGTGGAATACCTTCCTCACCGCTTCAGCCTATGATATAAAAGCACCAAGGAATACACATGAACATCGTGTCCCACCGTGTCATAATAAAACCGTCACGGGTAAGTGCGAAGGCATAGCCGACTACTAAAACCCACAGCATCAACAAAGTCATAAATCAGATCACGAGGTCTGTCTAGACCGCCATATGATCGGCCGCCACTCGCGCGCAGATCAAATGCGCGTCTAATCTCGAACTTCCCGCACTCGCATAGGCCACACACATAGGCCCGCATGAGGTATTCCCAGACGGAGTAGCTACTCCGGCGCATCGCCCCGACTCGCATCCGCGTGGCCACATGACCGCATGGCCATATAGACCGCACACTAACCTCGAACTCGTAGCTCGCATAGGTCCTCGACCCGCATGAGGTATTCTCGAATCATGGTCCTGCATCACTCGAGGTATACCCCCAGACGGAGGCAGCTTAACCCCCGGTATCATGTCAAGAGGTGAGTGATATAATACTAACATAACAGCTTATCGTTAAACAACATAAGCAAAACAAGGGAAACCCCTTTACACAAACATCACAAGATACTAACACACGTAGCATCCTAACATGTTTAATTATCAAATCAACAAGAAAGTATTACAAGGTTATCACAAACCAACATAGTCAAGTTATTCACACAAGGTACTTCATACATTATCTCTTTTAAAAAATATTTTTTTCCTTCACAAGAGTCACACGATACCCGTAGTATTAAAATAGAGTGACTATCTTTTTAAGTGAACCAAAACACTTCCCTTTGTAAAATCAAGTAACAACATTCTTTTCCAAACGTTCAAGTTTGCCTAATTTCAAATACTCAAGTTTCTCATTTTCGAAAGGTTTCGTAGTTCATAGTTTTAATCACTTAATGATATAATTCTCCTTTAAAACAATTCAAGAAACATATGCCTTATGTGTGAGTAGGTTATTCTTGTTTATAACAATCTTATTAAAGCAGTCATGATCTAGGAAATGTAATATCATTTTGTCTCATCTTAGCTTCTATGCAGATGGAGGTTCTACCGGTTTTAATAATACTTAATTAGTCAATACATTTCCCTTTATTAACGTTGCAGTGGTTCGTTCGATACTTATTCTGATTTCTGAAATCAGTAAAACATTATTCCTTTTAAAAACCAAGTACTCATTACTCACGAATGAGGTTTCACACTTATTAACAAAATTCATATTAATTCAATTAAGTCAAGTCTCTTATCTTTTAAGATCAATAAACCATTCGTTTTATCTCTCTTAAGTCGTTATACCTAACTTCCCATAAAGCTAGTATAACTCTTAAGCTTTTAAAATCAAGTATTACTCTTCTTTCAAAAAGGTTTCTTAATTCTTTTGAAATACTTTAAGATTCTTATTATTAAAACTCAAGTCAGAAGACATCGGAGTAAAACCACGTTCAGTTAACACACGTACGTCTACCGTACTATATATGTATTCTTTTAAAATATCATGCTCAAGAGGATAGGAAGAATCACATACCTCGCGACGATTATCGACAATTAGCAAAACGCTCCACGGCTATAACCCGGCTAGCCTTGTCCACCTTTCAAGTAGGACACGCTACTCGCAGTACTTCAACCTATACCGGTTATACAAGTCTATCAATGTCTAGACTACTCTGTAGAATAAAACTAGATACGGGATTCCTTATTCTACGGAAAATTGGGCAGCACTTCCCTACCCGACAAACTACACAAGTCTCATCAGAATACACCCTATGTAAGTACAGTTCAATTCTCTTCTTATATACCTTCCTTGTATATAACTTATACTTAATTCTTATACTTCAACAATATGTAAACTCTAATTACAATAGGGGGACAAGATATTTACCTCGATAAGCCCAAAATTATCCAAGATTAAATGTCGATCCTGAGCAACGTTTAGCTCCTACTCTGGGCGCTCCAACCCGCTCCAAACAACCCTTAGAAGTTTCTAAACAACTTCTACTTAGCACTTCAACCAACTATGAAGATTTTCCTTAGGGTTTCATTTTTGAGACTAAAAGGACAAAAGGTAGTATTTTCGGGCTCTACGTATAAAGGTATCTTTGGAATACTACAAGGTATAAGGCTAAGGTATTTTGGAATAGTAACAATACTTGGAGAGTATTTTCTACCAAGAGGGGGGTATTTTACGAGAACAACTAGCCAAGGGGGGGGGGTATGTCTCGGCCAACACCACTAGGAGGGAGGGGTGTTTCGGCCAAGGCCTTCTCAAGGGGGAGGGGGGAGCTCTTTGGACGAGAGATACACTAAGGGGGAGAGGGCTTTTCAAGACTTAGAAAGTGTTTGTGGATGAAGAAGTCTTCAACAAAGGGGGGGGTATTTATAGGGCCATCAATGGCCAAGATCAAGACAAGTGGTGGGCAAGTGGAGGGTGAGGATTTGTACATGTGCACACTAGCCATCTACTCCACAAAACCCTCCAAACATTGACCCATGGTTTAGGCGACAAAACATGGCACAAAAACGTGCACACCATCGGCCCTAAGACCGCCCACTTGAGGGTGATAAGTGTCGCCCTCTCGTTGGTCCAAAATATTTCATCTCTCGGAAAAATCCGCAAAAATAATAAATGTCGCAACCGTAATTTTCCCTTCGCAAAGTCCGGAAAACGTTTCGTCGGAAAACAATTCTTTTCGGGGGTTGTGCACAAAATTTTCGTCCCTTGCCTAACTTAAGGCTTAAACTTTTATACGTACGCCCTTACGTACATACTCTGGAAAATGGGGTATAACAATATGTCCCAAGGTTATGGTGGACACTTGGTGGAAGACTCCACTCACACAAGCTATCTAATCTACACCATCCATTTGTTTTAATCTTGGCCCTTGGTGGTTCTATAAATACCCCCCTCTTGTGCAAGACTTCTTCATCACTTGAACAAATTCCAAGTCTCAAAATCCCTCTCCCCCATTGAGAAGCTCTCGTCCAAACACATTTCCCCCCCTTCCTAGAAGCTCTCGCCAAAACTCTCCTCCACCCCCCCCCCCCCCTCTTGATAGTTTTCGCCCAACACCCCTCTCCCTTAACCAAACTTTGTCCAAAAATTCCTAGACTCTTAAGTGCTCTTCCTTAGTGTATTAGGAAGATTATTAACCAAAGGTTAGAAAAGATTTCACACCCTAGCCCCTAAAGCCTCACCTTGGCCGAGAGTTGTGAGGACAAGAACCTTAGTGTTCTTCACTTGTTTAGGTTGGTTCTTGAAGAGGAGTTGGTTAGGAGCGTATGAGGGTTGTTTGGAGCGGGTTGGAGCGCACGGAGTAGGAGCTAAACGTTGCTCAGGATCGACATTAAATCTTGGATAATTTTGAGCTTACCGAGGTAAATATCTTGTCCTTATATTGTAATTGGAAATTACATACTGTAGTAGTATAGAAATGAGTATAAGATTTATAGAAGGATGGTATAAGAGAAGAGAATTGAACTGTACTTACATAGGACTGTACTTACAGTAGACTTGAGTAGTTTGACGGGTAGGGAAGTGCTGCCCAATTTTCCATAGAAGTAAAAACCTTCTGCTTAGAATTTTCTACAGAGTAGTCTAGACGTTGATAGACGTATTTGACTATTATAGGTTGATACTCTGCGCGCGACATATTCGACTTGGCAGGTGGATTTCGCCGAGGAGGTATGTGATTCTTCCTATCCTCTTGAGCATGATATTTTAAAATATATATAGTACGGTAGACGTACGTGTGTTAACTGAACGTGGTTTTACTTCGATGTCTTTTGACTTGAGTTTTAAATAATAAGAATCTTGAAGTATTTCAAGAGAAGTATGAATCGTTTTTGAAAGAAGAGTACTACTTGGTTTTAAAAGCTTAAGAGTTATGCTAGCTTTATGGGAAGTTAGGTATAACGACTTAAGAAAGATAAAAGGAACGGTTTACTTAATTGTTTATGAAAGCCTTGTATTTATTTCGGAAAAGGGAAATAAGTATCGAACAAACCACTGCAGCGCTAATAAAGGAAAATGTGTTGACTAATTAAGTATTATTAAAACCAGTAGAAACCTCCATCTGCATAGAAGCTAAGATAAGACAAAATTGTATTACATTTCCTAGATAATGGCTGCTTTAATAAGATCATTAATAAACATGTTTTGATTTTCTTAAAAATTTCAAAGTAAGAACTTGATTTATAAAAGACAAAGACTTGAAAAATTGAAGTGTTTTCATTTAAAAAGGAAGGCATGCTTTTGTCTTAAGTTGGTTCAAAAAGAAGGTAGGGAAATTGTTTTGGTTTACTTAAAAAGGTAGTCACTCTATTTTGATACTACGGGTATCGTGTGACTTTTTGTGAAAGAAACGGATCTTTTTAAAGAGTTAATATATGAAGTACTTTAGGGATAAAAACCCGAACTTGTTGACATAAAATAGAAAGTACCTTGTGTGAATAACTTGACTATGTTGGTTTGTGATAGCCTTGTAATACTTTCTTGTTGGTTTGATAAGTAAACATGTTATGATGCTACGTGTGTTAGTATCTTGTAACGTTTGTGAAAAGGGGGGTCCCTTGTTGTGCTTATGTTGGTTAACGATAAGCCGTTATGATAGGATTGTACCAATCACCTCTTGACATGTTATACCGGGGTTAAGCCGCTCGACGAGGATGCCTCACGCGGGTCCAGGACCTATGCGAGCTACGAGAGTTCCAGTTAGTGTGTGAGGAATACCTCACGCGTCTATGTGGCCATGCGGACTACGAGTCCAGAGGATGTCGCGGTTAGCTACCCCGATGCGAGAATACCTCGCGGCCTACGTGTGGCCTATGCGAGTCGCGTAAGTTCCAGGATTAGACGCGCACATTGATACCGAGGCGGCGCCGCCTTCGATCATGTGGCGCTAGAAAGACCTCGTGATACGCTTTTATAGCATTGTTGGTACTGTGGTTTTAGTAGTCGGCTATGCCTTCGCACTTACCCCGCAGACGGTTTTATTATGACACAGTGGGACCCGTGTTCATGTGTATTCCTTGGTGCTTTTATATCATGGATCGCCAGTGAGGAAGGAATTCCACGCATGATTGATATTGTGGGCATGAGACCCATGGTTATATTTGAGTGATGACTTTAAGGGCGTGAGTCCCTGACTTGACATGATCGCATATATCAGTGTATCGTAAATCGTTATCATATATGTCTTCTGCTTTATATAGACTATTATGATTTCATTTACGATTTTCGCCACATACTGGTACTGTTGATCGACTTCTTCGGCTGCGTTCATGCCGCAGTAGAGGTACATCGCTTGTTGATCCTCGCCATGTGGTCACGCTCAGCCGCTTGGGAAGCTTCGTTTCTCCGGAGGCTTATCGGTGGTATAGTCTCCTGTCGTTGTAGGTACTTACATTCAGGGGTATGGCGGGGCCCTGTCCCGCCATTGTTGTTATAACATTCTGAGGTGCAGAGTATCGCTGTGGGAACGGCTTGTAAAAGAGATGTAACTGTTCAACTTTTTATATATATATATGCCGAAAGGCAACTTTTCTCAGATAAATTGTGTCTCACTTCATATTGTTTCATGTCTTGTTTTATATTCCGCTGGTTACTCTGATGTATGTCTACTTGGGTGCCCGTAGGCACGATCACGGGCCCGGGTTCGGGTCGTGACAAAAGTGGTATCAGAGCCAGGTTATCCTCGGAAAGTGTCTACATACCGTATCTAGTAGAGTCTTGATTATCGGTGTGTTGTGCACCACACTAATAATCAGGAGGCTATAAGATATTTAGGATTGGTTTCCATTCTTCTCACTCTGAGATCGTGCCTTAGAGCTGTGTTATAAGTTGGACCCCTCTAACGTATTTCTTTCCCTTACTAGTTATGCCTCCACGCAAGGCAACCCGCCCGTGGCGGCAAGGCAAATGAGGAGTCGCGAGCAGAGCACGAGGTTTACGAGGCACAGCCCAATCATCACCGAGGTGGTGCTTCATTCGGGGAGTTCTGACGCCGCCACAAAGAGAGTCTAGCACTGGCAGCAGCTCCATCGCGCCATGATATTTGAACCTTCGCCCACGACTGAGCAAAAAGTATGGATTGCAAAGAGACGACCCTGTTACTAGCTAGGGATTTAGCAACCAGAGAGTATATTATGAACCGATTTATCCCGGGTCTTGATGATTATCTAAGAGAGGGTTGTGCAATAGTAGCTCTTCAGTCAGGCATGCGCATGGCCTGTGTACGGGCTTATGCGCAGTAGGCCGAGAAACGTAGGGATCGACGGGTTAACCAAGATCAGCAGAAGAGGGCCGGAACAGCAGGGTCCTTTGGTAACTTTCGAGGCGGACCTTCTCAGCAGCAGATCGTTATGCGCCCGCCAAGATCAGAGTGGTCCTCCGCGCACTTCGTGACGATCGGGTATGCAGGAGTTGGTCAGAGCTCCAGGGCTTCTGGATCACAGCTACACATAGGTTCCAAACCGACTCGCTTTTCCTCGTGTTCACAGGCAGCGCCATCCCGGGAATGTCGCTTTTTGTTGGTGCTTGTTTTACTCGCGTCGCCGTGGCTACGTGTGACGAGAATGTTCAAGTAGGAGGGATGCAAGCAGGAGGACTCAGCCTACCAGATCAGTTGTGGATTAAGTGGTTCGGAGAGGAAGGGGTGTTAGCCAGAGGAGGCCACCCCCACCTCGGTGTGGCCGTTGTGGTAGGTGTCATTGTGGGGAGTGTCGTACTTCTTCGACAGCTTGTTATGCTTGCGGCCAGCAGGGCCATTTTTTGCGAGAAATTGTCCGACCAGAGGTGGCGCGGATGTAGAGACTCAGCCTTCAGGATCAGTGGCTAGTTCATCACCTTCCCTAACTATGCGCCCAACAGGGCAGGATTGATTAGAACGACAAAGGGGAATGAAGCAATAGATACAGGTATATCCTTAACCCTCTAGAGATTAGTATGTGTGATAAGATGAGTATATCTTAAGTGTTATGTTCAGATAGCATGGTGTTAATTGTGATTAGAAATTATGGTTAGTTAAAAAGGTAAGATTGGGGATAGGGAAAGTGTGAGCCTTAGAGTTTTATACGTGGAGACCTTAGAGACGAGGTCATCTTGAGTAAAAGATTTATTTTTATGTTTGACCCTTATCGGAGTGCATAGTATACGTGAGATATATTTGTGTGATAAGTCCCTGAGTAGTATGAAATGAAAGAGGGTAGTTGAGTGTCACGACCCGAACCTGGGCCCGTGACTGGTGCCTTACCCCGGGCACCCTAGTGATACAACATCAGAGTAATCAGCGGAACCTAAAACACATACATGAAACAAATGAAGTACAAAACAAGAATTGAGGGAAAACTTGCCTTTCGATATATATAAATAACAAATCTTACAAATGAACAGTTTAATCCTTTTACAAACCCCGCCACAACAAGATTCATGCACTTACGAATGATATGACAACAACGACGGATGGCCCCGCCATACCCCCGAATGTAAGCACCTAAAACAACAGGACTATACCGCGATAAGCCTCCGAGAAACGGAGCTTTCCCAAACGCTGAATCAGACTAAGAGCGAGGATCAACGATCGTGTACCTTTACTCGCGGATGAACGCAGCCCGGCGAGGTCGATAACAAAATTTGAGTATGTGAAATCAAAATAAATATCAGAATGAAATCATAGCCATATAAAGCGAGAGACATGTATGATAACCAAACTACGCTTACAACAAAGCGCCATGTCAAGTCGTGACTCACGCCTCAAGTCATCACTCAAGTATAACAATGGGTCTCGTGCCCACAACATCAATCATGCGCCGTGGAATACCTTTCTCATCAGCCGATATGATATAAAAGCACCAAGGAACACACATGAACACCGTGTCCCACCTGTGTCATAATAAAACTGCATTTGAGGTAAGTACGGCGCATAGCCGCTACTAAAAACCCACAGCACCAACCAGGTCATGAATCAGATCATAAGATCTGTCTAGACCGTCACATGATCAAAGTTGGCCACTTGCCCGCAGATCATGTACGCGTCTAACCCCGAACTCCCGCAGCCCGCATAGGCCAAACTCATAGGCCCGCATGAGGTATAACCTCGCATCGAGGGTAGCTACTCCCGGCAGCCGTCCCGACTCGCCGTCCGCATGGCCACAAGGACCGCATGACCACGCGGTCGACACTAACTCGAACTCCCGCAGCTCCGCATAGGCCCTGCACCGCATAAGGTATTCTCGAATCATAGGTCCATCGACCGCTGAAGTCTACCTCCCGACGGAGGCGGCTTAACCTCCGAATATGTCACGATGAGGCACAATACTATCATAACGACTGATAGTTAAGAAGCACAATCAAGGGAAAACCCCTTTACACAAACATCACAAGATACTATCACACGTAGCATCCTAACATGATTACTTATCAAAGCAACGAGAAAGTATTACCAGGCTATCACAATTCAATACAATCAAGTTATTCACACAAGGTACTTTCTACTTTAAGTTAACAAGTTCGGGAATTAATCCCCAAAGTACTTTATACAATAACTCTTTTAAAAGGTACGTCAAAAGTCACACAATACCCGTAGTATATAAAAATAGAGTGACTATCTTTTTAAGTAAACCAAAATACTTGCCTTTGTAAAATCAAGTAACAACATTATTTTCCAAACGTCCAAGTTTGCCTAATTTCAAATGTTCACGTTTCTTATTTTAGAAAGGTTTCGTAGTTCGTAGTCTTATTCATTTAAGAATATAATTCTCTTTTAAACAATCTGAGAAACATAAGTCTTATGTGAGTAGGACATTCTTGTTTATAACAATCTTATTACAGCAGCCATGATCTAGGAAATATCATTTTGTCTCATCTTAGCTTCTATGCAGATGGAAGTTTCTACTGGTTTTAATAATACTTAATTATTCAAAACATTTCCTTTTATTAACGCTGTAGTGGTTTGTCGATACACATCCTGATTTCCAAAATCAGTAAAACATTCTTAAGCCGTTATACCTAACTTCTCATAAAGCTAGTATAACTCTTAAGTTTTCAAAAGAAACCAAGTATCACTCTTCTTTCAAAACGATTTAGAAATCTTTTGAAATACTTCAAGTTCTTTATTATCACACATCAAGCCAGTTATAAACAAATCATTTACCTTTTAAAAACCACAAAGTATTTTCGGACCTACATAAAGCTGTTATAACCAACTTCCCATAAAGCCGTTATAACACTTTATGTTTCAAACCAATCAAATACATTTAACACATGTACGTCTACCGTACTACATAGTTCACACATATCATGCTAGAAGAGATAGGAAGAGGTTCACATACCTCGCGACGAGTATCGACTAATAGCAAAACGCTCCAAGTACTTCCAACCGTCTGCTACTCCTTAAGCCAAGTAGATCGCGCCACACGTAGTACTTCAACCTATAAGGCCACAAGGCACTTATTAACATTTAGACCTCATCGCAGAACATTCTACCGAAAATTCGCAGACCTCCCGCAATGTGCTGTAAATCTCCTCCTTTATCGAGGCCGGCTACCAAGCCAACCAGGGGGGGGTTACACATCTAACCCGAACGGGTACAATTCTACTCCACAGAAAAGCTACACAAGTCTACTGTAATACAGTCCTATGTAAATACAGTTCAGTACTCTTCTTTCGAAAAGGTTTCTTATTATTCAGGCTTAAGTCAAAAGACATTGCCGACAACAACGTTCAGTTCTACATATAGTATACTTCAACTATAGTCTAACAATCATGTAATTTCCAATTACAATAGAGGGACAAGATATTTACCTCGATAAGCCCATAATTATCCAAGTATAAAGTCGATCCTGGGCAATCGTTTAGCTCCAACTCCGAGCGCTCCAACCCGCTCTAAACCACCCTTAGAAGTTCTAACCAACTTCTACACAATACTCCAACGGACTATGGAGATTTTCCTGTGGTTTTGCCAGGATCGACGGAAGTATAATAGTATTTCCGGGCCAGATAGGTATAACCTTAGAATACTACAAGGTATACGGCTAAGGTAATTTGGGCATTATAACAATACTTTGAGAGTATTTCTACACCACAAAGGGGTATTATACGAAAGCAACTAGGCTAGTGGGTACCCCACTACCACACTACTGTGAGTGGGAGAGGGCTCTCGGCCAATGGGGCCTTTCAAAGGGGGAGAGGGGCTCTTGGACGAGAGTCAACAAGAGGGGAGAGGGAGGGATTTTAACACTTAGAAGATTTGTGGAAAGGATGAAGAATTCATCAAAGGGAGAGGGGTATTTATAGCAAGCCAAGGCCAACCCCGGGCCAAGATCTTGCCAAGTGCATAGCAAGTGTAGGGCCAAGATCAAGCCATGTGCACCCTAACCCTACTCCACAAAACACTCCACAAAACAAGGCACAAAACAAGGCACAAATCAAGGCCATAAAGTAGCCCAATTCGGCCAAGGGTTGCCGCCCCTTGCTTCCATTGTGAGGGTGACACATGTCACCCTCCCGTTGGTCCAAAATGTTTTGTCTCTCGGAAAAATCCGCAAAAATTAAAAATGTCCTAGCCGAAATTCCCTACGAAAGTCAGGAAACGTTTCGAAAAACGACTCAAATCGGGTGTTGTGAACAAAAGAATTCGCCAAGCCTAAATCACAAGTTCAAATTTCTACGCACGCCCCACGCATATACTGAAATACGGTATAACATTCTCCTTCCTTAGAAACATTCGTCCGAATGTTCCTTCTAAGTCTCAAAACAACGCGCGCCAGGATAGTCTTCACTACTATACTTACGAGAACCAACCTGCCACATCTGGCCACAGAAACACCCGCGCACATAAAAACTTACATCCAAGTCCACGAGGAAACACCTCTAACATCACCAAAATGATACCACTTTTGTCACTTTGTCGCGAGCCTTGCTCGACGACCCAACAAATGGTACCGGCCGTACGCGATCACCAAGCCGTGACACTCAACCCCTTACCACATTTCGAGCATCGCTTTAGTTTCCAAAACTCGGGTTACTATCTCTTTACGTGGCATCATTAATCGGGAACATTCTCGATGGATCTTGATACTTTCCGAACATAACAATACGAAGATCGGACGCCCCGCCTCCTAAGTCGGACGGCAAATGCTAACATATAGGCAACCCGCCTATTCTTCACATGAACTCTCAAAGGCCCAAAGTAACTCGCTAAGTTTCTCTGCTTTCCAAAACTCGTCACACCCTGCCCGGGGTGGTACTTTCAAGAAGACCGACCGTCAACCTGAACTCTAAGCGTCGTCGCCGATTATCCGCACGATTCCTCTGAGCTGCCAGAACTTCTTCTAGACAAGCTTCACACTATCCACAGTCTGCTGGAACAAGCCTGAACCAACTGTCTGAACCTTGCCAACATCGAACCAATCGACCGGCAACTTTACACTTCCTCCCCTACAAGGCTTCAAAAGGTGACATCCGAACACTGAAATGGTAGCCTAAACACTCCCTCCACAGGAGACAACAATCCCCACAACTATCCCTGAAATCCAAGCACTGGCCCGAGGGCGAATGCGATTCTGAGACTCACCTGAGTTCTTAACACATGTTTGGTAAAACTTCCAGAAACAAAAACATACCACTGGCTCGGCACTGCGCCATAAGGTGAAGGTAGGCACCCTGCAGCCTTACAACCTTCTGTTAAAACAACATCGCTGAGTGAACGGTCCCCGATCAAGAACACGATGGGCTGCCCCATCGCCCAACCACCGGTCGAACGCATCCACAAACTCAGACTGGTCAACTAAACTTGGGCCTAACACCCTCGTGACCCTAACACAAGACGGACCACCACAACCGACCCCACCACCAAACTCGCCGCGGGTTGACCCGCAACGTGGCCTCAACCCGACCCGCAACGCCGCACAATGCTAGCTCCACGAAGAAAAACTCACTAATCACGCTACGAAAACCTAGCGGTCTTCTTAGCTCAACTACCCCTTTCAGTCCACACTACATCGGGACCTATACCAACCGGAGCTCCCGTGCACGAGGCACGTCCGATACGGATCAAACATAACACTACACC
Source organism: Przewalskia tangutica (assembly GCA_029844215.1). NCBI lineage: Eukaryota > Viridiplantae > Streptophyta > Magnoliopsida > Solanales > Solanaceae > Przewalskia > Przewalskia tangutica. The sequence continues at coordinate 111,830,403 of CM056718.1, forward strand.
TTTTCTCGAGATGGCCTCACCTCTAAGGTCTCTACGTATAAAACTCTAAGGCTCACACCTTCTATCCCCAAAATCTTACTGCTAACCCATCATGATTTCTAATCACAACTAACACATCGCTATCGTAACATAGCACTTAAGGTATACTCACCTTATCACATATACGCATCTCTGAGGTTAAGGATATATCTATATCTCACCGCTTCACTCCTTAGTCGTCTAATCAAACTCGCCTGTAGGCGATAGCTGGCGAAGGTGACGAACTACCCACCGATCCTCAAGGCTAAGTCCTTCTACCAGACACTCTCTCGACATCGCACTGACGGTCATAGGTACAACAAGTACCAACTAAAAGACGACATTCCCGATGGCGTCGCAGAACCGTGGAACCGGAAGCCCGAGTTCTAACCAACTCGCATACCCCGAACGCCCCAAATCCGTGGAAGACCACTCGCGACCGTGGATGTGCAAATCTAATCTGGCGAGGCGACTCGCCGAAAGTTACCAAAGGACCTTGCCGCTCGCCCTCTTCTACCGCCCTTCGTTAACCCGCCGATCTCTACATCGCTCTGGCCGCGCAAAGCCCGCATACGTGCCATGCTCAAGCCTAATCAAGAACTTACTCTTGCACAACCTTTTCGTTGATATTCATCAAGACTCGCGTACATCGTATACTCTGGTAGTCAAATCCATAGTTAGTAACAGGGTCGCCTCCTTGAAATCTATATTCTCTGTTCCCGGTCGTGGAACTGAAGGTTCACATATCATGGCCGCAGTAGGAACTTCCGTCGCCGTGCTTAAACTCTGTTGGGGCTAGTGACGTCGCAGAAATCCCCGAATGAAGCATTACCCTAGGTAATGATTGGGCCTGTGCCCACATAACCCTCTGAACTCTACTCGCAGCCTCCTCGCTTGCCTCCCGGGCCGGGTTTTGCCTCACGCGAGGCATATCGGTAGTGGAAAGAAATACGTTAGAGGTCCAACTTACAACACAGCTCTAAGGCACGATCTCGAGTAAGAAGAAATAGAAACCAATCCTAAATATCCTATAGCCTCACGATTATTGGTGGTGCACAACACACCGATAATCAAGACTTCATCGGATACGGTCTCAGACACTTTCCGAGGATTAATCGCTCTGATACCACTTTTGTCACGACGAACTCGCCCGTGGATCGTGTCTTACCCCGGCACCCTAGTGATACAACATCGAGTAATCACGGAACCTAAAACACATACATGAAACAAATGAAGTACAAAACAAGAATTGAGGGAAAACTTGCCTTCGGATATATATAAATAACAACTCTTACAAATGAACAGTTTAATCCCTTTTACAAACCCCGCCCACAACAAGATTACATGCACTCTACGAATGATATGACAACAACGACGGACGGGGCCCCGCCATACCACGAATGTAAGCACCTAAAACAACAGGACTATACCGCGATAAGCCTCCGGAGAAACGGAGCTTTCCCAAACGCCGAATCGTGACCCTAAGAGCGAGGATCAACGATCGGTGTACCTTTACTCGCGCATGAACGTAGCCCGGGCGAGGTCGATAACAGTAAAAGTATGTGAAACTCAAAATAACATCAGAAATGAAATCATAGCGATCATATAAAGCGAGACATGTATGATAACCAAACTACGATTTACAACAAAGCGATCATGTCAAGTCGTGACTCACGCCTCAAGTCATCACTCAAGTATAACAATGGGTCTCGGGCCCACAACATCAATCATGCCCGTGGAATACCTTCCTCACCGCCAGCTCATGATATAAAAGCACCAAGGAACACACATGAACACCGTGTCCCACTGTGTCATAATAAAATCAGACGGTAAGTACGAAGGCATAGCCGACTACTAAAACCCACGGTACCAACCAGTCATGAATCAGATTATAAGATCTGTCTAGACCGTCACATGATCAAAGCTGGCCACTTGCCCGCAGTATCTAATGTACGCGTCTAACCCTGGAACTCCCGCAGCTCCGCATAGGCCAATATCATAGGCCCGCATGAGGTATAACCCAGCATCGAGGGTAGCTACTCCGGCAGCCGCCCCGACTCGCCGTCCGCATGGCCACAAGGACCGCATGACCACAAGCGGCCGCACTAACTCCGAACTCCCGCAGCTCCGCATAGGCCCTGCTGCACCGCATAAGGTATTCTCGAATCATAGGTCCATCGACCACCGAAGTCTACCCCGCGTCGGAGGCGCCAACCTCCGAATATGTCACGATGAGTGGCACAATACTATCATAACGACTGATAGTTAAGAAGCACAATCAAGGGAAAACCCCTTTACACAAACATCACAAGATACTATCACACGTAGCATCCTAACATGATTACTTATCAAAGCAACGAGAAAGTATTACCAGGCTATCACAATTCAATACAATCAAGTTATTCACACAAGGTACTTTCTACTTTAAGTTAACAAGTTCGGGAATTAATCCCCAAAGTACTTTATACAATAACTCTTTTAAAAGGTACGTCAAAAGTCACACAATACCCGTAGTATATAAAAATAGAGTGACTATCTTTTTAAGTAAACCAAAATACTTGCCTTTGTAAAATCAAGTAATAACATTATTTTCCAAACGTCCAAGTTTGCCTAATTTCAAATGTTCACGTTTCTTATTTTAGAAAGGTTTCGTAGTTCGTAGTCTTATTCATTTAAGAAAATAATTCTCTTTTAAACAATCTGAGAAACATAAGTCTTATGTGAGTAGGACATTCTTGTTTATAACAATCTTATTACAAAGAAATGATCTAGGAAATATCATTTTGTCTCATCTTAGCTTCTATGCAGATGGAAGTTTCTACTGGTTTTAATAATACTTAATTATTCAAAACATTTCCTTTTATTAACGCTGCAGTGGTTTGTCGATACACATCCTGATTTCCAAAATCAGTAAAACATTCTTAAGCCGTTATACCTAACTTCCCATAAAGCTAGTATAACTCTTAAGTTTTCAAAAGAAACCAAGTATCACTCTTCTTTCAAAACGATTTAGAAATCTTTTGAAATACTTCAAGTTCTTTATTATCACACATCAAGCCAGTTATAAACAAATCATTTACCTTTTAAAAACCACAAAGTATTTTCGGACCTACATAAAGCTGTTATAACCAACTTCCCATAAAGCCGTTATAACACTTTATGTTTCAAACCAATCAAATACATTTAACACATGTACGTCTACCGTACTACATAGTTCACACATATCATGCTAGAAGAGATAGGAAGAGGTTCACATACCTCGCGACGAGTATCGACTAATAGCAAAACGCTCCAAGTACTTCCAACCGTCGGCTACTCCTTAAGCCAAGTAGATCGCGCCACACGTAGTACTTCAACCTATAAGGCCACAAGGCGCTTATTAACATTTAGACCTCATCGCAGAACATTCTACCGAAAATTCGGCAAGACCTCCCGCAACAGCGTAAATCTCCTCCTTTATCGAGGCCGGCTACCAAGCCAACCAGGGGGGGGTTACACATCTAACCCGAACGGGTACAATTCTACTCCACAGAAAAGCTACACAAGTCTACTGTAATACAGTCCTATGTAAATACAGTTCAAGATTTCTTTCGAAAGGTTTCTTATTATTCAGGCTTAAGTCAAAAGACATTGACGACAACAACGTTCAGTTCTACATATAGTATACTTCAACTATAGTCTAACAATCATGTAATTTCCAATTACAATAGAGGGACAAGATATTTACCTCGATAAGCCCATAATTATCCAAGTATAAAGTCGATCCTGGGCAATCGTTTAGCTCCAACTCCGAGCGCTCCAACCCGCTCTAAACCACCCTTAGAAGTTCTAACCAACTTCTACACAATACTCCAACGGACTATGGAGATTTTCCTAGGGTTTCGGTTTTGTGGATCGACGGAAGTATAATAGTATTTCCTGCTTTTCAGATAGGTATAACCTTAGAATACTACAAGGTATACGCTAAGGTAATTTGGGCATTATAACAATACTTTTGAGAGTATTTCTACACCATAAAGGGGTATTATACGAAAGCAACTAGGCTAGGGGTACCCCACTACCACACTACTAGGAGGAGAGGGCTCTCGCCAAGGGGGCCTTCAAAGTGGAGAGGGGCTCTTGGACGAGAGTCAACAAGAGGGAGAGGAGGGATTTTAACAATTAGTAGATTTGTGGTTAGGTTGAAGAATTCATCAAAGGTAGAGGGGTATTTATAGCACAAGCCAAGGCCAACCAATGGCCAAGATCTTGCCAAGTGCATAGCAAGTGTAGGGCCAAGATCAAGCCATGTGCACCCTAACCCTACTCCACAAAACACTCCACAAAACAAGGCACAAAACAAGGCACAAATCAAGGCCATAAAGTAGCCCACCGCCAAGGGTTGCCGCTGCTTCCAATGTGAGGTGACACATGTCACCCTCCGTTGGTCCAAAATGTTTCGCCTCTCGGAAAAATCCGCAAAAATTAAAAATGACATAGCGGAAATTCCCTACGAAAGTCGTGGAAACGTTTCGTAAAAACGACTCAAATCGGTGTTGTGAACAAAAAGAATTCGCCAAGCCTAAATCACAAGTTCAAATTTCTACGCACGCCCCACGCATATACCGAAATACGGTATAACATTGAGCTAAGAAGACCACTAGGGTTTCGTGACTTGATGGTGAGATTGTTCCAGATCGGGACACAAGAGCGTGGCGCGATGAATGGCCTGTTGAGGCCAGTTGCGGGTCAACCCGCAGCCCGGTTTGAAGTAAGGAAAATTTGTGGTGGTCCCGCTATGTGTTAGGGTCACGAGGGTGTTAGGCCCAAGTTTAGTTGACCATCGTACGAGTTCGTGGATGCGTTCGACCGATGGTCGCCACGATGAGTCAGCCCATCTTGTCTTTCAATGGATCGCTACTCGCGGAGGGTTATGAGAGAAGTTATATATCAGCAAGGTTGTAACTCTGCACTTGTTCCTACTTTCACTTTATGACAGGCAGTAGAGCCCAGTTTACGGCTATTTCTTTTATGGAGGTTTTACCAGGCAAGGTTAGGAACTCAGGTGAGTCTCAGTATTGCATTCACCCTCGGGCCGGTGTTTTGATTTCAGAGGTAGCTGTAAGGATTATTCGCCTCTTGTTGAGTAAGTATTATAATAGCTACCATTTCAGTATTCGGATGTCACCTTATGAAGCCTTGTATGGGCGGTAGTGTAGGTTGCCGGTCGATTGGTTCGATGTTGGCAAGGTTCAGATTGTTGGTTCATACTTGATTCAGCAGGATGTGGATAGGGTGAAGCTTATCCAGGAGAGGTTATTGACAGCTCAGAGTCAACAAAAGTCGTGCGGATAATCAGCATCGACACTTGGAGTTTGGGTACGAGAAGGGTACGACGAGTAAGGGAAGAAGCGAGCATGTGTTAAGAGGATAGAAGTGATCATTTCTTTTGTGAAGTGAAGGTGCAAGGGGAGTATCTTTTAGACCTTGGGTGGGAGCTTTTGTGATGCTAGAGGTGATTCCTTGTGAACTTGGATTTAAGTATTTTGCGCGTGTGTTATTATGGTCAGGTGTGGCATAATTGGTTCGTAAGTATAGTAGTGAAGCCTATACCGGCGCATGTATGTTTTGAGACTTAGAAGGAAAATTCGGGACGAATGTTTCTAAGGAGGGGAGAATGTTATACCCCGTATTTCCAGAGTATGTATGTGAGGACGTACGTACATTTGTACAAACCCTAATTAGGTTAAGGATGGAATTGTGAACTTTCAACGGAAAAGATTCCAACGCTTGAAGGAAATTCTACGTTTTTAATATTTTAACCGATTACGGATTTTTCCGAGAGACGAAATAATTTTGGACCAATAGGAGGGCGACATGTGTCACCCTTAGTTGGCATGGGTTGGACGAAAATGTTGGCCAAGTGGACAAGGTCAAGTGGTCAAAGTCTTGGAGACATTTTCTTTTGGTGAGTGGGAGTAGGTATGTTGGACGTTTTTTTTTGTGCCTAGTGGAAGGCCACATGGCTCTTTGTTGTGGGGGACATATGTCCCAATGTTGTGGTGGACATATGTCCCAAGGTTATGGTGGACACTTGGTGGAAGACTCCACTCACACAAGCTATCTAATCTACACCATCCATTTGTTTTAATCTTGGCCCTTGGTGGTTCTATAAATACCCCCCTCTTGTGCAAGACTTCTTCATCACTTGAACAAATTCCAAGTCTCAAAATCCCTCTCCCCCATTGAGAAGCTCTCGTCCAAACACCTTTCCCCCCCTTCCTAGAAGCTCTCGCCGAAACTCTCCCCCCCCCTCTTGATAGTTTTCGCCCAACACCCCTCTCCCTTAACCAAACTTTGTCCAAAAATTCCTAAACTCTTAAGTGTTCTTCCTTAGTGTATTAGGAAGATTATTAACCAAAGGTTAGAAAAGATTTCACACCCTAGCCCCTAAAGCCTCACCTTGGCCGAGAGTTGTGAGGACAAGAACCTTAGTGTTCTTCACTTGTTTAGGTTGGTTCTTGAAGAGGAGTTGGTTAGGAGCGTATGAGGGTTGTTTGGAGCGGGTTGGATCGCACGGAGTAAGAGCTAAACGTTGCTCAGAATCGACATTAAATCTTGGATAATTTTGGGCTTACCGAGGTAAATATCTTGTCCTTCTATTGTAATTGGAAATTACATACTGTAGTAGTATAGAAATGAGTATAAGATTTATAGAAGGATGGTATAAGAGAAGAGAATTGAACTGTACTTACATAGGACTGTACTTACAGTAGACTTGAGTAGTTTGACTGTAGGAAGTCGCCCAATTTTCCGTAAGTAAGAACCTTCGCTTAGAATTTTCTCTGAGTAGTCTAGACGTTGATAGACGTATTTGACTATTATAGGTTGATACTCTGCGCGCGACATAATCGACTTGGCAGGTGGATTTCGCGAGGAGGTATGTGATTCTTCCTATCCTCTTGAGCATGATATTTTAAAATATATATAGTACGGTAGACGTACGTGTGTTAACTGAACGTGGTTTTACTTCGATGTCTTTTGACTTGAGTTTTAAATAATAAGAATCTTGAAGTATTTCAAGAGAAGTATGAATCATTTTTTAAAGAAGAGTAATACTTGGTTTTAAAAGCTTAAGAGTTATGCTAGCTTTATGGGCAGTTAGGTATAACGACTTAAGAAAGATAAAAGGAACGGTTTACTTAATTGTTTATGAAAGCCTTGTATTGATTTCGGAAAAGGGAAAAAAGTATCGAACAAACCACTGCAGCGCTAATAAAGGAAAATGTGTTGACTAATTAAGTATTATTAAAACCAGTAGAAACCTCCATCTGCATAGAAGCTAAGATAAGACAAAATTGTATTACATTTCCTAGATAATGGCTGCTTTAATAAGATCATTAATAAACAAGTTTTGATTTTCTTAAAAATTTCAAAGTAAGAACTTGATTTATAAAAGACAAAGACTTGAAAAATTGAAGTGTTTTCATTTAAAAAGAAAGGCATGCTTTTGTCTTAAGTTGGTTCAAAAAGAAGGTAGGGAAATTGTTTTGGTTTACTTAAAAAGGTAGTCACTCTATTTTGATACTACGAGTATCGTGTGACTTTTTGTGAAAGAAACGGATCTTTTTAAAGAGTTAATATATGAAGTACTTTAGGGATAAAAACCCGAACTTGTTGACATAAAATAGAAAGTACCTTGTGTGAATAACTTGACTATGTTAGTTTGTGATAGCCTTGTAATACTTTCTTGTTGGTTTGATAAGTAAACATGTTATGATGCTACGTGTGTTAGTATCTTGTAACGTTTGTGTAAAGGGGGTTCCCTTGTTGTGCTTATGTTGTTTAACGATAAGCCGTTATGTTAGTATTGTACCACTCACCTCTTGACATGTTATACCGGGGGTTAAGCTGCCCCCCGATGCGAGGGATGCCTCATGCGGGTCCAGGGGACCTATGCGGAGCTACGAGAGTTCCAGGTTAGTGTGCGAGGAATACCTCATGCGGTCTATGTGGCCATGCGGACTACGAGAGTCCAGGAGGATGTTGCGGGTTAGCTACCCCCGATGCGAGGAATACCTCATGCGAGCCTATGTGTGGCCTATCGCGAGTCGCGGTAAGTTCGAGATTAGACGCGCATTACTGATACCGAGGGCGAGTGGCGCCTTCGATCATGTGGCTCGGTCTAGAAAGACCTCGTGATACAGTTTTATAGCATTGTTGGTACTGTGGGTTTTAGTAGTCGGCTATGCCTTCGCACTTACCCCGTACGGTTTTATTATGACACAGGTGGGACCTGGTGTTCATGTGTATTCCTTGGTGCTTTTATATCATGGACTGCCGGCAGTGAGGAAGGAATTCCACGGGCATGATTGATATTGTGGGCATGAGACCCATGGTTATATTTGAGTGATGACTTTAAGGGCGTGAGTCCCTGACTTGACATGACTGCTTACATATTGTGTATCGTAAATTGGTTATCATATATGTCTTCTGTTTTTATATAGACTATTATGATTTCATTTACGATTTTCGGGCCACATACTTGGTACTGTGTCGACCTCCTTCGGTTGCGTTCATGCCGCAGTAGAGGTACACCGATTGTTGATCCTCGCTCATGTGGTCACAGCCAGCTTGGAAGCTCTGTTTCTCCGGAGGCTTATCGGTGGTATAGTCCCCTGTCGTTGTAGGTACTTACATTCAGGGGTATGGCGGGGCCCTGTCCCGCCATTGTTGTTATAACATTCTTAGAGGTTTGTAGTACTGTTGTGGGCAGGGCTTGTAAAAGGGATATAACTGTTCAACTTTTTTTTATATATATGCCGAAAGGCAACTTTTCTCAGATAAACTGTGTCTCACTTCATATTGTTTCATGTCTTGTTTTATATTCCGCTGGTTACTCTGATGTATGTCTACTTGGGTGCCCGGGTAAGACACCAGTCACGGGCCCGGGTTCGGGTCGTGACATGGTTGTTGGTGGCCATATATTCTAATAAGTCGTGAGCTTCGTGGGCTGTTTTCCTCATAAATGCCCCACCTACTGCTGCATCAATAATTGTTCTGGTTGTTCCGCTCTGCCCGTTATAGAAGATGTGGACCAAGTTCCACAACTCGATATTGTGGTGTGGGCACTTTCTCTGCAGGTCCTTGAATCTTTCCCACGCTTCGTATAATGACTCTCCATCTGCTTGGTAGAAATTATTCAGCTCCCCTCTCAATTTCGCTGCCTTGCATGGTGGGAAGAATTTTGCCAAAAATTTCTGTGCCAGCTCTTGCCATGTAAAAATCGAATCAGCTGGCAGGGAATTTAACCATACTTTTGCTCTGTCCCTGAGTGAGAAGGGAAAGAGCCTCAATCTGACGGCATCATCAGTAACGCCGTTATATCTGAATGTTGCACACAGCTCCAAGAAATTAGCTATGTGCATATGTGGATCCTCTGATGGCAACCCTCCAAACTGCACCGTGTTCTGCACCATGCTTAGAATTGCCGGTTTGATCTCAAAGTTATTTGCTCCTATTGCTGGGAGCCTAATACATGTCTGCGTTCGCTCACCCTGCAGCACGTAGTCTCCCAAGCTTCTTTCTGCCTGGACTTGAACTCTCTCCTCGACATCCATAGGTATTCGCCGAGGCATTCCTTGGTTAGGTTGATTTTCTCCTAACCCCTCTCTCAGCACATTGTTGTTTTGACCGCCGTCCATCTCTATCAAGGTTGCAATTCGCTGGTTCCTTCTATTCTGTTTACAAGTTTTCTCAATCTCTGGATTGAAGGGAACAAGAGTGCCTGCTCCTCTTCTCCTTCACATAAACTGAGCGCCTGAAACAGATCAAAAACAAACAAACGGATCACGGCACCCTGATTTTTACCAAAATAAAATTTAAAAAAACGTAATAAAAAAAAAAAAAAAAAAACCAAATTAGAAATTAAAAATAGATAAAATTGATATTGAACTATGCCTAATCCCGGCAACGGCTCCAAAAACTTGATGCGTGATTTAATGCACACACTTTAACGCAAGTGCACGTTGTCGACTCAAGTAATATAGTCTTGAAGACCGAGTTATCGTCCTCAGGGATTAGTGCTCAAGTACCAATTATATATCCTTTGTTATCTATTTGGTAGCCGATATTTGAGTTTGTTGATTATAACTAACAATTATAAAGGCTAATTAACTAAGTGTTTACTTCAGTGATGATGGAAATAGGGCTTCCAAGTCTCCTCAACTATCCGCTTATATTACTTATTAATGCAATGAATTATGGTTCTTCTTCTTTTGGAGCTAGCAGGTTTACTAATTCGTTTTATACTCCCGTTAAGGCTATATAAACACTCAACCCCAGTAGCGTTCCTTTCTACCTTTCGGTGATAAGGATGACTCTATAGGAGGATTAAGAACAAAAACCTTGTTAATTGTCACGCACCTTGCGTGAATTTAGGTATTTAAACCCCTATTAACGCTACACAAGTAATTGAGGTATTTTCATCCCCAATCCGACCTATGTCTACCCAACTTACAGCATAGTCACAACCTCCTCCTTTCGAAGTTTGATTAGAAATCATATAAATAATGATAATTAGTGATCAATTAATTACCAAACATTCAAAGCAACTATTGGGTAAGTCTCAACAATAATAGGAACAACCATAAACATGCATCAATTCATAACATAAGGTTCAAGTAAATTAACATGGAAAGCCCTATAATGGAATTAGTTCCTAGCCATTGGCATGACAAGAAATAATTCAATATCCAACATAAAAACTGAAATAAAGTAAAAGAAAAGAAAAGAAAATTACTAAATAAAGGTCTCCAATCTTCAACTCCAAGAAGTCTTGTGTTTGTGTAAGAAAGGGAACCCTTGAAAACTGCCTAGGGTTCTCTTTTTATAGCTTCAAACCCGCCCTTAAGGTTTTCCCTTCAGGCCTGGCCCATAATTCATCAAAAACCTGATTTTTCCCGCGTCGGCATCGCTGCTCATCGCTGCGCGCGGAACCTAACGTTGTTCTGGTGATTAGGCGCCGCGGCCTTGTACTCTGCTGTCTAGAGGCGCCGCGGCGCTGCAACTTCTGCAGGCTTCTGATCTTTTGGCGCCGGGGCGCTGGCCCTGCTGGCTGGATGCGCCGCGGCGCTGCAACGGTACCTCTGCCTGGTTCGCCACTTTCTCGTATTTTAGGCTCTGGAACCTCCAATTTTGCCCTCTTTTCGCTCCTTTTCCCCCAAAGAGCCATTTTAACCAACTTGACTCAAAAGAAAGAAAATATATCCTCATACGACACGTATTTGTGCAAAAACTGACAAAAGACTAACTAAAATCAACTCAAAAATGTATATAAAATACACCGATCAGCGACCCACTTGGTTTTTTAGGTTTCTTCAAGTATAAGTCTCGAGCGGGCCTCATAGAATGGAGGCAGTGACGTGCTTTGTTAGAGGATGGTAGTGACGCTGTAATAAGTTTCATTCAAACCCGCAATCATGGAGTTCCTATTTCTATCATCTTGAATCGGGGTACTCAGTTTACTTCATATTTCTGGCGAACTTTGCAGAGAGAGTTGGGTACTCGCTTAGATCTTAGTATAGTATTTCACTCTTAGACTGACGGTCAGTCTGAGCGGATTATTCAGGTATTGGAGGACATGTTGCGAGCCTGTGTGATTGATTTTGACGGTCATTGGGATCGGTTCTTACCTTTGGCAGAGTTTGTATACAACAACAGTTATCACTACTGTATTTATATGGCACCATTCGTGGCCTTATATGGTAGAAGATGTCGATCTCCTATTGATTGGTTTAATGCATTCGAGGTCCGCCCGTGGGGTACTGATTTGTTGAGGGATTCATTAGAGATAGTGAAGGTGATACAGGACAAGCTTATGTCAGCGCAGAGTAGACAGAAGGAGTATGCAGTTATGGTTGGTGACAATTTTCTTCTTAAGGTTTCACCCATGAAGGGTGTGATGAGATTTGACAAGAGAGAGAAGTTGAGTCGGGGGTATATCGAACCATTCGAGGTTCTTCAGAGAGTTGGAGATATGGCATATGAGTTGGCTCTGCCACCAGGTCTTTCAAGCGCTTATCCAATTTTTCATGTGTCTATGTTGATGAAATATCATGCCAATGGTTCTTATATTATCTAGTGGGACTATGTGTTGTTTGATCATAATCTAGAGTTCGAGAAGGAGCATTTGGTTATTTTAGACAGACAGGTGAGAAAGTTGAGATCGAAGGAGATAGCTTCTGTGAAGGTTCAGTGGAGACATCATCCTATCAAGGAAGCGACTTGGGAGACCGAATCTAATATGCAAAGAAAATATCCTAGCGTTTTCACTTCTTTCGATACATTTCCTTTGTTCATTTTTCTCTGTTCGATGATGAATGATTTTTAATTGGTATCTGATGTAATTACACGTCTGGTCATTTTTAGCTATAAATCCTTATTTGCCTATATTATCCTTCTCATAGTTTTTGTGTGTGGTTTGTGATGCACATGGATGGGTGGCATAGATCTCGAAGTCCATTTATATGAGTTTCGGACGAAAACCCTAAAGTCTATAACTTAGAATTGGTTAATTTGACTCAAAGTTGACTTTTGAATAGATGGGTTCGTCTTCATGTTTCGTCGCTTCCAGTAGTTCGGAAGGTCATTTATGACTTAGTCGAATCATTAGTTCACTTCTCGAGTCAATTGGATGTGTTTTGTGGCTTTATTTGTGAAAAATGGATATTTGGTTTTTCTAGACGATTTTTTAGAAAAGTATGTCTTACTTCAATTATTTGTGAAATATGATGGTACAAGCGAATTCGTAGCACTTTTTACCATATACGAGCATATCTGGTGTATGTCTGAGGGATCCCGGGAGTGTTTCGAGTATTTGATAGAGGTGTTGGTTGATTTTCCTATTGCTAGTGTCTGGTGTCCGCCACGGCACCACCAATATCTGCTTCGGCGGATCCACCTTGATGAGAGGTTGGCTCGTCAAAGCGGAGGTTATGATATGGATGGTTTCCGCCGCCGCGGAATTGGATCCGTCGTGGTGAGGGATGAGGTGTCAAGTGACCATCACCCTAGCGAAGGGTTTTCTGCCGCAGCGGGTCCGCTCCAGGGGAGTCAATTCTATTGGGGTAGAAGAACTGTACCAGATCCCTTTAAATTCTCTAGGTTGGAAAATTCCTTTCCCAAAATAGAAACCCTCGAAACCAGCGCCGCCTTGGAATAATTTCAGAGTCTTAGGATCAATTTCAACTTTGAGGTAATAGATTCTTCCCTTTTTATGGCTTAAGTTATGATTATAAGCTCTTTAATGGTGGTTTAGCATGTTACAAGTTGGAGAAAATGAATTCCACGTCTTAGGGAGAATAAGAGAATTATATGGATGATTTTAATGGAGGCTTATGGATTAAAATATGTTATGACTGTGAATTAGGATGGGATGATGATAGATAATCATGTGTTTTAAGCTTAATTTGATTATGGAAGCTCATTTTTAATTGGGGGAAATTTGATGTATTTTAAATTGGGGCGTTTTTTATTATTGCTCAACTGAGGGCTCAAATGTGTATAAATTTTCAATTAATTTAAGAATATGATTACCTAGTATGTAATAATGGTTTTTTAGTATTAAATTCTAGTCTTGGTAATGTGGGCCCGAGGTTGATAATTGTGCTCTTGCTTTGTTAAAGGTTATGTCATTATTTTGTGTAATCTTATATATTAACGAGTAGTATATGCGTGAATAGACTTCAATTATCACGAGGCATGAAGGAAGGGCAATGCTATCACTGAGGCTTGATTTTTGGCGCACCTGCTCGGCTTTGAGGTAGGTTGCGGTTTTGCTTTTCGTGACTTTGATTGAAGTATGTAATTAGTTATAAATATTGATAGGTATTGGGCGTGTTAGGGGTCCCACTCAGGTGGTTGTGATGAACGTCTGAGTGGGTACCGGTATTGAACTGTGATGATGGAATGATTTGGGGAATCAACCTTATGTTGGTTCCGATTGCTGATTATTTGAGCTTGTCGCCATATGTGGGCTTATCGTCATAGTTGATTGACTTGTTTATTCATCACACATTTTTAACATGATATCTTAAATTGTGCTTAAATTTTTATACATATTGTGAACTCTTGAAAACATGTGGTATTTCATCTCTTATTTGGTTGCATCTCATTATATCATGATTCTTGCCTTATATATATCATTTGCATTCATATACTCATAGTTCTGATGATAAGATATTGGAGTGGTATGATTATGGTGTGGGTCCAAGGGACCGGAAAAGGTAAGAATATTGTTGATATTATAGTAACACTGAGATGATATTGATACACAAGGATCGGAGTTGCACGCCTGCAACATGATATTATTACAGCCAAGTGTTGGCTCCATGATCCGACGAGTTATTCCAAAGTGGAGGGGTATATGGACTTTGCGGGTCCCCATGGGTCACTTTCATATGACACACCCTTGTGAAGTGTGCATAAAAGTTGATGGAAAGGTACCTTGCATATGCATTGCAGTCATATCATACATATAATTGTCATACCATTGATTATTTGTTATTGAACTTGTATTTGAAGTGATTGTTGATGATTTGACTAAGTCTGGACATGGAAGGATTATACTTGTCTTGATACTTGAGTTATTGTAGAACTATTGGAAGCGGAATAATGTAAATAGGCATGAACTCTTATTGAATAAGGATTCATGTGAACTCTATGGATCTTTATGTGGATTATATGACTTACCTGGATTATTGGACTGCGTAGAATATGATTACTTAAAATTTATCTCTAATTATGTACTTTCGTTGTTGTTGGCCTATGATGTCTACGGAGGTATGATGTGTACTCATGCACACTTTCTGCATCTTTTCTTAATGCAGATATAGATCCGACCACCAGCTCGAGACCACATGGCTAAGTTTGAGTCGCTGATCCTCAGTATTCAGGGTGAGGATGTTATCTTCAACATACCCTTGGATGCTACTTTTTTATCACCGTCTTTTTATTGCACTTGAGAGACATATTTTAGACTATGTATTTGCCTTTGGCATGTGTGCCCATTTCTCAAACTTGTATCAGATTTGTTAGTGCTCTCATACCCACAAACTAGATTACTTGGGGGTGTTTGGATATGACAGACTTATCTTTTCTTCCACATTTTATAATATCAGATAGCTTTTGTAGTATTATGTTTCTTCTACTTTTATTCATATCTTATCGTGGTTGTTAAGTTGGGAGTGGTTCGCCTACATGATGAGATTTTATAGGTGCCTCCATGATTCCTGTAACACCCCATTTCAATCGGAGTCGGAAACGGGATTACTGCGCATGGTTGGATTCCTGAATGCATTTTAAGGAGTCGCCACCTAATTATTATAGTGAATTAGGACACTGAAAATGTAGCATAAAATACTACGAATGATCTCCATTTAAAGGTCTGCGAAAGTTATGTGAGATTCTAGGTAATGGTTCTTTATTATCCTAAAGGGAAGGGGTTAGGCATCCTAAAGGATCCGCTAACTTGCGGTTGTCCGTTCAAACTTAGGTTTAATATTATTGTGCTAACATGTAATCTATAATTCTAAAAGTGTTCTAATTATTAAATTAACCAAGAGATATTTAAACTAGGCATGCAAATATTTAAAATAGATATATATTTAACAAGATATTAATAAAAGCAAATAATCATAAAAAGATGTAATGAAGAGAAATTAGCAACATTTCGCTTTTATTTTATTTTTATGCGAATGCTTTAACTTTGGGGTGCGCCTCCGGGTACCTGCAAAGACACTTAGTAGAAGAGTTAGTAAATAATAAATAAATTACCAAACAAACACAATGTATGTATATATATATATATATAGATATATATATATGTAGAAGATATTGTAAAAAATATATTTTTTATAGTGTGGCTCAATAGTGTTATGCCAAGGATACTAAGACATGAGAAGCCAATATCGCTACGGCGGCGGTCGACTCGCCTCCCGGTGAACGATACTATGCATTCTCGTCTAATCTTTTTCACTTTCCTCCTTGCCCACATATTCCGTCTCACTAAACACGGGGGCCTCCAGATCGACGGATAAATCCTTCGTACGCCATGTGTAGTATCAAGTTCAAAATCAGTAAAATACCAAGTGTAGCATTATATTTGTTATACCCCGTATTTCCAGAGTATGTACGTGAGGACGTACGTACAAAAGTTTTTAGCCTTAAGTAGACTAAGGGACGAAATTTTGTGCACAACTAGCGAAAAGAATTGTTTTCCGACGAAACGTTTTCCAAACTTTGCGAAGGGAAAAATACGGCTATGTCATTTATTATTTTTGCGGATTTTTCCGAGAGATAAAATATTTTGGACCAACGAGAGGGTGACACTTGTCACCCTCAAGTGGACGGCAAATTGAGGCTCTTGGCACGTTTTTTGTGCCTTTCTTTTGGTCAAGGGTTAGGTAGGATATTTTGTGTAGTAGATGGATAAGGACACATGGATAAATCCTCACCCTACACTTGCACACCACTTGTCTTGATCTTGGCCATTGGTTGGCCTATAAATACCCCTCTAATGCAAGACATTTCTTCATCCACACTTGTAAAAATCCAAGGCAAAAATCCCTCTCCCTCCCTCTTAAACCTCTCGTCCAAATCACCCTCCTCGAGAGGCCCTTGGCCTAGAAGTACCCCCCTACCTTGAATCTCTCGTAAATTACCCACCCCCCCCCTTGGTAGAAAAATACTCTCCAAGTATTGTTATTATTCCAAAATACCTTGGCCCATATACCTTATAGTATTCCAAGGGAGTCGGGTATAGAACCGATGGGCGATGCTTGGTTACAATTTAGAATCCGTTATTATATGTTTGCTCTAGTTTTTGTTGTTTTTGATGTTGAAACGGTTTTTCTTTATCCATGGGCAATGAGTTTCGATTACACCTATACTAAAAGCCCAGAAATACTATTATACTTCCCTTCAGTCACAAACGAAACCCTAAAGAAAATCTTCATAGCGGGTTGAAGTATTAAGAAGAAGTTGCGTAGAACTTCTAAGGGTTGTTTGGAGCGGGTTGGAGCGTTCAGAATAGGAGCTAAACGTTGCTCAGGATCGACATTAAAACTTGGATAATTTTGGGCTTATCGAGGTAAATACTCTTGTCCTTCTATTGTAATTGGGAATTACATACTGTAGTAGTATAGAATGAGTATAAGATACATAGAAGGATATTACAGAAGAGAATTGAAATGTAATAGAAGGATATTACAGAAAAGAATTTAACTGAAATCACATCAGAAGAATATTAAAGAAGAAGACTGAATCAGATTTACATGTGATGTATTTTCAGTAGAATTGTGTAGTTTGATGGGTAGGGAAGTGCTGCACAATTTTCCGTAGAATAAGGAATCTGTATCTAGAATTTTTCTACAGAGTAGTCTAGACGTTGATAGACTTGTATGAACGTTATAGGTTGAAATCTTTGCAAGTAGCGTATTCTACTCGAAGGGTGGAAAGGGCTAGCCGGACATGAGATTTGGAGCTATTTGCTAATAGTCGATAATCGTCGCGAGGTATGTGATTCTTCCTATCCTCTTGAACATGATATTTTAAAAGAATATATATATAGTACGGTAGACGTACGTGTGTTAACTGAACGTAGTTTTACGGCAATGTCTTTTGACTTAAGCCTGAATAATAAGAATCTTGAAGTATTTCAAAAGAATTAAGAATCGTTTTGAAAGAAGAGTAATACTTGGTTTTAAAAGCTCAAGAGTTATACTAGCTTTATGAGAAGTTAGGTATAACGACTTAAGAGAGATAAAAAGAATGGTTTATTGATTTTAAAGAAGTTAAGAGACTTGATCTTAAAAGATAAGAGACCTGACTTAATTAAATTAATATGAAAGAGTGAAACCTCATTCGTGAGTAATGAGTACTTGGTTTTTTAAAAGGAATAATGTTTCTTGATTCGGAAATCAGAATAAGTATCGAACAAACCACAGCAGCGCTAATAAAGGGAAATGTATTGACTAATAAAGTGTTAAAAAAAACAGTAGAAACCTCCATCTGCATAAAAGCTAAGATGAGACAAAATGATATTACATTTCCTAGATCATGGCTGCTTTAATAAGATTGCTATAAACAAGAATAAACCTACTCACACATAAGGCATATGTTTCTCAATTTGTTTTAAAGGAGAATTATATTATTAAGTGATTAAAACTATGAACTACGAAACCTTTCGAAAATGAGAAACTTGAGCATTTGAAATTAGGCAAACCTGAACGTTTGGAAAATAATGTTGTTACTTGATTTTACAAAAGGGAAGTGTTTTGGTTTACTTAAAGATAGTCACCCTATTTTTTTACTACGGGTATTGTGTGACTTTTGTGAAAGAAACGGATCTTTTAAAGAGTTAATGTATGTAGTACTTTGGGGTTAAAACCCGGATTTGTTGAACTTGCCTATGATTGTGGTGATAACCTTTGTTGTGCAAATATTGTATTTCTGTGCTACCGCGTCTCTCGTTGGAGGGCCGGCTATCTGGCTGATTGATGGACATACTGACACGATGGGTGGCCCACGGGTATGCTTCCACTAATCGATCCTTTTGGACATACTGACACGATGGGTGGCCCACGGGTATGCTTCCATTAGGAGTATGATCTTGTTATTTGTTTTGGACATACTGACACGATGGGTGGCCCACGAGTATGCTTCCATTTTGATTGTTATCTGGTTATTTCCTTTTGGACATACTGACACGATGGGTGGCCCACGGGTATGCTTCCATTAGAAGTATGATCTTGTTATTTGTTTTGGACATACTGACACGATGGGTGACCCACGAGTATGCTTCCATTCTTGTTTGTTATCTTGTTATTTCCTTTGGACATACTGACACGATGGGTGGCCCACGGGTATGCTTCCATTAGGATGGTTTCATGGCCATGCTTATACCGAGGTAAGATGCCGGGGCATGCGGCCGTTGTGCGGGTTAAACTCCCGGGTTACATTTGATTGATGACTTTGAGGGCGTGAGTCCCTGACTTGACATGACTGCTTTTATGTTGTGAATCAGAGCTGGTTATCATACATGTCTCTGCTTTATATGGACTATTATGATTTCATTTTCGTATTTTCGCCACATACTTGGTACTGTTGCATCGACCTCCTTCGGCGCTGCATTCATGCCGCAGGTAGAGGTACACCGTTGTTGATCCTCGCCATAGGATCACGTCAAAGATATTGGGAAGCTCCGTTTCTCCGGAGGCTTATCTTTTGGTATGTTTCCCTGAGTTTTAGGTTCTTGTACATTCAGGGGTATGGCGGGGCCCTGTCCCGTCATAGGTATTGTTACATTCTTAGAGGTTTGTAGTACTGTTGTGGGCAGGTTTGTAAATGGGGATGTAACTGTTCAAAGTTTTATTATATATATATGCCGAAAGGCGACTTTCTCTCAGATAAAATGTGTCTCATTTTACAATTGTTTCATGTCTTGTTTTTATGTTCCGCTGATTTCTCTGATGTATGACTACTTGGGTGCCCGGGTAAGGCACCAGTCACGGGCCCCGGAATGGGTCGTGACAAAAGTGGTATCAGAGCAGTTAATCCTCGAAAAGTGTCTGCATCGCGGTCTAATAAGTCTTGATTATCGATGTGTTGTGCACCACATCTATAAGCGAGGTCGCAGGACATTTAGGATTGGTTTCCATTCTTCTCATTACGAGATCGTGCCTTAAGCGATGTTATAAGTTGGACCCTCCGACGTATCTCATTTTACGATTATGCCTCGCACAAGCGCAACCCGCCCGATGGGCAAGGCATGAGGAGTTGCTAGTAGAGTACAGATGAGTACGAGGGCGCAGGCCCGGTCTTTACCTGAGATAGTGCTTGACAAATGAAGTTTTGCGACGCCACCCAAAGAGCAGAGTTTAGAGCGCAGCGGTCTGCGAGACCACATGCACGAACCTCCACCCCACGGATGGAGCGGAGGAGATGGGTTACAGGAGATGGCCCGATTATTGGCGGAGATAGTGGCAAGGCACGAGGATAAGTTGATCGCCGATTCCGTTCCAAGAGTACCCATGGTTCACCCGAGATCGATAGTTTGAGGCTACGGACTTTCGAGTTGTAGCCCGCCAGAGTTCTACGGTCGAGGCACGAGGATGATCCACGGAGTTCATCCGAAGCGATTCTGGATCATGAGAGTGATCAAGGCTTGAGACCGAGTCGGTGGTCTTAGGTTCGCATCGGCCGCGTGATCTGCAATGATCGGGTTTGATTCGTGGGAGCTGTCCCGGGGAGAGTATGCACTTCCAGCAGTTTGGGACGAGTTCTCAGGGGCATTTCTTGCACATTTTTTGCCTCCACAGATGAGAAGGGCTCGGGCCGACAGATTCTTGACGTTGAGGCAGGCCGGGCGTATGATTCGGGAGTACAATGTGGAGTTTGACTCATTAGCTCGGTACGTCCCCGCATTGGTAGCCGACATGGAGGACAGAGTGCACCGCTACGTCACCGGGCTTGATGACTACTTGGCAGAGGCTTGTTCGGGTGTAGCTCTTCAGCCGGGCATGGACATTGCCCGCATACAGGCTTATGCACTGGGATGTGAGGAGCGGAGAGGTCGACGGAATGACCGAGATCGCGAAGAGGCGAGCAGCGGTCTTTTGGCGAATTTCGAGGAGGACCGCCTCAAGGACTAGTTATGCGCCTCGCCCGATCTGAGTGGTCCTCCACAATCTTCAGGGCATCCAGAGTATTCAGGAGCAGGTCATGGCTCCAAGGATTCAGATTTTCAGGGGAGCAGGGGTGTTAGCCAGCTGAAGCCACCCCTACCTCATTGTGGCCGTTGTGGTAGACTCCATAATGGGGAGTGCCGTGCTAGTTCGGGAGTTTGTTTTACATGCGGCCAGCAGGGCCATTTTGCGAGAAACTGTCCGACCGGAGGTAGCACTGGTGGGATAGCACAGACTACGAGATCTATGGCTGGTTCATCACCTTCTACAGCTATGCGCCCTGCAGGGCAGGCCTATGATTAGAGTGAAACGGTAGATGCAGGTATATCCTTAACCCTCTAGAGTTTTGTATGCTTGAGATGATGATCTTATTATTGTGTGATATGTACGGATAGCGTTGTGTTAATTGTGAGTTAGAAAACATGGTTAGTTGAAAGGGATAAGTATGGGGACAGGGAAGGTATGAACCTTAGAATATTACACGTAGAGACCTTAGATGCGAGGCCATCTTGAGTAAAATATTTATGTTTGTGTTGACCTTTATCAGAGTGCATAGTATACGTGAGATATATTTGTGTGATAAGTCCCTGAGTGGTATGAAATGAAAGAGGGTAGTTGAGCTAAGAAGACCACTAGGTTTTCCTGACTTGATTAGTGAGATTGTTCCGGATCGGGGGAACAAGTGTTTAGCGCGACGGAGGGTCGGGTTGAGGACGTATTGCGGGTCAACTCGTAGGCCGGATTTAGGTGGGATCAGTTCTGGGTGGTCCCGCCAGGTGGTAGGGTCAAGAGGGTGCTAGGCCCAGGTTTAGGTAACCATCGTATGAGTTCGTGGATATGTTCGACCAAGAATCGGATCGTAAAGGCCGGGAATGGCCTTAATGGAGATTGAGGCTGGAAGGATGACCAAGTTTGGAGGTAGTGATGTTATACCCCGTTTTTCCAGAGTATGTACGTGGGGACGTACGTAGAAAAGTTTGAACTTTAAGTAGGCATGGACGAAAATATTTTGTGCACAACACCCGATTAGAATCTTTTTTCGACGAAACGTTTTACAAAACTTGCGAAGGGAAAATTCCGGCTATGTTATTTTTAATTTTTGCGGATTTTTCCGAGAGACGAAATGTTTAGGACCAACGAGAGGGCGACACTTGTCACCCTTAAGTTGGTGGAGTGTGGGACGGCAATGGGGGCTTTTGCCTTGGACGATTGGGAGGGTTTTGGGGCCTAAAATATGGGCCATTGTTTGTGGAGTGTTTTGTGGAGTAGGTAGGGTGCACTTGGGCACATCTTGGCCCTCCACTTTCCCCCCACATGGCTTGATCTTGGCCATAGAACTCCCTATAAATACCCCCCCCCCCCTTTGAAGACTTCTTCATCCATTCCATAAAATTTCCAAGTGTTTAAAACCTCCTCCCTTCATTGGTTTCGTTCCCCTCCCCTTGAGAAGGCCTTGGCCAAGGGTACACCCTCCTGAGGCCTTGGCCGGTGGGTACACACCCCCTCCTAGTGGTGTCGAGAGGTACCTCTCTGGTAGAAATACTCCAAGTATTGTTACTATACCCAAAATACCTTAGCATTATACCTTGTAGTATTCCAAAAGTTACCTCTATCGTAGAGCCGGAAATACTACCTTATGTCCTTTTGTCTCAAACCGAAACCCTAAGGAAAATCTTCATAGTCGGTTGAAGTATTAAGTAGAAGTTGCGTAGAACTTCTAAGGGTTGTTGGAGCGGGTTGGGCGCCCGAGTAGGAGCTAAAGCTGTATACCCGTATTTCCAGTATGTGCGTGGGGCGTCGTAGAGAATTTGAGCCTTAAGTTAGGCAAAGGATCGAATTTTGGGCACAAGTGCGATTAGAGTCGTTTTTAAACGTTTCCACGACTTACGTTGGGAAAATTCGGCTATGTCATTTAGTATTTTTGCGGATTTTTCCGAGTGACTAAACATTGTTGGACCAGCGGGAGGTGACACTTGTCACCCTCGTTGGCGGATTTAGGGCGGTCAAGGGTGGTTGGCCTTGGCGATTGGCCCTTAGTTTTGCCTTGTTTTGTGCCATGTTTTGTGGAGTGTTTTGTGGAGTAGGGGTTAGGGTGCACTTGGCTTGATCTTGTCCTTACACTTGCTATACACTTGGAAGGATCTTGGCCCTTGGTTGGCCTTTGGTTTTGCTATAAATACCCCCCTAAATTTGAAGACTTCATCCATTCCAAAACTTCCAAGTCTTGAAACCCTCTCCTCCCCCTTTGTGAGCTCTAGTTCGAGAACCTTCCCCTCCCCTTCCCTTGTGGCCTTGGTAGAGGAACACACCCCCCACCTCAGGGTGTTCTCGTGTGATACCTTTTTGTGGTATTAAAATACTCCTCCAAGTATTGTGATACTGCCCAACATACCTTAGCCTTGCACCTTGTAGTATTCCAAAGATACCTCTATCACGTAGAGCAGGAAATACTACCTTTTGTCCCTTTAGTCTCAAACCGAAACCCTAAGGAAATCTTCATTGATTGGTTGAAGTATTTAAGTAGAAGTTGGTTAGAACTTCTAAGGGTTGTTTGGGCGGGTGGAGCACCGGAGTTGGAGCTAAATGTTGCTAAGGATCGACATTTAACTTGGATAATTATGGGCTTATCGAGGTAATTATCTTGTCCTCTATTTGTAATTGGAAATTACATGTTGTTGAATATATAGTTGAAGTATACTATATATAGAATGAACTTTGTATTTGGCAATGTCTTTTGACTTAAGCTGAAGAGTAAAGAAAAGAATCGAATGTATTTACATAGGGTGTATTGCGATAGACTTGTGTAGTATTCTTGAGTAGAATTGTACACGTCAGGTTAGGCGTGTAAACCCACGGTTGGCTTGGTAGCGGCCTCGATAGAGGAGGAGATTTCTGTTGTTGCGGGAGAGTCTTCTTGAATTTTACGTAGAGAAATGGAACCGTATGTTTAAAAGTTAATTGGCGTTTATGACCTTTTTAGGTGAAAGTACTAAGAGTAGCGTATTCTACTTGAGGAGTGGAAAGGGCTAGCAAGGTTGTAGTACTTGGAGCATTTTGCTTATTGTCGATACTCGTCGCGAGGTATGTGAACCTCTTCCTATCTGTTCTAGCATGATATGTGTGTAACTATGTGTAATGCGGTGGACGTCACAGTGCTAAGTGTATTTGTTTGGTTTAAACATAAAGTGTTATAACGGCTTTATGGGAAGTTGGTTATAACAGCTTTATGTAGGTAAGAAAATGGTTTACTGATGTTAGAAGTTAAGAGACTTGATCTTATAAGATAAGAGACTTAACTTATTTGTTTTAATGTGGATGTTTGTGTGAAACCTCATTCGTGAGTAATGAGTACTTGATTTTACAAAAGGGGAAGTGTCTTGTTTACTTAAAAAGATAGTCACGATTTTTATACTACTGTATTGTGTGACTTATGTGAAAGTACTTTGAGTTGTGTGAAACTTGCCTATGCTTGTGATGATAGCCTTTGTTGTACAAGTGTTGTATTTACGTATTCTGCGTCTCTCGATAGAGGCGGTTGACTTGTTGAGAACTTACTTGGAGCGTCTTTGGCGGTGTGGAGAATTCCACGGTATGTTTCCATTTTGATTCTTGTCTTGTTATCGATGTTACATGGACATGTCTACACCGTCTGAAGTCGGGGCATGTGACCATGCGGCGGGGTTGATTACGATATATTGTTATTGTGGTTACATGGACATGTCTACACCGATGTAGAATTTCGGGGCATGTGGCCACGCGCGGGGTTGATCACCCGAGATATTATTGTTGATGTCACATGGGCGTGTCTACACCGTCTGCAGTCCGGCATGTGGCCATGGGGCATTGGTATTATTGTTGCATCATGGACATGTCTACCGTCTGAAGTCGAGGCATGAGGCCGTGATGCGAACATGATTGATGTTGTGGCGTGAGACCCATAGTTATATTTGAGTAATGACTTGAGGCGTGAGTCACATGGGACATATCGCTTTTATGTTGTGATCTGTAGTTTGGTTATCATACATATCTCTGTTTTATATAGACTAGTATGATTTCATTCTGATATTTCTGATTTCACATACTTGGTACTGTTGTCTTGACCTCCTTGGTGAGCGTATAAGAGGCGAGCCTACCGAAACAGACCCGAACCGTGGCTCTCCGTATGGCACGTCCCGAAGATGGCCGTGAGGGCATGCCTCGAGATCATGGCGGCCGGCACCATTTGTTGGGTCGTCGAGCAAGGCTCGCGACAAAGTGACAAAAGTGGTATCGAGCGATTAATCCTCGGAAAGTGTCTGACGTGTCTAGTAG
The DNA here is from genome assembly GCA_029844215.1 of Przewalskia tangutica. Taxonomy (NCBI): domain Eukaryota; kingdom Viridiplantae; phylum Streptophyta; class Magnoliopsida; order Solanales; family Solanaceae; genus Przewalskia; species Przewalskia tangutica. Next base: position 111,855,455 of record CM056718.1, read on the forward strand.
AGTCTTGATTATCGATGTGTTGTGCACACATCTATAATCGTGAGGCTATAGGACATATAAGTTGGTTTCCATTCTTCTCATTACGAGATCGTGCCTTAGAGGCGTGTTGTAAGTTGGACCCTCGGCGTATCTCGTTTTTACGATTATGCCTCGCGCAACCAGAGCCCGAAGGGCAAGGCATCGAGAGTCTTGCTAGTGAGATCTGAGAGAATGCGAGCGCGAGCCGATCGATGAGATTGTGCTTGAACGACGAGTTTTGTAGCGCCGCCCGGCCAATGAGTTTAGAGCGCAGCGGTGGCTGCTGAGACCCAGATACACGAGCCTCGATCCCGGCCGGAAGCGGATGAGATGGGTACAAGAAATGGCGATTCTTTGGCGAGTCGTGGCGAATATGAGATAAATTTGGATCAGCGATTCAGTTCGAGCACCGATGGTTCACCCAGGCGAATAGTTTGAGGCTACGGGACTTTACGAGTTGTAGCCGCGAGTTTTACGGGTGAGGCACGAGGATGATCCGCGAGAGTTCATCAAGCGATTCTGACGGATCATGCGGGTGATCAAGGCTTGAGACCGATCTGTGACGCTTTGGTTCGCGTCGTGCGTGATACCGCAATCGATTGGTTTGATTCGTGGGAGCTTTCGGGAAGCATGCACCTCAGCGATATGGGATGAGTTTTGGGGCTTTCTCACGCACTTCTTGCCTCCGCGGATGAGGAGAACGCGGGCAGATTTTTGATGCTTAGACAGGCGGGCGTGCGGTTGAAGTACAATGTGGAGTTCGACTCATTGGCCCGACGTCAGCGTTGGTAGCTAGTATGGAGGATCGAGTGCACCGATATGTTCTGAGCTCGATGATTACATGTCGAGGCATGTTCGGAGTAGCTCTTGTAGGGCATGGACATTGCCGCATGCGAGCTTATGCACAGGTGTGAGGCGGAAAAGTCGCGGAAGGACCGGTCGCGAGAAGAGGACCGGGGCGGCGGGGTCTTTTGGTGACTTTCGAGGCGGACGCCTCGGCGGCGAACTAGTTTTGTACCTCCGCCAGAGCGGTGGTCCTCCACAACCTTGAGGGAAGCGGTCGAGCTCGAGGGTTGAGTTTCGAGGAGTAGGGTGTTGGCGGATCGGTCACCCTACCTGGTGTGGTCGATGTGGCGGAACCGCATTTTGGGAAGTGTCGTGGTGCCAAGGAGCTTGTTATTTTTGCGGCCAGCGAGGCCATTTGCGAGCTGTCCGACCAAGGGTAGCGGATGTTACGACTCACTACGGATCGATGGTGGTTCATCGCGCCTACGATTATGCGCCTGCGGTGGTAGATGATTAGAGTGGGCGGTAACCGGTATATCCTTAACCCTCTAGAGTTTTGGTATGCTTGTTATGATGGTCTCATTATTATGTGCTATGTACGAATAGCGTTGTGTTAATTGTGAGTTAGAAAACATGCTTAGTTGGGAGGATAAGTATGGGGCATGGTAAGTGTGAACCACAGGTATCACGATTGAGACCTTAGAGGTAAGGTCGTCTTGAGTAAAAGATTCGTTTTATGTTTGACCTTTATCGAGTCGTAGTATACGTGGGTTTTATGTGAGTGATCGATCCATGGGTAATGTGAGATGGAAGTGGTAGCTTTCATGATGTGATTTAGCGAGATTGTTCGTGTCGGGGAACAAGGGCTTGGCGCGATTGTGGGTCGGGTTGAGGACGTGATACGGGTCAACCCGTGAGCCGGATTAAGGTAAGTCGTTAGGTGGTCCCGCGGTGGTAGGGTCACTAGGATGCTAGGCCCAAGTTTGTATGACCATCGTATGAGTTGGTGGATATGTTCGACGAGCGGATCGTGGGGCGGGAACGGCCTTAGAAGATCGAAGTTAGTAAGATGACCAAGTTTGGAGGTAGTGACTCGAGGGTTGGAAACAGAAGCGTTGACGGAAGTGTGGTACGGATACTAGAAAGAGTTTGAGTGTTCGAGAAGGATACAACAAGATAGGGGAAAAGTGAACGTGTGTGATCGTTTCTTTTGGGGAAATGAAGGTGTGAAGGGAGTATATTTTAGACCTCAGGTAAGGGGTTTTTGTGATGATTAGAAGTGTTTCCTCGTTGACTTGGGTTTAAGTATTGGTGCGTTTGTTATTTTTATGGCCAGGTGTGGCATGATTGTTTTCGTGCGTATAGCAGTGAAGGCTATACTAGCGCATGTTTGTGTTGAGACTTGAGAAGGAACATTCGGACGAATGTTTCTAAGGAGAGAGAATGTTATACCCGTATTTCCAGTATATGCGTGGGGCGTGCGTAGAGAATTTGAGCCTTAAGTTAGGCAAAGGATCGAATTTTGGGCACAGTGCGATTAGAGTCGTTTTTAAAGCGTTTCCACGACTACGTTGGGAAAATTCCGGCTATGTCATTTAGTATTTTTGCGGATTTTTCCGAGTGACTAAACATTTTTGGACCAGCGGGAGGTGACACTTGTCACCCTCATTTAGTGATTTAGGGGCGGTCAGGGTGGTTGGCACTTGGCGATTGGCCTTAGTTTTGGCCTTGTTTTGTGCCATGTTTTGTGGAGTGTTTTGTGGAGTAGGGGTTAGGGTGCACTTGGCTTGATCTTGTCCTTACACTTTCTATACACTTGGAAGGATCTTGGCCCTTGGTTGGCCTTTGGTTTTGCTATAAATACCCCCCTAAATTTGAAGACTTCATCCATTCCAAAAACTTCCAAGTCTTGAAACCCTCTCCTCCCCCTTTGTGAGCTCTAGTTCGAGACCCTTCCCCTCCCTTCCCTTGTGGCCTTCGGTAGGAGGAACACCCCCACCTTGGGGTGTTCTCGTGTGATACCTTTTTTTTGTGGTATTAAAATACTCCTCCAAGTATTGTTATAATGCCCAAAATACCTTAGCCTTGTACCTTGTAGTATTCCAAAGATACCTCTATACGTAGAGCCCAGAAATACTACCTTTTGTCCCTTTAGTCTCAAACCGAAACCCTAAGGAAATCTTCATTGATTGGTTGAAGTATTTAAGTAGAAGTTGGTTAGAACTTCTAAGGGTTGTTTGGGCGGGGTGGAGCACCGGAGTTGGAGCTAAGCGTTGCTAAGGATCGACATTTAACTTGGATAATTATGGGCTTATCGAGGTAATTATCTTGTCCTCTATTTGTAATTGGAAATTACATGTTGTTGAATATATAGTTGAAGTATACTATATATAGAATGAACTTTGTATTTGGCAATGTCTTTTGACTTAAGCAAGAGTAAAGAAAAGAAGCTGTATTTACATAGGGCGTATTGCGATGACTTGTGTAGTATTCTTGAGTAGAATTGTACACGTCCAGGTTAGACGTGTAAACCCCCACTGGTTGGCTTGGTAGCCGGCCTCGATAGAGAGGAGATTTACGTTGTTGCGGGAGAAGTCTTTGCGAATTTTACGTAGAGAAATGGGCCGTATGTTTAAAGGTTAATTGACGTTTGTGACCTTTTTAGGTGAAAGTACTAAGAGTAGCGTATTCTACTTGAGGAGTGGAAAGGGCTAGCAAGGTTGTAGTACTTGGAGCATTTTGCTTATTGTCGATACTCGTCGCGAGGTACGTGAACCTCTTCCTATCTGTTCTAGCATGATATGTGTGTAACTATGTAGTACGGTGGACGTACAGGTGCTAAGTGTATTTGTTTGGTTTAAACATAAAGTGTTATAACGGCTTTATGGGAAGTTGGTTATAACAGCTTTATGTAGGTAAGAAAATGGTTTACTGATGTTAGAAGTTAAGAGACTTGATCTTATAAGATAAGAGACTTAACTTATTTATTTTAATGTGGATGTTTGTGTGAAACCTCATTCGTGAGTAATGAGTACTTGATTTTACAAAAGGGGAAGTGTCTTGTTTACTTAAAAAGATAGTCACGATTTTTATACTACGGGTATTGTGTGACTTATGTGAAAGTACTTTGAGTTGTGTGAAACTTGCCTATGCTTGTGATGATAGCCTTTGTTGTACAAGTGTTGTATTTACGTATTACCGCGTCTCGATAGTAGGCGGTTGACTTGTTGAGAACTTACTTGGGCGTCTTTGGCGATGACGGAGAATTCCACGGGTATGTTTCCATTTTGATTCTTGTCTTGTTATCGATGTTACATGGGCATGCCGTCACGAGAATTCGGGGCATGTGACCGTGCGGCGGGGTTGATTACGATATATTGTTATTGTGGTTACATGGACATGTCTACACCGATGTAAATTCCGGGGCATGTGGCGTGCGGCGGGGTTGATCACCAGATATTATTGTTGATGTCACATGGGCGTCTACACCGTCTGCAGTCCGGCGTGGCCATGGGGCATTGGTATTATTGTTGCATCATGGACATGTCTACACCGATCCAGAGGCATGCGGCCGTGATGCGAACATGATTGATGTTGTGGGTGTGAGACCCATAGTTATATTTGAGTAATGACTTGAGGCGTGAGTCACGGACATGATGGCTTTTATGTTGTGAGCGTAGTTTGGTTATCATACATGTCTCTGCTTTATATAGACTAGTATGATTTCATTTCTGATATTTCTGATTTCACATACTTGGTACTGTTATCTTGACCTCGCCCGAGGCTGCGTTCATCTGCGGTAGAGGTACATCGGTCGTGGATCCTCGCTCTTAGGATCTCGATTGGCGTTTTGGGAAGCTCCGTTTCTCGAGGCTTATCTTTTAGTATGTGTTCCACTGAGTTGTAGGTTCTTGTACATTCAGGGTATGGCGGGCCCTGTCCGTCATAGTTATTGTAAATCTTAAGTGCAGTAATCTTGTTGTGGCGGGGTTTGTAAAAGGATTAAAGCTCGTTTTGAAAAAGTTGTATATATATATGTTATTGGAAGGTAACCGTTGGGTTGGCCTGTTTTATGATCATATATCTTGTTTCTTGTTTAAAGTTTTATTTTCCGCTGGTTTTTTCTGATGTTGTATCACTAGGGTGCCCGGGGTAAGGCACCAGTCACGGGCCCGGAATCGGGTCGTGACATAAACGTTGCTCAGGATCGACATTTTAACTTGGATAATTTTGGGCTTATCGAGGTAATATCTTGTCTCCCTTTGTAATTGAGTACATACTATTGAAGTATAAGAATAAGTATAAGTTATATACAAGGAAGGTATATAAGAAGAGATTTGAAGCTGTACTTACATAGAATTTGTATTCTGATGAACTTGTGAAGTTTGTGGGTAGGGAAGTCTTTGCCATTTTCCGTACAACTTGTATCTAGAAATGTTCTACAGAGTGGTTTAGACATTGATAGACTTGGATAACCGTTATAGGTTGAAGTACTGCGAGTAGCGTGATCTACTTGAAAGGTGGACAAGGCTAGCCGGGTTATAGCCGTGGAGCGTTTTGCTAATAGTCGATAATCGTCGCGAGGTATGTGATTCTTCCTACACTCTTGAGCATGATATTTTAAAGTATATATATAGTACGGTAGATGTACGTGTGTTAACTGAATAATAATTACGGCAATGTCTTTTGACTTAAGCCTGAATAATAATTACGGCAATGTCTTTTGACTTAAGCCTGAATAATCTTGAAGTATTTCAAAAGAATACTGAATCATTTTTAACAGAAGAGTAATACTTGGTTTTAAAAGCTTAAGAGTTATACTAGCTTTATGGGAAGTTAGGTATAACGGCTTAAGAGAGATAAAAAAAAAAGAATGGTTTACTGGTTTTTAGAAGTTAAGAGACTTGATCTTAAAAGATAAGAGACTTGACTTAATTGAATTTTGTTAAAAAGTGTGAAACCTCATTCGTGAGTAATGAGTACTTGGTTTTTAAAAGGAGTAATGTTTTACTGATTTCGGAAATCAGAATAAGTATCGAACAGACCACAGCACCGCTAATATAGGGAAATGTATTGACTAATCAAGTATTATTAAAACCAGTAGAAACCTCTATCTACATAGAAGCTAAGATGAGACAAAATGATATTACATTTCCTAGATCATGGCTGTTGTTATAAGATTGTTATAAACAAAGATAACCTACTCACATATAAGGTATATGTTTCTCAAATTTCTTTCAAAGAGAATTATATCATTAAGTGATTAATACTATGAACTACGAAACCTTTCGAAAATGAGAAAACTTGAGTAATTGAAATTAGGCAAACTTGAACGTTTGGAAAATAATGTTGTTACTTGATTTTACAAAGGGAAGTGTTTTGGTTTACTTAAAAGATAGTCACTCTATTGTTTTATACTACGGGTATTGTGTGACTTTTGTGAAAGTAACGTATCTTTTAAAGAGTTAATGTATGAAGTACTTTGGGAATAAAAACCCGAACTTGTTTAACATAAAGTAGAAAGTATTTTGTGTGAATAACTTGATTGTGTTGGTTTGTGATAGCCTTGTAATACTTTCTTGTTGGTTTGATAAGTAAACATGTTAGGATTCTACGTGTGTTAGTATCTAGTGATGTTGTGTAAAGGGGTTTTCCCTCGATCGTGCTTATGTTGTTTAACTATCGGCCGTTATGTTGGTATTGTACCACTCACCTTGACATGATCCCGGAGGTTAAGCTACCCTCCGATGCGGGGTAATACTCAGGCAGTCTGTGTGACTATGATTCGAGGATACCTCATGCGGGTCCCGGGGACCTATGCGGAGCTACGAGAGTTCCAGGTTAGTGTGCGGCCTATATGGTCATGCGGTCTATGTGGCCACGGTGCGAGTCGGCGGATCTTGGGAGTAGCTACCCTCGATGCGGGAATACCTCATGCGGGCCATTGGAGTGGCCTATGCGGAGTGCGGGAAGTTCGATGCTAGACGCGCATTAGATCTGCGAGCGAGTGGCGGCTTTGATCATGTAATGATGCAGACAGATCTCATGTCTGATTTATGACCTTGTTTATGCGTAGGTTTAAGTAGTCGGCTATGCCTTCGTACTTACCGTGCGGTTTTATGATGACACAGTGGGACACGGTGTTCATGTGTATTCCTTGGTGCTTTTATATCATAGGCTGGCGGTGAGAAGGTATTCCACGGCGCATGATTGATGTTGTGGCGTGAGACCCATAGTTATATTTGAGTGATGACTTTGAGGCGTGAGTCACGACTTGACATATTGCTTATTTATTGTGAGCGTAGTTTGGTTATCATACATGTCTCTGTTTTATTAATTTGCTATGATTTCATTCTGATATTTTCGATTCACATACTTGGTACTGTTATCGACCTCGCTTGAGGCTGCGTTCATCTGCGAGTAGAGTACACCGTGTTGATCCTCGCTCTTAGGGTCACGATTCGGCGTTTGGGAAGCTCCGTTTCTCGGAGGCTTATCTTCGTATAGTCCCTGTTGTTGTAGATGCTTACATTCGGGGTATGGCGGGACCACTGTCCGTCGTTGTTGTCATATCATTCGTAAGTGCATGTAATCTTGTTGTGGGCGGGGTTGTAATGGGATATGCTGTTCGGATCTAAGTTTTTATATATATATGCGAAAAGGCAACTTTTCTTGAATAAACATGTGTTTCCTTTGCATTATTTCATGTTGTGTTTTATGTTCGTGATTTCTCGATGTTGTATCACTAGGGTGCGGGTAAGGCACGATCACGGGCAGGTTGGTCGTGACAAGTGACTCGGAGATTTTGGAAAGCGAAGCGATGGCGAGGTATGATGCGTATACTAGAAAGAGTTCAAGTGTTCGAGAAAGTACGACAGTGAGGAAAGAAGAAACGTGTGTTAGCGAATAAAGGGGATCATTTTGTTGTGGAGTGAAGATCACGAAGGAGTATCCTTTAAACCGGGGTGAAAGCTTTTGTGATGTAGAAATGATTTCGTGGACTTGGGTTTAGTATTTTTCGCGTATGTTATTTTTATGGCGGGTGTGGCGTTGGCAACTTGTTAGAGGAACTTTATCGTTATCCGTCTTGAGAAGGAACATTCGGGACGAATGTTTCTAAGGAGGAGAATGTTATACCGTATTTCCGAGTATATGCGTGAGGCGTGCGTCTGAGTTTTTAGCCTTAAGTAGACTAAGGGGCGAAATTTTGTGCACAACTAGCGAAAAGAATTCTTTTTTTAATGAAGCGTTTTCAAACTTTTCGAAGGGAAAAATACGGCTATGTTATTTATTAGTTTTTCGGATTTTTCCGAGAGATTAAATATTTTGGACCAACGAGAGGGTGACACTTGTCACCCTCAAGTGGACGGTAAATTGAGGCTCTTGCACGTTTTTGTGCCTTTCTTTTGGTCAAGGGTTAGGTAGGATATTTTGTGTAGTAGATGGATAAGGACACGTGGATAAATCCTCACCCTACACTTGCTCACCACTTGTCTTGATCTTGGCCATTGGTTGGCCTATAAATACCCCTCTAATGCAAGACATTTCTTCATACACACTTGTAAAAATCCAAGGCAAAAATCCCTCTCCCTCCCTCTTTAACCTCTATTCCATATCACCCCTCCCGGAGGCCCTTGGCGAAGTAACCCCCTTACCTTGAAGCTCTCGTAAAATACCCCTTGGTAGAAAAATACTCTCCAAGTATTGTTATTATTCCAAAATCCCGTGGCCCATATACCTTATAGTATTCCACGGTTACACCTATACTAAATGCCCAGAAATACTATTATACTTCCCTTGATCCTAAACGAAACCCTAAAGAAAATCTTCATAGCGGGTTGAAGTATTAAGAAGAAGTTGCGTAGAACTTCTAAGGGTTGTTTGGAGCGGGTTGGAGCGTTCAGAATAGGAGCTAAACGTTGCTCAGGATCGACATTAAAACTTGGATAATTTTGGGCTTATCGAGGTAAATACTCTTGTCCTTCTATTGTAATTGGGAATTACATACTATAGTAGTATAGAATGAGTATAAGATACATGAAGGATATTCTGAAGAGAATTGAAGCGTAATAGAAGGATATTCTGAGAAAGAATTTAAGCGAAATCACATCGGAAGAATATTAAAGAAGAAAAATGATGTACTTACATGGGATTGTATTCTGATGGGAATTGTGTAGTTTGTGGTAGGGAGGTGCTGCCCAATTTTCCGTAGAATAAGGAATCTGTATCTAGAATTATTCTCTGAGTAGTCTAGGCGTTGATAGACTTGTATGGCCGTTATAGGTTGAAATCGCAAGTAGCGTATTCTACTCGAAGGGTGGAAAGGGCTAGCCGGATTACAGTACTTTGGAGCTATTTGCTAATAGTCGATAATTGTCGCGAGGTATGTGATTCTTCCTATCCTCTTGAGCATGATATTTTAAAAGAATATATATATAGTACGGTGACGTCGTGTGTTAAGCGAGCGTAGTTTTACGGCAATGTCTTTTGACTTAAGCCTGAATAATAAGAATCTTGAAGTATTTCAAAAGAATTAAGAATCGTTTTGAAAGAAGAGTAATACTTGGTTTTAAAAGATCAAGAGTTATACTAGCTTTATGGGAAGTTAGGTATAACGACTTAAGAGAGATAAAAAGAATGGTTTATTGATTTTAAAGAGTTAAGAGACTTGATCTTAAAAGATAAGAGACCTGACTTAACTAAATTAATATGAAAGAGTGAAACCTCATTCGTGAGTAATGAGTACTTGGTTTTTTAAAAGGAATAATGTTTTACTGATTTCGGAAATCAGAATAAGTATCGAACAAACCACAGCAGCTCTAATAAAGGGAAATGTATTGACTAATAAAGTGTTAAAAAAAACAGTAGAAACCTCCATCTGCATAGAAGCTAAGATGAGACAAAATGATATTACATTTCCTAGATCATGGCTGCTTTAATAAGATTGTTATAAACAAGAATAAACCTACTCACACATAAGGCATATGTTTCTCAATTTGTTTTAAAGGAGAATTATATTATTAAGTGATTAAAACTATAAACTACGAAACCTTTCGAAAATGAGAAACTTGAGCATTTGAAATTAGGAAAACCTGAACGTTTGGAAAATAATGTTGTTACTTGATTTTACAAAAGGGAAGTGTTTTGGTTTACTTAAAGATAGTCACCCTATTTTTTTACTACGGGTATTGTGTGACTTTTGTGAAAGAAACGGATCTTTTAAAGAGTTAATGTATGTAGTACTTTGGGGTTAAAACCGGTTGTTGAATTTGCCTATGATTGTGGTGATAACCTTTGTTGTGCAAATATTGTATTTACGTGCTACCGCGTCTCGTTGGAGGGCGGCTATCTGGTGATTGATGGACATCGACCACGATGGGTGGCCAGGTATGCTTCCACTAATCGATCCTTTTGGACATCTTGACACGATGGGTGGCGGGTATGCTTCCATTAGGAGTATGATCTTGTTATTTGTTTTGGACATCTTGACACGATGGGTGGCCCAGAGTATGCTTCCATTTTGATTGTTATCTGGTTATTTCCTTTTGGACATACCGACACGATGGGTGGCCGGGTATGCTTCCATTAGGAGTATGATCTTGTTATTTGTTTTGGACATACCGACACGATGGGTGGCCACGAGTATGCTTCCATTCTTGTTTGTTATCTTGTTATTTCCTTTGGACATACCGACACGATGGGTGGCCCACGGTATGCTTCCATTAGGATGGTTCCATGGCCATGCTTATACCGAGGTAAGATCTTGGGGCATGCGGCCGTTGTCGGAGTTAAACTCGGGTTACATTTGAGTGATGACTTTGAGGCGTGAGTCACGACTTGACATATCGCTTTTATGTTGTGAGCAGTGCTTTGGTTATCATACATGTCTCTGTTTTATATGGACTATTATGATTTCATTTTCGTATTTTGATTTCACATACTTGGTACTGTTATCGACCTCCTTGGCGGGCTGCGTTCATGCCGCGGGAAAGTACACGGTTGTTGATCCTCGCCATGGATCACGATTCAGCGTATTAGGAAGCTCCGTTTCTCGGAGGCTTATCTTTTAGTATGTTTCCACTGAGTTGTAGGTTCTTGTACATTCGGGGTATGGCGGGGCCTGTCCGTCATAGGTATTGTTACATTCTTAGAAGTGCATGTAATCTGTTGTGGCGAGGTTTGTAAATGGGGATATGCGTTCAAAGTTTTATTATATATATATATGCGAAAAGCGACTTTCTCTCGGATAAAATGTGTCTCATTTTACAATTGTTTCATGTCTTGTTTTATGTTCCTGATTTCTCGATGTATGACTACTTGGGTGCGGGTAAGGCACGATCCACGAACCGGGCAGTCGTGACAATATTAAAAAAATAAGTAAAAAACCAAATGTAGCATTATATTTAAAAAATAATTAAAATACCAAGTGTAGTAACTTGTTAAAAAAACAGTAAAATACAAAGTGTAGTAACTTGTTTCAAAAATCAGTAACTAAACAAAACCGAAGGGACGCGACTTCAATTTCAATTTCATTAGGCTATGTGCAGCAATCTGTTCCTTAGAAATAATAGAAGTGTATCAAAATATGGTGGCTGCTATATTTCCCTTTTCAAGTGTAGTATCTCAAAGGTATATTTTGCATTTCTAATATTATAACAGCTGCTACCAAGTAGCAAATGAATTTTAGCAAGATGCAACAAGATGCTTGGTAGGTGAGTTCATCAAACACACTGCAACTAGAAGGTTCAAAGTGCAGCAAAGCTATTTGGCCATGATGTAGCGGCAAATGGGCAAAATTCAGCAGCACTTAGGTTTTGGAATGAAGAAGCAAATAGCCCCAAAATAGATTAGCAAAATGGCCAGAATGCAGTAATAATATCTCCAGTGTAGTATTTGCTCATTTCTGAGTAATATAGTAGTGGTCTTTTGGCAAAGTATAGCAACCTTTAGCCAAACAAAGCAGTGATTTTCAGCCTAAAATAGCATTGTAATGCAGCAACCACTCCGCTATAAAATATAGCAACTGCGAACCTAGCAGCAAGCCAGCAACAAATATTTTCCCTTAAAGGCAGTGACAATTTGCTCTCATCAAGTGTAACACATCAACTTGTTATTTTAAATAGGACAACACTTCATAGCAGCAATAAGTAGTCCCCCAAAACAGTAGCCATGGGCACTGAAATGAAGCAGCAGCAGCTGTCCAAACAGCCTCAAAGTAATAGTTTTTTAGCCAAGAAGCCACCAGCAGTTAGGCTCAAAATACAGCAGCGATGGACATCAAATATGATCAAAAGTGTAGCAGTAAAACTTCCCAACAGAAGTGTAAATGGCCAAAACTGCAGCAGCTTACCCATTATAGAGTAAGATTTGTGATATCAAAATGTTGATGATCTTGGTGCTTTGCTCCCATTTTGCTCGGACCATGCCAAGAAGGAGAAGGAAAAGAATGAGTATCCAATAGCCCAAAATTTCCAACCGAAACGAACCAGATATGAGACATTTCAGAATCACATAAAGACCAATATGGGATTTGATCCCAGACAGCTACGACATCTTAACAGATCTTGTAGTAAATTAGGATCATTAGATCTTCCTAAGAGTATAGCAAACTAGGTGGATCAGACTACATGAATATAAGACAACAGTGGATATTTGGAGGTGTGCATGAAAGTTTTGTAAGATAAACCATTGACACAATCCTGGATATTTCTGTCTAAGCCACCTAACAAAGCTAACCATTTGACATAATAATGTGCATCCATAGAAAATAACAAAGTATCAATAAACATACTCAAGAAATCACGAGGCCTACTTTAAGGTTAAACATGTCATTGGTAATCTATAGTAGTACTGTATTACTTCAAAATTTCAAATCAGTGAGCATAGTATGGAAATGTCAAAACCAAGGAAAGTCAACATGTTTCATACATTCAAAATGAGGCAACTTGTGAATGGGATGATAAGAACTACCGTGCTTTGAATAATAAGTAATAACTTGATAAATGCACTTAAAGATTCAAAACAGTCATAATATAACCGACGTACCTAATAATTAAACTAACGGGTTCAAAACGACAACTAATAAACACATAAATATACAATGCAGATTATACTAGGCATATTAAACAGAAAATTAAAAGGGAAAGAGGTTACCTTCTCCGGATAGCGAACCGAGGCGTCGTCTCGACTCGTCGACTTCACTTAGAGATGTTTTATGTTTATGCGATGAAGAGGAGTAAAAGCTTGGGTATTTGTGGTTTTTCTGAACCAAAACTAAGAGTAAAATGGGATTTTTGAGGTCGATTCCTACAGAGATATCTATTCTCTGATTGCAAATCCTTAAGTAACAAAAGATGCAAATTTTGTTCTTCGTTTCTAAACCAAGAATCTGAATTTTCTTTTGATGAAGAACAGAGGAATAACTTTTAAAATATTCAAAATGCGGATCCAATAAGAGATGGTATGTGAAATAAGAGTAGAAAATCGAACCTTAAACGCAAGAAAATAAAAAAAAACGAAGAACAAAAGGAAGGTCTTCGAAATCAATACTCTAAAATCGGACCTCTTAAAATGAAGAACAAATAGATGATATGCAAGATAAATTATCAAATTCCGGGCTCCCCCTAAAATGAAGAACAAAGGGGTCTTTTATAGGTGAAATATTGGGTTTGAATTCGAAATAAAGTTGTTAGAGGTCTATTTTTGGACGATTTGTTGGTTCAAAATCGCGGATTTTGGGGAGATGCAGGGTATGGGCTGTGTAGGTGAAGTGAGAAGATGATGGGATTGAGGGGAGAGAGGGATGTGCGCAGGGGTATGGGCTGCAGGCGGGGCGACGGGTAAGGTATAGGGATTATGGGGTGGTCGCGTGGGCCGTGGGATTGGGCTAGAGGACTGGGGGAATTGTTTGTGCTGATTTTAAAGGGAGGAGAATTGGGTAGAAAATCTAGGTGTTTTAATGTTGGGAGATTACTAGATAATTAGTCTAATCTCCCAATTAATTAAAATATGCTTCCTTCAACTTAACACGCATAAAACACGATACAAAAGATTTAATACATGTGTTTAATTTTGAATATAATATTCATAAAAAATGATTAATTTAGTAATTGAAGAACATATTAAGAGAAAATCGATCATCAATACCGACGACGTGATATTAAAATTGTTTTGCTTATATTTTAATTATAAAAAAAATGTAATACTCGATATTGTAAAATTATGCGATAATTAGTGAAGAATATTAAAACTACTTATTTTTTGACGATTTTCAAGACTGAGAAGCATAGTAAAATTAATTGGGGATAAAAGGACGAGCTAAATGAAAAGTTCAGTAAAGATGAGACAAAATTGGGTGTCAACAATTCCTATAAATGGGTCGTGACAATCTAGCTTCCTCTCAACAAGGAGAACAAATTTCAATAGTTTTTAGAATCAATTGAACACTAATTCACCAAGACTCATTTGGTGTTCTTCAATTTTGAAGGTCTTTTAATGGTGGATTGTCCAAATCAACTCCGAATTCATTCAAATTTTAGATCTCAACTTCATAGATGATAGAGAAGAAACTTCAATAACTTTGAAGATCAAAAGAACTCGAATTCAACCAAACCCAATTGTTTTTCTTCAAGCTTTGAAGGTCTATAATGGCGATTCAACTCAAAACTCTTCCAAATAATTTGAAATTCGGATATGTGATAGATTCAATCTCCATGAGTTCAAATCTACCAACAAAAGTCTCAAATCAAACAACAACCCAATTTTTTGGGTATTTCAAATTTTCATATTTTTTTAGGATTTGCAAAGTAAGAAGAACCTAGGATTAAGAATTGTAGAAATAATCCTTTAGCCTAAGCTCTAATACCAAATGATATGATTCAGCTTGTGGAAGACACAGATTCAAACAACAAATACGGAGAAACTAAAAAAAGTAAGAAATTGGAGATGAGAATTAAAGTAATTGGGATGAGAATAGAGGGATAGAAGCACGGTCCAATTAGGATTTGATTTATGGACAAACTTGGATATATGAAATCTAAATCCTCTCAATTGAATCAACCTAAGAGAACCAATATTATTTGAAGTTCAATAAGAGTTAATCAATTGAATCCACAAATGAATAACTTCTTATGAAAATCAATGGGAAAGGATTTCAATAGCCAATAGAATCCACCATAATTAACTATCACTAACACTAATCACTAGACTAGCACTACACTAGCTATCAAATAAACCATCACTCTTTAAGAGTATTCATCTCAACATCATCAAAATTAAGAAATGAAAATAATAAATGTAGTATTTATACTACTAGGCTAAAGAAGACAAGGCTATCTATTACAAAAATACTCTTAATGAAGTAAGGGTTTGTTTGGATGTCTTCTCAAGGAATGATGGTTTTGTCCTTAAAGAATAGCCTTTTGCATAAATAACCATATTCCGGTCTTTGACTATCCAAGCTTGTAATTGTAGTCATACATTAACATTTGGGCTTCTTTAAGAGGCAAGCTTTGGGCCTTGGGCTCTTGGATTCTTGTAATCTTCATCCATGCTATCTCTCATAGCTTGAAGGCCCTTCAATGACTCTCTTCAAGTGCTTTCATGGCTTCATTATCCATGAACATGGCTCCTAAAGCTTGGAAGTCCCTGAATCGGCTTTCAGTACAATGTCTTGGAGAAGTTTGAGCAATTGAGCCCCTCGATATCGTATCAGTGGGGCCCTGCCCTGACCTTAAGATGTTATGTTATTCTTAGAGGTTTGTAGACAGATGTCTTGTGTATAGATATCATGTATGGTCTCGTCTACCTTCCTGTTAGTCAAATATATATATATTGTGGCCTTGTCGGCTTACTCTATGCATTTATGTTTGGGTTGTTCTACTTATACAGGTTTCTATATTCTAATTGTCTTGCAAGGATCATCCTGAGACCTTGTCGGTCCAAATACTTACAGATCTAGATTACATTTCATAGGTGGTATGTTCGGGCCATTAAGGCATCAGGTGTCTGCCACATCCCAAGGTTGGGGTGCGATATTTAGAGCAATGGGTAAGACATGACACTAAATGAATAATCTGAATACTCGAATGAACCAAATAGGAAATACAATCAACATTACAATGATGAAATAATACGTAAGTGACACTGGTTTGTTAAGGAGGTTGCAGGGCTAGAACAAGACTTGCGAGTATTTGAACTTAAAACAATAAAAAAGTCGTGCTACATAAATGCAGATAGAATATCACAACAATATAGTGCATGTTTGGTTTGGCTTCTGCCAACCCAGAATCGCTTCTGAATGACTACTTTCGTAAAAATGAGAAAAAAAATGTTGTTTGGTTTCTCCTCTTCTGAATTGATTCTGAAAGAAGCAACAATTCATAGCTTCTGCCATTTATTTTAATTTAAATTTTACCTTTTACTTTATTACACTCTTTTATTTTCATCAACGACTCTATCCACCTTCATTACCCTCTTTAAATATCTAGAAATAATTACTAAAAAATTCAAATATACAACTTTCATTACCCTCTTTAAGTATCTAGAAATAATTACTAAAAAATTCAAATATACTACTCGTGTTCTGTTTTAAACTTTTAATTAATGGGATCTTTAGTGAATCTAAATGTTGAGCAAATGTTTATGACACAACTTAGAACACAAATAATGATTTGATTAAAATTTGTTAGTTTTGCAGCTTGTGCAATTGTTAAAGGGGATAAAATGAACGATCGAAATTTACATACTTTATATTCTAATATTTAAGTACTATATTGCACTTTAAATTAATATTATACTAATATTTAAGTAATATATTGCACTTTAAATTCTAAAATCTACATTTATTTCAATTTTGATCTTTATATTTTCCTTCATTACCCTCTTTAATTTATTGCAATAATATTTCTAGTACATACAAAATCAATATTGTAATAATATTTAAGTACTATATTGCACTTTAAATTAATATTGTAATAATATTCTACTAATATTTAAGTACTATATTGCACTTTAAATTCTATTATCTATTTGTAATTTTTATTTACATACTTCATATTTCACTATTATTTTAGTAATTTTTATTTATATGTATTTGACTATGTTGATTTTGGTAATTCTACATTCAAATGCAATTTTGATCAAAGTTATCCAAACATCATGAATTGATAGCAATCACTTTTTACATTGTTGCATCCAAACATAAATCAATTATTATCAAACTCAATTTTATCAAACTCAATTCTTTCAAAATCAACTATATCTACTGCAAAACCAAACAGACCCCGAATCATTTTTGAAGAGAACACGGATAAAGATGTGTTGCATCGGGGCTCAATCTAATTAAGATGGATACACCGTCACGCCTCATGGGAATTCTAACTGTGAGATATTATTAGATGTATTACAAATAAAGTAAGCAGGGTATGTGTACGTCAAAGTGATGTCACCACTGTACTATGTGTATTCAATTTTTCCTTTGTATAAGTAGAGTTTCATTTCTTAAAAAATTAAGTACATAAAAATAAGATTACTAAGCATGTCGAACGATGAAAATTTTGATTGATTAGTATTCTTTTCGAAGGATCCGAGTGTCAGTAATGATGTAAGCTCAAATTATAGCAACTATTCAGGTGATTCCTCGTTTGATATCACTCAAATTGAGTTCAACAAATACAAGTTTCATCTTCTAATAGAGCGTGATGATGATTATGAACTGAAAAATTCAGACTCGTGTGATCATTATTGTGATCTACGGTGAGAATGGACATATTTTTATGATGAAACACAATGTCTTGTTCGTAGCTTGAAAAAGCTCATTTATCCCTTTTCAATAATCATATCTCGAACTAATCGAGGATATTACGAGATTGCGGTAAAGAAAATTAGTAAAGGGAACAATTGAATGTTATTAAGACACGGTAGATTCAACATGCTCAAGTTGGGAACAATTGAATGTTATTAAGACACAGTAGACTCAACATGCTCAAGTTGATTGATGAACAAGTGTCATAGACCGGTAGGATTTGCAGAAAGAAGAATGTTTTAATAACGAAGCTTATTATCTAATAACGATTTCAAGTTTTCTATCCTGCTTATTATTATTTTTTAATTTTATTAAGATTGCTATGTTCGTATAACAAACAACAACAATAAATCACAAATCAGCCTCAAACAATTTTTCTCCATCTTCGTTTAGTTGTCATTTCAGATAATCCGTCTCATGTTGCCTATTTTTCATGTGATCCTTTTTTTCTTTCTTTTCAATGTTCTAAAAACTCTTCTTCAGCTTCTATGAGTCTAAATTGAAATTCGAATTTCACATTGTTTTGTGAAGTCGTTGTATCATACTCAACTAGGGCCTTTTCTATCGCGGCAATATCGCCTTTTGTTGAGACCTAGGGCTATCGATAAGCAATAAGCAGTAGGACAATAAAAATTCAAAGACCGAAAGTAAAAGACAGTTTCTGATGTTGCCTACAATGTTGTGCAATACTAGTGGCAAAATAAAAATAAAATAAACCTTAGAACAGTAATTGCAGCGGAAAAGTAAAAGGACACAAAGGTTTATATTTTCAAAGGTATATATTAATATAGCCCCGGATGGTCAATGACCGAAGTAATGTATATATTATATACAATTACAATGAATCGAAACAAAATAAAAAGAAGTTGTTAAACGAAGTCACAGATGACTTCAACCTAAGTACAAAAGAATACAAAAGATAATATAAAAATCTACAATATCTTCATTACAATTGATTTTACATTGAGCTTAACCTAGAATAGAGATAACAATCGTAATGTGGGATAGATGTTAAACGACTTAGGCAGTGGTGGTTTGATCCAGTTTTCTGGGTTGAATTCCCGAGAGCTCTTGAAGATATTCTTGCAATCTTTTCTGGATGACAATACTCTGAAGTTCCTCATATATTTATAGTGTGAAACTTTCTTGAAACTCTCGCTAGTTGGTTGTGGAAGTTGAGAGAAAATAGGCAACAGCTTGGACCTCTTCCAGCTCCATGAATTCCTCAACAACTTTGACTTGGTCTTCAAGTTGCTTCGATTTCAAGCTTGACTCCTTTAATTCCCACGTTTTAAACACAGGTCCGTATTTAGCTTGCCTAGGACATTTTTAACTCACAGTAACAATCATTGTATTGGCCGGAAGAATAGGCAAAATCGTTTCCAAAGATATTATCATGAGATGTTACGCAACACCGCAGGCAACATCTTGTCACGACCCAACCTCGGGCCCGCGACTGGTGCCTTACCCCGGGCACCCTAGTGATACAACATCAGAGAAAATCAGCGGAAATAAAAACTCATAAAAGATAAACAGTGAAATAAGAAAACAGGCTAACCAAAACGGTTACCTTTCTGTATATATATAAATAAAAACTTGAACAGTTACATCCTTTACAAACCCTGCCCACAACAGTACTACAGACCTCTAAGAATTTTTATAACAACTATGACGGGACAGGGCCCCGCCATACCCCTGAATGTACAAGTACCTACAATCTCAGGAAATCATACCAAAAGATAAGCCTCCGGAGAAACGGAGCTTCCCAAAACGCTGAACTGTGATCCTATGAGCGAGGATCAACAACTGGTGTACCTCTACCTGCGGCATGAACGCGGCCGAAGGAAGGTCGATCTGCAGTACCAGTATGTGGCGAAAATCTGATAAATGAAATCATAATAGTCTATATAAAACAGGAGACATATATGATAAACAAACTACGATACACAATATGTAAGCATTCATGTCAAGTCAGGGACTCACGCCCTCAAAGTCATTACTCAAATATAACCGTGGGTCTCACGGCCACCATATCAATCATGCCCGTGGAATTCCTTCCTCACTGCCGGCAGTCTATAATATAACAACACCAAGGAGTACACATGAACACGTGTCCCACTGTGTCATAAAACCGTCTGGGGTAAATGCGAAGGCATAGCCAACTACTAGGACCTACCGCGTACCAATAATGCTATAAAGCGGTATCGCGAGGTCTTTCTGACCGCCACATGATCAGCGGGGCCACTCGCCTCGGTATCATTGTCGCGTCTAACCACAGAACTCACCGCACTCCGCGTAGCCACATAGGCCCGCGTGAGGTACTCACTCGCGTCGGGGTAGCTAACCCGCGGCATCTTCCGGACTCCGCGGCCGCGTGGCCTCACATGGACCGCATGAGGTATTCCTCGCATCGGCGTAACACACCCGGAGTGATCATCCTGGAACTCCCGCAGCTCCGCATAGGTCACATTTATATGAGTTTCGGACGAAAACCCTAAAGTCTATAACTTAGAATTGGTTAATTTGACTCAAAGTTGACTTTTGAATAGATGGGTTCGTCTTCATGTTTCGTCGCTTCCAGTAGTTCGGAAGGTGATTTATGACTTAGTCGAATCATTAGTTCACTTCTCGAGTCAATTGGATGTGGTTTGTGGCTTTATTTGTGAAAAATGGATATTTGGTTTTTCTAGACGATTTTTTAGAAAAGTATGTCTTACTTCAATTATTTGTGAAATATGATGGTACAAGCGAATTCGTAGCACTTTTTACCATATACGAGCATATCTGGTGTATGTCTGAGGGATCCCGGGAGTGTTTCGAGTATTTGATAGAGGTGTTGGTTGATTTTCCTATTGCTAGTGTCTGGTGTCCGCCACGGCACCACCAATATCTGCTTCGGCGGATCCACCTTGATGAGAGGTTGGCTCGTCAAAGCGGAGGTTATGATATGGATGGTTTCCGCCGCCGCGGAATTGGATCCGTCGTGGTGAGGGATGAGGTGTCAAGTGACCATCACCCTAGCGAAGGGTTTTCTGCAGCCGGTCGCTCGAAGTCAATTCTATTGGGGTAGAAGAACTGTACCAGATCCCTTTAAATTCTCTAGGTTGGAAAATTCCTTTCCCAAAATAGAAACCCTCGAAACCAGCGCCGCCTTGGAATAATTTCAGAGTCTTAGGATCAATTTCAACTTTGAGGTAATAGATTCTTCCCTTTTTATGGCTTAAGTTATGATTATAAGCTCTTTAATGGTGGTTTAGCATGTTACAAGTTGGAGAAAATGAATTCCACGTCTTAGGGAGAATAAGAGAATTATATGGATGATTTTAATGGAGGCTTATGGATTAAAATATGTTATGACTGTGAATTAGGATGGGATGATAGATAATCATGTGTTTTAAGCTTAATTTGATTATGGAAGCTCATTTTTAATTTGGGGAAATTTGATGTATTTTAAATTGGGGCGTTTTTTATTATTGTTCAACTGAGGGCTCAAATGTGTATAAATTTTCAATTAATTTAAGAATATGATTACCTAGTATGTAATAATGGTTTTTTAGTATTAAATTCTAGTCTTGGTAATGTGGGCGAGGTTGATAATTGTGCTCTTGCTTTGTTAAAGGTTATGTCATTATTTTGTGTAATCTTATATATTAACGAGTAGTATATGCGTGAATAGACTTCAATTATCACGAGGCATGAAGGAAGGGCAATGCTATCACTGAGGCTTGATTTTTGGCGCACCTGCTCGGCTTTGAGGTAGGTTGCGGTTTTGTTTTTCGTGACTTTGATTGAAGTATGTAATTAGTTATAAATATTGATAGGTATTGGGCGTGTTAGGGGTCCCACTCAGGCGGTTGTGATGAACGTGCGAGTGGAGTGCGTATTGAGCGTGATGATGGAATGATTTGGGGAATCAACCTTATGTTGGTTCCGATTGCTGATTATTTGAGCTTGTCTCCATATGTGGGCTTATCGTCATAGTTGATTGACTTGTTTATTCATCACACATTTTTAACATGATATCTTAAATTGTACTTAAATTTTTATACATATTGTGAACTCTTGAAAACATGTGGTATTTCATCTCTTATTTGGTTGCATCTCATTATATCATGATTCTTGCCTTATATATATCATTTGCATTCATATACTCATAGTTCTGATGATAAGATATTGGAGTGGTATGATTATGGTGTGGGTCCAAGGGACCGGAAAAGGTAAGAATATTGTTGATATTATAGTAACACTGAGATGATATTGATACACAAGGATCGGAGTTGCACGCCTGCAACATGATATTATTACAGCCAAGTGTTGGCTCCATGATCAGACGAGTTATTCCAAAGTGGAGGGGTATATGGACTTTGCGGGTCCCCATGGGTCACTTTCATATGACACACCCTTGTGAAGTGTGCATAAAAGTTGATGGAAAGGTACCTTGCATATGCATTGCAGTCATATCATACATATAATTGTCATACCATTGATTATTTGTTATTGAACATGTATTTGAAGTGATTGTTGATGATTTGACTAAGTCTGGACATGGAATGATTATACTTGTCTTGATACTTGAGTTATTGTAGAACTATTGGAAGCGGAATAATGTAAATAGGCATGAACTCTTATTGAATAAGGATTCATGTGAACTCTATGGATCTTTATGTGGATTATATGACTTACCTGGATTATTGGACTGCGTAGAATATGATTACTTAAAATTTATCTCTAATTATGTACTTTCGTTGTTGTTGGCCTATGATGTCTACGGAGGTATGATGTGTACTCATGCACACTTTCTGCATCTTTTCTTAATGCAGATATAGATCCGACCACCAGCTCGAGACCACATGGCTAAGTTTGAGTCGCTGATCCTCAGTATTCAGGGTGAGGATGTTATCTTCAACATACCCTTGGATGCTACTTTTTTATCACCGTCTTTTTATTGCACTTGAGAGACATATTTTAGACTATGTATTTGCCTTTGGCATGTGTGCCCATTTCTCAAACTTGTATCAGATTTGTTAGTGCTCTCATACCCACAAACTAGATTACTTGGGGGTGTTTGGATATGACAGACTTATCTTTTCTTCCACATTTTATAATATCAGATAGCTTTTGTAGTATTATGTTTCTTCTACTTTTATTCATATCTTATCGTGGTTGTTAAGTTGGGAGTGGTTCGCCTACATGATGAGATTTTATAGGTGCCTCCATGATTCCTGTAACACCCCATTTCAATCGGAGTCGGAAACGGGATTACTGCGCATGGTTGGATTCCTGAATGCATTTTAAGGAGTCGCCACCTAATTATTATAGTGAATTAGGACACTGAAAATGTAGCATAAAATACTACGAATGATCTCCATTTAAAGGTCTGCGAAAGTTATGTGAGATTCTAGGTAAGGGTTCTTTATTATCCTAAAGGGAAGGGGTTAGGCATCCTAAAGGATCCGCTAACTTGCGGTTGTCCGTTCAAACTTAGGTTTAATATTATTGTGCTAACATGTAATCTATAATTCTAAAAGTGTTCTAATTATTAAATTAACCAAGAGATATTTAAACTAGGCATGCAAATATTTAAAATAGATATATATTTAACAAGATATTAATAAAAGCAAATAATCATAAAAAGATGTAATGAAGAGAAATTAGCAACATTTCACTTTTATTTTATTTTTATGCGAATGCTTTAACTTTGGGAGTGCTTATATACTGCAAAGACACTTAGTAGAAGAGTTAGTAAATAATAAATAAATTACCAAACAAACACAATGTATGTATATATATATATATAGATATATATATATGTAGAAGATATTGTAAAAAATATATTTTTTATATAGTGTGGGCTCAGCTAGTGTTATGCCAAGGATACTAAGACATGAGAAGCCAATATCGCTACGGCGGCGGTCGACTCGCCTCCCGGTGAACGATACTATGCATTCTCGTCTAATCTTTTTCACTTTCCTCCTTGCCCACATATTCCGTCTCACTAAACACGGGGGCCTCCAGATCGACGGATAAATCCTTCGTACGCCATGTGTAGTATCAAGTTCAAAATCAGTAAAATACCAAGTGTAGCATTATATTTGTTATACCCCGTATTTCCAGAGTATGTACGTGAGGACGTACGTACAAAAGTTTTTAGCCTTAAGTAGACTAAGGGACGAAATTTTGTGCACAACTAGCGAAAAGAATTGTTTCACTAAACGTTTTCCAAAATTTGCGAAGGGAAAAATACGGCTATGTCATTTATAATTTTTCGGATTTTTCCGAGAGATAAAATATTTTGGACCAACGAGAGGGTGACACTTGTCACCCTCAAGTGGACAGCAAATTGAGGCTCTTGGCACGTTTTTTGTGCCTTTCTTTTGGTCAAGGGTTAGGTAGGATATTTTGTGTAGTAGATGGATAAGGACACATGGATAAATCCTCACCCTACACTTGCACACCACTTGTCTTGATCTTGGCCATTGGTTGGCCTATAAATACCCCTCTAATGAAAGACATTTCTTCATCCACACTTGTAAAAATCCAAGGCAAAAATCCTCTCCTCCTCTTAAACCTCTCGTCCAAATCACCCTCCCCGAGAGGCCCTTGGCGAGAAGTACCCACTACCTTGAAGCTCTCGTAAAATACCCCCCCCCCCTTGGTAGAAAAATACTCTCCAAGTATTGTTATTATTCCAAAATATCTTGGCCCATATACCTTATAGTATTCCAAGGTTACACCTATACTAAAAGCCTAGGAATACTATTATACTTCCCTTCAGTCACAAACGAAACCCTAAAGAAAATCTTCATAGCGGGTTGAAGTATTAAGAAGAAGTTGCGTAGAACTTCTAAGGGTTGTTTGGAGCGGGTTGGAGCGTTCAGAATAGGAGCTAAACGTTGCTCAGGATCGACATTAAAACTTGGATAATTTTGGGCTTATCGAGGTAAATACTCTTGTCCTTCTATTGTAATTGGGAATTACATACTGTAGTAGTATAGAATGAGTATAAGATACATAGAAGGATATTACAGAAGAGAATTGAACTGTAATAGAAGGATATTCTGAGAAAGAATTTAATCGAAATCACATCGTAAGAATATTAAAGAAGAAATGATGTACTTACATGGGATCGTATTTCTGATGGGAATTGTGTAGTTTGTGGTAGGGAGGTGCTGCCCAATTTTCCGTAGAATAAGGAATCTGTATCTAGAATTATTCTACAGAGTAGTCTAGACGTTAATAGACTTGTATGACCGTTATAGGTTGAAGTACTGCAAGTAGCGTATTCTACTCGAAGGGTGGAAAGGGCTAGCCGGATTACAGTACTTTGGAGCTATTTGCTAATAGTCGATAATCGTCGCGAGGTATGTGATTCTTCCTATCCTCTTGAGCATGATATTTTAAAAGAATATATATATAGTAGGTAGACGTACGTGTGTTAACTGAACGTAGTTTTACGGCAATGTCTTTTGACTTAAGCCTGAATAATAAGAATCTTGAAGTATTTCAAAAGAATTAAGAATCGTTTTGAAAGAAGAGTAATACTTGGTTTTAAAAGCTCAAGAGTTATACTAGCTTTATGAGAAGTTAGGTATAACGACTTAAGAGAGATAAAAAGAATGGTTTATTGATTTTAAAGAAGTTAAGAGACTTGATCTTAAAAGATAAGAGACCTGACTTAATTAAATTAATATGAAAGAGTGAAACCTCATTCGTGAGTAATGAGTACTTGGTTTTTTAAAAGGAATAATGTTTTACTGATTTCGGAAATCAGAATAAGTATCGAACAAACCACAACAGCGCTAATAAAGGGAAATGTATTGACTAATAAAGTGTTAAAAAAAACAGTAGAAACCTCCATCTGCATAAAAGCTAAGATGAGACAAAATGATATTACATTTCCTAGATCATGGCTGCTTTAATAAGATTGTTATAAACAAGAATAAACCTACTCACACATAAGACATATGTTTCTCAATTTGTTTTAAAGGAGAATTATACTATTAAGTGATTAAAACTATGAACTACGAAACCTTTCGAAAATGAGAAACTTGAGCATTTGAAATTAGGCAAACCTGAACGTTTGGAAAATAATGTTGTTACTTGATTTTACAAAAGGGAAGTGTTTTGGTTTACTTAAAGATAGTCACCCTATTTTTTTACTACGGGTATTGTGTGACTTTTGTGAAAGAAACGGATCTTTTAAAGAGTTAATGTATGTAGTACTTTGGGGTTAAAACCCGGATTTGTTGAACTTGCCTATGATTGTGGTGATAACCTTTGTTGTGCAAATATTGTATTTACGTACTCTGGCGTCTCGTTGGAGGCGGCTATCCGGTGATTGATGGACATCGACACGATGGGTGGCCACGAGTATGCTTCCACTAATCGATCCTTTTGGACATACTGACACGATGGGTGGCCCACGGGTATGCTTCCATTAGGAGTATGATCTTGTTATTTGTTTTGGACATACTGACACGATGGGTGGCCCACGAGTATGCTTCCATTTTGATTGTTATCCGTTATTTCCTTTTGGACATACCGACACGATGGGTGGCCACGGGTATGCTTCCATTAGGAGTATGATCTTGTTATTTGTTTTGGACATACTGACACGATGGGTGGCCACGAGTATGCTTCCATTATTGTTTGTTATCTTGTTATTTCCTTTGGACATACTGACACGATGGGTGGCCCACGGGTATGCTTCCATTAGGATGGTTCCATGGCCATGCTTATACCGAGGTAAGATGCTGGGGCATGCGGCCGTTGTGCGGGTTAAACTCCCGGGTTACATTTGAGTGATGACTTTGAGGGCGTGAGTCCCTGACTTGACATGACTGCTTTTATGTTGTGAATCAGCTTTGGTTATCATACATGTCTCCTGTTTTATATGGACTATTATAATTTCATTTTCGGTATTTTGATTTCACATACTTGGTACTGTTATCGACCTCCTTGTGGGCTGCATTCATGCCGCAGGTAGAGGTACACCGGTTGTTGATCCTCGCTCATAGGATCACAGTTCAGCATATTGGGAAGCTCCGTTTCTCCGGAGGCTTATCTTTTGGTATGTTTCCCTGAGTTTTAGGTTCTTGTACATTCAGGGGTATGGCGGGGCCCTGTCCCGTCATAGGTATTGTTACATTCTTAGAGGTTTGTAATCTTTGTGGGCAGGTTTGTAAATGGGGATGTAACTGTTCAAAGTTTTATTATATATATATGCCGAAAGGCGACTTTCTCTCAGATAAAATGTGTCTCATTTTACAATTGTTTCATGTCTTGTTTTTATGTTCCGCTGATTTCTCTGATGTATGACTACTTGGGTGCCCGGGTAAGGCACCAGTCACGGGCCCCGGAATGGGTCGTGACAAAAGTGGTATCAGAGCAGTTAATCCTCGAAAAGTGTCTGCACCGTGTCTAGTAAGTCTTGATTATCGATGTGTTGTGCACATCTATAATCGAGGTCAGAGACATTTAGGATTGGTTTCCATTCTTCTCATTCCGAGATCGTGCCTTAAAGGCGTGTTATAAGTTGGACCCCTCGACGTATCTCATTTTACGATTATGCCTCGCGCAAAGCAACCCGCCCAGATGGGCAAGGCGGCGAGGAGTTGCTAGTAGAATACAGATGAGTACGAGGCGCGAGCAGTCTTTACGAGATAGTGCTTGACGGCGAGTTTTGCGCCGCCGCGCTGCCAGAGTTTAGAGCGCAGCGGTGGCTGCTGAGACCACGATACGAACCTCGGTCCACGGCATGGAGCGAGAGAGATGGGTTACAAGGAGATGGCGATTATTGGCGGAGATAGTGGCAAGGCACGAGGATAAGTTGGATCTGGCGATTCGGTTCGGTAGTACCCATGGTTCACCCGAGATCGGATAGTTTGAGGCTACGGACTTTCGAGTTGTAGCCCGCGAGTTCTACGGTCGAGGCACGAGGATGATCCACGGGAGTTCATCCGAAGCGATTCTGACGGATCGTGAGAGTGATCAAGGCTTGAGACCGAGTCGGTGGTCTTAGGTTCGCATCGGCCGCGTGATACTGCGATCGGTTTGATTCGTGGGAGCCGTCGGGAGAGTATGCACTTCCAGATTTGGGACGAGTTCTCGGGGCATTTCTTGCACATTTCTTGCCCCCACAGATGAGAAGGGCCCGGGCCGACAGATTCTTGACGTTGAGGCAGGCCGGGCGTACGGTTCAGGAGTACAATGTGGAGTTTGACTCATTAGCTCGGTACGTCCCCGCATTGGTAGCCGACATGGAGGACAGAGTGCACCGCTACGTCACCGGGCTTGATGACTACTTGGCAGAGGCTTGTTCGGGTGTAGCTCTTGGTAGGCATGGACATTGCCGCATACTGAGCTTATGCCGGGATGTGAGGAGCGGAAGGTCGACGGAATGGCGAGATCGCCGAAGAGGCGAGCAGCGAGGTCTTTTGGCGACTTTCGAGGCGGACCGCCTCGTGGCGAACTAGTTATGCGCCTCGCCCGATCTGAGTGGTCCTCCACAATCTTGTGGCATCCAGTATTGAGGCGGTCGTGGCTCCAAGGATTCAGATTTTCGAGGAGGCGGGGTGTTAGCGGTGAAGCCACCCTACCTCGTTGTGGCGTTGTGGTAGACTCCATAATGGGAGTGTCGTGCTAGTTCGGAGTTTGTTTTACATGCGGCAGCGAGTCCATTTTGCGGAAACCGACGGAGTGCTGGTGGGATAGCACAGACTACGGGATCTATGGCTGGTTCATCACCTTCTACAGCTATGCGCCCTGCAGGGCAGGCCTATGATTAGAGTGAAGCGGTAGATGTAGGTATATCCTTAACCCTCTAGAGTTTTGTATGCTTGAGATGATGATCTTATTATTGTGTGATATGTACGGATATCGTTGTGTTAATTGTGAGTTAGAAAACATGGTTAGTTGAAAGGGATAAGTATGGGGACAGGGAAGGTATGAACCTTAGAATATTACACGTAGAGACCTTAGATGCGAGGCCATCTTGAGTAAAAGATTTATGTTTGTGTTGACCTTTATCAGAGTGCATAGTATACGTGGGATATATTTGTGTGATAAGTCCCTGAGTGGTATGAAATGAAAGAGGGTAGTTGAGCTAAGAAGACCACTAGGTTTTCCTGACTTGATTAGTGAGATTGTTCCGGATCGGGGGAACAAGTGTTTAGCGCGACGGAGGGTCGGGTTGAGGACGTATTGCGGGTCAACTCGTAGGCCGGATTTAGGTGGGGTCGGTTAGGTGGTCCCGGTGGTAGGGTCACGAGGGTGCTAGGCCCGGGTTTAGGTAACCATCGTATGAGTTCGTGGATATGTTCGACCAAGAATCGGATCGTAAAGTAGGAATGGCCTTAATGGAGACCGAGGTGGAAGGATGACCAAGTTTGGAGGTAGTGATGTTATACCCCGTTTTCAGTATATGCGTGGGACGTGCGTGAAAAGTTTGAACTTTAAGTAGGCATGGACGAAAATATTTTGTGCACAACACCCGATTAGAATCTTTTTTTTAAACGTTTTACAAAACTTGCGAAGGAAAATTCGGCTATGTCATTTTTAATTTTTGCGGATTTTTCCGAGACGAAATTTTTGGACCAACGAGAGGGCGACACTCGTCACCCTCAAGTTGGTGGAGTGTGGGACGACAATGGGGGCTTTTGCCTTGGACGATTGGGAGGGTTTTGGGGCCTAAAACATGGGCCATTGTTTGTGGAGTGTTTTGTGGAGTAGGTAGGGTGCACTTGGGCACATCTTGGCCCTCCACTTTCCCCCCACATGGCTTGATCTTGGCCATAGAACTCCTATAAATACCCCCTTTGAAGACTTCTTCCTCCATTCCATAAAATTTCCAAGTCTTGAAAACCTCCCTCCCTTCTTGGTGGTTTCGGTCCCCCACTCCCTGAGAAGGTCTTGGCCAGGGTACACCCTCCTGAGGCCTTGGCGAGTACACCCCCTCCTAGTGGTGTGCCGAGAGGTACCCCCCCTCTTGGTAGAAATACTCTCCAAGTATTGTTACTATACCCAAAATACCTTAGCATTATACCTTGTAGTATTCCAAAAGTTACCTCTATACGTAGAGCCCGGAAATACTACCTTATGTCCTTTTTGTCTCAAACCGAAACCCTAAGGAAAATCTTCATAGTCGGTTGAAGTATTAAGTAGAAGTTGCGTAGAACTTCTAAGGGTTGTTTGGAGCGGGTTGGAGCGCCCAGAGTAGGAGCTAAACGTTGCTCAGGATCGACATTTTAACTTGGATAATTTTGGGCTTATCGAGGTAATATCTTGTCTCCCTTTGTAATTGAGTACATACTATTGAAGTATAAGAATAAGTATAAGTTATATACAAGGAAGGTATATAAGAAGAGATTTGAATCAGACTTACATAGGAATTTGTATTCTGATGAGACTTGTGAAGTTTGTGGGTAGGAAGTCTTTGCCCAATTTTCCGTACAACTTGTATCTAGAAATGTTCTACAGAGTGGTTTAGACATTGATAGACTTGGATAACCGTTATAGGTTGAAGTACTGCGAGTAGCGTTGTCACGACCCGATCCCGGGCCCGTGACTGGTGCCTTACCCCGGGCACCCTAGTGATACAACATCAGAGTAATCAGCGGAACATAAAACAATAACATGAAGCCAATGTAATAAGACAGTGAAATAAGAAGACATGCTAACCAAAACGGTTACCTTTCAGTATAAATAAATATCAATTTGAGCGATTTACATCCCATTACAACCACCACAGCGGTACTCTGCACCTCTATGAATGATATGACAACAACGACGGGGCGGGGCCGTCATACCACGAATGTAAGCACCTACAACAACAGTGGACTATACGAATAAGCCTCGGAGAAAGCGGAGCTTTCCCAACGCTGACTGTGACCTAGGCGAGGATCAACGGCGGTGTACCTTTACTGCGGCATGAACGCAGCCCACGAAGGAGTCGATCTAACAGTACCAAGTATGTGAAACATGAAGATCAGTAAAGAAATCATAGTAGTCTATAAGCAGGAGACATGTATGATAACCAAACTACAGTTCACAATAAATAAGCAGTCATGTCTAGTCAGGGACTCACGCCCTCAAAGTCATCACTCTAATATAACAATGGGTCTCATGCCCACAACATCAATCATGCCCGTGGAATACCTTCCCGGCTGCCGCGATCATGATAGAAAAGCACCAAGGAATACATGAACAGCGAGTCCCACGTGTCCAAATAAAGCGATGCAGGGTAATGCGAAGGCATAGCCGACTACTAACACCAGCGATACTAACAAGGTCATAAATCGTATCATGATATCTGTCTGGCGTCACATGATCAAAGTGATCGCCGCCGCGCAATATCAAATGTGCGCGTCTAGCCTTGGAACTCCCAGCGACTCGCATAGGCCAATCATAGGCCCGCATGAGGTATAACCCGCGTCGAGGGTAGCTACTCCGGCGTCGCCTGGACTCGCGATCGCGTAGCCACATAGACGCGTGACCATAAAGGCCGCTAACACGGAACTCTCGTAGCTCGCGCATAGGCCCCGTGACCCGCATGAGGTATTCTCGAATCATGGTCCTGCATCGCCGAGTCTACCGCGTGGAGGCGGCAACCCGGAAACAAGTCAAGAGGTGAGTGATGTAATACTGGCACACCGTTTAAACAACATAAGCACAACAAGTGGAAACCCCTTTACACAAATATCACGAATACTAACACGTAGCATCCTAATATGTTTACTTATCAAATCAACAAAGGTATTACAAGGCTATCTCAAACCAATACAATCAAGTTATTCACACATAAGGTACTTTCTACTATATGATTAACGAGATCGGGTTTTTATCCCCAAAGTACTTTATACAATAACTCTTTAAAGATCCGTTACTTTCACAAAAGTCACACAATACCCGTAGTATATAACAATAGAGTGATTATCTTTTGAAGTAAATCAAAACACTTCTCTTTGTAAAATCAAGTAACAACATTCTTTTCCAAACGTTCAAGTTTGCCTAATTCCATTTACTCAAGTTTCTCATTTTTGAAAGGTTTCGTAGTTCATAGTTTTAAATCCTTTAAAACAATTTGAGAAACATATACCTTATATGTGAGTAGGTTATTCTTGTTTATAACAATCTTTTAATGAAAGAATGATCTAGGAGATGTAATATCATTTTGTCTCATCTTAGCTTCTATGCAGATGGAGGTTTCTACTGGTTTAAATAATACTTGATTAGTCAATACATTTCCCTTTATTAGCGCTGCTGTGGTTCGTTCGATACTTATTCTCATTTCCGAATTCAGTAAAACATTATTCTTTTAAAATCAAGTACTCATTACTCGCTAATGAGGTTTTACAACATTTTTAACAAAATGTTACACATCAAGTCAATTAGGTTAAGTCTCTTATCTTTCAAGATCAAGTCTCTTAACTTCTACAATAATAAATCATTCTGTTACCTACATAGAGTCGTTATAACTAACTTCCCATAAAGCTATTATAACACCCTATGTTTTGAACCAACCAAACTCATTTAGCACGTATATCGTCACCGTACTACATAGTTTACAAAACATCATGCTAGAAAGGATAGGAAGAGGTTCACATACCTCGCGACGATTATCGACAAGCAATCGCTCCACGATCGCACCCGCGCTAGCCTTTTCCACCCTTCAAGTAGAATACGCTACTCGCGATTTCCACCTAAATAGACCACAAACGTCTATTAACACTTGGTTCCATATTCTACGTAAAATTCGGCATCTCCCCACATGGCAGCGTAAATTTCCTCTCTATCGAGTGGCTGCAAGCCAACCAGGGGGTTTATACGCCTAACCGGACGTATACAATTCTTCAACACAAAGATACCACAAGTCTCAGAATACAATCCTAAGTAATTACGATTCGGTTCTCTTCTTTATTCAGATTAAGTCAAAAGACATTGCGCAAGTATTATTCCGATCTATACATAGTATACTTCAACTATACAATCCTACAACATGTAATTTCCAATTACATTAAGAGACAAGAATATTTACCTCGATAAGCCCAAAATTATCCAAGTTATAATGTCGATCCTGAGCAAGGTTTAGCTCACTACTCGCGCTCAACCCGTTCAAACAACCCTAGAAGTTCTACACAACTTCTTCTTAATACTCAACCAACTATAGAGATTTTCCTTAGGGTTTCGGTTTGAGACTAAAAGGACATAAGGTAGTATTTTCGGGCTCTACGTATAGAGGTATCTTTGGAATACTACAAGGTATACGGCTAAGGTAATTTGGGTATAGTAACAATACTATGGAAGTATTTCTACCGAGAGGGGTATTTATACGAGACAACACCACGAGGGGGTGTATACCCTCGGCCTACCCCACTAGGAGGAAACTCTCGGCCAAGGGGAGGTTCTCGGCCAGGGGCCTCACCTGAGGGGAGGGCGAACACTACAAGAGAGGGGGGGAGGTTTTTAGACTTAGGAAATTTATTTGGATGAAGAAGTCTTCAAAGGGGGAGGGTATTTATAGGGCAAGCAAAGGCCAATCAATGGCCAAGATCTAGCCAAGTGCTAAGCAAGTGTAGGGCCAAGATTTGCCCAAGTGCCCCTAGACCTACTCCTTAAAACCCTACAAATATCTACACAAATATCTACCACAACTTGCTCATCAATTCGCCCTAACCGCCCGAGTCCACCAACGAGAGGGTGCCAAGTGTTGCCCTCTCGTTGGTCCAAAACGTTTGTCTCTCGGAAAAATCCGCAAAATACTAAATGACATAGCGTAATTTACCGCCCGTAAGTTAGGTAGAGCGTTTAAAAACGACTCTAGCAAGGTGTTGTGCACAAACATATTTCGGCCAGGGTGCCACGTGGGGTGACACGTGTCGCCCCCCGATTCGTCCAAAATATTTCGTCTTCCGAAAATATCCATAACGGCCAAAATCTCAAAATCAAAGCGGGCCCCACAAAACCGTAAATTTCTCCCGTGGGCCCCACGTGACCATTTCCGAAAATAAAATCCCAAAATTCTAATATAATCTATGAAGTCCAAATACCAAATCTGGGAATCCAATTCCCATTAACGAACCTTTTTCTTCACAAAAACCGAAAACTTTTCCGTCGGAAACTCACATCTTTCTTTCATTTCAAAATTTTTGCCGTACTCTCGTACGTACGTCCTCACTTACATACCCTGCAACTACGGGGTATAACAAGCATGATCTACTTGAAAGGTGGACAAGGCTAGCCGGGTTATAGCCGTGGAGCGTTTTGCTAATAGTCGATAATCGTCGCGAGGTATGTGATTTTTCCTACACTCTTGAGCATGATATTTTAAAGTATATATATAGTACGGTAGACGTACGTGTGTTAACTGAATAATAATTACGGCAATGTCTTTTGACTTAAGCCTGAATAATAATTACGGCAATGTCTTTTGACTTAAGCCTGAATAATCTTGAAGTATTTCAAAAGAATACTGAATCATTTTTAACAGAAGAGTAATACTTGGTTTTAAAAGCTTAAGAGTTATACTAGCTTTATGGGAAGTTAGGTATAACGGCTTAAGAGAGATAAAAAAAAAGAATGGTTTACTGGTTTTTAGAAGTTAAGAGACTTGATCTTAAAAGATAAGAGACTTGACTTAATTGAATTTTGTTAAAAAGTGTGAAACCTCATTCGTGAGTAATGAGTACTTGGTTTTAAAAGGAGTAATGTTTCTTGATTTGAAATCTGAATAAGTATCGAGCAGGACCACAGCGCTAATATAGGAAATGTATTGACTAATCAAGTATTATTAAAACCAAGAGAAACCTCCATCCGCATGTGCTAAGATGAGACAAAATGATATTACATTTCCTAGATCATGGCTGTTGTTATAAGATTGTTATAAACAAAGATAACCTACTCACATATAAGGTATATGTTTCTCAAATTGCTTTCAAAGAGAATTATATCATTAAGTGATTAATACTATGAACTACGAAACCTTTCGAAAATGAGAAACTTGAGTAATTGAAATTAGGCAAACTTGAACGTTTGGAAAATAATGTTGTTACTTGATTTTACAAAGGGAAGTGTTTTGGTTTACTTAAAAGATAGTCACTCTATTTTTTTATACTACGGGTATTGTGTGACTTTTGTGAAAGTAACGTATCTTTTAAAGAGTTAATGTATGAAGTACTTTGGGAATAAAAACCCGAACTTGTTTAACATAAAGTAGAAAGTATCTTGTGTGAATAACTTGATTGTGTTGGTTTGTGATAGCCTTGTAATACTTTCTTGTTGGTTTGATAAGTAAACATGTTAGGATTCTACGTGTGTTAGTATCTTGTGATGTTGTGTAAAGGGGTTTTCCCTCGATCGTGCTTATGTTGTTTAACTATCAGCCGTTATGTTGGTATTGTACCACTCACCTTGACATGATCCCGGAGGTTGTCGCCTCCGATGCGGGGTAATACTCGAGCGATGTGTGACTATGATTCGAGGATACCTCACGCGGTCCCGGACCTATGCGAGCTACGAGAGTTCCAGTTAGTGTGCGCCTATATGGTCACGCGGTCTATGGGCCACGCGATCGCGAGTCCATGCGGATGCCGGGAGTAGCTACCCTCGACGCGGTAATACCTCACGCGGGCCATCGAGTGGCCTATGCGCGAGTCGCGGAAGTTCCGTGGCTAGACGCGCATTAGATATTGCGGGCGAGTGGCCGCTTTGATCATGTGACGGCCAGACAGATCTCATGATACGCTTTATGACCTTGTTTGTATCGCGTAGGTTTTAAGTAGTTATGCCTTCGCATTTACCCCAGACGGTTTTATGATGACACAGTGGGACCCGTGTTCATGTGTATTCCTTGGTGTTTTAATATCATAGATCGCCGGTGAGGAAGGTATTCCACGCATGATTGATGTTGTGGGCGTGAGACCCATAGTTATATTTGAGTGATGACTTTGAGGCGCGAGTCCACGACTTGACATGATCGCTATTTATCAGGAATCGTAGTTTGGTTATCATACATGTCTCTGCTTTATTAGATCGCTATGATTTCATTTACTGATTTTTAGTTTCACATACTGGTACTGTGTAATCGACCTCCTTCGGGGCTGCGTTCATGCCGCAGTAGAGGTACACCATGTTGATCCTCGCCTTAGTGGTCACAATTCGCTTTGGGAAGCCCGTTTCTCCGAGGCTTATCTTCGTATAGTCCCCTCGTTGTTGTAGATGCTTACATTCAGGGTATGACGACCGTCCCGTCGTTGTTGTCATATCATTCGTGCAGGTCCAGTAATTGCGTGGCGGGTTGTAATGGGATGTAACTGTTCGGATCTAAGTTTTTATATATATATGCCGAAAGGCAACTTTTCTTCAGATAAACATGTGTTTCCTTTGCATTATTTCATGTTGTGTTTTATGTTCCGCTGATTTCTCTGATGTTGTATCACTAGGGTGCCCGGGGTAAGGCACCAGTCACGGGCCCGGGTTCGGGTCGTGACAAGTGACTCCGGAGATTTTGGAAACAGAAGCGATGACTGAGGTATGGTACGTATACTAGAAAGAGTTCAAGTGTTCGAGAAGAGTACGACGAGTGAGGAAAGAAGAGAACGTGTGTTAGCAGAATAAAGGGGATCATTTTGTTGTGGAGTGAAGATGCGAAGGGAGTATCCTTTAGACCAGGGTGGAAGCTTTTGTGATGTAGAAATGATTTCTCGTGGACTTGGGTTTAGTATTTTCGCGTATGTTATTTTTATGGCCAGGTGTGGCGTTGGCAACTTGTTAGAGGAACTTTATCGTTATCCGTCTTGAGAAGGAACATTCGGGACGAATGTTTCTAAGGAGGGGAGAATGTTATACCCCGTATTTCCAGAGTATGTACGTGAGGACGTACGTACAAAAGTTTTTAGCCTTAAGTAGACTAAGGGACGAAATTTTGTGCACAACTAGCGAAAAGAATTCTTTTCCGACGAAACGTTTTTCAAACTTTTCGAAGGGAAAAATACGGCTATGTTATTTATTAGTTTTTCGGATTTTTCCGAGAGATTAAATATTTTGGACCAACGAGAGGGTGACACTTGTCACCCTCAAGTGGACGGTAAATTGAGGCTCTTGGCACGTTTTTTGTGCCTTTCTTTTGGTCAAGGGTTAGGTAGGATATTTTGTGTAGTAGATGGATAAGGACACGTGGATAAATCCTCACCCTACACTTGCACACCACTTGTCTTGATCTTGGCCATTGGTTGGCCTATAAATACCCCTCTAATGCAAGACATTTCTTCATCCACACTTGTAAAAATCCAAGGCAAAAATCCCTCTCCCTCCCTCTTAAACCTCTCGTCCAAATCACCCCTCCCCCTTGAGAGGCCCTTGGCCGAGAAGTACCCCCCCTACCTTGAAGCTCTCGTAAAATACCCCCCCCCCCCTTGGTAGAAAAATACTCTCCAAGTATTGTTATTATTCCAAAATACCTTGGCCCATATACCTTATAGTATTCCAAGGTTACACCTATACTAAAAGCCCAGAAATACTATTATACTTCCCTTCAGTCACAAACGAAACCCTAAAGAAAATCTTCATAGCGGGTTGAAGTATTAAGAAGAAGTTGCGTAGAACTTCTAAGGGTTGTTTGGAGCGGGTTGGAGCGTTCAGAATAGGAGCTAAACGTTGCTCAGGATCGACATTAAAACTTGGATAATTTTGGGCTTATCGATGTAAATACTCTTGTCCTTCTATTGTAATTGGGAATTACATACTGTAGTAGTATAGAATGAGTATAAGATACATAGAAGGATATTACAGAAGAGAATTGAAATGTAATATAAGGATATTACAGAAAAGAATTTAACTGAAATCACATCAGAAGAATATTAAAGAAGAAGACCGAATCAGATTTACATGATTTGTATTTACTGAGAATTGTGTAGTTTGTGGGAGGAGGTGCTGCCCAATTTTCCGTAGAATAAGGAATCTGTATCTAGAATTATTCTACAGAGTAGTCTAGACGTTGATAGACTTGTATGACCGTTATAGGTTGAAGTACTGCAAGTAGCGTATTCTACTCGAAGGGTGGAAAGGGCTAGCCGGATTACAGTACTTTGGAGCTATTTGCTAATAGTCGACAATTGTCGCGAGGTATGTGATTCTTCCTATCCTCTTGAGCATGATATTTTAAAAGAATATATATATAGTACGGTAGACGTACGTGTGTTAACTGAACGTAGTTTTACGGCAATGTCTTTTGACTTAAGCCTGAATAATAAGAATCTTGAAGTATTTCAA
Source organism: Przewalskia tangutica (assembly GCA_029844215.1). NCBI lineage: Eukaryota > Viridiplantae > Streptophyta > Magnoliopsida > Solanales > Solanaceae > Przewalskia > Przewalskia tangutica. The sequence goes on from CM056718.1 coordinate 111,893,328, forward strand.
AAGAATTAAGAATCGTTTTGAAAGAAGAGTAATACTTGGTTTTAAAAGCTCAAGAGTTATACTAGCTTTATGGGAAGTTAGGTATAACGACTTAAGAGAGATAAAAAGAATGGTTTATTGATTTTAAAGAAGTTAAGAGACTTGATCTTAAAAGATAAGAGACCTGACTTAATTAAATTAATATGAAAGAGTGAAACCTCATTCGTGAGTAATGAGTACTTGGTTTTTTAAAAGGAATAATGTTTTACTGATTTCGGAAATCAGAATAAGTATCGAACAAACCACAGCAGCGCTAATAAAGGGAAATGTATTGACTAATAAAGTGTTAAAAAAACAGTAGAAACCTCCATCTGCATAGAAGCTAAGATGAGACAAAATGATATTACATTTCCTAGATCATGGCTGCTTTAATAAGATTGTTATAAACAAGAATAAACCTACTCACACATAAGGCATATGTTTCTCAATTTGTTTTAAAGGAGAATTATATTATTAAGTGATTAAAACTATGAACTACGAAACCTTTCGAAAATGAGAAACTTGAGCATTTGAAATTAGGAAAACCTGAACGTTTGGAAAATAATGTTGTTACTTGATTTTACAAAAGGGAAGTGTTTTGGTTTACTTAAAGATAGTCACCCTATTTTTTTACTACGGGTATTGTGTGACTTTTGTGAAAGAAACGGATCTTTTAAAGAGTTAATGTATGTAGTACTTTGGGGTTAAAACCCGGATTTGTTGAATTTGCCTATGATTGTGGTGATAACCTTTGTTGTGCAAATATTGTATTTCTGTGCTACCGCGTCTCTCGTTGGAGGGCCGGCTATCTGGCTGATTGATGGACATACTGACACGATGGGTGGCCCACGGGTATGCTTCCACTAATCGATCCTTTTGGACATACTGACACGATGGGTGGCCCACGGGTATGCTTCCATTAGGAGTATGATCTTGTTATTTGTTTTGGACATACTGACACGATGGGTGGCCCACGAGTATGCTTCCATTTTGATTGTTATCTGGTTATTTCCTTTTGGACATACTGACACGATGGGTGGCCCACGGGTATGCTTCCATTAGGAGTATGATCTTGTTATTTGTTTTGGACATACTGACACGATGGGTGGCCCACGAGTATGCTTCCATTCTTGTTTGTTATCTTGTTATTTCCTTTGGACATACTGACACGATGGGTGGCCCACGGGTATGCTTCCATTAGGATGGTTCCATGGCCATGCTTATACCGAGGTAAGATGCCGGGGCATGCGGCCGTTGTGCGGGTTAAACTCCCGGGTTACATTTGAGTGATGACTTTGAGGGCGTGAGTCCCTGACTTGACATGACTGCTTTTATGTCAGGAATCAGTAGCTGGTTATCATACATGACTCGCTTTATATGGACTATTATGATTTCATTTTCGGATTTTCGATTTCACATACTTGGTACTGTTATCGACCTCTCGGGCCGCGTTCATGCCGCAGAGGTACACCGTTGTTGATCCTCGCCATAGGATCACGATTCGTATTAGGAAGCTCCGCTTCTCCGTAGGCTTATCTTTTGGTATGTTTCCGAGTTGTAGGTTCTTGTACATCTGTGGTATGCGGCCCCGTCCGTCATAGGTATTGTTACATTCTTAGAGGTCTGTAGTACTGTTGTGGGCAGGTTTGTAAATGGGGATGTAACTGTTCAAAGTTTTATTATATATATATGCCGAAAGGCGACTTTCTCTCAGATAAAATGTGTCTCATTTTACAATTGTTTCATGTCTTGTTTTTATGTTCCGCTGATTTCTCTGATGTATGACTACTTGGGTGCCCGGGTAAGGCACCAGTCACGGGCCCCGGAACGGGTCGTGACAATATTAAAAAGAAATAAGTAAAATACCAAATGTAGCATTATATTTAAAAAATAAGTAAAATACCAAGTGTAGTAACTTGTTCAAAAATCAGTAAAATACCAAGTGTAGTAACTTGTTTCAAAAATCAGTAACTAAACAAAACCGAAGGGACGCGACTTCAATTTCAATTTCATTAGGCTATGTGCAGCAATCTGTTCCTTAGAAATGATAGAAGTGTATCAAAATATGGTGGCTGCTATATTTCCCTTTTCAAGTGTAGTATCTCAAAGGTATATTTTGCATTTCTAATATTATAACAGCTGCTACCAAGTAGCAAATGAATTTTAGCAAGATGCAACAAGATGCTTGGTAGGTGAGTTCATCAAACACACTGCAACTAGAAGGTTCAAAGTGCAGCAAAGCTATTTGGCCATGATGTAGCGGCAAATGGGCAAAATTCAGCAGCACTTAGGTTTTGGAATGAAGAAGCAAATAGCCCCAAAATAGATTAGCAAAATGGCCAGAATGCAGTAATAATATCTCCAGTGTAGTATTTGCTCATTTCTGAGTAATATAGTAGTGGTCTTTTGGCAAAGTATAGCAACTGTTTCGCCAAACAAAGCAGTGATTTTCAGCCTAAAATAGCATTGTAATGCAGCAACCACTCCGCTATAAAATATAGCAACTGCGAACCTAGCAGCAAGCCAGCAACAAATATTTTCCCTTAAAGGAAGTGACAATTTGCTCTCATCAAGTGTAACACATCAACTTGTTATTTTAAATAGGACAACACTTCATAGCAGCAATAAGTAGTCCCCCAAAACAGTAGCCATGGGCACTGAAATGAAGCAGCAACAGCTGTCCAAACAGCCTCAAAGTAATAGTTTTTTAGCCAAGAAGCCACCAAAGCTTAGGCTCAAAATACAAAGAATGATGGACATCAAATATGATCAAAAGTGTAGAGCAAGAAACTTCCCAATGTATGTAAATGGCCAAAACTGCAGCAGCTTACCCATTATAGAGTAAGATTTGTGATATCAAAATGTTGATGATCTTGGTGCTTTGCTCCCATTTTGCTCGGACCATGCCAAGAAAGAGAAGGAAAAGAATGAGTATCCAATAGCCCAAAATTTCCAACCGAAACGAACCAGATATGAGACATTTCAGAATCACATAAAGACCAATATGGGATTTGATCCCAGACAGCTACGACATCTTAACAGATCTTGTAGTAAATTAGGATCATTAGATCTTCCTAAGAGTATAGCAAACTAGGTGGATCAGACTACATGAATATAAGACAACAGTGGATATTTGGAGGTGTGCATGAAAGTTTTGTAAGATAAACCATTGACACAATCCTGGATATTTCTGTCTAAGCCACCTAACAAAGCTAACCATTTGACATAATAATGTGCATCCATAGAAAATAACAAAGTATCAATAAACATACTCAAGAAATCACGAGGCCTACTTTAAGGTTAAACATGTCATCGTAATCTATGAGTAATCAGACATTTCAAAATTTCAAATCAGTGAGCATAGTATGGAAATGCCAAAACCAAGGAAAGTCAACATGTTTCATACATTCAAAATGAGGCAACATGTGAATGGGATGATAAGAACTACACCGGTAACCTGAATAATAAGTAATAACTTGATAAATGCACTTAAAGATTCAAAACAGTCATAATATAACCGACGTACCTAATAATTAAACTAACGGGTTCAAAACGACAACTAATAAACACATAAATATAAAATGCAGATTATACTAGGCATATTAAACAGAAAATTAAAAGGGAAAAAGGTTACTTTCTCCGGATAGCGAACCGAGGCGTCGTCTCGACTCGTCGACTTCACTCAGAGATGTTTTATGTTTATGCGATGAAGAGGAGTAAAAGCTTGGGTATTTGTGGTTTTTCTGAACCAAAACTAAGAGTAAAATGGGATTTTTGAGGTCGATTCCTACAGAGATATCTATTCTCTGATTGCAAATCCTTAAGTAACAAAAGATGCAAATTTTGTTCTTCGTTTCTAAACAAAGAATCTGAATTTTCTTTTGATGAAGAACAGAGGAATAACTTTTAAAATATTCAAAATGCGGATCCAATAAGAGATGGTATGTGAAATAAGAGTAGAAAATCGAACCCTAAACGCAAGAAAATAAAAAAAAAAACGAAGAACAAAAGGAAGGTCTTCGAAATCAATACTCTAAAATCGGACCTCTTAAAATGAAGAACAAATAGATGATATGCAAGATAAATTATCAAATTCCGGGATCCCCCTAAAATTAAGAACAAAGGGGTCTTTTATAGGTGAAATATTGGGTTTGAATTCGAAATAAAGTTGTTAGAGGTCTATTTTTGGACGATTTGTTGGTTCAAAATCGCGGATTTTGGGGAGATGCAGGGTATGGGCTGTGTAGGTGAAGTGAGAAGATGATGGGATTGAGGGGAGAGAGGGATGTGCGCAGGGGTATGGGCTGCAGGCGGGGCGACGGGTAAGGTATAGGGATTATGGGCTGGGTCGAGTGGGCCGTGGGATTGGGCTAGAGGACTGGGGGAATTGTTTGTGCTGATTTTAAAGGGAGGAGAATTGGGTAGAAAATCTAGGTGTTTTAATGTTGGGAGATTACTAGATAATTAGTCTAATTTCCCAATTAATTAAAATATGTTTCCTTCAACTTAACACGCATAAAACACGATACAAAAGATTTAATATATGTGTTTAATTTTGAATATAATATTCATAAAAAATGATTAATTTAGTAATTGAAGAACATATTAAGAGAAAATCGATCATCAATACTGACGACGTGATATTAAAATTGTTTTGCTTATATTTTAATTATAAAAAAAATGTAATACTCGATATTGTAAAATTATGCGATAATTAGTGAAGAATATTAAAACTACTTATTTTTTGACGATTTTCAAGACTGAGAAGCATAGTAAAATTAATTGGGGATAAAAGGACGAGCTAAATGAAAAGTTCAGTAAAGATGAGACAAAATTGGGTGTCAACAATTCCTATAAATGGGTCGTGACAATCTAGCTTCCTCTCAACAAGGAGAACAAATTTCAATAGTTTTTAGAATCAATTGAACACTAATTCACCAAGACTCATTTGGTGTTCTTCAATTTTGAAGGTCTTTTAATGGTGGATTGTCCAAATCAACTCCGAATTCATTCAAATTTTAGATCTCAACTTCATAGATGATAGAGAAGAAACTTCAATAACTTTGAAGATCAAAAGAACTCGAATTCAACCAAACCCAATTGTTTTTCTTCAAGCTTTGAAGGTCTATAATGGTGATTCAACTCAAAACTCTTCCAAATAATTTGAAATTCGGATATGTGATAGATTCAATCTCCATGAGTTCAAATCTACCAACAAAAGTCTCAAATCAAACAACAACCCAATTTTTTGGGTATTTCAAATTTTCATATTTTTTTAGGATTTGCAAAGTAAGAAGAACCTAGGATTAAGAATTGTAGAAATAATCCTTTAGCCTAAGCTCTAATACCAAATGATATGATTCAGCTTGTGGAAGACACAGATTCAAACAACAAATACGGAGAAACTAAAAAAAGTAAGAAATTGGAGATGAGAATTAAAGTAATTGGGATGAGAATAGAGGGATAGAAGCACGGTCCAATTAGGATTTGATTTATGGACAAACTTGGATATATGAAATCTAAATCCTCTCAATTGAATCAACCTAAGAGAACCAATATTATTTGAAGTTCAATAAGAGTTAATCAATTGAATCCACAAATGAATAACTTCTTATGAAAATCAATGGGAAAGGATTTCAATAGCCAACAATAGAATCCACCATAATTAACTATCACTAACACTAATCACTAGACTAGCACTACACTAGCTATCAAATAAACCATCACTCTTTAAGAGTATTCATCTCAACATCATCAAAATTAAGAAATGAAAATAATAAATGTAGTATTTATACTACTAGGCTAAAGAAGACAAGGCTATCTATTACAAAAATACTCTTAATGAAGTAAGGGTTTGTTTGGATGTCTTCTCAAGGAATGATGGTTTTGTCCTTAAAGAATAGCCTTTTGCATAAATAACCATATTCCGGTCTTTGACTATCCAAGCTTGTAATTGTAGTCATACATTAACATTTGGGCTTCTTTAAGAGGCAAGCTTTGGGCCTTGGGCTCTTGGATTCTTGTAATCTTCGTCCATGCTATCTCTCATAGCTTGAAGGCCCTTCAATGACTCTCTTCAAGTGCTTTCATGGCTTCATTATCCATGAACATGACTCCTAAAGCTTGGAAGTCCCTGAATCGGCTTTCAGTACAATGTCTTGGAGAAGTTTGAGCAATTGAGCCCCTCGATATCGTATCAGTGGGGCCCTGCCCTGACCTTATGATGTTATGTTATTCTTAGAGGTTTGTAGACAGATGTCTTGTGTATAGATATCATGTATGGTCTCGTCTACCTTCCTGTTAGTCAAATATATATATATATTGTGGCCTTGTCGGCTTACTCTATGCATTTATGTTTGGGTTGTTCTACTTATACAGGTTTCTATATTCTAATTGTCTTGCAAGGATCATCCTGAGACCTTGTCGGTCCAAATACTTACAGATCTAGATTACATTTCATAGGTGGTATGTTCGGGCCATTAAGGCATCAAGTGTCTGCCACATCCCAAGGTTGGGGTGCGATATTTAGAGCAATGGGTAAGACATGACACTAAATGAATAATCTGAATACTCGAATGAACCAAATAGGAAATACAATCAACATTACAATAATGAAATAATACGTAAGTGACACTGGTTTGTTAAGGAGGTTGCAGGGCTAGAACAAGACTTGCGAGTATTTGAACTTAAAACAATAAAAAAGTCGTGCTACATAAATGCAGATAGAATATCACAACAATATAGTGCATGTTTGGTTTGGCTTCTGCCAACCCAGAATCGCTTCTGAATGACTACTTTCGTAAAAATGAGAAAAAAATGTTGTTTGGTTTCTCCTCTTCTGAATTGATTCTGAAAGAAGCAACAATTCATAGCTTCTGCCATTTATTTTAATTTAAATTTTACCTTTTACTTTATTACACTCTTTTATTTTCATCAACGGCTCTATCCACCTTCATTACCCTCTTTAAATATCTAGAAATAATTACTAAAAAATTCAAATATACAACTTTCATTACCCTCTTTAAGTATCTAGAAATAATTACTAAAAAAATCAAATATACTACTCGTGTTCTGTTTTAAACTTTTAATTAATGGGATCTTTAGTGAATCTAAATGTTGAGCAAATGTTTATGACACAACTTAGAACACAAATAATGATTTGATTAAAATTTGTTAGTTTTGCAGCTTGTGCAATTGTTAAAGGGGATAAAATGAACGATCGAAATTTACATACTTTATATTCTAATATTTAAGTACTATATTGCACTTTAAATTAATATTATACTAATATTTAAGTAATATATTGCACTTTAAATTCTAAAATCTACATTTATTTCAATTTTGATCTTTATATTTTCCTTCATTACCCTCTTTAATTTATTGCAATAATATTTCTAGTACATACAAAATCAATATTGTAATAATATTTAAGTACTATATTGCACTTTAAATTAATATTGTAATAATATTCTACTAATATTTAAGTACTATATTGCACTTTAAATTCTATTATCTATTTGTAATTTTTATTTACATACTTCATATTTCACTATTATTTTAGTAATTTTTATTTATATGTATTTGACTATGTTGATTTTGGTAATTCTACATTCAAATGCAATTTTGATCAAAGTTATCCAAACATCATGAATTGATAGCAATCACTTTTTACATTGTTGTATCCATAAATCAATTATTATCAAACTCAATTTTATCAAACTCAATTCTTTCAAAATCAATTATATCTACCGCAAAACCAAACAGACCCCGAATCATTTTCGCGAAGAGAACACTAGATAAAGATGTGTTGCATTGGGGCTCAATCTAATTAAGATGGATACACCGTCACGCCTCATGGGAATTCTAACTGTGAGATATTATTAGATGTATTACAAATAAAGTAAGCAGGGTATATGTACGTCAAAGTGATGTCACCACTGTACTATGTGTATTCAATTTTTCCTTTGTATAAGTAGAGTTTCATTTCTTAAAAAATTAAGTACATAAAAATAAGATTACTAAGCATGTCGAACGATGAAAATTTTGATTGATTAGTATTCTTTTCGAAGGATCCGAGTGTCAGTAATGATGTAAGATCAAATTATAGCAACTATTCAGGTGATTCCTCGTTTGATATCACTCAAATTGAGTTCAACAAATACAAGTTTCATCTTCTAATAGAGCGTGATGATGATTATGAACTGAAAAATTCAGACTCGTGTGATCATTATTGTGATCTACGATGAGAATGGACATATTTGTATGATGAAACACAATGTCTTGTTCGTGGCTTGAAAAAGCTCATTTATCCCTTTTCAATAATCATATCTCGAACTAATCGAGGATATTACGAGATTGCGGTAAAGAAAATTAGTAAAGGGAACAATTGAATGTTATTAAGACACGGTAGATTCAACATGCTCAAGTTGGGAACAATTGAATGTTATTAAGACACAGTAGATTCAACATGCTCAAGTTGATTGATGAACAAGTGTCATAGACCGGTAGGATTTGCAGAAAGAAGAATGTTTTAATAACGAAGCTTATTATCTAATAACGATTTCAAGTTTTCTATCCTGCTTATTATTATTTTTTAATTTTATTAAGATTGCTATGTTCGTATAACAAACAACAACAATAAATCACAAATCAGCCTCAAACAATTTTTCTCCATCTTCGTTTAGTTGTCATTTCAGATAATCCGTCTCATGTTGCCTATTTTTCATGTGATCCTTTTTTTCTTTCTTTTCAATGTTCTAAAAACTCTTCTTCAGCTTCTATGAGTCTAAATTGAAATTCCAATTTCACATTGCTTTGTGAAGTCGTTGTATCATACTCAACTAGGGCCTTTTCTATCGCGACAATATCGCCTTTTGTTGAGACCTAGGGCTATCGATAAGCAATAAGCAGTAGGACAATAAAAATTCAAAGACCGAAAGTAAAAGACAGTTTCTGATGTTGCCTACAATGTTGTGCAATACTAGTGGCAAAATAAAAATTAAATAAACCTTAGAACAGTAATTGCAGCGGAAAAGTAAAAGGACACAAAAGTTTATATTTTCAAAGGTATATATTAATATAGCCCCGGATGGTCAATGACCGAAGTAATGTATATATTATATACAATTACAATGAATCGAAACAAAATAAAAAGAAGTTGTTAAACGAAGTCACAGATGACTTCAGCCTAAGTACAAAAGAATACAAAAGATAATATAAAAATCTACAATATCTTCATTACAATTGATTTTACATTGAGCTTAACCTAGAATAGAGATAGCAATCGTAATGTGGGATAGATGTTAAACGACTTAGGCAGTGGTGGTTTGATCCAGTTTTCTGGGTTGAATTCCCGAGAGCTCTTGAAGATATTCTTGCAATCTTTTCTGGATGACAATACTCTGAAGTTCCTCATATATTTATAGTGTGAAACTTTCTTGAAACTCTCACTAGTTGGTTGTGGAAGTTGAGAGAAAATAGGCAACAGCTTGGACCTCTTCCAGCTCCATGAATTCCTCAACAACTTTGACTTGGTCTTCAAGTTGCTTCGATTTCAAGCTTGACTCCTTTAATTCCCACGTTTTAAACACAGGTCCGTATTCAGCTTGCCTAGGACATTTTTAACTCACAGTAACAATCATTGTATTGGCCGGAAGAATAGGCAAAATCGTTTCCAAAGATATTGTCATGAGATGTTACGCAACACCGCAGGCAATATCTTGTCACGAACCAACCTCGGGCCCGCGACTGGTGCCTTACCCCGGGCACCCTAGTGATACAACATCGGAGAAAATCAGCGGAAATAAAAACTCATAAAAGATAAACAGTGAAATAAGAAAACAGGCTAACCAAAACGGTTACCTTTCTGTATATATATAAATAAAAACTTGAACAGTTACATCCTTTACAAACCCTGCCCACAACAAAGATTACTCTGCACCTCTAAGAATTTTTATAACAACTATGACGGGACAGGGCCCCGTCATACCCCTGAATGTACAAGTACCTGCAATCTCAGGAAATCATACCAAAAGATAAGCCTCCGGAGAAACGGAGCTTCCCAAAATGCTGAACTGTGATCCTATGAGCGAGGATCAACAACTGGTGTACCTCTACCTGCGGCATGAACGCAGCCCCACGAAGGAGGTCGATAACAGTACCAAGTATGTGGCGAAAATACAGTAAATGAAATCATAATAGTCTATATAAAACAGGAGACATATATGATAACCAAACTACGATACACAATATGTAAGCATTCATGTCAAGTCAGGGACTCACGCCCTCAAAGTCATTACTCAAATATAACCGTGGGTCTCACGCCCACCATATCAATCATGCCCGTGGAATTCCTTCCTCACTACCGGCAGTCTATAATATAACAACACCAAGGAGTACACATGAACACGTGTCCCACGTGTCATAAAACCGTACGGGGTAAGTACGAAGGCATAGCCAACTACTAGGACCTACCGTACCAATAATGCTATAAAACTGTATCGCGAGGTCTTTCTAGACCGCCACATGATCGAAGCAGGGCCACTCGCCCTCAGTATCATTGTGCGCGTCTAACCACTCGAACTTCGCGCACTCGCATAGCCACATAGGCCCGCATGAGGTACTCCTCGCATCGGGGGTAGCTAACCCGCGGCATCTTCCTGGACTCCCGCAGCCCGCATGGCCTCACATGGACCGCATGAGGTATTCCTCGCATCGGCGTAACACACCGGAGTGATCATCCTGGAACTCCCGCAGCTCCGCATAGGTCACATTTATATGAGTTTCGGACGAAAACCCTAAACTCTATAACTTAGAATTGGTTAATTTGACTCAAAGTTGACTTTTGAATAGATGGGTTCGTCTTCATGTTTCGTCGCTTCCAGTAGTTCGGAAGGTCATTTATGACTTAGTCAAATCATTAGTTCACTTCTCGAGTCAATTGGATGTGTTTTGTGGCTTTATTTGTGAAAAATGGATATTTGGTTTTTCTAGACGATTTTTTAGAAAAGTATGTCTTACTTCAATTATTTGTGAAATATGATGGTACAAGCGAATTCGTAGCACTTTTTACCATATACGAGCATATCTGGTGTATGTCTGAGGGATCCCGGGAGTGTTTCGAGTATTTGATAGAGGTGTTGGTTGATTTTCCTATTGCTAGTGTCTGGTGTCCGCCACGGCACCACCAATATCTGCTTCGGCGGATCCACCTTGATGAGAGGTTGGCTCGTCAAAGCGGAGGTTATGATATGGATGGTTTCCGCCGCCGCGGAATTGGATCCGTCGTGGTGAGGGATGAGGTGTCAAGTGACCATCACCCTAGCGAAGGGTTTTTACGCGCGGGTCCGCTCCAGGGGAGTCAATTCTATTGGGGTAGAAGAACTGTACCAGATCCCTTTAAATTCTCTAGGTTGGAAAATTCCTTTCCCAAAATAGAAACCTCAAACAGTAGCCTTGGAATAATTTCAGAGTCTTAGGATCAATTTCAACTTTGAGGTAATAGATTCTTCCCTTTTTATGGCTTAAGTTATGATTATAAGCTCTTTAATGGTGGTTTAGCATGTTACAAGTTGGAGAAAATGAATTCCACGTCTTAGGGAGAATAAGAGAATTATATGGATGATTTTAATGGAGGCTTATGGATTAAAATATGTTATGACTGTGAATTAGGATGGGATGATGATAGATAATCATGTGTTTTAAGCTTAATTTGATTATGGAAGCTCATTTTTAATTTGGGGAAATTTGATGTATTTTAAATTGGGGCGTTTTTTATTATTGTTCAACTGAGGGCTCAAATGTGTATAAATTTTCAATTAATTTAAGAATATGATTACCTAGTATGTAATAATGGTTTTTTAGTATTAAATTCTAGTCTTGGTAATGTGGGCCCGAGGTTGATAATTGTGCTCTTGCTTTGTTAAAGGTTATGTCATTATTTTGTGTAATCTTATATATTAACGAGTAGTATATGCGTGAATAGACTTCAATTATCACGAGGCATGAAGGAAGGGCAATGCTATCACTGAGGCTTGATTTTTGGCGCACCTGCTCGGCTTTGAGGTAGGTTGCGGTTTTGTTTTTCGTGACTTTGATTGAAGTATGTAATTAGTTATAAATATTGATAGGTATTGGGCGTGTTAGGGGTCGCTCGGTGGTTGTGATGAGCGTCGAGTGGGTGCAGGTGATTGAACTGTGATGATGTAATGATTTGGGGAATCAACCTTATGTTGGTTCCGATTGCTGATTATTTGAGCTTGTCGCCATATGTGGGCTTATCGTCATAGTTGATTGACTTGTTTATTCATCACACATTTTTAACATGATATCTTAAATTGTACTTAAATGTTTATACATATTGTGAACTCTTGAAAACATGTGGTATTTCATCTCTTATTTGGTTGCATCTCATTATATCATGATTCTTGCCTTATATATATCATTTGCATTCATATACTCATAGTTCTGATGATAAGATATTGGAGTGGTATGATTATGGTGTGGGTCCAAGGGACCGGAAAAGGTAAGAATATTGTTGATATTATAGTAACACTGAGATGATATTGATACACAAGGATCGGAGTTGCACGCCTGCAACATGATATTATTACAGCCAAGTGTTGGCTCCATGATCCGACGAGTTATTCCAAAGTGGAGGGGTATATGGACTTTGCGGGTCCCCATGGGTCACTTTCATATGACACACCCTTGTGAAATGTGCATAAAAGTTGATGGAAAGGTACCTTGCATATGCATTGCAGTCATATCATACATATAATTGTCATACCATTGATTATTTGTTATTGAACTTGTATTTGAAGTGATTGTTGATGATTTGACTAAGTCTGGACATGGAAGGATTATACTTGTCTTGATACTTGAGTTATTGTAGAACTATTGGAAGCGGAATAATGTAAATAGGCATGAACTCTTATTGAATAAGGATTCATGTGAACTCTATGGATCTTTATGTGGATTATATGACTTACCTGGATTATTGGACTGCGTAGAATATGATTACTTAAAATTTATCTCTAATTATGTACTTTCGTTGTTGTTGGCCTATGATGTCTACGGAGGTATGATGTGTACTCATGCACACTTTCTGCATCTTTTCTTGATGCAGATATAGATCTGACCACCAGCTCGAGACCTCATGGCTAAGTTTGAGTCGCTGATCCTCAGTATTCAGGGTGAGGATGTTATCTTCAACATACCCTTGGATGCTACTTTTTTATCACCGTCTTTTTATTGCACTTGAGAGACATATTTTAGACTATGTATTTGCCTTTGGCATGTGTGCCCATTTCTCAAACTTGTATCAGATTTGTTAGTGCTCTCATACCCACAAACTAGATTACTTGGGGGTGTTTGGATATGACAGACTTATCTTTTCTTCCACATTTTATAATATCAGATAGCTTTTGTAGTATTATGTTTCTTCTACTTTTATTTATATCTTATCGTGGTTGTTAAGTTGGGAGTGGTTCGCCTACATGATGAGATTTTATAGGTGCCTCCATGATTCCTGTAACACCCCATTTCAATCGGAGTCGGAAACGGGATTACTGCGCATGGTTGGATTCCTGAATGCATTTTAAGGAGTCGTCACCTAATTATTATAGTGAATTAGGACACTGAAAATGTAGCATAAAATACTACGAATGATCTACATTTAAAGGTCTGCGAAAGTTATGTGAGATTCTAGGTAAGAGTTCTTTATTATCCTAAAGGGAAAGGGTTAGGCATCCTAAAGGATCCGCTAACTTGCGGTTGTCCGTTCAAACTTAGGTTTAATATTATTGTGCTAACATGTAATCTATAATTCTAAAAGTGTTCTAATTATTAAACTAACCAAGAGATATTTAAACTAGGCATGCAAATATTTAAAATAGATATATATTTAACAAGATATTAATAAAAGCAAATAATCATAAAAAGATGTAATGAAGAGAAATTAGCAACATTTCGCTTTTATTTTATTTTTATGCGAATGCTTTAACTTTGGGAGTCCTCAGGCAAAGACACTTAGTAGAAGAGTTAGTAAATAATAAATAAATTACCAAACAAACACAATGTATGTATATATATATATATATAGATATATATATATGTAGAAGATATTGTAAAAAATATATTTTTTATATAGTGTGGGCTCAGCTAGTGTTATGCCAAGGATACTAAGACATGAGAAGCCAATATCGCTACGGCGGTCGACTCGCCTCGGTGAACGATACTATGCATTCTCGTCTAATCTTTTTCACTTTCCTCCTTGCCCACATATTCCGTCTCACTTACCACGGGGGCCTCCAGATCGACGGATAAATCCTTCGTAGGCCATGTGTAGTATCAAGTTCAAAATCAGTAAAATACCAAGTGTAGCATTATATTAAAAAAAAAATAAGTAAAATACCAAATGTAGCATTATATTTAAAAAATAAGTAAAATACCAAGTGTAGTAACTTGTTCAAAAATCAGTAAAATACCAAGTGTAGTAACTTGTTTCAAAAATCAGTAACTAAACAAAACCGAAGGGACGCGACTTCAATTTCAATTTCATTAGGCTATGTGCAGCAATCTGTTCCTTAGAAATAATAGAAGTGTATCAAAATATGGTGGCTGCCATATTTCCCTTTTCAAGTGTAGTATCTCAAAGGTATATTTTGCATTTCTAATATTATAACAGCTGCTACCAAGTAGCAAATGAATTTTAGCAAGATGCAACAAGATGCTTGGTAGGTGAGTTCATCAAACACACTGCAACTAGAAGGTTCAAAGTGCAGCAAAGCTATTTGGCCATGATGTAGCGGCAAATGGGCAAAATTCAGCAGCACTTAGGTTTTGGAATGAAGAAGCAAATAGCCCCAAAATAGATTAGCAAAATGGCCAGAATGCAGTAATAATATCTCCAGTGTAGTATTTGCTCATTTCTGAGTAATATAGTAGTGGTCTTTTGGCAAAGTATAGCAACCGTTTCGCCAAACAAAGCAGTGATTTTCAGCCTAAAATAGCATTGTAATGCAGCAACCACTCCGCTATAAAATATAGCAACTGCGAACCTAGCAGCAAGCCAACAACAAATATTTTCCCTTAAAGGCAGTGACAATTTGCTCTCATCAAGTGTAACACATCAACTTGTTATTTTAAAGAGGACAACTTCATAGCGTGATAAGTAGTCCCCAAAACAAGAGCCATAGGCACCGAAATGAAGCGGCGATGGTGTCCAAACAGCCTCAAAGTAATAGTTTTTTAGCCAAGAAGCCACCAGCAGGTAGGCTCAAAATACAGCAGCGATGGACATCAAATATGATCAAAAGTGTAGCAGTAAAACTTCCCAACAGAAGTGTAAATGGCCAAAACTGCAGCAGCTTACCCATTATAGAGTAAGATTTGTGATATCAAAATGTTGATGATCTTGGTGCTTTGCTCCCATTTTGCTCGGACCATGCCAAGAAGGAGAAGGAAAAGAATGAGTATCCAATAGCCCAAAATTTCCAACCGAAACGAACCAGATATGAGACATTTCAGAATCACATAAAGACCAATATGGGATTTGATCCCAGACAGCTACGACATCTTAACAGATCTTGTAGTAAATTAGGATCATTAGATCTTCCTAAGAGTATAGCAAACTAGGTGGATCAGGCTACATGAATATAAGACAACAGTGGATATTTGGAGGTGTGCATGAAAGTTTTGTAAGATAAAACATTGACACAATCCTGGATATTTCTGTCTAAGCCACCTAACAAAGCTAACCATTTGACATAATAATGTGCATCCATAGAAAATAACAAAGTATCAATAAACATACTCAAGAAATCACGAGGCCTACTTTAAGGTTAAACATGTCATTGGTAATCTATAGTAGTACTGTATTACTTCAAAATTTCAAATCAGTGAGCATAGTATGGAAATGTCAAAACCAAGGAAAGTCAACATGTTTCATACATTCAAAATGAGGCAACATGTGAATGGGATGATAAGAACTACACTGGTAACCTGAATAATAAGTAATAACTTGATAAATGCACTTAAAGATTCAAAACAGTCATATAGCCGACGTACCTAATAATTAAACTAACGGGTTCAAAACGACAACTAATAAACACATAAATATACAATGCAGATTATACTAGGCATATTAAACAGAAAATTAAAATGGAAAGAGGTTACCTTTGTCACGACCCGATCCCGGGCCCGCGACTGGTGCCTTACCCCGGGCACCCTAGTGATACAACATCAGAGAAAATCAGCGGAAATAAAAACTTAAACAGGAAACAAGATACATCATAAGAAAATAGGCCAACCAAAACGGTCGCCTTCATGTATATATATCAAACGACGATTCTGATCCTTTACAAACCACCGCCCAGTACTACAGACCTCTAAGAATGTAACAATATCTATGACGGGACAGGGCCCCGCCATACCCCTGAATGTACAAGTAACTACACTGACAGGGGACTATACCAAAGATAAGCCTCCGGAGAAACGGAGCTTCCCAAAACGCATTTGTGATCCTAAAGCGCGGATCCACAACCGATGTACCTCTACTGCGGCATGAACGCGGCCCAGAGGTCGATAACAGTACAGTATGTGAAGCGTAAAATCGTAAATGAAATCATAATAGTCTATATAAGCGGGAGACATGTATGATAACCAAACTACGATCCATAATATATAAACAAATATGTTAAGTCGTGACACGCCTCAAAGTCATTACTCAAGTATAACAATGGGTCTCACGCCCACAACATCAATCATGCGTGGAATACCTTCGCCACTGCCGGCGATCATGATATAAAAGCACGAGGAATGCATGAACATCGTGTCCCACTGTGTCCTAATAAATAAATGCGGGTAGTAATGCGAAGGCATAACCGACTACTAAAGCCCACAGCACCAACAAGGTCATAAATCGTATCATGAGATCTGTCTGCATCGCCACATGATCGGCCGCCACTCGCGCGATATCTAATGTGCGCGTCTAGTCCTCGAACTTCCGCACTCGCGTAGGCCACTCGATGGCCCGCGTGAGGTATTCCTCGCATCGAGGGTAGCTACTCCGGCAACGTCCCGACTCGCGATCCGCATGGCCACATAGACCGCATGACCATAAAGGTCGCACACTAACCTGGAACTCTCGTAGCTCCGCATAGGCCACACAGACCCGCCTGAGTCTACCTCGCATCGGAGGGCATCTTAACCCCCGGAATCATGTCAAGAGGTGAGTGATATAATACTAACATAACAGCTTATCGTTAAACAACATAAGCACAACAAGGGAAACCCCTTTACACAAACATCACAAGATACTAACACACGTAGCATCCTAACATGTTTACTTATCAAATCAACAAGAAAGTATTACAAGTGTCATAACAACCGTACTAACAATACTATACAACCAAACCACGAAGCTGACACGGGCGAAATCTGGCCGACTACGGATACCAAGGTCATGTCACGTGGCGGCCGGGGCAAGTATGAGGGCTAACTACGATTACGAGGCGTATCACGAGACCGTCACTAAACCGAGCGGGGCAAGTCACGAGGGCTAACTACGTGTACGAGGCCGAATCAGCCACGAGGCAGGCGGTCTGGCCGACCACCGGATACCAAGGCGAATCGGTATAACCTCATGGAGAGCTAGTCCATGGAATAACACTATCAACAGGAAGCGAACCCTCATCATGGCGCATACCGTGGACCATCCATCGAGTCGAGATGCCCATGGACTATCATAGTGGAAGCATACGTGGGCCACCCATCGTGTCAGTATGTCCAAAATGATAAAGAGTAACACGACCGGCCCTCCACCGAGAGACGCGGTAACATAAGAATACAACACTTGCACAACAAGGCTATCACACGCAAACGTAGGCACTTTACACACAACTCAAGGTACTTTCATTTTATGACAAGTCCAGGTTTTAATCCCCAAAGTACTACGTACGTTAAATTCTTTTAGAAGATCCTTTTCTTTTACAAAAGTCACCCGATACCTGTAGTATCAAAATAAAGTGACTAACATTTTAAGTAAACCAAAACAACTTCCATACTTTCCTTTTTAAACCAAATTAAGACAATACCATGCCTTCTTTTTAGACCAAAACACTTCTCCTTTAAAGTCAAGTTACCATTTTAAAACCAATGATAAAACCATTCCTTTATAATATTCATAAAGTCGTTATAACTAACTTCCCATAAAGCTGTTATAACACTTTATGTTCTAAACCAAAAACTCTTCAATTCCACAAGTCTCTTTTCTTTTAAAACAACAACAAGTATTCTTAACCTTCAAAATCAAGTCGTTTATAAGTCAAGTCTCTTATCTTTTAAGATCAAGTCTCTTAACTTCTACAATCAATAAACCATTCTTTTACCTACATAAAGTCGTTATAACTAACTTCCCATAAAGCTATTATAACACCCTATGTTTTAAACCAACCAAATCACTTAGCACGTATGCGTCTACGCACTACATAGTTCACAACAATCATGCTAGAAAAGATAGGAAGAGGTTCACATACCTCGCGACGATTATCGACAATTAGCAAAACGCTCACGATCAGTAACCTGCTAGCCTTTTCCACTCTTGAGTAGAATACGCTACTCGAAGTACTGCAACCTATAAAGGCCACAAAACGCCTATCAACTCCTAGATTACCTTGTAGAATATTCTACAGAAAATTCGCGACACCTCCCCGCAATCACATAAATCTCCTCCTTCCACGCCCGCTACGGCCAACAATTCCAGGGATTACACGTCTAACCGGACGTGTTCAATTCTAACTTCACAATAATACTACACAAGTCTCTGTAAATGCGGTCAATGTAAATCTGATTCAATCCTTTATAATCATCCTTCCAATATAACATACTCAAGTATAACTACTCTGACATGTAATATCCAATTCTGATAGGGGCGTAGATCATTACCTCGATAAGCCCAAAATTATCCAAGTTTATAAGTCGATCATGAGCAACGTTTAGCTCCGATTCCTTACGTTCCAACCCGCTCCAAGCAACCCTTAGAAGCTCCTAACCAACTCTTCTTCAAGATCCAACTCCAAAAGTGAAGAACACTTAGGCTCTGATTTGGCAATTTTCGCCAAGGCAACATTTCTAGGCTAGGGTGTGAAATCTTTTCCAACTCTTGGTACACAAACTTCCTAACACCCTAAGGAAGAATACTTAAAACCTTAAGAATTTTTGGACAACTTTTGGTCTAGGGGAAAGGCCAAAAACGAGAACTACACATAAGAGGGAGGGAGTATTTTGCCTTGGAACTAAGTGTGGGATGATGAAATAAGTCTTGCACTTCAAGGGGTATTTATAGAAGAAACAAGGGCCAAGATCAATGCAAGTGGGTGGCCAAGATTGGGCCATGTGTGTGGGTCCCACCACACCACATGGCAACGAAATGCACACTGTGTCATGGCCATTTCGGCGAGGGACAAGTGGCTAGCCACATGTCCACCAATTTCGGCCAAGGGTGCCACATGGGGGTGACACGTGTCGCCCCCCGACTCGTCCAAAATATTTCGTCTTCCGAAAATATCCAAAATACCGGAAATCTCAAAAACAAAGTGGGCCCCACAAAACCGTAAATTTCTCCCGTGGGCCCCACGTGACCATTTCCGAAAATAAAATCTCATAATTCTAAAATAATCCAAGAAGTCCAAATACCAAATCTGGGAATCCAATTCCCAATAACGAACTTTTTTCTTCACAAAAACCGGAAACTTTTCCGTCGAAAAAAATCACATCTTCCTTTCTTTCCAAAATTTATGTCGTATTCTCGTACGTACGTCCTCACATACATACCCTGGAACTACGGGGTATAACAACCTTCTCCGGATAGCGAACCGAGGCGTCGTCTCGACTCGTCGACTTCACTCATAGATGTTTTATGTTTATGCGATGAAGAGGAGTAAAAGCTTGGGTATTTGTGGTTTTTCTGAACCAAAACTAAGAGTAAAATGGGATTTTTGAGGTAGATTCCTACAGAGATATCTATTCTCTGATTGCAAATCCTTAAGTAACAAAAGATGCAAATTTTGTTCTTCGTTTCTAAACCAAGAATCTGAATTTTCTTTTGATGAAGAACAGAGGAATAGCTTTTAAAATATTCAAAATGCGGATCCAATAAGAGATGGTATGTGAAATAAGAGTAGAAAATCGAACCCTAAACGCAAGAAAATAAAAAAAAACGAAGAACAAAAGGAAGGTCTTCGAAATCAATACTCTAAAATCGAACCTCTTAAAATGAAGAACAAATAGATGATATGCAAGATAAATTATCAAATTCCGGGCTCCCCCTAAAATGAAGAACAAAGGGGTCTTTTATAGGTGAAATATTGGGTTTGAATTCGAAATAAAACTGTTAGAGGTCTGTTTTTGGACGATTTGTTGGTTCAAAATCGCAGATTTTGGGGAGATGCAGGGTATGGGCTGTGTAGGTGAAGTGAGAAGATGATGGGATTGAGGGGAGAGAGGGATGTGCGCAGGGGTATGGGCTGCAGGCGGGGCGACGGGTAAGGTATAGGGATTATGGGTCGGGTCAGTGGTAGTGGGATTGGGCTAGAGGACTGGGGGAATTGTTTGTGCTGATTTTAAAGGGAGGAGAATTGGGTAGAAAATCTAGGTGTTTTAATGTTGGGAGATTACTAGATAATTAGTCTAATCTCCCAATTAATTAAAATATGCTTCCTTCAACTTAACACGCATAAAACACGATACAAAAGATTTAATACATGTGTTTAATTTTGAATATAATATTTATAAAAAATGATTAATTTAGTAATTGAGAACATATTAAGAGAAAATCGATCTTCAATACTGACGACATGATATTAAAATTGTTTTGCTTATATTTTAATTATAAAAAAAATGTAATACTCGATATTGTAAAATTATGCGATAATTAGTGAAGAATATTAAAACTACTTATTTTTTGACGATTTTCAAGACTGAGAAGCATAGTAAAATTAATTGGGGATAAAAGGACGATCTAAATGAAAAGTTCAGTAAAGATGAGACAAAATTGGGTGTCAACAGTTTGTCCCTCTTTGTATGGAGATGATGGAAGAATCTTCGGACAAAGACGTTGACTTAAAGCCAATTTTGTCTCGATTCTTAGAAAAAAATGTTGGGCGATTAAGACGAGGCTGACGCAAAATTCAAAATTTTGTCCCAGTGTCGAGTTATGACGACACTGGGCTACCATGGTCAAAACACCAAGGCAGGCTAACGTGGACTCAAAATTTGTCCCAGTGTCGAGTTATGACGACACTGGGTTACCATGGTCAAACACCAAGGCGGGCTAATGCGGACTCAAAATTTGTCCCAGTGTCGAGTTATGACGACACTGGGTTATCATGGTGATGCTGAAAAATTTAAGGCGGACAGACGTAGATTCAAAATTTGTCCCAGTGTCGAATTATGATGACACTGGGTTTTGTGACGCTAGAAAATTAAAACCAAAGCGGAAGCAGATTTAAAATTTGTCCCAGTGTCGAATTATGATGACACTGGGTTCTGTGATAATAGAAAAATTAAACCAAGGATAACGCGGATTTAAAATTTATTCCAGTGTCGAATTATGATGACACTGGGGTCATTGGTGTTGCAGGATGCTGGGGGAGAGCGGATCGACGTTCGAGGTACAAATTGCTTCGGTTCGCCGTAAGAGGTAGTTCCACGTTGTGCTCCCGTTCATGTATGCTAAGACTTAAACAAACGGTTAGTGCATAACTGTTAAGGCAGAATGATAACGCATGAATTTATAAGCAATGTAACTGTGCGAGTAGAAAATGTGATGTTCGTTGCGTTGATGTGATGCAGAGTTCGTCGTTGCATGGACGAAATGCAGATGAAGCTGTTGCATAGGCTTTGATGAGATGACGTCGTCGTATAGACGTGATGCAGATGTTCGTCGTTGCATGGACGAAATGCAGATGAAGCCGTTGCATAGGCTTTGATAAGATGACGTCGTTGCATAGACGTGATGCAGATGTTCGTCGTTGCATGGACGAAATGCTGATGAAGCCGTTGCATAGGCTTTGATGAGATGACGTCGTTGCATAGACGTGATGCAGATGTTCGTCGTTGCATGGACGAAATGCAGATGAAGCCGTTGCATAGGCTTTGATGAGATGACGTCGTTGCATAGACGTGATGCAGATGTTCGTCGTTGCATGGACGAAATGCAGATGAAGCCGTTGCATAGGCTTTGATAAAATGGCGCCGTTGCATGGACGCGATGCAGATGCTCGTCGTTGCATAGACGAAATGCTGATGAAGTCATTGCATAGGCTTTGATGAGATGACGTCGTTGCATAGACGTGATGCAGATGTTCGTCGTTGTACGGACGAAATGCAGATAAAGCCGTTGCATAGGCTTTGATAAAATGGCGCCGTTGCATGGACGCGATGCAGATGCTCGTCGTTACATGGACGAAATGCAGATGAATCTGTTGCATAGGCTTTGATGAGATGACGTCGTTGCATAGACGTGATGCAGATGTTCGTCGTTGCATGGACGAAATGCAGATGAAGCCGTTGCATAGGCTTTGATAAAATGGCGCCGTTGCATGGACGCGATGCAGATGCTCGTCGTTGCATAGACGAAATGCTGATGAAGTCGTTTCATAGGCTTTGATGAGATGACGTCGTTGCATAGACGTGATGCAGATGTTCATCGTTGTATGGACGAAATGCAGATGAAGCCGTTGCATAGGCTTTGATAAAATGGCGCCGTTGCATGGACGCGATGCAGATGCTCGTCGTTGCATGGACGAAATGCAGATGAATCTGTTGCATAGACTTTGATAAAATGGTGTCGTTGCATGGACGCGATGCAGATGCTCGTCGTTGCATGGACGAAATGCAGATGAATCCGTTTTCGGACTTGGCGTCGTTTTCGGACTTGGCGTGCTGATAACGTCGTTGCCTGAACGTATTGCTGCTGCTCCTGTAAAATAAATGCTCCTGCAAGCTAAGTTCGAGAAAAATTAGTGCATACCTGTTTAAACGAAATGTATATACATATGAGACGTGCAATTCTATGGGTAGAGATGTCGTCCCTGATACGTCTGATGACTACTGAGATGTTGTCCTTGCACGGACATGCTAAACGCTGCAACTGACGAATTGCCATGATGCCTTTGTTGTGTGTGATGCGTGGGTGGCAAATTTAGCTTTATGCCCGAGTTGACGCGCTAAACTTGTTGCGGAATTATGAATTTTGACTGCTGATTGTCGATGACTCTTTCTGTTTCTGCTGTTTCTAGTGCGGACTTTGAACTTTAGATTGTTGTCATATCCTCTGCCTTTGCTGCTTCTATCTGCTTCTGCGAAGAAACTTTTTGCCGTATTTTCTGCTTCGACTGTTGCACTTTCTGCTTCTGTTAATATGAAAAATATGCGCTCAAAGAAAATTTGTGATTTTTTTTTTTTGGGGAGGGGTCGATTCGTATTTGACTTCGCCGCCTTGTTCCTTGACATCTGCGTGTCTGGCCTGTTTGGACCCGCAACCCTTGTCTGGTTTCCTACCTTGTCCCAGTTTTGAATATGCAAACGGCGTTTGGCCTAAGGTGGGTCTCAATGGAGTTGCTTGTATGTTATGTGTATTCTCGTTATTTTCAGAACGAAGGGAAAGCTTCCTAATGGTGTGCCCGAAGCCGATTTAGGCCGCCTACGTATCCGCCAAGGGAATCAGGTCGAACGTAGTTCCAATACAAGAGAAATTGGGTAAAATTCTAAATGTGGGACCGAAGCCGATATGGCCGCCTACGTATCCGCCAAGGGAATCAGGTCGAACGTAGTTCAGATACAAGAGAAATTGGGTAAAATTCTAAAGGTGGGACCGAAGACGATATGGCCGCCTACGTATCCGCCAAGGGAATCAGGTCGAACGTAGTTCAGATATAAGAGAAATTGGGTAAAATTCTAAAGGTGGGACCGAAGCCGATATGGCCGCCTACGTATCCGCCAAGGGAATCAGGTCGAACGTAGTTCAGATTACAAGCAAAAGAGAAATTGGGATTTTCTAAAGGTGGGACCGGCGATATGGCGCCACGTATCCCGCGAGGAATCGTGTCACGTAGTTCCAATTACAAGAAAAAGAGAAATTGGGATTTTCTAAAAGGTGGGACCGAAGCCGATATGGCCGCCTACGTATCCCCACGAGGGAATCAGGTCACACGTAGTTCCAACTCGTTCTGCTCAAATGCCCTTGAATCAGTCATGTCGCTGGATCGTGCCTTTGATCTTGTGAAATATCGATGCTCTGTCATTGCTTAGTCAAATACAAATCGACCTTTGGGGGAAGATGATAAATCCTTTTAGAAAAAATGTAGCAAACTGCGTGAGTGTAAAGCACGTGATTTTGCAAAAGTGTAAATAACATTTAGCAAGTACATGCTGCACATAAATTGTCACATTGCAAGCGAGTCCTAACATGCATGGGGACCCCTTTATGCCAGAGGTAGGTCTAAACATCGCATATGCGAGGCTGTGATAGATTTATCCAAGTCGTCCAATTGTAATGCTTTTGTTGGAAGTGGCGACCAAATGACGGTGCACTTCTTCCAATTTCAGCATGACGTGATTAGGCCTGGATTTGTCTATCATTGTCACGCTACACATAATATGTTGGTTGGTCGTTGGGTTGAGAAACCCGTCGACAAGTTTGGTGTTTTCCTGATTGTGGTGTCGATACCAGGGATCAACCCACCTAAGATAAATGCATGCATGCCTTAAAATAAAGGGCGGTATAGCTCTATCCTGAGTTTCTAAGATTTGTCTTTACTAGACGCAAGGTTCCCGAGCGGACAACTCGAGTGAGAAGGCTACGCGGCCACCGGTTAGACCGGACACTCCACGTATATTACCAACTCTCCTAAATTTGGGTTTTGTAGAAAGAATTTCGCTGATGCACCAAGCGCACCTCGCATGTAGTGTGTGATTGTGTGAATTTTCCAGAGTGGAAGAAATATGAGCGGAATATCAGTTTAAGGAAAGCGGTAACAAATAGCAGTTAATACAATATGCAAATATTTATATGTAAAGTAGAATAATTTAGACAAAACATAAAAGCAAATGAATGTAAAACACAGAAGAAGCAATTTTAAGCAGATAAGAAAAATAAAGCACAGTAATTAACCTATGTTTGTTATGGTTAAGAACCTAAATATCCCCAGCGGAGTCGCCATGCTGTAACACCCCATTTCAACCGGAGTCGGAAACGGGATTACTGCGCATGGTTGGATTCCTGAATGCATTTTAAGGAGTCGCCACCTAATTATTATAGTGAATTAGGACACTGAAAATGTAGCATAAAATACTACGAATGATCTCCATTTAAAGGTCTGCAAAAGCTATGTGAGATTCTAGGTAAGGGTTCTTTATTATCCTAAAGGGAAGGGGTTAGGCATCCTAAAGGATCCGCTAACTTGCGGTTGTCCGTTCAAACTTAGGTTTAATATTATTGTGCTAACATGTAATCTATAATTCTAAAAGTGTTCTAATTATTAAACTAACCAAGAGATATTTAAACTAGGCATGCAAATATTTAAAATAGATATATATTTAACAAGATAGTAATAAAAGCAAATAATCATAAAAAGATGTAATGAAGAGAAATTAGCAACATTTCGCTTTTATTTTATTTTTATGCGAATGCTTTAACTTTGGGAGTGCCCTCAAGAACTGCAAAGACACTTAGTAGAAGAGTTAGTAAATAATAAATAAATTACCAAACAAACACAATGTATGTATATATATATATATATATATATATATATATATGTATAATATATTGTAAAAAATATATTTTTTATATAGTGTGGGATCAGCTAGTGTTATGCCAAGGATACTAAGACATGAGAAGCCAATATCGCTACGGCGGCGGTCGACTCGCCTCCCGGTGAACGATACTATGCATTCTCGTCTAATCTTTTTCACTTTCCTCCTTGCCCACATATTCCGTCTCACTTACCACGGGGGCCTCCAGATCGACGGATAAATCCTTCGTAGGCCATGTGTAGTATCAAGTTCAAAATCAGTAAAATACCAAGTGTAGCATTATATTAAAAAAAAAAAGTAAAATACCAAATGTAGCATTATATTTAAAAAATAAGTAAAATACCAAGTGTAGTAACTTGTTAAAAAATCAGTAAAATACCAAGTGTAGTAACTTGTTTCAAAAATCAGTAACTAAACAAAACCGAAGGGACGCGACTTCAATTTCAATTTCATTAGGTTATGTGCAGCAATCTGTTCCTTAGAAATAATAGAAGTGTATCAAAATATGGTGGTTGCTATATTTCCCTTTTCAAGTGTAGTATCTCAAAGGTATATTTTGCATTTCTAATATTATAACAGCTGCTACCAAGTAGCAAATGAATTTTAGCAAGATGCAACAAGATGCTTGGTAGGTGAGTTCATCAAACACACTGCAACTAGAAGGTTCAAAGTGCAGCAAAGCTATTTGGCCATGATGTAGCGGCAAATGGGCAAAATTCAGCAGCACTTAGGTTTTGGAATGAAGAAGCAAATAGCCCCAAAATAGATTAGCAAAATGGCCAGAATGCAGTAATAATATCTCCAGTGTAGTATTTGCTCATTTCTTAGTAATATAGTAGTGGTCTTTTGGCAAAGTATAGCAACCGTTTCGCCAAACAAAGCAGTGATTTTCAGCCTAAAATAGCATTGTAATGCAGCAACCACTCCGCTATAAAATATAGCAACTGCGAACCTAGCAGCAAGCCATCAACAAATATTTGCCCTTAAAGGCAGTGACAATTTTCTCTCATCAAGTGTAACACATCAACTTGTTATTTTAAAGAGGACAACACTTCATAGCAGCAATAAGTAGTCCCCCAAAACAGTAGCCATGGGCACTGAAATGAAGCAGCAGCAGCTGTCCAAACAGCCTCAAAGTAATAGTTTTTTAGCCAAGAAGCCACCAGCAGTTAGACTCAAAATACAGCAGCGATGGACATCAAATATGATCAAAAGTGTAGCAGTAAAACTTCCCAACAGAAGTGTAAATGGCCAAAACTGCAGCAGCTTACCCATTATAGAGTAAGATTTGTGATATCAAAATGTTGATGATCTTGGTGCTTTGCTCCCATTTTGCTCGGACCATGCCAAGAAGGAGAGGGAAAAGAATGAGTATCCAATAGCCCAAAATTTCCAACCGAAACGAACCAGATATGAGACATTTCAGAATCACATAAAGACCAATATGGGATTTGATCCCAGACAGCTACGACATCTTAACAGATCTTGTAGTAAATTAGGATCATTAGATCTTCCTAAGAGTATAGCAAACTAGGTGGATCAGACTACATGAATATAAGACAACAGTGGATATTTGGAGGTGTGCATGAAAGTTTTGTAAGATAAACCATTGACACAATCCTGGATATTTCTGTCTAAGCCACCTAACAAAGCTAACCATTTGACATAATAATGTGCATCCATAGAAAATAACAAAGTATCAATAAACATACTCAAGAAATCACGAGGCCTACTTTAAGGTTAAACATGTCATTGGTAATCTATAGTAGTACTGTATTACTTCAAAATTTCAAATCAGTGAGCATAGTATGGAAATGTCAAAACCAAGGAAAGTCAACATGTTTCATACATTCAAAATGAGGCAACATGTGAATGGGATGATAAGAACTACACCGGTAACCTGAATAATAAGTAATAACTTGATAAATGCACTTAAAGATTCAAAACAGTCATAATATAGCCGACGTACCTAATAATTAAACTAACGGGTTCAAAACGACAACTAATAAACACATAAATATACAATGCAGATTATACTAGGCATATTAAACAGAAAATTAAAAGGGAAAGAGGTTACCTTCTCCGGATAGCGAACCGAGGCGTCGTCTCGACTCGTCGACTTCACTCATAGATGTTTTATGTTTATGCGATGAAGAGGAGTAAAAGCTTGGGTATTTGTGGTTTTTCTTAACCAAAACTAAGAGTAAAATGGGATTTTTGAGGTCGATTCCTACAGAGATATCTATTCTCTGATTGCAAATCCTTAAGTAACAAAAGATGCAAATTTTGTTCTTCGTTTCTAAACCAAGAATCTGAATTTTCTTTTGATGAAGAACAGAGGAATAGCTTTTAAAATATTCAAAATGCGGATCCAATAAGAGATGGTATGTGAAATAAGAGTAGAAAATCGAACCCTAAACACAAGAAAATAAAAAAAAACGAAGAACAAAAGGAAGGTCTTCGAAATCAATACTCTAAAATCGGACCTCTTAAAATGAAGAACAAATAGATGATATGCAAGAGGTCTGTTTTTGGACGATTTGTTGGTTCAAAATCGCGGATTTTGGGGAGATGCAGGGTATGGGCTGTGTAGGTGAAGTGAGAAGATGATGGGATTGAGGGGAGAGAGGGATGTGCGCAGGGGTATGGGCTGCAGGCGGGGCGACGGGTAAGGTATAGGGATTATGGGCTGGGTCGAGTGGGCCGTGGGATTGGGCTAGAGGACTGGGGGAATTGTTTGGGCTGATTTTAAAGGGAGGAGAATTGGGTAGAAAATCTAGGTGTTTTAATGTTGGGAGATTACTAGATAATTAGTCTAATCTCCCAATTAATTAAAATATGCTTCCTTCAACTTAACACGCATAAAACACGATACAAAAGATTTAATATATGTGTTTAATTTTGAATATAATATTCATAAAAAATGATTAATTTAGTAATTGAAGAACATATTAAGAGAAAATCGATCATCAATACTGACGTGATATTAAAATTGTTTTGCTTATATTTTAATTATAAAAAAAATGTAATACTCGATATTGTAAAATTATGCGATAATTAGTGAAGAATATTAAAACTACTTATTTTTGTGATTTTCAAGACGAGAAGCATAGTAAAATTAATTGGGGATAAAAGGACGAGCTAAATGAAAAGTTCAGTAAAGATGAGACAAAATTGGGTG
The DNA here is from genome assembly GCA_029844215.1 of Przewalskia tangutica. Lineage (NCBI taxonomy): Eukaryota > Viridiplantae > Streptophyta > Magnoliopsida > Solanales > Solanaceae > Przewalskia > Przewalskia tangutica. The sequence goes on from CM056718.1 coordinate 111,922,342, forward strand.
TCAACAATTCCTATAAATGGGTCGTGACAATCTAGCTTCCTCTCAACAAGGAGAACAAATTTCAATAGTTTTTAGAATCAATTGAACACTAATTCACCAAGACTCATTTGGTGTTCTTGAATTTTGAAGGTCTTTTAATGGTGGATTGTCCAAATCAACTCCGAATTCATTCAAATTTTAGATCTCAACTTCATAGATGATAGAGAAGAAACTTCAATAACTTTGAAGATCAAAAGAACTCGAATTCAACCAAACCCAATTGTTTTTCTTCAAGCTTTGAAGGTCTATAATGGTGATTCAACTCAAAACTCTTCCAAATCATTTGAAATTCGGATATGTGATAGATTCAATCTCCATGAGTTCAAATCTACCAACAAAAGTCTCAAATCAAACAACAACCCAATTTTTTGGGTATTTCAAATTTTCATATTTTTTTAGGATTTGCAAAGTAAGAAGAACCTAGGATTAAGAATTGTAGAAATAATCCTTTAGCCTAAGCTCTAATACCAAATGATATGATTCAGCTTGTGGAAGACACAGATTCAAACAATAAATACGGAGAAACTAAAAAAAGTAAGAAATTGGAGAAGAGAATTAAAGTAATTGGGATGAGAATAGAGGGATAGAAGCACGGTCCAATTAGAATTTGATTTATGTACAAACTTGGATATATGAAATCTAAATCCTCTCAATTGAATCAACCTAAGAGAACCAATATTATTTGAAGTTCAATAAGAGTTAATCAATTGAATCCACAAATGAATAACTTCTTATGAAAATCAATGGGAAAGGATTTCAATAGCCAACAATAGAATCCACCATAATTAACTATCACTAACACTAATCACTAGACTAGCACTAGACTAGCACTACACTAGCTATCAAATAAACCATCACTCTTTAAGAGTATTCATCTCAACATCATCAAAATTAAGAAATGAAAATAATAAATGTAGTATTTATACTACTAGGCTAAAGAAGACAAGGCTATCTATTACAAAAATACTCTTAATGAAGTAAGGGTTTGTTTGGATGTCTTCTCAAGGAATGATGGTTTTGTCCTTAAAGAATAGCCTTTTGCATAAATAACCATATTCCGGTCTTTGACTATCCAAGCTTGTAATTGTAGTCATACATTAACATTTGGGCTTCTTTAAGAGGCAAGCTTTGGGCCTTGGGCTCTTGGATTCTTGTAATCTTCGTCCATGCTATCTCTCATAGCTTGAAGGCCCTTCAATGACTCTCTTCAAGTGCTTTCATAGCTTCATTATCCATGAACATGGCTCCTAAAGCTTGGAAGTCCCTGAATCGGCTTTCAGTACAATGTCTTGGAGAAGTTTGAGCAATTGAGCCCCTCGATATCGTATCAGTGGGGCCCTGCCCTGACCTTATGATGTTATGTTATTCTTAGAGGTTTGTAGACAGATGTCTTGTGTATAGATATCATGTATGGTCTCGTCTACCTTCCTGTTAGTCAAATATATATATATTGTGGCCTTGTCGGCTTACTCTATGCATTTATGTTTGGGTTGTTCTACTTATACAGGTTTCTATATTCTAATTGTCTTGCAAGGATCATCCTGAGACCTTGTCGGTCCAAATACTTACAGATCTAGATTACATTTCATAGGTGGTATGTTCGGGTCATTAAGGCATCAGGTGTCTGCCACATCCCAAGGTTGGGGTGCGATATTTAGAGCAATGGGTAAGACATGACACTAAATGAATAATCTGAATACTCGAATGAACCAAATAGGAAATACAATCAACATTACAATGATGAAATAATACGTAAGTGACACTGGTTTGTTAAGGAGGTTGCAGGGCTAGAACAAGACTTGCGAGTATTTGAACTTAAAACAATAAAAAAGTCGTGCTACATAAATGCAGATAGAATATCACAACAATATAGTGCATGTTTGGTTTGGCTTCTGCCAACCCAGAATCACTTCTGAATGACTACTTTCGTAAAAATGAGAAAAAAAATGTTGTTTGGTTTCTCCTCTTCTGAATTGATTCTGAAAGAAGCAACAATTCATAGCTTCTGCCATTTATTTTAATTTAAATTTTACCTTTTACTTTATTACACTCTTTTATTTTCATCAACGACTCTATCCACCTTCATTACCCTCTTTAAATATCTAGAAATAATTACTAAAAAATTCAAATATACAACTTTCATTACCCTCTTTAAGTATCTAGAAATAATTACTAAAAAAATCAAATATACTACTCGTGTTCTGTTTGAAACTTTTAATTAATGGGATCTTTAGTGAATCTAAATGTTGAGCAAATGTTTATGACACAACTTAGAACACAAATAATGATTTGATTAAAATTTGTTAGTTTTGCAGCTTGTGCAATTGTTAAAGGAGATAAAATGAACGATCGAAATTTACATACTTTATATTATAATATTTAAGTATTATATTGCACTTTAAATTAATATTATACTAATATTTAAGTAATATATTGCACTTTAAATTCTAAAATCTACATTTATTTCAATTTTGATCTTTATATTTTCCTTCATTACCCTCTTTAATTTATTGCAATAATATTTCTAGTACATACAAAATCAATATTGTAATAATATTTAAGTACTATATTGCACTTTTAATTAATATTGTAATAATATTCTACTAATATTTAAGTACTATATTGCACTTTAAATTCTATTATCTATTTGTAATTTTTATTTACATACTTCATATTTCACTATTATTTTAGTAATTTTTATTTATATGTATTTGACTATGTTGATTTTGGTAATTCTACATTCAAATGCAATTTTGATCAAAGTTATCCAAACATCATGAATTGATAGCAATCACTTTTTACATTGTTGCATCCAAACATAAATCAATTATTATCAAACTCAATTTTATCAAACTCAATTCTTTCAAAATCAATTATATCTACCGCAAAACCAAACAGACCCCGAATCATTTTCGCGAAGAGAACACCAGATAAAGATGTGTTGCATCGGGGCTCAATCTAATTAAGATGGATACACCGTCACGCCTCATGGGAATTCTAACTGTGAGATATTATTAGATGTATTACAAATAAAGTAAGCAGGGTATGTGTACGTCAAAGTGATGTCACCACTGTACTATGTGTATTCAATTTTTCCTTTGTATAAGTAGAGTTTCATTTCTTAAAAAATTAAGTACATAAAAATAAGATTACTAAGCATGTCGAACGATGAAAATTTTGATTGATTAGTATTCTTTTCGAAGGATCCGAGTGTCAGTAATGATGTAAGCTCAAATTATAGCAACTATTCAGGTGATTCCTCGTTTGATATCACTCAAATTGAGTTCAACAAATACAAGTTTCATCTTCTAATAGAGCGTGATGATGATTATGAACTGAAAAATTCAGACTCGTGTGATCATTATTGTGATCTACGATGAGAATGGACATATTTGTATGATGAAACACAATGTCTTGTTCGTGGCTTGAAAAAGCTCATTTATCCCTTTTCAATAATCATATCTCGAACTAATCGAGGATATTACGAGATTGCGGTAAAGAAAATTAGTAAAGGGAACAATTGAATGTTATTAAGACACGGTAGATTCAACATGCTCAAGTTGGGAACAATTGAATGTTATTAAGACACAGTAGATTCAACATGCTCAAGTTGATTGATGAACAAGTGTCATAGACCGGTAGGATTTGCAGAAAGAAGAATGTTTTAATAACGAAGCTTATTATCTAATAACGATTTCAAGTTTTCTATCCTGCTTATTATTTTTTAATTTTATTAAGATTGCTATGTTCGTATAACAAACAACAACAATAAATCACAAATCAGCCTCAAACAATTTTTCTCCATCTTCGTTTAGTTGTCATTTCAGATAATCCGTCTCATGTTGCCTATTTTTCATGTGATCCTTTTTTTCTTTCTTTTCAATGTTCTAAAAACTCTTCTTCAGCTTCTATGAGTCTAAATTGAAATTCGAATTTCACATTGCTTTGTGAAGTCGTTGTATCATACTCAACTAGGGCCTTTTCTATCGCGGCAATATCGCCTTTTGTTGAGACCTAGGGCTATCGATAAGCAATAAGCAGTAGGACAATAAAAATTCAAAGACCGAAAGTAAAAGACAGTTTCTGATGTTGCCTACAATGTTGTGCAATACTAGTGGCAAAATAAAAATAAAATAAACCTTAGAACAGTAATTGCAGCGGAAAAGTAAAAGGACACAAAGGTTTATATTTTCAAAGGTATATATTAATATAGCCCCGGATGGTCAATGACCGAAGTAATGTATATATTATATACAATTACAATGAATCGAAACAAAATAAAAAGAAGTTGTTAAACTAAGTCACATATGACTTCAGCCTAAGTACAAAAGAATACAAAAGATAATATAAAAATCTACAATATCTTCATTACAATTGATTTTACATTGAGCTTAACCTAGAATAGAGATAGCAATCGTAATGTGGGATAGATGTTAAACGACTTAGGCAGTGGTGGTTTGATCCAGTTTTCTGGGTTGAATTCCCGAGAGCTCTTGAAGATATTCTTGCAATCTTTTCTGGATGACAATACTCTGAAGTTCCTCATATATTTATAGTGTGAAACTTTCTTGAAACTCTCGCTAGTTGGTTGTGGAAGTTGAGAGAAAATAGGCAACAGCTTGGACCTCTTCCAGCTCCATGAATTCCTCAACAACTTTGACTTGGTCTTCAAGTTGCTTCGATTTCAAGCTTGACTCCTTTAATTCCCACGTTTTAAACACAGGTCCGTATTCGACACTAGGACATTTTTAATTCACAGTAACAATCATTGTATTGGCCGGAAGAATAGGCAAAATCGTTTCCAAAGATATTGTCATGAGATGTTACGCAACACCGCAGGAAACATCTTGTCACGACCCAACCTCGGGACCGCGACTGGTGCCTTACCCCGGGCACCCTAGTGATACAACATCAGAGAAAATCAGCGGAAATAAAAACTCATAAAAGATAAACAGTGAAATAAGAAAACAGGCTAACCAAAACGGTTACCTTTCTGTATATATATAAATAAAAACTTGAGCGATTCATCCTTTACAAACCACGCCACAACGATTACTACTGCACCTTAAGAATTTTTATAACAACTATGACGGACGGGGCCCGTCATACCTGAATGTACAAGTACTGCAATCTCGGAAATCATACCAAAAGATAAGCCTCGAGAAACGGAGCTTCCCAAAATCTTTGGCGTGATCCTATGAGCGAGGATCAACAATCGTGTACCTACTCTGCGGCGTGAACACGGCCGCACGAAGGAGGTCGATCTGGCAAGTACAGTATGTGGCGAAAATACGATAAATGAAATCATAATAGTCTATATAAAGCAGAGACATATATGATAACCAAACTACGATACCTGATATGTAAGCATTCATGTAAAGTCAGTGACTCAAGCCCTCAAAGTCATTACTCAAATATAACAGTGGGTCTCACGCCCACCATATCAATAATTCCCGTGGATTTCCTTCCTCACTACCGGCAGTCTATAATATAAAAACACCAAGGAGTACACATGAACACGTGTCCCACCGTGTCATAAAACCGTCTGGGGTAAGTAAATGCGAAGGCATAGCCAACTACTAGGACCTACCGTACGATAATGCTATAAAAGCGTATCGCGAGGTCTTTCTAGACCGCCACATGATCGGCGGGGCACTCGCCTCGGTATCATTGTCGCGCGTCTAACCTCGAACTCACCGCACTCGCATGGGCCACATAGGCCCGCGTGAGGTACTCGCCGCATCGGGGTAGCTAACGCGGCATCTTCTCGACTCCGCAGCCGCGTGGCCTCGCATGGACGCGTGAGGTATTCTCGCATCGGCGTAACACCCGGAGTGATCATCCGGAACTCCGCGACTCGCGTAGGTCACATGGACCCGCATGAGGTATTCCTCGCATCGGGGTAGCTAACCCGCGGCTCATAACAAGTCAGGGGGGTAAGTGATATAATACCAGCACAACGGGCTTATCGTTAAACAACATAAGCACAACAAGAAAAACCCCCTTTACACAAACGTCACAAGACGCTAACACACGTAGCATCATAACATGTTTATTTATCAAACCAACAAGAAAGTATTACAAGGCTATCACAAGCAAAACATAGGCAAGTTACTCACACAAGGTACTTTTATTTGATGTCAACAAATCCGGGTTTTAACCCCAAAGTACTACATACTTCAACTCTTTAAAAAGATCCATTTCTCTCACAAAAGTCACACGATACTCGTAGTATCAAAATAGATTAACTATCTTTTTAAGTAAACCAAAACAATTTCCATACCTTCTTTTTAAACCAATCTTAAGACAAAAGCATGCCTTCCTTTTTAAACCATTTTAAGACAAAACCATGCATTCCTTTAAAACAAAGACACTTTTCCTTTTTAAAGTCAAGTAACAATATACTTTTTAAACCAAGTGTCTTACTCTTTTAAAAACAAGTAACATATACCTTTAAATCAAGTTACTTCTCCTTTCCCAAAATCAAGTTATTTATAAGTCAAGTCTCTTTACTTTCAAAAATCAGTCTCCTAATCTTTAAATCATATCTTTTAAGGAAACCAACCTCCAACTTTTAAAATGTCAAGTTATCATTTTAAATCCAATGATAAAACCATTCTTTTGTTTTCATAAAGTCGTTATAAATAACTTCCCATAAAGCTATTATAACACTTTATGTTTTAAACCAACCAAGGACAACTATTCTCATTTTCGAAATCAAGATAACTTTATTCTTTAAAAGACCACACACCCATTACTCATGAATGAGGTTTTACAACTTTTTAACATAATTCAAGTCCTTAATATTTCATAACAAGTCACTTAACTTTGGAATCAAGTCAAGGACACAAAAGGAAAATCAAATTCCTTTAAACACACGTGCGTCTACCGCACTATATATATTTCACAACAATCATGCTAGAAAGGATAGGAAGAGGTTCACATACCTCGCGACGATTATCGACAATAAGAAAAATGCTCCAAAGTACTATAACCCTACTAGCCTTTTCCACCCTTCAAGTAGAATACGCTACTCGTAGTACTTCAACCTATAATGGCCATAAAACGTTTATTAACTTCTAGATCCCTTCGTAGAATATTTCTAAGTACAATGTTCCATATTCTACGGAAAAATCGGACACCTCCCCGTAACCACATAAATAACCTCCACTATCAAGGCCGCTACTGTGCCAACAACTCGGGGATTACACGCCTAACCTGACGTGTACAATTCTGCCCACAATAATACTACAAGTCTCATAAATACGGTCAATGTAAATCTGATTCAATTATTATCAATATTCATTCTATATATAGTATACTCAACTATACATTACTCTGACATGTAATTTCCAATTACAATAGGGGGATAAAGATCATTACCTCGATAAGCCCAAAATTATCCAAGTTTTATAAGTCGATCCTGAGCAAAGTTTAGCTCCTAATCCTTACGCTCCAACCCGCTCCAAGCAACCCTTAGAAGTTTCTAAACAACTTCTCTTAACACTTCATCCAACTATGAAGATTTCCCTAGGGTTTCATTTTTGCGACTATTGGAATAAAGTAGTGTTTTCGGGCTCTTAGTATAAAGATAACTTTGGAATACTACAAGGGATTTTAGGCTAAGGTATACGGGATTATAACAATACTTGAAGAAATTCTTTCATAAGAGGGGGGGAGGGGTGTTGGACGAGAACCACAAAGGGAGGGAGGGGGAATTTTTGCCTTGGAAAAAATATTTCAAGTGAGGGATGAATAAAGTCTTGCAACAAGGGGGGTATTTATAGAGAAATCAATGGCTAGGATCAAAGCAAGTGTATGGTGAGGATTTGGTCCATGTGGGAGTGGAGTCTTCCAACCAAGTGTCCACCACAACAATGAGACATGTGGCTAGCCACATGTCTCAAAAAACGTCCAAGCCACCCTTAATTTCGGTCAATAGGGCCACATGGGGGTGACACGTGTCGCCCCCCTACTCGTCAAAAATATTTCATCTTCCGAAAAAAATATCCGTAATGCCAAAAATCCGAAAATAAAGTGGGCCCACAAAACCGTAATTTTTCCCCGTGGGCCCCACGTGACCAATTCCAGAAATAAAATTCCATAATTCTAAAATAATCCCAGAAGTCCGAATACCAAATCTGGGAATCCAATTCCCATTAACGAACTTTTTCCTCCAAAAAAATCCGGAAACTTTTCCGTCCAAAAAAATCACATCTTTCTTCCTTTCCAATTTTTAATGTCGTATTCTCGTACGTACGTCCTCATATACATACCCTGGAACTACGGGGTGTAACATTCTTCCCCCCTTAGAAACATTCGTCCCGAATGTTCCTTCTAAGTCTCCAAACATACATGTGCCGGTATAGTCTTCCCTACTATACTTACGGAACCAATTATGCCACACATGGCAATAATACAACATACGCGCAAAAACTCATATCCAAGCCAACGAAGAATCATCTCTAAAGCGTATAACAATACTATTAGCTCCACCCATGGTCCAAAGGATACTTTCATCTTCTTAACACATCTTCGCCTCTTTTCTTACTTGTCGTACCCTCCTCGAACACTTGAACTCTTCCTAATATACGTACCACATTTCTGTCATTGCTTTAGTTTTCAAAAATCTCGGGGTTACCATTTCCAACTTGGTTATCATTAACTGGGAACACTCTGAATGGATCTCCGATACTCTTCCGAAACATAGCAATATGGAAGACCGGACGTACTGTCTCCTAAGTCGGACGGTAGTGCTAACTTATAGGCAACCTGGCCTATTCTACAAATGATCTGAAAAGGCCCAAAGTACCTCGGCTAAGTTTCCCCTGCTTTCCAAATCTCGTCACACCCTTCCGGGGTGGTACCTTCAAGAAGACCCACCGTCGGCTGAACTCCAGTATCGACGCCGATTATCGCCGCGACTTCGGTGACTCGGTGCTAATAACCTCTTCTGGATAAGCTTCACCTTATCCACATCCTGCTGAATCAAGTATGGACCAACTATCTGAACCTTGCCAACATCGAACCAATCGACCGGCAACCTACACTTCCGCCCATACAAGGCTTCATAAGGCGCCATCCGAATACTGAAATGGTAGCTATTATAATACTCACTCAACCAGAGGCAAATAATCCTCACAGCTACCCCTGGAATTATCCCACAATATATTTCACGCATACCAAGTACTTCGACAAAGACCAACCGTAAAATCATCCACTCAAGACGGCCTTGCATCCAAGGTCCCAACTGTTATAAATTCTAAGGCTCACCATTTTCTCGTCCCCAGACTTACCCTTTTCAACTACCCATGTTTTCTAATCCATGCCTAACACAATGCTATCCGCACATAGCACTCCACATGTATCTACCATAACGACCTAAACAAGTCTCTTAAGGGCTGAAGATATCTCTGTAACTACTGCCTCACTTTCCCTTTGTCGCTCTAATCAAATCCTGCTCTGCTGGGCGCATAACTACAGGTGATGAACCATCGATCCCGGCGTCGAAGTCGTAACATCCGTGCCACCTCTGGTCGGACAATTTCTCACAAAATGGCCCTGCTGGCCGCAAGCATAACAAGCTATCTAAGTAGTACGACACTCCCCATAAGAACACCTACCACAACGGCCATACCGAGGTAGGGGTGGCCTCCTCTGGCTAACACTCCTTCCTCTCCGAACCACTGAATCTGCAACTGACCTGGTAGGCTAAGTCATCCCACCTGTATCCCTCCTACTAGGATTCTCTCCTCACATGGCCCTGACGGTCGCTGGTAAAACAAGCATTAGTAAAAAGACGACATTTCCCGGGATGACGTCTACCACATAGTGAACACTGAGGGGAAACTGAATCTGGCTGGCTAGAACCTATGTAAATCTGTGAACTAGAAACCCTGGAGTTCTGACCAACTTCTAAATACCCCGAATGTCCTGAAGTCTGTGGAGGACCACTCTGTACTGGCGGAGGCGCATAACCAGTCTGCTGCTGAGAAGGTCCGCCTCGAAAGTTACCAAAGGACCTCGCTTACGGCCTCTTCTGCTGATCTTGGTTAATCCGTCGATCTCTACGTTCCTCAGTCTGCTGTGCATAAGCCTGTACGCGGGCAATGTCCATGCCTGACTGAAGAGCTACTCTTGTACAACCCTTTACTAGATACTCGTCAAGTCCTGTGACCTATCGGTGCACTCTATCCTCCATGTCTGCCACTTAAGCGGGGACATAACGAGCCAATGAGTCAAACTCGATACTGTATTCCCGAACCGTCCGCCCGTTCTGCCTCAACATCATAAATCTATCTGCCCGAGCTCTCCTCATCTGTGAGGGCAAGAAGCGTGTAGGAAATGCCTCTAAGGTCTTGATCACTTTCATGATCCGCTGCAACTGTCGAATAAACTCCTAAGTATCTTCCTCAATTCTCAATCCATAGAACTCGGGTGGACTGCAACTCAAGAAGTCCCGAAATCTCCACTATCGGATCTAGGGTGAACTACTGGTACTACCGGAACCTCCGACTCTCGTCTGTCCTCATGCCTCGCTACAAGCCGAGCTAGTAACTGGGCCATCTCCTCGTAACCATATCCTCTGTTCCTGGCCGTGGGACTAGAGGCTCAGGTATCGTGGTCTCTGTATGTCACGACCCGACTTCGGGCCCGCAACTGGTGCCTTACCCCGGGCACCCTAGTGATACAACATCAGAGAAAATCAGCGGAAAAAAAAAACTTAAACAGGAAACAAGATACAACATAAGAAAAGCAGCAATCAAAAGCGGTTGCCTTCTTGCATATATCTGAAAATTTGAAGCAGTTACATCCTTTACAAACCCCGCCCACAAGATTACGGACTTCTAAGAGTGTAATAACAACTATGACGGACAGTCCCGCCATACCCACGAATGTACAAGAACCTACAACTCGTGGAAACATACCAAAAGATAAGCCTCGAGAAACGGAGCTTCCATCTGTTGATCGTGATCCATGGCGAGGATCAACAACCGAAATACCTCTCTACCGGCATGAACGCAGCCCCTAAGGAGGTCAAGACAGTACCAAGTATGTGGCGAAAATCGTAAATGAAATCATAGTAGTCTATATAAAGCAGAGACATATATGATAACCAAACTACAGTACATAACATAAAAGCAGTCATGTCAAAGCAGGGACTCACGCCCTCAAAGTCATCACTCAAATATAACCAAGGGTCTCACGCCCACAATATCAATCATGTCCGCATCATGGCCACATGCCCCCGGAATTCTCCATCGGTGTAGACATGTCCAGGATGCAATAACAGTATACCGGGTAATCAACCCTGCCGCATGGGCACATGCCCCCGGAATTCTTCATCGGTGCAGACATGTCCATCTAACAACAATAACAATATATCGGGTAATCAACCTGCCGCGTACGCATGCCCCGGAATTCTGCGCCGGTGCGGACATATCCATGTAACAACAATAACAATATATCGTAATCAACCTCGCGTGACGAGATGCCCGGAATTCGCATCGGTGCGAGCGTATCCATGTAACAACAATAACAATATACGGTGATTAACCCGCGCGTAACGCATGCCGGAATTCTTCATCGGTGCGAGACATGTCCATGTAACAACAATAACAATATCGGTGATTAACGCGCGTAACGCATGCCCCGAAATTCTTCATCGGTGCGTATATGTCCATGTAACAACAATAACAATATACCGCCCTCCATCGAGAGACGCGGTAGCATAGAATACAACTTTTACACAACAAGGCTATCACAAGCAAGCACAAGCAAATTACCATACTTCAATTCTCTTACAAATATCCATTCTTTCACAAGAAGTCACCTGATACCAACACTCGTAGTATCCAAAACAGAGTAACTATTATTTTAAGTAAACCAACACAATTCCCGTACCTTATTTTTAAACCACATCACTTCTCCTTTTAAAGTCAAGTTACCATTTTAAATCCAATAATAAAACCATTCTTTTGTTTCCATAAAGTCGTTATAACTAACTTCCCATAAAGCTATTATAACACTTTATGTTTTAAACCAATTTAAGACAAAACCATGCCTTTCTTTTAAACCAAAACACTTCAAATTCTTAAGTCTCTTTTCTTTTTAGAAAATCAAATTCCTTACTTTGCAATTTTAAGAAAACCAAAACTTGATTATAATAATTCTTATTAGAGCAGCCATGATCTAGGAAATGTAATGCAATTTTGTCTTATCTTAGCTTCTATGCAGATGGAGGTTTCTACTGGTTTTAATATAATTAATTGTCATTACTTTTTCCTTTATTAACGCTGCATTGGCTTGTTCGATTCTTATTCCCATTTCCGAAATTAATGTAACATTATTATTTTTTTTAAAACCAAGTACTCATTACTCACGAATGAGGTTTCACAACTTCTAATACAATCCAAGTTCTTCACATTTCATATCAAGTCAAATATAAGTCCAGTCTCTTATCTTTTAAAATCAGTAAATCATTATTTTACCTACATAAAGTCGTTATAATTAACTTCCCAAAAAGCCATTATAACACTTTATGCTTTAAACCAACCAAAATTCATTTAGCACCCGTACGTCTACCGTACTACATAGTTCACAACATCATGCTAGAAAATATAGGAAGAGGTTCACATACCTCGCGACGATTATCGACAATTATCAAAACGCTCCAAAGTACTGTAACCCTGCTAGCCCTTTCCACCCTCCAAGTAGAATATGCTACTCGTAGTACTTCAACCTATAAAGGCCACAAAACGTCTATCAACTTCTAGATCTCTTCGTAGAACATTTCTAAATACAAGGTTCCATATTCTACGGAAAATTCGGCAGCATCTCCCCCCCGCAACCACAAAAATCTCCTTCTCTAACAAGGCCCGCTACTAAGCCAACAAATCCAAAGGGGGGGGGGGGTGGTTACACGTCTAACCGGACGTGTACAACACTGCCCCACAATAATACTACAAGTCTACTGTAAATACAGTCCAATGTAAATACAGTTCAATTCTTTATCAACATCCTTCCAATATATCTTATACTCAATTCTAAATTACTACAATATGTAATATCCAATTACAATAGAGGGACATAGATCATTACCTCGATAAGCCCAAAATTATCCAAGATTATAAGTCGATCCTGAGCAACGCTTAGCTCCAATTCCTTATGCTCCAACCCGCTCCGAGCAACCCTTAGAAGTTTCAAAACAACTTCTCTTCAAGATCCAACTCCAAAAAGTGAAGAACACTTAGGCTAAAACTATGGCAAGTTTCGGCCAAGGTAAGGTTTCTAGGCTAGGGGTGTGAAATATTTCCAACTCTTGGTACACAATCTTCCTAACACTCTAAGGAAGAACACTTAAAACTTTAAGAATTTTTGGAAAACTTTAGCTCACAATTTCAGCCCATGGCCGAGAGCTCACAAGGAAAGGGGAGGGAATTTTTCAAGACTTGGAAACTCTCTAAGTGTGGATGAAGAAGTCTTGCATTAAGGGGGGTATTTATAGAGAAATCAATGGCCAAGATTTAGGCAAGTGTATGGTGAAGATTGGGTCCAAGTGTGTGGGTAATTTGCCTACCAAATGTCCACCACAAAAATGGGACAAGTGGCTTGCCACTTGTCCCCCAAAAAAAACGTCCAAGTGTCCATGTGGTCACCCTATTTTTTCGCCAACGAGCCACATGGGGTGCCATGTGTCGCCCCTACTCGTCAAAATATTTCATCTTCCAAAATATCCGTAATGCCAAAAATCCGAAAATAAAGTGGGCCCATGGCGTAAATTCCTCCGTGGGCCCACGTGACCAATTCGAAATAAAATTCCATAATTCTCAAAAATTCCAAAAGTCCAAATACCAAATCGGGAATCCAATTCCCTTTAACGAACATTTTCCTTCACAAAATCCTAATCTTTTCCGTCGAAAAATCACATCTTTCTTCCTTTCCAATTTTTGTGTCGTATTCTCGTACGTACGTCCTCACATACATACCCTGGAACTACGGGGTGTAATCACGCTGACCGACCGGACGCGGCGGTGCCCTACCCAGGCACCCTTACTGCAGAAACATCGAGAAAATCAGAACATACATGAAACTTAAAAATAAAACATCGAGTAAACAACAAGGTTAGCCGATAGGCTACCTTCCGAACATATATAAAAACAACCGCGGTTGCCTCCTTTCTTTTACAAATCGACCCACAATATGTGACTCTGCACTCTAGAGTTTTAACATAACCTCTGTGGCGGGACAGGGCCCCGTCATACCCCTGAATATACATGAATCTACTACCTCAGGGAAAACCGTACCAAGAGCTAAGCCTCCGGAGCAAATGGAGCTTTCCCTCAAAAACTGAACCGAGATCCTAAGAGCAAGGATCACCAACCTGGTACCTAAAACCTGCGGGCATGAACGCAGCCGAAGAAGTCGATAACAGTACAGAATATGGAATGAAATAACGTCTGAAATGTATCATAATCGTACAAAAGAATGACAAGGACAAGTATAAAAATACATACCAGATCCTGTCGTGCCATTACCACTTATGAACTTAATCGCACCTTATTATCTTTTCCCATTTTCAATAAAAGTTATAGCCACATTATTACACACATGATTAGGAAAAATCATTAAGTTCATTACTATATAACTTACTTATCTTTCATAAGTATAATCCGGCCCTTTAAGAAGGGCACATTTTTCTACCCGGCCCAATCTGGGACGCGATCAAGTCACACTAATATCAAGCGTGTCCGTGGAATCCCCATCACCGCCGATACTACAAGTGTAAAATATAATCATGTGTCGCGCGTGGCATCCCACCTCACAATCGTACCACATGCACAACACATATATATATCTCCCGCCGTGGAATCCCACATCATCGGCGATCCGGGATATAATAATACGTCAATAGGCATACATGAACACCAAGTCCCACCGGTGGTATAGCGTCTTGGGGGTCTACCCCTCACTTATACTCTTACCCTGGAGAAGTTGGTAAAGTAGGTGGTATAGCATCTTGGGGGTCTACCCCTCACTTATACTCTTACCACGGAGAAGGTGGTATAACGTCTTGGGGCTTGCCGCCATTTATACTCTTACCCTATCTCAACCGACCATTATACAAAACAAGCAGGGGGTATAATGTCTTGGGGGTTTACCCCTCACTTATACTCTTACCCTGGAGAAGGTGGTATAGCATCTTGAGGGTACCGCCACTTATACTCTTACCTATCTCGGCCAGTGTCAAACAAACGAAGCACTACCGTATGTTCTATAAGAATCAGAATTTAACCCAAGTACTACAAATACGGAAGCATGCCGTGGAATCCCACATCACGCGATCGGTGCGTCCAAGTACTTACAACAACAGTGACCCTCCAACCGAGAGTCGCGGCATCGTAATAAAACATAATACTTACTCTCAAAGGCTATCACCAGCACACATAGGCTAATTCTCAATTAATCAAGCCAAAGTACTTATCAGGGCACAAATAAAATAATTCTCATTTAACAAGCCAAAGTACTAATCAAGGCATCACATAGAATTATTCTCATTTAACAAGCCAAAGTACTTATCGGGGCACAAATAGAATAATTCTCATTTAACAAGCCAAAGTACTTATCAGGGCACAAATAAAATAATTCTCATTTAACAAGCCAAAGTACTAATCAAAGCATCACATATAATTATTCTCATTTAACAAGCCAAAGTACTTATCGGGGCACAAATAGAATAATTCTCATTTAACAAGCCAAAGTACTACTCAAGGCATCACATAGAATTATTCTCATTTAACAAGCCAAAGTACTTATCGGGGCACAAATAGAATAATTCTCATTTAACAAGCCAAAGTACTACTCAAGGCATCACATAGAATTATTCTCATTTAACAAGCCAAAGTACTTATCGGGGCACAAATAGAATAATTCTCATTTAACAAGCCAAAGTACTAATCAAGGCATCACATAGAATTATTCTCAATTAAACAGGCCAAAGTACTACGTACGTACATTCTTTTCAAAAGACTCCTTTCCAAATAAAACTTCCCCGACACTAACAACCGTAGTATCAAGTCCTATTCACCTTTCAAGACAAGTCACAATACCTTTTTAGAAATACAATTACCGGCTTCTAAATCAAGTGACTTCCTTATTTAAAACCTTAAGCAATTGGTACCTTTAAAACAATTTGCCCTTCCTTAACACAAGTTATTTCTTTGATTACTTTATTAGAGAAAATCATTCTCTTAACCTTCCATAAAGCCGTTATAACCAACTTCCCATAAAGCCGTTATAACCCTTTATGGTTTAGACCAACACGTTCCTTTTATAACCAAGAGACTTCTACTCTTTGAAACCAAGTATTAAATACTTTCAAATAAATTCTCATAACTTTCAAAAATACAAATAGTCTCTTAACCTTTTGAAAACAAGTGACTCCTTTTATTATAAAACCTTAGGCAATTAATGCCTTAAAAACAAGTGGCCTTTTCACTAAAATCAAATCACTTATCTTTCCATAAAGCAAATATAACTAACTTCCCATAAAGCCGTTATATTCACTTTATACCTTAGCCAAAAATAATTTCCTATCCAAGGGACTTATACGTTTAAAACGGAACAAGTATCACATACTTTAAAACTCTTCAAGTCCCTTAACTTTAATAACACTTAAGACATCCTTTATACTTTCAAAGAAGTGAGTTAATCTCCCAACTCACCCGACTTGGCTATTCACAAACTAGTAAAGGATATCAAGGTGTTGTACGTCTACCGTACTACATACGTGCAACTAGTCATGCTCAAAGATAGGAAAAGTTCTACATAGAGTAGATCACACAACTACCTCTTAACTTCTAAGAGTAACAGGAAATATGAACTGATACCACAGGTATATTCCATACATAGAATCATGCCAAAGGAAGGAAGAGGTTCACATACCTCGCGACGATTGTCGACAAGTAGCAAAATGCTCCAAAGTACTTCAACCTTGAGCTATTCCATTCTTCAAGTAGGATACGCTATACTTAGTACTTCAACCTATAATGGTCACCATACGTCCATTAACCTCTTATTTCAAACGTAGAATATTCTAGGTGCTAAGTCGCTAAATTCTACGGAAAATCGGACAGCACCTCCTTTGTTTTTACTCACTTTGCCACCTTTTTCAAGGCCGAATACAATAACCAAACAGCCCCAATTGGCTCACAACAATATAGAAGGTATTCCAATACAATGAATCACTAAACAGCCCCAATTGGCTCACAATTTAGAAAGTAGTCCAATACAAATGAATAACAAACTAAAAGTCCAAATTCGGCCACCTTGAGTTCAACCTTACCAATTCCTATCAAATTTCCATTTCAATCCAAATTGGTAGCATAACATGATATCAAGTCGCATTTGATTATTACAATCCATAATCTCTAAGTAGGTAACATGCGACGATTTCTAATAAACGACCAATTAGTAATCAAATTTTCAAGTGGCTTATATAACATTTCGAATTTAGCTACAAGCACTCCATAATACTTATAAACTTCTACATACCAACTTCATGTTGTCAACATGTAAAACTAACAACAACAAAAATATATAATCTTGTAACATCTTAAAGGCCAAGATTATACCTTAACGATTCTCAATCCAATCTTCAAATCCGAAGTCGTTCCTTAGCAACTTAGAGACTCTCCAAGATACTTCAATCCATACTGAGACCCTTAGAACCATACCAACAATTTTCCTTCAAACTTCCAACCAAAACCTAGAAAAGCCATTAGGTTTTCACCTTGCGACTAATACGAAAACTCTCTTTTTCCGGGATTTTTCTATTGATATATACTTACATAACACTCATGAACCTTGGTTTAAAGTGTGGGGCTTAATGGACAAGAAACGAAAAATCTTCCTTTGAAAGTGGAGGGAGGCGAAGCAACAATGTGATGTTCTTCCAATTTTGTGAATTTTAGCAAAGTGTGGAACTCTTGTCTTGCTACTAGTATTATATAGGGACATGGAGGGTCAAGGTGTGCACAAATGGTTGGCTAGGATGAGGTCTCAACAATAATCAAGACTAATTGTCCCCTTGACTAAGTCAAACATGTCAAGCTTTCAAGTTGCAAGACTTGTCTTGCCAACAAAGGTCCAATGACCCTTTTGCCCTTGCAAAATAAAAAGAAAATCGTCCAAGGCATCATCTAAGGGGGGGTGACACGTGTCGCCCTCCCATTCGTCACAACAAAACGTTTTCCGACAATTTCATAATTCCGATAAAATTTTACAAGTCTCAAATCTTGATACCTCTGAGTTCTTACGTACGTTCTTAAAACATGTCCTGTAATTACGGGGTGTAACAGTAACATTCTTCCCCCCTTAGAAACATTCGTCCCGAATGTTCCTTCTAAGTCTCAAAACATACATGCGCTGGTATAGCCTTCACTACTATACTTACGAAACCAATTATGCCACCAATGGCCATAATATAATATACGCGAAAAACTCCAATCCAAGCCAACGAGGAATCACCTCTAACATGTATAACATCACCATAAGCTCCTACCCAAGGTCTAAAGGATACTCCATTCGCATCTTCACTTCACAACAAAATGATCTCTTTTATTCTGTTAACCCACGTTCACTTCTTTCCTTACTCGTCGTACTTTCGCATACCACGAACTCTCTAGTACACGTACCATACCCGCCATCGCTTTCCAAAACCTTGGAGTCACTACCTCCAAACTTGGTCATCTTACTAACCTCAAATTCCTATAAGGCCATTCCCGGCCTTCACGGTCTGATTCTGGTCGAACATATCCACGAACTCATACGATGGTTACCTAAACCTGGGCCTAGCACCCTCGTGATCCTACCACCTCGCGGGACCACCTCGAACTGACCCCACCTCACTCCGGGCTGCGGGTTGATCCGCGATCTGGCCTCAACCCGACCATTATCGCCCAAACTCTCGTTCCGATCCGGAGCAATCTTACTAATTCACGTCATGAAAGCTACCACTTCCATCTCACACTACCCATGGAATTATCCCACAATATATTTCACGCATACCAAGTACTTCGACAAAGACCAACCGTAAAATCATCCACTCAAGGCGGCCTTGCATCCGAGGTCCTAACTGTTATAAATTCTAAGGCTCACAATTGTCTCGTCTCCAGACTTACCCCTTTTCCAACTACCCACGTTTTCTAATTCGCACTTAACACAATGCTATCCGTACATAGCTCTACGTATCTACCATAACAACATAAACAAGTGCATTGGGGCTAAAGATATCTCCGCAACTCTTGCCTCACTTTCCCGTGTCGCTTAATCATAATCACGCCTGCAGTCGCCTAGCTATACAGAGCGATGAACCACCACCGATCCGAAGTGAGTCTCTACATCTGTGCTACCTGGTCGGACAAACTCTCACCAAATGGCCTGTTGGCGCAAGCATACAAGTTGTCGGCGATGCGATACTCCCCATAATGGAGTCTATTACAATGGCCACAACGAGGTAGGGGTGACCTCATCTGACTAACACCCCCTTCTCCCGAACAACTGAACCCGCAACTGACCCGGTAGGCTGAGTCATCCCTCTTGTATCCCTCCTACTTGGACATCCTCCCATCACATGGCCCTGACGGCCGCAAGTATAACAATCTCCCAAACTAGCACGACACCCTAAGGATCATCCTCAGCTCTCTATCCATAGAACTCTGGCGAACTGCAACTCAAGAAATCCCGAAGTCTCAGACTATCGGATCTAGGGTGAATCATCGTACTTCGGAACCACCTGGTTCGTCCTCATTCCCAGCCACCAGCCTAGCTAGTAACTTGGGCCATCTCCTTCTAACTCATATCCTCGGCTCCTGGTCGTGGAACTGGAGACCCAGGTATCGTGGCCTCAGTAGAAACTGCTGTCGCTCTAAACTCTGCTGGGGCTAGCGGCGTCATAAAACTCGTCGTCTGAAGTACTATCTCAGGTAATGACCAGGCCTGTGCCCTCGTAACCCTCTGTGCTCTACTCGCAGCTCTCTCTGCTGCCTTGCCCTTCTGGGCTCTGGTTGCCTTGCGTAGAGGCGTAACGGGTACATAAGAATATGCCAGAGGGAGTCCAACTTATAACACAGCTCTAAGGCACGATCTCAGAGTGAGAAGAATGGAAACCAATCCTAAATATCCTGTAGCCTCCTGATTATAGATGTGGTGCACAACATACCGATAATCAAGACTCTACTAGACACAGTCTGTAGACATTCCGAGGATTAACTGCTCTGATACCACTTTTGTCACGATCCGACCTCGGGCCCGCGACTGGTGCCTTACCCCGGGCACCCTAGTGATACAACATCAGAGAAAATCAGCGGAAAAAAAAAACTTAAACAGGAAACAAGATACAACATAAGAAAACAAAGCAATCAAAGCGGTTGCCTTCTTTGCATATATCTGAGAAAATTTGAACAATTACATCCTTTACAAACCCCGCCACAACAAGATTACGCACCTCAAGAGTGTAACAACAACTATGACGGACAGTCCCGCCATACCCCGAATGTACAAGAACCTACAACTCAGTGAAACATACAAAAGATAAGCCTCGAGAAACGGAGCTTCCTAATCTGTTGACGTGATCCATGGCGAGGATCAACAACCAAGTACCTCTACTGCGGCATGACGCAGCCGAAGGAGGTCGAGATAACAGTACCAAGTATGTGGCGAAAATCGTAAATGAAATCATAGTAGTCTATATAAACCCGCAGACATATATGATACCCAAACTACAGTACATAACATAAAAGCAGTCATGTCAAGCGGGGACTCACGCCCTCAAAGTCATCACTCAAATATAACCAAGGGTCTCACGCCCACAATATCAATCATGCCCGCATCATGGCCACATGCCCCCGGAATTCTCCATCGGTGTAGACATGTCCAGGATGCAATAACAGTATACCAGGTAATCAACCCTGCCGCATGGGCACATGCCCCCGGAATTCTTCATCGGTGCAGACATGTCCATCTAACAACAATAACAATATATCGGGTAATCAACCCTGCCGCATGGCCACATGCCCCCGGAATTCTGCATCGGTGCAGACATATCCATGTAACAACAATAATAATATATCGGGTAATCAACCCTGCCGCGTGACGGATGCCGGATTCTGCGTGGTGCGGACATGTCCATGTAACAACAATAACAATATCTGGGTGATTAACCCGCCGCGTGGTCGCATTCCCCGAATTCTTCATCGGTGCGACATGTCCATGTAACAACAATAACAATATACCGTGATTAACTCCGCGCGTAACGCATGCCGGAATTCTTCATCGGTGCGGACATGTCCATGTAACAACAATAACAATATACCGGCCTCCATCGAGACGCGGTAGCATAGAATACAACTTTTACACAACAAGGCTATCACAAGCAAGCACAAGCAAATTACCATACTTCAATTCTCTTACAAATATCCATTCTTTCACGAAGTCACTGATACCAACACTCGTAGTATCCAAAACAGAGTAACTATTATTTTAAGTAAACCAACACAATTCCCGTACCTTATTTTTAAACCACATCACTTCTCCTTTTAAAGTCAAGTTACCATTTTAAATCCAATAATAAAACCATTCTTTTGTTTCCATAAAGTCGTTATAACTAACTTCCCATAAAGCTATTATAACACTTTATGTTTTAAACCAATTTAAGACAAAACCATGCCTTTCTTTTAAACCAAAACACTTCAAATTCTTAAGTCTCTTTTCTTTTTAGAAAATCAAATTCCTTACTTTGCAATTTTAAGAAAACCAAAACTTGATTATAATAATTGTTATTAGATAAGACATGATCTAGGAAATGTAATACAATTATGTCTTATCTTAGCTTCAATGAAGATGGAGGTTTCTCGGTTTTAATATAATTAATTGTCATTACTTTTTCCTTTATTAACGCTGCATTGGCTTGTTCGATTCTTATTCCCATTTCCGAAATTAATGTAACATTATTCTTTTTAAAAAAACCAAGTACTCATTACTCACGAATGAGGTTTCACAACTTCTAATACAATCCAAGTTCTTCACATTTCATATCAAGTCAAATATAAGTCCAGTCTCTTATCTTTTAAAATCAGTAAATCATTTTTTTACCTACATAAAGTCGTTATAATTAACTTCCCAAAAAGCCATTATAACATTTTATGCTTTAAACCAACCAAAATTCGTTTAGCACCCGTACGTCTACCGTACTACATAGTTCACAACATCATGCTAGAAAAGATAGGAAGAGGTTCACATACCTCGCGACGATTATCGACAATTATCAAAACGCTCCAAAGTACTGTAACCCTACTAGCCATTTCCACCCTCCAAGTAGAATATGCTACTCGTAGTACTTCAACCTATAAAGGCCACAAAACGTCTATCAACTTCTAGATCTCTTCGTAGAACATTTCTAAATACAAGGTTCCATATTCTACGGAAAATTGGCAAAGATCTCCCCGACCACAAAAATCTCCTTCTAACAAGGCCCGCTACTAAGCCAACAACTCCAAAAGGGGGTGGTTACGCCTAACCGGACGTGTACAACACCGCCCCACAATAATACTACAAGTCTCAGAATACGGTCAATGTAAATACAGTTCAATTCTTTATCAACATCCTTCCAATATATCTTATACTCAATTCTAAATTACTACAATATGTAATATCCAATTACAATAGAGGGACATAGATCATTACCTCGATAAGCCCAAAATTATCCAAGATTATAAGTCGATCCTGAGCAACGCTTAGCTCCAATTCCTTATGCTCCAACCCGCTCCGAGCAACCCTTAGAAGTTTCTAAACAACTTCTCTTCAAGATCCAACTCCAAAAAGTGAAGAACACTTAGGCTAAAACTATGGCAAGTTTCTGTTACACCCCGTATTTACAGGACATGTTTTAAGAACGTAAGTAAGAACTCACAAGTGTTAAGATTTGAGACTTGTAAAAATTTAGCGAAATTATGAAATTGTCAGAAAACGTACTATTGTGACGAATGGGAGGGCGACACGTGTCACCCCCCTTATTTGATGCCTTGGTCGAATTAGGCATGGCTAAAATGGTCATTGACCATAGTCTTGGATGACCAAGTCTTGCAAGTAGCAAGCTTGACAATCTTGACCAAGTCAAAGGACCCACAAGGTCTTGATATTTAGTAAGAGCTTATCCTAGCCACCCAAATGTTTGCATCATGACCCTCCAATGTGCTTTATATTACTACTAGTAGCAAGAGAGAGCTAACACTTAGCCAAATTTCACACAAAATTGATGAACATTGAAGCTTAGCACTCGGGTTCACCTTGGAAAAAAAAGAAAAATCTTTGTTCCTTGTTATTTTAGCTCCCCACTTTAAACCAAGATTCTTATGTGTATTGTAAACATATCTCAATAGAAAAATCTTGGAAAAAGATAGTTTATGGGTTAGTCGCAAAACGAAAACCTAGTTGTCTTTCTAGGTTTTGTTGGAGATTTGAAGGATTTTGTTGGTGTTGTTCTAAGGGTCTCAACAAGCGGATTGAAGTGTCTTGGAGAGGCTCTAAACTACTAAGGAGCGACTTCGGATTGGAGTTGGATTAAGGTTCATTCAGGTATAATCTTGTCTTTTAAAGGTGTTACAAGATTATATAATTATATTGTTGTTGTTAGCTTTACATGTTTCTAGCATGAAGTTGATATGTTGAAGTTTATAAGTATTATGGATTGCTTGTAGCTTAAATCCGAAATGTTATACAAGCCACTTGAAATTGGATTACTATTTGGTCGTTTATTAGAAATCGTCGCATGTTACTTACTTGAAGATTATGGTAGTTATAATCAAATGTGACTTGATATCATGTTATGCTACCAACTTGGATTGAAATGGAAATTGGATAAGAATTGGTATTGTTGAACTCAATGTGGCCGAATTTGGACTTATAGTTGTACTAGTTTGTTATCGTTTGTGGGGCGGAATTTTACACGTCTAGTAGGCGTGTAATCCCCTATTGATTAATTGTTTTGATTGTGCCTTAAATGTGGCGTGTTTGGTTATTGTATTCGGCCTTGAAAAAGGTGGCAAAGTTAGTAAAAACAAAGGAGGTGATGTCCGATTTTCCGTAGAATTTAGCGACTTGACACTTATAATATTCTACGTTTGAAGTAAGGCTTTAATAGACGTATTGTGAATATTATAGGTTGACATACTACGGGCGGGACTTTGTACTTGGCAAGTGGTTGACCCGGCGAGGTATGTAGAACTTTTACTATCTTTTGAGCATGACTAGTTGTACGTATATAGTACGGTAGACGTACATGACCTTGATATCCTTTACTAGTTTTATGAATAGCCAAGCCGGGTGAGTTAGTAGATTAACTCACTTCTTGAAAGTATTAAGGATGTCAAATGTTTTATTAAAGTAAAGGGACTTGAAGAGTTTTAAAGTATGAGGTACTTGTTCCATTTTAAACGTATAAGTCCCTTGGATAGGAAATTGTATATGACTAAGGTATAAAGTGAATATAACGATTTTATGGGGAGTTGGTTATATTGGCTTTATGGAAAGATAAATGGCTTGATTTAATGGAAGGCAATTGGATTTTAAGGCATCAATTGCCTAAGGTTTTACAAGAAAAGGAGTCACTTGATTTAGAAACCTAACTTTACTTCTAACGGTGTTGTGACTTGCCTTGAAAATGTAATTTGGACTTGATACTAGGATTAATAGTATCTTGGAAGTTTTCTACTAAAAAGAGTCATTTGTTTTAAAGAGTAGAAGTACGTAGTACTTTGGGTAATTCCCGGATTTTTATAAAAGACATGTTAGTGCCTTAAGTAAACTAAAATGAGAGTGTAGACGAATAAGACTAATAAGAAGTTAGGGGGATTTCTAACTTGCTTATTTATTGTATGATGGCCGGTTGAGATAGGGTAAGAGTATAAGTGAGGGGCAAACCCCCAAGACGCTATACCACTGTTATACCCCGTATTTTCAGAGTATGTACGTGAGGGCGTACGTACAAAAGTTTAAGCCTTAAAGTAGACTAAGGGACGAAATTTTGTGCACAACTAGCAAAAGAATCGCTTTTCACTAAACGCTTTCCAAACTTTGCGAAGGGAAAATTCCGGCTATGTCATTTTTAATTTTTGCGGATTTTTCCGAGAGATGAAATATTTTGGACCAACGAGAGGGAGACACTTGGCCCTCAAGTGGACGGCAATCCATGGGCTCCATTGGCACGTTTTTTTAATGTTTCATGCCTTAAACATTTAGTCAATGTTTGGCTAGATATTTTGTGTAGTAGATGAGCAAGTGGGGCCCACAAACACATGTCCAAATCTTCACCCTACACTTGCCCACCACTTGTCTTGATCTTGGCCATTGGTTGGCCTATAAATACCCCTCCAATGCAAGACTAAATCTTCATCCACAAATCATTTTCCAAGTCTAAAAACTCTCTCCCCCTTAAGTGTAGAATTCGTCCAAGGCTCCCCTCCCCCTTTGTGAGGCCTTGGCCGAGAGTATACCCCCCCCCCCCTTGCCTAGTAGTTTTCGCAAAATACCCCCTCCCCTCCTTGGTAGAAAAGTATTCTCCAAGTATTGTTACTATTCCAAAATACCTTGGCCCAAATACCTTGTAGTATTCCAAGGTTACGCCTATACTAAAAGCCCAGAAATACTATTATACTTCCTTTATCCACTAAACGAAACCATAAGTAAATCTTCATAGCGGGTTGGAGCACCCAGATTAGGAGCTAAACGTTGCTCAGGATCGACATTTAAACTTGGATAATTTTGGGCTTATCGAGGTAAATACTCTTGTCCTTCTATTGTAATTGAAAATTACATACTGTAGTTGTATAGAAGTGAGTATAAGATATATAGAAGGATGGTATAAAAGAAGAGAATTGAATTGATATCACATCAGAAGAATATTAAAGAAGAAAGTGATTGTACTTACATGGGAATTTGTATTCTGATGAACTTGTGTAGTTTGGCGGGTAGGGTAGTCTGCCCAATTTTCCGTAGAATAAGGAATCAGATCTAGAATTATTCTGAGTAGTCTAGACGTTGATAGACTTGTATGACAGTTATAGGTTGAAGTACTGCAAGTAGCGTATTCTACTCGAAGGGTGGAAAGGGCTAGCCGGATTACAGTACTTTGGAGCTATTTGCTTATAGTCGATAATTGTCGCGAGGTATGTGATTCTTCCTATACTCTTGAGCATGATATTTTAAAAGTATATATATATATAGTACGGTAGACGTACGTGTGTTAACTGAACGTAGTTTTACGGCAATGTCTTTTGACTTAAGCCTGAATAATAAGAATCTTGAAGTATTTCAAAAGAATTAAGAATCGTTTTCGAAAGAAGAGTAATACTTGGTTTTAAAAGCTTAAGAGTTATACTAGCTTTATGGGAAGTTAGGTATAACGACTTAAGAAAGATAAAAGAATGATTTATTGATTTTAGAAGTTAAGAGACTTAATCTTAAAAGATAAGAGACTTGACTTAATTGAATTGATATGAAAGTTGTTAAGAAGTGTGACACCTCATTCGTGAGTAATAAGTACTTGGTTTTTAAAGAATAATGTTTACTGATTTCGGAAATGAGAATAAGTAAGGAACTTGATTTCTAAAAGAGACTTGAGGAAATTGAAGAGTTTTTGGTTTAAAAGAAAGGCATTGTTTTGTCTTAAATTGGTTTAAAACATAAAGTGTTATAACAGCTTTATGGGAAGTTAGTTATAACGACCTTATGAAAACAAAAGAATGGTTTTATCAGTGGTTTTAAAGTGGTAACTTGACTTTAAAGGAGAAGTGTTTTGGTTTACTTAAAAATGTTAGTCACTCTATTTTTACAATACGCATCGGGTGATCTTCGTAAAGAAATGGATCTTTTAAAAGAATTTAACGTACGTAGTACTTTGGGGTTAAAACCTGGACTTTGGCATAAAATGAAAGTACCTTGGGTTGTGTGTAACTTGCCTATGTTTGCGTGTGATAGCCTTGTCGTGCTAGCATTGTATTTCTATACCACCGCGTCTCTCAATGGAGGGCCGGCTGATTTGTTATGATATTACTTGGACGTCTGAAGCGGTGACGGAGAATTCCACGTATGCTCGCGCTGATAGTGTTATTCCATGGACTAGCTCTCCACGAGGTTTCTTCGATTCGGCCTTGGTATCGGTGGTCGGCTTCGTACTTGCCCGTCTCGTGGCTGATTCGGCCTTGGTACAGTAGTTAGCCCTCGCGCTTGCCGCTCGGTTTAGTGGCGAAGTCTCGTGATCTGACGCTTGGTATCCGTAGTTAGCCCTCGTACTTGCCGATCGACTCGTGACACGGCCGGTATCGATAGTCGGCTTTCGTACTTGCCCCGTATCAACTCCGTGGTTTGATTGTATAGTATTGTTAGTACGGCTTTGGTATCTGGTAGTTGGCTTTCGCACTTGCCCCGGTCAGTTGATGATACGGCTTTGGTATCTGGTGGTTAGCCTTCGTACTTGCCTCGTACGGTTTTATGACTCAGGTAGGACTTGGTGTTTATATGTACTCCTTGGTGTTATTATATCATAGACTGCCGGCAGTGAGGAAGGTATTCCACGGGCATGATTGATGTTGAGGGCGTGGGACCCATAGTTATATTTGAGTGATGACTTTGAGGGCGTGAGTCACGACTTACATATTCGTTTATTTATTATGGATCGTAGTTTGGTTATCATACATGTCTCGCTTTATATAGCGCTATGATTTCATTTCTGATATTTTTGATTTCACATACTTGGTACTGTTGTCGACCTCCTTGAAGTGCGTTCATCTGCAGTAGAGGAACACCGATCGTTGATCCTCGCCATAGGATCACGATTCAAGATATCGGAAGCCGTTTCTCCGAGACTTATCTTTTGGTATAGTCCGCATCCTTTGTAGGTACTTGTACATTCAGGGGTATGGCGGGGCCCTGTCCCGTCATGTTGTATAAAAACTCTTAGAGGTCTGTAGTACTGTTGTGGGCAGGGTTTGTAAAAAGGATTAAATTGTTCGGTTTGAAAGATTTGTATATATATTATTGAAAGGTGACCATTTTGGTTATCCTGTTCTTATCATATATCTTGTTTCATTTTTTAAGTTTTTATTTTCGCTGATTTTCTCTGATGTTGTATCACTAGGGTGCCCGGGGTAAGGCACCAGTCACGGGCCCGGGATCGGGTCGTGACAACCACCTTCTCCAGGATAAGAGTATAAATGAGGGGTAAACCCCAAGATGTTATACCATCTGTATTATTACCTTCTTCAGGGTAAGAGTATAAATGAGGGGCAAACCCCCAAGACGTTATACCACCTGCTTCAGGGTAAGAGTATAAATTAGGGGTAAGAACCCTAAGACGTTATACCACCTGTTTCTATGGGTTCGCTACCCATGATTTGATCGGGAGTCTCCTATTGTGATGTTGTACGTATTCCCTTGATTTTACTCTCATTGTTAGTAAGGCACTGTGTACTGTAATTTTTGTTATCATACATGTCTCCGGCTTTGTTTTAAACTTATGTTGTAATTACAGTACTTTCCAGTTTTACATACTTAGTACATATTGTGTACTGACCCCCTTCCTCGGGGGCTGCGTTCATGCCGCAGGAAAGGGTAAGCAGGTGGTGGATCCACATTCTTAGGATCACTTATCAGACGTCAGAAGCTCCATTTATTCGGAGGCTTGTCTCATTTTGGTACAGTCTTCTCCCTGGTGTTGTAGATTTATGTACATTCAGGGGTATGGCGGGGCCCTGTCCCGCCACAGTTGTTATTCTGCAGGTGCGTATTCACATTTGTGGTTGAAATTGTAAGAAGCGATGTTATGCAGATTGTACTTTTGATTATGTTATATATTGGAAGCGGCCTTATCGGCTAGCACAGGATGTTTTATTATTACACGTGTTTATGTTGTGTATGTTCCGCTATTCTCTGATGTATACGAGCAGGTGCCCGGGTAGGGCACCGGTTGTTATACCGTATTTCCGGGGTATATGCGTGAGGCGTGCACGTATATAAATTTGAGCCTTAAGTTAGGCAAGTTTGAAATTTGTACACAACACCCGATTAGAGTCGTTTTAGACTAAACGTTTCCACGACTTTCGTAGGAAAATTACGGCTATGTCATTAATAATTTTTGCGGATTTTTCCAGAGACTAAACATTTTGGATTAGCGGGAGGGTGGCGTGTGTCACCCTCACATTGGAAAAGTGGGACGGCCAAGGGAATTGTTGCACGTTTTTGTGCAAAATTGTGGTCAAGGGTTAGGTAGTATATTTTGTGTAGTTGATGAGCAAGTGGGACCCACAAACACATGGCTTCATCTTGACCTTACACTTGCCTTACACTTGGATAGATCTTGGCCATTGGTTGGCCATTTCTTGACCTATAAATACCCCTCTAAGTTGATGAACTTATTCATCCAAAAAGTGTCTAAGTCTTGAAAAATCCCTCCTCTCCTCTTGTTGTTTTCGTCCACCACACCCCCTTTGAGAGCTCTAGCCGAGAGCAACCCCAGCCTAGTTGTGCTAGTCGAAATACTACCCACGGTAGAAATGTATTCTACAAGTATTGTTATAATGCCCAAAATACTTTAGCCAAATACCTTGTAGTACTTTCCAAAGTACCTTTATACGAAAGCCCGAAAATACTATTATACTTTCCTTTAGCCACTAAACGAAACCCTAAGGAAAACCTTCATAGTCGGTTGAAGTGTTTAGTAGAAGTTGCGTAGAACTTCTAAGGGTTGTTTGGAGCGGATTGGAGCACTCGGAGTAGGAGCTAAACGTTGCTCATGAGCGACTTTTTACTTGGATAATTTTGGGCTCATCGAGGTAAATACTACTGTCCTTCTAGTGTAATTGGAAATTACATATTGTAGTAGTATAGTAATGAATATAAGATTCATAGAAGAGAATTGAACTGTAATAGAAGGATATTACAGAAAAGACTTGAACTGAAATCACTTCAGAAGAATATAAGTAGAAGTTCAACTGTACTTACATAGGACTGTATATACTGATGGGCGATAACCTTTATTGGTTGAATGTTACGCAAGTAGCATGGGCTACTTAGAAGGTGGACCAGCTAGCGGGTTATAGCGTGGGCGTTTTGCTTATAGTCGATAAATCGTCACGGTATGTGATTCTTCCTATACTCTTGAGCATGATATTTTAAAGGAAGATATATATAGTGCGGCAATGTCTTTTGACTTAAGCTGAATAATATATAGTACGGTGACGTCGTGTCGCTAATTGAAGCGTAGTTGGACGGCAATGTCTTTTGACTTAAGCCTGAATAATAAGAATTTTGAAGTATTTCAAAATTGTTAAGAAACCATTTTTTTGAAAGAAGAGTAACACTTGGTTTTAAAGGTTTTAAAAAGAGTTATACTAGCTTTATGGGGAGTTAGGTATAACGTCTTAAGAGAGGTAAAGAAGATGGTTTACTGATTTTAGAAGTTAAGAGACTTGATCTTATAAGATAAGAGACTTAACTTAAATGAATTAATATGGATTTTGTGTGAAACCTCATTCGTGAGTAATGAGTACTTGGTTTTAAAAGGAATAATGTTTCTTGATTTGAAATCGAATGTGTATCGATAAACCACCGCAACGTTAATAAAGGAAAATGTATTGAATAATTAAGTATTATTAAACTCGTAGAAACCTCCATCTGCATAGAAGCTAAGATGAGACAAAATGATATTACATTTTCTAGATCATGGCTGCTTAATAAGATTGATTATGAACAAGATTAACCTACTCACCTATGGCATATGTTACTCTATTGTTTTAAAAAGAAATTAAGACATTGAACTATGAAACTTTTCTAAAAAGAGACTTGCGTAATTGAAATTAGGCAAACTGGAACTTTTAGGGAAAAGAAAGGCATTGTGTTGTCTTAAAATGGTTTAAAACATAAAGTGTTATAACAGCTTTATGGGAAGTTGGTTATAACGATTTTATGAAAATAAAAGAAGGGTTTTATCATTTGTTTTAATGTGGTAACTTGACTTTTAAAAGAGAAGTATTTTGGTCCAAAAGGAAGGCATGGTATTGCCTTAATTTGGTCTTAAAAAGGAAAGTATGAAAGTTGTTTTGGTTTACTTAAAAGATATAAGTCACACATTTTTATATACTACGTATCGGGTGACTTTTAGAAAAGGAATGAATCTCTTAAAAGGAATTTAACGTACGTAGTACTTTAGGGTTAAAATCCGGACTTTGACATAAAATGAAAGTACCTTGAGTTGTGTATAACTTGCCTATGCTTGTTGTTTGTGAAACTTGACCATGTTTACGTGTGATAGCCTTGTTGTGCAAGTACTGTGTTCTACTCGACTACCGGTTCATGGGATGAACCGGGAATGTATTTCACTCGACTACCGGTTCATCCGGGAATGTATTTCACTCGACTCCGGTTCATCCGAATGTATTTCACTCGACTACGGTTCATCCGAATGTATTTCACTCGACTCGGTTCATCCGGAATGTATTTCACTCGACTACGGTTCATCCGAATGTATTTCACTCGACTAGGTTCATCCGGAATGTATTTCACTCGACTCTGGGTTCATGGGATGAGCAGGGAATGTATCCACACGTTTCTATCGGGTCCATGAGATGGGCGAGACATGTTATACGTATCACATGATTTGTACCTAGGCTGCAGCGGTGAGGAAGAAGTTCCACGGGCGAGGATGACTTTGAGGCGTGAGTCACGACTTGACATAATCGCTCTTATGTTGTGAATCGTAGTTTGGTTATCATACATGTCTCTGCTTTATATAGACTATTATGATTTCATTTCTGATAATTTCTGATTTCACATACTTGGTACTTGTTATCGACCTCCTTGAGGCTGCGTTCATGTCGCAGGTAGAAGTACCACCGTCGATCCCGCGTTTAGGATCTCATTTCAGCGTCTTGGGAAGCTCCGTCCGGAGGCTTATCTTTGGTATGTTACCATGAGTCAGAGGTCCTTGTACATTACGGGGTATGGCGGGGCCACTGTCCGTCATAGTTGTTGTATAAATCTTAGAAGTGCAGAGCTTTGTTGTGGGCGGGGTTGTAAGGATTATGCTCGTTCAAATGTTTATATATATATATGTTGAAAGGCAACCGTTTTGGTTGCTATTTTCTTTCATCTTAATCCATGTCTATTTACATGTTTAAGTTTTATTTCATTGGTTTTCTCGATGTTGTATCACTAGGGTGCCCGGTAAGGCACGATCCACGCCCGGTTGGTCGTGACACCGATCGCGGCTCGGTCGGTCGTGACAAAAGTGGTATCGAAGCGATTAGTCCTCGGAAAGTGTCTACGACCGTGTCTAGTAGAGTCTTGATTATCGGTGTGTTGTTTACCACATCTATAATCGTGAGGCTGAGACATTTAGGATTGGTTTCCATTCTTCTCTCTACGAGATCGTGCGGTAGAAGTCGTCTTATTAGGATGAATCCTCTCGACCTAGTCTTATGAAAGCAGATATGCCTCACGGAAGCGGCCGGGGCCCGAAGGGCAAAGCGGCGGGAGGCGCTAGCGGTACTCGAGGTTACGGACTCGAGCACGAGCTATGCACGAGGTAGTAAGCGGTCGGCGAGTTCACCACGCCGGCGGTATTAGAGGCGAGGCGGCGGTAGCTCGAGGTTCGGTACGAGCCTCGATTCCGCGGCCGGTGCGAGTATAGAGACTACGAGGCGATCCGATTATTGACGATATAGTAGTCGGACAAGCCAAGCGAGTAAGCGACCCACCTGGGCGGTTTGCGGGTTAGGGATTTTACGGTTGTCATCCACCGAAGTTTTATGGTTCGAGGTCGGATGAGGATCGCGAGAGTTCATTCGGCAACTACGGACCATGCGAGTTCTTAGGGCTTGAGGCAGTGCATTACGCTAGCCTCTCTGGGTTGCGCGATATTGCTTTGAACTGGTTTGAGTCGTGGTTGCTTTCGAGAGGTGATGATGCTCTTCCGGCTATTTGGGAGGAGTTTACGAGGCCTTCATGGTTCACTTTTGCCTCCGAGATGAGAGAGCCGGGTAGACAGATTCTTGACCTTGAGGCGAGCAGGAGGACTATCACGGAGTATAGCTTGTAGTTTGACTCCTTGGCCAGACATGCTCAGACTATTGTAGCTGACATGGCGGATAGCGTTCATCATTTTGTGATGGGGCTTGACAGTCATATGATTACCGCGTGCTTGGGTGTGGCTCTTGGCCGGTATGGACATCGCCGGATGCAGCCTATGCGCGAGGATAGAGGATAGAGAGGAGGACCAGATTGACTCGAGCCCGGCCAAGAGGCGGACATCGTGGTCTCAGGCGATTCGAGCGGGCGGCCTGGCAGAACCAGTCCACTTTCCGGCCAGACAGAGTGCTCCTTCAGTTTTCGGCAAGAGGTCCGGCGGCCAGTCATTCGGGAAGCGGTCGGGCTCGGGACTTGATTCGGGAGGCGAACCGTCACCGATCGGGACCACCCACACCTCGGTGTGCTCGATGCGGTAGGTTCCACCAGGCGAGTGTCGCGAGCCGGAGCTTGTTACTCGTGTGGCGGGGCCTTTGAGAGAGATTGTCCGTCTAGAGGCATGGGTGGTACGGTGCGGCCGGCGGGATATTCTTTGGGTCTTCTTCTCTTACGTGGTTATGCGCCCGGAGGCGGTACTCACGGGCCGCGGGCGCGGTAGAGTCGTGGTGGTGGTTCGATTCTAGCGGTCCGAGCGCATATATTCTCTAGCCGCCGGGATCGTGAGGCTTCCACGGCGTCGCAGTACATTATTGATTTCATCTTTGTGGCGTTTATGCTTTGATAGATCCGTGTTCTACCTTGTCCTATGTGTCCTCTTATTGCGGGTAGAATCGGGATAGGCAGTCGATAGAGCCTTTTGAGGTAGCTACGCCAATGGGAGATTCGGTGTTAGGCGGCGGGTGTCTGAGGTTGTCAGGTTTATATTCTGATCGTCGGACCCTTGCGAACTTGATAGAGTGGAGATGTGATTTTGATGTCATTATGGGTATGGTGGTTGGCTTCTTGTTATGCCAACGTTGGTAGGGACAAGTTGGTTCGGTTCGATTTCTGGCGAGCGATTATCGAGTGGAAGGGCAACAGCGTCGCCGAGGTAGGTTTATTTCTTACCTCAAGGCTAGGAAGATGGTGCGAAAGGTACATCTATCATCCGTTCGGTATTTGATACAGAGGCCGAGGTGCAGTTCTTGATCGATACCGGTGGTTAGGAGTTTCGGATGTGTTCCCGGATGATCTTGGGTATCCCTCCCGAGAGGAGATTGAGTTTTGTTGACACGTTGCGGACACTCGACCTATTTCCATTCCGCCATACGAGGATGGCTTTGAAGTTGAGGAGTGAAGGACCGGTGAAAGATTTCTTTGGAGAAAGGCTTTATCGGCCTAGTGTATCTCCCTGGAGGCGCGGTGTTGTTCGTGAAGAAGAAGGATGGGGCGCTGCGTATGTGTGTTGATTCTGACGGTGAATAAGGTAACCATTAAGAATAGGTACCCTCCCGGGATTGATGATTTATTTGACCACCGCGAGTGCGAGGTGTTTCTCAAAGATAGACTGCGGTGCAGTTATCATCGAGTTCGAGTTCGAGGCGACATCCCAAAGATCGCATTCGGGACCGGTATGGGCATTATGAGTTTAGGGTTATGTCTTTCGGTTTGACCAACGCTCAGCCGTATTTATGGATTTGATGAACCGTGTTCAAGTCATTTTGGATACATTTGTGATTGTATTCATTGATGACATCTGGTTTGTTATTGTCGAGCGAGAGCATGCAGATCACTTCGAGGATTGCCAGGGTCCTCGGGCCGGCGATTATTCGCCAAGTTCTCCAAGTGTGAGTTTTGGTTGGCCTCAGTGGCATTCCTGGGGCATATTATTGGGGTTGATGGTGTTCGCGTGGATACGGCAAAGATTGGCGATCAAGTCTTGGCGAGACCTACTACTCCGGCCAAGTGCGCGATTTCTTAGAAATTTGGCGGTATTATCGTAGGTTTGTGGAAGCGGTTGCTTCGATTTCAAAGATTGACTAGTGACTCGGAGCGGCCAAGTTCCGATGGGCGAGGCTTGCGGCGGGTTTCGATTCTTGAAGGAGAGGTTGACTCTGACCCAGTTCTTCGCTTCTGAGGGTTAGGCAGTACGTGATCTATTGTGATGCCTCGGGTATCGGGATAGGGTGTGTTTTGATGCAGCACGGCAAGGTTATAGCCTATGCTTCTCGGTAGTTACGGAAACATGAGAGGAATTACCCTACCCATGACTTAGAGTTGGCCGCAGTTATACATGCCTTGAAGATTTGGAGACATTATTTGTATGGGGTTCATGTGGATATCTATACTGAGACCACAAGAGCCTCCGTATATCTTCGAGAGGGAGTGAACTTGAGACGAGGCGGTGGTTAGAGTTCTTTGAAAGACTATGATGTTGATATTCTATACCATCGGGAAAGCCAACGTGCTTGATGCCTTGAGTCGTAGATCGATGGGAGCACTGTCGGAGTGCGGCCAGAGAGCGGGACATGGTCCGTCGAGATCCACCGATTAGCGAGCCTTGGGGTTCGATTGATCGATACCGACGATAGTGAAGTGCGGGTCGTGAGGTTGCGAGTCTTCCATCATTGATGAGGTGAAGAAGCGGCGATTTGAGGACCAGTGTTGGTACGATATCGTGACGCAGCTCTTGGGAGGAGAAAAGTCTATTCGAGTAGCGCTGATGGGGTCTTTGAGATTTGAGGTCGGTTGTGTGTTCCGATGTCGGGACTTCGGCGGTGCAGGAGGCACACGGTGCTCGTTATTCTATTCATCCGGTCGACCAAGATGTACCATGACCTCGAATGTTTGTATTGGTGGGACGGCACGAAGAGGGGCGTGGCGAGTTTTGTTGCCAGATGTCCTAATTGCCGCAGTCAAGGTCGAGCACGAGACCCAGTGGATTATTGCGATCTATTGAGATTCCGACTTGGAAGTGGGAGCGATCAACATGGACTTTGTTACAGGTTACCACGCACTCGGAGGAAATGCGACTCCATTTGGGTTATTGTTGGTGTGAAATCAGCCCATTTCCTTCGATCGGGATGACGTTTTGGTGAGACTATGCGGATTGTACATCGGAGAGATTGTGAGGTCGCGGTGTCGGTGTCGATTATATCCGATAGAGCCCGATTCTGGCTAACCGAGGTCTTTCGAAGGGTTTAGGGACAGTGAGTCTCGAGACAACATTTCATCCTCGGTGACGGCGGCAGAGCGTACTATCCAGACACTTGAGGATATGTTGCGAGCCTGCGTGATTGATTTGAGGGGTAGCTGGGAGGATCATTTACCTCTCGTGGAGTTTTCTTATAACAACAGCTACCATTCCAGTATACAGATGGCGCCATACGAGGCTTTATATGGGCGGAAATGCAGGTCGCCGATTGGTTGGTTCGACGTGGGCGAGGTACAGTTAGTTGGCCCAGACTTGGTTCAGCAGGCTGTGGATAAAGTAAAGCTTATCCAGAGAGCGTTAGCGGCTTCAGTCGGCGAAGTCATATGCGGATAATCGTCGGCATTTGGAGTTTGGTGAGCGATTGGTTCTTCTTGAAGGTGTCACCCATGAAGGGTGTGATGAGATTCGGTAAGAAGGGGAAACTCAGCCCAAGGTACATTGGGCCCTACCAGATCGTCTGTAGAGTGGGCAAGGTTGCATACGAGTTGGATCTGTCATCAGAGTTAGAGGCGGTACATCCGGTCTTCCATGTTTCTATGTTGCGGAAGTGTATCGGTGATCCAGCGAGAGTTTTCCCTACTAGTGAGGTACAGGTGACAGAGGGGTTATCGTATGAGGAGAGTCCCATAGCGATACTCGATCGCCAGGTCAGGCGACTGCGGACCAAGGATGTAGCTTCCGTCAAAGTCCTGTGGAGAAATGAAAACCGGGAGGAGATGACTTGGGAAGCGGAGGAGGACATGTTGAGGAAGTATCCTCACTTATTTCCTATGCCTTTAGGTAAATTCATCTTCCCTTACTTGTCAAGTTTTTATTGAAGCATTTGTTTTGTGTAAATGCTATTATGTGGCCATGTGTGGCAGTATTGGTATGTCGGGGTTGTGTAATGGAAACTATGTCGCTAATTATAAGTTTGACTCCGAAAGAACATTCGGGGACGAATGTTTCTAAGGGGGAAAAATGTTACACCCCGTATTTCTGAGACATGTTTAGAGCAAGTAAGAACTCACAAGTGTTAAGATTTGAGACTTGTAAAAATTTAGCGGAATTATGAAATTGTCGGAAAACGTACTATTGTGACGAATGGGAGGGCGACACGTGTCACCCCCTTATTTGATGCCTTGGTCGAATTAGGCATGGCTAAAATGGTCATTGACCATAGTCTTGGATGACCAAGTCTTGCAAGTAGCAAGCTTGACAATCTTGACCAAGTCAAAGGACCCACAAGGTCTTGATATTTAGTAAGAGCTTATCCTAGCCACCCAAATGTTTGCATCATGACCCTCCAATGTGCTTTATATTACTACTAGTAGCAAGAGAGAGCTAACACTTAGCCAAATTTCACACAAAATTGATGAACATTGAAGCTTAGCTCTCGGGTTCACCTTGGAAAAAAAAGAAAAATCTTTGTTCCTTGTTCTTTTAGCTCCCCACTTTAAACCAAGGTTCTTATGTGTATTGTAAACATATCTCAATAGAAAAATCTTGGAAAAAGATAGTTTACGGGTTAGTCGCAAAACGAAAACCTAGTTGTCTTTCTAGGTTTTGTTGGAGATTTGAAGGATTTTGTTGGTGTTGTTCTAAGGGTCTCAACAAGCGGATTGAAGTGTCTTGGAGAGGCTCTAAACTACTAAGGAGCGACTTCGGATTGGAGTTGGATTAAGGTTCATTGAGGTATAATCTTGTCTTTTAAAGGTGTTACAAGATTATATAATTATATTGTTGTTGTTAGCTTTACATGTTGCTAGCATGAAGTTGATATGTTGAAGTTTATAAGTATTATGGATTGCTTGTAGCTTAAATCCGAAATGTTATACAAGCCACTTGAAATTGGATTACTATTTGGCCGTTTATTAGAAATCGTCGCATGTTACTTAGTTATGGGGAGTTGGTTATATTGGCTTTATGGAAAGATAAATGGCTTGATTTAATGGAAGGCAATTCGATTTTAAGGCATCAATTGCCTAAGGTTTTATAAGAAAAGGAGTCACTTGATTTAGAAACCTAACTTTACTTCTAACGGTGTTGTGACTTGCCTTGAAAATGTAATTTGGACTTGATACTAGGATTAATAGTATCTTGGAAGTTTTCTACTAAAAAGAGTCATTTGTTTAAAGAGTAGAAGTACGTAGTACTTTGGGTAATTCTCGGATTTTTATAAAAGACATGTTAGTGCCTTAAGTAAACTAAAATGAGAGTGTAGACGAATAAGACTAATAAGAAGTTAGGGGGATTTCTAACTTGGTTATTTGTTGTATGATGGCCGGTTGAGATAGGGTAAGAGTATAAGTGAGGGGCAAACTCCCAAGACGTTATACCACTGTTATACCCCGTATTTCCAGAGTATGTACGTGAGGGCGTACGTACAAAAATTTAAGCCTTAAAGTAGACTAAGGGACGAAATTTTGTGCACAACTAGCAAAAAGAATCGTTTTCCGACGAAACGTTTTCCAAACTTTGCGAAGGGAAAATTCCGGCTATGTCATTTATAATTTTTGCGGATTTTTCCGAGAGATGAAATATTTTGGACCAACGAGAGGG
This sequence comes from Przewalskia tangutica, assembly GCA_029844215.1. Lineage (NCBI taxonomy): Eukaryota > Viridiplantae > Streptophyta > Magnoliopsida > Solanales > Solanaceae > Przewalskia > Przewalskia tangutica. The sequence continues at coordinate 111,961,190 of CM056718.1, forward strand.
AGACACTTGGCCCTCAAGTGGACGACAATCCATGGGCTCCATTGGCACGTTTTTTTAATGTTTCATGCCTTAAACATTTGGTCAATGTTTGGCTAGATATTTTGTGTAGTAGATGAGCAAGTGGGGCCCACAAACATATGTCCAAATCTTCACCCTACACTTGCCCACCACTTGTCTTGATCTTGGCCATTGGTTGGCCTATAAATACCCCTCCAATGCAAGACTAAATCTTCATCCACAAATCATTTTCCAAGTCTAAAACTCTCTCCCCTTAAGTTAGAATTCGTCCAAGGCCCTCCCCTTTGTGAGGCCTGGCCGGGAGTATACCCCCTTGCCTAGTAGTTTTCGTAAAATACCCCTGTGAAAAGTATTCTCCAAGTATTACATTATTCCAAAATACCTTGCCCAAATACCTTGTAGTATTCCAAGGTTACGCCTATACTAAAAGCCCAGAAATACTATTATACTTCCTTTAGCCACTAAACGAAACCCTAAGGAAATCTTCATAGCGGGTTGGAGCACCCAGATTAGGAGCTAAACGTTGCTCAGGACCGACATTTAAACTTGGATAATTTTGGGCTTATCGAGGTAAATACTCTTGTTCTTCTATTGTAATTGGAAATTACATAATGTAGTTGTATAGAAGTGAGTATAAGATATATAGAAGGATGGTATAAAAGAAGAGAATTGAATTGATATCACATCAGAAGAATATTAAAGAAGAAAGTCAGACTTACATGGGGTGTATTCTGATGAACTTGTGTAGTTTGGCGGGTAGAGTAGTGTTGCCCAATTTTCCGTAGAATAAGGAATCTGTATCTAGAATTATTCTGCAGGGCAGTCTAGACGTTGATAGACTTGTATGACAGTTATAGGTTGAAGTACTGCAAGTAGCGTATTCTACTCGAAGGGTGGAAAGGGCTAGCGGATTCTGATGCTTTGGAGCTATTTGCTTATAGTCGATAATCGTCGCGAGGTATGTGATTCTTCCTATACTCTTGAGCATGATATTTTAAAAGTATATATATATATATATATAGTACGGTAGACGTACGTGTGTTAACTGAACGTAGTTTTACGGCAATGTCTTTTGATTTAAGCCTGAATAATAAGAATCTTGAAGTATTTCAAAAGAATTAAGACTCGTTTTCGAAAGAAGAGTAATACTTGGTTTTAAAAGCTTAAGAGTTATACTAGCTTTATGGGAAGTTAGGTATAACGACTTAAGAAAGATAAAAGAATGATTTATTGATTTTAGAAGTTAAGAGACTTAATCTTAAAAGATAAGAGACTTGACTTAATTGAATTGATATGAAAGTTGTTAAGATGTGTGACACCTCATTCGTGAGTAATAAGTACTTGGTTTTTAAAGAATAATGTTTACTGATTTCGGAAATGAGAATAAGTAAGGAACTTGATTTCTAAAAGAGACTTGAGGAAATTGAAGAGTTTTTGGTTTAAAAGAAAGGCATTGTTTTGTCTTAAATTGGTTTAAAACATAAAGTGTTATAACAGCTTTATGGGAAGTTAGTTATAACGACCTTATGAAAACAAAAGAATGGTTTTATCAGTGGTTTTAAAGTGGTAACTTGACTTTAAAGGAGAAGTGTTTTGGTTTACTTAAAAATGTTAGTCACTCTATTTTTACAATACGGGCATCGGGTGATCTTCGTAAAAGAAATGGATCTTTTAAAAAGAATTTAACGTACGTAGTACTTTGGGGTTAAAACCTGGACTTTGGCATAAAATGAAAGTACCTTGGGTTGTGTGTAACTTGCCTATGTTTGCGTGTGATAGCCTTGTCGTTCTAGCATTGTATTTCTATACCACCGTCTCTCAATGGAGGGTGGTGATTTGTTATGATATTACTTGGGCGTCTGGCGGTGACGGAGAATTCCGCAGATGCGCTCGCGTTGATAGTGTTATTCCATGGACTAGCTCTCCGTGAGGTTTCTTCGATTCGGCCTTGGTATCGGTGGTGGCTTTCGTACTTGCCGTCTCGTGGCTGATTCGGCCTTGGTGCACGGTAGTTAGCCTCGTACTTGCCGTTCGGTTTAGTGGCGAAGTCGTGATCTGACCTTGGTATCCGTAGTTAGCCCTCGTACTTGCCGATCACTCGTGACGGCGCGGTATCGGTAGTCGGCTTCGTACTTGCCGTGTCGACTCAGTGGTTTGATTGTATAGTATTGTTAGTGCGGCTTTGGTATCTGGTAGTTGGCTTCGCACTTGCCCGGTCGATTGATGATCTGGCTTTGGTATCGGTGGTTAGCCGTACTTGCCTCGCACGGTTTATGACTCGAGTAGGACTTGTTGTTTATATGTACTCCTTTGTGTTATTATATCATAGATCGCCGTGATGAGGAAGGTATTCCACGCATGATTGATGTTGAGCGTGAGACCAGCAGTTATATTTAGTGATGACTTTGAGGCGTGAGTCACGACTTACATATTCGCTTATTTATTATGGATGTAGTTTGGTTATCATACATGTCTCACCTTTATATGATCGCTATGATTTCATTTTGGTATTTTTGATTTCACATACTTGGTACTGTTATCTTGACCTCCTTGGGTGCGTTCATCTGCGGTAGAGGAACACCGATCGTTGATCTTCGCTCATAGGATCACGATTCGTATCGGGAAGCCCGTTTCTCGGAGGCTTATCTTTTAGTATAGTCCGCATCACGTAGGTACTTGTACATTCGAGGTATGGCGAGCCACATGTCGTCATGTTGTATAAAAACTCTTAAGTGTAGTCTTGTTGTGGCGGGGGTTTGTAAAAAAGGATTAAACTGTTCGGTTTGAAAGATTTGTATATATATTATTGAAAGGTGACCGTTTTGGTTATCCTGTTCTTATCATATATCTTGTTTCATTTTTAAGTTTTTATTTCCGCTGATTTTCTCTGATGTTGTATCACTAGGGTGCCCGGGGTAAGGCACCAGTTACGGGCCCGGGATCGGGTCGTGACAAAAGTGGTATCAGAGCAGTTAATCCTCGGAAAGTGTCTCTGAACCGTGTCTAGTAGAGTCTTGATTATCGGTGTGTTGTGCACCACATCTATAATCGTGAGGCTGCGAGACATTTAGGATTAGTTTCCATTCTTCTCATTACGAGATCGTGCCTTAGAGGCTGTGTTATAAGTTGGACCCTGCGACGCATTTCGTTTTACGATTATGCCTCGCGCAAGCAACCGGGCCTAGATGGTCAAGCGGCCGAGAAGCTGCTGGTAGGATCTGAGAGAATGCGGGCGCATGCCCAGTCATTACCTGAGATAGTGCTTCAGACGGCGAGTTTTGCGACGCCGCCCGGCCTCGATAGAGTTTAGAGCGCGCGCGATGGCTGCTGAGACCACGATCACGAGCCTCGGTCCAGCTGGAGCGAGAAGATATAAGTACAAGAAATGGCGATTATTGGCGAGATAGTAGCAAGCACGAGGATAAAGTGGATCTGGCGATTCGTGCCGGTTGTACCGTAATTCACGAGGCGGATAGTTTGAGGCTGCGGGACTTTACGAGTTGCGACCGCCGATGTTTTATGGATCGAGGCACGAGGATGATCCGCGAGAGTTCATCGAGCGATTCTGACGGACCGTAAGTGATCAAGGCTTCGGAGACCGAGTCAGTGGTCTTAGGTTCACATCGGCTGCGTGATACTGCAGTCGACTGGTTTGATTCGTGGGAGCTGTCCCGGGGGGAGCATGCGCCTCCAGCTATTTGGGACGAGTTCTCGGAGGCATTTCTTGCACATTTCTTGCCTCGCGAGCGAGAGGCTCGGGCGACATATTTTTGGTATTGAGGCAGAGCGGGCGTGCGGTTCGTGAGTACAATATGAGTTCGACTCATTGGCTCGGTATGTCCCGCGTTAGTAGCGATATGGAGGGCGAGTGCACCGCTATGTCACGAGGCTCGGCGATTATTTGGCGTAGAGTTGCGCGGGTGTAGCTCTTCACCGGGCATGGACATTGCCGCGTGCGAGCTTATGCGCAGGTGTGAGGCGGAGAGGTCGACGGAATGACCAAGATCGCGAAGAGGCGAGCAGCGGTGTCGCCGATAACTTTCGAGGCGGACCGCCTCGTGTGACTAGTTATGTACCTCCGCCCGATCAGAGTGGTCCTCGCGATCTTGGGACGTTTGGGATATTCCGGGCGGTCGAGCTCCCGTGTTTGAGTTTTGAGGAGTAGGAATGCTCGCGAATAAGGTCACCTTGTCTCGGTGTGGCGTTGTGGAAAACTTCATAAGGGAGAATGTCGTACTAATTTGGGAGATTGTTATGCTTGCGGCCAATGGGGCTATTTGGCGAGCTGTCCACCGGGTAGTAGCTGGTAGGATAGCACAGCACTGAGATCGATTGCGGGTTCTTCACCTTCCATAGCTAGGCGGGATGCTCATACATCGCGAGCCACGCGAGGTCGCGGTAGAAGTTCGATTTTAGCGGTTCTTTGAACGCCTATCTTCAGTATATCCTTAACCCTCAGAGTTTAGCATGCGTGATGCGATGATTATATGTTGAGTACTATGCATGATAGCATTGTGTATATTGTGGTTTAGAGACATGGTTAGTTGAAAGAATAAGTATGGGACGGGAAGGTATGAACCTTAGAATATTACACGTTGAGACCTTAGATGTAAGTAGGCTTGAATAAAAGATTTTACGGTTAGTCTTTGTCAAATACTTGGTATGCGTATAAATGTATTGTGGGATAATTCCATGGGTTGTGTAAGATGAAAGTGGTAGCCTTCAGGACTTGGATAGGTAAGATTGTTCCGGATCAAGGGAACAAGTGTTTGCCGCGATAGCGAAGTCGGGTTGAGTCCGGTGCGGGTCAACCGCGGCTGTGTTAATGGTGGGGTCAGTTCGAGGTGGTCCCACCAGGTGGTAGGGTCACGAGGGTGCTAGGCCCAAGTTTAGATGACCATCGTATGAGTTCGTGGATATGTTCGACCAGAATCAGATCGTGAAGGCCGGGAATGGCCTTAAAGAAGATCGAGGCTAGTAAGATGACCAAGTTTGGAGGTAGTGGCTCCAAAAATTTTGGGAACTGAAGCGATGACTGAAGTATGGTCCGTATACTAGAAAGAGTTCAAGTGTTCGAAAGTGCGACGAGTAAGGAAAGAAGTAAACATGTCTTTGAGAGAATAAAAGCGATCGAGTACTTTGTGAAATAAAGGTGCGATGGGAATATCTTTTAGGCAGGGGTGGAAGCTTTTGTAATGCTAGAAGTGATTCCTCGTTGACTTGGGTTAAGTAATTGCGCGTGTGTTATTTTGTGGCCAGGTGTGGCATTGGCAACTTGTTAAGAGGAACTTATTGTTATCCGTCTTGAGAAGGAACATTCGGGATGAATGTTTCTAAGGAGGGGAGAATTTTATACCCCGTATTTCCAGAGTATGTACGTGAGGGCGTACGTACAAAAGTTTAAGCCTTAAAGTAGACTAAGGGACGAAATTTTGTGCACAACTAGCAAAAAGAATCGTTTTTCAGGAAGCGTTTTCCAAACTTTGCGAAGGGAAAATTCGGCTATGTCATTTATAATTTTGCGGATTTTCCGAGATGAAATATTTTGGACCAACGAGAGGCGACACTTGGCCTCAAGTGGACGGAAATCCATGGGCTCCATTGGCACGTTTTTTTAATGTTTCATGCCTTAAACATTTGGTCAATGTTTGGCTAGATATTTTGTGTAGTAGATGAGCAAGTGGGGCCCACAAACACATGTCCAAATCTTCACCCTACACTTGCCCACCACTTGTCTTGATCTTGGCCATTGGTTGGCCTATAAATACCCCTCCAATGCAAGACTAAATCTTCATCCACAAATCATTTTCCAAGTCTAAAAACTCTCTCCCCCTTAAGTGTAGAATTCGTCCAAGGCTCCCCTCCCCCTTTGAGAGGCCTTGGCCGAAGTATACCCTTGCCTAGTAGTTTTCGTAAAATACCCCTTGGTAGAAAAGTATTCTCCAAGTATTATTCTTATTCAAAATACATTGGCCCAAATACCTTGTAGTATTCCAAGGTTACGCCTATACTAAAAGCCCAGAAATACTATTATACTTCCTTTAGCCACTAAACGAAACCCTAAGGAAATCTTCATAGCGGGTTGGAGCACCCAGATTAGGAGCTAAACGTTGCTCAGGACCGACATTTAAACTTGGATAATTTTGGGCTTATCGAGGTAAATACTCTTGTCCTTCTATTGTAATTGAAAATTACATACTGTAGTTGTATAGAAGTGAGTATAAGATATATAGAAGGATGGTATAAAAGAAGAGAATTGAATTGATATCACATCAGAAGAATATTAAAGAAGAAGACCGAGATTACATGGGGTAGGGTATTTACTGATGAAGACTTGTGTAGTTTGGCGGGTAGGGTAGTCTTTGCCCAATTTTCCGTAGAATAAGGAATCAGATCTAGAATTATTCTGCAGAGTAGTCTAGACGTTGATAGACTTGTATGACCGTTATAGGTTGAAGTACTGCAAGTAGCGTATTCTACTCGAATGGTGGAAAGGGCTAGCCGGATTACAGTACTTTGGAGCTATTTGCTTATAGTCGATAATCGTCGCGAGGTATGTGATTCTTCCTATACTCTTGAGCATGATATTTTAAAAGTATATATATATAGTACGGTGAGCGTGCGTGTGTTAAGCGAGCGTAGTTTCTGGCAATGTCTTTTGACTTAAGCCTGAATAATAAGAATCTTGAAGTATTTCAAAAGAATTAAGAATCGTTTTCGAAAGAAGAGTAATACTTGGTTTTAAAAGCTTAAGAGTTATACTAGCTTTATGGAAAGTTAGGTATAACGACTTAAGAAAGATAAAAGAATGATTTATTGATTTTAGAAGTTAAGAGACTTAATCTTAAAAGATAAGAGACTTGACTTAATTGAATTGATATGAAAGTTGTTAAGAAGTGTGACACCTCATTCGTGAGTAATAAGTACTTGGTTTTTAAAGAATAATGTTTACTGATTTCGGAAATGAGAATAAGTAAGAAACTTGATTTCTAAAAGAGACTTGAGGAAATTGAAGAGTTTTTGGTTTAAAAGAAAGGCATTGTTTTGTCTTAAATTGGTTTAAAACATAAAGTGTTATAACAGCTTTATGGGAAGTTAGTTATAACGACCTTATGAAAACAAAAGAATGGTTTTATCAGTGGTTTTAAAGTGGTAACTTGACTTTAAAGGAGAAGTGTTTTGGTTTACTTAAAAATGTTAGTCACTCTATTTTTACAATACGGGCATCGGGTGATCTTCGTAAAAGAAATGGATCTTTTAAAAAGAATTTAACGTACGTAGTACTTTGGGGTTAAAACCTGGACTTTGGCATAAAATGAAAGTACCTTGGGTTGTGTGTAACTTGCCTATGTTTGCGTGTGATAGCCTTGTCGTGCTAGCATTGTATTTCTATACCACCGCGTCTCTCAATGGAGGGCCGACTGATTTGTTATGATATTACTTGGACGTACCGGCAGTGACGGAGAATTCCATGGGTACGCTCCTGTTGATAGTGTTATTTCATGGACTAGCTCTCCATGAGGTTTCTTACTGATTCGGCCTTGGTATCTGGTGGTCGACTTTCGTACTTGCCCAGTCTCGTAGCTGATTCGGCCTTGGTACCTGGTAGTTAGCCCTCGCACTTGCCCCGTTCAGTTTAGTGGCGAAGTCTCGTGATACGGCCTTGGTATCTGGTAGTTAGCCCTCGTACTTGCCGATCGACTCGTGACACGGCGCAGTATCGGTAGTCGGCTTTCGTGCCACCTTACCTCGACTCCGTGGTTTGATTGTATAGTATTGTTAGTACGGCTTTGGTATCTGGTAGTTGGCTTTCGCACTTGCCCCGGTCAGTTGATGATACGGCTTTGGTATCTGGTGGTTAGCCTTCGTACTTGCCTCGTACGGTTTTATGACTCAGGTAGGACTTGGTGTTTATATGTACTCCTTGGTGTTATTATATCATAGACTGCCGGCAGTGAGGAAGGTATTCCACGGGCATGATTGATGTTGAGGGCGTGAGACCCATAGTTATATTGAGTGATGACTTTCAGGCGTGAGTCACGACTTACATATTCGCTATTTATTATGGATCGTAGTTTGGTTATCATACATGTCTCTGCTTTATATAGTATTATGATTTCATTTCTGATATTTTGATTTCACATACTTGGTACTGTTATCGACCTCCTTGGGCTGCGTTCATCTGCAGTAGAGGAACACCGATCGTTGATCTCGCCATGGGATCACGATTCAACAGATCGGAAGCCCGTTTCTCGGAGGCTTATCTTTTGGTATAGTCCATCCTTGTAGGTACTTGTACATTCGGGTATGGCGAGGCCACTGTCCGTCATGTTGTATAAAAACTCTTAGAGGTATGTAATCTTGTTGTGGCGGGGTTTGTAAAAAGGATTAAAGCGTTGGTTTGAAAGATTTGTATATATATTATTGAAAGGTGACCGTTTTGGTTATCATGTTCTTATCATATATCTTGTTTCATTTTTAAGTTTTTATTTAGTTGATTTTCTCGATGTTGTATCACTAGGGTGCGGGGTAAGGCACGATCACGGGCCGGATCGGTCGTGACAACCACCTTCTCGGGATAAGAGTATAAATGAGGGTAAACCCAAGACGTTATACCACCGTGTATTACCTTCTTCGTGGTAAGAGTATAAATGAGGGCAAACTCAAGACGTTATACCACCGCTTGGGGTAAGAGTATAAATTAGGGTAAGAACCCTAAGACGTTATACCACTGTTTCTATGGGTTCGCTACCCATGATTTGATCGAGTCTCTATTGTGATGTTATCGTATTCCTTGATTTTACTCTCATTGTTAGTAAGGCACCGTGTCTTTGTAATTCTTGTTATCATACATGTCTCCGCTTTGTTTTAAACTTATGTTGTAATTACATTACTTTCGATTTACATACTTAGTACATATTGTGTCGACCCCCTTCACAGAAATTGCGTTAATCTTGCCAGAGAAAGGTAGCAGTGGTGGATCCACATTCTTAGGATCACTTATCGGACGTCGAAGCTCCATTTATTCGGAGGCTTGTCTCATTTTAGTACGATCTTCTCCACAGTGTTGTAGATTTATGTACATTCGTGGTATGGCGGGAGCCCTGTCACATGTGATTGTTATTCACAAGTGCAGTATTCACATTTGTGGTCAGTAAGAAGCGATGTTATCTGATTGTACTTTTGATTATGTTATATATTGGAAAGCGGCCTTATCGGCTAGCACAGGATGTTTTATTGTTACACACGTGTTTATGTTGTGTATGTTCATTGCTATTCTCGATGTATACGAACAGTGGTGCCAGGTAGGGCACTGGTCGTGGCCCGGAGTCGTGTGATTCGGCCAAGGTAAGGTTTATAGGCTAGGGGTGTGAAATATTTCCAACTCTTGGTACACAATCTTCCTAACACTCTAAGGAAGAACACTTAAAACTTTAAGAATTTTTGGACAACTTTAGCTCACAATTTCAGCCATGGTAGAGCTCATGAGGAAAGGGAGGAATTTTCAAGACTTGGAAACTCTCTAAGTGTGGATGAAGAAGTCTTGCATTAAGGGGGGTATTTATAGAGAAATCAATGTCCAAGATTTAGGCAAGTGTATGGTGAAGATTGGGTCCATGTGTGTGGGTAATTTGCCTACCAAATGTCCACCACAAAAATGGGACAAGTGGCACTTGTCCCCCAAAAAAAACATCCAAGTGTCCATGTGGTCCCCCTAATTTTTCGGCCAATGAGCCACATGGGGGTGCCATGTGTCGCTCCCCTACTCGTCCAAAATATTTCATCTTCCGAAAATATCCGTAATGCCAAAAATCCGAAAATAAAGTGGGCCCCACAAACCGTAAATTTCTCCCGTGGACCCCACGTGACCAATTCCGGAAATAAAATTCCATAATTCTCAAAAATTCCAAAAAGTCCGAATACCAAATCTGGGAATCCAATTCCCTTTAACGAACATTTTTCCTTCACAAAATCCGGAATCTTTTCCGTCGAAAAATCACATCTTTCTTCCTTTCCAATATTTGTGTCGTATTCTCGTACGTACGTCCTCACATACATACCCTGGAACTACGGGGTGTAACACTGTAGCTACTGCTACTGTTCTAAACTCTCCTGGGGCTAGCGGCGTCGCAGAACTCCCCGAATGAAGCACCACCTCAGGTGATGACTGGGCCTGTGCCCTCGCACACCTCTGTGTTCCACTAGCAGCTCCCTCTGCTGCCCTGCCCCTCTGGGCCCTGGTTTCCTTGCGTAGAGGCATAACTAGCACAAACGAATACGCCAGAGGGAGTCCAACTTATAACACAGCTCTAAGGCACGATCTCAGAGTGAGAAGAATGGAAACCAATCCTAAATATCCTGCAGCCTCCTGATTATGGGTGTGGTGCACAACACGCTGATAATCAAGACTCTACTAGATACGGTCTGTAGACACTTTCCGAGGATTAACTGCTCTGATACCACTTTTGTCACGACCCGACCTCGGGCGCGGCGTGTGTTATACCGTATTTTGAGTATGCGTGGGGCGTGCGTGAAAAATTTGAACTTGAGAATAAGCTTGGCGATTTATTTTTGTGCACAACACGGTTAGAGTCGTTTTTGACGAAAGCGTTTTCCACGACTTTCGTAGGAAAATTCCGGCTATGTCATTTTTAATTTTTGCGGATTTTTCCGAGAGGCGAAACATTTTGGACCAACAAGAGGCGCCACTTGGCACCTCTCATTGGAGCACGTTGTGGGCGGTTCAAGTGGACGAAATGGCCATTGTTTGGTCAAGGGGTTGGTAGGATATTTTGTGGTAGATGGATAAGGTGCACTTGGCAAGATCTTGGCCCTACACTTGCCTTGCACTTGGCAAGATCTTGGCCATTGGTTGGCCTTTGCTAGACCTATAAATACCCCCCTCTTTGATGACTTCTTCATCCATTCTACAATTCTCTAAGTGTTAAAAATCCTCCCTCTCTTAGTAGTGTTCTCGTCCAACACCATCCCCTCCCCTGGCGAGAGCCCTCCCCTCACAGTAGTGTGGCCGTGGGGTACTCCCCCTAGTTGTCTCGTATAAAACACCCCCCCTCTTGGTAGAAATACTCTCAAAAGTATTGTTATAATGCCCAAATTACCTTAGCCATATACCTTGTAGTATTCTAAGGTTATACCTTTACAAAAAGCCCAGTTATACTATTATACTTCCCGTCAGTCACAAAACCGAACCCTAAGTAAATCTTCACCCGTAGTTGAAGTTATAAGTAGAAGTTGGTTAGAACTTCTAAGGGTTGTTTGGAGCGGGTCGGAGCGCGCGGAGTAGGAGCTAAACCTTGCTCAGGATCGACATTTAAACTCGGATAATTATGGGCTTATCGAGGTAAATATCTTGTCCCTCTATTGTAATTGGAGATTACATGATTGTTAGACTATATAGTTGAAGTATACTATATATAGAACTGAACGTTGATATCGGATGTCTTTTGACTTAAGCTGAATAATAAGAAACCTTTTGAAAGAAGAATCTTGTTGTATTTTCATAGGCCTGTATTACATTTGACTTGTGTAGCTTTTCTGTGAGGTAGAATTGTGCACGTCAGTTTAGATGTATGAACCCCACGGTTGGCTTGATGGCGGCCAGATAGAAGAGGAGATTTACTGTTGCGGGAGAGTCTTTGCGAATTTTACGTAGAATGTTCTACGAAGGGATCTAAATGTTAATAAGCGCCTTGTGGCCTTATAGGTTGAAGTACTACGTATGGCGCGATCTACTTGGCTTAAGGAGTAGCCGACGGTTGGAGGTACTTGGAGCGTTTTGCTATTAGTCGATACTCGTCGCGAGGTATGTGAACCTCTTCCTATCTCTTCTAGCATGATATGTGTGAACTATGTAGTACGGTAGACGTACATGTGCTAAATGTATTTGATTGGTTTAAAACATAAAGTGTTATAACGGCTTTATGGGAAGTTGGTTATAACAGCTTTAGGTTGGTAAGAAAATACTTGTGGTTTTTAAAAGGTAACTGATTTGAACTATAACTGGCTTGTTATGTGTTAATAAAGAACTTGAAGTAATACTTGGTTTTTGAAAACTTAAGAGTTATACTAGCTTTATGGGAAGTTAGGTATAACGGCTTAAGAATGTTTTACTGATTTCGGAAATCAGAATGTGTATCGACAAACCACTGCAGCGTTAATAAAAGGAAATGTTTTGACAGATTAAGTATTATTAAAACCAGTAGAAACTTCCATCTGCATAGAAGCTAAGATGAGACAAAATGATATTTCCTAGGTCATGGCTGCTGTAATAAGATTGTTATAAACAAGAATATCCTACTCACATATAAGGCTTATGTTTCTCAGATGGTTTAAAAGAGAATTATATTCTTAAATAAATAAGGCTAGGAACTACGAAACCTTTCTAAAATAAGAAACGTGAACATTTGAAATTAGGCAAACTTGGACGTTTGAAAAAGAATGTTGTTACTTGGTTTTACTAAGAGAAGTGTTTTGATTTACTTCAAAAGATAATCACTCTATTGTTATATACTACGGGTATTGTGTGACTTTGTGAAAGTAACATATCTTTAAAGAGTTATTGTATAAAGTACTTTGGGGATAAAAACCCGATCTCGTTAATCATATAGTAGAAAGTACCTTATGTGTGAATAACTTGATTGTATTGGTTTGTGATAGCCTTGTAATACCTTCGTGTTGATTTGATAAGTAATCATATTAGGATGCTACGTGTGATAGTGATACGTGATGTTTGTGTAAAGGGGTTTTCCTTGATTGTGCTTATGTTGTTTAAGCGATAAACTGTTATGTTGGTATTATACCACTCACCGTGTTTCCGGGGGTTAAGCTACCCTCCGATGCGGGGTAGACTCAGGCGGTCTGGGACCATGATTCGAGAATACCTCATGCGGGTCCTGGGGGCCTATGCGAGCTCACGAGTTCGGAGTTAGTGTGCGGCCTTTATGGTCATGCGGTCTATGTGGCCATGCGGATCGCGAGTCGGGGCGATGCGGGAGTAGCTACCCTCGATGCGGGGTTATACCTCATGCGGGCCTATGAGATTGGCCTATGCGAGTGCGGGGAGTTCGGGGCTAGACGCGCATTTGATATTGCGGGCGGCGACCGGCTTTGATCATGTGGCCAGACGGATATCATGATACGATTTATGACCTTGTTAGTACCGTAGGTGTTAGTAGTCGGCTATGCCTTCGCACTTACCACTGCATCGTTTTATTTGGACACAAAGTGGGACCCGTTGTTCATGTGTATTCCTTGGTGCTTTTCTATCATTGGATCGCGGTGAGGAAGGTATTCCACGGGCATGATTGATGTTGTGGGCGTGAGACCCATTGTTATATTGGAGTGATGACTTCGGCGTGAGTCCACGACTAGACATATTCGCTATTTATTGTGAATCGTAGTTTGGTTATCATACATGTCTCGCTTTCTATAGACTACTATGATTTCATTCTGATATCTTCATGTTTCACATACTTGGTACTGTTATCGACCTCGCCCGGGCTGCGTTCATGCCGCAGTAAAGGTACACGATCGTTGATCCTCGCTCTTAGGGTCACGATTCGGCGTTTGGGAAGCTCCGTTCCTCGGAGGCTTATCTTGGTATAGTCCCTGTTGTTGTAGGTGCTACATTCGGGGTATGGCGGCCCCGTCCGTCGTTGTTGTCATATCATTCGTAGAGTGCATGATCTTGTTGTGGCGGGGTTTGTAAAGAAAGGATTAAACTGCTCATTTTGAAAGAGTTGTTATTATTATTTATCTTAGAAAGGTAACTTTCTTGAGATATCGGTGTCTCAATTTATCTTTGTTTCATATCTTGGTTATTTTATATTCACGATTACTCGATGTATGACTACTGGGGTGCGGGTAAGGCACGATCCACGGGCCGGGCGGTCGTGACAAAAGTGGTATCGAGCGATTAATCCTCGGAAAGTGTCTGAGACCGTATCCGATGAGTCTTGATTATCGGTGTGTTGTGCACCACATCAATAATCAGGAGGCTATAGGATATTTAGGATTGGTTTCTACTCTTCTCACTCTGAGATCGTGCCTTAGAGCTGTGTTGTAAGTTGGACCCTCTAACGTATTTCTTTCCCTTACCGTTATGCCTCCGCGTAGGGCAAACCCGGGCCCCGGAGGACAAGGCAGCCGAGGGAGCTGCGAGTAGAGTACAGAGGGTTACGTGGGCACAGGCCCAATCATCACCTGGGGTGGTGCTTCATTCGGGGAGTTTTGCGACGTCACTAGCCCCAGCAGAGTTTAGCACGGCGGCGGCAGTTCCTACTGCGGCCATGACATTTGAACCTTCAGTTCCACGACCGGGGACAGAGAATATAGATTGCAAAAAGGCGACCCTGTTACTAGATATGGATTTGGCTACCAGAGAGTGTACCGATGTACCGCGAGTCTTGATGACTATCTAAGAGAGGGTTGTGCGAAAGTAATTCTTCAGTTAGGCTTGAGCATGGCCTGTGTACGGGCTTATGCGCAGCAGGCCGAGAAACGTAGAGATCGACGGGTTAACCAAGGACAGCAGAAGAGGGCCAGAGCAGCAAGGTCCTTTGGTAACTTTCGAGGCGAGTCACCTCACCAGCAGATTAGATTATGCACGTCCACCAGTGCAGAGAGGTCCTCCGCAGGGTTCAGGACGTTCGGGGTATGCAGGAGTTGGTCAACCTGTGGCTTCCGGTTCACGATGTGCACGCCATCCCGTGGAATGTCGTCTTTTGGTTGGTACTTGTTGTACGGCGACCGCCGTGGTCCGTGTCGAAGAGTGTCCTTGTAGGAGGACTTGGCCTTCGTGTTCGGTGGGTAGTTCGTCACCTTCCTTAGCTATGCCTACGGGCGTGTTTGATTAGAACGACTAAGGGAGAAGCGGAGATATAGATATATATTTAACCTCTAAAGTTTTGTTTATGTGATAAGGTGAGTATACCTTAAGTGCTATGTTACGATAGCAAGGTGTCGCTTATGATTAGAGATCTTGGTTAGTTAACCGAGTAAGATTGGGGGGATAGAGAAAGTGTGAGCCTTAGAGTTTTATACGTAGAGACCTTAGAGGTAAGGCCATCTCGAGTATAGGTGTAGTGTTATGTTTGATCCTTATCGGAGTGCATAGTGCACGTGGGCTATGTTTGTGGGATAAGTCCCGAGTAGCGTGATTTGAAAGAGGTAGTCGAGCTAGGAAGACCGCCAGGTTTTCGTAACATGATTTGTGAAATTATTCCTGATCGGGAGCTAGTGTTTCATGCGACGGGTAGGGTTGAGGCCATGCGGGTCAACCCGCATGTAGTGGTGGGTCGGTTTGTGGTGGTCCCGCCTTGTGGTAGGTCACGAGGTGTTAGGCCCGTGTTTAGTTAACCAACAGACGACGTGGACGATCCGACCGAGTCGCCGGCGAGGTCACCGCCTTGTCTTCTAGCAAAGACCTAGTGCTCGCAGTTGTTGTTTATATCGTAAAGGTTGTAAGGCTGCACGGTGCCTACCTTCACCTTATGGCGCAGTGAAGCCAGTGGTGGCTATTTTCGCTTTCTAAAAGTTTTACCAAGCATGTGTTAAGAACTCAGCAGTCTCAGACCGCATTCGCCTCGCCGTGTTTGGATTTCGTGATAGTTGTGGGATTGTTGTCTCCTGTGGAGGTAGTGTTTAAGCTACCATTTCAATGTTCGGATGTCGCCTTATGAAGCCTTGTAGGGCGGAAGTGTAAGTCGCCGGCCGATTGGTCTGATGTTGGCAAGATTCGGATAGTCGGTTCAGCTTGTTCCAGCAGATCGTGGATAGGTAAAGCTTGTCTAGAAGAGGTTCGCACTCGGAGAAATCGCGGATAATCGGCGACGCTAGAGTTCAGTGCCGACGGTCGGTCTTCTGAAAGTACCACCGGGTTGGGTATGACGAGTTTTGGAAAACAGAGGAACTTAGCCCGAGTTACTTGCCGCCCTTTTCGAGTTCATGTGAAGAATAGGCCAGGTTGCCTATATGTTAGCATTGACGTCCGACTTAGGAGGCAAGACGTCCGGCCTTTTCGTATTGTTATGTTCGAAAGTATCGAGATCCATCCAGAGTGTTCCCGCTATTAATGACCACGTTAGAGATAGTAACCCAGTTTTGGAAACCAAGCGATTTCGAAATGTGGTAGGTTATGAAAGAGTTCGAGTGTACAAGAAGTGTACGCCACTCGTGGATCGACGCGCCGGTACCATTTGTTGGTCGCCGAGTGAACCTCGCGCAAAGTGACAAAAGTGGTATCATTTCTTTTGTAAAGAGAGGCGCGAATGAAGTATATTTTAGACCCTGAGAGAGGTGTTTGTGGTGATGTTAGAGGTGTTTCCTCGTAGACTTGGATGTAAGTATCTGCGCAGGTGTTTCTGTGGCCAGGTGTGGCAGGATTTGTTCTCATAAGTATAGTAGTGAAGACTATACTGGCGCACGTTTGTTTTGAGACTTAGAAGGAACATTCGGGACGAATGTTTCTAAGGAGGGGAGAATGTTATACCCCGTATTTTCAGAGTATGTACGTAAGGACGTACGTAGAAAAATTTGAACTTGAGAATAAGCTTGGCCGATTTATTTTTGTGCACAACACCCGGTTAGAGTCGTTTTTCGACGAAACGTTTTCACAGCTTTCGTAGGGAAAATTCCGGCTATGTCATTTTTAATTTTTGCGGATTTTTCCGAGAGACGAAACATTTTGGACCAACAAGAGGGCGCCACTTGGCACCCTCTCATTGAGCACGCCGGCGGTTCAAGTGGACGAAATGGCCATTGTTTGGTCAAGGGGTTGGTAGGATATTTTTGTGGTAGATGGATAAGGTGCACTTGGCAAGATCTTGGCCCTACACTTGCCTTGCACTTGGCAAGATCTTGGCCATTGGCTGGCCTTTGCTAGACCTATAAATACCCCCTCTTTGATGACTTCTTCATCCATTCTACAAATCTCTAAGTGTTAAAAATCCTCCCCCTCTCTTAGTAGTGTTCTCGTCCAACACCATCCCCCTCCCCCTTGGCCGAGAGCCCTCCCCCCCCTCCTAGTAGTGTGGCCGTGGGGTACTCCCCCCCCCTAGCCTAGTTGTCTCGTATAAAACACCCCCCCTCTTGGTAGAAATACTCTCAAAAGTATTGTTATAATGCCCAAATTACCTTAGCCATATACCTTGTAGTATTCTAAGGTTATACCTTTACATAAAGCCCAGCTTATACTATTATACTTCCCGTCCACAAAACCGAACCCTAAGTAAATCTTCACCCGTAGTTGAAGTTATAAGTAGAAGTTGGTTAGAACTTCTAAGGGTTGTTTGGAGCTGGCCTGAGCGCCGCGAGTAGAGCTAAACCTTGCTCAGGATCGACATTTAAACTCGGATAATTATGGGCTTATCGAGGTAAATATCTTGTCCCTCTATTGTAATTGAAGATTACATGATTGTTAGACTATATAGTTGAAGTATACTATATATAGAACTGAACGTTGATATCGGCAATGTCTTTTGACTTAAGCCTGAATAATAAGAAACCTTTTCGAAAGAAGAGTACTGAACTGTATTTACATAGGACTGTATTACAGTAGACTTGTGTAGCTTTTCTGTGAGGTAGAATTGTGCACGTCCGGTTAGATGTATGAACCCCCCCTGGTTGGCTTGATAGCCCCGATAGAAGAGGAGATTTACGCTCATGGGGAGGTCTGCTTAAATTTTCTGTAGAATGTTCTACGAAGGGATCTAAATGTTAATAAGCGCCTTGTGGCCTTATAGGTTTCAGTACTACGTATGGCGCGATCTACTTGGCTTAAGGAGTAGCCGACGGTTGGAGGTACTTGGAGCGTTTTGCTATTAGTCGATACTCGTCGCGAGGTATGTGAACCTCTTCCTATCTCTTCTAGCATGATATGTGTGAACTATGTAGTACGGTGACGACATACGTGCTAAATGTATTTGATTGGTTTAAAACATAAAGTGTTATAACGGCTTTATGGGAAGTTGGTTATAACAGCTTTAGGTTGGTAAGAAAATACTTGTGGTTTTTAAAAGGTAACTGATTTGAACTATAACTGGCTTGTTATGTGTTAATAAAGAACTTGAAGTAATACTTGGTTTTTGAAAACTTAAGAGTTATACTAGCTTTATGGGAAGTTAGGTATAACGGCTTAAGAATGTTTTACTGATTTCGGAAATCAGAATGTGTATCGACAAACCATCGCAGTCGTTAATAAAAGGAAATGTTTTGACAGATTAAGTATTATTAAACCAAGAGAAACTTCCATCCGCATGAAGCTAAGATGAGACAAAATGATATTTCCTAGGTCATGGTCACAGAATAAGATTGTTATAAACAAGAATATCCTACTCACATATAAGGCTTATGTTTCTCAGATGATTTAAAAGAGAATTATATTCTTAAATAAATAAGGCTAGGAACTACGAAACCTTTCTAAAATAAGAAACGTGAACATTTGAAATTAGGCAAACTTGGACGTTTGAAAAAGAATGTTGTTACTTGGTTTTACTAAGAGAAGTGTTTTGATTTACTTCAAAAGATAATCACTCTATTGTTATATACTACGGGTATTGTGTGACTTTGTGAAAGTAACATATCTTTAAAGAGTTATTGTATAAAGTACTTTGGGGATAAAAACCCGATCTCGTTAATCATATAGTAGAAAGTATCTTATGTGTGAATAACTTGATTGTATTGGTTTGTGATAGCCTTGTAATACCTTCGTGTTGATTTGATAAGTAATCATATTAGGATGCTACGTGTGATAGTATTCTGTGATGTTTGTGTAAAGGGGTTTTCCCTTGATTGTGCTTATGTTGTTTAAACGATAAACTGTTATGTTGGTATTATACCACTCACCGTGTTTCCGGGGGTTAAGCTGCCCTCCGATGCGGGGTAGACTCAGCGATGCAGGACCATGATTCGAGAATACCTCACGCGGGTCCCGGGGCCTATGCGAGCTACGAGTTCCGTGTTAGTGCGCCTTTATGGTCATGCGATCTATGTGGCCGTGCGATCGCGAGTCCGTGATGATGCCGGGAGTAGCTACCGACGCGGTTATACCTCATGCGGCCTATGATTGGCCTATGCGGAGTGCGGGAGTTCAGGCTAGACGCGCACATTTGATATTGCGCGGCGACCAGCCTTTGATCATGTGACGGTTCAGACAGATATCATGATACGCTTTATGACCTTGTTAGTACCGTGGTGTTAGTAGTCGGCTATGCCTTCGACTTACCCCGCATCGCTTTATTTGGACACAGCGTGGACCCGTTGTTCATGTGTATTCCTCGTGCTTTTCTATCATCGATCGCCGGCTGAGGAAGGTATTCCACGCATGATTGATGTTGTGGGCGTGAGACCCATTGTTATATTGGAGTGATGACTTCGAGGCGTGAGTCCCCGACTAGACATGACCGCTTATTTATCATGAATCGTAGTTTGGTTATCATACATGTCTCCCGCTTATAGACTACTATGATTTCATTTACGATCTTCATGTTTCACATACTTGGTACACAGATCGACCTCCTTCGGGCTGCGTTCATGCCGCAGTAAAGGTACACCGCCGTTGATCCTCGCCTTAGTGGTCACAGCGTTTGGGAAGCGCTTCCTCCGAGACTTATCTTCGTATAGTCCCCGTTGTAGGTGCTTACATTCGTGGTATGACGGCCCCGCCCCGTCGTTGTTGTCATATCATTCGTAGAGGTCTGTAGTACTGTTGTGGGCAGGGTTTGTAAAGAAAGGATTAAACTGTTCATTTTGAAAGAGTTGTTATTATTATTTATGCCGAAAGGTAACTTTCTTCAGATATCGGTGTCTCAATTTATACTGTTTCATATCTTGGTTATTTTATATTCCGCTGATTACTCTGATGTATGACTCTCGGTGCGGGTAAGGCACGATCACGCCCGAACGGGTCGTGACATGGTGCCTTACCCCGGGCACCCTAGTGATACAACATCAGAGAAAATCAGCGGAAATAAAAACTCATAAAAGATAAACAGTGAAATAAGAAAACGGGCTAACCAAAACGGTTACCTTTCTGTATATATATAAATAAAAACTTGAACAGTTACATCTTTTACAAACCCTGCCCACAACAGTAATACAGACCTCTAAGAATTTTTATAACAACTATGACGGCACAGGGCCCCGCCATACCCCTGAATGTACAAGTACCTACAATCTCAGGGAATCATACCAAAAGATAAGCCTCCGGAGAAACGGAGCTTCCCAAAACGCTGAACTGTGATCCTATGAGTGAGGATCAACAATCTGTGTACTTACTCATGATGAACGCAAGGCGAGGTCAAGATAACAGTACCAAGTATGTGAAACTGAAAATACAGTAAATGAAATCATAATAGTCTATATAAAACAGGAGACATATATGATAACCAAACTACGATACACAATATGTAAGCAGTCATGTCAAGTCAGGGACTCACGCCCTCAAAGTCATTACTCAAATATAACCGTGGGTCTCACGCCCACCATATCAATCATGCCCGTGGAATTCCTTCCTCACTGCCGGCAGTCTATTATATAATAACACCAAGGAGTACACATGAACACCAGGTCCCACCTGTGTCATAAAACTGTACGGGGTAAGTACGAAGGCATAGCCAACTACTAGGACCTACCGTACCAATAATGCTATAAAACTGTATCGCGAGGTCTTTCTAGACCGCCACATGATCGGCAGGCCACTCGCCTCGGATTATCAGGCGATCTAACCCCGAACTCACCGCACTCGTAAAGCCACATAGGCCCGCATGAGGTACTCCTCGCATCGGGGGTAGCTAACCCGCGGCATCTTTCTGGACTCCCGCAGCCCGCATGGCCTCACATGGACCGCATGAGGTATTCCTCGCATCGGCGTAACACACCCGGAGTGATCATCCCGAACTCCCGCACTCGCATAGGTCACATGGACCCGCATGAGGTATTCCTCACATCGGGGGTAGCTAACCCGCGGCTCATAACAAGTCAGGGGGGTAAGTGATATAATACCAGCACAACGGGCTTATCGTTAAACAACATAAGCACAACAAGAAAAACCCCCTTTACACAAACGTCACAAGACGCTAACACACGTAGCATCATAACATGTTTATTTATCAAACCAACAAGAAAGTATTACAAGGCTATCACAACCAAAACATAGGCAAGTTACTCACACAAGGTACTTTTATTTGATGTCAACAAATCCGGGGTTTTAACCCCAAAGTACTACATACTTTAACTCTTTAAAAAGATCCATTTCTCTCACAAAAGTCACACGATACTCGTAGTATCAAAATAGAGTAACTATCTTTTTAAGTAAACCAAAACAATTTCCATACCTTCTTTTTAAACCAATCTTAAGACAAAAGCATGCCTTCCTTTTTAAACCATTTTAAGACAAAACCATGCCTTCCTTTAAAACAAAGACACTTTTCCTTTTTATAGTCAAGTAGCAATATACTTTTTAAACCAAGTGTCTTACTCTTTTAAAAACAAGTAACCTATACCTTTAAATCAAGTTACTTCTCCTTTCCCAAAATCAAGTTGTTTATAAGTCAAGTCTCTTTACTTTCAAAAACCAGTCTCCTAATCTTTAAATCATATCTTTTAAGGAAACCAACCTCCAACTTTTAAAATGTCAAGTTATCATTTTAAATCCAATGATAAAACCATTCTTTTGTTTTCATAAAGTCGTTATAAATAACTTCCCACAAAGCTATTATAACACTTTATGTTTTAAACCAACCAAGGACAACTATTCTCATTTTCGAAATCAAGATAACTTTATTCTTTAAAAGACCACACACCCATTACTCATGAATGAGGTTTTACAACTTTTTAACATAATTCAAGTCCTTAATATTTCATAACAAGTCACTTAACTTTGGAATCAAGTCAAGGACACAAAAGGAAAATTAAATTCCTTTAAACACACGCAAGGCCTACCGTGACTATATATATTTCACAACAATCATGCTAGAAAGGATAGGAATAGGTTCACATACCTCGCGACGATTATCGACAATAATCAAAATGCTCCAAAGTAATATAACCCTGCTAGCCTTTTCCACCCTTCAAGTAGAATACGCTACTCGTAGTACTTCAACCTATAATGGCCATAAAACGTTTATTAACTTCTAGATCCCTTCGTAGAATATTTCTAAGTACAAGGTTCCATATTCTACGGAAAAATCGGCAAGACTCTCCCCGTAACCACATAAATAACCTCCACTATCAAGGCCCGCTACCAGGCCAACAACTCCCATGAGATTACACGCTTAACCTGACGTGTACAATTACGCCCCACAATAATACTACAAGTTCATCAGAAATACGGTCAATGTAAATACAGTTCAATTTTTATCAATAATCATTCTATATATAGTAAACTCAACTATACATTACTACAACATGTAATTTCCAATTACAATAGGGGGATAAAGATCATTACCTCGATAAGCCCAAAATTATCCAAGTTTTATAAGTCGATCCTGAGCAAAGTTTAGCTCCTAATCCTTACGCTCCAACCCGCTCCAAGCAACCCTTAGAAGTTTCTTAACAACTTCTCTTAACACTTCATCTAACTATGAAGATTTCCCTAGGGTTTCATTTTTGCGACTATTGGAATAAAGTAGTGTTTTCGGGCTCTTAGTATAAAGATAACTTTGGAATACTACAAGGGATTTTAGGCTAAGGTATATGGGATTATAACAATACTTGAAGAAATTCTTTCACAAGAGGGGGGGGTGTTGGACGAGAACCACAAAGGGAGGGAGGGGGAATTTTCGCCTTGGAAAAATATTTCAAGTGAGGGATGAATAAAGTCTTGCAACAAGGGGGGTATTTATAGAGAAATCAATGGCTAGGATCAAAGCAAGTGTATGGTGAGGATTTGGTCCATGTGGGAGTGGAGTCTTCCAACGAAGTGTCCACCACAACAATGAGACATGTGGCTACCACAACAATGTGTCTCAAAAAACGTCCAAGCCACCCTTAATTTCGGCCAATAGGGCCACATGGGGGTGACACGTGTCGCCCCCCTACTCGTCCAAAATATTTCATCTTCCGAAAAAAATATTTGTAATGCCAAAAATCCGAAAATAAAATGGGCCCCACAAAACCGTAAATTTTCCCCGTGGGCCCCACGTGACCAATTCCGGAAATAAAATTCCATAATTCTAAAATAATCCCAGAAGTCCGAATACCAAATCTGGGAATCCATCCCATTAACGAACCTTTTTCCTCCAAAAAAATCCGGAAACTTTTCCGTCCAAAAAAATCACATCTTTCTTCCTTTCCAATTTTTAATGTCGTATTCTCGTACGTACGTCCTCATATACATACCCTGGAACTACGGGGTGTAACACATCTGCAGGACACTGCCGGATGTTGCGCAATACTGCTGGCAACATCTGCAGAACACTGCAAGATGTTATCCAGGCATAAAACTTAATGTTTCCACAACACTCACACAACATCAACAATCTCCCTCTTTTGCCTTTCTTCACAAAATGTTATACAAACCTAAAAATGCATAGAATTCGACTGATTGTAAATGTTTCTCTTAACATTCCAAACTCAGCAAGATTGTAGTCATGCTCCCTCTCAACCTACATTTTCAAGTTTTAAGTATTGTATTGTAATTTGGGTTAGTAAGAAAATATGTTTTTCAGTCACAACATGCATACAACATTGTTGCAAGTATCAAGAGACTAACATCCATACATCATCCACATAGAATAACCATATTGTAGAGCAACTCACAAAATGATTATAGACTAAGAGTTATCAATTTCATAACCAAGACAATCAATTAGCATCCATCAACATCAAACAAAACAAACACAAAAGTAATAACCAGTCTTAACAAATAACCATTAAAATAAGTTAAACAAAATGTTAAAAAATAATTTGTATCTCATCATCATCAATCTTTTCACCACCATTACCCATCAGCTTCAGACATATTAGACTGTTGTAACTTGCAGTAGCTTCCAGCCGCTTTCTACAAAACATTCCAGTCTCCATTCAGCTCAGCTTAACATCCCCATCAGCAGTCTCCCCATGCATCAGTCACTGGTTCAGCTCCTCCCTCTATATCCTGGCCAACCTCATCTCCCCCTTTTTGTGAAGAAAGAATGTCCTCATAGTAATCATGTGCTCTTATTAGTTCAGCAATCTGCTTGTTGAGCTCCGCGATATGTTTTTTCAGCCACATTTTGGACATGTAAAACTGGGGTTGTGTAGTGTTGCCAACATCTGAGGAAACATACGCACTCCAGTTTTCCCTCTTCCAGGGGATATCAATGACCCTCTCTTTGCTCACAATTATTTTGTTAACTGAGTACATTTCAATGTTGGGACCCAGTTTATCATCCTTCTTGGGCTTGAACCATTGGTTGATAATTATTTGATAGATTAAGGATGGATAGGGAAGGATAGAGTTGTTTTTCTTTTCGGTCAGATTTGCAACATGTTCAAATATTATGGACCCTAGATCAACTTTAAATCCCTTTTCTATTCGGTAAAGCAGTTTTGCTTGCTCTAAGGTAACTACAGTATCATTGAGAGAACGTAGCCAATTAAAAATG
Organism: Przewalskia tangutica; assembly: GCA_029844215.1. Classification (NCBI taxonomy): domain Eukaryota; kingdom Viridiplantae; phylum Streptophyta; class Magnoliopsida; order Solanales; family Solanaceae; genus Przewalskia; species Przewalskia tangutica. Next base: position 111,985,813 of record CM056718.1, read on the forward strand.
GCAAGCTTGTGTAGAGTAGTGAATAATGCGGTAAGTTTAGATATATTGCATCTTGCAGATCATTTGGTGATTAGTCCTCCAGTGAGGTACTTAATCATCTCATTTAGCTCATAAGGGGACTAAATTTGAGTAGATTGTATATTGAGAGGGATTCCTAATGTGTGATTGATGATGTCAGGAGTAAAATCATATATCCTATTGTACAGGTACACCTTCTCAAATTTCTTTGAGATGGTGTCCTTGAACATATGAGTCAAATTAGTATAGAACATCCTAACAATATTTTCACAAAAAGAACCCTTCTCAGTAATTGATAGTAACAAACCTCTACTACTCAAAAATTCAACTAAACCATTTTCTGAGAATAATGTCAAACAAATTACGCGTTCGGAGTACCCTATGTTGGTACCATACCCAATTATATGCACATGCCTTGTAGTCAAATTTAGGAGAGAAAGCCCTTACCTCAGAATCTGTATTAGATTCTGATTGTGTTTCCTCAGCAGGTGATGTTGTTGCAGGTGTTGCCTCTGGTGTTGGGCAACATAATCTGAGTCTGACGAAGGGACTTCTGGTATTACGTTCGATATTGTGTCAACATCCGATGCAACATTCCTGTAGGTCCTCCTGACTCTACGAGGAATATATTTGTTAAGAGGTGTATCATCAGACATCTCTTCTTCCTCACCTTGAGGAAACGGTGATGGACTTTCTGCTGGTGGAGCAGTGGGGTTTCCTCCAAGCTTGCTATCGCATCTTGTCGCTTATAGAGCGAGGACGTAAGATTCAAATCGAGTCTTTTTAGCAATGTGCTTTTGACCCAAAACATTCTCGAAAATGCGCTTTGATCTTCTGGATGGGAATGACGACTCTTTGGGTGATTTCCCTAGGAGTGTGTAGGTAGGTATTGCATCAACATCTATTGGATTATCCGTATCACCTGGGTAACTAACCTTCAATGGTTCGCCAGAACCAGAGATTATTATTACTTTGAAAGAGTAGGAAGGTTCATAGATGGGGTTTTCTATTGGCTGGTAATGTCGGTAAAACTATGGATTTTAATATGGACTGGTGGACATGGATGTGTTGTCTCGTGTGTTGGATGAGCTTGTTTTTTATTTGGGAGAAATCGACATGGGAGATGGTTCGAATACTTTGGGGTTTTGATTTAACTTTGGATTAGAAATAGGGGTACAATTTCCGGTCTTCCATAGATTAAATTGGAATTAAGGTGATTTGACATAAAGTGAAGAGGCAAGTGGACACTTACTTAAGGCAACATCCTAACAACTTGTAACAACATTTCCTAATTAAAAGAGGTTATAATTCAATTAGAATTCTAAACACTCAAAATTAGGAATTAACGACATATAACGTTCAAATTTTTGAATTTTAAAAACAAAAACTGTCCAGATTTAATCGGGATTTGAGGCTAATGTTTTTTAAAAATTAAAATGAACAAAGATAAATAAGGCATAAAGAACGGAAAGATGTTAATTTTCCTAAAAACAACATGATATATACGAGATTGTGATGTTGTCAGCAATGTTGGACAACATTTTGGGCAACACAAGAATTATGATACTACTAGAACTTTTGGTTTGGCTTTAAATTTAGATACATTCAGCATATATCCCCTATGAGTTTGACCGCCAGACCAATGTAACATTTTACCATCAAGTCCCTAATCAAACTTAGTTGAATATATACAAAAATGTTTTAATGTCTAAAAAATATTTTTAAGGTATTTTCAACCTTCTTTGTATGCACATGGTACTCCTATATAATAGGAACGATACCAATATAGAGCTTTGCTCAAAAACTTGTCAAATCTTTAGTATAGGCTTTGCCTACTTTTGACTCCCTTTTTATGACATATATAATTAGTTTATATGCATCATCGCAAAGAACAATATCACATTTAAGTTCTTATTCTTGTAAAGTCATACTTGAGTGACCCAATATGTGCAAAATACTGCAACACCGTCTCGGTATATTGACACATCAGTAGATGTTGTCAGGAGTGTTGTGCAACATCTCAGATAACATCTACCATAAACTGCCTTATTTATACTAAACACAGATCAAAAGAGTTTTTCAAACTAGAAAATCTCTCATGATCTAGAGCCGTGGTGAAAATGTCAGCTAGTTGGTGAACTGTATCCACATGTTCAATATGACTAGTTGTTTTTCTACTAAGTCCGTTAAAAATGATGTCTTATATCTATGTGTTTTGTACGAGAGTGCTGAACAGGATTCTTAGAAATATTGATAACACTCAAATTGTCACAGTACAAAATCATAGTGTTGCTTGATATGTCATACTCATCTAACATGTGTCTTAGCCAAATTAATTGGGCACATCAGCTTCCAGCCGCAACATACTCAGATTCTGCAGTTGAAAGAGAGACACATTTTTGCTTACGACTATACCATGATACTAAGTTATTGCCTAAGTAAAAGCATCCACCACTTGTGCTCTTCCTATCATCAACATCACCAGCCCAATTCGAGTCACTATACTCTATTAGATTAGGGTTAGTGTCTTTGGTGTACCAAATTTCCAACTCACGTGTGCCAGCAATATATCTGATTATACGCTTGACAACATTTAAGTGGGATATTTTGAGACTGGCCTGAAATGTAGCACACACACACTGAATATAATGTCTGGACGACTAGAAGTAAGGTACAAAAGACTACCTATCATGGACCTAAATAATATTGCGTCAACATATTATTTGACATCGTCTGTACATACCTGTTGGGTCGATCCCATTGGTGTTATCATGTGTTTTGCATTCTCTAATCCAAACTTTCTAACTAGGTTCTTGGCATATTTACTTTGGGATACAAATATCACATCTTCATTCTGTATAATCTGCAAGCCTAAGAAGAAAATTAGCTCTCCAATCATGCTCATCTCAAATGTTGTCGACATTGCTTCGATAAAAAACTTCAAAAATGATTCTGAGTCAAACCAAACACAATATCATCAACATAGATTTAAGCTATTATTACATCTATACCGTGTCTTTTGATGAACAGTGTTCTATCAGCTTCTCCACGGTTAAAACCAAACTCAATAAGGAAGTTAGCTAGACGATCATACCATGCACGAGGGGTTTGTTTCAACCCATACAAAGTTTTCTTGAGCTTGTATACATAATGTGGATAGTGAGGATCCTCACATCCCTTTGGTTGTTCAACATACACTTTTTTGTCCAAATATCCATTAAGGAAAGCTCCTTTAACATCTATTTGACGCAAGGTAATCTTTAAATAGCAAGTAATAGCAATAAGCAATCTTATTGACTCAATTCTAGCCACCGGAGCGAAGGTCTCGTCATAATCAATTCCTTCCATTTGTGTATAGCCTTGAGCAACAAATCGAGTTTTGTTTCTAACAATCTTCCCTAACTCATCTGATTTGTTCTTTAATATCCACTTGCTCCCAATAACATTTGTATCGTTGGGTCGTGGTACCAAGTTCCAAACTTTATTTTGAGTAAATTGTTCAAGTTCTTTTTGCATTGCTTGAATCCAAAAATTATATTTTAAAGTTTCCCCAATGTTTTTAGGTTCTAAAGTAGATGTAAGACAAGAAAGACTAACTTGTTGGTATATGTTGGACATACACACATACTTTACCATTTCTCGGTAGTTAATTGGTTCTTTCTCCCTTGTACGCATCATTTCAAACACTCATCCTATCACTTGGTCTTGTGGATGATTTCTTCTAATCCTTGACGGGGGATCTCTTCTTACTTGATCTTGCATTTCAGTTCTAGACTCCACCTTAACCTATGTGATCTCTTCTGCAGGTTCAGGCGTTGCCTCTGATGTTGTGACAATATCTGATTCTGCAGCTTGCTCTTTTTCTGCCGTAATAATAATATTATTTTCTGATGATTTCCCTGAAATGTCAGTTAGATCATCAAAGAAAACATTGAATGATTCTTGTACAGTCTTAGTCCTCAGATTGTATATCTTGTAAGCATGACTATTTTGGGAATAGTCAATGAATATTTATTTGTTACTTTTTGAGTCGAATTTCGTCAACTTATCCCTATCATTTAATATGTAGTAGATACATCCAAAAATATGGAAATAATGTGGATTAGGTTTCTTTCCATTTAAAATTTCATAAGGTGGCATTCTGGTACATGGCCTTACATAGACTCTGTTAGTAATGTGACATGCAGTGTTTAAGGCTTCTGCCCAAAACCTTTTTGACAGTTGTTTAGAACTTAATATTACCCTAACCATCTCTTGTAATGTTATGTTCTTCCTCTCTGCTACCCCATTCTGATGTGAAGTCTTGGGTGCTGAAAATTCATAGAAGATACATTTCTTTTCACAAAATCTTGCAAAAGATTGGTTTTCAAATTCCTTTCTATGGTCAGATCTGATTCTGAAAATAGGAGAACAGAACAAATTCTTAATTCTAGAGTAAAGTATCATAAACATGCCAAAAGTTTGTGATTATTTTTTAAAAATAGATCCAGGTATATCTAGAAAAATCATCTACAATCACATAGGAATATCTCATGCCTCCTAGGATCTCTACTTCAATAGGACTCATAAGATCCATGTGTAATTATTGAAAGCAGTGAGACGTACCTGAGTGTTGTCCATCATATTGGGCAACTTCATGGGAAACACGAGTTTTCTTACCTTTTAAACAATCCTCGCACACTTTTTATCAGTTGGAACCAGTTTGTGAATGCCTTTAACAGCTTCATAAGAGATTAATTTCACTAAGTTGCGATAATTGGCATGTCACAATTTCTGATGCCAAAGTGTAGTGTTGTTGACCCTAGTAAAATTGCAGGCTAGTTGTTACACCCCGTAATACCAGGGCTACTAATTGAGAACGTGATTAAGAATTTAAGATTTGAATTTTGGAAGGAAAGAATAATTACATTTTCTTAAGGAAAATTTCAGAAAAAAATTATTAACTTGGAGTATAATACTTCTAATTGGATTTATGGACTTAGTATTGGATTATAAGGTGTTGGAATTAATAATATGGAGTCCGCCGAGAATTTCACAATTTCGTGGGGGCCTTCGAAAAATTATAATATTTTGGACCAATCGGAGGGTGACACGTGGCACCCCTCCACTTGTCTTGCTAAGATGACAACAAATTAGATATTTTGAGAGGGGACAAGTGGACATGGGTCCCACTTCATGTTATACCCCGTATTTCCAGAGTATGTATGTGAGGACGTACGTACAATTGTATAAGCCCTAATTAGGTTTAGGATGAAATTGTGAACTTTCGACGGAAAAGATTCCGAACTCACAAGGAAATTCTACGTTTTTAATATTTTAACCGATTACGGATTTTTCCGAGAGATGAAATATTTTGGACCTATAGGAGGGCGACATGTGTCACCCTTAGTTGGCATGGGTTGGACGAAATGTTGGGCTAGTGGACAAGTCAAAAAGTCAAGTCTTGCAAGATATTTTCTTTGGGTGAGTGGGAGTAGGTGGACGATTTTTTGTGGGCAAGTGGGAGCTTGCCTTGGACGTTTTTTTTGTGCTAGTGGAAGGCCACATGGCTCTTTGTTGTGGTGGACATATGTTCCAATTTTGTGGTGGACATATGTCCCATTATTGTGGTGAACACTTGGTGGAAGACTTCACTTGAACAAGCTACCAAATCTACACCCTCCACTTGCTTGAATCTTGGCCCTTCATTGTTCTATAAATACCCCCCTCTAGTGCAAGACTTCTTCATCCATTAAACATTTTCCAAGTCTCCAAAATCCCTCCCCCTCTTAGTAGTTCTCGTCCAAGTCCTTCCCTCCCCCCTTTCCTAGTAGTTTCGTCCGAACCCCCCCTTGGTAGAAAAATATTCTCCAAGTATTGTTACTATTCCAAAATACCTTAGCCAAATACCTTGTAGTATTCCAAAGTCACCTCTATACTAAAAGCCCGGAAATACTACTTTATATCATTTAGTCACAAAACGAAACCCTAGGAAAATCTTCATAGTTGGTTGAAGTGTTAAGTATAAGTTGTTTAGAAACTTCTAAGGGTTTCTTGGAGCTATCGGAGCATGCAAATTAGGAGCTAAACGTTGTTCAGGATCGACATTTAAACTTGGATAATTTTGGGCTTACCGAGGTAAATATCTTGTCCTTCTATTGTAGTTGGAGATTACATACTATAGTAGTAAAGAAATAAGTATAAGATATATGGAAGGAGGGTATAAAAGAAGAGAATTGAACCGTACTTACATAAGACTGTATTTACAGTAGACTTGAGTAGTTTGACGGGTAGGGAAGTGCTGCCCAATTTTTCGTAGGATAGAGAACCTTCTGCTTAGAATATTCTACAGAGTAGTCTAGACGTTGATAGACGTATTTGACTATTATAGGTTGATACTCTGCGCGCGACATATTCGACTTGGCAGGTGGATTTCGCCGAGGAGGTATGTGATTCTTCCTATACTCTTGAGCATGATTTGTTGTAAACTATATAGTACGGTAGACGTACGAGTGTGAAATGAATTTGGTTTATTTAAAACATAAAGTGTTATAATAGCTTTATGGGAAGTTAGTTATAACGACTTTATGAAGTTAAAATAAGAGACTTTACTTATAAACGGCTTGATTTTGGAAAAGGAGAAGTAACTTGATTTAAGTATGGGTTACTTGTTTTAAAAAGAGTAATTTACGGGGTTTTAAAAGTATACTTGATATTGTCTTAAAAACTATAAAGCACTTAGTTTAAAAAGTATAGAGTACTTGATTTTAAAAGTCTTGTAAAGATTTTTACGAAAGTGAAGTAATTTGGTTTGAAAAGAAAACGTGTTTTTGATACTACGAGTATTGGTATCGTGTGGCTTTTACGTAAAAGAGGTCTTTTTGAAAGAATGAAAGTATGTAGTATTTTGGGGTTGAAACCCGGATTGTTGACATAAAATGAAAGTAAGTTGAACTTGCCTATGCTTGTTGTGATAGCCTTTGTTGTGCAAGTGTTTTGATTCTGTGCTACCGCGTCTCTCGGGGAGGGCCGGCTATCTGATTGATTGTTTGGACATACTGACACGTTGGATGGTCCACGAGTATGCGTCCACTTTGAGTAGTATCTGGTTATTTCTTTTGGACATACTGACACGTTGGGTGGCCCACGAGTATGCGTCCACTTTGAGTATTATCTTGTTATTTCCTTTGGACATACTGACACGATGGGTGGCCCACGGGTATGCGTCCAGTAGGATGGTTTCATGGCCATGCTTATACCGAGGTAAGATGCCGGGGCATGCGGTCATTGTGAGGATTATGTTATTTATCCATGGACGGCTAATCCATGAAGCTTGCCGCGGTGACGAGCGATCACGGGCTTGATTTGTACATGTGGTTACAGGCACACTTTAGATACTTGTCCTGGTCATTTCTCGTGTATCGGCAGGCTCTGGTAGATAGCTTAAGATACTTGCCACGGTCATATCTCGTGAGACGGTAGGCTATCAGACGCTAGCTTTAGATACTTGCCTCGGCTTGATTCGTGGCTGGTTTGGATCTGGTAGTTGGCTTCCGTACCTTGCCCGTGAAGTTTTATGACTAGCCTTCGGATCTGGTAGTTGGCTACTCTACTTGGCCCGATCGGTTTAATGATGCAGGCAGGATCTAGTGTTCAGGTCCACATATGGGTGTTGTTTTACATCATGTACTGCCGGCAGTGAGGAATGGGTTCCACGGGCATGATTGATATTATGGGCGTGAGACCCATAGTTATGTGTGAGTGATTATTTTGAGGATATGCGTCCCCTTACTTGACATAACTGTTTACTTATTGCGAAATGATTTTATAAAATGATGAAATGTGATTTCATTATAGTATTTTCAGTTTCACATACTTGGTACCTGTTGTACTGACCTCCTTCGGGGGGCTGCGTTCATGCCGCAGGTAGAGGTACACCAGTTGTTGATCCTCGCTCTTAGGGTCGCAGTTTGGGAAGCTCCGTTTCTCCGGAGGCTTATCTTTTGGTATAGTCCTCACATCTGTAGGTACTTGTACATTCAGGGGTATGGCGGGGCCCTGTCCCGTCATAGTTGTTGTTACATTCTTAGAGGTCTATAGTACTGTTGTATAGTTGGGATGTAACTGTTCACTCTTGATATATATATACATGCCGAAAGGCAATCTTTTATTGGTTAAACTGTTTCTCATTTCATATTGTTTCTTGTCTTGTTTTTTTATATTCCACTGGTTACTCTGATGTATGTCTACTTGGGTGCCCGGGTAAGGCACCAGTCACGGGCCCGGGATCGGGTCGTGAAAAAGTGGTATCAGAGCAGTTAGTCCTCGGAAAGTGTTTACAGACCGTATCTAGTAGAGTCTTGAATATCGGTGTGTTGTGCACCACACCAATAATCAGGAGGCTGCAGGATAATTAGGATTGGTTTCCATTCTTCTCATTCTGAGATCGTGCCTTAGAGCTGTGTTATAAGTTGGACCCCTCTGACGTATTTCGTTTTTAGCAGTTATGCCTCCACGCAAGGAAACCCGGGCCCAGATGGGCAAGGCAGCCGAGGGAGCTGCTAGTAGGACACATAGGAGTACGAGGGCGCAGGCCCGGTCATTACCTGAGATAGTGCTTCAGACGGCGAGTTTTGCGACGCCGCCGGCCCCAGCAGAGTTTAGAGCCGCAGCAGTGGCTACTGAGACCACGGTACCTGAGCCTCCACCCCACACCTGGAGCAGAGAGATGGGTTCTGGAGATGGCCCGATTAGCCGTGATCGTGGCGGCATAAGGATAGGCTGGATGCAGCAGTTCCAGTAGCACCCGTGGTTCACCCGAGATCGGATAGTTTGAGGCTACGGGATTTTCTGAGTTGTAGCCCGCCAGAGTTCTACGGGTCGAGGCCTGAGGATGATCCGCAGGAGTTCATCCGACAGTTACAGCGGATCATGAGAGTGATCAAGGCTTCGGAGACCGAGTCAGTGGTCCTAGGTTCGCATCGGCTGCGTGATATCGCAATGATCGTTTGATTCATGAGCTGTCCCGGTGAGCATGCACCTCCAGCTATTTGGGACGAGTTCTCGGAGGCATTTCTCAGCCATTTCTTGCCTCCACAGATGAGGAGAGCACGGGCCGACAGATTTCTGATGCTGAGACAGAGAGGGCGTACGGTTCGGGAGTACAACGTGGAGTTCGACTCGTTGGCTCGGTATGTCCCCGCGTTAGTAGCAGATATGGAGGACAGAGTGCATCGCTACGTCACAGGGCTTGATGACTACTTGGCAGAGTCTTGCTCGGGTGTAGCTCTTCAGCCGGGCATGGACATTGCCCGCATACAGGCGTATGCACGGGGTCGGGTGAGGAGCGGAGAGGCCGATTGATTGACCAATACCGCGAGAGAAGGCCAGACAGCAGGTCCTTTGGTGACTTTCGATGACCGCCTCAGCGAGACTAGTTATACGCCTCCGCCAAGATGCAGTGGTCCTCACGCCTTGTGGCTTCTAGGGTATTCGAGCGTGCCGGGGCTCCAAGGGTTCAGTTTTCGGGAAGTTGGGGTCTGTCAGATGGCCACCCCGACCTCGGTGGCGGTGTGGTAAACCCCATGCGGGGGAGTGTCACTGTATTCAGAGGGCTTGTTTTACATGCGGCCAGCAGGGCCATTTTGCGAGAAATTGTCCGACCGGGGGTAGCTCGGATGTAGAGACCCGGCCTTCGGGATCAGCTGCGGGTTCTTCGCCTTCGATAGCTAGGCAGGATGTTCATACACCGGCAGGCCATGGCAGGGGTCGTGGTGGAAGTTCCCAGTTCTAGCGGTCCTTGGAAACCGCCTATTTGATTTCAGGTATATCCTTAACCCTCTAGAGATTAGTATATGTGATAAGATGTGTATATTTTAAGTGTTATGTTCAGATAGCATTGTGTTAATTGTGATTAGAAAACATGGTTAGTTGAAAAGGGAAGATTGGGGACAGGGAAAATTGTGAGCCTTAGAATATGGTAATAGTTGAGACCTTAGATGTAAGGCCGTCTTGAGTAAAAGATTTTACAGTTAGTCTTTGTCGAAGTACTTGGTATGCGTGAAATATATTGTGGGATGATTTCATGGGTAGTGTGAGATGGAAGTGTTAACTTTCATGGCGTGAATTAGTAAGATTGTTCCGGATCGGGGAACGAGAGAGTTTGGCGCAACGGTGGGTCGGGTTGAGGCCATATTGCGGGTCAACCCGCAGCCCAGAGTGAGGTGGGGTCAGTTCAAGGTGTTCCCGCCAGGTGGTAGGGTCACGAGAGTGCTAGGCCCAAGTTTAGGTAACCATCATATGAGTTCGTGGATGTGTTCGACCAGAACCAGATCGTGAAGGCCAGGAATGGCCTTGAAGGAGTTTGAGGATAGGTTACGGGCCGGTGTTTTGATTTCAGGGGTAGATGTAAGGATTATTTGCCTCTTGTTGACAGAGCATTATAATAGCTACCATTTCAGTATTCGGATGTCGCCTTATGAAGCCTCGTATGGGCGGAAGGGTAAGTTGTCAGTCGATTGGTTCGAGGTTGGCAAGGTTCAGATAGTTGGTCCATACTTGATTCAGCAGGATGTGGGTAAGGTGAAGCTTGTCCAGAAAAGGTTTTTAGCACTCGTAGTCAGCGAAGTCGCGGATAATCTGCGTCGACACTTGGAGTTCGTGCCGACGTGGGTCTTCTTGAAGGTACCACCCCGGAAGGGTGTGACGAGATTTGGAAAGCAGGGAAAACTTACCCCGAGGTACTTAGGGCATTTTCAGATTGTTTTAGAATAGGCCAGGTTGCCTATAAGGTAGCACTGTCGTCCGACTTGGGAGGCAGTACGTCCGGTCTTCCATATTGCTATGTTTCGGAAGGGTATCGGAGATGTCACGACCCGAACCCGGGCCCGTGACTGGTGCCTTTCCCCGGGCACCCAAGTAGACATACATCAAAGTAATCAGCGGAATATAAAACAAGACATGAAATAATATGAAGTGTGAAAGCTTTATTCGAGAAAAGTTGCCTTCGGCATATATATAAAAACTTGAACCCGACGATTACATCCCTTTACAAACTCGCCACAACAGATTACAGACCTAAGAATGATATGACAACAATGGCGGACAGGCCCGCCATACCCCTGAATGTAAGTACTACAACGACAGGGGACTATACCATCGATAAGCCTCCGAGAAACGGAGCTTCCCAAACGCCGAATCGTGACCCTATGGCGAGGATCAACAATCGTGTACTTACTCATGGCGTATGAATCGCCACGACCGAACCGGGCCGTGGATCGTGCCTTACCGTGGCACCCTAGTGATACAACATCGTAGAAAATCAGCGGAAATAAAAACATGAACATGAATTAAGAGACATGATAAATAAACAAAGCAACCAAAAATTGCCTTGATATATACATAAATACCCAACAGCTTATCCTTTTTACAAACCCCGCCACAACAAAGCATGCACTCTAAGATTTTTACAATGGCTATGACGGACAGGGGCCCCGCCATACCACGAATGTACAAGAACCTCTGCACTCAGTGGTAACATACCAAAAGATAAGCCTCCGAAGAAACGGGGCTTCCTAACACGAATCGTGATCCTATGGCGAGGATCCACAACCGATGTACTTACTGCGGCGTGAACGCAACCCCGGGAGGTCGATGCAACAGTACCAAGTATGTGAAATCAGAAACATCAGTAAATGAAATCATAATAGTCTATATAAAGCAGAGACATGTATGATAACCAAACTACGATTCACAACATAAAAGCGCCATGTCAAGTCGTGGACTCACGCCTCAAGTCATCCTCATGCCCGTGGAACTCATTCCTCACTGCCGGCAGTCTAGGTATAAATCGTGTGGAATACGTGTCCCGGCCCATCCCGTGGGACTCGGTAAAGAATCAGCTGGAATACGTGTCCCGGCCCATCCCATGGGACTCGGTAGAATCGGATGAAATCGTGTCCGCCCATCTCACGGGACTCGGTAAAGAATCATGTGGAATACGTGTCCCGGCCCATCCCATGGGACTCGGTGAATAATCAGATGGAATACGTGTCCCGGCCCATCCCATGGGACTCGGTGAATAATCAGATGGAATACGTGTCCCGGCCCATCCCATGGGACTCGGTGAAGAATCAGATGAAATACGTGTCCCGGCCCATCTCGTGGGACTCGGTGAAGAATCGTTCATAACAAATCACCGCCCTCCATCGAGACGCGGTGGTATAGAAATACAGATTTGCACAACAAGGCTATCAAACACAAACATAGGCAAGTTACACACAACTCAAGTTTATTTTAGGCGAAGTCGGTTCGACCCCAAAGTATTACGTACGTTAAATTCTTTTTAAAAGATCCATTTCTTTTATAAAGGTCACCCGATACCCGTAGTATTAAAATAGAGTGACTCACATTTTTAGGTAAACCAAAACACTTTCCTTTTCAACATCAAGTAACAACATTCTTTTCCAAAAGTTTAAGTTTGCCTAATTTCAAACCCTTAGGTCTCTTATGTTATAAAGGTTTCATAGTCCATAGACTTAATCACTTAAGAATATAATCCTCTTTTAAATAATTTGATAAACATATGCCTTATATGTGAGTAGGTTATTCTTGTTCATAATCAATCTTATTAAAGCAGCCATGATCTAGGAAATGTAATATCATTTTGTCTCATCTTAGCTTCTATGCAGATGGAGGTTTCTGCTGGTTTTAATAATACTTAATTAGTCAAAACATTTCCTTTTACTAACGCTGCAGTGGTTTGTCGATATTCATTCTGGTTTCCAAAATCAGTAAAACATTATTCCTTTTAAAACCAAGTACTCATTACTCACGAATGAGGTTTCACACAAAACTCATATTAATTCATTCAAGTCAAGTCTCTTATCTTTTAAGATCAAGTCTCTTAACTTCTAACAATCAGTAAATCATTCTCTTTACCACTCTTAAGACGTTATACCTAACTTCCCATAAAGCTAGTATAACTCTTATGTTTTCAAAACCAGGTATTGCTCTTCTTTCAAAACGGTTTCTTAGTCTTTTGAAATACTTCGAGATTCTTATTTATCATACGTCAAGTCAGTTATAAATCAAATCAGTTATCTTTTAAAAACCACAGAGCATTTCTTACTTACATAAAGTTGTTATAACCAACTTCCCATAAAGCCGTTATAACACTTTATGTTTTAAACCAATCAAATACATTTAACACATGTACGTCTACCGTACTACATAGTTATACACATATCATGCTAGAAAAGATAGGAAAAGGTTCACATACCTCGCGACGATTATCGACTAATAGCAAAACGCTCCAAGTACCTCAAACCGTCGGCTACACCTTAAACCAAGCAGCTCACGCCACACGTAGTACTTCAACCTATAGAGGCCACAAGGCGCCTATTATCATCTAGATCTCAACGTAGAATATTCTACAGAAAATTCGCAAAGACTCTCCCCGCAAATCACAAGAAACTCCTCTCTATCGAGGCACGCTAACAGCCAACAACTCCCTAGAGGGGGGGTTCTCCGTCTAATCCGGCCGTGTACAATTCTACTTCACAAAGCTACAAGTCTCATCAGAATACATCTATGTAATTACAGTTGATTCTTCTCTCTAAATTCAGCTTAAGTCAAAAGACATTGCCGCATAATTATGTTCATTCTATATATAGTATACTTCAACTATATATTCCTACACATGTAATTTCCAATTACAATAGAAGGTCAAGAGTGTTTACCTCGATAAGCCCAAAATTATCCAAGTTTATATGTCGATCCTGAGCAAGGTTTAGCTCCTACTCCGTGCGCTCCAACCCGCTCCAAACAACCCTTAGAAGTTCTAACCAACTTCTACTCAATTACTTCAACTATCAATGAAGATTTCCTTAGGGTTTCGTTTAGTGGCTAAAGGAAGTATAATAGTATTTTCCGGGCTCTACGTATAGAGGTAACTTTTGGAAAGTACTACAAGGTATTTGGGCTAAAGTATTTGGGCATTATAACAATACTTGGAGAGTATCTCTATACCACAAAGGGGGTATTATACGAAAACAACTAGGCTAGGGGGGGTACCCCACGGCTAGCACCACAAGGAGGGGGGATACTTTCGGCCAAGGGGCCTTCTCAAGGGGGGAGGGTGGTGGCGGACGAAACACTAGAAGGGAGGGAGTATTTGAGACTTAGAAAGATTGCTCAATTTAGGATGAAATAACTCTTCAACAAGTGGGGTATTTATAGGTCAAGAAATGACCAACCAATGGCCAAGATTCATCCAAGTGTAAGGCAAGTGTAGGGCTAGATTTAAGCCAAGTGCACCTTATCCATCTACCACAACAACTTGCACAAAATATCCTACCAACTAAAGCTCACCCTTTCGTCCATTACCGCCCAATCTCACGTCCAATGTGAGGGTGACACATGTCACCCTCCCGTTGGTCCAAAATGTTTCGTCTCTCGGAAAAATCCGCAAAAATTATAAATGACATTGCCGGAATTTTACCTTCGCAAGTTTAGTAAAACGTTTCGTCGAAAAACGATTCTTTTCGGCACTTGTGCCCAAATTTTCGAACCTAGCCAAACCTTAAGGCTTAAATTTATATACGTCCGCCCTCACGTACATACTCTGGAAATACGAGGTATAACATTCTCCCCTCCTTAGAAACATTCGTCCCGAATGTTCCTTCTCAAGACGGATAACGATAAAGTTCTTCTAACAAGTTGCCAACGCCATGTCTGGCCACGAAATAACACATGCGCGCAAATACTTAAATCCAGGCCAACGAGGAACCACCTCGATGATGTAAAACAATACCAACTCTCGCTCTTGGTCCAAGGGACACTCCCTTCGCACATTCATTTCTCACAAATGATTACTCCCATCTTTCAGCACAAGTTCACTTCCTTCCTTACTCGACGTGCCCTTCTCGAACACTCGAACTCTTCTTAGTACACGTACCACACTTCAGTCAACGCTTCTGTTCCCAAGACTTTGGAGTCACCACCTCCAAACTTGGTCATCTTACTAGCCTCAATCTCCCTTAAGGCCATTCCCGGCCTTCACGATCCGCTTCTGGTCGAACATCTCCACGAACTCATACGATGGTCATCTAAACTTGGGCCTAGCACCCTTGTGACCCTACCACCTGGAGGGACCACCCAGAGCTGACCCCACCTCGAAACAGGCCGCGGGTTGGCCCGCAACATGACCCCAACCCGATCTACTTAACGCGTCAAGCTCTCGTTTCCCGATCCGGAACAATCTCACCTATACCGGTCATGAATGCTACCACTTCCATTTTACACTACCCAAGGAATCTTCCCACAATTACTCCACGTAAACTTATACATTCGACAAGGATCACCCGCAAAATCTTGTACTCAAGACGTCCTTACATCTAAGGTCTCAACAGAATATTCTAAGGTTCATCATTTTCACCCTTGAGCTTACCCTTTTTCACTAACCGTGTTTTCTAACTCATAATCATAACGCTATCCGCATATAGCACACAATAATAAGGTCATCATATCATGCATACAAATCTCTGAGGGTTAAGGATATACCGAATCTACCGCTCACTCTAATCATAGGCACGCCTGCAGGCGCATAGCAGTAGGCGCGATGAACACACATCGACCGTGGCCGAGTCATTCGTCTCGCATCCTTCCTATTAGGGCGGTTTCGTCATATGGCTCGACGGCCGCAGAAAAACAAGCACCGCAAAAAGACGACATTCTCGATGGCGTCGCCACATCGCGTACACCGAGGAAAACGTGAACCCGATCGCTAGAACCCATGTATATCGCGGAACCGAAGCCTGGAGCCTCGACCAGCCCCGAATACCCGAACGCCCCAAGATCGCGGAGGACCATTCTGCATCGCGGAGGTACATAACTAGTTCACTGGCCGAGGCGCCCGCCAAAGTTACCAAAGGACCTGCTGCTCGCCTCTTCGCAGATCCTGGTCATTCCGCCGACCCTCCGTGCCTCACATCAGTGCATGAGCTTGCGTCGGGCAATATCCATGCCCGGTGAAGAGCTACACCTGCAAGCCTCGCCAAGTAATCATCTAGCCCTGACGTAGCGGTGTACTCGCCCTCCATATCACTACTACGGGGAACATACCGAGCTAATGAGTCGAACTCCACATTGTACTCTCTAACCGCCCGCCCGCCCCGCTCAACGCGTCAAAAATCTGTCGGCCCGAGCCCTCCTCATCGTGGGGCAAGAAATGTGCAAGAAAAGCCCTTGAGAACTCGTCCCAAACCTGGAGGTGCATGCTCTCCCGACAGCTCCCACGAATCAAACCGATCAGCGAGATCACGCGGTGATGCGAACCCAATACCACCGACTACGCCTCGAGACTCGATCACTCATGATCCGTCAGAGTTGTCGGATAAACTCCACGAGGGTCATCTCGCCTCGATCCATAAAACATCGGGTTACAACTCGTAAAGTCCAGTAGTCTCAAATCGCTCGCCGGTGAACTACGGTGCTCTGGATCGAATCGCCAGATCCATTTATCTCATATCGGCCACGACTTAGCCGCAGAATCGGGCCATCTCCTTGTACTTATCTCATCTCGCTTCCAGCCGTGGATGGAGGCTCAGTATCAGAGTCTCGGCAGCCTGCTGCGCTCTAAACTCTGCCGGCATGGCGGCGCCGCAAAACTCGCCGTCAAGCACAATCTCGTGCATCGATCGCTCGCGCCAGACTCCTCTCAGATCTCACTAGCGCCTCCTCGCCTTCCTTGCCCACTGGTCCCGTGTTGCCTTACGCGAGGCATAATCGTGAAAACAAAATACGTCGGAGGGTCCAACTTATCACACAAATTTCTAAGGCACGATCTCGTAATGAGAAGAAATGGAAACCAATCCTAAATGTCTGCAGCCTCACGATTATAGATGTGGTGCACAACACATCGATAATCAAGACTCTACTAGACACGGTCTCAGAGACACTTTCCGAGGACTAAGCGCTCGATACCACTTTTGTCACGACCCAACCGGCCCGTGATCGTGCCTTACCTGTGGCACCTGGTGATACAACATCGAGAAAATCAGCGGAAATAAAACATGAACATGAATTAAGAGACATGATAAATAAACAAGCCAACCAAAAATTGCCTTCAAGATATATACATAAATACCCGACAGCTTATCCTTTTTACAAACCTTGCCCACAACAAGCATGCACTCTAAGATTTTTACAACGGCTATGACGGACAGTGGCCCCGCCATACCCCAATGTACAAGAACCTGCACTCGTGGTAACATACCAAAAGATAAGCCTCCAAGAAACGGATTCCCAACACGAATCGTGATCCTATGGCGAGGATCCACAACCGATGTATTTCTACTGCGGATGAGCGCACCAAGGAGGTCGATAACAGTACCAAGTATGTGAAATCAGAAACATCAGAAATGAAATCATAATAGTCTATATAAAGCAGGAGACATGTATGATAACCAAACTACAGTTCACAACATAAAAGCAGTCATGTCAAGTCAGGGACTCACGCCCTCAAGTCATCCCTCATGCCCGTGGAACTCCTTCCTCACTGCCGGCAGTCTAGGTATAAATCGTGTGGAATACGTGTCCCGACCCATCCCGTGGGACTCGGTAAAGAATCATGTGGAATACGTGTCCCGGCCCATCCCATGGGACTCGGTAGAGAATCAGATGAAATACGTGTCTCGGTCCATCTCGTGGGACTCGGTGAATAATCAGATGGAATACGTGTCTCGGCCCATCCCATGGGACTCGGTGAATAATCAGATGGAATACGTGTCCCGGCCCATCCCATGGGACTCGGTGAATAATCAGATGGAATACGTGTCCCGGCCCATCCCATGGGACTCGGTGAAGAATCAGATGAAATACGTGTCCCGGCCCATCTCGTGGGACTCGGTGAAGAATCGTTCATAACAAATCAGCCGGCCCTCCATCGAGAGACGCGGTGGTATAGAAATACAGTATTTGCACAACAAGGCTATCAAACACAAACATAGGCAAGTTACACACAACTCAAGTTTATTTTAGGCCAAAGTCCAGGTTCTGACCCCAAAGTATTACGTACGTTAAATTCTTTTTAAAAGATCCATTTCTTTTATAAAGGTCACCCGATACCCGTAGTATTAAAATAGAGTGACTCACATTTTTAGGTAAATCAAAACACTTTCCTTTTCAACATCAAGTAACAACATTCTTTTCCAAAAGTTTAAGTTTGCCTAATTTCAAACCCTTAGGTCTCTTATGTTATAAAGGTTTCTGTCACGACCCGTTCCGGGGCCCGTGACTGGTGCCTTACCCGGGCACCCAAGTAGTCATACATCAGAGAAAATCAGCGGAACATAAAACAATAACATGAAGCCAATGCAATAAGACAGTGAAATAAGAAGACAAAGCAACCAAAACGGTTACCTTCGATATATAAATAACAACTTGAAAGCTACATCCCATTACAACCCCGCCCACAACAAGATTACTGCACTTCTACGAATGATGTGACAACAATCGACGGACAGGCTCGACATACCCCGAATGTAAGCACCTACAACAACAGGGACTATACGAAGATAAGCCTCCGAGAAACGGAGCTTCCCAAACGCCGAATCGTGACCTAAGAGCGAGGATCAACGATCGTGTACCTTTTACTGCGGCATGAACGCAGCCCGGCGAGGTCGATAACAGTACCAAGTATGTGAATCAAAATATCAGTAATACCCTACGTAATTACTGATTCGTTCTCTTCTTTAAATTCGAGCTTAAGTCCAAAGACATTGCCGCAAAATTATGTTCATTCTATATATAGTATACTTCAACTATATATTCCTACAACATGTATTTCCAATTACAATAGGGGATAAGATAATTACCTCGATAAGCCCATAATTATCCAAGTAAAAATGTCGATCTTAGCAATGCTTCGCTCCTACTCCGGTGCTCCAACCCGCTCCAAACAACCCTTAGAAGTTCTACGCAACTTCTTCTTAATACTCCAACCAACTATGGAGATTTTCCTAGGGTTTCGGTTTGAGACAAAAGGACATACTGGAGTATTTCCTGCTCTACGTATAGAGGTATCTTTGGAATACTACAAGGTATACGGCTAAGGTAATTTGGGTATAACAACAATACTTTTGAGAGTATTTCTACCAAGAGGGGGGTATTTATACGAGACAACACCACAAAGGGGGGGGTGTATACCCATCCGCCAACCCCACTAGGGGGTACTCGCCAAGAGGGGGCGTATGGCTCGGCCAAAGGGCCCTCTCAAAGGGGAGGAGGCTAGGGCGAGAACCACACTACAAGGGAGGAGGATTTTAACACTTAGGAAATTTTAGGAATGGATGAAGAAGTCTTCCAGCGGGGGTATTTATAACAAGCCAAGGCCAACCAATGGCCAAGATCATGCCAAGTGCAAGGCAAGTGTAGGGCCAAGATTCACCCATGTGTCCTTATCCATCTACCACCAAAATATCCTACCAACCCCTTGACCAACAAGGCCACCAATCGTCCACTTTATCACACTTTGAGAGGTGCCAAGTGTCGCCCTCTCGTTGGTCCAAAATGTTACGTCTCTCGAAAAAATCCGCAAAAATTAGAAATGACATAGCCGGAATTTTCCCATCGCAAGTTATGTAAAACGTTTCGTCGAAAAACGACTCTAATCGGGTGTTGTGCACAAAGTAAAATCGGCCAAGCCACTTTAAAAGCCCAAACTTTTCTACGTACGTCCTTACGTACATACTCTGGAAATACGGGGTATAACATTCTCCCCTCCTTAGAAACATTCGTCCCGAATGTTCCTTCTAAGTCTCAAAACGAACGCGCGCCAGTATAGCCTTCACTACTATAATTACGAGAACAAACCTGCCACACCTGGCCACAGAAACACCCGCGCAAAATACTTACATCCACGTCCACGAGGAAACACCTCTAACATCACCACAAAACACCTCTCTCCGGGGTCTAGAATATACTTCCTTCGCACCTTCTCTTTACAAAAGAAATGATCACATCTATGCTTGCCATACATGCTCGCTTCTTCCCGATACCACTTTTGTCACTTTGCCGCGAGGTTCTAGTGTCACTCCGGCGACCCAACAAATGGTACCGGACTGCATGCGATCCCTGAGGATGTCGTACCCTTCTTGTACACTCGAACTCTTTCTCATAACCTACCACATTTTTTGTTACTGCTTCAGTTTCCAAATCTCGGGGTTATTATCTCCAACTTGGTCATCATTAACTGGGAACACTCTGGATGGATCTCCGATTTCCTTCTCGAACATAACACGAAAGACTGGACGCACTGCCTCCTAAGTCGGACGGCAAATGCTAACATATAGGCAACCTGGCCTATCCCTCACATGAAAAAAAGGCCCAAAGTAACTCGGGCTAAGCTTCCTTTGTTTTTCCAAAACTCGTCACACCCTATCCGGGGTGGTACCTTCAAGAAGACCGACCGTCAACCTGAACTCTAAGCGTCGTCGCCGATAATCCGCACGATTTCTCTGAGCTGCCAAAAACCTCTTCTAGATAAGCTTCACCCTATCCACAGTCTGTTGGAACAAGCCTGAACCAACTATCTGAACCTTGCCACCATCAAACCAAACGACCGACAACTTACACTTCCGCCCCTACAAGGCTTCATAAGGCGACATCCGAACACTGAAATGGTAGCTTAAACGCTCCCTCCACAGGAGACAACAATCCCCACAACTACCCCTGAAATCCACACACTGGCCCGAGGGCGAATGCGATTCTGAGACTCACCTGAGTTCTTAACCCTGCCTGGTAAAACCTTTAGAAAACGAAAATAGCCACAACCTGGGCTTCACTGCCTGTCATAAGGTGAAGGTAGGCACCCCGTGCAGCCTTACAACCTTTCTGATAAAACAACACTGCCGAATAAACGGTCCTGACCGAAAAACACGATGGGCTGCCCCCATCGGCCCAACTACTGGTTGAACGCATCCACGAACTCGTACGCTGGTTAACTAAACTTGGGCCTAACACCCTCGTGACCCTACCTCAAGGCGGGACCACCACAAACAGACCCCACCACCATACAGGCCGCGGGTTGACCCGCAACGTGGCCTCAACCCGACCCGGTAACGCGCAAAATACTAGCTCCCCGATCCGGAACAATCTCACTAATCACGTTACGAAAACCTAGTGGTCTTCTTAGCTCAACTACCCTCTTTCATTCCACACTACTCAGGGACTTATCACACAATATATCTCACGTGCACTATGTACTCCGATAAGGATTAAACATAACACTACACCTTTACTCGAGATGGCCTTACCTCTAAGGTTTCTACGTATAAAACTCTAAGGCTCACACCTTCTCTATCCCCCAAATCTTACTTGGTTAACTAACCAAGATTTCTAATCACCGTATACACAATGCTATCAGAATGTAACACTTAAGGTATACTCACCTTATCACACATACTATTCCCTAGAGGGTTAAGGATATACCTTTTTCTACTGCTTCACTCCCCTTAGTCGTTCTAATAAAACCTGCCCCGTAGGGCGCATAGCTATGGAAGATGACGAACTACCCACCGATCCTGAAGGCTGAGTCCTCCTACTAGGATATCCTTCGACACCTGGCCCTGACGGCCGTAGGTACAACAAGTACCAACTAAAAGACGACATCCCCCGGGATGACGCCTGTCACATTGTGAACCCTGGGGAAAAACTGAATCCGGCTGGCTGGAACCTAAGTGTAGCTGTGAACCGGAAGCTCTGGAGCTCTGACCAACTCCTGCATACCCCGAACGTCCTGAACCCTGTGGAGGACCACTCTGCACTGGTGGATGTGCATATCTAATCTGCTGGTGAGGCGATTCGCCTCGAAAGTTACCAAAGGACCTTGCTGTTCTGGCCCTCTTCTGCTGTCCTTGGTTAACCCGTCGATCTCTACGTTTCTTGGCTCGCCGCATAAACCCGCATACGTGCCATGCTCAAGCCCAATCAAGAATTTCTCTTGCACAACCTCTTAGATAGTCATCAAGACTTGCGGTACATCGGTATACTCTCCGTAGCCAAATCCATAGTTAGTAATAGGGTCGCTTTGCAATCTATATTCTCTCGCCCCTGGCCGTGGAACCGGCGTTCAAATGTCATGGCCGCAGTAGGAACTGCCGCCGCCGTGCTAAACTCTGCTGGGGCTAGTGACGTCGCAGAACTCCCCGAATGAAGCACTACCCTAGGTAATGATTGGGCCTGTGCCCTCGTAACCCTCTGTACTCTACTCGCCTCCGCCGCTTGCCCTCCTGGGCTCGGGTTGCCTTACGCGGAGGCATAACGGTAAGGGAAAGAAATACGTTAGAGGGGTCCAACTTACAACACAGCTCTAAGGCACGATCTCGGAGTGAGAAGAATGGAAACCAATCCTAAATATCCTATAGCCTCCTGATTATTGATGTGGTGCACAACACACCGATAATCAAGACTCTACTAGATACGGTCTGTAGACACTTTCCGAGGATTAACTGCTCTGATACCACTTTTGTCACGACCCGTTCCGGGGCCCGTGACTGGTGCCTTACCCGGGCACCCAAGTAGTCATACATCAGAGAAAATCAGCGGAACATAAAACAATAACATGAAGCCAATGCAATAAGACAGTGAAATAAGACATGCTAACTAAAAGCGGTTACCTTCGGTATATATAAATAACAACTTGAGCTACATCCCATTACAACCCCGCCACAACAAGATTACTGCACTCTACGAATGATGTGACAACAATCGACGGGACAGGGCCCCGTCATACCCCTGAATGTAAGCACCTACAACAACAGGGGACTATACCAAGATAAGCCTCCGGAGAAACGGAGCTTCCCAAACGCTGAACTGTGACCCTAAGAGCGAGGATCAACGACTGGTGTACCTTTTACCTGCGGCATGAACGCAGCCCCCCGAAGGAGGTCAGTACAACAGGTACCAAGTATGTGAAACTGAAAATACTGTAATACAGTCCTACGTAATTACAGTTCAGTTCTCTTCTTTAAATTCAGGCTTAAGTCCAAAGACATTGCCGCAAAATTATGTTCAGTTCTATATATAGTATACTTCAACTATATATTCCTACAACATGTATTTCCAATTACAATAGGGGGATAAGATAATTACCTCGATAAGCCCATAATTATCCAAGTAAAAATGTCGATCCTTAGCAATGCTTCGCTCCTACTCCGGGTGCTCCAACCCGCTCCAAACAACCCTTAGAAGTTCTACGCAACTTCTTCTTAATACTCCAACCAACTATGGAGATTTTCCCTAGGGTTTCGGTTTGAGACAAAAAGGACATACGGTAGTATTTCCGGGCTCTACGTATAGAGGTATCTTTGGAATACTACAAGGTATACGGCTAAGGTAATTTGGGTATAACAACAATACTTTTGAGAGTATTTCTACCAAGAGGGGGGTATTTATACGAGACAACACCACAAAAGGGGGGGTGTATACCTCTACCAACCCCACTAGGGGTACTCTCGGCCAAGGGCGGTAGGGCTCGGCCAAAGGGCCCACCCAACGGGGGAGGGGGAGGCTAGGACGAGAACCACACTACAAGGGAGGGAGGATTTTAACACTTAGGAAATTTTAGGAATGGATGAAGAAGTCTTCCAAAGGGGGGGTATTTATAGTACAAGCCAAGGCCAACCAATGGCCAAGATCATGCCAAGTGCAAGGCAAGTGTAGGGCCAAGATTCACCCATGTGTCCTTATCCATCTACCACCAAAATATCCTACCAACCCCTTGACCAACAAGGCCACCACTCGTCCACTTTATCACACCAATGAGAGGGTGCCAAGTGTCGCCCTCTCGTTGGTCCAAAATGTTACGTCTCTCGGAAAAATCCGCAAAAATTAGAAATGACATAGCCGGAATTTTCCCATCGCAAGTTATGTAAAACGTTTCGTCGAAAAACGACTCTAATCGGGTGTTGTGCACAAAGTAAAATCGGCCAAGCCACTTTAAAAGCCCAAACTTTTCTACGTACGTCCTTACGTACATACTCTGGAAATACGGGGTATAACAGTTTCATAGTCCATAGACTTAATCACTTAAGAATATAATCCTCTTTTAAATAATTTGAGAAACATATGTCTTATATGTGAGTAGGTTATTCTTGTTCATAATCAATCTTATTAAAGCAGCCATGATCTAGGAAATGTAATATCATTTTGTCTCATCTTAGCTTCTATGCAGATGGAGGTTTCTACTGGTTTTAATAATACTTAATTAGTCAAAACATTTCCTTTTACTAACGCTGCAGTGGTTTGTCGATATTCATTCTGGTTTCCAAAATCAGTAAAACATTATTCCTTTTAAAACCAAGTACTCATTACTCACGAATGAGGTTTCACACAAAACTCATATTAATTCATTCAAGTCAAGTCTCTTATCTTTTAAGATCAAGTCTCTTAACTTCTAACAATCAGTAAATCATTCTCTTTACCACTCTTAAGACGTTATACCTAACTTCCCATAAAGCTAGTATAACTCTTATGTTTTCAAAACCAGGTATTGCTCTTCTTTCAAAACGGTTTCTTAGTCTTTTGAAATACTTCGAGATTCTTATTTATCATACGTCAAGTCAGTTATAAATCAAATCAGTTATCTTTTAAAAACCACAGAGCATTTCTTACTTACATAAAGTTGTTATAACCAACTTCCCATAAAGCCGTTATAACACTTTATGTTTTAAACCAATCAAATACATTTAACACATGTACGTCTACCGTACTACATAGTTATACACATATCATGCTAGAAAAGATAGGAAGAGGTTCACATACCTCGCGACGATTATCGACTAATAGCAAAACGCTCAAGTACCTCAAACCGCTACACCTTAAGCCAAGCAGCTAACGCCACACGTAGTACTTCAACCTATAGAGGACACAAGGCGCCTATTAACATCTAGATCTCAACGTAGAATATTCTACAGAAATTTAGGCAGCACCTCCCCCCGCAACCGCGTAAATCTCCTCCTCTATCGAGGCCTGCTAACAGGCCAACAACTCCCTAGAGGGGGGGGGGGTTGTACGTCTAATCCGGACGTGTACAATTCTACTTCACAGAAAAGCTACACAAGTCTATCTGATACACCCCATGTAATTACGATCAGTTCTCTTCTTTAAATTCAGGCTTAAGTCAAAAGACATTGCCGCATAATTATGTTCAGTTCTATATATAGTATACTTCAACTATATATTCCTACACATGTAATTTCCAATTACAATAGAAGGTCAAGAGTGTTTACCTCGATAAGCCCAAAATTATCCAAGTTTATATGTCGATCCTGAGCAAGGTTTAGCTCCTACTCCGTGCGCTCCAACCCGCTCCAAACAACCCTTAGAAGTTCTAACCAACTTCTACTCAATTACTTCAACTATCAATGAAGATTTCCTTAGGGTTTCGTTTAGTGGCTAAAGGAAGTATAATAGTATTTTTCGGGCTCTACGTATAGAGGTAACTTTTGGAAAGTACTACAAGGTATTTGGGCTAAAGTATTTGGGCATTATAACAATACTTGGAGAGTATCTCTATACCACAAAGGGGGTATTATACGAAAACAACTAGGCTAGGGGGGTACCCCACGGCTAGCACCACAAGGAGGGGGGGATACTTTCGGCCAAGGGGCCTTCTCAAGGGGGGGAGGGTGGTGGCGGACGAAACACTAGAAGGGAGGGAGTATTTGAGACTTAGAAAGATTGCTCAATTTAGGATGAAATAACTCTTCAACAAGGGGGGTATTTATAGGTCAAGAAATGACCAACCAATGGCCAAGATTCATCCAAGTGTAAGGCAAGTGTAGGGCTAGATTTAAGCCAAGTGCACCTTATCCATCTACCACAACAACTTGCACAAAATATCCTACCAACTAAAGCTCACCCTTTCGTCCATTACCGCCCAATCTCACGTCCAATGTGAGGGTGACACATGTCACCCTCCCGTTGGTCCAAAATGTTTCGTCTCTCGGAAAAATCCGCAAAAATTATAAATGACATAGCCGGAATTTTCCCTTCGCAAGTTTAGTAAAACGTTTCGTCGAAAAACGATTCTTTTCGGCACTTGTGCCCAAATTTTTGAACCTAGCCAAACCTTAAGGCTTAAATTTATATACGTACATACTCTGGAAATACGGGGTATAACATGAACGCAGCCAAGGAGAGGTCGATAACAGTACCAAGTATGTGAATCAAAATATCGTAAATGAAATCATAGTAGTCTATATAAAGCGGGAGACATGTATGATAACCAAACTACGCTCACAATAAATAAGCGATCGTGTCAAGTCGTGACTCACGCCTCAAAGTCATCACTCAAATATAACTATGGGTCTCACGCCCATAACATCAATCATGCCGTGGAATACCTTCCTCACCGCCAGCCTATGATATAAAAGCACCAAGGAATACACATGAACACCGTGTCCCACTGTGTCATAATAAAACCGTCACGGTAAGTGCGAAGGCATAGCCGACTACTAAAACCCACGCACCAATAATGCCATAAAACTGTATCACGAGGTCTTTCTAGACCGCACCATATGATCGAAGCGGGCCACTCGCCCTCAGTATCAATGTGCGCGTCAAATCCTGGAACTTCCCGCAGCTTCGCATAGGCCACACACATGGGCCCGCATGAGGTATTCCCGCGTCGAGGGTAGCTACTCCCGCATCGTCCCCGACTCGCGATCCGCACGGGCCACATGCACCGCATGGCGATAAAGACCACACACTAACCCGGAACTCTCGTAGCTCGCATAGGTCCCTGCACCGCATTTAGGTATTCTCGAATCATAGTCCTGCATCGCTCGAGGTATACCCCAGACGGAGGCGCTTAACCCCGTATCATGTCAAGAGGAGTGGTACAATACTATCATAACGCTTATCGTTAAACAACATAAGCACAAGGGAAACCCCTTTACACAAACATCACAAGATACTAACACACGTAGCATCCTAGACATGTTTACTTATCAAATCAACAAGAAAGTATTACAAGGCTATGACAAACCAACACAATCAAGTTATTCACACAAGGTACTTTCTACTTTATGTTAACCAGTTCGGTTTTTATCCCCAAAGTACTTCATACATTAACTCTTTAAAAGATCCGTTTTTCACAAAAGTCACACAATACCCGTAGTATAAAAATAGAGTGACTATCTTTTAAGTAAACTAAAACACTTCCCTTTGTAAAATCAAGTAACAACATTATTTTCCAAGCGTTCAAGTTTGCCTAATTTCAAATGCTCAAGTTTCTCATTTTGAAAGGTTTCGTAGTTCATAGTTTTGATCACTTAATAATATAATTCTCTTTAAAACAACTGAGAAACATATGCCTTATATGTGAGTAGGTTATTCTTGTTTATAACAATCTTATTAAAGCAGCCATGATCTAGGAAATGTAATATCATTTTGTCTCATCTTAGCTTCTATGCAGATGGAGGTTTCTACTGGTTTTAATAATACTTAATTAGTCAATACATTTCCCTTTATTAGCGCTGCAGTGGTTTGTTCGATACTTATTCTCATTTCCGAAATCAATACAAGGCGTTTATAAACAATTAAGTAAACCGTTCCTTTTATCTCTCTTAAGTCGTTATACCTAACTTCCCATAAAGCTAGTATAACTCTTAAGCTTTTAAAACCAAGTATTACTCTTCTTTCAAAACGGTTCTTAATTCTTTTGAAATACTTCAAGATTCTTATTATTTAGACTCAAGTCAAAAGACATCGCAGTAAAACCACGTTCAGTTAACACATGTACGTCTACCGTACTATAGATATTCTTTTAAAATATCATGCTCAAGAGGATAGGAAGAATCACATACCTTGCGACGATTATCGACAATTAGCAAAACTCTCCACGGCTATAACCCGGCTAGCCTTGTCCACCTTTCAAGTAGAACATGCTACTCGTAGAACTTTCAACCTATAAAGG
This sequence comes from Przewalskia tangutica, assembly GCA_029844215.1. Lineage (NCBI taxonomy): Eukaryota > Viridiplantae > Streptophyta > Magnoliopsida > Solanales > Solanaceae > Przewalskia > Przewalskia tangutica. The sequence goes on from CM056718.1 coordinate 112,013,789, forward strand.
CCATATACGTCTATCAACATCTAGACTACTCTGTAGAATATTCTAAGCAGGGGGTTCTCTACGGAAAATCGGGCAGCACTTCCCTACCCGTTAAACTACACAAGTCTACTGCAAATACAGTCCTATGTAAGTACAGTTTAATTCTTCTTCTCTTATATTCTTCTGATGTGATTTCAGTTCAATTCTCTTCTGTAATATCCTTCTATTACAGTTCAATTCTCTTCTGTAATATCCTTCTATGTATCTTATATTCATTTCTATACAACTACAGTATGTAATTTTCAATTACAATAAAAGGACAAGAGTATTTACCTCGATAAGCCCAAAATTATCCAAGATTTAATGTCGATCCTGAGCAACGTTTAGCTCCTACTCTGGGTGCTCCAACCCGTTCCAAACAACCCTTAGAAGTTCTACGCAACTTCTTCTTAGTACTTCAACCGGCTATGAAGATTTTCCTTAGGGTTTCGTTTTGAGACTAAAAGGACATAAGGTAGTATTTCCGGGCTCTACGTATAGAGGTAACTTTGGAATACTACAAGGTATAAGGCTAAGGTATTTTGGAATAGTAACAATACTTGGAGAATACTTTTCTACCAAGGGGGGGCGGGTATTTTACGAGAACAACTCTCAAGAGGGGATGTTTCGCCAAGGCCTTCTCAAGGGGAGGAGAGTGCTCTTGGGCGAGAGCAACAAGAAGGGAGGATTTTCAAGACTTAGAAAATGTTTTAGGGATGAAGAAGTCTTCAACTCAAGGGGGTATTTATAGGGAAATCAATGGCCAAGATTAAGACAAGTGGTGGGCAAGTGGAGGGTGTGGATTTGCACAAGTGCACCCTAGCCATCTACTCCACAAATCACTCCAAACATTGACCCAAGTTTTAGGCAACAAAACATGGAAGAAAACGTGTCCACATCGTCCATCAACTTCTGCCAACTTGAGGGTGACAAGTGTCGCCCTCTCGTTGGTCCAAAATATTTCATCTCTCGGAAAAATTCGCAAAAATTATTAATGTCGCAACCGTAATTTTCCCCTCGCAAAGTTTGGAAAACGTTTCGTCGGAAAACAATTCTTTTCGGGGGTTGTGCACAATTTTCGACCCTTGCCTAACTTAAGGCTTAAACTTTTGTACGTACGTCCTCACGTACATACTCTGGAAATACGGGGTATAACATTCTCCCCTCCTTAGAAACATTCGTCCCGAATGTTCCTTCTCAAGACGGATAACGATGAAGTTCCTTTTTAACTTAAACAAGTTGCCAATGCCACATATGGCCACAAAAATAACACACGCGTAAATACTTACATCCAAGTCCACGAGGAATCACTTCTAACATCTCAAAAGCTCCCACCCGAGGTCTAAAATATACTCCTTTCGCACCCTTACTTCACAAAAGTAATGATCACATCTATGTTCTTAACACATGCTCGCTTCTTCCCTTACTCGTCGTACCTTTCTCGTACACTCGAACTCTTTCTCATAACTTACCACATTTCTGTTACTGCTTCAGTTTCCAAATCTCTGGGTTACTACCTCCAACTTGGTCATCATTAACTGGGAACATTCTGGATAGATCTCCGATACTTTTCCGAACATAACAACGTGAAAGATCGGACGCACTGCCTCCCACGTCGGACGGCAAAGCTAACTTATAGGCAACCTGGCCTATCCTCCAAAGGATCTGAAAACGCTCCAAGTACCTCAGGCTAAGTTTCCTCTGTTTTCCAAAACTCGTCACACCCTTTCCGGGGTGGTACCTTCAAGAAGACCCACCGTCAACCTGAACTCCAAGCGTCGTTGCCGATTATCCGCACGACTTCTGTTGACTCTGAGCTGCCAATAACCTCTTCTGGATAAGCTTCACCCTATCCACATCCTGCCGAAACAAGTATAAACCAACTATCTGAACCTTGCCAACATCGAACAATCGACCGGCAATCTACACTACCGCCCATACAAGGCTTCATAAGGCGACATCTGAATACTGAAATGGTAGCTATAATGATACTCACTCAACAAGAGGCACATATTCCTCGCTGCTATCTCTGAAATCAAAACACCGGCCCGAGGGTGAATGCAATACTGAGACTCACCTGAGTTTCTAACCCTGCCTGGTAAAACTTCCAGAAAAAGAAATAGCCATAACCTGGGCTTCACTGCCTGTCATAAGTAAAGTAGGGACCCCGTGTAGCCTTACAATCTTCCCGATAAATAACATCTCGCATAACCCACTGTCAAGTACACGGTCCTGACTGAAAGATAAGATGGGCTGACCTCATCGGCCCGACTACTGGTCGAACGCATCCACGTACTCGTACGCTGGTTAACTAAACTTGGGCCTAACACCCTCGTGACCCTACCACCTGAAGGGACCACCCCGAACTGACTCCACCACATTACAAGCCGCGGGTTGACCCGCGATCGGTCCCAAACCCGACCCGCTATCGCGCAAAACTCTTGTTCCCCAATCCGGAACAATCTCACCATCGAGTCACGAAAACCTAGTGGTTTTCTTAGCTCAACTACCCACTTTCCTATCATACCACTCGGGGACTTATCACACAACATATCTCACGTGTACTATGCACTCGATAAGGGTCAAACATAAAAATATAAATCTTTTACTCGAGATGGCCTCGCCTCTAAGGTCTCCACGTATAAAACTCTAAGGCTCACACTTTCCTTATCCCCAATCTTACCCTTCTAACTAACCATGATTTCTAATCACAATTGACACAATGCTATCTGAACATAACACTTAAGATATACTCATCTTATCACACATACAAATCTCTAGAGGGTTAAGGATATACATGTATCTACCGCTTCACTCCCCTTTGTCGTTCTAATCAATCCTGCCCTGTTGGGCGCATAGCTAGGAAAGGTGATGAACTGGTCACTGATCCTGAAGGCTGAGTCCCTACATCCGCGCCACCTCTGGTCGGACAATTCCTCGCAAAATGGCCCTGCTGGCCGCAAGCATAACAAGCCGAAGTACGCTACTTCCCAAAATGACACTTACCACAACGTCCACACAGAGGTGGGGTGGCCTCTCTCGCTAACAACCCTTCCTCTCCGAGCCACTGAATCCGCAACTAATCTGGTAGGCTGAGTCCTCCTACTTACATCCCTCCTACTAGGACATCCTTTCGACCCATGGCCCTGACGGCCGCAGGTAAAACAAGCACCAACAAAAAGATGACATTCCCGATGGCGCCGCCATCTTGTGAATGCGAGGAAAATCAACCCGATGGCTAGAACCAACTTATAGCTGAGAATCAGAAGCCCTGGATCTCTTACCAACTCAGGCATACTCAGAACGTCACGAACCCCGCGAGGACCACTCTGTTCTGGCGGAGGCGCATATCCAGTCTGCCGCTGAGGCGATTCGCCTCGAAAGTTACCAAAGGACCCTGCCGATCTGGCCCTCTTCTGCTGATCTTGATTAATCCGTCGATCTCTACGTTCTCCGCAGGCTGCGCATAAGCTCGCACGGGCAATATCCATGCCTGACTGAAGAGCTACTCTTGCACAACCTTTCTTTAGATAGTCATCAAGACCCGTGATAAATCGGTACATAATATACTCTCTGGTTGCTAACTCCCTAGCTAGTAACAGGATCGTCTCTTTGCAATCCATACTTCCTGCTACTGGTCGTGGAACTGAAGGTTCAAATATCATGGACGTCGTAGGAACTGCTGCCGCGCTGAGACTCTGGTGCATCGCGCCGTCGCAGAACTCCCCGAATGAAGCACCACCAAAGGTGATGGTTGGGCCTGTGCCCTCGTAACCCTCTGTGCTCTACTCGCAGCTCCTTCGGCTGTCTTGCCCTTCTGGGCCCGGGTTGCCTTACGCGGAGGCATAACTGGTAAGGGAAAGAAATACGTTAGAGGGGTCCAACTTATAACACAGCTCTAAGGCACGATCTCAGAGTGAGAAGAATGGAAACCAATCCTAAATATCCTATAGCCTCGTGATTATTGGTGTGGTGCACAACACACCGATAATCAAGACTCTACTAGATACGGTCTGTAGACACTTTACGAGGATTAACTGCTCTGATACCACTTTTGTCACGACCCGAACCCGGGCCCGTGACTGGTGCCTTACCCCGGGCACCCAAGTAGACATACATCAGAGTAATCAGCGGAATATAAAACAAGACATGAAATAATATGAAGTGTGAAACAGTTTATCTGAGAAAAGTTGTCTTTCGGCATATATATATAAAACTTGAACCCTAACAGTTACATCCCGTTTACAAACTCTGCCCACAACAGTACTACAGACCTCTAAGAATGATATGACAACAATGGCGGGACAGGGCCCCGCCATACCCCTGAATGTAAGTACCTACAATGATAGGGGACTATACCACTGATAAGCCTCCGGAGAAACGGAGCTTCCCAAACGCTGAACTGTGACCCTATGAGCGAGGATCAACAACTGGTGTACCTCTACCTGCGGCATGAACGCAGCCCCCCGAAGGAGGTCGCATAACAGTACCAAGTATGTGAAAGTGAAAATATCAGAATGAAATCATAGTAGTTTATATAAAGCGGGAGACATGTATGATAACCAAACTACGATCACATAAATAAGCGATCGTGTCAAGTCGTGACTCACGCCTCAAAGTCATCACTCAAATATAACTACGGTCTCACGCCCACAACATCAATCATGCCCGTGGAATACCTTCCTCACCGCTGGCGATCTATGATATAAAAGCACCAAGGAATACACATGAACACCAGGTCCCACCTGTGTCATAATAAAACCGTACGGGGTAAGTACGAAGGCATAGCCGACTACTAAAACCCACAGTACCAATAATGCCATAAAACTGTATCACGAGGTCTTTCTAGACCGCGCCATATGATCGAAGCGGGCCACTCGCCCTCAGTATCAATGTGCGCGTCAAATCCTGGAACTTCCCGCAGCTCCGCATAGGCCACACACATAGGCCCGCATGAGGTATTCCCCGCATCGAGGGTAGCTACTCCCCGGCATCTGTTATACCCCGTATTTCCAGAGTATGTACGTAAGGACGTACGTAGGAAAATTTGAACTTTAAAGTTGGCTTGGACGATTTATTTTGTGCACAACACCCGCCAGAGTCGTTTTCGACGAAACGTTTTACTAAACTTGCGAAGGGTAAATTACGGCTATGTCATTTCTAATTTTTGCGGATTTTTCCGAGAGACGAAACATTTTGGACCAACGAGAGGGCGACACTTGGCACCCTCTAATTGGTGGGCTTTGGACGGCAATGTTGGACGATTGGGTGAGTGGGAGTAGGTAGGATATTTTGTGATATTTGTGTGGTAGATGGATAAGGTGTACTTGGGTGAATCCTAGCCCTACACTTGCATGACACTTGGATTGATCTTGGCCATTGGTTGGCCTTTGCTTGACCTATAAATACCCCTCCCCTTTGATGAACTTCTTCATCCAAAAATTGTGCTAAGTCTTGAAAATCCCTTCCCCCTCTTCTTGTGTGTTCTCGTCCTAGCCTCCCCCTCCCCCCTTTGTGAGGCCCCTTGGCCGAGAGTACCCCCCCTCCTAGTGGGGTTGGCCGAGGGGTACACCCCCCCTTGTGGTGTTGTCTCGTATAAATACACCCCCCTCTTGGTAGAAATACTCTCCAAAGTATTGTTACTATACCCAAATTACCTTAGCCGTATACCTTGTAGTATTCCAAGGTTACACTTATTCGAAAGCCCAGAAATACTATTATACTTCCCTTCAGTCACAAAAACGAAACCCTAAGGAAAATCTCCATAGTTGGTTGGAGTATTAAGAGAAGTTGCGTAGAACTTCTAAGGGTTATGTGGAGCGGGTTGGAGCACCCGGAGTAGGAGCTAAACGTTGCTCAGGATCGACATTATAACTAGGATAATTTTGGGCTTATCGAGGTAAATAATCTTGTCCCCCTATTGTTATTGGAATTATATGTTGTAGGAATATATAGTTGAAGTATACTATATATAGAACTGAACATAGTTTTGCGGCAATGTCTTTTGACTTAAGCCTGAATTTAAAGAAGAGAATCGAATCGTAATTACATAGGGTATCAGACATGAGACTTGTGTAGCATTACTGTGAAGTAGAATTGTACACGTCCGGTTAGACGTATACACCCCCCCTGGTTGGCTTGATAGCCGGCCTCGATAGAGGAGGAGATTTACGCGGTTGCGGGGGGGAGGTGCTGCCGAATTTTCTGTAGAATATTCTACGTTGAGATCTAGATGTTAATAGGCGCCTTGTGGCCTCTATAGGTTGAAGTACTACGTATGGCGTGATCTACTTGGCTTAAGGAGTAGCCGACGGTTTGAGGTACTTGGAGCGTTTTGCTTTTAGTCGATAATCGTCGCGAGGTATGTGAACCTCTTCCTATCTTTTCTAGCATGATATGTGTATAACTATGTAGTACGGTAGACGTACATGTGTTAAATGTATTTGATTGGTTTAAAACATAAAGTGTTATAACGGCTTTATAGAAAGTTGGTTATAACAGCTTTATGTAGGTAAGAAAATGCTTTGTGGTTTTAAAAACTTAAGAGTTATAATAGCTTTATGGGAAGTTAGGTATAACGGCTTAAGAGAGATAAAATGAATGATTTATTGATTTTAGAAGTTAAGAGACTTGATCTTAAAAGATAAGAGACTTGACTTAATTAAATTAATATGAATTTTGTGTGAAACCTCATTCGTGAGTAATGAGTACTTGGTATAATGTTTTACTGATTTCGGAAATCAGAATGAGTATCGACAAACCACTGCAGCGTTAATAAAGGGAAATGTTTTGATTAATGAAGTATTATTAAAACCAGTAGAAACCTCCATCTGCATAGAAGCTAAGATGAGACAAAATGATATTACATTTCCTAGATCATGGCTGCTTAATAAGATTGATTATGAACAAGAATAACCTACTCACATATAAGGCATATGTTTCTCAGATTGTTTAAAAGAGAATTATATTCTTAAATGAATAAGACTATGAACTACGAAACCTTTCTAAAATAAGAAACGTGAACATTTGAAATTAGGCAAACTTGAACGTTTGGAAAATAATGTTGTTACTTGATTTTACAAAGGGAAGTGTTTTGGTTTACTTAAAAAGGTAGTCACTCTATACTACGGGTATTGTGTGACTTCTGTGAAAGAAACGAATCTTTTAAAAGAGTTAATGTATGAAGTACTTTGGGGATAGATACCCGAACTTATTAGCATAAAGTACCTTGTGTGAATAACTTGATTTTGTTGGTTTGTGATAGCCTTGTAATACTTTCTTGTTGATTTGATAAGTAAACATGTTAGGATGTTACGTGTGTTAGTATCTTATGATTGTTGTGTAAGGGGGTCATTCTTGCTGTGCTTACATTGCTAACCGGTAAGTCCGTTGTACTATTATTATATCACCTACCCCCTTGACTGTTATACCGAGGGCTTGCCACCCTTGATGCGGGTCTATACGGCCTATGCGGTCTGTGAGACTATGCGGAGTAGCGGTATGCTCCAGGATTGATCATTCCGGGTGTTTAGCCCGATGCGGGGGATGCCCTATGCGGTCCATGGGACTATGCGGTCTATTGAGACTATGCGGGCTGCGGGAGTCCAGGCGGATACTGGGGTTAAGCTGCTCCGATGCGGGTATACCTCGGCGATGCAGGACCGTGATTCGAGAATACCTCATGCGGGTCTGTGTGTGACCTATGCGAGTCGCGGTAAGTTCGAGAATAGACGCGCGACATTGATCTCGCGGGCGAGTGGCGCCCGATCATGGTGCGGTGCAGAAAGACCTCGTGATCTGATTTTATAGCATTGTTGGTACGTAGGTTTTAGTAGTCGGCTATGCCTTCGCATTTACTCCCGCACGGTTTTATTATGACACGTGGGACACGGTGTTTATGTGTATTCCTTGATGCTTTTATATCATGGATCGCCGGCTGGCGGAAGGTATTCCACGCATGATTGGTGTTGTGGGCGTGAGACCCAGTATTATACTTGAGTACTGACTTGAGGCGTGAGTCCACGACTGACATGACCGCTATTGTGAATTGTAGTTTGGTTATCATACATGTCTCCTGCTTTATATAGACTACTATGATTTTATTTACGATTTTCGCCACATACTTGGTACTGTTGTCTTGACCTCCTTCGGGGCCGTTCATGCCGCAGTAAAGGTACGCCGCCGTTGATCCTCGCTCTTAGGGTCACAGTTCAGCGTTTGGGAAGCTCCGTTTCTCCGGAGGCTTATCTTGGTATAGTCCCCTGTCGTTGTAGGTTTTTACATTCAGGGGTATGGCGGGGCCCTGTCCCGCCATTGTTGTCGTATCATTCTTAGAGGTCTGTAGTACTGTTGTGGGCAGAGTTGTAGAAAGGGATGTAACTGTTCAAATTGTTATTTATATATATACTGAAGGTAACCGTTTTTGGTTAGCCTGTCTTCTTATTTCACTGTCTTATTACATTGGTTTCATGTATTGTCTTTATATTCCGCTGATTTCTCTGATGTATGACTCTTTGGGGTGCCCGTAAGGCACGATCACCACGCCCGGTTCGGTCGTGACAAAAGTGGTATCGCAGAAGTTAATCCTCGGAAAGTGTCTGCACGTATCGATCCGAAGTCTTGATTATCGGTGTGTTGTGCACCACACCAATAATCAGGAGGCTATAGGATATTTAGGATTGGTTTCCATTCTTCTCACTCTAAGATCGTACCTTAGAGCTGTGTTATAAGTTGGACCCCTCTAACGTATTTTTTTCCCTTACCGTTATGCCTCCGTGTAAGGCAACCCGAGCCCAGGAGGGCAAGGCAGCCGAGGGAGCTGCGAGTAGAGTACAGAGGGTTACGTGGGCACAGGCCCAATCATCACCTGACATGGTGCTTCATTCGGGGAGTTCTGCGACATCACCAGCCCCAGCAGAGTTTAGTACGGCGGCAGCAGTTCCTACTGCGGCCATGATAAGTTGAACCTTCAGTTCCACGACCGGGAACAGAGAATATAGATTGCAAAGATGCGACCCTATTACTAGCTAAGGATGTAGCTACCAGAGGGTATATGATGTATCGATTTATCGCGGGTCTTGATGACTATCTAAGAGAGGGTGGTGCAAGAATAGCTCGTCAGTTAGGCTTGAGCATGGCCTGTGTACGGGCTTATGCGCAGCAGGCCAAGAAACGTAGAGATCGACGGGTTAACGAAGGACAGCAGAAGAAGGCCAGAACAGCAGGGTCCTTTGATAACTTTCGAGGCGAATCGCCTCAGCAGCAGACTGGATACACACCTCCGCCGGCAGCAGAGGTCCTCGCGGGGTTCGGGGCGTTCGGGTATGCAGGAGTTGGTCGAGCTCGAGCTTCCGGTCACGGCTACACGTAGGTTCCGGCCGGATTCAGTTTTCCTCGGTATTCACACGGTGTGACGACGTCATCCGAGAATGTCGTCTTTTGTTGGTACTCGTATTCGCGCCGTCGTGGCCATGTGTCGAAAGGATGTCCTAGTAGGAGGACTCACCTTCGAGATCGGTGGGTAGTTCGTCATCTTCCCTAGCTGCGCCTACGGGTAGGTTTGATTAGAACGCCTAAGGAGTGAAGCGAGAGATACAGGTATATCCTTAAACCTCTAGAGATTAGCACGTATGAAGAGATGAGTATATCTTAAGTATTATGTTCAGATAACATAAGTATATTGTGATTAGAAATCATGGTTAGTTAACCAGGAAAGAGTTGGGGATAAGGGAAGGTGTGAGCCTTAGAATGTTATACGTGGAGACCTTAGAGGTAAGGCCATCTCGAGTAAAAGAGGTATTTTATGTTTGACCCTTATCGGAGTGCATAGTGCACGTGAGATATGTTTGTGTGATAAGTCCATGAGTAGTGTGGAAGGAAAGAGGGTAGTTGAGCTAAGAAGACCGCTAGGTTTTCGTAACGTGGATTAGTGAGATTGTTCCGGATCGGGGAGCAAGTATTTTACGCGAGTGTGGGTCGGGTTGAGGCCATGCCGCAGGTCAACCCGCGACCTGTTTTATGGTGGGGTCAGTTTGTGGTGGTCCCGCCAGGTGGTAGGGTCACGAGGGTGTTAGGCCCAAGTTTAGTTAACCAGCGTACGAGTTCGTGGATGCGTTCGACCAGTAGTCAGGCCGATGAGGTCGGTCCCTCTTGTCTTTTAGTCAGGACCGTTTACTCGGCAGAGGGTTATGCGAGATGATCATAGCAGTAAGGTTGTAAGGCTGCACGAGGTGCCTGCTTTCACCTTATGTCAGGCAGTGGAGCCCAGGTTACAGCTATTTTCGTTTTCTGGAAGTTTTACCAGGCAGGGTTAGGAACTCAGGTGAGTCTCCGTATCGTATTCATCCTCGGGCCAGTGTTTTGATTTCAGGGGTAGCTGTGAGGATTGTTGCCTCCTGTAGAGGGAGTGTTGTAGCTACCATTTCAGCGTTCGGATATTGCCTTATGAAGCCTTAGGGGCGGAAGTGTAAGTTGTCGGTCGATTGGTTCGACGTTGGCAAGGTTCAGATAGTTGGTTCATACGTGTTCAGCAGGATGTGGATAGGGTGAAGCTTATCCAGGAGAGGTTTTGGCACTCGAGTCAGCGTGTCGTGCGGATAATCTGCGACAACGCTTGGAGTTCAGGTTGACGGTGGGTCTTCTTGAAGGTACCACCCCGGAAAGGGTGTGACGAGTTTTGGAAACTGAAGAAGTAACAGAAATGTGGTAAGTTATGAGAAAGAGTTCGAGTGTACGAGAAAGGTACGGCACGTAAGGGAAGAAGCGAGCATGTATGGCGAGCATAGATGTGATCATTTCTTTTGTGAGGTTAGAGGTGTTTACGTACGCGTGGCAGGTTTGTTCTCGTAAGTATAGTAGTGAAGACTATACTGGCGCGCGTTTGTTTTGAGACTTAGAAGGAACATTCGGGACGAATGTTTCTAAGGAGGGGAGAATGTTATACCCCGTATTTCCAGAGTATGTACGTAAGGACGTACGTAGGAAAATTTGAACTTTAAAGTTGGCTTGGACGATTTATTTTGTGCACAACACCCAGTTAGAATCGTTTTTCGACGAAACGTTTTACTAAACTTGCGAAGGGTAAATTACGGCTATGTCATTTCTAATTTTTGCGGATTTTTCCGAGAGACGAAACATTTTGGACCAACGAGAGGGCGACACTTGGCACCCTCTAATTGGTGGGCTTTGGACGGCAATGTTGGACGATTGGGTGAGTGGGAGTATGTCACGACCCGATCCCGGGCCCGTGACTGGTGCCTTACCCCGGGCACCCTAGTGACACAACATCAGAGAAAACCAGCGGAAAATAAAACTTAAACAAGAAACAAGATATATGATCATAAAACAGGCCAACCAAACGGTTACCTTCCGATAAAATATATATGAGTAACTCTTTCAAAACGAACAGTTTAATCCTTTTTACAAACCCTGCCCACAACAGTACTACAGACCTCTAAGAGTTTTTATACAACATGACGGGACAGGGCCCCGCCATACCCCTGAATGTACAAGAACCTACAACTCAGGGTAACATACCAAAAGATAAGCCTCCGGAGAATGGAGCTTCCCAACGCTGAACTGTGATCCTAAGAGCGAGGATCAACTACCGATGTACTCCTACCTGCGGCATGAACGCAGCCCGGGCGAGGTCGATCTGAACAGTACCAAGTATGTGAAACTGAAAATACTGCAGTTAAATCATAACAGTCCACATAAAGCAGGAGACATGTATGATAACAAAATACAGTACGCAACATAAAAGCAGTCAAGTCAGGGACTCACGCCCTCAACGTCATCACTCAATATAACTATGGGTCTCACGCCCACAACATCAATCATGTTCGCATCATGGTCGCATGCCCGAATTTCGTGCCGGTGTAGACATGTCCATGATGCAACAATACTAACAATGCCGCATGGCCACATGCCCCCGGAATTCTGCCTCGGTGTAGACATGTCCATGTGACATCAACAACAATATACTGGGTGATCAACCCCGCCGCATGGCCACATGCCCCCGGAATTCTGCATCGGTGTAGACATGTCCATGTAACCACAATAACACTATATCGGGTAATCAACCCTGCCGCATGGCCACATGCCCCCGGAATTCTGCATCGGTGTAGACATGTCCATGCAACCACAATAACAATACATCGGACAACCAGGCTATCACAAACAAGCTCAAACAATTTACCACACTTCTAAACTTTTATAAAAGATCCACTCTTTCTCAAGAAGTCACCTGATATCAACATTTGCACAACAAAGGCTATCTCAACAAGCATAGGCGAGTTACACAACAACAAGCATAGGCAAGTTTATACAACAACAAGCATAGGCAAGTTATACTTAACTCAAGGTACTTCCATTTTATATCAAAGTCCGGGTTTTAACCCTAAAGTACTACGTACGTTAAATTCTTTTTAAAGAGATCCATTCCTTTTATAAAGGTCACCCGATACCCGTAGTATAAAAATAGAGTGACTCACATTTTTAGGTAAACCAAAACACTTTCCTTTTCAACAACATTCTTTCCCTAAAGTTCGGTTTGCCTAATTTCAATTACTCAGGTCTCTTTATTTTAGAAAAGTTTCATAGTTCATAGTCTTAACCAATTAAGAATATAATTCTCTTTTAAACAATCTGAGAAACATATGTCTTATACGTGAGCCGTTTTATTCTTGTTTACAACAATCTTGTTACAGCAGCCATGATCTAGGAAATGTAATACAATTTTGTCTTATCTTAGCTTCTATGCAGATGGAGGTTTCTACTGGTTTTAATAACAATTAGTTATTTGTCAATACACTTTCCTTTATTAGCACTGCTGTGGTTTGCTCGACACTTATTCTCATTTCCGAAATCAGTAAAACATTATTCTTTTTAAAACCAAGTACTCATTACTCGCGAATGAGGTTTCACAGCACTTTTAACAAAATGTTAATGACCAAGTAAAACAAGTTAAGTCTCTTATCTTTCAAGATCAAGTCTCTTAATTTCTACAATCAATAAACCAATCTTTTACCTACATAGAGTCGTTATAACTAACTTCCCATAAAGCTATTATAACACCCTATGTTTTAAACCAACCAACTCATTTAACACATGTACGTCTACCGTACTACATAGTTTACAAAGCATCATGCTAGAAGGATAGGAAGAGGTTCACATACCTCGCGACGATTATCGATAATAAGCAAAACGCTCACGATCAGTAACGGCTAGCCTTTTCCACTCTTCAAGTAGAATACGCTACTCGTAGTACTTCCACCTATAAGGCCACAAACGTCTATTAACTTCTAACCGCACGGTTCCATATTCTACAGAAAATTCGGCAGACTTCTCCCAACAACAGAATCTCCTCCTCTATCGAGGCCGATACCAAGCCAACTAGGTGGGGTTCATACGCCTAACCGTGCGTATACAATTCTACTATACAAGAATACCACAAGTCTCTTGTCATACATGCTATGTAATTACAGATTCACTTCTTTATCTTCAGTCTTAAGTCAAAAGACATTGCCGCAAAGCTATGTTCAGTTCTATATATAGTATACTTCAACTATATAATCCTACAACATGTAATTTCCAATTACAATAAGGGGACAAGAATATTTACCTCGATAAGCCCAAAATTATCCAAGGTATAATGTCGGTCTGAGCAAGGTTTAGCTCTACTCAGTGCGCCCAAACAACCCTTAGAAGTTCTAACCAACTTCTACTTAAATACTTCAACCAACTATGAAGATTTCCTTGTGGTTTCGGTTTGAGACTAAAAGGACAAAAGGTAGTATTTCGGGCTCTACGATAGAGGTAAACTTTGGAATACTACAAGGTAAAGGCTAAGGTATTTTGGGCATTATAACAATACTTGGAGGAGTATTTCAATACCACAAAAGGGGTATATAATACTGAAACAACTACGCTAGTGGGTACCCTCGGCAAGACACCACAAGTGAGGGGGAACCTCTCGCCAAAGGCCACTAGAAGGGAGAGGAGAGGCTTTGGACGAGAGCCACAAGAGGGAGGAGGGAATTCAAGACTTAGAACACATTTTGGATGATGAAGTCTTCAACAAAGGAGGGTATTTATAGGAAGCGAGGCCAACCAATGGCCAAGATCAAGCCATGTGCAAGGCAAGTGTAAGGCCTTGATCAAGCCAAGTGCACCCTAACCCTACTCCACAAAACAAGGCACCAAACAAGCCATAAAACAAGGCACAAAACAAGGCCAAAACAAGGAGCCAATCGGCGAGGATCCGTGACCCATCCCAACCCCAGCGTCCACGAGGGTGACAAGTGTCACCCTCTGGCCCAAAAATGTTCCGTCGCTCGGAAAAATCCGCAAAAATACAAAACGACATAGCCGAATTTTCCTACGCAAGCTCAGAAACGCTTCGGTAAAAACGACTGATCGGTGTTGTGCACAAATTTCGAACCTATGCCAAACTTTAAGTCTCAAATTGTCGCACGTACGTCCTTACGTATATACTCTGGAAATACGGGGTATAACAGAGTAGGTAGGATATTTTGTGATATTTGTGTGGTAGATGGATAAGGTGTACTTGGGTGAATCCTAGCCCTACATTTGCATGACACTTGGATTGATCTTGGCCATTGGTTGGACTTTGCTTGACCTATAAATACCCCTCCCCTTTGATGAACTTCTTCATCCAAAAAGTGTGCTAAGTCTTGAAAATCCCTTCCCCCTCTTCTTGTGTGTTCTCGTCCTAGCCTCCCCCTCCCCCCTTTTCGAGGCCCCTTGGCCGAGTCCCTCCCCTTGGCCGAGAGTACCCCTCCTAGTGGGGTTGGCGGTACACCCCCTCGTGGTGTTGTCTCGTATAAATACACCCCTTGGTAGAAATACTCTCCAAAGTATTACATTATACCCAAATTACCTTAGTAGATACCTTGTAGTATTCCAAGGTTACACTTATTCGAAAAGCCCGGAAATACTATTATACTTCCTTCATCACAAAAACGAAACCCTAAGGAAAATCTCCATAGTTGGTTGGAGTATTAAGAGAAGTCACGAGAACTTAAGGGTTATGTGGAGCGGTGGAGCACCGGAGTAGAGCTAAACGTTGCTCAGGATCGACATTATAACTAGGATAATTTTGGGCTTATCGAGGTAAATAATCTTGTCCCCCTATTGTTATTGGAATTATATGTTGTAGGAATATATAGTTAAAGTATACTATATATAGAACTGAACATAGTTTTGCGGAAATGTCGTTTGACTTAAGCCCAATTTAAAGAAGAGAATCGAATCAGTAATTACATAGATCAGACATGAGACTTGTGTAGCATTATCGTGAAGTAGAATTGTACACGCCCGTTAGACGTATACACCCCGGTTGGCTTGATGGCCGCCTCGATAGAGGAGATTTACGCGGCCATGGGGAGGTGCCGAATTTTCTGTAGAATATTCTACGTTGAGATCTAGATATTAATAGGCGCTTGGTGGCCTCTATAGGTTGAAGTACTACGTATGGCGTGATCTACTTGGCTTAAGGAGTAGCCGACGGTTTGAGGTACTTGGAGCGTTTTACTTTTAGTCGATAATCGTCGCGAGGTATGTGAACCTCTTCCTATCTTTTCTAGCATGATATGTGTATAACTATGTAGTACGGTGACGCGTACGTGTTAAATGTATTTGATTGGTTTAAAACACAAAGTGTTATAACGGCTTTATGGGAAGTTGGTTATAACAGCTTTATGTAGGTAAGAAAATGCTTTGTGGTTTTAAAAACTTAAGAGTTATAATAGCTTTATGGGAAGTTAGGTATAACGGCTTAAGAGAGATAAAATGAATGATTTATTGATTTTAGAAGTTAAGAGACTTGATCTTAAAAGATAAGAGACTTGACTTAATTAAATTAATATGAATTTTGTGTGAAACCTCATTCGTGAGTAATGAGTACTTGGTTTTAAAAGGAATAATGTTTTATCGATTTCGAAATCGAATGAGTATCGACAAACCATCGCTGCGTTAATAAAGGGAAATGTTTTGATTAATGAAGTATTATTAAAACCGAGAAACCTCCATCCGCATAAGCTAAGATGAGACAAAATGATATTACATTTCCTAGATCATGGCTGCTTAATAAGATTGATTATGAACAAGAATAACCTACTCACATATAAGGCATATGTTTCTCAGATTGTTTAAAAGAGAATTATATTCTTAAATGAGTAAGACTATGAACTACGAAACCTTTCTAAAATAAGAAACGTGAACATTTGAAATTAGGCAAACTTGAACGTTTGGAAAATAATGTTGTTACTTGATTTTACAAAGGGATGTGTTTTGGTTTACTTAAAAAGGTAGTCACTCTATACTACGGGTATTGTGTGACTTCTGTGAAAGAAAACGAATCTTTTAAAAGAGTTAATGTATGAAGTACTTTGGGGATAGATACCCGAACTTATTAGCATAAAGTACCTTGTGTGAATAACTTGATTTTGTTGGTTTGTGATAGCCTTGTAATACTTTCTTGTTGATTTGATAAGTAAACATGTTAGGATGCTACGTGTGTTAGTATCTTGTGATTGTTGTGTAAGGGGGTCATTCTTGCTGTTCTTACATTGCTAACCGGTAAGTCCGTTGTACTATTATTATATCACCTACCCCCTTGACTGTTATACCGAGGGCTTGCCACCCTTGATGCGGGTCTATACGGCCTATGCGGTCTGTGAGACTATGCGGAGCAGCGGTATGCTCCAGGATTGATCATTCCGGGTGTTTAGCCCGATGCCCTATGCGGTCCATGGGACTATGCGGTCTTTTGAGACTATGCGGGCTGCGGAGTCCAGGCGGATACTGGGGTTAAGCCGCCTCCGACGCGGGTATACCTCGGTGATGCAGGACCGTGATTCGAGGAATACCTCACGTGGTTACGTGTGTGACCTATGCAGAGTCGCGTAAGTTCGAGAATAGACGCGACATTGATCTGCGGCGAGTGGCCGCCTTCGATCATGGTGCGGTCTAGAAAGACCTCGTGATACGATTTTATAGCATTGTTGGTACTGGGTTTTGTAGTCGGCTATGCCTTCGCATTTACCCCGCACGGTTTTATTATGACACGTGGGACTGGTGTTTATGTGTATTCCTTGATGCTTTTATATCATGGATCGCCATGGCGGGAAGGTATTCCACGGGCATGATTGATGTTGTGGGCGTGAGACCCATTATTATACTTGAGTAATGACTGAGGCGTGAGTCCACGACTTGACATGATCGCTATCAGGAATCGTAGTTTGGTTATCATACATGTCTCCCGCTTTATATAGACTACTATGATTTCATTTACGATTTTCGCCACATACTTGGTACTTGTTGCATCGACCTCCTTCGGGGGGCTGCGTTCATGCCGCAGGTAAAGGTACGCCAGTCGTTGATCCTCGCTCTTAGGGTCACAGTTAAGCGTTGGGAAGCTCCGTTTCTCCGGAGGCTTATCTTGGTATAGTCCCCTGTCGTGGTAGGTTTTTACATTCAGGGGTATGGCGGGGCCCTGTCCCGCCATTGTTATCGTATCATTCGTAGAGATCTGCGATCTTGTGTGGGCGAGTTGTAGAAAGGGATGTAATCGCTCAAATTGTTATTTATATATATACCAAGGTAACCGCTTTGGTTAGCCTGCTTTTCTTATTTCATGTCTTAGTACCTTGGTCTCATGCATTGTCTTTATATTCCGCTGATTTCTCGATGTATGACTACCGGGTGCGGGTAAGGCACTACCACGCCCTGCTCGGTCGTGATAAAGATCGCCTGGACTCGCATTCCGCATGGCCTCATAGACTGCATGGCCATAAAGACCGCACACTAACTTGGAACTCTCGTAGCTCCGCATAGGTCCCCTGGACCCGCATGAGGTATTCTCGAATCATAGTCCTGCATCGCTCGAGGTATACCCCGCATCGGAGGGCAGCTTAACCCCCGGTATCATGTCAAGAGGGGAGTGGTACAATACTATCATAACGGCTTATCGTTAAACAACATAAGCACAATCAAGGGAAACCCCTTTACACAAACATCACAAGATACTAACACACGTAGCATCCTAAACATGTTTACCTATCAAATCAACAAGAAAGTATTACAAGGCTATGACAAACCAACACAATCAAGTTATTCACACAAGGTACTTTCTACTTTATGTTAACAAGTTCGGGTTTTTATCCCCAAAGTACTTCATACATTAACTTTTTAAAAGATCCGTTTCTTTCACAAAAGTCACACAATACCCGTAGTATAAAAATAGAGTGACTATCTTTTTAAGTAAACCAAAACACTTCCCTTTGTAAAATCAAGTAACAACATTATTTTCCAAACGTTCAAGTTTGCCTAATTTCAAATGCTCAAGTTTCTCATTTTCGAAAGGTTTCGTAGTTCATAGTTTTAATCACTTAATAATATAATTCTCTTTTAAAACAATCTGAGAAACATATGCCTTATATGTGAGTAGGTTATTCTTGTTTATAAAAATCTTATTAAAGCAGCCATGATCTAGGAAATGTAATATCATTTTGTCTCATCTTAGCTTCTATGCAGATGGAGGTTTCTACTGGTTTTAATAATACTTAATTAGTCAATACATTTCCCTTTATTAGCGCTGCAGTGGTTTGTTCGATACTTATTCTCATTTCCGAAATCAATACAAGGCGTTTATAAACAATTAAGTAAATCGTTCCTTTTATCTCTCTTAAGTCGTTATACCTAACTTCCCATAAAGCTAGTATAACTCTTAAGCTTTTAAAACCAAGTATTACTCTTCTTTCAAAACGGTTCTTAATTATTTTGAAATACTTCAAGATTCTTATTATTTAGACTCAAGTTAAAAGACATCGCAGTAAAACCACGTTCAGTTAACACACGTACGTCTACCGTACTATATATATTCTTTTAAAATATCATGCTCAAGAGGATAGGAAGAATCACATACCTTGCGACGATTATCGACAATTAGCAAAACGCTCCACGGCTATAACCCGGCTAGCCTTGTCCACCTTTCAAGTAGAACATGCTACTCGCAGAACTTTCAACCTATAAAGGCCATATACGTCTATCAACGTCTAGACTACTCTGTATAATATTCTAAGCAGGGGGTTCTCTACGGAAAATCGGGCAGCACTTCCCTACCCGTTAAACTACATAAGTCTACTGCAAATACAGTCCTATGTAAGTACAGTTTAATTCTTCTTCTCTTATATTCTTCTGATGTGATTTCAGTTCAATTCTCTTCTGTAATATCCTTCTATTACAGTTCAATTCTCTTCTGTAATATCCTTCTATGTATCTTATATTCATTTCTATACAACTACAGTATGTAATTTCCAATTACAATAAAAGGACAAGAGTATTTACCTCGATAAGCCCAAAATTATCCAAGATTTAATGTCGATCCTGAGCAACGTTTAGCTCCTACTCTGGGTGCTCCAACCCGTTCCAAACAACTCTTAGAAGTTCTACGCAACTTCTTCTTAGTACTTCAACCGGCTATGAAGATTTTCCTTAGGGTTTCGTTTTGAGACTAAAAGGACATAAGGTAGTATTTTCGGGCTCTACGTATAGAGGTAACTTTGGAATACTACAAGGTATAAGGGTAAGGTATTTTGGAATAGTAACAATACTTGGAGAATACTTTTCTACCAAGGGGGGGGGGTATTTTACGAGAACAACTCTCAAGAGGGGGGGATGTTTCGGCCAAGGGCCTTCTCAAGGGGGAGGAGTGCTCTTGGACGAGAGCAACAAGAAGGGGGGGAGGATTTTCAAGACTTAGAAAATGTTTTAGGGATGAAGAAGTCTTCAACTCATGGGGGGTATTTATAGGGAAATCAATGGCCAAGATTAAGACAAGTGGTGGGCAAGTGGAGGGTGTGGATTTGCACAAGTGCACCCTAGCCATCTACTCCACAAATCACTCCAAACATTGACCCAAGTTTTAGGCAACAAAACATGGAAGAAAACGTGCCCATATCGTCCATCAACTTCCGCCAACTTGAGGGTGACAAGTGTCGCCCTCTCGTTGGTCCAAAATATTTCATCTCTCGGAAAAATCCGCAAAAATTATTAATGTCGCAACCGTAATTTTCCCCTCGCAAAGTTTGAAAAACGTTTCGTCGGAAAACAATTCTTTTCGGGGGTTGTGCACAATTTTCGACCCTTGCCTAACTTAAGGCTTAAACTTTTGTACGTACGTCCTCACGTACATACTCTGGAAATACGGGGTATAACAGGAGATCCATCCAGAGTGTTCCCAGTGAATGATGACCAAGTTGGAGGTAGTAACTCCAAGATTATGGAAATTGAAGAGGTAACTGAAGTGTGGAACGTGTACTATAGAGAGTTCGGGTGTACGAGAAGGGTACAATGAGTAAGAAAGGAAGCGAACATGTGTTAAGAGGATGGAAGTGATCATTTCTCTTGTGAGGTGAAGATGCGAAGGGAGTATCCTTTAGACCATGGGTGGGAGTTTTTTTTGTGTTGTTAGAGGTGATTCCTCGTTGGCTTGGATTTGAGTTTTGCGCGCATGTTATATTCTGGCCATTGGTGGCATGATCAGTTTTGTAAGTGTAGTAGTGGAGACTATACCGGCGCATGCGTGTTTGGAGACTTAGAAGGAACATTCGGGACGAATGTTTCTATGGGGGGAAGAATGTTATACCCCGTATTTCCAGAGTATGTATGTGAGGATGTACGTACAATTGTATAAGCCCTAATTAGGTTTAGGATGAAATTTTGAACTTTCGACGGAAAAGATTCCGAACCTTGTGAAGGAAATTCTACGTTTTTAATATTTTAACCGATTACGGATTTTTCCGAGAGATGAAATATTTTGGACCTATAGGAGGGCGACATGTGTCACCCTTAGTTGGCATGGGTTGTACGAAATGTTGGGCTAGTGGACAAGTCAAAAAGTCAAGTCTTGCAAGATATTTTCTTTGGATGAGTGGGAGTAGGTGGACGATTTTTTGTAGGCAAGTGGGAGCTTGCCTTGGACGTTTTTTTTTTGTGCTAGTGGAAGGCCACATGGCTCTTTGTTGTGGTGGACATATGTTCCAATTTTGTGGTGGACATATGTCCCATTATTGTGGTGAACACTTGGTGGAAGACTTCACTTGAACAAGCTACCAAATCTACACCCTCCACTTGCTTGAATCTTGGCCCTTCATTGTTCTATAAATACCCCCCTCTAGTGCAAGACTTCTTCATCCATTAAACATTTTCCAAGTCTCCAAAATCCCTCCCCCTCTTAGTAGTTCTCGTCCAAGTCCTTCCCCCCCTTTCCTAGTAGTTTCGTCCGAAACCCCCCCCCCCCTTGGTAGAAAAATATTCTCCAAGTATTGTTACTATTCCAAAATACCTTAGCCAAATACCTTGTAGTATTCCAAAGTCACATCTATACTAAAAGCCCGGAAATACTACTTTATATCCTTTAGTCACAAAACGAAACCCTAGGAAAATCTTCATAGTTGGTTGAAGTGTTAAGTAGAAGTTGTTTAGAAACTTCTAAGGGTTTCTTGGAGCTATCGGAGCGTGCAAATTATGAGCTAAACGTTGTTCAGGATCGACATTTAAACTTGGATAATTTTGGGCTTACCGAGGTAAATATCTTGTCCTTCTATTGTAGTTGGAGATTACATAATGTAGTAGTAAAGAAATAAGTATAAGATATATGGAAGGAGGGTATAAAAGAAGAGAATTGAATCGTACTTACATAGGACTGTATTTACAGTAGACTTGAGTAGTTTGACGGGTAGGGAAGTGCTGCCCAATTTTCTGTAGGATAGAGAACCTTCTGCTTAGAATATTCTACAGAGTAGTCTAGACGTTGATAGACGTATTTGACTATTATAGGTTGATACTCTGCGCGCGACATATTCGACTTGGCAGGTGGATTTCGCCGAGGAGGTATGTGATTCTTCCTATACTCTTGAGCATGATTTGTTGTAAACTATATAGTACGGTAGACGTACGAGTGTGAAATGAATTTGGTTTATTTAAAACATAAAGTGTTATAATAGCTTTATGGGAAGTTAGTTATAACGACTTTATGAAGTTAAAATAAGAGACTTTACTTATAAACGGCTTGATTTTGGAAGCTACCACTTCTAAGTCTCAAAACATACCTGCGCCGGTATAGTCTTCACTAATATACTTACCAAACCAATCATGCCACCAATGGCCATAGTATAACATACGCGCAAAAACTCAAATCCAAGCCAACGAGAAATCACCTCTAATGTGTATAACAACACTACAGCTTCCACCCTTGGTCTAAAGGATACTTTCTTCGCACCTTCACTTCACAAAAATGATCACTTCCATCTCTTAGCACATGTTCACTTCTTTCCTTACTCGTCGTACACCTCTCGAACACCCGAACTCTTTCTAGTACACGTACCACACTTCAGTCATCACTTCAGTTTCCAAAACCTGGGAGTCACTACCTGTTATACCCCGTATTTCCAGAGTATGTACGTAAGGACGTACGTAGAAAAGTTTGGACTTTAAAGTGGCTTGGCCGAAAATTATTTGTTCACAACACCCGGTTAGAGTCGTTTTTCGACGAAACGTTTTCACAGCTTTCGTAGGGAAAATTCCGGCTATGTCATTTTTAATTTTTGCGGATTTTTCCGAGAGACGAAACATTTTGGACCAACAAGAGGGCGACACTTGTCACCCTCTCATTGGAAGACGTCTTGGGCGGTGGAGTGGACGAATGGGTTGGCTTTTTGTCTTGGAGTTGGTAGGATATTTTGTGGTAGATGGATAAGGTGCACTTGGCAAGATCTTGGCCCTACACTTGCCTTGCACTTGGCAAGATCTTGGCCATTGGTTGGCCTTTGCTAGACCTATAAATACCCCTCCCCTTTGAAGACTTATTCATCCTAAAATGTTCTAAGCCTTAGAAATCCTCCCCCTCCCTTCTTGTTGTTCTCGTCCTTCCCCCCGTTGAGGCCCCTTGGCGAGAGTACCCCAGTGGGTAGCCGAGGGGTATATACCCCTTTGTGGTGTTGTCTCGTATAAATACCCTCCTCTTGGTAGAAATACTCTCAAAAGTATTGTTATACCCAAATTACCTTAGCCGTATACCTTGTAGTATTCTAAGGTTATACTTATACGAAAAGCCCAGAAATACTATTATACTTCCCTTCCGTCACAAAACCGAAACCCTAAGGAAAATCTCCATAGTTGGTTGGAGTATTAAGTAGAAGTTGGTTAGAACTTCTAAGGGTTGTGTGGAGCGGGTCGGAGCGCACGAAGTAGGAGCTAAACCTTGCTCAGGATCGACATTTAAACTCGGATAATTTTGGGCTTATCGAGGTAAACACTCTTGACCTTCTATTGTAATTGGAAATTACATGTTGTAGGAATATATAGTTGAAGTATACTATATATAGAACTGAACGTAGTTAGCGGCAATGTCTTTTGACTTAAGCCTGAATAATTAGAAACCTTTTCGAAAGAAAGAATCTTGAATCGTGATTACATAGGGTCAGACATACGGAGACTTGTGTAGCTTTTCTGTGAGGTAGAGTTGTGCACGTCCGGATTAGACGTATAACCCCCGGTTGGCTTGGTAGCCGGCCCCGATAGAGGAGGAGATTTACGTTGGGGGGAGGTGCTGCCGAATTTTCTGTAGAATGTTCTACGAAGAGACCTAAATGTTAATAAGCGCCTTGTGGCCTTATAGGTGGACGTACTATGCGTGGCGCGATCTACTTGGCTTAAGGAGTAGCCGGCGGTTTGTGGTACTTGGAGCGTTTTGCTATTAGTCGATAATCGTCGCGAGGTATGTGAACCTCTTCCTACCTTTTCTAGCATGATATGTGTATAACTATGTAGTGCGGTGACGCGTACGTGTTAAACGTATTTGATTGGTTTGAAACATAAAGTGTTATAACGGTTTTATGGGAAGTTGGTTATAACAGCTTTATGTAAGTAAGAAAATGCCTTATGGTTTTAAAAGGTAACTGATTTGACTTATAATTGACTTAATGTGTAATAATAAAGAATCTTGAAGTATTTCAAAAGAATGCTGAATCATTTTTAACAGAAGAATAATACTTGGTTTTGAAAACATAAGAGTTATACTAGCTTTATGGGAAGTTAGGTATAACGTCTTAAGAATGGTAAAATGAATGGTTTATTGATTTTTAAAGTTAAGAGACTTGATCTTAAAAGATAAGAGACTTTACTTGTTTTACTTGGTAATTAGCATTATGTTAAATGTTGTAAAACCTCATTCGCAAGTAATGAGTACTTGATTTTAAAAGCAATAATGTTTTTCTGATTTCGGAAATCAGAATGAGTATCGAACAAACCACAAAGCGCTAATAAAGAAATGTTTTGACTAATAATGTATTAGTAAAACCAGAGAAACTTCCATCTGCATAGAAACTAAGATGAGACAAAATGATGTTACATTTCCTAGATCATGGTCGCTTAAATAAGATTGTTACAAACAAGAATAACCTACTCACGACGTATATATGTTTCTCAAATTGATTTTAAAGGAGAATTATATCATTAAGTGATTAAAATTATGAACTACTAAACCTTTCAAAACGAAACTTGAGTAATTGAAATTAGGCAAACTTGAAACATTTGGAAAAGAATGTTGTTACTTGATTTTACGAAGAGAAGTGTTTTGATTTACTTCAAAGGATAATCACTCTATTTTCATATACTACGTATTGTGTGACTTTGTAAACGTAACGTATCTTTTAAAAGATAATGTATGAAGTACTTTGGGAATAGATACCGACCAGTTAATCATATATTAGAATGTACCTTGTGTGTATAACTTGATTGTCTTTGGTTTGTGATAGCCTTGTAATACTTTCTTGTTGATTTGATAAGTAAACATGTTAGGATGCTACGTGTGTTAGTGTGCAACGCTTGTGTAAGAGAGTATTCTTGTTGTGCTTATGTTGTTTAACGATAAGTCGTTATGTTAGTATAATATCACCACCTCTTGACATATTACACGGGGTTGCCGCCTCCGACGGGGTAGACTCGGTGATGCAGGACCATGATTCGAGAATACCTCATGCGGGTCCAAGAGGTCCATGCGAACTACGGAGTTCCGTGTTAGTTTGCGGCCCTCGTGGTCATGCGGTCTCGTGGCCGTGCGGACGGCGGGTCGGGGCGATGCCGAGGAGTAGCTACCTCGATGCGGGTTACTTACCCTACGCGGGCCTATATGAGTGGCCTATGCGGACTACGGAGTCCGAGATTAGGCTTGCATGGTGATACTACGCAATTGGCCTGCTTTCGATCATTCGCACTAGAAAGGACTCGTACTTTACCTATTGTTGCTCTTGTTTATGATATGGCACTATGCGGTTACTTGGTTGTTTCATACATACTTGCAAAACTGATTTCAAAATGATATGTTTTCATTTAAGTACTTTACAGTTTCACATACTTGGTACTGTTGATCGACCTCCTTGGGCCGCGTTAAACGCCGCAGTTGAGGTACACCGCCGTTGATCCTAGTTCTCGGGTCACGATTCAACAGATGGAAGCTCCGCTTTCTCCGAGGCTTATCAGTGGTATAGTCCCCGCCGTTGTAGGTATTTACATTCGAGGTATGGCGGGCCCCGCCCCGCCATTATTGTCGATCATTCTTAGGTCCATGTAATCTTGTGCGCGAGTTGTAATGGGATGTAATCGCTCGTTTTAAAATTGATTTATATATATGCCGTAAGGCAAGTTTTCTCCGACATCGCTTACTTCTTAATATTTTCATGTCTTGTTTTATGTTCCACGACACTGATGTTGTATCACTAGGGTGCCCGGTAAGGCACCATCACGCCCGGTTCGGTCGTGACAAAAGTGGTATCGTGAGCGATTAATCCTCGGAAAGTGTCTACGCATCAGTATCCGATGAAGTCTTGATTATCGGTGTGTTGTGCACCACACCAATAATCGTGAGGCTATAGGATATTTAGGATTGGTTTCTATTCTTCTCATTCCGAGATCGTGCCTTAGAGCCGTGTGATAAGTTGGACCCTCTAACGTATTTCTTTCCTTACCGATATGCCTCGCGTAGGCAAACCCGCCCAGGAGGCAAGGCGCCGAGGAGCTGCGAGTAGTGCAGAGGGTTACGAGGGCACGCCCAATCTTTACCTAGGGTAGTGCTTCATTCGGGAGTTTTGCGGCGTCACTAGCCAGCAGAGTTTAGCACGGCGGCAGCTTCCTCGCGCCATGATATTTGAACCTTCGCCCACGATCGAACGATGAACTTAGATTGCAAGAGACGACCCTGTTACTAGCTATGGATTTGGCTACCAGAGAGTATACCGATGTACCGCGAGTCTTGATGACTACCTAAGAGAGGGTTGTGCGAGAGTAATTCTTCAGTTAGGCTTGAGCATGGCCTGTGTACGGGCTTATGCGCAACAGGCCGAGAAACGTAGAGATCGACGGATTAACGAAGGACAGCAGAAGAGGGCCGGAGCAGCAGGGTCCTTTAGTAACTTTCGAGGCGAGTCACCTCACCAGCAGATTAGAAATGCACATCCACTAGTGCAGAGAGGTCCTCCACGAATTTCAGGACGTTCGAGGTATGCAGGAGTTGGTCAGAGCTCCAGATCTTCCGGTTCACAGTGTGGCAGACGTCATCCCGGGGAATGACATCTTTTAGTTTGTACTTGTTGTACCTGCGCCGCCGGGCAGTGTGTAAGGGTGACCTAGTAGAAGGGTTGTAAGTAGGAAGACTTAGCCTTCAGAATCGATGGGTAGTTCGTCACCTTCCTTAGCTATGCGCCCTACGGGGCAGGTTTGATTAGAACGACTTAGGGGAGTGAAGCAGTAGATTTAGATATATCCTTAACCCTCTAGAGATCAGTATGTATGATAAGATGGGTATATCATAAGTGCTATGTTCTGATAGCAGTGTGTAAATTGTAATTAGAAATCTTGGTTAGTTAACCAAGTAAGATTTGGGGGATAGAGAAGGTGTGAGCCTTAGAGTTTTATACGTGGAGACCTTAGAGGTAAGGCCATCTCGAGTATAGGTGTAGTGTTATGTTTGATCCTTATCGGAGTGCATAGTGCACGTGAGCTATGTTTGTGGGATAAGTCCCTGAGTAGCGTGATTTGAAAGAGGGTAGTCGAGCTAGGAAGACCGCTAGGTTTTCGTAACGTGATTTGTGGAATTGTTCCGGATCGGGGAGCTAGTGTTTTGCGCGATGCCGGGTAGGGTTGAGGCCATATTGCGGGTCAACCCGCGGCCTGTTTGGTGATGGGTCAGTTTGTGGTGGTCCCGCCTTGTGATAGGGTCACGAGGGTGTTAGGCCCAAGTTTAGTTAACCAGCATACGAGTTCGTGGATGCGTTCGACCAGTAGTCGGGCCGAGGAGGTCAGCCGTCTTGTTTTCTAGCAAAGACTGTTTACTCGGCAGTGTTGATTTATCATAAAGGTTGTAAGGCTGCACGGGGTGCCTACCTTCACCTTATGACAGACAGTGGAGCTCAGGGTGCGGCTGTTGTTGTTTCTGGAAGTTTTACCAAGCAGGGTTAAGAACTCCGGTGAGTCTCAGACGCGTTCGCCTCGGGCCGGTGTGGATTTCGGGGTAGGTTGTGGGATTGTTGTCTCCTGTGGAGGAGTGTTTAAGCTACCATTTGAGTTCGAATGTCGCCTTTTGAAGCCTTGTAGGGCGGAAGTGTAAGTCGCCGGCCGATTGGTTCGATGTTGGCAAGATTCGATAGTTGGTTCAGCTTGTTTCACAGATCGTGGATAGGAGTAAAGCTTGTCTAGAAGAGGTTCGCACTCGGAGAAATCGTGCGGATAATCGGCGGCGACGCCAGAGTTCGTGACGGTCGGTCTTTTTGAAAGTACCACCCCTGGTTGGGTGTGACGAGTTTTGGAAAGCAGAGGAACTTAGCCCAAGTTACTTTGGGCCCTTTGAGTTCATGTGAAGAATAGGCCGTTGCCTATATGTTAGCTTTTGTCGTCCGACTTAGGAGGCGAGACGTCCGGTCTTTCGTATTGTTATGATCGGGAAAGTATCGAGATCCATCCGAGTATTCGATTAATGATGACCACGTTAGAGATAGTAACCCCGAGTTTTGGAAAGCAACGATTTAAATGTGGTAAGAGTTCGAGTGTACGACAGCCTCAGGGATCGCATGCAGCCCGGTACCATTTGTTAGGTCGCCGGAGTGACACTAGAACCTCGCGGCAAAGTGACAAAAGTGGTATCGACGAGTAAAGTGGGAAGAAGCGAACATGTATGACGAGCATTGATGTGATCATTTCTTTTGTAAAGAGAAGGTGCGAAGGAAGTATATTTTAGACCCCGGAGAGGGGTGTTTGTGGTGATGCTAGAGGTGTTTCCTCGTGGGCTTGGATGTAAGTATTTTGCGCAGTTGTTTCTGTGGCCATTTGTGGCAGGATTGTTCTCGTAAGTATAGTAGTGAAGACTATACTGGCGCACGTTTGTTTTGAGACTTAGAAGGAACATTCGGGACGAATGTTTCTAAGGAGGGGAGAATGTTATACCCCGTATTTCCAGAGTATGTACGTAAGGACGTACGTAGAAAAGTTTGGACTTTAAAGTGGCTTGGCCGAAAATTATTTGTTCACAACACCCGGTTAGAGTCGTTTTTCGACGAAACGTTTTCACAGCTTTCGTAGGGAAAATTCCGGCTATGTCATTTTTAATTTTTGCGGATTTTTCCGAGAGACGAAACACTTTGGACCAACGGGAGGGCGACACTTGTCACCCTCTCATTGGAAGACGTCTTGGGCGGTGGAGTGGACGAATGGGTTGGCTTTTTGTCTTGGAGTTGGTAGGATATTTTGTGGTAGATGGATAAGGTGCACTTGGCAAGATCTTGGCCCTACACTTGCCTTGCACTTGGCAAGATCTTGGCCATTGGTTGGCCTTTGCTAGACCTATAAATACCCCTCCCCTTTGAAGACTTATTCATCCTAAAATGTTCTAAGCCTTAGAAATCCTCCCCCTCCCTTCTTGTTGTTCTCGTCCTCCCCCCCTTCTTGTTGGTCGCGTTCTCCCCCCCCCCCCCCTTTGAGAGGCCCCCTTGGCCGAGAGTACCCCCCCCTAGTGGGGTAGGCCGAGGGGTATATACCCCCCCCTTGTGGTGTTGTCTCGTATAAATACCCTCCTCTTGGTAGAAATACTCTCAAAAGTATTGTTACTATACCCAAATTACCTTAGCCGTATACCTTGTAGTATTCTCAGGTTATACTTATCTGAAAAGCCCAAATACTATTATACTTCCTTCCAGTCACAAAACTGAAACCCTAAGGAAAATCTCCATAGTTGGTTGGAGTATTAAGTAAGTTGGTTAGAACTTCTAAGGGTTGTGAGCGGCCTGAGCGCACTGAGTAGAGCTAAACCTTGCTCAGGATCGACATTTAAACTCGGATAATTTTGGGCTTATCGGGGTAAACACTCTTGACCTTCTATTGTAATTGAAATTACATGTTGTAGGAATATATAGTTGAAGTATACTATATATAGAACTGAACGTAGTTATCGGCAATGTCTTTTGACTTAAGACTGAATAATTAGAAACATTTTCGAAAGAAGAGTAATCGAATCGTGATTACATAGGGTATTCTGACATGAGACTTGTGTAGCTTTTCGCGAGGTAGAGTTGTGCACGTCCGGATTAGACGTATAACCCCTGGTTGGCTTGGTAGCCGCCCGATAGAGAGAGAGATTTACGCTGTTGCGGGGAGGTGCCACGAATTTTCGTAGAATGTTCTACGAAGAGACCTAAATGTTAATAAGCGCCTTGTGGCCTTATAGGTGGCGTACTATGCGTGGCGCGATCTACTGGCTTAAGGAGTAGCCGCGGTTTGTGGTACTTGGAGCGTTTGCTATTAGTCGATAATCGTCGCGAGGTATGTGAACCTCTTCCTACCTTTTCTAGCATGATATGTGTATAACTATGTAGTGCGGTAGACGATACGTGTTAAACGTATTTGATTGGTTTGAAACATAAAGTGTTATAACGGCTTTATGGGAAGTTGGTTATAACAGCTTTATGTAAGTAAGAAAATGCCTTATGGTTTTAAAAGGTAACTGATTTGACTTATAATTGACTTAATGTGTAATAATAAAGAATCTTGAAGTATTTCAAAAGAATGCTGAATCATTTTTAACAGAAGAATAATACTTGGTTTTGAAAACATAAGAGTTATACTAGCTTTATGGGAAGTTAGGTATAACGTCTTAAGAATGGTAAAATGAATGGTTTATTGATTTTTAAAGTTAAGAGACTTGATCTTAAAAGATAAGAGACTTTACTTGTTTTACTTGGTAATTAGCATTATGTTAAATGTTGTAAAACCTCATTCGCAAGTAATGAGTACTTGATTTTAAAAGCAATAATGTTTTACTGATTTCGGAAATCAGAATGAGTATCGAACAAACCACAGCAGCGCTAATAAAGGGAAATGTTTTGACTAATAATGTATTAGTAAAACCAGTAGAAACTTCCATCTGCATAGAAACTAAGATGAGACAAAATGATGTTACATTTCCTAGATCATGGTTGCTTAAATAAGATTGTTACAAACAAGAATAACCTACTCAATGACGTATCGGATATGTTTCTCAAATTGCTTTTAAAGGAGAATTATATCATTAAGTGATTAAAATTATGAACTACGAAACCTTTCGAAAACGAGAAACTTGAGTAATTGAAATTAGGCAAACTTGAAACATTTGGAAAAGAATGTTGTTACTTGATTTTACGAAGAGAAGTGTTTTGATTTACTTCAAAGGATAATCACTCTATTTTCATATACTACGGGTATTGTGTGACTTTTGTAAACGTAACGTATCTTTTAAAAGATAATGTATGAAGTACTTTGGGAATAGATACCCGACCTGGTTAATCATATATTAGAATGTACCTTGTGTGTATAACTTGATTGTGATGGTTTGTGATAGCCTTGTAATACTTTCTTGTTGATTTGATAAGTAAACATGTTAGGATGCTACGTGTGTTAGTGTCTGGTAACGTTTGTGTAAGAGAGTATTCTTGTTGTGCTTATGTTGTTTAACGATAAGCTGTTATGTTAGTATAATATCACTCACCTCTTGACATATTACAGGGGTTGTCGCCTCCGTCGCGGGTAGACTCGGTGATGCAGGACCGTGATTCGAGAATACCTCATGCGGGTCCAAGGGTCCATGCGGAACTACGGAGTTCCAGTTAGTTTGCGCCTTGTGGTCACGCGGTCTCTGGCTACGCGGACGGCGGGTCCAGGACGATGCCGAGGAGTAGCTACCCTCGATGCGGGGTTACTTACCCTATGCGGGCCTATATGAGTGGCCTATGCGGACTACGGGAGTCCAGGATTAGGCTTGCATGGTGATACTACGGGCAATTGGCCCTGCTTCGATCATTCGCAGCCTAGAAAAGACCTGTTACAGTTTACCTATTGTTGCTCTTGTTTATGATATGGCAATGTGTGCGGTTACCTTGGTTGTTTCATACATACTTGCAAAACTGATCTTAAAATGATATGTTTTCATTTAAGTACTTTACAGTTTCACATACTTGGTACTGCATCGACTCCTTCGGCCGCGTCATGCCGCAGGTTGAGGTACACCAGTCGTTGATCCTAGTTCTCGGGGTCACAGTTCAGCGTATGGGAAGCTCCGTTTTCTCCGGAGGCTTATCAGTGGTATAGTCCCCTGTCGTTGTAGGTATTTACATTCAGGGGTATGGCGGGGCCCTGTCCCGCCATTATTGTCGTATCATTCTGAGGTCCATAGTATCGCTGGCAGAGTTGTAATGGGATGAATCGTCGGGTTTTAAAATTGATTTATATATACGCCAGAAGGCAAGTTTTCTCCGACATCGCTTACTTCTTAATATTTTCATGTCTTGTTTTATGTTCCGCTGATTACTCTGATGTTGTATCACTAGGGTGCCCGGGGTAAGGCACCAGTCACGGGCCCGGGTTCGGGTCGTGACACTACCTCCAAACTTGGTCATCTTACTAGCCTCAAATTCCTTCAAGGCCATTCCCGGCCTTCACGATCCGATTATGGTTGAACACATCCGCGAACTCGTACGATGGTTACCTAAACTTGGGCCTAGCACCCTCGTGACCCTACCACCTGGCGGGAACGCCTCGAACTGACCCCACCTTACTCCGGGCTGCGGGTTGACCCGCAATCTGGCCTCAACCCAACCCGCTATCGCGCCAAACTCTCTCGTTCCCCGATCCGGAACAATCTTACTAATTCACGTCATGGAAGCTACCACTTCTATCTCACACTACCCATGGAATTATCCCACAATATATTTCACGCATACCAAGTACTTCGACAAAGACCAACCGTAAAATCATCCACTCAAGACGGCCTTGCATCCGATGTCCTAACTGTTATAAATTCTAAGGCTCACAATTGTCTCGTCTCCAGACTTACCCTTTTCAACTACCCATGTTTTCTAATTCACACTTAACACAATGTTATCCGTACATAGCACTTAACATGTATCCACCATAACAACATAAACCGATCTATGGTCAAGATATCTCTGAACTACTACCTCACTTTCCTCGTCGCCTAATCATAATCACCTGCAGGCGCTAGCTATATAAGGCGAACCACCATCGATCCCGGCGTCGAGTCTCTACATCCGTACCTCTGATCGGACAAACTCTCACCAAATGGCCTGTTGGCCGCAAGCATACAAGCTATCAAGTAGTCGACACTCTTATAATGGAGTCTATCACGACGGCCACAACGAGGTGGTGACCTCATCCGACTAACACCCTTCTCCCGAACGATCAACTCGCAATCGACCGGTGGCTGAGTCATCCCTCTTGTATCCCTCCTACTTGGACATCCTCCCATCACATGGCCCTGACGGCCACAGGTATAACAATCTCCCAAACTAGCACGACACTCTGAGGATCATCCTCAGCTCGCTATCCATAGAACTCTGGCGAACTGCAACTCAAAAAATCCCGAAGTCTCAGACTATCGGATCTAGGGTGAATCATCGTATCGCTTCGAACCACCGGCCCCGTCCGTCCTCATTCCCACCACCACCTAGCTAGTAATCGCCATCTCCTTGAACTCATATCCTCGGCTCCTGGACGTGAAACTGGAGGCTCAGGTATCGTGGCCTCAGTAGAAACAGCTGCCGCTCTAAACTCTGTTGGGGCTAGCGGCGTCATAAAACTCGTCGTCTGAAGTACTATCTCAGGTAATGACCAGGCCTGTGCCCTCGTAACCCTATGTGCTCTACTCACA
Organism: Przewalskia tangutica; assembly: GCA_029844215.1. Lineage (NCBI taxonomy): Eukaryota > Viridiplantae > Streptophyta > Magnoliopsida > Solanales > Solanaceae > Przewalskia > Przewalskia tangutica. The sequence goes on from CM056718.1 coordinate 112,047,075, forward strand.
GCTCTCTCTGCTGCCTTGCCCTTCTAAGATCTGGTTGTCTTGCGTAGAGGCGTAACGGGTACATAAGAATACGCCAGAGGGAGTCCAACTTATAACACAGCTCTAAGGCACGATCTCAGAGTGAGAAGAATGGAAACCAATCCTAAATATCCTGTAGCCTCCTGATTATAGATGTGGTGCACAACACACCGATAATCAAGACTCTACTAGACACGGTCTGTAGACACTTTCCGAGGATTAACTGCTCTGATACCACTTTTGTCACGACCCGACCTCGGGCATGGCGGTGCCTTACCGGCACCCTAGTGATAATACATCGAGAGAAAACCTGGAAATAAAAACTCAAATACATGAAACATGAAATATAAGAGAACAAAGCAACCAAAACGGTCACATTTTTGTATATACATAAAACCCGAACAGTTATATCCTTTTACAAACCACCTTGCCACAACAAGCTGCACTTAAGAATGTAACCACAACTATGACAGACAGGCCCCGCCATACCTCAATGTACAAGTACCTACAATGACACGGACTATACCAAAGATAAGCCTCCGAGAAACGGAGCTTCCTAAAACGCCGAATCGTGATCCTATGGCGAGGATCAACAACCGGTGTACTTACTCATGCGGCATGAACGCAGCCCCGAAGGAGGTCAAGATAACAGTACAGTATGTGAAATCAAAATATCGTAAATGAAATCATGATAGTCTATATAAAACAGAGACATGTATGATAACCAAACTACAAGATAAACATATAAGTAGTCATGTCAAGTCGTGACTCACGCCTCAAAGTCATCACTGCGTGCGTGGAATTCCTTCCTCATCGCCGATCCATGACATAAATCATACTCATGTGATGCGCCTGGCATCCTACCTCACCGTCGGCGTACATATACAATACATATATATACCTCTCGCGTGGAATCCTCCGTCACTGCCGTAGGTGTAGCACATAACCACGTGACTCCGCCAAAGGCATCCTACCTCACCGCTTCGATACACATATACAATATATATATATATATATATATATAATACGCGCCGCTTGTCCCGAATCCTCATCGGTGTAACATGGCCATAACGCGTGCCTCGGCATCCTCATCGCAGTGTAGGTCTTCGTAGAGCTAGCCCATGGAATAATGATCGATATACCATGCCCCTAATCCTCATCGGTGTAGACAGTGTCTTCGTGGGAGCTAGCCCGTGGAATAATAGCAATGGTCACATGCCCCGTAATCCTCATCGGTGTAGGCGTACATACGTGACAATAATAATATACCGAGTTTAACTTGCACGTGGCCGCACGCCCGGAATCCTCTGTCACGACCGAACTCGGGCGTGATCGGTGCCTTACCCCGGGCACCCTAGTGATACAACATCAGAGAAAAACCAGCGGAAATAAAAACTCAAGAATGAAAACAGTGAAATAAGAAAGTAGGCTAACCCAAACGGTTACCTTTTTATACATAAATTAAAACTTGAACAGTTACATCCCATACAAACTCGCCTACAAAGCGTCTTCTGCACCTCTAAGAATTTTGAAACCATAATGACGGGACAGGGCCCCGCCATGCCCCTGAATATACAAAAGTCTACTACTTCAGGGAACCGTACCACAGGACAAGCTTCCGGAGATATGGAGCTTTCCGAGAACCGAACAGCGATCCTAAGAGAGTGGATCAGCAAGCTATGTACCTCAACCTGCGGCATGAACGCAGCCCCCCGAAGGAGGTCGATAACAGTACCAGTATGTGAATCGTAAATGAAATCATAATAGTCTATATAAAGCAGGAGACATGTATGATAACCAAATTACAACACCACAACATAAAAGCAGTCATATCAAGATAGGGACTCATGCCCGTGAAATCATCACTCAAATACAACCCGGGAATTTAACCCGCACAAAGGCCGCATGCCCCGGCATCTCACCTCGGTATAAGCACGGCCTCGAACCGTCCCTATGGCCCGTACCCGTGGACCATCCAACGTGTCGGTATGCCCAAAGGAGATAACAAGATAACAATCTTTGGAAGCATACCCGTGGGCTACCCAACGTGTCGGTATGTCCAAACAACTAACAAGAGAATACTCACCGTGGAAGCATACCCGTGGGCTACCCAACGTGTCAGTATGTCCAATCAAATAACAATAACAACACCCCTAATGGAAGCACACCCGTGGGCTACCCAACGTGTCGGTATGTCCATCAATCAACCACATAGCGGCCTCCAACGAGGCGCAGAGCACATAAATACAACACTGCACACGTAAGCTATCACTACAAGCATAGGCGTTACACACAACTCAAGGTACTATAAATATTTCTTAACACAATGTCAAGTATACCATTTAAAACCCAAGTACTTAACCCCTTTAGGATCAAGGTACTCCTACCTTTTATAAACAAGTCACTTATGTTTTTCCATCACAAGAAGTTCAATATTTGAAAACGAGTTACTTCCCTTTTCCCAAAATCAAGTTACCATTTTAAATCTAATAATGAAACCATTTCTTTATTTTCATAAAGTCGTTATAACTAACCTCCCATAAAGCTATTACAACCCTTTATGATTAATAAAACAAGTCAAGACAAAATCATGCCTTTCTTTTAAACCAAAATACTTCAAATTCTTAAGTCTCTTTCCCTTTAGAAAATCGAGTTCCTTACTTTGGAATTTTTAAGAAAATCAGAACTTGATTTCAATAATTCTCATTAGAGCAGCCATGATCTAGGAAATGTAATGTCATTTTGTCTTATCTTAGCTTCTATGCAGATGGAGGTTTCTACTGGTTTTAATATGATTAATTGTCATTACTTATTTCCTTTATCGACGCTGCATTGGCTTGTTCGATCCTTATTCCCATTTCCGAAATTGTAACGTTATTCTTTTAAAAACCAAGTATTCATATCTCACGAATTAGGTTTTATACTTTTCAACGCCATTTAAGTCAAATCACTTGTCCTTTGAAATCAACAAACCATTCTTTACCTTAAGGAATAGCCCACAAAAGCCCCTTTTTCTTCCACCTCTTTCCGTCAAAATCGCCCACCAGCGTTACCCACAAGTTTACCCACACTTTTTCTTCTTGCCGCCGCTCCAACAATCTCCTCTAAAGCTAGGTTTTCTTCCAAAAACTAGAGAGAAGGGAGAGGGTTTTTCTTAGGAGGGTTTGGAAATGAAATGAAATGGAATGGCCAAGTCTTCCAAGACTTGGCCCTAAAATAGGACCACTTACTGATAAAAAGGATGGGAGGGACACTTGTCACCCTCCCATAGGTTATAAACGAAATATCCTGTTTTTCGTCACTTTGCATCAAAAATTCCCGCCTTGGCCGCGGCCATGGCCTCCACTTCCAAAAATAAATCTTCCATGACGCCCGCGGCCATGCGTCAGCGCATTCGGCGCGCTGCAACCTGACCCCAAGATAAGCGCGGCGCTGCGATCGTAGCCGCACTGGCTACCACGCATCAGAAACTGCGGCTGATGCGCGCCAAACTTGTAACTTCCATAACTTTTGACTCATGTCCAAACGATTTAACGGTTTGTTGCGTTGGGATCTAGATTTAACGGACTACACATTAGGCCTTTTAAACACCTCGAAATTCTTAACAACTGGGGTACAACACTCCAAGGTAAACTCAAAACTGGCCCAACACATGTTGTCAACTTATCTATCTACTTTTCACATCTTAAATTCCTTGGTATGTTCTTATCTAACTCCTTGAATTTACGGTGTAACATTCTCCCCTTAGAAACATTCGTCCCGAATGTTCCTTCTAAGTCTCCAAAACGCATTTACGGTATAGTCTTCACTACTCCACTCATGAAAGAATCAGTTATGCCACTCATGGACTTATCACTAAAAAAATACTCCCCACATACTATGTACTTCCGACAAGGATCACTGTAAAATCTTTTACTCTAGCCGGTCTTACCTCTAAAGTTTCGATTGTTATAAATTCTAAGGTTCAAAGTTTTTCTCAACCCCAGACTTACCCTCTTCACTAATCAGGCTTCTAAATCACATTTTTAACACAGAGTTATCCGAACATAACACATAACACATCACCCTAACATCAATGCATACAAGTCTCTAGAGGTTTAAGAATATACCCAGAACTCATCGCTTCACTTTCCCTTTTGTCGCTCTACTCATGTTCCTTCCTGCAGCGCACAAAAGGAGGAGATGAATCACCATCGATCCCGGCTGAGTCTCTACATCCGCGCTATCTCTGGTTGGACAATTCCTTGCAAAATGGCCCTGCTGGCCGCATGCAAAACAAACCCCCATCCCAACACGACACTCCCCATCATGGAGCCTACCACAACGGCCACAACGAGGTAGGGGTGGTCCCATCTGACTAACGTCCCTGCTCCCCCAAAAACTCAAACTGGGAGCCACGACCGCTCACGAATTTCTGAGCGTCCCAAGATCGTGATGGGGCACTCTGTACTGGCTGAGGTAAATAGCTAGCCTGCTGCTGAGGCTGTCTGCCTCGAAGGTCACCAGAGGACTCTACCGCCCCGCCCTTCTCGATCTTGGTTATTCCGCCGACTCTACGTTCTCACCGCTGCAGATAGCTGGATCGCGGCAATGTCCATGCCCGGCTGAAGAGCTACAGCTGTGCATCCCTCCGCTAAATAATCATCGAGTCCGGTGACATAACGGTGCACTCTATCCTCCATATTGGCCACCAAAACGGGGACATACCGGGCCAATGAGTCAAACTCTACATTGTACTCCGATCGTATGCGCCTCTTTGTCTTAGCATCAAAAATCTGTCGGCCCGTGCCCTCCTCATCTGTGGAGGCAAGAAATGGCCAAGGAAAGCCTCGGAGAACTCACCCCAACCAGCTGGAGGTGCATGTTCCCCCCGGGACAGCTCCCACGAATCAAACCAGTCGACTGCAGTATCACGCAGCCGATGTGAACCCAAAACCACTGACTCAGTCTCTGAAGCTTTGATCACTCTACGATCGGCAGAATCGCTTGATGAACTCGCGGATCATCCTCGTGCCTCGACCCGTAGAACTTCGGGTGGGCTACAACTCGAAAAATCCCGTAGCCTCAAACTATCTCGACTCGGGTGAACTATGGGTGCTCTTTGAATCGCCAGATCCGTCCATCCTCGTGCACAGCCACGATCACGCCAATAATCGGGCCATCTCTCGTAACCCATCTCCTCTCGCCTGCCGCGGATCGAGGCTCGGTGTCGTAGTCTCAGGAGAGACCGCTGCTGCTCTACTCGCAGCCTCCTCTCGCCGCTTTGCCTTCGGACTCGTTGCCTTGCGTGGAGGCATCACTGGTATACAAATAACACGTCAGAGGGAGTCCAACTTATAACACCGCTCTAAGGCACGATCTCAGAGTGAGAAGAATGGAAACCAATCCTAAATATCCTATAGCCTCCTGATTATAGATGTGGTGCACAACACACCGATAATGAAGACTCTACTGGATACGGTCTGTAGACACTCTCCGAGGACTAACTGCTCTGATACCACTTTGTCACGCCGCGGCGCTTCCACTTCCAAAAATAAATCTTCCGCATGACGGCGCCGCGGCCCTGCATACCGGCGCCGCGGCGCTGCAACCTCGTGACTTCAAGATAATCGGGCGCCGCTGCCTCGCAGTCCGCTGCGCCATTGCACTGCAGACGAATCTGCTGCACTGATCACGCACCAAACTTGTAACTTCCATAACTTTTGACTCCGATGTCCAAACGACGAACGGTTTGTTGCGTTGGGATCTAGATTTAACGGACTACACATTAGGCCTTTTAAACACCTCGAAATTCTTAACAACTGGGGTACAACACTCCAAGGTAAACTCAAAATCCGTCCAACACATGTTGTCAACTTATCTATCTACTTTTCACATCTTAAATTCCTTGGTATGTTCTTATCTAACTCCTTGAATTTACGGGGTGTAACACCCTCATCGGTGTAGACATGTCCATGTGATAATATCAATGGAAGCATACCCGTGGAATCCTCCGTCACTGCTGGTACATCCAATGAAACGTACGGGCATCTAACCCGTCCCGTCGCACGCCGATCCTCATCGGTATAAGCATGGCCAAGATCAAACAAAATGGAAGCATACCCGTGGAATCCTCCATCACTGCCGGTACGTCCAACAGATTCACAACAAGTCAGCCGACCCTCCAACCGAGAGACGCGGTAACATAGTAATACCACCAAGGCTATCACAACTAGCATAGGCAAATCTAACATACTTTTAGACTTCCATTTTATGACAACAAATCCGGGTTTTAACCCCAAAGTACTACATACATTAGTCCTTTCAAAAAGATCTCTTTTTACGTAAAACAACTCGATACTATTATCCGTAGTACCAAACACGTTCATGTTTAAATCAAGTACTTTACATTTTTTTAAACCAAGTGGCTTACACTTTTAAAACAACGTCAAGTATACATTTAAAACCCAGGTAACCAACTCTTTTAAGATCAAGGTACTACCTCTTAAAACCAAGCCACTTATATTTTTCTCATCAAGAAAAGTTCGATATTTGAAAATAAGTTACTTATACTTTTAAACTCAAGTTACTTCTCTTTTCCCAAAATCAAGTTACCATTTTAAATCCGATAATAAAACCATTCTTTTGTTTCCATAAAGTCGTTATAACTAACTTCCCATAAAGCTATTATAACACTTTATGTTTTAAACCAATTTAAGACAAAACCATGCCTTTCTTTTAAACCAAAACACTTCAAATTCTTAAGTCTCTTTTCTTTTAGAAATCAAGTTCCTTACTTTGGAATTTTAAGAAAATCAAAACTTGATTATAATAATTCTTATTAGAGCAGCCATGATCTAGGAAATGTAATACAATTTTGTCTTATCTTAGCTTCTATGCAGATGGAGGTTTCTACTGGTTTTAATATAATTAATTATCATTACATTTTCCTTTATTAACGCTGCAATGGCTTGTTCGATAGTTATTCCCATTTCCGAAATTAATATAACTTATTCCTTTTTCTAGACCAAGTACTCATTACTCCAGAATGAGGTTTCACCACTTTAACACAATTAAAGTTCTTCACATTTCATATCCAGTCAAAATATAAGTCCAGTCTCTTATCTTTTAAAATCAACCAAAATTCGTTTAGCACACGTACGTCTACCGTACTACATAGTTCACTACCTCGCGACGATTATCGACAATTAGCAAAATGCTCCAAGTACTATAACCTTGCTAGCCTTTTCCACCCTTCAAGTAGAATACGCTACTCGTAGTACTTCAACCTATAAAGGCCACAAGACGTCTATCAATTTCTCGATCTCTTTGTAGCACAATTCCAAGTACAAGGTTACTTTTTATACGGAAAATTCGGCACCACCCCCCCCCCCCCCCCCCCCCCGCAACCACATAAATCTCCTCCTCTAACCAGGCCCGCTACCAAGCCAACAACTCCAAGGGGGTTACACGTCTAACCGGACGTGTACAACACTGCCCCACAATAATATTACAAGTCTACTGTAAATACAGTTCAATTCTTTATAATCATCCTTCCAATAAATCTTATATTCAATTCTAAATTACTACAACAGGTAATATCCAATTACAATAGAAGGACTAAGATCATTACCTCGATAAGCCCAAAATTATCCAAGATTAATAAGTCGATCCTGAGCAACGTTTAGCTCCAATTCCTTACGCTCCAACCCGCTCCAAGCAACCCTTAGAAGTTTCTAAACAACTTCTCTTCAAGATCCAACTCCAAAAAGCGAAGAACACTTAGGCTACAATTTGGCAACTTCCGGCCAAGGCAACATTTCTAGGCTAGGGGTGTGAAATCTTTTTCAACTCTTGGTACACAATCTTCCTAACACCCTAAGGAAGAACACTTAAAACTTTAAGAATTTTTGGACAACACTAGCTCCTAAAATCAGCCCATGGCCGAGAGCTACACTCAAGAGGGAGGGAGTATTTTGCCTTGGAAATTATCTCAAGTGTGGATGAAGAATTAGTCTTGCACAAAGGGGTATTTATAGGGAAATCAATGGCCAAGATCTAGGCAAGTGTGTGGTGTAGATTGGGGACATGTGGGTGTGGGTTCTACCAACCACATGTCCACCACAACTTTGGGACAAGTGGAGCCACTTGTCCACTCAAAAACCGTCCAAGACACTTGTCTTCCTACCATTCGGCCAACATGGCCACATGAGGGTGACACGTGTCGCCCCCCTACTCGTCCAAAATATTTCATCTTCCGAAAATATCTGTAATGCCAAAAATCCGAAAATAAAGTGGGCCCCACAAACCGTAAATTTCTCCCGTGGGCCCCACGTGACCAATTCCGGAAATAAAATTCCATAATTCTCAAATATTCCAAAAAGTCCGAATACCAAATCTGGGAATCCAATTCCCTTTAACGAACATTTTTTCTTCACAAAATTCGGAAACTTTTCCGTCGAAAAATCACATCTTTCTTCTTTTTAATTTAAATGTCGTATTCTTGTAAGTACGTCCCCATATACATACTCTGGAACTACGGGGTGTAACAATATATAAGGTATTTGAGCTAGGACGGGATCAAAGTACATTACTCTGTAAACAAGGTGCGTATCGACCTCAAGTCTAAGGACTTATATCTCCCACACGCTGATCATACCTTAGACATATATAACAAACAGTATATCAGCAAGGTATATCAATACTTCCAAAGTATCCACGTGTCCATCATGTGTTACCATAACTCGTAGCAGGTGAGACATACTACATCCTCTAAGGATATGATGCAGACCACATGTCGACTTATCACATATCATCGATATTCCATTTTCGATGATCATTAGTCGAGGTTGTTTTAATAGTTACGCTATAATATTAATATCTCTCATATTATTAATAACTGAGTAATCTCTAGGGATGCATTTATAGAATATTATAAATAGTTTAATAATTACAAATGTTATAATATTAATCTTCATTAATATAAATATGAATGTGTATAAATTATATTTGGGGTCGGGCTGGCCTGGGCGAAAAAGCGGGTCGAGTCAAGCTGGCGGGTCGGTGGCGGGACCATATCGTGTCCCGTCCCGGCCCCGTTAGCTGGGTAGGGGTCGACGGCCAGCACGGTCGGTCCTGACGGACTGTCCAGCGGGTTTTGTTTTTTTTTTTTAATTTTTTCACTAAATTAAAAATACTAAATTACTAACAAAGTAACATTAACATATACTTGTCATATAGTCATATACATATACTATAATATTATAGACTTATAGTATTATAATTATAGTATTACTATTATAGTATAGTAGTATACTCATATATATAATATATTTATAAACTATAAAGTATAAACTATAACTGTATAAAGTATAAACTAAATAATTAAACAAAGACAAGAAGAGTGTAAAAAAAACATACCAAAGTTGTTTTTGTGCCTCTTATATTATTAATTATTTCATTGAAATATACAAGATTCAAAATTACAACATTGTAGTGTACTGTTGTTGAAAAAAATTGCAAAAGACATAGAAAAATTAAAAAATTGCAATGAAATAAATTACCAATTTGAAAATATTTTTTCTAGTTTCTTTATAATTTCTTGTAGTTCTTCGGTTGGAATTGGTATATCTTGGTCAAATTGTTCCACGTCGCTACTCGTGCCATCGATAAAATGTCGTTGTAGTTGTCGCCTTCTTCTTCGTTAATCTCGTTGATCGCACTCCTTCGCTTCCGTCAGTATCCAATCTCTCGAATAGTACCGCCATCTCCAAGTCGCTCTCCGCTAATGAGTGTCTGTGCTCTCCTATTTGAAATTTGCTCGCAGAAAAGCGCTTGTAAGCGATTGATGACGCCAATGTTCAAAATATCTCGGGCCATCATTGAAAGTGTCGGAAATGTCTTCTCATTCTGCATCCAATATTTCAGCAAGTCTTCCTTTCCTTCTTCATTGATAACTGTTTGGTAAGGTAAATTACCCTGCAAAACAAAAACATCGAACTCGCTAATTTGGTTAGAACTGGTACCACCGCACATTCTATTTCTGAGGCTTTCAATAGAACTAATAGTACTAGCCCCAGAAACAGCATGCCTTTTTTTATGCTGTGTTGAAGAAGAAGATGGTACAAAAGTCGGTTGGTTACTAGCACTTTCTTGCTGGTAATGCCGATATATTTTTTTGCATTCATCTTCTACGCTATTCAACACTTCTTCTAGCGTTAGTTCAATAGGTGGCTCAACATTTAAATTTTTGGGAGTTGGAGGTGGTAGTACGTCCATACAGTTATAAATATTTTCAATAAGACTTTTACAACCCTCTACTTTAATAGTCGGGTTTAATACAGCACCAATAATATAAATAGGGGGAATAGGAATAAAATATTTCTTTAATTTCAAAAACATTTTTTAATAGCTGCAGTATAAGCAGGTTTTTCCATATATTCTTTAAGAAGTAAAAATATTATAGCTATATAAAACAACATAGTTGAAATAGTAGGATAATATAAAGTAGAAAATTCTTTTGTTACTCGTTGAAAATTTTCTAAAAATACAATAAGTTCTCTAATTTTCTCTCAATCATTATCCACAATCATATCATTTGGATTTTGATTATGGGCGTTAAAATATAAAGTAATAGGTTTTCTATAGTCATAAGCAACAACTAGTTGGTCATATAAAGAATTCCACCTAGTTGGTACTTCTTCGGGAATTTTTCTGTAAGATAGTCCACAATCGTGACAAGTTTTTTTATATTCTTTTCTCTGTTGAATTCTATTATTTTTAAAAATAAAGTGTATAGCAAATTGTATTTTTTCAAGAATATCTTGAAAAAGTGAAAGACCATCCTTTACAACTAAGTTATAAATATGGCACGCACATTTGATATGAAAATGTTTTGGAAAAGACGGAGTTAAAACATCTCTTAAAATACTAATAGCGTAATTGTTAGAAGATCGTTATCTAATGTAATACTCATAACTTTATCGGTTATTCCGTAATAACCGCAGATCGAATAAATATTTTCAAATAAACTCACCAAATGCCTACTATCTATATATCTATATGCTAAAATACGTTTTGCATAGACCATTTATAATCTATCCAATGACAAAGTTACCGTTAAATAATCATGGCGTTAGTACTACGACTTATATCGGAAGTTAGAGCGACTTTGCAATTTAAATGATATAATGCATAACGTAAATCTTGTTGATATTCATGTGCAAATTTAAATACATCTCTTTAACATTGATCTAGGAAAACCTTTATAAGCGGATTATACATATCTCTAATATAATGAATAAAACCAGGAGATTCAGAAATGAAAAAGGCAAACCTCCACAAAGAACTAATTTTGCTAGTGATTCCCTATCTTTATGTTTATCGTATTTAGGCCTACAACTCCCCGTCATAGGTTAATTTGACTGCACTTTTTCAAACAAGATGGAACCTTGTTCCATTGAGATGACGCTTTCTCACCATCTTTTCAATCATGTATTGGCGTACAAGGCTTTGTGTTTTTGCATAGGTGTCTTCCTAAACCCCGTCCCACCATGACCTTGTCCAGCTTTTAAAAGAATAATCATTTTTACAAGTTTTACATACAAATACTTGATTAGCTACGTCTCACAAAATATTTCCATACAACCGATTTTAATGGTCTTTTGCACGCCTCGTCTCATAGTAGGGGGGATATGAGGCATTTCACTAGTGGGTGTATCATCATCTTCATTAGTAGGTGTATCATCATCTAGAGTGTCATCTAAATTAAAATCTTCTTCAATTTGAGGATAATCATTTGTGTCAAGATCATATGGTATTTCAGGAAACATTTCAGATCTATAAAATCATCTTGTCTAGGAATAATTTGGAACAGAATACTAGAAGAAGTACCACTTGCCTTGTTACATACTACTAGAAGAAGTACCCTTGCCGAAAAGACTTTTTGCTCTTTTCATTTTAATTATGATAATAAATAGTTAAAGACTTAAAGATAATGAAATTAAATGTGCTAAATGAAATAAAAACAAAATAATAATTTAATGAGAGAACGAATGTACCAAACGCCGACGTAGAGTCGACGTGTAATCGAGAGGTTGAAAATTGAAACTTTGCTCGATAGATAATCCTCAAGCTAGTTGACAACTTCACTCCCAATTCTCAAAATTAATAAATAGATTGAATATGTAGTAGACAATGTTGTATAGAGATTGATTGAGAGATTAGACTCATTAGAGAGTAGAAAGATTTGTGAAAATAATAAGAAGATGAATGAGGTATTTATAGTTGAAAAATTGGGTTAAAGTGTAAATATAATAACTTAGGGGTTAAAAATAAATATAAAGGGGTAGTGGGGTTGGGGAGGGAGGCCAAAAATGGTTGTTGTCAACGCCGAAATGTAAAATGGCCGTTGACAACGCTATTTTCTACGCAGGAGGATCGGGATTGGGGCGGGAGTGGGCGGGTGGCGGGATCGGGCGGGATCGGGGCACAGCGGGTCGGGCGGGACGGACCATCGCCCACTCTGCTCGAGCTCCGCCCCGCTTTTTTTTTTATAACGGTCGTGTCGAGTCGAGGTTTGGTCGGTCGGCCGCCATCGGCCACTTCTAGATAGAACCAAGCAAAAGTAGCCACATTTTATTTGGTTGTCCAATTGATATTTATGATGTCTCCTTTTAGGGTAATCCCTCACAAATTTTCTTCATATCTCATAATGCAATTTTTATCAACATCATTTCTCAAGACCCCATTACATATCTAACCAATCTTATGTTAAACAGTTGGCATTCTGCCTGCATGATTACCATGGGACTGTGTAGCTATTTTTCTTTTAAAAAGAATCCTCTCAATTATTGAAAATATAATCAAAAAATTAATTCCTAAAAGATAGATGAAGGAGCAATAAAAATTTGTAAAGTGGGATTGAGAAAGTTTTATATACAGTAGTAGTTTTAATAGTTCACTCTATTTCCTCCTCTCAATGCAACTACAAGTCAAGAGAGAAACCACCAATCTTCAAATCTCTAACATAATTTAAGAAATCTATAGCTATATTATAATAGTTTGAATTATTATTATGATGACTAACAAGCCAATATAAAGTTATTAAGGACATATTTTCTTAAATGCCTATTAGTATTTAAATTAGAATTTTACACCATTACGGTATTTAAATTGTTTGTTTCACTTTTTAAGATAATTTCTTGCAAACTAATTAAAATAGTAATGAAATGATTGGTTAATATACTATAGCATCTTCAAGGGATTAGGTTTATCCTTAACAAAGATAGCTGACTAGTAAAACCATATCCCTGCTTTGGATTGTTATACTATTTAACGTAAACCAATGGATTTACATCTCATAATGATATTGCTTGTTTTGAATACTTATTCAATTTGTACCTTCTTAAGTTTTTAAATAAATTTCCTTATTTTCTAACCAGTGGATTAGGATTCACCATTTCTTCTCTTCATTTTTTATATATACATTTCCCTAAAAAAATTGTAGCTATCCACATTAGAATTCAATTATATGTGTCAGGTATAATCCATTTTTGGCGAAAACGCTTTCTATCAAAGGATTTTTTTCCATATGAGAATCAAAATTCAAGACTTCTAATTAAGGTGTATTTGGTGTCTCATTATTCTATTCAAACTTCTATTACTTATTGGTAAGGTTTCTTGATTACTTTTATTTAATGATAAGACATTATCTTATTAGTACTATTATTATTATATAACAAGTTTCTCCTCTCCTTCTTCTTGTTTCAAAGATCTAAGCTCTTGCTATGTTGGAAATTTGTCTGTCTTTCTTTACAAATACCATCACCAGCCTTTTCTCTGAAACCCCATTTCTTTAATTTAATATTTATTTTGTGTGATCTAGGGGGGGGGGGGGGGAATAAAGAAAAATGTCTGTAAGTATGATGATGGAGAAAAGGGAAGTTGAAGGTTCAGCTGGATTTATGCATGCATTGAATTCACATAAAGGAGATGAGAGATACTTTGGTGGTAATAAAAAGATGAAAATGAATGAAGACAAGGTATTGAATTCATCATGCAGTTCTTCATCATCATCAATTGGAAAAAATAGTGATGTTTCAGAAGGATCAATGGAGAAAATTGATGATTCTGAGGAAGTTCAGAGTTGTTATAAAGGTCCTTTGAGTTCCATGGAAGCTCTACAGGAAGTTCTACCAATCAGGTACATTTTTCAGCTTTTTATTTTAATTTTTTCTTTGTTTTTTCCTGTTTATTATGAAATTGCAAAAGAAAAATAAATCATGCAATGTTTTTTTTAGCCTTGTATGATTCTTGTTCTTTAATTTTCTTGCTATTTTGTTTCTACTTTAATTGAGCTTAGGTAGGCCAGATACACTTGTGGAATTATATTGGATATGTTGTTGTCGTTCTTGATCTTACATAAAGAAACTCATCTAGCCACTGCTGAGGTTTTCCCCCTTTTTACCTTTGTTTTTTGTTTTTTCAATTGTTTGATGTTTTTCCTTTTTAGTGATCTCTTCAAGATTACCTTGATTTTTTTAGATTGAGGGGGTTCCTAATTAGCTTGAATTCAATTTCTATTTGGGAGTCTTTAGCATATTCCCAATATTATACTCTCCTACTTACCACAAAGAAGGAGAAAGTTTCTATGTTAATTTTTGTTTTTCCTTTATTTGTGTGTCCTTTAGAATTTTCAACTGCTTCTTGAGAACTTCCAACACTTCAGTACAAGAAATCAAGAATCAGCCTTTTTTTTAATAACATGTTATCAAGGCAAGGCTTTACTTACTGAAAATGATTCTCATGATATGTGCCTAGAAAATCAAATTTTAATTTGTTTGCTTCAATCTTTCATATAGATCTGGATTCCTATGACTTATTCTGGGCATCTATTCCTTACCATGTTGTTTTTTCATCTCTTTTAGTAGGTAGGTTATTATTTGCATATTTTTAATGAGCATATGTATGTATGATATTTGCAGAAAGGGTATCTCAAGGTTCTATAATGGAAAGTCAAAATCATTCACAAGTTTAAGAGAAGCTTCAACTTCATCCTCCATGAAAGAATTAGCAAAGCCAGAAAATGCCTATATTAAGAAAAGAAGAAACATATTGGCATGTGGTTTAGCTTGGGAGAGTAACAAGAACAGAGGTGGCATCTCAAAAAGAGTGACTAATTCTAGTAGAACCACACTGGCATTAGCAGCTGCTGTGAATTGTTCTTCAGGTCTTACCAACATTTGTGAAAACTCCACAAATTCATTCTCAAGATCACCTGCTCCGTTTGTGTCTCCTCTTAATCCTCATTTCAAAGAGTACAACGTCCACAACTATTGTAATGTATCGAATAATTCTCCTCGTGAGAGTTTCTCGGGTTGGAGATCATTCTCCTTGGCTGATTTACAGCAGTGTGAATTTGTTTCTGTTACAACAAGTCATGCTGTTATTACCAAAGTAGAAAAGGAGCTAACTTAACTTGAGGATTTGGATAAGTGGTGCAAGAATTTCCAGGGAATTAGTATCAACAGAATTCTTGTCCTTTTAGCTGGCAAGTCTTTAAGGGACATCGTGAATAGAAGCATCAAGATTGAAATGTGTTGAGATAACATCCTTTTTTTTACTAGGTATGGCTAGGGTGTCAAACGGCGGATTGGGTCGGATATAGACGGGTCGAAAATGGGTTAAACAAAAACATATTAATTATCCGACCCGCCCATATTTAACACGGATAAAAAATGGATTAACCCAACGGATAATATAAATATTCATATTTATCCATATTATCTAAAGTTACTTTAAAGATGATGGTTTCATGTGCTAATATGGAGAAAATTAATTTACCTTCTTGTCCATAAATTCAATATTTAGCACCTTAACAATTGCTGGTAGAATAGAACTTCAAAGTTTTCAATGACATGACCTCCAAGAAATTTCGAAAAATACCCACAACCCCACCATTCCCACCCATTGCACCCACCCTCTACCACTTCCCCAACCAAATCTCACCCTTACCCAACCACCACCCTCGAATGCACTTCATTTTCACTCATCCCTATCCAACGCCACCACCCACCCCAACCTCACCCCACCCACTCCCACATCACCGCGCCACTCAACCCCCTCTCAAATTTTCTATTTCATATATTTTATTTTATTTTTTATTAAAAAAAAATCTTACTCCCATCCCGCCCACTCCCCCCCCCCCTCCCCCCCAAACCACAATCCACCACCCATCCCGCATCAAATTTAATTCGCAAATTTTTCATTTTTTATAAGTTTTTATAAAAGTAAAATAAAATATATTAAATAAAAAATCGAGAGGGGTGGGGATGCGTGGAGGGTAGAAAACCAAAATTTTCTAAGAAAAATAATTTTTTTTTGTAGTAGTAGTGGAATGGGGAGGGGTGGGGAGGGGGAGGTGTAAAAATCAAATAAAAATTATTTTTTTTTGGAGGGTGGTGGAGTGAGGATGGGGTGAGTAGTGTAGAAAATAAAAATAAAAAATTAAAAACTTTAATAAATAAAAAATGGAGGGGATGGGTTGAGTTGGGTGGATGGGGGTGGTGGGTTGTTGGTGAAATGAGACTTATTTTTTTTAATGTTATTAAGAAAGTCAATTTTTCTTATTTCTAAGAAATTTGTTTTACTAAAGTTGTGGGTTTTATTCATTTTACCCATTAAGTTATTCATATTTTAAATGAATAATATAAGTTGATCCATATTGGACTCATTTTAAATGGGTCGGATGAATATCCATATTTTTTACTCAATTTGTCGCCCCTAGGTATGGCGAACCTTGTCAATTAGTTAACCATCTAGTATAATACCAAATCATCGTGAGAAATAAGGCTATGAATGTTGTTTAAGATTATTAAATATGAGGTGAAATTACTCCTCCAATGGCTATTAATGGAGAAAGGACCCCGTATTAAAAGGTGACCATTCCAAAGCCAACAGATTACTTATACGCCACTATTTTCCCTGATGATGTGCTGACAGACAAACCGATTTTATTACTTATACGCCACTATCTTGTCGACAAATTCTTTCAAACTTGACTAGCCCTCTTGTATTACTACAATTTATTTCTAGTGTTGGGCACAGATGAAAGCAACTTTGAGTCCAATCCAACACATGAACCTCATCTTTCAAACAACATTTTACATGAAAAATTGCCAAACTAATTTCTAGATAAGTAGACGTGTACCTTAACGGAATCATGTAGCTAAACAGACCCTATAATTATTATTATTCCAATGAAGTGTGTTAATAACTAATAAATTGCTGTTCTGGGGAAAAAAGAAAATCCAATCACTATTCCATAGAACCAGGTGCAAGAGAGTTCACTTGACGAACTATGCAACTTCAGCTTGGTTTTACACTTCACGAGTGGAACAAATGTACGAAGAAGACTTGAATGATAGCATTTGTTACAACATGAAAGATTTTTTTATAATTTTCCAGGAAAAAGGGTATTCACAGTAAATGTACATCAACAAATACAAACCTACGATTAGTACATGGAACAGAATATGGTTGAAGTGAGGTTAAGGAGATATGGCTACATTTCTAACATGGCAAGTGCATCGAAAACTTCTAGGACAGGTGCCAATAATGAAGTAACCAACATGACAAATATACAGAACTCAAAAAGGACGGCATTCCAAAAAAATAGGAAGCCTTTTGACTTAACTACGCCTAATGCTGTACAGATTCTACTCTACACCTAGACTGCCGTGTAAACAATCTGAAGGGATTTTCTTTTTGGCAGACAACTTGTCCAGCATCTCCAGGAATCAGTTCCCAACTTCAGAATGCACTTTTACACAGGCAAGAGTTGGTAAATGTTACAGATTGAGAGCGGACAATGCTGGAGTTGTACAAGAAAACAATACTCCAAACATGTACAAAGAAAATTTACTTTGTGTGCTGTATCATAAGCAACGATAGGAACTTTGGCAGCTCCATAAGTGAAGGATCTAACTCCGGAAGTGCCATATATATGTCTTCTGTTAAGAATGGAATACTGCAAGCAGCAATAAATAATTAACAAAGGCAACCGTGAAATGATGAAATGAATTCTCCATAGACCAAGAAACTGATATGAAGCTTGCACCTTATGTACTCATTTAATAAGCAAAATGCTTGATCAATGTCATCAGAATGGCATTTGCAAAATTGATGTGATCTATAATCTGGTTCTTATGCTATACTTGAATATTCAGTATGCTAAACTAAAAGTTATCGAGCATTTATGAAACCAGGACAAGCTGCTACTAGAAAAAGATAACTTCTATTGATTAAAATATTGATATATCTCAAGGATACCATCAGCACTAAACAATATGATGATTCAATATTTAACTTTGACAGAACAATTAACTAGATATTTTAGGATAGGCATATCTCAAACGGAAAAAATGATGGAATAGCAGTACAACGAGCTTTTACCTCAGATCATCATCCAACAAAAATGAGTTAGATGTTAGATTCTGAGAATCCTTGTTTACAATCTCCCTCATCTGTGCGACAACCTACAAATTATACAGTCATACGCCTATGAACAAACACATACCCGGAAAACAGACTTAGGAGAAATGCATTGAAGCACTTACCTCATTTGACACACTTTGAGTTCCATACTTGTCATCCCAATACATGGTACTAATTCGATAAATCTGTCTGGTTGTCAATGCCTGTCCAAGATGATGTATTTAGGATATTCAGTCTGCAACGAAGATTTGACATCAAAATGAAATTTTGGGATACTATTTCTTACCGGGCAAAGGTCCTGTCTTATCTCTTCCAATGATTTCTTCCTCTTTTGATGTATTACCTAGATAATCACAGCGGATAGAGCTTATAGCACAGTAAAACTTTCAGATATTAAAGAGCTATTAGCAAGGATATGGCTTCTACCAGAAATCCAACAGCTTGTCTGATATAATTTAGTTCATGCCAAGATGTACCTGCAAACTACATTCAGCACCCACATAGTTCTTTCTCAGTTCAACATCTACATTGGAGAATGCACAGGGAAAAAATGTCTTTCTTTAATACCTCTTCTTTTGCATTGACTATCCATTTTTCTAGCTCTGCCAAACCGGACTTCACATATTCTCCATTGGAAAATGTGCAACACTCTCGTCGGAGTAAAAGACTTGCATATTTTTAAGATCAAAGACGATCACAAGCTTTATTTTCACAAAAGAAAAAGGACAAGGGTTAAGAAAAAAAGATACTTGTAAGATGTACCTGTTAAAAAGTGATATGTTGATGGAGGAGAAAACCTGGGTTGTCAGCTTGCGGATGAAAAACGAAGGCACCTGGAAACACGTCATTCATAGACAGTAAATTGACAAGAGAATGAAATTTCAAGTTTTGAAGTAACAAGAAAGAAACTAGAAAAAGCAGACATGCTCCTATCACCCCCATACTAATCTTTTGCAGTGTACCATCAACGATGTAGGTGCAAGTGTCACAAAAACATAATACAAGCTTGCCACCAGGTCGTTGGTCTAGTGGTAAGAGTGCACCTTGTATGTGTGGGTTAGGCGCATGTCACATGTTCAACCCCTACGGCAGACAAAAGCTCAGTATTTAAGTGGAGAATGATAGAGGCGGTCCCATTATCCACCGAGTTTTGAACCATGCTCACAAGTTCTTGGGGATTTCTCGGTTATCAGAATACAGGCTTTCTTTAAGCAATGCCAACAAAATAAATGAGGGGTTAGCTCTATGGAAGGATGTTATCAAATGCAAATATGGTATATACAATTCTTGGTGCAGTAACGTCAGCGTTGACACCTATGGGGTTGGGGGTCTGGAGAACTATCAGAAACTTATGGCCAATGCTTGAGACCAATTTATATATAAAAGTGGGAGATCTTAGAAGAACAAAATTTTGGAGAGATGCCTGGAATAATCAGACCCCTCTAAGAGATTCCTTATCAGATATGTTTATTTTTTGCAACAATCCAGAGGAAAATGTCAATGATTGCTGGACACCACAGGGTTGGAATTTATCTTTTAGGAGGTTACTAAATGATTGGGAAGTGGAGAGAGTGGCCAAATTGCTAGAAAAAAAATAGGGATGTTCCCTGGCACCAACAACGCACCTGACTCATTGAAATGGAAACATAGTGAAGATATGGCTTTCACTGTTAGCAGGGCTTACAAATTGACCAGCCGAACAGACAAAAAAGCTTGTGAAGAAAGGTTTGGAGAAACTAAGCACCAACCAAGGTAAAATGCTTTACATGGTTGGTTGCTAGAAAGGCTTGCTTGACACATGAAGTTCTGAAGAAAAAGGGAAATACTATAGTATCTTGGTGTTCATTATGTGGGAAAACAAAAGAGACCAACAACCATATATTTTTGCATTGCAGCTACACAACACAGATTTGGGTAATCTTTCTTAGTCTCACAGAAACAAAGTGGACTATGCCTGAACATACTGCATATTTGCTGAGTTGTTGGATTAGAAGAGGGGGAAGCAAGAGCCAGAAGGCATGGTGGAGGATAACTCCACACGGTGGACAGTGTGAAAAGAAAGGAATAGTAGAAATTTTGAAGATAGGTCCAATTCCATTCAGAAAGTTAAGTGGAATTTTATAGTATCTTTTTATTTTTGGTGTAAAGAAAAAGATGTACAGGAAACAAAACAGTTGGTAGAATTATTAGGATCTCTGTAAGTATTTCTTTCTGTCTTTCTTCTTTTGAAGATCCACAGCATCTCCATAATGCTGAAGAATACAAATTTACCATTTTCCAAGAAAAAAATATCACCTCTCATTTGGATGCATTGGAGGTTATTCAGCTATAAAAAATAGAAGAAAAGGAAAACTTAAAAGGAGTAACTGATTCATCATTAAGGTGATCAGGAATCCTAAAAGGAGTAACTGATTCATCATTAAGGTGATCAGGAATCCTCTATATAGACCAAGGGGCAAGCTGAAATAAGGCATATGCACATTCCAGACTAATACATCACTAAAGCTGATAGAATATGCATCCTCATGAAACACTGAGATAACAATTAGAGGCAGCATGCACACGTTGCAAACTAAATAACCTGACCACAGATATCCAATACATACTTGTGAACATGGCTTTCGTAGAAAGGGATTTTATATGTTATTGTTAAGAGTCCCACATTGACCCTTTAAGGGATGGTTGGTCTCCTTATATGGACTTGGACAATCCTCCCCTCACGAGCTAGTTTTTGGGGTGTGAGTTAGGCCCAAGGCCTAATTTGACATGGTATTAGAGGACACATCCCAATTTTCATTTCCGATGTTGGGACCCCATATTAAAAATTGCCCAAGAACCAGATGTCCGACCCTGAGTGTGAGAGAGGGTGTTAAGAGTCCCACATCAGCTCTTTAAGGGATGGGTGGTCTCCTTATATGGCTTGGACAATCCACCCCTCATGAGCTAGCTTTTGGGGTTGAGTTAGGCCCAAGAATCATTTCTTTACAGTGGTCTATTTGATAAGCCAGCTGGCAACTAGCCAACAATTTAGTAATCTTGTGGAGAACTCTATGCATATGCGCACGAGAAGGAGGAATAGCTAAGTGAAAAAGACCCTCCTCCAACGCCAGGGAAGCACAGTGAAATGGCCTTTTTTGGGTAGAGGGTTTGGGAGTCGAGTTTAAGATATCCAGAGGAAAAAACAAAAAGGAACTTATGAATATCCTCATAGCATATATATATATATATTTTAAATCGTACTGTGCTGCATAATTCCTACTTACTCATTTTTAAATTGAATGGCATGTTATTCCTCTGGCTGTACCAAAATGGAATATTTTTGACCCACAACTAGACTGTTATACTTTAAATTATTTACAGGGAAATTTTCACTTACACTCTTCTATTTTAACTATCATTCTGAAAGGCCAAGCTGTGCTGGAACGTTCTAATTTTCCACACAAAAAAAATCCTTAGTTCTGGAACGACTTCTATCTAAAAATAATGAGACGTAACTTTCATCATAACTACCATGGGGCCACACAATAGTGAACTCGCACATTGCAAATGAAGAGTACACAAAAAGTTTAATGGGCTCCATTGTACACATCCATAATCTTAAAAGGCAAAAACTAACCAATACCCTACACTTAGGACCACCACAATAATGTAAATCACAAACTGTAAACTCCAACTAACCAAACTATTAATGACCAGATTATTTTCCCGAGATATGAACCCCAAAAGCCCCAAAAAGTGGTTATACCCACTTTGCTTCCTTGGTGACCCAAATCATCAACTTCATGGTTGAAGTTGAGAACCCCTTCCGCTAGGCTATCCCTCCTTTGTCACTATTCATAACCAAAATTGTTGTCTTAAAAACAAGAGAGTCAAACAAAACATTCAAGTTGAATAGAGAGAATAAAAACAGTTGTTGCAATAGAAAAGAGTTTGTAACATCCAAATGCAACTACAAACCCCGCATATGAAAGTTGCATAAAAGAAATTCTTCGTCAATGCAATATTGCAACCTCAAATGAAGAGTGACAAAAAGATACAGCTAAGAGACAATTAGAATGATATGCATACATGATTTCCGCGTAATCGAATAACAATAGAAAAGAGTTTGCAATATCCAAATGCAACTACAAACCCCGCATATGAAAATTGCATAAAAGAAATTCTTCGCAATGCAATATTGCAACCTCAAAAGAAGAGTGACAAAAAGATACAGCTAAGGGACAATTAGAATGATATGCATACATGATTTCCGCGTAATCGACTCAAGAAAGAATCCAGGAATTTGATGATGCTATCCCACTGACTGCTTGGTGCCTGTTGAGGAATACCACCAGGTGATCTAGTTGATTTACCTCCATGCACCCGCTGGTTTTTTGGTGCCTTCACACATGACCACAAATATGAAAAATTAGACGGCAGTCTCGGAAAAAAAAGTAGCCTATCAGGATGCAAATATCATGCTTAACTACTGTAAGAACATGAAACCATCAACAAAGAGGAAATTCTCAATTTAGTGGAAAATGCTTATTTATAAATTGAACAGAGTTACCCAATGGCAATCAAGTAACAGTGAAAATCATCTTAATCCAAAACAAGTTTTGTTGAGATTGACAACATGACTCCATATCAATTTCACTATTTTCAGGTCCATTTACATGCCAATAATATATATACTCCTTGTCCCAATTTATAGGACACTTTTCTTTTTAGTTTATCCCAAAAATAATGGCATCTTTCTCTATCTGGGAACTGCTTAATTTTAGCATTCCCGTTTTACACCCTAATGACATCACTTGTAGGGACCCCCTCACCCACCACTCATTTAAATGAAAATACATGTAAAACTTTCACCAGCACTCATTTAAAAGGATAATATTTGACTTACATGTCAAAAATCTTCTTCAATTTCTTAAACTTTGTGCCCAATCAAACACCGTCACATATAATGAGGGCGGGAATATGTCTTTTGAAAACATATTAGAGGGGTTTTATAACTAGATGCTCTTTAAATTCCATACTTATCCATCCACTAATATGCAAGGATCTGGATAAACCAAAGACATTGCTAATAAACCTCGGACATAATACAAGTGTAATTACAACTAATCCTTAACCCCAACTAGTTGGTATCACCCTTTTTTTTAACAAGGTAAATAATTTTATTATTGTGGGAAAAATCTCTCATATACAAGCCGCATCCCAAAAAATAGAAAATCTACACAATAATATGGAAAAAACAAATGTCACCCAATCTCCAATACGGACAGGATCTTCACGGGTGCACCAAAGACTAACTAAAAATAAGAGGTTATTCTCAAATATACAAAATCATTTTTAACCCCTTAAAAGCTCTTATATCTCTTTCCATAAGACCCACGAGATGGCTAGTGGGGCATAGTCTCATGCCCTGCATCTTCTCTTCCTTCTTCTAGCGGTTCAGCTATGCAAGGCATTGTTCATTGAACTCGGCATCACCCACTACACCCTGAACCAATCTGGAACAAACCATCAAAGGCGTGAAGCCACATGCAATGTAACAAGAGGTAGTTGGTTTCACCTACATGGACCCTTTGCTTTTATTGTCTTGTGCTCTAATGGAATGTGTGTTGACCCTACGAGATTTAGTTTTTGAGACAATATCCCTTCATATCATTTTAGGTCTACTTATCCCCTTGTAGTGCCTTCAATCAGAATGATAATCCAATAAGGGGAAAAAGACAAAAAAACCAATAACTTAATCCCATAAAGGATTCTATCTCCCTCCATCGGCATTTACCCACTCCCTTTGTATCACTCCCTACAGATATTGATCTTTTTGCACTAAAATGAGATGTTTACCTTATTCAATAACACCAAGCAACCTAAATCAGCCTCCACAGAGAAGTCCTTTTACTCCTTCCATTTCATTTTATATGGCAACATTTGTCTAGACACGGATTTTAAGAAAAAGAAGGAAAAGCTTTTGGCACATATCATAAGTACCATTAGACCTTGTGTTCTTGATCACGACATGACAATTCTATAACTATAAAAGTATGTCATTAAGAATAAAATGAGAAGTTCAAAATTAAAGAGTTTTCAACTATAGAAAGGTGTAATCCTTTCTGGAATAGACCAAAAAGGACAGAGTGATATACAAAAAGGAAAACCAACTTGTATGTCTAACCTTTCACTTCAGCTACTTTCCATTTCAATTATCCCAATTAATATCTTTTTACTTAATCATACTATATTCCTATTATTTTTGTATGAAGTTCACAATTCACATCATTAATAAGGCATCAAGAAGATGCATAGTTACAAAAGAGTTTAAAAGGTCAGCACCGGTACAAGGGTGTCTGTGCTAAGTTCAAGGAGCTAACAAAATCCAAAAATAAGGAAAGACTTTTGCCACATATCATAAGTACCCTAGAACTTGTGTTCTTAAACACGACATGACATTTCTATGACCATAAGAGTATGCCATTAGTGTTAGTGCCTACTTGTGCTGGTCAGATGGGGTCAAGCAAATGGAAAATGTAGGGAGAAATAACTTTTTTAGAGAAACATAAAAAATAAAAAAAGAGCAGCCAGGTGCACTAAATCCCGCTATGCGCGGGGTCCGGGGAAGGGCCGGACCACAAGGGTTTATTTTTAGAGAAATATAACTCTAGAAATAAATTTTACTAAAGCTATCCTCAATTAACGTATGATGCATTGAACTTTTACATCTTGACTCCATAAAAGTAATAAACACAGAGAAAGAAGAGAAAGGGATTTTCAAGTAGCCTTGACTATGGTTTAAAAAGATTCTCGGGGGTACTACTTTCCAAAAAGCAAGATGACAGAAAATGTCGTAGGGAACCAATTTAAATAGCTTTCCTCCTTTAATAGTTAACCATTCTTTTGATGATTCCCAATCGGAGAGCTGGTTGGCAGTACAAATCTTAGAGGGAGTTAAAGACAACGCTTTTAGTTTGTTCAAAGGCACTATGGAAGAGTCATTACAGACGGTCTGATACTTCTGGAGTCACTCATATCGACTGTCCAAAATCCCATCAACCAGTTCGAGGGTACGGGGGCGATGCTGCCATTGGAGGATTGCCTCTTAATATTTTTTAGATAAGAATGAGCAGAAATTAATTAAATACAAACTAATTACTGTGTTCTCCTACTGCCACACACACGCTTCAGTCAAAAGCAAGTTGAGTCAGCTATATGAATCCTCACTAATCATGTCACTTCATTTAAACTCATCTGAGACCAATATTAAATAATATATAGGCTCAACTGCATCTAGAACGAACTGATTTTATTGTACTTGGCAATCATAAGCATTCCTTATTTTGACATATTGCTTTTGAGTAAAGTTCAGCCACCAAATTACAATCAAAGTGCCAGAATCAGAAAAGAAAGTCCCTGGAGCATATGAGGCCAAAAGCAAAAGCGCTCATCAAAACTCTTTATCTAACCTCTCACTCACTACTTACCTCTTAATTAACCCCAAAAAAAAGGCTAAAAGCAGCACTTAGGTCGTGAGAAGACCTAACTAGTGTTTGCAGAATCAGTAGATTTCAACAGGAAAGCAATGTTGACTTGGGAAATCAGTTCTATAAAAGGCATTAGTTACTGAAAGACAGTGTTCAGCAGCTGAATTTGATGACATGCAAATGCATAGAAAACTAATTGCGAGGTAGAGGACGCACCTGAATGCACAGACCCAGCAATGGGGATATTTCCTTCTTCAAATTATCACGAATCAGACCAAATATCTTCTCTACACATGCAGTTAATTGTTGTTTAAACAGTAAAGCTGGATATCTTGCTTCCATATGTGACATTCCATCCTCCGATCCAATAAATTTCAAGGGCGGCTTTAAACTCTGAAGAAGGTGAAAATACAAAAAAAAACTGTTTACGCCTTCTTATCGTTTTCCAGCAATTTGAATGACTATATTTGCAAAAGAGACAACCACAATCATAGCAGGTTTGACAAGGATAAAGAACAACCCACAACAAATATATACACAAGCGCACACTGTATGTACACATCCTTGGCTTGTTACTCAGTTCGGGCTGTTTAAAATTTTCTGGCACCCCCTAACTATAAGATGAAATTACATCAAACGGGGTAACCCCAGCAACAACATATAAAAATATTTCAAATGAATGAACATATAGCATGCCCCCTTCCTCAGAGACCCCTCAAAAGTAAAGGGGAAAAGAAAGGAGATAGATCAAGGTGGACTTAAAGGAAGACTTGTTAAAGAGGAACAGAAATCAGGTACTGAGGCCATAGAGAACAGCAACATGACTCGTTGGCCACATCGATATAGCTTTTTCCAACAAGAGAAGAAAAGGCCATCAAAGAAGTACTAGCATAGAGTTGTTGGAAAGAAGACGTGAAACTGATGATATCTATACAAGCTGGAATAACACTAGGCTGATAAATAGGTACTCTAACCGCGCGCCCTGGGATTTGCTCTAGTGGTAAAGAGCGCATCGTGTGATGTGTGCTTCAGGTGCACGTCACGGGTTCAAACCCTGCACCACCGGCCCTCGAGGATTTATCGGTTATCCAAAAGAATACTCCAACTGATGTCTGGCTCGCATTGTCAACTCATCCAATTGTAAGCTATTTCTATGACCGATAAATCCGTCTGGAGCCAACCCTTTCGGCCAATCAGCCTTCGAAATTCAGAGATGATGTGCTCGCCCTTCTACTCTTCCCAATTAAATAATGTACTTAGTTCGCTTGGCACGGGGCTCGAACTTGTGAGCTAAGACACAAGTACCTCAACCTTTGCAACTAAGTTAATCCCTGGGGCTCCAAATTTCATGAGTATCCAGACGCAATCTCGTTCTTTTCTTAGAATGCAAGTTAATAAAGAAACTACATAGACATTAGGAATACAACCATAATAGTTAAAAATAGAGGGGTGTATGTTCATTTCCACTTGCTACTTTATCAGAAGATTTCCCACTACTATCATGATAAAATATTAATGGATATTAGTAATAACAATGGGACATTGTTAAACTATTACAAATACCAGGATTTGTATTTATCACCTATAGCTACACAACTTACTTGTGCGACCCTCCCATTTAGTGCAGAACCACCTCCAGAACGCTGAGAAGACGTATTGAAGAAGCCATTCGCCCTCAAATTTCTTTGCAGGAGACAGAGAAGTGCAGATGCATTAGATAACCAATATGGCAAGGTGACATCCTCATCTCCGACCTGACACCCCAAGAAAATAGAAAAAAGAAGAAAACCTGGTTAAAGATGAATGATACCAAAGGCATTAGCTAGTCTAGAACTACCAGATAGTTACCAGCTTAAAAAGAATTGCATTTTATCCCAAAGGAAAAAACTATCCTTTTAATTAGAATAAAACTGTCATTGTTCAATGAGCACATTTAGTGTGATAGCTAGCAAGGTGATTAAACACTAGGTTAGGAAGCCACCTGGATGTGCGGCTAAATATCATGGTAAGCAAGTTATTCGAGGTACCCGATGAGCAAATTTGGTTCAATAATTAGCAAGGTGGTTCAAAACTAGGTTAGCAAGCCAACCCAGATACGCAGCTACATATCATGGTAAGCAAGCAGTTATAGGCACATGAGCAAAAAGTTTTGATAACTTTGTACTGAATTGTGTAACCGGTTGACCTCCTCTGACAAGGGAGGTATAGCCTAGCAGCAAGGACCCTCCACCTCCAAACATAAGGATAAGAGTTCGAGTCACACGGATAGTGAAGCAGGGAAAGAGACACTGTTGGGCTCATGGGCTGGGTACAGGGGCGGGTTTACCATATCGAAAAAGATTGTGGAGACCATTTCATCTAAAAGTTTAAAATATTAAGAGATGAAACACATTTAGTAGCGGGGCCCAATTTGTTTCATGGGCCAAGTGATGAAAATATTTTGTTGGTAAGCAGCCAAGAGTCGAATCAAGGACCTTTTAAAGTGTGTGAACCACCTCTTCTAAAAGCTTACATTTCTACGGAACAAATTTTATTTATTTTAGGTCTGCAACACAATGGATAGGACTATGACCGCAACTCCAAGTCTTTCTTGGTAGGCCTTCAATAAGTTCCATATGTGTTGCTTAACCTCACAGTAGACGTCAATTCACTGATTAAGCAGACATTAGAATTTTGGCACTCAATTGCTCAAAGATTGCACCATGGCGTGTCAAACTTGGGCAAATTAAAGATAATGTCCACAGAAATTGAAGTTGGTCTGGAAATTTACTCATAAGATGGTAACTACAAGAACAAAACAAACAATTAAAATACAAATGTAATATTGAATCTTCCATAATCTAGAAAAATGCACTTCGGCAAAACCTGTTCAAGAACTACATAATGAAGCTTCAAATAGTTCGACGAAGACCAAGTAGAATTTAAAAGTCAGACATCCTTTACAACTGAAGACATTAAATATATTACCTTCAAAACTTCATTGATTTCGGCAATAATAAAGTCAAAAATGGCAGTCCTCTCTGACTCAAAGGCATGCCAATGAATGAGGCACCTGTAGATGACACAAGCAGCAACTGGCTTTCCATCTTTAAATCCCAAATTCTCTTTGATACACCGTGAAAGAATTTCACAGTTCTCCTGCAACAGAGACTTCATTTTAAAGCAGCACCACCAGAGCCACCATTACTTAGCCTTATTACACTAGTTATCCACCAAAATTACAGTTGGAGCAGGCAGATGGTGGCTAAAGCAAGGGGACTCATCACGTTTCCTCACAAGGGAAATTAATTCTTTCATTTGTGTTGTTTTATAACTAGAAGGAAAGTAAATGAGATTTAAACCTCTATAATCCTAGTCTACTAATTGAATGCTTATTACCCTTCATCACTCATGTCCCCTATTTTATGACACTTCGTACCCACCCTCCCCAACAGTGATAACCAAGCAATCATGGCAAATAAGAACATAATTCATCACTAGTTGGAAACAGAAACCAACCTGCTGCCTTTCACTGGTCAACTTAGCTCTACGTGAATCAGAAAATCCTTGAGAAAGAGGTGGTATGATTTTTGTTGGGGTGGGAGATTCCTAAACAAACAAAACATGACCGTTAGAGATCAATATATAGAAAAATAGATGTACTTTTAAACTGACGGCAAAAAGGATACTTACAAATGAAGGTTTACGATCAGCAGAGGCCAGAGCGAGTGCACCAGAGAATTTCTGCACAAAGGGGACAAAAGTTTATTAGATCTAGAGGTACAGCATGCGAGGAACAATTCTCCACCATGGGTTATACATTACAAGTTAACAAATTACAGCTTACATCGATAAAAGGCTTGGCAAAACCTGCACGATTGCTCCTCGGAGTTGCACTCAATGCTTTCTGACGGAGGATATGATTTTCATCCTCTAAATTTGAGAGCTTCTCCTCCATACTAATATAGAAAAGATACACGAGTTTAAAACATCTGGAAATCAACCAGTTATGAAAAAGCATATGGTAGCAGCAGCAGAAATGCATGTAGATAGAGACAGAAAATCTACATTTCTAACAAACTTAAACATATATCGCTCATATCCTAAAATATGTATAAGTTTTACCACTAACAAGAAGCAGAAGACCAACTATGTGATGAGATTGCTCCAAGCAACCCTCTTTGGTTTATTAAAATTTACCTTTTTAAGTTCTGTTGGAGTTTTGAACATGTTTCTTCAACTGCTCTCAACTTGGCAATTGTGGCAGTAGACTCTTCTTTACCCTTTAGTAGCTCATGCTCCAATGTGGAGTTCTTCTCCTCCAAGGCGCTCACAGAACTCTGCAAAAGACACCAAAGATAAGTATCCACAGTGTCAAGTCTTTGGGCCTTCTTATAAGCTTAAAATTGTTAAAGAACATGGCTATCTGGGTCGCAGTTAAAGCAAGCAGATCAGGTCATTTCTGCTTTAAAGCCAAACAATTAGGACTGTCAACCTTTAAAGTCACTCTACAAAAACAAGCAAGTCGTCAACTTATTTAATCGGTCAAATATCAGCTAATAATGGAAAATACGATTATCTGATCTTGTAGTAGTTACAGAAAATTTTCTCATGGTTATAGAACCTTAAAAACATCCAGCCACTGAAATCCAGCTATCCCTGCCTCAAAGAAAATAACTGTAAAGAAAGAAGAAAGGCAAATATTTTTTCTTATAACCAAGAAATCCCAATGCCACACGGTTCGAAACTCGCCGGATAATGGACCCGTTCCTCTAACCTTCTCCACTTAAATGCTAAGCTTTTATCTACGGCGAGGTTTTTAACCTATGGCATGCGCCTAATCCACACATCATGCATTGCACTCTTACCACTAGACCAAAGCCCTAGATAGGGCCATAGGGGCAAGAAGAAAGGCAAGTGTAAGTCCTTCATTGACACTTAAAAAATTGAAACCATTCAAATCTCTTCTAAGCAACATGTTAGCAAACCAATACTCTTACCATCACTAGTAAATTATACATCATATATCTAAGCTTATAATCTCTTACAACCTATGCAGACTTATTGAAACATACATGAATAAAAAAGACACTAGGTGATAACAATTAGTTGAGAATAGGTTCAACCATATTAGTATGTTCTTTTTCTTTATAACCAAGAAATACTCGAGGGCCAGTGACGCACAATTCGGAACTCGGTGGATAATTGGCCCACCACTCTACCCTTCTTTAGTTAAATATCAGGCTTTCGGCTGCGACAAAATTCAAACTCGTGATGTGCACCTAACCCACACATCATAAGGTGCACTCTTACCACTAGGCCATAGCCCTGAGGGATTGTATGCTAGTAGAGTATGTTGAGAACTTCTAGTGCTAAGTCTAAATATTTAAATGTTAAATTGAGATAGGTCCAAATGGAGCGACATGGATCGTGAGGATATATGTAGCCGACCGCACCCGGCTTGAGATTGAGGCAGTTGTTGTTGCTGCTATACAGTCCTACACCCATACACTTTCTGGCTAATCAAGGTCCATAAGGTATAACAAAAGCCTTCCCATTCTAGAGAATGAGACTACTAGGTCAAGATGCATTATGAAATTCAAGGAAGAGAAATGCTTAAAAGATGCTCATAACCTCTAGAAGTAAATTTCCCCAAGGGAATCAATATGAGTGTAATCAGAGTTGAAAGCAAACAAATACAGAAAATTGCAGTGATATGACCTTCAGAAATGTATTTTCATTTCTCAGCTCAGTCACTGAAAATATTTCTCTTTCCAAAGCAGCTTTTTCCTTCATGTAAAATTCCAGTTGTCTCTGGAGCACGGCATTCTTATTGACCTCATTGACTGCAGCCAGCTTCGCTGCATATAACTCGAGGCTTAAGGATTCTACAGTCTTGTGAAGTTTTGAAATTTCCACTAATTTAGCCTCCTCATTTGATAGCTGCATCACAATGTTCAAACGATATTTTGTTCAGTTAGCAAACAAAATATGGTGAATTTGAGAACAAATCACTACCGAACCAATAAATCATTTACATATAAGTTAACCATTGGACCAGTACCCGTAATTTTTTTTCTAATTGCAATCTCCAAGTGAGATCCTCCAACTGCCTTTCAAGCTTGGTTTTTGCTAAACGGAGGGCACCAGCTTCATTAGCTTCCTGTATAAGGGAAAAAATGAAGTCAACTCTTCATAAAGAAATAACAGCTGAACTATAGGAAAATTAGGGGAATAGAAATTCATCCACAGAAACCTGGAACATCAATTTTCTTAATATCTGTAAGACAGTAATCCACGGGATTGAATCAATATTGAAAAGATTCTATAGTGGCAATATTCATCTAAAGCATATAAAAAGAATTTGATTGCGTCTCTCACTAACAACTTCCACTCTGTAACATTAGTTCTTGTCATCTCTATTTTGATGGGGCAACAGAAATATATAGAATCTCAAGCACAATCAGCAAGAGCATGAATTTCTTAAATTTACTGTAAACAAAAATAAGATGCAAATTGAGATATCACTACACAAAAATGTACATGTGTTTTCATGGGGAGCATAGATTTAACCTAGATATTTATGATATAAACAGAAAATTATGCAACAAAATAAAGATCTGACAAAAGAAAACTACAACACTGATATGGTAGTCCTTTTAAGTGTGAACAGTTGTATGACACGACTCATACATAAAAGGCACACAGATGACAGCATTTCTCACTTGGCTGCTAAAGGCCACTGTTTATCACTTACGTTTACTTTCAGAACTTGTAACTAACATCTAAAGCACTGAAAATGTGTGTCCTAAAAGGCTATGACTAAACATATTCTGGCATTTTTCTTATGCCTTACGCAAGCACAAAGTTGGGGGAAATTACTCTGGACTAAAATTTCATGAACAACAGACTAATGGGCATGATCACTAATAATGGCAGGCTAATTGTTGCCAAGTCTTCGTATTACAGCATTGCGTTTTCAGCAGATGCAATCGAGTCTTCTTTTGAGTAAAAGCAGACAGACAAATTGACATGGTCACCAATAATGGCAGGCTAATCGTAGTCAAGTCTTCATACTACAGCATTGCATTTTCAGCAGATGCAACCATAAGCTTCTTTTGACTAAATGCAGCACACGGTCAGCTAGAAAAATAATTAATTCCATGAGAATATTGACCATCCAGCTACGACATTAGCCATGCTTCCTAACCAATTTTATCACAGTTTTGTCCCTCATAACAATGAGGATATCTCCATCAAATGGAGAAATTTGAAGCAGAGATTCGTCGATAAAGACCAACCTAGATATTAAAAACAGAAGTACCATCGGTCTCACCTGTTTGAGCCTTCTGAACTCCCTTCTTGCCATTTTTCGCCTCCAAAGACATTGAATTGCAATAATATTGGATAGACGATGACGAAAAGCTGAGCGAAACTTGCACATTCTCCAATGTGCCTATGCGGTAGCAGAAAGAATATCAAACATTAGCGTAGAACAATTTATATTTGTGTGTGTGGTGTGGTGTGGTGTGTGTGTGTGTGTGTGGGGGGGGGGGGGGGGACACAACTGTCATCCCATCTAAATAGTTCTTGTTTGAATGTAAAAGCACAAATTTATAAATGTACCAGCTGTAACAGGTGGCAAAGGCATACTCACCTGAATGATAGTAGCAGCCTTATTCTCCTTCCTATGTAAGAACTTCCGTCGAGCAGCAAAACCACGAATGCAAGACTGTATCAGCAGTGAAGAAGCATAAATTTGCACATAAGCATTCCTCATGATCCACTGTCGCACGTTTTTTTGGATTATGATTGCAGCCGATGCTTCCCTCAGTGCGGCATATATATTACGAGCAAGATAACCTGCAAAAAGTCGGTAATGTTTTCAAGCCTCATTTATGCTCAAACCAAGTAAAGATGCAGGAAAAGCCACCTGACATTAGCATTAAAACACATAAAACATACCAATATTAAGCAACTAAATAATACACACAAGTCAGATCACACACTGTTAAAACGAGACTGGAGACTTCATCTTTTTTCAGATATGATAAGTAGGATTTATTGTTTTCTCGGAGCCAATTACTAGCAAGAGTTATATATTAGACCAAGTGTAATTTTGCAGTAAGACATTATACTGAGAGAAAGGACCTTTGCAGCAAGACTGTAGATGAATTGCAGCCATTCGGTTTGAGATGAAGTCCCTGTGTGCAAGAAATGTCCGTAACCGACTTTGTATTTTCTTTGCAGAAGAGTCCAAAATCTCAACACGTCGTGAGTCTAAAATACCAATCTGGCCAGCCCTAAGGAATACTTTTGTCTTTCCCAACTGCAGAAACGAAACCATGACATACTTCAAGCAACTCACAGCAGAAAATATAAAACTTAAATTTGCAACTGCTAGAGCATCAAACTTTGAAAAGTTCGTGCAAAAGCTTATTACAGCGACCTGATAATTCCCAAGCTTGAGTTTCTGCAGTATTTTCTCTGTGATGATTTTTTCATCATTACTGGACACAGAAAAAAAAATAAAGATCAAACAAAGTGTAATAAGATACAAAATCAATATACAGTGCAGGAAGGGACCAAAACAACATTGTTGTTTAAATGAAGGATATTGTTACTAAAACACTCAGCTGACGTTCTCCTGCATCTTTAACTTTTGTTTTACTTAAAAAACAATGTAGTCCAGCATATCACAAAAATCAAATATTTCCTTCTTTTAACGGCACTGATTAGGACAATATATAATGCCACCTGTATAGATCTACAAAAATGGAGGCTATCACACCAAAACATCTGCCAGAAAGGACTGAATATGGAAAAATGGTACTTAAAAAACAATGTAGTCCAGTGTAATCACAACAATCAAATATCTCCTTTTTTGGTAAAGACAACAATCAAATATTTCCTTCTTTTAACGGCACTGACTAAGACAAATATATAATGCCGCCTGTATAGATCTTCGAAAATGGAGGCTATCACACCAAAACATCTGCCAGAAAGGACTGAATATGGAAAAAAAGGGTGCTTCACTATATAAACCACGACAGCCACATCTCATTACCAAAATGGAAATTTCTAGATATTGATATACTGCAGATTGCAGAATCAGTTATATATTGATCATATATGGACGTACAACTGAACAAAGTTTTGAGTATGCTGCACCAAAAGATGTTGATAAGATTAATCTCATCATACAACTTCATTCTTAAAAATCTATGTTGCCCAAGCTATTATTAATCAAATCTACTTTCATGCCTTATACCAGTCTTCAAAAGAATCCAAGCAGGGTCTATTCTGTCCCAGGTTGAAGGTGACAACGCTCTTTATTTTCAAATAGAAAACCAAATAACTGAATTACTAAAACACCAACTATTACATGCTTCAACCTTACGAATTAAGGCAGACCATAACAATGTCCAGTTAAGCCAGTAAATTTGCTCTTATTCAACTTCAGATGGTAAGTGACAAATATTAAAGTGGGTGCCAAGTCAATGTTAGAAGATTGCCAAACAGAAAACCAAACTCCAATATATTTTTATTGCCCCGTTTAAGAGCATACGTGAAATTCTAAGGTGCATAGATGATTGGTTGCATTTTGTGGGAAGTCATTGTTTGGTTATTAAGATTCCAATGACACATATACAGGTTCTTTTAGTCAATAACAAATTAGTTTATCCATCTCATTAGCATTTGACTCAGCTTAGAGTTTTAGATATTAATTTGATGTGCATATTATATAAGTCGTAGCAGGGAAAATAAACAGCAAGTGTTATATCAAGATATCCTTTATCAGTCAATTCATAGAATGATAAATAACTACAAGCGACTGAGAGAGACGATTTAAATACCTTTTTGTTGTTTAACGAAACTTGAGAAGATAATTTAATAGGTAATAAAACATTACATCAAAGTTTATTTTACTAGTTAAATGAATTTGAATCCTTCAGACATATGAAACTCATAAACATAACATTATTACTTTTTAGTGAAATGGTATCACATACTTTAGGACATAAAAATTAAAAAGAGTTTAGACAAAGGGAGTACTAATCATAAAAAATTGGTCCAAACCAGTCAAAGTGGCTAACCTGCCAAAGCAGAGAATTTCAATTGTTTGACTGGACAAGGATTGCGGAACACAAGTTCATAACAGAAGCAGCTAGTAGTGTTCTGTAGAGCAGGGGATCGAGCCAGTAACCTAAAGGCCTCGACCTAGATAAATAAATTCAATACCTACATATCTTCTTACACAGCAGTAGAAAAGGATATAAATGCATGCACTAAGTCAATACAAGCTCTACACGAAATGCAGAGTGATTCACTGTATCAGCTACCTACTTCCACCTTGTACCTGGGCAAGTATGCTTTTTTCTTCATTTTGGTTGAGATACGCAAGATAAACCAAACTCAAAAAAGTTCAGCTTCCATCTCATCTTTCATATGATTCATAACAGCAGCATTACCAATGTGAAAACTATATTACATAATGTTTACTATACAGCTTTTAAATTAGCAATGTAAGAGAATTTTGATATTTAGCACTTTCAGGTCTTTTCAATGATTGCAACACATGAAACTTCTTATCCTAAACTTTTCATACATTGATCTATGTATGATGGATTGATGGTGTTCAACTTCTAGATGAAATAATACTTTGCATTTGCATTTATTAAGTTATTTTTTCTGCTTTTTTTATGACAAGGGAACTCGCAACCGCTATCCTTCGGGTGCGCACATGGTAAACCCCGCTCCTGTGCAGTAGCCCGCAAACCACACAGGAGAGATAACCCGCACTAGACAAGCCCGGTGTGACGAGCTCGACCCAGAAGGCAAATCCCTTGTTGTCGTAGGCAGGGGATTTTGAACACCATTATGGAAGCCCCATGATCAACCAACTAAGCCACACTTGCAGGTTGCTTTTTTTCCTTTTTCCCCGCATCTAGTTAATCATTTCCTCCAATAAAGGGCAGCCCGGTGCACTAAGCTCCCGCTATGCGCGGGGTCCGGGGAAGGGCCAGACCACGAGGGTCTATTGTACCTCCTGGTCACATGGAGGCAAATAATTGACCCTGAGTCATGTCCCTTTGCCAGGGTAACTGCAACGTGCATGATACCTATGCCTAGCAAACAGGGCAAGCTGCAAAATGATATCCTTCTCACATCAGAAATCCTACACGTTTGACAAATAAGCTCCCATTTGAATCTGAACTTTAAGCTCATTGGAGACAACTTGTTTACCATATCCTTCTGTCAGGTTAACTGCAATAACTTTGATAACTATGCCAAGTAAAAAAGACCAAGCAGCACAAAAGTTCCTAAATAAGCCGGGCATCGCAAATCACTGTTTGGATGAACAACTGTCATTTTAATCTTACTTTTAACATTGTCACAGACCCAACTAGCAAAAAACATTAAGTTGGTGCCTCTGCTAAACTAACCAATGAATTAATATGCATGGAGATGTTTGTTGGTCATATTTGATGTTTCCGAGCATCCCATTACAAATCCAATGCAAGAAAACATGAGAGAAAAAAAGAGGGTCAAATAATTTCACCAAAAGAGTTATAATAGTAAGGACTAAAGCAAACCCACCTGCCATCCAACATGTCTAAAACAATTAGTCCAAATCGATCTATAAATTCATGGTAAGTTCTGCGTGTGGGATAACCAGCCAAACTTATGCGCACAGCCTCGAGGACACCCTGCAATGTATCAAATTACTGCTAAATGAGAACATTGCATTCAAGAGAATGCACATGCACAGCCTTTTTATTTTCAAATGGGTAAGAAAAGGACTTTGTAGCATGAAGGCTGCAGAAAAAAAAAGCAATATATAAAATCAGTTTCCAAAAGTTCCACACATCACTGTGCGACCCAATGGAAGAAGCAAAACCGACTTAAGAAATCAATACCATAAAGAGACTCATGATTCACTCTATTACACTCTAGTCAAAGTGAATGAATCAAGTAATTAGAAGATAAAAAACACACATATGTTCGCACCCAAGGGTGTGGCCTAGTGGTCAATAAAGTGGGTTGAGAAACATGAGGTCTCAAGTACCCCAGTAGAGACAAAAATACTAGGTGATTTCTTCCAATCTGTCCTAGCCTTGGTGGACAGAATTACTTGGTAGTGGCAGGTATCCCGTGGAATTAGTCGAGGTGTGCGCAAGCTAGATCGGACACCACGGTTATCAAAAAAGAAAAAAAACATACATACGTTAATTGAAGCTTCTTTGAAGGAACTTAGCTTCCTAGTTTTATTTTATTTTTTGAAACTGGTAAAGTGAACTTAGCTTCTTATTTGAAACACAGAAAGTAAAGAAGCTGAAGAGATTAATTTGAAGTGCCAAAGAAACGAAAGTATCGGAAGAGAAAACAAAAGCAAATTGCACTACTAATCAGCAGTTTAAGTATTGAAATGAGTCAAATGAGAAAAGATAACCAACAGGAAAAAGGGCAAGAAAAATATTAAAACAAGAAACCCTACTAAAAAGAAACAGACAGGTAACTGATAAAAAATAAACCCCACCTATCCAAAATCATTCGAAAAAAAGGGCAGCCCGGTGCACTAAGCTCCCGCTATGTGCGGGGTCCGGGGAAGGGCCGGACCACAAGGGTCTATTGTACGCAGTTTTACCTTGCATTTCTACAAGAGGTTGTTTCCACGGATTGAAAACATGACATCATTCCAAAATAGAATCAGAGAATAATAGGGAAATCTTGAAGAACAATGAAAGAAATTAAGCATGCGAAGTAAACATAGAAGCATGCATGAAACAAGCCTGGCTTTGCTTCCACATATTCCACTATAATATCATATGCAAGAAACCAAGATTAAATAGCATAAAGCAACCCCATTGAAAAAACACAAAATCATATCTTATCAGTAAAATGAGTGGAGAGCCAGAACAGTTGACATATGGCAATAAACAAATTCTATATCAACTGACCCCACAACGCAGTTGGTGCAAGATGCTGAGATTCTCAAATTTTTGAGGCCGATTCATAGAATTTGGCTTCACACAACGAATATAGTGTGGTTCTGTTGAGCTGAGTGTCTCCATGAGAGCTTGAAGTTGTTGCTACAAAGTAGATGATGTCAGGGACAACATAATCGAAAAAATAAATAAATTTTTTTTGATCAAGTAATTGAAAAAATATATTATATATATCTATTGTAATAACTTTTTACAACAACAGATGTTTAAGGTGGTACTCATGCACAACCTAGCACCAACCTTCACATAATCATTTAGTCGTGACTTTAAGCAGGAGATGAATACATATCAACACGATGTTCATATTACCCTACTTTAGCAACACATGCTCAATTTGTTTCAGCTCTCCTTAATCTTAGTCTTTAAAATCCACTTCCCTGAAAGATTTGACTTGCCAGAAATTTATATAAACACCATCCGACCTAGCACAATCATTTTACATTTTACTCTGAATTTAAAAAAAGTGATACTTTACACCAGATATTATAACCATGTTGGGGAGAAATTATGACATATTTAGGCTAAATACATGTTATGCGCCTGCATCTATGCGAGCAATTGATTCGTATTAGTTCCACCAAATGATGACAAGAAAACTTGTAAACTCTTAGCTTGTGATGTTAATTGCTGTGAAAATAAACAGTTCCACATTAGAAGAAGCTTCATACCTTAAACCGTGAGGCTACTGAAGAGAACTTGTATGATGACCTAGAAGATTCTTCTCCAAGGGAAGGAAAAAGACCAGCAATAAAAGGACACTCCGAAGAAGATAACAAATTACGGTGTTCCACCACAACATAATCACGGTTTTTATCTAAGAATGTTTCAGTCTTGTATGTGACCTACAAAATAAGCACTAAAGCATGAGTAACAATAGCAATCATTCTCTTCATGAACATAAAGTAGCTTTCAAATGTCTTAGTTTGACATGCCTTTCCAGCATAATGGGACATG
This sequence comes from Przewalskia tangutica, assembly GCA_029844215.1. Lineage (NCBI taxonomy): Eukaryota > Viridiplantae > Streptophyta > Magnoliopsida > Solanales > Solanaceae > Przewalskia > Przewalskia tangutica. Next base: position 112,086,979 of record CM056718.1, read on the forward strand.
GTAAAATCTGTTTCATAAAATTTTGCCTTCTCTAATCGTGAATGCCCCCGAAAATTTTGGAACAACTTATTTGAGAAAGTTTGATGCGTAGACTTCGGAAACATGCTGCAATGGTGAATACATCAAGATAAGGAGATGTTACACCCAAAGTTTCTAAAAACAAATAGATTTAACAAATCACATGGACATAGTTTATACCACGCTTCATCCAGAAGAGCAATTATCCCAATAGGCTTCTGCAAAACACATTTGACATTGAGCAAGTAAAAAAGAAAAGTTCAGCATCAAAGTAGAAATAGAAGCAGTTTTTAAAGTGAAATGAAACACGAAATGCGAGTAGGTCCATGGGACTTGAAGCTCAATGTGTAGTGAAGCGCAAAATTTATGAAAAAATTAGTAACTAGCAAACACATGTGAATTTAGTAATATATAATTTCAGCATATCAATGTAAATTATGTCATTAGTAATACAACTTCTCAAAGTTGAGACTTAATGAACCAACCGCTTCACGTTGAGATCACTTAAAACATCATTATTTGAAGCACACACTTCTCTAAAGCGCATGCTTTCACCCATGAAGCAATAACCCCTCGTTTTGCATTCTTTCATCACTTTAAGTGATGGAGTGATGGCTTTTAATAACACTGGATAGAAGAAAAAACACAACGAAATAAACCATAAAAGCTTCTAACGGTGAATCAATTTACATCTCCAGAAACAACCTTGTTGCATCTGGATTCACTAATAGTTAAGAACCGACTACTCTGTCCAACAACAAAAGCATGGCGGTACCTTTATACTATGAAGCACAGACACCTCATTTAGGGTGAGGTGTCCGTTTCGGACACGAAACGCCTCGGACACGCCTCGGACACGTGTCCGGGACGTTTCCGAGTGGGCCCAGCAAAAAAAATCGGACACGGCAGGGACACGCGGGGGACAAGGCATGGACACGCGGGGGACACGACAGGGACACGCGGGGGACACAGGAAAGGGGGACACGGCAGGGACAATTTTTTTTTTTTAGAAAAAGTTTAGTTTTAATTTTATTTGATTTATTTTAAGTAAATTTATATTTATTTGAATTTGGGTCATGGGACATACTTATGTATTAGTTTATGGACTACGGTCTTATGAATTATGTATTGAATATTTGATTGATTGTCAATTTGTTATGAATGTTTCTTTTTAATTTGATACATATTTAATTTGGTATTTTGGTTATTTGGTATATAACAAATTTGAATTAAATTTATAATTTATTTATGAATGTGAAGCTTTAATAATATTAATTTTAGTATTTATATATTATATTATATTATATATATATAAAAATATTTTTTAATTTATTTTTACAACCGTGTCACTGCCGTGTCGTGTCCCCTACTTTTCAAAATTGCCGCTCTCACGTGTCCGTGTCCTATCGGACACCTCTCACGTGTCCGTGTTACATAGCCTTTATATGTGGTCATTAAGAAAGTTGCAGTAGAGGTAGAAGACACGTTTTTAGAAGTAAATTATCCCCATCATCTGGTAGCAGAAGACACATTTTCAGAAGCAAATTATGCACATACATCTGGTAGAAATTGATCTTAGTGAACTTTCAGGTTAATAAACACCGGTGGCTCTGCCAAGCTAAAATCCCAATAAATAAATAGTCAAAAGTGTACCATCCAAACTAAGCAGCACTCCAAATGGCAAATGACATATTATAGGAGATACTAACACAGAGTATCATGATTGTATCCTCTCCAACAAAATCATATTTAGCTCAAATTTTCAAATGATAAAACAAATGTACACCATGATAATCAAGTAAGCACAAATTCGTAAAAAATACAAAGAAATTTAGCATATCCAAGTTTGCAAGCTTTCTTACATGAAATATGTGGTATAAAATGTTTGACGTACAATATCAGCTGACAACTTTATACAGAAATTCTTTTTGTCCTTTCAGTAAGGTTGCTCCTTAAGCTTACGCAAATCAATTTGAAGATCTGAACCACATGACAAGTTCATTCATCTACTGGTATACCAAAATATTCTGATAGAGTTGCATACTTTATTTCGTTTGTCGCATCCTAATTGATAGTAGAGTCTATTGTATAAGTATGAAATCACATACAAGAAACTTTCTGTAAAACAGATCATAAGGAGAATAGTGTGGAACCTTTTCTATTAGATCCAAAACATCTTGGTTGTCTATAAATTCAATGTAACTCCAATTGATTTCCTCTTTCTGATATTCTTCTTGCTCCATCTTGAATACATGCTAGAAATTTAACAGGGTTGAAATATATAAGTAAAGGGTGAAAGAAGAAACACTGAAATCGAAAGGGCATAATAGCAAACTTGTACTAAGATTCATAAGATCTCTAGTTCTTTTCTTAGAAGGGTAATTTATCCTAGAGCAGTACAACTTACCTCATTAAAATGTTGCTGAAGCTTTTCATTTGCAAAATTGATGCAAAATTGCTCAAAGCTGTACAATGCATAGTGAGGAAATCAATTATTGGAATGTTCAGGGACCAATTTCCAGTAATCGCAATGTTTGAACATCAAGATCCTTCTCGAAAATGAAGCAAAGAGAAGCATGCCAGATATCCCAAGCAAAATATATTAACAAACGACAGGAATCTAAAACATTGAGTTTAAACACAAACATGAATTTCCCACGAGATGCATTTGATAACATCAACGGACTTGGAATATGATTTCTAATTGAGTTGGCAAGATTACGGAATAGAAACTTGCGGCAGCATAGCCACATGATAACTGAATATCATCACCAGGTCCAAGTTTATGAAGTCACCTTGACTTTTTACCGATTTCAATGGTTTCAACGTTCATAAACCAGGGTGAGGAAGTGCACAAAGTGTTCATATGATATTTGATGACGGTGTTACAAACAAAATAGGTGTTGCTACTTGATAATCTTACAACAGCGAAGACTGGGTGATTGAGTGTCATTTCTAGAGAATCATATTATGTCGTAGATTCCCAACGTCTACTCATACGGCTTATATATGGGAGATTTTCCCATTCTTAATCAATTAACTTACTTTATCAAACCAAATCTTACAACAGTGAAAACAGTGTCTGAAATTGGAACAACTGCTGTGGAACATTGCCCAAACAATCTTCTTCCGTAAGAAAGAAGGCTCTATTAATGAGAAGGTACAGAACAATCTATTAAAACTAAATGATCAAAATTGCATAACTGAAAGCATAGAATTTCAAATTTCCTTCGAGACAAATAAGGATTGAATCACTAAAAGACCTAGGACTTGCACCACGCAGGAGATCGGAAATGACTCATTCACACATGGTCACCAAAAAGTAAACTGATTTTAGAATGTCCTAAATATGCACCCAGGTACACAATACCAAAGCAAATGAAGCACGTGTCTGGAAAACAGTGTCATCCCTACCTCTATAGCACTACTACTTAAGCCCATATGTTCAACAACTAGAACCTAATCAAGTGAAGATAGAACCAGTAAGATCCCCTGGATTATCCACATTGCTCCAGCCAGAAACCTCTTGCAAAAAGGATAGATGGAACTGTGTCTCCTTACATTCTCGCAAATGATGCACCAAAGCCTTAGGGATGGGTAGTGTTGTCAAAGGCGCGCATAAAGTGTGCTTAAGCCCTGAAGTGAGGCTCAACACATGTTGAGCACTTCGCCTCGCTTAATGTGCGCTTCAGCGTCGTTATCCATGCTCTAAGACACACTTTTCCTTGCCAATGAACGTTTTTTGAAGAGGGGACACTAAATTGATATTTCACTTTATTGTTATTTATTTCTCACTGTGCATATATTTGTTATTCATGCTTATAATTATTAGCCTTGAGCCGAGGGTCTTTTGGAAACAGCCTCCCTACCTCTCAAGGTAGGGGTAAGGTCTGCATACAATCTACTCTCCCCAGACCCCACGTTGTGGGATTTTATTGGGTATGTTGTTGTTGTTGTTGTGCTGCTTATAATTATTAGCCTTGGAATAAACATATATATTTGTATTTTTTCTCTATTTGTGCCTTTTTTCATTAAAAGCCCACATTTTATTTGCGCTTAAAGCCTTAACGGACCTTAGAGCTTTTTGCGCTTTTCGCTTTTGATAACGCTGGGGATGGGATGATCTTTTTCAACTGTATCAAGTGATTCATGTCAAGCATGTCTCAAACTCAAAAGCAATGGCCAAATAATCCCCAGCCGCCTTCTTAATTTATTATTTATTATAGCAGTGGTCACATTCAATAGATAATGCACTCTGTCAACTACTTGCTGCTATGTTAATTTTTATACAACGGAAGAAAATAGAAAATCTAGGAAGCTATTCACATTTGCCTAGTTTAATAAATCTAGTTGGAGTCAGCCTGGTTTTCATAAACTCTCTCAGATAGAAGAAAGATAGCTTCTTAAAACACCAAACTAACTATTGTCAGCTTTCGGTGATAGATCTTCTGCAAGGCAATGCTTCCAATGGAATTTAAAGAAGGATTGAAGGTTTAGGGCCTATCTTAAGTCTCCTGATAGCACAATAGGTCCATAGTAATTACAAAGGTGGGCAGAAGTGGTATGATTTTTCACCTCTGCGCCATTCAAAGTCCAAAAGAAATGGAAATTCCAATAGAACGCAATTCCACACAAATGAACAGCGCCCTAAAAGAAAAGGTGAAAAGCCATGAATAAGTTTACAACAAAATTCCAAATACACCTGGCTTGCAAGAAGAAACTGGTGTCTATATGAGAATTGAGAGATGAAAAGAGGGGTAAACCTGGAAAATGACTTCCATGGGCCTAAACATAACATGTTTTTTACGATCTCACATCTTCCTATACGTTAAAACCCATAATTGCTTAAATCACTGTGTCACCGATCAGTGTATTTTATATACACCTTTTGAGTCATTTTTAGTTAGTCTTTTGCTCATTTTTGTACAAATATGTGTCGTCTTAGATTAGATTGTCTTTCTTTGGTTTAAAGTGGCACATTGGCGAAAAGGAGCGAAAAGAGGGCAAAAACAGAGGTTCCAGAGCTCAAAAAGCTAGAAAGTTAGTGATCCGGGCAAGAAACAGGGCGGCGCCACGGCGCCCAAAGTACAGAGAGCCGCATGAGTTTCGGCGCCACGGCGCCAGTTGAAGGGCCGCGGCGCCGAGGCGGAAATTCTGCCAAATCCGAATGGGAATGGGTCAAGGCCAAGAAGGAAAAGTTGGGAACGTTTTGGAGGCTATAAAAAGGACATTCCTATGTCAGAATAAGGGTTCCCACCTTTGTCAATTCATCACAAACTTGGAGATCAAAATTGGAGACTACTTTTGTGTAATTTCTTTGTTCTTTGTTTTATTTCTTTGTAGTTTATGTTGGATATTAGTTTAGTTCGTGGCATGTCTATGGCTAGGAACTAACTTAATTTAGGGCTTTCCATATCAAATCACTTGAAACTCATTCTTATGAATTAATGCATGTTTTGGTTTCTTCTTATCATTATTGAGATTTATTCAATATTTGTCTTGAATGCTCGGTAATTAATTGATCACTAATTATCATAATCTATATGATTTCTAATCAAAAGCCGAAAGGGGAGATTGTGAATATGTTATAGTTGAATAAACATAGGTTAAATCGTGGACGAAAGTACCCCGATACTTGTGTAGCTTAATAGGTTATTGCTCTTAATCCTCCTTTATAGTCAATCTTGTTATCGAAAGGTAGAAGGGTTCTATATTGGGGTTGAGTGTTTATATTACCTTAACAGGAGTATAAAATGACTTAGTTAACCTGCTGTCTCAAAATAGAAGAAGAACCATAATTAATTGCATTAACAAGTAAGATGAGCGGATAGTTGAGGAGATTTGGAAGCCCTATTTCCATCATATCTGAAGTAAAATAAAGTAATTTAGTTAGCATCCATAATTATAGTTATAATCAATTCATCAATTATCGGTCACCAAATAGATACCATAGACTAGAGTTTGATAATTGGACACTAATCCCTGAGGACGATAACTAATCGGTCTTCTAGACTATATTACTTGTCACGACACGTGCACTTGCGTTAGTGTGTGCATAAATCGCGCATCAAGTTTTTGGCGTTGTTGTCGGGGATTGGCGTAGTTCAATATCATTCTATCTATTCCTAATTTCTAATTTGGTTTTTATTTTTGTTTTTTATTTATTACTATATTTTTCTCGTTTATTCGTGAAACCCGTGCGCCGTGATCCGTTTGTTGATTTTGATCTGTTGCAGGCATCTAGTTTATGCGAAGGAGATGAGGAGCAGATACATTTGTCCCCTTCAACCCGGAGATTGAAAAGACTTGCAAACAGAACAGGAGAAACAAACAAGTTTTGGCCTTAATAGCAATGGGGGGCTTGCAGAACAACAATGAGATGAACGAAGGGTTGGGTGATCATCAACCTAACCAAAGGATGCCCCGGAGGTTACCAATGGATGTGGAAGAGAGGGTCCAGGTCCAAGCTGAGATAAGTTTGGGAGATTATGTGCTGCCAAGGGTGAATGGAGCACAAACTTGCATCAAGCTCCCAGTAATAGGAGCAAATAATTTCGAAATCAAGTCTGCGATCCTGAGTATGGTGCAGAATACTGTTCAATTCGGAGGGTTGCCATCGGAAGATCCTCACATGCACTGATGCACATAGCGAACTTCTTGGAATTGTCTGCAACTTTCAAGTACAATGGCGTTACTGACGACGTCATCCGATTGAGGCTCTTTCCCTTCTCACTCAGGGATAGAGCGAAAGTTTGGTTGAACTCTCTGCCTACAGATTCTACATTCACATGGCAGGAGTTGGCACAGAAGTTCTTAGCAAAGTTCTTTCCACCGTCCAAAGCCGCTAAGCTGAGAGGGGAGTTGAACAATTTTTATCAGGCTGATGGAGAGTCACTCAATGAGGCTTGGGAGAGATTTAAAGATTTGCAAAGGAAGTGTCCACATCATAGCATTGAGCTGTGGAATTTGGTCCATATTTTATACAATGGGCTAAGCAGGACCACAAGAACTATCATTGACACAGCTGCAGGTGGAACTTTCATGAGAAAGACAGCACATGAAGCCCATGATTTGCTAGAAGACATGGCCACCAATAATCATGTAACAGAGGAAAGATGGGTGAGTGGAAGAAGAGCAATAAGAGTTCATGAGATTGATGTCATCTCAGCATTAAATGCACAAATTGCTCTCTTGACCAAGCAACTGCAACAGAACACATTGTCAGTGAATGCAATTCAAATGCCATTGAGTTGTGAGATGTGTGGAGGTCCACATACCTTTGATAGGTGCCCATCAGCAGACCCCAACAACATCTCTATCGAGCAAGCAGAATGTCAAGCAGTAGGGAACCAAAGGCCCCAGAACAACCCCTATTCAAATACCTACAATCCAGGGTGGAGGAATCGCCCTAACTTGTCATGGAGGGGTGATCAAGGGCAGCAGAACCAATTTCGAGGCCAATACCAAAATCAACAACCATTCACTCAGGTCTCATCTTCACAACAATTCAGTGCACCTACTCAACAAGAGAAACCAGATGAGTTGAGAGCAGCCCTGTTGATCGGTGTATTTTATATACACCTTTTGAGTCATTTTTAGTTAGTCTTTTGCCCAGTTTGTACAAATATGTGTCATGTTAGGTTAGATTGTCTTTCTTTTGAGTCATAATGGTTTAAAGTGGCACATTGGCGAAAAGGAGCGAAAAGATGGCAGAAACAGAGGTTCCAGAGCTCAAAAAGCTAGAAAGTTGGCGATCCGGGCAAGAAAGCAGGCGTGTGGCCCACCCTCAACCAGCGACATCAGGCGCCACGGCGCCCAATCTGACAGAGTTGTGGCTGAGTTTCAGCGCCAGCTGCGCGAAGTCGCAGGTCAGGTGCAGCCGAGGCGAATTTCGCCAAACCGAATGGGAATGGGTCAAGGCCAAGAAGGAAAAGTTTGGGACGTTTTAGAGGCTATAAAAAGGACATTCCTAGGTCAGAATAAGGGTTCCCACCTTTGCCAATTCATCACAAACTTGGAGATCAAGATTGGAGACTACTTTTGTGTAATTTCTTTGTTCTTTGTTTTATTTCTTTGTAGTTTATGTTGGATATTAGTTTAGTTCTTGGCATGTCTATGGCTAGGAACTAACTTAATTTAGGGCTTTCCATATCAAATCACTTGAAATTCATTCTTATGAATTAATGCATGTTTTGATTTCTTCTTATCATTATTGAGATTTATTCAATATTAGTCTTGAATGCTTGGTAATTAATTGATCACTGATTATCATAATCTATATGATTTTTAATCGAAAGCCGAAAGGAGAGATTGTGAATATGATATAGTTGAATAAACATAGGTTAAATCGTGGACGAAAGTACTCCGATACTTGTGTAGCTTAATAGGTTATTGCTCTTAATTCTCCTTTATAGTCAATCTTGTCACCGAAAGGTAGAAGGGTTCCATATTGGGGTTGAATTTTTATATTACCTTAACAGGAGTATAAAACAACTTAGTTAACCTGCTGTCTCAAAATAGAAGAAGAACCATAATTAATTGCATTAACAAGTAAGATGAGCGGATAGTTGAGGAGATTTGGAAGCCCTATTTCCACCATATCTGAAGTAAAATAAAGTAATTTAGTTAGCATCCATAATTATAGTTATAATCAATTCATCAATTATCGGTCACCAAATAGATACCATAGACTAGAGTTTGATAATTGGACACTAATCCTTGAGGACGATAACTCGGTCTTCTAGACTATATTACTTGTCACGACACGTGCACTTGCGTTAGTGTGTGCATAAATCGCGCATCACACACCGAGCATAGTTTTTTTTTTGGATTTCCATTATTTGTAAGCTTCCCGGCTTCTATAATTTGCAACTACATTTAGCCAAATCAGAAAGCATTGATTTAAGTTAGTAAGACACCAGAAAACTGTTTCCACCTCTTTTTGGGGGTCACTTAAACACTTAATACATAGAGTCTAAAATGAAGGGAAAGACATAACACATCTGAATTTTGAGGCAAAATACAAAAAATGTCCCTACTTTAAGCACATAATGACTGCACATGATAGGCTAATATTGGTTTCAAACTCATAGCTCGTTGACAGAAACAACTTAACAAACAAGCCACTATATTGTGGTTCAAATGAGAAGACCATTCTCACAGCTAAAGTGATGAGATATTTCCACATAACTCCAAGATGTTCCTGTTTATGAACATCCAATAACTTCTCAACCTTTCATCTTCAATCTACGCTGAAAATTGCTTAAGTATAACTAGATTAATTAAACGAATTTCATAGCCAACTGTTATGCAATTCTAAAACATTATTTGTCGAACAATTTCAATCATCGTCAGCAAGCTCATATACTTATCAAATTTCAATTAAGTTTTCGGTAAAGCATGAATAGCTTTCAAATAAAGGCTTGTGAGAGCTCAAATCTAAAATATAGATCATTACTTTTAGGTGCTAAACATTGCCCAAGCTCAACAATGGATTGCCTCTTATATATTTCATTACATGCTTTTCCCGAAAACAAGAACTATAGGGGTATTAAGCTGCTAAGCCATACGATGAAAGCTTGAGAGAGGGTAATGAGATGAGGATAAGGACAGACGTGTCTATTTCGGAGAACCAGTTAGGATTCATGCTGGGACGCTCAACAACAGAAACCATTCATCTTGTGAGGAGGTTGGTGGAGCAATATAGGGAAAGGAAGGACCTTCACATGGTGTTCATCGATTTAGAAAAGGCCTACGACAAAGTCCCTAGAAAGGTTCTATGAAGATGTTTGGAGGCTAAAGGTGTACGTACTTGTTGCGATCAAGGACATGTACGAGGGAGCCAACACCCGGGTAAGGACAGTGGGAAGAGATTCAGATCACTTTTAAGTTGTGATGGGGTTGCATCAGGGATCAACTCTTAGCCCTTTTTTATTTGTCTTGATGATGGATGTATTGACGCGACATATTCAAGGTGAGGTGTCATGGTGTATGTTATTTGCAGATAACATAGCTCATGGCGGAGTTAATGCTAAGTTGAAGGTTTTGAGACAAACCCTAAAGTCTAAAGAGTTTAGGTTGAGCCGGACCAAGATTGAATATGTGGAGTGCAAGTTTAGTGACGTAATGCATGAAGCTAGTGTGGAAGAAAGGCTTGACACGCATGTCGTCTAGAAGAGGGGAAGTTCAAGTATCTTGAGTCTATTATCCAAGGAAATTGGAAGATTGATGAGGATGTCACACATCGTATTGGTGCAGGGTGGATGAATTAGAGACTCGCATTCGGAGTCTTGTGTGATAACCTGTCTCCGAAACTTAAAGGCAAGTTCTACAGAGTAGTAGTTAGACCAGCTATGCTGGAGAGGGCAGAGTGTTGGGCAGTTAAGAGCACTCACGTTCAGAAGATGAAAAATGTGAAAATGAGGATGTTTCGGTGGATGTGTTGGCATACTAGGAGAGATATGATTAGGAATGAAGAGATCTGGGACAAAGTGGGAGTGGCCTCGATAGAGGACAAGATGCGGGAAACGAGGCTAAGATGGTTTAGGCATGTGGAGAGGAGATGTGAGAAGTTGGCTATGGATGACTTCAGAAGAGGCAGAAGTTAGGCTGAAGAAGTATTGGAGTGAGGTGATTAGACAGGACATGACGCATTTACAGCTCATCGAGGACATAACATTAGATAGGAGGGTGTGGAGGACACAAATTAGGATAGAAGGTTAGTAGGCAGTAAGGCGTTGTCTCGCATATCCTTCCTTACTAGTATTCGTAGTATTTTTGTTGTAGTTCTTGTCCTTTGATTTTTGTTATTATTTGATATTCTGTCCTTTTTCAAAATCCTTTGTCTTGCTTTCTATTGTATGCTTTCGTTATTTCCTTTTTGACCTGCTTTGATATGCTTTATTTTGAGCCGAGGATCTATCGGAAACAGTCTCTCTACCTCCCAAGGTAGAGGTAAGGTTTGCGTACATTCTACCCTCCTCAGACCCCACTTGTGGGATTACACTGGGTATGTTGTATGCTTTTCCAAAAAATATGGGCATGATCTTTTACCAGCTGTGAAGAATTAGTTTTTCTTTTTTAGATAAAGGTAACTACCAGCTAGGAAGAATTAGTAGGAGCAGATGCCTGCAATCTTGAGTTTTTTTCTTTTACCTAATGAGTAATTTAAGTTGACAGTGCACAAATACAGAAGGCTCAAATTTCATTACAACTGCAGTAAAGAGGATGAAAAGTTGAAAACTGAGGCTTGAGCCAAATAATTGACCCACAGCTTCTGGGTGTCTATTTAAAAATCTGATTCTAGGACTTCCAATAACCTTTATTTCCACCTTTCAGTAAAGGCAGCAATCTGTTATTTTCCCAATATTACATTATTTTCCAAAATAAAAACAATAGGCAAAAAAGATAACATGTATCTAACCTGTTCTGCTTAAAGCATTCAAATCCATATATATCCAAAACTCCTATTTGTATCTGGGAATCAGGATCCTGCCCAACAGATCTATTAATCTTTTCAACTAACCTGAAACAAACAAACGATGACAATACTCTTATATAATCAACTTATGTAAGTAGAACATTGACTAGTGGAAACTGTAAAGGATTTCTAAGTTACAAACCAATCAAATAATTGGGCATAAACTGTCTTTGCTAAAGTATCACGTCCTGCAACAGCAGCACCACAATCAAGAGCCTTAATGATGATTCCTTCATGAGTTTGAATTGATCTTGTACAAAGAGAGTTCACCAACAGATGTACGTCACACCTTTAAAAAAACAGAGTAATTGGGGAGAGTTGGACTGTCAAGACGTTAAGTAAAACAGGAAAATTACCACCCTTATAAAGCACTAGGACAGAGCTTAAATTTTTGGTTTCAAATAATAATGATATTCAAGAGCCTCCCAAGACAAGAAATGTAAAGAAGGCAAAGATAAACAGAAGTCAGCAATCCCTCAAGGCAATACAAGTAGAGCATTAAATCCAAGCATGGTGAACAAGGGAGACCAGTCCTACAGTTTAACAAAACTCTACTTTCCTCCCCTCTTTTGGAGAGTTTGAGTTTCAACCTACATGTCCCTATGCTACATTTTTTAACAAAAATTAGTCCTATCCTATATGATGACGTGAACAGTGCTATCCTTTCCTGAATAGTGCTTTTTTTCTCAATGCCCCAAAATCAGGAACAATGCCAAGACAGAACATGAAAAGCAAGAAAAATTAAGAACTATTGCAATAACTTTTAAGGATGAGTCCAGTGTATGGCAACCACTTCACCAATACAAACTGTAGAAACCAAAATTGAGTAATGAACATTATTCTACGAGAAAGAAGCATTGTTGGCTGAGAGCCCGAAAAGCTTAAGAGAGCAGACACAATAATATTATTTTTATCTTTTTTTTTGGGGATGGGTTGATAGAGAAACAATACCAAGTAGATAAAATCGAAATTCAATTTTCTTGTTGATTTATGCAGAGCAATTACCAGAAAGAAGCTCCAAAAATAATTCTCTATCAAGGGAGAAAGACTAGCAAAGGACATGATAATCATCCATCAACCAACAATAACATTAGCAAATCAGAGAAACAAAAGGCTTAAATGTGTTGCCTGGAGGAGAACCACTTACTTAAAAAGCTTAGCAGCCATCTGTAGATGAGACCTAGACTGTTCATCTTTTATAACTGATGAGTCATGTTCTTTGCCCGGAGAGAATTCTATGTTTCCTAGATGTAGAATGGCTGCCAAGGTACGAAATATTGCTTCCTGTTATTAAAAGAACAATGCAATGTATTAGTGAAGTAGAATAGGAGCTACTAAACACAGAAATATTGATTAGGAAACAAACTAAAGTTGCAGAACCTGTTCCTCCCGACTAATTCCAACGATATCCATAGCTCTCCTTGTCTTGGTATACTCCTCAGTGTTGCTAACGCCATCTAGCTCATACGTTTTGCTCTGGTTCAAGTAGTGAAAGTCACTAGGATGACCCAGTTTGTATTTCTCAGCATCCTGAAGAAGCAAGAACATAAAAAGGAAATAATGTTATACTTTTACTCTGATAGTCAAATAGCACAAATTGACCATTTAGAACAATTTAAATGCACGCATCAATGTCACCACATAAAAGTTAATACACTCGCAAGGAAAAGAATATCAGCACACACGTTTCACTTAGGACATGAAGAATTTCATGAATTAAACGTCACAATCAAGCACATGGAGAGAAGACAATACCATTCCAGATGCACATAATTGGTAAAAGCAGTGATAATTCCTCTCTGGATCTGTTATCTGAACAACACGAGATCTCTCCAGAAGATAAGTCCTAATTGCAGCACCAGATATTCTACCACTTTCATCAAATTGGATCTCGACAAATTTGCCAAAACGGCTGCAAGAAACAAGGAATAGAGGCATTAATCATAATTCAATAGACTTCAAAATGGTTGCCCCATGTTCAGCTATTACTTTACTGAACAAGTACGGGTTTAAAAATTCCAACAAACTAGAAATAACCAGTTTTATTGTAAGAAGATGAAGGACAAGACAAGCAGAGATTCCGTATAAAGGACAAAACAATGCTCTTAAAAAAGACAACAAAACCACATTCGCTGCTAACATACTGAACATCACTGATTGCATCACATGTTACATGTTAGAAATGCCAACATTAGTAGTCGAAAACACACCTTGAATTGTCATTCCTAATAGTACGTGCATTGCCAAAGGCCTCCAGCAACGGGTTAGACTAGACCAAAAATGAGAAAGGACTAAGAATTAGTAACATAAACTTTTTGAACAGCAAACTAATCAACCAAATTCAATCATCAATGAAAGAAATTTCAACAACAAGAAAAAGAAAAGGAAAAAAAAAAAGAATCTCACTACAAATTACAATAGGAAAACACTGAAAAATAAAGAACCATGAGGATGATCTCCTAGCAATAAAAATTGAGTTAACAATCATAACCTAATTAACATTACATCTTGCTTTTGGTGATGATAGAACGCTAGGCTAGAAATTAATTGTTGCAATGATATGAGAATGACATTAAGGACACTACAATGTATTGACATTAAGGACACTACAATGTATTGACATTAAGGACACTACAATTTATTCAATGAGTTTTAGTGTGTTATGCATATTGGATGGAGAAAGAATGCAGTCAATTCACGTGTAAAAAGACTGTTGATGCTTGGTATGGTAATAAATAAGATGCTTGGTCCTTTACATCTGGAAAGGAAAGGACGTCATCCCTCTCAGTCTGAGCCACATTAACTTCCTGACAGGAATACTCATTGTTGTGTGCAGATCTACCATGAAGGGACTAACAGGTCTCTCTCGTATGACATTCCCCATCACCATATGCGAAATGTTTTGACCTCTTTTCCTTTTCTTTCCTAGGTGCATTCTGCAAACTGTTAGACAGAACAGCCATCCCATGAGTTTCTGGAGATGTCACCTCGGGTGCAGTTGAGATGCATAGAAGTCTGGACGAAAACATCCTCCAAAGTAACAATAGATGGACTATTGAGAATTTCATCTCAAACTGAGCTATGATCCAATCTCAGTCTGATGAGAGCAAGCACCATAGAGGATATTTCTATCTGTTTCTCCTTATCAGTCACATCATCAATAATTAGCATGAGAGAATTAAACTCATCCTTTAGAGGTTTTTACCAGACCCAAATAACTGGTAATGTCTAGATGATCTTGCTGCATACGGACCATGCCGACTTTAGTCCAGACTGAGATAGGTCATGCAAGGCTGAAAGAGATTGAGAAATTGGGATCAAGAAATTCCAAAATAGACTTCACAATTGTGTATCTATTTCAAGCCACGCAGTTCGATCCGAAGCTTGATTATCTGAATAACTTTTTAGGTTAATATCATATCCTTGACCCACGAATCATGGTTCCGTTAAAGCTTTCCAAAGAGACGTAACTATTACTGCTTGCAACTTCGCATTAGTAATGGTGGGTGTAGAAATTGAGGAGAAAATGATTTTGCTTGATTTTCAAATATTTTATCTTCAATCATCTTTCTATATAAGCAACAATTTGTTTAACTGGAAGACAAAACCAAACAATGAGCGATGTTTCACAACAAAAAACTTCTGCAAGAGAGAAATCAGATTGAGATATTGATGAGAGAAATGAGACGATCAGATTGAGAGCAAGATTGATGTCACAATTGTAGCGGAAGAAGAAGAAAGGTAAGAAGAACTGTTGCATTAGTTGAAACCAGTATGGTGAGATTCAGCCAGTGGTGGGATAGGAAGAAGCGTCATGATGTTTTGACTTTCATAGCATGTGGAGAAGCTCTTTCTATGTTTTGACACCAAATAACAGTCTAGACCCTAATAATCGAAATTCGTTAAGTTGCAGAAAGAATCACCACGTAATATTTTGCCTCTAAAACCATTAAGCAGCAGCCAGAAAGTTACCTCGAGAACTTGTTGTTCAACCGTTCTGTCATCATCAGCAGCGCGACCACCAACATAGGTAAGGTACTGCATTATCAACTTTGTGGTCTCTGTTTTCCCTGCTCCACTTTCGCCACTAACCAATATAGATTGGCTTTGGTTCTCAGACATCATAGCCCTGACAAAGAAAATTTGAGCAAAAATAAATCAATAATTGATTCACTTTAAGAAAATGTCACCCGATCCCCAAATGACTAGTCAACAACCTGTATGATGCATCAGCCACAGCAAAAACGTGAGGGCTAAGCTCACCGAACGGAGCTCCTTTATATTGCTCCATCATGTGCACATTGTACAGATGTGGAAGTTTAGTGAATGGATTGACAGCTATTAAAATGCTTCCTGTGTATGTCTATTAAAGGAAAAAAGGAGGGAAATCAATTATATCGCAACACTTATGTCGGACGACGGTGTTAGAGCATATGAAAAATTGGCTATCTAAGCTAACGTAGACAAAAACTGCACCTAGTGAAACCATATCAGCCGAACAACGATTCTTAACTAAAGCTACAGCTTTAATGCACATAATTAGATCCCAGTAGCTTTTGGTTCAAAATTTAGGTTAGCAGAACATATGTCAAAATCCAAGACATTCTAGAAGCAGTCACGAGAAATAGCTTCAATTTTTTCCTTGCCGAAATATTTTCAAGGGTGTACTTTTAGCAAATATTGCAAACACAATGCAGCAGTCTGGGGGCAAAAATCAACTGCTACAGTGAATAAACTCAATAAAGTGTCTCAATATCCATTTGAGTTAAATAACAAAGTCATTCAGAACAAGGTAGATTTACTATTCATCTACCCGAGCCAAAGTAGAACCAGGAATTCGACCAGAATTGACACTGGTTGACACATCTAATTACCTTATTCCTAAAACTCTAAACGGCTCATAAAAAGAACGGTATTAGCAAGCTTTATTTACTTTCTTCTGTACATAGACACAGAATCACACTACTTCGAGAAACAAGATAAAGAACCTTTAATTTAATTATGATGCATTCTGTTTTCCTTCCTCCTTCAAACCAAACACTATACAATCAGCTGCATCACCCCCCCCCCCCCCCACGCCCAAAGCATCTTTCTTTAACAGGAAGGTAATGCTAGAAAAGGCATCTTTAATACTACGTGCGTACATGAATAAGCTCTATCAATAAAAAGATCCTAGATTTTTTCTTAATTTATACTACAAGTGAAGATACTATGTATAAACATAAATACTAAGAAGTGTAAATATTCACAACTGACATAAATTTCATTAAGAGCGTATCTTCTCTGAAGATTGTCTAAAACACCAGGCTCATTCAAATAAGTCAATTTGGTCATATCATCAACTCCTCCATGATCTGCCTCTTCATCCCTTGGGTACAACTTCTCTGGCAAAGCCAATACCTAAACAAACAAAAAATTATTCACATTTGACCAAATTAGTCAAAATTAATTCAAAAATTAAAGTGTTGTGTCTCACTTTCTTTCCATGTTGTGTAACAACTTGGACTTGTTTACCGATAAAATCAATCACTTGAGCTGCTACCCAAGCGGAACTTTTGTCTTCGACCCATACATTAGAGCCCTTTCGTAGTGTCATTTTTTTTGGATTAAGCTAAAGTGGCATGAAATATGCACTTTTGTGTGAAAATTTGGGGATTTGAAATTTGAATTTGCATCAGGAAACCCTAGAGAGAGATTGATTTTTTCAGCTTCCCGCTCTAAACCAAAAAATGGAGCGTCTGATAGTCCAAACTTATGGCCTTCTGTGTTGCCCAGAATTTTAATATTTACGAAATGGGGAACTTAGAGCTCGTGAATGACACTTTGAGGTACTCCGTAAAGCTTTATTAATTGGGATAAAATTGCATGTTGATTTATAGCCTTTTTGGATTGGCTTATATTAGTTGATTTTACATTTTATAATGTTTGAATTAGATTAAAAAGTGAGTTTAAGTTATTTGTTTTTAAACTAAAATAATAAAAATAAGTCATTACTAACTTATGACTTTTGTATTATAAACTCATCCAACAGTACTTGAAGTCTTGTTAATACTTAATAGTGTAATGGCAATTTATTAAACTAATGAATGTATAATATGTGTTTGAATATATACAACTATCACTAATCATAATTAATTAATGTATATATTCACTTCATTAATATCCGGGTATTAATGAAGGTTGTCAGAGCTTCAGACATTATGTTTGGGTTATCTTCTGCCCGACCTCAGTACCTTCTCATATGAATTTTTACTAATTAAAGTATTTTTATCAAAATACTCGATAATCTTAGTGTGACATAGTTCAACGGGTATAATAAGTACTCCGGAGATTTGAAAAAAGAGATTGATAATCACAAAAAAGAAATTACATATCTCAAACAGTATAATATTATACTAGACAATAGAATTTCTAGTATTGAGGGGACATGTAATGCTGATGGGTCCCGTTGCTTTATTCAAACTTTTTTTTTCCCTTTGGAGTTTTCGGAGGTGGAAGATTCATGCATCTTGTCTTGAAACCTTTGGAGGTATTCGTCAATGTCAAATGTTTTATCATTGGGCTGAGATTCGCATCCCAAGACATTGTTTTCCGCTTTTTCTTCTCATGTATTACCTGAAGCCATTGATGTATCCGAGAGAAATTTGTTACACCTCGTAAGTTAAGACAAAGATTTAGAACGTCATTAAGGATTGAGATTTCCAATTTTCGAAATTACATATATTTTACGTGCTAATACGGAGTAATATTTTTTGACAATGACGAATGTGACGCCGGAAATCTCTTTAGAAATGGTGGTATAAATAAATATATATTTTTCCGTTATGAGTTAGTAAGGTATATAAGGTACGATGATAAGAAATTAAGGCAATGGGAAATTAGATTAAAAGAAGTGGGATTGATTTAGTTAAATAAATACTTAGAGGGGGGAAAGTGTGGCATCTAAGGGGGCTAAGTGTATTATAAAAAAATCTGAAAATTTCCTAAATAACTATCCTAACTAGTTCATTTTCTTCCACAACAAGAACACACTTACTCCTCTCATCTCCTCCCCCCTATTTGATCGAACCCCCCCCCCCTCCCCTCCCCCCCCCCCCCCCATTTTGCAAAGAAAATTAAGCTTACTACTCCATCTTCTTGGGTTAAATTGTCCCACCATTTGAGGCGAAATTAATCACCCCAAAACAGTGGGGTTCTCGGCAATCTGCCGATTTTTAGGGCTGTGAATTCTTGAATTTTGGACAAGTTTTCTTGAAGGAAAAGGTGTAAGAATGAGGGATTAACATGGTAGAATGGTTGCATGTTGGATTGAAGATGAAGATGAAGAAGTGAAGGGTTGGACATGAAATTGATGAGAAACTTGGGCTTAAAAATCGAAAATTGAGCAGATTTTTTTTAGCATTCCCTTGAGGTAAAATTCCTTTTTTTTATATATAAATGGAATGCTTATTTTCAGAATTAAGGAGATGAATTTGGGTTAAAAAAACAAACCTAAATTAAGATGGAACGTGGATAAGAATCGCATGTAGTTGTTGTTAGAATTGATTGGTCAATTTCGAACTAAAATAGGTAGACATTGGTTCCAAATGGTTGAATTGTTATTTTGCTTACCACTTGCATGTTGAGAATTGAGATGTAGCCTTGATGATTAAGAGGTAATTATTTGTATGAAGGAATTACAAGATGAATTGAAGTATTTAAGAATTTAAAAGGGAAAAGTTTGGAATTTATAACATGTTGATACGGCCGGAAAGTTGATGGAAATTATTGAACACTATGGTAATGTATTACGGGCTGAATTAGTATGTAAATAAGCTACAAACATGCATATGTATTGAAATAAGTTACTTATACATGCCTCAAAAGGATTAAAGTGTAGAAAGGTGTTAATTTTATATTCTGGAATAATGAGGATTGTTGGTTTGAATTGGATTGTTGGTTAATATTGAATTGTTGGTTTGAATTGGATTGTTGGTTAATATTGAATTGTTGGTTGATTTGGATTATTGGAAAATTGTGGATACGCACATAAACAAAGGAAATGCTGCCCAAATTTTTATAGAAATAAGGGAGTCTTTAATCATATGACTTACATTAGGAATCATAGAATTGACGAGCATGTTGTTCCTTATCATAGGTTGAAGTACTAGACGAGGAATACCTTAATATCAAGCTGATTAGTTCGCCTAAGAGGTATGTGAGACCTTTCCTTCTTTCTTTTGGCATGATTTTTGTGAAAGTACGGCGGACGTACTTAACTCCTATCAGTTCAGTTTTAAAAATGATTATTTACTAGTGATTATGATTTCAGTAACAGAATTTATGGTAATAATTTTATTGAGAGTCACATAATGATTTTAATTGCATACAGTTGCTCATGATATCTACTCGTGCTAAGTGTTACTATTTCACTCCACTGAGTCCCGGGCCAGATCATGTTCGTGCACAGCCATGCCTCATTCATCGAGTCCCTCACTAGAGGGCCGAGACACGTTATATATATACAGATTACATCGAGTCCCTCCTTAGGGGGCCGAGACACGTTACGCGCGCAAATACAGATTCCATCGAGTCCCTCTATAGAGGGCCGAGACATGTTATACAGTTTTATATACATACATGAGCATGATGTTTTATGATTCAGTATACATGATATGATTTTCAGACATGATTCTCAGTTTTATGAAAGTTTGATGACTCTCTATTTTACTGCATACGATTGTTATTGATTTACAAGATTTTATGTTTTACATACTCAGTACATTATCTCGTACTGACCCCCTTTCTCGAAAGTGCGTTAAATGCCCGCAGTTCAGTGTTCGATAGGTGACCCTCCGCCTAGGATTGCATGCAGATTGGAGAGCTCATTTGTTCGAGCGCCTATTTTTGAGTGCACTTTATTTCTGCACTCATGCATATTTTGGGCACGACGGGGTCCTGTCCCGTCATATGTTAGTATTACACTCTTAGAGGTCTGTAGACAGTTGTGGGTTGGATGTTTGTACCTTGTTTTGGGTTTTGATGTCGTTATCTAGTAGCAGCCAGAACTGCGTATTTTGATTTATGTCTTTGTGCGCGTGATGTGGTTGGTGGCGGCTGGCTAGCCTATTATGGACCATTGTTTTGTTGTTGTTTTGGCGGTAGCCTCGCTGTTTTAGGGATATGTTGCAAAAGCAGCGTTGTGCTGCCGAAATTTATGTAGACATCTGTATTAAATGGATTAAGAGTGACATGTCAGTAATGACGTCCAATTAGGACGTTAATCGTGGCCCGTCGGATCGGGTCGTGACAAAATTCTTCCAGATTTTTCATTAAATCTGTCTTTACCTTTGCCATATAAGAGGCAATAATTTCGGATTTTGAAATTACTCTTTTTTTAATTTGAAGTCTCATTGCAATATGCTTAAAAGGACTATGAATCTATTGTTGTCTTTTTGTTTATTTCAGCTCTTTATACTGAGTTATGGTAGCCGTGATCTGGTCTATTAACTCTTGGCCATGAATTACGCCTTCCTTTGATTCTGAATGAGTTTCATCCAAAATTTTGTATAAAAGTTATGTGAAGG
The DNA here is from genome assembly GCA_029844215.1 of Przewalskia tangutica. Taxonomy (NCBI): domain Eukaryota; kingdom Viridiplantae; phylum Streptophyta; class Magnoliopsida; order Solanales; family Solanaceae; genus Przewalskia; species Przewalskia tangutica. The sequence goes on from CM056718.1 coordinate 112,108,042, forward strand.
CATGGTATGTTTTGTGGGGTATAACTCACTAATATGGACCATTTAATTATCCAAAGGATAGAAAATTCAATGAAGAAAGGCATATTAGCAATTCTTTCAATAAGCATATTATCACTTTCTCACTCTATAACTTTGGGAGATACTTTAATCCATTCAGTGTATAAACTCGTGAACAGTTCCGATAAAATTGTTACACATAGACCATAATTAACCTACCATTGACAAAACCAGTTTGGCATTTTGTTTATAAACATTTATACATTTTTTTTATAAACCACGAGTGTTTCCTATTAGGATTCTCTTATAGCAAAGCATTATAAAAGATTTCAATATAGTCCCATTAATTAAATTTTACATGCACTCTTTGCTCCGGGTTAACATATTTTTTCTCCTTAAGCGTGCTCAAACCCCATTCATCTGGAGAAAATATTTTTTTAATAATAATTTTAGAAAAGTTATAAATTTTTATGGTATTCGAAGGATAAAAGTGTTGCAATTCTGCTGATCCGATTGATGAGAGTATTATTTCATAGTTTATTCGGGATTTATAAATCGGAGTGGTATATGATACCGTATCCAGATACCTTTGCATAATTTGTCAAGGTTATTCCTTCCATTGGATTATTGGATATCCTAGTATTACTTCTATATTATTATTATGTTCTAATGAATAAGTATCTTAGTCATTCTCATTAATGATCTCTGAGTAAGAATGTGGCATTTCTCCCTCCTTTTCTTTGGATTTTATAAAATTCATAAACTGATGATATAAATGATTATCCTTATCAATATTGGATGATCATGTCAAGTCTCCGATTATCAGCCTTTGTTTTCCCATTTGGATGAGGGTATTACCTCTTCCAGAGGACCTCCCATTTCTCTGTAAGAGGTGGGGTTCTTTTGCCAATTTGGCCGCATCATGCAACTAAACAAATTATTAGAGTTATTAACTCAAGTATTTTCTTGTGAGAAAATCAGGAAGACTATTATCTGATCATTTCTTATAGTGAATATCAAAATTAAATGATGCTAATAAAGCTTGCAATCTAGCAAACATATGTTTAGAAATATCATGCTTACAATCTTATCAAACATAAATTTGACCTATTGACAATCAGTTTTTATTAAAAACATTTGATGGTATAAGTCACCTTTAAATTTTAACACTTTTGACTATTGTCGGGATTTTCTTAGCAACAATTGATTAATTTTTCTGGCTGTCTTTCATTTACCAGAATAAAATTGTACCAAATATTTCTGTTTATCTAATGGAGAATATTGTTTTAAAATCTCTCCATATCCAATTCAGAAGCATCAATCTCGATAATTTTTTGCCAAGTAGAATTGGCTAAAGTAAGATAGGGAAGGTTTGTTAACTCTTTCCTTAATTCGTTGGACTACTTGTGTATGATTCTCAGTCCATTGCTTAGGAATCCTCTTTAATCAGTCATATAAAATAGAAGTGTCTTTTGCCAAGTATTTATAAAATGGCGAAATATAATTTAGACCTTCCAATAATCTTTGAAGCTGGGTTTTATCAGTAATGACATTCGAGAATTTTGAAGCAAATTTCATACTTCTATTTATAGGAATAATTTTTTTTCTTTTTCAATATTATGATCCAAAAATCTGACCTTTGTTTGAAAAGTGTCATTTTTGGTTTTGTTATGACCAAACCATTTTGAATAATTTTTTTTTTGAATATATCAGGATGCTTAAAGTAAGTTTTTATATTGTTAGAAAATACTTAAATATCATCGATATAAACGATAATAAAATTACTGTATGGTATGAAAATGTCATTCATGATATTCTGAAATTCATAAAGGGTATTTTTTTAAATTCAAATGGTATAACATTCCATTCGAATTGTCCAACAGGGACATTAAAAGCAGTTTTATATCTATATGCTTTAGTAATTTGAATTTGCCAATACCCTGATTTCAGACCAAATTTGAAAAATATTATGACACTATTAAGCCTATGAAGTATCTTTTTATTAGGAATGGGATATCTAATCCATTTTAAAATTTTATTAAGAGGTGTATAATTAATAATGAGTCTAGAAACTCCTCTTTCTTATTCAACCTACTTATTAACATAAAAGCAGTACACGACCAATGAGATTTTGAAAACCTTTTTGTAAAAGAGAAGAAATTTCCTTTTTAAATAACTCCAAATATTCAGATCTTGCCTTTGTAGGAATATTTCCTTCACTAAAATCTTCTTCATAAGGAAGGGTAACCACATGCTTTTTTCTATTCCTTATAATACATTATTTATTAATTCATACAATAGGAAATATTTTTTGTATAAACGGTGTTTCCAAAATAATTTGGCTACTAATATCTTTTATTAGTACAAAAAGTAATTTGTAATATCTGTCCATTACCAGTAGTTTTATGAGAATACTTGGAAGGAACCAATTCTTCTTGTATATAGTTACTCCACTATCTACTAGAGCAGTAAATTTTCTTTTTAAAATTATAATCAATAAAAAGAGTAATTTTTATAAAAAAAACTTTTGAGAAGTTATAAGTTCTAGGAAATTTTCTTTCTCATTACTGTACTTGTGGCGGTTATTTCCTCCAGGATAGGGGCGTCTATTTTCTACTTATATGTCCCCTCAATACTAGAAATTCTATTATCAATCTCTTTTTCAAATCTCTGGGAGTACTTATTGTACATTTCTTTTGCCCAATAAGTCGTTTGAGCTCTGACATGGTATATGCACCTGATTTTTTCAGAACTTGTCTTTCATTTGAAGTTCCAGGGCGTCCTGGATTTGATAAATAATCTTAGATCTCATATATGAATCCTTAATCATTCTTAATAATTCTATGAGGTTATTACTAGCTAGAACATTAACATTCATGTCCTTAAACTGAGAAAATGTATTATAAAACTCATATTCTTCCTTGTTATAAATTAGAACAAGATTGTCCTAGTTGACATGTCCAACAAGATTCTCAATGACCATAACTTGAACTGATAAACATTCTTGCGAGGTTGTTGTACAGAGAATTAGAAAAGAAAATAACATAATGCTAGCAAGACGTTGTAGATTTTACATGCTAAAGTTGATCGAAGAACAAACATCATCAACGGGTAGAAAACTAACATCTATAGAAAGAAGACATATCTTAAGAAACCCAAAATATTATTGTGCGGATGATATTGTGGACTTTTATTCAGATGATGATTAGGAGTTATTTTGGTTCACTTGCTTTTTTTGGGTCATTTAAGTTACAGACTCGTGATTTAATTGGTATTTTTAATTAGTATGTTTAATCCTGCTTTGATTGTTATAGTCTATTATTAATTTATATAAGTGTCTTAAAGTTAATAATACATAAAAAGTTCAACAATTCACAATTTTTAATGAAAACATAAATAAATTGATACATAAAAGGTGCCGATTACATAATACACTTTAAAAAATATATAAAATACATAATACATGAAAACGTGCAATTAGTAAAAATAAAATTCATAAAAATAATGAACTTAACCGAAATTACATAAAAACAAAATACTTAGAAATAATAAACAAAATACATAGAAATAATAAACAAAATACATAGAAATAATAAACAACAACAAGATAACACAAATAATCTTCCAAAATATTCAATTTGTCTTTCAAATCAATTTTCTCGTGTTGAGTAGACGTACTTGAAAAAAACTTTGTTTTTCTTCGGATTCTTTTAGCAAGCCCTCCAAAAGTTTAATTTTCCCTTGAGCTTCCATAAGTTTAAACTGCAAGTCAAACTTCACGGTATCTCTAGTGATACGTGAAGTCGCGGTATCTCTATCAACAAGAGACTTTTTAAACTTCGCCACCACCGTTTTATCCACGAGAAATTCATCTTCCCATAGAAAATATTTGCAATCATTCATATCCTATATACATTACAAGAAAATCAGTTTTTGAAAGTGAAATATGCAGATTATGTGAAAAAACTCTAAACCATAAAAACTTATAAAAATACTTATATCGGGCCATTTTACAACGCAAAAAACGACGACCCTAATTATCTTGGGTCCTTGATGTTCTGAGATTACAATAATAGCCGCAATCACAAACATCATTTTTTATAGTAAAGTTTGATGTACAGAGTTTTGAGACATGATTTTCGGGAGGGGGGGGGGGGAGAAGGACAATCTAGAGTTTATAATAACCCCTTTTTCGCCTGCACAAAGGACTTAATCGTGTCATTACGATTATGTCCTTTTGCGCAAAAGATAATTTTATCATTTTTTAATAAGCTATTTTGTTCAAAGTCCCATTTAGTGGGTCATTTAAATTTCCGAGACATTCTATCTCCCTAGTAGCACTCGTGTGTTTGTATTTGATTTGTGTGGATCACTAGTCAAATATGATAAGGGTAGTCAAATTGGTGTAGCAGTAGAGCGCGAGACCGCAAGATTACGAGTTCGATCCCCTGCATAAACTTTCTTGGTTGAGCATGTCACACATGACTTGTCAAGTGTGGTTAATCGGCTGACGTGGTTTGCAGGCTATTGCGTCAGCCCGGGGTTTACTCTGTGCGCACTCGAAAGAGTAGCGGCTGCGGGTTCATTCGTCAAAAAAAAAATAAAAAAATAAAAATAAAGTGCACACTTAATAGTTGCTACCAAGGAAAACGATATTTTGTAGATATTCCCAAACCTCTTGGCTGTCCATTTAGAAATTCTTGTTTCGTTTTTTCATCTTTTAGTCTCCTAATTTATAATAATAAAAAACTCCAAAATCAATTATTTAAGAATAATAGAAAATTTAGGAGTAAAATTTTCGTGTGTGGCACGTCAACGGCCAAGAGAAGTGTAATAAATACCTACTTGATGACGTGGCAATTAACTAGGAGTATACGTTACCTATTTTTGTCATTTAGCAAAACTGTTCACTTCACTACAAAATGGTACTGACAGAGATAGATAGTGAAATTTCAAAATTGTAGCGGCATGGCAAAGAAAAGGGACGTAATATTGGTCAAATTTACGGAGGCTGCCATCGCGGCTCTTGGACCGAGGTGGGCTGGGTTTGGGCCGAAAGATGCTCTGCTAAGCCAGCTGTGATGTGACGTTTGACGAGAGCGCCTTGTCGGTTGAGCAATAGAACACTAGTACTAGTGCAATGGCGCTTGCTTCAAATGAAAAAAAAGGTCCGGTGGCTCCGGCATTGCGCTCAATTCGGAGAATAACCGGACCACAATAGTCTATTATACGTCATTTTATCTGTATTTGAAGTTGAATATAATTATTTTTCTTGTTCAATTTTCTTTTTGTTTCTATAAGAATATAAAAAGTATATCTCCTTATATTATAATTTATTTCTTTTATTTCTTTTTTAATCTATTTTAAAAATAATGTTATTTCTATATTTATTAACTCTTGTCTAATATTCTACATGACATATTTAAGACCACAAAATTTTAAAAATATTTTGATACGTTACATACATTTTTATTTACAATTATAAAAAATTTAAAAAATGTGTTTTATTTAAATTTGTGTCAAAGCAAAGTAAAACAAATTGAAACCGAGGGAGGGAATAATATCAATTACTAAGGGTCTATTTGCCAAGCTTCTGAAAAGTTATTTCTGTTTTCAGAAGTAGTTCTTCAGAAATTGTTTCTGGAGAATTAGTTAGGGTGTTTGGCTATAATTATAGAAATGCTTCTGAGAAACAGAAACAGTTTTCTGTTTGACCAATATTTATGTAATTTACTAGAATGTTTTTTTAATAGATTTAAAACTATTTAAAATGTTATTTTCTATCATATGTTTCTAAACATTAGCATATCAATTTAATAAATTTTTTTTTTAAATTATTTAATTGCAACATTTAATCAAAAATAATATTATATTGTACATAAGAAATGTAACGACAATATGATAGTAAATTACTCAAATATGTCCAAATCTACCCCCCCGTCCTACTCACACCTACCCCACCCCATCCTTAAATTTCTATGTCATGTTTTTTTTACTTTTATAAAAAATATGATTTTTTTCTCCCCCCTTACCCCCAACCTCACCCTCATTGCCCTACCCCATCCTCAAATTTCTATTTTATATTTTTTGTTACTTTTATAAAAAATGATTGAAAATATGAATTTTTTTCTTACCCCGCCCTATCCCCTACCCCCACCCCACCCCATTGTCCTACCTCATCCTCAAATTTCTATTTCATATTTTTTGTTACTTTTATACAAAAAAATATTTAAAAATATAAATTTTTCTTACCCCCGCCCTACCTCCACCCCACCCCCATTGCCCTACCCATCCTCAAATTTCTATTTCATATTTTTTGTTACTTTTATAAAAAAATTATTAAAAAATATAATTTTTTTTACCCTGCCCTACCCCCTACCCCACCCTATCCACACCTCATTGCCCTACCCATCCTCAAATTTCTATTTCATATTTTTTATTACTTTTATAAAAGAAAGTGTGATTTTTTTCTTATTCCCACCCCTACCCCACCCCATCGTCCTACCCATCCTTAAATTCTGTTTCATATTTTTTGTAACTATTATAAAAAAATATATGAATTTTTTTCTTACCCCCGCCCTAACTCCCTACCCCTATTCCCAAATTTTTATTTTACATGGGGATATTATATGAGATTAAAATGAATTTTGTGAAAAGAAAATGGTAAATGGGTCTAAAAAATTCAATGAATTAGCAAAAAAGGTTTCTCCAGAAGCACCAAATTGGTGTTTCTGCTTCTCTTCCCATCTAAAAACACTTTTTGACTTCTGAAAAAAATATTTCTACTTCTAAAAAGAGGGTGTTTGGCCAAAGAAAACTTGGCCTGACACTAGGGGTGAGCACGGGTACAGGGTACCCAGATATCCGACCGGAACCGACACTAACGGGTAGATTCCGGGTAGATATATTAGAATAACGGGTAGGTTCCGGGTAGTAAAATTAGGAACCGATAAAATAGGGTCCGGTTCCAAAATATATAAATCGGGTACTCGGAACCGGAACCGATACCCGGACCCTATTAATCCCCCCCTTTAAATTATTTATTTAGTCCACTTAATTTTATACCCAAACAATCAAACACACCGGTCCATTTAATTTAACAACCCAATCCACTTTAATTTAACAAAGCCCATTGGCCCAGTCCGCTCACTCAGCAACGGTACCAATTTAAAAAAAAAATAGCATCTCGGTAAAATGAAATTAGGATTTTCCTTTGCATTTATGATATTTTCTGTTGATAAGTGGGATGATATTTGATTGAAACTAAGCGAATGAAGCAGGACATGTTTGCTTCTATATTGTTATCCCTTTTGTCATTGCCTGTTGTATGGAGTTTTACTAATGAATTATTTTACCTTATCAAAGAAAAATTACAAGTGTCTAGAAACTATTAATGATATTGTTCGAAAGGGGGAAGGGTCAAGGAGATAAAAGATGATCTAGTACTTGATTGCTATGTGGTTTGTAGTACACTGTTTTATTCTAATCCATTTTTAGGGAATGATAATAAATTGCTTAACATTTGAGAATCTTTCTGTAAAACTAAAGCCCTTTTGATAGCTGAACGACATAAAACTCCCACTTTCTGTTACAGGTGCAGGAACCTACCCGTAGGTCGGGTAGGTTCGAGTAAGATTGATACGGTGAGTTCGGATAGTAAATTTGTGAACCGTCTTTTCTGAGATAGATTCCTGTAGTTCAAAATAGTAGTGCATTCGCTCACCCCTACCTGACACCACCTAAAGTATTTCAACTCTTTCTTGAAGCAAGTGCCGCTTCTATTTCATATATTCGGACCGATTCAAATATTTTCTTTTGGTCCTTAATGATTAAGCATTGTTAAAAATCACAATATTTAAAAGCTATAATTTTACGTTCTTATTTATGTGCTAAAGGATTTTGTCTATCTTATTTTGCAACACATATCTAAAATAAAACAAAGAAAATATTATATCGAAGGACTAGCCTTTGGATTAATATCGGTTTGTTATTTGTTTTGGTTTGCTTTGATTTTTGTTCATTTGAAATCGTGTATTTTCAAATATGATAGGTATTTTGTGTGCTGAATTAATTGTTTATGGAAAACAACCTTTGTATTAAATATAGTAATTGTTTACAGGAACTATTTTCTTTCCCTTATAAATTTATTTTAGTTTTATATCTTTTTAAAAAAAAATTACAGATCGGAGACATAATAATAACACACAAGAAATTTTTGAAGCATAATTTTCTTTTACTTAAATTGTAAAAGATTGTATTCATTCATTTAGTCAATAATTTCTTTGTTTGTGTTCTTTAGCTAATTAGCTCTTGTCAAATTTAAAGAAACGTTAATGTAGAATTCTCAAATTCATTGGAGGCTTCTTATTGATATAATATTTATAAGTACAAATTTTAATTGTACGAGGATATCTAGTTTTTATAATTACATCTAAATTTTAATTACAGAATATATGAAGAATATTAATATATTCTCTATCACACCTCATCAGTCGAAGCGGGAGGAGACCGAACGCTGAGATTGGATCTGAAGTCAAGAAACAACTGTCAAGGAAGTCCCTTAGTATATATATATGTGTATTGATATGAAGAAGGAACATGTAACACCCTAACATGATTCATGACAATCTTCTCACAAACAAAATGAATATTCATCTCAATATGTTTGGTTCGCTGATGCTGGACCGAATTATAACAAGTAAACAACAAATATGTTGTCACAGTAGACAAGATATGCCTTACGTAAGGGACAGTGAAGCTCTAGAAAAGGTTTCTGAGCTAGTAGATCTCGACAACAACGTTCACAACGCCTCTATATTTTGTTTCTGCACTTGAACGGGAAAACGTGGCTTGCCATTTGCCAGACCACGAGATAAGATTATCACTCAAAGATACACAGTAACCGAAAGTAGATCGACGTGTGTTCAGACAACCGTCACAATCGACGTCCGTATACGATATCAGCCTGATCGGTGCAGATGGATAAAGACGTAATATATAGTCAAGAGTACCCTTAACGTACCGAATGATACGTTTAAGAGCGGTAAAATGGGGCTTCATGGGAGCATGTATGAACAAACACACATGTTGAACGACATATGAAATATCAGGCCTAATGAAGGTAAGATACTGAAGTGCACCAGCAAGACTCCTATAAAGAGAAGGATCGAGCACATGATCCTCGTCATCGACACTGAGTTTCGACTGGATTGGGCATGATATTGCAGTTTGCCATTTTAGCCCTGTAAATAATTTCTTCGGCATACTTACGCGGGCACAGGAACATTGCATTATCGAATCTAGTCACTGGAATTGCCAAAAAATAACTCAACTTACCCAAGTATGTCATAACAAATTCGAATTTGAGCAGGGTAATACTTTCGTCATCCACATAGAGCAAAAGGTATGCAATGTCATTACCTCGATAAAAAATAAAAAGTGTATTATCACTTTTGATGCACACAAACCCGACCTGCATGATGTAAGTGGCAAAACGCTCATACCAAGCCCTGGGGATTGTTTCAAGCCATAGAGTGACTTTCGAAGACGACATACATATTGAAAAGCATCTGGATGCACAAAGCCAGACGGTTGATGCATATACACGGTTTCTTTCAAACCCCATGTAAAAACTCATTTTCACATCAAGTTGATGAATTAGCCAATTCTTTTCCATAGTTATGCTCAAAACAGTGCGAATAGTGGTTGATTTAACCACTAGACTAAAGGTCTAACCACAATCAACTCCCTCTTATTGCCCCATACCATTTGCCACATGTCTCACCTTATGACGTTCAAACTCACCACTATCTCTGAATTTGTGAAAATATAGTCACATCCAACGAATCACATTCACCCCCTCTTGTCTCGAGACAAGATCTCAAATGCGTTGTGAAGTGAGCGCATTAAATTCTTCATGCATTACCGCATTCTAATTTGGATCAAGCTTGACTAATTTTGAGTTTTAGATATATATGAGATAGTCTGAATGGATAGGTTAAAGTGTACTTTCGGTTTGAAAATCCTATATTGAGCACGGGTTTCCATACGGTGGGTCAGAAATGGAACAGTGTGGGTGACGGGTAGTGGGGTGGTTACAGGCAGTGGGTTGGTGTGATATGCATTATTTTCTGACACGGGAATAGTAGCAGGGGGTGAGATAGTGGGCCCAGTGACACATGAACAACAAAGGTTCGACAGTGGTCTCTGTGACACGGGAACATTGGCAGGTGGTGGGACAGTGGAATCGGTGGCATGACATTATCCATCATGGGAACAGTTACAGGGGTGGGGCAGTGAGCTCGGTGATGGGATCGATACGACTGAGGCAGAAGCAGTGGGTCGGCTGGTAGTCAATGGGATTGGGGGGGGGGGGTAGTCGACGGGGCTGGGGCAGTGACAGGAGGGGATATGTGCCATGATGTATTGTGGTTCTAATAAGGGGGGATGTGTTGAATCATCAAAGAAGTCGTAATCAGTGACTTGAAGTATTTGGATGTTTATAAATGGGAAAACGTTCTCGTCGAATGTGACATGGCGAGAGACTTGAATTTATTTGTGGACAAGTCATATCATAAGTAACCCCTATGGTTTGACGAGAAACCTAAGAAAATAGAAGGGGTAGTTCTAGGTGCTAATTTGTGAGGGGCCATAGAGGCGAGATTCGGGTAGCATAGATAACAAAAAATCCAAAGGTGATTATAAGAGGGTATCCGACAGAAGAGAATTTCGGTTGGAGTTTATTTTGAAGTGTTCGTGTTGATAATATATTAAAAAGGTATGCCACCATATGTAAGGCGTATATCCAAAAAGAAGGCGGAGGAAAGCATGAAAGACCATAGTGCGGATCTTATTATTGATGGTGCGTAGGATTCTTTCGGCTTACCATTTTGAGGTGAGATATGAGGGAAAGAGAAGCAAAACAGCATGCCATTATCCACATAAAATTTATGAAAAGGGAAATTGTCAAGCTCACGACCGTTGTCACATTGAAATGTTTTGATGTTTTTATCAAACTAGGTTTTAACATATGTTTGAAATTCAAGAAAGATTTGGTAAACTTGGGACTTATATTTTAGAGGATAAACCCAATAAAGTGAGAAAAATCATTTAAAAACACCAAATAATATTTGTGACGTAGTTTTCTAGTACTGGGAGAGGTCCACAAATATGTATGAATAATATAAAAAATGAGAGAACATTATACTTAGCGATAACTGAAAAGAAAGTTTAACATGCTTCTCTAATGGACAAGAGTAGCAATTGTGAAAGATTTCCCTTTATTGCATTGAATTAAATTGTGACTCCTAACAAAAATTTAAAACTGGTGCTCCTAGGTTCTCAAGTCTATCGTGCCAAGTTGATGGAGAGATTGCAGGTAGAGAGGTATGTGAATTGACAATGGCAGTGGAATTGGATGAGAATGGATAGAGGTCCCCCACACTACTGCATCTCGTAAGAGTTGTTCCCATACGTAGGTCCTTCACAAAAAAACCAAAAGGGTCAAACTCAATAGATACAAAATTGTCACTAGTAAAATTCCTAACAGAGATTAAGTTTTTAATGATGTTAGGTGCGTATAGGACATTTTTAGGGTAAACGGAGGATGAGGTAGTGGTGTTTATGTGGTGTCATGACCTTGAATTGGATTGCGATTGCCATTTCCAACCAAAATACATTGAGGATTGCGCAAATTAAACAATTGAAGGAGATTATCAAAGTTACGAGTGAGATGGGATGTGGCCCCCTATCCATGTACCATCCGTCATCGGAATGCTGGAGATTCATAGTATTGTAGGCCTGACTTAGTTTGGTAGGGGTTATAAGATCGTATGGCTATCAGTGGTTGTTGGGACGGAGATAAGTAGGCCTGATGTTGTTGGTCCGTGTATCGATGGTTGGAGGTGGGCCCAGGAGTCCCAGTTATTGGCGTTGCCTAGTGAATTGGGCCTGCGCTGTCGGATACGAACATTATGGTGAGGATAAAGTACCGGGGCTATCATGTGCCGTAGTGTTGGGCCGGCCCACAGAGAGGGGTGTTGTGTCGGTCGTGATTGTCCACTGGACCTGGAGTTACCGCTATGGCCCTTCCCTCGGCTGCTGCCTCGATTTCCGCTGCCACGACTGTTACACCCCGTAGTTTCAGGGTATGTATATGAGGATGTACGTAAGAGAATGCGATCTTAAGTTTGAAAAGGAAGAAAGATTTTTTTTCCTACGGAAAATATTCCGAACCTCGTGAAAGAAAAAAGTTTATTATTGAGAATTGGATTCTCAATTTTGGTATTGAAGACTTATAGGATTTATAAGAATTATGGAATTTTATTTCCAGATTTGGTCATGTGGGGGCGTGGGGCCCACCTCGGAAATTTTACGTTTTGTGGGGCCCACAAGATTTCCGATGTTTTAACCAATTATTGAGAGTTTGGAGAGATAAAATATTTTAGACCAATAGGGGGGAGACACGTGTCACCCCCGTGTGGGCCCAAGTTGGGCGAGAATGATAGAGCCAAGCGACTCAAGATATTTGTTGGACAAGTGGACCAATGGGACCCACACACACTTGTCCCCAATCTCATCCACACACTTGTTTTAATCCTAGCCCTTGGTTGTCTTATATATACACACATAGAGGTTGAAGACTTCAACACTTAGAGAAAATTCAAGAATTTTACTCCATCCCTTTAGTGAACTCTCGGCACCACTTTGCTTATTGAAGAACAATTCTTCAATTGTTGTTGATTAATCCCAATACTTAAACCAAGTGTCCCTAGTAGTGTTCTAAGGATATCCCAACACAAAAATCCCGGAAATACTACATTAATCTGTTAGTCGCAACGTGAAACCCTAAGGTGATCTTCATATTTTTGGATGAAGCTTGAAAAGAAGTTGTTTAGGAACTTCTACGGGTTGCTTGGAGTGGATTGGAACGTAAGGATTAGGAGCTAAGGATCGACTTTTAGATCTTGGAATAATTTGGGCTTATTGAGGCAATAATCTTTGTCCTTCTGATGTAATTGGAGATTACATGTTATAGTAGTATATAATTTAGTATGTGATATGTGGAAGGAAGATTGAAAAGATTTGAACCTTATTAAGATGTAAAACCGAAATTGGCATGCTAGCCATTAAAGTTGTTAAAACATTACCTATTACTTGTTGACATGAAGGAATCTTATTGATAAACAAGTTAATATAACTTATATAAAGATTGGAATATAAGTTGGAAATATTAAAGAAGTAATGAAACAATTTTGGCATGCTAGCCGAAAACTGGATAGTTTTGATTGCAGTAGTTGGCCAAGAACACCAACTAAAGGACTAGACTAATGGATTGTATTAGAGGACTAATGAATTGTTTTTACATTGGACTATGGACTAGTTTTAATGGACAATTTTGGTAGATTAAGGGGCTGAATTTTACACGTCCAGATATGCGTGTAATCCCCTTTGAAATCTGATTTTGTTGCGCCTTAAATGTGGCATGTTGGTTATTGATTTAGGGCCTTGAAAAAGATGGAAAAGTACGCAGAAACATGGGAAGTGCTGCCCAATTTTCCGTAGAATAAGAGACCCTATGCTTAGAAATATTCTACGAAGAAAACTAGAAGTTGATAGACGTGTTATGGTTATTATAGGTTGATATTCTACGTGCGGCATATTCGACTTGGCAAGTGGATTAAGCCGAAGAGGTATGTGAACTCTTCTTATCCTCTTGAGCATGATTATTATGAAATATATAGTAACGGTAGACGTACGTGTGTTAAATGAATTTGGTTTCATTTTGATGTCCTTGACTTGACTTCTAAATCTTAAGAGCCTTGAATTATTCTAAAAAGTTGTGAATCATTATTCGGAAAAAAATTGATACTTGGTTTTAAAAAGAATAAGTTCTCTTGGTTTCCCAAATGAATGTGATTGTTTTGAATTGCTTAAAACATAAGTGTTATAATAGCTTTATGGGAAGTTAGTTATAACGACTTTAGGAGGATAAAAGAACAATTTACTTACTTGATTTTAAAGGCCTTGTAATGATTTTCTGAAGGTATAGTAACTTGGTTTGAAAAGTAAACGTGTCTTGATACTACAGGTATTAGTGTCTTGTGGCTTTTATGTAAAAATGGGTCATTTTTAAGAGAGTTGAAGTACGTAGTACTTGGGTTAGAATTCCCGGATTTTTCATGTCATGATAGTGCCTTGAGTTACTAAAATGAGAGTACATGTTACGTAAGTCTAATAGAAATTAAGGGGGTTTCTTAACTTGCCTATGTTGTTTACGATAGCCGTTTGCGATTGTATTATATCAATTATTATGGGGTCAGCCCCCTGGCCATGTTGCATTGTTCATATTCCGCGGGTTTGCTTCCCCCGATGCGAGGAGTACCTCACGCGAGTCCGTAAGGCTCATGCGGGACAGGGTCCTATGCGAGGAATACCTCATGCGAGTCCAAGGGGCTCATGCGGGACAGGGTCCTATGCGTCACATTCCGCGGGTTTGCTTCCCCCGATGCGAGGAGTATCTCATGCGGGTCCACGTGACCTATGCGGACTAGAGAGTCCAGGAACAAGATTTGCACAATGATACTATGGGCGAATGACCCTAGTTTGATCATCAGCTTCCTATTTTAGAACCGACAAAGTTACACTTATTTACTCTCATTTATACTAAGGCACAATGTATTGTTAATTGGTTTATCATACATGTCTCTGGATTTATTTTTAGACTATTGTGATTTCATTACAGTACTTTCAGTTTCACATACTTGGTACATGTTATCGACCTCCTTGAAGCTGCGTTCATCTGCGCGGTAGAGGTACACCGGTTGTTGATCCTCGCTCTTAGGATCACAATTCTGCGTTTTGGGAAGCTCCGTTTCTCTGGAGGTTTATCTTTTGGTATGGTTCCCTGTCATTGTAGGTACATGTACATTCAGCGGTATGACGGGGCCCTGTCCCATCATAGTTGTTATGTCAAAAACTCTTAGAGCTCTGTAGTCCTGTTGTGGGTTGAGTTTGTAAAGGATATAACTGTTCAGGCTTTTTTGATATTTATATATATGTTGAAAGGCGACCTTATCGGTTAGCCTGTTTCCTATTCTACATTGTTCTATGTCTATGAGTTTATTCCGCTGGTTTTCTCTGATGTATACCTACTAGGGTGCCCGGGTAAAACACCAGTTGCGGGCCCGAGATCGGGTCGTGACAACGACCTCTTTCGCCTCCTGGACCACCACGTTTAGGGTAGTGGCCCGTCTTGTGTTGTGGACCGGCGGGTATGGTGGCAGTTGGCGGTACGTCAACCGCCAATGCTTGTTGATTGTGTTCGTCTTGTTTGGCTCGTCTAGTCTCTTCCAACAATAATTGTGACCGAGCTTTGTTGAATCTAGGGAGGGAATCTGCTTGTTGGATCATCTTTGCAAGTGTGTCGTAGTCACCCTTCGACAAACCATTGATGAGTTGTAAAACCATCTTTGTTTTGGAAATCGGAGTGCCAACATTAGACAATTGATCGACAATCAATTTTAATTGTTTACAATAGTCTAACATGTTGGCAAAGTGTTCAGGATGGGTGTTGTTAAATTGTTCCTCCAAATAGACGACACATGTATGTTTGTTGTCTTGAAATAGTTCCTCTAGCTGTGTACATAATTCGTGAGCCGTAATATGCCTCAAATGGCATGGAAAATGGAATGGAGTTGGAATTATCCCGTGAATATTTAAGAAACATGTTTATTTTCAGCTTTGTATGTATGTCTTGGCCAAAGACCATGTTTGTTTTTCTTTTAGGTTGTCTTTATTTCTTAACTTAGCTTGATATTTCCCTTTAACTATTCATGTCAACTAACCGGGGGGATTGAAGGGAATTTTGTGAAGAGAAAATGGATTATGAGAGTGTGTGACTTGAACTATTGATTGGTCTCTTCTTAGGACATACTAAAATGATGTAATAACCCTTAGCTACTCACGGGGACACATTCAATGAGGGAAAGATGACTAAGCCGAGAGAAGCCTCATCACATGGTGACATGGCTAGGCGTGTACACGATAACAAGAGGATGAATACATTATCTAGAAGATGGGAACCTCAAAGTGGATAAATCGTGTTTAGATTTCATCAAAGGGAGAATACCAATACACAATTTGGAGAAACTGAAGGGTTGCTCGACTTGCCATCTCCACAATCGGCCAAAGGCCATGTATCTCAAACACACTCTAATGAGCTCATTCAAGTACTAACCAACCATGTATGGAAGCTATCAAATAGGTTCTAGAAGCAAAATGGATTTGGACGTGAAACTCCCTCAGCCGAGGACCTTTCCCTTCCCCCGTTCCCACCTAATCGACTAATTGTATAGTTTGTCTTTATATGTTCTTTCTAGAAGGGTCATTTCTCAACTATAAAAGGAGCCCTTAGGATATTGTATTAGACAGAAGTTGTAGGATATAAAACTTGAGTGTTTACTCATCTTTGCTAAGTCTTTCAATCAGGGATTGTAAGTTCTTAGTTGATCCTCCGGGAAGGTCACTTGGTTCTCCGGGAGAACCACCTATCTTTTCTAAGGTTTCAATTTGCTAGGTTAGTGTTGAGCATTACAGGCAGCAAACCTCAACTTAGTCCTTCTGTAATTGATCACAACACCTTTGGAGCCCACATGAGCAATTAACTCCTCGTGGTACCATCCAATAACACTATATCAACCGAATTGTGACTTGCCTTGTGTCTTGTATTATTTCCAACAATCCGTATATAGTCCGTATTCCAATTACTTATTTCACTTCATCACCACACATTACCTTCATTGCCTAATTTCGGATCAACCCGAATCTCACAAAGACTCGAACCACTTACCAACTCAAAGCCATTCGTACCTACATCACTATCATATGCCTTCCTAATTCACAAAGAATAAGCCAGACGTGGAAACTAATTAGGTCCAATATAATCAATTCAATCATCCAAATGCATTTAATCAGGAAATCACCCAAGTTCTAATAACAAATCCATAGCACGTTACCAAACAACAAGTAACTAAAGTATGAATGAATGTATGAATGATATGAATGCAATGCATATGGCAGGTATCTTTCATATCTGGTATATAGGCGTTTAAATTCTATAAACTGCACACCCATAAGGGACCCACAAAGTCCATATACTCGTCCGAAATTTCTCAACAGACCCTAGCTCTTGGTTATAATAATATTTGTTGTAGGAGTGCAACCCGATCATCCGCGTATCAACAACATTCATTGCAGTCATGCAAGTCGATGCTCTATGTATCATCATCATCTCAGTATTGCCAACCATCTCATAAAGTATTCGTACCTTTCCGGTCTATTGGACCCACATCAAAATCATACCACTCTTATTTCAATATAATCAGAACTATGAGTGTATGAATGCAAATGACAATACAAGGCGAGTAATCAGGATGTATGATATGCAACAAAGTATAAGAGATGAATATCACATTATTTCAGGAAGTTAAGAGCACGTAAAACCAGGATACCATATAAAAACAATGTGATGAATAAATACAACAATATCAATAATGTCGGAGAGCCCACATAATGACGACAACCCCAAACAACAACGATCGAGAATCGGCAGGTTGATTCCCAAATCACCAACATCACGATTCAACCGGTACCCACTGCGTTCATCACAATCATAGGCGGGACCCCCAAACATGACCAATACCCCTTAACATTTATAACTAATACATACTTCTATCGGAGTCTAGAGAAGAGAAATCTTAGCATACCTCAAAGATGAGCAGAAGCCACAAACCATCAACCCTCTACACACGCCTTGCCCTTTCGGAGCTGTTCATAGTAATCGTAGTCTAACATACACAGACTCTACGATAATAATTATGCAAATACTTATAGAAGGACTCAATCCTTAAACACATCAAAAGACACCTAAAGCCAACCCCTGCCCCACGGTGCCAAAATCCGAACTTATTATTCAAAAAGCACAATAACATACTAAGTAGTCATATCCTCAGGTTAATTTGAAATCTAAGCCCAATTGGATCCTCAATTGCATAATTAGGTAAAATCATCAAATTCAAACTCTAGAATTTTTCCTAAATTGAAAAGGGTTTCTAACATCAATTTGATCATTACAACATCATTACCCAATATTAAACTACACTAATTCATACTATCATGCTCATTTAATTGGTAATCCACCATCAAACCAAGAATTTAACCCTTTTATTCTACTCTGGAGAACTTAAAGGATTCTTTCCCCAAATAAAACTCATACTAAAATTAGGAAGCTCTAAAATATGAAACATAATTAACAAGGGGTGAAAAATATACCTCTAGGAAGAACCCCAAAGCAAACCTCAAGAATTCTCCCGTAGACTAGCTCTGATCCCGAGATATGATTTTGGAAATGTGGGATCATTTTTAGGTCATTTGAGAGACTTACTAAACATCGATTCTGCACCGGTGGAATCGATCTCACATGCGCGGTCTCACTTTGGTGAAAAATGGTCTACTGAGGCAGATTCACTTAATATCCGCCTTAGTGCAGAAGCAGGAGAATCTTCGCAGAGACATCATCGCCTCTGCGAGAAATCTCAACATGGGTAGAAATATCATAAATAGCCAAGGCCCGCATCTGTGGACCAACCTTCGCAGATGCATACACACAAAGGTGGCTCATCACCCGTTGCTGCAGACATAAGACACTAGCAACACTAAAACAATTCATCACTTTCACCAAACACCCGAAATATTCCTGAAACCCCCAGATACAAATCAACCATGCTACCCCAAGGTAAACGGTATTACAAACTCCCCCGTGCCCTCAAATTTCTCATTCAATAGAGCTAAGACATACTTTTCTAAAGAATCTCTCAAAATAATCAAATATGTTAATTTCACAAATAAGACCACAAAGTAGATCCAAATATCTCGGGAAGTGAACCAAGGACTCAACTAAGTCGCAAATGATGCTCCGAACCTACCGGAAGTAACAAAATCTGAAAATGAACCCATATACTCAAAATTCAACTATTGATCAACACTTTTCACTTATTCAACCTAAAGCTTATAATTTCCTCAAAATTAATCAAGGATCACCCAACCATTTTGGGAACTTCTCCACCTATTTTCGCTTGCTAAAAACACTCAAATGATGCTAGAGGAAGGGTCAACAGGGGTAAAAAGATGAAATTCCTAAACAACCAAATGGGTTGTTATATAAGATACAAATTAAACAAATGTTCATCTGCGAATGGAAGAAGAAAACTACAAAAGTCGACGAGTTACTAAAGAATCCCCATCATAACCTTATGAAGCCTCAATAGGCAAGAAATATACACCGACAACACCATTTGTTCACTATATCAGTCAAAATTGTTGTTAACTTACCTCAACGACTCAAATCTCCATTCCTTTATACCTGAAATGTCTTTCACATCTGATCCTCAATTGTAAGTACTAACTTCATTTGAATTTATTGATTTGATTATAACCATACCTCTATATGTGTCCTATTGATCTCGCAAATAATGACTTACTCCCCACAATTCTCTAGTTGTAGTCACAATTATAGTCTGACATGTACCGATAACATGGTCTGATTCTACTATTTTTCCTTCTCAACTATCAATGTCGTCCTTCGCACTGAGTTTCCTTAGAAACACATAGGCACACACCACAAGCCCAAATCATGGTTTCATTCTGCTAGAAAAGAACATGTGCTTTCTCTGAGAGAATTCTAAGTAATTTCCATTCAAAAACTGATTTAATCCAAGGCTAATTGTGTTAATTCCAGTCTCACTAGTTATATACCCCAAAGTCAAAATCACTTAGTCAAAGCCCAATTCTTCTCGAATCTACAAATCATAATATTATTAGCATACCTACTAATTACACTGTCATGCCAAATCCGTAGAAAATACTGATCACTCCAAAGACTTCCCACAACCATTTGTACCTCCTCAATACATACCCAGTACTCGTGTAAACCATTAGAACTGTTTGAATCATAGTCATCCAAAAAATATCATTAATCCTACTTACAAACTTCAATGAGGACTAGTAACACTGTCATACCACAGTTTCGAATTAAAATCCATTGCACCCTTATTGGTGGTTTACTAAAATACCATAAGTCCTCCAAGCAACATAAACACGGGCCATCCGGCCCTAAATGAACAAATCTGACCCGGAATAAAATGCTTAATTTCTAAATCATCGATTTTCACTCGAACCGATTCCAAACATAACTAATAGGCTTTCCATAAACATGCAGTGACCTATTTTGTCCCTTTTCTCATAATTAGTCAATCATGTGTCGTTACCCACGACCCCAAAAGATGGATTCTATCTAAGTCATCAACTTCGTACTGAAGAAATGTACCTTATGATTTTAATCTTCATATTTTAACCTTCTACTCGATATAGAAGTCTGATAAAACCTCGTGAACTTTAAATACATTAATTCCTCTTTGTACTTTCTCTTAACTCGCCAACAACTCCGAACATTTCGATGTAAGCATACAACCTCATTTACTACACCTCCACCTATCGAGTCTCTAATAGTAAGACCTTACTATCCTATATCAAATCCCGCAATTCTCGCACCTTACAAAATTCTAATGTATCAACCTTACGATCCATGCACCTTTCCTTGTGCAATTACCTCAAAGTATTTAATACCTAAAATACTCATCCATGCTATTAATCAATAATGCTTTAACACATTCTACCACCAGTCGCCAATCACAAACTCCATGGAATATTCGTCATAACACTTGGTCAACTACCATATACATACTCCTCCGAGCGTACTAAACAATTTCACCAAATCTGAAAGATGTGAAAATAATGCCAACGTAATTCCCATCTAACCCAAGAAATTATGCGGTTTCAAATCTTAATCCTCCCCTAACTCATTCCAAATTAGATCAACCACACATTTATCAAAATTTTTAAATTTCCACCTTTTATTTTAATCTCATTCGCAACTAATGACCGATGTTTACTCAAACCTGCTCCAGAGTGTACTGAAATATCACAGGCCTCATAAAGTACTAAACTAATCCCGAAAATAGTAGAACATTGCATACCAAAAAGCTAGAGAATTTCCCTCGCTTCACTCGAACTTCTCAATTGGAAGCTCTTCCATATATGGCACATCCCATGTACCATCCTTTATAAATTTTCTCCACTAGAAAGGTACCGACCCACTCTAGTTACTTTGACAAAAAATTATTTAGTACCCAAGCGATAACTCAACCCATCACTAAATTGGTCCATAATTTGAAAGTTGATCTTTAATTACCGAACATACACTCCTGCTAACATTCACATGTGGTTTCATCTAAATACCCTTGCCAAAAATCTCTAACCGAATTAATCCTTCTTATATATTAGTTCATGCATCCACTGACCCGGTCATCGATACCCGGAGCTTTTCACAATTAGAATTAGATCTAGTTGTCGTCAATCTATTACTGTAATATCCCTATTGACCAACACCTTATTCAACAGTCCTATACGATGCTTGCCTATGAAGAACCAACTCTTACCTTATTTTTCCAAACCATAACACATCTAACTAACCGTGCAATTTTTTCTTGTCCTTTGGTAAACTCTGTAATAGCTCAAACCTTCAAACTAAGCCTTGTTTATGATTCAGGAGTTCAGGAAGTCAAAATGTAAAGTTATAGTTGAAAACTAGTTTCAGCTCTGTATACACAATTTTACGTCGGATTATACGAACCGTAGAATTTGATACAGTTCGTCAAGTGAATTGATGATATTCTACAAATTCTATGGATCATATAAATTTATACGGCCTATCAATCTCAACTATCAAATCCCTTAATCTTTTATTCATCATTATTGATCTACATATAAAAAACCTTGGAATATTGGAAATTTTAAGACGGTCCAATTATACGGACCATACATAATTTTATGATCCCTTGGCAGGCCGTATAAAATTTAATGGCCCATCGAATTTAGCCGTCAAATCCTTTTGACTGGGAACAGTATAAATACGATGCTTAGTTCTGAAAATCATTTTTTCACTCTTCCCAAGCCCTAAGACGAAGGTTCCCTTCTCCCATAATCTTCCTACATCAAGGTAATCCTATTACAAGTATTTCAAGTGAACTCTTCAAGATAAACCCAATACAAGGTTTAATCTTTGGAGTTCTTCTTCTAAGTTTAGATTTTTAATACAAGACATGGAGCGAACAAAGTATGTAGAGCTTCTATCTAGATGTGAGAATATCATTATTCTTTCCCATGCCACGTTTATCCATGAAACTATGAATTTTCATAACTTAGGGTTTAATTTCACGTTCGTGATAATCTTAATCTACATGTATCATGATTATCCATGTTTGTGATATTAATTCATTGTTATATTATCGATATTTCATTATAATTATTGGGAACCCATCCTTAATACATGAATACCCATAGTTTTGAATTGCATGCGTTCTAAAATACAAGTCTTGAATCAAGGTTTATAATTTCATGAAGTCTACTTGTTTTCCCACAATTTATGCAAAGTATATTATGTATTTATGTTCAGGATATACCTTATACTTATCAACCATCTTTACAAGTCATGATTTTACAAACCATGGGCTTTCAATTATATTTCATTTTCATGTTTTGAGAGTTGCATAGATTATCGCAAAGGCTCAGATAGCCTAAAACTACGTTTGCCAGCGTAGGATAATGGTCGCTCTGCCAAGAGGATGATACCTTCATGTTACCCTTTATAGGATTATTGGATATTCACATTCATATTCATGTATCCCGGTAAGGTATTGATGCGCGATTTATACACACGCTTAACGCAAGTGCACGTATCGTTACAAGTAATATAGTCTAGGTAAGACCGAATATCGTCCACAGAGGCTGATTTTCAAGTACCGATTATCTACGCTTTAGTTTCTATTTGGTTAACGTTAATTGGTTTGGAGTTTTAGACTAATCATGCAGAAAATAAACTAATTAAGAAAATACTTTGAATTAAATCAGTTATGTTGGAGAATTAGGGCTTCCAAGATCATCAACTATCCATTATATTCAATCCTTAATACAATTAAACTGACTTCTTCTTATACGTTAAGATATCAGGTTAACTAAGCCGTTTTATACTCATGTTAAGGTAATATAAACACTCGACCCCAATGGAGAACCCTTCTATCTTTTGATGACAAGATTGACTACAAAGGAGGATTAAGAGCAATAACCTATTAAGCTACACAAGTATCAAGGTACTTTCGTCCACGATTTAAACCTATGCTTATTCAACTATAACATATTCACAATCTCCCCTTTTGGATTTCGATTAGAACTCATGTAAGTGATGATAACTAATGATCAATTAATTATCAAGCAATCAAAACAACTATTGAATAGATCTTAAACAAGTGAAGAAGAAACCAAACTAGTATATTAATTCATGAATAGAGTTTCAAGTGAATAACAAGGAAATCCCTAATAAAGTAATTAGCTCCTAGCCATAGTCACGCTAAAAACTAATACAATCTCCATACATGAACTGAAATAAACAAAGCAAAAGAAAGAAAAGAAAATACTTGAAAAGCCTCAAATCTTAGCCTCCTAAGTTGTGTTGTATGTACAATGGATGAAATAAATCCCCCAATGATGTAGAGACTATTTATAGCCCAATAATTCTTTAGGTCAAAGGTTTAGGGATTATGTAGGTAGGAAAAGTTATCCCCTTTGGACTCTGAAAACGTGTCAAATTCGGCCCAAAACTCAGAAATCCCGCTTCGGCGTCGAAAAACCAGAGGCGTTTCGAAAAATTCAGAGGGCGGCGCCGCGGCGCCGGTGACGACATTCTTCCGGATTTTTCATTTCTTCGTCATTTTTTCGTCCGGTCTTCGTCCGATTTCTTCTATACTTCCCGGAACTTCTTAGGCTTCATTTCTTGGCCCTTTTAGTGTGCAATTCCATCTCATTTATGCTCATTTCATCTCCTTTTTGTCATTTCTCCATTTCTGACCGATGTGACACAAAAGAAAGGAAAGACCCTAATACTATACTAAACATAAATGAAATGAGTAAAATACTAACTATAAATGACTCAAAAGGTGTATATAAAATACACCGATCAAACACCCCCAAACTTAAACTTTGCTCGTCTTCGAGTAAAGCTCAAAAAGATATAAATAAAGACACGAAATAAAATGAAATAAAATGAAATAAAATGAAATAAAATGAAATAAAATGACTCAAAGACACTGATCAATTTACTGCACAATTGTCACTTAGAAAAGCATGAAGGTTAGTAGGATAATATGCAGGAATATATAACATGGATTTTTAGCATTCTAAACACTCAAGTCAGATATTTCGCAAATTCAATTTAATCATGCTCAATGGAAGTAAGAATAGCTAACTATGCATGTTAATTTCAAAATCCTATGGTCTGTTCACTTGTTATTCTCCACTAATCATAGATACACATATTAGAGATCTTCAGGTCTTTTCAGGGTTGTAATGTAGGCTTAGGCAGGGGTAGGTAAAAATAGACATTTAGGCTCAACATACGTACTATAAGCTCTTTTGCTTTAAATTCTTCCATTTTCTTTTGATTCTCTTTTTCACCTCATACCTATCTTTCCATTCTTTTGTTTTGAGAGAATGAGGTGTATGATGAATAACAGACACCCCCAAACTTTGGCTTTTTGCCTATTGATTATTTTTTTCCCATTGAGGTGCATCAAAATTGTTCACTCTCTTTTTGTCTCTTTTTCAACACTTTATATTCCAAACATCTCAATTTTTTCACTTATGACACAAATATGGAATTATAGGGTGTCAAAGAAAAGATCTTATTTTTTGCTCAACGGGGCTGACTAGGGATTCAATTGTAATGTCAGTGATATGCAAAGAATGGTAAGAAAGGGCTAACAAAGAAATGCCTGAATTATCTCCCTAACATGCATATCCTAACTATTTCGCCTCAAATAACAAGCAAGCAGACACATATGTTTAATAACTAACAATGCATAAATCAAGCAAGATACCCCAAATAGTTCGATTTCATGAATTTTTGGCATATCTATCCTAAGCGTTCAGATTTTCTGCTTCTAATTCCATTACATTATCCCACTTTACTTCATTAGGCGTTTCAAGTAACTACAGCATGCATGATCTTAAAAAAAAATTATGACTCAAAAATACTCAAAAACGCACAAAACAAATAAAAAAGACTCAAAAACAATAAGACACCCCTCCAAACTTAAATCACACATTGTCCCCAATGTGTGAAGACTAAAAATAGGGACAACTTACTAACACAACACATCGGTCATAACGGAGGGCTGGGAGGAAAAATTCTGGAATTTGCACGGAATATGACTCTCAGAACTTTCGGCGCCATGGCCCTGAGATTCGGCGCCGTGGCGCCCCAAGTACTGTGGCTCTCTGAAGTTCTGACGCCACGGCGCTGATTCTGGGTGCCGTGGCGCTGACGACGGCTTTTTTTCCCAGCGTTTTTGCTCCTTTTTCTGTTCGGGGTCTGCTCCTAGTCCACCTGTCATCCACAAACACAAGACAAAAACCCAAGACCGTGAGACTGTTCAAGACAAAATAAAATAAACTAAAGACAAAAATTGAACTAACATAATTAAAAATATTGGGTTGCCTCCCAACAAGCGTTGTCTTTAACGTCTTTTAGCCAGACTCAGTTAACCTTTACTAGTGCCCGACTGATTCTTCTGCGAACTGCTTGCAATCCACACAGTGTTTGTTGCAGGTCTCACTTTTTCTACAACACCTTTTTCAAACAAGGGCCTCAGACATAAGATTATCCCTCAAGTACACAAGACATGCTTGTCTTTTAGGCTCTCTATAATGTAGGGATCAGTGAAATTCACTACATCTCTCAACTCTAGGGGGTGCCCTTGATGGTATGGACTTTCTATTTGGGGATCAACAGTGATAGCTGGTGGTGTTTCTTCTGCAATAGGTGCAGGAAAAAGAATTTCCACAGAATCCAAAAAGGTGAATAATTGGATCTCAGCAATCTTTTCCTTCTCTACACCAACTATCTCGCCAGATTCCTCAATAGCTGGGTGTGGTTCAGGCTCCTCAATTTTCTTACCACCTCCCATAATGATGTCGCTAGGCAGATTTGCTTGAGGTGGATTGCTCATCTTATCCATCAGTTGCCCTATGTGTGTCTCCAAATTTTTGAGGGACTCCCTTGTCTCAGCTATAAACTGAGTCTGGCACTTGGTGAGCCTGAGTATGCCTGCCTGAAACTCATCTAGATCTTCCTCTAGAACCTGTGGGTTAAGCTGTTGTTGATCACTGTCTCTGATAGTAGTAGTCCATGTGTCCTATTTTTTTTCTTTTCGAATTTAACCTGCAAAATAAGAAAATAACAAAGGGTAATAAAAGATACTCGCAGAACAAGTTAAAGATAAGAATAGATAAATCGATATTGAAAGTACGCCAGTACCCGACAACGGCGCCAAAAACTTGATGCGCGATTTATACACACGCTTAACGCAAGTGCACGTATCGTTACAAGTAATATAGTCTAGGTATTACCGATATCGTCCTCAGAGACTGGTTTTCAAGTACCGATTATCTACACTTTAGTTTCTATTTGGTTAACATTAATTGGTTTGGATTTGTTATACCCTGTAGTTCCAGAGTATGTATGTGAGGACGTACGTTCGAGAATATAACACTAAGTACGAAAGGGAAGAAATTTTGAATTTCTGACGAAAAATATTCCGAACCTCGTGAAGGAAAAAGGTTTATTATTGGGAATTGAATTCTCAATTTTGGTATTTGGACTTCTTGGAATATAAGAGAATTATGAATTTTATTTTCCAGAATTGGTCACGTGGGGCCCACAGGAGAAATTTACGTTTTTGTGGGGCCCACAAGGTTTTCGATATTTAATCAATTATGGAGATTTTGGGGAGATGAAATATTTTGGACCAATAGGAGGGCGACACGTGTCACCCCAAGTGGGCCCATGTTGGGCGAGAAAGATGACAAGTTGGACAAGTCTTGTGCTAGATATTTGTGAGATATTTGTTGGACAAATGGACAAGTGGGACCCACACACACTTGTCCCTAATCTCAACCACACACATGTTTTAATCCTAGCCCTTGGTAGTGTTATATTATCACACTAGTAGGATGAAATCTTTCACACTTAGAATTATTTCAAGACAACAAAAATACTCCCTCCATTTCTAGGAGCTCTCGGCTATGGCCATTATCATTGACCAAATGTTGTCCAAAAATTCTTAAACTCTTAAGTGTTCTTCCTTGATGTGTTAGGAAGGTTATTAACCAAGTGTTAGACAAGATTTCATACCCCTAGCCTAAAAGTTACCCCTTGGCCGAATCTTGCAAGGTTTGGAACCTAAAGTGTTCTTCACTTTTTGAAGTTGGATCTTGAAGAGGAGTTGGTTATGAGCTTCTAAGGGTTGCTTGGAGCGGATTGGAACGTAAGGAATAGGAGCTAAACTTGCTACGGATCGACTTTTAGTTCTTAGATTATTTTGGGCTCTTTGAGGTAATGAACTTTGTCCTCTTTGTGAAGTTGGTTGGATATTATATATGTTGGTTGTATATAAATAAGTATGTGATACATGGAAGGAAGATGGAAAAGATTTGAACCTCGTTAAGTTGCTAAAATCGAGAAATTGACATGCTAGCCATTTAAATGGTAAAACATTACCTATTACCTGTTGACAGTTAATCACAAAGTTATTATAACTTATATAAAGATTGGAATATAAGTTGGAGGATTAAAGAAGTAATTCCGGCATGCTAGCCGAAAATTGGATAAGTTTGATTGTAGTAGTTGGCCAAGAACACCAACTAATGGACTGTATTTACATTGGACTGTATTTACATTGGACTGTATTTACATTGCATTGTTTTTGCTTTGGACTAATGGACTGTTTTGTTTATTGTGGGACAAAATTTTACACGTCCAGTTAGGCGTGTAATCCCCTTTAGTATTGTTGTGTTATTGCGCCTTAAATATGGCATGTTGGTTATTGAATTTCGGGCCTTGAAAAAGGTGGAAAAGTACGTAAAAACAGGGGAAGTGCTGCCCGATTTTCCGTAGAATTTGAGACCCTATACTTAGAAATATTCTACGAAGAAATCTAGACGTTGATAGACGTATTTGATTATTATAGGTTGATATTCTACGCGCGGCATATTCGACTTGACAAGTGGATTTGCCGAGGAGGTATGTGATTCTTCCTATCCTCTTGAGCATGATTTGTTGTGAAATATGTAGTACGGTAGACGTACGTGTGTTAAATGAATTTGGTTTCATTTTGATGTCCTTGACGTGACTTCTAAATCTTAAGGGCCTTGAATCATTCTAAAAAGTTGTGAATCATTATTTGGAAAGAATTGATACTTGGTTTTAAAAGAATAAGTTCTCTTGGTTTTTCCAAATGATTGTAGTTGTTTTTAATTACTTGAAAAATAAGTGTTATAATAGCTTTATGGGAATTTAATTATAACGACATGAGGAGGATAAAATAACGGTTTACTTACTTGATTTTAAAGGCCTTGTAAAGATTTTCTGAAGGTGTAGTAATTTGGTTTGAAAAGAAAACGTGTTTTGATACTACGGGTATTAGTATCGTGTGACTTTTACGTAAAAAGAGATCTTTTTGAAAGAATTAAAGTATGTAGTACTTTGGGGTTAAAACCTGGATTGTTGGCATAAAATGAAAGTCTAAAAGTATGTTAATCTTGCCAATGCTAGTTGTGATAGCCTTTGTTGTGCAAGTGTTGTATTTTTATACTACCGCGTCTCTCGATGGAGGACCGGTTATCTTGTTGTTTACTTGGACATACCGACACTGCTGGATGGTCTACAGGTATGCTTCCACTATGATTGTTATCTTGTTATTTACTTGGACATACCGACACTATTGGGAGGCACACGGGTATGCGTCCACGATGATTGTTCCATGGCCATGCTTATACCGATGCGAGATTTTGGGGGCATGCGGCCATGGTGCGGGTTAAATTCCCGGGTCATGTTATTAGTCCATGGACTAGCTATCCATGAAGCTTGCCGCAGTGATGAGTGGTCACGGGCTTGATTTGTACATGTAGTTACAAACACACTTTAGATACTTGTCCTGGTCATTTCTCGTGTATCAGCAGGCTCTAGTAGATAGCTTAAGATACTTGCCCCGGTCATATCTCGTGAGACGGTAGGCTCTGGTACGTTGGCTTAAGATACTTGCCCCGGTCAGTTGCGTGACGCAGGTTGGATCTGGTAGTTGGCTTCCATACTTGGCCCGTTAAGTTTTATGATTCAGACTGGATCTGGTAGTTGGCTCTTCTACTTGGCCTGATCGGTTTTATGACGCAGGCGGGATCTAGTGTTCAGGTACACATATGGGTGTTGTTTTACATCATGGACTGCCGGCAGTGAGGAAGGAATTCCACGGGCATGATTGATATTGTGGGCGTGAGACCCATGGTTATATGTGAGTAATGATTTTGAGGGCATGCGTCTCTGACTTGACATGACTGCTTATATATTGTGAAATGGTCTTTTAAAAGGATTAAATGTGATTTCATTACAGTACTTTCAGTTTCACATACTTGGTACTTGTTATGCTTGACCTCTTGAGTGTGTTAAATGCATGCAGTAGGTACACCGGTTGTTGATCCTCGCTCATAGGATCACGGTTCTGCGTATTTGGGAAGCTCCGTTTCTCCGGAGGCTTAACTTTTGTTATGGTTCCCTGTCATTGTAGGTACTTGTACATTCAGGGGTATGGCGGGGCCATGTCCCGTCATAGTTGTTATATCAAACTCTTAGAGGTCTGTAGTGCTGTTTGTGAGTTGGGCTTGTAAATGATGTAACTGTTCGGGTTTTTATATATATATATATATATATATATATATATATATATATATATATATATATATATATATATATATATATGTAGAAAGATGACCTTATTGGTTAACATGTTTCTTCTTTTATATTGTTCCATGTCTATGAGTTTTATTCCGCTGATTTTCTCTGATGTATTATCACTAGGGTGCCCGGGGTAAGGCACCAATCGCGGGCCCGAGGTCGGGTTGTGACAGGATTTTTAGACTAATAATGCAGAAAATAAACTAATTAAGAAAATACTTTGAATTAAATCAGTTATGTTGGAGAATTAAGGCTTCCAAGAACATCAACTATCCATTATATTCAATCCTTAATACAATTAAACTGACTTCTTCTTTTACGTTAAGATAGCAGGTTAACTAAGTCGTTTTATACTCATGTTAAGGTAATATAAACACTCAACCCCAATGGAGAACCCCTCTATCTTTTGATGACAAGATTGACTACAAATGATGATTAAGAGCAATAACCTATTAAGCTACACAAGTATCGGGGTACTTTCGTCCACGATTTAAACCTATGCTTATTCAACTATAGCATATTCACAATCGTCACATGCTATTGAAAGAAGGGATTATAGTTGTTATAATCATTTGCGGCTATATAACATGTTAGACTAAACAACTTGGATTGAAGAAGAATTGGAAAAGACCTTGTGTTGTTGTACATTGTTAGCCGAGAATGACATTGAAATGTTAGACTATTTGGATATCGATTGTGGGGCAGAATTTTACACGTCTTGTACGACGTGTAATCCCCTTTGTTTAACTGATTGTTGAGCCTTAAATGTGGCATTTGGTTATTGATTTTCGGGCCTTGAAAAAGGTGGGAAAGTACGTATAACAAAGGAAGTGCTGCCCGATTTTCCGTAGAATAAAAGTCCTTATACTTAGAAATATTCTACGTTGAAAGCTAGAAGTTGATAGGCGTATTGTGGTCATTATAGGTTGACATTCTACGCGCGGCGTATTCAACTTGGCAAGTGGATTAAGCCGAAGAGGTATGTGGAAACTTTTCTTTTCTCTTGAGCATGAATCTTGTAAAAATGTATAGTACGATAGACATACGTAAATTAAGGGAACTCGGTTCCATTTTAGTATCCTTGCCTTGATTCTTGAAAGTGTAGTAACTTGACTTTTGAAAAGTATAGGTTGCTTGATCTTATGTATAAAGACATCTTGACGTGTAAAGTATTGATTACTTGAACTATGTTAAGTTAAGAAACTTGATTTCTAAAGTTAAGAGACTTGAAGTATTTTGAAAGTTATGTAACTTGATTTGAAAGTATAAGTCTCTCGGTTATAAAAAGAACGAATTTGTCTAATACATAGAGAGTTATAACGGCTTTATGGGAAGTTAGTTATGACGACTTTATGAAAGGTTAAAGATGTCTTAGTTTCTAAAGCATAAAGTTAGTATAACAGCTTTATGGGAAGTTGGTTATAACAACTTTATGGAAGGTTAATGGAACGGTTTTCTCTAGTAATGTAAACAAGGATTAATGATTTGAAATAAGGAAGGACAATTTGATTTAAAGGCATCAATTGCTTAAAGTTTTAAAGTAAGGGTCACTTGATTTAGAAGCCTAAAAATGTATTTCTAAAAGTGTAGTGACTTGTTTGAAATATAGACAAGCCTTGATACTACGGGTGTTAGTATCTTGGGGTTTTATATGAAAATGAGCCTTTTGAAAAGAATAGAAGTACGTAGTACTTTGGGTTGAATTCCCGGATTTCTAATAACATGTTAGTGCCTTAAGTTAAATAAAATGAGAGTGCGTGATAATTAAGGCTAATAAGAAGTTAGGGGATGTCTTAACTTGCTTATGATAATTATGATAAGCCGGTGGTGCTTATGGTATGTATGATAAACCGGTGGTGCTTATGTTATGTATGATAGCCGGTTGTGTTAGTGATGTATTGTTCATTACGGGGTCATTTCCCGAACTTGTTGTATTTGCATATTCCGTGGATTTGCTCCCCACGATGCGAGGAATACCTCATGCGAGTTCGTAGGGCTCATGCGGGTGAAATAGTCCTATGTGGGGCAGACCAATCCTATGCGAGGAGATTACCTCATGCGGGTCCATACGACCAATGCGGGCGGATACAATCTATGCGACGAAATTACCTCATGCGGGTCCATACGGCCTATGCGGGTGAAATAATCCCAGGAGTAGGATTGCAGAATGATACTACGGGCGGATGACCCTAGGTTAATCATGAGCTTCCTGTTTTAAAACCGGCAAAGTTTATTCTTGTCCACTCTCATTGTTAGTAAGGCATAGTGTACTGTTAATGTGGTTATCATACATGTCCCCAACTTTATTTTAGACTATTATGATTTCATTCTGATCTTTCGATTTCACATACTTGGTACTGTTATCGACCTCTCCCGGGCTGCGTTCATGCCGCATGTCGAGTTATACAGGTTGCTGATCCTCACTCTTAGGATCACTGTTCAGTTGTTGAGAAGCTCCATTACTCTGGAGGCTTATCTTTGGTTCAGATCCTTTGTATTGTCAGTTGTTGTACATTCAGGGGTATGGCGGGGCTCTGTCCCGTCACAATTGTTATTCTTAGAGGTCTGTAGTAATATCTTGTGGATTGGGTTTTAAGAACAAAGATGTATATTTTTCAGAAGGTGGCCTTATCGGCTAGCCTGTTGATATTTACTGTCTAGTATTTTTTTGAGTTTATGTATGTTCCGCTGCTATTCTCTGATGTATACCTGTAAGGGGTGCCCAGGTAGGGCACCAGTCGCGGGCCCGGGGTCGGATCGTGACACTAAACATAAATGAAATGAGTAAAATACTAACTATAAATGACTCAAAAGGTGTATATAAAATACACCGATCAGGTATGAGATGGCTTAGCTGATCGAGTAGAGATCAGACATCACGTTTATTCGTGGTAGTTATATGTCGGTTATGCAACTACTCTCCCCACAGATATACAGATATACAATTTTATAGATTTTACACATATTATTATATTCATGCCAGATCATGTTCATGTTCATGCTCATGTTCAGTTTTAGTTTCACGATTGTAGTATATCATGTGCATGCTTATTCTTTTAGTTGCTTTACATACAGTACAATTCAAATGTACTAACATCCCTTTTGTATGGGTTTGCACTTTATGATACATGTGATGAGTTTTAGGGAGATATATTTCTTCTCAGTAGGATTGCTTCAATATCAGCTATTTGGTGAGCCACATCTCATTCGAGGTGTCAATCTAGTTATTTTCATGATTATGTTTTATGACTGAGGTATGACAAGTCATTTTCCTGATAAACAACTTTGTAGTCAGACTCATATTCAGAGGTTTCATAGACTTGTTTAGTATGTCATGTCAGCATTGATTTCCAGACTTATTATATTTTTGGATTATTCTACTATGATTCATACCATAAATACAATATTATATTTTACATGTTTTAAA
Source organism: Przewalskia tangutica (assembly GCA_029844215.1). Classification (NCBI taxonomy): domain Eukaryota; kingdom Viridiplantae; phylum Streptophyta; class Magnoliopsida; order Solanales; family Solanaceae; genus Przewalskia; species Przewalskia tangutica. Next base: position 112,141,422 of record CM056718.1, read on the forward strand.
TTATTACTATAGCATATTTTGATGTCAATGTTGATCAACAAGCCATGTGGTTCGCTTGATCACATGCAGTCAGGCACCGAGTTTCGTGGTTCACCTAGGCCATGGATCGAGGCGTTACAAAGCTTGGTATCAGAGCCTAGGTTCAAGTGTCTTAGGGAGTCTATGAAACCACATCACGTGGGGTCATTTTTATGTGTGTGAGGGCCCCAAACATGTAATAGTTGACCACCAAGACATATAGAATTGTCTCTCTTTCATACTCTAGATCGTGCAGTTATAGCTATACCTTCAGGACATCCTTCTAACTCGTGCGTATTACATATTTCAGAAAATGCTTGTGAAAAGGAAATCAACTACAAGTAAGAGGGTTGCTAATAATGTTGCTCATGAGGAAGATGCTCAAGCTCGATATAATGACCCGGTCGGTCATTTTGAGAACTGATTCCCTATTTTGGCATATAATTTATTCCAGAGAAAAAGCTTTGTAGTAAATATTTTGACCTACTTGCAAAATTTGAAGTCAAACAGATGTCATTTATTCACTATGGGAGAATGTTTTAATTATTTGGATAAATTATTTATTTTGGGAAAATATGCTCTGATTAGCTATCTGAAGATCCTATTAAATTAGAATATTATTTAGGGCATGCAGAAATTGACGGAGCTAATTTTAGAGTTCGTTTGGTTGTTTTTGATAATCAAATTAGTTTTAGAATTATATATGCCTAATTATGGTGAAAAGATGGTCATGGAAGAAATAAGACCCGAATTTAAATTTATTATTTTCGTTAGGTCCGGAATGTGATTTATGTCTTAGTGGAGTCATTGGTTCGGTTCTGTAGAGGTTCAGATGTGATTAAGGTGGTTGGACGAGAAACTAACTTTTGAGATGGTTTAGAGTTGACCAAAGTCAACATCAGGTAAAGATAGATCCATTTGGGTGTTTTGAGAGTTCGAGCAGCTTCGTATGATCATTTTTGACTTGTAGAAACTTTCAAAATTAGATTTGGATTTCATTTGGTCAAGCTAGGGTGTTTGAGTGGCTTAAGTCGCTCCACTTCGATGTTTCAATATACCATTATATTCATTTGATATTGGAATTGCGTTTTGATTTTTGGAAATGGTGCTTATCGAAATTTTTGATATGTAGAAACTTGATTCGTCGCATTTCTCCTTCGTATGAGGAAGTTATGGTCAATTTAGCGCAAATAATTGTTGTATCTGGTGTCTCGCTGGGGCGGACTTCTGGTCCGCTGGGTCGAAGTTAGGCTAGTTTTGGCGGACTCATGGTCCTCTGGGGCGAATTTGGGCCCACTAGAGTGGACTTCTGGTCCGCTGGCGTGAAAATCTCTGTGTATAAAAAAAAAATCAGATTGCGTTCAATTCTTATTTTTAGCATATCTTGAGTTCTAATGCTCCGTTTGAGGTGATTTTTATGGCGTTGTTCTTGTATCAACAAGGGGTAAGTATATAAACTTCATTTTGATGTTTTCCCATTATTATTTATGTTGGTTATGATTTCTATCCGAGTTTGATTGGGGAAAATTGGGGTTTTGAACCCAAAAGTTAAAAAGTGGTAAATCATGGTTTTAAAGATCAAGATGATGGATTTTTGAATGAATTTTCTAGGTCTAGACTAATTAAGCTATGGGCAAACTAATGTTGGCATAAATTTCCATTTTTGCTCTTGCGGGCTCCGATTACCTTTTTGGGTTCGTTTTGGGGTTTTGAATTAAAGTATAGCAATATGGGTATCGTTGGACTCGTTTAAACTCGTAGGGTAATATTTTGACTATATTGACCCTGATTTTCAATCAAATTATAGTTATGCCCTTGTGGATCGGGTTTGGCTATTTTGGGTCCATTTTTGGGTTTTAGGTAAAACTATGGTGATATGGATATCCTTGGATTTGTATTCTAACGTAGAATTCATATTTGATATACTTTAATCATTATTAAGCTCTCTAAAGAGGAAAGTGAAGGCTAAGGTTTGATTGTTCGTGGCTCCAACTCGGCATCTAGGTAGATTATGACTTACCTTCTAGTTAGACTTCAGTTAACGAAGCATATGTAGAGTTAGATACTGTTGGAGAAAGCATGTTACACCTTCGATACTTCAGTAAATGTCTTGAAATTGCTTCTTCATGACTGAAAAGGCTACTCCGTGTACAAAGAGAGAAGTGGTGTGAAGTTGGGCTGGATTATTTAGGTTTGGTATTTGGTTGGTTTATGAGATTGTCGCCATATTTTTGCTATGTTTTGTGACTTGTGTTTGCATTCATCTTTTTTTTTTGATATCTCACTTATCATCATAATTGGATGGATAATGAAAATGGCTTGAAATTGTGAAGTGTACTTTATGACAAGTGTAATTGAATCATGCATGGTATATATTCTTATGCATATGATGATTTGTTATGAACTGTGATTGGAAATGATGATAAGTGAGAGAGTGTAGCCTCCGAGGTCTTTGTCGGAGAGCGTAAAACATGATGAGTGTCCAATGTCCGAGGTCTTTTCTGAGATCATGAGAGTGTCTGATGCTTGAGGTCCTTATCGAGATTGTGAGAGTGTTCGATGCCCGAGGTCTTTTACCGGGATCGGGAGAGTAGTACATGGACTTCGTGGATCCCCTATGGGTCAAGACTGCCGAGACGTAGAGACACTTTACTCAAATCATGTGTGTACGAAGATTATATTTGGCTAGTGCATTGCATTGTATATGCATTCATTCTCATCATCTTATTTTACATCTATGAACTGTATTTGTTGATCGTACTTGTTTTTGTGATTATTCTGAGGAATCATGAGAAAATTAGCGGATTTGGGTTTAGGTGCTTCACTATAGGCTATGATTCGGCTATTGATCTTTCTGTACTTAAGTGGTTATCATCGGACTGTATTGTGTTTTACTTGATTGTGATTATGTCTATTCTTTAGTCTCTTACTTTATATATATTATCTAGCTGTTATCGGCCTATGATACCTACCAGTGCATAGTGTTTGTAATGATACTACTCTTGCTAAACCCTTTTCGGGGTTTAGAGTTGTTGCAAATACATGAGCGAGGTTCGATTAGCCTTGAAGGATCTCGTGGAGTTCATCTAGACTTCTCTGTTTAATTCTCATTCTAAATAGAAGTTGTATTCAAGTTGTGGTTGTAATTTTTAATCCAGTTGTATACTTAGAAACTCTTGTACTATTATTCATTGAGTAATGTTGTATTCCGCATTATCATATATCTATGTTTTTTGAATTCTATTGCTCTTATTATTAATTTATATTGTGGGACGAATCTATAAGGGACAGGTTCGCCTACTAGGTAAGGAAAAATGGTAGGTCCCGCACATTCTCTAATTTAGGACATGACACTCAAGGAGCCAATTTGAGTATAGCACCTTCACCCAATACAATAGGGTCGGCAGAGATCCCAATTCTGCTGTCCAATTCCACTGACTCGGATGTTAGGGGAGCTATTCAGCTACTCACCCAGATTGTAGCTGCTCAATCCCAATGACAAGAAATGACCCCAAGTACGAGAACTAATGGAGAGTCATCCAGTTTCAAGACTCGAGAGTTTTTGCGTATGGATCCTTCAGTATTCACAAGGTCAAGCAAGATAGAGAATCCACAGAATTTTAATGACGGCGTTCATAAAATCTTCTGTGTCATACATGTTACTGAGGTAGAGGTAGCAGAGTTTGGAGCTTCTCAGTTGCAGAATCTTGCAAATATCTGGTATGAGTCATGAGAGCAGACATATGGGGAAGATGCATCTCCAGCAACTTGGGATGAATTTGTTGATGCTTTTACTGAGCATTTTCTTCCTGTTGAGGTTAGGGAAGCAAATGCCGTTAAATTGAGAAGCTCAAGCAGAATGACAGGAGTATTATCTTCTCTTTGTTTACTTGGAAAAGTATGCTCCACATATGGTCCCAAATATAAGGGCTAGAGGTAAGTGTTTTGTGTATGGCCTTGGACCCTAGTTGTTTGATGTTGCTAATATTTCTACTCAGAACAGGGAAATGACCATCACCAAGATAATTGATTTTGTTCAGGGTAATGAGAACATGATAAAGGAAGAGGAAGCACTGCAGAAGTAGAAAGACAATGAGTTCAATAAGAGGGCTAAATCTATAGGTCACTTCAGTTATGGGGAAGGTAGAGGTAGATAGTTTTTCAAAAACAGGTCATCAGGACCTGCTACATCTTCAACCAATGCCCCAACCCCAAGGTTCAGGAATGATAACAAACGACAGAACTTCAGAGCATCAGACTCCTAGTCACAAGATAGTATGGGTCAAAGTTCATTTAGTAATTCAGTGTGCGGTAAGTGTGGTAAGAGGCACCTAGGGGAGTAATTTAGTAATCTAGTGTGCGGTAAGTGTGGTAAGAGGCACCTAGGGGAGTAATTTAGTAATCCAGTGTGCGGTAATTGTGGTAAGAGGCACCTAGGGGAGTATTGCATGGGCATGGATATCTGTTTCAGTTATTGTCAGCGAGGTCAATTTCAGAGAAAATGCCCATCAGTGAGGTAGGGCATAAGAGGTAATGTGGCTCAGTTCGCAAATTATATAGTTCCTTGTCATTCTCATGTCCATTCAGGGTGTGGTGCGTCTAAGTCTGGTAACACATGCAGAGGTCCAAACTACTTTTATGCACTATCAGGTCATCGAGAAATAGAGGCCTGTGCAAATGTGGTCACATGTATACTCACTATTTTCAGCTTTGACGTTTATGCCGTTATGGATCCTGGATTCACTATTTTATATATAACCCCTTTTGTTGCTATGAAATTTGGAATAGAACCAGAAAAGTTGCATGAACCTTTTAAAGTATCCACTCCAGTTGGTGAGTGAGTTATAGTTAGGAGGATATATAGGGGTTGTCCAGTTAAAGTCTATCACCGCATTACCATAGCTGATCTGGTGGAGTTAGAAATAATAGACTTTAATGTAATCATGAGTATGGATTGGTTGTCTTCATGTTATGCCACAGTAGGTTATAGAACCAAAATTGTCAGTTTTGAATTTCCTGGTGAACCAATCATAGAATGGAAGGGTGATATAGTAACACCCATAGGTAGGTATATTTCCTATCTTAAAGCCAGAAAGATGATATCCAAGGGGTATACTTATCATCTAGTTCGAGTTAGGGATGCAGATACCCAAACCCCGACTCTTCAGTCCGTGCCAGTTGTCAATTAGTTTCCAAAAAATCTTCTCGGAGTTCCTCCCTATAGGGAGATTGACTTTGGAATCAATCTACTTCCAGGAACTAAACCTATATCTATTCCTCCATATAGAATGGCTCCTTCAAAGTTAAGAAAACTAAAAGTGTAGTTGAAAGATCTCCTTGATAAGGGGTTCATTAGACCAAGTGTCTCACCATAGGGTGCTTCAGTCTTGTTTGTTCGAAAGAGGGATGGGTCTTTACATATGTACATTGACTACCAACAGTTGAACAAGGTCACTATTAAGAACAAGTATCTCTACCCAGAATCAATGATTTATTTTACAAACTTCAGAGCGCTCAATGTATTCCAAAATTAACCTCAAATTATGGTATCATCAGCTTAAGGTTAAGGAAGTTGATATTCCAAAAAATGCCTTCAGAATTTGCTATGGTCATTTTTAATTTTGTGTCCTATCATTCAAATGGACGAATTCCCTAGTTGTTTTCATAGATCTTATAAACAGAGTCTTCAAGCCTTATCTTGATCTTTTCGTCATTGTCTTAATTGATGATATTCTAGTCTATTTCTGTAGCAAGGCTGGTCATGTAGAACATCTCAAAATAGTGTTGTGGACACGTTAGAATCGCGAGCTTTATGTATAGTTTTCCAAGTGTGGATTTTGGCTAAAGTCAGTGGCATTCTTAGGCCATGTGTGTTACACCCCGTAAGTCCAGGACATGTATAAGAGAATGTACGTAAGGAAACAAGACTTGGAAATTAGTACGAAAGGAAGAATTGTTTTTCCGACGGAAAATCTTCCGAAGGTCGGAAAGGAAAAATGTTCGTTATTGAGAATTGGATTCTCAAAATGCATTATTTGAAGAGTATGGAACTCTTAACCTAATGGAAATTTATTTTTTTACGGATTTGGTCACGTGGGGCCCACCCGAGGAATTTTACTTTTTGTGGGGCCCACGAGGGTTACGGAATTTTATGGACGAATGAGAGGGCGACACGTGGCACCCCCTCCATGATGTTGGACGAAAAATTGCAAGGGTATTATGGTCATTTGACCTAAGTAGATGATAAGTCTTCTAAGCTTGACATTGTTGACAAGTCAACTTGTCCACCTAGGCTTGATCCAAATGAAACACATCCTAACCTCACATTTGTTTAAGTCTTGACCCTCCAATGTGTTTTAAATACATACTAGTAGCAAGACAAGGTCTTGAAGACTTAGAAAAAATTTCTCAACTCTTGTTCTCACTAGATAGCTCTCGTTAGCACATTTCCAACAAGAAAATTTTGTAGTTTTGATCCATTAGCCACAAGACTTAAACCCAATGTCCCTAAGGGTATTGTAAGGATATCTCAATAGAAAGATTTGGAAAAATGTATTTTTACGTTAGTCGCAAGCGGAAACTATGGGAGTTCTTGACTTTGAAGTTGGAACTTGAAGATGGGTTCTTCATAGGCCTCTAAGGAGTGCTTGGAGCGGATTGGAACTTAAGGAAAGAAGCTAAGAATTGCTAAGGCGCGACTTTGGATCTTGGAAATTTTAAGGGCTTGGAAAGGTATAAATTTTGTCGCTTTAGTAGTTAAGACTTACTTATTGTTGTATTTGTGGATTTTAGCAAGCATGAGTTATATAGTATGAAGTTTGATATGTTTATTGGCTATTAGAACCCTAATCAGAAAACTTGCATGTTTAGCCTTAAGATTACATTTCAAGTTGATTATTAGTTAACTCGCCGCATGTTGTATAAAGAAGAAATCGTAGTTGTTGAAGTTGTTTATGACTATATAACATGTTAGACCTTAGAACTTGGAATTGGAAGAGGATTGGAAAAGGCGTAGTGTAATTGGTTATATGTTGGCGAGAATGGCTAGTGAAGTATTACACTATTTTGTATGAATTGTGGGGCGGAATTTTACATGTATTGTAAGGCGTGTAATCCCCTTTGTTTGGTTGTTGTTTGGAGCCTTAAATGTGGCTTGTTGGTTATTGTATTCGGCCTTGAAAAAGGTGGCTAAGTAGTAGAAACAAAGGAGGTGCTGCCCGATTTTCCGTAGAATTAGAGACCGTATACTTAGTATTATTCTACGTAGAGACTAGAAGTTGATAGCCTTGTTGTGACCATTATAGGTTGACACTTCTACGTACGGCGTATTCGGCAGCTTGTGGATTTAGCGAAAGGTATGTGAACTATCTCCTCTTCTAGCATGATTCCTTAGAATAAAGAAAGTAAGTTCTACTCCTTGAATGATCCATTCCTTGCTTGTATTTGGATTGCCTAAAATAGAATTTGTTCTATGTATTTCCTTGAGTGTACCTTGATGTTTAAATTGTAAGTTGTAGAATCCATTTTCTTGATGAAGTTTGGGTTCTTAAAAGTGAAGGTATTTTTCTTAAAGTACATAGAGACTTGAAAAGGAAGTGGTTTCCAAATCTTTTGGCTAGTGCCTTAGTTCTAAAACCTAAAGGTCATTATAATGACTTTAGAAGTCAAAGGTGATTTACTAATTTGATTTAAAGAGGAGAAATGACATGATTTAAGAGAAGTAACTTGCGTTAAGGGTGAAGTTACTTGAGGTTTAAAAAGTAGAAGAAAACTTGTTTTCTAACTATTAAGAGACTTGAAGTATTTTGAAAGTTAAGAACTTGATTTTATAAGTATGTGATACTTGGTTTTAATAGTATAAGTCTCTTGGTTATCAAGGAAATGGATACGTCTAAAACCATAAAGGGTTATAACGGCTTTATGGGAAATTGGTTATAACGGCTTTATGGAAGGTTTAGAAAGTTGTCTATTTTGATTAAATCGGCATAAGTTGCCTAGATTGTGAAAATTTGGAGTTACTTGATTTCAAGCTTTGAAATGAGTTTTCTAAAAGTGTAGTAACTTACTTTGAAAAATAGACACGCCTTGATACTACGGGTGTTAGTATCTTGGGGCTTTACATAGAAATGAGTCTTTTATAAAGGAATGTACGTACGTAGTACTTTGGCTTGATAAATTGAGGATTTGTCTAAGTGTGCCTTGATAAGTACTTTGACTTGTTAAAAGAGAATTATTCTATGTATGCCTTGATTAAGTACTTTGGCTTGATAAATTGAGGATTTGTCTAAGTGTGCCTTGATAAGTACTTTGACTTGTTAAAAGAGAATTATTCTATGTATGCCTTGATTAAGTACTTTGGCTTGATAAATTGAGGATTTGTCTAAGTGTGCCTTGATAAGTACTTTGACTTGTTAAAAGAGAATTATTCTATGTATGTCTTGATTAAGTACTTTGGCTTGATAAATTGAGGATTTGTCTAAGTGTGCCTTGATAAGTACTTTGACTTGTTAAAAGAGAATTATTCTATGTATGCCTTGATTAAGTACTTTGGCTTGATAAATTGAGGATTTGTCTAAGTGTGCCTTGATAAGTACTTTGACTTGTTAAAGAGAATTATTCTATGTATCCGTGATTAAGTACTTTGGCCTAAACCATAAAGGGTTATAACGGCTTATGGGAAGTTAGTTATAACGGCTTTATGGAAGGTTAAGAGAATGGTTTTCTCTAGTAAAGTAATCAAAGGAATAACTTGTTTTAAGGAAGGGCAAATTGTTTTAAAGGTACCAATTGCTTAAGGTTTTAATAAAGAAGTCACTTGATTTAGAAGCCGGTAATTGTATTTCTAAAAGGTATTGTGACTTGTCTTGAAAGGTGGATAGGACTTGATACTACGGTTGTTAGTATCGGGAAGTTTTGTGGAAAGAGTCTTTTGAAAAGAATGCGTCAAGTGACTTTGGCTTGATTAATTTAGAATTATTCTATGTGTGCCTCGATAAGTACTTTGGTTTGGTTAATTGAGAATTAGCCTATGTGTCTTTGGTGATAGCCTATGAGTGCAAGTTTTATGTTTTATTACGTTCTTGCGACTCTCGGTTTGAGGTACCGTCTTGTTGTAAGTTACTTGGGCGTCACAAGCGGTGATGCGGGATTCACGGGTATGCTTCCGCTATTTGTAGCACTTAGGTTAAATTCGGATTTTATAAAAGACATGGTAGTGCTTATGTCTTGTTTGATGGTCGGTCGAGATAGGGTAAGAGTATAAATGAGGGCAATCCCAGACGTTATACCACCTCCTCCGGGTAAGAGTATTAGTGAGGTAAACCCCAAGACATTGTACCACCGCTTTATGTGTTGTTTGTGGCCAGGTTGAGATAGGGTAAGAGTATAAGTGAGGGTAAACCCCAGATGCTATACCACTGTTTTACCACCTTCTCCAGGGTAAGAGTATAAGTGAGGGTAAACCCCAAGATGCTATACCACTGTTTTACCATTCTCCCGTGGTAAGAGTATAAGTGAGGGTAAACCCCCAGATGCTATACCACTGCTTTACCACCTTCTCCGGGGTAAGAGTATAAGTGAGGGTAAACCCCAGATGCTATACCAGGTGGGACTTGATGTTATGTTATATCATGGATCCGGCGGTGAGCGATTCCACGCATGATTGATATTATGGCGTGAGACCCATGGTTATGTTTTAGTAACGACTTTGAGGCGCATGCGTCCACGACTTGATATGATCGCTTATGTGTTATGTCGTAGGTTGGCTATCATACATGTCTCTGCTTTGTTTAGATTTATGATTTCATTACGATACTTATTGTTCACATACTTGGTACATTCTTCGTCTTGACCTCGCCCGGGCTGCGTTCATGCCGCAGTTTAGGTACCTTGATTTGGTGATCGGCAGTGTAGGATCTGCTCGGGGTTTTGGATAGCTCCTCTATCCGTGAGTTTATCTTTTTGGTATATGTCCTTCAAGATGTGCTTTATGCGATTTTGGGTACAGCGGGGCCTTGTCCGTCACATTTCGATTTAACTCAGAAGTGCAGTATTCATATGTGAGATTGGACTCGTATGCGGTGTAGTGTCTTTTGGTTATGTATATATGGCGGCCTTGTCGGCTTTGCCCTTGCACGCACGGTTGTTTTAAAAGAAAAAATGAGGTGTTATTTAATTTCGATTTACTTGTATTGTTAAGGTAGAAGGGTGCGTGTAGGGCACGATCCGCGATCGGGGTTGGTCGTGACAGAGTGGTATCGAGCGATCGATCCTCGGAATGTCTACGGCCGTGTCTAGTAGAGTCTTGATTGCTCGGTGTGTTGCGCCACACCCATAAACGAGAGGCTACGGGACATTTAGGAGTTAGTTTCTATTCTTCTCACTCTAAGATCGTGCCATAGAGGCGTGTTAGTACGATAATTCCTCTCGACGTATTGTTGTGTTCTGATTATGCCTCGAGGAGGCAACAGCCGCCCGAAGGGCAAAGGAGTAGCGAGAGCTACTAGTCGGACTCGAGGAGTTGATAGGGCTTATGCCTGTGTTATCTGGATGTTGTTCCACGATCGGCGAGTTCTTCGCGCCAGTTTGAGGCCCCAAGACCGAGCCTCCAGTTTCTCGGTTAGGAGAAGACTATAGGAGTCGTGAGAAGCGATTATGTTATTGACCAAGATATGCGTGCTAGCATTTGTAAGTTATAGTACCCCAGAGGTAGGGATACTTTGATTAGTATAGTGAGAAGTAAGAATGTTGACAAGAATGATAGGTGAACTGAGACTATAGTTGTATAGAGTTCACAACTTGTAATTACCCGTATAAGTGTAAGACCGATAGGAAGATTGTGCAAGAGAAATACTTTGGCTTATGTGTGAACCTCTAGTGAATAGGGGTAGGGTAAGAAGTACCTTGAGATAAGAGAGATTTATTTCAAACTAAGAATGAGAAGTTAAGTGTGACGATGAGTCGGGTTATGGACTCATTTCGGGTTAGCCGTAGTATGGAATGGGGTGATGTCGGTTAGAAATGGCCCAGATTATGTGATAGGGTCCCGAGGATGCAAGGCCCAGTTAGTAAATCGTTATGCGAGTTTGTGGGCCAGCGTTCCACGAGAACTAGGTCGTAAGGACCGAGGAGAGCCTTAGCGGAAATTCAAGTAGCATAATGGCCAAGTTGGTTAGTAACTCCAAGGATTGGGAAGCAAACAGAATTTGAGATTTTATGCGTGTACTAGATGAGTTTGAAAGTACGAGAAAGTATGACAAGTAAGGAAAGAAAAGAACCTCTAAGGATCCGTGTTTGGGAAGATCGTAACCTTCGAGTTTTGTGAGAAGGGACCACGGACGGAAGGTCCATTATTATGTTTACGTATGTTATGAGGTGGCGTGTGTGGCATCGTTGGTCTTGTGCATTTGATTGATAGGCATAGTATAGAGATTGTCAGGAGTTTGTGTAGCGTGACAATCGACTAAGAACATTCGGGACGAATGTTTCTAAGGGGAAGAATGTTACACCGTAAGTCCGTGACATGTATAAGAGAATGTACGTAAGGAAACAAGACTTGGAAATTAGTACGAAAGGAAGAATTGTTTTTCCGACGAAAATCTTAGAAAGGCCGGAAAGGAAAAATGTTAGTTATTGAGAATTGGATTCTCAAAATGCATTATTTGAAGAGTATGGAACTCTTAACCTAATGGAAATTTATTTTTTACGATTTGGTCACGTGGGGCCCACCCGAGGAATTTTACTTTTGTGGGCCCACGAGGTTCTGAATTTTATGGACGAATGAGAGGCGACACGTGGCACCCTCCATGATGTTGGACGAAAAATTGCAAAGGGTATTATGGTCATTTGACCTAAGTAGATGATAAGTCTTCTAAGCTTGACATTGTTGACAAGTCAACTTGTCCACCTAGGCTTGATCAAGTGAAACACATCCTAACCTCACATTTGTTTAAGTCTTGACCCTCAACGTGTTTTAAATACATACTAGTAGCAAGACAAGGTCTTGAAGACTTAGAAAAATTTCTCAACTCTTGTTCTCACTAGATAGCTCTAGGCTTTAGCACATTTCCAACAAGAAAATTTTGTAGTTTTGATCCATTAGCCACAAGACTTAAACCCAATGTCCTAAAGGGTATTGTAAGGATATCTCAATAGAAAGATTTGGAAAAACGTATTTTTACGTTAGTCGCAAAGCGGAAACTATGGGAGTTCTTCAACTTTGAAGTTGGAACTTGAAGATGGGTTCTTCATAGGCCTCTAGGAGTGCTTGGAGCGGATTGGAACTTAAGGAAAGGAGCTAAGAATTGCTAAGCGCGACTTTGGATCTTGGAAATTTTAAGGGCTTGGAAAGGTATAAATTTTGTCGTTTTAGTAGTTAAGACTTACTTATTGTTGTATGTGGATTTTAGCAAGCATGAGTTATATAGTATGAAGTTTGATATGTTTATTCGCTATTAGAACCCTAATCCAAAACTTGCATGTTTAGCCTTAAGATTACATTTCAAGTTGATTATTAGTTAAGTCGTCGCATGTTGTATAAAGAAGGAAATCGTAGTTGTTGAAGTTGTTTATGACTATATAACATGTTAGACCTTAGAACTTGGAATTGGAAGAGGATTGGAAAAGGCGTAGTGTAATTGGTTATATGTTGGCGAGAATGGCTAGTGAAGTATTACACTATTTCGTATGAATTGTGGGCGGAATTTTACACGTATTGTAAGGCGTGTAATCCCCTGTTTGGTTGTTGTTTGGAGCCTTAAATGTGGCTTGTTGGTTATTGTATTCGGCCTTGAAAAGGTGGCTAAGTAAGTAGAAACAAAGGAGGTCTTTGCCCGATTTTCCGTAGAATTAGAGACCGTATACTTAGTATTATTCTACGTAGAGACTAGAAGTTGATAGCCTTGTTGTGACCATTATAGGTTGACACTTCTACGTACGGCGTATTCGGCTTAGCTTGTGGATTTAGCCGAAAGGTATGTGAACTATCTCTCTTCTAGCATGATTCCTTAGAATAAAGAAAGTAAGTTCTCCTTGAATGATCCATTCCTTGCTTGTATTTGGATTGCCTAAAATAGAATTTGTTCTATGTATTTCCTTGAGTGTACCTTGATGTTTAAATTGTAAGTTGTAGAATCCATTTTCTTGATGAAGTTTGGGTTCTTAAAAGTGAAGGTATTTTTCTTAAAGTACATAGAGACTTGAAAAGGAAGTGGTTTCCAAATCTTTTGGCTAGTGCCTTAGTTCTAAAACCTAAAGGTCATTATAATGACTTTAGGGGAGTCAAAGGAGTGATTTACTAATTTGATTTAAAAGAGGAGAAATGACATGATTTAAGAGAAGTAACTTGCGTTAAGGGTGAAGTTACTTGAGGTTTAAAAAGTAGAAGAAAACTTGTTTTCTAACTATTAAGAGACTTGAAGTATTTTGAAAGTTAAGAACTTGATTTTATAAGTATGTGATACTTGGTTTTAATAGTATAAGTCTCTTGGTTATCAAGGAAATGGATCGTCTAAAACCATAAAGGGTTATAACGGCTTTATGGGAAGTTGGTTATAACGACTTTATGGAAGGTTTAGAAAGTTGTCTATTTTGATTAAATCGCATAAGTTGCCTAGATTGTGAAAATTTGGAGTTACTTGATTTCAAGCTTTGAAATGAGTTTTCTAAAAGTGTAGTAACTTACTTTGAAAAATAGACACGCCTTGATACTACGGGTGTTAGTATCTTGGGGCTTTACATAGAAAGGAGTCTTTTATAAAGGAATGTCGTGCGTAGTACTTTGGCTTGATAAATTGAGGATTTGTCTAAGTGTGCCTTGATAAGTACTTTGACTTGTTAAAAGAGAATTATTCTATGTATGCCTTGATTAAGTACTTTGGCTTGATAAATTGAGGATTTGTCTAAGTGTGCCTTGATAAGTACTTTGACTTGTTAAAAGAGAATTATTCTATGTATGCCTTGATTAAGTACTTTGGCTTGATAAATTGAGGATTTGTCTAAGTGTGCCTTGATAAGTACTTTGACTTGTTAAAAGAGAATTATTCTATGTATGCCTTGATTAAGTACTTTGGCTTGATAAATTGAGGATTTGTCTAAGTGTGCCTTGATAAGTACTTTGACTTGTTAAAAGAGAATTATTCTATGTATGCCTTGATTAAGTACTTTGGCTTGATAAATTGAGGATTTGTCTAAGTGTGCCTTGATAAGTACTTTGACTTGTTAAAAGAGAATTATTCTATGTATGCCGTGATTAAGTACTTTGGCCTAAACCATAAAGGGTTATAACGGCTTATGGGAAGTTGGTTATAACGGCTTTATGGAAGGTTAAGAGAATGGTTTTTCTCTAGTAAAGTAATCAAAGGAATAACTTGTTTTAAGGAAGGGCAAATTGTTTTAAAGGTACCAATTGCTTAAGGTTTTAATAAAGAAGTCACTTGATTTAGAAAGCGGTAATCGTATTTCTAAAAGGTATTGTGACTTGTCTTGAAAGGTGGATAGGACTTGATACTACGGTTGTTAGTATCGGGAAGTTTTGTGGAAAGGAGTCTTTTGAAAAGAATGCGTCACGTAGTACTTTGGCTTGATTAATTTAGAATTATTCTATGTGTGCCTCGATAAGTACTTTGGTTTGGTTAATTGAGAATTAGCCTATGTGTCTGGTGATAGCCTATGGGTGCAAGTTTTATGTTTTATTACGTTCTTGCGACTCTCGGTTTGGCCTACCGTCTTGTGTAAGTTACTTGGACGTCTGCAGCGGTGATGCGGGATTCCACGGGTATGCTTCCGTTATTTGTAGCACCTGGGTTAAATTCCCGGATTTTATAACAGACATGGTAGTGCTTATGTCTTGTTTGATGGTCGGTCGCGATAGGGTAAGAGTATAAATGAGGGGCAAGCCCCAAGACGTTATACCACCTCCTCCCGTGGTAAGAGTATTAGTGAAGCGGTAAACCCCAGACTGTACCACCCTTTATGTGTTGTTTGTGGCCAGGTTGAGATAGGGTAAGAGTATAAGTGAGGGGTAAACCCCCAAGATGCTATACCACCTGCTTTACCACCTTCTCCCGGGTAAGAGTATAAGTGAGGGGTAAACCCCCAAGATGCTATACCACCGGTGGGACTTGATGTTATGTTATATCATGATCGCGGTGAGAAGGATTCCACGGGCATGATTGATATTATGGCGTGAGACCCATGGTTATGTTTTAGTAACGACTTTGAGGCGCATCGTCCACGACTTGATATATTTGCTTATGTGTTATGTCGTAGGTTGGCTATCATACATGTCTCTGTTTTGTTTAGATCGTATGATTTCATTACTGATTTATTGTTCACATACTTGGTACATTCTTCGTCGACCTCGCCCGAGTGCGTTAAATCTGCGCGAGTTTAGGTATGCTAGATTTGGTGATCGGCAGGTGTAAGATCCTGCTCAGGGTTTTTGGATAGCTCCCTCTATCCAGGAGTTTATCTTTTTGGTATATGTCCTTCAAGATGTGCTTTGTGATTTTGGGTACGACGGCCTTGTCGTCACATTTCGATTTAACTCCTGAGGTCAGTATTCATATGTGGGATTGGACTCGTATGCGGTGTAGTGTCTTTTGGTTATGTATATATGGCGCCTTGTCGGCTTTGCCGCTTACGCATCTGGTTGTTTTAAAAGAAAAAAAAATGAGGTGTTATTTAATTTCCGCAGTTTACTTGTATTGTTAAGGTAGAAGGGTGCCCAGGTAGGGCACCAGTCACGGGCCCGGGGTTCGGGTCGTGACAATGTGATTTTAGGCGAAGGCGTCCATGCCGATTTTCAGAAAATAAACGTTGTTACGAATTGGTCCAGACCCACTTCTGTTTCAGATATATATAGTTTCTTGGGTCTGGCAGTCTATTACAGGATTTTTTTAGAAGGTTTATATTCCATGTCAGCTCCATTGACTCAGAAGAAATTCAAATTTTAGTGGTCGGATGCCTGTGAGTAGTTTCAAATAATTGAAAATGAGATTGATTTCTGCTCCAGTGTTGTCATTTCCAGAGAAAACCGAGGGGTTCTTAGTATATTGTGATGTATCAGGCATTGTTCTTGGGGGTGTATTAATGCAGCATGGTAAGGTTATAACATATGCATCCAGATAACTTAAACCTCATGAATAGAATTATCCAACTCATGACTTAGAATTGACAGCTGTGATTGTTAAACTCAAGATATGGCATCATTATTTGTATGGAGGTCACGTTGACATTTTTACCGATCACAAGAGCCTTCAGTACATTTTCAAGCAACAGGGATTGAATCTCAGGTAAAGGAGATGACTCGAATTGAAAAAGGATTATGATGTAGATGTTCTCCACCATCCAGGGAAAGCAAATATGGTAGTCGATACCCTTAGTCGGTGATCCAAGGAAAGTTTAACTTATGTTGAAGAAGATAAGATAACCATGACAAAGGAGATTCATCGACTATCTAGTATAGGAGTTCGACTCATGAACTCCAAAGATGGTGGTGGTGTTGTACAAAACAAGTCTGAATCCTCCTTAGTAGCCAAAGTAAGGAGAAACAATTTAATGATTCCTACTTATTGTAGCTTAAATAGGGGATTCACAAGCATAGGACTACAACATTTGAACAAGGGGAGATGATGGTGCTTTGAGGTACCGACATAGGTTATGTGTTCTAGATGTGGATGGACTCAGAGAGAGAATCATGGTATAAGCGCACAATTCCAGGCATTCTATTCACCAGGTTCTACCAAGATGTACCATTATCTTAAGGAGATTTATTGGTGGAATCATCTAAAGAGGAATGTGGCATATTTCGTAGCGAAATGTCTGAATTTTCAGTAGGTGAAGATCGAGCACCAGAGGCATGGTGGGTTGGATCAGAATAATGATATTCCTGTCTGGAAATGGGAGATGATAAACACGGACTTCATAACATGTCTACCTTGCTCAACCCGAAGAAATGATTCGATTTGGGTGATTGTGGATCGACTCACTAAATCAGCCAACTTCTTGTCAGTCAAGACCATGGATTCAGCAGAGGATTATGCTAAGTTGTGTATCCGAGAAATTGTCATGCTTCATGGGATCGAAATGTCCATTATTTCAGATCATGATGCTCAGTTCACAATACACTTTTGAAAGTCTTTGCAGAAAATGTTGGGTACCGAGGTAGATCTCATCACAACTTTTCATCCTCAGAAAGATGGTCAGGTAGAGTGGACTATGCAAACTCTTGAGGATATATTGAGGGCATGTGTTCTTGATTTTAAAGGTAATTGGGATGATCATTTACCTCTCGTTGAGTTTGCGTATAATAACAATTATCATGCTAGTATCCAAATGACACCATTCAAAGCTCTGTATGGGCGGAGGTGTTGATTTCCAATTGGTTGGTTCGAAGTTGGTGAAGCAGAGTTGTTAGGACCAAACCTGGTCCATCAGGCTATAGAGAAAGTCAAGCTAATTCATGAGCTGGTTCTATTCGGATGTGAGGCGTAAAGACTTGGAGTTTTCAAATTGATGATTGAGTATTTCTAAAAGTTTCACCTATGAAAGGTGTCACGAGGTTTGGAAAGAAAGGGAAGCTCAATCTCATATATATCGAACTATACAGGATTTTGAGGAGAGTTGGCCAAGTGGCTTATGAACTTAAAATTGCCACAAGATTTAGTTGTTGTGCATCTAGTGTTTCATGTATCCATATTGAAGAAGTGTGTTAAAGACCCGTGATTGGTTGTCCCTATCGATTCCATTTAGTTAAGGATGGTTTGACCTATGAGGAGATCCATGTGGCTATTTTGGATCGTCAAATTCGAATGTTAAGAACTAAGAAAGTTGCCTCAGTAAAAGTGTTATGGAGAACTCAGAATGTTGAAGGAGGCTACATGGGAAGCTGAAGAAGATATGAAGTCCAGATATCGACACTTATTTGAGGAGCAAGCAGAAAACGATCAAGGTAAATTCCTTCAGTATTCATGTCATGTCCTTTGCGTATCCATGTCTCATGTATCACATTCATGTATTTAGTATTCATGTTCCATGTCCTCATGTTCATATTTTTATGTAATCATGTCAGTTCAGTTTCCATGTTTCATGTCATGTTTCTTCACATTCATGTACTCATGCTATGTTCAGTCTCATTCTTAACCATAATCCATTATTCGAGGATGAATGATCCCAATGGGAGATATTGTAACACCTCATACCTTCAAACTAAACCTTGTTCATGATTCAGGGGTTCAGGAAACTAAAACAGAAAGTTTAAAGTTGAAAACCAGGTTTAGTTCTACAAACATTATTTTACGTCGGATTATATGGACTGTAGAATTTGTTACGGTCTGTCAAAATAAACCGTCGATTTTATTTTTAAGATTGAAGGTATTATGTAAATTCTATGGACCATATAAATTTATACGGCTCATCGATCTCAACCGTCAATTCCACTCAGCTTTTACAGAACCTTGGAAAATTGGAAATTTTAAGAAGGTCCAATTATACGAACCGTAAATAATTTTACGGTCCCTTGGCAGACGTATAAAATTTGACGGCCCGTCGAATTTGACCGTCAAATCCTTTTGATTGGGAACAATATAAATATACGTGACTTAGTTCAGAAAAATCTGTTTTCACTCTTCCCAAGCCATGGCACGAAGGTTCTCTACTCACATCATCTTCTTACATCAAGGTAAGCCTATTACAAGTATTTCAAGTGAATTCTAACATACATACATGAATTATACGTAGAAATTCATTGTTCTTAACCTAGGGTGTTCAAGATAAACCCAATACAAGTTCCAAGGTTCAATCTTTTGAGTTCTTCCAAGTTCAATTTTTTAATACAAGACTAGGAGCGAACAAGGTATGTAGATCTTCTATCAACGTGTGGGAATATCATTGTTCTTCTCCACGTCACGTTCATCCATAAAACCATGAATTTTCATAACTTAGAATTTTATTTCACGTTCATGATAACCCTAATCTACATATATCATGCTTATCAATGTTGGTGACATTAATTCATTGTTGTATTCTCAATATTTCATTATGATTATTGGGAACCCGTCCTTAATCTATGAATACCCATAGTTTTGAATTACATGGGTTCTAAAATACAAATCTTGAATCAAGGTTTACAATTTCATTAAGTCTACATATTTTCCCATGATTTATGCAAAGTATATTATGTATTTAGGTTCATGATATACCTTATACTTATCAACCATGTTTACAAGAAACGATTTTACAAACCATGGGCTTTCAAGCCAATTATATTACATGTTCATATTTTGGGAGTTGCACAGATTACCAAGAGGCTCAGATAGCCTGAAACTACATTTACCAATGTATGATAAGGGTCGCTCCGCCCAGAGGATGATACATTCACGTTACTATTTATGGGATAATTGGATCCATCATGTTCATGTCTTGTATCCTGGCAAGGCACGATATAACTTAGCTGATCGGGCGGAGATCAGACGCCATATTTATTCATGGTGGTTACATGTCAGTTATGCAACCGATTTTCCCACAGACATACAGATATACAGTTTTACACATATTATTATATTCATGTCATATCATGTTCAGTTTCAGTTTCATGTTCCTATTATATAATGTACCTGCTTATTCCTTTTGTTGCTTTGAATACAATACAATTCAAATGTATTAACGTCCCTTTTGCGTGGGGTCTGTACTTCATAGTGCAGGTGCTAAGTTTCAGCTATTTGGTGAGCCCTATCTCATTCGGGGTGTCAGTCTAGTTATTTTCCTGATTATGTTTTATGACACATGTATGTCAGGGCATTGTCTTGGTAAATAATTTTCAGTCAGACTCATGTTCAGAGATGATTATTTCAGACCATAAATATAGTATTATATTTTACATGTTTTAAATCATTACTATAACATGTTTTGATGTCCATGTTGATCAACAATCCATGTGGTTCGTTCGGTCACATGCAGTCAGACACCGAGTATCCTGTTTTGCCCAGACCATGGTTTGGGACGTTACAAACTCCAAACTCATTATACTAGTAACTATAGAACTTCTCATTATTAAACTCTATATACCATGCCCACAAATCTTATCCAAGAGCTAGATGCAACACCCAGTAATTCCTTAAATAGAATCATACTCTTACAACGCTAGTGTCATTCCTATAAGTCGATCACTGGCTCCCATTAGCGTACGACGTAGTCCAACATACTAACTCATCTATGATCTCTTACACTCACTACATGCTAACAACTGCGAAATAACTCACAAATCAACAATCTCTTGGTTTCAACAACCCCTTTTGATCACTAACTCCGAAACTCCAAATGACCCTACGAACACATATTTTATGTGAATAAATGTGACTGTCTATTCTTAAGCTTCACTCATCACAAGTAACATTGCCACCTGATCTAGAACAAATTGTCATTCCCTAAAGGGACCCTCAACTACTAGTTCTTACTCTGCCACTGCAATTTGTCAACTCGAAGCCAAACTGAAATTTTCATAATCTCTTACGACATCCACTCTCGTACATCTTGAAACCTTATCCTAACGAGCATTTCAGATACCCATTTTCCCCTTTGTATAACAGAGATTGATCCGTCCATCTTCTTTTTCTACCTATGTATTATCATTTCCACTTTTAAGGATATCACCGAACTAAGGAGTCACAATAATAACCCCAATCAACTGTACCTTTAAATCAGAGATGGAGACTAACTTGGTCACACTTATGAATCACGGTGACACATTTTATACCCTACTGCACGACGCTATAGTAAACTACTCACACATGAATTTAAGAGTATGTTACCACAATCAGTGATTGAATAGGATAAAGATTTTCAGATACAAATTAGAATCGACCAGATACCAATTTGAATGAAGTCCCACAAAAGAAGAAAAGATTTCCTAAATGTCGTATAGCCTCTCGAGGATGGGTGCGGACGTCTACATACCTATCCATGAGACTCTACTAAACATTGTCCTTGTACTGGTGAACCTAGAGCTCTGATACAAATTTTATCACGACCCAAATTATGGGTATCGTGGTGACACCTACACTATCCCCCCAATAGTCCAATCATTCCCAAATCCTTTTCAACACGTAATAAAACATTGCAGAATAATTTAAGAAATTATCAAGATATGACAATTCTTCATTCAACTTATAATTATGAAAATCTCATAAAATACAACCTTTCCCAAAACCTGATCTGACTTGTACAAGGACTACTATGAATCCGATGAATACGGAAATAAATAAAACACTTCCTCAAAATAGTAAGTAGAGAAATAACAACACCGCCCTGAATGGATAAGGATGGTCTGACTAGGATGAAGACCAAGGCCACCAAGGATGAGTGGCATGCCTTAACATTCTCGTGCTTCAAGCTGCAACCTGTATCGATCGAATACTTGTATCCATGTAAAATATGCA
The DNA here is from genome assembly GCA_029844215.1 of Przewalskia tangutica. NCBI lineage: Eukaryota > Viridiplantae > Streptophyta > Magnoliopsida > Solanales > Solanaceae > Przewalskia > Przewalskia tangutica. Next base: position 112,162,874 of record CM056718.1, read on the forward strand.
TCAAGCGTAACATGAGTAGACAACGTACCTTCGTAGGCTTTATAGACCGACAACGACGGAAGTTACGTAACAAGCATAAACATCAAGTTGACTCTCAAGTATGTTTTTTTTCTAATCAGTTCACATAGTCACATAAATCACCTTGTTCACATAAGAGTTCAATCACAACCAAGTACAATTTAATTCAATTCATACTGCATATATGGATCTTACACTTAATACCCACCGACCAGTAAACTCTATCTAAGTCATATTCATGTTGTCACTACCTACTCAAGTTATCAAATAATCAATTATGTTGGGTTGACCCTAGTACACAATATCATATCACAATCCTTTTCAAATGGTATCACAATTAGTCTGATCATAACAATATTAGCTTCTTATTCTCTCTAACTCTTGGGCTTGATTACGGTTCTATACCAATAAGGGCAAGACACATACTCGTTCATTTAACATCCTTATTATACTCTATATATAAGTCTACGTCGTACATCCTTGATTTAAGAGAGGATATACACATGCATAACATACAAATAATTTAACTACAACAATAGTACCTCAACCCATATTTTACTAGACCATTTATCAAATAACTCTGTCAAGCACAAAATAATACAAGCCAACAGAATCCACCGACCACAATAAAGTCTGACAACGAGTACTCAGACTCATAAATGTGTAACCACATGGCCCAATTCACAGAGAACAAGCTAAACGTGGCAACCAATTTAGTCCAATATCCAATAATCTAAATGCATTTAATCAAAGAAATCAACCAAGTTCCAATAACCAATCCATAGTACGTTACCAAACAACAAGTAACCAAAGTATGAATAAACGTATGAATGGTATGAATGCAATGTATATGGCATGTTTCTTTAATCTCCAGTATATAGACATTCAAATTCTATGAATTGCATACCCATGGAGGACCCGCGAAGTCCATATACTCGTCTGAAATTTCTCAATAGACCCAACTCTTGGTTGTAATAATATTTGTTACAAGAGAGCAACCGGTCCTTCACGTATCAATAACACCATTGTAGGCGTGCAAGTCGGTGTTCCATGTATCATCATCATCTCAGTGTTGACAACCATCTCATAAAATATTCTTACTTTGTCAGTCTCTTGGATCCACATCATTTTCACACCTCTCATTTCAATATCATCATAACCATGAGTGTATTAATACAAATGACAATACAAGGCGAGTAATCATGATGTATGAAATGCAACTAAGTATAAGAGATGAATAACATATGCTTTCAGGAAGTCAATAACATGTAATCCACGTAATATCAGGATATTATATCAAAAGCAATGTTATGAAAAAATATAAAAATATCAATAATGGCGACGAGCCCAAATAATGGCGACAAGCCCAGACAATAACAGTCAGAATCAACTTAAGGTTGATTTTTCAAATCACCCATCATCATAGTTCAACACTAGTACTCACAAAAACTTTCATCACAACCACTAAGGTGGGACGCCCAAACACACCCAACATCCCTCAATATTTATAACTAATACATACTTCTATCAAAGTGTATAAAAGAGAAACTGTAGCCTACCTCAGAGTCGAACACGATCCACAAACCGTCAACTCTCTACACACACCTTTCCCTTTCGGAGCACCCAATAGTAATTGTATTCTAACATAAATAGACCATACGTAAATAACTATGCCAATACACATACAAGGACTTAGTCCTTAAACACATCAAAAGACACCCAAGGCCAACCCTAGCCCCATGGTGCCAAAATCCAATATTATCATTTAAAAAGAACAATAACATACTAAGTAGTCATATCCTTAAGTTACTTTAAAATCTAAGCTCAATTGGATCCTCAATTGCATGATTAGGTAAAATCTCAAATTTCAAACCCTGAAATTTCCCCAAATTGAAAATGATTTCAAACATCAATTTGATCATTACAACATTATTACCCAATATTAAACAATACTAATTTGTAGAATCATACTCATTTAATTCGTAATCCACCCTCAAACCAAGAATATAACCCTCTTATTCTACTGTGGAGAACTTAAAGGATTCCTTCCCCAAATAAAACTCATACTAGAATTAGGAAGCTTTAAAAGATGAAACATAATTAACAAGGGTGGGTGAAAAATATACCTCTAGGAAGAACCCCAAAGCAATCCTCAAGAAATTCTCCCCTAGACTAGCTCTGATCCCGGGATATGAGTTTTGAGAAAGTGGGAGAATATCCGATGAAGTAATTTAAGAGACTGACTGAACAGTGATTCCGCACCGGCGGAATTGATCTCGCAGGTGCGATCTCACTTCAGTGGATAATGGTTCATTGAGGCAGATTCACTTAATATCCCTCATTAGCGCAGAAGCAGGAGAATATCCAAAGGCGACCCATCACTCGCTGGTGCGGACACCAGATACCAGCAACACAAAAACAATTCAACACTTTCACCAAACACCCGAAACATTCCTATATAAAAAACAACCATGCTACCCCAAGGTAAACATTATTACAAACTCGCTCGCGCCCTCAGATTTCTGATTCAACTGAGTTAAGATATACTTTTCTACACAATCACCCAAAGTAATCATTATCTTAATTTCATAAATAAGGCCACAAAGTACATCCGAATATCTCAGGAAGCGAACCAATGACTCAACCAAGTCGCAAATGACGCTCTGGACCTACTGAAAGCGATGGAACCCGGAAATGAACTCTTATACTCTAAAATCAACTATTGGTCAACACTTTCACTTATTCAAGCTAAAGCTTCTAATTTCCTCAAAATCAACCAAGACTCACCCGACCATTTTGGAAACAACTTCACATATCCCCGCAAGCTAACGATGATAAGGGAAGGGTCAATAGGGGTAAAAGGGTAAAATACCTAAATTACCAAACATGTTGTTACATAAAGATTATATACTCACAATCTCAATTTGATAAAAATCGCTCAGGATATGCCAAATATAACGTGTAGTTCTTTTATAATAAAACCTCTTGAATATCACCGGGCCTCATTAATGATAAAAATTCTACTAAGAATAAATTGGAAAAAAATAATTAATTTTATTTTAAAATAACAAATAATTGAGATAATCATTTTTAGTAATCACGATAGATAATTTGAGATGAGTGAAGTTTTCATTTCCGATAAAAAGGAAAAATAATTACACCTACTCTCCAGTCTAGACCATAAAGATTTCCATAACTTTATCTAAGCTACCTAGTTAATAAGTCTTAATCACATGATCAAGTGCTTTTGGGTAGTCTCAAACCTTATAATTGGTATTTATCTCCAAAATGTTAGAATCCACGTGTTTCACAAAACACTGGCCAGTAGGTCCCACTTAAATTTTGCCTTTAATAGGTTCATGTAAAACTCAAAGATATAAGTTAAAAACTATACCTTGATGATATCACATGATTAACACATTGATTTCTCTCGCAAAAGTCATGTTTTGATGTCCTAAAAGTGCTCCCAAATGAATAAATTCAGGTTAGATTTCTTTTATATTAAAACATGAATAAAATTGTTGCACCAGAAAAATTTGCAACATTAATTTGCAAAATAAGATCATATTTTGTCTCAAGTTGTAAAATTGTATTAATCTCTCTAGAGGAGTCTTTCTCAATAATATAAATATGTATAGTGTGTATAATGTGGAATCCTAATACAATAAGGATCATATATCTGCCATAATTATACAACACTATATTACCAAATATATGGAGTATATTTGATAATATACGTTAATACACCCCCTCAATCACAGCGGGAGGAGGCCGAACGCTAAGATTAAATCTGAAGTCGAGGAATAACGATCTAGGAAAACCTTTCATGAAGATATATGTATATTGATATGAAGAAGGCACATGCAACACCTTAACATGACCGATAGCAACCTTCTCACGAACAAAGTGTATATCTATCTCAATGTGCTTGGTTCGCTGATGCTGAACCAGATTATGAGATAAATATATGGCGGATATGTTATCATAGTAAATCAAAGACGCCTTACGCAGGGAAAACTGAAGCTCCAAATGAAGGTTTCAGAGCTAACAGATCTTAGCAACAACATTTGCAACGCCTTTATACTCTGCTTCTACACTCGAATGAGATAAGGTCGGTTGCATCTTGGCAGACCAAGAAATGAGATTATCCCTTAAGAACACACAATAGCCAGAGGTGGAGTGTCATGTGTCCAGACATCCTGCCCAATCAGCATATGTATATGATAAATACTTGGTCGATGTTGAGGGGTATAGATGCAATCCATAATCAAGTGTTCCCTTAACGTATTGAATGATATGCTTAAGAACAGTAAAATTAGGCTCATTGGGAGCATGCATGAATAAGCATACATGCTGAACAACATAAGAAATATTAGGCCTAGTGAAAGTAAGATACCGTAGTGCACATGCAAGACTCTTGTAAAAGGTGGGATCGGACACTGGATCACTAGCAACAATAATGAGCTTTGATTTAGAGTCAATCGGAGTGGACATTATCTCGCAGTTCACCATTTTAGCACTGTATACTATCTCATCTGCATACTTGCGCTGACACAAAACAAAGTATCTGCAGATCTAGTCACTGATATCGCAAAAACGTAACTCAACTTCCCCAAGTCAGTCACAACAAATTTGGTTTTAAGCAATGCAATGATCTCATTTTTTTAACAAATCAGATGAGGCGGTAAACACAATATCATCCACATATAACAACAAATAATCAATGCTACTACCTCTATGAAAAATAAATAGAGAATTATCACACTTGATGCATACAAACTCAATCCGTATAATGTACTGTGCAAATCGATCATATCACGCTCTAGGGCTTATTCAATCCATAAAGTGACTTACAGAGACAACATACATACTGAGGGGTCGCTTGATAGACAAAAATAGGTGGCTAGTACATGTAAACAGTTTCTTTCAAATCCCATGTAGAAACACATTATTCACATCAATGTGATGAATCAACCAATACTTACCCATAACAATACTCAGAAATGTGCAAATGATAGCCGATTTAACAACTAGACTGAATGTCTCACTACAATCAATACCCTATTACTGATTAGTGTCATTAGGCACAAGTCTCGCCTTATATCTTTCTAGATCACCATTGTCTCTGTATTTGTGATGAAAAATCCACATACATTAGATCACATTCAACCCCTTCGGTCTAGGAATCAAATCTCAAATGTCCTACCTCCAGGCGCATAAGAGCGAGTTGGCATTTCTTTGGAAGGAAAGGCGTGAAAAGTAGAACAACGTAGCAACTCGACTGTAAGTCTTTCTCCTTGTGGAATAGTGAAATGAGAATATGAGAAAAGGTTTAGCTGAAGCAACTTGACTGCAAGTGTTTTCCACTCGCTTGACTATAAGGAAGGAGAGGGTATTATTTTGTTAAAACATTAAATTCCTCACACATGACCGCCTTCCAATTTGGGTCTAGTTTGACTAATTTTGGGAATTGGGGAAATGGTTTGTATAGATAAATTAAACTGAACTTTGGGCTTGAAAATCCCGTGTTGTGCATGGATTTCCATTGGATGCGTCGGGGCAATGGGTGGATATGTATTTTGGTGGGTATCCAGTTTCGGGTCAGTAGTATGTGTGGTAGAGGTGGTGTTTGGTGTGACTGAGGGTTGGTCAATGAAATATGAAGAAGGGCTGCTGGTGATGGGTGATCGAGATGTGATGGGTGAGATCGGGGAACTGGGTTGTTACACCCCGTAGTTCCAGGGTATGTATATGAGGACGTACGTTCGAGAATTCGATATTTAGATTGGAAAGGAAGAAAGATTTGATTTTCCGACGGAAAATTTTCCGAATTTTGTGAAGGAAAAAGGTTCGTAAATGGGAATTGGATTCCCAGTTTTGGTATTCGGACTTCTGGGAATATAATAGAATTATGGATTTTATTTTCCGAAATTGGTCACGTGGGGCCCACGGGAGGAATTTACGGTTTTGTGGGGCCCACATTAGTTTCGAGATTTTAACCGATTATGGATATTTCGGAAGATGAAATATTTTAGACCAATAGGAGGGCGACATGTGTCACCCCCATGTGGGCCTTATGGCCGAAATTGTGTGACAAGTGGACAAGCCAAGTGTCCAAGTCTTGCAAGATATTTTGTGTGGACAAGTGGCTTGTGGGACCCACACACACTTGTCCCCAATCTCAACCACACACTTGATTTCATCCTAGCCCTTGGTTGTCTTATATATGCACCCTTAGTTGATGAAATTCCACACTTAACCATTTCAAGACTTGAGAAAAATACTCCCTCCCTTGACATGTTGCTCTCGGCCATAGGCCACTTCTTGACCAAATATTTGTCCAACAATTCTTAAACTCTTAAGTGTTCTTCCTTGATGTGTTAGGAATGTTGTTAACCAAGTGTTAGACAAGAATTCACACCCTTAGCCTTTGAAACCCCTCTTGGCCGAAACTTGCCTAGTTGGAACCCAAGTGTTCTTCACTTTTTGGAGTTGATTCTTGAAGAGAAGTTGGTTAGGAGCTTCTAAGGGTGACTTGTGGCGGATTGGAACGTAAGGATTTGGAGCTAAACTTGCTAAGGAGCGACTTTAAGTTCTTGGATATTTTTGGGCTTTTTGAGGTAATGAACTTTGTCCTCCTTGTGAAGTTTGATATTATATATGTTGGAAGTATATAGATGAGTATGTGATATGTGGAATGAAGTTTGAAAAGATTTGGATCTTGTAAGCTTGTTGAAATGGAAATTGGCATGTTAGCCATAAAATGGTAAAAACGTATCTATTACTTGTTGAAAGTTAATAACAAAGTAACTATAACTTATATAAAGATTGGAATGTAAGTTGGAAGATTAAAAGAGTAATTCCGGCATACTAGCCGAATATTGGTTAAGTGTGATTGTAGTAGTTGGCCAAGAACACCGACTAATGGACTAATGGACTGTATTTACATTGGACTGTATTTACATTGGACTGTATTTACTTTGGACTATGGACTTGTTTCCATTTCGGTTTTGGTTGTTTAAGGGGAAGATTTTTTAAACACGTCCGTTTAGGCGTGTGATCCCCTTCTTTAGTTGTTGAATTGTTGCGCCTTAAATGTGGCATGTTGGTTATTGTTTTCGGGCCTTGAAAAAGGTGGAAAAGTACGTAAAAACAGGGGAAGTTCTGCTCGATTTTCCGTAGAATAAGAGACCCTATACTTAGAAATATTCTACGAAGAGATCTAGAAGTTGATAAGATGTGTTATGGTTATGATATGTGGATATTCTACGCGCGGCATACTCTACTTGGCTAGTGGATTAAGCCGAAGAGGTATGTGATTCTTCCTATTCTCTTGAGCATGACTATTTGTGAAATATATAGTGCGGTAGACGCACGTGTGTTAAAGGGGTTTGATTTCCTTTTTGTACCCTTGACTTGATTCTAAATGTTAAGTGACTTGATATGAAATGTTAAGAACTTGAATTGTGTTAAAAAGTTGTGAAACCTCATTCGTGAAGTAATGGGTACTTGGTCTTTAAAAGAATAAAGTTATCTTGATTGTGGAAATGAGAGTAGTTGTCCTTGGTTGGTTTAAAACATAAAGTGTTATAATAGCTTTATGGGAAGTTAGTTATAACGACTTTATGAAAACAAAAGAATGGTTTTATTATTGGATTTAAAATGGTAACTTGACTTTAAAAAGGAGAAGTGTTTTTGTTTAAAAAGAAGGCATGGTATTGTCTTGATTTGGTTTAAAAAGAAGGCATGGTATTGTCTTGATTTGGGTTAAAAAGAAGGCATGGCATTGTCTTGGTTTATTTAAAAAGAAGGTATGAAAATTGTTTTGGTTTACTTAAAATAATAGTTACTCTATTTTGATACTACGGGTGTTAGTATCATGTGACCTTTGTGAAAGAAATAGATCTTTTTAAAGAGTTAAAGTACGTAGTACTTTGGGGTTAAAACCCGGATTTTTGGCATAAAATGAAAGTACCTTGAGTGTGAGTAACTTGCCTATGTTTACTTGTGATAGCCTTGTTGTGCCAGTATTGTATCCTTATGCTACCGCGTCTCTCGATGGAGGGCCGGTCATGTTATTCTTAATCATTTTGGGCATACCGACTTGTTGGATGGTCCACGGGTATGCGGCTATGATGAGGGTTCGTTCCCTGTTGATAGTATAATTCCATGGACTAGCTCTCCATGAGGTTTACTGATGCAGGGTGGATCTGGTAGCTAGCCCCGTGCTTGCCCGATGCGTTCTTGATGCGGTGGTTACGTAGTTGGCTTTCGTGCTTGCCCCGGTCAGTGTTAGGACGAAGTCTCGTGATGCAGGGTGGATCTGGTGGTTAGCTGCGTGCTTGCCCGATCGCGACGTGATGCAGTGGATCCGTAGAGGTTATCGTCTTGCCGTCGGCCGTGTGCGATTTTTGATTCTAGGCGAAGTTTCGTGATGCAGGTGGATCGGTAGTTAGCTTACGACTTGCCCGGTCAGCGACGTGATGCAGGGTGGATCTGGTAGAGGCTATCGTACTTACCCCGGTCAGCTTCGTGATACAGTTATATAGTATTGTTGGTACGGTAGGTTCTGGTAGCTGGCTTTCGTACTTGCCCCGGTCAGTTGATGATGCAGGGTGGATCTGGTAGCTATGCCTTCATACTTGCCGTCACGGTTCTTATGACCTGAGTGGGACACGGTGTTCATGTGTACTCCTTGGTGTTGTTATATAATGATCGCAGCGGTGAGGAAGGAATTCCACGGGCCTGAGTGAGATTCTGGGCGTGAGACCACGGGTTATATTTGAGTGATGACTTTGAGGCGTGAGACCACGACTTGACATATTCGCTATATATTGTGTACTGTAGTTGGTTATCATATATGTCTCATGTTTTTATAGACTGTTATGATTTCATTACAGTATTTTTAGTTTCACATACTGTACTGTTGTCTTGACCTCGCCCGGTGCGTTCATCATGAGCAGTAGAGGTACACGGTTGTTGATCCTCGCTCATAGGATCACGGTTACAGCGTATTAGGAAGCTCCGTTTCTCGGAGGCTTATCTTTTGGTATGGTTCCACTGTCATTGTAGGTACTTGTACATTCGGGTATGGCGGGGCCACTGTCGTCATAGTTGTTATAGAAACTCTTAAGTGCAGATCTTGTTGTGAGTTGGGCTTGTAAAGGATGTAACTGTTCAAGTTTTTTTATATATGCAGAAAGGTGACCGTTTTGGTTAGCCTGTTTCTTATTTCATATTGTTTCATGTCTATAAATTTTTATTTCCGCTGATTTTCTCTGATGTTTTATCACTAGGGTGCCCGGGGTAAGGCACCAGTCGCGGGCCCGAGGTCGGGTCGTGACATGGGTGAAGCCGGATCCAGCAACGGAGGGAGGTTGGGATGGCTGTGACTAGACTGTGACATGCCGGTTTGGGTCTGGGTTAGACACTGTGCGGGGTTCGGGGTCCGATACAGTGTAGGGGTTGGGTTGGGTGACAGGAAGGTCGGTGCTAGGTGACAGCGACACTGAGGGTTTTGGTGGAGTTTGTCGGTGGGATGAAGAGGCGATACTGAGATAGGACAGGGGGAGACCGACCGTTTTCAACGTTAGGGGTGGCAGCCAACAGTGATAGAGGTCGGGTGGAGTGATCGCCAGTAGTGGCAGTGATAGGTAGCAGTGGCGGTGACTGGGGAGCGGTGGTGGTGGTGGACTTACGTAATTCGCGAAGTATGACAAGGGAGGTGTCAGACTTGTCTAGAAAGATATAGTTAATGTTTCAGAATTTGTGAATATTTACAAAAGGAAAAATCATCTCGTCAAACATAATGTGACGAGAGACATGAATTTGACGAGTGTACAAGTCATAGCACAAATAACTCGTATGATTAGACAGGAAACCTATTAAGACACACAGAGTGGTTCGAGGTGCTAATTTATGAGGGATGTTGGACGCAAGGTTTGGATAACAAAGGCAACCGAAATTCCGAAGGTGATCATAAGAGGGGATCCGACGCTATAATGGGGTCATGTTATGAAGAGTACTAGTAAGTAAAATATTTAGGACGTATTCTACTATTTTGACTGCATAAATCCAAAAAGAGGGAGGGAGAGAGAGGCATAAAATAGAAAAGTACGAACCAGGTTATTTATGGTACGAATGATTCATTCTGCTTTGCCATTTTGAGGAGAGGTGTGAGGACAAGAAAAATGAAAAATTATGCCATTTTTTTGCAAAATTTGTGAAACGTGAAATTATTAAATTTACGACCTTTATCACATTGAAAAGTTTTGATGGATTTTTCAAATTGGATTTTGATAAAAAAGTGAAATTGAAGAAATTTGGCACAAACTTCCGACTTTAATTATAGTGGGTAAATCCAAATAACGTGAGAGTAATCATCTAATAAGACTAGATAATATTTATTACCTAGAGACTAGTAATGAGAGATGTCCAAAAATCAGCATAAACAATATCAAACAGAGGAAACGTAACACTAAGAGACGACTTAAAATGAAGGCAGACAAGTTTGCCTAACTGACAAGAAACACAATTTTGGACAAATTTTCCCTTATTACAACGAATAAAATTATTCCTTCTAAGAAAATTAAAAACATGAGCTCCTGGGTGTCCAAGCCTATTGTGTCAAGTTGACGGAGAGATAGCAGCGAATGAGGTGTGTGAGTGGGAACTACCAGCGGAGATGGATGGGAAAGGATAAAGATCCCCCGTGCTATTCAATATCGTAAGAGGTGTCCCCGTAGAAGATCATTCACAGTAAAATCAAAAGGGCCAAAGTCAACAGAGACGAAATTATTACGAGTAAATTTTTGGACATATATTAGGTTTTAATGATGTTGGGAGAATACAAGACGTTATTTAGGGAGAAGGGTGGGTGGATGAGGCAGTTGAGTGTAAGTTGTACCATAACTGTGAATGGGAATGTGATGACCATTACCAACAGTAGTAAATTGAGGATACTTTAAACGAAATAATTCTGGAAGGTTATTGTTACACCCCGTAATTCCAGGACATGTCTAAGAGAATGTACATAAAAAATCAGGACTTAAAAATTTGAACGAAAGAAAGAGTTGTTATTTCTAAGGGAAAAATCTTCCGAACCTCGGGAAGGAAAATGTATGTCGGTAAGAATTGGGTTCTCAGAATTGTTATTTGAGACTGATGGAATTTATCGGAACTATGGAATTTTATTTTGGGATTTGGACACGTAGGGCCCACCCGAGAAATCTTACATTTTGTGGGGCCCACAAGGTTTCCGATATTTTGACCAATTATGGAAACTTTGGGAAACGCAATTTTATGGACGAATGGGAGGGCGACATGTGCCCCCCCCCCCACATGGCTTGATTGATTTTGTGGACCAAGGTTAAGTGGTCAAGTAACCAAGGTTAGTAGTCAAGTGGATGACAATCTTGAGATAATTGACTAAATCAATGAGCCCACTTGGCTAGATATTTAATCCTCTTCATCCAAACTCCACAAGTGTTTTAATATTGACCCTCCATTGTGTTATATATTCATCCTAGTAGCAAGACAAGTCTCCACACTTAGAGAAAAATTAGAGAAACTTGAGCTAGTGAAGAGAAGCTCTCGGCTTTGTGCATTTCTCTCACACAAAAATTTTCGTTTGTGGTTCATAATTCACCATACTTTAACCCAAGGTTCCTAGGGGTATTATAAGGATATCACAATAGAAAGATCTCGGAAAAACGACGTTTTCACGTTAGTCGCAAGATGAAAACCTAAGTTGTTTTCATAAGTTTTGATTGGATATGGAAGTTGTTTGTGAACTTCTAAGGGCTTCAAATAGCGGATTGGAGCATGAAGGAAAAGAGCTAAGATTTCTAAGGAGCGACTTTGAATCTTGGAGTTATATAAGGGCTTATCAAGGTAACAATCTTGTCGTTTTAATGATTGAAGATTACTTATTATTGTAGTTATGGATATAAACAAGCATGAGATATATATAATGAAGATTGATAAGTGTTATGGATATTGGAACCACTAATCCGAAACTAGCATGTTTAGCCTTTGAGATTGAAATTCAATTTGGTTATTAGTTTAGTCGTCGCATGTTATATAAAGAAGAAATTATAGTTGTTAAAGTTGTTTACGACTATATAACATGGAAGACTTAACAACTTGTATTGAAAAAGAATTAAGGAGAAGGACTTAGGATTTGTTATTATGGTGGCCGAATGCCCTTATAAATGTTGGACTGTTTTATATGAATTGTGGGGCAGAATTTTACACGTCTTGTAAGACGTGTAATACCCTTTAATTGGTTGATGTGTTGAGCCTTAAATGTGACATATTGGTTATTGATTTCGGGCCTTGAAAAAGGTGGAAAAGTACGTAGAAACAAAGGAAGTGCTGCCCAATTTTCCGTAGAATAAGAGACCTTATACTTAGTATCATTCTACGTTAGAAACTAGAAGTTGATAGTCGTGTTGTGGTCATTATAGGTTGACAATTCTACGTGTGGCGTATTCGGCTTAGCTTGTGGATTAAGCCGAAAAGGTATGTGAACCATCTCCTCTTCCTCTAGCATGATTTCTTATGATAAAGTAAGTAAATCCTACTCCTTAAATGATCTACTCCTTGATTGTACTTGAATTGCCTAATATAGAAGTTGTTCTATATACTTCCTTGATTGTACTTTGGATGTTTAAATTGGAAGTTGTTATAATCCATTCCCTTGATAAAATTTGGATTTTCAAAAGTGAAAGGGTTTTACTTGAAGTACTTATAGTCTTAAAAAGGAAGTGGTTCCTAATCTCTTGGATAGTGTCTTAGTTCCAAAACCTAAAGGTTGTTATAATGGTTTTATGGGAAGTTAGTTATAACGGCTTTAGGGGAGTCAAATGAGTGATTTACTTAATTGATTTAAAAGAGGAGAAATGCCATGATTTAAAGAGAAGTAACTTGTTTTAAATGTGTGAGTTACTTGAGATTTAAAAGTAGAAGCTACTTGATTTCAAAACCTTGAATTTAAGTTTTAAAGGTGTAGTTTGATTTAAAAAAAATAGAAGTGGCTTGATACTACGAGTGTTATTGTATTAGGGGTCATAAATGAATTTGGCTTCATTGTAATACATAAAAGAAGTGACTAGAGTATAAAGAGTCTAAGCCACTAATTTTGAAGATTATGTAACTTGATGTTGCAAGGCTAGGGCCTTGGAATTTATGAAAAAGGTAAAGAAAGTGCGGCGGACGTACGTAGTACTTTGGCTTGTTTAAATGAGAATTATTCTATTTGTGTCTTGATAGTACTTTGGCTTGTTTAAATGATAATTATTCTATTTGTGGCTTGATAGTACTTTGGCTTGCTTAAATGAGAACTACTCTTAGTTTGTTAAAAAAGAAGACATGGTAATTGTCTTGGTTTGTGTAAAAAGGAAGGCATGGTAATTGTCTTGGTTTGTGTAAAAATGAAAGAAATGGTATTGTCCTAGTTTGTGTAAAAAGGAAAGGCATGGTATTGTCTTGGTTTGTGTAAAAAGGAAAGGCATGGTATTGTCTTGGTTTGTGTAAAAAGGAAAGACATGGTATTGTCTTGGTTTGCTAAAATGATGGTTTATTCATTTTATAAATAAAGGTCAAGAATGGTTTGCTTGCATATGGGTTGCTCATATAGACATTCGTGTAAGTGTCGTATTTCCACATCTCCGCGTCCCTCCATAAAGGGCCGGCAACTTGGTTCAAGAGATATCATGGAGTAGCTCCCCATGGTGTGAGTGGTACACACTCACGGCGGGTCGGATATACTCGGACGGGTTAAATTCCTGGAATATAAGTCATGGATTAGCTATCCGTGATGCGAGTATCGTGTACCTATGACTCATTGCGGGTCCACAGTACCTATGCGGGTGAAATAGTTCCTTGCGGGTGAAATAATCCTATGATATGTTGCATTATAATATAGAGAGTGGTTGACCCTGGCACTGGCACTGGCACGACCTTCATGTTTTGAAACGGTAGTGATTTCATTAATGAAAGGGTGCAGTGTGTTTATGACTTAAAGTGGAACAGTTAATCTCATTGTTAAAGGCATAACTTAAAAGGTAAAAATGATTGCATTACTCTCATGTTTGCAAGGTTCAGTGTGCTGTTGTTCTGAGTTATCATACTTGCTTCCTGTTATATGTGGACTGTGTGATCTCCTTTACAGTACTTATTATTTCATATACTTGGTACATTCTTCGTACTGACCCCCTTTCTCCGGGGGGCTGCGTTCATGCCGCAGGTTTAGGTACACAGTTCGGGAATCTGCAAGTGTAGGACCCTTGCTGAGAGTTTTGGATAGCTCCATTTGTTCGGAAGCTTATCATTTTTGTTACACCTCGTAAATTATGACGATACTTAAGAAAATCATTAAGAAATTAAGATTCGAATATTGATTATATAGTATGATTATATATGCTAAATCCAGAAGTTAGTACTTGAAGGATGTGATTCCGAAAAAAATTTGGTTACTACGAGCGTGTTAATGGAAATGGAAAATGATCGTTATATATTTTCCCATTAAGGATTAGTAACATATTATGAGAATTACGACATGGAGAATACGAGGTCTTATGGAATTTTCGGAGATTAAAAGAAGTGAGATTAAGATTTATTACTTGGGGGATGGAACTAACTTAAGAAAATAATTAGGGACCAATGTGTATTTATATAAAAAAAAATCAGATTTCTTATTAAAACTAAAAACCTCTTCATTTTCCACTTCATTCAAACAAAACTCTCACTCAAATCCTCTCCTCTCTTAGCCAAAAATTCACCCATGCCATAGCCAAATTGAAGACTTAATCCACTCCCTTTCTAAGGATTGAATCCATCTACAATTCTAAGCCAAAAGTTTAGCACCAAAACAGTGAGTGGCACGGGTTCACTTCCCAGTTTTTAGCCCAAATTTTTTGATTTTTGGAATGAATTTTGTTGAGGAAAATATGTTAGAATGTTGGGGGTAACATTGTAGAACACATGCATGTTAATTTTAAGTGGAAAAGTGAAAGATTGGGCAAGAAATTGGGGCAGAAAATCGGAAAACTGCTTGGCAGAATTTTAGGCAGATTTTTAGTCAACTTTGGAGGGGTATATCTCCTAGTATATTAGGAGTTTTTGGGTGTTTCAAAAGCCTAAAATGAAGTTCGTCGAGTCTAGTTTCCAAAGAAACAAACCTCTCGTCTATGGGACACCGGAGTAGAGAGTTATAGACGTCACAAGTTCAGCTGAAGAAACAGTGACTTAAAATCGGGACTGTTTTGGGGATTAAATTAAGGTATGAAAATTCTTCCTTCCACGATATAATTGAAGTTGCACGTTGTCGTAGTTGAAGTATTGTGTTATGGTTGCTAATTGCATGCTACAAATTGGAAGGAAACATTGAGATTTAGGTTGTAATTTTTTTATATAAGAATGTTGAAATATGAAATTGAGTTTGAAAGAGTTATGGAATTATGTTGTCAGACCAATTTGAAGACTACTTTATGTGCATCGGATTGGAGTGTTGTGATGAAATTCTTATCACTAATCGCATGTTGCGAATGGAGACGTAGCCTTGATAATTAAGAGATAATTATTTTATGAAGAAATTACAAGAGGAATTGGAATTTTAAGAATTAAAAGGGGAAGTTTTGGAATTACAACATGTTGATATGACCAAAAAGTTGATGGAAATTATTGAACATTATGGTAATGTATTACGAGCTGAATTAGTGTTTAAATATAAGTTACGAATACGCATATGTATTGAGGTAGTTACCTAACATGCCTTGAAAGGATTAAAGTGTTAATTTTATATTCTTGAATGGACGATGTTGTTAGAAGATTGGATTGCTCCCATGAATAATTCTAACGTAACTAAATGATTGACTACTATGAGAAATAAATGTAGTAGTTGCATTGGTTATTGAAGTTGTTAAATGAAATAATTACAAAGAGAAGGTATGTGCACTAACGACGTAAATGGAATGTTTGAGATAATTTTGACTACATATTGAAATGATAATGATTATGGTTTGATTTGAATTGTTGGTTGATTTGGATTATTGGAAAATTGTGGATACGCACATAAACAGAGGAAATGCTGCCCGAATTTTTATAAAATAAGAGAGTCGTCTTTCAATTTAACCTACGTTAGGAATCATAGAGTTGACAGACCTATTACTATTATTATAGGTTGAAGTATTAGACGAGACATATTCTAATATTGAGTTGGTCAACTCTTAGTATGTGAGACTATCCTTTCCTTCTTTGGCATGATGTTGTGAAAATCTTCTTCATTTCTTTTGGCATGAATATTATACAAGAGAATGTACGGCGGACGTACGTGATTCCTTCAAAGTCTAGTTTTAATAAAATGATATATGATATGAAAAGTGTTTTGACTTCCCAAAAGATGTTTTAAAATGATTCAGGAGATCGTGCCTTGATTTTCTAAAGGATAGTTTATTTTACTTATTCCATTTAGACTTATATGATGATTCAAAAAGACATATGATTATTTCATTTAATATTATATGATGATTTGAAATGCACATGATTATTACATGGAGTCTCAGATGATGATTTGTATTGCATATGGTTTCTCATGATATTCTACTTGTGTAAGTTGTGATTGTATGTTATGAGGACCGAGTCCCAGAATGGGCCGGGTAGCTATATTCACGGAAAATGAGGACCTAGTCCCAGAATGGGCCGGGTAGTTATATGTATAAAGCATGAGGACCGAGTCCCAGAATGGGCCGGGTAGTTATATGTATAAAGCATGAAGACCGAGTCCCAGAATGAGCCGGGTAGTTATATGTATAAAGCATGAGGACCGAGTCCCAGGATGGGCCGGGTAGTTATATGTACGGAGATGATCTTGATTATGATGATTGTTAGACATGCATGACTTTCTTTTCATACGGGTACGATGCATTGGTATCTCTGATTTTTCATATATGTTTAATGTATCTTCTGGCCAGTTACAATCCTCCTTATAGTAGTTCATGTTTTACATACTGCATCATTATTTCAGATCGAATTTTCCTGGGTCTGCGTTACATGCCCGCAGTGTGTGATCGGTTAGGTGACCTCCGCTAGGACATCTACCACCGCAAAGAGCTCCCTTGTTCCGAGCTACCACTTTGCACGCACTCTTATATTCCGGACTTATGTATATCTTGGGCACGACGGGTCCTGTCCCGTCATATGTCATTTTTGTACTCCTGCAGGTCCATGACACGCGTAGGTTGATTTATGAGAGTGTAGACGTGTTTGTTTGGCCATGCTTTTGTATTTACATTTGGGATGTTCCTTATGTTGGTGGCGGCCTTGTCGGCTTGTTTATTATATTGTGATGGTTAGTTGTGACTCATCCGATGCAGTACCCCTTATGTAAAGCACCGACCGCCTGCCTATTCGTATATGTTGTAGATGCAGCGTTATCATGCCAAAATTTTATTTGGTATCAAATGGATTATGTATGACATGTCAGTAATGGCGTCAATTAGGCGCTTAGTCGCGCCCGCTGCCGGGTCGTGACAAAAGTGGTATCAGAGCAGTTAGTCCTCGGAATGTCTACAGACCGTGTCTAGTAGAGTCTTGTGTATGGGTATGTTGTGCACCATAATTATACGCAGGAGGCTGCCAGACATTTAGGATTGGTTTTTACTCTTTCATCTCGTAGATCGTGCAATAGAGCTATGTCATTAGGATAATCCCCCTCTTCTTAATAATTATTGTGGTTACAACTATGTCTCGAAAGACAACGATAGTGGATCGGAAGGGAAAATCAGAGTTACTCGGACTTGACTTGGTGTGTCAAGCCAAAAGGGAAATGAAAGAGTTTGAATAGAAGTATGATGACCAGGTTTGGAGATGCTAGATCACCGTCAGGTAAGACAACTCTTCAGAATCTTTTACATACCAAATAAGAGAATAAATTAACAATTCATCACTTAAGGGATGGTATCATCAGGGATTGGAACCAGGAGCAATGTCCGAGGTTACGTATGTATACTAGAATATGTTGGAACTATGAAGAGTACGACAAGTAAGAAATGAAGTTGTTTATAATTACGAATAGTGAAGAGATCCCCTTCAGACCATAAATGAGGTGTTGACTTGTGAAGCAAATTGCAGTAGTCTCTATCTTACGAATTGGTACTCCGTTATGCTATGTTATCCTCTATAGTTACAGAGATAGAACTTTTTCTTCCAAAGAAAGAAAATGAAGCTTACCTACTCTTTTCTCATTCATACCTCTAATTTAATGTTGAGCTCTAATTGTTAGAATCTGAGATGATTTTATGGTATACCATGTTGCTGGACTATGTGCAGGTAGGAAACTGTAAAAGAACATTGTTCCCATGTAAGTATAAGAAGGGGCTATTACTTCTTGAATAATAAGATTGATATAAATGAATGAAAGTGTCTTGTTATGTTGGACCGAGTTTTGGAAAGTATTGGACATATGGATTATTTGAGTTTGTTTCACAAATGACTTAGAACTTGGGAATGATAAACATTCCATTAGTGTGTAGTTGTGCCAAGCATTTTAAATATCGTAACCTCTGGAGTTCATATTTTCGCCAAGAAGTTATTTGAATGATGGGTAACCAAGGTATGCATTCATGCACGCTTCAATGCATCGTTCACGCAGAATGCTAAGATGATGTTATTTGGTCTCTTGGAACCAAATGTCAAAAGGAAAGAAACTCATGATACCTCGCTTAACTCAGGTAGTGGGTGATTTTTAAGGACTAATCTTACTGAGCATCCAAATGGAGGAATAGGGTTATTGTGGAGGCCTCATTTCTACGAGGTAGATATTAAATTATGCGTAATAATTGATACACTGCGGGGTAACACTTAGGGGTACAAAGAAAAGTTTCCATATGACCTTAGTGTATGCGTTTAATGATGTGGCTCTTAAATGAGAAATGTGGATAGATATTGGAAGGTTACTTGGCCAGATACAAGGACCATATGCAATAATGAGTGATTTCAACTGGGCATTAAAATGGAATAGAAGAGTGAAGTGTCATGTCGCTAAGACTGAGATAAGAGATTTTAAGCAGTAGGTAGCGGATTATGGTGAAATCAGTGGCAAGCAGGGTGTATTACAACACTTACTAATTAAAAATGAGTTGATAACCTACATGTTTCTAAGGTGTCTTTCATGAAACCAGGTCTATATGAACATTCTATCGGGTTAATTGGGTGAGAGGTAGGCATAAAGACTCAGTATAAGTTCAGATACTTTAATAGGTGAATGTTGAATCCTGAATTTCTACCGACAATAATAGAAGGGTGAAAAACAGATAAGAGAGGTACAAAGATATAGATGAATTCAAACGAAATGATAACAAATATTCAGTATGATGTAGCCGAAGTGACAAATGTTGATGCAGCCAAAGATACAACTGAGTTAATAAGTCCAACAGGAGGATAGAACAAATACCATTTGAGGAGACAAATGGTAATAATGAGACAGAGAGATACTGGGAAAGGATATGGTAATAAATAAAATAAGGAAGACAACAATGGTAAGGTGGTAGAAGTAGAACAACTCATCGAGGACCCACAATCGATGGAAGAATCAAAAGCAACTCTTACTACTAAAGAATAGGTTGAATGAGCTTTTGTATCAGCAAAAGTTAATGAGGAGCGGAATATATGTGCAATGAAAAGATGGTTCCCCGGTATTGAAAATGATTCTTGAGGTAAGGGATAACATTAAACAAGGAATTTGGTGGAAAACACAGAGTGGTTTGAATTGATAATCGTACCAAATTGGAAATATTACACGATGTAATACTATTAGAGTTTTCAAGGAAGAGTGGAAGATGTCAAAGAACTGATACGTGGGGATTGATGGAATTTGTCAAGGCTATGGTAGTATCTACCGGACGACATTGTCTCACATGCCATTAAAAATTGAAGCAAGTGTACAAGGTAGTACCAGCTAGAATATTCTGGAAAATTTGGAAATGAAGGATTATAGTACCTCATGGAGGCTCTTTAACTTTGTTCAAAGTGTTACATGAGATTCAATTGAATATTCACAGGTAATTTGATTTCTTACTTAACTATTTTGAATTGGTGAATTGCATGTGTGTTATATTGTGGCCCTGTGAGGCATCTGTTGGTTTGCTGGATATAGGTGGATAGACATAGTTATAAAGGAGACTGCCGAAATTTTCCTAGCGTGAGACCTATGGTGAACATTCGAGGACGAATGTTTCTAAGGGGAGAAGGATGTTACACCTCGTAAGTTATGACGATACTTAAGAACATCATTAAGAAATTAAGATTCGAATATTGATTATATAGTATGATTATATATGCTAAATCCAGAAGTTAGTGCGTGTTAATGGAAATGGAAAATGATCGTTATATATTTTCCCATTAAGGATTAATAACATATTATGAGAATTACGACATTGAGAATACGAGGTCTTATGGAATTTTCGGAGATTAAAAGAAGTGAGATTAAGATTTATTACTTGGGGGATGGAATTAACTTAAGAAAATAATTAGGGACCAATGTGTATTTATATAAAAAAAATCAGATTTCTTATTAAAACTAAAAACCTCTTCATTTTCCACTTCATTCAAACAAAACTCTCACTCAAATCCTCTCCTCTCTTAGCCAAAAATTCACCCATGTCATAGCCAAATTGAAGACTTAATCCACTCCCTTTCTAAGGATTGAATCCATCTACAATTCTAAGCCAAAAGTTTAGCACCAAAACAGTGAGTGGCGCGGGTTCACTACCCAGTTTTTAGCCCAAATTTTCTGATTTTTGGAATGAATTTTGTTGAGGAAAAATATGTTAGAATGTTGGGGGTAACATTTTAGAACACATGCATGTTAATTTGAAGTGGAAAAGTGAAAGATTGGGCAAGAAATTGGGGCAGAAAATCGGAAAACTGCTTGGCAGAATTTTGGGCAGATTTTTAGTCAACTTTGGAGGGGTATATCTCCTAGTATATTAGGAGTTTTTGGGTGTTTCAAAAGCCTAAAATGAAGTTCGTCGAGTCTAGTTTCCAAAGAAACAAACCTCTCGTCTATGGGACACCGGAGTAGAGAGTTATGGACGTTACAAGTTCAGCTGACGAAACAGTGACTTAAAATCGAGACTGTTTTGGGATTAAATTAAGGTATGAAAATTCTTCCTTCCACGCTATAATTGAAGTTGCACGTTGTCGTAGTTGAAGTATTGTGTTATGGTTGCTAATTGCATGCTACAAAATTGGAAGGAAACATTGAGATTTATGTTGTAAATTGTTTATATAAGAATGTTGAAATATGAAATTGAGTTTGAAAGAGTTATGGAATTATGTTGTCAGACCAATTTGAAGACTACTTTATGTGCATCGGATTGGAGTGTTGTGATGAAATTCTTATCACTAATCGCATGTTGCGAATGGAGACGTAGCCTTGATAATTAAGAGATAATTATTTTATGAAGAAATTACAAGAGGAATTGGAATTTTAAGAATTAAAAGGGGAAGTTTTGGAATTACAACATGTTGATATGACCAAAAAGTTGATGGAAATTATTGAACATTATGGTAATGTATTACGAGCTGAATTAGTGTTTAAATATAAGTTACGAATACTCATATGTATTGACGTAGTTACCTAACATGTCTTGAAAGGATTAAAGTGTTAATTTTGTATTCTTGAATGGACGATGTTGTTAGAAGATTGGATTGCTCCCATGAATAATTCTAACGTAACTAAATGATTGACTACTATGAGAAATAAATGTAGTAGTTGCATTGGTTATTGAAGTTGTTAAATGGAATAATTACAAAGATAAGGTATGCGCACTAACGACGTAAATGAAATGTTTGAGATAATTTTGACTACATATTGAAATGATAATGATTATTGGTTTGATTTGAATTGTTGGTTGATTTGGATTATTGGAAAATTGTGGATACGCACATAAACAGAGGAAATGCTGCCCGAATTTTTATAAAATAAGAGAGCCGTCTTTCAATTTAACCTACGTTAGGAATCATAGAGTTGACAGACCTATTGCTATTATTATAGGTTGAAGTATTAGACGAGACATATTCTAATAGTGAGTTGGTCAACTAAAACTATAAGGTATGTGAGACTATCCTTTCCTTCTTTGGCATGATGTTGTGAAAATCTTCTTCCTTTCTTTTGGCATGAATATTATACAAGAGAATGTACGGCGGACGTACGTGATTCCTTCAAAGTCTAGTTTTAATAAAATGATATATGATATGAAAAGTGCTTTGACTTCCCAAAAGATGTTTTAAAATGATTCAGGAGATCGTGCCTTGATTTTCTAAAGGATAGTTTATTTTACTTATTCCATTTAGTCTTATATGATGATTCAAAAAGACATATGATTATTTCATTTAATCTTATATGATGATTTGAAATGCACATGATTATTACATGGAGTCTCAGATGATGATTTGTATTGCATATGGTTTCTCATGATATTCTACTTGTGTAAGTTGTGATTGTGTCACGACCCGACCTCGGGCCCGTGACTGGTGCCTTACCCCGGGCACCCTAGTGATACAACATCAGAGAAAATCAGCGGAAATAAAAACTCATAAAAGATAAACAGTGAAATAAGAAAACAGGCTAACCAAAACGGTTACCTTTCTGTATATATAAATAATTAAACTCAAGCATATCCTTTACAAACCCCGCCACAACAAAGATTACTGCACTTAAGAATGTTACCACAACTAAGACGGGACAGGGCCCCGCCATACCCCTGAATGTACAAGAACCTACAATCTCAGGGAATCATACCAACAGATAAGCCTCCGAAGAAACGAAGCTTCCCAAAACGCTGAACTGTGATCCTATGAGCGAGGATCAACGACCGGTGTACCTCTACCTGCGGCATGAACGCAGCCCCCGGGCGAGGTCGAGACAACAGTACCAAGTATGTGAAATCAAAATATCAGAAATGAAATCATAACAGTCTATATAAAACAGGAGACATGTATTATAACCAAACTACAGTCCACAATATATAAGCAGTCATGTCAAGTCAGGGACTCACGCCCTCAAAGTCATCACTCAAATATAACCATGGGTCTCACGCCCACAACATCAATCATGCCCGTGGAATTCCTTCCTCAATGCCGACAGTCTATGATGTAACAACACCAAGGAGTACACATGAACATCAGGTCCCACCTGTGTCATAAGAACCGTACGGGGCAAGTACGAAGGCATAGCTACCAGATCCACCCTGCATCATCAACTGACCGGGGCAAGTACGAAAGCCAACTACCAGATACCAAAGCCGTACCAACAATACTAAATAACTATATCACGAAGCTGACACGGGGCAAGTACGAAGGCCGACTACCAGATACCACCTGCGCCACGTAGCTGACGGGGGCAAGTACGAAGACCAACTACTAGATACCAAAGCTGTAATCATGAGACTTCACCACAAAACTGAACGGGGCAAGTACGAAGGCTAACTACCAGATACCAAAGTCGAATCAGCAAAACCCCATGGAGAGCTAGTCTATGGGATAACACTATCAAATAGGGAAACGAACCCTCATCATGGCAGCATACCCATAGACCATCCATCGAGTCAGTATGCCCATGGACCATCATAGTGGAAGCATACCCGTGGGCCGCCCATCGTGTCAGTATGTCCAAAATGATCAAGAATAACACGACCGGGAGTTTAACCCGCCGCATGGCCGCATGCCCCCGGAATTCTTCATCGGTGTAAACATGTCCATGTAACGATAAGATAACCGGCCCTCCACCGAGAGACGCGATAACATAAGGATACAACACTTGCACAACAAGGCTATCACAAGCAAACATAGGCAAGTTACTCACAACTCAAGGTACTTTCATTTTATGCCAAAAATCCGGGTTTTAACCCCAAAGTACTACATACTTTAACTCTTTAAAAAGATCCATTTCTTTCACAAAAGTCATACGATACCCGTAGTATCAAAATAGAGTGACTATCTTTTTAAGTAAACCAAAACAATTTCCATACCTTCTTTTTAAACCAACTTAAGGCAAAACCATGCCTTTCTTTTAAACCAAAACACTTCAATTCCTCAAGTCTCTTTTCTTTTAGAAAACAAGTTCCTTACTTTGGAATTTAAGAAAAATCAATACTTGTTATTAATGATCTTATTAAAGCAGCCATGATCTAGGAAATGTAATACAATTTTGTCTTATCTTAGCTTCTATGCAGATGGAGGATTCTACTTATTTTAATATAATTAATTGTCCTTACATTTTCCTTTATTAACGCTGCAATGGTTTGTTCGATACTTATTCCCATTTCCGAAATCAATATGACATTATCCTTTTAAAGACCAAGTACTCATTACTCATGAATGCGGTTTCACAACTTTTTAACAATTCAAGTCCTTAACATTTTCATATCAAGTCAATTATAAGTCAAGTCTCTTACCTTTTAAAATCAACAACCCATTCTTTTACCTACATAAAATCGTTATAACTAACTTCCCATAAAGCTATTATAACACTTTATGTTTTAAACCGACCAAATTCGTTTAGCACACGTACGTCTACCGTACTACATAGTTCACAACCATCATGCTAGAAAGGATAGGAAGAAGTTCACATACCTCGCGACGATTATCGACAAATAGCAAAACGCTCCAAGTACTTCAACTTCGTCGGCTACTCCTTAAGCCAAGTAGATCACGCCACACGTAGTACTTCAATCCTAAAATGGCCATAGTACTCCTATCAAACCTTACTTACCATTTAAGACTTATACCAATTAATAGCCCTCTAATTCTACGGAAAATCGGCAAAGACTTCTGCTTTTACATACTTTTCCACCTTTTTCAAGGCCCGATAACAGTAACCAACATGCCACATTTAAGGCGCAACAATTCAACAACTAAAGAAGGGGATCACACGCCCAAACGGACGTGTTAAACAATCTTCCCCTTAAAACAACAACTTAAAAACCGAAATGAAATAAGTCCATAGTCCAAATTAAAGACAGTCCAATGTAAATACAGTCCAATGTAAATACAGTCCAAAGTAAATACAGTCCAATGTAAATACAGTCCATTAGTCCACTAGTTGGTGTTCTTGGCCAACTTACAATAATCACACTTATCCAATTTTTCGGCTAGAATGCCAGAATTACTTCTTTAATCCTCCAACTTATATTCCAATCTTCATATAAGTTATAGTTACTTTGTTATTAGCTTTCAACAAGTAAGATACGTTTTTACCATTTTGATGGCTTACTTGCCAATACTTCATTTTAGCAACTTATCAAGTTCCAATTCTTTACAAACTTCATTTCACATATCTCATACTCATTTATATACTTCCAACATATATAATATCCAACTTCACAAAGAGGATTAAGATCATTACCTCAAAAAGCCCAAAAATATCCAAGAACTTAAAGTCGCTCCTTAGCAAGTTTAGCTCCAAATCCTTACGTTCCAATCCGCTACAAGCAACCCGTAGAAGCTCCTAACCAACTTCTCTTCAAGAATCAACTCCAAAAAGTGAAGAACACTAGGTTCCAAAAGTGACAAGTTTCGGCCAAGGTGTGATTTAGGGGCTAGGGGTGTGAAATCTTGTCTAACTCTTGGTTCACAATCTTCCTAACACCTTAGGGAAGAACACTTAAGAGTTTAAGAATTATTGGACAAGTCTTGGTCATGGTGAAGGCTCAAAGCCGAGAGCACGGTAAGGGAGAAGGGAGGGAATTCTCTTGTCTTGAAATGTCTAAGTGTGGAAGATTTCATCAACTAGTAGTGCATATATAGGACAACCAAGGGCTAGGATGAAGGCAAGTGTGTGGTTGAGATTGGGGACAAGTGTGTGTGGGTCCCACAAGCCACTTGTCCTACACAAAATATCTTGCAAGACAAGGCCACTTGTCAAGCAATTTCGGCCACAAGGCCACCTAGGGGGGTGACACGTGTCGCCCTCCTATTCGTCCAAAATATTTCATTTTACGGAAACATCCATAATGGCCAAAATCTCGAAAACAAAGTGGGCCCCACAAAACCGTAAATTTCTCCCGTGGGCCCCACGTGACCAATTCCGGAAATAAAATTCCATAATTCTCTTAAAATCCAAGAAGTCCAAATACCAAATCTGAGAATCCAATTCCCGTTAACGAACCTTTTTCCTTCACAAAATCCGGAAACTTTTCCGTCGAAAAATCACATCTTTCTTCCTTTCCAATTTAATGTCGTATTCTCGTACGTACGTCCTTACATACATACCCTGGAACTACGGGGTGTAACATTCTTCCCCCCTTAGAAACATTCGTCCCGAATGTTCCTTCTAAGTCTCAAAACATACATGCGCCGGTATAGTCTTCACTACTATACTTACAAAACCAATTATGCCACACCTGGCCATAATATAACACACACGCAATACTTAAATCCAAGTCAACGAGGAAATCACCTCTAAAGTGTAACATCACAATTAACTCCTACTCATGGTCTATCGGATACTCTCTTCGCACCTTTACTTTACATAAATAATCACTTCCATCTCACACTACCCATGAAATTATCCCACAATACATTTCACGCATACCAAGTACTACGACAAAGACTAACCGTAAAATCTTTTACTCAAGACGGCCTTACTTCTAAGGTCTCAACTGTTATAATTTCTAAGGTTCGCAATTTACCTGCCCCCAAACTTACCCTTTTCAACTAACCATGTTTTCTAAATCACAATATACACAATGCTATCTGTACGTAGCATTCAACATGTAATCATCGTATCACGCATACTAGTCTCTAGAGGGTTAAGAATATACCTGTAACTACTGCTTCACTTTCCCTTTGCCGCGCTACCTCTGGTCGGACAATCCTTCGCAAAATGACCCTGTCGGCCGCAAGTATAGCAATCTCCTAAACTAGTACGACACTCCCCCCTATGGATTTTACCACAACGGCCACACTGAGATAAGGGTGGCCTCATCCGGCGAGCACTCCTACTCCCCTGAAAATCTTAAACTCGAGCTCGACCGCTCCCCGAATACCTGGACGCTCAAGATCGCGGAGGACCACTCTATACTGGCGGAGGTTCATAACTAGCCTGATGCTGAGGCGGTCCGCCTCGAAAGTTACCAAAAGACCTGCTTGGCCTCTTACGCCGATCTCGTCCCTACGCTTGTCTCTACGTTCCTCCATCCCATGTGCATAAGCCTGTATACGGGCAATGTCCATGCCCGGCTGAAGAGCTACTCCTGTGCAACCCTCCGCTAAATAATCGTCGAGCCTTGTGACATAGCGGTGTACTCTATCCTCCATGTCTGCCACTAATGCGGGGACATACCGAGCCAATGAGTCAAACTCTATGTTGTACTCCCGAACCGTACGCCCGTTCTGCCTCAACACCAAAAATCTATCTGCCCGAGCTCTCCTCATCTGCGAGGGCAAGAAGTGTGTAAGAAATGCCCCTGAGAACTCGTCCCAACCAGCTGGAAGCGCATGCTCTCCCGGGGCGGTTCCGTGAATCA
This sequence comes from Przewalskia tangutica, assembly GCA_029844215.1. Lineage (NCBI taxonomy): Eukaryota > Viridiplantae > Streptophyta > Magnoliopsida > Solanales > Solanaceae > Przewalskia > Przewalskia tangutica. The sequence continues at coordinate 112,190,422 of CM056718.1, forward strand.
AACCACGATCGCAGATCACGCAGCCGATGTGAACCCAATACCACCGACTCTGTCTCCGAGGCCTTGATCACTTTCATGATCCGCTGCAACTGTCGAATAAACTCCTGAGGGTCATCCTCAGCTCTCGATCCATAGAACTCTGGTGGACTACAACTCAAGAAGTCCCGAAGTCTCCAACTATCGGCTCTGGGGTGCACTACCGATACCACCGGCTCCCGTCTATCCTCATGTCTCGCCATAAGCCTAACTAGTAACTGAGTCATCTCCTTGTAACCCATATCCTCTGTTCCTGGCCGTGGGACTGGAGGCTCAGATATCGTGGCCTCAGTAGCTACTGCTGCTGCTCTAAACTCCGCTGGGGCTGGCGGCATCGTATAATTCGCCGTCTGTGGCACCACCTCGTAAAGATCGGGCTGTGCCCTCAGAACCCTCTCAGGTTTCTACTCGCGCCTCCTCTCACGCCTTGCCCTTCTAGGCCCTGGTTGCCTTGCGCGGAGGCATAACTGGTAAATAAGAATACGTCAGAGGGAGTCCAACTTATAACACAACTCTAAGGCACGATCTCAGAGTGAGATGAATAGAAACCAATCCTAAATATCCTATAGCCTCCTGATTATAGGTGTGGTGCACAACACGCCGATAATCAAGACTCTACTAGATACTGTCTGTAGACACTTTCCGAGGATTAACTGCTCTGATATTTGTCACGACCCGACTGCCCGTGGATCGTGTCTTACCGGGCACCCTAGTGATACAACATCGAGAAAATCAGGAAATAAAAACTCATAAAAGATAAACAGGAAATAAGAAAACAAAGCAACCAAAACGGTTACCTTTCTCAGATATATAAATAATTAAACACGAAAGATTCATCCTTTTACAAACCACGCCCACAACGATTACTGCACTTCTAAGAATGTAACCACAACTACGACGGGACAGGGCCCCGCCATACCCCTGAATGTACAAGAACCAACAATCTCAGGGAATCATACCAACAGATAAGCCTCCGGAGAAATGGAGCTTCCCAAAACGCTGAACTGTGATCCTATGAGCGAGGATCAACGACCGGTGTACCTCTACCTGCGGCATGAACGCAGCCCCGGGCGAGGTCGATAACAGGTACCAAGTATGTGAAACTGAAAATACTGTAAATGAAATCATAACAGTCTATATAAAACAGGAGACATGTATTATAACCAAACTACAGTCCACAATATATAAGCAATCATGTCAAGTCAGGGACTCACGCCCTCAAAGTCATCACTCAAATATAACTATGGGTCTCACACCCACAACATCAATCATGCTCGTGGAATTCCTTCCTCAATGCCGACAGTCTATGATATAACAACACTAAGGAGTACACATGAACACCAGGTCCCACCTGTGTCATTATTTACATTTCTGTTAAGGGGAAGATTTTTCAATCGCGTTCCGTTTGGGCGTGTGATCCCCTTTTTAATTATTGTATTGTTATGAAGACATGATAGTAAACCGCGTTACCGGTTGGGCGCGTAATCCCCTTCTTTTAATTATTGTATTGTTATGGAGGCGTGATAGTAAACCGCGTTACCGGTTGGGCGCGTAATCCCCTTCTTTTAATTATTGTATTGTTATGGAGGCGTGATAGTAAACCGCGTTACCGTTTGGGCGTGTAATCCCCTTCTTTATGTTGTTTAATTATTACGCCTTATATATATATGGTATATATATTACGGTTATTCGGGCCTTGGAGAAAGATGGAAAAGTGAGTAAAAACGGGGGAAGTGCTGCCGAATTTTCCGTAGAATTAGAGGGCTTTTTATTGGTATAAGTCTTCAATGGTAAGAAAGGTTTGATAAAAGTACTATGACCGTTTTAGGAGTGGAGTACTACGTGTGGCGTGATCTACTTGGCTTAAGGAGTAGAAGCGGGTTGAAGTACTTGGAGCGTTTTGCTATTGTCGATAATCGTCGCGAGGTATGTGAACCTCTTCCTATCCTTTCTAGCATGATGTTTTGTAAACTATGTAGTACGGTGAGCGTCGTGTGCTAAACGAGTTTTGGTTGGTTTAGAACATATAGTGTTATAATAGCTTTATGGGAAGTTAGTTATAACAACTTTATGTAGGTAAAAGAATGGTTTATTGATTTTAGAAGTTAAGAGACTTGATCTTGAAAGATAAGAGACTTAACTTATAAATGACGTTTTATGAAATGTTAAGAACTATGAATTTTGTTAAAAAGTTGTGAAACCTCATTCGTGAGTAATGAGTACTTGGCTTTTAAAGAATAATGTTTTACTGATTTCGGAAATGAGAATAAGTATCGAACAAACCATTGCAGCGTTAATAAAGGAAATGTATTGACTAATTGTTATTAAAACCAGTAGAAACCTCCATCTGCATAGAAGCTAAGATAAGACAAGATTGTATTACATTTCCTAGATCATGACTGCTGTAACAAGATTGTTATAAACAAGAATAAACGGCTCACACATAAGACTTATGTTACTCAATTGTTTTAAAAGAGATTAAGACTATGAGTTATGAAACCTTTCTAAAATAAGAGACTTGAGCATTTGAAACTAGGCAAACTTGAACGTTTGGAAAATAATGTTGTTACTTGATTTTTAAAAGAAAGTGTTCTGGTTTATTTAAAAATGTGAGTCACTCTGTTTTTAATACTACGGGTATCGGGTGACCTTTATAAAAGAATTAGATCTTTTTAAAGAACTTAACGTACGTAATACTTTGGGGGTTAGAACCTGGCCTTCGGCATAAAATGAAAGTACTTCGAGTTGTGTGTAACTTGCCTATGTTTGCGTGTGATAGCCTTGTTGTGCAAGTATTGTATTTCTATACCACCGCGTCTCGATGGAGGCGTATCGATTTGTTATGTATGATTCTTTATCGAGTCCCGTAGGATGGTAGAGACACGTATTCCACGATTCTTTATCGAGTCCCGTAGGATGGCGAGACACGTATTCCCACGATTCTTTATCGAGTCCCGTAGGATGGGCGAGACACGTATTCCACGATTAACTATCGAGTCCGTAGGATGGGCGAGACACGTATTCCACGGTTTTTATCGAGTCCCGTAGGATGGGCCGAGACACGTATTCCACACGATTTATACCTAGGCTAGCGGTGAGGAAAGAGTTCCACGGGCATGAGGGATGACTTTGAGGGCGTGAGTCCCTGACTTTACATGACTACTTTTATATTTGTGAACTGTAGTTTTGTTATCATACATGTCTCCTGTTTTTAGATAGACTGTTATGATTTCATTCTGATATTTTCGATTTCACATACTTGGTACTGTTATCTTGACCTCGCGAAGTGCGTTCATCTGCATAGTAAGTATATCGGTTGTGGATCCTCGCTCATGGATCACGATTCGTGTTAGGAAGCCCGTTTCTTGAGGCTTATCTTTTGGTATGTTACCACAGTGCAGAGGTTCTTGTACATTCGGGGTATGGCGGGGCCACTGTCCGTCATAGTTGTTATCCTTCTTAGAAGTGCAGTAATCTTTGTTGTGGGCGAGTTTGTAAAAAGATAATTGTTCGGGTTTTATGTATATATAATCGAAGGCAAGCTTTTGGTTGCTTTGTTTATTTATCATGTCTCTTGTTTCATGTTTATGTTTTTATTTCCGCTGATTTTCTCTGATGTTGTATCACTAGGGTGCCCGGTAAGGCACGATCCACGGGCCGGTTGGGTCGTGTGAAGGGTGCCAGGTAGGGCACGATCCTGAGCGAGGTTGGTCGTGTGATTACTGCGACGGTGAGATGAGAAGTGACTCCCATATTCATGTACCAATTTTCATCAAGTTGCTGCATATTTAAATAGCTGAAGGCCTGGACCAAATCGGTAGGGTCCATACCCGTAACAAATTATTGTTGGGCCAAGGCGCAGTGGGCTGCTGTGTTTCCTTGCTGATTGATGTTGGCATAGGTCTGAATATTAGTCCAATACAGGAAATAAGGTTGAAGCTTGATGGACTAGGTAAGCAGCCTCGACCCATGCTCCTGGATTGGGCCACTGCCGTGGTCCGTCCCAAAGTGCTAGACTGTTACTGCGGCTAATTGGGCTGCTGGCCAGAACGGCCACCTTTCCCAAGTCCTCTGCCACCGCAATTCTTTCCGTGGTTGGTGCTTGGTGGTTGTCCGACAGTGTTGTTGTTTATCGCGGTAGTTTCAACTGCTAACGCCTTTTGATTGTGTTTGTCCTATTTGGCTTGTCGTGTTTCCTCCAAAAGTAACTGTGAATGGGCCCTGTTGAAGCTCGGCAGTGGGTCGACATATTGAATCATAGTTGCCAGAGTATCATACTCAGACATGTTGACAATTTTTTTTAGATGTGTATTGTTGAATTGTTCCTCCAGATACACGGCACGTGTATGCTTGTTATCGTGAAATATATCCTCCAAACGTAACCATAACTCACGAACCGAGGCACCAGTTTTCATAATCGTGTGGAGCAAGTCTTTAGAGATGGTGCCAAATCCACTGTTTGACGATAACGTCAGGACTCAGGAGGACGCCGCCATGTCGTGTCTGCAACATCGATAGGGCGAGGGACATAGTCGCCAATATGGTCAAGCACGTTATAAGTCCATGTGTGAATATGAAATAGTTTAACCCACGAAGCATATTGACCATATTTTTTATCAAGAACTAGGGGAATAAAATTCTTGATATTAGTGATGGCGAACGCTGGATGGAAAGAAAAAGTGGTGGAGGGAGCGGGTGGGTTGTCGATGACGACTGTGGAGAAAGAGGCGGAGGCCTTAGGAGAGGTGGGGGAGACATGGTAGGCACACAAAGGAACACGATAGGGGGGACAATCCGAAAAAATGGGGGTTAGCAGTCGGCCTCAGGGAGGGGGGGGGGGGGTAACCAACAAGAAAGAAATAAAAGGGTTTAGGTGTTTTTGAAGTTTGGCTCTTGATACCATGCAAGATTGTATTAATATCCCTTGGGGAGTCTTTCTCATTAATATAGTGTGTACAATGTGAAATTCTAATAAAATAAGGATCATATATCTACCATAATTATACAAAACTAAATGTTACAAAATATATGGAGTATATTTGATAATATACGTTAATACAAGTGACCTCAAAATTCGACGATTCCAGTTTCTATGAGTCCGAAATAATGATACGGGCCTAGGCGTTCAATTGAAAGTCAATTCAAAACTCATTTGCCCAATTATATACCATTTTTGCTCGCTAAAGTTTTAATTCATGTTTCACGATAAAAACTCGAGCGCAACCTATTGAAATTAGACCAAACATTCCAGATTAGTCCTATAAACTATTCTCAAATTTCCAGAAGTCTCGGAATAAAATTCCGATCTTTAGAACTAAAAACGGACCTTTGAGTTGTTAGGTTTTTATGCTTAAAACAGTGCCAAAGCACCCAACAGTCCAACACGCTCAAAATACGTCAGAAGCTCATCAGAATTTAATCAAAATTTGCAGACAAGTCCAACATCATCATACGAACCTACTCAAACACTCTAAACATTGATCTGAGACCATTTAGTCTAGTTTCTCATTAAGGCTAAATCAAAATTCCAAACTTAAGTAGTTTCTCATCCAAGTACCCAAATCATTCCCGAAGCCCTCGGAATTCAAATCAACCATCCAACAAAGTCATAAATCACGTTCCGGGTCTCATAAAATCGATGAAACTCCAATTCGACTTTATTAATCTCCAATATTGACTTTGGTAAAACCTTCTCATTTTCTTAACTTTAAGAACTTTCATTTTTTATAATTTCTCTCCGATACTCATCCGATAATCTCATGAATCACGTCACTCATCTCCGCAAGTCAAGAATCATATTTCAAAAATAAATGAAAGATATTTTGGAGAAAAAGAGTTCAAAAACTCAAAAAGACCGATCGGATCGTTACAAAAACCTAGTTATGTTGTTATCACCCGTTAAAGGTGATGAAGTATAGGGCATGTGTTGTCCAGATTTTCTACTTTACAAACTTTTTCTGTACTACTGTACAATATTTTGAGCATATCTTTTTAATCTGAAACTCGTATTGGGGTTATTTAATAGACCTACAATTTTCATGAAAACCACAAAGTCTAATTTTGTCCTCAAAACAATGTCACAATAAAGAATAGTTGTGTAGTCTAGATTTTCTGTTTTGAAATTTTAGTGTGATTTTCACCAATTATGTTCACTTTGGATACCTATCATATTTCATTTCAACATGTTGAAGTTACTAAAATTAAATAAGTATTTAAGGTATATATATTATTGTACAAGCTAAGAGAAATTGACAAATTTGTTTGGTTTATGCATACAAGAGTCGAACTTCTCAAGTTATGGTGAACTAAAATGCCAAAGGTTTGTGTATAAACGTGAACTTGTACTCTCTTTACTGGATGGAATATTTTGAAGTATCTTGAGCTTCTTCACTTTATATCATTTTATTGATATTATAGAATATTTTCTAACTCACCCACTTATACAAAATTTTCTTCATTTTGCATTCTTGTTGGGATGCATCTTTGACTTTAGGTTTGTGGTTCGTCTTAATTATGAAGTTTGCTCATATTAAATATGAACAAGAAAGATATTTTTAAAGTGATTAACTTTGTTAATCTGGCGCAGGCAATGAAATTTACACCCATGCGGGTCATTAAAGTGATTCTTGATTCTCTTGATTATTGGGCTTTGATCCTACTTGATTTAGGATTTTGGCCCATCTTGATAATTGGTTATGCTTTGTGTGATAGCATGACGTACATATCGGGCAAAATTTGTCATTTGACAAACTTTCTTAAAATAATTTTATGAACTTTCTTGACACTTGAGCCTTTAAATATTGAAATTTATATTTGGTAACACTTCAAGATTTAATATCAAAGTTTATGCGTCACAAAGTTTTATGCTTAATGATAGTTGTTTTCTATCGTAGGTGTGTTAATAATCTCGCCATGATTCATGTTTGATAGATGATAATTGATGAAGAAATCTGGGAAGAAAAGAAGAGGAAAACGTAAGGAGAGAGAGACGGTTAGGGAGCAAAATTGATGCTCTTATGTTTGCTCAAATGATACTACAAGTAAATGTCCTATTTATATGCTAATCTAATTGCACTCCTAATATCACAAAATATCTAATTAACTCCCCCAAAATATCTAATGTTCATCTTAATCAAAATATCTAATTAATGAACTTATATCAAACTAACTACTAACTAATTACATATATATACAGTGTATATATATATGGTATATCTCAACAAGGTGATGTACAGAAAGAGTTATTGATGAAAAATTGAAGTAGACTTTTTGAAAGCTTTTAAGAAGATCACATTTGGATAAGCATATATGTTTTGTGAGATTTGAGGCTTGTATACGATCTGTATGTGACACTTATATATGTAATTTTAAAGGCTTGTTGGATCATAAAACTAATAAATTTGGTGACTTGTTTAACTATTTTAGGGTGTGCAAAGCCAAGTCTTGTATTACCATTTTGATATGTAATTATGTACGAAAGAGGAGACTTATTTATCTTTTGACACTCGCAAGTTTAAAATTATGAACATGAAATGGTGTTGAATCCATTAGGTTCTTGTTTCAATGAGTTGATTATTTCAAAAGGGTGTTACCTGACACTTGCTTTTTCTATATGTTGCACTTTTAAATCTTCCCCTCCCCCCTCCCCAGCCTATTTTTGCTATTAAATTATTATAAATATCGTCCTTCTAAAAGGGTTGCTACAAGTTCTCATTCTTTTGTCTATTTTTCTCAACCCTTCAGAAGGTGAGATGATCAGTTTATCCACAGTATTGCATTGTTTGACACAACAATATAATGATACTGAAGTTGAAGAAGCTAGAACAAGAGCAGTAATACTATCCGTATTTTTATTATTTATTGAAAATACTTATAAAAAAATAGCTTAGTTATAAACAGCAGCCCAAAAGTGGGTATTGTTCACTTATCTCTTCACATCTTTTTCAATCATTATAAGAAACATCATATCAAAATTGATGCGAGTAAAAATGAAGGTTACAAGGAAATGGAAGTAAGTAACCAATACAAAGATTCCAATCTAGAACAAAACAAAAGTGAACTACTACAAAGAATTTGCTCAGTCAGGTATTAGCATCATGTCCTTAATTAAGACAATATTGTCCCGTATGTATCCTTTTACGGTGATTGACAACTTGTCTTCCAAGATAAAATAACTAACAAGTGAGCAAAGAAAACTCAAATGTTTACTACAAGAAGAACCTTTTGAGTGTGTGAAAGAAAGCTAGAGAAGAAGAAGAAGATCAGAAATCTGATTTTTGGTGTGTTTTTCAATTGAGTCGGGGCCTCAATTTATAGTGTATGAAAAATGATCTCTCATCTAGCCAACTAATGACAATCAATAGACATGTAATGACACTTATTGAGAGGTTTTATTCAACCAAATAATGGTTGAATTCACGTGTCAAGTAATGGAAAATCAATGCTCCAAAACCAGCCCAAAAGTCAGAAATTTTTCGTCTTCCGTCGACCTCACTGCTAGTGAAGCGGCGCGGCGCTTGACTTCCAGTAGCCGAACCACCAATTAGCGTCGCGGCTCCGCGTTAATTTCCGACTCGTTTCATCTTTACACGTTGTACACTTCTTCCTTCATTTACCAACGTGAAACACTCGTCATTTGGACAACATTCGTCTATCATTTCATGTCTCAAACATTTTACTACGTACCAATATATCTTTCACTACGGAAATTTACGATATTTGGTACAACGTGTGCACGTGTGTGGAAACGACGTTTCCGACGTGCGGGGCCCTAATTGTTCGAGTCATAAATAATAGGTTAAACTTTATTTCACCTAATAAATTTCCAACAATTTCCTCTTGAAAGAGATTTTGGCGCACTTACATGGTGTCTTTCTAACAATCTTTCGACGGATTGATGTTGCATCTGGATAGGAACCGTAGCTTTGAACCTTCCATAGTTGAATACCATTGGACTTACTTACAGCACGGTGAACGTGATGTCTTGAACCGTCAGTTTTGCTGAGTCTGAAGCCTGATTTACGCTTGGAGGATCTCCTCGAACCTCCAGTCTATATAAGAACCTGGTTCCGACCTGACGAAAGTCAGTTCAGGTTTGGAATCATGTTCAGACTATATGAGATTTAATATAAGCCAAGACAACGGTACCAACACAACAACTTCCCTTACTATGTTCTTCTTTAATGTTTTGTCCGTTGTGGTCGTGGACACGTCTTGGATTCTTAAGTGCGTTCATTTGAGGTGGTCTGTCCTCTCACTTAAATAGGTGGTCTCCTACAAGGTATCCTGCTATACCCCACTTCACAAGTGTTAGGAAACCATTAAAAGTTTTCCCAAACCTAACCTCAATCGTCGAGGATCATTAAAGGTTTTGGAAACTTAACCTCTTCCAACACTGCAGATAACACTTAATGTCTATCACGGGAACGGGCTTGGATTCATGTTTCTTTACGGAAATCATCATCCTAAGTGTTCTTTCTTCCACCGAAGTGCTCAACTAAACCTTTACGACTTAGTTTTCCCATTGAACCTAATTCCTGGGATCTCCAGTCAGTAAGGTTGGGTATCCATCGTATCAGTTCTTATTGTTTGGGTTTTAAGTCCATTCCTCTAGATAAGCAGACTTTCTGATCTCTGGGTATGACCTTAGTCAAAGGGTCTGTTATGTTCTCCTTTGATTTTACATAATTAATGGAAATAATACACGTGGTGATCAGCTGCCGAACGGTCTTATGTCTCCGTCGAATATGACGAGATTTGCCGTTGTACATAGAACTCTGTGCCTTTCCTAGAGCCGACTGACTGTCACAGTAGATCATTACATAAAGTACGAGTTTGTCCCAACACAGGACATCCTCTAAGAAGTCATGAAGTCACTCAATTTCTTTTCATGCTTTGTCTAAAGTGATAAACTCTGATTTCATCATGGATCGGGCGATGCAAGTTTGCTTAGAGGATTTTCAAGACACAACTCCGCCACCAATTGTAAATATATACCCACTGGTGGACTTGGTGTTCTCTATATCAGATATCCAGTTTACATCACTGTACCTCTCTAGTACAGTTTGATATCTTGAAGAATGTAACCCGTAAGCTAGCGTGTATTTTAGGTACCGTAGTACCCGATTTAACGCTTTCCAATGGTCATCACTTGGATTACGGGTAAATCTAGCCAACTTGTTGACAACATACGCGATATCAGGTCGGGTGCAGTTTGTGATGTACATCAAACTACCAATCATCTGAGTGTATCATATCCAATGGTGACGTTATCGGCGAACTGTCGAACATCTCAAACTTCTTCAACACATCCTCGATGTAGTGAGATTGATATAAGACCAGTCCGTCAGATGTCTTAGAGATCTTGATCCCTAAGATGAATTCTGCAATACCCATATCCTTCATATTAAAACATTGTTTCAACATGTTCTTAGTCTCTAGGATCAACCTAGGACTGCACCATGTGATCAACATGTCGTCTACATAAAGGCCATATCATGAGGAACGAGTCAGCATTTCCTTTTGTGTAGACATATTTGTCACATTCATTAATGGTGAACCCTTTCGATAGTAAAGCACTATCAAATTTCTTGTGCCATTACTTCGGGGCCTATTTCAGGCCATATAGATATTTGACAAGCCGACAAATTTTCTTCTCTTGTCCTGGAACCACGTACCCCTTGGGTTGGTCCATATAGATTTCTTCTTCCAAATCACAATTTAGGAAGGTTGTCTTGACATCCATTTGATGTATCTCAAGATCCCGCAACGCGACGATAACTATGAATACTCGTATGAACGTCATTCTAGATACCAGAGAGTAGGTGTCAAAGTAATCAATTCCCTCTTTTTGTCAATAACCCTTGACTACAAACCTGGTCTTATACTTGTCATAGATCCATCTGCTTTCAACTTTCATTTGAGTATCCATTTACAACCCAACGTGTCAGTAGGCATAGCTAACCCACGAAGCTGACCGGGGCAAGTACGAAGGCATAGCTACCAGATACCTCCTGCGTCACATCGCTGACCGGGGCAAGTACGAGGGCTAACTACCAGATCCACCCTGCATCAGTAAACCTCATAAAGAGCTAGTCCATGGAACAACAATCCTAATGGAACCATACCCGTGGGCCACCCAACGTGTCAGTAGGTCCATGGATATAACAAGATAACCGACCCTCCATCGAGAGACGCGGTAGCATAGAAATACAACACTTGCACAACAAAGGCTATCACAACTAGCATAGGCAAGTTTTAACATACTTTTAGACTCTCATTTTATGCCAAAAATCCGGGTTTTAACCCCAAAGTACTACATACTTTCATTCTTTCAAAAAGACCTCTTTTTTACGTAAAAGCCACACGATACTAATACTCGTAGTATCAAAACACGTTTTCTTTTCAAACCAAAGAAAATACACCTTCAGAAAATCTTTACAAGGCCTTTAAAATCAAGTATACTTTTAAAAACCCAAGTAACTTACTCTTTTCAAAACAAGTAATTCATACTTTTAAATCAAGTTACTTCTCCTTTTCTGAAACCAAGTCGTTTATAAGTCAAGTCTCTTATCTTTCAAAATCAAGTCGTTTAGCTTTCAAAATCAAATCAAGACAATACCATGCCTTCCTTTTAAACAAAACACTTCTCCTTTCAAAGGTCAAGTAACAATATACTTCTCAAAATAGTTTAAGCCTCATTATTTCTTGAAAATATCAAGTTACCGTTTTAAATCCAATGATACAACCCTTCTTTCGTTTTCATAAAGTCGTTATAACTAACTTCCCATAAAGCTGTTATAACACTTTATATTTTAAACCAACCAAGGACAACTACTCATATTTCCGAAATCAAGATAACTTTATTCTTTTAAAGACCAAGTACCCATTACTCACGAATGAGGTTTCACAATTTTTTTAACACAATTCAAGTTCTTAACATTTCATATCAAGTCACTTAACTTTAGAATCAAGTCAAGGACACAAAAAGGAAGTAAAACTCCTTTAACACACGTGCGTCTACTGCGCTATATATTTCACAAATATCATGCTTAAGAGAATAGGAAGAATCACATACCTCTTGGGCTTAATCCACAAGCCAAGTCGAGTATGCCGCGCGTAGAATATCCACCTATAACAACCACAATACATCTATTAACATCTAGTTCTCTTCGTCGCTCTCTATCCAACAAATGACAATCAATAGTCATGTAATGACACTCATTGAGAGGTGTTATTCAACCAAATAATGGTTGAATTCATGTGCCAAGTAATGGAGAATCAATGCTCCAAAACCAGCCCAAAAGTCAGAAATTTTTCGCCTTCCGTCGACCTCACTGCAAGTGAAGCGTCGCGGCTCCGACGGTGCTGCGTTGCGGCCCTTCGCGGCAATTTTCGACTCTTTTCATATTTACACGCCGTACACTTCTTCCTTCATTTACCAATGTGAAACACTCGTCATTTGGCCAACAACCGTCTATCATTTCATGTCTCAAACATTTTGTTACGTACCAATATCTGTTTCACTACGAAAATTTACGATCATTGGTACAGCGTGTGCACGTGTGTGAAAACGACGTTTCCGACGTGCGGGACCCCAATTGTTCGAGTCATAGGTTAAACTTTATTTCACGTTAATAAATTTCCAACCGTTGTTAGTCAATTATGTGGAATTTACGGTCAGTCCTTTATAAAGACCCCACTTAATTTTTGGCCTTATTAACAAATTTTTAATAAATTTAGATTCTCGCCAAGAAAATTCCTCAATCTTCCTCCTTATCCATATTTTTCTCCTCATTCTTCTCATTATTTTTTTGTGGTTGTAACTGTGTGAGTATTGTAGCATTGAGTTTATATTATATATCCTTTTAGGTAATGAAGAACGCCACCGTTAAATTATGTTAGCTTGAAAATTTGCTAAAGAATAAAAGGTGAATTTTTTAATTTTTGAAGGTTTAGGTTAAACCTAACAAATGAAGATTGATGGGATTAATGTATATCAATTTTCGAGTCATCTGACGCCGATTAGAACCAATTTGAAAGGCAAAATAGTGTTGGTGAAATTTTACATATCTAAGTTATGGTGACTTGTCAGGATTTCGCAATATTGAGAATTTACCTGGAAGACAAATTTGTCATCAATTTTAAAAATTTCTAGAATCTGTGGTCAAAATTCTAGCGATTCGGTCAGATTTTCCCTTCATTTTGAAATTCTAGCGATTTATCGGAATTTTTCTACTAAAACTTGACCGTGAATAATTCTTGCAAAATATTTCTTAGCGAAGTCAAAATTTAAATGGTGAACCAAAATATTCTATTTGTGCAAAATTTCCATGTTTTACGGACTTCATGCCTACAAGTATTAAGGCATTAACCCACTTTCTAAGTGCTTCCTATGATGCACTCGAGTTTTTGAGTTTTTTTGTTAGCATTAACCTCAATATCATCCCCACCAAAGGACATCAACCGCATCTTTCCACAACCACTCGTCTGCATCAAACACCACCAAGTTGTCTACCTAATACCGTTTTTCGAGTACTTCACTGTATCAGTTCCACCAACCTACCACCACTCAATCATCAAAGTTCAATCATCACAGCCTCCCGTAACACCTCCCGGAAAAACCTCCCAAAATGCCTCAACCCGCCTCCTTATAGATTCTCCTGAAATCACCTTCAAACATCACACTGTTCCATTTACCCGAAAAGCCTAAGAACCCGATATTGCTTTCCATTCTCAGGTCAATCCGAACATCTTTCATACCCAACCCACTTTACCCCTCCAACCCGCACTTTATATACATCAATAATTTCCACACTCTTATCGCAAAGACACAACTTATCCAAACTACTCCTACAGTCACAAGGAAAGCTTGGAGATAGTTTTCAATTATTCTACATAATATAAACATACAAACCTAAACTTTGACATACAAACTTTGAACTACACAGTTCAATAAAAATAAATCAAAATCTTAAACGTCGACATGAGACAAGGAGCACAAAAGTTTATTGACAAATGTATTCATTTCAAGAGTCAAGATATGGCCAAGATAATAAACAATTCACCAACAATCTGGTTGGATATATTTGCTATAAAATTTAGACCAACTGCAAACTCTGACCAAGAGCAGCAGGTCAAGATCAGAATACTAGGGACCAAATATTTTGAGTTTTAAGCTCTCTATCACGTGACAGTATAAAAGATTTTTACACAATTAGATTATTTTTTCAAATAAATATCAATAACAAGGTTTAATTAATAACCTACTAGAAATAATAATTAAGATGTTATAATTATTTGCAGTGTCAATGTTTCTGAGCAACGGTCCAAATTAATGCACTAACAGCAGCTGTATGAAACAGTAGCAGACTGTCTAACTTAGGTCCACAGTGCAATACATTTTTTTTATTTTTTTTTATAATCGAGATTTCCAAGCTTGACGTCCTCGAGGTGATGACACCGATCCTTCAACATCACCGGTAAATCGCGGGATGTGCTCCAGCAGCTAGTTTCTGAAAGCGAACAACTGATCAATGAGACAAGGTGTCCCCCACAGTATAATACATTATTGCTATACACAGATGCAGTACTAAGGCCACCTCACAGTGTGAGCCAAAAATCTTACAGACAGTACAGTCCATACTCAGCATCAGTGGTCCCAAAACCCAATATTAATACTAGTAGTAGCTCTCTTCCAATTTGAGGGTAAAAAAGTGAAATATTTATACATGAATTTGGAGACACACTCGACCTATGTAGTGGAAAAAGCAGCCTAGTCCACTATGCATCTTACTACTACTACCTACAATAATATATTTTAATTGGCACTACATTTTTATACAAAATCTCCAGAAATCTTGATTCTTCATGATACATTTTTCCCTTCCAAATCAAAGACTGACATGTAACATACTCTTAATATATTTTCAGCCACTATTCTGGGATATGACCTCTCCAAACTTGAGGAAAAGTTGGGCATCTGAAGTACTCATGGATGAACAATTCACTAGGTGAGGTGTCTTGAGGTTGACATATTCATCCATGTAGCAAGGTACCTTATCAGATGGGAGTAATGCAGGTAGGGTTGGATTTGGCTGTTTTGTTTCAGCTACGGGTACTAGGCTTTCAAGGACTCGGGCAACTTCATGCATGGTTGGTCTCTCGGCAGGCTGTCTTTTGGAACATAGAAGGGCAAGCTGGAAAACCTTCTTGACATCTCCAAGATCTTTGCATGTGGCTGTGATCTCTGGATCCACTGTTTCCATGACAGCATTATTTGCTGCCTTTGTTAGAATCTGTAAGAAATGCAAAACTGTCAAGACCATCTAAATCTTTAAATAATATGAATATCATAGCACAAGTTCATATTATATATAAACTAATTCTCTTGCGCACAGTTAGGCGACTAAAAAGTTAATTGGATTAAGGAGAAAACATCCGGATAAAACAACAAAAGGTTTTCTAAAATTGAAAAAGGGATATGTCAAAGACTTCAAGAGCTTACCATATGGTGTAGATTAGATTCATTATCTACAGCTTTCCTTCCAGTGAGCAATTCCAATAGAACAATTCCATAGCTGTAGACATCAGACTTCTCTGTCAGGCGAGAAGTGCGAGCATACTCTGGATCAATATAACCAATGGTTCCCATAATGTACGTGGACGTATAGGTCTTGGATGTGCATAAGCTTTTAGCAATGCCAAAATCAGTCAGGTGAGCCTCAAAGTCCTTGTCCAACAAGATATTTGATGATTTAACATCACGGTGGATTATTCGAGGGCTACAATCATGGTGAAGATATGCAAGCCCTTGAGCTGATCCCAATGCAATTCGAAGGCGAGTACCCCAATCAAGCTTTTTCTTCTTGGTAGGACCTGGAAAAAGATATAAGAGGAATGATTAATAAACATTTAAAATAAGTTCAATGCACCAATTTACCTTAACCATTTTGGATTACTAACCATGAAGCAAATCCCAAAGGCTACCATTTTCCATGTAGTCATAGAAGAGAAGATGTCCAGATGGAGAAAGAGAATATCCTTGGAGGCTGACAAGATTACGATGCTTAATACTCCCAACTGTCTCAAGTTCAGTCTCAAACTCCTTCAAGTATTGTGGGTTGTGAGAGTACAATTTCTTGACAGCTACAGGCTTGCAATTTTTCAGAACACATTTATATACAGTGCTTGATGCTCCACAGCCAATTATATACTTCTCACTCAAGTTCTCCGTCATCCTCATAATGTCCTCGTAAATATGAAGTGCCATGTTCATATGAAGGATCACAAGCTTCGGAGATGAGTAATTAACTGTTAATCAAAATCGTTAAACGGTCAACAGGTGGCAATTTCAATAATATTCTGGTGACTGTCCATATGACATGCACGTCTCCAACCCTCCAAAATAAAACTATACCTGGTTTATCAATAGATCCTTCCATGAAAGGCGCAGGATTCTGTTGCCGGCATGCTGCTACCAGTATCATCAGAAGAATCACCAACGCACCCAAAGCAATACCAAGTATTGCTGCTTTAGAAATTGAAACTGCAATTGTCCAGAAGATCATTTTTCCATTAGGTAGTTGATATAATTTGCAAGTGTAAAAAATGAAGTAAACTTGAAGAATGCAGTACAGTAAGTTTCAGAAAGAATGGTTTCAGTTTGATCGTACCTCGCTCTGCTGGATGAGATGCATGACAAGGAGAATTGAGCCAATACCCACACAGATTTGGATTTCCTATGAAGCTTTTTTGGAAACATAATAAAAGAAAAAAAATTAGAAGCTAAGAAGTAAAAACTAATAAATGCTTGTGACTCGTATAAACTTAACTCATGACAAGAGGAAGATTAATGAATTGAACCATTTACCTTTCTGGTGAAAATCTAGAGAAATTATAGCCTGTTGGAATATTCCCTCCCAGATTATTGTACGAGACATTTCTGCAAAGATACAGTTGATTAGATTTACACAACATTTGTTCGTACGGGTGTAGTCACTATCTTGAAAACTCACAGGACGTTTAGACTGAGGCAACTGGCTAATGACATCACATCGCCTGATAAATTGTTGTTCTCCACCTTCCTGTTCATTATTTGGTAGAACTAATCAGGACACAAGAAAGAAAAAAGAAGAGTGAAATGCTGCTTATGAGTCTAGCGCAATAATGCAATAACAAGTAACACTAACACAACACCAAAAAATTAACTTTTATCAACTTTCCAAGTTAAGAAGTTCCTCACTTTTTACTATACAGATTATTACCAACTAAACCTCCATCTTAGTACTAATAAAAAATAGTCAACAGCGACTAAAAAGGTTGAGTCTGAAATTAACATAAGTACTTACAGCAAGTACAGATTTTGAAGCTGGCCAAGTTCCTGAGGTATGGGACCAGAGAGGTGATTACTTGACAAATCACTACAATTAAGAGTGCCGTCAAAAAGCTGAAAATCAAGTAAACAATAAATTCTAAGTAACTGAGTTTAGCAAGGTTCCACACATCTCCATGATGCTCCTTAAATTGCCAAATTCTGCTGGCAAGTATCCATTTATTTCGTTCTTGCTTAAGTTCCTACAGCATTCACAAAAGGAAAGTAAGTACAACAGATATATAATAGATAACTAACAACCTAACAGTTATACTCACAGTTTAAGAAGATGTTCCAAATCACCGAGAGACGAAGGTATAGAACCACTGATCATGTTGTTTGATAAGTCCCTAAGCCACCCAAATGTAGAATAGTTCTTAAACTGAGAAAAGGTGCTTTTTGCACAACCATAATTGCAAGTAGAGAAATAATAGATGAAAAAACTTGCGCTTACAAGGTATCTATATTCCCAATACGGGAAATCTCAATTGGAATTGGGCCTTTGAGGTAGTTGGAGGAGAGATTCCTGAAGAAAGTAACAAAAAAGAAACATGGTTAATGCTCAGTATGAAAAATAAGAGAGAGATTGGCATTCACATAACTAGATGATGCAGAGGCTCTAACCAAACAAAGTTAATAACTTTGATATTTATATGACACACTTAGCTCAGAGCTCTCGACAGTAGATATGATTCTTCATGCAAGGATAAGCCAGTAATGAATTGAGAGCAAGATTAATAAAATGATTTTGTGCAATCATACAACGCCAGTAAAATTTAAATATACAATTGCTAAGGTAAGTTTACAATCTTCCTTAACAGCAAGAATGGGTAGCATGATCACTTAGACATCCTTTAAAGTATTTTTAGAAGACAAAATCAGAAAGTAAGAACTTACAGATAGGTCATACTTTCCAGCTTCTGAAAGCCTGGTGGAATTGTTCCATTCAATTTGTTTCCATGAACATTGCTGCAACCAAATCAGGTGTCAATAACTTCTCAAACAAGCATGGTCGTGCATAATAAAGACATGTGGGACATGAAAAAACACTTACAGACTATTCAAATTGGTACACGAACTAAGATTGGCTGGTATGGACCCATCAAGGTGGTTGTTTGCAACATTCCTAAAACATACCACATAAGTAGATCAAAAAAGCTGTTAACAAATCCAAAGTAGAAGATGAAGAGAAATGAGATTTACAAGTCAAACAACTCTGTTAGCTTTCCAAGTTCTGCTGGTATGCGTCCAGTAAGTTGGTTATCATTCAATTCTCTGCAAATTACCACCCTCAATATGAGGAAAGTTTCTCTAATGATTTTTTTTCAAAACAGCTTGTATCAATCAAATATGTGGTTTGCCCAAAAGGCTCACTAACTAAAACCTAGTGTCTTCCAAACAAATGCTTGTAAATGTAAAACATTCATTTAAATGGGTCTGAACAGAATGAACTAAACAAAGCCAAAGAATAAATTATTGATAGAAAGCATTCATACAGGTAGTGGAGCCTCGTCATATTTCCAAGCTCTGGAGGAATGGAACCAGTTAGCTTGTTCCCGTGCAGATACCTGCAATACAAATACATCAATCCACGACACAATTTTTGAAGCATAAAATGATCCAAATTGCTTTTAAAGATAACAATAGTGTCTTTGCAGCAAGCAAAACCATATCAGGTTTTGAGTAACAAATATATCACAGATATGGTAGAACAAATCCCAAGCTTTTAAATTTAAAGGTTTTAGTACTAACAATTTCTCTGTGTAGGTCAAATTCCCAATAATTGAAGGAATTGTTCCACTCAACATATTGCAGCTCAAGTCCCTGGATATAAAAGGGTCAGAAAAGCTTAGACAGATGCATTATTTGGTTTCCAGAAATATCGTTCATTATTCAGTAGCAACGGATTGAGATAACTGGACACAAAGCACTCACAGAACTGCAAGAGCCTGCATCAATCCAATGACAGATGGGATCTGCCCTGAAAGACGATTACTTTGCAAAGACCTGGAGAGATGGAAGTTTCACTTCAAAATTCATAACCATATAATGGATTTGTTATAAAGAGAAGTAGCATGCATAAACTTACAAGGTTGCTACTTGAAGGAAACCAATGTTGAAAGGAATCTCTCCGTTCAACTTATTATAAGACAAATCTCTGAAAGCACAAAACAAGGCGTTATGCCACCAACCAAATATAAATAAAAATAATTAGACTTCATTTCTTTGTGTTAGATACTTACAGAACCTGGAAGGCAGTACAATTGCCAATGTTTTGAGGAATGGAACCAGTCAAACTATTGTTACGAACATCACTGCACAAAACAATGAATGATGGTTAATTTTATCACCAAAAGGAGCTCAAGTATGATCTCAAGAACAAAAAGATTAGGAACTTACAAGTACCACAGGCCGGTAAGCTGACACATATCAGGAGAAAGTGATCCACCCAAGTTGTTACCACGCAGTCCCCTATTTCATGAATATACAAATCTTAAGGTATTCTAGAAACTTAGTAGTGGAGTCCTGGATTAGAACACTCACAAATACTGCAGGACTTCATTCCAGTATACGAGCCTAGGAATTTCTCCACTCAACATATTTTGGGCCAGGTCCCTGTAGAAATTTCTTGGATTAAATTAAAATAATCCAAAACCTAAGAATATCATGACAAAGCATAAGGAAGATACTTACAAGATTTTCAAATTTGGGATCTGTGACAAGGTTGATGGAATTGGGCCAATCAACTGATTATTTTTCAAAATCCTAAGCTCAATCAAGACAAGCATGATTAATTGACAATCATGGAAAGCAAATAATACAACACCTAGAAAACAAGCAGAGTATCAAAGCTTACAGATATTCCAGTTGCTTAAGTTTTGATATGGAAAAGGGAATATCACCATAAAGCTCATTGAATGATAGGTCCCTAATAATAAGAAAAAAATGGTTATTTCCAAAACTATAACGTATGAATGATCCATGTGGAAACAGCCTCTTGCAGACATGTGGACGGGTAAGGCTGAGTACAATAGATGCTTGTGGTCTGGCCCTTTCCGGACTCTGCAGGGGGCTCAGTGCTCCGGGCTGCTCTTTTAACATATGAATAGACCATCATTTACTTACTAGTAAGAGAAGCATTTCAGACTTACAAGTTTTTCAGTGCTGAACAGTCACCAATCTCATCTGGTATCTGCCCGGAAAGGCGATTTCCCCTTAAATCACTATTAATAGAACAAAAACAAATCAGCATAATCTATAATGCACTATGTCCATATCAAACAAAAAGGGAAAATGTGGGAAAAGGGTTGAAGATGTTACATAGATATTAGGCCTTTGAGCTGTCCTATTGCAGGAGATAACTCCCCATCAAGATTTAAACTCGAAAGATTACTACAAAGCACATAAAAGACAATAAATCAACAAAAAAGATTACAACTTAAACTACACAATCACAAATGTATTGTTAAACTTACAGTGCAACAATGTTGAAAGTGACATTGTCACAAGTAACACCTCTCCAGGCACAGTAATCAGATGAAGGAGAGTCTGTCCAGTCATATAACACATTCTCCACGTTCCTAAATGACTTCTTAATCTCCAACAATGCAGAACCTTTTTCCAATAATGAGACAAAAATAATAAACCTTAAAAACGACAAACGTGGGATTAATCAAATCATAATATGGTCAAAACACCATTTTAAAAAATGATTAAACTAAAGAAAGGACACCACTCTTCTAAAAGGTTTTTAACATTAAAATAATAGAGACCCCATAGTGAAGGAGCACGTAATAATAAGAAGCAAAATGCTCCACTCAACTCACCATCATCAGACTTCACAGAACCAAAGCTCAAGAACCCCACAAGAAGAATCATAAGAAATGAATATGCTGCCATAGTTGTTTTTCTCTGAGAGTTGTTGTTAACTTAGCAAGAAGAGAGCACCATAAAAGAAGGTAAGACTACTATAAAGTCACTGTCAAAACTTAAAGTGTTTATGATGACTGAAGGCTTGACTAACTCAGGTAGCTTTGAAATGGGAAGTATGAAAGCCACCTTCTTGGGCTTACCGATATTGATATTTGAGAGAGAAAAGAGAATGGAGAACAATTACTCAGAATTGTGTGGGGGGGGGGGGGGGGGGGAAATTTGAATTAAATCTTAAGTAACAAAAGAAGTGTTATGGCCTTGTGGGGTTCTTCTTGGGGGGTGCGGGGTGAGCTGAACTTAGAGCAGAGGTGGCATAGTGTTCAATCACATCGTTGTAGCAGATAGGCCTCACACTAATACAATGAGTATTCAGTTTCCTCCCAATGGCACAGAGAGAGAGAGAATTATTTGAGAAGATAAAGTTAAAAGAGCTTGTGCCCAAGAAGGGCCTCTGCAAAATCAGACCTGCAACATTACAGCTACTAGTAGTAGTAGTAATAGTGTGTACTATAGTCTCTTTCTCTCTCTATACACTTGCTTTTCAATTTATTTATTTTTTAATCCAGATTACTAGTTTACGCGCCACTATTACAGAAAATAATAGCATCGGTCCTTCCCCTCAATGCTATTATCAATAAATCATGAAATATGCATCAATCACGAGGATTTAAGAACATAACAACTTATGTAGCATCAGTTTCTCTCTTCAACACTACTACTAGTAAATCACGGAATGTATCTGAATGATCAGGATTTGAGAACATAACAACTGATATAACACTGTCCCTCCCCTCAACACTACTATTAGTAAATCGCGGTCAGGATTTGAGAACACAACATCACCTACAAAGTCCTATCTAGAAGATAACAAATTTAGTAAATTACTCTCACCAGAATTCTACTCACATTGCAAATCTTCAGCTGGAGTTAAAGTTCTCATCCTTTATCATTCAACTATGTCTGGGATTAGTAGTGCCTTTTTATTGCTACTACATTTAAATGTATACGTCAATAATAAATAGGAGTAACAAGTACTGTAGTTTTTCCTTTTTCTTCTATTTTTCATTTTTTAGTGTGAGATGGTGGAAGCAGAGTTCTCTGAGGCTTCACTTCATCATAAGTCGTTGTCTCTGCAATGAAGGAAAGACCAAAGGCTTTATCCTTTCCTCAAGTTTGATAACGACTATTCCTCGTCTCTTTTATTTAACCTCTTCCCCTTACCCCCAACCCCATCCCACTACCCTATGACACTCAACATGTGCAGTTATGTACTCACGAGTAGGGCTGCACAAAAGGTTAAAACCGAATCGGATTGGACCGAAAATCGAAAAATCAGAACATTAGGATCGAAGACCGAATCGAGATTATCGGTCCGGTCCAGGTCATTTTCGGTCCGATCCGATTAATTGGACCCAGTCGTCCAGTCAGTTCCCCAGCCAGCCCGGACGTATTGACATATTAAATATAGATTGTAAATTAGTGAAACTTTAAATGATCATAACTTTGCGCTCGGACGTCCGTTTGATCTAATTATTATTTTGATTTCGCGTATTTTTTCGAGACGGGGCCGGACAAACTACTAAAGCGGTTTGGAGCAGCCGATTTCTCAAAAACGTCTGTCTGGCCAATCAATATCACTTTTTCCCCAAATTCTTACGTTTTTTTCTTTTTCAAAGCTAAATATCTCGTGATATACAATAGATTTCAACGTTCAAATTTTGTGGTAATGTGTCCGAGAATGTCAATTTCAGTATTAGAAATTCAATTTTTAAAAAAAAAAAAACGAGCCCCAGAACCCGATTTTTAAAATATATATTATGAATTATATATATTAGGAATTATATATATTAATATATTAGGAATTATATATATTATATATATTAGGAATTATTTAATATAATATATATTTAAAATTCGATCAGAATAAATAAACGAAAAAATATTTCAAGCGATGAGGAATGGGATCAAAATTATCGGTCCGGACCGACTTTTGTGCAGCCCTACTCGCGAGAAATTTTGAGTGGGGTAAGGGATTGTGTTTGTGTGTGCGGTGAGGCGTGGGGTGGGGTAGGCCATGGATGCAGCCGAAGGTGGTCTACACACTACGCGATATATTTAGTGCATGTTTGGATTAGCTTTTGGGTACCCAAAATCTATTCTGGGTACCTACTTTCGTGGGAAAATCAGAAAATTGACATGTGTGGCTGACCAAAATTAATTCTGCCAGAATTGATTCTAGCTGAATCAATTTTGTCATTAATTTCAATTTGAATTTTATTCTTTCTTTTATTACCCTTTTTAATTTTCATCAACAACTCTATTGTCACGACCAACCGGGCGTGGATCGTGCCTACCGCACCCAGTAGACATACATCGTGTAATCACGAACATAAAACAAGACATGGAATATCGAAGTGTAAACAAGAATCTGAGAAAACTTGCCGCCCGGCGTATATATAAATCAACTTAAACCGAAGCGATTCCCATTACAACTCGCCACAACGATTACTGCACTCTAAGAATGATATGATAACAATGGCGGGGCGGGGCCGCCATACCCCTCAATGTAAATACGTACAACGACAGGGGACTATACCACTGATAAGCCTCCGGAGAAACGGAGCTTCCCAAAACGTGACTGTGATCCTAAGAGCGAGGATCAACACTGGTGTACCTCTACCTGCGGTATGAACGCAGCCCCCCGAAGGAGGTCGATGCAACAGTACCAAGTATGTGAAATCGAAAAATCAGTAAATGAAATCATAGTAGTCTATATAAAGCGGAGACATGTATGATAACCAAACTACAATTCCACAATAAATAGCGATCGTATGTCAGTCGGGACTCACGCCTCAAAGTCGTCACTCAAATATCACTATGGGTCTCACGCCCATAACATCAATCATGCGTGGAATACCTTCCTCACCGCCAGCCGTGATCATGATATCAAAGCACCAAGGAATACACATGAACACCGTGTCCCACCTGTGTCATAATAAAACCGTCACGGTAAGTACGGCGCATAGCCGACTACTAACACCTGCAGACTAACAAGGTCATAAAGCGTATCATGAGATCTGTCTGCATCGCCACATGATCGGCGCCATACGCGCGGTATCAAATGTCGCGTCTAGCTTGGAACTTCCGCGACTCGCGTAGGCCAACCTCATAGGCCGCGTGAGGTATTCCACGCGTCGGTAGCTACTCCGGCGTCTGCACGACTCGCGATCTGCGTAGCCACATGACCGCGTGACCATAAAGGCCGCACACTAACTCGAACTCTCGTAGCTCGCGATAGGTCCCGGGACCCGCGTGAGGTATCCTCGAATCATAGTCGCACATCGCCTGAGTATTACCCGCGTCGGAGGCGGCAACCTCCGGGATCATGTCGAGGTGAGTGGTACAATACCAACATAACGGTGATCGTTAAACAACTTAAGCGCAATCGAGGAAACCCTTTACACAATCATCACAAGATACTAACACACGTAGCATCCTAGCGTGATTACTTATCAAATCAACAAGAAAGTATTACAAGACTATCACAAACCAACACCATCAAGTTATTCACACAAGGTACTTTCTACTATATGATTAACAAGATCGGGTTTTTATCCCCAAAGTACTTCATACATTAACTCTTTATAAGATCTGCTTCTTTCTCAAAAGTCACACAATACCCGTAGTATAAAAATAGAGTGACTATCTTTTGAAGTAAATCAAAACACTTTTCTTTGTAAAATCAAGTAACAACATTCTTTTCCAAGCGTTCAAGTTTGCCTAATTTCCATTACTCAAGTTTCTCATTTTGAAAGGTTTCGTAGTTCATAGTATTAATCACTTAATGATATAATTCTCCTTTAAAACAATTTGAGAAACATATGCCTTATATGTGAGTAGGTTATTCTTGTTTATAACAATCTTATTAAAGCGACCATGATCTAGGAAATGTAATATCATTTTGTCTCATCTTAGCTTATGCAAATGAAGGTTTCTCTTGGTTTTAATAATACTTTAATAGTCAATACATTTCCTTTATTAGCGCTAACGTGGTTTGTTCGATACTTATTCGATTTCAAATCGGTAAAACATTATTCCTTTTAAAAACCAAGTACTCATTACTCATGAATGAGGTTTCACACTTTTTTAACAAAATTCAATTAAGTCAAGTCCCTTATCTTTTAAGATCAAGTCTCTTAACTTCTTAAATCAATAAATCATTCTTTTTATCTCTCTTAAGCCGTTATACCTAACTTCCCATAAAGCTAGTATAACTCTTAAGCTTTTAAAACCAAGTATTACTCTTCTGTTAAAAATGATTCAGTATTCTTTTGAAATACTTCAAGATTATTCAGGCTTAGTCAAAAGACATTGCCGTAATTATTATTCAGGCTTAAGTCAAAAGACATTGCCGTAATTATTATTCAGTTAACACACGTACGTCTACCGTACTATATATATTTTAAAATATCATGCTCAAGAGTATAGGAAGAATCACATACCTCGCGACGATTATCGACTATTAGCACAACGCTCGCGGCTATAACTTGCTAGCCTTGTCCACCTTTCAAGTAGAACATGCTACTTGCAGAACTTTCAACCTATAAAGGTTATACAAGTCTATCAACGTCTAGACTACTCGGTAGAATAAATCTAGATACAAGTTTCTACGGAAAATTGGGCAACACTTCCCCACCCGTCAAACTTCACAAGTCTACTGTAAATATAGTCCTATGTAAGTACAGTTCATTACCCTTCTTATATACCTTCCTTGCATACAACTTATACTTATTCTTATACTTTAATAGTATGTAAACTCAATTACAATAGGGAGACAAGATATTTACCTCGATAAGCCCATAATTATCCAAGTTAAAATGTCGATCCTGAGCAACGTTTAGCTCTACTCAGGTGCTCCAACCGCTCCAAACAACCCTTAGAAGTTCTACAACTTCTTCTTAATACTTCAACCAAGCTGAAGATTTTCCTTAGGGTTTCGTTTTGAGAAAAAAAGGACATAAGGTAGTATTTCCGGGCTCTACGTATAGAGATATCTTTGGAATACTACAAGGTATAAGGCTAAGGTATTTTGGTATAGTAACAATATTTTGGAGAGTATTTTCTACCAAGAGGGGGGGTGTATTTTATGAGAACAACTCAAGGTAGGGGTGTACCCGCCAAGGCGAGGCATTAGAAGGGGGTGTGTCTCGCCACACCAGGAGAGAGGGGATATCTCGGCGAGGGCCTCGCGAAATGGGGAGGGCTTTGAGACTTGAAGACTTGTGGAATGGATGAAGAAGTCTTGAAGGGGTATTTATAGGAAACCAATGGCCATGATCTAGCAAGTGGGGCGAGTGGAGGGCGAGATTTGCCCAGTGCCCGCAGTCCCTACTCCACAATTCCACAAATATCCTACCAACTATTGACCCCAATCGTGCGAGGGCGCCCACATTGCGTCCACTTTGAGGTGACAAGTGTCACCCTCGTTGATCCAAAACAACCGTCTCTCGGAAAAATCCGCAAAAATATAAATGACATAGCGGAATTTTCCCTTCGAAGTTTTGTAAAAAGTTTCGTCGAAAAACGATTCTAATCGGGGGTTGTGAACAAAATTTCGGTCCTATGCCTAACTTAAGGCTCAAACTTTCGTACGTACGTCCTTACGTACATACTCTGGAAATACGGGGTATAACATCTATTCACTTTCATTACTCTCTTTAAATATCTAGAAATAATTAATAAAAAAATTTAAATATACAACTTTCATTATCCTCTTTAAATATCAGAAAATAATTACTAAAAAAAACATTAAAATATACAACTTTCATTACCCTCTTTAAATATCTAGAAATAATTACTAAAAAAATCAAATATATTAGTCATGTTCTGTTTTGAGTATGCTATTGTTTAATTTTAGGACATTTCTCGTACTTAGGAATGAGAATAGTGCAACTTATTTGGATTATCTTTCTCCTTTTTCCATTGTCTTCTTTCAAATACTCTGAATATTATTAATATTTTAAATGCGACAAAATGTGCTCTATAATTTTAACTGAAAACCGATTCCAAGGTACTTTTTAAAATAACTATTAAGTATAATATTATTCTTTTTTCTATAATGTGTTATTAATATAAATGAAATTAGTCCAAGAAATTTAAATGAAGCTAGTCCCGAAAAATGCGACAAAATGTGTTCTACAATTTTAACTGAAAATCGATTTCAATGTACTTTTTAAATAACTATTAAGTATAATATTAATCCTTTTTCTATAATGTATTATTTTAATAATACATTATAGAGTACATGCAAAATTAGTATTGTAATAATATTTAAATACTATTTGCATTTTAAATTAGTATTATAATAATATTCTACTAATATTTAAGTACTATATTGCACTTTAAATTCTATTATCTATTTGTAATTTTTATTTACATACTTTCATCAATTTATATGTATATGTATGTCAATTTTGGTAATTCTACATTTAAAAGCAATTTTGATCAAAACTATTCAAGCATAAATCAATTATAAGAATCACTTTTACATTGTTTCATCCAAACATAAATCACTTCAGAATTGTTCTAATTTACATGACACTTTTTTTAATCAATCCAAAAAAGAATAACACATTTTTTATTTTAAAATAATTTAACTTTAAATTTAATTTTTTACGCTTAATAAGATAATTTATAACGACATAAATATTTTAATTTATTTTAAATTAAAAAATTATTTTTTAATTTCTTAAATTTCGTTATCAGTCAAAAAGTAGCTAAAGAATGAGAGTGTTAATTTTGCACACCTTGAACGAAAAAAAATCGCGCCATTCGCCATAATGTGATCTATGAAGCCATGGGGTTATGAGAAGTAATGATGGAGGATTTTAGCTAGGGGAAAGAGAAAGACATTAATTTATTTGTTTTCTAGTTAAGGTAATAACTGTCATATCAGCTGTTTAAGGTAAAAAGGTAGTTATCACACTTTACACCCAGTGTACATGGATCGGGTTTATTCGATTTCTCACCTACCAAATTAAATTAATTGTATCCGATTTTTAAATTTATAAATCAAATCAAGTATGTTGCAAATTTCGTGCCCTATGGACCCTTTTGCCTTTGATCAAATTAACTTCGGAACTGAAATTTTCGCGTCGGCGCCGCGACCCAGTGACTGGCTCATAATTCCTGTGGCCTCTCATTTGTTCGTGTGCGACTGTTGTTCGGCCGTGGCTGATGGCTTTCGTCCGGGTTGTCAATTTCTGTCATTTTTTGCCTCGGATTCCTCCTTTTATGCCTAATTTTCGCTCATTTTCGCCATTTTTGCCTTTTTGAACCGTTGTGACTCAAAAGAAAGAAAAACAACTCTAATACTATACTAAACATAACAAAAACGATTAAAATACTAACTAAAAATGACTCAAAAAAGGTATATAAAATATGTCTAACAGCCGCAGCACCCAACTTGAGTTTAATATCAACTGGAGTGGAAGTAGACTTACACAAGGACATATCAG
This sequence comes from Przewalskia tangutica, assembly GCA_029844215.1. Taxonomy (NCBI): domain Eukaryota; kingdom Viridiplantae; phylum Streptophyta; class Magnoliopsida; order Solanales; family Solanaceae; genus Przewalskia; species Przewalskia tangutica. The sequence goes on from CM056718.1 coordinate 112,219,279, forward strand.
CTCGCTCAATGATCTCAGTTGCATGCTTTCATTGTGACAAGAATAATCCACCTGCATGACGAGTGACAACAATCCCCAAAAAATAACTCAAGGGCCCCAAGTCATTCATAGTAAACTCAGAATTGAGCATCATCATGATAGACTTGCGCAAAGCATCAGAAGAAGCAGTCAATATAATATCATCCACATATAAAAGTATATAAGTCAGGAAAGTACCACAACGATATATGAATAACGAATTATCAAACATGTTGTGTGAAAACCCAATAGATGAAACATAGTCTGCAAATCTCTTGTACCAAGTCTGTGGGGCCTGCTTAAGCACATACAATGACTTCTTTAATAAACATACATGATGAGGATATTTGGGATCTAGAAAAACCAAGGGATGATGCATGTAAACGGTCTCCTTGAGATCAACATGTAAGAAAATATTCTTCACATCTAACTGATGAATGAGTCAAACTTTCGAAAGATCCAGACTGAGAATAGTGTGAATGGTAGCCTATTTGAACACCAGACTAAACGTCTCACCACAATTCACACCAACCTGCTAAGTATTACCATCACCTACAAGACGAGTCTTATTCCTCGCAAAAGAACCATTAAAATTATCTGTATGACGAAAAATTCACATAGACCGAATAATATTAACACCAGAAGGACGGGGTACCAACTCCCACATCTTATTATCAATAAGAGCATCATATTCGTCGGTCATAACAAATTTTCAATTCGGGTCATTTAAAGCTGAAACTGAGTTACGAGATATGAGTGATTTAAGAACATTAGAATTGAGATTAAAATGTCATTTTGGTTTTAAAATACCCCACTGACTACGAGTAACCGGTCTATGACTCGGGAGAGAATTTTGTGAATTTTGAAAAAAATTGAACTAGGTGACGGACTGGCCAACAGGAAGTGGGCCTACTGGCCCAACATTGGAAATAGTAGGAGACACGGGAACTGTAGTAGGAAAAGTTTCGGTTTGGGCTGGGCAACCAACCCAACAGCTGAAACTGGGACAGTGATATGGCAAAATAGTGGGTCTAGTGGGCAGTGGGCCCACTGGCTAATTCTGAGTGCGGGACAAGTCTGATAAATGGTGGATAATTTTTGGGGAGACATCGGCATCCAAAAAACTACACGAACTAGGCACGGGACTACTCATTTAGCAAACGGAAATTGAGTTTCATCAAAAATAACATGGCGACTAATGATGATTTTATTAGATGATAAATCAAAATATTTGTAACCACGATGATTAGATGGATAACCCAAAAACACACAAGGGCTAGAACGGGTCTGAAGTTTGTTAATTGTGATTGACAGAAAGAGTGGATAACACAAGCACCCAAAGACCCTAAGATGGGAATACGAACGAGTCTTATTATGTAATATTAAAGAGGGAAAAAATATGTCAAACATTTGGTAGGAAGTATGTTAAGAAGATAAGTAGACATTTATAGAGTATGATGCCAAAAGGAAGGGCGTACGAAAGCATGGACCATTAAAGTTCGGACAATATTATTAATGGTACAAATTTTTCGTTGGGCTTTCCCATTTTGTGAGGACGTATGAGGACAAGAGAAATAAAAATGTATTCCATTAGTATCACAAAAATCCCGAAACAACCTATTATCATATTCTTTGTCATTATCATATTGAATATTTTTTATTTTCCGTTCGAACTGGGTACAGATAAATGCTCTAAATTTTAAAATGGAAAACACTTGAGATTTTTCGCTAACTGAACAATCCATAAAAATTAGAATAATCATCCAACAAGAGAACATAATAATGATGGCCCAATGAATTGAGAACAAGAGATGTCCATAAATCGCTATGAATAATATCAAATGGAATTAAAGTATGAGAAGTAGAGTCGATAAATGGTAATCTAACAAGTTTTTCTAGAGGATAAGATTGAGAAATTGGAGTACTACACGTACCCTTACAAGAAATAAAATTGTTTTTATATAAAGAAGAAATAATAGACGACCTAAGGTGACCCAAACGTTCATACCATAAGGAAGGAGTGAGAGCTGTAAGAGTAGATAACAATGCTTGACTCGAGAGACCGGATGTGGATGTGATAGGATAAAGATCTCCCCTACTATCACATCTCATGAGAGGAATCCCCGTCTTGAAATCCTTAACAGAAAATCCAAAAGGATCAAAATCAACAGAAATCCAATTATCAGTGGTGAATTTACAGACAAACACCAAATTTTTAATTAAATTAGGGGCACGAAGGGCATTTTTCAAGACAAGAGGGAGATGGAGGAGATAAAGTTTTATGATTGTAATCACGAATTGGAATTGAATTGCCATTACCAATAATTATGTCATGATTGTTGCTCAAATTGTAATAAGACAAAAGAGTACCTTGGTCGGACATCATGTAAGAAGAGGTGCCATGTCCATGTACTAATTTGCGTCTGGCGGATTCAATCCAAGAGTATGCATTGTCGCTTCAATGTCGGTCGGGGAGGGGCCCACAACGTGATGGGCATGTGGATGCCGAGGCCCAAGCACACCTGTTATTGCCCCGACCCATCACTGTGTCGGAAACCATTGGGTTGTGGCAAATAGTTGGGCCTAATGGGTTGCTGGCTGACCCACTGCCTGGGGTACGCTGGACCTGAAAAATATGAGTTGTTGGGCCACTCTCCACTAGCCCCGCCCCACTTCCATGGGAGCCATGGCTGGGATCAGTGGGGTTGCGGGCCACTGCAACCTTGCCGAGCATTGTTGTCACTGTTCTGGCCACCTCCCCCATTGTCGGAACCACTACGTTTTCCCCCACGATTTTTTCAATTATTTTTTCGAGTATTCTTGTCGCCACCGTGAGCACGTTTTTTTACCTGAATTATCAACAAAACTTTGAGAATTAGTGGATGACTCCATCATGATCACATGACTAGCGTCGGTAGGCATCTTTTCGGCCAAGACGACTTCTTTCAACGTAAGCATGAAATGAGTCTGATAAAATTGCGGAAGAGGACTACTCTGACGAAGAAGCGTACCAACACCACTATATGTCCCAGATAGGCTTGCAACCATTTGGAGGACCAAACGATCATTTGTAATGGACGTGCCAACATTGCGGAGTTGGTCTGCCAACTCTTTCAACCTTTTACAGTAAGCTGAAATGTTCGGGAAATCTTTGATCGATGTATTTTATACACACTTTTTGAGTCATTTTTAGTTAGTATTTTACTCATTTTATTTATGTTTAGTATAGTATTAGGGTCGTTTTCCTTTCTTTTGTGTCACAGCGGTCAGAAATGGAGAAATGACAAAAAAAAGATGAAATGAGCATAAATGAGATGGAGTTGCATACTTAAAGGGGACAATAAATGAAGTCTAAGAAGTCCCGGGAAGTATAGAAAAGATCAGACGAAGCCCGGATGAAAACTGGACGACGAAGCGAAGAACCGCCGAAAAAATGCCACCGGCGCCGACCACTGAAGTTGTCCGAGACTCTCTGATTTCCAGGAGCCATGGCGCCCGACTGCATGGCCACGGCACCGACGCGGTATTTTTGACGTTTTGGGCCGAATTTGATACGTTTTCAGGGTCCAAAAAGGATAACTTTTCCTACCTACATAATCCTTAACCCTTTACCTAAATGATTCTATAACTTTTACTACCTACATAATCCTTAACCCTTTACCTAAAGGATTCTATAACTTTTCCTACCTACATAATCCCTAACCCTTTACCTAAAGGATTCTTGGGCTATTTTTCTCTACATCATTAGAGGGATTGAATTTATCATTGTACATACAACACAACTTAAGAGGCTAAGATTGGAGGTTTTTCAAGTTTTTTCTTTTTTTCTTTTTGATTTGTTTATTTCAGTTCATGTATGGAGATTGTATTAGTTCTTAGCGTGACTATGGCTAGGAGCTAATTACCTATTTAGGGATTTCCTTGTGATTCTCTTGAAACTCTTATTCATGAAGTAATACATTAGTTGATTTCTTCTTCACTTGTTTAAGATTTATTCAATAGTTGATTTGATTGCTTGATAATTAATTGATCACTAGTTATCATCACTTATATGAGTTCTAATCGAAATACGAAAGGGGAGATTGTGCATATGATATAGTTGAATAAACATAGGTTTAAATCGTGGACGAAAGTACTCTGATACTTGTGTAGCTTAATAGGTTATTGCTCTTAATCCTCTTTTGTAGTCAATCTTGTCATCGAAAGATAGAAGGGTTCTACATTGGGGTTGAGTGTTTATATTACCTTAACAGGAGTATAAAACGACTTAGTTAACCTGTTATCTTAACGTAGAAGAAGAAGTCAGTTTAATTGTATTAAAGATTGAATAGAATGGATAGTTGATGATCTTGGAAGCCATAATTCTCCATTATAACTGATTTAAATCAAAGTATTTTCATAATTAGTTTATTTCCTGCATTATTAGTTTAGAATTCCAACTCAATTAACGTTAACCAAATAGAAACTAAAGCATAGATAATCGGTACTTGAAAATCAGTCCTTGAGGACGATATTCGGTTTTACCTAGACTATATTACATGTAACGATACGTGCACTTGCGTTAAGCGTGTGTATAAATCGCACATCAAGTTTTTGGCGCTGTCAGTGTTGGACTTTCAATATCGATTTATCTATTCTTATTTCTAATTTGGTTGCTCCAAGAACAAGTTTCTGCGAGCATCTTTTTATCACTTTTTGTTGTTTTTATTATTTTGTAGGTTAAAAATAAAAATTTAAAAAAAGGCCACATGGACTACTACTACTATCAGGGGCAGCAATACTACGACTACTATCCACAGCAGCAGTATCATCAACAGCAAGTTAACCCACAAGCTCCACAAGAAGATCGAAATTAGTCGCAGGAAGACTTAATCAGGCTCACCCAGTGCCAGAATCCTCAAGGGCAATTTCAACAGCCACAGATTCAAGCCCCATCCGAGGATCCAGACGAATTGAGAGCAGCATTGTTGGCACTCACAACCGTCCAAACTCAATTCATGGTGGAAGTAAGACCCCCTCTTCAGAACTTGGAAACTCCAATGGAACAGATTCTGAATTGGGAACCACAAATCGGGCAACTAATGGACATGGTAATCATTACACCTCAAGAAAGTCCACCAAGTGACCCAGTTACGAGGAATTGTGAGCATATTGTGGAACCTGAACCAGAACAAGATGTTGAAGAATTTGGAGAGGTAGTTGGTGTAGATAAAGAAGATGTCACTGAGGACCACCCTATTGCGGAAAAGACTACACCAAAGGTCATTGCTGACCCTCAACGTAAAGTCCATACCTCGAGGCACCTCAAAGTTGAGAGATGTAGGGAGATTCACTGATCCCTACATTATAGAGAGCCTAAAAGACAAGCATGTCTTATGGAATTAGAGGATAATCTTAGATCTGAGGCCCTTGTTCGACAAAGGTGTTGTAGGAAAAGTGAGACATGCAACAATAACTGTGCGAATTGCAAGCAGTTCGCAGAAGGAGCCGTCGGGCACTAGTAAAGGTTAATTGCGTCCGGCTAAAAGACGTTAAAGATAGCGCTTGTTGGGAGGCAACCCAATGTTTTTAATTATGTTAGTTTGATTTTTGTCTTTAGTTTGTTTTATTTTGTTTTGAACAGTCTAACGGTCTTGGGTTCTTATTTTGTGTTGTTGGATGACAGGTGGACTGAAAGCTAACTCTGAGGAAAAAGGAGCAAAAACGCTGAAAAAAAGGAAAAGTCGTCGTAAGCGCCCAGAATCAGCGTCGTGGCGCCGGAACTTCAGAGAGCCGCGGTACTTGGGGCGCCACGGATCCGAATCTCAGGGTCGTGGCGCCGAAAGTTCCGAGAGCCAGATGCAGTGCAACTTCTAGAATTTTTCCTCCCAGACCTCCGTTATGACCGCTGTGTTGTGTCAGTAAGTTGTCCCTCTATTTTTAGTCTTCACACATTAGGGACAATGTGTCGATTAAGTTTGGGGGAGGGGGTGTCTTATTGTTTTATTATCTTGTTTTTTAGTCTTTTTTATTTGTCTTTGTGTTGTTTTTATGTGTTTTTGAGTCATATATATATTTATTTATTTTGGATCAAGCATGTTGTAGTTGCTAAAGACATTGAGTGAATGAAGTGGAATAATATAATAGAATTAAAAGAGACAATCTGTGTGCTTAAGTTAGATATGCCAAAAATTCATGACATCTAATTATTTGGAATATTTGTGCTTAGCCTATGTGTGTCAGTTATGGAAAGAAAGTGAAAAAATGTCTAGAAAATCTGTTTGCTTGTTATTTGAGGCGAAATAGTTAAGATGTACATGTTTAGGAGCTGATTCAGGCATTTCTTTGTTAGCCCTTTCTTACCATTATTTGTCTATCCCTGACATTAAAATTGTATCCCTAGTCAGCCCCTTTGAGCCTAAAATAAGATCTTTTCTTTGACACCCTATAATTCCATATTTGTGTCATAAGTGGAAAAATTGAGTTGTTTGGAATATAAAGTGTTGAAAAAGAGACAAAAGAGAGTGAACAATTTTGATGCACCCCAATGAAAAAGTAATAATAAATAGGCAAAAGCCTAAGTTTGGGGGTACCTGTTATTCATCATACACCTCATTCTCTCAAAACAAAAAGAGGGAAAAGATAGGTATGAAGTGAAAAAGAGAATCAAAAGAAAAAGGAAGAATTTAAAGTAAAATAGCTTATGGTACGTAAATTGAGCCTAAATGCCTATTTTTACCTACCCCTGCCTAAACCTACATTACAACCCTTGAAAGTCCTGATGATCATTAATATGTATGTCTATGATTAGTGGAGAATAACAAGTAAACAGGTCTATAGCATTTGGGAAAGATGGAATGAAATTGACATGCATAGGTTAGGTGTTTGTATTTCCATTGACCATGATCTACGTGAATTTGCGAAATATTTAACTTGAAATTCTAGATTGCTGATTATTCATGCTATATACGTTCTAACATATTATCCCATCTTTTATCCATGATTTTGAAGAAGCATTGCTATAACTACTTGATCCATTTCATAGAGTCTTTGTTTGTTTTGTTTTATTTTTGTTTTTGTTTTCTGCTTTACTCGAGGACGAGCAAAGTTTAAGTTTGGGGGTGTTTGATCGATGTATTTTATACACACTTTTTTAGTCATTTTTAGTTAGTATTTTACTCATTTTGTTTATGTTTAGTATAGTATTAGGGTCGTTTTTTTTTGTGTCACAACGGTCAGAAATGGAGAAATGACAAAAAGGAGATGAAATTAACATAAATGAGATGGAATTGCATACTTAAAGGGGCCAATAAATGAAGTCTAAGAAGTCCCGGGAAGTATAGAAAAGATCAGACGAAGTCCGGATGGAAGCGGGCACGGCGAAGCCGGCCAACGCCACCGCGCCATGGCGGCAGCGGCCAGCCTTGGCCGACCATCAAGTCGTCAAACTCTCGATTTTGAGCGTCGTGGCGCCGGCTAGCGAACCACGGCGCCCGACGGTATTTTTGACGTTTTGGGCCGAATTTGACACGTTTTCAGGGTCCAAAAGGGATAACTTTTTCTACCTACATAATCCTTAACCCTTTACCTAAAGGTTTCTATAATATTTCCTACCTACATAATCTTTAACCCTTTACCTAAAGGATTCTATAATTTTTCCTACCTACATAATCCCTAACCATTTACCTAAAGGATTTTTGGGTTATAAATAGTATCTACATCATTAGAGGGATTGAATTCATCATTGTACATACAACACAACTTAGGAGGCTAAGATTGGAGGCTTTTCAAGTATTTTCTTTTTTTCTTTTTGCTTTGTTTATTTCAGTTCATGTATGGAGATTGTATTAGTTCTTAGCGTGACTATGGCTATGAGCTAATTACTTATTTAGGGATTTCCTTGTGATTCTCTTGAAACTCTTATTCATGAAGTAATACATTAGTTGATTTCTTCTTCACTTGTTTAAGATTTATTCAATAGTTGCTTTGATTGCTTGATAATTAATTGATCACTAGTTATCATCACTTATATGAGTTCTAATCGAAATCCGAAAGGGGAGTTTGTGAATATGCTATAGTTGAATAAACATAGGTTTAAATCGTGGACGAAAGTACCCTGCTACTTGTGTAGCTTAATAGGTTATTGCTCTTAATCCTCCTTTGTAGTCAATCTTGTCATCGAAAGATAGAAGGGTTCTCCATTGGGGTTGAGTGTTTATATTACCTTAACAGGAGTATAAAACGGCTTAGTTAACCTGCTATGTAGTAGAAGAAGAAGTCAGTTTAATTGTATTAAAGATTGAATATAATGGATAGTTGATGATCTTGGAAGCCCTAATTCTCCATCATAACTGATTTAAATCAAAGTATTTTCATAATTAGTTTATTTCCTGCATTATTAGTTTAGAATTCCAACTCAATTAACGTTAACCAAATAGAAACTAAAGCATAGATAATCGGTACTTGAAAACTAGTCTCTGAGAACGATATTCGGTCTTACCTAAACTATATTACTTGTAACGATACGTGCAGTTGCGTTAAGCGTGTGTATAAATCGCACATCAATCTTCCATGTTGACGTGGGAGAATCCCTGCTCAAGGGTAACAACTCTAGAATTTTGATTATCTTGGAATATATCACATATTCTATCCCAAGTAGTTATAGTCGTAGCGTCTGGTTCAATAATCGTTTGTAACATGTCGGTAGAGATAGTGGAGTAAATCCACTGAAGAACAGTGGCATCAAGTATCGTCCATAACTTAGGATCATCTACGGATTTAGGCACCTCCGTATCCACAGGAGCCGCAAAAATTATGTGATGGAGGACTTGATGCGAGCGTGAATTTTGAATAGTTTGGCTCACGTCGCGCATTGGACATTTTCTATTTCAAGAATAATAGGGATGTGATTCTTGATGTTAGAAACAATAAGGGTAGGGTGAAACATGTTCTTTGACGTAGACATAACGAAGGAAAAGTAGGTGATTGAGGGATTTGGAAGAAAATTTTGGGAGGAGAGGAGGGAAGAGGCTCGGAGTCTGAGAAGACTGCACAAAAATCGAGGAGGTAGCGGAACGAAGTGGTAAAATTTTGTGAACCTAGACATCTGATACCACGAAAGAAATAATCTCTTGATTATTTTCATTAATGAAAGAGTATACATACAATTTTACAATTTTCATAATAGAAAATTCTTATTTCTATTCTAATCTCAAAACCTTATTCTACTTGTATAATAATTATGATATCTAATTATATACAAAATTATCCAAAAATCAATGCTCCAAACCGTGATGACGGTATACTATTTATCAGTAACAAAGCACTGTTCTAACTTCTTTTTGAATGTAGAAAAGAAATATACTATATAAATCAAATGAAAGGTAAGTTTGTTGCATGAATTTAGGTGTGGTCCACCTACGATTGCATTTTGTATGAAACAATATTCTAGTACTCCATACAATATATAAAGTTCGAGTGGCTTGGCTTAAGAAAGAAAAACAAGTATGTTTATGATTAACCTCGGGAAAGGAACATAAATATAGGAGAAATGATGAATATGCTATTTTCCACTTATGGAATGATCAAAACACGTCCGGTTGGTGTTTAATTGGCTTTCTGCCTCTTATTATTTCCAAAAATTTATCAGTTATTTTCTCTTAAATAACTTTTACAAATAATTATTTTTTAAGAAAAATAAATACTTTTTAGAGAAAAATAAATTTGACCAAACAAGCAATAAAATGTTCTAATTTATCTTTAATCAAAATTTTGAAAAATTATTGTGTCAAGGAGTGAACGAAACATAAGAACACATAGTTCATTCAATAATTCTCTATATTTAATTCATTATTTCACTAATTATAAACATAGTCACATATCATAAATACGAAATATACTAAAAAGTTCATAATTGAATTGTATTATAATTAAAAAATAAATTTTGCTACGACAAACAATACGAAGAGTGAAAGTTCACTTTTACTAAAAAAATATTTTGCTTTAAAGATCAAACACCTCCCCCACTTTTTATCTCAATTGAATATTGTATATACTTTTTCACCCTCTAATAAAGACCTTTATCCTTTTTATTTGTGATATTATGATATTACAATAACAACATACACAGTATAACCCATAAGTGGGGTCTGAAAGGGTGTACACAGACCTTTACTTCTACATTAAGTGATAGAGATGTTGTTTTCGATAGACTCTCGACTCAAACATAAGCAATACGGAAAACGAAACAACATAAGTAAAGAAACTACATATAATAACAAAAATCAGTCTAAGAAAAGGAACAATAACATAAATATCACAAATATCGTACACTAATTGAAGACATAAAACACCAAGATAATAACATAACTCCAAGGTCAAGAAACTACCAGAGTAATACTACGACTGCAGGTATGAACATATACATGACAACATTCAACTACTTACTAGTCTTCTACCCTAATTTGTGTCCTTCATAACCTCATATCTATGGTCATGTCCTCGGTGAGTTGTAGTTGTGTCATATCATGTCTAATCACCTCTCCCCAATACTTCTTCATTCTACCTCTATCTCTCCTGAAACCATCCATAGCCAACCTCTCACACCTCCGCACTAGGGCATCCGTGCATCTCCTCTTCACATGTCCGAACCAGCTTAGCCTCACTTCCCTCATCATGTCCTCCACCTTGGTCACCCCTACCTTATTCTGAATATCTTCATTCTTAATCATATCTCTTCTTGTATGTCCACACATCCACCGCAGCATCCTCTCTCTGCCACCTTCATCTTCTAAATGTGAGAGTTCTTGACTAGCCAACACTCTTCCCCATACAATAAAATTGGTCTAACCACTACTCTATAGAACTTGCCTTTAAGATTCGGTGGAACCTTCTTATCACACAAGACTCCAAATGTGAGTCTCGGTTTCATCCACCATACACCAATACGGTGTGTAAAATCTTCGTCAATCTCCCATATTCTTGGATGATAGACCCAACATACATGAAACTTTATCTCTTTTGAATGTAACGACAATTTTAAATTTTTGGATATTTTTACCAAAAATATACTTTTCGTAGCATTATTTCAGTATATATGACTTGCAATGATAGGTGACACGAATCCCGAGACAATCGGGAAATTTTTGGATTGATTTTAGTAAGTTTTGAAGTTTAAGTAAAAGAGAAGAAGAGGTTTGACTCACAATTGACTTTGGGGTAAATGCATCATTTTTAAAATTTCGTCGACTCTATTAGATCCAAAATAGGATTTATGACTTAGTCGAGTCACTGATTCGGGTACCAAAGGGTTCGGGTGATATTTGAGTACTTGGTTGAGATTTATATCATTTTGAGGAAGTTATGATATTTCTGTGGATAAGTGTATCTTAACGACCTCGTACGGGTGTTTCATCGATTTGAGCAGCTTCGTAGTGTGGTTTACAGTCAAGTTGCACTCTTGGTTGGTGTTCATGGGTTTCCGAACGAGTTTCGGATCGTTGGAAGAGAAATTAATTAAAGTAAGAATTGGAGTTGATGTTGGTCAACATCAAGTCAAGATGACATTTTCGGGTTTTCTGAGTGCACAGCAGGTCTGAAGCATTTTTTATGATCAAAATGTACTTTTGGTTTGTATCTGGTGTGCACATGTTGGTTTTGCTCTTCGTGATCGCGTGGCACAGACCGCGATCGCAAACTTCTGTCTCTTTGGTCAGAGAGGTTGCGCACCCTTGGGGCTGCGATCACAAAGGTCCATTTTTTCATGGTCCCGCGATCAGGTGATTGGATCCGCGATCGCGATGAAGGAGATTGTTGGGCAGAATAAAAATCCAATTTCGTGGTTCTTTGTTAATATTTTGATTTTGGAAGCTCGGAATTAGGTGGTTTTAATGACTTTTTTGCGAGGGTAAGTTTTTAACATCCAATTTATCGTTATATCTTCGATTATTACGGAATTAAATCATATAATTCATGATTTGAGCTTGGAAATTTGGGTGGGTCATAAAAATAAATTTTCAAGTAAATTATTAAATTGAAGGTCGATTTATGAATGGATTTCAAAGATTTTCGATATACTTACTATTTAAATGGGTAAATAAATTTCGCATTAAAATTTCAATTTATCCTTGTGGGCTTGGGGTTGGCTTTTTGGCTATATTTTTGGAATATGAAATAAAACATAGCAATATGGGTATCATTGGAGATCCAGTCTTCCATGTTTCTATGTTGCGGAAGTGTATCGGAGATCCAGCGAGAGTTTTCCCTGCTAGTGAGGTCCAGGTGACAGAGGGGTTATCGTATGAGGAGATTCCCATAGCGATACTCGATCGCCAGGTCAGGCGACTACGGACCAAGGATGTGGCTTCCGTCAAAGTCTTGTGGAGAAATAATAACCGAGAGGAGATGACTTGGGAAGCGGAAGATGACATGTTGAGGAAGTATCCTCACTTATTCCCTATACCTTCAGGTAATTCATCTTCCCTTACTTGTCAAGTTTTAATTGAAGTATTTCTTTTGCTTAAATATTTTTTTATGTGGCCATGTGTGGCATTATTGGTATGTCGGGGTTGTGAAAGGAAACTATGTCGCTAATTATAAGTTTGACTCCGAAAGAACATTCGGGGACGAATGTTTCTAAGGGGGGAAGAATGTTACACCCCGTATTTTTCAGGACATGTTTTAAGAACGTACGTAAGAACTCACAAGTGTTAAGATTTGAGACTTGTAAAAATTTATCGGAATTATGAAATTGTCGGAAAACGTATTATTATGACGAATGGGAGGGCGACACGTGTCTCCCCCCCTGATGATGCCTTGGACGAATTTTGCAAGGGCAAGAGGGTCATTGGACCTTTGTTAGCAAGACAAGTCTTGCAACTTGAGAGCTTGAGATTCTTGACTAAGTCAAAGGACCCACAAGGCTTGATATTTGATAAGAACTCATCCAAACCGCCCATTTGTTTATATCTTGACCCTCAATTACACTATATAATACTAGTAGTGCAAGACAAGCTTAACACTTAGCCAAAATTTCACAAAAATTTGAAGAACTCAAGCTTGAGCTCTCGGGTTCACTCCCATTTGAAAAGAAAAAAAAATTGTTTCTTGTTCTTTAAGCTCCACACTTTAAACCAAGGTTCTTGAGTGTATTGTAAGCATACCTCAATAGAAAAATCTCGGAAAAAGATAGTTTTCGGGTTAGTCGCAAAGCGAAAACCTAGTTGTCTTTCTAGGTTTTGTTTGGAGATTTGAAGGAAATTTGTTGGTGTTGTTCTACGGGTCTCAACTAGCGGATTGAAGCATCTTGAAGAGGCTCTAAGTTGCTAAGGAGCGACTTCGGATTTGGAGTTGGATTAAGATTCGTTAAGGTATAATCTTGTCCCTTAAAAGTGTTACAAGATTATTTATATTGTTGTTAGCTTTACATATTGCTAGCATGAAGTATATGTGTTGAAGTTTATAAGTATTATGGATTGTTTGTAGCCTTAGAATCCGAAATTGTAATGTAAGCCATGTGAAGTTGGATTACAAATTGGTCGTTTATTAGAATCGTCGCATGTTAATTACTTGGAGATTATAGTAGTTATAATCGATTGCGACTTGATATCATGTTAGGCTAATAACTTGGATTGAAATGGAAATTGGATAGGAATTGATGTTGTAGTACTTCAAGTTAGCCGAATTGGCCTAGTAAGTTGTATTAATTTGATATCTATTGTGGGGCGGAATTTTACACGTCTAGTAGGCGTGTAATCCCCTATTGTTGATTGCATTGTTTGGGCCTTAAATGTGGCGTGTTTGGTTATTGTATTCGGCCTTGAAAAAGGTGGCAAAGTAAATAGAAACAAAGGAGGTGCTGTCCGATTTTCCGTAGAATTTAGAAACTTTACACTTATAATATTCTACGTTTGAAGTAAGTCGTTAATAGACGTATTGTGGATATTATAGGTTGATATTCTACGGGCGGGAATTTGTATTTGGCAAGTGGTTTGACCCGAAGAGGTATGTAGAACTTTTCCTATCTTTTGAGCATGACTAGTTACACGTATATAGTACGGTGAGCGTCTGAGATCTTGATATCCTTTACTAGTTTTATGAATGGCCAAGTCGGGTGAGTTAGGGGATTAACTCACTTCTTTGAAAGGATTAAGGATGTCTTAAGTTTTATTAAAGTTAAGGGACTTGAAGAATTTTAAAGTATGTGATACTTGTTTCGTTTTAAACGTATAAGTCCCTTGGATAGGAAATTGTATTTGGCTAAGGTATAAAGTTAATATAACGACTTTATGGGGAGTTTGTTATATTAGCTTTATGGAAGGATAAATGACTTTATTTTAATAAAAAGGCAATTTGATTTTAAGGCATCAATTGCCTAAGGTTTTATAAGAAAAGGAGTCACTTGATTTAGAAACCTAACTTTATTTCTAAAGGTATTGTGACTTGCCTTGAAATGTAATTTGGACTTGATACTATGGTTAATAGTATCTTGGAAGTTTTATATGAAAAAGAGTCATTTGTTTTAAAGAGTAGAAGTATGTAATACTTTGGGTTAAATTCCCGGATCTTTAAAAAGACATGTTAGTGCCTTAAGTAAACTAAAATGAGAGTGTATGTGAACAAGAATAATAAGAAGTTAGGGGATTCTTAACTTGCTTATGTATTGCATGATAAGCGGTTTGTGCTAGTGGTATGTTATTCTTTCTGGTCATTCCGGGTTTGTGGCATTTGCATATTCCGTGGATTTGCTACCCACGATGCGAGGAATACCTCACGCGAGTCATGAGGGCTTATGCGGGTGAAATAGTCCCGTGCGGGCGGGTCCGACCTATGCGAGAATACCTCGTGCGAGTCGTAAGGGCTTATGCAGTGAAATAGTCCCGTCACGAGGAATACCTCACGCGGGTCCACGCGACCTATGCGGGTGAAATAGTGTCACGACCCAACCTCGGGCCCGCGACTGGTGCCTTACCCCGGGCACCCTAGTGATACAACATCAGAGAAAATCAGCGGAAATAAAAACTCATGAAAGAAAAACAGTGAAATAAGAATACAGACTAACCCCAAACGGTTACCTGTTTCTGCAAAAATGAAAACTTGAACAGTTACATCCTTTACAACCACACTTGCAGCGGTGTTACTGGACCTCTAAGAATTTTATAACAATAATGACGGGACGGGGCCCATGCCCACTGAATGTACAAAAGTCTACAACTTGAGCCGTACCACATGACAAGCTTAGGAGATATGGAGCTTTCAGAAGCGAACAACGATCCTAAGAGTGCGGATCGACAAGCTATGTACCTCAACTCGCGGCGTGAGCGGCCGAAGGAGGTCGAAGACAACAGTACCAAGTATGTGGCGAAAAATCAGTAAATGAAATCATAATAGTCTATATAAAGCAGAGACATGTATGATAACCAAACTACGATTCACAATATATAATGCGATCGTGTCAACTCGAGGACTCATGCCCGTAGAATCATCACTCAAATACAACCCGGGAATTTAACCCGCACAATAGCCGCATGCCCGGCATCTCACCTCGGTATAAGCATGGCCCTGGAACCGTCCTAGCGGGCCCATACCCGTGGACCATCCAACGTGTCGGTATGCCCAAAGGAGATAACAAGATAATAATCACTGTGGAAGCATACCCGTGGGCCACCCAACGTGTCAGTATGTCCAAACAAATAACAAGATAATACTCACTGTGGAAGCATACCCGTGGGCCACCCAACGTGTCAGTATGTCCAAACAAACAACATGATAATACTCACCGTGGAAGCATACCCGTGGGCCACCCAACGTGTCAGTATGTCCAAACAAACAACATGATAATACTCACCGTGGAAGTATACCCGTGGGCCACCCAACGTGTCAGTAGGTCCATCAATCAAACAGATAGCCGGCCCTCCATCGAGGGACTCGGTAGCACAAAATCAAACACTTGCACAACAAAGGCTATCATAACAAGCATAGGCAAGTTCAACGTACTTTCATTTTATGTCAACAATCCGGGTTTCAACCCCAAAATACTACATACTTTCATTCTTTAAAACAAATGACTCTTTTTTTGTATAAAACTTTCAAGATACTATTAACCGTAGTATTAAGTCGAAATTACGTTTCAAGACAAGTCACAATACCTTTTTAGAAAATACGTTTTCGGGCTTCTAAATCAAGTGACTTCTTTCTTTTAAAACCTTAAGCAATTGATGCTTTTAAATCAATTTGCCTTTCGTTATTTCAAGTCATTTAACATACTTAAATTACTTAGAGTAAACCACTCTTTTTATCTTTCCATAAAGCTATTATAACCAACTTCCCATAAAGCCGTTATAACACTTTATACATTAGCAACTTACCTACTTCTTTACAACCAAGAGACCTAAACTTTCCAACAAAACAAGTATCAATAGTACTTAAAGTCTCTTAACCTTTGAAAACCAAGATACCCTTAATATATCACATTAAGTCATTTATAAGTCAAGTCTCTTATCTTTTAAAAACCACAAACCATTTTTTTACCTACATAAAGTTGTTATAACAAACTTCCCATAAAGCTGTTATAACACTTTATGTTTTAAACCAACCAATTGCAACTATACGCATCTATGAGACCAAGAGGGCTTATTCTTTAACAACCTAGTACCCATTACTAACGAATAAGATTTTTACTACTTTTCCACACAATCAAGCCCTTTACACTTCATATCAAGTCAAGGCACAAAAGGGAAATCAAATTCCTTTAACACACGTGCGTCTACCGCACTATATATTTCACAAATAATCATGCTCAAGAGGATAGGAAGAATCACATACCTCGCGACGATTATCGACAAGTAGCAAACTGTTCCAAAGTACTATACTCTTGCTAGCCTTTTTCACCCTCCAAGTAGAATATGCTACTCGTAGTACTTCGCCCTATAATGGTCATAATACGTCTATTAGCTCCTAGCTTTAACGTATAATACTCTAATTGCAAAGCCCCTTATTCTAGGGAAATTCGACAAGACTTCATTTGTGCATGCGTCTTATGCCACCTTTTTCAAGGCCGAATTCAGTAACCAACCACGCCCCATTTAAGGCTCAACAAAGTAGTTAACAATAGGGGATTACACGCCTACAAGACGTGTAAAATTCTGCCCCACAATACCAACAAGTCTAAACTACAATGTCAATTCGGCACATTTGAGGGACAACAACACAAAGTCTCCTTTCCAATTTCTTTTCAATCCAAGTTATTTAGTATGACATGTAATCAAGCCGAAATAGATTAAAGCTACTACAATCCTCTAGTAGATAACATGCGACGACTTTAGGTAACGACCAAATTGTAATTCAAATTCAAATGACTCAATCATGTCAATTTCGGATTTCTAGCCTTCAAAAATCCATAGTACTTACCAATCTCTAATACATGCTTCACGTGGTCTAAATCAACTATAACAAGTATTATAACTTATATCCAAGAGAAGGGGGAAACTTTTACCTTTTGGAATAGCCCTTTTTCTTCAACTTCTTTCCCGTCAAACTCGTCCACCCGCGCTTCCCACAAGTTTACCAACACTTTGCCTTCTTGCCGCCGCTCCAACAATTTTTCCCTTAGGCTAGGTTTTCTTCACAAACTAGAGAGAAAGGGAGAGGAGTTCTTGGAAGGGTTTCCAAGATGAAATGGCCAAGTCTTCCAAGACTTGGCCCTAAAATAGGACCCTTTTCTGGTCAAAAGGATGGGAGGGACACTTGTCACCCTCCCATAGGCTTTTAACAAAATATCCCCTGTTTTTCGCCCTTTCTGCAGAAAAATCCGCCAGCGCGCGCCCACTTCGAGAATAATTACCTGCATTCTGCGCGGCCTACATTCGGCGCGCGGCCTGCGTCGGCGCCTGCAACCTCAGCGAACCCCAAGATAACCGGCCGCGTACTGCGACCCTGAACCGAAACTACTGCTTTGCCTGACTGCGCACCGAACTTGTAACTTCCATAACTTTCGACTCCGATGTCCTATCGACGAGCGGTTTGTTGCGTTGGGGACTAGATTTAACGGACTACACACTAGGCTTTTTAAACACCTATCAATTCTTAACAACCGGGGTGCAACACTCCAAGGTAGACTCAAAATCCGTCCAACACATGTTTGTCAACTTATCTTATCTTCTTGAATTTACGGGGTGTAACATTTTCCCCCCCTTAGAAACATTCGTCCTGAATGTTCCTCCTAAGTCTCCAAAACGCATGCACCGGTATAGTCTTCACTACTATACCCACAAAATCAATTATGCCTCCCATGGCCATAATACAACCCAACGTGTATAACATCACTATTTTCTCCACCC
The DNA here is from genome assembly GCA_029844215.1 of Przewalskia tangutica. Lineage (NCBI taxonomy): Eukaryota > Viridiplantae > Streptophyta > Magnoliopsida > Solanales > Solanaceae > Przewalskia > Przewalskia tangutica. Next base: position 112,237,611 of record CM056718.1, read on the forward strand.
CTGGTCTAAAGGATACTCTCCTCATATCCTTACTTCACAAAAAAGATCGCTTCCATTCTCTTAACACACGTTCACTTCTCTGCTTACTCGTCGTACCCTTCTCGTACACCTGAACTCTTTCTATTATACATACCACAATTCAGTCGCCGCTTCAGTTTCCCCAACCTTGGAGTCACTATCTCCAAACTTGGTCATCTTACTAATCCACGTCATGAAGGCTACCACTTCCATCTCACACTACCTATGGAATTATCCCACAATGTATTTCACGCATACCAAGTACTTCGACAAAGACTAACCGTAAATCTTTTACCCAAGACGGCCTTACATCTAGGTTTCAATTGTTATAATTTCTAAGGTTCAAACTTTTCTCATCCCCAGACTTACCCTTTTCAATAACCAGGCTTCTAAATCACATTTTTAACACAAAGCTATCCGAACATAGCACTTAACACATCACCATAACATCAATGCATACTAGTCTTTAGAGGGTTAAGAATATACCTGTAACTATTGCTTCACTTTCCCTTTGTCGTTCTAATCATGCTCCTTCCCTGCACGGCACACAAAAGGAGGAGATGAACCAGTCTCTGATCCCGAAGGCTGAGTCTCTATATCCGCGCTACCTCTGGTTGGACAATTTCTCGCAAAATGGCCCTGCTGGCCGCACGTAAAACAAACTCCCATACTAGCACGACACTCCCCATCATGGAGCCTACCACAACAGCCATAACGAGGTAGGGGTGGTCCCATCTGACTAACATATCTGTTTCCCCAAAACACGAAACTCGAGCCCACGACCGCTCAGAATCTCCGAAAGTCCGAAGGCGTGGTGGAGCACTCCGTACTGGCGGAGGCGCATAACTAGTCTGGCTGCCGAAATTCGCCTCGAAGGTCACGGATGACCCTACCGCCCGGCCTCTTCTGCGATCTTGGTTATTCCGCCGACTCTACGTTCCTCGATCTGCTGCGCGCAGGCTGGATGCGGGCAATGTCCATGCCCGGCTGAAGAGCTACTCCTGTGCACCCCTCCGCTAAATAATCATCGAGCCCGGTGACATAACGGTGCACTCTATCCTCCATGTTTGCCACTAAAGCAGGGACATACCGGGCCAACGAGTAAAACTCTACATTGTATTCCCGAACAGTCCGCGTTACGCCTCAACATCAAAAATCTATCGCCGCACTCTTACCATACGTGGCGGCAAGAAATGGCCAGGAAGGCCTCGAGAACTCGTCCATACACCGAGGCGCATGCTCTCCGGGGCGGCTCATGAATCAAACGATCATTGCGGTATCACGCGGCGGTGTGAACCCAAAACCACCGACTCGGTCTCGAAGCCTTGATCACTCTCATGATCGTTGGATGAACTCTGCGGATCATCCTCGTGCCTCGACCCGTAGAACTCGGGTGGTGCAACTCGTAAAATCCCGAAGTCTCAAACTATCGACCTCGGGTGAACCACGGTACTACTGGGCTGGGCTGCTGCGTCGGCCTATCTCGTGTCTCGCCATGATCCTCGCTAATAATCGCCATCTCCTTGTAACCCATCTCCTCGCCCGGTGTGGGGCCGAGGCTCAGTGCCGTGGTCTCGGTGAGACCGCCGCTCTACTCGCAGCCTCCTCTGCGCTTGCCGCCACGGGCTCTAGTTGCCTTGCGTGGAGGCATCACTGGTATACAAAGAATACGTCAGAGGGAGTCTAACTTATAACACAACTCTAAGGCACGATCTCAGAGTGAGAATAATGGAAACCAATCCTAAATATCTTATAGCCTCCTGATTATAGATGTGGTGCACAACACACCGATAATCAAGACTCTACTAGATACGATGCGTAGACACTTTTCGAGGACTAATCGCTCCGATACCACTTTTGTCACGACTCGACCTCGGCCCACGGTGGCTTACCGTGTCACGACCAGCTGGGCGTGGATCGTGCCTTACCCCGCACCTAGTGACACAACATCGAGTAATCTGAACATAAAACAACAACGTGAGATAATGAAATATAAAACAATAATCATGAAAACTTGCCTTAGATATATAAATAACCTCTTTTACAAAGAAACGCTTTAATCCTTTTACAAACCACCTTGCAGCGATTACTACGGACCTAAGAAATGATATGACAACAATGGCGGGACGGGGCCCCGCCAACCACGAATGTAAACACTTACTACGACGTGACTACACCACTGATAAGCCTCCGAGAAACGGAGCTTCCCAAACGCCGAATGTGACCACGAGAGCTAGGACCCGGCGGCGGTGTACCTCAACTGCGGCGTGAACGCGGCCCGAAGGAGGTCGATAACAGTGCAGAGTATGTGAAACTAAAAATCCGCAAATGAAATCATAATAGTCTATAAAGCGGGAGACATGTATGATAACCAAACTACGCTTTACAATAACTAGCGAGTCATATCAAGTCGTGACTCACGCCTCAAGTTATCACCAAAGAACATAACAATGGGTCTCACGCCACAACATCAATCGTGCGCGTGGGACACATTCTCTCACGGCGCTTTATGATATAAAAGTTCCAAGGAACACATGAACACCAGTCCCACTGCACCATAATAACACCGTGCGGGGTAAATGCGAAGGCATAGCCGACTACTAACACCAGTACCAACAAGGTCATGAATCGTATCATAAGATGCATCTGGCCGTCACATGATCAAAGCCGCCACTTGCCGCGATATCTAATGTGCGCGTCTAGTCACGGAACTTCCGCGACTCGCGTAGGCAATCTCATCGGCCGCGTGGCGTCCCCGCGTCGAGGGTAGCTACTCCGGCGTCGTCCCCGACTTCGCGATCGCATAGCCCTGAGGACGCGTGCCCATAAAGGGCGTCACTAACACGGAACTCGTAGTTCGCGCAGGCCGGGACTGCGTGAGGTATTCTCGAATCATAGGTCCATCGACACTTTGAGTCTACCCGCGTCGGAGGCGACTTAACCGGAATCATCTCAAGAGATGAATGCCACAATACTATCATAACGACCGATAGTTAATAAGCACAATCAAGAAACCCTTCACACAAACATCACAAGATACTAACACACGTAGCATCCTAACACGTTTACTTATCAAAGCAACAAGAAAGTCTTACAAGGCTATCACCAACCAACACAACCAATACAATAAAGTATTCACACAAGGTACTTTCTACTAACAAGTTCGTATCTAACCCCAAAGTACTTCACACATTAAATCTTTAAAAGATCGCTTTCTTTCACATAAGTCACACAATACCCGTAGTATAAAAATAGAGTGACTATCCTTTTAAGAAAACTAAAACTCTTACCTTTGTAAAATCAAGTAACAACATTATTTTCCAAACGTCAAGTTTGCCTAATTTCAAATGTTCACGTTTCTTATTTTAGAAAGGTTTCGTAGTTCATAGCTTTATTCATTTAAGAATATAATTCTCTTTTAAACAATCGGAGAAACATAAGCCTTATCGTGAGTAGGATATTCTTGTTTATAACAATCTTATTACAAGACCATGATCTAGGAAATATCATTTTGTCTCATCTTAGCTTCATGCGGATGGAAGTTTCTCTGGTTTTAATAATACTTAATTATTCAAAACATTTCCTTTTAACGTATTTGCGATGGTTTGTCGATACACATCCTGATTTACAAAATAAGAAAAACGTTCTTAAGCCGATATACAAAAATTCCCATAAAGCTAGTATAACTCTTAAGTTCTCAAAACCAAGTATTACTTCTCTTTCAAAACGATTTGAAATCTTTTGAAATACTTCAAGTTCTTTATGATCACACATCAAGCGCTTATAAACAAATCATTTACCTTTTAAAAACCACAAAGTGTTTTCTTATCTACATAAAGTCGTTATAACCAACTTCCCATAAAGGCGTTATAACACTTTATGTTTTAAACCAATCGAATACATTTATCACATGTACGTCTACCGTACTACATAGTTAACACATATCATGCTAGAGGAGATAGGAAGAGGTTCACATACCTCGCGACGATTATCGACTAATAGCAAAATGCTCAGTACCTCAAGCCGTCGGCTACTCCTTAAGCCAAGTAGAACGCGCCACACGTAGTACTTGACCTATAAGGCCACGCGCTTATTAACATCGTAGAACATTCTACGTAAAATTCGGCCTCACCCGCATGACGCGTAAATCTCCTCTCTCTGTCGGGTACCATCAAGCCAACCGGGGGTTATACGTCTAACCCTAACTGTACAATTCTAATCCACGGTACTCTTACACAAGTCTCATCATGTCTGAGTCCATGTAATTACTGATTCGACTATATATAGTATACTTCAACTATATACTCCTGACATGTAATATCCAATTACAATAGGGGACAAGATAATTACCTCGATAAGCCCATAATTATCCAAGCATAAAGTCGATCTGGGCAATCGTTTAGCTCGACTCCGAGCGCTCAACCCGCTCTAAACCACCCTTAGAAGTTCTAACCAACTTCTACACAATACTCCAACGGACTATGGAGATTTTCCTAGGGTTTCGGTTTTGTGACGGGAAGTATAATAGTATTTCGGGCTTTTCAAAGGTATAACCTTAGGATACAACAAGGTATAAGGCTAAGGTAATTTGGGCATTATAACAATACTTGGAGTATTTCTATACCACTGAGGGGTATTATCTAAAGCAACTAGGCTAGGGGTACCCACGGCCACACCAAAGGAGGGGTGCTGCCCTCGGCCTACCCCACTAGGGGACTCTCGACGAGGGCCTGCGAAAAGGGAGGGAAGGCTCTCAAGACTTAGGCAATTTTGTGAATGCATTAGTCTTGAGGGAGGGTATTTATAGGTCAAGCCTCGCCAACCAATGGCAAGATGAAGACAAGTGCAAGGCAAGTGTAGGGTGAGGATTTGGGCAAGTGTCCTTCGCCAACTTGCACACAAAATATCTTACCAACAACTTGACCAAGTTGGCAACTCAATCGGCCATATTGCCGTTTCAAGTCCATCACTTGGAGGTGACAAGTGTTGCCCTCCGTTGGTCCAAAATGTTTCGTCTCTCGGAAAAATCCGCAAAATACTAAATGACATAGCGGAAATTCCCTACGAAAAGTGTGAAAACGTTTAGTCGAACGACTCTAGCAGGGTGTTGTGCACAAACATATTTCGGCCCAAGGTGCCACGTGGGGTGACACGTGTCGCCCCGATTCGCCCAAAATATTTCGTCTTCCGAAAATATCCAAAACGGCCAAAATCTCAAAATCAAGCGGGCCCCACAAATCAGTAAATTTCTCCGTGGGCCCACGTGACCACTTCCAAAAATAAAATTCCATAATTCTCTAATATTCCAGAAGTCCGAATACCAAATCTGGGAATCAATTCCCGTTAACGAACCTTTTTCCTTCACAAAACCGAAACTTTTCCGTGGAAAAAATAGCGCCTCTTTCTTCCTTTCCAATCTTTCGCCGTATTCTCGCACGCGTCGTCCTCGCATACATACCACGGAACTACGGGTATAACATTCTTCCCTTAGAAACATTCGTCGAATGTTCCTTCTAAGTCTCAAAACAAACGTGCGCCAGTATAGTCTTCACTACTATACTTACGAAACAATCCTGCCATACCTGGCCATGGAAACACCTGCGCAAAACTTACATCTAAGTCCACGAGGAAACACCTCTAACATCACCACAAATAATACTACTTTGTCACTTTGTCGCGAGCCTTGCTCCGACGACCCAACAAATGGTACCGGGCTGCGCGATCACCGAAGGCGTAAATGCGCTCTTACCACATTTCTGATACTGCTTTAGTATCCAAAACTCGGGGTTACTATCTCTAACGTGGTCATCATTAACTGGGAACATTCTGGATGGATCTTCGATACTTTCCCGAACATAACAATACGAAAGACCGGACGTCCTTCCTCCTAAGTCGGACGGCAAATGCTAACATATAGGCAATCTGGCCTATTCTTCACATGAACTCACAAGGGCCCAAAGTAACTCGGGCTAAGTTCCTTCGCTTTCCAAAACTCGTCACACCACTGTCCGGTGGTACTTTCAAGAAGACCGTCGGCTGAACTCTGGCGTCGTCGCCGATTATCCGCACGATTCCTCCGAGTGCCGAACTCCTTCTAGACAAGCTTCACCCTATCCACGATCTGTGGAACAAGCTCAACCAACTATCTCGAACCCCCAACATCGAACCAATCGGCCGTGACTTGCATTTCGCCTACATGGCGTCACAAGACGACATCCGAATACTGAATTGGTAGCTTAAACACTTCAACCGAGACAACGATCCTCACAGCTACCGCGAAATCAAAACACCGGCGGGGCGAATGCGTCTGAGGAGACTCACCTGAGTTCTAGCCGCTCGTACAAACTCCCGAAGAGAAACAGTACCACTGGCTCCACTGTCAAGCATAAGGTGAAGGTAGGCACCCGTGCAACCTCACAACCTTTTGGATAACATCAACACCGCCGAGGAACGACCACGACCAAGAACACGATAGTCGCCCCATCGGCCCGACCACCGGTCGAACGCATCCACGAACTTGCACGGGCTAACTAAACACGGGCCTAACACCCTCGTGACCCTAACACAAAGAGGACCACCACAACCGACCCCACCACCAAACCTACCGCGGGTTGACCGTACGTAGCCTCAACCCCGACCGTGGCGCAAATACCATCTCCCGGAAGAACAATCTTACTAAACACGTTACGAAAACTGGCGGTCTTAGCTCGACTACCTTCTTTCAAATCATGCTACTCGGGGACTTATCCCACGAACATAGCTCACGTGCACTATGCACTCCTATAAGGGTCAAACATAACACTACACCTTTCTCGAGATGGCCTTACCTCTAAGGTCTTTACGTATAACACTCTAAGGCTCACACCTTCTCTATCCCCAAAATCTTACTCGGTTAACCCACCATGATTTCTAATCACAACTAACACACCGCTATCGAACATAGCACTTAAGGCATACTCACCTTGAAAGTTCCGAAGGACCGCGCTGCTCGCCCTCTTCCTGCGTCACTGGTTAACCCGTCGATCTCTACGTTTCTCGGCTGCTGCGCGTAAGCCCGTACGTGCCATGCCAAGCCCAATCAAGAATTACTCTTGCACATCCCTTTCTTAGGTAGTCATCAAGACTCGCGATACATCGGTACTCTCGGTAGCCAAATCCATAGCTAGTAACAAGGTTGTCTCTTGCAATCTATACTCTCGGTTCGATGCGTGGGCGAAGGTTCACATATCATGGCGCGATAGGAACTGCCGTCGCCGCGCTTAAACTCGGGCTAGTGACGTCGCAGAAATCCCGAATGAAGCACTACCCTAGGTAATGATTTGGCCCGTGCCTCGCCACCTCCGAACTCTACTCGCGGCTCCGCCGGTGCCTTGCCCTCTGGGCGGGTTGCCCTGCGCGAGGCATAACGATAAGGAAAGGATTTCGTCGGAGGGTTCAACTTACAACACACGGCTAAGGCACGATCTCGAGTGAGAAGAATAGAAACCAATCCTAAATATCCTATAGCCTCACGATTATTGATGTGGTGCGCACACCGATAATCAAGACTCTCTTGGATACGATGCAGTAGACACTTTCCGAGGATTAATCGCTCGATACCACTTTTGTCACGACCATCGGGCGTGGCGGTGCCTTACCGGGCACCCTAGTGACACAACATCGAGTAATCACGAACATAAAACAACAACATGAGATAATGTAAATATAAAACAATAATCAGGAAACTTGCCTTCCAAGATATATAAATAACCTCTTTTACAAAAGAAACGGTTTAATCCTTTTACAAACCACACGCCTTGCAGTACTACAGACCTAAGAAATGATATGACAACAATGGCGGGACAGGCCCCGCCAAACCCCCGAATGTAAACACTTACTACGGGGACTACACGTGATAAGCCTCCGAGAAACGGAGCTTCCCAATGACGTGACCACGAGAGCTAGGACTAACGATCGGTGTACCTCAACTGCGGCATTTAACGCGGCCCAAGATAAAGTCGATGTGAAACTAAAAATCCGCAAATGAAATCATAATAGTCTATAAAGCGGGAGACATGTATGATAACCAAACTACGCTTTACAATAACTAGCGATCATATCAAGTCGTGACTCACGCCTCAAGTTATCACCAAAGAACATAACAGTGGGTCTCACGCCACAACATCAATCGTGCGTGGGACACATTCCTCATCTTGGCGGTTTATGATATAAAAGTTCAAGGAACACATGAACACGTGTCCCACCTGTACCATAATAACACCGTGCGGGGTAAGTGCGAAGGCATAGCCGACTACTAACACCACGCATCAACAAGGTCATGAATCAGATCATAAGATCTGCCTGCACCGTCACATGATCAAAGGCCGCCACTTGCCCGAGATCTAATGTCGCGCGTCTAGTCCTCGAACTTCCGCTGACTCGCGTAGGCCAATCTCATCGGCCGCATGGCGTCCGCATCGAGGTAGCTACTCCCGGCGTCGCCCCGACTCGCGATCCGCGTAGCCCTGCGGACGCATGCCCATAAGGGCGACACTAACACGGAACTCTCGTAGTTCGCATAGGCCGGGACTGCGTTAGGTATTCTCGAATCATAGGTCCATCGACCGCTGAGTCTACCGCGTGGAGGCGACTTAACCCGGAATCATCTCAAGAGATGAATGCCACAATACTATCATAACGATCGATAGTTAATAAGCACAATCAAGAAACCCTTCACACAAACATCACAAGATACTAACACACGTAGCGTCCTAACACGTTTACTTATCAAAGCAACAAGAAAGTCTTACAAGGCTATCACCAACCAACACAACCAATACAATAAAGTATTCACACAAGGTACTTTCTACTAACAAGTTCGGGTATCTAACCCCAAAGTACTTCACACATTAAATCTTTAAAAGATCAGTTTCTTTCACATAAGTCACACAATAACCGTTTTTTAAAAATTGAGTTACTATCCTTTTTATAAAACCAAAACTATTACCATTGTAAAATCAAGTAACAACATTATTTTCCAAACGTCCAAGTTTGCCTAATTTCAAATGTTCACGTTTCTTATTTTAGAAAGGTTTCGTAGTTCATAGCTTTATTCATTTAAGAATATAATTCTCTTTTAAACAATCGGAGAAACATAAGCCTTATCTGTGAGTAGGATATTCTTGTTTATAACAATCTTATTACAAAGACCATGATCTAGAAATATCATTTTGTCTCATCTTAGCTTATGCGGATGGAAGTTTCTCTTGGTTTTAATAATACTTAATTATTCAAAACATTTCCTTTTAACGTATTTGCAGATGGTTTGTCGATACACATCCCGATTTCCAAAATCAAGAAAAGCGTTCTTAAGCGCTATACCTAACTTCCCATAAAGCTAGTATAACTCTTAAGTTCTCAAAACCAAGTATTACTTCTCTTTCAAAACGATTTCGAAATCTTTTGAAATACTTCAAGTTCTTTATGATCACACATCAAGCGCTTATAAACAAATCATTTACCTTTAAAACCACAAAGTGTTTTCTTATCTACATAAAGTCGTTATAACTAACTTCCCATAAAGCCGTTATAACACTTTATGTTTTAAACCAATCGAATACATTTAGCACGTATCGTCTACCGCACTACATAGTTCACATATCATGCCAGAGGAGATAGGAAGAGGTTCACATACCTCGCGACGATTATCGACTAATAGCAAAATGCTCCGAGTACCTCAATGCTCGGCCACTCCTTGCCAAGTAGAACGCGCCACACGTAGTACTTCAACCTATAAGGCCACAGCGCTTATTAACATCGTAGAACATTCTACGAAAATTGGCAAACACCTCCCCATGACGCGTAAATCTCCTCTCTATCGGGGCCGCCATCAAGCCAACCAGGGGTTATCGCCTAACCCTAACTGTACAATTCTAATCCACGGTACTACTACACAAGTCTCATGTCTGAGTCCCATGTAATTCTGATTCAGACTATATATAGTATACTTCAACTATATACTCCTGACATGTAATATCCAATTACAATAGGGGACAAGATAATTACCTCGATAAGCCCATAATTATCCAAGCATAAAGTCGATCTGGGCAATCGTTTAGCTCAACTCAGGCGCTCAACCCGCTCTAAACCACCCTTAGAAGTTCTAACCAACTTCTACACAATACTCCAACTGACTATGGAGATTTTCCTAGGGTTTCGGTTTTGTACAGACGGGAAGTATAATAGTATTTCTGGCTTTTCAGTAGGTATAACCTTAGGATACAACAAGGTATAAGGCTAAGGTAATTTGGGCATTATAACAATACTTGGAGTATTTCTATACCACAAAGGGGGTATTATACTGAAGCAACTAGGCAGTGGGTACCTACCACACCACAAAGGAGGGGGTGCCTACCCTCGGCCTACCCCACTGGGGACTCTCGACGAGGGCCTGCGAAAAGGGAGGAAGGCTCTCAAGACTTAGGCAATTTTGTGAATGCATTAGTCTTCAGGGAGTGGTATTTATAGGTCAAGCTCGCCAACCAATGGCCAAGATGAAGACAAGTGCAAGGCAAGTGTAGGGTGAGGATTTGGGCAAGTGTCCTCGCCAACTTGCACACAAAATATCTTACCAACAACTTGACCAAGTTGGCAACTCAATCGGCCATATTGCGTTTCAAGTCCATCACTGGAGGTGACAAGTGTTGCCCTCCGTTGGTCCAAAATGTTTCGTCTCTCGGAAAAATCCGCAAAATACTAAATGACATAGCCGGAAATTCCCTACGAAAGTCGTGAAAACGTTTCGTCGAAACGACTCTAACAAGGTGTTGTGCACAAACATATTTCTACCAAAGGTGCCACGTGGGGTGACACGTGTCGCCCCGATTCGCCCAAAATATTTCGTCTTCCAAAATATCCAAAACGGCCAAAATCTCAAAATCAAAGCGGGCCCCACAAATCAGTAAATTTCTCCCGTGGGCCCACGTGACCACTCCAAAAATAAAATTCCATAATTCTCTAATATTCCAGGAAGTCCGAATACCAAATCTGGGAATCCAATTCCCATTAACGAACCTTTTTCCTTCACAAAAACCGGAAACTTTTCCGTGGAAAAAAATCGCCTCTTTCTTCCTTTCCAATCTTTCTGTCGTATTCTCGTACGTACGTCCTCGCATACATACCCTGGAACTACGGGGTATAACACCCCGGGCACCCTAGTGATACAACATCAAAGAAAATCAGCGGAAATAAAAACTCATGAAAGAAAAACAGTGAAATAAGAATACAGGCTAACCCCAAACGGTTACCTGTTTGTACATAAATGAAAACTCGAACAGTTACATCCCTTACAACCCTGCCCACAAATTACTCTGCACTCTAAGAATTTTATAACAATAATGACGGACAGGGCCCGCCATGCCTCAATGTACAAAAGTCTACAACTTCAGGAACCGTACTCACATGACAAGCTTCCGAGATATGGAGCTTTCAGAATCGACAATGATCCTAAGAGTGCGGATCAACAAGCTATGTACCTCAACTCGCGGCATGAACGCAGCCCCGAAGGAGGTCGGACAACAGTACCAAGTATGTGGCGAAAAATCGTAAATGAAATCATAATAGTCTATATAAAACAGGAGACATGTATGATAACCAAACTACAGTTCACAATATATAGTAGCAGTCATGTCAAGTCAGAGACTCATGCCCGTAGAATCATCACTCAAATACAACCCGGGAATTTAACCCGCACAATGGCCGCATGCCCGGCATCTCACCTCGGTATAAGCATGGCCTCGAACCGCCCTAGGGCCCATACCGTGGACCATCCAACGTGTCGGTATGCCCAAAGGAGATAACAAGATAATAATCATCGGAAGCATACGTGGGCCAACGTGTCGGTATGTCCAAACAAATAACAAGATAATACTCATGTGGAAGCATACCGTGGGCCACCCAACGTGTCGGTATGTCCAAACAAACAACATGATAATACTCGCTGGAAGTATACCCGGGCCCAACGTGTCGATGGGTCCATCAATCAAACAGATAGCCTTCTCCATCGGAGGACTCGGTAGCACAAAATCAAACACTTGCACAACAAAGGCTATCATAACAAGCATAGGCAAGTTCAACGTACTTTCATTTTATGTCAACAATCCGGGTTTCAACCCCAAAATACTACATACTTTCATTCTTTAAAACAAATGACTCTTTTTTTGTATAAAACTTCCAAGATACTATTAACCGTAGTATTAAGTCGAAATTACGTTTCAAGACAAGTCACAATACCTTTATAGAAAATACGTTTTCGGGCTTCTAAATCAAGTGACTTATTTCTTTTAAAACCTTAAGCAATTGATGCTTTTAAATCAATTTGCCTTTCGTTATTTCAAGTCATTTAACATACTTAAATTACTTAGAGTAAACCACTCTTTTTATCTTTCCATAAAGCTATTATAACCAACTTCCCATAAAGCCGTTATAACACTTTATACATTAGCAACTTACCTACTTTTTTACAACCAAGAGACCTAAACTTTCCAACAAAACAAGTATCAATAGTACTTAAAGTCTCTTAACCTTTGAAAACCAAGATACCCTTAATATATCACATTAAGTCATTTATAAGTCAAGTCTCTTATCTTTTAAAAACCACAAACCATTTTTTTACCTACATAAAGTTGTTATAACAAACTTTCCATAAAGCTGTTATAACACTTTATGTTTTAAACCAACCAATTGCAACTATACGCATCTATGAGACCAAGAGGGCTTATTCTTTAACAACCTAGTACCCATTACTAACGAATAAGATTTTTACTACTTTTCCACACAATCAAGCCCTTTACACTTCATATCAAGTCAAGGCACAAAAGGGAAATCAAATTCCTTTAACACACGTGCGTCTACCGCACTATATATTTCACAAATAATCATGCTCAAGAGGATAGGAAGAATCACATACCTCGCGACGATTATCGACAAGTAGCAAACTGTTCCAAAGTACTATACTCTTGCTAGCCTTTTCCACCCTCCAAGTAGAATATGCTACTCGTAGTACTTCGCCCTATAATGGTCATAATACGTCTATTAGCTCCTAGCTTTAACGTATAATACTCTAATTGCAAAGCCCCTTATTCTAGGGAAATTCGGACAGCACTTCATTTGTCTTTACGTACTATGCCACCTTTTTCAAGGCCGAATTCAGTAACCAACCACGCCCCATTTAAGGCTCAACAAAGTAGTTAACAATAGGGGATTACACGCCTACAAGACGTGTAAAATTCTGCCCCACAATACCAACAAGTCTAAACTACAATGTCAATTCGGCACATTTGAGGGACAACAACACAAAGTCTCCTTTCCAATTTCTTTTCAATCCAAGTTATTTAGTATGACATGTAATCAAGCCGAAATCGATTAAAGCTACTACAATTCTCTAGTAGATAACATGCGACGACTTTATGTAACGACCAAATTGTAATTCAAATTCAAATGACTCAATCATGTCAATTTCAGATTTCTAGCCTTCAAAAATCCATAGTACTTACCAATCTCTAATACATGCTTCACGTGGTCTAAATCAACTATAACAAGTATTATAACTTATATCCAAGAGAAGGGGGAAACCTTTACCTTTTGGAATAGCCCACAAAAGCCCTTTTTCTTCAACTTCTTTCCCGTCAAACTCGTCCACCCGCGCTTCCTACAAGTTTACCAACACTTTGCCTTCTTGCCGCCGCTCCAACAATTTTTCCCTTAGGCTAGGTTTTCTTCACAAACTAGAGAGAAAGGGAGAGGAGTTCTTGGAAGGGTTTCCAAGATGAAATGGCCAAGTCTTCCAAGACTTGGCCCTAAAATAGGACCCTTTTCTGGTCAAAAGGATGGGAGGGACACTTGTCACCCTCCCATAGGCTTTTAACAAACTATCCCCTGTTTTTCGCCCTTTACCGCAGAAAAATCCGCCTCAGCCCGCGCTTCCACTTCGTAGAATAATTACTGCATTCGTGCGCGGCCTGCGTCCGCTGCGTGCGTCAGGCGCGTACTGCAACCTCACGAACCCCAAGATAACCGGCCATGCGGCCGCTGCGACCCTGAACCGAAACTCTTCGCTTTGCACATTGCGCACCGAACTTGTAACTTCCATAACTTTCGACTCCGATGTCCTATCGACGAGCGGTTTGTTGCGTTGGGGACTAGATTTAACGGACTACACACTAGGCTTTTTAAACACCTATCAATTCTTAACAACTGGGGTGCAACACTCCAAAGTAGACTCAAAATCCGTCCAACACATGTTTGTCAACTTATCTTATCTTCTTGAATTTACGGGGTGTAACATTTTCCCCCCCTTAGAAACATTCGTCCCGAATGTTCCTCCTAAGTCTCCAAAACACATGCACCGGTATAGTCTTCACTACTATACCCACAAAATCAATTATGCCTCCCATGGCCATAATACAACCTAACGTGTATAACATCACTATTTTCTCCACCCCTGGTCTAAAGGATACTCTCCTCATATCCTTACTTCACAAAAAAGACCGCTTCCATTCTCTTAACACACGCTCACTTCTCTCCTTACTCGTCGTACCCTCCTCGTACACATGAACTCTTTCTATTATACATACCACAATTCAGTCGCCGCTTCAGTTTCCCCAACCTTGGAGTCACTATCTCCAAACTTGGTCATCTTACTAATCCACGTCATGAAGGCTACCACTTCCATCTCACACTACCTATGGAATTATCCCACAATGTATTTCACGCATACCAAGTACTTCGACAAAGACCAACCGTAAATCTTTTACCCAAGACGGCCTTACATCTAGGTTTTAATTGTTATAATTTCTAAGGTTCAAAATTTTCTCATCCCAGACTTACCCTTTTCACTAACTAGACTTCTAAATCACATTTTTAACACAAAGCTATCCGAACATAGCACTTAACACATCACCATAACATCAATGCATACTAGTCTTTAGAGGGTTAAGAATATACCTGTAACTATTGCTTCACTTTCCCTTTGTCGTTCTAATCATGCTCCTTCCCTGCACGGCGCACAAAAGGAGGAGATGAACGATCTCTCGATCCGAAGGCTGAGTCTCTACATCCGCGCTACCTTTGGTTGGACAATTTCTCGCAAAATGGCCCTGCTGGCCGCACGTAAAACAAACTCCCATACTAGCACGACACTCCCCATCATGGAGCCTACCACAAAGGCCATAACGAGGTAGGGGTGGTCCCATCTGACTAACATATCTGTTTCCCAAAACTCAAACTCGAGCCCCGACTGCTCTTGAATCTCCGAAAGTCTCAAGGCGTGGTGGAGCACTCATCGGGCGGAGGCGCATAACTAGTCTCGCCGAAATTTGCCGCCTCGAAGGTCACCAGATGATCCTACCGTCCTGGCCCTCTTCTGCTGATCTTGGTTATTCCGTCGACCTCTACGTTCCTCAGTCTGCTGCGCATAGGCTTGGATGCGGGCAATGTCCTTGCCCGACTGAAGAGCTACTCCTGTGCACCCCTCCGCTAAATAATCATCGAGCCCGGTGACATAACGGTGCACTCTATCCTCCATGTCTGCCACT
Organism: Przewalskia tangutica; assembly: GCA_029844215.1. NCBI lineage: Eukaryota > Viridiplantae > Streptophyta > Magnoliopsida > Solanales > Solanaceae > Przewalskia > Przewalskia tangutica. The sequence goes on from CM056718.1 coordinate 112,253,201, forward strand.
AAAGCAGGGACATACCGGGCCAACGAGTCAAACTCTACATTGTATTCCCGAACAGTCCGCCCGTTCTGCCTCAACATCATAAATCTATCTGCCCTTGCTCTTCTCATCTGTGGCGGCAAGAAATGGCCAAGGAAGGCCTCTGAGAACTCGTCCCATACAGCTGGAGGCGCATGCTCTCCCCGGGACAGCTCCTGAATCAAACGATCGCAGATCACGCAGCGGTGTGAACCCATAACCACCGACTCGGTCTCCAAGCCTTGATCACTCATGATCCGTCAGAATCGCTGGATGAACTCCTGCGGATCATCCTCGTGCCTCGACCGTAGAACTTCGGGTGAACGCGGCTCGAGAAAATCCGAAGTCTCAAACTATCGACCTCGGGTGAACCACGGTACTCATCGAACTGAGGCTGCTGCATCCACCTATCTCGTGTCTCGCCATGATCCGGCTAATAATCGGGCCATCTCCGTAACCCATATCCTGCCCGGTGTGGGGCGGAGGCTCAGTGCCGTGGTCTCGATGAGACCGCTGGCTCTACTCGCAGCTCCCTCTGCTGCCTTGCCCTTCTGGGCTCTGGTTGCCTTGCGTGGAGACATCACTGGTATACAAAGAATACGTCAGAGGGAGTCCAACTTATAACACAACTCTAAGGCACGATCTCAGAGTGAGAAGAATGGAAACCAATCCTAAATATCTTATAACCTCCTGATTATAGATGTGGTGCACAACACACCGATAATCAAGACTCTACTAGATGCGAGGAATACCTCATGCGAGTCCGCAAGGGCTTATGCGGGTGAAATAGTCCCATGCGGGCGGGTCCAGCCTATGCGAGGAATACCTCATGCGAGTCCGTAAGGGCTTATGCAGGTGAAATAGTCCCATGCGAGGAATACCTCACGCGGGTCCACGCGACCTATGCGGGTGAAATAGTGTCACGACCCAACCTCGGGCCCGCGACTGGTGCCTTACCCCGGGCACCCTAGTGATACAACATCAGAGAAAATCAGCGGAAATAAAAACTCATGAAAGAAAAACAGTGAAATAGGAATACAGGCTAACCCCAAACGGTTACCTGTTTGTACATAAATGAAAACTTGAACAGTTACATCCTTTACAACCCTGCCCACAACAGTGTTACAGACCTCTAAGAATTTTATAACAATAATGACGGGACAGGGCCCCGCCATGCCCCTGAATGTACAAAAGTCTACAACTTCAGGAAACCGTACCACATGACAAGCTTCCGGAGATATGGAGCTTTCCGAGAACTGAACAACGATCCTAAGAGTGCGGATCAACAAGCTATGTACTTGAACCTTCGGCTTGATGGCAGCCGCCCGTTGGAGGTCAGTACAACAGGTACCAAGTATGTGAAACTGAAAAATACTGTAAATGAAATCATAATAGTCTATATAAAACAGGAGACATGTATGATAACCAAACTACAGTTCACAATATATAGTAGCAGTCATGTCAACTCGTGGACTCGTACGTAGAATCATCACTCAAATACAACCCGAATTTAACGCGACAATAGCCGCATGCGGCATCTCACCTCGGTATAAGCATGGCCTCGAACCGTCTGGCGGGCCCATACCCGTGGACCATCCAACGTGTCGGTATGCCCAAAGGATATAACAAGATAATAATCACTGTGGAAGCATACCCGTGGGCCACCCAACGTGTCAGTATGTCCAAACAAATAACAAGATAATACTCACTGTGGAAGCATACCCGTGGGCCACCCAACGTGTCAGTATGTCCAAACAAACAACATGATAATACTCACCGTGGAAGCATACCCGTGGGCCACCCAACGTGTCAGTATGTCCAAACAAACAACATGATAATACTCATCGTGGAAGCATACCCGTGGGCCACCCAACGTGTCAGTAGGTCCATCAATCAAACAGATAGCCGGCCCTCCATCGAGAGACTCGGTAGCACAAAATCAAACACTTGCACAACAAAGGCTATCATAACAAGCATAGGCAAGTTCAACGTACTTTCATTTTATGTCAACAATCCGGGTTTCAACCCCAAAATACTACATACTTTCATTCTTTAAAACAAATGACTCTTTTTTTGTATAAAACTTTCAAGATACTATTAACCGTAGTATTAAGTCGAAATTACGTTTCAAGACAAGTCACAATACCTTTTTAGAAAATACGTTTTCGGGCTTCTAAATCAAGTGACTTCTTTCTTTTAAAACCTTAAGCAATTGATGCTTTTAAATCAATTTGCCTTTCGTTATTTCAAGTCATTTAACATACTTAAATTACTTAGAGTAAACCACTCTTTTTATCTTTCCATAAAGCTATTATAACCAACTTCCCATAAAGCCGTTATAACACTTTATACATTAGCAACTTACCTACTTCTTTACAACCAAGAGACCTAAACTTTCCAACAAAACAAGTATCAATAGTACTTAAAGTCTCTTAACCTTTGAAAACCAAGATACCCTTAATATATCACATTAAGTCATTTATAAGTCAAGTCTCTTATCTTTTAAAAACCACAAACCATTTTTTTACCTACATAAAGTTGTTATAACAAACTTCCCATAAAGCTGTTATAACACTTTATGTTTTAAACCAACCAATTGCAACTATACGCATCTATGAGACCAAGAGGGCTTATTCTTTAACAACCTAGTACCCATTACTAACGAATAAGATTTTTACTACTTTTCCACACAATCAAGCCCTTTACACTTCATATCAAGTCAAGGCACAAAAGGGAAATCAAATTCCTTTAACACACGTGCGTCTAGACTATATATGTCACGACCGTTCAGGGCGTGGTGATGCCTTACCGTGCACCCAAGTAGTCATACATCGAGTAATCGAACATAAAAATAAAACATGAAACAATCAGAAATGAGACACATTTTATCTGAGAGAAAAATCGCCTTTCGGCATATAGATAAAACTAAAACTTGAACAGTTTAATCCTTTTTACAACCCTGCCCACAACAGTACTACAGACCTCTAAGATTTACAACAACTATGACGGGACAGGGCCCCGCCATACCCCTGAATGTACAAGAACCTACAACTCAGGGAACACATACCAAAAGATAAGCCTCCGAAGAACGGAGCTTCCGTCTGTTGAAAGGTGATCCTAAGCGAGGATCGACAACCAATGTACTTACTGCGGCATGAACGCAGCCCGAAGGAGGTCAAGACAACAGTACCAAGTATGTGGCCCGAAAATCTGCGATTAAATCATAACGATCTATATAAAGCGGGAGACATGTATGATAACCAAAATACGATTCACGATAAACAAGCGATCGTATGTAAGTCGTGACTCACGCCTCAAAGTCGCTCACTCAAATATAACTATGGGTCTCACGCCCACAACATCAATCATGTTCGCATCATGGCCACATGCCGGAATTGCGCCGGTGTAGACATGTCCATGATGCAACAATAATAATAACAATCTTTGCGTGGCCACGTACCGAGTCTGCGCCGGTGTAGACATGTCCATGTAACAGCAACAACAATATATCGGGTGATCAACCCTGCCGCATGGCCACATGCCCCCGGAATTCTGAATCGGTGTAGACATGTACATGTAACATCAACAATAATATATCGGGTGATCGACCTGCCGTACGCCACATGCCCCGGACTGCATCGGTGTAGACATGTCCATGTAAGTTCTCAATAAGTCAACCGGCCCTCCAACGAGAGGCGCGGTAGTATAGAAACACAATTCTACAACAAAGGCTATCACAACAAGTATAGGCAAGTTACACAACAACAAGCATAGGCAAGTTATATACAACTCGAGGTACTTCCATTTTATATCAAAGTCCGGGTTTTAACCCTAAAGTACTACGTACGTTAAATTCCTTTTAAAGAGATCCATTCCTTTTATAGAGGTCACCCAATACCCGTAGTATAAAATAGAGTGACTCACATTTTTAGCAAACCAAAACACTTCTCTTATTAAAGCCAAGTTATCACATTAAAACCAATGATAAGACCCTTCTTTTGTTTTCATAAAGTCGTTATAACTAACTTCCCATAAAGCTGTTATAACACTTTATGTTTTAAACCAATTTAAGACATAACAATGCCTTTCTTTTTCCTAAAGTTCCAGTTTGCCTAATTCCAATTACCCAAGTCTCTTTTTAGAAAAGTTTCATAGTTCAATGTCTTAATCTCTTTTAAAACAATTGAATAACATATGCCATATGTGTGAGTAGTTTATTTTATAACCATCTTTATTAAAGCAGCCATGATCTAGGAAATGTAATATCATTTTGTCTCATCTTAGCTTCTATGCAGATGGAGGTTTCTACTGGTTTTAATAATACTTCATTATTCATTACATTTTCCTTTATTAACGCTGCAGTGGTTCGTCGATACTCATTATGATTTCCGAAATCAGTAAAACATTATTCCCTTTTAAAAACCAAGTACTCATTACTCATGAATGAGGTTTCACACAAAACTCATATTAATTCATTTAAGTTAAGTCTCTTATCTTATAAGATCAAGTCTCTTAACTTCTAACAATCAGTAAACCATTCTCTTTATCTCTCTTAAGACGTTATATCTAACTTCCCATAAAGCTAGTATAACTCTTATGTTTTCAAAACCAAGCATTACTCTTCTTTCAAAAAGGTTTCTTAATTCTGTTGAAATACTTCAAGATTCTTTATTATTCAGGCTTAAGTCAAAAGACATTGCCATAATACTACATTCAGTTAACACACGTACGTCTACCGTACTATATATATGTTCGTTTAAAATATTTCAAGGTTCTTATTATTCAGGCTTAAGTCAAAAGACATTGCCGTACAATTATATTCAGTTAGCACACGTACGTCTACCGTACTACATATATATATTATTCAGGCTTAAGTCAAAAGACATTGCCACACGTACGTCTACCGTACTATATATATATACTTTTAAAATACTTCATGCTCAAGAGTATAAGAAGAATCACATACCTCGCGACGATTATCGACTATAAGCAAAACGCTCCACGGCTATAACCCGGCTAGCCTGGTCCACCTTCTAAGTAGCCCATGCTACTTGCAGAACATTCAACCAATAAAGGTTATCAGTCTACTGTATATACAGTCCTATGTAAGTACAGTTTAACTTCTACTTATATTCTTCTGAAGTGATTTCAGTTCAAGTCTTTTCTGTAATATCCTTCTATTACAGTTCAATTCTCTTCTTATGAATCTTATATTCATTTCTATACTACTATAGTATGTAATTTCCAATTACACTAGAAGGACAGTAGTATTTACCTCGATAAGCCCCAAAATTATCCGAGTTTAATGTCGCTCCTTAGCAACGTTTAGCTCTTACTCCGAGTGCTCCAATCCGCTCCAAACAACCCTTAGAAGTTCTACGCAACTTCTACTTAACACTTCAACCGACTATGAAGGTTTTCCTTAGGGTTTCGTTTTTGTGACTGAGGGAAGTATAATAGTATTTTCTGGGCTTTTGTATAAGTGTAACCTTGGGAATACTACAAGGTATTTGGGCCAAGGTATTTGAGCATTATAACAATACTAGGAGAGTATTTCTATACCACAACAAGAGATATTATACGAAAACAACTAGGCTAGGGGTACCCCTGGCTGTGGCACCATGAGGGGAGGAGGCTCTCGGCAAGGGCCTTTCTCAAAGGGGAGGGGCTTTGGGACGAAAGCAAACAAGAGGAGGAGTATTTGAGACTTAGAAAGATTGCTCAAGTTTTGGATGAAGAAAGTCTTCAAGTAAGGGAGTATTTATAGGCTAACCAAAGGCCAACCAATGGCCAAGATGAAGACAAGTGTGGTGCAAGTGTAGGGCTAGATTTTAACCATGTGGACCTTATCCATCTACCACACAACTTGCACAAAATATCCTACCAACTAAAGTGCTCCCAAATCGTCCCAATTGCCGCCCCTTCCTTCCAATGTGAGGGTGACACTTGTCACCCTCCCGTTGGTCCAAAATGTTTCGTCTCTCGGAAAAATCCGCAAAAATTATAAATGACATAGCCGAAATTTTCCCTTCGCAAGTTTAGTAAAACGTTTCGTCGAAAAACGACTCTTTTCGGCACTTGTGCCTAAATTTCGAACCTAGCCAATCCTTAAGGCTTAAATTTATACGTACGCCCTCACGTACATACTCTGGAAATACGGGGTATAACAATATATTTCACAAATAATCATGCTCAAGAGGATCAAAAGAATCACATACCTCGCGACGATTATCGACAAGTAGCAAACTGTTCCAAAGTACTATACTCTTGCTAGCCTTTTCCACCCTCCAAGTAGAATATGCTACTCGTAGTACTTCGCCCTATAATGGTCATAATACGTCTATTAGCTCCTAGCTTTAACGTATAATACTCTAATTGCAAAGCCCCTTATTCTAGGGAAATTCGGACAACACTTCATTTGTCTCTACGTACTATGCCACCTTTTCAAGGCGGTCGATGAACCAACCACGCCCCATTTAAGGCTCAACAAAGTAGTTAACAATAGGGAATTACACGCCTATAAGACGTGTAAAATTCTGCCCCACAATACCAACAAGTCTAAACTACAATGTCAATTCGACACATTTGAGGGACAACAACACAAAGTCTCCTTTCCAATTTCTTTTCAATCCAAGTTATTTAGTATGACATGTAATCAAGCCGAAATCGATTAAAGCTACTACAATCCTCTAGTGGATAACATGCGACGACTTTATGTAACGACCAAATTGTAATTCAAATTCAAATGACTCAATCATGTCAATTTCGGATTTCTAGCCTTCAAAAATCCATAGTACTTACCAATCTCTAATACATGCTTCACGTGGTCTAAATCAACTATAACAAGTATTATAACTTATATCCAAGAGAAGGGGGAAACTTTTACCTTTTGGAATAGCCCTTTTTCTTCAACTTCTTTCCCGTCAAACTCGTCCACCCGCGCTTCCCACAAGTTTACCAACACTTTGCCTTCTTGCCGCCGCTCCAACAATTTTCCCTTAGGCTAGGTTTTCTTCACAAACTAGAGAGAAAGGGAGAGGAGTTCTTGGAAGGGTTTCCAAGATGAAATGGCCAAGTCTTCCAAGACTTGGCCCTAAAATAGGACCCTTTTCTGGTCAAAAGGACGGGAGGGACACTTGTCACCCTCCCATAGGCTTTTATCAAAAAATCCCCTGTTTTCGCCTTTTACCGCAGAAAAATCCCGCCTTGGCGTCGCGGCGCTTCCACTTCAGAGAATAATTACCTGCATTCCGCGGCCTGCGTCCGGCGCATGGCACTGCAACCTCAGCGAACCCCAAGATAACCGGTGCGCGGCCTCACGCCTCGGCCATGCGCTAGGACCCGAACGAAACTCACGCTTTGCCTGACTGCGCACCGAACTTGTAACTTCCATAACTTTCGACTCCGATGTCCTATCGACGAGCGGTTTGTTGCGTTGGGGACTAGATTTAACGGACTACACACTAGGCTTTTTAAACACCTATCAATTCTTAAAAACTGGGGTGAAACACTCCAAGGTAGACTCAAAATCCGTCCAACACATGTTTGTCAACTTATCTTATCTTCTTGAATTTATGGGGTGTAACAAATAGTCCCAAGAGTAGGATTGCTTAATGATACTGCGGGCGGGTGGTCCTGCTTTGATCGTGAGCTTCCTATTTTATGTTGAAAGTATACTCCTATTTACTCTCATTGTTAGTAAGGCACAGTGTACTGTAATTTGATTATCATACATGTCTCCGGCTTTGATGTAAACTTATGATGTAATTACAGTATTTTCCAGTTTTACATACTTAGTACATATTGTGTACTGACCCCCTTCCTCGGGGGCTGCGTTCATGCCGCAGGTAGGGGTAAACAGGTGGTGAATCCTCATTCTTAGGATCACTTATCAGACGTCAGAAGCTCTATTTCTCCGGAGGCTTGTCTCTTTTGGTACAGTCTTTCCCTGATGTTGTAGATTATGTACATTCAGGGGTATGGCGGGGCCCTGTCCCGCCACAGTTGTTATTCCTAGAGGTATGTATTCACATATGTGGTTGGGCTGTAAGAACTTAGTTGTACAGTTGTACTTTTGATTATGTTTATATTATGGAAGACGGCCTTATCGGCTAGCCTGTGTTGTTTATTGTTACACATGTGTTTATGTTGTGTATGTTCCGCTGCTATTCTCTTATGTATACAGGCAGGGTGCCCGGGTAGGGCACCATCCGGCTCGGTCGTGACAAAAGTGGTATCAGAGCAGTTAGTCCTCGGAAAGTGTCTACAGACCGTGTCTAGTAGAGCCTTGATTATCGGTGTGTTGTGCACCACATCTATAATCAGGAGGCTGCAGGACATTTAGGATTGGTTTCCATTCTTCTCTCTCTGAGATCGTGCAATAGAGGTTGTCTTATTAGGTTGAATCCTCTCTGACCTATTCTTATGAAACAATTATGCCTCCACGGAAGGCGACCAGGGCCCAGAAGGGCAAGGCAGCAGCAGGAGCTGCTAGCGGTACTCAGAGGGTTACGGACTCGAGCCGCACTATACGAGGTAGTAGGCGGGTCGGCGAGTTCACCACGCCGGCGATTAGAGAGGCCGAGGCGGCGGTAGCTCAGAGGTTCCGTGCAGAGCCTCCATCCACGGCCAGGAGCCGAGTATAGAGACTACGGGAGCACATCCGGTTATTGACCAAGATAGTAGCGGGCGGCGCAGAGCAGCGAGCACCCATGAGAGCCGGTTTGCGGATTAGGGATTTTACGGGTTGTCATCCACCCGAGTTTTATGGTTCGAGGTGCGAGGAGGATCCGCATGAGTTCATTCGGCCTCTGCGAACTATGCGAGTTCTTAGGGCTTCGAGACAGTGCATTACGCTAGCCTCTTCTGGTTCGCATTGCGTTGAACTAGTTTGAGTCGTGGTTGCTTTCGAGAGGTGAGGATGCTTTTCCGGTATGCGGGAGGAGTTCTGAGAGGCCTTCATGGATCATTTTTGCCTCACGAGATGAGAGAGCCGGGTAGATAGATTCTTGACCTTGAGGCGAGCAGGAGGACTATCGAGTCTGACTGAGTTTGACTCCTTGACCAGACATGCGCACACTATTGTAGCTGACATGGCTGATAAAGTTCATCGTTATGTGATGGGGCTAGACCGTCATATGATTACTGCATGCTTGGGGGTGACTCTTCAGCCCGGTATGGACATTGCCAGGATGCAGGCCTATGCGCGAGGATAGAGGATAGAGAGGAGGACCAGATTGACTTAGGCCACCCAGAGGGCGGGACATCGTGGTCTCGGGGCGATTTCGGCGGACAACCTCAAGGCGAGACTAGGTCCACATTCCGGCCCGACAGAGTGCTCCGTCACGGTTTTTCGGCGGGAGGTCGATCAGCGGTCATTCGGAGGCGGTCGTGGCTCCAGGACTTCGGGGTTTCAGGGAGGCAGAGATCGTCGCCGATCGAGACCACCCACATCTCGGTGTGCTCGATGCGGTAGATCTCACCCAGGCGAGTGTCGTGTCCCTGCAGGAGCTTGTTACTCTTGTGGCCAGCTGGGCCATTTGAAGAGAGATTCCGTCGAGAGGCAGCATGGGTGGTACGGTGCAGCCGACATGATCAATTGCTGGGTCTTCCTCTCCTTCCGTGGTTATGCGCCCTGGAGGGCAGGGTACTCACGGACCGGCAGGCCGCGGTAGAGGTCGTGGTGGTGGTTCCAGTTCTAGTGGTCCACAGAACCGCATATATTCATTAGCCAGCCGCCAGGATCAGGAGGCTTCCCCTGACGTCGTCACATGTACATTATTGATTTCATGCAGTGATGTTTATGCTTTGATAGATCCAGGTTCTACCTTGTCCTATGTGTCCCCTCTTATTGCGGGTAGAATCGGGATAGAGCCGGAGTCGATAGAGCCTTTTGAGGTAGCTACGCCAGTGGGTGATTCGGTGTTAGCCGGCGGGTGTCTGAGAGGTTGTCCGATATTTATTTACAGTCGTCAGACCCTTGCAGACTTGATAGAGTTGGAGATGACAGATTTTGATGTCATTATGGGTATGGATTGGTTGGCTTCTTGTTATGCCAACGTTGACTGTAGGGACAGGTTGGTTCGGTTCTAGTTTCCTGGCGAGCCAGTTATCGAGTGGAAGGGCATCACAGCGTCGCCGAGGGGTAGGTTTATTTCTTACCTCAAGGCTAGGAAGATGGTGCAGAAAGGGTACATCTATCATCTGGTTCGGGTATTTGATACGGTGAGTGCGATTCTTGATCGATGCGATGGTTAGGAGTTTCGGATGTGTTCCCAGACGATCTTCCGGGTATCCCTCCTGAGAGGGAGATTGAGTTTTGTATTGACACGTTGCCAGACACTCTGTCACGACCCGACCCCGGGACCGCGACTGGTGCCCTACCTGGGCACCCTTAAAGGTAAACATCAGAGAAAATCAGCGGAACATACATGAAACTTATAAATAAAACATCGGAAGTAAAACAATAGGTTAACCGATAGGGCTACCTTCCTGAACATATATAAATACAACCGAAGCAGTTGCCTCATTTCTTTTACAAACTGACCCACAAATGGGTGACTGCAGACCTCTAAGAGTTTTAACATAACCACTGTGGCGGGACAGGGCCCCGCCATACCCCTGAATATACATGAATCTACCTCAGGGAAAACCGTACCAAGAGCTAAGCCTCCGGAGCAAATGGAGCTTCCTCTCAAAAACTGAACCGAGATCCTAAGAGCAAGGATCACCAACCTGGTACCTAAAACCTGCGGCATGACGCGGCCCGAAGAAGTCGATAACAATTTAATATGGAACAAATAACGTCTGATGAAGATCATAATCGTACAAAAGAATGACAAGGACAAGTATAAAAAAATACATACCGGATCTGCGCTGTCATTACCACTTATGAACTTAATTTCACATCAATATCTTTTTCCATTCCAATAAGAGTTATAGCCATATCTTACGTACTTACTTAGGAGAAGTCATTAAGTTCATTTCTATCTAACTTACTTATCTTTCATAACATAGTCCGGCCCACTACGGAGGGACACATATACTACCCCCAATCGACGCGATCAAGTCACACCAATATCAAAGCATGCCCGTGGAATCCCCCATCACTGTCAACAGCTAAAAGTGTAAAACATAACCATAGGTCTCACGCCCATAATATCAATCAAAACAGGTGGTATAACGTCTTGGGGCTTGCCCCTCATTTATACTCTCACCCTGGAGAAGGTGGTAAAGCAGGGGGTATAACGTCTTGGGGCTTGCCCCTCATTTATACTCTTACCCTGGAGAAGGTGGTATAACGTCTTGGGGCTTGCCCCTCATTTATACTCTTACCCTATCTCGACCGGTCGTCAAACAACACATAAAGCAGGTGGTACATCGTCTTGGGGGTTTACCCCTCACTTATACTCTTACCCTGGAGAAGGTGGTATAACGTCTTGGGGCTTGCCCCTCATTTATACTCTTACCCTAGCTCGACCGACCATCAAACAAGACATAAGCACTACCATGTCTCTTATAAAATCCGGGAATTTAACCCAAGTGCTACAAATAACGGAAGCATACGTGGAATCCCACATCAGCTTCGACGCCCAAGTAACTTATAACAAGACAGTAGGCCTCCAACCGAGTCGCGGCAACGTAATAAAACATAATACTTGCACTCAAAGGCTATCACCAGAACATATAGTCTAAATCTCAATTAACCAATCCAAAGTACTACGTACGTACATTCTTTTCAAAAGACTCCTTTCCAAATAAAACTTCCCCGATACTAACCAGTAGTATCAAGTCCTATCCACCTTCAAGACAAGTCACAATACCTTTTAGAAATACAATTACCGAACTTCTAAATCAAGTGACTTCTTTATTAAAACCTTAAGCAATTGGTACCTTTAAACCAATTTGCCCTTACCTAATACAAGTTATTCCTTTGATTACTTTACTAGAAAACCATTCTCTTAATCTTCCATAAAGCCGTTATAACCGACTTCCCATAAAGCCGTTATAACCCTTTATGGTTTAGACTAACACGTTCCTTTTATAACCAAGAGATTTATACTTTCAAATCAATTCTCTTAACTTTCAAAATACTTCAAGTCTCTTAACTTTTAAGAAAACAAGTTTCAAAGTCTTAAAAGCTTCATACGTAAACTCTTTTAAAATTAGTAACAAATCTTTGGTGCGTCGTGAATAAGTTATACTTATTTATAACGATCTTATTCAAGTAGCCATGATCTAGAAAATGTAATACAATTTTGTCTTATCTTAGCTTCTATGCAGATGGAGGATTTCTACTTGTTTTAACATAATGGATTGTCATTACATTTTCCTTTATTAACGCTGCAGTGGCTTGTTCGATACTTATTCTCCTTTGTACCGTAAATTAGCCAAATCAACTCGACTCCTTTTTATTATAAAACCTTAGGCAATTGATGCCGTAAAATCAAGTTGCCTCTTTACATAGTCAAGTCATTTATCTTTCCATAAGGCAAATATAACTAACTTCCCATAAAGCCGTTATATTCACTTTATACCTTAGCCATAAACAATTTCCTATCCAAGGGACTTATACGTTTAAACGGGACAAGTATCACATACTTTAAAACTCTTCAAGTCCCTTAACTTTAAAATCAACTTAAGACATCCTTACTATTTTCAAAGAAGTGAGTTAATCTCCTAACCCACCCGACTTGGCATTACATAAAACAAGTAAAGAATATCATAGTCTTGTACGTCTACCGTACTACATACGTGCAACTAGTCATGCTCAAAAGATAGGAAAAGTTCTACATAGAGTAAATCACATAACTACCTCTTAACTTCTAAGAGTAGAAGAAAACATGAAATGATACCACAAGTATATTCCATACATAGGATCATGCCAAAGGAAGGAAGAGGTTCACATACCTCGCGACGATTATCGACACGTAGCAAAATGCTCCAAAGTACTTCAACCTTGATAGCTATTCCACTCTCCCAGTAGGATACGCTATACTTAGTACTTCAACCTATAATGGTCACAATATGTCCATTAACCTCTTACTTAAAACGTAGAATATTCTAAGTGCTAAGTCGCCAAATTCTACGGAAAATCGGACAGCACTTCCTTTGTTTCTACTTACTTTGCCACCTTTTTCAAGGCCGAATACAATAACCAAACAGCCCCAATTGGCTCACAATTTCTATAAGGTACTCCAATACAAATAAAAACTAAACATTCCAATTGTCTCACATTTTGGAAAGTAGTCCAATACAAATGAAAAACAAACTAAAAGTCCAAATTCGGCCACCTTGAGTTCAACCTTACCAATTCTTATCAAATTTCCATTTCAATCCGAATTGGTAGCATAACATGATATCAAGTCGTATTTGATAATATAAACCATAATCTTCAAGTAATTTAACATGCGACTATTCTAATAGACGATCAATTAGTAATCCAACTTAACATGGCTTACATTACATATCGTATTTCCAAGGCTAAAATCGATCCATAATCATTATAAACTTCTACATATCAACTTCATGCTAGCAACATGTAAAGATAACAACAACAATAAATAATCTTGTAACACTTTCAAAGAACAAGATTATACCTCGACGATCCTTAATCCAAATTCCAATCCGAAGTCGCTCCTTAGTAGTTTAGAACCTCTCCAATACACTTCAATCCGCTTGTTGAGACCCTTAGCACCATACCAACAACTTTCCTTCAAACGTCCAATCCAAAACCTAGAAAGCCACTAGGTTTTCACTTTGCGACTAATACGTAAACTCTCTTTTTCCGGAATTTTTCTATTGAGATACACTTACTTAACACTCATGAACCTTGGTTTAAAGTGTGGAGTTGAATGAACAAGAAACGAAAATTTTTCCTTCTTCCTAATGGTGAACCCGAGAGCTTATGCCTATGTTCATCCAATTTTTGTAAATTTTTGCTAAGTGTTGGGCTCTCTCACACTACTAGTAGTATTATAAGGGACATGGAGGGTCAAGGTGTGGACAAATGGGTGATTTGGATGAAATCTTATAAAATATCAAGACTTGGACCCTTTGACTTAGTCAACCTTCTCAAGCTTGACTACTAGCAAGACTAGTCTTCCAAACAAGGGTCAAATGACCATTGTGTCCATGCTTCAATTCGTCCAAGACAACATAAGGGGGGTGACACATGTCGCCCTCCCATTCGTCACAATAATACGTTTTCCGACAATTCCATAATTCCGTTAAATTTTACAAGTCTCAAATTTAACACTTGCGAGTTCTTACGTACGTTCTTAAAACATGTCCTGTAAATACGGGGTGTAACACACTCGACCTATTTCCATTCCGCCATACAGGATGGCACCTGCTGAGTTGAGGAGTCAAGGACCGGTGAAAGATTTCTTTGGAGAAAGGCTTTATCGGGCCTAGTGTATCTCCCAGGGAGCGCCGCTTTGTTTGTGAAGAAGAAGGATGGGGCCACAGCGTATGTGTGTTGATTACAAAGTGAATAAGGCAACCATCAAAATAGGTACCCTCCCGTGATTGATGATTTGTTTGACGATTCACGAGTGTGAGTGTTTCTCAAGATAGACTGCGATGCAGTTATCATCAGTGCGAGTCGAGGCGAGATATCCCAAAGATCGCATTCAGACCGGTATGGGCACTATAAGTTCGTGGTTATGTCTTTCGGTTTGACCAACGCTCAATGGTATTTATGGACTGATGAACCGTGTTCAAGCCATTTTGGATACATTTGTGATAGTATTCATTGATGACATCTGGTTTATTCGCGGACAGAGCGAGAGCATGCAGATCGGCGAGGCGGTACTTGGGTTCTCGAGCCGGCGATTGTCGCCAAGTTCTCAGTGTGAGTTTTGGTTGGCCTCGGTGGCATTCCCAGGGCATATTATCGGTGATGGTGTTGGTGGATACGACAAAGATTGAGGCGATCAGTCTTGGCGAGACCTACTACTCCGACCGAGTGCGCATTTTCTTAGTATGGCGAGTTATTATCGTAGGTTCGTGGAGCGGTTGCCGATTTCAAGACCGCTGACTAGGTCGACTCGGAAAGCGGCCAAGTTCCGATGGGCGAGGCTTGCGAGAAGGGTTTCGATTCTTGAAGGAAAGGTTGACTACGACTCGGTTCTTACTCTTCCCGAGGGTTAGGCACGTGATCTATTGTGATGCCTCGGGTATCGGGCTAGGGTGTGTTTTGATGCGGCCGCGACAAGGTTATAGCCTATGCTTCTCGGCGATTCTGGAAGCATGAGAGAATTACCTACCCATGACTTAGAGTTGGCGCGATTATTCATGCCTTGAATATTTGGAGACATTATTTGTATGGGGTTCATGTGGATATTTATACAGACTACAAGAGCCTCCAAGATATCTTCAGCAGAGGAGTGAACTGCGGCGAGAGCGGTGGTTAGAGTTGTTGAAAGATTATGATGTTGATATTCTATACCATCGGGAAGGCCAACGTAGTTCTTGATGCCTTGAGTCATAGATCGATGGGAGCCCGTCAGAGTACGGCCAGAGGCGGGACATGGTCCGCCGATCCACCAGTTAGCAAGCCTTGGGGTTCGACTGATCGATACCGACGATAGTGGGGTACGGGTTCGTGAGGTTGCCGAGTCTTCCATCGTTGATGAGGTGAAGAGGCGACAGTTGGAGGACCCAGTGTTGGTGCGGTATCGAGATGCAGCTCTTTGGGAAGAGAAGAGTCTATTAGTAGCACGATGGGGTGCTAAGATTTGAGGCGGTTGTGTGTTCCGATGTGACAGACTTCGTCGTGATTTTGGGGCGTGCGGTGCTCGTTATTCTATTCATCCGGGGTCGACCAAGATGTTCCATGACCTCAGATGTTTGTATTGGTGGGATGGCCTGAAGAGGGACATGGCAGGTTTTGTTGCACCTGATGTCTAATTGCCCGGCGTGTCAAGGTCGAGCACGTGAGGCCCGTGGATTATTGCAGCTTTTGAGATTCCGACTTGGAAGTGGAGGTGATCAACATGGACTTTGTTCTGAGGTTACCTCGTACTCGGAGGAAATCGACTCCATTTGGGTTATTGTTGTGGTGTGAAATCAGCCCATTTCCTTCCGGTCGGGGCGACATTTTTGGTGAGGACTATGCGGTGTACATCGAGAGATTGTGAGGTCGCGGTGTCGGTGTCGATTATATCGGAGAGAGGAGCCCGATTCGGCTAACTTCCGAGGTCTTTCGGAAGGGTTTGGGGACTGGTGAGTCTCGAGACATCATTTCATCCTCGGTGGACGGCGGGCGAGCGTACTATCCGCACAACGAGGATATCTGCGAGCTGCGTGATTGATTTCGAGGGTAGCCGGAGGATCATTTGCCTCTTGTGGAGTTTTCTTATAACAACGGCTACCATTCCGATATACTGAGATGGCGCCATACGAGGCTTTATATGGCGGAAATGCAGTCACCGATTGGTTGGTTCGACGTGGGCGAGTCGATTAGTTGGCCTGCACTTGGTTCGGTGTGGATAAGGTGAAGCTTATCCGTGAGAGGCGTAGCGGCTTCGAGTCGGCAGAAGTCATATGCGGATAATTGGCGTCGGCATTTGGAGTTTCAGGTAGACGATTGGGTCTTCTTGAAGGTGTCACCCATGAAGGGTGTGATGAGATTCGGTAAGAAGGAAACTGGCCCAAGGTACATTGGGCCCTACCAGATCGTCCGTAGAGTGGGCAAGGTTGCCTATGAGTTGGATCTGCCATCAGAGTTAGAGGCGGTACATCCGGTCTTCCATGTTTCTATGTTGCGGAAGTGTATCGGAGATCCAGCGAGAGTTTTCCCTGCTAGTGAGGTCCAGGTGACAGATGGGTTATCGTATGAGGAGATTCCCATAGCGATACTCGATCGCCATGTCAGGCGACTACGGACCAAGGATGTGGCTTCCGTCAAAGTCTTGTGGAGAAATGATAACCGAGAGGAGATGACTTGGGAAGCGGAAGAGGACATGTTGAGGAAGTATCCTCACTTATTCCCTATACCTTCAGGTAATTCATCTTCCCTTACTTGTCAAGTTTTAATTGAAGTATTTCTTTTGCTTAAATATTTTTTTATGTGGCCATGTGTGGCATTATTGGTATGTCGGGGTTGTGAAAGGAAACTATGTCGCTAATTATAAGTTTGACTCCGAAAGAACATTCGGGGACGAATGTTTCTAAGGGGGGAAGAATGTTACACCCCGTATTTTTCAGGACATGTTTTAAGAACGTACGTAAGAACTCACAAGTGTTAAGATTTGAGACTTGTAAAAATTTATCGGAATTATGAAATTGTCGGAAAACGTATTATTATGAAGAATGGGAGGGAGACACGTGTAACCCCCCTTGATGATGCCTTGGACGAATTTTGCAAGGGAAAGAGGGTCATTGGACCTTTGTTAGCAAGACAAGTCTTGCAACTTGAGAGCTTGAGATTCTTGACTAAGTCAAAGGACCCACAAGGCTTGATATTTGATAAGAGCTCATCCAAACCACCCATTTGTTTATATCTTGACCCTCCATTACACTATATAATACTAGTAGTGCAAGACAAGCTTAACACTTAGCCAAAATTTCACAAAAATTTGAAGAACTCAAGCTTGAGCTCTCGGGTTCACTCCCATTTGAAAAGAAAAAAAATTTGTTTCTTGTTCTTTAAGCTCCACACTTTAAACCAAGGTTCTTGAGTGTATTGTAAGCATACCTCAATAGAAAAATCTCGGAAAAAGATAGTTTTCGGGTTAGTCGCAAAGCGAAAACCTAGTTGTCTTTCTAGGTTTTGTTTGGAGATTTGAAGGAAATTTGTTGGTGTTGTTCTAAGGGTCTCAACTAGCGGATTGAAGCATCTTGAAGAGGCTCTAAGTTGCTAAGGAGCGACTTCGGATTTGGAGTTGGATTAAGATTCGTTAAGGTATAATCTTGTCCCTTAAAAGTGTTACAAGATTATTTATATTGTTGTTAGCTTTACATGTTGCTAGCATGAAGTATATGTGTTGAAGTTTATAAGTATTATGGATTGCTTGTAGCCTTAGAATCCGAAATTGTAATGTAAGCCATGTGAAGTTGGATTACAAATTGGTCGTTTATTAGAATCGTCGCATGTTAATTACTTGGAGATTATAGTAGTTATAATCGATTGCGACTTGATATCATGTTAGGCTAATAACTTGAATTGAAATGGAAATTGGATAGGAATTGATGTGGTAGTACTTCAAGTTAGCCGAATTGGCCTAGTAAGTTGTATTAATTTGATATCTATTGTGGGGCGGAATTTTACACGTCTAGTAGGCGTGTAATCCCCTATTGTTGATTGCATTGTTTGGGCCTTAAATGTGGCGTGTTTGGTTATTGTAATCGGCCTTGAAAAAGGTGGCAAAGTAAGTAGAAACAAAGGAGGTGCTGTCCGATTTTCCGTAGAATTTAGAGACTTTACACTTATAATATTCTACGTTTGAAGTAAGTCGTTAATAGACGTATTGGGATATTATAGGTTGATATTCTACGGGCGGGAATTTGTATTTGGCAAGTGGTTTGACCCGAAGAGGTATGTAGAACTTTTCCTATCTTTTGAGCATGACTAGTTACACGTATATAGTACGGTAGACGTACAAGATCTTGATATCCTTTACTAGTTTTATGAATGGCCAAGTCGGGTGAGTTAGGGGATTAACTCACTTTTTTGAAAGGGTTAAGGATGTCTTAAGTTTTATTAAAGTTAAGGGACTTGAAGAATTTTAAAGTATGTGATACTTGTTTCGTTTTAAACGTATAAGTCCCTTGGATAGGAAATTGTATTTGGCTAAGGTATAAAGTTAATATAACGACTTTATGGGGAGTTGGTTATATTAGCTTTATGGAAGGATAAATGACTTTATTTTAATAAAAAGGCAATTTGATTTTAAGGCATCAATTGCCTAAGGTTTTATAAGAAAAGGAGTCACTTGATTTAGAAACCTAACTTTATTTCTAAAGGTATTGTGACTTGCCTTGAAATGTAATTTGGACTTGATACTATGGTTAATAGTATCTTGGAAGTTTTATATGAAAAAGAGTCATTTGTTTTAAAGAGTAGAAGTATGTAGTACTTTGGGTTAAATTCCCGGATCTTTAAAAAGACATGTTAGTGCCTTAAGTAAACTAAAATGAGAGTGTATGTGAACAAGAATAATAAGAAGTTAGAGGATTCTTAACTTGCTTATGTATTGCATGATAGCCGATTTTGTGCTAGTGGTATGTTATTCTTTACGGGGTCATTCCCCGGGTTTGTGGCATTTGCATATTTCATGGATTTGCTACCCACGATGCGAGGAATACCTCATGCGAGTCCGCAAGAGCTTATGCGGGTGAAATAGTCCCATGCGGGCGGGTCCAGCCTATGCGAGGAATACCTCATGCGAGTCCGTAAGGGCTTATGCGGGTGAAATATTCCCATGCGAGGAATACCTCACGCGGGTCCACGCGACCTATGCGGGTGAAATAGTCCCAGGAGTAGGATTGCTTAATGACATCGCGCGGGTGGTCCTGCTTTGATCGTGAGCTTCCTATTTTATGTTGTAAGTATACTCCTATTTACTCTCATTGTTAGTAAGGCACAGTGTACTGTAATTTGATTATCATACATGTCTCCGGCTTTGATGTAAACTTATGATGTAATTACAGTACTGCTTTGCCTGATTGCGCACCGAACTTGTAACTTCCATAACTTTCGACTCCGATGTCCTATCGACGAGCGGTTTGTTGCGTTGGGGACTAGATTTAACGGACTACACACTAGGCTTTTTAAACACCTATCAATTCTTAAAAACTGGGGTGCAACACTCCAAGGTAGACTCAAAATCCGTCCAACACATGTTTGTCAACTTATCTTATCTTCTTGAATTTACGGGGTGTAACAAATAGTCCCAAGAGTAGGATTGCTTAATGATACTGCGGGCGGGTGGTCCTGCTTTGATCGTGAGCTTCCTATTTTATGTTGAAAGTATACTCCTATTTACTCTCATTGTTAGTAAGGCACAGTGTACTGTAATTTGATTATCATACATGTCTCCGGCTTTGATGTAAACTTATGATGTAATTACAGTATTTTCCAGTTTTACATACTTAGTACATATTGTGTCGACTTCTTCCTCGGGGGCTGCATTCATGCCGCAGGTAGGGGTAAACAGGTGGTGGATCCTCATTCTTAGGATCACTTATCAGACGTCAGAAGCTCCATTTCTCCGGAGGCTTGTCTCTTTTGGTACAGTTTTTCCCTGATGTTGTAGATTATGTAGATTCAGGGGTATGGCGGGGCCCTGTCCCGCCACAGTTGTTATTCCTAGAGGTCTGTATTCACATATGTGGTTGGGCTGTAAGAACTGAGTTGTACAGTTGTACTTTTGATTATGTTTATATTATGGAAGACGGCCTTATCGGCTAGCCTGTGTTGTTTATTGTTACACATGTGTTTATGTTATGTATGTTCCGCTGCTATTCTCTGATGTATACCTGAACGGGGTGCCCAGGTAGGGCACCAGTCGCGGCTCCGGGGTCGGGTCGTGACAAAATCTATGAAATCTTTGTTGTTGGGATGTTTTACTCTAAGTATGAATGAAATTAGATAATTGTATTGGTTATGTACATATGGATTAAGAAGAACATGGTTTGAAGTATTGTGAAATGGAATCATATCAGACTTTCCATATAAGAAAAACTTAAATAGTCGTTCATGCTTAAAATTATTGAAGAACACCTAAACAAGCTTTTTGTGGGAACTTGTGTTTGGAGAATCACGGGATCAAATTACATAAGCATCCCTTGTAAAATAATCTAAGAACCCAAAGTTTTCGAAGTTGTCGATAAGATACCTACATGAAATTTTCTATTGAATTTGGATTCAATATTGATATCAACTTTTACGTGATATAGATGATTGTCCATAAGGGGAATGAGGACTTGTAGAATAATTGTGGCGATGAGGACCATGTATGTTAAGTCATATTCTTTTATTCTTTTGGCATGATCGACGAATAAGTATAAGCATAATGATTTCCATTCAAAAGGGACTCTACTATTAAATTTAAAGCTTACGACGACTTTCATATCATATTATTACAATTTTATAACTTTTGTTGTTCGGTTTCAGAAACACCTTTCTGGCTTGATAGTCTCTTGAACTTTATGTTTTCTCATGATCATTGATGACCCTCAGTTAGTGATACAAACACAATTATATAATGATTACCGGAGGATAACAACCTCGAGTCACTCCGATTAGTTTCATAAGGCCCTTCAGAGTCTGTCTTGCATTGCACTTATATATATATAGTTATTTTCTTACCAATCCATGCTCTATTCGAGTAGGTATGTCATATGGATGTGCACCT
This sequence comes from Przewalskia tangutica, assembly GCA_029844215.1. Classification (NCBI taxonomy): domain Eukaryota; kingdom Viridiplantae; phylum Streptophyta; class Magnoliopsida; order Solanales; family Solanaceae; genus Przewalskia; species Przewalskia tangutica. The sequence continues at coordinate 112,274,578 of CM056718.1, forward strand.
AACTGCAATTGGTTTCGATATTACCGAGTCTTATAGTTGGGTCGGGTACAACTGAGTCCTCATTGAGGTCAGGTATGATATATATGTATTATGATTTGATTTAGAATACTTTAAGGTATCTGTTGTGCACCTCTATTCCTCTTCTTCCGCTTATTTATCTTCTTTGGCGTTGCCCCATATATAGATTGCATATTACATTATTTGGCCCTATTGAGCGGCTTGATTTTTACAGACATGCATACATTTTCATGATTGTGGCAAGTAGGCCCTCAGAGGCTTATTATGAGTTTCAGGTTCACTTTTGTACCCTTATCTCTTATGATATGTCTTCTTTCTATATTGCTTATCTACCATACATATTCAGTACATCTTTTTGTACTGATATTCCTTTTTGGAAACATTGTGTTTCATGCCCACATATACGAATAGAGAAGTAGATAATTTCCTCATAGTAGGACTCGACTCAACGGGAGGTCGTCACGCTTCATTCTTTCGGAGTTATATAGTAAGCTGTTATGTATGATGAATATGCATATATAGTTGGGTATGGTGGGTCCTGTCCCAACCAATTATTGTCAGCATACTTTTTAGAGGCTTGTAGACAATCAAGTTGTGTATGACGGTCGTGTATATATATATATATATATATATATGTGTGTGTTTGTGTGTGTGGTTTGGGAAATTTTGAGTGCAGATAGCTATGTCCTTATTCAATTAAGTATGTGTCAATAACCTCGTCAGCCCATCAGTTATTTTATATTTCTCAGGTATTAGGATCGGTACGCTCGAGCCTTAGGGTACCGGGTGTCGGGCATACCCCCAAGATTGGGATATGATGCGATTGAAATCAAGAAAAGTAAATTCACTATGGTACTTTATGTATAGATTTTTTGTTGGTGTACTTGTAAGCTAAGGTAGAAAAAATATTTCTCGGTTAAGGGGTCATAGGCAAGGATGCTTGTAGGGAACTGGATAAGAGTGTTAGTAGAACTTTGTGAATGATAAATGAGATTGCCTTGTAGGTTATGGACATGCAGTGAAGAGTTAAAATATTACATCGACAATAATGGATCTTATTGGGGGTAACAGAGGTTAATCAATATTTCTGGTGGGAGGTGTGAATGATTGTTCATATGATGCGTTTAATTTAGATAAGAATCCAGTGTTGAGATTCGAGTGAGGTAAGGAAAACCTTCGGTTGTTCGAGTTTGTAGTTTACTACTATCTCCAAGATTGACTCAACTATTTTGCAATATTTATGATATTTTGGTACACTCTCGAGTGGGTTTGAATGATTTTCAGTCGATAGAAGCGAGTGTGATTTTTGGATAGAATATGGAAATAAAAGAATTAAGATAAAGACATGTTTGGTTCGAAGCAACGTGATTATTTGAGTAAAGTGTGAATCATGATAGAATTATCTCGCATTATTTTAGATAGGGTGTAATTGTTAAGTATGTTGGAAGAAGGATGTCCAAGGGAGTTGACTGAGTGTTATTGTGAAGCACCATGAAAATTTGTGATAGACGATCGTGGGATTCAGGTTTCAGATGACTGGCGAAATAAAATTAATAGAAATATGACTTGCATTGTACCAAGGTGGTCAATTTTATATCATTATTGAAGGAATGAGTTATAGTTATTTAATAAGAGGGACATTTTAAGGTTAAAGTCATATTTTCCAAGTGAAATTGTGTTCGTGATAGTAGATTATGTCGAAGTGTTACTAACTGGATCGCATGGTTGAGTACATCAAGTATTAATAACGTGAGAGTAATTATGTGTGGTAAGGCACGTGGACGGAAAGAATTGATAATTTTAGATTTGCTAAAAGCATTAAAATGTATTACAATCAAAGATTTGATGGTTATGGGGGGAGTATGAGGCTTCAGACCTTGCGTCGAAGTACTCAGAGTAGTGAACGAGCTAAGTGAAAGCGCAAGAAGGAAGATTCAATGTATTTAGATTCTATGAAGTTCTAGCATATTTTCATATCAGTTGTGAGTTGAGAACAAGAAGATTTAAGTTATTAGGTGTAGTTCTTCGGTACTAAGTTGATGACTTGGGTAGGGTTCAACCTTTAAAGTCATGGATAGTATCACATCGTTGAGTATTCATGATAAATAGATCGGGATCAGTCACCACAGATCTATTAGAGTTTTATGATTGATTTTATGAGGGATTGGAGTCAGTTCGGTGACTATTGGCGACATTCAAAGAGTTGTTTAGTTTGCACTAGATCAGAATCCTTACGTATCGCGAAATGGCTTATGGTTACATTGTAATGATTTATAACTAGTCAAGTAATTCGTTTTGGAAGATTTAATAGATTTATAATTCAGAACATAGATATGGCAGAGTTACCGGGCTTTATTTGGAGTTTGCAAGTTGATTTAATGATATTTTGTTGATCCAACTATTTGGACAGTTCTAATAGTATATGCGGGTACTTGGTGATGGTTTCTAAAGGTACAAATGGATATTGGAAACCTTGGGATGATCAAATGATTTTCTACAGGTTTGGCAAATCAAGATAGTCATTGGGATGATGCACATATTATAATATTTAGAGGTTTAAGATGAATTGGATTATGAGAGGTAGTTCAATAGTTTTAGCTTGATAAAACGAAACTAATGGATTTGAAATTAGTACAATTGGCCTTGGATAAGGTCAGTTTTTAGACGGAAATGATGAGAGTTGGCTCAGAACAAGCATAGTCTTACTAATGAGAGAGAATCAGGATTTTGACTCTCGGCATATGACGACATGTTTCTATGATTTTTAGTACTAAAGACAAATTTGAATGGTATGAAATAAAAATAAGTAGAATTGAAGTATTTGACCGATACAAGTTTGGTAATGAATTGTGGCTACAACTAAAGTATTGGAGTGTTCATGATGGAGTTCGTGGAATTAATCAATTGCGTTCAGAGGTGTGTTTTAGGATAAAATCCAATGGATTTGAGCGGAGCTAGTTCAAATATAATAAACTCAATTGTGGAAGAAATTTTGGGTTTTTAAATTAAGTCAAGGGAAGTTCTGACTGGTATAAGTGTTATCAGTGTGATTCTTGCATGTGAAGTCTTTCATGAGGTTTATGAAGGAGGTTCTTCGGCTACTCGACAACTTTGATGTTTTTCTTTACCGTTTGAGGTTAAACGTGTGTTTAAGTGGTAGGTGATGTAACAATTCGTTTGGCCATTTTGAACTTTTGGACTTGTTTTACCAAAAATATCTTTCTCGTAGCTTTATCTCTGTTATACCCCGTATTTCCAGAGTATGTACGTGAGGGCGTACGTATATAAATTTGAGCCTTAAAGATTTGGCAAGTTTCGAAAATTGTACACAAGTGCCGAAAAGAATCGTTTTTCGACGAAACGTTTTACTAAACTTGCGAAGGAAAAATTCCGGCTATGTCATTTAAAATTTTTGCGGATTTTTCCGAGAGACGAAACATTTTGGACCAACGGGAGGGTGACATGTGTCACCCTCACATTGGAAGCAAGTGGACGGCAAAGGCAAGGCAATGTCACGTTTTTTGTGCCTTGGGTTAGGTAGGATATTTGTGCAAGTTGGTGTGGTAGATGGATAAGGTCCACATGGTTAAAATCTAGCCCTACACTTGCACCACACTTGTCTTCATCTTGGCCATTGGTTGGCCTTTGCTTGACCTATAAATACCCCTCTAAGTTGATGAACTTCTTCATCCAAAAATCCTTTTCCAAGTCTTGAAATCCTCCCCTCGCCTTGTAGCTTTGGCCCACCATCCCCTCTTTTGAGAAGCCTTGGCCGAGAGCCTCCCTCCCCTCAGAGTGTCTAGCCGAGGGGTACCCCCCCTAGCCTAGTTGTTTTCGTATAATACCCCCCCTTTTGTGGTATAGAAATACTCTCAAAGTATTGTTATAATGCCCAAATACTTTAGCCCTTATACCTTGTAGTATTCCAAGATTATACCTATACTAAAAGCCCAGAAATACTATTATACTTCCTTTAGCCACTAAACGAAACCCTAAGGAAATCTTCATTGATAGTTGAAGTAATTGAGTAGAAGTTGGTTAGAACTTCTAAGGGTTGTTTGAGCGGGTTGAGCGCATGAGTAGAGCTAAACCTTGCTCAGATCGACATATAAACTTGGATAATTTTGGGCTTATCGAGGTAAACACTCTTGACCTTCTATTGTAATTGGAAATTACATGTAGGAATATATAGTTGAAGTATACTATATATAGAACTGAACATAAGTATGCTGCAATGTCTTTTGACTTAAGCCCAATTTAAAGAAGAATCAATTGTAATTACATGTGATCAGACATGTAGACTTGTGTAGCTTTACTATGAAGTAGAATTGTATACGTCCGGATTAGACGTACAACCCCCCCCTCTAGGGAGTTGTTGGCTCATAGCGTGCCTCGATAGAGAGGAGACTACGCGTCATGTGTGGGGGAGGTGTCACAAATTTCGTAGAATATTCTACGCCAGGATCTAGATGTTAATAGGCGCCTCAGGGCCTCTATAGGTCAAGTACTACGTATGGCGTGATCTGCTTGGCGTAGCCGACGGTTTGAGGTACTTGAGCGCTTTGCTATTAGTCTATAATCGTCGCGAGGTATGTGAACCTCTTCCTATCTTTTCTAGCATGATGTGTGTATAACTATGTAGCACGCAGAGACGCATACGTGTTAAATGTATTTGATTGGTTTAAAACATAAAGTGTTATAACGGCTTTATGGGAAGTTAGTTATAACAGCTTTATGTAAGTAAGAAATGCTTGTGGTTTTTAAAAGATAACTGATTTGACTTATAACTGACTTGATGTGTGATAATAAGAATCTTGAAGTATTTCAAAAGAATTAAGAAACCTTTTTTAAAGAAGAGTAATACTTGGTTTTGAAAACATAAGAGTTATACTAGTTTTATTGTAAGTTAGGTATAACGTCTTAAGAGAGATAAAGAGAATGGTTTACTGATTTTTAGAAGTTAAGAGACTTAATCTTAAAAGATAAGAGACTTGACTTAATATGGATGTTAGTGTGAAACCTCATTCGTGAGTAATGAGTACTTGGTTTTAAAAGGAATAATGTTTTACTGATTTTGGAAATCAGAATAAGTATCGACAAACCATCATAATGCTAATAAAAGAAAATGTTTTGACTAATTAAGTATTATTAAAACCAAGAGAAACCTCCATCCGCATGGCTAAGATGAGACAAAATGATATTACATTTCCTAGATCAGGGCTGCTTTAATAAGATTGATTATGAACAAGAATAACCTACTAACATATAAGACATATGTTTCTCAAATTGTTTAAAAGAGGATTATATTCTTAAGTGATTAAGTCTATGGACTATGAAACCTTTATAAAATAAGAGACTTAAGTGTTGAAATTAGGCAAACTTGAACTTTTGAAAAGAATGTTGTTACTTGATGTTGAAAAGGAAAGTGTTTTGGTTTACCTAAAATGTGAGTCACTCATTTTTTATACTACTGTATCGGTGACCTTTATAAAAGGAATGGATCTTTTAAAAGAATTTAACGACGTAATACCTTGGGGTCGTAACTCGACTTTGGCCTAAAATAAACTTGAGTCAGGTAACTTACCTATGTTTGTGTTTGATAGCCTTGTGCATATATCGTATTTCTATACCACCGCGTCTCACGAGGGCCTGATTTGTTATGAACGATTATTTACCGAGTCCCACGGACGGGCCGACACGTATTCCATCCGATTATTCACCGAGTCCCACGACGGGTCGATACGATTTCATCCGATTCTTCACCGAGTCCCACGGACGGGCCGACACGATTCCATCCGATTATTCACCGAGTCCCACGAGACGGGCCGACACGATTCCACCGATTTCTACCGAGTCCCATGGACGGGCCGACACGATCCCACATGATTCTTTACCGAGTCCCACGGACGGGCCGACACGATTCCACACGATTTATACCTAGATCGCCAGCGATGAAGGAGTTCCACCGCACGAGGATGACTTGAGGCGTGAGTCCCCGACTTGACATGATCGCTTATGTTGCGAATCGTAGTTTGGTTATCATACATGTCTCCCGCTTTATATAGACTATTATGATTTCATTTACGTTGTTTTACGCCACATACTGGTACCGTTGCCAGATCGACTCCTTTGGGCCGCGTTCACGCCGCAGTAAGTACATCGGCCAGGATCCTCGCCATAGGATCACAGCTCAGGTCGAAAGCCCCATTTCTTCTGAGGCTTATCTTTTGCATGTTACCCCGAGTATGTAGATTCTGTACATTCTGTGGTATGGCGGCCCTATCCCGCCAAAGCCGCTGTAAAAATCTTAGAGGTCTGTAGCACTGCAAGGCGTGGTTTGTAAAAAGGATAACCGCTCGTATTTATGTATATATACCGGGCGCAACCGCTTGCTGGCTCGCTTATTTATCATGTCTCTTAATTCATGTTCGTGTTTTTATTTCCGCTGATTTTCTCGATGTCAGATCACCAGGTGCCCGGTAGGCACTACCACGCCCAGTGCGGTCGTGACAAAAGTTGTATCGAGCGCTTAGTCCTCTGAAAGTGTCTGCACGCGTTCAGTAGAGTCTTGATTATCGATGTGCACATCTATAATCGTGAGGCCGCAGGACATTTAGGATTGGTTTCATTCTTCTCATTCTCGAGATCGTGCCTTAGAGCCGTGTGATAAGTCGACCTCTCGACGATTTCGTTTTACCAGTTATGCATCCGCGTAAGGCAACCCGGGCCCAGGTGGGCAAGGAAGCCGAGGGAGCTGCTAGTGAGATACAGAGGAGTACGAGGGCGCAGGCCCGATCAGTACCTGAGATTGTGCTTCGACGACGACTTTTGGCGATGCCAAATACCGACAGAGTTTAGAGTCGCAGCAGCGGGCTACCGAGACTACAAGACTGAGCCTCCACCCCACACCGGAGCATGAGATGGGTACAAGGAGATGGCCCGCCATCGCCGTGGTCGAGCGATATGAGGATAGGCCGATGCAGCCCACCCCAAGAGCACCCGTAGTTCACCCCGAGCGCATGCTGAGGCTACGGACTTTCTCGAGTCAGAGCCCGCTGTTCTATGGATCGAGCCGAGGATGACCTCGTGAGTTTATCCGATACCACAATGCGATCATGAGAGTGATCGAGTCTCGCAGGCGTAGTCGGTGGTATTGGGTTCGCATCACCGCGTGATATCGCATTCGACCGTTTGATTCGCGAGCTGTCCCCGGGAGAGCATGCACCTCCACCTTTGGGACGAGTTCTCGCGGCTTTTCTTGCATTTCTAGCCCCACAGATGAGAGGGCTCGACCGGCTGATTTTTGACATCGAGGCAGATCGCGACGGTTAGAGAGTACAATGTGGAGTTCGACTCATTAGCTCGGATGTTCCCGCCAGAGTAGCCGAGCATGGAGGATGAGTACACCGCTACGCCACCGGGCTAGATGATTACTGGCAGTAGGCTTGTACGGTGTAGCTCTTCACCGGCATGGACATTGCCCGCACGCAAGCTCATGCACTGATGCGAGGCACGAGAGGTCGACTGAATGACCAGATCGCAGGCAGGCCGTAACCAGGTCCTTGGTAACTTTCGAGGCGCCGCCAAGAAGCAGACTAATTATGCGCTCCGCCAAGACAGAGTGGTCCTCCACGCCTTCGTGACGCTCGGGTATTCGTGAGCCGGTCGTGGCCTGTGGCTTCCGTTCACGATATACGGGTTCTAGCCACGGTTCGTGTTTTCTCAACAGGTACATCGCGGCGACGCCATCCCGGAATGTCGTCTTTTATCGGGTGCTTGTTTTTCTTGGCGACCGCCGTGGCCATATGACGAGAAACCGCCCTAATAGGAAGGATGCATCAATGACTCACCTACCGGTCGCCGCAGTTCATCGCTTCTACGCATACTGCGCAGGCGTGCCTATGATTAGAGCTGAGCGGTAGATCTGTATATCCTTAACCTCTAGAGATTTGTATGCATGATATGATGACCTTATTATTGTGTGATATGTACGGATAGCGTTATGTTGATTATGAGTTAGAAAACCCGTTAGTGAAAAAGTGGTAAGCCTCAAAGTAGAGAATGATTAACCTTAGAATATTACGCTGAGACCTTAGATGTGCGCCGCTTGAGTACAAGATTTTCGGGTGATCCTTGTCGAATGTATAAGTTTACGTGGAGTAATTGTGGGAAGATTCTCGGGTAGTGTAAAATGGAAGTGGTAGCTTTCATGACCAGATAGATAAGATTGTTCCGGACGGAAACAAGAGCTTGATGCGTTATGGATTCGCCATGTCATGACAACCCGCGCCTGCTTCGGCTGGGTCAGCTCAGTGGTCCCGCCAGTGGTAGGTCACGAGGGTGCTAGACCCAAGTTTAGATGACCATCGTATGAGTTCGTGGATATGTTCGACCAGCGGATCGCAAGGCCGGAATGGCCTTACGAGATCGAGGCTAGTAAGATGACCAAGTTTGGAGCGTGACTCCAAAGTCTTGGGAATGTAAGCGTTGATCAAGTGGTACGGTAGTAAGAAGAGTTCGAGTGTTCGGAAGCGGCACGACGAGTAAGGCGAAGTGAACTTGCGGCCGAAAGACGGGAGTAATCATTTTTGAGAAACGAATGCGCGGAGTGTCCTCGACCAAGAGCGAGAGTTGGTATTGTTTTGCATCATCGGGTGGTTCCTCGCTGGCTCGGATTTAAGTATTTGCGCCGCACGTGTTATTTCGTGGCTGCATGGCGCTGGCAACTTGTTAGAAGAACTTTATCGCTATCCGTCTGAGAAGGAACATTCGACGCAATGTTTCGCGAGGAGAATGTTATACCTCAGATTTCCAGAGTACGTGACGCGCACGTAACGATCTGCCCGGCCCGCATCGTGCCTTACCCCGCACCCTAGTGATACATACATCGAGAAAATCAGGAACATAAAACATGAGTCATTTAACAAAAGATATAATAAATAAACAAAGCCAACCAAAATAGCTTGCTTTCAAGATATACATAAAACTCGAATGCTTTAATCCTTTTACAACCCCGCCACAACAGCTTCTACAGCACTTAAGATATACACGACTATGACGGACAGTGGCTCGCCATACCCCCGAATGTACAAGAACCTACAACTCGTGGAACACCTACTAAAAGATAAGCCTCCGAGAAACGGAGCTTCAAACGCTACCGAATCGTGATCCTATGAGCGAGGATCTACGATCGACGTACTTACCGCGCAGATGAACGCAGCCCCGGGCGAGGTCAAGATAACAGTACCAAGTATGTGAAATCGCATAATATCAGAAATGAAATCATACTAGTCTATATAAAGCAGAGACATGTATGATAACCAAACTACGCTCACAACATAAAACAACCATCACTCCAATATAACTACGGGTCTCACGCCCACAACATCAATCAGTTCGTGATCACGGCCGCATGCCCCTGAATCAGACGGTGTAGACATGTCCATGTGACCTCAACAACAAGACAAAGAATCCAGATGGAAGCATACCCGCGCGCTACGATCGTGTCGAGATGTCCAAAGGGAAACAATAAGACAACTTTCCAAACGGACGATACCCGCAGCGCCACGATCGCGGTCGTGATGTCCAGAGGGAAACAATAGGACAAGATTCCGATGGACGATACCCGCGCGCCACGATCGTGTCGATGTCCAAAAGGAAATCACAAGGCGATAATCAAATGGAAACATACCCGCGCGCCACGATCGTGTCGATATCCAAAGCGACAACCACAAGACCTTAACCAAAATGGAAGCATACCCGCGCGCTACGATCGTGTCGCATGTCCAAAGCGATTAACAACATTAATACTATCACAGAACGCATCTGCGGAATTTCTCCGCACCGCCAGACATCCAAGTAAGTTCTCAACTACCAACCGAATTTATCGAGAGACGCCAGAATACGTAAACACAACGCTTGTACAACAAAGGCTATCGTCACATGCATAGGCAAGTTTCACAACAACAAGCATAGGCAAGTTTCACAACAACAAGCATAGGCAAGTTTCACACAACTCAAAGTACTTTCATTTTATGCCAAAGTCCGGGTTTCAACCCTAAAGTACTACGTACGTTAAGTTCTTTTAAAAGAGATCCATTACTTTTATAAAAGTCACCCGATACCCGTAGTATTAGAATGACCAACCCACATTCCTTTTCAAAATCAAGTAACAACATTCTTTCCTAAGTTCCAGCTTTGCCTAGTTTCAATTACTCAAGCTTCTCATTTTCAAATGGTTTCATAGTTCCCAAACTTAATCACTGATTCCTTTTAGAACAATCGAGTAACATATGTCATATATGCGAGTAGTTTATTCTTGTTTATAACGATCTTATTACAAAGCATGATCTAGAAAATGTAATATCATTTTGTCTCATCTTAGCTTCTATGCAGATGGAGGTTTCTACCGGTTTTAATACAACACATCATTATTCAATACATTTTCCTTTATTAACGCCGCAGGGTCCTGTCGATACACATTCCGATTCCAAATCAAGAAACATTATCCCTTTAAAACCAAGTACTCATTACTCACGAATGAGGTTTCACACAAACATCCACATTAAAACAAATAAGTTAAGTCTCTTATCTTATAAGATCAAGTCTCTTAACTTCTAACATCAAGAAACCATTTTCATTTCATACGCGTCGTTATAACTAACTTCCCATAAAGCTATTATAACACCCTATGTTTTAAACCAACCAAATCACTTAGCACATGTACGACGCTCACCGCACTACATAGTTCACAACCATCATGCTAGAAAAGATAGGAAGAGGTTCACATACCTCGCGACGATTTATCGACAATAAGCAAAATGCTCCAAGTACTACAACCTCGCTAGCCCTTTCCACTCCTCGAGTGTAATACGCTATTCTCGAGATTTCACCTATAAAGGTCACAAACGCCTATTAACCCCAAAACACAAGTTTCTATCTTTCTATAGAAAATTCGCAAAGACTCTCCCGCAACAACAGAATCTCCTCCTCTATCGAGGCCGGCCACTAAGCCAACCAGTGTGGTTTACACGCCTAACCTGACGTGTACAATTCTACCGAATACTACACAAGTCTATCGCAATACACCTATGTAAATACAGTCAGCCTGGGCTTTTATTCTTCAGCTTAAGTCAAAAGACATTGCGAATACTAAGTAGTTCTATATATAGTATACTTCAACTATATATTCAACCAAACATGTAATTTCCAATTACAATAGGACAAGATAATTACCTCGATAAGCCCAAAATTATCCGAGTTTAATGTCGCTCCCGAGCAAGGTTTAGCTCCACTGCGCGCCCAAACCACTCCAAACAACCCTTAGAAGTTCTAACCAACTTCTACTCACATACTTCAACCAACGATGAAGATTTCCTTGAGGTTTCTGGCTGAGACTAAAAGGACAAAAGGTAGTATTTCCTGACTCTACGTGAAAGAGGTATCTTGGAATACTACAAGGTACAAGGCTAAGGTATTTTGGGCATTATAACAATACTGGAAGACAACTTTCTACCGCGTGGTAGGCTCTACTAGCACAACTAGCAGTGAGGGTGTCTTCGCCATGGCCTCTTTCTGGGGAGAGAGCTCTTGGACGAGAGTCAACAAGAGGAGGAGGGATTCAAGACTTGGAAACATTTGTGGATGAATGAAGTCTTCACAAAGTGGGGTATTTATAGCAAACCCAAATGCCAACCAACGGCCAAGATCAAGCCACGCAAGGCAAGTGTAAGGCCTTGATCAAGCCAAGTGCACCCTAACCCCTACTCCACAAAACACGGCACAAGACAAGCCACAAAACAAGGCCAAAACAAGGCACAAAACAAGGAACCAATAGGCCAAAAACGCGAGCCACAAAGACAATCCAATTCGCAACCACCTCTTCCACTGACGCCCACTGCTTCAGCGAGGGTGACACGCCACCTCCCGCTGGTCCAAAATGTTTCGCCTCTCTAAAAATCCGCAAAAATTAAAAAGGATATAGCCGAATTTTTCCTACGAAAGTCGTGGAAACGCTTCGCCGGAAAACGACTTAGCTGCACTGCGCTCAAACGTAACTTCTAAGCCACTCAGCGGGGTGACACGTGTCACCCTCCTAATGGCCCTAAAAACGCCTTCAAAAAATATCCACAATGGCCAAAATCTCAAAACAAAGCTGGCTACAAAATCAGAATTTCTCCCGTGGCCCCACGTGACCATTTCCAAAATAAAATCTCAAAATTCTAATATAATCTAGAAGTCCAAATACCAAACTGGGAATCCAATTCCCATTAACGAACCTTTTCTTCACAAATAACCTAAACTTTTCCGCTTAAAACTTACATCTTTCTTTCTTTTCAAAATTTTCTCGCCAGACTCGACGCACGCCCTCACATACATACCCCGCAACTACGGGTATAACATTCTCCCTCCTTAGAAACATTCGTCCCGAATGTTCCTTCTCAAGACGGATATCGATGAAGTTCCTCTAACAAGTTGTCAACGCCACACCGCTACGAAATAACACACGCCCTCTTCTTTCCTTACTCGCCGTGCCCTTCTCGAACACTTGAACTCTCCCAAGACGTACCATACTTCACCATTACTCCGCTCTCAAAATCTGGAGTTACTACCTCCAAACTTGGTCATCTTACTAACCTCAACTTCCTTAAGGCCATTCCCGCCTTTACGAACCGCTCGTCGAACGCGCCCACGAACTCATACGTTGGTCACACAAACTTGGGCCTAGCATCCTCGTGACCCTACCACCGGGCGACCACCTAACTGACTTACCCTAAACCGGTTACTGTTGACCCAGATACGTCCTCAACCCGACCCACAACCGCGCCAAACTCTTGTTCCCCGATCCGGAACAATCTTACTAATTCACATCATGAAAGCTACCACTTCCACCTCACACTACCCACGGACTTATCACACAAATAAAACCCACGTATACTACTACCCTGATAAGGGTCAACAATAAATCTTTAACTCAAGACGACCTTACCCCTAAGGTCTCAGTCGTGACATAGTCTAAGGTTCACACTTACCATGTATTCTAACTCACACATATCACAATGCTATCCGTACATAGCACACAATAATGAGATCATCATAACAAGCATACCAAAACTCTGAGGGTTAAGGATATACCTGCTACCGCTCCACTCTAATCATAGGCCCACTGCAGGCGCATACCGTAGGCGTGATGAACCAGCCACGATCCTCGGGCGTCGAGTCGTAACATCCGCGCTCTCGCCTGGACGCCTCGCAAAATGGCCCCGCCGCCGCATGTAAAACAAACTCCCAATCTAGCACGACACTCTCCAAAACGGAGTCTACCACAATGGTCACAACGAGGTAGGGTGGCTTCACCGTTAACACCCCGCTCGCCAAAATCAACCTCGAGCCCCGACCGCTTCCTCAAGACGGAGTACCACTGCATCGCGGGGTATATAACTAGCTCGCCACGGGCGGTCCGCCAAAGCCACCAAAGGACTCGCCGCCGGCCCTCTTCTCGCGATCTGTGTCATTCCGCCGACCCTCCGTGCCTCACATCCTAGTGCATGAGCTCGCACGCGGCAATGTCCATGCCCGGTGAAGAGAAACACCCGCACAAGATTCGCCATATACTCATCAAGCCCGTGACGTAGCGATGCACTCCTATCCTCCATATCCGCAACTAGCGCAGGACATATCGAGCCAAAGAATCGAACTCGACATTGTACTCCCGACAGCCGCGCCTCTGCCTCAGAATAAAAATCTGTTTACCGCGCCCTCTCATCCGCGAGGCAAAAAGTGCGAGGAAAGCCCCAAAACTCATCCCATACCTGAGGTGCATGCTCTCCCGAAAGCTCCTATGAATCAAACCAATCGATCATGGTATCACGCAGCCGACGCGAACCAAAGGTCACGCACTCGTCTCAAGCCTCGATCACCCGCACGATCCACAGAATCGCCGGATGAACTCCTCGCGATCATCCTCGTGCCTCACCCGTAAAACTCGCGGCTACAACTCGTAAAGTCCCGTAGCCTCAAACTATCTGCTCGGTGAATCCATCGCGCATCGAACCGAATCGCCAGATCCACTGCCTCATATCCGCCACAACCTCGCCAATAATCGCCATCTCTCGCGACCATCTCCCGCCTGCATCGCGGACCTGAGGCTCGTGCATCAGAGTCTCATCGCCCATCCGCCGCGCTCTAAACTCGCTGGTGTCGGGCGCGCCGCTAAAACCCGCCGCTCAAGCACAACTCGTATCGCTCGCTCGCGCTCGAACTCCTCTCAGATCTCACTAGCGCCTCACGCTTTGCCCTTCTGGCTCGTTGCTCGCGCGAGGCATAATCGCAAAACGAGATACGCTGCAGGGTCCAACTCACAACACGCCTTCTAAGGCACGATCTCGTAATGAGAAGAAATGGAAACCAATCCTAAATGTCTTATAGCCTCCCGATTATAGACGTGGTGCACAACACACCGATAATCAAGACTTACTAGACACGGTCAGACACTTTCCGAGGATTAATCGCTCGATACCACTTTTGTAACGACTGCCCGGTTCGCATCGTGCCTTACCCCGCACCCTAGTGATACATACATCGAGAAAATCAGCGAACATAAAACATGAGTCATTTAACAAAAGATATAATAAATAAACAAAGCAACCAAAATAGCTTGCCTTCAAGATATACATAAAACCCGAATGCTTTAATCCTTTTACAACCCCGCCACAACTTTGCATGCACTCTAAGATATACACGACTATGACGGACAGTGGCCCCGCCATACCCCCGAATGTACAAGAACCTACAACTCGTGGAACACCTACTAAAAGATAAGCCTCCGAGAAACGGAGCTTCAAACGCTACCGAATCGTGATCCTATGAGCGAGGATCTACGACCGACGTACTTCTACCGCAGATTTAACGCAGCCCGGGCGAGGTCAGCATAACAGTACCAAGTATGTGAAATCATAACATCAGAAATGAAATCATACTAGTCTATATAAAGCAGAGACATGTATGATAACCAAACTACGCTCACAACATAAAACAACTATCACTCCAATATAACTACGGGTCTCACGCCCACAACATCAATCGTTCGCATCACGCCGCATGCCCCTAATATCGTGACGGTGTAGACATGTCCATGTGACTCAACAACAAGACAAAGAATCCAGATGGAAGCATACCCGCGCGCTTACGATCGTGGTCGTGATGTCCAAAGGGAAACAATAAGACAACTTTCCAAACGGACGATACCCGCGCGCCACGATCGTGGTCGATGTCCAGAGGGAAACAATAGACAAAGATTCCAGATGGACGATACCCGCGCGCCACGATCGTGGTCAAGATGTCCAAAAGGAAATCACAAGGCGATAATCAAAATGGAAACATACCCGCGCGCCACGATCGCGGTCAAGATATCCAAAGCGACAACCACAAGACCTTAACCAAAATGGAAGCATACCCGCGCCACGATCGCGGTCAAGATGTCCAAAGCGATTAACAACATTAATACTATCAACAGAACGCATCTGCGGAATTTCTCCGCCACCGCCGCAGACATCCAAGTAAGTTCTCAACTACCAACCGACTCTATCGAGAGACGCCAGAACACGTAAAACACAACGCTTGTACAATAAAGGCTATCATCACAAGCATAGGCAAGTTTCACAACAACAAGCATAGGCAAGTTTCACAACAACAAGCATAGGCAAGTTTCACACAACTCAAAGTACTTTCATTTTATGCCAAAGTCCGGTTTTTAACCCCAAAGTACTACATACGTTAAGTTCTTTTAAAAGAGATCCATTACTTTTATAAAAGTCACCCGATACCGTAGTATTAGAATGACCAACCCACCTTCCTTTTCAAAATCAAGTAACAACATTCTTTCCTAAGTTCCGCTTGCCTAGTT
Source organism: Przewalskia tangutica (assembly GCA_029844215.1). NCBI lineage: Eukaryota > Viridiplantae > Streptophyta > Magnoliopsida > Solanales > Solanaceae > Przewalskia > Przewalskia tangutica. Next base: position 112,290,500 of record CM056718.1, read on the forward strand.
TCAATTACTCAAGCTTCTCATTTTCAAATGGTTTCATAGTTCCCAAACTTAATCACTGATTCCTTTTAGAACAATCGAGTAACATATGTCATATATGCGAGTAGTTTATTCTGCTTATAACGATCTTATTACAAGAAATGCATGATCTAGAAAATGTAATATCATTTTGTCTCATCTTAGCTTCTATGCAGATGGAGGTTTCTACCGGTTTTAATACAACACATCATTATTCAATACATTTTCCTTTATTAACGCCGCAGGGTCCTGTCGATACACATTCGATTCAAATCAAGAAACATTATCCCTTTAAAACCAAGTACTCATTACTCACGAATGAGGTTTCACACAAACATCCACATTAAAACAAATAAGTTAAGTCTCTTATCTTATAAGATCAAGTCTCTTAACTTCTAACATCAAGAAACCATTTTCATTTCACACGCGTCGTTATAACTAACTTCCCATAAAGCTATTATAACACCCTATGTTTTAAACCAACCAAATCACTTAGCACACGACGCTCACCGCACTACATAGTTCACAACCATCATGCTAGAAAAGATAGGAAGAGGTTCACATACCTCGCGACGATTTATCGACAATAAGCAAAATGCTCCAAGTACTACAACCTCGCTAGCCCTTTCCACTCCTCGAGTAATACGCTATTCTCGCATTTCACCTATAAAGGTCACAAACGCCTATTAACCCCAAAACACAAGTTTCTATCTTTCTATAGAAAATTGGCAAAGACTCTCCCCGCAACAACAGAAATCTCCTCCTCTATCGAGGCCGCCACTAAGCCAACCAGTGGGTGGTTTACACGCCTAACCTGACGTACAATTCTACTCGAATACTACACAAGTTCATCGCACATACCCTATGTAAATACAATTTGGGCTTTATTCTTCAGCTTAAGTCAAAAGACATTGCCGAATACTAAGTAGTTCTATATATAGTATACTTCAACTATATATTCAACAAACATGTAATTTCCAATTACAATAGAGGACAAGATAATTACCTCGATAAGCCCAAAATTATCCGAGTTTAATGTCGCTCCCGAGCAAGGTTTAGCTCCACCCGTGCGCTCCAAACCACTCCAAACAACCCTTAGAAGTTCTAACCAACTTCTACTCACATACTTCAACCAACGATGAAGATTTCCTGTGGTTTCTGGCTGAGACTAAAAGGACAAAAGGTAGTATTTCCTGACTCTACGAAAGAGGTATCTTTGGAATACTACAAGGTACAAGGCTAAGGTATTTTGGGCATTATAACAATACTGGAAGACAACTTTCTACCAAGGTGGTAGGCTCTACTAGCACAACTAGGCAGTGAGGGGTGTTCTCGCCAAGTGGCCTCTTTCTGGGAGAGGAGCCTGGACGAGAGTCAACAAGAGGGAGGGAGGGATTCAAGACTTGGAAACATTTGTGGACGAATGAAGTCTTCACAAAGCGGGGTATTTATAGCAAACCCAAATGCCAACCAACGGCCAAGATCAAGCCACGCAGCAAGTGTAAGGCCTTGATCAAGCCAAGTGCACCCTAACCCCTACTCCACAAAACATGGCACAAGACAAGCCACAAAACAAGGCCAAAACAAGGCACAAAACAAGGAACCAATAGGCCAAAAACGCGAGCCACAAAGACAATCCACCCGTGAACCACCTCTTCCACTGACGCCACTTGCTTCCAGCCGGTGACACGCCACCCTCCCGCTGGTCCAAAATGTTTCGCCTCTAAAAATCCGCAAAAATTAAAAAGGATATAGTCGAATTTTTCCTACGAAAGTCAGGAAACGCTTTCGCCTAAAACGACTTAGCCTGCACTGCGCCCAAACGTAACTTCGCCAAGCCACTAGGCGGGGTGACACGCGGTCACCCTCCTAATGGCCCTAAAAACGCCTTCAAAAAAATATCCACAATGGCCAAAATCTCAAAACAAAGCTGGCTCTACAAAATCAGAATTTCTCCCGTGGCCCCACGTGACCATTTCCAAAATAAAATCTCAAAATTCTAATATAATCTAGAAGTCCAAATACCAACTGGGAATCCAATTCCATTAACGAACCTTTTTCTTCACAAATAACCTAAACTTTTCCGTCGAAACTTACATCTTTCTTTCTTTTCAAAATTTTCTCGTACTCGTGACGCACGTCCTCACATACATACCCCGCAACTACGGGTATAACAAGACGATATAAATTTGAGCCTTAAAGATTTGGCAAGTTTCAAAATTGTACACAAGCCGAAAGAATCGCTTTTTCGACTAAACGCTTTACTAAACTTACGGCGGGAAATTTCCGCTATGTCATTTAAAAATTTTTGCGGATTTTTCCGAGAGACGAACATTTTGGACCAACGGAGGGTGACATGTGTCACCCTCACATCGAAGCAAGTGGATCGCAAAGGCGCAATGGCACGCTTTTTGTGCCTCGTTAGGTAGGATATTTGTGCAAGTTGGTGTGGTAGATGGATAAGGTCCACATGGTTAAAATCTAGCCCTACACTTGCACCACACTTGTCTTCATCTTGGCCATTGGTTGGCCTTTGCTTGACCTATAAATACCCTCTAAGTTGATGAACTTCTTCATCCAAAAATCCTTTCCAAGTCTTGAAATCCTCCTCGCTTTGTAGCTTCGCCCACCATCCCCTCTTTGAGAAGCCTTGCCGAGAGCCTCCTCCCCTTTGTAATGTCTAGCCGAGGGTACCCCTAGCCTAGTTGTTTTCAGATAATACCCCTTTGTGGTATAGAAATACTCTCAAAGTATCATATAATGCCCAAATACTTTAGCCCTTATACCTTGTAGTATTCCAAGGTTATACCTATACTAAAAGACCAAATACTATTATACTTCCTTTAGCCACTAAACTAAACCCTAAGGAAATCTTCATTGATAGTTGAAGTAATTGAGAAGTTGGTTAGAACTTCAAGGCGGTTGTTTGGAAATGGTCGAGCGCACGAGTAGAGCTAAACCTTGCTCAGATCGACATATAAACTTGGATAATTTTGGGCTTATCGAGGTAAACACTCTTGACCTTCTATTGTAATTGGAAATTACATGTGTAGGAATATATAGTTGAAGTATACTATATATGAATCAACATAAGTATGCTGCAATGTCTTTTGACTTAAGCCCAATTTAAAGAAGAGAATCGAATCGCAATTACATAGGATCAGACATGAGACTTGTGTAGCTTTACTGTGAAGTAGAATTGTATACGTCCGGATTAGACGTACAACCCCTCTAGGAGTTGTTGGCTCATAGCGTGCCTCGATAGAGAGAGATTTACGCGCCATGGGAGTGGGAGTGCTGCCAAAATTTCTGTAGAATATTCTACGTTGAGATCTAGATGTTAATAGGCGCCTTGTGGCCTCTATAGGTTGAAGTACTACGTATGGCGTGATCTGCTTGGCTTAAGGTGTAGCCGACGGTTTGAGGTACTTGGAGCGTTTTGCTATTAGTCGATAATCGTCGCGAGGTATGTGAACCTCTTCCTATCTTTTCTAGCATGATGTGTGTATAACTATGTAGTACGGTAGACGTACATGTGTTGAATGTATTTGATTGGTTTAAAACATAAAGTGTTATAACGGCTTTATGAGAAGTTGGTTATAACAGCTTTATGTAAGTAAGAAATACTTTGTGGTTTTTAAAAGATAACTGATTTGACTTATAACTGACTTGATGTGTGATAATAAGAATCTTGAAGTATTTCAAAAGAATTAAGAAACCTTTTTGAAAGAAGAGTAATACTTGGTTTTGAAAACATAAGAGTTATACTAGCTTTATGGGAAGTTAGGTATAACGTCTTAAGAGAGATAAAGAGAATGGTTTACTGATTTTTAGAAGTTAAGAGACTTAATCTTAAAAGATAAGAGACTTGACTTAATATGGATGTTAGTGTGAAACCTCATTCGTGAGTAATGAGTACTTGGTTTTAAAAGGAATAATGTTTTACTGATTTTGGAAATCAGAATGAGTATCGACAAACCACCGCAGTCATAATAAAAGGAAATGTTTTGACTAATTAAGTATTATTAAAACCAAGAGAAACCTCCATCCGCATGTAAGCTAAGATGAGACAAAATGATATTACATTTCCTAGATCATGGCTGCTTTAATAAGATTGATTATGAACAAGAATAACCTACTCACATATAAGACATATGTTTCTCAAATTGTTTAAAAGAGGATTATATTCTTAAGTGATTAAGTCTATGGACTATGAAACCTTTATAAAATAAGAGACTTAAGTGTTGAAATTAGGCAAACTTGAACTTTTGGAAAAGAATGTTGTTACTTGATGTTGAAAAGGAAAGTGTTTTGGTTTACCTAAAATGCGAGTCACTCATTTTATACTACGTATCGTGACCTTTATAAAAGGAATGGATCTTTTAAAAGAATTTAACGCATATAATACCTGGGTCGTAACTCGACTTTGGCCTAAAATAAACTTGAGTTGTGTGTAACTTACCTATGTTTGTGTTTGATAGCCTTGTGTGCATATATCAGATTTCTATACCACCGCCTCTCGATGAGGCCACTGATTTGTTATGAACGATTATTTACCGAGTCCCACGGACGGGCCGACACGATTCCATCCGATTATTCACCGAGTCCCACGAGATGGGCCGACACGATTTCATCCGATTCTTCACCGAGTCCCACGGACGGGCCGACACGATTCCATCCGATTATTCACCGAGTCCCACGACGGGCCGACACGATTCCACCGATTCTCACCGAGTCCCACGGACGGGCCGACACGATCCCACATGATTCTTTACCGAGTCCCACGGACGGGCCGACACGATTCCACACGATTTATACCTGATCGCCAAGTGATGAAGGAGTTCCACGTACGGCGGATGACTTGAGGCGCGAGTCCCCGACTTGACATGATCGCTTATGTCGCGAATCGTAGTTTGGTTATCATACATGTCTCCCGCTTTATATAGACTATTATGATTTCATTTACGTTGTTTTACGCCACATACTTGGTACTGCCAGATCGACTTCGGGGCCGCTCACGCCGCAGTAAGTACATCTGTCAGGATCCTCGCCAGGATCACAGCCGTGTCGTGAAGCCCCATTTCTTCTGAGGCTTATCTTTTGGTATGTTACTCGAGTCCAGATTCTGTACATTCTGGTATGGCGGGCCTCGTCCCACAAAGCCGCTGTAAAAATCATAGGTCTCAGAGTAATCGCTGGCGTGGTTTGTAAAAAGGATAATCGTCGTATTTATGTATATATACTGAAGGCAACTGTTTTGGTTGGCCTGTTTATTTATCATGTCTCTTAATTCATGTTCGTGTTTTTATTTCCGCTGATTTTCTCTGATGTTGTATCAGTGCCCGGGGTAAGGCACCAGTCACGGGCCCGGGTGCGGGTCGTGACAATCTCGATAATTATGACTTGTGGAGATGTGTGACATAGTTTCCGAGGCAATTGGAAGAGTTTTGGATTGATTTTAGTAGGGTTTGAAGTTTAAGTTACAGAGAAGAAGATGTTTGACTCACAATTGACTTTTATGTAAATGCATCATTTTCAAAGTTTCATTGATTCCATTAGGTTCGAAATGTGATTTATGACTTAGTCGAGTCATTGGTTCGGGTCCCGAATGGTTCGGGTGAGATTTGAGTACTTGGTTGAGATTTATGGCATTTGAGGAAGTTATAACATTTTTGTGGATAAGCGTGTCTTAACGACCTCGTATGGGTCTTTTGTCGATTTGAGCAGCTTCATAGTGTGGTTTACAATTAAGTTGCATTATTTGTTGGTGTTCATGGATTTTCGAACGAGTTTTGAGTCGTTGGCGGAGAAACTAGTTAAAGTAGAAATCGGAGTTGACCTTGGTCAACATCGAGTCAAAGTTGACCTTTTTATGTGTTTTGAGTGCACAAGCAGGTCCGAAGCGTATTTTATGATCAAAATGCACTTTTGGTTTGTATCCGATATGTTTCTAGATGAGTTCCGAGGGTCGTTTATGAGATTGGAACACACTAGAAACATATGTTGTGCACCTGCTGGTTTTGCTCTTCGCGATCGTGTGGCTTTTGTCTATTTGGTCGGCGTGATTGCACAACCTTGTGCCGCGATCATGAAGGTCCATTTTCCGAGGTCCCGCGATAGTGTGATGGGATCCACGATCGCGATGAAGGAGATTACTGGGCAGAATAAAACCTCAATTTCTTGGTTCATTGTTAATATTTCAATTTTGGGAGCTCAGAATTGGGTGGTTTGAAGGGAATTCTTCATGTTTCTTTGCGGGGTAAGTTTCTAACATCCCTTTTATTGTTCTACCTTCGATTATTACAGAATTAAATCATAAAATTCATGATTTGAGCTTGGAAATTTGGAGTTTGTCATGAACATGGGGTTTCAAGTAAATTATTAAATTGAAGGTCGATTTATGGATGAATTTCAAAGATTTTCGATATACTTACTAATTAAATGGGTAAATCGATTTCGCATAAATTTTAGTTTTATCCTTGTGGGCTTGGGGTTGGCTTTTTTAGTCTATTTTTGGAATCTAAAATAAAGCATTGCAATATGGGTATCGTTGGACTCGTCTGACCATGTAGATTACTATTTTGACGAGATTGAACTAGTTCATTGAGTTTGGACACGATGGAGCTTCTGAGATGCTTAATCTTCATGCGGACGAATCTTGGAATTGTTCGTGAGCTATAGGACTTCATAATAAGTCAAGGTGAGACTTTCTACACTCAAGTGTAGCATTTATGTGTTGGTATGATATGTAATGAACTAAGGGGAGTAATGGAAACTTGGGGTTCCGTATTAGTGAGGCGACGAGTGCTAGTACGGATACCGGTGAACTTAATTGGGTATTTGTTACACCCCGTAACTTCAGGACATGTTTAAGAGAACGTACGTGAGAAAGTACGACTTTAAGATTGAAACGAAAGAAGGATTGCTTGTTCCTACGAAATATGATTTCGAGCCTCGGGAAGGAAAATTGTTCGTTAATGTGAATTGGGTTCCCGAATTTGATATTTGAGACTTATAGAATTTATCGGAATTTCGGGAGATGAAATATTTTAGACCAACCGGAGGGCGACACGTGTCACCCTCCACATGCCCATGTGGGGCGGAAATAAGGAGCAAGTCAAGAAGCCACTTGGCTTGATTTTGTTGACCACATCTCATCCACACAAGTGTTTTAATGTAGGCCCTTGGTTGTAGTATATATCTTATACTAGTGCAAGACTTCTTCCATACTTAGAGAAAAATCAAGAACTTTGTCTTGAGGAAAATGAGCTCTCGGCCAAAGGAAAAAAAAGGAGAGAAAATTTTGCAATCTTACTCCATAATTCTCAATATTCAAACCCAAGATCCCTTAAGGTATTTTAAGGATATCTCAATACAAAAATTCCGGAAAAACTACGTTTCTACGTTAGTCGCAACGTGAAACCCTAGGGTGTTCTTCATAAGTTTGGATTAGAACTTGAAGAGGAGTTCTTCATGAGCTTCTAAGGAGTGCTTGGAGCGGATTGAAACATAAGAAGAAGAGCTAAAGGTTGCTAAGGATCGACTTTTACGCTTGGATATTATTAGGACTTATTGAGGTAAAATCTTCGTCTTCTTAATGTGATTAAAGATTACATGTTATAGTAGTTGATAAATGAGCACGTGGTATATAGATAGAAGTTTGAAAATGTCACGACCCGACCCCGGGGCCGCGACTAGTACTTCAATGGTACCTATCGTATGCATCGAGAATAGCAATGAACATACATGAAACAAAATCAGATAAGGTAAACATCACTAAGAAGCCGATAAGGCCGCTTTCATAAAATAACTTAACCGAAAGTGAAACAAAGGCATCTTATCATTACATTTCAAACCACAAATGTGACTACGCACTTAGAATAACGATCGGTGGGACAGACCCGCCATACCCCCTGAATGTACAAAAGTAAATAACCTCCAGGAATCATACCAAAAGACAAAGCCTCCGGAGGGAGGGAGCTTTCCAGAAAATGAACAGTGATCCTAAGGGTGTGGACCAAAGAAGTTACGATCTCGACTGCGGCATTGAACGCAGCTTCGGGAGGTCGATAACAGTACCAAGTATGTGAAATCAAAATAATCAGAATGAAAACATAAGTCCGAAAACAAGCCGATCGTGGATGAAATCAAATTACCTTTTATCAGGCCTTACTAACAATAAGAACATCAATCATATACTACACGGCATTTAAGAATAGGAAGCTCATAATCAAAATACAATGGAAGCGCACTGCGGAATCCTTCATCACCGGGCAGACGCCCAAGTAAACTCATAATCAACAATGGAAGCATACCCGTGGAATCCTTCATCACCGCGCACGCCCAAGTAAACTCATAATCAACAATGGAAGCATACCCGTGGAATCCTTCATCATCAAGCAGACGCCCAAGTAAACTCATAGCTGAACAATGGAAGCATACCCGGGAATCCTTCATCATCGCGACGCCCAAGTAAACTCATAATCAACAATGGAAGCATACCCGTGGAATCCTTCATCACCGCGACGCCCAAGTAAACTCATAATCAACAATGGAAGCATACCCGCGGAATCCTTCATCATCGCGGACGCCCAAGTAAACTCATAATCAACAATGAAAGCATACCCGTGGAATCTTCATCATCAAGCAGACGCCCAAGTAAACTCATAATCAACAATGGAAGCATACCCGTGGAATCCTTCATCATCAAGCGACGCCCAAGTAAACTCATAATCAACAATGGAAGCATACCCGGAATCCTTCATCATCAAGCGGTACGCCCAAGTAAACTCATAGCTGAACAATGGAAGCATACCCGTGGAATCCTTCATCACTGGCGGTACGTCCAAGTAAACTCATAACTTCTTTAGGCTTTCATTAACACACAAAATGAATCTCATTTTCATGACCTTTTCTAAGAAAAACCAACTCTTTAACCTTTCATAAAGTTATTATAACCAACTCCCCATAAAGCCGTTACACTAACTTTATGCTTTAAAGCTTTAGACGTTCATACTCTTTCATAAGGTCACATAACTAACCTCCCATAAGGCCGTTATAACTCCTTATGTTTCAAAAGATTTCGTTCTTTTTATTAACCAAGAGACTTATACTTCAAATCAAACTCACACCATTTCCGTAATACTTCTTTATGTCACGAAATCCTTATCTACCTTATTTAGGTTAAACCATTACTTAGGAATAAGTGGGTTAACTCTCTAACCCAACCAACTTAGACATTTTCTTAAAACAAGTCAAGTACAACAAGTAGATTTACTTCATTTAAAACACGTACGTCTACCGTACTATATAGTTCAAATTACTCATGCTCAAGAGATAAGAAGGCTCCACATACCTCTTTGGTCAATCCGCTTGCCAAGCTCAACTACCGCAAGTAATATTTCAACCTATAATAATCATGATACGTTCATTAACCTCTAATTTCAATGTAGAATAATCTAACTCCAAGCCACTAAATTCTAGGGAAAAATTGGGCAGCATTTCCTTTGTTTCTACTCACTTTGCCACCTTTCTCAAGGCCGAAATTACCATCAAAACACCACATTTAAGGCTCAATCAATCCAACAATTCAAAGGGGATTACATACCCAAAATCCTGTCCCATAAGTTTACAACAATTCACTTAACAATTCTAAGGTAGTTTTTAGGCTACAACATGCTCATAATCTCTTCTTAACCCATTCTTCATATCCAAACCTCATTTCTAGCATGCAATGACTCTAGGAGCATTATTTACTACCACGAGTTCTTTCTTCTTAACATGCAACACTATAAACTAAATCTAAAGGAAGAATCATTACCTTAAAGTGTTAACCAAACTTATTCCAAATGTTGCTAGCTTCCTTGCCGAGAACACCACCACAAGCTAGCTACAAGCTTCTTTTTCTTGTTCTTAACTTTCAGCTTTTTCTTGGGTTTTTTAGAGAGAAGGAGGAGCTGATTTGTAGAGAGAGGAAGATGTTTGAGAGATGACCAAGTCTACAAGACTTGGTCAATATAAGCCATGCAAGCAAAATCAGATGGGGGGGACACTTGTCACCCTCCCATGGCCTTTTTAAAAGAGAAATCAGCCTTTTCCTAAGTTTTTCCGCCCAGATCCGCCGCGCCACAAGTTCGGCCGCTGTGCGCAATCCCCCGCGACTCAGATCTTCCGCGCCATGCCTCGCTTCCTGGCCATGGCGCTGAAACTTCAGCGACCCTCAAGATTTTCGGCCATGCGCTCGCATCCGCGCCGCGCTGCCCCGCCGCTTTGTCCGAAACACATTTGTCCGATCACAGACCGAACTTGTAACTCTCATAACTTCCTAATTTGATGTCCTATCGACGAACGGTTGGTTGCGTTGGAATCTAGACTCAACGAACTACGCCCTAGGCCTTTGAAACACTTAGAACGCCAATGTACCGGTCATAACCCGCCTTCAAAGTTGACTAAAACCCGCCCGAACGAATTCGCCAACCTACCCTTTGAAAATTTTAAGTCTTACATGCTTTCGTACGCTCTCATACGTAGGGTCAGAACTACGGGGTATAACATTCTCCCCCCCTTAGAAACATTCGTCCCCGAATGTTCCTTTGGAGCCAATCTAATATCCCTGCACTTCTCATTTTTACACTAATAGAACTTTATTATGCCACACATGGTCCTAAGATATCGTACACACATATCCAATCATCACTATCACACAAGACAACAGACCCCAAGGGTGCACTAACGCTATCTTACTTCTCTTCAAGGCCTAAAAGGATTCTCTTATCGTACTTCCAACCTACTGCTAGCATACATTCATAACCTTAATATCATCCACTCATGGAATTCCATCATACAATAATCCTATCATGCATACTAATCTCTAAAGGGTCAAAGGTATACCTGACGTCATATAGGCGGGTCAAAGGACCGCTAAAACTGGGAACCGCTACCACGACCTCTGCCGCGTCCTGCCGGTGTATGAACATCCTGCCTAGCAATTGAAAGTGAAGAACCCGCAACTGATCCAATATATTGTGCCATCCCACCAGGGCTACCTCTGGTCGAACAGTCTCTCGCCAAATGGCCCTGTTGGCCGCAAGTGTAACAAGCTGTCGATCTAGTCCGACACTCCCCAAAATGAGATCTACCACAATGACCACATCGAGGCAAAGGTGGCCCCCCCTGCATAATATCTTCGGATACCTGTGAACCTGTCGCCCCGGAGCCTTGACCCGCTCCTGAATATCCCTGACGGTCAAACCACCCGCCGGAATACCGGGAAGGGGCACTCTGCGTTGGCGAGAATGTAGACCCAACTCGCCGCTGAGGCCGCCCACCCCAAAGCTATCCCGAAATCTGCCGCCCCGCCCTCTTGCCGGGCCGACTCGGCCGCCCTCACTCTCCCGCCCTCAATCCCCGTGCAAAAGCTCGTGATCCCGCAATATCCATACCGGGTCAAGAGCCACCCCTGCATACGCAAGAATCATGTAACGATCTAACCCCATCACATACGGTGAACTCGGTCCGCCATGTTTGCTACAATAGTGGGCGATACCGCCAATGAATCAAACTCTAGGTTGTATTCCCGATGGTCTTCCCATTCTCGCCTCAATGCCAAAACATATCCAAGCGGGCTCTCCTCGTCTCGGGAGGCAAAAAGTGACCGAGGAAGGCTTCCGTGAACTCATCCCAAGCAGCTGGAGGAGCACCCACACCTTTTGACAACACCCACGACTCAAACCAATTCAACGCAATATCGCGTAACCGGTAAGAAGCTAACACAACGGACTCCGTCTCCGAGGCCCTAGGCACCTGCGTAGTCCGCCGCACTTGTCGGATAAACTCCTGAGGATCCTCCTCAGACCTCGAACTATAGAACTCGGGTGGATCACAACTTAGAAAGTCCCAAATCCTTAAACTATCGCTGTGGTTAGCCATCTCCTCGGCATCGCTCGCCACAATGCTAGTCAACAACCCGACCGCCTCCCGTAGTCCCTATACTCGCCCCGGTGTGGAACGGAGGCTCGTACCGCGTCTCGCATGGCCGCTGCCGCCAACTCACTGAGGCCGAGACGTCGTGGAACTCGCCGCCCGAAACATCATCTCCGGCAAAGATCGGGCTCGGGCCTCGTAGCCTCTCAAGGCCCTACTTGCGCTCTCAACCGCCTTGCCCTTCTGGGCTCGTTGCCTTTACGGGAGGCATCACTGCTATAAAAGAATACGCTGTGAGGAGTCCAACTTATAACACAGCACTTCTAAGGCACGATCTCAGAGTGAGAAGAATGGAAACCAATCCTAAATATCCTCGTAGCCTCGATTATAGATGGTGCACAACACACCGATAATCAAGACTTACTAGATACTGTCTCAGACACTTTCCGAGGACTAATCGCTCGATACCACTTTTGTCACGACCACTTCGGGCCGCGACTAGTACTTACCGGTACCCTATCGTGTATGCATCGAGAATAGCAATGAACATACATGAAACAAAATCAGATAAGGTAAACATCACTAGCAAGCCGATAAGGCCGCTTTCATAAAATAACTTAACCGAAAGTGAAACAAAGCATCTTATCATTACACCCAAACCACAAACGTGACTACGCACTCTCAGGAATAACGATCGCATGACAGGCTCCCGCCATACCCCGAATGTACAAAAGTAAATAACCTCGTGGAATCATACCAAAGACAAAGCTCCGAGGAGGAGCTTTCGTAAAATGAGCGGTGATCCTAAGGGCGTGGACTGCCAGCTACGATCTCGACTGCGGATTTAACGCACTTCGGGCGAGGTCGATAACAGTACCAAGTATGTGAAATCAAAATATCAGAATGAAAACATAAGTCCAAAACAAGTCGATCGTGATGAAATCAAATTACTTTTATCAGGCCTTACTAACAATAAGAACATCAATCATATACTACACGGCATGAAGAATAGGAAGCTCATAATCAAAATACAATGGAAGCGCACTGCGGAATCCTTCATCACCGCAGACGCCCAAGTAAACTCATAATCGAACAATGGAAGCATACCCGTGGAATCCTTCATCACCAAGTGCACGCCCAAGTAAACTCATAATCAACAATGGAAGCATACCCGTGGAATCCTTCATCACTGGCGGTACGTCCAAGTAAACTCATAACTGAACAATGGAAGCATACCCGTGGAATCCTTCATCATCAAGCAGACGCCCAAGTAAACTCATAATCAACAATAAGCATACCCGTGGAATCCTTCATCATCAAGCGACGCCCAAGTAAACTCATAATCGAACAATGGAAGCATACCCGGAATCCTTCATCATCAAGCGGACGCCCAAGTAAACTCATAATCGAACAATGGAAGCATACCTGCGGAATCCTTCATCATCGGGCAGACGCCCAAGTAAACTCATAATCGAACAATGGAAGCATACCCGTGGAATCCTTCATCATCGGGCGACGCTCAAGTAAACTCATAACTGAACAATGGAAGCATACCCGTGGAATCCTTCATCACTGGCGGTACGTCCAAGTAAACTCATAGCTGAACAATGGAAGCATACCCGTGGAATCCTTCATCACTGGCGGTACGTCCAAGTAAACTCATAACTTCTTTAGGCTTTCATTAACACACAAAATGAATCTCATTTTCATGACCTTTTCCAAGAAAACCCAACTCTTTAACCTTTCATAAAGTTATTATAACCAACTCCCCATAAAGCCGTTACACTAACTTTATGCTTTAAAGCTTTAGACGTTCATACTCTTTCATAAGGCCGATAACTAACCTCCCATAAGGCCGTTATAACTCCTTATGTTTCAAAAGATTTCGTTCTTTTTATTAACCAAGAGACTTATACTTCAAATCAAACTCACACCATTTCCGTAATACTTCTTCATGTCACGAAATCCTTATCTACCTTATTTAGGTTAAACCATTACTTAGAATAAGTGGGTTAACTCTCTAACCCAACCAACTTAGACATTTTCTTAAAACAAGTCAAGTACAACATGTAGATTTACTTCATTTAAAACACGACGCTCACCGTACTATATAGTTCAAATTACTCATGCTCAAGAGATAAGGCTCCACATACCTCTTTGGTCAATCCGCTTGCCAAGCTCAACTACCGCAAGTAATATTTCAACCTATAATAATCATGATACGCTCATTAACCTCTAATTTCAATGTAGAATAATCTAACTCAAGCCACTAAATTCTAGGGAAAATCGGCAGATTTCCTTTGTTTCTACTCACTTTGCCACCTTTCTCAAGGCCGAAATTACCATCAAAACACCACATTTAAGGCTCAATCAATCCAACAATTCAAAGGGGATTACATACCCAAAATCCTGTCCCATAAGTTTACAACAATTCACTTAACAATTCTAAGGTAGTTTTTAGGCTACAACATGCTCATAATCTCTTCTTAACCCATTCTTCATATCCAAACCTCATTTCTAGCATGCAATGACTCTAGAAACATTATTTACTACCACAAGTTCTTTCTTCTTAACATGCAACACTATAAACTAAATCTAAAGGAAGAATCATTACCTTAAAGTGTTAGCCAAACTTATTCCAAATGTTGCTAGCTTCCTTGTCGAGAACACCACCACAAGCTAGCTACAAGCTTCCTTTTCTTGTTCTTAACTTTCAGATTTTTCTTGGGTTTTTAGAGAGAAGGAGGAGCTGATTTTTAGAGAGAGGAAGATGTTTGAGAGATGACCAAGTCTACAAGACTTGGTCAATATAAGCCATGCAAGCAAAATCAGATGGGGGGGACACTTGTCACCCTCCCATGGCCTTTTTAAAACAGAAATCAGCCTTTTTCTAAGTTTTTTCCGCTGCATCCCGCGCCATGGCCTTCCGTGGCCAAGGCGCCGCAACTCATGCGGACTCAGATCTTCCGCCGCTGCCTCGCTTCGGCCACAAGGCTGAAACTTCAGCGACTTCAAGATTTCTCGGGCGCCATGCCGTGATCCGCGCCATGCCCGCCGCTTTGTCCAAACACATTCGTCCGATCACGACCGAACTTGTAACTCTCATAACTTCCTACTCTGATGTCCTATCGAAGAACGGTTGGTTGCGTTGGAATCTAGACTCAACGAACTACGCCCTAGGCCTTTGAAACACTTAGGAACTCTCAATGTACCGGGTCATAACCCGCTTCAAAGTTGACTAAAACCCGTCCGGAATGACCCGTCAACCTACCCTTTGAAAATTTTAAGTCTTACATGCTTTCGTACGCTCTCATACGTAGGGTCAGAACTACGGGGTATAACAGAAAAGATTTGGATCATGTCGACATGTTAAAAATCGAAAATGGGCAAGTTAGCCATTTATATTGTAATCAATTTGGTCGATAGTTACAATCGTCGCATGTTAAGAAAAGAAATGATTTATAGTTGTTATAATTGTTATAGGTGTCGCGCCCGTTTTGACCTCTGGGTCTGAACGATATCCACAACGTTGCTCTTTGGCGCGGTTCCCCTGTATGGAGCAATAGTGCTGTTTTTAAGGAGTCGTCACCTAATTATTTAAGTGAATTAGGACACTTGATTTATTGCAATAAAATACTGCAATTAGTCTACATTTAATGGTCTGCGAAATTAATGAGATTCTGAATCAGGGTTCTTTATTATCCTAAATGGAGGGAGTTAGACATCCTTTAAGATCCGCTAACTTGCGGTTATTCGTTCAAACCTAGGTTAATTATTTATTGCCTTTTTTATTCTACGTATTCTAAGCATTTTTCATAATTTATAATTAAAATAAAGTGCAATACAAAATAATAAAAACTAAAATTAAATGCGACATAAAATAAAACTCCGGGACATCTTTTAGCCCTTTTTAGGCCTTCTGCACAAGATGATCTCCGGGTACCTGCATAAACACTTAGTAAAAGTGTTAGTAGTAGAATAAATAATTTTAAAGCAATGACAAGAATTAATAGGTAAAGCCAAAAAATAAATAAGTTCGTCTTTTGCACAGAGGAGGACTTGGAAATCAGACGGAGATTTCTTCATCGGCCATATTGTTAAAAGCAATAAAATAAATATAACCTTCAGATCCGCGCCAAAACAATAATAGTTTTAAACACGTAGGGCTCAGATATATATAAAAATAAAGTGGGACATCCTAAACAAGCCCGGCTGCGAAAATTCGCCTCGCCAGCGCATGTTGGTTATCCTGTGTAAGTAGAAGAAATCATCAACGCCCAGAAAGCTTCATTTATTTTATTTTCCGTCTTTGCAACTGTGGAGGCCTAAAAATCGACGGATAACTTTTTCATCGGCCATATAGTATATTATTCAAAATCAGTTTAATACCAACATTGTAGTATCTGATCAACTACAATTTAATAAATAAAGGGGCAAAATCGTCAAAATCAGTCCAATAACCCAACGACGGTAAACAACAACAACAAAATTGTGAGCAACAATAGTCCGCAGAATAGTGGAAACAACATTAACACAGCAATGGCAAAAAAGGGTCCAAAACCAGAAGACAATGGCAAGATCAGTCCGACGAAAATGGCTAAAATCAGTGAACAAAATATCCGTAAGACAGTGGATACAACAACATAGCAACGAAAATGATCCCAGAAATGGAAAAACAGTGGGTCGCACAAAACCATCGGAAACAGTAACAAATCCGGGCAAGGTCACCGTAAAAATTCGAAAATCAGAACAGTCCAACAATCAACAAACACACAAAATTGTAACAAAAAATAAAGGTACCAAACACGTCGCCGGAGATGATGAGGGGTGAAGATAGGCGGCGTCACTTCAACGGTATCACACCGGAGCGACGCCGCCAGTGGTTATCCGACAGTGACGGGTTTGATGGCGACGGGAACAGTGAGTCGACGGGGTAAGGGTTCGACGGGACAGTGATGGTGGTGCACTGGTTTCGCCGGTGCTAGGCGAGTGGTGGTGGTTTCATCGGTGCTGGGAAAGGTCGTCGGAGTTGTGGGTGTGTGTGTGTGGAGGTAGACGGGGAGAGGGTGACAGTGGAGAGGGCGACGGAATGGTGGCGACGGGAGCAGGGGTGTGGGAAAGCAGTGGGTTCGCCGGTGAGACTGGCGGCGACGGGGACTGGCGACGGCGACGGGAAGGAATAGAGAGAGGGTGAGGGAGTGGGGAAAGTGAAGAGGGAGATGTGCGGCTGACCCCTCCTTTTTAATAAAGGGGGGGAAATGTTTATTATATAGGGTAGGTTTTTAGGGTTTGGGTTTGATTTAGGGGGAAATGAAAAGTGAGTTTTGATTTTAGGGGGAAAAATAAAAAGATGAAAGTTTGAATGAAATTAAAAAAAATGGTGTCGGATTGGACTGATTCAAATTGCGTCTTGGACTGGACTGGTTTGACAAAATGCAAGGCGGGTTAATTATTTAATGAAAAATTATTTCAAAAAATGCAAAATTATTAAAATGCAAATGCCGACGCGATAATAATAAAATACAATATTTTAGCAAATGTTTAATGCCTAATTAAAAGTAAAAACGGGATACCAATTAATTATTTAAAGAGATGCGAATATTATTAAAATAAAACGACGGTGTAACAATAATAAAAACATAATATTAACAAAGACATAATGCTTAATTTAAAATAAAAAGATAAAAAATGCAGATTAAAATGTGGTGCCCTAAAACACATAAAATTGCAATAAATATACGAAAAACGGGTCAAAATTGACTGTCAACAGCACGTCCCTCTTTGTACGGAGATGATGGAAGAGTCTTCGGACAAAGATGTTGACTTGTAGCCAATTTTGTCCTGTTTTATAAACTATAACTCAAAAGTGGGGCTGATGCAGACTCAAAATTGTCCCAGTGTTGAATTATGATGACACTGGGTCGTTGTGATGTAAAAAATAAAAACAAAGCTGACGCAGATTTAAAAAAGGTCCCAGTGTCGAATTATGAGGACACTGGGTTGCTGCGATGTTAAAAAATTAAAGCAGGCAGACTCCGATTCAAAATTGTCCCAGTGTCGAATCATGATGACACTGGGCTGCTGTGATGCTGCAAAATTAAAGACAATGCCGATGCAGATTCAAAATTTGTCCCAGTGTCGAAGTATGATTGACACTGGGTTGCAGGTGATGTGGTGCTGGAAAACACATGGTGTTTGTATATGTTGATGGCGTCATTGCATGGACGCGATGCAGATGTTCGTCGTTGCATAGACGAATATTGGATGAAGCCGTTGCATAGCCTTTGATGAAATGACGTCGTTGCATAAACGCGATGCAGTGTTCGTCGTTGCATAGATGAAACATAGATGAAGTTGTTGCATAAGCTTAGATGAAATGTGTCGTTGCATAGACGCGATGCAGATGCTCGTCGTTGCATAGACGAAACATGGATGAAGCCGTTGCATAGACTTTTAAGAATTGCGTCGTTGCATAGACGCGATGCAAATGCTCGTCGTTGCATAAACGAAACATAGATGAAGTCGTGTCGTTGCATAGACGCGATGCAGATATTCGTCGTTGCATAGACGAAACATGGATGAAGTCGTTGCATAGGCTTAGATGAAATGCGTCGTTGCATAGACGCGATGCAGATGTTCGTCGTTGCATAGACGAAACATGGATGAAGCCGTTGCATAGGCTTAGATGAAATGCGTCGTTGCATAGACGCGATGCAGATGCTCGTCGTTGCATAGACGAAACATAGATGAAACCGTTGCATAGACTTTTATGAAATGCGTCGTTGCATAGACGCGATGCAGATGTTAAATCGTGCCAGATCGAAACATAGATGAAGCCGTTGCATAGGCTTTTAATGAAATGACGTCGTTGCATAGACGTGATGCAGATGTTCGTTGTTGCATAGACGAAACATAGATGAAGCCGTTGCATAGGCTCACATGAAATGACGTCGTTGCATAGACGCGATGCAGATGCTCGTCGTTGCATAGACGAAACATAGATGGCCAGATAGGCTTTGATGAAATGCCGTCGTTGCATAGACGCGATGCAGATGCTTGTCGTTGCATAGACGAAACATAGATGAAGCCGTTGCATAGGCTTATATGAAATGGCGTCGTTGCATAGACGCGACGCGATGCTTTCGCCGTAGATTTAAACATAGATGGCCGCCAGATAGGCTTAGATGAAATGACGTCGTTGCATAGACGTGATGCAGATGTTCATCGTTGCATAGACGAAACATGGATGAAGCCATTGCATAGGCTTAGATGAAATGACGTCGTTGCATAGACGCGATGCAGATGTTCGTCATTGCATAGAGGAAACATGGATGAAGCCGTTGCATAGGCTTAAATGAAATGCATCGTTTTATGGGCGTACCTGCTTTGTGACCCGTCTGGGTTGAGATAGCGTCATTGCATAGACTGTTATACCCCGTAGTTTCAGGGTATGTATGCGAGGACGTACGTACGAGAATACGACATTGGAATTGGAATGGAAGAAAGAGGTGATTTTTCCACGGAAAAGTTTCCGGGTTTTGTGAAGGAAAAAGATTCGTTTATGGGAATTGGATTCCCAGATTTGGTATTCGGACTTCTTGGAATTTTAGAGAATTATGGAGTTTTATTTTCGGAAATGGTCACGTGGGGCCCACGGGAGAAAATTTACGGTTTTGTGGGGCCCACTTTGTTTTCGAGATTTTGGCCATTGTGGATATTTTTCGGAAGATGAAATATTTTGGACGAGTAGGAGGGCGACACGTGTCACCCCCCCCCCCCCTAGTTGGCTTGGACGAATTCCACTTTGTACACAACACCCGTTTAGAGTCGTTTTTCGACGAAACGTTTTACACAACTCGCGTAGGATAAATTCCGGCTATGTCATTTCTAATTTTTGCGAATTTTTCCGAGAGACGAAACATTTTGGACCAACGAGAGGGCGACACTTGTCACCCTCTCATTGATGGATGTTACACGGCATTGAGGCCAATTGGATGACAATTTTTGTCAAGTAGTTGGTAGGATATTTTGTGTGCAAGTTGGCCAAGGACACTTGCCTAAATCCTCACCCTACACTTGCCTTGCACTTGGCATAATCTTGGCCATTGGTTGGCCATGTCTTGACCTATAAATACCCCCCTTGTTGAAGAGTTATTTCATCCTAAATTGAGCAATCTATCTAAGTCTCAAATCCTCCCTCTCCCTCTTGTTGTTTCGCCCAAACACACCCTCCCTTTTGAGAAGCCCTAGCCAGAGCAACCCCTCTAAAGCTAGCCTAGCCAAACACTACCCCCTCCTTGGTAGAAAAGTTGTCTTCTAGTATTGTTATAATGCCCAAATTACCCTAGCCCAAATCCCTTAGTCCTTAGTAGAAGTTGTGAAGAACTTCTAAGGTTTTCTTGGAGCTACCGGAGCGTACAACTTAGGAGCTAAACCTTGCTCGCACGCGACTTTTATCTAGGATATTATTGGGCTTACCGAGGTAAATAACCTTATCCTCCTTTTGTAATTAGAATATATATCTGTAGAAGTATAGGAATAAGTATTAAATACTTAGAAGGATATTGCGAATAGAATTGAATCATTATCACAAAGAGAAGGTTTAAAAGATGAATAATAGAACTGTACTTACATGTGATCGTTTTCACAGAGACTTGAGTAGCTCACCGTAGGAAGTGCTGCCAAATGACCATAGAATAACGAACCCTCCGCTAGAACTTTGTACAAGTACACCGACGTTGATAGACGATTTGATCGTTATAGGTCGATACTCTGCGAGCGACATATTCAACTTGTAAGGAGGTTTTCTCCGAGAAGGTATGTGATTCTTCCTAAAGCCTGATATTTTACAATATATAGTACTGTAGACGCATACGTGTTAATCGAATAATAACTACGGCAATGTCTTTGACTTAAGCTCGAATAATACTTACGGAATGCCACGCTTAAGCTTGAATAACACTGCAGAATGCCTCACGCTTAAGCCCAATAATAAAGAATCAAAACATTTCAAAGGAATACTGAATCATTTTTTTAACAGAAGAGTAACACTTGGTTTTAAAAGCTTAAGAGTTATACTAGCTTTATGGGAGGTTAGGTATAACGGCTTAAGAGTGATAAAAAGAACGATTTATTGATTTAAGGAAATAAGAGACTTGACTTATTATACTAATATGAATTTTGTTAAAAAGTGTGAAACCTCATTAGTGAGTAAATAGTATTTTTGGTTTTCAAAAGGAATGATGTTTTACCAATCAGAATAAATGTCGAACAAACCACAGCAGCGCTAATAAAGGGAATTATTTTGACTAATAAGGTATTATTAAAACTAGTAGAAACTTCCATCTGCATAGGAGCTAAGATGAGACAAAATGATATTACATTTACTAGATCATGGCTGTTGTAATAAGATTATTACGAATAATAATAACCTACTCACACTTAGGGTATATGTTTCTCAAATTGTTTTAAAGGATTAAAACTATGAACTACAAACCCTTTCGAAAATGAGAAACTTGAGTAATTGAAATTAGGCAAACTTGAACGTTAGGAAAAGAATGTTGTTACTTGATTTTACAAGGAGAAGTGTTTTAATGTACTTCAAAAGATAATTACTCTATTTTTATACTACTATTATCAGTGACTTTTGTAAAAGAAACGGATCTTTTAAAAGAGTAATACATGAAGTACTTTGGGGCTACAACCCGAACTTGTTAACATAATGTAGAAAGTACCTTGTGTGAATAACTTGATTGTATTGATTTGTGATAGTCTTGTAATATTTTCTTGTTGACTGGATAAGTAAACATGTTAGGATGCTACGTGAGTTAGTATCTTGTGATATTTGTGTAAAGGGGTTTTTCCTTGTTGTGCTTATGTTGTTTAGCAATAATCGGTTATGTTGATATTATATCATTCATAACTCCGGGGGTTAAGCCGCTCCGACGCGGGGTAGACTCAAAGCGTCGATGGACCTATGATTCGAGAATACCTTATGCGGTCTCAGATGGCTATGCGGAATCGGGAGTTCCGTGTTAGTATGCGGCCCTTGTGGTCATGCGGTTCTTGTAGCCATGCGGACGACGAGTCTAGACGCCGGAGTAGCTACCCTCGATGCGGGGTTATACCTCACGCGGCCTATCTGTTTGGCCTACGCGAGCTGCGGAAGTTCCAGGACTAGATGCGCACATTAGATATCGCGCGAGTGGCCGCTTTGATCATGACGGCCTGCAGATCTCATGATACGATTTATGACCTTGTTGGTACCGTGGGTTTTAGTAGTCGGCCACGCCGCATTTACCCCGCATTCTATTGTGATGACTTTGAGGCATGAGTCCCCGACTTGACATGATCGCTATTTATTGTGAATCGTAGTTTTGGCTTATCATACATGTCTCCCGCCTTATATAGACTACTATGATTTCATTTACGATTTTCACATACTTGGTACTGGCCAGATCGACCTCCCGGGGCCGCTCATGCCGCAGTAAAGGTACTCCTACCGCTGATCCTCGTTCTTAGGATCACCGCTTGGCGTTGAAAGCTCCGTTCCTCCTAAGCTTAGCATTTTGGTATGGTCCCCTGCCGTTGTAGATATTCGTATTCAGGTATGGCGGGCCCGCCCCGCCATTGTTGTTTTAAACTCTTAGAGGTCCGTAGACCGCTGTAAGGTTGGGATGTAACTGTTCATTTTGGGTTATTTATATACATTATGCCGAAAGGCAACTTTTTTCCAGAAACTGTGTCTTATTTATACTGTTTCATATCTTGGTTGTTTTATATTCCGCTGGTTTTTCTCTGATGTATGACTACTTGGGTGCCCGGGTAAGGCACCAGTCACGGGCCCCGGAACGGGTCGTGACATAGACGTTGTGTGTTTGTGACCCGCATG
Organism: Przewalskia tangutica; assembly: GCA_029844215.1. Classification (NCBI taxonomy): domain Eukaryota; kingdom Viridiplantae; phylum Streptophyta; class Magnoliopsida; order Solanales; family Solanaceae; genus Przewalskia; species Przewalskia tangutica. Next base: position 112,313,328 of record CM056718.1, read on the forward strand.
GATTTATTGTTGTGTTGCCTTTGCTGATATGAAGATCCTGCATTCAAAGAAAATTTGTGAGTTTTAGGAAAGGAGTGGTTGATTAGCGTCGACTCTGTAGATTTGGCTCTTGACGCTTGCATTCTTGGTTTGCACTGAAGACCTAGTTGGCCTGCTTTTTTCCTGTCTATTGCCATTTTCTTGCAGTGAATCCTTAAAATGTCCTAGTTTCTGGTAATGAAGATGTTGAACTTTCAACTGGTAAGGTTGAATCTTGACGCTATCAAGGCGATCAAGTAAGCATTTTTTTTTATAATGAATGAAAAGCTAATGCGAGAATATGGACAATGTACAATTGAGTAGATAAGAATGCAACCCTCAAAATATGCCTCAGTCATGTGTAGGTAGTCATAGATGCAAAATATATGAGGATGTTAAACTCTCCAATGGACAAAATCGAGTCCTGTGCAAAACAAGGAAGAAATATTTCTAATGGTGTGACCGAAGCCGATATGGCTGTCTACGTATCCCGCCGAGGGAATCAGGTCAGAGCGTAGTTCGTGATGCAAAATAAGATTTTTTTTTATGATTTTAAAATGATGCGGGACCGAAGCCGATGTGGCCGCCTACGTATCCCGCTGAGGGAATCAGGTCAAGACGTATTTCGTGATGCAAAATAAGAATTTTTATCATTTTAAAATGATGTGGGACCGAAGCCGATGTGGCCGCCTACGTATCTCATCTTTGACGAGAATCAGGTCAAGACGTAGTTCGTGATGCAAAAAATAAGTTTTTTTTTATCATTTTAAAATGATGTGGGACCGAAGCCGATGTGGCCGCCTACGTATCCCGCAAAGGGAATCAAGTCAAGACGTAGTTCGTGATGCAAAATAAGGATTTTTATCATTTTAAAATGATGTGGGACCGAAGCCGATGTGGCCGCCTACGTATCCCGCAGATGGAATCAGGTCAAGACGTAGTTCGTGATGCAAAATAAGGATTTTTATGCATTTTGTTGTTATTTTTCTGAAAAAATGGAAGACAACATTACGTTCTGACTTCAGTTGACACCAACAATTAGTATTGTGCATAAGGATTTTCGTTTATTGCTTTCAGTATAACCGAGATTGGCTCCGGTGTAATTCACACAACTTCAGATAGTACCTCAGACATACCTGAGTGTCGACACACCTGAATGCATCCAGAGTTTCGAACTACACGTAATCTCACGTTTCAAATGCCCTCACTGAAAGAAAGTCTCATTTCACACATATATTTCAGTATTTTGAATTTTGGGACATTTAGAGAAGTACGCTCACACTCAAAAAGATGTTCAACGCATGCAATTGTGATACCATGGGCTTGGCCGTCATGTAAGTATCCACTAATGTGAGAACCCTCAGTATACGATCATGTAGGGCTTGTCACGGGCTTGTAATGTAGGCTTGGGCAAATGAATGAATATCATTTGGGTAAAAGTGACTAATCATTCCTCGAGAATTGGATTACGTCCGTGCTTGATATTTGTGCGCTTTAATGCTGACTTGCTTTCTTTTTGTCCCAATTTTTCTGTATTGACTTCTTTTGAATCTTTCATTTGGAGCCCTTTTTTTTCGGGGTTAGATTCCCTCTTTGTGTGAAGTCGTCATTTGTTTTTTTCTTTTTTTTTCTTTTTGAGACTTTGACAATTTTGTCTTTGCAAACTTCAACGCAGAATTTTGTCAGCCACTTGCACATTTCTAAAGCGCTCGAGGAGGTCGGGCCAAGAGAGGGATAATGCGTACGCACTCAGAAAGGGTATAGGTGTAATATGCGGTTGTCAAAAAATAGGTTTTAGGCTCAAAGGGGTGTACTAGAGATAATGTTATTTGGTAGGCTGAAAAGGCTCAAACGGGTCAAAGAAAGCCTACGATCATTTCCTACACCGAGTGTTACTCAGGATTTCGCCTCAACAAACATTCAGGCCAAGTTCTAGATCACAATGCAACGCAATTGAACTTATTCAAACACTCACCACACAATGCATATGAAACGATGAGGTTGGTTTCGTCCTTATCTTGGAAACACGCAAGACAATGTCATTTACAGGTGTGAATAAGAGGTACCAAAAGGATTTATGGTTTACCACAAAGTCAACCCATACTGTTTTTTTATGCACACTTGTAACTGTGTTGGTATCAACAAAGTCAAACAATAATACTTAAAAAATGTTTTTGTATTTTTGAATAACATTTTTTTTTGTATTTATGAACAATTTTTTTTTTTAATAAAGGGTACCGAACCCGAATAGGGCTGCATACGTATCCCGCCGAGTGAATCAGATGCGCGTAGTTCATTCAAATATGTTATAAAATGTATGCTTGGAAAAAATTTTATCAATGAAAGAATATCAATATAAAGCCGTGCAAAAGAAATGATTGTCCATTGTGGACGAATGCAAAGTAAAATGAATGCCCGAAAACATGATGAATGTGATGCATGAGTGAGAAATGCGCTCTTTATTTTTTATTTTTTTTGTGGTTTTTATTTTTGTGGTGTCGAACCCAAAATGAGTTGCCTACGTATCACACGTGTGGTGGGAATCAGACACGCGTAGTTCGGGATAATTATGTTGTAAAATGCATGATATGAAAGAACTATGTAATTAACGCTAAACATATCAATTGAGCTTGCAAATATGAATAAAAATACAAAGTATAAAAGAACTGAGAGCGATGTCTCGTTGAATCTGGTATAAACTGATTTCTATTAGTCAACATAACTACCGCTTTTTTTGTGATGATTTTTTTTTTCCGACCGCCCTAGGCTGCTTGCGAGGACGACCTTCCTGCAAAAAATATGAGAAATAGGTGAGTAGGAAAATGACAAAATAATAAAAACGCAGAGGTGTGACAATGTAGTCAAAGACTCCCCTGATTGGTTCGACCGGACTGGTGGTTGATGCTTCACAAAGTCCAAGTCGTGTTATTCAAGAGTGATTTACGCAGTAGAAGTCCTGATTGCAATGTGAAAGCAAAAGTGCAAAAATGCAAATGCTCGAGCCCGGAATCACAAAAGGGTAATTATTGCATTAAATAATATGTACAGAGTTGCTAGCGACAAATAATAATAAACAAAAAGCATGCAAATCAAGCGCGTACCTAATATGCTTGGGACCTCCCTTATGCCAGAGGTGAGCCTAAACGCCAAATATGCGGGATTATGATAAATAAGTCCAAGCCGTTAAACTGCAATGTTTTGTTGAAAATGACGACCAAATGACGGTGCACTTTTTCCAATTTCGGCGTGTCATGACCAGGCTTGGATCCGTCTATCATTATCACGCTACACATATATGCTTATTGGTCGTCGGGTTGTGAAACCCAACGACAATTTGGAGGATTTCCTAATCGTGGAGACGATACCAAGGCTCGACTCACCTAGGGTGTATGCATGCATGACTTAAAACAAATGTGGTATAACTCTATCCTAATTTTGCTATGATTTGGTTGACTAGACGCAAGGTTCCCGAGCGGACTACTCGAGTGAGAAGGCTACGCGGCCACCGGTTGGACCGGATTCTCCGCGCCTTTGCCAACTCTCCTAAAATTGGGTAATTGAAAGAAATTTTGCGGGTGCGTACAACACACCTCGCGTGTAGTGTGTGATAGTGTTAATTTTCCAGAATGGAGGAAATATGAACGGAATGTCAATTTAAGGAAATCAATAAAATAATGTAGCAATTAAAGTAGTTAATTACAAAATAAAAGAAAACAATATAAAATATTTACAACAAATATAAAAGAAAAATAAAGTGCAATATTTAATTAACATGAGTTTGCTATGATCAAGAACCTCATATACCCAGCGGAGTCGCCATGTTGTCGCGCCCGTTTTGACATCTGGGTCTGAACGATATCCGCAACGTTGCTCTTTGGCGCGGTTCCGCTGGATGGAGCAATAATGCTGTTTTTAAGGAGTCGCCACATAATTATTTAAGTGAATTAGGACACTTGATTTATTGCAAAAAAATACTGCAATTAATCTCCATTTAATGGTCTGCGAAATTAATGAGATTCTGAATCAAGGTTCTTTATTATCCTAAAGGGAAGGGGTTATGCATCCTTTAAGATCTGCTAACTTGCGGTTATTCGTTCAAACCTAGGTTAATTATTTATTTCCTTTTTTATTCTACGTATTCTAAGCATTTTTCATAATTTATAATTAAAATAAAATGCAATACAAAATAATAAAAACTAAAATTAAATGCGACATAAAATAAAACTCCGGGACATCTTTTAGCCCTTTTTAGGCCTTCTGCACAAGATGATCTCCGGGTACCTGCATAAACACTTAGTAAAAGTGTTAGTAGTAGAATAAATAATTTTAAAGCAATGACAAGAATTAATAGGTAAAGCCAAAAAATAAATAAATCTGTCTTTTGCACAGAGGAGGCCTTGGAAATCAGACGGAGATTTCTTCATCGGCCATATTGTTAAAAGCAATAAAATAAATAAAACCTTCAGATCCGCGCCAAAACAGTAATAGTTTTAAACACGGAGGGCTCAGATATATATAAAAATAAAGTGGGACATCCTAAACAAGTCTGGCTGCGAAAATTCGCCTCGCCAGCGCATGTTGGTTATCATGTGTAAGTAGAAGAAATCATCAACGCCCAGAAAGCTTCATTTATTTTATTTTCCGTCTTTGCAACTGTGGAGGCCTAAAAAATGGACGGATAACTTTTTCATCGGCCATATAGTATATTATTCAAAATAAGTTTAATACCAATAGTGTAGTATCTGATCAACTACAGTTTAATAAATAAAGGGGCAAAATCGTCAATATCAGTCCAATAACCCAACGACGGTAAACAACAACAACAAAACTGTGAGCAACAATAGTCCGCAGAATAGTGGAAACAACATCAACACAGCAATGGCAAAAAAGGGTCCAAAACCAGTAGACAATGGCAACATCAGTCCGACGAAAATGGCTAAAATCAGTGAACAAAATATCCGTGAGACAATGGATACAACAACATAGCAACGAAAATGATCCCAGAAATGGAAAAATAGTGGGTCGCACAAAACCATCTGAAACAGTAACAAATCCGGGCAAGGTCACCGGAAAAATTCGAAAATCAGAACAGTCCAACAGTCAACAAACACACAAAATTGTAACAAAAAATAAAGGTACCAAACACGTCGCCGGAGATGATGAGGGGTGAAGATAGGCGGCGTCACTTCAACGGTATCACACCGGAGCGACGCCGCCAGTGGTTATCCGACAGTGATGGGTTTGATGGTGACGGAAACAGTGAGTCGACGGGGTAAGGGTTCGACGGGACAGTGATGGTGGTGCACTGGTTTCGCCGGTGTTGGGCGAGTGGTGGTGGTTTCGTCGGTGCTGGGAAAGGTCGCCGGAGTTGTGGGTGTGTGTGTGTGGAGGTAGACGGGGAGAGGGTGACAGTGGATAGGGCGACAAGATGGTGGCGACGGGAGCAGGGGTGTGGGAAAGCAGTGGGTTCGCCGGTGAGACTGGCGGCGACGGGGACTGGCGGCGGCGGCGGGAAGGAAGGGAGAGAGGGTGAGGGAGTGGGGAAAGTGAAGAGGGAGATGTGCGGCTGGCCCTTTTGTGTGGGGCTGCCCCCTCCTTTTTAATAAAGGGGGGGAAATGTTTATTATATAGGGTAGGTTTTTAGGGTTTGGGTTTGATTTGGGGGAAAATGAAAAGTGGATTTTGATTTTAAGGGGAAAAATAAAAAGATGAAAGTTTGAATGAAATTAAAAAAATGGCGTTGGATTGGACTGATTCAAATTGCGTCTTGGACTGGACTGGTTTGACAAAATGCAAGGCGGGTTAATTATTTAAAGAAAAATTATTTCAAAAGATGCAAAATTATTTAAATGCAAATGCCGACGCGATAATAATAAAATACAATATTTTAGCAAATGTTTAATGCCTAATTAAAAGTAAAAACGGGATACCAATTAATTATTTAAAGAGATGCAAATATTATTAAAATAAAACGACGGTGTAACAATAATAAAAATATAATATTAACAAAGACATAATGCTTAATTTAAAATAAAAAGATAAAAAATGCAAAAAATGCTGATTAAAATGCGGTGTCCTAAAACACATAAAATTGCCATAAATATACGAAAAACGGGTCAAAATTAATTGTCCACAATAGGGTATATAACATATTAGAATAACAACTTGGATTGAAAAGGAATTTAAAGGAAATTGATATTGTAGTGATACATTGTAGCCGAATATGGCTTTGGATTAATGGACAGTTTTATATTGATTGTGGGGCAGAATTTTACACGTTCGGCTAGGCTTGTAATCCCCTTTGATTAACTGATTGTTGAGCCTTAAATGTGGCAATTGGTTATTAATTTTCGGGCCTTGAAAAAGTGGAAAAGTACGTAGAAACAAAGGAAGTGCTGTCCGATTTTCCGTAGAATAAGAGTCCTTATACTTAGAAATATTCTACGTTGAAAGCTAGAAGTTGATAGGCGTATTGTGGTCATTATAGGTTGACATTCTACGCGCGGTGTATTCAACTTGACAAGTGGATTGAGCCGGAGAGGTATGTGGAACTTTCCATATCTTCTTGAGCATGAGTTTTATAAATGTATAGTACGGAGGACGTACATGGTTAAAAATGAATTCGATTTCATTTTGGTATCCTTGCCTTGTTTTCGAAAAGTATATGTGACTTGATGTTACATAGAAAGATTTCTTGACTTGGAAAGTATTGATTACTTGAACTATTCTAAAGTTAAGAAACTTGATTTCTAAAGTTAAGAAACTTGATTTCTAAAGTTAAGAGACTTGAAGTATTCTGAAAGTTATGTAACTTGATTTGAAAGTATATGATATTTGGTTTTAAAAGTATAAGTCTCTTGGTTATAAAAATAATGAATTTGTCTAAAATATAAAGAGTTATAACGACTTTATGGGAAGTTAGTTATAACGACTTTATGAAAGGTTAAGAGAGTAGTCTATTTGATTGATAGGCATGAGTTGCCTAGGTTGTGAAATTAGAAGTTACTTGGTTTCAAAGCCTTGAAATGAATTTCTAAAGGTGTAGTAACTTAATTTGAAAAATAGACATGTCTTGATACTACGGGTGTTAGTATCTTGGGGTTTTATATAAAAATGAGTCTTTTGAAAAGAATGGAAGTACGTAGTACTTTGGGTTAAATTCCCGGATTTTTATGTGACACGAAAGTGCCTTGAGTTTATAAAATGAAATTCATTTTTGTATGTTAATGAAAGTCTAAAAGATTTTATGAACTTGCCTATGCTTGCTTGCGTTAGCCCTTGAGTGCAAATATTATATTTTTACGCTGCTGTGTCTCTCAGTTGGAGGGCCGACTATCTTGTTGTGAATTTACTTGGACGTACCGACAGTGATGAAGGATTCCACGGGTATGCTTCCATTGTGATTGTTCTATGGACATGTTTATACGATGAAGGATTCCGGGGCATGCCACGGGTATGTTATATACTATTATTACTCCATGGACTAGCTCCCCATGAAGACATGTACCCGAGATGAGGGATGCCACGGGCATGTTATATACTATTATTACTCCATGGACTAGCTCCCGTGAAGACATACGCACTGAGATGAGATGCCACAGCATGTTAGAGACTATTATTACTCATGGATTAGCTCTCCATGAAGTCATGTACCCGAGATGAGGGATTCCACGGACATGAGATATATATATATATATATATATATATATATATTGCATATGTGCACGCCGACAGTGATGTAGGATTTTACGGGTGTGTTACATACATATATTTTACACTTGCGGCTGTCGGCAGTGATGGAGGATTCCACGGGCACGCTTTGATGTTTGCGGGCTTGAGACCCTTACTGGACCGTGTGATGATTTTGAGGGCTTGTGTCCCTAGCCATGGTGTGACTATTGTTTATGTGTTGAAATAGTCTTTAAAAAGGAAAAACTGACTTTCATTACTTTCGTTTTGGCAAGGCACTGTGGTACTGTTAATTTGATTTTCACACTTGTCTCCAGCTTTTTATATCTAGACTTTATGATTTAAATTACAATACTTTCAGTTTTACATACTTGGTACATATTTTGTACTGACCTCCTTCGGGGGGTTGAATTCATGCCGCAAGTTGAGGTACATAGCTTGCTGATCCTCACTCTTAGGATCACTGTTCAGTTCTTGGAAAACTCCATTTCTCCGAAGGCTTTGTCTTTTGGTGCAGTTCCCTGAGGTTGTAGATTTATGTACATTCAGGGGTATGGCGGGGCCCTGTCGTATCACAGTTGTTATGTCAAAACTCTTAAGAGGTCTGTAGTCATATCTTGTGGGTCGGTTTGAAAAAAAAAAGGTAACTGCTTTTGGATTTACGTATGTATATATATCCAGGGAGGTAGCCTCATCGGCTAACCTGTTATTTATTTCTTGTTGAGTTTATGTATGTTCCGCTGATTATCTCTGATGTATACCTATAAGGGTGCCCAGGTGGGCACCAGTCGCGGGCCCGGGGTCGGGTCGTGATAAAAGTGGTATCAGAGCAGTTAGTCCTCGGAAAGTGTCTACAGACCGTGTCTAGTAGAGTCTTGGTTATCGGTGTGTTGTGCACCACATCTATAACCAGGAGGCTGCAGGACATTTAGGATTGGTTTCCATTCTTCTCACTCTGAGATCGTGCGATAGAGATGTGTTGTTAGAGTCGTCTCTCCCTAACGAGTTATGTTGATTGCAGCTATGAGAAATGCAGGAGTGACCCAGGAAGGACTATGGATTGCGTATCCAGGTTGGTAATAATTGTTGTATAGTTGGTATAATGACATACATCTATACGTGTTTATGTATGAGGGTCCGACGCGTGTTTGCCTAGAATGATTATAGGTTACCAAGAATTGGTAAGGACTAATTAGATACCGGGAAGGTATGAAACAACTTAATGAATTCCCATCAAGGTTATATGAGCTAATTTGAAATAATTAGGAGATGATGAACCATCTGAAGGGGTACTGAACCCTTAAGAAGTCATGTTAAGGGACTTAATGGAAGACTATGTTAATAGATTAAGCTACGTGGTATGCTTAAGAGAATTGTACGAATGAGATCCGTACGGAGTAATTATGGTTGTTATGATTAAGACAACACGATTAAGAGTATATGAGAAGTTATTGTACCCGTTTACGGTGGGACTGATAAGATAGGCTTGGAGCATGGAAATTGCGAGCCTAAGAATATTGATAACCACCGAGACCTTAGGTATATAAGGCCTTCTCGGGCAATAAAATTTAATTCAGACTTAGGGTAAGAGTTAAGTGCGACGGTGGGTCGGGTTGAAGACCTACTACGAGTCGCCCCATAGCCTGAATGGAGTGGGATCAGTTGGTAGTAGTCCTGCTACGTGACAGGGTCACGAGGGTGCAAGGCCCAAGTTTAGTTAATTATTTTACGGATTCGTGGACGCGTTCCACCGGAACCGGGTCGTAAGAGCCAGAAATGACCTTTTATTATTCGATTTAGTAACTCCAAAGATTGGAGGCCAGAATCAGTATGGAGGTTATGTACGTATGCTAGAATAAGTTTGGAAGTACGGAAATAGTATGACCAGTAAGAAAGAGAGCAATCAAGTGTAGAGGAATAGAGCCTGAATCCATAAGGACCTTTCGAGGTAGCTACACCAGTGGGTGATTGGGTGGTAGCTGAGCGGGTATATAAAATTTGCCCGGTGATGATACAATCGTCAGACCCTAGCAGACCTAGTAGAGCTGGATACGACAGACTTTAAGGTCATTATGAGTATGGACTAGTTGGCTTCGTGTATGCCAAGGTTGACTGTAGAGAGATGTTGGTTCGATTCCAGTTTTCCGGTGAGCCAGTTATCGATGGGGAAGGAATGGAAGTGTTAGTAATATGTAAGTTATTCCTTCCTTTTTTGACATGAAATTGTGGAGTCTATGTGACTTGTTTTATTGAAATGATTGAATTGAATTTGAACGTTAAGAGACGGAGATAAGAAAGTACGATTATTGAAGGATTTTGTGTTAAGTGCCCTTGGAGGTACTTGGAGTTGGTTTAGCGTGGCGGTCAGGGCCACGACTTTCCGAATAATCTCTAGAGGATGCGCAAAGCAAGAATAAAATAAGTATGAGTGATGCCGACGAAGAGCAGAAGACATTATTAGTTGATGACGGGCAGTAAGAACACCTCGACAAAAGGTGGTAAGCCTGTAATGACGGGTCGGACCGTACTATATACGGGGAGATAAGAGACCCCAGGACAACTTGAAATGGAAAAGGTAAGACGAGCAGACACTCGAGCGAGGAGGGACATAATCATGACAAGATAAGAAATCTTGGCAAGCCATTGGATTACGTAATACCATGAATTGAGGTTGAACACCGGAATATAAGCTCTATGACCTGGGGAGAATAATAGAATCACTACTTGACGAGATCAAGGAAATCTCCCCCTAAATTGCGATTGGCAGGAAGTCTTGGCCATGAGACAAGCGACGAAAGTGAATCTAATTTTAGTAACCAAGTTGGATGTGAAAACACCCAGGATGGGAAGCAGGAACCATAATTGAGATTTTGGTTATACCCGAATATTTCGGAAGTGTGAGAAAGGCTTCCAGTTATTGGGAGATAAGCCGACAGACAAATAGGGCATGTTATCCAGACCCTTGATGATAGGTTGCGGGCCCGTGTTATTAATTTCAGGGGTAGCTGGGAGGATTAATTGCCTCTTGTTGAGTTTACATATTATAACAGCTACCATTCCAGTATTCGGATGGCACCTTATGAGGTCTTGCATGGGCGGAAGTGTAGGTCGCCGATTGGTTGGTTCGATGTTGGCGAGGTTCAGGTAGTTGGCCCAGACTTGATTCAGCAGGATGTGGATAAGGTGAAGCTTATCCAGGAGAGGTTATTAGCAGCTCAGAGTCGACAGAAGTCTTATGCAGATGATCGACATCGACACTTGGAGTCTCAGGTTGACGACTGGGTCTTCTTGAAGGTATCACCCGTGAAGGGTGTGATGAGGCTTGGTAAGAAAGAGAAACTAAGCCCAAGGCACATTAGGCCTTATCAGGTTGTCCGCAGAGTAGGAAAGGTTGCCTATGAGTTAGATATGCGTCCGACTTGGGAGGTAGTACATCCGGTCTGTCATGTTTTTATGTTACGGAAGAGTATCGGAGATCCATCCAGAGTTTTTCCCAATTAAGTGATGTCCGGGTGACAGAGGGATTATCGTTTGAAGAGAGTCCCATAGCGATACTTGATCGCCAGGTCAGGCGACTACGGACTAGGGACGTGGCTTCCGTCAGAGTCTTGTGGCGGAATGATATTGAAAGAGAAGATGATTTTGGGAGCCGAGGAGGACATGAGGAAGAGTACCCACACTTGTTCTCTACACCTACATGAAATTCGCTTCCCTACTTGTCAATGTTAGATTGACGTTTTTGCCTAAGTATTATTATGTGGCATATGTGATTATGCAAGGTATGGTTAAAGGGAACTATGTCGTTATCTGTTTAGATGGAGCCTCGAAAGAACATTCGGGGATGAATGTTTCTAAGGGGAGAGAATGTTACACCCCGTAATTCCAGGACATGTTTAAGAGAACGTACGTGAGAAAGTACGACTTTAAGATTGAAACGAAAGAAGAATTGCTTGTTCCTACGGAATATGATTTCGAGCCTCGGGAAGGAAAATTGTTCGTTAATGAGAATTGGGTTCCCGAATTTGATATTTGAGACTTATAGAATTTATCGGAATTTCGGGAGATGAAATATTTTAGACCAACCGAAGGGCGACACGTGTCACCCTCCACATGCCCATGTGGGGCGGAAATAAGGAGCAAGTCAAGAAGCCACTTGGATTGATTTTGTTGACCACATCTCATCCACACAAGTGTTTTAATCTAGGCCCTTGGTTGTAGTATATATCCTATACAAGTGCAAGACTTCTTCCATATTTAGAGAAAAATCAAGAACTTTGTCTTGAGGAAAATGAGCTCTCGGCCAAAGGAAAAAAAAGGAGAGAAAATTTTGCAGTCTTACTCCATAATTCTCAATATTCAAACCCAAGATCCCTTAAGGTATTTTAAGGATATCTCAATACAAAAATCCCGGAAAAACTACGTTTCTACGTTAGTCGCAACGTGAAACCCTATGGTGTTCTTCATAAGTTTGGATTAGAAGTTGAAGAAGAGTTCTTCATGAGCTTCTAAGGAGTGCTTGGAGAGGATTGGAACGTAAGAAGATGAGCTAAAAGTTGCTAAGGATCGACTTTTACGCTTGGATATTATTAGGACTTATTGAGGTAAAATCTTCGTCTTCTTAATGTGATTAAAGATTACATGTTATAGTAGTTGATAAATGAGCATGTGGTATATAGATTGAAGTTTGAAAAGATTTGGATCATGTCGACATGTTAAAAACCGAAAATGGGCAAGTTAGCCATTTATGTTGTAATCAATTTGGTCGATAGTTACAATCGTCGCATGTTAAGAAAGAAAAGATTTATAGTTGTTATAATTGTTATAGGGTATATAACATATTAGAATAACAACTTGGATTGAAAAGGAATTGAAAGGAAATTGATATTGTAGTGATACATTGTAGCCGAATATGGCTTTGGATTAATGGACAGTTTTATATTGATTGTGGGGCAGAATTTTACACGCCCGGCTAGGCGTGTAATCCCCTTTGATTAACTGATTGTTGATCCTTAAATGTGGCAATTGGTTATTGATTTTCGGGCCTTGAAAAAGGTGGAACAGTACGTAGAAACAAAGGAAGTGCTGCCCGATTTTCCGTAGAATAAGAGTCCTTATACTTAGAAATATTCTACGTTGAAAGCTAGAAGTTGATAGGCGTATTGTGGTCATTATAGGTTGACATTCTACGTGCGGCGTATTCAACTTGACAAGTGGATTGAGCCGGAGAGGTATGTCGAACTTTCCCTATCTTCTTGAGCATGAGTTTTATAAATGTATAGTACGGTGGACGTACATCGTTAAAAATGAATTCGATTTCATTTTGGTATCCTTGCCTTGTTTTCGAAAAGTATATGTGACTTGATGTTACATGGAAATATTTCTTGACTTGGAAAGTATTGATTACTTGAACTATTGTAAAGTTAAGAAACTTGATTTCTAAAGTTAAGAAACTTGATTTCTAAAGTTAAGAGACTTGAAGTATTCTGAAAGTTATGTAACTTGATTTGAAAGCATATGATACTTGGTTTTAAAAGTATAAGTCTCTTGGTTATAAAAAGAATGAATTTGTCTAAAACATAAAGAGTTATAACGGCTTTATGGGAAGTTAGTTATAACGGCTTTATGAAAGGTTAAGAGAGTAGTCTATTTGATTGATAGGATGAGTTGCCTAGGTTGTGAAATTAGAAGTTACTTGGTTTCAAAGTCTTGAAATGAATTTCTAAAGGTGTAGTAACTTAATTTGAAAAATAGACATGCCTTGATACTACATGTGTTAGTATCTTGGGGTTTTATATAAAAATGAGTCTTTTGAAAAGAATGGAAGTACGTAGTACTTTGGGTTAAATTCCCGAATTTTTATGTGACACGAAAGTGCCTTGAGTTTATAAAATGAAATTCATTTTTGTATGTTAATGAAAGTCTAAAAGATTTTATGAACTTGCCTATGCTTGCTTGCGATAGCCCTTGAGTGCAAGTATTATATTTCTACACTGTCGTGTCTCTCAGTTGGAGGGCCGGCTGTTTTGTTGTGAATTTACTTGGACGTACCGACAGTGATGAAGGATTCCACGGGTATGCTTCCATTGTGATTGTTCCATGAACATGCTTATACGATGAAGAATTCCGGGGCATGCTAACATGTTATATACTATTATTACTCTATGGACTAGCTCCCCATGAAGACATGTACCCGAGATGAGGGATGCCACGGGCATGTTATATACTATTATTACTCCATGGACGAGCTCCCCATGAAGACATGTACCCGAGATGAGGGATGCCACGGGCATGTTATTTACTATTATTACCCATGGATTAGCTCTCCAAGAAGTCATGTACCCGAGATGAGGGATTCCACGGGCATGAGATATATATATTGCATATGTGCACGCCGACAGTGATGTAGGATTCTACGGGCATGTTACATACATATATTTTACACTTGCGGCTGTCGGCAGTGATGGAGGATTCCACGGACACGATTTGATGTTTGCGGGCTTGAGACCCTTACTGGACTGTGTGATGATTTTGAGGGTTTGTGTCCCTAGCCATGATGTGACTATTGTTTATGTGTTGAAATAGTCTTTAAAAAGGAAAAACTGACTTTCATTACTTTCGTTTCGGCAAGGCACGGTGGTACTGTTAATTTGATTTTCATACTTGTCTCCAACTTTTTATATCTAGACTTTATGATTTAAATTACAGTACTTTCAATTTTACATACTTGGTACATATTTTGTACTGACCTCCTTCGGGGGGCTGCTTTCATGCCGCAGGTTGAGGTACATAGCTTGTTGATCCTCACTCTTAGGATCACTGTTCAGTTCTTGGAAAACTCCATTTCTCCGGAGTCTTTGTCTTTTGGTGCAGTTCCCTGAGGTTGTAGATTTATGTACATTCAGGGGTATGGCGTGACCCTCTCCCATCACAGTTGTTATGTCAAAACTCTTAGAGGTCTGTAGTCATATCTTGTGGGTCGGTTTGAAAAAAAAGAAGAGGTAAATGCTTTTGGATTTACGTATGTATATATATCCAGGGAGGTAGCCTCATCGGCTAACCTGTTATTTATTTCTTGTTGAGTTTATGTATGTTCCGCTGATTATCTCTGATGTATACCTGTAAGGGTGCCCAGGTGGGCACCAGTCGCGGGCCCGGGGTCGGGTCGTGATAGTATTAATGAACTAGTATGATGCATGTGAAAGAGTTTATATGTTTAGTCTTTGGGCCACGAGCGCGATGCATAAATTCGCTTAGGTTGGTGTAATTGTTGTTTACTTGGGCTTGTAGCCAATTGATATGATATTTTGATTTGACTTGTCATGCATTAATCACCCACATCTCGTCTAAACACTTGAATAGAAGTTGATAAATGCTGATCTGATTGCATGGTTTACACATCCATATCATTCATACATTCTATAATTGGTATTGGATTATTGATATATTGCTAAGAACGACTTAAGAAGTCGGTTATGGGATATGGTACATGATACGAGAGTGATGAATGATTATGACACTTCAGACCTCAAACTGGTATCTGATGGGACCGGATGTGTATATGGACTTCATGAGTCTCTAATAGGTCACGTGAAGCATCTAATGTAGCAGTGTGTGTATACTGGTATATATGGCAAGTGCATACATACATATCGTCTGCATTGCATTTATTCTCATTTTGATGATGTGTATACTCGGTGTTGATTTCTGATATACTTTACGATCATATGACTTTTAAGGAGAGAAATATTGACATCTTATAGCTTATTCCTGATGCAATATGAGACAGTATGATAATGATATAAATATGGAATCTTTATGACTTGGATTGTTTGGAACGATATAGAGATGGGATCTCTATGTGTTCCTTAGTATAAGAACTAAAAAAATGAGCCTTTAATGGTAAACTTGTTGATTTGGGTAAAATATTGAATATTGATATTGATTGCCCTTCAATTCGGAAAGGTTTGGACCCTTAAGAGTAGAACTTATTCTGATTGATGGAAGTATGTAATCTTGTGTATTAAGATGCCCGCTTGGGAGTAAGTTCAAAACCTTAATAACTATCTTAATTGTGGTAAACTAGAAACTTTATTAGGTTATGTGAAGAGCAATAGACTTTATGACTCAGTGTGGTTGTAGAATCTTTACTTAAATGCTTGAATTTCATAGAAATTGTATGATTTGGCTAACCAAGCAAGAAGAGAAGTATGGGGAGTACCAACCCTCGCCACCGCTATACGTAGGGTTGGTCGACGATGCTGGGTACACGTACTTTCCGTACTCACTCTACACTTGCTACACTCTATGTGCAGATACTAATTTGGACCCCAGCAGAGGAGCTTAGATGTGGATGTTGGAGATCTTTCTTGGGAGTCTAGGGTGAGCCGCATACACTATCCCGGCACTGAAACTCTCCCTCTTTTTATTTACCTTTCTGTCCTTTATATTTCACTTAATGATTTGCATATCATTTCAGACTTGTATTCCAGTTAGTATCTATGTACTCATAACAACCATATTTTAGGTCCTTTCAAGGTTTATGTATTGAGTTCTAAGACTTAATAATACCTAATGTTGTTTCCTTAATGTTTTCCGCATTTGCTTTATATTATGATGTTTGTAAGTTAGTGGTTTGCCTACGAGTTATGGTAGATGTCTCACGACACAATGAGTTTGTGTTCATGACATTGGATGACCTGGGTATCGAGCCTCACTTCCACGCAAGCCTCATGTGCTATGTCACTGAACTTACGCTCCAAGTAATCTGTCTTGGTCTTGCTCAACCTGAACCCTTTAGATTAGCATTAACTTCACCGCGAGTCTCATCAATTAGACTTACTTGTAGATTAATATGTCTGTATTCGTAATTTTGATAATAACAACAAAACTCAAATACTTATTTACAAAATGAGATATTCAATACATGTAATAAAAAAAATATTAAAAAGGATATATTTTATAATAAATATTTATGATTGTCCGTCATACTTTAAATGAATTGTAAAAACAATTATGATTAATGAGATATATTACATTA
This sequence comes from Przewalskia tangutica, assembly GCA_029844215.1. Lineage (NCBI taxonomy): Eukaryota > Viridiplantae > Streptophyta > Magnoliopsida > Solanales > Solanaceae > Przewalskia > Przewalskia tangutica. Next base: position 112,330,072 of record CM056718.1, read on the forward strand.
ATGGAAACCAAAACTCTAAATTATATATACACATTAGGACTATCCTACTTGTACTTTATTTTTTTTATTTTTTTTCGGGTAAATGCAAATATTATTACTAAAAAGAAAAAAAACAGGGAGCTACAATCAGTCGTTGAGGGTTCTCAATCCTCAACGTAAGCATAAACAAGAAATGAAAGAGAGGAGGGATGGGGCGTTCACTCATACGTGACGTTACAAGAGGGGATTAAATCATAAACTCAATCTTGGAAGGTTGAAATATTTTTCCACTTCTCAAACTTGCTGCTTGGCTTTGTTCTTAATAAAATTCTTCCTTGAAGTAACCTCTTGCCATCTATCATTACCGCACAAAGTGGTGCTTGCATGTACACACTCGGCGAATTCTCGACACCCATAACACTTCTAAAGGACCCCGGGACGAAAGGAGTTTTAGACCCCCCTCGTGCTGCCTCGGCAAAGGTCCTGACTTGATTAAAATCTCTATTTCCCACCTTTGTTGTATTGGGAACATCTTGTGCATCCCGCAAACGGTGTTCATCAAATTGTTTCTCACCCGAAGCTCGATCAAGATTCAAAGTTGTATCGACACTTCCGGGCATAGAGGGCAAACTCGTATCCTCGCCATTTTGAGGCAAAACATTCGAATTTTGAGGTTGGGAAGTCTTCATAGGCTTCACTTGTTTCTTCGACTTCTTACACTTTAAATGGCTATGTCCAAATATTTGGCAAAGAAAACAAAAATCCGGATAATGCTCATATTACACTTTTTGAACATACATGATATTACTCGACAGCCTTACTCTAAATTCCGTGACTGGCTCATTACTAACATCGACTTCAATCAATACTCGTGCATAGTTCATTTTGGACCTCTCTTTAGTAAACTGATCCGTGCGCGATGCTATTTTACTCAAACCGGTTCCACTCCAAACCGATAAGGGGATGTCACGTAGCAACACCCAAACGGGGATTTTCATAAAAAGATCATCTGAAAGTATCACGTCCTTATCAACTAGTTTTAACATCAATGTTTTGCCGAATGTCATATAGGGGCTACCATGAAACACCTTAATGCGATCATCCTCTGACATGAAACGGAAGACGGTCCATCTACGTCCATAGGGAATGATTCGACACTTCACATTCCAAATTTCTTAACAATTGAATTCAGTGCCTCACGTCCCGGGAAAGGGCCCGTGAAACATCCAATAAGACAATAGCCCCAAGTTTCAACAAATGGAACTTCATCATTCGCATATATCTCCTTCTTGTTCAATAAATTGCAATTTCATACCCTTTGCTTCCAAACGTGACTCCGCAAACACCCCCGCATAAGTCTTCTTCCTTGGAATAGGCTTATCCTTAGGTGCATTTACAGCTTCGGGTGAAGTGAAGGGTTGAGGGTCCATAGGTACATTGTTGGTTCCCGTAATTGAAGTCCAAGAACGTGCATCATTGGGATTTGGTGTCCCAGAAGTCTTTTGTTGTAATAATGCACTATCATTTAATGTATTGGAGTTCCTAGGGATCTCGTTTTTGTCAAGATCGGTTCCCACCCAAATCGAGTTTCGAAGTTCCCTTAAATGAGATGTCTCTACATTCCATATGCCAATTAAATGCGTCGAGTTATTAGGCATCTTTTCGAGAGAAAACCCCTCGGCTTCCACAACATTTGCTTTACCAATATCCATGGGATTAGGAGCAGCTTCGGATGTAGCACCCATTGAATGAGGCATGCCATTGGCTTCCGCATCAATTGAATGCTTCAAATTTGTTACACCCCGTAAGTCCAGAACATGTAAAAGAGAATGTACGAAAGGAAACAAGACTTGGAAATTGGTACGAAAGGAAGAATTGTTTTTCCGACGGAAAATCTTCCGGACGTCGGAAAGGAAAAATGTTCGTTATTGAGAATTGGATTCTCAAAATGCATTATTTGAAGAATATGGAACTTATTAATATTATGGAAATTTATTTTTACGGATTTGGTCATGTGGGGCCCACCCGAGGAATTTTACATTTTTGTGGGGCCCACGAGGGTTACGGAATTTTATGGATGAATGAGAGGGCGACATGTGGTACCCCCATAAGTGGTCTTGGTCGAATTAGAGGAGGGGTATTATGGTCATTGACCATGGTGGAAAATAAGTCTTCCAAGCTTGATAATGTTGACCAAGGTCAACTTGCCCACATGGGCTTGATCCTAGTGAAACCTATCCTAACCACTCAAGTGTTGAAATCTTAGCCATCCATTGTGTTTTATATACATAGCTAGTGCAAGACAAGCTCATTTTACACTTAGAAAATTTAGAGAACTTGAGCTTAGCCATATGAAGCTCTCGGGTTTCACCTATCTCCCACACAAAAAATTTGCAAATGTTGTCCATTAGCCACAAGACTTAAAACCAAGGTTCCTAAGAGTGTTGTAAGGTTATCTCAATAGAAAGATTTCGGAAAAAACGTATTTTTACGTTAGTCGCAAGGCGGAAACTAGGGGAGTTCTTCAACTTTGAAGTTGGAACTTGAAGATGGGTTCTTCATAGGCCTCTAAGGAGTGCTTGGAGCGGATTGGAACCTAAGGAAAGGAGCTAAGAATTGCTAAGGCGCGACTTTCGAATCTTGGAAATTTTTAAGGGCTTATAAAGGTATATTCTTGTCGTTTTAGCAATTAAGGTTTACTTATCTTTGTAGCTATGGTTATTAGCAAGCATGAGTTATATAGTATGAAGTTTGATATGTTTATTGGCTATTGGAACCCTAATCCGGAAACTAGCATGTTAGCCTTAAGACTACAATTCAAGTTGATTATTCGTTTAAGTCGTCGCATGTTGTATAAAGAAGGAAATTGTAGTTGTTGAAGTTGTTTAGACTATCTAACATGTTAGACCTTAGAACTTGGAATTGTAAAAAGGATTGGAAAAGACTTTGAATTGTTAGTTGTAGTTGGCCGAGAATGGCTTGGAGTTTTAAACTACTTGGTATGAATTGTGGGGCGGAATTTTACACGTATGGTAAGGAGTGTAATCCCCTTTTGTTTGGTTGTTGTTTGGATCCTTAAATGTGGCTTGTTGGTTATTGTATTCGGCCTTGAAAAAGGTGGCAAAGTGAGTAGAAACAAAGGAAGTGCTGCCCGATTTTCTATAGAATTAGAGACTAAATACTTAGTATTATTCTACATAGAGACTAGAAGTTGATAGCCTTGTTGTGACCTTTATAGGTTGACACTTCTACGTACGGTGTATTCGGCTTAGCTTGTGGATTTAGCTGAAAAGGTATGTGAACTATCTCCTCTTCTAGCATGATTCCTTAAGATAAAGAAAGTAGGTTCTACTCCTTAAATGATCCATTCCTTGGTTGTATTTGGATTGCCTAAAATAGAATTTGTTCTATGTACTTCCTTGATTGTACTTTGATGTTTAGATTGTAAGTTGTAGAATCCATTTTCTTGATGAAGTTTGGATTCTTAAAAGTGAAGGTATTTTTACTTAAAGTACATGTAGTCTTAAAAAGGAAGTGGTTTCCAAATCTTTTGGCTAGTGCCTTAGTTCTAAAACCTAAAGGTCATTATAATGACTTTAGGGGAGTCAAAGGAGTGATTTACTTATTTGATTTAAAAGAGGAGAAATGACATGATTTAAGAGAAGTAACTTGTGTTAAGGGTGAAGTTACTTGAGGTTTAAAAAAAAGTAGAAGAAAACTTGTTTTCTAACTATTAAGAGACTTGAAGTATTTTGAAAGTTAAGAACTTGATTGGTAAGTATGTGATACTTGGTTTTAATAGTATAAGTCTCTTGGTTATTGAAGGAATGGATACGTCTAAAACCATAAAGGGTTATAACGGCTTTATGGAAGGTTAGAAAGTTGTCTATTTTGATTAATCGGCATAAGTTGCCTAGATTGTGAAAATTTGGAGTTACTTGATTTCAAGCTTTGAAATGAGTTTTCTAAAAGTGTAGTAACTTACTTTGAAAAATAGACACGCCTGATACTACGGTGTTAGTATCTTGGGGCTTTACATAGAAAGGAGTCTTTTATAAAAGAATGTACGTACGTAGTACTTTGACTTGTTAAAAGAGAATTATTCTATGTATGCCTTGATTAGTACTTTGGCTTGATAAATTGAGAATTTGTCTATGTATGCCTTGATAAGTACTTTGACTTGTTAAAAGAGAATTATTCTATGTATGCCTTGATTAGTACTTTGGCTTGATAAATTGAGAATTTGTCTATGTATGCCTTGATAAGTACTTTGACTTGTTAAAAGAGAATTATTCTATGTATGCCTTGATTAGTACTTTGGCTTGATAAATTGAGAATTTGTCTAAGTGTGCCTTGATAAGTACTTTGACTTGTTAAAAGAGAATTATTCTATGTATGCCTTGATAAGTACTTTGGCTTGATTAATTGAGAATTAGTCTAAGTGTGCCTTGATAAGTACTTTGGCTTGATAAATTGAGAATTTGTCTAAGTGTGCCTTGATAAGTACTTTGACTTGTTAAAAGAGAATTATTCTATGTATGCCTTGATTAGTACTTTGGCTTGATAAATTGAGAATTTGTCTAAGTGTGCCTTGATAAGTACTTTGACTTGTTAAAAGAGAATTATTCTATGTATGCCTTGATTAGTACTTTGGCTTGATAAATTGAGAATTTGTCTAAGTGTGCCTTGATAAGTACTTTGACTTGTTAAAAGAGAATTTTTCTATGTATGCCTTGATTAGTACTTTGGCTTGATAAATTGAGAATTTGTCTAAGTGTGCCTTGATAAGTACTTTGGCTTGTTAAAAGAGAATTATTCTATGTATGCCTTGATAAGTACTTTGGCTTGATTAATTGAGAATTAGTCTAAGTGTGCCTTGATAAGTACTTTGGCTTGATTGATTGTGAATCATTCTAAGTGTGCCTTGGTAAGGACTTTGGCTTGTTAATTAAGGATTTGCCTATGTGTGCTGGAAATAGCCGCCAGTGTGCTATTGGTATATCGACTGCTTCGGTCATCCGGGTTTGTGGCATTTGCATAATTCCGTGGATTTGCTACCCACGATGCGAGGAATACCTCACGCGAGTCCATGGGCTTACGCGGTGAAATAGTCCCACGCGCGGTCCAAACTATGCGAGGAATACCTCACGCGGGTTCGTAAGGACTTACGCGGTGAAATAGTCCCATGCGAGAAATATCTCATCCGGGTCCGTGGCGGCTTATGCGGGTGAAATAGTCCCACGCGAGGAACATCTCACGCGGGTCCACGCGACTTATGCGGGTGAAATAGTCCCGGAGTATGATTGCTTATCGATCTGCGCGCGAGGTCCCGCTGATCGTGAGCTTCCTATTTTATATTGCAAGTATACTAATATTTGCTCTCATGATTGTAAGGTTCGGTGAGCTTCTCGATGTTGTAGTATATCATGGATCACGCAATGGCGGAAGGATTCTGCGCATGATTGATGTATGGGCGAGACCCATAGTTATATCCGAGTAGTGACTTTGAGGGCTGCGTCCACGACTTGATATGATCGCTATGTGTTATGTACTGTAGGTTGGCTATCATACATGTCTCCTGTTTTGTTTAGACTATTATGATTTCATTACAGTACTTATTGTTCACATACTTGGTACATTCTTCGTACTGACCTCCTTCGGGGGGCTGCGTTCATGCCGCAGGTGTAGGTACGTTGTTTGGTGATCGGCAGGTGTAGGATCCTGCTCAGGGTTTTTGGATAGCTCCCTCTGTCCAGGAGTTTATCTTTGGTATATGTCCTTCAGTACAGGCTTTGTACAGTTTTGGGTACGGCGGGGCCTTGTCCCGTCATAGTTCAGTTTAACTCCTAGAGGTCTGTATTCATATGTGGGATTGGACTCGTGTACAGTATAGTGTCTTTTGTTTATGTATGTTATATGGCAGCCTAGTCGGCTTTGCCTTACACGTACGTTGGTTTTAAAAAAAAATGAGTTGTTGTTAATTTCCGCAATTTACTTAGTTGTTAAGGTAGAAGGGTGCCCAGGTAGGGCACCAGTCACGGGCCCGGGGTTTGGGGTGTGACAGAGTGGTATCAGAGCAGTCAATCCTCGGAATGTCTACAGACCGTGTCTAGTAGAGTCTTGATTATCGGTGTGTTGCGCGCCACACCCATAAACAGGAGGCTACAGGACATTTAGGAGTTGGTTTCTATTCTTCTCAATCTGAGATCGTGCCCTAGAGCTGTGTTAGTAAGATAATTCCTCTCTGACGTATTCTGTTTTATAGTTATGCCTCCAAGGAGGGCAACAGCCGCCCAGAAGGGCAAAAGAGTAGCAGGAGCTACTAGTCAGACTCAGAGAGTTGATAGGGCTTATGCCCAGGGTATACCGGATGTTGTTCGCGATGGCGACTTCTTCTCGCGCAGTTTTGAGACCCCAGACTGAGCCTCCAGTTTCTGTTAGGAGAAGACTATAGGTCGCGAGGAAGCGATTATGTTATTGACCAAGATAGCAAAGGCGCTTTCATCGCCAGGGGTTATTCGGCGACATACAGTGTACAGAGGGTAGAGGGCCAACGCGAGATCAGCGTAAGAGGCTAGACCATTGGTTATTCCGGTGAGTTTTGGACGAGCGCCTGCCAAGAAATGAGTGAGATATTCGTCCCAGCCTACCCAGTACATACCCCCGCAGCTCACAGGTGGGAGTTTGGACCCCACAAGGTATTTAGGAGCCGGTCCGAGCTCCAGAGGTCGAGGTTCTCAGAGGAGCAGAGGATTTTCTCGGTCGAGGCCACCTATTCCTCAGTGTATCAGATGTGGTAAGCGTCATTCGGGGAAATGCCGTTTTGGCACAGGTGTTTGTTTTTATTGTGGCCGTCCGGGCCATATGCTGAGGGTATGTCCTTTTAGAAAGAGCACTGGTGAGGTGGCTCAGCCTATGAGGCCGGTAGTTGGTTCCCTTTCCTCCACAGTTGTGCGTTCCCCAGGGCAGGGTGTTCAGATGTTAGCCAGCCGTGGTAGAGGTCAGGGTGGAGTTTATAGTTCTGGCGGTCCTTCGAACCGCAGAGATGACGTGACTACTGGACAGGATCAGGAAGCGACACCGCACGGGGTTACAGGTATAGTTCGATTCTTTTGAATCATACATGCATTGTTAGATTCAGATTTTGCCTTAGCGTATATGTTTTCCCTTTGTTGCTAGAGTTGTAAAGTGATAGTACGCCAGAGGTAGGGATACTTTGATTAGTAAAGTGAAAAGTTATGAATGTTGACAAGAATGATAAGTGAACTGAGACTATAGTTGTGTAGAGTTCACAAGTTGTAATTACCCCGTAACAGTGTAAGACCAATAGGGAAGATTGTGCAGTAGAAATACTTTGGCTTATGTGACGAACCTCTAGTGAATAGGGGATAGGGTAAGAAGTACCTTGAGATAAGAGAAAGATTTATCTCAGACTAATAATGACAAGTTAAGTGTGATGATGAGTCGGGTTATGGACTCATTTCGGGTCAGCCGATAGTATGGAATGGGGTGATGTCAGTTAGAAATGGTCCCGCTATGTGATAGGGTCACGAGGGTGCTAGGCCCAAGTCTAGTTGATCGTTGTACGAGTTCATGGATGCGTTCCACCGGAACTAGGTCGTAAGGACCGAGAAGAGCCTTCACGGGAATGTAAGTAACAATATGGCCAAGTTTGGTTAGTAACTCCAAGGATTGGAGAACAGAAACAAAATTTGAGATTTTGTACGTTTACTAAATGAGTTTAGAAGTACGAGAAAGAATGGCAAGTAAGGAAAGAAAGGAACCTCTAAGGATCCCGTGTTCTAGGAGACTGTAACCTTCGAGTTTGTGAGAAGGGGTAGCGGACGGAAGGTCCATTGATATGTTTACGTATGTTAGGCGATGGCCAGGTGTGGCATCGTTAGTCTTGCGGAGTATTGATTGATAGGCATAGTATAGAGTTTATGCCGGAGTTTGTATAGCTTGACAACCGACTAAGAACATTCGGGGACGAATGTTTCTAAGGGGGGAAGAATGTTACACCCCGTAAGTCCAGAACATGTAAAAGAGAATGTACGAAAGGAAACAAGACTTGGAAATTGGTACGAAAGGAAGAATTGTTTTTCCGACGGAAAATCTTCCGGACGTCGGAAAGGAAAAATGTTCGTTATTGAGAATTGGATTCTCAAAATGCATTATTTGAAGAATATGAAACTTATTAATATTATGGAAATTTATTTTTACGGATTTGGTCATGTGGGGCCCACCCGAGGAATTTTACATTTTTGTGGGGCCCACGAGGGTTACAGAATTTTATGGACGAATGAGAGGGCGACACGTGGTACCCCCATAAGTCGTCTTGGTCGAATTAGAGGAGGGGTATTATGGTCATTGACCATGGTGGAAAATAAGTCTTCCAAGCTTGATAATGTTGACCAAGGTCAACTTGCCCACATGGGCTTGATCCTAGTGAAACCTATCCTAACCACTCAAGTGTTGAAATCTTAGCCATCCATTGTGTTTTATATACATAGCTAGTGCAAGACAAGCTCATTTTACACTTAGAAAATTTAGAGAACTTGAGCTTAGCCATATGAAGCTCTCGGGTTTCACCTATCTCCCACACAAAAAATTTGCAAATGTTGTCCATTAGCCACAAGACTTAAAACCAAGGTTCCTAAGAGTGTTGTAAGGTTATATCAATAGAAAGATTTCGGAAAAACGTATTTTTACGTTAGTCGCAAGGCGGAAACTAGGGGAGTTCTTCAACTTTGAAGTTGGAACTTGAAGATGGGTTCTTCATAGGCCTCTAAGGAGTGCTTGGAGCGGATTGGAACCTAAGGAAAGGAGCTAAGAATTGCTAAGGCGCGACTATGGAATCTTGGAAATTTTTAAAGGCTTATAAAGGTATATTCTTGTCGTTTTAGCAATTAAGGTTTACTTATCTTTGTAGCTATGGTTATTAGCAAGCATGAGTTATATAGTATGAAGTTTGATATGTTTATTGGCTATTGGAACCCTAATCCGGAAACTAGCATGTTAGCCTTAAGACTACAATTCAAGTTGATTATTCGTTTAAGTCGTCGCATGTTGTATAAAGAAGGAAATTGTAGTTGTTGAAGTTGTTTAGACTATCTAACATGTTAGACCTTAGAACTTGGAATTGTAAAAAGGATTGGAAAAGACTTTGAATTGTTAGTTGTAGTTGGCCGAGAATGGCTTGGAGTTTTAAACTACTTGGTATGAATTGTGGGGCGTAATTTTACACGTATGGTAAGGAGTGTAATCCCCTTTTGTTTGGTTGTTGTTTGGAGCCTTAAATGTGGCTTGTTGGTTATTGTATTCGGCCTTGAAAAAGGTGGCAAAGTGAGTAGAAACAAAGGAAGTGCTGCCCGATTTTCCGTAGAATTAGAGACTAAATACTTAGTATTATTCTACATAGAGACTAGAAGTTGATAGCCTTGTTGTGACCTTTATAGGTTGACACTTCTACGTACGGTGTATTCGGCTTAGCTTGTGGATTTAGCCGAAAAGGTATGTGAACTATCTCCTCTTCTAGCATGATTCCTTAAGATAAAGAAAGTAGGTTCTACTCCTTAAATGATCCATTCCTTGGTTGTATTTGGATTGCCTAAAATAGAAAATGTTCTATGTACTTCCTTGATTGTACTTTGATGTTTAGATTGTAAGTTGTAGAATCCATTTTCTTGATGAAGTTTGGATTCTTAAAAGTGAAGGTATTTTTACTTAAAGTACATGTAGTCTTAAAAAGGAAGTGGTTTCCAAATCTTTTGGCTAGTGCCTTAGTTCTAAAACCTAAAGGTCATTATAATGACTTTAGGGGAGTCAAAGGAGTGATTTACTTATTTGATTTAAAAGAGGAGAAATGACATGATTTAAGAGAAGTAACTTGTGTTAAGGGTGAAGTTACTTGAGGTTTAAAAAAAAAGTAGAAGAAAACTTGTTTTCTAACTATTAAGAGACTTGAAGTATTTTGAAAGTTAAGAACTTGATTGGTAAGTATGTGATACTTGGTTTTAATAGTATAAGTCTCTTGGTTATTGAAGGAATGGATACGTCTAAAACCATAAAGGGTTATAACGGCTTTATGGAAGGTTAGAAAGTTGTCTATTTTGATTAATCGGCATAAGTTGCCTAGATTGTGAAAATTTGGAGTTACTTGATTTCAAGCTTTGAAATGAGTTTTCTAAAAGTGTAGTAACTTACTTTGAAAAATAGACACGCCTTGATACTACGGGTGTTAGTATCTTGGGGCTTTACATAGAAAGGAGTCTTTTATAAAAGAATGCGCACGTAGTACTTTGACTTGTTAAAAGAGAATTATTCTATGTATGCCTTGATTAGTACTTGGCTTGATAAATTGAGAATTTGTCTATGTATGCCTTGATAAGTACTTTGACTTGTTAAAAGAGAATTATTCTATGTATGCCTTGATTAGTACTTTGGCTTGATAAATTGAGAATTTGTCTATGTATGCCTTGATAAGTACTTTGACTTGTTAAAAGAGAATTATTCTATGTATGCCTTGATTAGTACTTTGGCTTGATAAATTGAGAATTTGTCTAAGTGTGCCTTGATAAGTACTTTGACTTGTTAAAAGAGAATTATTCTATGTATGCCTTGATAAGTACTTTGGCTTGATTAATTGAGAATTAGTCTAAGTGTGCCTTGATAAGTACTTTGGCTTGATAAATTGAGAATTTGTCTAAGTGTGCCTTGATAAGTACTTTGACTTGTTAAAAGAGAATTATTCTATGTATGCCTTGATTAGTACTTTGGCTTGATAAATTGAGAATTTGTCTAAGTGTGCCTTGATAAGTACTTTGACTTGTTAAAAGAGAATTATTCTATGTATGCCTTGATTAGTACTTTGGCTTGATAAATTGAGAATTTGTCTAAGTGTGCCTTGATAAGTACTTTGACTTGTTAAAAGAGAATTTTTCTATGTATGCCTTGATTAGTACTTTGGCTTGATAAATTGAGAATTTGTCTAAGTGTGCCTTGATAAGTACTTTGGCTTGTTAAAAGAGAATTATTCTATGTATGCCTTGATAAGTACTTTGGCTTGATTAATTGAGAATTAGTCTAAGTGTGCCTTGATAAGTACTTTGGCTTGATTGATTGTGAATCATTCTAAGTGTGCCTTGGTAAGGACTTTGGCTTGTTAATTGAGGATTTGCCTATGTGTCGGAAATAGCGGTTGTGTGCTATTGGTATATCGATCGTTTGGGTCATCCGGGTTTGTGGCATTTGCATAATTCCGTGGATTTGCTACCCACGATGCGAGAATACCTCATGCGAGTCCATGTGGCTTATGCGGGTGAAATAGTCCCGTGCGGGTGGGTCCACCTATGCGAGAATACCTCATGCGGGTCCGTAAGGACTTATGCGGGTGAAATAGTCCCATGCGAGGAATATCTCATGCGGGTCCGTAAGGGCTTATGCGGCTGAAATAGTCCCATGCGAGGAACATCTCATGCGGGTCCACGCGACTTATGCGGGTGAAATAGTCCCAGGAGTAGGATTGCTTATTGATACTGCGGGCGGAGGTCCTGCTTTGATCGTGAGCTTCCTATTTTATATTGCAAGTATACTAATATTTGCTCTCATGATTGTAAGGTTCAGTGGGCTTACTGATGTTGTAGTATATCATGGACTGCCGGCAGCGAGGAAGGATTCTGCGGGTATGATTGATGTATGGGCGTGAGACCCATAGTTATATCTGAGTAGTGACTTTGAGGGCCTGCGTCCCTGACTTGGTATGACTGCTTATGTGTTATGTATTGTAGGTTGGCTATCATACATGTCTCCTGTTTTGTTTAGACTATTATGATTTCATTACAGTACTTATTGTTCACATACTTGGTACATTCTTCGTACTGACCTCCTTCGGGGGGCTGCGTTCATGCCGCAGGTGTAGGTACGTTGTTTGGTGATCGGCAGGTGTAGGATCCTGCTCAGGGTTTTTGGATAGCTCCCTCTGTCCAGGAGTTTATCTTTGGTATATGTCCTTCAAGATGTGCTTTGTACGCTTTGGGTACAGTGGGCCTTGTCCGTCATAGTTCAGTTTAACTCCTAGAGGTCTGTATTCATATGTGGGATTGGACTCGTGTACAGTATAGTGTCTTTTGTTTATGTATGTTATATGGCAGTCTAGTCGGCTTTGCCTTACACGTACGTTGGTTTTAAAAAAAAATGAGCTGTTATTAATTTCCGCAATTTACTTAGTTGTTAAGGTAGAAGGGTGCCCAGGTAGGGCACCAGTCACGGGCCCGGGGTTTGGGGTGTGACAGAGTGGTATCAGAGCAGTCAGTCCTCGGAATGTCTACAGACCGTGTCTAGTAGAGTCTTGATTATCGGTGTGTTGCGCGCCACACCCATAAACAGGAGGCTACAGGACATTTAGGAGTTGGTTTCTATTCTTCTCACTCTGAGATCGTGCCCTAGAGCTGTGTTAGTAAGATAATTCCTCTCTGACGTATTCTGTTTTATAGTTATGCCTCCAAGGAGGGCAACACCGCTTGAAGGGCAAAAGAGAGTAGGAGCTACTAGTCGACTCGAGAGTTGATAGGGCTTATGCCCGAGGTATCTGGATGTTGTTCATGATCGCGAAGTTCTTCTGCGCCAGTTTTGAGACCCAAAGACGAGCCTCCGGTTTCTCGATTAGGAGAAGACTATAGGGTCATGAGGAAGCGATTATGTTATTGACCAAGATAGCGGTGCTACAGATTTCATCGAGGGTTATTCGGCAAGACATACAGTGTCTGAGGGTAGAGGCCAGCGGAGATCAGCGTAAGAGGGCTAGACCAGTTGGTTATTCCGGTGAGTTTTTGGACGAGCTGCCTCAGCAGCGAGTGAGATATTCGTCCCAGCCTACCCAGTACATACCCCCGCAGCTCACATGTGGGAGTTTGGACCCCACAAGGTATTTAGGAGCCGGTCCGAGCTCCAGAGGTCGAGTTCTCGGAGGAGCGGAGGATTTTCTGGTCGAGGCCACCTATTCCTCGATGTATCGGATGTGGTAAGCGTCGTTCGGAAATGCCGTTTTGCACAGTGTTTGTTTTTATTGTGGCCGTCCCGCCATATCGAGTATGTCCTTTTAGAAAGAGCACCGCGAGGTGGCTCGGCTATGAGGCCGTGGTTAGTTCCTTTCCTCCACGAATGCGTTCCCGAGGCGGTGTTGGATGTTAGCCAGCCGTGGTAGAGGTCAGGGTGGAGTTTATAGTTCTGGCGGTCCTTCGAACCGCAGAGATGACGTGACTACTGGACAGGATCAGGAAGCGACACCGCACGGGGTTACAGGTATAGTTCGATTCTTTTGAATCATACATGCATTGTTAGATTCAGATTTTGCCTTAGCGTATATGTTTTCCCTTTGTTGCTAGAGTTGTAAAGTGATAGTACCCCAGAGGTAGGGATACTTTGATTAGTAAAGTGAAAAGTTATGAATGTTGACAAGAATGATAAGTGAACTGAGACTATAGTTGTGTAGAGTTCACAAGTTGTAATTACCCCGTAACAGTGTAAGACCAATAGGGAAGATTGTGCAGTAGAAATACTTTGGCTTATGTGACGAACCTCTAGTGAATAGGGGATAGGGTAAGAAGTACCTTGAGATAAGAGAAAAATTTATTTCAGACTAATAATGACAAGTTAAGTGTGACGATGAGTCGGGTTATGGACTCATTTCGGGTCAGCCGATAGTATGGAATGGGGTGATGTCAGTTAGAAATGGTCCCGCTATGTGATAGGGTCACGAGGGTGCTAGGCCCAAGTCTAGTTGATCGTTGTACGAGTTCATGGATGCGTTCCACCGGAACTAGGTCGTAAGGACCGAGAAGAGCCTTCACGGGAATGTAAGTAACAATATGGCCAAGTTTGGTTAGTAACTCCAAGGATTGGAGAACAGAAACAAAATTTGAGATTTTGTACGTTTACTAAATGAGTTTAAGACGAAAGAATGGCAAGTAAGGAAAGAAAGGAACCTCTAAGGATCCGTGTTCTGGAGATCGTAACCTTCGAGTTTGTGAGAAGGGTAGCGGACGGAAGGTCCATTGATATGTTTACGTATGTTAGGCGATGGCGGTGTGGCATCGTTAGTCTCATGAGTATTGATTGATAGGCATAGTATAGAGTTTATGCCGGAGTTTGTATAGCTTGACAACCGACTAAGAACATTCGGGGACGAATGTTTCTAAGGGGGGAAGAATGTTACACCCCGTAAGTCCAGAACATGTAAAAGAGAATGTACGAAAGGAAACAAGACTTGGAAATTGGTACGAAAGGAAGAATTGTTTTTCCGACGGAAAATCTTCCGGACGTCGGAAAGGAAAAATGTTCGTTATTGAGAATTGGATTCTCAAAATGCATTATTTGAAGAATATGGAACTTATTAATATTATGGAAATTTATTTTACGATTTGGTCATGTGGGCCCACAGGAATTTTACATTTTTGTGGGGCCCACGAGGGTTACGGAATTTTATGGACGAATGAGAGGGCGACACGTGGTACCCCCATAAGTGGTCTTGGTCGAATTAGAGGAGGGGTATTATGGTCATTGACCATGGTGGAAAATAAGTCTTCCAAGCTTGATAATGTTGACCAAGGTCAAATTGCCCACATGGGCTTGATCCTAGTGAAACCTATCCTAACCACTCAAGTGTTGAAATCTTAGCCATCCATTGTGTTTTATATACATAGCTAGTGCAAGACAAGCTCATTTTACACTTAGAAAATTTAGAGAACTTGAGCTTAGCCATATGAAGCTCCTGTTTCACCTATCTCCCACACAAAAAATTTGCAAATGTTGTCCATTAGCCACAAGACTTAAAACCAAGGTTCCTAAGAGTGTTGTAAGGTTATCTCAATAGAAAGATTTCGGAAAAAACGTATTTTTACGTTAGTCGCGAGGCGGAAACTAGGGGAGTTCTTCAACTTTGAAGTTGGAACTTGAAGATGGGTTCTTCATAGGCCTCTAAGGAGTGCTTGGAGCGGATTGGAACCTAAGGAAAGGAGCTAAGAATTGCTAAGGCGCGACTATGGAATCTTGGAAATTTTTAAAGACTTATAAAGGTATATTCTTGTCGTTTTAGCAATTAAGGTTTACTTATCTTTGTAGCTATGGTTATTAGCAAGCATGAGTTATATAGTATGAAGTTTGATATGTTTATTGGCTATTGGAACCCTAATCCGAAAACTAGCTTGTTAGCCTTAAGACTACAATTCAAGTTGATTATTCGTTTAAGTCGTCGCATGTTGTATAAAGAAGGAAATTGTAGTTGTTGAAGTTGTTTAGACTATCTAACATGTTAGACCTTAGAACTTGGAATTGTAAAAAGGATTGGAAAAGACTTTGAATTGTTAGTTGTAGTTGGCCGAGAATGGCTTGGAGTTTTAAACTACTTGGTATGAATTGTGGGGCGGAATTTTACACGTATGGTAAGGAGTGTAATCCCCTTTTGTTTGGTTGTTGTTTGGAGCCTTAAATGTGGCTTGTTGGTTATTGTATTCGGCCTTGAAAAAGGTGGCAAAGTGAGTAGAAACAAAGGAAGTGCTGCCCGATTTTCCGTAGAATTAGAGACTAAATACTTAGTATTATTCTACATAGAGACTAGAAGTTGATAGCCTTGTTGTGACCTTTATAGGTTGACACTTCTACGTACGGTGTATTCGGCTTAGCTTGTGGATTTAGCCGAAAGGTATGTGAACTATCTCCTCTTCTAGCATGATTCCTTAAGATAAAGAAAGTAGGTTCTACTCCTTAAATGATCCATTCCTTGGTTGTATTTGGATTGCCTAAAATAGAATTTGTTCTATGTACTTCCTTGATTGTACTTTGATGTTTAGATTGTAAGTTGTAGAATCCATTTTCTTGATGAAGTTTGGATTCTTAAAAGTGAAGGTATTTTTACTTAAAGTACATGTAGTCTTAAAAAGGAAGTGGTTTCCAAATCTTTTGGCTAGTGCCTTAGTTCTAAAACCTAAAGGTCATTATAATGACTTTAGGGGAGTCAAAGGAGTGATTTACTTATTTGATTTAAAAGAGGAGAAATGACATGATTTAAGAGAAGTAACTTGTGTTAAGGGTGAAGTTACTTGAGGTTTAAAAAAAAAGTAGAAGAAAGCTTGTTTTCTAACTATTAAGAGACTTGAAGTATTTTGAAAGTTAAGAACTTGATTGGTAAGTATGTGATACTTGGTTTTAATAGTATAAGTCTCTTGGTTATTGAAGGAATGGATACGTCTAAAACCATAAAGGGTTATAACGGCTTTATGGAAGGTTAGAAAGTTGTCTATTTTGATTAATCGGCATAAGTTGCCTAGATTGTGAAAATTTGGAGTTACTTGATTTCAAGCTTTGAAATGAGTTTTCTAAAAGTGTAGTAACTTACTTTGAAAAATAGACACGCCTTGATACTACGGGTGTTAGTATCTTGGGGCTTTACATAGAAAGGAGTCTTTTATAAAAGAATGTACGTACGTAGTACTTTGACTTGTTAAAAGAGAATTATTCTATGTATGCCTTGATTAGTACTTTGGCTTGATAAATTGAGAATTTGTCTATGTATGCCTTGATAAGTACTTTGACTTGTTAAAAGAGAATTATTCTATGTATGCCTTGATTAGTACTTTGGCTTGATAAATTGAGAATTTGTCTATGTATGCCTTGATAAGTACTTTGACTTGTTAAAAGAGAATTATTCTATGTATGCCTTGATTAGTACTTTGGCTTGATAAATTGAGAATTTGTCTAAGTGTGCCTTGATAAGTACTTTGACTTGTTAAAAGAGAATTATTCTATGTATGCCTTGATAAGTACTTTGGCTTGATTAATTGAGAATTAGTCTAAGTGTGCCTTGATAAGTACTTTGGCTTGATAAATTGAGAATTTGTCTAAGTGTGCCTTGATAAGTACTTTGACTTGTTAAAAGAGAATTATTCTATGTATGCCTTGATTAGTACTTTGGCTTGATAAATTGAGAATTTGTCTAAGTGTGCCTTGATAAGTACTTTGACTTGTTAAAAGAGAATTATTCTATGTATGCCTTGATTAGTACTTTGGCTTGATAAATTGAAAATTTGTCTAAGTGTGCCTTGATAAGTACTTTGACTTGTTAAAAGAGAATTTTTCTATGTATGCCTTGATTAGTACTTTGGCTTGATAAATTGAGAATTTGTCTAAGTGTGCCTTGATAAGTACTTTGGCTTGTTAAAAGAGAATTATTCTATGTTTGCCTTGATAAGTACTTTGGCTTGATTAATTGAGAATTAGTCTAAGTGTGCCTTGATAAGTACTTTGGCTTGATTGATTGTGAATCATTCTAAGTGTGCCTTGGTGTCACGACCCGAACCCGGGCCCGTGACTGGTGCCTTACCCCGGGCACCCAAGTAGACATACATCAGAGTAATCAGCGGAACATAAAGACAATACATGAAACCAGTGTAATAAGACAGTGAAATAAGAAGACAGGCTAACCAAAAACGGTTACCTTCAGTATATATATAAATAGCAACCTTTTTCAACATGAACAGTTTAATCCTTTTTACAAACCCTGCCCACAACAGTACTACAGACCTCTAAGAATGATACGACAACAATGGCGGGACAGGGCCCCGCCAAACCCCTGAATGTAAACACTTACGACGACAGGGGACTATACCACTGATAAGCCTCCGGAGAAAAGGAGCTTCCCAAACGCCAAACGTGACCGAGAGCTAGGATCAACGGCGGTGTACCTCAACTGCGGCATGAACGCAGCCAAGGAGGTCGATAACAAAACCGAGTATGTGAAACTGAAAATACATACTGTAAATGAAATCATAGCAGTCGTATAAGCAGGAGACATGTATGATAACCAAACTACAGTTTACAACAAAGAAGTCATGTCAAGTCAGGGACTCACGCCCTCAAGTCATCACTCAAGTATAACAATGGGTCTCAGGCCCACAACATCAATCATGCCCGTGGAATACCTTCCTCATCACCGCGCCTATGATATAAAAGCACCAAAGAACACACATGAACACCGTGTCCCACTGTGTCATAATAAAATCTGCGGTAAGTACGAATGCAGAGCCGACTACTACACACCCACAGTACCAACAACGTCATGAATCAGATCATAAGATCTGCTTCAGACCACATGATCAAAGCCGGCCGCTTGCCCGCAGATCGATGTCGTACGCGTCTAACCACGAACTCCCGCAGCCGCGTAGGCCAATCTCATCGCCCGCATGAGGTATTCCCGCGTCGAGGGTAGCTACTCCCGCGTCGTCCCGACTTCCGAGTCCGCGTAGCCACGCGACCGCGTGCCCATAAAGGACGACGCTAACCGGAACTCGTAGCTCCGCATAGGCCCCAGGACCCGCATGAGGTATTCTCGAATCATGGTCCTGCATCACCGAGTCTACCCCGCGACGGAGGGCGCTTAACCCGGAATCATCTCAAGAGATGAATGCCACAATACTATCATAACGACGATAGTTAATAAGCACAATCAAGGAAACCCTTCACACAAACATCACAAGATACTAACACACGTAGCATCCCAACACGTTTACTTATCAACGCAATCAAGAAAGTATTACAAGGCTATCACAAACCAATACAATCAAGTTGTTCACACAAGGTACCTTCTACTATATGATTAACAAGATCGGGTTTTATCCCCAAAGTACTTCATACATCAACTCTTTAAAAGATACGTTACTTTCACAATGTCACACAATACCCGTAGTATAAAATAGAGTGACTATCCTTTTAAAGTAAATCAATTACTTCTCTTTGTAAAATCAAGTAGCAACATTCTTTCCAATGATCAAGTTTGCCTAATTTCCAATGTTCAAGTTTCTCATTTTAGAAAGGTTTCGTAGTTCATAGTCTTATTCATTTGAGAATATAATTCTCCTTAAAACTATCCGAGAAACATAAGTCTTATATGTGAGTAGGATATTCTTGTTTATAACAATCTTATTACAATGACCATGATCTAGAAATATCATTTTGTCTCATCTTAGCTTCTATGCGGATGGAAGTTTCTCTGGTTTTAATAATACTTAATTAGTCAAAACATTTCCTTTTATTAACGCTGCGGTGGTTTATCGATACACATTACGATTTCCAAATTAGTAAAACATTCTTAAGCCGTTATACCTAACTTCCCATAAAGCAGGTATAACTCTTAAGTTTTTCAAAAACCAAGTATTACTTCTTCTTTCAAAATGATTCAAAATCTTTTGAAACACTTCAAGTTCTTTATTAACACATAACAAGCCGCTTATAGTTCAAATCAAGACCTTTTAAAACCACATGTATTTTCTTACCATCCTAAAGCCGTTATAACCAACTTCCCATAAAGTCGTTATAACACTTTATGTTTTAAACCAATCACATACATTTAGCACGTATGCGTCTGCGTACTACATAGTTCACACATATCATGCTAGAAGAGATAGGAAGAGGTTCACATACCTCGCGACGATTATCGACTAATAGCAAAAGCGCTCAGTACCTCAAACCGCCTACTCCCTAAGCCAGTAGATCGCGCCACGCATAGTACTTCCACCTATAAGGCCACAGCGCTTATTAACATAAGGTCTCTTCGTAGAACATTCTACGTAAAATTCGTGACCTCCCCGCATGGCAGCGTAAATCTCCTCTCTATCGAGGCTACCAAGCCAACCGGGGTTATACATCCAACCCTAGCAGTACAATTCTACTCACGGTACTACTACACAAGTCTCTGTAATACAACCACTATGTAATTACGATTCGATTCTTCTTTAAATTGGGCTTAAGTCAAAAGACATTGCCAATAACTACGTTGATTCTATATATAGTATACTTCAACTATATATTCTAACAATATGTAATATCCAATTACAATAGAGGACAAGATAATTACCTCGATAAGCCCATAATTATCCTAGTATAAAAAGTCGATCTGGGCAATCGTTTAGCTCGACTCCGAGCGCTCAACCCGCTCTAAACCACCCTTAGAAGTTCTAACCAACCTCTACACAAAATACTCCAACGGACTATGGAGATTTTCGTGGTTTCGGTTTGGTATTGACAGTAAGTATAATAGTATTTACGGGCTTTTAGTATAGGTATAACCTTAGAATACAACAAGGTATAAGGCTAAGGTAATTTGGGCATTATAACAATACTTTTGAGAGTATTTCTACCAAGAGGGTATTATATGAAAACAAACTAGGCTGGGGTACCCCACGGCGCCACAGGAGGGTGGCTACCTCTACTACCCCACTAGGGGAACTCTCGACGAGGGCCTCACGAAAATGGGGAGGAAGGCTCTCAAGACTTAGGCATTTTGGATGAAGAAGTCTTCAACCTTAGAGGGTATTTATAGCACAAGCCAAGGCAACCAATGGCGATCTGCCAAGTGCTAGCAAGTGTAGGGCGAATCTTGCCAAGTGCCCTTAACCAACTAACACACAAATATCCTACCAACTAAAGCCATTCCAATCGGCCCTGGCCGAGCCTCACGTCCGCCAATGAGAGGGTGCCAAGTGGCGCCCTCTTGTTGGCCCAACACGTTTCGTCTCTCGGGAAAATCCATAAAAATTAAAAATGACATAGCCGGAAATTCCCCTACGAAAGCTGTGGAAACGTTTCGTCGAAAAACGACTCTAATCGGGTGGTGTGCACAAATAATTTTCGCAAGCCAATATTTAAAGTTTCAAATTTTCTCGTGCGTCTTACGTACATACTTTGGAAATACGGTATAACATTCTCCTCCTTAGAAACATTCGTCCGAATGTTCCTTCTAAGTCTCAAAACAACATGCGCGAGATAGTCTTCACTACTATACTTACGAGAACAATCCTTGCCACATGGCCACGAAACAACTTGCGCAAAAGCTTACATCCAAGTCCACGAGAAACACCTCTAACATCACCATAAAACACTTCTCACCGGGGTTTAAAATATACTTCCTTCGCACCTTCTCCTTACAAAGAAATGATCACATCTATGCTCGCCATACATGCTCGCTTCTTCCCGATACCACTTTTGTCACTTTGCGAGGTTCTAGTGTCACTCCGCGACCCAACAAATGGTGCCGGACTACATGCGATCCACGAGGTCGTACACTCGAACTCTTACCACATTTAAATCTTTGCCGGTTCCAAAACTCAGGTTACTATCTCTAACGTGGTCATCATTAACTGGGAACACTCTGGATGGATCTTCGATACTTTCCCGAACATAACACGAGCATGGGCCTTGCCTCCTAAGTCGGACGGCAAATGCTAACATATAGGCAACCTGGCCTATTCTTCACATGAACTCACAAAGGCCCAAAGTAACTCGGGCTAAGTTCCCTCTGTTTTCCAAAACTCGTCGCACCCAAACCCGGGGTGGTATTTTCAAGAAGACCGACCGTCAACCTGAACTCTAAGCGTCGTCGCCGATTATCCATACGATTTCTGAGCCGCGAACCTCTTCTAGACAAGCTTTACTCTATCCACAGTCTGCTGGAACAAGCCTGAACCAACTATCCAAATCCTGCCAACATCGAACCAATCGACCGGCGACTCACACATCCGCCCCTACAAGGCTTCATAAGGCGACATCCGAACATGAAATGGTAGCTTAAACACTACCTCCACAGGAGACAACAATCCCCACAACTATCCACGAAATCAAACAACGGCCGAGGCGAATGCGATCGAGACTCACCGAGTTCTTAACACATGCTTGGCAAAACTTCCGAAACAAAAAGCAGTAGTAACACAGGCTCCATCGCGCCATAAGGTGAAGGTAGGCACCGTGCAGCCTTACAACCTTTCGATAAAACAACACGGTAAGTGCGGTCGCCGAAGGACACGATGGGCTGCCCCATCGGCCCGACCAGCGGTCGAACGCATCCACGAACTCAGCTGTTTGGTTAACTAAACTTGGGCCTAACACCCTCGTGACCTACCACAAGGCGGGACCACCAACCGACCCACCACCAAACATCGCGGGTTGACCCGCAACGTGGCCTCAACCCGAGGCAACGCGCATCATACTAGCTCCCCGAACCGGAACAATCTCACTAATCACGTTACGAAAACCTAGCGGTCTTCTTAGCTCAACTACCCTCTTTCATTCCACACTACTAGGGACCTGTCCCAACATAACTCACGTGCACTATGCACTCCGATAAGGGTCAAACATAACACTACACCTTTTTCTCGAGATGGCCTCACCTCTAAGGTCTCTACGTATAAAGCTCTAAGGCTCACACTTTCTCTATCCCCCAAAATCTTACTCGGTTAAACAACCATGATTTCAAATCACAACTAACACACTGCTATCAGAACATAGCACCTAAGGTATACTCACCTTATCACCTATACAAAACTCTAGAGGGTTAAGGATAGATCTATGTCTACTGCTTCACTCCCCTTAGTCGTTCTAATCAAACCTGCCCCGTAGGGCGCATAGCTGAGGGAGATGACAAACTACCCACCGATCCTGAAGGCTAAGTCCTCCCGCAAGGACACTCTTTCGACAACGCACCACGGCGGTCATAGGTGCAACACGTACCAACTAAAAGACGACATTCGCAGGATGGCGCGCCGCGATGTGAACACCGAGAAAAAGCGAATCGGATGCATTGGAACTACGTGTATCGTGAACCGGAAGCTCGAGCTCGACCAACTCCGCGTACCGAGCGTCACGAAATTCGTGGAGGACCTCATTGCTTGGTGGATGTGCATAATCTAATCTGTTGGTGAGGCGACTCGCCTCAAAAGTTACTAAAGGACCTTCTTTGCTCGGCCTCTTACGGTGTCCTTCGTTAACTGTCGATCTCTGCGTCTCGGCTGCTGCGCATAAGCGCATACGTGCCATGCTCAAGCCTAATCAAGAATTACTCTTGCACAACCCTCTTTTAGATAGTCCTCAAGACTCGCGGTACATCGGTATACTCACGGTAGCCAAATCTATAGCTAATGCAGGTCGCCTCTTTGCAATCTATATTCACCGTTCGGCCGTGGGCGAAGGTTCAAATATCATGGTCGCAGTAGGAACTGCTGCCGTCGTGCTAAACTCTGCTGGGGCTAGTGACGTCGCAGAACTCCCCGAATGAAGCACCACCCAAGGTGACAATTGGGCCTGTGCCCACGTAACCCTCTGTACTTTACTCGCAGCTCCCTCGGCTGCCTTGCCCTCCTGGGCCCGGGTTGCCCTACGCGGAGGCATAACGATAAGGGAAATAATTTCGTCAGAGGGTCCAACTTACAACACGGCTAAGGCACGATCTCGAGTGAGAAGAATAGAAACCAATCCTAAATATCCTATAGCCTCACGATTATTGGTGTGGTGCACAACACGATAATCAAGACTCTGCGGATACGATGCATAGACACTTTCAGGATTAATCGCTCGATACCACTTTTGTCACGACCGAACCGGGCGTGGTGGTGCCTACCGGGCACCCAAGTAGACATACATCAGTAATCAGTGAACATAAAGACAATACATGAAACGGTGTAATAAGACGGTGAAATAAGAAAAGCAGGCTAACCAAAGCGGTTACCTTCGTATATATATAAATAGCAACCTTTTTCAACATGAGCAGTTTAATCCTTTTTACAAACCACGCCACAACGATACTACGCACCTCTAAGAATGATACGACAACAATGGCGGGACGGGGCCCCAAACCCACGAATGTAAACACTTACGACGACGGGGACTATACCACCGATAAGCCTCGGAGAAAGGAGCTTCCCAAGCTGGCTGACCACGAGAGCTAGGATCAACGGCGGTGTACCTCAACTGCGGCGTGAGCGGCCCGAAGGAGGTCGATAACAGTGCAGAGTATGTGAAACTGAAAATACATACTGTAAATGAAATCATAGCAGTCGTATAAGCAGGAGACATTTATGATAACCAAACTACAGTTTACAACAAAGAAGTCATGTCAAGTCAGGGACTCACGCCCTCAAGTCATCACTCAAGTATAACAATGGGTCTCAGGCCCACAACATCAATCATGCCCGTGGGATACCTTCCTCACTGCCGCGATCTATGATATAAAAGCACGAAGAACACACATGAACACGGGTCCACTGTGTCATAATAAAGCTATGCGGGGTAAATGCGAAGGCATAGCCGACTACTAAAAACCCACGGTACCAACAAGGTCATGAATCGTATCATAAGATCTGTCTGACCGTCACATGATCAAAGGCGGCGCGCGCGCGATATCGATGTCTGCGTCTAACCACTCGAACTCCGCGACTCGCGTAGGCCAATCTCATCGGCCCGCGTGAGGTATTCCCGCGTCGGTAGCTACTCCCGGCGTCGTCCCCGACTTCCGAGTCGCGTAGCCACGCGACCGCGCGTGCCCATAAGGGCGACGCTAACACGGAACTCTCGTAGCTCCGCATAGGCCCCGGGACCCGCGTGAGGTATTCTCGAATCATGGTCCCGCATCGCTGAGTCTACCCGCGTCGGAGGCGGCTTAACCCGGAATCATCTCGAGATGAATGCCACAATACTATCATAACGACCGATAGTTAATAAGCACAATCAAGGAAACCCTTCACACAAACATCACAAGATACTAACACACGTAGCATCCCAACACGTTTACTTATCAACGCAATCAAGAAAGTATTACAAGGCTATCACAAACCAATACAATCAAGTTGTTCACACAAGGTACCTTCTACTATATGATTAACAAGATCGGGTTTTATCCCCAAAGTACTTCATACATCAACTCTTTAAAAGATCGTTACTTTCACAATGTCACACAATACCCGTAGTATAAAATAGAGTGACTATCCTTTTAAAGTAAATCAATTACTTCTCTTTGTAAAATCAAGTAGCAACATTCTTTTCCAATGATCAAGTTTGCCTAATTTCCAATGTTCAAGTTTCTCATTTTAGAAAGGTTTCGTAGTTCATAGTCTTATTCATTTGAGAATATAATTCTCCTTAAAACTATCTGAGAAACATAAGTCTTATATGTGAGTAGGATATTCTTGTTTATAACAATCTTATTACAATGACCATGATCTAGGAAATATCATTTTGTCTCATCTTAGCTTATGCAGATGGAAGTTTCTACTGGTTTTAATAATACTTAATTAGTCAAAACATTTCCTTTTATTAACGCTGCAGTGGTTTGTCGATACACATTCTGATTTCCGAAATTAGTAAAACATTCTTAAGCCGTTATACCTAACTTCCCATAAAGCTAGTATAACTCTTAAGTTTTCAAAAACCAAGTATTACTTCTTCTTTCAAAATGATTCAAAAATCTTTTGAAACACTTCAAGTTCTTCATTAACACATAACAAGCGCTTATAGTTCAAATCGATTACCTTTTAAAAACCACATGTATTTTCTTACCAACATAAAGTATTATAACCAACTTCCCATAAAGTCGTTATAACACTTTATGTTTTAAACCAATCACATACATTTAGCACGTATCGTCACCGTACTACATAGTTCACACATATCATGCTAGAAGAGATAGGAAGAGGTTCACATACCTCGCGACGATTATCGACTAATAGCAAAACGCTCCAAGTACCTCAAACCGCCGGCTACTCCCTAAGCCAAGTAGATCGCGCCACGCATAGTACTTCCACCTATAAGGCCACAAGCGACTTTATTAACATAAGGTCTCTTCGTAGAACATTCTACGTAAAATTCAGACACCTCCCCGCAACGTAAATCTCCTCTATCGAGGCTGCTACCAAGCCAACCGAGGGGTTATACATCCAACCCTAACGGTACAATTCTACTCCACGGTGCTACTACACAAGTCTCAGTAATACAACCCTATGTAATTACAATTCAAGATTCTTCTTTAAATTCAGCTTAAGTCAAAAGACATTTGCGATAACTACGTTGATTACATATATAGTATACTTCAACTATATATTCTAACAATATGTAATATCCAATTACAATAGAGGGACAAGATAATTACCTCGATAAGCCCATAATTATCCTAGTATAAAGTCGATCCTGGGCAATCGTTTAGCTCCAACTCCGAGCGCTCCAACCCGCTCTAAACCACCCTTAGAAGTTCTAACCAACCTCTACACAAAATACTCCAACGGACTATGGAGATTTTCCCAGGGTTTCGGTTTGGTGACTGACGGTAAGTATAATAGTATTTCTGGGCTTTTCGTATAGGTATAACCTTAGAATACAACAAGGTATAAGGCTAAGGTAATTTGGGCATTATAACAATACTTTTGAGAGTATTTCTACCAAGAGGAGGGGTATTATATGAAAACAAACTAGGCTGGGGTACCCTACCACACCACAAAGGAGGGGTGGCTACCTACTACCCCACTAGGGGGGGGAACTCTCGGCCAAGGGGGCCTCACGAAAATGGGGAGGGGGAAGGCTCTCAAGACTTAGGCATTTTGGATGAAGAAGTCTTCAACCTTAGAGGGGTATTTATAGCACAAGCCAAGGCCAACCAATGGCCAAGATCTAGCCAAGTGCCTAGCAAGTGTAGGGCCAAGATCTTGCCAAGTGCCCCTTAACCAACTAACACACAAATATCCTACCAACTAAAGCCATTCCAATCGGCCACAACCGAGCCTCACGTCCGCCAATGGGAGGGTGCCAAGTGGCGCCCTCTTGTTGGCCCAACACGTTTCGTCTCTCGGAAAAATCCGCAAAAATTAAAAATGACATAGCCGGAAATTCCCCTACGAAAGCTGTGAAAACGTTTCGTTGAAAAACGACTCTAAACGGGTGTTGTGCACAAATAATTTTCGGCCAAGCCAATATTTAAAGTTTCAAATTTTCTACGTACGTCCTTACGTACATACTTTGGAAATACGGGGTATAACACTTGGTAAGGACTTTGGCTTGTTAATTGAAGATTTGCCTATGTGTGCTGGAAATAGCCGGTTGTGTGCTATTGGTATATCAGTCGTTTCGGGGTCAGTCCCCGGGTTTGTGGCATTTGCATAATTCCGTGGATTTGCTACCCACGATGCGAGGAATACCTCATGCGAGTCCATAGGGCTTATGCGGGTGAAATAGTCCCATGCGGGTGGGTCCAGCCTATGCGAGGAATACCTCATGCGGGTCCGTAAGGACTTATGCGGGTGAAATAGTCCCATGCGAGGAATATCTCATGCGGGTCCGTAAGGGCTTATGCGGGTGAAATAGTCCCATGCGAGGAACATCTCATGCGGGTCCACGCGACTTATGCGGGTGAAATAGTCCCAGGAGTAGGATTGCTTATTGATACTGCGGGCGGAGGTCCTGCTTTGATCGTGAACTTCCTATTTTATATTGCAAGTATACTAATATTTGCTCTCATGATTGTAAGGTTCAGTGGGCTTACTGATGTTGTAGTATATCATGGACTGCCGGCAGCGAGGAAGGATTCTGCGGGCATGATTGATGTATGGGCGTGAGACCCATAGTTATATCTGAGTAGTGACTTTGAGGGCCTGTGTCCCTGACTTGATATGGCTTATGTGTTATGTCTTGTAGGTTGGCTATCATACATGTCTCTGCTTTGTTTAGACTATTATGATTTCATTCTGATTTATTGTTCACATACTGGTACATTCTTCGTCTTGACCTCGCCGGAATGCGTTCATGCGCAGTGTAGTACGTTGTTTGGTGATCGGCGGTGTAGGATCCTGCTCGGGGTTTTGGATAGCTCCTCTGTCCGTGAGTTTATCTTTGGTATATGTCCTTGATGTGAACTTTGCAGTTTGGGTACGGCGGGGCCTTGTCCGTCATAGTTCGATTTAACTCACAAGTGCAGTATTCATATGTAGGATTGGACTGCGTGTATGCGTATAGTGTCTTTTGTTTATGTATGTTATATGGCGGCTAGTCGGCTTTGCCTTACACGCACGTTGGTTTTAAAAAAAAAAAGAGTGTTGTTAATTTCGCAATTTACTTAGTTGTTAAGGTAGAAGGGTGCCCGGGTAGGGCACCGATCCAGCGGGGTTTGGGGTGTGACAGTGGTATCGAGCGATCAATCCTCGGAATGTCTACAGGCGTGTCTAGTAAGTCTTGATTATCGGTGTGTTGCGCGCCACACCCATAAACAGAGGCTACAGGACATTTAGGAGTTGGTTTCTATTCTTCTCACTCGAGATCGTGCCCTGAGGCGTGTTAGTAAGAAAATTCCTCTCTGACGTATTCTATTTTATAGTTATGCCTCCAAGGAGGGCAACAGTCCGCCAGAAGGGCAAAGGAGTAGCAGGAGCTACTAGTCAGACTCAGAGAGTTGATAGGGCTTATGCCCAGGGTATACCGGATGTTTTTCGCGATGGCGAGTTCTTCTGCGCGAGTTTTGAGACCCCAAGACGAGCCTCCGGTTTCTCGGTTAGGAGAAGACTATAGGAGTCGTGAGGAAGCGATTATGTTATTGACCAAGATAGCGATTACTCTGATTTCATCGGCGGGGTTATTCGGCGATCAGACAGTGTACAGAGGGTAGAGGCAACGGAGATTAGCGTAAGAGGCTAGACCGGTTGGTTATTCCGTGAGTTTTGGGCGAGGCTGCCTCGGCCGAGTGAGATATTCGTCCACCTACCCGGTACATACCCCGCAGCTCACGGTGGGAGTTTGGACCCATGGTATTTAGGAGCGGTCAGAGCTCCAGTCGAGGTTCTCGGAGGAGCGGAGGATTTTCGTTCGAGGCCACCTATTCCTCGATGTATCGGATGTAGTAGCGTCGTTCGGGAAATGCCGTTTTAGCGCAGTGTTTGTTTTTATTGTGGCCGTCCGGGCCATATCTTTGAGTATGTCCTTTTAGAAAGACCTTGGTGAGGTGGCTCAGCCTATGAGGCCGGTAGTTGGTTCCCTTTCCTCCACAGTTGTGCGTTCCCCAGGGCAGGGTGTTCAGATGTTAGTCAGCCGTGGTAGAGGTCAGGGTGGAGTTTATAGTTCTGGCGGTCCTTCGAACCGCAGAGATGACGTGACTACTGGACAGGATCAGGAAGCGACACCGCACGGGGTTACAGGTATAGTTCGATTCTTTTGAATCATACATGCATTGTTAGATTCAGATTTTGCCTTAGCGTATATGTTTTCCCTTTGTTGCTAGAGTTGTAAAGTGATAGTACCCCAGAGGTAGGGATACTTTGATTAGTAAAGTGAAAAGTTATGAATGTTGACAAGAATGATAAGTGAACTGAGACTATAGTTGTGTAGAGTTCACAAGTTGTAATTACCCCGTAACAGTGTAAGACCAATAGGGAAGATTGTGCAGTAGAAATACTTTGGCTTATGTGACGAACCTCTAGTGAATAGGGGATAGGGTAAGAAGTACCTTGAGATAAGAGAAAGATTTATTTCAGACTAAGAATGACAAGTTAAGTGTGACGATGAGTGGGTTATGGACTCATTTGAATTGGTCAGATAGTATGGAATGGGGTGATGTCGATTAGAAATGGTCATTATGTGATAGGGTCACGAGGTGCTAGGCCCAAGTCTAGTTGATCGTTATGCGAGTTCATGGATCGTTCCACCGAACTAGGTCGTAAGGACCGAGAAGAGCCTTCACGGAATGTAAGTAACAATATGGCCAATTTTGGTTAGTAACTCGAGTTGGAGAACGAAACAAAATTTGAGATTTTGCACGTTTACTAAATGAGTTTAGAAATACGAGAAAGAATGGCAAGTAAGGAAAGAAAGGAACCTCTAAGGATCCGTGTTCTAGGAGATCTGTAACGCCGAGTTTGTGAGAAGGGGTAGCGGACGGAAGGTCCATTGATATGTTTACGTATGTTAGGCGATGGCGGTGTGGCATCGTTAGTCTGCGAGTATTGATTGATAGGCATAGTATAGAGTTTATCCGAGTTTGTATAGCTTGACAATCGACTAAGAACATTCGGGACGAATGTTTCTAAGGAAGAATGTTACACCCGTAAGTCGAACATGTAAAAGAGAATGTACGAAGGAAACAAGACTTGGAAATTGAGTACGAAAGGAAGAATTGTTTTTCCGACGGAAAATCTTTCGGACGTCGGAAAGGAAAAATGTTCGTTATTGAGAATTGGATTCTCAAAATGCATTATTTGAAGAATATGGAACTTATTAATATTATGGAAATTTATTTTTACGGATTTGGTCATGTGGGGCCCACCCGAGGAATTTTACATTTTTGTGGGGCCCACGAGGGTTACAGAATTTTATGGACGAATGAGAGGGCGACACGTGGTACCCCCATAAGTGATCTTGGTCGAATTAGAGGAGGGGTATTATGGTCATTGACCATGGTGGAAAATAAGTCTTCGAGCGATAATGTTGACGAGGTCAACTTGCACATGGGCTTGATCCTAGTGAAACCTATCCTAACCACTCAAGTGTTGAAATCTTAGCCATCCATTGTGTTTTATATACATAGCTAGTGCAAGACAAGCTCATTTTACACTTAGAAAATTTAGAGAACTTGAGCTTAGCCATATGAAGCTCTCGGGTTTCACCTATCTCCCACACAAAAAATTTGCAAATGTTGTCCATTAGCCACAAGACTTAAAACCAAGGTTCCTAAGAGTGTTGTATGGTTATCTCAATAGAAAGATTTCGGAAAAAACGTATTTTTACGTTAGTCGCAAGGCGGAAACTAGGGGAGTTCTTCAACTTTGAAGTTGGAACTTGAAGATGGGTTCTTCATAGGCCTCTAAGGAGTGCTTGGAGCGGATTGGAACCTAAGGAAAGGAGCTAAGAATTGCTAAGGCGCGACTTTGGAATCTTGGAAATTTTTAAGGGCTTATAAAGGTATATTCTTGTCGTTTTAGCAATTAAGGTTTACTTATCTTTGTAGCTATGGTTATTAGCAAGCATGAGTTATATAGTATGAAGTTTGATATGTTTATCGCTATTGGAACCCTAATCCGAAACTAGCATGTTAGCCTTAAGACTACAATTCAAGTTGATTATTCGTTTAAGTAAATCGCGTATTTGTATAAAGAAGGAAATTGTAGTTGTTGAAGTTGTTTAGACTATCTAACATGTTAGACCTTAGAACTTGGAATTGTAAAAAGGATTGGAAAAGACTTTGAATTGTTAGTTGTAGTTGGCCGAGAATGGCTTGGAGTTTTAAACTACTTGGTATGAATTGTGGGGCGGAATTTTACACGTATGGTAAGGAGTGTAATCCCCTTTTGTTTGGTTGTTGTTTGGAGCCTTAAATGTGGCTTGTTGGTTATTGTATTCGGCCTTGAAAAAGGTGGCAAAGTGAGTAGAGACAAAGGAAGTCTTTGCCCGATTTCCGTAGAATTAGAGACTAAATACTTAGTATTATTCTACATAGAGACTAGAAGTTGATAGCCTTGTTGTGACCTTTATAGGTTGACAACTACGTCACGGTGTATTCGGCTTAGCTTGTGGATTTAGCCGAAAAGGTATGTGAACTATCTCCTCTTCTAGCATGATTCCTTAAGATAAAGAAAGTAGGTTCTACTCCTTAAATGATCCATTCCTTGGTTGTATTTGGATTGCCTAAAATAGAATTTGTTCTAAGTACTTCCTTGATTGTACTTTGATGTTTAGATTGTAAGTTGTAGAATCCATTTTCTTGATGAAGTTTGGATTCTTAAAAGTGAAGGTATTTTTACTTAAAGTACATGTAGTCTTAAAAAGGAAGTGGTTTCCAAATCTTTTGGCTAGTGCCTTAGTTCTAAAACCTAAAGGTCATTATAATGATTTTAGGGGAGTCAAAGGAGTGATTTACTTATTTGATTTAAAAGAGGAGAAATGACATGATTTAAGAGAAGTAACTTGTGTTAAGGGTGAAGTTACTTGAGGTTTAAAAAAAAAGTAGAAGAAAACTTGTTTTCTAACTATTAAGAGACTTGAAGTATTTTGAAAGTTAAGAACTTGATTGGTAAGTATGTGATACTTGGTTCTAATAGTATAAGTCTCTTGGTTATTGGAGGAATGGATACGTCTAAAACCATAAAGGGTTATAACGGCTTTATGGAAGGTTAGAAAGTTGTCTATTTTGATTAATCGGCATAAGTTGCCTAGATTGTGAAAATTTGGAGTTACTTGATTTCAAGCTTTGAAATGAGTTTTCTAAAAGTGTAGTAACTTACTTTGAAAAATAGACACGCCTTGATACTACGGGTGTTAGTATCTTGGGGCTTTACATAGAAAGGAGTCTTTTATAAAAGAATGTACGTACGTAGTACTTTGACTTGTTAAAAGAGAATTATTCTATGTATGCCTTGATTAGTACTTTGGCTTGATAAATTGAGAATTTGTCTATGTATGCCTTGATAAGTACTTTGACTTGTTAAAAGAGAATTATTCTATGTATGCCTTGATTAGTACTTTGGCTTGATAAATTGAGAATTTGTCTATGTATGCCTTGATAAGTACTTTGACTTGTTAAAAGAGAATTATTCTATGTATGCCTTGATTAGTACTTTGGCTTGATAAATTGAGAATTTGTCTAAGTGTGCCTTGATAAATACTTTGACTTGTTAAAAGAGAATTATTCTATGTATGCCTTGATAAGTACTTTGGCTTAATTAATTGAGAATTAGTCTAAGTGTGCATTGATAAGTACTTTGGCTTGATAAATTGAGAATTTGTCTAAGTGTGCCTTGATAAGTACTTTGACTTGTTAAAAGAGAATTATTCTATGTATGCCTTGATTAGTACTTTGGCTTGATAAATTGAGAATTTGTCTAAGTGTGCCTTGATAAGTACTTTGACTTGTTAAAAGAGAATTATTCTATGTATTCCTTGATTAGTACTTTGGCTTGATAAATTGAGAATTTGTCTAAGTGTGCCTTGATAAGTACTTTGACTTGTTAAAAGAGATTTTTTCTATGTATGCCTTGATTAGTACTTTGGCTTGATAAATTGAGAATTTGTCTAAGTGTGCCTTGATAAGTACTTTGGCTTGTTAAAAGAGATTTATTCTATGTATGCCTTGATAAGTACTTTGGCTTGATTAATTGAGAATTAGTCTAAGTGTGCCTTGATAAGTACTTTGGCTTGATTGATTGTGAATCATTCTAAGTGTGCATTGGTAAGGACTTTGGCTTGTTAATTGAGGATTTGCCTATGTGTGCTGGAAATAGCCGGTTGTGTGCTATTGGTATATCAGTCGTTTCGGGGTCAGTCCCCGGGTTTGTGGCATTTGCATAATTCCGTGTATTTGCTACCCACGATGCGAGGAATACCTCATGCGAGTCCATAAGGCTTATGCGGGTGAAATAGTCCCATGCGGGTGGGTCCAGCCTATGCGAGGAATACCTCATGCGGGTCCGTAAGGACTTATGCGGGTGAAATAGTCCCATGCGAGAAATATCTCATGCGGTCCGTAAGGGCTTATCGCGGGTGAAATAGTCCCATGCGAGGAACATCTCATGCGGGTCCACGCGACTTATGCGGGTGAAATAGTCCCAGGAGTAGGATTGCTTATTGATACTGCGGGCGGAGGTCCTGCTTTGATCGTGAGCTTCCTATTTTATATTGCAAGTATACTAATATTTGCTCTCATGATTGTAAGGTTCAGTGGGCTTACTGATGTTGTAGTATATCATGGATCGCAATGGCGGAAGGATTCTGCGGGCATGATTGATGTATGGGCGTGAGACCCATAGTTATATCTGAGTAGTGACTTTGAGGGCCTGCGTCCCTGACTTGATATGGCCTTATGTGTTATCTTGTAGGTTGGCTATCATACATGTCTCTGTTTTGTTTAGACTATTATGATTTCATTCTGATTTATTGTTCACATACTTGGTACATTCTTCGTACTGACCTCCTTCGGGGGGCTGCGTTCATGCCGCAGGTGTAGGTACGTTGTTTGGTGATCGGCAGGTGTAGGATCCTGCTCAGGGTTTTTGGATAGCTCCCACTGTCCAGGAGTTTATCTTTGGTATATGTCCTTCAGTACATGCTTTTATGCTTTTGGGTACATGGGGCCTTGTCCGTCATAGTTCGATTTAACTCGCAAGTCTGTATTCATATGTGAGATTGGACTCGTGTACAGTATAGTGTCTTTTGTTTATGTATGTTATATGGCAGCCTAGTCGGCTTTGCCTTACACGTACGTTGGTTTTAAAAAAAAATGAGCTGTTGTTAATTTCCGCAATTTACTTAGTTGTTAAGGTAGAAGGGTGCCCAGGTAGGGCACCAGTCACGGGCCCGGGGTTTGGGGTGTGACAAAATTACTAGATCTCTTTTGGATAAAAAACCCTTCGGCTTCTGCAACATTTGCTTTACCAAGATCCATGGGATTAGGGCGACGGATGTAGCACCCGTTGAATGAGGCGTGCCATTGGCTTCGCGTCAATTGAATGCTTCAAATTACTAGATCTCTTTTGAATAAAAAACCGCCCGGCTTCAACCTTTGTATTTCCAAGGCTATTGGAATGAAGCATTCTCTTACTCAACAACCATTGATGGTGACCCATGGACTTCCCCATGACCCATGCTCACCCACCATTATCAACCGGGACTAACCACGTGACCAGCTTTCGCTCGGCGTCAAAGTGCTGCGGAAAAGTCCTGGACTCAGAAACCAAGGATCGGTGACCCATGGGTTTCATCCACAACCCAAGACCATCAACACTACCCTCCTGCAACCCGGGACCACCCTCCATACCCGCTTTCGACCCGGGATCTCCCTCATGACCCGTTTTCCCTCCAGTGTCAAATGTTCCTACCGGAACACCACCTTTCTCCTCGAGCACCTGGTGTGCGGAAAAGACCCTTTGGCCTTAAAAACCATAGTACGGTGACCCATGGGTTTCATCCACAACCCATGACCACCATCACGACCCTCCTGCAACCCGGGACCACCCACCATACCCGCTTTTGACCCGGGATATCCCGCAAGACCCATTTTCCTTCCAGTGTCAAGGGTTCCAACCGGAACACCACCAGAGGTTGCCACCGGAAAGTTAGGAGATTCAATGACTTGCATCCTCGATCCATGACCACCATCATGACCCTCTTGCAATCCAAAACCACCCTCCTGACCTGCTTTCAACCCGACTACACCCGCCTGACCCGATTTCTCCACAATGTTCAAAGAAGCTAACTGGCCACCACCGGAAGCTGCCACCACCGGAAATGCACTCGTCAAATTCAAATCTTGAACAATTAAACTAATCTCTTTCTTTCTTTTGGCTGAAATCTTTATATTCTTCCTCTTGCAAGAAGGAAGATAACTCACGCAATAAATAGGGGTACTTTAAACGCCATCAGTTTCTTCCCGGATGATCCCCTCCAATTCAATTTTAAAATTCAAAACCGCCATAAAATACGAGGTCCCACATCATAAAAAGGTCATTTTTGGTTAAAATAAACAACCCGAAAGTTAATATTCTCAGTATATTCAAGTCAAAGAACAAGTTTCAAAACTTGAATTTTAGAATAATGCGTTGTAGAACTCGATTCTAAAACTAAAAAACAACCTTTAATTTAGGTAATTTACTATGAACTCTCCAATTATATTGTTAAATACATTATAATCCTAAGCATGATTAATATTTTATAGTCTCAAATTTCGAAAAAGTAGTGTTTTTCGTAATTTTTTTTGCGCAATAAGGGCAGTCTGCTACGTTTTGCCAGCCCATTTTTTTAATTTTTTTTTTTAAAATATATTTGTTTCATTATTTAAAATATAGTAATCTCCTAATTATTTGATTATAAAAAATATTATCTCATAATAATTATTTTATTTGTTAATTTATTTATTTGTAAAAGTTTTTATTCCATGATAATTATTAATGTGCTAATAGTTATCTAATTTTATGTGTTAATTTTAATTAATTATTAATTAGTCACCTAATATAATTTTTCATTAAATGAATTAGTTCGTCATTACTTTAATGCTTAGTTTATGATTGAACATCATAAGTTTTAAATTGAACATCATTAGTTTAGGATTAAAAATATCATTAATATAATGTTTCGTTCATTGTAGTTAGTATAATAATTAATTATCAATTATTAAATAGAAATAGTTAATCCTTAATTTAGGATTAAACATCATTAGTTTAGAAATAAAAACATTATTAATTTAATGTTTCGTTAATTGTAGTTAGTATAATAATTAATTATTAATAATTAATTAGAAATAGCTAATCCTTAGTTTAGGATTGAACATCATTAGTTTAGGATTTTTTGATAAAATATTAGTTAGTTAATGTAATTTGCTAATTATTTTTAAAAATATAATACAACATAATTATTCTAATTCGTAAATTTAGATAGTTAATATAATTTTCAAATAAAGGATTAGTTAGATAGTATAATTTTCGATAAAGTATAAGTTAGTTAATATAATTTATCGGTAAAGGATTAGATAATTAATATTACAGGATAATAAATAATTTAAACATTGTTTGTACAAATACGACACCTCCATGGATCCCAACGTTCATCTGAGGCCAATCGATAGATCAGTACTTAGTCTATATGATAATCATAGGTCCGAGCCATTATGGACTGGACAGATACATATGAGGACATTGTTCCATTCCCGTAGGGTGGAACATATGTGGAACCTTTTAGAGGTTCAGTCCCTGCATCCCCACATCTTTAAGATACTATCAGGGCGATATCTACCGTTGTGTTGTTGTTGGTCGGGTACATCATGATCGGACTCTTATGACGACCATGGTTGAGCGATGGTGACCGGAGACCCACTTCTTTCATCTTTGCACTGGTGAGGCCACTATCACGCTTCAGAATGTGAATGTCATATTTGGACTGCGGGTAAATGAGCTCCCATTATACAATGATGCTAATCCTCAAAAGTCGACATTAGGGCATAAGTTGATTAGGCTCACTGGATACTCGCCTCAGCCCGGTGATATCCATAGACGGAGTCGAGTGGCGATGATTGCTCTCTGTGCTTACTTGCGCACCACGGACGAGACATATTCTATTGCAAACAAAACAGATCAAGAGATTGTGGATTATCGTGTCCGTCTATATTTACTCATCATATTCGGGGGCATCATGTTCCCAAACACACCGGGTTTCCATGTGAGCTTAAAGTATTTGCTATTTCTGATCGATTTAGACCGATTGGGAGATTACAGTTGGGGCGGTGCTATTCTGGCTTACCTATATCAGTGTCTATGTTGAGGCATATATGAGTGATGTCGATGGATTTTTCGCTCCCCTTCAGGTAATATATTTAAGTGTGTGTAATTTTATTCTAAATATAGCTTTTTGAAATGACAACTAGTAAATTAGTTTTTAATAACCCTTTCAGTTTTGGATGTGGTATTGATGCTTCCTTTCAGCCCGTACTTGCGCACCCTCTACCTGACTTTATTGAAAATGACATGCCCTACGCGAGAAGATGGACGGGAGGTATATCCCGAGATATGGATGTGTACCACAATATTCTTCCGTTCAGGGATCAGCTTGATCGTATGATGGATGACATAGTAAAATTGTTTAATTTTACATTATTACCTTATTTTATTATTATTTTTATCTTTATTATTTACTAATTTGTGGTTATCTTTTTACATGCTTTTATATGGACGTCGTATGATAAGTTTTTGGATCAATTGCTGATGTTTTGCAAGACTAGTGATGTCGTATGAATATTGCGGTGTCCATTGATACACATGGAGATCGTTGAGGATCACATGCCCCATCGCGTCTTACGATAGTTTGGGCATGCACAAAATATTTCTGACCCGGTTGATTAGAAGCATCGCCACTACGAGCGCTTAACCAACACTCCTGCATATCAAGCCTTTATGCACACCAGATCGATAGTTGGGCTCAGAAGATATAGAGCACAACGGAGGTCGATCATACGACTCCGATCGGGGTTTATATGGAGTGGTACTCACATATAACACACATCTTGATTAGCAACCCCTATATATGTGTTCCATATGGCCAAGAATACGCAGCACTCGCAAGGCAGTATGAGGTGTTGGTAAGTTTACCGCATTTAAATTTAATTAATTTTCTTAATTATTAGGTTAAAAATTTATTCAAATATAAATATTTGCAAAAATAATACAGCTACGGACCGTACAGACAATGCACCAGCTAGGATTACAACATATGGATAATTCTGAGACAACATAATTTACTGGCCAGATCATTCAGTAGTCGAGTCCGATATCTAACGGGCACAAGAGGTCGGACGTATGAATGGTCGTGTTCCAGAGGGCCCATATTATGTAGCAGATGGACGGGCCCATCATGGCCGCGCACCACTTGGAGACTGTGGTGATAGATGAGGTGGTGGCAGAAGAGGGGTTGGGGCCAGATGGGGTGGTGGCAGAGGGGCCGGGGCCAGATGGAGTGGTGACAGAGGGGTTGGGGCCAGATGAGGTGGTGACAGAGGGGATTGTAGCCGAGGTGGTGCCAGACTAGGTAGAAATAGAGGATTCCATCTAGTAGATGAGCTTGACGAACATGCTCCATATCCCACTTCAACCCAATAGCATTGTCGACTTCAAACCGTCCATCGACTTCTTGACATAATTATTTTTAGATGTACCTAGGTCTTCGTCCCAACAAAGCAAGAATATGTATGTCGGTGTATGTGATGATATAAATTGGGCTTCATATGAAGTAGAAGTGCATGCAGGGAGGTCAATTCGTGATATACATCGTGGCAGGGAGCTGCACTACGACTTATCATTCATAGACTTCGAGGATTTCCTTAGCCCAAGGGTTAGTGTTTATAATACTTATACTGATTATTTCATAATTTTTCATATTTTAGGATTCGTCTCTAGCTCCAGCTCCAGCATCAACCATTCAGGATCCCATTAATGATACTACTTTGGATCCTACACCAGACCCCTCCCAGGAGCCCATCGACACAAATGTTTGATTTTCTACCAAAAGTTAATATATTAAATATAAATTAAAATTAATACTAATTTTTTATATATATTATTTCAGGTTCATCCTTCTGCGCATGTGGTCTCATCTCAACATGAGGACGGTGTTGATGATTATGACCCTACTGATCCCAACATATTGATTCCGATCAGGTCAGTTAAAGATGATCATATGTATGCCATCGTCTGATTCTGAAGAAGGGCGGCAAGGGCAAAGGGTGGTAGGATGGCATTAGCCTTAGGCTTAGGATTACTCTAAAGTCTACTACATGTGGGACCCATTGATGATTTTGTATATGTATTTAAGTTAATATTATATTTTTTGCGTATCATTTTTAATGATAATTAGTTATTTTAGTATTTACTATCGTTTATTACTATCTCGTGCGACGACGTAAATTAATTAGGATTTTTTTGACATATTCGAAATAAAATAATGCCTTGACTAAATGATAAATAGTTAAAAGATGCTTAAACTTAATGATAACAAGTTCCAAACCAAACTTACTGACAGTTTACAATCCCTAAAACGACGATCTGAACGTTTAATTATTCTTGATGTATTTCACCTACATTATTGTTTGCATAAAAATATTGATATTTTAGAGTCTTGAAATATGACTAATATTTTGATTAAAGCATGAAAAAACGTGAATTTCAAGCCTTTAAAATAATACCAAATGTTAGGAAAAAATAAAAGTGCTCCTATTGCTCAATAATTTGTTGTGCAAAAGGCACTAATGTTTCTTTTTAGGTTATTTGTGTTGCTTTTCTCACTTTTTGGATCATTTAAATTTCTGAACTCTCATCATAGTGGGGGTTTCTTTTCTTGTTCGTTCTTTACTTTCTACTGTATTACGTTATTATTTAAGCTTCGTAATTTTTTGGGTTTTTATATATAGGGTTCTCTCTCTATTTTTAATAGATTGATTAATTTTCAAAATTCTTGGAGATGGGTTTCTTGGAATATACCCAGAAGCTAAATCAGAGAAAAAAAACTAAAATAGAACCACAAAAATCAGTTCTTTCAGATCTCACTTTAAGATGGGGAAGAAAGAGCAAGGTTCAGTGAAGACAAGGTGGAGAATAGAGATAGCTAAAATCAGGAGGGGCGAGGGGTAGGGTGTGTGTGGGGTGGGGGAGGGAGTGTTCGAAGAAAGAGAAAATGGGGGTTAATTGATATTTAGACTAATATTCTATGTGGCATTTCGAAATGATGTGGAAATCGACGTGTAAGCAGATGTATTACGTACCAATATCTCTTTCATTAAGAAAATTACGATCCTTGACACTTTATGTGCACGTGTGTGAAAATCATATTTCCGACGTGCGGGGCCCCAATTGTTCGAGTCATAATTAATAGGATTAACTTTATTTCGTTTAGTAAATTTCCAACAATCCCCTCTTGGAAGAGATTTTGGCGCACGCACATGGTGCTTTTCCAGCAATCATTCGGCGGATCGATGATGCATCTGGAGAGGTAGCCGTAGCTTTGAACTTTCCATAGTAGAATACCATCGGACATATTTACTGCGCGGTGAATGTGATGTCTTGAACCGTCAGTATATGACAAGACAATGGTACCAACATAACACCTTTCCTACTCCATCCTTCTTTATGTTTTTGTCCGTCGTGGGCCGTGGACACACTTGGACTCTTAAGTGTGTTCATTTGAGGTGGTCTGTCCTCGCACTTAAATAGGTGGTCTCCTACAAGGTATCCTGCAATACCTCGCTACTCAAGCGTTAGGAACCATTAAAAGTTTCCCCAACCTAACCTCAATTATTGAGAATCATTAAAGGTTTGAAAACTTATCATTTACCCTTATACATGTTGCACTTTATGTCTATCACGGGAACGACCTTGGATTATGTTTCTTAAGAAGAGATCATTATCCGAAGTGCTCAACTGAACCTTTACAATTTAGTTTTCCCATTGAACCTTATTCCTGGGATCTCCAGTCTGTAAGGTTGGGTGTCCACTATATTGGTTCTTTATTGATTGGGTTTTAAGCCCATTCTCCTAGACATGCAATGCAGTACATCTGATCTCTGGTCATTCCCTTCGTCAAGGGATCTGCGATATTTTCCTTAGATTTTACGTATTCAATGAAAACAACACCCGAGGTGATCAGCTGCCTAACAGACTCATGTCTCCGTCGAATAAGACGAGACTTGCCGTTGTACATAGAACTTCGTGCCCTTCCTAGAGCCGACTGACTATCACAGTGGATCAATACAGCAGACACGGGTTTATCCCAACATGGGACATCCTCTACAAAACCATGAATCCACTCAGCTTCTTCTCTCGCTTTGTCTAAAGCGATAAATTCTGACTCCATCATGGATCGGGCAATAAGTGTTTGTCTAGAGGATTTCCAAGACACAGCTCCACCACCGATTGTAAAAATGTATCCACTGGTGGACTTAATGTCTTTGCTATCAGATATCCAGTTTGCATCATTGTACCCCTCTAGTACAGCTGGATATCTCGAATAGTGTAACCCGGATTTTATTGTGAACTTCAGGAACCGTAGTACCATTTTCAAAGTTTTCCAGTGATCCTCACTTGGATTTCGGGTAAACCTAGTCAATTTATTGAATGCATAAGCGATATCTGGTTGAGTGCAGTTTGTGACATACATCAAACTTCCAATCACATGTGCGTATCGCTCCTGGCGTACGGGTACACCAAGATGCTTGTCAATCTTTTTATTTCTATCCAATGGTGTTGTTACTGGTGAACTGTCTAACATCTCAAATTTCTTCAGCACATCTTCGATGTAGTGAGATTGAGACAAGACCAGTCCATTAGATGTCTTAGAGATCTTGATCCCTAAGATGACATCTGCGACACCCATATCTTTCATGTCGAAACATTGTTTTAACATATTCTTAGTCTCTAGGATTATCCTAGGGCTGCTACCAGTTATCAACAAGTCGTCTACATAAAGGCATATCATGACGAACGAATCGACATTTCCTTTCATGTAAACACATTTGTCACATTTATTAATGACGAACCCTTTTAATAATAGAGTACTATCAAATTTCTCGTGTCATTGTTTAGGGGCCTGTTTCAGCCATACAATTATTTGACAAGCCGACACACTTTTGTCTCTTGTCCTGAAACCACGTACCCCTCGGGTTGGTCCATATATATTTCTTCTTTCAAATCACCATTTAGAAAGACAGTCTTGACATCAATTTGATGTATTTCAAGATCCCGCAAGGCGGCGATAACTATGAACATACGTATGGATGTCATTCTGGACACCGGCGTAGGTGTCGAAGTAATCAAGGCCCTCCTTTTGGCGATAGCCCTTGACTACCAACCTAGCCTTGTACTTGTCGATAGATCCATCTGTCTTTAACTTTCGTTTAAGGATCCACTTACAACCCAAATGTTTGTATCCCGGAGGAAGTTCAGCCAACTCCCAGGTGTGGTTGTGCAAGATGGACTCTATCTCACTTTCTAAAGCTTCCTTCCAGAGCGGTGCTTCTGGAGTTGACAATGCTTCGACGATTGTCCGTGGTTCGTCCCGAACTAAATAAGCTTCAAAGTCTGGACCGAATGACTTGTCCTTCCGGCCCCTTTTTCTTCGTCTTGGTTCCATCTCTGAATCTTCCAAGTCCTAAGAATCTGGAATACTAGATTCCGAATAATCAACCACTTCAGAATTCACTAGATCTGAACCGTTTGGATCTGGGTAGTCAGCGACTCCTAGATCATTAGAGGTTTGTTCATAACTTCGTTTGCGAGAGGTTATGTTATTTTCCTTAACTGGAAATGTGTCTTCAAAGAACCACACGTTCCTTGATTCCATGATCGTACCTTCATAAATGTTCGGTACATCCGACTTATGCACTAGGAAGCGATAGACACTACTGTTATTGACATATTTATCATTAGGTCCAATCTTGACCTGCTTTGGCATATATACTTTTACCTTGGCTAGATAACCCCATACCTTAAAGTATTTATAGGTAGGTTTATTTTCTTTTCATAGCTCGTATGAAATCTTGTCCTTACCTTTGTGTGAGACTCTATTAAGAATCTTATTTGCGGTAAGGACAGTTTCTCCCCATATGTGTTGTGGAAGGCATGAATTGATGAGTACGACATTCATCATTTCCTTTAGTGTTCGGTTCTTGCGTTCAGCCACACCGTTTAACTGAGGTGAGTACGGAGCCGTCGTTTGATGAACTATACCCGATTGGGTACAAAATTCTTCAAAAGGTGCTACATATTCTCCCCCTCTATCACTACAGATTGTTTTAATCCGCCCGATTAGTTGGTTCTCAACTTCTGCTTTGTAGCGTTTGAACGATTCAAAAGATTCATCTTTACTTTTAGTAAGTAAAGGTAACAGAACCTTATGCCATCATCTATGAAAGTCACAAAGTACTTGTTCCCCCCTCTAGTTTGAGCAAACTTCAAATAACATATATCAGTGTGTATGAGTTCTAGAGGAGCAGTTTCTCTTTCGAGGAATCTAAAGAGATTCTTGGAAAGTTTTGCCTCCACGCACACCTCACACTTACGTTGAGGGTTTATGTCGATAGACGGCAATAATTCCAACTTTATCAATCTTTGGATAGATTGATAGTTAACATGTCCTAATTTATGATGTCATAAATTAGATGACTCAATCAAGTAAGTAGAAGGCACAATTTTATTGATAGTTGAAACATAAGACATTACAGGTGCAGCATTAACCTTAAGGAGGCCTTCACAGACGAAGCCTCTTCCTACAAATGTTCCGTTTCTAGTGATTACAAATTTGTTAGCTTCTAACACTAGCCTAAAACCAGCGTTTACTAACACAGGTCCAGAAATTAAATTTCTTCGAATTTCTGGGACATGCATCACTTCCTTCAGAGTCAACTCCTTCCTGGACGTCATCTTTAGGACCACATTTCCTACCCCCAGCACCTCTGAAGAAGAATTGTTTTCCATGAACAATTTTATATCTGTGACTGGTGTATAGTGGAGAAAGATTCTTTATTGGAACATATGTAACGGGTGGCACCTGTGTCCAACTACCATTGCACCGGATTCTCAAGGAGGTTTGCTTCAAGAACCACCGCTGAGAACTCCTCGATCATATCGTCTACGAGTGTGTCTTCGACGATGTTAGCCTTGGGCTTGCCTTTGGTCTTCTCTCTATTCTCATGTTTGAGTTTGCGGCAGTCCTTGGCTATGTGACCAACTTTCCCACAGTGATGACAAGTACCCTTAAACTTTTCATTGTTTGAGACTTACCAACCTTCTGGAACTTTCACTTCTTGCTAGGGTTCCCTTTGGCTTCCACCAGGTTCGCCTTAGCCTCAGCGGGTTGTTTCCCCTTTGGCATGTCCTTCTTATTGTCCTCCTGAATATGGAGTTTGACAATAAGTTCGTCTAAGGTCATCTCCTTCGTTTTGAGTTTCAAATAGTTCATAAACTCA
Organism: Przewalskia tangutica; assembly: GCA_029844215.1. Classification (NCBI taxonomy): domain Eukaryota; kingdom Viridiplantae; phylum Streptophyta; class Magnoliopsida; order Solanales; family Solanaceae; genus Przewalskia; species Przewalskia tangutica. The sequence goes on from CM056718.1 coordinate 112,374,326, forward strand.
GTCCACGAGTAAGGCATCTTCTCGATCAACGCCCTAACCAAGAATTGCTCGTTGGGCTTCAATCCTTCCAAATCCAGGTAATGTAGAATCATTTGAAATTCCTGGACTTGGGATGACACACTTTTGTTGTCCACCATTTGAAATTTCAGGAATTTCTCAATAATGAACTTCTTGCTACTCGTATCTTGGGTGTTGTATTTCTTCTGAAGTTTGTCCCATAATTGCTTGGTATTTTCAACGGTGCAATATACCGTGTAGAGGGGATCGGACAAACTGTTTAGAATATAATTTCTACACATGAAATCACTATGTTTCCATCTTCGTGAACCATCCTCATGTCGTCAGCGACATGGTTACCTTGGCCCCCTCCCGCCAAATCATTTGGCAGGTCCACGTCTTCCCTAACTAGTGGGGGATCTTCGGTTAGGGAACATGAAATTCCCATAATCTTCAGGAAAAACAACATCTTTTGCTGCCATAGCTTAAAGTGAGCACCCATGAACTTTTCAGGACGCTCATGGTGAAAACCAGCCGGTGTAGGGGCAGTGACGCCCCCTTGAGCAGTTGCAAGGGCGTTGGGAACGCCTCTAACAGGAGCATAGGCGTTCTGGACGGGTAGTAGCATTGGCACTATAAGTGCCCGGAGCAGTAGTGGAGGCATTGATTGTGCCAAAAACAGTGTTGACACAAGTTGTGCCAAAGCCAACAGTTTGAAAAGCATTAGGAATGCGTGGATTAGTTGGGGTGTAGGCCGTGTCATCGCCTTGAGTGGCAGAAGTGAAGGCATTAGTATTGCAATGAGCAGTGGCGTTGTTTATAGCGTTGAATTGATCTTCAGCAGACATGTTGTTGTTGAAAGCAGCGAATATTATCTTAAGCTTGTGGGATCAAAGTGTAGTAAGAAGGAAATGAGAATGCAACAACAACAACAAATATGTTAGAATCTGGGAATGAACAAAGTAAATTGGTTTGCTGAGTCTATTGGATGAACAATCTATCCTTAAGATAATATTGTCCCGTATATTCTTTTAAATTGTATATTGACAACTTATCTCCCAAGATAAAACAACAATCAAACAAATGAACAAAGGATACTCAAGTGTTCTCTTAGGAAGAAAGATCTTAGAGTATTTGAAGATTGCAAGAGAGGAAGAATATATTCTGAAAATGTGTGTAAGGTATGTTTTGCAAATGAGTCCATGGCTTCATTTTATAGTGTGGAGAAGATGACCTTCCACATAGCCAAGTAATGACCAATAAAGACCATATAATGGCCTTGAATGTGGAGTTATAATTCAGCCAAATAATGGTTGAATTCATGAGCCAAATAATGGAGAATTAATGCTCCAAAGTCAGCCCAAAAATTAGTTTTCGTTCTTCTCCAACGGTCTGAAACATCCGCAGCGTCCCGGCCCTGCAGGGTGGCGCCCCGGCGCCGAAACTTCAGAGAGTTTCGGGTGTCCAACATCGCGGCTCTGCAGGGAGGCGCCACAACATTTTTCAGACTCGTTTCATCTTTTACACATTGTACACGTCTTCCTTTCGTTTACCAACGTGAAACCATTGTCATTTGGCCAATAACCATCTATTATCTTACGTCTCAAACAATTCGTATACGTACCAATATCTCTTTCATTAAGGAAATTACGTTCATTGGCACTTTATGTGCACGTGTGTAATTAGTAGGACTAACTTTATTTCACGTTTAGTTAATTTCCAATAGAAAGTGCAAGGGGGGAGTGAATTGTAATTTTTCTTTTTCTTAGTCGACTACTTCTAAGTTCTAAGTGTTAGTCGAATGTTAACGAATATAGTGCAAAAATTAAAAGCTGAAAGTAAATGATACCAAATTTTTTATATTGATTTAGATTTAATGAGGATCATAATTCACTCCTCTCGGGTTGCAAGAGCGTTCTCTGCTGATCTTTTAAGGTTTGGTACAATGATAGTTTGAGTGGTTTTACTAAAAGCCATTTTCTCAAATTTGTTTTAGTTAGAAAAATTAATTTTCCAGATTTTTTTTTAAAATTGTCACGCAGACACCATATAAAAAAAGTTAAATACCTATATAATATTTTAAAAATGAGGTGTACTAGTGTTTATTTTCCTATATAATATGTGTATAATTTGGATGACATGTATTATTTAACTTATTCTGTGTGGTGCCTACGCGATAATTTTTTTAAAAATAATCTGGAAAATTATTTTTTCTAATTAAAATAAATCTGGAAAAAATGGCTTTTATTAAAAATATGATTTTTTATTTATAAAACTAGTTTTTTTTTAAAAAAAAAATCTGAAAAATTGGATTTTTATTAAAAAATCTGGGATTTTTTTTTTAAATCAGTTTTTTCAGATCTCTTTTTAAAATTAATCCAGATTAGTTTTTTTTAGGACACTTTATTTTATTTTAAAAAAATACTTTATAGATTTTTAAATTAAAAAAAATCAATTTTTCCGGATTTTTTTTTTCAAATGGGATATTTTTGAATATTTTGCTAACGGCAGTGATATATTTGACTTCAACTTATAACGGAAAGAGTATATTTAACTACTCTTGTTAACAGAGGACAATATTAACTAATAAACTAAAGTAAATATTTAACCATTTTCCCATTATTAAAAGCACGTGCAACATTTCTTATAGTGAAAAAGTTGTTGCAGATGAACGTTATCCCTATTTAACAGTAACTAGTTATCACGTCTTGTTGGTGAGGATACCTATTCAACAATAGTATAACGTAGGGAAAAGAATTAAATATATCTCTTTACTTTAATTTGTTAGTTAATTTTATCATCCGTTAACCAAATATTTTTAGAATACTAATATGTATCATTTTAAATATATTATATAGGTATTTAACTTATTCTATTTAACATTTAACTTATTCTATATAGTGTCTGCGTGACAATTTTTTTTAAAAACAATCTGAAAAATTGATCTTTCTAATTAAAACAAATCTGGAAAAAATGACTTTTCTTAAAAATATAAAATTTTCTTGATTTTATAAAACTCATTTTTTTAAAAACATATTCTTGAAAATTGGATTTTAAAATATACGTTTTTTTCAGATTAATTTTTAAAATTAATCCAGATTTAAAAAAAATTGGACACTTAAAAAAAAATATTTTACTCATGTACTTGCAGAGAATATTTACATTTATGCACATATATTTATACATGTAGAAACACATAAGGTGGTTGGGCAACCTTCAGGGGCGGATCATACCTTGGGCCAGCCTGGACCCTGGCCCACCCATTTAAAAAAAATGACTATTAGTATTGACCTACTTCCTTTTAAAAAAAAAAGATTTAACCTATTGAAAAATCATGAAATTACTACTCTAAACCACAAGCGTGAGTGAAGAATTGCAATTTCCAGCGACAACAAGTAGAACGACAACGAAAGTTTTCTCCAGGTGTGTAGTATTCTCTTTATTATTTTATTAGGTTATTTGAAGGTTTTGTAAATAGAATTTTGGGTTTAATTTGAATTGTTAATTATGACTGCAAATTAGAGAAATAATTAATTTTAAATCAATTCTTTTATTGATTGGGTTTGATGAATTGTTAGAAATATTTAATTTATGATAGTAATATTGTGGTCCCAATTCAATTTTAGTTAGACAATTGGTTATTTTAAATATTAAATGTTAGAAGTCACTAGACATTGCCCATGCTATGTATCTTGTTCGGACAACAAAGACCCTTGTTCAGAAACTCAGAGATAACGAATTTGATGATTTGCTCCTAAAGGTAAAAACTTTCTGTGCCCACCATTCCATATAAGTTTCCAATTTAAGTGAAAAGTATAAGGGCAGGAGAGGGCGTAGCCGTGTCAATTTACATGATTTACAATTAAAAATCATTATAAAAATTGATATATTTTATGCTACTATAGATTTGGAGACGCATGAGTTAAACAATCGTTTCAATGAGCAAGCAATGAAGTTGATTTCTCTTAGTTGTGCTCTTGATCCAAAAGAGAAATATGTTTCATTTGATGTTGAGCAAATTTCTGAGCTAGCAAAAAAAATATTATCCAGGAAATTTTACAGAGCTAGAATTGGGGCAATTGTTGACAATAGAGTTAAGACACCTTGGAGTTAAGTATATGATGATAAGGAGTTGAATTCTCTTTCAAGTATTATTATGTTGTGTAAGTGGATGGTAGATACAGAAAGATAAAAAATCTATCCGTTGATATTCAGATTGATTTCTCGTGTGCTTACGCTCCCGGTTTCCACTGCATCAAATGAACGTGCATTTTCAGCTACAAAAATTGTGAAGAGTCGACTCCACAACAAAATGTCAGATGATTATCTTACAAATACTTTGCTATTGTATATTGAAAGAGAAATTGTCGATGATTTTGACATAGATGCTATTATCAATGACTTTGTGATTCGAAAGAACGTAAATTGCTATTGTAATATAGTTATTTGAGCGCCAAATATATTTTTATTTTATTTTAATCGGCCCACCATATGATTATGTCGTTAGTTCGCCCCTAGCAACCTTGATGACACTTAATGTTGGTTATAGTCTTGTTTCTGGAGCGAAGTACTTTTATAATTAATTGCCTTTTGGTTGCTAAAACAGACAAAACTTGATACTGTTGTAGTTGAAGGGGATAATCAGTTTAGGTAAATATAAACACATTTCAAGATGAAATTGACTCGTTTGATTACTAATGGGTTGAGAATATGTTTGATTATGAGAATTGAGATTTTTTTTATATAGAGAACACTTGCTCTTTAATGAGTCATACATTACTCAAAATTAAATTAATGCTGCTTGTGATTTTCAATTGTCATATAGTTTTACCAAAAACTCACCATCTAAATTGAATTTCAATTTAATTGTGAGTAAAATTGAGAATACAACCGTTAAAATAATTGGATGAGCGAAAAATAAGTAACTATTACAAAGATTACAATCTGGAAATAAGAACAAAATAAGAGGTTTGGTGAGTCAAGTGATATTCACTATGTCCTTAAGACAATATTGCCGTATAAATCCTTTTACGGTAGTTGACAACTTGTCTCCAAAGATTAAACAACAACTAACAAATGAACAAAAGAAACTCAAGTGTTTACTAAAAGAAAAACCTTTGAGTGTGTGAAAGAAAACTTAGAGAAGAAGAAGAATATCAGAAATCTGAATTTGGTGTGAGTTTCAATTGAGACAAATCCTCAATTTATAGTGTAACAAAGATGACCTCTTATCTAGCCAACTAATGACATTCAATAGCCATGTAATGACACTTATTGAAAGATTTCAATTAGCCAAATAATGGCTGAATTCAGGTGCCAATTAATGGAGAATCAATGCTCCAAACCAGCCCAAGAGTCATAAACTTTTCAGCTTCCCGTCGACCATTCTGCCTCCGAAGCGTCGCAGCTCTACCTGGAGGCGCCGCGGCGCCTGAACTCCAGTATCCAACAGACACCTAAGCGCCGCAGCTCTGGCTGGAGACACTGCGACTCCGACGAGGCTGCGTCGCGGCCCTTCGCAACTTCACGACGATTTCTGACTCGTTTCATCTTTACACGTCGCAAACTTCTTCTTTCATTTACCAACGTGTAATACTTGTCATTTGGCCAATTACTGTCCATTATTTCATGTCCCAAACATTTTAATTACTTACCAACATCTCTTTCACTAAGGAAATTTACGATACTTGGTACAACGTGTGCACGTGTGTGGAAACGATGTTTCTGACGTGTGGACCTCAATTGTTCGAGTCATAAATAACAGGATAAACATAATTCTATTTTAGTAAATTTCCAACAATCCCCTTTTGAAAGAGATTTTGGCGCACTCACAAGATGCCTTTCTAGCAATTTCGGCGGATCAATGTTGCATCTTGATAGGTAGCCGTGGCTTTGAACCTTCTATAGTTGAATACCATCGGACTTACTTACTGCGCGGTGAACGTGATATCTTGAACTGTCAGTGTTTAGTGTAAGCCAAGTCAACGGTACCAACACAATAACTTTCCTTACTCTGTTATTCTTTAATGTTTTGTCCGTTGTGGCCGTGGACATTTCTTGGATTCTTAAGTGCATTCATTTGAGGCGGCATGTCCTCGCACTTAAATAGGTGGTCTCCTACAAGGTATCCTGCTATACCCCACTTCACAAGTGTTACAAGCCATTAGAAGTTCTCAAACCTAACCTCAACCATTGAAGATCATTAAGGGTAACTTAACCTTTACCACACTGCAGATAACACTTAATGTCTATCACGGGAAAGACCTTGGATTCATGGTTCTTTACAGATTATCTGAAGTGCTCTTGCTTCCATTGAAGCGCTCAACTGAACCTTTACGATTTAGTTTTCCCACTGAACCTAAATTCCTGGGATCTCTAGTTAGTAAGGTTGGGGATCCACCGTATCATTTCTTATTGATTGGGTTTAAAAGCCATTCCCCTAGATATGCAGAACATCTGATCTCTGGGTATGCCCTTAGTCAAATGGTCTTCTATGTTTTCCTTAGATTTTATTTTATCAATGGAAATAGTACCCTTGGTGATCAACTGCCTAACGGTCTTATGTATCCGTCGTATATGACGAGATTTGCCATTGTACATATCGTGACCTTCCTAGAGCCGACTGACTGTCGCAGTGGATCATTACAGAAGGTGCGGGTTTATCCCAACACGGGATATCCTCTAAGAATTCATGAATACACTCAGCTTCTTCTCATGCTTTGTCTAAAGAAATGAACTCCGATTCCATCGTGGATCGGGCGATGCAAGTTTGCTTAGAGGATTTTCAAGACACAGCCCCACCACCAATTGTAAATATATACCCACTGGTGGACTTGGTGTTCTCTATATCAGATATTCAGTTTACATCACTGTACCCCTCTAGTACAACTGGATATCTCGAATAGTGCAACCCGTTATTTTGCGTGTATAGTAGATACCGTAGTACCCGATTCAACACATTCCAGTGATCATCACTTGGATTACGGGTGAACCTAGCCAAATTGTTGACTGCATACACGATATCAGGTCGGGTGCAGTTTGTTATGTACATCAAACCCTAGCAGACCTGGTAGAGCTGGATATGACAGACTTTGAAGTCATTAGAGGTATGGACTAGTTGGCTTCTTGTTGTGCCAACGTTGACTACAGAGAGAGATTGGTTCGATTCCAGTTTTCCGGCGAGCCGGTTATCAAGTGGAAAGGAAGGGAAGTGATTGTAACAAGTGAATTATCCTTCATTCTCTGACATGGTTAATTGAAAAGTCTATGTGACTTGATGTTAGTTAGTCTGTGTGACTTGTTCATTTGGGGTAAATTGATGTGGAAAGTATGGAATAGTTGAATTTGAAGAGTTTAGAGATGGAAATGGAAACGTACGATCATTGAAGGATTTTATGTTAAGTGCCATTGGAGGTGCTTGGAGTTGTTTAGTGTGGCGGTCAGGGCCACGACTTCCCGAATGATTTCAGGAAAATACGCAAGACAAGAATAAGATAAGCACGAGTGCTGCCTGCAGAAAACATAAGGCATCGTTGGTAGATTTTGAAAATCTTTACGATTATAAGGTGGCGCTTGTGTCACGACCCGACCTCGGGCCCGCGACTGGTGTCTTACCTCGGGCACCCTAGTGATAATACATCAGAGAAAAACCAGCGGAAAAAAACTCATAGACATGAAACAATGTAATACAAGAAACAGGCTAACCAAAACGGTCACCTTTCTACATATATATCAAAACCCGAACAGTTACATCCATTACAACCCCAACTCACAACATGACTACAGACCTCTAAGAGTTTGATATAACAACTATGACGGGACAGGGCCCCGCCATACTCCTGAATGTACAAGTACCTACAATGATAGGGAACCATACCAAAAGATAAGCCTCCGGAGAAACGGAGCTTCCCAATCTGAGCAGTGATCCTATGAGCGAGGATCAACAACCGTGTACCTCTACTGCGACATGAACGCAGAAGGAGGTCAAGATAACAGTACCAAGTATGTGAAAGAAATCAGAATGAAATCACATTTCATCATTTTAAAAGACCATTTCACAATATATAAACAATTATGTCAAGTCGTGGACGCGTACCTAAAAACATTACTCACATACAACCATGGGTCTCACGCCCACAATATCAATCATGCCCGTGGAACTCCTTCCTCACTGCCGGCAGTCCATGATGTAAAACAACACCCATATGTGTACCTGAACACTAGATCCCGCCTGCGTCATAAAACCGATCGGGCCAAGTAGAAGAGCTAACTACCAGACCCAATCCTGCATCATAAAACTTTACGGGCCAAGTACGGAAGCCAACTACCAGATCCAACCTGCGTCACGCAACTGACCGGGGCAAGTATCTTAAGCCAACGTACCAGAGCCTACCGTCTCACGAGATATGACCGGGGCAAGTATCTTAAGCTATCTACCAGAGCCTGCCGATACACGAGAAATGACCAGGACAAGTATCTAAAGTGTGTCTGTAACTACATGTACAAATCAAGTCCGTGACCACTCATCACTGCGGCAAGCTTCATGGATAGCTAGTACATGGAGTAATAACATGACCCGGGAATTTAACCCGCACCATGGCCACATGCCCCCGGAACCTCTCATCGATGTAAGCATAGCCATGGAACAATCCTAGTGGACGCATACCCGTGGACCATCCAGCGTGTCAGTATGTCCAAAGGAACGATATAGTGGAAGCATACCCGTGGGCCACCCAACGTGTCAGTATGTCCAAGGAAATAACAAGATAACACTCATAGTGGAAGCATACCCGTGGACCATCCAGCAGCGTCGGTATGTCCAAGTAAACAACAAGATAACACTCATAGTGGAAGCATACCCGTGGACCATCCAGCAGCGTCGTTATGTCCAAGTAAACAACAAGATAACCGACCCTCCATCGAGAGACGCGGTAACATAGAAATACAACACTTGCACAACAAAGGCTATCACAACTAGCATAGGCAAGTTTAACATACTCTTTAGACTTTCATTAACATGTAAACTGATTCACCATTTTTATAAACTCAAAGTACTTTCATTTTATGCCAACAAATCCGGGTTTTAACCCCAAATTACTACATACTTTAATTCTTTCAAAAAGATCTCTTTTTACGCAAAAGCCACACGATACTAATACCCGTAGTATCAAAACACATTTTCTTTTCAAACCAAATTACTACACCTTCAGAAAATCGTTACAAGGCCTTTAAAATCAAGTAAGTAAACCGTTCTTTTATCCTCCTCAAGTCGTTATAACTAACTTCCCATAAAGCTATTATAACACTTATGTTTTAATCATTTCAAAACATCTACACTTATTTGGAAAACCAAGAGGACTTATTCTTTTCAAACCAAGTATCAATTTTTTTCCAATTAATGATTCACAACTTTTTAGAATAATTCAAGGCCCTTTAAGATTTAGAAGTCAAGTCAAAGACATCAAAAATGAAACCAAACTCATTTAACACACGTACGTCTACCGTACTATATATTTCATAACAATCATGCTCAAGAGGATAGGAAGAATCACATACCTCCTCGGCTAATCCACTTGCCAAGTCAAATATGCCGTGCGTAGAATATCCACATATAACAACCATAACACATCTATTAACTTCTAGATTCTTCGTAGAATATTTCTAAGTATAGGGTCTTTTATTCTACGAAAAATCGGGCAGCACTTCCCCTGTTTTTACGTACTTTTCCACCTTTTTCAAGGCCCGAAATTCAATAACCAACATGCCACATTTAAGGCGCAATAACACAACAATACCAAAGGGGATTACACGCCTAACCGGACGTGTAAAATTCTTCCCCACAAAATACAAAATAGTCCATTAGTCCAAAGTAAATACATTCCAATGTAAATACAGTCCAAAGTAAATACAGTCCATTAGTTGGTGTTCTTGGCCAACTACTACAATCAAACTTATCCAATTTTTACTAGCGTGAAATTACTTCTTTAATCTTCCAACTTATATTCCAATCTTTATATAAGTTATAATAACTTTGTTATTAACTGTCAACAGGTAATAGGTACGTTTTTACCATTTTAATGGCTAGCATGCCAATTTCTTGATTTTTGCAACTTAACAAGGTCCAAATATTTTCCATCTTCCTTTCATGTATCAATACTCATTTATATACTTCCAACATATATAATATCCAACTTCACAAAGAGGACAAAGTTCATTACCTCAAAGAGCCCAAAATAATCCAAGAACTAAAAGTCGATCCGTAGCACGTTTAGCTCCTATTCCTTACGTTCCAATCCGCTCCAAGAAACCATTAGAAACTCCTAACCAACTCTTCTTCAAGATCCAACTTCAAAAAGTGAAGAACACTTTAGGCTTCAAACTAGCAAGTTTCGGCCAAAGGGTATTTCTAAGGCTAGGAGTGTGAAATCTTGTCTAACACTTGGTTAATAACCTTCCTAACACATCAAGGAATAACACTTAAGAGTTTAAGAATTGTTGGACAAATTTAGGTCAAGATATTGCCCTATTGCCGAGAGCTTGTCAAGGGAGGGAGTATATTTCAAGTCTTGAAATAATTCTAAGTGTAGGAGATTCATCCTACTAGTGTGATGATGTAACACAACCAAGGACTAGGATTAAAACATGTGTGTGGTTGAGATTAGGGACAAGTGTGTGTGGGTCCCACAAGCCACTTGTCCACACAAATATCTCACAAATATCTAACACAAGACTTGTCCCACTTGCCATCATTTTTGCCCAACATGGGCCCACTTGGGGTGACACGTGTTGCCCTCCTATTCGTCCAAAATATTTTCATCTCCCAAAAACATCCATATTGGCCAAAATCTCGAAAATAATGTGGGCCCCACAAAACCGTAAATTTCTCCCGTGGGCCCCACGTGACCAATTCTGGAAAATAAAATCCATAATTCTCTTATATTCCAAGAAGTCCAAATACCAAAATTGAGAATCCAATTCCCAATAATAAACCTTTTTCCTTCACGAGGTTCGGAATATTTTCCGTCGGAAATTCAAAAATTTCTTCCCTTTCGTACTTAGTGTTATATTCTCGTACGTACGTCCTCACATACATACTCTGGAACTACGGGGTGTAACAGCTTGATGACTAAGATTGTGAAGGGGAGATAAGCTCTCTCCCCCACGTAAAAGGATAGTTTTCCGTATTTTGGGGTTATGTGTACCCATGATATTAGGTGATAGATATGAGACTGGTAAGGTCTTCAGTGTCGTCATGCCATAGGTCGCAGTTTTAGAGAACCGTGGGAAAAGTATTGTGTTGGGGTAATTGAGGGCGACATTAGGAAATGGTCGAGGATGTGTCTTAAGGATATAAATGCTGGTAATAAGCATAAATGGAAATGTATGACCCAGGAGCGAGGTAGAAATATTTGGGTTAGTAATTAGTATGATGAAGGGTTATGACCAGAATAATAAGGAGAATGCAATTACAATTATGAAGGTTTCCCAAGGCATAATTACCTAGACTAGTGTGAAGACCATTAGAAATGATGGGCAGTTAGGAACACCTCGACGAAGGTGGTGCTTTGTAATGATGGGCGGGCCAGTATATATACGGGGAGGTAAGAGACCCCAGGGCAACTTGTAATGAAAAATAAGGTAAGACGAGTAGGCACTCGAACGATAAGAACTCTTGGCAAGCCATTGGATTATGTAATACCATGAATTGAGGTGGAACACCTGACCATAAGCTCTACGAGATGGAAAAGAATAATAGGATTACTACTTGACGAGATCAAGGAAATCTTTCCCTAAATTGTGATTGGCACGAAGTCTTAGCCATGAGACAAGCAAAAGAATTGAATCTAAGTATAGCGACCAAGTCTGGTTGCAACAGAGAGTTAGAAACATGAACCATAATTGAGATTAATGATGCCCGAATATTTTGAAAGTATGAGAAAGGCTTCCAGTTATTGGAAGATAAGTTGACTATGACTACAGTTCTAACCCCTCCTGAGGCCTGAGGGACTAGAGGGTTAGGTTATTATGGTAACATTTTGAGTGTTTGGCTGGGTCGTGTGCGGATGCAACACGATAAGGTAACAACCTATATTTCCCGGCAGCTACGGGAGCATGCTAGTAGAGCTCAGATTCGAGAGGTTGCCGAGTCTTCCCTCGTTGAGGAGGTGAAGAGGCGACAATATAAGGATCCAGTTCTAAGGCGAATTTGAGATACGGCCCTCCAAGAGGAGAAGAACCTGTTTGGGTAGCAACGGATAGGGTGCTGTGATATGAGGATAAATTGTGTGTGCCGTCTTTGCGGGACTTGTCGGCGAGTTTTAGCGAGGCACACAGTGCTTATTGCTCTATTTATTCGGGGTCGACTAAGATGTATCATGACCTCAGATGTATGTATTGATAAGATAGTCTGAAGAGGGACGTAGCAGAGTTTGTTGCTTAGTGTCCGAATTAGTAACAGGTCAAGGTTGAACACCAGAAGCCCAGTGGGCTATTACAGGCGATTGAGATCCCGACTTAGAAATGGGAGGTGATTGATATGGATTTTGTTACAGGGTTGCATCGTACTCAGAGGAAGTGCGACTCCCTGAGGGTCATAGTAAACAGGCTGACGAAATCAGCCCATGTTCTTCCGGTCAGGACCACTTACTCGGCTGAGGATTATGCTAGATTATATAGCAGAGAGATTGTGAGACTGCACGGGGTTCCTACATTTATGATGTCAGACGGATGAGCTCAGTTTACGGATAACTTCTGGAGGTTTTCCAGAAGGGATTAGGGACACAGGTGAGTCTCAGTGTTGCATTTCACCCTCAGACCGACGGACAGGCAGAGCGTACTATCCAGGCACTTGAGGATAGGTTGCGGGCCTGTGTTCTTGATTTCAGAGATAGCTGGGAGGATTATTTGCCTCTTGTTGAGTTACGTACGATAACAGATACCCTTCCAGTATTCAGATGGCCCTGTATGAGGCTTTGTATGAAAGGAAGTGTAGATCGCCGGTTGGTTGGTTCGACGCAGGAGAGGTTCAGTTAATTGGCCCAGACTTGATTCAGTGAGTGGATAAGCGAAGCTTATCCAGAAAGATTATTAAAGCTCGAGTCGTGAAGCTTTATGCAGATAACCGACGTCGACACTTGGAATTCAGGTTGACGTTTTAGTATAAGTATTGTTATATGACCATGGGTGACATATTTTGTATGAAGGGTGTAGTAAAATGAGACTATGTAGCTATCTAATTAGATTGAACTCCGAAAGAACATCCGGGGACGAATGTTTCTAAGAGGGGAAGAATGTTACACCCCGTAGTTCCAGGACATGTGTTTATGAGAATAGACGTGAGAGCACAAGACTAATTTGAACGAAGGAAAGATTTGTTATTCTTAAGGAAAAGTTTTCCGAACCTCGGGAAGGAAAGTGTCCGTTAATGAGAATTTAGTTTCCGAATTTGATATTTGAGACTTATAGAATTTATCAGATTTTCGGGAGATAGAAATATTTTAGACCAACCGGAGGGTGACACGTGTCACCCTCCACATGCCCATGTGGGGCGAAATTAAGAGCAAGTCAAGAAGCCATTTGGCTTGACATTGTTGACCACATCTCATCCACACAAGTGTTTTAATCTAGGCCCTTGATTGTAGTATATATCCTATACTAGTGCAAGACATTCTACACTTAGAAAAATTAGCCAAGAACTTGTTGTTCTTATTGTGAGCTCTCGGAAATGGCTCCCTTTTGGAGAGAAAATTTTGCAATCTTGCTCCATAATTCTCAATATTCAAACCCAAGGTTCCTAAAGGTATTCTAAGGTTATCTCAATAGAAATATCGCGGAAAAACTACGTTTTCACGTTAGTCGCAAGATGACAACCTAAGGTGTTCTTCAACTTTGAAGTTGGAAATTTAAGAGAAGTTGGTCATGAGCTTCTAAGGAGTGCTTGGAGCGGATTGGAACGTAAGAAAAGGAGCTAAAAGTTGTTAAGGATAGACTTTTACGCTTTGACATTATTAGGGCTTATTGTGGTAAAATCTTCGTCTTCTTAATGTGATTAAAGATTACATGTTATAGTAGTTGATAAATGAGCATGTGTTATATAGATTGAAGTTTGAAAAGATTTGGATCATGTCGACATGTTAAAAACCGAAAATGGGCAAGTTAGCCATTTATGTTGTAATCAATTTGGTCGATAGTTACAATCGTCGCATGTTAAGCAAGAAAGGATTTGTAGTTGTTATAATTGTTATAGGGTATATAACATATTAGAATAACAACTTGGATTGAAAAAGGAATTGAAAGGAAATTGATATTATTGCGGCATTGATTGTAGACGAGAAAGACTTAAGTTGTTGGATAATTTTTATATTAATTGTGGGGCATAATTTTACACGTCCTGTTAGGCGTGTAATCCCCTTTGAATTACTGAATTGTTGAGCCTTAAATGTGACATTTGGTTATTGATTTTCGGGCCTTGAAAAAGGTGGAAAAGTACGTAGAAACAAAGGAAGTGCTGCCCGATTTTCCGTAGAATTAAGAGTCCTTATACTTAGGAATATTCTACGTTGAAAGCTAGTAGTTGATGGACGTATTATGGTCATTATAGGTTGACATTCTACGTGCGGCGTATTCAACTTGGCAAGTGGATTGAGCCGGAAAGGTATGTGGAACTTTTCTTATCTCTTGAGCATGAGTAGCTATAAATGTATAGTACGGTAGACGTACGAGATTTAAATGATTTTAGTTTCATTTGATATCCTTGACTTGTTTAAGAATGTCCAATTTGGTTGAGTTAGAGAATTAACTCACTTGTTTTAAAGGTTAAAGATGTCTTAGTTTCTAAAGCATAAAGTTAGTATAACGGCTTTATGAGAAGTTGGTTATAACAACTTTATGGGAAGTTAAAAGAATGGTTTATTCTAATAAGGTAAACAAAGATTTCTTGACTTGAAAATGTATAGAATACTTGATTTGGAAAGTATCAATTACTTGAACTATTCTAAAGTTAAGAAACTTGATTTCTAAAGTTAAGAGACTTGAAGTATTCTGAAAGTTATGTAACTTGTTGAACGTATATGATACTTGGGTTTTGAAAGTATAAGTCTCTTGATTATAAAAATAATGTAATTGTCTAAAACATAAAGAGTTATAACGACTTTATGAGAAGTTAGTTATAACAGCTTTATGGAAAGTTAAAAGAGTGTCTACTTGATTTATAGGCACGAGTTGCCTAGGTTGTGAAAGTAGAAGTTACTTGGTTTTAAAGCCTTGAAATGAATTTATAAAGGTGTAGTAACTTGATTTGAAAAATAGACATGCCTTGATACTACAGGTGATAGTATCTTGGGGTATTTTTATATAAAAAAGGTTCTTTTTAAAGGAACGGAAGTACATAGTACTTTGGGTTAAATTCCCGAATTTTTAATGACATGTTAGTGCCTTAAGTTAAATAAAATGAGAGTGCATGATAATTAAGGCTAATAAGAAATTAGGGGAATTCTTAACTTGCTTATGATAATTATGATAAGCCGGTGGTGCTTATGTTATGTATGATAAGCCGGTGGTGCTTATGTTATGTATGATAGCCGGTTGTGCTAGTGCTATGTTATTCTTGCGGGGTAAACCCCCGGGTTACTACTTATTCTATGGATTTGCTACCCATGATACGAGTGCGGCGTTTGTACTCATTGCGGGCCCACCGGGCCTAAGCAGGTGAAATAGTCATGTGCGGGTGAAATAGTCACATGCGAGGCGGATGACCTCATTGCGGGTCCACATGACCTATGCGGGTGAAATAGTCCCAGGAGTAGGACTGCTTAATGATATTACGGGCGGGTGGCCCTAATTTGATCATGAGCCTCCTATTTTTATGCATTAAAGTATACTCTTGTTTACTCCCATTGTTAGTAAGACACAATGTACTGTTAATGTGGTTATCATACATGTCACCAGCTTTATTTTAGACTATTATGATTTCATTCTGATCTTTCGATTTCACATACTTGGTACTGTTATCGACCTCGCTTGGGGCTGCGTTCATCTGCAGTAGAGTTATACAGTTCTTGATCCTCACTCTTAGGATCACTGTTCGATTGTTGAAGCTCATTACTCGGAGGCTTATCTTTGGTTGAGATCCATGATATTGTCGGTTGTTGTACATTCGTGGTATGGCGGGGCCTGTCCGTCCACAGTTGTTATGTCAAAATTCTTAGAGTGCGTAGTCATGTATGTGGGTCGGTTTGTAAAGAAAAATGATCTAACTGCTTTTGACTATTTATATATGTATATCGGGAAAATGACTCATGGCTAACCCGTTGTTTATTTCTTCGATTTAAGTTGTGTGTTACATGTATGTTCGTGACTTTATCGATGGTTACTGTAAGTGCCGGGTAGGGCACCGATCGCGGAGCCAGTCGGGTCGTGACAAACCAACTCCCAAGTATGGTTGTTCAGAATAGAGTCTATCTCACTCTCTATAGCTTCTTTCTAGAGCGGTGCTTCTGGAGTTGACAACGCTTCAGCAATTGTCTGTGGTTCTTCATGAACCATATAAGCTACAAAGTCCGAACCGAAGGACTTATCCTTCCTGACCCTTTGCTTCGTCTTGATTCCATTTCTGGAGCCTCCAAGTCCTGAAAATCTGGAATATTAGATTCTGGATAATCAGCCACTTCGGAGTCCACTAGATCTTAGACCCAATCTTGACCTGCTTTGATTTAGGTACTTCAACATTTGTCAGACAACCCCACACCTTTAAGTATTTGTAGGTGAGTTTCTTTCCCTTCCATAGCTCGTATGGAGTCTTGTCCTTACCCTTATGTGAGACTCTATTAAGAATCTTATTAGTGGTAAGGACAACTTCTCCCCACATATTTTGGGGAAGGCTAGAATTGATGAGCAAGTCTTTTATCATTTCCTTCAAAGTACGGTTCTTGCGTTCAGCGACACCGTTTGATTGAGGTGAGTATGTAGCCATCGTTTGATGAACAATGCCCGATTGAGAATAATATTCTTCAAAAGGCGTTACATATTCTCTCCTTCTATCGCTATGAATTGATTTAATCTGTACGCTTAGTTGATTTTCGACTTCTGCTTTGTAGCGTTTGAATTCTTAATCTTTATTTTTAATAAATAAAAGTAACAATACCTTGTGCTATCATCTATGAATGTCACAAAGTACTTAGTTCCCCCTCTAGTTTGAGCAAACTTTAAATCACATATGTATGTGTGAATAAGTTCTAGAGGAGAAGTTTCCATTTCGATGGATCTAAGGGACTCTTTGAAAGTTTTGCCTCTATGCACATCTCACACTTACATTGAGGGTTTACGTCGATAGATGACAACAACTCCAACTTTACCAACCTTTGGATAGATTGATAGTTTACATGTCCTAGTCTATGATGCCATAAACTGGAAGACTCAAACGAATAAGAGGAAACTTCAATTTTATTAATAGAAGGCATTACAGACAAGGCATTAACTTTGAAGAGAACTTCACAGACGAAGCCCCTTCCTACAAAAGTTCCATTCTTAGTGATTACAAATTTATTGGACTCAAACACTAGCCTAAAACCAACATTCACAAATAAAGGTCCTGAAATTAAATTTCTTCTAATTTCTGGGACATGCATCACCTCCTTCAGAGTAAGCTCCTTTCCGGAAGTCATATTCAGGATCACCTTTTCTACCCCCAGTACCTCAGAAGAAACGTTGTTTCCCATGAATAGTTTCTTGTCTGTGACTGATGTATATATGGAGAATGCTTCTCTGTTGGAAAAGATGTGATGGGTAGCACTCGTGTCCATCCACCACTGCATAGGATTCTCAACGAGGTTTGCTTCAAGTACCACCACCGAGAACTCCTCAATCATATCGTCAAGAAGCGTGTCTTCGACGATGTTAGCCTTAGTCTTGCCCTTGGATTTATCTTTATTCTCATTATTGAGTTTGAGGCAATCCTTGATCATGTGACCAGGTTTTCCACAGTGATGGCAGTTCCCCTTAAACTTCTCTGTTGTTGGGGCCTTACCGTCCTTCAGAAACTTTCGTTTTTGCTCGAATTCCCTTTGGTATCCGCCAGATTTGCCTTAGCGGGTTGCTTACCCTTAGACATGTCCTTCTTATTATCCTCCTGAATATGGAGTTTGATAATAAGTTCCTCAAAGGTCATCTCCTTTGTCTAGAATTTTAAGTAACTCATGAACTCATTCCACGAGCGAGGTAACTTCTCAATTACTGATGCAACCAAAAATTGCTCATTTGGTTTCATCCCTTTCAAATTCAGGTGATGTAAAATCATTTGAAATTTCTGGACTTGGGACATCATAGTTTTGTTGTCCACCATTTAAAATTTCAGAAATTTTCCAACGATGAACTTCTTAGTACCAGCATCTTATGCGTTGTACTTTTTCTACAACTTATCCCACAACTCTTTGGCAGTGCCAACGGTGTAATACACCGTGTAGAGAGGGTCATACAAACAATTCAGAATATAGTTCATGCATATGAAGTCACTATGACTTCATGCATCATGAACCATCTTCACATCATTAACGACATATATACCTTGGCCCCCTCCAGCCATTTTATTTGGCGGAGGGTCCGTTTCATCTCCAGTTTGTGGAGGATCTTCTATTAGGAAACGATACATTTCCATAACAGTAAAAAAGAACAACATCTTCTGCTGCCACTCTTAAAGTTGGAGCCCATGAACTTCTATGGGCGTTCATGGTGGAATCCAGCGGGTGGAGGAGCGGTAGCGTTCCCATGAGCAGTAGAGAAGGTGTTATTTGAGCCTTGTGCAACAGTGGGGAAGGTACTGAGTGTGCCTTGAGCAGTGATGGGGAAGGCATTGGGATTGCCTTGAGCATCAGCGGAAGATTGAGCAACAAATTGTTCTAATCCAATCTTTTTTCTTGTCACTTACAACAAATATTGTCTTAAGATTGTGAGTAAAATTGAGAATACAAAGGTTACAACAATTGGATGAGCGGGAAGTAAGTAACTATGACAAAGATTACAATATGGAAATAAGAACAAAACAAGAGGTTTGCTGAGTCGAGTGATATTCACTCTGTCCTTAAGATAATATTGTCCCGTATAAATCCTTTTACGGTAGTTGGCAACTTGTCTACCAAGATAAATCAACAACTAACAAATGAGCAAAGAAAACTTAAGTGTTTACTAAAAGAAGAACCTTTGAGTGTGTGAAAGAAAACTTAGAGAGTAAGAAGAATATCAGAAATCTGAATTTGGTGTGAGTTTCAATTGAGACAAGTCCTCAATTTATAGTGTAACAAAGATGACCTCTCATCTAGCCAACTAATGACATTCAATAACCATGTAATGACACTTATTGAGAGGTTTCAATCAGCCAAATAATGGATGAATTCAGGTGCCAAGTAATGGAGGATCAATGCTCTAAATCAGCCCAAGAGTTAGAAACTTTTCAGCTTCCCGTCGACCATTCGGCCTCCGAAGCGCCGTGGCTCCGATGGGGCTGCACCGCGGCACTTCACGGCGATTTTCGATTTGTTTCATCTTTACACGTCGCACACTTTTTTCTTTATTTACCAACGTTGAATACTTGTCATTTGATCAATAACCGTCAATCATGTCTCAAACATTTTAATTACGTACCACATCTCTTTCACTAAGAAAATTTACGATCATTGGTACAACGTGTGCACGTATGTGGAAATGACGTTTCCAACGTGCGGGACCCCAATTCGAGTCATAAATTACGGAATAAACTTAATTTCATTTTAGTAAATTTTCGACATTAATTAGTGGACCTCTTTTCTACTATCCTCACATTACTGATGTTGTTGTTATTGTACTACTATATTTTTTTTTGATAGTCCAGATTTTTAGGCTTGCGCATGACTATTTCACTGGTATTACCCAGACGTCTTGGAGGTAATAGCACCGGTCATTCAACACTATTACCAGTAAATCGCGGAATGTGCTCCGGTGGCCAGTTTCTGAGAGCGTACAACTGATCAATGAAACAAGGTTCAATTATCCAATATGCAGAGTTATTTCGTGCTTGCGGGAATTGAACTCACATTGTCCATATCAGCGCGCCTTATAACGTCCAGACTTTACCAGTGAACTATTTCTTTCTTTTTGGCAAAGGTGCAAAACAAAAAAAGAGCGTAAAATGTAAAGCAGGAGTTATGAGCCTAAAGATCAGAAAGTAAGGCCCACTAGCTGTAGCCTGTAGTTCTCCCTCTCGCTGTAAAAAGTGAAACAATTCACACTTTTACCTGCCGTCAGAAATAATTACCGGGCACTTTTCTCACCTCGGGAAGGTCATCTGTCTCGTCTTTCTGACAAAGAAAAGATAGGACCCACTGCCTGTCATTTAGCCACTATTTAACGGAAGTTAACACCGTTAACGTCCATGTCTTATCAGCAAGTCCCTCTAACTGGGAACACTCTTTCCTGGCTGTATTAAATTAAAGTACGTTTTGTGTAATAAATTATTGCACAATAAAGGTGGGTAGTTTTTTTTTTTCCAACAATTAGTATTATTTCAAAGATTTAAAATTCATGTTTTTTTTCATACATTGATCAAAGATTAGTCATGTGAATATTTTATATTTTTTTCTACGAACAATAATATATGCTCACTATATCAATGATACCTAAACATTCGAATAAGGATTGTAAAGTGACCCAAGTAAATTTTGTTTAGAAACTTGTTATCATTGGGTTAGTGTTTTAATTTAAGCGTGTTATTTTTTAGTCAAAACATAACTTTATTTTAAATATATCTATATTTGTTTCCTAATTAATTTAGAATATAGCTGCTGTCAAACAGTGCTTTTTTTTGTCATCTGATGTTAGTTTCGACTAATTCTGATTTTCGGTGTTTAAGACTTATTAAAACATAAATTGCTCTTTCTATTTGGATCGTTTTACTTTCTTAATTTAAAATTTTCTTTATATATTTCACTAGTGGATGAGACGAAATATGTGTAACTAATTATTTATTTATAATAAAAGTAATATAATTTGATGTTTTGTGTTAATAACTTTTAACTTGAGCAGATTATTTAAAGTTCTTTTTTCTATCTCGAACTTGTAGATCAAATTTATAAGGGAAAATGACAAATGGCCAATGTAATATATAGATAGTTTCTTATTTACAAAATATAACTATATTTTACAAAACATGACGGATCTTCATCTTTCAATACCTTTTTAAAAATGTTTTTCTATTTTTTTTAAAATTGATAATTTTACTTTTTTTTTTTGCTCAAGGCTCAAAAAATCAACTTAATTTTTTGTGTATGAAAACTGTATAAAAAATGTATGAAATGTGTATATGTCAGCGAAATTTTTAAGCCTTGAATATTGTATAAAAGTTCTGTTGAAAATTTACGAAATGTGAAATAAATTAATTCTATTAATTATGACTCGAACAATTGGGGCTCCGCACGTCGGAAATATGATTTCCACACACGTGCACATAAAGTGTCAAAGATCGTAATTTCCGTAAATGGAAGAGATATTGATACGTATAGGAATTGTTTGAGACATAAGAGAATAAACGGTTATTGGCCAAATGACAAATGATTTCACGTTGATAAATGAAAGGAATAAATGTGTAAGAGATGAAACGAATCCAAATCGCTACGGAAATACGGAGAGGCACCGCGGTGGTTCGACGTTTTTCAGTAATATTGGAGACGAATTAATGCTGATTCTTGAGTTGACTTTGGAGCAATTAATCTCCATTATTTGGCTATTGATTTCAGTCATTACTAGACTGAATTAACCTCAATATCAATGGTCATTACTTGACATTGATGTTCATTCATTTGGTTAATTGAGAAGACAAATTCATCTACTTATAAATTGATGCCTTTGACACAATTGCAAAACACATTCACTAAACAATTCTCTAAAGTTGTCTTCCTCTCTTGCAATCACAAAACACTCAAATATATTTTTTCCTAAGCAAACACTTGAGTTCCCTTTGCTCATTTGTTTGATTGCTGTTCTATCTTGGGAGATAAGTTGCCATTACAACCGTTGAAAGGATATACGGGGCAATATTATCTTAAGGATAAATCAAGAATTTGGTCGACTCAGCAAACCCTCTTATTTGATCATTTTCAGATTTCTAACATACTAGTTGTTGTTGTTATATTCTCATTTTCTTTATTTCTACATGTTCTCACAAGTTTAAGATAATATTCACTATTTCAACAACAACACGTCTGCTGAAGACCAATTCAACGCTATGAACAACGCTAATGCTCAAGGCAATCCCGCTGCCTTCAATCCCACCACTCAAGACAATGACATTGTTTACACTCCAACTAAACCTGGCATTCTAATGCCTTCCAAACCACTGTTTTTAGCACTTCTAGTGCTACCACTGTTTTTGGCACTTCAAGTGCCTCCACTGCCTTTGGCACAACTAGTGTCAACACTGATTTTAGTTCAACCAATGCCTCCACTGCTGCTCCGGGCACTTACAGTGCCTATGCTCCTGCCCAAGGCATCAACAACGCCTATGCTCCTGTTAGAGGCGTTCTCAATGTTTTTGCAATTGCTCAGAGGGCCGCCACTGCCTATACACCTGCTGGTTTTCACCGTGAACGTCCTGAAAAGTTCATGGGTGCTCACTTTAAGAGATGACATCAAAAGATGCTGTTTTTCCTGACGTTTATGGGAATGCCACATTTTCTAACCGAAGACCCTTCACTAGTTGGGGAAGATGTGGACCCTCAGCCAAATGATTTGGCGAGAGGGGGCCAAGGTAGCCATGTCGCTGACGACATGATGATGGTTCGCGAAGCATGAAAACATAGTGATTTCATGTGTATGAAATATATTCTAAATAGTTTGTTCGATCCTCTCTACACGATATATTGTACCGTTGAAATTGTCAAGCAGTTATGGGACACACTTCAGAAGAAATACAACACCCAAGATGCGAGTAGCAAGAAGTTCATCATTGGGAAATTCCTGAAATTTCAAATGGTGGATAACAAAAGTGTGTCATCTCAAGTCCAGGAATTTCAAATAATTCTACATCACCTAGATTTGGAAGGATTGAAGCCCAACGAACAATTCTTGGTTGAGGCGTTGATCGAGAAGTTGCCTCCCTCGTGGACTGAGTTTATGAACTATCTAAAACTCAAAATGAAGGAGATGACCTTAGATGAAATTATTGTCAAACTCCAGATTCAAGAGGACAATAAGAAGGCCATGCCAAAGGGGAAACAACCCGCTGAGGCTAAGACAAACCTGACGGAAGTCAAAGGGAACTCAAACAAGAAACGGAAGTTCCAGAAGGAAGGAAAGCCTCAAACAATTAAAAAGTTCAAGGGAAATTGTAATCATTGTGGTATAGTTGGTCACATGGCCAAAGACTGCCGCAGGCTCAAACGTGAGAATAAAGAAAAGGCCAAAGGCAAGGCCAAGGCTAACATCGTCGAAGACACGCTCGTAGATGATATGATTTAGGAGTTCTCAACGGTGGTTCTTGAAGCTAACCTCGTTGAGAATCCGGTGCAATGGTGGCTAGACACGGGTGCTACCAGTCACATATGTTCCAATAAAGAAGCCTTCTCCACTTATACACCAGTCTCAGACAAGAAGTTGTTTATGGGTAACAATTCTTCTTCAGAGGTACTGGGGGTAGGAAAGGTGATCCTAAAGATGACGTCCGGGAAGGAGATGACTCTACAGGAAGTGATGCATGTCCCAGAAATTCGAAGAAATTTAATTTCTGGACCTTTATTAGTAAATACTGGTTTTAGGCTAGTATTAGAGGCTAACAAGTTTGTACACTAAGAATGAAACCTTTGTAGGAAGGGGCCTCGTCTGTGAAGGCCTCTTTAAGTTTAATGCTGCACCTGTAATGTCTTCTTTTTCAACTATCAATAAAATTGCACCTTCTACTTACTTGATTGATTCATCTAATTTATGGCATCATAGATTAGGACATGTTAACTATCAATCTATCCAAAGATTGGTAAAGCTGGAATTATTACCGTCTATCGACATAAACCCTCAACGTAAGTGTGGGGTGTGCGTAGAGGCAAAAATTTCCAAGGGACCCTTTAGATCCGTCGAAAGGGAAACCACTCCTCTAGAACTTATACACACTGCTATATGTGATTTGAAGTTCGCTCAAACTAGAGGGGGAACAAGTACTTTGTGACTTTCATAGATGATGACACAAAGTTTTATTACATTTACTTACTAAAAAGTAAAGATGAAGCCTTTGGAACGTTCAAACGCTACAAAGCAGAAGTTGAGAACCAACTAAGCGGACGGATAAAAATAATCCGTAACGATAGATGAGGAGAATATGTAGCGCCTTTTGAAGAATTTTGTACACAGTTGGGTATAGTTCATCAAACAACGACTCCTCACTCACCTCAATCAAACGGTGTGACTGAACGCAAGAACAGAACACTGAAGGAAATGATGAATGCTTTACTCATCAATTCAGGCCTTCCCCAACACGTGTGGGGAGAAATTGTCCTTACCGCAAATAAGATTCTTAATAGAGTCTCACACAAAGGAAACGACAAGACTCCATACGAGCTATGGAAAGGAAAGAAACCTACCTACAAGTATTTGAAGGTATGGGGTTATCTGGCCAAGGTAAAGTACATATGCCAAAGCAGGTCAAGATTGGACCTAAGACTGTGGATTGCATATTCATCGGATATGCCAATAACAGTAGTGCTTATCGCTTCATAGTGCATAAGTCGGATGTACTGGACATTTATGAAGGTACGATTATGGAATCAAGGAACGCATGGTTCTTTGAAGACACATTTTCATACAAGGAAAACAAAATAACCTCTCGCAAATGAAGTTATGATCAAAACTCTGAGGATCAAGGAGTCAATGGCTACCTAGATCCAAACGGTTCAGATCTAGTGAACTCTGAAGTGGCTGATTATCCGGATTTCAGTATTCCAGATTCTCAGGACTTGGAAGATTCAGAGATGGAGCCAAGGAGAAGCAAAAGGGCCTGAAAGGTCAAGTCATTCGGTCCAGACTTTGAAGCTTATTTGGTTTCAGGATGAACCACGGACAATCGCCGAAGCATTGTCAACTCCAGAAGCACAACTCTGGAAGGAAGCTTTAGAAAGTGAGATAGAATCCATTCTGCATAAGCACACCTAGGAGTTGACTTAACTTTCCCCGGGACATAAACTGTTGGGTTGTAAGTGGATCCTTAAATGAAAGTTAAATGCAGATGGATCTATCGACAAATACAAAGCTAAGTTAGTAGTCAAGAGCTATCGCCAAAAGGAGGGCCTTGATTACTTCGACACCTACGCTCCGGTGTATAGAATGACATCCATATGTATGTTCATAGCTATCGCCGCCTTGCGGGATTTTGAAATACATCAAATGGATGTCAAGACTGCCTTCCTAAATGGTGATTTGGAAGAAGAAATATATATGGATCAACCCGAGGGGTATGTGGTTCCAGGACAAGAGACAAAAGTGTCACGACCCAACCTCGGGCCCGCGACTGGTGCCCTACCTGGGCACCCTTCTAATCATACAATACAAAATAACCGCGAAAGATAAGTAACACATTTGTTTTAAAACAAAGGCAAAGCTGATAAGACTGTCATAATATAAATCACCCAAAAGGGCCTACACTATTGTCACGACCCGAACCCGGGCCGTGGTAGTGCCTACCGGGCACCTAGTGATACAACATCGAGAAAAACCGGAAATAAAAACTTAAACATACAATTTAGATATGGATCAAGATAAAGAAAATAGGCCAACCAAACGGTTGCCTTTACTGCATATATATACATATATCGACATTTGAGCGATTCTGATCCTTCCAACCACGCCCACAACTACAGGACCTCTAAGATTTTTACAACAACTATGGCCGGACAGGGCCGCCATACCACAATGTACAGAACCTACGGACTGTGGTAACATACCAAAAGATAAGCCTCCAAAGGCGAAGCTTCCCAATACTGAAATGTGATCCTATGGCGGGGATCGACGGTAGATGTACCTCTACCTGCGGCGTGAGCGAAGGAGGTCGATAACAGTACCAAGTATGTGGCCGAAAATACCGTAAATGAAATCATAATAGTCTATAAAAGCGGGAGACATGTATGATAACCAAACTACAATACACAACATATAAATAGTCATATCAAGTCGTGACTCACGCTCAAATCATCACTCGTGCGGTGGAATTCCTTCCTCACTGGCGATCTATGATATAACAATACCAAGGAGTATACATGAACACGAGTCCCACTGTGTCCTAAAACCGTCTGGGGCAAGTATAAAGGCATAACTACGGATCCGACCGTACTAATATCTTGTCTGACCATATCGTGAAGGCGACACGTGGCAAGTGCAATAACCTGCAGATCCTCCTGCGCCCACGTGGCGGCGGGGGCAAGTATCTGGCTAAGCACGGATCACTGGCCCGTAAGTCACGGCTCCATCCAAACACCGACTCGCGAAGGCGACACGTGGCAAGTCGATAGCCTCACTGAGATCCTCCTGCGCCACGTAGTGGCGGGGCAAGTGAGCGGCTAAGCACGGATCACAACCGTAAGTCACGATACTTCGCGCGAAGGCGACACGTGGCAAGTCGATAACCTATACGAGATCCACTGCGTCACGTGGCGGCGGGGCGAAATGCGGTATGCACGATCACAACCGTAAGTCACGATACTTCGCCATAACTAACCATAATGGTCACGTGTCCACAGAATCCATCATCGGTGTAGACATGCCCGTAACAATAATAATGGAAACATACGTGGAATCTTGTCACCGCCGACGCGTCAAGTAAGCTCTCAACAAGTCAACCGCCTCCATCGAGACGCGGTAGTATAGAAACACAATTCTTGCGCAACAAAGGCTATCACAACAAGCATAGGCAAGTTACACAACAACAAGCATAGGCAAGTTACACAACAACAAGCATAGGCAAGTTACACAACAACAAACATAGGCAAGTTACACACAACTCAAGGTACTTTCCTTTTATGTCAAAGTCCGGGTTTTAACCCTAAAGTACTACGTACGTTAAATTCCTTTTAAAGATCCATTTCTTTTACAAAGGTCACCCGATACCCGTAGTATAAAAATAGAGTGACTAACATTGTTAAGTAAACCAAAACACTTCCCTTTGTAAAATCAAGTAACAACATTATTATTCCAAACGTTCAAGTTTGCCTAATTTCAAATGCTCAAGTTTCTCATTTTCGAAAAGGTTTCGTAGTTCATAGTTTTAATCACTTAATAAATATAATTCTCCTTTTAAAACAATTTGAGAACATATGCCTTATGTGTGAGTAGGTTATTCTTGTTTATAACAATCTTTATTAAAGCAGCCATGATCTAGGAAATGTAATATCATTTTGTCTCATCTTAGCTTCTATGCAGATGGAGGTTTCTCTTGGTTTTAATAATACTTAATTAGTCGTAACATTTCCCTTTATTAACGCTCAGGTGGTTTGTTCGATACTTATTCTGATTTCCGAAATCAGTAAAACATTATTCCTTTTAAAAACCAAGTACTCATTACTCACGAATGAGGTTTCACACTTTTTAACAAAATTCATGTTAATTCAAATTAAGTCAAGTCTCTTATCTTTTAAGATCAAGTCTCTTAACTTCTAAAATCAATAAACCATTCTTTTTATCTCTCTTAAGTCGTTATACCTAATTTCCCATAAAGCTAGTATAACTCTTAAGCTTTTAAAACAAAGTATTACTCTTCCTTTCAAAAAGGTTTCTTAACTCTTTTGAAATACTTCAAGATTCTTATTATTCAGGCTTAAGTCAAAAGACATTGCCGTAAAACTACATTCAGTTAACACACGTACGTCTACCGTACTATATATATGTTCTTTTAAAATACTTCCAGATTCTTATTATTCAGGCTTAAGTCAAAGACATTGCCGATAACTACGTTCAGTTAACGCACGTACGTCATCTTATATATATATATATATATATATATATATATATATACTTTTAAAATATCATGCTCAAGTGTATAGGAAGAATCACATACCTCGCGACGATTATCGACTATTAGCAAAACGCTCCACGGCTATAACCCGGCTAGCCTTGTCCACCTTCCAAGTAGTACATGCTACTCGCAGAACAGTCAACCAATAAAGGTTATAAGTCTACTGTAAATACAGTCCTATGTAAGTGCAGTTTAATCTTCTACTTTAATACTCTTCTGATGTGATTTCAGTTCAATTCTTTTCTGTAATATCCTTCTATTACAGTTCAATTCTTTTCTTTTATACCATCCTTATACATCTTATATTCATTTCTATACTACTACAGTATGTAATTCCAATTACAACAGAAGGACAGTAGTATTTACCTCGATAAGCCCAAAATTATCCAAGTATAAACGTCGATCCTGAGCAAGGTTTAGCCCCTAATTGCACGCTCCGAGAAACCCTTAGAAGTTCTTCACAACTTCTACTTAACACTTCAACCGACTATGAAGGTTTTCCTTAGGGTTTCGTTTAGTGGCTAAAGGAAAGTATAGTAGTATTTTTCGGGCTTTTCGTATAGAGGTACTTGGAAATACTACAAAGGTTTTGGGCTAGAGTATTTTGGCATTCCAACAATACTTGGAAGTATTTCTCAACCAAGGGGTATTTCTCGAAAACAACTAGGCTAGGGTACCCTGCTAGAACACTACAAAGGGGAGGGTGTTCTCGGCCAAGGCCTTTCTCAAAGGGAGGGAGTTGGACGAGAGCTCACGAGGAGAGGGAGGATTTTTAGACTTGGAATTTATCAAGAGAGGATGAAGAATAAGTCTTCAACTAAGGGGGTATTTATAGGTCAAGCAATGACCAACCAATGGCCAAGATGAAGCCAAGTGCAAGGCAAGTGTAGGGTGTGGATTCATCCATGTGTACCTTATCCATCTACCACACAAACTATCACAAAATATCCTACCTAACCAAGACCCCCATTTCGTCACTAGCGCCACAATCACGCGTCGATGTGAGGGTGACACATGTCACCCTCCCGTTGGTCCAAAATATTTTGTCTCTCGGAAAAATCCGCAAAAATAATAAATGACATAGCCGGAATTTTCCCTACGCAAGCTTTGTAAAACGTTTCGTCGGAAAACGATTCTTTTCTGTACTTGTGAACAAAATTTTCGGTCCTAGCCTATCTTAAGGCTTAAAATTTTATACGTACGCCCTCACGTACATACTGCGGAAATACGGGGTATAACAACTATTCAATAATGTAATTACAACTCTAGTCAGTCCAGCCCACATATGAATACAGACCTCTAAGATTTTGGACAAATACTATGACGGGACAAGGCCCCGCCGTACCCCTGAATATACATAGCCATTATGACAAGCTCCGGAACATTGGAGCCATCTCAAAATGCTGAACCAGGATCCTAAGCCGCGGATCCACAACTGTGTACCTAAACCTGCGGACATGAACGCATCCCGAAGTCGATTACGTGTGCAGAATATGGAACGAAAATAAGGTACAGTAAATAGATCATAACTGTACAAAAGAATGACAGGGGCAAGTATAAAAAGTAAATACCATATCCTACCATGCCATTACAACTCATGAACTTAATCACACATCATTATCTTTTCCCATTTTTTTCAATAAGAGTTATAGTCAAATTCTTACGTACATACTTAGGAAAAATCATCAAGTTCGTTACCATATAACTTACTTATCTTGCATAACATAATCCGACCCTTTATGGAAGGACGCCTTATTTTAGAGTTCATTTTGATTATCCATACGTAATCACGTAACCCGGCCTATTTGCGGGACACGGCGAAGTCATACAAAAGCCTTCCCACGAAGGTATATTGTCCGGCCCATTCTGGGACACGGTAAAGCCACATAAGTCTGCCCATAAAGGTATACTGTCCGGCCCAATCTGGGACGCGATAAAGTCACATAAGTCTGCCCATAAAGGTATCTTGCCGGTCGATCACGGGACGCAATAAAGTCACATAAGTCTGCCCATACAGGTATACTGCATAAAAATAGGAAGCTTATGATCAACTTAGGGCCACCTGCCCATAGTATCATTTGGCAATCCTACTCCTAGGACTATTTCACCCGCATAGGCCGTATGGACCCGCATGAGGTAATTTCCTCGCATAGACTGTATCCGTCCGCATAGGTCGTATGGACCCGCATGAGGTAATCTCCTCGCATAGGACTGATCCGCCCCGCATAGGACTATTTCACCCACATAAGCCCTACGGACTCGCATGAGGTATTCCTCGCATCATGGGGAGCAAATCCACGGAATATGCAAATGCAACAAGCCCGGGGAATGACCCCGTAATGAAACAATACATCACTAGCACAGCCGGCTATCATACATAACATAAGCACCACTGGCTTATCATACATAACATAAGCACCACCGGCTTATCATACATAACATAAGCACCACCGGCTTATCATAAATATCCTAGCAAGTTAAGAAATCCCTTAACTTCTTATTAGCCTTAATTATTAAGCATTCTCATTTTTTTTCAAACTTAAGGCACTAACATGTCATTAAAAAAAATTCGGGAATTTAACCCAAGGTACTATGTACTTCCTTTCTTTGCAAAAGACTCCTTTTCATATAAAACCCCAAGATACTAACACCCGTAGTATCAAGGCATGTCTACATTTTAAACAAGTCACTACATTTTTAGAAATACATTTCTAGGCTTCTAAAATCAAGTGACCCTTACTTTAGAACTTTAAGCAATTGATACCGTTAAATCAAATTGCCCTTCTTTATTTTCAAGTTATTTCTTGGTTTACATTACTAGAGAAATCAGAAAACCATTCTTTTAACCTTCCATAAAGTTGTTATAACCAACTTCCCATAAAGCCGTTATAACTCTTTATGGCTTTAGACAAATTCATTCTTTTTATAACCAAGAGACTTATACTTTCAAATCAAGTTACATAGCTTTCAAAATACTTCAAGTATCTTATCTTTAGAAATCAAGTTTCTTATCTTTAGAATATCAAGCTTCTTATCTTTAGAAATCAAGAAATCAATACTTTCCAAATCAAGTATTCTATACTTTTAAATCAAGTCATTCCTTCCTTTAAGAATCAAGTCCCATAACTTGAAAAATAAAGTCTCTTAACCTTTTAAGAATTTAAGGTTCATAGTCTTAAAACTTCATAACATAAACTCTTTTAATTTAAGTAACATATACTTTTATGAGTTGTGAATAGGTTATACTCGTTTATAACGATCTTATTAAAGCAGCCATGATCTAGAAAATGTAATACAATTTTGTCTTATCTTAGTTTCTATGCAGATGGAGAATTTTACTCATTTTAGTTTAATTGATTGTCGATACATTTTCTTTTATTAACGCTGCAATGGCTTGTTCAATACTTATTCTCATTCGTGCAGTAAATTAGCAAAGTCAACTCGACTCCAAATACTTCCTAACGACTCTTACCAACATCCCCCATAAGACTTGGTAAGAACTTATGATAACTTAGACCTACCTTTTTCATAGAGTAAATCAACATACGTACCTCTTAACTTCTAGGAGTATAAGGAATCATGAAATAATACCACATGTATATTTCACACATAGAACATGCCAAAAGAAGGAAGAGGTTCACATACCTCGCGACGATTATCGACAAGTAGCAAAATGCTCCAAAGTACTTCAACCTTGATAGCTATTCCATCCTTTAAGTAGAATACGCTACTCGTAGTACTTCAACCTATATTAATCATAACATGTCTATCAACTCCTCACTTTTTAACGTAGAATCATACTAAGTGTAAAGTCACCAAATTCTACGAAAAATCGGACAACACTTCCTTTGTTTCTACGTACTTTTCCACCTTTTTCAAAGCCCGAATTCAATAACCAAATGCCACATTTAAGGACCAACAATTCAGCAAATACAAAGGAGATTACACGCCTAATAGGACGTGTAAAATTCTGCCCCACAATCAATATAAAACCGTCAATTCCTTAAGACACATTCTCGGCAATAACACTATCCATAACAATATCATTTGTCTTTCAATTTCCTTTTTCAATCCAAGTTGTTATTCCAACATGTTATATACATAATAACAATTACAACAACTATAAATCCTTTCTTCCATAACATGCGACGATTGTAACTATCGACTAAATTGATTACAACATAAATGACTAACATGTCCATTTTCGGTTTTAACATGTCGACATGATCCAAATCTTTTCAAACTTCATTCTATATACCACATGCTCATTTCTTAACTACTATAACATGTAATCTTCAATTACATTAAGAAGATGAAGATTTTACCTCAATAAGCCCTAATAACATCCAAGCATCAAAGTCGATCCTAGCAACTTTTAGCTCCTCTTATTACGTTCCAATCCGCTCCAAGCACTCCTTAGAAGCTCATGAATAACTCTTCTTCAAGTTCCAACTTCAAAGTTGAAGAACACCTTAGGTTTTCGCCTTGCGACTAACGTGAAAACGTCATTTTCCCGGGATCTTTCTATTGAGATATCCTTACAATACCCCTAGGGACCTTGGGTTGAAGTCTTGTGAATTATGAACACCAAACGAAAAATTTTCTTGTTCAATGTCACCCAAACCCGAGAGCTCCCATTTAACTCTCAAAGCTTTCTAATTTTTCTAACTGTTAAAACCTTGTCTTGCTACTTAGGATGATTATATAACAAAATGTAGGGTCTAGATTACAACATTTGGGTGGCTTGGATGAGTTTCATTAAAAAGAATCTAGTCAAGTGGTTCATTGACTTAGTCAAAAATGTCAAGCTTAGCCTAGCAAGACCTTATCATCTTTGCCTTGGTCCATTGACCCTTTTGCCCTTGGTCCATTCGACCAAGACCATCCAAGGGGGTGTGACACATGTCACCCTCCCATTCGTCGCAATATTTCGTTTCCGGACATTTCCATAATTCCGATAAATTTTTACTAGTCTCAATTTACAAACATTATTCTTTCCTGAGGTTTGAAATCATTTTCCGTAGGAAAAAACAATCCTTCTTTCGTGTCAAACTTAAAGTCGTATCTTCTCACGTACATTCTCTTTAAACACATGTCCTGGAATTACGGGGTGTAACAAAAAGTGTATCGGCTTGTCAAATCGTTGTATGGACTGAAATAGGCCCTTCAACAATGGCACAAACCGTTTGATAGTACTCTACAATCAAAAGGATTCACCATTAATAGAGGTGACAAATATGTCTACATGAAAGGAAATGTCGAATCCTTCGTCATGATATGCCTATATGTAATCGACTTGTTGATCACTGGAAGCAGTCCTAGGATAATCCTAGAGACTAAAAACATGTTAAAATAGTGTTTTGACATGAAAGATATGGGCATTGCAGATGTCATCTTAGGGATCAAGATATCTAAGACATCTAATGGACTGGTCTTGTCTCAATCTCACTACATCGAGTATGTACTGAAGAAATTTGGGATGTTCGACAGTTCACCGGTATCGACACCATTGGATATAAGTCAAAAGATTGACAAACATCTTGGTAAGCCCGTACGCCAGGAGCGATATGCGCAGGTGATTGGTAGTCTGATGTATATCACAAACTGCACTCGACCTGATATCGCTCATGCAGTCAATAAATTGGCTAGGTTCACTCGAAATCCAAGTGAGGATCACTGGAAAGCGTTGAACAGGGTACTACGGTTCCTAAAGTTCACGATAAATTTCGGGTTACACTATTCGAGGTATCCAGCGGTAATAGAGGGGTACAACGATGCAAACTGGATATCTGATAGCAACGACATCAAATCCATCAGCGGATATATTTTTACAATCAGTGGTGGAATTGTGTCTTGAAAATCCTCTAGGCAAACTCTTATTGCCCGATCCATGATGGAGTCAGAATTTATCGCTTTAGATAAAGCGGGAGAGGAAACTGAGTGACTTCATAGTTTTCTAGAGAATGTCTCATGTTAGGATAAACCCGTGTCTTCTGTAATGATCCACTACGATAGTCAATCGGCTCTAGGAAGGGCACAAAGTTCAATATACAACGGTAAGTCTCGTCATATTTGACGGAGACATGAGTCCGTTAGGCAGTTGATCACCTCGGGTATTATTTCCATTGATTACATAAAATCTAAAGAAAATATCGCAGATCCCTTGACGAATGGAATACCCAAAGATTAGTTGTTCTGCCTGTCTAGGGGAATGAGCTTAAAACCCAAACAATAAGAACCGATATAGTGGACACCCAACCTTACAGACTGGAGATCCCAAGAATAAGGTTCAATAGGAAAACTAAACTGTAAAGGTTCCGTAAGCGCTTCGGTGGAAGAAAGAGCACTTCGGATAATGTGTCTTTCTTAAGAAACATAATCCAAGGCCGTTTTTGTGATAGACAAAAAGTGCTATATGTAAGTGGGGTAAAGGATAAATTTCCAAACCTTTAGTGATCCTCAATAGTTGAGGTTAGGTTGGGGAAATTTTTAATGGTTCCTAACGCTCGTGTAGCGGGGTATTACAGGATATCTTGTAGGATACCACCTATTTAAGTGCGAGGGCATGCCACCTTAAATGAACGCACTCAAGAATCCAAGGGTGTCCACGGCCCACGACGGACAAAACATTAGAAAGATTGAGTAGGAAAGGTGCTGTGTTGGTACCATTATCTTGACATATACTAAACACTGATGGTTCAAGACATTACGTTCACCGTGCAGTAAATATGTCCGATGGTATTCTAATATGGAAGGTTCAAAGCTCCGGCTACCTCTCCAGATGCGACATCGTTCCGCCGAGTGATTGCTCGAAATGCACCATGTGCGTGCGCCATAATCTCTTCCAAGAGGGGATTATTGGATATTTACTAAATATGAAATAAATTAATCCTATTAATTATGAATCGAACAATTGGGGTCCCGCACGCCGAAAATATGGTTTCCACACACGTGCACATAAAGTGTCAAAGATCGTAATTTCCTTAAATGGAAGAGATATTGGTACGTATACGAATTATCTGAGACGTAAGAGAATAAACGGTTATTGGTCAAATGACAAATGGTTTCACATTGGTAAATGAAAGGAAGAAATGTGTAAGAGATGAAACGAATCAGAAACCGCCACGAAAATATGGAGAGGCACCACTGTGCCACAAGGACAGGACCGCGGTGCTTGGAGGCACCGCGGTGCCTCCACCTAGGACCGCGGTGCAAATTCAGTTTTCAGTTCCAGTGACTTACTGGAATTTAGGCACCGCGGTGCTTCGACGTTTTTCAGTAACGTTGGAGGCGAATTAAGGTTGATTCTTGAGCTGACTTTGGAGCAATTAATCTCCATTATTTGGCTATTGATTTCAGCCATTACTAGGCTGAATTAACCTCAATATCAATGGTCATTACTTGACATTGATGGCCATTCATTTGGTTAATTGAGAAGACAAATTCATCTACATATAAATTGATGCCTTTGACACAATTGCAAAACACATTCACTAAGCAATTCTCTAAAGTTGTCTTCCTCTCTTGCAATCACAAAACACTCAAAGATATTTCTTCCTAAGCAAACACTTGAGTTTCCTTTGCTCATTTGTTTGATTGTTGTTTTATCTTGGGAGATAAGTTGTCATTACAACCGTTGAAAGGATATACGGGGCAATATTATCTTAAGGATAGATCAAGAATTTGGTCGACTCAGCAAGCCCTCTGATTTGATCATTTTCAGATTTCTAGCATACTAGTTGTTGTTGTTATATTCTCATTTCCTTTATTTCTACACGTTGTTCTCACAAGTTCTATACAATGTTGTTGTAGTTGTATCAATTTTCAGAAACCTAACATGAAAGTGTGAGCAAATTTTAAGTATTAAGCGAGATTTACATATTTCATACCATTTTCATACATACAGTTTTGAGTGTAATGTTTAAACCTTGAACGAGATATACACATTTCACACATTAAATTTTGAGCGATTTTTAAGTCTTGAATGAGATAGACACATTTCATACATTTTTAATGCATAAAATTTTAAGCGAATTTTTTAGCCTTAAGCGGAAAATAATATTCTTAAAAATAAATAAAAATTGTATGAAAGATGAAAATCCGTTATGTTTTGTAATTTTTTTTTATCATACAATTGAGGCTTCGCACGTCGGAAACGTCGTTTCCACACACGTGCACACGTAGTGCCAAGTATCGTAAATTTCATTAAGTGAAAGAGATATTGGTACGTAAGTGAAACGTTTGAGACATAGAATGATGGACGGTTATTGACCAAATGTCACGTGTTCCACGTTGGTAAATGAATGAAGAAATGTACGATGTGTAAAAGATGAAACGAGTCGAAAATCACCGTGGTGCCTCCAGCCAGCGCTGCGGCGCTTGGTAGGTAGAACTTACTGGAGCTTCGGCGCCGCGGCGCTTCGGACGCAGTGTTACCGTTGGAGACGAAAAATAACTGACTCTTGGGCTGATTTTGGAGCATTAATTCTCCATTATTTGGCTTATGAATTCAACCATTATTTTGCTGAATTGTAACCCCAAATTAAGTGTTATTACATGTCATTTCAAGGACATTACTTGGCTAGTTGGAAAAACATCTTACACACACTATAAATTGAGACCCTTGGCTCAATTGTAGAACACTCCACACTTGTATGTTTTCAGATTTTTTTGAAAACTCTTACTCTCTAGCATATCTTTCACACACTCAAATGTTTTTCTTGAAAAACACTTGAGTTTCCTTTGCTCATTTGTTTAGTTGTTGTTTTATCTTGGGAGACGAATTGCCAATAGCCGTTAAAGGATTAATACGGGGCAATATTGTCTTAAGGACCAAGTGAATATCACTGAACTCAGCAACACAACTATAACATTACCAGATTTAGTTTATCTTGATTTCAGGTTATAAAGATCAAGGGGATTACTGCAGTTCCAACCTCAAGATACAAGACTCTAAGACGAATTTAAGAATGAAGATCAAGATCTTCAACACTCATTGTTGTTGTAACAACTTTTATTATCTACAAAATTGTTAACTATTATAATTTATCTAATTTATCCTTTTAAAGCACTAGTAATAGTAATTTACTATTTTCGTACCTCCATTATATATACCAACATCTTTCTCAACATATACCTGCATTAAGAAATTATAGCATCATAAGTTTCATGTCCATGGTAAGTCATTTGGATTACCTCAGTGGAGTCACATTCGACTACTATGGGCTTCATGTCATATTTTACAACCATCGTGAGTTTAGTTAAGTTTAGTTAATAAAGTTGTGATATCAGGTTGTGCTAGTGGATACTGTAGACCTTTGGCAAAGCCAATAAACCATTCTTTATTGTTATTTCTGAGGACTCATCCAATGCCCCATGTTCCTTTATTCCCTTTGCATGCACCATTTGTGTTGAGCTTGTAGTATCACATTCAAATATATTTATATAGTAAAGACGATCTGTATTATGATAAATGTACTTTATACACATTTATATTATTATTAATGGAGATTAATATTTTGGCATTGACAATTATTGAATTATTAGTTGATTGTTTATAATATTTTATAATATGCATCCCTAGAGGTTATATGGTTATTAATGGTGTGAGATATTAATATTATAACGTAACTCTTAAAATAACCTCGACTAATGATCATCAAGAATGGGATATCGATGATATGCGATATGTCGACATGTGGTCTGCATCACATTCTTAGAGGATGTAGTATGTCTCACCTGTTATGAGTAATGGTTACTCGTGATGGATACATGGATACTTTGGAAGTATTGGTATACCGTGCTGATATAATATTTGTTATACAATGTCTAAAGTATGATAATCGTGTGGGAGATAAAAGTCCTTAGACTTGAGGTCGATACGTACCTTGTCTGCAGAGTAATATACTTTGATTATGTAATAAGCTCAAATGCCTTATAGGTTGAGATACGACTTGTATTGAGTATATTACGAAGTGGATTAAAGGTGGTAGTTGAGCCAAGATTAAGATTCATTCCTCGAATATATATTCGAGAGAACACTCAAATTCTCATATGATATTAGGTTGACTAAGTCATTGGCCAATGTAGTAGACATTCTAGGATATGGTGTTGTTGTCAACTAATATAGATGAGATATAGTGATCAAGCCATTTGGATAGACACTTGGCAGATACTAAGCTTGATCGAGTGTGTCGTGAATGAAAGAATTTTACCTTCCCACATAGAGGTTCAATTTACCAGTTAAAACAGTTATGATGGAAATATGACTTCCAATCTCCTCAACTATCCACTCTTTCACGTGTCAATGCAATGCTAATGATTATTCTTCTTATTAAGATAACATGTTAATTAATATGTTCTATATTTCGGTTAGGATATATAAAAGCTCAACCTTGTGCAGAAACCTTCTATATTTCTATGATAGATTTTACCATACAGAAGGATTAAGAACAATAACCTTGAATACTACACAAGTATCGGGGTACTTTTGTCCACAATTTTAACCTATGTCTAAACAACTACAACATATTCAAATCTCCCCTCTCGGATTTCGATTCGAAATTATATAAGTTATGACAATTAGTGATCAATTAATTATCAGGAAATCAAAACAATATTGAATAAATCTTAATATGCTGAAGAAGAACACAATAACTACGCATTAACTATATGAAAGAGTTTCAAGAAGATTCGACGGAAAACCCTAATAAAGTGATTAGCTTCTAGACATTGTCATGCTAAGAACTAATACAAAATCCAACATAAACATAAATAAAATAAAGGAAGAGTAGTCTCCAATCTTATGTCTTGCCTCCACAAAGTATGATATGAAATAAGACAGGGTTTAGGGTATTTATATCTGAGAAAAACCTTGCTTCGGACCCTTACTGAAATTTGGCCCAAAATCTGGAACTTTTCGCGTCGGCACCACGATTCCTTCGATGTAGCACCGCGGTGCTAATTGGCTGAAATCGCTGGGCTGTTCGTTGGAATGCATGCGCCATGATCTTTGCTTTCGAACGCCATGATTCCTTCGACGGTGATTTTTCGTCCTCATCGGAATTTTATGCCTCATTGAAAACTTTTAGTAGTGGTTCATCAAGACCATGCGGTGCTCTTCTCTGCTTCGTCCGCACTGCTGATTTCTTCTATTCTTCTCGGGACCTCGTAGGATTTATTTCTTGGGCTGTGCTTGTGCAATTTTATCCTCAATTAAGCTCATTTCATCCTTAATTCTGTATTTCCTCCTTTATGACCACTCTGGCTCAAAAGACATAAAAACAACCTAATACTATACTAAACACAACTAAAAAGAGGAAAATACTTAACTAAAAAAGGGACTCAAAAGAGTGTATAAAATACACTCAACAAACACCCCCAAACTTATACTTTACTCGCCCTCAAGTAAAGCACTAAACAATAAACAAAAATAAAGATTCTATGAAATAGATCAAGTAGCTATAGCAATGCTTCTTCAAAATCATGGATGAAAGCTGAGATAATATGTTAGAACATACATAGCATGAATATTTAGCAATCTAAAATTTTAAGTTAGATATTTCGCAAATTCACTTAAATCACAATTACTGAAAATACAAACACCTAACATATGCATGTCAATTTCATTCCATCTTTTCCAAAATGCTATAGACATGTTTACTTGATATTCTCCACTAATCATAGACATACACATTAGACATCATCAGTACTTTCAAGGGTTGTAATGTAAGCTTAGGCAGAAGTAGGTAAAAGTAGGCATTTGGGCTCAAATTACGTACCATAAACATTTTTCATTCAACTCCTTTTTCCTTCTTTTCTGATTTTCTTTTTAATCTCATACTTATTTTTCCCCTCTTTTATTTTGAGAGAATGAGATATATTATAAATAACAATCACCCCCAAACTCAGGCTTTTGCATATTTTTCATTGGGGTGCATCAAATTTTTATTCTTTTTTTTTTCAACACTTCTCATTCCAATACTTTCCATTATTACTTATGACACGACATAGGAATCATAGGGTGTTACACCCCGTAGTTCCAGGGCACATAAGTGAGAACGTAAGTAAGAGAATAAGATTCGAATGTTGGAAGGAAAGTTTATTTACATTTTCTGACATGGAAAAATTATGGATACAAAATTATGACGACGGAAAGTAATATTAGTGGTTGAATTATTTCCAAATGGAGTTATGAACTTATGATGGTATTATTAAATCTTGGGATTAAGAATATGAGTCAATTGAAAATTTCACAATTTGGGGGGGGGGGGGGTCCATCGAAAATAGTGAGATCTGGCTAAGTGTTGGATTAATATTTTGTGAAGAGATTATAGTGTGGAGGATATTTTCATGCAAGTGGACAAGTGGGTCCCCCTCCACTTGTGCTACATACACCTTATATGTACAAAGTCTTGAAGACTTAGCTCACAAATATCTTCATCTTCAAACCCTCATATCTCTTTCTCTCCTTGAAGCTCTCAAAAAACCTAGCCAAAGTGAAGAACAAACTTATTTTCCAAGATTAAGCACCTTAACCAAGTTCTAAGCCAAGGTTAACACACTAATAGTTGGTCACAGATTTTGGGCCAAAAGAATGTCTTGAAACCTTTAGCTTGGAGATGAACTTGTTGGAAGGAAAACATGGAAGCAAGATGGATACAAGCTTGTAGAGGATACGTGTGTGTGATTGTAACGTGTAGAAGTGGTGCAAAAAGTGAAGAGGGTCGAGAACCTTGGGACTGTTTTGGCTAAGAAAATAAGGTAAGAATTCTTCTTCCTCTTAAAGTGTTTGGAAGTTGCATGATGTTATAGTTAAGAGATGAACTTGTGTTAAGAAAAATGGAGAATAAGAAGTGCATGTGACATTTGACATGTTAGCCGATTTAATAGACTGTTTTGGTTATATTGGATTCGTTGATTGTTATTGTTATTATCGTCACTAAGTGCATGTTAGATTGAAGGAAATCTTGTTATTACAAGTTGTTATGGTTTATATAAAAGTGTTGAAACTGGAATTGGATTATAAGGAATTATGGAAAGGGCTTTGGTTTTGGTTGGTTGGCCGAGACATGCTGAAAACTGTTGGATATTGTGGTGCTGTTTTAGGGACTGTTTTGTGGTGATATAATGCTGAAAATTTAGTCACTGTTTGTGCATGTTAAGATGTGGTAATTTCTAACGTATGTCCTAAAGGAACGAGGGTGTAGAAAGGTGTTAAAAAACCTCACATTTTACCCTTGTTGTTGTTGGAATATGGACTGATTTTAGTGGACTGTTTTACGTGATTAAGGGGATGTTTTTACGTGAGAAATAGGTGTGTGAATCACCTTGGTTGCATTTTGGTTGTGCCCTTAATTGGTGCCTTGGTTATTGATGGAATTGGCCTTCTTGAAAGGTGGAAAAGTACGTATAAATAGGGGAAGTGTTGCCCAATTTTTTGTAGAAAAGGAGATCCATTACTTAGGTATTAGCCTACACTAGTAAGCATGAAGTTGATAGAAGTGTTATTGTCATTATAGGTTGAAGTACTACTTGTGGCGTATTCGACTTAGCGTGTGGAATAGCCGAAAAGGTATGTGAACTCTTCCTATATTTTTTTGGGCATGAACTTTATAAAATGAGTGTACGGTGGATGTACGTGTTTTAAATGAATTCGGATTCCTTGTGGTAGATGAAGGAAGTAACTTGATTTGAAAAGTATAAGTTACTTGATTTGAAAAGAATAAGATGATTTAACTTGCATATGGTTGCTCATGATAGCTATTCGTACAAGTGTTATATCCCCACATCACCGCGTCCCTCACTAGAGGGCCGGCAATATTATTATATTATTTACATGGACATGCTACCGGGATGTTGGAATTCCATGGGCATGCTTCCATTATATTATTCCATGGACATGCTACCGTGATGTTGGAATTCCATGGGCATGCTTCCGTTATATTATTCCATGGACATGCAACCGTGATGTTGGAATTTCAAGGGCATGCTTCCGTTATATTATTCCATGGACATGCTACCGTGATGTTGGAATTCCATGGGCATGCTTCCGTTATATTATTCCATGGACTAGCTCTCCATGATGACATACTTCTGTGATGTTGGAATTCCATGGGCATGCTTTTAAAATGCGGGTTTGAGTCCCATGATTAGGATTGCATAATGATTCTGAGGGCAGGTGTCCCTGATTTTGACATGACTTTTCATATTTTAAAATGGTACAGTTGATTTCATATTTTGAAATGGTATTTTGAAAAGGTACGGTTGATTTTCTATTTTGAAAATGTACAGTTTCCTCTCATTACTTTCATTTTTCATAAGGCACAGTTGTACTGATATTTTGATTATCATACTTGCCTCATGTTATATGTTGGACTGTTATGATCTCATTTACAGTACTTATGGTTTCATATACTTGGTACATCTTTCGTACTGATCCCTTTTTCTCGGGGTTCTGCGTTTCATGTCGCAGGTGTAGGTACACAGTTGGGTGGTCATCTCTCTTAGGATCTTTACTAAATTTTTGGGAAAGCTCCATTATTTCGGAGGCTTGTCATTTTAGTACGAATCCTTGTACCATAGGCTTATGTGTATTCAGGGGTACGGCGGGGCCCTGTCCCGTCATAGTTTACTGTCCAAACTCTTAGAGGTCTGTATTCATATGTGAGATGGACTTGCGTGAGTTGTATATATATTATTGGTCAGTTGTACTACTGTGTTGTCGGAATGTTCCCATTTATATATATAGCGGCAGCCTCATCGGCTTGCCTTGTTGCTACATATACAGTTTTCCATATGTTATCTGGCCTATGTGTTATATGGGAAGTGAGGGTATAAGAGGGGGGTGCTCATGTAGGGCACTAGTCGCGGGCCCGGGGTTCGGGTCGTGACATAGGGTGTCAAACAAAGATACTATTAGACTCAAAGAGGCTGACTAGTGATACAATTTTTTGTCAGGGTAGGTAATGAATGGTAAGAAGAGCTATCAAACAATGCCTGAATCATTTCCCTAAACATGTATATCTTAACTATTTCGCCTCAAATACCAAGCAAACATATTTTCTAGACATTTTCAACCTTACTTTCCATAACTGACAACACATAGGCTAAGCACAAATATCCCAAATAATTAGATGTCATGAATTTTTTTTGGCATATCTAACTTAAGCATACAGATTTATTTGCTTTCAATTCCATTATATTATCCACTTAATCCACTCAATATCTTCAGCTACTATAACATACATGATTCATAAAAAAATTATGACTCACAAACACACAAAACAAACAAAAAGACAACAAAAAGACTCAAAATAAAATAAGACACCCCCAAACTTAATCGACACATTGTTCTCAATGTGTAAAGACTAAAAATAAAGGGACAACTTACTGACAAAACACATCAGTCATAACGGAGGTCTGGGAGGGAGGACGAATTACTGTACACACTGCCTGTGAGGGACCACGGTCCTTAAATCGTGCACCGCGGCGCTAATTCCTGAAAAATTCCAGTGTCCTCCAGTTTTCTGCATTGTTAATCTTTCGCCCTCTGGAGTGAGTCCCTGCCTTTATCTGTCATCCAAAAACACTAAACATACCAGATTGTGAGACTGTTCAAGACAAAATAAACAACTAAAACAAAAATAGAAATAACATAATTAAAATACATTGGGTTGCCTCCCAAGTAGCGTTGTCTTTAACGTCTTTTAGCCGGACGCAGTTTTCTTACTCAATCAAGGGGGTAGAGTATCCCCTCCGCATATCCATTTCAATACCATCTTCCTCTGCCTTCTCCTTTTCTTTTTCACAGGGCTGCTGTCAAAGGGGTTCATTCTTTTTTCATCATTTGCAGGTTCATACTTCTTACCATTAAGGGCATCAGTACCATTAGAACTTTCATGAGGAGCCTTTTTATCAACTACATCAACAACAAAGCATCTACCAGTGACTTGTGGTTCAGTGGAAGGATTGAAAACAGTGAAGGTCATCTCCTCATCTTGAACTCTGAATTTTAGCTCTCCTTTCTCGACATCAATAAGTGCCCTCCCTGTAGCTAGGAATGGTCTCCCAAGGATAATGGGCATATTTCATCTGAATCCATGTCTAGGATGAGGAAGTCAGCAGGAAATATGAACTTACCTACTTGCACCAATACATCTTCAGTTATTCCTTGGGGATGCACAATTGAGTGATCAGGTAGCTCCAGGGTGACTGTGGTTGGCTTTGCTTCTCCTAACCCAAGTCTTTTAAACACAGAAAGAGGTATCAGGTTGACACTTGCCCCCAAATAACATAGATCCTGCTTGCATGTCACCTTCCCTATAGTGCAAGGTAAGGTGAAACTCACTGGATCTTTCAACTTTGGGGGAAACTTCTTCTGCAAGTTAGCACTGCACTCCTCTGTCAGCACCACTGTTTCATAATCTGCCAGTTTCCTCTTCTTAAAAATGATGTCTTTCATGAACTTCACATATGATGACATTTGCTCCAAGGCTTCAATGAAGGGAAGGTTAATGTGCAGTTTTTTAAATCCCTCCAAAAATTTTGAAAACTGCTTAACCAAAGCCTTCTTCTGCAGTCTTTGAGGGTAAGAAATTTTGTCTATATACTCCCTCATCACTGCGGGTGGAGCCTTCTCTAAAATGGGGCGGTCATCAGTAACCCCCTCTTTCTGCATCAACTATCTTATCCATTTCCTTCTCCTTTTCAACCACTGGTGCTGGTGCAACCTGCTCTAACTGTTTCACACTCCTCAAGCTGATTTCCTGGCATTGCTTCCT
Source organism: Przewalskia tangutica (assembly GCA_029844215.1). Taxonomy (NCBI): domain Eukaryota; kingdom Viridiplantae; phylum Streptophyta; class Magnoliopsida; order Solanales; family Solanaceae; genus Przewalskia; species Przewalskia tangutica. Next base: position 112,419,113 of record CM056718.1, read on the forward strand.
CGGGTTCATCACTGTATTGCTGGGAATATTACCTTGCTCTCTATTGTTCAGCGTGTTCGCCAGCTGTCCCACCAGTGTTTCCAAATTTCTGATAGATGACCTAGTCTCTGTCATGAACTGAGTGGTCTCTGCCATAAATTTTGTCTGAGTATTGGCCAATGATGAAATTGAGGATCTGGTTTCCGCCATGAATTGAGTATGAGAGTTGGCCATGGTCAACAGTGCTGCTTTTATGTCATCTGGCTTCTTGTGGAAATTTCTTTGAGCTCTTGTGAGGATGATGCCTGAAATTGTGGTTGCTGCCCTTGTTCATTCTTCCATGAAAAATTTGGGTGATTTCTCCACCCCTGATTATATGTGTTGGAGAATGCATTGTTGTAGGGCCTCTGAAAATTCCTCACTGCTTGAACCTGCTTCATAGGCACATTATTTGGGTCCACAACTGTGCATCTATCAAAAGTATGGGGACCCCACAAATTTCACAACTCACTGGTGTCTGAACCGCTTTAACTGACATAGTACTCTGCTGCATCTGCTTTGTCAAAGTGGCCACCTGCACAGTCAATGCAGTGATAACATCCACATCCAACTCATGAATCTCAGCCACTTTCCTGTTGTTCATTGCTCTCTTATCGCCCCCCTGATGGTTGTTGTGGCCATGTATTCTAGAAAATCATGTGCCTCATTGACACTCTTTCTCATGAACGTCCCTCCTGCTGCAACATCAATAATGGTACGAGTTGTACCACACAACCCATTGTAGAATATGTGGACTAGCATCCACTTCTAAATCCCATGATGTGGGAACTTTCTCTGTAAGTCTTTAATGTTATACCCCGTATTTCCTGAGTATGTACGTGAGGGCGTACGTACGAAAGTTTAGCCTTAAAGTAGGCAATGAGACGTTTTTTTTGGGCACAACTCATTAAAAGAATCGTTTTCTGACGAAACGTTTTACACAACTCGCGTAGGATAAATTCCGGCTATGTCATTTCTAATTTTTGCGGATTTTTCCGAGAGACGAAACACTTTGGACCAACGAGAGGGCGACACTTGTCACCCTCTCATTGATGGATGTGAGGCGGAAATGGACCGAAATGGATTGGCTATTTTTTCAAGTAGTTGGTAGGATATTTTGTGTGCAAGTTGGCTAAGGACACTTGCCCAAATCTTGACCTTACACTTGCCTTGCACTTAGCATAATCTTGGCCATTGGTTGGCCATCCCTTGACCTATAAATACCCCTCTTGTGATGAAGAGTTCTTCATCCACAAATTCCTTTCCAAGTCTTGAAAATCCTTCCCTCTCCCTTGTAGCTTTTCGTCCAAACACCTCTCCCCCCCCCCCCCCCTTTTTTTGAGAAGCTTAGCCGAGGCTATCCCACTGCTAGCCGAAATCTACCCCTCCCTTGGTAGAAAAGTTGCCTTATAGTATTGTTATAATGCCCAAAATACCTAGCCCAAATCCCTTAGTACTTAGTAGAAGTTGTGAAGAACTTAGGTTTCTGGAGCTATCGGAGCGTCTGACTTAGGAGCTAAGTCTTGCTCCGGATCGACTTATATCTAGGATATTATTGGGCTTACCGAGGTAAATAATCCTAACCCTCTTTTGTATTAGAGAATACATACTGTAGAAGTATAAGAATAAGTATTTATACTTAGAAGGATATTAAAGAATAGAATTGAACTGTTATCACAGTAGAAGGGTATAAAAGAAGAATAATCAAACTGTACTTACATAGAATTTGTTTTCCACGATGAACTTGAGTAGCTCACCGGGTAGGGAAGTGCTGCCCAACTTTCCGTAGGATATAGAACCCTCCGCTTAGAACTGTTTACAGAGTAGTTTGAACGTTGATAGACGTGTCTGACTATTATAGGTTGATTCTCTGCGCGCGACATATTGACTTGGCGGTGGTTTTCGTAGAAGGTATGTGATTCTTCCTAAGCATGATATTTTAAAATATATATATAGTACGGTAGACGTACATGTGTTAACTGAATAATAATTACGGCAATGTCTTTTGACTTAAGCCTGAATAATACTTACGGCAATGTCTTTTGACTTAAGCCTGAATAATAAGAATCTTGATGCATTTCAAAAGAATACTGAATCATTTTTAACAGAAGAGAACTAATTGGTTTTTAAACAGAAAACTTAAGAGTTATACTAGCTTTATGGGAAGTTAGGTATAACAACTTAAGAATGATAAAGACGATTTACTTATGTGTTTATAACAGACTTACATTGATCTATGGAAAGAATAATAAAAGGGTTTGATAAGTAGACATGATATGATGTTATGTGTGTTAGTGTCTTGTAACGTTTGTATAAAAGGGTATTCTTGTTATGTTTATGTGTTTAACGATAAGCTGTTATGTTAGTATTATATCATTCACCTCTTGACATAAATACCGGGGGTTAAGCTGCCCTCCGATGCGGGGTATACCTCAGGCAGTCTGTGTGACTATGATGCGAGGACACCTCATGCGGGTCTGTGTGACCTATGCGGAGCTACGAGAGTTCCAGGTTAGTGTGCGGGGTTATACCTCATGCGGTCTATGTGGCCATGCGGACTACGAGTCGGGGCGATGCGAGGAGTAGCTACCCACCGATGCGGGGTTATACCCTATGCGGGCCTATGTGAGTGGCCTATGCGGACTACGGAGTCGAGATTAGGCTTGCTTAATGATACTATGGGCAATTGGTCTGCTTGATCATTCGCGACCTAGAAAAGACACATTACTGTTTACCTATTGTTGCTCTTGTTTATGATGTGGCACTATGCGGTTACCTTGGTTGTTTCATACATATATGTAAACCGATTTTAAAATGATATGTTTTCATTTAAGTACTTTCTGATTTCGCATACTTAGTACTGTTGTCTTGACCTCCTTGAAGCTGCGTTCATGCCGCGGTAAGGGCAGCAGTGCTAGATCCACATCCTTAGGATCTACGTTGGTGTCTGAGCTCCATCTTCTAGGAGGCTCTACTTTTTGGGTATGATCTCCTGTTGTAGTTAGTTTTTGCTGATCGAGGTATGGCGGGGCCTGTCCCGCCATAGTTGTTACTTTCTTAGAGTGCGTAGTCTGTTTCTGATTGGGATGTAGCAAAACTATGTTTATGTATATATCGAAAGCGACATTTTCTCACATAAAGCGTATCTCTTTTTACAAGCTGTTTCATGTCTTGTTTTATATTCCGATTACTCGATGTATGACTACTTGGGTGCGGGTAAGACACGATCCACGGGCCGAGCGAGTCGTGACAAAAGTGGTATCGAGCGATTAATCCTCGGAAAGTGTCTACGACCGTATCTAGTAAGTCTTGATTATCGGTGTGTTGTGCACCACAATAATCGTCGAGGCTATAGGATATTTAGGATTGGTTTCCATTCTTCTCACTCGAGATCGTGCTTTAGAGGCGTGTGTAAGTTGGACCCCTCTAACGTATTCCTTTTACATACGATTATGCCTCGCGTAAAGCAACCGGGCGAAGAAGCGAAGCGAAGAGGCGCCGATCGGACACCGAGATTCGAGGGCTCGTGCCCGATCTATACCTCGACGGCGAGTTCCATGACGCCGCCGGCCCAGCGAGACCACGGTACCACACCTCGCATCCCCACGGCTGGGGCGGAGAGTTAGGGTACTGAGAGATGGCTATTGGCGAGAATCGTGGCGAACGTGAGGCAGTGGATCACGGCGATTCGATTCGGCCATAGTCGTACCGTGGTTCACCCGGCGAGAGTTTGAGGCTACGAGATTTCCTGAGTTATAGCCCGCCAGAGTTTTACGGGTCGAGGCCGGAGGATGATCCACAGGAGTTCATCCGTCAGCTACAGAGGATTATGAGAGTGATCAGAGCGTCGGAGACCGAGTCCGTGATCTTCGGTTCACATAGGCTGCGTGATACCGCAGTCGATTGGTTTGACTCATGGGAGTTATCCCGGGAGAGCACGCGTCCCGGCTACTTGGGATGAGTTCTCGGAGGCTTTCTCACTCACTTCTTGCCTCGCGGATGAGGAGAGCGCGGGGTGACAGATTTTTCTTCTTTGAGGCGGCGAGGCGCCTGATTAGGGAGTACAATGTCGAGTTTGATTCATTGGCTCGATATGTCCCAGCGTTGGTAGCGAATATGGAGGATAGGGTGCACCGCTACGTCAGGGCTAGATGATTATATGGCCGAGTCTTGTGCGGGTGTTTCTCTTGGCCGGGTATGGACATTACCGCATGCGAGCTCATGCACTTGGATCACGAGGCGTAAGGACCGAGCGGGTTGACAACATCGCGAGAAGAGGACCGGGGCGGCGAGGTCCTTTGGTAGTTATCGTGGTGGGCGGCCTCAGCGGCGGTCTGGGTCGCACCACGGCCGGCTCGAGCACTCCTGCGCGTCAAAGCCGGCCGAGTATGCGAGGCGGGGCGAGGCCCGGGACTTGAGACTTTCGGGGTGGCGAGAGGTCTTGGCGGTCGGGACCACCCCGCCGGTGTGGCCGTCACGGTAGATCCCATTGTCGGGAATTGTGGTACTCCTCAGGGTTTATTCTGATTGCGGCGGGCGGGTCATATTTCGAGCTTGTCCGATCGAGCGGCGGGTGGTAGGGCTCGGCTACGAGTGCATTGCGGTTCATCATCTCCTACGATTACTCACCCGGAGGACAGGTACTCATGGGCGGCCAGTCGCGGCGGAGGTCGTGGCGCGGGTCCAGATTCTAGCGGTCCTCGAACCGCATTTATGCCTTGTCGGTAGGCGGGATCGGAGGCCTCACCGATGTAAATCCACGGTACCTTATCGGTTCAGGTTTGATGTGTATGCTTTGATAGATCCGGTTCTACTGCATCACATATATCTCCCCTTGTTGCTAGTAGGATAGGGATAGAGCACGAGTCCATAGACCCTTCGAGGTAGCTACGCGATGGGTGATTCGGTGGTAGCTCGGCGGGTATATAGGGCTTGTCGGTGACCATTCTGATCGTCGGACCTGGCCGACTTGATAGAGTTGGATATGATTGATTTCGACGTGATCATGGGTATGAATTGGCTAGCTTCGCTACGCCAATGTGAAGCTGCAGAGAGGTAGTGCGGTTCCGGTTTCGGAGGCCGGTTGTTGAGTGGGAGAACGCACGGTATCGTAGAGGTAGGTTTATTTCCTACCTCAAGGCTAGGAAGATGGTGCAGAAGGGGTACATTTACCATCTCGTTCGGGTGTTTGATACTGAAGCTGCGGTACCAGATTTTCAGTCAGTTCCAGTAGTCAGAGAGTTCCCAGACGTGTTTCCAGACGACCTCCCGGGTATCCCTCCTGAGAGGGAGATTGAGTTTTGTATAGATGTGTTGCCAGACACTCGGCCTATTTCCATTCCGCCATACAGAATGGCACCTGCCGAGTTGAGAGAGTTGAAGGATCAGCTTAGAGACTTGCTGGAGAAGGGCTTCATCAGACCTAGTGTTTCTCCCTGGGGAGCGCCGGTATTGTTCGTGAAGAAGAAGAAGGGCGGGGCCGCGCGTGTGTGTTGATTACTGAGCGGTGAACAAGGTGACCATTAAACGAATACCCCTTCCCGGGATTGATGATTTGTTCGACCGATTGCGAGTGCGAGATGTTTCTCGAGATTGATCTACGGTCGGGCTATCATCAGTGCGAGTCGAGAGGTGGATGTCCCTAGATCGCATTCGGACGATGCGTGCATTATGAGTTGGTCATGTCTTTTGGGTTGACGATGCTCGTGGTATTCATGGATTTGATGACCGAGTGTTCAAACCATTTTGGACACGTTTGTGATAGTGTTCATTGATGATATCTTAGTTTATTCTCGCTCGGAGCGGAGCATGCGAGCATTTGAGGCTGTCTTGTGATTCTCGAGACCAGCGATTATCGCCAAGTTTTCCAAATGTGAGTTTTGGTTAACCGGTGGCTTTTCTTGGGCATATTGTGGGTGATGACATTCGAGTGGATCTGGCGAATCGAAGCGATCGGGACTTGGCCTGAACTACTACTCCGGCGAGGTTCGCGATTTTACGGGCCTTGCGAGTTATTATCGGCGGTTCGTAGAAGTTTGCTTATCTGCACCATTGACTAGGTGACTCGAGAAGACAACTAAGTTTCGGATGGGTGATGCTTGTGGCGAGTTTCGATTCTTGAAGGAGAGGCGGCAGCGCCCGTTCTTACTCTTCCGCAGGGTCGACGGTTATGTCGTGTATTGTGATGCGTCAGGCATCGGGTTGGGATGTGTGTTGATGCAGCAGGGCAAGGTTATAGCGTATGCATCCCGACAGCTGAAGAAACACGAGAGGAACTACCCCACCCACGATTTGGAGTTGGCAGCGGTGATTCACGCCTTGAAGATCTGGAGGCACTATTTGTATGGGGTTCATGTGGATATTTATACAGACCACAAGAGCCTCCAGTATATCTTCAGCCAGAGGGAGCTGAACTTACGACAGAGACGGTGGTTAGAGTTGCTTAAGGATTACGATGTTGATATCCTGTACCACCCGGGGAAGGCCAATGTTGTGGCAGATGCTCTTAGTCGTAGGTCGATGGGGAGTCTATCAGATGTGCAGCCAGATAGGAGAGACATGGTTCGTGATTTGCATCAGTTAGCGAGCCTTGGTGTCCGTTTGATTGATTCTGATAGCAGTGGGGTTCGAGTTCGTGAGGTTGCCGAGTCTTCCATCGTCGAGGAGGTGAAGAGGCAACAGTTCGAGGATCCGGTTTTGACACGTTATCGTGATACGGCTCTTCGTGAGGGGAAGGGTCCTTTTGAGGTAGCACCTGATGGGGTGCTAAGGTTTGAGCGAGTTGTGTGTTCGGATGTTTGAGGACTTGGCGGAGTTCTTGGGAAGCACACGGTAGCGGCGTTACTCTATCCGTCGAGTCGACCAAGATGTACCACGACCTTAGATCTATGTATTGGTGGGATGGCTTGAAGAGGGGCGTTGCGAGTTCGTAGCTCGGTGCGTGTTGTCGGCGGTGAAGGTAGAGCACGGAGGCTGGTGGTTTATTCTGACGATAGAGATCCGACACGGAAGTGGGAGGTGATCAACGTGGACTTTATCACGGGATTACCTCGCACTCGGAGAGACATGATTCTATATGGGTTGTCGTCGACGGTGTGAAATCAGCCCACTTTCTTCCCGTTAGGGCGACTTTTGGTGAGGATTATGCGGACTTTACATCAGAGATCGTCGGACTACATGGAGTCCCTATTTCGATCATATCGCACAGAGAGCCCGGTTCACGGCTAACTTAGAGGTCTTTCGAGAAGGTTTGGGGGCGCGAGTGAGCACAGTCTGCATTCCATCCGCAGAGCAGACGGACAGCGAGCGCCTTATCCGCACTCTTGAGGATATCTTTGCGAGCTTTGTGTTATTGACCGAGGGTAGTGGGAGGATCATTTGCCTCTAGTTGAGTTTGCGTATAATAATAGCTACCACTCCAGTATTCGATGTCGCCTTATGAGGCCTTGTATGGGAGGAAGTGCGGTCGCCTATAGGTTGGTTCGATGTGGGCGAGTGCGATTAGTGGGACCATTTGGTGCGGCGGCGATGGATAAGGTGAAGCTTATCCGGGAGAGGTTCTTGGCGACTCGAGTCGGCAAGTCATCGCGGATCATCATCGTCGGCATCCGGAGTTCGAGGTTCATGATTGGGTTTTCCTAAAGGTGTCACCCATGAAGGGTGTGATGAGATTCGGGAAGAAGAAACTTCGGCCCAAGGTACATTGGGCGTATCAGTTGTCCGCGAGGTAGGCAAGGTTACTATGAGTTGGATCTGTCGTCCGATCTGGAGGCAGTGCATCCGGTGTTCCATGTTTCTATGCTGAGGAGATGTATCGGGGATCCATCTAGGGTACACCCGATTGACGATGTCCAGGTGACCGAGGGGTTATCGTATGAGGAGATTCCCATAGCGATAGTCGATCGTCAGGTTAGGCGTCTGCGGACCAAGGACGTGGCTTCCGTCAAAGTCTTGTGGCGGAACGAGCTCAGGGAAGAGATGACGTGGGAAGCTGAGAAGGACATGAGGCAGAAATATCCTCACCTATTCCCCACACCTCCAGGTAATTCACTTTCCTACTTGTAAATTTTCATTATCGTTTATGCCTAAGTGTTGTTCTGTGGCCGTGTGTGGCTTTTGCAACTGTTTAAGTTATGAAGAATCTTATCGTTAACTGTCTTGGGAAGGAACATTCGGGACGAATGTTTCTAAGGAGGGGAGAATGTTATACCCCGTATTTCCTGAGTATGTACGTGAGGGCGTACGTACGAAAGTTTAGCCTTAAAGTAGGCAATGGGACGTTTTTTTTTGGCACAACTCATTAAAAGAATCGTTTTCCGATGAAACGTTTTACACAACTCGCGTAGGATAAATTCCGGCTATGTCATTTCTAATTTTTGCGGATTTTTCCGAGAGACGAAACACTTTGGACCAACGAGAGGGCGACACTTGTCACCCTCTCATTGATGGATGTGAGGCGGAAATGGACCGAAATGGATTGGCTATTTTGTCAAGTAGTTGGTAGGATATTTTGTGTGCAAGTTGGCTAAGGACACTTGCCCAAATCTTGACCTTACACTTGCCTTGCACTTGGCATAATCTTGGCCATTGGTTGGCCATCCCTTGACCTATAAATACCCCTCTTGTGATGAAGAGTTCTTCATCCACAAATTCCTTTCCAAGTCTTGAAAATCCTTCCCTCTCCCTTGTAGCTTTTCGTCCAAACACCTATCCCCTTTTTGAGAAGCTTAGCCGAGGCTATCCCCCCCCTAGCCAAAATCTACCCCCTCCCTTGGTAGAAAAGTTGCCTTCTAGTATTGTTATAATGCCCAAAATACCCTAGCCCAAATCCCTTAGTACTTAGTAGAAGTTGTGAAGAACTTCTAAGGTTTCCTTGGAGCTATCGGAGCGTCTGACTTAGGAGCTAAGCCTTGCTCGGATCGACTTATATCTAGGATATTATTGGGCTTACAGGGTAAATAATCCTAACCCTCTTTTGTATTAGAGAATACATACTGTAGAAGTATAAGAATAAGTATTTATACTTAGAAGGATATTAAAGAATTGAATTGAACTGTTATCACAGTAGAAGGGTATAAAAGAAGAATAATCAAATCGTACTTACATGGGAATTTGTTTTCACGATGAACTTGAGTAGCTCAGGGTAGGAAGTGCTGCCCAACTTTCCGTAGGATATAGAACCCTACGCTTAGAATCATTTACGAGTAGTGCGAGCGTTGATAGGCGTGTCGACTATTATAGGTTGATTCTCTGCGCGACATATTGACTTGGCGGTGGTTTTCGAGAAGGTATGTGATTCTTCCTAAGCATGATATTTTAAAATATATATATAGTACGGTAGACGTACATGTGTTAACTGAATAATAATTACGGCAATGTCTTTTGACTTAAGCCTGAATAATACTTATGGCAATGTCTTTTGACTTAAGCCTGAATAATAAGAATCTTGATGCATTTCAAAAGAATACTGAATCATTTTTAACAGAGGAGAACTAATTGGTTTTTAAACAGAAAACTTAAGAGTTATACTAGCTTTATGGGAAGTTAGGTATAACAACTTAAGAATGATAAAAGGAACAGTTTACTTATGTGTTTATAACAGACTTACATTGATCTATGGAAAGAATAATAAAATGGTTTGATAAGTAGACATGATATGATGTTATGTGTGTTAGTGTCTTGTAACGTTTGTATAAAAGGGTATTCTTGTTATGCTTATGTGTTTAACGATAATCTGTTATGTTAGTATTATATCACTCACCTCTTGACATAAATACCGGGGGTTAAGGCGCCTCCGTCACGGGGTATACCTCGGGCGATGCAGGTGACTATGATGCGAGGACACCTCATGCGGTGCATGTGACCTATGCGAGCTACGAGAGTTCGAGTTAGTGTGCGGGGTTATACCTCATGCGGTCTATGTGGCCGTGCGGACTACGAGTCGGGGCGATCGAGGAGTAGCTACCCTCGATGCGGGGTTATACCTATGCGGGCCTATGTGAGTGGCCTATGCGGACTCGAGTCGAGATTAGGCTTGCTTAATGATACTATGGGCAATTGGTCTGCTTGATCATTCGCACCTAGAAAAGACACATTCTGATTTACCTATTGTTGCTCTTGTTTATGATGTAGCACTATGTGCGGTTACCTTAGTTGTTTCATACATATATGTAAACTGATTTTAAAATGATATGTTTTCATTTAAGTACTTTCTGATTTCGCATACTTAGTACTGTTATCGACCTCCTTGAAGCTGCGTTCATGCCGCAGGTAAAGCAGCAGTGCTAGATCCACATCCTTAGGATCTACGTTGGTGTCGGAGCTCCATCTTCTAGGAGGCTCTACTTTTTGGGTATGATCTCCTGTTGTAGTTAGTTTTGTCTGATCGGTATGGCGGGGCCCTGTCCCGCCATAGTTGTTTACTTTCTTAGAGTGCATAGTCTGTTTCTGATTGGGATGTAGCTGCAAAAACTATGTTTATGTATATATCGAAAGCGACATTTTCTCACATAAAGCGTGTCTCTTTTTACAAGCTGTTTCATGTCTTGTTTTATATTCGATTACTACGATGTATGACTACTTGGGTGCGGGTAAGGCACGATCCACGAACCGGGCAGGTCGTGACATTTAAACTGCTCCCATGCATCATATAGTGATTCTCCCTCCAGCTGGTAAAAGTTATTCATCTCTCCTCTGAGCCTTGCTGCTTTGGATGGATGAAAGAATTTGGCAAGAAACTTCTGAGCCAATTCTTGTCATGTGTTAATGGAGTTCGCCTGTAATGAGTTCAACCAGATCTTTGCTCTATCCATGAGTGATAATGGGAAGATTCTCAACCGAATGACATCACCAGTAATACCATTGTACTTAAAAGTTGCACACAGCTCTAGGAAGTTTGCTAGATGCATATGGGGATCTTCAGACGGTAATCCCCTAAACTGAACTGAGCCTTGAACCATGTGCAAGATTGCTGGTTTGATTTCAAAATTATTAGCTTCCACATCTGAAAACCTGATGCAAGTCTGCACCTCTGTAATTGTCGGCATCATATAGTCCCCTAAGATCCTCTCTGCAGAATGCGGGACTTGTCTCATCACAACCGGTAACTCATCATTCCCCACGTTCTTGTCTTGCTGATTTTCCATTGCTAAAGAATCAGCAATTCTCTTGTCTTTCCTGTTCTGTTTGCACAATCTTTCAATCTCAGGGTTCAGAGGGATATGAGTGTCTGCTCCTCTCCTACTTCGCATAAACTAAGTTCCTGAAATCGATCAAAAACAACTAACAGATCACGACAAAACGTTCAAAAATAAAAATTAATAAAAGATAGAAAATAAAAACCAAATTAGAAATAAAACTAGATAATTCGATATTGATAGTACTCCAGTCCCCGGCAAAGACGCCAAAAACTTGTTGCGATATTTCTAGATGCTTACGCAAGTGTACGTATCGTTCAAGTAATAAAGATCTGTAAGACCACGTTATCGTCCACATAGACTGATTTATCAAGTATCGAATATCTAATCATAACCCTTGGTTACATTATATAACTACATACTAGTAGCAAAACTTGGACACTTAGTAAAATTTCAAGAACTTGTTGTGCACAAGTGAGGCTCTCAGCCAAGCCCTATCTTGAAGAACAAAATTTCTTTAATACTTATTGATAAATCCCCATACTCAAACCAAAGATCCCTAGTAGTATACTAAGCATAAACAACCTCTTAAATCCCGAAAATACTACATGGATCCGTTAGTCGCACCTTGAAACCCTAAGGTGTTCTTGAACTTTTATGGTGAAACTTGAAGAGAAGTTGGTTGTGAGCTTCTAAGGGTCGCTTATTATGGAATAGAAAGTAAAGAAAAGGATCTAAAGTTGCTAAGGATTGACTTTTAAACTTGGATTATATTTGGGCTTATAGAGGTAAAAATCTTTGTCTTCCAAATGTAATTGAAGATTTCATGTTATAGTAGTATATAAATGAACTTGTGATATAAGGAATGAATATTAATAAGTGTTGGGATATTTGGAGGGTCAAAACCAAGACATGGCATGTTAGCCATTGAAGTTGTTAATCAATTTGGTTGTTAGTTATAATCGTTACATGTTATATAAGAAAGGGAATATGGTTGTTAAAATTGTTATGACGTATATAACATGTTGGAGTAACGACTTGAATTAAAGAATTGAAAAAGGACTATATGTTGTATTGTTATTTGATTGTGGCCGAGAACACCTAAGTGTGTTGATTAAAAATGGACTAATTAATGGACTAGTTATATATGAATTGTGGGGCAGAATTTTACACGTCCAGCTAGGAGTGTAATCCCCTTTGGTTAGCTGATTGGTTGTGCCTTAAATGTGGCGTGTTGGTTATTGATTTCGGGCCTTGAAAAAAGTGGAAAAGTACGTAGAAACAGGGGAAGTGCTGTCCAATTTTCCGTAGAATAAGAGACCTTATACTTAGTATTATTCTACCTAAGAAAGCTAGAAGTTGATAGACGTATTATGGTCATTATAGGTTGACATTCTACGTGCGGCGTATTCAACTTAGCGGGTGGATTAAGCCGAAGAGGTATGTGGAACTTTCCCTATCTTCTTGAGCATGAATTTTATAAATGTATAGTACGGTTGACGTGCATGTCTTAAATGAATTCGGTTTCATTTTGGTACCATTGACTTGATTTAAAAATGTACAAGTTTAGTTGAGTCGGAAAGTTAAACTCACTTGGTTTTAAAGGATAGATGCCTTAGTTCTCGAAAGCATAAAGTTGTTATAATGGCCTTATGGGAAGTTAGTTATAACGACTTTATGGAAAGTTAAAAGAGTGGTTTACTTGAATGATTTAAAAGAGAATAAATGATTTAATTTTGAAAGTATACGATACTTGATTTAAAGAGTATAAGTAACTTGATTTAAAGGTATAGGTTACTTGAGTTTGGAAAGTAGAAGTTACTTGATTTTAAAGCCTTGAAATGAATTTCTAAAGGTGTAGTAACTTGATTTGAAAAATAGACATGCCTTGATACTACAGGTGTTAGTATCTTGTGGCTTTTATATGAAAAGAGTTCTTTTTAAAGGAATAGAAGTACGTAGTACTTTGAGGTTAAATTCCGGGATTTTTACATGATAGTGCCTTAAGTTTAATTAATGAGAGTTAAAGATTGCTAACTTGCATATGTTGTTCATGATGACCGTTAGTGTTAGTGTTATATTATTTATTACGGGGTCAATCCCCGGGTCATTTTGCATTTCCGTGAATTTCCTCCCCACTATGCGAGTATTGCGTATATGCTCATTGCGGGTCCGTAGGGCATATGCGGGTGAAATAGTCCTATGCGGGTGAAATAGTCCTATGCGAGGCAAATTGCCTCATGCAGGTCCACACGACCTATGCGGGTGAAATAGTCCCAGGAGTAGAATTGCATAATGATGCTACGGGCGGGTGACCCTCATTTGATCATAAGCTTCCTATTTTTAAACGGTAAAGTTTACTCTTATTTACTCTCATTATTAATAAGGCACAGTCTACTGTTAATTTGGTTATCATATATGTCTCCAACTTTATTTTAGACTATATAATTTCATTACAGTACTTTCAGTTTCACATACTTGGTATATATTTTGTACTAACCCCCTTTCCTCGGGGGGGCTGCGTTCATGCCACAGGTAGAGGTAAACAGGTTGCTGATCCTCACTTTTAGGATCACTGTTCAGCTTTTGGGAAGCTCCACTACTCCGGAGGCTTATCTTTTGGTATGGATCCCTGTTGTTGTAGATTTATGTACATTCATGGGTATGGCGGGGCCCTGTCCCGTCATAGATAGGGTCCAAACTCTTAGAGGTCTGTAGTCATGTATGTGGGTTGGACTTGTAATAGATGTAGCTCTTTTGTTTATGTATATATATATATATATATATATATATATATATATCGTAAAGGTGGCCTTATCGCCACTGCTTTGTTTCACATTGACGCATGTCTATGAGCTTTATTTATATTCCACTGGTATTCTCTGATGTTTACCTGTAAGGGTGCTCAGGTAGGGCACCAGTCGCGGACCCGGGGTCGGGTCGTGACAAATTTAGCCTGTCTAAATAACTACAGCATATTCAAATCTCCCCTCTCGGATCTCGATTCGAAATCATATAAGTTATGACAATTAGTGATCAATTAATTATCAAGCAATCAAAATAATATTGAATAGATCTTAATATACTGAAGAAGAACTCAATAACTATGCATTAACTATATGAAATAGTTTCAAGAAGATTCGACGGAAAACTCTAATAAAGTGATTAGCTCCTAGACATTGTCATGCTAAGAACTAATACAAAATCCAACATAAACTGAAATAAAATAAATGAAAGAAAAAGGACTTGAACAAGAGTAGTCTCCAATCTTGTGTCTTGCCTCCTTCTTTGCCTCCACAAAGTATGATATGAAATAAGACATGGTTTATGGTATTTATATCTGAGAAAAACCTTGCTTCGGACCCTTTTATCCTTACTGAAATTCGGCCCAAAATCTAGAACTTTTCGCGTCGGCATCGCGGTTCCTTCGATGTAGCACCACGGTGCTAATTGGCTGAAATCGTTGGGCTGCTCGATGGAATGGATGCACCGCGGTGCTGCTGCCAGGCACCGTGGTTCCTTCGATGGTGATTTTTCGTCCTCAGCTACTGGAATTTTTATGCCTCGGCTGAAAACTTTTCGGTCGCGGTTCATCAAAGACCGCGTCCCTTGGTCATGACCGTGCTCTTCTCTCTGCTTCGTCCGCACTTTGATTTCTTCTATTCTTCTCGGGACCTTGTAGGCTTCATTTTTTGGGCTGTGCTTGTACAATTTTATCCTCAATTAAGCTCATTTCATCCTTAATTATGTAATTCCTCCTTTAGGACCGATGTGATTCAAAAGACAGAAAAACAACCTAATACTATACTAAACACAAACGAAAAGAGAAAAATACTTAACTAAAAAAGGACTCAAAAGAGTGTATAAAATACACTCAACACAGCCTGAGCATTCAGCCTCCTCCCGCTCCGTCTGAGGGGGAGTAGTAGCGAATATTCTTCAAATATTCACAGTATATATCGTATTTATTAGTATCATGTATTTTAGGTAACTTATGATTCTTATTGTATTAGAAATCACCTTTGTACAATTATATATATTGTCATTAATAAAAGAAATTGTAAGAGAAATTATTTCAACATCTTACGATCATCAAAGGCATGTGACATAAAAATATACGTTCAAAGCTTTGCCACAAATCTTAGACCTCATAGGTACCCATGAGCATCCTAAGATTACATCACCTGTTGAAATTCGAATTTTATTGCTTTTGAAAAATTCTAGCGGAAGTCTGTCATAGTCTCTATAACGATACTATCAGAGTGTGCGTGTGTGTGTATTACAATTTACAACATAAGGTTGTAGGATAGCAATGTACACATTTTTGTTTCACAAAATACCCCTGCCACCTCATTAAGCTGAGAACTTTTAAGGCCATTTTGGTCTTTTCCTAAATTCTCCAATTTCCTCAAAATTCCATCCCTACAATACCCAACCCCCATGTGCAATTCCATGGCTGTTTCATTGCAGTTCTCCAATGAAATTGTCAAATTTCAAATTCTTTATAAACCGACTCCCCATTTTTTAGCATTGCTTTTTCTCTCCTTTTTATTTTTTTCTCTTTCTAAGATTGAGAGGGATTCAGTTCCAACTAGTAAGGGTGTGTTCGGTAGGAAGGAAAAAAAATTCCTCAAAAAATGACTTTTGAAAAAAAAGTAAATTTCTTATTTATTTTCTCATGTTCGATTGATTAATAAAAAATATTTTTCAAAAAACACACCTCATCTTCACCCACCCTTACCCCACACCACCACACCCACCCCAACCCCACACCCACCCCCCTCCCCCTCCCCAATCACAATCCACCCATATCAAATTTAACAACACAATTTATTTATTTTATAAAAATTTATAAAAATAAAATAAAATATATGAAATAGAAAATTAGGGAGGAGGTATGGGGAGGGAATTAGTGGGTGTTGAAGAAAAAATATTATAAGATGATATTAATCTCCTTGATGAGTCTTTCTCATTAATATCAATATATATAGTGTACAATATACATTCCTTATACAATAGGAATCTTAGTCTTAATTACAATAGGAATCCTAGTTTACCATAATTATATATCACTAAATATTTATACAATATATGCGATATATTCTAATTATGGTAGATATACTTATTATACACGTTTACACACCCCTCAGTCGGAGCGGGAGGAGGTCGGACGCTGATACTGGATCTGAAGTCAATAAATAATTGTTGGGGAAGTCCTTTGGTAAATATATCTGTGTACTGATATGGTGAGGGCACATGTAATACTCTGACATGTCCTAGCGCAACTTTCTCACGGACGAAATGTATGTCCATCTCAATGTGCTTGGTTCGCTGATGTTGAACCGAGTTGTAAAATTGCAGATATGTTATCACAGTACACAATAGATGCCTGACGCAAAGGACACTGGAGCTCTAACAGTAAATTTCTGAGCCAACAAATCTCAGTAACCACATTTGCAACGCCTCTGTAGTCGGCCTCGACCCTGGAACGAGATAGAGTGACTTGTCGCTTGGCAGATCATGAAACCAGATTATCCCCTAAAAACACAATAGCCGGAGGTGGAGCATCGCGTGTCCGGACAACCTGCCTAATATGCATCCGTATAGGAGAACAACCTGTTTGGTGCAGAGGGGTATAGGTGAAAACCATACTCAAGCGTGTCCTTAATGTATCAGATGATACGCTTAAGGGCAGTGAAATGAAACTCCCTGGACATACATAAATAGGCATACCTGCTGAACAACATAAGCAATATCAGGTCTGGTAAATGTGAGGTACTGAAGTGCACCTGCAAGACTCCTATAAAGAGTAAGACTGGAGACTGGGGCACCATCCATTGCACTGAGCTTGGATTTTAAATCAACCGGAGTGGACATGATTTTGCAATTCGCCATCTTAGCCCCCTGTACACAATTTCCTCTGCATACTTATGCTGACTCAAGAACATGTGATTGGCAGACCCGATCACTGATATCCCCAAGAAGTAACTCAACTTTCCCAAATCAGTCATTGCAAATTTGGTCTTAAGTAAAGCAATAATATCATTTTTCAACCCACCAGATGAGGCAGTAAGGACAATATCATCCATATAGAGTAGTAAGTAAGCAATGCTACTACCTCGATGAAAAATGAAAAGAGAATTATCACACCTACTGCATACAAACCCAATCTGTAAAATATACCTGGCAAAACGATCATACCACGCACGGGGGGCCTGTTTCAGGTCATACAGTGACTTACGGAGACGACACACATAGTGAGGGACTGCATGATGAACAACCCAGACGGATGATGCATGTAGACTGTCTCTTTCAGGTCCCCATGTAAAAATGCATTTTTCACATCAAGTTGATGTATCGGTCAGTGTTTGCCCATGGCTATGTTCAGAACTGTGTGAATGGTAGCCGGTTTAACAATCGGGATGAATGTCTCATCACAATCAATGTCCTCCTGCCAATTTGTGCAATTAGCCACAAGTCGAGTCTTATATCTCTTTAGATCTCCAATGTCCCTGAATTTATGACGAAATAGCCACATACAACGGATCACATTCAACCCATCCGGTCTAGGTACTAGATCCCACGTGTGCTTCTTTGTTAAAACATTGAATTCCTTAGACATAACTGCATTCCAATTAGGGTCTTGTTTGACCAATTTGGAGTTCTTGGGAATTAGAGAGATGGTTTGGGCAAACAAGTTAAATTGGATTTTGGGTTTGAAAATCTCGTATTTGGCACGAGTTTTCATTTGGTGAGTGGGGACAGTGGATGGCTGCGGCAGCTGAGTACAGAATCCGAGACAGATGGTATGGTCAGATATGGGGAGGGTGGTGGCAGTTCCGCCGAAGATGCCACGACGCCGCGTTTAGGGGCCGTGGCTCTGACGACGATGGGCAATCACTGTGGTCACTGGAAGGTAGCTGACGACGGTGATGACAAAACATTGGACACGGGTGGCAGAGGGGTTGTTTCGCTGATGCTAGAGTTGAGTTGACTGAGAATGATGAGAGAGATGACAGACTCATCAAGAATGAGTAATCCGATTTTTGAAATTTCTGAGAATTTGAAAACGGGAATATGGTCTCGTCGAACGTGATGTGACGACAGATGTGAATGTGACGAGTGGACAAGTCATAGCAGAGATAACTCCTATGGTTCGGCGGGAAGCCTACGAAGACACATGTAGTGGTCCGGGGTGCTAGTTTGTGAGGGACGGTGAAGGCAAGGTTAGGATAACCGAGACAATCGAATATTCATAAATGATCGTAAGAGGGGACTCTGCTATAGAGGATTTTAGTGGGGGTCATATTGTGAAGGGTACTAGTCGGGAGAATATTGAGAATGTATTATGACATCTTAGCGGCATATACCCAGAAAGAGGAAGGGAAATAAACATGAATCAATAGAGTGTGAATCATATTGTTGATGGTGCGAATGATTCGTTCAACTTTACCATTTTGTGGGGAAGTGTGAGGGCAGGAGAAATGAAAAACCATGTCATTATTTGTACAAAAGCGATGAAACGTAGAGTTATTGAATTCACGCCCATTATCGCACTGAAATGATTTTATACCTTTTTCAAGTTGTGTTTGGATGAATATTCGAAACTTAAGAAATTTGGAAAATACTTCGATTTAAATTTGAGAGGATATAACCAAATATAGTGGGAAAAATCATCTAGTAAGACAAGATAATATTAATGATCGAAGGAACTAGCAATAGGGGATGTCCATAAATCGACATGTATAATATCAAATGGTGCAGAGATAACACTAGTAGATGACTTAAATGGAAGACGAGTATGTTTGCTTAAAGAACAAGAAACACAGTATTGGACAAGCTTCCTATTATTACACATAATAAAATTAGTGCCTCTAAGAAAATTGAAAACTGAGGCTCCTGGATGGCCAAGCCTATTATGCCATGTGGAAGGAGAGATAGCTGCAAGAGAGACGAAAGTGCAAGATCTGGCAGCGGAGGTGGATGAGAATGAATAGAGATCCCCTGTGCTATTGCATCTCGTAAGAGGTGTCCCCGTATGAAGATCCTTCACAGTAAAACCAAAAGGGTCAAAGTCAACAGAGACAGAGTTATTATGAGTAAATTTGCGGACAAAAATTAGGTTCTTAATGATGTGTGGGGGCATATATGACATTTATAAGGGAGAAATGTGGATGAGGTAGTTTTGTGTAGGATGTACCATAGCCCAGAATTGAAATGCGGTGACCATTGCCAACTGTAATATATTGAAGATGCTTTAAACTAAACATTTTGAAAATATTACCTACAGACCGGGTGAGGTGATATGTGGCTCCCGAGTCCATGTACCAAGTGTTGTCTGGTGGCTGCAAGTTTAGCCGCCAAGACCGCCCAAATCGGAGAGCCACGATGGGTGCGGCCGAACCGCCTTGCATAAAGTGGGTTTCTTCTTTACTGGCCGCCGAGTCTTTGAGTCAGCCCAACAACCCTTGTTGAGCATACGGGTTGAAGGGCTGCTATTGGTACTATTGAGGTGCCGCGAAGCTCTGCTGGAATTGTTGAGGCGTCGCAGCGCAACCTAACTGGGACTGGGCATTGGCTGCTGCTGCTGGTTCTACTGGCCGTGACCCTTGCCACGACCACGACCTCTTCTGCCGCCGTGACCCTGCCGCAGTTAGGAGTTTTCCGGCGGGGTTTGGTCGGCAGGAATCTGATTTTGAGGAGGCAGTTCGACGGCTAACGCCTTTTGATTATGTTTATCCTGTTTAGCACGACAGGTTTCTTCGAGCAACAATTGCGAACGAGCTTTGTTGAAACTTGGTAACGGATCCGCCTGTTGAATCATGGTGGCTAAAGAATCATATTCACCTTTTGGGAGTCCTGCAATCAAATGTAAGACCATCTTAGTTTTAGAGACAGGCGTGCCGACGTTGGAAAGTTGATCCGCCACGAGTTTCAGCAGTTTGCAATACTCAGTCATATTGGAGAAGTTTTCAAGATGTGTTGCATTAAATTGTTCCTCTAAATACACAACACGTGTGTGCTTGTTGTCTTGAAAGATTTCCTCCAAACGAATCCACAAGTCGCGGGCTGAGGCACCGAATTTCATGATAGTGAGAAGTAGATCTTGAGAAATACTGCCTAGATCCACTGTTTGACGACGGCATCGAGACGAAGCCATGTAGAATCATCAACCTCCGGGGGTGCGGAATAGAGTTATCGATATGATCAAGCACGTTATAGACACATGCATGAATGCGAAACAGTTCAACCCATGGAGAGTACTGACCGTTTTCTTGATCAAGAAGTACGGGAAGACAATTTTTGATGTTGGTAACGGTTAGGACTGGATGAAAAGATGGTTTTGGTATTTCAGGAGTGATAACGGTGGATGAGGAGGCTGTAGGTATTGGAGGAGAAGTCATGATAGTGGATAAATTTAGTAGATAAGGAGAAGTAGGGAAAGATAGAACCCTAGAAGTGGGAGGGTCCGTCGCGGCTGTAAACCGAGAGAGAGGGGTGGGGGCGGCGGAAGCTTAGAAAAAAACTAGGATTTTGGCTCTTGATACCATGTAAGATGATATTAATCATCCTTGAGGAGTCTTTCTCATTAATACCAATATATATAATGTACAATATACATCTCTTATACAATAGGAATCTTAGTCCTAATTACAAGAGGAATCCTAATTTACCATAATTATATATCACTAAATATTTACACAATATATGAGATATATTCTAATTATGGTAGGGATACTTATTATACACGTTTACAAAAATGTTTAACACTCTTTAAAAATTTGTGTTTGGAGGGGTGGTGTGGTAGGGGAGGGGTCACAGTGAGGGGGAGGGGTCACAGTGAGGGGGAGGGGCCCGTGGTGGGGGGAGGGGTATAGAGGGTTCACAATGAGAGCAGGGGGAGTTGTCTAGAAAACAAAAAAAATTAAAAGAAATTAATTTTTTGAGCGGAGAAGGAGTGGGTAGAGGGGGTGTATAGGGTGGTGGAAGTGGTTGGGTAGTGGTGGAGTAGTTGGTTGAATGTCTCTTGTGAGACTTGTTCTCTCTACTTTCATTAGAGAAGTCATTTTTCTTATTTTTAGAAACTTATTTTACTAAAGAAAATATTTTTCAATTTTTTTGACCAAACGAACAAGAGAAAATTGAAAAACATACCGAACACACCTTAGATCCATACCAAACACACCCTAGATCCGAACGTGTAGAAGAAGGTAATGTGAAATTAAATCAAATATCTAGAAATTAAATTGTTTGATGTGCGTATAGAATATGTTTATAACCCAAAAATAATTTGACAAAGAGGATCAAATTTTATTTTGAGTTTCACGAACCCATTTCTTCTGCACCTACTAAAAAAAAAGTAGATTTTGAAGATATGAAGAGAAAAGGGGAAAAAGGAGAAAAATAAGAAGATGTGAATGAGGATCAGATTTGGCTTGTGGGTTTGAGAGAGGAAGAAGAACGAGGGGGGAAAGAGGAGATGGCACAAAACAAAAAGGAAAGACAAATAATATGTTATACCCCGTAGTTCCAGAATGCGTATGTAAGGACGTATGTACGAATGTATAGCCCTAATTAGGTTAAGGATGAAAATTTTGGAATTTCCAACGGAAAATATTCCGAACCTCGTGTAGGAAAAAAGTTTATTATTGAGAATTGGATTCTCAACTTTGGTATTTAAGACTTTATATAAATTATGGATTTTATTTTTTCGGAATTGGTCACGTAGGGCCCACGGGAGGAATTTACGGTTTGTGAGGCCCACTTTATTTTCAAGATTTTTGGCATTACGGATATTTTCGGAAGATGAAATATTTTGGACGAGTAGGAGGGCGACACATGGCACCCCCATGTGGCCCTATGGCCGAAAATAGGGGGACCCTTGGCCTTGGACGTTTTTAGGAGACATGTGGCTAGCCACATGTCTCATTTTTGTGGTGGACATATGTCTCAAAGTTGTGGTGGACATATGTCTCAAAGTTGTGGTGGACATTTGGTTGGAAGAATCCACTCACACATGGACCCAATATTCACCATACACATGCTTGAATCTTGGCCATTGAATGTCCTATAAATACCCCCTTAAGTTGCAAGACTTCTTCATCCACTTAAACAATTTCCAAGTCACAAAAATACTCCCCCCTTTTGTTGTAGTGTCTCGTCCAAAGCCCCCCCCCCCCCCCTTTTTGTAGAAAAATTTCTTCAAGTATTGTTACTATCCCAAATACCTTAGCCTAAAAATCCCTTGTAGTATTCCAAATTTATCTCTATACTAAGAGCCGGAAATACCACTTTATCCCTTTAGTCGCAAAATGAAACCCTAGGAAAATATTCATAGTTGGTTGAAGTGTTAAAGAGAAGTTGTTAGAAACTTCTAAGGGTTGCTTGGAGCGGTTTGGAGCGTAAGGAATAGGAGCTAAACGTTGCTCAAGATCGACTTATATCTTGGATAATTTTGGGCTTATCGAGGTAATAATCTTTGTCCTTCTATTGTAATTGGAGATTACATATTGTAGTAGTTTAGAATTGAGTATAAGATATTTAGAAGGATGATAAAAGAAGAGAATTGAATCAGTATTTACGTTGGGTGTATTTCTGAGAGACTTGTGTAGTATTGCGGGGAGGGAGGTGCTGCCCAATTTTCCGTAGAATAAGGAACTTTATGCTTAGAATATTCTACGAAGTAGTCTAGACGTTGATAGACGTATTTGACTATTATAGGTTGATACTCTGCGCGCGACATATTCGACTTGGCAGGTGGATTTAGCCGAGGAGGTATGTGATTCTTCCTATCCTCTTGAGCATAATATTTGTGAAATATATATAGTGCGGTGACGCATACGTGTTAACTGAATTTGGTCTCACTTTGATGTCTTTTGACTTGAGTTCTAAATATTAAGAATCTTGAAATATTTCAAAAAGAGTTATGAATCATTATTCGGAAGGAAATTAATACTTGGTTTTAAAAGAATAAGTTCTTTTGGTTTTCCAAACAAATGAGAATGTTTTGATTTATTATAAAGCTTAAGTGTTATACTAGCTTTATGGGAAGTTAGGTATAACGACTTAAGAAAGATAAAAAGAACGATTTACTTACTTGATTATGAAAACCTTGTAATGATTTCTGAAGGTGTGGTAAGTTGGTTTGATAGTTAAAACATGTTATGATGCTACGGGTGTTAGTGTCTTATGACTTTGTGGTAAGGGGGTTTCTTGTTGTGCTTATGTTGATTACGATAAGCTGGTTGTGCTTATGATTATATCACTTACCCTACTGACTTGTTACGAGTCGCGGGTTAGCTACCCCCGATGCGAGGAATACCTACGCGGTCCATGAGACCTATGCGGGCTACTGAGTCCAGAATCACTCGGGTGTTACGCCGACGCGAGGAATACCATGCGGTCCAAGTGGCCATGCGGATTGCGGGAGTCCGAGAAGATGCCGGGTTAGCTACCCCGACGCGGTGAGTACTTCATACGGGTCCAAGGGACCTATGCGACTACTGAGTCCGAGATTAGGCTCGCATAATGATACTATGGGTGAATAGCCTTGCTTCGATCATTAGCGCCTAGAAACGACCGGCCGTTACATCTATTTGCTCTTGTTTATGTTGTGGCACTATGCGTTAATTGGGTTGTTTAAATGCGTATTTGTGAATTGGTTTTAAAATGTTATGATTTCATTTCGATTTTTACGCTTCACATACTTGGTACCACAGGTCGACCTCTTCGGCCGCGTTCACGCCGCAGTAGAGGTATCCGGTTGTTGATCCTCGCTCATGGATCACCGTTACGCTAGGAAAGCCCGTTTCTCTGGAGGCTTATCTTTTGGTATGATTCCCTGTCATTGTAGGTTTATGTACATTCAGGGGTATGGCGGGGCCCTGTCCCGTCATAGTTGTTATAAACTCTTAGAGGTCTGTAGTCCTGCTGTAAATGGGGTTTGTAAAGGATGTAACTGTTCTATGTTTGTAAGTTTATATTCCGCTGGTTACTCTAATGTATATCTACTTGGGTGCCCGGGTAAGGCACCAGTCACGGGCCCGGGAACGGGTCGTGACAAAAGTGGTATCAGAGCAGTTAATCCTCGGAAAGTGTCTACAGACCGTATCTAGTAGAGTCTTGATTATCGGCGTGTTGTGCACCACACCTATAATCAAGAGGCTATAGGATATTTAGGATTGGTTTCCATTCTTCTCACTCTGAGATCGTGCCTTAGAGCTGTATTATAAGTTAGACTCCTTCTGACACATTCTTATGTACCAGTTATGCCTCCACGCAAGGCAACCCGCCCGGGCGGCAAGGCAACACGGAGCTGCTAGTAGGACGCAGAGGGTTACGAGGGCACATGCCCAGTCTTTACCTGATGTGATTCTACAGACGGCAAGTTCCACGACGCCGCCGGTCCCAGCAGAGTTTAGAGCCGCAACAGTGGCTACTGAGACCACGGTACCTGAGCCTCCAGCCCCGCAGCCAGGAGCAGATGATATGAGTCACAAGGAGATGGCCCAGTTATTAGCCAGGATCGTGGCCAGACATGAGGATAGACGGGAGATAGCGGTTCCGATTGTACCCGTAGTTCACCCCAGATCTGATAGCTTGAGACTTCGGGACTTTTTGAGTTGCAGCCCACCTGAGTTCTATGGGTCGAGGACCGAGGATGATCCTCAGGAGTTTATCCGACAGTTGCAGCGGATCATGAGAGTGATCAAGGCCTCGGAGACCGAGTCGGTAGTATTGGATTCACATCGACTGCGTGATACTGCAGTCGACTGGTTTGATTCATGGGAGCTGTCCCGGGGAGAGCATGCGCTTCCAGCTGTTTGGGACGAGTTCTCAGAGGCGTTTCTTAGCCACTTCTTACCTCTGCAGGTGAGGAGAGCACGGGCCGATAGGTTTCTGATGTTGAGACAGAGCGGGTGGACGGTCCGGGAGTACAACGTAGAGTTTGACTCGTTGGCTCGGTACGTCCCCGCGTTAGTAGCAAACATGGAGGACAGAGTGCATCGCTATGTCACAGGGCTCGATGATTATTTGGCAGAGGGTTGCTTGGGTGTAGCTCTACAGGCGGGCATGGACATTGCCCGCATGCAGGCTTATGCACTTGGGTGTGAGGAACGTAGAGGCCGACGGATTGACAGATATCAGAAGAAGGCCATGACGGCAGGGTCTTTTGGTAGCTCTCGGGGCGGACAGCCTCAGCAGCAGACTAGATTTGCACCTCAGCCGGCTCAGAGCGCTCCTCCACCGTCTTCGGGACATCCAAAGTATTCGCGGTCGGGGCCCGGGGCTTCGGCTTCGAGGAAGCGAGGATACTAACCGATCGAGACCACCCTCCTCTCGGTGTGGCCGATGTGGTAGATCCCACTACGGGAGTTGTGGTGATACCTCGGGAGCTTGTTACACTTGTGGCTAGCAGGGTCATATTTCGAGGAATTGTCCGACCAGAGGCAGTGCAGATGGTAGGGTTCAGCCTACAGGGTCTTTCGCCGGGTCTTCATCTCCTACAGTTACTCGCCCCGGAGGGCAGAGTGCTCATGGACCAGCAGTCGCGAGGTCGTGGCAAGGGTCGATTCGTGGTCTTGAACGCATTTATGCCATGTCCACCGCCCGGGACCGGGGCGTCACCGGATGTCGTCACAGGTACATTATTGGTTTCATGTTATGACGTGTATTCCTTGATAGATCCGGGTTCTACCTTGTCCTATATATCTCCTCATGTTGCTGGTAGGATAGGGATAGAGCCTGAGTCCATAGACCCTTTTGAGGTAGCTACGCCAGTAGGTGATTCGGTGGTAGCTGAGCGGGTATATAAGGCTTGCCCAGTGACTATATACAGTCGTCAGACCCTAGCCGACTTGATAGAGTTGGATATGACAGACTTTGATGTGATTATGGGTATGGATTGGTTAGCTTCTTACTACGCCAATGTAGGCGTAGGAGAGATTGATGCGGTTCAGTTTCTGGGAGCGGTTATTGAGGAGGAACACTGTGTCGCCGAGGGGTAGGTTTATTTCTTACCTCAAGGCTAGGAAGATGGTGCAGAAGGGGTATATCTACCATCTTATTCGGGTATGTGATACTGAGGCCGAGATACCAGACCTTCAGTCAGTTCCAGTAGTTAGAGAGTTCCCAGACGTGTTCCCAGACGATCTCCCGGGTATCCCTCCTGAGAGGGAGATTGAGTTTTGCATTGATGTGTTGCCAGACACTCGGCCTATATCCATTCCGCCATACAGGATGGCACCTGCCGAGTTGAGAGAGTTGAAGGACCAGCTGAAAGATTTGCTGGAGAAGGGCTTTATCAGGCCTAGTGTTTCTCCCTGGGGAGCGCCAGTATTATTCGTGAGGAAGAAGGATGGGACGCTGCGCATGTGTGTTGATTACAGGCAGCTGAATAAGGTTACCATCAAGAACAGATACCCCCTCCCCAGGATTGATGACTTGTTCGACCAGTTGCAGGGTGCGAGGTGTTTCTCCAAGATAGACCTGCGATCTGGTTATCATCAGGTGCGTGTTAGGGAGACAGATGTCCCTAGATCGCATTCGGACGTGACGCACTATGAGTTCAGGGTTATGTGTTTCGGTTTGACGAATGCTCCGGCAGTGTTTATGGATTTGATGAATCGAGTGTTAAAGCCATTTTTGGATACGTTTGTGATAGTATTCATTGATGACATCTTGGTTTATTCTCGCTCGGAGCAGGAGCATGCTGAGCATTTGAGGACAGTGGTGAGAGTCCTCCAGGACCGGCGGTTGTATGCCAAGTTTTTGAAATGTGAGTTTTGGTTGGCTTCGGTGGCATTCTTAGGGCACATTATCGGGGCCGATGGTATTCAGGTGGATACGACATAGATCGAGGCAGTCAAGACTTGGCCTAGACCTACTACAAGCAGAGTGCGCGATTTAGGCCTCATGCGGTTATTATCGGAGGTTTGTGGAGAAGTTTGCTTCTATTTCAAAGACCTTTGACTAAGTGACTCGAAGCGGCTAAGTTTGTGGACGGATGCTTGTGAGGAGGGCTTCCGATTCTTGAAGGAGAAATTGACGACCGCCCAGATTCTTACTCTTCCGCAGGTCTAGACGGCTATGTGGTTTATTGTGATGCGTCGGGTATCGGGCTTGGATGTGTGTTGATGCATCAGGGCAAGGTTATAGCTTACGCATCTCGACAGCTCAAGAAGCATGAGAAGAACTACCCCACACATGACTTAGAGTTGGCAGTAGTGATTCATGCCTTGAAGATCTGGAGACATTATTTGTATGGAGTTCATGTGGATATTTACACAGACCACAAGAGCCTCCAGTAAATCTTCAGCCAGAGGGAGCTGAACTTGCGGCAGAGACAGTGGTTAGAGCTACTCAAGGATTATGATGTCGATATCCTATACCACCCAGGGAAGGCCAATGTAGTTGCAGATGCCCTTAGTCGTAGATCGATGGGTAGTCTGTCGGATGTGCAGCCAGAGAGAAGGGGCATGGTCCGCGAGTTACATCAGCTAGCGAGCCTTGGAGTACGTTTGATTGGTTCTGATAGTAGTGGGGTTCGGGTTCGAGAGGTTGCCGAGTCTTCCATCGTCGAGGAGGTGAAGAGGCGACAGTATGAGGATCCGATTATGATACGGTATCGAGATACGGCTCTTTGAGAGGGGAAGGGTCCATTTGAGGTAGAACCTGATGGGGTGCTAATATTTGAGGCGATGTGTGTTCGGATATTGCGGGACTTCGGCAAAGAGTTCTAGGGGAAGCACACAACGCTCGTTACTCTATCCATCCGGGGTCGACAAAGATGTACCACGACATCAGATCTGTGTATTGGTAGGATGGCCTGAAGAGGGACGTTGCAGAGTTTGTTGCTCAGAGCCCGAGTTGTCAACAGGTCAAAGTGGAGCACCAGAAGCCTGGTGGGTTGTTGCGGATGATAGAGATTCCGACATGGAAGTGGGAGGTGATCAATATGGACTTTATTACAGGGTTACCTCGCACTCAGAGGAAGCATGATTCCATCTGGGTTATCGTCGATAGGCTGACAAAATCAACTCACTTTCTTCCCGTCAGGACGACTTTTTCGGCCGAGGATTATACTAGACTTTACATCCGAGAGATCGTGAGACTGCATGGGGTCCCTATATCTATCATATCGGACAGGAGCCCGCCACGGCTAATTTCGGAGGTCTTTCCGTAAGAGATTAGGACGCAGTGAGCCTCGATCGCATTTCATCCTCGCATCGACGCGAGCGTAACGCATCATCCGCATACACTCGAGGATATGCTGCGGGCCTGTGTTATTGATTTCAGGGGTAGCTGGGAGGATCATTTGCCTCTAGTGGAGTTTGCGTATAACAACAGCTACCATTCTAGTATCCAGATGGCGCCTTATGAGGCCTTATATGGGAGGAAGTGCAGGTCACCGATAGGCTGGTTTGATGTGGGCGAAGTTCAGTTAGTCGGGCCGGACTTGATTCAGCAGGCGGTGGATAAGGTGAAGCTTATCCAGGAGCGGTTATTGTCACCGTAGTCGGCATGTGTCGATGCAGATCATCGGCGTCGACACTTGGAGTTTGAGATTGATGATTGGGTTTTCCTGAAGGTGTCACCCATGAAGGGTGTGATGAGGTTTGGGAAGAAGGGGAAGCTCATCCCAAGGTACATTGGGCCTTATCAGGTTGTCCGTAGGGTAGGCAAGGTTGCCTATGAGTTGGATCTGCCGTCCGATCTGGAGGCAGTACATCCAATTTTTCATGTTTCTATGCTGAAGAGGTGTATCGGAGATCCATCTAGAGTGCACCCGATTTGTGATGTCCAGGTGACAGAGGGGTTATCGTAAGAGGAGAGTCCCATAGCGATACTCGATCGTCGGAGTTAAGCGATCGCGACAAAGGATGTGGCTTCCGTCAAGGTCTTATGGCGGAACGAGAACAGAGAGGAAATGACATGGGAAGCAGAGGAGGACATGAGGCAGAGGTATCCTCACTTATTCCCCACACCTCCAGGTAACTCACTTTCCTACTTGTTAATTTTAATTGACATATTTGCTTAAGTGTTATTTTGACTATGTATGGCATTCTTGCTATGGGGGATATAGTTAAGAGGGCCTATATCGATATCTGTTTTGAGAAGGAACATTCGGGACGAATGTTTCTAAGGGGGAGAGAATGTTATACCCCGTAGTTCCAAAATACGTATGTAAGGACGTACGTACAAATGTATAGCCCTAATTAGGTTAAGGATGAAAATTTTGGAATTTCCAACGGAAAATATTCCGAACCTCATGTAGGAAAAAGGTTTATTATTGAGAATTGGATTCTCAACTTTGGTATTTAAGACTTTAAGAATTTATATGAATTATGGATTTTATTTTTTCAGAATTGGTCACGTAGGGCCCACGGGAGGAATTTACAGTTTGTGGGGCCCACTTTATTTTCAAGATTTTTGGCATTACGGATATTTTCGGAAGATGAAATATTTTGGACGAGTATGAGGGCGACACATGGCACCTCATGTGGCCCTATGGCCGAAAATAAGGGGACCCTTGGCCTTGGACGTTTTTAGGAGACATGTGGCTAGCCACATGTCTCATTTTTGTGGTGGACATATGTCTCAAAGTTGTGGTGGACATATGTCTCAAAGTTGTGGTGGACATTTGGTTGGAAGAATCCACTCACACATGGACCCAATATTCACCATACACATGCTTGAATCTTGACCATTGAATGTCCTATAAATACCCCCTTAAGTTGCAAGACTTCTTCATCCACTTAAACAATTTCCAAGTCACAAAAATACTCCCCCCTTTTGTTGTAGTGTCTCGTCCAAAGCCCCCACCCCCCTTTTTGTAGAAAAAATTCTTCAAGTATTGTTACTATCCCAAATACCTTAGCCTAAAAATCCCTTGTAGTATTCCAAAGTTATCTCTATACTAAGATCCGGAAATACCACTTTATCCCTTTAGTCGCAAAATGAAACCCTAAAAAAATCTTCATAGTTGGTTGAAGTGTTAAAGAGAAGTTGTTAGAAACTTCTAAGGGTTGCTTGGAGCGGTTTGGAGCGTAAGGAATAGGAGCTAAACGTTGCTCATGATCGACTTATATCTTATATAATTTTGGGCTTATCGAGGTAATAATCTTTGTCCTTCTATTGTAATTGGAGATTACATTTTGTAGTAGTTTAGAATTGAGTATAAGATATTTAGAAGGATGATAAAAAGAAGAGAATTGAACTGTATTTACAGTAGACTTGTGTAGTATTGCGGGGAGGGAGGTGCTGCCCAATTTTCCGTAGAATAAGGAACTTTATGCTTAGAATATTCTACGAAGTAGTCTAGACGTTGATAGACGTATTTGACTATTGTAGGTTGATACTCTGCGCGCGACATATTCGACTTGGCAGGTGGATTTAGTCGAGGAGGTATGTGATTCTTCCTATCCTCTTGAGCATGATATTTGTGAAATATATATAGTACGGTAGACGTACGTGTGTTAACTGAATTTGGTCTCACTTTGATGTCTTTTGACTTGAGTTCTAAATATTAAGAATCTTGAAATATTTCAAAAAGAGTTATGAATCATTATTCGGAAGGAAATTAATACTTGGTTTTAAAAGAATAAGTTCTTTTGGTTTTCCAAACAAATGAGAATGTTTTGATTTATTATAAAGCTTAAGTGTTATACTAGCTTTATGGGAAGTTAGGTATAACGACTTAAGAAATATAAAAAGAACGATTTACTTACTTGATTATGAAAACCTTGTAATGATTTCTGAAGGTGTGGTATGTTGGTTTGATAGTTAAAACATGGTATGATGCTACGGGTGTTAGTGTCTTATGACTTTGTGGTAAGGGGGTTTCTTGTTGTGCTTATGTTGATTACGATAAGCTGGTTGTGCTTATGATTATATCACTTACCCCCCTGACTTGTTACGAGCCGCGGGTTAGATACCCCCGATGCGAGGAATACCTCATGCGGGTCCATGAGACCTATGCGGGCTACGGTAGTCCAGGAATCACTCCGGGTGTGTTACGCCGATGCGAGGAATACCTCATGCGGTCCAAGTGGCCATGCGGATTGCGGGAGTCCAGGAAGATGTTGCGGGTTAGCTACCCCCGATGCGAGGAGTACCTCATGCGGGTCCAAGGGACCTATGCGGACTACGGTAGTCCAGGATTAGGCTCGCATAATGATACTATGGGCGAATGGCCTTGCTTCGATCATTAGCGGCCTAGAAACGACCGGTTGCGTTACATCTATTTGCTCTTGTTTATGTTGTGGCACTATGTGCGGTTAATTGGGTTGTTTCGTACGTATTTCTGAATTGGTTTTAAAATGTTATGATTTTATTTCAGTACTTTACAGTTTCACATACTTGGTACCTGTTGTACTGACCTCCTTCGGGGGGCTGCGATCATGCCACAGGTAGAGGTACTCCGGTTGTTGATCCTCGCTCATAGGATCACCGTTCTGCTTTTGGGAAAGCCCCGTTTCTCCGGAGGCTTATCTTTTGGTATGATTCCCTGTCATTGTAGGTTTATGTACATTCAGGGGTATGGCGGGGCCCTGTCCCGTCCTAGTTGTTATAAACTCTTAGAGGTCTGTAGTCCTGCTGTAAATGGGGTTTGTAAAGGATGTAATTGTTCTATGTTTGTAAGTTTATATTCCGCTGGTTACTCTGATGTATATCTACTTGGGTGCCCGGGTAAGGCACCAGTCACGGGCCCGGGAACGGGTCGTGACATAATAATAGTGTGTGTTTGGATCTGCGGTGGATATAACTGATTTTGATAGAATTGATTTATGTTTGAATGCAACAATGTAAAAGTTATTGTTATCAATTTATGATGTTTGGATAATTTGGATTAAAATTACTTTTGAACGTATAATTACCAAAATGGAACTAGTTAAATAGATAATAGAATTTAAAGTGCAATATATAATACTTAAATATTAGAATTTAAAGTATGTAAATAAAAATTACAAATAGATAATAGAAATTAAAGTGCAATATAGTACTTAAATATTAGTAGAATATTATTACAATACTAATTTAAAGTGCAATATAGTACTTAAATATTATTACAATACTAATAATATTTTCAGTGATTTTTCACGTCAGAGTCGTCGCGGCCTTGGGAGGAGGAGCCGCGGCGCTACAGGCAATTCTTCAAAAATAACAAAACTTACTTTAAACATTTCGATACTTCAACTTGGGTATATTTATTTCTTTTTTGTTCAATATATAATATATTATAGTAATAATATGCGGAGTGTTACACTCCGTAACCCCAAGGCATATAAGTGAGAACGTGACTAAGAATATAAGGTTTGAATGTTGGAAAGAAAGTGTAGTCACATTTTCAATATGAATTTTTTTTGGTCACGACGAACGTGACGACGTAATGTCTACATGAGGGGTCAGATTCTTTCTAAAATTGATATATGGACTTGGTATAGTATTGTGAAGACTCGGGACTAATAATGTAGGGTCCGCCAAAAATTTCACAATTTTGCGTGGTCCTTCGGAAAATTAGATATTTTTGCCAAGTCTTGAGATATTATTTTTGTGAAGACTTATTTGGACCAATGGGAGGGTGACATGTGTCCCCTGCACTTGTCATTACACTTGGCTTTATTTAGGATAAGTCTTGCAAGACTTTGTCTCACAATTCATATCTCAAGTTTGAGACTTCATTTCTCTTCTCTTTTCTCTCCATTTTCGAGAACCACCTTGAACCATAAGTGAAGATTAAGAGTTGTTAATCATCCTAGATTAAGCATCTTGATTAGGTGCTAAGCCAAGATTAACTCTCTAAGCCTAAAAACCATGGTTGGGCCGTGAGATCCCCAAAGAAAAACCCTAAACTTGATGAACTTTTTGAAGGTAAAACATGAAAGGAAGATGGTTGCAAGCTTGTAGAGGATTCATGAGTGTGATTGGAACTAGAAGAAGTGGTGCAAAACTTGGAGCTAAGGCCGAGAGTTAGGGGTTGTTTTGGCCAAGATTTTTGAGGTTGAAGTACTACTCGTGGCATATTCTACTTGGCGCGTGAAATAGTCAGTGGGGTTGAAGTACATTGAGACGTATACTAATTATCAAGTTGGAATAAGCGGATAAGGTATATGAACTATCCTTCCATCTTTTGACATGATTTATTTGAAAAGTCTATGTGACTTGATTTATTTGGAAAGTCTATGTGACTTGATTTATTTGGAAAGTCTATGTGACTTGATTTATTTGGAAAGTATATGAGTATCGAACAAGCCATTGCAGCGTTTAATGAAAAAGGAATCGACAATCAATATTATTAAAATGAGTGGACTTCCATCTGCATAGAAACTAAGATATAACCAGTTCGTTTTACACTTTTTTTTAGGTCACAGCTGATTAGATAAAGATCATTATAAAAGTATAACCTATTAACGGCTCATATAAGTATTAATTTGAAAAGTATGTGAGACTTGATTTATTTGAAGTATGTGAGACTTGATTTATTTGAAGTAAGTGACTTGATTTTGAAAGTATAAGTTACTTGATTTTGAAAGTATATGAGACTTGGTTTTGAAAGTGTAAGTGACTTGATTTTGACTTAATTTTACAAGTGCTAGTGCCTTGAGTTATTATGAAGGAAAATTTGTACGGCGGACGTACATTGTTTTATTGGATCCTAATACTTATTGATATATGACGTGATAGTACTTTTGGGTTCAAGTCCCTAATATTGCAAGATGTGATAATGCCTTGATTTTTATTAAAACGAAAGAGGTGATAGTGCCTTAGTTTTCTAGAATGAAAGTTTGTTACAACGGTTTTATGGAAAGTCAAAAGATGGTTTAAAATGTCATATGGTTGTATTGATACACCGAGTTCCACAACGGGCCGGGTTATGTTATAGATGCAATACACCGAGTCCCGCAAATGGGCCGGGTTACGTCATATAAAGAGCATTACACCGAGTCCCACAAATGGACCGGGTTACGTTATACAAAAGATTACATTGAACCCCCACAATGGGCCGGGTTATGTCATGTAGATGCATACACAGAGTCCCATCATGGCCCGAGTTACGTTATTGCTGCATTGTCACACCCCGACTTTTCCTAAGTCTTTACTTAGGACGTGATGGCACCTGGACAATTATTTTCCACCATGAGCACCATTTAATTCTCTTTATTTAGAAATTTATACTTATATTCAAATACGGAGCTATTAATAAAAATAACAATAAAGAAATTTGTTTATGACTTTATTGAAAATATAACGTGAGCCCATGCTCATGCAAATATTGTTTCTACATAGACATACTGACAAATATTATTCTAAGTTGGAAGGGAGACCATTCCACATGTGCATTTCGAGACATTGAACCGACATTCGAACTCGACGAGTACCAAGCCCGAACAATGGACTTGGTATGACAAGAGGTCATGGACGATCGCTAGCCTCGCGTGAAGCCTTTCCTCTATCACGCTTTCAAACATGTTAAATAAAGAGTCACCGCATATACAATGGTGAGAACCTTACCCTGCAATTCAAAGTAACACCACAATATTCCAAGTGCAATCACATTATAACGTAATAAGCATATTGCAAAAACATATCAGGTTACAACATTTTTAATTATGCAACAACTCCTCATAGGAAATTCTCGGTTTAACTAACACTTCATTTTATCTCGTATTATACGTTAAGACATTCCCCTGCATTTCCACATGTTTATTACATTTATAAATTTGTGAACGCGTATTCACTTTTCATATTTATATATAGATGAACATGTATTCATCTTTCATATTTGTTGCGTGCAACCCGATCCATTATATTTACGTATTTGTGAACACGTATTCACTTTACGCTTTGTTGCGGCGTGCAACCCGATCCATTATGTTTACGTATTTGTGAACGTGTATTCA
Source organism: Przewalskia tangutica (assembly GCA_029844215.1). Lineage (NCBI taxonomy): Eukaryota > Viridiplantae > Streptophyta > Magnoliopsida > Solanales > Solanaceae > Przewalskia > Przewalskia tangutica. Next base: position 112,454,169 of record CM056718.1, read on the forward strand.
CTTTACGCTTTGTTGCGCGCGCAACCCGATCCATTATATTTACGTATTTGTGAACGCGTATTCACTTTACGCTTTGTTGCGCGCAACCCGATCCATTATGTTTACGTATTTGTGAACGCGTATTCACTTTACGCTTTGTTGCGGCGCAACCCGACCCATTATATTTACGTATTTGTGAACGCGTATTCACTTTACGCTTTGTTGCGCGCAACCCGATCCATTATATTTACGTATTTGTGAACGCCGTATTCACTTTACGCTTTGTTGCGCGCAACCCGATCCATTATGTTTACGATTTGTGAACACGTATTCACTTTACGTTTTGTTGCGGCGTGCAACCCGATCCATTATATATTCATATATTTATGTGAACACGTATTCACTTTTCATATTTTTCAGAAGATCAAATAAATACTATTCTCTTTTCTAACATTCTGTCATTCATACTTGTAACGATTATAACTTTTTAACCATAACTCCAACTAAGGTGTTTCTCAAGCGGAAACTAAGGTAAGACGGGGATCTTTCACTGTACCAAATTTCATTTAAAACTACCTTGGGTAACTAACACAAATTTATCCTCATAACAGCCACATGAAATTTATTTCGGCAGAATGTTTTTATTAAACAACACTCAATCTTATAATAGTCATAACTCCTAATCTGTAAACCCGTTCAAGCCCCATAAATTCTCAAAACGACGAGAACAGAGAGTTACACGTCTCCATGTGAACCATTCTTTCATATTATGTACCATTTGGTACAGTTTTACACGTTTATTCACTGCCCTTCCTGGATCTCGATAGATCCAAGGCAGAAACTTTAAACAGCAATAACTCTCAATCCGTAAGTCGGATAGACCCCCGTAAGGTCTCAAAATGTCCACAACAAAGAGATCTAGAACTTTCATTTAGCAACAATTTTCATATTCCCCACATATTAGTACAGTTTTACGTTTCAACGTTCTGCCCTTCTGGATTCCGACGAATCCGAGGCATCAACTTCAAACTACAATAACTCTCAACTCGTAAGTCCGTTTTAATAAATCTTTATATATATCTGTCCGTAACAGATAGATTTACAACCATGTAAATTTTCATATAATTCTAATAAGTAAAACTCAATAAAAACAGTCTGTAATTATGTCTTTCCGAATTTTGACCAAATCTAAGGCAGGAACTTTGAACTATGATAACTTTCAAACCGTACTTCCATTTTACCTCATTTTTGATTCTATATGATCATATTAGAGAGGTGTGCAATTCTTCCGAATTTCATCAAATTCTAACAATTATAACTCAGTGAGAACAGTTCGTAAAGTTCATGACGCAACTAGTTGTCTAAACAATCAAAAGTTCAATATTTCTTTTCAACACTCAATTCTTATTCCAACATGTATTGAACTAAAAATAAAGGATGTTACCAAGAATTTCTGAGTGAGAAAACTCACCTTGTAAGTGTGAAGATTATTGTTGTGTGGTTGTTAAAATTATCCTTACTCTCTAGTATTTTGCTTCTTGTTCTTCTTGCTCTCTTGGTATTTTTTCCTCTTCTCTTCACTTGTTTTTTTCTGATTTTCTAACCTTTATGTTATGTACTTTGTTTGTGTGTAAATACAATGTATAAGTGGAGAGTTTTCTATAGCCTATGGGAGGTGAAATGACAAGAGTTGGAGGGGAAATGAAGAGGGGGGAAGGGGAGGGAATGAACGTGCATGCTGTTGCACACATCTTTTTTTTTTTTTTTCTTTTCTTTTGTTTTTCTTTTTTGTTTTCTTATTTTCATTTCATCTATCTATTTATCCAACTTTAACACTAACTTTATCTCATGCAATTTATTCTTTGTTTTCTTATATATATATATTTTTATTAACCCAACCACAACTATATTTTTTTTTCCGGGTTTCACATGCATACACTGAGTCCCACAAATGGGTCGGGTTACGTCACATTTTGAAGCATTACACCGAATCCCACAAATGGGCCGGGTTACGTCACATATTGAAGCATACACCGAGTCCCGCAAATAGGCCGGGTTACGTCACACATATTGATAATTACATGGAGCCCCAAAATGAGTCGGGTTACGTTATATTGATGAGTCCATCGAGTCCCTCAATAAAGGGCCGATTTATGTTATATGAGATATGTTAACTATATGTATATGAACTCGATGATCCTCTGAGTAAGCATTCATGATGTTGATATGACTCTAATTGAAAAGGTACAATTGATTTCATGTATTGAAAAGGTACAATTGACTTTTATTTTTATATGACACGGTTGGATCTAGTATTTGATTTTCATACTTGTCCCTGTCATATTTTGCCTGTTATGGCCTCATTACAGTATTTCATGTTTACATACTTGGTACATATTTGTTGTACTGACCCCCTTCTCTGGGGGGCTGCGTTCATGTCCGCAGGCATAGGTACTCAGTTGGGTGATCCTCGTGGTTTGGATCTCTACTCACCTTTTGGGATAGCTCCATTGCTCTGGAGCCTATCATTGTGGTACAGTTTTTGTCTAGAGGTGTTTATGTACATTTATGGGTACGGCGGAGCCTTGTCCTGTCATATGTTGTAGTAAAATTCTTAGAGGTTTGTATTCATATGTGGGTTGGACTCAGGTAGAATTGTATTAAGGTTTGATATATATATATATATACAGTGGCAGCCTTCTCGGTTGACCGACTTTATTTGTGTCGTTTATTGCTTCCGCTTTTGGTATATGTGTTGGGAGGGTATAAGGGTGCCCAGGTAGGGCACCAGTCGCGGGCCCGGGGTTCGGGTCGTGACACGGAGTATTTGAAAAAAATCAATAGAAAAAGGAGAAGGATAGTTTATACCTCGTATAATCGGACAACGTTAGGATGTTTGAGGAGTTTAAAGTTCAATCTCCCTCTTAATCTGCAATTACACATGAACAAATGTCAACTTTAGTAGTATATTTGATTTTTTAATTAAAACAGAACATGAGTACTATATTTGATTTTTTTAGTAATTATTTCTAGATATTTAAAGAGGGTAATGAAAGTTGTATATTTGAATTTGTTTTAGTAATTATTTCTAGATATTTAAAGACGGTAACGAAGGTGGATAGAGTTGTTGATGAAAATTAAAGAGGGTAATAAATGAAAAAGGTAAAATTCAAATTGAAATAAATGGCAGAATTGATTCCGGAGAGGAGAACGAAACATCTCAATTTTGCCAATTTTTACGAAAATAGCAACCCAGAATTACTTCTATCCACCTTCATGTTATAGGTTAGAGACTTAGAGCTATATATATATATTCTCAATTATTGATTAAACTGAAAAAGGGTAAAAGGTGCCCTTGTGTATTAAAAAATAGTTGAAAAATATCTTCATTTCATCCATTCGATCAAATTTGCTATATATATTATTGATAAAAAATGTTCTTAAAATTGGCTAAACATGTATTCCTTCCACCTATTTGATCAAATTTTCCCCTAACGTCATTTTCAGATTTAAAATTATCACTCCATTAACAACACAATTGGATATTCATGATTGATTTAAAGAGTGAAGAATAATTTTTTGTTCTTCGGGTATAAGAAATTATTTAAGATTTCAATTATGTAACGACTAGTTCGAATATGGGGTTTGTTAAACCATTGTAATTCAGTTTAAATAATGAGTGATATGCTAAACTCTTTGTGTAATTTCAATAATCCTCTTAATAAAATTATCTCCATCCAGAGAGTCCGGAACTTAGTTGACCCAATCATTAAGGAAGTGAATCCAAATACTCTAAAAGAAATTGTAATATTAATATCTTTTGCGCTGGAAATTATTGCGCGCAAAGACTTAGTTAAGACCTTTTGCGTAGAAATTTTATGCGCAATAGGGGTATTTCAAATGTCATCGGGTTCTTCCCCGATGGTCCCCACAACTTCATTAAAAAAATCCAAAACTGCCATAATCAAAAAAATTCAAGGTCCCGCATCGTGAAAAGATCGTTTTTTATTAAAATTTCCACTCAAAAGTCAATATTCTCGGTATATTCAAGTCAAGGGCCAAATTTCGAAGTTATGATTACGGAATAAAACATCGTAGAACTCGATTTCAATACTAAAAATAACATTTAATCTAGATATTTTACTATGAACTTTCTAATTATATTGTTAAATACATTATAATCCTAAGCATGATTAATGTTTAATAGTCTTAAATTTCAAAAAATAAAGTATTTTTCACAAATTATTTTTGCGCAATAGGGGTTGTCCGTGCACTGGCAGCAGCCAGTATTTTTTATTCTTTTTTAATTTTTTATTTGATTAGAACAAAGTATTGTAATCTCCTAATTGTTAATTATTTATTAATTGTTTGTTAATTATTTTATTATAAAAAATATAGTAATCTCCTAATAATTTATTTTTTGTTAATTAATTAATTTATTTAAAAAATTATTTATTCCATGTTAATTATTAACATGCTAATTAGTTATCAAATTTTATTTGTTAATTTTTAATTAATTATTAATTAGTTACTTAATATAATTTTCCGTTAAATGAATTAGTTTTGTCACGACCCGACCTCGGGCACGCAACTGGTGCCTTACCCCCGGGCACCCTAGTGATAATACATCAGAGAAACCAGCGGAATAAAACTCATAGACATGGAGCAATATAAAATACGAAACATGCTAACCAATAAGGTCACATTTCTGCATATATATACCAAAAAACCCGAACAGTTACATCCTTTACAAACCCAACTCACAACTGGACTACAGACCTCTAAGAGTTTTGACATAACAACTATGACGGGACAGAGCCCCGCCATACCCCGAATGTATACGCATCTACACCGACAGTGGAACCATACCAAAAGATAAGCCTCCGGAGAAACGGAGCTTCCCAAAACGCAGAACTGTGATCCTATGAGCGACGATCAACAACCAATGTACTCTACCGCAGATGAACGCAGCTCCGGGCGAGGTCGATGCAACAGGTACCAAATATGTGAAACTGAAAATATTGTAATGAAATCATAACGGTCTATATAAAACAGGAGACATGTATGATAATCAAACTACAATACACAATATATAAGCAGTCATGTCAAGTCAGGGACGCATGCCCTCAAAGTCGTTACTCAAATATAACCATGGGTCTCACACCCATAATATCAATCATGCCCGTGGAATTCCTTCTTCACTGCCGGCAGTCCATGATATAATATAACACCAATATGTATACATGAACACCAGGTCCCACCTGTGTCATAAAAATCGTACGGGCCAAGTAGGAAAACCAACCATCAGATCCAGCCTGCATCATAAAATCGACGGGCAAGTAAAGCTAGCTACGATCCACGTCAACAATCGACGGAGTAAGTACGAAGCTACCACGATCCGGCTGCATCACGAGATATGCTCGGGGCAAGTACGGAAGCCATCTACCAGAGTCTGTCGTACCAAACTATGCTATAGAACTGACCGGGGCAAGTACGAAAGCCAACTACGAATCCACTTACAAGAATCGATCGGCAAGTACGGTTAGCTACTGATCCCGTCATACACTAAACCTCATGGAGAGCTAGTCCATGGAATAACAATAAACTGTGAGTTGAACCCGCATCATGACCGCATGCCCCCGGAATTCCTTCATCGGTGCAGACATGTCCATGTAACAATAATAATAGAAGCATACCCGTGGGCCACCCAACGTGTCAGTATGTCCAAGGAACAATATAGTGGAAGCATACCCGTGGACCATCCAACGTGTCAGTATGTCCAAAAGGAACGATATAGTGGAAGCATACCCGTGGGCCACCCAACGTGTCAGTATGTCCAAGGAAATAGTGAGATGACCGGCCCTCCATCGAGAGACGCGGTACCATAAGAATACAACACTTGCACAACAAGGCTATCACAAGTAAGCATAGGCAAGTTACCATACTTCTAGACTTTCATTAACATGTAAACTGATTCACCATTTTATAACTCAAGGTACTTTTATTTTATGTCAACAATCCGGGTTTTAAACCCAAAGTACTACGTACTTCAATTCTCTTAAAAAGACCCATTTTTACGTAAAAACCACACGATACTAATACCCGTAGTATCAAGACACGTCTACTTTTCAAACCAAGTTACTACACCTTTAAACTCAAGTAACTTACTCTTTTCAAAACAAGTAACCTATACTTTTAAATCAAGTTACTTCTCCTTTCTCAAAATCAAGTCGTTTATAAATCAAGTCTCTTATCTTTCAAGATTAAGTCTCTTAACTTATAAGATCAAGCCTCTTAACTTTCAAAATCAAGTCTCATATCTATTAAAATAATCAAGTCTCATATCTTTCAAGATCAAGTCTCAAGTTTAAATTAAATAATTAAGCCATTCTTTTATCTTCATAAAGTCGCTATAACTAACTTCCCATAAAGCCATTATAACACGTTATGTTTTAAACCAACTAAAGACAACCACACTCATTTATGAAATTAAGAGAACTTTATTCTTTTTAAAGACCAAGTATCAATTTCCTTCCGAATAATGATTCATAGCTTGTTAGAATAATTCAAGGTTCTTAACATTTAGAACTCAAGTCAAGGACATCAAAGTGAAACCAAATTCATTTAACACACGTACGTCTACCGTACTATATATTTCACAACAATCTTGCTCAAGAGGATAGGAAGAATCACATACCTCCTCGGCTAATCCACTTGCCAAGTCGAATATGCCGCGCGTAGAATATCAACCTATAATAATCAAATACGTCTATCAACGTCTAGATTTCTTCGTAGAATATTTCTAAGTATAGGATCTCTTATTCTACGAAAAATTGGGCAGCACTTCCCCTGTTTTTACGTACTTTTCCACCTTTTTCAAGACCCGAAATTCAATAACCAACATGCCACATTTAAGGCGCAATAACACAACAATACTAAAGGGGATTACACGCCTAACTGGACGTGTAAAATTCTGCCCCACAATATACAAAATAGTCCATTAGTCCATAGTAAAAACAGTCCAATGTAAATACAGTCCAATGTAAATACAGTCCATTAGTTGGTGTTCTTGGCCAACTACTACAATCAAACTTATCCAATTTTCGGCTAGCATGCCGGAATTACTTCTTTCATCTTCCAACTTATATTCCAATCTTTATATAAGTTATAATAACTTTGTTATTAAGTAATAGGTAACGTTTTTACCATTTTAATGGCTAGCATGCCAATTTCTCGATTTTAACAACTTAACAAGGTCCAAATCTTTTCCATCTTCCTTCCATGTATCACATACTCACTTATATACTACTAACATATATAATATCCAACTTCACAAAGAGGACAAAGTTCATTACCTCAAAGAGCCCAAAATAATCCAAGAACTAAAATGTCACGACCACCACCACCTGGATCGTGCTACCCCTGCACCTCTGATACAACATCAGAGAAAACCAGCGGAAAATAAACTCACAACAAGAACCCATATAGGAAATAAACAGGCTAACCAAAAATGGCTACCTCTAATATAATCAAACTGAACAGTTACATCTCTAACAACCCAAGCTATAACAGGACTACAAGCCTCTAAGAATGAGTAAACACTATGACGGGACAGGGCCCCGTCATGCCCCTGAATGTACAAATATCTACAACACCGGGGAGAACCGTACCAAAAGTCGAGCCTCCGGAGAAATGGAGCTCCTGACACCTGAGTAAAGATCCTAAGAATGAGGATCCATCACCTGCTTCCCCTTACCTGCGGCATGAACGCAGCCCCAGAGGAAGGGGGTCAGTACACAATATGTACCAAGTATGTAAAACTGGAAAATACTATAATAATATCATAAGTTTAAAATAAACTGGAGTCATGGAAGAGAGTCAAAAATACCGTACATTGTGCCTTACTAACAATGAGAGTAACAAGTATAAACTTACTGCATAAAATAGGAGGCTCATGATCAAAACAGGATCTCCCGCCCGTAGTATCATTAAGCAATCCTACTCCTGGGACTGTTTCACCCGCATGGATCCTGTGGACCCGCATAAGGTCAACACCTCGCATGAGACTATTTCACCCGCATGAGACTATTTCACCCGCATGGACCCTGTGGGCCCGCATGAGTACAAGCGCCGCACTCGCATCATGGGTAGCAAATCCATGGCATAAATAGTAATAATAATAATAATAATACATAAATCAGCACAACCGGCTATCGTACATAACATAAGCGCTACCGGCTTATCATAACGTAAACGTAAGCAAGTTAAGAATATCTCCTAACTCCTTAATAGCATTTCTAGAACGTCCTCTCATTTTAGTTACTTAAGGCACTACATGTCGTTTTAAAAGAAAATCCGGGAATTTAACCCGAGTACCACGTTCCTTAAACCTTTTTAGAAAATGACTCCTTTTTATGTAAAACTCTCAAGTTACCAATAACCGTAGTATCGAGTCACAACAACTTTTCAAAACAAGTCACGTTTACCTTTTTAAAAATACAATAGGCTTCTAAAATCAAGTGACTCCATCTCTTTTAAAACCTTAGGCAATTAATGCCTTAAAAATAATTTGCCTTCCACAAATCCAAAACATTTATCCGTACTTATTTTTCTTGGAGTAAACCTTTCCTTGTCAACCTTTCATAAAGCCAATACAACCAACTTCCCATAAAGTTGTTATATTATCATTATACACTAGTCAAACACATCTCCCTTCAACCAAGGGACTTATACTTTAAAACGAAACAAGTATCATATACTTAAAACAAGTGAAGAATGTCAAATCTTTGTATGTTATAAGAAAACTCCACATACCTCTTCGGTCAATCCACTTGCTAAGCCCAAAATACCGCACGTAATATGTCAACCTATAATGACCATAATACGTTTATTAACCTCAAATTTTAATGTAGACATTTCCAAGTTCAAAGTTACTAATTCCTATGGAAAATTGGGTAGCATTTCCTTTGTTTCTACATACTTGCCACCTTTTTCAAGGCCGAATTCAACATCCAAACGCCACATTTAAGGCCCAACAATCCAAACATTCCAAAGGGGATTACACACCTAAACTTGGGTGTGTAAAATTCTGCCCCATAAGGTACAATGATTAACTTAACAAGTTTAAGGTAGTTCTTTTGGCTACAACATGCTCACATAACCTTTTTAACCAATCCTTTCATATCCAAACCATATTTCTTACATGCAATGAGTCTAGGAGCATTATTTACTACTACAAATTCATTTTTCTTCACATGCAACACAAGTAACTAACTACAAGAGAAGAGTTGTTACCTTAGAGCTTTAGCCAAGATTATTCCAACAATTTTGCTAGCCTCTTTTCCAAGAACACCACCACAATAACTCCTACAAGCTAGCCACAAGCTTCCTTCTTGTCCTAACTTTTCAGATTTTCCTTAAGCTTTGAATTCCTCTTGGAATTCTAGAGAGAAGTGAGAGCTTTAGCTTAGAGAGAGAGAGGGATTTGGAAGATGACCAAGTCTTCAAGACTTGGTCAATATATAAGATATGCAAAAATCAGATAGGGGGGGGGGGGGGGGACACTTGTCACCCACTCATGGCCTCTTTTAAAATAAAACAGTGCAGAATTTCCCACTCGCCGCAGAAACCCGCCTCGGCCATGGCTGCAACTCTGCCGACTCTCAGACATTCCGGCCATGCTTTCCGCTGCCGCGGCCGCTTCGGCTGGCGGCGCTGCAACTTCAGCGAGCCCTCAGATCCTTCTGGCGCCGCGGCCCTGCAGCCGGCGCCGCGGCCTTGTGGCTCCTACCCGAAACACCTTTCTGTCCGTCTGCGCACTGAACTTGCAACTCTCATAACTTCCTACTCCGATGTCCTATCGACGAACTGTTGGTTGCGTTGGAAACTAGACTCAACGAACTACACACTAGGCCTTTGAAACACCTAGGAACTCTTAATGTACCGGGTCATAACCCGCCCCAAGGTTGACTAAAACCCATCCGAAACAATCCGTCAACTTATCTTTCGAAAAAGTTAAGTCTTACTCCTTTCGTACGCTCTCATACGCATGGCCAGAACTACGGGGTATAACATAATAGTCGATCCGTAGCAAGTTTAGCTCTTATTCCTTACGTTCCAATCCGCTCCAAGCAACCCTTAGAAGCTCCTAACCAACTCCTCTTCAAGATCCAACTTCAAAAAGTGAAGAACACTTTAGGTTCCAAACCTTGTAGGTTTCGGCCAATGGGTGATTTTTAGGCTAGGGGTGTGAAATCTTGTCCAATACTTGGTTAATAACCTTCCTAACACATCAAGGGAGAACACTTAAGAGTTTAAGAATTTTTGGACAACTTTTGGTCAAGAACCTTGGCCATAGCCGAGAGCTCCTATTCAAGGGAGAGAGTTTTTGTTCTTGAAATTAATCTAAGTGTGGATGAAGTCTTGCGCCTCTATGTATATATATAATACAATCAATGGCTAGGATTGAAACAAATGTGTGGATGAGATTGGGGACAAGTGTGTGTGGGTCCCACAAGCCACTTGTCCAACAAAATCTAAAGCCACTTGGCTTGTCCACATGATTTCGGCCAACATGGGCCACATGGGGTGACATGTGTCGTCCTCCTATTCGTCCAAAATATTTTCATCTCCCAAAAACATCCATAATGGCCAAAATCTCGAAAATAATGTGGGCCCCACAAAACCGTAAATATTTCCCGTGGGCCCCACGTGACCAATTCTGGAAATAAAATTCCATAATTCTATTATATTCCAAGAAGTCCAAATACCAAAATTGAGAATTCAATTCCCAATAATAAACCTTTTTCCTTCACGAGATTCGAAATATTTTTCGTCGAAAAACAAATCTTTCTTCCTTTTCGAACTTAAAGTTGTATTCTCGTACGTACGTCCTCACATACATACCCTGAAACTACGTGGCGTAACAAGTTCGTCATTACTTTAATCCTTAGTTTAGGAATAAACATCATTAGTTTAAGATTAAAAATATCATTAATATAATATTTCGTTAACTGTAGTTAGTATAATAATTAATTATTAAAGTAGTTAATCCTTAATTTAGGATTGAACATCAATAGTTTAGGATTTTTTAATATATTCATAAAAATATAATAAAACTTATCTCGCCCAAATACGCGATCATTGTCAAATATAGTAACCCAACTAGGTGGGATCGAATCCCACAAGGAATACAATGAGAAATTGATCTATTCGTGTTTGTATTATGACTTTACTAATTACTTTACTCCTATGTAACCAAGTTTGTTTGTTTGTTTGTTTTAACTACTCATACTATCAATTCAATTAATGGTTAAGTTATCAAGTAAATGAGAATGTTAGGGTTGTGACTTAATTCATGAAAGTGGTGTTGAGTTTATGCTTAAGTGGGTGTATTTAGTGTGGTATGAGCAATGAAGACTATTATTTAGGTGGATATTTCTCAATTGACCTTGACTTTATGTAGCAGGGAAATGAGCTAAAAGCAAAAAGACTTTTCTAAAGCGTCATTCTCCCTTCTATCTATCAACAATGGAATTATGGCCAACCTAATTTCACTTTAAGCTTTTTCAAGCTCTAAAGTGTGACAAATGTGAACACACATTATACAACCTTAGTTGATTCCCTTCTAATTAAAGTTGAAAATTTAATGTTCCAAGTCCTAATCAACATACTCTTTCCTAGACTCTAGTCTCCTTTTTCAAGTTTGGCTAGAGACAATAGGCAAGAAAGAGATGTTTGCAACCAACTCTTAAACATTAAGAGTGAGGGGTAGTTGAATCCCACATTAATACACCCTTTTCATGTTTTATAACTTACCCCAACTACCACATTTCATTATTTAATCACAACCCCAATCTAAATCTACTTACTCATGTCAAATAATAAATGCACAAAAAAATAATAAATAAATATAGACATAAGGACAAGAATCTTACAATGATATTTGAATTAATAAATAATTTTGTCTTCAACACAATAAATATATTAATGATGAACTCAAAATGAATAGTATGACAAGACAATATGAGTCTTTAAAAAATGGCTAGCTAGGTAGAAATTAAAGTAGGGAATAATGTGTCAAATCACAAATTCTAGATAAGTATTAATAGGGACCCAATTTTCAAACTACACTCAATAATAAAGTTGCCACTGTCTAGCCACTCTATGACTATAATAGAACCGCAGAACAAGTCTGCGGTCCGCAAAATGGATCTAGGGTTCATAGAGTGATTTTTTGTTTGCATTGTCTATTGAGTCTTCACAATCTAAGTTGAATTCGAACTAAATCAGTGGTTCACAAATCGGATTGCGGTCCGCATAACATAAGTGCATACCGCAGTTTGAAATCGCACTTCGAGGCTCCGTAATTTTTCTTTCACCGTTTATTTCTATGGCATAACTACCATTCTACAGTCCGCCGTATGATTCTGCAGTCTACAGAAGTGGTCTTTCTCAACACTTTTTTCCTTTTCAACACTTTTATCCATGTTTTAGCACATTTCTTCATTTTTGTGTCTCAATGCAAAAATCGTAAAAAAACCAAAATAACATACAAAATGACTACTATAATTGCATAAAGGACAACAATAATCTATGAAATTGGTATCAAATGTGCCATAATTTTTAGGCACATCAACAACATAATTATTCTAATTCATAAATTTGGTTAGTTAATATAATTTTTCGATAAAGAATTAGTTAGTTAGTATAATTTTTTGATAAAGGATTACATAATTAATATTACATGTTAATGAATAATTTAAATATTATTAATTTTTTTGTTAATTAGCTAATTGTCAATTTATTTATTTGAAAAATTATTTATTCCATGTTAATTATTAATGTTCTAATTAGTTATCTAATTGTCGGTTTGTAAAATTGGACTGCGGTCCACTTACTTTTGTTTTGGACAAGCTAATGTAGCACTCTTTCTGCGATCGCATAACTGGAATGTGGTTCGCAAAATGGTCTGTTTCTCTGCAATTTTTCCCGAAAACTCCCAGGTTCACTGTGTAATTCTACATACCAAAGTGTGGTCCGCAGTTTAGGAATGTGAACTGTAGTTCGGGCCATAGTTCCTTCTTTTTATGAGCTCAATTTTCTATCTTTCTATGGATTATTGCAGTCCATTGTGCGGTCCGCAGACCATGAATGTGATCCGCAAAAGGAGTCATACAATGGTCTATCTTCCTCTTTTGACTTGTTTTTCACATCTTTTCATATTTCCTCCCAATTTTACTGCCTCCCATTAGCGCTTGACTTAACATCGCGACACGACATTTGTTACCACATTACACAGGGCTCATCCATGCACTATCAGAAATAGGGTACACTACCCCAGCATCTAACCACTTAATAATTTCTTTTTTGACAACCTCTTCCATTGAGTGGTTCAACCTCCTTTGACGCTTAACACTCGAGGTACTATTCTCTTCAAGATGAATTCGGTGAGTACACACACCTGGACTTATCCCTAGAATGTCCGCAATAGTCCACCTGATTGCCTTTCTATAGGTTCTCAAGATGGATAATAGAGCTTCCATTTGGCTTTCATTGAGATTTGATGAGATAATAACCGACAAAGAATTATTCGTACCAAGGAAATTGTGCTCCAAATTGCTTCGAAGTGTCTTGAGCTCAAGGGTTGGCGTTTCCTTAATAAAAGGTCTGAGAGGATGGACTCCGCAGTTTTTCAAGTCCAAGATCAAATGCCTATGAGAATAAGAATAGGACCCTTCGCCCTCAAGAGCAAGCACGGTCCCCAAAATCCTCTCAACTACCTCATCATCATGGTTTAACAACACCACCATAAAAGCCCCTTCAATGAAATCAACCTCGCCATTCAACTCTACCTCATCATCAATCACCAAAATTACCCTTATATCCAAAGATTGTTTCATGGATTTGCACACATAGAAGGTGACTTCTTCATCATTCATTTGTAACTTTAAATCTCCACTTTTCACATCATATACCGCTCTCCCCGTCGCTAAGAATAGTCATCCCAAGATTATGGGAATATCATAGTCAACCACATAATCCAATATAAAAAATCAGTGGGGAAGATAAATTTGTCAACCTTCACACGGACATCATATATGATCCCCATTGGACTCTTTACCGTCCTATCCGCCATGAGCAATATCATACTTGTAGGTCGGGGATTGCCCAATCCTAACTTTTGAAAATTATGAACGACATCAAATTGATGCTAGCTTTAAGGTCACAAAAAGGTCTTTGAGAATTGGTACACTTCAATGGTGCACAGAATGGTGAAAGCACCGGGATCCTTTTACTTCTTCACAATGGAGGTAGAAATGATGGCGCTACATTGGTGCGTAACATTCACTATCTAAAAGCTCACTCTTCACTTCTTTGTGATCAAATCTTTCATAAACTTGGCATACTCAGACATTTATTTCAAGGCTTAAACAAGTGTAATATTAACCGACTATTGCTTTGACATCTCCAAGAACTTATTGAACTTTCCATCTTCAATTCTCTTGGCAAATCTTTATGGAAAGGGAGGAGGAGGCCTTGGAATAGGCTTTAAGGCTTTGGAGCCTTCTCTTATTTGTCATTCCCTTCTTCACTTTCAAGAACTTTTCTTTTTCATCAACATTTTCTTCAATCAAGAAAAAATCATCTACCATCTTGTCATCCCTCTTCTTTGACTCTTCAACGCAACAAACCTTTTATCTACCACATCCATCAGCATCTTCGGCTCCTTCAATATTTTTCCACTTCTAGTAGAAATAGCTAGACAATGCAACACCTCTCCCTTTTAGTTTCTTGGATTGACTACTGTATCACTTGGAAGAGTTCCCTTTTTCCTAGGTTTTGTGTAGAGGTAATTTGCCCAAATTGGCTCTCGTTGGTTGATGGATGTTGAATGTGAAGATACAAGATTGTTGAGCTCTTTTATGTCAGCATCAGACTTGTCTTGATTTTTCAACACTCTAGATATCATCTCTTCAAGTTTTGAACTAGCAGGATCGCTATTATACTCACGATTGAGGTACGGAGGAGCTTGGGTAGGTTGTTGGTAAGATTGCCCCATTGGTGGAACATAAGGTTTGGAGCTACGATTCTGGTATCCATTGTTATTGCTCTCTCCATCCCCATTCATTCATCTCTCTTCAATTAGAGACATCTTGATTATTTCTCCAACCTTGATTCCGCCTTGATTACTAGATCACCATAATTGGCCCGATCCTTGGTAATTAGGGTAGAAACCCTTCCCCTTGCATGTTGTTCATAAAGTTCACATCTTCTTCACTCTTATTGTACCCCTCATGATCATAGGGTACCATGTCAGTTGTACTTTGCTTAGGACCTATGCTAGTAACCGCATTTACTTTCTTGGGTCCTTTTTCCATCGCATGATTGGTAAGGACCGTCATTTGGGTCATCAATTGCGGCATGGTCTCGTCCCTCTCTTCTTTCTTCTTCAAAGTCTCTCTACACAACACCTTAGAGGGACCACCACCAACTACCGATGATGATCTCGTATACCTAGCATGGTTTGTCTTTGTTAGATTATCAAGAAGCTCATTTACTACCGTAAAAGAATTATTCATCAAGGCACCCTCCACTATGTTGTTGGTCACCGATTTGTTGACCGAATCGAGCGCCCGATAAAATGTTTGTAACAAGATATCATCACTCAACCCATGGTTGTAGCATTTTTTGAGATTCTTCTTGAACCTTAACCATGCCTCATGCAAGGCTTCACCCCGTAATTGAAGGAATGTCAAGATTTCATCTTGGAGTTGGAGCATGCGAGCCGGCGAGAACCTCTCAAGAAACGCCTCTACCAACTCGGTTTATGTAGTGATGGACTCGGAAGGTAAGTCATCCAACCAAATAGTAGTCTCCCCCATTAGAGAGAAAGGGAAGATCATTAGCTTCACGGCTTCTTTGGACACGTTGGGATGATAGAATGTAAAACACTCCTCATTAAAATTTCTCAAGTTCCTATTCGGGTCGGCGGATGTTAATTCTCTGAATAGGCCCTTGTTGTTGAGCATATGGAGCATGGTGGAGGTGATGTGGAAAGTTGCATTTCTCGAAATTTGGGGTGGCCGAATGACATTAGTAAAGGTGGCCATATCTACGTTTCCCTCATCATAGGATAAATCCACCATAGCACCTACAACACAAAAACAACTAGTAAACATAAATTTAGAAATAAAACTCTTAGCAAAGTAATAATACAACAAATAGATAATTTCAAGACCGTATTCCCTGACAACGGCGCCAAAATTTGATCTCGCCCAAATTACACCTTAATATGGTATAACACAGTCATTGTCAAATATAGAAACCCAACTAGATTGAGGTCGAATTCCATAAGGAATACGATGACAAATTGATCTATTTGTGTTTGTATTATACTTTACTCATATGGTAACCAAGTGTATTTGTTTGTTTGTTTTAACTAATAAAATTATCAATTCAATTAATGGTTAGGTTATCAAGTTAAGAGGAATGTTAGGCCTGTGACTTAATTCATGGAAGTGGTGTTGGGTTTATTCTTAAGTGGGTAAATTTAATATGGTACGAGCAATAAAGACTATTATCTAGGTGGAGATTTCTCAATTGACCCACCCAGTTTCACTTTAGGCTTTCTCAAGATCTAAAGTGTGACAAATGTAAACAACCCATTATATTCTAATTAAAGTTGAGAATTATTAAATTAGGTTTAAAGGCCAAAGTCCTAATCAACATTCTCATTTCCTAGACTCTAGTCTCCTTTTTCAAATTTGGTTATAGACAATATGCAAGAAAGAGATATTTGCAACATTAAGAGTGAGGGGTAGTCGAATCCCATATTAATACATCCTTTTCATGTTTTATAACTTACCCCAACTACCACATTCCATTATTTAATCACAACCTCAATCTAAATCTAGTCACTCATGTCAAATAATAAATGCACACAAAATAATAAATAAATGTAGACATAATGGACATAAAAGAGAACCTTACAATGATATTTGGATTAATAAATAACTTTGTCTTCAACACAGTGAATATATTAACGATGAACTCAAGATGAATAGTATGACAAGACAAGAGGAATCATTAAAAAATGGCTAGCTAGGTAGGAATCAAAGTAGGGAATAATGTGTCAAATCACAAATAGGTGGGTATTTGTAGAACCTAATTTTCGGACTATACTTAATTATAAAAATGCCATAGTTTGGCCATTCCGTGATAGCATAATAGAACCGCAGAACAGGTTTGCGGTCCGCAAAATGGACCTAGGGTTTGCAAAGTTATTTCCTGTTTGGACTGTCTGAAACTGCGGCACGAAGTGTGGTCCGCGGAACTGGATTGAGGTCCGCAGAAGTGTCTTGAGTCTTCGCAATCTGAGTTGAACTTGAATTGAAGCAGTGGTTCACAGATCAGATTGTGGTCCGCAGAACAGAAGTGCAGACCACAGTTTGAGATCGCACTTCGGGGCTCCGTAATTCTTCTTTCACTGTTTATTTCTATGGCATAACTATCATTCTACGGGCCACAGTCTGATTCTGTGGTCTGCAGAAGTGGTCTTTTCAACACTTCTTCTTTTTTCAGCACTTTTATTCATATTTTAGCACATTTCCTCATTTTTGGTGTCCCAATGCAAAAATCCTATAAAAACCAAAATCGCATAAGAAATGACTACTATAATTGCATAAAGGAAACAATAATTTATGAAATTGGTATCAAATGTGTTGTAATTTCTAGGCACATCAACAACATAATTATTCTAACTCATAAATTTAGATAGTTAATATAATTTTCCGATAAATAATTTGTTACACCCCGTATTTGCAGGACATGTTTTAAGAACGTACGTAAGAACTCACAGTGTTAAGATTTGAGACTTGTAAAAATTTGACGGAATTTTGGAATTTGTCGGAAAACGTATTATTGTGACGAATGGGAGGGCGACATGTGTCACCCCCCCTTAGTATGCCTTGGTCGAATAGGGCATGTCCCTAATGGTCATTTGACCTTTGGTAGGATGTATTAGTCTTGCAAGTAGTAGCATGAGAATATTGACTAAGTCAAAGGTCCCACTAGACTTGATATTTAGCAAGAGATCATCCAAACCACCCATTTGTGTGTATCATGACCCTCCAATACACTTTATATCACTAGTAGTAGTATGACAAGTTCCATACTTAGCCAAAAATCACAAAAATTGGAAGACTCCATATATGGTGCTCTCGGGTTTGGGTGCTACAAGGAGGAAAAAAATTAGTTTCTTGTCCTATAAGCTCCACACTTTAAACCAAGGATCTTGAGTGTTATGTAAGTGTATCTCAATAGAAAAATCTTGGAAAAAAAATAGTTTACGGGTTAGTCGCAAAACGAAAACCTAAGGGTCTTTCTAGGTTTTGGATTGGAAGTTGAAGGAAAGTTGTTGGTATGGTTCTAAGGGTCTCAACGAGCGGATTGAAGTGTCTTGGAGAGGTTCTAAACTACTAGGAGCGACTTCGGATTGGAATTGGATTAAGATTCGTTGAGGTATAATTTTGTCCTTTAATGTGTTACAAGATTATATATTTATATTGTTGTTGTTAGCTTTACGTGTTGCTAGCATGAAGTTGATATGTAGAAGTTTATAAGGATTGTGGATTGATTGTAGCATTGGAAATCCGGAATGTAATGTAAGCCATGTTAAGTTGGATTTCAATTTAGTCGTTATTAGAATCGTCGCATGTTATTGATTTGAAGATTGTGGTAGTTTTAACCAAATGCGACTTGATATCATGTTATGATTAACAAATTGGATTGAAATGGAAATTTGATAAGTATTGGTATGGTTGAACTCTAAGTGGTCGAATTTGGACTACTTTCTAAATTGTGAGCCAATTGGGGCTGTTTAGTTATTCATTTGTATTGGACTACCTTCTATATTGTTGTGAGCCAATTGGGGCTGTTTGGTTATTGTATTCGACCTTGAAAAGGTGGCAAAGTGTAGAAACAAAGGAGGTGTTGTCTATTTTCCGTAGAATTTAGTGACTTGGCACTTAGAAAAATTCGTTACGAGTAAGAGGTTAATGGACGTATTGTGGCCATGATAGGTTGAAGTACTAAGTTTAGCGTATCCTACTTGAAGAATGGAAATAGCTCAAGGTTGAAGTACTTTGGAGCATTTTGCTACTTGTCGACAATCGTCGCGAGGTATGTGAACCTCTTCCTTCCTTTGGCATGATCCTATGAATGGAATATACTTGTGGTATCATTTCATGTTTCCTTCTACTCTTAGAAGTTAAGAGGTAGTTATGTGATTTACTCTATGTAGAACTTTTCCTATCTTTTGAGCATGACTAGTTGCACGTATGTAGTACGGTAGACGTACAAGACTATGATATTCTTTACTTGTTTTATGTGATGCCAAGTCGGGTGGGTTAGGAGATTAACTCACTTCTTTGAAAATAGTAAGGATGTCTTAAGTTGATTTTAAGTTAAGGGACTTGAAGAGTTTTAAAGTATGTGATATTTGTCCCGTTTTAAACGTATAAGTCCCTTGGATAGGAAATTGTTTATGGCTAAGGTATAAAGTGAATATAACGGCTTTATGGGAAGTTAGTTATATTTGCCTTATGGAAAGATAAATGACTTGACTATGTAAAAAGGCAACTCGATTTTACGGCATCAATTGCCTAAGGTTTTATAATAAAAAGGAGTCGAGTTGATTTGGCTAATTTACGGCACAAATGAGAATAAGTATCGAACAAGCCACTGCAGCGTTAATAAAGGAAAATGTAATGACAATCCATTATGTTAAAACAAGTAGAAATCCTCCATCTGCATAGAAGCTAAGATAAGACAAAATTGTATTACATTTTCTAGATCATGGCTGCTTTAATAAAATCGTTAAAAATAAGTAAAACTTATTCAATACGCACCAAAGATTTGTTACTAATTTTGAAAGAGTTTACGTATGAAGCTTTTAAGACTTTGAAACTTGTTTTCTTAAAAGTTAAGAGACTTGAAGTATTTTGAAAGTTAAGAGAATTGATTTGAAAGTATAAATCTCTTGGTTATAAAAGGAACGTGTTAGTCTAAACCATAAAGGGTTATAACGGCTTTATGGGAAGTCGGTTATAACGGCTTTATGGAAGATTAAGAGAATGGTTTTCTCTAGTAAAGTAATCAAAGGAATAACTTGTATTAGGTAAGGGCAAATTGGTTTAAAGGTACCAATTGCTTAAGGTTTTTAATAAAGAAGTCACTTGATTTAGAAGCCGGTAATTGTAATTCTAAAAAGGTATTGTGACTTGTCTCGAAAGGTGGATAGGACTTGATACTACGGTGGATAGTATCGGGGAAGTTTTATTTGGAAATGAGTCTTTTGAAAAGAATGTACGTACGTAGTACTTTGGCTTGGTTAATTGAGATTTAGCCTATATGTGCTGGTGATAGCCTTTGAGTGCAAGTATTATGTTTTATTACGTTGCCGCGACTCTCGGTTGGAGGGCCGACTGTCTTGTTATAGGTTACTTGGACGTACCGACAGTGATGTGGGATTCCACGGGTATGCTTCCGTTATTTGTAGCACTTGGGTTAAATTCCCGGATTTTATAAGAGACGTGGTAGTGCTTATGTCTTGTTTGATGGTCGGTCGAGCTAGGGTAAGAGTATAAATGAGGGGCAAGCCCCAAGACGTTATACCACCTTCTCCAGGGTAAGAGTATAAGTGAGGGGTAAACCCCCAAGACGCTGTACCACCTGCTTTATGTGTTGTTTGACGACCGGTCGAGATAGGGTAAGAGTATAAATGAGGGGCAAGCCCCAAGACGTTATACCACCTTCTCCAGGGTAAGAGTATAAATGAGGGGCAAGCCCCAAGACGTTATACCCCCTGCTTTACCACCTTCTCCAGGGTAAGAGTATAAATGAGGGGCAAGCCCCAAGACGTTATACCACCTGTTTTGATTGATATTATGGTCGTGAGACCCATGGTTATGTTTTACACTTATAGCTGTCGACAGTGATGTGGGATTCCACGGGCAGGAGATATATGTATGTATGGTGTATGTGTACGCCGACAGTGAGGTGGGATGCCACGGGCGCGTCACATGGTTATGTTTTACACTTTTAGCTGTCGACAGTGATGGGGGATTCCACGGGCATGCTTTGATATTGGTGTGACTTGATCGCGTCCCAGTTTGGGCCGGGTAGTATATGTGTCCCTCCGTGGTGGGCCGGACTATGTTATGAAAGATAAGTAAGTTAGATAGAAATGAACTTAATGACTTCTCCTAAGTAAGTACGTAAGATATGGCTATAACTCTTAATGGAATGGAAAAAGATATTGATGTGAAATTAAGTTCATAGGTGGTAATGACACGCCAGGATCTGGTATGTATTTTATACTTGTCCTTGTCATTCTTTTGTCTGATTATGATCTGCATTTCAGACGTTATTTCTGCTCCATATTCGCAATTGTTGTTATCGACCCGCCGAAGTGCGTTCATGCCGCAGTTTTTAGGTACCCAGGTTGGTGATCCTTGCTCCTAGGATCTCGGTTCAGTTTTTGAGAGAAAGCTCCATTTGCTCCGGAGGCTTAGCTCTTGGTACGGTTTTCCCTGAGGTAGTAGATTCATGTATATTCAGGGGTATGGCGGGGCCCGCCCCGCCACGATGGTTATGTTAAAACTCTTAGGTCTGTAGTCACCTATTTGTGGGTCGGTTGTAAAAGAAATGAGGCAACCGCTTGGTTGTATTTATATATGTTCGTGAAGGTAGCCTATCGGCTAACCTATTGTTTTACTTAGATGTTTTATTTATAAGTTTCATGTATGTTCAACGATTTTCTCGATGTTTACTGTAAGGGTGCCTGTGTAGGGCACGATGCGATCCTGGTCGCCTGTCGTGACATAATTAGTTAGTTAGTATAACTTTTTGATAAAGGATTACATAATTAATATTACAGGTTAATGAATAATTTAAATATTATTAAATGTTTTTTGTTAATTATCTAATTGTCAATTTATTTATTCCATGTTGATTATTAATGTTCTAATTTGTTATCTAATTTTACGTGACAATTTTTAATTAATTACTTAACATAATTTCCGTTAAATGAATTAGTTCGTCATTACTATAATCTTTAGTTTAGAATTGAACATCATTAGTTTATGATTAAAACATCATTAATATAATCTTTCGTTAATTGTAGTTAGTATAATAATTAATTATTAGAAATAGTTGTTTAGGATTTCTCATTCATGGACTTCAGAATTTTTCTTAGCCCAGGGATAAGTGTTTAAAATATTTATTTTAACAAATTAAAATATTTATACTGATTATTTCATAAATTTTCATATCTTAGGATTCGTCGACAACTCTAGCTCCAGATCCGACTTCGTGCTCTAACTAAAGCTCTATCTCCATCTACAGATCCGGCTCCATATCCAGCCATTCAGAATCCCATTTATGATACTATTTCGGATCCTACACCAGACCCCTCTATGGAGCCCGCTCAGGAGCTCGTCGACACACATATTTGATTTTTTATCAAAAGATAATATATTAAATCTAAATTAAAATTAATATTAATAGTTTATATATTATTTAAGGTTCATCCTTCTGAGCCCGCTGTCCTATCTCGTCTCCTGATGAGATTCTGACCATACAATTCACACATAATCTCAAGAAAAAGCACATTATGGTCTATGGCTCAAGAAAGGGAAGAAAGGATGATCGTGGCTTAGAGCATCTTATCATTAAGAGGAGCAAGGGAGATGGAGATGATGGTGAGGGTGGTGGGGATCGTATGAGCCTTAGGCCTAAGGTTACTCTAAGCCTACCACATTTGGAACCCATTAGAGGTTGTGTATATGTAATTAAGTTGTATAATTTAAGTTAATTGTCACGATCCAAAATTTCATTGTACAATGACGGCACCTACCCTAATCCATAGGCGAACCCAATCGTGCAACATAAGATTATATGAAAGTAAATGCGGAAAATAAAGAGATAACAAGAGAATTATCAATAAATTTTAGGACTTAATACGTAATTTGAAGAAAACCCCCAAAGATGCGGTATTCATGAGTACAAAGCTCTAAATCATGTACAAGTCTGATAGAGAACAATAAATATTGTCTGAAGGTAGCATAGACATAAACATAAATATAGAAGAGAGTTTCAGTCGAGAATGCATAAGCGACTCACCCTGGACTCCCCAAGCGATATCCAATAAGCTAGGCTCCACCTGCTCCTCTGTCATCCGTCTCAGTACCTGCACATAGAGTTTCAACAAGTGTAGAGTGAGTACGTGAAACACGTCTATCCAGCAACATCGTCGACCGACCCTAACTATAACGGTGGTGAGGACTGGTACTCCTAATACTTCTCTTCTTGTGTGGTTAGTTAAATACACAATTATAAATAATTCAATAATATAAGTGAAGATCCTAAGACCATACCAGGTCATAAAGTCGATTGCTCGTCAAGGAACATCACCAAGTTTCCCAATTTTGCCTCAATTATGACAAATATAGTAATAAGTTTCAACCTTTGCCAAAAGGTACTTAAATCCTCAAAGATTACACCTATTCATTAACTATATAAGTTTTACTCATACGGGCCCAAACCTTTCACGAATTATGCACAAACACTATCAAGATTTAGTCTTTTCTCCAAATAACAAGTTTACCATTAAAGGTTAAATCTTTTAATTCTATAGTTCAACAAGTGCACAAGTATTATCTAGATTCATAAGTCTTATCACAGTCCTCCAGATCATTGTCAACAGCCTAAATCGCATGATCGGGCGTCTAGTCCCATCAAGTCTCACCACTCAATCTCACAACAATTACAAGTCCAAAGTATCAATATTACTCTCTATCAATCTATAAGAACACATATTTCATCAGAAATAACCATCTAGTACACACAAAAATAAATGCATATAAAAAGAATAAGGATGAATGCAATACAAATGATATGTATGTATGTATGCATTGACCATATGTACCCGATACACACACGTTGTTGCAGTATCTGCCATGTGACCCATGGGGGACTCATGGGGTCATATACCCATCCAATCCCATCGAATAACAGCTATGTGGCTATCATATCATAATCAATCATCACTCTTTTATCATGTACCATATCTAGTAATCGACTTTCCAAGCCTTTTTCATCAGTATCTCAACAGTTCAATGGCAAATATAATATTTATAATGATATGGATATGTGTACACCATGCAAAAACATAATCAATACAATCAATATTATCAATTCCTTTTCAAGTATTTAGACGAGATGTACAGTGATGAATGCATGACAAGTCAAATCAATAATAGAATATCAAACATGGCTATAAGCCCAGATAATTTAGCAACCATACCAAACCTAAGTGGATTTATACACCACACTCACAACTCGAAGTCTAAACACATAATCACCTTCAGATATATCCAACAGATTCATTAATTACCCAAGTTAAGTTCACTGGTACCCGGACTAGCGCTCGTCACCTAAATAGTATGGGACCCCCAATACCCCATTACTCCTATTAATTATTAAACCAACATATAAACAGTCTATTAAGGTCTAGTAAGTCTCAACTTGCCTAATTCAAAGCCGAAAAAATCACGCAGCAACTTTCCCATTTCGTTGAGCCTCCTCACGAGCCCACTCTGATCAATCATGTCGATTATATGAGATTAGGGGTCTAAAGGTACCCATAATGACAAATAAATCTAGAATCTCCAAGTTGAACTTACAAAGAAATTTCGGGCCCATATTATCAAGACACGAACTTTATTACCCAAATAGTATCATAACATGCTAGATAGTCATAATCTCAAGTTAATTGAACAACAAGACCCAAAAGGATCTCCAATTTCATGAATTAATAAAAAGCCACGAGTCTAAACCTAAAATTTTCCTAATTTTCAAAAGGGTTTATAATATGAAATTGGCCATATAATCATCATCTTCTAGGTAAATACAACACTAGTTTATAAAATAAGCATCAATAAGATCATAAACAACCCTCAATCCTCAATTACAACCCTCTTATTCTCAACAATCATTTATACCTTTTCCCCTCATTTAATACACACACTTAAGAGGTAATATACTAGTACTCATAAATGGAAGGGAGAATGATTACCTTAATGGTGAATATCTCTTTATTTTATCACTATCTGCTTGCCTAAGTTCGATTCTTAAGGAGGTACCAATATTAGGGAATGAAATAAATTCTAGGTCTAATACCACTTAAAAACTGCCCAGTGACCCACTTCGGCGGACCTGATTCTGCTGGGGAGAACCCGCTTCAGCAGAAACTCTGTCTGCTAGAGTGGAAACAATTAATTTCCCGAACCTCCGCTGGGGCGGAAGCTACCTCCACTGAGGCGGATACGCCCCAACGAGGAAATCATCCACTTCGGTGGATCTTAGACTGATGAGAGATTTCTACTTTGGTGAGCCAGACCTCTGTTAAGGCGGACCCACCGAGGCCGACGCCTAGTCGCTGGGCGAACACCAGCATTCAGCAATAGCCTAAAGTCCTCAAACTCTCCATCAACCACCTGAAATACTTTTTGGACCTCCCGGACACAAACCAAGCGTGCTACCCTATCACAAAACACATTCTAGACCTGCTTGCGCACTCGAATTTCCCGGAAAAGGTCTCTAAGGCTAGGTTTGACTAAAGTCAACACTTAAGTTATAATTCCATAATTTTACAAACTAACCCTCAAAATACACCAGGCCACCCCGAGTCCTAACCAAAGGCTCGACTAAGTTATAAACATCGTTACGAAGCTAATGGAATTGATGAAACTATGAACGGAACACATTTATCCAAAAGTCAACCATGAGTCAAACCTCTTTATTCTCTTAACTTAGGAATTTTCAAAGTTCTCGAAAATAATCTAAACCCCACCCGATTACCTGGAAAACTGTGTCACCCATCCCTGCAAGTTATAAAAAACGAGAATAAGCTACGGGTATGGCATTCTTAGAGAAATAAGTTTAAAAGTGCAAACCACTTAAACACACGTTCATCCTCGAATGGTAAAGAAAAAAATACCAAAGTTGTCGAGTAGCTAAAGAACCTCCATCATAAACCTCACAAAAGACTTCACATTCAAGAATCAAGAGCACTACTTTCGCTTCATCCATCAGAACTTCCCTTGACTTAGTTTAGAAACCCAAAATTTCTTCCACAACTGATTTTCTTACATTTGAACTACCCCCGCTCAAATCCATCGACTTTTATTCTAACCACACATCTGGACGCAATTGACTGATTCCACGAATTCCATCATGAGCACTCCAGTCATTTAGTTGTGGCCATAATCCATTTCCAAGCTTGTACCAATCAAATACTCCAATTCCACTTATCTTTATTCCACACCATCCAAAGTCATCTTTAGTACTAAGAATTCATAGAAAACATGTCTTCATACACTGTGAGTCTGAATCATGACTCTCTCATCAGAAATAATATGATTGTCCTGAGCCAACTCCCAACTTTTCTATCCAAAACTGACCTTATATAAGGCCAATTGTGCTAATTTCAAATATGTTAGTTTCATTTTGTCGAGCTTAAATTATTGAGCCAACTCTCATCATCCTATTCCTCTTAAACCTCCAAATATCATAATATCCGCATCATCTCAGTGACTATCTTAATTTGCTAAATCTGTAGGAAATTGTCTGATCATCCCAAGGTTTTCCATATCCATTGCACCTTCCCAAGCCATCACTAGGTACTCGCATACACCATTAGGATTGTCTGAATAGTTACGATAAAAAAATATCATCAAATCAACTTGCAACTCCAACTAAAGCCCGGTAACTCTACCTTATCTCTGTTATGAATTGTAAATCTATTAAATCTTCTAAAATGGGCTAATCGGCTAACTATAAATCTTTATGACATATAACCATAATCCACTGACGATACATGAATGATCATTCCCTGGTGCAAGGTGCACCACTCCTCAAATGTCACCCGAACTGACTCAATTCCTTCACACAACCGATCATAGTACTCATATAGGTCTATGGTGACCAATCCCAATCAGTTGCTCATGAATGTTCAATGCCACACTGGTTTCCCTGACTTCAAAAGTTGAAATCTACCCGAGTCATCAACTTAGTACCGATGAACTACACCTTATAATTTAAATCTTTTTATTTTCAACTCACAACTGGTACAAAAATCTGACAGAACTCCATAGAATCTGAATAAATTGAATCTTCCTTCTTGCGCTTCCACTTAACTCGTTCACTAGTCTGAATACTTCGATGTAAGTCCTGAAACCTCGTATTCCCCCTTCATAACCATTGAATCTTTGATTGTAATACCCTTACGCATTTAGCCAATCCAAAATTACCAATTCTAGCAATTCATGTGTCTTACCACACACAATTACTCTCACGTCATTAATACTTGATATACTCAACCATGCTATCCAACCAGTAACGCTTCAACACAATCTACTATCACGAAAACTATTTCACTTCGAAAATATGACTTTAACCTTCACACTCAAGAGATTTCAAGCTTTCATCTTATTAATCAACTCTAGCTCATTCATTCAAGAATGATATGAAATTAATCACCTGGGCACAACACAATTCGTCTTTCTATCAACCTTATAACGTCAGTCATCTGAACACCTAATCTCACGATCGTCAATCACAAATCCTCATAGCACTTTGCCATAACACTTATTGAAATTTCGTAGACTCCCTTCAATAGTACTTACTAATTACCTCCCACATGAATAATGCGATATATTCCTACCATAATTCATAGTTAGCTCAAATAATCATATTACTTTGAACCAAACATGTATGATCTTAATTCTTCGATTTCCATATTCCATCAAAAATCACATTCATCGCTATCGATCGAAAATCACTCAAACCCATTCAAAAGTGTATCAAAATATCATAAATCTTGTCAAATAGCTAAGACGAACTTGGAGACAGTAGTAAACCATAAAATCGAACAACCGAAGGTTTTCCTTTCCCCACTCGAATCTCCAAAACAAGATACTTATATATATCAAATGCGTCATATGAACAATCCTTTACGAAACCATCCACCAGAATATTGATCAACCTCTATTATCCCAACAAGATCCATTATTGTCGATGTAATATTCCAAACTGTCATTGTAGGTCCATAACATGCAGGACAATCTCACTTACCATCCAAAAAGTTCTACTAACGCTCTCATATATTTCCATATTAGCATCCTTGCCTATAATCCCTTAACTGAAGAATCCTTATTCTACCTTACCTTACAAGTCCACTAACCAAATATCAATACAAAAAGTACTATAGTGAATTCGCTTCTCTTGGTTTCAAACGTTATCATTGACCATTACTTAAATTTCCAAAATGTACTTCAAAACTCAAGTCAGTTAACAACTACCATTGATCTACCACTTAAAATATCCTAATCGACTGATACCTCCCTTGAGGGTCCTTAACTGATGCTTGCACAAAAAGAACCATCTCTTGACTTATCTCGTCAATTTACAATGCCTCTAACAAATCATATAGTTATCCACCTTATTCCGTCAATTCAAAAAATCGTATCACAATCATTTGTGAAAACTTGTGTAGCCTTGAGAAATACGTACAATGTCCCATCCTCATCCATAATTAAGTGCAACCACCGATAACTTCTTAAGTAATTAAATCTTCACACTTGTTCATCGCTAGTTCCATTTTCATTAGTCGATCATGTCGCAACTTCGCGTAACCTTTCATACCCTTATGAATTAACAGACTTAGCATACCCCGCGCTCTTTGTTATACCCCGTAGTTGCAGGGTATGTATGTGAGGACGTACGTACGAGAGTACGGCAGAAATTTTGAAAAGAAAGAAAGATGTGAGTTTTCGACGGAAAAGTTTCCGGTTATTTGTGAAGAAAAAGGTTCGTTAATGGGAATTGGATTCCCAGATTTGGTATTTGGACTTCATAGATTATATTAGAATTTTGAGATTTTATTTTCGGAAATGGTCACGTGGGGCCCACGGGAGAAATTTACGGTTTTGTGGGGCCCGCTTTGTTTTTGAGATTTCCGGTATTTTGGATATTTTCGGAAGACGAAATATTCTGGGCGAATCGGGGGGCGACACGTGTCACCCCCATGTGGCACCCTTGGCCGATTTTACATTTGTGCACAACACCCGGTTAGAGTCGTCTTTTGACGAAACGTTTTACATAACTTGCGAGGGGAAAATTCCGGCTATATCTTTTCTTATTTTTGCGGATTTTTCCGAGAGACGAAACATTTTGGACCAACGGGAGGGTGACATGTGTCACCCTCACAATGAAACGTGTGAAGCGTGACTGGCCGATTTGAGGGGGCAAGTTGTGGTAGATATTTGTGTAGATATTTGTGAGGGTTTTAAGGAGTAGGGTCTAGGGTGCACTTGGCTTGATCTTGGCCTTACACTTGCCTTGCACATGGCTTGATCTTGGCCATTGGTTGGCCTTTGGTTTTGCTATAAATACCCCCCTTATGTTGATGAACTCTTCATCCACAAATGAAACCTTCCAAGCCTAAAATCCCTCCCTCCTCTAGTGTTGAGTTCGTCCAACTCATCCCCCCCTCTTTTGAGAGTCTTGGCCGAGGGCCTCCTCTCTCCCCCTTTGTGGTGCCTTGGGTGGGGTACCCACTGCCTAGTTGTTTTCGTATAATACCCTTGTTGTGGTATAGAAATACTCCCTAGTATTGTTATAATGCCCAAAATACCTTAGCCTTGTACCTTGTAGTATTCCAAAGATACCTCTTTACGTAGAGCCCTAAATACTACCTTTTGTCCTTTTAGTCTCAAACCAGAAACCTAAGGAAATCTTCATAGTTGGTTGAAGTATTTGAGTAGAAGTTGGTTAGAACTTCTAAGGGTTGTTTGGAGTGGTTTGGGCGCACGAATTAGAGCTAAACCTTGCTCGGGATCGACATTATAACTTGGATAATTATGGGCTTATCGAGGTAATTATCTTGTCCCTCTATTGTAATTGGAAATTACATGTTGTTAAGAATATATAGTTGAGGTATACTATATATAGCTTAATCTTTGCAATGTCTTTTGACTTAAGCCCAAGAATAAAGGAAAAGAATCGAATCGTATTTACATAGGGTGTATTGCGAGAGACTTGTGTAGTATTGCTGAGTAGAATTGTACACGTCCGGTAAGACGTGTAAACCCCCCCCCCTGGTTGGCTTGGTAGTCGGCCTCGATAGAGGAGGAGATTTACGCTGTTGCGGGGAGAGTCTTCTAATTTTCTGTAGAAAGATAGAAACTTGTGTTTTGGGGTTAATAGACGTTTATGACCTTTATAGGTGAAAGTACTAAGAGTAGCGTATTTTACTCGAGGAGTGGAAAGGGCTAGCAAGGTTGTAGTACTTGGAGCATTTTGCTTATTGTCGATAAATCGTCGCGAGGTATGTGAACCTCTTCCTATCTTTTCTAGCATGATTGTTGTGAACTATGTAGTGCGGTGACGTACATGTGCTAAGTGATTTGGTTGGTTTAAAACATAGGGTGTTATAATAGCTTAATGGGAAGTTAGTTATAACGACCTTATGTAGGTGAAAATGGTTTACTGATGTTAGAAGTTAAGAGACTTGATCTTATAAGATAAGAGACTTAACTTATTTGTTTTAATGTGGATGTTTGTGTGAAACCTCATTCGTGAGTAATGAGTACTTGGTTTTAAAGGGATAATGTTTCTTGATTTCGAATCGTAATGTGTATCGACAGCACCATTGCGGCGTTAATAAAGGAAAATGTATTGAATAATGATGTGTTGTATTAAAACCAGTAGAAACCTCCATCTGCATGAAGCTAAGATGAGACAAAATGATATTACATTTTCTAGATCATGTCTTTGTAATAAGATCGTTATAAACAAGAATAAACTACTCACATATATGACATATGTTACTCAATTGTTTTAAAAGAGATTAAGACTATGAGTTATGAAACCTTTCTAAAATAAGTGACTTGAGCATTTGAAAATGAGAAGCTTGAGTAATTGAAACTAGGCAACCGAACTTAGGAAAAGAATGTTGTTACTTGATTTTGAAAAGGAATGTGGGTTGGTCATTCTAATACTACTGGTAGCGGGTGACTTTATAAAAGTAATGGATCTCTTTTAAAGAACTTAACGTATGTAGTACTTTGGGGTTAAAAACCCGACTTTGGCATAAAATGAAAGTACTTTGAGTTGTGTGAAACTTGCCTATGCTTGTTGTTGTGAAACTTGCCTATGCTTGTTGTTGTGAAACTTGCCTATGCTTGTGATGATAGCCTTTGTTGTGCAAATGTGGTATTTACGTGTTCCGCGTCTCGATAGAGGGCCGGTCGACTTGTTGAGAACTTACTTGGACGTGCTGGCAGTGATGGAGAATTCCACGGGTATGTTTCCATTTTGATTACTGTCTTGTTGTTGATATCACATGGACATGTCTACACCGTCTGGAATTCCGGCATGCGGCCGTGCGGCGTCGGGTTGATTACCCGATATATTGTTATTGTGGTTACATGGACATGTCTACACCGAGGTAGAATTCGGGGCATGTGGCCGTGCGGCGGGGTTGATCACCAAGATATTATTGTTGATGTCACATGGACGTGTCTACACCGGTAGAATTCCGGCATGTGGCCGTGGGGCATTGGTATTATTGTTGCATCATGGACATGTCTACACCGATGCAGAGTCGGGCATGCGCCGTGATGCGAACATGATTGATGTTGTGGGCGTGAGACCCATAGTTATATTTGAGTGATGACTTGAGGCGTGAGTCACGATCGACATGATCGCTTTTATGTTGTGGCGTAGTTTGGTTATCATACATGTCTCTGCTTTATATAGACTAGTATGATTTCATTCTGATATTTTCTGATTTCACATACTTGGTACTGTTATCGACCTCGCCCGGGCTGCGTTCATCCGCAGTAAGTACATCGGCCGTGGATCCTCGCTCTTAGGATCTCGATTCAAATTTTGGGAAGCTCCGTTTCTCCGAGGCTTATCTTTTGGTATGTGTTCCCTGAGTTGTAGGTTCTTGTACATTCGAGGGTATGGCGGGCCTGTCCGTCATAGTTGTTGTAAATCTTAAGTGCAGTAATCTTGTTGTGGCAGGGTTGTGAAAAGGATTAAACTGTTCGTTTTGAAAGAGTTGTATTTATTTATGTGGTTGGAAGGTAACCGTTGGGTTGGCCTGTTTTATGTTCATATATCTTGTTTCTTGTTTAAAGTTTTATTTTTTTTCCGCTGGTTTTCTCTGATGTTTGTATCACTAGGGTGCCCGGGATAAGGCACCAGTAACGGGCCCCGGAGCGGGTCGTTACACTCTTATAAGAAAATACTTTACCATTTTAATATTTTGTCACCAAGCTCGAATCATTTGAATCCTCTTCAATATAACTCGACCCCGTAGGATAGAAAGAAAACTCTTCATACGAATCTCATAACAAGTCCCACCACTTCTGACCTCTCTACCAACGATTACATTTCACGTTCTTGTCTTTTATCAAACTCTCTTCAGAACATTACCATGGTATCTATCCTCTCAAGTCTAAGCTTGTCTTCGATGTGCTAATTTGTGCACTCTTCCGTTACTAAATCATCGGCTCTTCGTTGATACACCCTTATCACAAAACTGTCATAATAGATCTGGACGACTTCGAAGTATTCCCACATCAATCACACCTCAAGTAAAAAATCATTTATATGTCAAACCTCCTCAAACACGATCCTCAAAGTCATAACACTTAGTGCTTAGTTATTTCATTAACCGTATGAATTTAAATCTCCAACTCTTTCCCCATCACTTGTTATACTGTATAAGTACCTCTTCGACCTTCGAGTAACTAATTGTTGAAGATATGAAAATCAAGCAGTCCTTAGTACCATCGCTCCCATTTCCTAGGGAAATCACTAAACCAATTATCTAAATCACACCCTCGTTCAACTGAGTCTTCAATTCATAGCTCCAATATGAACTCAATCTTGTGTCCTTATCATGGTGACACAACTCATACTATATTGCGTGATGTCATATCCAGCCACTCATGGGCGAATCAGAGAATGTGTCCTCGCTGTTGTTGAGAGATTAAAATGAAGAAGTTTAAACCATAGACCGAATCACATACGCACGATAAGGAATGAGAGAACGAAAGTTTCTTAAATTTTATGTAGCCTCTCGAAGATAGGTATACAACTCTTCGTGCTGATCCATAGGACTCTACTAGACACCGATGTCGTACTCATGAGACCAAGAACCTAGTGCTCTGATACCAATTTGTCACGGCCCAAAATCTCATTATGTCGTGAGGGAACCTACCCTAATCCGTAGGCGAACTCCAATCGTGCAACATAAGATTATATGAAAGTAAATGCGGAAAGTAAAGAGTTAACAAGATAATTATCAATAAATCTTAGGACTCAATACGTAATTTGAAGAAAAAAAACCAAAGATCTGGTAGTCATGAGTACAAAGCTCTAAATCGAGTAAAAGTTTGATAGAGAACAATAAATACTATCTGAAGGTAGCATGGACATAAACATAAATATAGAAGAGAGTTCCAGTGTAGTGAATGCATTAACAGCTCACCTTGGACTCTCCAAGCGATCTCCAATAAGCTAAGCTCCACCAGTTTATTCGTCTTCTATTTTATTACCTGCACATAGAGTGCATCAAGTGTAGAGTGAGTACGGAAATCACGTATACCCAGCAGCATCATCGACCGACCCTAACTATAGCGGTAGTGAGGGTTGGTACTCTCAATACTTATCTTCTTGTGTGGTTAGTTAAATATACAATTATTATTAATTAAACTATATAAGTGAAGATCGTAAGACCATACCAAGTCATAAAGTATATTGTTCGTCAAGGGGCATCACCAACTTTCCCAAATTTACCTCAATTATGACAGATATAGTAATAAGTTCCAACTTTTGCCAAAAGGCACCTAAATCCTCAAAGATTACACCTTTTTCATTAACTATATAAGTTCTACTCATAAGGGTCCAACCCTTTCACGAATTAAGGCACAAACACTATCAAGATTTAGTCTTTTCTTCAAATAACAAGTTTACCATTAAAGGTTAAATCTTTTAATTCTATAGTTCAACAAGTGCACAAGTATTATCCAGGTACACAAGTCTTATCACAGTCCTCCAGAGCATTATCAACAACCTAAACCCCATGATCGGGCGTCTAGTCCCATCAAGTCTCACCACTCAATCTCACAGCAATTATAAGTCCCAAGTATCAATATTACTCTCAATCAATCTATAAGATCATATAATTCATTAGAAATAATAAATGAATATAAAAAGAATAAGGATGAATGCAATGCAGATGATATGTATGTATGCATTGACCATATGTATCCGATACACACACGTTGTTGCAGTAGTTGTCATGTGACTCATGGAGGACTCATAAGATCTTATACCCATCTGATCCCATCGGATACCAGTTTTGCGGCTATCATATCATAATCAATCATCACTCTTTTATCATGTACCATATCCAGTAATCGACTTTCCAAGCCTCTTTCATCAATATCTCAACAGCTCAATGCCAAATATAATATTTATGAATGATATGAATATGTGTACACCATGCAAAAACATTATCAATACAATCAGTATTACCAATTTATTTTCAAGTATTTAGACGAGATGTACAGTGATGAATGCATGACAAGTCAAATCAATAATATAATATCAAATATGGCTGTGAGCCCAAATAATTCAACAACGATACCAAACCTAAGCGGATTTATGCATCGCGCTTAAGACCTAAAAGTTAAACACACAATCTCATTCAGATATATTCAACAGGTTCATTAATTACCCAAGTTAAGTTCACCGATACTCGTACTATCACTCATCATCTCACTAGTACGGAACCCCCAATATCCCATTACTCTAATTAGTTATGAAACCAACACATAAATATTATATTAAGGTCTAGTAATTCTCAACTTGCCTGATTCGAAGCTGAAGAAATCACGCAACAACTTTCCCATTTCATTGAGCCTCCTCGCGAGCCCACTCTGGTCAATCATGTTGATTATATGAGATTACGTGTCTAATGGTACCCATAATGACAAATAAATCTAGAATCCTCAAGTCAAATTTATAAAGGAGCACCGGGCCCACATTATCAAGACACGAACTTTATTACCCAAATAGTATCATAACATGCTAGATAGTCATAATCTCAAGTTAATTGAACAACAAATCCCAAAAGGATATCCAATTTCATGAATTAATGAAAAGCTCCAATTCTAACCCTAAAATGTCTCCCTATTTTCAAAAGGGTTTATAATATGAAATTGGTCACATAATCATCATCTACTAGGTAAATACAACACTAGTTTATAAAATAAGCATCAATAAATTCATAAACAACCCTCAGTCCTCAATTACAATCCTCTTATTCTCAACAAGCATTTCACCCTTTCCCCCCATTTGATACATATACTTAAGATGAAATATACTAGTACTCATAAATTGAAGGGAGAATGATTTCCTTAATGGTGAATATCTCTTGATTTTATCCCTATCTTGCTGCCCAAGCTTGAGTCTAAATGAGTTATCAATATTGGGGAATGAAATAAATGGTAAGTCTAATTTTACTTAAACATTGCTCAGTGACTCGCTCCGACGAACCCGATTTCACTAGGGCGAACCCGCTCCGGCAGAAACCCTATCCGTTGGCGCAAAAACTAGTAATTTTTCAAACCTCCGATGAGGCAAAAACCACATCCGTTGAGGCAGACGCACCTCATCGAGAAAATTATCCGCTTTGGCGGATCTCAGACTGATAAGAGATTTCCGTTGAGTTGAACCTGCCGAAGCGAACGTCTGGTCGCTGGGGCAAATACCAAATAACCAGTAGTAGCCCAAAGTCCTCAAACTCTCCGTCAATCACCTGAAACACTCACGAGACCTCCCGAACACAAACCAAACATATTACCATATCATAAAATAAATGTTAGACCTGCTTGCGCACTCGAATTTCCCAAAAAATGTCTCTATGACTAGGGTTTGACTAAAGTCAACACTTAAGTTATAATTCCACAGTTTTACAAACTAACCCCCAAAACACACCGAGTTAACCCCATGTCCCTAACCAATGGCTCGACTAAGTCATAAACGTCATTCCGGAGCTAATGGAACTGACGAAACTATGGATGAAGCATGTTTACCCAAAAACTAATATAATTTTTATGTCATTTAAGTTCCGGACTCCGATCCAGATGCCTACATGTTTAATGCATAGATAATATAATAGAATTAATATAGAAAAAACTGAAGGATACATATTTAATTAAATATCATATAATTACATCGTTAATAGAGAGATAATTTTAAGTCTAAAAGTTACGCTAGGAGCAAATTTAATCCCATAGGTAAAATTATTTCTAATACATTAAGATCTAATCTAATAAATGAAACGAGACTCAAATTTAATTCAATAAATGAGGGGAGTATTTTTTTAACCAATTTTAATACGTTAATGGCATCTGAACCTTTTCAATTGGGATTTGAGTTCCGTGTATGAAAAATTCTAGATAGGGAGAGTTTTCCCCTGAATAGGGCCCTATATAGTGCGAATTCAAATATAATTGTGCTCTAATGCGGATATCGAACTGAAAAAAAAAAAAAAAAACATTTTCGATTGACTATATAATGGGATTATAACTTACTTTGGAGAGAGGGACTCCGACGTGTCAAGTTTAGGTGTAGGAATAGAAAAAGAGGGAGTGGACACTGCAACGTGGTAGACTAACTTGTCATGCCAAGATGGATATTTTAACTAGAAAAAACAAATGGTTGTCTGACGTAAGAGCCTAATTATGTGGGTCCGAATATCACATGCAAGTCGTTTTAGCACCAACAACAATATCACGTCCTGTATTTAAGGTTTGTTGTTGCTCTTTTATCTAAAGGTGGCTAACGGATTGACTCGGACCGGATCGGCAGCTCGTTATCGGGTTGAACCGGTTCTGGATCGGTTACCGGTTCGGTTCACTGTCTTATCGGGCCAATCGGATCAGTTCACTATCGGATTTTCGGTAGGTCCGTGCGATTTCGGATTGAACCGGACCTATCGAATTAGTTTTTTTTTTAATTTCGAAAATATAACTTAATTCAAATTAAATATATAATATAATAATATAATATAGTTTTCTGTTTTATATGTTATATTTTAATAATGTAAAGTTAACTTTCTATTTTATAGTTTACGTATTTTATAGTTTATATTGTAGTTATACTTTTAATCTTTTATTAATTTATTAAATTAGTAGACATAAGTTAACAAGTAACAACAAATAACTTTTCGTTCCATTTGAAGAAAGTAAGTTGTCGCTCCCGTCAGTGTGTAAAAGGGGCGAAGAAGAAGTGCCTTATTAAATAAGGATAAGGGGCTTCACTCTTATGGGAACCGACCGACTTTTTCAAATCCTCAACCTCGGCCTTCATCGAGTCTAGATCATTCTCTATATTCTTACATACCGCAACGGACTCCCTGGCCTTGGTTGACTGCTGAAGGAAGGTTTGGATCTTATAATCAATTTCTTTTTTGCTTTTCGTCGCACGCCCCACTATCATCTTAATCTCTTCTTCGAGTGCCAACATCCTAGCCTTCTCCCCTGCTGAGGCTGTGTCTCGATCTCCTATGTGCGAAATATAAGGGCTCTCAAGACAAGGAAGATGGTGCAAGATAGACACCAGCAAATTTCCACAGGGCGGGAGCCCCTTATGCCATCATTTGTTCCAATGCGTAAGAACCTTGAAAGCAATAAATCCACTAGTTTCCCCCCCTAGTACCTGTCCCTATCTCTGAATCTCTATCATTGAAAAAATCAGGATCAAATGTACTAAAGAGATAATAAAATAAAAACTAATGATAAGATGTAAACTTTCGAACTTTCATTATTCATAATGTTAATAAGAGTACATAATGAAGTAATAATAATTTTATTTACATATTATGCATCCTTTTACATAGTTCTTCGTAATTTATAGGTTGATTGAATTGGTGATGCTCCATAGTCCATAACTTCTAAATTTGGAGTATTAATTCCAGTCCCGCTTCCGTTGTTCCGCCGCAACTTGTGTTGTTGTAAAAGTGCTCCATATATCTAGAATCTAGATTCATTGTCATCGTCTTCATTGAATTCTGCAGATGTAGACACAGAAGCAGAACTAGAACGAAGATTAGTAGCAGAGTTGTTCAATTATCAAAAAACCAAATAATGTAACTGCATCTTTATATTTTATACTTAATTTGTTGTTGACCAGTGTGTCGGATGAACTCTCTGTACATGCCTAACTAAAGTGCCCGTCCCCCCGTCATTACCATGTTTATAAGTTTGCCCATAAATATTACATCTAAATCTATCAGTGTCCCCAATTCTATCATAAAAGTTTCACACATTACTCCTTATTCTCTGAGGTCTACGACTACGACTATTAGTACTAACATTGACATAAGGAACACTGGCAGGTGTATGAGTTTCAGTTTCAACAATATTATCTATATGAGCATTATCATAATAATTATCTTCTATTTCAAAAATATTCTTACATTTGATCATAATCTATATTTTGATTAGATGATGAAGAACCTTTAGATTTTGTACCAATTGAAATAGTTTTACCTTTATCCATTATAAAATATTTAATTTTAATTTTAATTTAAATAATCAACAAATAAATATGACAATTTAATAAAATAATTAGAGAATGAAACGAGTGTACCAAACTTCGGGACTCAGAACTCAATTGAAACTCGAAGCTCGAAGTCTTGCATCTTGCTACTTTGAAAATTAATAATGATAATAATAATAACTTGAGAATTGATAATAGAGAGAATTAAGAGAGTATAAGATTGAGAATTGTAGAAATAATTGTGTGATAAAAATGAGAAGAATATAGAGTATTTATAGATTTTTAAAGGGTAAAAATGTAATTAATAAAGAATAATAAACAAAACAAAACAAAACAAAAAAGAGGCCAAACGGCCAAAAGACCGTTGGCAACAACCCCCCCCCCCCCCCCCCGCCCCAACGGTAATATTACCGTTGGGCAACAACCCTTTTTTTTTAATTTTTTAACCTTACCGGTCCGGACCAGATCAGTTAACCGATTCAACCGGTCCGGATCAGTTAACCGATTCAACCGGTCCGGATCCTTACCAGATTTATCTACAATTCGTGCGGATTGGGGTTGGGGCCAAACCAACCCCCAACCCGATAAGGCTTACCGGTCCGGACCGAACCAAATTTTGTAGCGGATCGACCGGTCCAGTTCCGATTCAACCCGGACTGTCAGCCAGGTATACTTTTACTTCATGCTCAATCCCCAAGAAAACGAAAGTAGGCTTCCTTCTCCCCACACTAACTGCCCGTTTGATTGAGCTTTTCAAATGGACAAAAGTGTTTTTTTTTTGCCAAAAATATTTTTGACCTTTTTTTTTGTGTTTGGCTGGAAAGACCAAAAGTGATTTTGGCTGAAAAAAGCACTTTAAGCCTCTATTGGGAGAAGCTCAAATTTTGAGTTTTTGCCAAGTAGAGGCAAAATCTCTTTTGTCTTTTCCCATTTTGTAAGCCTAAATCATTTTTTTTATTGACAACTAAACACCTAACAATTTTTTGATAAAAAGTTCTACTTGAATAGTTCTACTCTTAAAAACTCTACTTCTAAAAGCTCTTTTTAATAAGTTGTACCAAACGGTCCTAAATGAACATTTGAAAAATAATACATATGGCAGCAGCGGTACATAAATTAAACAATATTGTCTCTTTCTCCTCGCAAATGATAAAAAATATATGAAATCCTATGATCCGACTATAAATTGGAATAGTAATAAATTGAAAGTTACTAAAAAAAAATAGAAAAATAAATGAGACAAATATATTAATTCATTAAAATAACCAAGGTTAAAATTAAAAATAAAAGATTTATTCAAGTTTCAAAGCAAACACATGTTTTGAATTATACTCTGTATATTTCATTTTTAATCTAATGAATCAAACAAAGAACTAGTACAAAATAATCTATGAATTATTAATTTCAAAATTATAATCCTAAGATCTAATTTTGGGATAACTTTGTCCTCAAACCAAACGACCGCTTACCAGATTTACTTATTCACTATAAAAAATTAAATGGTTGAAATATGAATATTAAAAAGAAAAAACTTTTTTTTACTATTTTTTAGGGAGATAAAAATATTTAAATCCCTAAATAATAATTTCATATAAAATATTACATAGCAATCATTAAGGGGTTATTTGGTTCAGTTATTAATTATAATTATGTAAAAAATATTTATACGATAAATAATATAATAAGAATCATTACATGTGAATTTCATACTTTTAAGGGTTTTTTGGTCTTTATTTTATCTCATTCGTACATTGCTAATACATTTAGTCGACAGTGGTGAAGAAAATAATGTTCACATAAAATATAATATTTGTTTTTCATTTTTCCTTTCCACGTAAATTGAGCATTATTTTTTACAATCTATGGTTCCACTTTTACTTTTTCGTATAGTCAATTTTGGTATAAATTTACTAAAATTTATACATTGTTTTATAAATAATAAAATGTTGAAATTAACAATAGATAAATGAAAATTATTCAATAACAAATATACATGTAGTAGCCAATATTTATTTTATTAAAAAATATTTTAAAATATACACTGTATAACTATTATTAATACAACAAATTAAACGTCCAGTAATAAATAATTTTTAAAGGTCAACCATTTTTGTATGAATAAACAACAACAACAACAACAACAACAACATATCCAGTAAAGTCTCACAATATAAGGTCTGGGGGTAGAGTGAACGCATATGTCACGCCCCGGACCCCGGGTCCGCGACTGGTGCCCTACCAGGGCACCCTTCTATTCATACAACACAATAAACCGCGGAAGGTAAATAACATTTTTTTTTCTTTAAACAAAGGCAAAACCGATAAGGCTGCCACAATATAAGTCACCCGAAAGGGGCTACATTGTTCAACAATGTAAATACAACTCTATCCAGTCCAGCCCACATATGAATACAGACATCTAAGATTTTGGACACATACTATGGCGGGACAAGGCTCCGCCGTACCTCTGAATATACCTAGCCATAATGACAAGCTCCGGAACATTGGAGCTATCTCATAAAGCTGAACAAGGATCCTAAGCTCGCGGATCCACAACGGAGTACCTAGACCTGCAGACATGAACGCAGCCCGGCGGTCGATAACAAGTACTAAGTATGGAACAGAAATACAGTACAGTAAACAAGATCATAACTGTACAAAAGAATGACAGAGGAAAGTATGAAAATCAAATACCAGATCCTACCGTGTCATTAAAAATCAGAGTCAATTGTACCTTGTATCACTGTACTACTACAACACCGTACCACTTTCACATATGAAAGTCATGTCAAAATCAGGAACACCTGCCCTCAGCATATAATATCACAGAAGCATGCTCGTGGAATATAACATCACTGTCAGCATGTAACAAGTATAATATACCACCATCATCAAATAAGCATGTCCGTGGAATTCCAACATCACCGTCGGCATGTAAAAAGTACAATACTCACATATCAGTACACTGTGCCTTTTTAAAAAGTAGAGTAAACTTTACCGCTTTAAAATAGGAAGCTTATGATCAATCTAGGGCCACCCGCCCGTAGTATCATTATGCAATCCTACTCCTGGACTATTTCACCCGCATAGGTCTCGTGGACCTGCATGAGATAATTCCCTCGCATAGGACTATTCCACTCGCATAGATCACGTGGACCCGCATGAGGTAATTTCCTTACATAGGACTATTTCACCCGCATGAGACTATTTCACCCGCATGAGCCCTACAGACTCGCATGAGGTAGTTTCCTCGCATCGTGGGGAGCAAATCCATGTAATATGTATAATGTCTTGGGGGTTTACCCCGCAATCATACTCAGGGGATGTATTGTCACGACCCGACCTAGGGTCCGCGACTGGTGCCTTACCCCAGGCACCCTAGTGATACAACATCAGAGAAAATCAGCGGAAATAAAAACTTAAACATGAAACAA
This sequence comes from Przewalskia tangutica, assembly GCA_029844215.1. Classification (NCBI taxonomy): domain Eukaryota; kingdom Viridiplantae; phylum Streptophyta; class Magnoliopsida; order Solanales; family Solanaceae; genus Przewalskia; species Przewalskia tangutica. Next base: position 112,496,291 of record CM056718.1, read on the forward strand.
GACATAAAGTAAGAAACAGGCTAACCAAAACGGTCACCTTCCTGTATATATATATCAAACCGAACAGTTAAATCCTTTACAAACACTGCCCACAACAGTACTACAGACCTCTAAGAATGTAACAACAACTATGACGGGACAGGGCCCCGCCATACCCCTGAATGTACAAGTACCTACAATGACATGGGACTATACCAAAAGATAAGCCTCCGGAGAAACGGAGCTTCCCAAAATGCTGAATTGTGATCCTATGAGCGAGGATCAACAACCGGTGTACCTCTACCGCGCATTGAACGCAGCCCCGGGCGAGGTCGATAACAGTACCAAGTATGTGAAATCAAAATATCAGAATGAAATCATAACACTCTATATAAAGCAGAGACATGTATGATAACCAAACTACAATTCCACAACATATATAAGTCAAGTCAGGGACTCACGCCCTCAAAGTCATCCCTCATGCCCGTGGAACTCCTTCCTCACTGCCGGCAGTCTACATATAAATCGTATGATACGTATAACATGTCTCGGCCCATCCCATGGGACTCGAGGTAGAATCGTATGGTATACATATCTCGGCCCATCCCATGGGACTCGAGGTAGAATCGTGTGGTATACATATCTTGGCCCATCCCATGGGACTCGAGATAAAATCGTGTGGTATACATATCTCGGCCCATCCCATGGGACTCGAGGTAAAATCGTGTGGTATACATATCTCGGCCCATCCCATGGGACTCGAGGTAAAATCGTCCATAACATTTAAACCCTCTTTTAAGACCGATTAAGACAATACCATGCCTTCCTTTTAAACCAAACTAAGGCAATGTCATGCCTTCCTTTTAAACCAAAACACTTTCTCTTTTAAAGTCAAGTAACCATATTATTTTCCAATAGTTCAAGTTGCAAAACTTCAAATACTCAAGTTTCTTATTTTCGAAAGATTTCATAGTTCATAGTCTTAATCACTTAATAACGTAATCTCTTTTAAAATTGAGTAACATATGCCTTATGTGTGAGTAGGTTATACTTGTTTATAACGATCTTATTAAAGCAGCCATGATCTAGAAAATGTAATACAATTTTGTCTTATCTTAGCTTCTATGCAGATGGAGGATTCTACTTGTTTTAATATAATTATTTGTCAATACATTTTCCTTTATTAACGCTGCAATGGTTTGTTCGATACTTACTCTCATTTCCGAAATCAATATAACATTATCCTTTTTAAGACCAAGTACTCATTACTCATGAATGCGGTTTCACAACTTTTTAACACCCTTTAAGTCCTTAACATTTCATATCAAGCCATTTATAAGTTAAGTCTCTTATCTTTTAAGATCAAGTCTCTTAACTTCTAAAATCAACAAACCATTCTTTTATCTACATAAAGTCGTTATAACTAACTTCCCATAAAGCTATTATAACACTTTATGTTTTAAACCGACCAAATTCGTGTCACGACCCGAACCCGGGCCCGTGACTGGTGCCTTACCCCGGGCACTCAAGTAGACATACATCAGAGAAATCAGCGGAATATAAAACAAGACATAAAATAATATGAATGAGAAACAGTTTATCTGAGAAAAATTGTCTTTCGGCTTATATATAACTTGAACCCAATAGCATATCCTTTTACAAACTCGCCCACAACAGATTACTGCACTTCTAAGAATGATATAACAACAATGGCGGACAGGCCCCGCCATACCTGAATGTAAGTACCTACAACGACAGGACTATACCATCGATAAGCCTCCGAGAAACGGAGCTTCCCAAAACGCCGAATCGTGATCCAAGAGCGAGGATCGACGATCGTGTACTTCACTGCGGCATGAACGCAGCCCAAGGAGGTCGACAACAGTACCAAGTAAGTGAAACTAAAAATATCAGAAATGAAATCATAGTAGTCTATATAAAGCAGATACATATATGATAACCAAACTACGATTCACAATAAATAAGCGATATGTCAAGTCGTGACTCACGCCTCAAAGTCATCACTCAAATATAACTATGGGTCTCACGCCCACAACATCAATCATGCCCGTGGAATACCTTTCCTCACCGGCAATGGCTATGATATAAAAGCACCAAGGAATACATACGAACACCGTGTCCCACCTGTGTCATAATAAAACCGTGACGGGTAAGTACGAAGGCATAGCCGACTAAACCTACGCATGCAACAAAGTCATAAATCAGATCACGAGGTCTGCTCTAGACCGCCACATGATCGGCCGGTCACTACTCGCAGATCAAATGTGCGCGTCTAATCTCGAACTTCCCGCACTCGCGATAAAGCCACACATAGGCCCGCATGAGGTATTCCCAGACGGGGTAGCTACTCCCAAGATCGCCCCGACTCGCATCCGCATGGCCACATGCATCGCATGGCCATATAGACCGCACACTAACTCGAACTCGTAGCTCGCATAGGTCCCCGACTGCATGAGGTATTCTCGAATCATAGTCCCAAATCGCTCGAGGTATACCTCAGACGGAGGCGCTTAACCCCAGATCATGTCAAGAGGTGAGTGGTACAATACTATCATAACGGCTTATCGTTAAACAACATAAGCACAATCAAGGGAAACCCCTTTACACAAACATCACAAGATACTAACACACGTAGCATCCTAACATGTTTACTTATCAAATCAACAAGAAAGTATTACAAGGCTATCACAAAGCAACACAATCAAGTTATTCACACAAGGTACTTTCTACTATATGTTAACAAGTTCGGGTTTTTATCCCCAAAGTACTTCATACATTAACTCTTTAAAAGATCCGTTTCTTTCACAAAAAGTCACACAATACCCGTAGTATAAAAATAGAGTGACTATCTTTTTAAGTAAACCAAAACAACTTCCCTTTTTAAAGACAAGTAACAACCTTCCTTTACAAAAGTTCAAGTTTGCCTAAGTTCAAATACTTAAGTCTCTTATTTTCGAAAGGTTTCGTAGTTCCTAGTCTTAATCACTGTAATAATATAATTCTCTTTTTAAAACAATCTGAAAAACATATGTCTTATATGTGAGTAGGTTATTCTTGTTCATAATCAATCTTATTAAAGCAGCCATGATCTAGGAAATGTAATATCATTTTGTCTCATCTTAGCTTCTATGCAGATGGAGGTTTCTACTGGTTTTAATAATACTTTTTTAGTCAATACATTTCCCTTTATTAGCGCTGCTGTGGTTTGTTCGATACTTATTCTCATTTCCGAAATCAGAACAAGGCGTTCATAAACAATTAAGTAAACCGTTCCTTTTATCTCTCTTAAGTCGTTATACCTAACTTCCCATAAAGCTAGTATAACTCTTAAGCTTTTAAAACCAAGTATTACTCTTCTTTCAAAAACGATTCTTAATTCTTTTGAAATACTTCAAGATTCTTATTATTCAGACTCAAGTCAAAAGACATCGCAAGAAACCACGCTCGCTTTAACACACGCACGCTCACCGTACTATATATATTCTTTTAAAATATCATGCTCAAGAGGATAGGAAGAATCACATACCTCGCGACGATTATCGACAATTAGCAAAATGCTCCACGGCTATAACCCGGCTAGCCTTGTCCACCATTCCAGTAGAACATGCTACTCGCAGAACATTCAACCTATAAAGGTCATATACGTCTATCAACGTCTAGACTACTCTGTAGAATATTCTAAGCAGTAGGTTCTTAATTCTACGGAACATCGGGCAGCACTTCCCTACTCGTTAAACTACACAAGTCTACTGTAAATACAGGCCTATGTAAGTACAGTTCAATTCTTCTTCTTTAATATTCTTCTGATGTGATTTCAATTCAATTCTCTTCTCTTATACCATCCTTCTATAAATCTTATACTCATTTCTATACAACTACAGTAGGTAATTTCCAATTACAATAGAAGGTCAAGAGTATTTACCTCGATAAGCCCAAAATTATCCAAGTTTTAATGTCGATCCTGAGCAACGTTTAGCTCCTACTCTGGGCGCTCCAACCCGCTCCAAACAACCCTTAGAAGTTCTACGCAACTTCTTCTTAATACTTCAACCAACTGTGAAGATTTTCCTTAGGGTTTCGTTTTGTGACTGAAGGAAAGTATAGTAGTATTTCTGGGCTTTTAGTATAGGGGTAACCTTGGAATACTACAAGGTATTTGGACCAAGGTATTTTGGAATTGCAACAATACTTGGAGAATACTTTTCTACCAAGGGGTGGGGGGTATTTATGAGAACAACCCAAGAGAGGGGGGGTACCTCTCGGCCAAGGGCCTCTCAAAGGGGGAGGGGTGCTCTTGAACGAGAGCTTCAAGAGGGGGAGAGGGATTTCAAGACTTGGGAAAAGTTTAAGGGATGAAGATTTAGTCTTGCACTAGAGGGGTATTTATAGGGAAATCAATGGCCAAGATTGAGGCAAGTGGAGGGCAAGTGGAGGGTGTGGATTTGCACAAGTGCACCCTAGCCATCTACTCCACAAATCACTCCAAACATTGACCCATGTTTTAGGCCTCAAAATCATGCCAAGAACGTGCCATGAATCGGCCCTAAGACCGCCCACTTGAGGGTGACAAGTGTCGCCCTCTCGTTGGTCCAAAATATTTCATCTCTCGGAAAAATCCGCAAAAATTATTAAAGTCGCAACCGTAATTTTCCCCTCGCAAAGTTTGGAAAACGTTTCGTCGGAAAACAATTCTTTTCGTGGGTTGTGAACAAAATTTTTGTCCCTTGCCTAATTTAAGGCTCAAACTTTTGTACGTACGCCCTCACGTACATACTCTGGAAATACGGGGTATAACATTCTCCCCTCCTTAGAAACATTCGTCCCGAATGTTCCTTCTAAGTCTCAAAACACACATGCGTCCGTATAGTCTTCACTACTATACTTACGAAAACAATCATGTCGTACCTGGCCATAACATAACACACGCGCAATTTCTCAACTTCAAGTCCACGAGGAATCACCCCCATCACTACAAAAGCTCCCACCCAAGGTCTAAAAGATACTCCTTTCGCACCTTTTCTTTACAAACGAAATGATCACTTCTATTCTCTTACTCGTCGTACCCTTCTTGTATACTCGAACTCTTTCTCATAACTTACCACATTTCTGTTACTGCTTCAGTTTCCAAAATCTCTGGGTTACTACCTCCAACTTGGTCATCATTAACTGGGAACACTCTGGATGGATCTCTGACACTTTTCCGAACATAACAACATGAAAGACCGGACGTACTGCCTCCTACGTCGGACGACAATGCTAACTATAGGCAACCTGGCCTACTTTCCAATTGATCCAAACGCCAAAATACCTCGGGCTAAGTTTCCTCTGTTTTCCAAAACTCGTCACACCCTTCCGGGGTGGTACCTTCAAGAAATCCTACCGTCAACCTGAACTCCAAGTGTCGACGCCGATTATCTGTACGACTTCTGTTGACTCTGAGCTGCCAATCACCTCTTCTGGATAAGCTTTACCCTATCCACATCCTGCTGAAACAAGAATGAACCAGCTATCTGAACCTTGCCAACATCGAACCAATCGACCGACAACTTACACTTCCGCCCCTACAAGGCGTCATAAGGCGATATCCGAATACTGATATGGTAGCTATTATAATACACACTCAACCAAGAGGCGAATAATCCTTACAGCTACCTCTGAAATCAAAAACACCGGCCCGAGGGTGAATGCAATACTGAGACTCACCTGCGTTTCTATCCATGCCTGGCAATACCTCCAGAAAAGAAATAGCCGTAACCTGGGCTCCACTGCCTATCATAAGGTGAAAGTAGGCACCTCGTGCAGCCTTACAACCTTCCCGATATATAACATCTCGCATAACTCTCTGCCGAGTAAACGGTCTTGACTAAAAGACAAGATGGGATGACCCCATCAGCCCGACTACTGGTCGAACGCATCCACGAACTCGTACGCTGGTTAACTAAATTTGGGCCTAACACCCTCGTGACCCCACCACCTGGCGGAACCACCTCGAACTGACCCCACCACATTACAGGCCGTGGGTTGACCCGCGATCGGTCCTCAACCCGACCCGCTATCGCGCAAAAACTCTTGTTCCTCGATCCGGAACAATCTCACAATCAAGTCACGAAAACCTAGTGGTCTTCTTAGCTCGACTACCCTCTTTCATTTCATACCACTCCGGGACTTATCACACAGACATATCTCACGTGTACTATGCACTCTGATAAAGGTTAACATAACAATAAATCTTTTACTCAAGATGGCCTCGCCTCTAAGGTCTCCACGTATAAAACTCTAAGGCTCACACTTTCCTTATCCCCAATCTTACCCTTTTAACTAACCATGATTTCTAATCACAATTAACACAATACTATCATAACACTTAAGATATACTCATCTTATCACACATACTAATCTCTAGAGGGTTAAAGATACACCTGTATCTACTGCTTCACTTCCCCTTTGTCGTTCTAATCAATCCTGCCCGGCTGGGCGCATAGCTAGGGAAGGTGACGAACTAGCCGCTGATCCTGAAAGTTGAGTCTCTACATCCGCGCCACCTCTGGTCGGACAATTTCTCGCAAAATGGCCCTGCTGGCCGCAAGTAAAACAAGCTGTCGAAGAAGTACGACACTCTCCACAATGACACTTACCACAACGGCCACACCGAAAGGGTGGCCTCTCGCTAGCACCCTTCCTCTCCGAACCATCGAATCCATGAATCGACCGGTAGGTTGAGTCCTCCTACTGCATCCTTCCTACTAGGACATCCTTTCGACACACGGCTCGACGGCCGCAGTAAAACAAGTACCAACAAAGATGACATTCCCGATTTACGCCGCCACATCGCGAACACCGAGGGAAAATCGAACTACCGCTAGAACCTACGTATAGCTGTGAGCCGGAAGCCCTGGAGCTCTGACCAACTCCGGCATGCCTCGAACGTCCTGGACCCTGTGGAGGACCACTCTGCACTGGCGGAGGTGCATATCCAGTCTGCTGCTGAGGCGATTCGCCTCAAAAGTTACCAGCGACCCCGCCGATCCGCCTTCTCGCTGATTTTGGTTAACCCGCTGATCCCACGCTGCCGCCGCGCATAAGCCCGCATACGTGCCATGCTCAAGCTCGATCAAGAGCTACTTCGCACAACCCTCTTAGATAATCGCCAAGACCCGCGATAAATCGATACCTAATATACTCTCTTTGCTAATTCCTAGCTAGTAATGTGGTCGCCTTTTGCAATCTATTCTTTCGCATCGGTCGGAACCGGGTGTAAATGTCATGGCCGCAGAGGAATCTTGCCGCTGCTAAACTCTGGGCTAGCGACGAGCGTAACTCCCCGAATGAAGCACCACCTCAGTGATGATTGGGCCTGTGCCACTAGTAACCTCTCTGCGGTTTACTCAGCCTCGCCGCTTTGCCCTTCTCGCCCGGGTTGCCTTACGCGAGGCATAACGGTAGTGGAAAGAAATACGTTAGAGGTCCAACTTATAACACGCCTCTAAGCACGATCTCGAGTGAGAAGAATGGAAACCAATCCTAAATATCCTATAGCCTCTCGATTATTGGTGGTGCACAACACACCGATAATCAAGACTTACTAGATACGGTTCAGACACTTTCCGAGGATTAATCGCTCGATACCACTTTTGTCACGACCAACTCGGGCGTGATCGTGCCTTACCCCGCACCCAAGTAGACATACATCGAGAAATCAGAATATAAAACAAGACATAAAATAATATGAATGAGAAAGCTTTATTCGAGAAAATTGTCTTTCGCTTATATATAACTTGAACCCGACGATATCCTTTACAAACTCGCCACAACAAGATTACTGCACTTCTAATAATGATATGACAACAATGGCGGGACAGGGCTCCGCCATACCCCTGAATGTAAGTACCTACAACGACAGGGGACTATACCACTGATAAGCCTCCGGAGAAACGGAGCTTCCCAAAACGCTGAACTGTGATCCTAAGAGCGAGGATCGACGACTGGTGTACCTCTACCTGCAGCATTAACGCAGCCCCAGAGGTCGCATAACAGTACCAAGTAAGTGAAATCAAAAATCAGAAATGAAATCATAGTAGTCTATATAAAGCAGATACATATATGATAACCAAACTACGCTCACAATAAATAAGCAGTCATGTCAAGTCAGGGACTCACGCCCTCAAAGTCATCACTCAAATATAACTATGGGTCTCACGCCCACAACATCAATCATGCCCGTGGAATACCTTCCTCACTGTCGGCAGTCTATGATATAAAAGCACCAAGGAATACACATGAACACCATGTCCCACCTGTGTCATAATAAAACCGTACGGGGTAAGTACGAAGGCATAGCCGACTACTAAAACCTACAGCATTCAACAAAGTCATAAATCAGATTACGAGGTCCATCTAGAACACCACATGATCGGCCGCCACTCGCCCGCAGATCAAATGTGCGCGCCTAACTCGAACTTCCCGCAGCTCGATAAAGCCACACACATAGCCCGCATGAGGTATTCCCCGACGGGGTAGCTACTCCTCAAAGATCGCCCCGACTCGCGATCCGCGTGGCCACATGCATCGCATGGCCATATAGACCGCACACTAACTCGAACTCTCGTAGCTCGCATAGGTCCTGGACCCGCATGAGGTATTCTCGAATCATAGTCCTGCATCGCCGAGGTATACCCCGCGACGGAGGCGACTTAACCCCTGTATCATGTCAAGAGGTGAGTGGTACAATACTATCATAACGGCTTATCGTTAAACAACATAAGCACAATCAAGGGAAACCCCTTTACACAAACATCACAAGATACTAACACACGTAGCATCCTAACATGTTTACTTATCAAATCAACAAGAAAGTATTACAAGGCTATCACAAAGCAACACAATCAAGTTATTCACAAAAGGTACTTTCTAATATATGTTAACAAGTTCGGGTTTTTATCCCCAAAGTACTTCATACATTAACTCTTTAAAAGATCCGTTTCTTTCACAAAAAGTCACACAATACCCATAGTATAAAAATAGAGTGACTATCTTTTTAAGTAAACCAAAACAATTTCCCTTTTTAAAGACAAGTAAAACCTTCCTTTACAAAAGTTCAAGTTTGCCTAAGTTCAAATACTTAAGTCTCTTATTTTCGAAAGGTTTCGTAGTTCCTAGTCTTAATCACTGTAATAATATAATTCTCTTTTTAAAACAATCTGAAAAACATATGCCTTATATGTGAGTAGGTTATTCTTGTTCATAATCAATCTTATTAAAGCAGCCATGATCTAGGAAATGTAATATCATTTTGTCTCATCTTAGCTTCTATGCAGATGGAGGTCTCTACTGGTTTTAATAATACTTTTTTAGTCAATACATTTCCCTTTATTAGCGCTGCTGTGGTTTGTTCGATACTTATTCTCATTTTCAAATCGTAACAAGGCTCATAAACAATTAAGTAAACTGCCTTTTATCTCTTAAGTCGTTATACCTAACTTCCCATAAAGCTAGTATAACTCTTAAGCTTTTAAAACCAAGTATTACTCTTCTTTCAAAACGATTCTTAATTCTTTTGAAATACTTCAAGATTCTTATTATTCGCACTCAAGTCAAAAGACATCGCAAAGAAACCACGCTCGCTTTAACACACGACGCTCACCGTACTATATATATTCTTTTAAAATATCATGCTCAAGAGGATAGGAAAAATCACATACCTCGCGACGATTATCAACAATTAGCAAAATGCTCCACTTATAACCCTAGCCTTGTCCACCATTCCAAAGAGAACATGCTACTCGCAGAACATTCAACCTATAAAGGTCATATACGCCTATCAACGCCTAGACTACTCAGAGAATATTCTAAGCAAAGAGGTTCTTAATTCTACTAACATCGCATCACTTCCTGCAGTTAAACTACACAAGTCATCAGAATACAAATTCATGTAAGTACAGTTCAATTCTTCTTCTTTAATATTCTTCTTATGTGATTTCAATTCAATTATCTTCTCTTATACCATCCTTTTGTAAATCTTATACTCATTTCTATACAACTACAGTAGGTAATTTCCAATTACAATAGAAGGTCAAGAGTATTTACCTCGATAAGCCCAAAATTATCCAAGTTTTAATGTCGATCCTGAGCAACGTTTAGCTCCTACTCTGGGCGCTCCAACCCGCTCCAAACAACCCTTAGAAGTTCTACGCAACTTCTTCTTAATACTTAAACCAACTGTGAAGATTTTCCTGTGGTTTCGTTGGATCAAGGAAGTATAGTAGTATTTCGGGCTTTTAGTATAGGGTAACCTTGAATACTACAAGGTATTTGGACCAAGGTATTTTGGAATTGCAACAATACTTGGAGAATACTTTTCTACCAAGGGGTGGGGGGTATTTATGAGAACAACCCAAGAGAGGGGGGGTACCTCTCGGCCAAGGGCCTCTCAAAGGGGGAGGGGTGCTCTTGAACGAGAGCTTCAAGAGGGGGAGAGGGATTTCAAGACTTGGGAAAAGTTTAAGGGATGAAGATTTAGTCTTGCACTAGAGGGGTATTTATAGGGAAATCAATGGCCAAGATTGAGGCAAGTGGAGGGCAAGTGGAGGGTGTGGATTTGCACAAGTGCACCCTAGCCATCTACTCCACAAATCACTCCAAACATTGACCCATGTTTTAGGCCTCAAAATCATGCCAAGAACGTGCCATGAATCGCCCTAAGATCGCCACTTGAGGTGACAAGTGTCGCTCTCGTTGGTCCAAAATATTTCATCTCTAAAAATCCGCAAAAATTATTAAAGTCGCGAACTGTAATTTTCCTCGCAAAGTTTGGAAAACGCTTGCGTCGAAACAATTCTTTTCGTGGGTTGTGAACAAAATTTTCGCCCTTGCCTAATTTAAGGCTCAAACTTTTCAGACGCACGCCTCACGCATATACTCTAAAAATACGGTATAACAATTGCTTAGCACACGACGCTCACCGCACTACATAGTTCACAACAATCATGCTAGAAAGGATAGGAAGAGGTTCACATACCTCGCGACGATTATCGACAAATAGCAATACGCTCCAAGTACTTCAACTTCGTCGGCTACTCTTTAAGCCAAGTAGATCACGCCACACGTTGTACTTCAATCCTAAAATGGTCATAGTACTTCTATCAAACCTTACTTACCATTGAAGACTTATACCAATTAAAAACCCTCTAATTCTACGGAAAATCGGGCAACACTTCCCCTGTTTTTACATACTTTTTCACCTTTTTCAAGGCCTGATAACAGTAACCAACATGCCACATTTAAGGCGCAACAATTCAACAACTAAAGAAGGGGATCACACGCCCAAACGGACGTGTTAAACAATCTTCCCCTTAAAACAACAACTTAAAAGCCGAAATGGAACAAGTCCATAGTCCAAAGTAAAGACAGTCCAATGTAAATACAGTCCAAAGTAAATACAGTCCAATGTAAATACAGTCCACTAGTTGGTGTTCTTGGCCAACTTACAATAATCACACTTTATCCAATTTTTCGGCTAGCATGCCGGAATTACTTCTTTAATCCTTCAACTTATATTCCAATCTTCATATAAGTTATAGTTACTTTGTTATTACTGTTGACAGGTAAAAGATACGTTTTTATCATTTTATGGCCAACATGCCAATTTTCCATTTTAGCAACTTAACAAGTTCCAAATCTTTCCAACCTTCATTCCACATATCTCATACTCATTTATATACTTCCAATATACATAATATCCAACTTCACAAAGAGGATTAAGATCATTACCTCAAAAAGCCCAAAAATATCCAAGAACTTAAAGTCGCTCCCTAGCAAGTTTAGCTCCGAATCCTTACGTTCCAATCCGCTACAAGCAACCCGTAGAAGCTCCTAACCAACTTCTCTTCAAGATTCAACTCCAAAAAGTGAAGAACACTTAGGGTTCCAAACTTGGAACTTTCGGCCAAGGCATCAAGTTAAGGTTAGGGGTGTGAAATCTTATCTAACTCTTGGTTCACAATCTTCCTAACACCTTAAGGAAGAACACTTAAAAGTTTAAGAATTGTTGGACAAATTTAGGTCAAGATAATGGCCCTTGGCCGAGAGCAACATTCAAGGGAGAGAGTATTTTGTCAAGTCTTGAAATGGTTAAGTGTGGAAGATTTCATCAACTAAGGGTGCATATATAAGACCACCAAGGGCTAGGATTAAAACAAGTGTGTGGTTGAGATTGAGTACAAGTGTGTGCGGGTCTCATAAGCCACTTGTCCACACTAAATATCTAGCAAGACTTGGCCACTTGTCTTGGCCACATGTCATAAGGATTTCGGCCATAGGCCACATGGGGGGGGACACATGTCGCCCTCCTACTCGTCCAAAATATTTCATCTTCCGAAAATATCCATAATGGCCAAAATCTCGAAAACAAAGTGGGCCCCACAAAACCGTAAATTTCTCCCGTGGGCCCCACGTGACCAAATCCGGAAATAAAATTCCATAATTCTCTAACATTCCAAGAAGTCCGAATACCAAATCTGGGAATTCAATTCCCAGTAACGAACCTTTTTCCTTTACAAAATCCGGAAACTTTTCCGTCGAAAAAATCACATCTTTCTTCCTTTCCAATTTAATGTCGTATTCTCGTACGTACGTCCTCATATACATACCCTGGACTACGGGGTGTAACATGTATAATGTCTTGGGGGTTTACCCCGCAATCATACTCAGGGGGTGTATAATGTCTTGGGGGTTTTCCCCGCAATCATACTCATAACACTAGCACCAATGGCTATCATGAACAACTTATGCAGGTTAAGTAATCTTTAACTCTCATAATACAGAATGAAGGCACCATCTTTTTGAACAACCAAGACAATACCATGCCTTCCTTTTAAAACAAACAAGACAATACCATGCCTTCCTTTCTAAAATAACCAAGACTCCATGTCTTCCTTTTCTAAAACAAACAAGACACTAACAAGTCTTTCATTTTATAACACCAAGGCACTATCACACTTGCATCACTAAGGACGAAAGTCCATTACAACAATGTACGTGAGCCGTACATTCACTTTATAAACTAAATTTCCATTTTTAGAAAAGCCCAAGTACTACATGTACCACTAGGAAGTAGAATCCAATACATGTATCATTTTGAAACCATCATCAAGACACTTATCATACTAAGTATCTTTCTAAGACATGGTTTGACAAATCAGGGCAATAGACATCACGTATTACTTTAAAACATCTTTGAAAATCAAAGTGCCACATATCATGTACTATATTAAGGACTTAACCATGGACATTCTCCCATGATTTCCTTACAACATTTTAAACCATCTCTTGACTTTCCGCAAACCTGGTTATAACAAACTTCCCATAAAGCCGTTATAACACTTTCATTTTAGAAAACTAAAGCACTACCATATCATGTACGGGATTTGAATTCAAAGTACTATGTACGTCTATTCTTTATAAAAGAATTGTTTCATGCAATGTTTAGGGAGTTGAACTCAAAAGCACTTTCACTATTAAAACCAAGTTACTTACCCTTTTAAAATTCATGTAACTTATGCATTTAAATCAAGCCACTTCTTCTTTCAAAACTCAAGGAACTTACTTTTTAAATCAAGTAACTACCTTTTTCAAAATCAAGTAACTTATACCTTTTAAATCAAGTTACTTCTACTCTTTAAATTAAGTAACATATACTTTTCAAATCAAGTTACTTATTCTCTTTGAATCAAGTAACATATATTTTTTCAAATCAAGTAATCTATACTTTTCAAATCAAGTAATCTATACTTTTCAAATCGAGTTACTACACCTTTAGAAATTCCATTCAAGGTTTTGAATTTAAGCGACTTCTCTTTAAATCAATCAAGTAACTTATACATTTAAATCAAGTTACTTCCCTTTCAAAACTCAAGGAACTTACTTTTTAAATCAAGTAACTCCCTTTTTCAAAATCAAGTAACTTATACCTTTAAAACCAAGTCTCGTGTACTTTTAAAATTAATACTTTTATGAGTTGTGAATAGGTTATACTCGTTTATAACGATCTTGTTAAAGCAGCCATGATCTAGAAAATGTAATACAATTTTGTCTTATCTTAGTTTCTATGCAGATGGAGAATTCTACTCATTTCAATATAATTGATTGTCGATACATTTTTATTAACGCTGCAATGGCTTGTTCGACACCTATTCTCATTAGTGTAGTAAATTAGCAAGGTCAACTCGACTCCAATACTTCCTAACGACTCTTACCAACATCCCCCATAAGACTTTGGTAAGAACTTAGGAATATTTTAGACATGTCTTTTGCATAAAATCAATAACATGAATACTTCCTAATGACAAGGCAAGTACTTCAAGAAAACAAGTCACGTATACTTCAAATAACAAGGCAAGTATACCTCAAGGATAATTATGTCGATAGAAGGAAGAAGTTCACATACCTCGTGACGACTAACTCATACGACAAGTAGCAATACGCTCCAAAGTACTTCAACCTCATCGGCTATTCCTTAAGCCAAGTAGATCATGCTACACGTGGTACTTCAACCTATAATGACGATCGTACTTCTATCAATATCATACTTTCTAGTATAATACTTATACCAAATAATTCCCTCTAATTCTACGGAAAATTGGGCAGCACTTCCTTTGTTTCTACGTACTTTTCCACCTTTTCCAAGGCTCGTATTCATCAACCAACAAGCCACATTTAAGGCGCAACCAACAGTCAGCCAAAGGGGATTACACGCCTAACTGGACTTGTAAAATTCTGCCCCACAGTTATACAAAACAGTCCACAAATCAGCCCATAAAAACAGTCTGTAATACAACAATAACGAGGGTAAAATGTGAGACGTTTCAACACCTTTCCACACCCCTATTTCCTTAGGAATTTCATTAGCAACTACTACACTTAAATATGCATATTAGGGGCTTAATTTCCAGCATTTTACACGCCCAAAATAGTCCATAAAATGATACGATCATGTCTAACAGTTTTGGGCAGTTTTTCGGCTAAAACAACTACAATCTGATAACTCTTTCCTTAATCCATTTTATTCCAATTCGAGTTCCAACACTTCCATATATGACATACCAACTTATCAACAACCATATTACCTTATTTTAACATGAGACAAGTGTGGATAACAACAACCATATAAAAAACGAAACCAAGGGCACAAAATTGCCTCAAATCGGCTAACAACATATCTACCTCATACTCATCATATTTTCCATTTCTTCTTTAACATGAATTCATCTATACATTATAACAATAAGTAATATCCAATTACTTTAATTTAAGAAGAGCTATTACCTCATTTTTGTGCCCAAAAACGTCTCGGATAGAATGCTCAACAAGGGTCCGTAGTTTTTGTTTTGCTCTACTTATTCAAGATCCAAGCACATATATGTATCCCCTATAACCTTAGGAGCAACTTCCCTTCACATTCCATCACCAAAAAGTCGACGGAACCCTAGGGTTTCAGACCCTCATTCTCGGCTCAAAGGGGAGTTAAAGGTTAAGGGAGTGTTATCTTGGCTTAACACTTGGTTAGGGCTCTTAATCTTGTATCAACAACTAAACTTGGAAGATTTCACAATTTTTCTCCTTCAAAACCCACTAGGGCCGAGAGCATAAGAGAAGAGGGAAAGAGATGGAATATTTCTAACTGTTGTGCAAATGAAGTCTTGCAATGTCCCATTATGATACATATATAATGTATCACAATGGGTAAGATGAGGACAAGTGTAGCAAGACAAGTGGAGTGGGACCCACATGGCCCACTTGTCCATTTGTCTCTAAAATATCTAAGGTTAAAGTCTTCCAAGACCAAGACAAATGGGGTGGGGGGGTGTGCCACGTGTCACCTGATCGGTGTATTTTATATACACCTTTTGAGTCAGTTTTAGTTAGTCTTTTGTCCCATTTTACACATATAAGTGTCGTATTAGGATAGTTTTTCTTTCTTTTGAGTCAAAGTGGTTAAAATGGACAAATGGAGGAAAAAGAGCAAAAAGAGGGCAAAAGAGGAGATGCCAGAGCTGGAAACAGAGAAAGTGGCGAACGAGGGAAAAATCAAGACCAGCGCCGCGGCGCCTCGCACTGCGTGGCCGCGCGCCACTATCCAGAGGTCGAAGACTCGGCGCGCGCCTCGTGACAGCAATGCAGGGCGCGCGCTAAACATCCGAGGAGCTACAGAAGATACAGCGCGCGCGCGCTCGCATGCCAGATATCGGCCGCGGCGCCAAAACACCCGACGGATTGCAGAACTTCCGGCGACGCGGCGCCTGTCTGCAGGGCAGCGACGCCGACGCGGAAAAATTAGGTCTTTTGACGAAAATCTGGTCGCTGAAGGAAAAGAGGAGGCGGTTCTGGCTATAAAAGGAGAACCCTAGGCGCTTTTAAGGGTTCCCTTCGCACAACTCAAGACTTTTGCTTGGAGATTGGATACCATTAGTTTAGTAATTTCTTTTCCTTTTCTTTACTTTATTTCGCTTTTATGATGAACTTTGAATTAGTTCTTGTCATAGTTATGGCTAGAACTAATTCTCTTATAGGCTTTCCATGTTGAATTGCTAGAAACTTATGTTATAAATTAATGCATGCTTATGGTTATTTTTCTTATTGTGAGATCTATCCAATAATTGAGTTGAATTCTTGGTAATTAATTGACAACTAATTATCACTATATGATTTCTAATCAGATTCTGAGAAGGGGGGATTGTGAATATGCTGTAAGTTGGGTAGACATTCTTGGATTGGGGATGAAAATACCTCAATTATTTATGTAAGCGTTGATGAGGCTTAACAACCCTAATTTTGCGCATTGTGCGTGACGGTCAACTAGGTTTTTGTTCTTAATCCTCCTATAAAGTTATCCTTATCACCGAAAGGTAGGTAAGGTGCGATACTGGGGTTGAGTGTTTATATAACCCTAGCGGGAGTATAAAACGATTGCGTAAACCTGCTTTCTCCTAAAGAAGAATACCATAAGTTAATGCATTAGTAAGTAGCATAAGCAGATAGTGAGGATACATGGAAGCCTTATTCTCATCACCACTGAAGTAAATCTTTATATTAAAATAGCCTGCATAATTCGTAGTTATAAACAACAAATCAATTATCAATTCACCAAATAGATACTAGAAAATAGATAGTTGGTAATTGAACCCTAATCCTTGAGGACGATATTCGGTCTTATCAAGACTATACTACTTGTCACGATAACGTGCACTTGCGTTTAAAGTGTGTGCATCTTACCGCGCATCAAGTTTTTGGCGCCGTTGCCGGGGATTAGGCATAGTTCAATATCAAATCTATCTATTTTTAATTTCTAATTTGGTTTTTATTCTTTGTTAATTTTTGTATTTTTCTATTTAGTTTATTTTATTTTATTCTTTTTCGTTTTATGTATTTATTGTGTGAAAACAAGGGTGCCGTGATCCGTTGTTGGTTTTGATGCATCTCAGGGATCCTCAAGACATGGATTTGGCCACAATATGATCGAGCTCCAACCATAGAGGAAGAGAGAGAGGAATTGCGAGAAGTCATACTCAGTCTCACTAAGTATCAAGCGCAGTTCATGGACGAAATGAGATTGGCCATAAAGAAGCTGGAACTGCAAATAGGAGAACTCGCGATCATATTTGGCAGCGAAATGCAAGAAAATCAATCAGCACCTATGGGGGGTGGCAAGCAACTTGAGGAGCCTGAACCAAACCCAACTATTGAGGAATCTGGTGAGGTAGTTAGTGTAGAGAAGGAAAAGAGTTCAGGGATCCAATTATTGGCCTTCTTGGATTCTGTGGAAATTCTTTTTCCTGCACCTATCACAGAAGAAACACCACTAGCTATCACTAATGGCTCCCAAATAAGAATTACATATCATCAAGGGCAACCCCCAGAGTTAAGAGATGTAGAGAATTTCACGGATTCCTACACTATAAAAAGCCTAAAAGACAAACTTATCTTGTGTACTTGGGGGATACGTATATGTTTAAGGCTCTTGTTTGAACAAATAGTTATAGGGAAATCGAGACCTATAGCAATAAATCTGCGAATTGCAAGCGTCGCAGGAAGGGTCCAATAAGCACTCGTACCGGTTAATTGCGTCCGGCTAAAAGACGTTAAAGACAGCGCTTGTTGGGAGGCAACCCAACGTTTTCAATTATGTTATTTTAATTTCTGTCTTTAGTTTATTTTATTTTGTCTAGAACAATCTCACGGTCTTGGGTTCTTGTGTTTGTGCTGTGATTGATAGGTACAGGGAAATAAACTGAAGGACGAAAAGCTGAACAAAAGCCGTGATTTCGAGAAAGCGGGTAAGCGCCACTACGCCAGAGCAGGTCAGCGGTGCAAAGAATCGAACAGCGCAGTTTAGCGCGCCATGCGCCAGAGCAGTGGTCGCGGCCAAAATCCTAGAAAATTTGCCAAGTTTAGCCGCGCCAGAATGTGGCATGCGCAGAAAGTCCCGGCGAGCGCATAATTTTAGCCGCACACTGTCGGAATCGAAACTTAAAAACGCCTAAAAATCAGATTTTCCCAATTCCAAATTCAAAACCTAACCTTCCCTCTCCAAAAACCCACGAAATTCCAGAAATTTGCCCACAAATCCTCCACAAATCCAACCCAACCACAACCTAAGCTCTTAAATTTCCAAAAACCCTTAGCCTTCTCAACCAACAAAGCTCCATTCCATAGCCTCAAACCACCAATTGAAACAAGAACAAGCTTGAAGCTTCTCATAAAAAGGTAATCTTTTTCTGTTCTTGAATCCTTTACTGAAGTCACAGGAGGTAGTAGTTTGAAGGAGTATTGTAGTTGAAGTAGTTTGGGTACTGAAAAGTTGATTGTGAAGTTTGGAGAAGAGAGTAGAAAAAGAGTGTGGGTATTGAGTAGAAAAGTTGAAGTTTGGGGGTATTGTGTTCGCTGCTAGTTGTCAATTGTGTAGGAAACATTTGTGCCACTAAATTGAAAAGCTCCATAAAACTATTTTAAACCATGGCCATCAGGAAAAGAAGAGGTTCCACATCCACCCCAACCCCACAATACGATGAAAATAGGTTTGTGAGCTACCAAGCCTTCCAAAGATACAAAAAGCTTGATACCACACCCATAATACCAGAAAGGGGAATGGACTACCAGAGGGAGTCATATGGGGAAGAAGATGTTTATGAGCCCATTCGGGCGATGATTGAGTTAAGGGAGTGGAGGAAATTTGTGAATCCGGAGAAGATAGCACCAGTAAACACAACAATGGTGCGTGAATTTTATGCCAATTTTCCGGAGAAGGTGAAAAGGGGATGCTTTGTAAGGGGACGTTATGTGTGGTGATACAGAGGATATAAATATACAATTGAAAAGCGATTGATGTTGAAGAAAGAAGTGATTGGAATCACTTTAGAACATGGTTCTAAGATTGACCACATCGATCGAAATGCCGCTGCAGCACCGTGAGCTACCATGGGGCTGTTTTTGATATTGGAAGAAATGGGTCAAGAGCACTGAACAGGTGCCAATTCAACAAAGTAGCCAAAGGTTGGCTATATTTCGGCAGCGCCCGCGTGATTCCATCCACGCACTTCACCAGAGTGCCAGAGGATAGGATTAAACTGATATATGGAATTATGAGGGGGTTGACGATTGATGTGGGGAAAGAAATAGTGCAGAGCATTGAGGAAATCAGCAGGTTGGTAACAACAGGCGGATTGGGACATGGCTCGATTATCACCAAGCTATGTCACACGAGTGCGTTCCAAAACTACCCACCGACACTCATGAAAGAAACCAACTGCCCGTGTCCTATGGGATAGTGCACTCTTTCCCAGACCCAAGCCCCCCAGCAGCCAGACGGAGAGTACAACCAGCAGCAGCAGCAGCAGAAGAGGCCGCCATGGACAAAGATGAGCCTGAAATAGGGGCTCACATGAGGCGTGACCTAGCCACGTGCCAACCACGGGAGCGTAACCTCCAACGCCCACAATGGAGCAATTGTATCGTAATCGGATGAGGATGATGCACCTTGACACAGAGTACAAGGACAGCAAGAAACAAGGCAACAAATCAACGAGCTGAGTTCCTTGTTCAACCAATGGTCGATGCATTATCCACCGCCACCACCACCATTTTAACCAAAGTTTGTAAGTGTCTATTTCTTTTACTGTCTTTGAGTCTACACACATTGGGGACAATGTGTGCTTTAAGTTTGGGGGTGTTTATTTGTGTTTTGTTTGTGTCATGTTTGTTTTATTTAAGTCTTTTTGATTGTTTTATGTTTATTTTGAGTCACCAATTTTTTTTCTTTTTGAGTCATAATTGTCTGTCAAAGATCATAATTGTTGTAGTTACTAGAAACACCTAGTGAAGTAAGGTGGAATAATGTAAAGGAATTGAAGCAACTAACTAAACACCTAAGTTAGATATGCCAAAAACTCACAGAATCTTTCTATTTGGAGTTTCTTGCTTGAGTTATGCATACTAAATGATAAATGCTTATGTGTTATGATTGCTTGCTATTTGAGGCGAAATAGTTAGGATATGCATGTTAGGGAGATGACTCAGGCATTTCTTTGATAGCCAATTCTTACCATTCTTTTCTATCCCGTACTTTAAAAATATTCCTAGTCAGCCCCATTGAGCCTAAATTTGAAACTTCTTCTTTGACACCCTATATTCCCACAAATTGTACTATAAGTGAAAATATGAAATAGTGGAATACATTGTGTTAAAAAAGAGACAAAAAGAGTGAATAAGTCTGTTGCACCCCAATACAAAAGTAATAAGAAATAGGCAAAAGTCTAAGTTTGGGGGTGCTTGTCATTATTAGATATTTCACTCTCCCAAAACAAAAGAGGGGAAAGATAGAATCGAAATGAAGAAAAAAAAAAGAAAAAAAAAAGGGAATACTGAAAAGCTGAAGAGCTTATGGTACACGAAATGAGCCTAAATTGCCTATTTTTACCTACCTATACCTAAGCCTACATTACAACTCTTAAAGTCCTGAAGATCTCTTTTATGCATATCCAGAATTAGTGGAGAGTGGCAAGTAAGCATACCATAGGAATTCTTGAATTTAGATGCATGATTTAGTATATTGACTTCCATTAAGCATGATGAATATGAGTTTGCGAAATATTTAGCTTCATGTGTTTAGTGTGCCGAAATTTCATGCTATATGTTCCTACATATTATTTTGCTAACCTTCATGTTTTTCTAGTTAACACTAATGCAGCAAAAGTGATCAATGGCAGTGAGTCTTTTTATATTTTTTTGTTCTTTGAGTCTTTTATTTTATTTCTTTCTATCTTTGCTCGAGGGCGAGCAAAGGTTAAGTTTGGGGGTATTTGATCGGTGTATTTTATATACACCTTTTGAGTCAGTTTTAGTTAGTCTTTTGTCCCATTTTGCACATATAAGTGTCGTATTAGGATAGTTTTTCTTTCTTTTGAGTCAAAGTGGTTAAAATGGCCAAATGACGGAAAAAGAGCAAAAAGAGGGCAAAAGAGGAGATGCGAGTGGAAACAGAGAAAGTGGCGAGCGAGGGAAAATCAAGACCAGTACAGCGCCCACTATCCGAGAGGTCGAAGACTGGGCACGCGCCTCGACAAAGAACGATGGCGGCGCTAAACATCCGAGGAGCTACATAAGATACAAAGATCGCGGCGCCTCGTAGCGGATATCGGCGCGCCAAAACACCCGACGGATTGCAGAACTTCCGGCGCCGCGGCGCCTGTCTGCAGGGCCGCGGCGCCGACGCGGAAAAATTGGGTCTTTTGACGAAAATCGCCAGCTCAAGGAAAAGAGGAGGCGGTTTCACTTATAAAAGGAGAACCCTAGGCGCTTTTAGGGTTCCCTTCTGCACAACTCAAGACTTTTGCTTGGAGATGGATACCATTAGTTTAGTAATTTCTTTTCCTTTTCTTTACTTTATTTCGCTTTTATGATGAACTTTGAATTAGTTCTTGTCATAGTTATGGCTAGGAACTAATTCTCTTATAGGGCTTTCCATGTTGAATTGCTAGAAACTTATGTTATAAATTAATGCATGCTTATGGTTATTTTTCTTATTGTGAGATCTATCCAATAATTGAGTTGAATTCTTGGTAATTAATTGACAACTAATTATCACTATATGATTTCTAATCGATTCGAGAATGGATTGTGAATATCTTTGTAAGTTGGGTAGACATTCTTGGATTGGGGATGAAAATACCTCAATTATTTATGTAAGCGTTGATGAGAGGCTTAACAACCCTAATTTTGGCGATCAGGCGTGACGGTCAACTAGGTTTTTGTTCTTAATCCTCCTATAAAGTTATCCTTATCACCGAAAGGTAGGTAAGGTGCGATATTGGGGTTGAGTGTTTATATAACCCTAGCGGGAGAATAAAACGATTGCGTAAACCTGCTTTCTCCTAAAGAAGAATGCCATAAGTTAATGCATTAGTAAGTAGCATAAGCAGATAGTGAGGATACATGGAAGCCCTATTCTCATCACCACTGAAGTAAATCTTTATATTAAAATAGCCTGCATAATTCGTAGTTATAAACAACAAATCAATTATCAATTCACCAAATAGATACTAGAAAATAGATAGTTGGTAATTGAACCCTAATCCTTGAGAACGATATTCGGTCTTATCAAGACTATACTACTTGTCACGATAACGTGCACTTGCGTTTAAAGTGTGTGCATCTTACCGCGCATCATCACCCTCTCATTGGTCTAAAAATATTTCCTCTCCAAAAAATCCATAATTGGCCAAAATATCTCAAAATATTGTGGGCCCCACAAAACCGTAAAATTTTCTCGTGGGCCCCACATGACCAAATCCGAAATTTAAAATCCAAAATTCCAATGTATTCAAAAAGTCTCAAATACCAACTTTGAGAACCAAATTCCATTTAATAAACATTTTTCCTTCACGAGGTTCAGAAGATTTTCCTTAGGAAACACAATTCTTTCTTTCGTTCCAACTTTCAAATATTATTTCCATACGTTCGTTCTCATTTCATGTCACGACCCAACCCGACGGGCCGCGACTAACGTCCTAATTGGACGTCATTACTGACATGCCACTCTTAATCCATCTAATACAGAGATCTATAGAAATTTCGACAGCACAACGCTGCTTTTACAACATTTCCCTAAAATGGGCTAGCCGACAAAGCTGCCAAAACAACAACAAAACAACAGTCATAATAGGCTAGCCGACTAAGCTGCCACCAACCAACATCACGTGCACAAAGGCATAATCAAAATAAGCAAGCCGACAAGGCTGCCACGAGATAATAACATCAAAACCCAAAACAAGGTACAAACGTCCAACCCACAACTGTCTACAGACCTCTAAGAGTGTAATACTGACATATGACGGGACAAACATGACCCCGTCGTGCCCAAAATATGCATAAGTCTGAAAGATAAAGGTCTGTACCAAAAAAATAGCTGGCTCCGGAACAAAGGAGCTCTCCAACTGTTGTACAGAAATCCTAGACTGGAGGGTCACCTATCTGGACACCTGAACTGCGGCATTTAACGCAAATTCGAGGAAAGCGGGTCGACGAGATAATGTCTCGAGTATGTAAAACATAAAATATCAAAATCAATAACAATCGTACCAAGTAAAACAGAGTCATCAAATTTCATAAAAGCGAGAATCATGTGCGAAAATCATATCATGATATCAATTATAAATCATCATGCCCATGTATCAGTATAATAAATCAGATAACAAGTCTACTTCAGTGAGGGACTCGATGGAATCAGATCTGCACAGAACGTGTCTCGCCTCTACGGAGGACTCGATGTAACTGTGTATATATATAACGTGTCTCGGCCTCTAGTGAGGACTCGATGAATGATGCATGGCCGCGCACGAACATGATCCGTCCGACTCAATTGGGGTGAAATAGTAACACTTAGCACGAGTAGATATCATGAGCAACTGAATGCAATTAAAATCATTATGTGACTCTCAATAAAATTATTACCATAAACTCTGTTACTGAAATCATAATCACTAGTAAATAATCATTTTTAAAACTGAACTGGTAGGAGTTAAGTACGTCCGCCGTACTTTCACAAAAATCATGCCAAAAGAAAGAAGGAAAGGTCTCACATACCTTTTAAGCGAGTAAATCAACTAAATGCTAAGATATGTCTCGTCCAGTATGTTAGCCTATAATAATGACAATGCGTTCGTCAATTCTACGGTCTCTAACGTAATTTATTCAGATAACGGCTTTTTATTTCTATAAAAATTTGGGCAGCACTTCCTTTGTTTATGTGTGTATCCACAATTTTACTAATAATCCAAATCAACCAACAAATCAACTCCAACTAACAATACAATTCAAACCAACAATCTAAATCCACCCAATGATCCAAATTAAACTAATAACCACTACCATTTCCATATGTAATCAAAATTATCTAAACATTCAATTTATCAACTTCAATAACCAAGGGAATTTATACACTTACCTCTCATGTTAGTCAATCATTTAGAATTATCATGGGCCAATCCAATCTCTTAACGACATCGCCAATTCAAGAATGTGAATTTAACATTTTTCTATACTTTAATCCTTTCAAGGCATGTATAGATAATTGCCTCAATAAATATGCATGTAGTAACTTATTTTCACACACTAATTCAGTCCGTAATACATTATCGCAATTTTCAACAATTTCTATCAACTTTCCGGTCATATCAACATTTTACAATTCCAAAGCTTTTCCAAAATTCTTTACTTTCCAATTAATCTTCCAACAACTTCAATTAACAACTTTAACTTTAAACATCAAGGTTTCATCTAAATTTTCACATGCAATTAGTAATAACATACCAACACAATTACTCAATTCCAACGTATGCCAAGAATAGGTTCTAAATCGGCGTATATATCCTTAATACAATCACATGTATTTCATATTTCCAATTCCATCTTAAAACCAATTCATATCTTCAACTACAACAATATGCAATGTCATTAAACTATAAAAAAAGAATTTTATACCTCGAATTCGTCCAAAATCCGAAAAAATCGCTCACCGCCACCGATTTGCTCATCAAGCTTGGGCCAATTTTGGCTTCAATTTCACACTTCTTCAACTCTAATTCAACATGCAACACCTCCACTATGATAACCCATTATTCTAACATGTTTTCTTCCAAAAGTTTCATCCAAAACCCCACGTTTTCGAGCTGGGAATTCTCGGCCTGTAGTGGTGTCGAGCCCACTGTTTTTGGGTTTAAAAACTTGGCTTGGAATGATAGAAGAATTAATCTAGGAATAAGAGATGAAAAACTTCAAGTTTTGGCTATGGATTTGGGGTTATTTTCGGCCAAGTTTGAGAGGAAGAGAAGAGAGATTGAGTTTGGCTATGGAGTTGAGTTTGAAATGGAAAATGAAAGGGTTTAATATGTCTTTAAGGGCAATTAAAAATCTGAAAAATTAAACTGCAATTTAGTCCCTTAAATATAACACTTTGGTCCACTTCTCACCAATAATTAATCTTATGTCCCACTTCTCTTAATCTAGACTCTCATTGCCTTAATTTTTTATCATCGTATCTTATATACCTTACTAACTCATAATGGAGAAATATATATTTGTTTATACCACCATTTTTAAAGAGATTTTCCGGCGCCACATTCGCCATTGCTAAAAATTAATCTGTACTAGCACGTAAAATATATGTGTAATTTGAAAATTGGAAATCCCAATCCTTAATGACGTTCTAAACCCTTGTCTTAACTTACGAGGTGTAACATTCTTCCCCCCTTAGAAACATTCGTCCTCGAATGTTCATAACAAGTCTCAAGTTCTAGAAATTTCAGCAGAGCCTCCTTTATAATAGTGTCTATCCATCTATATCCAGCAACCCAACAGATGCCACACAGGGCCATAAAAAAAAACACACATATATAGTTCACCAACACCATAATCAAATAAGGGAGTTAGATTGAATTACCTGGGGGCATAGGGAATAAGTGAGGATACTTCTTCTTCATCTCGTCCTCTGTCTCCCAAGTCATTTCCTCTCTATTATTGTTCCGCCATAACACCTTGACGGATGCAACATCCTTAGTCCGTAGCCTCCTGACTTGGCGATCCAATATGGCCACGGGACTCTCCTCATAGGACAACCCCTCAGTCACCTGGACATCGTCCACTGGGAAGACTCTGGAAGGATCACCAATACAATTCCGTATGATAGACACATGAAAAACTGGATGTACTGCTTCCAAGTCTGAGGGTAATTCCAACTCATAGGCGACCTGGCCTACCCTGCGAATGATCCGGTAAGGCCCGATATACCTCGGGCTAAGTTACCCCCTCTTCCCAAATCTCATCACACCCTTCATGGGTGATACCTTCAAGAATACACAGTCGTCGATCTGAAACTCTAGGTTCCGACGCTGATTATCAGCATATGACTTCTGTCGACTCTGAGCTGCTAGTAATCTCTCTTGTATAAGTTTCACCTTGTCGACAGCCTGCTGAACTATATCTGGACCAATAAACTGAGTCTCACCTACGTCAAACCTGTGACGCCCGGTTCGCCACATCGTGCCTTACCCCGCACCCTAGTGATACAACATCGAGAAAACCAAATGAAATAAAAACTTTACACATGAAATGAGAGATATAATAAATAAATCGCCAACCAAAACAATGCCTTCAAGATATACATAAAACTCGAACAGTTTAATCCTTTTACAACCCCGCCCACAACAAGATTACTGCACTCTAAGATTTATACAACAACTATGACGGACAGGCCCCGCCATACCCTGAACGCATAAGAACTTACGGACTGGTAACATACCAAAGATAAGCCTCCGACGGAATGGAGCTCCCAAAACGCTGAAATGAGATCCTAAACGCGGGGATCGACGGTAGATGTACCTCTACTCAAGCGTAACGCAGCCTCGGCGAGGTCGATAACAGTACTAAGTATGTGAAATCAGAATATCAGTAAATGAAATCATAATAGTCTATATAAAGCGAGACATGTATGATGACCAAACTACGAGATATAACATATAACCGCTATATCAAGACAGGACTCACGCTCCAAATTATCACTCGTGCGTGGAATTTCTTCCTCACCGGCCATAGCTTTATGATATAACAATACCAAGGATTATACATGAACACCGTGTCCCACTGTGTTATAAAACCGTGACAGACAAGTATAACTACCAGATCCGACCGTACTCAATAATACAATGCAACCAAAACACGGCCGATACGGCAAGCGCAGAGCCGACTATCGGAGACCAAGGCCGGCCACGAGCCGACCGGGCAAGTACGAGGGTGACCACCGGGACCAAGGTCAGACACGAGACTTCGTCACTATAATCGAACGGGCAAGCGCGAGGGTCGACTCACGGTGCCAAGGCCGAATCATCCATGAGATGGGGCAAGTACGAGAGCCGACCACCAGGGACCAAGGCCGAACAGTAAGAAACCTCATGGAGAGCTAGTCCATAAATAACAATTCTTGCACAACCAAGGCTATCACCACAAGCATAAGCAAGTTACGCAACAACAAGCATAGGCAAGTTACACAACAACAAGCATAGGCAAGTTACACAACAACAAGCATAGGCAAGTTACACAACAACAAGCATAGGCAAGTTACACCACAACAAGCGTAGGCAAGTTACACAACTCAAGTTACTTTCATTTTATGCCAAAGTCCGGGTTTTTAACCCTAAAGTACTACGTACGTTAAATCCCTTTTAAAAGAGATCTATTACTTTTATCAAAGTCACCCGATACCCGTAGTATTAGAATGACCAACCCACATTCCTTTTCAAAATCAAGTAACAACATTCTTTTCCTAAGTTCCAGTTTGCCTAGTTTCAATAACTCAAGCTTCTCATTTTCAAATGGTTTCATAGTTCATAAACTTAATCACTTGATTCCTTTTTAGAACAATTGAGTAATATATGTCTTACGAGAGTAGGTTATTCTTGTTTACAACATTCTTATTACAAGAATGACCATGATCTAGAAAATGTATATCATTTTGTCTCATCTTAGTTTCTATGCAGATGGAGGTTTCTACCGTTTTAATACAATTCATCATTATTTAATACATTTTCCTTTTATTAACGCCGCAGTGTCCTGTCGATACACATTCTCGATTTCCAAATCAAGAAACATTATCCCTTTAAATAAAACCAAGTACTCATTACTCACGAATGAGGTTTCACACAAACATTCACATTAAAACAAATAAGTTAAGTCTCTTATCTTATAAGATCAAGTCTCTTAACTTCTAACATTAGTAAACCATTTTCTTTACCTCTCTTAAGACATTATACCTAACTCCCCATAAAGCTAGTATAACTCTTTTTAAAACCTTTAAAACCAAGTGTTACTCTTCCTTCAAAACGATTATAAATCTTTTGAAATACATCAAGTTCTTTATTATAACAAGCCAGTTATAATTCACAT
Source organism: Przewalskia tangutica (assembly GCA_029844215.1). Taxonomy (NCBI): domain Eukaryota; kingdom Viridiplantae; phylum Streptophyta; class Magnoliopsida; order Solanales; family Solanaceae; genus Przewalskia; species Przewalskia tangutica. The sequence goes on from CM056718.1 coordinate 112,524,773, forward strand.
CAGTTACCTTTTAAAACCACAAAGTATTTTCTTACCTACATAAAGCTGTTATAACCAACTTCCCATAAAGCCGTTATAACACTTTATGTTTTAAGACAATCAAACACAGTTAACACATGTACGTCTACCGTACTACATAGTTCACACATATCATGCTAGAAGAGATAGGAAGAGGTTCACATACCTCGCGACGAGTGCCGACTACTAGCAAAACGCTCCAAGTACTTCAAACCGCTTCGCTACTCCTTAAGCCACGTAGATCGCACCACACGTAGTACTTCAACCTATAAGGCCCCAAGGCGCTTTATTAACATCAAGATCTCATCGTTCCATATTCTACGTAAAATTGGCAAGACCTCCCCGCCATAGCGTAAATCTCCTTCTCTATCGGCCGCTACCAAGCCAACTGGGGGTTTTACACGCCTAACCTGACGTGTACAATTCTACTACACAAGAATACTACACAAGTCTCATCAGAATACACCCCATGTAATTACAGTCAGCTTAATTCTTCAGCTTAAGTCAAAAGACATTGCCACAAGATTAAGTATAGTTCTATATATAGTATACTTCAACTATATATTCTTACAACATGTAATTTCCAATTACAATAGAAGGACAAGAGTGTTTACCTCGATAAGCCCAAAATTATCCGAGTATAATGTCGCTACCGAGCAAGGTTTAGCTCCTACTCCGAGTGCTCCAATCCGCTCCAAACAACCCTTAGAAGTTCTAACTAACTTCTACTCCAAAACTTCAACCAACAGTGAAGGTTTCCTTAGGGTTTCGGTTTGAGACTAAAGGACAAAAGGTAGTATTTCCTGACTCTACGATAGAGGTAACTTTGGAATACTACAAGGTATAAGGCTAAGGTATTTTGGGCATTATAACAATACTTGGAGGAGTATTTCAATACCACAAAAGGGGTACCACACGAGAACAACACCCTGAGGGGGTGTTCTCGCTTTAGGCTCACAGTGGGAAGGTTTCGCCAAAAGGCATTCACAAGGGGGAGAGGGGCTCTTGGACGAGAGTCAACAAGAGGGAGGGGAGGGGTTCTCAAGACTTAGGCAAGTGAAGAGTGGATGAAGAAGTCTTCAAAGAGAGGGGGTATTTATAGCAAAACCAAAGGCCAACCAATGGCCAAGATCAAGCCATGTGCAAGGCAAGTGTAAGGCCAAGATCAAGCCAAGTGCACCCTAACCCTACTCCACAAAACACTCCACAAAACAAGCCACAAAGCAAGGCACACAAGAGGGAGCCAATCGGCCAAGGCCAACCAAGGCTCTCTTTGACGCCCAATCGTCCAACCTTCCCACTTGCTTCAATGTGAGGTGACACATGTCACCCTCCCGTTGGTCCAAAATGTTTCGTCTCTGAAAAATCCGCAAAATTTTAAATGACATAGCCGGAATTTTCCCAACGTAAGTCGTGGGAAACGTTTCACGTAAACGACTTAATCGGCACTTGCCCAAATTTCGAATCCAATGCCTAACTTAAGGCTCAAATTTACGCACGTCCATACGCATACTCCGAAATACGGTATAACATTCTTCCTTAGAAACATTCGCCCCGAATGTTCCTTCTAGGTCTCAAACAAACAAAGGCCAAGATAGTCTTCACCGCTATACGCATTTAAAAATAATCATGCCACACCGCCACAAAACACACGCTCACTTCTCCCTTCTCGTAGTACTCGTCACGAACACTCGAACTCGTTCTAGTATCCGTACTCACACTTCGCCAACGCTCGCTTTCCAACCTCGAGTCACTACCTCCAAACTTGGTCATCTCCCTAACCTCGATTTCCTAAGGCCATTCCCGCCTTCACGAACTGATTCGATCGAACGCATCCACGAACTCATACGATGGTCATCTAAACTGGGCCTAGCACCTCGCGACCCTACCACCGCGGGACCACCCAGAATCGACCCACCCCAAACCGGTTACGGTTGACCCGCAAATGGTCCTCAACCCGACCCCAATCACGCTAACTCTTGTTCCCGATCCGAACAATCTTACTATTTCACATCACGAAAGCTACCACTTCCATCTCACACTACCTGTGGACTTACCCTTTTCACTAACTGTGTTTCTAAATCACATTTTAGCACAAAGCTATCCAAACATAACATTAAACACATCAACAACATCAATACAAACAAAACTCTGTAGGTTAAGGATATACTCAAACTAGGCGGTTCAAGGACCGCTAAAATCGGGAACTCCCACCGCGACTCTACCGGCCTTCCTGTACTAACATCCTGCTGGCTATGGAAGGTGAAGAACCCGCAATCGCTTCTAGTAGTCCATGCTATCCTACCAGCTACTCGCCTGGACATCTCTTGCCGATGGCCCCGCTGGGCCGCAAAATAACAATCTCCCGAGTTAGTACGACACTCTCCCTTATGAAGCTTTCCACAACGGCCACACCGAGACAAGTGGCAACCTCATCCGCGAGCACTCCCGCTTCCTCGAAAATCTGAAACACAGGAGCCCCGACTGCTCCCGAATATCCCGGCGTCCCGAAAGCCGCGAGGACCACTCAGATCGACGGAGGTACATAACTAGTTCGGCCGAGGCGGTCCGCCTCGAAAGTCACCAAAGGACCTCGCTGCTCGCCCTCTTCTCGCCGACTTTGGTCATTCCGCCGATTTATCCGCCTCACATCCAAGTGTATACGCCACGCGGCAATGTCCATGCCCTACCAAGAGCTATACCAACAACTTCTGCAAGGCAATCATCGAGCTCAGAACATATCGGTGCACTCGATCCTCCATACAAGCTACTAACGCTGGACGCACGCCAATGAGTCGAACTCACATTGTACTCCCGAACCGCACGCCTGCTCGCCAGAACACCAAAAATCATTACCGAGCCCTTCTCGCCCTGGGAGGCAAGAAATGTGCAAGAAAGGCTTCGAGAACTCGTTCCATACCGCTGAAGTCATGCTCTCCTGGACAGCCCCAAGAATCAAACGATCATTGCGGTATCACGCATTGATGTGAACCTAAGGCCACCGACTCGATCTCGATGCCTTGATCACTCATGATCCGTCAGAATCGCTTGATGAACTCCTCGGATCATCCTCGTGCCTCGACCCATAAAACTCGCGCCTACAACTCGTAAAATCCCGTAGCCTCGAACTATCTCGATCTAGGTGAACCATCGTGCATCGAACCGCTGCGCCCACTTATCCTCAAGTTCGCCACAACCTCGCCATTAATCGCCCACTTTGTAACTCATCTCTCTCGCCTGCATCGCGGATCGAGGCTCGTATCGCGGGTCTCGCCGCTTTACTCGCAGCTCCTTCGCCGCTTTGCCCTTCTCGCCCGGGTTGCCTTACGCGAGGCATAATCGTAAAAACGGTATGTCGGAGGGTCCATCTTATCACACGCCTCTAAGGCACGATCTCGGAATGAGAAGAATGGAAACCAATCCTAAATGTCCTATAGCCTCGATTATAGATGTGGTGCACAACACATCGATAATCAAGACTCTACTAGACACGGTTCAGACACTTTCCGAGGATTAATCGCTCGATACCACTTCATGACGCCCGAAAATCGCCCACATCGTGCCTTACCCGCACCCTAGTGATACAACATCGAGAAAACCAATGGAAATAAAAACTTTACACATGAAATGAGAGATATAATAAATAAACAAAGCAACCAAAAACAATGCCTTCAAGATATACATAAAACTCAATGCTTTAATCTTTACAACCTCGCCACAACAAGATTACTGCACTTAAGATTTATACAACAACTATGACGGACAGGGGCCCCGCCATACCCCGAACGCATAAGAACTTACGGACTGTGGTAACATACCAAAGATAAGCCTCCGACGGAATGGAGCTCCCAAAACGCTGAAATGAGATCCTAAACGCGGATCGACAATGACATTTCTACCGCGCAGATGAACGCACTTCAAGGCGAGGTCAAGATAACAGTACCAAGTATGTGAAATCAGAATATCAGAATGAAATCATAATAGTCTATATAAAGCAGAGACATGTATGATGACCAAACTACAAGATATAACATATAACCGATTCATCAAGACAGGACTCACGCTCCAAATTATCACTGTGCGTGGAATTTCTTCCTCACCGCCAGCTTATGATATAACAATACCAAGGATTATACATGAACACCGTGTCCCACTTGTGTTATAAAACCGTCACAGACAAGTATAACTACCAGATCCGACCGTACCAATAATACAATGCAACCAAAACACGGCCGATACGGCAAGTGCGAGCCGACTCACGGAGATCAAGGCCGGCCACGAGTCGACCGGGCAAGTACGAGGGTGACCACCAGGACCAAGGTCAGATCACGACTTCGTCACTATATCGAACGGCAAGTCACGAGGTCGACCACGGTGCCAAGGCCGAATCATCCATGAGACGGGGCAAGTACGAGAGCCGACCACCAGGGACCAAGGCCGAACAGTAAGAAACCTCATGGAGAGCTAGTCCATAAATAACAATTCTTGCACAACCAAGGCTATCACCACAAGCATAAGCAAGTTACGCAACAACAAGCATAGGCAAGTTACACAACAACAAGCATAGGCAAGTTACACAACAACAAGCATAGGCAAGTTACACAACAACAAGCATAGGCAAGTTACACCACAACAAGCGTAGGCAAGTTACACAACTCAAGTTACTTTCATTTTATGCCAAAGTCCGGGTTTTTAACCCTAAAGTACTACGTACGTTAAATCCCTTTTAAAAGAGATCTATTACTTTTATCAAAGTCACCCGATACCCGTAGTATTAGAATGACCAACCCACATTCCTTTTCAAAATCAAGTAACAACATTCTTTTCCTAAGTTCAGTTTGCCTAGTTTCAATAACTCAAGCTTCTCATTTTCAAATGGTTTCATAGTTCATAAACTTAATCACTTGATTCCTTTTTAGAACAATTGAGTAATATATGTCTTACGTGAGAGTAGGTTATTCTTGTTTACAACATTCTTATTACAGCAGCCATGATCTAGAAAATGTATATCATTTTGTCTCATCTTAGTTTCTATGCAGATGGAGGTTTCTACTGGTTTTAATACAATTCATCATTATTTAATACATTTTCCTTTTATTAACGCTGCAGTGGTCCTGTCGATACACATTCGATTTCCAAATCAAGAAACATTATCCCTTGAAATAAAACCAAGTACTCATTACTCACGAATGAGGTTTCACACAAACATTCACATTAAAACAAATAAGTTAAGTCTCTTATCTTATAAGATCAAGTCTCTTAACTTCTAACATTAGTAAACCATTTTCTTTACCTCTCTTAAGACATTATACCTAACTCCCCATAAAGCTAGTATAACTCTTTTTAAAACCTTTAAAACCAAGTGTTACTCTTCCTTCAAAACGATTATAAATCTTTTGAAATACATCAAGTTCTTTATTATAACAAGCGCTTATAATTCACATCGATTACCTTTTAAAACCACAAAGTATTTTCTTACCTACATAAAGCCGTTATAACCAACTTCCCATAAAGCCGTTATAACACTTTATGTTTTAAGACAATCAAACACGATTAACACACGTACGCTCACCGTACTACATAGTTCACACATATCATGCTAGAAGAGATAGGAAGAGGTTCACATACCGCGACGAGTGCCGACTACTAGCAAAACGCTCAAGTACTTCAAACCGCTACTCCTTAAGCCACGTGATCGCACCACACGTAGTACTTCAACCTATAAGGCCACGCGCGCTTATTAACATCTAGATCTCATCGCTCCATATTCTACGTAAAATTCGGCAGACCTCCCGCCATAGCGTAAATCTCCTTCTCTATCGGCCGCTACCAAGCCAACCAGTGGGGTTTTTACACGCCTAACCGGACGTGTACAATTCTACTACACAAGAATACTACACAAGTCTCATCAGAATACACCCTATGTAATTACAGTCGATTCTTAATTCTTCAGCTTAAGTCAAAAGACATTGCCACAAGATTAAGTATAGTTCTATATAGTATACTTCAACTATATATTCTTACAACATGTAATTTCCAATTACAATAGAAGGACAATAGTGTTTACCTCGATAAGCCCAAAATTATCCGAGTATAATGTCGCTACCGAGCAAGGTTTAGCTCCTACTCGAGTGCTCCAATCCGCTCCAAACAACCCTTAGAAGTTCTAACTAACTTACTCCAAAACTTCAACCAACAGTGAAGGTTTCCTTAGGGTTTCGGTTTGAGACTAAAGGACAAAAGGTAGTATTTCCGACTCTACGATAGAGGTAACTTTGGAATACTACAAGGTATAAGGCTAAGGTATTTTGGGCATTATAACAATACTGGAGGAGTATTTCAATACCACAAAAGTGGTACCACACGAGAACAACACCCTAAGGAGTGGGGTGTTCTCGGCTTTAGGCTCACAAAGGGAAGGTTTCGCCAAAAGGCCTTCACAAGGGGAGAGGGCTCTTGGACGAGAGTCAACAAGAGGAGGAGGGGTTCTCAAGACTTAGGCAAGTGAAGAGTGGATGAAGAAGTCTTCAAAGAGAGGGGGTATTTATAGCAAAACCAAAGGCCAACCAATGGCCAAGATCAAGCCATGTGCAAGGCAAGTGTAAGGCCAAGATCAAGCCAAGTGCACCCTAACCCTACTCCACAAAACACTCCACAAAACAAGCCACAAAGCAAGGCACACAAGAGGGAGCCAATCGGCCAAGGCCAACCAAGGCTCTCTTTGGACGCCCAATCGTCCAACCTTCCCCACTTGCTTCCAATGTGAGGGTGACACATGTCACCCTCCCGTTGGTCCAAAATGTTTCGTCTCTCGGAAAAATCCGCAAAAATTTTAAATGACATAGCCGGAATTTTCCCAACGTAAGCTGTGGAAACGTTTCGTCAGAAAACGACTCTAATCGGCACTTGTGCCCAAATTTCGAATCCAATGCCTAACTTAAGGCTCAAATTTCGTACGTACGTCCATACGTACATACTCTGGAAATACGGGGTATAACAAAACCAACCAATGGGCGACCTGCACTTTCTCCCATACAAAGCCTCATACGGGGCCATCTGAATGCTAGAGTGGTAGTTGTTATTGTAAGCAAACTCAATGAGTGACAAGTGATCCTCCCAGCTACCTCTAAAATCAATAATACAAGCTCTCAACATATCCTCCAGTGTCTGTATGGTACGCTCTGCCTGCCCATCTGTCTGAGGATGAAATGTTGTGCTGAGACTCACTTGCGTTCCCAATCCTTTCTGAAATGATCTCCAGAAGTTAGCCGTGAACTGGGCTCTTCGGTCAGATATGATAGATATAGGAACCCCATGCAGCCTCACTATCTCCCTGATATATAATCGGGCATAGTCCTCAGATGAATAAGTAGTCCGGACTGGAAGAAAATGGGCTGATTTTGTCAGTCTATCTACAATAACCCAGATGGAATCACACTTCCGTTGAGTACGAGGCAAACCTGTAATGAAATCCATATTAATCACCTCCCATTTCCAAGTCGAGATCTCTATCGCCTGTAGTAGCCCACCAGGATTCTGATGCTCGACCTTAACCTGCTGACAATTCGGGCACCGAGCAACAAACTCTGCAACGTCTCTCTTCATGCCATCCCACCAATACAAGCTCCTAAGGTCATGATACATTTTCGTCGACCCTGGATGAATAGAATAACGGGTATTGTGTGCCTCACCCATAACCTGCTTGTTATACCCCGTATTTCCAGAGTATGTACGTGGGGGACGTACGTAGAAATTTTCGAACTTCATTAGGCTTGGCCGAATTCTTTTGTGCACAACACCCGGTTAGAGTCGTTTTTCGACGAAACGTTTCCACAGCTTTCGTAGGGGAATTTCCGGCTATGTCATTTATATTTTTTGCGGATTTTTTCCGAGAGACGAAACATTTTGGACCAACAAGAGGGCGACACTTGTCACCCTCTAATTGGTGGGAGTGGGCGGTAATGTGATGGACGATTTGGCCTTGTTGGTCAAGGGGAGTTGGTAGGATATTTTGTGTGTTAGTTGGTCAAGGACACTTGGTTGAATCTTGGCCCTACACTTGCCTTGCACTTGGCAAGATCTTGGCCATTGATTGGCCTTCACTTGACCTATAAATACCCTCTCCTTTGATGAATTCTTTATCCTTTCCACAAATCTCTAAGTGTTAAAACTCTCCTCCCTTGTTGTGTTTTCGCCCCCTTTGTGAGGCTTAGCCGAGAGCACCCTCCCTTGCCGAGAGAGTACCCCTAGTGGTAGGCCGAGGGGTATACACCCCCCCTCTTGAGTGGTTGTCTCGTATAATACCCTCTCTCTTGGTAGAAATACTCTCCAAGTATTGTTATAATGCCCAAATTACCTTAGCCGTATACCTTGTAGTATTCTAAGGTTATACTTATACGAAAAGCCCAGAAATACTATTATACTTCCCTTCAGTCACAAAACCGAAACCCTAAGGAAAATCTCCATAGTTAGTTGGAGTAATAAGTAGAAGTTGGTTAGAACTTCTAAGGGTTGTTTGGAGCGGGCCTGAGCGCACTGAGTAGAGCTAAACCTTGCTCAGGATCGACATTTAAACTTGGATAATTATGGGCTTATCGAGGTAAATATCTTGTCCCTCTATTGTAATTGGAAATTACATGATTGTTAGACTATATAGTTGAAGTATACTATATATAGAACTGAACGTTGTTATCGGCAATGTCTTTTGACTTAAGCCTGAATAATAAGAAACCTTTTCGAAAGAAGAGTATCGAATCAGATTTACATAGATCTGACATGAGACTTGTGCAGCTTTTCTGGAGTAGAATTGTACCGCTCGGGTTAGATGTATAACCCCGGTTGGCTGGGTAGCCGGCCTCGATAAAGGAGGAGATTTACGCTGTTGCGGGGGGGGGGGGGAGGTGCTGCCGAATTTTCGGTAGAATGTTCTACGATGAGGTCTAAATGTTAATAAGCGCCTTGTGGCCTTATAGGTTGAAGTACTACGTGTGGCGCGATCTACTTGGCTTAAGGAGTAGCCGACGGTTGGAAGTACTTGGAGCGTTTTGCTATTAGTCGATACTGTCGCGAGGTATGTGAACCTCTTCCTATCTCTTCTAGCATGATATGTGTGAACTATGTAGTACTAGAGACGCATATGCTAAATGTATTTGATTGGTTTAAAACATAAAAGTGTTATAACGCTTTATGGGAAGTTGGTTATAATAGCTTTATGTTGGTAAGAAAATACTTGTGGTTTTTAAAAGGTAACGATTTGAACTATGATCGCTTGTTATGTGTTAATAAAGAACTCAAGTATTTCAAAAGATTTTTGAATCATTTCAAAGAAGAAGTAATACTTGGTTTTTGAAAACTTAAGAGTTATACTAGCTTTATGGGAAGTTAGGTATAACGGCTTAAGAATGTTTTACTGATTTCGGAAATCAGAATGTGTATCGACAAACCACTGCAGCGTTAATAAAAGGAAATGTTTTAACAGATTAAGTATTATTAAAACCAGTAGAAACTTCCATCCGCATGTAAGCTAAGATGAGACAAAATGATATTTCCTAGATCATGGTCAGTAATAAGATTGTTATAAACGAGAATATCCTACTCACATATAAGGCTTATGTTCTCAGATAGTTTAAAAGAGAGAATTATATTCTTAAATGAATAAGACTATGAACTACGAAACCTTTCTAAAATAAGAAACGTGAACATTTGAAATTAGGCAAACTTGGACGTTTGGATAATAATGTTGTTACTTGATTTTACAAAGATAAGTGTTTTGATTCACTTCAAAAGATAATCACTCTATTTTCATATACTACGTATTGTGTGACTTTTGTGAAAGTAACGATCTTTTAAAAAGTTAATGTATGAAGTACTTTGGGGATAGAAACCAGAACATGTTGACACATAGTAGTAGAAAGTACCTTATGTGTGAATAACTTGATTGTATTGGTTTGTGATAGCCTTGTAATACCTTCGTTGATTTGATAAGTAATCATATTAGGATGCTACGTGTGTTAGTATTCCGTGATGTTTGTGTAAAGCGGGTTTTCCTTGATTGTGCTTATGTTGTTTAAACGTTAAACCGTTATGTTGGTATTATACCACTCACCGTGGTTTCCGGGTTAAGTCGCCTCCGACGCGGGTAGACTCGAGCGATCCAGGACCATGATTCGAGAATACCTCATGCGGGTCCCGGGGCCTATGCGAGCTACGAGTTCCGTGTTAGTGTGCGGCCTTTATGGTCACGCGGCCTACGCGCTACGCGATCGCGAGTCCGTGACGACGCCGGAGTAGCTACCGACGCGGGTTATACCTCACGCGCCTATGAGATTGGCCTATGCGAGTCGCGGGAGTTCCGTGGCTAGACGCGCACATTTGATATCATGCGGCGAGCCGGCTTTGATCATGTGACGCCTAGACAGATCTTATGATACGCTTCATGACCTTGTTGGTACTGGGTTTTTAGTAGTCGGCTATGCCTTCGCATTTACCCCGCACAGCTTTATTATGACACGTGGGACCCGTGTTCATGTGTGTTCCTTGGTGCTTTTATATCATAGATCGCCAGCCGGCAAGGTATTCCACGCATGATTGATGTTGTGGGCCCGAGACCCATTGTTATACTTGAGTGATGACTTGAGGCGTGAGTCCACGACTTGACATGATCGCTTGTTGTAAATCGTAGTTTGGTTATCATACATGTCTCGCTTTATATGATCGCTATGATTTCATTTACGTGATTTATTTTCGCCACATACTTGCACTGTTATCGACCTCCTTCGGCCGCGTTCATGCCGCAGTAAAGGTACACCGCCGTTGATCCTCGCTCTAGGGTCACAGCGTTTGGGAAAGCTCCGTTCCTCCGAGGCTTATCTTCGCATAGTCCTCGTGTTGTAGGTGCTACATTCGTGGTATGACGGCCCCGCCCCGCCGTTGTCATATCATTCGTAGAGGTCTGTAGTAATCGCAGGCGTAAATTGTAAGAGGTTTGTAAAAAGGATTAACTGCTCAAATTGTTATTTATATGTACCGACAGAACCGCTTTTGGTTAGCCGCCTTCTTATTTCACCGCCTTATTACATTGGTTTCATGTATTGTCTTTATGTTCGCTGATTACTCGATGTTGTATCACTAGGGTGCCCGGTAAGGCACCACCACGCCCCGAACGGGTCGTGACAAAAGTGGTATCGAGCGCTTAATCCTGGAAAGTGTCTACGCATCGATCCAGTGCAGTCTTGATTATCGCGTGTTGTGCACCACACTAATAATCGTGAGGCTATAGGATATTTAGGATTGGTTTCTATTCTTCTCACTCGAGATCGTGCCTTAGAGCCGTGTTGTAAGTCGACCCTCTCACGTATTTCTTTCCTTACCGCTATGCCTCCGCGTAGGCAACCCGCCCGTGGGCGCAAGGCGGAGCTTCGAGCAGAGTACTGAGGGTTACGAGGCACAGCCCAACCATCACCCGAGTTAGGTGCTTCGTTCGGGAGTTCTGCGACGCCACTAGCCCCAAAGCAGAGTTTGGCACGGCGGCCGCAGCTCACCGCGCCATGACATTTGAACCTTCGCCCACGACCGAACAGAGAATATAGATTGCAAAGAGGCGACCACATTAGCTATGGAATTGGCTACCGTAAAATATACCGATGTACCGCGAGGCTTGATGAATATCGGGAAGGGTTGTGCAAGAGTAGTTCGCCGCTTAGGCTTCGAGCATGACCGTACGGGCTTATGCGCACTGTGCCGAAACGTAGATCGACGCGTTAACGGGCGACGAAGGCGGGCCGAGAGCAAGGTCCTTGGTAACTTTCGAGGCGAAGTCGCCTCACCAAAGAGATTATATTATGCACACCCACCAGCAGAGGTCCTCCACGGAGTTTAGGACGCTCGGGTACGCAGGAGTTGGTCGAACTCCGGTTTTTTGGTTCATCAGGATGCACGCCATCCCGGGAATGTCGTCTTTGGTTGGTACTTGTTGCACTACGACCGCCGTGGTCCGATGTTGAAAGAGTGTCCTCAGGAGGACTTAGCCTTCGTGATCGGTGGGTAGTCATCTTCCTTAGCTATGCCTACGGGCGTGTTTGATTAGAACGACTAAGGGAGTAGCGAAGAGATATAGATATATCCTTAACCTCTGAGTTTGTATATGTGATAAGGTGAGTATACCTTAAGTGTTATGTTCGATTAGCATGGTGTTATTGTGATTAGAAATCATGGTTAGTTAACCGAGTAAGATTTGGGGATAGAGAAAGTGTGAGCCTTAGAGCTTTATACGTAGAGACCTTAGAGGTAAGGCCATCTCGAGTAAAGGTGTAGTTTTATGTTTGACCTTATCGGAGTGCATAGTGCACGTGAGCTATGTTTGGGATAGGTCCCTAAGTAGGGTGAAATGAAAGAGGGTAGTTGAGCTAAGGAGACCGCTAGGTTTTCGTAACGTGATTAGTGAGATTGTTCCAGATAAGGAGCAAGCGTTTTGCGCGTTGATCGGGTTGAGGCCACGCCGGGTCAACCCGCGGCCCAGAGAGTGGGTCGGGCCAGGTGGTCCCGCCTTGTGTTAGGTCACGAGGTGTTAGCCCAGTTTAGTTAGCCAACAGACGACTGTGGACGATTCGACCAAGAGTCGGGCCGGCGAGGTCACCGCCTTGTTTTCTAGCAAAGACCGCTTACTCGCAGTGTTGTTTTATCGTAAAGGTTGTAAGGCTGCACGGTGCCTACCTTCACCTTATGACAGCAATGAAGCCTGTGTGGCTATTTTTCATTTTTTTCTCGGAAGTTATACCAGTGCAGGTTAGGAACTCAGTGAGTCTCGACCACATTCGCCTCGCCGTTGTTTGATTTCGCGGTAGTTGCAAGGTTTGTTGTCTCCGTGAAGGAGTGTTGTTAGCTACCATTTCGGTGTTCGGATGTCTCCTTATGAAGCCTTGTAGGGCGGAAGTGTAAGTCACGGCCGATTGGTTCGATGTTGGCAGCGTTCAGATAGTTGGTTCAGTTTGTTCCAACAGTGTGGATAGCGGCTTATCTAGAAGAGTTTTTGGCGGCAGAGGAATCGTATGGATTATCGGCGACGACGCTTAGAGTTCAGTTGACGGTCGGTCTTCAAGATACCACACCGGTTGGGTGTGACGAGTTTTGGAAAACAGAGGAACTTAGCCCGAGTTACTTGGGCCTTGCAGATCCGTGCGAGTAGGCCGTTGCCTATATGTTAGCTTTTGCCGTCCGACTTAGAGGCGAGACGTCCGGCCTTTTCAGATTGTTATGATCGGAAAGTATCGAGATCCATCCGTAGTGTTCCCATTAATGATGACCACATTAGAGATAGTAACCCCGAGTTTTGGAAATCAAGCAGATTCGAATGTGGTAAGAGTTCGAGGGTATGATACCTCGTGGATCGACGCGCCCTGCACCATTTGTCGGGTCGCCGAGTGACACTAGAACCTCGCGGCAAAGTGACAAAAGTGGTATCATTTCTTTGTATGGAGAAAGTGCGAAGGAATTATATTTTTGACCCTTGACGAGCGTTTGTGATGTTAGAGGTGCTTCGCGGCGTAGATGGGTATTTGTGCGGTTGTTTCTATGGCCATGTGTGGCAAGGATTGTTCTCGTAAGTATAGTAGTGAAGACTATACTTTGGCGCGCTTGTTTTGAGACTTAGAAGGAACATTCGACGAATGTTTCTGCGAGGAGAATGTTATACCCGTATTTCCGCAGTATGTACGTGGGGACGACGTAGAAATTTTCGAACTTCATTAGGCTTGGCGAATTCTTTTGTGCACAACACCCTGTTAGAGTCGTTTTCGACTAAACGTTTCCACGACTTTCGTAGGGAATTTCCGCTATGTCATTTATATTTTTTGCGGATTTTTCCGAGAGACGAAACATTTTGGACCAACAAGAGGCGACACTTGTCATCCTCTAATTGGTGGGAGCGCGGTAATGTGATGGACGATTTGGCCTTGTTGGTCAAGGGAGTTGGTAGGATATTTTGTGTGTTAGTTGGTCGAGGACACTTGTCAATCTTGCCCTACACTTGCCTTGCACTTGGCAAGATCTTGCCATTGATCGCCTTCACTTGACCTATAAATACCCTCTCCCTTTGATGAATTCTTCATCCTTTCCACAAATCTCTAAGTGTTAAAACTCTCCTCCCTTGTTGTGTTTTCGCCCCCTTTGTGAGGCTTAGCCGAGAGCACCTCCCCTTGGCCGAGAGTACCCCTAGTGGTAGGCCGAGGTATACACCCCCTCTGAGTGGTTGTCTCGTATAATACCCTCTCTCTTGGTAGAAATACTCTCAAGTATTGTTATAATGCCCAAATTACCTTAGCCAGATACCTTGTAGTATTCTAAGGTTATACTTATCTAAAAGCCCGTAAATACTATTATACTTCCTTCACCACAAAACCGAAACCCTAAGGAAAATCTCCATAGTTAGTTGGAGTAATAAGTAGAAGTTGGTTAGAACTTCTAAGGGTTGTTTGGAGCGGATCGAGCGCACGGAGTAGAGCTAAACCTTGCTCAGATCGACATTTAAACTTGGATAATTATGGGCTTATCGAGGTAAATATCTTGTCCTCTATTGTAATTGGAAATTACATGATTGTTAGACTATATAGTTGAAGTATACTATATATAGAATCAACGTTGTTATCGGCAATGTCTTTTGACTTAAGCCCAATAATAAGAAACCTTTTCGAAAGAAGAGTATCGAATCAGATTTACATAGATCAGACATGAGACTTGCAGCCTTTTCTCGTGAGTAGAATTGTACCCGTTCGTTAGATGTATAACCCCCGTTGGCTTGGTAGCCTCGATAAAGGAGGAGATTTACGCTGTCATGGGGAGGTCGCCAATTTTCGGTAGAATGTTCTACGATGAGGTCTAAATGTTAATAAGCGCCTTGTGGCCTTATAGGTCAAGTACTACGTGGCGCGATCTACTTGGCTTAAGGAGTAGCCGGTTGGAAGTACTTGAGCGTTTTGCTATTAGTCGATACTGCCGCGAGGTATGTGAACCTCTTCCTATCTCTTCTAGCATGATATGTGTGAACTATGTAGTACGGTGAGACGTCATATGCTAAATGTATTTGATTGTTTAAAACATAAAAGGTTATAACGGCTTTATGGGAAGTTGGTTATAATAGCTTTATGTTGGTAAGAAAATACTTGTGGTTTTTAAAAGGTAAATCGATTTGAACTATGACCGGCTTGTTATGTGTTAATAAAGAACTCGAAGTATTTCAAAGATTTTTGAATCATTTCAAAGAAGAAGTAATACTTGGTTTTTGAAAACTTAAGAGTTATACTAGCTTTATGGGAAGTTAGGTATAACGGCTTAAGAATGTTTTCTTGATTTCGAAATCGAATGTGTATCGACAAACCATCGCAGCGTTAATAAAAGGAAATGTTTTAACAGAAGTATTATTAAAACCGAGAAACTTCCATCCGCATGTAAGCTAAGATGAGACAAAATGATATTTCCTAGATCATGGTCATTGTAATAAGATTGTTATAAACGAATATCCTACTCACATATAAGTCTTATTTTCTCAGATAGTTTAAAAGAGAGATTTATATTCTTAAATGAATAAGACTATGAACTACTAAACCTTTCTAAAATAAGAAACGTGAACATTTGAAATTAGGCAAACTTGGACGTTTGGATAATAATGTTGTTACTTGATTTTACAAAGATAAGTGTTTTGATTCACTTCAAAAGATAATCACTCTATTTTCATATACTACGTATTGTGTGACTTTGTGAAAGTAACGTATCTTTAAAAAGTTAATGTATGAAGTACTTGGGGATAGAAACCCGAACATGTTGACACATAGTAGAAAGTACCTTATGTGTGAATAACTTGATTGTATTGGTTTGTGATAGCCTTGTAATACCTTCGTGTTGATTTGATAAGTAATCATATTAGGATCTTTGCGTGTGTTAGTATTCGTGATGTTTGTGTAGCGGGTTTTCCTTGATTGTGCTTATGTTGTTTAAACGTTAAACCGTTATGTTGGTATTATACCACTCACCGTGTTTCCGGGTTAAGCCGCCTCCGACGCGGTAGACTCGGCGATGCAGGACCATGATTCGAGAATACCTCACGCGGGTCCCGGGGCCTATGCGAGCTACGAGTTCCGTGTTAGTGCGCGCCTTTATGGTCATGCGTCTACGCGCCATGCGGATCGCGAGTCCGTGATTTACGCCGGGAGTAGCTACCTCGATGCGGGTTATACCTCACGCGCCTATGAGATTGGCCTATGCGCGAGTCGCGGAGTTCGTGGCTAGACGCGCACATTTGATATCGGGCGGCGACCGGCCTTTGATCATGTGACGGTCTAGACAGATCTTATGATACGCTATGACCTTGTTGGTACTGTGGGTTTTTAGTAGTCGTCATGCCTTCGTACTTACCCCGCATGCTTATTATGACACAGTGGGACTCGTGTTCATGCGTGTTCCTTGGTGCTTTTATATCATGATCGCCGGCGGTGAAGGTATTCCACCGCATGATTGATGTTGTGGGCCCGAGACCCATTGTTATACTTGAGTGATGACTTGAGGCGTGAGTCCACGACTTGACATGATCGCTTGTTGTAAATCGTAGTTTGGTTATCATACATGTCTCCCGCTTTATATGATCGCTATGATTTCATTTACTGATTTATTTTCGGGCCACATACTTGGTACTGCAGATCGACCTCCTCGGCTGCGTCATGCCGCAGTAAAGGTACACCGCCGTTGATCTCGCTCTTGGTCACGTCAGCTCGTTGAAAGCTCCGTTTCCCGAGGCTTATTCGCATAGTCCCCTCGTTGTAAAGCTTACATTCAGGGTATGACGGCCCCGCCCCGCCGTTGTTGTCATATCATTCGTAGAGGTCCGTAGTAATCTTGTTGTGCGTAAAATTGTAAGAGGTTTGTAAAAAGGATTAACTGCTCAAATTGTTATTTATATGTACCGACGGTAACCGCTTTTGGTTAGCCTGTCTTCTTATTTCACCGCCTTATTACATTGGTTTCATGTATTGTCTTTATGTTCATGATTACTCGATGTTGTATCACTAGGGTGCCCGGTAAGGCACTACCACGCCCCGAACGGTCGTGACATCACGACGCAATCCTCGCAATGTCGTACACATAACCTACCATCATACCGTAGCACACCATCGAGGTTACCTCAAATAAAGTCTTCCTTTCGAGAGTCGCATTCTATACCGTGCCAGCACAGGATCATCATACTGGCATCTCTTTACCTCTTCTATGATAGAGGACTCAGCAACTCCTCGAACAAGAATACCACTATCTCCAGAATCCGCCAACCGGACTCCAAAACTGGCTAGCCTGTGAATCTCTCGAACCATCTCTTTCCTGTCCGGTTGTACATCCGACAAACTACCCATGGATCTACGACTGAGAGCATCTGCCACAACGTTGGCCTTCCCTGGGTGGTACAGAATATCAACATCATAATCCTTTAGCAACTCAAGCCACCGCCTTTGACTCAGATTCAGTTCCTTCTGTTTAAAGATGTATTAAAGACTCTTATGATCCGTGTAAATATCAGCATGGACACCATACAAGTAATGTCTCCATATCTTCAAAGCATGAATCACCGCTGCTAACTCTAAATCATGAGTGGGATAATTCTTTTCATGTTTTCTGAGCTGTCGAGAGGCATAAGCTATAACTTTTCCATGCTGCATCAACACACACCCTAACCCGATACCTGAAACATCACAATAAATCACATACCCGTCTAACCCCTCCGGAAAAGTCAGAACAGGGGCCGAAGTCAACTTATCCTTCAACAACTGAAAACTGTGCTCACAAGCATCGGTCCACTGGAAATTACAGTGGGCCAGTCGGACTGCGCCCACTGCAGCGCCGCGACTCTGCCTCCTATGCGTCGCGGCGCCTCCCTGTTTTAATATTTTCTGCACGTTTAATTTTAATTAAATCTAAAATCCAATTATGACTTAATTAAATAATTTCCATCAAATGAAATTTATCTCATAATTTATTATTGGTTAAAATATCTCAATTCTAAATTGAATATTTCATCCTCTCTCAATATACCCTTAAACCGAAAGGACAATCGACTTAGTGTGACCCTTTAGGCCTTCACACATCGACCTTAATCAAATCAAGGTTCACACGGAACTCCTAGACTGCGCCGGTGACGGACTCAGTGTGTGAAGTACGTTTAGAAGACTCTTTAGTAAACACAACCTCTATGCGGGATGATATACTCCTTTCATTCTCAACATACCCGATCAAGCTTAGGATTTGCCAGGTGTCTATCCAAATGGCTTGATCACTTTATCTCATCTATATTAGTCGACAACTAGATCATATCTTAAATATGTCTCTTGCATCAATGACTTGGTCTACCTACTATCACTGAGAAGCTGAGTGTTATCTCGAATATCTAATCGAGGAATGAATTCCATTCTTGGCTCAACTACCAACTTCAATCTACTTCGAACCTATAAGACATTTGAGCTTAGAACAAGATTAAAGTACATTACTCCGCAAACAAGGTGATATTGACCTCAAGTCTAAAAACATCTATCTCCCACCTGATAATACTCTAGACATGTATAACAAATAGTTTATCAGGGTATGTCAATACTCCTCTAAAAGTATACATGTGTCCATCACTAACAACTATTGCTAGTAGTAAGTGAGACATACTACATTCTCTAAGAATGTGATGCAGACCACATGTCGACTTATAATATATCATTGATATCACATTCTCAATAATCATCAGTCTAGGCTACTTTAAGAACTGTGTTCTATCATTAATATCTCACACTATTAATGACAACGTTTAGTTCAAGGGATGCACATTAATGAATAATATAAACAATCAAGTAATAATTCAGTAATTGTAAAAGCCATAAATATATTAATCTCATTAATAACATAAATGTGTTCAAGTACATCTGTCTCTATAATGATTGTCTCTAGGACATATATACTTTCATTGCCTCCCCTTTTTCCCCTTCTTTTTCCTCTGTTTCTTCAAGATCTTTCAACAATTTTTCCTTATCTTTTTTTTTCTTTTGAGTTTGTTATGGAGTTCCATAATGGGGTAAGTTATTGGATATGAAAGGGTGATTTGGAGGTGATTTTTAATTTTCGATGTTTGATTGGTGATGGTTAATGCTATTGGTGATTTGAGATGGAAATGTGATTCTTCTAATACATTTAAAGTTGTATTCTTGTTTAATTATTGTTATAAATTTTATGAAACCTGGGCATGAGCTACTTAGTCTCTTTGTGCTTTGTTTTTGCTGTGACTTGGTTGCTGCTCTGGATTCTGAAATTTGAGTTTGCTGATTTTAACCTGGTGGCGGTAGATGTAGGGATTTGTTGGGTGTAAAACACACAAGTAAGGCACATCGGAAGTTTAAAATTTTGAGTAAACTTACTTGCTCCAACAAACGTTTCTGGTATGATTATGCGATAATTATAATATGCAAAGACATGAAGAAAACTTACAATTTAAGCTTTGTTAGTCTTTACTAAAGGAAGCGCACGCCATTGTCAATCTGGGTGCAAGTCTTGCTTCAGTATATTCTTTTTCCCAAGAAAGCTAGGAAATCTTGGCAGAGGTTTGAGATAATTTTATTTCCTGAACTCTGAGTTCAGAAAGTGAAAAGTGAGAGCATCCTGAAATTATGGGTTAAGTGCCAAATATATAGTGGAGGAAACCCTAAACCAAATCAGATTTGGATCAGGCTTCAAGACCTGGCCCAAATCCAAATCGATGTGGGCCAGTCGAACTATGCCAAATGTTGTGCGGCTCCTCCATTTATTTTTTGCACGTTTTAGTTCTAATTAAATACAAGATTTAATTTTGACTTAATTATATAATTTTCATCAAATAAAAATTATCCCATAATTTATTATTAAATAAAATATCTTGATTATAAATCCGATATTTTACATTCTCTCAATATACCCTTAGATCGAATAGATAATCGACTTAGTGTGACCCTTTAGGCCTTCACACATCGGCACTTGATCAAATCAAGGTTCACACGGAGTTCCTAGACGGTGCCGGTGACGGACCCAATGTGTGAAGTACGTTTACAAGACTCAAGTAAACAGACCTCTACGTGAGATGATAAATTCCTTTCATTCGCGACACACTCGATCAAGCTTAAGATTTGTCAAGTGTCTATCCAAATGGCTTGATCATTTTATCTCATCTATATTAGTCGACAACTAGACCATATCCTAGATATGTCTCTTGCATTGGTCAATGACTTGGTCGACCTAACATCTCTGAGAAGCTGAGTGTTCTCTCGAAATTCCAATCGAGGAATGAATCTTATTCTTGGCTCAACTACCACCTTTGATCTACTTCGTAATGCACCCAACACAAGCCGCGTCTCAACCTATAAGGCATTTGAGTTTAGGACAGGATCAAAGTGCATTACTCCGTAAACAAGGTGATATTGACCTCAAGTCTAAGGACCTCTATCTCCCACATGCTGATAATACTCTAGACATGTATAACAAATAGTTTATCATCAGGGTATGCCAATACTCCTCTAAGAGTATTCATGTGTCCATCACTAACAACTATTGCTAGCAGTAAGTGAGATATACTACATTCTCTATACCACTCTTTCGTCTAAGGATGCCTAACCGCCACACCGATCATTCGGGGGGGAGGCGGGACAC
Organism: Przewalskia tangutica; assembly: GCA_029844215.1. Lineage (NCBI taxonomy): Eukaryota > Viridiplantae > Streptophyta > Magnoliopsida > Solanales > Solanaceae > Przewalskia > Przewalskia tangutica. Next base: position 112,545,479 of record CM056718.1, read on the forward strand.
TGCGAGGTGGGTAGTTTATCTGGGGCGGATGCCTCCTAAAGAATGTGATGCAGATCACATGTCGACTTATAACATATCATTGATTTCCCATTCTCAATGATCATTAGTCTAGGCTATTTTAAGAACTACACTCTATCATTAATATCTCACACTATTAATGACAATGTAAGTTCAAAGGATGCACATTAATGAATAATATAAACAATCAAATAATAATTCAATAATTGCAAATGTCAAGTATATATTAATCTTATTAATAATATGAATGTGTTCAAGTACATCTGCTCCTAAAATGATTATTTCTAGGATATATATACTTTCAATCTCCCACTTGGCCTAGAGTCAATCACTAACGTATCTAATGCCCATGTTTTCAAAATGATCATTATGCTTGAGTAAGCTTAATGATCTAGTAAATGGGTCTGCTAGATTTTCATCTGTGGGAATATAGTCTATCTTTATTTCTTCAGTCTCTACCACCACTCTAAGTGTGTGGTATTCCCTAGGTACATGCTTGTTTCTGTTTGTTGATCTTGGCTTCTTAGCTTGCGCAATCGCACCAGTGTTGTCACAATAAATCGTTATTGCACACATCTGGCACTTAGAACAACCCTTAGTTCCTTCAAGAACTCAGATATCGTAACAACTTCTTTATAAGCTTTCTATTAAGCAATGTACTCGGTTTAAGTTGTCGAATCGGCAGTTGTAGCTTGCTTGGAAATCTTCCAACCAACTACTTCACCATTTAAAATGAAGGCATAACCAGACTGAGATTTGAAGTCATCAAGATCTGTTTGGAAGCTAGCATCAGTGTACCCAGTAGCTACTAGCTCTTCTTGTCCGCCATAGACTAAGAAGTATTTTTTAGTTCGTCTAAGATACTTAAGAATACTCTTGACTGCTTTCCAGTGTTCCTCCCCAGGATTCTGCTGGAATTTGCAAGTCATACCAAGGGCATAGGCCACATCTGGCCTTGTACAGGTCATGGCATACATGAATGATCCTATAGCTGAAGCATATGGATTCTCTTCATGCGTTCAAGTTCTGCAACTATGGAAGGACAATCATTCCTTGACAACTTGATGCTTTGACCCATAGGAAGATTCCCTTTCTTAGAATTTTCCATAGAGAAACGTTTTATCACTTTGTCTATGTATACGGACTGTGACAGCCCCAAAAATCTATTAGATCTATCTCTGTAGATTCTAATTACAAGAATGTAACAGGCTTCACCCAAGTCCTTCATCATGAAGGTTCTGGATAACCATTCTTCGACTGATTGCATGAGAGTCTTATTGTCTCTCATTATCAATATGTCATCTACATATATAACAATGAAGACAATGCTCTCATTTGTGCGTTTACTATAAACGCACGGATCTTCCTTGCTTCTAACAAAGTCAAACGATTTGACTGCTTTGTCAAAACAAATGTTCCAACTCCTTGAGGCTTGTTTAAGTCCATAAATGGACTTTTGTAATTTGCATACTGTTTTGGGTTGAGTCTTGGATGTAAAACCCTCTGGTTGTATCATATACACCTCCTCAATTAGATTATCATTGAGGAAGACAGTTTTAACATCCATTTGTCAAATATTATAATCATAGTATGCAACTATTGCAAACAAAATCTGAATGGACATAATCTTTGCAACAAGCGAAAAGGTTTCATCATAATCGACCCCAGGCCGTTGATTATAACCTTTAGCCACCAATCTTGCTTTATAAGTCTGTATTTTTCCATATGCATCAATCTTCTTCTTGAAGACTCATTTGCATCCTATGGGTCTAACCCCTGTTGGCAAGTTAACCAAGTTCCATACTTGGTCTATGTACATAGACTCCATTTCGAATTTCATGGCTTCTTTCCATCTCTGTAAATCAATGTCTAGCATTGTTTCGCTGTAGGTAGCAGGCTCATCATCATCAGGAATATATATCATTATGTGTTTCAACAAGAAGATTAAGTCTTTCAGGTGCACGATGAGTCCTAGTGGTCCTACGGAGTTGAACATTCTGCGTTTCAGTGTTTGCTGTATTTTGATTTTGAGAAGATGTTTGTGTGTTGGACAATCCACCACCTTGAGAACTTTCAGGGATATCATTTTGAATAGGATGATGCACAACTATTGTGTCATCTACCATTGGTTGTGCATGAGGGTCTTGCATTTCTGCATTATCCCTCACAACACTCCCACTGGATGAAGGGTGTACTCTAAGTAACAATCATCATCAAATACTCTCACTGAATCCTTGTCTAGGTCATTTGGCAAGGGGTCATTCTCTACATTATTTTGTACTTCTTGAATTTCTTCAAGTTCTATCTTGTTGCAACTCTGTTCCTTGTAGACATAGTATTCTTCAAGGAAAGTTGCATTTCTGGAAACAATTACTTTATGTTCCTCAGGAAGATAGAAGTAGTACCCTATTGTTTCCTTAGGATACCCTACAAAATAATACTTCTCACTTTTAGATTCCAATTTGTCAGTGAGCAATTTCTTTACATATGCAGGGCACCCCCAGGGTCGCATGTGTCTAAGTGCTGGCTTCTTGTCATTCCATATCTCATATGGAGTTTTCTCTACTGACTTTGATGGAACTCTATTCAAAATATAGATTGAGCTTTGCAATGCATATCCCCATAGGTATGTTGGTAGAGCTGAGAAGCTCATCATGGATCTAACCATATCTAATAAGGTACGATTTCTCCTCTCAGCAACACCATTCATTTGTGGTGTTTCGGGAGGTGTCCATTCTGAATGGACTCCATGAAGCTTCAAGTAATCTAGAAATTCTTTACTTAAGTAATCACCTCCTCGATCTGATCGAAGAGTTTTAATACTTGTTTCAAGTTGCTTCTCTACTTCTGACTTGTACTCCATGAATTTCTCAAAAGCTTCAGACCTATGTTTCATAAGATACACATGCCCAAACCTTGAGAAATCGTCTGTAAGAGTGATGAAATAAAGAAAGTCTCCCTTAGCTTGAGTTGGAAAAGGCCCACATACATCGGTATGGACTAACTCAAGCACCTCTTTGGCACGTACTCCTTTCCCATAAAGTGATTTGGTTGTCATATTTCCTCTTAAGCAAGATTCGCAATCACCATATGACTCTAAGTCAAATGGTTCTAAGTAATCTAATTTCCTCAATCTTGCTATCCTTGATTCATTGATGTGACCAAGTCTGCAAGGCCATAAGTAGGTGGGATTTCTTTGATTACTTATTTTAGCTCTTTTATTTTGTATATTGAAAATTTCATGGCTACAGTTTAGAACATACAATCCATCCACAAGCGGAGCATTTCCACAAATAAAACCATCATAAGATAAAACATAATTTCCATTGGTAATATGTGAGGAAACCCCCTCAATGTCTAACATAGGGATAGAAATAATATTTCTCGTCAAAGACGAAACAAAATAACAATTATTAAGTTCTAAACAAGAGCCTGAATGTAAATCTAGTCTATAAGTCCCCACGCGTTCCGCATCAACTCTAGCTCCATTGCCAACGCGTAGATCTACTTCCCAAGGTCCAACCTTTCTGCTGTCAATTAGCCCCTGCACATTATTACAAATGTGTGAGCCACAAGCGATATCCAATACCCAACAGTGAGAATTAGTTATAAACATATTTATTTTAATAACAAATATACCTTATCCAGCAGGGCCAGCACCTTATGCATTGTATCCCCCTGGGGTTGTACATTCCTTCTTCCAATGTCCATTTCTCTTATAATTAAGGCAAACATCAGCAGCTATCTTGGCCTTCTTTCGAACAACTCCTTTAGGTTTCATAGCTGTGGGTTTGGCGGCAACCGTCTTACCCTTCTTCTTCTGCATATTCTTACCCTTATGTTTGAACTTACTAGATGAGGCCACCATGAACACAACTTTACGTTTGGAGGTGGACGAATCGAAGGTCTTCAACATATTATGAAGTTCTGGGAGACTTGCTTTCGTTCCATTCATGTTGTAATTCACAATGAAGTTCTCAAAGAAACCAGGAAGCGGGTTCAAGATTAGATTAACAGAAACATTTGCAGAAAACTTCGTTCCAATCGAAGCTAACCTCTCAATTAATCCAATCATTTTCAAAACATGTTGTGACACCTGACCCCATTCGTTCAGCTTACACTTAAAGAAATCTCTCAACAGTTCATACTACATTGTCTGAGGCTGTGAGTCATAGAGACTCTTCAAATGTTCTAGCATCTCGTTGGGGCCCATATTTTTATGTTGTCTTTGTAACTCTGGAGTCATAGAAGATAGCATAACATATTGTGCTGCAACAACATCATCAAGATATTTCTAATAAACTGTTTTGTCAAACAGAGCATACTCTTCAGAATCTTCAGCAGGAACTGTAGGGAGTGTTGTATCCAATACATACTCAATCTTTTCTAATCGCAGTATCAAACGCAGATTTCTTAACCATTCAGGAAAATTGGCTCCATTCAACTTGTTCGTTTCAACCAACATTTTAAGTGACAGATTCGACATTGTAACTGAAGAAAATATAGACTTGAAATTAATACTTTAATATAATTTCTATTGAACACATTCATTAACTAACTAACATGGTCTTTAGTTTAATTAGCTCCCACTATTTTAACATACTCTTTTACCCCATAAAGAATACAGACTCATATCAAATACGGTCGTAATGGGTCAAGATCCAAACTCATGTTGTCTCCGCGTTTGCTGAGGCTGTAACTTCAACAAACGATCTGGTAGGTCTCTAAACCAATTGCAAACAATTTGCAACTCTTGGTTGACCGAATGTTATAAATAATTTGATCTGCGTCCCTCGGCTGTCCGACACTGAGGCGCCAAGACAGCCTAGCAAGTCAACCCCGTTATGCGACTGCAATTATGCATCTAAGCGGGCTTAGCCTTCATCAAGCAAACACTGAGGTGTAAATACTCACAAAGGTTTATCACCTACTACAACATTTATATGCATCTATGAAAGGGTCTGAATCCTCGTAGACTTAGAGCAAATGCTGGGGCATAAATGCTCATCTCGCCGAAAAAGATTTTGCACCACAATCAATTATAACGGACAACGCGTTCATTTTAAATGAGACTTGTATTAAATTTGGGGAACATTTTAATTCAGGGTTATGACCAAGATCAACTATTATATCATACATCATATGACATCCTATCATGCAATTTCTAAACACATTTAGATGGAAAACCATCAAACCCAGGCAAGATATAAGATGGTTTTAATCACATACTGGGCTTCGCCTACCCAGACAATTTTAGCGGTCATTGAAAGTAAACAATTATTGGGCGCCGCCTACCCAGACAATAATTGCGGACTAACAAATACTGGGCGCCGCCTACCCAGACATATATATGCGGACTCTATTCTAATTATTTAAATGACAATCAATGAAACAATTAGGAAAAACAATTAATTTGTGCACACATTATCAAATAATATGCTAAATAACAATAATTGTAGGTTAATTAATTTGTTTCAATTTAGAAAATATTTAAATTCAAAATTTAAACTCAATTTTCAATTTTTGGAATTTTCTGTTCATCCAAACAGTCCCTTAATAATTCAGAAATTAAAATTTAATTTTCAGGGATATTTCTGCAATTTTCAGAACGTTAAAATATTTACAGATTTACCCAGGAACCAAATCTGTTTTTCTAAAATTTACAGATTGACACATGGACTGAAGATGCTGATTTTAAAAACTTTTAAAATTTCAGAAAATATCTTAGGGACTAATTTGTAATTTTCAGAACTTAAAATATTTTCAGATTTGCTTAAGGACCAATCTTCAATTAAAAAACCCTAATTTTAATTGCAAAAAGGTCCTTAAACTATTTCAAATTTTCAAAACCAATTCCAACCCCAAATCAAATTTGGGATTCGGATCTCGGGGCGAAATTGACGGAATTAAAATCCACCAAACGATGGCACACATCGAGACGAACTCACTGGTGGTTTTCACCACCGATTTGGTGGCCCACTGTGGCCGGAATTGGTGCCGCCACCGGCGGTTTCTAAAACCGTCGGTGGTGCTTCTTTTCCGGTCATCATCGTTGCCGAGCAACACTACCACCATTAGATTCCTCTCGTCGAGACGAACACAATGTTATTATTACTTAATGATTTTGTCGCCCGTGGTGGCCGGAAACAGTCCCGCCGTCGGCGGTTTCCGGTGAATTTTTTCGGCGTCTACATCGCGTTCCGCCACCTCTCAACACCTTTATTGACCATCTTAAGAAGTGGATTTCTCGATAATAGTGGAGACGGTGTTAGTACACGTCGAATCGCCGAAAAAATCATTGGAAAATCATTGTTCACGTCGGAACAGTGACCGCGGACACTGTTCACTGCCCAAAAAAAAATTAATAAATTCCGAAAATCAGTTTAAATCAAAACAATTAATTATCCCACGTATCGTTATTAAAGATTATCGTATAAACATTAAACCAGCCTGAGCTCTGATAACACTGTAGGGATTTGTTGGGTGTAAAACACACAAGTAAGGCACAACGGAAGTTTAAAATTTTGAGTAAACTTACTTGCTCCAACAAACGTTTCTGGTATGATTATGCGATAATTATAATCTGCAAAGACAGGAAGAAAACTTACAGTTTAAGCTTTGTTAGTCTTTACTAAAGGGAGCGCACGCGATTGTCAATCCGGATGCAAGTCTTGCTTCGGTATATTCCTTTGCCCAAGAAAGCTAGGAAATCTTGGCAGAGGTTTGAGAGAATTTTATTTCCTGAACTCTGAGTTCAGAAAGTGAAAAGTGAGAGCATCCTGAAATTATGGGTTAAGTGCCAAATATATAGTGGAGGAAACCCTAAACCAAATCAGATTTGGATCAGTCTTCAAGACCTGGCCTAAATCCAAATCGTTGTGGGCCAGTCGAACTGGTCCCACTGCTGTGCGGCTCCTCCATTTATTTTCTGCACGTTTTAGTTCTAATTAAATCCAAGATTTAATTTTGACTTAATTATATAATTTTCATCAAATGAAAATTATCCCATAATTTATTATTAAATAAAATATCTTGATTCTAAATTCGATATTTTACATTCTCTCAATATACCCTTAGGCCGAATAGATAATCGACTTAGTGTGACCCCTTTAGGCCTTTACATATCGGCACTTGATCAAATCAAGGTTCACACGGACTCTAGACTAGCACGATGTGGACCCAATGTGTGAAGTACGTTTACAAGACTCAAGTAAACAGACCTCTACGTGAGATGATAAATTCCTTTCATTCACGACACACTCGATCAAGCTTAAGATTTGTCAAGTGTCTATCCAAATGGCTTGATTACTTTATCTCATCTATATTAGTCGACAACTAGACCATATCCTAGATATGTCTCTTGCATTGGCCAATGACTTGGTCGACCTAACATCTCTGAGAAGCTGAGTGTTCTCTCGAAATTCCAATCGAGGAATGAATCCTATTCTTGGCTCAACTACCACCTTTAATCTACTTCGTAATGCACCCAACACAAGCCGTGTCTCAACCTATAAGGCATTTGAGCTTAGGACAGGATCAAAGTGCATTACTCCGTAAACAAGGTGATATTGACCTCAAGTCTAAGGACCTCTATCTCCCACATGCTGATATTACTCTAGACATGTATAACAAATAGTTTATCATCAGGGTATGCCAATACTCCTCTAAGAGTATTCATGTGTCCATCACTAACAACTATTGCTAGCAGTAAGTGAGATATACTACATTCTCTAAGAATATGATGCAGACAACATGTCGACTTATAACATATCATTGATTTTTCATTCTCAATGATCATTAGTCTAGGCTATTTTAAGAACTACACTCTATCATTAATATCTCACACTATTAATGACAATGTAAGTTTAAGGGATGCACATTAATGAATAATATAAATAATCAAATAATAATTCAATAATTGCAAATGCCAAGTATATATTAATCTTATTAATTATATGAATATGTTCAAGTACATCTGCTCCTAAAATGATTGTTTATAGGACATATATACTTGGTGGAGGTGGTGATATTTAGGGGCAGTGGTGGTAGTTGCGGCGAGGAGCAAAATGGGTTGGGACTTGGGATTACGGACGGAGGAAAGAGAGAATTTTAGTAAGTATTAAAAAGGTAAATGAAAATAATGAATAAAAATTAATAAATTTAATACGTGGCAATTAGTGATTGGTGCGTGTTTTACACTTTCTTTTTTACGGCTTGGATTGGCTGAGATGGAGGTACTTAATTTTATACCACTTTTAAATTGTTCAAAGGGGGGTATTAGGACCTTCGTAAAATTTAAGTATTTTTATTAAAAAATGTGTTATACTTAAAGGGGTAATTATATATTTGCTTTTAATTTTAATAACAATTATATGATGACCATTAAGTTTGATGGTCGAACATTTGCGGGAGAAATGGTTTTTTAACTCTTTAAAAAAATTAGTTTTATGACCTTATACAAAAAAAAATCATTTTTGACAAATAAGAAATCCGAAAAAACACATAAGAGATCTGAAAAGATCATTTTTTTCGAGGGATAAAGACACAAATGGTCATTCGGGTGAAACTATTGGCACTCGGTGTCCCAAGAATATTAAAGATCATTTTAAGACTTTTCAAAATAATTTCATTTTCTAGTCATTTTTCAACTAATTCCGGCATATAAGTATATAAATTGTATCATTGTTGTATATGTATCACTACTGTATATGTATAAAAATGTATCATACGTATATAAATTGTATCATTATTTTATATGATATGTATCACTATGTATATGTATAGAAAAATTGTATCACACGTATATAAATTATATCATTATCGTATAGAATATGTGTCCCTAAAGTACATCTATAGAAAATATATCATTGTATAATTTGTGTCTAATAAATGTATAATCAATGTAGAATTTATGTTTAATAAATGTATAATTAATGTATACTTACTAATTATACACATATTATACATGTTTTGGGAGATTTTTTGAAGGCTCACTATGAATTTGTTTTGTTGATCTTTAGTGGCGACTAAAGTCGCAACAAATAGTCATGTTCTTTTTTAGCGAACCTTTTAGTATCGACTTTTCGATCTTTTTTTAGCGAACCTTTTAGTACGACTTTTTGATCTTTTTGGTGACTTAAAAGTCATATTTTTTGTAGTGAATGGGTTGGGCGGCTAGCGCTTGGAAATACTTTGGGACGAAAGGTCAACTCGGAGTATTAAGCCTAAAATCAGGCTTTTTGAGCTTTTGTTTAGTTGATGGTTTGTAAACGGGCAAGAGATCTCATTTCCTCAATATTTTTGATACCCCATTACTATATCTATCGGGCAACTTTAGTCATCAAAATTTAGGCAGATAAAAAGAATTTTCTTAAGTGAGAAATAAAGAAGAAAATTATTATTAAATTGTATATCTACATTATTACACTGAGTCTATTTATAGACACTGCATCAAAATCCTCTTCCACGTATGATAATAGATACACTCTTATTTCTATTCCTATTCTTATTGTAACACTCTCCCTCAAGCTGATGCATACAACTCATATGTGTCGAGCTTATTACAGAACTAATACGAGGACCAGTTAGAGACTTGTTGAAAACATCCGCAAGTTGATCACTCTATTTCACAAATTTTGTAATAATATATCCGGAGAATATATTTTATAACAAAGTGACAGTCAATTTCAATGTGCTTAATCCCCCCACCCCCATAAAATATCAGATTTGATGTGATATTAAGGGTCGCTTGGTTATCGCACACAAGTTTCATTTACTGATTTCTTCAAATTTTAGTTTTCTTATTAACTGTTTAATCCAAACTAGCTCACAAGTTGCTACAGTCATTGCTTGATATTTTACTTCTGCACTATATCAAGCAACCACACTTTGTTCTTACTTTTTCATAACACCAAATATCTCCTACTAACACAAAATATTCGAAGTAGAACGTCAAACAGAATGTGATCCTGAACAATCATCGTCTGTATATTCAACAATATATTCATGACCTCGATCTTCGAAGAATGGTCCTTTATCTGGAGTTAACTTTATATATAACAAAACGGGGACAACTACATTCCAATTATTATCAGAGTGACAACCCATAAACTCACTTACAACACTTACATGAAAAGAAATGACAGGTCTAGTCAATGTGAAATAATTCAACTTACCAACCAGTCGCTTATATCATCCAGGATCACTGTGTGGATCCCCCTATCTTGGAAAGAGTTTAGCATTCAGATTCATAGGAGTGTCAATGGGTTTACATGCCATCATTCAATATCTAAGGCATACTTGCATTGTGAAATAATAATACCTTATCTGGATTGACTAACATCAATAACTCATAAATACTTCAGTCTATCGAGGTCTTTAGTCTAATAATGTTGGAAGAGGTGTTTCTTTAAATTAATGATAACATCCTAATCATTATCGGTAATAACGATATTATCAACATAAATACATAGATTTGGAGCAGAATTTTAATAAAATATAGAGTGATCAACTTCATTACAAGTCATGCCAAACTCTTGAATTATTGTGCTGAACTTCCCAAATCAGGCTCAAAAAGACTATTTTAGACCATAAAATAACCGTCACAATCGACATACAATGATACTAAACTCCCCCTGAGCAACAAAATCATGGGGTTGCTCCATAGACTTCTTTCTCAAGGTCACCGTGCAGAAAACCATTCTTAATATCCAACTACAGCCAATAACGAAAAACAATCATGGATATGAAAAGGCAGACAACTGCTAAGCTATGAGAAAAACGTATCACTATAATAAAACCCAAATATCTGAGTATACCCTTTGGTAACAAGATGAGCCTTAAGCCAATTAACTTGACCGTTTATGCCAACTTTGACTGCATAAGTCCAACGGTAATCAAAATAGATTTACACTAAACAGACTCTCAAGTACCACTTTCATGTAAAATAGGTATCTCGTCGATCATAGTATGCCTCTATTCTGGATGAGAAAGTATTTCACATATAGACTTAGAGATAAAATAGAGAACAAAGATGATACAAAGGTATAATGGGGTTATGACAGATGATGATAACTTGTAAAAGTATACGGGGGTTAGCATTACGAGTGGATCGTATATCCTTTTGAAATAAAATCGATTGACTAGAAAGAGATAAGTCAACAATAGTGCATGGTCGGGTTCATGACATGAATTTTTTGAGCCTAATGTTGGATGACTGTTGACACATCCGAGTTGTGCTAATTAATTTTGATGATTTACTAAATGAATAAGCGGCATAAACCACGCTTAGTTACGTGTGTAAGCTAGACAAATAGCTGAAGTAGAAATAGAAGTTCCAAAGGTAGAGAATGTCTAAAAAATAAGAACGTACAAGCTTAGATAGAACGAGTCCAAAGAAATGTTCTATTGCGAGGAAGCCCTGCAGGTCGTCAACATATAAATGAGGTCCCAGTTTGGTAAAATGCTTACCACGACAGAACTGGTGACAATGTGATTGAATCATGTCCATGAAATTATTCCATCACAAAAATAGATGCAGACAATACAAAGAAATGAGAGATGAATCAGCCAAGAGAAAAAAGCTTAATGTAGAAAGGTTAAGCATGCAAGCTTGATCTACCTCAAAAGTGCATTGGTTGAATGAAACAGGTATATGCACTTTCTCTATCAGAGGAAGATATGACTGAGACACAGTATAGTTGCAGTTCAATGATTAATAGAACAAGCATGAATAATGTTCTATCTCATGGAATCACTACATGCAGTGGATGAATGGATTTGAGGTAGTACAAAGCTGAATGAATCTAGCTTAGAGTTTAGGTAAAGAAGGACAGACACAGAGCAAACTTGATGAATGAAACAGGTATGTCAACATGTTCCATCCAATATCTCAGAAACAGATCAAAGCTAGATGCAACATGAACTAATAAGAGATTGACGAAACAAATATTTGAATATGTTACATCTTAGAACCATCAAAAGATTCAGAGGCTGGAGTACCAGATGGTTAAATCAGGTTCAACTTCCAAACAAATCCTGCAGCGACTAGGATTTATGCTCTATATAGAAAAGACTTGGTGTACAAGGCGGTATGATTTCACGCTATACTTATAAGGATTTCGCACCATACTTATCAAGATATTTCAGAGTCCTACAAGAAAACTAAATATATAAGAAGGTGTAAGAATCTCAATCAACCTTAAACCCTATTCTACCTTGATAGGTCATATCAATCAAGGTTTAAGTCAATCGCATTGATGAAGTTCAAAAGCTATAAATATCAAGTCTTACCGTGAAGAATTTTGTGCACTCACAAAGAGAGAAATCAGAATAATTGAGCGTAAACTTTTTAAGTTATATTGAGAGTTCCGATTCAAGAAGTGTCGTCCTAATACTACGAAGAAGATTGAAGGAGTTGTTCTACTGAATAATGTTTTTCAGTTGTTAAGTCTAAATTTTTGTATTAGGTTGTTTATCGAGTAATATCTTTATTTGCTTTATTAGAAGCATACAGTTAAATAAAAAATATTGTAAATTCAACTTCAATTTATAGTTTAACTTGAAGGTTGCATGCTAGTCTGGGTAGTTCGGTGAGATAGGAATTAGAGTGTAGTTTTTAGGTTATAGAGTTTGTAACTTGAATTTGCATAGACTCATCGTTGTAGTGGAGTCGGAGATAAATCATACAGAGGTGTAGGTCATGATTTTGACTGTCTTTGTGATCCAGGTGGTTTCACATAAAGTGTCATGTCTTTTACTTACTGTTCTGTATTATTATTCACATACGATATAAGTCTACGGTGCAAAAATAACAACAATGGTAAGTCAGTAGTAGTGACATTGTGGCTAGATATATAGAAGTAACCACAGATTCCTCAAAAGTCAATATAGGTAAGACCTCAGAGATATCAGGATGATCAGAAAAAAAATGTAAAGTAAGATCGAGACTAAAAGAATATGACATTGGTTGATATAAGAAATCAATGAAGATCAGGTCAATAGCAACGATACCTTTTTTAACTTGAGAATAACAAAAAAAAGACACATTTGAAAGCACAAATGGCTAATTTATCTTTTCCCAGAGCTAAGTCATGAACAAAAAATGTGCTCCCAAAGACACAGGGGAAAATAGTATAGAAATGACTAAGGAAACAATACGGAAAAGGAATTTGATTATGAATGAAAGACGAGGGCGTTTGATTAATTAAATAGCAAGACATGAGGACTGCATCACCCCAAAAGCGCAGCGGCACATGGGATTCAATTTAAAGAGTGTGAGCAGTCTCAATGAGATCATACTCTTCTTTTCTGCTAAGAGGTATATGGACAATATGTATGATGAATAATTTCTTGTTGAGTTATAAACTGTTGAAACTGGAAGGATGGGTATTCTAGGACATCATCACTATAAAAGTACAAATAGAAACACCAAATTAATTTTGTATTTTTGAGTATAAAAACTCTTAAATATAGAAAATAACTCAAAACAATCTTTCATTTAAGAAAAATCATGTACATCTTGAATAATCATCAATGAAACTAATACAATAATGAAATTCTAAGATTGAACTAACTCTACTAAGACCCTAAATATCAAAATAAACTAATGAAAAAGTATATTCTCCACAACACTCGTCATTACGTGAAACGTAATGCGGGTGTGTTTTCCAAGTTAAAATAACTCACAATTTAATGTGGATAAATTAGACAAATTAGGCATCATCTTCTATAGCTTGAATAAACTCGAATATTCCAAACGTCTGTGAATTAGGTCGGGAGAATTTATAACGGAACATGTTGTGGTGGCACTAGGAGAGGTAAAATAGTATAGGTCTTGTGATTTATTTCATGCACCAATCATCAGTCTCGTACTACGGTCCTGTATAACAACAAAATCATCAAGAAATATTATGGCATAATTTAGGGTTACGCGTCAAACAACTGATAAATTCAAGATTAAAAGGACAATCATAGACATAAGAACAAACTTTAGAGTGACAAGGGATATGTGATTAGCTTGTCTAACTCCTTTTGGTTTTGTTTGGATCTCAATGGCTAAAGTAACAATAGGAAGAGACTATGAATAATAATATTTAATAAAAGTGTTTTGTTACCAGAAATATGATCAGAAGAGCTTGAGTCCATGACCCATGGTCCAAGGGTACTAAACTATGAAACATAAGCAAAATAAATAACAACAACAAAAGTATCAGGCTGAGAATTCAAGACTAATTATGGAGATGTCTACTTACTTACTTGATACTAAAGAAACTCATAATATTTCCCTTCAGGTACAAAAAACCCATATTTATCTATAACGTCAGTCTGAGCAATATGAGAACTCTTGAGTGGTCGACTATGCGGATAATAACATATCACAAGTGTGTCCAAGCCTATTACAATAACTACATTTGGGTCAATATCTTATAAAAATATATCATCCTCTTTGATTCTCCATAGGTTGAGATGTTTGACTTTCTCTAGTTTGGGATACGAGAACATATGAGTAATGGTTGGTGATGATACCACAGTTGATTTTGAGCCGCGGCAAAGCGAAGTAAATGAGAGAATAGTTCTTTAATTGTAAAAATTGTAGGACTATCCAAAATCTGATCACACGTCAAATCAAGATCAGTATAAAGTCCAGGAAGTGTAAGAACTAGAAACGTCTTTCTTTGCACCTGTTACTTTTCAACGCTCATAGTAATTGCTCTCACATGCTCAAATTCCTCCATGATTGCATATATTTGTCCTAAGTAAGTAGATATATCAAATTCTTATTTATTTAAGTCGTACTTCAAAATATCACGTCATAAATGCTATATATATATATATATGCCATATAAAGCATGGGCCTTTTTCGGATGGAATCAATTGATCACCACAAGATACTACATAATTAAGCATCAACCTTCTCCCACTTTGATCTTTTCATTTATCTTGCTAGTCTTTTTTAAGTGATTTTGAACATTTTAACTCTTGCACCACAATTCAATCAAGAAAGTCCAAACTAATAGTTTGAAACTCTCATTAATGGTTCTGACGTAATCATAGGACTTTGAATTTTTAATTTTCGTATTTTTTGATCTAAAAATATCAGACCCAAAAACATCTTGTGAAATTTGATTTCAAATAGTGGCTTGAAATATGAAAGGACAGTCACCGAAAAACTCACTGAAAAAGTGAAAAGTGATTGGAACTTCTGGAAAATGGTGTGGCTGGGTGCAGAAGAACTGGCGATCGTAATAAAAAAGAAGAGCTCGAAAAAGTGACGGAGAACTCCTTAGAGTCGCCAGAATAGTACTTGAGTCACCGAAATTAGGATTTCGGCGTTCTGAAATGGTAAAAAACTTTACGGATCTGGTCGGAAGCTCTAGGCTACTTTTGGTAGAGAAGAGGAACTGCTCGAAAAACTGTCGGACAGCGGCGCACGCGCCAACACGTGATAGGAAAGCTCGCTGAAAAGACTTACTATCAGTGGTACGTGGAGGCGTGTGACAAGTCTTATGTTGGAGATTTTTTTCGGGGTTTTGTCGCTGGAGACTCCATCTTGTGGTGTTGTTGGTTTTGGCATAACACCTCCAATTAACGATATTGACAGAGACAACCCTAGGTCACCGGAGAATTGCACAATGACTAAAAAAATTCTTTTCCGAAAAGAGGTTCTCCCTGTCTCAATTTATATGACACACTTTTATTTTTTAGTCAGTAAAAAAAATGACACATTTTCTGATTTGATAATAATTTAACTTTAAATTTTATATTTTACGTTTAACAACAATATAATATATAACCACACTAATATCTTTGGATTGTTTTAAATCACAAGATTTAAAATTCATTCTTTTATTTTTTAAATTTTGTGTTCAGTCAAACTACATCATATAAATTAAGACGGAAAGAGTAGTATTTTGCACTGCTATATTTTCTCACCAATATCCTAATACCATGTGAGGAATAAATAAGAAAAATATTATTGAATTATATAACTATATTATTACACCGAAACCTATTTATAAATACTATATTACAAGTCATTTCTACGACTGTATACAATCTTATTCCTATTTGACTTTTGTTGAGATTGAGGCCATTTAGTTTAATATTTGTAAAATGGATAGCCTCGCCCTACTCATACCAATACGAAACAACCGGTCAACCAACGTGACGAATAGAAGACACTGACTTTTTTTATTATCTATTTGGAGAAATATTTACATATATTTGCATGTCATAAAAATAAGTATGCTTAAAACCGTGGTGTTTAAATTTATGTAAGATCCTTTAGTAAATAGATAATACTTAGTAGTTACCATGGAATTTCTAATAACTGTATTTCTGCTTGCATAACAGTTTATCTATAACTTTCATATTTTAAGTTTTCTCAAATGCTCAAACTAATTTCATGAAAGCGGGTTGGAAGGAAGACCTACCATAAACTTAGTCGTATCTATCAAATCTTAAGCACCCCACTACTCGTCTGAATAAATGCTAAATTGACTGAATATTGAACTGCACGAATATTTAAGTGTTGACTGACATGAATATCTGAGTACTGAGCTGACATGAATATTTGAGTGTTGAACTAGCATGTATATTTGAGTACTGGAACATTAAGATTATAATATGAGATCTGAACACTGAAATGTGAACGTTAAAACATGACAATGAGTGTACGACGATCAGCTCTGGTGGTAATTTTTAACTCGTATGCAGTTGGACCGCCCCTCGTAGGATCCTATATGGTCTAATTATATTTGGGACTAACGTTTTCTTTTCTCAAATTGATTGACGCCTTCCATAGGCAAAATTTTCAATAAACTCCAAATCATTAACATGAAACTCTGAATCTTAATGTTGCATGTCTGAATAGGACCTCTGGCAACTCTTAGTTGCTTTCAAACGCTCTTGAATCAATTTAAATTTTCCATAGTCTGATAGATCAAGTTTGCCCCTTCTGTTTTTTCAATTGCATACCGACTAATAGTGTCACGACCCGACCCCGGACCGCGACTGGTGCCCTACCTGGGCACCCTTCTATTCATACAACATAATAAACTGCGGAAGATAAATACACTATTTTAAAAAAAAAACTAAGGCCAAGCCGATAAGGCTTCCATAACATAAAAATTTACAGAAAAGTCTCTGACATTTAACAATGTAAAAACAACTCTAGCCATCCAAATTGCGAGATGAATACAGACCTATAAGATTTGGACAAATACTATGACGGGACAAGGCCCCGCCGTACCCCTGAATATACATAATCATGACGACAAGCTCCGGAACATTGGAGCCATCTCAAAATGATGAACCAGGATCCTAAGCTCGCGGATCCACAACTGTGTACCTAAACCTGCGGACATGAACGCAACCCACCGAAGAAATTGATCTGACAGTGCAGAATATGGAGCGGAAAAATAAGTGATAAACAAATCATAATTGTACAAAAGAATGACAGGCAAGTATAAAAGGGTAAATACGGATCCTACAGTGTCATTACCATCGTGAACTTAATCGTACCTTATTATCTTTTCCCGTTTTACATAAAGTTATAGTCACATTCTTACGTCGTGCTTGGAAAAACCGTCAAGTTCATTACCATATAACTTACTTACCTTGCATAATCCGACCGCTTTATGGAGGGACGCTTATCTTGCCGGCCGATACTGGGCGCGATAAAGTCACGTAAATGCGCCCGTAGAGGTATCTTGCGCCCATTCGGGGACGCGATAATGTCATATAGTACGCCCGTAAAGGTATCTTTGCCGGCCCATTCACGGGGCGATAATGTCATATAGTTTGCCCGTAAAGGTATCTTTGCCGGCCCATTCACGGGGCGATAATGTCATATACCGCCCGTAAGGTATCTTGCCGGCCCATTCACGGGGCGTGATAATGTCATATAGTACGCCCATAAAGGTATCTTGCCGGCCCATTCACGGCGCGATAATGTCATATAGTGCGCCCGTAAAGGTATCTTTGCGGCCCATTCACGGGACGCGATAATGTCATATAGTCGCCCATAAAGGTATCTGCGGCCCATTCACGGGACGCGATAATGTCATATAGTGCGCCCATAAAGGTATCTTGCCGGCCCATTCACGGGGCGATAATGTCATTATAAAATCCGGGAATTTAACCCAACGTACTACGTACCTCTACTCCTTTAGAATGACTCTTTTTCAAATAAAACTTCCAAGATACTAATAACCGTAGTATCAAGTCATATCTACTTTACAAGACAAGTCACAATACCTTTTAGAAATACATTTACAGGCTTCTAAATCAAGTGACTTCTTTCTCAAAAACCTTAAGCAATTGGTACCTTTAAAACAATTTGCCCTTCTTTATTTCAAGTCATTCTTTGTTTATATTACTAGAGAAAACCATTCTCTTAACCTTCCATAAAGTTATTATAACCAACTTCCCATAAAGCCGTTATACTAACTTTATGCCTTAGACTAATTCATTCTTTTTATAACCAAGAGACTTATACTTTCAAATCAAGTTACATAACTTTTAAAATACTTCAAGTCTCTTAACTTTAGAAATCAAGTTTCTTAACTTAGAATTTAAAATCTCTTATCTTTAGAATATCAAGAAATCCATGTTTTCCAAATCAAGTATTCTATACATTTAAATCAAGTCGTTTCTTCCTTTAGAAATCAAGTTCCATAACTTGAAAAATAAAGTTTCTTAACCTTTTAAGAATTCAAGGTTCATAGTCTTAAAAACTTCATACGTAAACTCTTTTAAATTAAGTAACATATACTTTGGTGCGTTGTGAATAAGTTATACTTACTTATAACGATCTTATTCAAGTAGCCATGATCTAGAAAATGTAATACAATTTTGTCTTATCTTAGTTTCTATGCAGATGGAGAATTCTACTCATTTTAATATAATCAATTGTCATTACATTTTCCTTTATTAACGCTGCAATGGCTTGTTCGATACTTATTCTCATTCGTGCCGTAAAATTAGCCAAGTCAACTTGGCTCCAAATACCTCCTAACGACTCTTACCAACATCCCCCATAAGACTTGGTAAGAACTTAGGATAACCTAGACATAACCTTTACATAGAGTAAATCACATACATACCTCTTAACTTCTAAGAGTAGAAGGGAACATGAAATAATACCACATGTATATTCCATACATAGAATCGTGCCAAAGGAAGGAAGAGGTTCACATACCTCGCGACGATTATCGACAAATAGCAAAATGCTCCAAAGTACTTCAACCTTGATAGCTATTCCATCCTTCAAGTAGAATACGCTATACTTAGTACTTGACTATAATGGCCATAATCGTCCATTAACCCTAGCGAGCGTAGAATATTCTAAGTGCAAAGTCACTAAATTCTACGAAAAATCGGACAGCACTTCCTTTGTTTCTACATACATTGCCACCTTTTTCAAGGCCGAATTCAATAACCAAACACGCCACATTTAAGGCTCAACAATGTAGTTAACAATAGGGGATTACACGCCTAACAGGATGTGTAAAATTCCGTCCCACAATTGATACGAAACTAGTTCCATATTTAAAGTCATTCTCGGCTAAACATATATAACAACACAAAGTCCTTTTCCAATTCTTTTAATCCAAATTCTTAGGTCTAACGTGTTATATAGTCATAAACAACTTCAACAACTATAATTTCTTCTTTATATAACATGTGACGACTTAAACTAATAATCAACTTGAATTGTAATCTTAAGGGTTAAACATGCTAGTTTTCGGATTAGGGTTCCAATAGTCAATACACTTATCAAACTTCATACTAACTACCTCATGCTTGCTAATATCCATAACTACAATGATAAGTAATCTTTAATTGCTAAAACGACAAGATTTATACCTTTACAAGCCCTTAAAATTTCCAAGATTCAAAGTCGCTCCTTAGCAATTCTTAGCTCCTTTTCTTATGTTCCAATCCGCTCCAAGCACTCCTTAGAAGCTCATGAAGAACTCCTCTTCAAGTTCCATCTTCAAAGTTGAAGAACATCTTAGGTTTTCGCCTTGCGACTAACGTAAAAACGTCGTTTTTCCGAAATCTTTCTATTGAGATATCCTTACAATACCCTTAGGGACCTTGGGTTAAAGTCTTGTGAATTATGGACAACAATTGAAAAACAATTGTGGGAAAAAGCTCATTGTTGTGAGCTTCACTAAGCTAGCTCAAAGTTTCTTGAAAATTTTCTAAGTGTGAAGACTTGTCTTGCACTAGTGTGTATATATAATACAATGTAGGGTCTAGATTATAACACTTGTTAGGGTTGGATGGAAGAGATCAAGCCAAGTGGCCCTTGGACTTAGTCAATAATGCCAAGCTCTTTAATTAGCAAGACTTGGTCATCTTAACATTGGCCAAAAGACCATTTTGCCCTTGCATTAATTTCGACCAAGCCATGTGGTGGGGTGTCACGTGTCGCCCTCCCATTCGTCCATAAAATTCTGTAACCCTCGTGGGCCCCACAAAACGTAAAATTTCTCGGGTGGGCCCCACATGACCAAATCTGTAAAAATAAATTTCCATAATGATAATAAGTTTTATACTCTTCAAATAATGCATTTTGAGAATCCAATTCTCCTCAACGAACATTTTTCCTTTCCGACGTTCGGAAGATTTTCCGTCGGAAAAACAATTTTTCCTTTCGTACCAATTTCAAGTCTTGAGTTCCTTACGTACATTCTCTTAAACATGTCTTGGACTTACGGGGTGTAACATTCTTCCCCCCTTAGAAACATTCGTCCCCGAATGTTCTTTCGGAGTCCAATCTAATTAGATAGCGACATAGTCTCCTTTTACTACACCCTTCATACAACATATGCCACTCATGGCCACATAACAATATTTATACTAAGATGTCAACCTTGGCACTCACGAAGCCAACTAGTCCATACTCATAATGACCTCAAAGTCTGTCGTAATCATCTCTACTAGGTCTACTAGGGTCTGACGACTGTATCATCACCGGGAAAATCTCATATACCC
This sequence comes from Przewalskia tangutica, assembly GCA_029844215.1. NCBI lineage: Eukaryota > Viridiplantae > Streptophyta > Magnoliopsida > Solanales > Solanaceae > Przewalskia > Przewalskia tangutica. Next base: position 112,566,503 of record CM056718.1, read on the forward strand.
ATTCGGCTACCCAAACACTCACGGGTGTAGTTACCTCGATAGGTTCTTATGGATTCAGGCTCTATTCCTTTACACTTGGTTGTTATCTTTCTTACTGGTCGCACTCTTTCCGTACTTCCAACTCATACTAGCATACATACATAACCCCCATACCGTTTCTGGCCCCCAATCTTTTGGAGTCACTCTTTTAAACAACATAAGGCCATTTCCGGCTATCACGACCTGGTTCCGGTGGAACGCATCCACGAACCCGTAAAACAATTAACTAGACTTGGGCCTTGCACCCTCGTGACCCTGTCACGTAGCGGAACTACTACCAACTGATCCCATTCCATTTCAAACTGTGAGGCAACCCGTAATAGGTCCTCAACCCGACCCACCGTCGCGCTTAACTCCTATCCTTGGTCAGACTTAAATTTTTACTACCCGAGAAGGCCTTATATACCTAAGGTCTCGGCGGTTATCAATACTCTTAGGCTCGCAATTTCCATGCTCCAAGCCTACCTTACGATCCCGTAGCGAATCTGTACAATAACTTCTCATAATACCATAACCATGTTGTCTCGATCACAACCATTACTTACTCCATACGGATCTCATCCATACAATTCTCTTAAGCCTACCACGTAGCTTAATCTATTAACATGGCATTCCGTTAGGTTCCTTAATCATGACTTCTTAAGGGTTCACTACCCTATCAGACAACTCGTCATTTCCTAATTATCCCAAAATAAAACATAAGACCTTGGCGAGAATTCATTAATTGTTCCATACCTTCCCGGTATCTAGTTAGTCTTTACCAACTCTTGGTAATCTAAAATCATTCTAGGCAACACGCGTCTGACCCTCATACATAAATCCGTATAGCTGTATGTCATAATACCAACTATACTATAATCATTACCAACCTGGATACACAATCCACATAGCCCTTCCTGGGTCACTGCTGCCTTGCTCGTAGCTGCAATCAACATAACTCGTTAGGGGGAGACGACCCTAACAACACAGCTCTATCGCACGATCTCAGAGTGAGAAGAATGGAAACCAATCCTAAATGTCCTGCAGCCTCCTGATTATAGATGTGGTGCACAACACACCGATAATCAAGACTCTACTAGACACGGTCTGTAGACACTTTACGAGGACTAACTGCTCTGATACCACTTTTGTCACGACCGGACCCCGGACCGCGACTGGTGCCCTACCTGGGCACCCTTCTATTCATACAACATAATAAACTGCGGAAGATAAATACACTATTTTTTTTAAAAAAAAAACTAAGGCCAAGCCGATAAGGCTTCCATAACATAAAAATTTACCCGACAGGGTCTACACTGTTTAACAATGTAAAAACAACTCTGCCATCCGGCCACGGATGAATACGGACCTCTAAGATTTGGACAAATACTATGACGGACAAGGCCCGCCGTACCACGAATATACATAACCATGACGATAAGCTCCGGAACATTGGAGCCATCTCAAAATGCTGAACCAGGATCCTAAGCTCGCGGATCCACAACTGTGTACCTAAACCTGCGGACATGAACGCGGCCCGAAGAAATCGATGCAACAGTGCAGAATATGGAACGGAAAAATAAAGTCTGATAAACAAATCATAATTGTACAAAAGAATGACAGGGCAAGTATAAAAAGGGTAAATACCAGATCCTACCGTGTCATTACCATCTCGTGAACTTAATCGTACCTTATTATCTTTTCTCATTTTTACATAAAGTTATAGTCACATTCTTACGTACATGCTTAGGAAAAACCGTCAAGTTCATTACCATATAACTTACTTACCTTGCATACATAATCCGGCCCTTTATGGAGGGACGCCTATACTGCCCGACCCAATCTAGGACGCGATAAAGTCACATAAGTCTGCCCATAGAGGTATACTGCCCGGCCCATTCCTGGGACGCGATAATATCATATAGTCTGCCCATAAAGGTATACTGCCCGGCCCATTCCTGGGACGCGATAATGTCATATAGTCTGCCCATAAAGGTATACTTCCCGGCCCATTCCTGGGACGCGATAATGTCATATAATTACGCCCGTAAAGGTATCTTGCGGCCCATTCCTGGGACGCGATAATGTCATATAGTCTGCCCATAAAGGTATATTGTCCGGCCCATTCCTGGGATGCGATAATGTCATATAGTCTGCCCATAAAGGTATACTGCCCGACCCATTCCTGGGACGCGATAATGTCATTATAAAATCCGGGAATTTAACCCAACGTACTACGTACCTCTACTCCTTTAGAATGACTCTTTTTCAAATAAAACTTCCAAGATACTAATAACCGTAGTATCAAGTCATATCTACTTTACAAGACAAGTCACAATACCTTTTAGAAATACATTTCTGAACACAAATCAAGTGACTTCTTTCTCAAAAACCTTAAGCAATTGGTACCTTTAAAACAATTTGCCCTTCTTTATTTCAAGTCATTCTTTGTTTATATTACTAGAGAAAACCATTCTCTTAACCTTCCATAAAGTTATTATAACCAACTTCCCATAAAGCCGTTATACTAACTTTATGCCTTAGACTAATTCATTCTTTTTATAACCAAGAGACTTATACTTTCAAATCAAGTTACATAACTTTTAAAATACTTCAAGTCTCTTAACTTTAGAAATCAAGTTTCTTAACTTAGAATTTAAAATCTCTTATCTTTAGAATATCAAGAAATCCATGCTTTCCAAATCAAGTATTCTATACATTTAAATCAAGTCATTTCTTCCTTTAGAAATCAAGTCACATAACTTGAAAAATAAAGTTTCTTAACTTTTTAAGAATTCAAGGTTCATAGTCTTAAAAACTTCATACGTAAACTCTTTTAAATTAAGTAACATATACTTTGGTGCGTTGTGAATAAGTTATACTTACTTATAACGATCTTATTCAAGTAGCCATGATCTAGAAAATGTAATACAATTTTGTCTTATCTTAGTTTCTATGCAGATGGAGAATTCTACTCATTTTAATATAATCAATTGTCATTACATTTTCCTTTATTAACGCTGCAATGGCTTGTTCGATACTTATTCTCATTCGTGCCGTAAAATTAGCCAAGTCAACTTGGCTCCAAATACGTCCTAACGACTCTTACCAACATCCCCCATAAGACTTGGTAAGAACTTAGGATAACCTAGACATAACCTTTACATAGAGTAAATCACATACATACCTCTTAACTTCTAAGAATAGAAGGGAACATGAAATAATACCACATGTATATTTCATACATATAATCATGCCAAAGGAAGGAAGAGGTTCACATACCTCGCGACGATTATCGACAAATAGCAAAATGCTCCAAAGTACTTCAACCTTGATAGCTATTCCATCCTTCAAGTAGAATACGCTATACTTAGTACTTCAACCTATAATGGCCATAATACGTCCATTAACCCCAAGCTTCGAACGTAGAATATTCTAAGTTCAAAGTCACTAAATTCTACGAAAAATCGGACAGCACTTCCTTTGTTTCTACATACATTGTCACCTTTTTCAAGGCCGAATTCAATAACTAAACACGCCACATTTAAGGCTCAACAATGTAGTTAACAATAGGGGATTACACGCCTAACAGGATGTGTAAAATTCCGCCCCACAATTGATACGAACTAGTTCCATATTTAAAGCCATTCTCGGCTAAACATATATAACAACACAAAGTCCTTTTCCAATTCTTTTAATCCAAATTCTTAGGTCTAACATGTTATATAGTCATAAACAACTTCAACAACTATAATTCCTTCTTTATATAACATGTGACGACTTAAACTAATAATCAACTTGAATTGTAATCTTAAGGGTTAAACATGCTAGTTTTCAGATTAGGGTTCCAATAGCCAATACACTTATCAAACTTCATACTAAATACCTCATGCTTGCTAATATCCATAACTACAATGATAAGTAATCTTTAATTGCTAAAACGACAAGATTTATACCTTCTGAGCCCTTAAAATTTCCAAGATTCAAAGTCGCTCCTTAGCAATTCTTAGCTCCTTTTCTTATGTTCCAATCCGCTCCAAGCACTCCTTAGAAGTTCATGAAGAACTCCTCTTCAAGTTCCATCTTCAAAGTTGAAGAACATCTTAGGTTTTCGCCTTGCGACTAACGTAAAAACGTCGTTTTTCCGAAATCTTTCTATTGAGATATCCTTACAATACCCTTAGGGACCTTGGGTTAAAGTCTTGTGTATTATGGACAACAATTGAAAAAAAATTTGTGGGAAAAAGCTCATTGCCGTGAGCTTCACTAAGCTAGCTCAAAGTTTCTTGAAAATTTTCTAAGTGTGAAGACTTGTCTTGCACTAGTGTGTATATATAATACAATGTAGGGTCTAGATTATAACACTTGTTAGGGTTGGATGGAAGAGATCAAGCCAAGTGGCCCTTGGACTTAGTCAACAATGTCAAGCTCTTTAATTAGCAAGACTTGGTCATCTTAACATTGGCCAAAAGACCATTTTGCCCTTGCATTAATTTCGACCAAGCTATGTGGTGGGGTGCCACGTGTCGCCCTCCCATTCGTCCATAAAATTCCGTAACCCTCGTGGGCCCCACAAAACGTAAAATTTCTCGGGTGGGCCCCACATGACCAAATCTGTAAAAATAAATTTCCATAATGATAATAAGTTTCATACTCTTCAAATAATGCATTTTGAGAATCCAATTCTCCTCAACGAACATTTTTTCTTTCCGACGTTCGGAAGATTTTCTGTCGGAAAAACAATTCTTCCTTTCGTACCAATTTCAAGTCTTGAGTTCATTACGTACATTCTCTTAAACATGTCCTGGACTTACGGGGTGTAACAAATAGGTGATCTATACCTCCGCCCATACAAGGCTTCAAATGGTGCCATATTTATATTGACATGATATATATAATTAGAAACAAATTCAATGAAAGGCAATTGTCATCCTAATTGCCCTTACAGTCTAGGACAGATGCTCTCAACATATTTTTAAGTGTCTGAATAGTTCGCCCTAACTGGGCATTTGTTTGAGGATGAAAATTGTACTGAGATTCACTTTTGTGCCTATTCCCTTATGTAAAGATTTTTAAGATTTTGTTGTGAACTGAGCATCATGATCTGATATGATGGACACTGGAGTCCCATGCAATCTGACGATTTTCTGAATATACAACTTGGTCAAATATTCTGCTAAGTCGGTGGTCCTTATTGGCAAAAGTGTGTTGACTTAGTAAGTCACTCTACGATCACCTAAATCGAATCATGTTTCCGAAATGAGCGATGTAAACCCATTATTAAGTCCATATTCATCATCTCCACTCAAGAACATATGCATTATGTACTACACCACTGGGTTTATGATGCTCGACTTTCACTTGCTGACGATTTATACATTTTGTCACATAATCTGCTACATTCTTTTTCATGTCATTTCACTAATAAATTTCCTTGAGGTCATGATACATCTTTGTGGAATCTGGGTAAATAGAATACCTGGAATTGTGGGCTTCTGTCATGATTCGCTCTCTAAATCCATATACATCTGGAACACATAATTTGCCTTGATATCTCGAAGTACCGCTATCTCTCCCCTTGTTCAAAATATGTCTTCTTATGCTTGTGAATCACTTCTTTCAGCTGCAACAAGTAGGGATCACTAAACTGTTTTTTCTTCACTTCGGCTACTAAGGATGATTCAACCCTGTTTTGAACAACAACCCCTCCATCTTCAGGTTCCAAAATTCGAACTCCTAGATTGGCTAAGTGGTGAACTTCCTTCACCATAGTTCTTTTGTCTGCCTCAATATGAGCTAAACTTCCCATACTTGATTTCTTTCTAAGGTATTTCCTAAAAATACTCTTAATACTATAATGCAATATGTATTTGACCAGCACCCTGAAGTTTAGAGTCTCGTGCAATGGCACCATCCACGTAACACATAACTTGAAATGATCTCATAGCTTTTCTGTGATCTCCTACGAAAATAATTGAGTTTGATACAAGTTGATCGACGATCATTCTACTCACTTCGTGTTTCTTATACATGCATGTCACATTCCTTATGGAGACTATCTCATTTTTGCCCTTATCACTAAACTGAGGTTCTTCATATCTCCTGCTAATACGTCTCTCTTATACAAAAGATCAAAATACCTAACCTCCAACTTTTTATACACTTCATCATCATATCAGGCTATACATATCCGGGGTAAACACTTAATTACATAACCTAAGAAGAAACTATCACATCTTCTTATCTCATAATATTATTTGCTTCTTATAGTAACTTACTAACATCGTATCTCTGGCTCTTATCTGACTAAACTTAAACAACTTAAACTATGCCCATAATTTTTAACATCGTCTACTCATGGTTCTCATGTCGTACACTATCTCCTATTATTCATGTGCATGGGTCGAGTGAAAACAATATTTCTTCTACAAATCATACCACTTTAGAATCACATGTAATTTGTCCTTAGGTCCCCCTTTTTACCCAAAATCATAGTGATGTATTTTTATGCCCGCTGCAGCTAAACTTCTAACTTTTTACTCCCATGGGGTTTGACACTAAAGCTATCATCATCATATTTGTGCTGATATATAGGGATTCCTCTTAGTCCTGATGGCTCTGACTGCGACCTGTATTATCATACTTAGCTTCATTACACTTGCTTTGGATTTGAGAATTATGAGAGGCTGCTGAATTTGTAGACTGAGCCACATTACCTCTGGTACCCTGTTCCTTTAGATATTGACTCTGCTTGCCAAACTCAGAACTCATATCCATTCCCGGATGTTACACCCTTGGTGCCTCTTATCACACAGGATTCTGAAAATCTGTGTGGCCCATACTGGCTTGTGATTGAGAGTCTGGTGCTCTAAAACTCTATTTTTGGCTGAACTGGTCTTTCTTATCATATTTGTACCTCGGGATTGGTGCACTGGCTCCAGATGGAGTGAATCCTGATGACCTCTTGTAGAAAACTATATGCCTCCACCTCTCTAAGTTCCTTCATGATTTACGTTTCTTGCAGATTTAGCTCCTTTGTTAATTTCTTTGTCATTCTCTTCCTGCAGTCTCTGAGTTCCTTTGTTATTTAGCGATGGATTTTAGCAACAAATCTTTTAATTAGCGACGGTATAATAGTTTCGTTGCTAAAAAAGTTAGAAAAATATTAATATCTAATTTAGCGACGGATTAGCGACAGAAAATTAAATCTGTCACTAAAAGTTGGCGCCTTCATTTTGTTGATTGAATTAGAAACATAAGGGAAATTCTGGTGATTACCAAATATTATTGAGCCAAATCACCTCCATTTCAAGATATATACAAACTACAGTAGAACCTCTATAAATAAATACTCGATAAATTAATAACCTCTAAAATAATAATTTTTCTCGATCCCGACTTGGGCCCAAGGTCTAAATTAATAACTTCGATAGATTAATAAGATAATAATTTTTCGGAAGACCCTTATATAAATTTATGACCCCTTCAATATTATAAATTAATAATTCTATAAAATTACAAATATAACTAGGACAACTTAGTAAAATATGATTCTATTGTTGTTTGCTTCTTTTTAAAATTTAAATCTAGGTGTATTTCATCTCTAACTTTCCTTACTGCATCCAAAAGCTCCGGTGTTGCGTTCTCATACTACAACAAAAATTTGTGAAAAGTTGTTGCCGTTGTGAGTGCTTCCTTCTGCATAATTGGTTGCAAATGCATTGTATCATCTTTAGTTTCATCCTCAATAGAATTTTCAACAACACTAGCTACAATTTCTTTTAAACTTTGGACCTCTGAATATGTATCATTTTCATCGGGTAATTCAATAGGTGATTGACAATCATTTTGTTGTGGTACCCAAGACCATTAATCATCGTATCAAGTTCATGAATGTCTTCTTCAGTAGTTCCTTCATTTAAATTCTTTGAGGCTACTTCATCATGCGAACGAATTTACAGTGTCGAAAATAATTTACTATTGTCTCTTGCTGAACATTTATCGTCAAAGCTGAGACTGCAAGATTGATGGCATCTAAAACATTAATCTTTTCTGAATCAGATTCTCTTAACTCATACCCCTCTAATACCCTACGGTAAAATCTCATGCGGTAGTGCATCTTGAAAGTTCTTATTACCCATGCATCACATGGTTGGATTTTTGATGTCATGTTGGATAGCAAAAAATACAACTCAACATTATGTAGCCATTCAATATATTTTGGATGGGCTGGACATTTATCTACCACCAACAAAATTCTTCTACCATGCATTTTCTGGTCCAGCCAATGAACATATTCATAAAAAAGAATACTCGTCATCCATGCTTTGTGTGTTGGAACGATATTGACAATTCAAGTTGTTCATGTTAACATTTTTTAAGCAACATGGCTTTGCGTACTTTCCAATAACCCATAAAGGAATTTTTTCAGAGTCATCCTCAGTGCAACAAATAACAATTGTAAGCCTTTATTTGCTTTGTTTTCTTCCTTCAAGTTGTTTCGTTGCAAGAGAATGATCAGCTTGTAACCTGTAAAATAAACCAGTTTCATCCATATTAAAAACATCATTCATAAGATACTGATTTATTTTTTCCCTTATAGACACCAATTTGTTCTACATGTCCTCTATGTCAACATAACCACTCTCTCCAAAGCGACGAAATGACTTGATATCATGTCTTACTTGAACTTCTCAAGCTAACCTTGAGAAAATTTGTCCGACTCAGGAGGTTGTTGAGGGTATAGAAATTTCATCGTGTCTCTTGCCTTCTCCAAAATTAGCTCTCCGGGCATGCTTACACGTTCTTGGTATTGGAGAAATCACTCATAAAGAACCTTCTCCATCTCTGGATATTTTGCAGGTTTGTGTCGCTTGGTATCCCCTTCTTTTTCTAAGTTAACCGAAAGGTACTCACATGATCGCTTGAGTGTGTTCGATATTGTACCTTGACTAACTTTTCAAATGAAAATTTTCATCAATCCACTTTTGCAAATCTTTTTTAGTGCATGTCGGGTGATCTCTCTTATACTCACATAGTGTTTTACGTATTTGATCTGTCAGTTGATTTTTGGACACCTTTTAGATGTGAAGCTATGGTTGGTTGGTTTTGATTTGGATTGACTAATTAGGAATGTTTGATGTTGTTTATATAGTGATTGATTTCATTACCATACATGAACTTGCATTAAGTTTACTACACCGAACTTTATTTTTTTTAGGATATTTAATTAGTCACATTCTACATGAACATCATTCAATTAGTCAATACAATGTATATGTTTTATTTATGAAGAATAATGTAGGTTCGTTGAATCGAAAAAATCTCTTTAAATTATTAATTTATTAATTAATTAATACATTTTTAAATTAATAAAATTGCATGATTCCGACATTATTAATTTATAGAGATTTTACTGTACGTAGCTTGAAGGTTAATCACAAGGGCTGAATGCTGCGTCTAAATGAGAATGGGATCATTGGTTTAGGTTGAAAGAAACAGGCCAAATTATTAGGAGCGGGGTTTGGGTTTAAGAAATAGGTGGATTTAATTTTTAAATTAATATATGTAGCAAATCATAATAGGTCAGGTAACAATTTTAAATTGCAAAAGCCATCAGGTTTAAGCTATTAGTCTGAGGGGGTATTCTTGAGCTAAAAAATAAGTTGAATTTTTGGTCCTTTTCCGTTTAAAGAATAGCTAAAGTTTTTGTTGTGTCAATGTCCCTCATCAGTGAAAGAAAGAAATGTTAATGGGTTTATAGGCTAAATGGGCTCTCACATATCAGACGAGTCTTTTGGGTTGGGTAACATTACTATAGAGTGGGACGATCCACGCATGAGGCCGCGACTCAAAGTGGTGGCCTGAACCCAAGAAAGGTGCCCACCAGTGACCAACTGGGTCATTGGTTCTCAAACGGGGATGAATGTTATGTGCCAATTGTCCCTTCGGTGAAAGAAGGAATTGTTAAATGGATCTCTCCCACCTATAAGACTAGTCTTTTGGGTTGGGTTCTCTTGTTTGGTCTATAACAGTTTTTAAGTTTCCCCCCTTGAAATTTAATTCAGACTTACGAGACTAAAGTTTAAAATTTCAAACTTAATAAATACGAATTTGAAATTTCAAACTCCAAATATACGGGTATGAAATTGAGCTTTCCAAAACCTAAATTCAAATCCGTATGTAAAATTTTGAACTTCAATTAGGATGAAAATCATAATCAGACCTAAGGTTTGAAGCTAGGCTTGGCAAATCCCAACTTCGAAGCTGAATATCTGAAGTTAGCATAGCCATTGAAACTTGGCATTAATACTGCATGCATGAACTTTGTACCCCAAAAAAAAAAAATCCAAACAAGACATCCTAACATGCTTAGAAGTATTTTACCGAATCTTTTTTGATACATCGTATTTATAAAGCAAAAACTTACATTCCTAGATAAACTACATATACTTCGTAAGCAGCATTTTACAATTTACCCAAGAAGAAGAAAAGAAGCAGCTGAGGAGGAACAACAGTGCAGGTCTAACATTTGCCGAACACTGACGCGCCTACCAGATGCCATTCCTACTTGTTCGCAACGAAAGGAAAAGTAATTGATGTGATCTAACATATATTCAATGATCCCTTGTGCGTGTGCCGGTGTTCGCTTTTACTTTCTTTTGTTCTTTTTCGGATTTGAGCTCATAATTACAAATATTTATTATTTACTTATTTATTTTGTATTAACGACACCATTGTCTCGGTTTTCAGATGGAAGCTTCTCTATAACTACTATATTATGACACTACAGATCCTCTCAGCTCTCTCCCCCCTTGAAGCTGACATAACAGCAAAGTCCAAGAATGAATAGCACAAAGATACCACAGATTCAAATTCTTACATGCCAACTCCATGATTTGGATGAGGCGAAAGGCCATGGGGAGATGATCCATGGATCTCCGATCGGGAAACCGTATCCAAGCTCCGTGGCTAGTCTGCGCTCTTTGGACTTTTCAAACTTAGCGAACAAAGGAGTTATTGCTCCTTTTGAGCGTGTTTATAGGTAAGGTTCTCTTTTCTTTTCCTTCGAGACCCGTGGAATTGTAGTAACAGTGAGTTGGTGACGACAAATATTGAACTCATAGCCATTAACCCTCCTGTCAGGAAAAAAAGAAAGTAACAACTGTTAATTATCTTTCACAATTTGCAGCCGCAGTTAAAGCTTGATCAAGGTCGAATTTTCTCCAAAACCACCAACATAGATTAATAAAGAAACCATGGTGAAAAACCCCTCTAAGAAGTATATTGGGTATATTCTCCAAGGGATTGTCAACAAGATGCCACATAAGTGATAGGCAACATCAAGGTATCTTAAATCCTTTGGACCGAGAGGCAGAACAAGCAATATGGATGTTATTTACCTGAAAGAGATGGTGTCATTGCAAAATCAAACTTTGGAAGTAATACTCCAGCTGCAATTGGTATCGCAACCAAATTATATGCAACTGCCCAAGACAAATTTTGATGAACTTTTGCCATTGTTGCCTGTGCAAGATCAAGAGCTTCCAGCACCTGCCAAAGAGTTAGGAAGCATTGCCAATTACAAGATATAAGGCACATCATCATTTGTTTCAACAGAATAAATTCACAGGCAACTTGTATTGAACATTTGTATAATCATCCCATGGAAATTGCTGATATACACACACAAGGAGGTACAGTCTGCTTTCAGTCACCTGAATCTAATCATAGCTTCTCGACGGTAATCCTCAAAACTTTAGTGTGAAATAAGTTAATGTGCTATATGTAGTTCTTTGTGCTATGATATTCAGCAACATTTTACAAATAAACAATAATCCACCTTTTTTTATAAGGGAAATTTTGAATCCATCTTCTCATGACCATTCAATGAAAAGATAAGCACAAACAAGACACGAGGGGATAATGACTAAATAGTTGTATCCTCTTTATATGGCCTAATACATGTTACAACTTATTAAAGAAAAAATGACTTGGTATATGCTACACCATCTTATGGTCGACGCTAATATGTGGAGATGATTAAATATTTGTTTGAGAAAAAATAAAAGTAAACAAAAGCCTCACTTTGATGACATGGAACATGTACCTGCGAGAGTCTATTTCCAAGGAGTATAATGGATGCTGCATTTGAAGCAGCAGTTTCCTGTCCTTCAACTTGCAAAGCAATCCCGACATCAGCAAGAGCAAGAGAAGGTGCATCATTAATGCCATCACCAACCTTCAAATATGAAGTTCCAGTTAGACAGCCATGCATAGTATCTGACATGTAGGGCCCGTTTGGCCATGAAAATTGTGAGTATTTGAAAAAAGTAGTGTTTGTTTTAAAGTGAAAAATTGTATTGGAAATTGGAGTAGTGTTTGGCCATGAATACAAATTGCAATTGTTTTTGAATTTTTGTGAGTGATTTAGATCGAAAAAAGTGAAAACAACTTTTTGGTGAACATTTTGGTGTTTTTCAAATTCCAGAGTTTTCCGTAATTTTATGGCCAAGCATGATTTCCGGAATTCAACTCCGAAAAAGAAAAAAAATATTCATGGCCAAACGGCCACTTAGTAAATCACATGCTCATATAGTACAAAACTAATACTCGTTGAGAGATAAATAGAGTAATGAAGAGCCCCAAAAAGAAAAAGGAAATATGACAACACTTGCTAGAGGGGAAAATATGACAGTTGATTACCGGATGTTGTGTGCCATGGAGAAGCAGTTTCCTTAGAAGGGTCGCGTAATTGTAGAAGTCAATTTTTATAGAATAACTTTTATATATTATATAAAAGTTAACCAGAGTGTTCTGGGAGAAAGGTAGCAGCCAATTGCACATGGTATTGTAGACAAGATAACTTCTATATGTTTGAGTGACAACTGAGAAGTAGAATATATTAGGTTCTCACCAGATAAATGCATTTACCACGGCGACGCAATTGCACATGGTATTATGGACAAGATATTTCTATATGTTTGAGGGACAAGTAAAATATATTAGGTTTTCACCAGATAAATGGAATTACCATGGCGACGCGGTGGCCTGAAGCTTGAAGACCTGAGATGGCAGCAGATTTCTGCTGGGGTGTTAAAGATGCATTGACAAATTTGTCTTTTATGCCAACTGTCTTTGCTACAGTTGCAACTGCCTCTTCCCTGTCTCCCGATAACAGTACTGTTTCAATTCCCTTGTGCTGAAGCCTTCAATTGGTAAAATTTAAAAAGAAAAATATGAGAAACCTAAACAAGAATCAAATTAAGATTTTTACAAGAGGAAGTTAGAAGAAAAGAAAAGGGATGAGCAACGGGCACGTGGTGGAACACATTCTTGTGACGCTCTACATATTGAATCCATTCATACTGAAATCTGATGGAAACGTCTGTAAAATCTTTATGATCTAAGTTTCAATCTATAACATGTTCATAGAAATCTGGAGTCTGTAAAACTGCGCGAGGGGTAACAGATCTATGCAGCAAGGAGAAAATTGAGTGGGGTCATGAGGGAGACTAATGATGATTGTAACTTCTAAGATGCATCTCAAATTTGCACTTGAAATTATCTTCAAGCTTACCTTCTTACTGTAGACTCAGCATCCTCACGTAATTTATCAGATACTGCAATGGCCCCAATCACACCCTCTCCCTCCCGACCAATGTATACAACTGTTGTTGAATGATTAGATGATTGACTGTCCTGTAATGATTTATGCATCACAGATTGCTCAAGAGTCGTCAAATCAGAAAGGTCTGTTTTTTGCTGGAAACGTTCTTGAACCCATTTCAGCTTTCCAATTGCAACCAAGAGGCCATTTACTTCTGCCATGGTTCCAGAGCCAGGTTCAGCCAATTGTCCACGTGTGACAGGGATACTCAAATTTAATGATTCTGCTTTGGTTATAATAGCATGAGCAATGGGGTGTGATGCTGTTTTCTCCACTGCGGCAGCTATTTGAAGAATCTCTAATTCCTCATGACCCAATGCCGTGATAGCAGAGACAGCAGGTTTTCCTTCAGTCAGAGTTCCTGTCTGAGAGTTGCAAGCAGATCATATTTGTAATCCAAATAAATCACTATAGATTTTTTTATTTTAGCTGTGGAGGTAAAAGTTGCAACTAAGTACTCAATTGAAGAACTAATAAACACCTTGTCCAACATGACATGATCCACACTTGCCAAGCGCTCCAGTACATCTCCTCCTCTGATAAGAAGTCCTTGTCTTGCTCCTGTTTGGTTTCAAAAGATAATTATAAGCTTTAGTAAATTTGACAATCTATAAGGTTATGTCATGAAAAATGAACAACTGCCGGTTAAACTAAAGGGGAAAACAAAAAGGCAAGTATGTAATCCTCCAAGTGTTTTTCTGAATATGGTTGTGTAAAGTTTTTCCGAATCCAAAATCAAAATAAGCAGCATGATATGACATTCGACCAAACTTGCACATGTAAGCTGAAATTCTGCATGAATAGGTCCGAATAAGTGGCAAAGATCCTCATTGGAGGTGTATTTTTTTCATAAGACGAGTAAAATTTATCAATGAAGTACCAAAATGGTACAGAAATTACAACAGAAAGAAAAAGCTCAGTCCAACCAACCATTACAAATTTCTCCCTACCATATCTAGGAAATCAAGATATTGGTCCATATCGTCTAACAAACCCTCCTTACACCAATAGTACATATTATGAATACAATTGTTTTTGACCAGTGAAATGTGACTCTTTTTGCCTTCAAAACATATCTTGTTTCTCTCCAGCCTTCCCCTTGCCTTTTGATGCCACTATCAAACAGTTAACAGATTTCCAAATGCTGATTCTATCGATAGACGTCTATCCTGCTGACAAAGTTCCTTTTCCCTTCAATGATTTCATACCAATTATCTCCAACCACCACAACTTCAAAAGTCTTATTTCCAGTCAAAAAGATCATGTTCCCCACTATTATATCTGATAAATCTTACAACAACCACCTTTCTCATTGCTGTATACTAGGCTTAATTTAATCAGTGGTCGCTGAAAATTTACCCAGGTAAGAGCTTGGTAGGATAGGGGATAGAATATGAAGTCGACCATCCTCTTAAAGAAAAACAGAGAGATTGAACTGAATCTCTAAAAAAGGACCAGAAATGAAGCAGTAACTAGAAGAAATTAGACTAAGAAAGGAGGATTAGCTTATGAAAGGAAGATTAACACTGAAATAAATTGGAAAGAAAGGAAGAGGAAGAGCTAATCAGGAAAGAGAGATGGAGATGACTATGGAAGCGAGGGTGTTGAGGAGTCGCACATTTCCCCAAGCTGCCAATTATCATACAGTTGAATGTAAGCATAGATAGCACTCTCCATTCCCAACCTTCTCTAAAGATCCTCAGTGGAGGTGTCTCCCCAACTCTGGCCAATTTTACTAATGTGAAGGACCTTAAATGTAAACCCCATAAATTTGTGTATAATGTATGAGTTAATATGGTAAACCTCACCCCCAAGCCCTCCTGCTCATGAGTCAACAGTAGCCCATTCTCAGTTTGCTCCGTTTGTAACTTGAACTCCCAACCTCTTGTTTGGAGGTGGAGTGTTCTTGCCAAACAGCAACCTAACTTGCAATTACTTTAAAACTGAAATCTAATTTAAAATAGAAAAAATATGAAAAATCCTAGAAAATTCAGATATGAATTAATTTACCAAACATGGAAGAATATTTACCAAAGGGTGTGGCCTAATGGTCAGTGAAACGGGAGGAGAACCGTGTCAGGTTCAAATCCCAATTACACTAGGTGATTTCTTTCCAAAAGTTAGGCCTTGGTGAACAGAGTTACATGATGCATGTTGCTGGTAGGAGGTAGCAAGTACCCCGTGGAATTAGTCGAGGTGTGTGCAAGCTGGCCGGGACACCGCGATTATTAAAAAAACAAGGAAGAATCTTTAGAAAGTGAGCCTTGCCAGTAATCCTTTTATGTTCTTCTGCTCTTGTAATTTATGTTATCTTATGCTCCTTCCTTTCTTTTAATGACTAAGCAGTAAAAAGTGTAAAAAATAAGCAACAGGCTATAAGCCTATAACCATATTTTGGCCATGGAGGCTCTACTAATATCGTTCTCCATATTGTCCAGCAAACTCGCTAATCTCTATAAGACCAGCCAGCACTCGTAATGCATTCATGTACCACGTGGCAAGTCTTTTTGTGTCTTAAATTTTAGTTATTCAAGTTCAAACCGATCTTTGAAGGTGAGAGTTTAAACATTCTCTTCTCCGTTAGTTGCTTTTGAAGGGAATTTCATCAAGTGACAGCAAAAGTATTTTGAAAATTAAAGGCACTCGCATGTTGTAGGCTTTCTCTCATGCAAATAGCAGTACAATTTCCCATCACAAATCTCAATTGCTCCTCTTCATCTATAAAACCAACAAAATGGAATTGATTTTTCAGGCATAGTTGATTGATTGCGGATAAACTAAGCCACAAAGCAATAGTGCGCATTGGGTAAGGCTGGTGGCATGCACCTCCATGGCCATTAGTTCATTTTCATAGCGCCTGGGGCACACCCCAGTGGCACCTTTCGAAACACAGACCCAACACCACCATACTCACAGCAACAAGTGCAACTATTAATGGATACACTAATTTTCAGCAGTTACTCTCTCTTCTCATTGGTGAACTGCCATTCACAGTCAGTACCTTGACTCAACCAACCTGCTCTTTAGACCAACTTTGCTCGAAGTGTTCGAGATGTACTATTTCAAAGAAAAAACTTAGCATCAAGAATCCTCTTTGCATAACATTCTCAAGGTAGACTCCTAGTTTCCAAATCATTCTCGAAAATTCTTGTTTTCTGTTGCTACATGATACTCCCTCAGTTTCAATTTATGTGAAACTATGACTTGCCACGGAGTTTAAGAAAAAATAAGACTTTTGAAACTTGTAGTTTTAGACATGCCATACAGTTGTGTGGCTACAAAAGCTTTTCAGGTTAAATGGGAAGTTTAAATTAATGTTTCCAAATTTAGGAAGGAGTGATTCTTTCATGAAAGGACTAAAAGGGAAATAGGGTCACATAAACTTGAGCAGGAGTATATATCTAGGACAAAAGCTTGAAACTTTTCTGGAATTGCTTGTATTATTGGCATTTCTGATATCCAAGGAGCCCGCGTTTCTGCTTGTTTGTTGGAACATCTAAATCTCCTAGCAGTTTAGTTTATGAAGCAAGAGATACATCAAGGAGAGTACTCTTGTGAGGAAAGAATATCAAAAGAGGATAAGGAATGTAACGGGTATGTCCTCAATTGCTGCATAGCAGGGAGAATGGAGGAAACACCTTGAACTACAGCAAAAGCATTTAAATCTGAGTATGTACCTAGTGAGGTTCCAACCAGAATTGCAGTTGGTGTGGCAAGGCCTAAAGCACAAGGGCAGGAGACAACCTGTCAAAATATCAAAGACAATAATATGGTTAATCCAAAAGAAAACACACAATTTTAGGACATTTATAAGTGGGGGATCATATGCTCGAACTTTCAAGTCCCAGAACAAGCTATGCATCAGAATTAGAATAAACTAGGTGAGTTGACCACAATAAGCTTGGTCGACTGGTATCACAATTGTTTTTTTCTTATAAGGTGGGTTATCAAGTCGTATCACAATTATTACAAATTATTTACTCTCAATAGACAAAGAGAACAAACTTTTGCCTGTAGACAAGCAGTTCCTGTGCTTTCACCTATAATGATACCGTATTAATGAAGCAATAGCATCGAAAAGCTGCCTTCTGCAGTAATACTTCTCTTTTAAACTTTTCAATTTGTTTTCTATTTTTCTTTCTGATCGGTAAACTTTACAACTAGGTTTCTACTTTGTGTCATCTAATAAAGATTCTGCTAAAGTGAATTACTCCTACAATTTCATCTCCCTAAAGTAATAGGCCAAATATTCCTTCACCAGGTACATCGTAAGAGCAAATGGAGAAGCACAAAGGTCACCAGAAAACAAAGCACAAGGGCAGCCTCTAACAAGAACTGATAGAATAGAGAATGACTAAAATTTTTCTAGACAAAGATGGAAGGGAAATGGAGAAGAAATTTAAGTTAGAAAGGCATTGATATAAAATGGCTCATCAGTTCACCATGACGCACCAATACATCTACAGCAAGTTTCAGGCTCAGAAGCAAACGATCTCCTTCTGGTCCGGCAATATCATTCAATAAAACATCTGGGAAGATGTGTGACCCAACATAATACCTATATAATGAGCAATAAATATCAAACAACAGAAAATAATACATAATTACTCGTTAACATGAAAATATATGCAGTACCAGACCATGCTATCATTGTTGGACAGACTTAAAGTAACCAAATAAGAGTATCAAGGATTCATTTCTGCTGCTACCAAATTGATTTTGATAAAGTAATAAATTTATTATATCATTGCTAGAGAGACTTAAGTTAACCAAATAAGAGTATCAAGGACTCGCCAAATTGTTGCAGAATCATTGATCATCTATATTTTGAATGCTTATACCAAAGCTCATATAATGTGCTGTTCTAGGGTTTCTCTATCAGATGATGCCCTAGAGCAGGGGCGGATTTACCTTGATGGAAGCGGTGTCATTCGACACCACTTTATTATATGTATATATCAATAACATGCAAATATAAAAAAATGTGTAAATAAAGAGAGAAATGACACCGTTTGTCACAAGTTGCATCTTGGTTCTCTGGTTAGGCGGTCAGTAGTTCGAACCTCGATAGCTTATTTTTTGTTTCAAAACTTTTGAGCAATGCTAGTTCTTACTGATTAAAAGTTAATATGCCAGGTAGCATTGATCCAATGACCTTCCTTGTAAGGGGAAACTAAACGACATTCACTGTTGAAGACGTACATTATTTTTCTTTTTGAGTTGAACTTTATGAAATCATTTGGCGGTTACCTAATTGATATTTTAATTTTTACTTCAGTTTAAATTTCAATGAAGAGATCTTTTCCTAAAGCACCTCCGGCCCTTCAAAACCAAGTTCATTAACTTTGAGGAAAGGGCCGACGAGTCGAAGCAATGTCGACAAAGATGTATTTAGTACTATTTCTAGTGAGACTATTATAAATCAAAATATGAAAACATGTCAAGGAAAGTTGTAGTTTTGTACTTGTGTTTTTTTTAAATGATGTCTTTACTGTATTTTTTCTTTTTTTGTTGGGATCGACACATGAACTTTCCTGAATCAGACAAATTACAGAGTATGCTAAGGAAATTGTTGGAGTATCTCCTAGTCAAACTCCTATTCTCAAACAAGTTAAACTAATAGCTTGGTCTCCACCTTATGCAGGAAAGATAAAACTGAACACTGATGGTAGTGTCAAAACGCAAACAGGAGATGCTACTTTTGGAGGAATATTTTTTTAGAAATGACCAAGGAAAGTGGATGTTAGGATAGTCAAGTAAGGTAAAGGCTACTTCAAGTCTCGTTACAGAACTATGGAGCATCAAAAAAGGATCAAACTTACACAAGAAATTCTACAAAGACTTAGAAGTGGAAACAGACTGCCTACTTGCCAGTTGCCACCAGGCTTGTCAATGAAGAAGACATACAGTACTGCCCCCCACCCCTCCCCCAACGAAGGGCTATTGTTGAAGATTGCAAATATTTTTTGGAAGCTACGAAGGCCATCATTAAACATACATGGAGGGAGGTCAATCAATGTGCCGACTTTCTGGAAAACGAAGGGCACAAGCAAGAAGAAGATTTACAAATATGGGAAGAGGCGCTCAAGGATATGGAGATTCTCCTCCTGGCAGATTTAAGCCATGTAGCTTATGAACGAGTTCAAACTTTTCTAGTCCTTTCCAATGTACCAAAAAAACTGTTTATTTCTTTAAATGTCCACACCACTTACGAGAATCCCTTGCACGCCACTGCCCTAGAGGTCTCGAGAATCAGCGATCTTGTTGCATATGAAAAGGAGCTGGAGGAAATGATTGATGAAGTCAAGATTGCTCCATGTTCCACATGTTTACCACAAGGATGGAATGCATGTATTTTCAAAAACAGGAACCAGACCATTGAATGCCTAGTCCATGAACATTGTTACTGAGATTAAGTCTAGAGCTTCAAGTTTTGGAGCTGAAAATATTTCATTGTAGTTAAGACTTAGTTTGAGCCTTGGTTTTCCTGAAACTGTTTTAAGGGGAACCTGAGTTAGGGATTCCTGTAAATGCTGTAGAGCTCAGTCTCAACGAAATAATTTGTTACTTGCGGAAAAATATAGGAATATCAAGAATTACATTGCTCAAAGCAAGTGGCATTTTACTCACTAGTATACTATTCCAAACACGAATGTTTTTCTTTTTAGGGTTATGGTAAACATCATCCTCAAACCCCTCCTACCTAGGAGCATAATAGTGGGTTTTCCTACTTTGCTCCTTGGTTACTCGAACTTCCAACCTCATTGTTGAGGTGGAGGGCCCTCACCACTAGACTCTCCCCCTCCCTTGTCTTCAAACAAAAAAATTGGAGATCCCAGAGCATAACTGTGCTCAGGAATACTTGAGCGAACTTGGTGTCTGAATTTTGTCTGATTGGACTTGATCCTGATTTGACACAATTCCAGGAGGTACTTTTAAGTGAACCGATGCCTTGTATTCCAAGTGACATGCTAAGGCTACATTACTTTTGTCAGTGCTCCAAGTGCACCTTGTAATAGAAATTACATGCAATCAGATGCAACTATAGCTCATAGGAATGATCGAACATAGATTTTCAATACAGCAGCTTGTGAACTGTTAGGAGGAAAAACATGGTTTCAAGATATAGCTTTAGGAACAACATGTCAACTGTGACTTATGAGTCACCCAACACACCATTAACATCATCCATGAGAAGTCACTGAGCACCATTATTCCTTTCATTTCAGAGACTAACAAGTATTTGTTTAGATCTTCTAACTCTTCTTCCTGTTTGTTCATGTGTGCCTATCCTTTGTCTATTTATACCTAATAAGCTACAGAGAAGTCAACTGTTTCTCAAACATATTTGTGATAAAAGGGAAAGAGTAAACTTGTTACCAGAACCCAAATGTGGCAGCTGATAATGTCATCACACTGTAAACAAATGGCCCAGCAATTGTATCTGCTAGTCGCTGAATTGGTGCTTCACGGCCTTGAGCATCCTCAACCTGGAAAATTAGAAAATCTTCATAGAAGCTCATAAATTCCTAAGTTTTTACGCATCAACATTAGAGGGCAGTGGCTCCGCACATAGCTGCTAATTCTAGTTTAGGATCAGCATCCACTTTTGTGTCAAAAGTTGAGTACACGCTTTTGTCTAACTGCTCATATTAGAAAGAGTAATTGAAGGTAAAAAATTCAGAAAAGAGGAAATAATGTTCTCTATCCAGGAAATAAAGCTTGTAAACAACATAAAATGCATTTACATCAAAGGGAGTCACGTAACATAACTCCACAAACAGTAATCACAATCTCATTAGAAGTTCCAAAATTCCTACACAGTACAGAAAATTATAATGCACAATAATTTGAAAACTGCAATTCAAAGAAGGCCCCACTACAAGCTTTAGAAAATGTTGAGCGTTTCAAGAAACTAAGTGCAGTTGAGATTTGAGAAAACAGCTTTTTGGTTGCCAGCTAGGAGTAAAGTAAACATAGCAGCTTCATTTTACTTCTTTTTTAATTAACCGTGGTATCCGGCTAGCTTGCGCGCACCTCCACTAATTCCATAGGTTACCTGGGTTATCTGCTACCTCTCACACCTCTCACAGCACAGATATCGGCAACTCTATACACTAAGGCTTGGACAAATGGAAAGAAATCACCTAGTGTTTTTGTCTCCACTCGCTTTATTAACCACTAGGTCACACTTGAAACCACCTAGATTCATTTTACTTGATCCAAACTACACGCATCGCCCAAATCCTCTAATTTTAGGTCGAGCAGTCTAGTACTACTAAATTGCTCAAAGAAAAAATTAAAACTAATGGGGCGGAGGTGGAGGGAGTCTTGTGCGATAAAAAGGTACCACCAAAAATTAAAGGCAAGTTCTATAGGGTGGTAGTTATACCGACTATGTTGTATGGGGCGGAGTGTTGGCCAGTCAAGATTTCGCACATTCAAAAAATGTAAGTTGCGGAGTTAAGGATGAGGAGATGGATGTGTGGGCATATAAGGAGGGATAAAATTAGAATGATGATATCCGGGACAGAGTAGGATTGGCCTCGGTGGAGGATAAGATGCGGAAAGCGAGGTTAAGATGGTTCGGACGAGGATAGACAGATACCCCAGTGCGAAGATGTGAGAGGTTGGCTATGGAGGGGTTCGAGAGTGGTAGAGGTAGGCCGAAGAAGTATTGGGGAGAGATGATTAGACGGGATATGACGCAAATGCAACTTACTAAGGACATGACCTTAGATAGGATGTTGTGGAGGATACGAATTAGGATAGTAGGTAGTTGAGCGTAGTCCTACTTACGCTTACAAAGTAGTAGTGGTAGTGTTAGTATTGTAGGTCTGTTTAGCCTATCATACTAGTAGGCGCAATATTGCTTTATAGGCCCATGTCGTTTGATTTCTGCTACTATGTGTTTTGTAGTGTACTTTGTTTATCTTATTTACCTGCGTTAGTTACTGCTTTTTTTCCGAAATGTGCTATCATGGTTTATTTGCTTTTGTTACCATTCCATACTGCTTTAAATTTCGTGTCCGGGCCTGACCGTTTCTCTTGCTTTGCTTGTGCTTATGATTTGTCTTGAGTCAAGGGTCTTTCGAAAAGAGTCGTTCTACCTACCAAGGTAGAGATAAGGTCTACGTACACTCTACCCTCCCCACACCACACGTTGTGGGATTTCACTGGATATGTTGTAATAGATTAGGCATCAAAAAAATTCTCCATTCTAAGAATTTCCCTGCCTATTCTTTTAAATGTTTGTATAAAGTTTTGAGATGAAATAAATTGCAAGTCTTTTGTACTTATTCTCTGTTATCGTTTAATTGTTTAAATATTTTACTTAAGATCCGTTTTTGTGGTGATTATTATTCTAGTGAGGTTGCGACTTCTTTTAATGACCATTCTAGTGGCTCCGTGCCTTTTTCAGTGAATGTTCATGTGACACTGCACCTCTCTTTTAAGGTTCTTAGCACTGACTTCATAGTGGCAGTGCACCTTTTTTTGATAACCATTTCGACAAGACAACCTTTCTCCGACAGTCCGTCCACTATATTGGGAACAACTTTTGAACTTCTCCGACAAGATTCTACCAACCATAGTTTTCTCCCGGGATTTAAATTTCAAATTTTTTTCCAAGGGAGAATCAAGTTGTCAAACATTCACTTGACAAAAAAAAAGAAGTTTAGACACTATAGGTTTCGACCACTACACTCAATGAAAAACTACCAGAATTTAGCTTATACGACATTTCTAATAAATTTTGAAACGTCGTCACTTTTGTGTGGGAAAGGGCGGTGGAGATGAGGGTGAGGAGAGGTGTGTCTATTTCAGAGAACCAGTTCAGATTCATGTTGGGGCGCTCAACTATAGAAGTCATTCATTAAGGAGACCGGTGGACAGTATAGGGAGAGAAAGAGGAACTTACACATGGTATTCATCGATCTAGAAAAGAAAAGGCTTACGACAAAGTTCCAATGGAGGTCTTATGGAGATGCTTGGAGCCTAGAGGTGTACTTGTGGCGTACATTAGGAAAATCAAAAACATGTATGATGGAGCCAAAACCAGGATAAGAACAATAGAAGGAGACTCGGAACACTTTTCAATTGTGATGGGTGCATCAAGGATCATTTCTTAGCCCATTTTATTTGCCTTGGTGATGGAAGGATTGACACGGTAAATTCAAGTTGCGGTGTCATGGTGTATGCTTTTCCCTAATGAAATAGTCATGATAGACTCACAACGGAGCTAACACTAAGTTGGAGGGTTGGAGACAAACTTAGAGTCTAAAGGATTCGAGTTTAATAGGACTAAGACATAGTGCTTGGAGTGCAAGTTCAGTCACGCATTACATAAGGCTGACGTGGAAGTGAGGCTTGGTATCCAGGTCATCTAGAAGAAAAGTAATTTCAAGTATCTTGGATCTATTATACAAGGCAACGGGGAGATTGACGAGGATGTCACACATCGTATTGGAGCAGGGTGGATGAAATAGAGGATCGCTTCCGGAGTGCTATGTAATAAGAAGGTGTCACCTAAACTTAAAGGCAAGTTCTACAAAGTAGTGGTTAGACCGACTATGTTGTATGTGACGGAGTTCTGGCCAGTTAAGATCTCTCACGTTCAAAAGATGAAAGTTACGAAGATGAGAAAGTTGCGATGAATGTGTGGAGACACTAGGAGAGATAGGACAGCGATGGATGTGTGCGGACACTAGGAGAAAGGCCAGTAGGTAATATCACTTATTCTTTCATATTAGTAGTCGTGGTATTGTTCTATAGTATCGTGTGCTTTATTTTCTGGTATTTCTTGTACTTCGATTATCCTATTTTATATGTGGTAGCTACTATCTCTTTTTCAAACTGCTTTATCATGGCTTAGTCGCTTTCATTATTTTCATTTCCATACTGCTTTGAATTGCTTTAAATTTCTTGTCCTTATTTGACCTCTTTTATGCTTTATGCTTTCTCTTGATCCGATGGTCTTTCGGAAACAACCCCTCTACTTTAGTCGGGGTAAGGTCCACGTACATTCTGTTAGGATTTGAATCCCAAATCTGACCTTTGTAAGAAGGTTCCCAGGAAAGATTGGAGGGTCACAATGGACCACTTAAAAACCAACCTCCTTAGACAGAACCTACTTACGCCGTGATGTAAGCGAAGAATAAATAACACACATAACGGAGTTCGACCAATTTTGTCTACGTCTCCGGACTGCTGCAGATCTTTTATATAGGGAGGAATATTACAACAGTGTTTACAACACTCAAACTCACAACCCGATCCTAAAATTAGAGAAAAACACTAAGAAAAATATTCTTAGTGAAAGCTTAAGAAAGAGAAGCTTTTGAGAGAGAATTTTGGTGAGAAAATTCTCCGGTCTAATTAGGATCGGGTTATGAGTCTGAGTGTTGTAAACACTGTTGTAATATTCCTCCCTATATAAAAGATCTGCAGCAGTCCGGAGACGTAGGCAAAATTGGCCGAACTCCGTTATCAATTGTGTGTGTTATTTATTCTTCGCTTACATCACGGCGTAAGTAGGTTCGGCCTAAGAAAGTTGGTATTTAAGTGGTCGAAGAAGTATTGAGGAGAGGTGATTAGACAGGATATGGCGCATGTGCGACTTACTGAGGACATGACCTTAGATAGGGGTTTATGGAGGACACGGATTAAGGTTGAAGGGTAGTAGATAGTCTGCGGCTATGTGTTCTCTAGTGTACTTTGTTCATATTATTTATTTGCGTTACCTACTGCTTTCTTTTGACAGAATGTACTACCATGGCGTATTCGATTTTTGTTACCAGCATGTTCCTATAGCTTTAATTTCTTATGCATGTAGTTTATCTTGCTATGCAACGTTTGCTTTGATTGTGATTACGCAGTCTTGGTGAGGTCTCCTGGAGCGGTAGCTCTACCTACGAGGTAGAGGGAAGGTATGTGTACACTCTACCCTCCCCAGACCCCACGTGGTGGGATTTTACTGGGTATGTTGTTGTTGTTGTATTGTGACCCTCCAATCTTTCCTGGGAACCTTCTTACAAAGGACGGATTTGGGATTCAAATCCTAACACATTCTACCCTCTCAGACCCACGTTGTGAGATTTTACTAGGTATGTTGTTGTCATCAATTTTGTAATCTCACGTTTTATGGCATTACATCAACAAAATAGTAGCTTTAATTTTTTTTATAACTTTGGTGTCCGGGCCTCCCCACGTTGCGTATACCTCGACTAATTCCACAGGGTACCTGCTATTTCCCACCACCAGATACCAAGCAACTTTGTCCTCAAGGCTTGAATAGATGTGAAGAAATAACCTACAGAGTAGTACTTTTGCCTCCAATGGATAGTAGCTTTAATAGCCTAATAGAGAAACATCCCTACGGTATCTGTTTTCCCTCTTCAAGTTTCTAAATGCTAGAAAGTGCTTCAAGCAACAAATATGACTTGGAAGAAGAAAACATCACTAAGAAACAGTGTACTGACCATGTTAACAATCTTGGAAATTGTTGAATTGGAACCAGTGGAAGAGGCCTCAATCCTCAAAGGACTTTCCTGAAACATAACAACAGGGACTTCAAAATAAAATAATATAAACAGAAATGTAAGCCCAGTCTTTCAGAAAAAAATATTCCAGTTCTACCATCATAAGGTGTTCATCAACTAACATTGCAATCAGCATAAGTAGCACAAATCTAAGCCAATCTAAAAACAAGTGGCGCAAATCTAATGCACCATCATTCATATAACCTTAACAAGGATCAGTTTAACATTTGAATCTAATGTCTCACCAGTATTAGAATGGTTATAAGTTTGTATATAGCCTTTTCCTATGTTGATAACTATAAAAACTATTCTTTCTAAAAAGCCATCAAACCTCATTTTGTTACAGACGAAACAGGGGAATAGTAAACTAGTTTATGTCAGAAAGATGCAAATAGCATATCGATACACGTAATATCTTGGCACCATATCCGAACAGAGCAGAATGGACGGAGAGGATTCATATAGCTGAACCCAACTAGTTTTGGATTATCATATTTGATTGATTTATTGAATCTTGACACCACCATACCCAATTTATTGTACCAGCCGAGACAGAAACACCCTTCTCTTTAAACACCGGAAGAGACTCTCCAGTAAGCATAGATTCATCCACAACACTTCGACCTGCAACGACTCTTCCCTGCAGAGGCAATTTGATTTATCATTTGAGAATGTAAGATGTTGTATGTCTACTCAATAAACAGGAGAAAACAATTATTTCAAACAGAACTCGACATCCTTGAACAGACATTTGTATTCCTTCTGAAGACTGATATAGGTACCATAGATCTTTTAAACTAATAATTAATTAGTTTCTTTTAAACAGGACAAATTTCTCATTTTTTCAAACATACCTATTCAATCCTAGGGAAAACTTAAAAAAAAAGTTCATTCCTGCGGAGCACATATTCCATTTGTTTTTAAGACAAGGACCAAAAAGTGCCAAAGCAAAAAAAAATGTGCTAGATATCACCGTTAAGATGTACTGTGGTAATAACTTTTTCCTTGTCTAGTGATTCCATATTCTGTTCGTAGTAGTTGATGGATCTAGTTTACATCAGCATCCTAAATGTTTGGACCAAGGAAATTAGTATATGTATTATATTCTGCTCTAATGAAGATCATATATTCGTCCTTGGGCTGAATCCTAAAAGAAAAGTAAGTGTAAAATTTGACTTACATCTACAGGTATAGTTTCTCCAGGAAAAACGAGCAAAGAATCACCAACTCGAATATCATCAGTTGGAACTTCAATACATATTGCATCAGAATTGACGACGTCAGTCGAGGAACCACTGCCGGAGGAAGTAATTACAAGTCTAGACTGAGTGGATATAAGCGACTGCCAAGGGAGCCACACCAATATTTCGTAAGAAAAAGGAGTAATAAGTATAGAAGCTTCTCTAATCATGAATACAAAGGGATAAAAAGTAAGGTACAATAAAACTTCAGTTTATTTCATTCTCAGCACTTCATTAGCGAACTCCGGGGATATTGTCTGAAAGTAATATATTCTATTTCATATAGATCAAAAATAAAAAGTAGCCTTGTGAAGACTTTATTTATTGTGTTCAACGAAGTAAGAAAAATGTAGCCCGAAATTAACCTTAGATTATTCTTTGCTAAGTGCAAATATTAGGTAGCATAATTTTAAATGTTCAGAATACTACACTGTGGTTTTCCTCCATAGATGTGTAAAAATAAATGCTGCCACCAGAAATACGAGACCTGAGCTTTTATGCAACTCCTAAAACTAAATCATCCGCAACCCACTTCATAACACCTTTTACACGCTCTAAAAATAGAACTGCTTTTTTTCTCAAGTGAAAGATCAAACTCCAAAAGTATAAGTGCTAATAACCAATAGTAGCATTCTGGAAAGGGGAACTCTTTAATGCATCAATAAAACAAGAGAAAATTTGATAGCAGGTGTGATTCATTTCCATCTCAAATATGTTAACTAGTGTGTGCATAGAATTCAATGTCTGAGGACTTATTGGAAAAACAAAACATTTATAATAGTTAGATTTCATGCTATCAAGGACAACATATTGGTTAATAATAAGATTAAAAGGGTTATTTAGCATAGAAGTCTTATGAATGGTTGTAACGTATTTGTTGATGCAACTGTATCAGAGAACTCCAATATCTAAAATAACCAGTATTCCAGTGGTTAATGGATTCTCCAACCTTTGGAGATAGTCAAACACTGAAGAGTTATAACCTATATTTGGTCCATTTTCTAAAATCAGATGCAATGGAAACAACTTACTAATAGCTCATTCATGTCACTAGATGCTTTCAGCCTTGCCCTTTCCTCCAAGGAACGCCCTAGTAATACAAACCCAAGAAGCATGACCTGCATACTAAAATCAATATTTCTGAATGAGAAAATTCATCACTAAAAAGAACAAACAGCAGTTTAATAATACTGAATAGATTTTGGTCGAGACAGACATTCATAGAAGCACATTTAGAAGGTATTACGGAGCATAAATGATATCTTAATAAATTGGAAAATAGCTATAAATTAGTACTACATAGTGAAAGTTAATGATTGCTAGATAGAGATTGATTATAGATTTATGGAATTTCAAAACATTCAACCATTGCAAGGAGAATGGACCCAGTGGTTAGCAATACATTTTAAAATAACTTCAGAGTTCAAACAGGTCAAAAAGAAAACGATTAAGGATTCAGATAGAGGACCATGTGAATCTTGATGACATTATTTGAATTTTGCTAGGACTTCAGATAGAAATATTTTGAAGCTTGAGGCTCTTTGAGCCCAATAAGGCTCAATTATCTGTAGCACTACCTCGACAACCTATTACATTGAACTTTGTGGAACGAAAGACCCTCTCAGCTAAGAACTGAATGTAAAATTCATAAACAAATATAAAAAGAGAAACTAGTTATTAAGGACTACAATCTGCTGAATGTCCTTTACACCAGAAAGCAGGAGTACATACGAGCGAGCAAATGAAAACTACACGGACAAAAATGGAAGGAAATCGAAGAACTTCCAGAGTAGTATAGAGGAAAGTAAGAAAAGACAAACCGGCTCATCAAAAAATGATGCTTCCCATTGAAGCTCGGGGTTAAGTAGTGACACCTAAGAAAGAGAAGTTGTCAGCATATCAGTCTTAACTCAAGAAAGCAATGAGTTGCTATTATATTATGAAAACAGACATTGAAATCATAAATTAAGTTCTGCTAGCAAGATAAATTGCACAACTTTAATTGATTCTTACAGAACTAATTGCAAAAGCAGCAATCGATCCAAAGCCAACAAGAGAGTTCATATTTGGTGATCCATTTGCGAACGCCCGAAGACCATCAAAGAGCAGGTCTGTAACACAAGTTATTCGGTCATTAATGAACTAGGATGATAAATTACATAATTCCTATCTACAGAAATGCCTATAAATGACGCTAGTATTGGGGGAAAAGGCAGCACGGTGCACTAAGCTCCAACTAATGCATAAGGTTCCGGGGAAGGGCCTGCCCACATTTTCATTTGAATTCTTGATATGACACTATTAACCTGCGAACTGAAAAAGGATTATGTATACTACTCATAACAACTTTAACCTATCGACTCTCTTCGAAGACTTAATCGCAGAGATGACAGTCAAAATTGGACATCAAATTCAATCACACATCATACCCATTTGATTTAGTCAACTTCCACAGTTAACTAGATAAAGTAACACAGAACTTAAACAAAATAAGAAAACAAAAAAAAAACAGAGTAGAAAGTAACTGCCAATCAAGAAAGAAAAAGAATAGAATAAAGAAGTAGCGACTGACCGCGTCCAGGTCCAAGTAAAGCCCCTATTGCCAATCCAGCTTTGACATAAGAATTATGCAGTACATCCAACATTGGACCTGTACCAATGTAGGTCAACTCTGAGTTATCCAGAATAGAAAATTTCATCAAACACAAGCTATTTAGCTTTTGGTACAGATATTTCCAAGCTGAACCCGTTAGGCCATGGATAATTTTTACTTTTTCCCGGAATAAAATGTTTGGACATAGAATTGTTACAATTTTCTGGAATTCAGTTTTTCGAAAAACTCCAAATACCTGTTTTCACATTTTTCACTGCAGATCACTCATGAAAATTCAACATTCTTCCATGTTGTAATCATATCCAAACACAACTCCAATTTTCAAATACCATTTTTCAGATATTTTTCCAAATACTACTTTTTTTTTTCAAATTTCACATTTTTATGTACAAACGCCTACATAATTTCAAAGAAAAGCTGTGTAATATTATTATGGAATCGGTTGTACTTCTATGAGTTAATGTATTTGCCTTTTCCTTTTCAACATTTCTTACAAACGGTTAAATCAAATGTTCAAATCCTCGTTGTTTTGAACTAGCAAGCATGTCCACTCACTCAAGAAGAGGCTCCAAACTTTTGTAAAGCCTTCATTTTTTAATAGCAACAACAACATACCCGGTGTAATCTCACATGTGAACTCCGGGGAGGATAGATTGTACACAACCCTCAGGCAATTTCCCAAAAGACTCTCGGGTCAAGTAACGCATATCAAATCAATTAGAAAAAGAAAATACATAATTAAAGAGTAGATAGCAAATGTGCATGATATGCTAGTTAATTTACCGTGAATATGAATGCCAAGAGAGTGCAATATATGAGTAGCGTGAGTTCCACAGCATAAAGCAACGAGAG
This sequence comes from Przewalskia tangutica, assembly GCA_029844215.1. Lineage (NCBI taxonomy): Eukaryota > Viridiplantae > Streptophyta > Magnoliopsida > Solanales > Solanaceae > Przewalskia > Przewalskia tangutica. Next base: position 112,597,436 of record CM056718.1, read on the forward strand.
TCCAAGCGAAAACAACTCGGTTTCGGCTCTCAACAAGCAATGCCTCCTTTCTCTTCACCGTTTCCTTCCACTTCTTAACCTTCGCATCCACACCTAACCCCGACGACCTCTTCTTCGTCGGAAAACCACATTCCGTCAACCTCTTAGCCAACTCTTCCGCCGCCAAACCACTCTCCTGTTTCAACTTAACCGCAGCTGTCTCGGTCAACATATTGACCACAGCCGAGTCAACTCGATCGTCGGCTGATAAGATCGACTTGACGCGTGAGACACACGCGCCGCACATCATCCCGCTCACATCGAGTAGCGCCGTCGTATCATCTTTCTTCAACTGCTGTAGCTCAGTTCCTATCGGCGGAGATTTGAACTCAACAGCCTTCGCGAATACAGCATTGCGCTTCAGGAATAACTGACTACTAGGAGGATTGATGTGAAAGCCGTTGATACGACGTCGTTCGTGGATGAAGGTTGATGTGAGGTTGTGATTGTGTGAGATGGTGAATCGGAGTAGATTCTCCGTCATTGTATGGAGTAGGAATGGATATGAGAGGAAATGTAAACAAAAATGAAAAGGGCACAGGTTTAATATTCAACGCATACAATGACACGTCACATTCCACTTGAATGAAATGAATAAAACGTGTGATCACATTATGGCCATGCCTAACTTCAACTTTCAACATTACTGCTCCAATTTTGTTCTTAAGATTAAGATTTTGTGCTCGATCTAATTTTTTTATAAAAAAAATATATGGTAAGAAAAAAGGGAGGGGATTAATAAGTGGGAATCGAATCCTCATCCAAAAAAGTCACTGAGCTACTAATATTTCCCACTCGAGTACTTTTTTTTTTTTTTTTTGTTGACGAAGGAGTTCGAGTGCGTGAGATAAACTCCGGATGTATGATAACCGCAAATCACGCCACCGCTTAACCACACTCAGTGTGTGAGCTCCCCAAGCGGGCGCAGGCGTTCTGCTGTGGTTTCGAACTTGTGATCAAGCTCTCCTACACTACCCAATGGGATACCCTCTGCTTTCAAGACCAACTGGTCTAGGACTTCGGATGAGTACTCTTTTCATTTTATAATAAAAATGATTCTTTTAATTTGTGTTCACCTGTTCACTCTTAAAAATAAATTAAGAGTATTTTTACTAATTTATTTCTAATTAATATTGTGCTTACATAATTAAATGCCTAGAAAAGAAAAGGTAATTAATGAATCTTGATTATTTAAATAAGGGCAATTTTGAAGGTATTCTTGAAATTCTAAAACACGGTTTTTATATTTGAGGTTGATAATTTAATTTTTTTTAAACTACTGGACTTTTTATTTTTATTAATCAGACATGCTAAGCAAAAAAATGATCCTGAAATACTAACAAAAAAGTAGTGATATTGTCAATTAGGTGCTCTGAAATATTAATGGTGGGTGGTAATGTGTAAAACGGGAAAATAACAACAACTATTTGTTAGAAATCTGGAAATGATCAAATATGAGGGTTTGCTGAGTCGACCAAATTCTTGATCTATCCTTAAGATAATATTGCTCTGTATATCCTTTCAACAGTTGTAATGACAACTTATCTGTCACGACCCGACCCCGGGCCCGCGACTGGGGCCCTACCTGGGCACCCTTACAGGTATACATCAGAGATAAACAGCGGAACATACATAAACTTAATAATGAAATAAATATTAGGTTAGCCGATAAGGCTACCTCTCTGGATATAAACAAATCCAAAAGCAGTTACCTCAAAAAAAAAAAAAAAAAGTGACCCACAAGATATGTACTCTGCACCTAAGAGTTTACATAACAATGTGTGGGACGGGGCCGCCATACCACGAATGCAAAAGTCAACAACTTGTGGAACCATACCAAAACCAAAGCCTCAGAAATGGAGCTTTCAGAATCGAACGTAATCCTGGAGTGCGGATCAACAAGCTATGTACCTCAACTGCGGCATGAGCATCCTCCGAAGGAGGTCAATACAAAATATGTACCAAGTATGCAAATCAAATCGTAATTTAAATCATAATAGTCAAAAATACAAATTAATACATATATGATAACTCAATTAACGATCTAATCGTGCCTTCAAGTGGAAGTAATGAAAGTCAATTTTACTCATGCGGCTGTTTTAACATATGAACGATAGTCACACGGGGCTATGAACACTACCGCCGAATATCAAAGCGCGTGGGATTCCCATCATCGTCGGCCGCCAGTGTAAAATCTAACCGTGACGCGCGTGGCATCTACCTCACCGCTGTCGTACACATACAACACATATAAACCTATATATATCTCATGCCCGGGATCCTCATCTCGCATACGACTTCACGGGAGCTAATCCGTGGCGTAATAATCATATATACACGCGTGGAATTCATCTCGTACATGTCTTCGTGGAGCTAATCCATGGAGTAATCGTATCCGAATTTAACGCGTCTGGTCGCGTGCCTCAAATCCTCATCGTAAGCATGTCCAAGCGCGTGCCTCGGAATCCTCATCGTAAGCGTGTCGAGGATCAACCACACCGAGGCATACGTGGAATCCCACCGCGACCCATTCGGGGCGTGACCATGCGCCACGGCACCCAGTAGTCATACATCGAGTAATCGGAAATATAAAACAAGACATGAAACAGTTTATAAAATAAGACACGCTTTATGTAAACAAACGTCGCCTTTCGGCATATATATATAAACCAGTTTAGCGATTACATCCGACATCGCATACATGACTCTGCACCTCTAAGGAAATATATAACTATGGCGGGACGGGGCCGCCATACCACGATCAGCACAAACTATCTACAATGAGGAGATCATACCAAAAGTAGAGCCTCCTAGAAGATGGAGCTCACGACCAATGCAAAGAGATCCTAAGGATGCGGATCTAGCACTGCCGCCTTACCTGCGGCGTGAACGGCCTTCGAAGAGTCGATAACAAAGTACTAAGTATGCGAATCAGAAAGTACTTAAATGAAAACATATCATTTTAAAACCGGTTTACAAATATGTGTGAAACAACAAAGAAACCGCACGTAGTGCATCACAAACAAGAGCAACAATAGGTAATCGTAATATGGTCTTATGCAGGCCGAATGATCGAAAGCAGGCCACTCGCCACATCATCATTCTGCAAGCCTAATCTGAACTCGAGTCCGCGATAAGCCACTCACGGTCCCGCATGAGGTATAACCCGCATCGGGTAGCTACTCTCGGCATCGCCCCGACTCGTTGTCCGCATGGCACATGATCGCATGAGGCATAACCGCATACTAACACGAACTCGTAGCTCGCATAGGCCCCTCGACCCGCATGAGGTATTCTCGAATCACGGTCCTGCATCACCGAAGTCTACCGCGTCGGAGGCGCCAACCTCCAGATCACTCAAGAGGTGAGTGATAGTACACTAACATAACGAACATCTTTTAAACAACATAAGCACAACAAGGATACTCTCTTATACAAACGTTACAAGATACTAACACACATAGCATCATATCATGTCTACTTATCAAACCATCTTATTATTCTTTTCACAATTCAACATAAGTCTATTATAAACACATAGGGAAACTTGTTTCTTTTATCAATCTTAAGTGGTTATACTTAACTTCCCATAAAGCTAGTATAACTCTTAAGCTTCTGTTTTAAAAACCAGTTAGTTCTCTTCTGTTAAAAATGATTCAGTATTCTTATGAAATGCTTTGATCTTTATTATTCGTGCTTAAGCGTGGCATCACTGTAAGTGTTATTCGTGCTTAAGCGTGAGACATTGCCGTAGTTATTATTCGCTAACACACGTACGTCTACCGCACTATATATATTGTAAAATATCATGCTTTAGGAAGAATCACATACCTTCTCAAAACCGCCAAGTTGAATATGTCGCGCAGAGAATCACTTATAATAGTCGACACGCCTAACAACGCGTCGACTACTTTGTAAACAGATTCTAAACAGAGGGTTCTATATCCTACGGAAAATTGGGCGTACTTCCCTACGGTGAGCTACTAAAGTCATCGTGAAAACAAATTCCATGTAAGTAAATGATTTGATTATTCTTCTTTAAACCCTTCTGCTGTAATAGCTCAATTCTATTCTCGTGATATTCTTCTAAGTATTTAATACTTATTCTAATACTACAACAGTAAGTATTCTCTTATTCAAAAGAGGTTAGGATTTGTTACCTCGGTAAGCCCAATAATATCCTAGATAAAGTCGCACCGAGCAAGGTTTAGCTCCTAAGTTGTACGCCCAGTAGCTCAAGAAACCTTAGAAGTTCTTCACAACTTCTACTAAGGACTAAGGGATTTGGGCTAGGTATTTTGGGCATTATAACAATACTAGAAGACAACTTTTCTACCAAGGGAGGGTAGTGTTTGGTAGGGCTAGGGGTATTCGGCCAAGGCTTCTAAAAGGGGAGTGAGGCTTGGGACGATGGCTCACAAGGGGAAGGAGGATTTAGACTTGGAAATTTGTGATGAATAAGTCTTCAAAGAGAGGTATTTATAGGCTAAGACATGGCCAACCAACGGCCAAGATCAAGCCAAGTGGGGCAAGTGGAGGGCAAGATTTGCCCAAGTGCCCCTAACCTACTCCTCAAATCACTCCACAAACAAAGGTCCATGTTCTAAGCCCCAAAGCCTCTCAACCGCCCAAGGCAAAGGCCACGGCCATCCACTTAAGGGTGACAAGTGTCACCTCTCGTTGGTCAAAAAGGGTTGTCGCTCGGAAAAATCCGCAAAAATTAGAAATGACATAGCCGAATTTACCTACGCGAGTCGTGTAAAAGCGTTTATCGGAAACGATTCCTTGTGTGGGTTGTGCCCAAAAACGCCCTAGGCCTAAACTTTTAAGGCTACACTTTCAGACGTCGTCCTCACGCATACTCGTAAATGCGCGGTATAACATTCTCCTCCTGAAACATTCGTCGAATGTTCCTTCCAGAAACGATTATCGATAAGGTTCTTCATAACTTAAACGATTGCAAATGCCACACACGGCCCACGTAACAATACTTAGGCATAAACGATAATGAAGATTTACAAGTAGGAAAGTGAATTACCGGAGGTGTGGGAAATAGGTGAGGATACTTACGCCTCATGTCCTCGCCGCCTTCCCACGCCATCTCTCCTCGAGCTCGTTCGCCACAAGACTTTGTGGAAGCCACGCCCTTCGTCGCAGACGCTAACGACGATCGATTATCGCTATGGGAATCTCCTCATACGATAACCCTCCGGTCACCGACATCGTCAATCGGGTGTACCACTAGATGGATCTCGATACATCTCCTCGGCGTAGATACGTGAAAAAGCGGATGCCGCCTCCGGATCGGACGGCAGATTCAACTCATAGCAACCTTGCCTACCACGGGGACAATCGAAATGGCCCAATGTACCTTGGTGAGTTTCCCCTTCTTCCGAATCGCATCACACCTTCATGGGTGACACTAGGAAAACCCAATCATGAACCTCGAACTCAAGATGCCGACGACGATGATCTGCATACGACTTGCCGACTCGGCTGTCGATACCGCTCTCGGATAAGCTTCACCTTATCCACTGCTCGCGCAAATCTGGTCCCACTTGCACCTCACCCACATCGAACCAACCTAGGCGATCTGCACTTCCTCCCATACAAGGCCTCATAAGGCGCCATCTCGAATCTGGGTGGTAGCTATTATTATACGCGAACTCAACTAGAGGCAAATGATCCTCCCAACTACCACAAGTCAATAACACGGGCTCGCAAAGATATCCTCGAGTGCGGATAGTGCGCTCTGCTGTCCGTCTGCGTGGATGAAATGCAGACTCGTGCTCACTGCGCCCCTAAACCCCTCTGGAAGGACCTCCGTAAGTTAGCGTGGCGGGCTCCATGCGATATGATCGAAGTAGGGACTCCATGCGATCGACAATCTCTCGGATGTAAAGTTCCGCATAATCCTCAGAAAAGTCGTCCGACGGGAAGAAAGTGGGCTGATTTAAATCGACCGCCGACGATAACCCATATAGAATCATGTCTCCTCCGAGTGCGAGGTAATCCCGCGATGAAGTCCACGTTGATTACCTCCCACTTCCGTGTCGGGATCTCAATCGTAACAAACCACGTGCCTCGGTGCTCTACCTTCACCGCGACAACACGGGCATTGAGCTACGAACTCGCAACGTCCTCTTCAAGCCATCCCACCAATACACGGATCTAAGGTCGTGGTACATCTTGGTCGACTTCGGATGGATAGTAACGCTTGCGTGTGCTTCCCCAGAACTCGCCAAGTCCGAAACATCTGGAACACACAATCGCCTCAAACCTTAGCACCCCATCAAAGCTACCTCAAAGGACCGCTTGCCCTCGTAAGAGTCAGATCACGATATCGAATCAAAGCGGATCCTCGAATCGTTGCCTCTTCACCTCGCCGACGATGGAAGACTGGGAACCTCACGAACTCTAACCCCATCGCTATCGTAATCAATCAAACGGACACCAAGGCTCGCTGGCGGTGCAAATCACGAACCATGTCCCTTCTCTCTAGCACATCCGATAGGCTCCCATCGACCTACGACTAAGAGCATTCGCCACATTGGCCTTCCCGGGTGGTACAGATATCAACATCGTAATCCTTAAGCAACTCTAACCACCGCCTCGCCGTAAGTTCACTCCTTCTCGCTGAAGATATACGGAGGCTCTTGTGGTGTAAAAATATCCACGTGAACCCCATACAAATAGTGCCTCCAGATCTTCAAAGCGTGAATCACGGTGCGACTCCAAATCATGGGTGGGGTAGTTCTGCGTGTTTCTTCGGTGTCGGGATGCATATGCTATAACTCGCCATCTGCATCAACACACATCCCAACCCGATGCCGACGATCACAATACACAACATAACCGTCGACCTCGGAAGAGTAAGAACGGGCGGTCGTCGATCTCTCTTTCAAAGAATCGAAACCCCGCCACAAGCATCACCATCGAACTTGCGCTTCTCGAGTCGGCCTAGTCAATGGTGCGTAGATAAGCAAACTTCTCCACGAACCGATAATAACTGCAAGGCCCGTAAAATGCGAACCTCTGCCGGAGTAGTAGGTCTCGCCAAGTCTCGCGCCGATCTTGCCGTATCACTCGAATGCCATCACCCGGCAATATGCCCAAGAAACGCCATCAAGTCAACCAAACTCACATTTGGAAATCGGGCGTAACTGCTGGTCTCGAGAAGCCATCGGCCTCATCGCCAATGCTCGCGTGCTCGCTCTGGCGAGAATAAACCAAGATATCATCAATGAACACTATCACAAACGTGTCCAACAATGGTTTGAACACTCGGTTCATCAAATCCATGAATACTGGCGAGCATTGGTCAACCAAAGACATGACCACGAACTCATAATGCCCGTCTCGGTCCGAATGCGATCTGTGGACATCCACCTCTCGACACGAACTCGATGATAGCCGTCGCAGATCAATCTTGAGAAACATCTCGCGCCGCAATCGGTCGAACAAGTCATCAATCCAGGAAGGGTATTCGTTTAATGGTCACCTTGTTCACCGTCAGAAGTCAACACATGCGCGGCGTCCGCCCTTCTTTACGAACAATACGGCGCCTGCGAGAAACACTAGGTCGATAAAACCCTTCTCCAAAGAAATCCTCACTGGTCCTTCAACTCTCAACTCGGCGGTGCCATTCGTATGGCGGAATGGAAATAAGCGAGTATCCGCAACACATCTATACAAAACTCGATCTCCTCTCGTGAGGATACCCGAGGTCATCCGAAACACGTCGGGAACTCGTCGACTCATCGATCGAAAATCTGGTACGCGGCTTGATTATCAAACACGAACGAGATGGTAGATATACCTTCTCGCACATCTTCCTAGCCTGAGGTAGAAATAAACCTACCGCCGGCGTACCGTGCTCCTCCCACTCAACAACCGCTCGTGAAACGGAACCGCATTACTCTCTCTGCATCTACATTGGCGTAGCGAAGCTAGCCAATCCATCCCCATAATCACGCCGGTCAATCATCTCCAACTCTATCAAGTCGGCTGGGTCGACGACCGTAAATGGTCACAGACAAGCTCTATATACCGCCGAGCTACCACCGAATCACCCATGGCGTAGCTACCTCGAAAGGTCTATGGACTCGTGCTCTATCCTATCCTACTAGCAACAAGGGGAGATATATGGGGAGTAGAACCGGATCTATCAAAGCATACACATCAAACCTGAACCGATAAGGTACGCATGGCGACATCAGTGAGGCCTCCCGATCTGTCGGTACCGACAAAGCATAAATGCGGTTCGAGGACCGCTAGAATCGACCCGAGCCACGACCTGCCGCGACCTGGCCGACCCACGAGTACCTTGCCTCGGCGAGTAATCGTAGGAGATGATGAAGCGGCAGAACTGGGCGCCGAGCCCTACCACCGGGCCGCTTCGGTCGGACATCCGCAAATGACCTGCGCCTGGCAGTAACAAGATCCAAAACGATTACCACACTTCCGTAATGGGATCTACCGTGACGGCCACTGAGGTGGTCGATCGGCGATCTGCTCTACGGGCGTCCGAAGCCCAGGGCCGATGCGCCTCGAATACTCGTGTCTTGCGAGGCGGTGCAGAGTGCTCTGGCCGCGTGGTGCAAATCTAGGATCGCCGAGGCCGCCACCACGATAGCCACCGTAAGACCCTCGTCTCCGCGCCTGCTGCTCGTCGCCGTCGACTCGCTGCGTTCGCCGCATCGAGGCGTGAGCTGCATGTGGGTAATGTCCATACGGTGAAGAGAAACACCCGCATGACTCGGCCATGTAATCATCTAGCCGGTGGCGTAGCGGTGCACCTATCCTCCATATCTGCTACCAATGGGACATATCGAGCCAATGAATCAAACTCGACATTGTACTCCACGACGGTCGTCTCTCGCCTCGAGTAAAATCTATCGATCGCGCCCTCGCCGTGCATGAAGGCAAGAAGTGAGTGAGAAAGCCTCGAGAACTCATCCCAGTAGGCGAGGGCGTGCTCTCCCGATAACTCCCATGAATCAAACCAATCGATCGCGGTATCACGCGGCCGCTGAACAAAGGTCACAGACTCGTCTCCGGGCCTTGATCACCCTCATGATTCTCTGTAGCTGACGGATGAACTCCTGCGGATCATCCTCCGCCTCGACCCGTAAAACTCTGGCGGGCTACAACTCAAGAAATCTCGTAGTCTCAAACTATCTGCCCTCGGGTGCACCACGCGATCGAGCTGGAGCCGAGCTGGAACCGCATCTGATCTCTCCGTGACGGGCCACACTTTAGCCAATAGTGGGCCATCTCCATGTACCCTAACTCCCGCCAGCCGTGTGGGATAGGAGGTGTGGTGCGTGGTCTGGCTTTGGCCGGCGGCGTCATAGAACTTCGCCGTCTCGGTATAGGACGGGCTCGAGCCTCGTGACTCTGGGTGTCTCGCTAGCGACTCCTCGCCTTGCCTTACGGGCGGGTTGCCTGCGTGGAGGCATAATCGTTATAGGAAAGGAATACGTTAGAGGTCCAACCTATAACACGACTCTAAAGCACGATCTCGTAATGAGAAGAATGGAAACCAATCCTAAATATCCTATAGCCTCTCGATTATTGGTGTGGTGCACAACACACCGATAATCGAACTACTAGATACATGCGTAGACACTTTCCGAGGATTAACTGCTCTGATACCACTTTTGTCACGACCCATTCCGGGGCCCGTGACTGGTGCCTTACCCAAGTAGTCATACATCAGAGTAATCAGCGGAAATATAAAACAAGACATGAAACAATTTATAAAATAAGACACAGTTTATGTGAACAAACGTCGCCTTTCGGCATATATATATAAACCAGGTTTAGCGATTACATCGACCTTCGCAACATGACTACTGCACTTCTAAGGAAATATAAAACTATGGCGGGACGGGGCTCGCCATACCCCGACTGCACAAACTATCTACAATACAGGAGATCATACCAAAAGTAGAGCCTCCTATAAGATGGAGCTCCCGACACCAATGCAAAGAGATCCTAAGGATGCGGATCTAGCACTGCTTGCCCTACCGCGGCATGAACGGCCCCGAAGGAGGTCGATAACAGTACTAAGTATGCGGCGTAAAGTACTTAAATGAAAACATATCATTTTTAAAACCGGTTTACAAATATGTGTGAAACAACGAGAAACCGCACGTAGTACATCACAAACAAGAGCAACAATAGGTAATCGTAATATGGTCTTGTTCAGGCCGCGAATGATCGAAAGCAGGGCCACGCCCACATCATCATTCTGAGCCTAATCTGAACTCGAGTCGCGTGAGCCACTCACGTGGGCGCGTGAGGTATAACCCGCGTCGAGGTACTCCTCGGCATCGCCCCGACTCGTTGTCGCGTAGCCACATGTACCGCATGAGGCATAACCCGCATACTAACCGAACTCTCGTAGCTCGCATAGGCCCCCGACCCGCATGTAGGTATTCTCGAATCACGGTCCTGCATCACCGAGTCTACCCCGCGACGGAGGCGGCTAACCTCCTAGATCACCTCAAGGTGAGTGATAGTACACTAACATAACAAATTATCTTTTAAACAACATAAGCACAACAAGGATACTCTCTTATACAAACGTTACAAGATACTAACACACATAGCATCATATCATGTCTACTTATCAGACCATCTTATTATTCTTTTCACAATTCAACATAAGTCCGTTATAAACACATGGCAAACTTGTTTCTTTTATCAATCTTAAGTGGTTATACTTAACTTCCCATAAAGCTAGTATAACTCTTAAGCTTCGCTTTAAAACCGCTTAGTTCTCTTCATTAAAAATGATTCAAGATTCTTATGAAATGCTTTCGGATCTTTATTATTCAAAGCTTAAGCGTGAGGCATTCTGTAAGTGTTATTCGAGCTTAAGCGTGGCACATTCGTAAGTATTATTCGTGCTTAAGTCAAAAGACATTGCCGTAGTTATTATTCGCTTAACACGTATGCGTCACCGCACTATATATATTGTAAAATATCATGCTTTAGGAAGAATCACATACCTTCTCAAAAAACCGCCGCCAGTTGAATATGTCGCGCGTAGAGAATCACCTATAATAGTCGACACGCCTAACAACGTCGCACTACTTTGTAAACAGATTCTAAACAGAGGGTTCTATATCCTACGGAAAATTGGGCGTCTTCCCTACCGTGAGCTACTAAAGTCTCATCAGAAAACAGTCCATGTAATCTGTTTGATTATTCTTCTTTAAACCCTTACTGTAGTAATTCAATTTATTCGTGATATTCTTCTAAGTATTTAATACTTATTCTAATACTACAACAGTAAGTATTCTCTTATTCAAAAGAGGTTAGGATTTGTTACCTCGGTAAGTAATAATATCCTAGATAAAGTCGCTGAGCAAGGTTTAGCTCCTAAGTCATGCGCTCAGAGCTCGAAACCTTAGAAGTTCTTCACAACTTCTACTAAGGACTAAGGGATTTGGGCTAGGGTATTTTGGGCATTATAACAATACTGAAGACAACTTTTCTACCAAGGGAGGGGGTAGTGTTTCGCTAGGGCTGTGGGGGTATTCGGCAAGGCTTCTAAAAGGGAGTGAGGCTTAGGACGATGGCTCACAAGGGGGAAGGAGGATTGAGACTTGGAAATTTGTGATGAATAAGTCTTCAAAGAGAAGGGTATTTATAGGCTAAGACGGCCAACCAACTGGCCAAGATCAAGCCAAGTGGGGCGAGTGGAGGGCCAAGATTTGCCCAAGTGCCCCTAACCTACTCCTCAAATCACTCCACAAACAAAGGTCCATGTTCTAAGCCCCAAAGCCTCTCAACCGCCCAAGGCAAAGGCGACTGGCGTCCACTGAGGTGACAAGTGTCACCCTCGTTGGTCAAAAAGGGTTCCGCTGCTAGGAAAATCCGCAAAAATTAGAAATGACATAGCGGAATTTACCTACGCGAGTCGTGTAAAACGCTTCGCCGGAAAACGATTCCTCGCGTGGGTTGTGCCCAAAAACGCCCTAGGCCTAAACTTTTAAGGCTACACTTTAGACGTGCGTCTTCACGCACATACTCGTAAACGCGGTATAACACCCACATCATCGCTGCACGCGTCGTGTAAGCTCATACTAGGACAATGGAAGCATACCCGTGGAATCCCACATCACCGCTTGATGCGCCCAAGTAAGTTCACAAGAAGACAATGAGCGTACGTGGAATCCCACATCACCGCTTCGATGCGCCCAAGTAAATTCATAACTTCTTTAGACTTTCATTAACATACAAAATGGATCTCATTTTATGACCTTAAAGCACTTTTCATATCACTTAACAAGTCCGGGGAAATTCAACCCAAAGTACTATGTATTTCTATTCTTTCCAAAGATCCCTTTTCCACATAAGACCCCAAGATACTAACACCCGTAGTATCAAGGCTTATCTACATTTCAACAAGTCACTATACTTTTAGAAATATGCTTCGGGCTTCTAAATCAAGTGACCCTCCTTATAAACTTTAAGCAATTGATGCCTTTAAATCAAATTGCCCTTCTTAGTTTCAATTCTTTCATCTAGGTTTACTTATTCGAGAAAAAACATTTCTTTAACCTTCCATAAAGTTATTATAACCCACTTCCCATAAAGCTGTTATACTAACTTTATGCTTTAGAAACTAAGACAATCTTATCCTTTCATAAGACTGTCATAACTAACTTCTCATAAAGCCGTTATAACTCCTTATGTCTTAGGCAACTTCGTTCTTTTTTAGGATCAAGAGACTTGTACTTCAAATCAAGTTGCACAACTTTCAAAATGCTTCAAGTCTCTTTACTTAGAAGACAAAAATTCTTAACTTAGAAAACAAATTCTTATCTTTATAATAGTTCCATACTTTTTCACATCAAGAAGTCCTTGTCTACCCCATTAGAATAACTCATTCTTATAACCTTTCCTCAAGGACAAGTGAGTTAGTCCTCTAACTCAACCGACTAGGCATCTTTAAAACAAGTCAAGTATATCAAAATGACTTTACCTTATTTAAATCACGTACGTCTACCGTACCATACAATTATAACTACTCATGCTCAAGAGATAAGAAAGTTTCCACATACCTCTTCCGTTAAATTCACTTGCCAAGTCCAATATGCCGTCCGTAGATGTCAACCTATAATGACCATAATACGTCTATTAGCTTCTAGCTTCAACGTAGAATATTCTAATGTAAAGTTCCTTGTCCTACGAGAAAAATTGGACAGCACTTCCTTTGTTTCTACGTACTTTTCCACCTTTTTCAAGGTCCGAATTCAATAACCAAACGCCGCATTTAAGGCACAACAATTCAGCTAACCAAAAGGGGATTACACGTCTTTACAGGACGCGTAAAATTCTGCCCCACAATAATACAAAACAATCCAATAATTCCAAGTCACATTCGGCTACAATATCACAACAATTATCAATTTCCTTTTAATCCAACTCGTTATTCCAACATGTTATATAAATCATAACCAATTATATACCCTCCTATTTATAACATGCAACGATTTATAGCTAACAACCGAATTGATTTCAACATGAGTGGCTAACATGCCCATTTTCGGTTTTCAACAAGACGACAAGATCCCAATCTTTTCAAACTTTAACATAACAACCACATGCTCATTTCTTAACTACTATAACTTGAAATCTTCATTTACACAAGAAGGTGAAGATTTTACCTCAAGAAGCCCTCTTTCCGAAATCTTCTTCACTTTAAAATTACCCACACGAACCCTCTACAAGCTTGCCAACACTTTTCATTCTTGAAGCCTTTCCAAAAATCTCACCGGGGTTCATCAATTTGAGAGAGAGGAGAGGAATTTTTCTTAAGGAAACCCTTGCAAATGGCCAAGTCTTGAAGGCTTGGTCCTAAAATAAGACTCTCCCTTGGTCAAAAGGATGGGAGGGACACTTGTCACCCTCCCATAGGCCTTTTATCAAAATATCCCCTGTTTTTCGCCCCTTTCCGCGTAAAAATCCCGCCTTGCGCGCGCCTGCGGCGCCGCGGCGCGCAACCTCGGAGGATTTTGAAATATCGCTGCCGCGGCCTGACGCGCCAGCGCTGCGACGCCGCTGGGAAATCATCCTGCGTCGACCACGTAACTTTTAGCACCCGTAACTTCCTACCCCGATGTTCAAACGACGAGTGGTTTGTTGCGTTGGAAACTAGACTCAACGAACTTCATACTAGTCTTTTAAAACTCCTCAACACTCCTAAAGAATTAGGGGATATACCGCTCCAAAGTTGATCAAAGCTCGCTGACCTTTTGCCAACCTAAGTTCCAAATTCAAATCTTATTTCCTTTCGTACTTTCTTAACTTATCCTCTTGAATTTACGGGGTGTAACATTCTTCCCCCCTTAGAAACATTCGTCCCCGAATGTTCTTTTGGATTCAATCTAATATCCCCCGGTACGTCCTCGTACTTTACACCTAATGGAACCTCGTATGCCACCTATGACCTAAGATATCGCACTCGCATACCCATCCATCATCACAACCAAGAAAACAGATCCCAGTGCACACGCTTATTTACTCCCATTCAAGGCCTAAAATGCTTCTCTTATCGCATTTCCCACCTACTTCTAGCATACATACATAGTCTCAATATAATCCGCTTATGACACTTAAACATACAACAACTTTATCATGCATACAAGTCTAAAGGATAAAAATATACCGAAATCGCATAGGCGGGTAAAGGACCGCTAAATCGGGAATCGCTACCACGACCTCTGCATACCGTGCGCAAACATCTGCTAGCCATTGAAGGCGAAAAACCCGCAATCGATCCAATAGTATGCTACCCGCGGTGCCACCTGTGGGACACTTGCGAATGGCCTGTTGGCGCAAGCGTAACAAGTCGACCTAGTCGACATTCCCAAATGAGATCTACCACGGTGACCACCGAGGCAAAGGTGGCCTCCCCGCTACTATCCCCGGACATCGCGAACCAGCGACCGAGCCCCGACTCCACTCCCGAATATCCTCGGCGGTCAAACCACCGCGGCGGGCGAAGGAGCACTCTGCGTCGGTGAAATGTAGACTAGCTCGTTCTTTGGTGTCGCCTCGAAAGCTATCCTGAGACTCTGTCGTCCTGGCCCTCTTGGGCTGGACTAGATCTGGCTGGCCCTCTCTCTCCCTATCCTCAATCCCCTGTGCTTATCCTGCATCCTGGTGATATCCATACCTGGCTGAAGAGCCACTCCCAGACATGCGGTAACCATATAACGGTCTAGCCCCATCACATAGCGGTGAACTCTGTCCGCCATATCCGCCACAATAGTGGGTGCATACCTGGCCAATGAGTCAAATTCCAGGTTGTACTCTCTGATGGTCCTCCCATTCTGTCTCAATGCCAAGAACTTATCCAGGCGGGCTCTCCTCGTCTCAGGAGGTAAAAAGTGACCGAGGAAAGCTTCCGTGAACTCATCCCAAACAGCTGGAGGAGCACACCTCTGACAACACCACGACTCAAACCGGTTCAACGCAATATCGCAGCGTAACGGTATGAAGCTAACACAACGGACTCGCCTCCGAGGCCCTAAGCACTGCGTAGTCATTGCACTGCCGAATGAACTCCCGAGGTCCTCGCCGGACCTCGAACCATAGAACTCAGGTGGATTACAACTCAAAAAGTCCCGAATCCTCAAACTGTCGGCTCTAGGGTTAGCTACTCGCTCTACGCCGCCACAATGCTAGTCAATAACCGGACCGCTCTCCGTAATCTATACTCGGCCCGGCTGTGGAACCGAGGTTCGTGCACCGGAACCTCTGGGCTACTTGCGCCTCGCTCTCTGTCGCCGGAGTGGTGAACTCGCCGATCCCCATAACCTCGTGCATAGTCGCCTAATTCTAGAAATCCTCGTGTACCACTAACAAATCTTATTGCTTTGCCTTCTCGCCCCGGGCCTTCCGTGGAGGCATAACTGATACATAAGAATAGGTCAGAGAGGATTCAGCCTAGTAGGACATCTCTACTGCACGATCTCAGAGAGAGAAGAATGGAAACAAATCCTAAATGTCCTGCAGCCTCCTGATTATAGATGCAGTGCACAACACATCAATAATCAAGACTCTACTAGACACGGTCTGTAGACACTTTCCGAGGACTAACTGCTCTGATACCACTTTTGTCACGACCCGACCCCGGGCCCGCGACTGGGGCCCTACCTGGGCACCCTTACAGGTATACATCAGAGATAAACAGCGGAACATACATAAACTTAATAATGAAATAAATATTAGGTTAGCCGATAAGGCTACCTCTCTGGATATAAACAAATCCAAAAGCAGTTACCTCAAAAAAAAAAATTATATAAAGTGACCCACAAGATATGACTACAGACCTCTAAGAGTTTACATAACAACTGTGACGGAACAGGGCCCCGCCATACCCCTGAATGCACAAAAGTCAACAACTTCAGGGAACCATACCAAAGACAAAGCCTCCGGAGAAATGGAGATTTCCGAGAACTGAACCGTGATCCTAGGAGTGCGGATCAACAAGCTATGTACCTCAACCTGCGGTATGAACGCAGCCCCCCGAAGGAGGTCAATACAAAATATGTACCAAGTATGCAAAACTGAAGTACTGTAATTTAAATCATAATAGTCAAAAATACAGCTGAAGACATATATGATAACTCAATTAACAGTACACTGTGCCTTACTGAAGTGGAAGTAATGAAAGTCAATTTTACCTTGTACAGCCTGTTTTAACATATGAACGATAGTCACACCAGGGCAATGAACATCGCCAAATATCAAAGCGCGGTGGGATTCCCATCACCGCCGACCGCCAGGTGTAAAATCTAACCGTGTGCGCGTGGCATCCTACCTCACCGCTTGCGTACACACATACAACACATATAAACCTATATATATCTCGTGCGTGGAATCCTCATCTCGGTACGACTTCACGGGAGCTAATCCATGACGTAATAATCATATATACATGCGTGGAATCCTCATCTCGTACATGTCTTCATGGAAAGCTAATCCATGGAGTAGTAATCGTATCGTGAATTTAACCCGCATCACGGTCGCATGCCTCTAATCCTCATCGTAAGCATGTCAGGCGCATGCCTCGGAATCCTCATCGTAAGCATGTCCAAGGATCAACCACCTGAGGCATACGGTGGAATCCCACATCACCGCAGACGCGTCTGTAAGCTCATACTAGACAATGTAAGCATACCCGGAATCCCACATCACCGCCGACGCCCAAGTAAGTTCACAGTAAGACAATGGAAGCATACCCGTGGAATCCCACATCACTGTCGGTACGTCCAAGTAAATTCATAACTTCTTTAGACTTTCATTAACATACAAAATGGATCTCATTTTATGACCTTAAAGCACTTTTCATATCACTTAACAAGTCCGGGGAAATTCAACCCAAAGTACTATGTATTTCTATTCTTTCCAAAGATCCATTTTCCACATAAGACCCCAAGATACTAACACCCGTAGTATCAAGGCTTATCTACATTTCAACAAGTCACTATACTTTTAGAAATATGCTTCGGGCTTCTAAATCAAGTGACCCTCCTTTTAAACTTTAAGCAATTGATGCCTTTAAATCAAATTGCCCTTCTTAGTTTCAATTCTTTCATCTAGGTTTACTTATTCGAGAAAAACCATTTCTTTAACCTTCCATAAAGTTATTATAACCCACTTCCCATAAAGCCGTTATACTAACTTTATGCTTTAGAAACTAAGACAATCTTATCCTTTCATAAGGCCGTCATAACTAACTTCCCATAAAGCCGTTATAACTTTTTATGTCTTAGGCAACTTCGTTCTTTTTTAGGATCAAGAGACTTGTACTTCAAATCAAGTTACACAACTTTCAAAATGCTTCAAGTCTCTTTACTTAGAAGACAAAAATTCTTAACTTAGAAAACAAGTTCTTATCTTTATAATAGTTCCATACTTTTTCACATCAAGAAGTCCTTGTCTACCCCATTAGAATAACTCATTCTTATAACCTTTCCTCAAGGACAAGTGAGTTAGTCCTCTAACTCAACCGACTAGGCATCTTTAAAACAAGTCAAGTATATCAAAATGACTTTACCTTATTTAAATCACGTACGTCTACCGTACCATACAATTATAACTACTCATGCTCAAGAGATAAGAAAGTTTCCACATACCTCTTCCGTTAAATCCACTTGCCAAGTCCAATATGCCGTCCGTAGATGTCAACCTATAATGACCATAATACGTTTATTAGCTTCTAGCTTCAACGTAGAATATTCTAATGTAAAGTTCCTTGTCCTACGGGAAAAATTGGACATCACTTCCTTTGTTTCTACGTACTTTTCCACCTTTTTCAAGGTCCGAATTCAATAACCAAACGCCGCATTTAAGGCACAACAATTCAGCTAACCAAAAGGGGATTACACGCCTTTACAGGACGTGTAAAATTCTGTCCCACAATAATACAAAACAATCCAATAATTCCAAGTCACATTCGGCTACAATATCACAACAATTATCAATTTCCTTTTAATCCAACTCGTTATTCCAACGTGTTATATAAATCATAACCAATTATATACCCTCTTATTTATAACATGCAACGATTTATAGCTAACAATCGAATTGATTTCAACATGAGTGGCTAACATGCCCATTTTCGGTTTTCAACAAGACGACAAGATCCCAATCTTTTCAAACTTTAACATAACAACCACATGCTCATTTCTTAACTACTATAACTTGAAATCTTCATTTACACAAGAAGGTGAAGATTTTACCTCAAGAAGCACTCTTTCCGAAATCTTCTTCACTTTAAAATTACCCACACGAATCCTCTACAAGCTTGCCAACACTTTTCCTTCTTGAAGCCTTTCTAAAAATCTCACCGGGGTTCATCAATTTGAGAGAGAGGAGAGGAATTTTTCTTAAGGAAACCCTTGCAAATGGCCAAGTCTTGAAGATTTGGTCCTAAAATAAGACCCTCCCTTGGTCAAAAGGATGGGAGGGACACTTGTCACCCTCCCATAGGCCTTTTATCAAAATATCCCCTGTTTTTCGCCCCTTTCCGCGTAAAAAATCCCGCCTTGGCGCAGCGGCCCTGCAGCCGGCGCCGCTGCGCTGCAACCTCAGAGTATTTTCAGAAATATCGGCGCCGCCCTGGCTGGCGCCACACGGCGCTGCGGCTCTTGGGAAATATGTCCTCTGCGTCAGCCCACAGAACTTCTAGCTCCCGTAACTTCCTACCCCGATGTCCAAACGACGAGTGGTTTGTTGCGTTGGAAACTAGACTCAACGAACTTCATACTAGTCTTTTAAAACTCCTCAACACTCCTAAAGAGTTAGGGGATATACCGCTCCAAAGTTGACTGTAAGTCTGCCCCCAACCTTTTGCCAACGTAAGTTCCAAATTCAAATCTTATTTGCTTTCGTACTTTCTTAACTTATCCTCTTGAATTTACGGGGTGTAACATTATCTCCCAAAATAAAACAACAATCAAACAATGAACAAAGGGAACTCAAGTGTTTACTTTGGAAGAAAGATCTTTGAGTGTTTGTGATTGCAAGAGAGGAAGACAATTTCAGAGAATTGTTGAGTGTAAGATGTCAAAAATGTGTTTTGCAAATAAGTCAAATGCCTCATTTTATAGTGTTGAGAAGAAGACCCTCCAACTAGCCAATTTATGGCTTTGAATGATCAAGTAATGGTCATTAGTATGGAGTTACAATTCAGTCAAGTAATGACTGAATTGAAGAGCAAAATAATGAGGAGTTAAACTTTATTTCACGTTAATAAATTTCCAACAATCCCCTCTTGAAAGAGATTTTGGCGCCTCACAAGGTGCATTAGCAATCTTTCGGCGGATTGATATTGCATCTGGATAGGTAATCGTGGCTTTGAACCTTCCACAGTTGAATACCATCAGACTTACTTACTGCGCGGGGAACATGATGTCTTGAATCGTCAATGTTTAATGCAAGACAAGACAACGGTACCAACACAACAACTTTCTTTACTTTGTTCTTCTTTAATGTTTTGTCTGTTGTGGGCGTGGACACGTCTTGAATTCTTAAGTGCATTCATTTGAGGCGGCATGTCCTCACACTTAAATAGGTGGTCTCTTACAATGTATCCTGCTATACCCCACTTCACAAGTGTTAGGAACCATTAAAAGTTTCCCCAAATCTAACCTCAATCGTTGAGGATCATTAAAGGTTTTGGAAAATTAACCCAACCCACACTGCAGATAGCACTTAATGTCTATTATGGGAACGACATTGGATTCATGTTTCTTTACAGAAATCATCATCTAAATTGTTATTGACTCCACCGAAGCGCTCAACTGAACTTTTACGATTTAGTTTTTCCATTGAACCTAATTCCTGGGATCTCCAGTCAGTAAGGTTGGGTATCCACCGTATCAGTTCTTATTGATTGGGTTTTAAGCTCATTCCCCTAGACAGACAGAACATCTGATCTCTGGGTATGCCCTTAGTCAAAAGGTCTGCTATATTTTCCTTTGATTTTATATAATCAATTAAAATAATACTCATGGTGACCAGCTGCCTAACGGTCTTATGTCTCCGTTGGATATGACGAGATTTGTCATTGTACATAGAACTTCGTACCCTTCCTAGGGTGAACTGGTTGTCGCAGTGGATCATTAAAGAAGGTACGAGTTTATCCTAACAAGGGATATCCTCTAAGAAGTCATGAAATCACTCAGCTTCTTCTCCTGTTTTGTCTAAAGCAATGAACTCTGATTCCATCGTGGATCGGGCGATGCAAGTTTGCTTAGAGGATTTCTATTAGGCATATTTTATATATCATTTCTGAGTCATTTTTAATTAGTATTTTACTCGTTTTTGTTGTGTTTAGTATAGTATTAGACTTGTTTTTCTTTCTTTTGAGTCACAGCGGTCCAAAATGGCAAATGACGAAAAGGAATGAAAAAGGGGCATAAAAGGAGGAATCCGAGGCAGGAAAGGACAGAAAATGAAGACCCGGACAAAAGTCAGGCAGCGCCGCGGCGCCAGTCAGCAGGGCCGCGGCGCCGGAACTGCAGAATACCCACAGAAGATTGGGCGCCGCGGCGCCCGTCAGCAGGGCCGCGACGCCGGTACGGAAAATCCAGTTCCGAGTTTTAATTGGCAAAGGACAAATTGGTCCATAGGGCACGAAATTTGATAGATACAAAAGCCCTAGGGATTACTCTTTGAGGAGGTGGGTCATTCTACAACATAGCACAACACAAGACAACAAGAGAGGCTACAATTGGAGACTTAGTTCGCAGTAATTTCTTTTCTTTCGTTTTTAATTCAGTTTATGTATGGATTTTGTGTTAGTTCTTAGCGTGACTATGGCTAGGAGCTAAACACTTTATTATGGCTTTCCTTTGGAATCACTTGAAACTCATATTCATGAATTAATGCATTAGTTGATTTCTTCTTCACTTAGATTAAGATCTATTCTAATTGGTTTGAATGTTTGATAGTTAATTGATCACTAATTATCATAACTCATATGATTTCGAATCAATAACCGAGATGAGAGATTTGGATATGCTGTAATTGAATAGACATAGGTTAAAATCGCAGACGAAAGTACCCCGATACTTGTGTAACATAATAGGTTACTGTTCTTAATCCTCCTATGTAGTAAATCCTATCATAGAAATATAGAAGGGTTCTGCACTGGGGTTGAATGATTATATATCCTAATCGAAATATAAGACAGTCTAGTTAACCGCTATCTTAACGATGAAGGAGAATCATTCTAGTCGCATTAATGATTGAATAAATTGGATAGTCGAGGAAATTGAAAGCCCTAATTCCTTCATAATCTGATTACAACTTAAATAGTTTAATTAATTCTTGTAATTAATTCTAGTATTTAACCAAAAACCAAACTCAATTATCGATCGCCAAGTAGATACAAAAAAAATAGATGAACGGTAATTAGAAACCACTCTCTGAGGAAGATATTCGATCTTACAGACTATACGACTTGAGACGATACGTACACTTGCGTTAAGCGCGTGGAAATCGCCTTGACAAGTTTTTGGCGTCGTTATCAGGGACTGACGTACTTCTAATATCGAACCGTCTATTTTTAATTTCTAATTTGGCTTTTATTTTTATTTCATTTTACTATTAGAACTGTGTGCCTTGATTTATATATTGATTTTGATCTATTTCAGGGATCTAGTTTATGCAAAGAAGAAGAAGAGGGGCAGACACACTTGTTCCTTTCAATCCTGAGATTGAGAAAACCTGCAAACTAAACAGGCGAAATAAGAGAATAACTGATAGTGTAACCAATGAAAACCAACCACCGAATCAGAATGGGGAAAACAATGAGGTCCCTGAAAATGCAGGGGAGCCAATCCCTGTTCCAGCGGAAAGAAGTTTGAGGGACTATGTTCTGCCCACGGTCACAGGTGCACAGACGTGCATCAGGCTCCCAGTCATAGGGGCAAACATAATTTGAGATCAAGCCAGTCATCCTGAGCATGGTCCAGAACACAGTACAGTTTGGGAGATTGCCATTTGAAGACCCCCACATTCACATTGCCAACTTTCTGGAGTTGTGTTCCACTTTCAAGTACAATGGCGTTACTGACGATGTCATTAGACTGAGGCTTTTCCCGTTCTAACTTAGGGACAGTGCCAAGAGCTGGTTGAACTCACTGTCTGCCAACTCTGTCACCACCTGGCAGGACCTAGCCCAAAAGTTTCTTGCAAAGTTCTTCCCTCCTTCAAAAGCTGCAAAGGTAAGAGGAGAGTTAAATAATTATTACCAGGTGGATGGTGAGTCACTCTATGATGTGTGGGAGTGATTTAAGGATCTGCAAAGGAAATGCCCACATCATGACATAGAGAAGTGGATGTTGTTCCACATTTTTTATAATGGGCTGAGTGGTACTACGCGTACCATCATTGATGCGGCAACAAGGGGTGCTTTCTTGAGAAAAAGTGCCAATGAAGCACATGAGTTACTGGAAGATATGGTTGCTTACAATCATCAAGGGGCAGACGACAGGTCAGTGACTAGCAGGAAGACTATGGGCATACATGAACTAGATGTCATCACTGCCCTGAATGCACATGCGACCCTTTTGACGAAGCAACTGCAGCAGAACACCATATTTGTGAATGCAGTCCAGATGCCGGTTAATTATGAGACTTTTGGTGGGCCGCACTCCTTTGACAGATGCACAACGGTGGATCCCAATAATGTGCCAATGTAGCAGGTGCAGGCAGTTGGGAATTTTCAGCGGCCGTATAACTCCAATACATACAACCCAGGGCGGAGAAATCATCCTAACTTTTCATGGAGGAACGATCAACCCCCGCAACAACCATATCAAGGTGGTTACCAGAACCAGGAGGTACAAAATCAGGCCACTTCATCCCAACAGTTTAGACCACCTATACAACAGGAGAAGCCTGATGAACTGAGAGTTGCATTGCTTACACTCACCAATTCGCAGAATCAGTTCATGTCTGAAACAAGGTCCTCTCTGAGGAGCTTGGAAATACAGGTTGGGAAACTTGCAAAGATGGTAACCAACAGGCCGCAGGGCACTCTCCCAAACAATACAAAGGTGAATCCTAGAGAGCAATGTCAGGCAGTGTTGTTGAGGAGTGGAAGCGATTAGAAGCGGTGCTCCCGGCCATGATGGTAAGTGAGAAGGAGTATGAGAAAGCAACTGAGGTAGAGAAGGAGAGGGTCACTGAGGATCGTCATATAGTGGAGAAAGCTCCATCAACACATTTGAGGGAATACGTTGATAGAATCTCTTGCCCTCAGAGGTTACAAAAGAAGGCAATAGACAAGCAGTTCTCCAAGTTCTTGAAGGTATTTAAGAAATTTCATATAAATATCTCCTTCATTGAAGCACTAGAACATATGTCAGCATACTTTAAATTCATGAAGGAGATACTTGGAAAAAATAGAAGACTGACGGATTATGAGACAATATCTTTGACAGAGGAGTGCGGCGCCATTCTGCAAAAGAAACTGTCTCCTAAGCTGAAGGATCCAGGAAGCTTCACCTTGCCCTGCACTATTGGCAAGGTAACATGCAACAGGGCCATGTGTGACTTAGGGGCTAGTATCAATCTCATGCCTCTGTCTGTATTTAAGATATTGGGTTTGGGGGAAGCCAAACCAACCACAGTAAATTTGCAGTTGGCTGATCAAACTGTGGTGCACCCTAGAGGCATAATTGAAGATGTGCATGTCAAGGTGGGAATGTTCTTCTTTCCAGCAGACTTCCTCATCCTTGACATGGAAGAAGATGATGAAATACCCATCATTTTGGGGAGACCATTCCTTGCAATCGGGAGAGCCCTAATTGATATAGAAATGGGAGAACTGAGACTAAGGGTCCAGGAAGAGGAGATGGTATTCAAGGTGTTCAAATCCACCGTTGAATCTCAAGCTATCAACAAGTGTTTCACAGTCAGCACAGCTGACACAACAGTTCAGCCAACACAGGCCAAAGCTAGGGAGATCATTCCTACAGCGGTGAACCCACAGGTCAGCAAGAATGCTGAAACAAAAATTGATGACATGGAAGCCGTCGAACAGGTAAGTCTTATTGATCCCCCTCTTGTGAAAAAGAAAAACAGAGTGCGAAAGAGGGGGATGATTTTGAAATGGATAGGTTGTGGGGTTAAATTACCCCCAATGATTTTTGATAAGGAACTTGCGTCCGACTACAAGACGTTAAAGACAGCGCTACTTGGGAGGCAACCCAAGGTTTAATTTATGCAATTTAGTTTTGTTTGAACAGTCTCACTTGTGGTATTTTTGTGGTGTTGTGATGACAGGTGAATGAATGGGACACGAAGCACGGAAAAATATGGAAGGAAGAAAATCGGTGCAGCGTCACGGCGCCTAGAAGCAGGGCCGCAGCGCCGAAAGTCCAGACATGTGCAGGAGTTACAGCGCCGCGACACCAAAATACAGGGGCGCGACGCCGATTTATCAGAAGAGTGCAGGAGTTTGGGATCCGCGGCGCCGGGACATGTTTTCAAAATATAAATCCCCAATCTTCTCCACAATCAAACATAAACCTTCCCCTCTCTCTAAAAATATCAAACATCCTCTTTCCCACACACAAAAATCTTCCACAAACTCCATTAAATCCTTCCAAATCAAACACACTATCACCACCAAAACCTTCCAACCTTCTCCACAACCATTCAACTCATTTGGGCTAGGGCAATTTCGACAAGATTCGTCAAAAAGTAACTAATTGGAACCTTACCCTTGGGTTGTTGCTAGAAACTTGGGATTGTGATTTGTAGGTAATTGGGTGTGAACTTTAGTGTGGGTTGCGGCGTGTTGGTGGGCTGTGTGTTTTTGTTGCGTGTGTTGTTGTGTAGTGTGTGATTTGTGGTGTATTTGTGGGTGTATTTCTGTTGTGGTCGGTGTTGCTTGGTTATTGTTGCGGTATGGAGTGAAAAAATATTGGGAAATCTCAAAGAAACAAAGAAAACGCTGCTAAAAATTTCCCAACAACTTTCAATAATGACTTCAAGGAAAAGAACTGCCCGAACTACCTCATCTTCATCAGTCCCAGATCATGATGTTACCCGATTCACCAACCGGAATGCGGAGGATCGGTACAATACAATAAGTAGTAGGGCAGTGATATAGGAGTGAGGGATGGATTATCAAGCCGAACCACTCGATGAGGATGATGTTTATGAGCCCATTAGAGTTGTGATTGAAGCTAATGGGTGGAAGAGGTTTGTCGATAATGAAGATATTCCACAACAGAATGTCAACTTGGTGAGAGAATTCTACGCCAACTACCCAGAACAAAACAATGAGAGATGCTTTGTAAGAGGGCGTCATGTCCCAGTTAGTGTTGAAGCAGTGAATGCCATGTTTGGGACAGCTGATATTGGAGACCAGGGCAACTATCCGACCCATTTCAGAACCTGGTCTAGTAATACAAACCACATACACTGGGAGACAGTTGCAGAGGCCATATGCTATCCAGGCACACAGTTTCGTTATTCCCGCAGCGGGAGCAGAGGACTTGCCAGGTGCCAGTTCAATAGAGTAGCCAAGGCTTGGCTATATTTCGTAAGTGCACGCTTGATTCCACCAACTCATTTCACTAACGTACCGACAGACAGAATCAAGCTCATCTTTCGCATCATGAGGGGCCTGACTATTGACATTGGAATGGAGATAGCGCAGAGTATTGGGGACATCAGTAGATTGACTACCACTGACGGGTTGGGACATGGTTCTTTCATCACTGCACTATGTCTAGGCACAGAGTCCCAACATTCGCCACAGACATTCTTGAGAAGACTATGCCGCACATTACATACATTCTAGTCCATGCATACCCAGACCCTGTGAACCCAGGGGATAGGAGACGAGGTCGAGAAGAGGGTGGAGCAGGCGCAACTACAATGGAGCAAGATGAGCCAAAGCCTGAGGCAGCCACACATTATGAGCCAGGGCAAAGCAGCCACCAACCTCCTTTAGCCTTGGAACCTCCAGTGTCAATCATGGAGCAGATGCTCCTAAATAAACAACAGATGCTGCGGAACCATAAGAGCATACAAGAGCATCAAGACCCGAGCCAGCGCATCAATAACTTAAGCATCATTTTCAACCAATGGTCAATGTAGTATCTGTCGCGCCCATTTCCGACCGCGACATTTTTTCTAGCGAACCCTTCTCAAATAAAAATGTTAGAAAATAAATAATAAAATGCTAAAGAATGTTAAAGTGTTAAAAGGTGCTAAAATGTTAAAGGATGCTTAAAAGGTGCTAGCATATGAAAAGTACTAAAAGGTGCTAGATGCTAAAGGGTGCTAGGGTTCGCGGAGTCGCCACCTAATTATTTTGAGTGAATTAGGATTTAGGACACCTAAATGCTGACTATGTTTAAGTCAACGTTAACTCCATTTTAATGATCTGCTAAACTTAATGAGATTCTGGGCAAGGGTTCTTTATTATCCTAAAGGGAAGGGGTCAGGCACCCTAAAGGATCCACTAACTTGCGGTTGTCCGTTCAAACCTAGGGTTAATTATTTATGCTAAGAAAAAATGCATGTTTGAAAGATACTTGATAGAAAGTATTTTTATTCAAAGATTAATAAGTTTAGTGCTATAAAAACACATGTAAAGTTTAAAGCATGCCTTATATTATTTATAAAAAATATGTGATGCAAAATGAATTTATTGACTAAATGTGTACATTTGCCTGCCTAATTAATCTTGGTTATGATATACCCAATACTTAGGATGATTTTTATTATACATAATAGATTTCCTATATAATGTTAGATAAGAGTTCAAGGGAAAATTTGTTATGGATTTAGTAAGAAATAAAGTGTTGATTTTATGATGCAAGTTAAATTGTTTAGATTATTTTGGCAGAATTTAGACATGCCTAACAATCTTAAAAGACAAATAAAGTAGAAGTGTCTTTCTAAGTGTAAATTACCTTCCCACCTCATATGTTCAAAAGCTAATTGCTCGAAGTTTCCTATTAATTACAAAGTTATATTACAACAACAAATAAGATATATAAAAATGAGATAAGGAGGTTAAGAGAGTGAAGAGATTGGAGCGGATGACTCCATCCTATTTGTTTTTCTAGGAATTGCCGAAGAGGGAACTCGATGGATGTAGATGCAAGCCTTTACGTTTGCCACGATGAGTTCCACTATGAGACTCTTTGTTGCTCCGGTGCGTTTCATGTAAAAATAAAGAAAGATAAGGATTAGCTCATATCCAAAGGAATAGCCAAACAATCACACGCCAAACTCAAACATATACACGATTCAATTTTAGTCGTATTAGTCTATAGCAAAACTATTAGTTCAAACCATATGAAGTAAGCCTAGTATCTTGAATACAAGCTGATAGGCAGAAGAGGCCCAAATCTTTACCACATAATAAATAAATGTAGAATTTAATACATATAATCTGCACTTAAGCATGTATGCCCATAAGCAGAGCCATGATAATTGATAGTAGCGAAGCAGCAGCAGGAAGAAGCATTCTTTCAGGATGTACACAAAAGTCAGGACATAAAACTCGATCCAAAAGAAAACTATATCTGAAGCAGTGTGCTGTTCATAACCCTTTTAGACAATAGAAAACAAGCATCGACTTTTCTTCATACTACTCGTGCTCAGTGTGACCTATATTCAACTCTCAGTCACCTTCTTTCCCCTAATTCGATTTAAACTTAGTATCTGAGAGTAGACAAGCGGATAGCTACCATACCGAAATATCAATTAGCTGGGTTGATTCTTATAGACATTGATGCTAAAGCTCATCTAATAATATAAGGCAGACACTCAAAAAATATCAGCTACATATTCTATTTAACTAAGATCTGAAATACTAATACAAAATACAGAGACTTAACAGGGCAATTTATCGGCATTCTGGTTTAAAACGACATGTGCATGAAAGTTTTCATTTTTTATTATCCTTAGATTCATGCCTATATGCTTACGAACATCATGATGGACATACAAGATTAATTTATATGTGTTATTCCTAAGTTACAGTATGCATCCCAACAGGTCGAATAACTGGAACAAACATTCGACCAGTCCAACACCCAATCCTTAAGGCAACAATCAATTTTTTAACAACAGGGAGACATTAATAACTAATTATACAGCAGACACCACAACATATTCGACAGAAAATACGCCCAACTACACAAAATAATTGAAATGCGAGAGAAGGTTCGAGTTTACCTTCTCCGGACAGCGAACCGGGGCAGCGTATCAAGTCGTCGATTCACTCGGGGTTGCGATGCGATGCAATTAGAAGGATGAAGTTTTCCTTCTTCTTTTTTTCAAACAGAAACTCGAGGTTGAAGGCTCGTGCGAAACTAGCGTTTTAGTGTGTTCTTGTTGATGAGCTATTAGTCGCCGTTTCCGATCGCTTTTTCGCGAATCTGCTGGGTTCCGGATAATAGCCCCTGTCCTTTGCATGATGAGAAGGCTCATTTTATATTCTTAATCTCTTGTTCTAAACTTGGTAAACCTTCGATGGTAATTTTGGGCTGATTTGAAGGAGATTTGGACTGATTTTTTTTAGGGGTAATTTACTGCCTGATTTGGAGAGATTACTGCCAGATTGGTACTAATGTCTTGTATTATTTGTTAAGGTAATGGAAAAGGATTGGGAGAAGGTAAGGGATCCGGATTTTCAGCCGAAAATCCGGCGAGAATAACGGGTGATGGATGAAGGCGGCGATTGCAGAGGTTCTTAGCTTTTTTTACGTTTAGGTTTTGTGGGTTTGTCCTTAAGGGCTGTTGACGGGGTGAAGGTGAGTATAAATGTCTGGTGGGCCTTTAGGTGAAAAATAGGAAATGGGCGCCAGTCATGGGCGGTTTAGTGAAATTTCGGTGTTAGTTTATTTTGGGTAGAATTTAATTTAGGTAGAGTTTTAATGTTGTGTTTTAATTTTAGGTGTATTATTTAATTAGTGGTAAATTATTATTTAGATTGTGATTAAATTATTTAGGTGCTTTATTAGTCTGAGATTTAAAATTATTACAATAATAAATGCGGGTGTGCTATTTAATTAGTGCTTAATGTTTATAATGCGATGCCGTTATTAAAACTTATTAAATAAAAATTGAGTTATTTAAAATGCTACATGCAGATATGACTTCTTAATTCTTTTATGAATGCTATTATTAAAACGCGTGTGTTAGATTATTATTTTATGTATTTATTATTTATTATTAAGAATTATGACAGGGCTTAAAATTAATAAATATGGGCGCGAGACTCTAAGTGCGTAATTTTCTACGTAAGACGCGATGTCATCATTAAATTGTTTATTTATGCATGTATTAATGTTTTATCGCTACATTTTATTATAAGAAATCAAAAATTTTTTTTTTTGCAAAATTAGTGTAATTTTATAGCTACTGTCTGGACGGGAGGGTCAAAATTGGGTGTCAACAGTATCCGCCGCCACCACCGTCATTTTGAACCGCTAATGTCTGTAAGTCGTCCCTTTTATTTATTGAGTCTTACACATTTGGGATAATGTGTTTTTTATTCTATTTGTGTTTTTGAGTTTTTTTTTATTATGTTTTTGTGTTTATATAAGTCATTTTTTTTATTTTTTTTAATCATGCATGCTGTAGTTGCTTGAAACGCCTAGTGAATTAAGTAGGCTAATGTAATGGAATGATATGCAAAAATCTGCGTGCTTAAGTTAAATATGCCAAAGATTCATGAAAATCTGATTAGTTGGAATATTTTGTGCTTAGCCTGTGTATGTCAATTGTGAAAAATGTCCTGTGTGCTTGTTATTTGAGGCGAAATAATTAGGATGTACATGTTAGGGGGAGGATTCAGACATTTCTTTGATAGCCCTTCTTACCAGTCATTTCCCACCTTGCACTTAAAGTATCTCTAGTCAGCCCCGTTGAGCCTAAAATAAAAAGTTATTTCTTTGACACCCCAGATTCTCTTATGTGCCATAAGCAATAATTGATGATAGGGATGAAAAAAGAGTGAAAAAAATACAAAAAGAGAGCGAAAATTATGCATCCCAATTAAAATATGAAAAATCTTAAGTTTGGGGGTGCCGATGTGAATGTGTGTTATGATCTCAACAAAAAGAGAAATGAGATTAATGAGTATGAACTAAAAAGAATACCGCAAAGAATGAGAAAAGAGTTGAATGAAAAACGTTTATGGTACGTAATTGAGCCTAAATGTCTAATCTTACATACCCTTGTCTAAGCCTACATTACAACCCTGAAAAGTCTTGATGATCCCTAGTATGTATGTCTATGATTAGTGGAGAATAACAAGTGAACAGAATATATTACTTTGAGAAAAATGAAATGAAACCGACATGCATAGGTTAGGTATTCATGCTTCCAGTGATTGTGACTGAAATGAATCTGCGAAATATCTAACTTGAAATTCTAGATTGTTAAATGCATGCTACATCTATTCCTGCATATTATCCTAACTAACGTTCATGTGTTTCTAAGTGACATTGTGCAGCTGCTTGACCTGAGTCTTTGAGTCTTTTGATTTTTGTTTCTTTGTTTTGTTTTATTCTTTGCTCGATGGCGAGAAAAATTCAAGTTTGGGGGTTTGTTAGACATATTTTATATACCGTTTTGAGTCATTTTTAATTAGTATTTAACTCGTGTTTGTTGTGTTTAGTATAATATTAGACTTATTTTTCTTTCTTTTGAGTCACATCGGTCCAAAATGGCAAAATGACGAAAAGGAATGAAAAAAGGGGCATAAAAGGAGGAATCCGAGGCAGGAAAAGACAGAAAATGAAGACCCGGACAAACGTCGCAATACCGACAAGAGGCGCGCACCAGAATCGAATACCCAGAAGATTGGGCGTCATACAGACGGAAAAAATTCAGTTCTGAGTTTTAATTGGCAAAGGACAAATTGGTCCACAAGGCATGAAATTTGATAGATACAAAAGCCCTAGGGATTACTCTTTGATGAGGTGGGCTATTCTACAACATAGCACAACACAAGACAACAAGAGAGGCTACAATTGGAGACTTAGTTCGCAATAATTTCTTTTCTTTCGTTTTAATTCAGTTTATGTATGGATTTTGTGTTAGTTCTTAGCGTGACTATGGCTATGAGCTAAACACTTTATTAGGGCTTTCCTTTGGAATCACTTGAAACTCATATTCATGAATTAATGTATTAGTTGATTTCTTCTTCACTTAGATTAAGATCTATTCTAATTGGGTTGAATGCTTGATAGTTAATTGATCACTAATTATCATAACTCATATGATTTCGAATCAATAACCGAGAGGAGAGATTTGTATATGCTGTAATTGAATAGACATAGGTTAAAATCGCGGATGAAAGTACCCCGATACTTGTGTAGCATAATAGGTTACTGTTCTTAATCCTCCTATGTAGTAAATCCTATCATAGAAATATAGAAGGGTTCTGCACTGGGGTTGAGTGATTATATATTCTAACCGAAATATAAGACAGTCTAGTTAACCGCTATCTTAACGAAGAAAGAGAATCATTCTAGTCGCATTAAGGATTGAATAAAGTGGATAGTCGAGGAAATTGGAAGCCCTAATTCCTTCATAATCTGATTATAACTTAAATAGTCTAATTAATTCTTGTAATTAATTCTAGTATTTAACCAAAAACCAAACTCAATTATCGATCGTCAAATAGATACCAAAAAAATAGATGAACGGTAATTAGAAACCAGTCTCTGAGGACGATATTCGGTCTTACAGGCTATACTACTTGAGACGATACGTACACTTGCGTTAAGCGCGTGGAAATTGCCTGACAATTTCCAAGACACAACCCCACCAACAATTGTAAATACATACCCTCTGGTGGACTTGGTGTTCTCTATATTAGATATCTAGTCTGCATCATTGTACCCCTCTAGTACAGCTGGATATCTCGAATAGTGCAACATGTAATTTTGCGTGTATTTTAGGTATCGTAGTATCCGACTTAACGCTTTCCAGTGATCATCACTTGAATTATGGGTGAACTTAACCAACTTATTTACTGCATTAGCGATATCTGGTCGAGTGCAATTTGTGATGTACATCAAACTACTAATCACATGCACATATCGCTCCTGGCATACGGGCGCACCACAATTTTTATCAATCTTTTGATTTATATCCAGTGGTGACATTATCGGCGAACTGTCGAACATCTCAAATTTTCTCAAGACATCCTCGATGTAGTGAGACTAAGATAAGACCAGTCCGTCAGATGTCTTAGATATCTTGATCCCTAAGATGACATCTGGAATACCCATATCCTTCATGTCAAAATATTATTTAACATGTTCTTAGTCTCTAGGATCAACCCATGATTGCTCCATGTGATCAACATGTCGTCTACGTAAAGGCATATCATGACGAACGAGTCGACATTTCTTTTCGTGTAGACACATTTGTCACATTCATTAATGGCAAACCCTTTCGATAGTAGAGTATTATTAAATTTCTCGTGCCATTTCTTGGGGGCCTATTTCAGCCCATACAGAGATTTTGACAAGCCGACAGACTTTATCCTCTTGTCCTGGAATCACATACCCCTCGGGTTGTCCATATAGATTTCTTCTTCCAAATCATCATTTAAAAAAAGTTGTCTTGACATCTATTTTATGTATTTCAAGATTCCGCAATGCGACGATAGCTATGAATACTCGTATGGACGTCATTCTAGACACCGTAGAGTACGTGTCAAAGTAGTCAAGGCTCTCATTTTGTCGATAGCCCTTAACTACCAACATGGCCTTGTACTTGTCTATAGATCCATCTGCTTTCAACTTCCGTTTGAGTATCCATTTACAATCCAACGGTTTGTTTCCCGGAGGAAGATCAACTAACTCCCAAGTATGGTTATGCATAATGGAGTCTATCTCACTCTCTACAGTTTTTTTCATAGCGATGCTTTTGGAGTTGGCAATGCTTCAACAATTGTCTGTGGTTTATCATGAACCATAAGCTACAAAGTCAAGACTTATCCTTCCTGCCCTTTTACTTCGTCTTGATTTCATCTCTGGAGCCTCCAAGTCCTGAAAATCTGGAACACTAGATTCCGGATAATCAACCACTTCGGAGTCCATAAGATTTGAACCACCTAGATCTGGGTTGTCAATGACTCCTGGACCCTGAGAGTTTTGTTCATAACTTCGTTTGCGATAGGTTATGTCTCTTTCCCTTTTAGGAAATGAGTCCTCAAAGAAATTGACATTCCTTGATTCCATGATTGTACCCACATGTATGTTTGGTACATCTGACTTATGAACTAAGAAGCGATAAGCACTACTGTTATTTGCATATCCGATGAATATGCAATCTAAAGTATTAGGCCCAATCTTGACCTATTTTGGCTTATGTACTTCAACCTTTGTCAACCAACCCCACACCTTCAAGTATTTGTAGGTGGGTTTCTTTTTCTTCCATAACTCATATGGGGTTTTGTCCTTACCCTTATGTGAGACTCTGTTAAGAATCTTATTAGCGGTAAGGACAGCTTCTCCCCACATGTTTTGAGGAAGACCGAAATTGATGAGAAAGACATTCATCATTTCCTTTAACGTACGGTTCTTGCATTTAGCGACACCGTTTGATTGAGGTTAGTAAGGAGCCGATGTTTGATGAACAATGCCCAATTGAGCACAATATTCTTCAAAAGGCACTATGTATTCTCCATCTCTATCTCTACGAATTGATTTAATTCGTACACTTAGTTGATTTTCAACTTCTGCTTCGTAGTGTTTGAATGCTTCAAAAGCTTCATCTTTACTTTTTAATAAGTAAATGTAACAATACCTTGTGTTATCATCTATGAATGTCACAAAGTACTTATTCCTCATCTAGTTTGAGCAAACTTTAAATCACATATGTATGTGTGAATAAGGTCTAGAGGAGCGGTTCCCTTTCTACGGATCTAAAAGGACTCTTTGAAAGTTTTGCCTCTACGCACACCTCACACTTACATTGAGGGTTTACGTCGATAGACGACAACAACTCCAACTTTATCAACTTTTGGATAGATTGATTGTTTACATGTCCTAATCTATGATGCCATAAATTAGACGACTCAAGCAAATAAGAAGCAGCCTCAATTTTATTAATATAAGGCATTACAGATAAGGAGTTAACTTTGAAGAGACCTTCATAGACGAAGCCCCTTCCTACAGAAGTTCCATTCTTAATGATTACAATTTTATTAGACTCAAACACTAGCCTAAAAACAACATTCACCAATAAAGGTCCTGAAATTAAATTTCTTCTAATATCAGGCACATACATCACCTCCTTCAGAGTAAGCTCCTTTCTGGAATTAATCTTCAGGATTACCTTTCCTACCTCCAGCACTTCAGAAGAAGCATTGTTTCCCATGAACAACTTCTTATCCGTAACTGGTGTATATGTAGAGAAGGCCTCTCTATTGGAATAGATGTGACGGGTAGCACCCGTGTCCATCCACCATTGCATAGGATTCTCAACAAGGTTTGCTTCAAGTACCACTACTGAGAACTCCTCAATCGTATTGTCAAGAAGTGTGTCTTCGACGATGTTAGCCTTAGCCTTACCCTTAACTTTCTCTTTGTTTTCTTTCTTGATTTTGCGGCAATTTTTGATCATGTGACTAGGTTTCCCACAGTGATGGATGTTTCCCTTAAACTTCTCTGTTGTTGGGACCTTACCATTCTTCTGGAATTTTCGCCTCTTGCTCGTGTTCTCTTTGGCCTCCTCCAGATTTTCCTTTGCGTCAGCGGGTTGCTTACCCTTAGGCATGACCTTCTTATTATCCTCTTGAATCTGGAGTTTGATAATAAATTCCTTAAAGGTCATCTCTTTTGTCTTGAGTTTTAAGTAACCCATGAACTCATTCCGCGTGGGAGGTAACTTCTCAATTAATGAGGCAACCAAAAATTGCTCATTTGGTTTCATTTCTTCCAAATCCAGGTGATGTAAAATCATTTGGAATTTTTGGACTTGGGACATCACAGTTTTGCCATCCACCATTTGAAATTTCAGAAATTTCCCAACGATTAATTTCTTAGTACCAGCATCTTGTGTGTTGGACTTTTTCTGCAGTTAATCCCACAACTCTTTGGCGGTGCCAATGATGCAATACACCGTGTAGAAAGGGTCAGACAAACAGTTCAGAATATAGTTCCTACAGGTGAAGTCACTATGAGTCCATCCATCATGAACCATCTTCAAGTCATTAACGACATGGATACCCTAGCCCCCCTTCTTCCTTTTGACATCACGTTCTACAAATGACTACTTATCTTCTTAACATACTTCCTACCAAAGGTTTGGAATATTTATCCCCTCTTCAGTTCTTATATAATAAGACTCATTCATATTCCTATCTTAGGGTGTTTGGGTGCTTGTATTATCCATTTTTTTTGTCAACCGCAATTAACAAACTTCAGGTCCAATCTACCCCTTGTGTATTTTTGGGTTATCCGTCTAATCATCGTGGTTACAAATATTTGATTTATCATCTAATAAAATTATCATTAGTCATCATGTTATTTTTTATGAAACCTAATTTATATTTGCTAAGATAAATAGTCCCGGGTCTAGTTTGTATAATATTTTAGATGACGATGTATCTCCGTATATTATTCACCATTTATCGGACGTGTCCACACCTAAAATCCACCAGCCGACCCGCTGGACCAACACTATCGTTACAGATTCTCAACCCTCCAGTAACGGGTCCATCAACTAGGTCGACGATCCATCACGCTACGCCTGCTTCAGCCTCCCGATTCAGCCCACATTTCGCTTCCTTGGCGAAGCAGACCATTACCCATCGCGACCATTCACCCAGCCATTTTTATCCCAAAATCCATCAATTCTCCCCCGAGTCACAGACTGGTCACTCATAGTCAACAGAGTATTTTTAAATCAAAAAGGCATTTTAATTTAAATTCTGATGTTCTTAAATCATCACTACCCTGTAACCCAATATCTGCATTAAATGGCCCAAATTGGAAATTAGCTATGACCGACGAATATAATGCTCTTATTGCAATTGAGATGTGGTAGTTGGTACCCCGTCCTTCCGGTATTAATATTATTCGGTCTATGTAGATTTTTACTCATAAATATAATTTTGATGGTTCTTTTGCGGGACATAAGACTCGTCTTGTAGGTAATGGCAAGGCTCGGCAGGTTGGTATGGATTATGGTGAGACATTTAGTCTGGTGGTCAAACCGACTACCATATGCACTGTGCTCAACTTGGTGTTGATACCCAATTTTGTCCATCCCTTTCAATTATTTATCATAAAATTAAACTTTTTTTAATACCGCAAGATAATTGTAACAATAATAACACATAATAAATAAGAATTTTAAATAATAGTGTCGCATGTATAAAACATTAAGCAGTCTTTAAATATCGTATCAACATTTCTTAATTTAATAATACTCAAAATTACTTTATAAATAATTTAAACCCCATTTACTTTCCATTAATTAAAACTCAACACCTTAATTTCTACCCAAATAGAATCCCACCCATTTCATCAAATAATATACCAGCCCAAACAAAATTAGACTCCTTAAAATCTGAAGCTCATATTTAATTCTAAACACAAGTCCAATAAAATTGACCCAAACTAAATAATCTCCTCTTCCCCATAGCCCAAACCTGAGGCTCAATCCGTTTTGAACCCAACCCATTAGCCATTTATCATCATCTTCTCCCATTAACAAAAAAAAACCTAATACATGGACACTACAAAAAGACCACAAAAAGGAAGGGGGAGGGCAACCGCACAAAAGAGGGGGGCATATATTTTTCCCTTCTTGACAACAACATCGACAGTCGCACAAGAGGGACTCCCCTCTGTCTCTTTCGAGAACCCACTGCTCTTCACCACTGTCCCGCCGGAGGTGATGACCGGCGGGCTTGTACGCGAACACCCCTTTCACCGCCACTAGTTCCGTCGAACCTGCTCGTCGTTGAACTCAACTCTCAATACTCTCACCCCACTGCCCAGACCCATCGACCCCCAGTTCCGTCGAACCCCTATCCCGTTGAACCCCTATCCCGTCGACCCCCACTGCGTCACCACTTACATCCCGTTAGATTTTTGCCTCGTCGGAGCTGACCACCGGCGACTGGCGGAGAACTCCGGCGACGTTTGGTTTCATTTTCATGGTCATATGTTCGTTGTTTCTGTCGGATTATTCTTTGGGCGTTTCGGTTATATATGATGATGTTATTGTGTTGGTTATCTGTGTTTGTTTTCGGCTGGACAGATTTTTTGCGTTTTGTTTTTGTATCTCGCCGGAACTGTAAAAATCCGGCGACCTCGGTTGACTTTATTTTCGGAATCTGTTTGTTGGTTTAGTTAGTGGGCTGATTTTTTGGATATCTCGCCGGAGTTCTAAAAAAC
This sequence comes from Przewalskia tangutica, assembly GCA_029844215.1. Lineage (NCBI taxonomy): Eukaryota > Viridiplantae > Streptophyta > Magnoliopsida > Solanales > Solanaceae > Przewalskia > Przewalskia tangutica. The sequence goes on from CM056718.1 coordinate 112,635,421, forward strand.
TCCGGCGACCGTGTTGGTTTCGTTTTGTTGGTATCTGGCGATGTTCCGAAACTCCGGCGACCTTGTTCTTGACTGTATTTTTGGGCATCGGTTGTTATCTTGGTTAATGGGCTGATTTTATGTTTTTGGGGCATCTACAGGAGTTTTAAGACTCCGACGACGTTTTTGAAAATTCCGATGGACTGTTTCCGCTGACTGTTTCCACTGTTCCGGCGAACTGTCTTGTTTCTACTATTTTGGATGATATTGTTGGTTGCTGCTGTTGTTGGTTGTTTCTACTATCCTGTTGTTCTCTGGACTGATTTTACAATTTGTTTTCTAAATTATTTTTATTAAACTGATTTTTAAAGAACATATACTACACTTGGTATTTTACTGATTTTGAACAAGATACTACACTTGGTATTTTACTGATTTTTTGAACAAGATACTACACTGGTATTTTATTGATTTTGAACATGTTACTATACTGGCCTACGAAGGATTTATCCGTCGATCTGGAGGCCTCCATGGTAAGCGAGACGGAATATGTGGGCGAGGAGAAAAGTGAAAAGATTAGACGAGAATGCATAGTATCGTTCACCGGGAGGTGAGTCGACCGCAGCCGAAGCGATATTGGCTTCTCATGTCTTAGTATTCTTGGCATAACACTAGCTGAGCCCACACTATATAAAAATATATCTTTTACATGCATATATATATATATATATACACACACACTACATTGTGTTTATTTGATAATTTATTAGTTACTAACTCTTCTACTAAGTGTCTTTGCAGGTACCCGGAGGCGCACCCCAAAGTTAAAGCATTCGCATAAAATAAAATAAAAGCAAAATATCGCTAAATTCTCTTCATTCCATCTTTTTATGATTATTTGCTTTCATTACTATCTTGTTAAATATATATCTATTTTAAATATTTGCATGCCTAGTTTAAATATCTCTTGGTTGGTTTAGTAATTAGAACACCTTTAGAATTGTAGATTGCATGTTAGCACAATAATATTAAGCCTAAGTTTGACCGGACAACCGCAAGTTAGCGGATCCTATAGGATGCCTGACCCCTTCCCTTTAGGATAATAAAGAACCTTTACTCAGAATCTTATTTAGCTTTCGCAGACCATTAATTGGAGTTAATGTTAACTTTAATCGGTTAGCATTTAGGTGTCTTAATTCACCCAATTAATTAGGTGGCGACTCCCTTAACATTTACATTTTATTTTTTTATTTTTTTAGGGATAACAATTCCGACGCGCATTCAAGCCTGAGAGTTCAAAATCGGGTGCGACAACATGGCGACTCCACTGGGGAGACCATATGTTCTTAACCATAACAAACTTAGGTTAATTATCGTGCTTTATTTTTCTTTATTTGCTTAGTTGCTATTTTTGTGTTTTTACATTTATTTGCTCTTATCTATCCTTTGCCTAAACTGTTATTCTTTACATGAATATTTGCATGCTGCTATTTGTTACCGCTTTCCTTAAACTGACATTCCGCTCATATTTCCTCCCTTATGGAAAATTCACATTATCACACACAACACGCGGGTGTGCTTTGCGCACCTGTAAATTTCTTTCAAACACCCAAATTTAAGAGAGTTGGCGTTTTGCGCGGAGAATCCGGTCCAACCGGTGGTCGCGTAGCCTTCTCACTCGAGTAGTCCGCTCGAGAACCTCGCGTCCAGTAAGCCAAATCTTAGCAAACTTAAGATAGAGCTATACCGCCCTCTTTATTTTAGGTCATGCATGCATACACCCTAGGTGGGTCGATCCTTGGTATCGTCTTCACGATTAGGAAATCCACCAAATTATCGTTGGGTTTCACAACCCAACGACCAATAAACATATGTGTGTAGCGTGACAATGATAGACAAATTCAAGCCTAAACATGACATGCCGAATTGGAACAAATGCACCGTCATTTGGTCGTCATTTCCAACGAAATATTGCAATTTAACAGCTTGGACCTATCTATCATAATCTCGCATATTTGGCGTTTAGGCCCACCTCTGGCATTAAAAGAGATCACAAACATGCTAGGACGCGCATTTGATATCTATATAGTCTGCTTGCTATTGTAATGTTTGTTGCTTTCAGCTATGTGCACTTTACTACAGTATTTTGCTACTTCAACTTTGTGCATTCGCTTAACATTAATTACGAGCTATACTAGTTTGGTTTTCCGGGGTTGCGTTATTCCTTGCGTTATCGGCACGATACGCTGAAAGCCCATATCCCAAACAACGATTTTCTCAAAAGTTTGTCACATTCGGAACTACGTGTGACCTGATTCCCTTGGTGGATACGTAGGCGGCCACATCGGCCTCGGTCCCGCCTTTAATTTTTTTTTTAAGTCTTGTCTGTAACGAACTACGTTAGACCTGATTCCCTTGGCGGATACGTAGGCGGCCTACATCGGCCCCGGTCACACCATTAGGAAATCTTCGTTTTATCATTTTGCATTTTAGTGAGTTGTACTTAGTCTTGTCATACAGACAAGACAAATGGACGACATATATCCGATTCAGTTTCATCAGTCAAAAACCGGGACAATTTTTAGGGACTTCACCACGGAAAGACACCGACGAATATGATTTCATATGCTTGAAAGATCGACATAAACTGAGACAATTTTAAGGGTTTTACTACAAATGACATCAATGGACATGATTAATTTACGCAAAGGGTTCCATGTCCCAAAACTGGGACAAATTTTAAAGGAGCTTCACTGCAACAGAGCACCGAGAATATGGGAGAATATACCGCCAATTTCGGATAAGGATGTTCGCTTTATTTCACAACATGTCACTATTCAAAGATCGCCATAATTTCCTACTAGTATATATGAGTATATTTTCTCAAGATAGAATATTTTCAACAAATGTTTTTGACCGAGACTTGAAATCAGACAGGGGTTACATGTCCAGACAAGACAACGCATGCACGTATCAAGAGCCAACACAAATCGGCCGACCCCTCCCCGAACTCACCATTTTTCTTTGAGTGAATTTTGCAGGACAACAGGAACAAGGAGAACAACAACATTCCAATACAACAGATTCGCTCACAAAGTCAATCTGCAACAAGTCTACATCAAATGCATCTCGCAAAAAAACCACATCTTCTTTACTCAGGCTACATCATTTACACTTTAATTATTTCATCTAGTTTTGATTGTGCATGAATTACAACACAACTCCACATATAGAGGTGAGAACAATTTTATCTATACCTTAGGAGGCAACATTTGCATTCCGTCCATACAAGACGATAACGCCCTCACAAGACGACATTTGCATTTCGTCCATACAAGACGACAATGCCCATACAAGGCGTCATTTGCATTTCGTCCATACAAGACGATAGCGCTCATACGAGACGTCATTTGCATTTCGTCCATACAAGACGATAACGCTCATACGAGACGTCATTTGCATTTCGTCCATACAAGACGATAACGCCCTCACAAGGCGATATTTGCATTCCGTCCATACAAGAAGATAACGCCCTCACAAGACGTCATTTGCATTTCGTCCATACAAGACGACAACGCCCATACAAGACGTCATTTGTATTTCGTCCATACAAAACGACAACGCCCATACAAGGCGTAATTTGCATTTCGTTCATACAAGACGATAACGCCCACACAAGGCGTCATTTGCATTCTGTCCATACAAGACGATAACGTCCATACAAGACGTCATTTGCATTTCGTCCATACAAGACGACAACGCTCATACAAGGCGTCATTTGTATTTCGTCCATACAAGACGATAACGCCCACACAAGGCGTCATTTGCATTCCGTCCATACAAGACGATAACGTCCATACAAAACGTCATTTGCATTCTGTCCATACAAGACGATAACGCCCACACAAGGCGTCATTTGCATTCCGTCCATACAAGACGATAACGTCCATATAAGACGTCATTTGCATTCCGTCCATACAAGACGTCATTTGCATTCCGTCCATACAAGACGTCATTTGCATTCCGTCCATACAAGGCGATAACGTCCACACAAGGCGTCATTTGCATTCCATACATACAAGGCGGTAACGCCCATACAAGACGTCATTTGCATTTTGTCCATACAAGACGACACGCCATCACATCATTTCATTACATAGTATATACGATTTGACAACAACCACAACACAAAATTCACATTTTACATTGTTTTGTTTCGACAACTATGCACTAATATTTTCATCTTAGCCTCAGCCTACAGGAACTTTAACAAATTGCAGAAGTAGGAGCACAACGTAGACATACCTCTTACAACGAACTGAGGTAATTTATTGTGGGGTCAATTTTCCCAACGAACGGCAAATGCTGCCTCAAGCGTCGGTCCACTCATTCCACATCACCAATAAACTCAGCATCATAAGTCGATACCGGTACACCCCTAGGTTCGGACTAGTTTATTGTTATTTTATCTTAACATAACGTCAACCCAGCGTCGTCATAACTCGACGCTGGTACAAATGTTGAGTCTGCGTCAGCCCGCCTTGGTGCTTGATCATGGTAGCCCAGTGTCGTCATAACTCGACACTGGGACAAATTTCGAATTTCGTGTCAGCCTTGTCTTAATTGCCCATCATTTTTAAAATTCTGAGGATCGAGACAAAATTGGCTATAAGTCAACGTCTTTGTCTGAAGACTCTTTCATCCTCTCCATACAAAGAGGGACAACTGTTGACACCCAATTTTGTCCCTCCCTTTCAATTATTTATCATAAAATTAAACTTTGTTTTAATACCGCAAGATAATTGTAACAATAATAACACATAATAAATAAGAATTTTAAATAATAGTGTCGCATGTATAAAACATTAAGCAATCCTTAAATATCGTATCAACATTTGTTAATTTAATAATACTCAAAATAACTTTATAAATAATTTAAACCCCATTTACTTTCCATTAATTAAAACTTAACACCTTAATTTCTGCCCAAATAGAATCCCACCCATTTCATCAAATAATATATCAGCCCAAACAAAATTAGACTCCTTAAAATCTGAAGCCCATATTTAATTCTAAACCCAAATCCAATAAAATTGACCCAAACTAAATAATCTCCTCTTCCCCATAGCCCGAAACCGAGGCCCAATCCGTTTTGAACCCAACCCATTAGCCATTTATCATCATCTTCTACCATTAACAAAAAAAACCCTAATACATGGACACTACAAAAAGACCACAAAAAATGAGGGGGGAGGGCAGCCGCACAAAAGAGGGGGGCCTATATTTTTCCCTTCTTGACAACATCAGCGATCGCACGAGGACTCCTCTGCCTCTTTCGAGAACCCATCGCTCTTACGCCGTCCGCCGGAGGTGATGGCCGGGGCTTGTCTGAACACCCTTTCGCACCACTAGTTCCGTCGAACCTGCTCGTCGTTGAACTCAACTCTCAATACTCTCACCCCACTGCCCAGACCCATCGACCCCCAGTTCCGTCGAACCCCTATCCCGTCGAACCCCACTGCGTCACCACTTACATCCCGTTAGATTTTTGCCTCGTCGGAGCTGACCACCGGCGACTGGCGGAGAACTCCGGCGACGTTTGGTTTCATTTTCACGGTCATATGTTCGTTGTTTCTGTCGGATTATTCTTTGGGCGTTTCGGTTATATATGATGATGTTATTGTGTTGATTATATGTGTTTGTTTTCGGCTGGACAGATTTTTTGCGTTTTGTTTTTGTATCTCGCCGAAACTGTAAAACTCCGGCGACCTCGGTTGGCTTTATTTTCGGAATCTGTTTGTTGGTTTAGTTAGCGGGCTGATTTTTTGATTTTTTTGGATATCTCGCCGGAGTTCTAAAAAACTCCGGCGACTGTGTTGGTTTCGTTTTGTTGGTATCTGGCGATGTTCCGAAACTCCGGCGACCTTGTTCTTGACTGTATTTTTGGGCATCGGTTGTTATCTTGGTTAATGGGCTGATTTTATGTTTTTGGGGCATCTACAGGAGTTTTAAGACTCCGACGACGTTTTTGAAAATTCCGATGGGTATTTCATTGTTGTTTCCAACATTCGTGGCTTGTCTTGTTCTACTATTTTGGATGATATTGTTGGTTGCTGCTGTTGTTGGTTGTTTCTACTATCATGTTGTTCTCTGGACTGATTTTACAATTTGTCTTCTAAATTATTTTTATTAAACTGGTTTTTAAAGAACATATACTACACTTGGTATTTTACTGATTTTGAACAAGATACTACACTTGGTATTTTACTGATTTTTTGAACAAGATACTACACTGGTATTTTATTGATTTTGAACATGTTACTATCTTGGCCTCTGAAGGATTTATCCGTCGATCTGAGGCCTCAGTAGTAGCGAGGACGGAATATGTGGGCGAGGAGAAAAGTGAAAAGATTAGACGAGAATGCATAGTATCGTTCACCGGGAGGTGAGTCGACCGCAGCCGAAGCGATATTGGCTTCTCATGTCTTAGTATCCTTGGCATAACACTAGCTGAGCCCACACTATATAAAAATATATCTTTTACATGTATATATATATATATACACACACTACGTTGTGTTTATTTGATAATTTATTAGTTACTAACTCTTCTACTAAGTGTCTTTGCAGTACAGGAGGCCTTTAAAGTTAAAGCATTCGCATAAAATAAAATAAAAGCAAATATCGCTAAATTCTCTTCATTCCATCTTTTTATGATTATTTGCTTTCATTACTATCTTGTTAAATATATATCTATTTTAAATATTTGCATGCCTAGTTTAAATATCTCTTGGTTGGTTTAGTAATTAGAACACCTTTAGAATTGTAGATTGAATGTTAGCACAATAATATTAAGCCTAAGTTTGACCGGACAACCGCAAGTTAGCGGATCCTATAGGATGCCTGACCCCTTCCCTTTAGGATAATAAAGAACCTTTACTCAGAATCTTATTTAGCTTTCGCAGACCATTAATTGGAGTTAATGTTAACTTTAATCGATTAGCATTTAGGTGTCCTAATTCACCCAATTAATTAGGTGGCGACTCCCTTAACATTTACATTTTATTTTTTTATTTTTTTAGGGATAACAATTCCGACGCGCATTCAAGCCTGAGAGTTCAAAATCGGGTGCGACACTTGGCTCTTTCGAAAGCATGACTCATTCATCAGTTAGATGTGAAGAATGCTTTCTTACATGGTGATCTCAAGGAGACAGTTTATATGCATCATCCCTTGGGGTTTAGGGATCCCAAATATCCTCATCATATCTATTTATTAAAGAAGTACTCGTATGGACTTAAGCAGGCCCTACGGGCTTGGTATAAGAGATTTGCAGACTATGTTTTATCTATTAGGTTTTCACACAGCAGGTCTGATAATTCATTAGTTCATATATCGTCGTGGCACTTTCATTGCTTATATACTATTATATGTGGATGCTATTATTTTGACTGCCTCTTCTGATGCGTTACACAAGTCTATCATGACTATACTCAGTTCTGAATTTGCTATGAAAGACTTGGGGGCGTTGAGTTACTTTTTGAGAATTGTTGTCACTCATCATACAAGTGGGTTATTCTTATACAACGAAAGTATGCAGCTGAGATCATTGAGCGAGCTGGTTTGTCCTCGTGCAAATCTATTTCCACTCTAGTTGATACTAAACTCAAGTTGGGTGTTGCGGCTGACTCTCCTTACGAGGATCTGACCCACTATTATAGTGTTGTAGGGGCTCTTCAGTATCTTACTTTCACGAGACCAGATATTACGTATGCTGTACAACAGGTGTTTTGTTTATGCATGATCTCAAGGTTGAGCACATGAATGTGCTCAAACGCATTGTTCGATACATTCAGAGGACACTTGACTATGGCTTTCATTTATATCCTTTCTCGTCGTCTACACGTGTCTCGTATACATATGCTGGTTGGGGATAGATATCCAGATACTAGACGCTCCACGTCTGGCTATTGTGTGTTTCTTGGTGATAACTTGATCTCATGGTCTGCGAAACGCCAGTCTACATTATCACGCTCTAGTGCAGATACCGAGTATCGAGGGGTAGTCAATGTGGTCTCTGAACCCTGATGGTTACATAATCTTCTTTTAGAGCTTCATTGTCCTATTCAGAAAGCTACCTTGGTTTATTGTGATAATATTAATGTCGTATACCTTTCTGGTAATTCGGTTCATCACCAGCGCACTAAGCATATAGAGATGGATTGTTACACCTCGTGGTTTTAGGACGATAATTAAGAACGTCATTAAGGAAATTAAAATACTTAAGGATGTGATTCCGGGAAAATTTTGGTTACAACGAGCGTGACTAGGGAAATTGAAAATGATACTTGTATATTCCCGTTATGGGTTAGTAACATATTATAAGAATTACGACATGGAGAATACGAGACCTTATGAAATTTTTGGGAAATTAAAGAAAACACGAGTTAAGATTAAAAGAAGTGAGATTAGAATTTATTACTTGGGGGAATGATTTAATTTTAGTAGACAATGAGGGACTCAAGTGTAAAATCTAAGGGACCTAAGTGTAACTTTCAATTTTCAGATTTGTTTTGTGCCACTTAGAGACCTTACATTTCCACCATTTTCAAACAACATTTTTCACTCTCTTTCTCTCTAAGGAGCTTGGCCGAACTCACCCCTCTCCCCTACCAATATTTTGAGTTTTGTTCCCTCTTCTTAGACTACATGATTCATCAAAATTAGGAGCCAAAACAACACCCAAAATTAGAGCTCCAATTTTTCAGATTTTTAAGACAAAATTTTAGTAAGAAAAACATGTATAAATGATGGGTTAACATTATGGAACACATGCATGTTGATTTGGAGTTGAAGAGGTGGAAAAATTGAGAAGAAAAATTGACAGAATTTCGGGCAGATTTTTAGTCAACTTTGGAGGGGTATATCTCCTAGTATATTAGGATTTTTTAGGTGTTTCAAAAGCCTAAGATGACGTTCGTCGAGTCTAGTTTCCAACTCAATAAATCGCTCATCGATAGGACATCGGAGTAGAGAATTATGGACGTTACAAGTTCAGCTGACAAAATAGTGAGCAAAAAACGCTGGAGCAGTGGTACCAAAATTAGGGACTGTTTCGGGCTTCAATTTAAGGTATAAATTTTTTCTTGCTATGATATATTGGAATGCATGTTGTTAGAATTAAGGAAGTGAATTGGTATTAAGGGATGAACTTAGATTAAGAGGAAAATGAGAATAAGAATTTCATGTGGTTATTGTTGAAGTTGGGTTGGCCGAATGTGATGTTGTTGATACCAAAATTGGACTAAATTGAATACCTTGGATTTAATTGTTGTTATTACTATTATCGTCGCTAATTGAACCTTAAGATTGAAAGAAGTATTGGCACTTAAAATTGTAATTAGTTATACAAGGTAATGCGAGATGAATTGGATTCTTTAAGGAACCAAGAAAAGAGTTATGGAAATTATAAAGTTATGACTTGGTTATTTGGTTTGGTTGGCTTGTTTGGTTAATTGTGGATACGCACATAAATAGAAGAGATGTTGTCCAAATTTTTATAGAAATAGGAAGTCGTTATTCAATATAACTTACGTTAGAAGTCCTAGAATTAATGGTCGTATTATTATTATTATTATAGGCTGACATACTAGACGAGGCGTGTCCTAGTATTGCATTGGTTGTGCGACTAAGAGGTATGTGAACTAACTTCCTTCTATTGGCATGTTTATTCTTGAAGTATACTAGCCTTGATTATTAAAGTATACTTGTCTTGGTTTTTGAAAGTCATGAGACTTGATTTATTTTGAAAGTCATAAGACTTGATTTAATTTGAAAGTTACGAGACTTGATTAGTTTGAAAGATATGAGACTTGATTTTGGAGAGTATATATGACTTGAATTTAAAAGAGTATATGATTTGATTTTGAAAGTAAGCGACTTGAGTTATTTGAAGTATACATGACTTGGTTTCAAAGGATATAAGTGATTTGATTTAAAGAGTAGAAGTTACTTGATTTTAAAGCCTCGAGTTAAATTTAAAAAGTATATGTTACTTGGTTTTAAGAGTATATGTTACTTGGTTTCGAAAGTATAAGTTGATTTATTTTATAAGTGGAAATGACTTTAAAGGTATAGGTTATTTGATTTTGAAAGTAGATGTGTCTTGATACTACGAGTGTTAGTATCTTGAGGTTTATTATATGAAATGATTCTTTTTTAAAAAAAGGGATGAATGTACTTAATACTTTTGGAGTCCAACTCCCTAATGTTACATCACATGATAGTGTCTTGTTTTATTAAAATGAAAGAGGTGATAGTGCCTCGGTTTGTGTAAAAAGAAGATGTGGTAGTGCCTTAGTTTTCTAAAATAAAAGTTTGTTATAATGGTTTTATGGGAAGTCAGAAGATGGTTTAAAATGTCATATGATTGCATTGTTACACCGAGTCCCATGGTGGGCCGGGACACGTTGCATGCACATGCAGGGATTATAAGGGAATCATGTGAGAATGTCCATGATTATGACTTATATATTATACGGAAATCATGTGAGAATGTCCATGATTATGACTTATATATTATACGGAAATCATGTGAGAATGTCCATGATCATGACTTATATATTATACGGAAATCATGTGAGTATGTCCATGATTATGACTTATATGCGCTTATGGAAATCATGTGAGAACGTCCGTGATTATGATATAACTCTTATTGTGAAAATAATATTTCTAAAAAGGAAGGCATGGTATTGTCTTGATATTTCTAAAATGAAAGTTTGTTTTAAAGATTTTATTGAAAGTCCATGAGATGTGTATTGTCCGTGAACTTGTATTCACGATGCGGGATAGATTCCCATGAGATGTATATAGAGTATAGGATTACATGACTAGACATACATGGTTTTAAAAATAACCCTCTTTGAAAAAGGTACAGTTGGCTTTTATTTTATATGACACGGTATGATCTGGTATTTGATTTTCATACTTGCCCTGTCATTCTTTTGTACAGTTATGATCTGATTTATTGTACTTCTTGTTTACATACTTGGTACATGTTGTACTGACCCCCTTCGGGGGGCTGCGTTCATGCCCGCAGGTATAGGTATTCAGTTTGGAGATCCTCGAGGTTAGGGTCCGTGCCCAGCTTTTTGAGATAGCTCCTCTGTTCCAGAGCTTATCATTTTGTATCGTCTTTGATGTTAGACTTATGTTTATTTTGGGCTATGGCGAGGCCTTGTCCCGTCATGTTGTACATTTTCTTTTATTCCTAGAGGTCTGTATACATATGTGGGACGGGTGTGTGTGTTGTATAAACTGGAGTCCCTTGTGGACCTTTCTATGTACAGTGACAGCCTCGTCGGCTAGCCGGTTTTATTTATATGCGTTGTTAATTTCATTATTGTCTATGGGTTGTTTGAGGTGAGAGTGCTCAGGTAGGGCACCGGTCGCGGGTCCGGGGTTCGGGTCGTGACATGGATATCCACTTTGTTCGCGAAAAGGTAGCCCGTGGACAAGTATATGTCTCTCATATCCCTTCCTGGTATCAAATTACTGACATTTTTACAAAGGGTCTTCCCTCGGTTCTATTTGAAGATTTTGGGAACAGTCTCAGCGTACGAAGACTGCCCGTTATGACTGCGGAGTGTGATAAATATAGCAATTCTCCGTGATATACAATTCTGGTCCGTGATATGGAAGGTATATCACGGTTTGGAGACTAAATTGTACCATATTAGTTATAATTAATTAGCATTGTACATTTACCATAATTATAGAAGTGTTTTATAAATAGAATAGAGTTTTGGGATTAGAATAAGTCTATTATGAAAATTGTAAATTATATATATACTCATTTATTAATAAAAATAATGTAGAAATAATATTTATTAGTGAGATTCTAATATACGTGAATGGCGAAATCTGTCATGAGTATCGTTATTTATAGGAATATTAATAAACGTGTTTTCGGCGAATTCTCAATAGGAATCCATTTTTGCTAACAAGGTTTAGATTTGATATGTGAAAAAGTGTTTATATAGATGTGTTTGAATTTAGTGGTGAAAAATCCTTTCAAGTTCTGCCATCTATAATTTTACTCTAAAAGAGGAGAAGTAATTAAATAGAAGAACGAATAAAAAATGGCAAAAATCTGATAATCCTCACTTACTGCCATTATCTATTGCCTTCACTTCATTGTCCTTATTGGTATTTATTTTAAGAGTTATTGGTTATCATTAAATTCTATTGTAATTCCATGAATATATTAATATGTCAAAAAAGAAGATAGTAAAGCTGGCCATAGAGAGATAACACAACACTTGTCTATGCCTAATTTTATATTATAAATAAATTGGTCATCGATTTTTTTTTTTTTTTAACAATTAACACTATACATCTTTGTTTTATTTTCTAATATAAACCTCTAATTGATCTGCGGACATTAATTTTCTGTGTCCATACTCGATAGATACTACTTATGAGATTTCATAAATAACTTAATGATTGTTTTCTAACATAGACTTAGATTTAGAAGAGAAAAGGAGATAAAAGACATGATTTTCACTTTAATTATTTATCTGGACCGTTTCTCTTGATTTATTCTTTATTCGTATTTTACTCGTTCTTTGTTTTGCTTATTTTGCTTGTGATTATGTTTTGTCTTGAGCCGAGGGTATTGTTGACACTCAATTTTGATCCATCTTTTAGTTATTTATTGTAATTTTAAGTATTTTTGGACACATCATTTTTATCATCATTTTCTGCATTTTTATACCATAATCATATTTTTTCTAAATATTCTATGCAAAAAGGCATCACATTTTTTAATTAAACATTAAACATTTTAAAATATTATGTTATTTTATTACACTGTCATTTTATTTTAATAATTTTGCATCTCTTTAAATAATTAAATGACATCACATTTTTTATTAGGCATTAAACATTTCTTAAATAATACGTTTTTATCATATTGTCATTTTATTTTAATAATTTTGCATTTTTTTAAATAATTATTCTTTTAATAATGAATCTTTTGTATTTTAGTCCGAACCAAAATCAGTCAAAATTAAACACTCTTTTTATTTTACACCAAAACCAAACACCCCTTTATTTTTCCCTCTCAAAAATCAAACCCCACTTTTCATTTTTTCCCTCAAAACTAAACTCTAATCACACCCCTATAAAAATAAACACTACCCCTCTTTCTTTTTACTTCCTTCAGCAGCCGCACACCTTAAATGACCCTCATCCCTTTTAGATTTTATGTACCCCACCCTTTCTCCTCGTCAATCACCACACCCTCATTCTCGTAGACAACCACCGCCAGCGAATCCCAACCCACGTCGTCCCCACACCAGAACGTGTAGGTCGCCGGTTGGTTGGTTCGACGTAGGCGGGGTTCAGTTAATTGGCCCAGACTTGATTCAGCGGACTGTGGATAAGGCGAAGGTTATCCAGGAAAGATTATTAGCAAGCTCAGAATCGACAGAAGCTTTATGCAGATAACCAGCGCCGACGGCAGAGTTGAGTTGACGTTTTAGCATAAGTATTGATTATGCGGCCATGTGTGGCAAGTGTGATTATGTTGGGTGTAGTCAAGGGACTATGCCAATATCCGTTTAGATGGAACCTCGAAGGAACATTCGGGGACGAATGTTTCTAAGGAGGGGAGAATGTTACACCCCGTAATTCCAGGACATGTATATAAGAATGTACGTAAGGAATCAGGATGTTAAAATGTGAACGAAAGAAAGAATTATTTTCCGAAAGAAAATCTTCCGAACCTCGGGAAAGGATAACGTTTGTTATTTGAGATTTTTAGAATTTATCGGAATTATGGAAATGTCGGAAAACGAAATATAAAGACGAATGAGAGGGTGACACATGTCACCCCCCTTGCATGGTCTTGATCGAATGGCCAAGGGTAAAATGGTCATGTGACCAAAGCTTAAATGATCAAGTCTTGAAAGACCAAGCTTGACATAATTGACTAAGTCAATGAGCCCACTTGACTAGATTTTTTTAAATGAAATTCATCCAAGCCACACAAATGTTTTAATCTAGACCCTCCATTGTATTATATAATCATCCTAGTAGCAAGACAAGTCTCCACACTAAGAAAAATTTCAAGAAAAATTGAGTGCACTTGTGGGAGCTCTCGGCATAGCTCTTGTGAAAGAAGAAAAAAAAATTCGTTTGTGGTTCAATAATCCCAATACTTTTACCCAAGTTTCCTAAGGGTATTGTAAGGTTATCTCAATAGAAAGATTCCGGAAAAACTATGTTTTCACGTTAGTCGCAAGATGGAAACCTAAGGTGTTCTTCAACTTTGAATTTGGAAATTGAAGAGAAGTTGGTTATGAACTTCTAAGGGTTGCTTGGAGTGGATTGGAACGTCAAGAAGAGGAACTAAAGTTGCTAAGGATCGACTTTTACGCTTGGACATTATTAGGGCTTATTGAGGTAAAATTTTCGTCTTCTTAATGTGATTAAAGATTACATGTTATAGTAGTTGATAAATGAGCATGTGGTATATAGATTGAAGTTTTAAAAGATTTGGATCATGTCGACTTGTTATAAACCGAAAATGGGCATGTTAGCCATTTATGTTGTAATCAATTTGGTCGATAGTTACAATCGTCGCATGTTAAGAAAGAAATGATTTATAGTTGTTGTAATTGTTATTATGTATATAACATGTTGGAATAACAACTTGGATTGAAAAGGAATCGAACGAAAATTGACATTGTTGTAGACATTGATTATAGCCGAGAATTGCCTTAATTATTGGACAGTTTTATATTAATTGTGGGGCAGAATTTTACACGTCATGTTAGGCGTGTAATCCCCTTTGAATTGCTGAATTGTTGAGCCTTAAATGTGGCATGTTTGGTTATTGAATTCGGGCCTTGAAAAAGGTTGAAAAATACGTAGAAACAAAGGAAGTGCTGCCCGATTTTCCGTAGAATTAAGAGTCCTTACACTTAGAAATATTCTACGTCGAAAGCTAGTAGTTGATGGACGTATTATGGTCATTATAGGTTGACATTCTACGTGCGGCGTATTCAACTTGGCAAATGGTTTAAGTCGAAGAGGTATGTGGAACTTTTCTTATCTCTTGAGCATGAGTAGCTATAAATGTATAGTACGGTGGACGTACGAGATTTAAATGAATTTAATTTCATTTGGTATCCTTGACTTGTTTAAGAATGTCCAAGTTGGTTGAGTTAGAGAATTAACTCACTTGTTTTAAAGGTTAGATATGTCTTAGTTTCTAAAGCATAAAGTTAGTATAACGACTTTATGGGAAGGTGGTTATAACAAATTTATGGGAAGTTAAAAGAATGATTTATTCTAATAAGGTAAACAAAGATTTCTTGACTTGAAAATGTATAGAATACTTGATTTGGAAAGTATTGATTTCTTGAACTATTCTAAAGTTAAGAAACTTGATTTCTAAAGTTAAGAGACTTGAAGTATTTTGAAAGTTATGTAACTTGATTTGAAAGTATATGATACTTGGTTTTAAAAGTATAAGTCTCTTGGTTATAAAAAGAATGAATTTGTCTAAAACATAAAGAGTTATAACGGCTTTATGAGAAGTTAGTTATAACGACTTTATGGAAGGTTAAGAAAGTGGTCTATTTTATAGGCACGAGTTGCCTAGGTTGTGAAAGTAGAAGTTACTTGGTTTTAAAACCTTGAAATGAATTTCTAAAGGTGTAGTAACTTGATTTGAAAAATAGACATGTCTTGATACTACGGGTGTTAGTATCTTGGGGTTTTTATATAAAAATGATTCTTTTTAAAGGAACGGAAGTACGTAGTACTTTGGGTTAAATTCCCGGATTTTTCATGACATGTTAGTGCCTTAAGTTAAATAAAATGAGAGTGCATGATAATTAAGGCTAATAAGAAGTTAGGGGATTTCTTAACTTGCTTATGATAATTATGATAAGTCGGTGGTGCTTATGTTATGTATGATAAGCCGGTGGTGCTTATGTTATGTATGATAGCCGGTTGTGCTAGTGTTATGTTATTCTTGCGGGGTAAACCCCCGGGTTACTACTTATTCCATGGATTTTCTACCCATGATGCGAGTGCGGCGTTTGTACTCATTGCGGGCCCACCGGGCCTAAGCGGGTGAAATAGTCCTGTGCGGGTGAAATAGTCCTGTGCGGGTGAAATAGTCTCATGCGAGGCGGATGACCTCATTGCGGGTCCACAGGACCTATGCGGGTGAAATAGTCCCAGGAGTAGGATTGCTTAATGATACTACGAGAGGGTGGCCCTAATTTGATCATGAGCCTCCTATTTTTATGCAGTAAAGTATACTCTTGTTTACTCTCATTATTAGTAAGGCACAGTGTACTGTTATTTTGGTTATCATACATGTCTCCAGCTTTATTTTAGACTATATGATTTTATTTCAGTACTTTCAGTATTCACATACTTGGTACCTGTTGTCTTGACCTCGCCGCGTTAAATCCGCAGTAGAGTTATACAGTTCTTGATCCTCACTCTTAGGATCACTGTTGTTTGTTGAAGCTCCATTACTCCGGAGGCTTATCTTTGATTCAGATCCCTGGTATTGTCAGTTGTTGTACATTCAGGGGTATGACGGGGCCCTGTCCCGTCACAGTTGTTATGTCAAAATTCTTAGAGGTCTGTAGTCATGTATGTGGGTTGGTTTGTAAAGAAAAAAAGAAGAATGATGTAACTGCTTTTGACTATTTATATATGTATATCCAGGAGGGCAGCCTTATCGGCTAGCCTGTTGTTTACTTCTTACTGATTTAAGTTGTGTGTTCTATGTATGTTCCGCTGACTTTCTCTGATGGTTACCTGTAAGGGTGCCCAGGTAGGGCACCAGTCGCGGGCCCGGGGTCGAGTCGTGCCAAAAGTGGTATCAGAGCAGTTAGTCATCGGAAAGTGTCTACAGACCGTGTCTAGTAGAGTCTTGGTTATCGGTGTGTTGTGCACCACATCTATAACCAGGAGGCTGCAGGACATTTAGGATTGGTTTCCATTCTTCTAACTCTGAGATCGTGCGATAGAGCTGTGTTGTTAGGGTCGTCTCTCCCTAACGAGTTATGTTGATTGCGGCGAGGAAAGCGTGATGACCGGGAAAGATTATGTGGATTGCGTATCCAGGTTGGTAATAATTGTAGTATAGTTGGTATTATGACATACAGCTATACGGAGTTATGTTTGAGGGTCAGACGCGTGTTGCCTAGAATGATTTTAGATTACCAAAAATTGGTAAGGACTAAATAGACACCGGAAATGTATGAAACAGTTTAATGAATTATCATCAAAGTTTATATGCTAATTTGAAGTAATTAGGAGATGATGAGCCGTCTGAAAGGGTAATGAACCCTTAAGAAGTCACGATTAAAGGACTTAATGGAATGCCATAATTATAGATTAAGTTACGTGGTATGCTTAGGAGGATTGTACGGATGAGATCCGTATGGAGTAATTATGGTTGTTATGATTAAGATAGCACGATTGAGAGTTTATGAGAAGTTATTTTACCCGTTTACGGGGGACTGATAAGATAGGCTTAGAGCATGGAAATTACGAGCCTAAGAATATTGATAACCGCCGAGACCTTAAGAATATAAGGCCTTCTCGGGCATAAGATTTAATTCAGACTAAGGGTAAGAGTTAAGTACGATGGTGAGTCGGGTTGAGGGCCTATTACGGGTCGCCCCATAACCTAAAATGGAGTGAGATCAGTTGGTAGTAGTCCGCTACGTGACAGGGTCACGAGGGTGCAAGGCCCAAGTCTAGTAATTGTTTTACGGGTTCGTGGACGCGTTCCACCGAAATCGGATCGTGAGAGCCGGAAATGGCCTTATATTGTTCGATTTAGTAACTCCAAAGATTGGAGGCCATAATCAGTATGGAAGTTATGTACGTATGCTAGAATAAGTCGGGAAGTACGAAAATAGTGCGACCAGTAAGAAAGAGAGCAACCAAGTGTAAAGGAATAGAGCATGAATCCTTGAGAACCTTTCGAGGTAGCTACACCAGTGGGTGATTGGGTTGTAGCTGAGTGGGTACATAAGGATTGCCCGGTGATGATATACAATTGGCAGACCCTAGCAGACTTGATTTTAGTAAGTCTATGTGACTTGTCCATTTGAAATAAATAAATTGGTGATTGGAAGTATGTAGTACTTGAAATTGAAAGCTAAGAGACAGAGATAAGAACGTACGGTCATTGAAGGATTTCATGTTAAGTGCCCTTGGAGGTGCTTGGAGTTGTTTAGTGTGGCGGTCAGAGCCACGACCTTCCGGATAATTTCAGGAAAACGCGCAAAGCAAGAATAAGATAAGTGCGAGTGCTGCCTGCGGAAAACAAAAGACATCGTTGGTAGGTTTTGAAATTCTATACGATTATAAAGTGGCGCTGGGTGATTAAGATTATTAAAGGGAGATAAGCTCTCCCCCCCGCGTAACAGGATAGTTTTACGTATTATTGAGGGTTATGCGTACCCATATTATTTAAGCCATAGATATGGGACTGGTAAAGTCTCCGGCTTCGTTATGCAATAGGTTATAATTTTAGATAACCTTAGATAAAATGTATTGGGTTGGGGTAATTGAGGACGACACGAGGAAATGGTTGAAGAAGTTCCGTAAGGATATAAATGTTGGTAATAAGCATGAATGGAATTGTATGATCAAGATAGAAATATATATATATTTTTTTGCTAATAATGAGCATAAGGAAGAGTTATGACCAGAATGATAAAGAGAATGCAACTATGGTTATGTAAGTTGCACGAGATATGATTACCCCAGACTAGTGTAGAGACGATTAGTGAATGATGGACAGTAAGAGCGCCTCGATGAAAGGTGGCAAAAATATGTACTGACGAGAAAGATAGTAGGAAAAATACGGGGAAGTAAGAGACCCCAGGGCAACTTGAAAGGGAAAAGGTAAGACGAGTAGACACTCGAACGATGATAGACCTAATCATGACAAGATAAGAAATCGTGGCAAGCCATTGTATTATGTAATACCATGAATTGAGGTTGAACACCTGACTATAAGCTCTATGAGCTGGGAGAGAATAATAGGCTTACTACTTGACGAGATCAAGGAAACCTTCCCCTAAATTGTGACTGGCAGGAAGTCTTAGCCATGAGACAAACAAAGGAATCGAATCTAAGTATAGTGACCAAGTTTGGTTGCAACAGAGAAATGGAAACAGGAATCATAATTGAGATTATATCCCCGAATATTTCGAAAGTATGAGAAAGACTTCCAGTTATTGGAAGATAATTTGACTACGCCTACAGTTCTAACCCCTCATGAGGGACTAGAGGGTTAGGTTGTATTGTAACACTTTGGGTGTTGGGTTGGGTTGTGTGATGATGCAGTACGGTAAGGTTATAACTTATGCTTCCCGGCAGCTACGGGAGCACGAGCGGAATTACCCTAGCCACGAGTTAGAGTTCTTAAGGATTATGATGTTGACATCCTATACCATCCGGGGGAAGCCAATGTGATTACAGATGCTCTTAGTCGTAGATCTATGGGTAGTCTGTCAGATGGACAGCCAGATATACAGGACGTGGTCCGTGAGATTCATCAGCTACCGAGCTGAGGGGTTCGATTATGTGTTTCCGAGGTTAATGGAGTTTGGATCCGAGAGGTTGTCGAGTCTTCCTTCGTCGAGGAGGTGAAGAGGCGACAATATAAGGATCCAGTTCTAGTACGGAATCGAGATATGGCTCTTCGAGAGGAGAAAAGATTATCCAAGGTAGCACCGGTGGGGGTGCTAAGATATGAGGGCAGATTGTGTGTACCCGATGTTGCAGGACTTGTCAGCAAGTTTTAAGGAAGGCACACAGTGCTCGTTACTCTATTCATCCAGGGTCGACTAAGATGTATCATGACCTCAGATGTATGTATTGGTAAGATGGCCTGGAGAGGGACGTAGCAGAGTTGTTGCTCAGTGTCCAAATTGGCAGCAGGTCAAGGTTGAGCACCAGAAGCCCAGTGGGCTATTACAGGCGATTGAGATCTCGACTTAGAAATGAGAGGTGATTAATATGGATGTTGTTACAGGGTTGCATCGTACTCAGAGGAAGTGCGACTCCCTGAGGGTCATAGTAAACAGGCTGACGAAATCAGCCCATGTTTTTTCGGTCACGACCACTTACTCGGCTGAGGATTATGCTAGATTATATAACAGGGAGATTGTGAGACTGCACGGGGTTCCTACATTTATGATGTCAGACAGATGAGCCCAGTTTACGGCTAACTTCTGGAGGTTTTTCCAGGAGGGGTTAGAGACACAGGTGAGTCTCAGTGTTGCATTTCACCCTCAGACCGACGGACAGGCAGAGCGTACTATCCAGGCACTTTATGATAAGTTGCGGGCCTGTGTTATTGATTTCAGAGATAGCTGGGAGGATTATTTGCCTCTTATTGAGTTATGTACGATAACAGATACCCTTCCAGTATTCAGATGACCCTGTATGAAGCCTTGTATGAAAAAATGTGTAGGTCGCCGGTTGGTTGGTTCGACGTAGGCGGGGTTCATTTAATTGGCCCAGACTTGATTCAGCGGACTGTGGATAAGACGAAGGTTATCCAGGAAAGATTATTAGCAAGCTCAGAGTCGATAGAAGCTTTATGCAGATAACCGACGTCGACGCTTGGAGTTCAGATTGACGTTTTAGCATAAGTATTGATTATGTGGCCATGTGTGGCAAGTGTGATTATGTTGGGTGTAGTCAAGGGACTATGCCAATATCCGTTTAGATGGAACCTCGAAGGAACATTCGGGGACGAATGTTTCTAAAGAGGGGAGAATGTTACACCCCGTAATTCCAGGACATGTATATAAGAATGTACGTAAGGAATCAGGATGTTAAAATGTGAACGAAAGAAAGAATTGTTTTCCGAATAAAAATCTTTTCCTAACCTCGGGAAAGGATAACGTTTGTTATTTGAGATTTTTAGAATTTATCGGAATTATGGAAATGTCGGGAAAAAAATATTACGACGAATGAGAGGGTGACACGTGTCACCCCTTGCATGGTCTTGATCGAATGGGCCAAGGGTAAAATGGTCATGTGACCAAAGCTTAGATGATCAAGTCTTGAAAGCCCAAGCTTGACATAATTGACTAAGTCAATGAGCCCACTTGACTAGATTTTTTTAAATGAAATTCATCCAAGCCACACAAATGTTTTAATCTAGACCCTCCATTGTATTATATAATCATCCTAGTAGCAAGACAAGTCTCCACACTTAGAAAATTTTCAAGAAAAATTGAGTGCACTTGTGAGAGCTCTCGGCATAGCTCTTGTGAAAGAATAAAAAGGATTTCGTTTGTGGTTCAATAATCCCAATACTTTAACCCAAGGTTCCTAAGGGTATTGTAAGGTTATCTCAATAGAAAGATCCCGAAAAAACTACGTTTTCACGTTAGTCGCAAGATGGAAACCTAAGGTGTTCTTCAACTTTGAAGTTGGAAATTGAAGAGAAGTTGGTTATGAACTTCTAAGGGTTGCTTGGAGTGGATTGGAACGTCAAGAAGAGGAACTAAAGTTGCTAAGGATCGACTTTTACGCTTGGACATTATTAGGGCTTATTGAGGTAAAATTTTCGTCTTCTTAATGTGATTAAAGATTACATGTTATAGTAGTTGATAAATGAGCATGTGGTATATAGATTGAAGTTTGAAAAGATTTGGATCATGTCGACTTGTTATAAACCGAAAATGGGCATGTTAGCCATTTATGTTGTAATCAATTTGGTCGATAGTTACAATCGTCGCATGTTAAGAAAGAAAGGATTTATAGTTGTTGTAATTGTTATTATGCATATAACATGTTAGAATAACAACTTGGATTGAAAAGGAATCGAACGGAAATTGACATTGTTGTAGACATTGATTATACCCGAGAATTGCCTTAATTATTGGACAGTTTTGTATTAATTGTGGGGCAGAATTTTACAGGTCATGTTAGGCGTGTAATCCCCTTTGAATTGCTGAATTGTTGAGCCTTAAATGTGACATGTTTGGTTATTGAATTCGGGCCTTGAAAAAGGTGGAAAATTGCGTAGAAACAAAGGAAGTGCTGCCCGATTTTTCGTAGAATTAAGAGTCCTTACACTTAGAAATATTCTACGTCGAAAGCTAGTAGTTGATGGACGTATTATGGTCATTATAGGTTGACATTCTACGTGCGGCGTATTCAACTTGACAAGTGGTTTAAGTCGAAGAGGTATGTGAAACTTTTCTTATCTCTTGAGCATGAGTAGCTATAAATGTATAGTACGGTGGACGTACGAGATTTAAATGAATTTAATTTAATTTGGTATCCTTGACTTGTTTAAGAATGTCCAAGTTGGTTGAGTTAGAGAATTAACTCACTTGTTTTAAAGGTTAAAAATGTCTTAGTTTCTAAAACATAAAGTTAGTATAACGACTTTATGGGAAGGTGGTTATAACAACTTTATGGGAAGTTAAAATAATGGTTTATTCTAATAAGGTAAACACAAATTTCTTGACTTGAAAATATATAGAATACTTGATTTGGAAAGTATTGATTTCTTGAACTATTCTAAAGTTAAGAAACTTGATTTCTAAAGTTAAGAGACTTGAAGTATTTTGAAAGTTATGTAACTTGATTGGAAAGTATATGATACTTGGTTTTAAAAGTATAAGTCTCTTGGTTATAAAAAGAATGAATTTGTCCAAAACATAAAGAGTTATAACGACTTTATGGGAAGTTAGTTATAACGACTTTATGGAAGGTTAAGAAAGTGGTCTATTTTATAGGCACGAGTTGCCTAGGTTGTGAAAGTAGAAGTTACTTGGTTTTAAAGCCTTGAAATGAATTTCTAAAGGTGTAGTAACTTGATTTGAAAAATAGACATGCCTTGATACTACGAGTGTTAGTATCTTGGGGTTTTTATATAAAAAGAGTTCTTTTTAAAGGAACGGAAGTACGTTGTACTTTGGGTTAAATTCCCGGATTTTTCATGACATGTTAGTGCCTTAAGTTAAATAAAATGAGAGTGCATGATAATTAAGGCTAATAAGAAGTTAGGGGATTTCTTAACTTGCTTATGATAATTATGATAAGCCGGTGGTGCTTATGTTATGTTTGATAAGCCGATGGTGCTTATGTTATATATGATAGCCGGTTGTGCTAGTGTTATGTTATTCTTGCGGGATAAACCCCCGGGTTACTACTTATTCTATGGATTTGCTACCCATGATGCGAGTGCGGCGTTTGTACTCATTGCGGGCACACCGGGCCTAAGCGGGTGAAATAGTCCTGTGCGAGTGAAATAGTCCCATGCGAGGCGGATGACCTCATTGCGGGTCCACAGGACCTATGCGGGTGAAATAGTCCCAGGAGTAGGATTGCTTAATGATACTACGGGCGGGTGACCCTAATTTGATCATGAGCCTCCTATTTTTATGCAGTAAAGTATACTTTTGTTTACTCTCATTATTAATAAGGCACAGTGTACTGTTATTTTGGTTATCATACATGTCTCCAGCTTTATTTTTGACTATATGATTTCATTTTAGTACTTTCAGTATTCACATACTTAGTACATGTTGTACTGACCTCCTTCGGGGGGTTGCGTTCATGCCGCAGGTAGAGTTATACAGGTTGCTGATCCTCGCTCTTAGGATCACTGTTCAACTGTTGAGAAGTTCCATTACTCCGAAGGCTTATCTTTGATTCAGATCCCTGGTATTGTCGGTTGTTGTACATTCAGGGGTATGGCGGGGCTCTGTCCCGTCACAGTTGTTATGTCAAAATTCTTAGAGGTCTGTAGTCATGTATGTGAGTTGGTTGTAAAGAAAAAAAAATGATGTAACTGCTTTTGACTATTTATATATGTATATCCAGGAGGGCAGCCTCATCGGCTAGCCTGTTGTTTACTTCTTACTGATTTAAGTTGTGTGTTCTATGTATGTTCCGCTGACTTTCTCTGATGGTTACCTGTAAGGGTGCCTAGGTAGGGCACCAGTCGCGGGCCTGGGGTCGGGTCGTGACACTTGGATTAATCTATCACAATCTCACATATTTGACGTTTAGGCTCATCTCTGGCATAAGAGAGACCCAATGCATGTTAGGACACGCATTTGATTTTCATGCAATCTGCTTGCTATTTTTTGTTACCTTCCGCACTGTGTATATTATTTCCATGATTATTCATCCTATGTTAATTTGTTTTTCTTCATCTTTTAGGAGGTTTATTTTGCTCTATTTATTCTCAAGTGCAAAAAAAAACAAAAAAAAATTCTTTTACTTTAGCTTTTCGAACTACGCGTGTCTGATTCGCACCATACGGTGTGATACGTAGGTAACCCATCTTGGGTGTGACACCAAAAAAATCACAAAAATATTTTCTTTCTCATTCTATTCCCGAACTACGCGTGTCTGATTCTCACCACACGGTGTGATACGTAGGCAACCCATCTTGGGTTCGGAACCACATAAAAAAATGATAATAATAAAAGGGATGACATATTTGGTTCACCCATTCATTTCATTCATTATATCACACATTCATTTTTTTATTACATTCATCATATTATAGACATTCATTTTTTATTACATTCATCATATTATAGACATTCATTTTTTTTCATTACATTCATTGTATCATGGACATTCATTTTTTCATTACATTCATCATATCACAGACATTCATTTTTTCATTACATTCATCATATCATAGACATTCATTTTTTATTACATTTATCATATCATAGACATTCATTTTTCACTACATTCATCATATCACAGACATTTATTTTTCATTACATTCATCATATCACTGACATTCATTTTTTCATTACATTCATTTTATCTTGCATTCGTCTCGTAGTGGACGATCATTTGTTTTGCACAGTTTTTACTCTTGCTATCCTTTCATGTATAATTATTTTTCAAACATACATTTTATAACCAATCTGAACGAACTACGCGCATATGATTCTTTCGGCGGGATACGTAGGTAGCCCTACTCGGGTTCGGTGCCCTTTATTCAAAAAATACAAAAAACATATATATATATTTTTTTCAAGTATCATTTGATACCCATTATTCAAAAAATACAAAATATGTATTTTTCAAGTATCATTTGATACACTTTATTCAAAAAAAAAAATATAAAAATATACAAAAAATATTTTAAGTACCATTGTTTGACTTGGTTGATACCGACACATTTAGGAGTGTGCATAGGAAAGAATAAATAATAATCAGTATGGACTGACTTCGTGGTAAACCATAAATTCTTTTGGTACCTTTGATTCACGCCTGTAATGAAACTGTCTTGCATACTTTCAAGATAAGAACGAAACCAACCTCATCGTTTCATGTGCATTGTGTGGTGAGTTTTAGAATAAGTTCAATTGCATTGCATTGTGATCTAGAACTTGGCCGTAATGTTTGTTGAGGCAAAATCCTGAGTAACACTCGGTATAGGAAATGATTGTAGGCTTTCTTTGATCCGTTTGAGCCTTTTCAGCCTACCAAATAACATTATCCGTAGTACTCCCCCTTTGAGCCTAAAACCTATTCTTTTGACAACCACATAATAAGCCTATACCATTTTTGAGTGTATACACACACTATCCCTCTTTTGACCCGACTTCCTTGAACGCATTGGAAATGTGCAAATTGCTGATAAAGATTTGAGCTGAAGTTTTCAAAGACAAAAGTTGTCAAAGTCCCAAAAGGGAAAAGAAAAATAAAACAAAAGCAAATGACGACTTCACAAAAAGAAGAAACCAAAAGCCCTGACATTATAAAAAAAAATGATGAATGAAATAAGAAAATAACTCTGAAAAAGAAAAAAAGGGGCTCCAAATGAAAGATTCAAAAGAAGTCAGTACAAAAGAACTGGGACAAAAAATGAAGCAGATCAGCATTAAAGCGCACAAATATCAAGAACGGACGTAGTCCAACGCTCGAGGAAGGATTAGTCACTTTTTACCCAAATGATATCCATCCCTTCCCCCAAACCTACATTACAAGCCTGTGACAAACCCTACATGATCTTATACTGAAAGTTCTCACATTAGTGGATACTTACATGACGGCCAAGCCTATGGTATCACAATTGCATGCATTGAACATCTTTCTGAGTGTAAGTGTGTTTCTCTAAAATGTCCCAAAATTCAAAATACTGGAATATATGTGAGGATGAGACTTTATTTCAGTGAGGGCATTTGAAACATGAGGATGCGTATAGTTTGAAATCTTTGCTCGAAGCAAGCATCGACACTCAGGTATGTCTGAGGTACCATCTGAAGTTATAAGAATTACACCGAAGTCAGTCTCGGTTAGACTGAAAGCAAAAAAGAAAAACGAATCCTAAGCACAATACTAATTGTTTGTATCAACTGAAGTCAGAACGTGATTCTGTCTTTTCATTTTTTCTTTCCAGAAAAAACAACAAAATATATCTATATACTTTACATCATCTTTTGCATCACGAACTACGTCTTGACCTGATTCCCTCTGCGGGATACATAGGCGGCCACATTAGCTTCAGTCCCTTTTTTTTTAAAACTGTACAATCCTCTTTTGCTTGTCACGAACTACGTCTTGACCTGAATCCCTCTGCGGGATACGTAGGCGGCCGCATTGGCTTCGGTCCCAATCATTTGAAAATCATAAAAATCCTTATTTTGCATCATGAACTACGTCTTGACCTGATTCCATCGGAGGATACGTAGGCGGTCACATCGGCTTCGGTCCAACTTTTGAAAAACATAAAATCTTATTTTTTGCATCACGAACTACGTCTTGACCTGATTCCCTGCGAGATTCGTAGGTGGCCACATTGGCTTCGGTCCCACATCATTTGAAAATCATAAAAATCTTTATTTTTGCAACACGAACTACGTCTTGACCTGATTCCCTCTGCGGGATACGTAGGCGGACACATTTGCTTCGGTCCCACATCATTTGAAAATCATAAAAATCCTTATTTTTGCAACACGAACTACATCTTGACTTGATTCCCTCTGTGGGATATGTAGGCGGCCACATTGGTGTCACGACCCGACCCCGGGCCCGCGACTGGTGCCCTACCTGGGCACCCTGTTCAGGTATACGTCAGAGAATAGCAGCGGAACATACATGAAACTTATCAAATAAAAATAACGAGAAATTAAATTACAGGTTAGCCGATAAGGCTACCTTCCTGGACACATATACATATACATAGCAACAGCAGTTACATCCCTTTCTTTTTTACAAACCGACCCACAACATGTGACTACAGACCTCTAAGAATTTCAACTGTGGCGGGGACGGGGCCCGCCATACCCACAACATACATAACCATGACAACTCCGAACATCGAGCCATCTAAAAATCTTGAACTGAATCCTAAGCTCGCGGATCCACACCGTGTACCTAAACTCGCGGACATGACGCACTTCCGAAGGGTCGATAACTGCACCGAAATGGAACAGAAATAACGTACAGTAAACAGACCATAACTGTACAAAAGAATGACAAGGACAAGTATAAAACAATACATACCAGATCCTGCCGTGTCATTACCACTTATGAACTTAATCGCACCTTATTATCTTTTCCTGTCCCCTTAAGAGTTATAGCCATATCTTACGTACATACTTAAGAGAAGTCATTAAGTTCATTACCATTTAACTTACTTATCTTTCGTAACATAGTCCGGTCCCTTATGGAGGGACGCATATACTACCCGGCCCAAATCCTGGGTCGATAATGTCATAGAAACTCCTGAAATCAATCGTATATTAACCGTTCCTTTCCTTCTTTCAATAAGACTTA
This sequence comes from Przewalskia tangutica, assembly GCA_029844215.1. Taxonomy (NCBI): domain Eukaryota; kingdom Viridiplantae; phylum Streptophyta; class Magnoliopsida; order Solanales; family Solanaceae; genus Przewalskia; species Przewalskia tangutica. Next base: position 112,663,240 of record CM056718.1, read on the forward strand.
ACATCCTATTCTTTCGTACTTACTTAAGAGTTTAATCAAGTTTTTCCACATAACTTACATATCTTACATACCTTACATAACATAATCCGGCCCATTTGCGGGACACGGTGTACTGATGAATCGTGTGACATAATCCGGCCCGCCTGTGGGGCTCGGTGTACTGTGGAATCATGTAGCATAACCCGGCCCGCCTGTGGAGCTCGGTGTACTGTGAAATCATGTAGCATAACCCGGCCCGCCTGTGGAGCTCGGTGTACTGTGAAATCATGTAGCATAACCCGGCCCGCCTGTGGAGCTCGGTGTACTGTGGAATCATGTAGCATAACCCGGCCCGCCTGTGGAGCTCGGTGTAAGATGACGTAACGCCTGCAGTAGGCTCGGGGTAATATGGCGTAATCCACTATGTGTAGGCTCGGTGTATCTCATAACGTGTCCGGCCTATTTGTAGGCTCGTGTATTTCATAACGTAATCAGGCCTATTTGTAGGCTCGGTGTATTTCATAACGTGTCAGGCCTATTTGTAGGCTCGATTGTATTTCATAACGTAATCCGCCTATTTGTAGGCTCGGTGTAATTTTCATACGTAACATTTTAAAACGTATTGTTACCTCTTCTTAAGTCGTTATAACAACTTCCCATAAAGCTATTATAACAACCTTTCATTTTAGAGAACTCAAGGCACTTTTATTCTTACAACATTAGGGAAACTAGACCCAAAAATACCACGTACATACGTACTTAATAGAATCATAAACTTCTTTCTTTTTAAAACTCAAGTCATATACTCTTAAAATCATGTCATCAATACTTTTAGAAATCAAGTCCACAACTTGAAAAATAAAGTTTCATAATCCTTAGAAGATAACCAAAGTTCATAGTCTTAAAACCTTATAACGTACATTCTTTAAAGTCCACTTACTTATACTTATAAACAAATATACAAAGTTCCATACACTTCCAAGACCAAGTAACTTCTTCTCTTAAAACCATATAACTTTCACTTTTAAAATAAAACCCCTTTTCACATATAAATTCTAGTCATTTTCGAACATAAAATCCACTTACTTACTTTAAATAAATCAAGACACATAGTTTTAAATCAAATCTCATATTTTCCTAACCATCCTTACCAACATCTCCCATAAGACTTGGTAAGGACTTAGGACAATTTAACATACTTATAACTTAGGATAACTTAGACATAACCCTTACGTAGAGTAAATCAACATACATACTTCTTAACTTCTAAGAATAGAAGGAATCATGAAATAATACCACATGTATATTCCATACATAGAACCATGTCTAAAGAAGGAAGAGGTTCACATACCTCGCGACGATTGTCGACAAGTAGCAAAACGCTCCAAAGTACTTCAACCTTGATAGCTATTCCATCCTCCAAGTAGAATACGCTATACTAAGTACTTCAACCTATAATGGTCACAATACGCCCATTAACCTCTCACTTCATACGTAGAATTATTCTAAGTGCTAGGTCACTAATTCTACGAAAAATCGGACAGCACCTCCTTTGTTTCTACTTACTTTGCCACCTTTTTCAAGGTCGAATACAATAACCAAACAGCCCCAATTGGCTCACAATTTCTATAAGGTACTTCAATACAAATAAAAACTAAACAGCCCCAATTGGCTCACAATTTAGAAAGTAGTCCAATACCATTGAAAAACAAACTAAAAGTCCAATTCGGCTAACTTGAAGTACTACAACATCAATTCTTATCCAACTTCCATTTCAATCCAAGTTATTAGCCTAACATGATATCAAGTCGCAAGCGATTAACTACTACATACTCCAAGTAATTAACACGCGACGACTAAGCTAGTAACTAAATTGAATTACAAACTTAAAGGCTAAATCATGCAACTTTCGGATTCCATCCAAATATTCCATAACACATATCATTCTTCATAATATAATCCACATGATCATTTCTAACTACTACAACATGAAATCTTAAATTATAATAGCAAGACGGAGATTATTACCTCTTTAAGTTCAAAAATGATCCAAAACCCTAAGTCGATCCTTAGCAACTCCAACTCCTTTTCTTGACGTTCCAATCCGCTATTTGCAACCCTTAGAAGCTTATGAAGAACTCCTCTTCAAGTTCCCACTTCAAAGTTGAACAACTCCTTAGGTTTTCGCCTTGCGACTAACGTGAAAACGTCGTTTTTCCGAAATCTTTCTATTGAGATACCCTTACAATACCCTTAGGGACCTTGGGTTTAAGTCTTGTGAATAAAGGATCACAACTAAAATTTTTGTGTGGGAAAGATCATTGAACCCGTGAGCTTCTAAAGAGAACAAGAAAATGTTGAAATAATTCTAAGTGTTTGAAGACTTGCTCTTGCACTAGTTATGCTTATATAACACATTAGAGGGCTAAGACTTAAACAAATGGGTGGCTAAGATGATTTTCACAAGGATCAAGCCTATGTGGCCCTTTGACAAGTCAACTATATCAAGCTCTTCAATTAGCAAGACTTTATAATCTTTACCATGGTCAAATGACCCTATTGACCTTGCATTAATTCGACCAAGCCATGTGGGAGGGTGCCACGTGTCGCCCTCCCATTCGTCCATAAAATTCCGTAACCCTCGTGGGTCCCACAAAACGTAAAATTCCTCGGGTGGGCCCCACGCGACCAAATCCGTAAAAATAAATTTTTATAATGATAATAAGTTCCATACTCTTCAATTAATGCATTTTGAGAACCTAATTCTCACCAACGAACATTTTTCCTTTCCGACGTTCGGAAGATTTTCCGTCGGAAAAACAATTCTTTCTTTCGTACTAATTTCAAGTCTTGAGTTCCTTACGTACATTCTCTTAAACATGTCCTGGAGTTACGGGGTGTAACATTCTTCCCCCCTTAGAAACATTCGTCCTCGAATGTTCTTTCAGAGTCAAACTTATAATTAGCGACATAGTTTCCTTTCACAACCCCGACATACCAACAATGCCACACATGGCCCTAATACTTCGCACACGCATACTTGTCCATCATAAGCCCAAAAGAGATTACCTTTTCGTACTTCCAACTCTTTCTAACATACATACATAACTTCCATACCTTCCTGGTACCTAGTTAGTCTTTACCAATTCCTGGTGACCTAAACTCATTGTAGGCAACATGCGTCTGACCCTCATACATAACTCCGTATAGATGTATGTCACAATACCAACTATACTATAATCCATACCAACCTGGATACACAATCCACATAGTCCTTCCTGGGTCTCTGCTGCCTTTCTCGTAGCTGCAATCAACATAACTCGTTAGGGAGACGACCTAACAACACACTTTATGGCACGATCTCGAGTGAGAAGAATGAAACCAATCCTAAATGTCCTGCAACCTCACGATTATAGATGTGGTGCACAACACACCGATAATCAAGATTCTACTAGACACGGTGCGTAGACACCTTCCGAGGACTAATCGCTCGATACCACTTTTGTCACGACCGACCGGGCTCGCGGCGTGCCTACACAGGCACCTGTTGATATCGTCGAGAATAGCAGCGGAACATACATGAAACTTATCAAATAAAAATAACGAGAAATTAAATTACAGGTTAGCCGATAAGGCTACCTTCCTGGACACATATACATATACATAGCAACAGCAGTTACATCCCTTTCTTTTTTACAAACCGACCCACAACATGTGACTACAGACCTCTAAGAATTTCAACTGTGGCGGGACAGGGCCCCGCCATACCCCTGAACATACATAACCATGACAACTCCGGAACATCGGAGCCATCTAAAAATGCTGAACCAGAATCCTAAGCTCGCGGATCCACACTGTGTACCTAAACCTGCGGACATGAACGGCCACGAAGAAGTCGATCACAACGGTGCAGAAATGGAGCAGAAATAACGTCTGATGTGCACCATAAGCGTACAAAAGAATGACAAGGACAAGTATAAAACAATACATACCAGATCCTGCCGTGTCATTACCACTTATGAACTTAATCGCACCTTATTATCTTTTCCTGTCCCCTTAAGAGTTATAGCCATATCTTACGTACATACTTAAGAGAAGTCATTAAGTTCATTACCATTTAACTTACTTATCTTTCGTAACATAGTCCGGTCCCTTATGGAGGGACGCATATACTACCCGGCCCAAATCCTGGGTCGATAATGTCATAGAAACTCCTGAAATCAATCGTATATTAACCGTTCCTTTCCTTCTTTCAATAAGACTTAACATCCTATTCTTTCGTACTTACTTAAGAGTTTAATCAAGTTTTTCCACATAACTTACATATCTTACATACCTTACATAACATAATCCGCCCATTTGCGGGACACGGTGTCTTGATGAATCATGTGACATAATCCGGCCGCTGTGGGGCTCGATTATCTTGTGGAATCATGTAGCATAACGGCCCGCTGTGGAGCTCGGTGTCTTGTGGAATCATGTAGCATAACCTGCCCGCTGTGGAGCTCGGTGTCTTGTGGAATCATGTAGCATAACCGCCCGCTGTGGAGCTCGGTGTCTTTGTGGAATCATGTAGCATAACCCGCCCGCTGTGGAGCTCGGTGTAAGATGACGTAACCCGACTCTGTGTAGGCTCGGGGTAATATGGCGTGTCAGGCCTATGTGTAGGCTCGGTGTATCTCATAACGTGTCCGCCTATTTGTAGGCTCGGTGTATTTCATAACGTGTCCGCCTATTTGTAGGCTCGGTGTATTTCATAACGTAATCCGGCCTATTTGTAGGCTCGGTGTATTTCATAACGTAATCCGGCCTATTTGTAGGCTCGGTGTAATTTTCCTTACGTAACATTTTAAAACGTATTGTTACCTCTTCTTAAGTCGTTATAACAACTTCCCATAAAGCTATTATAACAACCTTTCATTTTAGAGAACTCAAGGCACTTTTATTCTTACAACATTAGGGAAACTAGACCCAAAAATACCACGTACATACGTACTTAATAGAATCATAAACTTCTTTCTTTTTAAAACTCAAGTCATATACTCTTAAAATCATGTCATCAATACTTTTAGAAATCAAGTCCACAACTTGAAAAATAAAGTTTCATAATCCTTAGAAGATAACCAAAGTTCATAGTCTTAAAACCTTATAACGTACATTCTTTAAAGTCCACTTACTTATACTTATAAACAAATATACAAAGTTCCATACACTTCCAAGACCAAGTAACTTCTTCTCTTAAAACCATATAACTTTCACTTTTAAAATAAAACCCCTTTTCACATATAAATTCTAGTCATTTTCGAACATAAAATCCACTTACTTACTTTAAATAAATCAAGACACATAGTTTTAAATCAAATCTCATATTTTCCTAACCATCCTTACCAACATCTCCCATAAGACTTGGTAAGGACTTAGGACAATTTAACATACTTATAACTTAGGATAACTTAGACATAACCCTTACGTAGAGTAAATCAACATACATACTTCTTAACTTCTAAGAATAGAAGGAATCATGAAATAATACCACATGTATATTCCATACATAGAACCATGTCTAAAGAAGGAAGAGGTTCACATACCTCGCGACGATTGTCGACAAGTAGCAAAACGCTCCAAAGTACTTCAACCTTGATAGCTATTCCATCCTCCAAGTAGAATACGCTATACTAAGTACTTCAACCTATAATGGTCACAATACGCCCATTAACCTCTCACTTCATACGTAGAATTATTCTAAGTGCTAGGTCACTAATTCTACGAAAAATCGACAAAGACCTCCTTTGTTTCTACTTACTTTGCCACCTTTTCAAGGTCGAATACAATAACCAAACAGCCCCAATTGGCTCACAATTTCTATAAGGTACTTGATACAAATAAAACTAAACACCCCAATTGGCTCACAATTTAGAAAGTAGTCAATACCGTTTGAAAAACAAACTAAAAGTCCAATTCGCTAACTCAAGTACTACAACATCAATTCTTATCCAACTTCCATTTCAATCCAAGTTATTAGCCTAACATGATATCAAGTCATGGCGATTAACTACTACATACTCCAAGTAATTAACACGACGACTAAGCTAGTAACTAAATTGAATTACAAACTTAAAGGCTAAATCATGCAACTTTCGGATTCCATCCAAATATTCCATAACACATATCATTCTTCATAATATAATCCACATGATCATTTCTAACTACTACAACATGAAATCTTAAATTATAATAGCAAGACGGAGATTATTACCTCTTTAAGTTCAAAAATGATCCAAAACCCTAAGTCGATCCTTAGCAACTCCAACTCCTTTTCTTGACGTTCCAATCCGCTATTTGCAACCCTTAGAAGCTTATGAAGAACTCCTCTTCAAGTTCCCACTTCAAAGTTGAACAACTCCTTAGGTTTTCGCCTTGCGACTAACGTGAAAAGCGTCGTTTTCGAAATCTTTCTATTGAGATACCCACAATACCCTTAGGGACCTTGGGTTTAAGTCTTGTGAATAAAGGATCACAACTAAAATTTTTGTGTGGGAAAGATCATTGAACCCGTGAGCTTCTAAAGAGAACAAGAAAATGTTGAAATAATTCTAAGTGTTTGAAGACTTGCTCTTGCACTAGTTATGCTTATATAACACATTAGAGGGCTAAGACTTAAACAAATGGGTGGCTAAGATGATTTTCACAAGGATCAAGCCTATGTGGCCCTTTGACAAGTCAACTATATCAAGCTCTTCAATTAGCAAGACTTTATAATCTTTACCATGGTCAAATGACCCTATTGACCTTGCATTAATTCGACCAAGCCATGTGGGAGGGTGCCACGTGTCGCCCTCCCATTCGTCCATAAAATTCCGTAACCCTCGTGGGTCCCACAAAACGTAAAATTCCTCGGGTGGGCCCCACGCGACCAAATCCGTAAAAATAAATTTTTATAATGATAATAAGTTCCATACTCTTCAATTAATGCATTTTGAGAACCTAATTCTCACCAACGAACATTTTTCCTTTCCGACGTTCGGAAGATTTTCCGTCGGAAAAACACTTCTTTCTTTCGTACTAATTTCAAGTCTTGAGTTCCTTACGTACATTCTCTTAAACATGTCCTGGAGTTACGGGGTGTAACAATTGGCTTCGGTCCCACATTGTTTGAAAATCATAAAAATCTTTATTTTTGCCTCATGAACTACGTCTTGACCTGATTCACTCGGCGAGATACGTAGGCAGCCACATCGGCTTCGGTAACACAATTTGAAATCTTTTATCTCTTATTTTTCACATAACAAATAAGCTCATATGATCACTTTGATATAGCAGGCAGACTACCTACACAGAACTTGATTTTGTCTAGTGGAGAGTCCAACATCCTCATATACCAGAAATCGGAGCATATCTTGAGGATCATATTCATGTTTGGCATCTATACAAAAACGCCATCTGTACCTACAGGGTCCCATCTGCATTATGTCCGTACAAGAATGGTGTTTCGACTCACAGGGTCATATTCTCATCCTTATCTATTCATTTTTACATTACTTATATTCATGCATTAACTTTTCATCCATATTGGGTTTGCAAGAACTTCAACATCATTTCAGCCAATGCGGGTCAAAACGCAGCACGTCTATACAACGATGACATCAGTATTGCGCCTGTACACCGGCATCTTCTTCACTTCATCCATACAACAACGACATCTGCATTGCACCTGTACACCGGCGTCATCTTCACTTCGTCCATACAACGACGACATCTGCATTGCTCCTGTACACCGGCGTCATCTTCACTTCGTCCATACAACGATGACATCAACATTGCACATGTACACCACCGTCATCTTCACTTCGTCCATACAACGACGACATCAACATTACGCTTGTACATCAGCGTCATCTTCACTTCATCCATACAACGACGACATCTGCATTGCGCCTGTACACCGATGTCATCTTCGCTTCGTCCATACAACGACGACATCTACATTACGCCTGTACACCGGTGTCATCTTCCCTTCATCCATACAACGATGTCATCTGCATTGCGCCTATACACCGGCATCATCTTTCCTTCGTCCATACAACGACGACATCTGCATTGCGCCTATACACCAACATCATCTTCCATTCGTCCATACAACGACGATATCTGCATTGCGCCTGTACACCAACGTCATTTTCGCTTCGTCCAATACAACGACGACATCTGCATTGCGCTTGTACACCGGCGTCATCTTCACTTCGTCCATACAACGACAACATCTGCATTACTCCTGTACACCGGTGTCATCTTCGCTTCGTCCATACAACGAAGACATCAGCATTGCGCCTGTACACCGACGTCATCTTCACTTCGTTCATACAACGAAGACATCAACATTGCGCCTGTACACCGGCGTCATCTTCACTTCGTCCATACAATGACGACATCGGCATTGTTCCTGTACACCGGCGTCATCTTCACTTCATCCATACAACGACAACATCTGCATTACGCCTGTACACCGGCGTCATCTTCGCTTCGTCTATACAACGACGACATCAGCATTGCGCATGTACACCGTCGTCATATTCACTTCGTCCATACAACGACGCCATCTGCATTGCGCTTGTACACCAGTGTCATCATCAACACAATGACGACATCATCATCGCGTCAACATAATGACGCCATCAACATCGCCAGGACAATGACGACATCATTATAGCATCAACACAATGACACCATCAACATCATCAACATAAAGACGACATCATCATTGCATCCAGAAACGACGCCACTTTCGTCCAGAAATGACGAACATCTGCTTCATCCAAAAACGACGCCATCTTCATCTTGAAACGATGAACATCTGCATTGCGTCCAGTTTTGACATCATCTTCGTCCAGAAACGACGAACATCTGCACTGCGTCCAGAAACGACGCCATCTTCATCCAGAAATGACGAACATTCGCATTGCGTCCAGAAACGACGTCATCTTCATTTTCATCATCTTGACCTAGGGAACAAACACCCTAGGCATTTCAGGGAACAAATACATTGTCTCTTCCAGCACCCCATCACAACTGTAATCCAGTGTCATCAAGATTCGACACTGGGACAAATTTTTGAATCGGCGTCAGCTCGACTTTTATTTTCTAGCATCGTAGCAACCCAGTGTCATCATAATTCGGCACTGGGACAAAATTTTGAAACTGCATCGGCTTTGCTTCTAATTCTTTTTTAAATTCCGTTTTGCCCATTCATTTTCTTGATCTTTGTTCTTATTCTGACGATGAAGACAAAATTGGCTACAAGTCAACGTCTTTGTCCGAAAACTCTTTCATCGTCTTTAGTCAAAGAGGGACAAGTTGTTGACACCCAATTTTGATCCATCTTTTGGTTATTTATTGTAACTTTAAGTACTTTTTGACACATCATATTTATCATTATTTTCTGCATTTTTATACCATAATCATATTTTTTCTAAATATTCTTTGCAAAAAGGCATCACATTTTTTAATTAAGCATTAAACATTTTTAAATATTGTGTTATTATTATTACATTGTCATTTTATTTTAATAATTTTGCATCTCTTTAATAATTAAATGTCGTCGCATTTTTATTAGACATTAAACATTTCTTAATATTACGTTTTTATCATATTGTCATTTTATTTTAATTATTTTGCATCTTTTTTAATAATTATTCTTTTAATAATGAATCTTTTGTATTTTAGTCCAAACCAAAATCAGTCCAAATTAAACACTCTTTTTATTTTACACCAAAACCAAACATCCCTTTATTTTCCCCTCTAAAAAATCAAACCCACTTTTCATTTCCCCCATCAAAACTAAACCATAATCCTACCTTTATAAAATAAACACTACCCATCTTTCTTTGTACTTCCTTCAGCAGCCGCACACCTTAAATGACCATCTCCCCTTTCAAATTTTATGTACCCCACCCTTTCTCCTCGTCAACCACCACACCCTCATTGTCGATCACCACCGCCAGCGAATCCCAACCCACGTCATCCCCACACCAGTGTTGAACCTTCTCCCGTCATCGGCACACAACACAAACCATCACCAGCAAAACATACCGTCAAACAACCACCACCACTGAAAGAGGTTGACCTCCTTACTTCTCTCATGGTACACTCCTCTTCCCGCCGAGCCCCTTTTCTCCTCGGTCCACAGAGATAAAATGTAGGACTGGTGCTCACCGCCGACCTCGCTGCCTCTAGTCCATCGTGACGCAAAGATCCAACACCCTCATCGCCATGTATTCGCCCCATCGTTCGTCGACCACTCATCACTGTTCACCGTCGAATCCCACTGTCCCGTGACCCCACTACAGCACCACTTCAGTCGTCCTTTTTGCAAGTGTTGGTGTCGTTCCGGCCTTTCCCCGATGAGGCGACGCCAACCCATTTCCCTTTTTGGTGTGTTGTTGTTTGTGGGGATGATTTTCTCATTTTTGTTTCATTTGGCCGGAGCTTGAGCTCCGGCGAGGCTACTGTTTGTTTGCTCTATCTGTTTTGCTAACGTATTGCTCGTTTGGGTGGCTTTGTATTTGTGATGTTTCGTTCTTCTAAGTATGTCAGATTTGCTGGTTTTGAACTGATCTTGCTAATTGTTTGCGCAGATAATTTTGCCCGGATAATTACTCCGGCGTGTGCATTCATGGTGCCATTTTTTTTATCGTTAATGTCACTATGTTTGCCATTTTTTACTACTTTTGGGCTATTTTTGCTATTGATTTTGGACTGGTTTTTTGGCGTTTTGCTTCTGATTTTGGACTGGTTTTTAGGCGATGTTTGCTACTGATTTTTGGACTGGTTTTTGGGCCATGTTGCAACTTATTTTCGGCTATTCTGTTGCTTATTTTTTGCTATTTTGTCGGACTGAGTTTGGTCCTTTTGCTACTGATTTTTGACATCTTTTTGCTGGTTAATTGATAATGAACAAGATACTACACTTGAATGACCAATGAAAAAATATCCATCGATTTTTTAGGCCTCCACAGTTGCAAAGACAAAATAAAATCTTCGGGCGTTGATGATTTCTTCTACTTACACCGGATGCCAACATACGCTGGCATGGCGATTAGATTGACTAATAAGTCACTAGTTCGCATCCAAGACTTGTTTAAGACGTCCCATTTTATTTTATATATCTGATCCCTCCATAATTAAAACTATTATTGTTTTGGCGCGGATCCGAAAGTTTTATTTATTTTATTGTTTCTAACAATTTGGCCGATGAAGGAATCTTCGTCTGATTTCCAAGGCCTCCCATGTATAAAAGACGGGTTATATTTTTAGTTTACTTATTAATTCTTATCGCTACTTTAGAATTATTTACTCTCTAACACTTTTACTAAGTGTCTATATAGGTACCCGGAGATACATTTCAAGAAGATAACCTTCGAAAATTTATTTTTGTTATTGTATTTAAATTCAGTTTTTATTTCATTATGTATTATATTTTCAAACATTCTTTTCTTTAAGTATATATATATTTTTAAGTACATATATTTTCTAAAGCTTGATAGATAATTAACCTAGGTTTGACCAGATAACCGCAAATTAGCGGATCTTAAAGGATGTCTAACCCATTCCCTTTAGGATAATAAAGAATCCTGATCCAGAATCTCATTAATTTCACATACCATTAAAATGGAGATTAATTGCAGTATTTTTATTACAATAGTTCAAGTGTCCTAATTCACTTAACTAATTAGGTGGTGACTCCTCAACATAGCATTTTCATGCATCCAGGGAACCGCGTCAAAAGAGCAACGTGGCAGTTCCATTCCGGCTCCGAGGTCAAAAATGGGCGCGACAGGTATCCCAAAAACAATCGTTTTACCTATCAAAATGAAGATAAGATATGTGTATACTCTATCGTCTTCAGACTTCACGATGTAAAATTCCACTGGATATGTTGTTGTAATAATAGTGATACGAAAGGAAGATATTGGAGAGTTATGTTTTTCTTTAAATGCTTTTCAATTCAAAGCATGCATTGGTAGGTAGAATTTTTTATTTCTCTCTCCCGATGGTAGGTAGGATTGGAATAAGGAGTACTATATGATATTAATCCCTTCTCGTTAAAATAAATAATAATAATAATAGGAAATCCTGCTGCTGGATCGCACATGGCCAGGTCATTAATACCCATATGTACCATATGCATTTCTTTATTCAAATCAGTGTCTATCTACCATTTTTTCATTTTATTTAGTACTTTTAATGACATCCAGATTGGGGTTGTTGGACTGGGTCATTCACCAAAACCCAGATGGTATTCGTGTGAAAAAGTATTTGTTTAATCAGGAAAATCCCTTCATTTTTTTGATACATCTAAAATCCCTTCAACCCCTAGAACAATAGTCCTAGTTACCTCCAATTCTTTGATGAGGGTAAAGTCCCGAAGGCGAAATCCTCACCTGCATCAGAGGTTCTTTGTCCAGGTGGGATGTAAATCGAGGGATATGCGCGAGTGACAGCCCTGTAAGAGAGAGGACCAACGGAACACGAACCCAACAACAACCCTTGCAATATTTCAGCAAAGACTGTCACCACAAAGATTCGAACCCGCGACGTCAAGGTGGTTGTACCCAATCACCTTGTCACTTAACAACTCGTCTGTGCCCCTGAGGACTAGTTACCTCCAATTCTAATAGTATGACAAGTTCAGAAACCGGGGGTGCCGGTGAAGGAAAGATGAACTCATTGTTTTACATTTTTCAGCTAAACGACAATACGTTTCATATGACTATATGTTATTTAGTCTTTCATTTCTTGTTAGTTTAGTCATTTCTCACTTCCGGTTGCTCCTAAGATTAGAATACATATAGTAATTTACCTCTTTATTTGGACCCATGGAGAAACATCCTTTGGTTAGTTGGATTAGATAATTCCGCCATTTTTAATAAAAATGATCTTCCAAACTAATTAATAATTATAACCAGACGCAGGATAATTAATATAATCCTGCAAGATATCCCAAGATTAAATAGCAGTTTGGTGCACTAAGTTTCCGCTATGCTCGAGGTTCAGGGAAGAGTCGGACCATAAGGGTCTGTTATACACAGCCTTATCCTACATTTCTGCAAGAGATTGTTTTCACGGCTCTAACATGTTACCTCCTGATCACATGGCAGCACTACTCTAACCCGTGACCTCCTGATCACATGACATCAATTTTACCAGCTACAACAAAATTATCATCCTTTATCCCATGTCTTAGAGAACAAAAGTTTAGACTCGTATCAGATCTTATTGTCGTGATATATATTTTAATTATTTGAGTACACCTTATATTTTGTTCTTTATAAGTGTAGTACTACGTTAAAATCATTTCAAAAGATAATTGCACTACTATCCAACTTGCGGAGTAGTAAAAAAGAATTGATTCTTCAAAGACTTTTTATAGTCGAAAGTCATCCATGGTGGAGGATGGGGGTTAGTGTTGAGAATATTGAGAAGTGCACACAAGTACCATAACTTGTGTTGTTTGTAATACTTATTGTAATTACATAGCACTTAGTACAGTTAGTGAGGTGGTTAGAGTTGATTAGCAATTATGAAAGGTAGTTAGTCCTTTTAGATATTTGTTATGAGATAGTTAGATATTTTAGTCTTTTTACTATCTTGTATAAATAAGGAATATGTTGAAGAGGAATGTAATCAATTCATTTTTCCTCCACTGCACTCTATTCCTTTTCTTCCTTTCTGCTTTACGAACTGCACCACCGACTCAATGGTGGTGCATCATATTCATAATCAATTTCACTCCTTATCATGGTATCAGAGCCTCTGATTACGCGTAAGCTTTAGGATATATTTATTAACAGTTCAAAACTGAAGATCGGATCAAGTCCTTAGTCACATGCAACTGTTGAAATTGAATTAATCGCATGCAATTGGGATCGGGAATAATAGTAGATCATATGCAAGGAATTTCATGACTGATTACAGTCGAGGATACCTAGGATTGTAGTTGATCGATTGAAGGAGATTTGATCAAATTGAAGGAGAAATATGTAGTTACGGCTAATCGATTGAAGGGGTTTTTAGTCGATTGAAGAAGTTTCAGGTGATTACATTTGTTTGATAGAAGATCTGATTGATTGTAGGAGTTCAATACAACAACTATGGAAACAGTTGAAGAATCAACATCCGTTGCTGCTGCTGTAGTGGTTGACCACAATCATCCACTCTACCTCTTCCCATCGGATGCTCCAGGATCTTTGTCTATTGGAGTAATCCTAACAGGTATGGATAATTATACCTTGTGGAGTAGAGCTATGAAATTAGCTCTGTTAGGGAAGAATAAAATTGGCTTTATAGATGGAAGTGTAAGACGAGAATTGTATCATGGATCCCTATCTGGTTTATGGGAGAGATGTAATGCTATAGTAGTGTCGTGGTTAATGGGAAATGTGAGTAAGAATTTACTCACAGGGATGTTATATAATGTGGACTCACAGGGTGTAACATCCTTCCCCCCCTTTAGAAACATTCGTCCTCGAATGTTCATAATAAGTCTTATGATCTAGAAATTTCGGCAGAGTCTCCTTTATAACTATGCATATCCACTCATAATTAGCGAACCAACAGATGCCTCACAGGGCCACAATATAACACATATATAATTCACCAATCACTATAATCAAATAAGAGTTGAATTGAATTACATGTAGGCCTATGGAACAATTGAGGATACTTCTTCTGAGTACGAGGTAAGTCCATATTAATCACTCCCCATTTAACTATCTTACTTACTAGTCTTAGTCTGTAACCTTCAAACATCTGCATTATCTGAGGAAGTACTTTAGAATATTTTGTTGCCATGAAAATATGAGTCTGTACATCTTATAGATAGTCATATTGATCTCATATATCACCCTGTGGATAGTCATCTGCCTTCATGCAACACAATATTTCCCCATTCCCATATCTACCGCATAGTGATAAGTGGTACAGCTCTGAATACTACTTTGAACTTGAAGGGGCAATAATCATTCACCACACTTGCAATACTTGTGTCACCTAGAAACTGAGTTGTAATACCTACCTCAGCGTTACCGTATCTCTAAAAACAAACAAATAATCCACGGTCTCATATTGTCTATTATCACAACAATAACATGTAGCCTCAGTCTCTTTTCCAACTCTTCTTAGAACATCCCCACTTGTATTTAAAACTCCCATAATCTCTAAAAGAAGAATACAATCCTAAAAGGTAATCCTGAATACTCTCATCCATCGTGTATTGCAGGGACAATATACTACAAAACTCCTAGTTTTCACTTGTCAACCCAGAAATTAGCAGTTCCACTCCTTGGCTCCTACCATATCTCCTGCTCTATGTCATCTATAGCTTCCAACATCAATTTTCATAGACGAGAGCATCATTTCTATTGTACATTTAGAGGATAATGTCTCTTGCAATATTTGATCCACATAAAATTATCTCACAATCTGTTAAATGTTCGGAATTTCACAAAGGTTTAGCACATAAGGCTTTAGACATATCAAACAATGATCTAAGTTCTATGCTCCCTTTATCTCTAGGTAAGCACATATTCAATCATGAGGACTAATGCCTCATTCTACCTTCATCTCTATTATTCCAATAACATTTCAAAAACTCTATGTAACTCATTTATAAAATATTTTGGAGACAGTATAGTTAATAATAAATGGATTAACATACTTAAAAGAACACTGGTTATCAAAGTAGATTTTTCTTCAAATGAATGTAATCTTCATTTCCAGACTTGTAATTTATTCCACACCTTCTTTATCAAATTATTGTAATTATCTTTCATTTTCCTTGCCTGAGGTATGAAATAAACTTACCCCTCGGCGATGCTGCATTCCCCTTCTACTCTATAATTGGCTCGCCCGGAAACTAATATCGAACTAACTTATCTCTACAATCGACGTTAGCAAAACAAGAAGCCAACCAATCCATACCCATAATAACATCAAAGTCAGTCATATCTAACTCTATCAAATCTGCTACGGTATGCCGACTATGTGCAACCACCGAACGCTTTCTATATACCCGCTTAGCTATGACAGAATCTCCCACCGGCATAACAACCTCTTCAATGCATCACTTTTTGCATATACCATAGTATATCTACCTAAATCATGTAACTCTTTCACCCTTGAGTCCTTAAGTTTGTCATATTGATCACCCCTTATATTATCTCTGATTAAGTTTCTCTGTTGATCAATATTTAGAATAGACATATCCACTTCCACTGCAATATTCTGCTCCATATTAACTTTTGCTGATACCAAAGCTCCTTCAACCTATTCTTTAGTAGTAAGAGTTGCTTCTGATTCTTTCATCAGTTGTGGGTCCTCGATGAGTTGTTCTACTTCTACCACATTACCATTGTTATCTTCCTTATTATATTTATTACCATATTCTTTCTCAGTATCTCTTTGTTCCTCCTTATTCTCATTATTACCATTTGTCTCCTCAAGTGGCATTTGTTCTTATCCTCTTGTTGGACTTACTGACTCAGTTGTATCTTTGGCTGCATCAACAGTTGCCACTTTGGCTACATCATACTGAATATCTATTATCACTTTGTTGAATTCATCTATATCTTTGTACCTCTCTTATCTGTTTTCCACCCTTCTATTACTGTCTGTAGAAATTCAGGATCCAACCTTCACATATTAAAGTTTCTTTACCTGTACTGATTCTATATGCCTCCTTCTCACCTAATTATTCCAAGAGAATGATCATATAGGCCTGGTTTCATGAAATGCACTTTAGAAGCACGTAGATTATCAACCCATGCTTGATTAGTAAGTACTGCTATATAATGCTTAAAATCCCTTATCTCTGTCATAGCGACATGACACTTCACTCTTTCATTTCTCTTTAATATCCAGTTAAAATCACTCATTATTGCCTATAGACCTTGTACCTGGCCACATAACCTTCTAATATCTATCCACATTTTTTTTTTCAATTTCTGTGCGCTGAACACTACTCTTTACGATATTTTAAATGTTTGACACAACTATACACTAATAGGATGCTCATCATTCCCAAGTTCTAAGTCATTTGCGAAAGAAACTCAAATAATCCCCATGTCCAATACTTCCCAGAACTCGATCCAAAAATAGAAAGACACTTTCATTCGTTTATATCAATCTTATTATTCAAGAAGTAATAGCCCCTTCTTATTCTTACATGAGAACAATATTCTTTTGCAGTTTCCTACCTTCACATAGTCCATCAACATGGTATACCATAAAACAATCACAGATTCTAACAATTAGAGCTCAAAATTTAATTAGAGGTACGAATGAGAAAAGAGTAGATACACTTCATTTTCTATCTTTGGAAGGAAAAGTTCAATCTCTGTAACTATAGAGCAGATAACGTGGCATAATGGAGTACCAATTCATAAGATAGAGAATGATGTAATACATTTCACAAATTGACACCTCATTTATGGTCTGAGAGAGATCTTTCTCTCTTCTTTTTTCCTTTCTTGTATCTTCTCACTACTCGTAATTATAAACGACTTCATTATTTTAACACTTGTTCACCCATTTCTTACTTATCGTACTTTTCATAATTTCAACATATTCTAGTATACATACGTAATCTCAGACATTACTCCTGGTTCCAATCCTTGACAATATCATCCCTTAAGCGATAAATTGTTAACTTATTCCCTTATTCGGTACGTAAAAAGTTGTGAAGAGTTACCTTACCTAACGTTGACCTAGTACCTCCAAACCTGATCATCATACTTCTATTCAAATTCTTCCACTTCCCTTATAGCTTGATGCACTACGTTAAGTCCAATTAACTCTGATTTGCCCTTCCGGGCCACTGCCACTTTCTTTGGAGGCATAACTGCAACCATAATAATTCGTTAGGAGAGGAGAATTATCCTGATGAAACAACTCTATTGCACGATCTATGAGATGAAAGAATAGAAACCAATCCTAAATGTTCGGCAGCCTCCTGCGTATAAGTATGGTGTACAACATACCCATACACAAGACTCTACTAGACACGGTCTATAGACATTTCGAGGACTAACTGCTCTGATACCACTTTTATCACGACCCGATGGGCCGCGACTAAATGCCCTAATGACGCCATTATATTAACATGTTACACATAATCCAACTAACACTAAGGACAATGTAAAATCCGGCAGCATAACACTGCAATCATAACATACGTCTGAATAGGCAAGCCGACAAGACTGCCTTTACACACGAACAATCCTGAGTAGTCATGTTACACCCCGTAGTTTAGGTCATGCTTTTGAGAACTTACGAAAGGAAGTGAGACTTAAATTTTAGAATGATGGGTCGACGGAATGTTTCGGACGGGTTGTTAGTCAACTTTGGGACAGTTTTCGTCCAGTGGCATTAAGAGTTCCTAGGTGTTTAAAAGGACTAGTACGTAGTTCGTTAAGTCTAGTTCCCAACGCAACAAATCGTTCGTCGATAGGACATCGGAGTAGAAAGTTATGAAAGTTGCAAGTTCAGTGCGCTGTTGAGCGGAAGCAAATTTTCGGTCAGGGGCCGCGACGCCGGATGCAGGGCCGCGGCGCCGGACACACTGAAAATCCTCTGAAGTTGCAGCGCCGCGGCGCCGGAAGTTCCGAAAGTTCGCAGAGGTTCAGCGCCGCGGCGCCGAGGCGGAGTTTTTGCGGAAAACTGAGGAAAAATCAGATATTTTCTTTTAAAAAGGCCATGGGAGGGTGACAAGTGTCCCCCCCCCCATCTGATTTTTGCATGTCCTATTTATTGACCAAGTCTTGAAGACTTGGTCATTCTTGAAAGCACCTCCTTCTCTCTAAAATTAAAAGCTCTCCCTTCTCTCTAGAAATTCAAGAAGAAACCAAGGCCTAGAGGAAAATTTCAGAAAAGTGGCAAGAAGGAAACTTGTTGGCAAGCTTGTAGGGGTTTCGTGAAGGTGATTGTGGAAAGAAGACAAGTGAAAGTTGTTGGATTAATTTGGGTAAGCTCTAAGGTAACAATCTCTTCTTTATTCTTGAGTAAATTGTGTTGCATGTGAGGAAGAAAAGACTTGGAGTGGACAATATTGCTTTTAGGAATATTGCATGTAAGAATAACGATTTGGATTTTAAAGGATTAGATAAGGATGTTATGTGAGCATGTTGTAGCCAAGATACTACCTTAAAATTATTGAATTGGTTAAATTGTATTGTGGGGCAGAACTTTACACGCCCAAGATTAGGCGTGTAATCCCCTTTGTATTGTTGGATTATTGGGCCTTAAGTGGCGTTTGGATATTGAATTCGTGCCTTGGAAAGGTGGAAAAGTACGTAGAAACAAAGGAAGTGCTGTCCAATTTTCCATAGAATAAGTAACTTTATGCTAGAATATTCGACGAAGAAGTTTAGACGTTAATAGAAGTATTTGATTATTATAGGTTGATACTCTACGCGCGGCATATTCGCCTTGGCAAGTGGATTTAGCCGAGGAGGTATGTGATTCTTCCTATCCTCTTGAGCATGATATTTGTAAAATATATAGTACGGTAGACATACGTGTTTCACTAAATTTGGTTGCACCTTGAGGTTTTTTGACTTGAGTCCAAAATGTTAAGAATCTTGAAATACTTCAAAAAGAATTATGAACCATTATTTTAAACGGAAATTAATACTTGGGTTTAAAAGAATAAGTTTCTTTTGGTTTTCCAAACAAGTGTGGATGTTTTGAGTTATTACAAAGTTTAAGTGTTATACTAGCTTTATGAGAAGTTAGTCATAACGACTTAAGAAAGATAAAAAGAATGGTTTACTTACTCGCTTTATAGTAGCCTTGTAATGATTTCTGAATGTGTGGTAAGTTGGCTTGATAAGTAAATATGTTGTGATACTACGGGTGTTAGTGTCTTGAGATTTGTTGTGGTAAGGGGGTTTCTCTTATTGTGCTTATGTTATTTACGATGAGCCGGTTGTGCTTGTGTTATATCACTTACCCCCCTGACTTGTTAAGTTACCGCGGGTTAGCTACCCCCGATGCGAGGAGTACCTCATGCGGGTCCATCCCGACTATGCGGACTCTGAGTCCGAGAACCACTCGGGTGTATTCTGGCCGTCACGAGAATACCTCATGCGGTCCAGTGGCCATGCGGACTGCGGAGTCGAGAAAATACCGCGGGTTATGTTATACCGTGGTTCGTGCCCGTCGCGTATGGGGCCGTCGAAAGGAGATAGGACTCAAATCGAAAAACTTGGTCGAGGGCTTGGCGCCGGAGCGAAGCGCGGCGCTGGCGAAATTCATGGCGCGGCGGAAATCGAGCGCGACGCCTAAAGTTCAAGTCGCGGGGAGTTGCGGCGCGCTGCGCCAACGCAGCGCGGCGACTACGGCGCCACAGGCCGAAATCTGGCGGAAAAACTTAGGTAAATCTGATCTTTTCTTTTAAAAGGGCATGGGAGGGTGACAAGTGTCCCCCATCGATTTTGCATGCATTATATTGACCAAGTCTTAATTAAAGACTTGGTCATCTTTCATCTCTCTCTTAGACAAAGCTCCTCCTTCTCTCTTAATTATTTCAAGTTCCTCCTTCTCTCTAAAACTCCAAGAGATATTCTAGCCTTAGGAAAAATCTGAAAAGTAAAAGGCAAGAAGGAAGCTTGTGGCTAGCTTGTGAAGGTTGTTGTGGTGGTATTCTTGGAATAGAAGCTAGCAAGTTGTTGGATAAATTTGGCTAAAGCTCTAAGGTAATGATTCTTCCTTTATTATTAGTTTTTAGTGTTACATGTTAAGAAGAAAGAACTTGTGGTAGTAAATAATGCTATTAGAGTCATTGCATGCAAGAAATGTGGTTTGGGTATGAAGGATTTGACTAAAGAGATATTATGAGCATGTTGTAGCCTACAAACTACTTTAGAATTGTTAAATGTATTATTATAACTTATGGGGCAGAATTTTACACACCCAAGATTAGGTGTGTAATCCCCTTTGTGTTGGTTTGGATGTTGGGCCTTAATGTGGCGTTTGAGTGTTGAAAATCGGCCTTTGAAAAGGTGGCAAAGTGAGTGGAAACAAAGGAAATGCTGCCCAATTTTCCTTAGGAATTGGTAACTTGAATTTGGAATTTCTACATTGAAATTAGGGGTTAATAAACGTATTATGGTCATTATAGGTTGACATATTACGTGCGGTATTTCGGACTTAGCAAGTGGATTAACCGAAGAGGTATGTAGAGCTTTCCTATCTCTTGAGCATGAATAGTTGTATCTATGTAGTACGGTATACGTACAAGATTTGATAATCTTCACTTGTTTTAAAGTATATGATACTTGTTTCTTTTTAAAAGTATAAGTCCCTTGGATTGAGGGAAAATGTATTTGACAAAGGGATAACGCTAATATAATGCCTTTATGGGAAGTTGGTTATATTAGTTTTCTTGAAAGGTTCACAAAGAAAGGTTTACTCTAATTAAAACAAGTACGGGTAAAGGATTTGAAACTAAGAAAGGTGAATTGATTTTTAGGCATTGGTTGCCTAAGGTTTTAAAGGAAATGAAGTCACTTGATTTAGAAGCCTATTGTATATCTAAAAGGAAATGTGACTTGTCTTGAAAATAAATCGTAACTTGATACTATGGTGATTAGTATCTTGGAATTTTTGTATAAAAAGAGTTATTTCTTAAAAAGTTAGAAGTACATGGTACTTGGGTTGAATTCCCGGATTTTCTATTAAAAGACATGTTAGTGCCTTAGGATACTAAAATGAGAGGATATATTAATAATGTTAATAAGAAGTTAGGGGATTTCTTAACTTGCTTATGTTATGATAAGCCGGTAGTGCTTATGTATGATATGATAGGCCGGTAGTGCTTATGTTGTGATATGATAGGCCGGTAGTGCTTATGTATGATATGATAGGCCGGTAGTGCTTATGTTATGTATGATAGCCGGATGAGCTATGTTATATATTTGTATTATTACGGGGTAAACCCCGAGTTATTATTTATGTCATGGATTTGCTACCCATGATGCGAGTGCGACGCTTGCACTCATGCGGATCGAACCGCGGGATCCACGCGGGTGAAATAGTCCCGTGCGAGTACGGCGATGGTACTCTGCGGGTCCACAGGATCCATGCGGGTGAAATAGTCCCATGCGGGTGAAATAGTCCCATGACGAGGCGGATGACCTCATGCGGGTCCACAGGACCCATGCGGGTGAAATAGTCCCAGGAGTAGGATTGCTTAATGATACCACGGGCGAGGTACCCTGGTTTGATCATGAGCCTCCTATTTTTATGCTATAAAATTTATACTTGTTACTCTCATTGTTAGTAAGGCACAGTGTAACATAATTTGATCTTTATCTATAATTTCAGTGTATTTTGGACTTATGATATTACTACAGTATTTTCCAGTTTTACATACTTGGTACGTTGTGTCTTGACCCCTTCTCGGAGCTGCGTTCATGCGGTAAGGGAAGCGGTGGTAGATCCTCATTCCTAGGATCTTTTACTCAGTGTCGAGCTCCATTTCTTGGAGGCTCGACTTTTGGTATGGTTCTCCCTGGTGTTGTTGATGTTTTGTACATTCAGGGGCATGACGGGGCTCTGTCCCGTCATAGTGTTACTCCTTCTTAGAGGCCTGTAGTCTTGTCATAACTTGGTTCGTTTTAAGGATGTAACTGTTCGGTTTTATGTACTTTTGGGGTAGCCTTTTTGGGCTAGACTATTTTTATATCATTATGGTTGTTATTGTGAGTTTATATTCACGGTTTTCTCGATGTTGTGTCCTGAGGTGCAGGTTAAGGCAGGTCACGGAGCCGAGTCGGGTCGTGACAAAAGTGGTATCATCGAGCGATTAATCCTCGGAAGGGTCTGAGCCGTATCTAGTAGAGTTTTGATTATCGGTGTGTTGTGCGCACATCTATAATCGAGAGGCTCTGAGATATTTAGGATTGGTTTCCATTTCTTTCACTCTAAGATCGTGCAATGAGCCGTGTTATAGGTTCAATTTCCTCGACGTAAACTTTGTATGTATCGATTATGCCTCACGCAAGGCAACCGCGGCCCGAAAGGGCAAGCGGCGGAGGAACTACTAGTGAGACACCGAGGTTACGAGGCACAAGCCAGCCTTTACGAGAGATAATGTTTGGGGCCAAGTTCCACAAAGTCGTCAACCCCAAGATGCGGAGCGGCGGCCATCGAGACTACGGTACTGAGCCTCGGTGGTGCGGCTGGAGCGAGAGGATATGGGCTCTGAGAGATGGCCCGATTATTGGCCGGAGATAGTGGCTAGGCATGAGGGCGAGCGAGAGGCGGTCGATTGTACCGTAGTTCCTCGGTCGATGGCGTAAAACCGGGACTTCTTGGCTGCGGCCGCGAGTTTTATGGGTCGAGGCACGAGGATGATCCTCGAAATTCATCCAAGCGATTCTGGATCATGAGGTGATCAAGGCCTCGGATATCGAGTCGATTGTATTGAGTTCGCATCGGTGCGTGATACTGCGATGGTGGTTTGATTCGTGGGAGCTGTCGGGGAGCATGCGCTTCCGGTGTATGAGCGAGTTCTCGGCGGCATTTCTTGGTCATTTCTTGCCTCGCAGATGAGAGGGCACGAGCCGCAATTTCCGACCGAGGCGAGTGGGCGGACGGTCGGGTACAACGTCGAGTTTGACTCATTGGCTCGATATGTACCCACTTTTAGCGAATATGGAGGGCCGAGTGCACCGCTACGTCACGGGCTCGATGACTATTTGGCGAGAGTTATGCAGGAGTAGCTCTTGGCGGGCATGGACATTGCCGCGTGCGAGCCTATGTACTTGGGTGTGAGAGCGTAGGGGCCGGATTGGCAGTGCTCAGCGAAGAGGCCGGGACAGCGGCGTCCTCGGTAGTTCTCGAGGTAGACAACCTCGCAGCGTGACGGGTTTGCATCACAGCGGTTGAGCACTCCTCCATCATCTTCGGTCGTCTGAGGTATTGAGCGGGACGAGGTCCCGAGGCCGGGTTTTAGAGGACGAGTTCCGGTCAGATGAGGCCACCTATGCCTCGGTGTGGTATTGTGGTGATTGCCATTATAGAAGTGTCGTGTTCCTCCGAGAGCTTGTTACTCTTGTAGCGGCGGGGCCATTTGAAGAAGATTGTCCATCCGAGGAGGCGGAGTGCCATGGCTCGGTAAGCGGAGTTCGATTCTTTGGTCTTCTACTTGATGGTTGGCGCCCGGAGGCGGGTGTTCACGCGGGCGGCCGCGGCGGTCGTGGTAGGGTTCAGTTCAGCGGTCCTCAGAACCGCATTTATGCTATGTCCAGCCGCCAGACCGGAGGCGTCACACGATGTAATCCGCAGTACATTGTTGGTTTCTTGCTGTGATGTTTATGCTTTGATAGACTCAGGTTCTACCTTGTCCTATATATCTCCTCACATTGCTGGTAGAATAGGGATAGAACCCGAGTCCATAAGACCTTTTGAGGTAGCTACCCCAGTAGGTGATTCGGTGGTGGCCGAGCGAGTGTATAAAGCTTGCCCAGTGACTATATACAGTCGTCAGATTCTAGCCGACTTGATAGAGTTGGATATGACGGACTTTGATGTGATTATGGGTATGGATTGGCTAGCGTCTTGCTATGCCAATGTGGACTGTAGAGAGAGGTTAGTTCGGTTCCAGTTTCCTGGTGAGCCGGTGATCGAGTGGAAAGGGAATACTGCATCGCCGAGGGGTAGGTTTATTTCTTACCTCAAGGCTAGGAAGATGGTGCGGAAAGGGTATATTTACCATTTGGTTCAGGTGTTCGATACCGAGGCTGAGATACCGGACCTTGATCGATTCGTTGTTAGAGAGTTTCCGCGTATTCCCGGGCGAGCTTAGGGTATCCTCCCGAGAGGAGATTGAGTTTTGCATTGATTTGGCACCAGACACTCGACCGATATCTATTCCGCCATATAGGATGGCACTGAGTTGAAGGAATTGAAGGACCAGTGAAAGATTTCTTTGGAGAAAGGCTTTATCGGGCCAAGTGTTTCTCCCAGGGAGCGCCAGTATTATTTGTAAAGAAGAAAGATGGGACGCTGCGTATGTGTATTGATTACAGGCAGCTGAACAAGGTAACTATCAAGAACAGATATCCCCTCCCCAGGATTGATGATTTGTTTGACCAGTTGCAGGGTGCGAGATGTTTTTCCAAGATAGACCTGCGATCTGGTTACCATCAGGTCCGAGTTAGAGGCGGATATCCCGAAGACTGCATTCAGGACCCGGTACGGGCACTATGAGTTCAGGTGATGTCTTTCCGGATTGACCAACGCTCCGGGTATTCATGGATTTGATGAATAGGGTGTTCGAGCCATTCTTGGATATATTCGTTATAGTGTTCATTGATGATATCTTGGTGTATTCGCGCCGCAGGCGAGCATCTGGTCATTTGAGGACGGTATTGGGAGTCCTCAGGGACCGACAGTTGTATGCCAAGTTCTCGAAATACGAGTTTTGGCTGGCTTCAGTGGCTTTCTTAGGACATGTTATCGGGGCCGATGGTATTCGGGTTGATACAACTAAGATTGAGACAGTCAAGACTTGGCCTAGACCCACTACACCGACAGAGGTGCGCAACTTCTTGGGCCTTGCAGGTTATTATCGGAGGTTTGTGGAGAAGTTTGCCTCCATGTCAGCACCGTTGACTAGGCTGACTCAGAAGGCAACTACATTTCAGTGGACGGATGCTTGTGAGGAGAGTTTCCAGTTACTAAATGAGAAATTGACGACCGCCCCAGTCCTTACTCTTCCAGAGGGCTTAGATGGATATGTGGTTTATTGCGATGCGTCAGGTGTCGGGCTTGGGTGCGTGCTGATGCAGCACGACATAGTTATAGCTTACGCATCTCGACAGCTTAGGAAGCACGAGAAAAACTATCACACACATGACTTAGAGTTGGCAGCAGTGATTCATGCCTTGAAGATCTGGAGACACTATTTGTATGGAGTTCATATGGATATTTATACAGACCACAAGAGCCTCCAGTATATCTTGACGGAGGAGGCTGAACTTGCGGCGAAGGCGGTGGTTGGAGGCTGCAAGGATTATGATGTTGATATTCTATACCACCCGGGGAAGGCCAATGTAGTTGCGGATGCCCTTAGTCGCGGTCGATGGGTAGTCTATCCGATGTCTGATCGGGGAAAAAGGATATGGTCAGAGATTTGTCGGTATACGCCTTGGGGTTCGTTTGGTTGATTCCGATAGTGATGGAGTTCGGGTTCGAGAGGTTGCGAGTCTTCCATCGTCGAGAGGTGAAGAGGCGGCGATGTGAGGATCCGGTTATGGTACGGTATCGAGATGCCGCCGCCGAAGAAAAGAGTCTATTTGAGTGGCGCTGATGGGGTGCTAAGGTTTGAGGGCGATGTGTGTTCCGATGTGCGGGACCGTCGGCCAGATTTTGGGGGAGGCACACAGTGCTAGTTATTCTATTCACCCGGGGTCGACTAAGATGTACCGTGACCTCAGGTGTGTATTGGTTGGATGGCCTGAAGAGGGACGTGGCAGGTTTTGTTGCCTGATGTCCTAATTGTCGTGAGTCAAGGTTGAGCACCAAAGCCGGTGGGCTGTGCGAGAATATTGATATTCCGACTTGGAAGTGGGAGGTGATAAATATGGATTTTATTACGGGGCTACCTACCACTCGAGCAAGCATGATTCCATTTGGGTGATTGTCGACGGTGTGAAATCAGCCCATTTTCTTCCGATCGGGGCGACATTCTCGGTGAGGACTATGCGGATTATATATTAGAGATTGTGAGACCTGCGAGTCGGTGTCGATTATATCGGATAGAGAGCCCAATTCTCGGCTAACTCGAGGTCTTTTCGTAAGGATTAGGGACACAGTGAGTCTCGATCGTGCATTTCACCCTCGGTGTGACGGGCCGAGCGCACTATCCGGACACGAGGATATCTTTGCGGGCTTGTGTTATTGATTTCAGGTAGTTGGGAGGATCATTTACCTCTTGTGGAGTTTGCTTATAACAACGGCTACCATTCTAGTATTCGGATGGCGCGCCTTATGAGGCCTTATATGGGAGGAAGTGTAGGTCACCGATAGGTTGGTTTGAGGTGGGAGAAGTTCGGCTAGTCGGGCGGACTTGGTACAGCGATGGATAAGGTGAAGCTTATCCGGGAAGCGGTTATTGGCGGCCAGTCGGCGAAGTCGTATGCAGGTCGTAGCGTCGACACTTGAGTTTGAGGTACATGATTGGGTTTTCTGAAGGTGTCACCCATGAAGGGTGTGATGAGATTTGGGAAGAAGGGAAACTTAGCCCAGTACATTGGGCCTTACCGCATTGTCCGAGGTAGGCAAGGTTGCTTATGAGTTGGATCTGCCGTCCGATCTAGAAGCGATACATCCGATGTTTCATGTGTCTATGTTGCGGAAATGTATTGGAGACCCATCTAAGTACATCCGATTCATGAGGTTCAGTAATGAGAGGAGTTATCGTGATGAGAGAGTCCCATGCGATACTCGATCGTCGAGTTAAGCGATTACGGACAAAGGATGTGGCTTCCGTCAAGGTCTTATGGCGAGCGAGCAGAGAGGAGATGGCGTGGGAAGCAGAGGATGACATGATGATGAAATATCCTCACTTATACCCTATACCTCCGGGTAACCCACGTCTAAATTGTTGGTCTTTAAATTTAGTAATTATGTTTGAGTTTTGTTGTGGCCGTGTGGAGCGTCTTTATTTGAGTCTATGTCGATATTGTGATTTGAGTAAGCCTAGAAGGAACATTCGGGACGAATGTTTCTAAGAGGGGAGAATGTTATACCCGTGGTTCGGGCCGTGCGTATGGGGCGTCGAAAGGAGTTAGGACTCGAAATCAGAAAACTTGGTCGGGGGCCTCGAGCGCCAAGGCGGGAAATTCATGGCCGCGGCGCCGGAAATCAGGGCCGCGGCGCCTAAAGTTCCGAGTCCGCAGGAGTTGCGGCGCGCCAGCGCGAGAAGTGAAATCGCGGAAAAACTTAGGAAAATCTGATCTTTTCTTTTAAAAAGGGCATGAGAGGGTGACAAGTGTCCCCCCCCCATCTGATTTTGCATGCATTATATTGACCAAGTCTTAAAGACTTGGTCATCTTTCATCTCTCTCTTAGACAAAGCTCCTCCTTCTCTCTTAATTATTTCAAGCTCCTCATTCTCTCTAAAACTCCAAGAGATATTCTAGCCTTAGGAAAAATCTGAAAAGTAAAAGGCAAGAAGGAAGCTTGTGGCTAGCTTGTGAAGGTTGTTGTGGTGGTGTTCTTGGAATAGAAGCTAGCAAGTTGTTGGATAAATTTGGCTAAAGCTCTAAGGTAATGATTCTTCCTTTATTATTAGTTTTTAGTGTTACATGTTAAGAAGAAAGAACTTGTGGTAGTAAATAATGCTATTAGAGTCATTGCATGCAAGAAATGTGGTTTGGGTATGAAGGATTTGGCTAAAGAGATATTATGAGCATGTTGTAGCCTACAAACTACTTTAGAATTGTTAAGTGTATTATTATAACTTATGGGGCAGAATTTTACACACCCAAGATTAGGTGTGTAATCCCCTTTGTGTTGGTTTGGATGTTGGGCCTTAATGTGGCATTTGAGTGTTAAAAATCGGCCTTTGAAAAGGTGGCAAAGTGAGTGGAAACAAAGGAAATGCTGCCCAATTTTCCTTAGGAATTGGTAACTTGAATTTGGAATTTCTACATTGAAATTAGGGGTTAATAAACGTATTATGGTCATTATAGGTTGACATATTACGTGCGGTATTTCGGACTTAGCAAGTGGATTAACCGAAGAGGTATGTAGAGCTTTCCTATCTCTTGAACATGAATAGTTGTATCTATGTAGTACGGTATACGTACAAGATTTGATAATCTTCACTTGTTTTAAAGTATATGATACTTGTTTCTTTTTAAAAGTATAAGTCCCTTGGATTGAGGGAAAATGTATTTGACAAAGGGATAACGCTAATATAATGACTTTATGGGAAGTTGGTTATATTAGTTTTCTTGAAAGGTTCACAAAGAAAGGTTTACTCTAATTAAAACAAGTACGGGTAAAGGATTTGAAACTAAGAAAGGTGAATTGATTTTTAGGCATTGGTTGCCTAAGGTTTTAAAGGAAATGAAGTCACTTGATTTAGAAGCCTATTATATATCTAAAAGGAAATGTGACTTGTCTTGAAAATAAATCATAACTTGATACTATGGTGATTAGTATCTTGGAATTTTTGTATAAAAAGAGTTATTTCTTAAAAAGTTAGAAGTACATGGTACTTGGGTTGAATTCCCGGATTTTCTATTAAAAGACATGTTAGTGCCTTAGGATACTAGAATGAGAGGATATATTAATAATGTTAATAAGAAGTTAGGGGATTTCTTAACTTGCTTATGTTATGATAAGCCGGTAGTGCTTATGTATGATATGATAGGCCGGTAGTGCTTATGTTGTGATATGATAGGCCGGTAGTGCTTATGTATGATATGATAGGCCGGTAGTGCTTATGTTATGTATGATAGCCGGATGAGCTATGTTATATATTTGTATTATTACGGGGTAAACCCCGGGTTATTATTTATGCCATGGATTTGCTACCCATGATGCGAGTGCGGCGCTTGCACTCATGCGGATCCGGACCACAGGATCCATGCGGGTGAAATAGTCCCATGCGAGTACGGTGATGGTACTCATGCGGGTCCACAGGATCCATGCGGGTGAAATAATCCCATGCGGGTGAAATAGTCCCATGACGAGGCGGATGACCTCATGCGGGTCCACAGGACCCATGCGGGTGAAATAGTCCCAGGAGTAGGATTGCTTAATGATACCACGGGCGAGGTACCCTGTTTTGATCATGAGCCTCCTATTTTTATGCTATAAAATTTATACTTGCTACTCTCATTGTTAGTAAGGCACAGTGTAACATAATTTGATCTTTATCTATAATTTCAGTGTATTTTGGACTTATGATATTACTACAGTATTTTCCAGTTTTACATACTTGGTACGTTGTGTCGACCCCTTCTCGGCTGCGTTAAATCTGCAGTAAGGGAAGCGGTGGTAGATCCTCATTCCTAGGATCTTTTACTCAGTGTCGTGAGCTCATTTCTTGGAGGCTCGACTTTTGGTATGGTTCTCCCTGTTGTTGATGTTTTGTACATTCGAGGCATGGCGGGGCCCCTGTCGTCATAGTGTTACTCCTTCTTAGAGGCCTGTAGTCTTGTCATAACTTGGTTCGTTTTAAGGATGTAACTGTTCGGTTTTATGTACTTTTGGGGTAGCCTTTTTGGGCTAGACTATTTTTATATCATTATGGTTGTTATTGTGAGTTTATATTCCGCTAGTTTTCTCTGATGTTGTGTCACGCGGTGCGGGTTAAGGCACGATCACGGATCGAGGTCGGTCGTGACGAGTTAGCTACCGTCACGAGTACCTCATGCGGGCCCAGGTGACCTATGCGGACTACGGAAGTCCAGGATTAGGCTCGCGTAATGATACCATGGGCGAATGGCCCTGCTTCGATCATTAGCGGCTTAGGAAAGACCGGTTACGATACACCTAATTGTTCTTGCTTATGTTGTGGCACCATGTGCGGTTAATTGGCTTTTCATACATATCTGTGGATTTTGGTTTGGAAATGTTATGATTTCATTCTGATATTTTGATTTCACATACTTGGTACTGTTATCTTGACCTCGCCCGGGCTGCGTTCATGTCGCAGGTCGAGGTACATCTGTTGTTGATCCTCGCTCTTAGGATCACCGTTCTGCTTTTGGGAAGCCCCGTTTCTCCGGAGGCTTATCTTTTGGTATGTTTCCCTGTCATTGTAGATTCAGGTACATTCAGGGGTATGACGGGGCCCTGTCCCATCATAGTTGTTACAACTCTTAGAGGTCTGTAGTCCTGTTGTAATTGGGTTTCGTAAGGGATGTAACTGTTTAGTGTTTGTTATATTTATGTTTAGAGAAAGGTAACCATTTTGGGTTAGCCTGCTTCATATTTTATATGGTTTCTTGTTATGAGTTTACTTTCGCTGGTTTTCTCTGATGTTGTATCACAAGGGTGCTTGGGGTAAGACACCAGTCGCGGGTCCGAGGTCGGGTCGTGGAAAAAGTGGTATCAGAGTAGTTAATCCTCGGAAAGGGTCTACAGGCCGTATCTAGTAGAGTCTTGATTATCGGTGTGTTGTGCACCACATCTATTATCAGGAGGCTACAGGATATTTAGGATTGGTTTCCATTCTTTCACTCTAAGATCGTGCAATAGAGTTGTGTTATAGGTTGAACTTCCTCTGACATATTTTTATGTATCAGTTATGCCTCCACGCAAGGCAACCGCGCCCGAAGGCAAGGCAAGCGGAGAGAGCTGCTAGTAGGACACGAGAGGGTTCACGAGGGCACAGCCCGATCCCACCGAGGTGATGTTTGGACGGCGAGTTCCACGACGTCGCCCAAAGCGAGTTTGAGCGGCATGCCATCGAGACCGCGCACTGAGCCTCCGTTACACCGAGCAGAGGATATGGGCTCTGAGAGATGGCCCGATTATTAGCCAGATCGTGGCAAGGCGAGATAGGCGTGAGGCGGCCGGTTCGGTTGTACCCGTAGTTCACCCCGGATCGATAGCCGAGACTTGGGACATTTTGAGTTGCAGCCACCGAGTTCTATGGGTCGAGGCACGAGGATGATCCTCAGGAGTTTATCCGGCGATTCTGACGGATCATAGAGTGATCAAGGCCTCGAGACGCAGTCGGTAGTATTGGGTTCACATCGGCCGCGTGATCTGCAGCTGGTAGTTTGATTCATGGGAACTGTCCCGAGGGGAGCATGCGCTTCCAGCTGTTTGGGACGAGTTCTCGGAGGCATTTATTAGCCATTTCTTGCCTCCGCAGATGAGGAGAGCTCGGGCCGATAAATTTCTGACGTTGAGACAGAGTGGGCGGACGGTCCGGGAGTACAACGTAGAGTTTGACTCGTTGGCTCGGTATGTACCCGCTTTAGTGGCAGACATGGAGGACAGAGTACATCGCTATGTCACATGGCTCGATGATTACTTAGTAGAGAGTTGCACGGGAGTAGCTCTTCAGCCGGGCATGGACATTGCCCGCATGCAGGCTTATGCACTTGGGTGTGAGGAACGTAGGGGCCGGCGGATTGATAGATATCAGCAGAAGAGGGCCAGGACAGCAGGGTCCTCTGGTAGTTTTCGAGGCGGATGACCTCAGCAGCAGACCGAATTTGCACCTCAGCCGGTTCAGAGCGCTCCTCCACCGTCTTCCGGACGTTCAGGGTATTCGGGGCGTCGTGGCCCGAGGCCGGCTTCGAAGCGAGGATGCTACCGTCGAGACCACCCCTCGGTGTGGCCGATGTGGTAGATCCCATTTCGGAGTTGTGGTAATATCGTGGCCATGCTACACTTGTGGCCGCAGGTCATATTTCGAGGACTGTCAGACTGCAGGCGCAGATGGTAGGGTTCAGCCTACAGGGTCATTCGCCGGGTCTTCATCTCCTACGGTTACTCTCCCCGGAGGGCAAAGTGCTCATGGGCCAGCAGGTCGCGGCAGAGGTCGTGGCAAGGGTCCAAGTTCCGGCGGTCCTCAGAACCACATTTATGCTATGTCCAGCCGTCAGGACCAGGAGGCGTCACCAGATGTCGTCACAGGTACATTATTGGTTTCATGTTGTGATGTATATGCTTTGATAGATCCAGGTTCTACCTTGTCCTATATATCTCCTCATATTGCTGGTAGAATAGGGATAGAGCCTGAGTCCATAAAACCTTTTGAGGTGGCTACGCCAGTAGGTGATTCGGTGGTAGCTGAGCGGGTATATAAGGCTTGCCCTGTGACTATATACAGTCGTCAGACCCTAGCCGACTTGATAGAGTTGGATATGACGGACTTTGATGTGATTATGGGCATGGATTGGCTAGCGTCCTTCTATGCCAATGTGGATTGTAGAGAGAGGTTGGTACAGTTCCAGTTTCTTGGGGAGCCGATTATCGAGTGGAAGGGGAATACTGCGTCGCCGAGGGGTAGGTTTATTTCTTACCTCAAGGCTAGGAAGATGGTGCAGAAGGGGTATATCTACCATGTGGTTCGGGTATTCGATACTGAGGCCAAGATACTAGACTTTCAGTCAGTTCCGGTTGTTAGAGAGTTTCCAGACGTATTCCCAGACGATCTCCCGGGTATCCCTCCTGAGAGGGAGATTGAGTTTTGCATTGATATGTCGCCAGACACTCGGCCGATATCTATTCCACCATACAGGATGACACCTGCTGAGTTGAGGGAGTTGAAGGACCAGCTGAAAGATTTGCTGGAAAAAGGCTTTATCAGACCTAGTGTTTCTCCCTGTGGAGCGCCGGTTTTATTTGTAAAGAAGAAGGATGAGACGCTGCGTATGTGTATTGATTACAGGCAGCTGAATAAGGTAACTATCAAGAACAGATACCCCCTCCTCAGGATTGATGATTTGTTTGACCAGTTGCAGGGTGCGATGTGTTTCTCCAAGATAGACCTGCGGTCTGGTTATCATCAGGTGCGAGTTAGAGAGACAGATATCCCAAAGACTGCATTCAGGACCCGGTATGGGCACTATGAGTTCAGGGTGATGTCTTTCAGGTTGACCAATGCCCCAGCAGTATTCATGGATTTGATGAACCGGGTGTTCAAGCCATTCCTGGATATGTTCGTTATAGTATTCATTGATGATATCTTGGTTTATTCGCGCAGGCGAGAAGCATGCAGACGATTAAGGCGGTATTAGAGTCCTCGGGACCGCGATTGTATGCCAAGTTCTCGAAATGCGAGTTTTGGTTGGCTTCAGTGGCTTTCTTAGGGCATGTTATCGGGGCCGATGGTATTCGGGTTGATACAGCAAAGATTGAGGCAGTTAAGACTTGGCCTAGACCCACTACACCAACGGAGGTGCGTAACTTTTTGGGCCTTGCGGGTTATTATCGGAGATTTGTGGAGAAGTTTGCTTCCATTTCAGCACCTTTGACTAGGTGACTCGAGCGGCTATGTTCGGTGGGCGGATGCTTGTGAGGAGTTTCCGATTCTTGAAGGAGAAATTGACGATCGCCCGATTCTTACTCTTAGGAGGTTTAGACGGATATGTGGTTTATTGTGATGCGTCGGGTGTCGGGCTTGGGTGCGTGCTGATGCAGCACGGCAAAGTTATAGCTTACGCATCTCGACAGCTCAGGAAGCATGAGAAGAACTATCCCACACATGATTTAGAGTTGACAGCAATGATTCATGCCTTGAAGATCTGGAGACATTATTTGTATGGGGTTCATGTGGATATTTACACAGACCACAAGAGCCTCCACTATATCTTCAGCCAGAGGGAGCTAAACTTACGGCAGAGACGGTGGTTAGAGCTACTTAAGGACTATGATGTCGATATCCTATACCACCCAGGGAAGGCCAATGTAGTTGCAGATGCCCTTAGTCGCAGGTCGATGGGTAGTCTGTCCGGTGTGCCGCCAGAGAAGAGGGGCATGGTCCGCGAGTTACATCAGCTAGCGAGCCTTGGGGTCCGATTGGTTGGTTCTGATAGTAGTGGGGTTCGGGTTCGAGAGGTTGCCGAGTCTGCCATCGCCGAGGAGGTGAAAAGGCGGCAGTATGTGAATCCGATTATGGTACGGTAACGAGATACGACTCTTCGGGAAGAGAAGGGTCTATTTGAGGTAGCGCCTGATGGGGTGCTAAGATTTGAGGGCAGGTTATGTGTTCCCGATGTAGCATGACTTCGTCGTGATTACGGGAGGCGCACAGTGCTAGTTACTCTATTCATCCGGGGTCGACTAAGATGTACCATGACCTCAGGTGTATATATTGGTGGGATGGCCTGAAGAGGGACGTTGCGAAGTTTGTGGCACAGTGTCCGAATTGTCAGCAAGTCAAGGTGGAGCACCAGAAGCCTGGTGGGTTGTTGCAGATGATAGAGATTCCAACATGGAAGTGGGAGGTGATCAATATAGACTTTATTACGGGGTTACCTCACACTCAGAGGAAGCATGATTCCATCTGAGTTATTGTCGACAGGCTGACGAAATCAGCCCATTTTCTTCCAGTCAGGACGACTTTTTCGGCCGAGGATAATGCTAGATTATATATCCGAGAGATTGTGAGACTGCACGGAGTTCCTATATCGATCATTTCAGACAGAGGAGCCCAGTTTACGGCTAACTTTTGGAGGTCTTTCCAAGGGGGATTAGGGACACAGGTGAGTCTCAGTACTGCGTTTCATCCTCGGGCCAAGCCAGACGGTAGCGTCTTATCCGACGGCGAGGATATGCTACGGGCCTGTGTTATTGATTTCAGGGGTAGCTGGGAGGATCATTTACCTCTTGTGGAGTTTGCATATAACAACAGCTACCATTCTAGTATCCAGATGACGCCTTATGAGGCTTTATACGGGAGGAAGTGCAGGTCACCGATAGACTGGTTTGAGGTGGAAGAAGTTCAGTTAGTCGGGCCAGACTTGATTCAGCAGACAGTGGATAAGGTGAAGCTTATCCAGGAGCGGTTATTGTCAGCTCAGAGTCGACAGAAGTCGTATGCAGATCATCGGCGTCGACACTTGGAGTTTAAGGTGGATGATTGAGTCTTCCTGAAAGTATCACCCATGAAGGGAGTAATGAGGTTTGGAAAGAAAGGGAAACTTAGCCCAAGGTACATTGGGCCTTATCAGATTATCCGTAGGGTAGGCAAGGTTTCCTATGAGTTGGATCTACCGTCCGATCTGGAGGCAGTACACCCAGTTTTTCATGTGTCTATGTTGCGGAAGTGTATCGGAGATCCATCTAGAGTGCACCCGATTTGTGATGTCCAGGTGACAGATGGGTTATCGTATGAGGAGAACCCCATAGCGATACTCGATCGTCAGGTTAGGTGACTGCGGACAAAGGATGTGGCTTCCGTCAAGGTCTTATGGCGGAACGAGAACATGAAAGAAATGACATGGGAAGCAGAAGAGGACATGATGAAGAAGTATCCTCACTTGTTCCCTACACCTCCAGGTAACCCACATTCCTGCTTGTTAGTTTTTAATTTGGCATATATGTTTAAGTATTGTTGTGGCCATGGGGAGCGTCTTTATTTGCAAGAAGAATAGTTAAGAGGGTCTAGGTCGATATTGTGAGTTGCGTAAGCCTAGAAAGAACATTCGGGACGAATGTTTCTAAGGGGGGGAGAATGTTACACCCCGTAGTTCAGGTCATGCTTTTGAGAACTTACGAAAGGAAGTGAGACTTAAATTTTAGAATGATGGGTCGACGGAATGTTTCGGACGGGTTGTTAGTCAACTTTGGGACAGTTTTCGTCTAGTGGCATTAAGAGTTCCTAGGTGTTTCAAGGGCCTAGTACGTAGTTCGTTAAGTCTAGTTCCCAACGCAACAAACCGTTCGTCGATAGGACATCGGAGTAGAAAGTTATGAAAGTTGCAAGTTCAGTGCGCTGTTGAGCGGAAGCAAATTTTCGGTCAGGGGCCGCAGCGCCGGATGCAGGGCCGCGGCGCCGGACACACTGAAAATCCTTTGAAGTTGAGGCACCGTGGCGCCGGAAAGCAGGGCCGCGGCGCCAGAAGTTTCGAAAGTTCGCAGAGGTTTCAGCGCTGCGGCGCCGAGGCGGAGTTTTTGCGGAAAAGTGAGGAAAAATCAGATATTTTCTTTTAAAAAGGCCATGGGAGGGTGACAAGTGTCCCCCCATCTGATTTTTGCATGTCATATTTATTGACCAAGTCTTCAAGACTTGGTCATTTTTTAAAGCACCTCCTTCTCTCTAAAATTAAAAGCTCTCCCTTCTCTCTAGAAATTCAAGAAGAAACCAAGGCCTAGAGGAAAATTTCAGAAAAGTGGCAAGAGGGAAACTTGTTGGCAAACTTGTAGGGGTTTCGTGAAGGTGATTGTGGAAAGAAGACAAGTGAAAGTTGTTGGATTAATTTGGGTAAGCTCTAAGGTAACAATCTCTTCTTTATTCTTGAGTAAATTGTGTTGCATGTGAGGAAGAAAAGACTTGGAGTGGACAATATTGCTTTTAGGAATATTGCATGTAAGAATAACGATTTGGATTTGAAAGGATTAGATAAGGATGTTATGTGAGCATGTTGTAGCCAAGATACTACCTTAAAATTATTGAATTGGTTAAATTGTATTGTGGGGCAGAATTTTACACGCCCAAGATTAGGCATGTAACCCCCTTTGTATTGTTGGATTATTGGGCCTTAAGTGGCGTTTGGATATTGAATTCGTGCCTTGGAAAGGTGGAAAAGTACGTAGAAACAAAGGAAGTGCTGCCCAATTTTCCATAGAATAAGTAACTTTATGCTAGAATATTCGACGAAGAAGTTTAAACGTTAACAGAAGTATTTGATTATTATAGGTTGATACTCTACGCGCGGCATATTCGCCTTGGCAAGTGGATTTAGCCGATGAGGTATGTGATTCTTCCTATCCTCTTGAGCATGATATTTGTAAAATATATAGTACGGTGGACGTACGTGTTTCACTAAATTTGGTTGCACCTTGAGGTCTTTTGACTTGAGTCCAAAATGTTAAGAATCTTGAAATACTTCAAAAAGAATTATGAACCATTATTTTAAACGGAAATTAATACTTGGGTTTAAAAGAATAAGTTTCCTTTGGTTTTCCAAACAAGTGTGGATGTTTTGAGTTATTACAAAGTTTAAGTGTTATACTAGCTTTATGGGAAGTTAGTCATAACGACTTAAGAAAGATAAAAAGAATGGTTTACTTACTCGCTTTATAGTAGCCTTGTAATGATTTCTGAATGTGTGGTAAGTTGGCTTGATAAGTAAATATGTTGTGATACTACGGGTGTTAGTGTCTTGAGATTTGTTGTGGTAAGGGGGTTTCTCTTATTGTGCTTATGTTGTTTACGATGAGCCGGTTGTGCTTGTGTTATATCACTTACCCCCTTGACTTGTTAAGTTACCGCGGGTTAGCTACCCCGTCACGGAGTACCTCATGCGGGTCCATGTGACTATCACGGACTCTGGTAGTCCGGAACCACTCGGGTGTGTTACGCCGTCGAGAATACCTCGTGCGGTCAGTGGCCATGCGGTGCGAGTCGAGAAAATGCCGGGTTAGCTACCCCGTCGAGGAGTACCTCATGCGGGCCCGGTGGCCTATGCGGACTACTGAAGTCGAGTTAGGCTCGCGTAATGATACCATGGGCGAATGGCCCTGCTTCGATCATTAGCGGCCTAGGAAAGACCGGTTACGATACACCTAATTGTTCTTGCTTATGTTGTGGCACTATGTGCGGTTAATTGGCTTTTCATACATATCTGTGGATTTTGGTTTGGAAATGTTATGATTTCATTACAGTATTTTCAATTTCACATACTTGGTACTGTTATGCGACCTCGCCGAGGCTGCGTTCATGCCGCAGGTCGAGGTACATCGGTTGTTGATCCTCGCTCTTAGGATCACCGTTCTGCTTTTGGGAAGCCCCGTTTCTCCGGAGGCTTATCTTTTGGTATGTTTCCCAGTCATTGTAGATTCAGGTACATTCAGGGGTATGACGGGGCCCTGTCCCGTCATAGCTGTTACAACTCTTAGAGGTCTGTAGTCCTGTTGTAATTGAGTTTCGTAAGGGATGTAACTGTTCAGTGTTTGTTATATTTATGTTTACAGAAAGGTAACCATTTTGGGTTAGCCTGCTACATATTTTATATGGTTTCTTGTTATGAGTTTACTTCCGCTGGTTTTCTCTGATGTTGTATCACAAGGGTGCCCGGGGTAAGGCACCAGTCGCGGGTCCGAGGTCGGATCGTGACAAGTCATATCTAAATCAGATATAACTAATAGGCGAGCCGACAATGCTGCCACTATATACGGGAACATCCCAAAACAGAGTACAACTATACATGTACAAAAAAACACATTTACCACCCACAACTGTCTACAGACCTCTAAGAATACGATAATGAAATATGACGGGACAGGGCCTCATCGTACCCCTAACTATGCATAAGTCTATAATAGCGAATCTATACCAAAATGACTAACTCCAGAACAATGGAGCTCCCATGAAAATAGTTGAGCAGAATCTAGCGGAAGGCGAATCAATATCGTACCTCTGGGCATTTAACGCAGAGGAAAGGGCGGTCGGTACGAAATAATGTACTGAGTATGAGTATGTAAAACATGAAATATTGTAAGAAAGATCATAACTGGCCAGAGGATATCATGATACAAGTATAATAATCAAATTACCATTTCAACAGTGTTATATACAAACGAGAGTCAACTGTGCCTTATAAAGTGAGAGTCATGTATGTCCATATGAAATCATCATATATACATAAACTGCCTGGCCCTCAGGGACGCGGTAAAGTCGTGTAAGGTATACTGCCCGACGCATCTTGGGACTTGGTAAAGTCATATAAAGTATACTGTTCGGCCCATTACGGGGCCAGAAAGTCATATAAGGTATCTTTGCTCGGCCCGTTACGGGGCCAGTAAAGTCATATAATCACATCAGCACGAATAGAATATCATGAGTAGCTTTATACATATCATGTATTATTTTAAAACATCCTTTGGAAACTCAGAGCACTTATCATATCATGAATCATTTTAAAACATCATTTGGAAACTCAATAAAATCATTAAATGAACTTTTTACAAGAAAATAAAAGGTACTTCTCATGACACATATCTTTAGGAATTAAACTGTGTATAAATCATGTACGTCCGCCGTACGTTCATTAAATCATGCCAAAAGAAAGAAGGAAGAGTTTCACATACCTTATTGACGAACTAACCAACTCAGTAATTTAATCACGCGTTGACTAACACTTCAACCTATAATAGTAGTAACATATCGATTAACCTTATGATTAATAGTATTCATTATAATTGAATGATAACTCGCTTTTTTTTCTATAAATATTTGGGCAGCACTTCTCCTATTTATGTGCAAATCTACAACTTCCAAACAAGGTAAATAACACCAATAACCAAGCACAATTGAAGGATATACCAAAATAGTCCAAGAATCCGACATACGCCATCGCTATACATTCTTACTCTTTACATTTATGGAGTACAACAACTACAACAACCAAGGGGGTTTATACATGTTCATAACTTATAATTTTAAGCATTAAAACTCCACGAAACAGCCCCTAACTCGACACGACAATACCCAACAATTTTGGGAAGGTTTCGGCCACAACATAATAATTCCATAACTCTTTTCTTGATTCCTTAAAACCCAATTCATATTTTAATACTTTCATATAAAAATTACAACTTAAATTATCAAGATTCCTCCATTTTTAACATGCAATTAATATCGATACTAACCATAACAACAACAAGAACCGAACCCAATGTTCTTCAAAACAGTCCCCAAAATCGGCTATAACACCCAAAATAGTCACATGCATATCTCTTATTTCTAATTTCTCTTAACACAAGTTCATCTCTTAACTACAACATCATTTAAACTCCATTTACTCTATAAGAAGAAGGAATCTTACCTTAGTTTAGCCGAAACAGTCCCAAATCGGCCACTGCACCATTTTTGCCCATTTCACCATTTTGATCCAAAGGAAGTGAATTCATGGAATTGTTGCTGTGGGGATATATTAATGGTGGAAAATCAGAAAATAAGGACTGCAGGTGGTCCCGAGGCAGCGCCGCTACCATCGCCGCCAACACGTCGCCGGAAAAAAAAGAATCTTCAAATCTTACAACCAAGCTTCGTGGCTTAGTACAAAATGTAGAGGATGATGATACTAACACACTGGTACCACCCACAGACTTCAACGTTGACTAAGCTGATCGGAAATTTCAAACCTACAATCGGAAAAAACGAAATGGTCGTCCCAGCGATTGAGTTTGAATTGATCGACGGGATGGGTGTAGAAATGATGGGGAGGTGAGGGCGGTGCTGATGGTATACCCCACTCCCGTCGATTGTACCTGAATCGACCGTAAATTTGAAAAATCTGACGGGAATTTGGGGTTTTTTATCTGAAACTTCGATCTCAGATTGGTGTGGTTTTAGGATGAATCGAAGTTGATGGGTAGTATAGAAATGTCGGGCTTGATGAGACGAAGCTAATGTCATAGATTTTAGCTCCAATGGAGCACCGTGGTCGCCGGAATCGATGAAGCACCGCGATGACTACTGTTCACCGCCGCGGGCACTGTTCATCCGCGATGTTGAGAGCGTTTTTATTTTATTTTATTTTCTATTGATCAAGTTTCCCACAATTAATAAATCAATCTCCCACATAACCCATCTTGCATAAAATCTGAAAATGTCGAATGACCTCATATTCTCAATGTCGAGATTTTTTTTATAATACAACACTAATCCATAACTCTATTGGAAAAATTCAACTACTAGTATTAATTCTCGTCGTCACATTTGTAGTATTCAAAAATTATTCCGGGACCACATCCTATGTATACTAATTTTCGCTTTAGCATATATAAATATACTCTATATCCAATATTCGAGTCCTACTTCTTTAATGGCGTTCTTAATTATCGCCTTAAACTTACGGGGTGTGACATTAAACATTTGATAGAAAATGCAGGTAAGGTGCAAATGCCTACAGGGGATTCGGGAAACATTGCAAATGTTGGAGACTATCATCTATGAGGAGGTGATGTGCTTAAGAATGTCTTGTGCATACCTACATTTAAGTTCAACCTCATGTCTGTCTCTAAAGTAACCAAAGAGTTGCATTGCAGTGTTACATTTTTTCCTGCATGTTGTGTGTTTCAGTATCTCTCATCTGGGAAGGTGAGAGCGATTGATAATGAAGAATGAGGGCTATACATACTGAATATGATGCAGAAGTGAATAAAGGAAAGGTGATTAGAGCTCTGGCAGCTTCACAGCATGTTGATGTTATTACTTGGCATCTTAGAATGTGTCATGTACCTATGAGTATGTTGAAGAAAATGCCATGTTTCAGTAACAACAATTCTTTTATATTGAATAATTGTGAGGTATGTCCATTGGCAAGGCAAGTTAGATTACCACTTACTGTTAGCACCAGTAGAAAGTTGGAACCATTCCAGCTACTACACATGGATGTATGAGATCCTTATAAGGTTGAAACTTACAATGGAATAAAGTATTTTTTGACCATTGTAGATGACTATTCAAGATGGAGTTGGGTTTTCTTATTAAGACTAAAATCAGATGTTATAATTGTCTTGAAGAATTTTTTTACAGAAGTTAAAACTCAGCTTGATGTGTCAATAAAAGGTGTGAGGTCAGACAATGGTTCAGAGTTTTTTAATTCTAACTGCAAACAACTATTTCAGTCTTATGGTGTTGTACATGAAAGTTCATGTCCATATACACCTTAACAGAATGGTGTAGTGGAGAGGAAACATAGGCACTTACTTGAAACAGCCAGAGCAGTCAAAATTCAGGCCAATATATCAGATAGGTTTTGGGGATTTTGCATTGATGATGCAACATACATTATCAACAGAATACCTTCTGCTACTTTGAAGAATAAATCTTCATATGAGATGTTGTATAAGAGGACACCTTCACTCACACACCTGAGAGTGATAGGGTGTTTGTGCTTTGCCACTATGCTGCCTAAGTCGGACAAATTTAGTCCCAAGGCTGTTAGAGCAGTTTTGTTGGGATATGGTGCTTCACAAAAGGGCTATAAGTTGTATGATATTGAGAATAAAGTGATATTCAAGAGTAGAGTGTGGTGTTTATGGAGTCGATATTTCCTTTTAAAAATGATGCAGAAAATTAGACTGTGACCCTCATCCGGCTCTCTACAGGGGAATCTCCACTCACTGCTTCCCCTAATATCCTCCCTTTACCACATCATGGGGGTTTACATGAGATCCCAGAGGCTTTTAAGACATCACAAGAACATTTCTGTTTTGAAGATCTGATAATGCCTCAGAATCCAAGAAGTCTGGAGGAGGTATCAGGGATACATAATTCAAATCTTGATCCTTCTAGGCTTGATCCTCCTATAGATGATGAGGATGAACAACATAGAGAAGAGATGGTTGAAGATCATGTTGATACAGTTAGAAGGTCCATCAGGACATCTAAACCTCCCATTTGGCACAAAGATTATGTGACTACACAAGGATCTTCCAAATGATTATACTCTATCTCTAGTGCAGTGGATTACACAGGACTGTCAACTACATATCAGAATTTTGTAGGACAAGTTTCTAAAGAAGTCGAACCACACAGCTATGCAGATGCAGTGACTGACTTAAGATGGATAGAAGCAATGAAAGCTGATATTCAAGCTTTGGAGGACAATAAAACATGGGAGATGGTGGTTCTTCCAGAGAGAAAGAAGACAATAGGCTGTAGATGGGTCTATAAGGTGAAATATACAGCTT
Source organism: Przewalskia tangutica (assembly GCA_029844215.1). NCBI lineage: Eukaryota > Viridiplantae > Streptophyta > Magnoliopsida > Solanales > Solanaceae > Przewalskia > Przewalskia tangutica. The sequence goes on from CM056718.1 coordinate 112,706,620, forward strand.
TAGGAGAAATTGAAAAGTTCAAGGCTAGGTTGGTGGCGAAAGGGTATAACCAAAAGGAAAGACTTGACTACACTGAGACATTCTCTCTTGTAGTCAAGATGACAACTGTAAGAGCAGTTGTAGCCATTGCCTCTGCCAAACAATGGAGAATTTACCAAATGGATGTATACAATGCATTCCTACAAGGGGATCAATATGAAGAGGTCTCCAGAAGGTCTCCAGAGGCAAGAAGTAGGTATGTCGATGTATTGAAGTCTTTGTATGGATTGAAACAGGCTTCTCGACAGTGGAATACAGCAACACTACTGGCAGCTGGTTTTAGTCAAAGCCACAGGGATTATTCTTTGTTTGTTGAACAAAAGGAGGAGAAGATAGTAGCCATACTTGTGTATGTTGATGATCTACTTATCACAGGTAGTGATTCAGAGATGCTCCAACAGACTAAGACAATATTGCAGACAACCTTCAAAATTAAGGATTTGGGAGAAATCAATGTCACGACCCGACCACGGACCCGTGACTGGTGCCTTACCCCGGGCACCCTTGTGATACAACATCAGAGAAAACCAGCGGAAGATAAACTCACAACAAGAATCCATATATATAATAAGCAGGCTAACCCAAAATGGCTACCTCTAATACAGCAAAGCTGAACAATTACATCCCTACAATCCAGGCTATAACAGGACTACAAGCCTCTAAGAATGAGTAAACACTATGACGGGACAGGGCCCCGTCATGCCCCTGAATGTACAAATATCTACAACACCGGGGAGAACCGTACCAAAAGTCGAGCCTCCGGAGAAATGGAGCTCACGACACGAGTAAAGATCCTAAGAATGAGGATCCACCACTTTCCCTTACTGCGGCATGAACGCATGGCCAGAAGAAATTCGATTACCTGATATGTACCAAGTATGTAAAGCGGAAAATCTTGTAAAAAATATCATAAGTTTAAAATAAAGCGAGTCATGGAAGAGAGTCAAAAATACCGTACATCGTGCCTTACTAACAATGAGAGTAACAAGTATAAACTTTCTTTGCATAAAATAGGAGGCTCGTGATCAAAACAAGATCTCCCGCCAGTAATATCATTAAGCAATCCTACTCGCAGAATTTGTTTCACTGCGTGGGTCTGTGGACCCGCATAAGGTCATCACCTCGCATGAGACTATTTCACCCGCATGGGACTATTTCACCCGCATGAGGTCATCCGCCTCGCATGGGACTATTTCACCCGCATGGACCCTGTGGGCCCGCATGAGTACAAGCGTCGCACTCGCATCATGGGTAGCAAATCCATGGCATAAATAGTAATAATAATAATAATAATACATAAATCAGCACAACCGACTATCATACATAACATAAGCGCTACCGGCTTATCATAACGTAAACGTAAGCAAGTTAAGAATATCTCCTAGCTCCTTAATAACATTTCTAGTACATCCTCTCATTTTAATTACTTAAGGCACTACATGTCGTTTTAAAAGAAAATCCGGGAATTTAACCCAAGTACCACGTTCCTTAAACCTTTTTAGAAAATGACTCATTTTTATGTAAAACTTCCAAGATACTAATAACCGTAGTATCAAGTCCCGACAACTTTGCAAAACAAGTTACGTTTACCTTTAAAAATACAATAGACTTCTAAAATCAAGTGACTTCATCTCTTTTAAAACCTTAGGCAATTAATGCCTTAAAACAATTTGCCTTCCACAAAATCCAAATCCTTTATCCGTACTTATTTTACTTGGAGTAAACCTTTCCTTATTAACCCTTTATAAAGCCAATACAACCAACTTCCCATAAAGTTGTTATATTACCATTGTACACTAGTCAAACACATCTCCCTATATCCAAGGGACTTATACCTTAAAACGAAACAAGTATCATATACTTAAAACAAGTGAAAAATGTCAAATCTTGTACGTCTACCGTACTACATAGGTACAACTACTCATGCTCAAGAGATAAGAAAGCTCCACATACCTCTTTGGTCAATCCACTTGCTAAGCCCAAAATACCGCACGTAATATGTCAACCAATAATGACCATAATACGTTTATTAACCTCTAATTTCAATGTAGAATATTCCAAGTTCAAAGTTACTAATTCCTATGGAAAATTGGGCAGCATTTCCTTTGTTTCTACATACTGACCACCTTTTTTTCAAGGCCGAATTCAACATCTAAATGCTACATTTAAGGCCCAACAATTCAAACATTTCAAAGGGGATTACACACCTAAACTTGGGTGTGTAAAATTTTGCCCCAAAGGTACAATAATTATCTTAACAAGTCTAAGGTAGTTTTTAGGCTACAACATGCTCACATAATCTTCTTAACCAATTATTTCATATCCAAACCATATTTATTACATGCAATGAATCTAGGAGCATTATTTACTACTACAAATTCCTTCTTCTTCACATGCAACACAAGTAACTAGCTACAAGAGAAGAGTTGTTACCTTAGAGCTTTAGCCAAAATTATTCCAACAATTTTGCTAGCCTCTTTTCCAAGAACACCACCACAATAACTCCTACAAGCTAGCCACAAGCTTCCTCCTTGTCCTAACTTTTCAGATTTTCCTTAAGCTTTGAATTCCTCTTGGAATTCTAGAGAGAAGTGAGAGCTTTAGCTTAGAGAGAGAGAAGGATTTGAAAGATGACCAAGTCTTCAAGACTTGGTCAATATATAAGACATGCAAAAATCAGATGGGGGGGGGGGACACTTGTCACCCACCCATGACCTCTTTTAAAACAAAACAGTGCAGAATTTTCCACTCAGCTTCGCAAAACCCGCCTCGGCGCCGCGGCGCTGAAACTTCTGCCGACTCTCAGGACTTTCCGGCGCCGCGGCCCTGCTTCCCGGCGCCGCGGCGCTGCAACTTCAGCGAGCCCTCAGATCTTTCCGGCGCCGCGGCCCTGTGGCTCCTACCCGAAACACCTTTCTGTCCGTCTGCGCACTGAACTTGTAACTCCCATAACTTCCTACTCCGATGTCCTATCGACGAACGGTTGGTTGCGTTGGAAACTAGACTCAACGAACTACGCACTAGACCTTTGAAACACCTAGGAACTCTCAATGTACCGGGTCACAACCCTCCCCAAAGTTGACTAAAACCCGTCCGAAACAATCCGTCAACTTATCTTTCGAAAATTTTAAGTCTTACTCCTTTCGTACGCTCTCATACGCATGGCCAGAACTACGGGGTATAACATTCTCTCCCCCTTAGAAACATTCGTCCCGAATGTTCCTTCTAGGCTTACTCAAACCACAATCCCAACATAGACCCTCTTAACTATTCTTTTTGCAATTAAAGACGCTCCACAAACCACAACAATACTCAAGCAAAATTGCCAAATTAAAACTAACAAGCAAGAAAGTGGGTTACCTGGAGGTATAGGAAATAAGTGAGGATACTTCTTCATCATGTCATTCTCTGCTTCCCACGTCATCTCCTCCCTGTTCCCGTTCCGCCATAAGACTTTGATGGAAGCCACGTCCTTCGTCCGAAGTCGCCTAACCTGACGATCAAGTATCGCTATGAGACTCTCCTCATACGATAACCCCTCTGTCACCTGGACATCATGAATCGGGTGCACTCTAGATGAATCTCCAATACATTTCCGCAACATAGACACATGGAAAACTGGATGTACTGCCTCCAGATCGGACGGCAGATCTAACTCATAGGCAACCTTGCCTACCATACGGACAATCTGATAAGGCCCAATGTACCTTGGGCTGAGTTTCCCTTTCTTCCCAAATCTCATCACGCCCTTCATGGGTGATACCTTCAGGAAGACCCAATCATCTACCTCAAACTCCAAATGTCGACGCCGGTGATCTGCATACGACTTCTGTCGACTCTGAGCTGACAATAACTACTCCTGGATAAGCTTCACCTTATCTACTGCCTGCTGAACCAAGTCTGGCCCGACTAACTGCACTTCTCCCACCTCGAACCAGCCTATCGGTGACCTGCACTTCCTCCCGTATAAAGCCTCATAAGGCGCCATCTGAATACTAGAATGGTAGTTGTTGTTATAAGCAAACTCCACCAGAGGTAAATGATCCTCCAAGCTACCCCTGAAATCAATAACACAAGCCCGCAGCATATCCTCAAGTGTTTGGATAGTGCGCTTGGCACTCCGTCGATGCGAGGATGAAACACGATCTTGAGACTCACTGCGTCCCTAATCCCTGGAAAGACCTCCGAGTTAGCGCGTGAACTGGGGCCCTCTGCGAAATAATCGATATAGGAACTCCGTGCGATCTCACAATCTCACGATATCTGATCAGCATAATCCTCGGCCGAAAAAGTCGTCCTGACTGGAAGCAAATGGGCTGATTTCGTCAGCCTGTCGACAATCACCCAAATGGAATCATGCTTCCTCTGAGTGGTAGGTAACCCTGTAATAAAGTCCATGTTGACCACCTCCCACTTCCACATCGGAATATCAATAACTGTAATAGCCAGCTTCGGTGCTCAACCTTAACTCACGACAATTAGGGCCTTTGTGCAACAAAGCGGCCACGTCCTCTTGTGCCATCCACCAATATATACACGAGGTCATGGTACATCTTAGTTTACCGGGTGAATAGAATAACGAGCAACCTTTGTGTGCCTCCCGAGAATCTGGCGTGAAGTCTGTCCACATCGGGAACACACAATCGACCCTCGAATCTTACCACCCCATCAGGTGCTATCTCAAATAGACTCTTCTCCTCCTGGAGAGCTGCATCTCGATACCGTACCATAATCGGATCCTCATACTGTCGCCTCTTCACCTCCTCGACGATGGAAGACTCGGCTACAACTCGAACCCGAACTCCATCACTATCAGAATCAACCAAACGAACCCCAAGGCTCGCTAGCTGATGTAACTCTCGGATCATATCCATTTTCTCTGGCTGTACATCAGACAGACTACCCATCGATCTGCGACTAAGGGCATCTGCAACTACATTGGCCTTCCCTGGGTGGTATAGAATATCAACGTCGTAATCCTTAAGCAGCTCCAACCACCGTCTCTGTCGCAAGTTCATTTCTGCAGTGAAGATATACTGGAGACTCTTGTGGTCTGTGTAAATATCCACATGAACTCCATACAAATAATGTCTCCAGATCTTTAAGGCATGAATCACTGCTGCCAACTCCAAGTCATGTGTGGGATAGTTCTTCTCATGCTTCCTAAGCTGTCGAGATGCGTAAGCTATAACTATGTCGTGCTACATCAGCACGCACCCAAGCCCGACACCGGAAGCATCACAATAAACCACATATCCATCTAAACCTGCGGAAGAGTAAGCTGAGGCGGTGCGTCAACTTCTCCTTTAGCAACGAAAACTTCCCTCAAGCATCCGTCCACGGAACATAGCCGCTTCGAGTCGGCTTAGTCAAAGGTCTTTGAAATGGAAGCAAACTTCTCCACAAACCTCCGATAATAACTGCGAGGCCCAAAGCTGCGCCTCCGTCGGTGTAGTGGAGTGCAGGCCAAGTCTTGACTGCCTCAATCTTTGTTGTATCTGCCGAATACCATCGACCCGATAACATGCCCTAAGAAAGCCATGAAGCCAACCAAAACTCGCGTTTGAGAACTTGGCATCTGTTGCCGGTCGGAGGACTCGATACCGTCGCCGAATGATCTGTATGCTCTGCTCGTACGAATACACCAAGATATCATCAATGAAAACTATCACGAACATATCCAAGAATGGCTTGAACACGGTTCATCAAATCCATGAATCTGGCAGAGTTGGTCAACGAAAGACATCACCTGAACTCATAGTGCCCATACCGGTCTGAATGCGATCTTCGGGATATCTGCCTCTCTAACTACTTTTGATGATAACCAGTTGCGAGTCTATCTTGGAAAAACATCTCGCACCTGCAATGGTCAAACAAATCATCAATCACGGGAGGATATCTGTTCTTGATAGTTACCTTGTTCGCACTGTAATCAATACACATCGCATCGTCCATCCTTCTTCTTTACAAATAATCTGGCGCTCCCGGGAGAAACACTTGGCACGATAAAGCCTTTCTCCGGCAAGTCCTTGGTGGCCCTTCATTCCTTCAACTCGGCGGTGCCGTCTGTATGGCGGAATAGATATCGGTCAGTGTCGGCGCCAAATCAATGCAAAACTCAATCTCCTCTCGGGAGGATGCGGAGCTTCGTCGAAATACGTCTGAAACTCTCTTACGGCCGGAACGGAAGGTCAGGTATCTCGACCTCGATGTCGAATACTCGAACCATATGGTAGATATACCCTTCCGCGCATCTTTCTAGCTTTGAGGTAAGAAATAAACTTACCCCCGGCGACGTATTCCTTCCACTCGATAAGCCCACCAGAAGCGGAACCGCACTAATCTCTCTCTACGGTCCATTGGCATAGCAAGACGCTAGCCAATCCATACCATAATTACATCAAAGTCCGTCATATCCGACTCTATCAGTCGTGCTGAGTCGGCGACTCTCTATAGTCATCGGCAAGCCTTATATACCATTCAGCTACCACCGAATCACCTACTGGCGTAGCCACCTCAAAAGGTCTTATGGTCTCGGGATCTATTCCTATTCTACCAACAATATGAGGAGATATATAGGACAAGGTAGAACCTGGATCTATCAAAGCATATACATCACAACATCTGATCAATAATGTACTGTGGCGACATCGGTGGCGCCTCACGGTCTGGCGGTGGACATAGCATAGATGCGGTTCGAGGACATTGGGCCAGGACCCCTACCACGACCCCTGCCACGGCCTGCTGGTCCGTGAACACTCTTTCCTGCAGGGGCGTCGCCATCGAAGGCGAAAATCCGACCAGCGACCATCGGTGGCGATAACATTCCCGCCTCTGGTCGGACAATCTCTCCTCAAATGGCCTGCGCTCCACAAGAGTAACAAGCTCGGAGTACCACGACACCTCATAATGGCAATCGCCGCGTTGACCACAGAGGTATAGGTGGCCTCATCCCCAGGAACAGCTGGTCCTGCAGGAACGAAGCCCTAGAACCTATCCTGCTCTGAATGCCTGTCGTCAGGAAGATGGTGGAGGCGCTCTGAGCCGGTGAGGTGCAAATTCGATCTCTTCTTGAGGTTGTCTACCTCTTAAACTACCGAGAGGACCTGCTGTCTGGCCTCTTCTGGCGATACTGTCAAGTCGGCCCTGCGTTCACCGCACAGTGCATATGCTGCGTGCGGGCAATGTTCATGCCCGGCTGAAGAGCCACTCCCGTGCAACCCTCGGCCAAGTAATCATCGAGCCCTGTGACATAGCGGTGCACCCTGTCCTCCATGCGCTACCAGCGGGTATTCTGAGCCAGCGAGTCAAACTCTACGTTGTACTCTCGGACCGTCAGCTCTGTCTCGGTGTCAAAAATCTATCGGCCGAGCCCTCGCATCTGCGGAGGCAAAAAATGGCAAAGGCGCCTCGAGAACTTCGTCCCAAACAATTTGAGCGCATGCTCCCAGGATAGTTCCCATGAATCATACCGATCAACCGCGGTATCCGCAGCCGATGGGAGCCCAACAATACCGACTCTGTATCTGAAGCCCTGATCACTCTCATGATCCGCTGTAATTGTCGGATAAACTCCTGAGGGTCATCCTCAGGTCTCGACCCGTAGAACTCTAGTGGAATGCAACTCAAAAAGTCCCGCAGTCTCAAGCTATCAACTCTGTGGCTCGGTACAACCGAATCGCGCCTCCGTCATCCTCGCCTAGTCACGATCTGGCTAATAATCGGGCCGTCTCGCGTAGCCCATATCCTCGCTCGGGTTGTGTAGCGGAGGCTCGTATCGCGGTCTCGATGGCCGCTGCGCCCAAACTCTGCTGGAGTTGGCGGCGTCGTGGAACTTCGCCGTCGAAACATCTCTCGGTAGGCCCGGTCACGTGCCTGGTAACCCTCGGTGTCCTACTAGTAGTTCCTCTGCTGCCTTGCCGCCACGGGCGCGGTTGCCTTGCGTGGAGGCATAAGCGTCTGAGAAAATATGTCGGAGGAGTTCAACCTATAACACGGCTCTATTGCACGATCTTAGAGTGAAAGGATGAAACAATCCTAAATATCCTGCGACCACGGATTATAGATGTGGTGCACTGACACCGATAATCAAGACTACTAGATATGGCACGTAGACCGCTCCGAGGATTAAGCGCGCGATACCATTTTTGTCACGACGACCACGGACCGTGGCGGTGCCTTACCGGGCACCGCGTGATACAACATCAGAGAAAACCAGCGGAAGATAAACTCACAACAAGAACCCATATATATAATAAGCAGGCTAACCCAAAATGGCTACCTCTAATACAACAAAGCTGAACAGTTACATCCCTACAATCCAGGCTATAACAGGACTACAAGCCTCTAAGAATGAGTAAACACTATGACGGGACAGGGCCCATGTCACGACCCGGGCGCGGCGGTACCTGCAGGGTACTGTCAGGTATACATCAGAGAATAGCAGCGGAACATACATAACACATAACTTATAAAAAGGTAAACATCACTGGCCAGCCGATAAAGCTGCCTTCCATAAAAACATACTTACTCAAAAGTATAGCAGTACAACTTATTCTTACAGCCCAAAACACATACGTGACCACAGACCTCTAAGGATAACAACAGTGGTGGGACAGGGCCCCGCCATACCCCTGAATGTACACAATACCTATAGCATCAGGGAATAACCATACCAACAAATCAAGCCTCCGGAGGAATGGAGCTTCTGACACCGGAACAGTGATCCTAAGAACGAGGATCCACAATTTACTTACCCTTACGTGCGGCATGAACGCAGCCCCCGAGGAAGGGGGTTAGTACACAATATGTACCAAGTATGTAAAACTGGAAAATACTGTAATAATGATATCATAAGTCTAAAAGTAAGCTGGAGTCCTGAAAGACAATCAAAATACCTTTTACTGTGCCTTACTAACAATGAGAGTGACAAGTATATATATAATACTGCATAAAATAGGAGGCTCATGATCAAAACAGGGTACCTCGCCCGTAGTATCAATAAGCACCCCTACTCCTGGGACTATTTCACCCGCATAGGTCTTGTGGACCCGCATGAGGTATTCCTTGCATAAGTGTGCCGTCCGCGTGAGACTATTTCACCCGCGTAAGCCCATGGGACTCGCGTGAGGTATTCCTCGCGTCATGGGTAGCAAATCCACGCAGGTGGTATAACGATCTTGGGGATTTACCCCTCAGATATACTCTTACCCTGAAGCAGATGGTATAACGATCTTGGGGATTTACCCCTCAGATATACTCTTACACTGGAACAGATGGTATAATGATCTTGGGGATTTACCCCTCAGATATACTCTTACACTGGAGAAGGTGGTATGACGATCTTGGGGCTTTCCCCTCATTCATACTCTTACCCTGGAGAAGGTGGTATAACGATCTTGGGGCTTACCCCTCAGATATACTCTTACCCTAGCTCAATCGGTCATCATATCATAATCATAAATAAGTTAAGAAAGCTTATAACTTATTATTAGTCTTGTTCATATACCCTCTCATTTTAGTTTTCTTAAGGCACTTAATCATATCTTTAATAAAAACAAACCGGGAATTTAACCCAAGTACCACATACTTATATTCTTTAAAAATGACTCTTTTTCATATAAAACCTTTGGGCAATTGATGCCTTAAAATCAATTTGCCTTTCATAACTCAAGTCATTTGTCCTTACTTATCTTACTTCGAATAAATCTCTTCTTATCAACCTCTTATAAAGCTAATAAACCAACTTCCCATAAAGTTGTTATATTAACCATATACTTTAGTAAAATCATACTTTTCCCTTAACCAAGAGACTTATACCTCTTAAAACGAAACAAATCTTTATATACTTAAAACAAGTAAGGATACTAAATCTTGTACGTCTACCGTACTACATAGATATAAATACTCATGCTCAAGAGATAGGAAAGCTTCACATACCTCTTCGGTTAATCCACTTGCTAATTCCAAACACCGCACGTAATATGTCAACCTATAATGACCATGATACGTTTATTAACCTCTAATTTCAATGTAGAAATAATCTAAGCTCAAAGCCACTAAATTCTATGGAAAATTGGGCAGCATTTCCTTTGTTTCTACATACTTTTCCACCTTTCTCAATGCCGGATTTAACATCCAAACGCCACATTTAAGGCTCAACAATCCAAACATTTCAAAGGGGATTACACACCTAAACTTGGGTGTGTAAAATTCTTCCCCATAAGGTACAACAATTCACTTAACAATTCTAAGGTAGTTTTTTAGGCTACAACATGCTCATAATATCTTCCTAACCAATTCTTTCACATCCAAACCCTTTTTCTTACATGCAATGAATCTAAGAGCATTATTTACTACTACAAATTCCTTCTTCTTCACATGCAACATCAATACTAGCTACAAGAGAAGAAATGTTACCTTTGGAGCTTTAGCCAAATCTATTCCAACAACTTTGCTAGCCTCCTTTCCAAGAATACCACCACAATAACTCCTATAAGCTAGCCACAAGCTTCCTTCTTGTCCTTAACTTTTCAGATTTTCCTTAGGCTTAGAATTCTTCTTGGAATTTTAGAGAGAAGGGGGAGCTCTAACTTAGAGAGAGAGGGATTTGAAAGATGACCAAGTCTTCAAGACTTGGTCAATATAAGGCATGCAAGAAATCAGATGGGGGGACACTTGTCACCCTCCCATGGCCTTTCAAAAGAGAAATCTGATTTTTCCTAAGTTTTTCGCTGAAATCCGCCTTGGCGCGCGGCCGGCGCCGCGGCGCTGAAACTTCTGCGGACTTACGGAACTTCCGGCGCCGCGGCCCTGCTTCCCGGCGCCGCGGCTCTGTAACTTCAGCGACCCCTCAGTATATCCGGCGCCGCGGCCCTGTCGCTTTTGTCCGAAACACATTTCTGTCCGACTGCGCACTGAACTTGTAACTCCCATAACTTTCTACTCCGACGTCCTATCGACGAACGGTTGGTTGCGTTGGAAACTAGACTCAACGAACTACGCCTTAGGCCTTTGAAACACTTAGGAACTCTCAATGTACCGGGTCATAACCCGCCTCAAAGTTGACTAAAACCCGTCCGAAACAATCCGTCAACTTATCTTTCGAAAATTTTAAGTCTTACTCCCTTTCGCACGCTCTCACACGTGTGGCCAGAACTACGGGGTATAACATTCTCCCCCCCTTAGAAACATTCATCCCGAATGTTCCTTCTAGGCTCACACAAATCATAACCTTAACGTGGACCCTCTTAACTATTCTTTTGCAAATAAAACGCTCCACATAGCCACAACATTACTCAAGCATAATTGCTAAATCAAAACTAACAAGCAGGAAAGTGGGTTACCTGGAGGTGTAGGGAATAAGTGAGGATACTTCTTCATCATGTCATCCTCTGCTTCCCACGTCATCTCTTCCCTATTCTCGTTCCGCCACAAGACTTTGACGGAAGCCACGTGTTATACCCCATATTTTCCAGAGTATGTACGTGAGGGCGTACGTACAAAATTTTAAGCCTTAGGTAGGCAAAGTGGCGAAATTTGTACACAACCCCCGAAACGAATTGTTTTTCGACGAAACGTTTTCCGAACTTTGCGAAGGGAAAATTACGGCTATGTCATTTATTATTTTTGCGGATTTTTCCGAGAGACGGAATATTTTGGACCAACGAGAGGGCGACACTTGTCACCCTCAAGTTGGCGGTTTTTCTTGGCCGATTGGTGCACGTTTTGGCCATGTTTTATGGCCCAAAACTTGGGTCAATGTTTGTGAGGGATTTGTGGAGTAGGGTTAGGGTGCACTTGGCTTGATCTTGACCCTCCACTTGCCCCCCCACTTGGCTTGATCTTGGCCCTTGGTTGTCCTATAAATACCCCTCCCTTGTTGAAGACTTCTTCATCCACAAATGTGTTCTAAGTCTTAAAAATCCTCCCCCCATCTTGTTGAAGCTCTCATCCAAAAGAGCCTCCCCCTCCCCCTTGAGAAAGCCTTGGCCGAGAGGTACCCCCCCTTCCTAGTGGTGCTAGCCGAGGGTACCCCCCTACCTTGAGTTGTTCTCATAAAATACACCCCCCCCCCCTTGGTAGAAAGTATTCTCCAAGTATTGTTACTATTCCAAATACCTTAGCCTTATACCTTGTAGTATTCCAAAAGTTACCTCTATACGTAGAGCCCGGAAATACTACCTTATGTCCTTTTAGTCTCAAAACGAAACCCTAAGGAAAATCTTCATAGTTGGTTGAAGTGCTAAGTAGAAGTTGTTTGGGAACTTCTAAGGGTTGTTTGGAGCGGGTTGGAGCGCCCAGAGTAGGAGCTAAACGTTTCTCGGGATCGACATTTAACTTGGATAATTTTGGGCTTATCGAGGTAATACTCTTGACCTTCTTTTGTAATAAGAGTTTTCATACTGTTGAAGTATAAGAATTAAGTATAAGTTATATCTGAAAGGTATATAAGAAGGGAATTGAATCGTACTTACATGGGAATTTGTATTCTGATGACTTGTGAAGAGCACGGGTAGGAAGTCTTTGCCCAATTTTCCGTAGGATCTTGTATCTAGATTTATTCCACAGAGTAGTCTAGACATTGATAGACTTGTATAACCGGTATAGGTTGAAGTACTGCGAGTAGCGTGTTCTACTTGAAAGGTGGACAAGGCTAGCAGAATTACAGTACTTTGGAGCTTTTTGCTAATAGTCGATAATCGTCGCGAGGTATGTGATCCTTCCTATACTCTTGAGCATGATATTTTAAAAGAATATATATATAGTACGGTAGACGTACGTGTGATTAACTGAACGTAGTTTTACGGCAATGTCTTTTGACTTAAGCCTGAATAATAAGAATCTTGAAGTATTTCAACAGATTAAGAACCGTTTTTGAAAGAAGAGTAATACTTGGTTTTGAAAGCTTAAGAGTTATACTAGCTTTATGAGAAGTTAGGTATACCGACTTAAGTAAGATAAAAGGAATGGTTTATTGATTTTAGAAAGTTAAGAGACTTGACTTAATTGAATTAATTTAAAGTCTGTTAAAGTGTGAAACCTCATTCGTGAGTAATGAGTACTTGAATTTTAAAAGAATAATATTTTACAGATTTCGGAAATGAGAATAAGTTATTATATTAAAACCAGTAGAAACCTCCTTCCGCATAGGAGCTAAGATAAGACAAAAGTGTATTACATTTCCTAGATCATGGCTGCTTTAATGAGAATCAGTATAAACAAGCATAAATTTTCTTAAATTTTCAAAGTAAGGAACTTGATTTTCTAAAAGAAGGAAGACTTGAGGAATTGAAGAATTTTTCTTAAAAAGAAAGACATTGTTTTGCCTTAAATTGGTTTAAAACATAAAGTGTTATAACAGCTTTATGGAAAGTTAGTTATAACGACTTTATGAAAACAAAAGAGTGGTTTTATCATTGGTTTTAAAGTGGTAACTTGACTTTAAAAAGGAGAAGTGTTTTGGTCTAAAAAGAAGGCATGGTATTGCCTTAATTTGGTTTTAAAAGGAAAGTATGGAAGCTGTTTGGTTTACTTAAAAATGTTAGTCGCTCTATTTTAATACTGCGGGTATCGGGTGACCTTTGTGAAAAGAAATGGATCCTTTAAAAAGAGTTTAACATACGTAGTACTTTGGGGTTAAAACCTGGACTTTGGCATAAAATGAAAGTACCTTGAGTTGTGTGTAACTTGCCTATGTTTGCGTGTGATAGCCTTGTCGTGCTAGTATTGTATTTCTATACCACCGCGTCTCTCAATGGAGGGCCGGCTGATTTGTTATGATATTACTTGGGCGTCTGGCGGTGGCGGAGAATTCCGCAGATGCGCTCGCTGATAGTGTTATTCCATGGACTAGCTCTCCGCGAGGTTTCTTGGTCGGCCTTGGTATCTGGTGGTGGCTTTCGTACTTGCCGTCTCGTGGTGATTCGGCCTTAGTGCACAGTAGTTAGCCCTCGCACTTGCCGTTCGGTTTAGTGGTGAAGTCTCGTGATCTGGCCTTGGTACACAGTAGTTAGCCCTCGTACTTGCCGGTCATTTCGTGACCGGCGCGGTATCTGGTAGTCGGCTTTCGTGCTTGCCGATGTCGACGCGGTTTGGTTGTATGGTATTGTTAGTACGGTTTCATGACTCAGGTAGGACTTGGTGTTCATGTGTACTCCGTGGTGTTATTATATCATAGACTGCCGGCAGTGAGGAAGGTATTCCACAGGCATGATTGATGTTGAGGGTGTGAGACCCATAGTTATATTTGAGTGATGACTCTGAGGGCGTGAGTCTCTGACTGCTTCTTTATTATGGACTGTAGTTTGGTTATCATACATGTCTCCTGCTTTATATAAGTCGCTATGATTTCATTCTGATATTTTGATTCACATACTTGGTACTGTTATCGACCTCGCCCGAAGTGCGTTAAATGCCGGTAGAGGTACATCGGTTGTTGATCCTCGCTCTTAGGATCACAGTTCAACGTTGGGAAGCTCCGTTTCTCCGGAGGCTTATCTTTTGGTATGTTACCCTGAGTTGTAGGTTCTTGTACATTCAGGGGTATGGCGGGGCCCTGTCCCGTCATGTTGTATAAAAACTCTTAGAGGTCTGTAGTACTATTGTGGGCAGGGTTTGTAAAAGGATTAAACTGTTCGGTTTGAAAGATTTGTATATATATTTTATTGGAAGGTAACCGTTTGGTTGGCCTGTTTTATGATCTTATCTCTTGTTTCATGTTTATGTTTTATTTCCGCTGATTTTCTCTGATGTTGTATCACTAGAGTGCCCGGGGTAAGGCACCAGTCACGGGCCCGGGATCGGGTCGTGACACCACGTCCTTCGTCCGAAGTCGCCTAAACTGACGATCGAGTATCGCTATGGGACTCTCCTCATACGATAACTACTCTGTCACCTGGACATCATGAATCGGGTGCACTCTAGATGGATCTCCAATACATTTTCGTAACATGGACACATGGAAAACTGGATGTACCGCCTCCAAATCGGACGACAGATCTAACTCATAGGCAACCTTGCCTACCCTACGGACAATCTGATACGGCCCAATGTACCTTGGGCTAAGTTTCCCTTTCTTTCCAAATCTCATCACGCCCTTCATGGGTGATACCTTTAAGAAAACCCAATCATCTATCTCAAATTCCAAGTGTCGACGCCGATGATCTGCATACGACCTGCGACTACGGCGCAACAACCGCTCCTGGATAAGCTTCACCTTATCCACTGCCTGCTGAACCAAGTCTGGCCCGACTAACTGAACTTCTCCCACCTCGAACCAGCCTATTGGTGACCTGCACTTCCTCCCGTATAAGGCCTCATAAGGCGCCATCTGAATACTGGAATGGTAGCTGTTGTTGTAAGCAAACTCCACAAGAGGTAAATGATCCTCCGGCTACCCACGAAATCAATAACACAAGCCGCGGAATATCCTCGAGTGTATGCGGATAGTGCGCTCGGCTTTGTCCGTCGATGCGAGGATGAAGCGCGTCTTGAGACTCACAGGTCCCTAATCCCATTCGGAAAGACCTCGAAATTAGCCGTGGCCCAGGCTCCTCGGTCGAAATAATCGACCACGAGCACTCGTGCGATCTCACAATCTCCCTGATATACATTCTAGCATAATCCTCGGCCGAAAAAGTCATCCTGACTGGAAGAAAATAGGTTGCTTTCGTCAGCCTGTCGACGATAACCCAAATGGAATCATGCTTCCTCTGAGTGGAAGGTAACCCTGTAATAAAATCCATATTTACCACCTCCCACTTCCAAGTCGGAATATCAATAGCCTGCAATGACCACGGGATTCTCGTGCTCAACCTTGACCTGCGACAATTGAACGCGTGCCACGAACTCTGCAACGTCCTTCTTCAGGCCATCCCACCAATACACGCATCTGAGGTCATGATACATCTTAGTCGACCCCGGATGAATAGAATAACGAGCACTGTGTGCCTCCCGAATCTGGCGCGAAGTCTGTCCACATCGGGAACACAATGGCCGACCTCGAATCTTGCACCATGCGCTACCTCGAATAGACTCTTCTCCTACGGAAGGCTGCGTCGATCTGCGTACCAAAATCGGATCCACATCGCCGCCTCTTCACCTCGCCGACGATGGAAGACTCGGCAACCTCTCGAACCGAATTCCATCACTATCGAATCAACCAAAGCGAACCCCGAGGCTCGCTGCGATGTAACTCTCGGACCATATCCTTTTCTGCTGGTACATCGCATGGACTACCCATCGATCTGCGACTAAGGGCATCTGCAACTACATTGGCCTTCCTGGATGGTATAGAATATCAACATCGTAATCCTTAAGTAGCTCCACCGCGTCTGCCGCCGAGTTCGGCTCTCTGCGGTGAAGATATCTGGAGACTCTTGTGGTGCATGTAAATGTCACATGAACTCCATATAAATAATGTCTCGGATCTTGAGGCATGAATCACTGCGCGACTCCAAGTCATGTGTGGGATAGTTCTTCTCATGCTTCCTAAGCCGTCGAGATCATAAGCTATAACTCTGTCGTCTTTGCGTCAGCCGCACACAACCGACACTGTGGCGTCGCAAAAAACCACATATCCATCTAAACCCTCTGGAAGAGTAAGAACTGGGGTGGTCGTCAATTTCTCCTTTAGCAACTGGAAACTTTCCTCACAAGTATCCGTCCACCGGAACATAGCGCCACGAGTCGGCTTAGTCAAAGTCTTTGAAATAGAAGCAAACCTCTCCACAAACCTCCGATAGTAACCTGTAAGGCCCAAAAAGCTGCGCACCTCCGTTGGTGTAGTGGGTCTAGGCCAAGTCTTGACTGCCTCAATCTTAGTATCAACGAATACCATGGCCCGATAACATGCCCTAAGAAAGCCTGAAGCTAACAAGACTCGCGTTTGAGAACTTGGCATCTGTTGCCGGTCTCGGAGGACTCCAATACCGTCGCCAAATGCTCTGTATGCTCTGCTCTGCGCGAATACACCAAGATATCATCAATGAAAACTATAACGAACATATCAAGAATGGCACGAACACCTATTCATCAAATCCATGAATCTTCTTTGGGCGTTGGTCAACCGAAAGACATCACCACTGAACTCATAATGCCCATCTGGGTCTGAATGCGATCTTTGGGATATCGACTCTCTAACTACTTTGATGATAACGGACCGCAGTCTATCTTGGAAAAAACACCTTGCACCACCTGGCCTGGTCAAACAAATCGTCAATCACGGGAGGATATCTGTTCTTGGTAGTTACCTTGTTTGCACCGTAATCAATACACGTGCAGGCGTCCATCCTTCTTCTTTACAAATAACACCGGCGCTCCCGGGAGAAACACTTGGCCCGATAAAGCCGCTTCTCCGATGAAGTCCTTCACTGGTCCTTCAATTTCTTCAACTCGGCAGGTGCCATTCTGTATGGCGGAATAGATATCGGTCGAGTATCTGGCGCCAAATCAATGCAAAACTCAATCTCCCTCTCGGGAGAATACGGAAGCTCGTGCGGGAATACGTCGGAAACTCTCTAACGGCCGGGCGATCAAGGTCGGTATCTCGACCTCGATGTCGAATACGAACCATATGGTAGATATACCCTTTCGCACCATCTTCCTAGCCTTGAGGTAAGAAATAAACTTACCGCCGGCGATGCGATATTCCTTCCACTCGATAACGGCTCGCGAGCTGGAACCGAACTAATCTCTCTCTACAGTCCACATTGGCATAGCAAGACGCTAGCCAATCCATGCCCATAATCACATCAAAGTCTGTCATATCCAACTCTATCAAGTCGGCTAAAGTCCGACGACTGTTTATAGTCACTGGGCAAGCTCTATATATCCGCTCGGCTACCACCGAATCACCTACTGGCGTAGCCACCTCAAAAGGTCTTATGGACTCGGGCTCTATCCCTATTCTACTGGCAATATGAGGAGATATATAGGACAAGGTAGAACCTGGATCTATCAAAACATATACACCACAACAAGAAACCAATAATGTACCTGTGACGACATCTGGTGACGCCTCCTAGTCCTGACGGCTGGACATAGCATAGATGCGGTTCTGAGGACCGCTAGAACTGGGACCCCTATCACGACCTTTGCCGCGGCCTGGCGGCGTAAGTACCACGCCTCGGGCGTCGACCATCGAAGGCGAAGATCCGGCAAGCGACTGTTGGTGAACCATAACACCTCCGCCGCCCAAGGACGGACAATCCTTCTTCAGATGGCCCTACTGGCCACAAGTGTAACAAGCTCCCGAACCCATACGACACTCGCCCGGATGAGACCTACCGCATCGAACGCACCGAGATGTGGGTGGTCTCGATTAATGCTGATCCTGTTTCCACGAAACCTTGAAGTCACGGAGCCACGACTGCTCGCGAATAACTGGTGATCGGACCTCCGCGGCGAGAAGAAGAGCACTGCTGTCTTTGGTGAAATGTGGACCTGGTCTGCTTTGAAATTGCCCGCCTCAGCGCCTGAGACCTGCGTCACGGCCTCTTGGTGGCCTAAATCTAGGCGATCCTGCGCTCTCTGTCCTCGATCCATCTGCGTGCGCTGCGTCTGGCAATATCTATCCACTGGTGAAGAGCCACCCCCGTCACGATGTCATATGGCGGTCTAACCCATCACATATCGATGAACCGTATGCGCCGTATGCTGCTACAATGGTGTGCGCGTACACGGCCAGAGTCAAACTCGGTGTACTCTCGATAGTCCTCGTCACGCCTCAAAGTCAAGAACCTATCTACGCGGGCTCTCCTCATCTCAGGAGGCAAGAAGTGATCTGGAAAGCCTCTGTGAACTCCTCCCAAGAAGCTGGAAGATCATTCTCACCTCTCGACAACACCCATGACTCAAACCAGTTCAACGCAATATCGCGTAACGGTAAGCTAGTATAACGACTCGGTCTCGATGCCCTAAGCACTGCATGGTCCATCTTCTTAGGACAAACTCCTGCGGATCCTCCTCAAATCTCGAACCATAGAACTTCGGGTGGGTGACAACCGAAATCCGAATCCGTAAGCTATCGGCTCTGGGTTAGTTGCACGCTCCTGTCGCTGCCGCCTGCTATCTTTGGTCAATAAGCGGATCTGTTCCCCGTAATCTCTATACTCGGACCGGTGTGGGATGGAGGCTCGTCTGCGGTCTCGATGCGCTTCCGCTGCCTCGAACTCTGCAGAGGCTGGCGACGTCGTGGAACTCGCCGCCCTAAACATCATCTCTGGTAAGGACTGGGCATGTGCCCTCGTGACTCTCCGCGTCCCACTAGCAGCACCCTCAGCTGCCTTGACCTTCTGGGCCGCGGTTGCCTTGCATGGAGGAATAACTGATACATAAAGGAAAACATTAGAGGAGGTTCAACCTATAACTCAGCTCTATTGCACGATCTTAGAGTGAAAGAATGGAAACCAATCCTAAATGTCCTGCAGCCTCCTGATTATAGATGTGGTGCCGACACACCGATAATCAAGACTACTAGACACGGTGCGTAGACACTTTCAGAGGACTAAGCGCTCACGATACCACTTTTGTCACGACCGACCGGGGCGCGGCTGGTACCTGCAGGGTACTTCATCGGTATACATCGAGAATAGCGTGAACATACATAACACATAACTTATAAAAGGTAAAAATCATCGGCGGTAGATAAAGTGCTTTCCATAAAACATACTTAATCAAAAGTATAGCGGTACAACTTATTATTCTGACCCAAAACACATCGTGACCACGGACCTCTAAGGATAACAACGGTGGCGGGGCGGGGCCCGCCGTACCCTGAATGTACACAATACCTATAGCATCGAGGAATAACGTACCAACAAATCAAGCCTCGGAGAATGGAGCTTCGACAGGAGCGGTGATCCTAGAACGAGGATCCATGATCTGCTTACCACCTGCGGCATGAACGCGGCCCGAGGAAGGGTCGATTACCTGATATGTACCAAGTATGTAAAGCGGAAAATCGTAATAATGATATCATAAGTCTAAAAGTAAGCTGGAGTCCTGAAAGACAATCAAAATACCTTTTACTGTGCCTTACTAACAATGAGAGTGACAAGTATATATATAATACTGCATAAAATAGGAGGCTCATGATCAAAACAGGGTACCTCGCCCGTAGAATCAATAAGCACCCGTACTCCTGGGACTATTTCACCCGCATAGGTCTTGTGGACCCGCATGAGGTATTCCTCGCATAGGCTGTACCCGTCCGCATGAGACTATTTCACCCGCATAAGCCCATAAGGACTCGCATGAGGTATTCCTCGTATCATGGTTAGCAAATCCACGGAACAGGTGGTATAAAGATCTTGGGGATTTACCCCTCAGATATACTCTTACCCTGAAACAGATGGTATAACGATCTTGGGGATTTACCCCTCAGATATACTCTTACACTGGAACAGATGGTATAACGATCTTGGGAATTTACCCCTCAGATATACTCTTACACTGGAGAAGGTGGTATGACGATCTTGGGGCTTTCCCCTCATTCATACTCTTACCCTGGAGAAGGTGGTATAACGATCTTGGGGCTTGCCCCTCAGATATACTCTTACCCTAGCTCAATCGGTCATCATATCATAATCATAAATAAGTTAAGAAAGCTTATAACTTATTATTAGTCTTGTTCATATACCCTCTCATTTTAGTTTACTTAAGGCACTTAATCATATCTTTAATAAAAGCAAACCGGGAATTTAACCCAAGTACCACATACTTATATTCTTTAAAAATGACTCTTTTTCATATAAAACCTTTGGGCAATTGATGCCTTAAAATCAATTTGCATTTCATAACTCAAGTCATTTGTCCTTACTTATCTTACTTCGAATAAATCTCTTCTTATCAACCTCTTATAAAGCTAATAAACCAACTTCCCATAAAGTTGTTATATTAACCATATACTTTAGTAAAATCATACCCTTAACCAAGGGACTTATACCTCTTAAAACGAAACAAGTCTTTATATACTTAAAACAAGTAAGGATACTAAATCTTGTACGTCTACCGTACTACATAGATACAAATACTCATGCTCAAGAGATAGGAAAGCTTCACATACCTCTTCGGTTAATCCACTTGATAATTCCAAACACCGCACGTAATATGTCAACCTATAGTGACCATGATACGTTTATTAACCTCTAATTTCAATGTAGAAATAATCTAAGCTCAAAGCCACTAAATTCTATGGAAAATTGGGCAGCATTTCCTTTGTTTCTACATACTTTGCCACCTTTCTCAAGGCCGAATTTAACATCCAAACGCCACATTTAAGGATCAACAATCCAAACATTTCAAAGGGGATTACACACCTAAACTTGGGTGTGTAAAATTCTGCCCCATAAGGTACAACAATTCACTTAACAATTCTAAGGTAGTTTTTTAGGCTACAACATGCTCATAATATCTTCCTAACCAATTCTTTCACATCCAAACTCTTTTTCTTACATGCAATGAATCTAAGAGCATTATTTACTACTACAAATTCCTTCTTCTTCACATGCAACATCAATACTAGCTACAAGAGAAGAAATGTTACCTTTGGAGCTTTAGCCAAAACTATTACAACAACTTTGCTAGCCTCCTTTCCAAGAATACCACCACAATAACTCCTATACGCTAGCCACAAGCTTCCTTCTTGTCCTTAACTTTTCAGATTTTCCTTAGGCTTAGAATTCTTCTTGGAATTTTAGAGAGAAGGGGGAGCTCTAACTTAGAGAGAGAGAGGGATTTGAAAGATGACCAAGTCTTCAAGACTTGGTCAATATAAGGCATGCAAGAAATCAGATGGGGGGGGGGGGGGACACTTGTCACCCTCCCATGGCCTTTTAAAAGAGAAATCTGATTTTTCCTAAGTTTTTCCGCCTTAAATCCCGCCTTGGCGACGCGGCCCTGATGCCGGTGCCGCGGCGCTGAAACCTCTGCGGACTTACGGAACTTCCGGCGCGCGGCCCACGCTTCGGCGGCGGCTGTAACTTCAGCGACCCCTCGGTATATCCGTGCGCCTGCATCCGGCGCGCGGCCAGCCGGTTTTGTCCAAACACATTTCTGTCCATTGCGCCGAACTTGTAACTCCCATAAATTTCTACTCGACGTCCCTATCGGCGAGCGGTTGGTTGCGTTGGAGACTAGACTCAACGAACTACGCCCTAGGCCTTTGAAACACTTAGGAACTCTCAATGTACCGGGTCATAACCCGCCTCAAAGTTGACTAAAACCCGTCCGAAACAATCCGTCAACTTATCTTTCGAAAATTTTAAGTCTTACTCCCTTTCGCACGCTCTCACACGTGTGGCCAGAACTACGGGGTATAACAGCCCCGTCATGCCCCTGAATGTACAAATATCTACAACACCGGGGAGAACCGTACCAAAAGTCGAGCCTCCGGAGAAATGGAGCTCCTGACAACTGAGTAAAGATCACAGAATGAGGATCCACCACTGTTTTCCCTTACTGCGGCATGAACGCAGCCAGGAAGGGTCGATTACCTGATATGTACCAAGTATGTAAAACTGGAAAATACTGTAAAAAATATCATAAGTTTAAAATAAACTGGAGTCATGGAAGAGAGTCAAAAATACCGTACACTGTGCCTTACTAACAATGAGAGTAACAAGTATAAACTTTACTGCATAAAATAGGAGGCTCATGATCAAAAAAGGATCTCCGCGTAATATCATTAAGCAATCCTACTGGGATTGTTTCACCGCGTGGGTCTGTGGACCAGCATAAGGTCATCACCGCATGTGACTATTTCACCGCGTGAGACTATTTCACCGCGTGAGGTCATCCACTCGCGTGGGACTATTTCACCGCATGGACCACGCGGTCGCGTGAGTACAAGCGCCACACTCGCATCATGGGTAGTAAATCCATGGCATAAATAGTAATAATAATAATAATAATAATACATAAATCGGCCTGACCGGCATACATAACATAAGCGCTACCGGCTTATCATAACGTAAACGTAAGCAAGTTAAGAATATCTCCTAACTCCTTAATAACATTTCTAGTACATCCTCTCATTTTAGTTACTTAAGGCACTACATGCCGTTTTAAAAGAAAATCCGGGAATTTAACCCAAGTACCACGTTCCTTAAACCTTTTTAGAAAATGACTCATTTTTATGTAAAACTTCCAAGATACTAATAACCGTAGTATCAAGTCCCGACAACTTTGCAAAACAAGTTGCGTTTACCTTTAAAAATACAATAGGCTTCTAAAATCAAGTGACTTCATCTCTTTTAAAACCTTAGGCAATTAATGCCTTAAAATAATTTGCCTTCCACAAAATCCAAATCCTTTATCCGTACTTATTTTACTTGGAGTAAACCTTTCCTTATTAACCCTTTATAAAGCCAATACAACCAACTTCCCATAAAGTTGTTATATTACCATTGTACACTAGTCAAACACATCTCTCTATATCCAAGGGACTTATACCTTAAAACGAAACAAGTATCATATACTTAAAACAAGTGAAAAATGTCAAATCTTGTACGTCTACCGTACTACATAGGTACAACTACTCATGCTCAAGAGATAAGAAAGCTCCACATACCTCTTTGGTCAATCCACTTGCTAAGCCCAAAATACCGTACGTAATATGTCAACCTATAATGACCATAATACGTTTATTAACCTCTAATTTCAATGTAGAATATTCCAAGTTCAAAGTTACTAATTCCTATGAAAAATTGGGCAGCATTTCCTTTATTTCTACATACTTGCCACCTTTTTTTCAAGGCCGAATTCAACATTCAAATGCCACATTTAAGGCCCAACAATCCAAACATTTCAAAGGGGATTACACAC
Source organism: Przewalskia tangutica (assembly GCA_029844215.1). Lineage (NCBI taxonomy): Eukaryota > Viridiplantae > Streptophyta > Magnoliopsida > Solanales > Solanaceae > Przewalskia > Przewalskia tangutica. The sequence goes on from CM056718.1 coordinate 112,730,485, forward strand.
CTAAACTTGGGTGTGTAAAATTCTGCCCCAAAGGTACAATAATTATCTTAACAAGTCTAAGGTAGTTTTTAGGCTACAACATGCTCACATAATCTTCTTAACCAATTCTTTCATATCTAAACCATATTTATTACATGCAATGAATCTAGGAGCATTATTTACTACTACAAATTCCTTCTTCTTCACATGCAACACAAGTAACTAGCTACAAGAGAAGAGTTGTTACCTTAGAGCTTTAGCCAAAATTATTCCAATAATTTTGCTAGCCTCTTTTCCAAGAACACCACCACAATAACTCCTAAAGCTAGCCACAAGCTTCCTCCTTGTCCTAACTTTTCAGATTTTCCTTAAGCTTTGAATTCCTCTTGGAATTCTAGAGAGAAGTGAGAGCTTTAGCTTAGAGAGAGAGAAGGATTTGAAAGATGACCAAGCCTTGAAGACTTGCTCAAGATATAAGACATGCAAAAATCAGATGGGCGGGGGACACTTGTCACCCACCCGACCTCTTTTAAAACAAAACAGTGCAGAATTTTCCATTCAACTTCGCAAAACCCGCCTCGGCGTCGCGGCCTGCTGCGGCCGGCGGCGCTGAACTGCCGACTCTCGGGACTTTCGTGGCGCGGCCCTGCTTCCGGCACGCGGCTCAACTTCAGCGAGCCTCGGATCTTTCGGCGCCGCGGCCACAGCTCTGCGAAACACCTTTCTGTCCGTCTGCGCACTGAACTTGTAACTCCCATAACTTCCTACTCCGATGTCCTATCGACGAACGATTGGTTGCGTTGGAAACTAGACTCAACGAACTACACACTAGGCCTTTGAAACACCTAGGAACTCTCAATGTACCGGGTCACAACCCGCCCCAAAGTTGACTAAAACCCATCCAAAACAATCCGTCAACTTATCTTTCAAAAATTTTAAGTCTTACTCCTTTCGTACGCTCTCATACGCATGGCCAAAACTACGGGGTATAACACTCAAATACTTTCTTGGCATAGAATTTGCCAGGAGTACAGAGGGAATCGTAATGCACCAAAGGAAGTATGCTCTGGAGTTAATATCAGATATGAGATTGTCTGGGTCGAAGTGTCACGACCCGACCTCGGGCCCGCGACTGGTGCCTTACCCCGGACACCCTAGTGATACAACATCAGAAAAAATCAGCGGAAATAAAAACTTAAACATGAAACAAGATATAAAATAAGAAACATGCTAACCAAAACGGTCACCTTTCTGCATATATATAAAAACACGAGCGATTCATCCTTTTACAAACTCGCCCTTGTGATTACTGACCTCTAAGAATTTTTATAACAACTATGGGGACGGGGCCCCATACCACTGAATGTACAAGAACCTACAAACTCGAGAATCATACCAAAAGATAAGCCTCGAGAAAGCGGAGCTTCCCAATCACGCAAAACCGTGATCCTATGGCGAGGATCAACAATCGTGTACTTCTGCGGCATGACGCGCCCCTGTCACGACCCGATCTCGGGCGTGGTCGTGCCTACCCGCACCCAAGTAGACATACATCGAGTAACGGCGGAATATAAAAACAAGACATGAAACATATGTAAAATGAGACCACAGTTTATCCAAGAAAAGATTGCATTTCGGCGTATATATACATCAAGTCCGGATTACATCCCAAAATTTACAACAGACTACAGACCTCTGAAGTAAACAACTATGGCGGGGCGGGGCCCGCCATACCTGAATGTACATAAAGCTACAATGACAGGGAGATCATACCCAAACGACAAGCCTCGGAGAAAGCGGGGCTTTCCCAGCAACGGTGATCCTAGGAGGCGGGGACCAACAACAGAGTACCTCTACTGCGGCATGAACGGCCCGAAGGAGGTCGATCTGACGGTACCAAGTATGTGAAAGCGTAAATCTTGAAATGAAATCAAAGCATTTTAAAACCACTTACAAATACAATCAATTCAACCGCATAGTGCGCGGCGATAAACAAGAGCAAAATAGATATAATGGCCCGGTCTTTTCTAGGCGCTAATGATCGGGCAAGGCCGATCGCCCATAGTATCATTATGCGAGCCTATTCTGGACTCCGCGATCGCATGTACCACCTAGGTCCGCATGAGGTATTTCGCGTCGGGGTAGCTAACCCTCGATCAACTGGACTCCGCGATCCGCATAGTCACACGACGCGTGAGGTATTCGCCGCGTGGGTAACACACCGGAGTGATCATCCTGGAACTCCGCAGACTCGCGTAGGTCACACGGACGCGTGAGGTATTCTCGCATCGAGCGGCTAACCCTCGGCATAACAAGTCGGGGGTAAGTGATATAATATCGGCATGCGCTTATCGTTAAACAACATAAGCACAACAAGGAACCCCTTTACACAAACGTTTACAAGACACTAACACACGCGTAGCATCATAATATGTCTACTTATCAAACCAACTTACCACACCTTCAGAAATCATTTATAAGGCTTTTATAAACAAATAAGTAAACCGTTTCCTCTTATCTTTCTTAAGTCGTTATACCTAACTTCCCATAAAGCTAGTATAACACTTAAGCTTGTTGAAAAACCAAGTATTACTTTTCTTTCAAAAATGATTCATAACTCTTTTGAAATACTTCAAGATTCTTATTATTTAAAACTCAAGTCAAAAGACATCAGAGTAAAACCAATTTTAGTTAACACACGTACGTCTACCGTACTATATATATATCAAAAATATCATGCTCAAGAGGATAGGAAGAATCACATACCTCCTCGGCGAAATCCACCTGCCAAGTTGAATATGTCGCGCGCAGAGTATCAACCTATAATAGTCAAATACGTCTATCAACGTATAGACTACTCTGTAGAATATTCTAAGCAGAGGGTTCTCTGTTCTACGGAAAATTGGACAGCATATCCCTACCCGTCAAACTACACAAGTCTACTGTAAATACAGTCCTATGTAAGTACAGTTCAATTCTCTTCTTTTATACCATCCTTCTAAAAATCTTATACTCATTTCAATACTACTACAGTATGTAATCTCCAATTACAATAGAAGGACAAAGATTATTACCTCGATAAGCCCAAAATTATCCAAGATTAAATGTCGATCTTGAACAACGTTTAGCTCCTAATTTGCACGCTCCGATAGCTCCAAGAAACCCTTAGAAGTTTCTAAAACAACTTCTACTTAACACTTCAACCAACTATGAAGATTTTCCTAGGGTTTCGTTTTGTGACTAAAGGATATAAAGTAGTATTTCCGGGCTTTTAGTATAGAGGTAACTTGGGAATACTATAAGGGATTTGGGCTAAGGTATTTTGGAATAGTAACAATACTAGAAGACAATTTTCTACCAAGGTGGGGGGGGGTGATTTCGGACGAGACAACTAGGAAGGGGAAGACTTTGGGCGAGAACTCTACAAAGGGGAGGATTTTGAGACTTGGAAATTGTTTAATGGATGAAGAAGTCTTGCACTTAAGGGGTATTTATAGAACCTTGATGGCCAAGATTAAAACAAATGGAGGGTGAAGATTGGGTTGCTTGTGTGAGTGGAGTCTTCCACCAAGTGTCCACCACAATATTGGGACATATGTCCACCACAACTTTGGGACATATGTCCCCCACAACAAAGAGACATGTGGCCATCCACTTGCTCAAGAAAAACGTCCAACAAGGCCTCCACTTGCCCCACAAAAAACGTCCAAACCTACTCCCACTATCCCAAAGAAATATCTTGCAAGACTTGACTATTTGACTTGGCCACTTGCCCACTATTTTTGTCCAACATGTGCCACCTAAGGGTGACACATGTCGCCCTCCTATTGGTCCAAAATATTTCGTCTCTCGGAAAAATCTATAATAAATTAAAATATTGAAAACGTAAAATTTCCTTCACAAGGTTCGGAATCTTTTCCGATGGAAGTTCACAATTTCATCTTTAACCTAATTAGGGCTTATACAATTGTACGTACGTCCTCACATACATACCCTGGAACTACGGGGTATAACATTCTCCCCTCCTTAGAAACATTCGTCCCGAATGTTCCTTCTAGATTCAATTAAATCAGAAATGACATAGCTCCTCACAACTTAAACAGTTTGCAAATGCCACACATGGCCATAATACAACACTTAAGTACATATGATAATTAAAACCAGTAAGTAGGAAAGGGAGTTACCTGGAGGTGTGGGGAATAGGTGAGGATACCTCTGCCTCATGTCCTCCTCTGCTTCCCACGTCATCTCCTCTCTGTTCTCGTTCCGCCATAAGACCTTGACGGAAGCCACATCCTTTGTCCGCAGCCGCCTAACCTGATGATCGAGTATCGCTATGGGACTCTCCTCATACGATAACCCCTCCGTCACCTGGACATCGTCAATCGGGTGCACTCTAGATGGATCCCCGATACATCTCCTCAGCATAGAAACATGAAAAACCGGATGCACTGCCTCCAGATCGGACGGCAGATCCAACTCATAGGCAACCTTGCCTACCCTGCGGACAATCTGATAAGGCCCAATGTACCTTGGGCTGAGCTTCCCTTTCTTCCCAAACCTCATCACACCCTTCATGGGTGACACCTTCAGGAAAACCCAATCATCAACCTCAAACTCCACCTCAAACTCCAGATGCCGACGACGATGATCTGCATACGACTTCTGTCGACTCTGAGCTGTCAATAACCGCTCCTGGATAAGCTTCACCTTATCCACTGCCTGCTGTATCAAGTCTGGCCCGACTAACTGCACCTCGCCCACATCGAACCAGCCTATCGGTGACCTGCACTTCCTCCCATATAAGGCCTCATAAGGCGCCATCTGGATACTGGAGTGGTAGCTGTTATTATACGCAAACTCCACTAGCGGCAAATGATCCTCCCAGCTACCCCTGAAATCAATAACACAGGCTCGCAGCATGTCCTCAAGAGTCTGGATAGTACGCTCTGCCTGTCCGTCTGTCTGAGGATGGAATGCAGTACTGAGGCTCACCTGCGTCCCTAATCCCTTCTGGAAAGACCTCCAGAAGTTAGCGTGGCGGGCTCCTCTGTCCGATATGATAGAAATAGGGACCCCATGCAGTCTCACGATCTCTCGGATGTAAAGTCTGGCATAATCCTCGGCCGAAAAAGTCGTCCTGACTGGAAGAAAGTGGGCTGATTTCGTCAGCCTGTCGACGATAACCCAAATAGAATCATGTTTCCTCGGAGTGCGAGGTAACCCTGTGATAAAGTCCATGTTGATCACCTCCCACTTCCAGGTCGGGATCTCTATCGTCTGCAATAATCCACCAGGCCTCTGGTGCTCTACCTTTACCTGCTGACAACACGGGCACTGAGCAACAAACTCGGCAACGTCCCTCTTCAGGCCATCCCACCAACACACAGATCTGAGGTCGTGGTACATCTTTGTCGACCCCGGATGGATAGAGTAACGCGCGCTGTGTGCTTCCCCTAGAACCTGCTGCCGAAGACCTGCAATATCTGGAACACACAACCTGCCCTCAAACCTTAGTACCCCATCAGGTGCTACCTCAAAAGGACCCTTTCCCTCACGAAGAGTCGTATCACGATACCGTGTCAAAATCGGATCCTCAAACTGTTGCCTCTTCACCTCATCGACGATGGAGGACTCGGCAACCTCTCGAACCCGAACCAACTACTATCAGAATCAATCAATCGGACTCCAAGGCTCGCTAGCTGATGTAACTCGCGGACCATGCCCTTCCTCTCTGGCTGCACATCTGATAGACTCCTCATCGACCTACGACTAAGGGCATCTGCCACAACATTAGCCTTCCCTAGGTGGTATAGGATATCGACATCATAATCCTTGAGTAACTCTAACCACCGTCTCTGTCGTAAATTCAGCTCCCTCTGGCTGAAGATATACTGGAGGCTCATGTGGTCTGTGTAAATATCCACATGAACTCCATACAAATAGTGCCTCCAGATCTTCAAGGCGTGAATCACCGCTGCCAACTCCAAATCATGGGTGGGGTAATTCTTCTCATGCTTCTTGAGCTGCCGAGATGCGTACGCTATAACCTTACCTTGCTGCATCAACACACATCCAAGCCCGATGCCTGACGCATCACAATACACCACATAACCGTCTTGACCCTCTGGAAGAGTAAGAACTGGTGCGGTCGTCAATCTCTCCTTGATGGTGAAAACCACGCTCACAAGCATCACCATCAAACTTAGCGCCTTCGAGTCGGCTAGTCAATGGTCGTAAATAAAGCAAATTTCTCCACGAACCGCCGATAATAACCCGCAAGGCCCAGAAAGATGCGCACCTCTGTCGGAGTAGTAGGTCTAGGCCAACTCCTGACTGCCTCGATCTTGGTCGTATCCACCCGAATACCATCGGCCCCGACAATGTGCCCGAGAAACGCCACCGAAGCCAACCAAAACTCACATTTGGAAAACTTGGCGTAACCGCTGTCTGGAGAACTCTCGGCCACGATCCTCAAATGCTCGCGTGCTCTGCTCTGGCGAGAATAAACCAAGATGTTATCAATGAATACTATCACAAACGTATCCAAAAATGGCTTGAACACTCGGTTCATCAAGTCCATAAATACCGCCGGAGCATTGGTCAAACCGAAAGACATAACCCTGAACTCATAGTGCGTCTGGTCCGGAATGCGATCTAGGGACATCAGTCTCTCTAACTCGCACCTGATGATAGCCCGATCGCAGATCAATCTTGGAGAAACATCTCGCACTCGCAATGGTCGAACAAATCATCAATCACAGGAAGGGTATTCGTTCTTAATAGTCACCTTGTTCACCGCTCAGATCAACAAACATGCGCAGCGTCCCCGCCTTCTTCTTCACGAACAATACGGCGCTCCCGGGGAGAAACACTAGGCTGATGAAGCCGCTTCTCCAAAGAAATCTCTCGGTGGTCCTTGACTCTCTCAACTCGGCGGTGCCATTCGTATGTGGAATGGATATAGCCGAGTGTCCGCAAACATCGATACAAAACTCTATCTCCTCTCGGGAGGATACCGGAGGTCGTCTGGAAACACATCCGGGAACTCTATGACTCACGGCCCGGTGAAAATCTGGTACCGCGACCTCGAGATCAAACACACGAATGAGATGGTAGATATACCCTTCTGCACCATCTTCCTAGCCTTGAGGTAAGAAATAAACCTACCTCCGGCGACACGGTGTTCCTCCCACTCGATAATCGGCTCCAGAAAGCGGAACCGTACCACTCTCTCTGCGGTCTACATTGGCATAGCAAGAAGCTAGCCAATCCAAACACATGAACACATCAAAATCTGTAATATCCAACTCTATCAAGTCGGCTAGGGAATGACGACAGCATAAAGTCACAGGGAAAGCCCTATATACCCGCCTAGCTACCACCGAATCACCCATCGCGTAGCTACTCGAAAAGGTCTATGGACTCGGGCTTTATCCCTATCCTACTAGCAATATGGGAGATATATAGGACAGTAGAACCGGATCTATCAAGGCATATACGTCACAACAAGAAAGCGATAAAGTACACGTGGCGACATCCGGCGATGCCTCACGGTCTGGCGGTGGACGGGCATAAATGCGATTCGAGGACTGGCTGAATCGACCCGTGCCACGACCTCTGTCGCGACCTGCTGGTCCATGAGTACACTGCCCTCCGGGGCGAGTAACTGTAGGAGATGAAGACCCGGCGAAGGACCTGTGGTGACCCTACCATCTGCGCCGCCTGCAGTGGACAATCCTCGCAGTGACCTTCCGCCGCAAGCATAACAAACTCTGAAGTAGGACCACAACTCCGTAATGGGATCTACCGTCGGCCACACCGGCGGGTGGTCTCGATCGATTAGCACCTCTGCTACCTCGAAGTCCAAGCCACAGGGCCTGACACGCCGAATACTCTGGTGTCGAAGGCGGTGTAGGAGTGCTCTGGTGGGTGTGGTGCAAATCTAGTCTCTTCGAGACCGCCCACCCCGAGCTACCAAAAGATCCTGCCCGTCCCGGCCTTCTTGCTGGCGATATCACCGACCCGTCGGCCTCTACGCCTCACACCCAGTGCATGAGCTGCGTGCGGGCAATGTCCATGCGGTGGAGAGCTACACCAGCAAGACTCGCCAAATAATCATCTAGCCGGTGGCGTGGCGGTGCACCACTGTCCTCCATATCTGCTACTAACGCGAGGGACATATCGAGCCAACGAGTCGAACTCCACGTTGTACTCGGCATGCGCCTCTGCCTCGGCGTCAAAATTTGTCGGCCCGTGCTCTCCTCATCTGTGGCGGCAAGAAATGAGTGAGAAATGCCTCAGAGAACTCGTCCCATACTGCTGGAGGTGCATGCTCTCCCCGGGATAGCTCTCACGAATCAAACCAGTCGACTGCGGTATTACGCAGCCGATGCGAACCCAAGACCACCGATTCGGTCTCCGAAGCCTTGATCACTCTCATGATCCGCTGTAACTGTCGGATGAACTCCTGCGGATCATCCTCAGGCCTCGACACGTAGAACTCTGGCGGCCTGCAACTCAGAAAATCACGTAGCCTCAAACTATCTGACCTCGGGTGAACCACGGATACTACTGGAACTGGAACTGCTGCATCCAGCCTATCCTCATGTCTGGCCACGATCCTGGCTAGTAGTTGGGCCATCTCCCTGTAACCCATATCCTCTGCCCCCGGCTGTGGGACTGGAGGCACAGGTATTGTGGTCTCAGTAGCCTCAGCTGCGGCTCTAAACTCTGCTGGGGCCGGCGGCGTCGTGGAACTCGCCGTCTGAAGCACTACCTCAGGTAAGGGCTGGGCCTGTGCCCTCGTGACCCTCTGTGTCCTACTAGCAGCTCCCTCGGCTGCCTTGCCCTTCTGGGCCCGGGTTGCCTTGCGTGGAGGCATAACTGGTACAGAAAAGAAGTATGTTAGAGGGGTCCAACTTATAACACAACTCTAAGACACGATCTCAGAGTGAGAAGAATGGAAACCAATCCTAAATATCTTATAGCCTCCTGATTATTGGTGTGGTGCACAACATACCGATAATCAAGACTCTACTAGATACGGTCTGTAGACACTTTCCGAGGATTAACTGCTCTGATACCACTTTTGTCACGACCCGATCCCGGGCTGTGGTCGTGCCTTACCGGCACCCAGTAGACATACATCGAGTAACCGGAATATAAAAACAAGACATGAAACATATGTAAAATGAGACCACGCTTTATCCAAGAAAAGATTGTCTTTCGGCATGTATATATATATCAAGTCCGGCGATTACATCCCAAAATTTACAACAGACTACTGCACTTCTGGAAGTAAACAACTATGGAGGACGGGGCCGCCATACCACGAATGTACATAAAGCTACAATGACAGCGGGAGATCATACCCAAAACGACAAGCCTCCGGAGAAAGCGGGGCTTTCCCAGCGTAAACGGTGATCCTAGGAGCGGGGACCAACAACGGAGTACCTCACCGCGGCGTGAACGCAGCCCGAAGGAGGTCGATAACAGTACCAAGTATGTGAAGCGTAAAATCGAAATGAAATCAAAGCATTTTAAAACCACTTACAAATACAATCAATTCAACCGCACATAGTGCACAAAGATAAACAAGAGCAAAATAGATATAATGTAATGGTCTTTTCTAGGCCGCTAATGATCGAGCAAGGACAATCGCCCATAGTATCATTATGCGAGCCTATTCTGAACTCCGCGATCGCATGACCACCTAGGTCGCGTGAGGTATTTCTCGCATCGGGGTAGCTAACCTCGGCATCAACCTAGACTCCGCATCGCATAGTCACACGCACCGCGTGAGGTATTCGCCGCGTGGGTAACACACCCGGAGTGATCATCCCGAACTCCGCACTCCGCGCATAGGTCACATGCACCGCATGAGGTATTCCTCGCATTGGGGGCGGCTAACCCTCGGCATAACAAGTCAGGGGGGTAAGTGATATAATATCAGCACAACTGCTTATCGTTAAACAACATACGCACAACAAGGAACCCCTTTACACAAACGTTACAAGACACTAACACACGTAGCATCATAATATGTTTACTTATCAAACCAACTTACCACACCTTCAGAAATCATTTATAAGGCTTTTATAAACAAATAAGTAAACCGTTTCCTCTTATCTTTCTTAAGTCGTTATACCTAACTTCCCATAAAGCTAGTATAACACTTAAGCTTGTTGAAAACCAAGTATTACTTTTCTTTCAAAATGATTCATAACTCTTTTGAAATACTTCAAGATTCTTATTATTTAAAACTCAAGTCAAAAGACATCGAGTAAAACCAATTTTAGTTAACACGACGTCGTCTCACTATATATATATATCAAAAATATCATGCTCAAGATGATAGGAAGAATCACATACCTCCTGCGAAATCCACCGCCAAGTCGAATATGTCGCGCGAGTATCAACCTATAATAGTCAAATACGTCTATCAACGCCTAGACTACTCAGTAGAATATTCTAAGCGAGAGGTTCTGCTCTACGGAAAATTGGGCAGCGTATCCCTACCGTCAAACTACACAAGTCTCAGAATACGGTCTATGTAAGTACAGTTCAATTCTCTTCTTTTATACCATCCTTCTAAAAATCTTATACTCATTTCAATACTACTACAGTATGTAATCTCCAATTACAATAGAAGGACAAAGATTATTACCTCGATAAGCCCAAAATTATCCAAGATTAAATGTCGATCCTGAACAACGTTTAGCTCCTAATTTGCACGCTCCGATAGCTCAAGAAACCATAGAAGTTTCTAAAACAACCTACTTAACACTTCAACCAACTATGAAGATTTTCCTAGGGTTTCGTTTTGTGACTAAAGGATATAAAGTAGTATTTCCGGGCTTTTAGTATAGAGGTAACTTGGGAATACTATAAGGGATTTGGGCTAAGGTATTTTGGAATAGTAACAATACTAGAAGACAATTTTCTACCAAGGTGGGGGGGTGATTTCGGACGAGACAACTAGGAAGGGGGGGGGGAGACTTTGGACGAGAACTCTACAAAGGGGGGAGGTATTTTGAGACTTGGAAATTGTTTAATGGATGAAGAAGTCTTGCAATTAAGGGGGGTATTTATAAAACCTTCAATGGCCAAGATTAAAACAAATGGAGGGTGAAGATTGGGTTGCTTGTGTGAGTGGAGTCTTCCACCAAGTGTCCACCACAATATTGGGACATATGTCCACCTGACTTTGGGACATATGTCCCCACAACAAAGAGACATGTGGCCATCCACTTGCTCAAGAAAAACGTCCAACAAGGCCTCCACTGGCCCCACAAAAAACGTCCAAACCTACTCCCACTATCCCAAAGAAATATCTTGCAAGACTTGACTATTTGACTTGGCCACTTGCCCACTATTTTCGTCAACATGTACACCTAGGGTGACATGTCGCCTCCTATCGGTCCAAAATATTTCTCTCGGAAAAATCCCTAATAAATTAAAATAATGAAAACGTAAAATTTCCATCACAAGGTTCTAATCTTTTCCGATGGAAGTTCACAATTTCATCTTTAACCTAATTAGGGCTTATACAATTATGCGTCGTCCTCACATACATACTGGAACTACGGTATAACACCCGGGAGTCGATCTGGCAACAGTACCAAGTATGTGGCGAAAATCAGAATGAAATCATAACAGTCTATATAAAGCAGGAGACATGTATGATAGCCAAACTACAGTACACAACATATAAGCAGTCATGTCAAGTCAGGGACTCACGCTCTCAAAGTCATCACTTCAATATAACCATGGGTCTCACGCCCTCAATATCAATCATGCCCGTGGAATTCCTTCCTCACTGCCGGCAGTCTATGATATAACAACACCATGGAGTACACATGAACACCAGGTCCCACCTGTGTCATAAGAACCGTACGGGGCAAGTACGAAGGTATAGCTACCAGAACCAACCTGCATCATCAACTGACCGGGGCAAGTACGAAAGCCAACTACCAGATATCTACCGTACCAACAATACTATAAAATTGTATCACGAAGCTGACACGAGGCAAGTACGAAGGCCGACTACCAGATACCAACCACGCCACGTGGTAGCGGAGGCAAGTAAGACCAACTACGATACCACCAAAGATCACGAGACTTCGCCATAAAACTGCTATAAAACTAACTCACGAAGCTGACACGAGGCAAGTACGAAGGCCGACTACCAGATACCAAACACGCCACGTAGCTGACGGAGGCAAGTACGAAGACCAACTACCAGATACCACCAGCATCACGAGACTTCGCCACAACACTGCTATCACAAGCAAACATAGGCAAGTTTCTCACACTCAATGTACTTTCATTTTATGTCAAAAATTCGGGTTTTAGCCCAAAGTACTACGTACTTTAACTCTTTAAAAAGATCCATTTCTTTCACAAAAGTCACGTGATACTAACACTCGTAGTATCCAAAATAGAGTAACTATTATTTTAAGTAAACCAAAACAATTTTCATACCTTCTTTTTAAATAAACCAAGACAATACCATGCCTTCTTTTAAAACCAAATCAAGACAATATCATGCCTTCTTTTTAAACAAAACCACTTCTCATTTTAAAGTCAAGTTACCATTTTAAATCCAATAATAAAACCATTCTTTTGTTTTCATAAAGTCGTTATAACTAACTTCCCATAAAGCTATTATAACACTTTATGTTTAAACCAACCAAGGACTACTACTCTCATTTCCGAAATCAAGATAACTTTATTCTTTTAAACCAAGTACCCATTACTCACGAATGAGGTTTCACAACTTTTTAACACAATTCAAGTTCTTAACATTTCATATCAAGTCACTTAACTTTAGAATCAAGTCAAGGACACAAAAAGGAAATCAAACTTCTTTAACACACGTGCGTCTACCGCACTAAATATTTCACAAATAATCATGCTCAAGAGGATATGAAGAATCACATACCTCGCGACGATTATCGACAAATAGCAAAATGCTCCAAAGTACTATAACCTTGCTAGCCTTTTCCACCCCTTCAAGTAGAATACGCTACTCGTAGTACTTCACCCTATAATTGCCATAATACGTCTATTAACTTCTAGATCTCTTCGTAGAATATTTCTAAGTATAGGGTCTCTTATTCTATGTCAAATCGGGCAGCACTTCCCCTGTTTTTACATACTTTTCCACCTTTTTCAAGGCCCGAAAACAATAACCAACATGCCACATTTAAGGCGCAACAATTCAACAACTAAAGAAGGGGATCACATGCCTAAACGGACGTGTTAAACAATCTTCCCCTTAAACAACAACAACATAAAAACCGAAATGGAACAAGTCCAAAGTAAAGACAGTCCAATGTAAATACAGTCCAATGTAAATACAGTCCAAAGTAAATACAGTCCATTAGTCCATTAGTTGGTGTTCTTGTCCAACTTACAATAATCACACTTTATCCAATTTTTCGACTAGAATGCCGGAATTACTTCTTTAATCCTCCAACTTATATTCCAATCTTCATATAAGTTATAGTTACTTTGTTATTACTGTTGACAGGTAATAGATACGTTTTTACCATTTTATGGCTAACATGCCAATTCTCCATTTTAACAAGTTAACAAGATCCAAATCTTTCCAAACCTTATTCCACATATCTCATACTCCATAATATACTTCCAAAATATATAATATCCAACTTCACAAAGAGGACAAGGTTCATTACCTCAAAGATCCCAAAAATATCCAAGAACTTAAAGTCGCTCCTTAGCAAGTTTAGCTCCAAATCCTTACGTTCCAATCCGCTATAAGCAACCCTTAGAAGCTCCTAACCAACTTCTCTTCAAGATCCAACTCCAAAAAGTGAAGAACACTTAGGGTTCCAAGCTTGTTAAGTTTCGGCCAAGGCAAAATAAATAGGCTAGGGGTGTGAAATCTTGTCTAACTCTTGGTTCACCATCTTCCTAACACCTTAAGGAAGAACACTTGAGAGTTTAGGATTTATTGGACAAATTTAGGTCAAGATATTGGCCCTTGGCCGAGAGCACACTTCAAGGGAGAGAGTATTTTTCAAGTCTTGAAAATGGTTAAGTGTGGAAGATTTCATCAACTAGTAGTGTATGTATAGGACAACCAAGGGCTAGGATTAAAACATGTGTGTGGTTGAGATTGGGTACAAGTGTGTGTGGGCCCCACAAGCCACTTGTCCACACTAAATATCTTGCAAGACAAGGCCACTTGTCTTGTCCACTTGGCACACAATTTCGGCCAAACAAGACCACATGTGGGTGACATGTGTCGCCCTCCTATTGGTCCAAAATATTTCATCTTCCAAAAATATCCATAATGGCCAAAATCTCCAAAACAATGTGGGCCCCACAAAACCGTAAATTTCTCCCGTGGGCCCCACGTGACCAATTCCGGAAATAAAATTCTATAATTCTAATATATTCCCAGAAGTCCGAATACCAAATCTGGGAATCCAATTCCCATTAACGAACCTTTTTCCTTCACAAAATCCGGAAAATTTTCCGTCGGAAAATCAAATTTTTCTTCCTTTCCAATCTTAATGTCGTATTCTCGTACGTACATCCTCACATACATACCCTGGAACTACGGGGTGTAACACGAAGAGTACATCTTCACCAATGAAGGTAAATCAGAAACTCACATCAGAGAAGATACTAGCCAGTTACCAGATCGGTTGTTGGAGGATGTTGGGCGTATTTTGTATACGCTTTTTGAGTCATTTTTAGTTAGTATTTTTTTTTCATTTTTCGTTTAAATAAGTGTCGTGTAGGGTCGTTTTTTCTTTCTTTTGAGTCACAGCGGTTCTAAATGACAAAAAGAAACTAAAAGTGGGCAGAAAAGGAGCTCCCGAAGCAAAAAGGACGAAAGTTGGCAGATCAGGACGAAAGACCGCAGGACCGCGGTGCCACAATTACTGAGAAGCCGCAGTACTTTCGGCACCGCGGTGCCATTCTGCAGGACCGCGGTGCCGATGCGGGAATTTCCAATCCGAAATAGAATTGGCAAGAGGCAAAAGGGTCCAAGGCACACGTTTTTGACAACATAAATAAACCCTGGGGACAGATTTTGGGATATCACCTATCACATATCTCATAACACAGAAGATATCACAATCTTTGAGGCTACAATTGGAGACCTATTTCTAAGTAATTTTTCTTTCTTTAGTTTTCAATTCAGTTCATGTTGGGATTTGTATTAGTTCTTAGCATGTCTATGGCTTGGAGCTAAACACTTTATTAGGGTTTTCCTATTGAATAAACTCTATTTATGAATTAATGCATTAGTTTGATTTCTTCTTCACTTGATTAAGATTTATTCAATATTGGTATGAATGTTTGATAGTTAACTGATCACTAATTATCATAATCTATATGATTTCGAATCAAGAACCGAGAGGAGAGATTTGGATATGCTGTAATTGAATAGACATAGGTTAAAATCACGGACGAAAGTACCCCGATACTTATGTAGCATTATCGTTTATTGTTCTTAATCCTCCTATGTGGTAAAACCTATCATAGAAATATAGAAGGTTTCTGCACTGGGGTTGAGCGATTATATATCCTAACCGAAATATAAGACAGTCTAGTTAACCGCTATCTTAACGTAGAAGAAGAAGTCATTCTAGTTGCATTAATGATTGAAAATAGTGGATAGTTGAGGATATTGAAAGAACTAATTCCTTCATAACTGATTTAAACCAAAGTATTATCATAATTAGTTTATTTTCTGTAATTACTTAGCCTTAGTTGTTAGATAAAAATACAATCAACTTATCGTTTTCCAAATAGATAATCCAGAGTAGATGTTCGGTAATTAGAAACCAGTCTCTAAGGACGATATTCGATCTTACTAGACTATATTACTTGTAATGATACGTACACTTGCGTGAGCAATTGGAAATTGCCTAACAAGTTTTTGGCGTCGTTGCCGGGGACTAACGTACTTCTAATATCGAACCATTTATTCTTAATTTCTAATTTGGTCGCTCCCAGAACAAGTCTCTAACTTGTTATGAGAGCATTTTTTTTATCAAATTTTGTTGTTTTTCTTATTTTGTAGGTAAATTTGAAAAAAAAATGGACTACTACTACTATCAGGGGCATTGGAATCAGCAACAACAGCTTAACCCACAGGTTCAACAGGAAGATCAAAATGAGTTGCAGGCAGCCATACTCAGGCACACCAAGTGCCAGACTCAGTTTATGGTTGAGACAAAGGTGTCCCTAAAAAATTTGGACACAAATAGGGCAGTTGATGGATATGGTGATCAATGTACTGCAAAAAAATCTGCCTAGCTACACAGTTGTGGGGGGTGATAATTAGAGTGAGGAACCTGAACCACAACAAGCTGTTGAGAATAATGAGAAATTGAGAGAGATAGTTGGTGTAGAGAAATAAGAGGTTACCGAGATCCAAATTTTCACCTTTTTGGATTCCTTGCAATTTCTCTATACCCGTTGCAGAAAAGACACCACCAACTATCATTGCTGAGCCCAACCAAAAATTTCATACCCTCAAGGGCACCCCCAAAAGTTGAGAGATGTAGGGTGTTTCATTGATCCCTACATTATAGAGAGCCTAGAAGACAAGTCTTCCTTGGGTAATTGGTGGATAATCTTAGATATGAGGCCCTTGTTTGAAAAAAGTATTGTAGGTGAAGTGAGACCCACAACAATAACTGTGCGGATTGCAAACCGTTCGCAGAAGGATCCACTGTGCACTAGTAAGGATTAACTGCTTCCGGCAAAAAGACGTTAAAGACAACGCTACTTGAGAGGCAACCCAAGGTTTTAATTATGTTATTTAAATTTTTGTTTTAGTTTGTTTTATTTTTGAATTGAACAGTCTCACGATCTGGTATGTTGAGTGTTGTGAATGACAGATAAAAGCAGGGATTGAGAAAAATGCTGCAAAAACGGGAGATATTTGGCACAGCATCGCGGCACCATAATGTAAGTGCGGCGCGCTGATAAAACACGCCATCTCCGAATCGCCTCAATGCAACATCCGCCATCACCACCATTTTGAACCGTTTTGATGTCCGTAAGTCGTCCTTTTAATTTTAGTCTTTACATTGGGGACAATGTGTGCGTTACGCTTTTTGGGGTCTTAGTATTTTGTGTATGCTTTTGAGTTTTTTTGTGTGTTTTTATGTCTATATGAGTCATTTTTTTATGATCATGCATGTTGTAGTTGCTTGAAACGCCTAGTGGATTAAGTGGAATAATGTAATGAAATGAGAAGCAAAAATTTGTGTGCTTGAGTTAGATATGCCAAAAGTTCATGAACATCTAATTATTTGAGATATTTGTACTTAGCCTATGTGTGTCAATGGTGAAAAGAATTATTGAAACATGTCTATGAAGTCTGCTTGCTTGTTATTTGAGGCGAAATAGTTAAGATGTACATGCTTAGGGAGATGATTCAGGCATTTATTTGTTAGCCCTTCTTACCATTCATTACCTACCTTGCAATAAATTGTATCCCTAGTCAGCCCTTTTGAGCCTAAAATAAGTTGTTTTCTTTGACACTTCATGATTCCCTTGTGTGCCATAAGCAGTAATTGAAAATAGGGATGAAAAAGAGTGAAAAAGAAATATCAAAAGAGAGTGAAAAAATTGATTCACCCCAATGAAAAAAATATAAAAGCTTAAGTTTGGGGGTGCCTATATGAATGTGTTTCATGCTCTCAAAAATAGAAGAGGAGAATGATAGGTATGAATGGAAAAGAATACCAAAAAGAATGACAAAATGGTTGAATGAGAAAAACGCTTATGATACGTAATTTGAGCCTAAATGCCAACTTTTATCTACCCCTTCCTAAGCCTACATTACAACTCTGAAAAGTCCTGAAGATCTCTAGAGTGTATGTCTATGATTAGTGGAGAATATCAAGTAAACAGACCCATAGAACTAAATGAAATAGACATACATAGGTTAGTGTTCATGCTTCCATTAGTTGGGATTGAAATGATTTTGCAAAATATCTGACTTGAAATTCTAGATTGCTATATTCATGATATATGTTCCAGCATATTATCCCAACTGACGTTCATGCTTTTCTAAGTAATCTTGTGCAACTGCTTGATTTGAGTCTTTGAGTCTTTTTTGTTTCTGTTTCTTTGATTTTGTTTTGATCTCTGCTCGAGGACGAGCAAATGTTAAGTTTGGGGATATTTAGTAGGCGTATTTTGTATACACTTTTTGAGTCATTTTTAGTTAGTATTTTTCCCATTTTTCGTTTAAATAAGTGTCGTGTAGGGTCGTTTTTTCTTTCTTTTGAGTCACAGAGGTTCTAAATGACAAAATAGCAAAAAGAAGCTAAAAGTGGACAGAAAATGAGCTCCCGAAGCAAAAAAGACAAAGCGGTCGGGGACGAAAGACGCAGGATCGCGGTGCCAATTATCGAGAAGCGCGATGCTTTCGGCACCGCGGTGCCATTCTGCAGGACCGCGATGCCGATGCGGGAATTTCCAATCCGAGATAGAATTGGCAAGGGGCAAAAGGGTCCAAGACACACGTTTTTGACAACATAAATAAACCCTTGGGACATATTTGGAATATCACCTATCACATATCTCATAACACAGAAGACATCACAACCTTGGAGGCTACAATTGGAGACCTAGTTCTAAGTAATTTTTCTTTCTTTAGTTTTTAATTCAGTTCATGTTGGGATTTGTATTAGTTCTTAGCATGTCTATGGCTAGGTGCTAAACACTTTATTAGGGCTTTCCTATTGAATCACTTGAAACTCTATTCATGAATTAATGCATTAGTTTGATTTCTTCTTCACTTGATTAAGATTTATTCAATATTGGCATGAATTTTTGATAGTTAACTGATCACTAATTATCATAATCTATATGATTTCGAATCAATAACCGAGAGGAGAGATTTGGATATGCTGTAATTGAATAGACATTAGGTTAAAATCGCGGACGAAAGTACCCCGATACTTGTGTAGCATTATAGGTTATAGTTCTTAATCCTCCTATGTGGTAAAACCTATCATAGAAATATAAAAAGTTTCTGCACTGGGGTTGAGCGATTATATATCCTAACCAAAATATAAGACAGTCTAGTTAACCGCTATCTTAATGTAGAAGAAGAAGTCATTCTAGTTGCATTAAGGATTGAAAAGAGTGGATAGTTGAGGATATTGGAAGCCCTAATTCCTTTATAACTGATTTAAACCAAAGTATTATCATAATTAGTTTATTTTCTGCAATTACTTAGCCTTAGTTATTAGATAAAAATACAATCAACTTATCGTTTGCCAAATAGATAATCTAGAATAGATGTTCGGTAATTAGAAACCAGTCTTTGAGGACGATATTCGGTCTTACTAGACTATATTACTTGTAACGATACGTACACTTGCGTGAGCAATTGAAAATCGCCTAACAGAGGAACCAGGAGTATATAGAAGATTGATTGTTAGACTACTACACCTCACCAATACAAGGCCAGCTATATCTTTTGTTGTTCAATGTCTTAGTCAATTTATGCAATCACCTAAGGCAACACACTTGAAAGCAGGAATGAGATTAGTGAGATATCTGAAGAGAGCACCAGGTTCAGGTATTCTTCTACCAGCAGCAGTAGTACCATACTTCAAGTGTTCTGTGATGCAAATTGGGGAGCATGTGTAAATACTCGAAGGTTTGTCACTGGATTCTTAGTGACGTTAAGACAATCTCCTATCTCATGGAAGTCGAAAAAGCAAGCGACTGTGTCCAGAAGTTCTGCTGAAGCAGAGTATAGAGCCATGACAACATCTGTTGCTTCGTTTGGATTACTGGTTTGTGTGCAGAGTTGGGGTACGTCTACAGCCTGTAGATGTGTTCATAGGCAGTAAATCAGCACTTCAAATTGCTGAAATCCTGTGTTTCATGAGAGAACCAAACATATCGATATAGATTGCCATTTCGTGCGAGAATGGATTCAAAAAGGACGAATACATGCTACTTATGTGCCTTAACCAGCGGATGTATTTACGAAGGCACTTGGCAGCCCACGTCATAATCGAATAATATCCAAGCTAGGATTGAAGAATATCTTCATGACTCCTAGCTTGAGGGAGGGTGTTGAGAATATTGAGAAGTGTACACAAGTACCATAACTTGTGTTGTTTGTAATACTTATTGTAATTACATAGCACTTAGTACAATTAGTGAGGTGGTTAGAGTTGGTTAGCAATTATGAAAGGTAGTTAGTCTTTTTAGATATTTGTTATGAGATAGTTAGATATTTTAGTCTTTTTACTATGTTGTATAAATAGGGAATATGTTGAAGAGGAATGTAATCAATTCATTTTTCCTCCACTGCACTCTCTTCCTTTTCTTCCTTTCTGCTCTACTGCACCACCGACTCAATGGTGGTGCATCATCTTCATAATCAATTCCACTCCTTATCAGTTAGGCAGGGCCACAACCTATATATAGTAAAAAAGAACTACTATATGATGGAGGAAGACATAAACCTTAGCCTTTACCTCCAAAACATAACGACAAATGATAGAAACCATTTTTATAAACATCTATTACAAAATGTTTGCCTAACTTGAGAGGTTACCTCCAGCACATTTTGACTACTATAAGCTTCACAAAAGGATGCTATACACAGAGTTAACAAAACTGCAAGATTCAGTACTGTCTACTATCTAGTGTTAGCATCAATAATAACAAGATGATTCTTTCTTGGTTTTATTCTGAAGATTGGGATACCATCTCTATCAAGTTTTGATGTTTTCACTATTTCTGGTAGACAAATATCTTTCATCAAATATAACATGATCTCTCAATCTTTCCCCCATATTGGCTAGTTATCAGCAGCCATATTTCTCTCTGTGGACAAAAACAAAATTACCTTTAACAATCTGATCAATGACATATTGGATCAGCCAAGGTGCTTTCATTTGTTGTTAATCATTAATAATCAGTTGGGAATCAAATTTCACTATCACATAAAAGAAACTCATGCTAATACACAGTTTCATACCATTTAAAAGAGCGTTTGCCACAGCCATATTGTTACTACATTGGCCATGACAAAGTACCCAAGATTTTCCCTAATAGTACAACCTCTTCCAGAGCTTCCCCGTTTCCCTTTACAACAACCATCAATGTTTAGTTTTAGCCAACCAAACTCAGGCTTATTCCAATTAACCAGTTGACTACTGATTATTTGTTTTGCCTTCTCATTGCATTACACATCAAATTCCAGGATAGAGGCAATTGGACTTTGGGATATTTGCTATTTAAAAGAACGGCCATGTTTTTACAGCCCTGCTGAATAATAACTCTGCCAGACATGTGAACATTGTCATAACTAGCAGCCCATCTATTTTTACATACCTCCCAGCATATAACTGTTGGGAGGCATTGTAATAGCACTGCGTGGATACCATTTATTAGCTTTAGATAGCCACCAAAACATGAGTAATTGTCTCATGTTACCTTATTGGTAATTACAACGCCACAACTTTGACGAAAGGACCAAACATGTTTTGAAATCTGGCTCATACAGAAAAGGTGCATGAGTGTCTCCCATTATTGAAGTAAAACCAACTCAAGACTTGATTTCACCATTGCCGTTCTTTACTGCAAAGAAACAAGCAATCCTGTATTTGATGGTTGCTACATCCATAGATAATTAAAATGTTACCCATCCCCTAAATACAGAACGGGTTAGTCTAGCTGCAGCCACGAATTCATAAGCTCAATTGGCAGATCTACATACATAATGCATTTGGAAGTGAGCCCCAAGAAGATCACGATGACTTGAAGAATGATTTAGCAATAAGGAGATACTTGTTATAGTAATCAACTCAATGTAATCTATGATCAGAAAGAAACAGTCTATAACGTTGAGGACAAGAAAGGTATTGCCATAAGGCCATATTTTGGCAACCATTTTCATTCTAGTTATCATGTATGACCTGCAAAGTAAAATCTAACTCATAAATAAGGAAGAAGAGGCTGTTCCAAAAGAAAAGTTTACAACAAAAAGGCGATTTCTATTTGTTCCAACGGGTGTAATACTGTGCATTGAGGAATCTTTAGATGATCGTCAATCATAATGTAAACTGTCCATGAATTAGGAAGACATCGGTGCTGGTGAATACTTCAACAGAACTTCCACGGTATCAAACCTGCTAATCTTATCAAATATTGGAGTCATACTCAATCCAATGATCTGCACTACAGTGTTTGAGTGACCCTTTATGAATACATCTGTTATCTGCAAGAAAGCAAAATTATGCAAATTATCAAACATTCTTATTCTTAAATATCATCCCAGTTCTACGCTCAGTGAAACCTCAGAAAAGAGAGTCAAATATGACAAGGACATTAAATCAGAAAGGATCAGATGGCAGTGAAAATGAAGAATGCACAATAGAGAGTTGGATGAGGTAAGAAACGATGCATGACAAGTTCCCCTCATAGAAGTACCACCTTTCTTATCTGTTCAGTATCCCTTTCACTTTGTAGGGATATCAGATGTATCATAATTATCAAAAGTGGCAATTGTCCAAACTGATACCGACCAACTAGTTGGAACAGAAACCCACGCAGAAAGATTGATGGACCTGAATCGGCAATTATTTGGTTAACACTTCGACAGAGGATATAGCAAAATGCCCTGGAAACATAGACAGACATGCCTTGGAAATAGCTACCTAGTGACCACATAGTCTGATACTTCAAACATGTCAAGATCAAAAGTCAATTTCACGGTGTGTCTATATGAAATATTGCTAGAGTTCAAGAATGGAACTGTGCCCTGAAGAACCAGGATATCAAAACCAATCATTTGGATTATTGATCCATATGTTTAATTTATTGTGGAGCATTTATGCCAACATAACTTTCACCATCTCATAAGAATAACTAACTGAGATGGTGATAATAGCTAGTGTCAATGACTGGAGGGTTTCATTAACTTTGATCAGAGTGAAAGGTAATAAGGAGAAACCAAGAAAGTTGGCAGGTTCTCTTACGGCACAAATTGCAGAAAATGATATATCCACTTCATTAGAAGCATTCAACCAAACTTCAGCTTAGGTATTATATGTAAGCTTCATAACTGCATACAAAATTACAATTTTCCAGAGTCACATTCCAAATTCTCAAAATCAGAAGCACCCATCTGTTCAGCATCTTAAAGATTTCATGATCTGCTGCCAAGCATTCCCTGTTTACCATTCCACTATCTTCTTGACCAGAGGAAAATGCAAGTCAACAGCATACTTTAATCATCATCGCTCTCCCTTCTCCATTCTTCCTCATCAAATAGATCTTCAGGTGGATCATAAACTACAATATCAGGGAACAGTTCCAAAAAGTCATCCTTCACCTTTTCTCTCAATTCGGGGTAAGGAAGTAGCCCCTTCATCATAACACGATAGGGTAAAGACATAGGAGGATCAGGAGAGCGCCTCATTTCATCATATATGTGCATTGCCTCTGAAGGTAATCCACCGTCTAGAAAAGCCCTGACAAGATCGCCAAATGTATGCTGATCGAACATCACCCCTTCTTTCTTCAAATCTTCCCATACCTTCTTTGTTTCATCCACCTTTTTGTTTCTTGCAAGCATGAAAAGCATATCCCTGTAAAAGAACATGTCTGGCCTATACCATATTTCTTTGCGCACAGCCTCGTACAACTGCAAGAATTACGAGTAAAAGTCATCAGTATAAGCATTACATAAATGATTAATGTAAGTGGATAACTTTATCTCCAGATAAGCTAGAGAAAGGGGTTAGCGCTAGGCAAAAGTTCCTCTGCAGTCTGCTTTACTCTAGAGTTACCACTTAGAGCGAACAATTGGAAGTAAATATGAGAAGGTGAATATCGCATCTCTATTGATCGAGACGAATAAACAATCAAAGTACAATTGATGATGTTCCAAGCACGAATCACACTTGTGTTCAACATCGTCAAACATAATGTTATATTTTGTCAAAGGAGTATGATAGTACAACAATAAATAGATACTACAACAGATACTTCTGAACAAAACAAGATTTTAACAAGAATTTTCCTAAATAATTTCCCAATCTTAAATTTCCACATGCAGCCAACATAATACCAACATTTTTCCCAGTATGCAGTAAATCTAAGATAAAACCCACAATAAGTGAAAAAATAAAGAAAACAAAATGGAAAACAAAAATCACCATATCCCTCTCCAATTCTCCAAATTTCAAAGCATATGAAAACTAAGTTGTACTAATATTTATATTTTCTTCAATTTCCTTCCTATATTTCTACAATAAACTATTGAGTTAATGGTCAAAAATACACATTAACTATCACTTTTTCGCGAGTTTTATATCTCAACTATCCATTTATTTTATTTACCTATCTAAACTATCACTCTTTTGTATTAAAACACACTTCAAAGCTAAGTTGGCCTTCAAGCGCTTGTTGCTGATTGGTTTTAAATATTTGGCTAACTCAGTATCGAGGTGTGTTTTTTACCATTAACTCGACTCTAAACTATTTTTTTAACGAAAAAGTTACAAACTTGGAAATATTGATAGCATCAAAGGATCAAAAGTTACCCTCATGGAGAGGTAAACAAGATCTTGTCTTTGGAACTCAGCAAGAACAGCAACGAGGTCAGATTTGAGTAAACGAGAAACATGGGACTTCATAAACCGCTCAAACCTAACAGCATTCGACTGCAAGCGCTTAAGCTCCTTAGCGACCATTAAACTTTCTTTCCCAATTTCTTTCTTGCGCCTCCATATCGATACGCTTGGGTTCGATGATGATGATGAACCAGTAATGATTCCGCAGCTACGATTTGATGAATGAGGGAGAACCATCAATCTCGGCGAGGCTTGCCGCACAAGATTCTGACCTTGACGCCACATCTGCAACTGGTAAACTTCAAAGTGACTGCAACCATGCTAATTCATTGAGAACTAGTTCTGGAAAACGACACAGAGAACCGTAGAGGCTTGTTTTAGGAGCTGTTTGGATTTGCTTATTTTAAGTGCTTATAAGTTAAAATAGTAGTAATTTATAACCATTTTTGTGTTGTTTGGCTAAAATAAAAAGTGATTATATTTTTAAATTAAAATAAGTTAGAATTCATAACTTATGTCTTTTTCACTTACAAGTCAAAAGCCAAAAATAAAAAGTGATTATATTTTTAAATTAAAATAAGTTAGAATTCATAACTTATGCCTTTTTCACTTACAAGTCAAAAGCCAAAAATCCATTGCTTTTTCTTTTGGGGAAATACCGTGAGTTTTTAACGGGGAAGACCTTAAAATTGTCCATTATATTTGTGCTTACGCTTAAAATAATACTTATTTTTTCACATGGAACACTAATAACCCATTACGTCTAACAAATTAGCGCACTTTTAATCCTCCTCCAAACTGATTGTTTAATTACCTATGCATGTGGAATTCACCTGAGGTCTTTAACCCTGATCTTCCCTACCTATTTTGTTCTTTAAATTATTAGGCGTGTAAGGGTCTGAAAACAGGTTAAGACCAAGTTAACTTAGCATCAATTAACGTGTATATTTTGTACACTGCTTGAATTTTCTGTATTTGTTAAGACTTGAATGTACTATTTGACTTGTATATATATTCTTGTTAATCAATAGAATAAGAAAAAACATTTTCTTTGTTTTAGCATGTATCAGAGCTAAAATCAAGTTAAATCATAAGGAACTCAGAGTGACATATCAATTGTAAGGAAATAATGATAAAGACAACACCTTTGTCGCTAAGAGCGGTGGTGGTGAAGAAACAAACAAAAGAAAGACTATATCTTCATACGATATAACATCTAATGACAATCCTGAAATTTCGATAACACGAGCGCAATTGAAAGGAGAAAAATATAATGAATGGGCAAGGTCCAAGAAGACCGCCTGTTACACCTCATAGTTTTGCTTCAAATCGTGTTGTTGATTAACTCAAGTATCCAGAGAAGGTATGAGACTTTACAGAAGGATAGTGATGGTTTAAAACCTTTTTATAGAAGTGTTAGGAGTTAAACGAACTTAAGACAATAAGTTTCATCGAAGTTCGATAAGTTTTCTCCGATTACATGCGAGGTACGAACCACACATTTAATGTACGAGTTATATAAAAGTGTGGGATGGCCGTATAAGGTTTAGGAGAATTATTCAAATTTTTGCCCATGAGGTACGGTCCAATGTACGGTTACATGCGAGGTACGAACCCTCTGTTCTTTAACTTACTTCAATACCAAGTCACTTCCTAAGTCTTCACAACGAGAAGGAAAGGAAGTTAACGGTAACTATGAAATTCTTTACGTCGAACTTATGTGGTTTATCTTTAATGTTAGTTGAAAATTGATTGAGGACCTTTGATAGAGCCTTTGGAATGATCTAGGGTCTGATTTGGGGGTGAAAATGAGGACCCAGGATCGAATAAGATGTTATATAGCACTTAAAATATTTTTTCCACCGCCTAGAAAAAGGATCCACTTTTACTGTACAATTTGTACGGTCAGTAATTTTCTCTGTATTTCTCAGATTGATGAACCATCAATTATATTAGAAAATAGACTCTCTGAAATTAAATTTAGATAGGTTACGCACTACTTAATTCCTTACATAATAGGAGATATATTCTCGACAAGATGGGCCAAAATTAGGTTCAGAAATTTGCCCGTCTTTCCCCGAGTTTTGACAAACTTAATTTTTTGATCCGTTTAACTCCAAAATCTTATGAAACATACGTAACACTTGTTTAAACTTATTTCCATCCAAAAATGGTATGTTAGCCTCACCAGGATTTACATTACTTTACTTATGACGCATACGAGCGCGAAAATACGGAGTGTAACACCTAGGGGATGATCACTTCTATCATCTCGCATTCACATTCTACTTTGACGGTGGTCAAGTAGGTGGCCCGGATTGTGGAAGTTAATCACGATCCGACGTGTCCCGATCACTGGCTTGGTTGGTAAACACGGCCTTTTCTTGGAGTTTTTTTTTTCAAAATTCCACGATCTCGGGATTATAGATTTTACCGTAGGATTTCTCTCTTAAAAGCGTTCACGCCGCCACAATTTTTCTCACCGACAGCGATTTGAGGTGGCAGTAGCAAGGCAGAAGAAACGTCATCAACAAAAAAAATAGTGATATTAGTCTTGGTTGTGGGAAGTTGTGAGAAGACATGATGGAAGTAAAGAAATTTTGAAGCAAATAGGTGGTCAAAAATTTCTCTGATGATCGAAGTAATAAAGATAAGAGAAAGCGAGAAGAAGTTTCAGATATCTTTAGAGAAATTTGGGTTTGAGAAAAGTAGTAAAATGGAGAGGAGGGAGCGTTTATAAAGAGGATTGGACACCAAGGTCATCATTAACTAGATAATGTGCGGAACTGTTAGTCGAATCGCCAGCCAACCACATAGTGACACATGTACGGGGCATTTAATGTGAGGAAATGTGTGTCTTATCGAACAATAAAGACCGTTCAGTTGTTATCTGGCATGGAATTGAAAAAACTCTTCTATTTTCGGGTCATATTTGGGTGAGTCACCGACAAGCGAGATGAGTGTGTGGTGGACTATCTGTATTGGGAATATCCGTAGAGACCAAGTGGTCACATCAGGTGCTGACACATGACAATGAGTGACAGATCAAATCTGAGTGAAAAGTTCCGGGCAAGCACTTGTGGCGACTGCGGTCGACTTGTTTATTTGTCCAAGACAAAGGCTACATGGCCAGAGGGCCTTGCGATCCATCGGTCAAATGTAAGCAAGCTTTACGCAGATTCACAGGATA
This sequence comes from Przewalskia tangutica, assembly GCA_029844215.1. Classification (NCBI taxonomy): domain Eukaryota; kingdom Viridiplantae; phylum Streptophyta; class Magnoliopsida; order Solanales; family Solanaceae; genus Przewalskia; species Przewalskia tangutica. Next base: position 112,758,268 of record CM056718.1, read on the forward strand.
TACCAGGACTTTCTCTTGTCTTTATTATCTTTTGTTACCAACATTAATTGTTACACCCCGTATTTACAGGACATGGTGTAAGAACGTACGTAAGAACTCACAGTGTTAAGATTTGAGACTTGTAAAAATTTCTCGGAATTATGAAATTTTCGGAAAACGTACTATTGTGACGAATGGGAGGGCGACACGTGTCACCCCCCCTTAAATGGTGTCTTGGACGAAATTACAAGGACAAAAGGGTCATTTGACCCTTGTTAGATAACCAAGTCTTGCAAAGTAGTAGCTTGACAATTTTGACTTGGTCAATGGGACCACTTAGCATGATATTTTAAAGAGATGCATCCAAACCACACATATGTATTTATCTTAGCCTCCATTTGTTATATAAAAGTACTAGTAGCAAGACAAGAGTTCCACACTTAGCCAAAATTACAACAAATTGGAGGAGCAAGCTTTGAAGCTCTCGGCTTCACCATCTAGAAAAAAAAAAAAAATCGTTGCTTGTCCATTAAGCTCCAAACTTTAACCCAAGGTTCATGAGTGTTATGTAAGTGTATCTCAATAGAAAAATCCCGGAAAAAGAGAGTTTTCGTATTAGTCGCAAAGTGAAAACCTAGTGGCTTTTCTAGGTTTTGGATTGGAAGTTGAAGGAAATTTGTTAGTGTTGTTCTAAGGGTCTCAAGAGGCGGATTGAAGTGTCTTGAAGAGGCTCTAAGTTGCTAAGGAGCAACTTCGGTTTCGAAGATTGGATTACAATTCGTTGAGGTATAATCTTGTTCTTTGAAAGTGTTACAAGATTATTTTTATTGTTGATTAGCTTTACTTGTTGCTAGCATGAAGGATATGTGTTAAGGTTTATAAGGATTATGGATTGATTGTAGCCTTGGAAATCGAAAATGTAATGTAAGCCATGTTAAGTTGGATTACTAATTGGTCGCTTATTTGAAATCGTCGCATGTTACTTACTTAAAGATTATGGTTGTTATAATCAAATACGACTTGATATCATGTTATGTTAACAATTTGGATTGAAATGGAAATTTGATAAGAATTGGTATGGTTGAACTCGAGGTGGCGAATTTGGACTTCTAGTTTGTTATTCATTTGTATTGGACTACTTTCTAAATCGTGAGCCAATTGGGTGTTTAGTTATTCATTTGTATTCGACTACCTTCCATATTGTTGTGAGCCAATTGGGGCTGTTTGGTTATTGTATTTCGGCCTTGAAAAGGTGGCAAAGTAAGTAGAAACAAAGGAGGTCTTTGTCGATTTTCCGTAGAATTTAGTGACTTGGCACTTAGGATATTCTACGTTTAAAGTATGAGGTTAATGGACGATTGTGGCCATGATAGGTTGAAGTACTAAGTTTAGCGTATCCTACTTGAAGAATGGAATAGCTCGAGTTGAAGTACTTTGGAGCATTTTGCTATTTGTCGCTAGTCGTCGCGAGGTATGTGAACCCTTCTTTCTTTGGCATGATCCTACGTATGAAATATCCACGTGATAGTATTTCAAGATTTCTTCTACTCTTAGAAGTTAAAGTATTTACATTGTTGAATCTAAGTTAAGAGTATGTTTAAATTGTCCTAAGTCCTTACTAGGTCTTATGGGAGGCGTTAGTAAACGGTTAGGAAGTTATGAGCTTTGATTTAAAGGCTATGTGTCTTGATTTGTTTAAAGTAAGTAAGTGGATTTTATGTTCGAAAATGACTAGAATTTATATGAGAAAAGGGGTTTTATTTTAAAAGTGAAAGTTATATGGTTTTAAGAGAAGAAGTTACTTGGTTTTGGAAGTGTGTGGAACTTTGTATAGTTGTTTATAAGTATAAGTAAGTGGACTTTAAAGAATGTACGTTATAAGGTTTTAAGACTATGAACTTTGGTTGTCTTCTAAGGATTATGAAACTTTATTTTTTTAATTGTGGACTTGATTTCTAAAGTATTGATGACATGATTTCAAAGAGTATGTGACTTGAAGTTTGATAATTCTTTTAAATGCGTATGTCGTAGTATGGTTGGGTTTAGTTTCCCTAATGTTGCAAGAATTAAGTGCCTTAAGTTCTCTAATATGAAAGAACGTTATAATAGCTTTATGGGAAGTTGTTATGACGACTTAAGAAGAAGTAATAATACGATTTAAAAGATTATGTAAGGAAAATACACCGAGCCTACAAATAGGCCGGATTACGTTATGAAATACACCGAGCCTACAAATAGGCCGGATTACGTTATGAAATACACCGAGCCTACAAATAGGCCGGATTACGTTATGAAATACACCGAGCCTACAAATAGGCCGGATTACGTTATGAAATACACCGAGCCTACAAATAGGCGGACACGTTATGCCATATTACACCGAGCCTACAACAGGGCGGATTACGTGATGCATGAGCTCCACGCGGAGGCTCGCGAGGCGGGATTATGCTACATGATTCCACAAGACACGAGAGCTCCACGGGAGGCGGATTATGCTACATGATTCCACGATAATCGAGCCCACGGCGAGCGGATTATTTCACATGATTACGTCGATGCCACGTCCCCCCGGCGGGGGGCGGATTATGTTATGTAAGATAAGTAAGTTATGTGGAAAAACTTGATTAACCTCTTAAATGCGTATGTAAGAATATGATGTTAAATCTTATGGAAAGAAGGAATGGAGCAGTTAATATACGAGTGATTTGTGAGTTAAAAATGGCATTCTTTTATGCGATTATGATTTGATTCTTGCGTTATTTACATTCCATATTCGCACTTTTGTTATCGACCCGCCCGAAGTGCGTTCATGCCGCGAGTTTAGGTACTGTGATGGTGGATCCGCGAGCTTAGGATCCGGTTGAAGTCGAGATGGCTCGGTGTTAGGAGTTGTCACGTTTATGTTTATTCAGTGCGGCGGGGCCTTGTCCGCCACGCTTGTTATGTTAAAACTCTTAGGTGCGTAGTCACATTGTGGGTCGGTTTGTAAAAAAAAGGCAATCGCCGTTTATGTATGCGTCGGGAAGGTAGCCACTGTCGGCTAACTTTGTTGTTTTATTCTTGTTGTTTTATTTTACTAAGTTTCATGTATGTTCCACGATTATCTCGATGTATACCGTAAGGGTGCGTGTAGGGCACGATCGCCCGTGGTCGGGTCGTGACAAAAGTGGTATCGAGCGATTAGTCCTCGGAAAGTGTCTGCGACCGTGTCTAGTAAGTCTTGATTATCGGTGTGTTGTGCACTACATCTATAATCGTGAGGCTACAGGACATTTAGGATTAGTTTCCATTCTTCTCACTCTGAGATCGTGCGATAGAAAGTGTTGTTAGTCGTCTCTCCCTAACGAGTTATGTTGTTTGCATTACTGAGAAAGCGTGATGACCAGGGAAAGACTATGTGGATTGCGTATCGGGTTGGTAATGATTATAGTATAGTTGGTATTGTGACATACATCTATACGGAGTTATGTATGAAGTCGGGCAGCGTGTTGCCTAGAATGATTTTAGATTACTAGGAATTGGTAAAGACTAACTAGATCCGGAAGGTATGGTATAGTTAATGAATTTTCGCCAAGGTTTTGTGTTTGTTTTGAGGTAATTGGGAAAGGATGAGGTCATGCGATAGGGTAGTGAACCCAGAAGCCATATTAAGGAACTAACGGAATGTCGTTAATAGATTAAGGTGTGTAGTAAGCTTAAGAGAATTATACGGATGAGGTGCGGATAGAGTAGCAATGGTTGTTGTGATCGAGACAACATGGTTTTGGTATTATGAGAAGTTTTGTACCGATTCTTGGGGATGGTAAAGTAGGCGTGGAGCATGGAAATCGCGAGCCTAAGAATATTGATTACGCCGAGACCTTAGGTATATAAGGTTTTCTCTGGAAATAAGATTTTAAGTCGGACGAGGATAAGAGTTAAGTGCGACACTGGGTCGGGTTGAGGACCTGTTACGGGTCTCCCCATGGCCTGGAATGAAGTGGGATCAGTTGGTAGTGGTTCCGCTACGTGACAGGGTTACGAGGGCGCAAGGCCCAAGTTTAGTTAATTGTTTCTGGGTTCGTGGGCGCGTTCCACCGAACCAGTCATGGCGGAAATGGCCTTATATTGTTTTATAGAGTGACTCCAAAGATTTGAGGCGAATCGGTATGGAAGTTATGTATGTATGCTAGTATGAGTTGGAAGTACGAAAGGATAATCTCTTTTGGGCTTATGATGGACAGTTATGCGTGTGCGAGGTATTAGGGTCATGTGTGGCATTATTGGTATGTCGGGATTGTGACAGGAAACTATATCGGTAATTATAAGTTTGACTCGAAAGAACATTCGAGGGCGAATGTTTCTAAGGGGAAGAATGTTACACCGTATTTACGGGACATGGTGTAGAACGTGCGTAAGAACTCACGATGTTAAGATTTGAGACTTGTAAAAATTTCTAATTATGAAATTTTTGAAACGTACTATTGTGTGAATGGGAGGCGACACGTGTCACCCCCTTAAATGGTGTCTTGGGACGAAATTACAAGGACAAAAGGGTCATTTGACCCTTGTTAGATAACAAGTCTTGCAAAGTAGCTTGACAATTTTGACTTGGTCAATGGGACCACTTAGCATGATATTTTAAAGAGATGCATCCAAACCACACATATGTATTTATCTTAGCCTCCAATTTGTTATATAAAGTACTAGTAGCAAGACAAGAGTTCCACACTTAGCCAAAATTACAACAAATTGGAGGAGCAAGCTTTGAAGCTCTCGGCTTCACCATCTAGGAAAAGAAAAAAAATTTGTTGCTTGTCCATTAAGCTCCAAACTTTAACCCAAGGTTCATGAGTGTTATGTAAGTGTATCTCAATAGAAAAATCCCGGAAAAAGAGAGTTTTCGTATTAGTCGCAAAGTGAAAACCTAGTGGCTTTTCTAGGTTTTGGATTGGAAGTTGAAGGAAATTTGTTAGTGTTGTTCTAAGGGTCTCAAGAGGCGGATTGAAGTGTCTTGAAGAGGCTCTAAGTTGCTAAGGAGCAACTTCGGTTTTGAAGATTGGATTACAATTCGTTGAGGTATAATCTTGTTCTTTGAAAGTGTTACAAGATTATTTTTATTGTTGATTAGCTTTACTTGTTGCTAGCATGAAGGATATGTGTTAAGGTTTATAAGGATTATGGATTGATTGTAGCCTTGGAAATCCAAAAATGTAATGTAAGCCATGTTAAGTTGGATTACTAATTGGTCGTTTATTTGAAATCGTCGCATGTTACTTACTTAAAGATTATGGTTGTTATAATCAAATACGACTTGATATCATGTTATGTTAACAATTTGGATTGAAATGGAAATTTGATAAGAATTGGTATGGTTGAACTCAAGGTGGCCGAATTTGGACTTCTAGTTTGTTATTCATTTGTATTGGACTACTTTCTAAATTGTGAGCCAATTGGGGCTGTTTAGTTATTCATTTGTATTGGACTACCTTCCATATTGTTGTGAGCCAATTGGGGCTGTTTGGTTATTGTATTTCGGCCTTGAAAAAGGTGGCAAAGTAAGTAGAAACAAAGGAGGTCTTTGTCAGATTTTCCGTAGAATTTAGTGACTTGGCACTTAGGATATTCTACGTTTAAAGTATGAGGTTAATGGACGTATTGTGGCCATGATAGGTTGAAGTACTAAGTTTAGCGTATCCTACTTGAAGAATGGAATAGCTCAAGGTTGAAGTACTTTGGAGCATTTTGCTATTTGTCGCTAGTCGTCGCGAGGTATGTGAACCCCTTCTTTCTTTGGCATGATCCTACGTATGAAATATCCACGTGATAGTATTTCAAGATTTCTTCTACTCTTAGAAGTTAAGTATTTACATTGTTGAATCTAAGTTAAGAGTATGTTTAAATTGTCCTAAGTCCTTACTAGGTCTTATGGGAGGCGTTGGTAGAACGGTTAGGAAGTTATGAGCTTTGATTTAAAGGCTATGTGTCTTGATTTGTTTAAAGTAAGTAAGTGGATTTTATGTTCAAAATGACTAGAATTTATATGATAAAAGGGTTTTTATTTTAAAAGTGAAAGTTATATGGTTTTAAGAAGAAGTTACTTGGTTTTGGAAGTGTGTGGAACTTTGTATAGTTGTTTATAAGTATAAGTAAGTGGACTTTAAGAGAATGCGTTATAAGGTTTTAAGACTATGTATTTTGGTTTTATTTTTATGATTTTGAAACTTTATTTTTTTATTTGTTGAATTGATTTCTAAATTATTGATTAAATGATTTAAATGAGTATTTTACTTGTAGTTTGATAATTCTTTTAAATGCGTATGCACGTAGTATGGTTGGGTTTAGTTTCCCTAATGTTGCAGAATTAAGTGCCTTAAGTTCTCTAATATGAAAGAACGTTATAATAGCTTTATGGGAAGTTGTTACGACGACTTAAGAAGAAGTAATACGATTTAAAAGATTATGTAAGGAAAATACACCGAGCCTACAAATAGGCGGATTACGTTATGAAATACACCGAGCCTACAAATAGGCGGACACGTTATGAAATACACCGAGCCTACAAATAGGCGGATTACGTTATGAAATACACCGAGCCTACAAATAGGCGGATTACGTTATGAAATACACCGAGCCTACAAATAGGCGGATGCACATGATACACCGAGCTCCACGGGGAGGCGGATTATGCTACATGATTCCACAAGACACCGAGCTCGCGGGAGGGCGGATTATGCTACATGATTCCACAAGACACCGAGCTCCAGCGGGGCGGATTATGCTACATGATTCCATGCAAGACACCGCGGTCCCAAGCGGGGAATTATGTCACATGATTCGTCGATGCACCGTGTCGCAAATGGGCGGATTATGTTATGTAAGATAAGTAAGTTATGTGGAAAAACTTGATTAACCTCTTAAATGCGTATGTAAGAATATGATGTTAAATCTTATGGAAAGAAGGAATGGAGCAGTTAATATACGAGTGATTTCGTGAGTTAAAAATGGCATTCTTTTATGCGATTATGATTTGATTCTTGCGTTATTTACATTTCCATATTAAACTGTTATCGGCCCCGCCGGAGGCTGCGTTACGCCCGCAGTTTAGGTACACTGTGATGGTGATCCGCGAGCTTAGGATCGGTTGCAAGTCGAGATGGCTCGGTGTTCGGAGTTGTCACGTTTATGTTTATTCAGTGCAGCGGGGCCTTGTCCGCCACGCTTGTTATGTTAAAACTCTTAGGTGCAGTAGTCACATATTGTGGGTCGATTTGTAAAAAAAGAGGCAAGCGCTTCGTTTATGTATATGCGTCGGGAAGGTAGCCCATCGGCTAACTTTGTTGTTTATTATCGTTGTTTTATTTTACTAAGTTTCATGTATGTTCGTGATTATCTCGATGTATACGTAAGGTGCCTGTGTAGGGCACCGATCGCGAGCCAGTCGGGTCGTGACATTAATATTTGTATTTAAGGAAACATGATTCCTGAATCATGTACCCCATAACTCAAGTATAAATAGAGGCTTACATACCATTGTAACACATTCTGAATTTCATTAGCAAACAAGCATACTTAGCAATTTCATTCCGATTATTTGACCTTAGTTAAAACTCTAAACTAGTGGCTCTGCTCGGAGACTCTAGCTCACGGCGCTACCAGACTCATTACCATTTGATTGTTTCATTTTAGTTTTATCTTAATATTTCTTGTTCATTATCTTGTTAATTTGGTCATAGTGATCCAAATGTGTATACTCACATATATAAATTCAACTATATGATTTTACGGGTAAACATAAACCAACAACATCCCACCGAGATAAGGAGGAGTTCGCACAATGACTACAAGTCATGAATAATTTCATTATCCATATATTTCATTTTATATATCTTAATTCCTTTTCTTTGGTATGTTACAAAAAGAATCTCACTTCCTATATTTTAGTTATCATAATCATACTTGATTATACGTTTTTAGGGGTGACTAACATATTTAGAATAAAAAATTAGGTGATCGGGGCATTGCTAAAACAACATATTTTGAGTCATGATTGTTACTCCACTTATTAATTATTTCCTATGTCTCAAATTAACACACACGTCTAATTTTTCTAGAGTTAAATTGACCAATATTTAAATTTAAATTAAATTAGATTATTTTAATATTTTAAAATTTTAAAATTATATAAAAATATTATAAGTTACCACATTCTCATGATAAAAAGACAAATATTAAAGTTTAAACTAGTATTCATTCACACTGAACGAGCTTACTATATTGGTTTTGGGTGTTATAAAACATGTAAATTGAAGAAGGGCTCCATATCATAGCCTGTTTCTTATCTTGTTTACTACCTACCACTACCACTACCACTACCAGTGGAGGAGAAATGGTGAGACAATGTTCATTAGGAGGAGAGAAGCAAAATAGTGCGGTATCATCATCATCATCATCATCAAACTGTTTAATTTCACTACCCTTCTCAACCCCACCAAAATTGTCACAAATCAATTCTGCCTTTCACAACACAACTCAGAAATGTCTCACTTTTCTGCATTCTTTTGTTTTCAACAAAATCATCTCTTCCTCTTCTCATTTCCAAAATTTCTGTCAGGTAATTTTAGTAACAATTCAACTTTAAATTTACTTTTATAGCCACATAAATTTTTATGCTTGTTTTAGACCACAGTCTTACTTTCTGAAGGCTAAAGCTGCATACTTTAATGCTCTAGCTCTGGAGCTGGACTAATTTATGAGTTAGTAATTTTGTTTGAATACCAATATAATTTATGGTCCGCACCGGGCAATGTAAGTGTACATGAACACTTATAGAGCAACTTATCAGGTGTGACCTAGATTTGTTAGAGATCTGAGCTGGTAGGATACGTGTAGCATGCTGTAAGTCTAGTCTATAGACATGAGGCTTTGTGAAATAGTTAGCTTTTTCCACTACAAGTCAAGATGGATGTATATTGAAAGGCTTGATTCTAGGAGTTGTTTATATCTTCATTAAGGATAGTTGATAGTGTGATACTTAGTGTAAAGAAGTGTTTGTCGCAAAAGATGAAATCTGTTACAGATGTATTAGGTGAACAATATAGATTCACTCCTACTGTGAATGTTTTTTAAAGAGAAAAATTCTCAGTTTGGCTATAGGAATTGGGAGGAAAATTTGTGAAATGTGCATTCTCTCATTGGTTTTGTTGGACATCTTCGTCAGTTTCTCTGTCAAGGAAATTTTCAATTCTAAAGAAGGTTATAATGGCTAGTGTCGATTCTGTATACTTCTGAGAAAACTTTTGCTATTCTAATAGTAAGAACTATTGGGCCACTGCCCATATGCAACCACCTGTTTTTTATCACAAGTTGATTGCTTTATGAAAAGAAGGTTAGCGTCTTGAGAGCACCTCTCTGAGAAACTAAATTGAGAATTGAAAAGCACCCAAAGGTGTGATCTAGTGTGTGCGAACCATGAAGATCAGGGTTCAAATCCCAACCAAAACAAAAAAATACTAGCTGGTTTCTCCAATCTGCTTAAACTTTGGTGTGCGGTGTTACCCGGTGCCCCTGATGGTGGTATGCAGTAGGCATTTTAGTGGAATAGTTGGAAGTGTGCGCAAGCTGGCCCAAACACCACCATCACCATCATCATCAGAAAAAGAAAAATGAGAATTGACTAGAAAAAAATGAAGGCTGTTCAGATTGATTATGTAGTTACGTGACTTATTTCATTTTTAGTTGCTTGATGGAAGACATTCATTCTCCGAGCATCCTTAGGACACATCCAAAAGTTCTTACCAGTTACCACTAGTCAAAATTTAATGGAGAAACAGTTAAAAATTACTGATACATAAGCTTTTGGCAATTGGCTCATCTGTCAACTTATTATTATTGTCTAATCCCAATTTTTAGTAAAATGCAATTGAATCTTGAAATACTCGACTCCTTGCAAGTTCTCCTCAATTTGCAAATTCACAACTCTTGGGCCGATCCCTCATGTGAATACATGTGAGTTCCATGGCAGAGTCTCTAAGTTGTCAGATGAAATGTTATATTCATTGTTCTTGAAGTTTCTAAGTTTTTTCTAATGCAAATATTCTAATTTTTTGTCTTCTCCATGGCCTTTCCTTTCTTACATAACAATTTTGTTCTCTTGACTTTTTGAGAAATGATAAGTTTCTTGGCTTGTTTCATCGCCTTTTATCTGTGTATTAATGTGAGTATTCTCAACTGAATTTACTTCCAGGTACAGTGCAGGACTTACCAGAACTTGGGTAATTTGTCACATCACAATTTTGCGGCTGTTTTGCCTGGTGATGCAGTTGCAGGAATTGTTGTTGCAAATGGAGTTATAAACTTCTTGAACATCTACAATTCATTACTGGTTTGCAGGCTTGTTTTAACCTGGTTCCCAAATGCTCCTCCTGCCATTGTCAGTCCCCTCAGGTATGCTTTATAGTTCAACAATGTCTATGATTTAAATTACTTGCTTTATAATCAATTATAACAGTGGCAACATTGCGTCTGGAGATATATATGCTAACGAAAGAAATTGATAAAAGTTTAAATAGTGATTCAAGACGGTCCTCAAAATTCAAGCATCTAAGTGGTATCCTCATCCTCTTGCTTCAATGAAACTGATAACTAAATTATCCATCAAGAAAAGAGGAACTAAATTTCTACCGGAAGCTCGAGTGTGTTTTTCCTCACTTTAATTCGCAAATTCTATTATTGTTATTTTATTTTACTTTTGATTCATATCAATGTGATTGGTCTTCTGTTTGTGTCTTTGCATTGATGAATCAGATTGGGGGATTAAAACTTTCGCTGTTATATAAATAGTCCTCGAGGACTTATCAAAAGAAAATAACAATAGTAATCTACTGGAATCCTTGGGCAGATTGTGTGTACTTCTTGCCCAGTAAAAGTGGCAAGAATGTGAACTTTTACAGGCAAATCAACTTCAATTAGCAGAACTCCGTTGACCTGCTTCTTTGTTATAATATTATGGGTCAACATCGTGGAAAGTATTTAGAAAATCTGAGCTGTGTATTCTTCTCATGTGTTATTTCTAAAATTTGAGCTGTGTATTCTTCTCATGTGTTATTTCTAAAATTTGAGCATTCATACAGGTAATAAACTGTGGATATTGTAGTTTCCAGGTCTTGATTACCTTTTTTGTTCATATTTTATCTGAACGAATACCACTTAGAGAACCTAGTGTCAGTCAACTATGGCTCAATTATGTGTGAAATGCATAGATGTCTAAAATGTTGTATTCTTTTTCAGCACTCTATGTGACCCATACTTGAATGTATTCCGTGGGCTTATTCCACCACTTGGAGGGACTCTGGATCTTTCGCCTATATTGGCATTTCTTGTTTTGAATGCCTTCACAAGCACTGCATCTGCACTTCCTGCTGAACTTCCATCCACAACTGTGAGAGCATCATCAGATACTCAACCTCGTGCACTAGTATTTCATCTAACTACGTCGCAGAAGAAATGGATGAGGAGACTTGCTGGAAACAAGTCAAAGACTGATGATGGTGAAAGTTAAACTGTTTTTTGCAAATGCCCGAGTGCTAAGCCATTCTCTGTTGACACTACACTTTGACATTAAAATGTTCTGTTGTTAAATTGGATTTTTTCCCCATGTAAACCAGAAAGCTTTTCATCACTCTTATCATGTAAAATATTTCGTCAGTTCAGTAGCTTCTATATCTAAACGAGAGGAGATACTAATGATCTGTAATATATTCTCTTTTCTCTTACTCTTACTCTTGGATAGAAGGTAATATTAAATTATGTCTCTCGTGTGAAAATATTTTTATAGAGGCTCGGATGACCTAGTAGATGATGTGAATCACTTCGTTTAAAATCGAGAGAAAATTTAATTAAAGGTACAATTTAAGTGTTAAAATTAGAAATAGTGACAAGTTTGACTTGGAGGGGTGAAAACCCACTTAAATTTTGATCAAGTTAAACCTAAAAACTTTCTTATTCAGTTCTTCCAGAGAAGGTAGCTAATTTTCTGTAGGTTACGGTATCATCCCAATCCATTTTGGTTACATCCTGCCTAGTGAATGCAATGGGAACCTAGGTCCAGCCTAAATGAGGTAACCAATATGTATTTAGATTCATAAACTGCAACTACTATAGTTTTCCACTTATGTGCACCCAATGATGTAGCAACGATTAATGAATCACGGGAGACCAGACTCAAAATAAACAAAGTTATTTCTTCCCACACAAGGTAGAGTTAGTAGGTACGAGGTGAAATAGCGAGCACAAGATAACCCCAAGACCACCTTTTTTAACTATACAATTTTCATACTAATGCTTTGTAAGAATAAGAGCACCATGAGAGATTCCTGTTTCATGCGGCAAGAATCAGATGCCTAACTACACAACACCACTTGCATACATATCTAATTCCTTTTCCAATGCCTTGTTCATATCCATACACCACACAATATTGATCAACAGAACCCGAAAGGAGCTGCCTTTTCATTCCTTATATTCTAAAAGAATATGAACTTTTTCACTTTCTGGAAATATTCTCATTGAAAAAGGTTACTATTTCTCTCCTTTTTTCCCCCTAGAGGAGTCACCTCTTTTTTTTCTGGTTTGGGGAACGCACTAAAAGAGTTAATTTTAATGCAAAGATAACAAGGGATGGGAATTCACTAGAAAAAGGAGATTCTTACCAAACGAGGAAAAAAAGAGAATTTAATAACCAATGGCCCTATCAAAGGGATAAGTTGAGGAAGCATTGGTGACTACTATATTCAATGGAGCAGGAATCTTTAAGGAGGAGAGGCAGGTTTCCTACAAATGATAGGAGGTTTTTGGCCATAGGCATTGGACTTCTGGCAGTCATCTCTCCTCTATACATCGACAGTAGAAACAACACTATTGAACCCCAACTTGAAGAACAAACCATCAACTTCCTTCCCTATCTTCCACTGCTCTTCTTGATCACTCTCATTATGAGCACAAGTATTTCTCATCAATTGTCCCGGTTCTCATCGTATGATCACAGGCTTCTAGCGATAGGTCTTACACTTGCTGCCATAGTCTCACCTCTCTACATAGACAGGAGAAAGTTAGTTGATCCAGAGCTTGAAGAGCAATCACTTGGCATCTCTTCTTACTTGCCATTGCTCATGTTGTTTCTCATCATCACCATTGCTATGTCATGCTACTTAGACCAGAGCTTTACCAGGTTTGATCCTTACTGGATTCACAGGGCTGGTGGTTCTTCCACTGGGATTCTCATTCTTCTCCTTGTTCTTGCATTTGTTTTGAAGTTTAAAGCTCTCTAGCATGATAAACAGAGGGGATAAAGATATGTACCTTGTATGCTTCTGTTGTAGTGTTCATGTGTGGTTTGAAAAGGGGAAAAAAGAGCTTTTTGACTAAAGCATTAACAAATATTGAAGTAAAACCAACTCAAGACTTGATTTCACCATTGCCGTTCTTTACTGCAAAGAAACAAGCAATCCTGTATTTGATGGTTGCTACATCCATAGATAATTAAAATGTTACCCATCCCCTAAATACAGAACGGGTTAGTCTAGCTGCAGCCACGAATTCATAAGCTCAATTGGCAGATCTACATACATAATGCATTTGGAAGTGAGCCCCAAGAAGATCACGATGACTTGAAGAATGATTTAGCAATAAGGAGATACTTGTTATAGTAATCAACTCAATGTAATCTATGATCAGAAAGAAACAGTCTATAACGTTGAGGACAAGAAAGGTATTGCCATAAGGCCATATTTTGGCAACCATTTTCATTCTAGTTATCATGTATGACCTGCAAAGTAAAATCTAACTCATAAATAAGGAAGAAGAGGCTGTTCCAAAAGAAAAGTTTACAACAAAAAGGCGATTTCTATTTGTTCCAACGGGTGTAATACTGTGCATTGAGGAATCTTTAGATGATCGTCAATCATAATGTAAACTGTCCATGAATTAGGAAGACATCGGTGCTGGTGAATACTTCAACAGAACTTCCACGGTATCAAACCTGCTAATCTTATCAAATATTGGAGTCATACTCAATCCAATGATCTGCACTACAGTGTTTGAGTGACCCTTTATGAATACATCTGTTATCTGCAAGAAAGCAAAATTATGCAAATTATCAAACATTCTTATTCTTAAATATCATCCCAGTTCTACGCTCAGTGAAACCTCAGAAAAGAGAGTCAAATATGACAAGGACATTAAATCAGAAAGGATCAGATGGCAGTGAAAATGAAGAATGCACAATAGAGAGTTGGATGAGGTAAGAAACGATGCATGACAAGTTCCCCTCATAGAAGTACCACCTTTCTTATCTGTTCAGTATCCCTTTCACTTTGTAGGGATATCAGATGTATCATAATTATCAAAAGTGGCAATTGTCCAAACTGATACCGACCAACTAGTTGGAACAGAAACCCACGCAGAAAGAGTGATAAATTTAGTGAATTCAGAAGGTTGTGCTGCTAATTGAAAAGATACTAGAATACCCCGAGCCATTTCTTGTTATATAGTTATAGCAGACAGTAGTGTTTTGCATGGATATGAGCCAAGGAAACAATAATGTGCATGAAATAGGTGAACACTTAAAATGCCAAAAACGAAATTGAAAAACTCGTTAGCTATTGGGTTGCCCAGGCATACCTGTGTACATCCAAAGAGTTTGAGTAGCTTGAGTGACAAGCAGCTGTCCACAATAAGTCCTAGCTCTTCGTCACTTATTCTGCGACACCATGATAGGTCCAAATGCAGTAGCTTTCTTGAACTTTTGGCTAGTGAGAAGGCAGTGCTAGTGCTAACCTGTAAAAGATATCCGCCAGTCACTAACAAAGTTAACTATATGACTTTTCCCTGATCTTTACCAAAACCAAAATGAATTGCTCTCTTTCTCTTTCTACGGAGATAATGATGTTATTTCAATCTTATTCATCTATTAATTTATTTATTAACCTAAGAGTCCAGGCTAACCTTCTTTTAACAATAAAACAAAAACAAAGTCCAGGCTAACCTAACACAATTATATTGTAAAAGAAGACCACACATGGGCAAAATGCTTGACATATTGACAACCTCAATAAAAATAAGATAAAAATCATATCCTAGTTATTATAACCTATAACTAAAAGTAGGGGGCAGGCAAATTGCAACATAAACGTAAATTATGAGGCGATTATCAATCCTCTTAAATATAGGTCAACAGTTAAATCTTGGGTACAACTCAGGAATACAAAAACTACTCCGTAACTCTACACAGAAATGTATTAAGAAACTAGCAATAACATTGGGCTTAATAAGCATATTTGAGAAGAGTAGATACTCCTGCACGATTATGTATACCTTAGAGCAATTATTCAGTGAAAGTTCCTCCAAACACGCTCCAGAAGCTTCCAGAATTGCAGAAATACCTTCATCACTGACATGCAAAGTGTATATTAGATCGGAACTTGCACAACAAGGAAACCACAAAATAATGGTGCCAACAGAATTTAGATTCTCCTTATTAAATTGCCACAATGCAGAAAAAAATACATAAAAGCTCTCCTATGTCGGAAACAAAACACTGTTGCTGTCTACTGGTACATCATGAAAATATAGGCAGCAACTCTTCAAGTAATCCATTGCAATAACAGATATAACATTATCATGATGACAAAAATTATTACTTGGAATAGTCATCATCATGCTAATTACTTAAGACATAATGAGTCATCTGTCAAGGAGTCAATTCACCATCTATAACCATGATAACGGAACAAAATTTACTAGTTCACTCATGGTATATGTTACTGAAAAAGGGGGAGCAAATAAACCGCAAAGTAGCATATAGAATTCAAAGTGGGAACAAATAACCGTCAATTACACTTACAATATTAAGTAATCATCCTTTCCCCGGACCCCGCGCATAGCGGGAGCTTAGTGCACCGGGCTACCCTTTTATTCTACTTTAGTTGGAGGATATGACATTAAATCTGATATGGAGGCATAATATGGTCAACTTAATAACTAAGTCTAGGGACCACTCACTTGCAGCTCTCTCATACACTCATTTTCTTGCCCACTGAGAAATGATAAGTGTCTCTCACTTTTCAACATTACATTGATCGCAAGAAAGTCTAAAAGCAATTGCTTAAAATATAGGATAATAATGAGTTGTTCAACCTTAATTGCTTAACGGCTAATATCATTTCCCAGGGGAGTGTCAAAACAAAGAACTAACTAGGTTGATGCCCGACTCCTGATTCTTCTGGTCTTTCCTAAACCTTGTTAGTTGGTCATAAACCGGTATGTTAATTTTAACTCAACTGACTAATACAAGTTCATGATTCTTATTGTACAAAATAACACCCTACTCAACCCTTCATCCAAAACAAGTTGCTCCCAACTCCTTGAAACTTTTCAAGATGTCCTCATTTCAATATCCACGATCGCATGCACCAATGGAAAGGATTCCATTTTGTCTTCCTTTTTTTGGTTGTTCGTAGCGTCCCTGGCAGCTAAACCTTACCTCTAGCACCTTAATTCACGTGAAATTAAGGTCCAGTTTCTCTGAAGAACCTTTAAAGATGCTTCCAATATTGAAAAAAGAAAAGGACAAAGAACACAATCCACAAACATGTAATTACAGAAGTAAAGCGATGGCCACTACATAAAATACTTCTTTTGTTTTGTTCTGAGCTAATCTGGTATAGAAGTACCATCTCAAAGCTGCTTTCATATTTATGTTTATTCCTTTCAGGGGTGTGGTGACATCGAGGACTTGCTTTGTGCTGACTCAGTATAATGCTCGCCGACAAATCTTAGTGAAAGAGCCATCACAATTGTCATAAAATATAGTAGCATAATTAAACATTTCAAAAGCAAACTGGATATCAGGACCAAACCTGAAACTATTCCGGCAGAATTTGAGTTTCCGGATTGATCGACAACCATTCGCGAGAAATTGTAGTCCCACATCGGTCAAATTACTCAAGTTGGAAATATTTAACGAATGCAAGTTAGCACATGTATCTCCAATGAACTTCAGGGATTGATCTGTCAGATTCCTGCATCCAGAACAGATCAGGTTAAAAGACTAAATTAGATGCAAACGCTATGAGCAATTAAAACATTTAATTCTTCACCAACTGTGATATCGTAAATCAAGAAGTGGAAGTAATATTACTTACTCGCAATCGGAAATATCAAGCTCTTTTAAATTTTGACCACGTGCTGCAAGTAACTCGCTTACAAACTGATCACATACACTATGAATTCCAGCTACTGACAACACTTCCAAATGCTCCAACTTCTCTAGAGCAGGTAATATGAGTAATGCATCTATGCTCTGGCACTCATCTATATAGAGCTCCTTGAGAATTGATCCCAATGAGTTGGCTACAATATCAATACCAGTGTGGCTCAAGAGGGAGCACTGACCCAAATCAAAGGATTGTAGAAATGGTGCTGATGTAACAAGTGTTTCGAGCGCTCTATCAGACATCCGACTAGCACCCCTCAGTGACAAGATGGCTAAATTAGGTAAGCTATTTGAAGCCGGAGCAATGGTTGTACCCAACACATGATCAAGTGTGGGTTGTCCGCATAGATCTAGTTGAAGCACCTGCTTCCAAGCCATAAAGGTATAAGAATCATATCAGCTTCCAGAATCATCAAATAAAGTAATAGTAATAGTAGTAGTACAACAGTAACAATAATTGTCTATATAATATCAGCTCCCAGAGACAAGGAAGAAAAAGAAGGTAGAGAAAATTATGCCGTCTGATAAAACATTAGTTGAAAATAAAAAAGGCTCAGAGATGCATGAGTCCACATTTTTAAATTTACCAGTAAGTATGAGGACATCAACTTGAAAACATCAAAATCATGATATACATGTGTAGAAGTATATACATTATTGGTTTCGGGTTACCAAACGACATTAGACATGTTTTTTATAACTATGGTGTATGGCCAGCTTGCGCGCACCTCGACTAATTTCACAGGATACATGTCACCTCCCACCAGCAACAGGTACCTGTCCACCAAGGCTAAGACATATGAGAAGAAATCACCTAGTATTTGTTTCTCTACTGGGATTTGAATATGTGACCTCATGGTTCTCAACCCACTTTATTGACCACTAGGCCACACCCTTGGGTGCCATAAGACATGCTTTTCTTTATTTATCTCCTATTAAGAAGTAGTAAGAAATAATGTAAAATCTCTCTCTACCCCGATAAAAGAAGAATAATGGAGTATAATAAGGTCATTATTTCACATGGAAAAAATACAAAGCCAACTCTATTAGTGTCCACTAGTTAAGATTAAACTTCATAAGGTTCAACCAGCCATTTCACCAACTAAGCTAACTTCTTCGTTGAGTTTTCTTTTCATCTCTTCATTGAAATTTACTACGGCATCCAAGTTGCAATACGAATTTGGCATTACTGGGAGAAGAAAGTATTAAACTTGACTGAGGCAGTAGCCTAGGTCAACTCTTTAGCACTCTCAGGAGGAAGTCACAAAAGAGTTTCTCTAATAAAGGACAAGACCAGCTAGTCTTGACCCTAATACAGTTGCTAAAGAAGAGGATGATGAAAAAATGCAGGACTACCCAATGAATAAAGGTATTATTAAATATGCATTAGATGGACATCCCATATAGATAATACAAAATAGGCTATTGAAAACACCTTCGCTAAAGATCTTACGCCCTCTTCCCTCTGTCATTCCCATACATAAACACAAATAGAAGGATTTTTATGAATCTATACATAACAAAGTATATCCGGAAACAGGAGTATCAAACATCTAAAACAAAAGTATATACCAATTAACCACGTAACTCAGTTTAAAGCAAAAGTAAAAGCTCAGAAAGTTTTTTTTGGTAAACGAAAATCCCCGAGGGTCAGTGGCTCACGGTACAAAACTCCGTGGTTAATGGGCCCGCCCCTCCCCCCTTCTCAAAGCTCAGCTAATATTAATCATGCAAACCAAATGTCTCCTCCTCTAAAGGAGTTCATACCTTGCCGATGAGTTGTCAGCCAACTCTCTCAATTCAAATGATTTCTAGCCAGCCACAAAGACTGCCTTCCTTTTTATTTGGTTGATAATGAAACTAGAAAAGTTAGATAACTTGGTTTATATTTATAGTCGCCATAAATTAGGCTTAAGTTACTTTCAGAATCAAATCACTAATTCTGCTTTCAAGTGAATGTAAATGAGAGGGTTTTCTGGCATAGTAAGTGAAATCTGTAATGGAAGGTGGTAATTCAGAGAAAGATCCAATTTTGATTTTTGGTAATCCATGTTTTAAGTAGAAGTCTGAAAGGATCAGTGAAATGAGAGTGAGGTTTGGTCAGAAAGTGATAAAAATGGTTTGGGGTCTGCTGAAATTCAAGAGAGATGTTAGAAATTAACTCTCCACCCAATTTGTCCCTACTAATTAAGCTTATCAAACTTCCCAAAAAAATTCCTTAGCAGACAATGTTAATTCTATGTGCTACATTTTGATCTATCATGTCATTCTCCCGAAAACTGAACCTAGGGTATATCTAAATTGTCTGCATTTAGGCACCAGAATCCCATCCAGTCTCACTAGACATTGTTCTTTTTATGAGAACTAAACTTATCCTGCCATACTTGACTTATCCAAACACCCGTACACTTTAAGGTGCTTATGCATAATTCCAACTTTTGATTAACAAACTGAAAAACAACATTAATGAAATAAGGCTTACTTAGACATTGCATAACAGTTCACACTTCAAAATTTACCAGAAAGAATGAGGACATCAACTTGAAAATTTCTAGCAAAATCATATCAGCAGGAAGTAACAAAACCCCCAAAAGCCTGGGTAATATGTCATTGATTTTGGGTTACCAAGAGCTACAGACATGCTTTTCTCCATTTATCTCCTTTTGGGAAGTACTTTATGTATTAATACCTTTATCTACCTCCAAAAGGAATAATAACGGAGTATAATAAGGTTAACTATTCAGATGAAAAACCACAGGGCCGACTCTTTAGTGTCCACCAAAACAGATACAACTTCATAAGGTCCAACAAACCATTTCACCTAGAAGCTAACTATTTCACTGAAATTGTACTACGGTTATCCATGTTGCAAAAGGAATACTGCATTGTTGGGAGAAGAAAGTACAAAAATTTAACTGATGCAGAAGCCCTGTCTAGGAATAACATTTTAATGCTTTAGCATTCTCAGGAGGAAGTCACAAATGATTTGCTCTAACAATCTGCGTAAAGAACAAAGGCAAGCTTGCCAGGACGAAAACACCGGCTAAAGAAGAGGATGAGGAAAAAATGTAGAAATAGAGAAAATTCACAGGATGGTGACCAGAAGTCAGGTTGAAGTGGGCCCCTCCTTTCCTGGTGAACAAAGATATTATAACGTATGCACCAAAAGGAGTACTCCATAAAGAAAGACGAAACAACCTACTGAAAACACATTCGTAAAGGTCTGCTGTCCTCTTCTCTCTGCCATCCCCACACCTTGGAACAAATAGAATACATTTTTTGAATCTTTAGAATAACAAAGTTTTTGAGACAGAGTAGGAACCATCCAACTAAGCAGAAAACACAATTAAAAGCAAAGTAAAGCCTGGAAATGTTTATCGTCAGATGCCAGTGTTCTGTTGTCATTCTACTTACATGCTTTGTTATCCCTCTACTAACACTTTGTGCTAAACGTGAGAAGATAAGTTCATATGCCCACTGATAAGAAACTCTCAACACTAAGAATCAACTGTATAATACTACAAATCACACTTTAGCTCTACCTTCTAGTACCCTAATCATAATTTGGCAGAAACATTTCAGAGAATAATATATTCCACAGTAACAAAAAACAAGTAAACTAAATATAAAAAGAAGCAGCATAGATTACCATCAAATTTCTTCTATCAAAGTCTCTAAATGAGTCACAAAACTGTTTTTCTGTTAACCATGAACAGTCCTTTATACAAATTTGAGTTGGTGATCCTTGAACAAGAAGGTCCAACATATGAGATCTCATCTTCCTAGAATTGCAGAGCAATTCAATCAATCTTCGCCTCAAGATATCAGGGACACCTTGGAGAGAAACTATTGCTTCAGCATTTTCTGCAAGGGCTTTCAAGGAAAGATCTAGCAGTGCAGGAATCACACGAGGAAACTCTTTTTTCTCAGGATGTTGAGATGCTTCCCATCTAACCAATTTCTCACCCTTTCGTTTAGGTATACGCTCCCTAATCCTCTTCAATGCAGTAGAAAACGGATCGGGGGTGTTCCCTAGATCTTGAACAGTTTCCAGAGTTGGCAATTTCTTTTCCCGAGTAGAGGAGCCTTCAGGGGGAGCATCACAGCGCGCAAAGCGAGGAGCCTTTTCCCTTAATGCAATTGCTTGTCTTGATGCATTTTCAGCGATCAGCCTTTTTCTAACTTCGACCTCAGACAAGGTAGGGGTAAGGTCTACATACACTCCACCTTCCCCAGACCCCACTTGTGGGATCACGCTGGGTAGGTTGTTCTTGCTGACATTTTCAATTGGTAACACATCAACATTTTGTCTATGCTGGATGGAACCTAACTGTGGCACTGTTGCAACAGCCTCCTCCTGCGGCTTCCTGTGTTGCAAGTCCAACTCCATTGGCAAGGTTGTAAGTGACAACCAAGAGTTGTCAACCTTAGCCTTCCCCTTTTCTTCTCTGGTGTATCTCTTCTCACCACCCAATGGATTACTTCCACCAATATCCTGGTCTTTGTTCATCACTCCCAACTCAAGTTTGAAATTTCTAAAGGCATCACAAGGCATTATTTCCTCAATTTGCTTCGCCTTTCCCTTGTTCAATCTTTCCTCTCTGCGGTCACTCTCATCGGTCCTAATTTCATTTAATTCAACAGTCCTCTGTGTATACTCCTGCAAACCAACTAAAATACCACCATCACCCTCTTCAGGAACCGGAATATTAAGATCAAAACCCAATTCACGGCCCCCATTAACATTCCCTAAGTTCCCGTTTAACACTTGAATAGCATTGTGAGACTCTTCCGGTACACTTAAAAGTCCACCTTCTTGATACCCAACAATGAATTCTCCAGCACCCAATGCCCCATTCTTGATCCCTCCCCCTTCCAAAATGTCCATTTTACCTATATGCCCAATACTTTCATCAACCACGACTTGGCTTTTACCCTCAAGATGCTCATCAACCTTAACATTCTCATCAATGTATTTGTGAAAACCAAAAATTTCATCAACTTCTTCACCAAACCTAACTTTTTTAACAACTGAGTTCTCTTCCACTTCCCCACTAACCCTCTTCATCCCAATCCCATCACTCAAATTCACACCCTCCCCATTACTTTGATTCCTATCCAATGGCTCCATCCAAATCCCACTCAAATTTAAACTTTCCCCAATTCTTTGATTCCTATCCAATGGCTCCATCCCAATCCCATCACTCAAATTCTTACCCTCTCCATTTCTTTGATGACCACTCAACGGCGCCATCCCAATCCCATAACTCAAAGTCAAACCCTCCCCACTTCTTTGATTCCTACTCAATGGCTCCATCCCAATTCCATAACTCAAATTCAAACCCTCCCCATTTCTTTGATTCCTATCCAACGACTCCATCCTAATCCCGCAACTCACATTCAAACCTTGCCCATTTCTTAGATTTGTATCCAATGGCTCCATCTCAATCCCCTCACTAAAATTCATACCCTCCCCATTTCTTTGATTCCTACTCAACGGCGCCATCCCCATCCCATAACTCAAATTCATACCCTCCCCATTTCTTTGATTCCTATCCAATGAATCCATTCTAAACCAACCCAAGAAACTCAAAAACCCAAAATCCCAAAAGTCCAATCAAACCCAAAATCCCAGAAAGAATTCAAGGGCTCTGATCAGATAAAAAGTATAGTAACAAAGAAACAAAGTATCAGTAAATAATCAACAATTTAAAAGCGGGGGGTTATCTCAATTCAAACTCACACAAAAAGAAACAAGAATGAAGAAACTATAGAGAATCAAGAAAATCATACATAAATGATGATAGAGAAAAGGGTATGTATTTATATAGTGGAGAGAAGTAGTTGAAGTGTGAACAAGCAAAATGCATTATTAGTTAGTAATAAATCTGTAGAATCTACATAACAATTGTCATTTGACCAACATTACTGTTGTGTTGCACATAATTCTTGATTGATGTAAAAGTTTTATACATATATCGATAAACCCAACAAATGTAGAAACCATTTTCCTCAAAAAGGTCGTCTTCCATTGCTAGACCATGCGCGTTGATAAAGCACTTGCTGGCTGCTGCCTTGATATATATATATATATACGTTTTTGTTGTACGTACCTAATACTCCCCCAAATACAAACGTGTTCAAATTTATTTAAAAGTATTTTCAAGAAAAAAATGATTGAGATTTTTATTGATCCAATTAAAGTGACTAGAGTAATTTGAGGATAGAAAAACTATAATTGTGAGCACTAATCTTAGGAGCACGTAACTATGTGTGTATACATATCGCGTCTAGAGATTCTCATTATACAATTGTATCTAATTAAAGAAAAAATTTGAAAGTAATTGGAGCCAGATCAGAAAGTCAAAATCACAGATTAGTTGGTGAAGTCAGATCAGATAGTCAAAGATCATAAATTATTTAAATCTTTAATCACATGATAGTTGTAATAACAATATGTATTACGTCAGAAGATGACCTCAATTCTTATCAAGAAGAAATTATTTGCACCTATCACATTTGTTAATTTAGAAAATTTGATTAGATTCTTGACATATGTGTTGCACATGTATGCCAAGTGATCATGTGGTATACAATTTATTTAAAATAATATTACTAATTAAAGAATTGAGTAAATAATTATATATGAAATATTAAAGAATATACGTGAATTATCTATGAGGATTGTCTTATGATGATTTAGAATCAGGTAAATTCATCTAAAAATTGTGAAATTAATCCTTTTTTATATTTTTCTCATATTTCATTAATTAATAATTATATTAAATTTTAATTTTTTCTAATGGAATAAATAATTGTGAGCACTAAGCAGCATGTAACTATGTGTGTGTATAATGTTACAAAATAATTTTACGAGCGTGTAAACCACATATACATATCACATCTATAGATTTACATTATACAATTATATCTAACTAAAGAAAAAAATTGAAAGCAACTAGAGCCAGATCAGAAAGTCAAAATCACAAACTAGATAGTGAAGCCAGATCAGATAGTCAAAGATCATAAATTATTTAAATCGTTAATCACATAACACTAGATTCAGTTTTGGTCTTCCGTGTAACAATAATATGTATTACGTCAGAAGATGACCTCAGTTCTTATGAAGAAAAAATTATTTGCACCTATCACATTTGTTAATTTAGTAAATTTAACTAGTTTATTGGCACGTGTGTTGCACGTGAATGCCAAGTGATCATGTGGTATACACTTTTCTAAAATAATACTACTAATTTGAGACTTGAGTAAATAATTATATATGAAAGATTAAAGAAATAAACTGTGAGGTTGTCTTATGATGATTTAAAATGGGTAAATTCATCTAAAAATCGTGAAATTAATCATTTTTATCATATTTTATTAATTATTTGTTATACTAAATTTTGGTTTTTCCTAATGGAAAAAATAATTGTGAGCACTAATTTTAGGAGCATGTAACTATGTGTCTGTATAATGTTACAGATAATATCACGAGCGTGTAATCATACACATATCGCGTCTAGAGATTCTCATTACACAATTATATCTAACTAAAGAAAAAATTGAAAGCAGTTGGAGGACAAGAGGGGGTTGCTCAGATGGTAAGCACCCTCTACTTTCAATTCAATAGTTGTGAGTTCGAGTCACCAAGGGAGCAAAGAGAGAGCTCCTGGGGGAGGAATTAAAAAAAAGCAGTGCCAGATCAGAAAGTCAAAATCACACGTGTTTATAAAAAAAATACTACTAATTAAAGACTTGAGTAAATAATTATATATGAAATACGTGAATTATCTATTAGGATTGTCTTATGATGATTTAGAATCGGATAAATTCGTCTAAAAATTGTGAAATTGATTTTTTTAAATATTTTTCTCATATTTCATTAATTAATAATTTTTAAATTTTAGATTTTTCTAATGGAAGAAATAATTATGAGCACTAAGGAGCATGTAATATGTGTGTATAGTGTTACAGAAATGATATTATGAGCGTGTAAACCAGATATACATATCACATCAAAAAAGAATGCAACAAGTGTAGCATGAGTACACTACGTACCCCAGTAGACATCATAGGTTGACAACGACGGAATATACATAACAGAGATAAATATCAAGTTGACACCAGGTAGTCCTATACTAGACTATCCAACAACCCATGAAAGTCACGTTGTACACATATCAATTCATCAAGTCACATTGTGCATATAAGGTTCCAATCGCAGTCAAGTACAATCAATCCATATACATACTATCAAATACCCATTGACTAATACTCTCTTGTCCAAATCATATTCATGCTTAACCCCACTTATCCAACTTAATACATCAATAAACAAGTCAACACTTAGATCGCAACAACCCTTTTTGAATGCTTTCCAAGAGTATTACACTTAAGCTAACCATGATGACATTAACACCTTTATTATTCTTAGCCTTTAAATTTAGTTAAGCTTCTATACAGTTACAGTCTGACACACATAGGTTATTCAACATCTACCTTTTTAATAATGACACTTTCCCAAGTTTTTACTAGACTCATTACCTAGTCACACAAATGATTATCAGGCAACACACAAATTCACATAGCTTCTCTGGATCTAGAAAATAGTACTGACATATTGGCATTCCGACTACAATAGCAATTGACATCAAATAAACAACCTTAAAATTTATAAACCACAAAATCCCATACACAAGAAATCAAGCCACACATGAAAACCAATTCAATTTCAACAAAATCAAACCATTTATCCAAGTGTTCACAGAGACTAGCCTGATCATGGCAATAAACCCTAAAATCAATCCAATTCTCAAGTATTTACATAGACAAGCACAATCATGACAATCAATCCACAATACCAAACAACAGATAATGAATACAATATAACGTGTATGATATGAATTCAATGCATATGCCAAGTATTTTTTCCTCCACCATACAGACTGTCAAGTTTTTATTATGATCCGCCACCCATGGGGGATCCGCAAAGTCCATATAATCGCTTCGTAATTTCTCATAAGCCCATTTCTCGCGTAATAATAACTATTGCGCGAGTGTAACTCGCTTCCATCACAGACAAGATACCCGCGGTGTGCAACCCGGGTCATCTGTATCATCATTGTCACGCCCCGAATCCCCGGGCCCGCGACTGGTGCCCTGCCTGGGCACCCTTCTACCCATACAACACAAGTAATCCCGCGGAAGATAAATAACCCTCATTTTTTTTCTTTTAACAAAGGCAAAGCCGAAAAGGTTGCCATAATATATATAACACCCGAATGGGTCTACAACCGTACAACAATGTAAATACAACTCTCACCAGTCCAGCCCACATATGAATACAGACCTCTAAGAGTTTGGACAAATACTATTGTTACACCCCGTATTTTCAAGAGAATGAGATGAGAACGTACGTAAGGTAATAAGATTGGAATGTTGGAAAGAAAGTGTAGTTACATTTTCGATTTGGAGCAACTTTGGTCACAACGAACGTGACACCATAATTTCTTCACGAGGGGTCGGTTTCGTTCCAAATTTGAGATACGAGTGTAGAATACTATTGTGAAGACGCGGGACTAATAATATGGGGTCCGCCGAGAATTTCACAATTTCGCGGGGACCTTCGAAAAATTATAGTATTTCGGACCAATCGGAGGGCGACACGTGTCACCCTTCCACTTGGTCTTGCAAGATGACAAGTCTCTAAGATATTTTGAGGCCAAGTGGGCATGTGGGGCCCACTCCACTTGGCATTATAGGTTGATATATATCCAAGTCTTGATGACTTGGATTCATTATACACTTAGACCAAAAAATAAGCTCTCATCTTCTCCCCTTTAGCTCCATAATTTCGAGATCCCCTTGGCTAAGAACAACCATTGTTGATCAATTTATTTCTCCAAGATTAAGCCCTTAAACCAAGTGCTAAGCCTAGATTAATATTCTACACGTTTTTACTTGTCTTGGCCGAAAGTTGATGCCAAAACCCTAGGGGTTTCGTCGACTTTTTGGAAGTGAGATTCAAAGAGAAGTTGCTCCTAAGGTTGTAGGGGTACATATATGTGATTGGAACTTGAAGAAGTGGAGCGAAACGAAAACTGCGGACCAATAAAGACCGGACTGTTTTGGGGCATTTTTGGGCAAAACATGAGGTAAAAGTCCTTCTTCTTTTAAAGTAATTGGATATTACTTATTGTTATTATGTATGGATGAACTTGTGTTAAAAATAATGAAGACTAAAAAACGTTTGAGCCATTTTTGGGGCTAAAACCGATTTGGGACAGATTTGGTGCAAATGGATTTTGTTGGCTATTGTCGTTGTTATATTCACCTATTGCATGTTATAATGGATTAATATTGTTGTTAATAAGTTGTTATAACTTATGTAGATGTTTTGGAACTCGAATTGTAATAAAATGGATTAAGGAACGAGTTATCAGGTTTTAGTTGTTGTGGCCAAGAAACTGCCCAAAACTGTTAGACGTTGTTGTGTCGTTTAGTGGACTGTTTTGAGGTATTAAATGCTGGAAATTTAGTTGTTGTTATGCATGTTTAAGTGTAGTAGTTGCTAATGAAAGTCCTAAGGGAATAAGGGTGTGGAAAGACGTTAAAAGGTCTCACATTTTACCCTTTTTATGGGCAGAATTGTGGACTGTTTTTATGGGCAGAATTATGGACTGTTTTATATAAGTTAAGGGGCCGAATTTTGCACGTAAGGTATTTGTGTGATCCCTTTTGGTTGCTGATTTGATTGTGCCTTAAATTTGGCTTGTTGGTTGATGAATACGGGCCTTGGAAAAGGTGGAAAAGTACGTAGAAACAAAGGAAGTGCTGCCCAATTTTCCATAGAATTAGAGGGCCATTATTTGGTATAAGTCCTACACTTGATAGCTTGTAGTTGATAGAAGTGTTATTGTCATTTTAGGTTGAAGTACTATGTGTAGCACATTCTACTTGGCTTGTGGAATAGCCAATAAGGTTGAAGTACATTGGAGCGTATTGCTACTTGTCGTTTGGTTTAGTCGCCAACGAGGTATGTGAACTTCTTCCTTCTATCGATATGACTATCCTTGAAGTGTACTTGCCTTGTTTTGAAGTATACGTGACTTGTTTTCTTGAAGTACTTACCTTGTCATTAGGAAGTATTCATGTTATTGATTTTATGCAAAAAACATGTCTAAAATATTCCTAAGTTCTTACCAAAGTCTTATGAGGGATGTTGGTAAGAGTCGTTAGGAAGTATTGGAGTCGAGTTGACCTTGCTAATTTACTACACTAATGAGAATAGGTGTCGAACAAGCCACAACAACGTTAATAAAAATGTATCGACAATCAATTATATTGAAATGAGTAGAATTCTCCATCTGCATAGAAACTAAGATAAGACAAAATTGTATTACATTTTCTAGATCATGACTGCTTTAACAAGATCGTTATAAACGAGTATAACCTATTCACAGCTCATAAAAGTATTAATTTTGAAAGTACACGAGACTTGAATTTCGAAAGTATAAATGACTTGAGTTTTGAAAAAGGTGTAGTAACTCGATTTGAAAAGTATATGTTACTTGATTCAAAGAGAATAAGTAACTTGATTTGAAAAGTATATGTTACTTGATTCAAAGAGAATACGTAACTTGATTTGAAAAGTATATGTTACTTAATTTAAAGAGTAGAAGTAACTTGATTTAAAGACATAAGTTACTTGGTTTTAAAAGTGTAAGTTACTTGAGTTTAAAAGGGTAAGTAACTTGGTTTTAATAGTGAAAGTGTTTTTGGGTTCAACTCCCTAAATATTTCATGAAACGATTCTTTTGTAAAGAATAGACGTACATAGTACTTTGGGTTCAAATCCCGTACAGGATATGGTAGTGCTTTAGTTTTCTAAAATGAAAGTGTTATAACAGCTTTATGGGAAGTTTGTTATAACAAGGTTTGTGAAAAGTCAAGAGATGGTTGAGAATGTTGTAAGGAAATCATGTGAGAATGTCCATGGTTAAGTCCTTAATATAGTACATGATATGTGGCACTTTGATTTTTAAAGATGTTTTAAAGTAATACGTGATGTCTATTACCCTGATTTGCCAAACCATGTCTTAGAAAGATACTTGGTATGATAAGTGTCTTGATGATGGTTTCAAAATGATACATGTATTCGATTCTACTTCCTAGTGATACATGTAGTACTTGGGCTTTTCTAAAAATGGAAATTTAGTTTATAAAGTGAATGTACGGCTCACGTAACTTGTTGTAATGGACTTTAATCCTTAGTGATGCAAGTGTGATAATGCCTTGGTGTTATAAAATGAAAGACTTGTTAGTGTCTTGTTTGTTTTAGAAAAGGAAGACATGGTATTGTCTTGGTTATTTTAGGAAGGAAGACGTGATATTGTCTTGTTTGTTTTAAAAGGAAGGCATGGTATTGTCTTGGTTATTTTAGAAAGAAATACATGGTATTGTCTTGTTTGTTTTAAAAGGAAGACATGGTATTGTCTTGGTTATTTCAGAATGGAAGGCATGGTATTGTCTTGTTTGTTTTAAAAGGAAGGCATGGTATTGCCTTGGTTGTTCAAAAAGATAGTGTCTTCATTTTTTCTAATGAGAGTTAAAGATTACTTAACTTGCATAAGTTGTTCATGATAGTCATTGGTGATAGTGTTATGAGTATAATTGCGGGGTAAACCCCCAAGACATTATACATCCCCTGAGTATAATCATGGTAAACCTCAAGACATTATACATCCCCGAGTATAATCATGGGTAAACCCCCAAGACATTATACATCCCCTGAGTATAATTACGGGGTAAACCCCCAAGACATTATACATCCCCTGAGTATGATTGCGGGGTAAACCCCCAAGACATTATATATATTTCATGGATTTGCTCCCCACGATGCGAGGAAACTACCTCATGCGAGTCCGTAGGGCTCATGCGGGTGAAATAGTCCCATGCGGGTGAAATAGTCCTATGCGAGGAAATTACCTCATGCGGGTCCACGTGATCTATGCGGGTGAAATAGTCCTATGCGAGGAAATTACCTCATGCGGGTCCACAAGACCTATGCGGGTGAAATAGTCTCAGGAGTAAGGATTGCATAATGATACTACGGGCGGGTGGCCCTAGATTGATCATAAGCTTCCTAGTTTAAAGCGGTAAAGTTTACTCTACTTTTTAAAAAAGGCACAGTGTACTGATATTTGAGTATTGTACTTTTTACATGCCGACGGTGATGTTGGAATTCCACGCATGCTTATCGATGATGGTGGTATATTATACTTGTTACGCCGTGATGATGTTATATTCCACGAGCATGCTTCTGTGATATTATATGCTGAGGGCAGGTGTCCCTGATTTTGACATGGCTTTCATATGTGAAAGTGGTACGGTGTTATAGTAGTACAGTGATACAAGGTACAATTGGCTCTGATTGTTAAATGACACGGTAGGATCTGGTATTTGATTTTCATACTTGCCCCTGTCATTCTTTTGTACAGTTATGATCTTGTTTATCGATCAGATTTTCGTTCCATACTTGGTACTGTTGTTATCGACTCTCCTTCGGGCCGTTCATGTCCGCAGGTCTAGATACACAGTTGTGGATCCGCGAGCTTAAGATCCTGATTCAGCATTTTGTGATGGCTCCAATATTCCGGAGCTTGTCATTATGACTAGGTATATTCAGGGGTACGACGGGGCCTTGTCCCGTCATAGTAATTGTCCAAACTCTTAGAGGTCTGTATTCATATGTGGGTTGGACTGGCTAGAGTTGTATTTACATTGTTGAACAGTGTAGACCCTTTCGGGTGATTTATATTATGACAGCCTTATCGGCTTTGCCTTTGTTTTAAGAAAAAAAAAGTGTTATTTATCTTCCGCGGTTTATTGTGTTGTATGAATAGAAGGGTGCCCAGGTAGGGCACGCGGGCTCGGGGTTCGGGGCGTGACAGAGTGGTATCAGAGTAGTTAGTCCTCGGAATGTTTACAGACCGTGTATAGTCGAGTCTTGTTTATCGGTGTGTTGTGCACCACATCTATAAACAGGAGGCTATAGTACATTTAGGATTGGTTTCCCTTCTTCTCACTATGAGATCGTGCGATAGAGCTATGTTGTTAGGGTAGTCTCTCCTAACGTATTATTTTGATTGCAACTATGAGAAATGCAACACTGACCCAGAAAAGATTATATGAATTGCGTATCCAGGTTGGTAAAATTATCGTATAGATGGTATTATGATGATGTATATCTGTACGAGCGTATTTATTTAGGGCCATATGTGTGTTGCCTAGAATGATTATGGTTTATCAGAAGTTGGTTAAATTATGTGGTATGCTTAAGTGTTATGTACGGATAAATAGAGTTGTTGTGAGAAAGACAACATGATTTTGAGATATTAAGAAGCTACATTTCCCGTATGTGGGGACTGATAATGTAGGCTTGGAACATGGAATAATTGTGGGCCTTAGAATATTGATAACCGTGGAGACCTTAGTTGTGCAAGGCCTTCTCGGGTAGTAAGATTTATCTCAGACCAAGAATGAGAATTAAGTGCGACAATGAGTCTGTCACGACCCGACCTCGGGCCCGCATTTGGTGCCTTACCCGGGCACCCTAGTAGGTATACATCAGAGAAAATAAGCGGAATAAACTCATAGACATGGAACAATGTAGAATAGGAAACAGGCCAACCGATAAGGTCGCCTTTCAACATATATATATATATATATATATATCAAAAGCCCGAACAGTTATATCATTTACAAACCTAACTCACAACAGGACTACCGACCTCTAAGAGTTTTTGACATAACAACTATGACGGGACAGGGCCCCGCCATACCCCTGAATGTATATGTACCTACAATGACAGGGAACCATACCAAAAGATAAGCCTCCGGAGAAACGGAGCTTTCCAAAACGCAGAACTGTGATCCTATGAGCGAGGATCAACAACCGGTGTACCTCTACCTGCGGCATGAACGCAGCCCCCCGAAGGAGGTCAGTACAACAGGTACCAAGTATGTGAAACTGAAAGTACTGTAATGAAATCATAACAGTCTATATATAAAGCTGGAGACATGTATGATAACCAAACTAACAGTACTACCGTGCCTTGTCAACGTAAAAGTAATGAAAGTCAATTTTTATCTTTTAACCTTTTTAAAGACCCCTTCAACACATATAAATAGTCACCCAAGGTCAGGGACACAAGCCCTCATAAACATTGCGTAATTTAAACAAGGGTCTCAAGCCCGCAATACAAAGCGTGCCCGTGGAATCCTTCACATCGCTTCAGCGCCAATGTAATATATATCTACATATATATATATATATATATCATGCCCGTGGTATCCTGCATCTCGGGTACATGACTTCATGGGGAGCTAGTCCATGGAATAATAATAATATATAACATGCCCGTGGTATCCTGCATCTCGGGTACATGGCTTCATAGGGAGCTAGCCCATGGAATAATAATATCATCCGGGAATTGAACCCGCTCATGGCCACAAGCCCCCGAAATCCTTCATCGGTGCAGGCATGTCCATGGAACAATATAGTGGAAGCATACCCGTGGAATCCTTCATCACTGTCGGTATGTCCAAGTAAATTATACAACAAGATGGCCGGCCCTCCAATTGATAGACGCGGTAGCATAGAAATATAACGCTTGCACAACAAATGCTATCACAACTAGCATAGACAATTTTAACATACTTTTAGACTTTCATTAACATGTAAAATGGATTATCATTTTATAAACTCAAGGCACTTCCACTTTATGTAAAATCCGGGGATTTAACCCAAAGTACTACGTACTCCTATTCTTTGGCAATGGTTCTTTTCAAATCAAGATACCTTTTTATAAAACAATTCATTTATACTCTTTTAACTTCCTATAAAGTCGTTATAACCAACTTCCCATAAAGCCATTATAACACTTTATGTCTTTAGAAACTACGGCATTTACATACTTCAAATCAAGTGAGTATACTTTCCAATTTAACCAAACTTGCACATTTTAAATCAATTCAAGGGTACCAAAATGAAACTCAATTTCATTTAAGACGTGTACGTCAACCGTACTATATATTTGTAAAACATCATGCTCAAGAGATAAGGAAAGTTCCACATACCTCCTCGGCTTAATCCACTTGCCAAGTCAAACACGCCGCACGTAGAATATCAACCTATAATAACCATAACACGTCTATCAACTTCTAGTTTTCTTCGTAGAATATTTCTAAGTATAAGGTCTCTTATTCTACGGAAATTGGGCAGCACTTCCCCTGTTTCTACGTACTTTTCCACCTTTTTCAAGGCCCGGAATCAATAACCAAATGCCACATTTAAGGCGCAATAATTCAGCAAGTCAAAGGGGATTACACGCCATCGGGCGTGTAAAATTCAGCCCCTTAATCTACCAAAACTGTCCACTAAAACTAGTCCATAGTCCAACGTAAAAATAGTCCATTAGTCCACTAATACAATCCATTAGTCCAGTCCTTTAGTTGGTGTTCTTGGCCAACTACTACAATCAAAACTGTCCAGTTTTTGGCTAGCATGCCAATATTGTTTCATTACTTCTTTAATAATCCTCCAACTTATATTTCAATCTTTATATAAGTTATATTAACTTTTTATCAACAAGATTCCTTTATGTCAACAAGTAATATGTAATATTTTAACAACTTTAATGGCTAGCATGCCAATTTCAGTTTTAACAACTTTAATGACTAGCATACCAATTTCGGTTTTTAACATCTTATTAAGGTCCAACTCTTTTCAATCTTCCTTCCACATATCTCATACTCATTTATATACTACTATAACATGTAATCTCAAATTACATTAGAAGGACAAGGATTATTATCTCAATAAGCCCAAAATTTCCAAGATTATAAGTCGATCCTTAGGAATCTTAGCTCATAGTCTTTACGTTCCAATCCACTCCAAGCAACCCTTAGAAGTTCCTAACCAACTTCTCTTAACACTTCATCCAAAAAAAATATGAAGATCACCTTAGGGTTTCACTTTGCGACTATCGGATTAACGTAGTATTTTCGGGATTTTTGTGTTGGGATATCCTTAGAACACTACTAGGGACACTTGGTTTAAGCAATGGGATTAATCAACAACAAATTAAGAATTGTTCTTCACAAAAGGGGGGGGGGGTGCCGAGAGCACAACAAGGAAGAGAGTATAGTTCTTGAATTTTTTCTAAGTGTTGAAGTCCTCAACCCCAAGGTGTGTATATATAATACAACCAAGGGCTAGGATCAAAGCAAGTGTGTGATTGAAATTGGGGACAAGTGTGTGTGGGTCCCACAAGCCACTTGTCCAACAAATATCGTGAGACACTTGGCTTGCCACTTGTTCTCTCATTCTCGCCCAACATGGGCCACATGGGGGTGACACGTGTCGCCCTCCTATTGGTCCAAAATATTTCATCTTCCCACAATTTCAATAATTGGTCAAATATCGAAAACCTTGTGGGCCCCACAAAATCGTTAAATTTCCCGGGTGGCCCCCACATGACCAAATTTGGAAATAAAATTCCATAATTCTTATAAATCCTATAAGTCTTAAATACCAAAATTGAGAATCCAATTCTCAATAACAAACCTTTTTTCCTTCACGTGGTTCGGAACATTTTTCGTAGGAAAAAAAAATCTTTTATCCTTTTCAAACTTAAGGTCGCATTCTCTTACGTACGTCCTCATATACATACCCTGAAACTACGGGGTGTAACATTCTCCCCCCCTTAGAAACATTCGTCCCGAATGTTCCTTCTAAGTTCAATTAAATCAGATATCGGCATAGTCCCTATTATCTATACCCATACAATCACGAATGCCACACATGGCCACAATAACACTTAAGCATATATGTCAATTAAAATCAACAAGTAGGAAAGTGAGTTACCTGGAGGTGTAGAGAATAAGTGAGGATACTTCTTCATCATGTCCTCCTCTGCTTCCCAAGTCATCTCTTCTCTATTCTCGTTTCGCCACAAAACTTTTATGGAAGCCACGTCCTTTGTCCGCAGTCGCCTGACCTGGTGATCAAGTATCGCTATGTGACTCTCCTCATACGATAACCCCTCTATCACATGGACATCACTAACCGAGAACACTCTGGATGGATCTCCGATACACTTCCGCAACATGGAAACATGAAAGACCGGATGTACTGCCTCCAGATCGGACGACAGATCTAACTCATAGGCAATCATGCCTACTCTACAGACAATCTGATAAGGCCCAATGTACCTTGGGCTAAGTTTCCCCTTCTTCCCAAACCTCATCACACCCTTCATGGGTGACACCTCAGGAAGACCCAATCATCCATCTCAAACTCCAAGTGTCGACGCCGATTATCTGCATACGACTTCTGTCGACTCTGAGCTGCTAATAACCTCTCCTGGATAAGTTTCACCTTATCCACAGCCTGCTGAATCCAGTCTGGCCCGACTAACTGAACCTCGCCCACATCGAACCAGCCTATCGGCGACCTGCACTTCCTTCCATATAAGACCTCATAAGGCGCAATCTGGATACTGGAATGGTAGCTGTTATTATACGCAAACTTAACAAGAGGCAAATGATCCTCCCAGCTACCCCTGAAATCAATAACACAGGCTCGCAGCATATCCTCGAGTGTCTGGATAGTACGCTCTGCCTGTCCGTCGGTCTGAGGATGGAATGCAGTACTGAGGCTCACATGCGTCCCTAATCCCTTCTGGAAAGACCTCCAAAAATTAGCCGTAAACTGGGCTCCTCTGTCCTATGTAATAAATGTAGGGACCCCATGCAGTCTCACAATCTCCTGGATATAAAGTCTAGCATAATCCTCGGCCGAATAAGTCGTCCTGACTGGAAGAAAGTGGACTGATTTCGTCAGCCTGTCTACTATAACCCAGATGGAATACACTTCCTCTGAGTACGAGGTAACCCTGTAACAAAATCCATGTTGATCACCTCCCATTTCCAGGTCGGAATCTCAATCGTCTGCAACAACCCACTAGGCTTTTGGTGCTCCACCTTGACCTGCTGACAATTCAGACACTGAGCAACGAACTCTGCAACGTCCCTCTTCAGGCCATCCCACCAATACATACATCTGAGGTCGTGGTACATCTTTGTCGACCCCAGATGAATAGAGTAACGAGCGCTGTGTGCCTCCCCTAGAACCTGCTGACGAAGTCCTGCAACGTCGGGTATACACAATCTACCCTCGTATCTTAGCACCCCATCAGGTGCTACCTCAAATGAACCCTTCTCCTCTCGAAGAGCCGTATCTCGATACCGTGTCATAATCGGATCCTCATACTGTCACCTCTTCACCTCCTCAACGATGGAAGACTCGATAACCTCTCGAACCCGAACCCCACTACTATCGAAACCAACCAATCGAACCCCAAGCCTTGCAAGCTGATGAATCTCGTGGACCATGCCCCTTCTATCTGGCTGCACATCTGACAGACTACCCACAGATCTACGATTAAGAGCATCTGCAACTACATTGGCCTTCCCTGGGTGGTATAGGATATCGACATCATAATCCTTAAGTAACTCTAACCACCGTCTCTGCCGCAAGTTCAACTCTCTTTGGCTGAAGATATACTGGAGGCTCTTGTGGTCTGTAAAAATATCCACATGAACTCTGTCACGACCCAAATCCGGGGCCCGTGACTGGTGCCTTACCCGGGCACCCAAGTAGTCATACATCAGAGTAATCAGCGGAATATAAAACAAGACATGAAACAAATGTAAAATGAGACACGCTTTATTCGAGAAAAGTCGCTTCGATATATATATAAACCAAGTCCGCGTTACATCCCAACTGCATGAGTACTACGTGACCTCTAAGAAAGTGAACAACTATATGGACAGGGGCCCCGCCATACTGAATGTACATATATCTACAACACCAGGGAGAACCATACCAAAAGTCGAGCCTCCGGAGAAGATGGAGCTCCTGACACCAAAGCAAAGATCCTAAGGATGCGGATCTAGCACTGCTTCCTTACTGCGGCATGAACGCACTTCAAGGAGGTCGATAACAGGTACCAAGTATGTGAAACTGTAAAGTACTTTAAATGAAATCATATCATTTTAAAACCAATTTTACAAATATGTACGAAACAACCAATGTAACCGCACATAGTGCCACATCGCAAACAAGAGCAATAATAGGTAAACTATAACAGGTCTTTTCTAGGCCGCGAATGATCGAAGCAAGGCCAATCGCCCATAGTATCATTATGCGAGCCTAATCCTGGAACTCCCGCAGTCCGCATAGGTCACACACAGACCCGCATGAGGTATTCCTCGCATCGGGGGTAGCTAACCCGCGGTACCCTCCTGGACTCCCGCAGTCCGCATAGTCACATAGACCGCATAGTCACTCAGACCACATGAGGCATCCCTCGCATCGGGATAATACACCCGGAATGATCAATCCTGGAACTCCCGCAGCTCCGCATAGTCACATAGACCGCATAGGCCATATAGACCCGCATCGAGGGTGGCAAGTCCTCGGTATTATAACAAGTCAGGGGGGTATGTGATATAATAACAGTACAACGGGCTTATCGTTTAACAACGTAAGCACAACAAGGATAACCCCCTTACACAACATCACAAGACACTAACACACGTAGCATCATAACATGTTTACTTATCAAACCATCTTACTACACTTTTCAGAAATCAATACAAGAATTTCATAACAAATAAGTAAACCGTTCCTTTTATCTTTCTTAAGTCGTTATACCTAACTTTCCATAAAGCTAGTATAACTCTTAAGCTTTTTGTTTAAAAACAAGTATTACTCTTCTTTCAAAAATGATTCATAATTCTTTTGAAATACTTCCAGATTCTTATTATTTAGACTCAAGTCAAAAGATGTCAAGTAAAACCATGTTCAGTTAACACACGTACGTCTACCGTACTATATATATATCTTAAAATATCATGCTCAAGAGTATAGGAAGAATTACATACCTTCTCGGCGAAAATCCACCTGCCAAGTCGAATATGTCGCGCGAAGAGTATCAACCTATAATAGTCAGATACGTCTATCAACGTCTAGACTACTCTGTAAAATATTCTAAGAAGATGGTTCTTAATTCTACGGAAAATTGGGCAGCACTTTCCTACCCGTCAAGCTACACAAGTCTACTGTAAATACAGTCCTATGTAAGTACAGTTCAATCTTCTTTAATATCCTTCTATACGATGTAATTACAGTTCAATTCTCTTCTGTAATATTCTTCTATGTAATTACAGTTCAATTCTCTTCTTTAATATCCTTCTATGTATCTTATACTTAGTTCAATATTACTACAGTATGTAATCTCCAATTACAATAGAAGGATAAGATTATTTACCTCGATAAGCCCAAAATTATCCAAGTTTAAATGTCGGTCCTGAGCAAGGTTTAGCTCCTAATTTGCACGCTCTGATAGCTCCAAGAAACCCTTAGAAGTTCTACACAACTTCTACTTAATACTTCAACCAACTATGAAGATTTCCCTAGGGTTTCGTTTAGTGACTAAAGGAAGTATAGTAGTATTTTCCGGGCTCTAAGTATAGAGGTAACTTTGGAAATACTACAAGGGATTAGCTAAGGTATTTGGGAATAGTAACAATACTTGGAGAGTATTTTCTACCAAGGGGGGGGGGGTGTGTTTCGGCTAGCCTACTCAAGAGGGGGGGAGAGGGCTTTGGACGAGAAGCTCACAAGGGAGAATGGAGTTTTCAAGACTTGGAGGGCAAGTGGAGGATGGAGATTTGGGCAAGTGTAACC
This sequence comes from Przewalskia tangutica, assembly GCA_029844215.1. Lineage (NCBI taxonomy): Eukaryota > Viridiplantae > Streptophyta > Magnoliopsida > Solanales > Solanaceae > Przewalskia > Przewalskia tangutica. The sequence goes on from CM056718.1 coordinate 112,797,315, forward strand.
TTATCCATCTACTCCAAAAATATCACAAAATATCCTACCTAACCTTGACCAATGTTAAGGCCTTTAACTTGAAAAAAACGTGCCAAGGAAAGCACACCAATGCCGTCCACTTGAGGGTGACAAGTGTCGCCCTCTCGTTGGTCCAAAATATTTCATCTCTCGGAAAAATCCGCAAAAATTATAAATGTCGCAACCGTAATTTTCTCTTCGCAAGTTTCAGAAAACTTTTCGTCGGAAAACAATTCTTTTCGTGGGTTGTGCACAAATTTCGTCCCTTATGCCTAACTAAGGCTTGAACTTTTGTACGTACGTCCTCACATACATACTCTGGAAATACGGGGTATAACATTCTCCCCTCCTTAGAAACATTCGTCCCGAATGTTCCTTCCCAAGACAGATAACGATAAAGCTTAAACAGTTTGCAAATGCCTCACATGGCTACAATACAACACTTAAGCAAATATGTCAATGAAAGATTTACAAGTAGGAAAGTGAGTTACCTGGAGGTGTGGGGAATAAGTGATGATACCTCAGCCTCATGTCCTCCTCTGATTCCCACGTCATCTCCTCCCTGTTCTCGTTCCGCCATAAGACCTTGACGGAAGCCACATCCTTCGTCCGCAACCTCCTAACCAGATGATCGAGTATCGCTATGGGACTCTCCTCATACGATAACCCCTCGGTCACCTGGACATCGTCAATCGGGTGTACTCTAGATGGATCCCCGATACATCTCCTCAGCATAGAAACATGAAACACCGGATGCACTGCCTCCAGATCGGACGGCAGATCCAACTCATAGGTAACCTTGCCTACCCTGCGAACAATCTGATAAGGCCCAATGTACCTTGGGCTGAGCTTTCCTTTCTTCCCAAACCTCATCACACCCTTCATGGGTGACACCTTCAGGAAAACCCAATCATCAAGCTCAAACACGGATCTGACGACGATGATCTGCGTCGATACGACTTGCGACTCACGAGTCAATAGCCTCTCCTGGATAAGCTTCACCTTATCCACTGCCTGCTGTATCAAGTCTGGTCCGACTAACTGCAACTCGCCCACATCGAACCAGCCTATCGGCGATCTGCACTTCCTCCCATACAAGGCCTCATAAGGCGCTATCTGGATACTGGAGTGGTAGTTATTGTTATACGCAAACTCTACTAGCGGCAAATGCTCCTCCCAGCTACCTCTGAAATCAATAACACAGGCTCGCAGCATATCCTCAAGAGTCTGGATAGTGCTTCTGCTGTCCGTCATGCGAGGATGAAATGCGATTACTCGAGCTCACTGCGTCCCTAAACCCTTCTGGAAAGACCTCCAGAAGTTAGCCGTAAACCGGGCTCCTCTGTCTGATATGATAGAAATAAGGACTCCATGCAGTCTCACGATCTCTCGGATGTAAAGTCTGGCATAATCCTCAGCCGAAAAAGTCGTCCTGACGGGGAGAAAGTGGGCTGATTTCGTCAGCCTGTCGACGATAACCCAGATAGAATCATGCTTCCTCGGAGTGCGAGGTAATCCCGTGATAAAGTCCTTGTTGATCACCTCCCACTTCCAGGTCGGGATCTCTATCGTCTGCAATAATCCCCCAGGCCTCTGATGCTCTACCTTCACCTGCTGACAACACGGGCACTGAGCCACAAACTCTGCAACGTCCCTCTTCAAGCCATCCCACCAATACGGATCCGAGGTCGTGGTACATCTTGGTCGACCCGGATGGATAGAGTAACGCGCTGTGCTTCCCCTAAAACCTGCCAAGTCCTGAAATATCCGAACGCACAACTCGCCTCAAACCTTAGCACCCCATCAGGTGCTACCTCAAAAGGACCCTTCCCCTCACGAAGAGCCGTATCACGATACCGTGTCAAAACCGGATTCTCAAACTGTTGCCTCTTCACCTCCTCGACGATGGAAGACTCGACAACCTCTCGAACTCGAACCCCACTGCTATCAGAACCAATCAATCGGACTCCAAGGCTCGCCAACTGATGTAACTCGCGGACCATGCCCCTCCTCTCTGGCTGCACATCTGATAGACTCCCCATCGACCTACGACTAAGAGCATCTGCCACAACATTGGCCTTCCCCGGGTGGTACAGGATATCTACATCATAATCTTTGAGTAACTCTAACCACCGTCTCTGTCGTAAGTTTAGCTCCCTCTGGCTGAAGATATACTGAAGGCTCGCGTGGTCTGTATAAATATCCACATGAACTCCGTACAAATAGTGCCTCCAGATCTTCAAGGCGTGAATCACCGCTGCCAACTCCAAATCATGGGTGGGGTAGTTCCTCTCATGCTTCTTAAGCTGTCGGGATGCGTATGCTATAATCTTGCCCTGCTGCATCAACACACATCCAAGCCCGATGCCTGACGCATCACAATACACCACATAGCCGTCTGGACCCTCTGGAAGAGTAAGAACGGGGGCGGTCGTCAGTCTCTCCTTCAGTAACTGGAAACCCTTCTCACAAGCATCAGTCCACTGAAACTTAGCTCCCTTCTGAGTCAGTTTAGTCAAAGGTGCCGAAATTGAAGCAAACTTCTCCACGAACCGCCGATAGTAACCTGCAAGGCCCAGAAAGCTGCGCACCTCTGTCGGAGTAGTAGGTCTAGGCCAACTGCTGACTGCCTCGATCTTGGCCGTATCCACCCGAATTCCATCGCCCCCGACAATATGCCCAAGAAAAGCCACCGAAGCCAACCAAAACTCACATTTGGAAAACTTGGCGTATAACTGCTGGTCCTGGAGGACTCTCAGCACAATCCTCAAATGCTCCGCATGCTCCTGCTCTGAGCGAGAATAAACCAAGATGTCATGAATGAATACTATCACAAACGTATCCAAAAATGGCTTGAACACTCGGTTCATCAAATCCATAAATACCGCCGGAGCATTGGTCAAACCGAAAGACATGACCCTGAACTCATAGTGCGTCACGTCCGAATGCGATCCTAGGGACATCCGCCTCTAACTCGCTTTGATGATAGCCCGATCGCAGATCAATCTTGGAGAAACATCTCGCACTGCAACTGGTCGAACAAATCATCAATCACAGGAAGGGGTATCTTCTTAATAGTGACCTTGTTCACCGTAATCAACACACGCAGCGGCGTCCTTCTTCTTCACGAACAATACGGCGCTCCACGGAGAAACACTAGGCTGATGAAGCCGCTTCTCCAAAGAAATCTCTCGGTGGTCCTTCAACTCTCTCAACTCGGCGGGTGCCATTACGTATGGCGGAATGGAAATAGGCGAGTGTCCGCAAAGACATCGATACAAAACTCTATCTCTCCTCTCGAGGATACCCGGAGGTCGTCTGAAATACATCCGGGAACTCTCGACTCTGGGCGGTGAAAATCTGTACCGCGACCTCGATATCAAACACGCGAATAAGATGGTAGATATACCCCTTCTGCACCATCTTCCTGGCCTTGAGGTAAGAAATAAACCTACCCCTCGGCGACACAGTGTTCCCCTCCCACTCAATAACCGATAGCGCTCCCGAAAGCTGGAACCGTACCACTCTCTCCCTGCAGTCTACATTGGCGTAGCAAGAAGCTAGCTAATCCATACCCATGATCACATCAAAATCAGTCATGTCCAACTCTATCAAGTCGGCTAGGGTCTGACGACTGCATAAAATCACTGGACAAGCCCTATATACCCGCCGAGCTACCACCGAATCACCCATTGGCGTAGCTACCTCGAAAGGGTCTATGGACTCAGGCTCTATCCCTATCCTACTAGCAATAAGGGGAGATATATGGGGCCAGTAGAACCGGATCTATCAAGGCATACACGTCACAACATGAAATCGATAAAGTACTGCAGCGGCGTCGGTGGCGCCTCACGGTCTGCCGGCTGGACAAGGCATAAATGCGGTTCTGAGGACCGCTAGAACTGGGACCCGCGCCACGACCTCTGCCGCGACCTGCTGGTCCATGAGTACCCTGCCCTCCGGGGCGAGTAACTGTAGGAGATGAAGACCCGGCAAAAGACCCTGTCGGCTGACCCCTACCATCTGCGCTGCCCCTGGTCGGACAGGCTCTCGCATAGTGACCCTGCTGGCCGCAAGTGTAGCAAACTCCCGCAGTAGTACCACAACTCCCTGAATGGAATCTACCACATCGGACACACTGAGCGGACCTCGATCGGTTAGCACCCTTGCTACCCTGGAAGTCCGAAGTCTTGGGGCCCGACACGCCCGAATACTCTGGGCATCGAGGGCGGTGTAGGAGTGCTCGAGCCGTGTGGTGCAAATCTAGGCTGCTGCGAGGCCGCCCACCGAGAGCCACCAAAAGACCACCGTCACGGCGCCTTCTGCTGGCGATATCTGCCGACTCGTCGACCTACGCCTCACACTGCAGTGCATGGAGTGCGTCGGCGCAATGTCCATGCCCGGCTGAAGAGCTACACCTGCGCACGACTCTGCCAAATAATCATCTAACCCGTTGACGTAGCGGTGCACTCGGTCCTCCATATCTGCTACTAGCGCAGGGACATATCGAGCCAACGAATCAAACTCAACGTTGTACTCCCTAACGGTGCGCCCTCTCTGTCTCAGCATCAAAAACTTGTCGGCCCGTGCCCTCCTTATCTGCGGAGGCAAGAAGTGAGTGAGAAATGCCTCAGAGAACTCGTCCCATACTGCTGGAGGCGCATGCTCTCCCCGGGATAGCTCCCACGAATCAAACCGATCATTGCGGTATCACGCGGCCGTCGCGAACCGAAGGTCACGGACTCGGTCTCCGAAGCCTTGATCACTCGCATGATCCTCTGTAACTGACGGATGAACTCCTGCGGATCATCCTCAGGCCTCGACCCGTAGAACTCTGGCGGGCTACAACTCAGAAAATCTCGTAGCCTCAAACTATCCGCTCTCGGGTGAACCACAGTCTTCTTTGGGCCCTGAAGGCTGCTGCATCGGCCTATCCTCGTATGCGCCACGATCCTAGCAAATAACTGGGCCATCTCTCTGTACCTCATCTCCTCTGCTCCAGGCTGTGGGACTGGAGGTGCAGGTACTGTGGTCTCATCAGCCACTGCTGCGGCTCTAAACCCTGCTGGGGCTGGCGGCGTCGTGGAACTCGCCGTCTGAGGTATCACCTCGGGTATAGATCGAGCACAGGCCTCGTGACCCTCGTGTCCTACTAACGGCTCCCTCTGCCTTGCCTTACGGGCGGGTTGCCTTGCGCGGAGGCATAACTGGTACAGAAAAGGAATACGTTTGAGGGGTTCAACTTATAACACAGCTCTAAAGCACGATCTTAGAGTGAGAGGAATGGAAACCAATCCTAAATATCCTATAGCCTCCTGATTATTGGTGTGGAGCACAACACACCGATAATCAAGACTCTACTAGATACGGTCTGTAGACACTTTCCGAGGATTAACTGCTCTGATACCACTTTTGTCACGACCCAAATCCGGGGCCCGTGACTGGTGCCTTACCCGGGCACCCAAGTAGTCATACATCAGAGTAATCAACGGAATATAAAACAAGACATGAAACAAATGTAAAATGAGACACAGTTTATCTGAGAAAAGTCGCCTTTCGGCATATATATATAAACCAAGTCCGCGATTCATCCCAATGCATGCAGTAGTACTACTGCACTCTAAGAAAGTGAACAACTATGGCGGGACAGGCCCCGCCATAACTGAATGTACATATATCTACAACACCGGGAGAACCATACAAAAGTCGAGCCTCCGAGAAGATGGAGCTCGACACCAAAGCAAAGATCCTAAGGATGCGGATCTAGCACTGCTTTCCTTACCTACGGCATGAGCGGCCCGAAGGAGGTCGATAACAGTACCAAGTATGTGAAACTGTAAAGTACTTTAAATGAAATCATATCATTTTAAAACCAATTTTACAAATATGTACGAAACAACCAATGTAACCGCACATAGTGCCACATCGCAAACAAGAGCAATAATAGGTAAACTATAACAGGTCTTTTCTAGGCCGCGAATGATCGAAGCAAGGCCAATCGCCCATAGTATCATTATGCGAGCCTAATCTCGAACTCCCGCGATCGCGCATAGGTCACACATGACCGCGTGAGGTATTCCTCGCGTCGGGGTAGCTAACCCGCGGTACCTCCTCGACTCCGCGATCGCATAGTCACATAGACCGCATAGTCACTCAGACCGCATGAGGCATCCCTCGCATCGGGATAATACACCCGGAATGATCAATCCTGGAACTCCCGCAGCTCCGCATAGTCACACAGACCGCATAGGCCGTATAGACCCGCATCGAGGGTGGCAAGTCCTCGGTATTATAACAAGTCAGGGGGGTATGTGATATAATAACAGTACAACAGGCTTATCGTTTAACAACGTAAGAACAACAAGGATAACCCCCTTACACAACATCACAAGACACTAACACACGTAGCATCATAACATGTTTACTTATCAAACCATCTTACTACACTTTTCAGAAATCAATACAAGACTTTCATAACAAATAAGTAAACCGTTCCTTTTATCTTTCTTAAGTCGTTATACCTAACTTCCCATAAAGCTAGTATAACTCTTAAGTTTTTTGTTTAAAAACAAGTATTACTCTTCTTTCAAAAATGATTCATAATTCTTTTGAAATACTTCCAGATTCTTATTATTTAGACTCAAGTCAAAAGATGTCAAGTAAAACCATGTTCAGTTAACACACGTACGTCTACCGTACTATATATATATCTTAAAATATCATGCTCAAGAGTATAGGAAGAATCACATACCTTCTCGGCGAAAATCCACCTGCCAAGTCGAATATGTCGCGCGCAGAGTATCAACCTATAATAGTCAGATACGTCTATCAACGTCTAGACTACTCTGTAAAATATTCTAAGTAGATGGTTCTTAATTCTACGGAAAATTGGGCAGCACTTCCCTACCCGTCAAGCTACACAAGTCTACTGTAAATACAGTCCTATGTAAGTACAGTTCAATCTTCTTTAATATCCTTCTATACGATGTAATTACAGTTCGATTCTCTTCTGTAATATCCTTCTATGTAATTACAGTTCAATTCTCTTCTTTAATATCCTTCTATGTATCTTATACTTAGTTCAATATTACTACAGTATGTAATCTCCAATTACAATAGAAGGATAAGATTATTTACCTCGATAAACCCAAAATTATCCAAGTTTAAATGTCGGTCCTGAGCAAGGTTTAGCTCCTAATTTGCACGCTCCGATAGCTTCAAGAAACCCTTAGAAGTTCTACACAACTTCTACTTAATACTTCAACCAACTATGAAGATTTCCCTAGGGTTTCGTTTAGTGACTAAAGGAAGTATAGTAGTATTTTCCGGGCTCTAAGTATAGAGGTAACTTTGGAAATACTACAAGGGATTGGCTAAGGTATTTGGGAATAGTAACAATACTTGGAGAGTATTTTCTACCAAGGGGGGGAGGGGGGGGTGTTTCGGCTAGCCCACTCAAGAGGGGGGGAGAGGGCTTTGGACGAGAAGCTCACAAGGGAGAAGGGAGTTTTCAAGACTTGGAAAATATTTGTGGATGAAGAATTCCTTCAACTAAGGGGGGGGGGGGGTATTTATAGGACTTTCAAGGGCCAAGATTAAGGCAAGTGGAGGGCAAGTGGAGGGTGGAGATTTGGGCAAGTGTAACCTTATCCATCTACTCCAAAAATATCACAAAATATCCTACCTAACCTTGACCAATGTTTAAGGCCTTTAACTTGAAAAAAACGTGCCAAGGAAAGCACACCAATGCCGCCCACTTGAGGGTGACAAGTGTCGCCCTCTCGTTGGTCCAAAATATTTCATCTCTCGGAAAAATCCGCAAAAATTATAAATGTCGCAACCGTAATTTTCTCTTCACAAGTTTCAGAAAACTTTTCGTCGGAAAACAATTCTTTTCGTGGGTTGTGCACAAATTTCGTCCCTTATGCCTAACTAAGGCTTGAACTTTTGTACGTACGTCCTCACATACATACTCTGGAAATACGGGGTATAACAAACTCCATATAAATAATGCCTCAAAATCTTCAAGGCATGTATTATAGCTGCTAACTCCAAATCATGTGCGGGGTAATTCTTCTCATGCTTCCTGAGCTGTCGAGACGCGTAAGATATAACCTTACCATGCTGCATCAACACACATCCAAGCCCAACACCCGATGCATCACAATAAACCACATACCCATCTAAACCCTCTGGAAGAGTAAGAACTGGGGCCGTCGTCAATTTCTCCTTCAGTAACTGGAAGCCTTTTTCACAAGCATCCATCCACTGGAACTTAGCTGCTTTCTGAGTCAGCCTAGTCAAAGGTGCTGAAATCAAAGCAAACTTCTCCACAAACATCCGATAATAACCCGCAAGGCCCAAAGTCGCGCCTCGGTTGGTGTAGTAGTGCAGGCAAGTCTTGGCCCTCGATCTTTCTTTGTATCAACCCGAATACCCTCGGCCCCGATAACGTGCCCTAAGAATGCCACTGAAGCCAACCAAAACTCACATTTAGAGAACTTGGCATACAACTGCCGGCTCTGGAGGACTCTCAGTACCGTCTTCAAATGATCCGCATGCTCCTGCTCCGTGCGAGAATAAACCAGGATGTCATTAATGAATACTATAACAAATGTATCCAGAAATGACTTGAACACCCGGTTCATTAAATCTATAAAAACTGCTGGAGCATTAGTCAAACCGAAAGACATCACCCTAAACTCATAATGCCCATACCGGGTCCTGAATTCAGTCTTTGGGACATCTGTCCCCTAACTCGCACCTGATGATAACCATATCGCAGGTCAATCTTGGAAAAACACTTCGCACCCTGCAACTGATCAAACAAATCATCAATCCTGGGGAGGGGGTATCTATTTTTGATGGTTACCTTATTCAGCTGCCTGTAATTGACACACATACGCAACGTCCCACCTTCTTCTTTACAAACAATACCGGCGCTCCCCAAGGTGAAGTACTAGGCCTGATAAAGCCTTTCTCCAACAAATCTTTCAGCTGGTCCTTCAACTCCCTCAACTCAGCAGGTGTCATTCTGTATGGTGGAATAGATATAGGCCGAGTATCTGGCAGAACATTAATACAGAACTCTATCTCCCTCTCAGGAGGAATACCTGGGAGATCGTCTAGGAATACATTCGGAAATTCTCTAACCACCGGAACTGACTGAAGATCTGGCAACTCAGCCTCTGTATCAAATACCCGAATAAGATGGTAGATATATCCCTTCTGAACCATCTTCCTAGCCTTGAGGTACGAAATAAACCTACCCCTCGGCGACGCAGTATTCCCTTTCCACTCGATAATCGGCTCACCGGGAAACTGGAACCGTACTAATCTCTTCCTACAGTCGACATTGGCGTAGCAAGAGGCCAACCAATCCATACCCATAATAGCATCAAAATCTGTCATATCCAACTCTATCAAGTCGGCTAGGGTCTGACGACTGTATATAGTTACCGGGCAAGCCTTATATACCCGCTCAGCTACCACTGAATCACCCACTGACGTAGCTACCTCAAAAGGTTCTATGGACTCAGGCTCTATCCCTATTCTACCAGCAATATAAGGAGATATATAGGACAAAGTAGAACCCGGATCTATCAAAGCATATACGTCACAACATGAAACCAATAATGTACCTGTGACGACATCCGGCGATGCCTCCTGGTCCTGACGGCTGGACAAGGCATATATGCGGTTCTGAGGACCGCTGGAACTAGGACCCCTTCCACGACCTCTGTTGCGACCTGCTGGCCTGTGAACACCACGCCTCGGGGCTCATAAACCACGTAAGATGAAGCAGATAATCGACCAGTAGCTGCGCCATACTACGTCTGCCGCCTAGTCGAGCGATCCTCGCCAAATGGCCCTGATGACCGCAAGTATAATAGGCTCTCATAGTAGCACGACATTCCCCAAAATGGGATCTACCATATCGAACACACCGAGGTAAGGGTGGCTTCATCTGGCTAACATCCTCATTCGTGGAAACACGAAGCCACAGAGCCACGACCGCCACGAATACCGGACATCACGAAGGCGTGAAAGAGTACTGCATCTTGGTGAGGTGTATACCTAACTCTTCTTGGCCATCCTCCTCGAAAGTTACCAAAGGACCCTGCTGCCTTGGCCCTCTTATGCTGATCTCGGTCATTTCATCGACCTTTACGTTCCTCAGTCCCCTGTGCATAAGCCTGTATGCAGGCAATGTCCATGCCCGGCTGAAGAGCTACCCCCTTGCAACCCTCTGCTAGATAATCATCAAGCCTCATGACATAACGGTGCACTCTATCCTCCATGTCTGTCACTAGAGTGGGGGCATACCGAGCCAACGAGTCAAACTCTATGTTGTACTCCCGAACCGTCCGCCCATTCTGCCTCAATATCATAAACCTATCCACCCGGGCTCTCCTCATCTGCGGGGGTAAGAAATGTTTAATAAACGCCTCCGAGAACTCGTCCCAACCAGCTGGAAGCGCATGCTCCCCCCGGGACAGTTCTCATGAATCAAACCAGTTGACTGCAATATCACGCAGCCGATGAGAACCCAATACCACTGACTCTGCCTCTGAGGTCTTGATCACCTTCATGATCCGCTGCAGCTGTCAAATAAACTCCTGAGGATCTTCCTCAGTTCTCGATCCATAAAACTCTGGTGGACTGCAACTCAAGAAGTCCCGAAGCCTCAAACTATTGGTTCTGGGGTGCACCACCGGTACTACCGGCTCCCGTCTGTCCTCATGCCTTGCCACGATCCTAGCTAGTAACTGGGTCATCTCATTGTAATCCATATCCTCTGCTCCTGGCCGTGGGACTGGAGGCTCAGGTATCGTGGCCTCAGTAGATACTGCTGCTGCTCTAAACTCTTCTGGGGCTGGCGTCGTCATAAAATTTGGCGTTTGACGCACTATCTCAGGCAATGACTGGGCCTGTGCCCTGGTAACCCTCTGTGTCCTACTAGTAGCTCCCTCTGCTGCCTTGCCCTTCTGGGCCGCGGTTGCCTTGCGTGGAGGCATAACTGATACATAAAAATATGTCAGAGGGAGTCCAACCTATAACACAACTCTATTGCACGATCTCAAAGTGAGAAGAATGAAAACCAATCCTAAATATCCTGTAGCCTCCTAATTATAGGTGTGGTGCACAACACGCCGATAATCAAGACTATACTAGATACGGTCTGTAGACACTTTCCGAGGACTAACTGCTCTGATACCACTTTTGTCACGACCCGGCCAAGCAATGGCGTGCCTTACCCGGCACCCTAGTAGGTATACATCGAGAAACTTCGTGGAATAAACTCATAGACATGGAACAATGTAGAATAGGAAAGCAAGCCGATAAGTCGCCTTTCAACATATATATATATATATATATATATATATATTAAAAGCCCGAACAATTATATCCTTTACAAACCCAACTCACAACAGGACTACAGACCTCTAAGAGTTTTTGACATAACAACTATGACGGGACAGGGCCCCGCCATACCCCTGAATGTACATGTACCTACAATGACAGGGAACCATACCAAAAGATAAGCCTCCGGAGAAACGGAGTTTCCCAAAATGCAGAACTGTGATCCTATGAGCGAGGATCAACAACCGGTGTACCTCTACCGCAGGCATGAACGCGGCCCGGAGGAGGTCGATCAACATGTACCAGTATGTGGCCCGAAATCAGTAATGAAATCATAACAGTCTATATATAAAGCTGGAGACATGTATGATAACCAAACTAACAGTACTACCGTGCCTTGTCAATGTAAAAGTAATGAAAGTCAATTTTTATCTTTTAACCTTTTTAAAGACCCCTTCAACACATATAACTAGTCACCCAAGGTCAGGGACACAAGCCCTCATAAACATTGCGTAATTTAAACAAGGGTCTCAAGCCCGCAATACAAAGCGTGCCCGTGGAATCCTTTCACATCGCTTCGAGGAGCCAATGTAATATATATCTACACACACACACACACACATATATATATATATATATATATATATATCATGCCCGTGGTATCCTGCATCTCGGGTACATGACTTCATGGGGAGCTAGTCCATGGAATAATAATAATATATAACATGCCCGTGGTATCCTGGATCTCGGGTACATGTCTTCATGGGGAGCTAGCCCATGGAATAATAATATCATCCGGGAATTGAACCCGCATCATGGCCGCATGCCCCCGAAATCCTTCATCGGTGCAGGCATGTCCATGGAACAATATAGTGGAAGCTACCCGTGGAATCCTTCATCACTGTCGGTATGTCCAAGTAAATTATACAACAAGATGGCCGACCCTCCAATTGAGAGACGCAGTAGCATAGAAATACAACGCTTGCACAACAAAGGCTATCACAACTAGCATTGACAATTTTAACATACTTTTAGACTTTCATTAACATGTAAAATGGATTATCATTTTATGAAGTCAAGGCACTTCCATTTTATGTAAAATCCGGGGATTTAACCCAAAGTACTATGTACTCCTATTCTTTGGCAATGGTTCTTTTCAAATCAAGCTACCTTTCTATAAAACAATTCATTTATACTCTTTTAACTTCCCATAAAGTCGTTATAACCAACTTCCCATAAAGCCATTATAACACTTTATGTCTTTAGAAACTACGGCATTTACATACTTCAAATCAAGTGAGTATACTTTCCAATTTAACCAAACTTGCACATTTTAAATCAATTCAAGGGTACCAAAATTAAACTCAATTTCATTTAAGACATGTACGTAAACCGTACTATATATTTGTAAAACATCATGCTCAAGAGATAAGGAAAGTTCCACATACCTCCTCGGCTTAATCCACTTGCCAAGTCGAATACGCCGCACGTAGAATATCAACCTATAATAACTATAACACGTCTATCAACTTCTAGTTTTCTTCGTAGAATATTTCTAAGCATAAGGTCTTTTATTCTACGGAAAATTGGGCAGCACTTCCCCTATTTCTACGTACTTTTCCACCTTTTTCAAGGCCCGGAATCAATAACCAAATGCCACATTTAAGGCGCAATAATTCAGCAAGTCAAAGGGGATTACACGCCTACTGGACGTGTAAAATTCAGCCCCTTAATCTACCAAAACTGTCCACTATAACTAGTCCATAGTCCAACGTAAAAATAGTCCATTAGTCCACTAATACAATCCATTAGTACAGTCCTTTAGTTGGTGTTCTTGGCCAACTACTACAATCAAAACTGTCCAGTTTTTGGCTAGCATGCCAATATTGTTTAATTACTTCTTTAATAATCCTCCAACTTATATTCCAATCTTTATATAAGTTATATTAACTTGTTATCAACAAGATTCCTTTATGTCAACAAGTAATAGGTAATGTTTTAACAACTTTAATGACTAGCATGCCAATTTCGGTTTTAACAACTTTAATGGCTAGCATGCCAATTTTGGTTTTTAACATCTTATTAAGGTCCAACTCTTTTCAATCTTCCTTCCACATATCTCATACTCATTTATATACTACTATAACATGTAATCTCAAATTACATTAGAAGGACAAGGATTATTACCTCAATAAGCCCAAAATTTCCAAGATTATAAGTCGATCCTTAGGAATCTTAGCTCATAGTATTTACGTTCCAATCCACTCCAAGCAACCCTTAGAAGTTCCTAACCAACTTCTCTTAACACTTCATCCTAAAAAAATATGAAGATCACCTTAGAGTTTCACTTTGCGACTATCGGATTAACGTAGTATTTCCGGGATTTTTGTGTTGGGATATCCTTAGAACACTACTAGGGACACTTGGTTTAAGCAATGAGATTAATCAACAACAAATGAAGAATTGTTCTTCACAAAAGGGGGGGGGGTGCCGAGAGCACAACAAGGAAGAGAGTATAGTTCTTGAATTTTTTCTAAGTGTTGAAGTCTTCAACCCCAAGGTGTGTATGTATAAGACAACCAAGGGCTAGGATCAAAGCAAGTGTGATTGAGATTGGGGACAAGTGTGTGTGGGTCCCACAAGTCACTTGTCCAACAAATATCTTGAGACACTTGGCTTGCCACTTGTTCTCTCATTCTCGCCCAACATGGGCCACATGGGGGTGACACGTGTCACCCTCCTATTGGTCCAAAATATTTCATCTCCCCACAATCTCAATAATTGGTCAAATATCGAAAACCTTGTGGGCCCCACAAAATCGTAAAATTTCCCGGGTGGGCCCCACATGACCAAATCTGGAAATAAAATTCCATAATTCTTATAAATCCTATAAGTCTTAAATACCAAAATTCAGAATCCAATTCCCAATAACAAACCTTTTTTCCTTCACGTGGTTCAGAATATTTTCCGTAGGAAAAGAAATCTTTCATCCATTTCAAACTTAAGGCCGCATTCTCTTACGTACGTCCTCATATATATACCCTGAAACTACGGGGTGTAACAGGGTCGGGTTGTGGGCTGATTACGGGTCAACCCGTAGCCCAAAATGGAGTGGGATCAGTTGAAGGTGGTCCCGCTATTTGATCGGGTCACGAGGGTGCAAGGCCCAAGTCTAGTAGATCGTTGTACGAGTTCGTGGATGCGTTCCACCAAAACCGGGTCATGATGACCGAGAAGGGCCTTAACGGAAATTGAATCTAAGTATAATGATCAAGTTTGGATATAGTAACTCCAAGGTTAGGAAAACAGAAGCAATATTTGAAATTATGTACGTATACTAGAATAAGTTTGGAAGTACGAGAAGAGTACGACAAGTAATAAAAGGAGCGAACAAGTGTTAAAATAATTGAAGTGTTTATAGTTATGACTAATGAAAGTACGAAAGGAGAATCCTTTTAGGCCATGAATGGGAGTTAATAGTGGTGATACACACTTTCGATTTGATTCCTCGTTTGGCTTATGATTGATGTATAAGCATGCGCGTTATATTGTGGCTATGTGTGGCATATTCGATTGTGTTAGGTATAGTTAAAGGGGGACTATACCGATGTCTGTTTAGACTGAACCTAGTATGAACATTCGGGACGAATGTTTCTAAGGTGGAAAGAATGTTACACCCCGTATTTCCAAGAAAATGAGATGAGAATGTACGTAAGGTAATAAGATTGGAATGTTGGAAAGAAAGTGTAGTTACATTTTTGATTTAGAGCA
Organism: Przewalskia tangutica; assembly: GCA_029844215.1. Lineage (NCBI taxonomy): Eukaryota > Viridiplantae > Streptophyta > Magnoliopsida > Solanales > Solanaceae > Przewalskia > Przewalskia tangutica. The sequence goes on from CM056718.1 coordinate 112,812,459, forward strand.
AATTTGGTCACAACGAACGTGACGCCATAATTTCTTCACGAGGGGTCGGTTTCGTTCCAAATTTGAGATACGAGCGTAGAATACTATTGTGAAGACGCGGGACTAATAATATGGGGTCCGCCGAGAATTTCACAATTTCGCGGGGACCTTAGAAAAATTATAGTATTTTGGACCAATCGGAGGGCGACACGTGTCACCCCTCCACTTGGTCTTGCAAGATGACAAATCTCTAAGATATTTTGAGGCCAAGTGGGCATGTGGGGCCCACTCCACTTGGCATTATAGGTTGATATATATCCAAGTCTTGAAGACTTGGATTCATTATACACTTAGACAAAAAAATAAGCTCTCATCTTTTCCCCTTTAGCTCCATAATTTCGAGAGCCCCTTGGCTAAGAACAACCATTGTTGATCAATTTGTTTCTCCAAGATTAAGCCCTTAAACCAAGTGCTAAGCCTAGATTAATATTCTACACGTTTTTACTTGTCTTGGCCGAAAGTTGATGCCAAAACTCTAGGGGTTCTGTCGACTTTTTGGAAGTGAGATTCAAATAGAAGTTGCTCTTAAAGTTGTAGGGGGTACATATATGTGATTGGAACTTGAAGAAGTGGAGCGAAATGAAAACTGCGGACCAATAAAAACCGGACTATTTTGGGGCATTTTTGGGCAAAACATGAGGTAAAAGTCCTTCTTATTTTAAAGTAATTGGATATTACTTATTGTTATTATGTATGGATGAACTTGTGTTAAAAAGAATGAAGAATAAAAAGCGTTTGAGCCATTTTTGGGGCTAAAACCGATTTGGGACAGATTTGGTGCAAATGGAATTCGTTGGTTATTGTCGTTGTTATATTCACCTATTGCATGTTATAATGGATTAATATTGTTGTTAATAAGTTGTTATAACTTATGTAGAAGTTTTGGAACTCGAATTGGAATAAAATGGATTAAGGAACGAGTTATCGGGTTGTAGTTGTTGTGGCCAAGAAATTGCCCAAAACTGTTAGACGTTGTTGTGTCGTTTAGTGGACTGTTTTGAGGTATTAAATGCTGGAAATTTTGTTGTTGTTATGCATGTTTAAGTGTAGTAGTTGCTAATGAAAGTCCTAAGGGAATAAGGGTCTGGAAAGACGTTAAAAGGCCTCACATTTTACCCTCGTTATAGTTGGATTGTGGATTGTTTTTATGGGCTGAATTATGGACTGTTTTATATAAGTTAAGGGGTCGAATTTTGCACGTAAGGTAGGTGTGTAATCCCCTTTGGTTTCTGATTTGATTGTGCCTTAAATGTGGCTTGTTGGTTGATGAATACGGGCCTTGGAAAAGTACGTAGAAACAAAGGAAGTGCTGCCCAATTTTCCGTAGAATTAGAGGGCCATTATTTGGTATAAGTCCTACACTTGATAGCTTGTAGTTGATAGAAGTGCTATTGTCATTTTAGGTTGAAGTACTACGTGTAGCACATTCTACTTGGCTTGTGGAATAGCCAATAAAGTTGAAGTACATTGGAGCGTCTTGCTACTTGTCGTTTGGGTTAGTCGCCAACGAGGTATGTGAACTTCTTCCTTCTATCGATATAACTATCCTTGAAGTGTACTTGCCTTGTTTTGAAGTATACGTGACTTGTTTTCTTGAAGTACTTACCTTGTCATTAGGAAGTATTCTTGTTATTGATTTTATGCAAAAAGCATGTCTAAAATATTCCTAAGTTCTTACCAAAGTCTTATGGGGGATGTTGGTAAGAGTCGTTAGGAAGTATTGGAGTCGAGTTGACCTTGCTAATTTACTACACTAATGAGAATAGGTGTCGAACAAGCCACAATAGCGTTAATAAAAATGTATCGACAATCAATTATATTGAAATGAGTAGAATTTTCCATCTGCATAGAAACTAAGATAAGACAAAATTATATTACATTTTCTAGATCATGGCTGCTTTAACAAGACAGTTATAAACGAGTATAACCTATTTACAACTCATAAAAGTATTAATTTTGAAAGTACACGAGACTTGGATTTCGAAAGTATAAATGACTTTAGTTTTGAAAAGGTGTAGTAACTCGATTTGAAAAGTATATGTTACTTGATTCAAAGAGAATAAGTAACTTGATTTGAAAAGTATATGTTACTTGATTCAAAGAGAATAAGTAACTTAATTTGAAAAGTATATGTTACTTAATTTAAAGAGTAGAAGTAACTTGATTTAAAAGCATAAGTTACTTGGTTTTAAAAGAGTAAGTTACTTGAGTTTAAAAGGGTAAATAACTTGGTTTTAATAGTGAAAGTGCTTTTGGGTTCAACTCCCTAAATATTTCATGAAACGATTCTTTTGTAAAGAATAGACGTACATAGTACTTTGTGTTCAAATCCCGTACATGATATGGTAGTGCTTTAGTTTTCTAAAATGAAAGTGTTATAACGGCTTTATGGGAAGTTTGTTATAACAAGGTTTGTGAAAAGTCAAGAGATGGTTGAAAATGTTGTAAGGAAATCATGTGAGAATGTCCATGGTTAAGTCCTTAATATAGTACATGATATGTGGAACTTTGATTTTCAAAGATGTTTTAAAGTAATACGTGATGTCTATTACCCTGATTTGTCAAACCATGTCTTAGAAAGATACTTGGTATGATAAGTGTCTTGATGATGGTTTCAAAATGATACATGTATTGGATTCTACTTCCTAGTGATACATGTAGTACTTGGGCTTTTCTAAAAATGGAAATTTAGTTTATAAAGTGAATGTACGGCTCACGTACCTTGTTGTAATGGACTTTAATCCTTAGTGATACAAGTGTGATAGTGCCTTGGTGTTATAAAATGAAAGACTTGTTAGTGTCTTGTTTGTTTTAGAAATGGAAGACATGGTATTGTCTTGGTTATTTTAGGAAGGAAGACGTGGTATTGTCTTGTTTGTCTTAAAAGGAAGGCATGGTATTGTCTTGGTTATTTTAGAAAGAAAGACATGGTATTGTCTTGTTTGTTTTAAAAGGAAGGCATGGTATTGCCTTGGTTGTTCAAAAAGATAGTGCCTTCATTTTGTCTAATGAGAGTTAAAGATTACTTAACTTGCATAAGTTGTTCATGATAGCCATTGGTGCTAGTGTTATGAGTATAATTGCGGGGTAAACCCCCAAGACATTATATATCCCCTGAGTATAATTGCGGGGTAAACCCCCAAGACATTATACATCCCCTGAGTATGACTGCGGGGGTAAACCCCCAAGAAATTATACATATTCCGTGGATTTACTCCCCACGATGCGAGGAAACTACCTCATGCGAGTCCGTAGGGCTCATACGGGTGAAATAGTCCTATGCGAGGAAATTACCTCATGCGGGTCCACGTGATCTATGCGGGTGAAATAGTCCTATGCGAGGAAATTACCTCATGCGGGTCCACAAGACCTATGCGGGTGAAATAGTCCCAGGAGTAGGATTGTTTAATGATACTACGGGCGGGTGGCCCTAGATTGATCATAAGCTTCCTAGTTTAAAGCGGTAAAGTTTACTCTACTTTTTAAAAAGGCACAGTGTACTGATATTTGAGTATTGTACTTTTTACATGCCGACGGTGATGTTGGAATTCCACGGGCATGCTTATCTGATGATGGTGGTATATTATACTTGTTACATGCTGACAGTGATGTTGTATTCCACGAGCATGCTTATGTGATATTATATGCTGAGGGCAGATGTCCCTGATTTTGACATGGCTTTCATATGTGAAAGTGGTACGGTGTTATAGTAGTACAGTGATACAAGGTACAGTTGGCTCTGATTGTTATATGACACGGTAGGATCTGGTATTTGATTTTCATACTTGCCCCTGTCATTCTTTTGTACAGTTATGATCTTGTTTACTGTACTGTATTTCCGTTCCATACTTGGTACCTGTTGTACTGACCTCCTTCGGGGGGCTGCGTTCATGTCCGCAGGTCTAGGTACACAGTTGTGGATCCGCGAGCTTAGGATCCTGATTCAGCATTTTGAGATGGCTCCAATGTTCCGGAGCTTGTCATTATGGCTAGGTATATTCAGGGGTACGACGGGGCCTTGTCCCGTCATAGTAATTGTCCAAACTCTTAGAGGTCTGTATTCATATGTGGGCTGGACTGGCTAGAGTTGTATTTACATTGTTGAACAGTGTAGACCCTTTCAGGTGATTTATATTATGACAGCTTTATCGGCTTTGACTTTGTTTTAAGAAAAAAAAAAGAGTGTTATTTATCTTCCGCGGTTTATTGTGTTGTATGAATAGAAGAGTGCCCAGGTAGGGCACCAGTCGCAGGCCCGGGGTTCGGGGCATGACAACTATGACGGGACAAGACCCCTCCGTACCTCTGAATATACCTAGCCATAATGACAAGCTCCGGAACATCAGAGCTATCCCAAAATACTGAACAAGGATCCTAAGCTTGCGGATCCACAACTGAGTACTTAGACCTGCGGACATGAACGCAGCCGGGCGGGGTCGCATAACAGTACTAAGTATGGAACTGAAATAAAGTACAGTAAATAAATCATAACTGTACAAAAGAATGACATGGGCAAGTATGAAAATCAAATACCAGATCCTACCGTGTCATATAAAATAAGAGCCAATTGTACCACTGTACCACTGTACTACTGTATCACTGTACTACTTTCGAATATGAAATCCATGTCAAAATCAGGGACACCTGCCCTCAGAATATAATATCACAGAAGCATGCTCGTAGAATACACCATCACTGTCAGCATATAACAAGTATAATATACAATCATCATCAGGGAAGCATGCCCGTGGAATTCCAATATCACTGTCGGCATGTACAAACTATAATATATAACAAATATCCAGGAAGCATGCCTGTGGAATTCCAACATCACTGTCGGCGTGTCAACCTCACAGAAGCATGCCCGTGGAATTCCAACATCACTGTCAGCGTGTCTGTAGAACAATATATAGCCAGTATCAAGGAAGCGTGCCCGTGGAATTCCAACATCACTGTCAGCATGTCAACCTCACAGAAGCATGCCCGTGGAATTCCAACATCACCGCTGTTCGTGGTATACTATCAAATCAGCATCACTGGAATATGCCCGTGGAATTCCAACATCACTGTCAGCAGTCCATGATATAATATAAAACCAGCATCACTGGAGCATGCCCGTGGAATTCCAACATCACTGTCAGCAGTCCATGATATAATATAAAACCAGCATCACTGGAGCATGCCCGTGGAATTCCAACATCACTGTCAGCAGTCCATGATATAATATAAAACCAGTATCACTGGAGCATGCCCGTGGAATTCCAACATCACTGTCAGCACATCTATGATATAACATATAACCAACCCTACAGAAGCATGGCAGTGGGAATAACAGATAATCAATATCACATGTATACATATAACAAAGGCCGACCCCCAAGCGAGGGACTCGGTGAGGTGAAATACAACACTTGCACGAATAACCATCATGAGAAACCATGTACAAGTAGAACTCACCTTTTCACTTTACTAGAAGGTATAACACGTCTTCTACTTTAGAAAGCCTAAGGAATTATTTAAGCCATGAAGGATTAAAGATAGAAGGAATGACACATCTTTTACTTAAGAGAGCCTAAGGCTTTATCGTGACATGAAAGAGTAAAGGTAGAAGGAAATACACATCTTCTAATCTAGAAAGCTCAACTATACAACGTATGTGTTACACCCCGTATTTCCAAGGCAATGAGATGAGAACGTACGAAGGAAATTGAGATTTGAATTTCGGAAGGAAAGAATGATTACCTTTCTTAAGGAAAAATCTCGGGAATTTGTAAAGGAAAAGGTTTATTAATTGAAATTCGGTTCTCAAATTTGGTATTTGAGACTTTTGGAATATATTGGAATTATGGATTTTTATTTTCGGATTTTGGTCATGTGGGGCCCACCTGGGAAATTTTACGGTTTTGTGGGGCCCACAATATTTTGAGATATTTTGGCCAATTATGGATTTTTGGGTGATGAAATATTTTTTTGACCAATGAGAGGGTGACATGTGGCACCCACTTTAACTATTTGACTTGGTCTTGGAAGATAGTTTGGAGACAAGTGGAGGTGGGTCTCACTCCACTTGTCTTGCTACACTTAGGCCCTCCACTTGTCAAGCATCCAACCCTTGAGATACATTATATACACATAGAGGCTTGCAAGACTTAGCCATATACATTTTCATCCAAGAAAGCTCTCATCTCTTTCCCTCTTCTCTTATGCTCTCGGCCAAGGTTGACAGATTTCAGCCAACTTTGGAGAGGTATATCTCCTGGTATACGAAGAGGTTTTAGGTGTTTTAAAAGCATAAAATGAATTTCATCGAGTCTAGTTTACAACGCAACAAACCGTTCGTCGATCGGATATCGGAGTAAAGAGTTATGGACGTCACAAGTTCAGCTGACAAAACAGTGAGAAAAAACGCTACACTAGGTCGAGAATAGAGGGTGAAACCCTAGGGGTTCCGTCGACTTTTTGGTGATGGAATGTTAAGGGAAGTTTCTCCTAAGGTTGTAGGGGATACATATATGTGATTGGATCTTGAAGAAGTGGAGCGAAACGAAAACTACGGGCCATTGTTGAGCATTCTGCCCGAGACGTTTTTGGGCACAAATATGAGGTAATAGTTCTTCAAAAATTAAAGTAATTGGATATTACTTATTGTTATAATGTATATATGAATTCATGTTAAGGAAGAAATTGAAAATAAGATGTGTATGAGGTAGATACGTTGTTGGCCGATTTGAGACAATTTTGTGCCCTTGGTTTAGTTTGTTATATGGTTGTTGTTATCCACACTTGTTGCATGTTAAAATAAGGTAATATGGTTGTTGATAAGTTGGTATGTCATATATGGAAGTGTTGAAACTCGAATTGGAATAAAATGGATTAAGGAAAGAGTTATCGGATTGTAGTTGTTTTAGCCGAAAAACTGCCCAAAACTGTTAGACGTTGTCGTATCATTTTATGGACTGTTTTGCGGGGTGTGGTTATGCTGGAAAAGTCAGCCCTAATATGCATGTTTAAGTTTAGTAGTTTCTAATGAAAGTCTTTGTTATACCCCGTATTTCCAGAGTATGTACGTGAGGGCGTACGTATAAAAATTTAAGCCTTAAGGTTGGCAAGGTTCGAAATTTGTACACAAGTGCCGAAAAGAATCGTTTTTCGACGAAACGTTTTACAAGACTTGCGAAGGGAAAAATACGGCTATGTCATTTTTATTTTTTGCGAATTTTTCCGAGAGACGAAACATTTTGGACCAACGGGAGGGTGACATGTGTCACCCTCACATTGGAAGTGATTGGGGCGGCAAGTTGGACGACTTGGAGCTTGTGGTTGGTAGGATATTTTTGTGCAAGTTGGTATGGTAGATGGATAAGGTACACATGGTTAAATCCTAGCCCTACACTTGCCTAGCACTTGGCTTCATCTTGGCCATTGGTTGGCCTTTGCTTGACCTATAAATACCCCCCTTAGTTGATGAACTTCTTCATCCAAAAATCATTCTCCAAGTCTAAAAAACCTCTCCCCTTAAGTGTTGTGTTCGTCGAGGTCCCCCTTGGGAAGCCTTGGCCGAGAATCTACCCCCCCTTGCCTAGTGGTTTCGTATAATACCCCCCTATGTGGTATAGAAATACTCTCCAAGTATTGTTGTTATGCCAAAATACTTTAGCCCAAATACCTTGTAGTACTTTCCAAAGTTACCTCTATACGTAGAGCCCGGAAATACTACTATATTTCCTTCAGTCACTAAACGAAACCCTAAGGAAAACCTTCATAGTCGGTTGAAGTGTTAAGTAGAAGTTGCGTAGAACTTCTAAGGGTTGTTTGGAGCGGGTTGGAGCGCGCGGAGTAGGAGCTTAACGTTGCTCAGGAGCGACTTTAACTTGGATAATTTTGGGCTCATCGAGGTAAATACTACTGTCCTTCTATTGTAATTGGGAATTACATACTGCAGTTGTATAGAAATGAATATAAGATTCATAGAAGAGATTTGAACTGTAATAGAAGGATATTACAGAAAAGAATTGAACTGTAATAGGAGGATATTACAGAATAGACTTGAATAGATCACATCAGAAGAATAATAAAGTAGAAGATTCAACTGTACTTACATAGAATTTGTATTCTGATGGTGATAGCCTTTATTGGTTGAATGTTCTGCGAGTAGCATGTCTTTACTTGGAAGATGGACAAGGCTAGCCGGGTTATAGCCGTGGAGCGTTTTGCTTATAGTCGATAATCGTCGCGAGGTATGTGATTCTTCCTATACTCTTGAGCATGATATTTTAAAGGAATATATATAGTACGGTAGACGTACGTGTGGCAATGTCTTTTGACTTAAGCCTGAATAATAAGAATCTGGAAGTATTTTACAAGAATATATATATAGTACGGTAGACGTACGTGTGCTAACTGAACGTAGTTGTACGACAATGTCTTTTGACTTAAGCCTGAATAATAAGAATCTGGAAGTATTTTAAAAGAATATATATATAGTACGGTAGACGTACGTGTGCTAACTGAACGTAGTTGTACGGCAATGTCTTTTGACTTAAGCCTGAATAATAAGAATCTTGAAGTATTTCAAAAGAATTAAGAAACCTTTTTGAAAGAAGAGTAATACTTGGTTTTGAAAACATAAGAGTTATACTAGCTTTATGGGAAGATAGGTATAACGTCTTAAGAGAGATAAAGAGAATGGTTTACTGATTTTTAGAAGTTAAGAGACTTGATCTTAAAAGATAAGAGACTTGACTTAAATGAATTAATATGAATTTTGTGTGAAACCTCATTCGTGAGTAATGAGTACTTGGTTTTTAAAAGGAATAATGTTTTTGATTTCGGAAATCAGAATGAGTATCGACAAACCACTGCAGCGTTAATAAAGGAAAATGTATTGAATAATGAAGTATTATTAAAACCAGTAGAAACCTCCATCTGCATAGAAACTAAGATGAGACAAAATGATATTACATTTCCTAGATCATGGCTGCTTAATAAGATTGATTATAAACAAGAATAACCTACTCACCTATAAGGCATATGTTTCTCAAATTGTTTAAAAGAGAATTATGTTTTAAAGGATTAAAACTATGAACTACGAAACCTTTTCGAAAATGAGAAACTTGAGCATTTGAAATTAGGCAAACTTGAACGTTTGGAAAATAATGTTGTTACTTGATTTTACAAAGGAAAGCGTTTTGGTTTACTTAACAATGTAAGTCACTCTATTTTTATACTACGGGTATCGGGTGACCTTTGTAAAAGAAATGGATCTTTAAAAGGAATTTAACGTACGTTGTACTTTAGGGTTAAAACCCGGACTTTGACATAAACTGAAAGTACCTTGAGTTGTGTATAACTTGCCTATGCTTGTTGTTGTGAAACTTGCCTATGCTTGTTGTGATAGCCTTTGTTGTGCAAGAATTGTGTTTCTATACTACCGCGTCTCTCGGTAGAGGGCCAGTTGACTTGTTGAGAACTTGCTTGGACGTCTTGGCGTGTGGAGAATTCCGCAGTGCGCTCGCTGATAGTGTTATTTTTGTTGTATCCTCTTGGACCTACTGAAACGATGGGTGGCCCACGGGTATGGTTCCATTAGGATTGTTATTCCATGGACTAGCTCTCCATGAGGTTTTACTTATTCGGCGCGGTATCCGTGGTCGGCTTTGTACTTGCCGCCGCGTGGTGGTCGATTCGCCTGGTACAGTAGTTAGCCCTCGCACTTGCCGCTCGGTGTAGTGATGAAGTCTCGTGACACGCCTTGGTACCAGTAGTTAGCCCTCGTACTTGCCGGTCGCCACGTGACACGGCCTTGGTATCCGTAGTCGGCCGTACTTGCCCGTGTCGCCTTCGTGGTTTGGTTGTATAGTATTGTTAGTACGGCTTTGGCATCGTAGGACTTGGTGTTCGTGTACTTCTTGGTGTTATCATATCATATCTGCCGTGGTGAGGAAGGTATTCCACGCATGATTGATGTTGTGGCGTGAGACCCAATATTTATATTTGAGTGATGACTTGAGGGCGTGAGTCCCTGACTTGATATAACTGTTATATGTGTGTACTGTAGTTTGGTTATCATACATGTCTCCTGCTTTATATAGACTATTATGATTTCATTTACAGTATTTACGCTTCACATACTGTACTGTTATGATCGACTTCGGGGCTGCGTTCATGCCGCAGGTAGAGGTACATCGGCTGTCGATCCCCGCGTTTAGGATCACATTTCAGTGTATTGGGACGCTCCGTTCCTTCGGAGGCTTATCTTTTTGTATGTTACCACAGTCCGTAGGTTCTTGTACATTCGTGGTATGGCGGGGCCCTGTCCGTCATAGTTGTTGTATAAATCTTAGAGTGCATGCAGAGTGTAAGCGTGGTTGTAAGGATTAAACTGCTCAACTTTGTAATTATATATATATGCCGTAAGGCGATTTTCTCTCGAGTAAAATGTGTCTCATTTCACATTTTGTTTCATGTATTGTTTTTATGTTCGATTACTCGATGTATGACTACTTGGGTGCGGGTAAGACACGATCCACGGGCCCCGAACGGTCGTGACAAAAGTGGTATCGAGCGATTAATCCTCGGAAAGTGTCTACGCATCGTGTTCAGTAGTCTTGATTATCGGTGTGTTGTGCACCACATCTATAATCGTGAGGTGCAGGACATTTAGGATTGGTTTCCATTCTTCTCATTCGAGATCGTGCCTTAGGCGTGTGATAAGTTGGACCCTCCGACGCATTTCGTTTTTACGATTATGCCTCGCGCAGGCAACCCGGCCCGAAGGGCAAGGCGGCGAGGAGGCTGCGAGTAGAGCAGTGGCGCCTCTCTGAGACCACAAGACTGAGCCTCCACCCCACATGCCGAGCAGAGGAGATGGGTTACGAGTGGGCCCATTAATGGCGTGGTTGTGGCGGACTTGAGGATAGGCCGACGCAGCAGTTCGAGCACCGATGGTCCACCCTAGATCGAGATAGTTTGAGGCTACGGATTTTCGAGTTGTAGCCCGCCGAGTTTTATGGGTCGAGGCACGAGGATGATCCGCAGGAGTTCATCCGAAGCGATTCTACGGATCATGAGAGTGATCAAGGCATCGGAGACCGAGTCAGTGGTCCTAGGTTCGCATCGGCTGCGTGATACCGCAGTCGACTGGTTTGATTCGTGGGAGCTGTCCCGGGGAGAGAATGCACTTCCAGCTATATGGGACGAGTTCTCAGGAGCATTTCTTGCCTCCACAGATGAGGAGGGCTCGGGCCGACAAATTTTTGGTGTTGCGGCAGAACGGGCGTACGGTTCGGGAGTACAATGTGGAGTTCGACTCATTGGCCCGGTACGTCCCCGCGTTAGTAGCTAGTATGGAGGATCGAGTGCACCGATATGTTACAGGGCTCGATGATTACCTAGCAGAAAGTGGTTCGGGTGTAGCTCTTCAGCCGGGCATGGACATTGCCCGCATGCAGGCTTATGCACTTGGATGTGAGGAGCGGAGAAATCGACGGAATGACCAAGATCAGCAGAAGAGGGCCAGAACAGCAGGGTCCTTTGGTGACTTTCGAGGCGGACCGCCTCAGCAGCAGACTAGTTATGTACCTCCGCCAGTACAGAGTGGTCCTCCACAGCCTTCGGGACCTTCGGGGTATTCGAGCGGTCGGGGCTCCTGTGTTTCAGATTTTCGGAGTAGGAGTGCTCGCGGATGAGGTCGCCTTGTCTCAGCCGTGTGGCTTGTGGAAAACATCATAAGGGAGAGTGTCGTACTAACTTGGGAGATTGTTATTCTTGCGGCCAACAGGCCATCTCGGCGAGATCGTCCACTGTGGGTAGCTGGTAGGATAGCACAGACTCACGGATCGGGCCATGTTCTTCACCTTCCATAGCTAGGCGGGATGTTCATACATCGGCAGCCACGCAGCAGGTCGCGGTGGAAGTTCCGCTTTAGCGGTCCTTTGAACCGCCTATTTTCAGGTATATCCTTAACCCTCTAGAGACTTGTATGTATTGATGTTATGATGATGTGTTTAGTGTTATGTTCGGATAGCTTTGTGCTAAAATGTGATTTCAAAACCTGGTTAGTGAAAAAGGGTAAGCCTGGGGGTGAGAAAATGATGAACCTTAGAGTATTACAGTTGTGACCTTAGATGTAAGGCCGTCTTGAGTACCAGACTTTGCGGGTGATCTTTGTCAGAATGTATAAGTATACGTGGAGTAATTGTGGGAAAATTCCTTGGGTAGTGTAAAATGGAAGTGGTAGCTTTCATGACCTGTATAGGTAAGATTGTTCCGGATCGGGAAACAAGAGCTTGATGCGTTAAGTGGGTCGGTTTGGGGCCATGTTGCGGGTCAACCCGTAGCCCGGTTTGGGGTTGGGTCAGTTCGAGGTGGTCCCGCCATGTGGTAGGGTCACAAGGGTGCTAGGCCCAAGTTTAGATGACCATCGTATGAGTTCGTGGATGTGTTCGACCAGAAGCGGATCGTGAAGGCCGGGAATGGCCTTAAGGGAGATTGAGGCTAGTAAGATGACCAAGTTTGGAGGTAGTGACTCCAAAGTTTTGGAAACTAAAGCGATGACTGAAGTGTGGTACGTATACTATAAGAGTTCAAGTGTTCGAGAAGGGCACGACGAGTAAGGAAGGAAGAGAACGTGTGTTATTTCATGGCCAGGTGTGGCGTTGGCAACTTGTTAGAGGAACTTTATCGTTATCCGTCTTGAGAAGGAACATTCGGGACGAATGTTTCTAAGGAGGGGAGAATGTTATACCCCGTATTTCCAGAGTATGTACGTGAGGGCGTACGTATAAAAATTTAAGCCTTAAGGTTGGCAAGGTTCGAAATTTGTACACAAGTGCCGAAAAGAATCGTTTTTCGACGAAACGTTTTACAAGACTTGCGAAGGGAAAAATACGGCTATGTCATTTTATTTTTTGCGGATTTTTCCGAGAGACGAAACATTTTGGACCAACGGGAGGGTGAAATGTGTCACCCTCACATTGGAAGTGATTGGGGCGCCAAGTTGGACGACTTCGAGCTTGTGGTTGGTAGGATATTTTTGTGCAAGTTGGTGTGGTAGATGGATAAGGTACACATGGTTAAATCCTAGCCCTACACTTTCCTAGCACTTGGCTTCATCTTGGCCATTGGTTGGCCTTTGCTTGACCTATAAATACCCCCCTTAGTTGATGAACTTCTTCATCCAAAAATCATTCTCCAAGTCTAAAAACCCTCTCCCCCTTAAGTGTTGTGTTTGTCCAAGGTCCCCCCCCCTTGGGAAGCCTTGGCCGAGAATCTACCCCCCCCCCCCCCCTTGCCTAGTGGTTTCGTATAATACCCCCCCTTTGTGGTATAGAAATACTCTCCAAGTATTGTTGTTATGCCAAAATACTTTAGCCCAAATACCTTGTAGTACTTTCCAAAGTTACCTCTATACGTAGAGCCCGGAAATACTACTATATTTCCTTCAGTCACTAAACGAAACCCTAAGGAAAACCTTCATAGTCGGTTGAAGTGTTAAGTAGAAGTTGCGTAGAACTTCTAAGGGTTGTTTGGAACGGGTTGGAGCGCACGGAGTAGGAGCTTAACGTTGCTCAGGAGCGACTTTAAACTTGGATAATTTTGGGCTCATCGAGGTAAATACTAATGTCCTTCTATTGTAATTGGGAATTACATACTGTAGTTGTATAGAAATGAATATAAGATTCATAGAAGAGATTTGAACTGTAATAGAAGGATATTACAGAAAAGAATTGAACTGTAATATGAGGATATTACAGAATAGACTTGAATAGATCACATCAGAAGAATAATAAAGTAGAAGATTCAACTGTACTTACATAGGACTGTATTTACAGTAGACTGATAGCCTTTATTGGTTGAATGTTCTGCGAGTAGCATGTGCTACTTGGAAGGTGGACAAGGCTAGCCGGGTTATAGTCGTGGAGCGTTTTGCTTATAGTCGATAATCGTCGCGAGGTATGTGATTCTTCCTATACTCTTGAGCATGATATTTTAAAGGAATATATATAGTACGGTAGACGTACGTGTGGCAATGTCTTTTGACTTAAGCCTGAATAATAAGAATCTGGAAGTATTTTACAAGAATATATATATAGTACGGTAGACGTACGTGTGCTAACTGAACGTAGTTGTACGGCAATGTATTTTGACTTAAGCCTGAATAATAAGAATCTGGAAGTATTTTACAAGAATATATATATAGTACGGTAGACGCGTCGTGTGCTAATGAACGTAGTTGTACGGCAATGTCTTTTGACTTAAGCCTGAATAATAAGAATCTTGAAGTATTTCAAAAGAATTAAGAAACCTTTTTGAAAGAAGAGTAATACTTGGTTTTGAAAACATAAGAGTTATACTAGATTTATGGGAAGATAGGTATAACGTCTTAAGAGAGATAAAGAGAATGGTTTACTGATTTTTAGAAGTTAAGAGACTTGATCTTAAAAGATAAGAGACTTGACTTAAATGAATTAATATGAATTTTGTGTGAAACCTCATTCGTGAGTAATGAGTACTTGGTTTTAAAAGGAATAATGTTTCTTGATTTGAAATCGAATGAGTATCGACAAACCACTGCAGCGTTAATAAAGGAAAATGTATTGAATAATGAAGTATTATTAAAACCAGTAGAAACCTCCATCTGCATAGAAACTAAGATGAGACAAAATGATATTACATTTCCTAGATCATGGCTGCTTAATAAGATTGATTATACACAAGAATAACCTACTCACCTATAAGACATATGTTTCTCAAATTGTTTAAAAGAGAATTATGTTTTAAAGGATTAAAACTATGAACTACGAAACCTTTTCGAAAATGAGAAACTTGAGCATTTGAAATTAGGCAAACTTGAATGTTTGGAAAATAATGTTGTTACTTGATTTTACAAAGGAAAGCATTTTGGTTTACTTAACAATGTAAGTCACTCTATTTTTATACTACGGGTATCGGGTGACCTTTGTAAAAGAAATGGATCTTTAAAAGGAATTTAACGTACGTAGTACTTTAGGGTTAAAACCCGGACTTTGACATAAACTGAAAGTACCTTGAGTTGTGTATAACTTGCCTATGCTTGTTGTTGTGAAACTTGCCTATGCTTGTTGTGATAGCCTTTGTTGTGCAAGAATTGTGTTTCTATACTCATCACACGACCGAACCGGGCCGTGGTCGTGCTACCGGGCACCCTAGTGATACAACATCAGAGTAATCAGCGGAATATAAAACAATAACATGAAACAACATGAAGTATGAAATAATAATCTGAGAAAAATTGCCTTTCGGCATGTATATATGAAAACTTAAATTCGAACAGTTACATCCCATAAACAACTCTGCCCACAACAGTACTACAGACCTCTAAGAGTGACATGACAACAATGGCGGGACAGGGCCCCGCCATACCCCTGAATGTAAGCACCTACTACGACAGGGGACTATACCACTGATAAGCCTCCGGAGAAAACGGAGCTTCCCAAACGCTGAACTGTGACCCTGAGAGCTAGGATCAACGGCGGTGTACCTCAACTCGCGGCGTGAACGCGGCCCGAGGTCGATCTGCAGTACAAGTATGTGAATCGAAAATCAGTAAATGAAATCATAGTAGTCTATATAAAGCGGGAGACATGTATGATAACCAAACTACGATTCACAATAAATAGCGATCATGTCAAGTCGTGACTCACGCCTCAAAGTCATCACTCAAATATAACAATGGGTCTCACGCCCATAACATCAATCATGCCCGTGGAATACCTTCCTCACCGCGATCTATGATATAAAAGCACCAAGGAATACACATGAACACGTGTCCCACGTGTCATCATAAAACCGCATGAGGTAAATGCGAAGGCATAGCCGACTACTAAAACCACAGTACAAACAAGGACATAAATCGTATCATGAGATCTGTCTGACCGTCACATGATCAAAGGCCCACCACCGCGATATCTAATGTGCGCGTCTAGCCACCGAACTTCCGCGACTCCGCATAGGCCACTCCAATGGCGCGTGAGGTATTCCTCGCATCGAGTAGCTACTCCGGCAGCGTCCTGGACTCGCCGTCCGCGTGGCCACATGACCGCATGACCACAAAGGCGCACACTAACTCGAACTCCGCGATTCGTATAGGCCACAGCACCGCATAAGGTATTCTCGAATCATAGGTCACACAGACACTGAAGTCTACCCGCGTCGGAGGCAGCAACCGGAATCATGAGTGATATAATACTAACATAACGACTTATCGTTTAAACAACCTAAGCACAACAAGGAAAACCCTTTACACAAACATCACAAGATACTAACTCACGTAGCATCCTAACATGTTTACTTATCAAGTCAACAAGAAAGTATTACAAGACTATCACAAATCAACACAATCAAGTTATTCACACAAGGTACTTTCTACTTTATGTTAACAAGTTCGGGTTTTTAGCCCCAAAGTACTTCATGTATTAACTCTTTAAAAGATACGTTACTTTTACAAAAGTCACACAATACCCGTAGTATATAAAAATAGAGTGATTATCTTTTGAAGTAAATCAAAACCCTTCTCTTTGTAAAATCAAGTAACAACATTCTTTTCCAAACGTTCAAGTTTGCCTAATTTCAATTACTCAAGTTTCTCATTTTCGAAAGGTTTCGTAGTTCATAGTTTTAATCCTTTAAAACAATTTGAAAACATATACCTTATGTGTGAGTAGGTTATTCTTGTTCATAACAATCTTATTACAGCAGCCACGATCTAGGAAATGTAATCTCATTTTGTCTCATCTTAGCTTCTATGCAGATGGAAGTTTCTACTGGTTTTAATAATACTTTATTAGTCAAGAAATTTCCCTTTATTAAGCTATTTCGTGGTTTGTTAAATTACTTATTCTGATTTCCGAAATCAGTAAAACATTATTCCTTTAAAAACCAAGTATTCATTACTCACGAATGAGGTTTCACACTTTTAACAAAATTCAATTAAGTCAAGTCTCTTATCTTCTTAAATTAATAAATCATTCTTTTTATCTCTCTTAAGCCGTTATACCTAACTTCCCTTAAAGCTAGTATAACTCTTAAGCTTTTAAAACCAAGTATTACTCTTCTGTTAAAAATGATTCAGTATTCTTTTTGAAATACTTCAAGATTATTCAGGCTTAAGTCAAAAGACATTGCCGTAATTATTATTCAGGCTTAAGTCCGAAGACATTGCCGTAATTATTATTCAGGCTTAAGTCCGAAGACATTGCCGTAATTATTATTCAGTTAACACACGTATGTCTACCGTACTATATATATATATTCTTTAAAATATCATGCTCAAGAGGATAGGAAGAATCACATACCTCGTGACGATTTATCGACTATTAGCAAAACGCTCCAACGTACTGTAGTCCGGCTAGCCTTTTCCACCCTCCGAGTAGAATACGCCACTCGCGATGCCGACTATATGATTATACAAGTCTATCAAAGTCTAGACTACTCTGCGTGTTAATCTTACGATGTGATTTCATTCAAGCCTTTTACGTAATATCCTTACATTACGATTCAATTCTCTTATATACTTTCCTTGTATATACTTATACTTATTCTTATATTCATTTATACAACTACAGTATGTAATTTCCGATTACAATAGAGGGACAAGATTATTTACCTCGATAAGCCCAAAATTATCCAAGTTATAAAGTCGATCCTGAGCAACGTTTAGCTCCTACTCCGGGTGCTCCAACCCGCTCCAAACAACCCTTAGAAGTTCTACGCAACTTCTTCTTAATACTCAACCAACTATGGAGATTTCCCTAGGGTTTCATTTGAGACAAAAGGACATAAGGTAGTATTTAGGGCTCTACGTATAGAGGTATCTTTGGAATACTACAAGGTATACGGCTAAGGTAATTTTGGGTATAGTAACAATACTTTGAAGAGTATTTCTACCAAGAGGGGGGGGGGGGGTATTTATACGAGACCACACCACAAGGGGGTGTATACCTCGGCCAACCCAGCTAGGAAGGGGGTACTCTCGGCCAAGGGGAGAGGCTCTTGGGCGAGACACTACACTGGGAGGAAGAGAGCTTTCAAGACTTAGCACAATTTTTGGATGAAGAAGTTCATCAAAGGGAGGTATTTATAGGTCAAGCCATGGCCCAATGGCCAAGATCATGCAAGTGCAAGGCAAGTGTAGGGCTAGGATTCACCCAAGTGTACCTTATCCATCTACCCACAAAATATCCTACCAACTACTTGACAAAAAGCCAACCAAATCGTCCCAAATCGCATACGTCCACCAATTGGAGGGTGACAAGTGTCGCTCTCGTTGTCCAAAATGTTCCGCCTCTCTCGGAAAAATCCATAAAATTAAAAATGACATAGCCGAATTTTCCCTTCGCAAGTTATTGTAAAAGCGTTTAGTCGAAAACGACTCTAACCGTGTTGTGCACAAAATAAAATCGCCAAGCCTACTTTAAGCTTCAAACTTTTCTACGTGCGCCCCACGCATACTCTGGAAATACGGGGTATAACATTCTCCCCTCCTTAGAAACATTCGTCCCGAATGTTCCTTCTAAGTCCCTAAACAAACGTGCGCCAGTATAGTCTTCACTACTATACTTATGAGAATAATCCTGCCATACCTGGCCACAGAAACACCTGCGCAAAATACTTACATCCAAGTTCACGAGGAATCACCTCCAACACTACAAAACTCCCACCCAAGGGCTAAAAGATACTCCCTTCGCACATTCTCTTTTACAAACGAAATGATCACAACCATGCTCGTACTACTTGCTCGCTTCTTCTCTACTGCACTTTACCGCTTACCGTGCACTCGAACTCTTTCTCATAACTTACACATTTCGCTCATCGCCCGGGTTCCAAACCTCGGGTTCTATCTCCAACTTGGTCATCATTAACTGGAACACTCTGGAGGATCTTCGATACTTTTCCGAACCTAACAATATGAAGGATCGACATACCGCCTCCTAAGTCGGACGGCAAAGCTAACATATAGGCACCGCCTACTCTTCAAATGACTGAAAAGGCTCAAAGTAACTCGGGCTAAGTTTCTCTGTTTTGAATCTCGTCACACCCTTCCGGTGGTACTCTTCAAGACCGTCGACTGAACTCAAGCGTCGTCGCCGCCATCATCCGACACGGTGATCTGAGCCGCCGATAACCTCTCCGGATAGGCTCACCCTTTATCCATCCTGCCGGAACAAGTATGAACCCACTATCCGAACTTTGCCAACATCGAACCAATCGGCCGCGACTTACATTTCGCCCTACGAGGCTTCGTAAGGCGATATCCGAATCTTGAAATGGTAGTTATAACAACACTCCTTAACAGAGGCAACAATCCTTACAACCCCGAAATCCAAACACCGCCCGAGGCGAATGCGACATCGAGACTCACCCGAAGTTCTCACCCTGCTCGTAAAACTTCCGAAACGAAAATAGCCAGAACACGGGCTCCATCGCTCGACATAAGGTGAAAGCAGCACCTCGCAACCTTCCGAAATAATCATCCCGCAACTTACTACCGAGTACACGGTCTTTACTAGAAGACAAGACGGGCTGACCTCCTCGGCCCGACTACTGGTCGAATGCATCCACGACTCGTACGCTGGTTAACCAAACATGGGCCTAACACCCTCATGACCCTATCATAAGGCAGGACCACCACAAACTGACCCCACCACCATACAGGCCGCGGGTTGACCCGCAACGTGGCCTCAACCCGACCCGGCAACGCGTAAAACACTAGCTCCCCGATCCGGAAAACTCTCACTAATCACGTTACGAAAACCTAGCGGTCTTCTTAGCTCAACTACCCTCTCTCATTTCAAACCACTCAGAGACTTATCACACATTATATCTCTCGTGCACTATGCACTCCGATAAGGGTCAAACATAAAATACCTCTTTACCCGAGATGGCCTTACCTCTAAGGTCTCTACGTATAAAGCTCTAAGGCTCACACTTTTACTATCCCCCAATCTTACTCGGTTAACTAACCATGATATCTAATCACAATTTTCACTTATGTTATCAGAACATAATACTTAAGATATACTCATCTTACACGTACTAATCTCTAGAGGGTTAAGGACATGCTCAGATTCATCGCTTCACTCCCCGCCGCTCTAATCAAACTCGCCTGTAGGCGATAGCAGGAAGATGATGAACTGGTCACTGATCATGAAGGCTGAGTCCTCCTACTTACATCCCTCCTACTAGGACATTCTTTCGACACATGGCCCTGACGGCCGCAGGTAAAACAAGTACCAACTAAAAGACGACATTCCCCGGGATGACGTCTGTCACACTGTGAACACTGGGGAAAAACTGAATCCGGCTGGCTGAAACCTACGTGTAGCTGTGAACCGGAAGCTCTGGAGCTCTGACCAACTCCGGCTTACCCCCAATGTCCTGAACCTTATGGAGGACCATTCTGCACTGGTGGATGTGTATAACCAATCTGCTGGTGAGGCGATTCGCCTCGAAAGTTACCAAAGGACCTTATTGCTCGCCTCTTCTCGCCCTGGTTAACCCGTCAATCTCTACATTTCTCAATCTGTTGCACATAAGCCTGAACGCAGGCCATGCTCATTCCTGACTGAAGAGCAACTTCTTCACAACCCTCTCTTAGATAGTCATCAAGACTCGCAGTACATTGGTATACTCTCTGGTAGCCAAATCCATAGCTAATAACGTGGTCGCTTTTGCAATCTATATTCTCTGCTCTGGCCGTGGAACCGGCGTTCAAATATCATGGCCGCAGAGGAATCGCCGCCGCCGTGCTAAACTCTGCTTGGGCTAGTGACGCCGCAGAACTCCCGAATGAAGCACCTAACTCAGTGATGGTTGGGCTGTGCCTCGTAACCCTCTCAGATTTACTCGCAGCCTCCTGCCGCTTTGCCTTCCTGGCTCGGGTTTGCCCTACGCGGAGGCATAACAGTAAGGGAAAGAAATACGTTAGAGGGTCCAACTTACAACACAGCTCTAAGGCACGATCTCAAAGTGAGAAGAATGGAAACCAATCCTAAATATCCCATTGCCTCCTGATTATTGGTGTGGTGCACAACACACCGATAATCAAGACTCTACTAGATACGGTATGTAGACACTTTCCGAGGATTAACTGCTCTGATACCACTTTTGTCACGACCCGAACCCGGGCCCGTGACTGGTGCCTTACCCCGGGCACCCTAGTGATACAACATCAGAGTAATCGGAATATAAAACAATAACATGAAACAACATGAAGTATGAAATAATAATCGAGAAAAATTGCCTTTTCGCATGTATATATGAAAACTTAAATTCAACGATACATCCCATAAACAACTCGCCACAACAAGATTCATGCACTTAAGAGTGACATGACAACAATGGCGGACGGGGCCTCGCCATACCCACGAATGTAAGCACCTACTACGACGGACTATACCATCGATAAGCCTCCGAGAAAACGGAGCTTCCCAAACGAATCGTGACCGAGAGCTAGGATCAACGATCGTGTACCTCAACTGCGGCATGAACGCACTTCCAAGGAGGTCGGCATAACAGTACCAAGTATGTGAAATCAAAATATCGTAAATGAAATCATAGTAGTCTATATAAAGCGAGACATGTATGATAACCAAACTACAGTTCACAATAAATAAGCAGTCATGTCAAGTCAGGGACTCACGCCCTCAAAGTCATCACTCAAATATAACAATGGGTCTCACGCCCATAACATCAATCATGCCCGTGGAATACCTTCCTCACTGCCGGCAGTCTATGATATAAAAGCACCAAGGAATACACATGAACACCAGGTCCCATCTGTGTCATCATAAAACCGCACGGTAAGTGCGAAGGCATAGCCGACTACTAAAACCTACAAGACAAACAAGGACATAAATCAGATCATGAGATCTGTCTGACCGTCACATGATCAAAGCCGCCACTCGCCGCAGATCTAATGTGCGCTCTAGCCACAGAACTTCCCGCAGCCCGTATAGGCCACTCAATGGCCCGCGTGAGGTATTCCTCGCATCGGTGGTAGCTACTCCGGCTGCCCCGACTCGCCGTCCGCATGGCCACATAGACCGCATGACCACAAAGGCCGCACACTAACCTGGAACTCCCGCAGTTCCGCATAGGCCACACAGACCCGCATAAGGTATTCTCGAATCATAGGTCACACAGACCCGCCTGAGTCTACCCCGCATCGGAGGGCAGCTTAACCCCCGAAATCATGAGTGATATAATACTAACATAACAACTTATCGTTTAAACAACCTAAGCACAACAAGGGAAAACCCCTTTACACAAACATCACAAGATACTAACTCACGTAGCATCCTAACATGTTTACTTATCAAGTCAACAAGAAAGTATTACAAGACTATCACAAATCAACACAATCAAGTTATTCACACAAGGTACTTTCTACTTTATGTTAACAAGTTCGGGTTTTTAGCCCCAAAGTACTTCATGTATTAACTCTTTAAAAGATACGTTACTTTTACAAAAGTCACACAATACCCGTAGTATATAAAAATAGAGTGATTATCTTTTGAAGTAAATCAAAACGCTTCTCTTTGTAAAATCAAGTAACAACATTCTTTTCCAAACGTTCAAGTTTGCCTAATTTCAATTACTCAAGTTTCTCATTTTCGAAAGGTTTCGTAGTTCATAGTTTTAATCCTTTAAAACAATTTGAAAACATATACCTTATGTGTGAGTATGTTATTCTTGTTCATAACAATCTTATTACAGCAGCCACGATCTAGGAAATATAATCTCATTTTGTCTCATCTTAGCTTCTATGCAGATGGAAGTTTCTACTGGTTTTAATAATACTTTATTAGTCAAGACATTTCCCTTTATTAGCGCTGCTGTGGTTTGTTCGGTACTTATTCTGATTTCCGAAATCAGTAAAACATTATTCCTTTAAAAACCAAGTATTCATTACTCACGAATGAGGTTTCACATTTTTTAACAAAATTCAATTAAGTCAAGTCTCTTATCTTCTTAAATTAATAAATCATTCTTTTTATCTCTCTTAAGCCGTTATACCTAACTTCCCATAAAGCTAGTATAACTCTTAAGCTTTTAAAACCAAGTATTACTCTTCTGTTAAAAATGATTCAGTATTCTTTTTGAAATACTTCAAGATTATTCAGGCTTAAGTCAAAAGACATTGCCGTAATTATTATTCAGGCTTAAGTCCGAAGACATTGCCGTAATTATTATTCAGGCTTAAGTCCGAAGACATTGCCGTAATTATTATTCAGTTAACACACGTACGTCTACCGTACTATATATATATTCTTTAAAATATCATGCTCAAGAGGATAGGAAGAATCACATACCTCGTGACGATTTATCGACTATTAGCAAAACGCTCCAACGTACTGTAGTCCGGCTAGCCTTTTCCACCCTCCGAGTAGAATACGCTACTCGCGATTTCCGACCTATAACAGTTATACAAGTCTATCAAAGTCTAGACTACTCTGCAGGTTAATCTTCTGATGTGATTTCAGTTCAAGCCTTTTCTGTAATATCCTTCTATTACAGTTCAATTCTCTTCTATATACTTTCCTTGTATATACTTATACTTATTCTTATATTCATTTATACAACTACAGTATGTAATTTCCGATTACAATAGAGGGACAAGATTATTTACCTCGATAAGCCCAAAATTATCCAAGTTATAAAGTCGATCCTGAGCAACGTTTAGCTCCTACTCCGGGTGCTCCAACCCGCTCCAAACAACCCTTAGAAGTTCTACGCAACTTCTTCTTAATACTCCAACCAACTATGGAGATTTCCCTAGGGTTTCAGTTTGAGACAAAAAGGACATAAGGTAGTATTTTCGGGCTCTACGTATAGATGTATCTTTGGAATACTACAAGGTATACGGCTAAGGTAATTTTGGGTATAGTAACAATACTTTGAAGAGTATTTCTACCAAGAGGGGGGGTATTTATACGAGACAACACCACAAGGGGGGGTGTATACCCCTCGGCCAACCCCACTAGGAAGGGGGGGGGGTACTCTCGGCCAAGAGGGGAGAGACTCTTGGACGAGACACTACACTAAGGGGGAGGAAGAGAGCTTTCAAGACTTAGCACAATTTTTGGATGAAGAAGTTCA
The DNA here is from genome assembly GCA_029844215.1 of Przewalskia tangutica. Taxonomy (NCBI): domain Eukaryota; kingdom Viridiplantae; phylum Streptophyta; class Magnoliopsida; order Solanales; family Solanaceae; genus Przewalskia; species Przewalskia tangutica. The sequence goes on from CM056718.1 coordinate 112,836,636, forward strand.
TCAAAGGGGAGGGGTATTTATAGGTCAAGCCATGGCCAACCAATGGCCAAGATCATGCCAAGTTCAAGGCAAGTGTAGGGCTAGGATTCACCCAAGTGTACCTTATCCATCTACCCACAAAATATCCAACCAACTACTTGCAAAAAAGTCAACCAAATCGTCCCAAATCCTCCCCATACGTCCACCAATTGGAGGGTGACAAGTGTCGCCCTCTCGTTGGTCCAAAATGTTCCGTCTCTCGGAAAAATCTACAAAAATTAAAAATGACATAGCCGGAATTTTCCCTTCGCAAGTTGTGTAAAACGTTTCGTCGAAAAACGACTCTAACCGGGTGTTGTGCACAAAATAAAATCGGCCAAGCCTACTTTAAGCTTCAAACTTTTCTACGTACGTCCTTACGTACATACTCTGGAAATACGGGGTATAACAACTACCGCGTCTCTCGGTAGTGGGCCGGTTGACTTGTTGAGAACTTGCTTGGACGTGCCGGCAGTGACGGAGAATTCCACGGGTACGCTCCTGTTGATAGTGTTATTTTTGTTGTATCCTCTTGGACCTACTGACACGATGGGTGGCCCACGGGTATGGTTCCATTAGGATTGTTATTCCATGGACTAGCTCTTCATGAGGTTTTACCGCTTGGTATCGGTGGTGGCTTTCGTGCTTGCCGCCTCGTGGTGATTCGCCTTGGTACAGTAGTTAGCCCTCGCACTTGCCCTGCTCATAGTGACGAAGTCTCGTGACACGCGGTACCGTAGTTAGCCTCGTGATTGCCGGCCACCACGTGACACGGCCTTGGTATCTGGTAGTCGGCTTTCGTACTTGCCCCGTGTCAGCTTCGTGGTTTGGTTGTATAGTATTGTTAGTACGGCTTTGGCATCAGGTAGGACTTGGTGTTCAGGTGTACTTCTTGGTGTTATCATATCATATACTGCCGGCAGTGAGGAAGGTATTCCACGGGCATGATTGATGTTGTGGGCGTGAGACCCAATATTTATATTTGAGTAATGACTTGGAGGGCGTGAGTCCCTGACTTGATATAACTGTTATATGTGTGTACTGTAGTTTGGTTATCATACATGTCTCCTGCTTTATATAGACTATTATGATTTCATTTACAGTATTTACAGTTTCACATACTTAGTACCTGTTGTACTGACCTCCTTCGGGGGGCTGCGTTCATGCCGCAGGTAGAGGTACATCGGCTGTCGATCCCCGCGTTTAGGATCACATTTCAGCGTATTGGGAAGCTCCGTTCCTTCGGAGGCTTATCTTTTGGTATGTTACCCTGAGTCTGTAGGTTCTTGTACATTCAGGGGTATGGCGGGGCCCTGTCCCGTCATAGTTGTTGTATAAATCTTAGAGGTCTCAGAGTAATTTGTAAGCGAGGTTGTAAGGATTAAACTGTTCAACTTTGTAATTATATATATATGCCGTAAGGCGATTTTCTCTCAGGTAAAATGTGTCTCATTTCACATTTTGTTTCATGTATTGTTTTTATGTTCCGCTGATTACTCTGATGTATGACTACTTGGGTGCCCGGGTAAGGCACCAGTCACGGGCCCCGGAAAGGGTCGTGACAGTCTTAAGGAAATAGGGGTGTGGAAAGGTGTTGAAACGCCTCACATTTTACCCTCATTATTGTTGTATTACGGACTGTTTTTATGGGATGATTTGTGGACTGTTTTGTATAACTGTGGGGCAGAATTTTACACGTCCAGTTAGGCGTGTAATCCCCTTTGGCTAACTGTTGGTTGCGCCTTAAATGTGGCTTGTTGGTTGATGAATTTGGGCCTTATAAAAGGTGGAAAAGTACGTAGAAACAAATGAAGTGCTGCCCGATTTTCCGTAGAATTAGAGGGAAATTATTTGGTATAAGTCTTACAATAGTAAGTATGATATTGATAGAAGTACTATGGCCATTTTAGGTTGAAGTACTACGTGTAGCAGAGTCTACTTGGCTTAAGGAATAGCCGATGAGGTTGAAGTACTTCGGAGCATTTTGCTACTTGTTGTATGGGTTAGTCGTCACGAGGTATGTGAACTTCTTCTTTCTATAGACATGAGTATTTTTATGGTATACTTTACTTGTTGTTAGGAGTATACATGACTTATTGTTTGAAGTATACTTGCCTTGTTGTTAGGAGTATACATGACTGGATATTTGAGGTATACTTGCCTTGTTGTTAGGAGTATACATGATTTGTTCTTGAGTATACTTTCCTTGTAATAGGAAATATTCATGTTATTGATTTTATGCTAAAGGCATGTCTAGAATATTCCTAAGTTCTTACCAAGTCTTATGGGGGATGTTGGTAAGAGTCGTTAGGAAGTATTGGAGTCGAGTGACCTTGCTAATTTACTACACTAATGAGAATAGGTATCGAACAAGCCATTGCAGCGTTAATGAAAATGTATCGACAATCAATTATATTGAAATGAGTAGAATTCTCCATCTGCATAGAAACTAAGATAAGACAAAATTGTATTACATTTTCTAGATCATGGATGATTTAACAAGATCGTTATAAACGAGAATAACCTATTCGCGGCTCATAAAAGTATTAATTTTGTAAGTACATGAAGCTTGATTTTTTTTTTGGGTAAATGGTAATATTATTACTAAGAAGAAACAGGAAACTTACAATCTATCATTGAGGGTTCTCATTCTTCAACGTATCAAAAAAGCAAGAAATGAAGGAGGGAAGGGGTGTTCACTCAGAGGTGACGTTACAAGAGGGGATTAAATCATAAAGAACTATATATGTTGTTGTTTGAACTTTTGCCACAACTTCCACCACTGTTTTCCTAGTGTCCGCAAATAGCATTTCATTCCTTGCTCTCCAAATCTCATATACCATTATGCAAAAAGCTAGTAGAATGGCTTTGGATCGAATGCTAGTCCCACGGTGTTCTTTCTTGATCCACTTGAGTGCACTTTCAATTGTTGTCATTTCTCTTCCAATTCCCAACCATTCTTTTGTGTGCTTCCAAATCTTGTGAGTTAAGGGGCATGAAAAGAAGAGATGAGACCTTGTCTCATTAGCACGCTTGCAGAATCCGCAAGTTTTATCTTCTATGTTGAGGAAGGAGAGAGTATCTTTAGTAGCAAGACGCTTCCTACAAGTGAGCCAAACCGTGAATGAGAATTTAGGAGGAATGTAACCTTTCCATATTTGAGACATCCAAAGCTTGTGTTCTTTCGGGGTACGCAAGACGTCGTACACAAGACCCGAATCAAATCTTCCATTGATGCAACACTTTTCCAAGCCGACAATAGTGTTTCCTTGATTCCCAAAGATGCTTAAGAAAGTGTCACGGATGCAACAAAGCTTCTTGAATAAAGGAGAATCTTTAGAGCGTACCTCATAATCCCAAATGGATTGATTCCTTAAGTAGTGGCTATTAATCCATTGTACCCATAATGTATCCGCCTTAGTGTGAGCTTGCCAGATGGTTTGAGAGAGTAAGGCGTGATTCCATACCTTGATGTCCATGAGGCCTAAGCCTCCCTCAGATTGAGGCACACAAATTTCATCCCAAGCGACTCTAGGTGGCTTGCCACCCCATAAGAACTGAATGCAAGCGAGCAGACCTTGTTAGTCTTGATGAGCTAATGGGTAGAGCTCGAAACCAAAAGCTCTAAACCCCTGAACCGTCGATAAGTTCCAATTTACGCGTATGAGAGCGAGTGGTGTCCCATTCTGAATGTAACGAGATTGCACTAGTGAAAGGGCAAACCGATCCACGAGACAGAGATAGGAGACAAAGGGACACCTAAGTACCGCATGAAAGACTCCTAAAGAGGCGACCAACTCTTGCCAAGATCAAGTCGCGGATAGAATCTTGCACTCCATGATGTAGATGGATGATTTTGTGGGTTTAGTGTTAGGCCAGAAACTGCCTCCAAATCTTCAAGACAATCCATAAGGACACCAACGGAAGATAAATCACCTTTGGCAAAAAACATGAGATCATGCAAAGGCAAGGTGAGAGACGCCTAGTCTTTTGCACTTAGGATGAATAGAAAAGGATCTATCCGAAGTTTTGAGCTTGAGCAATCTGGATAGGTATTCTATGCATAGGATAAAGATCATGTGAGACATAGGATCACCTTGCCTCAAGCCGCGTTTACCCGTAAAGTAGCCATGTAACTCTCCATTGATTGAAAGTGAGAAAGAAGTTGATCTTACACATTCCATAATCCACCTTATAAATCTGTCCGGGAACCTGAGACCTTTTAGCACCGATTAGAGGAAATTCCAGGAGACTGTGTCAAAAGCTTTCCGAAGATCTATCATGAGCATACACCTTGGTGAAATTCTAGTTCTGTTATAGCCTCTCACGAGTTCTTGGGCAATGAAGACATTTTCAACCATGTTTCTTACTTTCACAAAAGCACCTTGGCATTTATCAACTAAAGAAGGAAGAAATCTTGCCATCCGGTTAGCTAGTATCTTAGTAATGATCTTGTATACCACATTTGTTAATCCAATTGGTCTAAAGTCACTCACCTTGGGATCCCGATCAGTTTTGGGTAGAAGGGTGATAATAGTATGGTTCACTTGCTTCAAGAGCACACCGGAAGAGAAGAATTCTTGTATACTCCTTACTACATCATGTCCCACATCCTTCCATCTATTCTTGAAGAAGGCGGCTGAAAAACCATCTGGGCCAGGTGCATTGTCATTGCCAATATCGGATAGAGCATCCCAAACCTCCTTTGGGGAGAAAGTATGTAGAAGGAATGAACCATCCTCCTCCCCTAGTTTCGGACCACAATCAAGTACCGCAAGGTCGATGCTTGTTACGGGTTGAGAGGAGCCAAGAAGTCCTCTATAGAACTCAACCAGCATGCCTATTACTTCACCGGGAGATGTTGTGGTATTGCCGTTATCTTTTACAAGATAAGTAATCGAGTTTTTAACATTGCTTCTCTTGATCAGACTATGAAAGTACTTGGAGCACCTATCACTTCCAATCAAATGTTTTTGCCTCGCCTTTTGTCTTAAGAAATGTCTCTCGGATTCAAGGAGGTGATTGACTTTAGCTCTTAAGGACTTTACCTTGGCTTTTAATTCTTCATCAAAGGGATTCACCATATGCTCATTTATAGCTTCCTTAAATTCCATGTTGGCCGCATTTGCTCTTTGTTCAATACTCCCGAATTCACTAGAGTTTAGATCCCTCAATGGCTTCTTTAACGACTTCAGTTTTGTGACCAATGAGAATTGGGCAGTTCCAAAGACTTGCTGCCTCCAGCATGAAGATAGGATTTTCTCAAAGGCGGGGTGTGAGAGCCACATGTTCATAAACTTGAAAGACCGTTTCCCAATACTACAAGATGTGATTACCGAAACAATTACGGGGCAATGATCCGAGACTGGTCCATAGGCAAAAAGCTTGCTGAGCATTCAAGGTTCAAGTCACTCCAATGCTGGTTCATTAACACTCTATCAAGCTTGGACCAAATTGAACCATTCGTCCAAGTGTAGTAGCTTCCCTTAGAAGGAGTGTCATCAAGTCCGTGAGCAATTCTGAATTCTCCGAGGTCCCTAAGTGCATAAGGCGTGAGTGGAGGACCACCGGCCTTGTCTTGAGGGTAGCAATAAGTGTTAAAATCTCCAATGATCATCCAAGGCATGACAATACCCGTACCCAAGTGAGTGAGGTGGTGCCAAAGTTTCCTTCGTTCCGGAATGCTATAGACCGGATACACAAACGTAGCAAGAAAGGACACTTGAGAAATGTTACAACGTGCTTGGACATGGATATGTTGAGAGTCCATACCAAGCACATCACAACTAACTCTGGAGGGGTCCCATAGTACTAGCAATCTCCCGCCATCAATGAAATCTATGTTGGAGCAGAATTTCCAAGCACAGAATCGTTGAGAAGCAAAAGAGTCCATCCGCAATCGGTTGAATTTAGTTTCTATTAGGCAAATCAAAGCCACATCATGCTGTTTTGCAAGCCTACACAAAAGAGTTTGTGTGGCTGCCCTATCCCCCTGTCCGCAAAGACCACAGACATTCCAACAAAGAATTTTCATTAGGAAACAATGGAGGGTTTAGTAGTACCCCCGCGTTTCGCATTTCTTGCCAAACTGCTATTTCTCCTTGGAATGACTTCTGTCCATCCTTCATCCTTGTCATTAGAAGCCAAGGCAGGTGTCTCAAAGTTGATATGCTCACCGCGCTCAAAGTTTATGCAACGTGTTGCGAGGTTAAGCTCTTCTTTAGAATTCCTACAAGAACACACATCTAGAGGAGTCTGCGGGTCAGATGGTGTGCTCCCTTCAGTTTGCAAGATGTCTTTACTTAGCCTCTCATGCTGCACAATAGCAGTGTGTGGTTGCTGATCTGAGGACCCCTCAAGTGAAACCCGTAAGCTCGAAGAGCCAAGAAGACCCACAGCCGGAGGGATTTGAAGGTTTAGTGCCTCCCCAACACTTCCGGGAATATGCGGTACAGAATGCACAATATTTTCAACTTCCATCAAGCTAACACTACCCACGGGTTGATGAGGGGGCGGTGGATCAGTGTTAGGAGGGCCAGAGTGACCCGCAACCATAGGATGGCCAGAGCTAGAAGCAACGACTCCATTGCAAGGCGGTACTAAAGGATTGACGGATTTCCGGGCTTCCTGAGAGGTGTTGTTTTGCATCAGAATCTTACACTTCAAATGGTTGTGACCAAAAGAGGCGCAATGATAACAAAAATCAGGGTAGTTCTCATATTTGACCTTTTGGATGTATCTTCGATTGTCGGGCAGTTTAACTCCAAATTTTGTGATCGGTTCTTTACTAACATCAACTTCCACCAAGACTCTTGCATAGTTCATCTTAGACCTTTCCTTGGTAAATTGATCCGTGTATAGAGGCTTCCCCACACGTGATGCAATCTTACTAAGGCCTGAGGCACTCCAAACCGAAAGGGGGATGTCATGGAAAGTGACCAAGATCGGGATATCCATGAATAAGTCATCCGTTAGTAATACTCCTTTATCAATTGGTTTTAACATCATAGTTTTTCCAAAGGCCATATAAGGGCCTCGGTGGAGCACATTCGTGCGTTCCTCCTCCGACATGAATTTGAATATTTTCATCCTTTGCCGTATGGGATGATACGACACTTAACTCCCCACCCCTTTACAATAGAATTCAGCGCTTCTCTTCCCGGGAAAGGACAGTGAAACGACATGAGACAATATCCCCAGGTTTCAATGAAGGGGACTTCATCCGTAGCTTCTAGTTCTACATCTCCTCTTTGTTGATCAATGAAATGAAGTTTCATTCCTTTTGCTTTAAGTTTAGAACCCGCAAAGACTCCCGCATATTTTTTCTTTTGCGGATTGGGACCATTGCGTTGAGAGGGGGGTACTTCTCCCTTTGAAGTCTCACCGGATGGATGCGCATTATGAAATCTGGAATTATCAGTGGGCATGTTGCCTACTGTCCTTCTTGGTAGTGTAGACTGAGGGATAGGGTTAGAGGGGGTAGAGCTTGGGCCCGCATCTGGAGATAGTATGCGGGTGCCATTTGGGAGGGTAGGGAAAGGGGCGGCCATTTCGGGTGAGGGTGATGTTATGGAAGGGGGTGGGGGTGTGTCATTATGAAATATGGGAGGTATTGAGGAGGTAGATGAGGAGAGAGGTGGAAAGTTCTTATCGTTTCCATTGTCCAAGGAAGAAGTAAATGAAAATGGGATATTGGGATTCTTATGCTGAAGTCCGTTTAGAAAACTGGTTAGGGAGGGGAGGGATGGTTCGTGGTTCTAGGAGGGCTCAAAGAAGGTTGATTATTAGAGATGTGTGACTCTTTGGCATCCGCGGAAGTAGGCTGCCCATTAAAGACAATAGACTCTTTGACTCCCGCGCCAATAAAGAAAGGTAAGTTACTAGGCTCTTTGGGAATAGATGACCCTTCGGTATCCACATCTTGTATTGTACCCCGAGGTCCAGTAGTAATTGTAGACCCATGGATACCCTCCTGACCCGCCTTTCCCATTTGACCCGCCACCCGACCCGATTTTGGCCCGAGAATACCTTCATGTAAAGTTCCGCCGATTGAAATTCATCGCCCAGAATTTCTAGCCTTTCCGGCTCTTCTGGGCAATAAACCTCTAAGAGATGAGTTTTAATGCTCCCGTGGTTGCCCTTCTCTTCCGTTGTGGTCCCGGAGTTCACAGAATTACCCGCGTTTGTATTGCCATTCCTAGGAGAGGATGGAATGTCTATAGTTGCCCGAACATCAAAAGAATTGCCAGGAGCTTTGGAGGGGGCATTATCCTGAGGTTTGTGGACAGAGATAGGGGTATCATTCATAGTTTTATCACCTTCACACTTGCTTCTGTCCGGACTAGCAACCTCTATACTTTTTCCCCAATCATGAATCTTTTGTAACGTAATATCATCCACCACATGTTCTAGTGGAATATGCATATCAGGAGTGACATGTACTAACACCGTGGGGTCGGAGATCGCTGGAATTAAGTTCTCCTTAACAATAGTAGGACTTCCACCATTCTTTTTCTTTTTCTTGGATCTAGATTTCGACGAACCTCCGGAACCACCGGAATCATTGCTAGAACGTGTAAACCGCTTTGTCTTTCTCATGTCATGAACTCAAAACGTAGATTATTGAAGAATCAATTGAGAGTGATAGAATATGAGGAGAGGGAACAAAAACCGTGAGGAGCAACCAAGGAGAAATGTTGAGAGAGTTTTCCTTAGTGAGAGAAACTTCTCTCTAACTCCTTCATGAAGCTTGATTTTTGAAAGTACTTGGGACTTGAATTTCGAAAATGTGTAGTAACTCGTTTTGAAAAGTATATGTTACTTGATTTAAAGAGAGTAAGTGACTTGATTTGAAGGCATAAGTTACTTGGTCTTAAAAGTATAAGTTACTTGAGTTTTAAAAAGTAAGTAACTTGGTTTTAATAGTGAAAGTACTTTTGGGTCTAACGCCCTAATATTTCATGAAACGATTCTTTTATAAAGAATAGATGTACAAAGTACTTTGGGTTTAATTCCCTTACGTGGCATGATAATGCCTTGGTTTTTATAAAAAAAGGAAAGAGGTAATGGTGCGTTAGTTGTCTAAAAATGAAGTGGTTATAACGGCTTTATGGGAAGTTTGTTATAACAAGTTTTAGTGGAAAGTCAAGGGATGATTTAAATTGTTTTAAGGAAATCGTGCGAGAATGTCCATGATTAAGTCCTTAATATAATACATGATATGTGGCACTTTGATGTTCAAGATGTTTTAAAGTAACACGTGAGGTCTAGTGCCTTGATTTGCCAAAACCATGTCTTAGAAGGATACTTGGTACGATAAGTGTCTCGATTTTCTAAATGATGGTTCCAAAATGATACATGTATTGGATCCTAATTCCTAGTGATACATGTAGTACTTGGGCTTTCCTAAAATGGAAATTTAGTTCATAAAGTGAATGTACGGCTCACGTACATTGTCGTAATGGACTTTAATGCTTAGTAAAGCAAGGTGTGTTAGTGCCTTGATAGTACTTTGGCTTGCTTAAATGATAGTTATTCTATTTTGTGCCTTGATAGTACTTCGGCTTGCCTAAATGGTATTGTCTTGATTTGTTAAAAAGGAAAGACATGATATTTTCTTGATTTGTTGAAAAAGAAGGCATGGAAATTGTCTTGGTTTGTTATAATAATGGTTTATTAATTTTATGATGTTGAGAGTCAAAGATTATCTTAACTTGCATATGTAACACATGATAGCCATTGGTGCTAGTGTTATGAGTATAAATGCGGGGTAAACCCCCAAGACGTTATACACCTCCTGAGTATAAATGCGGGGTAAACCCCCAAGACGTTATACACCTCCTGAGTATAAATGCGGGGTAAACCCCTAATACGTTATACACTTCCTGAGTATAAATGCGGGGTAAACCCCCAAGACGTTATACACCTTCTGAGTATAATTGCGGGGTAAACCCCCAAGACATTATACATCTCCATGAATTTGCTACCCATGATGCGAGCATAGCGTATATGCTCATTGGGGGCCCGTAGGGCCTAAGCGGGTGAAATAGTCCTGTGCGGGTGAAATAGTCCTATGCGGGACAAATTGTCCTATGCGGGTCCACAAGACCCTTGCGGGTGAAACAGTCCCAGGAGTAGGTTTGCATAATAATACTACGGGCGGGTGGCCCTAGATTGATCATAAGCTTCCTATTTTAAAGCATGTAAAGTTTACTCTCATTGTTAAAAAGGCACAGTGTGCGGGTAGTTGTATGTTATACTTGTTACATCGATAGTGATGTTGTATTCCACGAGCATGTTCGTGATATCATATCTTTGGCGAGTGTCGGATTTTGACATGGCTTTCATATTTGAAAGTGGTGCGATTATTCTGATGTCTGATGATACAAGTCTGATTGGCTCGATTTTTATATGACACGGTAGGATCTGGTATTTGATTTTCATACTTGCCCCTGCCATTCCTTGTATAGTTATGGACTTAATTGTTGTACTTTATTTCCGTTCCATACTTAGTACTTGTTATCGACCCCGCCGAAGTGCGTTCATGTCCGCAGGTTTAGGTACACAGTTGTGGATCCGCGAGCTTAGGATCCTGGTTCAGCATTTTGAGATGGCTCCAATATTCCGGAGCTTGTCATTATGGCTAGGTATATTCAGGGGTACGGCGGGGCTTTGTCCCGTCATAGTATTTGTCCAAAATCTTAGAGGTCTGTATTCATATGTGGGCTGGACTTGCTAGAGTTGTATTTACATTATTGAATAGTGTAGACCCTTTTGGGTGATTTATATTATGGCAGCCTTATCGACTTTGCCTTTGTTTTAAGAAAAAAAAAAAGTGTTATTTATCTTCCGCGGTTTATTGTGTTGTATGAATAGAAGGGTGCCCAGGTAGGGCACCGATCATGAGCAGGGGTTCGGGGCGTGACAGAGTGGTATCAGAGCAGTTAGTCCTCGGAATGTCTACAGACCGTGTATAGTAGAGTCTTGTTTATCGGTGTGTTATGCACCACATCTATAAACATGAGGCTATAGTACATTTAGGATTGGTTTCCATTCTTTTCACTCTGAGATCGTGCGATAGAGCTGTGTTGTTAGGGTGGTCTCTCCCTAACGTATTGTTGTGATTGCAGCTATGAGAAATACAACAGTGGCCCAGCAAGGATTATATGGATTGCGTATCCAAGTTGGTAAAATTATCGTATATATGGTATTATGATAATGTATATCTATACGAGCGTATTTATTTGGGGCTATGTGTGTTGCCTAGAATGGTTATGAATTACTATGAGTTGGTTAAGCCTTAGTAAATTATTGGAAGGTGTGAAACAGTTGATTGAATCCACACCTAGGCTTTATGTATGTACTGATTTGAAATAGTCAGGAAGTAATGAACTGTCTAGGATGGTGATAGACTCTTAGGAGATCATGTTTAATTGAGTTGATATCATACCATGTTGTTAGATTAAGCGGCGTGGTACGCTTAAGTGATTGCGTGAATAATAATGGTATGGAGTAATTAGAGTTGTTGTGAGTAAGACAACATGTTTGTGAGAGATTAAGAAGCTACATTTCCCGTATGTGGGGATTGATAATGTAAGCTTGGAACATAGAATAATTGTGAACCTTGGAACATTGGTGACCGCAGAGACCTTAGATGTACAAGGCCTTCTCGGGTAGAAAGATTTATTTCAGACCAAGAATGAGAATTAAGTGCGACCATGTGGGGGATTGAGGACCAATTACGGGACAACCCGTGGCATTAAATTGAGTGGGGTCAGTTTGAGGTGGTCCCGCTATGTGATAGGGTCATGAGGGTGCAAGGCCCAAGTCTAGTTAATTGTTGTAGGAGTTCGTGGACGCGTTCCACCAGAACCGGGTCGTGAGGGCCGAGAAGGGCCTTAACGGAAATTGAATCTAAGTATAATGACCAAGTTTGGATATAGTAACTCCAAGGATTTGAAAACAGAAGCAATATGCGAGATTATGTACGTATACTAGAATAAGTTTGGAAGTACGAGAAGAGTACAACAAGTAAGAAAATGAGCGAACAAGTGTTAAAAGAATTGAAGTGTTTATAATTATGACTAATGAAAGTACGAAAGGAAAATCCTTTTAGGCTATGAATGGGAGTTAATAGTGGTAATGTACACTCTAGATTTGAGATGTATATGTATGTGTGATATATTGTGGCCATATGTGGCATAATTGGTTTCGTTGAAGTGTAGTTTAAGGAGACTATACCAAGATTTGTTTAGCATGTACCTAATATGAACATTCAGGACGAATGTTTCTAAGGGGGGAAGGATGTTACACCCCGTATTTCCAAGGCAATGAGAACGTACGAAGGAAATTGAGATTTGAATTTCGGAAGGAAAGAATGATTACTTTTCTTAAGGAAAAATCTCGGGAATTTGTAAAGGAAAAGGTTTATTAATTGAAATTCGGTTCTCAAATTTGGTATTTGAGACTTTTGGAATATATTGGAATTATGGATTTTTATTTTCGGATTTTGGTCATGTGGGGCCCACCCGGGAAATTTTACGGTTTTGTGGGGCCCACAATATTTTGAGATATTTTAGCCAATTATGGATTTTTGGGTGATGAGATATTTTTTTGACCAATGAGAGGATGACATGTGGCACCCCTTTGACTATTTGACTTGGTCTTGGAAGATATTTTGGAGACAAGTGGAGGTGGGTCTCACTCCACTTGTCTTGCTACACTTAGGCCCTCCACTTGTCAAGCATCCAACCCTTGAGATACATTATATACACATAGAGGCTTGCAAGACTTAGCCATATACATTTTCATCCAAGAAAGCTCTCATCTCTTTCCCTCTTCTCTTATGCTCTCGTCCAAGGTTGGCAGATTTCAGCCAACTTTGGAGAGGTATATCTCCTGGTATACGAAGAGTTTTTAGGTTTTTTAAAATCCTAAAATGAATTTCATCGAGTCTAGTTTCCAACGCAACAAACCGTTCGTCGATCGAATATCGGAGTAAAGAGTTATGGACGTCACAAGTTCAGCTGACAAAATAGTGAGCAAAAACGCTACACTAGGTCGAGAATAGAGGGTGAAACCCTAGGGGTTCCGTCGACTTTTTGGTGATGGAATGTGAAGGGAAGTTTCTCCTAAGGTTGTAGGGGATACATATATGTGATTGGATCTTGAAGAAGTGGAGCGAAACGAAAACTACGGGCCATTGTTGAGCATTCTGCCCGGGACGTTTTTGGGCACAAAAATGAGGTAATAGTTCTTCAAAAATTAAAGTAATTGTATATTACTTATTGTTATAATGTATATATGAATTCATGTTAAGGAAGAAATTGAAAATAAGATGTGTATGAGGTAGATATGTTGTTGGCCGATTTGAGACAATTTTGTGCCCTTGGTTTCGTTTGTTATATGGTTGTTGTTATCCACACTTGTCGCATGTTAAAATAAGGTAATATGGTTGTTGATAAGTTGGTATGTCATATATGGAAGTGTTGAAACTCGAATTGGAATAAAATGGATTAAGGAAAGAGTTATCGGATTGTAGTTGTTTTAGTAGAAAAGCGCCCAAAACTGTTAGACGTTGTCGTATCATTTTATGGACCGTTTTGGGGGTGTGGTTATGCTGGAAAAATCAGCCCTAATATGCATGTTTAAGTTTAGTAGTTGCTAATGAAAGTCCTAAGGAAATAGGGGTGTGGAAAGGTGTTGAAACGCCTCACATTTTACCCTCGTTATTGTTGGATTACGGACTGTTTTTATGGGCTGATTTGTGGACTGTTTTGTATAACTGTGGGGCAGAATTTTACACGTCCAGTTAGGCGTGTAATCCCCTTTGGCTAACTGTTGGTTGCGCCTTAAATGTGGCTTGTTGGTTGATGAATATGGGCCTTAGAAAAGGTGGAAATGTACGTAGAAACAAAGGAAGTGCTGCCCGATTTTCCGTAGAATTAGAGGGAAATTATTTGGTATAAGTCTTACAATAGTAAGTATGATATTGATAGAAGTACTATGACCATTTTAGGTTGAAGTACTAAGTGTAGCAGAGTCTACTTGGCTTAAGGAATAGCCGATGAGGTTGAAGTACTTCGGAGCATTTTGCTACTTGTTGTATGGGTTAGTCGTCACGAGGTATATGAACTTCTTCCTTCTATAGACATGAGTATTTTTATGGTATACTTTCCTTGTTGTTAGGAGTATACATGACTTATTGTTTGAAGTATACTTGCCTTGTTGTTAGGAGTATACATGACTGGATATTTGAGGTATACTTGCCTTGTTGTTAGGAGTATACATGATTTGTTCTTGAGTATACTTTCCTTGTCATAGGAAGTATTCATGTTATTGATTTTATGCTAAAGGCATGTCTAGAATAGTCCTAAGTTCTTACCAAGTCTTATGGGGGATGTTGGTAAGAGTCGTTAGGAAGTATTGGAGTCGAGTGACCTTGCTAATTTACTACACTAATGAGAATATGTATCGAACAAGCCATTGCAACGTTAATGAAAATGTATCGACAATCAATTATATTGAAATGAGTAGAATTCTCCATCTGCATAGAAACTAAGATAAGACAAAATTGTATTACATTTTCTAGATCATGACTGATTTAACAAGATCGTTATAAACGAGAATAACCTATTCGCGGCTCATAAAAGTATTAATTTTGTAAGTACATGAAAATTGATTTTTGAAAGTACTTGGGACTTGAATTTCGAAAATGTGTAGTAACTCGTTTTGAAAAGTATATGTTACTTGATTTAAAGAGAGTAAATGACTTGATTTGAAGGCATAAGTTACTTGGTCTTAAAAGTATACGTTACTTGAGTTTAAAAAACTAAGTAACTTGGTTTTAATGGTGAAAGTACTTCTGGGTCCAACGCCCTAATATTTCATGAAACGATTCTTTTATAAAAAATAGATGTACAAAGTACTTTGGGTTTAATTCCCTTACGTGGCATGATAATGCCTTGGTTTTTATAAAAAGGAAAGAGGTAATGGTGCGTTAGTTGTCTAAAAATGAAGTGGTTATAACGGCTTTATGGGAAGTTTATTATAACAAGTTTTAGTGGAAAGTTAAGGGATTGTTTAAATTGTTTTAAGGAAATCGTGCGAGAATGTCCATGATTAAGTTCTTAATATAATACATGATATGTGGCACTTTGATGTTCAAGATGTTTTAAAGTAACACGTGAGGTCTAGTGCCTTGATTTGCCAAAACCATGTCTTAGAAGGATACTTGGTACGATAAGTGTCTCGATTTTCTAAATGATGGTTCCAAAATGATACATGTATTGGATCCTACTTCCTAGCGATACATGTAGTACTTGGACTTTCCTTAAATGGAAATTTAGTTCATAAAGTGAATGTACGACTCACGTACATTGTCGTAATGGACTTTAATCCTTAGTAAAGCAAGGTGTGTTAGTGCTTTGATAGTACTTTGACTTGCTTAAATGATAGTTATTCTATTTTGTGCCTTGATAGTACTTCGGCTTGCCTAAATGGTATTGTCTTGATTTGTTAAAAAGGAAAGACATAGTATTGTCTTGATTTGTTGAAAAAGAAGGCATGGAAATTATCTTGGTTTGTTAAAATGATGGTTTATTCATTTTACGATGTTGAGAGTCAAAGATTATCTTAACTTGCATATGTTGTTTATGATATCCATTGGTGCTAGTGTTATGAGTATAAATGTGGGGTAAACCCCCAAGACGTTATACACCTCCTGAGTATAAATGCGGGGTAAACCCCCAAGACGTTATACACCTCCTGAGTATAAATGCGGGGTAAACCCCCAAGACGTTATACACCTCCTGAGTATAAATGCGGGGTAAACCCCCAAGACGTTATACACCTTCTGAGTATAATTGCGGGGCAAACCCCCAAGACATTATACATCTCCATGGATTTGCTACCCATGATGCGAGCATGACGTATATGCTCATTGCGGGCCCGTAGGGCCTAAGCGGGTGAAATAGTCCTGTGCGGGTGAAATAGTCCTATGCGGGGAAAATTGTCCTATGCGGGTCCACAAGACCCTTGCGGGTGAAACAGTCCCAGGAGTAGGTTTGCATAATGATACTACGGGCGGGTGGCCCTAGATTGATCATAAGCTTCCTATTTTAAAGCATGTAAAGTTTACTCTCATTGTTAAAAAGGCACAGTGTGCGGGTAGTTGTATGTTATACTTGTTACATGCTGATAGTGATGTTGTATTCCACGAGCATGCTTCTGTGATATTATATCTTTGAGGCGGTGTCGAATTTTGACATGACTTTCATATTTGAAAGTGGTGCGGTGTTACAGTAGTACAGTGATATAAGGTACAGTTGACTCTAATTTTTATATGACACGGTAGGATCTGGTATTTGATTTTCATACTTGCCCCTGTCATTCCTTGTATAGTTATGGACTTAATTGTTGTACTTTATTTCCGTTCCATACTTAGTACTTGTTATACTGACCCCCTTCGGGGGGCTGCGTTTATGTCCGCAGGTTTAGGTACACAGTTGTGGATCCGCGAGCTTAGGATCCTGGTTCAGCATTTTGAGATGGCTCCAATGTTCCGGAGCTTGTCATTATGGCTAGGTATATTCAGGGGTACGGCGGGGCTTTGTACCGTCATAGTATTTGTCCAAAATCTTAGAGGTCTGTATTCATATGTGGGCTGGACTGGCTAGAGTTGTATTTACATTATTGAATAGTGTAGACCCTTTTGGGTGATTTATATTATGACAGCCTTATCGACTTTGCCTTTGTTTTAAGAAAAAAAAAGAGTGTTATTTATCTTCCGCGGTTTATTGTGTTGTATGAATAGAAGGGTGCCCAGGTAGGGAAACAGTCGTGGGCCCGGGGTTCGGGGCGTGACAGTACGTCCGCCGTATGTTCCTTCTCTTATAACACCCGAGACACTAATACTTGTAGTCTCAAACACCTTAACTTCCTAACACCAAGTAACTTACAATCTAAAGCCAAGTTACTCACACTTTTCAAATCAATTCACTTCACACTTTTTGAACCCCAAAGTACTATAGGTAGAACAACTTTCACTTTAAAAACCCAAGGTACTACGCATATCTATTCTTTATAAAAGAATCATTTCATGTAATAAACTCCAAGATACTAACACTTGTAGTATCAAGGTACTTCTTCTCTTTAAATCAATTAACTCGACTCCAATGCTTCCTAAAACTATTACCAACATCTCCCATAAGACTTGGTAAGGACTTTAGGAAGAATTTAGACATGCATTTAGTATAAAATCAACAACACGAATACCCCTAACTTCTAGGAGTAGAATCACTTTTCTTTATAAAATCAAGTCAAGCATACTTCAAGAAACAAGTCATGTATACTTCAATAACAAGACAAGTATACTTCAAGAAACAAGTCAAGTATACTCTAAATAATCATGCCGATAGAAGGAAGAAGTTCACATACCTCATTGACGACTAACCAACACAACAAGTAGCAATACGCCCCAATGTACATCAACCTTATTGGCTATTTCTCATGCCAATTAGAATATGCTACACGTAGTACTTCAACCTATAATGACGATAGCACTTCTATCAATATCATACTTACTAGTATAAGACTTATACCAAATAATGACCCTCTTATTCTACGAAAAATTGGGCAGCACTTCCTTTGTTTCTACGTACTTTTTCACCTTTTCCAAGACCCGAATTTATCAACCAACAAGTCACATTTAAGGCACAACCAACAGTTAATCAAAGGGGATTACACGCCTAACTTGACGGGTAAAATTCTTCCCCACAATCTATACAAAACAGTCCGCAAAACAGTCCATAATAAACCAACATTAAGGGTACAATGTGAAGCCTTTAACACCCTTATTCCTTAGGACTTTTATTAGCCATTTTACCACATTAAACATGCAATTTGGTGGCTGATTTTTCAGCAGTTTTATACCACAAAACAGTTCCTTAAAACTGCATAACGACACCCCACAATTTTAGACAAATCTCGGCCAACAACTACAATCCAATTACCATTTCCTTAATCCTTTTTAATCCAATTCGAATTCCAATACATCCATATAAGTTATAACAACTTATTAACAACAATATTACACCATTATAACATGCAATGGGTGACGTTAAAAACAACAATAACCAACGAAACCCGATAACCCCAAATATTGTTGGCTCTCGGCCTCAATCCCAAAAAAATGTCCAAATGCTTTTTATCCTTCATTAGTTTAAGAACAAGCTCATCTATACATACACACAATAAGTAATATCCAATTACTTCAAAAGAAAGAAGAGATTTTACCTTCCAAATACCTAAAAAACGCCCAAAACAGTCCGTAGGTGTTTGACCCGCAATCGTTTCGCTCCACTTCATCAAGATCCAATCACATATATGTATCCCTACAACCTTAGGAGAAACTTCTCTTCACGTTCCATCACCAAAAAGTCGACGGAAAAACCCTAAAACTCAAACCCTATTCTCGGCCAACAATGGATTTTTGGGTTTAATGGTGTTTAATCTTGGATTAACACTTGGTTAGGGTTCTTAATCTTGTATTATGAACTAAGCTAGGAAGATTTAAGGATTTGATCTTCAACAATGGCCCTTGGCCGAAATGAAGAGAGAAGAGAGAGATATAGGAAATGTGTGAAATTTATTGAGTGTAAAGTGAAGTCTTGCAAGACTCTCATGTGTATATAATGTATTCAAGGGATGAGATGATGAAAAGTGTAGGGTCAAGATGGTGGACAAGTGTGGGTGGGACCCACTTGTCCACTTGTCTTCATTTCATGAAAATATCTAAGTCCAAGTTAACGACAAGTGGCGGGGTGACACGTGTCACCCTCCAATTGGTGCAAAATTATTTTTTCACAAAAAATGTCTATATTTGGTCAAAATATCTCGAAACTTTGTGGGCCCCAAAAAATCGTAAAATTTTCCGATGGGCCCCACATGACCAAATCCGAAACTTAAAAATCCAAAAATCCGATAAATTTTATAACTCCCGAATACCATATTTGAGAATCAAATTCCAAATAATGAACCTTTTTCCTTCACGAGGTTCGAAAAATTCTCCTTAGGAAAAGTGATTTTCCTTTCGTTCCAAAATTCAAATCTTACTTTCTCACGTCCCTTCCTATCTCGTTCTCTTGAAAATACGGGGTGTAACATCCTTCCCCCCTTAGAAACATTCATCCCAAATGTTCATACTAGGTGTCAAGCTGAAACTACAAGTGTCAACTTAACCGCACTTGCACACAACCATCACATGCTCACGTTTTGTCCATTCTCGACTCCCACGCCCTGATTCTGGTGGAACGCATCAACGAACTCGTACAACGATTAACTAGACTTGGGCCTTGCATCGTCGTGACCCTATCACATAGCGGAACCATCTCCAACTTACCCCACTTCATTCCACGCTACGGGTTGATCCGTAATCGGCCCACAACCCGACCCATCGTCGCACTTAACTCTCATTCTTGGTTTGAAATAAATCTTACTACCCGAGAAGGCCTTGTACATCTAAGGTCTCAGCGGTTATCAATATTCTAAGGTTCAAAATTATTCTATGTCCCAAACTTACATTATCAGTCCCCACATACTGGTAAGGTAGCTTCTCAAAATCTCAAAATCCTGTTGTCTTAATCACAACAACTCTATTTACTCCATACCATTATTATTCACACATATCACTTAAGCGTACAACACAACTTAATCTAACAACATGGTATGTCCTTAAGTTAATTGAACCTGATCTTCTAAGAGTCTATAACTATCTTAGACAATTCATTACCTCCTGACTATTCCAAATTAGTACATATATAAAGTCTAGGTGTGGATTCAATAAACTGTTTCACACCTTCCAAGTAATTATTAAAGCTCAGCCAGCTCATGGTAATACATAATCATTTTAGACAACACACCGATCCCCAAATAAATATGCTCGTACAGATACACATCACCATTATACCAACTATGCAATAGTTTACCAACCTGGATACGAAGTCCATATAATCCTTTCTGGGCCACTATTGCCTTTCTCATAGCCGCAACCACAATAATACGTTAGGGAGAGACTACCCTAACAACACAGCTCTATCGCACGATCTCAGAGTGATAAGAAGGGAAACCAATCCTAAATGTACTATAGCCTCCACACCGATAAACAAGACTCTACTATACACGGTCTGTAGACATTCTGAGGACTAACTGCTCTGATACCACTCTGTCACGCTCCGAATCCCCGGGCACGCGACTGGTGCCCTGCCTGGGCACCCTTCTACCCATACAACACAAGTAATCCCGCGGAAGATAAATAACCCTCATTGTTTTTCTTTTAACAAAGGCAAAGCCGGAAAGGCTGCCATAATATATATAACACCCGAATGGGTCTACAACCGTACAATAATGTAAATAAAACTCTCACCAGTTCAGCCCACATATGAATACATACCTCTAAGAGTTTGGACAAATACTATGACGGGACAAGGCCCCGCCGTACCTCTGAATATACCTAGCCATAATGACAAGCTCCGGAACATCAGAGCTATCCCAAAATGCTGAACAAGGATTCTAAGCTCGCGGATCCACAACTGAGTACCTAGACCTGCGGACATGAACGCAGCCCAGAAGAAGTCGATCTAACATGTACTAAGTATGGAACTGAAATAAAGTACAATAAACAAATCATAACTGTACAAAATAATGACGAGGGCAAGTATGAAAATCAAATACCAGATCATACCGTGTCATATAAAATAAGAGCCAACTGTACCACTGTACTATTGTATCACTGTACTACTTTCAAATATGAAAGCCATGTCAAAATTAGGGACACGTGCCCTCAGAATATAATATCATAGAAGCATGCGCGTGGAATACACTGTCACTGTCAGCATATAACAAGTATAATATACAATCATCATCAGAGAAACATGCCCGTGGAATTCCGACATCAATGTCGGCATGTACAAAGTATAATATATAACAAGTATCTAGAAGCATGCCCGTGGAATTCCAACATCACTGTCGGCGTGTCAACCTCACAGAAGCATGCCCGTGGAATTCCAACATCATTGTCAGCGTGTTTGTAGAACAATATATAGCCGGTATCAAGGAAGCGTGCCCGTGGAATTCCAACATCACTGTCAGCATGTCAACCTCACAGAAGCATGCCCGTGGAATTTCAACATCACTGTCAGCGTGTCTGTGGTATACTATCAAATCAGCATCACTGGAATATGCCCGTTGAATTCCAATATCACTGTCAGCAGTCCGTGATATAATATAAAACGAGCATCACTGGTGTTACACCCCGTAGTTTCAGAGTATGCATATGAGGACGTACATAAGAAAATGCGACCTTAAGTTTGTAGAGGAAGAAAAATTTATTTTTCCTACGGAAAATATTCCGAACCTCGTGAAGGAAAAATGTTTATTATTGGGAATTGGATTCTTAATTTTGGTATTTAAGACTTATAGGATTTATAAGAATTATGGAATTTTATTTCCAGATTTGGTCATGTGGGGCCCACCCGGGAAATTTTACGTTTTGTGGGGCCCATAAGATTTCTGATACTTTAACCAATTATTGAGACTTTGGAGAGATAAAATATTTTGGACCAATAGGGGGCGACACGTGTCACCCCCGTGTGGGCCCAAGTGGGGCGAGAATGATAGAGCCAAGTGGCTCAAGATATTTGTTGGACAAGTGGACAAATGGGACCCACACACACTTCTCCCCAGTCTCATCCACACACTTGTTTTAATCCTAGCCCTTGGTTGTCTTATATATACACATCTTGAGGTTGAAGACTTCAACACTTAGAAAATTTCAAGAATTATACTCCCCCCCTTTGAGACCCTCTCGGCACCCCCCTCCCCTTATTGAAGAACAATTCTTCAATTGTTGTTGATTAATCCCAATACTTAAACCAAGTGTCCCTAGTAGTGTTCTAAGGATATCCCAATACAAAAATCCCGGAAATACTACGTTAATCCGTTAGTCGCAACGTGAAACCCTAAGGTGATCTTCATATTTTTGGATGAAGCTTGAAGAGAAATTGTTTAGGAACTTCTAAGGGTTGCTTGGAACGTAAGGATTAGGAGCTAAAGTTGCTAAGGATCGACTTTTAGATCTTGGAATAATTTGGGCTTATTGAGGTAATAATCTATGTCCTTCTAATGTAATTGGAGATTACATGTTATAGTAGTATATAATTGAGTATGTGATATGTGGAAGGAAAATTGAAAAGATTTGGACATTAATAAGATGTTAAAACCGAATTGGCATGCTAGCCATTAAAATTGTTAAAACATTACATATTACTTGTTGACATGAAGGAATATTGTTGATAGACAAGTTAATATAACTTATATAAAGATTGGAATATAAGTTGGAATTATAAAGAAGTAATAAAACAATTTTGGCATGCTAGCCGAAAACTCGACAATTTTGATTGCAGTAGTTGGCCAAGAACATCAACTAAAGGACTGGACTAATGTATTGTATTAGTAGACTAATGTACTGTTTTTACATTGGACTATGGACTAGTATTAGTGGACAACTTTGGTAGATTAAGGGGCTGAATTTTACACGTCCAGTTAGGCATGTAATCCCCTTTGACTTGCTGAATTGTTGCGCCTTAAATGTGGCATTTGGTTATTGATTTAGGGCCTTGAAAAAGGTGGAAAAGAACGTTGAAACAGGTGAAGTGCTGCCCAATTTTCCGTAGAATAAGAGACCTTACACTTAGAATTTTTCTACCTTGAAAAGCTAGAAGTTGATAGCCGTATAATGGTCATTATAGGTTGACATTCTACAAGCGGCATATTCAACTTAGCGAGATGATTAAGCCGACGAGGTATGTGAACTCTTCCTATCCTCTTGAGCATGATTATTATGAAATATATAGTACGGTAGACGTACGTGTGTTAAATAAATTTGGTTTCATTTTGATGTCCTTGACTTGACTTCTAAATCTTAAGAGCTTTGAATTATTCTAAAAAGTTGTGAATCATTATTCAGAAAGAAATTGATACTTGGTTTTAAAAGAATAAGTTCTCTTGGTTTCCCAAATGAATGTGATTGTTTTGAATTGCTTAAAACATAAGTGTTATAATAGCTTTATGAGAAGTTAGTTATAACGACTTTAGGAGGATAAAAGAACAGTTTACTTACTTGATTTTTGTTACACCCCGTAGTTCCAGGGTATGTATGTGAGGACGTACGTACGAGAATACAACATTAAGTTCGAAAAAGAAGAAAGATTTGTTTTTCCGACGGAAAATATTCCGAATCTCGTGAAGGAAAAAGGTTTATTATTGGGAATTGGATTCTCAATTTTTGTATTTGGACTTCTTGGAATATAATAGAATTATGGAATTTTATTTCCAGAATTGGTCACGTGGGGCCCACGGGAGAAATTTACGGTTTTGTGGGGCCCACATTATTTTTGAGATTTTGGCCATTATGGATGTTTTTGGGAGATGAAAATATTTTGGATGAATAAGGGGGCGACACGTGTCACCCCCCATGTGGCCATGTTGGCCGAAATATGGTGGACAAGCCAAGTGGCCAAGATATTTGTGTGGACAAGTGGCTTGTGGGACCCACACACACTTGTCCCCAATCTCAACCACATATTTGTTTCAATCCTAGCCCTTGGTTGTCTTATATATACACACCTTGGGTTGAAGACTTCATCCACACTTTGAATTATTTCAAGAACAATACTCCCTCACTTGAACATGCTCTCAGCCAAGAACCCCTTTAGGCTTAGAATTTCTTCAATTGTTGTTGATAAATCCCAACACTTAAACCAAGTGTCCCTTGTAGTGTTCTAAAGATATCCCAACACAAAAATCCCGGAAATACTACGTTAATCCGATAGTCGCAAAGTGAAACCCTAAGGTGATCTTCATATTTTTGGATGAAGTGTTAAGAGAAGTTGGTTAGGGACTTCTAAGGGTTGCTTGGAGTGGATTGGAACGTGAGGAATTGGAGCTAAGATTCCTAAGGATCGACTTTTAATCATTGAAAATTTTGGGCTTATCGAGGTAATGATCTTTGTCCTTCTATTGTAATTGGAGATTACATGTTGTAGTAGTATATAATTGAGTATATGATATGTGGAAGGAAGATTGGGAAAACTTGGACCTTAAAAAGTTGTTAAAACATTACCTATTACTTGTTGACAGTTAATAACAAGTTAATACAACTTATATAAAGATTGGAATATAAGTTGGAATAATAAAGAAGTAATGAAACAAGTATTGACATGCTAACCGAAAACTGGACAGTTTTGATTGTAGTAGTTGGCCAAGAACACCAACTAAAGGACTGAACTAATGGATGGTATTAGTGGACTTAATGGACTGTATTTACATTGGACTGTATTTACATTGGACTGTTTTGTATATTGTGGGGCAGAATTTTACACGTCCAGTTAGGCGTGTAATCCCCTTTGAGTTGCTGATTTACTGCGCCTTAAATGTGGCATGTTGGCTATTGATATCGGGCCTTGAAAAAGGTGGAAAAGTACGTAGGAACAGGGGAAGTGCTGCCCAATTTTCCGTAGAATAAATGACCTTATGCTTAGAAATATTCTACGAAGAAACTAGAAGTTGATAGACATGCTATGGTTATTATAGGTTGGCACTCTACGCGCGACATATTCGACTTGACAAGTGGATTTAACTGAGGAGGTATGTGATTGTTCCTATCCTCTTGAGCATGATTGTTGTGAAATATATAGTACGGTAGACGTACGTGTGTTAAATGAATTTAGTTTCATTTTGATGTCCTTGACTTGACTTCTAAATCTTAAGAGCCTTGAATTATTCTAAAAAGTTGTGAATCATTATTTGGAAAGAAATTGATACTTGGTTTTAAAAGAATAAGTTCTCCTGGTTTTCCAAACGATTGCAGTTGTTTTGAATTGATAAAAAAAAT
This sequence comes from Przewalskia tangutica, assembly GCA_029844215.1. NCBI lineage: Eukaryota > Viridiplantae > Streptophyta > Magnoliopsida > Solanales > Solanaceae > Przewalskia > Przewalskia tangutica. The sequence continues at coordinate 112,861,603 of CM056718.1, forward strand.
AAGTGTTATAATAGCTTTATGGAAAGTTAGTTATAACGACTTGAGGAGGATAAAAGAACGGTTTACTTACTTGATTTTAAAGGCCTTGTAAAGATTTTCTGAAGGCGTAGTAATTTGGTTTGAAAAGAAAACGTGTTTTGATACTACGAGTATTAGTATCGTGTGGCTTTTACGTAAAACGGGATCTTTTTGAAAGAATTAAAGTATGTAGTACTTTGGGGTTAAAACCCGGATTGTTGGCATAAAATGAAATTACCTTGAGTTTATAAAATGGTGAATCAGTTTACATGTTAATGAAAGTCTAGAAGTATGGTAATTTGCATGTGCTTGCTTGTGATAGCCTTGTTGTGCAAGGGTTGTATTCTTATGCTACCGCGTCTCTCGATGGAGGGTCGGTCATCTTGTTATTTACTTGGACATACCGACACTGTTGGGAGGCCCACAGGTATGCTTCCACTATATTATTTCATGGACATGCTTGCAATGAAGAATTCGGCGTGCGGCCATCTTCTGAGTTCAACTCCCGGTATATTATTATGGCTATATGGACATATCTGCACCGATGAAGGAATTCCGGGGGCATGCGGCCATGCTGCGGGTTCAACTCCCAGATTATTATTGCTACATGGACATGTCTGCACCGATGAAGGAATTCCGGGGATGCGACCATGCTGCGGGTTCAACTCCCGGTATATTATTATTGCTACATGGACATGTCTGCACCGATGAAGGAATTTCGGGGGCATGCGGCCATGCTGCGGGTTCAACTCCCGGTATATTATTATTGCTCCATGGACATGTCTGCACCGATGAAGGAATTCCGGGGGCATGCGGCCATGATGCGGGTTCAACTACCGGTTTATTATTATCCCATGGGCTATCTCCCCATGAAGTCATGTACCCGAGATGCAGGAATTATATATATATATATATATATATATATATGTATATGTAGATATATATTACATTGGCGGCTGCCGGCAGTGAGGAAGGAATTCCACGGGCACGCTTGATATTGTGGGCATGAGACCCGTGGTTATATTTGAGTAATGATTTTTGAGGGCATGCGTCCCTGACTTGACATGCCTGTTTATATTGTGAAATGGTCTTTTAAAAGATGAAATTGATTTTCATTACTCTTGTTGTTAACCAGGCTTTGTGTACTGTATTTTGGTTATCATACATGTCTCATGTTTTATTATAGACTATTGTGATTTCATTACAGTACTTTCAGTTTCACATACTTGGTGCCTGTTGTACTGACCTCCTTCGGGGGGCTGCGTTCATGCCGCAGGTAGAGAGGTACACCGGTTGTTGATCCTCGCTCATAGGATCACAATTTTGCATTTGGGAAGGTCCGTTTCTCCAGAGGCTTATCTTTTGGTATGGTTCCCTGTCAGTGTTGGTACAGGTACATTTAGGGGTATGGCGGGGCCCTGTCCCATCATAGTTATTATGTCAAACTCTTAGAGGTCTGTAGTCCTGTTGTGAGTTGGGTTTGTAAAGGATGTAACTGTTCGGACTTTTGAGATATATTCATATATGCTGAAAGGCGACCTATCGGTTAGCCTGTTTCTCATATTACATTGTTACATGTCTATGAGTGTTATTCCGCTATTTTTTCTCTGATGTATTGTTACACCCCGTATTTACATAACATGTTTTAAGAACGTACGTAAGAACTCACAAGTGTTAAGATTTGAGACTTGTAAAAATTTATCGGAATTATGAAATTGTCGGAAAGCGTATTATTGTGACGAATGGGAGGGCGACATGTGTCACCCTCCTTAATGATGCCTTGGACGAATTGTGGCAAGGGCTAAAGGGTCATTGGACCTTTGTTAGCAAGACAAGTCTTGCAACTTGAAAGCTTGAGAGAATTGACTTGGTCAATGGGACCACAACACTTGATATTTAATAAGAGTTCATCCAAACCACCCATTTGTTTGCATCTTGACCCTCCATGTTACTATATATTACTAGTAGTAGCAAGACAAGTATAACACTTAGCCAAATTTTCACAAAATTTGAAGAACTCAAAGCATGAGCTCTCGGGTTCACTAAGAAAAGAAAATAATTTTTTTTGTTTCTTGTTCTTTAGGCTCCACACTTTAAACCAAGGTTCTTGAGTGTATTGTAAGCATATCTCAATAGAAAAATCTCGGAAAAAGATAGTTTTCGGGTTAGTCGCAAAGCGAAAACCTAGTTGTCTTTCTAGGTTTTGTTTGGAAGTTGAAGGAAATTTGTTGGTGTTGTTCTAAGGGTCTCAAGTAGCGGATTGAAGTGTCTTGAAGAGGCTCTAAGTTGCTAAGGAGCGACTTCGGATTTGGGGTTGTATTAAGATTCGTTAAGGTATAATCTTGTCCCTTAAAAGTGTTACAAGATTAATTATATTGTTGTTAGCTTTGCATGTTGCTAGCATGAAGTATATGTGTTGAAGTTTATAAGTATTATGGATTGCTTGTAGCCTTAAAATCCGAAATGTAATGTAAGCCTTGTGAAGTTGGATTACAATTTAGTCGTTTATTAGAATCGCCGCATGTTACATACTTGAAGATTATAGTAGTATAATCGATTGCGACTTGATACCATGTTATGCTAACAATTTGGATTGAAATGGAAATTGGATAAGAAGTGGTATTATGGTACTCAATATGGCCGAAATTGGACTAGTAGTTGTATTAGTTTGATATCTATTGTGGGGCGGAATTTTACACGTCTAGTAGGCGTGTAATCCCCTATTGTTGATTGCATTGATTGGGCCTTAAATGTGGCGTGTTTGGTTATTGTATTCGGCCTTGAAAAAGGTGGCAAAGTAAGTAGAAACAAAGGAGGTGCTGTCCGATTTTCCGTAGAATTTAGAGACTTTACACTTACAATATTCTACGTTTGAAGTAAGACGTTAATAGACGTATTGTGAATATTATTGTTATACCCCGTATTTTTCCAGAGTATGTATGTGAGGACGTACGTACTTTTGTACAAACCCTAATTAGGTTTAGGATGAAATTGTGAACTTTCGACGGAAAAGATTCCGAACCTTGTGAAGGAAATTCTACGTTTTTAATATTTTAACCGATTACGGATTTTTCCGAGAGATGAAATATTTTGGACCAATTGGAGGGCGACATGTGTCACCCTTAGTTGGCATGGGTTGGACGAAATGGTGGCCTAGTGGACAAGTCAAATGGTCAAGTCTTGCAAGATATTTCTTTGGGTGAGTGGGAGTAGGTAAGGGACGATTTTTGTGGGCAAAGGGGGCTTGCCTTGGGCGTTTTTTTGTGTGCTAGTGGAAGGCCACATGGCTCATTGTTGTGGTGGACATATGTTCCAATGTTGTGGAGGACATATGTCCAAAGGTTGTGGTGGACACTTGGTGGAAGACTCCACTCACACAAGCTAACTAATCTACACCCTCCATTTGTTTTAATGTTGGCCCTTGGTGGTTCTATAAATACACCCCTCTTGTACAAGACTTCTTCATCCACAAACAGAACTTCCAAGTCTCCGAAAATCCCTCCCCCCCTTTGTAGAGTTCTCGTCCAAATCCTCTCCCCCCCCCCCCCTTGGTAGAAAATATTCTCCAAGTATTGTTACTATTCCAAAAATACCTTAGCCAAATACCTTGTAGTATTCCTAAGTTACCTCTATACTTAGAGCCCGAAAATACTACTATATTTCTTTTAGTCGCAAAACGAAACCCTAGGAAAATCTTCATAGTTGGTTGAAGTATTAAGTAGAAGTTGTGTAGAACTTCTAAGGGTTTCTTGGAGCTATCGGAGCGTGCAAATTAGGAGCTAAACCTTGCTCAGGATCGACATTTAAACTTGGATAATTTTGGGCTTATCGAGGTAAATACTCTTGTCCTTCTATTGTAATTGGAGATTACTTATAAGATTAGTTTAGATTTGAGTATAAGATATAGAAGGATATTAAAGAATAGAATTGAACTGTAATCACATTAGGAGGGTATAAAGAAGAGAGAATTGACTGTGCTTACATGGGATTTGTATTCTGATGAACTTGTGTAGTATGAGGGGTAGGGAAGTGCTGCCCAATTTTCCGTAGAATAGAGAACCCTCTGCTTAGAACTTTCTACAGAGTAGTCTAGACGTTGATAGACGTATTTGACTATTATAGGTTGATACTCTGCGCGCGACATATTCGACTTGGCAGGTGGATTTCGCCGAGGAGATATGTGATTCTTCCTATCCTCTTGAGCATGATATTTTAAAATATATATATAGTACGGTAGACGTACGTGTGTTAACTGAACATGGTTTTACTTGACGTCTTTTGACTTGAGTCTAAATAATAAGAATCTTGAAGTATTTCAAAAGAATTATGAATCATTTTTAAAAGAAGAGTAATATTGTTTTTTTAAACAAAAAGCTTAAGAGTTATACTAGCTTTATGGGAAGTTAGGTATAACGACTTAAGAAAGATAAAAGGGAACGGTTTACTTATGTGTTTATGAAAGACTTGTATTGATTGCTGGAAAGTATAGTAAGATGGTTTGATGAGTAGACATATTATGATGCTACGTGTGTTAGTGTCTTGTAACGTTTGTATGAAGAGGTTATTCTTATTGTGCTTATGTTGTTATGATAGTATTGTACCACTCACCTCTTGACATGTTATACCGGGGGTTAAGCTGCCCCCCGATGCGAGGGATGCCTCATGCGGGTCCAGGGGACCTATGCGGAGCTACGAGAGTTCCAGGTTAGTGTGCGAGGAATACCTCATGCGGTCTATGTGGCCATGCAGACTACGAGTCGGGGCGATGCGGGTTAGCTACCCCGATGCGAGAATACCTCATGCAGTGCATGTGACCTATGCGGACTGCGGGAAGTCCAGGATTAGGCACACATAATGATACTATGGGCGATTGGCCTTGCTTCGATCATTAGCGGCCTAGAAAAGACCAGTTACATTATATCTATTTTGCTCTTGTTTATGTTGTGGCACTATGTGCAGTTGAACTGGTTGTAATTGCAAATGGTTTTAAATACTTTGATTTCACTTTAGTACTTTACAGTTTCACATACTTGGTACCTGTTGTACTGACCTCCTTCGGGGGGCTGCATTCATGCCGCAGGTAAAGGGAAGCAGGTGGTAGATCATTCTTAGGATCTTACTCTGGTGTGAGGAGCTCCATTTTCTCCGGAGGCTCGACTTTTGGTACGGCTCTCCCTGGTGTCGTAGTTATTTTGTACATTCAGGGTATGGCGGGGCCCTGTCCCGCCATAGTTGTTTACTTCCTTAGAGGTCTGTAGTCCTATTGTAAAGTTGAGATGTAACTGCCAGACTTGATGTATATATATGCCGAAAGACAACTTTTTCTCAGATAAACTGAATCTCATTTCATATTGTTTCATGTCTTATTTTATATTCCGTTGATTACTCTGATGTATGACTACTTGGGTGCCCGGGTTAGGCACCAGTCACGGGCCCCGGAACGGGTCGTGACAAAAGTGGTATCAGAGCAGTTAATCCTCGGAAAGTGTCTACAGACCGTATCTAGTAGAGTCTTGATTATCGGTGTGTTGTGCACCATAATGTCGAGGAGGCTATAAGATATTTAGGATTGGTTTCCATTCTTCTCACTCTGAGATCGTGCCTTAGAAAGTATTATAAGTTGGACCCTCTAACGTATTTCTTTTCTTTACGATTATGCCTCGCGCAGCAACCGGGCCTAGAAGGCAAGGCAACCGAGGAGATGATAATAGGACACGAGAGGTCACGAGGCGAGCCCGATCTATACCCGAGGCGATACCTTAGGCAGCGAGTTCCACGACGCGCCGACCCAGCGGGGTTTAGAAGCGCAGCGGTGGCTTATGAGACCACAAGACTGCACCTCCTCGATCCACAACCAGGCGAGAGGAGATGGGGTACATGGAGATGGCCCACCATCGGCGGGATCGTGGCGACACGAGATAAGTGGATCACGGCGATTCGATTCAGATACACATGGTTCACGAGATCGGATAGTTTGAGGCTACGGGATTTTACGAGTTGTAGCCGCGAGTTACGGGTCGAGGCACGAGGATGATCCGCGAGAGTTCATCCGTCGAATCTGAGGATCATCACGAGTGATCAAGGCTTGAGACCGAGTCGTAATCTTGATTCGCGTCGATCGCGTGATACCGCGATCGGCCGGTTTGATTCGTGGGAGCTATCCCGGGGAGAGCATGCGCCTTCAGCAGTATGGGACGAGTTCTCTGAGACATTTCTCACTCACTTCTTGCCTCGCGGATGAGGCGCCGCGGGCGACAAGTTTTGATCTTTGAGAGAGAGGCGCACCGTTAGGGAGTACAACGTTGAGTTCGATTCGTTGGCTCGATATGTCCCTGCGCTAGTAGCAGATATGGAGGACCGAGTGCACCACTACATCACCGGGTTAGATGATTATATGGCAGAGTCTTGCGCAGGTGTAGCTCTTCAGCCGGGCATGGACATTGCCCGCATGCAGGCTCATGCACTTGGATGCGAGGAGCGTAGAGGCGCAGGTTGACAAATATCGAGAAGAAGGCTAGGGCAGCGGAGATATTTTGGTAGCTCTCGGGGTGGGCGGCCTCGGCTTCAGATTTGCACCACGCCATCTCGAGCACTCCTACCGTGCCCGGGGCGGCGAGGTATTGAGGCGGTCGGGGCCCGGGACTTGGACTTCGAGTAGCGAGGTGCTAACGATCGAGACCACCCCGCCGGTGTGGCCGTCGGTAGATCCCATTACGGAGTTGTGGTCCTACTTCGGGAGTTTGTTATGCTTGTGGCCAGCCGGGTCACTTTGTGAGCTGTCAGGCGGCGCGCAGATGGTAGAGTCGCCTGAGTGCATTCGGGTCTTCATCTCCTCTGATTACTCGCCCGGGCGAGTACTCGAGGACCAGCAGTCGTGGCGAGAAGGTCGTGGCGCGGGTCGATTCTAGCGGTCCTCGAACGCATTTATGCCTTGTCCGGTAGCGGGACGGGGCGTCACTGGCGTCGTCCGAGTACTTTATCGATTTCTTGTTATGGCGTGTATGCCTTGATAGATCGGGTTCTACTCTGTCCTATATATCTCCCATATTGCTAGTAGGATGAGGATAGACCACGAGTCCATAGACCACTTCGGTAGCTACGCCCGATGGGTGATTCGGTGGTAGCTCGGCGGGTATATAGGGCTTGCCCTGTGACTATATGCAGTCGTCGGACCCTTGCCGACTTGATAGAGTTGGACATGACTGATTTCGATGTGATCATGGGTATGGATTGGCTAGCTTCTTGCTACACCAATGTAGACTGCAGGGAGAGAGTGGTACGGTTCGATTTCTGAGGGCCGGTTATTGAGTGGGAGAACACCGTGTCGTAGGGGTAGGTTTATTTCCTACCTCAAGGCTAGGAAAGATGGTGCGAGAAGGGTATATCTACCATCTCATACGGTGTTTGATCACGAGGTCGGTACCAGATTTTGATCGATTCAGTAGTGAGAGAGTTCCCGGATGTGTTTTGACGACCTCACAGGTATCCTCTCACGAGAGGAGATAGAGTTTTGTATCGATGTCTTTGCGGACACTCGGCTATTTCCATTTCGCCATCTGAGAATGACACTGCCGAGTTGAGAGAATTGAAGGACCGGTGAGAGATTTCTTTGGAGAAAGGGCTTCATCGAGCCTAGTGTTTCTCCCAGGGAGCGCCGGTATTGTTCGTGAAGAAGAAGGGCGGGGCCAGCTGCGCATGTGTTGATTCTGAGCAATCGAACAAGGTGACCATTAAGAACGAATACCCATTCCGAGATTGATGATTTGTTCGACCAAGCTGCGAGTGCGAGATGTTTCTCAAGATTGATCTGCGATCGGGCTATCATCAGTGCGAGTTAGAGGCGGATGTCCCTAGGGTGCATTCGGACGTGCAGAACCTATGAGTTCGAGTTATGTCTTTCGGTTTGACCAATGCTCCGACGGTATTTATGGATTTGATGAACCGAGTGTTTAAGCCATTTTTGGATACGTTTGTGATAGTATTCATTGATGACATCTTGGTCTATTCTCGCTCAGAGCAGGAGCATGCGGAGCATTTGAGGCGATCTTTGAGAGTTCTCGAGACCAGCGATTATCGCCAAGTTTTCCAAATGTGAGTTTCGGTTGGCTTCGGTGGCATTTCTTGGGCATATTGTAGGGGCTGATGGTATTCGGGTGGATACGGCCAAGATCGAGGAAGTCAGGAGTTGGCCTAGACCTACTACTCAGGCGGATGTCGCGATTTTACGGGCCTTGCGAGTTACTATCGGAGGTTCGTGGAGAAGTTTTCTTCTATTTCGGCTCCTTTGACTAAGCTGACTCAGAAGGGAGCTAAGTTTGATGGGTGATGCTTGTGGCGGGGTTTCGATTCTTGAAGGAGAGGCGACGCCCGATTCTTACTCTTCGGAGTCTAGACGGCTATGTGGTGTATTGTGATCGTCGGGCATCGGGCTTGGATGTGTGTTGATCGCGGGGCAAGGTTATAAGCGTCACGCATCCCGCAACTTAAGAAGCATGAGAGGAACTACCCCACCCATGATTTGGAGTTGGCAGCGGTGATTCACGCCTTGAAGATCTGGAGGCACTATTTGTATGGGGTTCATGTGGATATTTACACAGACCACAAGAGCCTCTAGTATATCTTGACAGAGGAGTGAACTTACAGCAGAGGCGGTGGTTAGAGTTACTCAAGGATTATGATGTCGATATCTGTACCACCGGGAAGGCCAATGTTGTGGCGTATGCCCAGTCGTAGGTCGATGGGAGTCTATCGGATGTGCGATCGAGAGAGGAGGGCATGGTCCGCGAGTTACATCGATTAGCGAGCCTTGGAGTCCGATTGATTGGTTCTGATAGCAGTGGGGTTCGAGTTCGAGAGGTTGCCGAGTCTTCCATCGTCGAGGAGGTGAAGAGGCAACAGTTTGAGGACCCGGTTTTGACACGGTATTGTGATACGACTCTTCGTGAGGGGAATGGTCCTTTTGAGGTAGCACCTGATGGGGTGCTAAGGTTTGAGGGCAGGTTGTGTGTTCCAGATATTGCAGGACTTGGCAGCGAGTTCTAGGGAAGCACCACGGCGCGTTACTCTATCCATCCGGGGTCGACCAAGATGTACCACGACCTCAAATCTGTGTATTGGTGGGATGGCTTGAAGAGGGACGTTGCAGAGTTTGTGGCTCAGTGCCCGTGTTGTCAGCAGGTGAAGGTAGAGCATCAGAGGCCTGGTGGATTATTGCAGGCGATAGAGATCCCGACCTGGAAGTGGGAGGTGATCAACATGGACTTTATCACAGGATTACCTCGCACTCCAGAAACATGATTCTATCGGGTCATCGTCGACGGTGACGAAATCAGCCCACTTTCTTCCGATCAAGACGACTTTTAGTAGGATTATGCGGACTTTACATCAGAGATCGTGAGACTGCATGGGGTCACAATTTATATCATATCAGACAGAGAGCCCGGTTCTGACTAACTTACGGAGGTCTTTCCGGAAGGATTAGGGGCGCATGTGAGCCTCGATCGCATTCCATCCTCGAGACATGCGGACAGCGAGCGTACTATCCAGACTCTTGAGGATATGCTACGAGCCTGTGTTATTGATTTCAGGGGTAGCTGGGAGGATAATTTGCCTCTAGTAGAGTTTGCGTATAATAATAGCTACCACTCCAGTATTCAGATGGCGCCTTATGAGGCCTTGTATGGGAGGAAGTGCAGATCGCCGATAGGCTGGTTCGATGTGGGCGAGTGCGATTAGTGGGACGGACTTGGTGCGTGAGCGGTGGATAAGGTGAAGCTTATCCAGGAGTGGTTATTGACAGCTCAGAGTCGATAAAAGTCGTATGCAGATCATCGTCGTCGGCATCTGGAGTTTGAGGTTGATGATTGGGTTTTCCTGAAGGTGTCACCCATGAAGGGTGTGATGAGATTTGGGAGGAAAGGGAAGCTCAGCCCAAGGTACATTGGGCCTTATCAGATTATCCGCAGAGTAGGCAAGGTTGCCTATGAGTTGGATCATCGTCCGTCTGGAGGCGGTCATCCGGTTTTCATGTTTCTATCTTTGAGAGATGTATCGGGGATCCATCTAGAGTGCCCCCGATTGACGATGTCCAGGTGACCGAGGGGTTATCGTATGAGGAGAGTCCCATAGCGATACTCGATCGTCAGGTTAGGCGGATGCGGACGAAGGATGTGGCTTCCGTCAAGGTCTTATGGCGGAACGAGAACAGAGAGGAGATGACGTGGGAAGCAGAGGAGGACATGAGGCAGAGGTATCCTCACTTATTCCCCACACCTCCAGGTAACTCACTTTCCTACTTGCTGGTTTTAATTTTCATATGTGCTTAAGCGTTGTATTGTGGCCATGTGTGGCATTTGCAAATTGTCTAATTGTGCGGAACTATATCGTTATCTGTCTTGAGAAGGAACATTCGGGACGAATGTTTCTAAGGAGGGGAGAATGTTATACCCCGTATTTTTCCAGAGTATGTATGTGAGGACGTACGTACTTTTGTATAAACCCTAATTAGGTTTAGGATGAAATTGTGAACTTTCGATGGAAAAAATTCCGAACCTTGTGAAGGAAATTCTACGTTTTTAATATTTTAACCGATTACGGATTTTTCCGAGAGACGAAATATTTTGGACCAATTGGAGGGCGACATGTGTCACCCTTAGTTGGCACGGGTTGGACGAAATGGTGGCCTAGTGGACAAGTCAAATGGTCAAGTCTTGCAAGATATTTCTTTGGGTGAGTGGGAGTAGGTAAGGGACGATTTTTGTGGGCAAAGGGGGCTTGCCTTGGGCGTTTTTTTGTGTGCTAGTGGAATGCCACATGGCTCATTGTTGTGGTGGACATATGTTCCAATGTTGTGGAGGAAATATGTCCAAAGGTTGTGGTGGACACTTGGTGGAAGACTCCACTCACACAAGCTAACTAATCTACACCCTCCATTTGTTTTAGTCTTGGCCCTTGGTGGTTCTATAAATACCCCCCTCTTGTGCAAGACTTCTTCATCCACAAACACAACTTCCAAGTCTCCAAAAATCCCTCCCCCCCTTTGTAGAGTTCTCGTCCAAATCCTCTTCCCCCCCTTCCTAGTAGTTCTTCCGAAACCCCCCCCCCTTGGTAGAAAATATTCTCCAAGTATTGTTACTATTCCAAAAATACCTTAGCCAAATACCTTGTAGTATTCCTAAGTTACCTCTATACTTAGAGCCCGGAAATACTACTATATTTCTTTTAGTCGCAAAACGAAACCCTAGAAAAATCTTCATAGTTGGTTGAAGTATTAAGTAGAAGTTGTGTAGAACTTCCAAGGGTTTCTTGGAGCTATCGGAGCGTGCAAATTAGGAGCTAAACCTTGCTCAGGATCGACATTTAAACTTGGATAATTTTGGGCTTAACGAGGTAAATACTCTTGTCCTTCTATTGTAATTGGAGATTACTTATAAGAGTAGTTTAGATTTGAGTATAAGATATAGAAGGATATTAAAGAATAGAATTGAACTGTAATCACATTAGGAGGGTATAAAAGAAGAGAATTGAACTGTACTTACATAGGACTGTATTTACAGTAGACTTGTGTAGTATGAGGGGTAGGGAAGTGCTGCCCAATTTTCCGTAGAATAGAGAACCCTCTGCTTAGAACTTTCTACAGAGTAGTCTAGACGTTGATAGACGTATTTGACTATTATAGGTTGATACTCTGCGCGCGACATATTCGACTTGGCAGGTGGATTTCGCCGAGGAGGTATGTGATTCTTCCTATCCTCTTGAGCATGATATTTTAAAATATATATATAGTACGGTAGACGTACGTGTGTTAACTGAACATGGTTTTACTTGACGTCTTTTGACTTGAGTCTAAATAATAAGAATCTTGAAGTATTTCAAAAGAATTTTGAATCATTTTTAAAAGAAGAGTAATATTGTTTTTTTAAACAAAAAGCTTAAGAGTTATACTAGCTTTATGGGAAGTTAGGTATAACGACTTAAGAAAGATAAAAGGGAACGATTTACTTATGTGTTTATGAAAGACTTGTATTGATTGCTGGAAAGTATAGTAAGATGGTTTGATGAGTAGACATATTATGATGCTACGTGTGTTAGTGTCTTGTAACGTTTGTATGAAGAGGTTATTCTTATTGTGCTTATGTTGTTATGATAGTATTGTACCACTCACCTCTTGACATGTTATACCGGGGGTTAAGCTGCCCCCCGATGCGAGGGATGCCTCATGCGGGTCCAGGGGACCTATGCGGAGCTACGAGAGTTCCAGGTTAGTGTGCGAGGAATACCTCATGCGGTCTATGTGGCCATGCGGACTACGAGAGTCCAGGACGATGCCGAGGGTTAGCTACCCCCGATGCGAGGAATACCTCATGCGGGTCTGTGTGACCTATGCGGACTGCGGGAAGTCCAAGATTAGGCACGCATAATGATACTATGGGCGATTGGCCTTGCTTCGATCATTAACGGCCTAGAAAAGACCAGTTACATTATATCTATTTTGCTCTTGTTTATGTTGTGGCACTATGTGCAGTTGAACTGGTTGTAATTGCAAATGGTTTTAAATACTTTGATTTCACTTTAGTACTTTCTGATTTCACATACTTGGTACTGTTATGCTTGACCTCGCCGAGGCTGCGTTAAATCTGTGAGTAAATGGAAGCAGGTGGTAGATCATTCTTAGGATCTTACTCTGGTGTCAGGAGCTCCATTTTCTCCGGAGGCTCGACTTTTGGTACGACTCTCCCTGGTGTCGTAGTTATTTTGTACATTCAGGGTATGGCGGGGCCCTGTCCCGCCATAGTTGTTTACTTCCTTAGAGGTCTGTAGTCCTATTGTAAAGTTGGGATGCAACTGCCAGACTTGATGTATATATATGCCGAAAGACAACTTTTTCTCAGATAAACTGTTTCTCATTTCATATTGTTTCATGTCTTGTTTTATATTCCGCTGATTACTCTGATGTATGACTACTTGGGTGCCCGGGTTAGGCACCAGTCACGGGCCCCGGAACGGGTCGTGACAATTATAGGTTGACATTCTACGGGCGGGATTTTGTACTTGGCAAGTAGTTTGACCCGAAGAGGTATGTAGAACTTTTCCTATCTTTTGAGCATGACTAGTTACACGTATATAGTACGGTAGACGTACACAACCTTGATATCCTTTACTTGTTTTAAAATAGCCAAGTCGGGTGAGTTAGGAGATTAACTCACTTCTTTGAATGTATTGAGGATGTTTAAGGTTTTATTAAAGTTGAGGGACTTGAAGAGTTTTAAAGTATGTGATACTTGTTCCGTTTTTAACGTATAAGTCCCTTGGATAGGAAATTGTATTTGGCTAAGGTATAAAGTGAATATAACGACTTTATGGGAAGTTGGTTATATTTGCTTTATGGAAAGATAAATGTCTTGATTTTAATGAAAAGGAAATTTGATTTTAAGGCATCAATTGCCTAAGGTTTTATAATAAAAGGAGTCGCTTGATTTAGAAACCTAACTTTATTTCTAAAGGTATTGTAACTTGTCTTGAAAAGAAATTTTGACTTGATACTACGGTTAATAGTATCTTGGAAGTTTTATATGAAAGAGAGTCATTTGTTTTAAAGAATAGAAGTATGTAGTACTTGGGTTAAATTCCCGGATTTTCATAAAAGATATGATAGTGCCTTAAGTAAACTAAAATGAGAGTGTAGATGAATAAGACTAATAAGAAGTTAGGGAAATTTCTAACTTGCTTATTTATTGTATGATGGCCGGTTGAGATAGGGTAAGAGTATAAGTGAGGGGTAAACCCCCAAGACGCTATACCACCTTCTCCAGGATAAGAGTATAAATGAGGGGTAAACCCCCAAGACGTTATACCACCTGTTTTACTACCTTCTCCAGGATAAGAGTATAAATGAGGGGTAAACCCCCAAGACGTTATACCACCTGCTTCAGGATAAGAGTATGAATGAGGGGTAAAACCCCAAGACGTTATACCACCTGTTTCCATGGGTTCGCTACCCATGATTTGATCGTGAGTCTCCTATTCTTATGTTGTACGTATACTCTTAATTACTCTCATTGTTAGTAAGGCACTGTGTACTGTAATTTTGTTATCATACATGTCTCCGGCTTTATTTTAAACTTATGTTGTAATTACAGTACTTTCCAGTTTTACATACTTAGTACATATTGTGTACTGACCCCCTTCCCCGGGGGCTGCGTTCATGCCGCAGGAAAGGGTAAGCAGGTGGTGGATCCTCATTCTTAGGATCACTTATCAGACGTCAGAAGCTCCATTTCTCCGGAGGCTTGTCTCTTTTGGTACAGTCTTTCCCTGATGTTGTAGATTTATGTACATTCAGGGGAATGGCGAACCACCATCACGATTGTTATTCTAAGTGCAGTATTCACATATGTGGTTGGGTAAGAAGCGAGTTGTATGATTGTACTTTTGATTATATTTATATTATGGAAGCGGCACTTGCTCGGCTGCTTTGTGATGTTATTGTTTACATATGTGTTTATGTTGTGTATGTTCCGCTGCTATTCTTTGATGTATACCTGAACGGGGTGCCCAGGTAGGGCACCAGTCGCGATCCCGGGGTCGGGTCGTGACATGTATGATCACTAGGGTGCCCGGGGTAAGGCACCAGTTGCGGGCCCGAGTTCGGGTCGTGACAATTTTAAAGGCATTGTAATGATTTTCTGAAGGTGTAGTAACTTGGTTTGATAAGTAAACGTGTCTTGATACTACAGGTATTAGTGTCTTGAGACTTTTATGTTAAGGGGTTTTTCTTAATTTGCCTATGTTGTTTACGATAGCCGGTTGCACTTATATTATATCACTTATTATGGGGTCAACCCCCTGGTCATGTTGCGTTGTTCACATTCCGCGGGTTTACTCCCCCCGATGCGAGGAGTACCTCATGCGGGTCCAAGGGGCTCATGCGGGACGGGGTCCTACGCGAGGAATACCCTCATGCGAGTCCAAGGGGCTCATGCAGGACAGGGTCCTATGTGTTACATTCCGCGAGTTTGCTTCCCTCGATGCGAGGAGTACCTCATGCGGGTCCACGCGACCTATGCGGACTAAGAGAGTCCAGGAACAGGATTTGCACAATGATACTATGGGAGAATGACCCTAGTTTGATCATTGGCTTTCTATTCAGAATCGGAAAAGTTACACTTATTTACTCTCATATATACTAAGGCACAATGTACTGTTAATTGGTTTATCATACATGTCTCTGGATTTATTATTAGACTATTGTGATTTCATTACAGTACTTTCAGTTTCACATACTTGGTACCTGTTGTACTGACCTCCTTTGGGGGGCTACGTTCATGCCGCAGGTAGAGGTACACCGGTTGTTGATCCTCGCTCATAGGATCACAGTTCTGCGTTTTGGGAAGCTCCGTTTCTCCAGAGGCTTATCTTTTGGTATGGTTCCCTGAAATTGTAGGTACATGTACATTCAGGGGTATGGCGGAGCCCTGTCCCGTCATAGTTGTTATGTCAAAAACTCTTAGAGGTCTGTAGTCCTATTGTGGGTTGGATTTGTAAAGGATATAACTGTTCGGGCTTTTTGATATTTATATATATGTTGAAAGGCGACCTTATCGGTTAGCCTGTTTCATATTCTACATTGTTCAATGTCTATGAGTTTATTCCGGTGGTTTTCTCTGATGTATACCTACTAGGGTGCCCGGGTAAGACACCAATTGCGGGCCCGAGGTCGGGTCGTGACAAAAGTGGTATCAGAGCAGTTAGTCCTCGGAAAGTGTCTACAGACCGTGCCTAATATAGTCTTGGTTATCAGTGTGTTGTGCACCACATCTATAACCAGGAGGCTGCAGGACATTTAGGATTGGTTTCCATTCTTTTCATTCTGAGATCGTGCGATAGAGCTGTGTTGTTAGGGTCGTCTCTCCCTAACGAGTTATGTTGATTGCAGCTATGAGGAAGGCAACGGTGACCCATAAAAGATTATTGGGGATTGCGTATCCAGGTAGGTAAGAATTGTTGTATAGTTGGTATAATGATGTACGACTATACGGGTTTATGTATGAGGGTCATATATGTGTTGCCTAGAATGATTTTAAATTACCAGGAATGGGTAAGGACTAATTAGTTACCGGGAGGGTAAGAAACAACTTAATGAATTCTTATCAAAGTTTTACGTGCTAATTTGAGATAATTAGGAGGTGATGAGATGTCTAAGAAGGTAATGAACCCTTAAGAAATCATGTTACGGGACTTAATGGAAGACTAGGTTATGGATTAAGCTACGTAGTGTGTTTAAGAGAATTGTACGGATGAGATACGTATGGAGTAGGTATGGTTGTTGTGATCAAGACAACACGATTGTGGTATTATGAGAAGCTATCTTAACCGTATGCGGGGAAGGATAATGTAGGCTTGGGGCATGGAAATTGTGAGCCTTAGAACATTGATAGCCGCCGAGTCGGGTTATGGACCTATGCAGGTCGACCCAGCTTTGTAATGAAGTAGGTCGATTAAGGATTGTCCTGCTGTGTGACAGGGTCAGGAGGGTGCAAGGCCCAAGTCTAGTTAATCGTTTTACGGGTTCGTGGACGCGTTCCACCGGAACCGGATCGTGAGAGCTGAAAATGGCCTTAAATTGTGTGATATTGTAAATCCAAATATTGGAGGCCAAAATCAGTATGGAGGTTATGTACGTATGCTAGAAAAAGTTTGGAAATCTGAGAAAGAATGCGACCCGATTAGAAAGAGAGCAACCAAGTGTAAAAGAATAGAGCCTGAATCCATAAGAACCTTTCGAGGTAGCTACACCCGTGAGTGTTTGGGTGGTAGCTGAGCAGGTATATAAGATTTTGCCGGTGATGATATAGTCGTCAGACCCTAACAGACCTAGTAGAGCTGGATATGACAGACCTTATGGTCATTATGGGGATAGACTAGTTGGCTTCTTGTATGCCAAGGTTGACTGTAGAGAGAGATTGGTTCGATTCCAGTTTCCCGGTGAGCCGATTATCGATGGGAAAGGAATGGAAGTGTTAGTAATATGTAAGTTATTCCTTCCTTCTTTGACAAGATAAATTGTGGAGTCTATGTGACTTGTTTTATGGAAGTGATTAATTTGAATTTGAACGTTAAGAGACGGGGATAAGAACGTACGATTATTGAAGGATTTTAGGATAGGTACCCTTAGAGGTACTTGGAGTCGGCTTAGTGTGGCAGTCAGGGCCACAACTTTCCGAATAAATTCAGGAAAATGCGCAAAGCAAGAATAAGGTAAGTACGACTGCTGCCTGTGAAAAATAGAAGATATCATTAGTAAGTCTTAAAAATCTATACGATTATAAGGTGGCGCTTGATGATAAAAAGTATGAAAGGGAGATAAGCTCTCTCCCCCACGTAAAATGATAGTTTTACGTATTATTGAGGGTTATGCGTACCCATATTATTATGCCATATATATGGGACTGGTAAAGTCTCCGGCTTCGTTATGCAATAGGTTACAATTTTAGATAACCTTAGAAAAAGGTATTGGATTGGGGTAATTGAGGACGACACGAGGAAATGGTTGAAGAAGTGTCGTAAGGATACCAATGCGGGTAATACACATGAATGAACCTGTATGATTAAGAATCAAGATAGAAGGAAATACGGGGAGATAAGAGACCACAGGACAATGTGAAATGGAAAATGAAGGTAACACGAGCAGACACTCGAGCGATGAGAGACATAATCATGACAAGATAGGAAATCTTGGCAAGCCACTGGATTATCTAATACCATGAATGAATGTTGAACACCGGACTATAAGCTCTATGAGCTGGGGAGAATAATAGGATTACTACTTGACGAGATCAAAAAAATCTCCCCGTAAAGTGCAATTGGCAGGAAGTCTTAGCCGTGAGACAATCAAAGGAATTGAATCTAAGTATAGTGACCAAGTCTGGCTGCAACAGAGAATTAGAAACAGGAACCATAATTGAGATTAGTGTTGCCTGAATATTTCGAAAGTATGAGAAAGGCTTCCAGTTATTGGAAGATAAGCTGACTACGACTACAGTTCTAACCCCTCCTGAGGGACTAGAGGGTTAGGTTATTATTGTAACACTTTGAGTGTTGGGCTAGGTTGTGTGCTGATGCAGCACGGTAAGGTTATAGCCTATGCTTCCCGACAGCTACGGGAGCATGAGAGGAGTTACCTTAGCCACGATTTAGAGTTGGCAGCAGTTATTCATGCCTTGAAGATTTGGTGGCATTAGTTATGTGGAGCTCAGGTGGATATTTATGCGGACCAGAAGAGTCTCCAGTATATCTTCGGACAGAGGAAGCCGAAATTGCGGCAAAGACAGTAATTAGAGTTGCGTAAGGATTATGATATTGACATCCTATACCATCCAGAGGAAGCCAATGAGATTACAAATTCTCTTAGTCGTAGATCTATGGGTAGTCTGTCAGATGGACAACCAGATAGACAGGACATGGTCAGTGAGATTCATCAGCTAGCGAGCCTAGGGGTTCGGCTAGTTGATTACGATAATAGTGGAGTTCAGATACGAGAGGTTGCCGAGTCTTCCCTCGTTGAGGAGGTGAAGAGGCGACAGTATAAGGATCCAGTTCTAGTGCGAAATTGAGATACGGCTCTCCGAAAGGAGAAAGGGCCTGTTTGGGTAACACAGGATGGGGTGCTGTGATATGAGGATAGATTGTGTGTGCCCGATGCTGCAGGACTTGTCAGCAGGTTTTAGGGGAGGCACGCAGTGCTCATTACTCTATTTGTTCGGGGTCGACTAAGATGTATCATGACCTCAGATGTATGTATTGTAAGATGACCTGGAGAGGGACGTAGCAGAGTTGTTGCTCAGTGTCCAATTGGCAGCAGGTCAAGGGTGAGCATCAGAAGCCCAGTGGGCTATTATCGACGATTGAGATTCCAACTTGGTAGTGAGAGGTGATTGATATGGATTATGTTATAGGGTTGCATCGTACTCAGAAGAAGTGCGACTCCTTATAGGTTATAGTAGACAGGCTGACAAAATCAGCCCATTTTTCTTCCGGTCAGGACCACTTACTCGGCTGAGGATTATGCTAGATTATATAGCAGGAAGATTGTGAGACTGTACGGGGTTCCTACATTTATGATGTCAGACAGATGAGCTCGGTTCTGGCTAACCTTAGAGGTTTTCCAGAAGGGGTTAGGGACACAGGTGAGTCTCAGTGTTGTATTTCACCCTCAGACCGACGGACAGGCATGTCATGTTATCCAGACACTTGAGGATAGGTGCAGGCCTGTGTTATTGATTTCAGGGTTAGAAAGGAGGATCTTTTGCCTCTCGTTGAGTTGCGTATAATATCCGTTACCATTCCAGTATTTAGATGGCCCTATATGAGGCCTTGTATGGAAGGAAGTGCACGTCTCCGATAGGCTGGTTCGATGCGGGCGAGGTTCAGTTAGTCGGGCCGAACTTGATTCAGCAGGCTGTGGATAAGGTGAAGCTTATCCAGGAGAGGTTATTAACAGCTCAGAGTCGACAGAAGTCGTATGTAGATAATCGGCGTCGACACTTGGAGTTTGAGATTAACGATTGGGTCTTCTTGCAGGTGTCACCCATGAAGGGTGTGATGAGGTTTGGGAAGAAGGGGAAACTTAGCCCAAGGTACATTGGGCCTTATCAGATTGTCCGTAGAGTAGGCAAGGTTGCCTATGAATTGGATCTGCCGTCCGATTTGGAGGCAGTACATCCGGTCTTTCATGTTTCTATGTTACAGAAGTGTATCGGAGAGCCCCGTAGCGATACTTGATTGCCAGGTCAGGCGACTGCGGACAAAGGACGTGGCTTCCATAAAAGTCTTGTGGAAGAACGAGAATAAAGAGGATATGACTTGGAAAGCAGAGGAGGACATGATGAAGAAGTATCCTCACTTATTCCCTACACCTCCAGGTAACTCACTTTCCTACTTGTCGATTTTAATTGACATTATGCTTAAGTGTTGTTGTGGCCATGTGTGGCGTTCTTGATGTTGTGGGGTATAGTTAAGAGGGACTATGTCGATATCTGATTTGATTGAACTTAGAAGGAATATTCGGGACGAATGTTTCTAAGGGGGGGAGAATGTTACACCCCGTAGTTTTAGGGTATGTATATGAGGACGTACGTAAGAAAATGTGACCTTAAGTTTGTAAAGGAAGAAAGATTTCTTTTTCCTACGAAAAATATTCCGAACCTCGTGAAGGAAAAACGTTTATTATTGGGAATTGGATTCTCAATTTTGGTATTTAAGATTATAGGATTTATAAGAATTATGGAATTTTATTTCCAGATTTGGTCATGTGGGGTCCACCCGGAAAATTTTACGTTTTGTGGGGACCACAAGATTTCCGATATTTTAACCAATTATTGAGACTTTGGAGAGATAAAATATTTTGGACCAATAGGCGGGCGACACGTGTCACCCCCGTGTGGGCCCAAGTGGGGCGAGAATGATTGAGCCAAGTGGCTCAAGTTATTTGTTGGACAAGTGGACAAATGGGACCCACACACACTTGTCCCCAATCTCATCCACACACTTGTTTTAATCCTAGCCCTTGGTTGTCTTATATATACACATCTTGAGGTTGAAGACTTCAACACTTAGAAAATTTCAAGAGTTATACTCCCTCCCTTTGAGACCCTCTCGGCACCCCACTCCCCTTATTGAAGAACAATTATTCAATTGTTGTTGATTAATCCCAATACTTAAACCAGGTGTCCCTAGTAGTGTTCTAAGGATATTCCAACACAAAAATCTCGGAAGTACTACGTTAATCCGTTAGTCGCAACGTGAAACCCTAAGGTGATCTTCATATTTTTGGATGAAGCTTGAAGAGAAGTTGTTTAGGAACTTCCAAGGGTTGCTTGGAGTGGATTGGAACGTAAGGATTAGGAGCTAAAGTTTCTAAGGACCGACTTTTAGATCTTGGAATAATTTGGGCTAATTGAGGTAATAATCTTTGTCCTTCTAATGTAATTGGAGATTACATGTTATAGTAGTATATAAATTGATTATGTGATATGTGGAAGGAAGATTGAAATGATTTGGACCTTAATAAGATGTTAAAACCGAATTGACATGCTAGCCATTAAAATTGTTAAAACATTACCTATTACTTGTTGACATGAATGAATCTTGTTGATAAACAAGTTAATATAACTTATATAAAGATTGGAATATAAGTTGGAATTATAAAGAAGTAATAAAACAATTTTGGCATGCTAGCCGAAAAATGGACAGTTTTGATTGCAGTAGTTGGCCAAGAACACCAACTAAAGGACTGGACTAATGTATTGTATTAATGGACTAATGGATTGTTTTTACATTGGACTATGGACTAGTATTAGTGGACAACTTTGGTAGATTAAGGGGCTGAATTTTACACGTCCAGTTAGGCGTGTAATCCCCTTTGACTTGCTGAATTGTTGCGTCTTAAATGTGGCATTTGATTATTGATTTTGGGCCTTGAAAAAGGTGGAAAAGTACGTTGAAACAGGAGAAGTGCTGCCCAATTTTCTGTAGAATAAGAGACCTTACACTTAGAATTTTTCTACCTTGAAAATCTAGAAGTTGATAGCCGTATAATGGTCATTATAGGTTGATATTCTACAGGCGACATATTCAACTTAGCGAGAGGATTAAGCCGAAGAGGTATGTGAACTCTTCCTATCCTCTTGAGCATGATTATTATGAAATATATAGTACGGTAGACGCACGTGTGTTAAATGAATTTGGTTTCATTTTGATGTCCTTGACTTGCCTTCTAAATCTTAAGAGCTTTGAATTATTCTAAAAAGTTGTGAATCATTATTCAGAAAGAAATTGATACTTGGTTTTAAAAGAATAAGTTATATTGGTTCCCCAAATGAATGTGATTGTTTTGAATTGCTTAAAACATAAGTGTTATAATAGCTTTATGGGAAGTTAGTTATAACGACTTTAGGAGGATAAAAAAACAGTTTACTTACTTGATTTTAAAGGCCTTGTAATGATTTTTTGAAGGTGTAGTAACTTGGTTCGATAAGTAAACGTGTCTTGATACTACGAGTATTAGTGTCTTGAGACTTTTATGTTAAGGGGTTTTTCTTAATTTGCCTATGTTGTTTACGATAGCCGGTTGCGCTTACATTATATCACCTATTATGGGGTCAACCCCCTAGCCATGTTGCGTTGTTCACATTCCGCGGGTTTGCTCCCCCCGATGCGAGGAGTACCTCATGCGGGTCCAAGGGGCTAATGCGGGACGGGGTCCTATGCGAGGAATACCATCATGCGAGTCCAAGGGGCTCATGCAGGACAGGGTCCTATGTGTTACATTCCGTGGGTTTGCTTCCCCCTATGCGAGGAGTACCTCATGCGGGTCCACGCGGCCTATGCGGACTAAGAGAGTCCAGGAACAGGATTTGCACAATGATACTATGGGAGAATGGCCCTAGTTTGATCATTGACTTCTTATTCAGAACCGAAAAAGTTACACTTATTTACTCTCATATATACTAAGGCACAGTGTACTGTTAATTGGTTTATCATACATGTCTCTGCATTTATTATTAGACTATTGTGATTTTATTATAGTACTTTCAGTTTCACATACTTGGTACCTATTGTACTGACCTCCTTCTGGGGGGCTGCGTTCATGCCGCAGGTAGAGGTACACCGGTTGTTGATCCTCGCTCATAGGATCGCAGTTCTGCGTTTTGGGAAGCTCTGTTTCTCTGGAGGCTTATCTTTTGGTATGGTTCCCTGAAATTATAGGTACATGTACATTCAGGGGTATGGCGGGGCCCTGTCCCGTCATAGTTGTTATGTCAAAAACTCTTAGAGGTCTGTAGTCCTGTTGTGGGTTGGATTTGTAAAGGATATAACTGTTCGGGCTTTTTGATATTTATATATATGTTGAAAGGCGACCTTATCGGTTAGCCTGTTTCCTATTGTACATTGTTCCATGTCTATGAGTTTATTCCGCTGGTTTTCTCTGATGTATACCTACTAGGGTGCCCGGGTAAGGCACCAGTTGCGGGCCCGAGGTCGGGTCGTGACAAAAGTGGTATGAAATATTTTGGACGAATAGGAGGGCGACACGTGTCACCCCCATGTGGCCCATGTTGGGCGACAATGAGTGAACAAGTGGCAAAACAAGTGTCTTGAGATATTTATTGGACAAGTGGCTTATGGGACCCACATACACTTGTCCCCAATCTCAACCACACACTTGATTTGATCCTAGCCCTTGGTTGTCTTATATATACACACCTTGGGGTTGAAGACTTCAACACTTAGAAAATTTTGAGCAAAACCTTTGCTCTCTAAAGGGTGTTCTCGGCCAAGGTTGGGCAGATTTCATCCAACTTTGAAGAGGTATATCTCCTGGTATATGAGGAGGTTTTAGGTGTTTCAAAAGTATAAAATGAAGTTCGTCGAGTCTAGTTTCCAACGCAACAAACCGTTTGTCAATCGGACATCGGAGTAAAGAGTTATGGACGTCACAAGTTCAGCTGACAAAACAGTGAGCAAAAAACGCTACACTAGGTCGAAAATGAGGGTGAAACCCTAGGCTTATTTGTCGACTTTTGGGAATGAAAACTTGATGAGAAGTTGGTTATAAGCTTGTGGTGGATGCTTGTGTATGATTGGAACGTAAATGAAAAGAGCTAAACATGCTAAGGATCGATTTTAGATCTTGGAATAATTTGGGCTTATTGAGGTAATAATCTTTGTCCTTCTAATGTAATTGGAAATTACATGTTATAGTAGTATATAAATGAGTATGTGATTTGTGGAAGGAATATTGAAAAGATTTGGACCTTAATAAGTTGTTAATAACCGAAATTGATATGCTAGACATTAAAGATGTTAAAACCGAAAAAATGGCATGCTAGCCATTAAAGTTGTTAAAACATTACCTATTACTTGTTGACATGAAGGAATCTTGTTAATAACAAGTTAATATAACTTATATAAAGATTGGAATATAAGTTGGAGGATTATAAAGAAGTAATGAAACAATAATGGCATGCTAGCCGAAAACTGGATAGTTTTGATTGTAGTAGTTGGCCAAGGACACCAACTAAAGGACTGGACTATGGACCGTTTTTACATTGGACTATGGACCGTTTTTACATTGTACTATGGACTGTTTTTACAATGGACTATGGACTGTTTTTACATTGGACTATGGACTAATTTTAATGGACAATTTTTGTAGATTAAGGGGCTGAATTTTATACGTCCTTCTTGGCGTGTAATCCCCTTTGAAATCTGATTTTTGTTGCGCCTTAAATATGACATGTTGGTTATTGATTTCGAGCCTTGAAAAAGGTGGAAAAGTACGCAGAAACAGGGGAAGTGCTGCCCAATTTTCCGTAGAATAAGAGACCTTATGCTTAGAAATATTCTACGAAGAAAACTAGAAGTTGATAGACATGTTATGGTTATTATAGGTTGATATTCTACGTGCGGCATATTCGACTTGGCAAGTGGATTAAGCCGAGGAAGTATGTGACTCTTCCTATCCTCTTGAGCATGATTGTTGTGAAATATATAGTACGGTAGACGTACGTGTGTTAAATGAATTTGGTTTCATTTTGATGTCCTTGACTTGACTTCTAAATCTTAAGAGCCTTGAATTATTCTAAAAAGTTGTGAATCATTATTCGGAAAGGAATTGATACTTGGTTTTAAAAGAATAAGTTCTTTGGTTTCTCAAAAGAGTGTGATTGTTTGAATTGCTTAAGATATAAGTGTTATAATAGCTTTATGAGAAGTTAGTTATAACGACTTAAGGAGGATAAAAGAACGGTTTACTTACTTGATTTTAAAGGCCTTGTAATGATTTTCTGAAGGTGTAGTAACTTGGTTTGATAAGTAAACGTGTCTTGATACTACGAATATTAATGTCTTGAGATTTTTTGTGTTAAGGAGGGTTTCCTAATTTGCTTATGTTGTTTACGATGGCCGGTTGTGTTTGTATTATATCACTTAAACCCTGGCCATGTTACGTTGTTCATATTCCGCGGGTTAGCTACCCCCGATGCGAGGAGTACCTCATGCGGGTCCACGCAACCTATGCGGACTGAAGGGGGGGGGATTCCAGGAATTACCGCAGGTTTGCTACCCCCGATGCGAGGAGTAGCTCATGCGGATCCACGCGACCTATGTGGTGAAGGGAGTCGAGATTAGGGTTTGCACAATGATACTATGGGCGAATGGCCCTAGTTTGATCATTGGTCGCCTATTCGTAAGCCAAAGTTACACATATTTGCTCTCATATATACTATGGCGCGTATCGTTAATTGGTTTTGCATACGTATGCGTGGATTTGTTTTGGACTATTGTGATTTCATTACAAGATTTCGGGCCACATACTGTACCTGTTATCGACCTCCTTGGCCGCGTTCATGCCGCAGGTAGAGGTACACCGGTAGTTGATCCTCGCTCATAGGATCATGGTTCTGCGTTTTGGGAAGCTCCATTCTCCGGAGGCTTATCTTTTGGTATGGTTCCATGTCAGTGTAGGTACATGTACATTCAGGGGTATGGCGGTGCCCTGTCCCGTCATAGTTGTTAGGTCAAAAACTCTTAGAGGTCTGTAGTCCTGTTTTGAGTTGGGTTTGTACAGGATATAACTGTTCGGGCTTTGTTATTTATAAATATATGTTGAAAGGAAACCTTATCGGTTAGCCAGTTTCTTATTTTTCATTGTTCCATGTTTATGAGTTATTCCGCTGGTTTTCTCTGATGTATACCTACTAGGGTGCCCGGGTAAGGCACCAATTGCGGGCCCGAGGTCGGGTCGTGACAAAAGTGGTATCAGAGCAGTTAGTCCTCAGAAAGTGTCTACAGATCGTATCTAGTAGAGTCTTGATTATCGGCGTGTTGTGCACCACACCTATAATCAGGAGGCTACAGGATATTTAGGATTGGTTTCCATTCTTCTCACTCTAAGATCGTGCGATAGAGCTGTGTTGTTAGGGTAGTCTATCCCTAACGAGTTATGTTGATTGCAACTATGAGAAAGACAACAGTGACCCAAAAAATGATGTTATGGATTGCGTATCCAAGTTGGTAAGAATTGATGCATAGTTGGTATATTGATGTACAGTTGTACGGATTTAGGTATGAGGGTCATATATGTGTTGCCTAGGATGATTAGAGATTACCAAGAATTGGTAAGAACTAATAGATACCGAGAAGGTATGAAACAGTTTAGTGAATTCTCATCAAGGTTTTATGTGCTAATTGGAAATAACTAGGAAATGATGAGCTGTCTGAGAGGGTAATGAACCCTTAAAGAAATCATGTTAAGAGACTTAATGGAAGACTAAGTAAATGGATTAAGCTACGTGGTATGCTTAAAAGAATTGTACGGATGAGATCCGTATGGAGTAATTATGGTTGTTGGGGTTAAGACAACACGAGTGTGGATTTATGAGAAGCTATCTTACCCGTATGCGGGGAAAGGTAATGTAGGCTCGGGGCATGAAAATTGTGAGCCTATGAATATTGATAACCGCTGAGACCTTAGGTGTATAAGCCTTTTCGGGTAGTAAGAATTGATTCAGACAAAGAATAAGAATTAAGTGGGACTATGAGTCGGGTTGTGGACCAAATGCGGGTCAACCTATAGCCCAAATTGGAGCAGGGTCAATTGAGGGTGGTCTCTCTACGTGACAGGGTCACGAGGGTGTAAGGCCCAAGCCTATTTAATCGTTGTACGAGTTCCACTGGAACCGGATCGTGAGTGCCGGGAATGGCCTTAAATGTTAGATATAGTAACTCCGAGGATTTGAAAGACAGAAGCAGTAATAGAAATTATGTACGTATAACTAGAATAAGTTCGAATGCGGAAAAATGCGACCCGATGAAGAAAGAGAGCAACCAGTGTAAAATAATAGAGCCTGAATCCATAAGAACCTTTCGAGGTAGCTACACCCGTAAGTGTTGGAGTGGTAGCTGAGCGGGTATATAAGATTTTCCCGGTGATGATACAGTCGTCAGACCCTAGCAGACCTAGTAGAGTCGGATATGACAGACTTTGAGGTCATTATGGGTATGGACTAGTTGGCTATAGAGAGAGATGGGTTCGATTCAAGTTTCCCGGCGAGCCGGATATCGAGTGGAAAGGAAGGAAAGTGAACGATTTGAGTTTTGAACGTTAAGAGACGGGGATAAGAACGTAAGATTATGAAAGGGAGATAAGCTCTCTCCCCCACGTAAAAGGATAGTTTTACGTATTATTGAGGGTTATGCGTACCCATATTGTTAGGCCATAAAGTCTCCGGCTTCGTTATGCAGTAAGTTACAATGTTAGATAACCGTGGGAAAAATATTGTGTTGGGGTAATTGAGGACGACATTAGGAAATGGTCGAGGAAATGTCGTAAGGACATAAATACAGGTGGTACGCGTGAATGTAATAGTATAATGAAGGGTTATGACCAGAATGATAAAAGAGAATGCAACTATGGTTGTACGTTGCACGAGATATAATTACCCCAGACTAGTATAAAGACCATTAGAGTATGATGGGTAGTTTGAACACATGACTATAAGCTCTATGAGATGGGAGGAATAATAGGATTACTACTTGACGAGATCAAGGAAATCTCCCCCAAAAGTGCGATTGACAAGAAGTCTTAGCCGTGAGACAAGTGAAGGATTTGCAATCTAAAGTATAGTAACCAAGTTTGGTTGCAACAGAAGACTGGAAACATGAATCATGATTAAGAATGTATCATGCCCGAATATTTCAGAAGTGCGAGAAAAGCTGCCAGTTATTGAAAGATCAGCTGACTACGACTACAGTTCTAACACCTCCTGAGGGACTTGAGGGATAGGTTATTATTGTGACACTTTGAGTGATGGGCTGGTGGTGTGCCGATGCATCACGGTAAGGTAATAGCCTATGCTTCCTGACAGCTACGGGAGCATGAGAGGAGTTACCCTAGCCCCAATTTTGAGATTGACAGCAGTTATTCATGCCTTGAAGACTTGGAGGCATTAATTATGTGGAGATCAGGTGGATATTTTTACAGACCACAAGAGCCTCCAGTATATCTTCAGCCAGAAGGAGCTGAAATTGCGACAAGAAAGGTAATTAGAGTTGCGTAAGGATTACGATGTCGACATCCTATGCACCCAGAGGAAGCCATTGAGATTACATATGCTCTTAGTCGTAGATCTATGGGTAGTCCATCTGATGGACAGCCAAATAGACAGGACATGGTCTGTGAGATTCATCAGCTAGCGAGCCTAGGGGTTCGGCTGGTTGATTCCGATAATAGTGGAGTTCAGAAATGAGAGGTTGCCGAGTCTTCCCTCGTTGAGGAGGTGAAGCGGCGACATTATAAGGATCCAGTTCTACTACGGGATTGAGATACGACCCTCTGAGAGGAGAAGGGCCAGTTTGTGTAGCACCAGATGGGGTGCTATAATATGAGGATAAATTGTGTGTTCCTGATGCTGCAGGACTTGTCAGCAGGTTTTAGGGGAGGCACGCAGTGCTCATTACTCTATTTTTTTTCGGGGTCGACTAAGATGTATCATAACCTCAGATGTATGTATTGGTAAGACGACGTGGAGAGGGACGTAGCAGAGTTGTTGCTTAGTGTCCAATTGGCAGCAGGTCAAGGGTGAACATCAGAAACCCATTGGGCTATTATCGACGATTGAGATCCCGACTTGGTAGTGGGAGGTGATTGATATGAATTATGTTATAGGGTTGCATCATAGTCAGAGGAAGTGCGACTCCTTATGGGTTATAGTAGACAGGCTGACGAAATCAACTCACTTTCTTCCAGTTAGGACGACTTATTCGGCCGAAGATTATGCTAGACTTATCCGAGAGATTGTGAGACTGCACAGGGTTCCTATATTTATGATTCCAGACAGATGAGCTCAGTTACGGCTAATTTCTGGAGGTCTTTCCAGAAGGGATTAGAGACGCAGGTGAGCCTCAGTACTGCATTCCATCCTCAGACCGACGGACAGACAGAGCGTACTACCCAGACACTTGAGGATATGCTACGGGCCTGTGTTTTAGATTTCAGAGGTAGCTGGGAGGATCATTTACCTCTAGTTGAGTTTGCGTATTATAACAACTACCATTCCAGTATCCATATGGCGCCTTATGAAGCCTTGTATGGAAGGAAGTGCAGGTTGCCGATAGGCTGGTTCGATGTGGGCGAGGTTCAGTTAGTCGGGCCGGACGTGATTCAGCAGGCGGTGGATAAGGTGAAGCTATCTAGGGAAGGTTATTAGCAGCTCAGAGTCGACAGAAGTCGTATGCAGATACTCGGCGTCGACACTTGGAGTTTGAGTTTGACGATTGGGTCTTCTTGAAGGTGTCACCCATGAAGGGTGTGATGAGATTTGGGAAGAAGGGGAAACTTAGCCTAAGGTACATTGGGCCTTATTAGATTGTACGTAGAGTAGGCAAGGTTTCCTATAAGTTAGATCTGCCGTCCGATCTGGAGGGAGTACATCCGGTCTTTCATGTTTTTATGTTGCGAAAGTGTATCGGAGATCCATCCAGAGTGTTCCCGGTTAGGGATGTCCTGGTGACAGAGGGGTTATCGTATGAGGAGAGTACCATAGCGATACTTGATCGCCAGGTCAGGCGACTGCGGACAAGGGACGTAGCTTCCGTAAAAAGTCTTGTGGCCATGTGTGGCGTTCTTGGTTATGTTGGGTATAGTTAAGAAGGACTATGCCGATATCAGATTTGATTAAACTCGGAAGGAACATTCGGGACGAATGTTTCTAAGGGGGGAAAAATGTTACACCCCGTAGTTTCAGGGTATGTATATGAGGACGTACGCAAGATAATGCGACCTTAAGTTTGAAAAGGATGAAAGATTTCTTTTTCCTACGGAAAATATTCCGAACTACGTGAAGGAAAAATGTTTGTTATTGGGAATTGGATTCTCAATTTTGGTATTTAAGACTTTGAGGATTTATAAGATTTATGGAATTTTATTTCCAGATTTGGTCATGTGGGGCCCACCCGGGAAATTTTACGTTTTTGTGGGGCCCACAAGGTTTTCGATATTTGACCAATTATTGAGATTTTGGGGAGATGAAATATTTTGGACGAATAGGAGGGCGACACGTGTCACCCCATGTGGCCCATGTTGGGCGAAAATGAGTGAACAAGTGGCAAGACAAGTGTCTTGAGATATTTGTTGGACAAGTGGCTTGTGGGACCCACATACACTTGTCCCCAATCTCAACCACACACTTGATTTGATCCTAGCCCTTGGTTGTCTTATATATACTGTTACACCCTGTAATTCCAGGACATGTTTATAAGAACGTACGTAAGAACTCAAAAACGTTAAGATTTGAGACTAGTAAAAATTTATCGAAATTATGAAAATGTCGGGAAATGAAATATTGCGACAAATGGGAGGGTGACATGTGTCACACACCCACCCCCCCTTGGATGGTCTTGGTCGAATGGACCAAGGGTATAAAGGTCATTTGACCAAAGCAAAGATGAGCAAGTCTTGCAAGCTAGAGCTTATACACTTATAGATCTTTTAAATGGAATGCATCCAAGCCACACAATTGTTCTAATCTTGACCCTCCATGTTGTTATATAATCACACTAGCAGCAAGACAAGCTTCCCACACTTAGTAAAATTTTCAAGAAACTTGTTCATGTCTAAAGTGCTCTCGGGTTAGGGGTCTTTTGAAGAAGAAAAATTTTCGTTTGTGGTTCAATAATCCCAAGACTTTAAACCAAGGTTCCTAAGGGTATTGTAAGGATATCTCAATAGAAAGATCCCGGAAAAGTGTCGTTTTTGCATTAGTCGCAAGGTGAAAACCTAAGTCGCTTTCATAGGTTTTGATTGGAAATTGAAGGAGAGTTGTTTGTGAAATTCTAAGGGCTTCAAGTGGAGGATTGGAGTGTCAAGGAAAGGAGCTAAGTTGCTAAGGAGAGACTTCGGATCTTGAAGTTGGATTAAGGCTTGTCAAGGTAACAATCTTGTTCTCTTAGTGTTATAAGATTACATATTGTTGTAGTTATACATTTTAACAAGCATGAGATATATGTATTGGAAATTTATAAGTATTATGGATATTGGAAGCCTAAATCCGAAATGACCTTGTTAGCCATTTGAAATTGAAATACAATTTGGTCGATAGTTAGAATCGTCGCATGTTATCTAATTTAAGATTGTAGTTGTTATAATCGATTGCGGCTATATAACATATTAGACTAAACAACTTGGATTGAAAAAAGAATTGGAAAAGACTTTGTGTTGTTGTACCTCAAATTGCCGAGAATGACATTGTCTTTTGGACTAGTTTGATATCAATTATGGGGCAGAATTTTACACGTCCTGTTAGGCGTGTAATCCCCTTTTGTTAGCTACAATGTTGAGCCTTAAATGTGGCATGTTTGGTTATTGAATTCGGGCCTTGAAAAAGGTGGAAAAGTACGTAGAAATAAAGGAAGTGCTGTCCGATTTTCCGTATAATTTGGTGACTTTACACTTAGAATATTCTACGTTTGAAGCTAGAAGTTAATAGACGTATTATGGTCATTATAGGTTGACATACTACGTACGGCATATTGGACTTAGCAAGTGGATCGAACCGAAGAGGTATGTGGAACTTTTCTTATCTCTTGAGCATGAGTAGTTATAAATGTATAGTACGGTAGACGTACGAGCTTTAAATGAATTCAGTTTCATTTGGTATCCTTGACTTGTTTTAAGAATGTCCAAGTTGGTTGAGTTAGAGAATTAACTCACTTGTTGTTAAAAGGATAAGAATGTCTTAGTGTCTAAAGCATAAAGTTAGTATAACGGCTTTATGGGAAGTTGGTTATAATAACTTTATGGAAAGTTAAAGGAATGCTTTACTCTAGGGATGTAAATAAGGATAAAATGACTTGAAATGAAGAAGGGCAAATTGATTTGAAGGCATCAATTGCTTAAAGTTTTAAAGTAAAAAGTCACTTGGTTTAGAAGCCTATAAATGTATTTCTAAAAGGTATTGTGACTTGTCTTGAAAAGTAGATATGACTTGATACTACGGTTATTAGTATCTTGGAGTTTTATATGAAAAAGAGTCATTTTAAATGAATAGAAGTACGTAGTACATGGGTTAAATTCCCGGATCTTTCATGATACGATAGTGCCTTAAGTTAAAAGAAATGAGAGTATATGTTAATTAAGTCAAATGAGAAGTTAAGGGGTTTCTTAACTTGTTTATTTTATTTATAGTAGCCGGTTGTGCTTGTGATATATTGTTCATTACGGGGTCATTCCCCGGGCTTGTGGCATTTGCATATTCCGTGGATTTGCTACCCACAATGCGAGGAATACCTCATGCGAGTCCGTAGGGCTCATGCGGGTGAAATAGTCCTATGCGGGGCGGACCAGTCCTATGCGAGGAAATTACCTCATGCGGGTCCATCTGGCTATCACGGGTGAAATAGTCTAGGAGTAGGATTGCGTGATAATACTACGGGCGGATGGTCTAGGTTAATCACATGCTTCTATTTTAAGAAGAAAATGTATATTTTGTTACTCTCATTGTTAGTAAGGCACAATATCATTAATTTGATTATCATACATGTCTCGACTTTATTTTAGACTTATGATGTAAATTGCAGTATTTTTCCAGTTTTACATACTTGGTACATATTGTGTACTGACCCCCTTTCCTCGGGGCTGCGTTAAATGCGCGGTAGGGGAGTAGCGGTGGTGGATCCTCATTCTTAGGATCACTGATCGGTTGTCAGAAGCTCCATTTCTCCGGAGGCTTGTCTTTTTGTACGGTTTCCCTGATGTTGTAGATTTATGTACATTCAAGGGTATGGCGGGGCCCTGTCCCGTCATAGTTGTTATTCTTAGAGGTCTGTAGTCATATCTTGTGAATTGGGTTGTAAGAACAAAGATGTAACTGTTATTTTTGGTTATGTATATTTCACGGAAGGTGGCCTTATCGGCTAGCCTGTTGATATTTACTGTCTAGTATTTTATGAGTATTTGTATGTTCTGCTGCTATTCTCTGATGTATACCTGTAAGGGGTGCCCAGGTAGGGCACCAGTCGCGGGCCCAGGGTCGGGTCTTGACATATACAAACCTTGGGGTTGAAGACTTCAACACTTAGAAAATTTTGAGCAAAACCTTTGCTCTCTAAATGGTGTTCTCGACCAAGTTTGGGAAGATTTCAGCCAAATTTGAAGAGGTATATCTCCTGGTATACGAGGAGTTTTTAGGTGTTTCAAAAGCATAAAATGAAGTTCGTCGAGTCTAGTTTCCAACGCAACAAACAGTTCGTCAATCGGACATCGGAGTAAAGAGTTATGGACGTCACAAATTCAGATGACAAAACAGTGAGCAAAAAACGCTACACTAGGTCGAAAATGAGGGTGAAACCCTAGGCTTGTTCGTCGACTTTTCGGAAGCAAAACTTGAAGAGAAGTTGGTTATAAGCTTGTGGTGGATGCTTGTGTATGATTGGAACGTAAAGGAAAGGAGCTAAACATACTAAGGACCGACTTTAGATCTTGGAATAATTTGGGCTTATTGAGGTAATAATCTTTGTACTTCTAATGTAATTGGAGATTACATGTTATAGTAGTATATAAATGAGTATGTGATTTGTGGAAGGAAGATTGAAAAGATTTGGACCTTAATAAGCTGTTAATAACCGAAATTGGCATGCTAGCCATTAAAGATGTTAAAACCGAAAAATTGGCATGCTAGCCATTCAAGTTGTTAAAACATTACCTATTACTTGTTGACATGAAGGAATCTTGTTAATAACAAGTTAATATAACTTATATAAATATTGGAATATAAGTTGGAGGATTATAAAGAAGTAATGAAACAATAATGGCATGCTAGCCGAAAACTGGACAGTTTTGATTGTAGTAGTTGGCCAAGGACACCAACTAAAGGACTGGACTATGGACTGTTTTTACGTTGGACTATGGACTGTTTTTACATTGGACTATGGAATGTTTTTACATTGGACTATG
This sequence comes from Przewalskia tangutica, assembly GCA_029844215.1. NCBI lineage: Eukaryota > Viridiplantae > Streptophyta > Magnoliopsida > Solanales > Solanaceae > Przewalskia > Przewalskia tangutica. The sequence goes on from CM056718.1 coordinate 112,895,630, forward strand.
GACTAATTTTAATGGACAGTTTTTGTAGATTAAGGGGCTGAATTTTATACGTCCTACTTGGCGTGTAATCTCCTTTGAAATCTGATTTTTGTTGCGCCTTAAATGTGGCATGGTGGTTATTGATTTCGGGCCTTGAAAAAGGTGGAAAAGTACGTAGAAACAGGGGAAGTGCTGCCCAATTTTCCATAGAATAAGAGACCTTATGCTTAGAAATATTCTACGAAGAAAACTAGAAGTTGATAGACGTGTTATGGTTATTATAGGTAGATATTCTACGTGCGGCATATTCAACTTGGCAAATGGATTAAGCCGAGGAGGTATGTGACTCTTCTTATCCTCTTGAGCATGATTGTTGTGAAATACATAGTACGGTAGACGTACGTGTGTTAAATGTTTGGTTTCATTTTGATGTCCTTGACTTGACTTCTAAATCTTAAGAGCCTTGAATTATTCTAAAAAGTTGTGAATCATTATTCGGAAAGGAATTGATACTTGGTTTTAAAAGAATAAGTTCTTTGGTTTCTCAAAAGAGTGTGATTGTTTGAATTGCTTAAGATATAAGTGTTATAATAGCTTTATGGGAAGTTAGTTATAACGACTTAAGGAGGATAAAAGAACGGTTTACTTACTTGATTTTAAAGGCATTGTAATGATTTTCTGAAGGTGTAGTAACTTGGTTTGATAAGTAAACGTGTCTTGATACTACAGATATTAATGTCTTGAGATTTTTTTGTGTTAAGGAGGTTTTCCTAATTTACTTATGTTGTTTACGATGGCCGGTTGTGTTTGTATTATATCACTTAAACCCTGGCCATGTTACATTGTTCATATTCCGTGGGTTAGCTACCCCCGATGCGAGGAGTACCTCATGCGGGTCCACGCGACCTATGTGGGTGAAGGGAGTCCAGAATTACATGGTTTGCTACCCCCGATGCGAGGAGTACCTCATGCGGGTCCACGCGACCTATGCGGACTGAAGGGGGGGGGGGGTGAGTCCAGGATTAGGGTTTGCACAATGATACTATGGGCGAATGGCCCTAGTTTGATCATTGGCTTCCTATTCAGAACCGACAAAGTTACACTTATTTACTCTCATATATACTAAGGCACATTGTACTGTTAATTGGTTTATCATACATGTCTCTGCATTTATTATTAGACTATTGTGATTTTATTATAGTACTTTCAGTTTCACATACTTGGTACCTGTTGTACTGACCTCCTTCGGGGGGCTGCGTTCATGCCGCAGGTAGAGGTACACCGGTAGTTGATCCTCGCTCATAGGATCACAGTTCTGCGTTTTGGGAAGCTCCGTTTCTCCGGAGGCTTATCTTTTGATATGGTTCCCTGTCAGTGTAGGTACATGTACATTCAGGGTTATGGCGGGGCCCTGTCCCGTCATATTTGTTAGGTCAAAAACTCTTAGAGGTCTGTAGTCCTGTTGTGAGTTGGGTTTGTAAAGGATATAACTGTTCGGGCTTTGTTATTTATAAATATATGTTGAAAGGCGACCTTATCGGTTAACCTGTTTCTTATTTATCATTGTTCCATGTTTATGAGTTATTCCACTGGTTTTCTCTGATGTATACCTACTAGGGTGCCCGGGTAAGACACCAGTTGCGGGCTCGAGGTCGTGTCGTGACACTAAGTATCGACTTTTAGATCTTGGAATAATTTGGGCTTATTGAGGTAATAATCTTTGTCCTTCTAATGTATTTGGAGATTACATGTTATAGTAGTATATAATTGAGTATGTGATATGTGGAAGGAAGATTGAAAAGATTTGGACCTTAATAAGATGTTAAAACCGAATTGGCATGCTAGCCATTAAAATTGTTAAAACATTACCTATTACTTGTTGACATGAAGGAATCTTGTTGATAAATAAGTTAATATAACTTATATAAAGATTGGAATATAAGTTGGAATTATAAAGAAGTAATAAAACAATTTTGGCATGCTAGCCGAAAACTGGACAGTTTTGATTGCAGTAGTTGGCCAAGAACACCAACTAAAGGACTGGACTAATGTATTGTATTAGTGGACTAATGGACTGTTTTTACATTGGACTATGGAATAGTATTAGTGGACATCTTTGGTAGATTAAGGGGCTGAATTTTACACGTCCAGTTAGGCGTGTAATCCCCTTTGACTTGCTGAATTGTTGCGCCTTAAATGTGGCATTTGGTTATTGATTTCGGGCCTTGAAAAAGGTGGGAAAGTATGTTGAAACAGGGGAAGTGCTGCCCAATTTTCCATAGAATAAGAGACCTTACACTTAGAATTTTTCTACCTTAAAAAGCTAGAAGTTGATAGCCGTATAATGGTCATTATAGGTTTACATTCTACAGGTGGCATATTCAACTTAGCGAGAGGATAAAGCCGAAGAGCTATGTGAACTCTTCCTATCCTCTTGAGCATGATTATTATGAAATATATAGTACGGTAGACGTACATGTGTTAAATGAATTTGGTTTCATTTTGATGTCCTTGACTTGACTTCTAAATCTTAAGAGCTTTGAATTATTCTAAAAAGTTGTGAATCATTATTCAGAATGAAATTGATACTTGGTTTTAAAAGAATAAGTTCTCTTGGTTTCCCAAATGAATGTGATTGTTTTGAATTGCTTAAAACATAAGTGTTATAATAGCTTTATGGGAAGTTAGTTATAACGACTTTAGGAGTATAAAAGAACAGTTTACTTACTTGATTTTGAAGGCCTTGTAATGTTTTCTGAAGGTATAGTAACTTGGTTTGATAAGTAAACGTGTCTTGATACTATGGGTATTAGTGTCTTGAGACTTTTATGTTAAGGGGTTTTTCTTAATTTGCCTATGTTGTTTACGATAGCCGGTTGCGCTTATATTATATCACTTATTATGGGGTCAACCGTGGCCATGTTGCGTTGTTCACATTCCGCGGGTTTGCTCCCCCCGATGCGAGGAGTACCTCATGCGGGTACAAGGGGCTCATGCGGGACGGGGTCCTATGCGAGGAATACCCTCATGCGACCAAGGGGCTCATACGGGACAGGGTCCTATGTGTTACATTCCGCGGGTTTGCTTCCCCCGATGCGAGGAATACCTCATGCGGGTCCACGCGACCTATGCGGACTAAGAGAGTCCAGGAACAGGATTTGCACAATGATACTATGGGCGAATGGCCCTAGTTTGATCATTGGCTTCCTATTCAGAACTGACAAAGTTACACTTATTTACTCTCATATATACTAAGGCACATTGTACTGTTAATTGGTTTATCATACATGTCTCTGCATTTATTATTAGACTATTGTGATTTCATTACAGTACTTTCAGTTTCACATACTTGGTACCTGTTGTACTGACCTCCTTCGGGGGGTTGCGTTCATGCCGCAGGTAGAGGTACACCGGTTGTTGATCCTCGCTCATAGGATCACAGTTCTGCGTTTTGGGAAGCTCCGTTTCTCCGGAGGCTTATCTTTAGGTATGGTTCCCTGAAATTGTAGGTACATGTACATTCGGGGTATGGCGGGGCCCTGTCCCGTCATAGTTGTTATGTCAAAAACTCTTAGAGGTCTGTAGTCCTGTTGTGGGTTGGATTTGTAAAGGATATTAATGTTCGGGCTTTTTGATATTTATATATATGTTGAAAGACGACCTTATCGGTTAGCCTGTTTCCTATTCTACATTGTTCAATGTCTATGAGTTTATTCCGCTGGTTTTCTCTGATGTATACCTACTTGGGTGCCCGGGTAAGACACCAGTTGCGGGCCCAAGGTCGGGTCATGACAAAAGTGGTATCAGAGCAGTTAGTCCTCGAAAAGTGTCTATAGACCGTGCCTAGTAGAGTCTTGGTTATCGGTGTGTTGTGCACCACATCTATAACCAGGAGGCTGCAGGACATTTAGGATTGGTTTTCATTCTTCTCATTCTGAGATCGTGCGATAGAGCTGTGTTGTTAGGGTCGTCTCTCCATAACGATTTATGTTGATTGCAGCTACGAGGAAGGCAACGGTGGCCCAGAAAAGATTATTGGGGATGGCGTATCCAGGTAAGTAAGAATTGTTGTATAGTTGGTATAGTGATGTACAGCTATACGGGTTTATGTATGAGGGTCATATATGTGTTGCCTAGAATGATTTTAGATTACCAGGAATGAGAAAAGATTAATTAGATACCGGGAAGGTATGAAACAGCTTAATGAATTCTCATCAAAGTTTTACGTGCTAATTTGAGATAATTAGGAGGTGATGAGTTGTCTAAGAAGGTAATGAACCTTTAAGAAAGCATGTTAGGGGATTTATGGAAGACTAGGTTATGGATTAAGCTACGTAGTATGCTTAAGAGAATTGTACGGATGAGATCCGTATGGAGTAAGTATGGTTGATGTGATAAAGACAACACTATTGTGGTATTATGAGAAGTTATCTTAACCGTATGCGGGGAAGGATAATGTAGGATTGGGGCATGGAAATTGTGAGCCTTAGAACATTGATAGTCGCCGAGTCGGGTTATGGACCTATTACGGGTCGACCCATAGCCTGTAATGAAGCAGGGTCAGTTAAGGGTTGTCCCGTTGTGTGACAGGGTCAGGATGGTGCAAGGCCCAACTCTAGTTAATCGTTTTACTGGTTCGTGGACGCGTTCCACCGGAACCGGATCGTGAGAGCTGGAAATGGCCTTAAATTGTGTGATATTGTAACTCCAAATATTGGAGGCCAAAATCAGTATGGAGGTTATGTACGTATGCTAGAAAACGTTTGGAAGTACGGAAAGAGTACGACCAGTAAGAAAGAGAGCAACCTAGTGTAAAAGAATAGGGCCTGAATCCATAAGAACCTTTCGAGGTAGCTACACCCGTGAGTGTTTGGGTTGTAGCTGAGCAGGTATATAAGATTTGCCCGGTGATGATACAGTCGTCATACCCTAGCAGACCTAGTAGAGCTGGATATGACAGACCGTGAGATTATTATGGGGATGGACTAGTTGGCTTCTTGTATGCCAAGGTTGACTGTAGAGAGAGATTGGTTCGATTCCAGTTTCCCGGTGAGCCGATTATCGATGGGAAAGGAACGGAAGTGTTAGTAATATGTAAGTTATTCCTTCCTTCTTTGACATGATAAATTGTGGAGTCTATGTGACTTGTTTCATGGAAGTGATTGATTTGAATTTGAACGTTAAGAGATGGGGATAAGAACGTACGATTATTGAAGAATTTTAGGATAGGTACCCTTGGAGGTACTTGGAGTCGGCTTAGTGTGGAAGTCAGGGCCACAACTTTTCGAATAAATTCAGGAAAATGCGCAAAGCAAGAATAAGGTAAGTACGAGTGCTGCCTGTGGAAAACAGAAGATATCATTGGTAAGTCTTAAAAATCTATACGATTATAAGGTGGCGCTTGATGATAAAGAGTATGAAAGGGAGATAAGCTCTCTCCCCCACGTAAAAGGATAGTTTTACGTATTATTGAGTGTTATGCGTACCCATATTAGGCCATAGATATGGGACTGGTAAAGTCTCCGGCTTCGTTATGCAATATGTTATAATTTTAGATAACCTTAGAAAAGGGTATTGGGTTGGGGTAATTGAGGACGACACGAGGAAATGGTTGAAGAAGTGTCGTAAGGAAACAAATGCGGGTAATACACATGAATGAACCTGTATGATTAAGTATCAAGATAGAAGGAAATACGGGGAGATAAGTGACCCCAGGACAACGTGAAATGGAAAATGAAGGTAAGACGGGCAGACACTCGAGCGATGAGAGACATAATCATGACAAGATAGGAAAACTTGGCAAGCCATTGGATTATGTAATACCATGAATGGATGTTGAACACCGGACTATAAGCTCTATGAGCTGGGGAGAATAATAGGATTACTACTTGACGAGGTCAAGGAAATCTCCCCCTAAAGTGCGATTGGCAGGAAGTCTTAGCCGTGAGACAAGAAAAGGAATTGAATCTAAGTATAGTGACCAAGTCTGGCTGCAACAGAGAATTAGAAACAGGAACCATAATTGAGATTAGTGTTGCCCGAATATTTCGAAAGTATGAGAAAGGCTTCCAGTTATTGGAAGATAAGCTGACTACGACTATAATTCTAACCCCTCCTGAGGGGCTAGAGGGTTAGGTTATTATTGTAACACTTAGAGTTTTGGGCTAGGTTGTGTGCTGATGCAGCACGGTAAGGTTATAGCATATGCTTCCCGGCAGCTACGGGAGCATAGAGGAGTTACCCTAGCCACGATTTAGAGTTGGCAGCAGTTATTCATGCCTTGAAGATTTGGAGGCATTAGTTATGTGGAGCTCAGGTGGATATTTATGCGGACCACAAGAGTCTCCAGTATATCTTCAGACAGAGGAAGCCGAAACTGCGGCAGAGACGGTAATTAGAGTTGCGTAAGAATTATGATATTGACATCCTATACCATCCGGAGGAAGCCAATGAGGTTACAAATGCTCTTAGTCGTAGATCTATGGGTAGTCTGTCAGATAGACAGCCAGATAGACAGGACATGGTTCGTGAGATTCATCAGCTAGCGAGCCTAGGGGTTCAGCTAGTTGATTCCGATAATAGTGGAGTTCAGATACCAGAGGTTGCCGAGTCTTCCCTCATTGAGGAGGTGAAGAGGCGACACTATAAGGATCCAGTTCTAGTGCGGAATTGAGATACGGCTCTCCGAGAGGAGAATGGCCTGTTTGGGTAGCACCGGATGGGGTGCTGTGATATGAGGATAGATTGTGGGTGCCGTCTTTGCGGGACTTGTCGGCGAGTTTTAGGGGAGGCACGCAGTGCTCATTACTCTATTTGTTCGGGGTCGACTAAGATGTATCATGACCTCAGATGTATGTATTGGTAAGATGGCCTGGAGAGGGACGTAGCAGAGTTGTTGCTCAGTGTCCAATTGGCAGCAGGTCAAGGGTGAGCATCAGAAGCCCAGTGGGATATTATCGACTATTGAGATCCCGACTTGGTAGTGGGAGGTGATTGATATGGATTATATTATAGGGTTGTATCGTACTCAGAAGAAGTGCAACTCCTTATGGGTTATAGTAGACAGGCTGACGAAATCAGCCTATTTTTCTTCCGATCAGGACCACTTACTCGGCTGAGGATTATTCTAGATTATATAGCAGGAAGATTGTGAGACTGCACGGGGTTCCTACATTTATGATGTCAGACAGATGAGCTCAGTTTACGGCTAACTTCTGGAGGTTTTCCAGAAGGGGTTAGGGACACAGGTGAGTCTCAGTGTTCCATTTCACCCTCAGACCGACGGGCAGGCAGGGCATGTTATCCAGACACTTGAGGATAGGTGCGGGCCTGTGTTATTGATTTCAGGGTTAGCAAGGATGATCTTTTGCCTCTCGTTGAGTTACGTATAATACCCGTTACCATTCCAGTATTCAGATGGCCCTGTATGAGGCCTTGTATGGAAGGAAGTGCAGGTCGCCGATAGGCTGGTTCGATGTGGGCGAGGTTCAGTTAGTCAGGCCGGACTTGATTCAGCAGGTTGTGGATAAGGTGAAGCTTATCCAGGAGAGGTTATTAACAGCTCAGAGTCGACAAAAGTCGTATGCAGATAATCGACGTCGGCACTTGGAGTTTGAGATTGACGATTGGGTCTTCACATGAGGTTTGGGAAGAAGGGGAAACTTAGCCCAAGGTACATTGCGCCTTATCAGATTGTCCGTAGAGTAGGCAAGGTTGCTTATGAGTTGGATCTGCCATTCGATCTGGAGGCAGTACATCCAGTCTTTCATGTTTCTATGTTACGGAAGTGTATCGGAGAGTCCCATAACGATACTTGATCGCCAGGTCAGGCGACTGCGGACAAAGGACGTGGATTCCGTAAAAGTCTTGTGGCGGAACGAGAATAGAGAGGATATGACTTGGGAAGCAGAGGAGGACATGATGAAGAAGTATCCTCACTTATTCCCTACACCTCCAGGTAACTCACTTTCCTACTTGTCGATTTTAATTGACATTATGCTTAAGTGTTATTGTGGCCATGTGTGGCGTTCTTGATGGTGTGAGGTATAGTTAAGAGGGACTATGCCGATAACTGATTTGATTGAACTTAGAAGGAACATCCGGGACGAATGTTTCTAGGGGGGGGGGGGAAGAATGTTACACCCCGTAGTTTCAGGGTATGTATATGAGGACGTACGTAAGAAAATGCGACCTTAAGTTTGTAAAGGAAGAAAGATTTCTTTTTCCTACGGAAAATATTCCGAACCTCGTGAAGGAAAAAGGTTTATTATTGGGAATTGAATTCTCAATTTTGGTATTTAAGACTTATAGGATTTATAAGAATTATGGAATTTTATTTTCAGATTACCCTTTCCTTAATCCTTTTTAATTCAATTCGAATTCCAATACATCCATATAAGTTATAACAACTTATTAACAACAATATTACACCATTATAACATGCAGTGGGTGACGTTAAAACAACAATAACCAACGAAACCCGATAACCCCAAAAATGGTTGGCTCTCGGCCTCAATCCCAAAAAAATGTCCAAACACTTTTTATCCTTCATTATTTTTAGCACAAGCTCATCTATACATATACACAATAAGTAATATCCAATTAATTCAAAAAAAAAGAAGAGATTTTACCTTCCAAATGCCTCAAAAACGCCCAAAACAGTCCGTAGGTGTTTGGCCCGCAGTTTTCGTTTCGCTCCACTTCTTCAAGATCCAATCACATATATGTATCCCATACAACCTTAGGAGAAACTTCTCTTCACGTTTCATCACCAAAAAGTCGATGGAAAAACCCTAAAACTCAAACCCTATTCTAGACCAACAATGGATTTTTGGGTTTAATGGTGTTTAATCTTGGATTAACACTTGGTTAGGGTTCTTAATCTTGTATTATGAACTAAGCTAGGAAGATTTAAGGATTTGATCTTCAACAATGGCCCTTGGCCGAAATGGAGAGAGAAGAGAAAGATATAAGAAATGTGTGAAATTTGCTAAGTGTAAAGTGAAGTCTTGCAAGTCTCTCATGTGTATATAATGTATTCAAGGGATGAGATGATGACAAGTGTAGGGTCAAGATGGTGGACAAGTGTGGGTGGGACCCACTTGTCCACTTGTCTTCATTTCATGAAAATATCTAAGTCCAAGCAACGACAAGTGGCGGGGTGACACGTGTCACCCTCCCATTGGTGCAAAATTATTTCTTTACCAAAAACATCTATATTTGGTCAAAATATCTCGAAACTTTGTGGGCCCCACAAAATCATAAAATTTTCCGGTGGGCCCCACATGACCAAATCCGAAACTTAAAAATCCAAAAATCCGATAAATTCTATAACTCCCAAATACCAAATTTGAGAATCAAATTTCAAATAATGAACCTTTTTCCTTCACGAGGTTCGAAAAATTCTCCTTAGGAAAAGTGATTTTCCTTTCATTCCAAAATTCAAATCTTACTTCCTCACGTCCCTTCCCATCTCGTTCTCTTAAAAATACGGGGTGTAACAATCATCATCTCAATGTTGCCATAATCTCATAGTGTTCTTATTTTTTCCGGTCTCTTGGACCCATAACATTTCCATATCACTCTCATATCAATATCATCATAACCATGTGTGTATGAATGCAAATGACAATACGAGGCAAAAAACTAAAATATATGAGATGCAACCAAATAGATGAGATAAATAACACATGCTTTCAGAATTCAACACCAAGTAACCCAAGAACAATCATGATATCATATCAAAACATGTGTGATGAATAAACATGACAATATCAAATATGGTGACGAGCCCACATAATAGCGACAAGCCCAAATAGCAGCAGTCGGAATCAACTTGAGACTGATTCCTCAAATCACCCAACAACACAGTTCAACACAGGTACCCACCCAAGTGTTCATCACAACCGCTAATGAGGGACCATAAAAAATGCTCAATACCCCTCAATATTTATAACTACTACGTACTTCTATCAGAGTCTCAAAAAAACTAAACCGTAGCCTACCTCTGGGCCGAATAGGAGTGCCAAAAATTAAGCCTCGGTGATATCCTTGCCCTTCCGTTGCACCCCGTGATGATCGAAGTCTAATCACGATATACTATTCGTTAATATAAAGCTTACACAACAAACAAGGATATAATCCTTAATAAAGAAAACTACAAATACCAATCCCGAGCCCACATCACCAAGACTCAAACTTTATTACCCACAAACTATCAATACGTACTTGGTATCCTTAATTTAATTAGAAAACTATACTCATTTGGACCTTCAATTGAACAATATGCGAAAATCTCCAAATTGAAAACCTAGAATTTCCCCCCAAATCAAATAGGTTTCTACACTCAAACTAAGCTCTACAACATGCTTATCTAACATATTCCAACACTAATTCATGATAATTAAAGCAGTCTAATCCATAACACCTTTTAAATCAAACTTCAACTCTCTTATTCTCAAATGAACTTATAATTTATCTTCCCCCAAATCACATACACAATATAACACCATTATAGGACTTAGAAACATCAACTCAAATCATAAATGATAGAATTTCTTACCCCAATGATGAAATCACTCTTAAACCTATGAAAATTCTCCCTGGCGGCTCTAGGTTCAAGGCTTTCTATTTTTGGAAAAGAAATATGACCTAGGGAATATAAATAGGACACCTGATCGAGCCAGTAGAATCAACTCCGCTGGAACGAACCCGCTCTCATGCAAATGATCCTCGCTGAGGCAGTGTCACTCGACACCTTGCCTCAGCGCCACAACACACCCAACTCTTTAGAGGCGCACCCGTCCCTGCGGAAGTCCCATTCGCCAAGGCGGAAACTCAACATAAACTAATATCTCGCTTCTGCGAGTAAACCTCCCACCGAGGCGGACACCAGACACCAATAACAATGAAATCAAGCCAAAATCCCATCGAACACTAGAAACACTCTCGAGACCTCCGGACACAAACTAGATATGATCGTCTAAGGTAAATAGTGGGACGAATTTATTTATACCCTCAGATTTCTCATTTAACCAAGCTAAGATATACTTTTCTAAAGAATCATCCGGAATAATAAAAAATTGAAATATCACAAATAAAGCCACAAAATACATCTGATTATCTTGGGAAGCGAACCAATGACTCAATTAAGTCATAATTGACCTCCAAAGCTACCAGAAGCGATGAAACTCGAAAATAAACCCAGCTACTCAAAGTCAACCTAGAGTCAAACTATCCAACTCTTAAGGTTCTAGTTTTGAGTTTTTATCCAAAACACATATAAATAGACCTCAGGATCAGTACAACCCATCCCTGTAAATAAAAAACCCCCACATAAAAACCACGAAAAGGGTAAAATAGTCAAATAAAGGTCTATAGCTAGAAATGACTGAACGAGTCGTTACACCTATTTTATAAATTCTTAATACCGGAGTGCCTAACACCCTTACAGGGGAATCATTTGAACTCTTACTCGAACTTTGGTTAAATTTAGGATTTTTCTCTTATTTTTGAAAAACCCTTTATAATATGGTTTACCTATTTTCCCTATAAATTAGAGGACGACTCTAAATAAAATAAATTTCAAAAGTCCACAAGTTATTCAATAGCTTTTATGCCTCCGTGTAAAAGTGAACCATAACATAACAATAATATGCATTATGTTAGAAGATGACCTCAATTCTTATGGAGAAAAAATATTTGCACCTATCACATTTGTTAATTTAGTAAATTTAACTAGTTTCGTGGCATGCGTATTGCACGTGTATGACAAGTGATCATGTGGTATACAATTTTATAAAATAACACTAATTAAAGATTTGAGTAAATAATCATTTATGAAAGATTAAAAAATATATATGAATTATCTGTTAGGATTGTCTTATGATGATTTATAATCGGGTAAATTTATCTAAAAATTGTGAAATTAATCTATTTTATATTTTTCTCATATTTTATTAATTAATAATTATATTAAATTTTATTTTTCCTAATGGAAGAAATAATTGTGAGCACTAAGGAGCATGTAACTATGTGTATGTATAATGTTACAGAATTATATCATGAGCATGTAAACCACGTATACATATCGCGGATAGAGATTTTAATTATACAGTTTTATCTAACAAAGAAAATATTTGACAGTAGTTGGAGCTAGACCACAAAGTCAAAATCACAGATTAATTAGTGAAGCCAAATCAGATAGTCAAAGATCATAAATTATATAAATCATTAATCACATAACACTAGATTCAATTTCTGTCTTATGTGTAACAATAATATGTATTACGTTAGAAGACGACCTCAATTATTGTGAAGAAAAACTATTTTCACCTATCACATTTGTTAATTTAGTAAATTTAACTAGTTTGTTGGGACACGTGTTGCACGTGTATGACAAGCGATCACATGGTATATAATTTTATAATATAATACTAATTAAAGTTTGAGTAAATAATCATATATGCAAGATTAAAGAATATATGTGATTTATCTATCATGATTGTCGTATGATGATTTAGAATAGAGTAAACTCGTCTAAAAATTATGAAATTAATTTTTTATATATTTTTCTCACATTTCATTAATTAATAATTGTATTATATTTTGATTTTTCCTAATGAAAGAAATAATTGTGAGCACTAAGGAGCATGTAATTATGTGTATGTATAGTGCTACATAATAATATCACGAGCGTGTAAACCACGTATATATATCGCATCTAGAGATTCTCATTATACAATTATATCTAATTAAAGATTTTTTTTGAAAGCAGATGGAGCCAGATCAGAAAATCAAAATTACAAATTAGTTAGTGAAGTCTGTAGAGATCTAGACTGTCATGGGTGCAGTCAGAGACCGGCGGTGTAAGAGGGAGTGAGACGAACCAGAACCAGTCGACCTAGTTGGTTGAAGACGACGATGGTGATGAAGTCGGTGGAAGAGAGAGTAGGTTCTAGAAAGAAGGAGAACGTTTTATTGAAAATGAGTTAATGAATGAATATTACATGTCAGTCCAATATACTTAAGCTTGTAACAAAACGTGGCCTGCTATACACAAAGGCCCACTATATACAAGGGCCCATTATTTCTATACCCAGTATACCAAATATACTTATACAACTTAATCAATATACTACAATCTTTATATCTATGTCTTTACACCCCCCTTCAAGCTAAACTGTATAAAAATGTTCTTCAAGCCTAGCTTGGATAGCAAAGAAGTATGCTGTTGTCGATTCAACGCCTTTGTTAGTATATCAGCCGGTTGTTCCTTCGTTGATATAAAACGAGCATTGATCAAGCCACTTTGAATCTTTTCTCTAATAAAATGGCAATCTATCTCTATGTGTTTTGTTCTCTCGTGGAAAACTGGATTTCCAGCTATTTGTATGGCAGACCTGCTGTCTGTGAATATTCCTACTGGCCTAGATACATCAACACTCAACTCGTGAAAGCGATCCGTTAGCGGACAACCAAAGAATGCGAAGCCATAGCTCGTATTCGCCTGCGAACTTTGTGATATTGTGTCTTGCTTCTTCGATCTCCATGAGACAGGTGATGATCCATACATTGCTAGGTAACCAGTGACTGATTTACTTGTGTTGATGCAACTTCTCCAATCTGCATCACAAAACATTTTTAGCTGAGGAATACAAGTAGCAGAACTGGACATAAAGATACCCATCCCTGGCGTTTGTTTAACATATCTGACTAATCGAAGCCCAGCTTCCATGTGAGAATTCTTTGGTGCCTGCATGAACTGGCTGAGAGAGTTTACTGCAAAGGTAATGTCTGGTCTTGTGGTAGTTAAATACAACAGCCTCCCAATCAGTCTTCTGTATGCACAAGGATCAGTTAACAACTGATCAGTACTACGAGATGACTCAGGACTGGCTTCAATAATCTTGTCCAACTCCTTTGTAGTAAGTTTCTGATTTGTCTCCATAGGAAAAGCCACTGGTTTGGCTCCTGCCAGTCCCATGTCTGATATAAGTTCAAGGGCATACTTCCTTTGATGCATTAAGATGCCCTGTGAGTTTCTGGCAAACTCTATCCCCAGAAAGTACTTCAACTCCCCCATGTATTTTATCTTGAAGGCTAAGCTGCGATTGCTTCCTGTGGATATATAAGGCGCATCATTCCCGATCGATGAAGGTCATCCACATATACCACCACCACCACAATCTTTTCTTCTTCTTTCCTTGTGAAGAGTGAGTAGTCCCTGTGGCTTTGTGTGAATCCTGATGACAATAAGGCTGTAGTCAATTTTATATTCCATTGCCTAGAAGCCTGCTTCAACCCATATAAGGATTTCTTTAACTTGCATACATGTGTACTCCTGTGTGTAGTATGAAATCCCTTTGGAACTGCAATGAATACTTCTTCAAATAAATCCCCTTGAAGGAATGCATTGTACACATCCATCTGGTGTATCTTCCAGTGCTTTACTGCTGCTATAGACACCACAGTTCTGACTGTGGTCATCTTGACTACATGGGAGAATGTCTCCTGGTAATCTATTCCTTCTTTCTGGTTGTATCCCTTGGCTACAAGTCTGGCCTTAAACCTTTCCACCTCCCTTGATGCCTTGTACTTTATCTTGTATACCCACCTACAACCTATTGCTTTCTTCCCTTCAGGCAGCTTGACCAGTTCCCATGTTCCATTGTGTTCTAGTGCTTGGATTTCAGATTCCATGGCTGCAACCCATCTTGGATCTTTTGCAGCTGTTGAGTAGCCTGTTGGCTCAGTGTCTACAGATGCCTGTGCAACAAAGTGTTGATATGCAGCAGACAGACCTGCATAAGTGATATTATCAGAAATTGAATATAAGCAATTGTGAGAGCCTTGTGTAGTGACATAGTCCTTGTGCCATATAGGAGGTCTGCCATGTCTCCCTGATCTTCTTGTTGTCTGCAGTTCCACCTGATTGTCCTCATGGTGTTCTGTCTCATCTGCACTGTTATTTTCTCTGTTTGCACCACCTCTGTTGATGTCTAAATCTGCAGTAGGACCTGTACATGATGACTCTTGTCCTGCAAAATTAGTCTCATTGATAGGATTCCCATTAGCAACAGTGACATGATTACCTATTATTAGCTCCTCATAACAGAATTGTCCATGGTCTTTTATGTTCAGTGACTCTTCACTTTGCCCATTTTAAAAGTAAAAGTATCTTCCCTGAATATCACATCTCTACTAACAAAAACAGTCCTGTTTTCTAAGTCATAGAGCTTGGCTCCTTGTGTTGTGATAACTTTCGTTTAGTCCCATTAGGAACTACAATAACCTTTGATATTGACTGTTATTGATAAATTCCTTGGCCTTGGGACAGCATGACGGTGTAGGTATAATCGAGTCGTACTCATCCCAAAGGTCCTTCAGCCTTGAGTAATATCCTGATATCGACATAGTTCCTTGTCGCAGAGTAAAAATCTCCTTGTGGATCTGAAAGGCTCTAGAACTATTCACCTTGTCGAATCTCTCCTTTAACTCTTCCCAGATGCTATGGGAATCAGCATTGAATAGCATCCCTGTCAGCAAACTCTTACTGACATTCCCCATCAACCATGACACTACGATGGCATTGCATCTATCCCAGACTCGTGCCACCTCTTCATTATAATGTTCTCTCCTAACCGTTCCATCAATAAACCCTATCTTGTTTTTACCCAGTAGAGCCAGCTTCATGGCTCTACTCCACAGCACATAGTTGTCCATTCCATTCAAGACAACTCCAATGGACAGGGAACCAGGGGCATCTGATGGGAAAAAGAATAGAGGATGGTTATGGTCTATGTTATTCCCTGTATTTGATGTTTCACCGATTTCACTTACTCCCCTATCTCCGACAATTTCTGATATCGCCATGTTCTCTCCCCCAAGTTCAATTAACATTAGGCAGTAATTAACGACAAAAGAAGAACAATACTAACAACAATTTCTAGAATCGATCTAACAGATTGATTTAATTTCTACCTTCTTTTCTTTCTTTATTTTCAGATTTGTCAACTGTAGTAGTCAGAAATTGTATCCATCCATTAATACTCCTCTTGCATGTACCCGATCTACCTGGATATGCAGTTTTCTTGTATTGATCCTTCGTTCGAGTCTTCCTTTACGAACGTCCTAGGATCTGCATAGCTTTGATACCATGTAGAGATCTAGACTGTCATGGGTGCAGTCAGAGACCGGCGGTGGAAGAGGGAGTGAGACGAACCAGAACCAGTCGACCTAGTTGGTTGAAGACGACGATGGTGATGAAGTCGGTGGAAGAGAGAGTAGGTTCTAGAAAGAAGGAGAACGTTTTATTGAAAATGAGTTAATGAATGAATATTACATGTCAGTCCAATATACTTAAGCTTGTAACAAAACGTGGCCTGCTATACACAAAGGCCCACTATATACAAGGGCCCATTATTTCTATACCCAGTATACCAAATATACTTATACAACTTAATCAATATACTACAATCTTTATACCTATGTCTTTACAAAGTCTGATCATATAGTCAAATATCATATATTATTTAATTCTTTAATCACATAACACTAAATTGAGTTTTTGCCTTATGTATAACAATAATATGTATTACGTCAAAAGATGACCTCAATTATTTTGAAGAAAACATTATTTGCACCTATCATATTTGTTAATTATTAAATTTAACTAGTTTCTTGGAACGTGTGTTGCACGTGTATGCCAACTGATCATATGGTATATAATTTTCTAAAATAATACTACTAATTAAAGACTTTAGTAAATAATTATGTATGAAATATTAAAGAATATATTTGAATTATATGTGAGGATTGTCTTATGATGATTTAGAATCGGGTAAATTCATCTAAATCGTGAAATTAATCTTTTTATATTTTTCTAATATTTCATTAATTAATAATTGTATTAAATTTTGGGGTTTCCTAATGGAAGAAATAATTGCAGCACTAAGGAGAATGCAACTATGTGTGTGTATAGTGTTACAGAATAATATAACGAGCCTGTAAATCACATATTCATATCGCAGATAGATATTCTCATTATACAGTTATATCTAACTAAAGAAAATATTTGACAGTAATTGGAGCAAGATAAGAAAGTCAAAATGACATATTAGTTAGTGAAGCCAGATCAGATAGTCAAAGATCATAAATTATTTAAATCTTTAATCACATAACACTAGATTCAGTTTTGGTCTTATCTGTAACAATAATATGTATTACGTCAGAAGATGACCTCAATTCCTATGAAGAAAATATTATTTGCACCTATCACATTTGTTAATTTAGTAAATTTAACTAGTTTATTGACACGTGTGTTGCACGTGTATGTCAAATGATCATGTGGTAAATAATTTTATAAAATAATACTACGAACTAAAGACTTGAGTAGATAATTATATATAAAATATTAAAGAATATATGTGAATTATCTGTGAGGATTGTCTTATGATAATTTAGAATCGGATAAATTTGTCTATAAATCGTGAAATTACTTTTTATATATTTTTCATATTTATTAATTAATAATTATATTAAAATTTATTTTTCCTAATGGAAAAAATAATTGTGAGCACTAAGGAGCATGTAACTATGTGTGTATATAATGTTACAAAATTATATTGTGAGCACTATGGAGCATGTAAATTCTCTCCTTTTGGATATGTGCAATGTCCCTCATAAGCTTTTAGCATGTTGTGAAGTTTTGGAAGATTCGCCTTGGTTCCATTCATGTTGAAGTTCACAATGAAATTTCAAATGAACCAGAAAGCGAATTCAGGATCAGGTTGACAGAGACATGTATAGGCAACTTCGTTCCAATCGAAATCAACCTCTCTATTAACCCAATCATCTTTAGAACATGCGCTGACACTGTACCCCTTTCGTAAAGCTTACATTTGTAGAGATCTCTCAACAATTCATACTCCATTGTCTGAGACTGTAAGTTATAGATATTCTTCAAACATTATAACATCTCGTTGGAACTCATGTTTTCACGATGTCTTTGTAACTTTGGAGTCATAGAAGACAACATAATACATTGTGTCGCAATAGCGTCATCAAGATATTTTTGATAGGCTGCCTTGTCAAACAAGACATACTCTTCAGAATCTTCAACAGAGACTGTTGGGAATGCTTTATCTAACACATACTCAATCTTTTATAATCGTAACACCAGACGCAGATTTCTTAGTCAGTCATGAAAGTTTGCTCCAGTCAGCTTGTTTGTTTCAACCAACATTTTAAGTGACAGATTCAACATTATAAACTGAAGAAAGGATAGACCTGAAAATTAAAATCCTAATATATAATTTCTATTTGAACACATTCGTTAACTAATTAATCATGACCTTTAGTTTAATTAGCTCCCACTATTTTAACATATCCTTTTACCCCATGAAAGAATACAGACCTATATCAAATATGGTCATAATGGGCTAAGATCCAGACTCATGTTGTCTCCGCGTTTGCTGAGGCTGATAACTTCAACAACATGATCTAGTAGGTCTCTAAATCAATTACAAATAATTTGCAACTCTTGGTTGATCGAATGTTCTAAAAAAAACTACCTGCGTCCCTTGGCCTGTCCGACACTAAGGCGCCAAGACAGCCTAGCAAGTAAACCCCATTATGCGACTGCAATTATGTATTTAAGTGGGTTTTGGCTTAGATACCCATGAAGGTTAATCACCTACTTCTACATTTAACATGCATCTATGAAAGAGTCTGAGTCCTCGTAGACTTAGAGCAAATGCTGGGGCATAAATACTCATCTCGCCGAAAAGAATTTTGCACTACAATCAATTATAACAGACGACACATTCATTTTAAATGAGACTTGTATTAAAATTTGGGAACATTTTAATTCAGAGTTTTAATCAAGATCAACTCTAACATGTTTCAAACATCACTCAAAACATTATATTAAGCAGTTAAACGTGTATTGGGCGCCGCCTACCCAAACATAATTTACGGACGCTAAACTAGTATTGGGCGTCGCCTACCCAAGCATTATTTGCGGACGCTATTCTAGTATAATAAATGACGATCATTTAGCACATAAAACAGTATACTAAATATACTGTATAATAATAATCACGGGTTAACTTTCTGAAACTGATTTTTTTTTACTTACTGGACATTTGGCGCCGCAACGCTCCTCTAAGGAGTTGCGGTGCTTGCGGGGCAGAAACCTTTCGGTTTATTTTTTGTGAGTTAGAGTCGCGACTCTCCACCATGGGACCGCGACACTTAAGGTCCAGTAGGTTCCGAATTTTAAAACGAGGCTTTTAATCATAATTTTGGACTGGAGCCGCAGCCCCTGCCTGTTACCGTGAACGACGCCCCGACGCTCTACCATGGAGCCGCGACGCCTCCCTAAAACCCTAGCAAGCGTCGTGGCACCCTACAACAGGGCCGCGACGCTGACGTCCCGTCGGAACGTTTTCGTGTTGATATTCGAAAATAGTCCAAACCCTAAATCTAAGTTAGGGATCAGATCATGAATCCATTATTATCACCCACCAATATCAATAACGCACATGTCGACCATCATTCATTCCCACTCGTTCTTCATAGTGTATCATGTTCGCAATGAATCGGTTTCTACACTAGGCTTAGTTCGAGCTAGAACGGAATGACTTCCTCGATTTAGTGTAGTTGATAATTTAGGGTGACTACAAAGGTCAATCGTTCAGTCAAGGTATGTCGGATTTCAAGTAATCTTGTTTTAATTCAGATTAAAATCAATTTTATGTTTAACTCATATTATTATATCTTTCAATTGTTACGTAACCATTGAACCAGTCTGGGCTCTGATACCACTGTAAGGTTTTGTTGGGTCTAAAACGCGTAAGTAAGGCACAACGAAAGTTTAAATTTTTTGTTTAACTTACTTACCCCCAACATTTCCGTCTGGTATGATTACACTACAATTGAAATCTGCAAAGACAGAAACATAAACTTACAGTTGATATTCTCTGAAGTCTTTACTATAGGGAGCGCACACGAGTATCCTTTCGACCGCAAGCCTTGCTGTGGTATATTCCTCTGTCAGAAAAGCTAGAAAATCTTGGCAGAGGTTTGAGAGGATTTTATTATCTGAACTCTGAGTTCAGAAAGTAAGAATTGAGTTATCAATTTCAGTAACCAAATAATGGGGTTAAGTGCTGAATATATATGAGAGGTTAGGTTACAAATCAGATTAGGATTAGGCTTAAAACATGACCCAAATTACGAGATGCAGTGGGCCAGTCGGACTGGGCCCATTACCGTACAGGCGCCGCAGCGCTCCCGTCCTGTTTTAATGTTTCAGCACGTTTTGATTTAATTAAATCCAAAATTCAATTTTGACTTAATTAAATAATTTCCATCGAATATAAATTATTCCATAATTATCATTGGTTTAAATATCTTGATTCTAAATCAAATGTTTTACATTCTCTCAATATACCCTTAGACCGAAAAGACAACCGACTTAGTGTGACCCTTTAGGCCTTTACACATTGACATTAATCAAATTAAGGTTCATACGGAACTCCTAGACTGCGTCATATGATAACTTAATATGTGAAGTACGTTTACATGACTCTGGTAAACTGTTATACCCCGTAGTTGCAGGGTATGTATGTGAGGACGTACGTGCGAGCGTACGGCAGAAATTTTGAAAAGAAAGATGTGAGTTTTCGACGGAAAAGTTTCCGGTTATTTGTGAAGAAAAAGGTTCGTTAATGGGAATTGGATTCCCAGATTTGGTATTCGGACTTCCTGGAATATTAGAGAATTATGGAATTTTATTTTCGGAAATGGTCACGTGGGGCCCACGGGAGAAATTTACGGTTTTGTGGGGCCCACTTTGTTTTCGAGATTTTGGCCATTGTGGATATTTTTTTGAAGACGTTTTGAGGCGATAGGAGGGTGACACGTGTCACCCGCCTAGGTGGCTGGAAGTTACATTTGGGCACAAGTGCAGTAGAGTCGTTTTCCGACGAAACGTTTCCACAGCTTTCGTAGGGAAAATTCCGGCTATGTCCTTTTTAAATTTTGCGGATTTTTCCGAGAGACGAAACATTTTGGACCAACGGGAGGGTGACATGTGTCACCCTCACATTGGAAGCAAGTGGGCGTCCAAGTGGAAGATGTGGTTCACGAATTGGCTTGATCTTTTGGGCTCACGTTTTTGGCCCTATTGGTTCCTTGTTTTGTGCCTTGTTTTGGCCTTGTTTTGTGGCTTGTTTTGTGCCATGTTTTGTGGAGTAGGGGTTAGGGTGCACTTGGCTTGATCAAGGCCTTACACTTGCCTTGCACATGGCTTGATCTTGGCCATTGGTTGGCCTTTGGCTTTCCTATAAATACCCCCCCTCTCTTTGAAGACTTCATTCATCCACAAATGTTTCCAAGTCTTGAACCCCTCCCCTCCCTCTTGTTGACTCTCGTCCAAGAGCTCCTCTCCCCCTTGAAAGTGGCCTTTGGCCGTGAGGTCTCCCTCCCATGAGGTCTAGCCGTAGGGTACCACTAGCCTAGTTGTTTCGTATAATACCCTTGTTGTGGTATAGAAATACTCCCTAGTATTGTTATAATGCCCAAAATACCTTAGCCTTGTACCTTGTAGTATTCCAAAGATACTCTTTACGTAGAGTCTAAATACTACCTTTTGTCCTTTTAGTCTCAAACCGAAACCACAGGAAATCTTCATAGTTGGTTTAAGTATTTGAGTAGAAGTTGGTTAGAACTTCTAAGGGTTGTTTGGAGTGGTTTTGAGCGCACGGAGTGGAGCTAAACCTTGCTCAGGAGCGACATTAAACTCGGATAATTTTGGGCTTATCGAGGTAATTATCTTGTCCCTCTATTGAAATTGGAAATTCATGTTTGTTAGAGTATATAGTTGAAGTATACTATATATAGAACTACTTAGTATTCGGCAATGTCTTTTGACTTAAGCCTGAAGAATAAAGAAGCTGATGACAGTATTTACATAGGGTGTATTGCGATAGACTTGTGTAGAATTGTACACGTCAGGTTAGGCGTGTAAACCCACGGTTGGCTTGGTAGCCGGCCTCGTTAGAGGAGGAGATTTACGCTGTTGCGGGGGGGGGGAGGTGCTGCCGATTTTTCTATAGAAAGATAGAAACTTGTGTTTTGGGGTTAATAGACGTTTGTGACCTTTATAGGTGAAAGTACTAGGAGTAGCGTATTCTCGAGAGTGGAAAGGGCTAGCGAGGTTGTAGTACTTGGAGCATTTTGCTTATTGTCGATAAATCGTCGCAGGTATGTGGACCTCTTCCCATCTCTTCTAGCATGATATGTGTGAACTATGTAGTGCGGTAGACGTACGTGTTAATTGTATTTGATTGTTGTAAAACATAAAGTGTTATAACGGCTTTATGGGAAGTTGGTTATAACGACTTTATGTAGGTAAGAAAATGGTTTCTTGATGTTAGAAGTTAAGAGACTTGATCTTATAAGATAAGAGACTTAACTTATTTGTTTTAATGAGGATGTTTGTGTGAAACCTCATTCGTGAGTAATGAGTACTTGGTTTTAAAGGGATAATGTTTCTTGATTTGGAATCGAATGTGTATCGACAGGACCAACTGCGGCGTTAATAAAGGAAAATGTCTTGAATAATGATGTGTTGTATTAAAACCGGTAGAAACCTCCATCTGCAGAAGCTAAGATGAGACAAAATGATATTACATTTTCTAGATCATGGTCTTGTAATAAGATCGTTATAAACAAGAATAAACTACTCACGTATATGACATATGTTACTCAATTGTTCTAAAAGGAATCAAGTGATTAAGTTTGGGAACTATGAAACCATTTGAAAATGAGAAGCTTGAGTAATTGAAACTAGGCAAAACGGAACTTAGGAAAGAATGTTGTTACTTGATTTTGAAAAGGAAGGTGGGTTGGTCATTCTAATACTACGTATCGGGTGACTTTTATAAAAGTAATGGATCTCTTTTAAAAAAAGAACTTAACGTATGTAGTACTTTGGGGTTAAAAACCGGACTTTGGCATAAAATGAAAGTACTTTGAGTTGTGTGAAACTTGCCTATCTTGGTTGTTGTGAAACTTGCCTATGCTTGTTGTTGTGAAACTTGCCTATGCTTGTGATGATAGCCTTTATTGTACAAGCGTTGTGTTTACGTATTCTGCGTCTCGATAGAGTCGGTTGGTAGTTGAGAACTTACTTGGATGTCTTGGCGTGTGGAGAAATTCCACAGTACGTTCTGCTGATAGTATTATTGTTGTTAATCGCTTTGGACATCGACGACGATCGTAGCGCGCGGGTATGCTTCCATTTTGGTTAAGGTCTTGTGGTTAATCGCTTTGGATATCTCGACACGATCGTGGCGCTGCGGGTATGTTTCCATTCGATTAACGCCTTGTGATTTCCTTTTGGACATATCGACACGATCGTAGCGCTGCGGGTATCGCGCCATTTGGAAAGTTGTCTTATTGTTTCCCTTTGGACATACCGACACGATCGTGGCGCCGCGGGTATGCTTCCATTTGGATTGCTTTGTCTTGTTGTTGAGGTCACGTGGACATGTCTACCGTCTGCGGTCGGGGCATGTGGCCGTGGGACATTATTATTGTTGCATCATGGACATGTCTACCGTCTGATGCGATTCCGGCACGCGGCCATAATGCAAACTCGATTGATGTTGTGGGCGTGAGACCCATAGTTATATTGGAGTGATGATGTTTTATGTTGTGAGCTAGTTTGGTTATCATACATGTCTCTGCTTTATATAGACTAGTATGATTTCATTTCTGATATGCAGTTTCACATACTTGGTACTGTTATCGACCTCGCCCGAGTGCGTTCATCTGCGCGAGTAAGTACATCGGTCGTGGTTCCTCGCTCATAGGATCACGATTCAACATTTGAAGCTCGTTTCTCGGAGGCTTATCTTTTGGTAGGTGTTCCACGAGTTGTAGGTTCTTGTACATTCGGGGTATGGCGGGGCCACTGTCCGTCATAGTCGTGTATATCTTAAGTGCAGTAATCTTTGTGGGCGAGGTTGTAAAAGGATTAAAGCTGCTCGTGTTTTATGTATATCTTGAAAGGCAATTTTGGTTGCTGTTTATTCATTTATCTCTTGTTAAATGACTCTTGTTTGTGTTCTGATTTTCTCGATGTATGTATCACTAGGGTGCGGGTAAGGCACCAAGATGCCCGGGCGAAGTCGTTACAAAAGTGGTATCGAGCGAGTTAATCCTCGGAAAGTGTCTGACCGTGTCTAGTAGAGTCTTGATTATCGGTGTGTTGTGCACCACATCTATAATCGTCGAGGCTATAGGACATTTAGGATTAGTTTCCATTTCTTCTCATTCGAGATCGTGCCTTAGAGTCGTGTTGTAAGTTGGGCCCTCGACGTATCTCGTTTTTACGATTATGCCTCGCGCCAAGCAGCGAGCCGAGAAGGGCAAAGCGGCGAGTGCTGTTAGTGAGATCTGAGAGAATGCGAGGCGCAGCGATACGAGGTTGTGCTTGACGGCGGGTTTCGCGACGCCGCAGACCAAAGCGAGTTTAAGCCGCAGCGATGGCGATGAGACTACAGATACGAGCCTCGGTCCGATGCAAGCGAGGGAGATGGGTCACGAGAGATGGCGATTATTGGCGAGTTGTGGCGATATGAGATAAGTTGGACGCAGCGATTCGATGCCGATGGTTCACCCCGGCGAGATAGTTTGAGGCTACGGGACTTTACGAGTTGTAGCCCGCGAGTTTTACGTCGAGGCACGAGGATGATCGCAGGAGTTCATCCGGCGATTCTGACGGATCACGCGGGTGATCAAGGCTTGAAACCAGTCTGTGACCTTTGGTTCGCATCAATGCGTGATACGCGATCGATTGGTTTGATTCATGGGAGCTTTCGGGAGAGCATGCACTCAGCAGTATGGGATGAGTTTTGGGGCTTTCTCACGCACTTTGCCTCATGATTGAGGAGCACGCGGTAAAGATTTTGTTCTCGAGACGAGAGGCGCGCGTCGTCGAGTACAATGTCGAGTTCGATTCTTTGGCTCGATATGTCCTGCGCTAGTGCGAGTATGGAGGATAGGAGTGCATCGCTACGTCACGGGCTTGATGATTGTATGGCGAATCTTGTGCGGGTGTTTCTCTTCAGGGCATGGACATTGCCGCACGCAGCTCGTGCACTAGGATGTGAGGCACGGAGGGTCGCGGAATGACACGGATCAGCGAGAAGAGGCGGGGCGGCGGTCCTTTGGTGGCTTTCGAGGCGGACCGCCTCAGCGGCTAGTTATATACCCCACCGATCTGAGTGGTCCTCCACCGCCTTGTCTGCAGTCGAGCTCGAGGTTGATTTTGAGAGCGGGGTGTTAACGGTGAAGCCACCACCTCGTTGTGACCATTGTGGTAGACTCCATTTTGGAGAGTGTCGTGCTAGATTGGGAGTTTGTTTTGCATGCGGCCAGGGCCATTTTGCGGAATCGTACCAAGGAAGCGCGGATGTTACGACTTCGGCCCGGGATCTGTGGTGGTTTATCACCTTCGGTATGCGCCTGCAGGCGTGCCTATGATTAGAGTGGGCGGTAGCTTCGTATATCCTTAACCTCTAGAGTTTTGGTATGCTTGTTATGATGATCTCATTATTGTGTGCTATGCGGATAGCATTGTGATTGTGTGAGTTAAAATGCATGGTTAGTTGGAAGGATACGTATGGAGGCATGGTAAGTGTGAACCTTAGACTATGTCACGGCCCGAGGCAGTAGGGGTGTCGTCTTGAGTTAAAGATTTATTTTTGACCCTTATCGAGTAGTAGTATACGTGGGATTTATTTGTGTGATAAGTCCGTGGGTAGTGTGAGATGGAAGTGGTAGCTTTCATGATGTGAAATAGTAAGATTGTTCGGATCGGGAACAAGAGTTTGGCGCGATTGGGGTCGGGTTGAGGACCATTTGCGGGTCAACCGTAACCGGTTTGGGGTGGGGTCAGTTGGGTGGTCCCGCCAGTGGTAGGGTCACGAGGATGCTAGGCCCAAGTTTGTATGATCATCGTATGAGTTCGTGGACGCGTTCGACGAGCGGTTCGTAAAGGCCGAATGGCCTTAAGGAAGTTTGAGGTTAGTAAGATGACCAAGTTTGGGTAGTGACTCGAGATTTTCGAGGCAGGTAATGATGAAGTATGGTACGTCTTGGGAGAGTTCAAGTGTTCGAGAGACGCGAGTAAGGAAGGAAGATAACGTGTGTTATTTCGTGGCGCCGTGGCGTTGACAACTTGTTAGAGGAACTTCATAGATATCCGTCTTTGAGAAGGAACATTCGACGAATGTTTCTAAGGAGGAGAATGTTATACCAGTAGTTGCGGTATGTATGTGAGGACGTGCGTGCGGCGTCTGGTAAATTTTGAAAAGAAAGATGTGAGTTTTTCACGGAAAAGTTTCGGTTATTTGTGAAGAAAAAGGTTCGTTAATGGGAATTGGATTCCCATTTGGTATTCGGACTTCTGGAATATTAGAGAATTATGGAATTTTATTTTGGAAATGGTCACGTGGGCCCACGGGAGAAATTCTGGTTTTGTGGCCCACTTTGTTTTGAGATTTTGGCCATTGTGGATATTTTTTGAAGACGTTTTGAGGGCGATAGGAGGGTGACACGTGTCACCCCGCCAGTGGCTTGGCGGTTACATTTGAGCGCAGTCTGCTAAGTCGTTTTTAAACGAAAGCGTTTCCACAGCTTTCGTAGGAAAATTCCGGCTATGTCTTTTTAATTTTGCGGATTTTTCCGAGAGACGAAACATTTTGGACCAACGGGAGGGTGACATGTGTCACCTCACATTAAGCAAGTGGGCGTCCAAGTGGAAGATGTGGTTCACGAATTGGCTTGATCTTTTGGGCTCACGTTTTTGGCCCTATTGGTTCCTTGTTTTGTGCCTTGTTTTGGCCTTGTTTTGTGGCTTGTTTTGTGCCATGTTTTGTGGAGTAGGGTTTAGGGTGCACTTGGCTTGATCAAGGCCTTACACTTGCCTTGCACATGGCTTGATCTTGGCCATTGGTTGGCCTTTGGCTTTCCTATAAATACCCCCCCTCTCTTTGAAGACTTCATTCATCCACAAATGTTTCCAAGTCTTGAACCCCTCCCCTCCCTCTTGTTGACTCTCGTCCAAGAGCTCCTCTCCCCCGTGAAAGTGGCCTTTGGCCGTGAGGTCTCCCACTCGCATGAGGTCTAGTGGTAGGTACCCACTGCCTAGTTGTTTTCGTATAATACCCCTTGTTGTGGTATAGAAATACTCCCCTAGTATTGTTATAATGCCCAAAATACCTTAGCCTTGTACCTTGTAGTATTCCAAAGATACCTCTTTACGTAGAGTCCGGAAATACTACCTTTTGTCCTTTTTAGTCTCAAACCGAAACCCTAGGGAAATCTTCATAGTTGGTTGAAGTATTTGAGTAGAAGTTGGTTAGAACTTCTAAGGGTTGTTTGGAGTGGTTTGGAGCGCACGGAGTGGAGCTAAACCTTGCTCAGGAGCGACATTAAACTCGGATAATTTTGGGCTTATCGAGGTAATTATCTTGTCCCTCTATTGAAATTGGAAATTCATGTTTGTTAGAGTATATAGTTGAAGTATACTATATATAGAACTACTTAGTATTCGGCAATGTCTTTTGACTTAAGCCTGAAGAATAAAGAATCGAATCGACTGTATTTACATAGGGTGTATTGCGATGAACTTGTGTAGAATTGTACACGTCGGTTAGGCGTGTAAACCCCACGGTTGGCTTGGTAGCGGCCTCGTTAGAGGAGGAGATTTCTGTTGTTGGGGAGTCTTCGATTTTTCTATAGAAAGATAGAAACTTGTGTTTTGGGGTTAATAGACGTTTGTGACCTTTATAGGTGAAAGTACTAGGAGTAGCGTATTCTACTCGAGGAGTGGAAAGGGCTAGCGAGGTTGTAGTACTTGGAGCATTTTGCTTATTGTCGATAAATCGTCGCGAGGTATGTGGACCTCTTCCCATCTCTTCTAGCATGATATGTGTGAACTATGTAGTACGGTAGACGTACATGTGTTAATTGTATTTGATTGTTGTAAAACATAAAGCGTTATAACGGCTTTATGGGAAGTTGGTTATAACAGCTTTATGTAGGTAAGAAAATGGTTTTACTGATGTTAGAAGTTAAGAGACTTGATCTTATAAGATAAGAGACTTAACTTATTTGTTTTAATGAGGATGTTTGTGTGAAACCTCATTCGTGAGTAATGAGTACTTGGTTTTTAAAGGGATAATGTTTCTTGATTTCGAATCGTAATGTGTATCGACAGCACCAGCAGCGTTAATAAAGGAAAATGTCTTGAATAATGATGTGTTGTATTAAAACCGATGAAACCTCCATCTGCATAGAAGCTAAGATGAGACAAAATGATATTACATTTTCTAGATCATGCAGTAATAAGATAGTTATAAACAAGAATAAACTAGTCACGTATATGACATATGTTACTCAATTGTTCTAAAAAGGAATCAAGTGATTAAGTTTGGGGAACTATGAAACCATTTGAAAATGAGAAGCTTGAGTAATTGAAACTAGGCAAACTGGAACTTAGGAAAAGAATGTTGTTAATTGCTTTTCAAAAGCAAGGTGCTTTGGTCATTCTAATACTAAGCGTATCTGGTGACTTTTATAAAAGTAATGGATCTCTTTTAAAAAAAGAACTTAACGATGTAGTACTTTGGGGTTAAAAACCGGACTTTGGCATAAAATGAAAGTACTTTGAGTTGTGTGAAACTTGCCTATCTTTGGTTGTTGTGAAACTTGCCTATGCTTGTTGTTGTGAAACTTGCCTATGCTTGTGATGATAGCCTTTATTGTACAAGCGTTGTGTTTACGTGTTCTGGCGTCTCTCGATAGAGGTCGGTTGGTCGTTGAGAACTTACTTGGATGTCTTGCGGTGACGGAGAAATTCCGCAGTGCGTTCGCTGATAGTATTATTGTTGTTAATCGCTTTGGACATCGACACGATGCGTGGCGCACGTATGCTTCCATTTTGGTTAAGGTCTTGTAGTTAATCGCTTTGGATATCTTGACACGATCGTGGCGCGCGGGTATGTTTCCATTTCGATTAACGCCTTGATTTCCTTTTGGACATCGACCGCGATCGTAGCGCGCGGGTATCGCCATTTGGAAAGTTGTCTTATTGTTTCCCTTTGGACATACCGACACGATCGTAGCGCGGGTATGCTTCCATTTGGATTCTTTGTCTTGTTGTTGAGGTCACATGGACATGTCTACACCGGCTGGTCAGGGGCATGTGGCCGTGGGACATTGGTATTGTTGTTGCATCATGGACATGTCTACACCGATGCGATGTTCGGGGCATGCGCCATAATGCAAACTCGATTGATGTTGTGGGCGTGAGACCCATAGTTATATTGGAGTGATGATCGCTTTATGTTGTGATCGTAGTTTGGTTATCATACATGTCTCCCGCTTTATATAGACTAGTATGATTTCATTTACTGATATTATGCATTTCACATACTTGGTACTGTTATCGACCTCGCCCGGGCTGCGTTCATCTGCGCAGTAGGTACATCGGTCGTGGTTCCTCGCTCATAGGATCACAGTTCAGCGCATTTGAAGCTCCGTTTCTCCGGAGGCTTATCTTTTGGTAGGTGTTCCCTGAGTTGTAGGTTCTTGTACATTCAGGGGTATGGCGGGGCCCTGTCCCGTCATAGTCATTGTATATCTTAGAGTGCAGAGTAATCTTGTTGTGGGCGGGGTTGTAAAGGATTAAACTGCTCGAGTTTTATGTATATCAAGGCAACTGTTTTGGTTGGCCTGTTTATTCATTTATCTCTTGTTAAATGACTCTTGTTTTGTGTTCCGCTGATTTTCTCTGATGTATGTATCACTAGGGTGCCCAGGGTAAGGCACCAGTAACGGGCCCCGGAACGGGTCGTTACATAAACATAACCTTTATGTGAGATGATAAATTTCTTTCATTCGTGACACACTCGCTTAAGCTTAGAATTTGTCATGTGTCTATCCAAATGGCTTGATCACTTTATCTCATCTATATTAGTCGACAACCAGATCATATCCTGAATATGTCTCTTGTATTGACCAATGACTTGGTCGATCTAATATCACTGAGAAGCTGAGTGCTCTCTCTCGAATATCCAATCGAGGAATGAATCATATTTTTGGCTCAACTACTACCTTAGTTTGCATCGCAATGTACCCAATACAAGCCATGTCTTATCCTATAAGGAATTTAAGTTTAGGATATGATCAAAGTACATTACTCTGCAAATTAGGTGTGTATTGACCTCAAGTCAAAGGACCTCTATCTCCCGCATGCTGATAATACTCTAGACATGTACAACAAATAGTTTATCAGCAGGGTATGACAATGCCCTCTAAGAGTATCCATTTGTCCATTACTAGTAATCATTCTAGTAGTAAGTGAGACATACTACATTCTCTAAGAATGTGATGCAGACCACATATTGACTTATAGTATATCATTGAATATATCATTCTCAATGATCATCAGTCAAGGCTATTTTGAGAGTTACATTCTATCATTAATATTTCACTTTATTAATGACAACGTAAACTCAAGGGATGCACATTAATGAATAATCACAAGCAATCAAAATCATAATTCAATAATTGCAAATGTCAAAATATATTAATCTAATAAATAATACGAATGTGTTCAAGTATATTAGTCCCTAGAATGATTGTCTCTAGGACATACATACTTTCAGCATGCATATGCCAAATGATCATGTGGTATATAATTTTATAAAATAATACTAATTAAAGTTTGAGTAAATAATCATATATGAAATATTAAAGAATAAATGTGATTTATCTATGAGAATTGTCGTATGATGATTTAGAGTCGAGTAAACTCGTCTAAAAATTATGAAATTATTTTTTAAAATATATTTTCTCACATTTCATTAATTAATAATTGTATTAAATTTTAATTTTTTCTAATGAAAGAAATAATTGTGAGCACTAAGGAGCATATAACTATGTGTGTGTACATTGTTACAAAATAATACCACAAGCGTGTAATTCACATATACATATCGTGTCTAGAGATTCTCATTATAGAATTGTATCTAATTAAAGAATTTTTTTGAAAGCAGTTGGAGCCAGATCAGAATGTCAAAATCATAGATTAGTTAGTGAAGCCAGATCAGATAGTCAAAGATCATAAATTATTTAAATCTTCAATCACATAATACTAGATTCAATTTTGATCTAATGTGTTATAACAATAATATGTATTACATTAGAAGACAACCTCGATTATTATGAAGAAAAACTATTTTCACCTATCACATTTGTTAATTTAGTAAATTTAACTAGTTTCTTGACACACGTGTTGCACGTGTATGCCAAGTGATCACGTGGTATATAATTTTCTAAAATAATACTACTAATTAAAGACTTGAATACATAATTATGTATGAAAGATTAAACAATCTATTTGAATTATCTGTGAGGATGGTTTATGATGATTTAGAATCGGGTAAATTCGTCTAAAATCGTGAAATTAATCTTTTCATATTTTTCTCATATTTCATTAATTAATAATTGTATTAAATTTTAGTTTACCTAATGGAGGAAATAATTGTTAGCACTAAGGAGAATGTAACTGTGTGTGTATAGTGTTACAGAATAATATAACGAACGTGTAAATCACATATACACATCGTGTCTAGGGATTCTCATTATACAATTATAACTAACTAAAGAAAAATTTGAAAGTTGAAGCCAGATCAGAAAGCCAAAATCACATATTAGTTAGTGAAGCCAAATCAGATAGTCAAATATCATAAATAATTTAAATCTTTAATCACATAACACTAGATTCAATTGTTAAAGAGAACTTAATTCCAGCAATCTCAGACCCCACGGTGTTAGTACATGTCACGCCTGATATGCGTATTCCACTAGAACATGTGGTGGATGATATCACGCTACAAAAGATTCATGATTGGGGAAAAGGTATAGATGTTAATAGCCCGGACATAAGCATGTTTGAAGGTGAAGAAACTATGAAGGATACTCCTATCACTGTTCACAAGCCTATGGAAAATGCTCCCTCCAAAGCTTCCGGCAATACTTTAGAAGTTCAGAAAACTATAGACACTCCATCCTCTCCTAGGAATGACGATACAAACGCGGGTTATTTGGTGAACTCCGGGACTACAACGGAAGATAATGGCAATCACGGGAGCATAAAAATCTCATCACTTAGAGGTAAATTGCCCAGAAAAGCTAGAAATTCTGGGACTGGAATTACAATCGGAAAAACTTTGCATGAAGGCATACTCGGGTCTAAACCGGGTCGGGCGGCGGGTCAAAAGGACAAGGCGGGTCAGGAGGGTATCCATGGGTCTATGATTTCTACTTGAGCTCGAGGTACAATGCATGATGTGGATACCGAAGGGTCATCTATTCCCAAGGAGACTAGTAATTTTCCTTTCTTAATTAGCGCGGGAATCAAATAGCCTATTGTCTTTAATGGGCAGCTTACATCCGCGGGTACCAAAGAGTCACACAACTCTAATAATCAGCATTCTTTGAGTCCATCTAGAACCACGAACCATTCCTTCCCCACCCTAACCAGCTTTCTAAACGGACTTCAACATAAGAATCCCAATATCCCATTTTCATTTACTTCTTCCTTGGACATTGGAAACGATAAGAACTTTCCACCTCTCTCCTCATCTACTTCCTCAATACTTCCCAAATTTCATAATGACACACCCCCACCCCCTTCCATAACATCACTCCCACCCGAAATGCCCGATACTTTCCCTACCCTCCCAAATGGCACTCGCATACTATCTCCAGATGCGGGCCCAAGATCTACCCCCTCTAACCCTATCCCTCAGTCTACATTACCAAGATGGACAGCAGGCAACATGCCCCCTGACAATTCTAGAATTCATCATCCGCATCCACCCGGTGAGGCATCAAAGGGAGAAGTACCCCCTCTCAACGCAATGGTCCCAATCCGCAAAATAAAACCTATGTGGGAGTCTTTGCGTGTCACGACCCGACCTCGGGCCCGCGACTGGTGCCTTACCCCGGGCACCCTAGTGATACAACATCAGAGAAAATCAGCGGAAATAAAAACTCATAAAAGATAAACAGTGAAATAAGAAAACAGACTAACCAAAAGGGTTACCTTTCTGTATATATAAATAAAAACTTGAACAGTTACATCCTTTACAAACCCTGCCCACAACAATACTACAGACCTCTAAGAATTTTTATAACAACTATGACGGACAGGCCCGCCATACCACAGATGTACAAGTACCTACAATCTCGGAGAATCATACCAAAAGATAAGCCTCGAGAAACGGAGCTTCCCAAAACGCTGAGCGTGATCCTATGAGCGAGGATCAACAATCGTGTACCTCTACTGCGGCATGAACGCAGCCCAGGAGGTCGTCTAACAGTACAGTATGTGGCATCAAAATACAAGAAATGAAATCATAATAATCTATATAAAGCAGAGACATATATGATAACCAAACTACGATACACAATATGTAGCGATGTCAAGTCAGGGACTCACGCCCGTAAAGTCATCACTCAAATATAACCTGGGAATTTAACCCGCACAACGGCCGCATGCCCCGGCATCTTACCTCGGTATAAGCATGGCCATGGAACCATCCTAATGGAAGCATGCTCGTGGGCCACCCATCGTGTCAGTATGTCCAAAGGAAATAACAAGATAACAATCATAATGGAAGCATACTCGTGGGCCACCCATCGTGTCAGTATGCCCAAAGCAAATAACAAGATAACACTCCTAATGGAAGCATACCCGTGGGCCACCCATCGTGTCAGTATGTCCAAAAGGAAATAACAAGATAACAATCATAATGGAGGCATACTCGTGGGCCACCCATCGTGTCAGTATGTCCAAAGCAAATAACAAGATAACACTCCTAATGGAAGCATACTCGTGGGCCACCCATCGTGTCAGTATGTCCAAAAGGATCGATATAGTGGAAGCATACACGTGGGCCACCCATCGTGTCGGTATGTCCATCAATCAACGGATAGCCGCCCTCGGCGAGACGCGGTACGTAAATACAACACTTGCACAACAAAGGCTATCACCACGTAGGCAAGTTCAACATACTCATAGACTTTCATTTTATTACAACAAATCCATTTTAACCCCAAGGTACTACGTATTTTAACTCTTTAAAAGATCCATTTCTTTCACAAAAGTCACACGATACCCATAGTATCAAAATAGAGTAACTATCTTTTTAAGTAAACCAAAACAATTTCCATATCTTCTTTTCGAATAAACCAACTTAAGACAAAACCATGACTTCCTTTTAAACCATTTTAAGACAAAACCATGTCTTTCTTTAAAACCAAAACACTTCAACTTCCTCAAGTCTCTTTTCTTTTAGAAAACAAGTTCCTTACTTTGGAATTTAAGAAAAATCAATACTTGTTATTAATGATCTTATTAAAGCAACCATGATCTAGGAAATGTAATACAATTTTGTCTTATCTTAGCTTCTATGCAGATGGAGGTTTCTACTGGTTTTAATATAATTAATTATTTGTCAATACATTTTCCTTTATTAACGCTGCAGTGGTTTGTTCGATACTTATTCTCATTTCCGAAATCAATATAACTTATTCCTTTTTAAAACCCAATTACCCATTTCTCATAAATGCGGTTTCATAACTTTTTAACACAAACCAAGTCCTTAATATTTCACATCAAGTCATTTATAAGTCAAGTCTCTTATCTTTTAAAAACCACAGACCATTTCTTTACCTACATAAAGTTGTTATAACAAACTTCCCATAAAGCCGTTATAACACTTTATGTTTTAAACCAACCAAATTCGTTTAGCACACGTACGTCTACCGTACTACATAGTTCACAACAATCATGCTAGAAAAGATAGGAAGAGGTTCACATACCTCGCGACGATTATCGACAATTAGCAAAATGCTCCAAAGTATTATAACCCTGCTAGCCTTTTCCACCCTTCAAGTAGAATACGCTACTCGTAGTACTTCAACCTATAAAGGCCACAAAACGTCTATCAACCTCTAGATCTCTTCGTAGAACAATTCAAAGCACAAGGTCATTATTCTACGGAAAATTCGGCAGCACCTCCTCCCCGTAACCACATAAATCTCCTCCTCTATCAAGGCCCGCTACCAAGCCAACAACTCGAGGGTTACATCGTCTAACCGGACGTGTACAACACCGCCACAATAATACTACAAGTCTCATCAGAATACACCCAATGTAAATACAGTTCAATTATTATCAATATTCATTCTATATATAGTATACTCAACTATACATTACTCTGACATGTAATTTCCAATTACAATAGGGGATAAAGATCATTACCTCGATAAGCCCAAAATTATCCAAGTTTTATAAGTCGATCTGAAAGCGTTTAGCTCCAATTCCTTACGCTCCAACCCGCTCCAAGCAACCCTTAGAAGTTTCTAAACAACTTCTCTTAATACTTCATCTAAGCTTATGAAGATTTTTCTAGGGTTTTATTTTGCGACTAAGGAATAAAGTAGTATTTTCGGGCTCTTAGTATAAAGATAACTTTGGAATACTACAAGGGATTTTTGGCTAAGGTATATGGGATTATAACAATACTTGAAGAAATTCTTTCACACGAGGGGGTGTTGGACGAGAACCACAAAGGGAGGGAGGGGGAATTTTTGCCTTGGAAAAATATTTCAAGTGAGGGATGAATAAAGTCTTGCAACAAGGGGGGTATTTATAGAGAAATCAATGGCTAGGATCAAAGCAAGTGTATGGTGAGGATTTGGTCCATGTGGGAGTGGAGTCTTCCAACCAAGTGTCCACCACAACAATGAGACATGTGTCCACCACAGCCACTTGTCCACCAAAACGTCCAAACACTTGTCCACCAACCATTCGGCCAACATGGCCACATGGGGGTGACACGTGTCGCCCCCCTACTCGTCCAAAATATCTCATCTTCCGAAAATATCCGTAATGCCAAAAATCCGAAAATAAAGTGGGCCCCACAAAACCGTAAATTCTCGTGGGCCCACGTGACCAATTTCGGAAATAAAATTCCATAATTCTCAAATATTCTAAAAAGTCCGAATACCAAATCTGGGAATCCAATTCCCATTAACGAACCTTTTTCTTCACAAAATCCGGAAACTTTTCCGTCGAAAAATCACATCTTTCTTCCTTTCCAATTTTAATGTCGTATTCTCGTACGTACGTCCTCATATACATACCCTGGAACTACGGGGTGTAACATTGCGGGTTCCAGACTTGAAGCAAAAGGAATAAAACTTCAATTCATTGATCAACAAGGAGAAGATGTAGAACTAGAAGCTACGGATGAAGTCCCCTTCATTGAAACCTGGGGATATTGTCTTATAGGATGCTTCACGGGTCCTTTCCCGGGAAGATAGGCGCTAAATTCTATTGTTAAGGGATGGGGAGTGAAGTGTCGTATCATCCCATATGACAAATGATGGACAATATTCAAATTCATGACGGAGGAGGAACGCACGAATGTACTCCACGGAGGCCCTTATATGGTCTTTGGCAAAACCATGATGTTAAAACCAATTGATAAAGGAGTATTACTAACGGATGACTTATTCATGGATATCCCGATATGGGTCACCTTCCATGAAATCCCCCTTTCGGTTTGGAGTGCATCAGGCCTTAGTAAGATTGCATCGCGTGTGGAAACCTATACATACCGGATCAATTTACCAAAGAAAGGTCTAAGATGAACTATGCAAGAGTCTTGGTGGAAGTTGATGTTAGTAAAGAGCCGGTCACATAATTTGGTGTTAAACTGCCCGACAATCGAAGATACATCCAAAAGGTGAAATATGAGAACTACCCTGATTTTTGTTATCATTGCGCCTCTTTTGGTCACAACCATTTGAAGTGTAAGAAACTGATGCAAGACACCATCACTCATGAAGCACGGAAATCCGACAACCCATTGGTACCTGTCACGACCCGACCTCGGACCCGTGACTGGTGCCTTACCCCGGGCACCCTTGTGACACAACATCAGAGAAAACCAGCGGAAAAATAAACTCACATCAAGAAACCACATAGAATATAAAGCAGGCTAACCCAAAATGGCTACCTTTAACTATAACAAAAACTGAGCAATTACAACCTTCACAACCCAATTTATAACAGGACTACAGACCTCTACGAATGTGTAACCACTATGACGGGACAGGGCCCCGTCATACCCCTGAATGTGCATAACATCTACGACATCAGGGAGAACCGTACCAAAAGTCAAGCCTCCGGAGAAGTGGAGCTTCTGACACCTGAGCAAAGATCCTAAGAATGAGGATCCACCACCTGCTTACCCTTACCTACGGCATGAACGCAGCCCCCGAGGAAGGGGGTCAGTACTCAACATGTACCAAGTATGTAAAACTGGAAAAATATTGTAATAATATCATAAGTCTAAAATAAGCTGGAGTCATGGATGAAAATCAAATTACATTGTACTGTGCCTTACTAACAATGAGAGTAACAAGTATAAACTTTACTGCATAAAAATAGGAGGCTCATGATCAAAACAGGGTCCCTCGCCCGTAGTATCATTAAGCAATCCTACATCTGGCGCCGCGACCTCGCTTCGGCGCCGCTGCCCTGGCCATGCGTGGCTCGACCGAAATACTTTTACGTCGAGTGCGTCTCGAACTTATAACTCCCATAACTTTCTACTCCAATGTCCTATCGACGAACGGTTGATTGCGTTGGAAACTAGACTCAACGAACTACATACTAGGCCTTTGAAACACCTAGGAACTCTCAATGTAACGGGTCATAACCCGCCTCAAAGTTGACTAAAAACCCGTCCGAAACAATCCGTCAACCTATCCTTCTAAAATTTAAGTCTTAATCCTTTTCGTACGCTCTCATACGCATGGCCAAAACTACGGGGTGTAACATTCTCTCCCCCTTAGAAACATTCGTCCCGAATGTTCCTTCTAGGCTTACTCAAATCACAATATTGACATAGACCCTCTTAACTATTCTCCTTGCAAATAAAGACGTTCCACATGGCCACAACAATACTTAAGCATATACGCCGAATTAAACTAATAAGCAGGAAAGTGGGTTACCTGGAGGTGTAGGGAACAAGTGAGGATACTTCTTCTTCATGTCCTCCTCTGATTCCCACGTCATTTCCTCCCTGTTCTCGTTCCTCCATAAGACCTTGACTGAAGCCACATCCTTTGTCCGTAGTCGCCTAACCTGACGATCGAGTATCGCTATGGGACTCTCCTCATATAATAGCCCCTCTGTCACCTGGACATCACAAATCGGGTGCACTCTAGATGGATCTCCAATACATTTCCGCAACATAGATACATGAAAAACTGGATGTACTGCCTCCAGATCGGACGACAAATCCAACTCATAGGCAACCTTGCCTACCCTATGGACAATCTGATATGGCCCAATGTACCTTGGGCTAAGTTTCCCCTTCTTCCCAAATCTCATCACGCCCTTAATGGGTGATACCTTCAGGAAGACCCAATCATCTACCTCAAACTCCAAGTGTCGACGCCGATGATCTGCATACGACTTCTGTCGACTCTGAGCTGACAATAACCGCTCCTGGATAAGCTTCACCTTATCCACTGCCTGCTGAATCAAGTCTGGCCCGACTAACTGAACTTCTCCCACCTCAAAACAGCCTATCGGTGACCTGCACTTCCTCCCGTATAAGGCCTCATAATGCGCCATATGGATACTAGAATGGTAGCTGTGTTATATGCAAACTCCACAAGAGGTAAGTGATCCTCCCAGCTACCCCCGAAATCGATAACACAGGCCCGTAGCATATCCTCAAGTGTCTGGATAGTACGCTTGGCGGCCGTCGATGCCAAGATGAACGCAGATCGAGACTCACCTGTGTCCCTAACCCCTTCTGGAAAGACCTCCAGAAGTTAGCCGTGAACTGGGCTCCTCTGTCTGAAATAATCGATATAGGAACTCCGTGCAGTCTCACAAGCTCTCTGATATACAATCTAGCATAATCCTCGGCTGAAATAGTCGTCCTGACTGGAAGAAAATGGGCTGATTTCGTCAGCCTGTCGACGATAACCCAGATGGAATCATGCTTCCTCTGAGTGTGAGGCAACCCCGTAATAAAGTCCATATTGATCACCTCCCACTTCCACATCGGAATATCGATAGCCTGTAATAGCCCATCGGGCTTCTGGTGCTCAACCTTGACCTGCTGACAATTCGGGCACTGCGCCACAAACTCCGCAACGTCCCTCTTCAGGCCATCCCACCAATACACACATCGGAGGTCATGGTACATCTTAGTCGACCCCAGATGAATAGAATAATGAGCACTGTCTGCCTCCCCCAGAATCTGCTGACGAAGTCCTGTCACATCGGGAACACACAACCGGCCCTCAAATCTTAGCACCCCATCAGGTGCTACCTCAAATAGACTCTTCTCTTCCCGAAGAGTCGTATCTCGATACCGTACCATAATCGGATCCTCATACTGCCGCCTCTTCACCTCCTCGACGATGGAAGACTCGACAACCTCTCGAACCCGAACTCTATTACTATCAGAATCAACCAAACGAACCCCAAGGCTCGCTAGCTGATGTAACTCGCGGACCATGTCCCTCTTATCTGGCTTCACACCTGATAAACTACCCATCGATCTGCGACTAAGGGCATCTGCAACTACATTGGCCTTCCTTGGATGGTATAGAATGTCGACATCATAATCCTTAAGTAGCTCCAACCACCGTCTCTGCCGTAAGTTCAGCTCCCTCTGGCTGAAGATGTACTGGAGACTCTTGTGGTCTGTGTAAATATCCACATGAACTCCATACAAATAATGTCTCCAGATCTTCAAGGCATGAATCACTGCTGCCAACTCTAAGTCATGTGTGAGATAGTTCTTCTCATGCTTCCTGAGCTGTCGAGAGGCGTAAGCTATAACTTTGCCGTCTTTGCGTCGATCGCACGCACCCAAGCCCGACACCCGACGCATCACAATAAACCACATATCCGTCTAAACCCTCCGGAAGAGTAAGGACTGGGGCGGTCGTCAATTTCTCCTTCAGTAACTGGAAACTCTCCTCACAAGCATCCGTCCACCGGAATATAGCTGCCTTCTGAGTCAGCCTAGTCAAAGGTACTGATATGGAAGCAAACATCTTCACAAATCTCCGATAATAACCCGCAAGGCCCAAAAAGCTGCGCACCTCCGTCGGTGTAGTGAGTCTGGGCCAAGTCTTGGATCGCCTCGATCTTTCTTTGTATCAACCGAATACCATCGACCCGATAACATGCCCTAAGAAAGCCATCAAGCCAACCAAAACTCGCGTTTGAGAACTTGGCATACAATCGCCGGTCTCGAGGACTCCAATACCGCGCCCAAATGATCTGCGTGCTCGCGCTGTGCGCGAATAAACCAGGATATCATCAATGATTACTATAACGAACATATCCAAGAATGGCTTGAACACCCTATTCATCAAATCCATGAATACTGCTGGGGCGTTGGTCAACCCGAAAGACATCACCCTGAACTCATAGTGCCCATACCGGGATCCTGAATGCAGTCTTTGGGATATCTGCCTCTCTAACTTGCACCTGATGATAACCAGACCGCAGGTCTATCTTAGAAAAAACATCTCGCCCCCTGCAACTGGTCAAACAATTGTCACACCCCGAACCCCGGGCCCATGACTGGTGCCCTACCTGAGCACCCTTCTGCCTTAACAACTAAGTAAACTGCGGAAATTAAATAACACCTCATTTTTTTTTCAAAACCAACATACGTGCAAGGCAAAGCCGACAAGGCTGCCATTATATACATAAACAAAGACACTACACGGTACATGAGTCCAATCCCACATATGAATACAGACCTCTAAGAGTTATACTGAACTATGACGGGACAAGGCCCCGTCGTACGCATAACTGTACAAAAGCCTGTACTGAAGGATCTATACCAAAAAGATAAACTCATGAACATATGGAGCTATCCAAAAACTCTGAGCAGGGTCCTACACCTGCGGATCACCAAACTGCGTACCTAAACCTGCGGCATGAACGCAGCCCCCCGAAGGAGGTCAGTACGAAGAATGTACCAAGTATGTGAAACAGTAAGTACTGTAATGAAATCATAACAGTCTAAACAAAACAGGAGACATGTATGATAGCCAACCTACAGTACATAATACATAAACAGTCATATCAAGTCAGGGACGCCACTACTCAAATATAACTATGGGTCTCACACCCATAATATCAATCATGCCCGTGGAATCCTTCCTCACTGCCGGCAGTCCATGATATAATATAACACCAATAAGCATACATGAACACCAAGTCCCACCTGTGTCCTAAATACCTCGTGGTCGCATGCCCGGAATCCCACATCGTGTAAGCATGACCATAGGGTAACACAAACAAATCCGGAGACATGTATGATAATCAAATTACAGCACACTGTGCCTCACTAACAATGAGAGTAAATAGTAGTATACTTACAATATAAAATAAGAAGCTCACGATCAAAGCAGGACCACCCGCCCGCAGTATCATTAAGCAATCCTACTCCTGGGACTATTTCACCCGCATAAGTCGCGTGGATCCGCATGAGGTATTCCTCGCATGGGACTATTTCACCCGCATAAACCTTTACGGACTCGCATGAGGTATTCCTCGCATAGACTGTATCCGCCCGCATGAGACTATTTCACCCGCATAAGCCCTTGCGGACCCGCATGAGGTATTCCTCGCATCGTGGGTAGCAAATCCGCGGAATATGCAAATGCCACAAACCCGGGGAATGACCCCGAAATGAATGATATACCACTAGCACACAACCGGCTATTACCAGCACACATAGGCAATTCTCAATTAAACAAGCCAAAGTACTTATCAAGGCACACATAGAATAATTCTCAATTAAACAAGCCAAAGTACTTATCAAGGCACACATAAAATAATTCTCAATTAAACAGGCCAAAGTACTACGTACGTATATTCTTTTCAACAGACTCCTTTCTATGTAAAACCCTAAGATACTAACACCCGTAGTATCAAGATGTGTCTATTTTTCAAAGTAAGTTACTACACTTTTAGAAACTCATTTCAAAGCTTGAAACCAAGTAACTTCAAATTTTCACAACCTAGGCAACTTATGCCCATTAATCAAAATAGACAACTTTCTAAACCTTCCATAAAGCCGTTATAACCAACTTCCCATAAAGCCGTTATAACCCTTTATGGTTTTTAGACAATTTCATTCTTTTTATAACCAAGAGACTTATACTTAAAACCAAGTATCACAAACTTTCAAATCAAGTTTCTTAACTTTCAAAAATACTTCGAGTCTCTTAATATATAGAAAACAAGTTTCTTCTACTTTTAAACCTCAAGTAACTCACACCTTTAAGACAAGTTACTTCTCTTAAATCATGTCATTTCTCCTCTTTTAAAACAATTAAGTAAATCACTCTTTTGACTTCCCTAAAGTCATTATAATGACCTTTAGGTTTTGGAACTAAGGCACTAGCCAAAAGGTTTGGAAACCACTTCCTTTTCAAGACTCCATGTACTTTAAGTAAAATACTTCCACTCTTTAAGAATCCAAACTTCACTAAGGCAAAGGATTATACAACTTACAATTTAAACATCAAAGTACAATCAAGGAAGTACATAGAACAAATTCTACTTTAGGCAATCCAAATACAACCAAGGAATGGATCATTTAAGGAGTAGGACATACTTTCTTTATCTTAAGGAATCATGCTAGAAGAGGAGATAGTTCACATACCTTTTCGGCTAAATCCACAAGCTAAGCCGAATACGCCGTACGTAGAATTGTCAACCTATAATGGTCACAACATGACTATCAATTCTAGTTTCTAACGTAGAATAATACTAAGTATACGGTCTCTTATTCTACGGAAAATCGGGCAGCACCTCCTTTGTTTCTACATACTTTGCCACCTTTTTCAAGGCCGAATACAATAACCAACACGCCACATTTAAGGCTCAAAACAACAACCAAACAAAGGGGATTACACGCCTTACAATACATGTAAAATTTCTGCCCCACAATTCATATCAAGTAGTTTAAAAAATCCAAGCCATTCTCGGCCAACTACATAACCAACAATTCAAAGTCTTTTCCAATCCTTTTCCAATTCCAAGTTCTAAGGTCTAACATGTTATATAGTCATAAACAGCTTCAACAACTAAAATTTCCTTCTTTATACAACATGCGACGACTTAAACTAATAATCAACTTGAATTACAATCTTAAGGCTAAACATGCTAGTTTTCGGATTAGGGTTCCAATAGCCAATAAACTTATCAAACCTTATACTAAATACCTCATTCTTGCTAATATCCATAACTACAATAATAAGTAAACCTTAATTGCTAAAACGACAAGATTATACCTTTACAAGCCCTTAAAAATTCCAAGATTCAAAGTCGCGCCTTAGCAAATTCTTAGCTCCTTTCCTTATGTTCCAATCCGCTCCAAGCACTCCTTAGAAGCCTATGAAGAACCCATCTTCAAGTTCCAACTTCAAAGTTGAAGAACTTCTTAAGTTTCCGCCTTGCGACTAACGTGAAAACGTCGTTTTTCCGAAATCTTTCTATTGAGATATCCTTACAATACCCTTAGGGACCTTGGGTTTAAGTCTTGTGAATAATGGATCAAAACTACAAAATTTTTGTGTGGACTATTCATCAAAGCCGAGAGCTCTTGTTCTTGCACAAGAAAGAGTGAAATAATTCTAAGTGTTGGAAGACCTTGTCTTGCACTAGTCTAGTATATAAAACACATTGAAGGGCTTAGATTATAACAAATGTGTGGCTTGGATGAGGATCATTAATTAAATAGCCAAGTGGACAAGTTGACCTTGGTCAACAATCTCAAGCTTGAAGACTTATCTTCCAAGATGGTCAATGACCATTTTACCCTTACTAATTTTCGTCCAAGACCATATGTGGGGGTTCCACGTGTCGCCCTCTCATTCGTCCATAAAATTTCGTAACCCTCGTGGGCCCCACAAAACGTAAAATTCCTCGGGTGGGCCCCACATGACCAAATCCGTAAAAATAAATTTCCATAATGTTAATAAGTTCCATTCTCTTCAAACAATGCATTTTGAGAATCCAATTCTCAACAACGAACATTTTTCCTTTCCGACGTTCGGTAGATTTTCCGCCGAAAAAACAATTCTTCCTTTCGTACCAATTTCCAAGTCTTGATTCCTTACGTACATTATCTTATACATGTCCT
Source organism: Przewalskia tangutica (assembly GCA_029844215.1). Classification (NCBI taxonomy): domain Eukaryota; kingdom Viridiplantae; phylum Streptophyta; class Magnoliopsida; order Solanales; family Solanaceae; genus Przewalskia; species Przewalskia tangutica. The sequence continues at coordinate 112,939,972 of CM056718.1, forward strand.
GGACTTACGGGGTGTAACATTCTTCCCCCCTTAGAAACATTCGTCCCCGAATGTTCTTAGTCGGTTGTCAGGCTATACAAACTCCGGCACAATCTGTATACTATGCCTATCAATCAATACTCCACAAGACTAACGATGCCACACATGGCCACCACCTAACATCCGTAAACATATCAATGGACCTTCCGTCCGCGACCCCTCCTCACAAAACTCGAAGGTTACAGTCTTCTAAAACACGGGATCCTTAGAGGTTCCTTTATTTCTTACTTGTCATTCTTTCTCGTACTTCTAAACTTATTTAGTAAACGTACAACATCTCAAATATTGTTTCTGTTCCCCAATCCTTGGAGTTACTAACCAAACTTGGCCATATTGTTACTTACATTCCCGTTAAGGCTCTTCTCGGTCCTTACGACCTAGTTCCGGTGGAACGCATCCACGAACTCGTACAACGATTAACTCAACTTGGGCCTGGCATCCTCGTGACCCTATCACATAGCGGGCCCACTACCAACTGACACCACCCCATTCCATACTACCGGCTGACCCGAAATGAGTCCACAACCCGACCAGTCACTTAACTTCTCATTCTTAGTCTGAAATAAATCTCTCTCTTATCTCAAGGTACTTCTTACCCTATCCCCTATTCACTAGAGGTTCGTCACATAAGCCAAAATATTTCTACTGTACAATCTTCCCTATTGGTCTTACACTGTTATGGGGCAATTACTACATGTGAACTCTTCACAACTATAGTCTCAGTTCACTTACCATTCTTGTCAATATTCTTAACTTCTCACTTTACTAATCAAAGTATTCCTACCTCTGGGGTACTATCACTTTACAACTACTAGCAACAAAGGGAAAACATATACTCTAAGGCGAAATCTGAACCTATCAATGCATGTATGATTCAAAAGAATCGAAATATACCTGTAACCCCGTGCGATGTTGCCTCCTGATCCTGCCTAGTAGTCACGTCAGCTATGCGGTTCGAAGGACCGCCAGAACTATAAACTCCACCCTGACCTCTACCACGGCTGGCTGACATCTGAACACCCTGTCCTGGGGGACGCACAGCTGTGGAGGAAAGGGAACCAACTACCGGCCTCATAGGCTGAGCCACCTCACCGGTGCTCTTTCTAAAAGGACATACCCTCCGAATATGGCCCGGACGGCCACAATAAAAACAAACACCTGTGCCATAATGGCATTTCCCCGAATGACGCTTACCACATCTGAAACACTGAGGAATATGTGGCCTCGACTGAGAAAATCCTCTGCTCCTCTGAGAACCTCGACCCCTGGAGCTTGGACCGGCTCCTAAATACCTTGTGGGGTCCAATCTCCCACCTGTGGGCTGCGGGGTATGTACTGGGTAGGCTGGGACGAATATCTCACTCGCTGCTGAGGCTGCTCGTCCAAAAACTCACTGGGATAACCAACCGGTCTAGCCCTCTTACGCAGATCTCATTTGGCCTCTACCCACTGTACACATGCATCTTGGTGAGTAACCACCTCCTGCTGATGAAACTGTAGCACTGCTATCTTGGTCAATAACATAATGGCTTCCTTCATGACCCTAAAGTCTTCCTGGCTGAAACTGAGTCTCTGGTCTTTGGGGCCTCAAACCCTGGCGCAGAAGAACTTGCCGACTGCGGAACAACATCCGGTATACCCTGGGCATAAGCCCTATCAACTCTCTGAGTTTGACTAGTAGCTCCTGCTACTCCTTTGCCCTTTTGGGTGGCTGTTGCCCTCCTTGGAGGCATAACTGTAACACAACAATACGTCAGAGAGGAATTATCTTACTAACACAGCTCTATGGCACGATCTTAGAGTGAGAAGAATAGAAACCAACTCCTAAATGTCCTGTAGCCTCATGTTTATGGGTGTGGCGCGCAACACACCGATAATTAAGACTCTACTAGACACGGTCTGTAGACATTCCGTGGACTGACTGCTCTGATACCACTCTGTCACACCCTGAACCGGGCGTGGTGGTGCCCTACCAGGCACCGCCTACCTTAACAACTAAGTAAACTGCGGAAATTAAATAACACCTCATTTTTTTTCAAAACCAACATACGTGCAAGGCAAAGACGACAAGGCTGCCATAATATACATAAACAAAGACACTTTACCATACGAGTCCAATCCACATATGAATACGGACCTAAGAGTTATCTTGAACTATGACGGGACGGGGCCCCGTACCCATAATCGTACAAAGCACATCTTGAAGGATCTATACCAAAACGATAAACTCACGAGCAGATGGAGCTATCCAAAAACTCTACGGCGGTCTACACTGCCGATCACCAAGCTGCGTACCTAAACTGCGGCGTGAACGCGGCCCCGAAGGAGGTCGATCTGAAGAATGTACCAAGTATGTGAGCGATGAAATCGTAATGAAATCATAACGATCTAAACAAAGCAGAGACATGTATGATAGCCAACCTACGATTACATTATACATAGCGGTCATATCAAGTCGTGGGGCAGCCCCAAAGTCACTACTCAAATATAACTATGGGTCTCGCCCATAATATCAATCATGCCCGTGGAATCCTTCCTCACTGCCGGCAGTCCATGATATAATATAACACCAATAAGCATACATGAACACCAAGTCCCACTTGTGTCCTAAATACCTCGTGGTCGCATGCCCCGGAATCCCACATCGTGTAAGCATGACCATAGGGTAACACAAACAAATCCGGAGACATGTATGATAATCAAATTACAGCACACTGTGCCTTACTAACAATGAGAGTAAATAGTAGTATACTTACATTATAAAATAGGAAGCTCACGATCAAAGCAGGACCACCCGCCCGCAGTATCATTAAGCAATCCTACTCCTGGGACTATTTCACCCGCATGAGGTATTCCTCGCATGGGACTATTTCACCCGCATAAGCCCTTACGGACTCGCATGAGGTATTCCTCGCATAGGCTGTATCCGCCCGTATGGGACTATTTCACCCGCATAAGCCCTTGCGGACCCGCATGAGGTATTCCTCGCATCGTGGGTAGCAAATCCACGGAATATGCAAATGCCACAAACCCGGGGAATGACCCCGAAATGAATGATATACCACTAGCACACAACCGGCTATTACCAGCACACATAGGCAATTCTCAATTAAACAAGCCAAAGTACTTATCAAGGCACACATAGAATAATTCTCAATTAAACAAGCCAAAATACTTATCAAGGCACACATAGAATAATTCTCAATTAAACAAGCCAAAGTACTTAGAGCTTTAGCCAAATTAATCCAACAAATACACTAGCCTCTTTTCCACAAACACCACCACAATAACTCCTACAAGCTTGCCAACAAGTTTCCTTCTTGCCACACTTTTCAGATTTTTCTCAAGACTTGATTTCCTCTTGATTTTCTAGAGAGAAGGGAGAGCTTTTAATTTGGAGAGAGAAGAGAGCTTGAAGAATGACCAAGTCTTCAAGACTTGGCCAATAAATATGACATGCAAAATCAGATGGGGACACTTGTCACCCATGGCCTTTTTAAAACAAAAGCAGTTCAGATTTTTCCACCCAAAGATCGCGAAGCCGCCTCGGCGCGCGCTGAAACATCCGAGACTCGCCGGATCTTCCGGCTGCGCCCGCTTCCGGCGCAGCTGCAACTTCAGTGAACATTCAGAACATCTGGCGCCGCGGCCCTGCATCCGGCGCCATTGCCCTGTGGCTCCTGACCGAAATACTTTTCTGTCCGAGTAGGTACTGAACTTATAACTCCCATAACTTTCTACTCCGATGTCCTATCAACGAACGGTTGATTGCATTAGAAACTAGACTAAACGAACTACGTACTAGGCCTTTGAAACACCTAGGAACTCTCAATGTAACAGGTCATAACCCGCCTCAAAGTTGACTAAAAACCCGTCCGAAACAATCCGTCAACCTATCCTTCTAAAATTTAAGTCTTAATCCTTTTCGTACGCTCTCATACGCATGGCCAAAACTACAGGGTGTAACATTCTCCCCCCCTTAGAAACATTGGTCCCGAATGTTCCTTCTAGGCTTACTCAAATCACAATATTGACATAGACCCTCTTAACTATTCTCCTTGCAAATAAAAACGTTCCACATGGCCACAACAATACTTAAGCATATACGCCGAATTAAACTAATAAGCAGGAAAGTGGGTTACCTGGAGGTGTAGGGAACAAGTGAGGATACTTCTTCTTCATGTCCTCCTCTGCTTCCCACGTTATTTCCTCCCTGTTCTCGTTCCGCCATAAGACCTTGACTGAAGCCACATCCTTTGTCCGTAGTCGCCTAACCTGACGATCGAGTATCGCTATGGGACTCTCCTCATATGATATCCCCTCTGTCACCTGGACATCACAAATAGGGTGCACTCTAGATGGATCTCCAATACATTTTCGCAACATAGATACATGAAAAACTGGATGTACTGCCTCCAGATCGGACGGCAGATCCAACTCATAGGCAACCTTGCCTACCCTACGGACAATCTGATAAGGCCCAATGTACCTTGGGCTAAGTTTCCCCTTCTTCCCAAATCTCATCACGCCCTTCATGGGTGATACCTTCAGGAAGACCCAATCATCTACCTCAAACTCCAAGTGTCGACGCCGATGATCTGCATACGACTTCTGTCGAATTTGAGCTGACAATAACCGATCCTGGATAAGCTTCACCTTATCCACTGCGTGCTGAATCAAGTCTGGCCCGACTAACTGAACTTCTCCCACCTCAAAATAGCCTATCGGTGACCTGCACTTCCTCCCGTATAAGACCTCATAAGGCGCTATTTGGATACTAGAATGGTAGCTGTTGTTATATGCAAACTCCACAAGAGGTAAGTGATCCTCCCAGCTACCCCCGAAATCGATAACACAGGCCCGCAGCATATCCTCAAGTGTCTGGATAGTACGCTCGGCCTGCCCGTCGGTCTGAAGATGAAACGCAGCGATCGAGACTCACTGTGTCCCTAACCCTTCGGAAAGACCTCCGAAGTTAGCGTGAACCGGGCTCCTGCATGCGAAATAATCGATATAGGAACTCCGTGCAGTCTCACAAGATCTTTGATATACAATATAGCACAATCCTCGGCCGAAAAAGTCGTCCTGACTGGAAGAAAATGGGCTGATTTCGTCAGCCTGTCGACGATAACCCAGATGGAATCATGCTTCCTCTGAGTGTGAGGCAACCCCGTAATAAAGTCCATATTGATCACCTCCCACTTCCACATCAGAATATCGATAGCCTGTAATAGCCCATCGGGCTTCTGGTGCTCAACCTTGACCTGCTGACAATTCGGGCACTGCGCCACAAACTCCGCAACGTCCCTCTTCAGGCCATCCCACCAATACACACATCTGAGGTCATGGTACATCTTAGTCGACCCCGGATGAATAGAATAATGAGCACTGTGTGCCTCCCCCAAAATCTGCTGACGAAGTCCTGTCACATCGGGAACACACAACCGACCCTCAAATCTTAGCACCCCATCAGGTGCTACCTCAAATAGACTCTTCTCTTCCCGAAGAGTCGTATCTCGATACCGTACCATAATCGGATCCTCATACTGCTGCCTCTTCATCTCCTCGACGATGGAAGACTCGGCAACCTCTCGAACCCGAACTCCATTACTATCAGAATCAACCAAACGAACCCCAAGGCTCGCTAGCTGATGTAACTCGCGGACCATGTCCCTCTTCTCTGGCTGCACACCTGACAGACTACCCATCGATCTGCGACTAAGGGCATCTGCAACTACATTGGCCTTCCCTGGATGGTATAGAATGTCGACATCATAATCCTTAAGTAGCTCCAACCACCGTCTCTGCCGTAAGTTCAGCTCCCTCTGGCTGAAGATGTACTGGAGACTCTTGTGGTCTATGTAAATATCCACATGAACTCCATACAAATAATGTCTCCAGATCTTCAAGGCATGAATCACTGCTGCCAACTCTAAGTCATGTGTGGGATAGTTCTTCTCATGCTTCCTGAGTTGTCGAGAGGCGTAAGCTATAACTTTGCCGTGCTGCATTAGTACGCACCCAAGCCCGACACCCGACGCATCACAATAAACCACATATCCGTCTAAACCCTCCGGAAGAGTAAGGACTGGGGCGGTCGTCAATTTCTCCTTCAGTAACTGGAAACTCTCCTCACAAGAATCCGTCCGCCGGAACATAGCCGCTACGAGTCGGCTAGTCAAAGTCTTTGAGATGGAAGCAAACTTCTCCACAAATCTCAGATAATAACCCGCAGGACCTAAAGATCGCGCACTCTCGGTGTAGTGGAGTGCAGGCCAAGTCTTGGCGCCTCAATCTTTCTTTGTATCAACCCGAATACCATCGGCCCGATAACATGCCCTAAGAAAGCCATCAAGCCAACCAAAACTCGCGTTTCGAGAACTTGGCATCTGTTGCCGGTCCACGAGGACTCCGATACCGCCTTCAAATGATCTGCATGCTCTGCTCTGTGCGCGAATAAACCAGGATATCATCAATGATTACTATAATGAACATATCCAAGAATGGCTTGAACACCCTATTCATCAAATCCATGAATACTGCTGGGGCGTTGGTCAACCCGAAAGACATCACCCTGAACTCATAGTGCCCATACCGGGTCCTGAATGCAGTCTTTGGGATATCTGCCTCTCTAACTCGCACCTGATGATAACCAGACCGCATGTCTATCTTAGAAAAACATCTCGCCCCCTGCAACTGGTCAAACAAATCATCCTGGGGAGGGGATATCTGTTCTTGATAGTTACCTTATTCAACTGCCTGTAGTCAACACACATACGCAACGTCTCATCCTTCTTCTTTACAAATAACACTGGCGCTCCCCAGGGAGAAACATTTGGCCTGATGAAGCCTTTCTCCAGCAAGTCCTTCAGCTGGTCTTTCAATTCCCTCAACTCGGCAGGTGCCATCCTGTATGGCGGAATAGATATCGGTCGAGTGTCTGGCGCCATATCAATGCAAAACTCAATCTCCCTCTCCGGAGAGATGCGGAAGCTTCGTGCGGGAATACGTGGAAACTCTCTAACGACCGGGCCCGGAAGGTCGGTATCTCACCTCGATGTCGAATACCCGAACCATATGGTAGATATACCCCTTCCGCACCATCTTCCTAGCCTTGAGGTAAGAAATAAACCTACCCCTTGGCGACGCAGTATTCCCCTTCCACTCGATAACCGGCTCACCAGGAAACTGGAACCGTACCAATCTCTCTCTACAGTCCACATTGGCATAGCAAGATGCTAGCAAATCCATACCCATAATCACATCAAAATCCGTCATATCTAACTCTATCAAGTCAGCTAGAGTCTGACGACCGTATATAGTCACTGGGCAAGCCTTATATACCCGCTCGGCTACCACCGAATTACCTACTGGCGTAGCCACCAAGGTTTTATGGACTCGGGCTCTATCCCTATTCTACCAGCAATATGAGGAGATATATAGAACAAGGTAGAACCTGGATCTATCAAAGCATATACATCACAACATGAAACCAATAATGTACCTGTGACGACATCTGGTGACGCCTCTTAGTCCTGACGGCTGGACATAGCATAAATGCGGTTCTGAGGACCGCTGGAACTGGGACCCCCACCACGACCCCTGCCGCGACCTGCTGGTCCGTGAACACCCTGCCCTCGGCGCGCGACCACGAAGGCGAAGATCCGAAGCCCGGCTGTCGGTGAACCCTAACATTCCCGCCGCCTCCGGTCGGACAATCTCTCCTCAAATGGCCCTGCTGGCCACAAGAGTAACAAGCTCCCGTAGCCATACGACACTCGTCTGGGTGACACCTACCGTATTGAACACACCGAGATGTAGGTGGCCTCATCTGACTGGAACCCCGATTCCTCTAAAAACCCGAAGCCCTGTTCTGCCTCTGAATACCCTGAATTCCCGGAAGACGGTGGAGGAACGCTCTGCACCGGCTGAGGTGCAAATCCAGTCTGCTGCTGAGGTCGTCCGTCTCGAAAACTACCAGAGGACCCTGCTGTCCTGGCCCTCTTCTGTTGATACCTATCAATCCGTCGGCCCCTACGTTCCTCACACACAAGTGCATAAGCCTGCATGCGGGCAATGTCCATGCCCGGCTGAAGAGCTACCCCCGTGCAACTCTCTGCTAAGTAATCATCGAGCCCTGTGACATAGCGGTGCACTCTGTCCTCCATGTCTGCTACTAAAGCGGGTACATACCGAGCCAATGAGTCGAACTCTACGTTGTACTCCCGGACCGTCCGCCCACTTTGTCTCAACGTCAAAAATCTATCGGCCCGAGCTCTCCTCATCTGCGGAGGCAAGAAATGGCTAAGAAACGCCTCTGAAAACTCGTCCCAAACAGTGAGCGCTGCTCCCCGGGACGGTTCCGTAGATCAAACCAGTCAACTGCAGTATCACGCAGCCGATGTGAACTCAATACTACCGACTCTGTCTCCGAGGCCTTGATCACTCTCATGATCCGCTGTAACTGCCGGATAAACTCCTGAGGATCATCCTCAGGCCTCGACCCATAGAACTCTGGTGGGCTGCAACTCAAAAAGTCCCGAAGTCTCGAGCTATCAGATCTGGGGTGAACTACGGGTACAACCGGAACCGCTGTCTCCCGTCTGTCCTCCTGCCTAGCCACGATCCTGGCCAATAACTGGGCCATCTCCTTGTAGCCCATATCCTCTGCCCGGTGTATGGCGGAGGCTCGTGTACCGTGGTCTCGATGATTCTTCTTTGCCGAACTCTCTTTGGGGTTGGCGACGTTGTGGAACTCGCCGTCCGAAACATCTACTCAGGTAAGGACTGGGCCTGTGCCCTAGTAATCCTTTGTTTCCTACTAGCAGCTCCCTCAGCTGCCTTGCCCTTCTGGGCCGCGGTTGCCTTGCGTGGAGGCATAACTGATACATAAAAATATGTCAGAGGAAGTTCAACCTATAACACAGCTCTATTGCACGATCTTAGAGTGAAAGAATGGAAACCAATCCTAAATATCCTGTAGCCTCCTGATTATAGATGTGGTGCACAACACACCGATAATCAAGACTCTACTAGATACGGCCTGTAGACCCTTTCCGAGGATTAACTGCTCTGATACCACTTTTGTCACGACCCGACCTCGGACCCGTGACTGGTGCCTTACCCCGGGCACCCTTGTGATACAACATCAGAGAAAACCAGCGGAAAAATAAACTCACATCAAGAAATCACATAAAATATAAAGCAGGCTAACCCAAAATGACTACCTTTAACTATAACAAAAACTGAGCAATTACATCCTTCACAACCCAATTTATAACAGGACTACAGACCTCTACGAATGTGTAACCACTATGACGGGATAGGGCCCCGTCATACCCCTGAATGTACATAACATCTACGACATCAGGGAGAACCGTACCAAAAGTCAAGCCTCCGGAGAAGTGGAGCTTCTAACACCTGAGCAAATATCCTAAAAATGAGGATCCACCACCTGCTTACCCTTACCTGCGGTATGAACGCAGCCCCCGAGGAAGGGGGTCAGTACTCAACATGTACCAAGTATGTAAAACTGGAAAAATATTGTAATAATATCATAAGTCTAAAATAAGCTGGAGTCATGGATGAAAATCAAATTACATTGTACTGTGCCTTACTAACAATGAGAGTAACAAGTATAAACTTTACTGCATAAAAATAGGAGGCTCATGATCAAAACAGGTCCTCGCAGTAGTATCATTAAGCAATCCTACTCCTGGGACTATTTCACCCGCATAGGTCATGTGGACCCGCATGAGGTCATCCGCCTCGCATGGGACTATTTCACCAACATGGGACTATTTCACCCGCATGGATCTTGTGGACCCGCATGAGGTATTCCTCGCATCATGGGTAGCAAATTAATGGAATACACAGAAGGTGGTATAACGTCTTGGGGGTGTACCCCTCATTTATACTCTTACCCTAAAGGAGGGGTATAACGTCTTGGGGATTTACCCCTCATTTATACTCTTACCCTGGAGCAGGTGGTATAACGTCTTGGGGGTTTACCCCTCATTTATACTCTTACCCTGGAGCAGGTGGTATAACGTCTTCGGGGTTTACCCCTCATTTATACTCTTACCCTGGCTCAACCGGCTATCATACATAACATAAGTAAGTTAAGAAATCCACTAACTTCTTATTAGTATGGTTCATATATCCTCTCATTTTAGTTTACTTAAGGCACTAATATATCTTAATAAAAGAAATCCGGGAATTTAACCCAAGTACTACATACTTCTACTTCTTTTAAAACTGACTCCTTTTCATATAAAACTTTTTAGGCAATTGATGCCTTAAAATCAATTTGCCTTTCATAAATCAAGTCATTTGTCCTTACCATCTTACTTAGAGTAAATCTCTCCTTTTAACATTCCATAAGGCTAATATAACAAACTTCCCATAAAGTCGTTATATTAACCTTATATCTAGTCAATTTCCTCTCCCTATATCCAATGGACTTAAACCTTGAAAACGAAGCAAGTATCATATACTTAAAACAAGTAAAGGGTATCAAATCTTGTACGTCTACCGTACTATACAAGTGCAACTACACATGCTCAAGAGATAGGAAAGTTCCACATACCTCTTCGGTCAATCCACTTGCTAAGTCCAATATACCGCACGTGGTATGTCAACCTATAATAACCATAATACGTTTATTATCCTCTAGCTTCAACGTAGAATACTCTAAGTGCAAAGTCACTAAATTCTACGGAAAATCGGGCAGCATTTCATTTGTTTCTACATGCTTTGCCACCTTTTCAATGTCTGAATTCAACATCCAAACGCCACTTTTAAGGCCCAACAATCCAAACAATTCAAAGGGGATTACACACCTAATCTTGGATGTGTAAAATTCTGCCCCACAATGCATAACAACTAACTTAACAAGTTAAAGGTTGTATTTTGGCTACAACATGTTCACATAACCTTCTTATCCAATCCTTTCATATCCAACACATATTTCTTACATGCAATTTATCTAAGAGCAATATTTACAACTACAAGTTCTTTCTTCTTCACATGCAACACCAAAAACTAGCAAAAAAAGAGAAAAAATTGTTACCTTAGAGCTTTAGCCAAATTAATCCAACAAATACACTAGCCTCCTTTCCACAAACACCACCACAATAACTCCTCCAAGCTTGCCAATAAGTTTCCTTCTTTCCACACTTTTCAGATTTTTCTCAAGCATTGATTTCCTCTTGATTTTCTAGAGAGAAGGGAGAGCTTTTAATTTAGAGAGAGAAGAGAGCTTGAAGAATGACCAAGTCTTCAAGACTTGGTCAATAAATAGGACATGCAAAATCAGATGGGGGGGACACTTGTCACCCACCCATGGCCTTTTTTAAAACAAAACAGTTCAGATTTTTCCACCCAGCCTCGCAGAACCCGCCTCGGCGCCGCGACCCTGCAGCCGGCGCCGCGGCGCTGAAACATCCGAGACTCCTCAGAACTTCCAGCACCGAGGCCCTGCTTTCCGGCGCCGCGGCGCTTCAACTTCAGCGAATATTCAGAACATCTGGCGCCGCGGCCCTGCATCCGGCGCCGCGGCCCTGTGGCTCCTGACCGAAATACTTTTCAGTCCGAGTACGTACTGAACTTGTAACACCCATAACTTTCTACTCCGATGTCCTATCGACGAACGGTTGATTGCGTTGGAAACTAGACTCAACGAACTACGTACTAGGTCTTTGAAACACCTAGGAACTCTCAATGTAACGGGTCATAACCTGCCTCAAAGTTGACTAAAAACCCATCCGAAACAATCCGTCAACCTATCCTTCTAAAATTTAAGTCTTAATCCCTTTCGTACGCTCTCATACGCATGGCCAAAACTACGGGGTGTAACAGTACCGCCTTGCAATGGAGGCGTTTCTTCTAGCTCCGGACCTACTATGGTTGCGGGTCACACTGGTCCTTCTAACACTGATCCACCACTCCCTCAATATCCCGTGGGTAGTGTTAACTTGATGGAAGTTGAGATTGTTGAGCAATCACTGCCGCATATTCCCGGAAGTGTTGGGGAGGCTCTGGACCTTCAAATCCCTCCGGTTGCGGGTCTTCCTAGCTCTTCGTGCTTACGGGTATCACACTAGGGGTCCTCTAACCAACACCCCTATACTGGTCTTGTGCAACATGAGAGGCTGAGTAAGGAGACTTTGCAAACTGAAAAGAGCACACCATCTGACCCGCAGACTCCTCTAGATGTGGGTACTTGTAGGAATACTAAAGAAGAGCTTATACTCGCAACACGTTGCATAAACTTTGAGCGCGGTGAACATAGCCTAATTGAGACCCCTGCCTTGGCTTCTAACAACAAGGAAGAAGGATGGAAAGAAGTTATTTCAAGAAAGAATATCAGTTTGGCGAGAAATGCGAAGCGCGGGGGTGCTACTAAATCCTTCATTGTTTCCTAATGAAAATTCTTTGTTGGAATGTCCGAGGTCTTTGCGGACAGAGAGATAGGGCAGCCACACAAAATCTTGTGTGTAGGCTTGCAAAACAGCATGATGTGGCATTGGTCTGCCTAATAGAAACTAAATCCAACCGAATGCGGATGGACTCCTTTACTTCTCAAAGATTCCTTGCTTGGAAATTTTGCTCCAACATAGATTTCATTGATGGCGGAAGAATGCTAGTACTATGGGACCCCTCCAGAGTTAGTTGTGATGTGCTTGGTATGGACTCTCAACATATCCATGTCCAAGCACGTTGTAACATTTCTCAAGTGTCCTTTCTTGCTACGTTTGTGTATCTGGTCTATAGCATTCCGGAACGAAGGAAACTTTGGCATCATCTCACCCACTTGGGCATGGGTATTGTCATGCCTTGGATGATCATTGGAGACTTTAATACTTATTGCTACCCTCAAGACAAGGCCGGTGGTCCTCCACTCACGCCTTATGCACTTAGGGACCTCGGGGAATTCATAATTGCTCACGGACTTGATGACACTCCTTCTAAGGGGTCCTTCTACACTTGGACGAATGGCTCAATTTGGTCCAAGCTAGATAGAGTGTTAATGAATCAGCATTGGAGTGACTTGAACCTAGAATGCTCAACCAATTTTTTGCCTATGGAACCAGTCTCGGACCATTGCCCCGTGATTGCTTTGGTAATCACATATTGTGGTATTGGGAATCGACCTTTCAAGTTTATGAACATATGGCTCTCACACCCCACCTTTGAGAACATCCTAACTTCATGCTGGAGACAGCGTGTCTTTGGAACTGCCAAATTCACATTGGTCACAAAATTGAAGTCGTTAAAGAAGCCATTGCGGGATTTAAACTCTATTGAATTCGGGAGTATTGAACAAAAAGCAAATGCGGCTAACATGGAATTTAAGGAGGCTATAAATGAGCATATGGAGAATCCCTTTGATGAAGACTTAAAATCCAAGGTCAAGTCCTTAAGAGCTAAAGCCAATCACCTCCTTGAATCCGAGAGACACTTCTTAAGACAAAAGGCGAGACAAAAACATTTGATTGGAAGTGATAGGTGCTCCAAATACTTCCATAGTTTGATCAAGAGAAGAAATGTTAAGAACTCGATTACTTATCTTGTAAAAGACAACGGCAATACTACAACATCTCCCGGTGAAGTAATATGCATGCTGGTTGAGTTCTATAAAGGACTTCTTGGCTCCTCTCGACCCGTAACAAACATCGACCTTGCGGTACTTGATTGTGGTCCGAAGCTAGGGGAGGAGGATGACTCATTCCTTTTACATCCTGTCTCCCCAAAGGAGGTTTGGGATGCTCTATCCAATATTGGCAATGACAAAGCACCTGGCCCGGATGGTTTTTCAGCCGCCTTCTTCAAGAAAAGATGGAAGGATGTGGGACATGATGTAGTAAGGAGTATACAATAATTCTTCTCTTCCGGTGTGCTCTTGAAGCAAGTGAACCATACAATACTCACCCTTCTACCCAAAACAGATCGGGACCCCAAGGTGAGTGACTTTAGACCTATTGAATTGACAAATGTGGTGTACAAGATCATTACTAAGATCCTAGCTAACCGGATGGCAAGGTTTCTTCCTACATTAGTTGATAAATGCCAAGGTGCTTTTGTGAAAGAAAGAAACATGGTTGAAAATGTCTTCATTGCCCAAGAACTCGTGAGAGGCTATAACAGAACTAGAGTATCGCCAAGGTGTATGCTCATGGTGGATCTTCGGAAAGCTTTTGACACAGTCTCCTGGAATTTCCTCGAATCGGTACTAAAAGGTCTCAAGTTCCCGGTCAGATTTGTAAGATGGATTATGGAATGTGTAAGCTCAACTTCTTTCTCGCTTTCAATCAATGAAGAGTTGCATGGCTACTTTACGGGTAAACGCGGCTTGAGGCAATGTGATCCTATGTCTCCTATGCTCTTTATCTTATGCATTGAATACCTTTCCAGATTGCTCAAGCTTAAAATTTCAGATAGAACATTTTCTTTTCATCCAAAGTGCAAAAGACTAGGCATCTCTCACCTTGCCTTTGCGGATGATCTTATGCTTTTTGCCAAATGGGATTTATCTTCGGTTGGTGTCCTTATGGATTGTCTTGAAGATTTGGAGGCGGCTTCTGGCCTCACACTTAACCCGTCAAAATCTTCCATCTACATTGCGGGAGTGCAAGATTCTATCCGCGACTTGATCTTGGCAAGAGTTGGTTGCCCTTTAGGAGTCTTTCCCGTGCGGTACTTAGGAGTCCATTTGTCTCCAATCTCTGTCTCTGTGGATCAGTTTGTCCCTTTCACTAGTGCAATCTCGGGTTACATTCAGAAATGGGGACACCACTCACTCTCATATGCGGGTAAATTGGAACTTATTAGATCGGTGGTTCAGGGGGTCGAGAGCTTTTGGTTTCGAGCTCTACCCATTAGCTCTTCAGTGCTCAACAAGGTTCGCTCTGCTTGCATTCAGTTCTTATGGGGTGGCAAGCCACCAAGAGTCGCTTGGGATGAAATTTGTGTGCCTCAATCTGAGGGAGACTTAGGCCTCATGGACATCAAAGTATGGAATCACGCCTTACTCTCTCGGACCATCTGGCAAGCTCACACTAAGGCGGATACATTATGGGTTCAATGGATTAATAGCTACTACTTGAGGAATCAATCCATTTGGGATTATGAGGTACGCACTAGAGATTCCCCTTTATTCAAGAAGCTTTGTTGCATCCGTGACACTTTCATAAGCATCTTTGGGAATCAAGGAAACACTATTGCCGACTTGGAGAAGTGTTGCATCAATGGGAGATTTGATTCGGGTCTTGTGTACGACGTCTTGCGTACCCCGAGAGAACATAAGCTTTGGATGCCTCAAATCTGGAAAGATTACATTCCTCCTAAATTCTCATTCACGGTTTGGCTCACTTGTAGGAAGCGTCTTACTACTAAAGATACTCTGTCCTTCCTAAACTTAGAAGACAAGACTTGCGGATTCTGCAAGCGTGCCAATTTGACAAGGGCTCATCTCTTCTTTTCTTGCACCTTCACTCACAAGATTTGGAAACACACAAAAGAATGGTTGGGAATGTGACGCCCCGAAAATCGGGCCCGTCACTGGTGCCTTACCCCGGGCACCCTAGTGATACAACATCAGAGAAAACCAGCGGAAAATAAAACATGAATCATGAAACAAGAGATATAATAAATAAACAGGCCAACCAAAACAGTTGCCTTCAGTATATACATAAAACCCGAACAGTTTAAACCTTTTACAACCACCGCCACAACAAGCTCTGGACATCTAAGATTTACAACAACTATGACGGGACAGGGCCCCGCCATACCCCTGAATGTATAAGCATCTACAGACTCAGGGTAACATACCAAAAGATAAGCCTCCGAAGGAACGGAGCTTTCCAATACGCTGAAAGGTGATCCTAAAAGCGGGGATCGACAGCCGATGTACCTTTTACCTGCGGCATGAACGCACCCGGCGAGGTCGATAACAGTACTAAGTATGTGAAATCAGAAATCAGTAAATGAAATCATAATAGTCTATATAAAGCAGGAGACATGTATGATGACCAAACTACAGTATATAACATATAACGATTCACATCAAGAGCGAGGACTCACGCCTCCAAATTATCACTCGTGCGTGGAATTTCTTCCTCATCACTGGCGATTTATGATATAACAATACCAAGGATTATACATGAACACCATGTCCCACCTGTGTTATAAAAACCGTACAGGACAAGTATAACTACCGATCCGACCGTACCAATAATACAATGCAACCAAACACGGCCGTCACGGGGCAAGTCACGGCCGACTCAGGATACCAAGGCGGTCACGCGGTGGCGGGGCAAGTACGAGGTGACCACCGGGACCAAGGCGTATCACGAAACTTCGTCACTATCTTGAGCGGGGCAAGTCGGTGACTACCGGATACCAAGGCCGAATCGACGAGGCGGGGCAAATCACGAGCGACCACCGGATACCCGGGCGAGAAGAAACCTCAACGATCCAACCGGCCCTCTATCGAGACGCGGTAACACGAAACACCACACTTGCACAACAAAGGCTATCATCACAAGCATAGGCAAGTTTCACAACAACAAGCATAGGAATGTTTCACCACAACAAGCATAGGCAAGTTTCACATCACTCAAAGTACCTTCATTTTATGCCAAAATCCGGTTTCAACCCTAAAGTACTACGTCCGTTAAATTCTTTAAAGAGATCCATTACTTATCAAAGTCACCCGATACGTAGTATTAGAATGACCAACCCACATTCCTTTTCAAAATCAAGTAACAACATTCTTTTCCTAAGTTCCAGTTTGCCTAGTTTCAATTTCTCAAGCTTCTCATTTTCAAATGGTTTCATAGTTCATAAACTTAATCACTTGATTCCTTTTTAGAACAATTGAGTAATATAAGTCTCACGTGAGAGTAGGTTATTCTTGTTTACAACATTCTTATTACAGCAGCCATGATCTAGAAAATGTAATATCATTTTGTCTCATCTTAGTTTCTATGCAGATGGAGGTTTCTTGGTTTTAATACAATTCATCATTATTCAATACATTTTCCTTTATTAACGCTGCATGGTCCTGTCGATACACATTACGATTTCAAATCGGAAACATTATCCTTTAAATAAAACCAAGTACTCATTACTCACGAATGAGGTTTCACACAAACATCCACATTAAAACAAATAAGTTAAGTCTCTTATCTTATAAGATCAAGTCTCTTAACTTCTAACATCAGTAAACCATTTTCTTTACCTTTCTTAAGACATTATACCTAACTCCCCATCAAGCTAGTATAACTCTTTTTAAAACCTTTAAAACCAAGTGTTACTCTCCCTTCAAAACGATTTAGAAATCTTTTGAAATACATCAAGTTCTTTATTATAACTAGCCAGTTATAATTCACATCAGTTACCTTTTAAAACCACAAAGTATTTTCTTACCTACATAAAGCTGTTATAACCAACTTCCCATAAAGCCGTTATAACACTTTATGTTTTAAGAACAATCAAACACAGTTAACACATGTACGTCTACCGTACTACATAGTTCACACATATCATGCTAGAAGAGATAGGAAGAGGTTCACATACCTCGCGACGATTTAACGACAATAAGCAAAATGCTCCAAGTACTACAACCTTGCTAGCCCTTTCCACTCCTCGAGTAGAATACGCTACTCTTAGTACTTTCACCTATAAAGGCCACAAACGTCTATTAAATCTTAAACACACGTTCCCATCTTTCTACAGAAAATTCGGCAGCACCTCCCCCCCCCCGCAACAGCGTAAATCTCCTCCTCTATCGAGGTCGGCTACCAAGCCAACCAGGGGGGGGTTAACACGTCTAACCGGACGCGTACAATTCTACTACACAGTAATGCTACATAAGTCTCATCAGAATACAACCCTAGGTAATTACAGTTCGATTCTTCTCTTTATTATCCTTCATGTGATTCTTGTTCAATTCTTCATTCTTCAGGCTTAAGTCAAAAGACATTGCCATAATACTAAGTTCAGTTCTATATATAGTATATAACACTATATATTCAACACTTATGTAATTTCCAATTACAATAGGGGGACAAGATATTTACCTCGATAAGCCCAAAAATTATCCGAGTTTAAAGTCGCTCCTGAGCAAGGTTTAGCTCCTCCTCCGAGTGCTCCAATCCGCACCAAACAACCCTTAGAAGTTCTACGCAACTTCTACTCCATACTTCAACAACGGGTGAAGATTTTCCTTAGGGTTTCGTGTAGAGGCTAAGGAAAGTATAATCGTATTTTCCGTTCGTACAAAGGGTACTTTGGAAAGTACTACAAGGTATTTGGGCTAAAGTATTTTGGACATTATAACAATACTTAGGAGAGTATTTCTATACCACAACAAAGGGTATTATACGAAAACAACTAGGCTAGGGGGGGGGTACCCCACGGCCAAGGCACCACCATGAGGGAGCTCTCAAAGGGGAAAGGGGTGTGGTGGGCGAATTTCACAAGGGAGGGAGGAAGAGAACTTCAAGACTTAGGCAATTTGTGGATGAAGAAAGTCTTCACAAAGGGGAGCTATTTATAGGCCAAGCAAAGGCCAACCAATGGCCAAGATCCATCCATGTGTTAGGCAAGTGTAAGGCCAAGATCAAGCCAAGTGCACCCACAAAACACTCCACAAAACACTCCACAAAACAAGCCACAAAACAAGGCACAAAAGGAGGACCAATCGGCGAGGCCAAGCCTCCTCTTTGCGTCAATGAGGTGACAAGTGTCACCTCCCGTTGGTCCAAAATGTTCCGTCGCTCGGAAAAATCCGCAAAAATACTAAATGACATAGCCGAATTTTCCCAACGTAGTCGTGGAAACGTTTCGTCAGAAAACGACTCTATTCGGCACTTGTGCCCAAATTTCGAACCAAAGCCAATTCTTAAGGCAAAAAAAAAAAATTTAATACGTACGCCCTCACGTACATACTCTGGAAATACGGGGTATAACAGGGAATTAGAAGAGAAATGACAACAATTGAAAGTGCACTCAAGTGGATCAAGAAAGAACACCGCGGGACTAGAATTCGATCCAAAGCCATCCTACTTGCCTTTTGCATAGTGGTATATGAGATTTGGAGAAGAAGGAATGAATTGCTATTTGCGGGCACTAGCTCAACAGCGATGAGGTTGTGGCAAAAGTTAAAACAACAACATATAGAGTTCTTTATGATTTAATCCCCTCTTGTAACGTCACCTCTGAGTGAACGCCCCTTCCCTCCTACATTTCTTGCTTTTTGTTACGTTGAGGATTGAGAACCCTCAATGATTGATTGTAAGTTTCCAGTTTCTTTCTTAGTAATAAATATTACCATTTACCCGAATTTTTTTTTGATCTTATATGTAACAATAATATGTATTACATCCGAAGATGACCTCAATTCTTATGAAGAAAGAATTATTTGCACCTATCACATTTATTACTTTAGTAAATTTAATTAGTTTCTCAACGCGTGTATTGCACATGTATGACAAGTGATCATGTGGTAAACAAAAAGTGATCATGTGGTAAAAAAAGTGATCATGTGGTATATAATTTTATAAAATAATACTCTAATTAAAGACTTCAATAAATAATTATATATGAAAGATTAAAAAATATATGTGAATAAACTGTGAGGTTGTCTTATGATGATTTAAAATCATGTAAATTCATCTAAAAATCGTAAATTAATCATTTTTTATATTTTTATCATATTTTATTAATTATTTGTTATATTAAATTTTGGGTTTTCCTAATGGAAATAATAATTGTGAGCACTAAAGAGCATATAGCTATGTGTGTATAATGTTACAAAATTATATCGCGAGCGTGTAAACCACATACACATATCGTGGATAGAGATTTTTTTTTTTTTAGGTAAATGCAAATTTTATTATTAAAAATGAAAAGAAAAATGGCTACAATCAGTCATTGAGGGATCTCAAGCCTCAACGTAATGAAAACAAGAAAGGAGGGAGGGGAGGGGTGGTCACTCAAAGGTGTCATTACAAGAGGGGATAAAATCATAGAGAACTCTATAAGATGTTGTTTTGATCCTTGCAATGACCTCTTCTGCCGGCAAACTTGTGCCTTCAAAGAGTAATGTATTTCTTGCCCTCCAAATCTCATAGATCACTATGCATAAGGTGAGTAAGATAGCTTTGCCTCGGATGCTAGTCCCGCGGTGCTCCTTCTTAATCCACTTAAGAGAGCTTTCAACCGTTGTCATGTCTCTTCTAATGCCCAACCAATATCTTATGTTCTTCCAAATCAAGCTAGTGTAGGGGAAAGTAAAGAAGAGATGCTCCCTTGTTTCATTAGTTTACTTGCAGAACCCACAAGACTTATCTTCCAAGTTAAGATAAGAAAGAGTGTCCTTTGTAGCTAACC
Source organism: Przewalskia tangutica (assembly GCA_029844215.1). Classification (NCBI taxonomy): domain Eukaryota; kingdom Viridiplantae; phylum Streptophyta; class Magnoliopsida; order Solanales; family Solanaceae; genus Przewalskia; species Przewalskia tangutica. The sequence goes on from CM056718.1 coordinate 112,960,408, forward strand.
GCTTTCTACAATTGAGCCACATAGTGAAAGAGAACTTGGGAGGAATGAAGCCTTTCCAAATTTGTGACATCCAAGGCTTTTTAACTTGCGGAGTGCGCAAGATATCATACACGAGGCTGGAATCATATTTTCCGTTTGCACAACACTTTACCAATCTGGCAACTGCGTCATCATGGCTACCAAAGATAGAAACAAATTTGTCGCGGATCCCACAAATCCTTTTGAATAAGGGGGAGTCCCTAGGACGTACCTCATAGTCCCAAATTGCTATGTCTCTCAAATAGTGGTTGTTGATCCATTGGACCCAAAGAGAATCTGCCTCCGTGTGAGTTTGCCAAATAGTCCTGGACAGCAGGGCGTTGTTCCATTCCTTGATGTTCATAAGACCCAAGCCGCCTTCAGATTGAGGCAAGCAAATGACATCCCAAGCGACTCTTGGTGGTTTTCCTCCCCATAAGAACTGAATACATGCAGACCGTACCTTGTTGAGAATTGTGGCCGGGATAGGAAGTGCCCGGAACCAAAAGCTCTCAACCCCTTGGACAACCGACCTGATAAGTTCCAGCTTACCCGCATAAGAAAGTGTGTGATGCCCCCATTTCTGAATGTAATTCGAGATTGCGCTAGTGAATGGTGCAAATTGGTCCACCGAGACTGAAATTGGGGACAAAGGGATTCCCAAGTATCGTACCGGAAAGCTACCAATTGCGAATCCCACTCTGGACAAGATCAAGTCACGAACTGTATTATGCACTCCCGCTAAGTAGACAAAGGATTTAGACGGGTTAAGAGTTAGCCCTGAGACAGCCTCCAACTCTTCCAGACAATTCATAAGAATCCCAACTGAAGATATATCTCCTTTGGCAAAAAGCATGAGGTCATCGGCAAATGCAAGATGAGTAATGCCCAATCTCTTGCACATTGGATAATATGAGAATGCTCTTGCCTCAGCCTTCATTTTAAGCATCCTTGAGAGGTATTCCATGCACAAGATAAAGAGAGAAGGGGACATAGGATCACCTTGTCTTAGGCCGCGCTTACCCTTGAAGTAACCATGTAGCTCACCGTTGATGGAAAAAGAGAAGGAGGTTGAGCTAACACATTCCATGATCCAACTTATAAATCTGTTCGGAAATTTGAGACCTCTTAGTACCGATTCAAGGAAACTCCAAGAGACCGTATCAAATGCTTTCCGAAGGTCCACCATAAGCATACACCTTGGTGAGACTCTGGCTCTATTAAAACCTCTCACAAGCTCTTGTGCCACATAGACGTTGTCCATCATGTTTCTTCCTTTCACAAAAGCCCCTTGAGATTTGTCAATGAGAGAAGGAAGAATAATTGCCATTCTGTTAGCTAAAATCTTTGTAATGATCTTATAGACCACATTAGTCAATCCGATGGGCCTAAAATCATTAACCTTAGGATCATGTTCGGTCTTTGGTAGAAGGGTAATGATGGTATGATTTACCTGCTTCAAAAGAACTCCAGAAGAGAAGAACTCCTGAACACTCCTTACAACGTCATGGCCCACATATCTCCATCTATTCTTGAAGAAGGAAGCTGAATAACCATCCGGTCCAGGTGCCTTATCATTGCCTATATCAGAAAGAGCTTCCCAAATCTCCTTTGGGGAGATGAAGTGCAAAAGTTGTAATCCATCCTCTTCACTTAGCTTCGGGCCAAAGTTGAGCACTTCAGGATCAAAGTTGGTAGTGGATCGGGATGTACCTAAAAGGTCCTTATAAAATTCAACAAGCAACTCCCTAACTTCTCCTGGTGATGTAGTAATAGTACCATTGGTTTTAACAAGAAAGTTGATTGAATTCCTGACATTACTCCTCTTGATCAGGCTATGAAAGTATTTGGAGCATCTATCACTTCCAATCAAGTGTTTCTGCCTCGACTTCAGCCTTATGAAGTGTCTCTCGGCTTCCAGAAAGATGTTTGCTTTAACTCTTGAGGATTTAACCTTGGCTTTTAGTTCCTCATCAAAGGGATTATCCATGTGCGCATTGATAGCCTCCTTAAACTCCATGTTTGCCCCCTTTGCTCTTTGTTCAATACCACCAAAATCACTTATGTTCAAAGCTCTTAACGGTTGCTTCAAGGCTTTCAATTTTGAGGCTAGAATGAATTGAGCAGTTCCCAATATGTCTTGTCTCCAACATGAAGTCATTATGTTTTCAAAGGCGGGATGCGAGAGCCACATATTCATGAACTTGAAAGGACGTTTCCCGACAATATAGGATCCAATAACCATAGCTATCACGGGACAGTGGTCCGAGACAGGTTCCATAGGCAAGAAATTGGCCGTGCATTCAAGGGTCAAATCACTCCAATTTTGATTCATTAACACTCTATCAAGCTTGGACCAAATCGAACCATTTGTCCAAGTGTAGAAGGAACCGGAAGAAGGAGTGTCTTCTAGTCCATGTGAATTCCTGAAATCTCCAAGATCCCTAAGTGCATAAGGCGTGAGAGGAGGACCCCCCGCCTTATCATGAGGGTAGCAATAAGTGTTGAAATCTCCCATAATCATCCAAGGCTTAGTGATGCCAATGCCCAAGTGAGTAAGGTGATGCCAAAGCTTCCTTCTATCCGATATGCTATAAACTGGGTACACAAATGTGGCAAGGAAGGACACTTGTGTTATTTTGCAACTTGCACGGACATGGATATGCGAGAATCCATTCCAAGCACTTCGCAACAAACCACGGAGGATCCCATAGTAATAGCATTCTTCCGCCAGTAATGAATTCCAAATTTGAGCAAAACTTCCAAGCTTTGAATCTTAGAGTAGAGAAAGACTCTGTCCTTGCCTGAGATAGTTTAGTTTCCAATAGACAAACCATTGCCACATCATGCTATTTTGTGAGACTACACACTAGAGCTTGCGTGGATGCCCTATCCCTTAGTCCGCAAAGACCACGGACATTCCAACAAAGTATTTTCATTAGGAAACAAAAGAGGTTTTGTTAGCACCTCCGCACTTTGCTGCCTTTGCCTTTCCACTTCCTTTCATCAAGCTTTTCTTTGACAAAACTTCCTTCCATCCATCTTCTTTGTTGCTGGAAGCCATAACATGTGGTTCAGCCAAGCTATGTTCTCCGCGTTCAAAGTTAACATTACGTGACACAAGTCTAGCCTCCTCCGTAGTAACCTTGTATGCTTCACCATTCAATGAAGGTTGCGGGTTCCTTGGCAACTCAGAATCAGTCTGGTTTGACTCATAACTCATCCCATTATGTTGCGCACTGCCATGGTGTGAGTTAGGCTGTGAGGGCCTTACTGGAGGTTCCCGCAAACCAGATGGGCCAGAATGACCCAAAACCGGTGGACCCGCGGCATGCGATGCTTCTCCCAAATTTCCGGGACCAGGAGGTGTTGTGTGCTTATTTTCTTCAATGTACATCAAGTTGTCAGCATCTGCGGGATGTTGAGAAGTTGGTGGATAAGAGGGGGGAGGGTTGGTTCCGCCCGTACCTCTGTTGTTATCCAAACAAGTAGAATCTTCCTTGTTGTTAGGGGGTACCTTAGTCTTTCGTTTTTTAGGAGCATCTTTAGTGTTGGCATCATCTCTCAGCATCCTACACTTCAAGTGATTGTGTCCAAAAGCCTTACAAAGATAGCAAAAGTCCGGGTAATTCTCATAGTTTACCCTTTGAGTATACCTTCTGTTATCAGGGAGTTTGACAACAAATTCCATTATTGGCTCCTTGCTGACATCCACTTCCACTAGAACTCTAGCATAGTTCATTTTTGATCTTTCCTTAGTATACTGATCCGTGTAAAGAGGTTTTCCTACACGTGAATCAATTTTACTAAGGCCCGTTGCACTCCAAATAGAAAGGGGAATGTCCGGAAAAGTGACCCAAACAGGAATGTCCATGAATAGATCATCTGTTATTAGAACTCCTTTATTAATAGCCTTGAGCATCATAGTTTTCCCGTAGACCATATAAGGGCCTCCGTGAAGTACATTAGTGCGCTCTTCCTCCGTCATGAATTTGAACACCGTCCATCCTTTGCCATATGGTATAATTCGGCATTTTACTCCCCATCCTTTCACAATGGTATTCAATGCCTCTCTTCCTGGGAAAGGACCCGTGAAGCAACCTATTAGGCAATAGCCCCAAGTTTCTATGAATGGAACTTCATCCTCAGCTTCTATATCTACTTCCGCACCTTGTTGTTCGATAAATTGTAACTTCATACCTTTTGCTTCAATCCTAGTTCCCGCAAAGACTCCAGCATAAGTCTTTTTGGGAGGGATGTGACCTTTGCCATGGTTCGGGGGAGGGTTACTATGAGTTTTACCCGCGGGTGGAACTTGATGTTGTTTTGAAGATGCATTTGTGTGTAAATCATTAGGAGGTATTTCTGGAGGTATAGACAGAGGGGGATGGGTAGAAGGAATTGAACTTGGGCCAGGAATAGGAGAGAGGATTCGCGTGTCATTAGGGAGGGTATGGGATGTGTTATGGGTTTCAGAAAGAATAGATGGAAGGGGGGATAGAAGTGGTGAGGTATTAGGAATTTCACGAAGTAATGAAGAGGTATTGGATGCGAGAGGGTTGTTGTTAATGACTCTTCCCGTGCCCAAGGTAGCATTAAAGACAATGGTGTTGTTTCGTGTTCTGAGATGGGTTCCACTAAGCAAACTTGCTAAAGTAGGGAAGGATTCATTGTTGACACTTAAAGAATTCAGAGGTTGTTGTCCCATAAAGTTAGAAGGCTCATTGATTCCCTCGGCATTTGATTCTGTCACATTGGCTCTCACGTCATTAATGTTCATTGAGTACCTAGATTCCTTGGAAATAGAAGTCACTTCGTTTCTTACACTTGACCTTGGTCTTTGCATAACATTAATATTCATTGACTCATGGACATCTGCCTCACACGTCTTGGTATTCTGCCCATAGTAAAGACCCGTTGTTGAAGAAGGCTCCTTGGTGCCCGCGACATTAAATTGTGACGCCTCGGCTCCTGCGACAATAATGGCGGACTCATTAGATATCTCCTCGTACCTACCAATTTGCCTTGGTCTTTGCATAACGTTATTGTTCATTAACCCTTGGACTTCCGTCTCACACGCCTTGGCATTAAGTTCAGTGTATAGTCCCGTAATTGAATAAGGCACCTTGGAACCCGAAACATTAAATTGAGACGCCTCGGCTCCCGCGACATTAATGTTAGACTCCTTGGATATCTCTTCGTACCTACCAATTTTCCTTGGTCTTTGCATAACGTTATTATTCATTACCCCATGGACTTCCTCCTCACACGCCTTAGCATTCTGATCAGTGCAAAGACCCGTAATTGATGAAGGCACCTTGGAACCCGAAGCAATAAATTGTGACGCCTCGACTCCCGCGACATTAATGTTAGACTCCTTGGGGATAGAGATCTCTTCACTCCTACCAACTGATCTTGATTTCTGCATAATGGGAATGTTCTTAGGCTCATGAACTCCCGCCTGACCCGCCTTGCCCTTCTGACCCATGCCTCGACCCGGAATAGGATGTTGAACTTCGTTTCCCGCGGCATTAAAGTGTGATACATTGGCACCCGCGACAGGCTTCTTGGAAATAGGAGTTTCTTCAATGCTAACAACTGAAATTGGTTCTTGCAAGACGGGATTAGTCTTTGCCCCATGGACCCCACGACCCGCCACGAACTTCGACCGCACCGGCCGGTTTGGGCAGAGTATGCCATCACGCCTAGTTTCATCAATTGCGATACCTGGCCCAGGTTTATCCCCTTTTCCGGCAAGTATGAGTAATTTACCAGGTAGTGTGGGGGTACTAGTGATGCCATGGCTGCCCTGTTCTTCCTCAAAGTTCTCGTTGTCTTGTAGTTGGCCCGTGATAGGATCGACCACCTTAGTAACATAAGGATTTTCGCTTTCAAATTCACTAATATCCAAGCTTTCGTTTTCTATATTTCTGCCCCATTCATGAATCCTTTGTAGCATTGAATCATCTACTACATTCTCTAGTCGGATACGCGTATCAGGCGTGACATGAATCAGCACCGATGGGTCTGAAATTGCCGGAATTAGATTTTCTTCAACGATTGTTGGACTGCCTCCATTCTTTTTCTTTTTCCTGGTTCGAGCCTTTGTTGAACTGCCTGAACCTCCTGAATCATTGCTGGAGCGTGTGTAACGTTTAGTCTTTTTCATGTTGTGAACATTAAGCTTCAAACCATGGGGAAACAATGGTAGATTAGGGGGGGGGAAGGAAAAACCGTAGGAGCAACTAAGGAAAACGTTGAGAGCGTTTTTCTTAGTGAGAGAAACTTCTCTCTGTGGATAGAGATTCTCATTGTACAGTTATATCTAACTAAAGAAAATATTTGACAGTAGTTGGAGCAAGATAAGAAAGTCAAAATCATAGATTAGTTAGTGAAGCCAGATCATATAGTCAAAGATCATAAATTATTTAAATCTTTAACCACATAACATGTTACACACCCCGTAATTCCAGGACATGTATACGAGAATAGACGTGAGAACACAAGACTTAAAAATTTGAACGAAAGAAAGAATTGTTTTCCAAAGGAAAAATCTTCCGAACCTCGGGAAGGAAAATTGTTCATTAATGAGAATTGGGTTCTCAGAATTTTTATTTGAGACTGTTGGAATTTATCGGAACTATGAAATTTTATTTTCAGAGTTGGATACGTGGGGCCCACCCGAGAAATTTTATGTTTTGTGGGGCCCACGAGGTTTCCGATATTTTGACCAATTATGGAAATTTCGGAAAATGAAATATTATGGACCAATGGGGAGGGCGACACGTGTCACCCTCCACATGCTTGTTGGATGAATAAAAGAATTGACCAAGTCAAAGGGTCAAGTGGAAGCTTGATAATATTGACCATAATTGACTAAGATCCTAGCCACACATTTGTTTTGATCTCACCCTTTGGTTGTAGTATATATCTACATTACTAATGCAAGAATAGACATTCCAACACTTAGAAAAAAATTGGCAAGTCTTGTGTGTTCATATGGAGCTCTCGGCCAAGGGAGAAAAAGGAAAGAATTTTTTTTGCAATCTTGCTTCTTAAATCACAATATTCAAACCTAAGGTCCCTAAAGGTATTCTAAGGATATATCAACACAAAAATCCCGAAAAAGCTACGTTTTTACAATAGTCGCAAGATGAAAACCTAAGGGGTTCTTCAACTTTGAAGTTGGAAATTGAAGGGAAGTTGTTTATGAGATTCCAAGGGTTGCTTGGAGTGGATTGGAACGTCGAGAAGAGGAGCTAAAGTTGCTAAGGATCGACTTTAAATCTTGAATTGAATTTGGGCTTATTGAGGTATAAATCTCCGTCTTACTATTGTAATTGAAGATTCCATATTATGATAAGTTAGAAATGATCATGTGATATATATTATGAAGATTGATAAGTGTAATGGAATATTTGGAAGAATCCGAAAGTTGCATGATTAACCTTAAGATTGTAATTCAATTTAGTTATTAGTTATAATCGTCGCATGTTATATAAGAAAGGGATTATAGTTGTTATAATTGATTGCGACTATATATCATGTTGGAATAACAACTTGGATTGAAAAGGAATTGGAAAAGACTTTGTGTTGTTGTACATTGTTAGCCGAGAATGGCATTGTCTATGGAACTACTTGGTATTAATTGTGGGGCAGAATTTTACACGTCCTGTAAGGCGTGTAATCCCCTTTGATTGGTTGGTGTGTTGAGCCTTAAATGTGGCATATTGGTTATTGATTTCAGGCCTTGAAAAAGGTGGAAAAATACATAGAAACAAAGGAAGTGCTGCCCAAATTTATGTAGAATAAGAGACCTAGCCCTTAATATTATTCCACGTTAATAAGCTAGGAGTTGATACACATGTTATGGCTATTATAGGTTGAAGTACTACGTGTAGCGTATTCTACTTGAAGAGTGGAATAGCTAACAAGGTTGAAGTACTTTGGAGCGTTTTGCTACTTGTCGATAGTCGTCGCGAGGTATGTGAACCTCTTCCTTCTTTTGGCATGTTCTATGTGTGAAATATACATGTGGTGTTATTTCATGATTCCTTCTACTCTTAGAAGTTAAGAGGTACGTATGTTGATTTACTCTATGTAAAAGGTATGTCTAAGTTATCCTAAGTTCTTACCAAGTCTTATGGGGGATGTTGGTAAGAGTCGTTAGGAAGTATTTGGAGTCGAGTTGACTTTGCTAATTTACTGCACTAATGAGAATAAGTATCAAACAAGCCATTGCAGCGTTAATAAAAGAAAATGTATCGACAATCAATTATATTAAAATAAGTAGAATTCTCCATATGCATAGAAACTAACATAAGACAAAATTGTATTACATTTTCTAGATCATGGCTGCTTTAATAAGATCGTTAGAAACGAGTATAACCTATTCACAAATCATAAAAGTATATGTTATTTAAATTAAAAGAGTTTATGTTATGAAGTTTTAAAACTATGAACCTTGATTTCTAAAATGGTTATGAGACTTTATTTTTCAAGTTATGGGACTTGATTCTTAAAGAAAGGAATGACTTGATTTAAAAAGTTTGGTTGCCATGAATTATTTCAAAAGTTAAGCGGCTTGATTTCAAAAGAGAATGTAACTTGAGTTTTCAAAAGAAGAAGTTTATTGATTTAAAAGAGAAGGAGTTTTATGATTCTATTTAAGTATGTATGTACGTAGTACTTTTGAGTTTAATTTTCCCTAAAGTAATAAGAAATAAAAGTGCCTTAAGTTCTCTAAAGTGAAATGTTGTTATAATAGCTTTATGGGAAGTTGTTATAACGACTTAAGAAGAAGTGAAAAGATGGTTTAAAATGTTATGTAAAGAGACTTGATCGCGTCCCAGAATGGGCCGGGCAGTATACCTTTATGGGCAGACTTATATGACTTTATCGCGTCCCAGAATGGGCCGGGCAGTATACCTTTATGGGCAGACTTATATGACTTTATCGCGTCCCAGAATGGGCCGGGCAGTATACCTTTATGGGCAGACTTATATGACTTTATCGCGTCCCAGGAATGGGCCGGGTAGTATACCTTTATGGGCAGACTTATATGACTTTATCGCGTCCCAGAATGGGCCGGGCAGTATACCTTTATGGACAGCCTTATAAGACTTTATCGCGTTCCAGAATGGGCCGGACAGTATACCTTCGTGGGAAGACTTTTTATGAATTCGCCATGTCCCGCAAATGGGCCGGGTTACGTTATCACATATGGATAATCAAAGTGAACTCCAAAATGAGGCGTCCCTCCATAAAGGGTCGGATTATGTTATGCAAGATACGTAAGTTATGTGTTTATGAACTTGATGATTCTTCCTAAGTATGAATGTAAGAATTTGATTATAACTCTTATAGAAAATGGGAAAAGATAATAATGTACGATTCAGTTCATGAGTTGAAATGGCACGGTAGGATCTAGTATTTACTTTTTATACTTGCCCCTGTCATTCTTTGGTACAATTATGATTTGGTACTGTACCTTATTTTCCGTTCCATACTCGATTTTTGTCTTGATCCCGCTCTTTATTACACCCGTATTTACAGGACATGTTTTAGAACGTCGTAGAACTCACTTGTTAAGATTTGAGACTTGTAAAAATTTATCGAAATTATGAAATTATCGGAAAACGTATTATTATGACGAATGGGAGGGCGACACGTGTCACCCCCCTTAATGATGCCTTGGACGTTTTGTGCAAGGGCAAGAGGGTCATTGGACCTTTGTTTGCAAGACAAGTCTTGCAACTTGAAGCTTGAGAGAATTGACTTGGTCAATGGGACCACCACACTTGATATTTAATAAGACTACATCCAAGCCTCACATTTGTTTATATCTTGACCCTCCATTGCACTATATAATACTAGTAGTGCTAGACAAGCTTAAACACTTAGCCAAAATTTCACTAAAATTTGAAGAACAAGAGCATTGCTCTCGGGTTCCCTCTAGAGAAAAAGAAAAATCTTTGTTTCTTGTCCATTTAACTCCACACTTTAAACCAAGGTTCTTGAGTGTTTTGTAAACATATCTCAATAGAAAAATCTTGGAAAAAGATAGTTTACGGGTTAGTCGCAAAGCGAAAACCTAGTTGTCTTTCTAGGTTTTGTTTGGAGATTTGAAGGAAATTTGTTGGTGTTGTTCTAAGGGTCTCAACTAGCGGATTGAAGCGTCTTGAAGAGGCTCTAAGTTGTTAAGGAGCGACTTCAGATTTTGAGTTGGATTAAGATTCGTTGAGGTATAATCTTGTCTTTTAAAAGTGTTACAAGATTATTTATATTGTTGTTAGCTTTGCATGTTGCTAGCATGAAGTATATGTGTTGAAGTTTATAAGTATTATGGATTGCTTGTAGCTTAAATCCGAAATGTTATACAAGCCACTTGAAGTTGGATTACTAATTGGTCGTTTATTAGAAATCGTCGCATGTTACTTACTTGAAGATTATAGTAGTTATAATCAATTGTGACTTGATATCATGTTATGCTAACAACTTGGATTGAAATGGAAATTGGATAAGAATTGATGTTGTAGTACTTCAAGTTAGCCGAATTGGCCTAGTAAGTTGTATCAATTTGATATCTATTGTGGGGAGGAATTTTACACGTCTAGTAGGCGTGTAATCCCCTATTGTTGATTGCATTGATTGGGCCTTAAATGTGGCGTGTTTGGTTATTGTATTCGGCCTTGAAAAAGGTGGCAAAGTTAGTAGAAACAAAGGAGGTGCTGTCCGATTTTCCGTAGAATTTAGCGACTTGACACTTATAATATTCTACGTTTGAAGTAAGGCTTTAATAGACGTATTGTGAATATTATAGGTTGACATACTACAGGCGGGACTTTGTACTTGGCAAGTGGTTTGACCCGACGAGGTATGTAGAACTTTTCCTATCTTTTGAGCATGACTAGTTGTACGTATATAGTACGGTAGACGTACAAGACCTTGATATCCTTTACTAGTTTTATGAATAGCCAAGTTGGGTGAGTTAGGATATTAACTCACTTCTTTGAAAGTATTAAGGATGTCTAATGTTTTATTAAAGTTAAGGGACTTGAAGAGTTTTAAAGTATGTGATACTTGTTCCGTTTTAAACGTATAAGTCTCTTGGATAGGAAATTGTATATGGCTAAGGTATAAAGCGAATGTAACGACTTTATGGGGAGTTGGTTATATTTGCTTTATGGAAAGATGAATGACTTGATTTTAATGAAAAGGCAATTTGATTTTAAGGCATCGATTGCCTAAGGTTTTATAATAAAAGGAGTCACTTGATTTAGAAACCTAACTTTATTTCTAAAGGTATTGTGACTTGTCTTGAAAAGTAATTTTGACTTGATACTACGGTTTATAGTATCTTGGAAGTTTTATATGAAAATGAGTCATTTTCAAAAGGTTAGAAGTACGTAGTACTTTGGGTTAAACTCCCGGATTTATTATAACATATTAGTGTCTTAAGTGAACTAAAATGAGAGTGTAGATGAAGACTAATAAGAAGTTAGGGGGATTTCTAACTTGCTTATTTATTGTATGACGGCCGGTTGAGATAGGGTAAGAGTATAAGTGAGGGGTAAACCCCCAAGACGCTATACCACCTTCTCCAGGATAAGAGTATAAATGAGGGGTACACCCCCAAGACGTTATACCACATGGTTTATTACCTTCTCCAGGGTAATAGTATAAATGAGGGGTAAACCCCCAAGACGTTATACCACCTGCTTCAGGGTAAGAGTATAAATGAGGGGTAAAAACCCCAAGACGTTATACCACCTGTTTCTATGGGTTCGCTACCCATGATATGATCGAATCTCTATTGTGATGTTATGCGTATTCCCGATTTACTCTCATTGTTAGTAAGGCAACGTATCGTAATTTTGTTATCATACATGTCTCGGCTTTGTTTTAAACTTATGTTGTAATTACAGTACTTTCGATTTACATACTTAGTACATATTGTGTCTTGACCCTTCTCGGGGCTGCGTTCATGCCGAGAAAGGGTAGCGGTGGTGGATCCTCATACTTAGGATCACTTATCGACGTCGAAGCTCCATTTCTCGGAGGCTTGTCTCTTTTAGTACGATCTTTCCACGATGTTGTAGATTTATGTACATTCGTGGTATGGCGAGGCCTGTCCGCCACATTTGTTATTCCTAAGTGCTGTATTCACATACGTGGTTGATTTGTAGAACCAGGTTGTCTGATTGTACTTTTGATTATGTTTATATCATGGAAGACACTTGCTCGGCTACTTTGTGATGTTTATTGTTTACACGTGTGTTTATGTTGTGTATGTTCATTTGCTATTCTCGATGTATACAGGCAGGGTGCCCGGGTAGGCACCGATCGCGCCAGGGTCGGGTCGTGACAAAAGTGGTATCAGAGCCAGGTTGTCCTCGGAAAGTGTCTACAAACCGTGTCTAGTAGAGTCTTGATTATCGGTGTGTTGTGCACCACATCTATAATCAGGAGGCTGCAGGACATTTAGGATTGGTTTCCATTCTTCTCTCTAAGATCGTGCGAGAGTCGTCTTATTAGGTTGAATCCTCTCGACCTAGTCTTATGAAACAGATATGCCTCACGGAGGCGACCGGGGCCCGAAGGGCAAAGCGGCGGCGGGAGTCGCTAGCGGTACTCGAGAGGTTACACGGACTCGAGCCGACTATGCCCGAGGTAGTAAGGCTGTCGGCGAGTTCACCACGCCAGCGGTATTAGAGGCCGAAAGTGGCGATAGCTCGGAGGTTCGGTGCAGAGCCTCGATTCGCGGCCGGTCTTGAGTATAGAGACTACGAGGCGGTCGGTTATTGACAAGATAGTAGTCGAGCGGCGCGAGGAGACGACCACGCTGAGCGGTTTGCGGATTAGGGATTTTACGGGTTGTCATCCACCCAGTTTTATGGTTCAAGGTCCGAGAGGATCCACAAGAGTTCATTCGGCCTACAAAGCACCATGCGAGGTTCTTAGGGCTTGAGAGGCAGTGCATTACGCTAGCCTCTTCTAGGTTCTGCGATATTGCGTTGAACTGGTTTGAGTCGTGGTTGCTTTCGAGAGGTGAGGATGCTCTTCCAGCTATTTGGGAGGAGTTTACAGAGGCCTTCATGGATCACTTTTTGCCTCCTGAGATGAGGAGAGCCCGGGTAGATAGATTCTTGACCTTGAGGTAGAACGGGAGGACTATCAGGGAGTATAGCCTGAAGTTCGACTCCTTGGCCAGACATGCGCACACTATTGTAGCTGACATGGCGGATAGAGTGCATCGTTATGTGATGGGACTAGACCGTCATATGATTATTGCATGCTTGGATGTGGCTCTTCAGCCCGGTATGGATATTGCCAGGATGCAGGCCTATGCGCAGGGGATTGAGGATAGAGAGAGGGAGGACCAGATTGACTCGAGCCCGGCCAAGAGGCGGGGCGGCGGTCTCAGGCGGTTCGAGGTGGATAGCCTCAACAGCAGACTGGGTCCACTTTCCAGCCAGCACAGAGTGCTCCTTCACGGTTTTCAGCGGGGAGGCGATCAACCAGTCATTCGAGGCGGTCGGGCTCGGGACTTGGATTTCGAGGCGAGGCCGTCACCGACGGGACCACCACACCTCGGTGTGCTCGATGCGTAGGTTACACCAGGCGAGTGTCGCAGGCTTCGGAGCTTGTTACACTTGTGGCGGCGAGGCCATTTGAGAGAAGCTTGTCGTCAGGCGGCATGGGTGGTACGGTGCGGCCAAGCGGGATCTGTTCTTTGGGTCTTCTTCTCCTTCGTGGTTATCGCCGGGAGGCGTGGTACTCACGGGCAGCGGACGCGGTAGAGGTCGTGGTGGTGGTTCGATTCTAGCGGTCCCAATCGCATATATTCATTAGCCACCGCCAGATCGTGAGGCTTCCAGCGTGGTCGCGTACATTATTGATTTCATGCTGTGACGTTTATGCTTTGATAGATCCAGGTTCTACCTTGTCCTATGTGTCCCCTCTTATTGCGGGTAGAATTGGGATAGAGCCGGAGTCGATAGAGCCTTTTGAGGTAGCTACGGATGGGTGATTCGGTGTTAGGCGGCGGGTGTATAGAGGTTGTCCGGTATTTATTCTGATCGTCGGACCTTGCGCACTTGATAGAGTTGGAGATGGGATTTTGATGTCATTATGGGTATGGGTGGTTGGCTTCTTGTTATGCCAACGTTGGTAGAGACAGGTTGGTTCGGTTCGGTTCTGGCGAGCGATTATCGAGTGGAAGGGCAACACGGCGTCGTAGGGATAGGTTTATTTCTTACCTCAAGACTAGGAAGATGGTGCGAGAAAGGTACATCTATCATCCGTTCGTATTTGATCTGGTGAGGTGCGATTCTTGATCGATGCGATGGTTAGGGAGTTTCGGATGTGTTCCCGGATGATCTTGGGTATCCTCTGAGAGAGGAGATTGAGTTTTGTATTGACACGTTGCGGACACTCGACCTATTTCCATTCCGCCATACAGGATGACACCTGAGTTGAGGAGTGAAGGACCAGTGAAAGATTTCTTTGGAGAAAGGCAGACGGGCCTAGTGTATCTCCCCAGGAGCGCCGGTTTTGTTTGTGAAGAAGAAGGATGGGGCCAGCTGCGTATGTGTGTTGATTACAAGTGAATAAGGTAACCATTAAGAATAGGTACCCCTCCCGTGATTGATGATTTGTTTGACCGATTTGCGAGGTGTGAGGTGTTTCTCAAAGATAGACTGCGATGCAGTTATCATCAGTCTGAGTTCGAGGCGTACATCTCAAAGATCGCATTCAGACCGGTATGGGCACTATGAGTTTATGGTTATGTCTTTCGGTTTGACCAACGCTCCAACAGTATTTATGGATTTGATGAACCGGGTGTTCAAGTCATTTTTGGATACATTTGTGATTGTATTCATTGATGACATCCTGGTGTATTCGCGGACGAGCGAGAGCATGCGAATCAACGAGGCGGTACTTGGGGTTCTCGGGCCGCGATTATTCGCCAAGTTCTCTAAGTGCGAGTTTTGGTTGGCCTCAGTGGCATTCCTGGGGCATATTATTGGGGTTGATGGTGTTCGCGTGGATACGGAAAAGATTGAGGCAGTCAAGTCTTGGCCGAGACCTACTACTCGGCCCGAGTGCGCGATTTCTTGGGGCGGCGGGTTATTATCGTAGGTTTGTGGAAGCGCTTGCTTGATTTGACCGCTGACTAGGTGACTCGTAAGGCGCCAAGTTCCGATGGACGAGGCTTGCGAGAAGGGTTTCCGATTCTTTGAAGGAAAGGTTGACTATAACTCCAGTTCTTACTCTTCCTGAGGGGTTAGACGGGTACGTGATCTATTGTGATGCCTCGGGTATCGGGCTAGGGTGTGTTTTGATGCAGCACGACAAGGTTATAGCCTATGCTTCCGGCGATTCTGAAGCATGAGAGGAATTACCCTACCCATGACTTAGAGTTGGCGCGATTATTCATGCCTTGAAGATTTGGAGACATTATTTGTATGGGGTTCATGTGGATATTTATACGCACCACAAGAGCCTCCGGTATATCTTCGGGAAGAGGAGTTGAACTTTGCGGCGAGGCGGTGGTTAGAGTTCTTTGAAAGATTATGATGTTGATATTCTATATCATCCGGAAGGCCAACGTAGTTCTTGATGCCTTAGTCGTAGATCGATGGGGAGCACCGTATGCGGCCGGAGAAGGCGAGGACATGGTCCGTCGAATCCACCGATTAGCGAGCCTTGGGGTTCGATTGATCGATACCGACGATAGTGAAGTGCAGGTTCGTGAGGTTGCGAGTCTTCCATCGTTGATGAGGTGAAGAGCGGCGCTTGAGGACCCAGTGTTGGTTCGGTATCGAGATGCAGCTCTTCGGGAGGAGAATAGTCTATTCGAGGTAGCACCTGATGGGGTGCTGAGATTTGAGGGCCGGTTGTGTGTTCCTGATGTGTCAGGACTTCCGTCGGCAGTGCGGGAGGCACACGGTGCTCGTTATTCTATTCATCCGGTCGACCAAGATGTACCATGACCTCGAATGTTTGTATTGGTGGGATGGCACGAAGAGGGGCGTGGCGGTATGTTGCCTGATGTCCTAATTGCCCGGCCAGTCAAGGTCGAGCACGAGGCCCGATGGATTATTGCGAGCTATTGAGATTCCGACTTGGAAGTGGGAGGTGATCAACATGGACTTTGTTACAGGATTACCTCGCACTCGGAGGAAATGCGACTCCATTTGGGTTATTGTTGTGGTGACGAAATCAGCCCATTTCCTTCGATCGGGGCGACGTTTTGGTGAGACTACGCCAGTTGTACATTAGAGAGATTGTGAGGTCGACGGTGTCGGTGTCTATTATATCGATAAGGAGCCCGGTTTATGGCTAACTTGGAGGTCTTTCGAAGGGTTTAGGGACACAGTGAGTCTCGTGATAGCATTTCATCCTCGGTGACGGGCGGCAGAGCGTACTATCCGACAACGAGGATATCTGCGAGCTGCGTGATTGATTTCGAGGGTAGCTGGAGGATCATCCGCCTCTTGTGGAGTTTGCTTATAACAACTACCATTCCGATATCTGAGATGGCGCCATACGAGGCTTTATATGGGCGGAAATGTAGATCACCGATTGGTTGGTTCGGCGTGGGCGAGTGCGATTAGTTGGCGGACTTGACAGCGGTGTGGATAAGGTGAAGCTTATCCAGAGAGACTGTAGCGGCCAGTCGGCGAAGTCATATCGCGGATAATCGGCGTCGGCATTTGGAGTTTCGTGAGCGATTGGGTCTTCTTGAAGGTGTCACCCATGAAGGGTGTGATGAGATTCGGTAAGAAGGGGAAACTCAGCCCAAGGTACATTGGGCCCTACCAGATCGTCCGTAGAGTGGGCCAGGTTGCCTATGAGTTGGATCTGCCATCAGAGTTAGAGACGGTACATCCGGTCTTCCATGTTTCTATGTTACGGAAGTGTATCGGAGATCCAGCGAGAGTTTTCCCTACTAGTGAGGTCCAGGTGACAGAGGGGTTATCGTATGAGGAGAGTCCCATAGCGATACTCGATCGCCAGGTCAGGCGACTGCGGACCAAGGATGTGGCTTTCGTCAAAGTCTTGTGGAGAAATGATAACCGGGAGGAGATGACATGTTGAGGAAGTATCCTCACTTATTTCCTATACCTTCAGGTAATTCTTCTTCCCTTACTTGTCAAGTTTTAATTGAAGTATTTCTTTTGCTTAAATGCTATTATGTGGCCATGTGTGGCATTAATGGTATGTCGGGGTTGTGAAAGGAAACTATGTCGCAAATTTTAAAGTTTGACTCCGAAAGAACATTCGGGGACGAATGTTTCTAAGGGGGGGAGAATGTTACACCCCGTATTTACAGGACATGTTTTAAGAACGTATGTAAGAACTCACAAGTGTTAAGATTTGAGACTTGTAAAAATTTATCGGAATTATGAAATTGTCGGAAAACGTATTATTATGACGAATGGGAGGGCGACACGTGTCACCCCCCTTAATGATGCCTTGGACGTTTTGTGCGGCGAGAGGTCATCGACCTTTGTCAGCAAGACAAGTCTTGCAACTTGAAGCTTGAGAGAATTGACTTGGTCAATGGGACCACCACACTTGATATTTAATAAGACTACATCCAAGCCTCACATTTGTTTATATCTTGACCCTCCATTGCACTATATAATACTAGTAGTGCTAGACAAGCTTAAACACTTTGCCAAAATTTCACTAAAATTTGAAGAACAAGAGCATTGCTCTCGGGTTCCCTCTAGAGAATCTTTGTTTCTTGTCCATTTAGCTCCACACTTTAAACCAAGGTTCTTGAGTGTTTTGTAAACATATCTCAATAGAAAAATCTTGGAAAAAGATAGTTTACTGTTAGTCATAAGCGAAAACCTAGTTGTCTTTCTAGGTTTTGTTTGGAGATTTGAAGGAAATTTGTTTGTGTTGTTCTAAGGGTCTCAACTAGCGGATTGAAGCATCTTGAAGAGGCTCTAAGTTGTTAAGGAGCGACTTCGGATTTGGAGTTGGATTAAGATTCGTTGAGGTATAATCTTGTCTTTTAAAAGTGTTACAAGATTATTTATATTGTTGTTAGCTTTGCATGTTGCTAGCATGAAGTATATGTGTTGAAGTTTATAAGTATTATGGATTGCTTGTAGCTTAAATCCGAAATGTTATACAAGCCACTTGAAGTTGGATTACTAATTGGTCGTTTATTAGAAATCGTCGCATGTTACTTACTTGAAGATTATAGTAGTTATAATCAATTGCGACTTGATATCATGTTATGCTAACAACTTGGATTGAAATGGAAATTGGATAAGAATTGATGTTGTAGTACTTCAAGTTAGCCGAATTGGCCTAGTAAGTTGTATCAATTTGATATCTATTGTGGGGCGGAATTTTACACGTCTAGTAGGCGTGTAATCCCCTATTGTTGATTGCATTGATTGGGCCTTAAATGTGGCGTGTTTGGTTATTGTATTCGGCCTTGAAAAAGGTGGCAAAGTTAGTAGAAACAAAGGAGGTGCTGTCCGATTTTCCGTAGAATTTAGCGACTTGACACTTATAATATTCTACATTTGAAGTAAGGCTTTAATAGACGTATTGTGAATATTATAGGTTGACATACTACGGGCGGGACTTTGTACTTGGCAAGTGGTTTGACACTGTGAGGTCTGTATAACTTTTCCTAACTTTTTAGCATGACTAGTTATGCATTATATAGTACGGTGACGTCTGAAGACCTTGATATCCTTTACTAGTTTTATGAATAGCCAAGTTGGGTGAGTTAGGATATTAACTCACTTCTTTGAAAGTATTAAGGATGTCTAATGTTTTATTAAAGTTAAGGGACTTGAAGAGTTTTAAAGTATGTGATACTTGTTCCGTTTTAAACGTATAAGTCTCTTGGATAGGAAATTGTATATGGCTAAGGTATAAAGCGAATGTAACGACTTTATGGGGAGTTGGTTATATTTGCTTTATGGAAAGATGAATGACTTGATTTTAATGAAAAGGCAATTTGATTTTAAAGCATCGATTGCCTAAGGTTTTATAATAAAAGGAGTCACTTGATTTAGAAACCTAACTTTATTTCTAAAGGTATTGTGACTTGTCTTGAAAAGTAATTTTGACTTGATACTACGGTTTATAGTATCTTGGAAGTTTTATATGAAAATGAGTCATTTTCAAAAGGTTAGAAGTACGTAGTACTTTGGGTTAAACTCCCGGATTTATTATAACATATTAGTGTCTTAAGTGAACTAAAATGAGAGTGTAGATGAATAAGACTAATAAGAAGTTTGGGGGATTTCTAACTTGCTTATTTATTGTATGACGGCCGGTTGAGATAGGGTAAGAGTATAAGTGAGGGGTAAACCCCCAAGACGCTATACCACCTTCTCCAGGATAAGAGTATAAATGAGGGGTACACCCCCAAGACGTTATACCACCTGCTTTATTACCTTCTCCAGGGTAAGAGTATAAATGAGGGGTAAACCCCCAAGACGTTATACCACCTGCTTCAGGGTAAGAGTATAAATGAGGGGTAAAAACCCCAAGACGTTATACCACCTGTTTCTATGGGTTCACTACCCATGATATGATCGGGAATCTCCTATTGTGATGTTGTACGTATTCCCTTGATTTACTCTCATTGTTAGTAAGGCACTGTGTACTGTAATTTTGTTATCATACATGTCTCCGGCTTTGTTTTAAACTTATGTTGTAATTACAGTACTTTCCAGTTTTACATACTTAGTACATATTGTGTACTGACCCCCTTCCTCGGGGGCTGCGTTCATGCCGCAGGAAAGGGTAAGCATGTGGTGGATCCTCATACTTAGGATCACTTATCAGACGTCAGAAGCTCCATTTCTCCGGAGGCTTGTCTCTTTTGGTACAGTCTTTCCCTGATGTTGTAGATTTATGTACATTCAGGGGTATGGCGAACCCGTCCCGCCACTTGTTATTCTGCAAGTGCGTATTCACATATGTGGTTGAAGAACCGAGTTATGCTGATTGTACTTTTGATTATGTTTATATCATGGAAGGCGGCCTTATCGGCTAGCCTGTGATGTTTATTGTTTACACATGTGTTTATGTTGTGTATGTTCCGCTGCTATTCTCTGATGTATACCTGAACGGGGTGCCCAGGTAGGGCACCAGTCGCGGCCCTGGGGTCGGGTCGTGACAGCTGTGTTCATGCCCGCAGGTTTTAGGTACACAGGTTGGTGATCCTCGCTCTAGGATCTCTGTTCAGTTTTGGGTAAAAGCTTCATTCACTCCGGAGGCTTATCTTTGGTTCGGATCCCTGGTATTGTCGGTTGTTGTACATTCAGGGGTATGGCGGGACCCTGTCCCGTCACAGTTGTTATGTCAATACTCTTAGAGGTCTGTAGTCATATCTTGTGAGTCAACTTGTAAAAGAAAAAGGATGTAAATGCTTTTGGCTGTATATATATATATATATGTCCAGGGAGGTAGCCTTATCGGCTAACCTGTTGTTTATTTCATGTTGATTTATTTTATAAGTTTGATGTATGTTCCGCTGATCATCTCTGATGTATACCTGTAAGGGTGCCCAGGTAGGACACCAGTCGCGACCCGGGGTCGGGTCGTGACATAACACTAGATTCAGTTTTGATCTTATGTGTAACAATAATCTGTATTACGTCAGAAGATGACCTAAATTCCTATGAAGAAAATATTATTTGCACCTATCACAATTGTTAATTTAGTAAATTTAACTAGTTTATTGGCACATGTATGTCAAGTGATCATATGGTAAATAATTTTATAAAATAATACTAATTAAAGATTTGAGTACATAATTATATGATGAAAGATTAAAGAATATGTGTGAATTATCTGAGGATTGTCATATGATGATTTAGATTTGGGTAAATTCGTCAAAATATTGTGAACTAATTATTTTTATTTTTCTCATATTTCATTAATTAATAATTGTATTAAATTTTGATTTTCCTAATGGAAGAAATAATTGTGAAAACTAATCTTAGGAGCATGTAACTATGTATGTGTATAGTTGATGACGTCCCAATTCACTCCACAGAGAAAGTATAAACGGTCATCGCAATATAATGTATCCAACTAGGATTCGGGATAGAATCCATGGAGAACAATATACTAAGGTTATTAAGCTTGTTATGGAATTGTCACCAACTAAGCTAAGCCAAATAATTTTTGATTTTTGATTTTTATTTAAAGATGAATAAAAATAAAACTAACTAATAGGGAGATATGGAAATTCGAGGCTTTGGAGCATAGTAATTTAACTTAACTCAATAACAATCCATTGCAAGTAATTATCTACCACTAATTAATCACGGGTCTAGCAAATTAGCCTAGAAATCTCAATTACCCACTAATGTCTTTCGAATATTTAGCAGGTCTATGTTAGCTTATTCTCTCGAATCAAACTAAGGAGCATTAATCCCATTCCAATATTAGGCTACAATAGTTTTTTCTATCTCTACGTTAAACCCATTATATGAGGTTTAAGGCCTCAAGTCATGATAATCAATCTATCTCAAACCCTAATTTCCTATCTTAAGCTTAATTAAGGATAGATGGGCAAGTCCTAAGGTTAGCTACTCCCTTTGGAAACATTCAAGAACAGATTAATTAAAAAATAAGAGACTCATTGTAACCCCCGTAATTCCAGGACATGTATTTGAGAACGTACGAAAGGAAATAAGATTTGAAATTGGAAAGATAAGTTGGCAGAGTGTTTCGGACAGATTTTTAGTCAACTTTGGAGCGGTATATATCCAGGTATATTAGGAGTTTTTAGGGGTTTCAAAAGCCTAAAATGAAGTTCGTTGAGTCTAGTCTCCAACGCAACCAACCGCTCGTCGATAGGACATCGTAGTAAAAGGTTATGGACGTTAGAAGTTCAGCTGACGGAAGAGGAGGAAAATGTTTCAGTCAGGCGCCACGGCGCCGGCTGCAGGGCCGTGGCTCCGTAAGCCCTGAAACTTTCTGAAGTTGCAGCTCCACGGCGCCGGCTTTAGGGCCGCGGCGCCGAGGCGGGATTTTTGCGGAAAAAGGATAAAAATCAGAAGATATTTGTGTAAAGGACCTATGGGAGGACGACAAGTGTCCCTCCCAATTTGTAGAACAAGAATGAGGCTATATTATGACCAAGTCTTGCAAGACTTAGCCATTTGCAAGACTTCATCCTAAAGATTGCTCTTCTCTTCTCTCTCAAATTGATAAAACCCTAAGCCTAGATGAAATTGTTGGAAAACCGACAAGAAGGCAATATGTTGGCAAGCTTGTAGAGGGTTCGTGTGGGTGATTTTAACGTGAAGAAGAATTGCGTAAATATGGATAAAGTGGGCGAGATTGTTGGACTGTTTTGGGAGAAATTCCAAGGTAAATTCATTCTCCTTCTTGAAGAAAATTATGTCACGTGTTGTAGAAGTTGGAGAAGGGTATTGTGATAGGGAAAATGGATATAAGAATTGAATGTTGCCATGTCATAAATAAAAGTATAAAAGGGCAGTTTTCGAGCCTCTAGTTCGTTGGATATTTATGGTCGTCGTCTTCACTTTTATGTGGGGTTTATTGAAGTGATTTTAGTCGTTAAAATTGTCAATGTGGATTATGTATTAACTTTGGAATAACGACTTGGGTTATAAGAATTGGAAAAGACTTTACATTGTTGTTGCTTGTTAGCCGAGAATGGTATTGGCTATTGAACTACTTGGTATTAATTGTGAGGCAGAATTTTACACGTCCTGTTAAGGCGTGTAATCCCCTTTGGTTAGCTGAATTGTCGAGCCTTAAATATGGCATGTTGGTTATTGATTTCGGGCCTTGAAAAAGGTGGAAAAGTATGTAGAAACAAAGGAAGTGCTGTCCAATTTTCCGTAGAATAAGTGACTTTGAACTTAGAACATTCTACGTTTGAAGCTAGAGGTTAATAGCCGTGTTATGGTTATTATAGGTTGACATTCTACGTGCGGCATATTCAAGTTAGCAAGTGGATTAAGTCGAAGAGGTATGTGGAACTTTTCTTATCTCTTGATTGGGAAAGTATTGATTACTTGAACTTTTCTAAAGTTAAGAAACTTGATTTTTAAAGTTAAGAAACTTGATCTCTAAAGTTAATGTTATACCCCGTATTTCCAGAGTATGTACGTGAGGGCGTACGTATAATAATTTAAGCCTTAAGGATTGGCAAGGATCGAAATTTGGGCACAAGTGCCGAAAAGAATCGTTTTTCGACGAAACGTTTTACAAGACTTGCGAAGGGAAAATTCCGGCTATGTCATTTTTAATTTTTGCGGATTTTTCCGAGAGACGAAATATTTTGGACCAACGGGAGGGTGACATGTGTCACCCTCACATTGGAAGGAATTGTGGGCGGTAATGGACGAAAGGGTGGGTCAAAGTTGGTAGGATATTTGTGCAAGTTGGTGTGGTAGATGGATAAGGTACACATGGTTTAATCCTAGCCCTACACTTTCCTAACACTTGGATTGATCTTGGTCCTTGGTTGGCCATTGCTTGACCTATAAATACCCCTCTAAGTTGAAGACTTTCTTCATCCAAACTTGAGCATTTTTCTAAGTCTCAAAATACTCCCTCCCTCTTGAGCTTTCGTCCGCCACACCCCCTCCCCTTTGAGAAAGGCCTCACGAGCACACCCCTAGCCTAGTTGTTTTAGAAATACCCCTTTGGTAGAAATACTCTCCAAGTATTGTTATAATGCCAAAATACTCTAGCCCAAATACCTTGTAGTATTCCCAAGGTTACCTCTATAGGAAAAGCCCGGAAAATACTATTATACTTCCTTTAGCCACTAAACGAAACCCTAAGGAAAACCTTCATAGTCGGTTGAAGTTTTAAGTAGAAGTTGCGTAGAACTTCTAAGGGTTGTTTGGAGCGGGTTGGAGCGCCCAGAGTAGGAGCTAAACGTCGCTCAGGATCGATATTTATACTTGGATAATTTTGGGCTTATCGAGGTAAATAATCCAATCCTTCTAGTGTAATTGGAAATTACATACTGTAGTAGTATTGAAATGAATATAAGATTCATAGAAGAGAATTGAACTGTAATAGAAGGATATTACAGAAAAGACTTGAACTGAAATCGCATCAGAAGAATATTAAAGTAGAAGATTAAACTGTACTTACATAGGACCGTATTTACAGTAGACTAATAACCTTTATTGGTTGAATGTTCTGCGAGTAGCATGAACTACTTGGAAGGTGGACAAGGCTAGCCGGGTTATAGCCGTGGAGCGTTTTGCTTATAGTCGATAATCGTCGCGAGGTATGTGATTCTTCCTATACTCTTGAGCATGATATTTTAAAGGAATATATATATATATAGTACGGTAGACGTACGTATGGCAATGTCTTTTGACTTAAGCCTGAATAATAAGAATCTTGAAGTATTTTAAAGGAATATATATATAGTACGGTAGACGTACGTGTGACAATGTCTTTTTACTTAAGCCTGAATAATAAGAATCTTGAAGTATTTTAAAGGAATATATATATATAGTACGGTAGACGTACGTGTATTAACTGAACGTAGTTATACGGCAATGTCTTTTGACTTAAGCCTGAATAATAAGAATCTTGAAGTTTTTCAAAAGAATTAAGAAACCTCTTTGAAAGAAGAGTAATACTTGGTTTTGAAAACATAAGAGTTATACTAGCTTTATGGGAAGTCAGGTATAACGTCTTAAGAGAGATAAAGAGAATGGTTTACTGATTTTTAGAAGTTAAGAGACTTGATCTTAAAAGATAAGAGACTTGACTTAAGATGAATTCTGTGTGAAACCTCATTCGTGAGTAATGAGTACTTGGTTTTAAAAAGGAATAATGTTTTACTGATTTCGGAAATCAGAATAAGTATCGAACAAACCACTGCAGCGCTAATAAAGGAAAATGTATTGAATAATGAAGTATTATTAAAACCAGTAGAAACCTCCATCCGCATAGAAGCTAAGATGAGACAAAATGATATTACATTTTCTAGATCATGGCTGCTTTAATAAATGGTTATAAACAAGTATAAAGCGCTTCACCTTTATGGCATATGTTACTCAATTGTTTTAAAAGGGGTTAAGACATTGAACTATGAAACTTTTCTAAAATAAAGAGACTTGAGTAATTGAAATTAGGCAAACTGGAACTTTAGGGAAAAGAAAGGCATTGTTTTGTCTTAAATTGGTTTAAAACATAAAGTGTTATAACAGCTTTATGAGAAGTTAGTTATAACGACTTTATGAAAACAAAAAGAAGGGTTTTATCATTGGTTTTAATGTGGTAACTTGGCTTTAAAAAGAGAAGTGTTTTGGTCCAAAAAGAAGGCATGGTATTGCCTTAATTTGGTTTTAAAAAGGAAAGTATGGAAGTTGTTTTGGTTTACTTAAAAGATGTAAGTCACTCTATTTTTTTATACTAAGGGTATCGGGTGACTTTTATAAAAGGAATGGACCTCTTAAAAGGAATTTAACGTACGTAGTACTTTAGGGTTAAAACCCGGACTTTGACATAAAATGAAAGTACCTTGAGTCATGTATAACTTACCTATGCTTGTTGTTGTGAAACTTGCCTATGTTTGCGTGTGATAGCCTTGTCGTGCTAGCATTGTATTTCTATACTACCGTGTCTCTCGGTGGAGGGCCGGTTGACTTGTTGAGAACTTACTTGGACGTACCGGCAGTGACGGAGAATTCCATGGGTACGCTCCTGTTGATAGTGTTATTCCATGGACTAGCTCTCCATGAGGTTTCTTACTGTTCGGCCTTGGTACCTGGTGGTCGGCTTTCGTACTTGCCCCGTCTCGTGGCTGATTCGGCCTTGGTACAGTAGTTAGCCCTCGCTTGCCCGTTCGATTGTAGTGGCGAAGTCTCGTGTCTGACGCTTGGTACTGGTAGTTAGCCTGCGTACTTGCCGGTCGGTGTCACGACCCGACCGGGACGCGGCCCGGTGCCCTACACAGGCACCCTTACAGGTAAACATCAGAGAAAATCAGCGGGACATACACGAAACTTAAAAATAAAACATCGTAAGTAAAACAACGAGTTAGCCGATGGGCTACCTTCCTGAACATAAATAAAAACAACCTAAGCAGTTGCCTCATTTCTTTTTACAAACCGACCCACATATGTGACTACGGACCTAAGAGTTTTAACAACCACGTGGCGGGACGGGGCCCGCCATACCACGAATGAACATAAACGTGACAACTCGGAACACGGAGCCATCTCAACTTCTTTGAGCAGGGATCCTGGCTCGCGGATCCACAATCAGGTACCTAAACTGCGGGCATGAACGCGGCCCGAAGAAGTCGATCAACAGTGCGAATATGGAACAGAATATAACGTACAGTAAACAAATCATAACTGTACAAAAGAATGACAAGGACAAGTATAAAAATACATACCAGATCCTGCCGTGTCATTACCACTTATGAACTTAATCGTACCTTATTATCCTTTCCATTCCCAATAAAAGTTATAGTCACATTCTTACGTACATTATTAGAAAAAGAATCATTAAGTTCATTACCATATAACTTACTTATCTTTCATAACATAGTCCGCCCACTACGGAGGACACATATACTACCGACCCAATCGGGACGCGATCAAATCACACTAATATCAAAGCATGCGTGGAATCCCCATCACCGCCGACTATTAGTGTAAAATATAACCATGTGACGCGTGGCATCCCGCTCCACCGTCGGCGTACATACACAATACATATATATATATATATCCTGCGTGGAATCCCACATCACCGCCGATCCGGTATAATAATACACAATAGGCATACATGAACACCAGTCCACTGGTGGTATAGCGTCTTGAGGTCTACCCTCACTTATACTCTTACCACGGAGAAGGTGGTAAAGCGGTGGTATAGCATCTTGAGGTCTACCCTCACTTATACTCTTACCTGGAGAAGGTGGTATAACGTCTTGGGGCTTGCCCGCCATTTATACTCTACCCTATCTCGACCGGTCGTCAAACAACACATAGCGGGTGGTACAGCGTCTTGGGGTTTACCTCACTTATACTCTTACCACGGAGAAGGTGGTATAACGTCTTGGGGCTTGCCCGCCATTTATACTCTTACCTATCTCGACCGACCATCAAACAAGACATAAGCACTACCATGTCTTTTATAAAATCCGAATTTAACCCAAGTGCTACAAATAACGGAAGCATACGTGGAATCCCACATCACCGATGCGTCCAAGTAACTTATAACAAGACAGTGACCTCCAACCGAGTCGCGGCATCGTAATAAAACATAATACTTGCACTCAAAGGCTATCACCCGACACATAGGCTAATTCTCAATTAACAAGCCAAAGTACTTATCGGGCACAAATAGAATAATCCTCATTTAACAAGCCAAAATACTTATCGGGCACAAATAGAATAATTCTCATTTAACAAGCCAAAGTACTAATCAAGGCATCACATAGAATTATTCTCAATTAAGCGGGCCAAAGTACTACGTGCGTACATTCTTTTCAAAAGACTCCTTTCCAAATAAAACTTCCCGATACTAACAACCGTAGTATCAAGTCCTATTCACCTTTCAAGACAAGTCACAATACCTTTTAGAAAATACAATTACCGAACTTCTAAATCAAGTGACTTCCTTATTTAAAACCTTAAGCAATTGGTACCTTTAAAACAATTTGCCCTTCCTTAACACAAGTTATTTCTTTGCTTACTCTATTAGAAAACCATTCTCTTAACCTTCCATAAAGCCGTTATAACCGACTTCCCATAAAGCCGTTATAACCCTTTTATGGTTTAGACCAACACGTTCATTTTATAACCAAGAGACTTCTACTTTTGAAACCAAGTATTAAATACTTTCAAATAAATTCTCATAACTTTCAAAAATACAAATAGTCTCTTAACCCTTAGAAAACAAGTGACTCCTTTTATTATAAAACCTTGGGCAATTAATGCCTTAAAACAAGTGGCCTTTTCACTAAAATCAAATCACTTATCTTTCCATAAAGCAAATATAACTAACTTCCCATAAAGCCGTTATATTCACTTTATACCTTAGCCCAAAAACAATTTCCTATCCAAGGGACTTATACGTTTAAAATGGAACAAGTATCACATACTTTAAAACTCTTCAAGTCCCTTAACTTTAATAACACTTAAGACATCCTTTATACTTTCAAAGAAGTGAGTTAATCTCCCAACTCACCCGACTTGGCTATTCACAAACTAGTAAAGGATATCAAGGTGTTGTACGTCTACCGTACTACATACGTGCAACTAGTCATGCTCAAAGATAGGAAAAGTTCTACATAGAGTAGATCACACAACTACCTCTTAACTTCTAAGAGTAACATGAAACATGAAATGATACCACCGTATATTCCATACATAGAATCATGCCAAAGGAAGGAAGAGGTTCACATACCTCGCGACGATTGTCGACAAATAGCAAAATGCTCCAAAGTACTCCAACCTTGATAGCTATTCCACTCTCCAAGTAGGATACGCTATACTTAGTACTTCAACCTATAATGGTCACAATATGTCCATTAACCTTTCACTTCTAACGTAGAATATTTTAGGTGCTAAGTCGCTAAATTCTACGGAAAATCGGACAGCACCTCCTTTGTTTCTACTCACTTTGCCACCTTTTTCAAGGCCGAATACAATAACCAAACAACCCCAATTGGCTCGCAACAATATAGAAGGTATTCCAATACAATGAATAACTAAATGCCCCAATTGGCTCACAATTTAGAAAGTAGTCCAATACAAATGAATAACAAACTAAAAGTCCAAATTCGCCACCTGAGTTCAACCATACCAATTCTTATCAAATTTCCATTTCAATCCAAATTGGTAGCATAACATGATATCAAGTCGCATTTGATTATAACAATCCATAATCTCTAAGTAGGTAACATGCGACGATTTCTAATAAACGACCAATTAGTAATCCAATTTTCAAGTGGCTTATATAACATTTCGAATTTAGCTACAAGCACTCCATAATACTTATAAACTTCTACATACCAACTTCATGTTGTCAACGTGTAAAACTAACAACAAAAATATATAATCTTGTAACATCTTAAAGGACAAGATTATACCTTAACGATTCTCAATCCAATCTTCAAATCCGAAGTCGTTCCTTAGCAACTTAGAGACTCTCCAAGATACTTCAATCCTCTACTTGAGACCCTTAGAACCATACCAACAATTTTCCTTCAAACTTCCAACCAAAACCTAGAAAAGCCATTAGGTTTTCACCTTGCGACTAATACGAAAACTCTCTTTTTCCGGGATTTTTCTATTGAGATATACTCACATAACACTCATGAACCTTGGTTTAAAGTGTGGGGCTTAATGGACAAGAAACAAAAAAATTTCCTTCTTTGTAATGGGGAACCCGAGAGCTCACAATGAGTGTCTTCAAATTCTTTGTGATTTTTGGCTAAGTGTTAAGCCCTCTCTTGCTACTAGTAGTAATATAAAGGGCAATGGAGGGTCAAGGTGTCTACAAATGGGTGGCTAGGATGAGGTCTTGCTAAATATCAAGTCTAGTGGGACCTTGACTAAGTCAACTTTGTCAAGCTAAACAACTTGCAAGACTTGTCTTGCTAACAAAGGTCCAATGACCCTCTTGCCCTTGCAATTTCGTCCAAGGCATACTAAGGGGGGGTGACACGTGTCGCCCTCCCATTCGTCATAATAATACGTTTTTCGACAATTTCATAATTCCCGATAAATTTTTACAATTCTCAATTTTCAACACTTGTGAGTTCTTTCGTACATTCTTAAAACATGTCCTGTAAATACGGGGTGTAACATTCTTCCCCCCTTAGAAACATTCGTCCTCGAATGTTCTTCCGGAGTCAAACTTAAAATTAGCGACATAGTTTCCTTTCACAAACCCGACATACTAATAATGCCACACATGGCCCTAATACCTCGCACACGCATATCCTTCAATCATAAGCCCAAACGAGATTATCCTTTCGTACTTCCAACTCCTTTTAGCATACATACATAACTTCCATACCGATTCTGGCCTCTAATCTTTGGAGTCACTCTATAAAACAATATAGGGTCATTTCCGGCTTTCACGACCTGGTTAGGTGGAACGCGTCCACGAACCCGTAAAACAATTTACTAGACTTGGGCCTTGCGCCCTCGTGACCCCGTCACGTAGCGAAACTACTACCAACTGATCCCAATCCATTCCAGGCCATGGGGAGACCCGTAACAGGTCTTCAACCCAACTCAGCGTCGCACTTAACTCTTATCCTTGGTCTGACTTAAAATCTTATTGTCAGAGAAAGCCTTATATATCTAAGGTCTCGGCAGTTATCATTATTCTTAGGCTCGCAATTTCCATGCTCCAAGCCTACCTTATCAGTCCCCCAGTAAACGGGTACAAAAACTTCTCACAATACCATAACCATGTTGTCTCGATCACAACAACCATTACTTACTCTATACGGACCTCATCCGTACAATTCTCTTAAGCCTACCACTTAGCTTAATATATTAACATGGTACTCCATTAAGTTCCTTAACATGGCTTCTTAAGGGTTCACTATCCTATCCGACAACTCATCCTTTCCCAAATATCTCAAAATAAACATAAGGCCTTGGCGAAAATTCATTAACTATTCCATACCTTCCCGGTATCTAGTTAGTCTTTACCAACTCTTGATAATCTAAAATCATTCTAGGCGACACGCGTCTGACCCTCATACATAACTCCGTATAGATGTATATCACAATACCAACTATACTACAATCATTACCAACCTGGATACGCAATCCACATAGTCCTTCTTGGGTCACTGCTGCCTTTCTCGTAGCTGCAACCAACATAACTCGTTAGGGAGGGATGACCCTAACAACCACACTCTATCGCGCGATCTTAGAGTGAGAAGAATGAAACCAATCCTAAATGTCCTGCGACCTCACGATTATAGATGTGGTGCACAACACACCGATAATCAAGACTCTACTAGACACGGTCTGTAGACACTTTCCGAGGACTAACTGCTCTGATACCACTTTTGTCACGACCCGACCGGGATCGCGGTCGTGCCCTACACAGGCACCCTTACAATAAACATCGAGATAAAATCAGCGGAACATACGAAACTTAAAAATAAAACATCGTAAGTAAAACAACGAGTTAGCCGATAGGCTACCTTCCGAACATATATAAAAACAACAGAAGCGGTTGTGTCACGACCGTTCGGGGCGTGGTCGTGCCTTAAGGGCACCCAAGTAGCCATACATCGAGTAACGGCGGAAATATAAACCAAGACAGAAGCGATTTATAAAATAAGACCACGACATGTAAGAAACGTCGCCTTTTGGCGTATATAAATAATCAAGTTTTGCGATTCATCCCAACTGTACAATAGTACTACTGCACCTCTAAGGAAGTAAACAACTATGGCGGGACGGGGCCGCCATACCCCGATCAGACAAAACTATCTACAATACAAGGAGATCATACCCAAAAGTAGAGCCTCGGAGAAGATGGAGCTCACGACACCAACGCAAAAGATCCTAAGGATGCGGATCTAGCACTGCTGCCTTTACTGCGGCATGAACGCAGCCCGAAGAGGTCGATAACAGTACCAAGTATGTGAAACTATAAAGAATGAAATGAAATCAAAGTATTTAAAACCTTTTCACAAATACAATCGGTTCAATTGCACATAGTGCCATCACAAACAACAACAGATAATAGGAAAAGCGTAGCAGTCTATTCTAGGCGCGAATGATCGAAGCAAGGCGATCGCCCATAGTATCATTCTGCGTGCCTAGTCACGGACTTCCGCGACCGCATAGGTCACACACGCACCGCATGAGGTATTCCCGCGTCGGGCAGCAACCCGGCATCCGCCTAGGCTCCACGGCCGCATAGCCTCAAAAGCGCGTAGTCTCAGCGGACGCGTAGGAATCCCGCGTCGGGCTAAACACCCGAATGATCAATCACGGAGCATACGCTGCTCGCATAGTCTCACAGACCGCATAGGCGTATAGACCGCGTCGAGGCAAGCCACCGGTGATAACGATCGAGGGTAGGTGATACAATAACAAGACAACGGACTTACGGTTAGCAACGTAAGCCGCGGCAGAATGACCCTTTACAAAGATTTCAAGACAATAACCTGTAGCATCACAATAGTCTACTTATCACACAAATCTTACTACTTAACAGAAATCAATACAAGGCTTTTATAAACAACAAATGCAGTTCCTTTTTATCTTTCTTAAGTTGTTGTACCTAACTTCCCATAAAGCTAGTATAACTCTTAAGCTTTTGTTTTAAAACCAAATATTTATCTTCATTAAAAATGATTCAATATTCTTTTGAAATGCTTTCATTCTTTGTTATTAGGCTTAAGCGTGAGGCATTGCCGTAATTATTATTCGAGCTTAAGCGTGAGGCATTACCATAAGTATTATTCAGCTTAAGTCAAAGACATTGCCGTAGTTATTATTCGCTTAACACGTATGCGTCTAGTACTATATATTGTAAAATATCATGCTTTAGGAGGAATCACATACCTTCTCGTGAAAACCACACCGCCAGTTGAATATGTCGCGAGAGAGTCACTATAATAGTCACGACATCTATCAAAGACTACTCAAGGTCATTCTAAGCAGAGGTTCACAATTCTATGGAAAGTTGGGCGCACTTCCCTACGGTGAGCTATATAAGTCTCATGTGAAAACAGTCCTATGTGAGTACGATTTTGATTATTCTTCTTTAAACCCTTCTGCGTGGTAACAGTTTAATTCTATTACGTGATATTCTTCTAAGTATTTAATACTTATTCTAATACTACTACAGTAAGTATTCTCTAATTCAAAAGAGGTTAGGATTAGTTACCTCGGTAAGCCCAATAATATCCTAGATAAAGTCGCGCTGAGCAAGTTTTAGCTCCTAAGTTGTTCTCTATGGTAGCTCCGAGTTACCTTAGAAGTTCTTCACAACTTCTACAAAGGACTAAGGGATTTGGGCTAGGGTATTTTGGGCATTATAACAATACTAGAAGACCACTTTTCTACCAAGGGAGGGGGGTAGATTTCGGCTAGGCTAGGGGTAGGCCTCGGCCAAACTCACTCGAGGGGAGGTGTTGGACGAAGGCTAAGGAGAGGAGAGGATTTTTAGACTTGGAAGATAACTTTGTGGATGAAGAACTCTTCATCTTTAAGGGGGTATTTATAGGTCAAGAAGTGGCCAACCAATGGCCAAGATTAAGACAAGTGCAAGGCAAGTGTAGGGTGAATATTTACTCCACACAAATATCCTACCAACTCCTTGACTTGTGCACAAGGCACAAAAAACGTGCACTTCCTCTCCAATTTCGTCCAATGGACGATTCAAGTCCACCAATGGGAGGGTGCAAGTGTCGCCTCCCGTTGGTCCAAAATGTTTCGTCTCGGAAAAATCCGCAAAAATTAGTAATGGCATAGCGGAATTTTCCTACGAAAGTCGTGGAAACGTTTCGTCGGAAACGATTCTTTAGTGAGTTGTGTACAAAATAAAGCGTCAAGGCTAACTTTAAGGCCAAACTTTTATGCGTATTCCTTACGTACATACTACTGGAAATCGGTATAACATTCTCCCCTCCTTAGAAACATTCGTCCCGAATGTTCCTTCTCAAGACAGTTACCGAAGAAGCTTAAACAGTTTGTAAGTGCCACACATGGCCACAAAATAACACTTAGGCATAAATGATAATGGAAATTTACAAGTAGGAAAGTGAATTACATGGAGGTGTGGGGAATAGGTGAGGATACTTCTGCCTCATGTCCTCCTCGGCTTCCCACGTCATCTCCTCCCTGAGCTCGTTCCGCCACAAGACTTTGACGGAAGCCACGTCCGCCGTCCAGACGCCTAACTCGACGATCGACTATCGCTATGGGAATCTACTCATACGATAACCCCTCGGTCACCTGGACATCGTCAATCGGGTGTACCCTAGATGGATCCACGATACATCTCCTCAGCATAGATACGTGAAAAACCGGATGCACTGCCTCCAGATCGGACGGCATATCCAACTCATAGGCAACCTTGCCTACCCTGCGGACAATCTGAAACGGCCCAATTTACCTAGGGCTGAGTTTCCCCTTCTTCCCAAATCTCATCACACCCTTCATGGGTGACACCTTTAGGAAAACCCAATCATGAACCTCGAACTCAAGATGCCGACGACGATGATCTGCATACGACTTACCGACTCGAGTGTCGATAGCGCTCTCGGATAAGCTTCACCTTATCCAGCCTTCTGCGCCAAATCTGGTCCCACTAGCCGCACTCGCCCACATCGAACCAACCTATAGACGATCTGCACTTCCTCCCATACAAGGCCTCATAAGGCGCCATCGAATCTTTGAGTGGTAGCTATTATTATATCGCGAACTCAACTAGAGGCAAATGATCCTCCCAACTACCATCGAAGTCAATAACACGGGCTCGCAAAGATATCCTCGAGTGCGGATAGTGCGCTCTGCTGTCCGTGCTGCGTGGATGAAATGCGAGACTCGTGCTCACTGCGTCCCTAAACCCCTCGGAAGGACCTCAGGAAGTTAGCGTAAACCGGGCTCCTGCATGCGATATGATCGGTAGGGACTCCATGCGATCGACGATCTCTCGGATGTAAAGTCGGCATAATCCTCGGTAGAAAAAGTCGTCCGACGGAAGAAAGTGGGCTGATTTCGTCGACCGTCGACGATAACCCATATAGAATCATGTCTCTCGAGTGCGAGGTAATCCTGTGATGAAGTCCATGTTGATTACCTCCCACTTCCGGTCGGGATCTCAATGCGTAACAAACCACGGGCCTCGGTGCTCTACCTTCACTGCGACAACACGGGCGAGCTACGAACTCGCAACGTCCTCTTCAAGCCATCCCACCAATACACGGATCTAAGGTCGTGGTACATCTTGGTCGACCGGATGGATAGTAACGCGTACGTGTGCTTCCCAAGAACCTCGCCAAGTCTCAAACATCTGGAACACATGCGCCCTCAAACCTTAGCACCCCATCGGTGCTACCTCAAAAGGACCCTTCCTCACGAAGAGTCGTATCACGATATCGAATCAAAGCCTGGATCCTCGAGCTGTTGCCTCTTCACCTCTCGACGATGGAAGACTCGGCAACCTCACGAACTCTAACCCCGCTATCGTAATCAATCAAGCGGACACCGGGCTCGCTAAGCGATGCAAATCACGAACCATGTCCCTCCTCTCTGCGCATCCGATAGGCTCCCATCGACCTACGACTAAGAGCATCGCCACAACATTGGCCTTCCGGGTGGTACAGATATCAACATCGTAATCCTTAAGCAACTCTAACCACCGCTCTCCGTGAGTTCGACTCCTGGTGAAGATATACTGGAGGCTCTTGTGGTGCGTATAAATATCCACGTGAACCCATTACAAATAGTGCCTCGGATCTTGGCGTGAATCACGGTACGACTCAAATCATGGGTGGGGTAGTTCCTCGTGTTTCTTCGGTGTCGGGATGCATATGCTATAACCCCGCCATCTGCATCAACACACATCCCAACCCGATGCGACGCGTCACAATACCGCGACATAACCATCCGGACCTCTGGAAGAGTAAGAACGGGGCGGTCGTCGATCTCTCTTTCAACAATCGAAACCACGCCACAAGCATCAGTCCATCAAACTTGGCGCCTTACGAGTCACCTAGTCAATGGTGCGAAGATAGAAGCAAACTTCTCTACGAACCGATAATATCTGCAAGGCCCGTAAATCTGCGAACCTCTGCCGGAGTAGTAGGTTCAGGCAAGTCCTGATCGCCGATCTTGGTCGTATCCACTCGAATGCCATCAGCCAGCAATATGCCCAAGAAACGCCATCAAGTCAACAAAACTCACATTTGGAAAACTTGGCGTACAATCTTGGTCTGAGAAGCTCGGCCAAGACCGCCAAATGCTCGCGTGCTCCTGCTGGCGAGAATAAACCAAGATATCATCAATGAACACTATCACAAACGTGTCCAAAATGGTTTGAACACTCGGTTCATCAAATCCATGAATACCGCGGAGCATTGGTCAACCAAAAGACATGACCACTGAACTCATAATGCGTCTGCGGGTCACGAATGCGATCTAGGGACATCCACTCTCGACTCGCACTTTGATGATAGCGATCGCGGATCAATCTTGGAGAAACATCTCGCACCCAGCGGGTCGAACAAATCATCAATCACAGGAAGGGGTATCTGTTCTTAATGGTCACCTTGTTCACCGCACGTAATCAACACGTGCGCGGCGTCCGTCCTTCTTCACGAACAATCGGGCGCTTCCGGGGAGAAACACTAGGCCCGATGAAGCCGCTTCTCCAAAGAAATCTCTAAGCCGATCCTTGACTCTCTCTTCGGCGGTGCCGTTACGTATGGCGGAATGGAAATAGGCGAGTGTGCAAATATGTCAATACAAAACTCAATCTCCCTCTCAGGAGGGATACCCGGGAGGTCATCTGGAAACACGTCCGGGAACTCGCTGACTCTGGGCCGAAAATCTGATGCGCGGCCGATTATCAAACACGAACGAGATGGTAGATATACCCTTCTGCACCATCTTCCTAGCCTTGAGGTAGGAAATAAACCTACCCTCGGCGATACCGTGCTCCTCCCACTCAACAACCGGCTCGCCGAGCGGAACCGTACTACTCTCTCTGCGGTCTACATTGGCGTAGCAGAAGCTAGCCAATCCATCCCATAATCACGTCGAAGTCAATCATCTCCAACTCTATCAAGTCGGCTGAGGTCCGACGCGTAAATGGTCACAGACAAGCTCTATATACCCGCCGAGCTACCACCGAATCACCACCTGGCGTAGCTACCTCGAAAGGGTCTATGGACTCGTGCTCTATCCCTATCCTACTAGCAACAAGGGAGATATATGGGGCAGTAGAACCGGATCTATCAACGCACACATCAAACCCGAACCGATAAAGTACAGTGGCGACATCGGTGAGGCCTCACGATCTGTCGGTGGACAAAGCATAAATGCGGTTACGAGGACCGCTAGAATCGGGACCGCTCACGACCTCTGCCGCGACCGCTGGTCCATGAGTACCTTGCCCTCGGGCGAGTAAGCTGTCGAGGATGAAGAAGCGGCAGAACCACATGGCCCGGGCCTACTACCAGCGCCGCTCCCGGTCTGACAAACTCTCGCGAAATGACCCTGCTGGCCACAAGTATAGCGAGCTCGGTCTGACTCGAGAATGGTATCTACCACAACGGCACCGAGCGGACCTCGAGCAGTTAGCACTGCTACCACTGAAATCAAGTCTGGGGCCACGACACGCCCCGATCGCTCTGGCTGTACCGAATATGATGTAGGAGCGCTCTGCGCCGGCTGTGGTGCAAATCTGGACTTCTGCTGATGCCGCCCACCCTGAGAACCACCAAAAGAACCGGCCGTCTTGGCCTTCTTCTGCTGCTGATATCGCTCTACTCGGCGGTCTCTACGCTCCTCGCATCCTAGTGCATGAGCCTGCATACGGGTTATGTCCATTACTGGTGAAGGACACACCACAAGACTTCGGCCATGTAATCATCTAGCCCGATGACATAGCGATGCACCGGTCCTCCATCTCGCTACGGTCGCGAGGGACATATCGAGCCAAAGAATCAAACTCGACATTGTACTCCCTCACTGTGCGTCCTCGCATCTCGGCAACAGAATCTATCGGCTCGTGCCCTCATCTGCGGAGGCGAAGTGTGTGAGAAAAGCCTCAAAACTCATCCCATCTGCTGAGTGCATGCTCTCCCGAAAGCTCCATGAATCAAACCGATCATTGCGGTATCACGCGGCCGATCTGAACCGAATGTCACAGCCTCGCTCTCAAGCCACGATCACCGCATAATCCTCTGCGGTGACGGATGAACTCCTGCGGATCATCCTCCGCCTCGACCGTAAAACTCGGTGGGCTCTGACTCAAGAAATCTCGTAGCCTCAAACTATTCGCCTCGGGTGCACTACGGGTGCGGCTGGGTGGGCTGAGCCCCAGGCTGCCGCGTCAGCCTCTCTCGTGTCGGGCCACAACTTTAGCCAATAGTGGGCCGTCTCGCTTGTACCTAACTCCTCGCCCGGTGTGGGACGGAGGTGTGGGTACCGTGGTCTCTTTGGGGCGGCGGCGTCATAGAACTCGCCGTCTCGTATAGATCGGGCACGAGCCCTCGTGACTCTGGGTGTCTGCTAGCGGCTCCTCCTGCCTTGCCGCCTTACGGGCGGGTTGCCTTACGTGGAGGCATAAGCATTACGGGAAAGGAATACGTTAGAGGTCCAACCTATGTCTGACTCTAAAGCACGATCTCGTAATGAGAAGAATGGAAACCAATCCTAAATATCCTATAGCCTCACGATTATTGGTGTGGTGCACAACACAGATAATCAAGACTACTAGATACGGTCAGTAGACACTTTCAGGATTAATCGCTCGATACCACTTTTGTCACGACCCGTTCGGGGCCGTGGATCGTGCCTTCTGGGGCACCCAGTAGCCATACATCGAGTAACCGGAAATATAAACCAAGACAGAGCGATTTATAAAATAAGACACGACTTATGTAAGAAAACGTCGCCTTTGGCATATATAAATAATCAAGTTTTGCGATTACATCCCAGTGCACAATAGTACTACTGACCTAAGGAAGTAAACAACTATGGCGGGACAGGCCCGCCATACCTCGATGCAAAACTATCTACAATACGGGAGATCATACCCAAAAGTAGAGCCTCCTAGAAGATGGAGCTCACGACACCAACGCAAAGATCCTAAGGATGCGGATCTAGCACTGCTTGCCTTTACTGCGGCGTGAACACGGCCCGAAGGAGGTCGATAACAGTACCAAGTATGTGAAACTATAAAGAATGAAATGAAATCAAAGTATTTAAAACCTTTTCACAAATCTGATCGATTCAATTGCACATAGTGCCATCACAAACAACAACGATAATAGGAAAAGAATGCAGTCTATTCTAGGCGCGAATGATCGAAGCAAGGCCAATCGCCCATAGTATCATTCGCGTGCCTAGTCCTGGACTTCCGCAGCCGCGCATGGTCACATGCACCGCGTAGGTATTCCCGCATCGGGGCAGCCAACCCGGCATCCGCGTAGGCTCCGCGGCCGCATAGCCTCAAAAGACCGCGTAGTCTCAACAGACCGCATAGGAATCCCCGCGTCGGGCTAAACACCCGAATGATCAATCACGGAGCATACCGCTGCTCGCATAGTCTCGCGGACCGCGTAGGCGTATAGACCCGCGTCAAGATCGCGGCAAGCCCTGATATAACGATCGAGGGTAGGTGATACAATAACAGTACAACGGACTTACCGGTTAGCAACGTAAGCACAACAAGAATGACCCCCTTACACAGCATTTCAAGACAATAACCCAGGTAGCATCACAATAGTCTACTTATCACACAAATCTTACTACACTTAACAGAAATCAATACAAGGCTTTTATAAACAACAAGTAAACAGTTCCTTTTTATCTTTCTTAAGTTGTTGTACCTAACTTCCCATAAAGCTAGTATAACTCTTAAGCTTTTGTTTTAAAAACCAAATATTTATCTTCTGTTAAAAATGATTCAGTATTCTTTTGAAATGCTTTCAGTTCTTTGTTATTCAGGCTTAAGCCGTGAGGCATTGCCGTAATTATTATTCAGGCTTAAGCCGTGAGGCATTGCCATAAGTATTATTCAGGCTTAAGTCAAAGACATTGCGTAGTTATTATTCGATTAACACGTATGCGTCTACCGTACTATATATTGTAAAATATCATGCTTTAGGAGGAATCACATACCTTCTCGTGAAAACCACCGCCAGTTGAATATGTCGCGCAGAGAGTCACTATAATAGTCACAGACATCTATCAAAGACTACTCAAGGTCATTCTAAACAGAGGTTCACAATTCTATGGAAAGTTGGGCACTTCCCTACCCGTGAGCTATATAAGTCTCGTGAAAACAGTCCTATGTGAGTACAATTTTGATTATTCTTCTTTAAACCCTTCTCTGTAGTATGAGTTTAATTCTATTACGTGATATTCTTCTAAGTATTTAATACTTATTCTAATACTACTACATGAAGTATTCTCTAATTCAAAAGAGGTTAGGATTAGTTACCTCGGTAAGCCCAATAATATCCTAGATAAAGTCGCGCTGAGCAAGGTTTAGCTCCTAAGTTGTATGCGCTCAGGTAGCTCAGAAACCTTAGAAGTTCTTTACAACTTCTACAAAGGACTAAGGGATTTGGGCTAGGTATTTTGGGCATTATAACAATACTAGAAGACAACTTTTCTACCAAGGAAGGGGGTAGATTTCGGCTAGGCTAGGGGGTAGGCCTCGGCCAAACTCACTCGAGGGGAGGTGTTGGACGAAGGCTAAGGAGAGGAGAGGATTTTAGACTTGGAAGATAACTTTGTGGATGAAGAACTCTTCATCTTTAAGGGGGTATTTATAGGTCGAAGTGGCCAACCAATGGCCAAGATTAAGACAAGTGCAAGGCAAGTGTAGGGTGAAGATTTACTCCACACAAATATCCTACCAACTCCTTGACTTGTGCACAAGGCACAAAAATGTGCACTTCCTCTCAATTTCGTCAATGGACGATTCAAGTCCATCAATGGGAGGGTGCCAAGTGTCGCCCTCGTTGGTCCAAAATGTTTCGTCTCTCGGAAAAATCCGCAAAATTAGTAATGGCATAGCGGAATTTTCCTACGAAAAGTGTGGAAAGCGTTTCGTCGGAAAATGATTCTTTTAGTGAGTTGTGTACAAAATAAAACGTCCAAGGCTAACTTTAAGGCCAAACTTTTTGTACGTATTCCCTTACGTACATACTCTGGAAATACGGGGTATAACAAGTTGCCTCCTTTCTTTTTACAAACTGACCCACAATATGTGACTACAGACCTCTAAGAGTTTTAACAACCACTGTGGCGGGACAGGGCCCCGCCATACCCCTGAATGAACATAAACGTGACAACTCGGAACACCGAGCCATCTCAACTTCTTTGAGCAGGGATCCTAAGCTCGCGGATCCTGTCGTAATACCTAAACTGCGGGCATGAACGCGGCCCCGAAGAAGTCGATAACAAAAGTGCGAATATGGAGCAGAATATAACGTCTGATAAACAAATCATAATCAGACAAAAGAATGACAAGGACAAGTATAAAAATACATACCAGATCCTGCCGTGTCATTACCACTTATTAACTTAATCGTACCTTATTATCCTTTCCATTCCCAATAAAAGTTATAGTCACATTCTTACGTACATTATTAGAAAAAGAATCATTAAGTTCATTACCATATAACTTACTTATCTTTCATAACATAGTCCGGCCCACTACGGAGGGACACATATACTACCCCCAATCGGGACGCGATCAAGTCACACTAATATCAAAGCATGCCCGTGGAATCCCCCATCACTGTCGACAGCTATTAGTGTAAAATATAACCATGTGACGCGCCCGTGGCATCCCACCTCACTGTCGGCGTACACATACACAATACATATATATATATATATATCCTGCCCGTGGAATCCCACATCACCGACGATCCAGGTATAATAATACACCAATAGGCATACATGAACACCCAGTCCCACCGGTGGTATAGCGTCTTGGGGGTCTACCCCTCACTTATACTCTTACCCTGGAGAAGGTGGTAAAGCAAGTGGTATAGCATCTTGGGGGTCTACCCCTCACTTATACTCTTACCCTGGAGAAGGTGGTATAACGTCTTGGGGCTTGCCCCTCATTTATACTCTTACCCTATCTCGACCGGTCGTCAAACAACACATAAAGCAGGTGGTACAGCGTCTTGGGGGTTTACCCCTCACTTATACTCTTACCCTGGAGAAGGTGGTATAACGTCTTGGGGCTTGCCCCTCATTTATACTCTTACCCTATCTCGACCGACCATCAAACAAGACATAAGCACTACCATGTCTTTTATAAAATCCGGGAATTTAACCCAAGTGCTACAAATAACGGAAGCATACCCGTGGAATCCCACATCACTGTCGGTACGTCCAAGTAACTTATAACAAGACAGCCGGCCCTCCAACCGAGAGTCGCGGCATCGTAATAAAACATAATACTTGCACTCAAAGGCTATCACCAGCACACATAAGCTAATTCTCAATTAACAAGCCAAAGTACTTATCGGGGCACAAATAGAATAATCCTCATTTAACAAGCCAAAATACTTATCGGGGCACAAATAGAATAATTCTCATTTAACAAGCCAAAGTACTAATCAAGGCATCACATAGAATTATTCTCAATTAAA
Source organism: Przewalskia tangutica (assembly GCA_029844215.1). NCBI lineage: Eukaryota > Viridiplantae > Streptophyta > Magnoliopsida > Solanales > Solanaceae > Przewalskia > Przewalskia tangutica. The sequence continues at coordinate 113,002,790 of CM056718.1, forward strand.
CAGGCCAAAGTACGACGTACGTACATTCTTTTCAAAAGACTCCTTTCCAAATAAAACTTCCCCGATACTAACAACCGTAGTATCAAGTCCTATTCACCTTTCAAGACAAGTCACAATACCTTTTTAGAAAATACAATTACCGGCTTCTAAATCAAGTGACTTCCTTATTTAAAACCTTAAGCAATTGGTACCTTTAAAACAATTTGCCCTTCCTTAACACAAGTTATTTCTTTGCTTACTCTATTAGAGAAAACCATTCTCTTAACCTGCCATAAAGCCATTATAACCAACTTCCCATAAAGCCGTTATAACCCTTTATGGTTTAGACCAACACGTTCATTTTATAACCAAGAGACTTCTACTTTTTGAAACCAAGTATTAAATACTTTCAAATAAATTCTCATAACTTTCAAAAATACAAATAGTCTCTTAACCCTTAGAAAACAAGTGACTCCTTTTATTATAAAACCTTGGGCAATTAATGCCTTAAAACAAGTGGCCTTTTCACTAAAATCAAATCACTTATCTTTCCATAAAGCAAATATAACTAACTTCCCATAAAGCCGTTATATTCACTTTATACCTTAGCCCAAAACAATTTCCTATCAAGGGACTTATACGTTTAAAACGGAACAAGTATCACATACTTTAAAACTCTTCAAGTCCCTTAACTTTAATAACACTTAAGACATCCTTTATACTTTCAAAGAAGTGAGTTAATCTCCCAACTCACCCGACTTGGCTATTCACAAACTAGTAAAGGATATCAAGGTGTTGTACGTCTACCGTACTACATACGTGCAACTAGTCATGCTCAAAGATAGGAAAAGTTCTACATAGAGTAGATCACACAACTACCTCTTAACTTCTAAGAGTAACAGGAAACATGAAATGATACCACCGGTATATTCCATACATAGAATCATGCCAAAGGAAGGAAGAGGTTCACATACCTCGCGACGATTGTCGACAAATAGCAAAATGCTCCAAAGTACTCCAACCTTGATAGCTATTCCACTCTCCAAGTAGGATACGCTATACTTAGTACTTTAACCTATAATGGTCACAATATGTCCATTAACCTTTCACTTAACGTAGAATATTTTAGGTGCTAAGTCGCTAAATTCTACGGAAAATCGGACAGCACCTCCTTTGTTTCTACTCACTTTGCCACCTTTTTCAAGGCCGAATACAATAACCAAACAGCCCCAATTGGCTCACAACAATATAGAAGGTATTCCAATACAATGAATAACTAAACAGCCAATTGACTCACAATTTAGAAAGTAGTCCAATACAAATGAATAACAAACTAAAAGTCCAAATTCGGCCACCTTGAGTTCAACCATACCAATTCTTATCAAATTTCCATTTCAATCCAAATTGGTAGCATAACATGATATCAAGTCGCATTTGATTATAACAATCCATAATCTCTAAGTAGGTAACGTCGACGATTTCTAATAAACGACCAATTAGTAATCCAATTTTCAAGTGGCTTATATAACATTTCGAATTTAGCTACAAACACTCCATAATACTTATAAACTTCTACATACCAACTTCATGTTGTCAACGTGTAAAACTAACAACAACAAAATATATAATCTTGTAACATCTTAAAGGACAAGATTATACCTTAACGATTCTCAATCCAATCTTCAAATCCAAGTCGCTCCTTAGCAACTTAGAGACTCTCCAAGATACTTCAATCCGCTTGAGACCCTTAGAACCATACCAACAATTTTCCTTCAAACTTCCAACCAAAACCTAGAAAAGCCATTAGGTTTTCACCTTGCGAATAATCTGAAAACTCTCTTTTTCCGGATTTTCTATTGAGATATACTCACATAACACTCATGAACCTTGGTTTAAAGTGTGGGGCTTAATGGACAAGAAACAAAAAATTCCTTCTTTGTAATGGGGGCAGAGCTCACAAGGAGTGTCTTCCAATTCTTTGTGATTTTTGGCTAAGTGTTAAGCCCTTTCTTGCTACTAGTAGTAATATAAAGGGCAATGGAGGGTCAAGGTGTCTACAAATGGGTGGCTAGGATGAGGTCTTGCTAAATATCAAGTCTAGTGGGACCTTGACTAAGTCAACTTTGTCAAGCTAAACAACTTGCAAGACTTGTCTTGCTAACAAAGGTCCAATGACCCTCTTGCCCTTGCAATTTCGTCCAAGGCATACTAAGGGGGGGGGTGACACGTGTCGCCCTCCCATTCGTCATAATAATACGTTTTTCGACAATTTCATAATTCCCGATAAATTTTTACAATTCTCAATTTTCAACACTTGTGAGTTCTTTCGTACATTCTTAAAACATGTCCTGTAAATACGGGGTGTAACAGTCAGCTACGTGGCCGGCCTTGGTATTTGGTAGTCGGCTTTCGTACTTGCCCCGTGTCAGCTTCGTGGTTTGGTTGTATTGTATTGTTAGTACGGCTTTGGCATCAGGTAGGACTTGGTGTTCAGGTGTACTTCTTGGTGTTATCATATCATAGACCGCCGGCAGTGAGGAAGGTATTTCACGGGCATGATTGATGTTATGGGCGTGAGACCCATCGTTATATTTGAGTAATGACTTGGAGGGCGTGAGTCCCTGACTTGATATAATTGTTATATGTGTGTACTGTAGTTTGGTTATCATACATGTCTCCTGCTTTATATAGACTATTATGATTTCATTTATAGTATTCTGATTTCACATACTTGGTACTGTTATCGACCTCTTTCGGGTGCTGCGTTAAATGCCGCAGTAAGTACATCACCGTCGATCCCGCTTTTAGGATCACATTTCAGCGTGTTGGGAAGCTCCGTTCCTTGGAGGCTTATCTTTGGTATGTTACCACGAGTCCAGTAGGTTCTTGTACATTCGGGGTATGGCGGGGCCACTGTCCGTCATAGTTGTTGTAAAAATCTTAGAGGTGCATGCTTTGTTGTGGCGGGGTTGTAAGGATTATGGCTTGTTCAAAGGTCGATATATATATAAATCTTTGAAAAGGCAACCGTTTTGGTTGGCCTATTTTCTTTCATCTTGATCTATATCTATTTATATGTTTAAGTTTTCATTTCCGCTGGTTTTTCTCTGATGTTGTATCACTAGGGTGCCCGGGGTAAGGCACCAGTCACGGGCCCGGGTTCGGGTCGTGACAGTTAAGGGACTTGAAGTATTCTGAAAGTTATGTAACTTGATTTAAAAGTATATGATACTTGGTTTTTAAAAGTATAAGTCTCTTGGTTATAAAAAGAATGAATTTGTCTAAAACATAAAGAGTTATAACGACTTTATGGGAAGTTAGTTATAACGGCTTTATGAAAGGTGAAGAAGTAGTCTATTTGATTAATAGGCATGAGTTGCCTAGGTTGTGAAATTAGTAGTAACTTAAGTTGAAAAATAGACATGCCTTGATACTACGGGTGTTAGTATCTTGGGATTTTATATAAAAATGAGTCTTTTGAAAAGAATGGAAGTACGTAGTACTTTGGGTTAAATTCACTGATTTTTATGTGACACGAAAGTACCTTGAGGTTATAAATGAAGTTCATGTTTGTATGATAATGAAAGTCTAAAGATTTTATGAACGTGCCTATGCTTGCTTGTGATAACCTTTGAGTGCAAGTATTATATTTTTACGCTGTCGTGACTCTCGGTTGGAGGGCCGACTGTCTTGTTGTGAATTTACTTGGACGTACCGACAATGATGGAGGATTCCACGAGTATGCTTCCATTGTGATTGATCCATGGACATACTTATACGATGAAGGATTCCGGGGCATGCAACCATGATGCGGGTTAAATTCCCGGATGCTATTATTGATCCATGGACATGCTTATACGATGAAGGATTTCGGGGCATGCAACCATGATGCGGGTTAAATTCCCGGATGCTATTATTACTGCATGGACATGCTTATACGATGAAGGATTCCGGGGCATGCGACCATGTTATATACTATAACTCCATGGATTAGCTCTCCATGAAGTCATGTACCCGAGATGAGGGATTCCATGGGCATGAGATATATATATATATATATCGCATATGTTCACGCCGATAGTGAGGTGGGATGCCACGGGCGTGTTACATGTATATATTTTACACTTACGACTGTCGGCAGTGATGGAGGATTCCACGGGCACACTTTGAGGTTTTGCGGGCTTGAGACCCTTACTGGACTGTGTGATGATTTTTTTTTAGGGCTTGTGTCCCTAGCCTTGGTGTGACTATTGTTCATGTGTTGAAATAGTCTTTAAAAAGGTAAAACTGACTTTCATTACTTTCGTTTTCGGCAAGGCACAATTATACTGTTAATTTGGTTATCATATATGTCTCCAGCTTTATTTTAGACTATTATGATTTAAATTACAGTACTTTCAGTTTTACATACTTGGTACATGTTTTGTACTGACCTCATTCGGGGGGCTGCGTTCATGCCGCAGGTTGAGGTACATAGCTTGCTGATCCTCACTCTTAGGATCACTGTTCAGTTCTTGGAAAGCTCCATTTCTCTGGAGGCTTGTCTTTTGGTACGGTTTCCTTGATATTGTAGATTTATGTACATTCAGGGGTATAGTGGGGCCCTGTCCCGTCACAGTTATTATGTAAAAAGTCTTAGAGGTCTGTAGTCATATCTTATGGATTGGGTTGTAAAGAAAAAAAAAGGGTAACTGCTTTTGGGGCATGTGTATACTTTTGGAAGGTGACCTTATCGGCTAGCCTGTTGATATTTCATGACTATACTTTTGAGTTGTATGTATGTTCCGCTACTATTCTCTGATGTATACCTGTAAGGGGCGCCCAGGTAGGGCACCAGTCGCAGGTCCGGGGTTGGGTCGTGACAAAAGTGGTATCAGAGCAGTTAGTCCTCGGAAAGTGTCTACAGATCGTGTCTAGTAGAGTCTTGATTATCGGTGTGTTGTGCACCACATCTATAATCAGGGGGCTGCAGGACATTTAGGATTGGTTTCCATTTTTCTCTCTCTGAGATCGTGTAGTAGAGTTGTCCTATTAGGTTGAATCCTCTCTGACCTATTGTTATGTATTAGTTATGCCTCCACGGAAGGCGACTAGGGCCGAGAAGGGCAAGGCAGCAGCAGGAGCTGCTAGTGGTTCGCAGAGGGTTACTAGGACTCAGGCCCAGACTATGCCTGAGGTTGTGGGCTGGTCGGCGAGTTCAGCCACGCCGGCAGTATTGGAGGAGCCGAGAGCGTGCGGCTCGGAGATTCCGATACGAGCCTCGGTCCACCGGCCCGGCAAGTATAGAGATTATGGAGAAGATCGGGTTATTGACTAGCATAGTGGCGGCGCGGCAGAGCGGTAGCTAACCACAGAACCAAGCGGTTTGAGGATTCGGGATTTTAGGTTGTAATCCACGAGTTCTATGGTTCTAGATCGAGGATGATCCTCGGGAGTTCGTTCGGCGACAATACGGACTATGCAGGTACTTAGGGCCTCGGAGGCGGAGTCAGTTGTGTTAGCTTTTTACTGGTTACGCGATATTGCGTTGAACTGGTTTGAGTCATGAGAGCTGTCTAGAGGTGTGGGAGCTCCTCCAACCATTTGGGATGAGTTCACGGAGGCCTTCCTTGATCACTTTTTGCCTCCTGAGATGAGGAGAGCCCGCGTAGACAGGTTCTTGACATTGAGACAGAATGAGAGGACCATCAGAGAGTACAACCTGGAATTTGACTCATTGGGCAGGTATGCGCACACTATTGTGGCGGATATGGCGGACAGAGTTCACCGCTATTTGATGGGGCTAGACCGTTATATGGTTACTTCATGTCTGGGAGTGGCCCTTCATCCAGGTATGGATATTTCCAGGATGCAGGCTTATGCATAGGGGATTGAGGACAGAGAGAGAGGACAAAAGCACCGAGCCGGCCCGAGGGCGGGGCGGCGAGGTTTGAGATAACTTTCGAGGCGGACAACCTCAGCAGCAAGCTAGGTCTACATTTCAGCCGACACAGAGTGCTCCTTCCCGGTCTTCTGACAGGAGGTTTGATAGCCGGGGATATTCAGGAGCAGGTCAGGGCTCCAGGGCTGCAGGTTCACAGATGTCCGAGGGTAGTAGACAGGGGAAGCCACATTTGCCTCGGTGTGGTCACTGTAGTAGATTCCATTTTGGAGAGTGTCGTACTACTTCGACAGCTTGTTATGCTTGCGGCCAGCAGGGCCATTTGGTGAGAATCGTCCAGGCGAAGTGGCGGTGGGATAGAAACGATCTTTTTGGATCGATTGCGGGTTCTTCGCCTTCAATAGCTAGGCAGGATGTTCATGCACCGGCAGACCGTGACAGAGGTCGTGGTGGAAATTCCCAGTTTTAGCGGTCCTTTGACCCGCCTATATGATTTCAGGTATATCTTTGACCCTTTAGAGACTTGTATGCATGATGAGGTTGTTGTGTGTTTAAGTGTCATAAACGGATAATATTGAGACTATGTACGTATGCTAGAATGAGTTTGGAAGTACGAAAAGATAATCCTTTTGGGCCATGAATGAGAGTAAATAGTGATGGTGCACACTTTGGATTTGTTTTCTCGTTTGTCTTATGAGGGATGGATATGCGTGTGCGATGTATTAGGGCCATAAGTGGCTTAATTAGGTTTCTTTAAGTGTAGTTTTATGGGACTATACCGAGAAATATTAGATTGACTCCGAAAGAACATTCGAGGACGAATGTTTCTAAGGGGGGAAGAATGTTACACTCCGTAATTCCAGGACATGTATTTGAGAATGTACGAAAGGAAATAAGATTTGAAATTGGAAAGATAAGTTGGCAGAGTGTTTCGGACAGATTTTTAGTCAACTTTGGAGCGGTATATATCCATGTATATTAGGAGTTTTTAGGGGTTTCAAAATCCTAAAATGAAGTTTGTTGAGTCTAGTCTCCAACGCAACCAACCGCTCTTCGATAGGACATCGTAGTAAAAAGTTATGGACGTTAGAAGTTCAGCTGACGGAAGAGGAGGAAAATGTTTCAGTCAGGCGCCACGGCTCCACGGCGCTGGCTGCAGGGCCGTGGTTCCGTAAGCCCTGAAACTTTCTGAAGTTGCAGCGCCACGGCGCCGGCTGCAGGGCCGCGGCGCCGAGGCGGGATTTTTGCGGAAAAAGGGTAAAAATCAGAAGATATTTGTGTAAAGGACCTATGGGAGGGAGACAAGTGTCCCTCCCAACTTGTAGAACAAGAATGAGGCTATATTATGATCAAGTCTTGCAAGACTTAGCCATTTGCAAGACTTCATCCTAAAGATTGCTCTTCTCTTCTCTCCCAAATTGACACAACCCTAAGCCTATATGAAATTGTTGGAAAGGCGACAAGAAGGCAATATGTTGGCAAGCTTGTAGAGGGTTCGTGTGGGTGATTTTAACATGAAGAAGAATTGCGGAAAGAGGGCTAAAGTGGGCGAGATTGTTGGACTATTTTGGGCGAAATTCCAAGGTAAATTCATTCTCCTTCTTGAAGTAAATTATGTCAAGTATTGTAGATGTTGGAGAAGGGTATTGTGATAGGGAAAATGGATATAAGAATTGAATGTTGTCATGTCATAAATAAAAGTATAAAAGGGCAGTTTTCGAGCCTCTAGTTCGTTGGATATTTATGGTCGTCGTCTTCACTTTTTATGTGGGGTTTATTGAAGTGATTTTAGTCGTTAAAATTGTCAATGTGGATTATGTATTAACTTTGGAATAACGACTTGGGTTATAAGAATTGGAAAAGACTTTACATTGTTGTTGCTTGTTAGCCGAGAATGGTATTGGCTATTGAACTACTTGGTATTAATTGTGAGGCAGAATTTTACACGTACTGTTAAGACGTGTAATCCCCTTTGGTTAGCTGAATTGTTGAGCCTTAAATGTGGCATGTTGGTTATTGATTTCGGGCCTTGAAAAGGGTGGAAAAGTATGTAGAAACGAAGGAAGTGCTGTCCAATTTTCTGTAGAATAAGTGACTTTGCACTTAGAACATTCTACGTTTGAAGCTAGAGGTTAATAGCCGTGTTATGGTTATTATAGGTTGACATTCTACGTGCGACATATTCAAGTTAGCAAGTGGATTAAGCCGAAGAGGTATGTGAAACTTTTCTTATCTCTTGAGCATGAGTAGTTATAAATGCATAGTACGGTAGACGTACGATATTTAAATGAATTCAGTTTCATTTGATATCCTTGAATTGTTTAAGAATGTCCAAGTTGGTTGAGTTAGAGAATTAACTCACTTGTTTTAAAGGTTAAAGATGTCTTAGTTTCTAAAGCATAAAGTTAGTATAACGGCTTTATGGGATGTTGGTTATAACAACTTTATGGGAAGTTAAAAGAATGATTTATTCTAATAAGGTAAACAAAGATTTCTTGACTTGAAAATGTATAGAATACTTGATTGGGAAAGTATTGATTACTTGAACTTTTCTAAAGTTAAGAAACTTGATTTCTAAAGTTAAGAAACTTGATCTCTAAAGTTAAGAGACTAGAAGTATTCTGAAAGTTATGTAACTTGATTTGAAAGTATATGATACTTGGTTTTTAAAAGTATAAGTCTCTTGGTTATAAAAAGAATGAATTTGTCTAAAACATAAAGAGTTATAACAGTTTTATGGGAAGTTAGTTATAACGGTTTTATGAAAGACGAAGAAGTAGTCTATTTGATTAATAGGCATGAGTTGCCTAGGTTGTGATATTAGTAGTAACTTAAGTTGAAAAATAGGCGTGCCTTGATACTACGGGTGTTAGTATCTTGGGGTTTTATATAAAAGGAGTCTTTTGAAAAGAATGGAAGTACGTAGTACTTTGGGTTAAATTCCCGGATTTTTATGTGACACGAAAGTACCTTGAGGTTATAAATGAAGTTCATGTTTGTATGATAATGAAAGTCTAAAGATTTTATGAACGTTTCTATGCTTGCTTGTGATAGCCTTTGAGTGCAAGTATTATATTTTTACGCTGTCGTGACTCTAGGTTGGAGGGCCGGCTGTCTTGTTGTGAATTTACTTGGACGTAGAGACAGTGATGGAGGTTTCCACGAGTATGCTTCCATTGTGATTGATCCATGGACATGCGTATATGATGAAGGATTCCGGGGCATGCAACCATGATGCGAGTTAAATTCCCGGATGCTATTATTGATCCATGGACATGCTTATACGATGAAGGATTCTGGGGCATGCAACCATGATGCGGGTTAAATTCCCGAATGTTATTATTACTGCATGGACATGCTTATACGATGAAGGATTCCGGGGTATGCGACCATGTTATATACTATTACTCTATGGATTAGCTCTCCATGAAGTCATGTACCCGAGATGAGGGATTTCACGGGCATGAGATATATATATATATATATATCGCATATGTGCATGCCGACAGTGAGGTGGGATGCCACGGGCGTGTTACATGTATATATTTTACACTTACGGCTGTCGGCAGTGATGGAGGATTCCACGGGCACGCTTTGAGGTTTGCGGGCTTGAGACCCTTACTGGACTGTGTGATGATTTTTCTTTGAGGGCTTGTGTCCCTAGCCTTGGTGTGACTATTGTTCATGTGTTGAAATAGTCTTTAAAAAGGTAAAACTGACTTTCATTACTTTCGTTTTCGGCAAGGCACGATTGTACTGTTAATTTGGTTATCATACATGTCTCCAACTTTATTTTAGACTATTATGATTTAAATTACAGTACTTTCAGTTTTACATACTTGGTACATGTTTTGTACTGACCTACTTTGGGGACTGCGTTCATGTCGCAGGTTGAGGTACATAGCTTGCTGATCCTCACTCTTAGGATCACTGTTCAGTTCTTGGAAAACTCCATTTCTCTGGAGGCTTGTCTTTTGGTACAGTTTCCCTGATGTTGTAGATTTATGTACATTCAGGGGTATGGCGGGGCCCTGTCCCGTCACAGTTGTTATGTAAAAATTCTTAGATGTCTGTAGTCATATCTTGTGGATTGGGTTGTAAAGAAAAAAAAAGGGTAACTGCTTTTGGGGAATGTGTATACTTTTGGAAGGTGGCCTTATCGGCTAGCCTGTTGATATTTCATGACCTATACTTTTGAGTTGTATGTATGTTCCGCTACTATTCTCTGATGTATACCTGTAAGGGGCGCCCAGGTAGGGCACCAGTCGCGGGCCCGGGATCGGGTCGTGACACTCATTTCATAAATAGAAAGAAATAATCAATACAAAAGCAACAAGAGTCAATTACAAATACAACTAAACAAGTCTTACAATTTTGTTGTCCAAAGTCATCACCCACATGAAATATAACAATACAAAGCAAGAAATAAAGATATGAAGTAATAAATTCTCGTTAATGGCTTCAAGTCTTCACTTGCAAGGTGATGGGTGATGAAGCCCTAGCCTCCAAAGCTTGTCATCCCTATTCTAAGCTCTCAAAATATGTTGGAGAATGATTTTTGATATTTTGATATGAGTTGGTGTGTTTCTCCTTGTAGCTAAAATGATCTGATGTTATATTTATAACCAAAAGAAAATATTTTACAAAATCTGTAAAAAATGCCATTTTCCTCATTTTTGTCACGACCCGACCCCGGGCCCGTGACTGGTGCCTTACCCCGGGCACCCTAGTGATACAACATCAGAGAAAATCAGCGGAAATAAAAACATACACATGAAACAGATGTACCATAATGAAATAAGAAAACAGGCTAACCAAAACGGCTACCTTTCTGAATATATAAATAAAACTTGAAACCGAACAGTTACATCCCTTTTACAAACTCTGCCCACAACAGTACTACAGACCTCTACAAATGTTATAACAATAACGACAGGACAGGGCCCCGCCATACCCCTGAATGTAAGTACCTACAACGACAGGGGACTATACCCAAGATAAGCCTCCAGAGAAACGGAGCTTCCCAAAACGCTGAACTGTGATCCTAAGAGCGAGGATCGATGACTGGTGTACCTCTACCTGCGGCATGAACACAGCCCCCCAAAGGAGGTCAGTACAACAGGTACCAAGTATGTGAAACTGAAAATACTGTAAATGAAATCATAACGATCATATAAAGCGAAGACATATATGATAACCAATTTACGATACACAATATGTGATCATGTCAAGTCGGGGACTTACGCCGCCAAAGTCATCACTCAAATATAACCATGGGTCTCATGCCCACAATATCAATCATGCCGTGGAATTCCTTCCTCATCTGGCGATCCATGATATAAAAGCACGAGGAATACACATGAACACGTGTCCACCTGTGTCATACTAAAACCGTCTGGGGTAAGTACGAAGGCATAGCCGACTACTAAAACCCACAGTACCAACAATGCTATAAAACTGTATCACGAGGTCTTTATAGACCGCGCCACATGATCGAAGCTGGCCACACGCCCTCAGTATCAATGTGCGCGTCTAATCCTGGAACTTACCGCGACTCGCGTAGGCCGCTAGGCCGCGTGAGGTATTCCGCATCGGGTAGCTACTCCTCGGCATCGCCCCGACTCTCGTAGTCGCGTAGCCACATAGACCGCATGAGGTATTCCCCGCACACTAACCTGGAACTCTCGTAGCTCCGCATAGGTCCCCTGGACCCGCATGAGGCATCCCTCGCATCGGGGGGCAGCTTAACCCCCGGTATAACATGTCAAGAGGTGAGTGGTACAATACTATCATAACGGCTTATCGTTAAACAACATAAGCACAACAAGGGAACCCCCTTTACACAAACGTTACAAGACACTAACACACGTAGCATCATAATATGTCTACTTATCAAACCATCTTACTACACTTTCCAGAAATCAATACAAGACTTTCATAAACAAATAAGTAAACCGTTCCTTCTATCTTCCTTAAGTCGTTATACCTAACTTCCCATAAAGCTAGTATAACACTTAAGCTTTTAAAACCAAGTATTTCTTTTCTTTCAAAAATGGTTAATAACTCTTTTGAAATACTCCCAGATTCTAATTATTTAAAACTCAAGTCAAAAGACATCAAAGTAAAACCAAAACAATTTACATACCTTCTTTTAAAACAAAGGCACTTTTCCTTTAAAAGTCAAGTAGCAATATACTTTTTAAACCAAGTGTCTTACTCTTTTAAAAACAAGTAACCTATACCTTTAAATCAAGTTACTTCTCCTTTCCCAAAATCAGGTTGTTTATAAGTCAAGTTATCATTTTAAATCCAATGATAAAACCATTTTTATTTTCGAAATCGAGATAACTTTATTCTTTAAAAGACCACACACCCATTACTCATGAGTGAGGTTTTACAACTTTTTAACCTAATTCAAGTCCTTAATATTTCATAACAAGTCACTTAACTTTGGAATCAAGTCAAGGACACAAAAGGAAAATCAACTTCCTTTAAACACACGTGCGTCTACCGTACTAAATATATTTCACAAATATCATGCTAGAAAGGATAGGAAGAGGTTCACATACCTCGCGACGATTATCGACAATAAGCAAAATGCTCCAAGTACTAAATCCTTGCTAGCCTTTTCCACCCTTCAAGTAGAATACGCTACTCGTAGTACTTCCACCTATAAAGGCCACAAAACGTCTATCAACCTCTCGATCTCTTCGTAGAATAATTCTAAGTACAAGGTTCCTTATTCTACGGAAAATTCGGCAAGACCTCCCCCGCAACCACAAAAATCTCCTCCTCTAACGAGGCTGCTGCAAACCAACAATCCCGGGGGTTACACGTCTAACTGACGTGTACACTTGTTATACCCGTATTTCCAGTATATGCGTGAGGCGTGCGTATAAAAATTGAAGCCTTAAAGTTGGCAAGGTTCGAAAATTTGGGCACAAGTGCGAAGGAGTCGTTTTTCGAAAGCGTTTTACTAAACTTACGAAGGAAAAATACGGCTATGTCATTTTTAATTTTTGCGGATTTTTCCGAGAGACGAAACATTTTGGACCAACGGGAGGGTGACATGTGTCACCCTCACATTGGAAGCTTTTGGGGCGGCATTTGGACGATTGGGTGGCATGGGAGTTGGTAGGATATTTTGTGCAAATTGGTGTGGTAGATGGATAAGGTGCACATGGCTTAATCCTAGCCCTACACTTGCCTAACACTTGGATGAATCTTGGCCATTGGTTGGCCATTGCTTGACCTATAAATACCCCTCTAAGTTGAAGACTTTCTTCATCCAAACTTGAGCAATCTTTCTAAGTCTCAAACTACTCCCTCCCTCTTGAGTTTCGTCCACCACACCTCCCCTTTGAGAGGCCCTTGGCGAAACCTACCCCCTAGCCTAGTTGTTTCGTATAAATACCCCTTTTGTGGTATAGAAATACTTCTCAAGTATTGTTATAATGCCCAAATACTTTAGCCCTTATACCTTGTAGTACTTTCCAAAGTTACCTCTATCTGAAAAGCCGGAAAATACTATTATACTTTCCTCGATCCACAAAACGAAACCTAAGGAAAATCTCCATAATTGGTTGGAGTACTAAGTAGAAGTTGTGTAGAACTTCTAAGGGTTGTTTGGAGCGGATTGGAGCACTCGGAGTAGGAGCTTAACGTTGCTCAGGATCGACTTTTAACTTGGATAATTTTGGGCTCATCGAGGTAAATACTACTGTCCTTCTATTGTAATTGGGAATTACATACTGTAGTTGAATTGAAATGAATATAAGATTCATAGTAAAGAATTGAACTGTAATAGAAGGATATTACAGAATAGACTTGAATTGAAATCACATCAGAAGAATATAAGTAGAAGATTGAATCAGACTTACATAGGGTGTATTTCTGATGGTGATAACCTATATTGGTTGTATTTTCTGCAAGTAGCATGTGCTACTTAGAAGGTGGACAAGGCTAGCCGGGTTATAGCCGTGGAGCGTTTTTGCTTATAGTCGATAATCGTCGCGAGGTATGTGATTCTTCCTATACTCTTGAGCATGAAGTATTTTAAAAGAATACATATAGTACGGTAGACATACGTGTGGCAATGTCTTTTGACTTAAGCCTGAATAATATGTATATATTATATGGTAGATGTACGTGTGCTAACTGAATATAGTTGTACGGCAATGTCTTTTGACTTAAGCCTGAATAATAAGAACCTTGAAATATTTTAAAAGGAATATAGATATAGTACGGTAGACGTACGTGTGTTAACTGAATGTAGCGTTACGGCAATGTCTTTTGACTTAAGCCTGAATAATAAAGAGTCTTAAAGTATTTCAAAAGAATTAAGGAACCTTTTTGAAAGAAGAGTAATACTTGGTTTTGAAAACATAAGAGTTATACTAGCTTTATGGGAAGTTAGGTATAACATCTTAAGAGAGATAAAAAGAATGGTTTACTGATTTTTAGAAGTTAAGAGACTTAATCTTAAAAGATAAGAGACTTGACTTAATTGTATTGATATGAAGTTTGTTAACAATGTGAAACCTCATTCGTGAGTAATGGGTACTTGGTTTTAAAAGGAATAATTTTTTACTGATTTTGGAAATCAGAATGAGTATCGACAAACCACGGCAGCGTTAATAAAGGAAAATGTAATGAATAATGAAGTATTATTAAAACCAGTAGAAACCTCCATCTGCATAGAAACTAAGATGAGACAAAATGATATTACATTTCCTAGATCATGGCTGCTTAATAAGATTGATTATGAATAAGAATAACCTACACTCATATAAGGCATATGTTACTCAAATGTTTTAAAAGAGATTAAGACATTGAACTATGAAACTTTTCTAAAATAAAGAGCCTTGAGTAATTGAAATTAGGCAAACTGGAACCTTAGGGAAAAGAATGTGGTTGAAAAGGAAAGTGTTTTGGTTTACCTAAAAATGTGAGTCACTCTATTTTATACTACGGGTATCGGGTGACTTTTATAAAAGGAATGGATCTCTTTAAAAGGAATTTAACGTACGTAGTACTTTAGGGTTAACACCCGGATTTTGACTTAAAATGAAAGTACTTTGAGTTGTGTATAACTTGCCTATGCTTGTTGTTGTGTAACTTGCCTATGCTTGTTGTTGTGTAACTTGCCTATGCTTGTTGTTGGGTAACTTGCCTATGCTTATTGAGATAGTCTTTGTTGTGCAAGAATTGTGTTTCTATTCTACCGCGTCTCTCGATGGAGGGCCGGTTGACTTGTTGAGAACTTACTTGGACGTACCGGCAGTGACGGAAGATTCCACGGGTACGCTTCCATTATTATTATTACATGGGCATGTCTACACCGATGATGTGGACATGTGACCATTATGGTTATTTATGGCGAAGTATCGTGACTTACGGTTGTGATCGGGTGCGTAGCCTGTTTACTTGCCCCCGTCAGCTACGTGACGCAGGTGGATCTGGTATAGGTTATTGCACCTGCCACGTGTCAGCTTCGCGGCGAAGTATCGTGACTTACGGTTGTGATCGGGTGCGTAGCCTGTTTACTTGCCCCCGTCAGCTACGTGACGCAGGTGGATCTGGTATAGGTTATTGCACCTGCCACGTGTCGACCAGCGAGTCAGTATTTGGTTGGAGCTTCGTGACTTACGGTTGTGATCTGGTGCGTGGCGATTCACTTGCCCCGTCCTACGTGGCGCGGTGGAGTAGTGGAGGCTATTGCACTTGCCACGTATCGACCGTGATATGGTTGTATAGTATTATTGGTACGGTCGGATCTGGTAATTATACTTGCCCCGTACGGTTTTATTGATACAGGTAGGACCTGGTGTTCACATATACTCCTTGGTGTTGTTATATCATAGACTGCCGGCAGTGAGGAAGGAATTCCACGGGCACGAGTGATGATTTGAAGGGCGTGAGTCCCTGACTTGATATGACTGTTTAATTGTGGGGTACTGTAGTTTGGTTATCATACATGTCTCCTGCTTTATATAGACTTCTATGATTTCATTTACAGTATTTTACAGTTTCACATACTTGGTACATGTTGTACTGACCTCCTTCGGGGGGCTGCGTTCATGCCGCAGGTAGAGGTACATCGGCTGTCGATCCCCGCTTTTAGGATCACCTTTCAGCGTCTTGGGAAGCTCCGTTCCTTTGGAGGCTTATCTTTGGTATGTTACCCTGATGTCTGTAGGTTCTTGTACATTCAGGGGTATGGCGGGGCCCTGTCCCGTCATAGTTGTATAAATCTTAAGTGCAGCCTTGTTGTGGCGGGGTTGTAAGGATTATGGCTGTTCAAATGTCTATACATATATATATGTTGAAAGGCAACCGTTTTGGTTGGCTATTTTCTTTATCTTGATCCATGTCTATTTAAATGCTTAAGTTTTTATTTCCACGGTTTTCTCGATGTTGTATCACTAGGGTGCGGGGTAAGGCACGATCCACGAAGCGCGGGCAGTCGTGACAAAAGTGGTATCGAGCGATTAGTCCTCGGAAAGTGTCTACAGACCGTGTCTAGTAGAGTCTTGATTATCGATGTGTTGTGCACCACATCTATAATCAGGAGGCTGCAGGACGTTTAGGATTGGTTTCTAATCTTCTCATTCTGAGATCGTGCCTTAGAGCTGTGTGATAAGTTGGACCCTCCGACGTGCCGTTTTCACGATTATGCCTCCGCGCAAGGCAACGGGCGAGAAGGGCAAAGCGGCGAGGAGGCTGCGAGTAGAAGCGGCGGCGATCTCTACGAGACCACGATACTGAGCCTCGATCCGCGATGCAGGCGAGAGGAGATGAGTTACAAAGTGGGCGATTAATGGCGAGGTTGTGGCAGACTTGAGGATAAGTGGGCGCAGCGATTCCAACACCGATGGTTCACCCGGTCGAGATAGTTTGAGGCTACGGGATTTTACGAGATGTAACGCGAGTTTTATGGGTCGAGGCACGAGGATGATCGCGAGGAGTTCATCCGGCGATTCTGACGGATCGTGAGTGATCAAGCATCGGAGACCGAGTCGGTGGTCTAGGTTCGCGTCGGCCGCGTGATACCGCATGATCGTGGTTTGATTCGTGGAGCTGTCGGGAGGGCATGCACTTCCAACTGTATGGGACGAGTTCTCGAGGCATTTCTTGCACACTTCTTGCCTCGCGGATGAGGAGGGCTCGGGTAAACAGATTTTTAGTGTTGCGGCGAGCAGGCGTGCGGTTCGGGAGTACAATGTGAGTTCGACTCATTGGCGACGCGTCCGCGTTAGTAGCTAGTATGGAGGATCGAGTGCACCGATATGTTCTGTGGCTCGATGATTACCTAGCGAGAGTTGTTGGTGTAGCTCTTCACCGCATGGACATTGCCGCGCACGCAGCTTATGCACTTGGAAGTGAGGCGGAGAAATCGACCGGAATGACCAAGATCGCGAGAAGAGGCGAGCAACAGCAGGTCCTTTGGTGACTTTCGAGGCGGACCGCCTCGACAAACAAGTTATGTACCTCGCCCGATCTGAGTGGTCCTCGCGACGCCCGGGACGCCGGGATATTCGTGAGGCTGGTGGGGCTCCCTGTGTTTCGAATGTTATACCGTATTTCCGAGTATATGCGTAAGGGCGTGCGTAGAAATTGAAGCTTAAAGTGTAAGGGCGAAATTCACTTTGTACACAACACCCGATTAGAGTCGTTTTCCGGCGAAACGTTTCCACGACTTACGTAGGAAAATTCCGCTATGTCATTTATTATTTTTGCGGATTTTTCAGAGATGAAATATTTTGGACCAACGGGAGGGTGACACTTGTCACCCTCATTGGACGGCAAAATGGGCTAGTTTGGACGATTTTCTTGCCTTTCCCTTGGTCAAGGGTTAGGTAGGATATTTTTGTGTAGATGGATAAGGTTGCACATGGCTAAATCTTGGCCTTACACTTGCTATACACTTGTCTTCATCTTGGCCATTGGTTGGCCTTCACTTGACCTATAAATTACTTTCTTCATCCTCACTTGAGCAATCTATCTAAGTCTCAAAATACTCCCTCTTGTTCTTTCGTCCACCACACCCCTCCCCTTTGAGAAGGCCCTTTGGCGAGAGCTTTCCTCCTTTGTAGTGGTTAGCCGTGGGGTACCCCCCCCTAGCCTAGTTGTTTTCGTATAATACCCCCTTTTTGTGGTATAGAAATACTCTCCTAGTATTGTTATAATGCCCAAATACCTTGGCCCAAATACCTTGTAGTATTCCCAAGGTTACACTTATACAAAAGCCCAGAAAATACTATTATACTTCCCTCAGTCACAAAAACGAAAACCTAAGTAAATCTTCACTCGTAGTTGAAGTTATAAGTAGAAGTTGGTTAGAACTTCTAAGGGTTGGTTGGAGCGGGTCGGAGCGCACGGAGTAGGAGCTAAACCTTGCTCAGGATCGACATATAAACTCGGATAATTTTGGGCTTATCGAGGTAAACACGCTTGACCGTTTATTGTAATTGGAAATTACATGTTGTTGGAATATATAGTTGACGTATACTAGATATAGCATTGAACATAGTTGTGCGGCAATGTCTTTTGACTTAAGCTCGAATAATACTTACAGCAATGTCTTGCGACTTAAGCTGAATTTAAATAAGAGAATCAAGCAGTAATTACATAGGGTGTATTCAGATGAGACTTGTAGCATTCTTGTGTAGTAGAATTGTACACGTCCAGGTTAGGCGTGTTAACCCCTGGTTGGCTTCGTAGCCGGCCTCGATAGAGAGGAGATTTACGCTGTTGTTGCGGGAGGTCTTTGCGAATTTTACGTAGAATATTGTACATTTAGATCTAGGATGTTAATAGGCGCCTTGTGGCCGCTATAGGTTGAAGTAATACGTATGGCGGGATCTACTTGGCTTAAGGAGTAGCCAAGCGGTTCGAGTTACTTGGGCGTTTTGCTATTAGTCGATAATCGTCGCGAGGTATGTGAACCTCTTCCTATCTTTTCTAGCATGATATGTGTGAGCTATGTAGTGCGGTGACGCGTACATGTGTTAACTGTATTTGGTTGTTTTAAAACAGGAAGTGTTATAACGACTTTATGGGAAGTTGGTTATAACAGCTTTATGTAAGTAAGAAAATGTTTTGTGGTTTTTAAAAGACAACTGATTTGACTTATAACTGACTTAATGTGTGACCATAAAGAACTTGAAGTATTTCGAAAGATTAAGAATCCTTTTTTTTTGAAAGAAGAGTAATACTTGGTTTTGAAAACATAAGTGTTATACTAGCTTTATGGGAAGTTAGGTATAACGTCTTAAGGGTGGTAAAATGAATGGTTTATTAATTTCAAAAGTTAAGAGACTTGGTCTTAAAAGATAAGAGACTTGACTTGAACGAATTAATATGAGTTTTGTGTGAAACCTCATTCGTAAGTAATGAGTACTTGGTTTTTTTTAAAAAAATAAGGGGAATAATGTTTTACTGATTTGGAAATCAGAATGTGTATCGACAAACCACTGCAGCGTTAATAGAGGAAAATGTATTGAATAAAGAAGTATTATTAAAACCAGTAGAAACCTCCATCTGCATAGAAGCTAAGATGAGACAAAATGATATTACATTTCCTAGATCATGGCTGCTTAATAAGATGGATTATAAACAAGAATAACCTACTCACATATAAGGCATATGTTTCTTAAATCGTTTAAAAGAGAATTATGTTTTAAAGGATTAAGACTATGAATTATGAAATCTTTCAAAAATGGGACTTGAGTAACTGAAACTAGGCAAACTGGAACTTTAGGAAAAAAGGAATGTTGTTACTTGACTTTAAAAGAATGTGGGTTGGTTTACTTAAAAATGTGGGTCACTCTATTCTTATACTACGGGTATTGGGTGACTTATTGAAAAAGGAATGGATCTTTTAAAAGGATTTAACATATGTAGTACTTTAGGGTTAAAACCCGGGCTTTGTCATAAAATGAAAGTACTTTAAGTTGTGTGTAACTTGCCTATGTTTGCATATGATAGACTTGATGTACAAGGAATGTATTTCACTCGACTACCGGTTCATCCGGGAATGTATTTCACTCGACTACCGGTTCATCCGGGAATGTATTTCACTCGACTACCGGTTCATCTGGGAATGTATTTCACTCGACTCTGGGTTCATCCGAATGTATTTCACTCGACTCTGGGCTCATCCGAATGTATTTCACTCGACTCAGGTTCATCCGGAATGTATTTCACTCGACTCACGGTTCATCCGAATGTATTTCACTCGACTAACGGTTCATCCGAATGTATTTCACTCGACTAGGATTCATCCGGAATGTATTTCACTCGACTAGGTTCGTGGGATGAACAGGAATGTATCCCACACGTTTCTATCGGGTCCATAAGATGGGCCGAGACACATTATACGTATCACATGATTTGTACCTAGATTGCGGCGGTGAGGAAGGAGTTCTACGGCGTGAGGATGACTTTGAGGCGTGAGTCCACGACTTGACATGATTGCTTTTATGTTGTGAATCGTAGTTTGGTTATCATACATGTCTCTGCTTTATATAGACTATTATGATTTCATTTACGATATTTCTGATTTCACATACTTGGTACTGTTATCGACCTCCTTGGGTGCGTTCATCTGCGCGAGTAGGTACATCGACCGCCGATCCGCTTATAGGATCACATTTCAGCGTGTTGGGAAGCTCTGTTCCTTGGAGGCTTATCTTTGGTATGTTACCACTGAGTGCAGGTTCTTGTACATTCGTGGTATGGCGGGGCCCCTGTCCGTCATAGTTGTTATCACTTCTTAAGTGCAGTAATGCTGTTGTGGGCGAGTCCGTAAAGGATAACTGTTCGGGTATTTATGTTTATATACTGAAGGCAACTGTTTTGGTTGGCCTGTTTATTTATCATGTCTCTTAATTCATGTTCATGTTTTTTATTTCCGCTGATTTTCTCTGATGTTGTATCACTAGGGTGCCCGGGGTAAGGCACCAGTCAGGGTCCCGGGTTCGGGTCGTGACATCAGATTTTCAGGGGAGTAGGAGTGCTCGCCGGATGAGGCCACCCGTATCTCAGTGTGACCATTGTGGTAAAGCCCATAGAGGGGAATGTCGTACTTGTTTGGGAGATTGCTATACTTGCGGCCGACAGGGCCATTTGACGGGAGACTGTCCGACCAGGGGTAGCACTGGTGGGATAGCACAGACTACTAGAGCAGTTGCGGGTTCTTCACCTTCCATAGCCAGGCAGGATGTTCATACACCGGCGGGCCACGGTAGAGGTCGCGGTGGAAGTTCCCAGTTTTAGCGGTCCTTTGAACCGCCTATTTTCAGGTATATCCTTAACCCTCTAGAGTTTTGTATGTATTGATGTATTGATGATGTGTTTAGTGTTATGTTCGGATAGCTTTGGGCTAAAATGTGATTTAGAAACCTGGTTAGTGAGAAAGGGTAAGCCTGTGGGGTGAGAAAATGATGAACCTTAGAATATTACAGTTGAGACCTTAGATGTAAGGCCGTCTTGAGTACAAGATTTTTCAATTGATCCTTGTCAGAGTGCATTTTATGCCTAGAATGTATTGTGTGATAATTCCCTGGGTAGTGTGAAATGGAAGTGGTAGCTTTCATGACCTGTATAGGTAAGATTGTTCCGGATCGGGGAACAAGAGCTTGAGGCGTTAAGTGGGTCGGGTTGGGGCCATGTTGCGGGCCAACCCGCGGCCTGCTTCGGCGCTGGGTCACCGGGTGGTCCCGCCAGGTGGTAGGGTCACGAGGGTGCTAGGCCCAAGTTTAGATGACCATCGTATGAGTTCGTGGATATGTTCGACCAAAAGCGGATCGTGAAGGCCGGGAATGGCCTTAAGGAAGATTGAGACTAGTAAGATGACCAAGTTTGGAAGTGGTGACTCCAAAGCTTTGGGAACTAAAGCGATGACTGAAGTGTGGTACGCATACTAAAAGAGTTCAAGTGTTCGGAAGCGGTACGACGAGGAAGGAAGAGAACGTGTGTCATTTTGTGGCGGTGTGGCATCGCAACTTGTTAAGAAGAACTTCATCGTTGTCTGTCTTGAGAAGGAACATTCGGGACGAATGTTTCTAAGGAGGGGAGAATGTTATACCCCGTATTTCCAGAGTATGTACGTGAGGGCGTACGTATAAAAATTGAAGCCTTAAAGTTGGCAAGGTTCGAAAATTTGGGCACAAGTGCCGAAAAGAGTCGTTTTTAGACGAAAACTTTTAATAAACTTTCGAAAGGAAAAAAAAGGCTATGTCATTTTTAATTTTTGCGGATTTTTCTGAGAGACGAAACATTTTGGACCAACGGGAGGGTGACATGTGTCACCCTCACATTGGAAGCTTTTGGGGCGGCATTTGGACGATTGGGTGGCATGGGAGTTGGTAGGATATTTTGTGCAAGTTGGTGTGGTAGATGGATAAGGTGCACATGGCTTAATCCTAGCCCTACACTTGCCTAACACTTGGATGAATCTTGGCCATTGGTTGGCCATTGCTTGACCTATAAATACCCTCTAAGTTGAAGACTTTCTTCATCCAAACTTGAGCAATCTTTCTAAGTCTCAAACTACTCCTCCTCTTGAAGTTCACCCACCACACCCCTCCCCTCGAGAGGCCCCTTGGCCGAAACCTACCCCCCCTAGCCTAGTTGTTTTCGTATAAATACCCCCTTTGTGGTATAGAAATACTTCTCCAAGTATTGTTATAATGCCCAAATACTTTAGCCCTTATACCTTGTAGTACTTTCCAAAGTTACCTCTATACGAAAAGCCCGGAAAATACTATTATACTTTCCCTCAGTCACAAAAATGAAACCCTAAGGAAAATCTCCATAATTGGTTGGAGTACTAAGTAGAAGTTGTGTAGAACTTCTAAGGGTTGTTTGGAGCGGATTGGAGCACTCGGAGTAGGAGCTTAACGTTGCTCAGGATCGACTTTTAACTTGGATAATTTTGGGCTCATCGAGGTAAATACTACTGTCCTTCTATTGTAATTGGGAATTACATACTGTAGTTGAATTGAAATGAATATAAGATTCATAGTAAAGAATTGAACTGTAATAGAAGGATATTACAGAATAGACTTGAATTGAAATCACATCAGAAGAATATAAGTAGAAGATTGAACTGTACTTACATAGGACTGTATTTACAGTAGACTGATAACCTTTATTGGTTGAATGTTCTGCAAGTAGCATGTGCTACTTAGAAGGTAGACAAGGCTAGCCGGGTTATAGCCGTGGAGCGTTTTTGCTTATAGTCGATAATCGTCGCGAGGTATGTGATTCTTCCTATACTCTTGAGCATGAAGTATTTTAAGAGAATACATATAGTACGGTAGACGTACGTGTGGCAATGTCTTTTGACTTAAGCCTGAACAATATGTATATATTATATGGTAGATGTACGTGTGCTAACTGAATATAGTTGTACGGCAATGTCTTTTGACTTAAGCCTGAATAATAAGAACCTTGAAATATTTTAAAAGGAATATAGATATAGTATGGTAGACGTACGTGTGTTAACTGAATGTAGTGTTACGGCAATGTCTTTTGACTTAAGCCTGAATAATAAAGAGTCTTAAAGTATTTCAAAAGAATTAAGGAACCTTTTTGAAAGAAGAGTAATACTTGGTTTTGAAAACATAAGAGTTATACTAGCTTTATGGGAAGTTAGGTATAACGTCTTAAGAGAGATAAAAAGAATGGTTTACTGATTTTTAGAAGTTAAGAGACTTAATCTTAAAAGATAAGAGACTTGACTTAATTGTATTGATATGAAGTTTGTTACAAATGTGAAACCTCATTCGTGAGTAATGGGTACTTGGTTTTAAAAGGAATAATGTTTTACTGATTTCGGAAATCAGAATGAGTATCGACAAACCACGGCAGCATTAATAAAGGAAAATGTAATGAATAATGAAGTATTATTAAAACCAGTAGAAACCTCCATCTGCATAGAAACTAAGATGAGACAAAATGATATTACATTTCCTAGATCATGGCTGCTTAATAAGATTGATTATGAATAAGAATAACCTACACTCATATAAGGCATATGTTACTCAAATGTTTTAAAAGAGATTAAGACATTGAACTATGAAACTTTTCTAAAATAAAGAGCCTTGAGTAATTGAAATTAGGCAAACTGGAACCTTAGGGAAAAAAATGTGGTTGAAAAGGAAAGTGTTTTGGTTTACCTAAAAATGTGAGTCACTCTATTTTATACTACGGGTATCGGGTGACTTTTATAAAAGGAATGGATCTCTTTAAAAGGAATTTAACGACGTAGTACTTTAGGTTAACACCCGGATTTTGACTTAAAATGAAAGTACTTTGAGTTGTGTATAACTTGCCTATGCTTGTTGTTGTGTAACTTGCCTATGCTTGTTGTTGTGTAACTTGCCTATGCTTGTTGTTGTGTAACTTGCCTATGCTTGTTGTTGGGTAACTTGCCTATGCTTATTGAGATAGTCTTTGTTGTGCAAGAATTGTGTTTCTATTCTACCGCTCTCGATGGAGGCCTGACTTGTTGAGAACTTACTTGGACTTCACCGTGACGGAAGATTCCACCGCACGCTTCCATTATTATTATTACATGGGCATGTCTACACCGGCGATGATGGACATGTGATCATTATGGTTATTTATGGCGAAGATCGTGACTTACGGTTGTGATCGCGAGTCGCTTATTTACCCCGCCACCACGTGGCGCAGTGGATCTGGTATAGGTTATTGCACCGCCACGCGGTCGCCTTCACGCGGCATCGTGACTTACGGTTGTGATCGGGTGCGAGCTGTTTACTTGCCCCGCCGCCACGTGACGCAGTGGATCTGGTATAGGTTATTGCACCGCCACGGTCGCCTTCGCGAGTCGAGATTTGGATGGAGCCGTGACTTACGGTTGTGATCTGTGCGTGGCGATTCACTTGCCCCCGCCGCCTACGTGGCGCGGTGGAGTGGAGGCTATTGCACTTGCCACGCGTGTCGCCTTCATGATATGGTTGTACAAGATTATTGATGCGGTCGGATCGGTAGTTATACTTGCCTGCGACGTTTTATTGACACGTAGGACACGGTGTTCACATATACTCCTTGGTGTTGTTATATCATAGGCTATCGCGGTGAGGAAGGAATTCCACGGGCACGAGTGATGATTTGGAGGGCGTGAGTCCCTGACTTGATATGACTGTTTAATTGTGGTGTACTGTAGTTTGGTTATCATACATGTCTCCTGCTTTATATAGACTGCTATGATTTCATTTACAGTATTTTACAGTTTCACATACTTGGTACTGTTATCGACCTCCTTCGGGAGCTGCGTTCATGCCGCAGTAGAGGTACATCGGTGTCGATCCCCGCTTAGGATCACCTTTCGTCTTGGGAAGCTCGTTCCTCTGAGGCTTATCTTTGGTATGTTACCCTCGATGTCAGAGGTTCTGTACATTGAGGTATGGCGGGCCCTGTCCGTCATAGTTGTATAAATCTAGAGGTCCAGAGTAATCGTGTGGCGGGGTTGTAAGGATTGTAACTGTTCAAATGTCTATACATATATATATGTTGAAAGGCAACCGTTTTGGTTGGCCTATTTTCTTTATCTTGATCCATGTCTATTTAAATGCTTAAGTTTTTATTTCCGCTGGTTTTTCTCTGATGTTGTATCACTAGGGTGCCCGGGGTAAGGCACCAGTCACGGGCCCCGGAACGGGTCGTGACAACAATTCTACTCCACAATAATACTACAAGTCTACTGTAAATACAGTCCTATGTAAATACAGTTCAATTCTTATCCATATTCATTCTACATATAGTATACTCAACTATACATTACTACAACATGTAATTTTCAATTACAATAGGGGGATAAAGATCATTACCTCGATAAGCCCAAAATTATCCAAGTTATAAGTCGATCCTGAGCAACGTTTAGCTCCAATTCCTTACGCTCCAACCCGCTCCAAGCAACCCTTAGAAGTTTCTAAACAACTTCTCTTTAACACTTCATCTAAGCTATGAAGATTTTTCTAGGGCTTCATTTTTCGACTAAAGGAATAAAGTAGTATTTCCGGGCTCTTATGTTGGGATAACTTTAGAATACTACTAGGAATACTAGGCTAAGGTATTAGGGGCTATACCAACACTTGAAGAATTTTTCTACAAAGGGGGGGGGGGGGGGTTTCGGACGAGCTACACAAGAGAGGGGGGGGGGGATTTTTTTGTGACTTAGAAACATTTAGGTGGATGAAAAAGTCTTGAAATCAATGGGGTATTTATAGATAAATCAATGGCTAGGATTAGAGCAAATGTAAGGTGAGGATGGGGTACATGTGTGTGGGTAGTTGGCCAACCATTTGTCCACCATAACAATGGGACAAGTGGCCACCACAAAAATGGGCCACTTGTCCACCAAGAAAAACGTCCAACACACCCACTAGCAATCGGCCCACATGGCCTCAAGGGGGGGGGGGGGGGTGACACGTGTCGCCCCCCTACTCGTTCAAAATATTTTTATCTTCCAAAAATATCCGTAATGCCAAAAATCCGAAAATAAAGTGGGCCCCACAAAACCGTAAATTTCCTCCCGCGGGCCCCACATGACCAATTCCGGAAATAAAATTCCATAATTCTTAAATATTCCAAAAAGTTCGAATACCAAATCTGGGAATCCAATTCCCATTAATGAACATTTTTCCTTCACAAAATCCGGAAACTTTTCCGTCGAAAAATCACATCTTTCTTCCTTTTCAATTTAAATGTCGTATTCTCGTACGTACGTCCTCACATACATACCCTGGAACTACGGGGTGTAACATTCTTCCCCCCTTAGAAACATTCGTCCCGAATGTTCCTTCTAAGTCTCTACTCACACAAGCGTCAGTATAGTCCTTACTACTATACTTACAAAACCAACCATGCCACCAATGGCCATAGTATAACATACGCGCAAAACTCAATCCAAGCCAACGAGGAATCACCTCTAACGTGTATAACAACACAAAAAACTTCCACCCATGGTCTAAAGGATACTTCCTTCACATCTTTACTTTATAACCAGGACACTTTCATCTTCTTAACACATCTTCGCCTCTTTTCTTACCTGTCGTACCCTTCTCGTACACTCGAACTCTTCCTAGCATACTTACCACATTTCTGTCATTGCTTCAGTTTCCAAAATCTCGGGGTTACTATCTCCAACTTGGTCATCATTAACTGGGAACACTCTGGATGGATCTCCGATACTCTTCCGAATCATAGCAACATGGAAGACCGGACGTATTGTCTCCTAAGTCGGACGGCAGTGCTAACTTATAGGCAACCTGGCCTATTTTACAAACGATCTGAAAATGCCCAAAGTACCTCGGGCTAAGTTTCTCCTGCTATCCCAATCTCGTCACACCCTTCCGGGGTGGTACCTTCAAAAAGACCCACCGTCAACCTGAACTCCAAGTGTCGATGCCGATTACCCGCTCGACTCCTGTTGACTCTGAGCTGCTAAAAACCTCTTCTGGAGAAGCTTCACCTTACCCACATCCTGCTGAATCAAGTAGGGACCAACTATCTGAACCTTGCCAACATCGAACCAATCGACCGACAACCTACACTTCCGCCCATACAAGGCTTCATAAGGCACCATCCGAATACTAAAACGGTAGCTATATAATACTCACTCACCAAGGGGCAAATAATCCTCACAGCTACCCCTGAAATCAAAACACCGGCCCGTAACCTATCCTCAAATGTCTGGATAAAATGCGCTGTTCGTCTGTCGGCCCGAGGGTGAATGCAATACTGAGACTCACCTGAGTTCCTAACCCCGCCTGGTAAAACCTCCCGAAAAAGAAATAGCCATAAACTGGGCTCCACTGCCTGCCATAAAATAAAAGTAGGAACCCCGTGCAGCCTTACAACCTTCCTGATAACATCTCGCATAACCCTCCGCCGAGTAAACAGTCCTAACTGAAAGACAAGATGGGCTGACCTCATCGGCCCGGCTACTGGTCGAACGCATCCACGAACTCGTACGATGGTTACCTAACTTGGGCTTAACACCCTCGTGACCCTATCATCTAGCGGGACCACCTCAAACTGACCCCACCACATTCCGGGCTGCGGGTTGACTCGCGATATGGCCTCAACCCGACCCACTTCGTACTAAACTCTTGTTCCCCGATCCGGAACAATCTTACCAGTTCACGTCATGAAAGCTACCACTTCCATCTCACACTACCCATGGAATTATCACACAAATACACCACGTATACCGAGTACTTCGACAAGGACCAACCGTAACATCCACTCAGGGCGGCCTTGCATCCAAGGTCCCAACTGTTATAAATTCTAAGGCTCCCCATAAGAACACTTACCGCAACGGCCATACCGAGGTGAGGGTGGCCTCATCTGGCTAACACCCCTTCCTCTCCGAACCACCGACCAAGAATCGACTTGGTAGGCTAAGTCATCCCACCGTATCCTCCTACTAGGACATTCTCTCCTCACATGGCCCGACGGCCTGGTAAAACAAGCACCAAGAAAAGACGACATTCCCTGAATGACGCTACCACATAGTGAACACCGAGAGAAAATCAACTGGCCGGCTAGAACCTATGTAAATCGGAACCGAAACCACGAGTTCGACCAACTCCTAAATACCCCGAACGCCCCGAAGTGCGCGGAGGACCACTCTGTCTTGGCGGAGGCGCATAACCGGCCGCATCGGTAAGGTCCGCCAAAGTTACCAAGGACCTCGCTGCTCGCCTCTTCGCCGCTTGGTTAATCCATCGATCTCCACGTCCTCGGGCCGCTCGCGTAAGCTCAGACGCGAAATGTCCAGTGTCCGATCAAGAGCTACTCTTGTACAACTCTCGCTAGATAATCGTCACGCCCCGTGACATATCGGTGCACTCTATCCTCCATGTATCGCCACTAACGCGGGACCTAACGAGCCAATAAGTCAAACTTCTATATCAGATTCCCAACCGCCCGCCCGCTTCGCTCAACCTCATAAACTGTCGCGCGAGCTCTCCTCATGCGAGGCGCAAGTGTGTAAGAAATGCCTCGAGGTCTTGATCACTTTCATGATCCACAGAATCGTCGAATAAACTCGATGATCTTCCTCACCTCAAACCATAGGACTCGGGTGGATCAGAACTCAAGAAGTCCCAAGTCTCAAAACTATCGGATCTAGGGTGAACTATCGGTACTGCCGAACCACCGGCTCCGTCGTTCTCATTCCCACCACCGACTAGCTAGTAATCGGGCCATCTCCTTGTAACTCATATCCTTTGTTCCCGGTCGCGACTAGAGGCTCGTGTATCGTGGTCTCGTGAGCAATCGCTGCCGCTCTAAACTCGATGGGGCTAGCGCGCCATAAAACTCGCTGCCTCAAGTACTATCTCGTAATGACCGGGCTGTGCCTCGTAACCCATTGTTGTTCCACTCGCAGCTCCTCTGCCGCTTGCCTCCTGGCTCGTTGCCTGCGTAGGCATAACGGGTGAAAAGAATACGTCGAGGAGTCCAACTTATAATACAACTCTAAGGCACGATCTCGAGTGAGAAGAATGGAAACCAATCCTAAATATCTCGCACTCCTCGATTATAGGTGTGGTGCAAAACACACCGATAATCAAGACTTACTAGATACGGTGCAGACACTTTCCGAGGATTAATCGCTCGATACCACTTTTGTCACGACGACCGACCGGGCGTGGATCGTGCCTTACCCCGGGCACCCTAGTGATACAACATCAGAGAAAATCAGCGAAAATAAAAACATACACATGAAACAAGATGTACCATAATGAAATAAGAAAACAGGCTAACCAAAACGGCTACCTTTCTGAATATATAAATAAAACTTGAAACCGAACAGTTACATCCCTTTTACAAACTCTGCCCACAACAGTACTACAGACCTCTACGAATGTTATAACAATAACGACGGGACAGGGCCCCGCCATACCCCTGAATGTAAGTACCTACAACGACAGGGGACTATACCCAAGATAAGCCTCCGGAGAAACTGAGCTTACCAAAACGCTGAACTGTGATCCTAAGAGCGAGGATCGATGACTGGTGTATCTCTACCGCGCATGAACGCACTTCAAGGAGGTCAAGACAACAGTACCAAGTATGTGAAATCAAAATATCAGAAATGAAATCATAATCATATAAAATGTAAGACATATATGATAACCAATTTACGATACACAATATGTAAGATGCCATGTCAAGTCGAGACTCACGCCTTAAAGTCATCACTCAAATATAACCATGGGTATCATGCCAACAATATCAATCATGCCCGTGGAATTCCTTACTCACCGCTTGCGATCCATGATATAAAAGCACCAAGGAATACATGAACACCGTGTCCCACGCGTGTCATAATAAAACCGTGACGGGTAAATGCGAAGGCATAGTCGACTACTAAAACCCACGCACCAACAATGCTATAAAACTGTATCACGAGGTCTTTATAGACCGCGCCACATGATCGAAGCTGGCCACTCGCCCTCAGTATCAATGTGCGCGTCTAATCCTGGAACTTACCGCAGCTCCGCATAGGCCACCTAGGCCCGCATGAGGTATTCCCCGCATCGAGGGTAGCTACTCCTCGGCATCGTCCTGGACTCTCGTAGTCCGCATGGCCACATAGACCGCATGAGGTATTCCCCGCACACTAACCTGGAACTCTCGTAGCTCGCATAGGTCCCTGGACCCGCGTGAGGCATCCTCGCGACGGGGCGCTTAACCCCCGGTATAACATGTCAAGAGGTGAGTGGTACAATACTATCATAACGACTTATCGTTAAACAACATAAGCACAACAAGGGAACCCCCTTTACACAAACGTTACAAGACACTAACACACGTAGCATCATAATATGTCTACTTATCAAACCATCTTACTACACTTTCCAGAAATCAATACAAGACTTTCATAAACAAATAAGTAAACCGTTCCTTCTATCTTCCTTAAGTCGTTATACCTAACTTCCCATAAAGCTAGTATAACACTTAAGCTTTTAAAACCAAGTATTTCTTTTCTTTCAAAAATGGTTAATAACTCTTTTGAAATACTCCCAGATTCTTATTATTTAAAACTCAAGTCAAAAGACATCAAAGTAAAACCAAAACAATTTCCATACCTTCTTTTAAAACAAAGACACTTTTCCTTTAAAAGTCAAGTAGCAATATACTTTTTAAACCAAGTGTCTTACTCTTTTAAAAACAAGTAACCTATACCTTTAAATCAAGTTACTTCTCCTTTTCCAAAATCAAGTTGTTTATAAGTCAAGTTATCATTTTAAATCCAATGATAAAACCATTCTTATTTTCGAAATCGAGATAACTTTATTCTTTAAAAGACCACACACCCATTACTCATGAGTGAGGTTTTACAACTTTTTAACCTAATTCAAGTCCTTAATATTTCATAACAAGTCACTTAACTTTGGAATCAAGTCAAGGACACAAAAGGAAAATCAACTTCCTTTAAACACACGTGCGTCTACCGTACTAAATATATTTCACAAATATCATGCTAGAAAGGATAGGAAGAGGTTCACATACCTCGCGACGATTATCGACAATAAGCAAAATGCTCCAAGTACTAAATCCTTGCTAGCCTTTTCCACCCTTCAAGTAGAATACGCTACTCGTAGTACTTCCACCTATAAAGGCCACAAAACGTCTATCAACTCTGTCGATCTCTTCAGAATAATTCTAAGTACAAGGTTCCTTATTCTACGGAAAATTCGCAAAGACCTCCCCGCAACCACAAAAATCTCTGCCTCTAACGAGGCCTGCTACCAAACCAACAATCCCAGGGGGGTTACACGTCTAACCGGACGTGTACAATTCTACTCCACAATAATACTACAAGTCTCATCAGAATACAAATTCTATGTAAATACAGTTCAATTCTTATCCATATTCATTCTACATATAGTATACTCAACTATACATTACTACAACATGTAATTTCCAATTACAATAGGGGGATAAAGATCATTACCTCGATAAGCCCAAAATTATCCAAGTTATAAGTCGATCCTGAGCAACGTTTAGCTCCAATTCCTTACGCTCCAACCCGCTCCAAGCAACCCTTAGAAGTTTCTAAACAACTTCTCTTTAACACTTCATCTAAGCTATGAAGATTTTTCTAGGGCTTCATTTTTCGACTAAAGGAATAAAGTTGTATTTCCGGGCTCTTATGTTGGGATAACTTTAGAATACTACTAGGAATACTAGGCTAAGGTATTAGGGGCTATACCAACACTTGAAGAATTTTTCTACAAAGGGGGGGGGGGGGGGATTTGGGACGAGCTACACAAGAGAGGGGGGGGGGATTTTTTTGTGACTTAGAAACATTTAGGTGGATGAAAAAGTCTTGAAATCAATGGGGTATTTATAGATAAATCAATGGCTAGGATTAGAGCAAATGTAAGGTGAGGATGGGGTACATGTGTGTGGGTAGTTGGCCAACCATTTGTCCACCATAACAATGGGACAAGTGGCCACCACAAAAATGGGCCACTTGTCCACCAAGAAAAACGTCCAACACACCCACTAGCAATCGGCCCACATAGCCTCAAGGGGAGGGGGGTGACACGTGTCGCCCCCTCTACTCGTCCAAAATATTTTTATCTTCCGAAAATATCCGTAATGCCAAAAATCCGAAAATAAAGTGGGCCCCACAAAACCGTAAATTTCCTCCCGCGGGCCCCACATGACCAATTCCGGAAATAAAATTCCATAATTCTTAAATATTCCAAAAAGTTCGAATACCAAATCTGGGAATCCAATTCCCATTAATGAACATTTTTCCTTCACAAAATCCGAAAACTTTTCCGTCGAAAAATCACATCTTTCTTCCTTTTCAATTTAAATGTCGTATTCTCGTACGTACGTCCTCACATACATACCCTGGAACTACGGGGTGTAACAATTTTGCTACCAGCAGAACCATTCTATGGCCCGCAGAACCATTCTGCGACCAGCAGATCGTCAACAGAATGGGACACGGACTCTTGTTCCATTCCGCTACCTATTCTGCGGCCATCAGAAAGATTCTATGGCTAGTAGATTGGTTATACGACCAGCATAATGGGACAGTGATAACAAAATTTCATATCTGATTCTGCTACCCATTATGTGGCCAGCAGAACGATTATGTGGCCAACAAAATGATCACAAAAGAGTCTTTTTCTTATTTTCTTGTGATTCTTGACACTTCAACTCTAAATTCCTACAAACTTAAAATAAACATAAAAATGACATTAAAACTTACTTAAAGGGCTAGAGAAGCTTAAGAAAAGGGTATAAAAGGCGCGTAATTACGCCGCACATCAACACCCCCAACTTAAACTCTTTCTTGTCCTCAAGAAACTAGAATAAAACTAAAATTTACGACTAATAACAAAGCAAGAATGACTATGGTTGGTTCTACCTATGAGTTCACAAGCATGCACTTCAAAATGTTAACAACCCCTCAATTGTTTCAAAAACAACCAAAGAGTGCTTAGCTACGAATAGCCACTTTATGAAAATCAAGCATCAATTGATGACTAAATGCTACTAGTGACTAGATGTGCACAAGTACAATAATTTGAGAAGCTCACATCACAAAGTTCATGCAATTCATATGCCCTTACAACAAAGAGTCTCAATACTCCATAAATCAAAATTACAACATGGGACATAGACAAAATCACTCACCTCACAAAGAATGTCAAGTGTCACAAATATCATGTCATAGGCTTGCCCTTATTTAAAGTCACCACTACTAAAAGAGTGCTCAGTTTTGAATCTCAAATGACTTTTTTAATCTTGTAATGTAGGCTTAGGGATAAGTAGATATTCATTTGACTACAAATGACTTTTCCCTTATTTCACACTACATATTTTTTATTCATTTTGCTCAATTTCTTCTTTTATCTTCCAACTTTTTCTCACCCATTTTATAAGTATTCCCAATTTATTCACCTTTTTGGGATAGGAAAAAAGATCCATGAGAGTTGTTTTCTGAATCCAAAAGAGAGTACTTAGGTTCTCCCAACAACTTAAAAGTGTAGCATGCCAGTTTCTCTTTTCTTTTCTATTATTTTTGCATTTTAATTTCTTCTTTTTCTCAATTTTTTTTGTACCACTCGCATCACAATCTTCTTCCCCTCTTTTCTCTCATGTTCCACCCCCAACTTAGACTTTTGACCTCAATTCTCATTTCTCACGCTTACACAGAGGCATTTTGGTTCAAAACATGGTTCATTTCAAAAGAGTTTCGATTTGTAATGTGGTAACCAAAAAAAGTTAAAAAGCTTTAAAGGGGACAACTACTTTCAATTCACGGGTAGGTCAAAGAAGTCTTAATCAAGAAGGTTCACTATCATATGAAGGTCTAAGATCCTTTTCTCAACCAAGAAATTCCTAGTTTCGCAGTGACAAACCAACGAGGTAAGTTCTAGATATTACAACCAAGCACAAGAGAGCAATCAAATCCTCACCACGCAATGCATATGAACTACAAGAACCACTACATTTTAGCTCTCTATTGAATAAAAGGCTATCATTTCATCAAGATTCAAACACAAGTAGACATAAAGTCACAAAATGATCATTCAAGTGCCAAATTACTCTCTTTTCTCAAAATACAACTTTTTTGAGGGGTGTTATCAAACTGCACATGCTAGAAACTACATACAAGTACCAACCAAGTCAAACTATTTTATCATTCCAAGCAAAGAAAAACCAAGGTGATGAAATAAAACTACAAAGCAAAACTAAATGTGTTCCCCACCCCAACTTTAAAAGCTTGCAATCCTCAATGTATAAAATCAAAATGTAAGTAAAAACGTTTGAGGGACTCTCTGTGGCGCAGTAAGCTCTCTCTTGAGTTTGGTTCGATGAGGCTGCCTCTGTCTGGGCACCAGTGCCCTCAGACGGTGAAACGACAACAAATAACTCTGAACTACCCTTCTCGTGCTTTGGTGGTATAGGACTAGAAGCACAGGCAGGTCAAGTTGTGTCCATAAGTAGTGTAGGTGTGGGATACATTTATTTTTCCATCGACTGACTCCGAACCAAAATGCGATCGCAGAACAGGTTGCGAAACTATTTTGTGGTTTGCATAATAGATCCTTTCCTCCGTAGTTTTGTGCTCAATCTCCAAGTGATTGTGCAGTCAAAAGTGTGGTCCGCATACCAAGAATGCCGACCGCAGAATGGTTCACATTTTTGAACTTTTCAAAGTTATATTTTTCAATTCGTCTGTGAGGATTTGCGGACCAAAATATGGTCCCTCAAAAGAGGCTGCATAATGGTCCTTCTTTTAAGCTCGTTTTCTTCAACACTTCTATCTTAAGCTTCCAGAACTTTCAGTTCCTACACACTTAGACAAATGATCAAAGCACATAATAGAATAAAATCAAAAGCAAAACAAAAAATAATAAAAATGGTAAAATTTGGTTGCCTCCCAATAGCGCTTAATTTAACATCGTGTCATGACGTGTGTCAAGCTTACCACTTTTCCTTCCACTTGGAAGATATGATTTATCGCCCCAATTTTGAACCAAAGTTTCGGTGATGCTTATGAGGCGGTTGTAGGAAAGAAAAGAGGTCAACTCTTGGGTATCGCATCTTACACTTTTTGGCCTTCATGTGAGGGATGTCACGATGTCGTTTTGGCATGACAAACTTTAAAATGAATGCACCTTATTCTTAATTTCCAAAATCTTCCATATGTTTGATCATTTCAACTTCCACATCATCAACCAAGAACAATGTTGAAAAACGGTTGGAGCAGTCTAAGACACATCATTTTAAATTTGCTCCATGTTTGACATCCTCGCCCCAAATGAACTAGAGTCTTCAAAAATAATTTAATGAACTTTTCTTTGCAACTCTAGTATCATTTCTTCAACATCGGTATCATTCATTAAAGTTGGGTTGGTTGATTGGCATTTCACCATAAGCTCTCCCAAATTGATCTTGACCTCATTTTTAATGGAACCCAACTGAAGAACACTAATAGTCCGACCTTTAGTAGTTTTAAAATATTTTCAAGTTGTAACTACCGGAATGGAAGCTCTCTTTTCTCTCTAAGAAAAAAACCTAATTCCACTGACTCGAATAGCCGGCGGCCACCATGGCCAACTTAGCCGGTGGTTAGCCACTACCGGTGGCTGCACCGCCCCCTCTTCCAAACCATATCCTTGATAACTCTCAATTCCCACCCCTCCCTCTATTACCAATCCTAAAAACCAACTGAACCTACAAATTTGCCTTGTGAAACACCTTCATCATCCACTAACCCTCTAGAAATCCCAAACCCTCCTAAATTTGCTAATTTGCTAAATCCTAATGAAATCATAAATATAAACAATGAGCTTTATGTTGTGCCACCCAATTCGGTGGTGTACATAGAGGGGAACCTCATATGTCATGAAAATCATCAGAAATCAATAAACTCATTATGCAAGAAAATATACAATATGCTATACTTGGTAAGTTTTCTTATGACATAATAGATATCAAAGAACTAAGAGATTGCATTCCAGATCAATGTGCTATTAAAGGCTCTGTTACAATTGGATTAATAGAATATAAACATCTTGATAAGACTAAATTTATTGGAGGATTGTGTGATAATGTTCTCTAAGCCAGCTTATTACATAAAAAATCATTCAAGATACTGCAGATGAGGCATTTGATATGTGATCCTTGGTTTATGCCTAATGAGGAGACTTCTATAACTATTGCTTGGATTAGCTTTCTAGAATTGCCTCCAAACTTCTTTGAAAAGGATGTTGTGTTTTCCCTAGCTTCTACAGTTAGTAAAACCCTAGTGGTAGACATGGCCACTGCAAATAGAACTAGACCTAGATGTGCCAAAGTGAAAGTTGAATTAGATTTAGTTGTAGAATATCAAAAAAGAATACATATTTTAGAGCAGAACGAGGAGACAGGCAAGACTCGATCTAAATAGATTACTATAAACTATGATTTCTTACCTATATACTGTAAACATTGCAAACTACAAGGGCATGATGAGCAAGAATGTAGAGAATTATATCTAAAACTAGAAAAAACAATATAGAGAAGAGCTTATAAAAAAGAATAATGATAAAAAGCAAGTCATATAAGGACATGGTAATAATAAAGGAAAACAAGGAAATAATGGAAGATGGGGAGGAAATAATTAAGACAAGCAAGAATGGATGCAAAGAAGGAAAAACAGATATATTAGAGATAAAAGTGGGATCATCTTGGGGGAAGTAGGTGAAACCAGCTATCAAATAGAAGGAGACAGAGTGGAAACTCACAATGCTTTTCAAGCCCTTGAGGAAGTGGACCAGGGAACAGTTAGAATTAATAGTCTTCCTGCAAAAAATACACATCAGCAGATCAGTAAACAGAGGAACAAAGTCTAGATACTGAGAAAGAGGTAAGCAGTAGCAGCAACAGAGAAGAGAACAATAATGATATAAATGATACAACTTTGATAGATATAGAGCCAGTACATGGAAGACAATAATGAAAGAAGGTCATGACATTCCTACGAGGGAGGAAACAAGCAACAACATTAAGGCCAATAAGCAAAATCTAACCAAGAAACATGATAATAGTCTAATTAAATACAAAGAAGGAAAAACTAGTCCATCAAAGAGCTACAACAGTCCATGTAGTACACAAAGCCAATGTAATAGTAGTCAAGCACATATAGTAGCAGAAAAAGATAATACACAATATCAAGATGATAGTAGTCAAATACATACAGTAGCATAAAGAAGCATCAGTAGCAAGACTTAACAACAAGGTGATGAAATGCTACAAGCAATAGAGGTTGAACAACATGAATATGAGATGGATGAAACAAAATAAGAGATATAATAAGAGGGATTGCAAATAAGAGGCCAATATATATTTTAAACAAAGGTGGGAAATGTAACAAGTTATCAAGCAGAAAAGGTACAATAAAAAAGTACTACTAACAAAACCAGGAATGTGCAAAAGAGTCAGTTAGCACATACATGGATATGTACTAAGTTATCTATGAAATATACAGGAGAAACGAACTTGGATGTACATGAATTAGAACAGAATGTGAAAGCAGCATCCAGAGCAGGGGATTTATCTCCAAAGCTTCTAAATAGAGGCATGGGGATAGGAAAAAAAGAACACAAGAGATCATAATATACCACCAGGAAGTGGGATACAAACTAGAATTATTGCTAATAAATCAAACATGCTATTATATGGAATATTAGGTCAGTAAACACAATGGAGGCTTTTAAAAGGATGATTCAAATGCAAACAAGTATCATTTTGGGTTTGTGAGACTATTAGAGCCTTTTCAAGAACCTGATAAACTGGAGTAGGGTTGCATCATGCTATGGAAAATTGTTCAGGGAAGATATGGGCTTTTGTGGATGATATATTTGAAATGCAAGTGTTGATAGATAATGTAAAACATTATAAGCTTAAGTTTGAAAATTAGAAGAACTCAAGAAGAGATGGTCATTACTCTAGTATATGCTAAATTTACTCAGAGAGAGAGACTGGACTTATGTGAATCACTTGAAGATATACGGAACCCAATGAAACATCCTCAACTTATAGGAGGATACTTTAATACTATAGTGATAGATACAAAAATTATGGGGGTTTACCAGTCACTAATAATGAAGTGCAAGATTTCAGGGTTTGTAGACAGAATTATAGGGTGGTGATTTGGGCTTCCAAGACAGTACTTATACTTGGAATGGGAAGAGTGGAAATGATTGTATATTTAAAAGGTTGGATAGATGCTTGGGAAATCAGGCCTTACAAAACACCTTTGCTAGCATAGAAATCACACATCTGATTAGAACTGGGTCTGATTGTAATGACATGTTCAGTCGTTACATGCATTTTGACTATTTTACCACCGTTGAATCAATTTTTGAAGTTATCAGACGATCCTAGTGGAAGTTGAGAAATTAGAACCTTTAAGTGAGAACATTTGATCAATAATTGACTTTTGGGTAAACAAACCTTTTTTGGAATTTCGCCAATTCCATGAGGACCGGATGGTCATTTAGGACTTGGTGGGATAGTTGTTTTGGTTTTCAAGTCCCTCATGAGTGTTTTGACTGTTGGTTAGAGAGTTGATTTTAGGCCATTGGGGGTTGACTCCATTAAATAAACCTTTTATAGGAATTCCGAGACCACGAGTGAGTCTGTACCATGTTTTTACTTGTGTGTGCAAATCTAGTTTGTGTCGGGGAGTTCTCAGGTGATTGTAGGATTTGAGTTTGAGTTTGGATACTTTTCTGGTGTATATTGCCTCGTTGGGTCAAGGTGTAGTGCGCCCCAGCGGATGAAGAACTAGCCACTGCAGCAGAGCCTTGGCATTTTGGTGTTGGTCGTGGGCGTGGGTTAGAGCCACTGGTGTGGGCCTACTATAGTAGACCCAATATCGCTGCAGCGAGGTGCTATGTTCCAGATTCATTAAATGCTAGGATAAAACCCTTAAATCTCCATCACTTCTTTCATTACTTCCTAAGCATTTGTGGGCAAATTGGAGAGTTCTTGGTTGATTCTCTCTTGTGGTAAGTCTCCCAACCTAGCATTCATTATTTAACTTTCATAAGCTTGAATCCATGCTAGAAATCCATTAGAACCTAGGAAGAAACATGGGTTTTGATGATAACTGTATAAAAAGGGTTCTAGTCTTTCTAAATGAAAATTGTTGGAGGATTTGACTAATATAATCGTAGAATTTGATAATTTCATAGTTTATAGGTTTGAATCTACCATTTATGTTAATGAATTTGAATGTTGGAAAATTATGGTTCATACCCAAATCAAGGGTTTCACTTGAATCTAGTAATTAGCCTAGTCTTGGGTTATTTTAGCAATTGCTTAGTAGGATTGAACTCATAGAACGTTAAATTACACATTTCACTTTCGGAATGATTGTTTACCCTTGTGGGACCGTTTTCCCTTTTTCCCATAGTCTGGTTAGATTCAAAGTATAGTCTAGTGATATGGGTATTGTTGGTTTCCTTTTCTAACATAGATTTCAATAATGTCTAGACTTCGAGTACTATCGGGACCCTCAGAAAATCAAGGCTCAGGTGTGATCATTTGTAGCTCCCGCTCAACATCTAGGTAGGTTACATCTTACCTTCTAGTTAGACTTCAGTTAGCGAAGCAATAATAGAGTTAGGAATTTGGCTAGTGCATTGCATTGAATATTCATTCATCATTACATTCACATATTTCTTAGATTCTGACTTGATACTCTATACTTGGGTTGTTTATCATTGGACTGTGATAGTGTTTGTACTTGATTGCGAGCATGTCTATTCTCCAATTTCTTCCTTTATATATGTTAGCTAACTGTTGTCAGCCAATGATACCTACCATGTTATACCCCGTATTTCCAGAGTATGTACGTAAGGGAATACGTACAAAAAGTTTAGCCTTAAAGTTTAGGCTTGGACGA
The DNA here is from genome assembly GCA_029844215.1 of Przewalskia tangutica. Taxonomy (NCBI): domain Eukaryota; kingdom Viridiplantae; phylum Streptophyta; class Magnoliopsida; order Solanales; family Solanaceae; genus Przewalskia; species Przewalskia tangutica. The sequence goes on from CM056718.1 coordinate 113,043,124, forward strand.
TTTTTTTGGGCACAACTCGCAAAACGAATAGTTTTCCGACGAAACGTTTCCACAGCTTTCGTAGGGAAAATTCCGGCTATGTCATTTAGTATTTTTGCGGATTTTTCCGAGAGACGAAACATTTTGGACCAACGGGAGGGCGACACTTGGCACCCTCCAATTGGTGGACTTGAATCGTCCATGGGACGAATTGGAGTAAGTTTGGCACGTTTTTGTGCCTTGCACAAAGTCAAGGAGTTGGTAGGATATTTGTGTTTAGTTAATCCTCACCGTACACTTGCCTTGCACTTGTCTTAATCTTGGCAATTGGTTGGCCACCTCTTGACCTATAAATACCCCATTAGAGATGAAGAGTTCTTCATCCACAAATTACTTTCAAGTCTTGAAAAACCCTCTCCTCTCCCTTGTAGCCTCTTTCGTCCAACACTCCCCCCCCACCCTTGTGAAGTTTGGCCGAGGGCCTACCCCCCCTAGCCTAGCCGAAACCTACCCCCCCTCCCTTGGTAGAAATGTTGCCTTCTTGTATTGTTATAATGCCCAAAATACCCTAGCCCAAATCCCTTAGTACTTAGTAGAAGTTGTGAAGAACTTCTAAGGTTTCCTCGAGCATACAACTTAGGAGCAAAACCTTGCTCAGCGACTTTATCTAGGATATTATTGGGCTTACCGAGGTAACTAATCCTAACCTCTTTTGAATTAGAGAATACTTCATCGTTGTAGTATAAGAATAAGTATAAATACTTAGAAGAATATTGCAGAATAGAATTGAACTGCTATCACGTAGAAGGGTTTAAAAGAAGAATAATTGAACTATGCTTATATAGAATCGTTTCACAGAGACTTATATAGCTCACCTGTAGGGAAGTGCTGCCCGACTTTCCGTAGGATTGTGAACCTCTGCTTAGAATGACCTTCGCAGTAGTCTTTGATAGATGTCTGTGACTATTATAGGTGACTCTCTGCGCACATATTCAACTTGGCGGTGGTTTTCATTGGAGGTATGTGATTCTTCCTAAAGCATGATATTTTATAATATATATGTAGTGCGGTGACGCATACGTGTTAATCGAATAATGACTACGCAATGTCTTTGACTTAAGCCCGAATAATACTTACGAATGCCTCACGCTTAAGCCCGAATAACACTTACTGAATGCCTCACTACTTAAGCTCGAATAATAAAGAACCAAAGCTTTTCAAAAGAATATGAATCATTTTTAATGTAAGAGAACTAATCGGTTTTTAAATGTAGCTTAAGAGTTATACTAGCTTTATGGGAAGTTAGGTATAACCACTTAAGATTAATAAAAGGAACGTTTACCTATGTGTTTGTAATGCACTTATATTGATTGGTGAAAAGAATAATAAAATGGTTTGATAAGTGGACATGATATGATGCTACGTGTTAGTGTCTTGTAACGCTTGTGTAAAAGAGTATTCTTGTTGTGCTTATGTTGTTTAACGATAAGTCATAGGTTAGTGTAACATCACTCACCTCTTGACATATTACCGGGTTAAGTCCTCCACGCGGGATAGACTCAGCGATCCAGGACCATGATTCGAGAATACCTCATGCGGGTCCAAGGACCTATGCGGAGCTACGGAGTTCCGTGTTAGTGTGCGGGTTATACCTCATGCGGTCTATGTGGGCCATGCGGACTACGAGTCCAGATTTACGCCGAGGAGTAGCTACCCTCGATGCAGGGTTATATACCCTATGCGGGCCTATGTGATTGGCCTATGCGGACTACGGGAGTCCAGGATTAGGCTTGCATGGTGATACTACGGGCAATTGGCCCTGCTTCGATCATTCGCAGCCTAGAAAAGACCTGTTACAGTTTACCTATTGCTGTTCTTGTTTGTGATGTGGCACTATGTGCGTTTCTCGTTGTTTCATACATATTTGTAAACTGGTTTTAAAAATGATATGTTTTCATTTAAGTACCTTACAGTTTCACATACTTAGTACCTGTTGTACTGACCTCCTTCGGGAGGCTGCGTTCATGCCGCAGTAAGCGGCAAGTGTGCTAGATCCGCATCCTTAGGATCTTTTGCTTTGGTGTCGTGAGCTCCATCTTCTCCGAGGCTCTACTATCGGGTATGATCTCCTATCAGATAGTTTTGTATCGTTGAGGTATGGCGGGGCCCTGTCCCGCCATAGTTGTTTATTTCCTTAGAGGTCTGTAGACATGCTGTACAGTTGGGATGTAACTGCAAAAACTTTGTATATATATATATGCCGGAAGGCACCCTTTTCTCAGAAACTGTGTCTCATTTACAATTGCTTCATGTCATGTTTTTATATTCCGCTGATTTTCTCTGATGTATGACTACTTGGGTGCCCGGGTAAGGCACCAGTCACGGGCCCCGGAACGGGTCGTGACAAAAGTGGTATCAGAGCAGTTAATCCTCGGAAAGTGTCTACAGACCGTATCTAGTAGAGTCTTGATTATCGGTGTGTTGTGCACCACACCAATAATCAGGAGGCTATAGGATATTTAGGATTGGTTTCCATTCTTCTCACTCTGAGATCGTGCTTTAGAGCTGTGTTAAAGTTGGACCCCTCTAACGTATTCCTTGTTCTGTAACAGTTATGCCTCCACGTAAGGCAACCCGGGCCCAGAAGGGCAAGGCAGCCGAGGGAGCTGCTAGTGGGACACCTAGAGTCACGAGGGCTCGAGCCCAGTCTATACCGCAGACGGCGAGTTCTATGACGCCAAATTTCAAATAGAGACCACAGCACCCACACCTCCCGCCCCACACCGCGAGGAGTTAGGGTACAAGGAGATGGCTCACTATTGGCTGGCCAGGCTGACATTTGAGATAGGCCGACGCGGCGCCCAGCCTCGCCTCAGCGCCGGTCGCACCCGTGGTGCACCCGAGGGCAGATAGTTTGAGGCTACGAGATTTCTTGAGTTGTAGCCCGCCAGAGTTTTACGGGTCGAGGCCGGAGGATGATCCGCAGGAGTTCATCCGTCAGCTACAGAGGATCATGCGAGTGATCAAGGCCTCAGAGACAGAGTCTGTGACCTTCGGTTCGCATCGGCCGCGCGATACCGCAATGATTGGTTTGATTCATGGGAGTTATCCCGGAGAGCACGCGTCCCCAACTACTGGGATGAGTTCTCGAGGCTTTCTCACTCACTTCTTGCCTCCACAGATGGCGAGGGCGCGGGTGATAGATTTTTACCGCCGAGGCGCAGAGGACGACCGCCGTGAGTACAATGTCGAGTTTGATTCATTGGCTCGATATGTCCCAGGCTAGTAGCGCATGGAGGATAGGGTGCACCGCCACGCCACCGCTAGATGACTATATGGCCGAGTCATGTGCGGGTGTTTCTTCACTGGTATGGACATTACCCGCACGCAGCTCATGCTCTTGGATGTGAGGCGTAGAGACCGCCGTTGACAGTGCAGCAGCAGGAAGACCGAACGGCAGGTCTTTTGGTGGCTATCGTGGTGGCGGCCTCGAAGCTAGCCTAGATTTGCACCACACCACCAGAGCACTCCTGCACCATCCTCAAGACACCGGAGATATTCGAGGCGCACTGGCCCCCGTGACTTGACATTTAGAGCAGCAGAGGTTCGCCGACGACCACCTCGCCGGTATGGCCGACGCGTAGATCCCACTTCGAGTTGTGGTGCTACGAGTTTGTTTCAGCCAGGCGCAGGTCACTATGCGAGGAACCGTCCCACCAGCGGCAAGGCCGATGGTGGGTCACCACCACAGTTCTTTCACGGGTCTTCTTCATCCTCGACAGCCACTCGCCCGAGGGCAAGGTACTCACGGACCAGCAGCCGCGCAGCAGGTCGTGGGCGCGGTCCCAGCCTAGCGGTCCTCGTAACCGCATTTATGCTTTGTCCACCGACAGATCGTGAGGCCTCACCGATGTCGCCATGTACCTTATCGGGCCTGGGTTTGATGTGTATGCTTTGATAGATCCGGTTCTACTGCCCTATATATCTCCCTTGTTGCTAGTAGGATAGGGATAGAGCCCGAGTCCATAGACCCTTTCGAGGTAGCTACGCCAAAGGTGATTCGTGGTAGCTCGGCGGGTATATGAGCCCGCCCCGTGACCATTTACGCCGTCGGACCTAGCCGACTTGATAGAGTGGAGATGATTGACTTCGACGTGATCATGGGATGGATTGGCTAGCTTCTTGCTACGCCAATGTAGACCGCAGAGAGAGTAGTACGGTTCCAGCTTCTGAGGAGCCGTTGTTGAGTGGGAGGGAGGAGCACCAGACGCCGAGGGTAGGTTTATTTCCTACCAAGGCTAGGAAGATGGTGCGAAGGGTATATCTACCATCTCGTCGGGTGTTTGATAATCAAGCCGCGTACCAGATTTTCATCGATTCGATGGTCGAGAATTCCCAGACGTGTTTCCAGACGACCTCCCGGGTATCCCTCCTGAGAGGGAGATCGAGTTTTGTATAGATGTGTTGCCAGACACTCGGCCTATTTCCATTCCGCCATACAGAATGACACCTGCCGAGTTGAGAGAGCTGAAGGACCAGCTGAGAGATTTGCTGGAGAAGGGTTTTATCAGACCTAGTGTTTCTCCCTGGGGGGCGCCGGTATTGTTCGTGAAAAAGAAGGACGGGACGCTGCGCATGTGTGTTGACTACAGGCAACTGAACAAGGTGACCATTAAGAACAGATACCCCCTTCCCAGGATTGATGATTTGTTCGACCAGTTGCAGGGCGCGAGATGTTTCTCCAAGATTGATCTACGGTCGGGCTATCATCAAAGTGCGAGTCGAGAGGTGGATGTCCCTAGGATCGCATTCCGACCCAGACGCATTATGAGTTCAGGGTCATGTCTTTTGGGTTGACCAATGCTCCGGCGGTATTCATGGATTTGATGAACCGAGTGTTCAAACCATTTTTGGACACGTTTGTGATAGTGTTCATTGATGATATCTTGGTTTATTCTCGCTCAGAGCAGGAGCATGCGAGCATTTGGCGATCTTGCCGATTCTCCAGACCAGCAGCTTGTACGCCAAGTTTTCCAAATGTGAGTTTTGCTGACTTGATGGCGTTTCTTGGGCATATTGTCGGGCTGATGGCATTCGAGTGGATACGCCAAGATCGAGGCGATCGGGACTTGGCCTAGACCTACTACTCCACTGAGGTTCGCAGCTCGGGCCTTGCGAGATATTATCGGCGTTCATGGAGAAGTTTGCTTCTATCTCTCGCACTATTGACTAGGGTGACTCGTAAGCGACCAAGTTTCAATGGACTGATGCTTGTGGCGGGGTTTCCAGCTCTTGAAAGAGAGACCGACGACCGCCTCGCTCTTACTCTTCCGCAGGTCCGGATGGTTATGTCGTGTATTGTGATCGCGCCGCATCGGGTTGGGATGTGTTGATCGCAGCATGGCGGTTATAGCATATGCATCCCGACAAACCAAGAAACACGAGAGGAATTACCCCACCCATGATTTGGAGTTAGCGGTGTGATTCACGCCTTGAAGATCTGGAGGCACTATTTGTATGGGGTTCACGTGGATATTTTTACGCACCACAAGAGCCTCCAGATATCTTCACCAGCAGGAGCCGAACTTACGCTGCAGACGGTGGTTAGAGTTGCTTAAGGATTACGATGTTGATATCCCGTACCACCCGGGAAGGCTAATGTTGTCGCGTATGCTCTTAGTCGTAGGTCGATGGGAGCCTATCGATGTGCAGCAGAGAGGAGGACATGGTTCGTGATTTGCATCGATTAGCGAGCCTGGTGTCCGCTTGATTGATTCGATAGCATGGGGTTAGAGTTCGTGAGGTTGTCGAGTCTTCCATCGCCGCGAGGTGAAGAGGCAACAGATTCGAGATCCGCTTTGACACGTTATCGTGATACAACTCTTCCCGAGGCAAGGGTCCTTTGAGGTAGCACCGATGGGGTGCTAAGGTTTGAGGCAGATTGTGTGTTCCGGATGTTTCGGACTTGGCAAGAGTTCTTGGGGAAGCACACAGCGCGTGTTACTCTATCCATCCGGGGTCGACCAAGATGTACCACGACCTTAGATCTGTGTATTGGTGGGATGGCTTGAAGAGGGACGTTGCAGAGTTCGTAGCTCAGTGCCTATGTTGTCAGCAGGTGAAGGTAGAGCACCAGAGGCCTGGTGGTTTGTTGCAGGCGATAGAGATCCCGACCTGGAAGTGGGAGGTAATCAACATGGATTTTATCACAGGATTACCTCGCACTCAGAGGAGATATGATTCTATATGGGTTATCGTCGACAGGCTGACGAAATCAGCCCACTTTCTTCCCGTCAGGACGACTTTTTCGGCTGAGGATTATGCCAGACTTTACATCCGAGAGATCGTCAGACTGCATGGAGTCCCTACTTCGATCATATCGCATGCAGGAGCCCGGTTACGCTAACTTCGGAGGTCCTTCCAGAGGTTTAGGGACGCAGTGAGCACGAGTAATCGCATTTCATCCACGCAGCACGGACAGCAGAGCGCACTATCCGCACTTCGAGGATATCTTTGCGAGCCTGTTATTGACTTCATGGTAGTTGGGAGGATCATTTGCCTCTAGTTGAGTTCGCGTATAATAATAGCTACCACTCCAAAGATTCGATGGCGCCTTATGAGGCCTTGTATGAGGAAGTGCGATCGCCTATAGGTTGGTTCGATGTGGGCGAGGTGCGGCTAGTGGGACCAGATTTGGTGCAGCAGCGATGGATAAGGTGAAGCTTATCCGAGAGCGGCTATCGACAACCGAGTCGCATGTAAGTCGATGCAGATCATCGTCGTCGACATCCGAGTTCGCGATTGATGATTGGGTTTTCTGAAGGTGTCACCCATGAAGGGTGTGATGAGATTCGGGAAGAAGGGAAACTCACCCAAGGTACATTGGGCCGCTTCGCATTGTCCGCAGGTAGGCAAGGTTGCCTATGAGTTGGATCTGCCGTCCGATCCGGAGGCATCCGGTTTTTCACGTATCTATGCCGAGGAGATGTATCGGATCCATCTAGTGGTACACCCGATTGACGATGTCCAGTGACCAGGGGTTATCGTATGAGGAGATTCCCATAGCGATAGTCGATCGTCGTGTTAGGCGTCTGCGACCAAGGACGTGGCTTCCACAAAGTCTTGTGGCGAACGAGCTCGGGAGGAGATGACGTGGGAAGCCGGCGAGGACATGAGGCGAGTATCCTCACCTATTCCCCACACCTCCAGGTAATTCACTTTCCTACTTGTAAATTTTCATTATCGTTTATGCCTAAGTGTTGTTTTGTGGCCGTGTGTGGCATTTGCAAACTGTTTAAGTTATGAAGAACCTTATCGTTATCTGTCTTGGGAAGGAACATTCGGGACGAATGTTTCTAAGGAGGGGAGAATGTTATACCCCGTATTTCCAGAGTATGTACGTAAGGGAATACGTACAAAAAGTTTAGCCTTAAAGTTTAGGCTTGGACGATTTTTTTGGGCACAACTCGCAAAACGAATAGTTTTCCGACGAAACGTTTCCACAGCTTTCGTAGGGAAAATTCCGGCTATGTCATTTAGTATTTTTGCGGATTTTTCCGAGAGACGAAACATTTTGGACCAACGGGAGGGCGACACTTGGCACCCTCCAATTGGTGGACTTGAATCGTCCATGGGACGAATTGGAGTAAGTTTGGCACGTTTTTGTGCCTTGCACAAAGTCAAGGAGTTGGTAGGATATTTGTGTTTAGTTAATCCTCACCCTACACTTGCCTTGCACTTGTCTTAATCTTGGCCATTGGTTGGCCACCTCTTGACCTATTCAACTTGGCAGGTGGTTTTCGCTGAGAAGGTATGTGATTCTTCCTAAAGCATGATATTTTATAATATATATGTAGTACGGTAGACGTACATGTGTTAACTGAATAATAACTACGGCAATGTCTTTGACTTAAGCCTGAATAATACTTACGGCAATGCCTCACGGCTTAAGCCTGAATAACACTTACGGCAATGCCTCACGGCTTAAGCCTGAATAATAAAGAACTGAAAGCTTTTCAAAAGAATACTGAATCATTTTTAACAGAAGAGAACTAACTGGTTTTTAAAACAGAAGCTTAAGAGTTATACTAGCTTTATGGGAAGTTAGGTATAACCACTTAAGATTAATAAAAGGAACAGTTTACCTATGTGTTTGTAACAGACTTATATTGATTGGTGAAAAGAATAATAAAATGGTTTGATAAGTGGACATGATATGATGCTATGTGTGTTAGTGTCTTGTAACGTTTGTGTAAAAGAGTATTCTTGTTGTGCTTATGTTGTTTAACGATAAGCTGTTAGGTTAGTGTAACATCACTCACCTCTTGACATATTACCGGGTTAAGCCGCCTCCGTCGCGGGTAGACTCAGCGGTGATGCAGGACCATGATTCGAGAATACCTCATGCGGGTCCAAGGGACCTATGCGAGCTACGGAGTTCCGTGTTAGTGTGCGGGTTATACCTCATGCGGCTATGTGGCCGTGCGGACTACGAGTCGGGGCGATGCCGAGGAGTAGCTACCCTCGATGCGGGGTTATATACCCTATGCGGGCCTATGTGATTGGCCTATGCGGACTACGGGAGTCCATGAGTAGGCTTGCATGATGATACTACGGGCAATTGGCCCTGCTTCGATCATTCGCAGCCTAGAAAAGACTGCATTCGCTTACCTATCACGCTCTTGTTTGTGATGTGGCACTATGCGGTTTCCTTGGTTGTTTCATACATATTTGTAAACTAGTTTTAAAAATGATATGTTTTCATTTAAGTACCTTACAGTTTCACATACTTAGTACCTGTTGTACTGACCTCCTTCGGGGGGCTGCGTTCATGCCGCAGGTAAGGGCAAGCAGGTGCTAGATCCGCATCCTTAGGATCTTTTTGCTTTGGTGTCAGGAGCTCCATCTTCTCCGGAGGCTCTACTATTGGGTATGATCTCCCTGTTGTAGATAGTTTTTGTATCTTTGTCGGTATGGCGGGCCCTGTCCGCCATAGTTGTTTATTTCCTTAGAGGTGCAGAGACATGCTGCATACTGGGATGTAACTGCAAAAACTTTGTATATATATATATATGCCGGAAGGCACCCTTTTCTCAGAAACTGTGTCTCATTTACAATTGCTTCATGTCATGTTTTTATATTCCGCTGATTTTCTCTGATGTATGACTACTTGGGTGCCCGGGTAAGGCACCAGTCACGGGCCCCGGAACGGGTCGTGACATACCAGTACATAGTGATTGTATTGATACTACCTTGCTACATTATTTTTAAGTGCAAAGCAAGTGACCGGTTCCACCTCCATTCATTGAGACTAATCCCGAGGCTTGTTGTCGAGTTTTCCAGTGTGAGTATGCTTGATGGATCCGCAACTCAGAGACTCCTTCCTTAATACTTGTCTTTTCTTGCATTCTGAGACAATATTTGTATTTTGGGGACTTATATTATTCTATACTTATAGATTATTTATAGTGGCTCTAGTACTATTTCAGACCAGTTCCATGGGGTTGTATTAGTATTGTATTCCGCACTTACTTATATTTACATTTGAGACCTATATTTCCATTGTCGTATTTACTTTATTATTGTCAAATAAATGAGTAAGGGATGGGTTTGCCTACGGAGGTGGAAAATGGTAGGTGCACACACAACTAAGTGATTTTGGGTCGTGACAAGTTGGTATCAGAGTCTTAGGTTACCCAGTATATAAGTACAAGAGCATTTCTAGTAGAGTCTTGCGGATGGGTACGATGAGCGCCGTACTTATATGCGAGAGGCTATGAGACATTTAGAAAACTTCAACTTTTTTCATTCTTTCGTGCTACTTTATTTAAATTGGTATCTGGAATGTTGAAATTGGTATTTGATTTATTTCTATTCTCTCATAGATGGTGAGGACACAAGATCATATTGCGAGAACCAGCGCACCCGAGCCCACTGTTAGGGCCAGCACGAGAGAATGAGGATAGGCTAGAGGTCGAGGCTAAGCTAGAAGCCATAGTGCTGCACTGGCCAGGGGCATAGCTCCTGTCACGACCCGAACCCGGGCCCGTGACTGGTGCCTTACCCGGGCACCCAAGTAGACATACATCAGAGTAATCAGCGGAATATAAAACAAGACATGACATAATATGAAATATGAAACAGTTCATCTGAGAAAACTTGCCTTTCGGCATATATATATAACAACGAGAACAGTTACATCCCTATTTACAACTCGCCACAACAAAGCATGCACTCTAAGAATGATATGACAACAATGGCGGACGGGGCCGCCATACCCCTGAATGTAAGTACCTACAACGACAGGGACTATACCATCGATAAGCCTCCGAGAAACGGAGCTTCCCAAACGCTGAATCATGACCACATGGCGAGGATCAACAATCGTGTACTCTACCGCGGCATGAACGCACTTCAAGGAGGTCGATAACAGTACCAAGTATGTAAAACTGAAAAGTACTGAAGTAAAATCAAAGTATTTAAAACCATTTGCAAATACAACCAGTTCAACTGCACATAGTGCCACAACATAAACAAGAGCAAAATAGATATAATGTAACTGGTCTTTTCTAGGCCGCGAATGATCGAAGCTACGCCAATCTCCGATAGTATCATTATGCGTGCCTAATCACGACTTCCGCGCATCGCATAGGTCACACACGCACCCGCATGAGGTATTCCTCGACGGGGTAGCTAACCCCTGCATTCTCCCCGACTCCCGCAGTCCGCATAGTCTCATAACCGCGTAGTCACACTGCATCGCATAGGCATCCCCAGTCGGGATAAAACACCCGAATGATCAATCTCGAACTCCCGCACTCCGCATAGTCGCATTGCATCGCATAGCCGTATAGACCGCATCGCGGTGGCAAGCCCTGTATAACAAGTCAAGGGTAGGTGATATAATAACAGTACAACGGGCTTACCGTTTAACAACATAAGCACAACAAGGGAAAGCCCTTTACACAAACATCACAAGATACTAACACCCGTAGCATCCTAACATGTTTACTTATCAAATCAACAAGAAATTATTACAAGGCTATCACAAACCAACACAATCAAGTTATTCACACAAGGTACTTTCTACTTTATGTTAACAAGTTCGGGTTTTTATCCCCAAAGTATTTCATACATTAACTCTTTAAAAGATCCGCTTCTTTCACAAAAAGTCACACAATACCCGTAGTATAAAAAATAGAGTGACTATCTTTTTAAGTAAACCAAAACACTTCCCTTTGTAAAATCAAGTAACAACATTATTTTTCAAACGTTCAAGTTTGCCTAATTTCAAATGCTCAAGTTTCTCATTTTCAAAAGGTTTCGTAGTTCATAGTTTTAATCACTTAATGATATAATTCTCCTTTAAAACAATTTGAGAAACATATGCCTTATGTGTGAGTAGGTTATTCTTGTTTATAACAATCTGATTAAAGCAGCCATGATCTAGGAAATGTAATATCATTTTGTCTCATCTTAGCTTCTATGCAGATGGAGGTTTCTACTGGTTTTAATAATACTTGATTAGTCAATACATTTCCCTTTATTAGCGCTGCAGTGGTTTGTTCGATTCTTATTCTGATTTCCGAAATCAGTAAAACATTATTCCCTTTAAAAACCAAGTACTCATTACTCACGAATGAAGTTTCACACTTTTTAACAAAATTCATATTAAATTAATTAAGTCAAGTCTCTTAACTTCTAAAATCAATAAACCATTCTTTTTATCTTTCTTAAGTCGTTATACCTAACTTCCCATAAAGCTAGTATAACTCTTAATCTTTTAAAACCAAGTATTACTCTTCTTTCAAAAACGATTCTTAATTCTTTTGAAATACTTCAAGATCCTTATTAATTAACACTCAAGTTAAAAGACATCGAGGTAAAACCATGTTCAGTTAACACACGTACGTCTACCGTACTATATATATATTCTTTTAAAATATCATGCTCAAGAGGATAGGAAGAATCACATACCTCGCGACGATTACCGACAATTAGCAAATAGCTCCAAAGTACTGAAATCCTGCTAGCCTTCTCATATCATGAACTATCAATGGAATTCATAGAATGAACTATCACTTGTAAAATCAAAGGCACTTCTCATATCATGCATCACTATAGCTTAGGCTTCAATGGAATTACGTACGTCCGTCGTACAACCATTTCATACAAATCATGCCAAAAGAAGAAAGGATAGTTTCACATACCTTATCGGCTATACCAACACGATAAGTAGAATACGTCTCAATTAGTACTTCAACCTATAATAACAATAACACGTCTATAAACTTCATGAATACAAGTATACGCTATACCACATAATGACTCTCCTTTCATATAAAAATTTGGGTAGCACTTCCCCTCTTTATACATACATCCACAACTTACAAACAAGGCCAATAACATCAATAACCAAGTACCAATTAAGGACTTAACCAAAATAGCAACCAAGGTGATTTATACATCTACTTCTCATGTTAATCCGGTCTCTTAATCCATATAAAACAGTCCACTAAAACAGTCCATACTTCCACAACAACAAGGGTGAAATGTGAAGCTTTTATACACCTTTCTACACCCTTATTCCTTTACGACATACGTTAGAAATTTACCACATTAAACATGCATAATTGTAACTAAATTTCCATCATAATAACTCCACAAAACATTCCTTAAAACAGCACAACAACGTCCCATAGTTTCATACAGTTTTTGGCCAACAACCAAAATCAAACCCCTTTTCTTAACTTCTTAAAATCCAATTCATATTTCAACACTTTTATATAAACCATATCAACTTTCAATAATAATATTCCTTCATTTTAACATGCAATAAGTGACGATAACAACAACAATAACCAACGAATCTAATAATATAAAAACTGTCCAAAATCGACTAACATGCCAAAACTGTCTCATGCACTTTTTATTCTCCATTTTACTTAACACAAGTTCATCTCTTAAATATAACAGCATGTAACTTCCAATTACTTCAAGAGGAAGAAGAAATCTTACCTTAATCTTATGCACAAAATAGACCCTAAGTCTCGGCCCTACTTCACTTTTTTGCACCACTTCTTCAAGTTACAATCACACACACGTATCCTCTACAAGCTTGTAACCATCTTGCTTTCATGTTTTTTTTCCAACAAGTTCATAACAAGCTTAGGGTTTCAAGATAGTTTTCTTGCCAAAACCGTGACTCACTGTTTGGAGTATTACTCTTGGCTTAGAACTTAGTTAAGGAACTTAATCTTGGAAAATAATTAACTTTTGTTCTTCACTTGGCTTAGGATTTTCGAGACTTGAGGGCTAAAGAAGAGAGAAGAGAGGTTGATGGTGAGAAGATATTTGTGAGCTAAGGCAAATAAGTCTTGCAAGACTTGTATAATATAGGTGTATATAGCACAAGTGGAGGGGGGACCCATGAACCCCACTTGTCCACTTGTTCTTCTCTTATCAAAAAATATCCCACTTAGCCAAATTCTTGCAAATTTCGATGGTCACATACTTCACAATGCCAAGACTTAGTAATTCAACACTAAGTACATAACTCTATTAGAAAGGATCCAACTACTAGTATTAATTCTTGTTGTCATGATCCGAACCCCGGGCCCGTGATTGGTGCCCTATCTGGGCCCCCTTCTACCCATACATCATATAAAAATCAGCGAAAGCTCTAAGAAAACTCATGTTATAAAAATAGGCAAGCCGATGAGGCTGCCTCTATATATAAACGGGAACATCTCGACAACACAGTAGTACAACTGGCCAACAATATATATACAACTCACGCAAGTCCAGCCCACATATGAATACAGACCTCTAAGAGTTTGGACAGTAAACCATGACGGGACAAGGCCACGTCGTACCCCTGAACAAACATAACCATAATGGAAGACCTGTGCCAAAATGACAAGCTCCGAAATATTGGAGCTATCCCAAAATGCTGACCAAGGATCCTAAGCTCACGGATCATTCAACTGAGTACCTAATACCCGCGGGCATGCACGCAGCCCCCCGAAGGGGGTCAGTACAACAAGGTACCAATTATGTAAACATGAAGTACAGTAAATAAGATCATAACTGTACAAAAGATGACAGAGACAAGTATGAAAATCAAATACCAGATCCAACCGTGCCATATAAAATAAGAGCCAACTGTACCTTTTACCACTGTATCACTGTACCACTGTATCATTGTATCACTGTACCACGGTACCAATGTACCAATGAACCACTATACCACTGTACTTTATAGAAATAAGAGTCATCGTATCTGTTTTCATATAACGCATCCTGACCCTTTTGTGAGGGACTCGACGAACTCAATATAATGTATTCCGGCCCTTTAATGAGGGACTCGGAGAAATGGAATAATAACACTTGCACGAATAGCTACCATAAGCAACCTTGTACAACTTAACTCATTTTTGACTCTCAAAGGAATAAAACCAAGGTACCAACATCTCATGTACCAATCACATATACGAACTTTTCATTTTAGCTATGCCAAGGTACCAACATATCATGTACCAAACACATATAAAATCTTTCATTTTAACTATTGTTAGCGATTATCCTTATGCTTTACGCAAGTGTACGTATCGCTCAAGTAATATAGTCTTGGTAAGACCGAATATCGTCCTCAGGGACTGGTTTTCAATTACCAAACATCTATCCTAATTTATCTATTTGACTATCGATATTTTGTTTTGGTTTAATCTATAAACGATTGAAGTAATTGCAGAAATTAACTAAAATACTTTATTTGAATCAGTTATGGTGGAAATAGGGTTTCCAATCTCCTCGACTATCCACTCGCTTTAATCCTTAATGCAGCAATAAAGGTTCTTCTTCTATTTTAAGATAGCAAGTTAGCTAGACTGTTTTATATTCCGGTTAGGATATATAAACGCTCAACCCCAGTGCAGAAATCTTCTATATTTCTATGATAGATTTTACCACATAGGAGGATTAAGAACAATAACCTATGAAGTTACACAAGTATCGGGGTACTTTCGTACACGATTTTAACTTATGTTTATTCAACTACAACATATCAAAATCTCCCCTCCCGGTTCTTGATTCGAAATCATATACGTGATGATAACTAGTGATCAATTAATTATCAAACAATCAAACCAAATATTGAATAAATCTTAACTATATGAAGAAGAAACCAAAATACTGCATTAATTCATAAAGACGAGTTTCAAGCGATTCTAAAGGAAAACTCTAATTAAAAGTTTAGCTCCTAGCCATAGACATGCTAAGAACCAAATTAATATCCAATATGAACTAAATTAAAATAAAGCAAAGAAAAGAAAATACTTTGGAACAAGTCTCCAATCTTGTAGCCTCCAAAAAATATCTTGTGTTTTGAAGAAAGGTTGAGTCACCCTTAAAAAATCTGCCCAAGGGGCCTTTTATAAGCTCCAAAAACGTGTACCCTTTTCCTCCTCGCCCTTGGCCAATTCCCTTTCGGATCTGGACAATTTTCCGCCGCAGCCCTGCTGACTGGCGCCGCAGCGCCTTAACTCTTGTAGCCTCTCAGATCTTTGGCGCCATGGCCCTGCATTCCTGCGCGACGGCGCTGCTTCACCTTTGTTCATATTGTCAGTTTCATCAATTTTTGGCTCGGAAACTTCCTTTTTTGCCCAATTATTTCTCTTTTTCGCCACATTACCTTTTTAAACCACTGTGACTCAAAAGAAAGAAAAATACCCTAACACGACACATATTTGAACAAAAATGGGTAAAATACTAACTAAAATGACTCTAAAAGTGCATATAAAATATGCCTAACAAACACCCCCAAACTTAACATTTGCTCGCCCTCGGGTAAAGATCAAAACAGAATCAAAGACACAAAAGAAAATAAAAGACTCAAAGACTCTGATCAACTTGCTGCACAAATGTCACTAGAAAAATATAAATGTAAGTTGGGATAATATACATGAACATATATAGGATGGATTTTTAGCAATCTAGAATTTCAAGTCAGATATTTTGCAAATTCATTTCAACCATGCTCAATGGAAGTACAAATGCCTAACCTATGCATGTCAATTTCAAAATTCTATGGCACGTTTCAGAACGACTGCCCGGCTTCGCATCGTGCCTTACCCAGGCACCCTAGTGATACAAACATCGAGAAAATCAGCGAACACAAAACAAGAGTCATTTAACAAGAGATAAATGAATAAACAGCAACCAAAACACAGTTTTCAAGATATACATAAAACACGAACAGTTTAATCCTTTTACAACCCCCGCCACAACAAGATTACATGCACTCTAAGATATACATGACTATGACGGACAGGGCCCGCCATACCCCGAATGTACAAGAACCTACAACTCGTGGAACACCTACCAAAAGATAAGCCTCCGAGAAACGGAGCTTCAAATGCTACAATCGTGATCCTATGGCGAGGAACCACGGCCGATGTACCTCTACTGCAGATGAACGCAGCCCCAAGGAGGTCGATAACAGTACCAAGTATGTGAAACTGCATAACATCAGAATGAAATCATACTAGTCTATATAAAGCAGAGACATGTATGATAACCAAACTACTCACAACATAAAACATCATCACTCCAATATAACTATGGGTCTCACGCCCACAACATCAATCGTTCGCATTATGGCCGTGCCGAATATCGTGACGGCAGGTATACATGTCCATGATGCAACAATAAGACAAAGAATCCAAATGGAAGCATACCCGCGCTACGCGTCGTGTCGAGATGTCCAAAGGAAAAATAAGACAACATTCCAAATGGACGATACCCGCGCTACGATCGCGGTCGGTATGTCCAAAGGGAAAATAAGACAACATTCCAAATGGGCGCATACCCGCAGCGCTACGATCGTGTCGGTATGTCGAAAGGGAAATCACAAGGCGATAATCAAAATGGAAACATACCCGCGCGCTACGATCGCGGTCAAGATATCCAAAGCGATTAACCACAAGACCTTAACCAAAATGGAAGCATACCCGCGCGCTACGATCGCGGTCGATATGTCCAAAGCGATTAACAACAATAATACTATCAGCGAACGCACTGCGGAATTTCTCCGCCACACGCCAAGACGCCCAAGTAAGTTCTCAACTACCAACCGACTCTATCGAGAGACGCGTAAACACGAAACACAACGATTGTACAATAAAGGCTATCATCACAAGATAGGCAAGTTTCACAACAACAAGCATAGGCAAGTTTCACAACAACACAAAGTACTTTCATTTTATGCCAAAGTCCGGGTTTTAACCCCAAAGTACTACATACGTTAAGTTCTTTTAAAAGAGATCCATTACTTTTATAAAAGTCACCCGATACCCGTAGTATTAGAATGACCAACCCACCTTCCTTTTCAAAATCAAGTAACAACATTCTTTTCCTAAGTTCCAGTTTGCCTAGTTTCAATTACTCAAGCTTCTCATTTTCAAATGGTTTCATAGTTCCCAAACTTAATCACTTGATTCCTTTTTAGAGCAATTGAGTAACATATGTCATATATGTGAGTAGTTTATTCTTGTTTATAACGATCTTATTACAGCAACCATGATCTAGAAAATGTAATATCATTTTGTCTTATCTTAGCTTCTATGCAGATGGAGGTTTCTACTGGTTTAAATACAACACATCATTATTCAATACATTTTCCTTTATTAACGCCGCAGTTGGTGCTGCCGATACACATTCCGATTCCCAAATCAAGAAACATTATCCCTTTAAAACCAAGTACTCATTACTCACGAATGAGGTTTCACACAAGCATCCACATTAAAACAAATAAGTTAAGTCTCTTATCTTATAAGATCAAGTCTCTTAACTTCTAACATCAGTAAACCATTTTCACTTACATAAGGTCGTTATAACTAACTTCCCATAAAGCTATTATAACACCCTATGTTTTAAATCAACCAAATCACTTAGCACATGTATCGTCTACCGTACTACATAGTTCACAACAATCATGCTAGAAAAGATAGGAAGAGGTTCACATACCTCGCGACGATTTATCGACAATAAGCAAAATGCTCCAAGTACTACAACCTGCTAGCCCTTTCCACCTCGAGTAGAATACGCTACTCTTAGTACTTTCACCTATAAAGGTCACAAACGTCTATTAACCCCAAAACACAAGTTTTCTATCTTTCTAAAGAAAATTCGAAGACCTCCCCAACAACAGAAATCTCCTCCTCTATCGAGGCCGGCTACCAAGCCAACCAGGGGGGGGGGGGGTTTACACGTCTACCCGGACGTGTACAATTCTACACAAGTCTACTGCAATACCTACCTATGTAAATACATTCGATTCGATTCTTTATTCTTCAGCTTAAGTCAAAAGACATCCGAATACTAAGTAGTTCTATATATAGTATACTTCAACTATATATGCTAACAAACATGTAATTTCCAATTACAATAGAGGACAAGATAATTACCTCGATAAGCCCATAATTATCCTAGTTTAAATGTCGATCCTGAGCAATCGTTTAGCTCCAACTCCGCGCGCTCCAAACCACTCCAAACAACCCTTAGAAGTTCTAACCAACTTCTACTCAAATACTTCAACCAACTATGAAGATTTCCTTAGGGTTTCGGTTTGAGACTAAAAGGACAAAAGGTAGTATTTCCGGACTCTACGAATAGAGGGATCTTTGGAATACTACAAGGTACAAGGCTAAGGTATTGTGGGCATTATAACAATACTAGGAGTATTTCTATACCACAACAAGGGTATTATACGAAACAACTAGGCTAGTGGTACCCCACGGCCAAGCCTCACTCAAAGGGGGCCTCTACCAAAGCTCCACAAGGGGAGGGCTTTGGGCGATTTCAACTCACAAAGGGAGAGATTTCAAGACTTGGAAAATGATTTTTGGATGAAGAAAGTTCATCAACTAAGGGGGTATTTATAGCAAACCCAAAGGCCAACCAATGGCCAAGATCTAGTCAAGTGCAAGGCAAGTGTAAGGCCAAGATCAAGCCAAGTGCACCCTAGCCCCTACTCCTTAAAACCTCACAAATATCTACACAAATATCTAGCACCACAAGCCCTCAGTTCGCCAAGTCGCCCCACTTGTCTCCATTGTAGGTGACACATGTCACCTCCCGTTGGTCCAAAATGTTTCGCCTCTCGGAAAAATCCGCAAAAATACAAAACGACATAGCCGAATTTTCCTTCGCAGTTACGCAAAACGTTTCGTCGAAAAACGACTCTAACCGGGTGTTGTGCACAAATGTTATTTCGGCCAAGGGTGCCACATGGGGGTGACACGTGTCGCCCCCCGATTCGCCCAGAATATTTCGTCTTCCGAAAATATCCAAAATACCGAAAACTCAAAAACAAAGCGGCCCACAAAACCAGAATTTCTCCCGTGGGCCCCACGTGACCATTTCCAAAAATAAAATCTCAAAATTCTAATATAATCTATGAAGTCCAAATACCAAACTGGGAATCCAATTCCATTAACGAACCTTTTCTTCACAAATAACCTAAACTTTTCCGCGAAAACTCACATCTTTCTTTCTTTCCAATCTTTCGCCAGATTCTCGCACGCACGTCCTCGCATACATACTGCGGAAATACGGGTATAACATTCTCCTCCTTAGAAACATTCGTGCCGAATGTTCCTTCACAAGACGGATATCGATGAAGCTCTTCTAACAAATTGCCAACGCCACAGCTTGGCCACGAAATAACACACGGCCTCTTCTTTCCTTACTCGTCGTGCCCTTCTCGAACGCTTGAACTCTCCCAGTACGTACCATACTTCAGTCATTACTTGTTCGAAAATCTCCGAGTCACTACCTCCAAACTTGGTCATCTTACTAACCTCAAACTTCCTTAAGGCCATTCCCGGCCTTTACGAACCGCTCGTCGAACGCGTCCACGAACTCATACGATGATCATACAAACTTGGGCCTAGCACCCTCGTGACCTACCACCGCGGGACCACCTAACTGACCCCACCCCAAACCGGTTACGGTTGACCCGCAAATGGTCCTCAACCCGACCCCAATCACGCTAAACTCTTGTTCCGATCCTAACAATCTTACTAATTCACATCATGAAAGCTACCACTTCCATCTCACACTACCCATGGACTTATCACACAAATAAATCCCACGTATACTACTCACCCTTATAAAGGTCAAACATAAAACGAATCTTTTACTCAAGACGACCTTACCTCTAAGGTCTCAGTCGTGAAATAGTCTAAGGTTCACACTTACCATGCCTCCATACGTATCCTTCCAACTAACCATGCATTCTAACTCACACATATCACAATGCTATCCGTACATAGCACACAATAATGAGATCATCATAACAAGCATACCAAAACTCTAGAGGGTTAAGGATATACACAAGCTACCGCCCACTCTAATCATAGGCACACTGCAGGCGCATAGGCGTAGAAGGTGATAAACCAGCCACAGATCCTCGGCGTCGAGTCGTAACATCCGCGCTACCCTTGGCCTGACAGCCTCGCAAATGGCCCCGCTGGCCGCATGCAAAACAAACTCCCAATCTAGCACGACACTCTCCAAAATGGAGTCTACCACAATGGTCACAACGAGGTAGGGGTGGCTTCACCGTTAACACCCCGCTCGCCAAAATCTGAACCTCGAGCCCCGACCGCTTCCTCAAGGCGGTGGAGGACCACTGCAGACGGTGGGGGTATATAACTAGCTCTTCCGAGGCGGTCCGCCTCGAAAGCCACCAAAGGACCGCCGCCCCGGCCCTCTTCTGGCGATCCGTGTCATTCCGTCGACCCTCCGTGCCTCACATCCTAGTGCATGAGCTGCGCACGGGCAATGTCCATGCCCTAAGAGAAACACCCGCACAAGACTCACCATATAATCATCTAGCCCGTGGCGTAGCGATGCACCCTATCCTCCATATCTGCAACTAAGCGCAGGACATATCGAGCCAAAGAATCGAACTCGACATTGTACTCGACAAGGTCGCCTCTCGTCTCGAGAACAAAAATCTTAGCCGCGTGCCCTCCTCATCTGCGGAGGCAAGAAGCGTGGAAAGCCCCCGAAAACTCATCCCATTCTGCTGGAGGTGCATGCTCTCCCCGGGAAAGCTCCCATGAATCAAACCAATCGACTGCGGTATCACGCAGCCGATGCGAACCAAAGGTCACAGACTCGGTTTCTGAAGCCTTGATCACCCGCATGATCCGTCAGAATCGCCGGATGAACTCCTCGGATCATCCTCGTGCCTCGACCCATAAAACTCGCGGGCTACAACTCGTAAAGTCCTGTAGCCTCAAACTATCTCGCTCGGGGTGAACCATGGTGCTCTGGCCAATCTGAATCGCCGTGATCCGCAAATATCCTCATATCTCGCCACGACCACGGCCAAGAATCGCCATCTCCTTGTAACCCATCTCCTCTCGCCTGCATCGTGGACCGAGGCTCAGGTATTGCGGTCTCAGCAGCCATTGCTGCGGCTCTAACCTCTGCTGGGGCTGGCGGCGTCACAAAACTCGCCGTCGGAAGCACTGTCTCAGTGCATCGACCGCTCGCGCTCGAACTCCTCTCAGATCTCACTAGCGCCTCCTACGCCTTGCCCTTCGGGCTCGTTGCCTTGCGCGGAGGCATAACTGGTAAAAACGAGATACGTCAGAGGGGTCCAACTTACAACACAGCTCTAAGGCACGATCTCAGAATGAGAAGAATGGAAACCAATCCTAAATGTCTGCGACCTCACGATTATAGATGTGGTGCACAACACATCGATAATCAAGACTCTACTAGACACGTGCAGACACTTTCCAAGGATTAAGCGCTCGATACCACTTTTGTAACGACTGCCCGGGCCGCATCGTGCCTTACCTCGCACCCTAGTGATACAAACATCAGAGAAAATCAGCGGAACACAAAACAAGAGACATTTAACAAGAGATAAATGAATAAACAAAGCAACCAAAACAATGCCTTCAGATATACATAAACACGAGCAGTTTAATCCTTTTACAACCCCGCCACAACAAGATTACATGCACTCTAAGATATACATGACTATGACGGGACAGTGGCCCCGCCATACCCGAATGTACAAGAACCTACAACTCGTGGAACACCTACTAAAAGATAAGCCTCCGAGAAACGGAGCTTCAAATGCGCTGAATCGTGATCCTATGAGCGAGGAACCACGGCCGATGTACTCTACCTGCGGCATGAACGCAGCCTCAAGGAGGTCGATAACAGTACCAAGTATGTGAAACTGCATAATATCAGAAATGAAATCATACTAGTCTATATAAAGCGAGACATGTATGATAACCAAACTACGATTCACAACATAAAACGATCATCACTCCAATATAACTATGGGTCTCACGCCCACAACATCAATCGAGTTCGCATTATGGCCGCATGCCTCTAATATCAGACGGTGTAGACATGTCCATGATGCAACAATAAGACAAAGAATCAAATGGAAGCATACCCGCAGCGCTACGATCGTGTCGTGATGTCCAAAGGGAAAATAAGACAACATTCCAAATGGACGATACCCGCAGCGCTACGATCGTGTCGATGTCCAAAGGGAAAAATAAGACAACATTCCAAATGGACGATACCCGCAGCGCTACGCATCGCGGTCAAGATGTCCAAAGGGAAATCACAAGGCGATAATCAAAATGGAAACATACCCGCGCGCTACGATCGTGTCGATATATCCAAAGCGATTAACCACAAGACCTTAACCAAATGGAAGCATACCCGCGCGCTACGCATCGTGTCGGTATGTCCAAAGCGATTAACAACAATAATACTATCAACAGAACGCACTGCGGAATTTCTCCGTCACCGCCGCAAGACGCCCAAGTAAGTTCTCAACTACCAACCGACTCTATCGAGACGCGTAACACGAAACACAACGATTGTACAATAAAGGCTATCATCACAAGATAGGCAAGTTTCACAACAACAAGCATAGCAAGTTTCACACAACTCAAAGTACTTTCATTTTATGCCAAAGTCCGGGTTTTAACCCCAAAGTACTACATACGTTAAGTTCTTTAAAAGAGATCCATTACTTTTATAAAAGTCACCCGATACCGTAGTATTAGAATGACCAACCCACCTTCCTTTTCAAAATCAAGTAACAACATTCTTTTCCTAAGTTCCGGTTGCCTAGTTTCAATTACTCAAGCTTCTCATTTTCAAATGGTTTCATAGTTCCCAAACTTAATCACTTGATTCCTTTTGAGCAATTGAGTAACATATGTCATATATGTGAGTAGTTTATTCTTGTTTATAACGATCTTATTACAGCAGCCATGATCTAGAAAATGTAATATCATTTTGTCTTATCTTAGCTTCTATGCAGATGGAGGTTTCTACTGGTTTTAATACAACACATCATTATTCAATACATTTTCCTTTATTAACGCTGCAGTTGGTGCTGTCGATACACATTCTCGATTCCGAAATCAAGAAACATTATCCCTTTAAAAACCAAGTACTCATTACTCACGAATGAGGTTTCACACAAACATCCACATTAAAACAAATAAGTTAAGTCTCTTATCTTATAAGATCAAGTCTCTTAACTTCTAACATCAGTAAACCATTTTCACTTACATAAGGTCGTTATAACTAACTTCCCATAAAGCTATTATAACACCCTATGTTTTAAATCAACCAAATCACTTAGCACATGTACGTCTACCGTACTACATAGTTCACAACAATCATGCTAGAAAAGATAGGAAGAGGTTCACATACCTCGCGACGATTTATCGACAATAAGCAAAATGCTCCAAGTACTACAACCTTGCTAGCCCTTTCCACTCCTCGAGTAGAATACGCTACTCTTAGTACTTTCACCTATAACGGTCACAAACGTCTATTAACCCCAAAACACAAGTTTTCTATCTTTCTAAAGAAAATTCGCAAGACTCTCCCGCAACAACAGAAATCTCCTCCTCTATCGAGGCCGCTACCAAGCCAACCAGGGGGGGGGGGGTTTAACCGTCTACCCGGACGTGTACAAGTCTACAAAAGTCTCCGCAATACACCCTATGTAAATACAGATTCGATTTCTTTATACTTCAGGCTTAAGTCAAAAGACATAGCCGAATACTAAGTAGTTCTATATATAGTATACTTCAACTATATATGCTAACAAACATGTAATTTCCAATTACAATAGAGGGACAAGATAATTACCTCGATAAGCCCAAAATTATCCAAGTTATAATGTCGATCCTGAGCAAGGTTTAGCTCCACCCGCGCGCCCAAACCACTCCAAACAACCCTTAGAAGTTCTAACCAACTTCTACTCAAATACTTCAACCAACTATGAAGATTTCCTTAGGGTTTCGGTTTGAGACTAAAAAGGACAAAAGGTAGTATTTCCGGACTCTACGTAAAGAGGTATCTTTGGAATACTACAAGGTACAAGGCTAAGGTATTTTGGGCATTATAACAATACTAGGGGAGTATTTCTATACCACAACAAGGGGTATTATACGAAAACAACTAGCTAGTGGGGTACCCCACGCCAAGCCTCACTCAAAGGGCCTTCTACCAAAGCTCCACAAGTGGGAGGGCTTTGGACGATTTCAACTCACAAAGGGAGAGATTTCAAGACTTGAAAATGATTTTGATGAAGAAAGTTCATCAACTAAGGGGGTATTTATAGCAAACCCAAAGGCCAACCAATGGCCAAGATCTAGCCAAGTGCAAGGCAAGTGTAAGGCCAAGATCAAGCCAAGTGCACCCTAGCCCCTACTCCTTAAAACCCTCACAAATATCTACACAAATATCTAGCACCACAAGCCCTCACGCCAAAGTCGCCCACTTGTCTCCATTGCAGGTGACACACGCCACCCTCCCGTTGGTCCAAAATGTTTCGTCTCTCGCAAAAACCCCCAAAAATACAAAACGACATCGCCGGAATTTTCCCTTCGCATTTTACGAAAAACTTTTCGTCTAAAAACGACTCTAACCGGGTGTTGTGCACAAATGTTATTTCGGCCAAGGGTGCCACATGGGGGTGACACGTGTCGCCCCCCGATTCGCCCAGAATATTTCGTCTTCCGAAAATATCCAAAATACCGGAAAACTCAAAAACAAAGCGGGCCCCACAAAACCGTAAATTTCTCCCGTGGGCCCCACGTGACCATTTCCGAAAATAAAATCTCAAAATTCTAATATAATCTATGAAGTCCAAATACCAAATCTGGGAATCCAATTCCCATTAACGAACCTTTTTCTTCACAAATAACCGGAAACTTTTCCGTCGAAAACTCACATCTTTCTTTCTTTCCAATCTTTCTGCCGTATTCTCGTACGTACGTCCTCGCATACATACTCTGGAAATACGGGGTATAACATGTTCACTTGCTATTCTCCACTAATCATAGACATAAATACTAAGATCTTCATGACTTTTCAGGGTTGTAATGTAGACTTAGGCATGGGTAGGTAAAAATAAGCAGTTAGGCTCAAATTACGTACCATAAGCTATTTTCATTCAACTCATTCTTCCTCCTTTTTGACTTTCTTTTTTAGTCTCATACCTATCTGTTACACCTCATAAGTTAAGACAATAATTAAGAACGTCATTAAGGATTAAGATTCAAATTTTCGAATTTAAGTATATTCTTACATGTTAATGCGTAATAATTTAGGCACGACGAGTGTGATGTCGGAAAGTTCTCTAATGATAGTTGAATATATATAAATATACATATCCCGTTATGGATTAGTAATGTTTATAAGTTACGACAACGAGAAAGCGAGGCGTATTGGAATTCTCGGGAACTAAAGGACATGAGAGTTAAGATTTATTACTTGAGGGATTTATTTAGTTTAAATAAACAATTAGAGGGGCAAAGTTTAACATGTAGGGGGACCAAAGTGTATTATTGGAAATCTGAATTTTTTTAATATTACCCTAGCACATTTGTCTTCAACACTTAGACACAAATCTCTCTAACTCCCCTCATCTCCCTCTCTCTAATGATTTCTTGCTCCCTCCCCATAGAAAAATTATAGTTATTTTCCCCTCCTTACACTACATTGTTCACCAAAAATTTGGAATAAAAAAACAACACCCAAATTGTGGGCAAAAATCAAAAAAAACTGGGCAGCAAAATCAGCCCTCTGGCCGTGACCTTCAAACTCAAAAACATAGATGTTTGAGATAAGGTTTTGAAGGAAAAATGTGTATAAATGATGGTTTAACATTATTGAATGGTTGCATGTGGAATTGGAGTTGAAGAAGTAAATAATTAGAAGCCACAAATGAGGGAAAATTTGGGCAGAAATCGGGATTTGCTGGCAGATATTTAGTCAACTTTGGAGGGGTACATATACTAGTATATTAGGAGGTTTTAGGTGTTTTAAAATCCTAAGATGAAGTTCGTCGAGTCTAGTTTCCAACGCAATAAACCTCTCGTCGATAGGACATTTTAGTAGAGAATTATAGACGTTACAAGTTCAGCTGACAAAGCAATGACTAAACATCGGGACTGTTTTGGGAGTTAAATTAAGGTATGAAAATTCTTATTTCTATGCTATAATTGTAGTTTCATGTTGTTATAGATTAAGGAAATAAACTTGTGTTAAAATATCAAATTAAATTAAGGGAAAATTCGAAAAAACATGCATGTGATTGTTGAAATGTGTTGGACCGATTTTGAAGCTAATTCTATCAATTTTGGAGTTTTTGTGTTCAATGGTTGTGTTGTTATCATTATCACAAGTTGCATGTGGGAATTGAATAAGAAACCTTGATAATTAGGTTATAGTTTTCATAAGGAATTATTGAAACATGAATTGTATTATAAAAAGTTAAGAAAGAAAATATGAAATTGGTAATGTTATTGGCCAAATTTGTATGGAAATTAGTGGACATGTTGTATTGTAATTTAAGGGACTATTTTGGTGAATTATGGTGACGGAAATATGAGTTATGCATATACATACACATTATGGTAATCACTAATACATGTCCTAAAAAGATTAAAATGGAAAAAGGTGTTCTAAACTATAGGACTTAATCGTCCTGGTTATTGAAGTTGTTGAATTGTATAAGTGCAAAAGAGAAGGAATGTACACTATGGCGTAAAAAGAGTATTTGAGATTGTTTTGGTTACACCTTGGAATGGTGGTTGGTTATTGGTATTGTTGGTTAATTGTGGATACGCACATGTTAGTGTTGCTCGAATTTCTAAAGAAAAAAAGTCGTCTTTCGATACAACTTACGCTAGAAATCGTAGAATTAACGGGCGTCTTACCCTTTATTATAGATTGACGTACGAGACGGGACATATCTTGATATTGAGTTGGCTAGTTCGACTAAAAGGTATGTTAAGACAACTCCTTCTTTCTTTTGGCATGTTCTGCGTATAAAGATAACTGTGATGTTATTCCATAAGTTATTCTACTCTTAGAAGTTAAGGAGTATTTATATTATTGATTCTTTGCTAAAAGCATGTCTAAAGTTATTCCTAAGTCCTTATCAAGGCACATAGGAAAGAGGTTGGTATTCCTGAGAGTCTTTATTAAGCACTGAAGCCAATTTGACTCTGCAAATCCAAAGTAACCAATAAGTATTACACGATGGAACTGGTTTAATAAATAAGGAAAGGTATATTTTTAATAAACATGTTAAAATAAGCCATTGCAGCATTACATGAATAATGTATCGACAATCAACTATATTGAAATGATTAGACTTCCATCTGCATAGAAACTAAGATAAGACAAAATAATTTTACATTTCTAGATCACGGCTGATTTGATAAATCGTTATAAAAGATATAGACTACTAACGACTTGTAATAGTTTAACTAGGCAATTAGGATCTGTTATCGTAAATCATATTCATTATAGTATATGAAAGGAATTACTTGATTTAAGGAGGAGAGTGACATGATTTTATATGTATATGTTACTTGATTTAAAAAGTATGTTACTTGATTTTGAAAGCAGAAGTGCCTTGATACTACGGGTGTTAGTATCTTAGGGTGTATTACATGAAAGGATTCTTTTTAAAAGAAAGATGTGGTAGTGCCTTAGTTCTCTAAAATGAAAGTTGTTATAATGACTTAATGGGAAGTCAGAAGATGGTTTAAAATGTCATATGATTGCATTGTTACACCGAGTCCCATGGTGGGCCGAGACACGTTGCATGTACCTACCCGAGGATTATACGGAAATGATGTGAGAATGTCAATGATTAAGACTTATATATTATACGGAAATCATGTGAGAATGTCTATGATTAAGACTTAAAATATTATGGATATCATGTGAGAATGTCCATGATTACGACTTATATATTATATGGGAATCATGTGAGTATGTCCATGATTATTGTAAAAATTATGTAGTTGGATCAAGTGAGAATGTCCATGATTATAACATAAATCTTATTGTGAAACTTGTGTAAGTTGGATCATGTGAGAATGTCTATGATTACAACATAAATCTTATTGTGAAACTTGTGTAAGTTGGATCATGTGAGAATGTCCATGATTACAACATAAATCTTATTATGAAACTTGTGTAAGTTGGATCATGTGAGAATGTCCATGATTACAACATAAATCTTATTGTGAAAATGGTATAGTGGAGATCATGTGAGAACGTCCCTGATTTTGACATGATTTTCATACTTTGAAAGGGTACAGTAGAATTCCCCTTTTAAAATGACGCAGGTGATCCCATTTTTGAAAGGTATACTTGATTCTCATTTAGTAAGACACATTGACTCTCATTTCATAAGGCACAATCGACTCTCATTTTGGTAGGCACGGTTGATTCTCTGTCTTCCATGGTACAGTTGGGATTGGTATCTGATAATCTTACATGTCTCTTGTTATCTATTGGTCACTTATGATCTTTCTTTCAGTATTACATGTTTTACATACTCAGTACATTATTTCGTACTGACCTCCCTTTTCTCGGGGGGCTGCGTTTCATGCCCGCAGGTACAGGTTCTCAGGTTGGTGATCCGCCAGTCTAGAGTTTCCACTCAGCTGTTTGAGAGGGCTCCATTGATTCAGAGCTTAGTCAGTTTGGTACAGATCTTTAATCTTGGATCTACGTTCGTTCATATGTCATTATTGTACATCTAGAGGTCTGTAGATAGTTGTGGGTTAAACGTATGTAAACCTGTTTTGGTTAGTCATGATGTTATATACTGTGTTGAGGTGTTCCCGCGTACATGTGATACTATTTGGTGGCAGGATTGTCGGCTAGCCTGTTATGACATGTTGGTTAGTTGTGACTCTATATGAGACAGGTACACCCTTATGTAAGGCAGCCTTGTCGGCTTGCCTACTTTGGGCATATGTTATAGATGCATCGTTATGCTGCCGATTTTTTTTATTGATCTTGGCGTCGATTGGATTAGGTGTGACAAGTCAGTAATGGTGTTCAATAGGATTCCGGGTTGCTGCCCGTCGGGTCGGGTCGTGACAGAATGGTATCAGAGCAGTTAGTCCTCGGAATGTATACAGACCGTGTCTAGTAGAGTCTTGCGTATGGGTATGTTGTGCACCATACTTATACGCAAGAGGCTGCCGGACATTTAGGATTGGTTTCTACTCTTTCATCTCATAGATCGTGCAATAGAGCTATGTCATTAGGATAATTTCCCCCTCTTCCTAATAATTATTGTGGTTGCAGCTATGTCTCGAAAGACAGTGACAGTGGCTCGGAAGGGAAAATCAGAGTTATTCGGACTTGACTTGGTGCGTCAAGCCATAAGAGAAGTGAAAGAGTTTGAATTGAAGTATGATGACCATGTTTGGAGATACTAGGTCAACGTCAGGTAAGGTAACTCTTCAAAATCTTTTTCGTACCAAATAGGAGAATAAGTTAATAATTCATCACTTAAGGATGGTATCATCAGGGATTGGAACCAGGAGCAATATCCGAGATTACGTAAGTATACTAGAATATGTTGGAATAATGAAAAGTACGGCAAGTAAGAAATGAGTGAACAAGTGTTAAAAGAAATGAAGTTATTTGAAGGAATGGATATGTGGTCTTGCATGGCTTGATTTGATTATGGGGAAATATTGTGTTGTATGTAAGAGGATGACTATCCACAGGGTGATGTAAGAGATCAATATGACTATCTATAAAATGTGCAGACTCATATTTTCATGGCAGTAAAATGTGCTAAAATACCTTCCTCAGATAATGCAGATGTTTGAAGGTTACAGGCTAAGACTAGTAAGTAAGATAGTTAAATGGGAAGTGATTAATATGGACCTCATTACAGGCTTAC
Source organism: Przewalskia tangutica (assembly GCA_029844215.1). Taxonomy (NCBI): domain Eukaryota; kingdom Viridiplantae; phylum Streptophyta; class Magnoliopsida; order Solanales; family Solanaceae; genus Przewalskia; species Przewalskia tangutica. The sequence goes on from CM056718.1 coordinate 113,073,401, forward strand.
TCGTACTTAGAAGAAGTATACTCAATTGTTTCCTAGGCCTACAGGTAATTTAATCCAACTCCTTATTTGATTATAGTAAATTGGTGAATTGTATATGTGATGTATATTGTGGCCCTGTGAGGCATCGGTTGGATTTGCTGAATATATGTGGATAGACATTGTTATAAAGGGGACTCTGCCGAATTTCTGTAGTTTAAGACTTATTATAAACATTCGAGGACGAATGTTGCTAAGGGGGGAAGAATGTTACACCTTGTAAATTTAAGGCGATAATTAAGAATGTAATTAAGGGAATAGGATACAGATATTGATTATTAAGTATGTTTATATATATGTTAATACAGAAATTAGTATACTTAAGGATGTGATTCCGGAAAGATTTTTGGTAACGACGAGTGTGACGTCGGAAATTTCTTTTACGATAGTTATATATATATATCGTTATGGATTAGTAATGTAAATAAGTTACGACAACGAGAATACGAGGCTTTAGAAAATTCTCGAGAATTTAAAAGGAAACGGGAGTTAAGATTAAAAGGAGTGGGATGAAGGTTTATTAATTGGGGAAACTTGGGACCAAAGTGTAATATTCAGGGGACCAAAGTGTATTATTAAATTTTCAGATTTTAATTATAAATCTATTAAAACTCATCTTCTTAATCCCATGGTTCTTGGGATCGTCGAGCCATCTCATTTAAGGCGACTTCGAAATTCGATTTCGGTGGGAACCGGTTTTGATAATAGCACGCCTCATTCAATGGGTGCTACATTCGAAATTGCTCCTATTCCAACGGATCTTGGTAAGGCAAAAGTTGCGGAAGCTGAGGGGTTTTCTCTCCAAAAGATGCCTATTAACTCAACACATTTAATTGGCATGGGGAATGTAGAGTCATCTCGTTTTAATGGACTTCATAACTCGATTTGGGGGGAAACCGGTGTTGACAAAACCGAGAGCCCTAGGAACTTTAATACATTAATTGATAATGCATTAATACAACAAAAGACTTATGGGACACCGAATTTAATTGCTGAGAGAACCAAGGAAGCATCTCATTCAATGGGACATCGAAACTTGTTAAGGGTGGGAACCGAAGAGTCAACTCTTCTAATGAATTCAAAAGTTGCGGAAACCGAAGGGGCAACTCGTCCAAAGAGGTATGGAAACTTGATGGCTACGGGAACCGAAGGGTCTACTCTTCAAACGAGTCTTGGAAGATCAACTAATGTGGAAATCGAAGGTGATACACGTTTTTTGACTTCATTTGCGGGAACCAACAATGTACCTTTGGACCCTCAACCCTTCACTTCACTCGAAGCTGTAAATGCACCTAAGGATAAGCCTATTCCAAGGAAGAAGACTTATGCGGGGGTTTTTGCGGAGTCACGTTTGGAAGCAAAGGGTATGAAATTGCAATTTATTGAACAAGAAAGAGATATTGTAAAACTTGATGCGAATGATGAAGTTCCATTCGTTGAGACTTGGGGCTATTGTCTTATTGGATGTTTCACGGGTCCTTTCCCGGGACGTGAGGCACTGAATTCAATTGTTAAGGGATGGAATGTGAAGTGTCGAATCATTCCTTATGGAAATAGATGGACCGTCTTCCGTTTCAGGTCAGAGGATGATCGCTTTAAGGTGTTTCATGGTGGCCCCTACATGACATTCGGCAAAACATTGATGTTAAAACTAGTTGATAAGGACGTGATACTTTCAGATGATCTTTTCTTGAAAATCCCCGTTTGGGTGTTGCTACATGACATCCCCTTATCAGTTTGGAGTGAAACCGGTTTGAGTAAAATAGCATCGCGTGTTGGAATGCCTCTATACACGGATCAATTTACTAAAGAGAGGTCCAAAATGAACTATGCACGAGTATTGATCGAAGTCGATGTTAGTAAAGAGCCAGTCACGGAATTTAATGTAACGCTGCCAAGTAACGTCATGTATGTTCAAAAAGTGGAATATGAACATTATCCGGATTTTTGTTTTCTATGCCAAATATTTGGACATAGCCACTTAAAGTGTAAGAAGTTAAAGAAACAAGAGAAGCCTATGGAGACTTTCCAACCTCAAAATTCGACTGCCTTGCCTCATAATGGAAAGGATACGAATTTGCCCTCTATGCCCGGAAGTGTCGATATAGCTTGGAATCTTGATCGAACTTCGGGTGAAGATCAATTTGATGAACACCGTTTGCGGAATGCACATGATGTTCCCAATACAACAAAGGTGGGGAATAGAGATTTTAATCAAGTCAGGACCTTTGCCGAGGCAGCACGAGGGGGGTCTAAAACTCCTTTCGTCACGGGGTCCTTTAGAAGTGCTATGGGTATCGTGAATACGCCAAGTGTGTTGTCACGACCTGATCCCGGGCCCGTGACTAGTGCCTTACCCGGGCACCCAAGTAGACATTCATCAGAGTAACCAGCGGAATATAAAACAAGACATGAAACATATGTAAAAATGAGACACAGTTTATCCAAGAAAAGATTGCCTTTCGGCATGTATATATACATCAAGAGTGAACAGTTACATCCGAACTTACAACAGGACTACAGACCTCTAAGAAAGTAAACAACTATGGCGGGACAGGGCCCCGCCATACCCTGAATGTACATAAAGCTATAATGACAGGGAGATCATACCCAAAAATACAAGTCTCCGGAGAAACGGGGCTTTCCCAAAAGCAGAAACGGTGATCCTAGGAGCGGGGACCAACAACAGGAGTACCTCTACCTGCGGCATGAACGTAGCCCCCCGAAGGAGGTCGATAACAGTACCAAGTATGTGAAATCAGAAATCTTGAAATGAAATCAAAGCATTTTAAAACCACTTACAAATACAACCAATTCAACCGCACATAGTGTCATAGCATAAACAAGAGAAAAATAGATATAATGTAACTGGTCTTTTCTAGGCCGCTAATGATCGAAGCAAGGCCAATCGCCCATAGTATCATTATGCGAGCCTATTCCTGGACTCCCGCAGTCCGCATAGACCACCTAGGTCCGCATGAGGTATTCCTCGCATCGGGGGTAGCTAACCCTCGGCATCAACCTGGACTCCCGCAGTCCGCATAGTCACACAGACCGCATGAGGTATTCCTCGACGTAACACACCCGAGTGATCATCCCGAACTCCCGCGACTCGCATAGGTCACAGCACCGCATGAGGTATTCCTCGACGGGGCGCTAACCCTCGGCATAACAAGTCAGGGGGGTAAGTGATATAATATCAGCACAACTACTTATCGTTAAACAACATAAGCACAACAAGGGAACCCCCTTTACACAAACGTTACAAGACACTAACACACGTAGCATCATAATATGTCTACTTATCAAACCAACTTACCACACCTTCAGAAATCATTTATAAGGCTTTTATAAACAAATAAGTAAACCGTTTCCTCTTATCTTTCTTAAGTCGTTATACCTAACTTCCCATAAAGCTAGTATAACACTTAAGCTTGTTGAAAACCAAGTATTACTTTTCTTTCAAAAATGATTCATAACTCTTTTGAAATACTTCAAGATTCTTATTATTTAAAACTCAAGTCAAAAGACATCAGAGTAAAACCAATTTTAGTTAACACACGTACGTCTACCGTACTATATATATATATATATATATAAAATATCATGCTCAAGAGAATAGGAAGAATCACATACCTCCTCGGCGAAATCCACCTGCCAAGTCGAATATGTCACGCGCAGAGTATCAACCTATAATAGTCAAATACGTTTATCAACGTCTAGACTACTCTGTAGAATATTCTAAGCAGAATGTTCTTTATTCTAAGGAAAATTGGGCAGCACTTCCCTACCCGCCAAACTACACAAGTCTACTGTAAATACAGCCCAATGTAAGTACAGTTCAATTCTCTTATTTTATACCATCATTCTATTAATCTTATACTCATTTCTATACTACTACAGTATGTAATTTCCAATTACAATAGAAGGACAAAGATTATTACCTCGATAAGCCCAAAATTATCCAAGATTAAATGTCGATCCTGAACAACGTTTAGCTCCTAATTTGCACGCTCCGATAGCTCCCAGAAACCCTTAGAAGTTTCTAAACAACTTCTACTTAATACTTCAACCAACTATGAAGATTTTCCTAGGGTTTCGTTTTGTGACTAATGGATATAAAGTAGTATTTCCGGGCTTTTAGTATAGAGGTAACCTTGGAAAATTACAAGGGATTTAGGCTAAGGTATTTTGGAATAGTAACAATACTAGAAGACAACTTTTCTACCAAGGGGGTGGGGGGGGACTTGTTTCGGACGAGAGCTAGGGAAAGGGGGGGGGGAGTTTTTGGACGAGACTCTACAAGGGGGGGGGGGGAGTTTTTGGACGAGACTCTACAGGGGGGGGGAGGATTTTTGGAGACTTGGAAATTGTTTTTGTGGATGAAGAAGTCTTGCACTTAAGGGGGGTATTTATAGAACCTTCAATGGCCAAGATTAAAACAAATGGAGGGTGAAGATTGGGTTGCTTGTGTGAGTGGAGTCTTCCACCAAGTGTCCACCACAAAATTGGGACATATGTCCACCACAACTTTGGGACATATGTCCACCACAAAAATGAGCCATGTGGCCATCCACTTGCACCAAGAAAACCGTCCAAGGCAAACCCCCACTTGCCCACAAAAATATCTTCCAAGACTTTGACTAATTGACTTAGCCACTTGCCCATAATTTTCGTCCAACATGTGCCACCTAAGGGTGACACATGTCGCCCTCCTATTGGTCCAAAATATTTTATCTCTCGGAAAAATCCGTAATTGGTTAAAATATTAAAAGCGTAAAATTTCCTTCACAAGGTTCGGAATCTTTTCCGTTGAAAGTTCACAATTTCATCCTTAACCTAATTAAGGCTTATATAAATTCGTTCGTACGTCCTCACATACATACTCTGGAAATACGGGGTATAACATTCTCCCCTACTTAGAAACATTCGTCCCGAATGTTCCTTTTAGATTCAATTAAATCAGAAACGACATAGCTCCTCACAACTTAAACAGTTTGCAAATGCCACACATGGCCACAATACAACACTTAAGCATATATGATAATTAAAACCAGCAAGTAGGAAAGTGAGTTACCTAGAGGTGTGGGGAATAAGTGAGGATACTTCTGCCTCATTTCCTCCTCTGCTTCCCACGTCATATCCTCTCTGTTCTCGTTCCGCCATAAGACCTTGACGGAAGCCACATCCTTTGTCCGCAGCCGCCTAACCTGACGATCGAGTATCGCTATGGGACTCTCCTCATACGATAACCCCTCCGTCACCAGGACATCTTCAATCGGGTGCACTCTAGATGGATCCCCGATACATCTCCTCAGCATAGAAACATGAAAAACCGGATGCATCGCCTCCGGACGGACGAGATCCAACTCATGTGCAACCTTTCCTACCACGGGACAACTGATAAGGCCCAATGTACCTTGGCCGAGCTTCCTTTCTTCCCAAACCTCATCACACCCTTCATGGGTGACACCTTCAGAAAACCCAATCATCAACTCAAACTCGGATGTCGGCGACGATGATCTGCATACGACTTGCCGACTCGAGTCGCCAATAACCGCTCTGGATAAGCTTCACCTTATCCATCGCCACTGTATCAAGTCTGGCCCGACTAACTGCACCTCGCCCACATCGAACCCGCCTATCGATGACCTGCACTTCCTCCCATATAAGGCCTCATAGGGCGCCATCTGGATACTGGAGTGGTAGCTGTTATTATACGCAAACTCCACTAGCGGCAAATGATCCTCCCAGCTACCCCTGAAATCAATAACACAGGCTCGCAACATATCCTCGAAGTGCGGATAGTACGCTCGCTGCCCGTGCTGCGAGGATGGAATGCGATCGAGGCTCACCTGCGTCCCTAATCCCTTCTGGAAAGACCTCCAGAAGTTAGCCGTAAACTGGGCTCCTCTGTCTGATATGATAGAAATAGGGACCCCATGCAGTCTCACGATCTCTCGGATGTAAAGTCTGGCATAATCCTCGACCGAAAAGGTCGTCCCGACGGAATAAATTGGGCTGATTTCACACCGCCGACGATAACCCAGATAGAATCATGCTTCCTCCGAGTGCGAGGTAATCCTGTGATAAAGTCCATGTTGATCACCTCCCACTTCCAGGTCGGGATCTCTATCGTCTGCAATAATCCACCAGGCCTCTGGTGCTCTACCTTTACCTGCTGACAACACGGGCACTGAGCAACAAACTCTGCAACGTCCCTCTTCAGGCCATCCCACCAATACACAGATCTGAGGTCGTGGTACATCTTTGTCGACCCCGGATGGATAGAGTAACGTGCGCTGTGTGCTTCCCCTAGAACTCGCGTCAAGTCCCGCAATATCCGGAACACACAACCTGCCTTAAACCTTAGCACCCCATCGTGCTACCTCAAAGGACCCTTCCTCACGAAGAGCCGTATCACGCATCGCGTGTCAAAATCGGATCCTCAAATCGCGTTTCTTCACCTCCTCGACGATGGAAGACTCGGCAACCTCTCGAACTCGAACCCCACTGCTATCAGAACCAATCAATCGAACTCCAAGGCTTGCTAGCTGATGTATCTCGCGGACCATGCCGCTCCTCTCTGGCTGTACATCTGATAGACTACCCATCGACCTACGACTAAGGGCATCTACCACAACACTGGCCTTCCCTGGGTGGTATAGGATATCGACATCGTAATCCTTGAGTAGCTCTAACCACCGTCTCGCCGTAAGTTCGGCTCCTCTGGTGAAGATTTACCGAGGCTCTTGTGGTCCGTGTAAATATCCACATGAACTCCATACAAATAGTGCCTCAGGATCTTCAAGGCGTGAATCACCGCCGACTCCAAATCATGGGTGGGTAGTTCTTCTCATGCTTCTTGAGCTGTCGAGATCGTCGCTATAACCTTACCCCGCCGTCAACACATATCCAAGCCCGATGCCCGGCGACGATCACAATACACCACATAGCCGCTTCAGGCCCTCCGGAAGAGTAAGAACTGGGCGGTCGTCAACCTCTCCTTCAGTAACTGTAAGCCCTCCTCACACGCATCCGTCCACTGAAACTTAGCTGCCTTCTGAGTCAGCTTAGTCAAAGGTGCCGAAATAGAAGCAAACTTCTCCACGAACCTCCGATAGTAACTCGCAGTGCCCGTAAAGTCGCGCACTGTCGGAGTAAGAGGTCTAGGCCAACTCGATCGCCTCGATCTTGGCCGTATCCACCCGAATACCATCGGCCCCGACAATGTGTCCGAAAAAAGCCACCGAAGCCAACCAAAACTCACATTTGGAAAAATTGGCGTAATCACTGGTCCCGAGAACTCTCAAGACAGCCTCACCTCCGTGACGCCTCGCCTGAGCGAGAATAAACCAAGATGTCATCAATGAATACTATCACAAACGTATCCAAAAATGGCTTGAACACTCGGTTCATCAAATCCATAAATACCGCCGGAGCATTGGTCAAACCGAAAGACATAACCCTGAACTCATAGTGCCCATACCGGGTCCGGAATGCAGTCCTAGGGACATCCGCCTCTCTAACTCGCACCTGATGATAGCCCGATCGCAGGTCAATCTTGGAGAAACATCTCGCACCCTGCAGTTGGTCGAACAAATCATCAATCCTGGGAAGGGGGTATCTGTTCTTAATGGTCACCTTGTTCACCGCTCAGTAATCAACACATGCGCAGCGTCCCGTCCTTCTTCTTCACGAACAATACCGGCGCTCCCTAGGGAGAAACACTAGGCCTGATGAAGCCCTTCTCCAGCAAATCTCTCAGCTGGTCCTTTAACTCTCTCAACTCGGCAGGTGCCATTCTGTATGGCGGAATGGATATAGGTCGAGTATCTGGCAGCACATCGATAGAAAACTTTATCTCCCTCTCAGGAGGGATACCCGGGAGGTCGTCTGGAAACACATCTGGGAACTCTCTGACTACTGGAACTGACTAAAAATCTGGTACCGCAGCCTCAGTATCAAACACCCGAATGAGATGGTAGATATACCCCTTCTGCACCATCTTCCTAGCCTTGAGGTAAGAAATAAACCTACCCCTCGGCGACACAGTGTTCCCCTCCCACTCAATAACCGGCCTCAGAAATCGAACCGTACCACTCTCTCCCTACAGTCTACATTGGCGTAGCAAGAAGCTAACCAATCCATACCCATGATCACATCAAAATCGGTCATATCCAACTCTATCAAGTCGGCTAGGTCCGGCGATCGCATAAAGACACCGGGCAAGCCCTATATACCCGCCGAGCTACCACCGAATCACCCACTGGCGTAGCTACCTCGAAAGGGTCTATGGACTCAGGCTCTATCCCTATCCTACTAGCAATATGGGGAGATATATAGGACAGAGTAGAACCCGGATCTATCAAGGCGTACACATCACAACATGAAACTGATAAAGTACCTGTGACGACATCCGGTGATGCCTCTGGTCCCGGGCGGCCGGACAGGCATAAATGCGGATTCGAGGACCGGCTGAATCGGGACCCGTGCCACGACCTCTGCCGACCTGCTGGTCCATGAGTACCACGCCTCCGGGCGAGTAATCAGAGGAGATGAAGACCCGGCAAGGACTTCGTGGTGACCCTACCATCTCGCGCGCCTCGCCTGACAGTCTCGCAGTGACCCTTCTGACCGCAAGCATAACAAACTCCTGAAGTAGGACCACAACTCCCGTAATGGGATCTACCGCATCGGCCACACTGAGGGGGGGTGGTCTCGATCGGTTAGCACCTCTGCTACCCTGGAAGTCCGAAGTCCTGGGGCCCTGACCTGCCCCCGAATACTCTGGCTGTACTGAAGACGGTGTAGGAGTGCTCTGAGCTGGCTGTGGTGCAAATCTAGTCTGCTGCTGAGACCGTCCACCCTGAGAGCTACCAAAAGATCCTGCCGTCCTGGCCTTCTTCTGCTGCTGATATATGTCGACCCGTCGGCCTCTACGCTCCTCACACCCAAGTGCATGAGCCTGCATGCGGGCAATGTCCATGCCCGGCTGAAGAGCTACACCCGAGCAAGACTCTGCCAAATAATCATCTAGCCCGGTGACGTAGCGGTGCACCCTGTCCTCCATATCTGCTACCAACGCAGGGACATATCGAGCCAACGAGTCGAACTCCACGTTGTACTCCCGAACTGTGCGCCCTCTGCGCCAAGATCAAAAATATGTCGGCCCGTGCTCTCCTCATCTGTGGCGGCAAGAAATGAGTGAGAAATGCCTCAGATAACTCGTCCCATACTGCTGGAGGCGCATGCTCTCCCCGGGATAGCTCCCACAAATCAAACCAGTCGAATGCGGTATCACGCAGCCGATGCGAACCCAAGACCACCGACTCGGTCTCCGAAGCCTTGATCACTCTCATGATCCGTCAGAATCGCTTCGGATGAACTCCTGCGGATCATCCTCAGGCCTCGACCCGTAGAATTCTGGCGGGCTGTAACTCAGAAAATCCCGTAGCCTCAAACTATCCGACCTCGGATGAACCACGGGTACCATCGAATTGAATCGCTGCGATCCACCTATCCTCATGTCCGCCATGATCACGCTAGAGTGGGCCATCTCCTCAGAACCCATCTCCTTTGCTCCAGGCTGTGGGAATGGAGGCGCAGTATCGTGGTCTCGATGGCCACCGCTGCGCTAAACTCTGGCTGGCGGCGTCGTAGAACTCGCCGTCTGAGGTATCGCCTCGGGTAAAGTCTGGGCCTGGGACCTCGTGACCCTCGGTGTCCTACTAGCAGCTCTCTCGGCTGCCTTGCCCTTCTGGGCCCGGGTTGCCTTGCGTGGGGGCATAACTAGTACAGAAAAGAAACACGTTAGAGGGGTCCAACTTATAACACAGCTCTAAGGCACGATCTCAGAGTGAGAAGAATGGAAACCAATCTTAAATATCCTATAGCCTCCTGATTATTGGTGTGGTGCACAACACACCGATAATCAAGACTCTACTAGATACGGTCTGTAGACACTTTCCGAGGATTAACTGCTCTGATACCACTTATGTCACGACCCGATCCCGGGCCCGTGACTGGTGCCTTACCCGGGCACCCAAGTAGACATTCATCAGAGTAACCAGCGGAATATAAAACAAGACATGAAACATATGTAAAAATGAGACACAGTTTATCCAAGAAAATATTGTCTTTCGGCATGTATATAAACATCAAGAGTGAACAGTTACATCCCAACTTACAACAGGACTACAGACCTCTAAGAAAGTAAACAACTATGGCGGGACAGGGCCCCGCCATACCCTGAATGTACATAAAACTACAATGACAGGAAGATCATACCCAAAAAGACAAGTCTCCGGAGAAACGGGGCTTTCCCAAAAGCAGAAACGGTGATCCTAGGAGCGGGGACCAACAACAGGAGTACCTCTACCGCGGCATTTAACGCAGCCTCAAGGAGGTCGATACAGTACCAAGTATGTGAAACTGTAAAGTACTGAAATGAAATCAAAGCATTTTAAAACCACTTACAAATACAACCAATTCAACCGCACATAGTGCCATAGCATAAACAAGAGAAAAATAGATATAATGTAACTGGTCTTTTCTAGGCCGCTAATGATCGAAGCAAGGCCAATTGCCCATAGTATCATTATGCGAGCCTATTCTGAACTCGCATCGCATGGACCACCTAGGTCCGCATGAGGTATTCATCGACGGGGTAGCTAACCCTCGGATCAACTCGACTCCCGCACCGCATGAGGTATTCTCGTGACGTAACACACCCGAGTGATCATCCCGAACTCCCGCACTCCGCATAGGTCACATGCACCGCATGAGGTATTCCTCGCATCGGGGGCGGATAACCCTCGGCATAACAAGTCAGGGGGGTAAGTGATATAATATCAGCACAACTACTTATCGTTAAACAACATAAGCACAACAAGGGAACCCCCTTTATACAAACTTTACAAGACACTAACACACGTAGCATCATAATATGTCTACTTATCAAACCAACTTACCACACCTTCAGAAATCATTTATAAGGCTTTTATAAACAAATAAGTAAACCGTTTCCTCTTATCTTTCTTAAGTCGTTATACCTAACTTCCCATAAAGCTAGTATAACACTTAAGCTTGTTGAAAAACCAAGTATTACTTTTCTTTCAAAAATGATTCATAACTCTTTTGAAATACTTCAAGATTCTTATTATTTAAAACTCAAGTCAAAAGACATCAGAGTAAAAACAATTTTAGTTAACACACGTACGTCTACCGTACTATATATATATATCAAAAATATCATGCTCAAGAGGATAGGAAGAATCACATACCTCCTCGGCGAAATCCACCTGCCAAGTCGAATATGTCGCGCGCAGAGTATCAACCTATAATAGTCAAATACGTCTATCAACGTCTAGACTACTCTGTAGAATATTCTAAGCAGAAGGTTCTTTATTCTACGGAAAATTGGGCAGCACTTCCCTACCCGCCAAACTACACAAGTCTACTGTAAATACAACCCAATGTAAGTACAGTTCAATTCTCTTCTTTTATACCATCCTTCTATTAATCTTATACTCATTTCTATACTACTACAGTAAGTAATTTCCAATTACAATAGAAGGACAAAGATTATTACCTCGATAAGCCCAAAATTATCCAAGATTAAATGTCGATCCTGAACAACGTTTAGCTCCTAATTTGCACGCTCCGATAGCTCCCAGAAACCCTTAGAAATTTCTAAACAACTTCTACTTAATACTTCAACCAACTATGAAGATTTTCCTAGGGTTTCGTTGTGTGACTAATGGATATAAAGTAGTATTTCCGGGCTTTTAGTATAGAGGTAACCTTGGAAAATTACAAGGGATTTAGGCTAAGGTATTTTGGAATAGTAACAATACTAGAAGACAACTTTTCTACCAAGGGGACTTGTTTTGGATGAGAGCTAGGGAAAGGGAAGGATTTTTGGAGACTTGGAAATTGTTTTTGTGGATGAAGAAGTCTTGCACTTAAGGGGGGTATTTATAGAACCTTCAATGACCAAGATTAAAACAAATGGAGGGTGAAGATTGGGTTGCTTGTGTGAGTGGAGTCTTCCACCAAGTGTCCACCACAAAATTGGGACATATGTCCACCACAACTTTGGGACATATTTCCACCACAAAAATGAGCCATGTGTCCATCCACTTGCACAAAGAAAACCGTCCAAGGCAAACCCCCACTTGCCCACAAAAATATCTTCCAAGAATTTGACTAATTGACTTAGCCACTTGCCCATAATTTTCGTCCAACATGTGCCACCTAAGGTGTCACGACCCGTTCCGGGGCCCGTGACTGGTGCCTTACCCCGGGCACCCTAGTGATACAACATCAGAGAAATCAGCGGAATATAAAACATACAGATATGAAACAAGAGATAAGATAATAAAACAGGCCAACCAAAACGGTTTCCTTCTTGCATATATACAGAAATTTTTGAACAGTTACATCCTTTACAACCCTGCCCACAACAAGATTACTGCACTTAAGAATTTAACAACTATGACGGGACAGGGCCCCGCCATACCCCTGAATGTACAAGAACCTACAACTCAGGGAAACATACCAAAAGATAAGCCTCCGGAGAAACGGAGCTTTCCAATACGCTGAACTGTGATCCTATGAGCGAGGATCAACAACCGATGTACCTCTACCTGCGGCATGAACGCAGCCCCCCGAAGGAGGTCAGTACAACAGGTACCAAGTATGTGAAACTGAAAAATACTGAAAATGAAATCATAATAGTCTATATAAAACAGAAGATATATATGATAACAAAACTACAGTTCACAGAATAAAAGCAGTCATGTCAAGTCAGGGACTCACGCCCTCAAAGTCATCCCTCATGCCCGTGGAACTCCTTCCTCACTGCCGGCAGTCTAGGTATAAATCGTGTGATACGTATAACATGTCTCGGCCCATCTCATGGACTCGGTGTCGGATCGTATGGAATACATTCCCGGTCCATCTCATGGACTCGATATCGTGTGGAATACATTCCCGGTTCATCCCATGAACTCGGTGTCGTGTGAAATACATTTTCGGTTCATCCCATGAACGCGGTGTCGAGTGAAATACATTCCCGGTTCATCCCATGAACGCGGTGTCGAGTGAAATACATTCCCGGTTCATCCCATGAACGCGGTGTCGAGTGAAATACATTCCCGGTTCATCCCATGAACGCGGTGTCGAGTGAAATACATTCCCGGTTCATCCCATGAACTCGGTGTAGAATCGGCCATAACATTTAAACGCTCTTTTAAAACAGATTAAGGTAATACCATACTTTCCTTTTAAATCAACTAAGGCAATATTATGCCTTCCTTTTTAAAACAAAACACTTTCCTTTTTACAGTCAAGCAACAACATTCTTTTCCAAAAGTTCAAGTTGCCTAATTTCAAAATACTCAAGTCTTTTAGTTTCGAAAGATTTCATAGTTCATAGTCTTAATCAAATAACGAAATCTCTTTTTAAAACGATTGAGTAACGTATGCCTTATGTGTAAGTAGGTTATTCTTGTTTATAACAATCTTATTAAAGCAGCCATGATCTAGGAAATGTAATACAATTTTGTCTTATCTTAGCTTCTATGCAGATGGAGGTTTCTACTGGTTTTAATATAATTACTTATTTGTCAATACATTTTCCTTTATTAACGCTGCAGTGGTTCATTCGATACATATTCTCATTTCCGAAATCAGTAAAACATTATTCTTTAAAAACCAAGTACTCATTACTCACGAATGAGGTTTCACACTTTTTAACAACTTTCATATCAATTCAATTAAGTCGAGTCTCTTATCTTTTAAGATCAAGTCTCTTAACTTCTAAAATCAATAAACCATTCTTTTTATCTTTCTTAAGTCGTTATACCTAACTTCCCATAAAGCTAGTATAACTCTTAATCTTTTAAAACCAAGTATTACTCTTCTTTCAAAAACGATTCTTAATTCTTTTGAAATACTTCAAGATCCTTATTAATTAACACTCAAGTTAAAAGACATCGAGGTAAAACCATGTTCAGTTAACACACGTACGTCTACCGTACTATATATATATTCTTTTAAAATATCATGCTCAAGAGGATAGGAAGAATCACATACCTCGCGACGACACCGACAATTAGCAAATAGCTCCAGCATCGAAATCACGCTAGCCTTTTCCACCCTTCCGAGTAGAATCGCTACTTGCGATTTCAACCTATAACTGGCCATACAAGTCTATCAACGTCTAGACTACTCGTAGAATAATTCTAGATACTGATTCCTTATTCTACGGAAAATTGGGCAAGACTTCCTACCCGCCAAACTACACAAGTCTCATCAGAATACAAATTCCATGTAAGTACATTCACTTTCTTCTTTAATATTCTTCTGATGTGATTTCAATTTAATTCTCTTCTTTTATACCATCCTTATATACGTCTTATACTCATTTCTATACTACTACAGTATGTAATTTCCAATTACAATAGAAGGACAATAGTATTTACCTCGATAAGCCCAAAATTATCCAAGTTTTAATGTCGATCCTGAGCAACGTTTAGCTCCTACTCTGGGCGCTCCAACCCGCTCCAAACAACCCTTAGAAGTTCTACACAACTTCTTCTTAATACTTCAACCCGCTATGAAGATTTTCCTTAGGGTTTCGTTTAGTGACTAAAGGAAGTATAATAGTATTTCTGGGCTTTTTAGTATAGGGGTAACCTTGGAATACTACAAGGTATTTGGGCCAAGGTATTTTGGAATAGTAACAATACTTGGAGAATAATTTTCTACCAAGGGGGGGGGGGGGGGGGTGTGTTTCGGCTAGCACCACTAGGAGGGGGGGGGGGGGGTTCGGCCAAGGCCTCACCAAGGGTTTGGACGAGAGCCTTGCTAAGAGGGGAGGGATTTTTAGACTTGGAAAAATGATTTGTGGATGAAGAAATCCTTCAACTAAGGGGGGGGGGGGTATTTATAGGCCAATCAATGGCTAAGATTAAGGCAAGTGGAGGGCAAGTGGAGGGTGGAGATTTGGACAAGTGTTGTGTGGGTCCCACTTGCTCATCTACTATACAAAATATCCCAAAATATCCTACCTAATCCTTGACCAAAAAGAAAGGCAAAAAACGTGCCAAGTTTCGTCCATGAGTCCGCCAACTTGAGGGTGACAAGTGTCGCCCTCTCGTTGGTCCAAAATATTTCATCTCTCGGAAAAATCTGCAAAAATTATAAATGTTGCAACCGTAAATTTTCCCTTCGCAAAGTCCGGAAAACGTTTCGTCGGAAAACGATTCTTTTCGCTAGTTGTGAACAAATTTTCGTCCCTTGCCTAACTTAAGGCTTAAACTTTTGTACGTACGCCCTCACGTACATACTCTGGAAATACGGGGTATAACATTCTCCCCTCCTTAGAAACATTCATCCCGAATGTTCCTTCTCAAGACGGATAACGATAAAGTTCCTCTTAACTTTTGCAAATGCCACACATGGCCACAATACAACACACGCGCAAATACTTAACCCAAGTCAACGAGGAATCACTCCTACATCAAAAAAGCTTCCACCCTGGTCTAAAGGATACTCCCTTCGCATCTTCACTTCACAACAAAATGATCTCTGTTATTCTGCTAACACACGTTCACTTCTTTCCTTACTCGTCGTACCCTTCTCGTACACCCGAACTCTCTCCCTAGCACACATTCCATACTCCAGTCATCGCTTCAGTTTAGAAAACCTCTGGGTTACTATCTCCAACTTAGTCATCATTAATTGGGAACACTCTGGATGGATCTCCGATACTCTTTCGAAACATAGTAACCTGGGAGACCGGACGTACTGTCTCCTAAATCGGACGGCAGTGCTAACTTATAGGCAACCTGGCCTATTCTACAACGATCTGAAAATGCCCAAAGTACCTCGGGCTAAGTTTCCCCTGCTTTCCAAATCTCGTCACACCCTTCCGGGGTGGTACCTTCAAGAAGACCCACCGTCAACCTGAACTCCAAGTGTCGACGCAGATTATCTGCACGACTTCTGTTGACTCTGAGCTGCTAAAAACCTCTTCTGGATAAGCTTCCCCTTACCCACATCCTGTTGAATCAAGTAGGGACCAACTATCTGAACCTTGCCAACATCGAACCAATCGACCGACAACCTACACTTCCGCCCATACAAGGCTTCATAAGGCACCATCTGAATACTAAAATGGTAGTTATATAATACTCACCCAATCAAGAGGCAAATAATCCTCACAGCTACCCCTGAAATCAAAACACCGGCCCGTAACCTATCCTCCAACTCCTTCAAGGCCATTCCCGGCCTTCATGATCTGATTCTAGTCGAACACATCCGCGAACTCGAACGATGGCTACCTAAACCTGGGCCTTGCACCCTCGTGATCCTACCACCTGGCGGGACCACCTCGAACTGACCCCACCTCATTCCGGGCTGCGGGTTGACCCACGAATGGTCCTCAACCCGACCCATAATTGCGCCAAAATCTTGTTCCCCGATACGGAACAATCTTACTAATTCACGTCATGAAAGCTACCACTTCCATCTCACACTACCCATGGACTTATCACACTTATACACCCTAGGCATATAATGCACTCCGATAAGGATCATTTGCAAAATTCTTTACTCAAGACGGCCTTACATCTAAGGTCTCAATCGTGAAATATTCGAAGGTTCACACTTTCCATGCCCCCATACTTATCCTTCCAACTAACCATGTTTTCTAACTCACAAATAACACAACGCTATCCGTACATAGCACACACTAACAATATCATCATATCAAGCATACAAATCTCTAGAGGGTTAAGGATATACCTGTATCTACCGCTTCACTCTAATCGTAGGCCTGCCTTGCCGGGCGCATAGCTGTAGAAGGCGATGAACCTGCCACTGACCCGGTAGGCTGCGTCATACTGCATGTACCCCTCCTATACGCACAGTCTCTCGTCACATGGCCCTGACGGCCGCAGGTGAAACAAGCACCAGTAAAAAGACGACATTCCCCGGGATGATGCCTGCCACATCGTGCACACTGAGGGGGACATGAATCCTATTGGCTAGAACCCGTGTATATCCGTAAACCAGAAGCCCCGAGCTCGACCAGCTCGAATACCTGAGCGTCCCAAGATCGCGAGGACCACTGCATCTTGGCGGAGGTACATAACTAACCTGCTGCTGAGGCGGTCCGCCTCGAAAGTTACCAAAGGACCCTGCTGTCCTGGCCCTCTTCTGCTGATCTCGATCATTTTGTCGACCCCTCCGCTCCTCACATCTAAGTGCATAAGCCTGCATGCGGGCAATGTCCATGCCCGGCTGAAGAGCTACACCCGAACAAGCCTCTGCCAAGTAGTCATCGAGCTCCGACGTGGCGGTGCACTCGTCTCCATGTCGGCTACTAATGTGGGACGTCACGAGCTAATGAGTCAAACTCCACATTGTACTCTCGAACCGTCGCCCGGCCCGCCTCAACGTAAAAAATCGGCCCGAGCCCTTCTCATCTGTGGAGGCAAGAAATGTGCAAGAAATGCCCCTGAGAACTCATCCCATACGGCTGGAAGTGCATACTCTCCCTGGGACAGCTCCCACGAATCAAACCAGTCGACTGCATTATCATGCAGCCGATGCGAACCTAAGACCACCGACTCGGTCTCCGAAGCCTTGATCACTCTCATGATCCGTCAGAATCGCTTGATGAACTCCTGCGGATCATCCTCGTGCCTCGACCCATAGAACTCAAGCGGGCTACAACTCGAAAGTCCCGTAGCCTCAAACTATCCGATCTCGGGTGAACCATGGGTACTCTCGAACTGAATCGCGATCCGGCCTATCCTCATGTTCGCCACGATCACGGCAAGATCGGGCCATCTCTTTGTACCCCAACTCTTCTCGCTCCAGCCGTGGACCGAGGCTCGTATCAGTGGTCTCGGCAGCCAATCCGCGGCTCTAAACTCTCTGGGTGGCGGCGTCGCAAAACTCGCCGTCTGAAGCACTATCTCGAGTAATGACGGGCTTGCGCTCGTACTCCTCTCAGATCATACTAGCGGCTCCTCGCCGCCTTGCCCATCTCCCGGTTGCCTTCGCGAGGCATAATCGTAAAAACGAAATACGCCGAGGGTCCAACTTATAACACGCCTCTAAGGCACGATCTCGTAATGAGAAGAATGGAAACCAATCCTAAATGTCCTGCAGCCTCACGATTATAGATGTGGTGCACAACACACCGATAATCAAGACTCTACTAGACACGGTGCGTAGACACTTTCCGAGGATTAATCGCTTCGATACCACTTTTGTCACGACTGCCCGGGCCGTGGATCGTGCCTTACCTCGCACCCTAGTGATACAACATCGAGAAATCGGAATATAAAACATACAGATATGAAACAAGAGATAAGATAATAAATCGAGCCAACCAAAACGGTTGCCTTCGCATATATACGTAAATTGTTGAACGATTACATCCTTTACAATCCCGCCTACAACAAAGATTACTGCACTCTAAGAATGTAACAACAACTATGACGGACAGGCCCCGCCATACCCACGAATGTACAAGAACCTACGGCTCGAAACATACCAAAATATAAGCCTCCGAAGAAACGGAGCTTCCCAATACGCTGAATCGTGATCCTATGGCGAGGATCAACAACCGATGTACCTCTACTGCGGCATGAACGCACTTCAAGGAGGTCAAGATAACAGTACCAAGTATGTGAAATCAAAAATATGAAAATGAAATCATAATAGTCTATATAAAATGTAAGACATATATGATAACAAAACTACGATTCACGATAAAAGCAGTCATGTGAAGTCGGGACTCACGCCCTCAAAGTCATCCCTCATGCCCGTGGAACTCCTTCCTCACTGCCGGCAGTCTAGGTATAAATCGTGTGATACGTATAACATGTCTCGGCCCATCTCATGGACTCGGTGTCGGATCGTATGGAATACATTCCCGGTCCATCTCATGGACTCGGTATCGTGTGGAATACATTACCGGTTCATCCCATGAACTCGGTGTCGTGCCCCATGAACGCGGTGTCGAGTGAAATACATTCCCGGTTCATCCCATGAACGCGGTGTCGAGTGAAATACATTCCGGTTCATCCCATGAACGCGGTGTCGAGTGAAATACATTCCCGGTTCATCCCATGAACGCGGTGTCGAGTGAAATACATTCCCGGTTCATCCCATGAACTCGGTGTAGAATCGGCCATAACATTTAAACGCACTTTTAAAACAGATTAAGGTAATACCATGCTTTCCTTTTAAATCAACTAAGGCAATATTATGCCTTCCTTTTTAAAACAAAACACTTTCCTTTTTACAGTCAAGCAACAACATTCTTTTCCAAAAGTTCAAGTTGCCTAATTTCAAAATACTCAAGTCTTTTAGTTTCGAAAGATTTCATAGTTCATAGTCTTAATCAAATAACGAAATCTCTTTTTAAAATGATTGAGTAACGTATGCCTTATGTGTAAGTAGGTTATTCTTGTTTATAACAATCTTATTAAAGCAGTCATGATCTAGGAAATGTAATACAATTTTGTCTTATCTTAGCTTCTATGCAGATGGAGGTTTCTACTGGTTTTAATATAATTACTTATTTGTCAATACATTTTCCTTTATTAACGCTGCAGTGGTTCATTCGATACATATTCTCATTTCCGAAATCAGTAAAACATTATTCTTTAAAAACCAAGTACTCATTACTCACGAATGAGGTTTCACACTTTTTAACAACTTTCATATCAATTCAATTAAGTCAAGTCTCTTATCTTTTAAGATCAAGTCTCTTAACTTCTAAAATCAATAAACCATTCTTTTTATCTTTCTTAAGTCGTTATACCTAATTTCCCATAAAGCTAGTATAACTCTTAATCTTTTAAAACCAAGTATTACTCTTCTTTCAAAAACGATTCTTAATTGTTTTGAAATACTTCAAGATCCTTATTAATTAACACTTAAGTTAAAAGACATCGAGGTAAAACCATGTTCAGTTAACACACGTACGTCTACCGTACTATATATATATTCTTTTAAAATATCATGCTCAAGAGGATAGGAAGAATCACATACCTCGCGACGATTACCGACAATTAGCAAATAGCTCCAAAGTACTGAAATCCTGCTAGCCTTTTCCTCCCTTCGAGTAGAATACGCTACTTGCAGTACTTCAACCTATAACGGTCATACAAGTCTATCAACGTCTAGACTACTCTGTAGAATAATTCTAGATACAGATTCCTTATTCTACGAAAAATTGGGCAGCACTTCCCTACCCGCCAAACTACACAAGTCTACTGTAAATACAGTCCTATGTAAGTACAGTTCAGTCTTCTTCTTTAATATTCTTCTGATGTGATTTCAATTCAATTCTCTTCTTTTATACCATCCTTATATACGTCTTATACTCATTTCTATACTACTACAGTATGTAATTTCCAATTACAATAGAAGGACAATAGTATTTACCTCGATAAGCCCAAAATTATCCAAGTTTTAATGTCGATCCTGAGCAACGTTTAGCTCCTACTCTGGGCGCTCCAACCCGCTCCAAACAACCCTTAGAAGTTCTACGCAACTTCTTCTTAATACTTCAACCCGCTATGAAGATTTTCCTTAGGGTTTCGTTTAGTGACTAAAGGAAGTATAATAGTATTTCTGGGCTTTTTAGTATAGGGGTAACCTTGGAATACTACAAGGTATTTGGGCCAAGGTATTTTGGAATAGTAACAATACTTGGAGAATACTTTTTTACCAGGGGGGGGGGGGTGTGTTTCGGCTAGCACCACTAGGAGGGGGGGTTTCGGCCAAGGCCTCACCAAGGGTTTGGACGAGAGCCTTGCTAAGAGGGGAGGGATTTTTAGACTTGGAAAAATCATTTGTGGATGAAGAAATCCTTCAACTAAGGGGGGGTATTTTTAGGCCAATCAATGGCCAAGATTAAGGCAAGTGGAGGGCAAGTGGAGGGTGGAGATTTGGACAAGTGTTGTGTGGGTCCCACTTGCTCATCTACTATACAAAATATCCCAAAATATCCTACCTAATCCTTGACCAAAAAGAAAGGTAAAAAACGTGCCAAGTTTCATCCATGAGTCCGCCAACTTGAGGGTGACAAGTGTCGCCCTCTCGTTGGTCCAAAATATTTCATCTCTCGGAAAAATCCGCAAAAATTATAAATGTTGCAATCGTAATTTTCCCTTCGCAAAGTCCGGAAAATGTTTCGTCGGAAAACGATTCTTTTCGCTAGTTGTGAACAAATTTTCGTCCCTTGCCTAACTTAAGGCTTAAACTTTTGTACGTACGCCCTCACGTACATACTCTGGAAATACGGGGTATAACATAAGGGTGACAAATGTCGCCCTCCTATTGGTCCAAAATATTTTATCTCTCGGAAAAATCCGTAATTGGTTAAAATATTAAAAACGTAAAATTTCCTTCACAAGGTTCGGAATCTTTTCCGTTGAAAGTTCACAATTTCATCCTTAACCTAATTAAGGCTTATATCAATTCGTTCGTACGTCCTCACATACATACTCTGGAAATACGGGGTATAACATGTGTACATGCAAACACCACTATGTGCGGATAATGATGGATGGCAAGAAGTTACTTCAAGGAAGAATTTTATCAAGAACAAAGCCAAGCAGCAAGTTTGAGAAGTGAAAAGAGTATTTCAACCTTCCAAGATTGAGTTTATGATTTAATCCCCTCTTGTAACGTCACCTTTGAGTGACCGCCCCATCCCTCCTCTCTTTCATTTCTTGTTTATGCTAACGTTGAGGATTGAGAACCCTCAACGACTGATTGTAGCTCCCTGTTTTTTTTTCTTTTATAATATTTGCATTTACCCGGAAAAAAAAAATCAAAAACCTCTCCCTCACCCTCTTCTCCCTTCCCCTCCCTTGGCCGAATTCTCCTCCATTACCATAGCAAAATTTAGGGTTTTTATCTCCTCTTCTTAGACTACATTATGCACCAAAAATATTGAAGAATTAGAAGCCAAAAATTGGAGACACTGGGCAGAAAATCGGGATTACTGACAGATTTTCAGTCAACTTTGGAGGGGATATTATATGGGAATCATGTGAGTATGTCCATGATTATTGTGAAAATTATGTAGTTGGATCATGTGAGAATGTCCATGATTACAACATAAATCTTATTGTGAAACTTGTGTAAGTTGGATCATGTGAGAATGTCAATGATTACAACATAAATCTTATTGTGAAAATTGTGTAAGTTGGATCACGTGAGAATGTCCATGATTACAACATAAATCTTATTGTGAAACTTGTGTAAGTTGGATCATGTGAGAATGTCCATGATTACAATATAAATCTTATTGTGAAACTTGTGTAAGTTGGATCATGTGAGAATGTCCATGATTACAACATAAATCTTATTATGAAACTTGTGTAAGTTGGATCATGTGAGAATGCCCATGATTACAACATAAATCTTATTGTGAAACTTGTGTAAGTTGGATCATGTGAGAATGTCTATGATTACAACATAAATCTTATTGTGAAAATGATATAGTGGAGATCATGTGAGAACGTCTCTGATTTTGACATGATTTTCATACTTTGAAAAGGTACAGTAGAATTCCCCTTTTAAAATGACGCATGTGATCCCATTTTTAAAGGTATACTTGATTCTCATTTAATAAGGCACATTGACTCTCATTTCATAAGGCGCAGTCGACTCTCATTATGGTAAGGCACGGTTGATTCTCTGTCTTACATGGTACAATTGGGATTGGTATCTGATAATCATACATGTTTCTTGTTATCTATTGGCCACTTATGATCTTTCTTTCAGTATTACATATTTTACATACTCTGTACATTATTTCGTACTGACCCCCCTTTTCTCGGGGGGCTGCGTTTCATGCCCGCGGGTACAGGTTCTCAGGTTGGTGATCCGCCAGTCCAGAATTTCCACTCAGCTGTTTGGGAGGGCTCCATTGATTCGGAGCTTAGTCAGTTTGGTACAAATCTTTAATCTTGGACCTACGTTCAGTCATATGCCATTATTGTACTCCCAGAGGTCTGTAGACAGTTGTGGGTTGAACGTATGTAAACCTGTTTTGGTTAGTCATGATGTTATATTCTGTGTTGAGGTGTTCCCGCGTACATGTGATACTATTTGGTGGCAGCCTTGTCGGCTAGCCTGTTATGACATGTTGGTTAGTTGTGACTCCATAGGAGACAGGTACACCCTTATGTAAGGCAGCCTTGTCGGCTTGCCTACTTTGGGCATATGTTATAGATGCATCGTTATGCTGCCGAAATTTTTATTGATCTTGGCGTCGATTGGATTAAGTGTGACAAGTCAGTAATGGTGTCCAATTAGGACGCCGGGTCGTGACACTATCTTATCCCCTCATTTCTTTTGAGAGAATGAGATACATTATAATAAGCACCCCTAAACTTAGGCTTTTGCATATTCTTCATTCATTGGGATTACAAGATTGTGAGTCTGTTCATGAGAAAAATTAACAAAATTTCTAAAGTGTTGGGTTGCCTCCCAACTAGCGCTGTCTTTAACGTCTTGTAGCTGGACGCAGGCTCCTCTTTACATTAGCTTGAGATGGATCACAGAGCTCACATGTTCCATGTCATTTATCAAGTAAGGTTTCAATCTCTGTCCGTTCACTTTGAATGAGGCTCACTCTCTTCCTCTTACTTCAACTTTACCATAGGGGAATACTCTTTCAACAGTGAAAGGGCCTGACCATCGAGATTTAAGCTTTCCTGGAAAGAGTCGCAACCTTGAGTTGAATAAGAGCATTTGTTGTCCTGATTGGAAGTCTTTTGGAATCAAGTTCTTATCATGTCATTCCTTGGTTCTTTCCTTGTAGATCTTTGCATTCTCATAGGCGTTGTATCTAAATTCATCTAACTCACTCAGCTGTAGCAGCCTCTTCTGCCCTGCTGCCTTGGCATCCATGTTCTGCTTCTTCATTGCCCAATAAGCCCTGTGTTCCAACTCCACTGGTAGATGGCATGCTTTTCCAAAGACTAACGGTATGGTGACATTCCAATGGGAGTTTTGGACGCTGTTCTATACGTTAGTGCGTCATCTAATTTGATAGACCAATTCTTCCTTGAGCCATCAACTGTCTTTTCCAATATGTTTTTCACTTCCCTGTTAGAAATTTCAGCTTGCCCATTTTCCTGAGGGTGATAGGGAAATGTGGTACAATGGTAGACTTCATAGCGGGAAAGTAGCGTGTCAAGCTGCTTGTTGCAAAAGTGGCTTCCTTCATCGCTGATGATGGCTCTGGGAGTACCAAACCTTGTGAATATGTTCTTCTGGAGGAATTTTTGGACAGTCCTACTGTCATTCTCTTTGGTAGCCACTGCTTCTATCCATTTGGACATATAATCCACTGCAAGAATGATGTATTGATTCCCAAGGGACGACGGGAATGGGCCCATGAAGTCGATCCCCCAAACATCAAACAGCCCCACTTCCAAGATCCCATTCAAGGGAATTTCATTTTGCCTTGATATGTTCCCAGTTCGTTGACAACGATCACATCCCTTCACAAAAGTGTTGGCATCTTTGAATAGGGATGGCCAGTAAATCCCACTCTGCAGTACTTTAGCGGCTGTTCGTGATGCTCCAAAATGCCCACCATATTGTAAGGTGTGACAATGGGTGAGAATCTGGTGCATCTCATCTTCTGGTATACAACGCCTAATGACTTGATCGGCGCAGTGCTTGTAGAGAATCGACTCCTCATAGTAGTAGTGTTTTACTTCTGAATAGAACCTTTTCACCTGTTGTCTTGTCAATCCTGGGGGTACTACCTTGGCTGCAAGAAAATTAACAAAATCAGTGTACCAGGGTAAATTAAAACCAATGCTTACCTGAAACAATTGCTCATCTGGAAAGTGATCATTTATCTGCACATCCTTGGTGTTCTGGCTCTCCTTTTTTTCCAGCCTTGATAGGTGGTCAGCAACCAAGTTATATGTTCCCTTCTTATCACGGATTTCCATGTCAAACTCTTGTAACAACAACACCCATCGGATAAGACGGGGTTTTGCATCCTTCTTTGTCATCAAGTACTTTATAGCAGAGTGGTCGGTGTACACTATCACCTTATTCCCAATTAGGTATGGCTTGAACTTCTCAAATACGTATACTATCGCTAACAACTCTTTCTCTATTGTGACATAATTCAATTGTGCATCATTAAGAGTTTTGCTAGCGTAGTAGACAGATCTGAATACCTTATCAACCCTCTGCCCAAGAACTTGTTACACCCCGTAAGTCCAGGGCATGTATAAGAGAGTGTACGTAAGGAACCAAGACTTGGAAATTAGTACGAAAGGAAGAATTGTTTTTCCAACGGAAAATGTTCCGAACGTCGGAAAGGAAAAATGTTCGTTGTTGAGAATTGGATTCTCAAAATACATTATTTGAAGAGTATGGGACTTAGTAATATTATGGAAACTTATTTTTATGATTTGGTCACGTGGGCCCACCCGAGGAATTTTACGTTTGTGGGCCCACGAGGGTTACTGAATTTTATGAGCGAATGAGAGAGGCGACACGTGGCACCCCACATGGCTTGGTCGAAATTTGTACAAGGGTAAAATGGTCATTGACCACTTTGGAAGATTAGTCTTGCTAGCTTGATTTTGTTGACTAGTCAACTTGTCCACTTGGCTTTTCATTAATTGTCTTTCATCCTAGACCACAAGTGTATTAATCCAAGCCCTCCAATGTGTTTTATATACATAGCTAGTGCAAGACAAGCTCATTTTACACTTAGAAAATATCCCAACAATTGTTGTTCTTCAACACGCCTTTCTAAGTGCAATTTCCCACATGAGAAATTTGTAGTTTTGATCCATTAGCCACAAGACTTTAACCCAATGTCCCTTAGGGTATTGTAAGGATATCTCAATAGAAAGATTTCGAAAACGGAGTTTTCACGTTAGTCGCAAGCGGAAACTATTGGAGTTCTTGACTTTGAAGTTGGAACTTGAAGATGGGTTCTTCATAGGCCTCTAGGAGTGCTTGAGCAGATTGGAACTTAAGGAAAGGAGCTAAGAATTGCTAAGGCGTGACTTTGGATCTTGGAAATTTTAAGGGCTTATAAAGGTATTATTTTTGTCGTTTTAGCAATTAAGGTTTACTTATCATTGTAGCTATGGTTATTAGCAAGCATGAGTTTTATAGTATGAAGTTTGATAAGTATTTGGACTATTGGAACCCTAATCCGAAATCTAGCATGTTTAGCTTTAAGATTTCAATTCAAATCGATTATTAGTTAAGTCGTCACATGTTGTATAAAGAAGGGAATTTTAGTTGTTGAAGTTGTTTATGACTAAGTAACATGTTGACCTAAGAACTTGAATTGGAAAAGGATTGGAAAAGACTTTGAATTGTTAGTATGTAGTTGGCCGAGAATGGCTTGGAGTTTTAAGCTATTTCGTATGAATTGTGGGGCGGAATTTTTACACGTATTGTAAGGCGTGTAATCCCCTTTTGTTTGGTTGTTGTTTGGAGCCTTAAATGTGGCTTGTTGGTTATTGTATTCGGCCTTGAAAAAGGTGGCAAGTGAGTCGAAACAAAGGAAGTGCTGCCCGATTTTCCGTAGAATTAGAGACTAAATACTTAGTATTATTCTACGTAGGGACTAGAAGTTGATAGTCTTGTTGTGACCATTATAGGTTGACACTTCTACGTACGGCATATTCGGCTTAGCTTGTGGATATTAGCCGAAAAGGTATGTGAAATATCTCATCTTCTAGCATGATTCCTTAGAATAAAGAAAGTAAGTTCTACTCATTGAATGATCCATTCCTTGCTTGTATTTGGATTGCCTAAAATAGAATTTGTTCTATGTACTTCCTTGAGTGTACTTTGATGTTTAAATTGTAAGTAGTATAATCCATTTCCTTAGGGAAGTTTGGATTCTTAAAAGTGAAGGTATTTTTCTTAAAGTACATAGAAACTTGAAAAGGAAGTGATTTCCAAATCTTTTGGCTAGTGCCTTAATTCTAAAACCTAAAGGTCATTATAATGACTTTAGGGGAGTCAAAGGAGTGATTTACTTATTTGATTTAAAAGAGGAGAAATGACATGATTTAAGAGAAGTAACTTGCGTTAAGGGTGAAGTTACTTGAGGTTTAAAAAGTAGAAGAAAACTTGTTTTCTAAAGTTAAGATCTTGATTTGTAAGTATCTGATACTTGGTTTTAATAGTATAAGTCTCTTGGTTATTGAAGGAATGGATACGTCTAAAACCATAAAGGGTTATAACGGCTTTATGGGAAGTTGGTTATAACGGCTTTATGGAAGGTTTAGAAAGTTGTCTATTTTGATTAAATCGGCATAAGTTGCCTAGATTGTAAAAATTTGGAGTTACTTGATTTCAAGCTTTGAAATGAGTTTTACGAGTGTAGTAACTTACCTTGAAAAATAGACACGCCTTGATACTACGGTGTTAGTATCTTGGGGCTTTACATAGAAAGGAGTCTTTTATAAAAGAATGTATGTATGCCTTGCTAAGTACTTTGGCTTGATAAATTGAGGATTTGTCTAAGTGTGCCTTGATAAGTACTTTGACTTGTTAAAAGAGAATTATTCTATGTATGCCTTGATAAGTACTTCGGCTTGTTAAATGAGAATTTATTCTATTTGTGCCCGGATAAGTACTTTGGCTTGTTAAATGAGAATTTATTCTATTTGTGCCCGGATAAGTACTTTGGCTTGATAAATGAGAATTTATTCTATTTGTGCGGATAAGTACTTTGGCTTGTTAAATGAGAATTTATTCTATTTGTGCGGATAAGTACTTGGCTTGTTAAATGAGAATTTATTCTATTTGTGCGGATAAGTACTTTGGCTTGTTAAATGAGAATTTATTATATTTGTGCGGGTATAAGTACTTTGCTTGTTAAATGAGAATTTATTCTATTTGTGCCCGGATAAGTACTTTGGCTTGTTAAATGAGAATTTATTCTATTTGTGCCCGGATAAGTACTTTGGCTTGTTAAATGAGAACTTGCCTATATGTGCTGGTAATAGCCTTTGAGTGCAAGTATTATGTTTTATTAAGTTGCGACTCTCCGGTTGAAGGTCGGCTGTCTTGTTGTAAGTTCTTGGGACGCAAGCGGTGATGTGGGATTCCACGGGTACGCCCGTTACTTGTAGTACTTGGGTTAAATTCGGATTTTTATAGAAGACATGGTAGTGCTTATGTCTTGTTTGATGGTCACGAGATAGGGTAAGAGTATATGTGAGGTAAACCCCAAGATGCTATACCACCGCTTTACCACCTTCTCCGTGGTAGAGTATATGTGAGGTAAACCCCAAGATCTATACCACCTGTTTACCACCTTCTCGGGGTAGAGTATATGTGAAGTACACCCCAAGACGCTTATACCACCTGCACCACCTTCTCCAGTGTAGTATATGTGAGGTAAACCCCAAGATGCTATACCACCTGTTTACCACCTTCTCCGGTAGAGTATATGTGAAGTACACCCCCAAGAATCTATACCACCGCTTTACCACCTTCTCCGTGGTAAGAGTATAAGTGAGGGTAAACCCCAAGATGCTATACCACCGTGGGACTTGGTGTTCATGTATGCCTATTGGTGTTATGTTATATCCTGGATCAGCGGTGAGGAAGGATTCCACGAACGATTGATATTATGGCGTGAGACCCATAGTTATATTTGAGTAGTGACTTTGAGGGCTGCGTCCACGACTTGATATGACTGCTTATGTGCTATGTACTGTAGTTGGCTATCATACATGTCTCCTATTTTTTTTAGACTGTTATGATTTCATTACAGTACTCTTTGTTCACATACTTGGTACATTCTTCGTACTGACCTCCTTCGGGGGGCTGCGTTCATGCAGCAGGTTTAGGTACGCAGTTCGGTGATCGGCAGGTGTAGGATCTGCCGGGGTTTTGGATAAGCTCCTTCTATTCCGAGTTTATCTTTTGTATATGTCCTTCAAGATGTGCTTTGTATAGTTTTGGGTACGCGGGGCCTTGTCCGTCATAGTTCAGTTTAACTCCTAGAGGTCTGTATTCATATGTGGGATTGGACTCATGTACGGTGTAGTGTCTTTTGTTTATGTATATATGGCAGCCTTGTCGGCTTTGCCCTTGCACGTACGTTTGTTTTAAAAGAAAAAAATGAGGTGTTATTTCAGTTCCGCAGCTTACTTGGATTGTTAAGGTAGAAGGGTGCCCAGGTAGGCACGATCACGCCCGGGTTCGGCCGTGACAGAGTGGTATCGAGCGATCCCTCGGAATGTCTACAGACCGTGTCTAGTAGAGTCTTGATTATCGGTGTGTTGCGCGCCACACCCATAAACAGTAGCCTAAAGGACATTTAGGAGTTGTTTTCTATTCTTTTCACTCTAAGATCGTGCCAGAGAGTTGTGTTATTAAGAAAAATTCCTCTCGACGTATGGTTGTGTTACGATTATGCCTCGAGAGGGCAACACCCAATGAGGCAAAGGAGTAGCAGGAGCTACTAGTCAGACTCAGAGAGTTGATAGGGCTTATGCCCAGGTTATACCGGATGTTGTTCCGCAGTCGGCGAGTCCTTCTGCGCCAGGTTTGAGGCCCCAGCACCAGAGCCTCCAGTTTCTCGGTTAGGAGAAGACTATAGGGTCATGAGGGAAGCAGTTATGTTATTGACCAAGATAGCGGTGCTAGCAGTTGTAAGTGATAGTACCCCAGAGGTAGGGATACTTTGATTAGTAAAGTGAGAAGTAAGAATGTTGACAAGAATGGTAAGTGAACTGAGACTATAGTTGTGTAGAGTTCACACGTAGTAATTGGCCCCTGACAGTGTAAGACCAATAGGGAAGATTGTACGGTAGAAATACTTCGACCTATGTGACGAACCTCTAGTGATTAGGGGATAGGGTAAGAAGTACCTTGAGATAAGAGTGAGGTTTATTTCAGACTAAGAATGAGGAGTTAAGTGTGACGATGAGTCGGGTTATGGACTCATTTCGGGTCAGCCGATAGTATGGAATGGGGTAATGTCGATTAGAAATGGTCAGATTATGTGATATGGTCCTGAGGATGTCAGGCCCAATTTTTTTTAATCGTTGTTCAAGTTTGTGGATCGTTTCCACCGAACTAGGTCGTAGGACCAGAAAAGCCTTAACGGAATGTGAGTAGCTTAATGGCCGTGTTTGATTAGTAACTCCAGTGGAGAATAGAAACAAAATTTGAGATTTTGTACGTGTACTAGATGAGTTTGAAAGTACGAAAAGTATGGCAAGTAAGAAAGAAAGGAACCTCTAAGGATCCCGTGTTTGAGAGATCAGAACCTTCGAGTTTTGTGAGAAGGGACCACGGATGAAAGGTCCATTATTATGTTCACGTATGTTGTGGTGGCCATGTGTGGCATCGTTGGTCTTGTGCAGTTTTGATTGATAGGCATAGTATAGAGATTATGCCGGAGTTAGTATATCTTAGCAACCGACTAAGAACATTCGGGGACGAATGTTTCTAAGGGGGGACGAATGTTTCTAAGGGGGGAAGAATATTACACCCCGTAAGTGCAGGGCATGTATAAGAGAGTGTACGTAAGGAACCAAGACTTGGAAATTAGTACGAAAGGAAGAATTGTTTTTCCAACGGAAAATGTTCCGAACGTCGGAAAGGAAAAATGTTCGTTGTTGAGAATTGGATTCTCAAAATACATTATTTGAAGAGTATGGGACTTAGTAATATTATGGAAACTTATTTTTGCGGATTTGGTCACGTGGGGCCCACCCGAGGAATTTTACGTTTTGTGGGGCCCACGAGGGTTACAGAATTTTATGAACGAATGAGAGGGAGACACGTGGCACCCCCACATGGCTTGGTCGAAATTTGTACAAGGGTAAAATGGTCATTGACCACTTTGGAAGATTAGTCTTGCTAGCTTGATTTTGTTGACTAGTCAACTTGTCCACTTGGCTTTTCATTAATTGTCTTTCATCCTAGACCACAAGTGTATTAATCCAAGCCCTCCAATGTGTTTTATATACATAGCTAGTGCAAGACAAGCTCATTTTACACTTAGAAAATATCCCAACAATTGTTGTTCTTCAACACGCCTTGCTAAGTGCAATTTCCCACATGAGAAATTTGTAGTTTTGATCCATTAGCCACAAGACTTTAACCCAATGTCCCTTAGGGTATTGTAAGGATATCTCAATAGAAAGATTTCGGAAAAACGGAGTTTTCACGTTAGTCGCAAGGCGGAAACTATTAGAGTTCATCAACTTTGAAGTTGGAACTTGAAGATGGGTTCTTCATAGGCCTCTAAGGAGTGCTTGGAGCGGATTGGAACTTAAGGAAAGGAGCTAAGAATTTCTAAGGCGCGACTTTGGATCTTGGAAATTTTAAGGGCTTATAAAGGTATTATTTTTGTCGTTTTAGCAATTAAGGTTTACTTATCATTGTAGCTATGGTTATTAGCAAGCATGAGTTTTATAGTATGAAGTTTGATAAGTATTTGGACTATTGGAACCCTAATCCGAAATCTAGCATGTTTAGCTTTAAGATTTCAATTCAAGTCGATTATTAGTTAAGTCGTCACATGTTGTATAAAGAAGGGAATTTTAGTTGTTGAAGTTGTTTATGACTAAGTAACATGTTGACCTAAGAACTTGAATTGGAAAAGGATTGGAAAAGACTTTGAATTGTTAGTATGTAGTCGTAGAGAATGGCTTGGAGTTTTAAGCTATTTCGTATGAATTGTAATAATTTTTACACGTATTGTAAGGCGTGTAATCCCCTTTGTTTGGTTGTTGTTTGGAGCCTTAAATGTGGCTTGTCGTTATTGTATTCGGCCTTGAAAAAGGTGGCAAGTGAGTCGAAACAAAGGAAGTGCTGCCCGATTTTCCGTAGAATTAGAGACTAAATACTTAGTATTATTCTACGTAGGGACTAGAAGTTGATAGTATTGTTGTGACCATTATAGGTTGACACTTCTACGTACGGCATATTCGGCAGCTTGTGGATATTAGCCGAAAAGGTATGTGAACTATCTCCTCTTCTAGCATGATTCCTTAGAATAAAGAAAGTAAGTTCTACTCATTGAATGATCCATTCCTTGCTTGTATTTGGATTGCCTAAAATAGAATTTGTTCTATGTACTTCCTTGAGTGTACTTTGATGTTTAAATTGTAAGTAGTATAATCCATTTCCTTAGGGAAGTTTGGATTCTTAAAAGTGAAGGTATTTTTCTTAAAGTACATAGAAACTTGAAAAGGAAGTGATTTCCAAATCTTTTGGCTAGTGCCTTAATTCTAAAACCTAAAGGTCATTATAATGACTTTAGGGGAGTCAAAGGAGTGATTTACTTATTTGATTTAAAAGAGGAGAAATGACATGATTTAAGAGAAGTAACTTGCGTTAAGGGTGAAGTTACTTGAGGTTTAAAAAGTAGAAGAAAACTTGTTTTCTAACTA
Source organism: Przewalskia tangutica (assembly GCA_029844215.1). Classification (NCBI taxonomy): domain Eukaryota; kingdom Viridiplantae; phylum Streptophyta; class Magnoliopsida; order Solanales; family Solanaceae; genus Przewalskia; species Przewalskia tangutica. The sequence continues at coordinate 113,105,908 of CM056718.1, forward strand.
TTAAGAGACTTGAAGTATTTTTGAAAGTTAAGAACTTGATTTGTAAGTATGTGATACTTGGTTTTAATAGTATAAGTCTCTTGGTTATTGAAGGAATGGATACGTCTAAAACCATAAAGGGTTATAACGCTTTATGGGAAGGTTATAACGGCTTTATGGAAGGTTTAGAAAGTTGTCTATTTTGATTAAATCGCATAAGTTGCCTAGATTGTAAAAATTTGGAGTTACTTGATTTCAAGCTTTGAAATGAGTTTTCTAAAGTGTAGTAACTTACCTTGAAAAATAGACACGCCTTGATACTACGGTGTTAGTATCTTGGGGCTTTACATAGAAAGGAGTCTTTTATAAAAGAATGTATGTATGCCTTGCTAAGTACTTTGGCTTGATAAATTGAGGATTTGTCTAAGTGTGCCTTGATAAGTACTTTGACTTGTTAAAAGAGAATTATTCTATGTATGCCTTGATAAGTACTTGACTTGTTAAATGAGAATTTATTCTATTTGTGCGGATAAGTACTTTGGCTTGTTAAATGAGAATTTATTCTATTTGTGCGGATAAGTACTTTGGCTTGATAAATGAGAATTTATTCTATTTGTGCGGATAAGTACTTTGGCTTGTTAAATGAGAATTTATTCTATTTGTGCGGATAAGTACTTGGCTTGTTAAATGAGAATTTATTCTATTTGTGCCGGATAAGTACTTTGGCTTGTTAAATGAGAATTTATTCTATTTGTGCCCGGATAAGTACTTTGGCTTGTTAAATGAGAATTTATTCTATTTGTGCCCGGATAAGTACTTTGGCTTGTTAAATGAGAATTTATTCTATTTGTGCCCGGATAAGTACTTTGGCTTGTTAAATGAGAACTTGCCTATATGTGCTGGTAATAGCCTTTGAGTGCAAGTATTATGTTTTATTAAGTTGCCGCGACTCTCGGTTGAAGGGTCGGCTGTCTTGTTGTAAGTTACTGGGACGTACCGACAGTGATGTGGGATTCCACGGGTATGCTTCCGTTACTTGTAGTACTTGGGTTAAATTCCCGGATTTTTATAGAAGACATGGTAGTGCTTATGTCTTGTTTGATGGTCGGTCGAGATAGGGTAAGAGTATATGTGAGGGGTACACCCCCAAGATGCTATACCACCTGCTTTACCACCTTCTCCAGGGTAGAGTATATGTGAGGGGTAAACCCCCAAGATGCTATACCACCTGTTTTACCACCTTCTCCAGGGTAGAGTATATGTGAGGGGTACACCCCCAAGATGCTATACCACCTGCTGTACCACCTTCTCCAGGGTAGAGTATATGTGAGGGGTAAACCCCCAAGATGCTATACCACCTGTTTTACCACCTTCTCCAGGGTAGAGTATATGTGAGGGGTACACCCCCAAGATGCTATACCACCTGCTTTACCACCTTCTCCAGGGTAAGAGTATAAGTGAGGGGTAAACCCCCAAGATGCTATACCACCGGTGGGACTTGGTGTTCATGTATGCCTATTGGTGTTATGTTATATCCTGGACTGCCGGCAGTGAGGAAGGATTCCACGGGCACGATTGATATTATGGGCGTGAGACCCATAGTTATATTTGAGTAGTGACTTTGAGGGCCTGCGTCCCTGACTTGATATGACTGCTTATGTGCTATGTACTGTAGGTTGGCTATCATACATGTCTCCTGTTTTGTTTAGACTGTTATGATTTCATTACAGTACTCTTTGTTCACATACTTGGTACATTCTTCGCATCGACCTCCTTGAGGCCGCGTCACGCTGCAGGTTTAGGTACGCAGTTCGGTGATCGGCAGGTGTAGGATCCTGCTCAGGGTTTTGGATAAGCTCCTTCTATTCCGGAGTTTATCTTTGGTATATGTCCTTCAGTACAGGCTTTGTATAGTTTTGGGTACGGCGGGGCCTTGTCCCGTCATAGTTCAGTTTAACTCCTAGAGGTCTGTATTCATATGTGGGATTAGACTCATGTACGGTGTAGTGTCTTTTGTTTATGTATATATGGCACTTGTCGGCTTTGCCTCGCACGCACGTTTGTTTTAAAAGAAAAAAATGAGGTGTTATTTCATTCATGACTTACTTGTATTGTTAAGGTAGAGGGTGCCCGGGTAGGCACGATCCACGCCCGGTTCGGCCGCGATGTGAAGCTGCTCCCACTGCATAATCACTTGCATCACACATTAGTTCTAATGGGAGCTTCCAGTTTGGCGCAATGACTATAGGTGCTGAAATCAACCTGTTACACCCCGTAGTTCCAGGACATGTGTTTACGAGAATAGACATAAGAGCACAAGACTTATAAATTTGAACGAAAGAAAGAATTGTTTTTCCGAAAGAAAATCTTCCGAACCTCGGGAAAAAATAATGTTTGTAAATTGAGACTCGTAGAATTTATCGGAATTATAGAAATATCGAAAAACGAAGTGTATGGGCAAATGGGAGGGTGACACGTGTCACCCCCCCCCCCCTACATAGGCTTGGACGAATTGACATGGAGATTGGTCAAGTCTTGAAAAGCCAAGGCTTGACATTGTTGACTAAGTCAACTAGCCGACTTGACATTAGATCTTTTAACCCCAATGAATCTAGGCCACACAAGTGTTCTAATCTTGGCCATTGAAGGTAGTATATCATCACACTAGTAGCAAGACAAATCTTACACTTAGAGAAATTTTGCAAAACTTTAGGTGCTCTAAATGTTGCTCTCGGCAATGGCCATGAATGAACAAGAAATTTTTTCGTTTGTGGTTCATAATTCCAAATATTCAAACCCAAGGCTCCTAAGGGTATTGTAAGGATATCGCAATAGAAAAATCCTGGAAAAATTACGTTTTTACGTTAGTCGCAACATGAAAACCTAAGGGGGTTTTCATAGCTGGAGTTGGAACTTGAAGATGAGTTCTTCATGAGCTTCTAAGGAGTGCTTAGAGCGGATTGGGACGTGAGAAGAGGAGCTAGAAGTTGCTAAGGGTCGACTTTTACGCTTGAACATTATAAGGGCTTATTGAGGTAGAATCTTCGTCTACTTATGTAATTAAAGATTACATGTTATAGTAGTTTATTAATGAGCATGTGGTATATATATTGAAGTTTGAAAAGATTTGGATCATGTCGACATGTTAAAAACTGAAAATGGGCATGTTAGCCTTTATTGTTGAAAACAACTTGGTTGTTAGTTACAATCGTCGCATGTTAAGGAAGAAAGAATTATAGTTGTTGTAATTGTTATTATGTATAAAACATGTTGGAATAACAACTTGGATTGAAAAGGAATCGAAAGGAAATTGACATTGTTGTAGACATTGATTATAGCCGAGAATTTCCTTAATTATTGGACAGTTTTGTATTAATTGTGGGGCAGAATTTTACACGTCCTGTTAGGCGTGTAATCCCCTTTGAATTGCTGAATTGTTGAGCCTTAAATGTGGCATGTTTGGCTATTGAATTCGGGCCTTGAAAAGGTGGAAAAGTACGTAGAAACAAAGGAAGTGCTGCCCGATTTTCCGTAGAATAAGAGTCCTTATACTTAAAAATATTATACGTTGAAAGCTAGAAGTTGATAGGCGTATTATGATTATTATAGGCTGACATTCTACGTGCGGCAAATTCAAGTTAGCAAGTGGATTAAGCCGAAGAGGTATGTGGAACTTTCCCTATCTTCTTGAGCATGAGTTTTATAAATGTATAGTACGGTGGACGTACATGGTTAAAAATGAATTCAGTTTCATTTTGGTATCCTTGCTTTGTTTTCGAAAAGTATATGCAACTTGATATTACATGGAAAGATTTCTTGACTTGAAAAGTATAGAATACTTGATTTGGAAAGTATTGATTACTTGAACTATTCTAAAGTTAAGAGACTTGAAGTATTTTTGAAAGTTATGTAACTTGATTTGAAAGTATATGATACTTGGTTATAAAAAGAATAAGTCTCTTGGTTATAAAAAGAATTAATTTATCTAAAACATAAAGAGTTATAACGAATTTATGGGAAGTTAGTTATAACGACTTTATGAAAGGTTAAAGATGTCTTAGTTTCTAAAGCATAAAGTTAGTATAACGATTTTATGGAAAGTTGGTTATAATAACTTTATGGAAAGTTAAAAGAATGGTTTACTCTAGTGATGTAAACAAAGATAAATGACTTGAAATGAAGAAAGTCAAATTGATTTAAAGGCATCAATTGTTTAAAGTTTTAAAGTAAAAAGTCACTTGATTTAGAAGCCTAAATATATTTCTAAAATGTGTAGTGACTTCTTTGAAATGTAGACAAGCCTTGATACTACGGGTGTTAGTATCTTGAGAATTTTATACGAGAAAGAGTCATTTTTGAAAGGATAAGGTACATAGTACTTTGGGTTAAATTCCCGGATTTTTAATGACATGTTAGTGCCTTAAGTAAAATAAAATGAGAGTGCATGTTAATTAAGACTAATAAGAAGTTAGGGGGTTTCTTAACTTGCTTATGATATTTATGATAAGCCGGTGGTGCTTATGTTATGTATGATAGCCGGTTGTGCTAGTGATATATTGTTCATTACGAGGTCATTCCCCGGGCTTGTTGCATTTGCATGTTCCGTGGATTTGCTCCCCACGATGCGATGAATACCTCATGCAAGCCCGTAGGGCTATGCGGGTGAAATAGTCCCATGCGGGGCGGACCAGTCCTATGCGAGGCGGATGACCTCATTGTGGGTCCATAGGACCTATGCGGGTGAAATAGTCCCAGGAGTAGGATTGCTTAATGATACTACGGGCGGGTGGCCCTAATTTGATCATGAGCCTCCTATTTTTATGCAGTAAAGTGTACTTCTGTGTTGCTCTCATTATTTGCAAGGCACAGTGTATTGTTATTTGGGTAATCATACATGTCTCCAGCTTTATTTAGACTATATGATTTTATTTCAGTACTTTCAGTTTTGCATACTTGGTACACCTGTTGTACTGACCTCCTTCGGCTGCGTTAAATCTGCAGTAGAGTTATCTGAGTTGATGATCCTCACTCTTAGGATCACTGTTCAGCTGTTGAGAAGCTCCATAACTCCAGAGGCTTATCTTTGGTTTAGATCCCTGGTATTGTCGGTTGTTGTACATTCAGGGTATGGCGGGGCCCAGTCCCGTCACAGTTGTTATGTCAAAATTATTAGAGGTCTGTAGTCATGTATATGGGTCGGTTTGTAAAGAAAAAGGATGTAACTACTTTTGACTATTTATATATGTATATCCAGGAAGTCAGCCTCATCGGCTAGCCAGTTGTTTACTTCTTCCCGATTTAAGTTGTGTGTTCTATGTATGTTCCGCCGACTTTCTCTGATGGTTACCTGTAAGGGTGCCCAGGTAGGGCACCAGTCGCGGGCCCGGGGTCGGGTCGTGACAAAAGTGGTATCAGAGTAGTTAGTCCTCGAAAAGTGTCTACAGACCGTGTCTAGTAGAGTCTTGGTTATCGGTGTGTTGTGCACCACATCTATAACCAGGAGGCTGAAGGACATTTAGGATTGGTTTTCATTCTTCTCACTCTGAGGTCGTGCGATATAGCCGTGTGGTTAGGGTCGTCTCTCCCTAATGAGTTATGTTGATTGCAGCTACGAGAAAGGCAGCAGTGACCCAGGAAGGATTCTGTGGATTGCGTATCCACGTTGGTAATAATTGTTGTGTAGTTGGTATAATGACATACGGCTATACAGATTTATGTATGAGGGTCAGACGTGTGTTTCCTAGAATGATTTTGGATTACCAAGGATTGGTAAGGACTAAATAGATACTGGGAAGGTATGAAACAGTTTAATGAATTCTCATCAAGGTTTTACATACTAATTTGAGATAATTAGGAGATGATGATGTCACGACCCGACCCCGGGCCCGCGATTGGTGCCCTACCTGGGCACCCTTACAGGTATACATCAGAAAAAATCAGTGGAACATACATACAACTCTTAATAAAAGAATCAATAATGAATAAACAACATGTTAGCCGATAAGGCTACCTCCCTGGACAATAAATACATAATCGAAAGCAGTTACCTCCTTTCTTTTACAACTGACCCACAAAATGTGACTACAGACCTCTAAGAATTTTTTTGCATAACTACTGTGACGGGACAAGGCCCCGCCGTACCTCTGAATATACCTATCCATAATGACCAGCTCCAGAACATTGGAGCTAACCCAAAATGCTGAACAAGGATCCTAAGCTCACGGATCCTGCGTGTACCTAGACTGCGGACATGAGCGCGGCCCGAAGAATTCGATCTACAACAAGGTACCAAGTATGTAAACAATAAGTACAGTAAGCAAGATCATCTGTACACAAGAATGACAGGGGCAAGTATGAAAAGCAAATACCAGATCCTAACGTGTCATAAAATAATCAGAGCCAACTGTACCTTGTATCATTATATTACTGTAACACCGTACCACTCTTACATATGAAGGCCATGTCAAAAGTCCGGGACACCTGCCCTCAGCATATAATATCACAGAAACATGCTCGTGGAATACAACATCATCGTCAGCATGTAACAAGTATAATGTACCCTACCAGTACACGGTGCCTTTTTAACAAAGAGAGTGAACAAAAATAAACTTTGCCGGTTTTAAAACATGAAACTTATGATTAACCTAGGGCCATCCGCCCGTAGTATCATTATGCAATCCTACTCCTGGGACTACTTCACCCGCATAGGCCGTATGGACCCGCATGAGGTAATATCCTCGCATAGGTTGTACCCGCCCGCATAGGCCGCATGGACCCGCATGAGGTAATCTCCTCGCATAGGGTGATCGCCCGCATGGGACTATTTCACCCGCATGAGCCCTACAGACTCGCATGAGGTATTCCTCGCATCGTGGGGAGCAAATCCACGGAATATGCAAATGCCACAAGCCCGGGGAATAACCCCGTAATGAATAATATATCACTGGCACAACCGACTAACATAATCACGTAATATAAGTACAATCGGCTATCATAATCTCATAACATAAGCACAACCGTCTATCATAATCTCATAACATAAGCACAACCGGCTATCATAATCTCATAACATAAGCACAACCGAATATCATAATCTCATAACATAACCCGGCCTATATGTAGGCTCGGTGTGTCTCATAACATAATATTTTAAACCGCCTTTTCACTTCATCTTAAGTCGTTATAAAAACTTCCCATAAAGCTATTATAACTACATTTCATTTCAGAGAATTTAAGGCACTTTTATTTCTTATCACATTGGGGAAACTAAACCCAAAAGTACTACGTACATACATACTTAAAAAGAATCATGCAACTCCTTTTCCTTAAATCAACAAACGTATACTTTTAAAACTCAAGTTACATACTCTTTTAAAATCATTCTTCTTAACTCTTGAAATAAATCAAGAAGCCATAATTTTTAAATCTAGTCATTCCTTCCTTTACAAATCAAGTCCCATAACTTGAAAAATAAAGTCTCATAATCTTTAAAGTAATTCGAGTTACTTATACTTTCATAATCAAGACTTATATATTTTCAAAATCAATTTACTTACTTCAAATAAATCAAGTCACTACATATTTTCGAAATTCAAGTCTCACGTACTTTCCAAATTAATACTTTTATGAGTCGTGAATAGGTTATACTCGTTTATAACGATCTTGTCCATTGAGCCATGATCTAAAAATGTAATACCATTTTGTCTCATCTTAGTTTCTATGCAGATGGAAGATTCTAGTCACTTCAATGTAATTGATTACCGATTCATTTTCATTAACGCTGCAATGGCTTGTTCGGTCCTTGTTTTTCATTAGTGAAGTAATTTAGCAAGGTCAACTTGACTCCAATACTTCCTAACGACTCTTACCAACATCCCCCATAAGACTTGGTAAGAACTTAGGAATATTCTAGACATGCCTTTAGCATAAAATCAATAACAGGAATACTTCCTATGACAAGGAAAGTATACTCAAGAACAAGTCATGTATACTCCTAACAACAAGGCAAGTATACTCCAAATATTAAGGCAAGTATACTCCTAATCAACAAGGCAAATATACTTCAAATATCAAGGAAAGTATACTCCTAATCACAAGGCAAGTATACTCCTAATCACAAGGCAAGTGTACTTCAAATATACTCATGTCTATAGAAAGAAGACGTTCATATACCTCGCGACGACTATCGACAAGTAGCAAAATGCTCCAAAGTACTTCAACCTTGTTAGCTTTTCTACCCTTCAAGTAGAATACGCTACACGTAGTACTTCAACCTATAGTAATCATAACATGTCTATCAACTCCTAGCTTATCAACGTGGAATAATACTAAGTGCTAGGTCTCTTATTCTACAGAAATTTGGGCAGCAATTCCTTTGTTTCTACGTACTTTTCCAACTTTTTTAAGGCCCGAAATCAATAGCCAATGTTATACCCCGTATTTTCAGAGTATGTACGTGAGGGCGTACGTATAAAAGTTAAGCCTTAGTTAGGCATTAAGGACGAAAATATTGTGCACAACACACGAAAAGAATCGTTTTCCGACGAAACGTTTTACAAAACTTGCGTAGGGAAAATTCCGGCTATTTCATTTATTATTTTTGCGGATTTTTCCGAAAGATGAAATATTTTGGACCAACGGGATGGTGACACTTGTCACCCTCAAGTGGCGGGACATTGGACGACCTTGGGCACGTTTTTGTGGCCTTTGCAATAGTCAAGGTTAGGTAGGATATTTTGTGTAGTAGATGGATAAGGACACTTGCCTAAATCTCCACCTTACACTTGCATACCACTTGGCTTCATCTTGGCCATTGGTTGGCCTATAAATACCCCCCTAACTTGAAGGGTTTCTTCATCCACAAATCAATTCTCCAAGTCTTGAAAAATCCCTCCCCTCTCTTATAGCTTTTCGTCCAAGCTCTTCTCCCCCCCCCCCCCTTCCTTGAGTCCTAGCCGAAACCTACCCCCCTCCCTTGGTAGAAAAGTTGTCTTCCAAGTATAGTTGCTATTCCTAAATACCCTAGCCCCAAATCCCTTATAGTAGTTAAGTAGAAGTTGTTAGAAACTTCTAAGGGTTTCTTGGAGCTATCGGAGCGTGCAAATTAGGAGCTAAACCTTGCTCAGGATCGACATTTAACTTGGATAATTTTGGGCTTATCGAGGTAAATACTTTTGTCCTTCTATTGTAATTGGATATTACATAAAAGAATAGTCAAGACTTGAGTATAAGATATAGAAGGATATTAAAGAATAGAATTGAACTGTAATCACAGTAGAAGGGTATAACAGAAGAAGAATTGAACTATAATTACATGAAATTTGTATTCTGATGAACTTGAGTAGCTTGACGGGTAGGGAAGTGCTGCCCAATTTTCCGTAGAATAGAGAACCCTCTGCTTAGAATAGTCTACAGAGTAGTCTAGACATTGATAGACGTATCTGACTATTATAGGTTGATTCTCTGCGCGCGACATATTCGACATGGCGGTGGATTTCAGTAGAAGGTATGTGATTCTTCCTATACTCTTGAGCATGATATTTTAAAATATATATATAGTACGGTAGACGTACGTGTGTTAACTGGACGTAGTTTTACGGCAATGTCTTTTGACTTAAGCCTGAATAATAAGAACCTTGAAGTATTTCAAAAGAATTATGAATCATTTAAAAAAAAAAAGTAATACTTGATTTTTAAACAGAAAGCTTAAGAGTTATACTAGCTTTATGGGAAGTTAGGTATAACGACTTAAGAAAGATAAAAGGAACAGTTTTACTTGTTTGTTTATGAAAATCTTGTATTGACTTCTGCAAGTATAGTAAGATGGTTTGATAAGTAAACATGTTATGATACTACGTGGGTTAGTGTCTTGTGATGTTATTCTTGTTGTGCTTACGTTGTTAAACGTTAAGACCGTTGTACTGTTATTATATCACATACCACCGACTTGTTATACAGGGCTTGCCACCCTTGATGTGGGTCTATACGGCTATGCGGTCTGTGTGACTATGCGGGCTGCGGGAGTTCGAGTTGATCATTCGGGTGTTTTATCCGTCACGGGGATGCCCTATACTGATGCAATGTGACTATGCGGTCTATTGAGACTATGCGGCTGCGGAGTCGAGGATGGTGCAGGGTTAGCTACCGTCACGAGAATACTTCATGCGGTGCATGTGACTATGCGGACTGCGGGAGTCGAGATTAGGCACGCATAATGATACTATTGGCGATTGGCCTTGCTTGATCATTCGCGGCCTAGAAAAGACACATTCTGATTTACCTATTATTGCTCTTGTTTGTGATATGGCACTATGTGCAATTGAAGCGATTGTATTTGCAAATGGTTTTAAATACTTTGATTTCATTTAATGTACTTTCTGATTTCACATACTTGGTACTGTTATCGACCTCGCTTGAAGCTGCGTTAAATGCGCCAGTGCTAGATCCAAATCCTTAGGATCTCTACTTTGGTGTCGGGAGTTCCATCTTCTAGGAGGCTCGACTTTTGGTATGGTTCTCACGATGTTGTAGATATATGTACATTCAGGTATGGCGGGGCCCCTGTCCGCCATAGTTGTTACATTCTAAGTGCAGTAGTCATGTTGTAAAGTTGGGATGTAACTGTTCACTCTTTATATATATATGCCGAAAGGCGACTTTCATCCGATAAACCGCGTCTCAATTTACATTTGTTTCATGTCTTGTTTTTATATTCCGATGATTACTCTGATGTATGTCTACTTGGGTGCCCCGGTAAGGCACGATCCACGGCCGGGCAGTCGTGACAAAAGTGGTATCAGAGCAGTTAATCCTTGGAAAGTGTCTACAGACCGTATCTAGTAGAGTCTTGATTATCGGTATGTTGTGCACCATACCAATAATCAGGAGGCTATAGGATATTTAGGATTGGTTTCCATTCTTCTCACTCTGAGATCGTGCTTTAGAGCTGTGTTATAAGTGGACCCCTCTAACGTATTCCTTTTACCATGCGATTATGCCTCACGTAAGGCAACCGGGCCCGAGAAGGGCAAAGCGGCCGAGGCGCTAGTAGGACAGAGTCACGAGGGCTCGAGCCCGATCTATACAGGACGGCGAGTTCCATGACGCCGGCCCCAGCGAGACCACGATGCCGCGCCTCACGTCCCACGGCTGGGCGGGAGTTAAGTACAAGGAGATGGCCCGGCTATTGGCGAGATTGTGGCGAACATGAGATAAATTTGAATCTGGCGATCCCGATTCAATGATGCATGTTTCACCGAGATCGAGCAGTTTGAGGCTACGGGATTTTACGAGTTGTAGCCCGAGTTCTACGGTCGAGGCACGAGGATGATCGCGAGGAGTTCATCCGTCGATTCTGAGAGGATCATGCGGGTGATCAAGGCTTGAGACCGAGTCCGTGATCTTCGTTCGCATCAGTGCGTGATACCGCAATCGATCGGGTTTGACTCGTGGGAGCTTTCGGGAGAGCATGCGCCTCAGCGATATGGGGCGAGTTTTGGAGGCTTTCTCACGCACTTCTTGCCTCATCCGCGGATGAGGAGGGCATGGCGACATATTTTTATTCTTTGAGACGAGAGGCGCCTGATTAGGAGTACAACGTCGAGTTCGATTCACTCGCTCGATATGTCCTGCGCTAGTAGCGAATATGGAGGACCGAGTGCACGTCGTCGCGGGCTAGATGATTATATGGCGAAGTCTTGTGCGGGTGTGGCTCTTGACGAGCAAGGACATTACGTATGCGAGCTCATGCACTTGGATGCGAGGCGTAGAGACCGACGGGTCGACGGATATCGGCGAGAAGAAGGCGAAGGCGGCGGTTCTTTTGGTAGTTCTCGGGGTGGGCGGCCTCGTGACGTCTAGATTTGCACCACGGCCGGCTCGAGCACTCCTACATCATTTTCGGTGCAGCGAGCATTGAGGCGAGTTAGGGCCCGGGACTTGGACTTCGGTAGCAAGGGTGCTAACGATCGAGGTCTGCCTTTCGGTGTGTCCGTTGTGGTAGATTCCATTCGGTGTAGTACTACTTCGGGAGCTTGCTATACTTGTGGCGGCGAGTCATTATCACGAGATCTTGTCAGGCAGGAGCGCGAGGGTAGGGTCACCTTCAGATCTATTTCCGGTCTTCATCCCTACGATTTACACGCCCGGGCGGTACTTATGGACCAGTCGCGGCAGAGGTCGTGGCGCGGTCCCGATTCTAGCGGTCCTCGAGCGCATTTATGCCTTGTCGGTAGGCGAGGATCAGGCGTCGCCTAACGTCGTCCGCAGTACTCTGTCGGTTTACGGTTATGGCGTTTATGCCTTGATAGATCCGGTTCTACTCTGTCCTATATATCTCCCCTTATTGCTAGTAGGATAGGGATAGAGCACGAGTCCATAGACCGCTTCGAGGTAGCTACGCCGATGGCGATTCGGTGGTAGCTCGGCGGGTATCTGGCTTGTCGGTGACCTTATGCGATCGTCGGACCTGGCGACTTGATAGAGTTGGGCATGGCGATTCGATGTGATTATGGGCATGGATTGGTTAGCTTCTTGCTACGCCCGGTGTAGGCAGCGAGGAGAGAGTGGTGCGATTCGGTTTCTGAGAACCGGTTATTGAGTGGGAGGAACAACGTGTGCCGTAGAGGTAGGTTTATTTCCTACCTCAAGGCTAGGAAGATGGTGCGAAGGGTATATCTACCATCTCGTTCGGGTGTTTGATCTGAGGTGAAGTGCGATTTTGATCGATTCAGTAGTCGAGAGAGTTCCCGAGCGTGTTTCAGACGACCTCCTATCCTCCCGAGAGGAGATTGAGTTTTGTATAGATGTGTTGCGGACACTCGGCTATTCCATTCCACCATACGAATGGCACTGCCGAGTTGAGAGAGTTGAAGGACCGGATGAGAGATTTCTTTGGAGAAGGGCTTCATCGGGCCTAGTGTTTCTCCCAGGGAAGCGCGGTATTGTTCGTGAAGAAGAAGAAGGGCGGGGCCAGCTGCGCATGTGTGTTGATTCTGAGCGGTGAACAAGGTGACCATTAAACGAATACCCGCTTCCCGGGATTGATGATTTGTTCGACGATTCTGCGAGTGCGAGATGTTTCTCAAGATTGATCTGCGATCGGGCTATCATCAGTGCGAGTCGAGAGGTGGATGTCACTAGGGTGCATTCGGACGTCACGGGCATTATGAGTTCGGTCATGTCTTTCGGGTTGACAAATGCTCGCGGTATTTATGGATTTGATGAACCGAGTGTTCAAGCCGTTTTGGATCGTTTATGATTGTATTCATTGATGACATCTTAGTTTATTCTCGCTCGAGCGAGGCGTGCGGGCGTTGAGGCGATCTTTGAGAGTTCTCGGGACCAGCGATTATACGCCAAGTTTTCCAAATGTGAGTTTTGGTTGGCTTGGTGGCTTATCTTGGGCATATTGTCGGGCGATGGTATTCGGTGGATACGGCCAAGATCGAAGCGATCGAGTTGGCCTGAACTCTTACTCAAACGGAGGTTCGCGATTTTACGGGCCTTGCGAGTTATTATCGGTTCGTAGAAGTTTGCTTCTATCTGCACCATTGACTAGGCTGACTCGGAAGCGGCTAAGTTTGATGGACTGATGCATGTGGCGGGGTTTCGATTCTTGAAGGAGGCGGCGACCGCCCGTTCTTACTCTTCCGGAGGTCGAGCGGCTATGTCGTGTATTGTGATCGTCGAGCATCGGGTTGGGATGTGTGTTGATGCGGCGGGGCAAGGTTATAGCGTCGTATCGGCGACTTAAGAAGCATGAGAGGAACTACCCGCTCGTGATTTGGAGTTAGCGTGATGATTCACGCCTTGAAGATCTGGAGGCACTATTTGTATGGGGTTCATGTGGATATTTATACGGACCACAGAGCCTCGGTATATCTTCACCAGAGGAGCCGAACTTACGGCGAGGCGGTGGTTAGAGTTGCTTAAGGATTATGATGTCGATATCTGTACCACGGGAAGGCCAATGTTGTGGCGGATGCCTTAGTCGTAGGTCGATGGGTAGCCTATCGGATGTGCGGCCCGGAGAGGAGGGCATGGTTCACGATTTGCATCGATTAGCGAGCCTTGGTGTCCGTTTGATTGATTACGATAGCGTGGGGTTCGAGTTCGAGAGGTTGCGAGTCTTCCATCGTCGGAGGTGAAGAAAGCAGATTTGAGGATCGATTTTGACACGATGCAGTGATCTGGCTCTTCGTGGCGGAAGGGTCCTTTGAGTAACTTTGATGGGGTGCTAAGGTTTGGCGGGTTGTGTGTTCCGGATATTTGAGGACTTGGCGGCGAGTTACGGGAAGCACACATAGCGCGTTACTCTATCCATACGGGGTTGACCAAGATGTACCAAGACCTTATATCTATGTTTTGGTGTGATGGCTTGAAGAGGGATGTTGCAGAGTTTGTATCTCAGTGCACGTGTTGTCAGCAGGTGAAGATAGAGCACGGAGGCTGGTGGATTATTGCGACGATAGAGATCCGACACGGAAGTGGGAGGTGATCAACATGGACTTTATCACGGGGTTACCTCGCACTCAGGAAACATGATTCTATTTGGGTTATCGTCGACGGTGTGAAATCAACCCACTTTATTCCGTCGGGGCGACTTTTAGTGAGGATTATGCGGACTTTACATCAGAGATCGTCGGTGCATGGAGTCCCTATTTCGATCATATCGCAGACGGAGCCCGGTTTACGGCTAACTTACGGAGGTCCTTCCGAGAAGGGTTTAGGGGCCTTGGTGAGCACAGTCGCATTCCATCCTGAGCAGACGGACGGTGAGTGCACTATCCGGACTCTTGAGGATATCTGCGAGCTGTGTTATTGACCGAAGTGGCTGGGAGGATCATTTGCCTCTAGTTGAGTTTGCGTATAATAATAGCTACCACCTAGTATTCGGATGGCGCCTTATGAGGCCTTGTATGGGAGGAAGTGCGGTCGCCGATAGGCTGGTTTGATAATGGCGAGATACGATTAGTGGGACCAGGTTGGTGCAGCGAGCGATGGATAAGGTGAAGCTTATCGAGGAAGCGATTCTTGACGGCTCGAGTCGGCCGAAGTCATATCACGGATCATCGTCGGCATGCAGAGTTCGAGGTTGATGATTGGGTTTTCTGAAGGTGTCACCCATGAAGGGTGTGATGAGATTCGGGAAGAAATGGAAACTTCGACCCGTACATTGGGCCGTATCATATTGTCCGCAGGGTAGGCAAGGTTGCCTATGAGTTGGATCTGCCGTCCGATCTGGAGGCAGTGCACCCGGTGTTTCATGTTTCTATGCTGAGGAGATGTATCGGGGATCCATCTAGAGTATATTCGATTGACGATGTCCAGGTGACCGAGGGGTTATCGTATGAGGAGATTCCCATAGCGATAATCGATCGTCAGGTTAGGCGTCTGCGGACCAAGGACGTGGCTTCCGTCAAAGTCTTGTTGCGGAACGAGCTCAGGGAGGAGATGACGTGGGAAGCTGAGGAGGACATGAGGCAGAAGTATCCTCACCTATTCCCCACACCTCCAGGTAACTTACTTTCCTTCTTGCTGGTTTTAATTATCGTATTTGCTTAAGTGTTGTTTTGTGGCCGTATGTAGCATTTGCAAACTGTTTAAGCTTTATCATTAACTGTTTTGGGAAGGAACATTCGGGACGAATGTTTCTAAGGAGGGGAGAATGTTATACCCCGTATTTTCAGAGTATGTACGTGAGGGCGTACGTATAAAAGTTAAGCCTTAGTTAGGCATTAAGGACGAAAATATTGTGCAGAACACACAAAAAGAATCGTTTTCCGACGAAACGTTTTACAAAACTTGCGTAGGGAAAATTCCGGCTATGTCATTTATTATTTTTGCGGATTTTTCCGAGAGATGAAATATTTTGGACCAACGGGAGGGTGACACTTGTCACCTCAAGTGTGAGACATTGGACGACCTTGGGCACGTTTTTGTGGCCTTTGCAATAGTCAAGGTTAGGTAGGATATTTTGTGTAGTAGATGGATAAGGACACTTGCCTAAATCTCCACCTTACACTTGCATACCACTTGGCTTCATCTTGGCCATTGGTTGGCCTATAAATACCCCCCTAACTTGAAGGGTTTATTCATCCACAAATCAATTCTCCAAGTCTTGAAAAATCCCTCCCCTCTCTTATAGCTTTTCGTCCAAGCTCTTCTCCCCACTTCCTTGAGTCCTAGCCGAAACCTACCCCCCTCCCTTGGTAGAAAAGTTGTCTTCCAAGTATAGTTGCTATTCCTAAATACCCTAGCCCCAAATCCCTTATAGTAGTTAAGTAGAAGTTGTTAGAAACTTCTAAGGGTTTCTTGGAGCTATCGGAGCGTGCAAATTAGGAGCTAAACCTTGCTCAAGATCGACATTTAACTTGGATAATTTTGGGCTTATCGAGGTAAATACTCTTGTCCTTCTATTGTAATTGGATATTACATAAAAGAATAGTTAAGACTTGAGTATAAGATATAGAAGGATATTAAAGAATAGAATTGAACTGTAATCACAGTAGAAGGGTATAACAGAAGAAAAATTGAACTATAATTACATAGGGTTGTATTTACAGTAGACTTGAGTAGCTTGACGGGTAGGGAAGTGCTGCCCAATTTTCCGTAGAATAGAGAACCCTCTGCTTAGAATAGTCTACAGAGTAGTCTAGACATTGATAGACGTATCTGACTATTATAGGTTAATTCTCTGCGCGCGACATATTCGACTTGGCAGGTGGATTTCGCCGAGAAGGTATGTGATTCTTCCTATACTCTTGAGCATGATATTTTAATATATATATATAGTACGGTGAGCGTCGTGTGTTAACTGGACGTAGTTTTACGGCAATGTCTTTTGACTTAAGCCTGAATAATAAGAACCTTGAAGTATTTCAAAAGAATTATGAATCATTTAAAAAAAAAAAGTAATACTTGATTTTTAAACAGAAAGCTTAAGAGTTATACTAGCTTTATGGGAAGTTAGGTATAACGACTTAAGAAAGATAAAAGGAATGGTTTTACTTGTTTGTTTATGAAAATCTTGTATTGACTTCTGCAAGTATAGTAAGATGGTTTGATAAGTAAACATGTTATGATACTACGTGGGTTAGTGTCTTGTGATGTTATTCTTGTTGTGCTTACGTTGTTAAACGTTAAGACCGTTGTACTGTTATTATATCACATACCCTCGACTTGTTATACAGGGCTTGCCACCCGATGCGGTCTATCGGCTATCTTTGTCTGTGTGACTATGCGGTGCGGGAGTTCGAGTTGATTATTCGGGTGTTTTATCCGTCGAGGATTCCTATGCGATGCGTGTGACTATGCGGTCTATTGAGACTATGCGGTGCGGGAGTCGAGGAGAATGCAGGGGTTAGCTACCGTCACGAGGAATACCTCATGCAGTGCATGTGTGACATATGCGGTGCGGGAGTCGAGATTAGGCACACATAATGATACTATGGGAGATTGGCCTTGCTTGATCATTCGCGGCCTAGAAAAGACACATTCTGATTTACCTATTATTGCTCTTGTTTGTGATATGGCACTATGTGCAATTGAAGCGGTGTATTTGCAAATGGTTTTAAATACTTTGATTTCATTTAATGTACTTTCTGATTTCACATACTTGGTACTGTTGTCTTGACCTCCTTGAGGCTGCGTTAAATCTGCAGTAAGGAAGCAGTGCTAGATCCAAATCCTTAGGATCTCTACTTTGGTGTCAGGAGTTCCATCTTCTCCGGAGGCTCGACTTTTGGTATGGTTCTCCCTGATGTTGTAGATATATGTACATTCAGGGTATGGCGGGGCCCTGTCCCGCCATAGTTGTTTACATTCCTAGAGGTCTGTAGTCATGTTGTAAAGTTGGGATGTAACTGTTCACTCTTTATATATATATGCCGAAAGGCGACTTTCATCCGATAAACCGCGTCTCAATTTACATTTGTTTCATGTCTTGTTTTTATATTCCGATGATTACTCTGATGTATGTCTACTTGGGTGCCGATGAGGCACGATCCAGCCGAGCAGTCGTGACAGCCAACATGCCACATTTAAGGCTCAACAATTCAGCTAACCAAAGGGGATTACACGCCTTAACAGGACGTGTAAAATTCTGCCCCACCATGTATACAAAACAGTCCATAATTTCATCAATATTTAGGATAAGATATGAAGCCTCTTTGCACCCCTTTTCACATTTTTTCCTTAGGAATTTCACTAGCCAGTTCTACCACATTAATCATATATATAACCACCCAATTTCTGCATATATACAAGTCTAAAACAGCCCGTAAAACTGCCACAAAACTGCGCCAAAATATTCCAATATTCTAGGCCATTTCGGCAATTTCACAATATAACAACAAGTAGTCATTTCTCATTTCCGTTTCCAATTCCTTTTCAATCCAAGTTGTTATTCAAACATGTTATATAGTCGCAACCAATTTTAACAACTATAATCACTTCTTTATATAACATGCGACGACTAAAACTAACAATTAAATTGAATTACAATCTTATGGCTAAACATGTTAGTTTCGGATTTAGGCTTCCATAATTCCATAACACTTATCAATCTTCATAATATATATCACATGATCACTTCTAACTTATCATAACATGGAATCTTCAATCACAATAGTAAGACGAAGATTTATACCTCAATAAGCCCAAATCCAATCCAAGATTTAAAGTCGATCCTTAGCAACTTTAGCTCCTCTTCTTGACGTTCCAATCCACTCCAAGCAACCCTTAGAAGCTTGTGAAGAACTCCTCTTCAAGTTCCAACTTCAAAGTTGAAGAACACCTTAGGTTTTCATCTTGCGACTAACGTGAAAACGTAGTTTTTCCGGGATCTTTCTATTGAGATATCCTTACAATACCCCTAGGAACTTTGGGTTAAAGTATTGTGAATAATGAACCACAAACTAAAAAAATTTGTGTGGGATAATGGACAAAGTCGGGAGCTCCATAGTCTTGCTCAAAGTTCTCTAAATTTTTTCTAAGTGATGTGATAAGTCTTGCTACTAGTGTAGTATATATAACATAATGGAGGGCCTAGATCAAAACACTTGTGTGGCTTGGATGAAGAAATCTAAATATCTAGTCAAGTGGGCAAGTTGACTTAGTCAATTATCTCAAGCTTGTCTTCAAGACTTGATCATCCTTCTCTTGGTCAAATGACCATTTTACCCTTGGCCAATTCGATCAAGCCCATGTGGGGGTGACACATGTCGCCCTCCCATTCATCCATAAAATTTCATAACCCTCGTGGGCCCCACAAAACGTAAAATTTCTCGGGTGGGCCCTACGTGTCCAAATCCGAAAATAAATTTCCACAATGTTAATAAATTTCATACTCCTCAAATAATGTATTTTGAGAATCTAATTCTCATCCACGAACATTTTTCCTTCCCGAGGTTCGGAAAAACAATTCTTTCATTCGTTCAAATTATTAAGTCTTGTGCTCTCGCGTCTATTCTCGTATACATGTCCTGGAATTATGGGGTGTAACATTCTCCCCCCCTTAGAAAAATTTGTCCCCGAATGTTCTTTCGGAGCTCAATCTAAACATTTCTCGGTATAGTCTCATAAAATTACACTTAATGAAACCTAATTATGCCACATATGGCCCTAATACATCGCACATACATATCCATCCATCATAAGCCAAACGAGGAATCAAATCTAAAGTGTGCACCATCACTATTTACTCCCATTTTGCCTAAAAGGATTCTCTTTTCGTACATTTCCTTAGTCATAACTATAATCACTTCAATTCTTTCAACCCTTGTTCTTTTCTTTTCTTACTTATCGTATTCTTCTCGTACTTCCAAACTTATTCTCGTACATGTACATAATCTCAATCATTGCTTCTGTTTTCAATTCCTTGGAGTTACTATATCAAAACTTGGTCATTATACTTAGATTCAATTTCCGTTAAGGCACTTCTCGGCCCTCACGACCCGGTTCTGGTGGAACGCGTCCACGAACTCATACAACGATTAACTAGACTTGGGCCTTACATCCTCGTGACCCTATCACCTAGCGGGACCACCTCCAACTGACCTCATTCTATTCCGGGCTACGGGTTGACCCGCAAAAGCCCATACCCGACCCATAGTCGCACTTAATTCTCATTCTTGGTCCGAAATAAATCTTACTACCCGAGAAAGCCTTATACATCTAAGGTCTCAGCGGTCATCAATATGCTAAGGCTCACAATTATTTCATGTTCCAAGCTTTCATAATCAGTCCCCACATACGGGAAATGTAACTTCTTAATATCTCATAATCACGTTGTCTTACTCACAACAACTCTAATTACTCCATACCATTATTATTCACATAATCACTCAAGCGTACAACACAGCGTAATCCAACAACATGGTATGCTCTCAAATCAATAAATCATGGTCTCTTTTAAGAATCTATCATCATCTCAGACCGTTCATTCCCTTCTGACTATTCCAAGTCAGTACATACATAAAGCCTAGGTGTGGATTCAATAAACTGTTTCACACCTTCCAAGTATTTATCAAGACTTTACCAACTTATGGTAACTCATAGTCATTCTAGGCAACACACATATGAACCCAAGTAAATACGCTCGTACAGATATACATCATCATAATACCATTTATACGACAATTTTTACCAACCTGGATACGCAATCCATATCATCCTTACTAGGTCACTGCTGCCTTTCTCATAGCTGCAATCAACATAACACGTTAGGGAGAGACTACCCTAACGACCGCGGCTGTGCGATCTCGGAGTGAGAAGAAGGAAACCAATCCTAAATGTCCTGCGGCCTCCTGGTTATAGATGTGGTGCACAACACCGATAACCAAGACTCTACTGAACCACGGTCTCTAGACACTTTACGAGGACTAAGCGCTCGATACCACTTTTGTCACGACCGATCCGGGCATGGCGGTGCCCTACACAGGGACCTTACAGGTATACATCAGAGAAAATCAGCGGAACATACATACAACTCTTAATAAAAGAATCAATATGGAATAAATAACAGGTTAGCCGATAAGGCTACCTCCCTGGACAATAAATACATAACCGAAAGCAGTTACCTCCTTTCTTTTACAACTGACCCACAAAATGTGACTACAGACCTCTAAGATTTTTTTTGCATAACTACTGTGATGGGACAAGACCCCGTCGTACCTCTGAATATACCTATCTATAATGACCAGCTCCGGAACATTGGAGCTAACCCAAAATGCTGAACAAGGATCCTAAGCTCATGGATCCACAACTGTGTACCTAGACCTGCGGACATGAACGCAGCCCAGAAGAAGTCGATTACAACAAGGTACCAAGTATGTAAACAAGAAAATCTGATGCAAGATCATAGCGTACAATAATGACAGGGGCAAGTATGAAAAGCAAATACCAGATCCTACCATGTCATAAAATAATCAGAGCCAACTGTACCTTGTATCACTGTACTACTGTAACACCGTACCACTCTCACATATGAAGGCCATGCCAAAAGTCCGGGACACCTGCCCTCAGAATATAATATCACAGAAGCATGCTCGTGGAATACAACATCACCGTCAGCATGTAACAAGTATAATGTACCCTACCAGTACAGGGTGCCTTTTTAACAAAGAGAGTGAACAATAATAAACTTTGCCGGTTTTAAAACAGGAAGCTTATGATTAACCTAGGGCGGCCCGTAGTATCATTATGCAATCCTACTCCTGGAACTATTTCACCCGCATAGGCCGTATCGACCCGCATGAGGTAATCTCCTCGCATAGGTTGTACCCGCCCGAATAGGTCGCATGGACCCGCATGAGGTAATCTTCTCGCATAGGAGTAGTCCGCCCCACGTGGGACTATTTCACCCGCATGAGCCCTACGGACTCGCATGAGGTATTCCTCGCATCGTGGGGAGAAAATCCACGGAATATGCAAATGCCACAAGCCCAGGGAATAACCCCGTAATGAATAATATATCACAGGCACAACCGACTAACATAATCACATAACATAAGTACAATCGACTATCATAATCTCATAACATAAGCACAATCGGCTATCATAATCTCATAACATAAGCACAACCGACTATCATAATCTCATAACATAAGCACAACCGGCTATCATAATCTCATAACATAACCCGACCTATGTGTAGGCTCGGTGTGTCTCATAACATAACATTTTAAACCGCCTTTTCACTTCTTCTTAAGTCGTTATAACAACTTCCCATAAAGCTATAATAACAACCTTTCATTTCAGAGAACTTAAGGCACTTTTATTTCTTATCACATTGGGGAATTAAACCCAAAAGTACTACATACATACATACTTAAAAAGAATCATGCAGCTCATTTTCCTTAAATCAACAAACGTATACTTTTAAAACTCAAGTTACATACTCTTTTAAAATCATTCTTCTTAACTCTTGAAAGAAATCAAGAAGCCATACTTTTTAAATCTAGTCATTCCTTCCTTTACAAATCAAGTCCCATAACTTGAAAAATAAAGTCTCATAATCTTTAAAGTAATTCGAGTTACTTATACTTTCATAATCAAGACTTATATATTTTCAAAATCAATTTACTTACTTCAAATAAATCAAGTCACTACATATTTTCGAAATTCAAGTCTCATGTACTTTCCAAATTAATACTTTTATTAGTCGTGAATAGGTTATACTCGTTTATAACGACCTTGTCCATTGAGCCATGATCTAAAAATTTAATACCATTTCGTCTCATCTTAGTTTCTATGCAGATGGAAGATTCTACCCATTTCAATGTAATTGATTACCGATATATTTTCATTAACGCTGCAATGGCTTGTTCGGTCCTTGTTTTTCATTAGTGAAGTAATTTAGCAAGGTCAACTAGACTCCAATACTTCCTAACGACTCTTACCAACGTCCCCCATAAGACTTGGTAAGAACTTAGGAATATTCTAGACATTCCTTTAGCATAAAATCAATAACAGGAATACTTCCTATGACAAGGAAAGTATACTCAAGAACAAGTCATGTATACTCCTAACAACAAGGCAAGTATACTCCAAATATCAAGGCAAGTATACTCCTAATCAACAAGGCAAGTATACTTCAAATATCAAGGCAAGTATACTTCAAATATACTCATGTCTATAGAAAGAAGAAGTTCACATAAACTTTGAGTGCGGAGAACATAGCCTAGTTGGGACCCCTGCCTTGGCTTCCAACTACAAGGAGGAATGATGGAAAGAAGTTATTTCAAGAAAGAATACCAACTTGATGAAAATTGCGAAGCGCGGAGGTGCTACTTGTCACGACCCGTTCCGGGGCGTGGATCGTGCCTTACCGGCACCCGGTAGTCATACATCGTGTCAATGAAACATAAAATAACCAAGATATGAAACAGTATAAATTAAGACACAGATATCTGAAGAAAGTTTCCTTTCGGCATATATATATATACAACAACTCTTTCAACATGAACAGTTTAATCCTTTTTACAAACCCTGCCCACAACAGTACTACAGACCTCTACGAATGATATGACAACAACGACGGACGGGGCCGTCATACCACGAATGTAGCACCTACAACAACGGGGACTATACGAATAAGCCTCGAGGAACGGGCTTCCCAAGCGAACTTTGACCCTAGGCGAGGATCAACGGCGGTGTACCTTTACTGCGGCATGAACGCGGCCGAAGGAGGTCGATAACAGCAGTGCAGTATGTGAAACCGAAAATGCGTAAATGAAATCATAGTAGTCTATATAAAGCGGGAGACATGTATGATAACCAAACTACGATTCCTGATAAATAAGCGGTCATATCAAGTCGTGACTCACGCCTCAAAGTCATCACTCGATATAACCATGGGTCTCACGCCCACAACATCAATCATGCGTGGAATACCTTGATTCTTGCCGGATCGATGATAGAAAAGCACCAAGAAACACACACATGAAGCGGGTCCCACTGTGTCCAAATAAACGATGCGAGGTAAATGCGAAGGCATAGCCGACTACTAACACCCATAGTACTAACAAGGTCATAAAGCGTATCATGATATCTGTCTGCGTCACATGATCAAAGCCGGCCGCTCGCGCAATATCAAATGTCGCGTCTAGCCACAGAACTCCGCGACTCCGCATAGGCCAATCTCAGGCCCGAATGAGGTATAACCCCGCGTCGAGGTAGCTACTCCCGGCGTCGCCTGGACTCGCGATCCGCGTAGGCCACATAGATCGCATGACCATAAAGGCGCACACTAACACGGAACTCTCGTAGCTCGCGCCAGGCCCCGAGGACCGCGTGAGGTATTCTCGAATCATGGTCCTGCATCGCTGAAGTCTACCCGCGTCGGGCGACAACCCGGAAACACGGTGAGTGGTATAATACCAACATAACGATTTATCGTTTAAACAACATAAGCACAATCGAGGAAAACCCTTTACACAAACATCACAGAATACTAACACGTAGCATCCTAATATGATTACTTATCAAATCAACACGAAGGTATTACAAGGCTATCATAACCCAATACAATCAAGTTATTCACACATAAGGTACTTTATACAATAACTCTTTAAAGATATGTTACTTTCACAAAAGTCACACAATACCCGTAGTACATAACAATAGAGTGATTATCTTTTTTAAAGTAAATCAATTACTTCTCTTTGTAAAATCAAGTAGCAACATTCTTTTCCAATGTTCAAGTTTGCCTAATTTCCAATGTTCAAGTTTGCCTAATTTCCCATGTTCAAGTTTCTTATTTTAGAAAGGTTTCGTAGTTCATAGTCTTATTCATTTAAGAATATAATTCTCCTTTAAACAATCTGAGAAACATAAGCCTTATATGTGAGTAGGATATTCTTGTTTATAACAATCTTATTACAACAGCCATGATCTAGGAAATATCATTTTGTCTCATCTTAGCATCTATGCAGATGGAAGTTTCTACTGGTTTTAATAATACTTAATTATTAAAAACATTTCCTTTTATTAACGCTGCAGTGGTTTGTTTTAACACATTCTCGATTTCAAATCAAGAAACATTCTTAAGCCGTTATTACCTAACTTCCCATAAAGCTAGTATAACTCTTAAGTTTTCAAAAACCAAGTATTACTTCTTCTTTCGAAATGATTCAAAAATCTTTTGAAATACTTCAAGTTCTTTATTAACACATAATAAGCCAGTTATAGTTCAAATCAGTTACCTTTTAAAGACCACAAGTATTTTCTTACCAACATAAGGCTGTTATAACCAACTTCCCATAAAGCCGTTATAACACTTTATGTTTTAAACCAATCAAATACATTTAGCACATGTACGTCTACCGTACTACATAGTTCACACATATCATGCTAGAAGAGATAGGAAGAGGTTCACATACCTCGCGACGAGTATCGACTAATAGCAAAACGCTCAAGTACCTCAGTCGTTGGCTACTCCTTAAGCCAAGTAGATCGCGCCACACGCAGTACTTCAACCTATAAGGCCACAAGGCGCTTATTAACATCTAGATCTTATCGTAGAACATTCTACAGAAAATTCGGCAGCACCTCCCCCCCCGCCACAGCGTAAATCTCCTCCTTTATCGAGGCCGGCTACCAAGCCAACCAGGGGGGGTTTGCACGTCTAACCGGGCGTGTACGATTCTCCTCACGTAAAAGCTACACAAGACTCATGTAATACGGTCTATGTAAATACTGAAGACTCTTCTTTCGAAAAGGTTTCTTATAATTCAGGCTTAAGTCAAAAGACATTGCCGATAACAACGTTCAGTTCTATATATAGTATACTTCAACTATATAGTCTAACAACATGTAATTTCCAATTACAATAGAGGGACAAGATATTTACCTCGATAAGCCCATAATTATCCGAGTTTAAATGTCGATCCCGAGCAAGGTTTAGCTCCTACTCATGCGCTCAGACCCGCTCCAAACAACCCTTAGAAGTTCTAACCAACTTCTACTTATTACTCCAACTAACCATGGAGATTTTCCTTAGGGTTTCGGTTTTGTGACTGAAGGGAAGTATAATAGTATTTCTGGGTTTTTTGTATAAGTATAACCTTAGAATACTACAAGGTATATGGCTAAGGTAATTTGGGCATTACAACAATACTTTTGAGAGTATTTCTACCAAGAGGGGTATTATGCGAAAACAACTAGGCTAGGGGTTGCTCTCGGCCCAAAGGCCACTCAAAAGGGGAGGGTTGGACGAGAACCATTCTTAAGGGGGAGAGGGATTTCAACACTTAGGAAATATTTGTGGATGAAGAAAGTTCATCACTTAGAGGGTATTTATAGGACAAGCCAAGACCAACCAATGGCCAAGATGAATCCATGTGTTAGGCAAGTGTAAGGTGTAGATTAAGCCATGTGTTGTGTGGGTCCCACTTGGTCATCAACCACACAAATATCCTACCAAACATTGACCAAATGTTTTAGGCAACAAAAATGCCAAAAAGCGTGCCCAACAATTCCTTTGGTGCCGTCCACTTGCTTCAATGTGAGGGTGACACATGTCACCCTCCGTTGGCCCAAAATGTTTCGTCTCTCGGAAAAATCCGCAAAAATTAGAAATGACATAGCCGAATTTTCCTACGAAAGTCATGGAAACGTTTCAAAAAAACGACTCTAATCGGGTGTTGTGCACAAAGTGAAAATCGCCAAGCCTACTTAAGCTTCAAAATTTTCACGCACGCCCCACGTACATACACCGGAAATACGGTATAACATTCTCCTCCTTAGAAACATTCGCCCGAATGTTCCTTCTAAGTCTCAAAACAAGCGCGCCAAAGATAGTCTTCACTACTATACTTACGAGAACAATCCTGCCACACATGGCCACAGAAACACCTGCGCAAAATACCTCCATCCAAGTCCACGAGGAAACACCTCTAACATTAACACAAACACCCCTCACCGTGGTCTAAAATATACTTCCTTCGCACCTTCTCCTTACAAAAGAAATGATCACATCTATGCTCGCCATACATGCTCGCTTCTCCCTTTACTCGTCGTGACCACTTTTGTCACTTTGCCGCGAGGTTCTAGTGTCACTCCGGCGACCCAACAATTGGTACCGGGCTGCATGCGATCCCTGAGGCTGTCGTACACTCGAACTCTTACCACATTTCTGATACTGCTTCAGTTTCCAAAACTCGGGGTTACTATCTCTAACGTGGTCATCATTAACTGAGAACACTCTGGATGGATCTCCAATACTTTCCCGAACATATCAATACGAAGACCGACATCCGCCTCCTAAGTCGGACGGCAAATGCTAACATATAGGCAACCTGGCCTATTCTTCACATGAACTAAAAAGGGCCCAAAGTAACTCGGGCTAAGTTCCATCTGTTTTCCAAAACTCGTCACACCCAACCCGGGGTGGTATTTTCAGGAAGACCGACCGTCAACCTGAACTCTAAGCGTCGTCGCCGATTATCCGCACGATTTCTCTGAGCTGCCAGAACCTCTTCTAGACAAGCTTTACCCTATCCACAGTCTGCTGGAACAAGCCTGAACCGACTATCTGAACCTTGCCAACGTCGAACCAATCGACCGGCAGCTTACACTTCCGCCCTGCAAGGCGTCATAAGGCGACATCCGAACACTGAAATGGTAGCTTCTAAAACACTCCCTCAACAGGAGACAACAATCCTTACAGCTACCCCTGAAATCCACACACTGGCCCGAGGGCGAATGCGATTCTGAGACTCACCTGAGTTCTTAACCCTGCTTGGTACAACTTTTAGAAAACGAAAGTAGCCACCACCTGGGCTTCACTGTCTGCCATAAGGTGAAGGTAGGCACCCCGTGCAGCCTTACAACCTTTCTGATATAAACAACACTGCTGAGTACACGGTTTTTACTAGAAGACAAGACGGGCTGACCTCCTCGGCCCGACTACTGGTCGAATGCATCCACGAACTTGTACTTGGTTAAGCGAATTTGGGCCTAACACCTCGTGACCCTACCACCAGGGATCACCACAACCGACCACCACCATACATGCCGGGTTGACCCGCAACATGGCCTCAACCCGACCCGAATGCGCAAACACTATCTCCCGATCCTAACAATCTCATTAATCACGTTTCGAAAACCTAGCGGTCTTCTTAGCTCAACTACCCTTTTTCATTTCACACAACTCAGGGACTTATCCCACAAACATAGCTCACGTGCACTATGTACTCCGGTAAGGGTCAAACATAAAATAAATCTTTACCCGAGATGGCCTTACCTCTAAGGTCTCCACGTATAACATTCTAAGGTTCACACCTTCCCTTATCCCCAACCTTACCCTTTCTATCTAACCATGGTTTCCAACCACAACTTTACACTTATGTTATCAGAACATCACTTAAGACATACTCATCTTATCATACATACTAATCTCTAGAGGGTTAAGGATATATCTGAATCTACTGCTTCACTCCCCTTAGTCGTTCTAATCAAACTCGCCTGTAGGCGCATAGCTAAGGAAGGTGACGAACTACCCACCGATCCTGAAGGCTAAGTCCTCTTACAAGGACACTCTTTTGACATCAGACCCTGACGGTCGTAGGTAAAACAAGTACTAACTAAAAGATGACATTCCTCGGGATGACTACGTACACCGTGAATCGGAAGCTCGAGCTCGACCAACTCTGCATACCGAACGTCCTGAACCTGTGGAGGACCTTCTCGCGACCGTGGATGTGCATAATCTAATCCGCTGGTGAGGCGACTCGCCTCAAAAGTTACTAAAGGACCTTGCTGCTCTGGCCCTCTTCTGCTGTCCTTCGTTAACCCGTCGATCTCTACGTTTCTCGGCCTGCTGCGCATAAGCCCGTACACAGGCCATGCTCAAGCCCAACTGAAGAGTTACTCCTGCACGACCCTCTTTTAGATAGTCCTCAAGACTCGCGGTACATCGGTATACTCTCCGTAGCCAAATCCATACCAGAATGTGGTCGCTTCGCAATCTACATTCATCGTTCGGCCGTGGAACCGAAGGTTCAAATATCATGGCGCAGCAGGAATCGCCGCCGCCGCGTGCTAATCTGCTGGGCTAGTGGCGCCGCAAAACTCCCAAATGAAGCACCACCTCGGTGATGATTGGGCCTGTGCCCACGTAACCCTCTCAGATTTACTCGCAGCCTCCTCGGCCGCCTTGCCCTCTGGCGGGTTGCCTACGCGAGGCATAGCGGTAAGGGAAAGAAATACGTTAGAGGTCCAACTTACAACACGGCTCTAAGGCACGATCTCAGAGTGAGAAGAATAGAAACCAATCCTAAATATCCTATAGCCTCGCGATTATCGTGGTGCACAACACACCGATAATCAAGACTTCATCGATACGGCTCAGACACTTTCCGAGGATTAATCGCTTCGATACCACTTTTGTCACGACTGCCCGGTTCGCGGATCGTGCCTTACCCGCACCCCAAAGAGTCATACATCGTAGTAATCAAATATAAAATAACCAAGATATGAAACAGTATAAATTGAGACACAGATATCTGAAGAAAGTTGCCTTTCGGCATATATATATATACAACAACTCTTTCAACATGAACAGTTTAATCCTTTTTACAAACCCTGCCCACAACAGTACTACAGACCTCTACGAATGATATGACAACAACGACGGGACAGGGCCCCGTCATACCCCTGAATGTAAGCACCTACAACAACAGGGGACTATACCAAGATAAGCCTCCGGAGGAACGGAGCTTCCCAAACGCTGAACTGTGACCCTAAGAGCGAGGATCAACGACTGGTGTACCTTTACCTGCGGCATGAACGCAGCCCCCCGAAGGAGGTCAGTACAACAGGTACCGAGTATGTGAAACTGAAAATACTGTAAATGAAATCATAGTAGTCTATATAAAGCAGGAGACATGTATGATAACCAAACTACAGTTCACAATAAATAAGCAGTCATATCAAGTCAGGGACTCACGCCCTCAAAGTCATCACTCCAATATAACAATGGGTCTCACGCCCACAACATCAATCATGCCCGTGGAATACCTTCCTCACTGCCGGCAGTCAATGATAGAAAAGCACCAAGAAATACACATGAACAGCAGGTCCCACCTGTGTCCAAATAAAACAGTACAGGGTAAGTACGAAGGCATAGCCGACTACTAACACCCACAGTACTAACAAGGTCATAAACTGTATCATGATATCTGTCTAGACCGTCACATGATCAAAGCTGGTCGCTCGCCCGCAATATCAAATGTGCGCGTCTAGCCCTGGAACTCCCCGCAGCTCCGCATAGGCCAATCTCATAGGCCCGCATGAGGTATAACCCCGCATCGAGGGTAGCTACTCCCCGGCATCGTCCTGGACTCGCAGTCCGCATGGCCACATAGACCGCATGACCATAAAGGCCGCACACTAACTCAGAAACTCGTAGCTCCGCATAGGCCCCCAAGGACCCGCATGAGGTATTCTCGAATCATGGTCCCAGACCGCCTGAGTCTACCCCGCATCGGAGGGCAGCTTAACCCCCGGAAACACGGTGAGTGGTATAATACCAACATAACAGTTTATCGTTTAAACAACATAAGCACAATCGAGGAAAACCCAATTTACACAAACATCACAGAATACTAACACACGTAGCATCCTAATATGATTACTTATCAAATCAACACGAAGGTATTACAAGGCTATCATAACCCAATACAATCAAGTTATTCACACATAAGGTACTTTATACAATAACTCTTTAAAGATATGTTACTTTCACAAAAGTCACACAATACCCGTAGTACATAACAATAGAGTGATTATCTTTTTTAAAGTAAATCAATTACTTCTCTTTGTAAAATCAAGTAGCAACATTCTTTTCCAATGTTCAAGTTTGCCTAATTTCCAATGTTCAAGTTTGCCTAATTTCCCATGTTCAAGTTTCTTATTTTAGAAAGGTTTCGTAGTTCATAGTCTTATTCATTTAAGAATATAATTCTCCTTTAAACAATCTGAGAAACATAAGCCTTATATGTGAGTAGGATATTCTTGTTTATAACAATCTTATTACAACAAATGACCATGATCTAGGAAATATCATTTTGTCTCATCTTAGCATCTATGCAGATGGAAGTTTCTCTTGGTTTTAATAATACTTAATTATTAAAACATTTCCTTTATTAACGCCGCGATGGTTTGTTTGTACACATTACGATTCAAATCAAGAAACATTCTTAAGCCGTTATTACCTAACTTCCCATAAAGCTAGTATAACTCTTAAGTTTTCAAAACCAAGTATTACTTCTTCTTTCAAATGATTCAAAAATCTTTTGAAATACTTCAAGTTCTTTATTAACACATAATAAGCCAGTTATAGTTCAAATCAGTTACCTTTTAAAGACCACAAGTATTTTCTTACCAACATAAGGCTGTTATAACCAACTTCCCATAAAGCCGTTATAACACTTTATGTTTTAAACCAATCAAATACATTTAGCACATGTACGTCTACCGTACTACATAGTTCACACATATCATGCTAGAAGAGATAGGAAGAGGTTCACATACCTCGCGACGAGTATCGACTAATAGCAAAACGCTCCAAGTACCTCAGTCGCCGCTACTCCTTAAGCCAAGTAGATCGCGCCACACGCAGTACTTCAACCTATAAGGCCACAAGGCGCTTATTAACATCTAGATCTTATCGTAGAACATTCTACAGAAAATTCGGCAGCACCTCCCCCCCCGCCACAGCGTAAATCTCCTCCTTTATCGAGGCCGGCTACCAAGCCAACCAGGGGGGGTTTGCACGTCTAACCGGACGTGTACGATTCTCCCTCACAGAAAAGCTACACAAGACTACTGTAATACAGTCCTATGTAAATACAGTTCAGTACTCTTCTTTCGAAAAGGTTTCTTATAATTCAGGCTTAAGTCAAAAGACATTGCCGATAACAACGTTCAGTTCTATATATAGTATACTTCAACTATATAGTCTAACAACATGTAATTTCCAATTACAATAGAGGGACAAGATATTTACCTCGATAAGCCCATAATTATCCGAGTTTAAATGTCGATCCTGAGCAAGGTTTAGCTCCTACCCGCTCCAAACAACCCTTAGAAGTTCTAACCAACTTCTACTTATTACTCCAACTAACCATGGAGATTTTCCTTAGGGTTTCGGTTTTGTGACGGAAAGGAAGTATAATAGTATTTCTGGGCTTTTCGTATAAGTATAACCTTAGAATACTACAAGGTATACGGCTAAGGTAATTTGGGCATTATAACAATACTTTTGAGAGTATTTCTACCAAGAGGGGGGGGGGGGTATTATACGAAAACAACTAGGCTAGGGGGGGGGTTGCTCTCGGCCTAAAGGCCACTCAAAGGGGGGAGGGTTGGACGAGAACCATACTAAGGGGGAGAGGGATTTCAACACTTAGGAAATATTTGTGGATGAAGAAAGTTCATCACTTAGAGGGGTATTTATAGGACAAGCCAAGGCCAACCAATGGCCAAGATGAATCCATGTGTTAGGCAAGTGTAAGGTGTAGATTAAGCCATGTGTTGTGTGGGTCCCACTTGGTCATCAACCACACAAATATCCTACCAAACATTGACCAAATGTTTTAGGCAACAAAAATGCCAAAAACGTGCCCAACAATTCCCTTTGGTGCCGTCCACTTGCTTCCAATGTGAGGGTGACACATGTCACCCTCCCGTTGGTCCAAAATGTTTCGTCTCTCGGAAAAATCCGCAAAAATTAGAAATGACATAGCCGGAATTTTCCCTACGAAAGCTGTGGAAACGTTTCGTCAAAAAAACGACTCTAATCGGGTGTTGTGCACAAAGTGAAAATCGGCCAAGCCTACTTAAGCTTCAAAAATTTTCTACGTACGTCCTTACGTACATACACTGGAAATACGGGGTATAACACTACTAAATCCTCCACTGTTTCCTAATGAAAATTCTTTGTTGGAATGTCTGTGGTCTTTGCGGACAAAGAGATATGGCAGCCACACAAACCCTTGTGTGTAGGATTGCAAAACAACATGATGTGGCATTAGTTTTCTTAATAGAAACTAAATTCAACCGAGCGCGGATGGACTCTTTCACTTCTCAAAGGTTCTTTGCTTGGAAATTTTGCTCCAACATAGATTTCATTGATGGTGGAAGAATGCTAGTACTATGGGACCCCTCCAGAATTAGTTGTGATGTGCTTGGAATGGACTCTCAACATATCCATGTCCAAGCACGGTGTAACATATCTCAAGTATCCTTCCTTGCTACGTTTGTGTATCCGGTCTATAGCATTCCGGAAAGAAGGAAATTTTGGCATCATCTCACAAGCTTGGGCACGGGTATTGTCATGCCTTGGATGATCATTGGAGACTTTAATACTTATTGCTACCCTTAAGACAAGGCCGGTGGTCCTCCACTCACGCCTTATGCACTTAGGGACCTCGGAGAATTCAGAATGGCCCACGGACTTGAGAACACTCCTTCTACGGGATCCTTCTACACTTGGACGAATGGCTCAATTTGGTCCAAGCTAGATAGAGTGTTAATGAATCAACATTGGACTGACTTGAACATAGAATGCTCAGCCAACTTCTTGCCTATGGAACCAGTCTCGGATCATTGCCCCGTTATTGCTTCGGTAATCGCATCTTGTAGCATTGGGAAACGACCTTTCAAGTTTATGAACATGTGGCTCTCACACCCCGCCTTTGAGAACATCCTAACCTCATGCTGGAGACAGCGTGTCCTTGGAACTGCTCAATTCACATTGGTCACAAAATTGAAGTCGTTAAAGAAGCCATTGCGGGATTTAAACTCTAATGAATTTGGGAGTATTGAACAAAGAGCAAATGTGGCTAACATGGAATTTAAGGAGGCTATAAATGAGCATATGGGGAATCCATTTGATGAAGATCTAAAAGCTAAGGTCAAGTCCTTAAGAGATAAAGCCAATTACCTCCTTGAATCCGAGAGACACTTCTTATGACAAAAGGCGAGACAGAAATATTTGATTGGAAGTGATAGGTGCTCCAAGTACTTTCATAGCTTGATCAAGAGAAGCAATGTTAAGAATTCGATTTCTTATCTAGTAAAGGACAACAATGATACCACAACATCTCCCGGGGAAGTAATAGACATGCTTGTTGAGTTCTATAAAGGATTGCTTGGCTCCTCTAGACCCACAACAAACATTGATCTTGCGGTTCTTGATTTTGGTCCAAAGCTAGGGGAGGAAGATGGCTCTCTACTTGTACATCCTGTCTCCCCAAAAGAAGTTTGGGATGCTCTCTCTGATATTGGCAATGACAAAGCACCTGGCCCGGATGGTTTCTCAGCCGCCTTCTTCAAGAAAGGATGGAGGGATGTGGGGCATGACATAGTAAGGAGTATACAAGAATTCTTCTCTTCCGGTGTTCTTTTGAAGCAAGTGAATCATACAATTCTCACCCTTCTATCCAAAACAGACCGGGACCCCAAGGTGAGTGACTTTAGACCAATTGGATTGACAAATGTGGTCTAAAAGATCATTACTAAGATCCTAGCTAACAGGATGGCAAAGTTTCTTACTACACTAGTTGATAAATGCCAAGGTGCTTTTGTGAAAGAAATAAAGATGGTGGATAATGTTTTCATTGCCCAAGAACTCGTGAGAGGCTATAATAGAACTAGGATATCCCCAAGATGTATGCTTATGGTGGACCTTCTGAAAGCTTTTGACACAGTCTCCTGGGATTTCCTAGAATCAATACTAAGAGGTCTCAAGTTCCCGGACAGATTTGTTGGATGGATTATGGAATGTGTTAGCTCAACTTCTTTCTCACTTTCAATCAATGGAGAGTTGCACGACTATTTTGCGGGTAAACGTGGCTTGAGGCAAGGTGATCCTATGTCTTCTATGCTCTTCATCCTATGCATTGAATATCTTTCAAGATTGCTCAAGCTTAAAACTTCGGATAAAGCCTTCTCTTTTCATCCAAAGTGCAAAAGACTAGGAATCTCTCATCTTGCCTTTGCGGATGATCTTATGCTTTTTGCCAAAGGGGATTTATCTTCGGTTGGTGTTCTTATGGATTGTCTTGAGAATTTAGAGGCGGTTTCTGGCCTCACACTTAACCCGTCTAAATCTTCCATCTACATCATGAGTGCAAGTGGTCTATCCGCGACTTGATCTTCGCAAGAGTTGGTCGCCTTTAAGAGCTTTTCCAGCGGTACTTAGGGTCCCTTTGTCCCCAATTTCTGTCTCGGTGGATCGCTTTTCCTTTCACTAGTGCAATCTCGGTACATTCAGAAATGGGGACACCACTCACTCTCCTACGCGTAAGCTGGAACTAATCGACGGTGGTCCGTGGGTTGAGAGCTTTGGTTTCGAGCTCTACCGATTAGCTCTTCGGTACTCAACAAGGTTCGCTCTGTTTGCATTCAGTTCTTATGGGGAGGCAAGCCACCAAGAGTCACTTGGGATGAAATTTGTGTGCCGCAATCTGAAGGAGGGCTAGGCCTCATGGACATCAAAGTATGGAATCACGCCTTACTCTCTCGGACCATCTGGCAAGCTCACAATAAGGCGGATTCTCTATGGATTCAATGGATTAATAATTATTACTTGAGAGATCAATCCATCTGGAAGTATGAGGTGCGCTCTAGAGATTCCCCTTTGTTCAAGAAGCTTTGTGGTATCCGTGACACCTTCATAAGCATCTTTGGGAATCAAGGAAACACTATTTCCATCTTGGAGAAGTGTTGCATCAATGGCAGATTTGACTCGGGTCTTGTTTATGATGTATTGCGCACCCCGCGGGAGCAAAAGCTTTGGATGTCTCAAATTTGGAAAGGGTACATTCATCCTAAATTCTCATTCACGGTTTGGCTCACTTGTAGGAAGCGTCTTGCTACCAAAGACACTCTCTCCTTCCTAAACTTGGAAGACATGTCTTGCGGATTTTGCAAGCGTGCCAATGAGACTAGGGCTCATCTCTTCTTTTCTTGTCCCTTCACTCGCAAGATTTGGAAGCACACAAAAGAATTGTTATACCCCGTATTTTCAGAGTATGTACGTGAAGACGTACGTACGAAAGTTTAAGCCTTAAGGTTGGCAAGGTTCGAAATTTGTGCACAACCCCCGAAAAGAGTCGTTTTCCGACGAAACGTTTTACAAACTTTGCGAAGGAAAAATTCCGGATATGTCATTTATTATTTTTGCGGATTTTTCTGAGAGATGAAATACTTTGGACCAACGGGAGGGTGACACTTGTCACCCTCATTGGACGGCAACATGGGCAAAAGTGGGACGATTTTCTTGGCTTTTCTTTAGTCAAGGTTAGGTAGGATATTTTGTGTAGTAGATGGATAAGGGCACATGGATGAATCCTCACCCTACACTTGCATGGCACTTGGCTTCATCTTGGCCATTGGTTGGCCTATAAATACACCCCTAACTTGAAGGTTTTCTTCATCCACAAAATCATTTCTCCAATTCTTGAAAATCTCTCCCCCTCTCTTGAAGTGTTTCGTCCAAACACTCCCCCTCCCACTTGAGCAAGCCCTAGCCGAAACACCCATATTTCCCACTCTAGCCTAGTGGCTTCGGCCGAGTACACCACCCCCCCCCCCCCTTGGTAGAAAGTTGTCTTCCAAGTATAGTTACTATTCCTAAATACCCTAGCCCAAATCCCTTTTAGTACTTAAGTAGAAGTTGTGAAGAACTTCTAAGGGTTTCTTGGAGCGTGCAATTAGGAGCTAAACCTTGCTCAGGATCGACGTTTATACTTGGATGATTTTGGGCTTATCGAGGTAAATACTACTGTCCTTCTGTTGTAATTGGAATTACATACTGTAGTAGTATATAAATGAATATAAGACGTATAAGGATGGTATAAAAGAAGAGAATTGAATTGATATCACATCAGAAGAATATTAAAAAGAAGATCGAATCAGATTTACATAGATCGTATTTACTGATGGATCGTGTAGTTTGACGGTAGGAAGTCTTGCCCAATTTTCAGAGAATAAAGGAATCAGATCTAAAAGTATTTTTACGTAATAGTCTAGGCGTTGATAGACTCTTATGACCGATATAGGTTGAAGATCGCGAGTAGCGTATTCTACTCGAAGGGTGGAAAAGGATAGCAGATTACAAAGATTGGAGCTATTTGCTAATAGTCGTTAATCGTCGCGAGGTATGTGATTCTTCCTATCCTCGTGAGCATGATATTTTAAAAGAATATATATAGTACGGTAGACGTACGTGTGTTAACTGAATGTAGTTTTACGACAATGTCTTTTGACTTAAGCCTGAATAATAAGAATCTTGAAGTATTTCAAAAGAATTAAGAAACCTTTCTGAAAGAAGAGTAATGCTTGGTTTTAAAAGCTTAAGAGTTATACTAGCTTTATGGGAAGTTAGGTATAACGACTTAAGAGAGATAAAAAGAATGGTTTATTAATTTTAGAAGTTAAGAGACTTGATCTTAAAAGATAAGAGACTTGACTTAAATGAATTAATATGAATTTTGTGTGAAACCTCATTCGTGAGTAATGAGTACTTGGTTTTTAAAAGGAATAATGTTTTACTGATTTCGGAAATCAGAATAAGTATCGAACAAACCACTGCAGCGTTAATAAAGGGAAATGTTCTGACTAATTAAGTATTATTAAAACCAGTAGAAACCTCCATCTGCATAGAAGCTAAGATGAGACAATATGATATTACATTTCCTAGATCATGGCTGCTTTAATAAGATTGTTATAAACAAGAATAACCTACTCACACATAAGGCATATGTTTCTCAAATTGTTTTAAAGGAGAATTATATTTATTAAGTGATTAAAACTATGAACTACGAAACATTTCGAAAATGAGAAACTTGAGCATTTGAAATTAGGCAAACTTGAACGTTTGGAAAATAATGTCGTTACTTGATTTTACAAAGGGAAGTGTTTTGGTTTACTTAACAATGTTAGTCACTCTATTTTTATACTACGGGTATCGGGTGACATTTGTAAAAGAAATGGATCTTTAAAAGGAATTTAACGTACGTAGTACTTTAGGGTTAAAAACCGGACTTTGACATAAAATGAAAGTACCTTGAGTTGTGTATAACTTGCCTATGCTTGTTGTTGTGTAACTTGCCTATGCTTGTTGTGATAGCCTTTGTTGTGCAAGAATTGTGTTTCTATACTATCGCGTCTCTCGATGGAGGGCCGGTTGACTTGTTGAGAACTTACTTGGACGTACCGACAGTGACGGAAGATTCCACGGGTATGCTTCTATTATTATTGTTACATGGGCATGTCTACACCGATGATGGATTCTGTGGGCATGTGACCATTATGGTTATTTATGGCGAAGTATCGTGACTTACGGTTGTGATCGGGTGCATAGCTGCTTTTTGCCCCGTCGCCCACGTGACGCAGTGGATCCGTATAGGTTATTGCACTTGCCACGTGTCAGCTTCGCGGCGAAGTATCGTGACTTACGGTTGTGATCTGGTGTTTAGCCTGGTTACTTGCCCCCGTCATCTGCGTGGCGCTGGGAGGATCTGGTGGAGGCTATTGCACTTGCCACGTGTCAGCTGCGCGAGTCAGTGTTTGGGTGAAGCTTCGTGACTTACGGTTGTGATCTGGTGCATAGCCTGGTTACTTTCCCCCGTAAGCTACGTGGCGCTGGGAGGATTTGGTGGAGGCTATCGCACTTGCCATGTGTAAGCTTCATGTTATGATTAGTTCCCGTACGGTCTTTCTATGACACAGGTGGGACCTAATGTTCAGGTGTACTTCTTGGTGTTATCATATCATAGACTGCCGGCAGTGAGGAAGGTATTCCACGGGCATGATTGATGTTGTGGGCGTGAGACCCATAGTTATATTTGAGTAATGACTTAGAGGGCGTGAGTCCCTGACTTGATATAACTGTTTATATGTAATCGTAGTTTGTTATCATACATGTCTCCCGCTTTATATAGACTATTATGATTTCATTTATAGTATTTTCGTTCACATACTGGTACTGTTAGATCGACCTCCTTGGGCCGCGTTCATGCCAAGCAGAGGTACATCGGTTGTCGATCCCCGCTTATAGGATCACATTTTAGCATATTGGGAAGCTCCGTTCCTTCGGAGGCTTATCTTTTGGTATGTTACCATGAGTTTGTAGGTTCTTGTACATTCAGGGGTATGGCGGGGCCCTGTCCCGTCATAGTTATTGAAAAAAAATCTTAGAGGTCCAGAAGATTGTGGGACTGTTGCAAGCGGGGTTGTAAGGATTGTAACTGTTCAAATGTCGATATTTATATATTTGCAGAAAGGCAACCGTTTTGGTTGGCCTATTTTCTTTTATCTTGATCCATATCTAATTGTATGTTTAAGTTTTTATTTCCGCTGGTTTTTCTCTGATGTTGTATCACTAGGGTGCCCGGGGTAAGGCACCAAAGAACTGCCCGTTCGGTCGTGACAAAAGTGGTATCAGAGCAGTTCGTCCTCGGAAAGTGTCTAGTAGAGTCTTGATTATCGATGTGTTGTGCCCCACATCTATAATCGTGAGGTCGCATGACATTTAGGATTGGTTTCCATTCTTCTCATTCTGAGATCGTGCCTTAGAGCTGTGTGATAAGTTGGACCCCTCTGACGTATTTCGTTTTTACCAGTTATGCCTCCGCGTAAGGCAACCCGGGCCCAGAAGGGCAAGGCAGCAGAGGGAGCTGCGAGTAGAGCAGCGGCAGTCTCTACAGAGACCACAGTACCTGAGCCTCCAGTCCCACAGTCTGGAGCAGAGGAGATGGGTTACAAGGAGTTGGCCCAGTTATTGGCCGTGGTCAGGCGACTTGAGGATAGGCTGGACGCAGCAGTTCCAGTAGCACCAGTGGTTCACCCTAGATCAGATAGTTTGAGGCTACGGGATTTTCTGAGTTGTAGCCCGCCAGAGTTTTATGGGTCGAGGCCTGGGGATGATCCGCAGGAGTTCATCC
Organism: Przewalskia tangutica; assembly: GCA_029844215.1. Classification (NCBI taxonomy): domain Eukaryota; kingdom Viridiplantae; phylum Streptophyta; class Magnoliopsida; order Solanales; family Solanaceae; genus Przewalskia; species Przewalskia tangutica. Next base: position 113,145,843 of record CM056718.1, read on the forward strand.
GACAGTTACAGCGGATCATGAGAGTGATCAAGGCATCGGAGACCGAGTCAGTGGTCCTAGGTTCGCATCGGCTGCGTGATACCGCAGTCGACTGGTTTGATTCGTGGGAGCTGTCCCGGGGAGAGAATGCACTTTCAGCTATATGGGACGAGTTCTCAGAGGCATTTATTGCACATTTCTTGCCTCCACAGATGAGGAGGGCTCGGGCCGACAGATTTTTGGTGTTGCGGCAGAACGGGCGTACGGTTCGGGAGTACAATGTGGAGTTCGACTCATTGGCCCGGTACGTCCCCGCGTTAGTAGCTAGTATGGAGGATCGAGTGCACCGATATGTTACAGGGCTCGATGATTACCTAGCAGAGAGTTGTTCGGGTGTAGCTCTCCAGTCGGGCATGGACATTGCCCGCATACAGGCTTATGCACTTGGATGTGAGGAGCGGAGAGATCGACGGAATGACCGAGATCAGCAGAAGAGGGCCAGAACAGCAGGGTCCTTTGGTGACTTTCGAGGCGGACCTCCCAGCGAGCCGCTTATGCGCCTCCGCCAAGCAAATGGTCCCCACCGCCGCCGGACGTTTGGGATATTCGAGAGCAGTCGTGGCTCCTGTGTTTCGATTTTCGTGAGTAGAAGTGCTCGCGGATGAGGCCACCCGTATCTCGTGGCCGTTGTGGTAAAGCCCATGGGGAATGTCGTCTTGGTTTGGGAGATTGCTATACTTGCGGCCGACAGGCCATTTGACGAGATCGTCCGACTGTGGGTAGCATGGTGGGATAGCACAGACTACTAGATCAGTTGCGGGTTCTTCACCTTCCATAGCTAGGCAGGATGTTCATACACCGGCAGGCCACGGTAGAGGTCGCGGTGGAAGTTCCCAGCTTTAGCGGTCCTTTGAACCGCCTATTTTTCAGGTATATCCTTAACCCTCTAGAGATTTGTATGTATTGATGTTATGATGATGTGTTTAGTGTTATGTTCGGATAGCTTTGTGCTAAAATGTGATTTAGAAGCACAGTTAGTGAAAAGGGTAAGATCAAAGTGAGAAAATGATGAACCTTAGAATATTACAATGAGACCTTAGATGTAAGCCGCCCCGAGTACAAGATTTTGCGGGTGATCTTTGTCAGAATGTATAAGTATACGTGGAGTAATTTTGGGAAAATTCCTTGGGTAGTTTAAAATGGAAGTGGTAGCTTTCATGACCTGTATAGGTAAGATTGTTCCGGATCGGGGAACAAGAGCTTGATGCGTTAAGTGGGTCGGGTCAGCCATGTTGCCGGTCAACCCGTAGCCCGGGGTTGGGTCAGTTCGAGGTGGTCCCGCCAGTGGTAGGTCACGAGGCGCCAGCCCAAGTTTAGATGACCATCGTATGAATTCGTGAACGCGCTCGACCGAATCGGTTCGTGAAGGCCGGAATGGCCTTAGAGGAAAGTGAAGCTAGTAAGATGACCCGAGTTTGGAGGTAGTGACTCGAGGTTTTGGCAATGTACGTTGATCAAGTGTGGTACGTATACTAGGAAGAGTTCGAGTGTTCGAGAAGGGTACGACGAGAAAGGAAAGAAGTGAACTTGTGCTGAAAGATGGAAGTAATCATTTTTGTGAAATGAATGTGCGGGGAGTATCCTTTGGATCGAAGCGAGAGTTGGTCGCTTTTGCATCGCCGAGGTGATTCCTCGGCTTGATTTAAGTATTTGCGCGCGTGTTATTCTCGTGACCATGTGCGACATTTGCAACCGTTAAGCTATGAGGAACTTGATCGTTATTTGTCTTGAGAAGGAACATTCGACGAATGTTTCTAAGGAGGAGAATGTTATACCTCAGATTTCAGTATGTACGTGAAGACGACGCATTTAAAGTTTAAGCCTTAATGTCACGACTCGCCCGGTTCGGATCGTGCCTTACCGGCACCCAAGTAGTCATACATCGAGTAATCACGGAAATATAAAGCAAGACATGAAACAGTTTATAAAATAAGACACGGTTTATGTGAGAAAACATCGCTTTCGGATATATATATAAACATGGTTTAGCGCTACATCCGACATCGCATAACATGACTACGCACTTCTAAGGAAATATACAACTATGGCGGACAGGCCCGCCATACCCCGATCAGACAAAACTATCTACAACAGGAGATCATACCCAAAAGTAGAGCCTCCGAAAGGATGGAGCTCCCGACACCAACGTAGAGATCCTAGGAATGTGGATCTAGCACTGCCGCCCTTACCGCGCATGAACGCAGCCCCGGGCGAGGTCAAGACAACAGTACTAAGTATATGAAATCAGAAATACTTAAATGAAACATATCATTTAAAAAGCGCTTTGCAAGTATGTATGAAACAACAGGAAACCGCATATAGTGCCACATCACAAACAAGAGCAAGAATAGGTAAACAGTAATGTGTCTTTTCTAGGTCGCGAATGATCGGGCAGGCCAATTGCCCGTAGTATCACTATGCAAGCCTAATCTCGACTCGTAGTCCGCGTAGGCCAATCACATAGGCCCGCATAGGTATATAACCCCGCATCGAGGTAGCTACCTCGGCATCGCCCCGACTCGTCGTCCGCACGCCACATGCACCGCATGAGGTATAACCCCGCACACTAACACGAACTCCCGTAGTTCGCATAGGTCCTTGGACCCGCATGAGGTATTCTCGAATCATGGTCCTGCATCACCGAGTCTACCCCGCGTCGGAGGCGCCTTAACCCCTGTAATATGTCAAGAGGTGAGTGATGTTACACTAACCTAACGAATTATCGTTAAACAACATAAGCACAACAAGAATACTCTTTTACACAAACGTTACAAGACACTAACACACATAGCATCATATCATGTCTACTTATCAAACCATCTTATTATTCTTTTCACAATTCAATATAAGTCCGTTATAAACACATAGGCAAACTGTTTCTTTTATCAATCTTAAGTGGTTATACTTAACTTCCCATAAAGCTAGTATAACTCTTAAGCTTCGCTTAAAAACCAATTAGTTCTCTTCATTAAAAATGATTCAAAGATTCTTTTGAAATGCTTCCGGATCTTTATTATTCAGCTTAAGCCGTGAGGCATTCCGTAAGTGTTATTCAAAGCTTAAGCGTGAGGCATTGCCGTAAGTATTATTCAGCTTAAGTCAAAGACATTGCCGTAGTTATTATTCGATTAACACATGCGTCTACCGTACTATATATATTGTAAAATATCATGCTTTAGGAAGAATCACATACCTTCTCATGAAAACCACCGCCAAGTCAATATGTCGCGCAGAGAGTCAGCCTATAATAGTCACAGACATCTATCAAAGACTACTCTGAAGGTCATTCTAAACAGAGGGTTCACAATTCTATGGAAAGTTGGGCAGCACTACCCTACCCGGTGAGCTATATAAGTCTACTGTGGAAACAGTCCTATGTAAGTCTAGTTTGATTATTCTTCTTTTAAACCCTTCTACTGTGGTAACAGTTCAATTCTATTCCGCAATATTCTTCTAAGTATTTATACTTATTCTTATACTACAACAGTAAGTATTGTCTAATTCAAAAGAGGGTTAGGATTAGTTACCTCAGTAAGCCCAATAATATCCTAGAAAAAGTCGCGCCTGAGCAAGGTTTTGCTCCTAAGTTGTATGCTCCAAGGAAACCTTAGAAGTTCTTCACAACTTCTACTAAGTACTAAGGTATTTGGGCTAGGGTATTTTGGGCATTATAACAATACAAGAAGGCAACTTTTCTACCAAGGAGGGGGTAGATTTTTGGCTAGGCTAGTGGGGCCTCGCCAAACTACTAGGCTAGAGTGGGGGGTATTCGCCAAGGGCCTTCACAAGGAGGGGAGGTGTTGGACGAAAAGGGCTACAAAGGGAGAGGAGAGGATTTTCAAGACTTGGGAAAGATTTGTGGATGAAGAACTCTTCATCTCTGGGAAGTATTTATAGGTCAAGAAGTGGCCAACCAATGGCCAAGATTAAGACAAGTGCAAGGCAAGTGTAGGGTGAGGATTAACTATACACAAATATCCTACCAACTCCTTGACTTGTGCACAAGGCACAAAAAACGTGCCAAGGCATTCCAATTCGTCCAAATGGACGATTCAAGTCCACCAATTGGAGGGTGCCAAGTGTCGCCCTCCCGTTGGTCCAAAATGTTTCGTCTCTCGGAAAAATCCGCAAAAATTAGAAATGGCATAGCCGGAATTTACCCTACGAAAGCTGTGGAAACGTTTCGTCGGAAAACGATTCTTTTAGTGAGTTGTGCACAAATAAAAACGTTTTGCCTAAACTTTAAGGCTAGACTTTTGTACGTATTCCCTTACGTACATACTCTGGAAATACGGGGTATAACATTCTCCCCTCCTTAGAAACATTCGTCCCGAATGTTCCTTCCCAAGACAGTTAACGATAAGATTCTTCATAACTAAAACAGTTGAAAATGCCACACACGGCCACATAACAACACTTAGGCAGAAACGATAACGAAAATTTACAAGTAGGAAAGTGAATTACCTGGAGGTGTGGGGAATAGGTGAGGATACTTCTGCCTCATGTCCTCCTCGGCTTCCCACGTCATCTCCTCCCTGAGCTCGTTCCGCCACAAGACTTTGACGGAAGCCACGCCCTGGTCCGCAGACGCCTAACTTGACGATCGACTATCGCTATGGAATCTCTCATACGATAACCCTCGGTCACACCGGACATCGTCAATCGGGTGTACCTAGATGTATCCCCGATACAACTAATCAACATAGATACTTGAAAACCGGATGCACCGCCTCCGGACGGACGGCAGATCCAACTCGTAGGCAACCTTGCCTACCTGCGGACAATCAAACGCCCAATGTACCTAGGGCTTAGTTTCCCCTTCTTCACGATTCTAATAACTACCTTCATGTGTGAAACCTTCAGGAAAAAAAAATCAACAACCTCGAACTCAAGATGTCGACGACGATAATCTGCATACGACTGCCGACTCGAGTCATTAATAGCCGCCTCGGATAAGCTTCACCTTATCCATCGCCGCTGTACCAAATCTGGTCCCACTAGCTGCACCTCGCCCACATCGAACCAACCTATAGGCGATCTGCACTTCCTCCCATACAAGGCCTCATAAGGCGCCATCTGAATACTGGAATGGTAGCTATTATTATACGCGAACTCAACTAGAGGCAAATGATCCTCCCAACTACCATCGGTCAATAACACGTGCTCGCAGATATCCTCGAGTCTGGATAGTGCGCTCGCTGTCCGCCTGCTCGTGGATGAAATGCGACTCGGGCTCACCGCCCCTAAACCCTCTCGAAGGACCTCTGGTTAGCCAGAACCGGGCTCTTCATGCGATATGATCAAGTAGGGACTCCATGCGCACCGACGATCTCTCGGATGTAAAGTCGGCATAATCCTCACCGAAAAGTCGCCCCGACGGGAAGAAAGTGGGCTGATTTCGCCACCGTCGACGATAACCCATATAGAATCATGTCTCTCCGAGTGCGAGGTAATCCTGATGAAGTCCATGTTGATTACCTCCCACTTCCGTGTCGGGATCTCAATCGTCAGAATAAAACCACCGTGCCTCTCGTGCTCTACCTTCACCGCCGACAACACGCACCGAGCTACGAACTCGCAACGCCCCTCTTCAAGCCATCCCACCAATACACGATCTAAGGTCGTGGTACATCTTGGTCGACCGGATGGATAGAGTAACGCCGCGCCGTGCTTCCCCAAGAACTCTGCCAAGTCCTCAAACATCCGAACACACAATTTGCCTCAAACCTTAGCACCCCATCGTGCTACCTCAAGGACCGCTTGCCTCACGAAGAGTTGTATCACGATATCGAATCAAAGCCGATCTCGAATCGCTGCCTCTTCACCTCCTCGACGATGGAAGACTCGCAACCTCACGAACTCTAACCCCATCGCTATCGTAATCAATCAAACGGACACCAAGGCTCGCTAATCGATGCAAATCACGAACCATGTCCCTCCTCTCTAGCCGCACATCCGATAGGCTCCCATCGACTCTACGACTAAGAGCATCCGCCACAACATTGGCCTTCCCCGTGGTACAGATATCAACATCGTAATCCTTAAGCAACTCTAACCACCGCCTCGCCGTAAGTTCGGCTCCTCTGTCAAGATATACCGAGGCTCTTGTGGTCCGTAAAAATATCCACGTGAACCCCATACAAATAGTGCCTCCGGATCTTCAAAGCGTGAATCACACCGCCAACTCCAAATCATGGGTGGGTAGTTCCTCCGTGTTTCTTCACCGCCGATGCATATGCTATAACCCCGCCATGCTGCATCAACACACACCCCAACCCGATGCCGACGCATCACAATACACGACATAACCATCCGACCTCCGAAGAGTAAGAACGGGGCGTCGCCTCTTTTCAAGAATCGAAACCACGCCACAAGCATCACCCACCAAACTTGGATGCCTTCGAGTCACCTAGTCAATGGTGCGTAGATAGAAGCAAACTTCTCCACGAACCGATAATATCCTGCAAGGCCCGTAAAATCGCGAACCTCGCCGAGTAGTAGGTTCAGGCCAAGTCCCGATCGCTTCGATCTTGCCAGATCCACTGAATGCCATCACCCGAGCAATATGCCCAAGAAATGCCACCAAGTCAACCAAAACTCACATTTGGAAAACTTGGCGTAATCGGCAGTCTCGAGAATCACAAGATCCTCAAATGCTCGCGTGCCTCGATACGGCGAATAAACCAAGATATCATCAATGAACACTATCACAAACGTGTCCAAAATGGTTTGAACACTCGGTTCATCAAATCCATGAATACCGCCGAGCATTGGTCAACCCAAAAGACATGACCACGAACTCATAATGCCCGCACGGGTCCCGAATGCGATCTAGGGACATCCACCTCTCTCGACTCGCACTGATGATAGCCCAATCGCAGATCAATCTTGGAAAAACATCTCGCACTCGCAACCGGTCGAACAAATCATCAATCCCGGAAGGGGTATTCGTTTCTTAATGGTCACCTTGTTCACCGCTCAGTAATCAACACATGCGCAGCGGCCCCGCCCTTCTTCTTTACGAACAATACCGGCGCTCCCTGTGGAGAAACGCTAGGCCTGATGAAGCCGCTTCTCCAAAGAAATCCTCACCGGTCCTTCAATCTCTCAACTCGGCAGTGCCATTCGTATGGCGAGAATGGAAATAGCCGAGTATCCGCAACACATCTATACAAAACTCGATCTCCTCTCGGGAGGATACCCGGAGGTCATCCGAAACACGCCTGGGAACTCACCGACTCACTGGAATCGATCAAAATCTGGTACCGCAGCCTTCAGATCAAACACCCGAACGAGATGGTAGATATACCCTTCGCACCATCTTCCTAGCCTTGAGGTAGGAAATAAACCTACCTCTCGCGATACCGCGTGCTCCCACTCAACAACCGGTTCTCAAGAATGGAACCGCATTACTCTCTCTGCAGTCTACATTGGCGTAGCAAGAAGCCACCAATCCATCCCCATGATCACGCCAAGTCAATCATCTCCAACTCTATCAAGTCGGCTAGGTCCGACGATCAAATGGTCACAGACAAGCTCTATATACCCGCCGAGCTACCACCGAATCACCCATCGCGTAGCTACCTCGAAAGTGGTCTATGGACTCGTGCTCATCCCTATCCTACTAGCAACAAGGGAGATATATAGACAGAGTAGAACCCGATCTATCAAAGCATACACATCAAACCCAGAACCGATAAAGTACCGCGATTTACATCGGTGAGGCCTCACGATCTCGCTGGCCGACAAAGCATAAATGCGGTTCGAGGACCGCTAGAACTGACCCGAGCCACGACCTGCCGCGACTGGCCGACCCACGAGTACCACGCCTCCGGCGAGTAATCGTAGGAGATGAAGAAGGCGACGAAAGAACACGTAGTCGACCCTACCATCAAGATCGCCTTGGTCGACAGCCGCATAGTGACCTGCCGCCACAATCAAACAAACTCCGCACCACAACTCCCGGTGGGATCTACCGCACGGCCACACCGGCGGGGTGGTCCCGACGCCGTAACCTCTCACGCCTCGATGTTCAAGTCCCGGGCCCCAGTGCGCCGAATATCTCCGCCGCGGCCGAGGACGGCAGGAGTGCTCGGGCCGGCGTGGTGCAAATCTAGGCTAACGAGGCCGCCACCACGATAGCCACCAAACGACCCCGCGCCCCGGTCTTCTTCGCCGCTTCACAACCCGGTCTCTACGCCTCACATCCAAGAGCATGAGCTGCATGCGGGTAATGTCCATACCCTACCGAAGAGAAACACCCGCACGACTCGCCATATAGTCATCTAGCCCGTGACGTGGCGGTGCACCCTATCCTCCATAATCGCTACCAATGCCGGGACATATCGAGCCAATGAATCAAACTCGACATTGTACTCCCCGACGGCGTCATCTCGCTGAGTAAAAATCTATCACCGCGCCTCCTCATCTGTGGAGGCAAGAAGTGAGTGAGGAAAGCCTCTCGAGAACTCATCCCAGTAGCCGGGACGCGTGCTCTCCCGGATAACTCCCATGAATCAAACCAATCGATCGCGGTATCACGCAAATCGCGAACCAAAGGTCACAGACTGTCTCGAGGCCTTGATCACCCTCATGATTCTCAGAGGCGATGGATGAACTCCTCGCGGATCATCCTCCCGCCTCGACCAAAACTCGGGCTACAACTCAAGAAATCTCGTAGTCTCAAACTATTCGCCTCGGGTGCACCACGGTGCGATCGAGCCGAGCCGAACCGAACCGCCGCGATCCGGCCTCTCCTCGACGAGCCACAACTTTAGCCAATAGCTGGGCCGTCTCTTGTACCCTAACTCCTCCGCCCAGCCGTGGGACGGAGGTGTGGGTACTGTGGTCTCGCTGAAGTCGGGCGGCGTCATAGAACTCGCCGTCTCTCGTATAGATCGGGCACGAGCCCTCGTGACTGGGTGTCTCGCTAGCGACTCCGCCGCCTTGCCCTTCGGGCGGGTTGCCTTACGTGGAGGCATAATCACATAGAAAGGAATACGTTAGAGGGTCCAACCTATAACATGACTCTAAAGCACGATCTCGGAATGAGAAGAATGGAAACCAATCCTAAATATCCTATAGCCTCACGATTATTGGTGTGGTGCACAACACACCGATAATCAAGACTTACTAGATACGGCAGTAGACACTTTCCGAGGATTAATCGCTCGATACCACTTTTGTCACGACTTCGGGCCCGTGGATCGTGCCTTACCGGCACCCAAGTAGTCATACATCGAGTAATCAAAAAATATAAAGCAAGACATGAAACAGTTTATAAAATAAGACACGGTTTATGTGAGAAAACATCGCTTTCTAAGATATATATATAAACATGGTTTAGCGATACATCCGACATCGCATAACATGACTACAGCACTTAAGGAAATATACAACTATGGCGGACAGTGGCCCCGCCATACCCTATCAGACAAAACTATCTACAACAGGAGATCATACCCAAAGTAGAGCCTCCGGAAAGGATGGAGCTCCCGACACCAACGTAGAGATCCTAGGAATGTGGATCTAGCACCTGCTTGCCCTTACCTGCGGCATGAACGCAGCCCCCCGAAGGAGGTCAGTACAACAGGTACTAAGTATATGAAACTGTAAAAATACTTAAATGAAACATATCATTTTAAAAACAGTTTTGCAAGTATGTATGAAACAACTAAGGAAACCGCACATAGTGCCACATCACAAACAAGAGCAGCAATAGGTAAATCAGAATGTGTCTTTTCTAGGCCGCGAATGATCGGGCAGGCCAATTGCGTAGTATCACTATGCAAGCCTAATCTCGGACTCCGTAGTCGCATAGGCCAATCACATAGGCCCGCATAGCGTATATAACCCCGCATCTCCGGGACCTACTCCTCGGCATCGTCCTGGACTCGTCGTCCGCATGGCAACATATACAGCATGAGGTATAACCCCGCACACTAACCTGGAACTCTCGTAGCTCCGCATAGGTCCTCTTGACCCGCATGAGGTATTCTCGATTCATGGTCCTGCATCACCGAGTCTACCCCGCACGGAGGCGCCAACCCATGTAAGATGTCAAGAGGTTAGTGATGTTACACTAACCTAACAGAATATCGGTACACAACATAAGCACATCAAGAATACTATATTACACAAAAGTTAAAATACACTAACACACATAGCATCATATCATGTGTACTTATCAAACCATCTTATTTTTCTTTTCACAATTCAATATAAGTCTGTTATAATCACATATGCAAACTGTTTATTTTATCAATCTTATGTGGTTATACTTAACTTCCCATAAAGCTAGTATAACTCTTAAGCTTCGCTTAAAAACCAATTAGTTCTCTTACTTAAAAATGATTCAAGATTCTTTTGAAATGCTTCCGGATCTTTATTATTCAAAGCCGAGGCATCCAGTAAGTGTTATTCAGCTTAAGCCGGAGGCATTGCCGTAAGTGTTATTCGTGCTTAAGCGTGAGGCATTGCCGTAAGTATTATTCAGCTTAAGTCAAAGACATTGCCGTAGTTATTATTCGCTTAACACACGTACGCTCACCGTACTATATATATTGTAAAATATCATGCTTTAGGAAGAATCACATACCTTCTCAAATAAAACCACCGCCAAGTTGAATATGTCGCGCAGAGAGTCACCTATAATAGTCACGGACATATATCAAAGACTACTCAAGGTCATTCTAAACAGAGGGTTCACAATTCTATGGAAAGTTGGGCGACTACCCTACCCTGAGCTATATAAGTCTCTTTGTGGAAACAAATTCTATGTAAGTCTAGTTTGATTATTCTTCTTTAAACCCTTCTACTGTGGTAATAGTTCAATTCTATTCCGATATTCTTCTAAGTATTTATACTTATTCTTATACTACAACAGAAGTATTCTCTAATTCAAAAGAGGGTTAGGATTAGTTACCTCGCAGCCCAATAATATCCTAGAAAAAGTCGCGCCTGAGCAAGGTTTTGCTCCTAAGTTGTATGCTCCAAGGAAACCTTAGAAGTTCTTCACAACATCTACTAAGTCCTAAGGTATTTGGGCTAGGGTATTTTGGGCATTATAACAATACAAGAAGGCACCTTTTCTACCAAGGGAGGGGGGTAGATTTTGGCTAGGCTAGGGGCCTCGCCAAACTACTAGGCTAGAGGGGGGTATTCGCCAAGGGCCTTCACAAGGAGGGGCCCGGTGTTGGACGAAAAGGGCTACAAAGGGAGAGGAGAGGATTTTCAAGACTTGGGAAGATTTGTGGATGAAGAACTCTTCATCTCTAAGGGGGTATTTATAGGTCAAGAAGTGGCCAACCAATGGCCAAGATTAAGACAAGTGCAAGGCAAGTGTAGGGTGAGGATTAACTATACACAAATATCCTACCAACTCCTTGACTTGTGCACAAGGCACAAAAAACGTGCCAAGGCATTCCAATTCGTCCAAATGGACGATTCAAGTCCACCAATTGGAGGGTGCCAAGTGTCGCCCTCCCGTTGGTCCAAAATGTTTCGTCTCTCGGAAAAATCCGCAAAAATTAGAAATGGCATAGCCGGAATTTACCCTACGAAAGCTGTGGAAACGTTTCGTCGGAAAACGATTCTTTTAGTGAGTTGTGCACAAATAAAAACGTTTTGCCTAAACTTTAAGGCTAGACTTTTGTACGTATTCCCTTACGTACATACTCTGGAAATACGGGGTATAACACTTAAGGTAGGCAAGGTTCGAAATTTGTGCACAACCCCCGAAAAGAGTCATTTTCCGACGAAACGTTTTACAAACTTTGCGAAGGGAAAATTCCGGCTATGTCATTTATTATTTTTGCGGATTTTTCCGAGAGATGAAATACTTTGGACCAACGGGAGGGTGACACTTGTCACCCTCATTGGACGGCAACATGGGCAAAAGTGGGACGATTTTCTTGGCTTTTCTTTAGTCAAGGTTAGGTAGGATATTTTGTGTAGTAGATGGATAAGGGCACATGGATGAATCCTCACCCTACACTTGCATGGCACTTGGCTTCATCTTGGCCATTGGTTGGCCTATAAATACCCCCCTAACTCAAGGTTTTCATCCACAAAATCATTTCTCCAAGTCTTGAAAATCTCTCCTCTCTTGCAGGGATTCGGCCAAACACGCCCCCACCCCCTGCAGCACGCCCTAGCCGAAACACCCCGCTTTCCCCCTCTAGCCTACTGGCTTCGGCCGAGTACACCACCCCCTCCCCCTTGCTAGAACGTTGTCTTCCAAGTATAGTTACTATTCATAAATACCCTAGCCCAAATCACTTTTAGTAATTAAGTAGATGTTGTGAAGAAATTCTAGGGTTTCATGAGCGTGCAATTAGAGCTAAACCTTGCTCAGATCGACGTTTATACTTGGATAATTTTGGGCTTATCGAGGTAAATACTACTGTCCTTCTATTGTAATTGGAATTACATACTGTAGTAGTATATAAATGAATATAAGACGTATAAGGATGGTATAAAAGAAGAGAATTGAATTGATATCACATCGTAAGAATATTAAAAAGAAGATCGAATCAGATTTACATAGATCAGTATTTACTGAGACTAGTGTAGTTTGACGGGTAGGGAAGTGCTGCCCAATTTTCCGTAGAATAAAAGAATCTGTATCTAAAAGTATTTTTACAGAATAGTCTAGACGTTGATAGACTCTTATGACCGATATAGGTTGAAGATCGCGAGTAGCGTATTCTACTCGGGCGGTGGAAAAGGATAGCAGGATTACAAGATTGGAGATATTTGCTAATAGTCGTTAATCGTCATGAGGTATGTGATTCTTCCTATCCTCGTGAGCATGATATTTTAAAAGAATATATATAGTACTAGACGACGTGTGTTAACTGAACGTAGTTTTACGGCAATGTCTTTTGACTTAAGCCTGAATAATAAGAATTTTGAAGTATTTCAAAAGAATTAAGAAACCTTTTTGAAAGAAGAGTAATGCTTGGTTTTAAAAGCTTAAGAGTTATACTAGCTTTATGGGAAGTTAGGTATAACGACTTAAGAGAGATAAAAAGAATGGTTTATTAATTTTAGAAGTTAAGAGACTTGATCTTAAAATATAAGAGACTTGACTTAAATGAATTAATATGAATTTTGTGTGAAACCTCATTCGTGAGTAATGAGTACTTGGTTTTTAAAAGGAATAATGTTTTACTGATTTCGGAAATCAGAATAAGTATCGAACAAACCACTGCAGCGTTAATAAAGGGAAATGTTCTGACTAATTAAGTATTATTAAAACAAGAGAAACCTCCATCCGCATGTGCTAAGATGAGACAAAATGATATTACATTTCCTAGATCATGACTGCTTTAATAAGATTGTTATAAACAAGAATAACCTACTCACACATAAGGCATATGTTTCTCAAATTGTTTTAAAGGAGAATTATATTTATTAAGTGATTAAAACTATGAACTACGAAACATTTCGAAAATGAGAAACTTGAGCATTTGAAATTAGGCAAACTTGAACGTTTGGAAAATAATGTCGTTACTTGATTTTACAAAGGGAAGTGTTTTGGTTTACTTAACAATGTTAGTCACTCTATTTTTATACTACGGGTATCGGGTGACCTTTGTAAAAGAAATGGATCTTTAAAAGTAATTTAACGTACGTAGTACTTTAGGGTTAAAACCCGGACTTTGACATAAAATGAAAGTACCTTGAGTTGTGTATAACTTTCCTATGCTTGTTGTTGTGTAACTTGCCTATGCTTGTTGTGATAGCCTTTGTTGTGCAAGAATTGTGTTTCTATACTACCGCGTCTCTCGATGGAGGGTCGGTTGACTTGTTGAGAACTTACTTGGACGTACCGACAGTGACGGAAGATTACACGGGTATGCTTCTATTATTATTGTTACATGGGCATGTCTACACCGATGATGGATTCTGTGGGCATGTGACCATTATGGTTATTTATGGCGAAGTATCGTGACTTACGGTTGTGATCTGGTGCTTAGTCTGGTTACTTGCCCCGCCGCCACGTGGACGCAGTGGATCCGTATAGGTTATCGCACTGCCACGTGTCGCCTTCGCGCGGCGTATCGTGACTTACACGTGTGATCCGTGTTTAGCTCGTTACTTGCCCCGCCATCCGCGGTGGCGCCGAGGATCTGGCGAGGCTATTGCACTTGCCACGGTCGCCTTCGCGAGTCGGTGTTTGAGTGAAGTTTGACTTACGGTTGTGATCCGTGCATAGCCCGTTACTTGCCCCGCCGCCTACGTGGCGCTGGGAGGATTTGGTGGAGGCTATCGCACTTGCCACGTGTCAGCTTCATGTTATGATTAGTTCCCGTACGGTCTTTCTATGACACAGGTGGTACCTGATGTTCAGGTGTACTTCTTGGTGTTATCATATCATAGATCGCCAAGCGGAGGAAGGTATTCCACGCATGATTGATGTTGTGGCGTGAGACCCATAGTTATATTTGAGTGATGATTTGGAGGGCGTGAGTCCCTGACTTGATATAACTGCTTATATGTTGTGTACTGTAGTTTGGTTATCATACATGTCTCCCGCTTTATATAGACTGTTATGATTTCATTTACAGTATTTACAGTTTCACATACTTGGTACATGTTAGATCGACCTCCTTCGTGGCCGTTCATGCCGCAGTAGAGGTACATCTACCGTCGATCCCCGCTTATAGGATCACATTTCAACAGATTGGAAGCTCTTCCTTCGGAGGCTTATCTTTTGGTATGTTACCCTGAGTTTGTAGGTTCTTGTACATTCAGGGGTATGGCGGGGCCCTGTCCCGTCATAGTTATTGAAAAAAATCTTAGAGGTCCAGAGTAATCGCAAGGTGGTTGTAAGGATTGTAACTGTTCAAATGTTGATATTTATATATTTGCAGAAAGGCAACCGTTTTGGTTGGCCTATTTTCTTTTATCTTGATCCATATCTAATTGTATGTTTATGTTTTTATTTCCGCTGGTTTTTCTCTGATGTTGTATCACTAGGGTGCCCGGGGTAAGGCACCAGTCACGGGCCCGGGTTCGGGTCGTGACAAGAATGGTTGGGAATTAGAAGGGAAATGACAACGATTGAAAGTGCTCTCAAGTGGATCAAGAAAGAGCACCGCGGGACTAGCATTCGATCCAAAGCCATCCTTCTTGCCTTTTGCATAGTAGTTTATGAGATTTGGAGAACAAGAAATGAGTTGTTATTTGCGGGAACTAGATCAACAGCGGATGAGGTTGTGGCAAAAGTTAAAACAACCTATAGAATTCTTTATGATTTAATCCCTTCTTGTAACGTCACCTCTGAGTGAACGCCCCTTCCCCTCTTCTTTTCAAGCTTTATGTTACGTTGAGGTTTGAGAACCCTCAATGATTGATTGTAGTTCCCAGTTTCTATCTTAGTAATAATATTGTCATTTACCCGAAAAAAAAAAGAAGTTCACATACCTCGCGACGACTATCGACAAGTAGCAAAATGCTCCAAAGTACTTCAACCTTGTTAGCTTTTCCACCCTTCAAGTAGAATACGCTACACGTAGTACTTCAACCTATAGTAATCATAACATGTCTATCAAGTCCTAGCTTATCAATGTGGAATAATACTAAGTGCTAGGTCTCTTATTCTACAGAAATTTGTGCAGCACTTCCTTTGTTTCTACGTACTTTTCCACCTTTTTCAAGGCCCGAAATCAATAGCCAACATGCCACATTTAAGGCTCAACAATTCAGCTAACCAAAGGGGATTACACGCCTTAATAGGACGTGTATAATTCTGCCCCACCATGTATACAAAACAGTCCATAATTTCATCAATATTTAGGATAAGATATGAAGCCTCTTTGCACCCCTTTTCACCTTTTTTCCTTAGGACTTTCACTAGCCAATTCTACCACATTAATCATATATATAACCACCCAATTTCTGCATATATACAAGTCTAAAACATCCCGTAAAACTGCCACAAAACTGCGCCAAAATATTCCAAATTCTAGGCAATTTCACAATATAACAACAAGTAGTCACTTCCCATTTCCTTTTCCAATTCCTTTTCAATCCAAGTTGTTATTAAAACATGTTATATAGTCGCAACCAATTTTAACAACTATAATCACTTCTTTATATAACATGCGACGACTAAAACTAACAATTAAATTGAATTACAATCTTATGGCTAAACATGCTAGTTTCGGATTTAGGCTTACATAATTCCACAACACTTATCAATCTTCATAATATATATCACATGATCACTTCTAACTTATCATAACATGGAATCTTCAATCACAATAGTAAGAGGAAGATTTATACCTCAATAAGCCCAAATCCAATCCAAGATTTAAAGTCGATCCTTAGCAACTTTAGCTCCTCTTCTTGACATTCCAATCCACTCCAAGCAACCCTTAGAAGCTTGTGAAGAACTCCTCTTCAAGTTCCAACTTCAAAGTTGAAGAACACCTTAGGTTTTCATCTTGCGACTAACGTAAAAACATAGTTTTCCCGGGATCTTTCTATTGAGATATCCTTACAATACCCCTAGGAACCTTGGGTTAAAGTATTGTGAATAATGAACCACAAACTAATTTTTTTTGTGTGGGATAATGGACAAAGCCGAGAGCTCCATAGTCTTGCTCAAAGTTCTCTAAATTTTTTCTAAGTGTTGTGATAAGTCTTGCTACTAGTGTAGTATATATAACATAATGGAGGGCCTAGATCAAAACACTTGTGTGGCTTGGATGAAGAAATCTAAATATCTAGTCAAGTGGGCAAGTTGACTTAGTCAATTATCTCAAGCTTGTCTTCAAGACTTGATCATCCTTCTCTTGGTCAAATGACCATTGACCCTTAGCCAATTCGATCAAGCCCATGTTGGGGTGACACGTTTCGCCCTCTCATTCGTCCATAAAATTTCGTAACCTTCGTGGGCCTCACAAAACGTAAAATTTCTCGGGTGGGCCCTATGTGTCCAAATCCGAAAATAAATTTCCACAATGTTAATAAATTCCATACTCCTCAAATAATGTATTTTGAGAATCTAATTCTCATCAACGAACATTTTTCCTTCGCGAGGTTCGGAAGATTTTCCCTCGAAAAAACAATTATTTCATTCGTTCAAATTTTTAAGTCATGTGCTCTCGCGTCTATTCTCGTATACATGTCCTGGAATTACGGGATGTAACAGATGAGCTGTCTGAGAAGGTAATGAACCCTTAAGAAGTCATGATTAAAAGACTTAATGGAATGCCATAATTATAGATTAGGCTACGTGGTATGCTTAAGAGGATTGTACGGATGAGATCCGTATGGAGTAAGTATGATTGTTATGATTAAGACAACACGATTAAGAGCTTATGAGAAGCCATCTTACCCGTATGCGGGGAAGGATAATGTAGGCTTGTGGCATGGAAATTGTGAGCCTTAGAATATTGATAACCGCTGAGACCTTAGGTATATAAGGCCTTCTCGGGTAGTAAAAATTTAAGTCAGACCAAGGATAAGAGTTAAGTGCGATGCCGAATCGGGTTATGGACCTATTACGGGTCGACCCATAGCCTGTAGTAAGGTAGGGTCAATTAAGGGTTGTCCCGCTACGTGACAGGGTCACGAGGGTGCAAGGCCCAAGTCTAGTTAATTGTTTTACGGGTTCGTGGACGCGTTCCACCGGAACCGGGTCGTGAGAGCCGGAAAGGGCCTTACGTTGTTTAGAATAGTAACTCCAAAGATTGGAGGCCAGAATCAGTATGGAGATTATGTACGTATGCTAGAATAAGTTTGGGAGTACGGAAAGAGTACGACCAGTAAGAAAGAGAGCAACCAAGTGTAGAGGAGTAGAGCCTGAATTCATAAGAACCTTTCAAGGAAGTTACACCGTGAGTGATTGGGTGGTAGCTGAGCAGGTATATGAAATTGCCCGGTGATGATACAATAGTCAGACCCTAGCAGACCTAGTAGAGCTAGATACAACAGACTTTGAGGTCATTATGGGTATGGACTAGTTGGCTTCTAGTATGCCAATATTGACTGTAAAGAGAGATTGATTCGATTCCAGTTTCCCGGTGAGCCGGTTATCGATTGGAGTGGAAGTGTTAGTATTTGTAAGTTATTCCTTCCTTCTTGGGCATGATAAATTGAGGAGTCTATGTGACTTGTTTCATTGAAGTGATTGATTTGAATTTAAACGTTAAGAGACGGAGATAAGAACATACGTTTATTGAAGGATTCTATGATAAGTTGTCACGACCCGTTCCGGGGCCCGTGACTGGTGCCTTACCCGGGCACCCAAGTAGTCATACATCAGAGAAAATCAGCGGAACATAAAAACAAGACATGAAGCAAGAGATATTATATATAAACAGGCCAACCAAAACAGTTGCCTTCTGTATATAAATACATAAAAACCCGAACAGTTTAATACTTTACAAACCTGCCCACAACAGCATTTACTGCACTTAAGATTTACAACAACCATGACGGGACAGGGCCCCGCCATACCCCTGAATGTACAAGAACCTACAACTCAGGGAACACATACCGAAGAATAAGCCTCCGGAGAAACGGAGCTTCCCAATACGCTGAATTGTGATCCTATGAGCGAGGATCAACTACCGGTGTACTCCTACCTGCGGCATGAACGCAGCCCCCCGAAGGAGGTCAGTACAACAGGTACCAAGTATGTGAAACTGAAAATACTGCAGTTATGTCACGACCCGAACCCGGGCCCGTGACTGGTGCCTTACCCCGGACACCCTAGTGATACAACATCAGAGAAAATCAGCGGAAATAAAACATGAACATAAATTAAGAGACATGATAAATAAACAGGCCAACCAAAACAGTTGCCTTTTAGCATATATACATAAAGACATTTGAGCGATTCTAATCCTTACAACCCCGCCACAACAAACCTGCACTTAAGATTTATGCAACAACTATGACGGACAGGGCCCCGCCATACCCCGAATGCAAGGACCTACTGCACTCGTGGTAACATACCAAAGATAAGCCTCCAAGGAATCATATACTCGTATTTTCGAGTATGCGTATGGACGTGCGTAGAAAATTCGAACTTGAGATAAAGTGCTTGGCGAAATTATTTTTGCACAAGTGCGAAAGAGTCATTTTCCGCTAAACGCTTTCCCAAACTTTTGTAGGAAAATTCCGCTATGTCATTTATTATTTTTACGGATTTTTCCGAGAGACAAACATTTTGGACCAATTGGAGGCGACATGTGTCACCCCAGGTGTCCAAGGTTGACGAAATTTCCTTGGTGGAAGCTTTCAGGCTTGCACGCTTTTTCATCTTTTGTGCCTAAAATGTTTGGTCAATGTTTGTGAGATATTTTGTGGAGTGGATGACCGTGGGACCCACACAACACATGGCTTAATCTTCACCTTACACTTGCCTACCACTTGGCTCAATCTTGGCCTTTGAGTGCCCTATAAATACCCCCTTAGTTGATGAGTTATTTCATCCACACTTGAGCAAATTCCTAGACTCAAAACACTCCCTCCCTTGTAGTTGTCTCGTCCAACTCCCCCCTCCCCCTTTGAGTGGCCTTTTGGCCGAGAGCAACCCCCCCCCTAGCCTAGTTGTGCTAGTCGAAATACTACCCCCCTTGGTAGAGAAATACTCTTCAAGTATTGTTATAATACCCAAATACTTAGCCCAAATACCTTGTAGTATTTCCAAAGTACTCTATACGAAAGCCCTAAAATACTATTATACGTCCCTTTAGCCTCTAAACGAAACCCTAAGGAAAATCTCCATGGTTAGTTGGAGTAGTTTGTAGAAGGTTAGAACTTCTAAGGGTAGTTTGGAGCGGGTTGAGCGCTGAGTTGGAGCTAAACGATTGCCCAGATCGACTTTATACTGGATAATTATGGGCTTATTGAGGTAAATATCTTGTCCTCTATTGTAATTGGAAATTACATATTGTTAGAATATATAGTTGAAGTATACTATATATAGAATCAACGTAGTTATTGGCAATGTCTTTTGACTTAAGCTCGAATAATACTTACGGCAATGTCTTGCGACTTAAGCCCGTATTTAAAGAAGATTACCGAATGTAATTACTTAGGTCAGTATTATGAGACTTGTGAAGTAGTACCGTGGAGTAGAATTGTACCGTTAGGGTTAGATGTATAACCCCCGGTTGGCTTGGTAGCCTACTGCTTTGAGAGGAGATTTACGCCGCATGTGGGGAGGTGCCGAATTTTCTCAGAGAATGTTCTACGAAGAGACCTTATGTTAATAAGCGCTGTGGCCTTATAGGTGGAAGTACTATGCGTGGCGATCTACTTGGCTTAGGAGTAGCCGGTTTGAGGTACTTGAGCGTTTGCTATTAGTCGATAATCGTCGCGAGGTATGTGAACCTCTTCCTATCTCTTCTAGCATGATATGTGTGAACTATGTAGTACGGTAGACGTACATGTGCTAAATGTATGTGATTGGTTTAAAATACATAAAGTGTTATAACGACTTTATGGGAAGTTGGTTATAACAGATTTATGTTGGTAAGAAAATACATGTGGTTTTTAAAAGTTACTGATTTTAACTATAACTGGCTTGTTATGTGTTAATAAAGAACTTGAAGTATTTCAAAAGATTTTTTAATCATTTTGAAAGAAGAAGTAATACTTGGTTTTTGAAAAACTTAAGAGTTATACTAGCTTTATGGGAAGTTAGGTATAAAGGCTTAAGAATGTTTTCTTGATTTGAAATCGAATGTGTATCGACAAACCACCGCAAATGCGTTAATAAAAGGAAATGTTTTGACTAATTAAGTATTATTAAAACCAAGAGAAACTTCCATCCGCATAGAAGCTAAGATGAGACAAAATGATATTTCCTAGATCATGGTCAGTAATAAGATTGTTATAAACAAGAATATCCTACTCACATATAAGACTTATGTTTCTCAGATAGTTTTAAGGAGAATTATATTCTCAAATGAATAAGACTATGAACTACGAAACCTTTCTAAAATGAGAAACTTGAACATTGGAAATTAGGCAAACTTGATCATTGGAAAAGAATGTTGCTACTTGATTTTACAAAGAGAAGTAATTGATTTACTTTAAAAGGATAGTCACTCTATTTTATACTACGGGTATTGTGTGACATTGTGAAAGTAACGTATCTTTTAAAGAGTTAATGTATGAAGTACTTTGGGGATAAAACCCGATTTTGTTAATCATATAGTAGAAGGTACCTTGTGTGAACAACTTGATTGTATTGGTTTGTGATAGCCTTGTAATACTTTCTTGATTGCGTTGATAAGTAAACGTGTTGGGATGCTACGTGTGTTAGTATCTTGTGATGTTTGTGTGAAGGGGTTTTCCTTGATTGTGCTTATTAACTATCAGTCGTTATGATAGTATTGTGGCATTCATCTCTTGAGATGATTCCGGTTAAGTCGCCCGACGCGGTAGACTCAGCGGTCGATGGACCTATGATTCGAGAATACCTCACGCAGCCCCGGCCTGCGCGAGCTACGAGTTCCGTGTTAGTGTACGCCTTTATGGGCATGCGGTCCATGGCTATGCGGATCGCGAAGTCGGGGCGATGCCGGGAGTACCACCGATGCGGGAATACCTCGCGGGCCGATGAGATTGGCCTACGCGAGTGCGGAGTTCCAGGTTAGACGCAGACATCGATATCGCGGGCAAGTGGCCGGCTTTGATCATGTGACGGTCTAGACAGATCTTATGATCTGATTCATGACCTTGTTGGTACCGTGGGTTTTTAGTAGTCGGCTATGCCTTCGCACTTACCCCGCATGCTTTATTATGACACGTGGGACCCGTGTTCATATGTGTTCCTTGGTGCTTTTATATCATAGATCGCCGCAGGTGGGAAGGTATTCCACGCATGATTGATGTTGTGGGCCCGAGACCCATTGTTATACTTGAGTGATGACTTGAGGCGTGAGTCCCTAACTTGACATGATCGCTTTGTTGTAATCGTAGTTTGGTTATCATACATGTCTCCCGCTTTATATGATCGCTATGATTTCATTTACGATGTACTGGGCCACATACTCGGTACATTTGATCGACCTCTTCGGGCCGCGTTCATGCCGCAGTTGAGGTACACCACCGTTGATCCAGCTCGTGGTCACGCGCGTTGGGAAGCTCCGTTTCTCCGAGGCTTATCAGTGGTATAGTCCTGTCGCCGTAAGTGTTTACATTCGTGGGTTTGGCGCCTCGCCCGCCATTGTTGTCGTATCACTCTTAGGTCCAGAGTACCGTTGTGGCGGGGTTTGTAAAAAGGATTAAACTGCTCATGTTGAAAAAGTTGCTATTTATATATATACCAAGGTAACCGCTTTTGGTTAGCTTTGTCTTCTTATTTCACCGTCTTATTACATCGTTTCATGTATTGTCTTTATGTTCCGTGATTACTCGATGTATGTCTACTTGGGTGCCCGGGTAAGGCAGGTCACGGCCCCGAATGGGTCGTGACAGAACGGAGCTTCCCAAGACGCTGAAATGAGATCCTAAACGCGGATCGATACCGACGATTTCTACCGCGGCATGAACGCAGCCCTCCGAAGGAGGTCGATAACAGTACCAAGTATGTGAATCAGAACATATCAGAAATGAAATCATAGCTCTAAATAAAGCAGAGACATGTATGATAACCAAACTACAAGACACAACATATAAATAAATATATTAAGTCGTGGACTCACGCTCCAAATCATCACTGTGCGTGGAATTCCTTCTCACCGGCATGCCTATGATATGATAACAACAAGACAAAGAATCCAAATGGGAACATACCCGTGCGCTACGCGTCGTGTCGATATGTCCAAAGGAAACACTAAGACAACATTCCAAATGGAAGCATACCCGCAGCGCTACGATCGTGTCGATGTCCAACGGAAACAATAAGACAACATTCCAAATGGAAGCATACCCGCGGCGCTACGCATCGTGTCGATATGTCCAACGGAAACAATAAGACAGATTCCAAATGGAAGCATACCCGCAGCGCTACGATCGTGTCGATATGTCCAACGGAAACAATAAGACAAAGATTCCAAATGGAAGCATACCCGCGCGCTTACGATCGTGTCGATGTCCAAAGGGAAACAATAAGGCGAGATCAAAATGGAAGCATACCCGCGCTACGATCGTGTCGATGTCCAAAGCGATTAGCAAAAGTAACACTACCAACAGGAACGTACCCGTGGAATTTCTCCGTCACTGCCGGCACGTCCAAATAAGTTCTCAACAAGTCAACCGACCCTCCATCGAGAGGTGCGGTAGTATAGAAACACAATTCTTGCACAACAAAGGCTATCACGACAAGCATAAGCAAGTTTTACAACAACAAGCATAGGCAAGTTTCACAACAACAAGCATAGGCAAGTTTCACAACTCAAAGTATTTTCATTTTATGCCAAGGTCCGGGTTTTAACCCTAAAGTACTACGTACGTTAAATTCCTTTTAAAGAGATCTATTCCTTTTATAAAAGTCACCCGATACCCGTAGTATAAAAATAGAGTGACTTATATCTTTTAAGTAAACCAAAACAACTTTCATACTTTCCTTTTTAAAACCAAATTAAGGCAACACCATGCCTTCTTTTTAGACCAAAACACTTTTCTTTTTAAAGCCAAGTCACCATATTAAAACCAATGATAAAACCCTTCTTTTGTTTTCATAAGGTCGTTATAACCAACTTCCCATAAAGCTGTTATAACACTTTATGTTTTAAACCATTTTAAGACAACGCAATGCCTTTCTTTTCCCTAAAGTTCCAGTTTGCCTAATTTCAATTACACAAGTCTCTTTTTAGAAAAGTTTCATAGTTCAATGTCTTAATCTCTTTTAAAACAATTGAGTAACATATGCCATAGGCGAGTAGGTTATTCTTGTTCATAATCAATCTTATTAAGCCATGATCTAGGAAATGTAATATCATTTTGTCTCATCTTAGCTTCTATGCAGATGGAGGTTTCTACTGGTTTTAATAATACTTAACTATTCAATACATTTTCCTTTATTAGCGCTGCAGTGGTTTGTCGATACACATTCTCGATTTCAAATCAAGAAACATTATTCCTTTCAAAAACCAAGTACTCATTACTCACGAATGAGGTTTCACACATCTTACAACTTTCAAATCAATTTAATTAAGTTAAGTCTCTTATCTTATAAGATCAAGTCTCTTAACTTCTAAGATCAAATAGCCATTATTTTTATCTCTTTTAGACGTTATACCTAACTTCCCATAAAGCTAGTATAACTCTTAAGTTCTCAAAACCAAGTATTACTCTTCTTTCAAAAAGGGTTTCTTAATGAAAGACTTCAAGTTCTTTATTATCACACCTCAAGTCAGTTATAAGTCAAATCAGTTACCTTTTAACAATCACAAAGCATTTTCTTATCTACATAAAGCTGTTATAACCAACTTCCCATAAAGCCGTTATAACACTTTATGTTTTAAACCAATCAAATACATTTAACACATGTACGTCTACCGTACTACATAGTTATACACATATCATGCTGGAAAAGATAGGAAGAGGTTCACATACCTCGCGACGATTATCGACTAATAGCAAAACGCTCCAAGTACCTCAAACCGTCGGCTACACCTTAAGCCGAGTAGACCGCGCCACACGTAGTATTTCAACCTATAGAGGCCACAAGGCGCCTATTAATATCTTAGCTCTCAATGTAGAATATCCTACAGAAAATTCGGCAGCACCTCCCCCCCGCAACAGCGTAAATCTCCTCCTCTATCGAGGCCGGCTACCAAGCCAACCAGGGGGGGGGGGGGTTGCACGTCTAACCGGACGTGTACAATTCTACTCACAGTAATACTACACAAGTCTACTGTAATACAGCCCTATGTAATTACAGTTCAGTTCTCTTCTTTAAATTCAGGCTTAAGTCGCACGACATTGCCGTAAGTATTATTCAGGCTTAAGTCAAAAGACATTGCCGCACAATTATGATCAGTTCTATATATAGTATACTTTAACTATATACTCCTACAACATGTAATTCCAATTACAACAGAAGGTCAGTAGTATTTACCTCGATAAGCCCAAAATTATCCGAGTTTAATGTCGCTCCTGAGCAACGCTTAGCTCCTACTCCGAGTGTTCCAACCCGCCCAAACAACCCTTAAGTTCTACGCAACTTCTACTTAACACTTCAACCGACTATGAAGGTTTTCCTTAGGGTTTCGTTTAGTGGCTAAAGGAAGTATAATAGTATTTGGGCTTTTGTATAAGTGTAACCTTGGGAATACTACAAGGTATTTGGGGCAAGGTATTTGGGCATTATAACAATACTAGAGAGTATTTCTATACCACAACAAGGGTATTATACAAAACAACTAGGCTAGGGGTACCTCGGCTAGTGGCACCACAGGGGAGGAGGCTCTCGCCAAGCTCACCTGGCTCGAGGGGTTGTGGTGGATGAAAAGAACACATGGGAGAGGGAGGTATTTTTAAAAATTATAAAAAATTTGGATGAATAATTTCAACAACAAACGTTGGTTATATATAGGTCAAGCCATGGCCAACCAAGGGCCAAGATGATGCCAAGTGCAAGGCAAGTGTAGGGCTAGGATCAAGCCAAGTGCACCTTATCCATCTACCACACCAACTTGCACAAATATCCTACCTAACCCATTGGCCACTTTTTCGCCCAACATTGCCGCCCACTCCTTCCATTAGAGGGTGACAAGTGTCGCCTCTCGTTGGTCCAAAATGTTTCGCCTCTCGGAAAAACTGTAAAAATAATTAATGACATAGCCGAATTTTCCTACGAAAGTCAGTGGAAACGTTTCAATGAAAACGACTCTTTTCGGCACTTGTGTACAAATTTCGAAACTAGATAACTTTAAGGCTCAAATATAATACGTACGCGCTCACGTACATACTCTGGAAATATGGGGTATAACATTCTCCCCTCCTTAGAAACATTCGTCCCGAATGTTCCTTCTCAAGACGGATAACGATAAAGTTCCTCTTAACTTTAAACAAATTTCCAATGCCACACATGGCAACAAAGTAACACACGTTCTCTCCCTTCCTTACTCGTCGTGCCCTTCCCGAACACTTGAACTCTTCTCATACGCATTCACACTTCATCATCGCTTTAGTTCCAAAACTTTGGAGTCACTACCTCTAACTTGGTCATCTTACTAACCGCAATCTCCTTAAGACCATTCCCGCCTTCACGATACGCTCGTCGAACATAACCACGAACTCATCGACGGTCATCTAAACTTGGGCCTAGCACCCTCGTGACCCTACCACCTGGCGGGACCACCCAGAGCTGACCCCATCTCGAAACAGGCCGCGGGTTGGCCCTCAACATGGCCCGAACCCGACCCACTTAACGCATCAAGCTCTTGTTCCACGATCCGGAACAATCTTTTATACAGTCATGAAAGCTACCACTTCCATTTACCTACCCAAGGAAATTTCCCAATTTCCCCTAATGATACTTATACATTTAGACAAAGATTACCCGCAAGATCTTGTACTCAAGACGGCCTTACATCTAAGGTATCAACTGTAATATATATAGGTTCATCATTTCTCACCCCCAGGCTTACCCTTTTTCTCACTGACCAGGTTCTAAATCACATTTTAGCACAAAGCTATCCGAACATAACACATCATCAACATCAAAACATACAAAACTCTAGAGGGTTAAGGATATACCTGAAAATAGGCGGTTCAAAGGACCGCTAAAACTGGGAACTTCCACCGCGACTTACCGTGGCTCCACGGTGTATGAACATCCCGCCTAGATGTGGAAGGTGAAGAACCCAGAATCGATCTCGTAGTCAAGGCTATCCTACCAGCTACCTGCCTGGACAGTTTCTCCCAAAATGGCCTCTGGCCGCATGTAAAACAAACTCCCGTACTAGCACGACACTCCCACCGCGAGTCTACCACAACGTCACAACGAGGTAGGTGGCTTCACCGCTAACACCCCGCTTCTCCCGGAAAATCAACCTCGAGCCCGACTGCTCCCGAATACTCGATGCTCTGAAGATTGTGGAGGACCACTCAGATCGCGGAGGTACATAACTAGTTCGCCCGAGGCGGTCCGCTCGAAAGTCACCAAAGGACCTCGCTGTCACCGCCTCTTCTACGACTCGTCATTTCGCCGATTTCTCCGCCTCACCTCCAGTGCATAAGCTCGCATGCGGCAATGTCCATGCCCTATGAAGAGCTACACCAACAACTTCTGCTAGGTAATCATCGAGCCCTCAGAACATATCGGTGCACTCGATCCTCCATACTAGTTACTAATGCGGGACGCATCGCCAATGAGTCGAACTCCACATTGTACTCAACCGCACGCCCGCTCGCCGCAACACCAAAAATCTGTCCGAGCCCTCCTCATCTGCGGAGGCAAGAAGTGTGCAAGAAAGGCCTCTGAGAACTCGTCCCATAAAGCTGGAAGTGCATGCTCTCCCCGGGACAGCTCCCAAGAATCAAACCAGTCGACTACGGTATCACGCAGCCGATGCGAACCTAGGACCACTGACTCGGTCTCCGATGCCTTGATCACTCATGATCCGTCAGAATCGCCGGATGAACTCCTGCGGATCATCCTCGTGCCTCGACCCATAAAACTCGAGGGTTACACTCGTAAAATCCCGTAGTCTCAAATCGCTCGCCGGGGTGAACTACGGTGCTACGACTGAATCGCTGCGATCCAACCTATCCTCATATTCTGCCACGACTCGCCAAGAATCGCCATCTCTTGTACTTATCTCATCCGCTTCCGGTGTGGACCGAGGCTCAGTATCAGAGTCTCGCAGCCCATTGCCGCGCTCTAAACTCTGCTAGTGATGGCGGTGTCGCCAAACTCGTCGTCTGAAGTACTATCTCGTGTATCGACCGCTCGCGCCAGATTCTCTCAGATCCCACTAGCGCCTCCCTACTGTCTTGCCTGTCTGGCACGTTGCCTTACGCGAGGCATAACGGTAGAGGAAAGAAATACGCCGAGGGCCCAACTTATCACACGGCTAAGGCACGATCTCGGAATGAGAAGAATGGAAACCAATCCTAAATGTCCTATAGCCTCACGATTATAGATGGTGCACAACACACCGATAATCAAGACTCTACTAGACACGGTGCAGAGACACTTTCCGAGGACTAACTGCTCTGATACCACTTTTGTCACGACCCAAACCCGGGCCCGTGACTGGTGCCTTACCCCGGGCACCCTAGTGATACAACATCAGAGAAAATCAGCGGAAATAAAACATGAACATAAATTAAGAGACATGATAAATAAACAGGCCAACCAAAACAGTTGCCTTTTAGCATATATACATAAAGACATTTGAACAGTTACAATCCTTACAACCCTGCCCACAACAAAGCATGCACTCTAAGATTTATGCAACAACTATGACGGACAGGCCCCCGCCATACCTCGAATGTACAAGGACCTGCTGCACTGTGGTAACATACCAAAGATAAGCCTCAAGGAACGGAGCTTCCCAAGACGCTAAATGAGATCCTAAACGCGGGGATCGACAATGATGTATTTCTACTGCGGATGAACGCAGCCCCAAGGAGGTCAAGACAACAGTACCAAGTATGTGAAATCAGAACATATCAGAAATGAAATCATAGCATAAATAAAGCAGAGACATGTATGATAACCAAACTACAAGACACAACATATAAAATAAATATATTAAGTCGTACTCACGCCTCCAAATCATCACTCGTGCGTGGAATTCCTTCTCACCGCCGCGATCTATGATATGATAACAACAAGACAAAGAATCCAAATGGGAACATACTGCGCGCTACGCATCGTGTCGCATGTCCAAAGGGAAACACTAAGACAACATTCCAAATGGAAGCATACCCGCGCGCACGATCGTGTCGGTATGTCCAACGAAACAATAAGACAACATTCCAAATGGAAGCATACCCGCGCTACGCATCGCGTGTCGTATGTCCAACGGAAACAATAAGACAACATTCCAATGGAAGCATACCCGCGCGCCACGATCGTGTCGTGATGTCCAAAGGGAAACAATAAGGCAGATCAAAATGGAAGCATACCCGCGGCGCTACGATCGTGTCGATGTCCAAAGCGATTAGCAAAAGTAACACTACCAACGAGAACGCACTGCGGAATTTCTCCGCCACACGCAAGACGCCCAAATAAGTTCTCAACAAGTCAACCGACCCTCCATCGAGAGGCGCCAGAGTATAAACACAATTCTTGCACAACAAAGGCTATCACGACAAGCATAGGCAAGTTTTACAACAACAAGCATAGGCAAGTTTCACAACAACAAGCATAGGCAAGTTTCACAACTCAAAGTATTTTCATTTTATGCCAAGGTTCGGGTTTTAACCCTAAAGTACTACGTACGTTAAATTCCTTTTAAAGAGATCTATTCCTTTTATAAAAGTCATCTGATACCCGTAGTATAAAAATAGAGTGACTTATATCTTTTAAGTAAACCAAAACAACTTTCATACTTTCCTTTTTAAAACCAAATTAAGGCAACACCATGCCTTCTTTTTAGACCAAAACACTTTTCTTTTTAAAGCCAAGTCACCATATTAAAACCAATGATAAAACCCTTCTTTTGTTTTCATAAGGTCGTTATAACCAACTTCCCATAAAGCTGTTATAACACTTTATGTTTTAAACCATTTTAAGACAACACAATGCCTTTCTTTTCCCTAAAGTTCCAGTTTGCCTAATTTCAATTACACAAGTCTCTTTTTAGAAAAGTTTCATAGTTCAATGTCTTAATCTCTTTTAAAACAATTGAGTAACATATGCCATAAAGTAGTAGGTTATTCTTGTTCATAATCAATCTTATTAAGCAGCCATGATCTAGGAAATGTAATATCATTTTGTCTCATCTTAGCTTCTATGCAGATGGAGGTTTCTACTGGTTTTAATAATACATAATTATTCAATACATTTTCCTTTATTAGCGCTGCAGTGGTTTGTCGATACACATTCTGATTTCCAAATCAAGAAACATTATTCCTTTCAAAAACCAAGTACTCATTACTCACGAATGAGGTTTCACACATCTTACAACTTTCAAATCAATTTAATTAAGTTAAGTCTCTTATCTTATAAGATCAAGTCTCTTAACTTCTAAGATCAAATAGCCATTCTTTTTATCTCTTTTAGACGTTATACCTAACTTCCCATAAAGCTAGTATAACTCTTAAGTTCTCAAAACCAAGTATTACTCTTCTTTCAAAAAGGGTTTCTTAATGAAAGACTTCAAGTTCTTTATTATCACACCTCAAGTCAGTTATAAGTCAAATCGCTTACCTTTAACAATCACAAAGCATTTTCTTATCTACATAAAGCTGTTATAACCAACTTCCCATAAAGCCGTTATAACACTTTATGTTTTAAACCAATCAAATACATTTAACACATGTACGTCTACCGTACTACATAGTTATACATATATCATGCTGGAAAAGATAGGAAGAGGTTCACATACCTCGCGACGATTATCGACTAATAGCAAAACGCTCCAAGTACCTCAAACCGTCGGCTACACCTTAAGCCGAGTAGACCGCGCCACACGTAGTATTTCAACCTATAGAGGCCACAAGGCGCCTATTAATATCTTAGCTCTCAATGTAGAATATCCTACGTAAAATTCGCAAAGACCTTCCCCGCAACAAACAGAAATCTCCTCCTCTATCGAGGTGGCTACCAAGCCAACCGGGGTTTGCACGTCTAACCGGACGTGTACAATTCTACTCACAGTAATACTACACAAGTCTACTGTAATACAGCCCTATGTAATTACAGTTCAGTTCTCTTATTTAAATTCAGGCTTAAGTCGCACGACATTGCCGTAAGTATTATTCAGGCTTAAGTCAAAAGACATTGCCGCACAATTATGATCAGTTCTATATATAGTATACTTTAACTATATACTCCTACAACATGTAATTCCAATTACAACAGAAGGTCAGTAGTATTTACCTCGATAAGCCCAAAATTATCCGAGTTTAATGTCGCTCCTGAGCAACGCTTAGCTCCTACTCCGAGTGCTCCAACCCGCTCCAAACAACCCTTAGAAGTTCTACGCAACTTCTACTTAACACTTCAACCGACTATGAAGGTTTTCCTTAGTGTTTCGTTTAGTGGCTAAAGGAAGTATAATAATATTTGGGCTTTTGTATAAGTGTAACCTTGGGAATACTACAAGGTATTTGGGCCAAGGTATTTGGGCATTATAACAATACTAGGAGAGTATTTCTATACCACAACAAGGGTATTATACAAAAACAACTAGGCTAGGGGTACCCTGCTAGGGCTCCACAAAGGGAGGGGAGGCTCTCGCCAAGCTCACCTGGGTGGGTTGTGGTGGACTAAAACTTCACAAGGGAGAGGAGGGATTTTAACACTTAGAAAATATTTGGATGAAGAATTTCATCAACAAAGGGTGGGTATTTATAGGTCAAGCCATGGCCAACCAAGGGCCAAGATGATGCCAAGTGCAAGGCAAGTGTAGGCTGAGATCAAGCCAAGTGCACCTTATCCATCTACCACACCAACTTGCACAAATATCCTACCTAACCCATTGGCCACTTTTTCGTCCAACATTGTCGTCCACTCCTTCCAATTAGAGGGTGACAAGTGTCGCCCTCTCGTTGGTCCAAAATGTTTCGTCTCTCGGAAAAATCCGTAAAAATAATTAATGACATAGCCGGAATTTTCCCTACGAAAGCTGTGGAAACGTTTCGTCGAAAAACGACTCTTTTCGGCACTTGTGTACAAATTTCGAAACTAGCTAAATACTCTGGAAATACGGGGTATAACAAGTTAAATCATAACTGTTACACCCCGTAAATTCGAATATAAGATAAGTTGGCAATCATGTGTCGAACGGATTTTTTTTTTTAGGCTTATTTGGAGTGTGGTACCCCAAATTTTGTTTTTAGATGTATGGGGTGTTTAGCAAGCCTAGTATAAAGTTGGATGAGTCTAGTATCCAACGCGACAAACCGTTCGTCGATAGGACATCGGAGCGGAGAGGTATGGGCGTTAGAAATTCTGTAAGCAGGCGCAGAGGAAGGAGTTTCGTAGCAGGCATCTCAGCGCCGCGGCGCCGTCAGCAGGGCCGCGGCGCCATTAATCCTGAAAATCCTCAGAGGTTTCGGCGCCATGCGCCGATCGCAGGGCGCGCTGGCGCGGATTTTTTCATGAATTGCTTAAAACCGGGGATATTTTCAAAAAGGGCCTATGGGAGGGTGACAAGTGTCCCTCCCATCTTGTTGACCACGAAAAGAGCCCTATTTTAAGACCAAGTCTTGAAAGACTTGGTCATTTCACCATAGAACACCTAAAACCCTCTCCCTTCTCTCTCTCTTGAGATTTGAAGAAAACCTAGCTTAGTGGGTGTTGTTGGAGTGGCGGTAAGAAGACGGGTCAGGTAGCTTGTGGGAAACTCCCCAGGACGAGTTTGACGGGAATAGAAGTTGAAGAAAGAAAGCTTTAGCGGGCTAACCCAACGGAAAGAGATTTCCTCGCCTCTTGGAAATTTGATAGTAATCTTTGTTAAAGTTGATATTGGCCACGTGAATCATGTTTTAGATGGATATGTATAATAGGTTTTGATAGCCATTTGAAATGTGAAAAACAAAGGAAATCGATAGTTGCGATCAGAATACGTGGTACAGACTTTACAAATGGATAAATGATTGTGAGCCAATTGGGTCATTTAGTTAGTCATTTGCATCGACTACTCGCTATATTGATTGTGAGCCAATTGGTCGCTTAGTTAGTCATTTGCATCGACTACCGCTATATTGATTGTGAGCCAATTGGGCTGTTTAGTTAGTCATTTGCATCGATTATCTGTTATATTGTTGTGAGCCAATTGGGGCTGTTTGGTTATTGTATTTCGACCTTGGAAAAAGTGGCAAAGTAAGTAAAAACAAAGGAGGTCTTTGTCCGATTTTCCGTAGAATTTAGAGACTTAACACTTATAATATTCTACGTTTGAAGTAAGACTTTAATAGACGTATTGTGAATATTATAGGTTGACATAGTACGGGCGGGACTTCGTACTTGGCAAAGTTGTTTGACCCGACAAGGTATGTAGAACTTTTCCTATCTTTGAGCATGACTAGTTTCACGTATATAGTACGATAGACGTACAAGACTTTGACATTCTTTACTTGTTTTATGAAATGCCAAGTCGGGTGAGTTAGGAGATTAACTCACTTCTTTGAGAATATTAAAGATGTCTTAAGTCTTGTTAAAGATAAGGGACTTGAAGAATTTTAAAGTATGTAATACTTGGGTCGTTTTAAAAACGATAAGTCCTTGGATAGGAAATTGTACAGGACTAAGGTATAAAGTGAATATAACGACTTTATGGGGAGTTGGTTATGACTTTATGGAAAGATAAATGACTTGATTTAATGGAAGGCATTTCGATTTTTAAGGCATCAATTGCCTAAGGTTTTATAAGACATGAGTCACCTGATTTAGAAGCCATATTTTATTTCTAAAAGTATTGTGACTTGTCTTGAAAAGAAATTGTCACTTGATACTACGGCTAGTAGTATCTTGGAAGTTTTATAATGAAATGAGTCATTTTAAGAGAATAGAAGTACGTAGTACTTTGGGGTTAAATTCCCGGATTTTCATAAAAGACATGATAGTGCCTTAGGTAAACTAAAATGAGAGTGTATATGAATAAGAATAGTAAGAAGTTAGGGGATTTCTTAACTTGCTTATATATAGCATGATAAGCCGATAGAGCTTATGTTATGTGTGATAGCCGGATTTGGGCTAATGATATATTATTCGTGCGGGGTCATTCTCCGGGATTGTGGCATTGTATATTTCCGTGGATTTGCTAACCACGATGCGAGGAATACCTCATGCGAGTCCGTAAGGGCTTATGCGGGTGAAATAGTCCCATGCGGGCGGGTCCAGCCTATGCGAGGAATACCTCATGCGAGTCCGTAAGGGCTTATGCGGGTGAAATAGTCCCATGCGGGCGGGTCCAGCCTATGCGAGGAATACCTCATGCGAGTCCGTAAGGGCTTATGCGGGTGAAATAGTCCTATGCGAGGAATACCTCACGCAGTCCACCGACCTACGCGGTGAAATAGTCCCAGGAGTAGGATTTCAATCCTATTTTTCGTTGTAAGTATACACCTATTTATACTCTCATTGTTAGTAAGGCACTGAGTACTGTAATCCTGTTAGCATACATGTCTCCGGCTTTCTTTCAAACTTGTTGTAATTACAGTACTTTCCAGTTTTTCATACTTAGTACATATTGTGTACTGACCCCCTTCCTCGGGGGCTGCGTTCATGCCGCAGAGTGGTAAGGTGTCATGGATCCACACTCTTAGATCACTTATCGACGCCTAAGCTCCATTCTCCGGAGGCTTGTCTTTCTTTTGTACGCTCTTCCCCGATGTTGTAGATTATGTACATTCTGGGTATGGCGGGCCCCGCCACGCTTGTTATTCCTAGAGGTCCGTATTCACATATGTGGTCATGTAAGAACCGAGTTGTAAAGTTGTACTTTGACTTTGTTTATATTATGGAAGGCGGCCTTATCGGCTAGCATGTGTTGATGTATTATTTACACCTGTGTTTATGTTGTGTATGTTCCGCTGCTATTCTCTCACGCAGTGTACCGACAGGTGCCTGTAGGGCACGATCGCCCGGCTCGGGTCGTGACAAAAGTGGTATCGAGCGCTAGTCCTCGAAAGTGTCTACGCATGTTGTCTAGTAGAGTCTTGATTATCGGTGTTGTGCACCACATCTATAATCGGGCTACAGACATTTAGGATTGGTTTCCATTCTTCTCTCCGAGATCGCAGAGAGTTGTCTTATTAGGTTGAATCCTCTCCGACCTCTTCTTATGAAACAGCTATGCCTCCACTGAAAGCTACCAGGCCTGAAGGCAAGGCAAAGAGCAGGAGTCATGGTACTCAGAGGGTTACACGGCTCAGGCACAGACTATGCCTGAGGCAGTAGGCGGGTCGGCGAGCACAGCCATGCCTGCAGTTTTAGAGGAGCCGAGAGCAAAGAAGAGCTCCAGAGGTTCCTGCACTGCACCCTCCAGCTCCTCACCCAGCCGAGTATAGAGACTACGGGGAACAAATTCGATTGTTGATCAAGATAGTAGCCTGGGCAACACAGTGAGCGAAGCAGCCCACCCTGTGAGCCGATTTGCTTTGGATTAGGGATTTTCTCGGGATGTCATCCACCGAAGTTTTATGGTTCAAGGTCTGATGAGGATCCGCAGAATTCATTCGGCTACAAATGACCATGCAGTCCTTAGGGCTTCGAGACAGAGTTCATTACGTTAGCCTTCTACCGGCCATGCGATATCATACGAACTGGTTTGAGTCGTGGTTGCTTTCGAGAGGTGATGATGCTTTTCCAGCTGTTTGGGAGGAGTTTACAGAGGCTTTCATGGATCACTTTCTGCCTCCCGAGATGAGGAGAGCCCAGGTAGACAGATTCTTGACCTTGAGGCGTAACGGAGGATCAGTGAGTACACTGAGTTTGACTCTGGCTGTGCATGCTCACACTATTGTAGCTAGCATGGCAGATAGAGTTCATCGTTATGTGATGGGGCTAGACCGTCATATGATTACAACATGCTTGGGGGTGGCTCTTCAGCCCAGTATGGACATCGCCCGGATGCAGGCCTATGCACAGGGGATAGAAGATAGAGAGAAGGAGGACCAGATTGACGCAGCCACCCAAGAGGCTGTGACATCGTGGTCTCAGGCGCTGAGGCGGGCAGCCTCAGCAGCAGACGGGGTCCACTTTACAGCCAGCACAGAGTGCTCCGTCACGGTTTTCGGGTAGGAGATCTGATCAGTAAGGTCATTCAGGAGCAGTCGTGGCTCCAGTGTCTTGGTTTCGAGGAGGCAGATCCTCGCCGATCGAGACCACCCACACTCGGTGTGCTCGATGCGTAGATCGCACTGCGAGTGTCGTTCCTGCAGGAGGTTGTTACTTTGTGGCCACCGCCACTTGAAGAGGATTGTCCGCTCAGAGGCGACGGGTAGTACAAAGACACCGACGGATCGGGCCACCGGGTCTTCTTCTCCTTCGTGGTTACGCGCCCGAGGGCGTGGTACTCACGGACAGCAGCCGCGAGAGGTCGAGGTGGTGGTTCTAGTTCTAGCGGTCCTCGTAACCGCATATATTCATTAGCCACCGCCAGATCGTGAGGCTTCCGACGCCATCAGTGTACATTACCGATTTCAGCCGTGATGTTTATGCTTGATAGATCCGTGTTCTACCTTGTCCTATGTGTCCCCTCTTGTTGCGGGTAGGATCGGGATAGAGCCGTGTCGATGGAGCCTTTTGAGGTAGCTACGCCTGGAGATTCGGTGTTAGCCGAACGGGTGTCTGAGGTTGTCCGTTTATATTTACCGCCGCACCGCAGACTTGATAGAGCCGAGATGACAGATTTTGATGTCATTACGGTATGGACTGGTTGGCTTCGTTATGCCAACGCTGACCGTAGGGACAGTTGGTTCGGTTCAGTTTCTGGCGAGCCGCTTATCGAGTGGAGGGCAACACAAAGACGCCGGCGGTAGGTTTATTTCTTACCTCAAGGCTAGGAAGATGGTGCGAGCGGGTACATCTATCATCCGTTCGGTATTTGATACGCAGGCCGAGGTGCCGCTTCTTCGATGCCGCTGGTTAGGAGTTTCCGGATGTGCTCCTGCATGATCTTTCCGTATCCTCCCGAGAGGAGATTGAGTTTTGTATTGACACGCCGCGGACACTCGACCTATTTCCATTCCGCCATACGAGATGGCACCGCCGAGTGAGGAGTCAAGGACCAGCTGAAAGATTTGCTGGAGAAAGGCTTTATCAGGCCTAGTGTATCTCCCTGGGGAGCGCCGGTGTTGTTCGTGAAGAAGAAGGATGGGACGCTACGTATGTGTGTTGATTATAGGCAGCTGAATAAGGTAACCATCAAGAATAGGTACCCCCTCCCCAGGATTGATGATTTGTTTGACCAGTTGCAGGGAGCGAGGTGTTTCAAAGATAGACTGCGTCCGTTATCATCGAGTTCGAGTTCGAGAGGCGTACATCCCAAAGATCGCATTCAGACCCGTATGGGCACTATGAGTTCGTGGTTATGTCTTTCGGTTTGACCAACGCCCAGCCGTATTTATGGATTTGATGAACCAGTGTTTAAGCCATTTTGGATACATTTGTGATTGTATTCATCGATGACATCCTCGTGTATTCACGGACGAACGGAGCATGCCGATCACTGGCGGTCAGATTGGGATTCTCCGAGCCGCAGCTATTCGCCAAGTTCTCCGTGTGAGTTTTGGTTGGCCTCGATGGCATTCCCGGGCATATTATCGAGCCGACGGTTCGCGTGGATACGGCAAAGATTGAGGCAGTCAAGTCTTGGCCGAGGCCTACTATTCCGACCGAGGTACGCAGTTTCTTAGGACTAGCGGGTTATTATCGTAGGTTTGTGGAGCAGTTTGCTTCGATTTCAGCACCGTTGACTAGCCGACTCGTGGCGCAACAAGTTCCAGCGACGAGGCTTCATGAAGGGTTTCCGGTTGTTGAAGGAAAGGTTGACTACAACCCCGCCTTACTCTTCCCGGCGGTTAGACGGCACGTGATCTTTTGTGATGCCTGCATCGGGCCAGGTGTGTTTTGATGCAAAGACTAAGGTTATAGCCTATGCTTCCTGGCGATACGAAGCATGAGAGGAATTACCCTACCCATGACTTAGAGTCACGCAGCTTATTCATGCCTTGAAGATTTGGAGACATTATTTGTACGGAGTTCATGTGGATATTTATACGCACCACAAGAGCCTCCAAGATATCTTCGAGCAGGAGCCGAACTTGAGAGCAGACGGTGGTTAGAGTTGCTGAAAGATTATGATGTTGATATTCTATACCATCCGGGGAAGGCCAACGTAGTTGCTGATGCCTTGAGTCGTAGATCTACGGGAGCCTATCGAGGTACAACCTGCAGAGACAGACACGGTCCGCCGATCCACCAGTTAGCGAGCCTTGGGGTTCGATTGATCGATGTCGACGATAGTGGAGTACGGGTTCGTGAGGTTGCCGAGTCTTCCATCGTTGATGAGGTGAAGAGGCGACAGTTTGAGGACCCAGTGTTGGTACGGTACCGTGATGTAGCTCTTCGGGAGGAGAGGAGTCTATTCGAGGTAGCTACCACGGGTGCCGAGATTTGAGGCTGGCCAGTTGTGTTCCCGATGTGTTAGGACTTCGTCAGCAGATTCTGGGGGAGACACACAGCGCTCGATATTCTATTCATCCGGGGTCGACCAAGATGTACCATGACCTCAGATGTTTGTATTGGTGGGATGGCCTGAAGAGGGACGTGGCAGGTTTTGTTGCACAGTGTCCTAATTGCCAGCAGGTCAAGGTCGAGCACCAGAGACCCAGTGGATTGTTGCAGTCTATTGAGATTCCGACTTGGAAGTGGGAGATGATCAACATGGACTTTGTTACAGGGTTACCTCGTACTCAGAGGAAGTACGACTCCATTTGGGTTATTGTTGACAGGCTGACGAAATCAGCCCATTTCCTTCCAGTCAGGACGACGTTTTCAGCTGAGGACTATGCCAGATTGTACATCCGAGAGATAGTGAGGCTGCACGGTGTTCCGGTGTCGATTATATCTGATAGGGGAGCCCGATTCTGCCTAACTTCCTGAGGTCTTTCCGTAGGGTTTAGGGACACAGTGAGTCTCAGACAAGATTTCACCTCGATCGACGGCAGCGTGCGAGCGCACTATCCAGACACTTGAGGATATGCTGCGAGCCTGCGTGATAGATTTCAGTGGTAGCTGGGAGGATCATTTGCCTCTTGTGGAGTTTGCTT
The DNA here is from genome assembly GCA_029844215.1 of Przewalskia tangutica. Classification (NCBI taxonomy): domain Eukaryota; kingdom Viridiplantae; phylum Streptophyta; class Magnoliopsida; order Solanales; family Solanaceae; genus Przewalskia; species Przewalskia tangutica. The sequence goes on from CM056718.1 coordinate 113,184,762, forward strand.
ATAACAACAGCTACCATTCCAGTATACAGATGGCGCCATACGAGGCTTTATATGGGCGGAAATGTAGATCGCCGATTGGTTGGTTCGACGTGGGCGAGGTACGCTTAGTTGGCCTGCACTTGGTACAGTCGTGGATAAGGTGAAGCTTATCCAGAGAGATAGCGCCGTAGTCGGCGAAGTCATACGCGGATAATCGGCGTCGACATTTGGAGTTTCGTAGACGACGGGTCTTCTTTCACCCATGGCGGTGTGATGAGATTCGTAAGAAGGAAACTTAGCCCAAGGTACATTGGGCCCTACCAGATCGTCCGTAGAGTGGGACAGTTGCTTATGAGTTGGATCTCGCCATCGAGTTAGAGGCGGTACATCCGGTCTTCCATGTTTCTATGTTGCGAAGTGTATCGAGATCCAGAGAGTTTTTCCTACTAGTGAGGTCCAGTGATGAGGGGTTATCGTATGAGGAGAGTCCCATAACGATACTCGATCGCCTGTGTCAGCGATCATGACCAAGGATGTAGCTTCCGTCAAAGTCCTGTGGAGAAATGATAACCGGGAGGAGATGACTTGGGAAGCGGAGGAGGACATGCTGAGGAAGTATCCTCACTTATTCTCTATACTTTCAGGTAATCCATTTTCCCTTACTTGCCAAGTTTTTATTGAAGTGTTTCTTTTGCTTAATGCTACTAAGTGGCCTTGTGTGACATTAGTGGTATGTCGGGGTTGTGAAAGGAAACTTGTTGCTAATTACAAGTTACTCCGAAAGAACATTCGGGACGAATGTTTCTAAGGGGGGAAGAATGTTACACCCCGTAAATTCGAATATAAGATAAGTTGGCAATCATGTGTCGAACGGATTTTTTTTTTAGGCTTATTTGGAGTGTGGTACCCCAAATTTTGTTTTTAGATGTATGGGGTGTTTAGCAAGCCTAGTATAAAGTTGGATGAGTCTAGTATCCAACGCGACAAACCGTTCGTCGATAGGACATCGGAGCGGAGAGGTATGGGCGTTAGAAATTCTGTAAGCAGGCGCAGAGGAAGGAGTTTCGTAGCAGCGCCTCGCACGCACGCCAGCAGGCCGCGCGCCATTAATCCTGAAAATCCTCGAGGTTTCAGCCGCGCGATCGCAGGGCTGCGCCAAGCGGGATTTTTTCATGAATTGCTTAAAACAGGGGATATTTTCAAAAAGGGCCTATGGGAGGGTGACAAGTGTCCCTCCCATCTTGTTGACCACGAAAAGAGCCCTATTTTAAGACCAAGTCTTGAAAGACTTGGTCATTTCACCATAGAACACCTAAAAACCCCTCTCCCCTTCTCTCTTGAGATTTGAAGAAAACCTAGCTTAGTGGGTGTTGTTGGAGTGGCGGTAAGAAGACGAAGTGCTGGTAAGCTTGTGGGAAACTCCCCAGGACGAGTTTGACGGGAATAGAAGTTGAAGAAAGAAAGCTTTAGTGGGCTAACCCAACGGTAAGAGATTTCCTCTCCTCTTGGAAATTTGATAGTAATCTTTGTTAAAGTTGATATTGGCCACGTGAATCATGTTTTAGATGGATATGTATAATAGGTTTTGATAGCCATTTGAAATGTGAAAAACAAAGGAAATCGATAGTTGTGACTGTAACATGTGTACAGACTTTACAAATGGATAAATGATTGTGAGCCAATTGGGGCTGTTTAGTTAGTCATTTGCATTGGACTACCTGCTATATTGATTGTGAGCCAATTGGGGCTGTTTAGTTAGTCATTTGCATTGGACTACCTGCTATATTGATTGTGAGCCAATTGGGGCTGTTTAGTTAGTCATTTGCATTGGATTATCTTCTATATTGTTGTGAGCCAATTGGGGCTGTTTGGTTATTGTATTTCGACCTTGGAAAAGGTGGCAAAGTAAGTAAAAACAAAGGAGGTGCTGTCCGATTTTCCGTAGAATTTAGAGACTTAACACTTATAATATTCTACGTTTGAAGTAAGACTTTAATAGACGTATTGTGAATATTATAGGTTGACATAGTACGGGCGGGACTTCGTACTTGGCAAAGTTGTTTGACCCGACAAGGTATGTAGAACTTTTCCTATCTTTGAGCATGACTAGTTTCACGTATATAGTACGATAGACGTACAAGACTTTGACATTCTTTACTTGTTTTATGAAATGCCAAGTCGGGTGAGTTAGGAGATTAACTCACTTCTTTGAGAATATTAAAGATGTCTTAAGTCTTGTTAAAGATAAGGGACTTGAAGAATTTTAAAGTATGTAATACTTGGGTCGTTTTAAAAAAAAAAACGTATAAGTCCCTTGGATAGGAAATTGTACAGGACTAAGGTATAAAGTGAATATAACGACTTTATGGGGAGTTGGTTATGACTTTATGGAAAGATAAATGACTTGATTTAATGGAAGGCATTTCGATTTTTAAGGCATCAATTGCCTAAGGTTTTATAAGACATGAGTCACCTGATTTAGAAGCCATATTTTATTTCTAAAAGTATTGTGACTTGTCTTGAAAAGAAATTGTCACTTGATACTACGGCTAGTAGTATCTTGGAAGTTTTATAATGAAATGAGTCATTTTAAGAGAATAGAAGTACGTAGTACTTTGGGGTTAAATTCCCGGATTTTCATAAAAGACATGATAGTGCCTTAGGTAAACTAAAATGAGAGTGTATATGAATAAGAATAGTAAGAAGTTAGGGGATTTCTTAACTTGCTTATATATAGCATGATAAGCCGATAGAGCTTATGTTATGTGTGATAGCCGGATTTGGGCTAATGATATATTATTCGTGCGGGGTCATTCTCCGGGATTGTGGCATTGTATATTTCCGTGGATTTGCTAACCACGATGCGAGGAATACCTCATGCGAGTCCGTAAGGGCTTATGCGGGTGAAATAGTCCCATGCGGGCGGGTCCAGCCTATGCGAGGAATACCTCATGCGAGTCCGTAAGGGCTTATGCGGGTGAAATAGTCCCATGCGGGCGGGTCCAGCCTATGCGAGGAATACCTCATGCGAGTCCGTAAAGGCTTATGCGGGTGAAATAGTCCTATGCGAGGAATACCTCACGCAGGTCCACTGGACCTATGCGGGTGAAATAGTCCCAGGAGTAGGATTTCAATCCTATTTTTCGTTGTAAGTATACACCTATTTATACTCTCATTGTTAGTAAGGCACTGAGTACTGTAATCCTGTTAGCATACATGTCTCCGGCTTTCTTTCAAACTTGTTGTAATTACAGTACTTTCCAGTTTTTCATACTTAGTACATATTGTGTACTGACCCCCTTCCTCGGGGGCTGCGTTCATGCCGCAGAAAGTGGTAGCGAGTTGCGGATCCACACTCTTAGGATCACTTATCGACGCCGGAAGCTCCATTCTCCTGAGGCTTGTCTTTCTTTAGTACAGTCTTTCCCTGATGTTGTAGATTATGTACATTCAGGGGTATGGCGGGGCCCTGTCCCGCCACAGTTGTTATTCCTAGAGGTCTGTATTCACATATGTGGTTGGGCTGTAAGAACTGAGTTGTAAAGTTGTACTTTTGACTTTGTTTATATTATGGAAGTCGGCACTTATCGGCCAGCCTGTGTTGATGTATTATTTACACCGTGTTTATGTTGTGTATGTTCACCGCTATTCTCGATGTGTACAGACAGGTGCCTGTGTAGGGCACGATCGCGGCGGTCGGTGGTCGTGACAATAACAGTCTATATAAAGCAGGAGACATGTATGATAACCAAAATACAGAACGCAACATAAAAGCAGTCAAGTCAGGGACTCACGCCCTCAAAGTCATCACTCAATATATAACTATGGGTCTCACACCCACAACATCAATCATGTTCGCATCATGGCCGCATGCCCCCGGAATTCTGCATCGGTGCAGACATGTCCATGATGCAACAATAATAACAATGCCACATGGCCACATGCCCTGCACTCGTGACGGCGTATACGTCCATGTAACATCAACAACAATATACTGGGTGGTCAACCCTGCCGCATTGCCACATGCCCCCGGAATTCTACATCGGTGCAGACACGCCCATGTAACAATAATAACCATATATCGGGTAATCAGCCCTGCCGCATGGCCACATGCCCCCGGAATTCTACATCGGTGCAGACATTCCCATGTAACAATAATAATGGAAGCATACCCGTGGAATCTTCCGTCACTGCCGGTACGTCCAAGTAAGCTCTCAATAAGTCAACCGGCCCTCCATCGAGAGACGCGGTAGTATAGAAACACAATTATTGCATAACAAAGGCTATCACAACAAGCATAGGCGAGTTACACAACAACAAGCATAGGCAAGTTATACAACAACTCAAGGTACTTCCATTTTATATCAAAGTCCGGGTTTTAACCCTAAAGTACTACGTACGTTAAATTCCTTTTAAAGAGATCCCTTCCTTATATAAAGGTCACCCGATACCCGTAGTATAAAAATAGAGTGACTCACATTTTTAGGTAAACCAAAACACTTTCCTTTTTCAACAACATTCTTTCCCCTAAAGTTCCAGTTTGCCTAATTTCAATTACTCAGGTCTCTTTATTTTAGAAAAGTTCCATAGTTCATAGTCTTAATCATTTAAGAATATAATTCTCTTTTAAACAATTTGAGCAACATATGCCTTATGAGTGTAGGTTATTCTTGTTCATAATCAATTTATTAAGCAGCCATGATCTAGGAAATGTAATATCATTTTGTCTCATCTTAGCTTCTATGCAGATGGAGGTTTCTACTGGTTTTAATAATACTTAATTAGTCAAAACATTTCCTTTTATTAACGCTGCAGTGGTTTGTCGATACTCATTCTGATTTCCAAAATCAGTAAACCATTCTCTTTATCTCTCATAAGACGTTATACCTAACTTCCCATAAAGCTAGTATAACTCTTATGTTTTCAAAACCACGTATTACTCTTCTTTCAGAAAGGTTTCTTAATTCTTTTGAAATACTTCAAGATTCTTATTATTCAGGCTTAAGTCAAAAGACATTGCCGTACAACTATATTCAGTTAGCACACGTACGTCTACCATATTATATATACATATTATTCAGGCTTAAGTCAAAAGACATTGCCACACGCACGCTCACCGTACTATATGTATTCTTTTAAAATACTTCATGCTCAAGAGTATAGGAAGAATCACATACCTCGCGACGATTATCGACTAAAAGCAAAACGCTCCACGGCTATAATCCCGGCTAGCCTTGTCCACCTTCTAAGTAGCACATGATACTTGCAGAACATTCAACCAATAAAGGTTATCGATCATCAGAATACAAATTCATGTAAATGCTGTTTAATCTTCTACTTAAATTCTTCTGATGTGATTTCAGTTCAAGTCTTTTCTGTAATATCCTTCTATTACAGTTCAATACTCTTCTATGAATCTTATATTCATTTATATACAACTACAGTATGTAATTCCCAATTACAATAGAAGGACAGTAGTATTTACCTCGATGAGCCCAAAATTATCCAAGTTTAATGTCGTTCCTGAGCAACGTTAAGCTCCTACTCCGTGCGCTCCAACCCGCTCCGAACAACCCTTAGAAGTTCTACGCAACTTCTACTTAACACTTCAACCGACTATGAAGGTTTTCCTTAGGGTTTTGTTTAGTGGCTAAAGGAAAGTATAATAGTATTTCCGGGCTCTACGTATAGAGGTAACTTTGGAAAGTACTACAAGGTATATGGGCTAAGGTATTTGGGCATTATAAAAATACTTGGAGAGTATTTCTATACCACAAAGGGGGGTATTATACGAAACCAACTAGGCTAGGGGGGGTGCTCTCGGCCAAGGCTTCTCAAAAGAGGGGGTTTCGCCAAGGTGGGACGAGAACCACAAGGGGAGAGGATTTCAAGACTTGGAACAATTTTTGGATGAATAAGTTCATCACTAAGGGGGGGTATTTATAGGTCAAGCAATGGCCAACCAATGGCCAAGATCCATCCAAGTGTCATGCAAGTGTAGGGCTAGGATTAAGCCATGTGCACCTTATCCATCTACCACACCAACTTGCACAAAATATCCTACCAACTAAAGTCACCCATTTTCATCCATTGCCGCCCCACTTCCTTCCAATGTGAGGGTGACACATGTCACCCTCCCGTTGGTCCAAAATGTTTTGTCTCTCGGAAAAATCCGCAAAAATTACAAATGACATAGCCGTATTTTTCCCTTCGCAAGTTTAGTAAAACGTTTAAAAAACGACTCTTTCGGCACTTGTGTACAATTTTCAAACTTGCCAAATCTTTAAGGCTCAAATATTTATACGCACGCCTCACGCATATACTGGAAATACGGGGTATAACATTCTCCCCTCCTTAGAAACATTCGTCCCGAATGTTCCTTCTCAAGACGGACAACGATGAAGTTCTTCTTAACAAGTTGCCAATGCCATTCCTGGCCACAAAATAACACACGTTCTCTTCTTTCCTTACTCGTCGTACCCTTCTCGAACACTTGAACTCTTCTAGTATACGCATTCACACTTCGCCATCGCCATTGCAAAACTTTGGAGTCACCACCTCCAAACTTGGTCATCTTACTAGATTCACTTTCCTCTAAGGCCATTCCCGGCCTTCACGAACCGATTCTGGTCGAACGCATCCACGAACTCATACGATGGTCATCTAAACTTAGGCCTAGCACCCTCGTGATCCTACCACCTGGCGGGACCACCCAGAGCTGACCCAACCCCAAAACAGGCCGCGAGTTGGCCCGCAACATGGCCCCAACCCGACCCACTTAACGCATCAAGATCTTGTCTCCCGATCCGGAACAATCTTACCTACACAGTTCATGAAAGCTACCACTTCCATGTTACCCCACCCAAGGAATTTTCCCACAATTACTCCACGTATACTTATACATTCTGACAAAGATCACCCGCAAAATCTTGTACTCAAGACGGCCTTACATCTAAGGTCTCCATTGTAATATTCTAAGGTTCATCATTTTCTCACCCCCAGGCTTACTCTTTTTACTAACCAGGCTTCTAAATCACATTTTTGCACAAAGCTATCCGAACATAACACTTAACACATTATCATCACAACAATACATACAAGTCTCTAGAGGGTTAAGGATATACCTGAAAATAGGCGGTTCAAAGGACCGCTAAAGCTGGGAACTTCCACCGCGACCTGCTGCGTGGCACGGCAGTATGAACATCCCGCCTAGCTATGGAAGGTGAAGAACCCGCAATCGATCCCAGAGTCAGGCTATCCTACCAGCTACCCTGGTCGGACAGTCTCGCCGGATGGCCCTGTTGGCGCAAAAATAACAAACTCCTTGGTACCACGACACTCCCAAATGCGGTCTACCACATCGACCACACCGAGGTAGGGTGATCGCATCCGCCCACACCTCTACTCCTCGAAATCAACCCCGAGCTCGACCGCTCCAATCCCCGGATACTCAAGGTTGTGGAGGACCACTCAGACCGGGCGAAGTACAAAACTAGTATATCACGAGGCGGTCCGCCTCGAAAGTCACCAAAGGACCTTCGCTCGCCTCTTCGCGATCTTGGTCATTCCGTCGATTTCTCCGCTCCTCACCTCCAAGTGCATAAGCCTGCATGCGGGCAATGTCCATGCCCGGCTGAAGAGCTACACCCGAACAAGCCTCCGCCAAGTAGTCATCTAACCCGGTAACATAGCGGTGTACTCTGTCCTCCATATCAGCTACTACAGCGGGGGCATACCGAGACAACGAGTCGAACTCCACATTGTACTCCCGAACTGTACGCCTGTTCTGCCTCAACATCAAAAATCTGTCGGCCCGTGCCCTCCTCATCTGTGGAGGCAAGAAATGTGCAAGAAAGGCCCCCAAAAACTCGTCCCAAACGGCTGGAAGTGCATTCTCTCCCCGGGACAGCTCCCACGAATCAAACCAGTCGATTGCGGTATCACGCAGCCGATGCGAACCTAAGACCACTGACTCGGTCTCTGAAGCCTTGATCACTCATGATCCGTCAGAATCGCTTCGGATGAACTCCTCGGATCATCCTCGTGCCTCGACCGTAGAACTCGCGGGCTACATCTCAGAAAGTCCCGTAGCCTCAAACTATCCGATCTTGGGTGAACCATGGGTGCTATCGGATCGCTGCTGGCCCAAATTATCCTCATGTTCGCCACGATCCCGCCGAATCGGGCCATCTCTTTGTACCCCAACCTCCGCCTCTGCCGTGGACCGAGGGTGCAGTATCGTGGTCTCATCACCATCGCTGCGCTAAACTCGGCTGGGCCGGGCGCCGCAAAACTCGCCGTCTGAAGCACTGCTCGTGTAATGACCGAGCTCGCGCTCATTTCTCTCAGATCTCACTAGCGGCTCTCGGCTGCCTTGCCCACTGGGCGGGTTTTGCGCGGAGGCATAATCGTGAAAACGAAATACGCTGAGAGGTCCAACTTACAACACACCTCTAAGGCACGATCTCGTAATGAGAAGAATGGAAACCAATCCTAAATGTCTCGCACCTCACGATTATAGATGTGGTGCACAACACACCGATAATCAAGACTCTACTAGACACGGCTCAGACATTTTCCGAGATTAATCGCTTCGATACCACTTTTGTCACGACTTCGCCCGGCCCGTGGATCGTGCCTTACCCGGGCACCCAAGTAGTCATACATCAGAGAAAATTAGCGGAACATAAAAACAAGACATGAAGCAAGAGATATTATATATAAACAAAGCAACCAAAATAGCTTGTCTTACAGATATAAATACATAAAAACCCAACAGTTTAATCCTTTACAAACTGCCCACAACAAAGATTACTGCACTTAAGATTTACAACAACCATGACGGACAGGCCCCGCCATACCCCGAATGTACAAGAACCTACAACTCGTGGAACACATACCAAGAATAAGCCTCCGAGAAACGAGCTTCCCAATATGCCGAATCGTGATCCTATGGCGAGGATCAACTACCGGTGTACTCTACCGCGGCATGAACGCAGCCCGGGCGAGGTCGATAACAACAGTACCAAGTATGTGAAATCAAAATATCGCGGTTAAATCATAACAAATATATAAAGCAGGAGACATGTATGATAACCAAAATACAGTACGCAACATAAAAGCAGTCAAGTCAGGGACTCACGCCCTCAAAGTCATCACTCAATATATAACTATGGGTCTCACGCCCACAACATCAATCATGTTCGCATCATGGCCGCATGCCCCCGGAATTCTGCATCGGTGTAGACATGTCCATGATGCAACAACAATAACAATGCCACATGGCCACATGCCCCCGGAATTCTGCATCGGTGCAGACATGTCCATGTAACATCAACAACAATATACTGGGTGGTCAACCCTGCCGCATGGCCACATGCCCCCGGAATTCTGCATCGGTGCAGACACGCCCATGTAACAATAATAACCATATATCGGGTAATCAACCCTGCCGCATGGCCACATGCCCCCGGAATTCTGCATCGGTGCAGACATGCCCATGTAACAATAATAATGGAAGCATACCCGTGGAATCTTCCACACGCCAGACGTCCAAGTAAGCTCTCAATAAGTCAACCGGCCCTCCATCGAGAGACGCGGTAGTATAGAAACACAATTCTTGCATAACAAAGGCTATCACAACAAGCATAGGCGAGTTACACAACAACAAGCATAGGCAAGTTATACAACAACTCAAGGTACTTCCATTTTATATCAAAGTCCGGGTTTTAACCCTAAAGTACTACGTACGTTAAATTCCTTTTAAAGAGATCCCTTCCTTATATAAAGGTCACCCGATACACGTAGTATAAAAATAGAGTGACTCACATTTTTAGGTAAACCAAAACACTTTCCTTTTTCAACAACATTATTTCCCCTAAAGTTCCAGTTTGCCTAATTTCAATTACTCAGGTCTCTTTATTTTAGAAAAGTTCCATAGTTCATAGTCTTAATCATTTAAGAATATAATTCTCTTTTAAACAATCTGAGAAACATATGCCTTATGAGTGTAGGTTATTCTTGTTCATAATCAATCTTATTAAGCAGCCATGATCTAGGAAATGTAATATCATTTTGTCTCATCTTAGCTTCTATGCAGATGGAGGTTTCTACTAGTTTTAATAATACTTAATTAGTCAAAACATTTCCTTTTATTAACGCTGCAGTGGTTTGTCGATACTCATTCTGATTTCCAAAATCAGTAAAACATTATTCCCTTTTATAAAAACCAAGTAATCATTACTCACGAATGAGGTTTCACACAAACATCCATATTAAGTCAAGTCTCTTATCTTTTAAGATTAAGTCTCTTAACTTCTAAAAATCAGTAAACCATTCTCTTTATCTCTCATAAGACGTTATACCTAACTTCCCATAAGGCTAGTATAACTCTTATGTTTTCAAAACCACGTATTACTCTTCTTTCAGAAAGGTTTCTTAATTCTTTTGAAATACTTCAAGATTCTTATTATTCAGGCTTAAGTCAAAAGACATTGCCGTACAACTATATTCAGTTAGCACACGTACGTCTACCATATTATATATACATATTATTCAGGCTTAAGTCAAAAGACATTTCCACACGTACGTCTACCGTACTATATGTATTCTTTTAAAATACTTCATGCTCAAGAGTATAGGAAGAATCACATACCTCGCGACGATTATCGACTAAAAGCAAAACGCTCCACGGCTATAATCCCGGCTAGCCTTGTCCACCTTCTAAGTAGCACATGCTACTTGCAGAACATTCAACCAATAAAGGTTATCAGTCTACTGTAAATATAGTCCTATGTAAGTACAGTTTAATCTTCTACTTAAATTCTTCTGATGTGATTTCAGTTCAAGTCTTTTCTGTAATATCCTTCTTGTCACGACCAAATCGGGCGTGATCGTGCCTTACCGGGCACCTAGTGACACAACATCGAGTAATCGGAACATAAAACATATACATGAAACAAGTGAAGTACAAAAAAGAATCGAGGAAAAGCGGTCTTTCGTATATAAATAACAACTTTTACAATCGAAGCTTTAATCCTTTTTACAAACCACCCACAACAAGATTACATGCACTTCACGAATGATATGACAACCATGGCGGACAGGCCCCGCCAAACCCCGAATGTAAACACTTACTACGACAGTGGATCACCATCGATAAGCCTCGAGAAACGGAGCTTCCAACGCTGAAATCGTGACCTCGAGCTAGGATCAACGATCGGTGTACCTCAACTCGACGTGAACGCATTTTCGGCGAGGTCAAGACAGTAGTGCAAGTATGTGAAATCAAAATACGCATCGTAAATGAAATCATATAGCGGGAAAGCATAGGTATGATAACAAACTACGCTTACAACAAAGCGATCATGTCAAGTCGGGGACTCACGCCTCAAGTCATCACTCAAGTATAACAATGGGTCTCGTGCCCACAACATCAATCATGCGTAGGATACCTTCCTCACCGCGGCTTATGATATAAAAGCACCAAGGAACACACTGAACACCGTGTCCTCAGATCATAATAATAAGCATGCGGGGTAAGTAAGGCATAGCCGACTACTAAAACCACGCAGTAACAAGGTCAATCGTATCATAAGATCTGTCTAGACGTCACATGATCAAAGCCGCCACTTGCGCAGTGATACCGTACGCGTCTAACCACGAACTCCCGCTCCGCATAGGCCAATCTCATCGCCCGCATGAGGCATTCCCGCGTCGGTAGCTACTTCGGCATCGCCCCGACTTCGCAGCCGCGTGAGACCGCATGCCCATAAAGCGACGACACACCGGAACTCGTAGTTCGCATAGCCCCCGGGACTGCGTGAGGTATTCTCGAATCATAGGTCCATCGACCGCTGAGTCTACCTCGCGTCGGAGCTTAACCCGGAATCATCTCAAGAGATGAATGCCACAATACTATCATAACGACGATAGTTAATAAGCAATCAAGGGAAACCCCTTTACACAAACATCACAAGATACTAACACCCGTAGCATCCTAACATGTTTACTTATCAAAGCAATCAGGAAAGTATTACAAGGCTATCACAAACCAATACAATCAAGTTGTTCACACAAGGTACTTTCTACTATACGATCAACAAGGTCGGGTTTTATTCCCAAAGTACTTCATACATTAACTCTTTAAAAGATCGTTACCTTCACAAAGGTCACACAATACCGTAGTATATGAAAATAGAGTGATTATCTTTTAAAGTAAATCAATTACTTCTCTTTGTAAAATCAAGTAGCAACATTCTTTCCAATGTTCAAGTTTGCCTAATTTCCAATGTTCAAGTTTCTCATTTTTTTGAAAGGTTTCGTAGTTCATAGTCTTATTCATTTAAGAATATAATTCTCCTTTAAACAATCTGAGAAACCTAAGCCTTATATGTGAGTAGGATATTCTTGTTTATTACAATCTTATTACGACCATGATCTAGAAATAACATTTTGTCTCATCTAGCTTACGCAGATGGAAGTTTCTCGGTTTTAATAATACTTAATTATTCAAAACATTTCCTTTTATTAACGCTGCAATGGGTTGTCGTTACACATTCGATTTCAAATCAAGAAACATTCTTAAGCCGTTATACCTAACTTCCCATAAAGCTAGTATAACTCTTAAGTTTTCAAAACCAAATATTACTTCTTCTTTCAAAATGATTCAAAATCTTTGAAATACTTCAAGTTCTTTATTAACACATAACAAGCCGCTTATAGTTCAAATCGATTACCTTTTAAAACCACATGTATTTTCTTACCAACATAAAGTCATTATAACCAACTTCCCATAAAGCCGTTATAACACTTTATGTTTTACACCAATCAAATACGTTCAGCACGTATACGTCTGCACTACATATTTCACACATATCATGCTAGAAGAGATAGGAAGAGGTTCACATACCTCGCGAGTATCGACTAATAGCAAAACGCCCAAGTACATCCAACCGCTACTCCTTAAGCCAAGTAGATCGCGCCACACGTAGTACTTCAACCTATAAGGCCACAGCGCTTATTAACATTTAGATCCCATCGTAGAACATTCTACGTAAATGGCAAAGACTCCCCGCAAATAAATCTCCTCCTCTATCGAGGCGGCTACCAAGCCAACCGGGGGTTATACGCCTAACCACTAGCGTGACAATTCTACCCACGCATTACTACACAAGTCTCGTAATACACCCCCATGTAATACAGCTCAAGATTCTTCTTTAAATTCGGGCTTAAGTCAAGACATTGCCGATAACTACGTTCGATTATATACAAGATACTTCAACTATATATTCTAACAATATGTAATTTCCAATTACAATAGGACAAGATGATTACCTCGATAAGCCCATAATTATCCTAGCTTAAAGTCGATCCCGGCAATCGCTTTCTCCAACTCAGCGCCCAACCCGCTCTAAACCACCCTTAGAAGTTCTAACCAACTTCTACACAATACTCAACGGACTATGGAGATTTTCCTAGGGTTTCGGTTTGGTGGACGGTAAGTATAATAGTATTTACGGCTTTTCAGATAGGTATAACCTTAGAATACAACAAGGTATAAGGCTAAGGTAATTTGGGCATTATAACAATACTTTGAGAGTATTTCTACCAAGAGGGGTATTATATGAAAACAAACTAGGCAGTGGGGTACCACGGCCACACCACAAAGGAGGGTGGCTACCTCGGCCTACCCCACTGGGAAACTCTCGGCGAGGGCCTCACGAGGGGGAAGGCTCTCAAGACTTAGGCATTTTGGATGAAGAAGTCTTCAACCTTAGAGGGTATTTATAGCACAAGCCAAGGCCAACCAATGGCCAAGATCTAGCCGTGCCTAGCAAGTGTAGGGCCGAGATCTTGCCAAGTGCCCTTAACCAACTAACACAAATATCCTACCAACCCTTGACTATTTCAACCACACTTTCGCCAAGCCTTTTACCGTCAGCCTAACCAATGAGAGGGTGACAAGTGTCGCCTCTTGTTGTCCAAATGTTTGTCCCTCGGAAAAATCCGCAAAAATTAGAAATGTCATAGCCGGAAATTTCCTACGAAAGTGTGAAAACGTTTAGTCGAAAAATGACTCTAACCGTGTTGTGCACAAATAAAATTCGCCAAGCCACTTTCAAGTTCAAATTTTCTACGTGCGCCCCACGCATATACTGAAATACGGTATAACATTCTCCTCTTAGAAACATTCGTCCCGAATGTTCTAAGTCTCAAAAAACGCGCGCCAAGATAGTCTTCACTACCATACTTACGAAACAATCCGCACAATGGCCACGAAACAATCACAAAATACTTACATCCAAGTCCACGAGGAAATGACCTCATCCTCACCACAAACACCTCTCTCCGGTCTAAAATATACTTCTTCCACACTTTTCCAAACAAAAGAAATGGTCACATCAATGCTCGCCATACATGCTCGCTTCTCTCTTTACTCGTCGTAGATACCACTTTGTCACTTTGTCGCGAGCCTCGCCCGACGACCCAACAAATGGTACCGGCTGCTGCGATCCGTGGGATGTCGTACTCTTGAACTTACCATTACGAGCATCGCTTGATCTCCAAAACTCGGGGTTATCATTTTCAACTTGGTTATCATTAGCTGGAAAACTCGATGGATCTCGATTTCCATCTCGAACATAACATAACGATCGGACGCACCTCCTAAGTCGGACGCAAGAACGCTAACATATAGGCAACCGGCCTATTCTTCACATGAACTTAAAAGGCCCAAAACAACTCTGCTAAGTTTCTCTGTTTTCCAAGGCTCGTCACCCAACCGGTGGTACTTTCAAGAAGACCGACCGTCAACTCGCTTCTAAGCGTCGCCGATTATCCGCACGATTTCCTCCGAAATGCGAACTTCTTCTAGACAAGCTTTACACTATCCACGATCTGCCGGAAAGCTGAACCAACCGTCAACGCCAACATCGAACCAATCGACCAAGATCTCACACATCCGCCTACAAGGCTTCATAAGGCGACATCCGAACACCGAAATGGTAGCTCAAACACTCCTTCAATGTAAGACAACAATTCTGAACTATCCCCGAAATCGAACACGGCCCGGCGAATGTGATTCAGACTCACTGAGTTCTTAACACATGCTTGGCAAAACTTCCGAAACAACAAATTTCTACCGGGCTCCACTGCCATAAGGTGAAGGTAGGCACCGTGCAGCCTTACAACCTTCGATAAAACAACATCGCCGAAAACGCCTTTGCTAGAAAACAAGGCGGTGACCTCGCCGGCCCGACTATCGGTCGAATCGTCCACGACCGTGAATTCCGGGCTAACTAAACACGTGACTTAACACAAGGTGACCACCACACCGACCCCACCACCAAACCTACGCGGGTTGACCGCAACGTGGCCTCAACCCGACCCCGGCAAAGCGCAATACTAGCTCCCGAAGGAAAACTCACTAATCACGTTATTTAAAACCTAGCGGTCTTCTTAGCTCAACTACCCCCTTTCATTCCACACTACTCGTGACTTATCCCACAAACATAGCTCACGTGCACTATGCACTCCTATAAGGATCAAACATAACACTACACCTTTACTCGAGATGGCCTCTAAGGTCTCTGCGTATAAAACTCTAAGGCTCACACTCACTATCCCCAAAATCCTACTTGGTTAAACAACCAAGATTTCTAATCACAACATATATCGCTATCGAACATAGCACTTAAGGTATACTCACCTTATCACACATACAGATCTCTGAGGGTTAAGGATATATCTATATCCACCGCTTCACTCCCTTAAGTCGTCTAATCAAACTCGCCTGCAGGCGATAGCCAGGAGGTGACCAACTACCCACCGATCCAAGGCTAAGTCCTCCTACAAGGACACTCTATCGACATCGACCGACGGTCGTAGTACAACAAGTACCAACTAAAAGACGACATTCCCGATGACGTCACACCGCGGAACCGGAAGCCACGAGTTCGACCAACCCCGCACACCCGAATGTCACGAAATCCGTGGAAGACCACTCTGCATCGTGGATGTGCATAATCAAATCTGCCGTGAGGTGACTCGCCGAAAGTTACCAGGACTCGCCGCTCGCCCTCCTCGCCGCCCTTCGTTAACCCGTCGATCTCTACGCTTTCGGCTGCCGCGCATAAGCCCGCATACGTGCCATGCTCAAGTCCAATCGAAGAATTACTTTGCACAACCTCTTTAGATAGTCCTCAAGACTCGCGGACATCGGTATACTCTCGTAGCCAAATCTATAGCTAGTAATGTGGTCGCCTCCTTGAAATCTATATTCTCTGTTCCGCCGCGAACCAAGGTTCAAATATCATGGCCGCAGAGGAATCGCCGCCGCTAAACTCTTTGGGGCTAGTGACGTCGCAGAACTCCCGAATGAAGCACCACCCAAGGTGATAATTGGGCTGTGCCCGCGTAACCCTCTCAGATCTACTCGCGACTCCTCGCCGCTTTGCCTCCCGGGCGGGTTGCCCTACGCGAGGCATAGCGATAAGGGAAAGAATTTCGTCGAGAGGTCCAACTTACAGACTCTAAGGCACGATCTCGAGTGAGAAGAATAGAAACCAATCCTAAATATCCTATAGCCTCTCGATTATTGGTGTGGTGCACAACACACCGATAATCAAGACTGCATCGATACGGCAGACACTTTCCGAGATTAATCGCTCGATACCACTTTTGTCACGACCGAATCGGCCGTGGATCGTGCCTTACCGGGCACCCTAGTGACACAACATCGAGTAATCACGGAACATAAAACATATACATGAAACAAGTGAAGTACAAAACAAGAACCGAGGAAAAGCGGTCTTTCGGATATATAAATAACAACTTTTACAATCGAGCGGTTTAATCCTTTTACAAACCCCGCCACAGCAAAGATTACTGCACTCTACGAATGATATGACAACCATGGCGGACAGGCCCCGCCAAACCCTGAATGTAAACACTTACTACGAGGATCGTACATCGATAAGCCTCCGAGAAACGGAGCTTCCTAACGCCAAATCGTGACCGAGAGCTAGGATCAACGATCGTGTACCTCAACTGCGGCATGAACGCAGCCCGGCGAGGTCGATAACAGTACCGAGTATGTGAAATCAAATACGTCGTAAATGAAATCATAGCGATCATATAAAGCAGAGGCATGTATGATAACCAAACTACGCTTTACAAAGCAAGCCATGTCAAGTCGTGGACTCACGCCTCAAGTCATCACTCAAGTATAACAATGGGTCTCGGGCCCACAACATCAATCATGCCCGTAGGATACCTTCCTCATGCGGCATCTATGATATAAAAGCACCAAGGAACACACGAACACGTGTCCCACTTGTATCATAATAAATCAGACGGTAAGTGCGAAGGCATAGCGACTACTAAAAACCCACGTACCAACAAGGTCATGAATCGTATCATAAGATCTGTCTAGCCGTCACATGATCAAAGCCGCCACTTGCCCGCAGATATCGTACGCGTCTAACCTGGAACTCCCGCAGCCCGCATAGGCCAATCTCATCGCCCGCATGAGGCATTCCCGCGTCGAGGTAGCTACTCCTGGCATCGTCACGGACTTCGCGTCGCATAGCCACAAGGACCGCATGCCCATAAAGGACGACACTAACACGGAACTCTCGTAGTTCCGATAGGCCGGGACTGCGTGAGGTATTCTCGAATCATAGGTCCATCGACCGCTGAGTCTACCCCGCATCGGAGGGCTTAACCCGGAATCATCTCAAGAGATGAATGCCACAATACTATCATAACGACTGATAGTTAATAAGCACAATCAAGGGAAAACCCCTTTACACAAACAGCACAAGATACTAACACCCGTAGCATCCTAACATGTTTACTTATCAAAGCAATCAGGAAAGTATTACAAGGCTATCACAAACCAATACAATCAAGTTGTTCACACAAGGTACTTTCTACTATACGATCAACAAGATCGGGTTTTTTATTCCCAAAGTACTTCATACATTAACTCTTTAAAGATCGTTACTTCACAAAGGTCACACAATACCGTAGTATATGAAAATAGAGTGATTATCTTTTAAAGTAAATCAATTACTTCTCTTTGTAAAATCAAGTAGCAACATTCTTTCCAATGTTCAAGTTTGCCTAATTTCCAATGTTCAAGTTTCTCATTTTTTGAAAGGTTTCAGTTCATAGTCTTATTCATTTAAGAATATAATTCTCCTTTAAACAATCTGAGAAACCTAAGCCTTATATGAGTAGGATATTCTTGTTTATTACAATCTTATTACAAACCATGATCTAGAAATAACATTTTGTCTCATCTTAGCTTATGCAGATGGAAGTTTCTATCGTTTTAATAATACTTAATTATTCAAAACATTTCCTTATTAACGCTCGATGGTTTGTCGTTACACATTCGATTTCAAATCAAGAAACATTCTTAAGTCGTTATACCTAACTTCATAAAGCTAGTATAACTCTTAAGTTTTCAAAACCAAATATTACTTCTTTCAAATGATTCAAAATCTTTTGAAATACTAAGTTCTTTATTAACATAACAAGTTATAGTTCAAATCGCTACCTTTTAAAAACCACATGTATTTTCTTACCAACATAAAGTCGTTATAACCAACTTCCCATAAAGCCGTTATAACACTTTATGTTTTACACCAATCAAATACGTTAACAGCATATGCGTCACCGCACTACATATTTCACACATATCATGCTAGAAGAGATAGGAAGAGGTTCACATACCTCGCGACGAGTATCGACTAATAGCAAAACGCTCCAACCGTCGGCTACTCCTTAAGCCTTGGTAGCCGGTCTCGATAGAGGAGGAGATTTACGCTGTTGCGGGGGGGGGAGGTGCTGCCGAAATTTCTGTAGAAAGTTCTACGATGAGACCTAGATGTTAATAAGCGCCTTGTGGCCTTATAGGTGGAAGTACTACGTGTGGCGCGATCTGCTTGGCTTAAGGAGTAGCCGACGGTTGAGCGTTTGCTATTAGTCGATACTGCGTCGCGAGGTATGTGAACCTCTTCCTATCTCTTCTAGCATGATATGTGTGAACTATGTAGTACGCAGACGCATACGTGCTAAATGTATTTGATTGATTTAAAACATAAAGTGTTATAACGGCTTTATGGGAAGTTGGTTATAACAGCTTTATGTTGGTAAGAAAATACATGTGGTTTTAAAGGGTAACTGATTTGAACTATAACTGGCTTGTTATGTGTTAATAAAGAACTTGAAGTATTTCAAAAGATTTTTGAATCATTTTGAAAGAAGAAGTAATACTTGGTTTGTGAAAACTTAAGAGTTATACTAGCTTTATGGGAAGTTAGGTATAACGGCTTAAGAATGTTTTACTGATTTCGGAAATCATAATGTGTATCGACATACCATCGCGTTAATAAAAGGAAATGCTTTGACTAATTAAGTATTATTAAAACCGAGAAACTTCCATCCGCATGTAAGCTAAGATGAGACAAAATGATGTTTCCTAGATCATGGGTCACAGAATAAGATTGTTATAAACAAGAATATCCTACTCACATACGACTTATGTTTTTCAGATAGTTTTAAGGAGAATTATATTCTCAAATGAATAAGACTATGAACTATGAAACCTTTCTAAAATGAGAAACTTGAACATTGGAAATTAGGCAAACTTGATCATTGGAAAAGAATGTTGCTACTTGATTTTACAAAGAGAAGTAATTGATTTACTTTAAAAGGATAGTCACTCTTTTATACTACGTATTGTGTGACATTGTGAAAGTAACGTATCTTTTAAAGAGTTAATGTATGAAGTACTTTGGGGATAAAACCCGATCTTGTTAATCATATAGTAGAAGGTACCTTGTGTGAACAACTTGATATTGGTTTGTGATAGCCTTGTAATACTTTCTTGATTGCTTTGATAAGTAAACGTGTTGGGATGCTACGTGTGTTAGTATCTTGTGATGTTTATGCGAAGGGTTTCCTCGATTGTGCTTATTAACTATCGTTATGATAGTATTGTGGCATTCATCTCTTGAGATGATTCCGGTTGCCGCCTCCGACGCGGGTAGACTCAGCGGTCGATGGACCTATGATTCGAGAATACCTCATGCAGTCCCGGGCCTATCGGAGCTACGAGTTCCGTGTTAGTATGCTGCCCTTATGGGCATGCGCGTCCACGCGCCACGCGGATCGCGAAGTCCGTGACGATGCCGGAGTAGCTACCGATGCGGGAATACCTCACGCGGGCCGATGAGATTGGCCTACGCGGAGTCAGCGGAGTTCGTGGTTAGACGCAGACATCGACATCGCGCAAGTGGCCGCCTTTGATCCCGTGACGGTTTAGACAGATCTTATGATACGCTTCATGACCTTGTTGGTACTGTGGGTTTTTAGTAGTCGGCTATGCCTTCGCATTTACCCCGCACGCTTTATTATGACACAGTGGGACCCGTGTTCACGTGTTCCTTGGTGCTTTTATATCATAGATCGGCAGCTGGAAGGTATTCCACGCATGATTGATGTTGTGGCCCGAGACCCATTGTTATACTTGAGTGATGACTGAGGGCGTGAGTCCCCGACTTGACATGATCGCTGGTTGTAAATCGTAGTTTGGTTATCATACATGTCTCGCTTTATATGATCGCTATGATTTCATTTACGATGTATTTTCGCCACATACTCTGCACCGTTGTACCGACTCTTCGGGCTGCTCATGCCGCAGTCGAGGTACACCGCCGCCGATCCTCGCCTAGTGGTCACAGCCAGCGCGGGAAGCTCCGTTCTCCGAGGCTTATCATGGTATAGTCCCCTGTTGTAGGTGCTACATTCAGTGGTATGGCGGGCCCCGTCCCGCCATTGTTGTCGATCATTTCTTAGAGGTCCGTAGTAATCGCTGTGTGGTTTGTAAAAAGGATTAAACTGCTCATTTGTAAAAGTTGTTATTTATATATGCCAAAGGCAAGTTTTCCTCGACATCGCTTTGTACTTCACTTGTTTCATGTACGTGTTTTATGTTCCGCCGACACTGATGTTGTGTCACTAGGGTGCCCGGTAGGCACTACCACGGCCCGGTTCGGTCGTGACAAAAGTGGTATCGAGCGCTTAATCCTCTGAAAGTGTCTACGCATCAGATCCAGAGAGTCTTGATTATCGCGTGTTGCGCACTACATCAATAATCGTGAGGCTATAGGATATTTTAGGATTGGTTTCTATTCTTCTCACTCGAGATCGTGCCTTAGAGCCGTGTTGTAAGTCGACCTCTAACGTATTTCTTTCCTTACCGATATGCTCCGCGTAGGCAACCCGAGCCCGTGAGGCAAGGCACCGGCGGAGCCGCGAGCAGAGTACAGAGGGTGGCGAGGGCACAGCCCAATCATTACCTAGGTAGTGCTTCATTCGGGATTTCGCGACGTCACTAGCCCCAAAGAGAGTTTGGCACGGCACGCAGCGCCCCATCGCGCCATGATATATGAACCTTCGCCCACGACCGAACAGAGCATTTAGATCGCAAAGAGGCGACCTGTTGCTAGCTATAGATTTGGCTACCGAGAGTATACCGATGTACCGCGAGTCTTGAGGACTATCAAAAGAGGGTTGTGCAAGAGTAATTCTTCGCTAGGCTTCGAGCATGGCCTGTACGGGCTTATGCGCAGCAGTCGAGACGTAGAAATCGACAGTTAACGAAGGACACCGTAAGAGGCGAGCAAGAAGGTCCTTTAGTAACTTTCGAGGCGAGTCACCTCACCAAAGAGATCAGATTATGCACCTCCGCCAAAGCAGAGTGGTCTTCCACGGAGTTCGTGACATTCGGTACGCAGGAGTTGGTTAGAACCTGTGGCTTCCTGCTCACAACGATGCACGCCATCCCGGGAATGTCATCTTTAGGTCGGGTACTTGTTGTACCTATGACCGCCGTGGTCCGTGTCGAAGAGTGTCCTTGTAGGAGGACTTAGCCTTCAGATCGATGGGTAGTCGCCACCTTCCTTAGTTATGCGCTCACGCGGTGTTTGATTTGAACGACATGAGGAAGCAAAGAGATATAGATATATCTTTAACCCTCTAGAGATCAAGATATGTGATAAGTGAGTATACCTTAGGTGCTATGTTCGATAGCGGTGTTAGTTGTGATTTGAAATCATGATTGTTTAACCGAGTAAGATTTTGGGGATAGAGGGTGTGAGCCTTAGAGCTTTTACGTAGAGACCTTGTGAGGTGAGGCCATCTCGAGAAAAGGTGTAGTGTTATGTTTGACCTTATCGGAGTGCATAGTGCACGTGAGTTATGGTTGGGATAGGTCCCTAGTAGTGTGGAATGAAAGGGGGTAGTTGAGCTAAGAAGACCGCCAGGTTTTCGTAACGTGATTAGCGAGACCGTTCAATCGGGAACTAGTGTTGTGCTCGCTGACGGTCGGATTGAGGCCATGATGCGGTCAACCCGCGCCCGCTCAGCGCGGGTCGGTGGTGGTCCCGCCTTGTGGTAGGGTCACGAGGGTGTTAGGCCCATGTTCGCTAACCAGACGAGTTCGTGGACGTTCGACCGGTGGTCGGGTCGATGGGGCAGCCCATCGTGTTCTTCGCTCGACCGCTTTACTGCGTGTTGAGTTATCCGCGGTTGAAAGGCTGCACGGTGCCTACCTTTACCTTATGTCGCATGCTGAAGCCCGTGTTGTGGTTATTTTCGCTTTCTAAAAAGTTTACGTGCAGGTTAAGAACTCGTGAGTCTCGAGACCGCATTCGCCTCGCCAAGCGCTGGATTTCGGGTAGTTGTGAGGATTGTTGTCTCCTGGAGGTAGTGTTTGATCTACCATTTCGGTGTTCGGATATCGCCTTATGAAGCCTTGTGGCGGAAGTGTAAGTTGGCCGATTGGTTCGAGGTTGGCGCGTTCGCATAGTTCGAGCTTGTTCCACAGATCGTGGATAGTGAAGCTTGTCTAGAAGAAGTTCGACACCGTGGAATTGTGCGGATAATCGGTGGCGACGCTAGAGTTCGTGCCGACGGTCGATCTTCTTGAAAGTACCACCCCGGTTTGGGTGTGACGAGTTTTGGAAAACAGAGGAACTTAGCCCGAGTTACTTGGGCCTTGTGAGTTCATGTGAAGGATAGGCCAGTTGCCTATATGTTAGCATTTGCCGTCCGGGCGAGGCAGCAAGGTCCGGTCTTTCAGATTGTGATGTTCGGGAAAAGTATCGGAGATCCATCCGCAGTGTTCCCACTTAATGATGACCACGTTAGAGATAGTGACCCCGAGTTTTAGATAATCGGCCGTGACGTAATGTGGTAAGAGTTTGAGTGTACGACATCCTCCGATCGCAGCAGCCCGCACCATTTGTCGGGTCGTCGAGCAAGGCTCGCGACAAAGTGACAAAGTGGTATCTACGACGAGTAAAGAGAGAAGCGAGCATGTATGGCGAGCATAGATGTGATCATTTCTTTGTAGAGAGTACGGGCGAAGTATATTTTAGACCACGGAGAGAGGTGGTTGTGGTGATGTTAGAGGTGTTTCCTCGTGGACTTGGATGGGTATTTGTGCGGTTGTTTCTATGGCCATGTGTGGCAAGGATTGTTCTCGTAAGTATAGTAGTGAAGAATATACTGGCGCACGTTTGTTTTGAGACTTAGAAGGAACATTCGGGACGAATGTTTCTAAGGAGGGGAGAATGTTATACCCCGTATTTCCAGAGTATGTACGTAAGGACGTACGTAGAAAATTTGAACTTGAGAAAGTGGCTTGGCCGAAATTTATTTGTGCACAACACCCGGTTAGAGTCGTTTTTCGACGAAACGTTTTCACAGCTTTGGGAGGGGAATTTCCGGCGATGTAATTTTTAATTTTTTCGGATTTTTCCGAGAGACGAAACATTATGGACCAACAAGAGGGTGACACTTGTCACCCTCTCATTGGAACACCTTGGGCGGAAATTGTGTTGGCCGAAAGTGTGGCTTTTGTGGTCAAGGGTTGGTAGGATATTTTTGTGTTAGTTGGCTAGTGTGCACTTGGCAAGATCTTGGCCATTGGTTGGCCTTGGCTTACACTATAAATACCCCCCTTAGGATGACTTCTTCATCCATTCCAAATATTTCCTAAGTGTTAAATCCCTCCCTCTCCCCTCTTGTTTGACTCTCGTCCAAGATCCCCCCCCTCCCTAGATAGGCCTTTATGGCCGAGAGCCTCCCCCTCTCCCCTTTGAGGTGTGGCCGTGGGGTACCCCCCCCCCCTAGCCTAGTGTTTTCGTATAAATACCCCCCCTCTCTTGGTAGAAATACTCTCAAAAGTATTGTTATAATGCCCAAATTACCTTAGCCATATACCTTGTTGTATTCTAAGGTTATACCTATACGAAAAGCCCAGAAAATACTATTATACTTCCCGTCAGTCACAAAACCAAAACCCTAGGAAAATCTCCATAGTCCGTTGAGTATTGTGTAGAAGTTGGTTAGAACTTCTAAGGGTGGTTTAGAGCCGGGTTGGGCGTTCAGAGTCGAGCTAAACGATTGCCCAGATCGACTTTAAGCTAGGATAATTATGGGCTTATCGAGGTAATTATCTTGTCCTCTATTGTAATTGGAAATTACATGTTGTTAGATTATATAGTTGAAGTATAATCGTATATAAATCGAACGTAGTTATCGGCAATGTCTTTTGACTTAAGCCCGAATAAAACTTACTGCAATGTCTCGCGACTTAAGCCCGAATTTAAAGAAGAATACCGAATCAGAATTACATAGATCAGTATTAAGAGACTTGTGTAGTAGTACCGTGGAGTAGAATTGTACCCGTAGGGTTAGATGATAACCCCGGTTGGCTTGGTAGCCGGTCTCGATAGAGAGGAGATTTACGCTGCATGTGGGAGAAGTCTTGAAATTTCAGAAAGTTCTACGATGAGACCTAGATGTTAATAAGCGCTTGTAGCCTTATAGGTGGAAGTACTACGTGGCGCGATCCGCTTGGCTTAAGGAGTAGCCGACGGTTGGAGCGTTTGCTATTAGTCGATACTGCCGCGAGGTATGTGAACCTCTTCCTATCTCTTCTAGCATGATATGTGTGAACTATGTAGTACACAGACGCATACGTGCTAAATGTATTTGATTGATTTAAACATAAAGTGTTATAACGCTTTATGGGAAGTTGGTTATAACTTTATGTTGGTAAGAAAATACATGTGGTTTTAAAGTGGTAAATCGATTTGAACTATAATCGCTTGTTATGTGTTAATAAAGAACTTGAAGTATTTCAAAAGATTTTTGAATCATTTTGAAAGAAGAAGTAATACTTGGTTTGTGAAAACTTAAGAGTTATACTAGCTTTATGGGAAGTTAGGTATAACGGCTTAAGAATGTTTTCTCGATTTCGAAATCGAACGTGTATCGACATACCACTGCAAATACTAATAAAAGGAAATGCTTTTGACTAATTAAGTATTATTAAAACCAAGAGAAACTTCCATCCGCATAGAAGCTAAGATGAGACAAAATGATGTTTCCTAGATCATGGTCAGTAATAAGATTGTTATAAACAAGAATATCCTACTCACATACGAGACTTATGTTTTTCAGATAGTTTTAAGGAGAATTATATTCTCAAATGAATAAGACTATGAACTATGAAACCTTTCTAAAATGAGAAACTTGAACATTGGAAATTAGGCAAACTTGATCATTGGAAAAGAATGCTACTTGATTTTACAAAGAGAAGTAATTGATTTACTTTAAAAGGATAGTCACTCTTTTATACTACGTATTGTGTGACATCGTGAAAGTAACGATCTTTTAAAGAGTTAATGTATGAAGTACTTTGGGGATAAAACCCGATCTTGTTAATCATATAGTAGAAGGTACCTTGTGTGAACAACTTGATTGTATTGGTTTGTGATAGCCTTGTAATACTTTCTTGATTGCTTTGATAAGTAAACGTGTTGGGAGGCTACGTGTGTTAGTATCTTGTGATGTTTATGCGGGCGGTTTCTTGATTGTGCTTATTAACTATCGGTCGTTATGATAGTATTGTGGCATTCATCTCGAGATGATTCCGGGTTAAGCCGTCCGACGCGGGTAGACTCAGTGTCGATGGACCTATGATTCGAGAATACCTCACGCAGTCCCGGGCCTATGCGAGCTACGAGTTCCGTGTTAGTATCGCGCCCTTATGGGCACGCGTCCATGTGGGCTACGCGGATCGCGTTCGTGATGATGCCGGAGTAGCTACCTCGATGCGGAATACCTCATGCGGCCGATGAGATTGGCCTATGCGGAGTCGCGGAGTTCCGTGGTTAGACGCGCATATCGATATCGCGCAGTGGCCGCCTTTGATCCCGTGACGCTAGACAGATCTTATGATACGCTTCATGACCTTGTTGGTACCGTGGGTTTTTAGTAGTCGGCTATGCCTTCGCATTTACCCCGCAGCTTTATTATGACACGCGGACCCGTGTTCATGTGTTCCTTGGTGCTTTTATATCATAGATCGGCAGGTGAGGAAGGTATTCCACGCATGATTGATGTTGTGGGCCCGAGACCCATTGTTATACTTGAATGATGACTGAGGGCGAGTCCCCGACTGACATGATCGCTTGTTGTAAACCGTAGTTTGGTTATCATACATGTCTTCCCGCTTTATATGATCGCTATGATTTCATTTACGTGATGTATTTTCGCCACATACTCTGCACTGCTATCGACCTCCTTCGGGCCGCTCATGCCGCAGTCGAGGTACACCGCCGTTGATCTCGCTCTGTGGTCACAGCGTGTGGAAGCTCCGTTCCCGAGGCTTATCATGGTATAGTCCCTTGTTGTAGGTGCTTCATTCGGGGTATGGCGGGCCCCGTCCCGCCATTGTTGTCGTATCATTTCTTAGAGGTCCGTAGTAATCGCTGTAAGTGTGGTTTGTAAAAAGGATTAAACTGCTCATTTGTAAAAGTTGTTATTTATATATGCCGAAAGGCAAGTTTTCTCGACATCGTTTTGTACTTCACTTGTTTCATGTACGTGTTTTATGTTCCGCTGATTACTCTGATGTTGTGTCACTAGGGTGCCCGGGGTAAGGCACCAGTCACGGGCCCGGGTTCGGGTCGTGACAATTATAACAATACTTGGAGAGTATTTCTATACCACAAAGGGGGGTATTATACGAAACCAACTAGGCTAGGGGGGGGGGGTGGTGCTCTCGGCCAAGGCTTCTCAAAAGAGGGGGGGGTTTCGGCCAAGGGTGGGACGAGAACCACAAGAAGGGGGGGAGAGGATTTCAAGACTTGGAACAATTTTTGGATGAATAAGTTCATCACTAAGGAGGGGTATTTATAGGTCAACCAATGGCCAACCAATGGCCAAGATCCATCCAAGTGTCATGCAAGTGTAGGGCTAGGATTAAGCCATGTGCACCTTATCCATCTACCACACCAACTTGCACAAAATATCCTACCAACTAAAGTCACCCATTTTCGTCCATTGCCGCCCCACTTCCTTCCAATGTGAGGGTGACACATGTCACCCTCCCGTTGGTCCAAAATGTTTCGTCTCTCAGAAAAATCCGCAAAAATTACAAATGACATAGCCGTATTTTTCCCTTCGCAAGTTTAGTAAAATGTTTCGTCGAAAAACGACTCTTTTCGGCACTTGTGTACAATTTTCGAAACTTGCCAAATCTTTAAGGCTCAAATTTTTATACGTACGCCCTCACGTACATACTCTGGAAATACGGGGTATAACATAAGTACCCTTGGAGGTACTTGGAGTTGTTTAGTGTGGCGGTCAGGGCCACGACTTTCCGAATGATTTCAGGAAAATGCGCAAAACAAGAATAAGATAAGTACGAGTGTTGCCTGAGGGGAACAGAAGATATCATTGATAGGTCTTAAAAATCTATATGATTATAAGAGGGCGCTTGATGTTTAAGATTATTAAAGGGAGATAAGCTATCTCCCCCACGTAACAGGATAGTTTTATGTATTATTGAGGGTTATGCGTACCCATATTATTTAAGCCATAGATATGGGACTGGTAAAGTCTCCGACCTCGTTATGCAATAGGTTACAATAACCTTGGATCAAGGTATTGGGTTGGGGTAATTGAGGATGATACTAGGAAATGGTTGAAAAAGTGTCGTAAGGATATAAATGCAGGTAGTACGCATGAATGAAACTGTATGATCATGAATCAAGATAGAAATATTTTTTTTGCTAATAATAATCATAAGGAAGGGTTATGACCAGAATGATAAAAGAGAATGCAACTATGGTTATGTAAGTTGCACGAGTTATGATTACCCTAGACTAGTGTAAAGACCATTAGTGAATGATGGGCAGTAAGAACACCTCGAGGAAAAGTGGCAACATATGTACTGACGAGAAGGATGGTAGGAAAATACGAGGGGGGGGGGGGGTAAGGGACCCCAGGACAACTTGAAATGAAATATAAAGGTAAGACGAGTAGACACTTGAACGATAAGAAATCTTGGCAAGCCATTGGATTATGTAATACCATGAATTGAGGTTGAACACCTGACTATAAGCTCTATGAGCTGGGAGAGAATAATAGGATTACTACTTGACAAGATCAAGGAAATCTCCCCCTAAATTGTGATTGGCAAGAAGTCTTGGCCATGAGACAAGCGACGAAAGTGAAATGTTTTATAGTAACCAAGTTGGGTGTGACAACACCCAGGATGGGAAACAGGAATCATAATTGAGATTATATCCCCAAATATTTCGGAAGTATGAGACATGCTTCCAGTTATTGGAAGATAAGCTACGACTACAGTTCTAACCCCTCCTGAGGCCTGAGGGACTAGAGGGTTAGGTTATTATGGTAACACTTTGAGTGTTTGGCTGGGTTGTGTGCGGATGCAACACGATAAGGTAACAACCTATATTTCCCGACAGCTACGGGAGCATGATAGTGGAGCTCAGATTCGAGAGGTTGCTGAGTCTTCCCTCGTTGAGGAGGTGAAGAGGAGACTATATAAGGATCCAGTTCTAGGGCGAATTTGAGATACGACTCTCCAAGAGGAGAAAGACCTGTATGGGTAGCACCGGATGGGGTGTTGTGATATGAGGATAGATTGTATGTGCCCAGTACTGCAGGACTAGTCATCAGGTTTTAGGGGAGACACGTAGTGCTTATTGCTCTATTTGTTCGGAGTCGACTAAGATGTACCATGACCTCAGATGTGTGTATTGGTAAGATGGCCTGAAGAGGGACGTAGCAGAGTTGTTGCTTAATGTCCGAATTGTCAGCAGGTCAAGGTTGAGCACCAGAAGCCCAGTGGGCTATTACAGGCGATTGAGATCCCGACTTATAAATGGGAGATGATTAATATGGATTTTGTTACAGGGTTGCATCATACTCAGAGGAAGTGCGACTCCCTGAGGGTCATAGAAAACATGCTGACGAAATCAGCCCATGTTCTTCCGGTCAGGACCACTTACTCGGCTGAGGATTATGCTAGATTATATAGCAGGGAGATTGTGAGACTGCACGGGGTTCCTACATATATGATGTCAGACGGATGAGCTCAGTTTACGGATAACTTCTGGGGGTTTTCTAGAAAGGATTAGGGACACAGATGAGTTTCAGTGTTACATTTCACCCTCGAACCGACGGACAGGCAGAGCGTACTATCCAGGCACTTGAGGATAAGTTGCAGGTCTGTGTTATTGATTTCAGAGTTAGCTGGGAGGATTATTTGCCTCTTGCTGAGTTACGTATGATAACAGATACCCATTCAAGTATTCAGATGGCCCTGTATGAGGCCTTGTATGAAAGAAAGTGTAGAATCGCCGATTGGTTGGTTCAACATAGGCGAGGTTCAGATAATTAGCCCAGACTTGATTCAGCGGGCTGTGGATAAGGTGAATCTTATCCAGGAAAGATTATTAGTAAGCTCAGAGTTAGCAGAAGCTTTATGCAGGTAACCGACGTCGACACTTGGAGTTCAGGTTGACGTTTTAGTATAAGTATGGTTATGTGGCCAAGGGTGACATATTTTTGTAGAAGGGTGTAGTAAAAGGAGACTATGTCGCTATCTAATTAGATTGGACTCCGAAAGAACATTCGGGGACGAATGTTTCTAAGGGGGGAAGAATGTTACACTCCATAGTTCCAGGACATGTGTTTACGAGAATAGACGTAAGAGCACAAGACTTATAAATTTGAACGAAAGAAAGAATTGTTTTTCCGAAAGAAAATCTTTCGAACCTCGGGAAAGAATAATGTTTGTAAATTGAGACTCGTAGAATTTATCGGAATTATGGGAAAGTCGGGAAACGAAGTGTATGGGTGAATGGAAGGGTGACACGTGTCACCCCCTACATAGGCTTGGACGAATTGACATGGAGATTGGTCAAGTCTTGAAAAGCCAAGGCCTGACATTGTTGACTAAGTCAACTAGCCAACTTGACATTAGATCTTTTAACCCCAATGAATCTAGGCCACACAAGTGTTCTAATCTTGCTCATTGAAGGTAGTATATTG
Organism: Przewalskia tangutica; assembly: GCA_029844215.1. NCBI lineage: Eukaryota > Viridiplantae > Streptophyta > Magnoliopsida > Solanales > Solanaceae > Przewalskia > Przewalskia tangutica. The sequence goes on from CM056718.1 coordinate 113,215,197, forward strand.
TCACGACCCGAACCCGGGCCCGTGACTGGTGCCTTACCCCGGGCACCCAAGTAGACATACATCAGAGTAATCAGCGGAATATAACACAAGACATGAAATAATATGAAGTGTAAAACAGTTTATCTGAGAAAACTTACCTTACGACATATATATATATATAACTTGAATCCGAACAGTTACATCCCTTTTACAAACTCTGCCCACAACAGTACTACAGACCTCTAAGAATGTTATAACAACAATGACGGGACAGGGCCCCGCCATACCCCTGAATGTAAGTACCTACAACGACAGGGGACTATACCACTGATAAGCCTCCGGAGAAACGGAGCTTCCCAAACGCTGAACTGTGACCCTATGAGCGAGGATCAACACTGGTGTACCTGTCACGACCCGATCCCGGGCCCGTGACTGGTGCCTTACCCCAGGCACCCTAGTGATACAACATCAGAGAAAATCAGCGGAAATAAAAACTAAAACATGAGACAAGACATAAAGTATGAAACAAAGCAACCAAAAGCGGTCACCTTCGAATATATACATATATATATCAACCTGAACAGTTAAATCCTTTTACAAACCCTGCCCACACAGTTCTACAGACCTCTAAGAATGTAACCATAACTATGACGGGAAAGGGCCCCGCCATACCCCTGAATGTACAAGTATCTACGGCGGACTATACCAAAGATAAGCCTCCGAGAAGCGGAGCTTCTCAACGCTGAGCTGTGATCTATGGCGCGGATCCACAACCGATGTACCTCTACTGCGGCATGACGCAGCCGAAGGAGGTCGATAACAGTATCAAGTATGTGGCCCGAAAATCGTAAATGAAATCATAGTAGTCCATATAAAGCGGGAGACATATATGATAACCAAACTACGATTACATAATATAAGCGATCGCGTCAAGACAGGGACTCACGCCCTCAAAGTCATCACTCAAATATAACTATGGGTCTCACGCCCACAACATCAATCATGCCCGTGGAATACCTTCCTCACTGCCGGCAGTCTATGATATAATAACACCCAGAAGTACACATGAATAGAAGGTCCCACCTGTGTCATAAAAACTGTACGGGGCAAGTACGAAGGCTAACTACCAGATACCAAGCCGCATCATCAACTGACCGGGGCAAGTACGAAAGCCAACTACCAGATACCAAGGTCGTACCAACAAATCTACATAACCATACCACGAAGCTGACCCAGGGAAAGTACGAAAGCCAACTACCAGATACCAAGCCTGCGCCACGTAGCTGGCCGGGGCAAGTACGAAGACTAACTACCAGATACCAAGCCGAAACAGCCACGACTTCGGGGCAAGTACGAGAGCCAACTACCAGATACCAAGCCGAATCAGTAAAACCTCATGGAGAGCTAGTCCATGGAATAATAATCCTAATGGAACCGTACCCGTGGGCCACCCAACGTGTCAGTAGGTCCATCAATCAAGAATAACATGACCGGCCCTCCATCGAGAGACGCGGTGGTATAGAATTACAATACTAGCACGACAAGGCTATCACACGCAAACGTAGGCAAATTACACACAACTCAAGGTACTTTCATTTTATGTCAACAATACGGGTTTCAAATCCCAAAAATATTACCTACTTTCATTCTTTCAAAAATACCTCTTTTTACGTAAAAGATACTAATACTCGTACTATCAAAAACACATTTCCTTTTCAAACCAAATTACTTTACTTTCGTAAAAACCTTTACAAGGCTTTTAAAATCAAGTACTCTATACTTTTTAAACCAAGTGCCTTCCTTTTAAAACAACATCAAGTATACTCTTTAAAACTCAAATACTTACTCTTTTCAAAACAAGTAACCTATACTTAAATCAAGTTACCATTTTAAAACCAATGATAAAACCATTCTTTTGCTTTCATAAAGTCGTTATAACTAACTTCCCATAAAGTTTTTATAACACTTTATGTTTTAAACCAATTTAAGACAAAACCATGTCTCTCTTTTAAACCAAAAACTCTTCAATTCCTCAAGTCTCTTTTCTTTTAGAAATCAAGTTCCTTTTAAAGGCCAAATACCCATTTCTCATAAAAGCGGTTTCACAACTGTTTAACACAAACCAAGTCCTTAATATTTCCTGTCAAGTCATTTATAAGTCAAGTCTCTTATCTTTCAAGATCAAGTCTCTTAACTTCTAAAATCAATAAATCATTCTTTTACCTACATAAAGTCGTTATAACTAACTTCCCATAAAGCTATTATAACACTTTATGTTTTAAACCAACGAATTCACTTAGCACATGTACGTCTACCGTACTACATAGTTCACAACAATCATGCTAGAAAAGATAGGAAGAGGTTCACATACCTCGCGACGATTATCGACAAGAACCAAAACGCTCCACAGTACTGTAACCAGGCTCGCCTTTTCCACTCTTCAAGTAGAATACGCTACTCTCGTAATCGCAACTATAAAGGCCACAAAACGCCTATCAACTCCTAGATCCCCGTAGAATATTCTAGCGCAAGATTCTTTATTCTACGTAAAATTCGGCACCTCCCCGTAACCACACAAATCTCCTCTCTACTCGGCGCTACTGTGCCAACAACTCCTGTGGGATTATCGTCTAACCGGACGTGTACAACACTGCCCCACAAATAAACTACAAGTCTACTGTAAATACAGTCCAATGTAAATACAGTTTAATTCTATCAATCTTCTATCCTCATATAATATACTCAAGTATAATTACTACAACATGTAATATCCAATTACAATAGGGGACATAGATTATTACCTCGACAAGCCCAAAATTATCCAAGATTATATGTCGATCCTGAGCAACGTTTAGCTCCAATTCCTTACGCTCCAACCCGCTCCAAGCGACCCTTAGAAGTTTCCAAACAACTTCTCTTAACACTTCAACCAAGCTTATGAAGATTTTCTAGGGTTTCATTTTGCGACTATTGGAATAAAGTAGCATTTCCGGGCTCCTAGTATTGAAATAAATTTGGAATACTACTAGGGATACTAGGCTAAGGTATTTGGGATTATACTAAAATACTTAGAGTATTTCCTACACAAAGAGGGGGGTGGACGAAAATACTAAAGGGAGGGAGTATTGCCTTGGAAATTATTTCAAGTGTGGATGAAAATAAGTCTTGCTATCAAGGGGTATTTATAGAACAATCAAAGGCCAAGATCAAGGCAAGTGTGTGGTGAGATCTTGGGACAAGTGTGTGTGGGTCCCACCCTCCAAATGGCTTCACAAAACTTGGGACAAGTGGCTTGCCACTTGTCCCACCATTTCGGCCAAAGCCAAGTGTCAACAAGAAACGGCCAACCATGGCCACATGGGGGTGACACGTGTCGCCCCCCTACTCGTCCAAAATATTTCGTCTTCCGAAAATATCCAAAATACCGAAAATCTCAAAAACAAAGCGGGCCCCACAAAACCGTAAATTTCTCCCGTGGGCCCCACGTGACCATTTCCGAAAATAAAATCTCATAATTCTAATATAATCCAAGAAGTCCAAATACCAAATCTGGGAATCCAATTCCCATTAACGAACCTTTTTCCTTCACAAAACCCGGAAACTTTTCCGTCGAAAAATCACACCTTTCTTTCTTTCCAAAATTTCTGTCGTATCCTCGTACGTACGTCCCCACATACATACCCTGGAACTACGGGGTATAACATTCTTCCCCCCTTAGAAACATTCGTCCCGAATGTTCCTTCTAAGTCTCCAAAACATACCTGCGCCCGTATAGTCTTCACTACTATACTTACGAAACCAATCATGCCACACCTGGCCACAAAAATAACATACGCGCAAATACTTAAATCCACGCCAACGAGGAATCACCTCCAACGTGCATAACAACACAAAACTTCCACCCATGGTCCAACAGATACTTTCTTCCCCTCTTCACTTATAAAAAGGACACTTCCATCATCTTAACACATCTTAGCCTCTTTTCTTACTCGTCGTATCTTCCTCGTACACTCGAAATCTTCCTACTATACGTACCACATTTCTGTCATTGCTTCAGTTTCCAAAATCTCGGGGTCACTATCTCTAACTTGGTCATCATACTAGCCTCAAATTCTTTCAAGGCCATTCCCGGCCTTCACGATCCGATTCTAGTCGAACACATCCACGAACTCATACGATGGCTACCTAAACCTGGGCTTAGCACCCAAGTGACCCTACCACCTGGCGGGACCACCTCGAACTGACCCCACCCCAAACCGGGCTGCGGGTTGACCCGCGAATGGTCCTCAACCCGACCCATAATCGCACCAGACTCTTGTTCCCCGATCCGGAACAACCTTACCTATACAAGTCCTGAAAGCAACCACTTCCATCTTACACAACCCAAGGAATTATCTGTCACGACCCGTTCCGGGCCCGTGACTGGTGCCTTACCCCGGGCACCCTAGTGATACAACATCAGAGAAAAACCAGCGGAAATAAAACATAAACATGAAACAAGAGATATGATAAATAAACAGGCCAACCAAAACAGTTGCCTTCTGTATATATATAAAAACCCGAACAGTTATCCTTTTTACAAATTCTGCCCACAACAGTACTACAGACCTCTAAGAAAGTGACAACAACTATGACGGGACAGGGCCCCGCCATACCCCTGAATGTACAAGAACCTACAGACTCAGGGTAACATACCAAAAGATAAGCCTCCGAAGAAACGGGGCTTCCCAACACGCTGAACTGTGATCCTATGAGCGAGGATCTACAACCGATGTACCTCTACCTGCGGCATGAACACAGCCCCCCGAAGGAGGTCAGTACAACAGGTACCAAGTATGTGAAACTGAAAAATACTGTAAATGAAATCATAACAGTCTATATAAAACAGGAGGCATGTATGATAACAAAGCTACAGTTCACAATATAAAAGTAGTCATGTCAAGTCAGGGACTCACGCCCTCAAGGTCATCCCTCATGCCCGTGGAACTCCTTCCTCACTGCCGGCAGTCTAGGTATAAGTCATGTGATACGTATAGCATGTCTCGGCCCATCTCATGGACTCGAGGTGAAATCGTATGGAATACATTCCCGGTCCATCTCATGGACTCGGTATCAAATCAGGTGGTATACATTCCCGGTTCATCCCATGAACGCGGTGTCGTGTGGAATACATTCCCGGTTCATCCCATGAACGCGGTGTCGAGTGAAATACATTCCCGGTTCATCCCATGAACGCGGTAGTCGAGTGAAATACATTCCCGGTTCATCCCATGAACGCGGTAGTCGAGTGAAATACATTCCCGGTTCATCCCATGAACGCGGTAGTCGAGTGAAATACATTCCCGGTTCATCCCATGAACGCGGTAGTCGAGTGAAATATATTCCCGGTTCATCTCATGAACGCGGTAGTCGAGTGAAATACATTCCCGGTTCATCCCATGAACGCGGTATAGAAACGCCCATAACAAATCAGTCGGCCCTCCATCGAGAGACGCGGTGGTATAGAAATACAGTACTTGCACAACAAGGCTATCACACGCAAACATAGGCAAGTTACACACAACTCAAAGTACTTTCATTTTATGCCAAAATCCCGGTTCTGACCCCAAAGTATTACGTACGTTAAATTCTTTTAAAAGATCCAATTCCTTTATAAGGGTCACCCGATACCCGTAGTATTAAAAATAGAGTGACTCACATTTTTAAGTAAACCAGAACACTTTCTTTTTAAAATCAAGCAACAACATTCTTTTCAAAAAGTTCAAGTTTGCCTAATTTCAAATACTCAAGTCTCTTACTTTAGAAAGGTTTCATAGTTCATAGTCTTAATCTCTTTTAAAACAATTGAGTAACATATGTCTTATGTGTGAGCAGTTGATTCTTGTTTATAACAATATTATCACAGCAGCCATGATCTAGGAAATGTAATACGATTTTGTCTTATCTTAGCTTCTATGCAGATAGAGGTTTCTACTGGTTTTAATATAATTACGTATTTGTCAATACATTTTCCTTTGTTAACGCTGCAGTGGTTCGTTCTATACATATTCTCATTTCTGAAATCAGTAAAACATTATTCTTTAAAAAACCAAGTACTCATTACTCACGAATGAGGTTTCGGACTTCTTAACAACTTTCATATCAATTCAATTAAGTTAAGTCTCTTATCTTTTAAGATCAAGTCTCTTAACTTCTAAAATCAATAAACCATTCTTTTTATCTTTCTTAAGTCGTTATACCTAACTTCCCATAAAGCTAGTATAACTCTTAATCTTTTAAAACCAAGTATTACTCTTCTTTCAAAAACGATTCTTAACTCTTTTGAAATACTTCAAGATTCTTATTATTCAGGCTTAAGTCAAAAGACATTGCCGTAAAACTACATTCAGTTAACACACGTACGTCTACCGTACTATATATATATTCTTTTAAAATATCATGCTCAAGAGGATAGGAAGAATCACATACCTCGCGACGATTATCGACTATCAGCAAATAGCTCCAAAGTACTGTAATCCTGCTAGCCTTTTTCACTTCTTCGAGTAGAATACGCTACTCGCAGTACTTCAACCTATAATGGTCATACAAGTCTATCAACGTCTAGACTACACTATAAAATAATTCTAGATACAGATTCCTTTATTCTACGGAAAATTGGGCAGCACTTCCCTACCTGTCAAACTACAAGTCTCGTAAATCAGATCCCATGTATGTCTGATTCGATCTTCTTCTTTAATATTCTTCTGATGTGATATCAATTCAATTCTCTTCTTTTATACCATCCTTCTATTACAGTTCAATTCTCTTCTGTAATATCCTTCTATGTATCTTATATTCATTTCTATACTACTACAGTATGTAATTTCCAATTATAATAGAAGGACAATAGTATTTACCTCGATAAGCCCAAAATTATCCAAGTTTAATGTCGATCCTAAGCAACGTTTAGCTCCTATTCTGAACGCTCCAATTCGCTCCCAGAAACCGTTAGAAGTTCTACACAACTTCTACTTAACACTTCAACCGACTATGAAGATTTTCCTTAGGGTTTCATTTAGTGGCTAAAGGAAGTATAATAGTATTTATGGGCTTTTAGTATAGGTATAACCTTGGAATACTACAAGGTATTTGGGCCAAGGTATTTTGGAATAGTAACAATACTTGGAGAATACTTTTCTACCAAGGGGGGGTATTTTACGAAAACAACTAGGCAAGGGGGGGGGTTTCGGCCAAGGCCTCACAAAGGGGAGGAGCTCTTTTGGGCGAGCCTTGCTAAGAGGAGGATTTTTAGACTTGGAAAGATGATTTGTGGATGAAGAAATGGTCTTGCATTAGAGGGTATTTATAGGACATTCAATGGCCAAGATTGAGCCAAGTGGGGGGCAAGTGGAGGGTCAAGATTTGGACAAGTGTTTGTGGGTCCCACTTGCTCATCTACCACACAAAAATATCTACAAAATATCCTACCTAACCCTTGACCAAAACAAGGCCAAAAACGCCTGTTTCGTCCACTGGGTGACAAGTGTCACCCTCCCGTTGGTTCAAAATATTTCATCTCTCGGAAAAATCCGCAAAAATAATAAATGACATAGCCGTAATTTTCCCTTCGCAAAGTCCGGAAAACGTTTCGTCGGAAAACGATTCTTTTCGCTAGTTGTGCACAAAATTTCGTCCCTTAGTCTACTTTAAGGCTTAAACTTTTGTACGTACGCCTCACGTACATACTCTGAAAATACGGGGTATAACATTCTCCCTTCCTTAGAAACATTCGTCCCGAATGTTCCTTCTCACGACGGATAACGATAAAGTTTCTCTTAACAAGTTGCCAATGCCACACCTGGCCACAAAATAACACACGCGCAATTACTTAACCCAAGTCAAGGAGGACTCACCTCTAGCATTACAAAAGCTTCCACCCACGGTCTAAAAGATATTCCCATCGCACCTTTACTTCACAAAGTACTGATCGTTTCTATTCTCTCAGCACATGTTCACTTCTTTCCTTACTCGTCGTACTCTTCTCGAACACTTGAACTCTTTCTAGTATACGGACCATACTTCAGTCATCGCTTCAGTTCCCAAAATTTCTGGAGCCACTACCTCCAAACTTGGTCATCTAAACTTGGGCCTGGCGCCCTCGTGACCCTACCACCTGGCGGGACCACCCAGAACTGACCCCACCTTAATCCGGGCTACGGGTTGACCCGCAATACACCCTCAACCCGACCCTCCGTCGTGCCGAACTCTCTTGTTCCCCCGATCCGGAACAATCTCACAAATCAAGTCACGAAAACCTATTGGTCTTCTTAGCTCCACTACCTTCTCTCGTCTCATACCACTCAGAGACTTATCACATAAATATATCCCAAGCATACAATGCACTCCGACAAAGGTCAACATAAACATAAATCTCTTACTCAAGACAGCCTTACATCTATGGTCTCAACGTGTAAAATTCTAAGGTTCATACCTTCCCTGTCCCCATACTTATCCTTCCAACTAACCAGGTTTTCTAACTCACAAACAACACAACGCCATCCGTACATAGCACACAATAATAAGATCATCATATCAAGCATACAAGCTCTAGAGGGTTAAGGATATACCTGTATCTACCGCTTCACTCTAATCATAGGCTTGCCCTGCGCATAGAAGGCGAGGAACACATCGACCGTGAGGCTGCGTCATCATACCGCTGTTCTCCTATACGCACGCCTCTCGTCACATGGCCAGCGGTCGCAGTGAAACAAGCACCGATAAAAAGCGACATTCCCGGGGTGATGCCGCCACATCGCGCTGAGGGACATGAATCTGCTAGCTAGAACCGTGTATATCCGTAAACGAAGCCACCGGAGCTCGACCCAGCTCGAATACCGAACGTCACGAAGGCGCGGAGGACCACTCTGTACTGGCGGAGGTACATAACTAGCCTGCTGCTGAGGCGGTCTGCCTCGAAAGTTACCAAAGGACCCTGCTGTCACGACCCTCTTCTGCTGATCTCGGTCATTCCGTCGACCTCTCCGCTCTCACATCCCGGTCATAAGCTGCGTGCGGGCAATGTCCATGCCCGGTGAAGAGCTACACCAACAAGCCTCGCAAGTAGTTGACACGACCCGATCCGGGCGATGGTCGTGCCTTACCGGGCACCTAGTGATACAACATCGAGAAAAACCAATGAAATAAAAACTCATGAAAGAAAGCGGTGAAATAAGAAAGCAGGCTAACCCAAACGGTTACCTTTTTGTACATAAATGAAAACTTGAATGCTACATCCCTTACAAACTGCCACAACAAATACTGCACCTAAGAATTTTTGAAACCATAATGACGGACAGGGCCGCCATGCCCTGAATATACAAAAGTCTACTACTTGAGGAACTGCCACGTGACAAGCTTAGAAGATATGGAGCTTTCGAGAACCGAACAATGATCCCGAGTGTGGATCGGCAAGATATGTACCTCAACTGCGGCATGAACGCAGCCAAGGAGGTCGATACAAGTACCAAGTATGTGGCGAAAAATCAGAAATGAAATCATAATAGTCTATATAAAGCAGGAGACATGTATGATAACCAAACTACAGCACCACAACATATAAGCAGTCATATCAAGATAGGGACTCATGCCCGTGAAATCATCACTCAAATACAACCCGGGAATTTAACCCGCACAATGGCTGCATGCCCCGGCATCTCACCTCGGTATAAGCATAGCCCTGGAACCATCCTAGTGGGCCCATACCCGTGGACCATCCAACGTGTCGGTATTGTTATACCCCGCATTTCCAGAGTATGTACGTGTGGACGTACGTACGAATTTTGAGCCTTAAGTTAGGCATGTTTCGAAATTTTGGGCACAAGTGCCGATTAGAGTCGTTTTCTGACGGAACGTTTCCACAGCTTTCGTAGAGAAAATTCCGGCTATGTCATTTATAATTTTTGCGGATTTTTCCGAGAGACGAAACATTTTGGACCAACGGGAGGGTGACATGTGTCACCCCCACATTGGTAGCAAGTGGAGGGGACTTGGACAATTGGGCGTCCAAGAGGGATCGGTTGGCCTTGGCCGATTGGTCCCTTGAATTGTGCCTTGTTTTGGCCTTGTTTTGTGGAGTGTTTTGTGGAGTGTTTTGTGGAGTAGGGTTAGGGTGCACTTGGCTTGATCTTGGCCTTACACTTGCCTTGCACATGGCTTGATCTTGGCCATTGGTTGGCTTTTGGTTTTGCTATAAATACCCCCCTAAGTGTGAAGACTTCATCCATTCCAAAAACTTCCAAGTCTTGAAACCCTCTCCTCCCTTCTTGTTGTGCTAGCCGAGAGCTTCCCCTCCCTCCCCCTTTTCGTGAGGCCTTGTGGCCGAGGGCACACCCCTCCCCCTTTGTGGTGCCTTGGCCGTGGGGTACCCCTAGCCTAGTTGTCTTCGTATAATACCCTTGTTGTGGTATAGAAATACTCTCTAATATTGTTATAATGTCCAAATACCTTGGCCCAAATACCTTGTAGTATTCCCAAGGTTACACTTATACAAAGCCGGAAAATATGATTATACTTCCTTTAGCGCAAAAACGAAACCTAAGGAAATCTTCACCGTTGTTGAAGTTGTAAGTAGAAGTTGGTTAGAACTTCTAAGGGTTGTTTGAGCGCTCGGAGTAGGAGCTAAGCGTTGCTCGGGATCGACTTTATACTTGGATAATTTTGGGCTTATCGAGGTAAACACTCTTTCCTTCTATTGTAATTGGAAATTACATGTTTGAATATATAGTCAGTATACTATATATAGAACTATACTTAATCTTGTGGCAATGTCTTTTGACTTAAGCTGAAGAATTAAGAACTGAATCGTAATTACATAGGGTGTATTCAGATGAGACTTGTGTAGTATTCGTGTAGTAGATTTGTACACGTCCAGGTTAGGCGTGTAAAACCCCCGGTTGGCTTGGTAGCGGCCTCGATAGAGAAGGAGATTTGCGTGGCGAGGAGAGTCTTTGCCATTTCTGTAGATTATGGAACGTTGAGATCTAGCTGTTAATAAGCGCGCGTGGCCTTATAGGTTGAAGTACTACGTGTGGAGTGATCCACTTGGCAGCAGGAGTAGCCGCGGTTTGAAGTACTTGGGCGTTTTGCTATTAGTCGACAATCGTCGCGAGGTATGTGAACCTCTTCCTATCTCTTCTAGCATGATATGTGTGAACTATGTAAATGCGGTGACGCGTACGTGTGTTAATCGTGTTTGATTGTTCTTAACACATAAAGTGTTATAACGGCTTTATGGGAAGTTGGTTATAACAACTTTATGTAGGTAAGAAAATACTTTGTGGTTTTAAAAAGGTATCGATGTGAACTATAAGCGGCTAGTTATAATAAAGAACTTGATGTATTTCAAAGATTTATAAATCGAGAGTAACACTTGGTTTTAAAGGATTTAAAAAGAGTTATACTAGCTTTATGGGGAGTTAGGTATAATGTCTTAAGAGAAGTAAAGAGAATGGTTTAATGATGTTAGAAGTTAAGAGACTTGATCTTATAAGATAAGAGACTTAACTTATTTGTTTTAATGTGGATGTTTGTGTGAAACCTCATTCGTGAGTAATGAGTACTTGGTTTTATTTAAAGGGATAATGTTTTCTTGATTTCGAAATCGAATGTGGATCGACAGACCACTGCAGCGTTAATAAAGGAAAATGTATTGAATAATGATGTATCATATTAAAACCAGTAGAAACCTCCATCTGCATAGAAACTAAGATGAGACAAAATGATATTACATTTTCTAGATCATGGCTGCTGTAATAAGAATGTTGTAAACAAGAATAACCTACTCTCACGTGAGACATATATTACTCAATTGTTCTAAAAAGTAATCAAGTGATTAAGTTTATGAAATATGAAACCATTTGAAAATGAGAAACTTGAGTAATTGAAACTAGGCAAAGCCGAACTTAGGAAAAGAATGTTGTTACTTGATTTTGAAAAGGAATGTGGGTTGGTCATTCTAATACTACGGGTATCGGGTGACTTTTATAAAAGTAATGGATCTCTTTTAAAAGAACTTAACGTATGTAGTACTTTGGGGTTACAAACCCAGACTTTGGCATAAAATGAAAGTACTTTGAGTTGTGTGAGACTTGCCTATGCTTGTTGTTGTGAAACTTGCCTATGCTTGTTGTTGTGAAACTTGCCTATGCTTGTGATGATAGCCTTGGTTGTGCAAGTGTGGTATTTCTGTGTTACGTCTCTCGGTAGAGGGCCGGTTGACTTGTTGAGAACTTACTTGGACGTGCTGGCAGTGATGGAGAATTCCACGGGTATGTTTCCATTTTGATTACTGTCTTGTTGTTGATGTCACATGGACATGTCTACCGTCACGATATTCGGGGCATCGGCCCGTGCGGCGGGTTGATTACGATATATGGTTATGCGCAACATGGGCGTGTCTACACCGTCACGATCGGGGCATGTGGCCGTGCGGCGGGGTTGACCACGATATATTGTTATTGAGGTTACATGGGCATGTCTACACCGTCACGATTCCGGCATGTGGCCGTGCGGCCTTATTATTGTTGCATCATGGACATGTCTACACCGGCGCAAGATTCGGGCATGTGGCCATGATGCGAACATGATGGATGTGGTGGCGTGAGACCCATAGTTATATTTGAGTGGTGACTTTGAGGCGTGAGTCCACGACTTGACCTTTTATGTTGCGTCTTTGTATTTTGGTTATCATACATGTCTCTGCTTTATATATTCGTTATGATTTAAGCTGCGATATTCTGATTTCACATACTTGGTACTGTTATCGACCTCGCCCGGGGCCGCGTTCATGCAGGTAGAGTACATCGGTCGTGGATCCCCTCTTAGGATCTCACTTCGTGTCGGAAAGCTCCGTTCCTTGGAGGCTTATCTTTGGTATGTTTCCACTGAGTTGTAGGTTCTTGTACATTCAGGGTATGGCGGGGCCACTGTCCGTCATAGTTGTTAATATATCTTAGAGTGCAGAAATCTTGTTGTGGCGGGGTTGTAAAAGGATTAAAGCTGTTCGTGTTTTATGTATATCTGAAACAAGCTGTTTTGGTTGCTTTGTTTATTTACTATATCTCTTGTTTAGTGACTCATGTTTTATGTTCCGCTGATTTTCTCGATGTATGTATCACTAGGGTGCCCGGTAAGGCACGATGTGAGCCGAGTTTGGGCGTTACAAAGTGGTATCGAGCGATTAGTCCTCGGAAAGTGTCTGAGCACCGTGTCTAGTAGAGTCTTGATTATCGGTGTGTTGTGCACCACATCTATAATCGAGGCTATAGGACATTTAGGATTGGTTTCCATTCTTCTCATTACGAGATCGTGCCTTAGAGTGTGTTGTAAGTTGGACCCTCGACGTGTTTCGTTTTTACGATTATGCCTGCGAAAACCAGGGGCCGAAGGGCAAGGCGGCCGAGGAGGCTGCTAGTGTGATTCAGGAGTATGCAGCGCGAGCGGTCAAGACTGAGCAGTGCTTCCGGCGGGTTTCGCGGCCGCCCGGCCAAAGAGTTTAGAGCGCGGCGATGGCTGCGAGACTCTGATACACGAGCCTCGGTCCACGATGCAGGCGAGAAGAGTTGGAGTTACAAGGAGATGGCGATTCTTGGCGGTCGTGACGAATATGAGATAAATTTGGATCGTGATTCCGGCCCATGCACCGTAGTTCACCCCGAGTAAACGATTTGAGGCTACAGACTTTCACGAGATGTAGCGCGAGTTACTGGTGAGGCACGAGATGATCGCGAGTTCATCAAGCGATTCTGATGGATCATAGAGTGATCAAGCTTGGAGACCGAGTCGGTGGTCTAGGTTCGCGTCGGCCGCGTGATACGCGATCGGCCCGGTTTGGTCGTGGGAGCTGTCGGGAGAGAATGCACTTCCAGCCGTTTGGGACGAGTTTTGGGGCCTTCACGGCACATTTCTTGCCTCGCGGATGAGAGGCTCGGGTAAACAGATTTTTGATGTTGGCGAGCAGGCGTCTGATTCGGGAGTACAATGTGGAGTTCGACTCATTGGCGGTATGTTCCGCATTAGTAGCTAGTATGGAGGATCGAGTGCCGATATGTTCTGAGGCTCGATGATTACCTAGCGAGAGTTGTTCGGGTGTTTCTCTTGTGGGCATGGCGTGCCGCATGCGAGCTCATGCACTTGGGTGCGAGGCGCGCGATCGACAGGTGGACCGCTTTCACGAGAAGAAGGCGAAGGCCGGATATTTTAGCGACTTTCGAGGCGGACCGCCTCGGCAGACTAGTTATGTACCTCCGCCATTGCGAGTGGTCCTCCGCACGCCGGGACCCAGGATATTGAGGCGGTCGGGGCTCCCGTGTTTGAGATGTTCGTGAGTAGGGGTTTTGGCGGATCACGATCACCCTACCGGTGTAGTCGATGTAGTAGACCGCATTTGGAGAAGTGTCGTAGTACGAGGAGCTTGTTATTCTTGCGGCCAGCGGGCCATATGACGAGAGACCGTCCAGGCGAGTAGCTGGTAGGATAGCACTGACTACTAGAGCGATTGCGGGCCACGGTAGAGGTCGCGGTGGAAGTTCGATTTTAGCGGTCCTTGAACGCCTAGTTTGAGTATATCCTTAACCTCAGAGTTTTGTGTGTATTGATGTTGTCGATGTGTTTAATGATATGTTTGGATATCTTTGTGCTAAAATGTGATTTAGAAACATGGTTAGTGAAAAGGGTAAGTCCCTGGGTAGTGTGAAATGGAAGTGGTAGCTTTCATGACCTGTAGAGGTAAGATTGTTCGGATCAAGAAACTAGAGAGTTGGCGCTACAGTGGGTCGGGTTGGGGCCATGTTGCGGGCCAACCCGCGTCCCGTTTTGAGGAAGGGTCAGCTCTGGGTGGTCCCGCCAGGTGGCAGGGTCACGAGGGTGCTAGGCCCAAGTTTAGATGACCATCGTATGAGTTCGTGGATACGTTCGACCAGAATCAGTTCGTGAAGGCCGGGAATGGCCCTAGAAGAAATCGAGGTTAGTAAGATGACCAAGTTTGGAGGTAGTGACTCGAGGTTGGGAAACGAAGCGTTGGCGGAGTGTGTACGGACACTAGAACGAGTTCGAGTGTTCGTGGCAATCTTGCGAGAAAGGGGAGAAGTGAGCGTGTGTTTTTGTGACCAGGTGTGGCATGATTGTTTTCGTACGTATAGCAGTGAAGACTATACTGACGCTTGTTGTTTGAGACCTTGAAGGAACATTCGGGACGAATGTTTCTAAGGGGGGAAGAATGTTATACCCGCATTTCCGAGTATATGCGTGTGGGCGTGCGTGCAATTTTGAGCCTTAAGTTAGGCATGTTTCGAAATTTTGGGCACAAGTGCCGATTAGAGTCGTTTTGTGACGGAATGTTTACACAGCTTTAGTATATAAAAATCCGGCTATGTCATTTATAATTTTTGCGGATTTTTCCGAGAGACGAAACAATTTGGACCAACCGGAGGGTGACATGTGTCAACCCCACATTATTAGCAAGTGGAGGACTTGGGCGATTGGGCGTCAAGAGGATCGGTGGCCTTGGCGATTGGTCCCTTGAATTGTGCCTTGTTTTGGCCTTGTTTTGTGGAGTGTTTTGTGGAGTGTTTTGTGGAGTAGGGTTAGGGTGCACTTGGCTTGATCTTGGCCTTACACTTGCCTTGCACATGGCTTGATCTTGGCCATTGGTTGGCTTTTGGTTTTGCTATAAATACCCCCTAAGTGTGAAGACTTCATCCATTCCAAAACTTCCAAGTCTTGAAACCCTCTCCTCCTTCTTGTTGTGCTAGCCGAGAGCTTCCTCCCTCCCCCTTTTCGTGAGGCCTTGTGGCGAGAGCACACCCCTCCCTTTGTGGTACCTTGGCGTGGGGTACCCACTAGCCTAGTTGTCTTCGTATAATACCCTTGTTGTGGTATAGAAATACTCTCCTAATATTGTTATAATGTCCAAATACCTTGGCCCAAATACCTTGTAGTATTCCCAAGGTTACACTTATACAAAGCCGGAAAATATGATTATACTTCCTTTAGCGCAAAAACGAAACCCTAAGGAAATCTTCACGTTGTTGAAGTTGTAAGTAGAAGTTGGTTAGAACTTCTAAGGGTTGTTTGGGCGCTGGAGTAGGAGCTAAGCGTTGCTCGGGATCGACTTTATACTTGGATAATTTTGGGCTTATCGAGGTAAACACTCTCGTTCTTCTATTGTAATTGGAAATTACATGTTTGAATATATAGTCAAGTATACTATATATAGAACTATACTTAATCTTTGTGGCAATGTCTTTTGACTTAAGCTGAAGAATTAAATGAACTGAATCAGTAATTACATAGGGTGTATTCAGATGAGACTTGTGTAGTATTCATGTAGTAGATTTGTACACGTCCAGGTTAGGCGTGTAAAACCCCCAGTTGGCTTGGTAGCCGGCCTCGATAGAGAAGGAGATTTGCTGTGGCGAGGAGGTCTGCCGAATTTTACGTAGATTATGGAACGTTGAGATCTAGATGTTAATAAGCGCGCTTGTGGCCTTATAGGTTGAAGTACTACGTGTGGAGTGATCCACTTGGCTTAGGAGTAGCCGCGGTTTGAGGTACTTGGGCGTTTTGCTATTAGTCGACAATCGTCGCGGTATGTGAACCTCTTCCTATCTCTTCTAGCATGATATGTGTGAACTATGTAAATGCGGTAGACGTACATGTGTTAACTGTGTTTGATTGTTCTTAACACATAAAGTGTTATAACGGCTTTATGGGAAGTTGGTTATAACAACTTTATGTAGGTAAGAAAATACTTTGTGGTTTTAAAAAAGGTAACTGATGTGAACTATAACTGGCTAGTTATAATAAAGAACTTGATGTATTTCAAAAGATTTATAAATCGAGAGTAACACTTGGTTTTAAAGGATTTAAAAAGAGTTATACTAGCTTTATGGGAGTTAGGTATAATGTCTTAAGAGAAGTAAAGAGAATGGTTTAATGATGTTAGAAGTTAAGAGACTTGATCTTATAAGATAAGAGACTTAACTTATTTGTTTTAATGTGGATGTTTGTGTGAAACCTCATTCGTGAGTAATGAGTACTTGGTTTTATTTAAAGGGATAATGTTTCTTGATTTCGAAATCGAATGTGTATCGACAGGACACTGCGGCGTTAATAAAGGAAAATGTATTGAATAATGATGTATCATATTAAAACCAGTAGAAACCTCCATCCGCATAGAAACTAAGATTAGACAAAATGATATAAAAATTTATAGATCATGTCTGCTGTAATAAGAAAGTTTTAAACAACAATAACCTACTCTAACGTGAGAAATATATTACTCAATTGTTCTAAAAAGGAATCAAGTGATTAAGTTTATGAACTATGAAACCATTTGAAAATGAGAAACTTGAGTAATTGAAACTAGGCAAACTGGAACTTAGGAAAAGAATGTTGTTACTTGATTTTGAAAAGGAATGTGGGTTGGTCATTCTAATACTACGGGTATCGGGTGACTTTTATAAAAGTAATGGATCTCTTTTAAAAGAACTTAACGTATGTAGTACTTTGGGGTTACAAACCCAGACTTTGGCATAAAATGAAAGTACTTTGAGTTGTGTGAGACTTGCCTATGCTTGTTGTTGTGAAACTTGCCTATGCTTGTTGTTGTGAAACTTGCCTATGCTTGTGATGATAGCCTTGGTTGTGCAAGTGTGGTATTTCTGTGTTACCGCGTCTCTCGGTAGAGGGCCGGTTGACTTGTTGAGAACTTACTTGGACGTGCTGGCAGTGATGGAGAATTCCACGGGTATGTTTCCATTTTGATTACTGTCTTGTTGTTGATGTCACATGGACATGTCTACACCGATGCAGTATTCCGGGGGCATGCGGCCATGCGGCCGGGTTGATTACCCGATATATGGTTATTACTGCAACATGGACGTGTCTACCGTGCAGATTCCGGGGCACGTGGCCAGGCGGCAGGGTTGACCTCCCAGTATATTGTTATTGAGGTTACATGGGCATGTCTACACCGAGTCAGTATTCCGGGGGCATGTGGCCATGCGGCCTTGTTATTATTGTTGCATCATGGACATGTCTACACCGATGCAGTATTCCGGGGGCATGTGGCCATGATGCGAACATGATGGATGTGGTGGGCGTGAGACCCATAGTTATATTTAAGTGGTGACTTTGAGGGCGTGAGTCCCTGACTTGACTGCTTTTATGTTGCATCGTATTTTGGTTATCATACATGTCTCGCTTTATATAGATCGTTATGATTTAAGCTGCGATATTCTGATTTCACATACTTGGTACTGTTGTCTTGACCTCGCCGGCTGCGTTCATGCCGCAGGTAGGTACATCGGCCGTGGATCCGCTCTTAGGATCTCACTTCGTGTGGAAAGCTCCGTTCCTTCGAGGCTTATCTTTGGTATGTTTCACTGAGTTGTAGGTTCTTGTACATTCGTGGTATGGCGAGCCTGTCGTCATAGTTGTTAATATATCTTAAGTGCAGTAATCTTGTTGTGGCGGGTTGTAAAAGGATTAAACTGCTCGTGTTTTATGTATATCCGAAGGCAATCGTTTTGGTTGGCCTGTTTATTTACTATATCTCTTGTTTAGTGACTCATGTTTTATGTTCCGCTGATTTTCTCTGATGTATGTATCACTAGGGTGCCCGGGGTAAGGCACCAGTGACGGGCCCGGGTTTCGGGGCGTTACAGGTATGCCCAAAGGAGATAACAAGATAACAATCCCTGTGGAAGCATACCCGTGGGCCACCCAACGTGTCGGTATGTCCAAACAACTAACAAAACAATACTCATTGTGGAAGCATACCCGTGGGCTACCCAACGTGTCAGTATGTCCAATCAAATAATAAGATACTACTCACTGTGGAAGCATACCCGTGGGCTACCCAACGTGTCAGTATGTCCAATCAAATAACAATAATAACACCCCTAATGGAAGCATACCCGTGGGCCTCCCAACGTGTCAGTATGTCCATCAAGAATCGATATAGTGGAAGCATACCCGTGGGCTACCCAACGTGTCAGTATGTCCATCAATCAACCAGATAGCCGGCCCTCCAACGAGAGACGCGGTAGCACAGAAATACAACACTTGCACAACAAAAGCTATCACAACAAGCATAGGCCAGTTCAACGTACTTTCATTTCATGTCAACAATTTCGGGTTTCAACCCCAAAATACTACATACTTTCATTCCTTCAAAACAAAGACCTCTTTCTACGTAAAAGCCACACGATACTAACACCCGTAGTATCGAACACATTCAGGTTTAAATCAAGCACTTTAAACACTTTTTAGCACAACGTCAAGTATACCATTTAAAAATCCAATTATGAATGCATTCATTTTCTCCTATAAAGTCATTATAACTAACTTCCCATAAAGTTGTTATAACACTTCATGTTTTAAAACAAGTCAAGACAAAACCATGCCTTTCTTTTAAAACAAAACACTTCAAATTCTTAAGTCTCTTTTCTTTTAGAAATCGAGTTCCTTACCTTGGGATTTTTAAGAAGATCAAAACTTGATTACAATAATTCTTATTAGAGCAGCCATGATCTAGGAAATGTAATACAATTTTGTCTTATCTTAGCTTCTATGCAGATGGAGGTTTCTACTGGTTTTAATATGATTAATTGTCATTGCTTCTTTCCTTTATCAACGCTGCATTGGCTTGTTCGATCCTTATTCCCATTTCCGAAATTTATGTAACATTATTCTTTTAAAAACCAAGTACTCATTTCTCACGAATGAGGTTTCACACTTTTCAACACCATTTAGGTCAATTACAAGTCAAGTCTCTTATCTTTTGAAATCAACAACCCATTCTTTTACCTACATAAAGTGGTTATAACAAACTTCACATAAAGCCGTTATAACACTTTATGTTTTAAACCAACCAATTACAACTATAAGCCCTTATGAGACCAAGAGGGCTTATTCTTTAACAACCAAGTACTCATTACTAACGAATAAGATTTTCCTACTCTTTCAAACAATCAAGACCTTTACACTTCATATCAAGTCAAGGAATAACAAGGGAAATCAATTTTCTTTAACACACGTGCATCTACTGCACTATATATTTCACAAATAATCATGCTGAAGAGGATAGGAAGAATCACATACCTCGCGACGATTGTCGACAATAAGCAAAATGCTCCACAGTACTATACCCTCCAAGTAGGATGCTACCGTAGTACTTCAATCCTATAAGGGTCATAAAACGTCTATCAATCTCTAGCTTCGAACGTAGAATGACTAAGTGCAAGGTCCCTACATTCTACGGAAAGTCGGACATCACTTCCTTTGTTTCTACTTACTAAGCCACCTCTTTCAAGGCCGAATTTCAATAACCAACGCCACATTTAAGGCACACAATTCAGCTAACCACAAAGGGGATTACACGCCTTTACAGGACGCGTAAAATTCCGCCCCACAATGATACAAAATAAACCAATAATTTCCATGCCATTCTTGGCCAACAATAAACCAATCTTAAACCCCTTTCCAACTCTTTTTCAATCCAAGTTCTTAGGTCTAACATGATATCTAGCCCTAGACATCTTCAACAACTACAATCCCCCTTTACAACATGTGACGACCAAATTAGTAACCAAATTGAAGTTAAAATCTTAAGGCTAACATGCCCATTTTCGGTTTCAACAAGACAACAAGATCCAAATCTATTCAAATATAACGACCTCAAAGCTCAATTCTAAACTACTAAAATATAACAGCCTCAGGCTCATTTCTAAACTACTATAACAAGTATAACTCATAACCAAGAGAAGGGGAAACTTTTACCTTTGGAGAAACCCACAAAAGCCCCTTTCTTCCACTTCTTTTCCACAAACTCGTCTACCGCTTCCCACAAGTTTACCCACACTTTTCCTTCTTGCGCGCTCAACAGTTTCCTCTTAAGCTAGGTTTTCATCAAAAAACTAGAGAGAAGGGAGAGGGTTTTTCTTGGGAGGGTTTTGAAATGAAATGGCCAAGTCTTCCAAGACTTGGCCCTAAAATAGGCCCTTAATCTGGTCAAAAGGATGGGAGGGACACTTGTCACCCTCCCATAGGCTTTTAACAAAATATCCCCTGATTTTCGTCTTTTCCCGCAGAAAATCCCGCCTCGGCGCCGCGGCGCTTCCACTTCAGAAAATAATTTCCCGCATTCCGGCGCCGCGGCCCTGCATTCCGGCGCCGCGACGCTGAAACCCCCGCGGACTCCGGCATAACCGCGCTGCGTCCCACGCATTCGGCCGCGGCGCTGCACCTCGAACCGCTGCTTGCTGTCGCACACCAAACTTGAAACTTCCATATCTTTTGACTCCGATGTCCTATCGACGAACGGTTTGTTGCGTTGGGAACTAGATTTAACGGAATACACACTAGGCTCTTGAAACACCTTGAAATTCTTAACAACTGGGGTACAACACTCCAAGGTAAACTCAAAATCCGTCCAACACATATTTGTCAACTTATCTATCAACTTTCAAATCTTATATTCCTTGGTATGTTCTTATCTTAACTCCTTGAATTTACGGGGTGTAACATTCTCCCCCCCTTAGAAACATTTGTCCCGAATGTTCCTTCTAAGTCTCTAAAACGCAGACGCCGGTATAGTCCTCACTACTCCGCTCACAAAAGAATCAGTTATGTCACTCATGGACTTATCACCCGAAAAATACTCCCCGCATACTATGTACTTCCGACAAGGATCACTGTAAAATCTTTTACTCTAGCCGGCCTTACCTCTAAGGTCTCGATTGTTATAAATTTTAAGGTTCAAAATTTTCTCATCCTCAGACTTACCCTTTTCACTAATCAGGCTTCTAAATCACATTTTTAACACAAAGTTATCCGAATATGACACTTAACACATCACCATAACATCAATGCATACTAGTCTCCAGATGGTTAAGAATATACCTGTAACTATTACTACACTTCCCTTGTTGTCGTTCTACTCATGTTTCTTCCCTGCACGGCGCACAAAAGGAGGAGATGAATCAGCCACCGATCCCGAAGGCTGAGTCTCTACATCCGCGCTACCTCTGGTTGGACAATTTCTCGCAAAATGGCCTGTGTCATCTGCAAAACAAACTCCCATTCGGCCACGACACTCCCATTATGGAGCCTACCACAATGACCCGCGAGGTAGGGTGGTCCCATCGACTAACGTCCCGCTCCCATAAACACGAAACCTTGGAGCCACGACCGCTCGAATCTCGAATGTCACGAAGGCGTGGTGGAGCACTCCGTACTGGCGGAGGCGCATAACTAGTCTGCTGCTGAGGCTGCCTGCCTCAAAGGTCACCAGAGGACCCTGCTGTCCTGGCCCTCTTCTGCTGATCTTGGTTATTCCGTCGACCCCTAAGCTCCTCACACCCAAGTGCATAAGCCTGCATGCAGGCAATATCCATGCCTGGCTGAAGAGCTACTCCCGTGCAACTCTCTGCTAAGTAGTCATCGAGTCCTGTGACATAACGGTGCACTCTATCCTCCATATCGGCCACCAGAGCGGGGACATACCGAGCCAATGAGTCAAACTCTATATTGTACTCCGAGCTATGCGCCTCTTTGTCTCGGCGTCAAAAATCTGCCGGCGTGTCCTCTCATCCGTGGAGGCAAGAAATGGCCAAGAAAGCCTCGAGAACTCGCCCAACCAACCGGAGTGCATGCTCCCCCCGGGACAGCTCCCACGAATCAAACCAGTCGACCGCAGTATCACGCAGCCGATGCGAACCTAAGACCACCGACTCGGTTTTCGAAGCCTTGATCACTCTCATGATCCGGAATCGCCGGGTGAATTCCTGCGGATCATCCTCGTGCCTCGACGTAGAACTCGTGGCCGCGGCTCGTAAAATCCTGTAGTCTCAAACTATCTGACCTCGGGTGAACTATGCGTGCTCGGCTGCTGCGTCGGCCTATCTCGTATGCGGCCACGATCACGGCTAATGGCTGCCATCTCCTCAGAACCCATCTCCTGCCCGGTGTGGGACCGAGGCTCAGTGTCGTGGTCTCGGTGAGACCGCTTGCTCTACTCGCGCCTCCTCTGCGCCTTGCCAGGCTCTGGTTGCCTTGCGTGGAGGCATCACTGGTATACAAAGAATACGTCAGAGGGAGTCCAACTTATAACACAACTCTAAGGCACGATCTCAGAGTGAGAAGAATGGAAACCAATCCTAAATATCCTATAGCCTCCTGATTATAGATGTGGTGCACAACACACGATAATCAAGACTCTCATGAATACGATGCGTAGACACTTTCCGGATTAATCGCTCGATACCACTTTTGTCACGACCGATCCGGGCGTGGTCGTGTCTTACCGGGCACCTAGTGATACAACATCGAGAGAAAAACGTGAAATAAAAACTCATGAGAAAGCGGTGAAATAAGAAAAGCAGGCTAACCCAAACGGTTACCTTTTGTACATAAATGAAAACTTGAGCGATTACATCCCACAAACTCCGCCACACAAAGGCTACTGACCTCTAAGAATTTTGAAACCATAATGGCGGACGGGGCCGCCATGCCCCTAAATATACAAAAGTCTACTACTTGAACCGTACCACGTGACAAGCTTAGAAGATATGGAGCTTTCGAGAACCGAACAACGATCCCAAGAGTGTGGATCGAGCTATGTACCTCAACCTGTGGCGCGCGGCCCGAGAAGGAGTCGATGCAGTACCAAGTATGTGGCCCGAAAAATCGTAAATAAAATCATAATAGTCTATATAAAGCAGGAGACATGTATGATAACCAAACTACAACACCACAACATATAAGAAGTCATATCAAGATAGGGACTCATGCCCGTGAAATCATCACTCAAATACAACCTGGGAATTTAACCCGCACAATGGTTGCATGCCCCGGCATCTCACCTCGGTATAAGCATAGCCCTGGAACCGTCCTAGTGGGCCCATACCCGTGGACCATCCAACGTGTCGGTATGCCCAAAGGAGATAACAAGATAACAATCCCTGTGGAAGCATACCCGTGGGCCACCCAACGTGTCGGTATGTCCAAACAACTAACAAAACAATACTCACTGTGGAAGCATACCCGTGGGCTACCCAACGTGTCAGTATATCCAATCAAATAATAAGATACTACTCACTGTGGAAGCATACCCGTGGGCTACCCAACGTGTTATACCCCGTAGTTCCAGGGTATGTATGCGAGGACGTACGTACGAGAATACGACAGAAAGATTGGAAAGGAAGAAAGAGGTGATTTTTCCACGGAAAAGTTTCCGGTTTTTGTGAAGGAAAAAGGTTCGTTAATGGGAATTGGATTCCCAGATTTGGTATTTGGACTTCTTAGATTATATTAGAATTTTGAGATTTTATTTTCGGAAATGGTCACGTGGGGCCCACGGGAGAAATTTACGGTTTTGTGGGGCCCGCTTTGATTTTTTGAGATTTTGGCCGTTATGGATATTTTCGGAAGACGAAATATTTTGGACGAATCGGGGGGCGACACGTGTCACCCCCATGTGGCACCCTTGGCCGAAATATGTTTGTACACAACACCCGGTTAGAGTCGTTTTTAGACGAAACGTTCTACCTAACTTACGAAGGGTAAATTAAGGCTATGTCATTTAGTATTTTTTCGGATTTTTACGAGAGACGAAACGTTTTGGACCAACGAGAGGGCAACACTTGGCACCCTCTCGTTGGTGGACTTGAAGGGGCGGTTAGGGCCGAATGGATGAGCAAGTGTTGGTTGATATTTGTGTAGATATTTGTGAGGGTTTTAAGGAGTAGGGTCTAGGGGGCACTTGGGCATATCTTGGCCCTCCACTTGCCCCCCACTTGGCTAGATCTTGGCCATTGGTTGGCCTTTGCTTGGCCTATAAATACCCTCCCCCTTTGAAGACTTCTTCATCAATTCCATAATTTCCAAGTCTTGAAAACCTCCCTCCCTCCCTCCTTGTTGGTTTCGTCCCTCCTCTTCCTTTGCGAGGCCTTGGCGAGGTGCACCACTCCTGAGGCCTTGGCCGGGTACACCCTCCTGGTGGTGTCTTGGTGAGGTACCCACTGCCTTGTTGTTCTCGTAGAATACACCCACTCTTGGTAGAAATACTCTCAAACGTATTGTTACTATACCAAAATTACCTTAGCCGTATACCTTGTAGTATTCAAAGAAACCTCTATCGTAGAGCCGGAAATACTCAGTATGTCCTTTGTCTCAACCGAAACCCTAAGGAAATCTTCATTGATTGATTGAAGTATTTAAGTAGAAGTTGGTTAGAACTTCTAAGGGTTGTTTGGAGCGGGTTGGAGCACCCGGAGTAGGAGCTAGCGTTGCTAAGGATCGACATTTATACTTGGATAATTATGGGCTTATCGAGGTAATTATCTTGTCCCTCTATTTGTAATTGGAAATTACATGTTGTTAGAATATATAGTTGAAGTATACTATATATAGAACTAAGCTTAATCTTTGTGCAATGTCTTTTGACTTAAGCTGAAGAATAAAGAAAAGAAGCCCAGTATTTACATGGGGTGTATTGCAGTAGACTTGTGTAGTATTGCTGAGTAGAATTGTACACGTCCGGTTAGACGTGTAAAACCCCCCCTGGTTGGCTTGGTGGCCGGCCTCGTTAGAGGAGGAGATTTACGCTGTTGCGGGAGAGTCTTCGAATTTTACGTGAAATGGAACCTTGTGTTTTGAAGTTAATAGACGTTTGTGACCTTTTTAGGTGAAAGTACTAAGAGTAGCGTATTCTACTTGAGGAGTGGAAAGGGCTAGCAAGGTTGTAGTACTTGGAGCATTTTGCTTATTGTCGATACTCGTCGCGAGGTATGTGAACCTTTTCCTATCTCTTCTAGCATGATATGTGTGAACTATGTAGTACGGTAGACGTACATGTGTTAACTGTGTTTGATTGTTTTTAAAAAACATAAAGTGTTATAACGGCTTTATGGGAAGTTGGTCATAACAGCTTTATGTAGGTAAGAAAATACCTTGTGGTTTTAAAAGGTAACTGATGTGAATTATAACTGGCTTGTTATAATAAGGAACTTGATGTATTTCAAAAGAATTATAAATCGTTTTGAAGGGAGAGTAATACTTGGTTTTTGAAAACTTAAGAGTTATACTAGCTTTATGGGAAGTTAGGTATAACGGCTTAAGAATGTTTTACTGATTTCGGAAATCAGAATGTGTATCGCCAAACCACTGCAGCGTTAATAAAGGAAAATGTACTGACTAATGAGTTGTATTATTAAAACCAGTAGAAACCTCCATCTGCATAGAAACTAAGATGAGACAAAATGATATTACATTTTCTAGGTCATGGCTGCTGTAGTAAGATAATTATAAACAAGAATAACCTATTCACACATAAGACTTATGTTACTCAAATGTTTTAAAAGAGATTAAGACTATGAGTTATGAAACCTTTCTAAAATAAGTGACTTGAGCATTTGAAATTAGGCAAACTTGGACGTTTGGAAAATAATGTTGTTACTTGATTTTACAAAGGTAAGTGTTTTGGGTTTACTTAAAAAGCGATCACTCTATTTTATACTATGGGTATTGTGTGACTTATGTGGAAGGAACGGATCTTTTAAAGATTTAATGTGTGAAGTACTTTGGGGGTAGATACCCGAACTTGTTAATAGAAAGTACCTTGTGTGAATAACTTGATTGTATTGGTTTGTGATAGCCTTGTAATACTTTCTTGTTGATTTGATAAGTAAACATGTTAGGATGCTACGTGTGTTAGTATCTTGTGATGTTAGTGTAAAGGGGTTTTCCCCTCGACTGCGCTTAAAGTTGTTTGACTATCAGCCGTTATGTTGGTATTGTACCACTCACCTTGACTTGTGTCCGGAGGTTAAGCTGCCCTCCGATGCGGGGTAGACTCGGTGATGCAGGACCGTGATTAGGGAATACCTCATGCGGGTCGAGGGGGATCCGTGCGGAACTACGGGAGTTCGGGTTGGTTCTGACCGCGTGGTCATCGCGGTCACAGTGAGTCGGCTACCGTGCGGTGCGAGTCGGGCGATGCTTGCCGCCCGCGTAGCTACCCTCGATGCGTGAGTTGGCCGGTGGTGGAAATGCGGGCCGCCAGTATTGGCTATGGCTGCCGGGTCGGTTCGAGGGCTGAGCGCGCGTGTCTCGGTAGAGCGGACCTCGGTCCCGGATCATGTTGGCCATGCGAGCCGGAGTTGCCATCATGATCGTGGCCCGACCTGACCTGTTCCGATGTCGGCAATGGTGTGTAATCCGAGCTATCGCGCCGTTTTGGTTGCGTTACCTACCATTCGAGTACGGCATTTTATTTGGACACGAGTGGGGCATCTGGTAGTTATACTTGTATTCACTATGGTGATCCCGGTTTTATACTCACGAGTGGGACATCGCGAAGAGTGATTCGGGCGAACTCCTTGGTATTGATGTATCATATGTGGGCGTGAGACCAGCGAACGTTATGTGGTAATTGATGACTTTGAGCGTGAGTCCACTTGATGCTTAACATGGATTTGCTGTTATGCTGACCATGGCCTTAGTTTGGTTATCATACATGTCTCACCTTTTATATAGACTACTTATGATTTCATTTACTGATGTTATTTCAGTTTCACATACTCCAGTACATTTGTCTTATGCTGACCTCGCCGCTTGGAAGTAGGCCGTTCATCTGCATGAGTAGAAGGTACATTCGGTACCGATCCCTCCCAGCTCTTAGGATCACACTTTCAGCGCGTTTTGGGAAAAAGCTTTCCGTTCACCAAGAGCTTATCTTTAGTATGTGTTCCACTGAGTTGTAGGTTCTTGTACATTCGGGGTATGGCGGGGCCTGTCCCAGTCGTTAGTTATTGTAAATCTTAAGTGCAGCCCAGCCTTTGTTGTGGGCGGGGTTTTGTAAAAGGATTAAAGCTGATTACGTTTTGAAAAAGAGTTGTATTTATAACATATATTTTATTGGAAGGTAGCAGATTTGGTTGGAGTTGCTTTGTTTTATTATTTCATATCGTGTTCGTTATTTAAGAAGTTTTTATTTTCCTTTGGTTTTTCTCGATGTTGTATCATTTAAGTGCCGGGTAAAGGCACCCGATCAGGCGCGAACGAGATGGTCGTGAACAAAGTATTATCGAGCGCGAGCGATTGTCCTCGGAAAGTGTCTGAGCGAAGTATCGGTAAATGTGATTATCGGTGTGTGTTGTGCATACGCGATGTCCCGAGAAATTTATAGAGATATTTAGGATTGAGAAGTTCTAGCATGTACGAGATCGTGCACCTTAGAAAGGCGTGTTGTTAGTTGGACCTACAAGCACGTATTTCTTGCCTACCGTTGTGCCTCGGTCCGCGTAGAGATGCAACACGAGCCACGGGGGGCAAAGATGCCGAGAACCGCTGCGGTAGAGATACGAGATGGGTTAGCCCGTGAGCACCAGGCCGATCATTACCTAGGGTTGTGGCAGATATGAAGAATAAATTGCGGCCGTCCTGGCGAGTTTAGCGGCCGGCGGCAATGGGTTCTGCCAGCGGCGTGATGTGAACGCCTCGGTTCCTGACGGCCCAGGGAAGCAGAGAATTTAGATTGCAAGAGATGGCAACCACATTTTCTTTGGCGAGTTTGGCTACCCGTGTGAGGTATCTGATGTACATGATGCTTGATAAATATCGAAATGCGGAGAGGATTGTGCAGATCAGTTAACTTTGAGGAAACTGAGCATGGCACGTGTGCAGACTTATGCGCTTGTCACGGTAGAAACGTAAATCATGGTCGAGGTTAGCAAGGTAAGATTTTGGGGATAGCGAGGTGTGAGCCTTGGGGTGTTATGCCGTGAGAATCTGTAGAGGATCGAGGCGATACCGAGAAAGGTGTAGTGACATTTAGTTGATCCTTATCGGGATTTTAGCGTGATACGCGTCGATTGGTTTATTCATGGGATAGGTCACAGTAAGCTTTCGGGAACGTACGGAAGGGGTAGTTGAGCCAGAAGCGGCCAGGTTTCGTAGCGACGAGTTTTGAGGCACTTTCGCCACTCACGTGGAATGGCCTGCAGCGCTTGCGGGTCGGGTTGAGAGCCGCGTTGCTGGTCGACGTGGCGAGGATTTTTGCAATGTGGTCTCGGCGAAGCAGCGTCAGCCTTGTGTTAAAGTACAATGTTAGGCCCCGAGTTAGTTGACTACGTCTGGCGTCGTCCGATACATTAGTAGCATGGCTAGTATGGAGAGATCGAGTGCACCGTCGATATGTTCTGAGAACCGATGATTACCTAGCGGTGTTGTTGTTCAGAAAGGTTGTAAGTACGCGAGATTATAACCTCGTAGGGCATGGGACATTACGCGCGATGCGAAGCACCAAAGTTACGCAGGTGCGAGGAGTTTCTAAGAAGTTTGACGGAGGTCGGCAGTTAAGAACGGTGAGTCTCGAGTCGCATTCGGCGAGAAGCGGTGTGTGAACTTGATCGAGGGTAGTTTGCATGAGATTGTTGGTTCTGTGAAGGGGAACCGCCTCACGGAACGCTACCGGTTTCGGTACCTCCGCGCCTTACTTGACTTGTCAGGGCGGAAGTGTGGTGCGATCCATGACGCCGAGGACCAGGATATTGGTTGATCGTGGCGAAATTAGGACCCACGACGGTTAAGGTTGAGCTTGTTCGGGCCCGAAGTAGGGATAGTGGCGGATCCCAGAAAAGTTCACCGCACGCCGGAGAAATCGATGCGATGTGGTGAAGCGCATTTAGGGAGTGTGCCGTGGTACGAGGGTCTTGTTACGTCTTTGCGGCCAGCGAGGGCCATTTAAGCGAAGAACTTAGTCCGGAGCCAGGGGTAGCGGCCTTTAGGATTAGCACGAACTGCGGTGAGAGATTCTTGGGTTAACCCTCGCGCCATGCTTTTATGCGTTATGATGCGAATGTTCGTGCCGTTAGGAAGCGTGCGTGCGATCTTCGTATTGTCGCCGCGAAGTGGCGTATGATTAAGCGGGCTTTGAGCCCTTTAGCTTGGTATATCAGCTTAACCACGAAACAGAACGAACCGTGGCCGTGTCTTTTGTCACGAAAAGTGGCTTGTTACCGAGGATGTAGCGGCCGGTACCATTGTATTAATCGTCGGCGGGCGATGTTCGCGACAAAGTAGCTTTGTGCTAAAATGGTGACTTAGAAAACATGCTTGAGTTGGCCGGAGTAAGCACATTTGTGGGGCATGGAAAAGGTGTTTGAACTGCTTAGAATATTCCATGATTTTCTTGAGGTGACCTTAGATGCTTAAGATTGTCTGCGTAAAGTGCCGTGGTAGAGACTATTATTGCATTGATCCTTGTCGGAGTAGCATTTTATGCACAGGAGAATGTGTTATTATTGATAAGTCTCTGGTAGTGTGAGTAAATGGAAAGTGGTATGACTTTTACGTGATGTGAATTAAGTAAGATTAAGGTGGGATCGGAGCAGAGTTTGGCGCTGATAATTGGGAGTCGGGTTGGGAGGACGTGTTGCGGGCCAACGTCCGTATCGAGGAAGGGTCATTCTGGGTGGTCGCCGGTGGTAGAGATCACGGGGATGCTAGGCCACGAGTTTAAATGACCAGCGGCGTATGAGTTCGTGGATACGTTAGAGCCGGTAGATGCGTGAAAGGCCGGGAGATGGCCTTAAGGAAAAGATTAATCGAGTAAGATGACCAAGTTTGGAGGTAGTGACTCCAAAGGGTTTTGGGAAGCCCCGAAATGATAGGCCCGAAGTATGAATGCATTATCTTAGAAGGATTCAGTGTTGAGGAGCGCTACGAGATACTAGGAGGAAGAAAGGCGTGTGTTGATGTTTGTGGCAGTGTGGCTTGGCCAGCTGTTAGAAGGAGCCGTTATCTGTTTGGAAAGCAGAGCATTACGGGCGAATGTTTCTAAGTGAAGAGAAGGAAACTTGTTATGCGTATTTCGGTATATGCGTGAGGCGTGCGTATAAAATTTTAACCTTAAAGACTAGACAAGGTTCGAATTTGTACCACAAGTGCGAAAAGTCGTTTTTTTAATGAGCGTTCCACGACTTTCGTGGGAAAATTCGGCTATGTCATTTATAATTTTTGCGGATTTTTCCGAGAGGCGAAACATTTTGGACCAACGGGAGGGTGACATGTCACCTCACATTGGAAAACTTGGGCGGCAATTGGGACGATTTGGGGCTACTTTAGTTGGTAGGATATTTTGTGCAAGTTGTGTGGTAGATGGATAAGGTAGCATGGCTAAATCTTGGCCTTACACTTGCTATGCACTTGTCTTCATCTTGGCCATTGGTTGGCCTTCTTGACCTATAAATACCCTCTAGTTGAAGACGTTCTTCATCCTAAACTTGAGCAATCTATCTAAGTCTCAAACTACTCCCTCCTCTTGTCTTGCTTTCGTCCCAAAGCCCCTCCCTTGAGAAAGGCCACTGGCGAGCACCCCACTTTTGTGAAGCTTTGGCCGAGGGTACCCACTGCTAGTTGTCTCGTATAAATACCCTTGTTGTGGTATAGAAATACTCCCTAGTATTGTTATAATGTCCAAATACCTTGGCCCAAATACCTTGTAGTATTCCCAAGTTACACTTATACAAGCCCGAAAATACGTTATACTTTCCGATCACTAAGCGAAACCACTAGGAAATCTTCACCCGTTGTTGAAGTTGTAAGTAGAAGTTAGTTAGAACTTCTAAGGGTAGTTTGGAGCGGGTTGGAGCGCGAGTTGGAGCTAAACCTTGCTCGGGAGGCGACTTTAAACTAGGATAATTTTGGGCTTATCGAGGTAATTATCTTGTCCTCTGTTGTAATTGGAAATTACATAAGTGTTGAATATATAGTTGTTGTATACTATATATAGTACTGAGCGTAGTTATCAGCAATGTCTTGCGACTTAAGCTGAATAATACTTACAATGTCTTGCGACTTAAGCTGAAGAATCGAGCTGTAATTACATAGGGTTGTATTACGATGGGCTTGTGTAGTAGTAGTGGAGTAGAATTGTACCCGTTAGGGTTAGATGTATAACCCACTGGTTGGCTTGGTGGCGGCCTCGATAGAGGAGGAGATTTACGTTGTTGCGGGGAGGTCTGCCGATTTTCGGTAGAATGTTCTACGATGAGATCTAAATGTTAATAAAGCGCGTGGCCTTATAGGTTGAAGTGCTACGTGTGGCGTAATCTTACGGACTAAGGAGTGGCCGACGGGTTGAAGTCTTGGAGTGTTTTGCTATTAGTCGACAGCGTCGCGGTATGTGAACCTCTTCTATCTCTTAGCATGATATGTGTGAACTATGTAGTGCGGTGAAGCGTCATGTGTTAATTATATTTGATTGTTGTAAAACATAAAGGGTTATAACGGCTTTATGGGAAGTTGGTTATAACGACTTTATGTAGGTAAGAAAATGGGTTGTGGTTTTAAAGATAAGCGATTTGATTTATAAGCGGCAGGCGTTATAATAAAACTTGAAGTATTTCAAAAGATTTATGAATCGTTTTGAGCGAAGTGTAGTATTGTGTTTGAAAACTTAAGAGTTATACTAGCTTTATGGGAAGTTAGGTATAACGGCTTAGAATAGTTTCTTGATGTTAGAAGTTAAGAGACTTGATCTTATAAGATAAGAGACTTAACTTATTTGTTTTAAAGTGAATGTTTGTGTGAAACCTCATTCGTGAGTAATGAGTACTTGGTTTTATTTAAAGGGATAATGTTTCTTGATTTGGAAATCGAGAATGTGTATCGACAGGACTGCGGCGTTAATAAAGGAAAATGTATTGAATAATGATGTATCGTATTAAAACCGGTAGAAACCTCCATCTGCATAGAAACTAAGATGAGACAAAATGATATTACATTTTCTAGATCATGCTCTTTGTAATAAGAATGTTGTAAACAAGAATAACCTACTCTCACGTGAGACATATATTACTCAATTGTTCTAAAAAGAAATCAAGTGATTAAGTTTATGAACTATGAAACCATTTGAAAATGAGAAGCTTGAGTAATTGAAACTAGACAAAGCGGAACTTAGGAAAAGAATGTTGTTACTTGATTTTGGAAAGGAATGTGGGTTGGTCATTCTAAGGCTACGGGTATCGGGTGACTTTTATAAAAGTAATGGATCTCTTTTAAAAGAACTTAACGTATGTAGTACTTTGGGGTTAAAAACCCGGACTTTGGCATAAAATGAAAGTACTTTGAGTTGTTGTGAAACTTGCCTATGCTTGTTGTTGTGAAACTTGCCTATGCTTGTTGTTGTGAAACTTGCCTATGCTTGTTGTTGTGAAACTTGTCTATGCTTGTTGTTGTGAAACTTGCCTATGCTTGTTGTTGTGAAACTTGCCTATGCTTGTGATGATAGCCTTTGTTGTGCAAGTGTGGTATTTACGTATTCTGGTGTCTCGATAGAGGCGGTTGACTTATTGAGAACTTACTTGGAGCGTCTTTGGCGGTGAAGGAGAATTCCACGGGTATGTTTCCATTTTGATTCTTGTCTTGTTGTTGATGTCACATGGACATGTCTACCGTCACGATGTCAGGGGCATGCGGCCGTGCGGCGGGTTGATTACGATATATGGTTATTCTTGCAACATGGGCGTGTCTGCCGTCTGATATTCGGGGCATGTGGCGTGCGGCGGGGTTGACCGCCCGATATATTGTTATTGAGGTTACATGGGCATATCTGCCGTCACGATGTCCGGCATGTGGCCGTGCGGCCTTGTTATTATTGTTGCATCATGGACATGTCTACCGTCACGATGTCAGAGGCATGTGGCCATGCGGCGCTATTATTGTTGCATCGTGGACATGTCTACCGTCTGATTCGAGCGCATACGCGTGATGCGAACATGATGGATGTTGTGGCGTGAGACCCGTAGATTATATTTAGTGGTGACTTTGAGGCGTGAGTCACGACTTGGCTCACATGTTGCGTCTTGTATTTTGGTTATCATACATGTCTCACCTTTTTAAGCTATTATGATTTCATTCTGATGTTGTGATTTCACATACTTGGTACTGTTGTCTTGACCTCGCCGGTGGCGTATAAAGGCGAGCCTCTCGCGAAACGAGGCAGTGGCTCTCGTATGGCACATCACGAGAAGGGCGTTGGGCATGCCTCGGGGATCGCGGCCCGGTACTTTGTAGGTCGCTGAGAAGGTTAATGCCTCGAGGCAAAGCTTGCGATTACAAAGTGGTATCGAGCGATTAGTCTCGGAAAGTGTCTGAGGCCGTGTCTAGTAAGTCTTGATTATCGGTGTGTTGTGCACCACATCTATGTCGAGGCTATAGGACATTTAGGATTGGTTTCCATTCTTCTCGTTACGAGATCGTGCCTTAGAAGGCGTGTTGTAAGTTGGACCCTCGGCGTGTTTCGTTTTTACGGTTATGCCTCTGCGAAAACGGGGCGAAAGAGGCAAAGCGCGAGGAGGCGCTAGTGGGATTGAAGAATGCGAGGCGCGAGCGTCGATGAGAGTAGTGCTTGACAGCGAGTTTTGCGGCGCCCGGCCAGCGAGTTTAAGCGCGGCGATGGCTGCTGAGACTCTGATACACGAGCCTCGGTCCCGATGCAGGCGGGAGATGGTCCTGAGAGATGGCGATTATTGGCGAGGTTGTGGCGAGATATGAGAGATAGGTGGGCCAGCGGTTCCGTTCAGCGGCGCATGTAGTGCAGAGGCGACGATTTGAGGCTACGGATTTTCTTAGTTGTAGCTTTGAGTTTTACTGGTCGAGGAGGATGATCCGCGAGGAGTTCATCCGTCGATTCTGCGAGGATCATGCGGTGATCGAGGCTTGAGTGCGTGACATTTGGTTCGCGTCGGTGCGTGATACGCGATCGATTGGTTTGACTCGTGGGAGCTTTCGGGAGCATTCACTTCCGGCCGTTTGGGGCGAGTTTTGAGGGCCTTCGGCACATTTCTTGCCTCGCAAATGAGGAGGCTCGGTAAACATTTTTGATGTTGAGGCGAAGCGCGTCTGATTCGGGAGTACAATGTGAGTTCGACTCATTGGCGGTATGTTCCGCATTAGTAGCTAGTATGGAGGATCGAGTGCGATATATTCTGAGGCTCGATGATTACCTAGCGAGAGTTGTTGGTGTTTCTCTTGCCGGGCATGGACATTGCCGCGTTCGAGCTCATGCACTGAGTGCGAGGCGCGGTCGGCAGGTGGACGCTTTCAGCGAGAAGAAGGCGAGCGGTCGGATATTTTGGCGACTTTGGCGGACCGCCTGTGGCGAACTAGTTATGTACCTCGCCCATTGCAGTGGTCCCCGACGCCGGGACCCTTGGGATATTCGGGAAGCGGTCGGGCTCGAGCTTGAATGTTGGGAGTAGGGTGTTGGCGAGTCACGATCACCCTACCTCGGTGTGGTCGATGTAGTAGACGCATTTGGAGTGTCGTAGTACGAGGAGCTTGTTATTCTTGCGGCCAGAGGCCATATGACGAGAGGCTGTCAGGCCAGTAGCTGGTAGGATAGCATGAGACTCTGGAAGCGATTGCGGGTTCTTCACCTTCCATGCTTGAGCGAATGTTCGTGCCGCGGGCCGGTAGAGGTCGCGGTGGGAGTTCGATTCTAGCGGTCCTTTGAACCGCCTACTTTCAGTATATCCTTAACCATCTAGAGTTTTGTATGTTATGATAATGTGTTAAGTGTTATGTTCGGATAGCTTTGTGCTAAAATGTGACTTAGAAGCATGCTTAGTGAAAGGGTAAGCTGGGGTGAGAAAATGATGAACCTTAGAATATTACGGAGGAGACCTTAGATGTAAGGCCGTTTGAGTACAAGTTTTTGCAAGTGATCCTTGTCGGTGCATTTTATGCCTAGAATGTATTGTGTGATAAGTCCCTGGTTGAGTAAATGAAAGTGGTAGCTTTCATGATGTGATTAGCAAGATTGTTCGTGTCGGCGAGCAAGAGTTGGCGCGATAGTGGGTCGGGTTGGGGCCGTGTTGCGGGCCAACCAGCGTCCGTTCGAGGAAGGGTCACTCTGGGTGGTCGCCGGTGGCGAGTCACGAGGTGCTAGGCCCAGTTTAAATGACCAGTATGAGTTCGTGGATACGTTCGACCGAAGTAGATCGTGAAGGCGGGAATGGCCTTAAGGAAGATTGGCGAGTAAGATGACCAAGTTTGGAGGTAGTGACTCAAAGTTTTGGGAAGCTGAAATGATGGTGAAGTATGGTACGTATACTAGAAGAGTTCAAGTGTTCGGAGGGCACTACGAGTAAGGAGGAAGAGAACGTGTGTTATGTTTGTGGCGGTGTGGCTTTGACAACTTGTTAGAAGGAACTTCTTCGTTATCTGTTTGAGAAGGAACATTCGGACGAATGTTTCTAAGAGAGGAGAATGTTATACCCGTATTTCCGGAGTATGCGTGAGGCGTGCGTATAAAATTTTAGCCTTAAAGACTAGACAAGGTTCGAATTTGTACACAAGTGCGAAAAGAGTCGTTTTTCGAAAGCGTTTCCTGACTTTCGTAGGAAAATTCGGCTATGTCATTTATAATTTTTGCGGATTTTTCAGAAGGCGAAACATTTTGGACCAGCGGGAGGGTGACATGTGTCACCTCACATTGGAAAACAGGCGGCAATTGGGACGATTTGGGGCTACTTTAGTTGGTAGGATATTTTGTGCAAGTTGTGTGGTAGATGGATAAGGTAGCACATGGCTAAATCTTGGCCTTACACTTGCTATGCACTTGTCTTCATCTTGGCCATTGGTTGGCCTTCACTTGACCTATAAATACCTCTGGTTGAAGACATTCTTCATCCTAAACTTGAGCAATCTATCTAAGTCTCAAACTACTCCCTCCTCTTGTCTTGCTTTCGTCCCAAAGCCCTCCCCCTGAGAAAGGCCCTAAGCCGAGCACACCCCCCCTTTTGTGAAGCTTTGGTAGTACCACTAGCCTAGTTGTCTCGTATAAATACCACTTGTTGTGGTATAGAAATACTCCTAGTATTGTTATAATGTCCAAATACCTTGGCCCAAATACCTTGTAGTATTCCCAAGGTTACACTTATACAAGCCAGAAAATACCGTTATACTTTCCTCGATCACTAAAGCGAAACCTAAGGAAATCTTCACCCGTTGTTGAAGTTGTAAGTAGAAGTTGGTTAGAACTTCTAAGGGTAGTTTGGAGCGGGTTGGAGCGCGGAGTTGGAGCTAAACCTTGCTCGGGAGGCGACTTTAAACTAGGATAATTTTGGGCTTATCGAGGTAATTATCTTGTCCTCTATTGTAATTGGAAATTACATAAGTGTTGAATATATAGTTGTTGTATACTATATATAGTCTTGAACGTAGTTATCGGCAATGTCTTGCGACTTAAGCTGAATAATACTTACGCAATGTCTTGCGACTTAAGCTGAAGAATCGAGCTGTAATTACATAGGGTTGTATTGATGGACTTGTGTAGTAATGCCGTGGAGTAGAATTGTACGTTAGGGTTAGATGTATAACCCCCTGGTTGGCTTGGTAGCGGCCTCGATAGAGGAGGAGATTTCTGTTGTTGCGGGAGGTCTTTGCGAATTTTTGGTAGAATGTTCTACGATGAGATCTAAATGTTAAAGCGCCTTGTGGCCTTATAGGTTGAAGTGCTACGTGTGGCGTAATCTTACGGACTAAGGAGTAGCGGGTTGAGGTACTTGGGCGTTTTGCTATTAGTCGACAACCGCCGCGAGGTATGTGAACCTCTTCCTATCTCTTCTAGCATGATATGTGAACTATGTAATCGGTAGACGTGCATGTGTTAATTATATTTGATTGTTGTAAAACATAAAGGGTTATAACGGCTTTATGGGAAGTTGGTTATAACGACTTTATGTAGGTAAGAAAATGGGTTGTGGTTTTAAAGATAAGCGATTTGATTTATAAGCGGCAGGCGTTATAATAAAACTTGAAGTATTTCAAAAGATTTATGAATCGTTTTGAGCGAAGTGTAGTATTGTGTTTTGAAAACTTAAGAGTTATACTAGCTTTATGGGAAGTTAGGTATAACGGCTTAAGAATGGTTTCTTGATGTTAGAAGTTAAGAGACTTGATCTTATAAGATAAGAGACTTAACTTATTTGTTTTAAAGTGAATGTTTGTGTGAAACCTCATTCGTGAGTAATGAGTACTTGGTTTTATTTAAAGGGATAATGTTTCTTGATTTGGAAATCGAATGTGTATCGACAGGACCACTGCGGCGTTAATAAAGGAAAATGTATTGAATAATGATGTATCGTATTAAAACCGGAGAAACCTCCATCTGCATAGAAACTAAGATGAGACAAAATGATATTACATTTTCTAGATCATGCATTCTTTGTAATAAGAATGTTGTAAACAAGAATAACCTACTCTCGCGTGAGACATATATTACTCAATTGTTCTAAAGAAATCAAGTGATTAAGTTTATGAACTATGAAACCATTTGAAAATGAGAAGCTTGAGTAATTGAAACTAGGCAAACTGGAACTTAGGAAAAGAATGTTGTTACTTGATTTTGGAAAGGAATGTGGGTTGGTCATTCTAAGGCTACGGGTATCGGGTGACTTTTATAAAAGTAATGGATCTCTTTTAAAAGAACTTAACGTATGTAGTACTTTGGGGTTAAAAACCCGGACTTTGGCATAAAATGAAAGTACTTTGAGTTGTTGTGAAACTTGCCTATGCTTGTTGTTGTGAAACTTGCCTATGCTTGTTGTTGTGAAACTTGCATATGCTTGTTGTTGTGAAACTTGCCTATGCTTGTTGTTGTGAAACTTGCCTATGCTTGTTGTTGTGAAACTTGCCTATGCTTGTGATGATAGCCTTTGTTGTGCAAGTGTGGTATTTACGTATTCTGAGTGTCTCTCGATAGAGGCGGTTGACTTATTGAGAACTTACTTGGGCGTCTTTGGCGGTGAAGGAGAATTCCACGGGTATGTTTCCATTTTGATTCTTGTCTTGTTGTTGATGTCACATGGGCATGTCTACACCGTCATGATATTAGGGGCGTCGCCGTGCGGCCGGGTTGATTACGATATATGGTTATTCGCAACATGGGCGTGTCTACACCGTCACGATGTCCGGGCATGTGGCCGTGCGGCGGTTGACCACCCGAGATATTGTTATTGAGGTTACATGGGCATGTCTACCGTCACGATTCCGGGGCATGTGGCCGTGCGGCGCTTGTGTGTGTTGCATCATGGACATGTCTACACCGCGATTCCGGCATGTGGCCATGCGGCCTTGTTATTATTGTTGCATCATGGACATGTCTACCGTCTGATATTCGGGCATGCGGCCATGATGCGAACATGATGGATGTTGTGGGCGTGAGACCCGTAGTTATATTTGAGTGGTGACTTTGAGGCGTGAGTCACGACTTGACACTTTTATGTTGCGTCTTGTATTTTGGTTATCATACATGTCTCCTGCTTTTTAAGCTATTATGATTTCATTCTGATGTTGTGATTTCACATACTTGGTACTGTTGTCTTGACCTCCTTGAGGCTGCGTTAAATCTGCAGTAAGTACATCGATCGTGGATCCCGCTCTAGGATCTCATTTCAGCGTGTTGGAAAGCTCGTTCCTTGGAGGCTTATCTTTAGTATGTTTCACTGAGTTGTAGGTTCTTGTACATTCGGGGTATGGCGAGCCCTGTCCGTCATAGTTGTTGTAAATCTTAGAGTGCATGCTTTGTTGTGGCGGGGTTGAGGATAAGCTGTTTGGGTTTTATGTATATCTTGAAGGCAAGCTATTTTGGTTGCTGTTTATTTATTATATCTCTCGTTTCATGACTCGTGTTTTATTTTCCGCTGGTTTTCTCTGATGTTGTATCACTAGGGTGCCCGGGGTAAGGCACCAGTAACGGGCCCGGGTTCGGGGCGTTACAAAACTTTTACCTTTGGAGAAACCCACAAAAGCCCCTTTCTTCCACTTCTTTTCCGTCAAACTCGTCTACCAGCGCTTCCCACAAGTTTACCCACACTTTTACTTCTTGCCGCGCTCAATGGTTTCCTCTTAAGCTAGGTTTTCATCAAAAACTAGAGAGAAGGAGAGGTTTTTCTTGGGAGGGTTTTGAAATGAAATGGCCAAGTCTTCCAAGACTTGGCCTAAAATAGGCCCTTAATCTGGTCAAAGGATGGGAGGACACTTGTCACCTCATAGGCTTTTAACAAAATATCCCCTGATTGTCGTCTTTTCCATGAAAATCCGCCTCGCGCCGTGGCCCACTTGAAAATAATTTCCCGCATTACGGCGCCGCAGCCCTGCATTCGGCGCGCGCACCGAAACCCCGGACTCGGTACACTGGCCGCGCGACCTGCGTCCGGCGGCCCAGCGCTGTACCTGAAAGCGTTGCTTGCACATTGCGCGCAAACTTGAAACTTCCATATCTTTTGACTCTGATGTCCTATCGACGAACGGTTTGTTGCGTTGGGAACTAGATTTAACGGACTACACACTAGGATCTTTAAACACCTTGAAATTATTAACAACTAGGGTACAACACTCCAAGGTAAACTCAAAATCCGTCCAACACATGTTTGTCAACTTATCTATCAACTTTCAAATCTTATATTCCTTGGTATGTTCTTATCTTAACTCCTTGAATTTACGGGGTGTAACAGTAGTCATCGAGCCCAGTGACGTAGCGGTGCACTCTGTCCTCCATGTCGGCTACCAATACGGGGACGTACCGAGCTAATGAGTCAAACTCTATATTGTACTCCCGAGCAAATGCGCGGTGCGCCTCGATGTCAAAATCTGTCGGCGAGCCGCTTCTCATCCGGAGGCAAGAAGTGTGCAAGAAATGCCCCTGAGAACTCATCCCATACGGCCGGAAGTGCATACTCTCCCCGGGACAGCTCCCACGAATCAAACCAGTCGACTGCAGTATCACGCAGCCGATGCGAACCTAAGACCACCGACTCGGTCTCCGAAGCCTTGATCACTCTCATGATCCGCTGTAACTGTCGAATGAACTCCTGCGGATCATCCTCAGGCCTCGACCCGTAGAACTCTGGCGGGCTGCAACTCAGAAAGTCCCGCAGTCTCAAACTATCCGCTCTCGGGTGAACTACGGGTACTCTTTGGGCGGAATCATTGCGTCGACTTATCCTCGTGCCTTGCCACTATCACGGCAATAAGCGGGCCATCTCGCGTAACTCATCTCCTCTGCTCCGGTGTGGGGTGGAGGCTCAGTCTTGTGGTCTCGGCAGCTTCTTTGGCTCTCACTTCTCTTTGAAATTTGGCGGCGTCGCAAAACTCGCCGTCTGAAGTACTATCTCAGGTAATGACCGGGCCTGTGCCCTCGTACTCCTCTGTATTATACTAGCAGCTCCCTCGGCTGTCTTGCCCACCTGGGCCCGGGTTGCCTTGCGCGGAGGCATAACTGGTAAAAGCGGAAATCGTCGGAGGGTCAACTTATCACACGGCTACAAGGCACGATCTCGGAATGAGAAGAATGAAACCAATCCTAAATGTCCTGCGACCTCCGATTATAGATGTGGTGCACAACACACCGATAATCAAGACTCTACTGAACGCGATGCAGACACTTTCCGAGGATTAATCGCTCACGATACCACTTTTGTCACGACCGTTTGAACGTGGTCGTGCTACCGGGCACCCTAGTGATACAACATCGAGAGAAAAACGGAAATAAAACATAAACATGAAACAAGAGATATGATAAATAAGCAGGCCAACCAAAGCGATTTGCCTTACGTATATATATAAAAGCGACGAGTTATCCTTTTACAAATTACGCCACAACGGTACTATAGACCTCAGAAAGTGACAACAACTATGGCGGGACGGGGCCCCGCCATACCACGAATGAACAAGAACCTCTGACTCGGGTAACATGCCAAAAGATAAGCCTCAGAAAGCGGGGCTTCAACCTGTTGGCGTGATCCATGGCGAGGATCCTGGCCGATGTACCTCTACTGCGGCATGACGCGGCCCGAAGGAGGTCGATCTGGCAGTACCAAGTATGTGGCGAAAAATCACGTAAATGAAATCATAACGATCATATAAAGCGGGAGGCATGTATGATAACAAAGCTACGATTCTGATATAAAAGTAGTCATGTCAAGTCGGGGACTCGCCTCGAGTCATCCTCCGTGCGTGGAACTTCTTCCGCCAGCTGCCGTGATCTAGGTATAAGTCATGTGATACGTATAGCATGTCTCGGCCCGTCTCATGGACTCGAGGTGAAATCGTATGGAATACATTCGGTCCATCTCGTGGACTCGGTATCCAAATCGTGGTATCGTTCGGTTCATCCGTGAGCAGCGGTGTCGTGTGGAATACATTCGGTTCATCCCGTGAGCAGCGGTGTCGAGTGAAATACATTCGGTTCATCCATGAGCAGCGGTAGTCGAATGAAATATATTCGGTTCATCTCATGAAACGCGGTAGTCAGTGAAATACATTCGGTTCATCCATGAATGCGGTAGTCGAGTGAAATATTTCCCGATTAAATCCCGTGAACGCGGTAGTCGAGTGAAATACATTCGGTTCATCCCGTGAACGGTAGTCGAGTGAAATACATTCGGTTCATCCGTGAGCAGCGGTATAAACGCCATAACAAATCGATCGACCTCCGTGAGAGGCGGTGGTATAAATCTGATCTTGCACAACAAGGCTATCACGCGAACATAGGCAAGTTACACACAACTCAAAGTACTTTCATTTTATGCCAAAATCCGGTTCGACCCCAAAGTATTACGTCGTTAAATTCTTTTAAAAGATCGATTCCTTTATAAAGTCACGATACGTAGTATTAAAAATAGAGTGACTCACATTTTTAAGTAAACCAGAACACTTTCTTTTTAAAATCCAGCAACAACATTCTTTTCAAAAAGTTCAAGTTTGCCTAATTTCAAATACTCAAAGTCTCTTACTTTAGAAAGGTTTCATAGTTCATAGTCTTAATCTCTTTTAAAACAATTGAGTAACATATGTCTTATGTGTGAGCAGTTTATTCTTGTTTATAACAATCTTATCACGTGACCATGATCTAGGAAATGTAATACAATTTTGTCTTATCTTAGCTTCTATGCAGATGGAGGTTTCTACTGGTTTTAATATAATTACGTATTTGTCAATACATTTTCCTTTGTTAACGCTGCAGTGGTTCGTTCGATACTTATTCTCATTTCCGAAATCAGTAAAACATTATTCTTTAAAAAACTAAGTACTCATTACTCACAAATGAGGTTTCAGACTTCTTAACAACTTTCATATCAATTCAATTAAGTTAAGTCTCTTATCTTTTAAGATCAAGTCTCTTAACTTCTAAAATCAATAAACCATTCTTTTTATCTTTCTTAAGTCGTTATACCTAACTTCCCATAAAGCTAGTATAACTCTTAATCTTTTAAAACCAAGTATTACTCTTCTTTCAAAAACGATTCTTAACTCTTTTGAAATACTTCAAGATTCTTATTATTCAGGCTTAAGTCAAAAGACATTGACGTAAAACTACATTCAGTTAACACACGTACGTCTACCGTACTATATATATATTCTTTTAAAATATCATGCTCAAGAGGATAGGAAGAATCACATACCTCGCGACGATTATCGACTATCAGCAAATAGCTCCAAAGTACTGTAATCCTGCTAGCCTTTTTCACTTCTTGAGTAGAATCGCTACTCGCGATCTTCAACCTATAATGGTCATACAAGTCTATCAGCGTCTAGACTACTCGTAAAATAATTCTGAATCTGATTCCTTTATTCTACGAAAAATTGGGTAGCACTTCCCTACGCCAAACTACACAAGTCTCTGTAAATCTGATCCCATGTAAATCTGATTACTGTCACGACCGATTAAGGCGTGGTAGTGCCTTACCAGGGCACCACTAGTGATACAACATCAGTGTCAGTGGAACATAAAGCGATACAAGACATATTATGAAATATGAAACAATAATCGAGAAAGACTTGCCTTTGGCATGTAAATAACAACTTTTTCAACATGAGCAGTTTAATCCTTTTTACAAACCACGCCCACGCGTACTACGGACCTCTAAGAATGATATGACAACAATGGCGGAGCAGGGCCGCCAAACCACGAATGTAAACACTTACTGACGAGGACTATACGTGATAAGCCTCGGAGAAAGCGGAGCTTCCCAACGCTGGCGTGACCACGAGAGCTAGGATCAGCGCTGGTGTACCTCGACTGCGGCGTGAGCGGCCCAGAAGGAGGTCGATCTGACAGTGCAGAGTATGTGAAACTAAAAATCACGTAAATGAAATCATAATAGTCTATAAAGCGGGAGACATGTATGATAAGCAAACTACGATTCACAACAAATAGCGATCATGTCAAGTCGAGGACTCACGCCCTCAAAGTCATCACAATAAAACCGTGCGGGGCAAATGCGAAGGCATAGCCGACTACTAAGACCCACGATACCAAAAATACCACAAAGCGTATCCGAGGTCTTTCTAGACGCACCATGATCGGCGGCCACTCGCGCGCAATATCAATGTCGCGTCTATCCACTGGAACTCTCGCGACTCGCAT
This sequence comes from Przewalskia tangutica, assembly GCA_029844215.1. NCBI lineage: Eukaryota > Viridiplantae > Streptophyta > Magnoliopsida > Solanales > Solanaceae > Przewalskia > Przewalskia tangutica. The sequence goes on from CM056718.1 coordinate 113,259,655, forward strand.
AGGTCACACGGACCGCGTGAGGTATTCCTCGAATCGTGGTCCTGCACCGCTGAGGTATACCGCATCGGCGGCAATAACCCTCGGTATCCGCTGGGCTCCGCGACCGCGTAGTCTCAAAAGACCGCATAGTCTCAGCGGACGCGTAGGAATCCCCGCGTCGGGCTAAACACCGGAATGATCAATCCGGAGCTCTGCGCGCTCGCGTAGTCACGAGGACCGCATAGGCGTAAAGACCGCATCAAGGGTGGCAAGCCCTCGGTATAATAAGTCAAAGGGGTATGTGATACAATAATAGTACAACGGGCTTAACGCTTAACAACGTAAGCCTGACAAGAATGACCCCTTACATCACGATCACACAAGATACTAACACACGTAGCATCCTAACATTTTCAATTATCACATCAACAAGAAAGTATTTACAAGGCTATCTCAAACCAACACAATCAAGTTATTCACACAAGGTACTTTAAGCTAACAAGTTCGGTATCTACCCACAAAGTACTTCATACATTAAATCTTTTAAAAGATCCGTGGCTTTCATAAGTCACACTGATACGTAGTATAAAATAGAGTGGTATCTTTTAAATAAACCAAAACACTTACCTTTGTAAAATCAAGTAACAACATTATTTTCCAAGCGTCAAGTTTGCCTAATTTCAAATATTCACGTTTCTTATTTTAGAAAGGTTTAGTAGTTCATAGTCTTATTCATTTAAGAATATAATTCTCTTTTAAACAATCGAGGAACATAAGTCTTATATGTGAGTAGGATATTCTTGTTTATAACAATCTTATTACAATGGTAGTGATCTAGGAAATATCATTTTGTCTCATCTTAGCTTACATGCGGATGGAAGTTTCTCTTGGTTTTAATAATACTTAATCTGTCAAAACATTTCCTTTTATTAGCAGCTGCGGTGGTTTGTCGATACATTCGATTTCGAAATCGATAAAACATTCTTAAGCCGTTATACCTAACTTCCCGTAAAGCTAGTATAACTCTTAAGTTTTCAAAAACCAAGTATTACTTCTTCTTTCCAAATGATTCAAAAATCTTTTGAAATACTTCAAGTTCTTTATTAACACATAACAAGCGGTTATAGTTCAAACGATTACCTTTTAAAAACCACAGTATCTTCTTACCAACATAAAGTTGTCATAACCAACTTCCCATAAAGCGTTATAACACTTTATGTTTTAAACCAATCAAATACATTTAGCACGTATGCGTCTCTCGTACTACATAGTTCACACATATCATGCTTTAGAAGAGATAGGAAGAGGTTCACATACCTCGCGGCAGTATCGACTAATAGCAAAAGCGCTCAGTACTTCAAACCGTCGGCTACTCCTTAGCGATGGATCGCGCCACACGTGGTACTTGACCTATAAGGCCACAGTGCGCTTATTAACATTTAGATCCTTCGTAGAACATTCTCACGAAAATTGGCGTACCTCCCATGACAGCGTAAATCTCCTCGCTTTGTCGGTAGGCTACGAAGCCAACCGGGGGTTATACATCTAACGACGGGTACAATTCTACTCCGCGTAAAAGCTACACAAGTCTCTTGTAATGTCTGATCTATATAAAACAGTTCGATTACTCTTCTTTGAAAAGGTTTCTTATTATTGGGCTTAAGTCCAAAGACATTGCCGACAACAACGTTCATTCTATATATATAGTATACTTCAACTATATAGTCTAACAATCATGTAATTTCCAATTACAATAGAGGACAAGATATTTACCTCGATAAGCCCATAATTATCGAGTTTAAATGTCGATCTGAGCAAGGTTTAGCTCTACTCAGTGTGCTCAACCGCTCAACAACCCAGAAGTTCTAACCAACTTCTACTTAATACTCAACTAAGCGTGGAGATTTTCCTTAGGGTTTGGTTTTGTGTGGAAGGAAGTATAATAGTATTTACAGGCTTTTCAGTATAAGTATAACCTTAGAATACTACAAGGTATACGGCTAAGGTAATTTGGGCATTATAACAATACTTTTGAGAGTATTTCTACCAAGAGAGGGGGTATTATCAAAGCAACTAGGCTAGGGGTACCAGCATTGCCCGAGGAGGGGTGGCTACCCTCGGCCTACCCAGTGGGGAACTCTCGGAGGGGAAGAGGGCTCTCGGCCAAGGCACTACACTAAGGGGAGGAAGAAGCTTTCAAGACTTAGGCAATTTGTGGATGAATTAGTCTTCAAAGGGGGTATTTATAGGTCTAGCAAAGGCCAACCAATGGCGAATCTTGCCAAGTGCAAGGCAAGTGTAGGGCAAGATCTTGCCAAGTGCACCTTAACCAACTACACACAAAATATCCTACCAACTACTTGACAAAATAGTCACCATTTAGTCACTCTGCGCCGCTGATGAGAGGGTGCCAAGTGGCGCCCTCTTGTTGGTCCAAAATGTTTAGTCTCTCGGAAAAATCCATAAAAATTAAAAATGACATAGCGGAAATTCCCTACGAAGCGTGAAAGCGTTTAGTCGAAAAGCGACTCTAATCGGGTGTTGTGCACAAATAAATTTCGGCCAAGCTACTTTCTCAAGTTCAAATTTTCTACGTCGTCCTTACGTACATACTGCAAATACGGTATAACATTCTCCCCTCGTAGAAACATTCGTCGAATGTTCCTTAGAATCTCAAAACAAGCGTCGCCGATATAGTCTTCACTACCGTACTTACGAAACAATCACGCCTGATAGCCCACGAAACAAGCTGCGCAAAATACTTACATCCAAGTCCACGAGGAAAAACACCTCTAATCGTCACCACAAAACACTTCTCAGGGTCTAAAATATACTTCCTTCGCACTTTCTCCACGCGAAAGAAATGATCACATCTACGCTCGCCATACACGCCGCTTCTTCCGCTACGTGTCGTACCGCTTCTCGTACACTCGAATTCATACCACATGATACCACTTTTGTCACTTTGCGAGGCATAAACCTTCTCGGCGACCCGACAAATGATGCCGGACTGCGTCGATCACGCTGCGGTGTCGTACACCCAAACTCTTGATCTTTGCCGGTTTAAAACTTCGGGTTACTATCTCTAACGTGGTCATCATTAGCGGGAACACTCTGGATGGACCTCGATACTTTCCGATCATAACAATACGAAAGGCCGGACATCTGCCTCCTAAGTCGGACGGCAAAAGCTAACATATAGGCAACGGCCTATTCTTCACATGGACTCAACGGCCCCAGTAACTTTCGGGCTAAGTTCCTCTGTCTTCCAAAACTCGTCACACCCACCGGGGTGGTGCTTTCAAGAAGATCGGCCGTCGACCTAAACTCTGGCGTCGTCGCCGATTATCCGCACGATTTCTGAGTGCGGAACCTCTTCTAGACAAGCTTTACTCTATCCACGATCTGCTGGAACAAGCTGAACCAACTATCTGAATCCACGCCAACACCGAACCAATCGGCCGTGACTCGCACATCCGCCCTGAAGGCTTCGTAAGGCGACATCCGAACAACGAAATGGTAGCTTAAACACTCCTTCAACGGAGACAACAATTCTCGCAACTATCCGCGAAATCGAACAACGGCGAGGCGAATGTGATTCGAGACTTACTCGAGTTCCTAACCTTGCACTGGTAAAACCTCCGAGAAAAGCAGTATGACACAGGCTCCACATGCGACATAAGGTGAAGGTAGGCACCGTGCGACCTTACAACTTTACGATATATCATCTCGTATAACCTCTGCCGAGTACCACGGTCTTTGCTAGAAGACAACGGTGACCTCGCCGGCCCGACTGCGGTCGAATCGTCCACGAACTCGTCTGTTGGTCAACTAAACTTGGGCCTAACACCCTCACAACCTAACACAAGGCGGGACCACACGGCTGACCCCACCACCAAACCTACGCGGGTTGACCGCGGCGTGGCCCGACGGCAGCCAGCGCCTTGATACTAGCTCCGATCCGAACAATCTCGCTAATCACGTTTGAAAACCTGGCGGTCTTAGCTCAACTACCCCCTTTCGTTCCACACTACTAGGGACTATCCCAACATAACTCACGTGCACTATGCACTTGGATAAAGTCAAACATAACATTACACCTTTTCTCGAGATGGCCTCACCTCTAAGGTCTTTACGTAGAAGCTCAAGGCTCGCGCCTACTATCCCCCAATCTTACTCGGTTAAACAACCGTGATCTAATCACGACTAACACCGGCTATCGAACATAACACTTAAGGTATACTCACCTTATCACACATCTGAGATCTCTGAGGGTTAAAGATATATCTATATCTCTTGCTTCTCCCTTAGTCGTTCTAATCAAACTGCCGTGAAGGCGTAGCTAAGGAAGGTGACGAACTACCCACCGGCGATGCGAAGGCAAGGTCCTCTGCTAGGTCACCCGTTCGACACATGGCCCCGGCGGCGCGTACAACAAGTACCAACTAAAAGCGACATTCCGGGATGGCGTGCGCCAATGAGCGGAAGCTGCGGAGTTCTAACCAACTCCTGCGTATCGAGCGTCACGAAATCCGTGGAAGACCACTCCGCGTTGTGGATGTGCATAATCAAATCTATTTGGTGAGGTGACTCGCCTCGAAAGTTACCAAAGGACCTTCTTTGCTCAGCCTCTTCTGTCGCTTGGTTAACGCGTCGATCTCTACGTTTCTCGGCTGCGTGTATAAGCTCGCATTAGGCCATGCTCGAAGCCTAAGCGAAGAACTACTCTTGCACAACCCTCTCGTTGATATTCATCAAGACTCGCGGTACATCGGTATACTCTGGTAGTTAAATCCATAGCTAATGCGGTCGCCTCTTTGCAATCCATATTCTCTCTGTTCACAGTGGTAGGCGAAGGTTCAAATATCATGGCGCGATGGAGCGCCGCCCGTGCTAAACTTTCTTGGGGCTAGTGATGTCGCGAAATCCCGAATGAAGCACCTAACTCGGGTGATGATTGGGCACGTGCCCTCGTAACCCTCTGAACTCTACTCGCGACTCCGCCATGCCTTGCCCTCACGGGCGGGTTTGCCCTACGCGGAGGCATAATGATAAGAAATAATTTCGTCGGAGGGTCGACTTACAACACGACTCTAAGGCACGATCTCGAGTGAGAAGAATAGAAACCAATCCTAAATACCTATAGCCTCACGATTATTGATGTGGTGCACAACCACGCGATAATCGAGACTCTGCGGATCTGATGCGTAGACACTTTCAGGATTAAGCGCTCTGATACCACTTTTGTCACGACCGATTAAGGCGTGGTGGTGCCTACCGGGCACCCTGGTGATACAACATCGAGTAATCGTGAACATAAAGCGATACAAGACATATTATGAAATATGAAACAATAATCGAGAAAGACTTGCCTTTCGGCATGTAAATAACAACTTTTTCAACATGAGCAGTTTAATCCTTTTTACAAACCACACTTGCAGCGATACTACAGACCTCAAGAATGATATGACAACAATGGCGGAGCAGGCCGCCAAACCACGAATGTAAACACTTACTCTGACGGGGACTATACGTGATAAGCCTCGGAGAAGCGGAGCTTCCCAATGGCTGTGACCACGAGAGCTAGGATCAACGCTGGTGTACCTCGACTGCGGCGTGAGCAGCCCCGAAGGAGTCGATCTGGCAGTGCAGAGTATGTGAAACTAAAAATCGTAAATGAAATCATAATAGTCTATAAAGCGGGGAGACATGTATGATAAGCAAACTACGATTCACAACAAATAAGCGATCGTATGTCAAGTCAGGGACTCCCGCCCTCAACGTCATCACAATCACCCCGTCCGGGGGAAGTACGAAGGCATCGCCGACTACTAAGCCCCCCAGTACCCCAAATGCCATACACTGTATCCCAAGGTCTTTCTAGACCGCACCACGTAATCGAAGGCGGCCACTGCGCCGCAATATCGATGTCGCGTCTATCCACTGGAACTCTCGCGACTCGCGTAGGTCACACGGACCCGCGTGAGGTATTCCTCGAATCATGGTCCCGGACGCTGAGGTATACCCGCGTCGGCGGTAACCCTCGGTATCCGCTGGGCTCCATGACCGCGTAGTCTCAAAAGACCGCATAGTCTCAACGGACCGCATAGGAATCCCCGCGTCGGGCTAAACACGGAATGATCAATCACGGAGCTACCGCTCGCGTAGTCACGAGGACCGCATGGCCGTAAGACCGCGTCAAGGGTGGCAAGCCCTCGGTATAATAAGTCAAAGGGTATGTGATACAATAATAGTACAGCGGGCTTAACAAGCGTAAGCACAACAAGAATGACCCCACATCACGATCACACAAGATACTAACACACGTAGCATCCTAACATTTTCACTTATCACATCAACAAGAAAGTATTTACAAGGCTATCTCAAACCAACACAATCAAGTTATTCACACAGGTACTTTAAGCTAACAAGTTCGGGTATCTACCACAAAGTACTTCATACATTAAATCTTTTAAAAGATCCGTGGCTTTCACATAAGTCACCTGATACCGTAGTATAAAATAGAGTATTGTCTTTTTAAATAAACCAAAACACTTACCTTTGTAAAATCAAGTAACAACATTATTTTCCAAGCGTCAAGTTTGCCTAATTTCAAATATTCACGTTTCTTATTTTAGAAAGGTTTAGTAGTTCATAGTCTTATTCATTTAAGAATATAATTCTCTTTTAAACAATCGAGGAACATAAGTCTTATATGTGAGTAGGATATTCTTGTTTATAACAATCTTATTACTGGTAGTGATCTAGGAAATATCATTTTGTCTAAATCTTAGCTTATGCGGATGGAAGTTTCTCTTGGTTTTAATAATACTTAATCTGTCAAAACATTTCCTTTTATTAGCTTTGCGGTGGTTTGTCGATACACATTACGATTTCGAAATCAGTAAAACATTCTTAAGCCGTTATACCTAACTTCCCATAAAGCTAGTATAACTCTTAAGTTTTCCAAAAACCAAGTATTACTTCTTCTTTCCAAATGATTCAAAAATCTTTTGAAATACTTCAAGTTCTTTATTAACACATAACAAGCCAGTTATAGTTCAAACCAGTTACCTTTTAAAAACCACAAGTATCTTCTTACCAACATAAAGTCATATAACCAACTTCCCATAAAGCCGTTATAACACTTTATGTTTTAAATAATCAAATACATTTAGCACGTATGCGTCTGCCGTACTACATAGTTCCACATATCATGCTAGAAGAGATAGGAAGAGGTTCACATACCTCGCGGCGGTATCGACTAATAGCAAAAGCGCTCAAGTACTTGAAGTCGGCTACTCCTTAGCGATGGATCGCGCCACGTAGTACTTCACTATAAGGCCACAAGGCGCTTATTAACATTTAGATCCGCCGTAGAACATTCTACGAAAATTCGGCGACCTCCCCATGCCAGCGTAAATCTCCTCGCTATCGTAGGCTGCGAAGCCAACCGGGGGTTATACATCTAACGACGGGTACAATTCTACTCACGGAAAAGCTACACAAGTCTCATGTCTGATCCTATGTAAAAAGCGATTCGATTACTCTTTCGAAAAGGTTTCTTATTATTGGGCTTAAGTCGAAGACATTGCCGACAACAATACGTTCATTCTATATATATAGTATACTTCAACTATATAGTCTAACAATCATGTAATTTCCAATTACAATAGAGGACAAGATATTTACCTCGATAAGCCCATAATTATCCGAGTTTAAATGTCGATCTGAGCAAGGTTTAGCTCACTACTCAGGTGTGCTCGACCGCTCCAACCAACCCTAGAAGTTCTAACCAACTTCTACTTAATACTCCAACTAAGCGTGGAGATTTTCCTTAGGGTTTCGGTTTTGTGTGGAAGGAAGTATAATAGTATTTACGGGCTTTTAGTATAAGTATAACCTTAGAATACTACAAGGTATCTGGCTAAGGTAATTTGGGCATTATACAATACTTTTGAGAGTATTTCTACCAAGAGAGGGGTATTATACGAAAGCAACTAGGCTGGGGTACCACGGCTAGCACCCAGGAGGGGTGGCTACCCTCGGCCTACCAGCTGGGGAACTCTCGGCAAGGGGAAGAGGGCTCTCGGCGAGCACTACACTAAGGGAGGAAGAAGCTTTCAAGACTTAGGCAATTTGTGGATGAATTAGTCTTCAAAAGGGGTATTTATAGGTCTAGCAAAGGCCAACCAATGGCGAGATCTTGCCAAGTGCAAGGCAAGTGTAGGGCCAAGATCTTGCCAAGTGCACCTTAACCAACTACACACAAAATATCCTACCAACTACTTGACAAAATAGTCACCATTTCGTCCACTCTACCGCCACCAATGAGAGGGTGCCAAGTGGCGCCCTCTTGTTGGTCCAAAATGTTTCGTCTCTCGGAAAAATCCATAAAAATTAAAAATGACATAGGAAATTCCCTACGAAAGGCTGAAAAGCGTTTCGTCGAAAAACGACTCTAATCGGGTGTTGTGCACAAATAAATTTCGGCCAAGCTACTTTCTCAAGTTCAAATTTTCTACGTACGTCCTTACGTACATACTCTGGAAATACGGGGTATAACAAGTTCAGTCTTCTTCTTTAATATTCTTCTGATGTGATATCAATTCAATTCTCTTCTTTTATACCATCCTTCTATTACAGTTCAATTCTCTTCTGTAATATCCTTCTATGTATCTTATATTCATTTCTATACTACTACAGTATGTAATTTCCAATTACAATAGAAGGACAGTAGTACTTACCTCGATAAGCCCAAAATTATCCAAGTTTAATGTCGATCCTGAGCAACGTTTAGCTCCTATTCTGAACGCTCCAATTCGCTCCCAGAAACCCTTAGAAGTTCTACACAACTTCTACTTAACACTTCAACCGACTATGAAGATTTTTCTTAGGGTTTCGTTTAGTGGCTAAAGGGAGTATAATAGTATTTCTGGGCTTTTAGTATAGGTATAACCTTGGAATACTACAAGGTATTTGGGCCAAGGTATTTTGGAATAGTGATACTTGGAGAATACTTTTCTACCAAGGGGAGGTATTTCTGAAAACAACTAGGCAAGGGGGTTCGGCGAGGCCTCACAGGGGAGGGGGAGCTCTTTTGGACGAGAGCCTTGCTAAGAGGGGAGGGATTTTTAGACTTGGAAAAATGATTTGTGGATGAAGAAATGGTCTTGCATTAGAGGGGTATTTATAGGACATTCAATAGTCAAGATTGAGCCAAGTGGGGGGCAAGTGGAGGGTCAAGATTTGGACAAGTGTTTGTGGGTCCCACTTGCTCATCTACCACACAAAAATATCTACAAAATATCCTACCTAACCCTTGACCAAAACAAGGCAAAAAAAACGCCCAAGTTTCATCCACTTGAGGGTGACAAGTGTCACCCTCCCGTTGGTTCAAAATATTTCATCTCTCGGAAAAATCCGCAAAAATAATAAATGACATAGCCGTAATTTTCCCTTATGAGAAGTCGGAAAAGCGTTTCGTCGGAAAACGATTCTTTTCGCTAGTTGTGCACAAAATTTCGTCTCTTAGTCTACTTTAAGGCTTAAACTTTTGTACGTACGCCCTCACGTACATACTCTGAAAATACGAGGTATAACATTATCCCACTAATCAAGTCACGAAAACCTAGTGGTCTTCTTAGCTTAACTACTCTCTTATAATTCACACCACTCAGGGACTTATCACACAATTATACCCCTCGTATTCTATGCACTCCGACAAAGGTCAATCGTAAACAAAATCTTTTACTCAAGACGGTCTCGCATCTAAGGTCTCCACGTATAATATTCTAAGGTTCACACCTTCCATGACCCCAAACTTACCTCTTCAACTAATCATGTTCTCTAAATCACACTTAACACAATGCTATCCGTATAGCACTCACACGTATCCCCATAACAACATAACCAAGTCTCTTGGGGCTAAAGGTATCTCTGTAACTCTTGCCTTACTTCCTCTTTGTCGCTCTAACCATAACCACTGCAGTGCGCTAGCTATATAAGGCGATGAACCGACCACCGATCCGAAAGTGAGTCTCTATCTGTGCTACCTGCAGTCGGACAAACTCTCACCAAATGGCCTGTTGGCATGGCATACTATTTGTCGAGCGATGCGACACTCCCATAATGGAGTCTATTATAATGGCCACAACGAGGTAGGGTGACCTCATCGACTAACACCCCTTCTCCGAACAATGAACCCATGGCCCGACCGGTGGTGAGTCATCCCTCTTGTATCCCTCCTACTTGGACATCCTCCCATCACATGGCCCTGACGGCTGCAAGTATAAAAAAATCTCCCATATTAGCACGACACCCTGTGGATCATCCTCAGCTCTCTATCCATAGAACTCTGGCGAACTGCAACTCAAGAAATCCCGAAGTCTCAGACTATCGGATCTAGGGTGAATCACTGGTACTGCCGGAACCACCGGCTCCCGTCCGTCCTCATATCTTGCCACGATCCTAGCTAGTAACTGGGCGACCTCTTGAACTCATATCCTCGGCTCCTGGCCGTGGTACTGGAGGCTCAGGTATCGTGGCCTCAGTAGAAACTGTTGCCGCTCTAAACTCTGTTGGGACTAGCGGCGTCATAAAACTCGTCGTCTGAAGTACTATCTCAGGTAATGACCAGGCATGTGCCCTCATAACCTTACGTGCTCTATTCGCAGCTCCTCTGCCGCGCCTCACAGGCTCTGGTTGCCTTGCGTAGAGGCATAACTGGTACACACGAGTACGTCCGAGGGAGTCCAACTTATAACACAGCTCTAAGGCACGATCTCAGAGTGAGAAGAATGGAAACCAATCCTACATATCCTGTAGCCTCCTGATTATAGATGTGGTGCACAACACACCGATAATCAAGACTCTACTAGACACGGTCTTTAGACACTTTCCGAGGATTAACTGCTCTGATACCACTTTTGTCACGACCGATCCGGGCGTGGTAGTGTCTTACCGGGCACCCTAGTGATACAACATCGGAGAAAATCGTGAAATAAAAACTAAAACATGAGACAAGACATAAAGTATGAAACATGCTAACCAAAACGGTCACCTTCCTGAATATATACATATATGTATCAACCTGAACAGTTAAATCCTTTTACAAACCCTGCCCACAACAGTACTACAGACCTCTAAGAATGTAACCATAACTATGACGGGACAGGGCCCCGCCATACCACGAATGTACAAGTATCTACACGGCGGACTATACCAAAGATAAGCCTCGGAGAAAGCGGAGCTTCTCAAAGCTGAGCGTGATCCTATGGCGCGGATCCACAACGATGTACCTCTACTGCGGCATGAACGCGGCCCCGAAGTCGATGCAACAGTACCAAGTATGTGGCGAAAATCGTAAATGAAATCATAGTAGTCCATATAAAGCGGGAGACATATATGATAGCAAACTACGATATACATAATATGTAGCGATCCGCGTCAGTCGTGACTCACGCCCTCAAAGTCATCACTCAAATATAACTATGGGTCTCACGCCCACAACATCAATCATGCGTGGAATACCTTCTTCACTACCGGTCTATGATATAATAACACCTAAGTACACATGAGCAGCGAGTCCCATGTGTCATAAAAGCTGTCGGCAAGTCTGAAGGCTAACTACCGGATACCAAGCGTCATCAATCGGCCGGGGCAAATGCGAAGGCAACTACGAGATACCAAGGCCGTACCAACAAATCTACATAACCATACCACGAAGGCGGCCCGGGCAAATCTGAAGCCAACTACGGATACCAAGCTGCGCCCGCGTAGCTGGCGGAGGCAAATCACGAACTAACTACGGTCTGGCGGAATCACGAGACCCGTCCACAAACTGAGCGGGGCAAGTCTGAGGCCAACTACGGATACGAGGAAAGCGACCACGACTTGGGGCAAGTGCGAGCGACTACCGGATACCAAGCGAATCGGTAAAACCTCGCGGAGATCTAGTCCATGGAATAATAATCCTAATGGGCCGTGCAGTGGGCCACCCAACGTGTCGATGGGTCCGTGATCAAGAATACCATGACCGCCCTCCATCGAGAGAGCGGTGGTATAGAATTACAATACTAGCGACAAAGCTATCACACGCAAACGTAGGCAAATTACACACAACTCGAGGTACTTTCATTTTATGTCAACAATACGGGTTTCAAATCCCAAAATATTACCTACTTTCATTCTTTTAAAAGACCTCTTTTTACGTAAAAGATACTAATACTCGTAGTATCAAAAACACATTTCCTTTTCAAACCAAATTACTTTACTTTCGTAAAAACCTTTACAAGGCTTTTAAAATCAAGTACTCTATACTTTTTAAACCAAGTGCCTTCCTTTTAAAACAACATCAAGTATACTCTTTAAAACTCAAATACTTACTCTTTTCAAAACAAGTAACCTATACTTAAATCAAGTTACCATTTCAAAACCAATGATAAAACCATTCTTTTGCTTTCATAAAGTCGTTATAACTAACTTCCCATAAAGCTGTTATAACACTTTATGTTTTAAACCAATTTAAGACAAAACCATGTCTCTCTTTTAAACCAAAAACTCTTCAATTCCTCAAGTCTCTTTTCTTTTAGAAACCAAGTTCCTTTTAAAGGCCAAATACCCATTTCTCATAAAAGCGGTTTCACAACTGTTTAACACAAACCAAGTTCTTAATATTTCCTATCAAGTCATTTATAAGTCAAGTCTCTTATCTTTCAAGATCAAGTCTCTTAACTTCTAAAATCAATAAATCATTATTTTACCTACATAAAGTCGTTATAACTAACTTCCCATAAAGCTATTATAACACTTTATGTTTTAAACCAACGAATTCACTTAGCGTATGCGTCTGCATCTTCACGTAGTTCCACAACAATCATGCTAGAAAAGATAGGAAGAGGTTCACATACCTCGCGACGATTATCGTGTTATACCCCGTAGTTCCAGGGTATATATGTGAGGATGTACGTACGAGAATACGACAGAAAGTTTGGAAAGAATGAAAGATGTGATTTTTCGACGGAAAAGTTTCCGGTTTTTGTGAAGAAAAAGGTTCGTTAATGGGAATTGGATTCCCAGATTTGGTAATTGGACTTCTTGGATTATATTTGAATTTTGAGATTTTATTTTCAGAAATGGTCACGTGGGGCCCACGGGAGAAATTTACGATTTTGTGGGGCCCACTTTGTTTTTGAGATTTTCGGTATTTTGGATATTTTCGGAAGACGAAATATTTTGGGCGAGTAAGGGGGCGACACGTGTCACCCCCCTTGTGTGGCCATGTGGTAGAAATTGGTGAATGAGTGGCTAGCGGCTTGTCCGCTTGGCGAATGGCCCAACAAGTGGCAAGCCACTTGTCTTGTGAAATCGTTGGCCATGTGGTGTGGTGGGACCCACACACACATGGCCCAATCTTGACCACACACCTTGCTTGATCTTGACCCTTGAACCCTCTATAAATACCCCCTTAGTTGAAGAGTAAAATTCATTCCACACTTGAGCTTTTCCAAGCAAAATACTCCCTCCCCTTTGAAGTGTTTTCGTCCCTCCCCCCTATTGTGTAAGAAAAATACTTTGAGTATTATTGTATAGTCCCAAATACCTTGGCCTAGTATCCCTAGTAGTATTCCAAAATTGTTTTAATACTAGGAGCCCGAAAATACTACTTTTTCCAAAAGTCGCAAAATGAAACCCTAGAAAAATCTTCATAAGCTTGGTTGAAGTGTTAAAAGAAGTTGTTTAGAAACTTCTAAGGGTTGCTTGGAGCGGGTTGGAGCGTAAGGATTTGGATCTAAACGTTGCTCAGGATCGACTTATAATCTTGGATAATTTTGGGCTTATCGAGGTAATGATCTATGTCCCCCTATTGTAATTGGATATTACATGTTGTAGTAGTTATACTTGAGTATATTATATTGGAAGGATGATTATAAAGGATTGAACTGTATTTACATTGGACTGTACTTACAGTAGACTTGTGTAGTATTATTGTGAAGCAGAATTGAACACGTCCGGTTAGACGTCTAATCCCCTGGGATTTGTTGGCCTGGTAGCGGGCATTGGTAGGGGAGGAGATTTGTGTGATAGCGGGGAGAGTCTTTGCCGAATTTTACGTAGAATAAGGAATCTTGCGGTTAGAATATTCTACGAAGAGATCTAGGAGTTGATAGGCGTTTTGTGGCCTTTATAGGTTGCGATGCCGAGTAGCGTATTCTACTTGAAGAGTGGAAAAGGCTAGCAGAGTTACAATACTGTGGAGCGTTTTGCTAATTGTCGATAATCGTCGCGAGGTATGTGAACCTCTTCCTATCTTTTCTAGCATGATTGTTGTGAACTATGTAGTACGGTGAGCGTCGTGTGCTAAGTGATTTGGTTGGTTTAAAACATAGGGTGTTATAATAGCTTTATGGGAAGTTAGTTATAACGACTTTATGTAGGTAAAAGAATGGTTTATTGATTGTAGAAGTTAAGAGACTTGATCTTAAAAGATAAGAGACTTGACTTATAAACGACTTGATTTTGAAGGTTAAGAGACTTGATCTTGAAAGATAAGAGACTTGACTTATAACGACTTGTTTTCAGAAAAAGAGAAGTAACTTGATGTTAAGTATAGGTTACTTATTTTGAAAAGAGTAAGTTATTTGGGTTTTAAAAGAATACTTGTTGTTGTTTTAAAAGAAAAGAGACTTGTGGAATTGAAGAGTTTTTTGTTTAGAACATAAAGTGTTATAACAGCTTTATGGGAAGTTAGTTATAACGACTTTATGAAAACAAAGGAATGGTTTTATCATTGGTTTTAAAATGGTAACTTGACTTTAAAGGAGAAGTGTTTTGGTCTAAAAAGAAGGCATGGTATTATCTTAATTTGGTTTAAAAAGGAAGGTATGGAAGTTGTTTTGGTTTACTTAAAATGTTAGTCACTTTATTTTGATACTACGGGTATCGGGTGACTTTTGTAAAAGAAAATGATCTTCTAAAAGAATTTAACGTACGTAGTACTTTGGGGATTAAAACCTGAACTTTGGCATAAAATGAAAGTACCTTGAGTTGTGTGTAACGTGCCTATGTTTGCGTGTGATAGCCTTGTTGTGCAAGTGTTGTATTCTTATGTTACCGCGTCTCTCGATGGATGGTCCACGGGTATGCAGCCATGATGAGGGTTCGTTTCCCTGTTGATAGTGTTATTCCATGGACTAGCTCTCCATGAGGTTTTACTGATTCGGCCTTGGTATCTGGTGGTCGGCTTTCGTACTTGCCCCGTCTCGTGGCTGATTCGGCCTTGGTACCTGGTAGTTAGCCCTCACTTGCCAGATTCGGTTTAGTGGCGAAGTCTCGTGATCTGACGCTTGGTACACAGTAGTTAGCCCTCGTACTTGCCCCGGTCAGCTACGTGACACGGCCTTGGTATCTGGTAGTCGGCTTTCGTACTTGCCCCGTGTCAGCTTCGTGGTTTGGTTGTATAGTATTGTTAGTACGATTGTTATGACACAGGTGGGACCTAGTGTTCATGTGTACTTCTTGGTGTGATTATATCATAGACTGCCGGCAGTGAGGAAGGTATTCCACGGGCATGATTGATGTTGTGGGCGTGAGACCCATTGTTATACTTGAGTAATGACTTTGAGGGCGTGAGTCCCTGACTTGACTGTTTATATATTATGGACTGTAGTTTGGTTATCATTCATGTCTTTTGCTTTATATTGACTATTATGATTTCATTTACGATATTTTCTGATTTCACATACTTGGTACCTATTATCGACCTCGCCCGGCTGCGTTCATGTCGCAGGTAGAGGTACATCGGTTGTGGATCCGCGCTCTTAGGATCACAGTCCAGCGTTTTGGGAAGCTCCGTTTCTCCGGAGGCTTATCTTTGGTATAGTCCTGTCGGTGTAGTTACTTGTACATTCGGGGTATGGCGGGCCCTGTCGTCATAGTTATGGTTATATTCTTAGAGTGCATGAATCTTGTTGTGGGCAGGGTTTTGTAAAAGGATTTAACTGTTCAGTTTGATATATGTATATATTCAGGAAGGTGACCGTTTTGGTTAGTCTGGTTCATGCTTTATGACTTGTCTCATGTTTTAATTTTTATTTCCGCTGATTTTCTCTGATGTTGTATCACTAGGGTGTCCGGGGTAAGGCACCAGTCACGGGCCCGGGATCGGGTCGTGACATATCGACAATTAGAAAAACGCTCCACAGTACTGTAACCCTGCTAGCCTTTTCCACTCTTCAAGTAGAATACGCTACTCGTAGTACTGCAACCTATAAAGGCCACAAAACGCCTATCAACTCCTAGATCCCTTCGTAGAATATTCTAACTGCAAGATTCTTTATTCTCTGAGAAAATTCGCAACACCTCCCCGTAACCACACAAATCTCTCTACTCCGGCCCGCTACTGGGCAACAACTCCCGAGGATTATCGTCTAACCGGACGTGTGTACAACCTTGCCCAAATAAACTACAAGTCTCAGTAAATACAGTCAATGTAAATCTGATTTAATTCTATCAATCTTCTATCCTCATATAATATACTCAAGTATAATTACTACAACATGTAATATCCAATTACAATAGGGGACATAGATTATTACCTCGACAAGCCCAAAATTATCCAAGATTATATGTCGATCCTGAGCAACGTTTAGCTCCAATTCCTTACACTCCAACCCGCTCCAAGAGACCCTTAGAAGTTTCCAAACAACTTCTCTTAACACTTCAACCAAGCTTATGAAGATTTTCTAGGGTTTCATTTTGCGACTATTGGAATAAAGTAGCATTTCCGGGCTCCTAGTATTGAAATAAATTTGGAATACTACTAGGGATACTAGGCTAAGGTATTTGGGATTATACTACAATACTTAGAGTATTTCCTACACAAAGAGGGGGGTGGACGAAAATACTAAAGGGAAGGAGTATTGCCTTGGAAATTATTTCAAGTGTGGATGAAAATAAGTCTTGATATCAAGGGGTATTTATAGAACAATCAAAGGCCAAGATCAAGGCAAGTGTGTGGTGAGATCTTGGGAAAAGTGTGTGTGGGTCCCACCCTCCAAATGACTTCACAAAACTTGGGACAAGTGGCTTGCCACTTGTCCACCATTCGACAAAGCCAGTGTCAAGAAGCGGCCAACCATGGCCACATGGGGTGACACGTGTCGCCCACTGCTACCAAAATATTTCATCTTAGAAAATATCCAAAATGCGAAAATCTCAAAAACAAAGCGGGCCCCAAAGCAGTAAATTTCTCCCGTGGGCCCACGTGACCATTCAGAAAATAAAATCTCATAATTCTAATATAATCCAAGAAGTCCAAATACCAAATCTGGGAATCCAATTCCCATTAACGAAACTTTTCCTTCACAAAACGGAAACTTTTCCGTGAAAAATCACACCTTTCTTTCTTTCCAAAATTTACGCCGTATCCTCGTGCGTCGTCCCACATACATACCACGGAACTACGTGGTATAACGATTACCTCTACTGCGGCGTGAACGCGGCCCCGAAGGAGGTCGATAACAGTACCAAGTATGTGGCGAAAATCGTAAATGAAATCATAGTAGTCTATATAAAGCAGGAGACATGTATGATAACCAAACTACAATTCACAATAAATAAGCAGTCATGTCAAGTCAGGGACTCACGCCCTCAAAGTCACCACGCAAATATAACTATGGGTCTCACGCCCACAACATCAATCGTGCCCGTGGAATACCTTCGCCATCGCCGCGATCTATGATATAAAAGCACCAAGGAATACATGAACACGTGTCCACGCGTGTCATAATAAAACCGTCACGGGGTAATGCGAAGGCATAGCCGACTACTAAAACCCACGGTACCAACAAAGTCATAAAGCGTATCACGAGTGCATCTAGACCGCCACGTGATCGAAGCGCCACTCGCGCGATGTATCAAATGTCGCGTCTAATCCTGGAACTTCCGCGACTCGCATAGGCCACACATAGGCCCGCATGAGGTATTCCCGCGTCGAGGTAGCTACTCCCCGGCATCGTCCTGGACTCGCAGTCCGCATGGCCACATAGACCGCATGGCCATAAAGACCGTACACTAACCTGGAACTCTCGTAGCTCCGCATAGGTCCCCTGGACCCGCATGAGGTATTCTCGAATCATAGTCCCAGACTGCCTGAGGTATACCCCGCATCGGAGGGAAGCTTAACCCCCAGTATCATGTCAAGAGGTGAGTGGTACAATACTATCATAACGGCTTATCGTTAAACAACATAAGCATAATCAAGGGAAACCCCTTTACACAAACATCACAAGATACTAACACACGTAGCATCCTAACGTTTTTACTTATTAAATCAACAAGAAAGTATTACAAGGCTATCACAAACCAACACAATCAAGTTATTCACACAAGGTACTTTCTACTTTATGTTAACAAGTTTGGGTTTTTATCCCCAAAATACTTCATACATTAACTTTTTAAAAGATCCGTTTCATTCACAAAAGTCACACAATACCCGTAGTATAAAAATAGAGTGACTATCTTTTTAAGTAAACCAAAACACTTCCCTTTGTAAAATCAAGTAATCAACATTATTTTCCAAACGTTCAAGTTTGCCTAATTTCAAATGCTCAAGTTTCTCATTTTCGAAAGGTTTCGTAGTTCATAGTTTTAATCACTTAATAATATAATTCTCCTTTAAAACAATTTAAGAAACATATGCCTTATGCGTGAGTAGGTTATTCTTGTTTATAACAATCTTATTAAAGCAGCCATGATCTAGGAAATGTAATATCATTTTGTCTCATCTTAGCTTCTATGCAGATGGAGGTTTCTACTGGTTTTAATAATACTTATTAGTCAATACATTTCCCTTTATTAGCGCTGTTGTGGTTTGTTCGATACTTATTCTCATTTCCGAAATCAATATAAGGCGTTCATAAACAATTAAGTAAACCGTTCCTTTTATCTTTCTTAAGTCGTTATACCTAACTTCCCATAAAGCTAGTATAACTCCTTAAGTTTTAAACCAAGTATTACTCTTCTTTCAAAAACGATTCTTAATTCTTTTGAAATACTTCAAGATTCTTATTATTTAAAACTCAAGTCAAAAGACATCGGAGTAAAACCACATTCAGTTAACACACGTACGTCTACCGTACTATATATATATTCTTTTAAAATATCATGCTCAAGAGGATATGAAGAATCACATACCTCGCGACGATTATCGACAATTAGCAAAACGCTCCACGGCTATAACCCGGCTAGCCTTGTCCACCTTTCAAGTAGAACATGCTACTCGCAGAACATTCAACCTATAAAGGCCATATACGTCTATCAACGTCTAGACTACTCTGTAGAATATTCTAAGCAGGGGGGTTCTCTATTCTACGGAAAATCGGGCAGCACTTCCCTACCCGTTAAACTACACAAGTCTACTGCAAATACAGTCCTATGTAAGTACAGTTTAATCTTCTTCTTTAATATTCTCCTGATGTGATTTCAGTTCAATTCTCTTCTGTAATATCCTTCTATTACAGTTCAATTCTCTTCTGTAATATCCTTCTATGTATCTTATATTCATTTCTATACTACTACAGTATGTAATTCCCAATTACAATAGAAGGACAAGAGTATTTACCTCGGTAAGCCCAAAATTATCCAAGTTTAAATGTCGATCCTGAGCAATGTTTAGCTCCTACTCTGGGTGCTCCAACCCGCTCCAAACAACCCTTAGAAGTTCTACGCAACTTCTTCTTAATACTTCAACCGGCTATGAAGATTTTCCTTAGGGTTTCGTTTTGTGACTGAAGGGAAGTATAATAGTATTTCTGGGCTTTTAGTATAGGGATAACCTTGGAATACTACAAGGTATTTGGGCCAAGGTATTTTGGAATAGTAAAAATACTTGGAGAATACTTTTCTACCAAGGGGGGGGGTATTTTACGAGAACAACTCTCAAGAGGGGGGGGGGGTGTTTCGGCCAAGGCTCACAAAGGGGGAGGGGACTTGGACGAGAATTTCACTACAAGGGAGGGAGGGATTTTTAAGACTTAGAAGTCATTTGAGGGATGAAGAAATCCTTCAACTAAGGGGGGGTATTTATAGGGCCTTCAATGGCCAAGATTAAGACAAGTGGTGGGCAAGTGGAGGGTCAAGATTTGGACAAGTGTGTGTGGGTCCCACTTGCTCATCTACTACAAAAAATATCTACAAAATATCCTACCTAACCCTTGACTAGAAATTGTGCAAGAAAACGCCCACAATATCGTCCACTTGAGGGTGACAAGTGTCGCCCTCTCGTTGGTCCAAAATATTTCCTCTCTCGGAAAAATCCGCAAAAATTATAGATGTTGCAACAGTAATTTTCCCTTCGCAAAGTTTGGAAAACGTTTCGTCGGAAAACAATTCTTTTCGGGGGTTGTGAACAAATTTCGTCCCTTTGCCTACTTAAGGCTTAAACTTTTATACGTACGCCCTTACGTACATACTCTGGAAATACGGGGTATAACATTCTCCCCTCCTTAGAAACATTCGTCCCGAATGTTCCTTCTAAGTCTCAAAACATACATGTGCCAGTATAGTCTTCACTACTATACTTACGAAAACAATCACGCCACACCTGGCCATAAAATAACACACGCGCAAATACTTAATCCAAGTCCACGAGGAATCACCTCCATCACTACAAAAGCTCCCACCCAAGGGCTAAAAGATACTCCCTTCGCACCTTTTCTTTACAAACGAAATGATCACATCTATGTTCTTAACACATGCTCGCTTCTTCCCTTACTCGTCGTACCCTTCTCGTACACTCGAACTCTTTCTCATAACTTACCACATTTTTGTTACTGCTTCAGTTTCCAAAATCTCGGGGTTACTATCTCCAACTTGGTCATCATTAACTGGGAACACTCTGGATGGATCTCCGATACTTTTCCGAACATAACAACATGAAAGACCGGACATACTGTTTCCTAAGTCGGATGGCAAAAGCTAACTTATAGGCAACCTGGCCTATTCTTCACATGATATGAAAAGGCCAAAGTAACTCGGGCTAAGTTTCCTCTGTTTTCCAAAACTCGTCACACCCTTTCCGGGGTGGTACCTTCAAGAAGACCCACCGTCAACCTGAACTCCAAGCGTCGTCGCCGATTATCATGCGACGACTTCTGACTCGACGCCAATAACCTCTTCTGGATAAGCTTCACCATATCCACATCCTGCTGAAACAAGTATGAACCAACTATCTGAACCTTGCCAACATCGAACCAACGACCGGCAACTTACACTTCCGCCCCTACAAGGCGTCATAAGGCGATATTCGAATACTGAAATGGTAGCTATAAAACACTCCCTCAACAGGAGGCAACCATACTCACAGCTACCCCTGAAATCCAAACACTGGCCCGAGGGCGAATGCGATACTGAGACTCATCTGAGTTCCTAACCCTGCCTGGTAAAACTTACAGAAAAAGAAATAGCCGTAACCTGGGCTCCACTGTCAGTCATAAGGTGAAAGCAGGCACCTCGTGCAGCCTTACAACCCTCCCGATATAACATCTCGCATAACCCTCTGCCGAGTAAACGGTCCTGACTGAAAGACAAGATGGGCTAACCTCATCGGCCCGACTACTGGTCGAACGCATCCACGAACTCGTACGCTGGTTAACTAAACTTGGGCCTAACACCCTCGTGACCCCACCACCTGGCGGGACCACCCCGAACTGACCCCACCACCTGGCGGGACCACCCCGAACTGACCCCACCACATTACAGGCCGCGGGTTGACCCGCGATCGGTTCTCAACCCGACCCGCTATCGCGCAAAACTCTTGTTACCCGATCCGGAACAATCTCACCATCGAGTCACGAAAACCTAGTGGTCTTCTTAGCTCAACTACCCTCTTTCATTTCGTACCACTCAGGGACTTATCACACAGACATATCTCACGTGTACTATGCACAACGATAAGGGTCAAACATAAATATAATCTTTTACTCGAGATGGCCTTGCCTCTAAGGTTTCCACGTATAAAACTCTAAGGCTCACACTTTCCCTATCCCCAATCTTACCCGGTTAACTAACCATGATTTCTAATCACAATTTACACAATGCTATCTGAACATAACACTTAAGATATACACATCTTATCACACATACAAATCTCTAGAGGGTTAAGGATATACCTGTATCTACCGCTTCACTCCCCTTTGTCGTTCTAATCAATCCTGCCCGGCTGGGCGCATAGCTAGGGAAGGTGATGAACTGGTCACTGATCCTGAAGGCTGAGTCTCTACATCCGCGCCACCTCTGGTCGGACAATTTCTCGCAAAATGGCCCTGCGGGCCGCAAGCAAAACAAGCTGTCGAAGAAGTACGACACTCCCCACAATGACACTTACCACAACGCCCGGCAGGGGTGGGGTGGCCTCATCCGCTAACACCCCTTCCTCTCCGAACTCTGAATCATGACTAATCGGTAGGTGAGTCCTCCTACTTGCATCCCTCCTACTAGGACATCCTTTCGACACATGGCCCTGACGGCCACAGGTAAAACAAGCACCATCAAAAATACGACATTCCCCGGGATGACGCCTGCCACACTGTGAACACTAAGGAAAAACAAAACTCCGCTGGCCAGAACCTACGTGTATCTGTGAACCAGGAGCCCTGGAGCTCTGACCAACTCCGGCATACCTCGAACGTCCTGAACCCTGTGGAGGACCACTCTGCGGGCGGGCGCATATCGATCTGCTGGTGAGGCGGTCGCCTCGAAAGTTACCAAGGACCACGATGTTACGGCCTCTTCGCTGATTTTGGTTAACCCGTCGATCCTTACGTTCTCGACTGCTGCGCGCATAAGCCCGTCTGTGAGCCATGCTCAAGTCTGACTGAAGAGCCACCCTTGTACAACCCTCTCTTAGATAGTCATCAAGACCCGTGATAAATCGATACATAATATACTCTCTGGTTGCTAACTCCCTAGCTAGTAACAAGATCGTCTCTTTGCAATCTATATTCTCTATTCCCGGTCGTGGAACTGAAGACTCATATATCATGGCCGCAGTAGGAACTGCTGCCGCTGTGCTAAACTCTGCTGGGGCTGGCGACGTCGCAGAACTCCCCGAATGAAGCACCACCTCTGGTGATAATTGGGCCTGTGCCCTCGTAACCCTCTGTGCTCTACGCGGCTCCTCGCTGCCTTGCCATACGGGCGGGTTGTCTTGCGTGGAGGCATGACTGGTAAGGGAAAGGAATACGTTAGAGGGGTCCGACTTGTAACACAGCTCTAAGGCACGATCTCAGAGTGAGAAGAATGGAAACCAATCTTAAATATCCTGCAGCTTCCTGATTATAGGTGTGGTGCACAACACACCGATAATCAAGACTCTACTAAATACGGTCTGTAGACACTTTCCGAGGATTAACTGCTCTGATACCACTTTTGTCACGACCCGAACCCGGGCCCGTGACTGGTGCCTTACCCCGGGCACCCAAGTAGACATACATCAGAGTAATCAGCGGAATATAACACAAGACATGAAATAATATGAAGTGTAAAACAGTTTATCTGAGAAAACTTGCCTTACGGCATATATATATATAACTTGAATCCGAACAGTTACATCCCTTTTACAAACTCTGCCCACCACAGTACTACAGACCTCTAAGAATGTTATAACAACAATGACGGGATAGGGCCCCGCCATACCCCTGAATGTAAGTACTCTGGCGACAGGGACTATACCTGATAAGCCTCGAGAAGCGGAGCTTCCCAAACGCTTGTGACCACATGGCGAGGATCAACACGGTGTACCTCTACTGCGGCATGAACGCGGCCCAAGGAGGTCGATTACAGTACCAGTATGTGGCGAAAATCACGTAAATGAAATCATAGTAGTCTATATAAAGCAGGAGACATGTATGATAACCAAACTACAGTTCACAATAAATAAGCAGTCATGTCAAGTCAGGGACTCACGCCCTCAAAGTCACCACGCAAATATAATTATGGGTCTCACGCCCACAACATCAATCGTGCCCGTGGAATACCTTTCTCACTACCGGCAGTCTATGATATAAAAGCACCAAGGAATACACATGAACACCAGGTCCCACCTGTGTCATAATAAAACCGTACGGGGTAAGTACGAAGGCTTAGCCGACTACTAAAACCCACAGTACCAACAAAGTCATAAACTATATCACGAGGTCTGTCTAGACCGCCACATGATCGAAGCTGGCCACTCGCCCGCAGTATCAAATGTGCGCGTCTAATCCTGGAACTTCCCGCAGCTCCGCATAGGCCACACACATAGGCCCGCATGAGGTATTCCCCGCATCGAGGGTAGCTACTCCCCGGTATCGTCCCGACTCGCGATCGCGTAGGCCACATAGACCGCGTGGCCATAAAGACCGCACACTAACACCGGAACTCGTAGCTCGCGCGTAGGTCCCTGGACCCGCATGAGGTATTCTCGAATCATAGTCCTGCATCGCACGAGGTATACCACGCGTGGGCGCTTTAACCCCGATATCATGTCAAGAGGTGAGTGGTACAATACTATCATAACGGCTTATCGTTAAACAACATAAGCATAATCAAGGGAAACCCCTTTACACAAACATCACAAGATACTAACACACGTAGCATCCTAACGTTTTTACTTATCAAATCAACAAGAAAGTATTACAAGGCTATCACAAACCAACACAATCAAGTTATTCACACAAGGTACTTTCTACTTTATGTTAACAAGTTTGGGTTTTATCCCCCAAAGTACTTCATACATTAACTTTTTAAAAGATCCGTTTCTTTCACAAAAGTCACACAATACCCGTAGTATAAAAATAGAGTGACTATCTTTTTAAGTAAACCAAAACACTTCCCTTTGTAAAATCAAGTAATCAACATTATTTTCCAAACGTTCAAGTTTGCCTAATTTTAAATGCTCAAGTGTCTCATTTTCGAAAGGTTTCGTAGTTCATAGTTTTAATCACTTAATAATATAATTCTCCTTTAAAACAATTTGAGAAACATATGCCTTATGTGTGAGTAGGTTATTCTTGTTTATAACAATCTTATTAAAGCAGCCATGATCTAGGAAATGTAATATCATTTTGTCTCATCTTAGCTTCTATGCAGATGGAGGTTTCTCCGGTTTTAATAATACTTATTAGTCAATATATTTCCCTTTATTAAGCGCTTTGTGGTTTGTTCGATACTTATTCTCATTTCCGAAATCAATATAAGGCGTTCATAAACAATTAAGTAAACCGTTCCTTTTATCTTTCTTAAGTCGTTATACCTAACTTCCCATAAAGCTAGTATAACTCCTTAAGCTTTTAAACCAAGTATTACTCTTCTTTCAAAAATGATTCTTAATTCTTTTGAAATACTTCAAGATTCTTATTATTTAAAACTCAAGTCAAAAGACATCGGAGTAAAACCACGTTCGATTAACGCACGCGTCGTCTACCGTACTATATATATATTCTTTTAAAATATCATGCTCAAGAGGATAGGAAGAATCACATACCTCGCGACGATTATCGACAATTAGGAAAACGCTCCACGGCTATAACCCGGCTAGCCTTGTCCACCTTTCAAGTAGAACATGCTACTCGCAGAACATTCAACCTATAAAGGCCATATACGTCTATCAACGTCTAGACTACTCTGTAGAATATTCTAGCGGGGGTTCTCTATTCTACGGAAAATCGGGCAGCACTTCCCTACGTTAAACTACACAAGTCTCTGCAAATACGGTCTATGTAAGTACGATTTAATCTTTCTTTAATATTCTCTGATGTGATTTCATTCAATTCTCTTCAGAATATCCTTACATTACAGTTCAATTCTCTTCTGTAATATCCTTCATGTATCTTATATTCATTTCTATACTACTACAGTATGTAATTCCCAATTACAATCGAAGGACAAGAGTATTTACCTCAGTAAGCCCAAAATTATCCAAGTTTAAATGTCGATCTGAGCAATGTTTAGCTCTACTCAGGTGCTCCAACCCGCTCCAAACAACCCTTAGAAGTTCTACGCAACTTCTTCTTAATACTTCAACCGGCTATGAAGATTTTCCTTAGGGTTTCGTTTTGTATGAAGGAAGTATAATAGTATTTCTGGGCTTTTAGTATAGGGATAACCTTGGAATACTACAAGGTATTTGGGCCAAGGTATTTTGGAATAGTAAAAATACTTGGAGAATACTTTTCTACCAAGGGGGGGGGGGGTATTTTACGAGAACAACTCTCAAGAGGGGGGGGGGTGTTTCGGCCAAGGCTCACAAAGGGGAGGACTTGGGCGAGAATTTCACTGAGGAGGGAGGGATTTTTAAGACTTAGAAGTCATTTGAGGGATGAAGAAATCCTTCAACTAAGGGGGGTATTTATAGGGCCTTCAATGGCCAAGATTAAGACAAGTGGTGGGCAAGTGGAGGGTCAAGATTTGGACAAGTGTGTGTGGGTCCCACTTTCTCATCTACTACACAAAATATCTACAAAATATCCTACCTAACCCTTGACTAGAAATTGTGCAAGAAAATGCCCACAATATCTTCCACTTGAGGGTGACAGGTGTCGCCCTCTCGTTGGTCCAAAATATTTCCTCTCTCGGAAAAATCCGCAAAAATTATAGATGTTGCAACCGTAATTTTCCCTTCGCAAAGTTTGAAAAACGTTTCGTCGGAAAACAATTCTTTTCGGGGGTTGTGAACAAATTTCATCCCTTTGCCTACTTAAGGCTTAAACTTTTATACGTACGCCCTTACGTACATACTCTGGAAATACGGGGTATAACATATATCATCACACTAGTCGCAAGACAAGTCTTACACTTAGAGAAATTTTGCAAAACTTTAGGTGCTCTAAATGTTGCTCTCGGCAATGGCCATGAATGAACAAGAAAAAATTTCGTTTGTGGTTCATAATTCCCAATATTCAAACCCAAGGTTCCTAAGGGTATTGTAAGGATATCTCAATAGAAAAATCCCGGAAAAACTACGTTTTTACGTTAGTCGCAACATGAAAACCTAAGGGGTTTTTCATAGTTGGAGTTGGAACTTGAAGGGATTTCTTCATGAGCTTCTAAGGAGTGCTTGGAGCGGATTGGAACGTGAGAAGAGGAGCTAGAAGTTGCTAAGGATCGACTTTTACGCTTGAATATTTTAAGGGCTTATTGAGGTAGAATCTTCGTCTACTTATGTAAGTAAAGATTACATGTTATAGTAGTTGATTAATGAGCATGTGGTATATATATTGAAGTTTGAAAATATTTGGATCATGTCGACATGTTAAAAACCGAAAATGGGCATGTTAGCCTTTATTGTTGAAAATAACTTGGTTGTTAGTTACTATCGTCGCATGTTAATGAAGAAAGAATTATAGTTGTTGTAATTGTTATTATGTATATAACATGTTGGAATAACAACTTGGATTGAAAAGGAATCGAAAGTAAATTGACATTGTTGTAGACATTGATCATAGCCGAGAATTTCCTTAATTATTGGACAGTTTTGTATTAATTGTGGGGCAGAATTTTACACGTCCTGTTAGGCGTGTAATCCCCTTTGAATTGCTGAATTGTTGAGCCTTAAATGTGGCATGTTTGGTTATTGAATTCGGGCCTTGAAAAAGGTGGAAAAGTACGTAGAAACAAAGGAAGTGCTGCCTGATTTTCCGTAGAATAAGAGTCCTTATACTTAAAAATATTCTACGTTGAAAGCTAGAAGTTGATAGGCGTATTATGATTATTATAGGCTGACATTCTACATGCGGCAAATTCAAGTTAGCAAGTGGATTAAGCCGAAGAGGTATGTGGAACTTTCCCTATCTTCTTGAGCATGAGTTTTATAAATGTATAGTACGGTGGACGTACATGGTTAAAAATGAATTCAGTTTCATTTTGGTATCCTTGCCTTGTTTTCGAAAAGTATATGTAACTTGATATTACATGGAAAGATTTCTTGACTTGAAAAGTATAGAATACTTGATTTGGAAAGTATTTATTACTTGAACTATTCTAAAGTTAAGAGACTTGAAGTATTTTTGAAAGTTATGTAACTTGATTTGAAAGTATATGATACTTGGTTATAAAAAGAATAAGTCTCTTGGTTATAAAAAGAATGAATTTATCTAAAACATAAAGAGTTATAACGATTTTATGGGAAGTTAGTTATAACGGCTTTATGAAAGGTTAAAGATGTCTTAGTTTCTAAAGCATAAAGTTAGTATAACGGCTTTATGGGAAGTTGGTTATAATAACTTTATGGAAAGTTAAAAGAATGGTTTACTCTAGTGATGTAAACAAAGATAAATGACTTGAAATGAAGAAAGTCAAATTGATTTAAAGGCATCAATTGTTTAAAGTTTTAAAGTAAAAAGTCACTTGATTTAGAAGCCTAAATGTATTTCTAAAAGGTGTAGTGACTTGTTTTGAAATGTAGACAAGCCTTGATACTATGGGTGTTAGTATCTTGGTAATTTTATACGAGAAATAGTCATTTTTAAAAGGATAAGGTACATAGTACTTTGGGTTAAATTCTCGGATTTTTAATGACATGTTAGTGCCTTAAGTAAAATAAAATGAGAGTGCATGTTAATTAAGACTAATAAGAAGTTAGGGGATTTCTTAAATTGCTTATGATATTTATGTAAGCCGGTGGTGCTTATGTTATGTATGATAGCCGGTTGTGCTAGTGATATATTATTCATTACGGGGTCATTCCCCAGGCTTGTTGCATTTTCATGTTCCGTAGATTTGCTCCCCACGATGCGAGGAATACCTCATGCGAGCCCGTAGGGCTATGCAGGTGAAATAGTCCCATGCGGGGCGGACCAGTCCTATGCGAGGCGGATGACCTCATTGCGGGTCCACAGGACCTATGCGGGTGAAATAGTCCCAGGAGTATGATTGCTTAATGATACTACGGGCGGGTGGCCCTAATTTGATCATGAGCCTCCTATTTTTATGCAGTAAAGTGTACTTATGTGTTGCTCTCATTATTAGTAAGGCACAATGTTCTGTTATTTGGGTTATCATACATGTCTCCAGCTTTATTTAGACTATATGATTTCATTTCAGTACTTTCAGTTTTGCATACTTGGTACACCTGTTGTACTGACCTCCTTCGGGGGGCTGCGTTCATGCCGCAGTTAGAGTTATACAGATTGTTGATCCTCACTCTTAGGATCACCGTTCAGCTGTTGAGAATCTCCATTACTCCGGAGTCTTATCTTTGGTTTAGATCTCTGGTATTGTCGGTTGTTGTACATTTAGGGGTATGGCGGGGCCCTGTCCCATCACAGTTGTTATGTCAAAATTCTTAGAGGTCTGTAGTCATGTATGTGGGTCGGTTTGTAAAGAAAAATGATGTAACTGCTTTTGACTATTTATATATGTATATCCAGGAAGGCAGCCTCATCGGCTAGCCTGTTGTTTACTTCTTACTGATTTAAGTTGTGTGTTCTATGTATGTTCCGCTGACTTTCTCTGATGGTTACCTGTAAGGGTGCCCAGGTAGGGCACCAGTCGTAGGCCCGGGGTCGGGTCGTGACGCAACCTCTCCTTGATTGTCTGGAATGCAGTCATGCATTCCTCATTGAATTCAAAAAGCGACTCCGTTCATCAGCAAGGTGGAATGGGGTTTCAAAATTTTTGAGAAGTCTTTGATGAATCTTCTATAGAAACCAGCATGCCCAAGGAAACTTCTAACCCCTTTTACTGACACTGGGGGTGGCAGATTTTTAATCACTGAAATCTTTGCTTTGTCCACCTCAATGCCTTGGCTGGATATTTTGTGGCCAAGGACAATACCATCATTTACCATAAAATGACACTTCTCCCAGTTCAACACAAGGTTGGACTCTTCGCACCGTTGCAACACTGCTTCCAAATGCTTCAAACACTCATCAAAAGAAGACCCAAAGACATAAAAGTCATCCATGAAAATATCTATGGTCCTCTCCACCATGTCAGAGAAGATTGCCATCATGCACCACTGAAAGGTAGCAAGTGCATTGCAGAGCCCGAATGGCATTCTTCTGAAAGCGAACGTACCAAAGGGGCAGGTGAATGTCGTCTTTTCCTGATCTTCTGGTGATATGACAATCTGGTGATACCCTGAGTAACCATCTAGGAAGCAATAATAGTTGTGTCCTGCGAGCTTGTCCAGCATCTGATCTAGAAAGGGCAATAGGAAGTGGTCTTTTCTGGTTGCCTTGTTCAACTTACGATAGTCAATACAAATCCTCTATCCTGTAACTGTTCTAGATGGAATGAGCTCGTTCTTTTCATTGGTCACCACAGTCATACCACCCTTCTTGGGCACCACTTGTACATGACTCACCCATGCACTGTCAAAAATAGGATAAATCACCCCAGCATTAAGCCATTTCACGATTTCTTTCCTCACCACCTCCTTCATGTTTGGATTCAGTCTCCTCTGTGCCTCAATGGAAGATCTGCTCTCATCTTCTAGAGGGATCTTATGCATCACTGTTAAATGACTTATCCCTCTTATGTCTGCCAATGTCCACCCAATAGCACGCTTGTGGGCCCGCAACACTCTCAATAATTTTTCAGTCTCTACTTTAGATAGTTAAGCAGAAACAATTACCGGTAATGTATTATTTTCACCTAGATATTGGTAGTACAAGTGATCAGGTAGCGTCCTCAACTCTAACTCTGGAGCTTTTTCGATAGATGGTACTGATCTTTCTGGCATCTGCCCTAGCCCTTCATATTTCTTCTTATAACATGGCTCATAAGACTCCATCCAATCCACATACTTCATCAACTCTGCATCATCACTTATGTCCTGGTCACATTGTGTTATCACCCACTCAAGATAATCCACATTCCTGAGATTGTTCTTTGAAACTGTCATTTCTATCACATCAATAGCATAACAGTTGTCGCTTTCTCTTGGAAAGGTTGCTGTCAGAAATACATTGAAAATCACCTCTTCTTCCTGAACACGAAGTATCAGCTCACCTTTTTGAATATCAATGTGTGTCTGTACTGTGTCTAGGAATGGCCTGCCAAGGATAATGGGAATCAGTTCATCTTCTTCCATGTCTAAGATGATGAAATCCGCGGGGAAGATAAACTTGTCCACCTTAACCAACACATCCTCGATGATTCCTCTAGGATGGACGATGAAGAGATCGGCTAGCGGTAAGGTGATGGTTGTAGGTTGTGCTTCCTCCACTCCAAGTTTGCAAAACACCAAATAGGGCATCAGATTTATACCTGCCCCCAAATTACACAAGGCCTTCTGACATTCAAACTTCCCTATAGTGTAAGGGATGGTGAAGCTCCCCGGATCTTTCAACTTCTGAGGTAACTTCCTCTGTAGGATGGCACTACCTTATTCAGTCAACACCACTGTTTCATACTCCTCCCACCTCATTTTTTACTGAGAATCTCCTTCATGAACTTTACATAACTCGACATCTGCTCTAGAGCATCAGCAAATGGAATGTTGATTTGCAGTTGTTTGAAGATTTCCAGAAATTTAGAAAACTGTTTGTCAAGAGAACTTGTTTTTAGCCTCTGGGGACATGGTATCTTCACATGGGCCAGAAATTTGCATTGTTCTTTGTTTCGGGCGAAGGTCTCCGTGACTACTACGCCGTCGATATATCGGCGCGCGGCCTTTCGATGGAAGCGCGGCTGAAATCTGAGCCTTCTGAGTCCTCCTTCTCCGAACACGATGGTGGTGAGCTAGCTTCCACTAGTTTGCCATTTCTTAGATCAATATCCTGACACTGCTCTTTCGGATTCACCCCAATATTGTCAGGGTGGTTTCTTTGTATTCTGTTGCTCAGAATGCTAGTGAGTTGTCCTATTTGTATCTCCAATTTTTTAGGGACACTCTTATCTCATCCATGAACTGAGTCTGGCGCTTAGTGAGCATGAGTATTGTTACACCCCGTAATTTCAGGACATGAATAAAAGATTAGACGCGAGAACACAAGACTTGAAAAGGGTACGAAAGGAAGAATTGTTCTTCCGAACGTCGGAAAGGAAAAATATTCGTTGGTGAGAATTAAATTCTCAAAATGCATTAATTGAAGAGTATGGAACTTATTATCATTATGAAATTTATTTTTACGGATTTGGTCACGTGGGGCCCACCCGAGGAATTTTATGTTTTGTGGGGCCCACGAGGGTTACGAAATTTTATGAACGAATGGGAGGGCGACACATGTCACCCCCCACATGGACTTGGACGAAAATTATCAAGGGTAGAATGGTCATTGACCATTGTGGATGAATAAGTCTTGCTAGCTTGAGAAAATTGACTTGGTCAACTTGTCCACTTGGCTAAATAATTAATGTCCTTCATCCTAGCCACACATATGTTGATATATTGACCCTCCATTATGTTATATATACATACTAGTAGCAAGACAAGGGTTCTACACTTAGTAAAATTTTAAAGAAATTGTGTTCTTCACAACATATCTCTCGAGTTTGCCCCTCTTCACATGACAAATTTTTTTGTTTGTTGTCCAATAATCTCCCCACTTTAAACCAAGTTTCCTAAGGGTATTGTAAGGGTATCTCAATAGAAAGATCCCGGAAAAGTGGCGTTCGTATTAGTCGCAAGGTGAAAACCTAGTCACTTTCCTAGGTTTGGATTGGAAACTTAAGGGAAGTTATTTGTGATCTTCCAAGGGCTTCAAGTGGAGGATTGGAGTGTCAAGGAGAGGCTCTAAGTTTCTAGGGAGCGACTTCGGATCTTGAAGTTGGATTAAGGCTCGTTAAGGTAACAATTTTGTTCTCTTAGTGTTATAAGATTACATATTGTTGTAGCCTTACATTTTAACTAGCATGAGGTATATGTATTAATGTTTGATAAGTGATATGGATTGTGGAAGCCTATAGCTGAATTGGCATTGTGAGCCCTTTGAAATTGAAATACAATTTGGTCGTTAATTAGAATCGTCGCATGTAATCTACTTGAAGATTATAGTTGTTATAATCGATTGCGGCTTTGTAACATGTTATACTAAACAACTTGGATTGAAAAGGATTTGGAAAAGATGATATGTTGTTGCACCTTAGCCGAGAATGACATTGTATTATTGGATTGTTTTGTATCATTTGTGGGGCGGAATTTTACACGTCTTGTAGGCGTGTAAACCCCTATTGTTAACTTCATTGTTGAGCCTTAAATGTGGCGTGTTTGGTTATTGAATTCGGGCCTTGAAAAAGGTGGAAAAGTATGTAGAAACAAAGGAAGTGTTGTCCGATTTTCCGTAGAATTTGGAGATTTTACACTTAGAATATTCTACGTTTGAAGTAAGAAGTTAATGGACGTATTATGACCATTATAGGTTGAAGTACTAAGTATAGCATATTCTACGTGAAGGATGGAATAGCTATCAAGGTTGAAGTAATTTGGAGCATTTTGCTACTTGTCGATAATCGTCGCGAGGTATGTGAACCTCTTTCTTCCTTTGGCATGATTCTATGTATGGAATATACATGTAGTATTATTTCATGTTCCTTTCTACTCTTAGAAGTTAAGAGGTATGTATGTTGATTTACTCTATGTAAAGGTTATGTCTAAGTTATCCTAAGTTCTTACCAAGTCTTATGGGTGATGTTGGTAAGAGTCGTTAGGAGGTATTTGGAGCCAAGTTGACTTGGCTAATTTATGGCACGAATGAGAATAAGAATCGAACAAGCCATTGCAGCGTTAATAAAGGAAAATGTAATGACAATTGATTATATTAAAATGAGTAGAATTCTCCATCTGCATAGAAGCTAAGATAAGACAAAATTGTA
Source organism: Przewalskia tangutica (assembly GCA_029844215.1). NCBI lineage: Eukaryota > Viridiplantae > Streptophyta > Magnoliopsida > Solanales > Solanaceae > Przewalskia > Przewalskia tangutica. Next base: position 113,293,432 of record CM056718.1, read on the forward strand.
TTACATTTTCTAGATCATGGCTGCTTTAATAAGATTGTTATAAATAAGTATAACATACTCACACACATAAGGCATATGTTGCTTAACTTAAAGAATTTACGTTATGAAGTGTTAAGACTATGAACTATGAATTCTTAAAAGGTTAAGAGACTTTATTTTTCAAGTTATGGGACTTGATTCTTAAAGGAAGAAATGAATTGATTTAAAAGTATAGAATACTTGATTTGGAAAGTATTGATTACTTGACATTCTAAAAGATAAGAGACTTGAAGTATTTTGTAAGTATGCGATACTTGGTTTTTCGAAAGTATAAGTCTCTTGGTTATAAAAAGTATGTAGTTGCCTAATGTATAAAGTTAGTATAACGACTTTATGGGAAGTTGGTTATAATAGCTTTATGGAAAATTATAAGAGTGGTTTACTCTAAGTAATGTAAGTATGATAAATGACTTGAAATAATGAAAGACAAATTGATTTTAAGGCATAAATTGCTTAAGGTTTTAAAGGAAAGAAGTTACTTGATTTAGAAGCCTATAAATGTATTTCTAAAAGGTATTGTGACTTGTCTTGAAAAGTAGATATGACTTGATACTACGGTTATTAGTATCTTGGAAGTTTTATATGAAAAAGAGTCATTTTAAAAGAATAGAAGTACGTAGTACTTTGGGTTAAATTTCCGGATTTTTATATGAAACGAAAAGTGCCTTGAGTATATAAAAATGAAAGTCTAAAGATTTAATGAACTTGCCTATGCTTGCTTGTGATAGCCTTGAGTGCAAGTATTATATGTTTACGTTGCCGTGACTCTCAGTTGGAGGGCCGGCTGTCTTGTTGTGAACCTACTTGGACGTACCGACAGTGACGGAGGCTTCCACGGGTATGCTTCCATTGTGATTGATCCTTGGACATGCTTATACGATGTGGGATTCCGGGGCATGCGACCAGGATGCGGGTTAGATTCCCGGATTGTCTTTATTACTCCTTGGACATGCTTATACGATGAGGGATTCCGGGGCATGCGACCAGGAGGCGGGTTAGATTCCCGGATGTGTTTTATTACCCATGTCCATGCTTATACGATGAGGGATTCCGGGGCATGCGACCATGTTATGTACGACTATTACTCCATGGACTAGCTCCCCATGAAGACATGTACCCGAGATGAGGGATTCCACGGGCATGTTATATACGATTATTACCCCATGGATTAGCTCTCCATGAAGTCATGTACCCGAGATGAGGGATTCCACGGGCATGAGATATATATATATATATATATATATAAATATATATATATATATATATATTGTATATGTGTACGTCGACAGTGAGGTAGGATGCCACGGGCGCGTCACATGGTTATACTTTACACTTACGACTGTCGGCAGTGATGGGGGATTCCACGGGCAGGGGGTATAGATATATATATGTATTGTATATGTGTACGCCGACAGTGTGGTAGGATTCCACGGGCGCGTCACATGGTTATATGTTACACTTACGACTGTCGGCAGTGATGGGGGATTCCACGGGCAGGGGTTATAGATACATATATGTATTTTAGGCGTGTACGCCGACAGTGAGGTAGGATTCCACGGGCGCGTCACATGGTTATATTCTTCACTTATAGCTGCCGGCAGTGATGGGGGATTCCACGGGCACGCTTTGATATTATGGGCTTGAGACCCGTACTGGACTATGTGATGATATTTGAGGGCTTGTGTCGGTAGCCCTGTGTGACTATTGTTCATGTGTTGAAATAGTTTTTAAAAGGTAAAACTGACTTTCATTACTTTCACTTTGGTAAGGCACAGTGTACTGTTATTTTGGTTATCATACATGTCTCCAGCTTTTTATAGACTGTTATGATTTCTTTACAGTATTTTTAGTTTCACATACTTGGTACATATTTCGTACTGACCTCCTTCGGGGGGATGCGTTCATGCCGCAGGTTGAGGTACATAGCTTGCTGATCCACACTCTTTGGATCACTGTTCAGTTCTTGGAAAGCTCCATTTACTCCGGAGGCTTATCTTTTGGTATGGTTTCCCCTGAGGTTGTAGATTCACGTATATTCAGGGGTATGGCGGGACCCTGTCCCGCCACAGTTGTTATGTTAAAACTCTTAGAGGTTTGTAGTCACATGTTGTGGGTCAGTTTGTAAAGGAAAGGAGGCAACTGCTTCAGTTATGTTTTTTTTTATATTCAGGGAGGTAGCCTCATCGCCTAACCTATTGATTTTATTCTGTTGATTTATTGTATAAATTTCATGTATGTTCCGCTGATTATCTCTGATGTATACCTGTAAGGGTGCCCAGGTAGGGCACCAGTCGCGGGCCCGGGGTCGGGTCGTGACAAAAGTGGTATCAGAGCAGTTAATCCTCGGAAAGTGTCTACAGACCGTGTCTAGTAGAGTCTTGATTATCGGTGTGTTGTGCACCACATCTATAATCAGGAGGCTGCAGGACATTTAGGATTGGTTTCCATTCTTCTCTCTCTAAGATCGTGCAGTAGAGCTGTCATAGTAGGTTGAATCCTCTCTGACCTATTCTTATGTATCAATTATGCCTCCACGGAAGATGACCAGGGCCCAGAAGGGCAAGGCAGCAGCAGGAGCTGCTAGTGGTCCACAGAGGGTTACGGTACGAGCCTGATTATGCACGAGGTTGTGGCTCGAGCAGCGAGTTCGATTCGCCGACATATTAGAGGGCCGAAACGGCCGCGACTCGGAGGTTCCAATACGAGCCTCGTTCGCGGCCGAGCGGTGTTTAGAGATTATGGAGAGCGGTCATGTTATTAACTAGCATAGTCGTAGGCGTGCACGAGGAGCGAGTAGCTAACCCTAGAGCCGACAGTTTGAGGATTCGGGATTTTCTGGGTTGTAATCCACCCGAGTTCTATGGTTCGAGATCTGAGGACGACCCTCAGGAGTTCGTTCGGCAGATACAGCGGACTATGCAGGTGCTTAGGGCCTCGGAGACAGAGTCAGTTGTGTTAGCTTCTTACCGGTTACGTGATATTGCGTTTAACTGGTTTGAGTCTAAGGAGCTGTCTAGAGTGGTGGGTGCTCTTCCAGCAGTTTGGGATGAGTTCACAGAGGCCTTTCTTGAACATTTTTTGCCTCCTGAGATGAGGAGAGCCCGTGTTGATAGGTTCTTGTCACTGAGGCAGAATGGGAGGACTATCAGAGAGTACAACCTGGAGTTTGACTCGTTGGCCAGGTATGCGCACACTATTGTGGCTGATATGGCGGACAGAGTTCACCGCTATGTGATGGGGCTAGACCGTTATATGATTACTGCATGCCTGGGAGTGGCCCTTCAGCCAGGTATAGATATTGCCAAGATGCAGGCTTATGCACAAGGGATCGAGGACAGAGAGAGAGAGGACCATCTAGACGCAGTCCAGCCCAAGAGGGCCAGGACGGCAGGGTTTCAGGGTAACTTTTGAGGCGGACGACCTCAACAGCAGGCTAGGTCTACATTTCAACCGACACAGAGTGCTCCTTCCAGGTCTTCTGGCCGGAGGGTTGATCGCCGGGGATATTTGGGAGCAGGTCAGGGCTCCAGGGCTGCAGGTTCACAAATGTCCGAGGGTAGTAGCCAGGGGAAGCCACATTTGTCCCGGTGTGGTCGCTGTGGTAGATTCCATTTTGGGGAGTGTCGTACTACTTCGACAGCTTGTTATGCTTGCGGCCAGCAGGGCCATTTGGTGAGAGCTCAGGCCGGAGGTGGCGGTGGGATAGCACGATCTCTTTGGATCGATTGCGGGTTCTTCGCCTTGATAGTTAGGCGGGATGTTTATGCACGGCGGTAGTGGCGAAGGTCGTGGTGGAAACTCCCAATTTTAGCGGTCCTTTGAACCGCCTATATGATTTCAGGTATGTCTTTGACCCTTTAGAGACTTGTGTGCATGTTAAGGTTGTTGTAAGTTTAAGTGTCATGAACGGATAATATGGATGCTATGTATGTATGCTAGGGTAACTTGGAAGTACGAAAAGATAATCCTTTTTGGGCTTATGATGGATGGATATGTGTGTGCAAGATATTAGGGCCATATGTGACATAATTAGGTTTCATTAAGTGTAGTTTTATGAGACTATGCCGAAAAATGATAGATTCAGCTCCGAAAGAACATTCGAGGATGAATGTTTCTAAGGGGGTAAGAATGTTACACCCCGTAATTCTAGGACATGAATAAGAGATTAGACGCGAGAACACAAGACTTGAAAAGGGTACGAAAGGAAGAATTGTTCTTCCGAACGTCGGAAAGGAAAAATGTTCGTTGGTGAGAACTAGATTCTCAAAATGCATTAATTGAAGAGTATGAAACTTATTATCATTATGGAAATTTATTTTTACGGATTTGGTCACGTGGGGCCCACCCGAGGAATTTTACGTTTTGTGGGGCCCACGAGGGTTACAAAATTTTATGGACGAATGGGAGGGCGACACATGTCACCCCCACATGGTCTTGGACGAAAATTAGCAAGGGTAGAATGGTCATTGACCATTGTGGATGAATAAGTCTTGCTAGCTTGAGAAAATTGACTTGGTCAACTTGTCCACTTGGCTAAATAATTAATGTCCTTCATCCTAGCCACACATATGTTGATATATTGACCCTCCATTATGTTATATATACATACTAGTAGCAAGACAAGGGTTCTACACTTAGTAAAATTTTCAAGAAATTGTGTTCTTCACAACATAGCTCTCGGGTTTGCCCCTCTTCACATGACAAAATTTTTTGTTTGTTGTCCAATAATCTCCCCACTTTAAACCAAGGTTTCTAAGGGTATTTTAAGGGTATCTCAATAGAAAGATCCCGGAAAAGTGGCGTTTTCGTATTAGTCGCAAGGTGAAAACCTAGTCACTTTCCTAGGTTTGGATTGGAAACTTAAGGGAAGTTGTTTGTGATCTTCCAAGGGCTTCAAGTGGCGGATTGGAGTGTCAAGGAGAGGCTCTAAGTTTCTAGGGAGCGACTTCGGATCTTGAAGTTGGATTAAGGCTCGTTAAGGTAACAATTTTGTTCTCTTAGTGTTATAAGATTACATATTGGTGTAGCCTTACATTTTAACTAGCATGAGGTATATGTATTAAGGTTTGATAAGTGATATGGATTGTGGAAGCCTATAGCCGAATTGGCATTGTGAGCCCTTTGAAAATGAAATACAATTTGGTCGTTAATTAGAATCGTCGCATGTAATCTACTTGAAGATTATAGTTGTTATAATAGATTGCGGATTTGTAACATGTTATACTAAACAACTTGGATTGAAAAGGATTTGGAAAATATGATATGTTGTTGCACCTTAGCCGAGGATGACATTGTATTATTGGATTGTTTTGTATCATTTGTGGGGCGGAATTTTACACGTCTTGTAGGTGTGTAATCCCCTATTGTTAACTTCATTGTTGAGCCTTAAATGTGGCGTGTTTGGTTATTGAATTCGGGCCTTGAAAATGGTGGAAAAGTATGTAGAAACAAAGGAAGTGCTGTCCGATTTTCCGTAGAATTTGGAGATTTTACACTTAGAATATTCTACGTTTGAAGTAAGAAGTTAATGGACGTATTATGACCATTATAGGTTGAAGTACTAAGTATAGCATATTCTACGTGAAGGATGGAATAACTATCAAGGTTGAAGTACTTTGGAGGATTTTGCTACTTGTCGATAATCGTCGCGAGGTATGTGAACCTCTTCCTTCCTTTGGCATGATTCTATGTATGGAATATACATGTAGTATTATTTCATGTTCCTTTCTACTCTTAGAAGTTAAGAGGTATGTATGTTGATTTACTCTATGTAAAGGTTATGTCTAAGTTATCCTAAGTTCTTACCAAGTCTTATGGGTGATGTTGGTAAGAGTCGTTAGGAGGTATTTGGAGCCAAGTTGACTTGGCTAATTTACGGCACGAATGAGAATAAGAATCGAACAAGCCATTGCAGCGTTAATAAAGGAAAATGTAATGACAATTGATTATATTAAAATGAGTAGAATTCTCCATCTGCATAGAAGCTAAGATAAGATAAAATTGTATTACATTTTCTAGATCATGGTTGCTTTAATAATATTGTTATAAATAAGTATAACCTACTCACACACATAAGGCATATGTTGCTTAACTTAAAGAATTTACGTTATGAAGTGTTAAGACTATGAACTATGAATTCTTAAAAGGTTAAGAGACTTTATTTTTCAAGTTATGGGACTTGATTCTTAAAGGAAGAAATGAATTGATTTAAAAGTATAGAATACTTGATTTGGAAAGTATTGATTACTTGACATTCTAAAAGATAAGAGACTTGAAGTATTTTGTAAGTATGCGATACTTGGTTTTTCGAAAGTATAAGTCTCTTGGTTATAAAAAGAATGTAGTTGCCTAATGTATAAAGTTAGTATAACGACTCTATGGGAAGTTGGTTATAATAGCTTTATGGAAAATTATAAGAGTGGTTTACTCTAAGTAATGTAAGTATGATAAATGACTTGAAATAATAAAAGGCAAATTGATTTTAAGGCATCAATTGCTTAAGGTTTTAAAGGAAAGAAGTCACTTGATTTAGAAGCCTATAAATGTATTTCTAAAAGGTATTGTGACTTGTCTTGAAAAGTAGATATGACTTGATACTACGGTTATTAGTATCTTGGAAGTTTTATATGAAAAAGAGTCATTTTAAAAGAATAGAAGTACGTAGTACTTTGGGTTAAATTCCCGGATTTTTATATGAAACGAAAAGTGCCTTGAGTATATAAAAATGAAAGCCTAAAGATTTAATGAACTTTCCTATGCTTGCTTGTGATAGCCTTGAGTGCAAGTATTATATGTTTACGTTGTTGTGACTCTCAGTTGGAGGGCCGGTTATCTTGTTGTGAACCTACTTGGACGTACCGACAGTGACGGAGGCTTCCACGGGTATGCTTCCATGATTGATCCTTGGACATGCTTATACGATGTGGGATTCCGGGGCATGCGACCAGGATGCGGGTTAGATTCCCGGATTGTCTTTATTACTCCTTGGACATGCTTATACGATGAGGGATTCCGGGGTATGCGACCAGGAGGCGGGTTAGATTCCCGGATGTGTTTTATTACCCATGTCCATGCTTATACGATGAGGGATTCCGGGGCATGGGATCATGTTATGTACGACTATTACTCCATGGACTAGCTCCCCATGAAGACATGTACCCGAGATGAGGGATTCCACGGGCATGTTATATACGATTATTACCCCATGAATTAGCTCTCCATGAAGTCATGTACCCGAGATGAGGGATTCCACGGGCATGAGATATATATATATATATATTGTATATGTGTACGCCGACAGTGAGGTAGGATGTCACGGGCGCGTCACATGGTTATATGTTACACTTACGACTGTCGGCAGTGATGGGGGAATCCACGGGCAGGGGTATAGATATATATATGTATTGTATATGTGTACGCCGACAGTGAGGTAGGATGCCACGGGCGCGTCACATGGTTATATGTTACACTTACGACTGTCGGCAGTGATGGGGGATTCCACGGGCAAGGGGTATAGATACATATATGTATTGTAGGTGTGTACGCCGACAGTGAGGTAGGATGCCACGGGCGCGTCACATGGTTATATTCTTCACTTATAGCTGTCGGCAGTGATGGGGGATTCCACGGGCACGCTTTGATATTGTGGGCTTGAGACCCGTACTGGACTATGTGATGATATTTGAGGGCTTGTGTCGGTAGCCCTGTGTGACTATTGTTCATGTGTTGAAATAGTTTTTAAAAGGTAAAACTGACTTTCATTACTTTCACTTTGGTAAGGCACGATGTCTTTATTATTTTAGTTATCATACATGTCTCCACTTTTTATAGACCGTTATGATTTCATTCTGATATTTTCATTTCACATACTTGGTACATATTTCAAATCGACCTCCTTGGGGCTGCGTTCATGCCGCAGGTTGAGGTACATAGCTTGCTGATCCACACTCTTTGGATCACTGTTCAGTTCTTGGAAAGCTCCATTTACTCCGGAGGCTTATCTTTTGGTATGGTTTCCCCTGAGGTTGTAGATTCACGTATATTCATGGGTATGGCGAGGCCCTGTCCCGCCACAGTTGTTATGTTAAAACTCTTAGAGGTCTGTAGTCACATGTTATGGGTCAGTTTGTTAAGGAAATGAGGCAACTACTTCAGTTATGTTTTTTTTTATATTCAGGGAGGTAGCCTCATCGGCTAACCTGTTGATTTTATTATGTTGATTTATTGTATAAATTTCATGTATGTTCCGCTGATTATATCTGATGTATACCTGTAAGGGTTTCCATATAGGGCACCAGTCGCGGGCCCGGGGTCGGGTCGTGACAAGTATGGCCGCCTGCAACCCATTTTGATCTTACTGTGGGACATGAGGGTTGCATTGTTGTTGATAGTTCTGTAGCCCGTGATAGTGGTGGTCCATGTTCGCTGGGTCCCTGAGATGGATCAAAACCAACAAAAAAATCACGGCGCAAGGTTCCACAAATAAAAAAAATTAATAAAAAGAAAATAAAAGCCAAATTATAAATTAAGAATAAATAGTTTGATGTTGAAACTACGTCAATCCTCAGCAACGGCGCCAAAAACTTATTAGCGATTTTCCTTATGCTTTACGCGAGTGTACGTATCGCTCAAGTAATATAGTCTTGGTAAGACAGAATATCGTCCTCAGGGACTGATTTTCAATTACCAAACATCTATTCTAAGTTATCTATTTGAATATCGATATTTTGTTTTGGTTTTATCTATAAACTACTGAAGTAATTGCAGAAATTAACTAAAATACTTTATTTGAATCAGTTATGGTGGAAATAGGGTTTCTCTCCTCGACTATCCACTCGCTTTAACCCTTAATGCAGCAATAAATGTTCTTCTTCTATTTTAAGATAGCAAGTTAGCTAGACTGTTTATATTCCGGTTAGGATATATAAACGTTCAACCCCAGTGCAGAAATCTTTTATATTTCTATGATAGATTTTATCACATATGAGGATTAAGAACAATAACATATGAAGCTACACAAGTATCGGGGTACTTTCGTCAACGATTTTAACTTATGTTTATTCAATTACAGCATATCAAAATCTCCCCTCTCGGTTCTTGATTCGAAATCATATACGTGATGATAACTAGTGATCAATTAATTATCAAACAATTAAACCAAATATTGAATAAATCTTAACTATATGAGAAGAAACCAAAATACTGCATTAATTCATAAGACGAGTTTCAAACGATTCTAAAAGAAAACCCTAATTAAAAGTTTAGTTCCTAGCCATAGACATGCTAAGAACCAAATTAATATCCAACATGAACTAAATTAAAATAAAGCAAAGAAAAGAAAATACTTTGGAAAAAGTCTTCAATCTTGTAGCCTCCAAAAACTATGTTGTGTTGTGAAGAAAGGTTGAGTCACCCTTAAAAAAATCTGCCCAAAGGGCCTTTTATAAGTTCAAAAAATATGTACCCTTTTCCTCCTCGCCCTTGGCCAATTCCCTTTCGGATCTGGACAATTTTCCGCCTCGGCGCCACGGCCCTGCTGACTGGTGTCGCGACGCCTTAACTCCTGTAGCCTCTCAGATCTTTGGGCGCCGTGGCCATGCATTTCTGCGCCACGGCGCTGCTTCGCCTTTGTCCGGATTGCCAGCTTTCGTCAATTTTTGGCTCGGGAACTTCCTTTTCTGCCATTTCTCTTTTCGCCACTTTACCTTTTCAAACCACTGTGACTCAAAAGAAAGAAAAATACCCTAACACGACACATATTTGAACAAAAATGGGCAAAATACTAACTAAAAATGAATCTAAAAGTGCATATAAAATATGCCTAACAACTATGCCAAGGTACCAACATATCATGTACAAACACATATAAAATCTTTCATTTTAACTAAACCTAGGTACCAACATCTCGTGTACCAAATATTAAAATGAACTTTCCTTTTAAAAATGTGTGGTACCAACATATCATGTACCAATCACATATAATAAACTTTTCCTTTTAGAAATGTGTGGTACCAACATATCATGTACCAATCACATATAATAAACTTTTTATTTTAGAAATGCGTGGTACCAACATTTCATATACCAATCACATATAATAAAGTTTTCCTTTTAGAAATGTGTGTTACCAACATATCATGTACCAATCACATATAATAAAAATTTTCTTTTAGAAATGTGTGGTACCAACATTTCATGTACCAATCACATCTTTCATTTTAGAAAACACCAAGGCACTATCATACCTTCCTTTTAGAAAACCCAAGGCACTATCATGCCTTTCCTTTAAGAAACACCAAGGCAATACCATGCCTTCCTTTTTAGAAAAAACCAAGGCAATACCATGCCTTCCTTTTTAGAAATACCAAGGCAATACCATGTCTTCCTTTTTAGAAATAACGAGGCACTCTCATACCTTTCATTTTTAAATCCTCATTTGGAAAATCAAGACACTTATCATATCAAGTATCATTTTAAATCCTCTTTTGGAAAATCAAGACACTTACACTTTTACAACCAAGTGACTTATACTTTTAAAATCAAGTCAAGTATACTTTTAAAATCAAGTTACTATCACCTCATGTACCACATGAAATCTAGATTCATTTAAAACACGCGTCCACTGTACACTCATTTATAAAGTTCATGCTCAAAGAAGAAAGGAAGAGTCACATACTAACACTTGTCGTCTGTACCAACTCGATAATCTACATTCGTCTCCCTCCTCTGGCTAACATTATGGAAACATTTGAATTGTGATAACCGATCCGAATTGCCAAATTAATCCATTTTATGAGCCGTTAGTAGGTTATATATTTAATATTGATTTTATCTAATCAGCTATGAACCAAGAAAATATAAAACGAACTGGTTATATCTTAGCTTTTATGCAGATGGAAATTCTACTCATTTCAATAATAATTGATTGTCGATACCTTTTTCATTTAACTCTGCAATGGTTTGTTCGATACATTTTTCATTTAACGCTGCAATGGCTTATGTTAATACGTTTACAAAAATCAGTCTCAACGCTAAATACTTATTAGTGTTGTAACTTAGCAAGATCAACTCGACTCCAATACTTACTAAAAACTCTTACCAACATCTCCCATAAGACTTGGTAAGGACTTAGGAATAATTTAGACATGCCTTTAGCATAGAATCAATAACATTAATACTCCTTAACTTCTAAGAGTAGAATAACTTTGAAACAATACCACAGTTATGGCTCATATGTAGAACATGCCAAAAGAGAGAAGAGGTTCACATACCTTATTGATGACTAACCAACACGACAAGTAGAATACGTCTCAAATAAGTACTTCAACCTATAATGACAGCAACACGTCTATCAACTTCATGAATACTAGTATACACTTATACCACATAATGAATCTCCTTTCTTATAAAAATTTGGGCAGCACTTCCCCTATTTATACATACTTTTCCACCTTTCAAGAAGGCTAATTTCATCAACACCCAAGGCACCAATTAAGGGCACAACCAACAGTTAACCAAGGTGATTCACACACCTATTTCTCACGTAAAAACAACCTCATAGTCCACGTAAAACAGTCCACTAAAATCAGTCCATAATCCAACAATAACAATGGTGAAATGTGAGGCCTTTTAACACATTTCTACACCCTTAATCCCTTAGGTCTTTCATTAGAAATTACTACATTTAAACATTCATATTGGTGGATGATTTTCCAGCATCTTAACACCACAAAACAGTTTCTCAAAATTGCATAACAATATCCAACAGTTTTCACAAGTCTCGGCCAAAACAACCCTAACACAATAACACTTTTCATATTTTTTTTAATCCAATTCAAGTTCCAATACTTTTATACAAGTCTAAACAACTTATTAACAACAATATTACTTCATTATAACATGCAATAGGTGAAGTTAACAACAACAATAACCAACGAAACCAATGTCCCGAAAAACTGCCCATTCTCGGCCACTTCCTCTAAAATTGTCCAAACACTTTCTATTCTTCATTCTTCTTAATACAAGTTCATCTATACATTATAAAAACATATTATATCCAATTACTTCAAGAGGAAGAATAATTCTTACCTTTAAAATAGCCCAAAATGTCCAAAACAGTCCACGATTTTTAGCCCACAGTTTTCGTTTTGCTCTACTTCTTCAAGTTCCAATCACACACATGTATCCATTACAAGATTATAACCAACTTCCCTTCTTGTTTTGCTCCCAAAAAGTTGATAAACAAGCTAGGATTTTCAACCCAAGTTTTGGCCCACACCCCTTTTGGAGGATCTTGGAGTGTTAACTTAGCTTAGGACTAGATTAGGGTTCTTAATCTTGGATAATAATCAACTCTTGTCCATGGAATTGTTCTTGGGATTTTCAAAATTTAAGGCAAGAGAAGAGATAGCTTGGAAGATGAAATATTGTAAAATGATTCTAAGTCTTGCAACATATCTCTATATAGATATTTTTCCTTAGCAAGACAAGTGGATGAGGACACATGTCACTCTCCTATTGGCCAAATTTCCCCTCTTTAAAATATCTAGATATTTTGCCCAAAATATCTTAAAATTGAAAGGCCACGCGAAATTGTGAAATTCTCGGCGGACCCCATATTATCAATTCCAATTCTTCGTAATCCAATATTAATCTCATAAATCCAATTAGAAGTATTAAACTCCAAGTTAATAAATTTCGTCTTCACATTTTTCCAAAAAATTTCCATTTCCGAAAATGCAAATATACTTTCCTTCCAACCTTCACGTCTTATTTCCTTACTTACGTTCTCACTTATATGCCCTGGAACTACGGGGTGTAACACTTGTTATCACATTTGTCTCGAAAATTTTCCATATAAGAAAATGAAAAAAAATACTTTCCTTCCAACATTCAAATCTTATTTCCATAAACATGTTCTCAATTAAATGCCCTGAAATTACTGTGTGTAACAACTTCATTCCTCCCAGTTATTCTACTTAACATTTCCTAAATTTCTTCCTTTTGAGAGCTAGAGACTTCTTCTTCACAAGTTTGCTCTTCTTCAATTTGAACCACTTCTTCACTTTCTTGACTTTCTTCATGGTCATAAAATAATTAGGCTCATCCCTTAAGCTTGAAGTATCTTCTTCTACCAATCCATATTGAGGAGTAAACAAATCGATGACATTTGAGGAGTTGGCTTCCTAAAGGAGTTCATTTGCTCTTTTCAATGCCTCGTCATTTGCCAAGATATATTGTAGAAGGATTTTTCTCTCCTCCTCCAATATAGATTCACGCTCCATGTAGGTTTGGCGCATTGCTTGGACGCCTTCAAATCCGACACTTTGTCCTTCATTTTCCATGTCATTATTCCTATCAAACTCAAAAGCACAACTAGCATTCTCGTTAGAACAACTTGGGGAAGGGGGAGAAAAATAATTGGGACAATAACACCAATGTCCATCTAGACCACCACACATATTGTAAATATTTCCATCATATGAGTGAGACGGTTCACACGTCTCTCTCCTAGGAGCATTCCAAAAGTGAGGTCCTCCACAATATGGACATGTGTTATCAAAATAAGGGTTGCAACCATAAAAATCATTTTCAATCCAAGATTCCGTGTTGACACAAGTAACAAAAACTAAAACTATCTAACACAGAGAAATGTATAAATAAAAAATCACAAACACATATTCACAAACATAATTTGGACAAAACCTTTTCGGTATACTTTCTAAACTGTCTCAATACGCCAATTATTTCCTAGAAATAGCACCAAAATTGATGACGTCCAAATCCATTCCTCAAAGAGAAAGTGTATTGGTCGTCGTAATATAATTTACCCAACTAGTAGTCGGGGTCGAATCCATAGGGAATACTATACTAGGGCAATTAAGCTAGTTATGGAATTGCCACTAATTAAGTTAAGCCAAATAATTTTCAATATTTGATTTTTGTTTAAAGATGAATAAAGATAAAAATAACTAATGGGGAGCACAAGCTATAGAAATTTGGGGCTTTGAAGCATAGTAATTTAACTTAACTCGATAACAATTCATTGTAAGTAATTATCTACCACTAATTAATCACGAGTCTAGCAAGTTAGCCTAGAAATCTCAAATACCCACTAATGCCTCTCGATTAATTAGCGGGTCTATCTTAGGTTATTATTTCGAATCAAACTAAGGAGAATTAATCACATTCCAATATTAGGCTACACTAGGTTTTTTTCTATCTCTTGGTTAAACCCATTAGATGAGGTTTAAAACCCCAAATCGTGGTAATCAATTTACTCCAAATCCTAATTTCCTCTCTCAAGTTTAATTAAGGATAGATGGGAAAGTATTAGGGTTAGCCATTCCCTTTGGAAATATTCAAGAACTAGATTAATTAAATAAACAAGAGACCCATTTCATAAATAGCTAGAAATAATAAATACAAAAGCAACAAGAGTTAAATACAAATACTATTCAACAAGTCTTACTAATTTGTTGTCTAAAGTCATCATTCAAACCAAATATAATAATACAAAGCAAGGAAATAAAGATATGATGTAAGAAATTCTCATTAATGGCTTCAAGTCTTCACTTCCAAGGTGATGGGTGATGAAACCCTAGCCTTCAAAGCTTGTTCTCCCCCTTCTAAACTCTCAAAATATGTTGGAAAATGATTCTTGAATTTTGATATGAGTTGGTGTGTTTCTCTTTGTGGCTAAAATGACATAATGTTATATTTATATCCCAAAGAAAATGTTTTACAAAATGTGCCAAAAATGTCTTTTTCCTATTTTTCTACTCATTCTGCTACCAATAGAACTATTATGCGATAGTAGAATGGGACAGTGATAGCAAAACTTCCTATCCCATTTCGCTACCCATTTTGTGGCTAGCAGAACGGTTCTACGACCAACAAAATGGTTACAAACCAATATTTTCTCATTTTCTTGCGATTCTTGACACTTCATGTAATGACATATTCCGTTGTTACATCTATTTTAACTATTTTACCCCCATCAACTCGACCCCAAAGTTATGAGATATGTTTAGTGAA
Source organism: Przewalskia tangutica (assembly GCA_029844215.1). Lineage (NCBI taxonomy): Eukaryota > Viridiplantae > Streptophyta > Magnoliopsida > Solanales > Solanaceae > Przewalskia > Przewalskia tangutica. The sequence continues at coordinate 113,308,507 of CM056718.1, forward strand.
ATTTGAGAAATTAGAATCTTTTTTTTTTTTTTTTTTTAGGTAAATGCAAATATTATTACTAATAACGAAAAGGAAGTGGCTACAATCAGTCGTTGAGGTATCTCAAGCCTCAACGTAATGCAAACAAGAAGAGATAGAGGGGAGGGGTGGTCACTCAAAAGGTGCCACTACAAGAGGGGATAAAATCATAGAGAACTCTATAAGATGTTGTTTTGATTCTTGCAATGACCTCTTCTGCCGGCAAGCTTGTGCCTTCAAAGAGCATTGTGTTTCTTGCCCTCCAAATCTCATAGACCATTATGCAAAAAGTAAGCAAAATAGCTTTGGCTCGGATGCTTGTCATTCCGGTGTTCTTTCTTAATCCATTTAAGGGAGCTTTCAACAGTTGTCATCTCTCTTCTAATACCCAACCAATCTTTTATGCTCTTCCAAATCATGTGTGTAAAGGGGCATTCAAAGAAGAGGTGTTCCCTTGTTTCATTAGCTTGCTTGCAGAATCCGCAAGATTTATCCTCCAAGTTGAGAAATGATAGAGTATCCTTTGTAGCTAACCGCTTCCTGCAATTTAGCCACATAGTAAAAGAGAATTTGGGAGGAATGAATCCTTTCCAAATTTGTGACATCCAAGGCTTTTTAGCTTGCGGAGTGCGCAAGATATCATATACGAGGCTTGAATCAAATATACCGTTGGCACAACATTTTGTAAAGCCGTCAATAGCATCACCATGGCTACCAAAGATAGAAACAAATTTGTCGCGAATCCCACAAATCTTTTTGAATAAAGGGGAGTCCCTAGGACGTACCTCATAGTCCCAAATTGTAATATCTCTCAAATAGTGGCTATTGATCCATTGGACCCATAGAGAATCAGCTTTCGTGTGAGTTTGCCAAATCGTCCTGGATAGCAGGGCATGATTCCATTCCTTGATGTTCATAAGACCCAAGCCACCTTCAGTTTGAGGCAGGCAAATGATATCCCAAGAAACTCTTGGTGGTTTCCCCCCCCATAAGAATTGAATACAAGCAGACCTTACCTTGTTGATAATAGTGGCCGGGATAGGAAGTGCCCGGAACCAAAAGCTCTCAACCCCTTGGACGACCGACCTGATTAGTTCCAGCTTACCAGCATAAGAAAGGGTGTGGTGCCCCCATTTCTGAATGTAATTCGAAATAGCACTAGTGAATGGGGCAAATTGATCCACCGAGACTGAAATTGGGGACAAAGGGATCCCCAAGTATCGTACCGGAAAGCTACCAATGGCGAAACCCACTCTGGTCAATATCAAGTCCCGAACTGTAGAATGCATTCCCGCTAAGTAGACAGAGGATTTAGCGGGGTTAAGAGTTAATCCTGAGGCAGCCTCCAACTCTTCCAGACAATCCATAAGAATCCCAACTGAAGATATATCTCCTTTGGCAAAAAGCATGAGGTCATCCGCGAATGCAAGATGAGTAATGCCCAATTTCTTACACTTTGGAAAATATGAGAAAGCTCTTGCCTCAGCCTTCATTTTAAGCAGCCTTGAGAGGTATTCCATACACAAGATAAAGAGAGTAGGGGACATAGGATCACCTTGTCTTAGCGCTTTCCTTTGAAGTATCCGTAGCTCACCATTGATAGAAAGGGAGAAGGAGGTTGAGCTAACACATTCCATGATCCATCTTGTAAATCATGCAGAATTTAAGACTTCTTAGTACCAATTCGAGGAAGCTCCAAGAGATCAGATCGAATGCTTTCTGAAGGTCCACCATAAGCATACATCTTGGTGAGACTGGCTCTATTAAATCCTCTCACAAGCTCTTGTGCCACATATACGTTGTCCATCATGTTTCTTCCTTTCACAAAAGCCCCTTGGGATTTGTCGATGAGAGAAGGAAGGATCAATGCCATTCTGTTAGCTAGAATCTTTGTGATGATCTTATAGATCACATTAGTCAATCCGATGGGCACAAATCATTTACCTTGGGATCATGGTCAGTTTTTGGTAGCGGGGTAATGATGGTATGATTAACTCTGCTTCAAAAGAACTCCGAGAGAAGAACTCTTGGACACATCTTACAACATCATGACCCACATCTTTCCATCTATTCTTGAAGAAAGCGTAGTATAACCATCCGGTCAGTGCCTTGTCATTGCCTATATCAGAGTGCTTCCCAAATCTCCTTTGGGGTGATGAAATGCAAAAGTTGTAATCTCTCTTCTTCACTCGACTTTGGGCCATAGTTGAACACATCAGATCAAAGTTGGTAGTGGGTCGGGAAGTACCTAATAGATCTTTGTAAAATTCAACAAGCAACTTCCGACTTCTTACGGTGATGTAGTGATAGTACCATTAGCTTTAACAAGAAAGTTAATGGAATTCGACATTACTCCTTTTGATCAAACTATGAAAGTATTTGGAACATCTATCACTTCCAATCAAGTGCTTGTCTTGACTTACGCCTTATGAAGTGTCTTTCACTTCGATGGAGTGTTTGCTCTAGCTCTTGAGGACTTAACCTTGGCTTTAAGCTCCTCATCAAAGGGATTTTCCATGTGTGCATTGATAGCCTCCTTGAACTCTATGTTTGCCCTTTTGCTCTTTGTTCGATACCTCCAAAGTCACTTATGTTCAAAGCCCTTAAAGGTTGCTTCAAGGCTTTCAATTTGGAGGCAAGGGCGAATTGAGCGAGACCCATATGTCTTGTCTCCAACATGAAGTCATAATGTTCTCAAAGGTCGGGTGAAAGCCACATATTCATGAACTTGAAAGGCGTTTCCCAACATTATAGGATGCAATAATCGTGGCTATCACGGAGACAATGGTCGAGACAGGCTCCATAGGCATGAAATTGGCCTTGCATTCTAAGGTCAAATCACTCCAATTTTGATTCATCAACACTCTATCAAGCTTAGACCAAATCGAACCATTCGTCCAAGTGTAGAAGGAACCGGATGAAGGGCGTCTTCTAGTCCATGAGAATTCTGAAATCTCCAAGATCCCTAAGTGCATAAGAGTGAGAGGAGGACCCCACCTTATCATTAGGGTTGCGATAAGTGTTGAAATCTCCCATAATCATCCAAGGCTTATTGATGCAACGCCCAGTGAGAAAGGTGATGCCAAAGCATCCTTCTATCCGAGATGCTATAAGCAGGGTACACAAATGTGGCAAGGAAGGACACTTGTGTTATATTGCAACTTGCTGGACATGGATATCTTTGAGAGTCCATACCAAGCACTTCGACAAACCTGGATGGATCCCAAGTAATAGCATTCTACCGCCTCAATGAATTCCAAATTTGAGCAAAACTTCCATGCTTTGAATCTTTGAGTAGAAAGACTCATCCTTGGTTGAGATAGCTTAGTTTCCAATAGACAAATCATAGCGCATCATGCTGTTTTGTGATACTACACACTAGAGCTTGCGTGGCAGCCCTATCCCTTTGTCCGCAAAGACCACGGACATTCCAACAAAGTATTTTCATAAGGAAACAAAGGAGGTTTTATTAGCACCTCGCGCTTTAGTCGCTTTCCATCGCTTTTGCCCATTCTTTTTGGACAAAACCTCTTGCCATCCATCATCTTTGTTCTTTGGAAGCCATAACTTGTGTACCCGGCCAAGCTATGTTCCCACGTTCAAAGTTAACGTTACTTGACACAAGCTGAGCCTTTTCCGTAGCACCGTTGAATGTAACTTCATCCAATGAAGGTGGCGGGTTCATAGGCATCTCGAGAATCAGAATGTTTTGACTCACCCTCATCCTAACATGTTGTGTACGCCATTGTGAGAATTAGGCGGTGAGGACTTTGCTAGAGAATCCAAACATGGTGGGCGAATGACCCAAACCGGAGGACCGCGGCATGTGATACTTCTCCCAAGCTTCCGTACGGAGGTGTTGTGTGCACGATTTCTTCAATGTCCATCAAGTTATCGGCATCTACGGGATGTTGAGAAGTTGGTGGATGAGAGGAGGTTGGTTCCACCGCACCTTTGTTGACCTTCAAATGAATAGAATCATCCCCGTTGTTAGGGGACCTCGATTGCATGTTATTGGAGCTTCTTCAATGTTGACATCATCCCTCGCCTTCCTACACTTCAGTGGTTGTGTCCAAAAGCCGCACAATGATAGCAAAAGTCGGGTAATTCTCATAGTTTACCCTTTGAGTATACTTTACGTTATCGGGAGATTGACGACAAAATCCATTATCGGCTCCTTGCTAACATCCACTTCCACTAGAACTCTTGCATAGTTCATTTTAGACCTTTCCTTAGTATATTGGTGGTGTAAAGAGGTTTTCCTACACGTGAAGCAATCTTACTAAGGCAGTTGCACTCAAATAGAAAGGGAATGTCAGGAAAGTGACCCAAATAGGAATGTCCATAAACAAATCATCCGTTATAAGAACTCCTTTATTGATAGCCTTGAGCATCATGGTTTTCCCGTAGACCATATAAGGGCCTCCGTGAAGTACATTAGTGCGCTCTTCCTCCGTCATGAATTTGAACATCATCCGACCTTTGCCATATGGTATAATCTGGCATTTAACTCCCCCTCCTTTCACAATCGTATTCAATGCTTCTCTTCCCGGGAAAGGACCCGTGAAGCAACCTATTAGGCAATAGCCCCAAGTTTCTATGAAAGGAACTTCATCCTCAGCATCTATATTTACTTCCTCCCCTTGTTGTTCAATAAATTGTAACTTCATACCTTTTGCCTCAATCCTAGTTCCCAAAGACTCCAAAGATAAGTCTTTTTAGGAGGAAGGGACCTTTGCCATGGTTTGGGGAAGATTGTTGTGAGTTGTGGCCGTGGTAGGAAATGATGTGGTTTAGAAGGTGCATTAGTGTGTAAATCATTGGGAGGTATATCTGGAGGTATAGGCGGAGGAAGGGTAGAAGGGAGTGAGCTTGGGCATGATAGAAGAGATGATTTGCGTGCCATTTGGGAGGGTAGGAATTTGTGTTGGTTTCGGAAGGAATAGAAGGAAGATGAGATAGAAGGGGTGTGGTGTTGTGAAATTCGGGAAGTAGTGAAGTGGTATTAGATGAGAGGGGAAGTTTAGGACTCTACTCGAATCAGGAAGTGTTAAAGGCGAAAGGAGTGTTGTGATTCTTGAGATTGGCTCACTTAGCAAACTAGCTAAAGTAGGGAAGGCTTCATTGGTGACACTTAAAGAAATCTGGGTTGTTGACTTGAAACACGAGAAGGCACTTTGAATGCCGTCTCATTCAATGTTGACCCCTCGGCTCTTGCATCATTGATGGTTATGGAGTTCCTAGGCTCCTTAGACATAGAAATAGCTTTGTTTCTCACAATTGACTTGGCTCTTCGTGTAACGTGAGTAGTCAATGCCCCTAGATTGTCCCCCTGATTCGTCTTGGAACCAAGACCATCATAAAGTCCCGGAGTTATTAGAGAGTCATTGATACCCGCCACATTCAATGCCGACCCTTCGGCTCTCGTGGAGTTCCTAGGCTCCTTGGACAAAGAAATAGCTTTGTTTCTCACAATTGACTTGGCTCTTCGTAACGTGAGTAGTCAATGCCCCTAGATTATCCCCGATCCGTCTTGGAACTAATACCATCATAAAGAACCGAGTAATGAGAGAGTCGTTGGTACGCCTCATAAATGTGTGACGCCTCGGCACCTCAATCAAAAGCGTTGGAACCGCATTGACTTAGCTCCTTGTAAAGCGGGGTAGTTAATGTCCCTAGGTTATCCCCCCCGCCTTGGAAATCAGACCATCATTAAGGCGAAGTTGGGAGTGTAAACTTGATACCGGCGTTAAAGTTTGACGCCTCGGCTCCTTCAATTGTGACGTTGAAACCTTGGGGCTAGAAACCCTTCGTATTCCACATCGATCTTGATCCTTGCATAGAGTGCATATTCCTAGTATCATTGTTATCCTCGTGACCGCCTTAGCCTTCGACCCCAAGGCAGGCCGTAATTGGAGTAGTCCCATCGTTTCGGGCATTGAAGTTTGCTCTCTTGACATCGCGTTGAACTTCTTGGGAAAGAAGTACCATCAATGCTTTCAGCGACTTGAATCAAACAAGACATGATTACTCTTGGACCCATGAACCCCTGCACGACCCGCCAAGAACCTTTGACCCACGCCGACCGGTTTAGGCAGGAATGCCATCGTGTCTTGCTTCACCAATTGCAATGTCGGCCCGATTTCAACCCTTTTCCGGCAAACACGAGAGAATTTCGGGTAGTGTCGGGTACTAATCTTTGGAGTGGTATCTAGTTCTTCGAAATGAACCCTTTACCAACAAATTGGCGTGGAATGATCGACCACCATAGTAGCATTAGGGCGTCAATGGTCTGCGGAAGTTTTGCCTTCAAACTCACTAATATCCAAGCTTTCAATTTCGATATTTTGCCCCATTCATGTATCCTTTGTAGCATAGAATCATCTACTACATTTTCTAAAGGAAAGCGCGAGTGCAGTAACATGAACCAACACGAAGGTCGAGATTGCGGGAATAAGATTTTCCTCGGCCATTGTTGGACTCTCGCCATTCTTTTTTTCTTCTTTGTTCTAGCTTTAGCCGCGCTGAACCTCTGAATCATTGCTAGAACGTGTGTAACGTTTAGACTTTTTCATATTGTGGACAATAACAATCAAACCATAATGAGTCAAACGAAAAAACTAAGGGGAAGAAGAGGAAGAAACCTAAGGAGCAACTAAGGGAAACGTTGAGAGCGTTTTCTTAGTGAGAGAAACTTCTCTCTAACTCCTTAAGTGTTTTGAGAAATTAGAATCTTAAAGAGTGAAAGTATTGACCAATAGTTGACTTTTGTGTGAATAAACCTTTTTCAGAATTTTGTCGATTTCGTAAGGTCCAGTGGGTCATTTATGGCTTGGTGATACAGTTGGTTCAGTTTCCGATGCCTTTGGGAGTAGTCTTGACCATTGGTTGACCGTTGATCCTTCCAAACAGATTCCCATTTGATATCCAAAAACTACAACAACAGTCAGACAAGTGGGGAATGTTGGGGGTGAACCAGAAAATTTGGGTAGAGTCGGATCTAAGTGTTGGCTATGTAAGCGACTCGAGGAAATAGACCTTCGATGGAAATTCTAAGACTGTGAATGAGTCCATAACATGTTTTTACATATGTGTACAGATCTAGTTTGTGACGGAGAGGTCACATGTGTTTGTCGAATTTCAGGTTGGGGTTGTAGAAAGCAAGTTTTCTAGTTTTTGATATTACTCATTGGGGCGGGCATCACTGCACCCCAGTGGATGATGAGGTTGGTACAGTGGATGATGATCTGCCGAAGCGAAAGCTTGGGATTTTTGTATCGGTCGCGGGCACGCGACTTTTGCATCGGACCCTGACCGTTGCAACGTACGATGATAAACCAGTTGACTATTTTAAGTCTGTTAAAACCATCCATTTCTCTATTTCAAAATAGTTCTCACTTCTAGGGCGAATTCAAGATTTTTTGTGGAATCTTCTTGTGGTAAGCATCCTTATCCTTGTATTACCTTCATTTAACCTCCTTACGTTGATTTAGTGATGGAAACAACCTAGAAATAAGTGAGAGAAGATGAGTTCAGCCTAGTTAGGGTTTGTTTGATCTTTAAGCTTTAAAGTAAGAATTAATTGATGGGTTTTGTTAATCTAAGTATGGATTCCACATATTAGTAATCGTTAAGCTTGAATTTTCCATTTATGTGATGAATTTGGAGGTTAGAAAATTAGGGTTCATACCCAAATTGGGGTTTTTGTTTCAATTGATAAAATTGGCCTAATCTTGAGTTAATTTAGCAATTGGTTAGTAGGATTGGACTCCTAGAATGTTGAATTTAATATTTCACTTTTAAAATGACTGGTTTACCTTTGTGGACCCATTTCTCCCTTTCTCATATAGTTGGATTGGGTTTGAAGAATAGTTTAATGTTATGGGTGTTGTTAATTCCATTCTCTAACTTAGATTTCGATAATATTAGATTTCGAGTACAACTGTGATCCTCGGAAGGGAAAGGCTCAGGTGATCATTGTGACTCCCACTCGGCATTCCATATATGTTACGACTTACCTTCTGGTTAGAGCTCGGTTAGCAAAGTGTATGTGTAGTTAGATACTATTGGATAAAACATGTACGCCTTCGAGTATGAAGTTAGAATGGATTACTTAGGTTGGTTACTATTTACTGAATGTGACTTGTTGCCTCTTTGTGAATTCTAGAGTTATATGTTGTTGTTATATCATGCTTGTTATATAAGTATAACTGACTCTCATTTTGGTACACCTCGTAAGTTAAGACGACAATTAAGAACGTCATTAAGGATTTAAGATTCGAATATTGGATATAAAGTATATTTATATATGCTAATCCGGAAGTTAGTATACGAAGGATGTGTTTCCGGAGAAAATTTTGGTTACAACAAGAGTGACAAGGGAAATTGAAAAGGATAATTGTATATTCCCGCTATGAATTAGTAACGTATTATATAAGTTACGATAACGTGGATACGAGACCTTATGAATTTTCGTGAATTAAAAGAAGTGGGATCAAAGTTTTAATAAGTATTTGAGAGATTAAATTAAGAGGAAAATTATGAGTTTATGTGCAAATTAAATTTTCAGGTTTAAGTTAAATTTTAAACTCTTTCACCCTCTTCATATTTTCCACCATTTTCTAATTTAGATTTCTCTCCTTCCTCCTCTCTATAGCAGCCGAATTTTCCCTTTATTTTAGGCCAAATTGAAGCTTTTAAATCTCTATTCTAAGGGTAAATCATTGTACAAGTTCTAACCCAAGAGACACCACAAAAACAAACAGTGGCCAATTTCGCTGGTTGCTGGCCGAGAATTCCTAGCCCAAAAACGTTGGTGTTTGAGACAAAGTTAAGGAAGAAAAACATAGGGAATGATGGATTAAATCTATAGAATACATGCATGTCAATTGAAGTTTAAGAAAGGATTAAAATGGTGCAAAAATAGGGGCCTTTTTACCGTGACCAGTGGACTATTTTTGGGCTCCATTGTAAGGTAAAAATTCTTCTTTTCATTGAGTATTTGGAAGATTAAATAATGTTGTAGTTAAGGCAAAAACTCATGATAAAGAGGAATTGTAAATAAGAAAATGCATGTGATTGTTGTTGATGTTGTTAAGTCGATTGGAATGGTGTGTGTGCCTATTTATGGACTGTTTTAGTCCCTCGAATTTGATTATTGTTATTGATATTATCGTTACTAATCGCATGTTGGAATTGAAGGAAATTTTGATATTTAGATTATAATTGTTTATATGAAAGTATTGAAATATGAGTTGGATTCTAAGGAATTAAGAAAAGAATTGGTTTTGTGGATATTGTCGCGTCGAGTTAGAGGCTGATTTTGTGGATATTGTCGCGTCGAGTTAGGGGCTGATTTTGTGGATATTGTCGTGTCGAGTTAGGGGCTGATTTTGTGGAGTTAAAATGTTAGAAATTTTATTATAAACATGTATATATGTTGTGGTTATTACTAATATATGTCTTAAGGAATTAAAGTGTAAAAAAGGTGTTATGTTGTAAATTATAGGACTCGAACTCTTGTTGTTGTCGCTAGAGTTGATGGACTGTTTTAAGGTTGTTTTAATATGGATTAACATGAGGAATAGGTGTAGTAATCACCTTGGTTGTTGAAGTTGTTGGATTGCATAAATATAAAAGAGAAGAAATGTGTATTAATGGCGTAAATGGAGTATTTGAGATTGTTATGATTATATCTTTAAGTTGCATATTGTTAATTGGTATTGCTGGCTTGATTTGAATATTAGGGTTATGCACATAAATAGGGGAAGAGATGCCCGAATTTCTATAGAAAAGAGTGTCGTCTTTCGATATAACTTACGCTAGAAATCATAGAATTGACGGGTGTATTACCCTTTATTATAGGTTGACGTACTAGTTGAGACGAATCATATTCTTCGAGTTGGCTTAGACGATAAGGTATGTGAAACTCTTCCTTCTTTCTTTTTGGCAAAATTTATTGAAAGTACGGCGGACGTACATGATTTCTACACAGTCTATTTTCTAAAGATGTTAGTCATGAAAAATGCCTATGATTTTCTGTAAAGAGTTTATTATAATGATTTTATTGAGAGTCAAATGATGGTTTAATTTGCATATGGTTGCTCATGATATTCTGCTCGTGCCAAGTGTTATTACTTTGTTTCACTAAGTCCCTTACTAGAGGGTCGGGACACGTTATATGTACATATAAGAAGATGATGATTTCACCGAGTCCTAGAATCGGTCGGGACACGTTATATTGATGATTTCACTGAGTCGCAGAATGGGCCGGGATACGTTATATTGATGAATCCATCGAGTTCCGGCCGAGACACGTTATATATATACATATATATAAACATGGTGACTCTACGGGTAAGCATTCATGATTACTGATATGACTCTCTATTTTATATGGCACAGTTATGATATCATTTACAGTATTTCATGTTTTTATACTCAGTACATTATTTCGTACTGACCTCCCTCTCCTCGGGGGGCTGCGTTCATGCCCGCAGGGACAGGTGCTCAGTTTGGTGATCCTCCGGTCTAGGTTCCTGCTCAGCTGGTTGGAAAGCTCATTTGATTCAGAGCTTTGTCATTTTGGGTACAGAACTTTATTCCGACTTATGTATATTTATGGGCACGACGGGGCCTGTCCCGTCATAAGTCATTGTTGTACTCTTAGAGGTCTGTAGACAGTTGTGGGTGGTAAATGTGTTTTTGTATACGTGTGGTTGTACTTTGTTTTGGGGATGTTCCTGTATATAGTGGCAGCCTTGTCGGCTCGCCCATTTGATATGTTGATTTAGATACGACTCCTCAGGAGACAGGGTTATTCATGTGTAAAGGCAGCTTTGCCGGCTTTCCCATTCAGACATATGTTATGATTGCAGCGTTATGCTGTCGGATTTTTTATTGTCCAGAGTGTCAGTCTGATTACGTGACAGGTTAGTATAATGGCGTCATTAGGGCGCTTAGTCGCGGGCCGTCGTGTCGGATCGTGACAAAAGTGGTATCAGAGCAGTTAGTCTTGGTAATGTCTACAGACCGTGTCTAGTAGAGTTTTGCGTATGGGTATGTTGTGCACCATACTTATACGCATGAGGCTGCCGGGCATTTAGGATTGGTTTATATTCTTTCATCTCTTAGATCGTGCTATAGAGCTATGTTATTAGGATAATCCCTTTCTGACGACTTAACATGTTTACAACTATGCCTCCGAAGAAGGCGACAGCGGCCTAGAAGGGCAAATCTACAATGGGGGATACTAATCGGGTTCAAATAGTTACCAGGTCCTGTACTCAGTCTATGCCAGAGACAGTACCTCAGTCGATGAGCTCTGCTACGTCGCCACCTCCAGAGGCTACGATTCGAGCGCGTCACGGTTTATAAGACCCCAACACGAGCCTCGGCTCGCCGGCCAGTGTTATACCGTATTCGGTATATGCGTAAGGGCGTACGTATAATAATTTAAGCCTTAAGGATTTGGCTAGTTTCGAAATTGTACACAACACCCGATTAGAGTCGTTTTTCGACGAAACGTTTCCACAGCTTTCGTAGGGAAAATTCCGGCTATGTCATTAATAATTTTTGCGGATTTTTCCGAGGCGAAACATTTTGGACCAACGGGAGGGTGGCGTGTCACCTCACATTGGAAGAGGTTGGACGGCAATTGGCTAGGCTTGCACGCGTTTTGGTGTGAATTTTTGGTCAATGGTTAGGTAGGATATTTTTTGTGTAGATGGATAAGGTAGCACTTGGCTAAATCTTGGCCTTACACTTGCTATGCACTTGTCTTCTTCTTGGCCTTGGGTTGGCCTTCACTTGAGCTCTAAATACCCCTTAGTTGATGAACTTTCTTCATCCAAAATTGAGCAATCTACCTAAGTCTCAAAATACTCCTCCTCTTGTGGTTCTCGTCCAAAGCCTCTCCCCCTCCCCCTCCTAGTGGCCTTTGGCCGAGAGCTTTCCTCCCCTGTGGTGTTTTGCGTAGGGTACCACTAGCCTAGTTGTCTCGTATAAATACCCCTTGTTGTGGTATAGAAATACTCTCCTAGTATTGTTGTTATGTCCAAATACCTTGGCCCAAATACCTTGTATTATTCCCAAGGTTACACTTATACTAGCCCAGAAAATACCGTTATACTTTCCTCGATCACTAAAACGAAACCCTAAGTAAATCTTCACCCGTAGTTGAAGTTATAAGTAGAAGTTGGTTAGAACTTCTAAGGGTTGGTTGGAGCGGGTCGGAGCACTCGGAGTAGGAGCTAAACCTTGCTCAGGAGCGACATTAAACTTGGATAATTTTGGGCTTATCGAGGTAAACACTCTTGACCTTCTGTTGTAATTGGAAATTACATGTTGTTGGAATATATAGTTAAGGTATACTATATATAGAATTGAACATAATAGTGCGGCAATGTCTTTTGACTTAAGCCTGAATAATACTTACGGCAATGTCTTGCGACTTAAGCCTGAATTTAAATAAGAGAACTGAACTGTAATTACATAGGACTGTATTACAGTAGACTTGTGTAGTATTACTGTGAGTAGAATTGTACACGTCCGGTTAGACGTGCAAACCCCCCCCTGGTTGGCTTGGTAGCCGGCCTCGATAGAGGAGGAGATTTACGCTGTTGCGGGGGGGGGAGGTGCTGCCGAATTTTCTGTAGAATATGGAACGATGAGATCTATATGTTAATAAGCGCCTTGTGGCCTTATAGGTTGAAGTACTACGTGTGGTGCGATCTACGTGGCTTAAGGAGTAGCCGACGGTTTGAAGTACTTGGAGCGTTTTGCTATTAGTCGGCACTCGTCGCGAGGTATGTGAACCTCTTCCTATCTCTTCTAGCATGATATGTGTGAACTATGTAGTACGGTGAGCGTACGTGTGTTAAGCGTGTTTGATTGTCTTTAAAACATAAAGTGTTATAACGGCTTTATGGGAAGTTGGTTATAACAGCTTTATGTAGGTAAGAAAATACTTTGTGGTTTTAAAAGGTAACTGATGTGAATTATAACTGGCTTGTTATAATAAAGAACTTGATGTATTTCAAAAGATTTATAAATCGTTTTGAAGGGAGAGTAACACTTGGTTTTAAAGGTTTTAAAAAGAGTTATACTAGCTTATGGGAAGTTAGGTATAATGTCTTAAGAGAGGTAAAGAAAATGGTTTACTGATGTTAGAAGTTAAGAGACTTGATCTTATAAGATAAGAGACTTAACTTATTTGTTTTAATGTGGATTGTTTGTGTGAAACCTCATTCGTGAGTAATGAGTACTTGGTTTTACTTAAAGGGATAATGTTTTCTTGATTTGGAAATCGAATGTGTATCGACAGCACCACTGCGGCGTTAATAAAGGAAAATGTATTGAATAATGAAGTATTGTGTTAAAACCGGTAGAAACCTCCATCTGCATGAAGCTAAGATGAGACAAAATGATATTGCATATCCTAGATCATGGTCGCTTAATAAGATCGATTATAAACAAGAATAAACTACTCACATATAAGGCATATGTTTCTCAAATCATTAAAGGAGAATTATGTTTTAAAGGATTAAAACTATGAACTACGAAACCTTTTCTAAAAATGAGAAACTTGAGCATTTGAAATTAGGCAAACTTGAACGTTTGGAAAATAAGGTTGTTACTTGATTTTACAAAGGAAAGCATTTTGTTTATTTAACAATGCTCGTCACTCTATTTTTATACTACGGACATCGGGTGACTTTTATAAAAGGAATGGATCTCTTTAAAAGGAATTTAACGTACGTAGTTCTTTAGGGTTAAAAACCCGGACTTTGGCATAAAATGAAAGTAACTTGAGTTGTGTAACTTGCCTATGCTTGTTGTTGCGTAACTTGCTTATGCTTGTGGTGATAGCCTTGGTTGTGCAAGAATGGTTATTTTATGGACTAGCTCTCCATGAGGTTTCTTACTGTTCGGCCTTGGTCACCGTGGTCGGCTCTGCGTACTTGCCGTCTCATGGTGATTCGGCCTTGGTACGTGAGTCACCCTCGCACTTGCCGTTCGGTGTAGTGACGAAGTCTCGTGATCTGACCTTGGTCCCTGGTGGTCACCGTACTTGCCGGTCGGCTACGTGGCCGGCCTTGTATCCTGAGTCGGCTCGCACTTGCCGTGACGGCCGTGTTTTGGTTGCATTATATTATTGGTACGGTCGGATCTGGTAGTTATACTTGTCCTATACGGTTTTATGACACAGTGGGACTCGTGTTCATGTATACTCCTTGGTATTGTCATATCATAAAGCTAGCCGGTGAGGAAGAAATTCCACGCACGAGTGATAATTTGGAGGCGTGAGTCCACGACTTGATGTAACTAGTTATATGTTATGTCGTAGTTTGGTCATCATACATGTCTCCGCTTTATATAGACTATTATGATTTCATTTACGATATTCTGATTTCACATACTTGGTACTGTTGTCGACCTCGCCGGAGCTGCGTTCATCTGCAGTAAGTACATCGTTGGTGTCGATCCGCTCTTAGGATCACCTTTCAGTATTGGGAAGCTCCGTTCCTTCTGAGGCTTATCTTTTGGTATGTGTTCCCGAGTTGTAGGTTCTTGTACATTCGTGGTATGGCGGCCTGTCCGTCATAGTTGTTGTAAATCTTAGAGGTGCAGCCTTTGTGTGGGCAGGGTTTTGTAAAAAGGATTAAACTGTTCGTTTTGAAAGAGTTGTTTATATATATTTTAATGGAAGGTAACCGTTTGGTTGGCCTGTTTTATTATCTTGTCTCATGTTCATGTTTAAGTTTTTATTTCCGCTGGTTTTCTCTGATGTTGTATCACTGGGGTGCCCGGGGTAAGGCACCAGTCACGGGCCCGGGATCGGGTCGTGACACCAGGGGCAGAGGACAGAGCCATGAGGGATGTGGTTCAGCTGCTGACTAGATTAGTGGCATCACATACCCACAGACAGGGACCAGGAGTTGACCTCAGAGCAGATAGTTTGAGGGTCCGTGATTTCTTGAGCTATAGCCCACCAGATTTTTTTGAGTCAAGGCCCGAGGATGACCCACAGGAGTTCATCCGATAGATACAGCGTACGTTGAGGGTGATAAAGTTTTCAGAGACTGAGTCTGTCGTGTTGGCATCATATTGGTTGCGTGACGTAGTTCTTAACTGGTATGAGTCGTGGGAGCTATCTAGGGGCGATGGTGCTCCTTCAGCCGTGTTGGACGAGTTCGCAGAGGCTTTCCTTGACCATTTCCTACCTTCATAAATGAGGAGGGCCAAAATTGATAGGTTCTTAAACTTGAGGCAGAACGGTAGGAGCATTAGAGAGTACAGCCTTGAGTTTGATTTATTGGCCAGATACGCACCCACTATTGTAGCAGATAGGGTGCATCGTTATGTGATAGGGCTGGACCACTACTTGATCGATGGTTGTATGGCGGTGGCTCTTTAGCTGGGTATGGATATTGCTAGGATCCAGGCTTATGCACAGGGGTTGAGGACCGACATAGGGGCTACAACCAAACATAGGTCATGACAGGGACCAACATAAGAGGGCTAGGTCGGTTGCTTATTCTGGTGAGTCTCGAGGCAGGAAGCCTCAACAGCAGGTTAGGTATTCATCCCAGCCAGCACAGAGTGCTCCCCTACAGTCTACAGGTAGGAGGTTCGACCGTCCAGGGTATTCAGGAGCCGGTCAGAGCTCCAGGGCTTCAGGTTCTCAGAGGAACAGGGGTTCTAGTCAGTTGAGGCCATCTTTCCCTCGGTGTTCACAGTGTGGCAGGTATCATCCTGGGGAATGTTGTCTTGCTATTGGTGCTTGTTTTTTCTATGACCCTCAAGGCCATATGATGATAGAGTTTCCCTATAGAGGTGGTTCGGGTGGTATAGCTCAGCCTACGGGGTCGGTTGATGGTTCATCGTCATCTATAGCTATGCGCCCCACCGGGCAGGGTATTCAGACGCCAGTAGGTCGTGGTAGAGGTCATGGCGGAGTTTCTAGTTCTGGCGGTCCTTCGAACCACATATATGCTTTGGCCAGTAGACGTGATCAGGAGGCGTCACCAGATGTTGTTACAGGTATACTATCGGTCTTTTTCTATGATGTATATGCTTTGATAGATCCAGGTTCCACCTTTTCCTACATATCTCCTGTTGTTTCTAGTAGAATCGGGATAGAACCTGAGTCGATAGAACCATTTGAGGTAGCTACACCGGTAGGAGATTCGGTTATAGTTAAGCGTGTATATAAAAATTATTCGGTGGTGATATATAGTCGTCACCCTAGCAGATTTGATAGAGTTGGATATGACTGACTTTGATATTATTATGGGTATGAACTGATTGGCTTCTTGTTTTGCCAACGTTGATTGTAGAGAGAAGTTGGTTCGATTTCAGTTTCAAGACGAGCCAGTTATAGAATGGAAGAGGAGTACAGCATCGCCGAGGGGTAGATTTATTTCATACCTCAAGGCAAGGAAGATGGTTAGGAAAGGATATATCTATCATTTGGTTCAAGTACATGATACGGAAGCAGAGGTACCGGCTCTTCAGTCAGTTCCAGTAGTTAGTGAATTTCCGGATGTATTCTCCGATGATCTTCTAGGTATTCCTCCAGAGTGGGAGATAGATTTCAGTGTAGATGTATTGCTAGGTACCCAGCCCATATTCATTCCTCCTTATAGAATGACACTTGCAGAGTTAAAGGAATTGAAGGAGCAGCTGAGAGACTTGTTGGGAAAAGGCTTCATTAGGCCTAGTACTTCTCCCTGAGGAGCACCGGTATTATTTGTGAGGAAGAATGATGGTTCGCTGCAGATGTGTATTGATTATAGGCAGCTGAATAAAGTAACCATCAAGAACAGATATCCCCTCCCCAGGATTGATGATTTATTTGGCCAGTTGCAGGGTGCTAAGTGTTTCTCGAAGATAGACTTGTGGTCAGGTAATCATCAGGTGCATGTAAGGGAGACAGATATTCCAAAGACAGTATTCAGAACCCGATATGGACATTAAGAGTTTAGAGTGATGTCTTTTGGGCTGACCAATGCTCCAGCATTGTTTATGGATTTGATGAACCGATATTCAGGCCATTCTTAGACATGTTCGTCATTATATTCATTGATGATATCCTGGTTTATTCCCGTTCAGAGCAGGAGCATGCAGACCATTTGAGGACAGTACTTAGGGTCCTCCAACACCAGCAGTTGTATGCCAAGTTTTCTAAATGTGAATTCTGGTTGACTTCAGTGGCATTCTTGGGGCATATTATCGGGGTTGATGGTATTCGGGTGGATACACAGAAGATTGAGGCAGTGAAGACTTGGCCCAGACCTACTAAACCTACTGAGGTACGCAGTTTCTTTGGGCTAGCAGGGTATTACAAGAAGTTTGTGGAGAAGATTACCTCGATCTCAACGCCTTTGACTAGGCTAACTCAGAAGGCAGCTAAGTTCCAGTGGATGGATGCTTGTGAGCATAGTTTCCAGTTGTTGAAGGATAAGTTGACTACGGCCCCAGTTCTGACTCTTCCGGAGGGGCCGGATGATTATGCCATTTATTGTGATGCTTCAGGTATTGGGCTGGGTTGTGTGTTAATGTAGCATGACAGAGTTATAGCTTATGCCTCCCCACAGCTCAGGAAGCATGAAAAGAATTATCCCACCCATGATTTGGAGCTAGCAGCGGTAATTCATGCCTTAAAGATATAGAGACATTATTTGTATGGGGTTCATGTTGATATTTATACGGATCACAAGAGTCTTCAATATATCCTCAAGCAGAAAGAGATGAACCTACAGCAGAGATGGTAGCTAGAGTTGCTAAAGGACTATGATGCTGATATCTTGTACCATCTAGGGAAAGCCAATATTGTGGCAATTGCTCTTAGCCGTAGATCCATGGGTAGCTTGACAGATGTGCATCCAGACATAAAGGAGATGGTTCGTGAGATACACAGGCTAGCTAGTCTTGGAGTCCGATTGACGGATTCGGGAGATAATGGGGTTCTTGTTCAGGAAATTGCTGAGTCCTCTATTGTAGAAAAGGTAAAGAGACGTCAGTATAAGGATCCTGTTCTAGCACGGTATAGAAATGCAGCTCTCCAAAGGGAGAAGACTCTATTTGAGGTTGAACCTGATGAGGTACTGAGGTATGAAGGCAGATTATGTGTACCTGATGTTGCAGGGCTACCACAGCAGGTTATGGGAGAGGCACACAATGCCCGTTATTCCATTCATCCAGGATCGACGAAGATGTATCATGATCTTAGATGTTTATATTGGTGGGATGGCATGAAAATAGACATAGTAGAGTTTGTTGCCCAGTGCCAGAATTGTCAATAAGTTAAGGTTGAGCATCAGAAGCCTGGTGGATTATTGCAGGAGATAGAGATCCCAACTTGGAAGTGGGAAGTGATCAATATGGACTTTATTACAGGCTTACCTCGCACTCAGCAGAAGTGTGATTCCATATGGGTTATTATGGATAAACTGACGAAATCAGCCCATTTTCTTCCAGTCAGGACTATTTACTCAGCTGAGGACTATGCTAGGTTATACATCAGGGAGATAGTGAGACTACATGGGGTTCCTATATCTATCATATCTGACCGAGGAGCTCAGTTCACAGCTAACTTTTGGAGGTCATTCCAGAAGGGATTGGGGACACAAGTGAGTCTCATCACATCATTTCATCCTCAGACGGATGGGTAGGCAGACCGTACTATTCAGACACTAGAGGATATGCTAAGAGCCTTTATTATTGACTTTAGAGGTAGCTGGGATGCTCATTACAACTCATTGAGTTTGTCTATAACAACAGCTACTATTCGAGTATCCAGATGGCCCCGTACGAGGCCTTATATGGGAGGAAGTGCAGGTCACCTATTGGTTGGTTTGATGTAGGTGAGACTAAGTTGATCGGCCAAAACATGGTTCAACAAGCTGTTAATAAGCTAAAGCTTATTCAGGAGAGATTATTAGCAGCCCAGAGTCGACAGAAGTCATATGCTGATAATCGACGTCGACACTTAGAGTTTCAGATGGGTGACTGTGCATTCTTGAAGATATCACCCATGAAAGGTGTGATGTGGTTCGGTAAGAAAGGGAAGCTTAGCCCAAGGTACATCGGGCCTTACCAGATCATTCGTAGAATAGGCAAGGTTGCCTATGAGTTGGATATACCATCTGATTTGAAAGCGGTACATCCAGTCTTCCATGTATCTATGCTGCGTAAGTGTATTGGTGATCCTTCCAGAGTCTTCCCAGTAAATGATGTCCAGGTGACAGAGGAGTTGTCTTATGAGGAGAATCCCATAGCCATATTTGATCGCCAAGTCAGGAGATTACGGACAAAGAATGTGATTTCCGTCAAGGTATTGTGGCAAAATAACAATAGGGAGAAAATGACTTGGGAGGCAGAAGATGAAATGAAGAAGAAGTATCCTTACTTGTTCCCTGTGCCTCCAGGTAATTCAATTCAATCCCTTATTTGATTATAGTAATTGGTGAATTGTATATGTGTTATATTGTGGCCCTGTGTGACATCTGTTGGTTTGCTGTATATAGGTGGATAAGCATAGTTATAAAGGAGACTCTGTCGAAATTTTTATAGCATGAGACCTATTATGAATATTCGAGGACAAATGTTTCTAAGGGGGAAGGATGTTACACCTCGTAAGTTAAGACGATAATTAAGAACGTCATTAAGGATTTAAGATTCGAATATTGGATATAATGTATATTTATATATGTTAATCCGAAAGTTAGTATACGAAGGATGTATTTTTGGAGAAAATTTTGGTTACAACAAGCGTGATAAGGGAAATTGAAAAGGATAATTGTATATTTCCGTTATGAATTAGTAACGTATTATATAATTTACGACAACGTGGATACGAGGCCTTATGAATTTTCAGGAATTAAAAGAAATGGGATCAAAGTTTTAATACGTATTTGAGAGATTAAATTAAGACCAAAATTATGGGCTTATGTGCAAATTAAATTTTCAGGTTTAAGTTAAATTTTAAACCCTTTCACCCTCTTTATATTTTCCACCATTTTCTAACTTAGATTTCTCTCCTTCCTCCTCTCTATAGCAGCCTAATCTTCTCTTTATTTTAGGCCAAATTGAAGCTTTTCAATCGCTCTTCTAAGGGTAAATCATTGTACAAGTTCTAACCCAAGAGACACCACACAAAAAAAACAGTGGCCAATTTCGCTGGTTGCTGGCTAAGAACTCCTAGCCCAAAAACGTTGGTGTTTGAAATAAAGTTAAGGAAGAAAAACATAGGGAATGATGGATTAAATCTATAGAATACATGCATGTCAATTGAAGTTGAAGAAAGGATTAAAATGGTGCAAAAATAGGGGCCTTTTTACCGTGACCAGTGGACTGTTTTTGGGCTCCATTGTAAGGTAAAAATTCTTCTTTTCATAGAGTATTTGGAAGATTAAATGATGTTGTAGTTAAGGGATAGGAATTGTAAAATAAGAAAATGCATGTGATTGTTGTTGATGTTGTTAAGCCGGTTGGAATGGTATGTGGCCGATTTATGGACTATTTTAGTCCCTCGAATTTGATTATTGTTATTGCTATTATCGTTACTAATCGCATGTTGGAATTGAAGGAAATTTTGATATTTAAATTATAATTGTTTATATGAAAGTATTGAAATATGAGTTGGATTCTAAGGAATTAAGAAAAGAATTGGATTTGTGGATATTGTCGCGTTGAGTTAGGGGCTGATTTTGTAGATATTGTCGCGTCGAGTTAGGGGCTGATTTGTGGAGTTAAAATGTTTGAAATTTGATTATAAACATGTATATATGTTGTGGTAATTACTAATACATGTCTTAAGGAATTAAAGTGTAAAAAGGGTGTTATGTTACAAATTATAGGAATCGAACTCTTGTTGTTGTCGCTAGAGTTGATGGACTATTTTAAGGTTGTTTTAATATGGATTTACATGAAGAATAGGTGTAGTGATCACCTTGGTTGTTGAAGTTGTTGGATTGCATAAATATAAAAGAAAAGGAATGTGTATTAATGGCGTAAATGGAGTATTTGAGATTGTTATGATTATATATTTAATTTGCATATTGTTAATTGGTATTGCTGGCTTGATTTGAAAATTAGGGATATGCACATAAATAGGGGTAGTGATGTCCGAATTTCTATAGAAAAGAGAGTCGTTTTTCGATATAACTTACGCTAGAAATCATAGAATTGACGGGCGTATTACCCTTTATTATAGGTTGATGTACTAGTTGAGACGAATCCTATTATTCGAGTTGGCTTAGACGATAAGGTATGTGAAACTCTTCCTTCTTTCTTTTTAGCATGATTTATTGAAAATACGGAGGACGTTAATGATTTCTGCACAGTCTATTTTCTAAAGATGTTAGTCATGAGAAATGCCTATGATTTTCAGTAAAGAGTTTATTATAATGATTTTATTTAGAGTCAAATGATTGTTTAATTTGTATATGGTTGCTCATGATAATCTGCTCGTGCCAAGTGTTATTACTTTATTTCACCGAGTCTCTCACCAGAGGGCCGGGATACGTTATTGTCCACGGCCGAACCGGGCGTGGTCGTGCCTACCCAGGCACCCTTCTACCTTAACAATACAAGTAGTCATGAATCAAATAACACCTCATTTTTTCTTTTAAAACAAACGTGCGTGCAAGGGCAAAGCCAAGGCGCCATATATACATAAACAAAAGACACTACACCGCATACGAGTCCAATCCATATGAATACGGACCTCTAGGAGTTAAATCAACTATGACGGACAAGGCCCGCCGTACCCAAAACTATACAAAGCACATCTTGAAGGACATATACCAAAGATAAACTCCGAATAGAAGGAGCTTATCCAAAACCCTGGCGAGGATCCTACTGCCGATCACCGAATCTAGTACCTAAACTGCGGCATGAACGCGGCCCGAAGGAGGTCGATGCGAAGAATGTACCAAGTATGTGAACAAAGAATCAGAATGAAATCATAACGATCTAAACAAAACAGAGACATGTATGATAGCAACCTACGATACATAGCACATAAGCGGTCATATCAAGTCGTGGGCCAGAGCCACTCAAAGCCACTACTCAAATATAACTATGGGTCTCACGCCCATAATATCAATCGTGCGTGGAATCCTTCCTCACCGGCGATCCCAGATATAACATAACACCAATAGGCATACATGAACACCAAGTCCCACCGGTGGTATAGCATCTTGGGGTTTACCCTCACTTATACTCTTACCGGAGAAGGTGGTAAAGCGGTGGTATAGCGTCTTGGGGTGTACCCTCACATATACTCTACCCGAGAAGGTGGTAAAGCAGTGGTATAGCATCTTGGGGTTTACCCTCACATATACTCTACCGGAGAAGGTGGTGCAGCGGTGGTATAAGCGTCTTGGGGTGTACTTCACATATACTCTACCACTGGAGAAGGTGGTAAAGCAGTGGTATAGCGTCTTGGGGTTTACCCTCACATATACTCTACCGGAGAAGGTGGTAAGCGGTGGTATAGCATCTTGGGGGTGTATCCCTCACATATACTCTTACCCTATCTCGACCGACAATCAAACAAGACATAAGCACTACCATGTCTTCTATAAATATCCGGGAATTTAACCCAAGTACTACAAGTACGGAAGCATACGTGGAATCCACATCACCGTCAGACGTCGGTAACCTTACAAGACAATCGACCGCTTCAACCGAGAGTCGCGGCAACTTAATAAAACATAATACTTGCACTCAAAGGCTATTACCCGACATATAGGCAAGTTCTCAATTAACAAGCCAAAGTACTTATCGGGCACAAATAGAATAAATTCTCATTTAACAAGCCAAAGTACTTATCCTAGCACAAATAGAATAAATTCTCATTTAACAAGCCAAAGTACTTATCCGCACAAATAGAATAAATTCTCATTTAACAAGCCAAAGTACTTATCCGCACAAATAGAATAAATTCTCATTTAACAAGCCAAGTACTTATCCAGGCACAAATAGAATAAATTCTCATTTAACAAGCCAAAGTACTTATCCGCACAAATAGAATAAATTCTCATTTATCAAGCCAAAGTACTTATCCGGCACAAATAGAATAAATTCTCATTTAACAAGCCAAAGTACTTATCCGCACAAATAGAATAAATTCTCATTTAACAAGCAAGTACTTATCAAGGCATACATAGAATAATTCTCTTTTAACAAGTCAAAGTACTTATCAAGGCACACTTAGACAAATCCTCAATTTATCAAGCCAAAGTACTTAGCAAGGCATACATACATTCTTTTATAAAAGACTCCTTTCTATGTAAAGCCCCAAGATACTAACACCGTAGTATCAAGGCGTGTCTATTTTTCAAGGTAAGTTACTACACTTCAGAAAACTCATTTCAAAGCTTGAAATCAAGTAACTCCAAATTTTTACAATCTAGGCAACTTATGCGATTTAATCAAAATAGACAACTTTCTAAACCTTCCATAAAGCCGTTATAACCAACTTCCCATAAAGCCGTTATAACCCTTTATGGTTTTAGACGTATCCCTTCCTTCAATAACCAAGAGACTTATACTCTTAAAACCAAGTATCACATACTTACAAATCAAGTTCTTAACTTTCAAAAATACTTCAAGTCTCTTAATAGTTAGAAAACAAGTTTTCTTCTACTTTTTAAACCTCAAGTAACTTCACCCTTAACGCAAGTTACTTCTCTTAAATCATGTCATTTCTCCTCTTTTAAATCAAATAAGTAAATCACTCCTTTGACTCCCCTAAAGTCATTATAATGACCTTTAGGTTTTAGAATTAAGGCACTAGCCAAAAGATTTGGAAATCACTTCCTTTTCAAGTTTCTATGTACTTTAAGAAAAATACCTTCACTTTTAAGAATCCAAACTTCCCTAAGGAAATGGATTATACTACTTACAATTTAAACATCAAAGTACACTCAAGGAAGTACATAGAACAAATTCTATTTTAGGCAATCCAAATACAAGCAAGGAATGGATCATTCAAGGAGTAGAACTTACTTTCTTTATTCTAAGGAATCATGCTAGAAGAGGAGATAGTTCACATACCTTTTCGGCTAATATCCACAAGCTAAGCCGAATATGCCGTACGTAGAAGTGTCAACCTATAATGGTCACAACAAGACTATCAACTTCTAGTCCCTACGTAGAATAATACTAAGTATTTAGTCTCTAATTCTACGGAAAATCGGGCAGCACTTCCTTTGTTTCGACTCACTTGCCACCTTTTTCAAGGCCGAATACAATAACCAACAAGCCACATTTAAGGCTCAAAACAACAACCAAACAAAAGGGGATTACACGCCTTACAATACGTGTAAAAATTCCGCCCCACAATTCATACGAAATAGCTTAAAACTCCAAGCCATTCTCGGCCAACTACATACTAACAATTCAAAGTCTTTTCCAATCCTTTTCCAATTCAAGTTCTTAGGTCAACATGTTACTTAGTCATAAACAACTTCAACAACTAAAATTCCCTTCTTTATACAACATGTGACGACTTAACTAATAATCGACTTGAATTGAAATCTTAAAGCTAAACATGCTAGATTTCGGATTAGGGTTCCAATAGTCCAAATACTTATCAAACTTCATACTATAAAACTCTTGCTTGCTAATAACCATAGCTACAATGATAAGTAAACCTTAATTGCTAAAACGACAAAAATAATACCTTTATAAGCCCTTAAAATTTCCAAGATCCAAAGTCGCGCCTTAGCAATTCTTAGCTCCTTTCCTTAAGTTCCAATCCGCTCCAAGCACTCCTTAGAGGCCTATGAAGAACCCATCTTCAAGTTCCAACTTCAAAGTCAAGAACTCCAATAGTTTCCGCCATGACTAACGTGAAAACTCCGCTTTTCCAAATCTTTCTATTGAGATATCCTTACAATACCCTAAGGGACATTGGGTTAAAGTCTGTGGCTAATGGATCAAAACTACAAATTTCTCATGTGGGAAATTGCACTTAGCGAGAGCATGTTGAAGAACAACAATTGTCGATATTTTCTAAGTGTAAAATGAGCTTGTCTTGCACTAGCTATGTATATAAAACACATTGGAGGGCTTGGATTAATACATTTGTGGTCTAGGATGAAAGACAATTAATGAAAAGCCAAGTGGACAAGTTGACTAGTCAACAAAATCAAGCTAGCAAGACTAATCTTCCAAAGTGGTCAATGACCATTTTACCCTTGTACAAATTTCGACCAAGCCATGTGGGGGGTGCCACGTGTCGCCCTCTCATTCGTCCATAAAATTCTCAGAACCTCGTGGGCCCCACAAAACGTAAAATTCCTCGGGTGGGCCCCACGTGACCAAATCCGCAAAAATAAGTTTCCATAATATTACTAAGTCCCATACTCTTCAAATAATGTATTTTGAGAATCCAATTCTCAACAACGAACATTTTTCCTTTCCGACGTTCGGAACATTTTCCGTTGGAAAAACAATTCTTCCTTTCGTACTAATTTCCAAGTCTTGGTTCCTTACGTACACTCTCTTATACATGTCCTGGACTTACGGGGTGTAACATTCTTCCCCCCTTAGAAACATTCGTCCCCGAATGTTCTTAGTCGGTTGCTAAGATATACTAACTCCGGCATAATCTCTATACTATGCCTATCAATCAAAACTGCACAAGACCAACGATGCCACACATGGCCACCACAACATACGTGAACATAATAATGGACCTTTCGTCCGTGGTCCCTTCTCACAAAACTCGGCGTTACAGCCTCTCAAACACGGATCCTTAGAGGTTCCTTTCTTTCCTTACTTGCCATACTTTTTCGTGACTTTCAAACTCATCTAGTACACGCACAAAATCTCAAATTTTGTTTCTATTCTCCACACCTAGGAGTTACTACACACACCTGGCCATTAAGCTACTCACATTCCCGTTAAGGCTTTTCTCGGTCCTTACGACCTAGTTCCGGTGGAACGCATCCACAAACTTGTACAACGATTAACTAAACTTGGGCCTGACATCCTCAGGACCCTATCACATAACGGGACCATTTCTAACTGACATTACCCCATTCCATACTATCGGCTGACCCGAAATGAGTCCATAACCCGACTCATCGTCATACTTAACTCCTCATTCTTAGTCCAAATAAACCTCACTTTTATCTCAAGGTACTTCTTACCCTATCCCCTAATCACTAGAGGTTCACACATAGGTCGAAGTATTTCTACTGCATAATCTTCCCTACGGTCTTACATCGTGGGGCCATTACTACGTGTGAACTCTACACAACTATAGTCTCGCCACTTACCATTCTTGTCAACATTCTTACTTCTCACTTTACTAATCAAAGTATCCTCACTGCGGGTACTATCACTTACAACCGCTAGCACCGCTATCTTGGTCAATAACATAATCGCTTCCTCATGACCCTATAGTCTTCCTAACCGAAACCGGAGGCTCGTGCTTGGGCTCAAACTCGCGCAGGCGACTCGCCGATCGCGGAACAACATCCGGTATAACTCGGGCATAAGCCCTATCAACTCTCTCGAGTCCGACTAGTAGCTCCTCGCTACTCCTTTGCCCTACAGGCGGCTGTTGCCTCTCGAGGCATAATCAGAACACAACCATACGCCGAGAGGAATTTTCTTACTAACACACTCTATGGCACGATCTTAGAGTGAAAAGAATAGAAACTAACTCTAAATGTCCTGTAGCCTCACTTTATGGGTGTGGCGCGCAACACACCGATAATCAAGACTCTACTAGACACGGCCTAGACATTCCGAGGATCGATCGCTTCGATACTACTGTCACACGAACCTCGGCGTGATCGTGCCCTACCCGCACCCTTCTACCTTAACAATACAAGTAAGTCATGAATCAAATAACACTCATTTTTTTTTTTTCTTTAAAACAAACGTGACGCAGCGGCAAAGCCGACAAGCGCCGCCATATATACATAAACAAAAGACACTACACCGCATACGAGTCCAATCCCACATATGAATACGCACTCTGAGTTAAATCGAACTATGACGGACAAGGCCCCGCCGCACCCAAAACTATACAAAGCTCTGCATCAAGGACATATACCAAAGATAAACTCCGAATAGAAGGAGCTTATCCAAAACCCCGAGCAGATCCTACACTGCCGATCACCGAATCATACCTAAACTCGCAGATTTAACGCAGCCTCAAGGAGGTCAGTACGAAGAATGTACCAAGTATGTGAACAAAGAGTATTGTAATGAAATCATAACGATCTAAACAAAACAGAGACATGTATGATAGCCAACCTACGATATAGCACATAAGCAAATATATCAAGTCGTGGACGCAGCCCTCAAAGTCACTACTCAAATATAACTATGGGTCTCACGCCCATAATATCAATCGTGCCGTGGAATCCTTCCTCACCGCCATCCAGATATAACATAACACCAATAGGCATACATGAACACCAAGTCCCACCGGTGGTATAGCATCTTGGGGTTTACCCTCACTTATACTCTTACCCCGAGAAGGTGGTAAAGGTGGTATAGCATCTGGGGGTGCACTTCACATATACTCTACCCGGAAGGTGGTAAACAGTGGTATAGCATCTGGGGTTTACCCTCACATATACTCTACCCTCGGAGAATGTACAACAGTGGTATAAAGATCTTGGGTGCACTTCACATATACTCTACCCTGGAGTATGGTAAACAGTGGTATAGCGTCTTGGGGTTTACCCTCACATATACTCTACCTGGAGTATGGTAAAGCAGTGGTATAGCATCTTGGGGTTTACCCTCACATATACTCTTACCCTATCTCGACCGACCATCAAACAAGACATAAGCACTACCATGTCTTCTATAAAAATCCGAATTTAACCTAAGTACTACAAGTAACGGAAGCATACCCGTGGAATCCCACATCACCGCTCAGACGTCCCAAGAACTTACAACAAGACAATGAATTCTTCAACCGAGAGTCGCAGAACTTAATAAAACATAATACTTGCACTCAAAGGCTATTACCAAGACATATAGGCAAGTTCTCAATTAACAAGCCAAAGTACTTATCGTGGCACAAATAGAATAAATTCTCATTTAACAAGCCAAAGTACTTATCCGCACAAATAGAATAAATTCTCATTTAACAAGCCAAAGTACTTATCCGCACAAATAGAATAAATTCTCATTTAACAAGCCAAAGTACTTATCCGCACAAATAGAATAAATTCTCATTTAACAAGCCAAGTACTTATCCGGCACAAATAGAATAAATTCTCATTTAACAAGCCAAAGTACTTATCCGCACAAATAGAATAAATTCTCATTTATCAAGCCAAAGTACTTATCCGCACAAATAGAATAAATTCTCATTTAACAAGCCAAAGTACTTATCCGCACAAATAGAATAAATTCTCATTTAACAAGCAAGTACTTATCAAGGCATACATAGAATAATTCTTTTAACAAGTCAAAGTACTTATCAAGGCACACTTAGACAAATCCTCAATTTATCAAGCCAAAGTACTTAGCAAGGCATACATACATTCTTTTATAAAGACTCCTTTCTATGTAAAGCCCCAAGATACTAACACCGTAGTATCAAGGCGTGTCTATTTTTCAAGGTAAGTTACTACACTTCGTAAAACTCATTTCAAAGCTTGAAATCAAGTAACTCCAAATTTTTACAATCTAGGCAACTTATGCCGATTTAATCAAAATAGACAACTTTCTAAACCTTCCATAAAACCGTTATAACCAACTTCCCATAAAGCCGTTATAACCCTTTATGGTTTTAGACGATCCATTCCTTGATAACCAAGAGACTTATACTATTAAAACCAAGTATCACATACTTACAAATCAAGTTCTTAACTTTCAAAAATACTTCAAGTCTCTTAATAGTTAGAAAACAAGTTTTCTTCTACTTTTTAAACCTCAAGTAACTTCACCCTTAACGCAAGTTACTTCTCTTAAATCATGTCATTTCTCCTCTTTTAAATCAAATAAGTAAATCACCCCTTTGACTCCCCTAAAGTCATTATAATGACCTTTAGGTTTTAGAATTAAGGCACTAGCCAAAAGATTTGGAAATCACTTCCTTTTCATGTTTCTATGTACGTTTAGAAAAATACCCTCACTTTTAAGAATCCAAACTTCCCTAAGGAAATGGATTATACTACTTACAATTTAAACATCAAAGTACACTCAAGGAAGTACATAGAACAAATTCTATTTTAGGCAATCCAAATACAAGCAAGGAATGGATCATTCAAGGAGTAGAACTTACTTTCTTTATTCTAAGGAATCATGCTAAAAGATGAGATAGTTCACATACCTTTCGCTAATATCCACAAGCTGCCGAATATGCCGTGCGTAGAAGTGTCAACCTATAATGGTCACAACAAGACTATCAACTTCTAGTCCCTACGAGAATAATACTAAGTATTTAGTCTCTAATTCTACGGAAAATCGGCAAGACTTCCTTTGTTTCGACTCACTTGCCACCTTTTCAAGGCCGAATACAATAACCAACAAGCCACATTTAAGGCTCCAAACAACAACCAAACAAAGGGGATTACACGCCTTACAATACGTAAAAATTCGGCCCCACAATTCATACGAAATAGCTTAAAACTCCAAGCCATTCTCGGCCAACTACATACTAACAATTCAAAGTCTTTTCCAATCCTTTTCCAATTCAAGTTCTTAGGTCAACATGTTACTTAGTCATAAACAACTTCAACAACTAAAATTCCTTCTTTATACAACATGTGACGACTTAACTAATAATCGACTTGAATTGAAATCTTAAAGCTAAACATGCTAGATTTGGATTAGGGTTCCAATAGTCCAAATACTTATCAAACTTCATACTATAAAACTTATGCTTGCTAATAACCATAGCTACAATGATAAGTAAACCTTAATTGCTAAAACGACAAAAATAATACCTTTATAAGCCCTTAAAATTTCCAAGATCCAAAGTCGCGCCTTAGCAATTCTTAGCTCCTTTCCTTAAGTTCCAATCCGCTCCAAGCACTCCTTAGAGGCCTATGAAGAACCCATCTTCAAGTTCCAACTTCAAAGTTGAAGAAATCCAATAGTTTCCGCTTGCGACTAACGTGAACACTCCGTTGTTCCGAAATCTTTCTATTGAGATATCCTTACAATACCCTAAGGGACATTGGGTTAAAGTCTTGTGGCTAATGGATCAAAACTACAAATTTCATGTGGGAAATTGCACTTAATGAGAGCATGTTGAAGAACAACAATTGTTGGGATATTTTCTAAGTGTAAAATGAGCTTGTCTTGCACTAGCTATGTATATAAAACACATCGAGGGCTTGGATTAATACACTTGTGGTCTAGGATGAAAGACAATTAATGAAAAGCCAAGTGGACAAGTTTACTAGTCAACAAAATCAAGCTAGCAAGACTAATCTTCCAAAGTGGTCAATGACCATTTTACCCTGGTACAAATTTCGACCAAGCCATGTGGGGGTGCCACGTGTCGCCCTCTCATTCGTTCATAAAATTCCGTAACCCTCGTGGGCCCCACAAAACGTAAAATTCCTCGGGTGGGCCCCACGTGACCAAATCCGCAAAAATAAGTTTCCATAATATTACTAAGTCCCATACTCTTCAAATAATGTATTTTGAGAATCCAATTCTCAACAACGAACATTTTTCCTTTCCGACGTTCGGAACATTTTCCGTTGGAAAAACAATTCTTCCTTTCGTACTAATTTCCAAGTCTTGGTTCCTTACGTACACTCTCTTATACATGCCCTGGACTTACGGGGTGTAACAGTTATATGTACATATAAGACGATGATGATTTCACCGAGTCCCAGAATGGGCCGGGACACGTTATACTGATTATTTCACTGAGTCCCAGAATGGGCCGGGACACGTTATATTGATGAATCTATCGAGTTCCTCACTAGAGTGCCGAGACACGTTATATATATACATATATATGAACATGGTGACTCTATAGGTAAACATTCATGATTACTGATATGACTCTATTTTACATGACACAGTTATGATCTCATTTACAGTATTTCATATTTTCATACTCAGTACATTATTTCGTACTGACCCCCCTCTCCTCGGGGGCTGCGTTCATGCCCGCAGGGACATATGCTCAGTTTGGTGATCCTCCGGTCTTGGTTCCTGCTCAGCTGGTTGGAAAGCTCCTTTAATTCAGAGCTTTGTCATTTTGAGTACAGAACTTTATTCCGACTTATGTATATTTATGGGCACGACGAGGTCTTGTCCTGTTATAAGTCATTGTTGTACTCTTAGAGATATGTAGACTGTTGTGAGTGGTAAATGTGTTTTTGTATACGTGTGGTTGTACTCTATTTTGGGGATGTTCCTGTATATAGTGACAAATTTGTCGGCTCGCCCAGTTGATATGTTGATTTAGATATGACTCCTCAGGAGACAGGGTTATTCATGTGTAAAGGCAGTGTTACACCCCGTAGTTCCAGAGTATGTATATGTCACGACCCGACCCCGGGCCCGCGACCGGTGCCCTACCTGGGCACCCTTACAGGTATACATCAGAGATAATCAGCGGAACATACATGAAACTTAAAAAAATAAACAACAGAAGTAAAATAACAGGTTAGCCGATAGGGCTACCTTCCTGGACATAATATATACAACTGAAGCAGTTGCCTCCTTTCTTTTACAAACTGACCCACAAAATGTGACTACAGACCTCAAAGAATTTTTAACATAATAACTGTGGCGGGACAGGGCCCCGCCATACCCCTGAATGTACATGAATCTACTACCTCAGGGAAAACCGTACCAAGAGCTAAGCCTCCGGAGCAAATGGAGCTTTCTCTCAAAAACTGAACCGAGATCCTAAGAGCAAGGATCACCAACCCGGGTACCTAAACTCGCGGCATGAACGCAGCCCCGAGGGGTCGATAACAAAATTTAATATGGAACAGAAATAACGTGATAAGAAATGATCATAATCGCATAAAAGAATGACAAGGACGAGTATAAAAATACATACCAGATCCTGCCGTGTCATTTCCACTTATGAACTTAATTTCACATCATTATCTTTTCCATTCTCAATAAAAGTTATAGTCACATTCTTACGTACATTATTAGAAAAAGAATCATTAAGTTCATTGCCATATAACTTACTTATCTTTCATAAGTATAATCCGGCCCTTTAAGGAGGGGCGCCTATACTACCCGGCCCAATCTGGGACGCGATCAAGTCACACAAATATCAAAGCGTGCCCGTGGAATCCCCCATCACTGCCGACAGCTATAAGTGTAAAATATAACCATGTGACGCGCCCGTGGCATCCCACCTCACTGTCGGCGTACACATACACAACACACATATATATATCTCCTGCCCGAGGAATCCCACCTCACTGCCGACAGCTATAAGTGTAAAATACAACCATGTGACGCGCCCGTGGCATC
The DNA here is from genome assembly GCA_029844215.1 of Przewalskia tangutica. Classification (NCBI taxonomy): domain Eukaryota; kingdom Viridiplantae; phylum Streptophyta; class Magnoliopsida; order Solanales; family Solanaceae; genus Przewalskia; species Przewalskia tangutica. Next base: position 113,340,982 of record CM056718.1, read on the forward strand.
CCACCTCACTGTCGGCGTACACGTACACAACACATAAATACATATATATATATATAACTCGGCCGCATGCCCCGGAATCCCACATCGTATAAGCATGGCCATAACGCGTCTCGGCATCCTCATCGTAGGTGCAGTCTTCACGGAGCTAGCCCATGGAGTAATAATATAACATGCCCCCGGAATCCCTCATCGTGGGTACATGTCTTCATGGGGAGCTAGCCCATGGGGTAATAAAACGCGCAGGCATCTAACCCGCATCCTGGCTGCATGCCCCGACATCCCTCATCGTATAAGCATGGCCAAAATCAATTACAATGGAAGCATACCCGTGGAATCCCACATCACTGCCGGTACGTCCAATAAAATGTCCGGGCATCTAACCCGCATCCTGGTCACATGCCCCGGAATACCACATCGTATAAGCATGTCCAAGGATCAATCACAATGGGAGCATACCCGTGGAATCCCACATCACTGTCGGTACGTCCCAGTAAACTTATAACAAGACAGTCGGCCCTCCAACCGAGAGACCCGACAACGAAGACATATAATATTCGCACTCAAAGCTATCACAAGCAAACCTAGGCAAGTTCATTAAACCTTAGACTTCCATTTTTATAAACTCATGGCACTTCTATTTTACACATAAAAATCCGGGAATTTAACCCCAAGTACTACGTACTTCCATTCTTTTCAAAAGATTCCTTTTTCTATAAAACCCCAAGATACTAACACCCGCAGTATCAAGGCTTATGTACAATTCACAAAAAAAATCACTATACATTAGAAATACATTTCTCGGCTTCTAAATCAAGTGACCCTTACTTTAAAACTTTAAGCAAGTGATACCTTTAAATCACATTGTGTTATACCCCGTAGTTGCAGGGTATGTATGTGAGGACGTACGTACGAGAATACGGCAGAAAATTTTGAAAAGAAAGAAAGATGTGAGTTTTCGACGGAAAAGTTTCCGGTTATTTGTGAAGAAAAAGGTTCGTTAATGGGAATTGGATTCCCAGATTTGGTATTTGGACTTCATAGATTATATTAGAATTTTGAGATTTTATTTTCGGAAATGGTCACGCGTTTTGTGGGGCCCGCTTTGTTTTTGAGTTTTCCGGTATTTTGGATATTTTCGGAAGACGAAATATTCTGGGCGAATCGGGGGGCGACACGTGTCACCCCCATGTGGCACCCTTGGCCGAAATAACATTTGTGCACAACACCCTTGCTAGAGTCGTTTCGACTAAACGTTTTCAGAACTTCGGCGGAAAATTCCGGCTATGTCGTTTTGTATTTTTGCGGATTTTTCCGAGAGACGAAACCTTTTGGACCAACGGGAGGGTGACACTTGTCACCCTCATTGACGGAGGGACGGTCGAGTGGGTTGGCATCGCCGATCGCCCTCAAGTGTGCCTTGTTTGGTGCATTGTTTTGTGGAGTAGGGTTTAGGTGCACTTGGCTTAATCTTGCCCTTACACTTGCTTTACACTTGGAAGGATCTTGCCCTCGTTGGCCTTTGTTTTTGCTATAAATACCCCCCTTATGTTGATGAACTCTTCATCCACAAATGAAACCTTCCAAGCCTAAAAATCCCTCCCTCCTCTAGTGTTGAGTTCGTCCAACTCATCCCCCCCCTCTTTTGAGAGTCTTGGCCGAGGGCCTCCTCCCTCCCCATGGTGTCTTGGTCGGGTACCCCTAGCCTAGTTGTTTTCGTATAATACCCCTTGTTGTGGTATAGAAATACTCCCCTAGTATTGTTATAATGCCCAAAATACCTTAGCCTTGTACCTTGTAGTATTCCAAAGATACCTCTTTACGAGAGTCCTAAATACTACCTTTGTCCTTTTTAGTCTCAAACCAAACCCTAAGGAAATCTTCATAGTTGGTTCAAGTATTTGAGCAGAAGTTGGTTAGAACTTCTAAGGGTTGTTTGGAGTGGTTGGAGCGCACTGAGCGAGCTAAACCTTGCTCAGATCGACATTATAACTTGGATAATTTTGGGCTTATCGAGGTAATTATCTTGTCCTCTATTGTAATTGGAAATTACATGTTTGTTAGCATATATAGTCAAGTATACTATATATAGAACTACTTAGTATTCGCAATGTCTTTTGACTTAAGCTGAAGAATAAAGAACCGAATCGAATCAGTATTTACATGGGTCAGTATTGCAGAGACTTGTGTAGAATTGTACACGTCCGGTTAGACGTAAACCCCGTCAGTTGGCTTAGCAGGCCTCGATAGAGAGAGATTTACGCCATATGGGGAGTGCCGCCAATTTTCTTTAGAAAGATAGAAAACTTGTGTTTTGGGGTTAATAGACGTTTGTGACCTTTATAGGTGAAAGTACTAAGAGTAGCGTATTCTACTCGGCGAGTGGAAAGGGCTAGTGCGTTGTAGTACTTGGAGCATTTTGCTTATTGTCGATAAATCGTCGCAAGGTATGTGAACCTCTTCCTATCTTTTCTAGCATGATTGTTGTGAACTATGTAGTACGGTGACGCATACGTGCTAAGTGATTTGGTTGATTTAAAACATAGGGTGTTATAATAGCTTTATGGGAAGTTAGTTATAACGACCTTATGTAAGTGAAAATGGTTTATGATGTTAGAAGTTAAGAGACTTGATCTTATAAGATAAGAGACTTAACTTATTTGTTTTAATGTGGATGTTTGTGTGAAACCTCATTCGTGAGTAATGAGTACTTGGTTTTAAAGGGATAATGTTTTACCGATTTCGAATCGAACGTATCGGCAGCACCACTGCAGCTAATAAAGGAAAATGTATTGAATAATGATGTGTTGTATTAAAACCAGTAGAAACCTCCATCCGCATAAGCTAAGATAAGACAAAATGATATTACATTTTCTAGATCATGGTCATTGTAATAAGATCGTTATAAACAAGAATAAACTACTCACATATATGACATATGTTACTCAATTGCTCTAAAAGGAATCAAGTGATTAAGTTTGGGAACTATGAAACCATTTGAAAATGAGGCTTGAGTAATGAAACTAGGCAAACCGAACTTAGGAAAAGAATGTTGTTACTTGATTTTGAAAAAGAAGTGGGTTGGTCATTCTAATACTACGTATCGGGTGACTTTTATAACAAGAATGGATCTCTTTTAAAAGAACTTAACGTATGTAGTACTTTGGGGTTAAAAACCCGACTTTGGCATAAAATGAAAGTACTTTGAGTCAGGTGTGAAACTTGCCTATGCTTGTTGTTGTGAAACTTGCCTATGCTTGTGATGATAGCCTTTATTGTACAAGCGTTGTGTTTCGTGTTACCGCTCTCTCGATAGAGGTCGGTTGACCGTTGAGAACTTACTTGGACGTGTCAGCGTGACGGAGAAATTCCACGCACGTTCGCTGATAGTATTATTGTTGTTAATCGCTTTGGACATACCGACACGATGCGTGGCGCACGCATGCTTCCATTTTGGTTAAGGTCTTGTGGTTAATCGCTTTGGATATATCGACACGATGCGTAGCGCACGGGTATGTTTCCATTTCGATTATCGCCAGGATTTCCTTTTGGACATATCGACACGACGCGTAGCGCACGTATCGTCCATTTGGAAAGTTGTCTTATTGTTTCCTTTGGACATACCGACACGATGCGTAGCGCACGTATGCTTCCATTTGATTGTTGTCTTCTTGTTGCATCATGGACATGTCTACACCGACGCAGATTCCGGCACGCGCCATAATGCGAACTCGATTGATGTTGTGGGCGTGAGACCCATAGTTATATCGAGTGATGATCGCTTTATGTTGTGAATCGTAGTTTGGTTATCATACATGTCTCCCGCTTTATATAGACTAGTATGATTTCATTTACGATATTATGCAGCCACATACTGTACTGTTAGATCGACCTCCTTCGGGCCGCGTTCATGCCGCAGTAGAGGTACATCGGCCGTGGATCCTCGCCTAGGATCTCGCCAGTTTTGGGAAGCTCCGCTTTCCGAGGCTTATCTTTTGGTATGTGTTCCCGAGTAGGTGCTTGTACATCTGGGGTATGGCGGCCCCGCCCCGTCATAGTCGTTGTAAATCTTAGAGTCTGCAGAACTGTGGGCGTGGTTGTAAAAGGATTAAACTGCTCGGGTTTTATGATATACCAAGGCAAATCGTTTTGGTTGGCCTGCTTATTTATTATATCTCTTGTTTCATGATTCATGTTTTATTTTCCGCCGTTTTCTCTCGATGTTGTATCACTAGGGTGCCCGGTAAGGCACCAGAACGCCCGTTCGGGTGTTACAAAAGTGGTATCGGAGCGCAATCCTCTGAAAGTGTCTACGCACGTGTCTAGTAGAGTCTTGATTATCGGTGTGTTGTGCACCACATCTATAATCGTGAGGCTATGGGACATTTAGGATTGGTTTCCATTCTTCTCATTCCGAGATCGTGCCTTAGAGTCGTGTTGTAAGTTGGACCCTCTCGACGTATCTCGTTTTTACCGATTATGCCTCCGCAAGTGCAACCAGAGCCTGAAGGGCAAGGCAGCGAGGAGCGCTAGTGAGATACAGAGGAGTTCGAGGCGCAGCCCGGCCAAGACTGAGACAGTGCTTCCGACGGCGAAGTTTTAGGACGCCGCCACCCAAAGAGAGGTTAGAGCCGCAGAATGGCCGCCGAGACCGCAGACTGAGCCTCCACCCCATGCACCGGGCAGGAGATGGGTTACAAGGAGATGGCCGCTGGCCGCCGTGGTCGTGGCGAGATATGAGGATAGGCTAGACGCAGCAGCCTCGGGCCCAGAGCACCATGGTTCACCCCGAGCGTATAGTTTGAGGCTACGGACTTTCTCGAGTTGTAGCCCGCCAGAGTTTTATGGGTCGAGGCACGAGGATGATCCGCAGGAGTTCATCCGCAGCGATACGGATCACGCGGTGATCAAGGCTTCGTAAACCGAGTCCGTGACTTTGTTCGCGACGGCCGCGTGATACCGCAATGATTGGTTTGATTCATGGGAGCTTTCCGGGAGAGCATGCACTCAGCAGAATGGGATGAGTTTTCGGCTTTCTCACGCACTTCGCCTCCGCAGATGAGGGCACGCCGGCGATTTTTGTTCTCGAGAGAGAGGCGACCGCCGTGAGTACAATGTCGAGTTCGATTCTTTGGCTCGATATGTCCCTCGCGCTAGTTGCAGATATGGAGGATAGGTGCATCGCTACGCCACCGCTAGATGATTATATGGTGAGTCTTGTGCGGGTGTTTCTTCACCGCATGGACATTGCCCGCACGCAGCTCACGCACCAGATGTGAGGCACGGAGGGTCGACGGAATGACTGGATCGCCAGAAGAGGCCGGGACGGCAGGTCCTTTGTGGCTTTCGAGGCGGACCGCCTCAAAGAAGAAAGTTAGTTATATACCCCCACCGCATGCAGTGGTCCTCCACCGCCTTCGTGAGCGGTCGTGGCTCCAAGGGTTCAGATTTTCGGCAGAGCAGGGGTGTTAACCAGCTGAAGCCACCCCTACCTCGTTGTGACCAGTGTGGTAGACTCCATTTTGGAGAGTGTCGTGCTAGATTGGGAGTTTGTTTTGCATGCGGCCAGCAGGGCCATTTTGCGAGGAACTGTCCGACCAAGGGTAGCACGGATGTTACGACTCAGCCTTCAGGATCTGTGGCTGGTTTATCACCTTCTACAGCTATGCGCCCTGCAGGGCAGGCCTATGATTAGAGTGGAGCGGTAGCTTCAGGTATATCCTTAACCCTCTAGAGTTTTGGTATGCTTGTTATGATGATCTCATTATTGTGTGCTATGTACGGATAGCATTGTGATATGTGTGAGTTAGAATGCATGGTTAGTTGGAAGGATACGTATGGAGGCATGGTAAGTGTGAACCTTAGACTATTTCACGACTGAGACCTTAGAGGTAAGGTCGTCTTGAGTAAAAGATTCGTTTTATGTTTGACCTTTATAAGGGTGAGTAGTATACGTGGGATTTATTTGTGTGATAAGTCCATGGGTAGTGTGAGATGGAAGTGGTAGCTTTCATGATGTGAATTAGTAAGATTGTTCCGGATCGGGGAACAAGAGTTTGGCGCGGTTGGGGGGTCGGGTTGAGGACCATTTGCGGGTCAACCCGTAACCCGGTTTGGGGTCGGGCTCGGTGGTCCCGCCAGTGGTAGGTCACGAGGGTGCTAGGCCCAAGTTTGTATGATCATCGTATGAGTTCGTGGACGCGTTCGACCGAGCGGTTCGTAAAGCGCCGAATGGCCTTAAGGAAGTTTGAGGTTAGTAAGATGACCAAGTTTGGAGGTAGTGACTCCGCAGATTTTCGAACTAAGTAATGACCAAGTATGGTGCGTAATGGAGAGTTCAAGCGTTCGAGAAGCGGCACGACGAGTAAGGAAAGAAGAGGACGTATGTTATTTCGCGCTGCCGTGGCATCGCAACTTGTTAGAGGAACTTTATCGTTATTCGATTGAGAAGGAACATTCGACGAATGTTTCTAAGGAGGGAGAATGTTATACCCGTAGTTGCGGGGTATGTATGTGAGGACGTCACGAGAATACGGCAGAAAATTTTGAAAAGAAAGAAAGATGTGAGTTTTCGACTTAAAAGTTTCCTGTTATTTGTGAAGAAAAGGTTCGTTAATGGGAATTGGATTCCCGATTTGGTATTTGGACTTCATAGATTATATTAGAATTTTGAGATTTTATTTTCTGAAATGGTCACGTGGGCCCACGGAGAAATTTACTGCCTTGGGGCCCGCTTTGTTTTTGAGTTTTCCGGATTTTGGATATTTTCAAGACGAAATATTCGGCGAATCGGGCGACACGTGTCACCCCATGTGGCACCCTCGCCGAAATAACATTTGTGCACAACACCTGCCAGAGTCGTTTTCGACGAAACGTTTGCGTAACTGCGAAGGAAAATTCCGGCTATGTCGCTTTGTATTTTTGCGGATTTTTCCGAGAGACGAAACCTTTTGGACCAACGAGGGTGACACTTGTCACCCTCATCGACGGCCGGAGGGACTGGCCGCTGGTTGCTCGCCGATTGGCCCCTTGAAGTGTGCCTTGTTTGGTGCATTGTTTTGTGGAGTAGGGTTTAGGGTGCACTTGGCTTAATCTTGCCCTTACACTTGCTTTACACTTGGAAGGATCTTGGCCCTTGGTTGGCCTTTGGTTTTGCTATAAATACCCCCCTTATGTTGATGAACTCTTCATCCACAAACGAAACCTTCCAAGCCTAAAAATCCTCCTCCTCTAGTGTTGAGTTCGCCCAACTCATCCCCTCTTGAGAGTCTTGCCGAGGCCTCCTCCCTCCCCTTTGTGGTGTCTCGCTGGGGTACCCCTAGCCTAGTTGTTTTCGTATAATACCCCTTGTTGTGGTATAGAAATACTCCCCTAGTATTGTTATAATGCCCAAAATACCTTAGCCTTGTACCTTGTAGTATTCCAAAGATACCTCTTTACGTAGAGTCCGGAAATACTACCTTTGTCCTTTTAGTCTCAAACCGAAACCCTAAGGAAATCTTCATAGTTGGTTGAAGTATTTGAGTAGAAGTTGGTTAGAACTTCTAGGGTTGTTTGGAGTGGTTTGAGCGCACGGAGCGAGCTAAACCTTGCTCAGATCGACATTATAACTTGGATAATTTTGGGCTTATCGAGGTAATTATCTTGTCTCTATTGTAATTGGAAATTACATGTTTGTTAGCATATATAGTGAAGTATACTATATATAGAACTACTTAGTATTCGCAATGTCTTTTGACTTAAGCTGAAGAATAAAGAATCGAATCGAATCAGATTTACATGTGATCAGACAAAGAGACTTGTGTAGAATTGTACACGCCCGTTAGGCGTGTAAACCCCTGGTTGGCTTGGTAGCCGCCTCGATAGAGAGAGATTTACGCTATGTGGCGTGCCAATTTTCTTTAGAAAGATAGAAAACTTGTGTTTTGGGGTTAATAGACGTTTGTGACCTTTATAGGTGAAAGTACTAAGAGTAGCGTATTCTACTCGAGGAGTGGAAAGGCTAGCAAGGTTGTAGTACTTGGAGCATTTTGCTTATTGTCGATAAATCGTCGCAAGGTATGTGAACCTCTTCCTATCTTTTCTAGCATGATTGTTGTGAACTATGTAGTACGGTAGACGCATACGTGCTAAGTGATTTGGTTGATTTAAAACATAGGGTGTTATAATAGCTTTATGGGAAGTTAGTTATAACGACCTTATGTAAGTGAAAATGGTTTATCATGTTAGAAGTTAAGAGACTTGATCTTATAAGATAAGAGACTTAACTTATTTGTTTTAATGTGGATGTTTGTGTGAAACCTCATTCGTGAGTAATGAGTACTTGGTTTTAAAGGGATAATGTTTTACCGATTTCGGAATCGAACGTATCGACAGGACCAACTGCAGCGTTAATAAAGGAAAATGTATTGAATAATGATGTGTTGTATTAAAACCAAGAGAAACCTCCATCCGCATGTAAGCTAAGATAAGACAAAATGATATAACATTTTCTAGATCATGGCTGATGTAATAAGATCGTAATAAACAAGAATAAACTACTCACATATATGACATATGTTACTCAATTGCTCTAAAAAGGAATCAAGTGATTAAGTTTGGGAACTATGAAACAATTTGAAAATGAGAAGCTTGAGTAATGAAACTAGGCAAACCGAACTTAGGAAAAGAATGTTGTTACTTGATTTTGAAAAAGAAGGTGGGTTGGTCATTCTAATACTACGTATCGGGTGACTTTTATAACAAGAATGGATCTCTTTAAAAGAACTTAACGTATGTAGTACTTTGGGGTTAAAACCCGACTTTGGCATAAAATGAAAGTACTTTGAGTTGTGTGAAACTTGCCTATGCTTGTTGTTGTGAAACTTGCCTATGCTTGTTGTTGTGAAACTTGCCTATGCTTGTGATGATAGCCTTTATTGTACAAGCGTTGTGTTTCTGTGTTACCGCGTCTCGATAGAGGTCGGTTGGACCGTTGAGAACTTACTTGGACGTGTACAGCGACGAGAAATTCCACGCACGTTCGCTGATAGTATTATTGTTGTTAATCGCTTTGGACATACTGACACGATGCGTAGCGCACGGGTATGCTTCCATTTTGGTTAATGTCTTGTGGTTAATCGCTTGGGATATATCGACACGATCGTAGCGCACGCATGTTTCATTTCGATTATCGCCAGGATTCCTTTTGGACATACTGACACGATGCGTAGCGCACGGGTATGCGTCCATTTGGAAAGTTGTCTTATTGTTTCCCTTTGGACATACTGACACGATGCGTAGCGCACGGGTATGCTTCCATTTGGATTGCTGTCTTCTTGTTGCATCATGGACATGTCTACACCGATGCAGTATTCCGGGGGCATGCGGCCATAATGCGAACCTGATTGATGTTGTGGGCGTGAGACCCATAGTTATATCGAGTGATGATCGCTTTATGTTGTGAATCGTAGTTTGGTTATCATACATGTCTCCTGCTTTATATAGACTAGTATGATTTCATTTACTGATTGCATGCTTCACATACTTGGTACTGCCAGATCGACCTCCTTCGGCCGCGTCACGCCGCAGTAGAGGTACATCGGCCGTGGATCCTCGCTCTTAGGATCTCGATTCAGCTTTGGGAAGCTCCGTTTCTCCGAGGCTTATCTTTTGTATGTGTTCTCGAGTTGTAGGTGCTTGTACATTCGGGGTATGGCGAGCCCGCCCGTCATAGTCGTTGTAAATCTTGCAGGTCAGAATCACAAGTGGCGTGGTTGTAAAAGGATTAAACTGTCGGTTTTATGTATATACCAAGGCAAATCGCTTTGGTTGGCCTGTTTATTTATTATATCTCTTGTTTCATGATTCATGTTTTATTTTCCGCTGGTTTTCTCTGATGTTGTATCACTAGGGTGCCCGGGGTAAGGCACCAGTAACGGGCCCGGGTTCGGGGTGTTACACATTGCCCTTCCTTAATTCAAGTTATTCCTTTGATTACTTTATTAGAGAAAAACATTCTCTTAACCTTCCATAAAGCCGTTATAACCAACTTCCCATAAAGCCGTTATAACCCTTTATGGTTTTAGACAAACTCAAACCTTTTCTAACCAAGAGACTTCTACTTTTTGAAACCAAGTATTACATACTTTCAAAGAAATTCACTTAACTTTCAAAAATACAATTAGTCTCTTAACCTTTAGAAAACAAGTGACTCCTTTCATTATAAAACCTTAGGCAATTGATGCCTTAAAATCAAGTTGCCCTTTTCATTAAAGTCAAGTCATTTATCTTTCCATAAAGCAAATATAACTAACTTCCCATAAAGCCGTTATATTCACTTTATACCTTAGCCAAATACAATTTCCTATCCAAGGGACTTATACGTTTAAAACGGAACAAGTATCACATACTTTAAAACTCTTCAAGTCCCTTAACATTAATAAAACTTAAGACATCCTTTATACTTTCAAAGAAGTGAGTTAATCTCCTAACTCACCCAACTTGGCTATTTACAAAACTAGTAAAGGATATCAAGGTGTTGTACGTCTACCGTACCACATACGTGCAACTAGTCATGCTCAAAGATAGGAAAAGTTCTACATCGAGTAGGTCACACAACTACCTCTTAACTTCTAAGAGTAACAGGAAACATGAAATGATACCACAGGTATATTCCATACATAGAATCATGCCAAAGGAAGGAAGAGGTTCACATACCTCGCGACGATTATCGACAAGTAGCAAAATGCTCCAAAGTACTTCAACCTTGATAGCTATTCCACCCTCCAAGTAGGATACGCTATACTTAGTACTTCAACCTATAATGGTCACAATATGTCCATTAACCTCTTACTTCAACGTAGAATATCCTAGGTGCTAAGTCACTAAATTCTACGGAAAATCGGACAGCACCTCCTTTATTTCTACTTACTTTGCCACCTTTTTCAAGGCCGAATACAATAACCAAACACGCCACATTTAAGGCCCAATCAATGCAATCAACAATAGGGGATTACACGCCTACTAGACGTGTAAAATTCCGCCCCACAAACGATATCAAATTAATACAACTTACTAGGCCAATTCGGCTAACTTGAAGTACTACAACATCAATTCTTATCCAATTTCCATTTCAATCCAAGTTATTAGCCTAACATGATATCAAGTCGCAATCGATTATACTACTATAATCTCCAAGTCAATAACATGCGATGATTCTAATAAACGACCAAATTGTAATCCAACTTCAAGTGGCTTATATAACATTTCGGATTTAAGCTACAAGTAATCCATAATACTTATAAACTTCAACTTAACAACTTCATGCTAGCAACATGTAAAGCTAACAACAACAATTATATATATAATCTTGTAACACTAATAAGAGACAAGATTATACCTCAACGAACCTCAATCCAATCTCCAATTCCGAAGTCGCTCCTTAGCAACTTAGAGACTCTTCAAGACACTTCAATCCGCTACTTGAGACCCTTAGAACCATCCCAACAACTTTCCTTCAACCTTCCAATCCAAAACCTAGAAAGCCACTAGGTTTTCACTTTGCGACTAATACGAAAACTCTCTTTTTCCGGGATTTTTCTATTGAGATACACTTACAATACCCTCATGAACCTTGGTTTAAAGTGTGGGGCTTAATGGACAAGAAACAAAAAATTTTGCTTCTTGTTGGACCCAAACCCGAGAGCTTCAAGCTTGTTCATCCAATCTTTTTGTTATTTTGGCTAAGTGTGGAACTTAGTCTTGCTACTAGTAGTGTTATAAAGCACAAAGAAGGGTCAAGATGCAAACATTTGGGTGGCTAGGATATGCTCTTATTAAATATCAAGCTAATGTGGGTCCTTTGACTTAGTCAAGATTATCAAGCTTCAAGTTGCAAAACTTGTCTTGCCAACAAAGGTCCAATGACCCTTTAGCCCTTGCAAATTCGTCCAAGGCATCTATAAGAGGGGAGTGACACGTGTCGCCCTCCCATTCGTCACAATAATTCGTTTTTCGACAATTTCACAATTCCGATAAATTTTTACAAGTCTCAAATCTTAACAATGTGAGTTCTTACGTACGTTCTTAAAACATGTCCTGTAATTACGGGGTGTAACAGTATATGAGGACGTACGTACGAGAATACGACATAAAAATTGGAAAGGAAGAAAGATGTGATTTTTCGACGGAAAAGTTTCCGGATTTTGTGAAGGAAAAAGGTTCGTTAATGGGAATTGGATTCCCAGATTTGGTATTCGGACTTTTTGGAATATTTGAGAATTATGGAATTTTATTTCCGAAATTGGTCACGTGGGGCCCACGGGAGAATTTACGGTTTTGTGGGGCCCACTTTATTTTCGGATTTTTGGCATTATGGATATTTTTCGGAAGACGGAATATTTTGGACGAGTAGGGGGCGACACGTGTCACCCCCCCCCCCTTGAGGCCATGTGGGCCGATTATTAGTGGTGTGTTGGACGGTTTTTGGGTGGGACAAGTGGCAAGCCACTTGTCCCACTGTTATGGTGGACAAATGGTTGGCCAACTACCCACACACATGTACCCCATATTCACCATACACTTGCCTTGATCTTGACCATTTATTGTTCTATAAATACCCCATTGATTTCAAGACTTCTTCATCCACTTAAATGTTTCTAAGTCACAAAAATCTCCCCCCCCCCCTCTTGTGAAGTTCTCGTCCAACCCCCCCCCCCCACTTTGTGTAGAAATACTCCAAGTATTGTCGTATAAATCCCAAATACCTTAGCCTAAATTCCTAGTAGTATCCCAAAGTTATTTCAATACTAAGAGCCCGGGAATACTACTTTATTCCAATAGTCGCAAAATGAATCCCTAGAAAAATCTCCATAGCTTAGATGAAGTGTTAAGAGAAGTTGTTTAGAAACTTCTAAGGGTTGCTTGGAGCGGGTTGGAGCATAAGGAAGTGGAGCTAAACGTTGCTCAGGATCGACTTATAAAACTTGGATAATTTTGGGCTTATCAAGTTTGCCTATGGTTTGTTATGATTGTGGTGAGTCGAGTCACTTTAGGAGAGATTATCCCTGATCAAGATAGAGTGGGACTCAACAGGATTCCAGGTTCCACACTCCTAAGGCTCTAACGTCTTCTGGTAGTCGGGGTGGTTTTTCACTTAAGGGTAGTGTTCAGTCAGGCCACGGTGGTTCTCAAACTTCTAGGGGTAGACATCAGTCTGGTAGGGGTGGTTCTCAGATCGCTAGGGGAGAAGCATTGTTATACCCCATAGTTCTGACCGTACGTATGAGAGCGTACGAAAGCATGTAAGACTTAAAATTTTCAAAGGATAGGTTGACGGATTGTTCCGGACAGGTTTTAGTCAACTTTGAGGCGGGTTATGACCCGGTATGTTGAGAGTTCCTAAGTGTTTTAAAGTCCTAGGGCGTAGTTCGTTGAGTCTAGTTTCCAACGCAACCAACCGTTCGTCGATAGGACATCGGAGTAGGAAGTTATGGGAGTTACACGTTCAGTGCGCAGACGGACAGAAATGCGTTTCGGGCAGAAGCGACAGGGCCGCAGTGCCGGATGCAGGGCCGCGGACCCCGGAAGTACTGAGGGGTCGCTGAAGTTGCAGCGCCGCGGCGCCAGGACAGCAGGGCCGCGGCGCCGAAAGTTCCGAGAGTCCGCAGAAGTTTCAGCGCCGCGGTGCCGGCGTCAGGGCCGCGGCGCCAAGGCGGGATTCCTGGCGGAAAAACATAGGAAAAATCAAATTTCTCTTTTAAAAGACCTTGGAAGGGTGACAAGTGTCCCCCCCCCCCCCCATCTGATTTCTTGCATGCCTTATATTGACCAAGTCTTGAAGACTTGGTCATCTTTCAAATCCCTCTCTCTCTCTAAGCTTAAGCTCCCACTTCTCTAAAATTCCAAGGAGAATTCTAAGCCTAAGGAAAATCAAAAGTTAAGAAGAAGGAAGCTTGTGGCTAGCTTGTAGGAGTTATTGTGGTGGTGTTCTTGGAAAGGAGGCTAGCAAAGTTGTTGGAATAAGTTTGGCTAAAGCTTTAAGGTAACATTTCTCCTCTTGTGGTTAGTTATTAATGTTGCATGTGAAGAAGAAGGGATGTGTAGTAGTAAATAATGCACTTAGAGTCCCTGCATGTAAGAAATGTGGTTTGGATATGAAAGAATTGGTTAAGAAGATATTATGAGCATGTTGTAGCCTAAAAACTACCTTAGAATTGTTAAGTGAATTGTTGTACCTTATGGGGCAGAATTTTACACACCCAAGTTTAGGTGTGTAATCCCCTTTGAAATGTTTGGATTGTTGAGCCTTAAAAGTGGCGTTTGAATGTTAAATTCGGCCTTGAGAAAGGTGGCAAAGTATGTAGAAACAAAGGAAATGCTGCCCAATTTTCCATAGAATTTAGTGACTTTGAACTTGGATTATTCTACATTGAAATTAGAGGTTAATAAACGTATCATGGTTATTTTAGGTTGACATGTTACTTGCGGTAGTTTGGACTTAGCAAGTGGATTGACCGAAGAGGTATGTGAAGCTTTCCTATCTCTTGAGCATGAGTATTTGTATCTATGTAGTACGGTAGACGTACAAGATTTAGTATTCTTACTTGTTTTAAGTATATAAAGACTTGTTTCGTTTTAAGAATGTATAAGTCCCTTGGTTAGGGGAAAAAGTATAATTTTACTAAAGTGTAGGGCTAATATAACAACTTTATGGGAAGTTGGTTTATTAACTTTATAAAAGGTTAATGAGAAGAGGTTTACTCTAACTAAGACAAGTAAGGACAAATGACTTAAGTTATGAAAGGCAAATTGATTTTAAGGCATCAATTGCCCAAAGGTTTTTATGTATGAAAAAGAGTCACTTTTAAAAGAGTTGAAGTATGTAATACTTGGGTTAAATTCCCGGTTTCCTTTTATTAAAGATATGATTAAGTGCCTTAAGTAAACTAAAATGAGAGGGTATATGAACAAGGCTAATAAGAAGTTATAAGTTTTCTTAACTTATTTATGATTATGATATGATGACAGTTTGAGCTAGGGTAAGAGTATATCTGAGGGGCAAGCCCCAAGATCGTTATACCACCTTCTCCAGGGTAAGAGTATGAATGAGGGGCAAGCCCCAAGATCGTCATACCACCTTCTCCAGTGTAAGAGTATATCTGAGGGGTAAGTCCCCAAGATCGTTATACCATCTGCTTCAGCAAAGAGTATATCCGGCGGGTAAGTCCCAAGATCGTTATACCATCCGCTTGGTAAGAGTATATCCGGCGGGTAAGTCCCAAGATCGTTATACCACCTGGCCCCGTGGATTTGCTACCCACGATGTGAGGAATACCTCATGCGAGTCCTTATGGGCTTATGCGGTGAAATAGTCCCACGCGCGTGGCATACTATGCGAGGAATACCTCATGCGGGTCCACAGGACCTATGCGGGTGAAATAGTCCCATGAGTAGGGGTGCTTATTGATAATACGGGCGAGGTACCCTGTTTTGATCATGAGGCCCCTATTTTATGCAGTATTATATATATTTGTCACTCTCATTGTTAGTAAGGCACAGTAAAAGGTATTTTGATTGTCTTCCATGACTCCAGCTTACTTTTAGACTTATGATATCATTATTACGATTTTCCGACTTTACATACTTGGTACATATTGTGTACTGACCCCCTTCCTCGGGGGCTGCGTTCATGCCGCAGGTAAGGGTAAGCAGATTGTGGATCCTCGTTCTTAGGATCACTGTTCCGGTGTCAGAAACTCCATTCCTCCGGAAGCTTGTTTGTTGGTACGGATATTCCCTGATGCTATAGGTATTTTGTACATTCAGGGGTATGGCGGGGCCCTGTCCCGCCACAGTTGTTATCCTTAGAGGTTTGTGGTCACATATGTGTTTTGGGCTATAAGAACAAGTTGTACTGTTATACTTTTGATTAAGTATGTTTTATGGAAGGCAGCCTTATCGGCTGACCAGTGATGTTTACCTTTTTATAAGTTATGTGTTATGTATGTTCCGCTGCTATTCTCTGATGTATACCTGACATGGTACCCCGGTAGGGTACCGGGCCGCGCCTGGGTCGTGATAAAAGTGGTATCGGAGCGATTAGTCCTCGGAAAGTGTCTGCACCGTGTCTAGTAGAGTCTTGATTATCGGTGTATCGCACCACATCTATAATCGTGAGGTCGCAGGACATTTAGGATTAGTTTCACTCTTTCACTCTAAGATCGTGCAATAGAGCTGAGTTATAGGTTGAACCTCCTCTGATGTTTTCCTTTATGTATCAGTTATGCCTCCACGCAAGGCAACCGCGGCCCAGAAGGGCAAGGCAGCCGAGGGAGCTGCTAGTGGGACGCGGAGAGTCACGAGGGCACAGGCCCAGTCCTTACCAGAGATGATGTTTAGGGCGGCGAGTTCCACGACGTCGCCAGCCTCAGCAGAGTTCGAGGCGTGAGCGCCATCGAGACCATGCAGACGAGCCTCCAGTCCCACGATGGCCGAGTATAGATTACGGGTAACAGATCCGCTTATTGACCAAGATATAGTGGCAATAGCGTGAGAGCAGCAACAACCCTAGAGCCGATGGCTTACGGATTCGGATTTCTGAGGTCACACCCACCCGAGTTATATGGTTCGAGATTTGAGGAGGATCCGCAGGAGTTTGTCCGGCAGTTACAGCGGACCATGCAGGTGCTTAGGGTATCGGAGACTGAGTCCGTTATTGTCACGACCCGACCCCGGGTCCGTGACCGGTGCCTTGACCCGGGCACCCTCGTGACACAACATCAGAGAAAACCAGCGGAAATAAACTCAAGGTAAAACAACCATAATAGTATAAACAGTCTAGCCCAAAATGGCTACCCCAAAAGTACATCAAATCGAACAGCTATATCCTTAAACAACCCAAGTTATGACAAGACTACAGGCCTCTAAGAATAAGTAACACTATGACGGGACAGGGCCCCGTCATGCCCCTGAATGTACAAAATATCACAACGCCGGGGAGAACCATACTAAAGTTCGAGCTTCCGAAGAAATGGAGCTCCTGACACCTGAGTAAGAGATCCTAGGAATGAGGATCTACCACCTGCTTCCCTTACTCGGCAGATGAACGCAGGCGGCGGTCAGTACACAACGTACCAAGTATGTAAAACTGGAAAATACTGTAGTAATATCACAAGTCAAAGATAAGCTGGAGTCATAGATAAAAATCAATTTCCTTGCACTGTGCCTTACTAACAATGAGAGTAACGAGTATAAAACTTATAGCATAAAAATAGGAGGCTCACGATCAAAACAGGGTACCTCGCCCGTAGTATCGTTAAGCAGTCCTACTCCTGGGACTATTTCACCCGCATGGGTCCTGTGGACCCGCATGAGGTCATCCGCCTCGTCATGGGACTATTTCACCCGCATGGGACTATTTCACCCGCATGGATCCTGTGGACCCGCATGAGTACCATCGCCGTACTCGCATGGGACTATTTCACCCGCATGGATCATGTGGTCCGATCCGCGTGAGTGCAAGCCGCACTCGCATCATGGGTAGCAAATCCATGGCATAGATAATAACCCGGGGTTTTCCCCGTAATAATACAAATATATAACATAGCTCATCCGGCTATCATACATAACATAAGCACTACCGGCCTATCATATCATACATAAGCACTTACCGGCCTATCATATCACAACATAAGCACTACCGGCCTATCATATCACAACATAAGCACTACCGGCCTATCATATCATACATAAGCACTTACCGGCCTATCATATCACAACATAAGCACTACCGGCCTATCATATCACAACATAAGCACTACCGGCCTATCATATCATACATAAGCACTACCGGCTTATCATAACATAAGCAAGTTAAGAAATCCCCTAACTTCTTATTAACATTATTAATATATATCCTCTCATTTTAGTATCCTAAGGCACTAACATGTCTTTTAATAGAAAATCCGGGAATTCAACCCAAGTACCATGTACTTCTAGCTTTTTAAGAAAACTCTTTTTATACAAAGATTCCAAGATACTAATCACCATAGTATCAAGTTACGATTTCTTTTCAAGACAAGTCACATTTCCTTTTTAGAAATATAATAGGCTTCTAAATCAAGTGACTCCATTTCCTTTAAAACCTTAGGCAACCAATGCCTAAAAATCAATTCACCTTTCTTAGTTTCAAATCCTTTACCCGTACTTGTTTTAATTAGAGTAAACCTTTCTTTGTGAACCTTTCAAGTAAACTAATATAACCAACTCCCCATAAAGTCATTATATTAGTGTTATCCCTTTGTCAAAACATTTTCCCTCAATCCAAGGGACTTATACTTTTGAAATGAAACAAGTATCATATACTTTAGAACAAGTGTAGATTATCAAATCTTGTACGTATACCGTACTACATAGATACAACTATTCATGCTCAAGAGATAGGAAAGCTCTACATACCTCCTTGGTCAATCCGCCATAAGTCCAACTACCGCAAGTAATATGTCAACCTATAACAACCATAGTGCGTTTATTAACCTCTAATTTCAATGTAGAAATTCCAAATTCAAGTTACCAAATTCCTAAGGAAAATTGGGCAGCATTTCCTTTGTTTCTACTCACTTTGCCACCTTTTTCAAAGGCCGATTTTCAACACTCAAACGCCTCATTAAGGCCCAACATCCAAACCAACACAAAGGGGATTACACATCTAATCTTGGGTGTGTAAAATTCTGCCCCATAAGTTATAATAATACACTTAACAATTCTAAAGTAGTTTGTAGGCTATAACATGCTCATAATATCTCTTTAGCCAAATCCTTCATACCCAACCCACATTTCTTGCATGCAATGACCCTAATAGCATTATTTACCACCATAAGTATTTTCTTCTTAACATGCAACTCTATAAACTAATAATAGAGGAAGAATCATTACCTTAGAGCTTTAGCCAAATTTTATCCAACAATTTTCTAGCCTTTCTACCAAGAATACCACCACCACCACCTTCACAAGCTAGCCACAAGCTTCCTTCTTGTCTTTTAATTTCAGATTTTTCTTAAGGCTAGAATCCTCTTGGATTTTTAGAGAGAAGGAGGAGCTTGAATTATCTAGAGAGAAGGAAGAGGTTTTTCAAAGAGAGAGATGACAAATGACCAAGTCTTTAAGACTTGGTCAATATATTGCATGTAAAAATCAGATGGGGAACACTTCCCCACTCGTGCCCTTTCAAAATAAAAATCGACTTTTCCTAAGTTTTTCGCTGATTTCCGCCTCGGCGCGGCCAGCTCTGGCGCGTGGCCGCAACTGCGAACCCTCGGATCTTCGGCGCGCGGCCTCGCTTCCGGCGCGCGGCTGAAACTTCAGCGACCTCAAGATTTTCGGCGCGCGACCGGCTCCGGCCGCGCCTACAATCGCCTTGGCGCCAGCGCGCTCCGCCGGCGCTGAGACTCGACCGCGGTCGGGCCGAACCACTGGTATAACATTCTCCCCCCCTTAGAAACATTCGTCCCGAATGTTCCCTCTAGGCTTACTCAAATTACAATATCGGCATAGACTCAAATAAAGACGCTTCACACGGCCACAACAAAACTCAAGCATAAATACTAAATTTAAAGACCAACAAATTTAGAACGTGGGTTACCTGGAGGTATAGGGAATAAGTGAGGATATTTCTTCATCATGTCATCCTCTGCTTCCCACGTCATCTCCTCTCTGTTCCCGTTCCGCCATAAGACCTTGACGGAAGCCACATCCTTTGTTCGTAATCGCCTAACCTGATGATCGAGTATCGCTATGGGACTCTCCTCATACGATAACTCCTCTGTTACCTGAACCTCATGAACCGGATGTACTCTAGATGGGTCTCCAATACATTTCCGCAACATAGACACATGAAAAACTGGATGTACTGCCTCTAGATCGGACGGCAGATCCAACTCATAAGCAACCTTGCCTACCCTCCGGACAATCTGGTAAGGCCCAATGTACCTTGGGCTAAGCTTCCCCTTCTTTCCAAATCTCATCACGCCCTTCATGGGCGATACCTTTAGAAAAACCCAATCATCTACCTCAAATTCCGAGTGTCGACGCCGATGGTCTGCATACGACTTTTGCCGACTCTGAGCTGCCAACAGCCGCTCCTGGATAAGCTTCACCTTATCCACTGTCTGCTGAACTAAGTCTGGCCCGACCAACTGAACTTCTCCCACCTCGAACTAGCCTATAGGTGACCTGCACTTCCTCCCGTTTAAGGCTTCATAAGGCGTCATCTGAATCCCGGAATGGTAGCTGTTATTGTAAGCAAACTCCACCAGAGGCAAATGATCCTCCCAGCTACCCCTGAAATCAATAACACAAGCCCGCAGCATATCCTCAAGTGTCTGGATAGTGCGCTCGGCCTGTCCGTCGGTCACGAGGATGAAAGCGCGTCGAGACTCACCGTGTCCCTAATCCGCCGAAAGGACCTCGAAGTTAGCGAAGCGGGCTCCTCTATCGATATAATCGACAGGGACTCGTGCGATCTCACAATCTCTCTAATATATAATCGGCATAGTCCTCGGTGAAACGTCGTTACGACCGGAAGAAAATGGGCTGATTTAAATCGTCGACTGTCGACAATCACCCAAATGGAATCATGCTTCCTCGAGTGGTAGGTAGTCCGTAATAAAATCCATATTTATCACCTCCACTTCCAAGTCGAATATCAATATCCTGCAACGACCAGACTTACGGTGCTCAATCTTAACCTCGACAATTCGACGCTGTGCCACGAACTCCGCAACGTCCTCTTTAGGCCATCCACCAATACACGATCCGAGGTCACGATACATTTTAGTCGATCCGGATGAATAGAATAACAGAAGCGTGTGCCTCGCCGAGAATCTGTGGCGAAGTCTGTCACATCGGAACACACAACCCCTCGAATCTTAGCACCTCGTGAGCGCTACCTCAAGCAGAACTCCTCTCTTTACGAGCAGCGGCATCTGCATGCGTACCAAAATCGGATCCTCGTCGCCTCTTCACCTCCTCGATGATGGAAGACTCGACAACCTCTTGCACCCGAATTCCGTCACTATCAGAATCAACCAAACGAACCCCAAGGCTCGCTAGCTGCTGTAACTCTCGGACCATATCCCTCTTCTCTGGCTGAACATCAGACAGACTACCCATCGATCTGCGACTAAGGGCATCTGCAACTACATTGGCCTTCCCTGGGTGGTATAGAATATCAACATCGTAATCCTTAAGTAGCTCCAACCACCGTCTCGCCGAGTTCGGCTCCTCTGTGAAGATGTACTGGAGACTCTTGTGGTCTGTGTAAATGTCCACATGAACTCCATATAAATAATGTCTCCAGATCTTCAAGGCATGAATCACTGCTGCCAACTCCAAGTCATGTGTGGGATAGTTCTTCTCATGCTTCCTAAGCTGTCGAGATGCGTAAGCTATAACTCTGTCGTCTTTGCATCGGACGCACTCCGACACTGACGCGTCACAATAAACCACATATCCATCTAAACCCTCTGGAAGAGTAAGAACTGGGGCGGTCGTCAACTTCTCCTTTAGCAACTGGAAACTTTCCTCACAAGTATCCGTCCACCGGAACATAGTTTCCTTCTGAGTCAGCTTAGTCAAAGGTGCTAAAATAGAAGCAAACTTTTCCTGAACCTCAGATAATAGCTGCAAGGCCCAAGCTGCACACTCCGTCGTGTAGTGGAGTGCAGGCCAAGTCTTGACTGCCTCAATCTTAGTTGTATCAACCCGAATACCATCGGTCCCGATAACATGCCCTAAGAAAGCCACTGAAGCTAACCAGAACTCGCATTTCGAGAACTTGCCATACAATGTTGCGGTCTCGGAGGACTCGTACCGTCGCCAAATGATATGTATGCTCTCTGCTCATGCGCGAATACACAAAGATATCATCAATAAACATTATAACGAACATACCCAAGAATGGCCTGAACACCCTATTCATCATATCCATGAATACTGCTGGGGCGTTGGTCAGCCCGAAAAGACATCACCCCACGAACTCATAGTGCCCATACCGGTCCTGAATGCGATCTTTGGGATGTCTATCTCTCTAACTCGCACTTTGATGATAACGGACGCAGTCTATCTTGAAAAACACTTTGCACCTGCAACTGGTCAAACAAATTGTCAATCACGGGGAGGATATCATTCTTGATAGTTACCTTGTTCACCGTTTGTAATCAATACACATCTGCTGGCGTCCATCCTTCTTCTTTACAAATAACATGGCGCTCCCAGAGAAACACTTGCCCGATAAAGCCTTTCTCCGGCCAAATCTTTTAGTTGGTCCTTCAATTCCTTCAACTCGGCGGTGCCATCACGTATGGCGGAATAGATATCGGTCAGTGTCCGGCGCCAAATCGATGCAAACTCAATCTCCCTCTCGGGAGGATACGGAAGCTTCGTGCGGGAATACGTCTGGAAACTCTCTAACAACCGGGCGATCAAGGTCGGTACCTCACCTCGATGTCGAATACCGAACCAAATGGTAAATATACCCGCCAGTATCATCTTCCTAGCCTTGAGGTAAGAAATAAACCTACCCCTCGGCGATGCAGTATTCCCCTTCCACTCGATAACCGGCTCACCAGGAAACCGGAACCGAACTACCCTCTCTCTGCAGTCCACATTGGCATAGCAAGACGCTAGTCAATCCATACCCATAATCACATCGAAGTCTGTCATATCCAACTCTATCAAGTCGGCTGAAGTCGGCGACCGTCATAGTCCTTTGGGCAAGCCTTATATACCCGCTCAGCTACCACCGAAGCACCTACCGGCGTAGCCACCTCAAAAGATTCTATGGACTCGGGCTCTATCCCTATCCTACCAGCAATATGAGGAGATATATAGGACAAGGTAGAACCTGGATCTATCAAAGCATATACATCACAGCAAGAAACCAATAATGTACCTGTGACGACATCTGGTGACGCCTCCTGGTCCTGGCGGCTGGACATAGCATAAATGCGGTTCTGAGGACCGCTGGAACCCTGCCCACGACCCTGTCGCGGCTTGTTGGCCGTGAACACCACGCCTCGGGCGCATAACAACCAAGATGAAGACCGGCCAAGAATCGAACCCGGTGGTGAGCCATAGCATTTCCGCCGCCTCTTGACGGACAATCTCTCTTCAAATGGCCCTGCTGGCCTCAAGAGTAACCAGCTCCTGGAGGAACACGACACCCATAATGGCAATCACCACATTGACCACCGAGGCATAGGTGGCCTCATCGGCGGAACTCGTCCTGCAAACCGAAGCCACGGAACCCTGTCACGCTCCTGAATACTCATGCGTCCGAAGATGGTGGAGGGCGCTCTGACCGCTGTGGTGCAAATCTGGTCTGCTCGGGTTGTCTACCCTAAAACTACGAGAGGACCACTGTTGTCTGGCCTCTTCTGCGATACTGTCAATCAACTGGCCCGCCGTTCGCTCACACGAGTGCATATGCCTGCATGCGGGCAATGTCCATGCCCGGCTGAAGATCCACTCCCGTGCAACTCTCTGCCAAATAGTCATCGAGCCCTGTGACGTAGCGGTGCACTCTGTCCTCCATATCTGCTACTAAAGTGGGTACATATCGAGCCAATGAGTCAAACTCGACGTTGTACTCCCGGACTGTCCGCCCACTCTGTCTCAGTGTCAGAAATCTGTCGGCCCGTGCCCTCCTCATCTGCGGAGGCAAGAAATGACCAAGAAATGCCGCCGAGAACTCATCCCATACAGCTGGAAGCGCATGCTCCCCCCGGGACAGCTCCCACGAATCAAACCAGTCCACTGCGGTATCACGCAGCCGATGCGAACTCAACACAACTGACTCGGTATCCGAGGCCTTGATCACCCTCATGATCCGCTGTAACTGTCGGATGAACTCCTGAGGGTCATCCTCAGGCCTCGACCCATAAAACTCTGCCGGTGCGGCTCGAAGTCCGAAGTTTTACGCTTATCGATCTGGGAGGAACTACGGGTATAGCGGAACGGCGCCTCGCATGCGTCCTCATGCCTAGCCACTATCCTGGCCAATAACTGGGCCATCTCCTTGTAGCCCATATCCTCTGCCGCTCTTTGGGTGGGGCTCAGTGCAAATAGTCTCGATGGCGCTGCTGCTTTGCTCGGACTCTTTGGGGTTGACGACCTTGGGGAACTCGCCGTCCCCAACACCTCATCCCGGTAGGATCGGGCACGTGCCACAGTAACCCTCGGTGT
Source organism: Przewalskia tangutica (assembly GCA_029844215.1). Taxonomy (NCBI): domain Eukaryota; kingdom Viridiplantae; phylum Streptophyta; class Magnoliopsida; order Solanales; family Solanaceae; genus Przewalskia; species Przewalskia tangutica. Next base: position 113,365,201 of record CM056718.1, read on the forward strand.
CTCACTAGTAGTTCCCTCCGTTGCCTTGCCCTTCTGGGCCGCGGTTGCCTTGCACGGAGGTATAACTGATACACACAAAGTTTACGTCAGAGGAAATTCAACCTATAACACAGCTCTATTGCACGATCTTAGAGTGAAAGAAATGGACACCAATCCTAAATATCCTGTAGCCTCACGATTATAGATGTGGTGCACAACACACCGATAATCAAGACTCTACTAGATACGGCTGTAGACTCGTTCCGAGGATTAACTGCACTGATACCACGTTTGTCACCACCCGACCCGGTCGTGGCCGTGCCTGACAGGGCACCTCGTGACACAACATCGAGAAAACCAGTGAAATAAACTCAAGGTAAAACAACCATAATAGTATAAAAGTCTAGCCCAAAATGGCTACCCCAAAGTACATCAAATCGAGCAGTTATATCCTTAAACAACCCAGTTATGACAAGACTACAGGCCTCACAGAATAAGTAACACTATGACGGGACAGAGCCGCGTCATGCCCCTGAATGTACAAAATATCACAACGCCGGGGAGAACCATACCAAAGGTCGAGCTTCCGAAGAAATGGAGCTCCTGACACCTGAGTAAGAGATCCTAGGAATGAGGATCTACCACCTGCTTTCCACCTGCGGCATGAGCGCAGCCAGGAAGGGTCGATCTGTCGTGCAAGTATGTAAAACTGGAAAATACTGTAGTAATATCACAAGTCAAAGATAAGCTGGAGTCATAGATAAAAATCAATTTCCTTGCACTGTGCCTTACTAACAATGAGAGTAACGAGTATAAAACTTATAGCATAAAAATAGGAGGCTCACGATCAAAACAGGTTACCTCGCCCGTAGTATAGTTAATCAATCCTACTCACGGGACTATTTCACCCGCGTGGGTCTGTGGACCCGCGTGAGGTCATCCGCCGTCGTGGGACTATTTCACCCGCGTGGGACTATTTCACCCGCATGGATCCCGTGGACCCGCATGAGTACCATCGCCGTACTCGCGTGGGACTATTTCACCGCGTGGATCACGTGGTCCGATCGCATGAGTGCAAGCGCCGCACTCGCATCATGGGTAGCAAATCCATGGCATAGATAATAACCCGGAGTTTTCCCCGTAATAATACAAATATATAACATAGCTCATCCGGCTATCATACATAACATAAGCACTACCGGCCTATCATATCATACATAAGCACTTACCGGCCTATCATATCACAACATAAGCACTACCGGCCTATCATATCACAACATAAGCACTACCGGCCTATCATATCATACATAAGCACTTACCGGCCTATCATATCACAACATAAGCACTACCGGCCTATCATATCACAACATAAGCACTACCGGCCTATCATATCATACATAAGCACTCAGAACATCATAACATAAGCAAGTTAAGAAATCCCTAACTTCTTATTAACATTATTAATATATATCCTCTCATTTTAGTATCCTAAGGCACTAACATGTCTTTTAATAGAAAATCAGAATTCAACCCAGTACCGTATCTTCTAGCTTTTTAAGAAAAACTTTTTTTATACAAAGATTCCAAGATACTAATCAACATAGTATCAAGTTACGATTTCTTTTCAAGACAAGTCACATTTCCTTTTTAGAAATATAATAGGCTTCTAAATCAAGTGACTCAATTTCCTTTAAAACCTTAGGCAATCAATGCCTAAAAATCAATTCACCTTTCTTAGTTTCAAATCCTTTACCCGTACTTGTTTTAATTAGAGTAAACCTTTCTTTGTGAACCTTTCAAGTAAACTAATATAACCAACTCCCCATAAAGTCATTATATTAGTGTTATCCCTTTGTCAAAACAGTTTCCCTCAATCCAAGGGACTTATACTTTTGAAATGAAACAAGTATCATATACTTTAGAACAAGTGTAGATTATCAAATCTTGTACGTATACCGTACTACATAGATACAACTATTCATGCTCAAGAGATAGGAAAGCTCTACATACCTCCTTGGTCAATCCGCTTGCTAAGTCCAACTACCGCAAGTAATATGTCAACCTATAACAACCATAGTGCGTTTATTAACCTCTAATTTCAATGTAGAAATTCCAAATTCAAGTTACCAAATTCCTAAGGAAAATTGGGCAGCATTTCCTTTGTTTCTACTCACTTTGCCACCTTTTTCAAAGGCCGATTTTCAACACTCAAACGCCTCATTAAGGCCCAACATCCAAACCAACACAAAGGGGATTACACATCTAATCTTGGGTGTGTAAAATTCTGCCCCATAAGTTATAATAATACACTTAACAATTCTAAAGTAGTTTGTAGGCTATAACATGCTCATAATATCTCTTTAGCCAAATCCTTCATACCCAACCCACATTTCTTGCATGCAATGACCCTAATAGCATTATTTACCACCATAAGTATTTTCTTCTTAACATGCAACTCTATAAACTAATAATAGAGGAAGAATCATTACCTTAGAGCTTTAGCCAAATTTTATCCAACAATTTGCTAGCCTTTCTACCAAGAATACCACCACCACCACCTTCACAAGCTAGCCACAAGCTTCCTTCTTGTCTTTTAATTTCAGATTTTTCTTAAGGCTAGAATCCTCTTGGATTTTTAGAGAGAAGGAGGAGCTTGAAATATCTAGAGAGAATGAAGAGGTTTTTCAAAGAGAGAGATGACAAATGACCAAGTCTTTAAGACTTGGTCAATATATTGCATGTAAAAATCAGATGGGGGGGAACACTTGTCCCCCACTCAGGCCCTTTCAAAATAAAAATCTGACTTTTCCTAAGTTTTTCCGCCTGATTTCCCGCCTCGGCGCCGCGGCCCTGCTTCCTGGCGCCGCGGCGCCGCAACTCCTGCGAACCCTCGGATCTTCGCGCGGCCCACCTTCCGGCGCGCGGCTGAAACCAGCGACCCCTCGATGCTTTGGCGCGCGGCCGACTCCGCGCGGCGCTGAGACCGACCGCGGTCGGGCGAACCACGGGGTATAACAGTTATACTAGCTTCTTACCGGTTACGCGATATTGCGTTGAACTGGTTTGAGTCATGGGTGTTGTCGAGAGGTGAGTATGCTCTTCCAGCTGTTTGGGAGGAGTTCACAGAGGCTTTCCTGGATCACTTCTTGCCTCCTGAGATGATGAGAGCCCGCGTAGATAGGTTCTTGACCTTGAGGCAGGACGAGAGGACTATCAGGGAGTACAGCCTGGAGTTTGACTCCTTGGCCAGATATGCGCACACCATTGTAGCTGACATGGCAGACAGGGTTCATCGATATGTGATGGGGTTAGACCGTCATATGATTACTGCATGCTTGGGGGTGGCTCGTCACGAGGATGGATATTGCGAGATGCAGCGTCTGTAGGATTGAGGCGAGAGGCGAGATCGGCTAGATTTGGGCGGCCGAAGAGGGCGAGCAGGTCTCGGGGCGATTTTGGCGGGAAGCCTCGGCGAACTAGGTCCACATTCCGGCCGGCCACGAGTGCTCCTTCTCGATTTTCCGGCGAGAAGGTCGATCGGTGGGTTATTCGGGAAGCGGTCGGGCTCGGGACTTCAGATTTCAAGGAGGCGGCCGTCGCAATCGAGACCACCTACCTGCCGGTGCGTTCGATGCGGTAGGTCTCATCCGGCGAGTGTCGTATGGGTTGGGCGTGTTACTCTTGTGGCGGCGGGGCCATCGAAGAAGATTGTCCGTCCTTAGGCGGCGGGGCGTTACAGTTCAGGTAGCGGTCGGTGCTAGATCTTCATCTTCGATGGTTAGACGCCCCGGAGGGCAGGGTACTTACGGGCCAGCAGGCCACGGCAGAGGTTGTGGTAGGAGTCTCAGTTCTAGCGGTCCTCAGAACCGCATATATGCTATGTCCAGCCGTCAGGACCAGGAGGCGTCGCCAGATGTCATCACAGGTACATTATTGGTTTCTTGATGTGATGTATATGCTTTGATAGATCCAGGTTCTACCTTGTCCTATATATCTCCTCATATTGCCAGTAGAATAGGGATAGAGCCCGAGTCCATAAAACCTTTTGAGGTGGCTACGCCGGTAGGTGATTCGGTGGTAGCCGAGCGGATATATAGAGCTTGCCCAGTGACTGTAGGCAGTCGTCAGACTCTAGCCGACTTGATAGATTTGGATATGACAGACTTTGATGTGATTATGGGTATGGATTGGCTAGCGTCTTGCTATTCCAATGTGGACTGTAGAGAGAGATTAGTTCGGTTCCAATTTCCTGGTGAGCCGGTTATCGAGTGGAAGGGGAATACTGCGTCGCCGAGGGGTAAGTTTATTTCTTACCTCAAGGCTAGAAAGATGGTGCGGAAAGGGTATATCTACCATATGGTTCGAGTATTCGACAACGAGGTGAGATCTGGACCTTGATCGATTCGTCGTTAGAGAGTTTCGGATGTATTCCCAGACGAGCTTGGGTATCCTCTCAGAAAGGAGATTGAGTTTGCATTGATTTGGCGCGGACACTCGGCCGATATCTATTCCGCCATACAGGATGGCACTGCCGAGTTGAAGGAATTGAAGGACCGGTGAAAGACTTCTTTGGAGAAAGGCTTTATCGGGCCAAGTGTTTCTCCACGGGAGCGCCGGTGTTATTTGTAAAGAAGAAGGATGGGGCCTTTGCGTATGTGTATTGATTACGAGCGGTGAACAAGGTAACTATCAAGAACATATATCCCTCCCGGGATTGATGATTTGTTTGACCGATTGCGAGGTGCAAGGTGTTTTTCAAGATAGACTGCGATGCAGTTACCATCAGTACGAGTTAGAGAGGCGGATATCGAAAGGCGCATTCGGGACCGTGCAGCACTATGAGTTGAGGTAATGTCTTTCGGGTTGACAACGCCCCAGTATTCATGGATTTGATGAATAGGGTGTTCGAGCCATTCTTGGATATGTTTGTTATAGTTTTCATTGATGATATCTTGGTTTATTAGCGCCTGAGCGAGGAGCATCTGAGCGTTGAGGCGGTATTGGGAGTCCTCGAGACCGGCGATTGTATGCAAGTTCTCGAAATGCGAGTTACAGTTAGCTTGATGGCTTTCTTAGGGCATGTTATCGGGTAGATGGTATTCGGGTTGTCTGACTAAGATTGAGGCGATCAAGACTTGGCGGACCAGCTACCAGCGGAGGTGCGCGCTTTGGGCCTTGCGAGTTATTATCGGAGGTTTTGTAGAAGTTTGCTTCTATTTCGCCCGCTTTGACTAAGTGACTCGGAAAGCGGCTATGTTCGATGGACGGATACTTGTGAGAAAGTTTCCGGTTGCTAAAGGAGAAGTTGGCGGCCGCCCAGTTCTTACTCTTCCGGAGGTTTAGATGGATATGTGGTTTATTGTGGCCGCGTCGGTGTCGGGCTTGGAGTGCGTCTGATGCGGCATGGCGAGTTATAGCTTATGCATCCCGGCTTAGGAAGCATGAGAAGAACTATCCCACATGACTTGGAGTTGGCGCGATGATTCATGCCTTGAAGATGCGAAGACATTATTTATATGGAGTTCATGTGGACATTTATACTGAACCACAAAGTCTCGGTATATCTTGACGGAGGAGTGAACTTGCGGCGAGGCGGTGGTTGGAGCTACTTAAGGATTACGATGTTGATATTCTATACCACTCGGGGAAGGTCAATGTAGTTGCGGATGCCCAGTCGCGGTCGATGGTAGTGCATGCGATGTCTGACCAGAGAAGAGGAATATGGTCCGAGAGTTACATCAGCTAGCGAGCCTTGGGGTTCGTTTGGTTGATTCTGATAGTGATGGAATTCGGGTTCGAGAGGTTTCCGAGTCTTCCATCGTCGAGAAGGTGAAGAGGCGATAGTATGAGGATCCGATTTTGGTACGGTACCGAGATGCAGCTCTCCAGAAGGAGAAGAGTCTATTTGAGGTAGCTCTAAAGATGTGATCTTTTCTTTTGTAAAGTGAAGGTGCGAAGGGAGTATCTTTTAGCCCTTGGGTGGGAGTTTTTGTGATGTTAGAGGTGATTCCTCGTGGGCTTGGATGTAAGTATTTGCGCGGGTGTTTTCTGTGGCCATGTGTGGCATTTGCAAACTGGTTAAGCTATGAGGAACTTCATCGTTATCCGTCTTGAGAAGGAACATTCGGGACGAATGTTTCTAAGGAGGGGAGAATGTTATACCCCGTATTTCCAGAGTATGTACGTGAGGACGTACGTAGAAAAGTTTGAGCCTTAAAGTTAGGCAAGGACGAAATTTTGTTCACAACTACCGAAAAGAATCGTTTTCAAAGCGTCTTCCAAAACTTGCGAAGGAAAATTACGGCTATGTCATTTATATTTTTGCGGATTTTTCCGAGAGGCGAAATACTTTGGACCAACGAGAGGCGACACTTGTCACTCTAATTGGTGGATGTGTGGCGGAAATGGGGCCAATTGGAGGTCTTGGAGTAGGTAGGATATTTGTGATATTTTGTGTGGTAGTTGGATAAGGTACACATGGATGAATCCTCACCCTACACTTGCATAGCACTTGGCGTCATCTTGGCCATTGGTTGGCCTAAAAAGACCCCCCCCTAACTAGAAGGTGTACTTCATCCACAAAATCAATTCTCCAAGTCTAGACAATTTGTCCCCCTCTCTTGGAGTGTTTCGTCAACACTCCCTCCCCTTGAGAAAGGCCTTTGGCGAAACATACCCCACTCCTAGTGGTGTTGGTAGAGGCACACCCCTCATTGCCTAGTTGTTCTCGTAGATACTACCCACTCTTGGTAGAAATACTCTCCAGTATTGTTACTATTCCAAAATACCTTGGCCCGAATACCTTGTAGTATTCCAGGTTACACTTATGCTAAAAGCCAGAAATACTATTATACTTCCCTTGATCACTCATGAAACCACAAGGAAAATCTTCAGTTGGTTGAAGTATTAGGAAGAAGTTTCGTAGAACTTCTAAGGGTTGTTTGGATCGGGTTGGAGCACCGGAGTAGGAGCTAAACGTTGCTCGGGATCGACATTAAACTTGGATAATTTTGGGCTTCCGAGGTAAATAATCCTATCCTTCTATTGTAATTGGAAATTACATCTGTAGTTGTATAGAAATGAATATAAGATTCATAGAAGAGAATTGAAGCGTAATAGAAGGATATTACGTAAAAGACTTAAAGCGAAATCACATCGGAAGAATATTAATGTAGAAGTTGATAGACTTATAACCTTTATAGGTTGAATGTTACTGAGTAGCATGTACTACTTGAAGGTGGACAAGGCTAGCGGGTTATAGCCGTGGGCGTTTTGCTAATAGTCGATAATCGTCGCGGTATGTGATTCTTCTATCCTCTTGAGCATGATATTTTAAAAGGATATATATGTAGTACGGTGACGTCGTGTGTTAACCGAGCGTAGTTTCTTTGTTATACCCGTAGTTGCGGGGTATGTATGTGAGGGCGTGCGTGCAGTGCGGCGAAATTTTGAAAAGAAAGAAAGATGTGAGTTTTTGGAAAAGTTTAGGTTATTTGTGAAGAAAAAGGTTCGTTAATGGGTGGATTCCCAGTTTGGTATTTGGACTTCATAGATTATATTAGAATTTTGAGATTTTATTTTGGAAATGGTCACGTGGGGCCCACGGGAGAAATTCTGATTTTGTGGAGCAGCTTTGTTTTTGAGATTTCCGGTATTTTGGATATTTTGGAAGGCGAAATATTCAGGCGAATCGAGGCGACACGTGTCACCCCGTGGCACCCTGGCGAAATATTTATTGTGCTGGCCTTTGCGATTAAGTCGTTTTTGACGAAGCGTTTTACTAAGCTACGAAGGAAAATTCGGCTATGTCATTTAGTATTTTTGCGAATTTTTAGAGGCGGAGCGTTTTGGACCAACGAGAGGGCAACACTTGGCACCCTGCGTTGGTGGACTGAAAGGCGGTAGGGCGAATTGATGGGCAAGTTGTGGTAGATATTTGTGTAGATATTTGTGAGGATTTGTGGAGTAGGGTTAGGGTGCACTTGGCTTGATCTTGGCCTTACACTTGTGTAGCACTTGGCTAGATCTTGGCCATTGGTTGGCCTTTGGCTTTGCTATAAATACCACTCCCTTGTGAAGACTTATTCATTCAACTCCTCACTTTGTCTAAGTCTTGAAATCCCTCCTCTCCCTTGTTGTTGCTCTCGTCCAACTCCTTCTCCCCCTTAGAAAGAGGCCCTTGGCGAGAACACCCCCTCACTGCCTAGTTGTGCTGGCCAGAGCCTACCACTTGGTAGAAAGTTGTCTTCCAAGTATTGTTATAATGCCCAAAATACCTTAGCCTTGTACCTTGTAGTATTCCAAAGATACCTCTTTCGTAGAGTCAGGAAATACTACCTTTTGTCCTTTGAGTCTCCAACCGAAACCCTAAGGAAATCTTCAGAGGTGGTTGAAGTATGGGAGTAGAAGTTGGTTAGAACTTCTAAGGGTTGTTTGGAGTGGTTTGGAGCGCGTGGAGTGGAGCTAAACCTTGCTCGGGGCGACATTAAACTCGGATAATTTTGGGCTTATCGGTAATTATCTTGTCCTCTATTGTAATTGGAAATTACATGTTTGTTAGAGTATATAGTTGAAGTATACTATATATGGAACTATACTTAGTATTCGATGTCTTTTGACTTAAGCTGAAGAATAAAGCTGAGCTGTGTATTTACATAGGGTGTGTGCGGTAGACTTGTGTAGTATAACTTAGTAGAATTGTACACGTCCGGGTAGACGTCTAAACCCACCACTTGGTTGGCTTGGTAGCCGGCCTCGATAGAGAGAGGAGATTTCTGTTGTTGCGGGGAGAGTCTTTGCCGAATTTTCTATAGAAAGATAGAAACTTGTGTTTTGGGGTTAATAGGCGTTTGTGACCTTTATAGGTGAAAGTACTAAGAGTAGCGTATTCTACTCGAGTGGAAAGGGCTAGCAAGGTTGTAGTACTTGGAGCATTTTGCTTATTGTCGATAAATCGTCGCGGTATGTGAACCTCTTCCTATCTCTTACAGCATGATATGTGTGAACTATGTAGTGCGGTAGGCGTCATGTGCTAAGTGATTTGGTTGGTTTAAAACATAGGGTGTTATAATAGCTTTATGGGAAGTTAGTTATAACGACCTTATGTAGAGTGAAAATGGTTTCTTGATGTTAGAAGTTAAGAGACTTGATCTTATAAGATAAGAGACTTAACTTATTTGTTTTAATGTGAATGTTGTGTGAAACCTCATTCGTGAGTAATGAGTACTTGGTTTTAAAGGAATAATGTTTCTTGATTTGGAAATCGAATGTGTATCGACAGGACAACTGCGGCGTTAATAAAGGAAAATGTATTGAATAATGATGTGTTGTATTAAAACCGGTGAAACCTCCATCTGCATAGAAGCTAAGATGAGACAAAATGATGTTACATTTTCTAGATCATGCATTCTTTGTAATAAGATCGTTATAAACAAGAATAAACTACTCACATATATGACATATGTTACTCGATTGTTCTAAAAGGAATCAGTGATTAAGTTTGGGAACTATGAAACCATTTGAAAATAAGAAGCTTGAGTAATTGAAACTAGGCAAGCGGAACTTAGGAAAGGAATGTTGTTACTTGATTTTGAAAAGGAAGATGGGTTGGTCATTCTAATACTACGGGTATCGGGTGACTTTTATAAAAGTAATGGATCTCTTTTAAAAGAACTTAACGTATGTAGTACTTTGGGGTTAAAAACCGGACTTTGGCATAAAATGAAAGTACTTTGAGTTGTGTGAAACTTACTATGCTTGTTGTTGTGAAACTTGCCTATGCTTGTGATGATAGTCTTTATTGTACAAGCGTTGTGTTTACGTATTCTGGCGTCTCGATAGAGGTCGGTTGGTAGTTGAGAACTTACTTGGGCGTCTTCGTGTGGCGGAGAAATTCCGCAGTGCGTTCACGTTGATAGTATTATTGTTGTTGTCGCTTTGGACATCTTGACCACGATCGTGGCGCGCGGGTATGCTTCCATTTTGGTTAAGGTCTTGTGGTTGTCGCTTTGGATATCTTGACACGATCGTGGCGCGCGGGTATGTTTCCATTTGATTATCGCCTTGTGATTTCCCTTTGGACATCGCGACCACGATCGTAGCGCGCGGGTATCGTCCATTTGGAATCTTTGTCTATTGTTTCCCTTTGGACATCTTGACCACGATCGTGGCGCGCGGGTATCGTCCATTTGGAATGTTGTCTTATTGTTTCCCTTTGGACATCACGACACGATCGTAAGCGCGGGTATCTTCCATTTGGATTCTTTGTCTTGTTGTTGAGTCACATGGACATGTCTACACCGATCACGAGAATTCGGGGCATGTGGCCATGGGACATTGGTATTATTGTTGCATCATGGACATGTCTACCGTCTGATATTAGGGCATGCGGCCGTAATGCGAACTGATTGATGTTGTGGGCGTGAGACCCATAGTTATATTGGAGTGATAGTATTTTATGTTGTGAGCGTAGTTTGGTTATCATACATGTCTCTGCTTTATATAGACTAGTATGATTTCATTTCTGATATTATGCAGATTTCACATACTTGGTACTGTTATCTTGACCTCCTTGAAGTGCGTTCATGCCGCGGTAGAGTACATCGATCGTGGATCCTCGCTCATAGGATCACGATTCGGCGCATTTGAAGCTCCGTTTCTCGGAGGCTTATCTTTTAGTAGGTGTTCCACGAGTTGTAGGTTCTTGTACATTCGGGGTATGGCGACCACTGTCCGTCATAGTCATTAATATATCTTAGAGTGCAGTAATCTTTGTTGTGGGCGGGGTTGTAAAAGTTAAAGCTATTCGAGTTTTATGTATATCTTGAAGGCAGCTGTTTTTGGTTGCTTTGTTTATTTATTATATCCTTGTTAAATGACTCATGTTTTATGTTCCTGATTTTCTCGATGTATGTATCACTAGGGTGCCCGGGGTAAGGCACGATGCGAACCGGGCAGTCGTTACAAAAGTGGTATCGAAGCGATTAATCCTCGGAAAGTGTCTGAACCGTGTCTAGTAGAGTCTTGAATATCGATGAGTTGTGCACCAAAACTATAATCAGGAGTCTGAAGGACATTTAGGATTTGTTTCCATTCTTCTCATTCAGAGAGAGTGCCTTAGAGGCGTGTGTTGTAAGTTGTACCCTCGGCGTATCTCGTTTTTACGATTATGCCTCGCGCAAAACCAGAGCCAGAAGGGCAAGGCGTAGAGTGCGCTAGTGAGATCTGAGAGAATGCGAGCGCGAGCGACGATACGAGGTTGTGCTTGACGGCGGGTTTCGCGGCGCCCGGCCTGGCAGAGTTTAGAGCGCGGCGGTGGGCGATGAGACTCTGATGCACGAGCCTCGGTCCACGATGCAGGCGGGAGATGGGTCACGAGAGATGGCGATTATTGGCGAGTTGTGGCGGATATGAGGCAGTGGATCTGGCGATTCGGTTCGATGCACGATGGTTCACCCCGGCGAGATAGTTTGAGGCTACGGGACTTTACGAGTGTAGCCCGAGTTTTATGGGTCGAGGCACGAGGATGATCGCGAGGAGTTCATCCGGCGATTCTGACGGATCGTCACGGGTGATCGAGCTTGAAGCAGTCTGTGACCTTTGGTTCGCGTCGGTGCGTGATACCGCCGTCGATTGGTTTGATTCATAGGAGCTTTCCGGGAGAGCATGCACCTCCAGCGGTATGGGATGAGTTTTGAGGCTTTCCTCACGCACTTCTTGCCTCCGCGGATGAGGAGGCGCGGGTAAACAGATTTTGTTACTAAGGCGAGAGAGCGGCTGTCGGGAGTACAATGTCGAGTTCGATTCTTTGGCTCGATATGTCCTGCGCTAGTTGCGAATATGGAGGATAGGGTGCATCGCTCGTCGCGGGCTTGATGATTATATGGCGAATCTTGTGCGGGTGTTTCTCTTGCGGGCATGGACATTGCCGCGTGCGAGCTCATGCACTAGGATGTGAGGCACGGAGGGTCGACGGAATGACACTGGATCAGCGAGAAGAGGGCGGGGCGGCGAGTCCTTTGGTGGCTTTCGAGGCGGACCGCCTCGTGAGCTAGTTATATACCCCACCGATGCAGTAGTCCTCCGTCTTGAGGCGGTCGGGGCTCGAGGTTGAATTTTGGCGAGCGGGGTGTTAACGGTGAAGCCACCCTACCTCGTTGTGACCAGTGTGGTAGACTCCATTTTGGAGAGTGTCGTGCTAGATTGGGAGTTTGTTTTACATGCGGCCAGCAGGGCCATTTTGCGAGGACCTGTCCGACCAAGGGACGCGCGGATGTTACGACTCCGCCGTCAGGATCTGTGGCTGGTTCATCACGCCTCTGACTATCGCCTGCGGTGAGCCTATGATTAGAGTGGGCGGTAGCTTGGTATATCCTTAACCCTCTAGAGTTTTGGTATCTTTGGTTATGATGGTCTCATTATTGTGTGCTATGCGGATAGCATTGTGATATGTGTGAGTTAGAATGTATGGTTAGTTGGGAGGATACGTGTGGGGGCATGGTAAGTGTGAACCTTAGACTATGTCACGGCCCGAGACCTTAGGGGTAAGGTCGTCTTGAGTTAAAGATTTATTTTTGACCCTTATCAGAATAGTAGTATGCGTGGGATTTATTTGTGTGATAAGTCCACGGGTAGTGTGAGATGGAAGTGGTAGCTTTCATGATGTGAATTAGTAAGATTGTTTGGATCGGGAACAAGAGTTTGCACGGTTGGTCGGGTTTAGGACCATTTGCGGGTCAAACCGTAACCCGATTTGGGGTGGGGCCAGTTGGGTGGTCCGCCGGTGGTAGGAGTCACGAGGGTGCTAGGCGAGTTTAGATGATCATCGTATGAGTTCGTGGGCGCGTTCGACGAGCGGTTCGTAAAGGCGGGAATGGCCTTAAGGAAGTTTGAGGTTAGTAAGATGACCAAGTTTGGAGGTAGTGACTCGGAGATTTTCGGGAGCGGGTAATGGTGAAGTATGGTACGTCTTGGGAGAGTTCTAGTGTTCGAGAAAGTCTGACGAGTAAGGGAGGAAGATAACGTGTGTTATTTCGTGGCCGTGTGGCGTTGACAACTTGTTAGAGGAACTTCATCGATATCCGTCTTGAGAAGGAACATTCGGGAACGAATGTTTCTAAGGAGGAGAATGTTATACCCGTAGTTGCGGGGTATGTATGTGAGGGCGTGCGTGCGAGTGCAGCGAAATTTTGAAAAGAAAGAAAGATGTGAGTTTTTCGGAAAAGTTTAGGTTATTTGTGAAGAAAAGGTTCGTTAATGGGAATTGGATTCCCAGTTTGGTATTTGGACTTCATAGATTATATTAGAATTTTGAGATTTTATTTTGGAAATGGTCACGTGGGGCCAGGAGAAATTCTGATTTTGTGGAGCAGCTTTGTTTTTGAGATTTCGGTATTTTGGATATTTTGGAAGGCGAAATATTAGGCGAATCGAGCGACACGTGTCACCCCGTGTAGCACCCTTGGCGAAATATTTATTGTCGCCTTTGACACGATTAGAGTCGTTTTTTTGAAGCGTTTTACTAAACTACGAAGGAAAATTCGGCTATGTCATTTAGTATTTTTGCGAATTTTTCCAGAGGCGGGCGTTTTGGACCAACGAGAGGGCAACACTTGGCACCTCTCGTTGGTGGACTTGAAAGGCGGTAGGGCGAATTGATGGGCAAGTTGTGGTAGATATTTGTGTAGATATTTGTGAGGATTTGTGGAGTAGGGTTAGGGTGCACTTGGCGATCTTGGCCTTACACTTGTGTAGCACTTGGCTAGATCTTGGCCGTTGGTTGGCCTTTGGCTTTCTTATAAATACCACTCCGCGTGAAGACTTATTCATTCACTCCTCACTTTGTCTAAGTCTTGAAATCCCTCCTCTCCACTTGTTGTTGCTCTCGTCCAACTCCTTCTCCCCCTTAGAAAGAGGCCCTTGGCGAGAACACCCCCTCACTAGCCTAGTTGTGCTAGCCGAGCCTACCCACTTGGTAGAAAGTTGTCTTCCAGTATTGTTATAATGCCCAAAATACCTTAGCCTTGTACCTTGTAGTATTCCAAAGATACCTCTTTCGTAGAGTCAGGAAATACTACCTTTTGTCCTTTAGTCTCAAACCGAAACCCTAAGGAAATCTTCATAGTTGGTTGAAGTATGTGAGTAGAAGTTGGTTAGAACTTCTAAGGGTTGTTTGGAGTGGTTTGGAGCGCGTGGAGTGGAGCTAAACCTTGCTCAGGAGCGACATTAAACTCGGATAATTTTGGGCTTATCGAGGTAATTATCTTGTCCTCTATTGTAATTGGAAATTACATGTTTGTTAGAGTATATAGTTGAAGTATACTATATATGGTTCTATACTTAGTTTTCGGCAATGTGTTTTGACTTAAGCTGAAGAATAAGAAGCTGAGCTGTATTTACATAGGGTGTATTGCGGTAGACTTGTGTAGTATTCTTGAGTAGAATTGTACACGTCAGGGTAGGCGTGTAAACCCCACTTGGTTGGCTTGGTGGCCGGCCTCGATAGAGGAGGAGATTCTGTTGTTGGGGAGAGTCTTTGCCAATTTTCTATAGAAAGATAGAAACTTGTGTTTTGGGGTTAATAGGCGTTTGTGACCTTTATAGGTGAAAGTACTAAGAGTAGCGTATTCTACTCGAGGAGTGGAAAGGGCTAGCAAGGTTGTAGTACTTGGAGCATTTTGCTTATTGTCGATAAATCGTCGCGAGGTATGTGAACCTCTTCCTATCTCTTACAGCATGATATGTGTGAACTATGTAGTGCGGTGAGCGTGCATGTGCTAAGTGATTTGGTTGGTTTAAAACATAGGGTGTTATAATAGCTTTATGGGAAGTTAGTTATAACGACCTTATGTGAAGTGAAAATGGTTTCTTGATGTTAGAAGTTAAGAGACTTGATCTTATAAGATAAGAGACTTAACTTATTTGTTTTAATGTGAATGTTGTGTGAAACCTCATTCGTGAGTAATGAGTACTTGGTTTTTAAAGGAATAATGTTTCTTGATTTGAAATCGAGAATGTGTATCGACAGGACCAACTGCGGCGTTAATAAAGGAAAATGTATTGAATAATGATGTGTTGTATTAAAACCGGTAGAAACCTCATCTGCATAGAAGCTAAGATGAGACAAAATGATGTTACATTTTCTAGATCATGGTCTTTGTAATAAGATCGTTATAAACAAGAATAAACTACTCACATATATGACATATGTTACTCGATTGTTCTAAAAGGAATCAGTGATTAAGTTTGGGAACTATGAAACCATTTGAAAATAAGAAGCTTGAGTAATTGAAACTAGGCAAACTGGAACTTAGGAAAGGAATGTTGTTACTTGATTTTGAAAAGGAAGATGGGTTGGTCATTCTAATACTACGGGTATCGGGTGACTTTTATAAAAGTAATGGATCTCTTTTAAAAGAACTTAACGTATATAGTACTTTGGGGTTAAAACCTGGACTTTGGCATAAAATGAAAGTACCTTGAGTAGTGTGTAACTTGCCTATGCTTGTTGTTGTGAAACTTGCCTATGCTTGTGATGATAGTCTTTATTGTACAAGCGTTGTGTTTACGTATTCAGCGTCTCGATAGAATTCGGTTGGTAGTTGAGAACTTACTTGGAGCGTGCGGCGGTGGCGGAGAAATTCCGCAGTGCGTTCACGTTGATAGTATTATTGTTGTTAATCGCTTTGGACATCACGACACGATCGTGGCGCGCGGGTATGCTTCCATTTTAGTTAAGGTCTTGTGGTTAATCGCTTTGGATATCTTGACACGATCGTGGCGCGCGGGTATGTTTCCATTTGATTATCGCCTTGTGATTTCCACTTTGGACATCTTGACCACGATCGTGGCGCGCGGGTATCGTCCATTTGGAATCTTGTCTATTGTTTCCCTTTGGACATCACGACCGCGATCGTGGCGCGCGGGTATCGTCCATTTGGAATGTTGTCTTATTGTTTCCCTTTGGACATGCGACCGCGATCGTGGCGCGCGGGTATCTTCCATTTGGATTCTTTGTCTTGTTGTTGAGTCACATGGACATGTCTACACCGTCTGAGAATTCCGGGGCATGTGGCCATGGGACATTGGTATTATTGTTGCATCATGGACATGTCTACCGTCTGACGATATTAGGGCATGCGGCCATGTCACGAACGATTGATGTTGTGGGCGTGAGACCCGTAGTTATATTGGAGTGATGATTGTTTTATGTTGTGAGCGTAGTTTGGTTATCATACATGTCTCTGCTTTATATAGACTAGTATGATTTCATTTCTGATATTATGCAGTTTCACATACTTGGTACTGTTATCTTGACCTCGCCCTTGGGTGCGTTAAATCTGCGGTAGAGAAGTACATCGATCGTGGATCCTCGCTCATAGGATCACGATTGTAGCATTTGAAGCTCCGTTTCTCGGAGGCTTATCTTTTAGTAGGTGTTCCACTGAGTTGTAGGTTCTTGTACATTCGGGGTATGGCGGGGCCACTGTCCGTCATAGTCGTGTATATCTTAAGTGCATGTAATCTTGTTGTGGCGGGGTTGTAAAAGTTAAAGCTGTTCGAGTTTTATGTATATCTTGAAGGCAAGCATTTTTGGTTGGCCTGTTTATTTATTATATCCCTTGTTAAATGACTCATGTTTTATGTTCCGCTGATTTTCTCTGATGTATGTATCACTAGGGTGCCCAGGGTAAGGCACCAGTAACGGGCCCCGGAACGGGTCGTTACATTTACGTCAATGTCTTTTGACTTAAGCATGAATAATAAGAATCTTGAAGTATTTCAAAAGAATTAAGAAACCTTTTTGAAAGAAGAGTAATGCTTGGTTTTAAAAGCTTAAGAGTTATACTAGCTTTATGGGAAGTTAGGTATAACGACTTAAGAGAGATAAAAAGAATGGTTTATTAATTTTAGGGGTTAAGAGACTTAATCTTAAAAGATAAGAGACTTGACTTAAATGAATTAATATGAATTTTGTGTGAAACTTCATTCGTGAGTAATGAGTACTTGGTTTTTAAAAGGAATAATGTTTTACTGATTTCGGAAATCAGAATAAGTATCGAACAAACCACTTCAGCGTTAATAAAGGGAAATGTTTTGACTAATTAAGTATTATTAAAACCAGTAGAAACCTCCATCTGCATAGAAGCTAAGATGAGACAAAATGATATTACATTTCCTAGATCATGGTTGCATTAACAATATTGTTATGAACAAGAATAACCTACTCACGCATAAGACATATGTTTCTCAAATGGTTTTAAAAGAGAATTATATTATTAAGTGATTAAGACTACGAACTACGAAACCTTTCAAAAATGAGAAACTTGAGCATTTGAAATTAGGCAAACTTGAACGTTTGGAAAATAATGTTGTTACTTGATTTTACAAAAGGAAGCGTTTTGGTTTACTTAAAAAGATAGTCACTCTATTTTAATACTACGGGTATTGTGTGACTTTTGTGAAAGAAACGGATCTTTTAAAGAGTTAATGTATGAAGTACTTTGGGGATAAAAACCCGAAATTGTTAACATAAAGTAGAAAGTACCTCGTGTGAATAACTTGATTGTGTTGGTTTGTGATAGCCTTGTAATACTTTCTTGTTGATTTGATAAGTAAACATGTTAGGATCTACGTGTGTTAGTATCTGGTGATGTTTGTGTAAATGGGTTTCCACTTGTTGTGCTTATGTTGTTTAACGATAATTGTCGTATGTTATTATATCACATACCTTGACTTGTTATCAGAGGCTTGCCACCCTTGATGCGGTCTATATGGCCTATGCGGTCTATGTGACTATGCGAGCAGCGGTATGCTCGAGATTGATCATTCGGGTGTTTATCCCGACGGGGATGCCTATGCGATGCTGTGTGACTATGCGGTCTATTGAGACTATGCGGATCGGGAGTCCGAGGTACGGGTTAGCTACCCCGTCGCGAGAATACCTCATGCGGGTGCATGTGTGACTATGCGGGCTGCGGGAAGTCGAGATTAGGCACGCATAATGATACTATGGGCGATTAGCCTTGCTTCGATCATTCGCGGCCTAGAAAAGACACATCTGATTTATCTACCTTGCTCTTGTTTATGTTGTGGCACTATATGCGATTGAACTGGTTGTATTTGCAAATTGTTTTAAATACTTTGATTTTACTTGATTTCACGCTTCACATACTTGGTACATGTTATGCGACCTCGCCGGCTGCGTCATGCCGCGGTAGAGGTACACGATCGTTGATCCTCGCTCTTAGGGTCACGATTCGGCGTTGGGAAGCTCCGTTTCTCGGAGGCTTATCGATGGTATAGTCCTGTCAGTAGGTACTTACATTCAGGGGTATGGCGGTGCCCTGTCCCGTCATTGTTGTCATATCATTCTTAGAGGTGTGTAGTACTGTTGTGGGCAGAGTTGTAAAAAGGGATGTAACTGATCTAGTTATTATTTATATATGCCGCAAGGCAAGTTTTCTCAGATGAACTGTTTTTATTTCATGTCTTGTTTTATATTCCGCTGATTACTCTGATGTATGTCTACTTGGGTGCCCGGGGTAAGGCACGATCACGCCCGGTTCGGTCGTGACAAAAGTGGTATCGAGCGATTAATCCTCGGAAAGTGTCTACAGACCGTATCTAGTAGAGTCTTGATTATCGGTGTGTTGTGCACCACACCAATAATCAGGAGGCTATAGGATATTTAGGATTGGTTTCCATTCTTCTTACTCCGAGATCGTGCTTAGAGCTGTATTATAAGTTGGACCCCTCTAACGTATTTCTTTCCCTTACCGTTATGCCTCCGCGTAAGGCAACCCGGGCCCAGAAGGGCAAGACAGCCGAGGGAGCTGCGAGTAGAGTACAGAGGGTTACTAGGGCACAGGCCCAATCATCACCTGGGGTGGTGCTTCATTCGGGGAGTTCTGCTACGTCGCTAGCCCCAGCAGAGTTTAGCACGGCGGCAGCGGTTCCTACTGCGGCCATGACATTTACGCCTTCAGTTCCACGACCGGGAACAGAGAATATAGATTGCAAAGAAACGACCCTGTTACTAGCTAGGGATTTGGCTACCAGAGAGTTTATGATGTACCGATTTATCACGGGTCTTGATGACTATCTAAGAGAGGGTTGTGCAAGAGTAGCTCTTGATCGAGCTTGAGCATGGCACGTATGCGAGCTTACGCCACGACACGAGGAAAGTGGAGATCGACGGATTAACCAAGATCCGCAGAAGATGGCCAGATCGGCAGGGTCCTTTTGTAACTTTCGAGGCGAATCGCCTCAGCAGCCGACTGGATATGCGCCCCCGCCGGTGCAAAGTGGTCCTCCACAGGGTTCAGGACGTTCGGGGTATGCAGGAGTTGGTCAAGGCTCCAGGGCTTCTGGTGCGAATACACGTAAGTCGGCCAGTAGATTGATTTTCCCAGTGTTCACGGTGACAGCGTCATCCCGGGGAATGTCATCTTTTGTTGATGCTTGTTTTACCTGAGGCCGTCAGGGCCATGTGTCGAAAGGATGTCCTAGTAGGAGGGATGCAAGTAGGAGGACTCACCTACCGATCGATCGATTCGGTTGAGTTCGGAGAGGAAGGGTGTTAGCGAGGAGGCCACCCCACCTCGGTGTGGCGTTGTGGTAAGTGTCATTGTGGGAGTGTCGACTTCTTGACATCTTGTTATGCTTGCGCCGGCAGGGTGATTGATTGGAACGACAGAGGGTAGTGAAGCAGTAGATACAGATGTATCCTTAACCCTCTAGAGATTGTATGTGTGATAAGATAAGTATATCTTAAGTGTTACGTTCAGTTAACATTGTATAGATTGTGATTAGAAATCATGGTTAGTTAACCAGGTAAGATTGGGGGATAGAGAAAGTGTGAGCCTTAGAGTTTTATACGTAGAGACCTTAGAGGTAAGGCCATCTCGAGTAAAAGATGTATTTTTATGTTTGACCCTTATCGGAGTGCATAGTACACCTGAGATATGTCTGTGTGATAAGTCCCGGGTGGTATGAAATGAAAGAGGGTAGTTGAGCTAAGAAGACCACTAGGTTTTTCGTGACTTGATTAGTGAGATTGTTCCGGATCGGGGAACAAGAGTTTTTGCGCGATAGCGGGTCGGGTTGAGGACCAATCGCGGGTCAACCCGCGGCCTGTTTTGTGGTGGGGTCAGTTTGTGGTGGTCCCGCTTGGTGATAGGGTCATGAGGGTGTTAGGCCCAAGTTTAGTTAACCATCGTACGAGTTCGTGGATGCATTCGACCAGTAGTCGGGCCGATGAGGTCAGCCCATCTTGTCTTTCAGTCAGGACCGTTTACTCGGCAGAGGGTTATGCGAGATGTTACATCAGGAAGGTTGTAAGGCTGCACGAGGTGCCTACTTTCACCTTATGACAGGCAGTGGAGCCCAGTTTACGGCTGTTTCTTTTTTGGAGGTTTTACCAGGCAGGGTTAGGAACTCAGGTGAGTCTCAGTAGCGCATTCGCCCTCGGGCCAGTGTTTGGATTTCAGGGGTAGATGTGAGGATTGTTGCCTCCTGTTCAGGGAATGTTTTTATAACTACCATTTCAGTATTCGGATATCGCCTTACGAAGCCTTGTAGGGGCGGAAGTGCAAGTTGTCGGTCGATTGGTTCGATGTTGGCAAAGTTCAGATAGTTGGTTCATACTTGTTTCGGCAGGATGTGGATAGGGTGAAGCTTATCCAGAAGAGATTATTGGCAGCTCGAGTCAGCGAAGTCGTGCGGATGATCGGCGACACTTAGAGTTCGGAGTTGGTGGGTCTTCTTGAAGGTACCACCCCGGAAAGGGTGTGACGAGTTTGGAAAACAGAGGAAACTTAGCCCGAGGTACTTTGAGCGTTTTCAGATCCTTTGGAGGATAGGCCAGGTTGTGTATAGTTAGCATTGCCGTCCGACGTATGAGGCAGTACGTCCGATCTTTCATGTTGCTATGTTCGGAAGAGTATCGGGGATCCATCCAGAGTATTCTCAGTTAATGATGACCAAGTTGGAGGTAGTAACCCAGAGTTTTGGAACCGGCGAATGAGGAATGTGGTAAGTTATGAGAAAGAATTCGAGTGTACGAGAAGGGTACGACGAGTAAGGGAAGAAGCGAACATGTGTTAAGAACACAAATGTGATCTTTTCTTTTGTAAAGTGAAGGTGCGAAGGGAGTATCTTTTAGCCCTTGGGTGGGAGTTTTTGTGATGTTAGAGGTGATTCCTCGTGGGCTTGGATGTAAGTATTTGCGCGGGTGTTTTCTGTGGCCATGTGTGGCATTTGCAAACTGGTTAAGCTGTGAGGAACTTCATCGTTATCCGTCTTGAGAAGGAACGTTCGGGACGAATGTTTCTAAGGAGGGGAGAATGTTATACCCCGTATTTCCAGAGTATGTACGTGAGGACGTACATAGAAAATTTTGAGCCTTAAAGTTAGGCAAGGACGAAATTTTGTTCACAACTACCGAAAAGAATCGTTTTCCGACGAAACGTCTTCCAAAACTTGCGAAGGGAAAATTACGGCTATGTCATTTATATTTTTTGCGGATTTTTCTGAGAGACGAAATACTTTGGACCAACGAGAGGGCGACACTTGTCACCCTCTAATTGGCGGATGTGTGGGCGGAAATGGGACGAATTGGAGGTCTTGGAGTAGGTAGGATATTTGTGATATTTTGTGTGGTAGTTGGATAAGGTACACATGGATGAATCCTCACCCTACACTTGCATAGAACTTGGCTTCATCTTGGCCATTGGTTAGCCTATAAATACCCCCCTAACTTGAAGGTTTTCTTCATCCACAAAATCATTTCTCCAAGTCTTGAAAATCTTTCCCCCTCTCTTGTAGTGTTTCGTCCAACACTCCCCCTCCCCCTTGAGAAAGGCCTTTGGCCGAAACCTACCCCCCCTCCTAGTGGTGTTGGCCGAGGCACACCCCCCCCCCCCCCTTGCCTAGTTGTTCTCGTAGATACTACCCCTCTTGGTAGAAATACTCCAAGTATTGTTACTATTCCAAAATACCTTGGCCCAAATACCTTGTAGTATTCCAAGGTTACACTTATGCTAAAAGCCGAAATACTATTATACTTCCTTGATCACTAAACGAAACCCTAAGGAAAATCTTCACAGTTGGTTGAAGTATTAGGAAGAAGTTTCGTAGAACTTCTAAGGGTTGTTTGGATCGGGTTGGAGCACCCGGAGTAGGAGCTAAACGTTGCTCAGGATCGACATTAAACTTGGATAATTTTGGGCTTACCGAGGTAAATAATCCTATCCTTCTATTGTAATTGGAAATTACATATTGTAGTTGTATAGAAATGAATATAAGATTCATAGAAGAGAATTGAACTGTAATAGAAGGATATTACAGAAAAGACTTGAACTGAAATCACATCAGAAGAATATTAATGTAGAAGTTGATAGACTTATAACCTTTATAGGTTGAATGTTCTGCGAGTAGCATGTACTACTTGAAAGGTGGACAAGGCTAGCCGGGTTATAGCCGTGGAGCGTTTTGCTAATAGTCGATAATCGTCGCGAGGTATGTGATTCTTCCTATCCTTTTGAGCATGATATTTTAAAAGGATATATATGTAGTACGGTAGACGTACGTGTGTTAACTGAACATAGTTTTACGGCAATGTCTTTTGACTTAAGCCTGAATAATAAGAATCTTGAAGTATTTCAAAAGAATTAAGAAACCTTTTTGAAAGAAGAGTAATGCTTGGTTTTAAAAGCTTAAGAGTTATACTAGCTTTATGGGAAGTTAGGTATAACGACTTAAGAGAGATAAAAAGAATGGTTTATTAATTTTAGGGGTTAAGAGACTTAATCTTAAAAGATAAGAGACTTGACTTAAATGAATTAATATGAATTTTGTGTGAAACCTCATTCGTGAGTAATGAGTACTTGGTTTTTAAAAGGAATAATGTTTTACTGATTTCGGAAATCAGAATAAGTATCGAACAAACCACTTCAGCGTTAATAAAGGGAAATGTTTTGACTAATTAAGTATTATTAAAACCAGTAGAAACCTCCATCTGCATAGAAGCTAAGATTAGACAAAATGATATTACATTTCCTAGATCATGGCTGCATTAATAATATTGTTATGAACAAGAATAACCTACTCACACATAAGGCATATGTTTCTTAAATGGTTTTAAAAGAGAATTATATTATTAAGTGATTAAGACTACGAACTACGAAACCTTTCAAAAATGAGAAACTTGAGCATTTGAAATTAAGCAAACTTGAACGTTTGGAAAATAATGTTGTTACTTGATTTTACAAAAGGAAGCGTTTTGGTTTACTTAAAAAGATAGTCACTCTATTTTAATACTACGGGTATTGTGTGACTTTTGTGAAAGAAACAGATCTTTTAAAGAGTTAATGTATGAAGTACTTTGGGGATAAAAACCCGAAATTGTTAACATAAAGTAGAAAGTACCTCGTGTGAATAACTTGATTGTGTTGGTTTGTGATAGCCTTGTAATACTTTCTTGTTGATTTGATAAGTAAACATGTTAGGATGCTACGTGTGTTAGTATCTGGTGATGTTTGTGTAAAGGGGTTTCCCTTGTTGTGCTTATGTTGTTTAACGATAAGCTGTTATGTTATTATATCACATACCCCCTTGACTTGTTATACCGAGGGCTTGCCACCCTTGATGCGGGTCTATATGGCCTATGCGGTCTATGTGACTATGCGGAGCAGCGGTATGCTCCAGGATTGATCATTCCGGGTGTTTATCCCGATGCGGGGGATGCCCTATGCGATGCAATGTGACTATGCGGTCTATTGAGACTATGCGGATGCGAGTCCGGGAGAGTACCGGTTAGCTACCCCCGATGCGAGGAATACCTCATGCGGGTCTGTGTGTGACCTATGCGGGCTGCGGGAAGTCCAGGATTAGGCACGCATAATGATACTATGGGCGATTGGCCTTGCTTCGATCATTCGCGGCCTAGAAAAGACCTGTTACAGTTTATCTACCTTGCTCTTGTTTATGTTGTGGCACTATGTGCAGTTGAACTGGTTGTATTTGCAAATGGTTTTAAATACTTTGATTTTACTTCAGTACTTTACAGTTTCACATACTTGGTACATGTTGTACTGACCTCCCGAGGCCGTTCATGCCGCGGTAGAGGTACACCGCCGTTGATCCTCGCTCTTAGGGTCACGATTCGTTTGGGAAGCTCCGTTTCTCGAGGCTTATCGATGGTATAGTCCTGTCGTTGTAGGTACTTACATTCGGGGTATGGCGGCCCCATCCGCCATTGTTGTCATATCATTCTTAGAGGTCTGTAGTACTGTTGTGGGCAGAGTTGTAAAAAGGGATGTAACTGTTCTAGTTGTTATTTATATATGCCGCAAGGCAAGTTTTCTCAGATGAACTATTTTTATTTCATGTCTTGTTTTATATTCCGCTGATTACTCTGATGTATGTCTACTTGGGTGCCCGGGTAGGCACCACGCCCGGTTCGGTCGTGATGAGAGCTGGGAGGATTATTTACCTCTTGTGGAGTTTGCTTATAACAACGGCTACCATTCCAGATTCGATGGCGCCATGAGGCCTTATACGGGAGGAAGTGCGCAGTCACCGATAGGCTGGTTCGAGTGGGAGAAGTTCGATTAGTCGGGCGGACTTGGTTCACAGGCCGATGGATAAGGTGAAGCTTATCCAGGAGCGGTTGTTGGCAGCTCAGAGTTGGCAGAAGTCGTATGCAGATCATCGGCGTCGACACTTGGAATTTGAGATAGATGATTGGGTTTTCCTAAAGGTATCGCCCATGAAGGGCGTGATGAGGTTTGGAAAGAAAGGGAAACTTAGCCCAAGGTACATTGGGCCGTATCAGATTGTCCGTAGGGTAGGCAAGGTTGCCTATGAGTTAGATCTGTCGTCCGATTTGGAGGCGGTACATCCAGTTTTCCATGTGTCCATGTTACGGAAATGTATTGGAGATCCATCTAGAGTGCACCCGATTCATGATGTCCAGGTGACAGAGGAGTTATCGTATGAGGAGAGTCCCATAGCGATACTCGATCGTCAGGTTAGGCGACTTCGGACGAAAGACGTGGCTTCCGAGGTCCTATGGCGAGCGAGCAGGAGGAAATGACGTGGGAAGCAGAGGATGACATGATGAAGAAGTATCCTCACTTATTCCCTATACCTCCAGGTAACCTACTTTCTTGCTTGTTAGTGTTATTTGACAATTACGCTTAAGTATGTTGTGGCTCGTGGAGCTTCTTTATTTGCAAAAGAATAATTAAGAGGGTCTATGTCGATATTGTGATTTGAGTAAGCCTAGAAGGAACATTCGGGACGAATGTTTCTAAGGGGGGGAGAATGTTATACCCCATAGTTCTGACCCTACGTATGAGAGCGTACGAAAGCATGTAAGACTTAAAATTTTCAAAGGATAGGTTGACGGATTGTTCCGGACGGGTTTTAGTCAACTTTGAGGCGGGTTATGACCCGGTACGTTGAGAGTTCCTAAGTGTTTTAAAGGCCTAGGGCGTAGTTCGTTGAGTCTAGTTTCCAACGCAACCAACCGTTCGTCGATAGGACATCGGAGTAGGAAGTTATGGGAGTTACAAGTTCAGTGCGCAGACGGACAGAAATGCATTTCGGGCAGAAGCGACAGGGCCGCGGTGCCGGATGCAGGGCCGCGGCGCCGGAAGTACTGAGGGGTCGCTGAAGTTGCAGCACCGCGGCGCCAGGACAGCAGGGCCGCGGCGCCGGAAGTTCCGAGAGTCCGCAGAGGTTTCAGCGCCGCGGCGCCGGCGTCAGGGCCGCGACGCCAAGGCGGGATTCCTGGCGGAAAAACTTAGGAAAAATCATATTTCTCTTTTAAAAGACCTTGGGAGGGTGACAAGTGTCCCCCCCCCCCCCCCCCATCTGATTTCTTGCATGCCTTATATTGACCAAGTCTTGAAGACTTGGTCATCTTTCAAATCCCTCTCTCTCTCTAAGCTTAAGCTCCCACTTCTCTCTAAAATTCCAAGGAGAATTCTAAGCCTAAGGAAAAATCTGAAAAGTTAAGAACAAGAAGGAAGCTTGTGGCTAGCTTGTAGGAGTTATTGTGGTGGTGTTCTTGGAAAGGAGGCTAGCAAAGTTGTTGGAATAAGTTTGGCTAAAGCTTTAAGGTAACATTTCTCCTCTTGTGGTTAGTTATTAATGTTGCATGTGAAGAAAAAGGGATGTGTAGTAGTAAATAATGCACTTAGAGTCCTTGCATGTAAGAAATGTGGTTTGGATATGAAAGAATTGGTTAAGAAGATATTATGAGCATGTTGTAGCCTAAAAACTACCTTAGAATTGTTAAGTGAATTGTTGTACCTTATGGGGCAGAATTTTACACACCCAAGTTTAGGTGTGTAATCCCCTTTGAAATGTTTGGATTGTTGAGCCTTAAAAGTGGCGTTTGAATGTTAAATTTGGCCTTGAGAAAGGTGGCAAAGTATGTAGAAACAAAGGAAATGCTGCCCAATTTTCCATAGAATTTAGTGACTTTGAACTTGGATTATTCTACATTGAAATTAGAGGTTAATAAACGTATCATGGTTATTTTAGGTTGACATATTACTTGCGGTAGTTTGGACTTAGCAAGTGGATTGACCGAAGAGGTATGTGAAGATTTCCTATCTCTTGAGCATGAGTATTTGTATCTATGTAGTACGGTAGACGTACAAGATTTAGTATTCTTACTTGTTTTAAGTATATAAAGACTTGTTTCGTTTTAAGAATGTATAAGTCTCTTGGTTAGGGGAAAAGTATAATTTTACTAAAGTGTAGGGTTAATATAACAACTTTATGGGAAGTTGGTTTATTAGCTTTATAAAAGGCTAATGAGGAGATGTTTACTCTAAGTAAGACAAGTAAGGACAAATGACTTAAGTTATGAAAGGCAAATTGATTTTAAGGCATCAATTGCCCAAAGGTTTTTATGTATGAAAAAGAGTCACTTTTAAAAGAGTTGAAGTATGTAATACTTGGGTTAAATTCCCGGTTTCCTTTTATTAAAGATATGATTAAGTGCCTTAAGTAAACTAAAATGAGAGGGTATATGAACAGGCTAATAAGAAGTTATAAGTTTTCTTAACTTATTTATGATTATGATATGATGACAGTTTGAGCTAGGGTAAGAGTATATCTGAGGGGCAATGTTATACCCCGTATTTCCAGAGTATGTATGCGAGGACGTACGTACGAGAATACGGCAGAAAGATTGGAAAGGAAGAAAGAGGTGATTTTTCCACGGAAAAGTTTCCGGTTTTTGTGAAGGAAAAAGGTTCGTTAATGGGAATTGGATTCCCAGATTTGGTATTCGGACTTCCTGGAATATTAGAGAATTATGGAATTTTATTTTCGGAAATGGTCACGTGGGGCCCAGGGAGAAATTTACGGTTTGGGGCCCACTTTGTTTTTGAGATTTTGGCCATTGTGGATTTTTTTCGAAAGACGTTTTTTGAGGGCCAATAGGAGGGTGACACGTGTCACCCCCGCCTAGGTGGCTTGGCCGAAATGACCTTTGTGCACAACACCCGGTTAGAGTCGTTTTTAGACGAAACGTTTTTCGTAACATGCGAAGGGAAAAATACGGCGATGTCGGTTTGTATTTTTGCGGATTTTTACGAGAGACGAAACATTCTGGACCAACGGGAGGGTGACATGTGTCACCCTCACAATGGAGACAAGTGGGGCGGCACTTGGCCGAATTGAGGGGGCTTGTGGTGCTAGATATTTGTGTAGATATTTGTGAGGGTTTTAAGGAGTAGGGGCTAGGGTGCACTTGGCTTGATCTTGGCCTTACACTTGCCTTGCACTTGGCTAGATCTTGGCCATTGGTTGGCCTTTGGGTTTGCTATAAATACCCCCTTAGTTGATGAACTTTCTTCATCCAAAAATCATTTTCCAAGTCTTGAAATCTCTCCTTGTGAGTTGAAATCGTCCAAAGCCCTTCCCCTGTGGAGCTTTGGTAGGCCCCCTTTGAGTGAGGCTTGGCCGTGGGTACCCCTAGCCTAGTTGTTTTCGTATAATACCCTTGTTGTGGTATAGAAATACTCCCTAGTATTGTTATAATGCCCAAAATACCTTAGCCTTGTACCTTGTAGTATTCCAAAGATACCTCTTTACGTAGAGTCCTAAATACTACCTTTTGTCCTTTTTAGTCTCAAACCGAAACCCCAAGGAAATCTTCATAGTTGGTTGAAGTATTTTGAGTAGAAGTTGGTTAGAACTTCTAAGAGTTGTTTGGAGTGGTTTGGAGCGCAGTGGAGCTAAACCTTGCTCAGATCGACATTATAACTTGGATAATTTTGGGCTTATCGAGGTAATTATCTTGTCCTCTATTGTAATTGGAAATTACATGTTTGGTTGAATATATAGTTGAAGTATACTATATATGGAACTACTTAGTATTCGCAATGTCTTTTGACTTAAGCTGAAGAATAAAGAATCGAATCAATCAGTATTTACATAGATCGTATTGCATGAGACTTGTAGAATTGTACACGTCCCGGTAGGCGTGTAAACCCTCGGTTGGCTTGTAGCCTACTCGATAGAGGAGAGATTTACGCTGCGGGGAGGTCTTTGAATTTTCTATGAAGATAGAAACTTGTGTTTTGGGGTTAATAGACGTTTTGACCTTTATAGGTGAAAGTACTAAGAGTAGTGTATTCTACTCGAGGGTGGAAAGGGCTAGTGGTTGTAGTACTTGGAGCATTTTGCTTATTGTCGATAAATCGTCGCGAGGTATGTGAACCTCTTCCTATCTTTTTCTAGCATGATTGTTGTGAACTATGTAGTACGGTAGACGCATACGTGCTAAGTGATTTGGTTGGTTTAAAACATAGGGTGTTATAATAGCTTTATGGGAAGTTAGTTATAACGACCTTATGTAAGTGAAAATGGTTTATTGATGTTAGAAGTTAAGAGACTTGATCTTATAAGATAAGAGACTTAACTTATTTGTTTTAATGTGGATGTTTGTGTGAAACCTCATTCGTGAGTAATGAGTACTGGTTTTAAAGGGATAATGTTTCATCGATTTCGAATCGAATGTGTATCGACAGCACACCGCAGCGTTAATAAAGGAAATGTATTGAATAATGATGTGTTGTATTAAAACCAAGAGAAACCTCCATCTGCATAGAAGCTAAGATGAGACAAAATGATATTACATTTTCTAGATCATGGTCTTTGTAATAAGATCGTTATAAACAAGAATAAACTACTCACGATATGACATATGTTACTCAATTGTTCTAAAAAGGAATCAAGTGATTAAGTTTGGGAACTATGAAACCATTTGAAAATGAGAAGCTTGAGTAATGAAACTAGGCAAACCGAACTTAGGAAAAGAATGTTGTTACTTGATTTTGAAAAGGAAGGTGGGTTGGTCATTCTAATACTACGTATCGGGTGACTTTTATAAAAGTAATGGATCTCTTTTAAAGAACTTAACGTATGTAGTACTTTGGGGTTAAAACCCGACTTTGGCATAAAATGAAAGTACTTTGAGTTGTGTGAAACTTGCCTATGCTTGTTGTTGTGAAACTTGCCTATGCTTGTGATGATAGCCTTTATTGTACAATCGTTGTGTTTCGTATTACCGCGTCTCGATAGAGGTCGATTGGTAGTTGAAAACTTACTTGGGCGTCGCGGCGGTGACGGAGAAATTCCACCGCACGTTCGCTGATAGTATTATTGTTGTTAATCGCTTTGGACATACCGACACGATCGCGTAGCGCGGGTATGCTTCCATTTTGGTTAAGGTCTTGTGGTTAATCGCTTTGGATATATCGACACGACGCGTAGCGCGGGTATGTTTCCATTTTGATTATCGCTTGTGATTTCCTTGGACATACCGACACGATGCGTAGCGCACGTATCGTCCATTTGGAATGTTGTCTTATTTTTCCTTTGGACATACCGACACGATGCGTAGCGCATGCGGGTATGCTTCCATTTGGATTCTTTGTCTTGTTGTTGAGGTCACATGGACATGTCTACACCGGCGCAGATTCCGCATGTGGCCATGGGACATTGGTATTATTGTTGCATCATGGACATGTCTACACCGGCGCAGATTCCGGCATGCGCCATAATGCGAACTCGATTGATGTTGTGGGCGTGAGACCCATAGTTATATTGAGTGATGATCGCTTTATGTTGTGAATCGTAGTTTGGTTATCATACATGTCTCCCGCTTTATATAGACTAGTATGATTTCATTTACTGATTGTATGCTTTCACATACTTGGTACTGTTATCGACCTCTCGGGCTGCGTTCATGCCGCAGTAGAGGTACATCGGTCGTGGTTCCTCGCTCATAGGATCACGATTCAGCAGATTGAAGCTCCGTTTCTCCGAGGCTTATCTTTTGCAGGTGTTCCCGAGTTGTAGGTTCTTGTACATTGGGGTATGGCGGCCCTGTCCCATAGTCATTGTATATCTTAGAGGTCTGTAGTAATTGTTGTGTGGTTGTAAAAGGATTAAACTGCTCGTTTTATGTATATCTTGAAGGCAATTGCTTGTTGGCCTGTTTATTCATTTATCTCTTGTTAAATGACTCTTGTTTTGTGTTCCGCTGATTTTCTCTGATGTTTGTATCACTAGGGTGCCCAGGGTAAGGCACCAGTAACGGGCCCCGGAACGGGTCGTTACAAAAGTGGTATCAGAGCAGTTAATCCTCGGAAAGTGTCTACAGACCGTGTCTAGTAGAGTCTTGATTATCGGTGTGTTGTGCACCACATCTATAATCAGGAGGCTATAGGACATTTAGGATTGGTTTCCATTCTTCTCATTCCGAGATCGTGCCTTGTAGAGTCAGTAAGTTGTACCCTCCGACGTATCTCGTTTTACCGATTATGCCTCCGCGCAAGGCAACCAGATCCCGAGGGCAAGGCAACGAGGTGCCGCTAGTGAGATACAGAGGAGTACGAGGCGCAGCCCGCATGACTGAGGTTGTGCTTGACGGCGGTTTCGCGACGCCGCCAAAGACCAAAGAGAGTTTAGAGCCGCAGCATGGGCGATGAGACTACAAGACTGAGCCTCCACCCCATGCAGGAGCAGGGAGATGGGTCACGCGAGATGGCGATTATTGCCGTGGTGGCCGATATGAGGACAGCCGACGCAGCAGCCCGGCCCAGAGCACCAGCCGTTCACCCCGAGCAGATAGTTTGAGGCTACGGACTTTCTCGAGTTAGAGCCCGCCGAGTTTTATGGGTCGAGGCACGAGGATGATCCGCAGGAGTTCATCCGCAGCTGACGGATCACGCGGTGATCAAGGCTTCGTAAACCGAGTCTGTGACCTTTGGTTCGCATCGGCCGCGTGATACCGCGGTCGATTGGTTTGATTCATGGGAGCTTTCCGGGAGAGCATGCACTCCAGCAGATGGGATGAGTTTTCGGGCTTTCTCACGCACTTCTTGCCTCCGCAGATGAGGAGGGCACGCCGGCAGATTTTTGTTAATGAGACAGAGGCGCACCGTCGTGAGTACAATGTCGAGTTCGATTCTTGGCTCGATATGTCCTGCGCTTAGTGCAGATATGGAGGATAGGTGCATCGCTACGTCACCGCTAGATGATTATATGGTGAGTCTTGCGGGTGTTTCTTCACCGGCATGGACATTGCCCGCACGCAGCTCATGCACCAGGATGTGAGGCACGGAGGGTCGACGGAATGACCGGATCGCCAGAAGAGGCCGTGACTCGCAGGTCCTTTGGTGGCTTTCGAGGCGCATCGCCAAGAAGAAAGCTAGTTATATACCCCCACCGATGCAGTGGTCCTCCACCGCCTTCGTGAGCAGTCGTGGCTCCAAGGGTTCAGATTTTCGGCAGAGCAGGGGTGTTAACCAGCTGAAGCCACCCCTACCTCGTTGTGACCATTGTGGTAGACTCCATTTTGGAGAGTGTCGTGCTAGATTGGGAGTTTGTTTTGCATGCGGCCAACAGGGCCATTTTGCGAGGAACTGTCCGACCAAGGGAAGCGCGGATGTTACGACTCAGCCTTCAGGATCTGTGGCTGGTTCATCACCTTCTACAGCCTGCCCGCAGGCGTGCCTATGATTAGAGTGAGCGGTAGCTTCGGTATATCCTTAACCCTCTAGAGTTTTGGTATGCTTGTTATGATGATCTCATTATTGTGTGCTATGTACGGATAGCATTGTGATATGTGTGAGTTAGAATGCATGGTTAGTTGGAAGGATACGTATGGAGGCATGGTAAGTGTGAACCTTAGACTATTTCACGACTGAGACCTTAGAGGTAAGGTCGTCTTGAGTAAAAGATTCGTTTTATGTTTGACCTTTTTAAGGGTGAGTAGTATACGTGGGATTTATTTGTGTGATAAGTCCGTGGGTAGTGTGAGATGGAAGTGGTAGCTTTCATGATGTGAATTAGTAAGATTGTTCCGAATCGGGGAACAAGAGTTTGCACGGTTGGTCGGGTTTAGGACCATTTTGCGTCAACCCAGAACCCGGTTTTGGGTGGGGTCAGTCGGTGGTCCCGCCAGTGGTAGGGTCACGAGGGTGCTAGGCCCGAGTTTAGACGACCATCGTATGAGTTTGTGGATGTGTTCGACCAGAATCGTCGTGAAGGCGTAATGGCCTTGGGGATATTACGGCTAGTAAGATGACCAAGTTTGGAGGTGGTGACTCCAAGGTTTTGGGAACTGCGATGGTGAAGTGTGGTACGTATACTAGAAGAGTTCAAGTGTTCGAGAAGGGCACGACGAGTAAGGAAGGAAGATAACGTGTGTTATTTCGCTGACAGCGGTGGCGTTGGCAATTTGTTAGAAGAGCTTCATCGATATCCGCTTGTGAAGGAACATTCGACGAATGTTTCTAAGGAGGAGAATGTTATACCCGTATTTCCGCAGTATGTATGCGAGGACGCACGCGAGAATACGCAGAAAGATTGGAAAGGAAGAAAGAGGTGATTTTTCCACGGAAAAGTTTCCGGTTTTGTGAAGGAAAAAGGTTCGTTAATGGGAATTGGATTCCCAGTTTGGTATTCGGACTTCTGGAATATTAGAGAATTATGGAATTTTATTTTGGAAATGGTCACGTGGGCCCACGGAGAAATTTACGCTTTTGTGGGGCCCACTTTGTTTTCGAGATTTTGGCCATTGTGGATTTTTTCGAAAGACGTTTTTGAGGGCCGATAGGAGGTGACACGTGTCACCCCGCCTGGTGGCTCGCCGAAATGACCTTTGTGCACAACACCCTGTTAGAGTCGTTTTTCGACGAAACGCTTTCAGAACTTGCGAAGGAAAATTCGGCTATGTCGTTTTGTATTTTTGCGGATTTTTCCGAGAGGCGAAACATTCTGGACCAACGGAGGGTGACACGTGTCACCTCACAACGGAGACAGTGGGCGACTTGGCCGACCGGAGGGCTTGTGGTGCTAGATATTTGTGTAGATATTTGAGGGTTTTAAGGAGTAGGGCTAGGGTGCACTTGGCTTGATCTTGGCCTTACACTTGCCTTGCACTTGGCTAGATCTTGGCCATTGGTTGGCCTTTGGGTTTGCTATAAATACCCCTTAGTTGATGAACTTTCTTCATCCAAAATCATTTTCCAAGTCTTGAAATCTCTCCCTTGTGAGTTGAAATCGTCCAAAGCCCTTCCCCTGTGGAGCTTTGGCCGAGAGGCCCCCTTTGAGTGAGGCTTGCCGTGGTACCCCCTAGCCTAGTTGTTTTCGTATAATACCCTTGTTGTGGTATAGAAATACTCCCTAGTATTGTTATAATGCCCAAAATACCTTAGCCTTGTACCTTGTAGTATTCCAAAGATACCTCTTTACGTAGAGTCCTAAATACTACCTTTGTCCTTTTAGTCTCAAACCAAACCCTAAGGAAATCTTCATAGTTGGTTGAAGTATTTTGAGTAGAAGTTGGTTAGAACTTCTAAGAGTTGTTTGGAGTGGTTTGAGCGCACTGAGTGGAGCTAAACCTTGCTCAGATCGACATTATAACTTGGATAATTTTGGGCTTATCGAGGTAATTATCTTGTCCTCTATTGTAATTGGAAATTACATGTTTGGTTGAATATATAGTCAAGTATACTATATATGGAACTACTTAGTATTCGCAATGTCTTTTGACTTAAGCCTGAAGAATAAAGAATCGAATCAATCGTATTTACATAGATCAGACAGTGCAGAGACTTGTGTAGAATTGTACACGCCCGGTAGACGTGTAAACCCCACTTTTGGCTTGGTAGCCTACTCGATAGAGGAGATTTACGCTGTCATGTGAGAGTCGCCAATTTTCTATAGAAAGATAGAAACTTGTGTTTTGGGGTTAATAGACGTTTTGACCTTTATAGGTGAAAGTAAGAGTAGCGTATTCTACTCGAGGAGTGGAAAGTGGCCAGTGCGTTGTAGTACTTGGAGCATTTTGCTTATTGTCGATAAATCGTCGCGAGGTATGTGAACCTCTTCCTATCTTTCTAGCATGATTGTTGTGAACTATGTAGTACGGTAGACGCATACGTGTGCTAAGTGATTTGGTTGGTTTAAAACATAGGGTGTTATAATAGCTTTATGGGAAGTTAGTTATAACGACCTTATGTAAGTGAAAATGGTTTATCATGTTAGAAGTTAAGAGACTTGATCTTATAAGATAAGAGACTTAACTTATTTGTTTTAATGTGGATGTTTGTGAAACCTCATTCGTGAGTAATGAGTACTTGGTTTTAAAGGGATAATGTTTCTTGATTTCGAATCGTAATGTGTATCGACAGCACCACTGCAGCGTTAATAAAGGAAATGTATTGAATAATGATGTTGTATTAAAACCAAGAGAAACCTCCATCCGCATGTAAGCTAAGATGAGACAAAATGATATTACATTTTCTAGATCATGGTCATTGTAATAAGATCGTTATAAACAAGAATAAACTACTCACGTATATGACATATGTTACTCAATTGTTCTAAAAGGAATCAAGTGATTAAGTTTGGGAACTATGAAACCATTTGAAAATGAGAAGCTTGAGTAATCAAACTAGGCAAACCGAACTTAGGAAAAGAATGTTGTTACTTGATTTTGAAAAGGAAGGTGGGTTGGTCATTCTAATACTACGTATCGGGTGACTTTTATAAAAGTAATGGATCTCTTTAAAAGAACTTAACGTATGTAGTACTTTGGGGTTAAAACCCGACTTTGGCATAAAATGAAAGTACTTTGAGTTGTGTGAAACTTGCCTATGCTTGTTGTGAAACTTGCCTATGCTTGTGATGATAGCCTTTATTGTACAATCGTTGTGTTTCGTGTTACCGCTCTCGATAGAGGTCGATTGGTAGTTGAAAACTTACTTGACGCGTCTTGCGGTGACGAGAAATTCCACGCACGCCTCGCTGATAGTATTATTGTTGTTAATCGCTTTGGACATACCGACACGACGCGTAGCGCACGTATGCTTCCATTTTGGTTAAGGTCTTGTGGTTAATCGCTTTGGATATATCGACACGACGCGTGGCGCACGGGTATGTTTCCATTTTGATTATCGCCAGTGATTTCTTCGACATACCGACACGACGCGTGGCGCACGTATCGTCCATTTGGAATGTTGTCTTATTTTTCCTTTGGACATACCGACACGATGCGTAGCGCACGTATGCTTCCATTTGGATTGCCTTGTTGTTGAGGTCACATGGACATGTCTACACCGGCGCACTCCGGCATGTGGCCATGGGACATTGGTATTATTGTTGCATCATGGACATGTCTACACCGATGCAAGATTCCGGCATGCGCCATAATGCGAACTCGATTGATGTTGTGGGCGTGAGACCCATAGTTATATTGGAGTGATGATCGCTTTATGTCAGGAATCAGTAGTTTGGTTATCATACATGTCTCCCGCTTTATATAGACTAGTATGATTTCATTTACTGATTGTATCTTCACATACTTGGTACTGTTATCGACTTCTTCGGGGCCGCGTCATGCCGCAGTAGAGGTACATCGGCCGTGGTTCCTCGCCATGATCACGCCAACAGATTGAAGCTCCGCTTTCTCGAGGCTTATCTTTGCAGGTGTTCCCCGAGTTGTAGGTTCTTGTACATTCGTGGGTATGGCGGCCCCGTCCGTCATAGTCATCAGATATCTTAGGTCCGTAGTAATCTTTTTGCAAGGTGGTTGTAAAAGGATTAAACTGCTCGTGTTTTATGTATATACCAAGGCAACTGCTTTGTTGGCTGTTTATTCATTTATCTCTTGTTAAATGACTCTTGTTTTGTGTTCCGCTGATTTTCTCGATGTTTGTATCACTAGGGTGCCCAGGTAAGGCACGATGAACGCCCCTAACGGTCGTTCTGCAAGCCCCAAGATCGTTATACCACCTTCTCCAGGGTAAGAGTATGAATGAGGGGCAAGCCCCAAGATCGTCATACCACCTTCTCCAGTGTAAGAGTATATCTGAGGGGTAAGTCCCCAAGATCGTTATAACATCTGCTTCAGTGTAAGAGTATATCTGAGGGGTAAGTCCCCAAGATCGTTATACCATCTGCTTCAGGGTAAGAGTATATTTGAGGGGTAAGTCCCCAAGATCGTTATACCACCGCCCGCGTGGATTTGCTACCCATGATGCGGCGAATACCTCACGCGAGTCCTTATGGGCTTACGCGGTGAAATAGTCCCACGCGCGCATACCTATGCGAGGAATACCTCATGCGGGTCCACAGGACCTATGCGGGTGAAATAGTCCCAGGAGTAGGGGTGTTTATTGATACTACGGGCGAGGTACCCTGTTTTGATCCTGAGGCCCCTATTTTATGCAGTATTGTATATACTTGTCACTCTCATTGTTAGTAAGGCATAGTAAAAGGTATTTTGATTGTTTTCCATGACTCCAGCTTACTTTTAGACTTATGATATCATTATTACAGTATTTTCCAGCTTTACATACTTGGTACATATTGTGTAATCGACCCTTCCTGGGCCGCGTTAAATGTCGCAGGTAAGGGTAAGCAGATTGTGGATCCTCGTTCTTAGGATCACTATTCCGGTGTCAGAAGCTCCATTCCTCCGGAAGCTTGTTTATTGGTACGGATATTCCCTGATGCTATATGTATTTTGTACATTCAGGGGTATGGCGGGGCCCTGTCCCGCCACAGTTGTTATCTTTAGAGGTCTGTGGTCACCTATGTGTTTTGGGCTATAAGAACCAGTTGTACTACTATACTTTTGTTTAAGTATGTTTTATGGAAGGCAGCCTTATCGGCTGGCCAGTGATGTTTACCTTTTCATAAGTTACGTGTTATGTATGTTCCGTTGCTATTCTCTGATGTATACCTGACAGGGTACCCCGGTAGGGTACCAGTCGCGGCCCCGGGGTCGGGTCGTGACAAGCATATTCTGGACAGAGTGCTTATGATGGTGTAAAATGTTATGCATTTCCAGGTAGACCAGAAGCAGAGGCTTCTAATGCAGTGATCTCATGTAACAATTTTGTTTGTCATCGACCGACTAAAGTCTTATTTGATCTAGGGTCTACTTACTCGTATGTGTCTGCTTATCATTCAGTTGATTGGGATTGGACTTATAACTGTCTTGACTTGCCTATTTATGTATCTACTCTAGTTAGGGATTATATGGTGGGTGATAGAGCCTATCAGTCTCTCTTAGTTACTGTTACACCCCGTGATTCCAAGGCAATGAGATGAGAACGTACGTGTGAAAATAAGATTTGAATCTTAGAACGAAAGAAAGATTATTTTTCTTAAGGAAAAATATCGGGAACTTGTGAAGGAAAATGTTTATTAATCGGAATTTGGTTCTCAAATTTGGTATTTGAGACTTTTGGAATATATTGGAATTATGAATTTTAATTTTCGGATTTGGTCACGTGGGGCCCACGGGAAAATTTTACGGTTTTGTGGGGCCCACAATATTTTGAGATATTTTGGCCAATTATGGATTTTTGGAAGATGAAATAATATTGGACCAATCGGAGGGTGACATGTGTCACCCCTTTGACTATTTGACTTGGTCTTGGAAGACTTGGACTTGTAGATATTTTGGAGACAAGTGGAGGTGGGTCCCACTCCACTTGTCTTGCTACACATAGGCCATACACTTGGAAAGATCTCACTACAAGGGATACATTATATATTCATAGAGGGGTGCAAGACTTGTTCTACACTTAGACAAATTTCATGAAATATTTTGCTCCTCTTAAGGGCTCTCGGTTTTGGCTACTTTTGGAGACCAAAAATTGTTCAATATTTGTTAATAAATCCTCAAACTCAAGGCTAAGCTCCCTACTGAAGTTCTAATCCTAGCTAAACCCTTAAAACCCCAAGATCATGTGTTGGCCGAAAATAAGGGCGTGAAACCCTAAGGTTCCGTCGACTTTTTGTAAGCGAAATATGAAGTGTTGTTGTGTATACACTCATAGAGGTCATATGTATGTGATTGAATCTTGAAGAAGTGGAGCGGAACGAAAACTGCGGACCAAAACCTAAGGGGCTATTTTGGACGATTTTTGGCTAAAAAATGAGGTAATAATTCTTCTTCCTCCGCAGTAATTGGATATTACTTATTGTTATGTTTAAGGGATGAACTTATGTTAAGGAAGAAATAGAAAATAAGATGTGTATGTGATAGATATGTTGTTGACCAATTTGAGGCAATTTTGTGCCATTGGTTTCGTTGGTTATATTGTTGTTATTATCCACACTTGTCTCATGTTAAAATGAGGTAATATGGTTGTTGATAAGTTGTTGAGACTTGTATAAGTATTGGAACTTGAATTGTATTAAAAGGGAATTAAGAAAAATGAATTTGGATTTAATGTATGTTGGCCGAGAATGACCCTTAATGTTGGTAAATAATGGACTGTTTTAATGTAGATTGTGGGGCAGAATTTTACACGTCCAGTTAGGCGTGTAATCCCCTTTGGCTAATTGTTGGTTGCGCTTTAAATGTGGCTTATTGGTTGATGAATACGGGCATTGGAAAAGGTCAAAAAGTACGTAGAAACAAAGGAAGTGTTGTCCAATTGTTCCCGTAGAATTAGAGGGTGTTATTTGGTATAAGTCTTATACTAGAAAGTATGTTATTGATAGAAGTGCTATCGTCATTATAGATTGAAGTACTACGTGTAGCATATTCTACTTGGAGGGTGGAATAGCTAATAAGGTCGAAGTACGTTGGAGTGTATTGCTACTTGTCGTTTGGATTAGTCGCCAACGAGGTATGTGAACTTCTTCCTTCTTTTGACATGATCATTTGGAAAGTCTATGTGACTTGATTTTGGTGAG
The DNA here is from genome assembly GCA_029844215.1 of Przewalskia tangutica. NCBI lineage: Eukaryota > Viridiplantae > Streptophyta > Magnoliopsida > Solanales > Solanaceae > Przewalskia > Przewalskia tangutica. The sequence goes on from CM056718.1 coordinate 113,404,435, forward strand.
TCTATGTGACTTGATTTTGGTGAGTCTATGTGACTTGATTTATTGAAGTAAGTAAATTGATTTTGAAAGTATATGAGTCTTGATTATGAAAGTATGAGTGACTTGGTTTGAATTATATAAGTTACCTGAAGTACTTTAAAGTTATGAGATTTGATTTCTTTAAAGATTATGAGATTTTATTTTTCAAGTTATGGGACTTGATTTCTAAAGTTAAGAGACTTGATTCATTTGGAAGTTATGAGACTAAAGTTATTTGAAAGTCATGAGACTAGAATTATTTTAACAAGTATATATTACATGGTTTAAAGAGACTGCATTGTTATACCCCGTATTTCCAGAGTATGTACGTGAGGGCGTACGTAGAAAAGTTTGAGCCTTAAAGAAGACTAAGGGACGAAATTTTGTGCACAACTAGCAAAAAGAATCGTTTTCCGACGAAACGTTTTCCAAACTTTGCGAAGGGAAAAATACGGCTATGCCATTTATTATTTTTACGGATTTTTCCGAGAGATGAAATATTTTGGACCAATGGGAGGGTGACATGTGTCACCCTCAAAGTGGACGAATTGGAGGGCCTTGTCTTGCACGTTTTTGGCATTTTTGTTGCCTTAAACATTTGGTCAATGGTTGGTAGGATATTTGTGTGGTAGATGAGAAAGTGGGACCCACACAACACTTGTCCAAATCTTCACCCTACACTTGCCTACCACTTGTCTTAATCCTAGCCCTTGAATGTCCTATAAATACCCCCTTAGTTGAAGACTTATTTCATCCACACTTGAGCAATTTCCAAGTCTAAAAATCCTCCTCCTTTGTAGTTTCGCCCAAGCTCCCCTCCCCTTGAGAAGGCCCTTGGCCGAACCCCACCCCCCCCCCCCCTTGCCTAGTTGTTTTCGCAAAATACCCCCCCCCTTGGTAGAAAAGTATTCTCCAAGTATTGTTACTATTCCAAAATACCTTGGCCCAAATACCTTGTAGTATTCCAAGGTTACACCTATACTAAAAGCCCGAAATACTATTATACTTCCTTCACCACAAAAACGAAACCCTAAGGAAAATCTTCATAGTCGGTTGAAGTGTTAAGTAGAAGTTGTGTAGAACTTCTAAGGGTTGTTTGGAGCGGGTTGGAGCGTTCGCAATAGGAGCTAAACGTTGCTCAGATCGACATTAAAACTTGGATAATTTTGGGCTTATCGAGGTAAATACTATCGCCCTTCTATTGTAATTGGAAATTACATACTCGTAGTAGTATAGAAATGAGTATAAGACGATATAAGGATGGTATAAAAGAAGAGAATTGAATGGAAATCACATCGTAAGAATATTAAAGAAGAAGACCGAATCAGATTTACATGTGATCAGATTTACATGAGACTTGTGTAGTTTGGCTGGGAAGTGCAGCCCAATTTTCCGTAGAATAAGGAATCAGATCTAGAATTATTCTACAGAGTAGTCTAGACGTTAATAGACTTGTATGACCGTTATAGGTTGGAAATCGCGAGTAGCGTATTCTACTCGAATGGTGGAAAAGGCTAGCGAGATTACAAAGGCTTTGGAGCTATTTGCTAATAGTCGATAATCGTCGCGAGGTATGTGATTCTTCCTATCCTCTTGAGCATGATATTTTAAAAGAATATATATATAGTACGGTAGACGTACGTGTGTTAACTGAACGTAGTTTTACGGCAATGTCTTTTGACTTAAGCCCAATAATAAGAATCTTGAAGTATTTCAAAAGAATTAAGAATCATTTTGTTAAGAGTAATACTTGGTTGTGAAAGTTTAAGAGTTATACTAGCTTTATGGGAAGTTAGGTATAACGACTTAGGAGTAATAAAAAGAATGGTTTATTGATTTTAGAAGATAAGAGACTTGATCTCAAAAGATAAGAGGCTTGACTTAATTGAATTGATATGAATTTTGTTAAAAAGTGTGAAACCTCATTCGTGAGTAATGAGTACTTGGTTTTAAAAAAAAGAATAATGTTTTACTGATTCAGAAATGAGAATAAGTATCGAATGAACCACTGCAGCGTTAATAAAGGAAAATGTATTGATAAATAAGTAATTATATTAAAACCAGTAGAAACCTCCATCTACATAGAAGCTAAGATAAGACAAAATTGTATTACATTTCCTAGATCATGGCTGCTTTAATAAGATTGTTATAAACAAGAATAACCTACTCATACACAAGGCATATATTGCTCAACTGTTTTAAAAGAGAATTATGTTATTAAATGATTAAGACTATGAACTATGAAATCTTTCGAAAACAAGAGACGTGAATATTTGAAATTAGGCAAACTTGAACTTTTGGAAAAGAATGTTGTTACTTGACTTTAAGAAGGAAAGTGTTTTGGTTTAAAAAGCAGGGCATAATATTACCTTAGTTGTTTTAAAAGGAAAATATGGTATTATCTTTATCTGTCTTAAAAGAGCGTTTAAATGTTATGACCACACGATACCGCGTTCATGGGATGAACCGGGAATGTATTTCACTCGATACCGTGTTCATGGGATGAACCGGGAATGTATTTCACTCGACACCGCGTTCATGGTATGAACCGGGAATGTATTTCACACGATACCGAGTTCATGAGATGGACCGGGAATGTATTTCATGCGACACCGCGTTCATGGGATGAACCGGGAATGTATACCACCTGATTTGATACCGAGTCCATGAGATGGACCGGGAATGTATTCCATACGATTTCACCTCGAGTCCATGAGATGGGCCGAGACATGCTACACGTATCACATGACTTATACCTAGACTGCCGGTAGTGAGGAAGGAGTTCCACGCGTGAGGATGACCTCGAGGCGTGAGTCCCGACTTGACATGACTACTTTTATGCGTGAATCGTAGTTTTGTTATCATATATGTCTTCGCTCTATATAGACTATTATGATTTCATTTTCGTGATTTTCGCCACATACTTGGTACATGTTGTATCGACCTTCTGGGCCGCTCATGCCGCAGGTAGGTACACCATTGTTGATCCTCGCTCATGTGATCACAGCCAACAGATTAGGAAGCTCCGTTTCTCGAGGCTTATCTTTGCATGTTTCCGAGTTGTAGGTTCTGTACATTCGTGGTATGGCGGGCCCCGTCCCCATAGTGTTGTTACATTCTTAGAGGTGCAGAGTATCACAGGCGGGGTTTGTAAAAGGAATGTAATCGCTCAAAAATTTCAGATATATGCAAGGCAACCGCTTTTGGCCTGTTTTATTATCTTATCTCTTGTTTCATATCTGTATGTTTTATATTCCGCTGATTTCTCTGATGTATGACTACTTGGGTGCCCGGGTAAGGCACCAGTCACGGGCCCCGGAACGGGTCGTGACATGCATGCCTTGATTTTAAAAGATAGGAGTAACGTTATTTGAAAAGAATGAGTTACTTGAGTTAAAGGAATAATTGTCTTAATGTTGAAAGTAGAAGTTACTTGATTTAAAGCCTTGTGTTGAAGTTAAAAATGTATAGTAACTTGATTTGAAAAGTATATGTTACTTGATTCCAAGAGAATAAGTGATTTGATTTGAAAAGTATATGTTACTTAATATAAAGAGTAGAAGTAACTTGATTTAAAGGTATAGGTTACTTGATTTTGAAAAGGGGAGTTTACTTGATTTAAAAGTAAGTTACTTGAGTTTAAAAGGGTAAGTAACTTGGTTTTAATAGTGAAAGTGCTTTTGGGCTCAACTCCCTAAATATTGCATGAAAGGATTCTTTTATAAAGAATAGACGTACATAGTACTTTGGGTTCAAATCCCTTAAATGACATGATAGTGTCGTGGTTGTATTAAAAGGAAAGATGTGGTAGTGCTTCAGTTTTCTAAAAATGAAAGTGTTATAACAGTTTTATGGGAAGTTAGTTATAATAAGGTTCGTGGAAAGTCAAGAGATGATTTAAAAATGTTATAAGGAAATCATGTGAGAATGTCTATGATTAAGTCCTTAATATAGTACATGATATGTGGCACTTTGATTTTCAAAGATGTTTTAAAGTAATATGTGACGTCTATTGCCTTGATTTGCCAAACCATGTCTTAGAAAGATACTTGGTGTGATAAGTGTTTTGATGATGTTTTCAAAATGATACATGTGTTGGATTCTACTTCCTAGTGATACATGTAGTACTTGGGCTTTTCAAAAATGGAAATTTAGTTTATAAAGTGAATGTACGGCGGACGTATAATTGTTTTAATGGATCTTAATCCTTAATGAACTATGTGGTAGCGCCTTGGTGTTATAAAATGAAAGACTTGTTAGTGTCTTGGTTTTTCAAAGAGAATGATAGTTCATTCTATTTGTGCTAACGAGAGTCAAAAGGTGATTTAAAGTGTACATACTTGCTTGTGATAGCTTTATGTGTACAGTCCTTTATATTTACCCCGAGTCCCAGAATGGGTCGGGACATGTTGTACCTCGCATGACAGTATTGTTTGGGTTATTTTAGAAAGGAATGCATGGTATTGTCTTGGAAATTGTAAGGGTAAAATGGGCATTAACCATCAAGGAAGATAAGTCTTGCTAAGCTTGAGATTGTTGACCAAGTCAACTTGCCACTTGTGTTTGATCCTAGTGAAACTCATCCTAGCCACTCATGTGTTGCAATCTAAGTCATCCATTGTGTTATATATACTAAGCTAGTGCAAGACAAGCTCTTCTAACACTTAGAATTATTTCACACATTTTGTTCTTCACTAAGTAGCTCTCGGCTTTGTTGAATTTCCCACACAAAAAATTTTAGTTTGTGATCCATTATTCACAAGACTTAAACCCAATGTCCCTAAGGGTATTGTAAGGATATCTCAATAGAAAGATTGCGGAAAAATGACGTTTTCACGTTAGTCGCAAGGCGAAAACCTAGGTAGTTTTCCTAGTTTTGGATTGGAAATGGAAGAGAAGTTGGTTGTGAACTTCTAAGGGCTTCAAATAGCGGATTGGAGCGTAAAGGAAAGGAGCTAAGAATTGCTAAGGCACGACTTTGAATCTTGGAAATTTTAAGGGCTTGTAAAGGTATAATTCTTGTCGTTTTAGCAATTAAGGTTTACTTATTGTTGTAGTTATGGATATTAACAAGCATGAGTTATATATTATGTACTTGGATAAGTATTTTGGCTATTGGAACCCTAATCCGAAAACTAGCATGTTTAGCCTTAAGATTGGAATTCAAGTCGATTATTAGTTTAAGTCGTCGCATGTTGTATAAAGAAGGAAATTGTAGTTGTTTATGACTAAATAACATGTTAGACCTTAGAACTTGGAATTGGAAAAGGATTGGAAAAGACTTTGAGTTGTTGGTTATAAGTTGGCCGAGAATGGCTTGGATTTTTATACTACTTGATATGAATTGTGGGGCGGAATTTTACACGTATTGTAAGGCGTGTAATCCCCTTTGGTTGGTTGTTGTTTTGAGCCTTAAATGTGGCGTGTTGGTTATTGTATTCGGCCTTGAAAAAGGTGGCAAAGTAAGTAGAAACGAAGAAAGTGCTGCCCGATTTTACGTAGAATAAGAGACCGTATACTTAGTATTATTCTACGTTAGAGACTAGAAATTGATAGTCATGTTGTGACCATTATAGGCTGACACTTCTACGTACGGCGTATTCGGCGTAGCTTGTGGATTTAGCCGAAAAGGTATGTGAACTATCTCCTCTTCTAGCATGATTCCTTAAGATAAAGAAAGTACGTCCTACTCCTTAAATGATCCATTTCTTGGTTATATTTGGATTGCCTAAAATAGAATTTGTTCTATGTACTTCCTTGATTGTACTTTGATGTTTAACTTATAAGTTGTATAATCCATTGCCTTAGTGAAGTTTGGATTTTTAAAAGTGAAAGTATTTTACTTAAAGTACATGGAGTCTTGGAAAAGGAAGTGGTTTCCAAATCTTTTGGCTAGTGCCTTAGTTCCAAAACCTAAAGGTCATTATAATGACTTTAGGGGAGTCAAAGGAGTGATTTGCTTATTTGATTTAAAAGAGGAGAAAGGACATGATTTAAGAAGAGTAACTTGTTTTAAAGGTGTGAGTTACTTGAGGTTTAAAAGTAGAAGAAACTTGTTTTCTAAATATTAAGAGACTTGAAGTATTTTGAAAGCTAAGAACTTGATTTGAAAGTATGTGATACTTGGTTTTAAAAGTATAAGTCTCTTGGTTTTAAAGAGAATGAATTTGTCTAAAAACCATAGAGGGTTATAACGGCTTTATGGGAAGTTGGTTATAACGGCTTTATGGAAGGTTAAGAAAGTTGTCTATTTTGATTAATGGGCATAAGTTGCCTAGATTGTGAAAATTTGAAGTTACTTGGTTTCAAGATTTGAAATGAGTTTCTAAAAGCGTAGTAACTTACTTTGAAAAATAGACACACCTTGATACTACGGGTGTTAGTATCTTGGGGTTTTACATAGAAAGGAGTCTTTTGAAAAGAATGTACGTACGTAGTACTTTGGCTTGTTTAATTGAGAATTATTCTATGTGTGCCTTGATAAGTACTTTGGCTTGGTTAATTGAGAATTATTCTATGTGTGCCTTGATAAGTACTTTGGCTTGTTAAATTGAGAATTGCTTATGTGTGCTGGTAATAGCTTTTGAGTACAAGTATTGTGTTTTATTACGTTCTTGCGACTCGGTTGGAGGTCACTGCCTTGTAAGTTTACTTGGGACGCATCGGTGATGTGGGATTTCACGTGCTTCCATTATTTGTGTTACTCCTCGACATGCTTATACGATGTGGATTCCGGCACGTGACCGCGAGGCGGGTTAGATTCCCGAATTTGTTTGTGTTACCCCATGATCATGCTTATACGATGTGGGATTCCGGGGCATGCGACCACGAGGGATATTGTTATTCCATGGATTAGCCCTCCATGAGGTTTTGACGCAGGATGGATCTGGTAGTTAGCTTTGACGTCGCTTGGCCGTCGACGCATCGGCTCTGGTAGTTAGCTTTGACTTGCCCCCGCTGCTATAGCCCGATTTGGTACGATAGGCTCGTGAGATAGATTTCGCACTTGCCGGCCATATCTCGCTCTGGTTGGATCTCGTAGTTAGCTTCGTGACCCGCCGCTTGTTGACGCAGTTGATCTCGTAGTTGGCTTTCGCACTTGCCCGCTTTATGATACATGGTTGGATCTCGTGGATCGCTTTTCCTACTCGCCCGCATGCTTTTAGGACACAGGGACTTGGTGTCCATGTATGCCTATTTGTGTTATATTATATCATGGATCGCCGGTGAGGGCGATTCCACGCATGATTGATATTATGGCGCGAGACCCACGGTTATATTTTAGTAATGACTTTGGCACGCGTCCCCGACTTGATATGATCGCTATGTATTGTATTGTAGTCGCTATCATACATGTCTCTGCTTTGTTTAGATCATTATGATTTCATTACATTATTTTGATTTCACATACTTGGTACATTCTTCTTGACCTCGGCCGAAGTGCGTTCATGCCGCAGTTTAGGTACCGATTCGGTGATCTGCAGTGTAGGACCGCTCGTAGTTTTGGATAGCTCCTGCTCGGGAGTTTATCTTTTTGGTATAGTTCCTTCAAGATGTGCTTTTATGCGGTTATGGGTGCAATGGGGCCTTGTCCCGTCATATTTCAGTTTAACTCTTAGAGGTCTGTATTCATATGTGGGATTGGACTCATGTACAGTGTAGTGTCTTTTGTTTATGTATATTATGGCAGCCTTGTCGGCTTTGCCCTTGTACGTATGTTGGTTTTAAAAAAAATGAGGTGTTATTTAATTTCCGCAGTTTACTTAGTTGTTAAGATAGAAGGGTGCCTGTAGGCACCTGATCCACGCTTGGGGTTCGGGCGTGATGTCGCCAATTTTCCGTAGAATTAGCGGGCATTATTTGGTATAAGTCTTATACTAGAAAGTATGTTATTGATAGAAGTGATATCGTCATTATAGGTTGAAGTACTACGTGTAGCATATTCTACTTGGAGGGTGGAATAGCTAATAAGATCGAAGTACATTGGATCGTATTGCTACTTGTCGTTTGGGTTAGTCGCCAACGAGGTATGTGAACTTCTTCCTTCTTTTGACATGATCATTTGAAAAGTCTATGTGACTTGATTTTGGTGAGTCTATGTGACTTGATTTATTGAAGTAAGTAAATTGATTTTGAAAGTATATGAGTCTTGATTATGAAAGTATGAGTGACTTGGTTTGAATTGTATAAGTTACTTGCAGTACTTTAAAGTTATGAGACTTGATTTCTTTAAAGATTATGAGACTTTATTTTTCAAGTTATGAGACTTTATTTTTCATGTTATGAGACTTGATTTCTAAAGTTAATAGACTTGATTCATTTGGAAGTTATGAGACTAAAGTTATTTGAAAGTCATGAGACTAGAATTATTTTAACAAGTATAGATTACTTGGTTTAAAGAGACTGCATGACTTGATTTTAAAAGATAGGAGTAACATTATTTGAAAAGAATGAGTTACTTGAGTTAAAGGAATAATTGCACTAATGTTGAAAGTAGAAGTTACTTGATTTAAAGTCTTGTGTTGAAGTTAAAAAGGTGTAGTAACTTGATTTGAAAAGTATATGTTACTTGATTCCAAGAGAATAAGTAATTTTATTTGAAAAGTATATGTTACTTAATATAAAGAGTAGATTTAACTTGATTTAAAGGTATAGGTTACTTGATTTTGAAAAAGAGAGTTTACTTGATTCAAAGTAAGTTACTTGAGTTTAAAAGGGTAAGTTACTTGGTTTTAATAGTGAAAGTGCTTTTGGGTTCAACTCCCTAAATATTGCATGAAACGATTCTTTTATAAAGAATAGACGTACATAGTACTTTGGGTTCAAATCCCTTACATGACATGATAGTGTCGTGGTTGTATTAAAAGGAAAGATGTGGTAGTGCTTCAGTTTTCTAAAAATGAAAGTGTTATAACAGCTTTATGGGAAGTTTGTTATAACAAGGTTCGTGGAAAGTCAAGAGAGGGTTTAAAAATATTGTTAGGAAATCATTTGAGAATGTCTATGATTAAGTCCTTAATATAGTACATGATATGTGGCACTTTGATTTTCAAAGATGTTTTAAAGTAATACGTGACGTCTATTGCCTTGATTTGCCAAACCATGTCTTAGAAAGATACTTGGTGTGATAAGTGTCTTGATGATGGTTTCAAAATGATACATGTGTTGGATTCTACTTCCTAGTGATACATGTAGTACTTGGGCTTTTCAAAAATGGAAATTTAGTTTATTAAGTGAATGTACGGCGGACGTACAATTGTTATAATGGATCTTAATCCTTAATGAATTATGTGATAGTGCCTTGGTGTTATAAAATGAAAGACTTGTTAGTGTCTTGGTTTTTCAAAGAGAATGATAGTTCATTCTATTTGTGCTAACGAGAGTCAAAAGGTGATTTAAAGTGTACATAGTTGCTTGTGATAGCTTTATGTGTACAGTCCTTTATATTTACCCCGAGTCCCAGAATGGGCCGGGACATGTTGTACCTCGTCTGACAGTATTGTTTGGGTTATTTTAGAAAGGAAGGCATGGTATTGTCTTGGTTTTTCTAAGGAGGAGAGTACCTCCTATTCGATCTAATGAGAGTTAAAGATTACTTAACTTGCATATGTTGTTCATGATAGTCATTGGTGTTAGTGTTATGAGTATAATTGCGGGGTAAACCCCCAAGACATTATACATCTCCGGAGTATAATTGCGGGGTAAACCCCCAAGACATTATACATTTCTGTGGACTAGCCCTCCACGATGCGGGTATCCATATATACTCTCATTACTCTCATTGTTAATCAGGCACAGTGTACTGTTATTTTGGTTGTCATACTTGCCTCCCGTATTATATTTGGACTGTGTGGTTTTACAAAAAAAAAAGGCATAGTTCACTCTCGGTGTTATAATAGTACAGTGTTACAACGATACAGGGATACAGTAGTACAGTGATACAGGGTACATTTGACTCTGGTTTATATGACACGGTAGGATCTGGTATTTGATTTTTATACTTGCCCCTGTCATTCTTTTGTACAGTTATGATCTTATTTCCTGTACTTCATGTTTACATACTTAGTACCTTGTTGTACTGACCTCCTTCGGGGGGCTGCGTTCATGTCCACAGGTCTAGGTACTCAGTTGTGGATCCGCGAGCTTAGGATCCTGGTTCAGCATTTTGAGATGGCTCCAATGTTCCGGAGCTTGTCATTATGGCTAAGTATATTCAGGGGTACGGCGGGGTCTTGTCCCGTCATAGTTTATTGTCCAAATTCTTAGAGGTCTGTATTCATATGTGGGTTGGACAGGCTAGAGTTGTATTTACATTGTTGAACAGTGTAGACCCTTTCGGGTGTCTTATATTATGGCAGTCGTATCGACTTTGCATTTGTTTAAAGAAAAAAAAATGAGTGATATTTATCTTCCGCGTTTTACTTAAGTTATATGGATAGAAGGGTGCCCATGTTGGGCACCAGTCACGGGCCCGGGGTTCGGGGTTCGGGGCGTGACAATTACTTTCATGGGGTAAAATACTTGGGTAGACTTAATGATTCTGGATATGTTAGATTTTGATCTTATACTGGGCATGACATAGTTATTTCCATACGCGCAATCTTGGACTGTCATGCCAAGACAATACTTTAGCCATGCCTGGGATTACTAAACTCGAGTAGAGAGGTACTCCTAGTACCACTCTGAAGAAGATTATATCTTATCTCTGAGTAAAGAAACTTATTGACAATGGACGTTTGGACTACTTGGCCATGTTCGTGATACCAGTGTTGATTCTCTATCCCTTGAGTTTGTGCCTGTTGTATGTTAGTTTACTGAGGTATTCCCTGCCGATTTGCCGAGTTGCCACCTGATCGTGATATTGATTTCTACATCGACTTAGAGCCGGACACACACCTTATTTCTATTGCACCTTATAGGATGACACCTGCAGAGTTGAGGGAGTTGAAAGAGCAATTGAAACATCTTTTGAGTAAGGGGTTCATTTGTCTACCCTTGGAGTGCTCTCGTGTTATTTGTGAAACAGAAAGATTGTATAATAAGGATGTGCATAGATTACTGTTAGTTGAACAAGGTCACTATTTGCAATAAGTATCCAATTCCTCATATTGATGACTTGTTTGACCAGCTTCAGGGTGCTTTAGTATTTTCAAAGATTGATTTGAGGTCATACTTGGATTCTGCTTTTTTTATGGGTAAGTTTTTGACATCCTCCCCCTTAACCCCCCCCCCCCCCTTTCTCTTCACCTGATACAAGGCAGTCGAAGTACCCGCCACCCTGCAGATCTCAATGACGCGACGGGAACCACACTGTTGCCGCTGCCTTCGGCTCTTGGGGAACCGTAGATCATTTTTCAACTAGAATCGTCATTGTCTTTATCGAGGATATCTTGGTGTATTTGAATAGTAAATATGTGTATGAGAAACATTTGAGGATCTTCCTAAGATTGTTGAGGGAGAAGGAGCTTTATGCAAAGTTTTCAAAATGTGAGTGATGGAAAAATCCCCGTGAACTCAAGGTGTTCATTTGATCCTCGAGGTGTTAAGCTTTGCGTCCCAAAGAAAGTAGATCATCTGAAGATAATATGCCTCAAATGGAATGAGAAATGGAGTGGGATTGGACTTGTTACATGAAGTTGCAATTACATGTTTTTTTCAGCTTTGTATGTAGGTCTTGGCCGAGACCATGTTATCTTTTAGCTTGTTGTTTGTTTGTATTTCTTAGCTTAGTTTTAGCTCTTAGCTTAGGACATAGTAGGCCATGGAATACTTACATTATGACATAGTTAATATAATATGTAATAAAGGGACAAGGCCGAAAGGTCATCCAAAAAGGTGAAAAGGCCGTGGAAGATATTCAAGCCAATGTGGCAAGGACAAGAAGGATGACTAGACCAAGAGTGACAAGTTGGAAAGGACAAGAATGGTCTAGAAGATGAGTCATCCAAAGGTACATTTAATGAATCAACTTGAAGACACCAAACCATGAAATGTTGGTCGAAATAATATTTATCCCTTCGGCCAAGAAACCCAAATACAAGGAATGGAAGCTTCCAAACTAGTTCCAAGAAGATGAAGTCTTGAAAGGACCAATCCATCCCCTTTTTGACTTGGACTCCACAAAGAGGTGTGAAGGAGTTGGAGCTCAAATTTGTCTCCAAGAAAATCCAAACCTTTTTCCATTGATCACACCAAAGTCGAGAACCCCCTTGGCCAACAAGAAAATCCAAACCCTTTTCCCACTAGGCCGAAAGTTTGAGTCTTTAGTTTGTTTCCTATAATAGGTTTTTGTTTACTATAAATAGGAACCTTAGGACTTGTAAATATGAATAGTGGAAATAGATAAAAACTAGAGTGTTTACTCATTTTTCTAAGTCTTTCAATCTGGGATTGAATCTTTTAGTTGGTGCTCCCGAAGTACATTTGGTTCTTGTGTGAGCCAAACCCTTTGGTGTAAGATTTGGTTGAGACTGTGTGACTTAAATATTTTCCAAACTCGAGGAACACCCTTGGTGGTAAATGAAGGTTAGAACTTGTGTGATCCAACTTAGTCTAATCCTCGGGAGGAACAAGGGCATCGATCACCCTCACTTGGCTTGTTCACGGGCATTGCGACTAGAAAACCTCGGTCTCGACCTTGTGGCATTGATCACCAACTCCTTGGTGTCGGTTAGGGCAATAACTCCCCGATACTTTATCCTTGGGCATATCACCCATTTCCCCCATTCCATTCAAAGTCACTAAACAACAAAACTGAAACCATCACACCAACACTTAACCAAATTCCATCACTCCTTCACTTGAGTTTGTGTCTTGCAACTCCTGGACCATCCAAACCCAACCCACTATATACTGGTCACCCTCACCTCGCACAACATCTATTAAACACTCACAACAAAGATCCCCAACCGAAGCCACCCACAAAGTCCCATCCAATCCCGATAACACCTAACATTCCGCATAACACACCTTGTCGATGACCTTACTATTTCAGTCCAGTTGCGACACCATACATCATCAAAATGGTGAAACCCAACCACTACTAAAACCCTCAAAGTGTCTATAAAAATCTCCTTAAACTCTTAAAGACAACTCACCCTGAGTCCACCCATAATAGGCCTCAAATCCATACTATCCGGTAATAACACCCCAACCGAGGACCTCACTGTATCAGGTTTGTTCGGTAACCTTGACACTATCAAACCACTATATCCCGACCATTACTACAACCCTAAACACACCCGTGACAACCCAACAAAAGGCCTAAGTCAGTTTCCAAGTACAACAACTTGAAACAACCTCCAAACACCACACTATTCGGCTAAATCGAGAACCCCAGCCGTTAACATCCATTTGCGGGTCAACCCGAACATCATCCACACCCGAACCATTTACCCAACATCATCCCTCATATTCATCAGTGAGTTTTGGCTAGATTTTGTGGCATTCTTCGGTCATGTGGTGTCGAATAAGGGGATAATAGTTGATCCCAAGAAGATTGAGGCTGTTAGATATTGGTCGAGGCCCACTACTGTGATACAAAGTAACTAGTACATGGACTTTGCGGATCCCCTATAGGTCATGACTTTTGGGACGTAAAAAAAATCCGCTCGAAGCATGTGTGTATGGAGATTGCATGTGGCTATTGCATTGCATATTTACTCATCATTACATTCATATACTTGGGTTCTGGCTCGGTTCTCAATACATGGGTTGATTATTCTTGTACTATGATATTACTTGTACTCGAATGCGAGCATGTCTATCATTACTTTCTTTCTTATATATATGTTAACTAATTGTTTTTGGCCTATAATATCTATCGGTACTTTATTGTGTTGAATTGATGAATAGGGGATGGGTTCACCTATCGATGGTGGGAATGGTAGGTGTCCACACGAATTAGTGATTTTGGGTCGTGACAAGTTGGTATCAGTGCCCTGGGTTATACGGTCTATAAGTATATGATCATGTCTAGTAGAGTCTTGTGGAACGTTACAAAGAGGTCCATACTTTTCTGCGAGAGGCTATGGTACATTTAGGAAACATCAATTTTCTTTAATCTTTCATGCTACTTTATTCAAATTGGTATCTGGAATGTTTGAATTGGTATCTGATTTATTTTTATTCTCTCACAGATAGTGATGGCATGCGATGATCTTACGAAGGATGGCACACCTAAACCCGCTGTTGGAGTTGGTGCTAGAGGATGAGGATAGGCAATAGGTTGCGACCGAGCTAGAGGCCATGGTGGCTCACAGTGTTATGCATTTTGGGTAGGCCAGAAGTAGAGGCTTATGATACTTTGATCTCAGGTAACATATTTGTTCGTCATTGGCTGACTACGCTTTTGTTTGATCTAGGGTCTACTTACTCATATGTATTTACTTATCATTCGGTTGGTTGTAATTTAACTTGTGACAATTTTGGCTTGCCTATTTATATGTCTACGCCTGCTGGAGATTCTATATTGGTTGATTGAGCCTATCAATAATGCTTAGTTACTTTTGTGGGGTATGACATGTGGGTAGACTTGATGATCCTAGATATGTTAGACTTTGATATTATATTGGGTATGACATGGTTATCTACATATCATGCAATCTTGGACTGTCATGTCAAGACAGTTACTTTACCCATGCCTGGAATTCCTAGACTCGAGTGGAGGGGTACTCCTAGTCCCGCTCCGAAGAAGATTATTCTTATCTCCGCGCAAAGAAACTTGTTGACAAGGGATATTTGGCCTACTTGGCCCAAGTTTGTGATACCAGTATTGATTCCCCATCCCTTGATTTCGTTCCTGATGTATGTGAGTTTGCAGAGGAATTCCATGCCAATTTACCCAATATACCACTCGATCGTGATATTGATATATACATTGACTTAGTGCCCAGCACACGCCATATTTCTATTACACCTTATAGGATGGCTTCTGCAAAGTTGAGAGAGTTGAAAGATTACTTGTAGGACCTTTTGAGGAAGGGTTTCATTAGATCGAGTGTCTCCCTTTGGGTTTCTCCCGTGTTATTTGTTATACCCCGTATTTCCAGAGTATGTATGTGAGGACGTACGTACAATTGTATAAGCCCTAATTAGGTTTAGGATGAAATTGTGAACTTTCGACGGAAAAGATTCCGAACCTTGTGAAGGAAATTTTACGTTTTTAATATTTTAACCAATTACGGATTTTTCCGAGAGATGAAATATTTTGGACCAATAGGAGGCCGACATGTGTCACCCTTAGGTGGCATGGTTGGACGAAAATGGTGGGCTAGTGGACAAGTCAAATAGTCAAGTCTTGGAAGATATTTTTTCTTTGGGTTAGTGGGAGTAGGTGTGGGCGTTTTTGTGGGCAAGTGGGGGATTGCCTTGGACGATTTTTTTGGGTGCAAGTGGATGGCCACATGCCTCTTTGTTGTGGTGGACATATGTCCCAATATTGTGGTGGACACTTAGTGGAAGACTCCACTCACACAAGCTACTTAATCTACACCCTCCACTTGCTTGAATCTTGGCCTTTGAAGGTCCTATAAATACCCCCCCTAAGTTGCAAGACTTCTTCATCCACTAAACATTTTCCAAGTCTCAAAATCCCTCCCCCCTATTAGTAGTTCTCGTCCAAGTTCCCCCCCCCCCCCCCCACTTTTCCTAGCTCTCGTCCGAATACATCCCCACCCTTGGTAGAAAAACTGTCTTCAAAGTATTGTTACTATTCCAAAATACGTTAGCCCAAATCCCTTGTAGTATTCCAAAGTTACCTCTATACTAAGAGCCCGGAAATACTACTATATTCCCTTTAGTCACAAAATGAAACCCTAGGGAAATCTTCATGGTTGGTTGAAGTATTAAGTAGAAGTTGTTTAGAAACTTCTAAGGGTTTCTTGGAGCTATCGGAGCGTGCAGAATAGGAGCTAAACGTTGTTCAGGATCGACATTTAAACTTGGATAATTTTGGGCTTTATCGAGGTAATAATCTTTGACCTTCTATTGTAATTGGAGATTACATACTGTAGTAGTATAGAAATGAGTGTAAGATATGTAGAAGGATGGTAAAAGAAGAGAATTGAACTGTAATTACATAGGATTGTATTTACAATAGACTTGAGTAGTTGACGGGTAGGGAAGTGCTGCCCAATTTTCCGTAGAATTAAGAACCTTCTGCTTAGAATATTCTACAGAGTAGTCTAGACGTTGATAGACGTATTTGACTATTATAGTTTGATACTCTGCGCGCGACATATTCGACTTGGCAGGTGGATTTCGCCGAGGAGGTATGTGATTCTTCCTATCCTCTTGAGTATGATACTTTTGAAATATATATAGTACGGTAGACGTACATGTGTTAACTAAACTTGGTTTTACTTTGATGTCTTTTGACTTGAGTTTTAAATGATAAGAATCTTGGAATTATTTCAAAAGAGTTATGAATCATTTTTGAAAGAAAAGTAATACTTGGTTTTAAAAGCTTAAGAGTTATACTAGCTTTATGGGAAGTTAGGTATAACGACTTAAGAAGGATAAAAGGAACGGTTTACTTATTTGTTTATGAAAGCCTTGTATTGATTTCTGGAAAGTGTAGTAAGATGGTTTGATAAGTATAAATGTTATGATGCTACATGTGTTAGTGTCTTGTGATGTTGTGTAAGGGGGTTATTCTTGTTGTGCTTACGTTGTTAAACGATAAGGCCGTTGTACTGGTACTATATCACATACCCCCCTGACTTGTTATGATACCGAGGACTTGCCACCCTCGATGTGAGGTTTACCTCATGCGGGTCAATGTGGCCTATGCGGAGCTGCGGGAGTTCCAGGATTGATCACTCCGGGTGTGTTACGCCGATGCGGGTCTATATGGCCTATGCGGTCCACAGGACTATGCGGACTTCGGGGTCGAGGATACCGGGTTAGCTGCCCCGTCACGAGAATACCTCATGCGGTGCAGCCAGGACCTATGCGGATCGCGGAGTTCGAGTTAGGCACGCATAATGATACTATGGGCGATTGGCCTTGCTTCGATCATTAGCGGCCTAGAAAAGACCAGTTACATTATATCTATTTTTGCTCTTGTCTATGCTGTGGCATTATGTGCGGTTGAATTGGTTGTATTTGTAAATTGGTTTTAAAATGATATGATTTCATTTAAGTACTTTACAGTTTCACATACTTGGTACCTGTTGTACTGACCTCCTTCGGGGGGCTGCGTTCATGCCGCAGGTAAGGGAAAGCAGGTGGTAGATCCGCATTCTTAGGATCTTTACTCTGGTGTCAGGAGCTCCATTTCTCCGGAGGCTCGACTTTTGGTACGACTCTCTCTGGTGATGTAGATATTTTGTACATTCAGGGTATGGCGGGGCCCTGTCCCGCCATAGTTGTTACATTCTAAGTGCGTAGTCTGTTGTAAAGTTGGGATATGCTTCACTCTTTATATATATACATGCCGAAAGGCAATCTTTTCTTGGATAAAGCGTGTCTCATTTACATATGTTTCATGTCTTGTTTTTATATTCCGCATTACTCGATGTATGTCTACTTGGGTGCGGGTAGGCACGATCACGCCCGGATCGGTCGTGACAAAAGTGGTATCAGAGCAGTTAATCCTCGGAAAGTGTCTACAGACCGTATCTAGTAGAGTCTTGATTATCGGTGTGTTGTGCACCACACCAATAATCAGGAGGCTATAGGATATATAGGATTGGTTTCCATTCTTCTCACTCTGAGATCGTGCCTTAGAGCTGTGTTATAAGTTGGACCCCTCTAACGTATTTCTTTTCTTTATCAGTTATGCCTCCACTCAAGGCAACCTGGGCCCAGAAGGGCAAGGCAGTCGAGGGAGCTGTTAGTAGGACACAGAGGGTCACGAGGGCCCAGGCTCAGTCTATACCCGAGGCGATACCTCAGACGGCGAGTTCCACGACGCCGCCAGCCCCAGCAGGGTTTAGAGCCGCAGCAGTGGCTGATGAGACCACAGTACCTGCGCCTCCAGTCCCACACTGGAAGCGAGAGAGATGGGTTCTGAAGAGATGGCCCGATTACTAGCGAGTTGTGGCGACACGGAGATAAATGGATCGGCGATTCAGTTCAGCCCGATGCAGTGGTTCACCCGAGTCGGATAGTTTGAGGCTACGGATTTCTGAGTTATAGCCGCGCGAGTTCTACGGGTCGAGGCACGAGGATGATCGCGGGAGTTCATCCGGCGATTCTGGATCATGAGAGTGATCAAGGCTTCGGAGACCGAGTCCGTGATCTTCGGTTCACATCGGTTGCGTGATACCGCAGTCGACTGGTTTGATTCGTGGGAGCTATCTTGGGGAGAGCATGCACCTCCAGCAGTATGGGACGAGTTCTCTGAGGCATTTCTCACTCATTTCTTGCCGCCACAGATGAGGAGAGCACGGGCCGACAGATTTTTGATCTTTGGCGAAGGCGCACAGTTCGGGAGTACAACGTGGAGTTCGACTCGTTGGCTCGATATGTCCCTGCGTTAGTAGCAGATATGGAGGACCGAGTGCACCGCTACGTTACGAGACTAGATGACTACTTGGCAGAGTCTTGCTCGGGCGTGGCTCTTCAGCCGGGCATGGACATTGCCCGCATGCAGGCTCATGCACTTGGGTGTGAGGAGCGTAGAGGCGGCAGGTCGGCGGATATCGCGGCGAAGAAGCCCAAGACGGCCGGATCTTTTGGTAGCTCTCGGGGTGGACGATCTCAGCAGCAGACTAGATTTGCACCACAGCCAGCTAAAAGCACTCCTACACCGTCTTCAGGACAACCAGAATATTCGGGGGCAGATCAGGGCCCCAAGACTTCGGACTTCCAGGGTAGCATGGGTGCTAACACACCGAGGTCCTCTCAGTGTGTTCGGTGTGGTAGATTCCATCACGGGAGTTGTGGTACTACTTCGGGAGCTTGCTACACTTGCGGCCAGCAGGGTCATTATGCGAGAGACCGTCAGGCAGGCGGCGCGGATGGTAGGGTCACCTCTGGTCTTTCACGGGTCTTCACCTACGATTACTCACCCCGGAGGGCAGGGTGCTCAGGGACCAGCAGGTCGCGGCAGAGGTCGTGGCAGGGGTCCTAGTTCTAGCGGTCCTCAGAACCGCATTTATGCCTTGTCCAGCCGACAGGACCAGGAGGCATCGCCGGATGTCGTCACAGGTACTTTATCAGTTTCTTGTTGTGACGTATATGCCTTGATAGATTCGGGTTCTACGCTGTCCTATATATCTCCCCATATTGCTAGTAGGATAGGGATAGAGCCTGAGTCCATAGATGTCACGACCCGAACCCGGGCCCGTGACTGGTGCCTTACCCCGGGCACCCTAGTGATACAACATCAGAGTAATCAGCGGAACATAAAACAAGACATGAAAATATTATGAAGTAAGAAAGCGATGTCGGAGAAAACTTGCCTTACGGCATATATATAAATCAATTTTAAAACGACGATTTACATCCCATTACAACTCGCCACAACAAGATTACTACGCACCTCTAAGAATGATACGACAACAATGGTGGTGGGACAGGGGCCCATACCACGAATGTAAATACCTACAACGACAGGGACTATACCACCGATAAGCCTCGAGAAAGCGGAGCTTCCCATCTGAATCGTGACCCGAGAACTAGGATCAACGGCGGTGTACCTCAACTGCGGCATGACGCGGCCCGAAGGAGGTCGATAACAGTACCAAGTATATGAAGCGTAAAGTACTTAAATGAAAACATCTCATTTTAAAATCGGTTTGCAAGTATGTATGAAACAACCAAGGTAACCGCACGTAGTGCTACATCATAAACAAGAGCAACAATAGGTAAAGCGTATGTGTCTTTTCTAGGCTGCGAATGATCGGCGAGGCCAATTGCTCGTAGTATCACCATGCAAGCCTAATCACGGACTCCGTAGTCCGCATAGGCCACTCATATAGGCCCGCATAGGGTATGTAACCGCATCGAGGGTAGCTACTCCTCGGCATCGCCCCGACTCGTAGTCCGCATGGCCACATAGACGCATGAGGTATAACCCCGCATCACTAACACGGAACTCCGTAGCTCGCATAGGTCCCTTGGACCGCGTGAGGTATCCTCGAATCATGGTCCTGCATCACCGAAGTTTACCCGCGTGGGCGACAACCCTGTAATATGTCAAGAGGTGAGTGATATTATACTAACATAACATCTTATCGTTAAACAACATAAGCACAACAAGAATACTCTCTTACACAAACGTTACAAGACACTAACACACATAGCATCATATCACGTCTACTTATCAAATCAATCAAGAAAGTATTACAAGGCTATCACAAACCAACACAATCAAGTTATACACACAAGGTACATTCTAATAAATGATTAACAAGATCGGGTATCTATTCCCAAAGTACTTCATACATTATCTTTTAAAAGATACTTTACGTTTACAAAAGTCACACAATACCCGTAGTATATGAAAATAGAGTGATTATCCTTTGAAGTAAATCAAAACACTTCTCTTCGTAAAATCAAGTAACAACATTCTTTTCCAAATGTTTCAAGTTTGCCTAATTTCAATTACTCAAGTTTCTCATTTTCGAAAGGTTTCGTAGTTCATAATTTTAATCACTTAATGATATAATTCTCCTTTAAAAGCAATTTGAGAAACATATGTCTGATACGTGAGTAGGTTATTCTTGTTTATAACAATCTTATTTAAGCGGCCATGATCTAGGAAATGTAACATCATTTTGTCCCATCTTAGTTTCTATGTAGATGGAAGTTTCTACTGGTTTTACTAATACATTATTAGTCAAAACATTTCCCTTTTATTAGCGCTGCTGTGGTTTGTTCGATACTTATTCTGATTTCTGAAATCAGTAAAACATTGTTGCTTTTAAAATCAAGTACTCATTACTCGCGAATGAGGTTTTACAACATTTTTAACAAAATGTTAATTACCAGGTAAAACAAGTTAAGTCTCTTATCTTTTAAGATCAAGTCTCTTAACTTTTAAAATCAATAAACCATTCATTTTACCATTCTTAAGACGTTATACCTAACTTCCCATAAAGCTAGTATAACTCTTATGTTCTCAAAACCAAGTATTATTCTTACATTAAAAATGATTCAAAGATTCTTTTGAAATACTTCAAGATTCTTTATTATTACACATTAAGTCGGTTATAAGTCAAATCGATTACCTTTTAAAACCATAAAGCATTTTCTTACTTACATGAAGCTGTTATAACCAACTTCCCATAAAGCCGTTATAACACTTTATGTTTCAAACCAATCAAATACGTTTAACACATGTACATATATCGTACTACATAGTTATACACATATCATGCTAGAAAAGGTAGGAAGAGGTTCACATACCTAGCGACGATTATCGACTAATAGCAAAACGCTCCAAGCACCTCAAACCGTCATCTACTCCTTAAGCCAAGTAGATCGCGCCACACGTAGTACTTCAACCTATAAGGCCACAAGGCGCTTATTAACATCTAGATCTTATCGTAGAACATTCTACCGAAAATTCGGCAGCACCTCCCTCCCCCGCAACAGCGTAAATCTCCTCCTCTATCGGGGCCGGCTACCAAGCCAACCAGGGGGGGGGGGTTATACGTCTAACCCGGACGTGCACAATTCTACCTACGAAAAGCTACAAGCCTCATGAATACGATCCTATGTAATTCTGATTCGACTCTTCTTTACATTCAGGCTTAAGTCGCAAGACATTGCCGTAAGTATTATTCAGGCTTAAGTCAAAAGACATTGCCGTAAGTATTATTCAGGCTTAAGTCAAAAGACATTGCCGCACAACTATGTTCCATTCTATATATAGTATACTATAACTATATATTCAACAACATGTAATTTCCAATTACAACAGAAGGTCAAAAGTGTTTACCTCGATAAGCCCAAAATTATCCAAGTATAAAGTCGATCCTGGGCAACGCGTTTAGCTCAACTCGTGCGCTCAACCCGCTCCGAACCACCCAGAAGTTCTAACCAACTTCTACTTAATACTCCAACTAACTATGGAGATTTTCCTTAGGGTTTCGGTTTTGTGACTGAAGGGAAGTATAATAGTATTTCTGGGCTTTTCGTATAAGTATAACCTTAGAATACTACAAGGTATATCTGACTAAGGTAATTTGGGTATAGTAACAATACTTTTGAGAGTATTTCTACCAGAGGAGGGTATTTATACAAAAACAACTAGGCTGGGGTACCCACGGCTAGCACCACGAGAGAGGGTGTATACCCCTCGGCCTACCCCACTAGGGGGTACTCTCGACGAGGGGAGAGGGCTCTCGGCGAACTCAACACAAAGGGAGGAGGAGGATTTTAACACTTAGGAAATATTTGGAATGGATGAAGAAGTCTTCCAAAGGGGGGGTATTTATAGGTCTAGCAAAGGCCAACCAATGGCCAAGATCATGCCAAGTGCATAGCAAGTGTAGGGCCAAGATCATGCCAAGTGCACCTTATCCATCTACCACCAAAATATCCTACCTACTACTTGACAAAAACTCACCCAATTCGTCCACCCTTGACCGCCCAAGCCTATCCAATGAGAGGGTGACAAGTGTCGCCCTCTTGTTGGTCCAAAATGTTTCGTCTCTCGGAAAAATCCGCAAAAATTAGAAATGACATAGCCGGAATTTTCCCTACGAAAGCTGTGAAAACGTTTCGTCGAAAAACGACTCTAACCGGGTGTTGTGAACAAAAATAATTCGGCCAAGCCTATTCTCAAGTTCAAATTTTTCTACGTACGTCCTTACGTACATACTCTGAAAATACGGGGTATAACATTCTCCTCGCCGAAACATTCGTCGAATGTTCCTTCTAATCTCAAAACAAGCGTCGCCAATATAGTCTTCACTACTATACTTACGAAACAAACCTGCCACACATGGCCACAGAAACAACTTGCGCAAAATACTTACATCCAAGTCCACGAGGAAACACCTCTAACATCACCACAAACACCTCTCTCCGGGGTCTAAAATATACTTCCTTCGCACCTTCTCCTTCCAAAAGAAATGATCACATCTATGCTCGCCATACATGCTCGCTTCTCCCTTTACTCGTCGTGATACCACTTTTGTCACTTTGCCGCGAGGTTCTAGTGTCACTCCGGCGACCCAACAAATGGTACCGGGCTGCATGCGATCCCTGAGGCTGTCGTACACTCGAACTCTTACCACATTTCTGATACTGCTTCAGTTTCCAAAACTCGGGGTTACTATCTCTAACGTGGTCATCATTAACTGGGAACACTCTGGATGGATCTCCGATACTTTCCCGATCATAACAATACGAAAGACCGGACGTACTGCCTCCTAAGTCGGACGGCAAATGCTAACATATAGGCAACCTGGCCTGTTCTTCACATGAACTTAAAAGGGCCCAAAGTAACTCGGGCTAAGTTCCCTCTGTTTTCCAAAACTCGTCACACCCAACCCGGGGTGGTACTTTCAAGAAGACCGACCGTCAACCTGAACTCTAAGCGTCGTCGCTGATTATCCGCACGATTTCTCTGAGCTGCCAGAACCTCTTCTAGACAAGCTTCACCCTATCCACATCCTGCTGAACACGTATGAACCAACTATCTGAACCTTGCCAACGTCGAACCAATCGACCGGCAACTTACACTTCCGCCCCTACAAGGCGTCACAAGGCGATATCCGAACACTGAAATGGTAGCTATAAAACACTTCCCCAACAGGAGATAACAATCCTTACAACTACCCCTGAAATCCAAACACTGGCCCGAGGGCGAACGCGTCTGGAGACTGCGAGTTCCTAACCGCTGGTAAAACTTCCGAGAAAAAAGCGGTTGTAACACAGGCTCCACTGTCTGTTCATAAGGTGAAAGCAGGCACCCCGTGCAGCCTTACCACCTTTCAGATATACCATCTCGCATAACCCTCTGCCGAGTAAAGCGGTCGACTAAAAGACAAGAGGCCGACCTCGCCCGACCTCGGTCGAACGCATCCACGAACTTCGTCTGCTGGTTAACTAAACTTGGGCCTAACACCCTCGTGACCCTACCCTGGCGGGACCACCATAAACCGACCCCACCATACATGCCGCGGGCTGACCCGCAACGTGGCCTCAACCCGACCCGGCAACGCGCGAAACGCTAGCTCCCCGATCCGGAACAATCTCACTAATCACGTTACGAAAACCTAGCGGTCTTCTTAGCTCAACTACCCTCCTTCATTCCACACTACTCAGGGACTCATCCCAAACATAGCTCACGTGCACTATGCACTCCGATAAGGATCAAACAAAACACTACACCTTTTCTCGAGATGGCCTTACCTCTAAGGTCTCTACGTATAAAGCTCTAAGGCTCACACTTCCCTATCCGTCAATCTTTCCCGGTTACTAACCATGATTTCTAATCACTAATTACACACTGCTATCAGAACATAGCACTTATGATATACCCATCTTATCATACATACTGATCTCTAGAGGGTTAAGGATATACCTGTATCTACTGCTTCACTCTCCTTAGTCGTTCTAAACAAACCCACCCCGTAGGGCACATAGCTAGGGGAGATGACGAACTACCCACCGATCCTAAAGGTTAAGTCCTCCTACTAGGACATCCTTTCGACACACGTGGCCACGGCGCGAGTAAAACAAGTACCAACTAAAGATGACATTCCCGGGATGCCGTCATTACATGATGAACACTGGGAAAAAGCGAATCCGGTGTTTGGAACCTACGTGTGGCTGTGAACCGGAAACTCTGGAGCTCTGACCAACTCCTGCATACCCCAAACGTCCTGAAATCCGTGGAAGACCACTCTGCACTGGCGGAGGTGCATATCTAATCTGCTGGTGAGGCGACTTGCCTCGAAAGTTACCAAAGGACATTCTTTGCTCGGCCTCTTCTCTCGCCCTTCATTAACCCGTCGATCTCTACGTTTCTTGGCTGCTGCATAAGCGTGCAGGCCATGCTCAAGCTAATCGAAGAATTACTCTTGTGCAACCTCTTAGATAGTCATCAAGACTCGCGGTACATCGGTATACTCTCGGTAGCCAAATCCATAGCTAATGTAACGGTCGCCTCTTTGCAATCTATATTCTCTCTGTTCGGTCATTGGGCGAAGGTTCATATATCATGGTCGCAGTAGGAACTGCCGCCGCCGTGCTAAACTCTGCTGGGGCTTAGTGACGTCGCAGAACTCCCCGAATGAAGCACCACCCCAGGTGATGATTGGGCCTGTGCCCATGTAACCCTCTGTACTCTACTCGCAGCTCCCTCGGCTGCCTTGCCCTCCTGAGCCCGGGTTTGCCCTACGCGGAGGCATAACGATAAGGGAAAGAATTACGTTAGAGGGTCCAACTTACAACACAGCTCTAAGGCACGATCTCAGAGTGAGAAGAAATAGAAACCAATCCTAAATATCCTATAGCCTCCTGATTATTGGTGTGGTGCACAACACACCGATAATCAAGACTCTGCGGATCGATGCGTAGACACTTTACGAGGATTAATCGCTCGATACCACTTTTGTCACGACCGAACCGGGCGTGGTAGTGCCTTACCCCGGGCACCCTAGTGATACAACATCAGAGTAATCAGCGGAACATAAAACAAGACATGAAAATATTATGAAGTAAGAAACAGTAATCGGAGAAAACTTGCCTTACATGCTAAATCAATTTTAAAACCGAACAGTTACATCCCATTACAACTCTGCCCACAACAGTACTACAGACCTCTAAGAATGATACGGCAACAATGGCGGGACAGGGCCCCGCCATACCCCTGAATGTAAATACCTACAACGACAGGGGACTATACCACTGATAAGCCTCGGAGAAAGCGGAGCTTCCCATCTGTTGACGTGACCCCGAGAACTAGGATCAACGACTGGTGTACCTCAACCTACGGCATGAACGCAGCCCCCCGAAGGAGGTCAGTACAACAGGTACCAAGTATATGAAACTGTAAAGTACTTAAATGAAAACATCTCATTTTAAAATCAGTTTTGCAAGTATGTATGAAACAACCAAGGTAACGCACATAGTGCACATCATAAACAAGAGCAACAATAGGTAAATCAGAATGTGTCTTTGCTAGGCTGCGAATGATCGAGCGGGGCCAATTGCCCGTAGTATCACCATGCAAGCCTAATCACGACTCCGTAGTCCGCATAGGCCACTCATATAGGCCCGCATAGGGTATGTAACCCCGCGTCGGTGCTACTCCTCGGCGTCGATCACGGACTCGTAGTCCGCATGGCCACATAGACGCGTGAGGTATAACCCGCATCACTAACCTGGAACTCCCGTAGCTCCGCATAGGTCCCTTGGACCCGCATGAGGTATCCTCGAATCATGTTCCCAGACCGCCTGAGTTTACCCCGCATCGGAGGGCAGCTTAACCCCCGGTAATATGTCAAGAGGTGAGTGATATTATACTAACATAACATCTTATCGTTAAACAACATAAGCACAACAAGAATACTCTCTTACACAAACGTTACAAGACACTAACACACATAGCATCATATCACGTCTACTTATCAAATCAATCAAGAAAGTATTACAAGGCTATCACAAACCAACACAATCAAGTTATACACACAAGGTACATTCTAATAAATGATTAACAAGATCGGGTATCTATTCCCAAAGTACTTCATACATTATCTTTTAAAAGATACTTTACGTTTACAAAAGTCACACAATACCCGTAGTATATGAAAATAGAGTGATTATCCTTTGAAGTAAATCAAAACACTTCTCTTCGTAAATCAAGTAACAACATTCTTTTCCAAATGTTTTAAGTTTGCCTAATTTCAATTACTCAAGTTTCTCATTTTCAAAGGTTTCGTAGTTCATAATTTTAATCACTTAATGATATAATTCTCCTTTAAAAGCAATTTGAGAAACATATATACGATCGTGAGTAGGTTATTCTTGTTTATAACAATCTTATTTAAGCGGCCATGATCTAGGAAATGTAACATCATTTTGTCCCATCTTAGTTTCTATGTAGATGGAAGTTTCTCTTGGTTTTACTAATACATTATTAGTCAAAACATTTCCCTTTTATTAAGCCTTGTGGTTTGTTCGATACTTATTCGATTTCAAATCGATAAAACATTGCTTTTAAAATCAAGTACTCATTACTCGCGAATGAGGTTTTACAACATTTTTAACAAAATGTTAATTACCATGTAAAACAAGTTAAGTCTCTTATCTTTTAAGATCAAGTCTCTTAACTTTTAAAATCAATAAACCATTCATTTTACCATTCTTAAGACGTTATACCTAACTTCCCATAAAGCTAGTATAACTCTTATGTTTTCAAAACCAAGTATTATTCTTCATTAAAAATGATTGACATTCTTTTGAAATACTTCAAGATTCTTTATTATTACACATTAAGTCAGTTATAAGTCAAATCAGTTACCTTTTAAAACCATAAAGCATTTTCTTACTTACATAAAGCTGTTATAACCAACTTCCCATAAAGCCGTTATAACACTTTATGTTTCAAACCAATCAAATACGTTTAACACATGTACGTCTACCGTACTACATAGTTATACACATATCATGCTAGAAAAGGTAGGAAGAGGTTCACATACCTAGCGACGATTATCGACTAATAGCAAAACGCTCCAAGCACCTCAAACCGTCAGCTACTCCTTAAGCCAAGTAGATCGCGCCACACGTAGTACTTCAACCTATAAGGCCACAAGGCGCTTATTAACATCTAGATCTTATCGTAGAACATTCTACCGAAAATTCGACAAGCCTCCCCACATGACAGCGTAAATCTCCTCCTCTATCGGGGCCGGCTACCAAGCCAACCAGGGGGGGGTTTATACGTCTAACCCGGACGTGCACAATTCTACCCCACAGAAAAGCTACACAAGCCTACTGTAATACAGTCCTATGTAATTACAGTTCAGTACTCTTCTTTACATTCAGGCTTAAGTCGCAAGACATTGCCGTAAGTATTATTCAGGCTTAAGTCAAAAGACATTGCCGTAAGTATTATTCAGGCTTAAGTCAAAAGACATTGCCGCACAACTATGTTCCATTCTATATATAGTATACTATAACTATATATTCAACAACATGTAATTTCCAATTACAACAGAAGGTCAAAAGTGTTTACCTCGATAAGCCCAAAATTATCCAAGTATAAAGTCGATCCTGGGCAACGTTTAGCTCCAACTCCGTGCGCTCCAACCCGCTCCGAACCACCCTTAGAAGTTCTAACCAACTTCTACTTAATACTTCAACTAACTATGGAGATTTTCCTTAGGGTTTCGGTTTTGTGACTGAAGGGAAGTATAATAGTATTTCTGGGCTTTTCGTATAAGTATAACCTTAGAATACTACAAGGTATACGGCTAAGGTAATTTGGGTATAGTAACAATACTTTTGAGAGTATTTCTACCAAGAGGAGGGTATTTATACAAAAACAACTAGGCTAGGGGGGGTACCCCACGGCTAGCACCACAAGGAGGGGGGGTGTATACCCCTCGGCCTACCCCACTAGGGGTACTCGGCCAAGGGGAGAGGGGTTCTCGAACTCAACACAAAGGGGAGGGAGGAGGATTTTAACACTTAGGAAATATTTGGAATGGATGAAGAAGTCTTCCAAAGGGGGGGTATTTATAGGTCTAGCAAAGGCCAACCAATGGCCAAGATCATGCCAAGTGCATAGCAAGTGTAGGGCCAAGATCATGCCAAGTGCACCTTATCCATCTACCACCAAAATATCCTACCTACTACTTGACAAAAACTCACCCAATTCGTCCACCCTTGACCGCCCAAGCCTATCCAATGAGAGGGTGACAAGTGTCGCCCTCTTGTTGGTCCAAAATGTTTCGTCTCTCAGAAAAATCCGCAAAAATTAGAAATGACATAGCCGGAATTTTCCCTACGAAAGCTGTGAAAACGTTTCGTCGAAAAACGACTCTAACCGGGTGTTGTGAACAAAAATAATTCGGCCAAGCCTATTCTCAAGTTCAAATTTTTCTACGTACGTCCTTACGTACATACTCTGAAAATACGGGGTATAACAATAGACCCTTTCGAGGTAGCTACGCTAGTGGGAGATTCGGTGGTAGCTCGGCGGGTATATAGGGTTTGCCCGGTGTCTTTATGCAGTCGTCAGACCCTAGCCGACTTGATAGAGTTGGATATGACCGATTTCGACGTGATCATGGGCATGGATTGGTTAGCTTCTTTGTCACGACCCGACCCGGGGCATCGGTACCTGCACGGTACCATCGGTATATGTCAGAGAATAGCAGCGGAACATACATAACACATAACTTATGAAAAGGTAAACATCACTGGCCAGCCGATAAGGCTGCCTTCCATAAAACATACTTAAACAAAAGTATAGTAGTACAACTGGTTCTTATAGCCCAAAACACATAGGTGACCACAGACCTCTAAAGATAACAACTGTGGCGGGACAGGGCCCCGCCATACCCCTGAATGTACAAAATACCTATAGCATCAGAGAATATCCGTACCAATAAACAAGCTTCCGGAGGAATGGAGCTTCTGACACCGGAATAGTGATCCTAAGAACGAGGATCCATAATCTGCTTACCCTTACCTGCGGCATGAACGCAGCCCCCGAGGAAGGGGGTCAGTACACAATATGTACCAAGTATGTAAAGCTGGAAAATACTGTAATAATGATATCATAAGTCTAAAAGTAAGCTGGAGTCATGGAAAACAATCAAAATACCTTTTACTGTGCCTTACTAACAATGAGAGTGACAAGTATATACAATACTGCATAAAATAGGGGCCTCAGGATCAAAAGAGGGTACCTCGCCCGTAGTATCAATAAGCACCCCTACTCCTGGGACTATTTCACCCGCATAGGTTCTGTGGACCCGCATGAGGTATTCCTCGCATAGGCTGTACCCGCCCGCATGGGACTATTTCACCCACATAAGCCCATAAGGACTCGCATGAGGTATTCCTCGCATCATGGGTAGCAAATCCACGGAACAGGTGGTATAACGATCTTGGGGACTTACCCCTCAAATATACTCTTACCCTGAAGCAGATGGTATAACGATCTTGGGGACTTACCCCTCAGATATACTCTTACACTGAAGAAGGTGGTATGATGATCTTGGGGATTGCCCCTCAGACATACTCTTACCCTGGAGAAGGTGGTATAACGATCTTGGGGCTTGCCCCTCAGATATACTCTTACACTGAAGAAGGTGGTATGACGATCTTGGGGCTTGCCCCTCAGACATACTCTTACCCTGGAGAAGGTGGTATAACGATCTTGGGGCTTGCCCCTCAGATATACTCTTACCCTAGCTCAAACTGTCATTATATCATAATCATAAATAAGTTAAGAAAACTTATAACTTCTTATTAGTCTTGTTCATATACCCTCGCATTTTAGTTTACTTAAGGCACTTAATCATATCTTTAATAAAAGAAAACCGGGAATTTAACCCAAGTACTACATACTTCAACTCTTTTAAAAGTGACTCTTCTTTATACATAAAAATCGTTGGGCAATTGATGCCTTAAAATCAATTTGTCTCTTCATATACTTATCTTACTTAGGGTAAATCTCTTCTCATTAACATTTTATGATGCTAATAAACCAACTTCCCATAAAGTTGTTATATTAACTCTACACTTTAGTAAAATCATACTTTTCCCCTAACCAAGGGACTTATACATTCTTAAAACGAAACAAGTCATTATATACTTAAAACAAGTAAGAATACCAAATCTTGTACGTCTACCGTACTACATAGTTTCATCTATTCATGCTCAAGAGGTAGGAAAGCTTCACACACCTCTTTGGTCAATCCACTTGCTAGGCTCAACTACCGCAAGTAATATCTCAACCTATAATAATCATGATACGTTTATTAACCTCTAATCTCAATGTAGAACAACCCAAGTTCAAAGTCACTAAATTCTATGTAAAATTGGGCAGCATTTCCTTTGTTTCTACATACTTTGCCACCTTTCTCAAGGCCGAATTTATCATCCAAACGCCACATTTAAGGCTCAACAATCCAACATTTCAAAGGGGATTACACACTTAAACTTGGGTGTGTAAAATTCTGCCCCATAAGGTACAATAATTCACTTAACAATTCTAAGGTAGTTTTTTTTTAGGCTACAACATGTTCATAATCTCTTCTTAACCGATTCTTCATATCCAAACCACATTTTTTTACATGCAAGGACTCTAAGTGCATTATTCACTACCACAAGTTCTTTCTTCTTAACATGCAACACTACAAACTAATTATAAAGGAAGAATCATTACCTTAGAGCTTTAGCCAAATTTATTCCAAATATTTTGCTAGCTTCCTTGCCAAGAATACCACCACAACAACACCAACAAGCTAGCCACAAGATTCCTTCTTGTTCTTAACTTTTCAGATTTTTCTTAGGCTTGAATTTCCTTTGGAATTGTAGAGAGAAGGATGAGCTAATATAGAGAGAGAGAGAGGTTTGAAAGATGACCAAAGTCTTCAAGACTTGGTCAATATAAGGCATGCAAGAAAAATCAGATGGGGGGGACACTTGTCACCCTCCCATGGCCTTTTTAAAAGAGAAATCAGACTTTTCTAAGTTTTTCCGCCCAAAAATCCCGTCTCGGCGCCGCTGAAACCTCCGCAGCCTCTCTGAACTTCCGGCGCCGCGGCCCTGCCGTCCTGGCGCCGCGGCGCTGCAACTTCAGCGACCCTTCAGTACTTTCGGCGCCGCGGCCCTGTCGCCTTTGTCCGAAACACATTTATGTCCGACTGCGCACTGAACTTGTAACTCTCATAACTTTCTACTCCGACGTCCTATCGACGAACGGTTGGTTGCGTTGGAATCTAGACTCAACGAACTACGCCCTAGGCCTTTGAAACACTTAGGAACTCTCAATGTACCGGGTCATAACCCGCCTCAAAGTTGACTAAAACCCGTCCGGAACAATCCGCCAACCTATCCTTTGAAAATTTTAAGTCTTACATGCTTTAAATGCGCTCTCATACGTAGGGTCGAACTACGGTATAACATTCTCCCCTTAGAAACATTCGTCCCGAATGTTCCTTCTAGGCTTACTCAAATCACAACATCAACATAGACCCTCTTAGCTATTCTTTTGCAAATAAAGAAGCTCCACGAGCCACAACATACTTAAGCGTAATTACTAAATCAAAACTAACAAGAAGGAAAGTGGGTTACCTGGAGGTATAGGAAATAGGTGAGGGTACTTCTTCATCATGTCATCATCTGCTTCCCACGTCATTTCCTCCCTGTTCTCATTCCGCCATAAGACCTTGACGGAAGCCACGTCTTTCGTCCGAAGTCGCCTAACCTGACGATCGAGTATCGCTATGGGACTCTCCTCATACGATAACTCCTCTGTCACCTGGACATCATGAATCGGGTGCACTCTAGATGGATCTCCAATACATTTCCGCAACATAGACACATGAAAAACTGGATGCACCGCCTCCAGATCGGACGGAAGGTCCAACTCATAGGCAACCTTGCCTACCCTACGGACAATCTGATAAGGCCCAATGTACCTTGGGCTAAGCTTTCCTTTCTTACCAAACCTCATCACGCCGCCGGGCGATACCTAGAAAAACCCAATCATCTATCTCAAATTCCAAGTGTCGGCGCGATGATGCGCATACGACCTGCCGACTACGATCGCAACAACCGCTCTGGATAAGCTTCACCTTATCCACTTCCTGTGAACCAAGTCCGGCGACTAATCGAACTTCTCCCACCTCGAACCAGGCTATCGGTGACTGCACTTCCTCCGTATAAGGCCTCATAAGGCGTCATCCGATACTAGAATGGTAGGCTGTTGTTATAAGCAAACTCCACGAGGCAAATGATCCTCCCGGCTACCCACGAAATCAATAACACAAGCCCGCGACATATCCTCGTGTTGCGGATAGTGCGCTCGGCACTGTCCGTCGATGCGACGATGAAGCGTCGTCTTGAGACTCACTGTGTCCCTAATCCGCCGGAAAGACCTCATAAGTTAGCGTAATCGGGCTCCTGCATGCGAAATAATCGTCTGAGCACTCCGTGCGATCTCACAATCTCCACGATATACGATCTCGCGTAATCCTCGGCGAAAAAGTCGTCTGAAAGAAAATGGTGATTTAAATCGACCGTCGACGATAACCCAAATGGAGTCATGCTTCCTCCGAGTGGAAGGTAATCACCGTAATAAAATCCATATTTACCACCTCCCACTTCCAAGTCGGAATATCAATAGCTGCAATGACCAGCGAACCCGGTGCTCAACCTTAACTCACGACAATTCGGACATCGCGCGTGCCATCCCACCAATACACATCCGAGGTCATGATACATCTTAGTCGACCGGATGAATAGAATAACGAGCACTATGTGCCTCCCGAAATTTCTTGTGAAGTCTGTCCACATCGGGAACACACAACCGGACCTCAAATCTTAGCACCCCATCAGGCGCTACCTCAAATAGACTCCTCTCTTTCTGAACAGCGGCATCACGATACCGTACCATAATCGGATCCTCATACTGTCGCATCTTCACCTCCTCTACGATGGAAGACTCGACAACCTCTCGAACCCGAATTCCATCACTATCAGAATCAACCAAACGAACCCCAAGGGTCGCTAGCTGATGCAACTCTCGGACCATATTCCTCTTCTCTGGCTGTACATCAGACAGACTACCCATCGATCGGCGACTAAGGGCATCTGCAACTACATTGGCCTTCCCTGGGTGGTATAGAATATCGACATCGTAATCCTTAAGTAGCTCCAACCACCGTCTCTGTCGCAGGTTCAGCTCCTCGTGAAGATATCCGAGACTCTTGTGGTCTGTATAAATGTCCACATGAACTCCATATAAATAATGTCTCGGATCTTGAGGCATGAATCACTGCTGCCAACTCCAAGTCATGTGTGGGATAGTTCTTCTCATGTTTCCTAAGCTGTCGAGATGCATAAGCTATAACCTTGTCGTCTTTGCATCGACGCACTCCAAGCCCGACACCGGCGTCACAATAAACCACGTATCCATCTAAGCCCTCTGGAAGAGTAAGAATCGGGGTGGTCGTCAACTTCTCCTTTAGCAATCGAAACTTTCCTCACAAGTATCCGTCCATCAAACATAGCCGCTTTACGAGTCGACTTAGTCAAAGTCTTGAAATAGAAGCAAACTTCTCTACAAACCTCCGATAATAACCCGCAAGGCCCAAAAAGCTGCGCACCTCCGTCGGTGTAGTGGGTCTGGGCCAAGTCTTGACTGCCTCAATCTTAGCTGTATCAACCCGAATACCATCGGCCCCGATAACATGCCCCAAGAAAGCCACTGAAGCCAACGAACTCGCGTTTGAGAACTTGGCATCTGGCCACGGTCTCGGAGGACTCGATACCGTCCTCAAATGCTCTGTATGCTTCTGCTCTGTGCGCGAATACACCAAGATATCATCAATGAAAACTATAACGAACATATCCAAGAATGGCCTGAACACCCTATTCATCAAATCCATGAATATTATTGAGGCGTTGGTCAAACCGAAAGACATCACCCTGAACTCATAGTGCCCATACCGGGTCCTGAATGCAGTCTTCGGGATATCCGCTTCTCTAACTCGTACCTGATGGTAACGATCGCAGTCTATCTTGGAAAAACACCTTGCACCTCAGAATCGGTCAAACAAATCATCAATCCTGGGGAGGGGATATTTGTTCTTGATAGTTACCTTGTTCAGCTGCTTGTAATCAATACACATGCGCAGCGTCCCATCCTTCTTTACAAATAACCGCGCTCCCGGGGAGAAACACTTGGCCTGATAAAGCCTTTCTCCAGCAAATCCTTCAGCTGGTCTTTCAATTCCTTCAACTCGGCAGGTGCCATCCTGTATGGCGGAATAGATATCGGTCGAGTATCTGGCGCCAAATCAATGCAAAACTCAATCTCCCTCTCAGGAGGGATACCCGGAAGCTCATCTGGGAATACGTCTGGAAACTCTCTAACGACCGGAACTGACTGAAGGTCCGGTACCTCAGCCTCAGTGTCGAATACTCGAACCATATGATAGATGTACCCCTTCTGCACCATCTTCCTAGCCTTGAGGTAAGAAATAAACTTACCCCTCGGCGACGCTGTATTCCCCTTCCACTCGATAACCGGCTCGCCGGGAAATTGGAACCGAACTAATCTCTCTTTACAGTCCACATTGGCATAGCAAGATGCTAGCCAATCCATACCCATAATCACATCAAAGTCTGTCATATCCAACACTATCAAGTCGGCTAGAGTCTGACGACTATCTATAGTCACAGGGCAAGCCTTATATACCCGCTCAGCTACTACTTAATCACCTACTGGCGTAGACACCTCAAAAGGTCATATGGACTCGGGCTCTATCCCTATTCTACTGACAATATGAGGAGATATATAGGACAAGGTAGAACCTGTATCTATCAAAGCATATACATCACAGCAAGAAACCAATAATGTACCTGTGACGCCATCTGGTGACGCCTCCTGGTCCTGTCGACTGGACATAGCATAGATGCGGTTCTGAGGACCGCTAGAACTGGAAACCCTACCACGACCTCTGCCGCGGCCTGCTGGCCCATAAGTACCCTGCCCTCGGCGTCGACCATCAAGACGAAGATCCGACCAGCGGACCCGTCGGTGAACAGAACGCTCCGCCGCTGGGGCGGACAATCCTTCTTGGATGGCCTGCGCTACAAGAGTAACACGCTCGAACCCATACGGCACTCGCCGGATGAGACCTACCGCGTCGAACGCACCGAGGTAGGTGGTCTCGATTGGTGACGGCCTCGCCTTAATACGGTGATCGGACCTCCCGCCGGAATCGAGAAGGAGCACCAGTCTTTGGTGGAATGTGGACCTAGTCTGCTGCGAGGCCGCCTCGAAAGCGCCTGAGACCACGATGTCACGGCCTCTTGGGTGGCCCAAATCTAGCCGGTCTGCTCTCTCTGTCCTCAATCCTCTGGCGTGCGCTGCGTCTGGCAATATCCATCCTCGGTGAAGAGCCACCCCAAGCATCGATGTCATATGACGGTCTAATCCCATCACATATCGATGAACCACATGCGCCATATCATTTCAATGGTGTGCGCATATCGGCCAGAGTCAAACTCGTGTACTCACGATAGTCCTCCCGCCTCGCAAGGTCAAGAACCTATCTCTGCGGGCCTCACCATCTCGGGAGGTAAGAAATGGTCTAGGAATGCCTCTGTGAATTCCTCCCAAACAGCTGGAAGAGCATCATCACCAATCGATAACACACATGACTCAAACCAGTTCAACGCAATATCGCGTAACCGTTAAGAAGCTAGTATAATGACTCGACTCCGATGCCCTAAGCACTGCATGGTCCAGTAGCTTGGGACAAACTCCTGCGGATCCTCCTCAAATCTCGAACCATAGAACTCGGGTCGGTGACAACCAGAAATCCCGAATCCGTGGCTATCGGCTCTGGGGTTGGCGCTGCTCTGTCGTGCTGCCACTTACTGGTCGATGGCGAATCTGTTCCCGTAATCTCGTACTCGGACCACGGTATGGGGCTGGAGGCTCGTGTCGCGGTCTCGATGGCGCGTCATTGCCTCGAACTCTGCTGAGGCTGGCGACGACGTGGAACTCGCCGCTCTAAACATCATCTCTGGTAAGGACTGGGCCTGTGCCCTCGTGACTCTCCGCGTCCCACTAGCAGCTCCCTCGGCTGCCTTGCCCTTCTGGGCCGCGGTTGCCTTGCGTGGAGGCATAACTGATACATAAAGGAAAACATCAGAGGAGGTTCAACCTATAGCTCAGCTCTATTGCACGATCTTAGAGTGAAAGAATGGAAACCAATCCTAAATATCCTGCAGCCTCCTGATTATAGATGTGGTGCACGACACACCGATAATCAAGACTCTACTAGACACGGTCTGTGGACACTTTCCGAGGACTAACTGCTCTGATACCACTTTTGTCACGACCCGACCGGGCGCGATCGTACCTCTAGGGTACCCTGTCAGGTATACGTCAGAGAATAGCAGCGGAACATACATAACACATAACTTATAAAAAGGTAAACATCACTGGCCAGCCGATAAGGCTGCCTTCCATAAAACATACTTAAACAAAAGTATGGCAGTACAACTGGTTCTTATAGCCCAAAACACATATGTGACCACAGACCTCTAAAGATAACAACTGTGGCGGGACAGGGCCTCGTCATACCCCTGAATGTACAAAATACATATAGCATCAGGGAATATCCGTACCAATAAACAAGCTTCCGGAGGAATGGAGCTTCTGACACCGGAATAGTGATCCTAAGAACGAGGATCCACAATCTGCTTACCCTTACCTGTGGCATGACGCGGCCAGGAAGGGGTCGATTACAATATGTACCAAGTATGTAAAGCTGGAAAATACTGTAATAATGATATCATAAGTCTAAAAGTAAGCTGGAGTCATGGAAAACAATCAAAATACCTTTTACTATGCCTTACTAACAATGAGAGTGACAAGTATATACAATACTGCATAAAATAGGGGCCTCAGGATCAAAACAGGGTACCTCAGGATCAAAACAGGGTACCTCGCCCGTAGTATCAATAAGCACCCCTACTCCTGGGACTATTTCACCCGCATAGGTCCTGTGGACCCGCATGAGGTATTCCTCGCATAGGCTGTACCCGCCCGCATGGGACTATTTCACCCGCATAAGCCCATAAGGACTCGCATGAGGTATTCCTCGCATCATGGGTAGCAAATCCACGGAACAGATGGTATAACGATCTTGGGGACTTACCCCTCAAATATACTCTTACCCTGAAGCAGATGGTATAACGATCTTGGGGACTTACCCCTCAGATATACTCTTACACTGAAGAAGGTGGTATGACGATCTTGGGGCTTGCCCCTCAGACATACTCTTACCCTGGAGAAGGTGGTATCACGATCTTGGGGCTTGCCCCTCAGATATACTCTTACACTGAAGAAGGTGGTATGACGATCTTGGGGCTTGCCCCTCAGACATACTCTTACCCTGGAGAAGGTGGTATAACGATCTTGGGGCTTGCCGGATATACTCTTACCCTAGCTCAAACTGTCATCATATCATAATCATAAATAAGTTAAGAAAACTTATAACTTCTTATTAGTCTTGTTCATATACCCTCTCATTTTAGTTTACTTAAGGCACTTAATCATATCTTTAATAAAAGAAAACCGGGAATTTAACCCAAGTACTACATACTTCAACTCTTTTAAAAGTGACTCTTCTTTATACATAAAAATCGTTGGGCAATTGATGCCTTAAAATCAATTTGCCTCTTCATATACTTATCTTACTTAGGGTAAATCTCTTCTCATTAACCTTTTATGAAGCTAATAAACCAACTTCCCATAAAGTTGTTATATTAACTCTACACTTTAGTAAAATCATATTTTTCCCCTAACCAAGGGACTTATACATTCTTAAAACGAAACAAGTCATTATATACTTAAAACAAGTAAGAATACCAAATCTTGTACGTCTACCGTACTACATAGTTTCATCTATTCATGCTCATGAGGTAGGAAAGCTTCACACACCTCTTTGGTCAATCCACTTGCTAGGCTCAACTACCGCAAGTAATATCTCAACCTATAATAATCATGATACGTTTATTAACCTCTAATCTCAATGTAGAACAACCCAAGTTCAAAGTCACTAAATTCTATGGAAAATTGGGCAGCATTTCCTTTGTTTCTACATACTTTTCCACCTTTCTCAAGGCCGAATTTATCATCCAAACGCCACATTTAAGGCTCAACAATCCAACATTTCAAAGGGGATTACACACTTAAACTTGGGTGTGTAAAATTCTGCCCCATAAGGTACAATAATTCACTTAACAATTCTAAGGTAGTTTTTTTTTTAGGCTACAACATGCTCATAATCTCTTCTTAACCGATTCTTCATATTCAAACCACATTTTTTTACATGCAAGGACTCTAAGTGCATTATTCACTACCACAAGTTCTTTCTTCTTAACATGCAACACTACAAACTAATTATAAAGGAAGAATCATTACCTTAGAGCTTTAGCCAAATTTATTCCAAATATTTTGCTAGCTTCCTTGCCAAGAATACCACCACAACAACACCAACAAGCTAGCCACAAGCTTCCTTCTTGTTCTTAACTTTTCAGATTTTTCTTAGGCTTGAATTTCCTTTGGAATTGTAGAGAGAATGAGGAGCTAATTTAGAGAGAGGGAGAGGTTTGAAAGATGACCAAGTCTTCAAGACTTGGTCAATATAAGGCATGCAAGAAAAATCTGATGGGGGGGACACTTGTCACCCTCCCATGGCCTTTTTAAAAGAGAAATCAGACTTTTCTAAGTTTTTCCGCCAAAAAATCCCGCCTCGGCACAGCGGCCCGCCGCCGGCGCCGCGGCCCTGTCGCCTTTGTCCGAAACACATTTCTGTCCGTTTGCGCACTGAACTTGTAACTCTCATAACTTTCTACTCCGACGTCCTATCGACGAACGGTTGGTTGCATTGGAATCTAGACTCAACGAACTACGCCCTAGGTCTTTGAAACACTTAGGAACTCTCAATGTACCGGGTCATACCCCGCCTCAAATTTGATTAAAACCCGTCCGGAACAATCCGTCAACCTATCCTTTGAAAATTTTAAGTCTTACATGCTTTCGTACGCTCTCATACGTAGGGTCAGAACTACGGGGTATAACATTCTTGCTACGCCAATGTAGACTGCAGGGAGAGAGTGGTACGGTTCCAGTTTCCTGGGGAGTCGGTTATTGAGTGGGAGGGGAACACTGTGTCGCCGAGGGGTAGGTTTATTTCTTACCTCAAGGCTAGGAAGATGGTGCAGAAGGGGTATATCTACCATCTCATTCGGGTGTTTGATACTGAGGATGCGGTACCAGATTTTCGATCGATTCAGAGTCGAGAGTTCCCAGATGTGTTTCCGGACGACCTCCCGGGTATCCCTCCTGAGAGGGAGATAGAGTTTGGGATCGATGGGCCGCCAGACACTCGGCCTATTTCCAGTCCGCCATACAGAATGGCACTGCCCGAGAGAGTTGAAGGACCAGGTGAGAGATTTCTTTGGAGAAGGACTTCATCAGCCTAGTGTTTCTCCCCGGGAGCGCGGTATTGTTCGTGAAGAAGAAGGGCGGGGCGCTGCGCATGTGTTGATTCTGAGCGGTGAGCAAGGTGACTATTAAGAACAGATACCCCCTTTCCAGGATTGATGATTCGTTCGACCAGTTGCAGGGTGCGAGATGTTTCTCCAAGATTGTTCTACGATCGGGCTATCATCAGGTGCGAGTTAGAGAGGTGGATGTCCCTAGGACTGCATTCCGGACCCGATACGGGCACTATGAGTTCAGGGTTATGTCGTTCGGTTTGACCAATGCTCCGGCAGTATTTATGGATTTGATGAACCGAGTGTTCAAGCCATTTTTGGATACATTTGTGATAGTATTCATTGATGACATCTTGGTTTATTCCCGCTCAAAGCAGGAGCATGCGGAGCATTTGAGGATCAGTTGAAGTGCTCCAGACTGTGCCAAGCTGTATGCGCCAAGTTTTCCAAATGTGAGTTTTGGTTGGCTTCGGTGGCTTTTCTTGGGCACATTGTAGGGGCTGATGGTATTCGGGTGGATACGGCCAAGATCGAGGCAGTCAGGAGTTGGCCTAGACCTACTACTCCGACAGAGGTGCGCAGCTTTCTAGGCCTTGCAGGTTACTATCGGAGGTTCGTGGAGAAGTTTGCTTCTATTTCGGCACCTTTGACTAAGGCGCTCGAGAAAGAGCTAAGTTTGATGGATCGATGCTTGTGGCGGGGTTTCGATTCTTGAAGGAGAGGCTGACGATCGCCCCAGTTCTTACTCTTCCAGAGGGCCTAGACGGCTATGTGGTGTATTGTGATGCATCAGGCATCGGGCTTGGATGTGTGTTGATGCAGCAGGGCAAGGTTATAGCGTACGCATCTCGACAGCTCAAGAAGCATGAGAAGAACTACCCCACCCATGATTTGGAGTTGGCGGCGGTGATTCACGCCTTGAAGATCTGGAGGCACTATTTGTATGGAGTTCATGTGGATATTTACACAGACCACAAGAGCCTCCAGTATATCTTCAGCCAGAGGGATCTGAACTTACGACAGAGACGGTGGTTAGAGTTACTCAAGGATTATGATGTCGATATCCTGTACCACCCGGGGAATGCCAATGTTGTGGCAGATGCCCTTAGTCGTAGGTCGATGGGGAGTCTATCAGATGTACAGCCAGAGAGGAGGGGTATGGTCCGCGAGATACATCAGCTAGCGAGCCTTGGAGTCCGATTGATTGGTTCTGATAGCAGTGGGGTTCTTCCATCGTCGAGGAGGTGAAGAGGCAACAGTTTGAGGATCTGATTTTGACACGGTATCGTGATACGGCTCTGCGTGAGGGGAAGGGTCCTTTTGAGGTAGCACCTGATGGGGTGCTAAGGTTTGAGGGCAGGTTGTGTGTTCCAGATATTGCAGGACTTGGCGAGTTCTAGGGAAGCACAGCGCGGCGTTACTCTATCCAACCGGGTCGACCAAGATGTACCACGACCTCGGTCTGTGTATTGGTGGGATGGCTTGAAGAGGGCGTTGCGAGTTTGTGGCTCGGTGCGTGTTGTCGCAGTGAAGGTAGAGCACCGCAGGCCGGTGGATTATTGCGACGATGAGAACCCTGCACGGAAGTGGGAGGTGATCAACATGGACTTTATCACAGGGTTACCTCGCACTCCGAGGAAACATGATTCTATCTGGGTTATCGTCGACAGGCTGACGAAATCATCCCACTTTCTTCCAGTCAGGACGACTTTTTCGGCCGAGGATTATGCCAGACTTTACATCCGAGAGATCGTGAGACTGCATGGCGTCCCTATTTCTATCATATCAGACAGAGGAGCCCAGTTTACAGCTAACTTCTGGAGGTCTTTCCAGAAGGGATTAGGGACGCAGGTGAGCCTCAAGATCGCATTCCATCCTCGAATGAAGCGGACAGGCGGAGCGTACTATCCAGACATTTGAGGATATGCTGCGAGCCTGTGTTATTGACTTCAGGGGTAGCTGGGAGGATCATTTGCCTCTAGTAGAGTTTGCGTATAATAATAGCTACCACTCCAGTATCCAAATGGCGCCTTATGAAGCCTTATATTGGAGGAAGTGCAGGTCGCTGATAGGTTGGTTTGATGTGGGCGAGGTTCAGTTAGTGGGACCAGACTTGATACAGCAGGCAGTGTATAAGGTGAAACTTATCCAGGTGACCGAGCGGTTATCGTATGAGGAGAGTTCCACAGCGATACTCGATCGTCAGGTTAGGCGACTACGGACAAAGGATGTGGCTTCCGTCAAGGTCTTATGGCGGAACGAGAACAGGGAGGAGATGACGTGGGAAGCAGAGGAGGACATGAGGCAGAGGTATCCTCACTTATTCCCCACACCTCCAGGTAACTCACTTTCCTACTTGCTGGTTTTAATTTTCATATGTGCTTAAGTGTTGTGTTGTGGCCATGTGTGGCATTTGCAAATTGTTTAAAGTTGTGAGGAGCTATGTCGTTTCTGATTTGATTGAATCTAGTAGGAACATTCGGGACGAATGTTTCTAAGAAGGGGAGAATGTTATACCCCGTATTTCCAAAGTATGTATGTGAGGACGTACGTACAATTGTATAAGCCCTAATTAGGTTTAGGATGAAATTGTGAACT
The DNA here is from genome assembly GCA_029844215.1 of Przewalskia tangutica. Classification (NCBI taxonomy): domain Eukaryota; kingdom Viridiplantae; phylum Streptophyta; class Magnoliopsida; order Solanales; family Solanaceae; genus Przewalskia; species Przewalskia tangutica. Next base: position 113,447,224 of record CM056718.1, read on the forward strand.
TTCGACGGAAAAGATTCCGAACCTTGTGAAGGAAATTTTACGTTTTTAATATTTTAACCAATTACGGATTTTTCTGAGAGATGAAATTTTTGGACCAATAGGAGGGCGACATGTGTCACCCTTAGGTGGCATGGTTGGACGAAAATGGTGGGCTAGTGGACAAGTCAAATAGTCAAGTCTTGGAAGATATTTTTTCTTTGGGTTAGTGGGAGTAGGTGTGGGCGTTTTGTGGGCAAGTGGGGGATTGCCTTGGACGATTTTTTTGGGTGCAAGTGGATGGTCACATGCCTCTTTGTTGTGGTGGACATATGTCCCAATGTTGTGGTGGACATATGTCCCAATATTGTGGTGGACACTTGGTGGAAGACTCCACTCACACAAGCTACTTAATCTACACCCTCCACTTGCTTGAATCTTGGCCTTTGAAGGTCCTATAAATACCCCCCCTAAGTTGCAAGACTTCTTCATCCACTAAACATTTTCCAAGTCTCAAAATCCCTCCCCCCTCTTAGTAGTTCTCGTCAAGTCCCCATTTCCTAGCTCTCGTCCGAATACATCTCCCCTCCCCCCTTGGTAGAAAAATTGTCTTCAAAGTATTGTTACTATTCCAAAATACCTTAGCCCAAATCCCTTGTAGTATTCCAAAGTTACCTCTATACTAAGAGCCCGGAAATACTACTATATTCCCTTTAGTCACAAAACGAAACCCTAGGGAAATCTTCATGGTTGGTTGAAGTATTAAGTAGAAGTTATTTAGAAACTTCTAAGGGTTTCTTGGAGCTATCGGAGCGTGCAGAATAGGAGCTAAACGTTGTTCAGGATCGACATTTAAACTTGGATAATTTTGGGCTTTATCGAGGTAATAATCTTTGACCTTCTATTGTAATTGGAGATTACATACTGTAGTAGTATAGAAATGAGTGTAAGATATGTAGAAGGATGGTAAAAGAAGAGAATTGAACTTTAATTACATAGAATTTGTATTCTGATGGAACTTGAGTAGTTGTGGGTAGGAAGTCTGCCCATTTTCCGTAGAATTAAGAACCTTCTGCTTAGAATATTCTACAGAGTAGTCTAGACGTTGATAGACGTATTTGACTATTATAGGTTGATACTCTGCGCGCGACATATTCGACTTGGCAGGTGGATTTCGCCGAGGAGGTATGTGATTCTTCCTATCCTCTTGAGCATGATACTTTTTAAATATATATAGTACGGTAGACGTACATGTGTTAACTAAACTTGGTTTTACTTTGATGTCTTTTGACTTGAGTTTTAAATGATAAGAATCTTGGAATTATTTCAAAAGAGTTATGAATCATTTTTGAAAGAAAAGTAATACTTGGTTTTAAAAGCTTAAGAGTTATACTAGCTTTATGGGAAGTTAGGTATAACGACTTAAGAAGGATAAAAGGAACGGTTTACTTATTTGTTTATGAAAGCCTTGTATTGATTTCTGGAAAGTGTAGTAAAATGGTTTGATAAGTATAAATGTTATGATGCTACGTGTATTAGTGTCTTGTGATGTTGTGTAAGGGGGTTATTCTTGTTGTGCTTACGTTGTTAAACGATAAGGCCGTTGTACTGGTACTATATCACATACCCCCCTGACTTGTTATGATACCGAGGACTTGCCACCCTCGATGCGAGGTTTACCTCATGCGGGTCCATGTGGCCTATGCGGAGCTGCGGGAGTTCCAGGAATGATCACTCCGGGTGTGTTACGCCGATGCGGGCCTATATGGCCTATGGGGTCCACAGGACTATGCGGACTTCGGGGGTCCAGGAGGATACAGTGGGTTAGCTGCCCCCGATGCGAGGAATACCTCATGCGGGTCTGTGGGACCTATGCGGACTGCGGGAGTTCCAGGATTAGGCACGCATAATGATACTATGGGCGATTGGCCTTGCTTCGATCATTAGCGGCCTAGAAAAGACCAGTTACATTATATCTATTTTTGCTCTTGTCTATGCTGTGGCATTATGTGCGGTTGAATTGGTTGTATTTGTAAATTGGTTTTAAAATGATATGATTTCATTTAAGTACTTTACAGTTTCACATACTTGGTACCTGTTATCGACCTCCTTGGCTGCGTTCATGCCGCAGGTAAGGGAAAGCAGGTGGTAGATCCGCATTCTTAGGATCTTTACTCTGGTGTCAGGAGCTCCATTTCTCCGGAGGCTCGACTTTTGGTACGACTCTCCCTGGTGATGTAGATATTTTGTACATTCAGGGTATGGCGGGGCCCTGTCCCGCCATAGTTGTTTACATTCCTAGAGGTCTGTAGTCCTGTTGTAAAGTTGGGATGTAACTGTTCACTCTTTATATATATACATGCCGAAAGGCAATCTTTTCTTGGATAAACTGTGTCTCATTTTACATATGTTTCATGTCTTGTTTTTATATTCCGCTGGTTACTATGATGTATGTCTACTTGGGTGCCCGGGTAAGGCACCAGTCACGGGCCCGGGATCGGGTCGTGATATTATTTGTGAAAAAGAAAGATGGTACGATAAGGATGTGCATAGATTACCGTTGGTTTAACAAGGTCACTTTTTGCAATAAGTACCCAATTCCTCGTATTAATGACTTGTTCGACCAACTTCAGGGTGCTTCGGTATTTCCAAAGATTGAGTTAAGGTTAGGCTATCACCAGCTGTAAATTCGGGCCGAGGATATTCCGAAGATGGCTTTTAGGACTGGTTATGGTCATTACGAGTTACTTACGATGTCTTTTGGGCTTACAAATTCCCTAACAACTTTTATGGACTTGATGAATGATATTTTTAAGCCATACTTAGATTCCTTCATCACTGTCTTTATCAATGATATCTTGGTATGTTCTAAGGAGTAAAGAGGAGCATGATTAGCATTTGAGGATTGTCCTTGGATTGTTGAGAGAGAAGGAGATTTATGCCATGTTTTCAAATATGAATTTTGGCATGATTCTGTGGCATTCTTAGGCCCTTTGGTGTCGAATGAGGGGATTATGGTTGATCCCAAGAAGATTAAGGCTATTAGATATTGGGTGAGGCCTACTACTGTGATGGAAATTCGTAGCTTTATAGGGTTGGCCTATTATTACCGCCAGTTTATGAAATGGTTTTTCTTCATGAGAAAAACTACCCTACACATGATTTGGAGTTGTAAATGGTGATTTCTCTTTGAAGATTTGGAGGCATTACCTAAATAGTGTCCATTGTGAGGTGTTTACTAATCATCACATCCTACAATATGTATTCAGTCAGAGAGATCTAAATTCTAGGCAGCGTAGATGGATGGAGCTTTTGAAGGATTATGATATCATCATATTTTACCAACAGGGTAAGGAAAATATGGTAGATGATGCCTTGATTCTCAAGGTAGTAAGTATGGGTAGTTTGACTCGTTTAGTTATTTCTGAGCGTTTTTTAGCCATATAGGTTCAGAGTCTGGCTAATAGTTTTGTGTTGTTGGATATGTCGAATCCAGTCTAAGTTTATCATGTGTTGAGGCGAGCTCATCTCTCTTGGAGCAGATTAGGGCTCAGTAGTTTGAGGATGCCCAGTTATGCAAGATTCGTGACAAGGTGTTGCGTGGTAAGGCTAATAAGGTCGTTCTTGATAGTGAGGGGGTTTTGATGATCAAGGGATGTGTGTGTGTCCCTCATGTGGGTGATTTGATTCATTTGATATTAGAGGAGGCCTAATTGTTCCCGATATTCCACTCACCCAGGTGCTACTAAGATGTACTGTGATTTGAGACAATACTACTGGTGGGGTTAGATGAAAAGAGAAATTGCATATTTTATTACCCGATGCGGGAATTGTCAGCAGGTTAAATATGAGCATCATAGACTTGGAAGTGTGCTACATAGGATGCCCATTCCCGAGTGGAAGTGGGAGAGGATTGCCATGGACTTTATTGTATGTCTTCCGAAGACCTTGGGCAAGTTTGATTCAGTTTGGACTATTGTGAATAGGTTGCCTAAGTTTGTGCACTTCATTCTGGTTTAGGTTACTTAGAATGCAGAGAAGTTAGCCAGGATTTACATTCATGAGATTGTGCAATTATATAAGGTTTATATTTCCATCATCTCCGATCGAGGCCCTCAATTTACTTCCCATTTTTTCCAGACATTGAAGGCAGAGTTGGGTACTCAATTGAACCTTAGTACCACTTTTCATCCCCAAACTGACGGAAAATCTGAGAGAACTATTCAAGTGATTGAGGATATGTTGAGAGCATGTGTTATTAATTTTGGTGGTCATTGGAACCAGTTATTACCCTTGACTGAGTTCGCGTACAATAATAGCTACCATTTTAGCATTGATAAGGCATCGTTTGAGGCTTTATATAGTATGAGGTGTCATTATCCTATAAGATGGTTTGATGTTTTGAGGTTCGACCGCAGGGTACAAATTTGTTGAGGGAGTCCTTATATAAGGTGAAGCTTATTCAGGAAAAGCTTATGGCAGCTCATAGTCAGTAGAAAATGTATGCATACCAAAAGGTCTGAGACTTGGAGTACATGGAGGGTGAACAGCTTCTTTTAAAGATATCACCTATGAAGGGTGTGATGTGACTTGGGAAGAGGGGCAAGTCGAGCCCGAGATACATTGGTCCATTTGAGATTCTTTGTCGTATTGGTACTGTTGCTTATGAGTTGGCCTTGCCACCATGCTTGTCAGGTGTCCATCCAGTTTTCCACATTTCTATGTTGAAGAAGTACCATTCAGACGGGTCGTATATTATTCGTTGAGATTCAGTGTTGTTGGATGAGAATCTATCTTATGAGGAGGATCCTATAACGATCTTAGATAGGCAGGTTAGGAGTTGATGACTAAGGACATAACTTCCATGAAGGTGCAATGGAAACATCATCCTATTGAGTAGGCTACATGGGATAGCGAGTCCAATATGCGTGCAAGATATCCCACTTATTTGCTGACTCAGGTACTTTTCTCTCCTATTCCCTCTTTGTCGCTAGAGGATAATCGATTGTTTAATTGGTATCTGATGTAACGACCTGTTCTGTCACTACATGTATTTTGACTATTTTACCCCCATCGACTCGATCCCTGAAGTTATGGGACGTTTCTAGTGAAAGTTGAGAAATTAGAACCTTAAAGAGTGAAAGTGTTGACCAATAGTTGATTTTTGTGTAAAAAACCTTTTTTAGAATTTTATCGATACAGGGAGGTCTGGAGGGTCATTTATGACTTGGTGGGATAGTTAGTTCAGTTTCTGAGGCCCTCAAGAGTAGTTTTGATCGTTGGTTGGGAAGTTAGTTTAGGCCATTGGGGGTTGATCTGAGGAAATAGATCTCTGACGAAATTCTGAGACTGCGAGTGAGTCCGTAACATATTTTTATATATGTGTACAGATCTGGTTTGTATTGGGGAGGTCTCGAGTGATTTTCGTATTTCGAGTTGGGGTTGTAAAAACAAATTTTATGACTTTATGATATTACTCGTTGGGGGTGGGCGTCACTGCTCCCCAGTAGATGATGAGGCCGTTGTAGCGGACGATGATCCACCACAACAACATCTTGGGATTTTTTAGTTGGCCACGGGCGCGGGTGTGTGGGTCGCGGGCGCGCGTCCGCTGTAGTGGACGACGAGAAACTAGTAGACCTTTTTAAGTGTTAAAATCCTTCATTTCCCTATTTCTAGTTCTCTAACACACTTCTAGGGTGAATTCAAGCATTTTTGGGTGGAATCTTCTTATGGTAAGCCTCCTCGGCCTTGTATTACCTTCATTTAACCTCTTAATTGATTTAATGGTGAAAATAACCTAAAAATAAGTGAGAGAAGATGAGTTCAGCCTAGTTAGGATTTGTTTGATTTTTTAAGCTTGAAAGTGAGAATTAATTGATGGGTTTTGTTAATCTAAGTATGGATTCCACAAATTAGTAATCATTAAGCTTGAATCTTCCATTTATGTGATAAATTCGGAGGTTGGAAAATTAGGGTTCATACCTAAATTGGGGTTTTTGGTTTAATTGATGAAATTAGCATAATATTGAGTTAATTTAGCAATTGGTTAGTAAGATTGGACTCCTAGAATGTTGAATTTAATATTTTACTTTTAAAATGATCAGTTTACCCTTGTAGGCCCGTTTCTCCCATAGTGGTATTGGGTTCGAAGGATAGTTTAATGTTATGGATGTTGTTAATTTCATTCTCTAACTTATTTCGATAATATTAGACTTCGAGTAAGACCGCGATCTTCGAAAGGGAAAGGCTCAAGTGTGATCATTGTGAATCTCGTTCGGCATTCAATATAGGTTAGGAGTTACCTTCTCGATCTAAGTGTTGGCTATGTAAACGACTCGAGGAAATAGACCTCCGATGAAAATTCTAAGACTGCGAGTGAGTCCATAACATGTTTTTACATACGTGAACAGGTCTAGTTTGTGACGGAGAGGTCACATGTGTTGTCGAATTTCAGGTTGGGGTTGTAGAAAGCAATTTTTCTGGTTTTTTGATATTACTCATTGGGGCGGGCGTCACTGCACCCATTGGATGATAAGGTTGGTACAGTGGATGATGATCCGCTGAAGTGAAAGCTTGGGATTTTTGTATGGGTCGCGGGAACGCGTCTTTTGCAGCGGACCCTGACCGTTTCAGCGGACGATGAGGAACCAGTTGACTATTTTAAGTCTGTTAAAACCATCCATTTCTCTATGTCAAAATAGTTCTCTTTTCTAGGGCGAATTCAAGATTTTTTTGTGGAATCTTCTTGTGGTAAGCATCCTTAGCCTTGTATTACCTTCATTTAACCTCCTTAAGTTGATTTAATGATGAAAACAACCTAGAAATAAGTGGGAGAAGATGAGTTCAGCCTAGTTAGGGTTTGTTTGATCTTTAAGGTTTAAAGTGAGAATTAATTGATGGGTTTTGTTAATCTAAGTATGGATTTCACATATTAGTAATCGTTAAGCTTGAATCTTCCATTTATCTGCTGAATTTGGAGGTTGGAAAATTAAGGTTCATACTCAAATTGGGGTTTTTGTTTTAATTGATAAAATTGGCCTAATCTTGAGTTAATTTAGCAAATAGTTAGTAGGATTGGACTCTTAGAATGTTGAATTTAATATTTCACTTTTAAAATGACTGGTTTACCATTGTGGGCCCATTTCTCCCTTTCTCCTATAGTTGGGTTGGGTTTAAAGAATAGTTTAATTTTATGGGTGTTGTTAATTCCATTCTCTAACTTAGAGTTCGATAATATTAGATTTTGAGTACAACCGTGATCCTCGGAAAGGAAAGGCTCGGGTGATCATTGTGACTCCCACTCGGCATTTCATATAGGTTACGACTTACCTTCTGGTTAGAGTTCGGTTAGCAAAGTGTATGTGTAGTTAGATACTGTTGGAGAAAACATGTACGCCTTCGAGTATGAAGTTAGAATGGATTACTTAGGTTGGTTACTGTTTACTGAATGTGACTTGTTGCCTCTTTGTGAATTCTAGAGTTATATGTTGTTGCCATATCATGCTTGTGATATAAGTATAACTGACTCTCATTTATCTTGATATTATTATGGATAGATGAAATGACTTGACTTGATAATGATATTATGATATGTGTCCATGTGTGGCACGATATGATACACTTTTTTTTTTTTTTAGGTAAATGCAAATATTATTACTAATAATGAAAAAGGAAGTGGCTACAATCAATCATTGAGGTATCTCAAGCCTCAACGTAATGCAAACAAGAAGAGATAGAGGGGAGGGGTGGTCACTCAAAAGGTGTCATTACAGGAGGGGATAAAATCATAGAGAACTCTATAAGATGTTGTTTTGATTCTTGCAATGACCTCTTACTGTAGGAAAGCTTGTGCCTTCAAAGAGCATTGTGTTTCTTGCCTCCAAATCTCATAAACCATTATGCAAAAAGTGAGCAAAATAGCTTTGGCTCGAATGCTTGTCATGGTGTTCTTTCTTAATCCATTTAAGGGAGCTTTCAACGATTGTCATCTCTCTAATACAACCAATCTTTTATGCTCTTCCAAATCATGTGTGTATAGGGGCAGGCAAAGAAGAGGTGTTCCCTTGTTTCATTAGCTTGCTTGCAGAACCCGCAAGATTTATCCTCCAAGTTGAGAAATGATAGAGTATCATTTGTAGCTAACCGCTTTCTGCAATTTAGCTACATAGTAAAAGAGAATTTGGGAGGAATGAAGCCTTTCCAAATTTGTGATAATATGATACACTTAACATTATCATTGTATTGCATTCATCCTCATTTCTATGATATATTGATATTATCTGTGATTGACGTGATGATGATAAATGAGAAGGAAACAATAGTGATTATTTTGACATTAATTGTGTAGTCATTCTATGTTGAGTGTTATGAAATTACTAATAGGGTGTTCGGTGGAAGAGTCACTCTAGGTTGAGTGATACAGAGTGACTGGTACATGGACTTTACGGGTCCCCCATGGGTCATGACTGTTGGGACGTAGAGATATTCCGCATGGAGCATGTATGTACGGATATTGCATGTGGCCATTGCATCACATTGCATTGCATATTTACTCATCATCTCATTTATATACTTAAATCCTGACTTGATTCTCTATAGTTGGTTTGATTATTCTTGGACTATGATATTACTTGTACTTGATTGCGAGCACGTCTTCTTCTGTTTCTTTCTTTGCATATGTTAGCTAACTATTGTCGGCCTATGATATTTACTGATACATAGTGAAGCCAAATCAGAAAGTTAAAGATCATAAATTATTTAAATCTTTAATCACATAACAATAGATTCAGTTTTGGTCTTATGTATAACAATAATATGTATTACGCCAGAAGATAACCCCATTTCTTATGAAGAAAAAATTGTTTGCACCTAATTCTTGGCACGTGTGTTGCACGTGTATGCCAAGTGATCATATGATATACAATTTTCTAAAGTACTACTACTAATTAAAGACTTAGTAAATAATTATATATGAAATATTAAAGAATATATGTGAATTATCTATGAGGATTGTCTTATGATGATTTAGAATCGGGTAAATTCATCTAAAATCATGAAATTTATATTATTATATTTTCTCATATTTATTAATTAATAATTATATTAATTTTTTGTTTTTTCTAATGGAAGAAATAATTGTGAACACTAAGGAGCATGTAACTATGTATGTTTATAGTGTTACGAAATAATATCAAGAGCGTGGAACCACATACACATATCGTATCTAGAGATTCTCATTATACACTTGATCTAACTAAAGATTTTTTTAAAGCAGTTGGAGCCAGATCATAAAGTCTAAATCACAATAATATGTATTACGTCAAAAGATGACCTCAATTCCTATGAAGAAAAATTATTTGCACCTATCACATTTGTTAATTTAGTAAATTTAACTAGTTTATTGACACATATATTACGTCAAAATATGACCTCAAGTCTAATATTATGTGTAACAATAATAATATATATACGTCAAGAGATGACCTCAATTTTTATGAAGAAAAAATTATTTGCACATATCACATATGTTAATTTAGTAAATTTAACTAGTTTATTGGCACATGTATTGCACCTGTATGCCAAGTGATCATATGGTATATAATTTATAAAATAATACTAATTAAAGATGTGTAAATAATTATATATGAAAGATTAAACAATATGTGTGAATTATCTACGAGGATTATCGTAGGATGATTTAGAATCGGGTAATTTCATCAAAACATTGTGAAATTAATCTTTTTTATATTCCATATTTCATTAATTAATAATTGTATTAATTTTTGGTTTTTTCTAATGGAAGAAATAATTGTGAGCATTGGTCTTAGGAGCATGTAACTATGTGTGTTTATAGTGTTACATAATAATATACGGGCGTGGAATCACGTAAACATATCGCGTCTAGAAATTCTCATTATACAATTATATCTAAATAATATTGTTTTTTTAAATAGAGCCAGATTAGAAAATCAAAATCACATATTAGTTAGTGAACCCAGATCAGATAGTCAAATTTCATAAATTATTTAAATCTTCAATCACATAACACTAGATTTAATTTTGGTCTTATGTGTTGTAACAATAATATGTATTATGTTAGAAGATGACCTCAATTCTTATGAAGAAAATTATTTGCCCCTATCACATTTGTTAATTTAGTAAATTTAATTAGTTTCTTGGCACGCGTGTTGCACGTGTATGCCAAGTGATCATGTGATATATATTTTATAAAATAATATTAATTAAAGATTTGTGTAAATAATCATATATGAACGATTAAAGAATATATGTGAATTATCTATGAGGATTGTCGTATGATGATTTTGAATTGGGTAAATTCATCTAATAATTATGATTTTTTTTATATTTTTCTCACATTTCATTAATTAATAATTGTATTAAATTTTGATTTTTCCTAATGAAAGAAATAAGATTTAGTTTACTACCTATATTATAACAAGAGTTATATATGTGTGGATTCGATATGTAAAAAATAATTTTGTGATATACATGTAGCACAAGATTGTATATTTGATTACTTGTATAATTATGTTGTTTTAATTAAATGTTAACTAAATATTTAACTTAATTGATCCTTCGAATTCAGTCAACTGATAAATCAACGAGGTCAACTATAAGATTTTTTTAAAAGAATTAAGACTATGAGAAGAATTTCTTTGTGATAGAACTATAGAACAAGTAATACATTTGATAGCTTGTATAATTACATTATTTTAGTTGAATTATAACAACAAATTCACTACTTATCCACATTTACTCACTTACGTAGCTAAAATCTACACACGAACTTGTTGACGTATAGTAGTAATGTCTCGTGCTATAATGTAGTTACAATATTGTCATAAACCAATTTCGTGACCATGATGACACCTATACAATCCCCCGGTAGGAGAACCATTCCCTTTACTTAAAACTCTTTTAGCATGCAAGGTGCGGAAACTCAAATGAGACTATTGACACCTAAGTTTTACCCTCTAATAATCCTATTTAATTATTCAGGATCCTCGAGTCACAAGCGGAGTGAAATATAATTTTTACAAGACGAATATGATTTTACAAAATTATTTCGGGAGTATTTTATCATTTTATTTGATAAAATATCATCTGGTATGTTTATTGAATATCACGTCATGTTGTTACAATATTTTGATCATTAATTATGATTTTAGAATTTTAACGAATAATTATAAAATTAATTGTCTTAAAATTCTGAATTTAAAGACATCAATAATTTCAATTTACGATTAGTACCAAGTTTAGGTTTAAGTGAAGTTCTTGACCTAATTAGGCTATAATTGAAATTATTTGGTCATCTTTTTATTTTAAAAAAATTGACACATTTACAAAATGTGACCATTATTATTTAAAGCTTTTTTTAAATCACATTTTTGGGCCTCTATTTATTTTAAATCGACCGAGCCAAGGTCAATCGACCCAGACCTGGCCCAAACCGCAACAAAAGCAGACAAAGGGTGTAACAACCCATCTAGTCATTTTTAACTAAAGACCCTTATTTGCTTATTTAACCCTTTTCGTAATCTCTATGTTGGGTTTGTGATGCGCGGGGATGGGTGACACGAATCTCGAGGTCTATTTATATGAGTTTCGATTTAAAAAAATCCAAAATAAGTACCTTGGAGTTAGATAGTTTGGCTCAAGATTGACTTTTAAGTAGATGGGTTTGTTTTTGGGTTTCGTCGCTTTCGGTAGCTCCGGTGGATAATTTATGACTTAGTCGAGTCATTGGTTTGCTTCCTGAGATCATCAGATGTATTTTGTGGCCTTATTTATAAAATTCTAATATTTGATTATTCCGAACGATTCTTTAGAAAAATATGTCTTTGCTCGGTTAAATGGAAAGTATGAGGATACGAGTGAGTTTGTAGCACTACTTACCTTAGATGAGTATGTTTGGTTTATATCTGGGGGGTCTGATGAGTGTTTCAGGTGTTTGATGGAAGGATGACATTCTTTGTTGTTGGTGTCTGGTGTTTGCCTTAGTGACACTGTGTTCGCTCCTATGTATCTGCCTCTGTGGATGTTGGCTCGCAGAAGTGCATTTTGAGCTTTTCTGAGATTCCGCTTTGGTGGAGGTGATTTTCACAGCGGCGTGTGCGCCTCTACAAAGTCGGGTGCGCTTCTGCGCTGAGACGAGGTGTCAAGTGACACTGCCTCAGCGAGGTCAATTCACGCGGTAGCGGTTCCACACCAGCAAAATTGATTCTGCTGAGGAAAAATCGTTGGACCGGTTTCCTTTTAAATTCCCTAGGTAAGATCACTTTTCCAAAAATAGTATTCTCGAACCTAGAGCCGCCACCAGTGAGTTTCTAAAGTTTTAAGAGAAATTTCTCCATTTGGGGTAAGATTTCCATCATGTGCGGTTTGGTTTTATGGTTCTATGTCCTTCAATGGTGATAGATTATGAATATGATTTACGTAAAATGATTTATTGCTTCCATTTAAGTATAAGAGAGTTAAGTCTTGATTTAATGGGTGTTTATGGATTAGAATGCTTTAATTATTATGAATTAGTGATGAAATATGTTAGATAATCATGTTGTAGAGTTTAATTTGAGAATAGAAAATGTTACACCCCGTAATTCCAGGACATGTTTATAAGAGCGTACGTAAGAACTCAAAAATGTTAAGAATTGAGACTAGTAAAAATTTATAGGAATTATGGAAATGTCGGGAAACGAAATATTGCGACGAATGGGAGGGTGACACGTGTCACCCCCTTGGTTGGTCTTGGTCGAAATTGACCATGGATAGAAAGGTCATTTGACCAAAGTTAAGATGACCAAGTCTTGCAAGCTAAGAGCTTGAGTTTATTGACTTAGTCAAAGAGCCCACTTGGCTTGATCTTTTAATGAAATGCATCCAAGCCACCCATTTGTTCTAATCTTGACCCTCCATGTTGTTATATAATAACACTAGTAGCAAGACAAGGCTTTCTACACTTAGAGAAATTTGAAAAAAAACTTTGAAGACTTCATAAGGGCTCTTGCTAGGGTTCCAACAAGAAATTTTTTTGTTTGTGGTTCAATAATCTCAATATTTTAAACCAAGGTTCCTAAGGGTATTGTAAGGGTATCTCAATAGAAAGATCCCGGAAAAGTGTCGTTTTTAAATTAGTCGCAAGGTGAAAACCTAAGTCGCTTTCATAGGTTTGGATTGGAAATTGAAGGAAAGTTGTTTGTGAACTTCTAAGGGCTTTAAGTGGCGGATTGGAGTGTCAAGGAAAGGCGCTAAGTTGCTAAGGAGCGACTTCGGATCTTGGAGTTGGATTAAGGTTAGTCAAGGTAAAAATCTTGTTCTCTTAGCGTTATAAGATTACATATTGTAGTAGTTATACATTTTAACAAGCATGAGGTATTTGTATTGAAGATTGATAAGTGTTATGGATATTGGAAGCCTAAAATCCGAAATGACCTTGTTAGTCATTTGAAATTGAAATACAATTTGGTCGATAGTTAGAATCGTCGCATGTTATCTAATTGAAGATTGTAGTTGTTATAATCAATTTCGGCTATATAACATGTTAGACTAAACAACTTGGATTGAGGAAGGAATTGGATAAGACTTTGCATTGTTGTACTTTATGGCCGAAATGGCATTGGTTATTGAATTGCTTGGTATTAATTGTGGGGCAGAATTTTACACGTCTTGTTAGGCGTGTAATCCCCTTTTGTTAACTACATTGTTGAGCCTTGAATGTGGCATGTTTGGTTATTGAATTCGGGCCTTGAAAAAAGTGGAAAAGTACGTAGAAACAAAGGAAGTGCTGTCCGATATTTCGTAGAATTTGGTGACTTTACACTTAGAATATTCTACGTTTGAAGTTAGAAGTTAATAGACGTATTATGGTCATTATAGGTTGACATACTACGTACGGCATATTGGACTTAGCAAGTGGATTGAACCGAAGAGGTAAGTGGAACTTTCTTATCTCTTGAGCATGAGTAGTTATAAATGTATAGTACGGTAGACGTACGAGCTTTAAATGAATTCAGTTTCATTTGGTATCCATGACTTGTTTTAAGAATGTCCAAGTTGGTAGAGTTAGAGAAGTAACTCACTTGTTTTTTTAAAAGGATAAGAATGACTTTGTGTCTAAAGCATAAAGTTAGTATAACGGCTTTATGGGAAGTTGGTTAGAATAACTTTATGGAAAGTTGAAAGAATGGTTTACTCTAGTGATGTAAATAAAGATAAATGGCTTGAAATGTAGAAAGGCAAATTGATTTAAAGGCATCACTTGCTTACAGTTTTAAAGTAAAAAGTCATTTGATTTAGAAGCCTATAAATGTATTTCTAAAAGGTATTGTGACTTGTCTTGAAAAGTAGATATGACTTGATACTACGGTTATTAGTATCTTGGAGTTTTATATGAAAATGAGTCATTTTAAAAGAATAGAAGTACGTAGTGCTTTGGGTTAAATTCCCGGATTTTATAATGACATTTTAGTGCCTTAAGTAAACTAAAATGAGAGTGTATATAAATAAAGCTAATAAGAAGTTAGGGGATTTCTTAACTTGCTTATGTTATGTATGATAAGCCGGTGGTGCTTATGCTATGTATGATAAGCTGGTAGTGCTTATGTTATATATGATAGCCGGTTGTGCTAGGTTATGTTATTCTTGCGGGGTAAACCCCCGGGTTACTACTTATTCCATGGATTTGCTACCCATGATGTGAGTGCGGCGTTTGTACTCATTGCGGGTCCACCGGGCCCATGCGGGTGAAATAGTCCTATGCGGGTGAAATAGTCCCATGCGAGGCGGATGACCTCATTGCGGGTCCACATGACCTATGCAGGTGAAATAGTCCCAGGAGTAGGATTTCTTAATGATACTACGGGCGAGTGGTCCTACTTTGATCATGAGCCTCCTATTTTTTATGCAGTAAGGTATACTCTTGTTTACTCTCATTGTTAGTAAGGCACATTGTACTGTTATTTGAGTTATCATACATGTCTCCAGCTTTATTTTTAGACTTTAGGACTTCATTTCAGTACTTTCAGTTTTACATACTTGGTACGTCTGTTGTACTGACCCCCATTTCCTCGGGAGTTGCGTTCATGCCGCAGGTAGGGGTAAGCAGGTGGTGGATCCTCATTCTTAGGATCACTGATCAGTTGTCAGAAGCTCCATTTCTCCGGAGGCTTGTCTTTTGGTACAGTTTTCCCTGATGTTGTAGATTTATGTACATTCAGGGGTATGACGGGCCCTGTCCCGCCACAGTTGTTATTCTTAGAGGTCTGTTAGTCATATCTTGTTGATTGGGTTGTAAGAACAAAAAATACAACCGTTATTTTTGGTTATGTATATTTCACTGAAGGTGGCCTTATAGGCTAGCCTGTTGATTTTTACTGTCTAGTAATTTATGAGTTTTTGTATGTTTTGCTGCTATTCTCTGATGTATACCTCTAAGGGGTGCCCAGGTAGGGCACTAGTCGCGGGCCCATGGTCGGGTCATGACAAAAGTGGTATCAGAGCAGTTAGTCCTCGAAAAGTGTCTACAGACCGTGTTTAGTAGAGTCTTGATTATCGGTGTGTTGTGCACCACATCTATAATCAGGAGGCTGCAGGACATTTAGGATTGGTTTCCATTCTTCTCTCTCAGAGATCGTGCAGTAGAGTTGTCTTATTAGGTTGAATCCTCTCTAACCTATTCTTATGTATCAGTTATGCCTCTACGGAAGGCGACCAGGGCCCAGAAGGGCAAGGCAGCAGCAGGAGCTGCTAGTGGTACGCAGAGGGTTACTAGGACTCAGGCCCAGACTATGCCTGAGGTTGTGGGTGGGTCGGCGAGTTCAGCCACGCCGACAGTATTAGAGGAGCCGAGAGGGGCCGTAGCTCCAGAGGTTCCGATACCTGAGCCTCCAGTTCCGTAGCCAGGGACAGAGTATAGAGATTACGGAGAGCAGATCAGGTTATTGACAAGCATAGTGGCAGGCAGCGCCGACAGGAGCAGGTAGCTAACCCTAGAGCTGGCAGTTTGAGGATTCGGAATTTTCTGGGTTGTAATCCACCCGAGTTCTATAGTTCGAGATCTGAGGAGGATCCTCAGGAGTTTATTCGGCAGATACAGCGGACTATGCAGGTGCTTAGGGCCTTGGAGACAGAGGCAGTTGTGTTAGCTTCCTACCGGTTACGCGATATTGCGTTGAACTGGTCATGGGAGTTGTCTAGAGGTGTGGATGCTCTTCCAGCTGTTTGGGATGAGTTCTCAGAGGCCTTCCTTGATCATTTTTTGCCTCCTGAGATGAGGAGAGCCCGCGTGGATAGATTCTTGACATTGAGACAGAATGAGAGGACTATCAGAGAGTACAACCTGGAGTTTGACTCATTGGTCAGGTATGCACTCACCATTGTGGCTGACATGGCGGACAGAGTTCATCGATATGTGATGGGGCTAGACCGTTATATGATTCTCGCATGCACGGAGCGCCCTTCAGCCAGGTATGGATATTGTCAGGATGCAGGCTTATGCACAGGGGATAGAGGACAGAGAGAGAGAGGATCAGCCAGACCCAGGCCAGCCCAAGAGGGCCAGGACAGCAGGGTTCCAGGGTAACTTTCGAGGCGGACAACCTCAGCAGCAGGCTAGGTCCACATTTCAGCCGGCACAGAGTGCTCCTTCTCGGTTTTCTGGCAGGAGGTTTGATCAGCCGGGTTATTCAGGCGTGTCGTGGCTCCAGGCTTCGGTTCCTGAGGAACCGGGTTCCACGATGAGGCCACCTTTACCTCGGTGTGGTCGATGTGATGGTTCCCATCGTGGGGGTGTCGTATTCCTCCAGGAGCTTGTTACTTTTGCGGCCAGCAGGGCCATTTGAAGAGAGATTTTCCGACCAGAGGCAGCATGGGTGGTATGGTTCACCGGCAGGTCGATTCTTTGGGTCTTCTTCTCAGGTTACGCGCCCGAGGCGTGGTGTTCACGGACCGGCAGGCCGCGGCAGAGGTCGTGGTGGAGGTCTTAGTTCTAGCGGTCCACAGAACCGCATATATTCCTTAGCCAACCGGCAGGATCAGGAGGCTACCCCGGATGTCGTCACATGTACATTATTGATTTTATGTTGTGACGTTTATTCTTTGATAGATCCAGGTTCTACCTTGTCCTATGTGTCCCCTCTTATTGCTGGTAGAATAGGGATAGAGCCGGTGTCTATAGAGCCTTTTGAGGTAGCTACGCCAGTGGGTGATTCGGTGTTAGTTGAGCGGGTGTACAAAGATTGTCCGATGTTTATATACAGTCGAAAGACCCTAGCAGACTTGATAGAGTTGGAGATGACAGATTTCGATGTCATTATGGGTATGGACTGGTTGGCTTCTTGTTATGCCAACGTTGACTGTAGAGACAGGTTGGTCCGATTCCAGTTTCCTGGTGAGCCAGTTATCGAGTTGAAGGGCAATACAGCGTCGCCGAGAAGTAGGTTTATTTCTTACCTCAAGGCTAGGAAGATGGTTCAGAAAGGGTACATCTATCATCCGTTCGTATTTGATACAAAGAAATGAGGTGCCGCTTCTTGATCGATTCCGTGGTTAGAGAGTTTCCGGATGTATTCCCAGATGATCTCCCAGGTATTCCTCCGAGAGGGAGATAGAGTTCAGATTGACACGTTGCGGACACTTACTTATATCTATTCCGCCATACAGGATGGCACCTGCTGAGTTGAGGGAGTTGAAGGACCATCTGAAAGATTTGCTGGAAAAAGGCTTTATCAGGCCTAGTGTTTCTCCCTGGGTAGCGTCGGTGTTGTTTGTAAAGAAGAAGGATGGGACACTGCGTATGTGTGTTGATTACAAGCAACTGAATAAGGTAACCATCAAGAATGTATACCCTCCCGTGATTGATGATTTGTTTGACCATTGCGAGTGCGAGGTGTTTCTCCAAGATAGACTGCGGTCCAGTTATCATCAGTGCGAGTTAGAGAGGCAGATATCCTAAAGATCGCATTCAGACCGGATGGGCACTATGAGTTCGGTGATGTCTTTCGGTTTGACCAACGCCCAATGTATTTATGGATTTGATGAACCGTGTTCAAGCCATTTTGGATACGCTTGTTATAGTATTCATTGATGACATCCCGTTTATTCGCGTGCAGAGCGAGCATGCAGATTACTGAGGACGGTATTGGGTCCTCCGAGCCGACAATTGTTCATCAAGTTCTCAGTGTGAGTTTTGGTTGGCCTCGGTGGCATTCTTGGGCACATTATCGTGGTCGGTGTTCGTTGATACGACAAAGATCGGCGGTCAAGTCTTGGTGAGACCTACTACTCCGACCGGAGTGCGCGATTTCTTAGGTGGCGAGTTATTATCGTAGGGTTGTGGAGCAATTTGCTTCGATATCGACCGCTGACTAGCCGACTCGTAGCCTAAGTTTCAGCGACGGCTTGTGAGAAGAGCTTCCGCCATCAAGGAAAAGTTGACGACGGCTCCAGTTCTTACTCTTCCCGAGGGGTTAGAGGGCTACGTGATTTATTGTGATGCCTCGGGTATCGGGCTAGGGTGCGTATTGATGCAGCACGGCAAGGTGATAGCCTATGCTTCCCGGCAGCTACGGAAGCATGAGAGGAATTACCCTACTCACGACTTAGAGTTGGCCGCAGTTATTCATGCCTTGAAGATTTGGAGACATTATTTATACGGGGTTCATGTGGATATTTATATAGACCACAAGAGCCTCCAGTACATCTTCAGGCAGAGGGAGCTGAACTTGCGGCAGAGACGGTGGTTAGAGTTATTGAAGGATTATGATGTTGATATCCTATACCATCCGGGAAAAGCCAACGTGGTTGCAGATGCTTTGAGTCGTAGATCTATGGGGAGTCTGGCAGAGGTGCAGCCAGATAGACAGGACATGGTCCGTCAGATCCATCAGCTAGCGAGCCTTGGGGTTCGGTTGGTCGATACCGATGATAGTGGGGTACGGTTTCGTGAGGTTGTTGAGTCTTCCATCGTTGAGGAGGTGAAGAGGCGACAGTATGAGGATCCAGTTATGATACGGTATCGAGATACGGCTCTTCGAGAGGAGAAAAGTCTATTTGAGGTAGCGCCTGATGGGGTGCTAAGATTTGAGGGCAGATTGTGTGTTCCCGATGTTGCAGGACTTCGATGGAGATTCTCGAGGCGCACAGTGCTCGTTACTCTATTCATCCGGGGTCGACTAAGATGTACCATGACCTCAGATGTATGTATTGGTGGGATGGCCTGAAAAGGGACGTGGCAGGGTTTGTTGCTCAGTGTCCGAATTGTCAGCATGTCAAGGTTGAGCACCAGAAGCCCGGTGGGCTATTGCAGGCGATTGATATTCTGACATGGAAGTGGGAGGTGATCAACATGGATTTTGTTACAGGGTTACCTCGTACTCAGAAGAAGTGTGATTCCATCTGGATTATTGTAGACAGGCTGACGAAATCAGCCCACTTTCTTCCATCAGACTACGATTCTACCGAGGATTATGCTAGATTGTATATCAGGGAGATTGTGAGACTGCACGGAGTTCCTATATCGATTATATCAGACAGAGGAGCCCAGTTTATGGCTAACTTCTGGAGGTCTTTCCAGAAGGGGTTAGGGACACAGGTGAGTCTCAGTACTGTGTTTCATCCTCATACCGACGGACAGGCAGAGCGTACTATCCAGACAATTGAGGATAAGATGCGGGCCTGTGTTATTAATTTCAGGGGTAGCTGGGAGGATCATTTGCCTCTTGTGGAGTTTTCTTATAACAACAGCTACCATTCTAGCATTCAGATGACGCCATATGAGGCTTTGTATGGGCGGAAGTGTAGGTCACCGATTGGTTGGTTCGACGTGGGCGAGGTGTTATACCCCGTATTTCCAGAGTATGTACGTAAGGACGTACGTAGAAAAGTTTGTGCCTTAAAGTGCAAGGGCCGAAAATTATTTGTTCACAACACCCGATTAGAGTCGTTTTTCGACGAAACGTTTTACACAACTCGCGTAGGGTAAATTCCGGCTATGACATTTTTAATTTTTGCGGATTTTTCCGAGAGACGAAACATTTTGGACCAACGAGAGGGCGACACTTGGCACCCTCTCATTGGTGGGCTTTGGACGGCAATTGGGACGAAATGGGTGAGTGGGAGTAGGTAGGATATTTTGTGATATTTGTGTGGTAGATGGATAAGGTGCACATGGATGAATCTTGACCCTACACTTGCCTTGCACTTGGCATGATCTTGGTCATTGGTTGACCATGGCTTGACCTATAAATACCCCTCCCCTTTGAAGACTTCTTCATCCATTCTACAAATCTCCAAGTCTTGAAATTCCCTCCCCTCTCTAGTAGTGTTCTCGCCCCTCCCCTTGTGAGGCCTTAGCCGAGAGTCCTCCCCCCTCGTCGAGAGTACCCACTCCTAGTGGGGTTGGTAGAGGGTATACACCCCCTCGTGGTGTTGTCTCGTATAAATACCCCTCTTGGTAGAAATACTCCATAAGTATTGTTACTATACCCAAATTACCTTAGCCGTATACCTTGTAGTATTCCAAAAATACCTCTATACGTAGAGCCCGGAAATACTACCTAAATGTCCTTTTTGTCTCAAACCGAAACCCTAAGGAAAATCTTCATAGTTGGTTGGAGTATTAAGAAGAAGTTGCGTAGAACTTCTAAGGGTTGTTTGGAGCGGGTTGGAGCACCCGGAGTAGGAGCTAAGCGTTGCTAAGGATCGACATCTATACTTGGATAATTATGGGCTTATCGAGGTAATTATCTTGTCCCCTATCAGAATTGGAAAATACATGTTGTAGGAATATATAGTTGAAGTATACTATATATAGAACTGAACATAGTTTTGCGGCAATGTCTTTGGACTTAAGCCCGAATCTAAAGAAGAGAATCAATCAGAATTACGTAGGATCAGACATGAGACTTGTGTAGTTTGACTGATAGGAAGTCTTTGCCCGATTTTCCGTAGGATCTTGTATCTAGATTTATTCTACCGAGTAGTCTAGACTTTGATAGACTTGTATGACCTGTATAGGTTGAATGTTCTGCGAGTAACATGTGCTACTTGAGAAGGTGGACCAGGCTAGCCGGGTTATAGCCGTGGAGCGATTTGCTAATAGTCGATAATCGTCGGGAGGTATGTGATTCTTCCTATCCTCTTGAGCATGATATTTTAAAGAATATATATATAGTACGGTAGACGTACGTGTGTTAACTGAATAATAATTTCGGCAATGTCTCCGGACTTAAGCCTGAATAATAATTACGGCAATGTCTTTTGACTTAAGCCTGAATAATCTTGAAGTATTTCAAAAGAATACTGAATCATTTTTAACAGAAGAGTAATACTTGGTTTTAAAAGCTTAAGAGTTATACTAGCTTTATGGGAAGTTAGGTATAACGGCTTAAGAGAGATAAAAAGAATGATTTATTAATTTAAGAAGTTAAGAGACTTGATCTTAAAAGATAAGAGACTTGACTTATTTGAATTTTGTTAAAAAGTGTGAAACCTCATTCGTGAGTAATGAGTATTTTGGTTTTCAAAAGGAATGATGTTTTACTGATTTCGGAAATCAGAATGAATGTCGAACAAACCACAGCAGCGCTAATAAAGGGAAATGTTTTGATTAATAAAGTATTATTAAAACCAGTAGAAACTTCCATCTGCATAGAAGCTAAGATGAGACAAAATGATATTACATTTCCTAGATCATGGCTGCTGTAATAAGATTGTTATGAACAAGAATAACCTACTCACACATAAGGTATATGTTTCTCAAATTGTTTTAAAAGATTAAAACTATGAACTACAAACCTTTCGAAAATGAGAAACTTGAGTAATTGAAATTAGGCAAACTTGGAACGTTTGGAAAAGAATGTTGTTACTTGATTTTACAAAGAGAAGTGTTTTGATTTACTTCAAAAGATAATCACTCTATTTTCATATACTACGGGTATTGTGTGACTTTTGTGAAAGTAACGTATCTTTTAAAGAGTTAATGTATGAAGTACTTTGGGGATAAAAACCCGATCTTGTTAATCATATAGTAGAAAGTACCTTGTGTGTATAACTTGATTGTGTTGGTTTGTGATAGCCTTGTAATACTTTCTTGTTGATTTGTTAAGTAAACATGCTAGAATGCTACGTGTGTTAGGATCTTGTGATGTTTGTGTAAAGGGGTTTCCCTTGATTGTGCTTATGTTGTTTAAACGATAAGCTGTTATGTTAGTATTGTATCACTCATGATTCCGGGGGTTAAGTCGCCTCCGATGCGGGTAGACTTCGGTAGTCTGTGTGACCTATGATTCGAGAATACCTTATGCGGTGCAGTGGCTATGCGGGCTGCGGAGTTCGTGTTAGTGTGCGGCCTTTGTGGTCATGCGGTCTATGTGGCCATGCGGACGGCGAGTCCAGGACGCTGCCGGGGAGTAGCTACCCTCGATGCGGGGAATACCTCATGCGGGCCATCGGAGTGGCTTATGCGGAGCTGCGGGAAGTTTCAGGGCTAGACGCGCACATTAGATACTGCGGGCGAGTGGCCAGCTTTGATCATGTGACGGTTTAGACAGATTATGATACAGTTTATGACCTTGATGTACTGTGGGTTTTGGTAGTCGGCTATGCCTTCGTACTTACCCCGTACGGTTTTATGATGACACAGGTGGGACCTGGTGTTCATGTGTATTCCTTGGTGCTTTTATATCATAGAATGCCTGCAGTGAGGAAGGTATTCCACGGGCATGATTGATGTTGTGGGCGTGAGACCCATTGTTATATTTGAGTGATGACTTTGAGGGTGTGAGTCCCTGACTTGACATGACTGCTTATTTATTGTGAACTGTAGTTTGATTATCATACATGTCTCCTGCTTTATATAGACTACTATGATTTCATTTACAGTATTTTCAGTTTCACATACTTTGTACCTGTTATCGACCTCGCCCGGGTGCGTTCATCTGCGAGTAAAGGTACACCAGTCGTTGATCCTCGCTCTTAGGGTCACATTTCAGCGTTTGGGAAAGCTCCGTTTCTCCGGAGGCTTATCTTGGTATAGTCCCCTGTTGTTGTAGGTGCTTACATTTTCAGGGGTATGACGGGGCCCTGTCCCGTCGTTGTTGTCATATCATTCGTAGAGTGCATGAAATCTTGTTGTGGCGGGGTTGTAATGGGATGTAACTGTTCAAATTGTCATTTATATATACTGAAGGTAACCGTTTTGGTTAGCCTGTCTTCTTATTTCACTGTCTTATTGCATTGACTACATGTTATTGTTTTATATTCCGCTGATTTTCTCTGATGTATGACTACTTGGGTGCCCGGGTAAGGCACCAGTCACGGGCCCCGGAACGGGTCGTGACAAAAGTGGTATCAGAGCAGTTAATCCTCGGAAAGTGTCTACAGACCGTATCTAGTAGAGTCTTGATTATCGGTGTGTTGTGCACCACACCAATAATCGTGAGGCTATAGGATATTTAGGATTGGTTTCTATTCTTCTCACTCAGATCGTGCCTTAGAAATTTGTGTTGTAAGTTGGACCCTCTAACGTATTTCTTTCCCTCACCGCTATGCCTCGCGTAGGCAAACCTGTGCCCAGGGAGGCAAGCGGCGGAGGCTGAGTAAATCTGAGGGTTCTGGCGCAGCCCAACCATCACCGAGTTAGGTGCTTCATTCGGGAGTTCTGCGACGCCCCTAGCCCCAAGAGTTTTAGCACGGCGGCGATTCCTCTGCGACCATGATATATGAACCTTCAGTTCCACGACCGGGGACAGAGAATATAGATTGCAAAGAGGCGACCACATTACTAGCTATGGATTTGACCACCAGAGAGTATACCGACGTCCCGCGAGTCTTGATGACTATCTAAGAGAGGGTTGTGCGAAAGTAATTCTTCAGTTAGGCTTGAGCATGGCACGTATGCGGGCTTGTGCGGCGAGCAAGAAACGTAGAGATCGACGGGTTAACGGCGACGAGAAGAGGGCGAGCAGCGAGTCCTTTGGTAACTTTCGAGGTGAATTGCCTCACCAGCCATTAGATATGCACCTCCGCCGGTCGAGTGGTCCTCGCGGGTTCAGGACGTTCGGACTATGCAGGAGTTGGTCAGAGCTCCAGAGTTTCCGGTTCACAGCTACACATAGGTTCCAACCAGCCGGATTCAGTTTTCCCTCGGTGTTCACAGTGTGACAGACGTCGTCCCGGGGAAAGTCGTCTTTTAGTTGGTACTTGTTTTGCCGGCGGCCGTCAGGGCCATGTATCGAAAGGATGTCCTAGTAAGAGGACTCATCCTTCAAGATCGGTGGGTAGTTCGTCACCTTCCTTAGCTATCGCCTACAGGCGAGGTTTGAGTAAACGACTAAGGGAGCGAGCGAGAGATACAGGTATATCCTTAACCCTCTAGAGATTAGTACGTATGATGAGATGAGTATATCTTAAGTATATTGTGATTAGAAATCAGGGTTAGTAACCGGGAAGGATTGGGGATAAGGGAAAGTGTGAGCCTTAGAGCTTTTTACATAGAGACCTTAGAGGCAAGGCCATCTTGGGTAAAAGATTTATATTTTTACGTTTAACCCTTGTCGGAGTGCATGGTGCACGTGAGCTATATTGTGTGATAAGTCCCTGGGTAGTGTGAAATGAAAGGGGGTAGTTGAACTAAGAAGACCGCTAGGTTTTTCGTAACGTATTTAGTGAGAGTTTTCCTTCGGGGAGCTAGTGTTTTGCGCGTTGCCGGGTCGGGTTGAGGCCACGTTGCGGGTCAACCCGCGGCCTGTATGGTGGTGGGGTCAGTTTGTGGTGGTCCCGCTTTGTGTTAGGGTTATGAGGGTGTTAGGCCCAAGTTTAGTTAACCATCATACGAGTTCGTGGATGCGTTGACGATGGTCGGGCGATGGGGTCACCGTCGTGTCTTTCGATCAAGACCGCTTTACTCGGCAGAGGTTATGCGAGATGTCGCGTCGAAGGTTGTAAAGGCTGCAGGTGCCTACCTTCACCTTATGGCGACATGGAGCTCGTGTTACTGCTGTTTCTTTTACGGAAGTTTTACGAGCGTGGTTAGGAACTCAGGTGAGTCTCAGAATCACATTCGCCCTCGGGCCAGTGTTTGGATTTCAGGGGTAGTTGCGAGGATTGTTGTCTCCTGTTGAAGGAATGTTTTTAGCTACCATTTCAGTGTTCGGATGTTGCCTTATGAAGCCTTGTAGGCGGAAGTGTAAGTTCTTGGCCGATTGGTTTGATGTTGGAAAGGTTGAGATAGTTGGTTCAGCTTGTTCCAATTTGTGGATAAAGTGAGGCTTATCTAGAAGAGGTTTTTGGCAGCTCAGAGAAATCGTGCGGATTATCGGCGACGACGCTTAGAGTTCAGGTTGACGGTCGGTCTTCTTGAAGGTACCACCCCGGGATAGGGTGTGACGAGTTTTGGAAAACAGAGGAAACTTAGCCCGAGTTACTTTGGGCCTTTTGAGTTCATGTGAGGGATAGGCCAGGTTGCCTATATATTAGCAATTGCCGTCCGACTTAGGAGGCAGTGCGCCCAGTCTTTCGTGTTATGATCGAGAAGGAAATCGGAGATCCATCCAGAGTGTTCCCAGTTAATGATGACCAAGTTAGAGATAGTAACCCCGAGATTTGGAAAGCGGCGAGAATAAATGTGGTAAGTTATGAGAAAGAGTTCAAATGTACGAAAAGGGTACGACGAGTAAAGGAAGAAGCGAGCATGTATTACGAGCATATTTGTGATCATTACTTTGGTGATATTAGAGGTGTTTCCTCGAGGGCTCGGATGTAAGAATTTGCGCAGGTGTTCCTGTGGCCAGGTGTGGCAGGATTGTTTTCGTAAGTATAGCAGTGAAGACTATACTGACGCATGTTTATTTAGAGACTTAGAAGGAACATTCGGGACGAATGTTTCTAAGGAGGGGAGAATATTATACCCCGTATTTCCAGAGTATGTACGTAAGGACGTACGTAGAAAAGTTTGTGCCTTAAAGTGCAAGGGCCGAAAATTATTTGTTCACAACACCCGATTAGAGTCGTTTTTTCGACGAAACGTTTTACACAACTCGCGTAGGGTAAATTCCGGCTATGACATTTTTAATTTTTGCGGATTTTTCCGAGAGATGAAACATTTTGGACCAACGAGAGGGCGACACTTGGCACCCTCTCATTGGTGGGCTTTGGACGGCAATTGGGACGAAATGGGTGAGTGGGAGTAGGTAGGATATTTTGTGATATTTGTGTGGTAGATGGATAAGGTGCACATGGATGAATCTTGACCCTACACTTGCCTTGCACTTGGCATGATCTTGGCCATTGGTTGGCCATGGCTTGACCTATAAATACCCTCCCTTTGAAGACTTCTTCATCCATTCTACAAATCTCCAAGTCTTGAAATTCCCTCCCCTCTCTAGTAGTGTTCTCCCCCTCCCTTGTGAGGCCTTAGCGAGAGTCCCTCCCCTTGGCCGAGAGTACCCTCCTAGTGGGGTTGGCGAGGGTATCTCCACTTGTGGTGTTGTCTCGTATAAATACCCCCCCTCTTGGTAGAAATACTCTCCATAAGTATTGTTACTATACCCAAATTACCTTAGCCGTATACCTTGTAGTATTCCAAAAATACCTCTATACGTAGAGCCCGGAAATACTACCTAAATGTCCTTTTTGTCTCAAACCGAAACCCTAAGGAAAATCTCCATAGTTGGTTGGAGTATTAAGAAGAAGTTGCGTAGAACTTCTAAGGGTTATTTGGAGCGGGTTGGAGCACCCGGAGTAGGAGCTAAGGGTTGTTTGGAGCGGGTTGGAGCACCCGGAGTAGGAGCTAAGCGTTGCTAAGGATCGACATCTATACTTGGATAATTATGGGCTTATCGAGGTAATTATCTTGTCCCCCTATTGTAATTGGAAAATACATGTTGTAGGAATATATAGTTAAAGTATACTATATATAGAACTGAACATAGTTTTGCGGCAATGTCTTTGGACTTAAGCCTGAATCTAAAGAAGAGAATCAATCAGTAATTACGTAGGGTGTATTCTGAGACATGTAGTTTGTGGATGGGAAGTCTTTGCCCGATTTTCCGTAGGATCTTGTATCTAGATTTATTCTACCGAGTAGTCTAGACTTTGATAGACTTGTATGACCTGTATAGGTTGAATGTTCTGCGAGTAGCATGTGCTACTTGAGAAGGTGGACCAGCTAAGCGGGTTATAGTCATGGAGCGATTTGCTAATAGTCGATAATCGTCGCGAGGTATGTGATTCTTCCTATCCTCTTGAGCATGATATTTTAAAGAATATATATATAGTACGGTAGACGTACGTGTGTTAACTGAATAATAATTTCGGCAATGTCTCCGGACTTAAGCTGAATAATAATTACGCAATGTCTTTTGACTTAAGCTGAATAATCTTGAAGTATTTCAAAGAATCTTGAATCATTTTTAACAGTAAGAGTAATACTTGGTTTTAAAAGCTTAAGAGTTATACTAGCTTTATGGGAAGTTAGGTATAACGGCTTAAGAGAGATAAAAAGAATGATTTATTAATTTAAGAAGTTAAGAGACTTGATCTTAAAAGATAAGAGACTTGACTTATTTGAATTTTGTTAAAAAGTGTGAAACCTCATTCGTGAGTAATGAGTATTTTGGTTTTCAAAAGGAATGATGTTTTACTGATTTCGGAAATCAGAATGAATGTCGAACAAACCACAGCAGCGCTAATAAAGGGAAATGTTTTGATTAATAAAGTATTATTAAAACCAAGAAACTTCCATCCGCATGTAAGCTAAGATGAGACAAAATGATATTACATTTCCTAGATCATGGTCATTGTAATAAGATTGTTATGAACAAGAATAACCTACTCACACATAAGGTATATGTTTCTCAAATTGTTTTAAAAGATTAAAACTATGAACTACAAACCTTTCGAAAATGAGAAACTTGAGTAATTGAAATTAGGCAAACTTGGAACGTTTGGAAAAGAATGTTGTTACTTGATTTTACAAAGAGAAGTGTTTTGATTTACTTCAAAAGATAATCACTCTATTTTCATATACTACGTATTGTGTGACTTTTGTGAAAGTAACGATCTTTAAAGAGTTAATGTATGAAGTACTTTGGGGATAAAACCCGATCTTGTTAATCATATAGTAGAAAGTACCTTGTGTATAACTTGATCGTTGGTTTGTGATAGCCTTGTAATACTTTCTTGTTGATTTGTTAAGTAAACATGTTAGGATGCTACGTGTGTTAGTATCTTGTGATGTTTGTGTAGCGGTTTCTTGATTGTGCTTATGTTGTTTAAACGATAAGTCGTTATGTTAGTATTGTATCACTCATGATTCCGGTTAAGCCGCCTCCACGCGGGGTAGACTCAAAGCGGTCTGTGACCTATGATTCGAGAATACCTTATGCGGTCTCAGGTGGCGCGAATCAAGGGAGTTCCAAGTTAGTGTGCGGCCTTTGTGGTCACGCGGTCTACGTGGCTACGCGGACGGCGAGTCCAGACGCCGCCGGAGTAGCTACCCTCGATGCGGGAATACCTCACGCGGCCATCTGAGTGGCTTATGCGAGTCGCGGAGTTCGTGGCTAGACGCGCATTAGATATCTGCGCGCGAGTGGCCGCCTTTGATCATGCGACGGCCAGACAGATTATGATACAATTTATGACCTTGATGTATCGTGGGTTTGGTAGTCGGCTATGCCTTCGCATTACCCCCAGACGGTTTTATGATGACACAGTGGGACACCGTGTTCATGTATTCTTGGTGCTTTTATATCATAGATCGCCAGCGATGGCAAGGTATTCCACGCATGATTGATGTTGTGGCGTGAGACCCATTGTTATATTTGAGTGATGACTTTGAGGCGTGAGTCCCCGACTGACATGATCGCTATTTATCAGAATTGTAGTTTGATTATCATACATGTCCCGCTTTATATAGACTACTATGATTTCATTTACGTGATTTTCGCCACATACTTGGCAATTGTCAGATCGACTCCTTCGGCCGCGTTCATGCCGCAGTAAAGGTACACCATCGTTGATCCTCGCTCTTAGGGTCACGATTCGGTGTTGGGAAAGCTCCGCTTCTCCGAGGCTTATCTTCGTATAATCCTCGTTGTTGTAGTGCTACATTCGTGGTATGACGGCCCCGTCGTTGTTGTCATATCATTCGTAAGTGCAGTAATCTTGCTGTGGGCGGGGTTGTAATGGGATGTAAATCGCTCAAATTGTCATTTATATATACCAAGGTAACCGCTGGTTAGCCTGTCTTCTTATTTCACTGTCTTATTGCATTGACTACATGTTATTGTTTTATGTTCCGCTGATTTTCTCTGATGTATGACTACTTGGGTGCCCGGGTAAGGCACCAGTCACGGGCTCCGGAACGGGTCGTGACACGAGGTTCAGTTGGTTGGCCCAAACTTGATTTAGAAGGTTGTGGATAAGGTGAAGCTTATCCAGGAGAGATTGTTAGCAGCTCAGAGTCGGCAGAAGTCTTATGCAGATAATCGGCGTCAACATTTGGAGTTTCAGGTAGACGATTGGGTCTTCTTGAAGGTATCACCCATGAAGGGTGTGATGAGGTTCAGAAAGAAGGGGAAACTTAGCCCAAGGTACATTGGGCCTTACCAGATCATCCGTATAGTGGGAAAGGTTGCATATGAGTTGGATCTGCCATCGGATTTAGAGGCAGTACATCCGGTCTTCCATGTTTCTATATTGTGGAAGTGTATCGGAGATCCATCGAGAATTTTCCCAGCTAGCGAGGTCCAGGTGACAGAGGGGTTATCGTATGAGGAGAGTCCCATAGCGATACTCGATCGTCAGGTCAGGCGACTGCGGACCAAGGATGTGGCTTCCGTCAAAGTCTTTGTGGCGGAAAGATAATAGGAGGAGATGACTTGGGAAACGGAGGAGGACATGTTGAGCAAGTATCCTCACTTATTCTATATACCTTCAAGTAATTCATTTCCCTTATTTGTCAAGTTTTAATTAAAGTATTTTTTGCTTAAGTGTTATTATGTGGCCACGTGGCATTATTGGTATGTAGGGGTTGTAAAAGGACTATGTCGCTATTTATAAGATTGACTCCGAAAGAACATTCGGGGATGAATATTTCTAAGGGGGGAAGAATGTTACACCCCGTAATTCCAGGACAAGTTTATAAGAGCGTACGTAAGAACTCAAAAATGTTAAGATTTGAGACTAGTAAAAATTTATCGGAATTATGGAAATGTCGGGAAACGAAATATAGCGATGAATGTGAGGGTGACACGTGTCACCCCCCTTGGTTGGTCTTGGTCGAAATTGACCATGGATAGAAAGGTCATTTGACCAAAGTTAAGATGACCAAGTCTTGCAAGCTAAGAGCTTGAGTTTATTGACTTAGTCAAAGAGCCCACTTGGCTTGATCTTTTAATGAAATGCATCCCCTCCATGTTGTTATATAATAACACTAGTAGCAAGACAAGGCTTTCTACACTTAGAGAAATTTGGAAAAAAACTTTGAAGACTTCACAAGGGCTCTCGGGTTTGCTAGGGTTCCAACAAGAATTTTTTTTGTTTGTGGTTCAATAATCTCAATACTTTAAACCAAGGTTCCTAAGAGTATTGTAAGGGTATCTCAATAGAAAGATCCTGGAAAAGTGTCGTTTTTACATTAGTCGCAAGGTAAAAACCTAAGTCGCTTTCATAGGTTTGGATTGGAAATTGAAGGAAAGTTGTTTGTGAACTTCTAAGGGCTTCAAGTGGTGGATTGGAGTGTCAAGGAAAGGCGCTAAGTTGCTAAGGAGCGAATTCGGATCTTGGAGTTGGATTAAGGCTTGTCAAGGTAAAAATCTTGTTCACTTAGTGTTATAAGATTACATATTGTAGTAGTTATACATTTTAACAAGCATGCGGTATTTGTATTGAAGATTGATAAGTGTTATGGATATTGGAAGCCTAAAATCCGAAATGACCTTGTTAGCCATTTGAAATTGAAATACAATTTGGTCGATAGTTAGAATCGTCGCATGTTATCTAATTGAAGATTGTAGTTGTTATAATCAATTGCGGCTATATAACATGTTAGACTAAACAACTTGGATTGAGGAAGGAATTGGATAAGACTTTGCATTGTTGTACTTTACGGCCGAAATGGCATTGGTTATTGAATTGCTTGGTATTAATTGTGGGGAAGAATTTTACACGTCTTGTTAGGCGTGTAATCCCCTATTGTTAACTACATTGTTTAGCCTTGAATGTGGCATGTTTGGTTATTGAATTCGGGCCTTGAAAAAGGTGAAAAAGTACGTAGAAACAAAGGAAGTGCTGTCTGATTTTTCGTAGAATTTGGTGACTTTACACTTAGAATATTCTACGTATGAAGTTAGAAGTTAATAGACGTATTATGGTCATTATAGGTTGACATACTACGTACGACATATTGGACTTAGCAAGTGGATTGAACCGAAGAGGTATGTGGAACTTTCTTATCTCTTGAACATGAGTAGTTATAAATGTATAGTACGGTAGACGTACGAGCTTTAAATGAATTCAGTTTCATTTGGTATCCTTGACTTGTTTTAAGAATGTCCAAGTTGGTAGAGTTAGAGAAGTAACTCACTTGTTTTTTTAAAAGGATAAGAATGACTTTGTGTCTAAAGCATAAAGTTAGGATAATGACTTTATGAGAAGTTGGTTAGAATAACTTTATGGAAAGTTGAAAGAATGGTTTACTCTAGTGATGTAAATAAAGATAAATGGCTTGAAATGTAGAAAGGCAAATTGATTTAAAGTCATCACTTGCTTACAGTTTTAAAGTAAATAGTCACTTGATTTAGAAGCCTATAAATGTATTTCTAAAAGGTATTGTGACTTGTCTTGAAAAGTAGATATGACTTGATACTACGGTTATTAGTATCTTGGAGTTTTATATGAAAATGAGTCATTTTAAAAGAATAGAAGTACGTAGTGCTTTGGGTTAAATTCTCGGATTTTATAATGACATGTTAGTGCCTTAAGTAAACTAAAATGAGAGTGTATACAAATAAAGCTAATAAGAAGTTAGGGGATTTCTTAACTTGCTTATGTTATGTATGATAAGCCGGTGGTGCTTATGCTATGTATGATAAGCCGGTGGTGTTTATGTTATATATGATAGTCGGTTGTGCTAGGTTATGTTATTCTTGCGGGGTAAACCCCCGGGTTACTACTTATTCCATGGATTTGCTACCCATGATGTGAGTGCGGTGTTTGTACTCATTGCGGGTCCACCGGGCCCATGCGGGTGAAATAGTCCTATGCGGGTGAAATAGTCTCATGCGAGGCGGATGACCTCATTGCGGGTCCACAGGACCTATGCGGGTGAAATAGTCCCAGGAGTAGGATTGCTTAATGATACTACAGGCGAGTGACCCTACTTTGATCATGAGCCTCCTATTTTTTATGCAGTAAGGTATACTCTTGTTTACTCTCATTGTTAGTAAGGCACAGTGTACTGTTATTTGAGTTATCATACATGTCTCCAGCTTTATTTTTAGACTTTATGACTTCATTTCGATTTCGATTTTACATACTTGTACGTCTGTTGTCGACCCCATTTCTCGGTGCGTTCATGCCGCAGTAGGGTAGCGGTGGTGGATCCTCATTCTTAGGATCACCGATCGGTTGTCGAAGCTCCATTTCTCGGAGGCTTGTCTTTTTGTGCAGTTTTCCACGATGTTGTAGATTTATGTACATTCGGGGTATGGCGGGAGCCACTGTCATACGATTGTTATTCTTAAGTGCATTAGTCATATCTTGTGGATTGGGTTGTAAGAACAAAAAATGCAACCGTTATTTTTTGTTATGTATATTTCACTGAAGGTGGTTTATCGGATAGCCTGTTGATTTTTACTGTCTAGTAATTTATGAGTTTTTGTATGTTCCGCTGCTATTCTCTGATGTATACCTGAAAGGGATGCCCAGGTAGGGGCACTAGTCGCGGGCCCAGGGTCTGGTCGTGACAGAAACCCATTTGATTTGAGGAGAAATTCTAAGGTTTCCAAATTGGGGCTTTTTGTATAATGTTCAATTGAAGGTCCAAATGAGTATAATTTTCTAATTAACTTAAGGATATGACTACCTAGTACGTATTGATGGTGTTTGAATAATAAATTTTGAGTCTTAGTGACGTGGGCCCGTGGTTGGTATTTGAAGTCATAATTTATTTTAGGATTAAGTCTGTGTATTATGTGTAATTCTTATATTAATGAATAGTATATGCGTAATTAGACTTCGATTATCACGAGGCACAGTGGAAGGGCAAGGCTATCACAAAGATTTGACTGTTCGAGCCTCTACTTCGGCCCAGAGGTAGGCTACGATTTAATTTTACAAGACTTCGATAGAAGTGCGTAATTAGTTATAAATATTGAGGGGTGTTTGGCGTGTTTGGGGGTCCCACTCAAACGGTTGAGTGGGTACCGGTATTGAAATTTGATGATGGGTGATTTGGGGAATCAACCTTAAGCTGATTCTGACTGCTGATTGATTGGACTTATCACCATTATCTGGGCTCGTCGCCATACTTGTTATCGTTGTGCTTATTCATCACACATATTTGATATGATATCCTGATGGTACTTGAATTATATGTTGTATTTCTGCAAGTATGTGATATTTATCTCTATACTTAGTTACATCTCATTACATCATGATTTCTTGTGTTCTATTGTCATTGCATTCATACACGCACGGTTCTGATGATACTGATATTGGAGTGGTATGAAAATATTGTGGGTTCAAGGGACCAGAACGGTAAGAACACTATGAGATCATTGATAACATTGAGATGATGATATTACAGATGGCTCGGGTTGCATGCCGCAATAGATATGATGATACGTGGAGGGACGAGTTGAACACCTGTAACAATTATTATTATTCAGCCAAGTGCTGGGCTCCGATAGAAAATTCCTAAGAGGTATATGGACTTCGCGGGTCCCTCATGGGTGGCTGATCATAATAAAAACTTGACAGCCTGTATACTGGAGGATAAAAGTATCTGTCGTAGGCATTACATTCATATCATACATATATCATTTCATTGATTATATGTGGATGGACTTGGTTCTAGATTGATTATTGATGACTTGGCAAGATTTCGGAATATGAAAGGATTGTATTTGTTCTTAATACTTGGATCATTATTATTGAACTCTTCTGGAATGGGATGGTTAGTGATTATGAAATCTTACTTGAAAATGTGATATGTGAATTATGTGAACATTACCTGGATTATTGAACTGTTAGTATAGGACTACTTATTGTCAACTTGATATTTATCTCTTCTTATGTATCTTCTGTCGTTGTTGGCCTATGATGTCTACGGGGTACATTGTGTACTCAGCTACACTTGCTGCATCATTTTTTAATAAAAATACAGATCCCACTACCAGTTCGCGAGCTCGAGTGTGAGTCCGAGCAGGTAATCTACAATATATAGTGTGAGGATGCTACCTCTCACATGCCTTGGATG
The DNA here is from genome assembly GCA_029844215.1 of Przewalskia tangutica. NCBI lineage: Eukaryota > Viridiplantae > Streptophyta > Magnoliopsida > Solanales > Solanaceae > Przewalskia > Przewalskia tangutica. Next base: position 113,481,701 of record CM056718.1, read on the forward strand.
CTATTTTCTTATTTATGTCTTTTACTTATGATCGAGAGACACATTCAAATATTTATGTTATCACATTCAGTTTTGGCTCTATGTTGCCCTTGACTTTCATATTTGTATCAGATTATTAGTGCTTTTGTATTCGTAGACCAAATTTTGGGGGATTTGTTTGTTTCTTAGACTTTTATTCCGCATTTATAACATGAGATATATTATTTAGTATTTTGTTATCTTTCCGCTTTCATTTATATTATATCATGTGAGTGATTCGAGAAGTGGTTCACCTACCTATGGAAATTGTGCGGGTGTCACCACGGTCCCGGAGTCGTGATAAAGGGAAAAATCCCTTCTCATTTTAAAGCTTCACGATTGAAGGGTTTGAAAACCCTAGTCGCACACCTGCATTTATACCTGTCTAAGGGGTCGGGTTGACCCGGAACCGGATCGGTCGACCCGGTACAAAATCTGATCCGGTCCGGACCAGTAAGGCTTACCGGGTTGGAGGTTGGTTTGGCCCCGACCCCAACCCGCACGGGTTATACAAAAATCCTGGGGCCGGAGCAGTTGGAAACCAGAACCTACCGATTAGCATTCCGAATCGATGAGAAAAAATTTAAAAAACAAATAAAAGGGTTGTTGGTGCCCAACGGTAATATTACCGTTGGGGCTGGGGGGAGGGGCCAACGGTCAGTGGACCGTTTGACTTTTTTTTTGTTTATTATTTATTATTTATAAATTACATTTTTACCCTTTAAAAAATCTATAAATACTTTATATTCTTCTCATTTTTATCACATCATTATTTCTACAATTCTCTCAATTCTCATACTCTCTTAATTCTCTCTATTATTGATTCTCAAGTTATTATTATTATTATTATTATTAATTTTCAAAGTAGCAAGACGCAAGACTTCGAGCTTCGAGTTTCAATTGAGGTCTGAATCCCGAAGTTTGGTACACTCTTTTCATTCTCTAATTATTTTATTAAATTGTCATATTTATTTGTTGATTATTTAAATTAAATATTTTATAATGGATAAAGGTAAAACTATTTCAAGTGGCTATAAAATCTAAAAGTTCTTCATCATCTAATCAAAATATAGATTATGATCAAATAGAAGAAGATTTTGAAATAGAAGATAATTATTATGATAATGCTCATATAGATAATATTGTTGAAACTGAAACTCATACACCTACTAGTGTGTCTTCTGTCAATGTTAGTACTACTAGTCGTAGACCTCCTTTACCAATAGTAAGGAGTAAGAGAATAAAGAGTAAAGTATGAAACTTTTATGATAGATTTGGAGACACTGATAGAGTTAGATGTATTATTTGTGGGCAAACTTATAATCATGGTAATGACGCGGGGACGTGAACTTTAGTTAGGCATGTACAGAGAGTTCATCCGACACACTGGTTAACAATAAATTAAGTATAAAATATAAAGATGCAGTTACATTATTTGATAATTGAACAACTCTGCTACTAATCTTCGTTCTAGTTCTGCTTCTATTTTGTGTCTACATCTGCAGGATTCAATGAAGACGATGATAATAAATCTAGATTCTAGATATATGGAGCACTTTTACAACAACACAAGTTGCGGCGGAACCGCGAAAACGGGACTGGAATTTCAACTCCAGATTTAGAGGCTATGGACTATGGAGTATCACAAATTCAATCAACCTATAAATTACGAAGAACTTTGTAAAAGGATGCATAATATGTAAATAAAATTATTATTACTTAATTATGTACTCTTATTAACATTATGAATTATGAAAGTTCGAAAGTTTACCTCTTTTCATTAGTTTTTTATTTTATTATCTCTTTAGTTGTTATTTCATATTTGTTAATTTATGTCTACTAATTTAATAAATTAATAAAAGTATAACTATAATATAAACTATAAAGTATAAAGTTATAAAATAGAAATTTAACTTTAAATTTTAAAATATAAAACAGAAAACTATATTATAATATTATATTACATATTTAATTTGAATTAAATTAAATTTTCGAAATAAAAAAACGATGCAGTGAGCTCAACCCGAATCCATGGCCGTAAGAAAATCCGGTAGTGAGCAGGTTCGGTAGGCGATGGCAAATGGGCGGTTCAACCCGATAATCGGTCCAGAACCAGTTCAACCCGGTAGGACTACTAGTCCGGTCCAGGTTGATCTGTTACACATGTATGCGTCCATTGCCAAAGATGGCAAAGGTCAACTATACGCTCATTTTGCCACAATCATGGTCCGGTCAAAACGGGTAAGGGCCTCCAGTACGCCACAACCTACCATACCCCGAACCCCAAGGTGAGACTACCCCTCGGTTCCTTTTGCTTTTTCTACGATCATTTTGTGATTCTTGTCTCATTCTGATTTCAAACTCTCGATTTTCATTGGTTGAGAATCATATGGTGGGAATTTCCCCCTCAAAATGAGTTCTCCCATATCGATTTGTTGGGGTATGCTAGGGTTTCGACAACCCTATAAATCGACTCTCTTTTCTTCATTTTCAAGAAGTTTTCAGAAGTTGAACAAAGTTTTGACAAGTTTAAAGGTCCAACTTCAAAATCTTTGGCATTCACATTTGAGAGCTATTTTTCAAGTTAAATCCGATCATTGTTTTTCTTAACTTGGGATCCAAGCCCTTTGATAGAATCATAATCTAGCTTAACTTGATCGTCACAACTAAAACCTTCCCTTTTATGTGTGTTTGCGAGTTTGAGGTGCGGAGAAGGAAGAACAAGCTTACCCTTCGATCCTAAGATGCCTCCTTACAAGATATTTCCATTCTCTTGTCTTTAGATTCAGTAGATTTAGTTCAAGAATGTGATATTACAGTAGATGTGTGTTGATTGAAAGTATTGTGATGACTTAAGCCAGCATATGTAGGCTTAGTATGTTAGTTTAAGACTTGTTTTAATCATATATAGGCTGTTTAGTTAACTTAATTCCTAATGTATGTTAACTTAAGGTATGTTTTAGTTAGATGTAGGCTGATTAAGCTATATGATGTTAAAAAAATGTTAGATTAAACAAGTTTAGTCATATAAACTGATTTGAAATGCCTAATATGTAAGTATGAAGCTTGTCCTAATTATATAAAGATTGTTTAAGTTAAAGGATGTCTAATATGTTAGCTTGAAGCTTATCTTAGCTATTTATGAGCTGTCTAAGTTCTTGTCATGATTATTATGAATTAGTTTAGGATTTCAAGCACGTATAGTTAATATGATGCCTAAGTTTGTCAATTTGAAGTTTGTTTAGACTTGTATGAGCTATTTAGGTTAAATATGATGACTCCTGTATTAGTGAAATATTAGTTTGGCTGCGTGTAAGCCAATTAAGTTATGAAATCTGCCTAAAAATATGTGTTACGTGATTGATTAGAATGTTAAACTGATTAGCATGATATATAGTTATGTTGACATATTTAAACCTAAATGTTGCATAACCTAACTGTGACTGCCTTATACATGACTTCTAGTAAGTCAAGTCATAATTTAGGATCAATATATAGGTTTAAAATTGGTTTATGTGATGTCAATATTTGTTAGATGTACTTGGATCAATTGTTGTAGTTACTAGAGCTATGATAGCGTTGAAACCTGCCCTTTAATGGACCTGTGGGATGGTAAATTTACTTTAAGTAATCATGAGCATGTTGGAGCCTTTAAAGGTCATTTGTAGTTGGTTCTGGGACTTTCTTAAGTTTATAGATTGTTTAAAACCTTTGTCTCTTTGATGATTTTGAAAGATATTGTCATTCTAGCTTTAATTCTATGTTCAGGGGAATTTGAAGTAATCTATGATGCATAATAGAATGGAAAAGATATGTTTTAGGCCTGAACAATACCCTATCTCACTCTAAGTAAAAAATGGAAATAGATATCCGTTTTAGTTCTTTACTCCAACTTTGATGTCATTTTTGAGTCCTAAATGAGTCTGATGGATAAGGGGTGTCTTGTTGTGTGTGTATCAATCTATCAATCAAGTCTAATCCATGATAGGTTAGAAATGCACCTGTTAGGATAGGAGTTGCATTAGTCTCAATATGCCAACATGCTGATCCATGTTATGTGCACTATTTGCTGATCTAAATTTGAAATAAGCTTAGCATAATTTCTTGTGGTCTGTCAAGATTGTCAGTTTTTTTCCTAAGATTGGCATGCTTTGTTTAACACTCTTGTATAGTTTAGAGCCTCATTCTATCCCATATAGTTAGCAGCTAAACTTGTAGACCTTGCTTGTATGCATTTTGTTTCCATATGTGCTAGCTACGTATCCCTAATGCCATGTCATGTTCTTGTCCAATATATGCTTGAACCCCATAGCATGATCCCAATAGCCTTGTGGATGCCTTAGTATAACTTGTCTCTGCCTATGTGTAAACTGCATTACCTGGTTTGCATGCATGAATAGTGAAATAATAAAGATTCAGGATCCTTCTGTTAGTTGTCTACAGTTGCATAAGAGTAAGTTAGGATAATCTTCATCAACATTGCTAGTTCAAAAAATTGATTCATAAGGCTTTGTTGTATGCCTGCATATTGGTTAAGTCAAGGTGCTATGTTTGTTTACCTTTGTGTCCATACCTGCTTACATTTAGATATTAGAGTGTCTAGGGAGATTAGAATATGACTGTAAACATGCCTACTAGTATGTTTCTATTAGTATAATGTGATTAAGAGACTTGACATTCAGCTTCATAATCTTACATGTTCTTTCTTGTGTTCTCAATCCATGTGAAACTGGCAATCCTCAGTAAGCATCAACAGCAGGATCTCTCTTCAATTCTTGTGTGGATTTATCTTCAATTAAATGATAATATTAAGTGTTATTTACAGCGTGCCAGTTCCTCTTATCTTTATATGAATCTGGTAGTTCTTACAAGGTCAATCTCAGTGTTGTTTTAGATAGCATGTGTTGAGATATTAGTATTGAAAAGGGAAATGCTTGCGTTATACATTGTATACTGTCTCCCTCTGAAAATTGTTGTTCTTCTTCTTCTTCTTTGTGAGCACTGATATACACTCGATATATAGTTTATACATCAGATATACTTTGTATATCAGGTGTATAAATGTGTATATCCTCATATATATATCATACATGATTGTGTTTATTGGGTCAATCACATTTATATTAACCATCCTTGTCTCTCTTCATTGTCATGACTGGGCCTAGCCCACCTGCTTTGTTCTCCTTTCTTGTTGACCTCTGCTTACATTACCAATTATTGGGCCGAGCCTAGTTGTTTGTTTTCTTTTCTTCATGTCGTCGCTTGTTTGCTTTGATTTGGGCCTTCTTCTGTGTTTGAACTTGAATTTAATTTGGAGTGATTATGTGTTTTAACTTAGTCTGTACATGATAAGTCATAGATGCTTTCTAACTTGAGCATTTATTTTCCCCTCTTCTCTGTTACCGATGCATACTGAGATGGGCCTTTGGGCCTGTCACTCCTCTGGGAAGCCGAACTAGACATTCTTTTATCAAGTCCTCATATGTAGGCCCAACTATGAGTGAAAATAGAAACTGATGGGCTTAGGTAGGCCCACCAGCCTAAATTCAATATCTTTCAATTTATTCTATTTGTAATACATATGTATTATTTGTAATAAAAATACTTTGTATATTATTGGAACCACTATAGTTACAAACCTAGGATAGACAAACGATACCTACATCGTTTAGAATAGAATCGCCATAAATGATGTTTTCAAAACTTGACTAATTTCTGATTTTAAATGGAAACTGGGATGTTTCTTATGCTCTTAAAAGGAATTGGAACCAAAAAATGAATTTCAAAGGATGTCAAAAATGAGTTGGACTATTTTGGACTTGCTAAAATTGAATCGGTCTATTTTGGGGCGTAACCAAATTAATTAACTAAACTGCCATTTTTTAAATCCAGACTTTGACTTAACAATGTGCTAATTTTGAACCAAATGCTTAAACAAAATCCGCACTGTTTAAACAGATTTTTGATTTAAATTTGGGCCGACATTGACATTTTGAAACTGATTTTTTTATGGGCTGAGCCCAACCAAATGATTTTAAGGAATAGGAAACACTATCTTGAATTTGAGTTAGATGTGAGATTTCGAACATTGTATAATACCTTGACTTTGTGATATAGCATGAAAAAAGGAAAATTGTTTTTCTTCTATTCTTTCAAAATTCAAAACTTGACATTACAAATGGATTACACTCTTTCCAACTTTAAAAGATTTTTAAAATGTGCAAGTGATATTGAATAATTTATTGGGCTAATAGTGGTGTTCTACTCAAATTAATCTTTAGTATTCGTAGGTCAACCATATTCTACGAATCCTTAATATCAGGTTGTCTAATACCTTCCTCGGGGGATCACCAAAACTCTTAACTCGACTCTGGTTTAGATAGGATTTTTCATTAAATTGAATAAACTCTTTCAACTTGATTTTCCTAATTTACGTATAAATTAGGTGCAACTCTAAAAATAATTATCCGACTTAGAGCACCAACAACCTCATAGTAGCTTTTATGCCTCCGCGAACCATAACAGATGGCGACCCCGCTGGGGATAAACCTAGGTCTAACCATAAGGGTTCCAATACAACATGTTTTAAATGATATGAATTGCTTATGTGTTTAAATTTTTGCAATTATAACTGTCATTCATGCATTTTATGCTCCGTCAAAGACACGCACACACTCGTATCAGTGCACAAGGATGATTATGCCGATTTCACAATCATCCTATAAAACAAAAAACATTTTCTTAGAACACGTCAAAGATGGAGTTGGTTTGCGGTCGTCCAACAATAGACAACGGTTCACCCTAGGTAGTCCACTCGGGTTCCTTAGTCATTTGCTAAACCACTCTAGTACAACTAGAATAGAGCGAAGCCAAATCCCTACTGAACTAGGACATGCTTGAATTAGACAGGTTTCGAATATCTCAGACCTATCTGGACCTATTAGACTGATTGTCTCGTGTCTTGATAGTCTATGACTCGACGACACTACATCCAACTACTTGCTATGTGGAAGCATTAAAAATGTGCCTTATGTGATAAACCATTGTCCTTTGGAGTGAAAATTAATCATGTTTTGTTTTGTAGATGTATAGAAATCTGAAATCCGGCATGGTTATTATCACAATACCTTTTTAGGGAACATGGTGACACCTACATAATCCCACCACGTAGGTGAACCACTCCCAACTCATTAAACATGGTGAAATATACGTAAAAGCGGAAGAACTACAAATACTACATACGTTGTCTCATAATATAATGCGGAAAAAAATGATAACTCCGTTACATCCAAAATAACCCCAAAGTGATCCAGTTTGTGGGTGCAAGGGAACTAATAAGTCTGAAAAATGGGCAGGCAGACCAAAACCAAATACAAGTCTGAAATAAGTCTCTCAAAAGCAAGAAAAAAACTATGATAAAGAATAGGGTATGCTGAAGATAACATCCTCACCCTCAATACCTCAATACCGAGGATTAGATGTTCGAACTCAGCCACGTGGTCTCGAGCTGGTGGTCGGATTTGTATCTGCATCAAGAAAAGATGCAGCAAGTGTATCATGCGTACACAACGTACCCCCGTAGACATCTATCATGACCCCAAATCACTAAGTCATGTGGGCACCTACCTATCCCACCTCGGGATGTGAACCCTTCCCTTAATCATTCATTCAACCCAATAAAGTAATTAAGTGGAAATAATAAGAGTCTAAATCAGATCATAAATATCAAGTGCGGAAGTACGAATGCTAATACACCCTAAGAATAATGGTCTGACATAGTACAAGAGCTATTACCAATAAATCTAAAAATCTGAATAATACATAATATCAATGGAAATACTGTCTCGGAATAAAAGTAAAGACAAGTAATATGAAGAGTCTCCGGGCAGCGGATCATCCAACAAGCTCACCTTAAAGACTCGGCAGTAGCATCAGATCAGTCTCGAGGGGTACAGGTAGAACCGATCTGTTATACCCCGTATTTTCAGAGTATGTACGTAAGGGAATACGTACAAAAGTTTAGCCTTAAAGATTAGGCCAAGTTCGAAATTGTGCACAACTCGCTTAAAGAATCGTTTTCCGACGAAACGTTTCCACAGCTTTCGTAGGATAAATTTCGGCTATGCCATTTCTAATTTTTGCGGATTTTTCCGAGAGACGAAACATTTTGGACCAACGGGAGGGCGACACTTGGCACCCTCCAATTGGTGGACTTCAAATCGTCCATTTGGACGAATTGGCTAAGCATTGGCACGTTTTTTGTGCCTTGTGCACAAGTCAAGGAGTTGGTAGGATATTTGTGTATAGTTAATCCTCACCCTACACTTGCCTTGCACTTGTCTAAATCTTGGCCATTGGTTGGCCACTTCTTGACCTATAAATACCCCCCGTAAGATGAAGAGTTCTTCATCCACAAAGCTTTCCAAGTCTTGAAAATCCTCTCCTCTCCCTTTGTAGATCTTTTCGTCCAACACTCCTCCCTCCTCTTGAAGGCCCTTGGCCGAATACCCCTAGCCTAGCCAAAAATCTACCCCCTCCCTTGGTAGAAAAGTTGTCTTCTTGTATTGTTATAATGCCCAAAATACCCTAGCCCAAATACCTTACTACTTAGTAGAAGTTGTGAAGAACTTCTAAGGTTTCCTTGGAGCATACAACTTAGGAGCAAAACCTTGCTCAGGCGCGACTTTTTCTAGGATATTATTGGGCTTACCGAGGTAACTAATCCTAACCCTCTGTTGAATTAGAGAATACTTACTGTTGTAGTATTAGAACAAGTATTACATACTTAGAAGAATATCACGAATAAATTGAATCTATTACCACAGAAGGGTTTAAAGAAGAATAATCAAAAGCGTACTTACATGGGTGTTTTCACTGATGAACTTATATAGCTCACCGGGTAGGGAAGTGCTGCCCGACTTTCCGTAGAATTATGAACCCTCTGTTTAGAATGACCATCAGAGTAGTCTTTGATAGATATCTGTGACTATTATAGACTGAATCTCTGCGCGCGACATATTCAACTTGGCAGGTGGTTTTCGTTGAGAAGGTATGTGATTCTTCCTAAAGCATGATATTTTACAATATATATATAGTACGGTAGACGTACATGTGTTAACTGAATAATAACTACGGCAATGTCTTTGACTTAAGCCTGAATAATACTTACGGCAATGCCTCACGGCTTAAGCTCAATAATAAAGATCGAAAGCATTTCAAAAGAATCTTGAATCATTTTTATGAAGAGAACTAATCGGTTTTAAAGCGAAGCTTAAGAGTTATACTAGCTTTATGGGAAGTTGAGTATAACCACTTAAGATTGATACAAGAAACAAGTTTGACTATGTGTGTATAATGCACTTAAATTGAATTGTGAAAGAATAATAAGATGGTTTGATAAGTAGACATGATATGATGCTATGTGTGTTAGTGTCTTGTAACGTTTGTGAAAAATAGTATTCTTGTTGTGCTTATGTTGTTTAAAGATAAGTCATTACGTTAGTGTACCATCACTCACCTCTTGAGATGATACAGGGGTTAAATTTGCCTCCGACGCGGGGTAGACTCAGTGATGCAGGACCGTGATTCGAGAATACCTCATGCGGGTCCAGGGCCTATGCGAGCTACGAGTTCGTGTTAGTATGCGGGGTTATGCCTCACGCGGTCTATGTGGCCATGCGGACAACGAGTCGGGGCGATGCCGAGGTAGCTACCCTCGATGCGGGGTTATACCTCATGCGGGCCCGTGTGAGTGGCTATCACGGACTCGAGTCGAGATTAGGCTTGCAGAGTGATAATACGGCGAGTGGCCTGCTTCAATCATTCGCGGCCTAGAAAAGACTATTCTGATTTACTATTGTTGCTCTTGTTTGTGATGTGGCACTATGTGCGGGTTCCTCGTTGTTTCATACATACTTGCAAAGCTTTTAAAATGATATGTTTCATTTAAGTATTTCTGATTTCATATACTTAGTACTGTTATCTCGACCTCCTTGAAGTGCGTTCATGCCGCAGTAAGCGGCAGTGCTAGATCCACATTCTTAGGATCTCTACGTTGGTGTCGGGAGCTCCATCTTTTCCGAGGCTCTACTTTTGGGTATGATCTCTCTGTTGTAGATAGTTTTTATGCAGTCGAGTATGGCGGGGCCCGTCGCCATAGTTGTATATTTCCTTAGAGGTGCATAGTCATGTTATGCGATGTCGGATGTATCGCTAAACCATGTTTATATATATATCGAAAGCGTGTTTTCTCACATAAGCGTGTCTATTTTATAAACTGTTTCATGTCTTGCTTTATATTTCCGCCGATTACTACGATGTATGACTACTTGGGTGCCGTGAAGGCACGATCCACGAACCTGGGCAGTCTTGACAAAAGTGGTATCAGAGCAGTTAATCCTCGGAAAGTGTCTACAGACCGTATCCAGTAGAGTCTTGATTATCGGTGTGTGGTGCACCGCACCAATAATCAGGAGGCTATAGGATATTTAGGATTGGTTTCCATTCTTCTCATTCAGATCGTGCTTTAGAGTTGTGTTATAGGTTGGACCCTCTAACGTATTCCTTTCGTAATGCGATTATGCCTCCACGTAAGCAACCCGGGCCCGAAGGGCAAAGCGTAGGAGGCGCTAGCGAGACACCCAGAGTCACGAGGCTCGTGCCCGATCTATACCGAGGCGGCGAGTTCTATGACGCCGCCACGGCCAGCGAGACCACATACCACACCTCGCTCCACGGCACAGGCGGAGGTTAGGGTACTGAGAGATGCCCAACTTTTGGCTAAAGTTGTGGCCCGATCTGAGAGAGATTGGATGCGGCGGTTCAGTTCAGCTCGGCTCGATCGCGCGTGGTACACCCGAGGCGAATAGTTTGAGGCTACGAGATTTCTTGAGTTGTAGCCCGCGAGTTTCTGGTCGAGGCGGAGGATGATCGCAGGAGTTCATCCGTCGGCTTGAAGGATCGTGAGGTGATCAAGGCCTCGAGAGGCAGTCTGTGACCCGGTTCGCGTCGGGTGCGTGATACCGCGATCGATTGGTTTGATTCATGGGAGTTATCCCGAGAGAGCACGCGTCCCACTACTTGGGATGAGTTCTCGAGGCTTTCCTCACTCACTTCTTACCTCCACGGATGAGAGGCGCGGGCGGATAGATTTTTACCATCGAGGCGAGAGAGGGCGCCGTCGGAGTACAATGTCGAGTTTGATTCATTGGCTCGATATGTCCCAAAGATTGGTAGCGATATGGAGGATAGGTACACCGCTATGTCAGGGCTGAAACGACTATATGGCCGAAGTCATGTGCGGGGTTTCTCTCGGCCGTATGGACATTACCGCATGCGTGCTCACGCCCTTGGATGCGAGCGCAGAGGTCGGCGAGTGGGCGACAGCGGCGAGAAGAAGGCGGGGCGGGAGGTCTTCGGTGGTTATCGTGGTGGCGGCCTCAGCAGCGATCTAGGTTCGCACCACGGCCGGCTGAGCACTCCTGCACCGTCCTCGGCCTGACGGCGAGTTTTCGCGGGCGCACTGTGGCCCGTGGCTTCGGGCGTCGAGTAGCGAGTGCGGCGATCGGGACCACCCCCCCATTGTGGCCGATGCGGTAGATCCCATTACGGGAAGTGTGGTACTACTTTTGGAGCTTGTTACAGTTGTGGCGGCAGGTCACTGCGGCGGATCGGCCGAAGCGTGGCGGTGGTAGGCTCGGCCGAGGTTCTTGCGGCTTCATCATCTCCTCTGATTACTCGCCGGGGCGAGTGCTCATGGGTCGGCCAGTCGCGGCAGGTCGTGGCTCGGGTCCCGATTCTAGCGGTCCTCGAACCGCATTTATGCTTTGTCCACCGACAGATCGAGGCCTCACGATGTCGTCGCCAGTACCTTATCGGTTCGGGTTTGATGTGTATGCTTTGATAGATCCGGTTCTACTGCCCTATATATCTCCCTTGTTGCTAGTAGGATAGGGATAGAGCACGAGTCCATGAACCCTTTTCGAGGTAGCTACGCCGATGGGTGATTCGGTGGTAGCTCGGCGGGTATATAGAGCTTGTCTGTGACCATTCTGATCGTCGGACCACTGCCGACTTGATAGAGTTGGAGATGATTGACTTCGACGTGATTATGGGGATGGATTGGCTAGCTTCTTGCTACGCCAATGTAGACTGAGAGAGAGAGTAATGCGGTTCCGGTTTCTGAGAGCCGGTTGTTGAGTGGGAGCACGGTATCGCCGTAGGTAGGTTTATTTCTACCTCAAGGCTAGGAAGATGGTGCGAGAAGGGTATATCTACCATCTCGTTCGGGTGTTTGATCAAACTGCGGTACCAGATTTTCATCGATTCGATGGTCGTGAGTTCAGACGTGTTTCGCATGACCTCGGGTATCCTCCGAGAGGAGATCGAGTTTTGTATTGACATATTGCGGACACTCGGCTATTTCTATTCCGCCATACGTAATGGCGCTGCCGAGTTGAGAGAGTTGAAGGATCACTTAGAGATTTCTTTGGAGAAGCGGCTTCATCGGCCTAGTGTTTCTCCCAGGGAGCGCGGTATTGTTCGTGAAGAAGAAGGGCGGACGCCGCGCGTGTGTTGATTACGGTGAACAAGGTGACCATTAAACAGATACCCTTCCCGTGATTGATGATTTGTTCGACCCGGTTGCGGTGCGAGATGTTTCTCAAGATTGATCTGCGATCGGGCTATCATCAGTGCGAGTCGAGAGAGGTGGATGTCCACAGATCGCATTCGGACGATGCGGGCATTATGAGTTGGTCATGTCTTTTGGGTTGACCAATGCTCGCGGTATTCATGGATTTGATGAACCGAGTGTTCAAACCATTTTGGACACGCTTGTGATAGTGTTCATTGATGATATCTTGGTTTATTCGCTCGAGGCGAGAGCATGCGGAGCATTTGAGGCTGTCTTGTGATTCTCGGGACCAGCAGATTATGCACGCCAAGTTTTCCAAATGTGAGTTTTGGTTGACTTGATGGCGTTTCTTGGGCATATTGTGGTGATGGCATTCGAGTGAATCGGCCAAAATCGGCGATCGAGGACTTGGCCGAGACCTACTACTCCGACGGAGGTTCGCAGTTTTCTGGGCCTTGCAGGTTATTATCGGTGGTTCGTGGAGAAGTTTGCTTCTATCTCTGCACCATTGACTAGGTGACTCGAGAGCGGCCAAGTTCCGGATGGTGATGCTTGTGGCGGGGTTTCGATTCTTGAAAGAGAGATTGACGACCGCCCCGTTCTTACTCTTCCGGAGGTCCAGCGGTTATGTTGTGTATTGTGATCGTCGGGCATCGGGTTGGGATGTGTGTTGATGCGGCATGGCAGAGTTATAGCATATGCATCCGGCAATTTGAAGAAACACGAGAGGAACTACCCACCCATGATTTGGAGTTGGCGGTGTGATTCACGCTTTGAAGATCTGGAGGCACTATTTGTATGGGGTTCACGTGGATATTTATACGCACCACAAGAGCCTCCAAGATATCTTCACCCGGAGGAGTGAACTTACGGCGAGACGGTGGTTAGAGTTGCTTAAGGATTACGATGTTGATATCTGTACCACGGGAAGGCCAATGTTGTGGCGTATGCTCTTAGTCGTAGGTCGATGGGAGCCTATCGGATGTGCGGCTAGAGAGGAGGACATGGTTCGTGATTTGCATCGATTAGCGAGCCTTCGTGTCCGCTTTGATTGATTACGATAGCGGTGGGGTTAGAGTTCGTGAGGTTGCCGAGTCTTCCATCGTCGAGAGGTGAAGAGCAACAATTCGAGGATCGGCTTTGATTCGATATCGTGATACTCTTCGTGAGGGCAAGGGTCCTTGAGGTAGCACGGATGGGTGCTAAGGTTTGAGGGCGCATCGTGTGTTCCGGATGTTTGAGACTTGGCAGCGAGTTCTTGGGAAGCACACAGCGGCGTTACTCTATCCATCCGGATCGACCAAGATGTACCACGACCTTAGATCCGTGTATTGGTGGGATGGCTTGAAGAGAGACGTTGCGAGTTCGTAGCTCGATGCGTGTTGTCGGCAGTGAAGGTAGAGCACGCAGGCACGGTGGTTTGTTACTGACGATTGAGATCCCGACACGGAAGTGGGAGGTAATCAACATGGACTTCATCACGGGATTACCTCGCACTCGGAGGAGACATGATTCTATATGGGTTATCGTCGACGGTGACGAAATCAGCCCACTTTCTTCCGTCGGGGCGACTTTTCGGTGAGGATTATGCGGACTTTACATCCGAGAGATCGTAAGACCGCATGGAGTCCCTACTCGATCATATCGCATGGGAGCCGGTTCGGCTAACTTCTGGAGGTCCTTCCAGAGGGTTTAGGGGCAGTGAGCACGAATCGCATTTCATCCACGCATGACGGACAGGCGAGCGCACTATCGCACTCTGAGGATATCTGCGAGCTGTGTTATTGACTTCGATGGTAGTTGGGAGGATCATTTGCCTCTAGTTGAGTTCGCGTATAATAATAGCTACCACTCCAAGATTCGGATGGCGCCTTATGAGGCCTTGTATGGGAGGAAGTGCAGATCGCCTATAGGTTGGTTCGATGTGGGCGAGTGCGGCTAGTGGGACCAGATTTGGTACAGCGATGGATAAGGTAAAGCTTATCCGAGAGCGACTATTGACAGCTCAGAGTCGACAGAAGTCGGATGCAGATCATCGTCGTCGGCATCTTGAGTTCGAGGTTCATGATTGGGTTTTCCTAAAGGTGTCACCCATGAAGGGTGTGATGAGATTCGGGAAGAAGGAAACTCACCCTAGGTATATCGGGCCGTTTCGCATTGTCCGCAGGTAGGCAAGGTTGCCTATGAGTTGGATCTGCCGTCCGATCTGGAGCGATGCATCCGGTTTTCACGTATCTATCTTTGAGGAGATGTATCGGATCCGTCTAGGGTACACCGATTGGCGATGTCGGTGGCCAGGGGTTATCGTATGAGAGACTCCCATAGCGATAGTCGATCGTCGAGTTAGGCGTCTGCGGACGAAGGACGTGGCTTCCGTCAAAGTCTTGTGGCGGAACGAGCTCAGAGAGGAGATGACGTGGGAAGCCGAGGAGGACATGAGGCAGAAGTATCCTCACCTATTCCCCACACCTCCAGGTAATTCACTTTCCTACTTGTAAATTTTCGTTATCATTATGCCTAAGTGTTGTTTTGTGGCCGCGTGTGGCATTTGCAAACTGTTTAAGTTATGAAGAATCTTATCGGTAACTGTCTTGGGAAGGAACATTCGACGAATGTTTCTAAGTGGGGAGAATGTTATACCCGTATTTCGGAGTATGTGCGTGAGGAATACGTACAAAAGTTTAGCCTTAAAGATTAGGCCAAGTTCGAAATTGTGCACAACTCGCTTAAAGAATCGTTTTCCGACGAAACGTTTCCACAGCTTTCGTAGGATAAATTCCGGCTATGCCATTTCTAATTTTTGCGGATTTTTCCGAGAGACGAAACATTTTGGACCAACGGGAGGGCGACACTTGGCACCCTCCAATTGGTGGACTTCAAATCGTCCATTTGGACGAATTGGCTAAGCAATGGCACGTTTTGTGTGCCTTGTGCACAAGTCGCGAGTTGGTAGGATATTTGTGTATAGTTAATCCTCACCCTACACTTGCCTTGCACTTGTCTAAATCTTGGCCATTGGTTGGCCACTTCTTGACCTATAAATACCCCCCTTAAGATGAAGAGTTCTTCATCCACAAAGCTTTCAAGTCTTGAAAATCCTCTCCTCTCCCCTTTGTAGATCTTTTCGTCCAACACTCCTCCCCTCCTTGTGAAGGCCCTTGGCGAATACCCCCAGCCTAGCCAAAATCTACCCCCTCCCTTGGTAGAAAAGTTGCCTTCTTGTATTGTTATAATGCCCAAAATACCTAGCCCAAATACCTTACTACTTAGTAGAAGTTGTGAAGAACTTCTAAGGTTTCCTTGGAGCATACAACTTAGGAGCAAAACCTTGCTCAGTGCGACTTTTCTAGGATATTATTGGGCTTACCGGGTAACTAATCCTAACCCTCTTTTGAATTAGAGAATACTTCGTAGTAGTATTAGAATAAGTATCAAATACTTAGAAGAATATCACAGAATAAATTGCTATTACCACATAGAAGGGTTTAAAGAAGAATAATCAAATCAGACTTACATAGAATTTGTTTTCATGATGAACTTATATAGCTCACCTGTAGGAAGTGCTGCCCGACTTTCCGTAGAATTATGAACCCTCTGTTTAGAATGACCATCGAGTAGTCTTTGATAGATATCTGTGACTATTATAGGTGACTCTGCTGCGCGACATATTGACTTGGCGGTGGTTTTATTTGAGAAGGTATGTGATTCTTCCTAAAGCATGATATTTTACAATATATATATATATGCGGTGAGCGTACGTGTTAACTGAATAATAACTACGGCAATGTCTTTGACTTAAGCCTGAATAATACTTACGGCAATGCCTCACGCTTAAGCTGAATAATAAAGATCAAAGCATTTCAAAGGAATATCAATCATTTTTATGTAAGAGAACTACTGGTTTTAAAGCGAAGCTTAAGAGTTATACTAGCTTTATGGGAAGTTGAGTATAACCACTTAAGATTGATACAAGAAACAAGTTTGACTATGTGTGTATATGACTTAAATTGAATTGTGAAAAGAATAATAAGATGGTTTGATAAGTAGACATGATATGATGCTATGTGTGTTAGTGTCTTGTAACGTTTGTGAAAAATAGTATTCTTGTTGTGCTTATGTTGTTTAAAGATAAGCTGTTACGTTAGTGTACCATCACTCACCTCTTGAGATGATACCGGGGGTTAAGCTGCCCTCCGTCTGGGGTAGACTCGGCGATGCAGGACCATGATTCGAGAATACCTCATGCGGGTCCAGGGCCTATGCGAGCTACGAGTTCCAGGTTAGTATGCGGGGTTATGCCTCATGCGGTCTATGTGGCCATGCGGACAACGAGTCCAGGACGATGCCGAGGAGTAGCTACCCTCGATGCGGGGTTATACCTCATGCGGGCCCATGTGAGTGGCCTATGCGGACTCCGGGAGTCCAGGATTAGGCTTGCAGTGATACTGGCGAGTGGCCTGCTTGAATCATTCGCAGCCTAGAAAAGACCTATTACGCTTACCTATTGTTGCTCTTGTTTGTGATGTGGCACTATGCGGGTTCTCGTTGTTTCATACATACTTGCAAACTGTTTTTAAAATGATATGTTTCATTTAAGTATTTTTGATTTCATATACTTAGTACTGTTATCGACTCTCCTTCGGCTGCGTTCATGCCGCAGGTGGCAAGGGCAGTGCTAGATCCACATTCTAGGATCTCTACGTTGGTGTCTGAGCTCCATCTTTTCCGAGGCTCTACTTTGGGTATGATCTCCCCGTTGTAGATAGTTTTGTACGAGAGGTATGGCGGCCCTGTCCCGCCATAGTTGTATATTTCCTTAGAGGTCTCAGTAGTCATGCGATGTCGGATGTAACTGCTAAACCATGTTTATATATATATGCCGAAAGGCGATGTTTTCTCACATAAACTGTGTCCTATTTTATAAACTGTTTCATGTCTTGCTTTATATTTCCGCTGATTACTCTGATGTATGACTACTTGGGTGCCCCGGTAAGGCACCAGTCACGGGCCCTGGAACGGGTCGTGACACGATCATGTACTTTACACTCAAAAGAATGCAACAAAGTAGTATCAGTACAAACATTATATACCGGTAGCTTTCATAGGCCGACAACAGTTAGATAACATATGTAAGAAAGAAACTGAATAATAGACATGCTCGCAATCACGTACAAGTAATATCACAGTCCAAGAATAATTAGCAAAAGTAATCATAATACAAGTATATGAATGTAATGAGTAAATATGCAATGCAATTAGCAATGTAATCTCCGTACATACATGCTCCAGGCGGAATATCTCTATGCCCCAGCAGTCATAACACATGGGAGACCCGCAAACTCCATGTACCAGTCACTCCGTATCACACAACCTAGAGTGACTCTTCCACCGAACATCCTGCTAGCCATTCCGTATCACTCAGCATAGAATGACTACGCAATCAATATATCAAAAAAATCATTGTTGTTTCCTTATCATTTATCACCATCACGCCAATCACATATAATATTAATTTATCATGAAAATGAGGATTAATGCAATACAGTGACAATATCAAGTGTATCATATGAATCCCCAACCATGCCACACATGGACACATATTATAATATCAGTATCTAGTTATGTCCTTTTCTGCTATCCATGATAATATCAAGATAAGTGAGAGATAACTATATTACAAGTACGGTATGACAACTACATACAAATCCAGTAACCACAAAGAGGCAACAAGTAACATTCAGTCAGTAATAACTAATCTAAATAATCAATCCTAACTCCGTACCCGAAATCGTACATGCTTTCTCTGACAAAATCTAATTATACATACGCTTTGCTAACCAAAGTCTAACAGAAGGTAAGTCGTAACCTACCTAGAATGCCGAGTATGAGTCACAATGATCACACTTGAGCCATTCCCTTCCGAGGATCATGGTCGTACTCGAAGTCTAATATTATCGAAATTTAAGTTAGAGAATAAAACTAATAACACCCAAACACTATACTATTTCTTTGAATTCAAACCGATTAGGGAAGAAAGGATAAACGGGCCCACAAGGGTAAAATGGTCATTTTAAAAGTGAAATATGTAATTCAATGTTCTAGGAGTCCAAGCCTACTAACCAATTGCTAAATTAACTCAAGACTAGACCAATTTCATCAATTAATACAAAACTCCCAATTTGGGTATGAACTCTAATTTTCTAACCTTCAAATTCATCACATAAATGGAAGATTCAAGCTTACTGACTACTAATTAGTGGAATCCATGCTTAGATTAACAAAATCTATCAATTAATTTGCACTTTCAAACTTAACAATCAAACAAACCCTAACTAGGTTGAACTCATCCTTTCCAACTAGTTTCTAGGTTATTCCAACCATTAAATTAATTAAAGGAAGATAAAGGAAGGTAATACAAGGTTTAGGACCACTCAAAGTTGTTTGAAATCGCCTTAATGGTGTTTTGGAGAACTATTTTCAAAATGAGGAAGTGTAGGATTTTATCACACTTAAAAAAATTCTAGAAATTTCGATGTCCGCTGCGGCGGTCGTGGTCTGCTGCAGCGTATCTGCGCCCGTAGACGAGCACAAAAACCAGACTTTTTCTTGCTGCGGATCACCATGCATCGGTCCCTTTCCGCTTGGGCGCACTAAGGCTCGCCCTAGCGAATACACTAGACACCAGAAAATTCAGCCTTGTACAATTTAAACTCAAAATCTGACAATCATCCGATACCTCCTCGACACAAACTAGGTATGTACACATATGTAAAAATATTCTACAGATTCACTCGTGGTCTTGGAATTTCCATTGAAGGTCTAATTCTTTGGTTTAACCCCCAATGACCTAAACTAACTTCCAACCAATGGTAAAAAACACTTTTGAGGGCCTCAGGAACCAAACCAACTATCCCACCAAGTCATAAATGACCCTCTGGACCTCACGAAATCAACAGAATTCTGAAAAAGGTCCGTTTACACAAAAGTCAACTATTGGCCAACACTTTCACTTTTTAAGATTCTAGTTTCTCAACTTCTACTAGAATAGTCCAATAAGTTCGAAAATTAAGTCAACGGGGGTCAAATAGTCAAAACACACGTAATGATGGAACATGTCGTTACAACATCATAGGCCAAAAATGATGGAAGGTACACAATCAGAGATAAATACCAAGTTGACACCAAGTAATCCTATACTACACAGTCTAATAATTCAGGTAAGTCACATAGTCCACATAAAGATTTCCAGAGTTCACATGTTTCCTTATTTCAATAATAGTTCATATTTACTTACGTAACCAGTTTCAAGAGTTCTACAATAGCTCGAGTAGCAAGAAAGAAGTATAAACCTTTCACACTCAGAATTTAGTCAAGTCATCAACAATCACTTTCAATACAAGTCCATTTATAAGTAATCAATGATATGACATATATATGTATGATATGAATGCAATGCATATGCCATGTACCTTTCCGTCAACCAGTATACACACTTTACATAGGTTTGCCATATGAAAGTGACTCACGGGGGACCCGAAAATTCCATATACCCCTCCTCTCTGGAATACCTCATCGGATCACGGAGCCCAACTCTTGGCTGTAATAATATCATGTTGCAGACATGCAACTTTGCTATCCACATATCAATATCATCTCAGTGTTGCCATAATCTCAATAGTGTTCTTATCTTTTTCGGCCCCTTAGACGCACAACATACTCATACCACTCCAATATCAATATCACAGAGCCATGAGTGTAGAAATGCAAATGACAATTTAAGGCAAGATATCATGATACAATGAGATGCAAAAAAATAAGAGATGAATATCACATGATTCTAAGAATTCAATACACATATACAAATCCAAGTATAATTTAGGATACCATGTCAAAATTATATGTGATAAGTAAATATATCAAGCAACTATGGAGTGAAGCCCACATATGGCTATAAGCCCACATAATCAGCAGTCGAAACTAGCACGAGGTTGATTCCCTAAACCCTATCATCACAGTTCAACACCAGTACTCACTAAACGTTCATCACAACTGCTTGAGTGGGACCCCAAACTAATTATGAACTTCTATCGAAATTTCGAAATTTGTGATTTAATTTATTTTTTAATAATTATATTTATTATACTTAATTACGGAATGATGTTACAATTTTCATAGTAACACGTGTAAATATTTGATTTTAATATAGCTGAATATATTATAAGAATGTTTGCGTGATTGGCCTAAAATTTAATTATACAACTTAATATGTTTGTCTGACAAAGTAGTTATTTGATCAATATATGGGAAGTAATTGTGTTCTTTAATAATTAAGGAGGAGCAATACACGGTGTATTGGTTAGTCGATTTTTTAAAATATTTTAAATAAAAATATATTCACACATTAAATATTTTTTATATGTTTCTTTAAAAAATAATTTCTTGTAATTACTTTTTATTTAAACTAGAAAAAATAAAGCTATGTAATTACACTTGTGCAACCAAACATGACATTAAAGATTATATGTAATTATATAATGTCAAAAAAAATAAGTTATTACAATTACTGTATTATGTATTTACTTGACTGTATATAATTACAACCTTAAAACTTGTATTGCCCAATAATATATATATTTATATAATTGTAGGCATGGTGACGATGTCACACCTCATTAAGCAGCAAAAACATTTATCTTTTTTTTTTCTTCAAATTTTGAGGGTTTTTCCTATTTTATCTCCATTTATAACAAAACACGCGGAAAAGAAAATAGTCGTACCTCGTACACCGTAATACTTCTGTTTATAGTTGTACAAAATGATTTCCTCTTTGTTCATTGACGATGGTACTTCCCAACACTGAACTCTGTTCTTTCTTCAATGGAAAAACACTATCTTATCTTTCTTTTCATGTGTTACTTTATTCAGACCTTTCCTTTTGAGACAAGCATTGAGATTCATCGAGTCCACTGCCAAAATTGCAGCACAAGGTTAAATATATCCTGCTAATTTTTCTCGTTTTTTAAAATCGATCAAAACTAAAAGGTGTATTCCTTCTGAAATTTCTAATCCAGAATTTATGCTTCTTATATGATATTCTTCGCTTTTGGTCTCTTGATTTTTTAAATAGGGAAAACAATTTCGGAACGTGTTTACAATGTTACTCAAATCCCAGAAAAAGAATTCCCTTTTCTTACTTGGGAGTGCCAGTTTATTATGGGAGGAGGATGAATATCCATTATAATGAGCTGATTGAAAAGTTTTAGAATAAACTTAGCTCTTGAATTGGAAAGTTGTTATCTATTGGGGGAGAACAACACTGATCAAGCATGTCTTACAAAGTATGCACATCCAGTTGCTATCAGCCTATGATCCTCCTGAGGGAGTAATTGCACAGATACACAAGTTGTTTGCAGCGTTTTTTTGAAGCAACTCAGTTGAAAATTCAAGCAAGCATTGTGCAACCTGGACAACTTTATGTCACCCAACAGACGAAAGGAGTATGGGATCCAGAAATTTACAAGATATGTCAATATCTGTTTGCAAAACTTGGTGGAACATGAGGAATAAACAGTCATTTTGGAGGACTTTTATGAGCAATAAATATGTGAAGACGTTTCATGCACTGATGACTCCTATTAATTCGGGTACTTATGTGTGGAAGAAGATGATCAAGCATAGAGATGAGATTGAAAATGATATTTGGTGGAAGGTTCAACAAGGCAATTTTTATTTCTGATTTGATAATTGGTCAGGTTTGGAAGCTCTATATCACATTACTCCACCAGATTTTGTATGTGACCCAACTATTATTATTGTAAAAGAAGCAACTGAGAAAGGGCAATGTGAAGAGGAGATGCTTAGAAGAGCTCTTCTTGAAGAGTTGGCTGATCATATTGTGCAAAATATTAAACCTCCAGATGAGAATATGCAAGAAGATAAGGAATACTGGAAGTTGGAATCTGGAGGCAAGTTTATAATAAGTTCTTATTTTCAACTTCTAAGATAAATAAGGGAATCTTGCATTCTTTATTAGCAAATGTGGTTGAAAGGACTACCTATAAAGATTTCTTTCGTTCATCTGGAAGTTTCGAAAATTCAAATTGCCTTTGGATGATAAGTTGAAGAAATGAGATCATCAATTCCCTTCCAGATGTTACTGTTGCAAACATCCAAAAGTGGAAGATTTTTCCCATGTATTCTTCAACTCACCAACTGCTCAGGCTATCTGAAATTATTTTTGTAATCTAGTTGGGATAAATATTAATAATCTTAGGTTACTCAAATAATTAATAGTTGGTGGGATATACCTGGAAAACATCATGTCAAATGTATTTATCAAGTTGTTCATGCTATTATTATTTGTGAACTTTGAAAAAGAAGGAAGAACATGAGACATGACAGGAAAGTATCAATCACTAAACTCATCTATCAAGTGATGCATACTTTCTTTCAATTTATGAAAGTGAGAAGAATGAACTTCAAATATGCACTTTATAGATGGAGTGTTGTTGTGGAAGCTCTACAGAGATACTCTTAAGAGGTGAAAGTTATTCAAGTTCATTGGAAATTATCATAAATGGGTTAAATCAGGTTAACACTGATGGAGCTTCTAGAGGAAATTATGAGAGAAGTTCATGGGTTTTTTGTGTAAGGAATGAGATGGGTAATTTTGTGCAAACTCAGGCTAAAGAAATGAATGATCATATGAGTACTAATACAGAGACAGAAGCACTAGCCATTCTGCAAGCTCTTAGATATTTGAGGGATAATCAAGTGGATAAAATCAGGATTGAAACTGATTCATTATTGCTGAAAAACATCATTCAGAGGACTTGGGAAGTACGTTGGCAAATTGTTATCATGGTAGAAGAAATATGAAAGCTTATGGAGGGTAAAATTGTGGTGATTGAGCGTATATATAGAGAAAGTAATAAATTAGCAGATCATTTAGCTATAGATAATGGGGATGCACTTTTTAAGAGATAAAATGTCAATGCAGAATATTAGTGAACAATGACAAGTTACAAATGCTTATCTAAGAAGGTGAGGCAAACAGCCTTATGAGAAGTTTGGAGTAGAGGAATCTATCACATTCAAAAAAATTGGGAGGAGAATGTGAAGGTGTTTTATACTAATTATTTGTTAATGTTTGCAGGTAGTTTCAACATTAATGGTGGCACTTCAAGCTCAGCAAGCAAATAAAACAATCACATAAAAGGCAATCAACAAACAAATAAAAGAAACATAAGACTCAGAACCAAGCAATAATACCACAAGGACAACAAATACTCTCATCATGCACTCCAGACACCAGTTAGGATTAATGGATGTTCGATTCGTGGTATAAAAAATTAATATAATACATGTTTTTATCAAAAGGAGGAAGAGATACAACTAATCTCATGTCTTGTTAAATTTTTTGGATCTTTGTGTTTATCATATTTCGGACCTATAACTCCCCCCGTCATCGGGTTAATTCGACCATGTACTTGGTTGGAGACACTATGTGAAACTTATCCCGACTCAGAAGACATTTGCACACCCGTATTTTCAGTCAAGTATTGGTTATACCTTGTTTTGTGATTCTTTTCCACATATTTCATTAAACCTCATGTCCCACCTTGACCTTTTCCAGCTTTAAATTTATAAACTTCGTGACAAATTTTACAAATAGTTAGTTGATTAGGAATGTCCCTTTCAAAAAAATCTCATGCAGGTGATTTTAATTTTCATTGTTTTTGACCTCTTCTCATACTAGAGGGAATAAAGGGATTCCAATTTCATCTTGAGACTCAGTCTGAGCCTGAGGTGGAGTTGCACTAGTGGGTGTGTTATCTAAATTATCTTCTAATTTATTTTCTAAATCATAGTATGGTTCAGATGCAAAATATACATCATGATCTAATGGTATATTAATATCAACATTAAAAATTTCAGTTTCATCTACATGAGTGAAATTATCATAATTAGAATTACTAGAAGATGCACCCTTGCCCATGTTACCTCTACTACATCTACAAGAAAAATATCCATCTCGTTTCATTATAATTATGCAAATAAAAATTTAAAGTTAAGAAAACTAAGTACGATAATTAAAATTAAATAATAATAATTTAAATAAAAGAAAGAATGAGTGTACCAAACACTGACGTAACATCAACGTGTAAATAAGGTTGAAAATTGAAACTTTGCTCGATGATCCTCAAGCTAGTTGCCAACTTCACTCCCAATTTTTAAATTTTGATAGAAATTACCAAATAAAATATAATATTTAGTGTGTAATTTAGACTTGGAGAGAGAGAGATATTAGAGAGATGATAGGAAGATTTGTGAGAAAAAATGAAGAGGAAAATGAGGTATTTATAGTTGAGAAATAGAGTTAATGTGTAAATATACTAACTTAGGGGTTAAAAATAAATATTAAGAGGGTATTGAGGGTTTATGGGGTGTTGGGGACCAAAATGGTCGTTTCTAGCCATTGCCAACTACTATAATTGTAAATGGTCATTTGTGCAACGACTACATTCTGCAAACAGGACGGGCCGGGACGAGATGAGACGGATCGGGGTGGGATGAGGCAAGACCGGGATAGGCGGGACCAAACCTAGTCCCGTTCCGATTTTAATTTCAAACTCGAATAACGACAATCCCCATCGGAATCGGGACGTTCCGACCCACTGTACAACCCTAGAAACTTACAAATGGATCAATGTTATTAGTCCTAAACTAATAACAGTGAATCAAGAATTTAAACCTTTAAGGATCACTATTTATAACAATTTTAATAATTTTTTAAATATAAATTAGAAAGTTAGGAGCTCAATGGAACACCTTTAATGGGCATACAGCCTTGGCTACCAAAGTGGCACTACTTATCGTCCTCGTCTGCTATTGATGGACACAACCACCTCAATTAAAATTAAATAAAAGAGAAAATAACTTTTCTTAACGAAAACTTAATGGCTATCCGAGGTAATTAAACTACTCTTCTATCTTCAACCAATTTTGACCTCAATGGTTTTGGGTTTCTTTGGCTCAGGAGGAGGCAACTTCTCAACAGTCACAGTCAAAACTCCATCTTGACAAACAGCTGAAATCGCATCAGTATTCGCATTCTCCGAGAGTAAACTTCCTCATGAATTTTCCAACCCTTCTCTCCATTCTGATATACTTTGCTCCTTGTTTCTCTTCTTCCCTCTTCATTTCTCCACTTATCAACAACAAATTGTCCTCTTCCACATGCACTTTGATATCTCCAGATTTCAACCCTGGCATATCCACTATGAACTATACCTTCACGGCCCGGTTGACTTGAACCGACCGGCCGACTTGGAGAAAATCCGACCGCCCGACCGATAGGCATACCGGGTTGAGGGTTGGATTGGCCCCCAACCCCAACCCACACGGGTTAGGAAAAAATCCGGTAAGGCCGGACCAGACTTGAACGGAAAACCGGTTCTTACCTGCTAACCGGTCCCAAAAAAAAAAGCCCAACGGTAACAATACCGTTGGGAGGGGTGGGGGTGGGTGGGGGGGAGTGCCAACGGTCATTTCGATCGTTTGGCTTTTTTTTTTTGTTTTTTTTGTTTTTGTTTATTATTTTATTTTAATTACATTTTTACCTTTTAAAAAATCTATAAACTCTCTACATTTTTTTCATTTTTATCACACAACATTTCTCTCAATTCTCTTATTCTCAATTTCTCATACTCTCTTAATCATCTTTATTATCAATTTTCAAGTTATTATTACTATTAGTTTTCAAATTCAAAAGTAGCAAGACACAAGACTTCGAGCTTCGAGTTTCAATTGAATTCTGAATCCCGAAGTTTGGTACACTCGTTTCATTCTCTAATTATTTTATTAAATTGTCATATTTATTTGTTGATTATTTAAATATTTTATAATGTCTTTACTAAGGGGAATTGCGTCGGGACTGCGCCGTAAATCTAGTTCAAGGGGTAAATAATCTGTAGGTTCTTCATCATCTAATCAAAATATAGATTATGATCAAATGCAAGAAGATTTTGGAATAGAAGATAATGAATATGATAACGTTCAATTAGATAATATTGTTGAACTTGAAGAACAAGAACCTCCTACACCTACTAGTGTTCCTTCTGTCAATGTTGGTACTGCTAGTGGTAGTCGTAGTCGTAGACCTCCTTTACCAGAATCAGTAGCAAGAAAAAAAGGAGTAAAGTGTGGCTCTTTTATGATAAAGTTGTGGGTACTGATAGAGTTAGATGTAATATTTGTGGGATAACTTATAAACATAAGACAAGGGGTGGTGACGGGCACTACAGGTAGACATATAAAACACGATCATACGGCACAATGGAATGTTGTCTCTGATTTAGAACCCGGTCATCAACAACTTAATCCATTAACTGGGGGGTGGCTAAGTACGATCCAAAAAAGGATCGCATTGAATTAGCAAAAATGATTGTCGGAGGTTGTTTACCTTTTTCTTTTGCTTCTTCTTCATATTTAATTACATATATTCAAAGAGTATATAATCCTTTTTTAAAGGTGTTCCTCGTAGTACTACTAGAGCCGATATTTTTAGACTTCATAATGATTATGTTATTTTTTTGCAATATTTGTTTGCTAACCTTCCATGCCTAGTTAGTTTTACTTCAGACATTGGACATGCATTAAACGGTTATGATTATTTAACAATTACTTGTCATTTGATTGATGAAAATTTTAGAATGGAAAAACGATATCGCTTTTTTGCGTATGACGAGGATCAAAGTCATACTGGAAAATATATAAGCGAAACTATTTGTTCTTATGCCCAAAAATATAATCTTTATAATAAAATACTTTGTGTATCATTCGATAACATCTAATAATCTTCACAGTAGATCTTTTAAAAGCGGAGCTACACCCACCACTTCCTCATATATTTCATGTTCGTTGTGCTTGCCATATTTATAATTTAATTGTTAAAAGTGGTCTTGATTTATTTTCACCTGAAATAAAACTTGTCAAAAGAGCTGTTGGAGTTATTCAAGGTAATAATAGGAAAAATAGAATTATAGAATTTAAAGAAAAATGTAAACAATTTAATTTGAGACCTAAATTCATGCCAGAAGAGATTATTACACGGTGGAATTATACTTATTTATTTTTAAAAAAATATTATAAGTATAAAGACCCCATAACACATGTTGCAAATGCGCATTGTAAGAACGTGATGTATATGTTAACCGACGAACATTTAAAATCAATTGGTGAACTTTTAAAAAATTTTACGTAAATTTTACACTGCTACTGTTGAATTTTTAGGATCTTATTACCTAACAGTTTGTAATGCTTTAGCTCATATAGCTGAAATTTCATATTTACTTTATGGTTTAAAATCAAATGTGAAATATAAAGATGCAGTTACACTTATGTTTGAAAAGTTTAAAAAACATTTTTTCCCTATTCCTGATATTTATTGTATTGGTGTAGTCTTAAATCCTTCTATTAAAAAAGTAGATTGACATAATTTAATATTTAGTTTATATACTTATATGGAAGTAGGTGAAACAGAAACTCCATCTTCATTTGATTGCATAAGTACACTTGATACTAATTTAACTACGTTATATGAATATTATGCTACATTACATGATAACAACAACTCTGCTACTAATATTCCTTCTAGTTCTGCTTATGTGTCTACACCTTCAGGATTCAATGCTGATGACGATGAAGAAGAATCTTTAGACATATGGAGCACTTTTACAACACAAGCAAGCACAAGTCGATCTTGCGATGAGATGCAATTTTATTTGCAAAAGCCAGCGGAGCCGAAGAAAAGTTTTAACCCTTTACAATGGTGGCAGGATAACAAAAGGCAATTCTCGGTACTTGCAGCGATGGCCCGAGATGTTCTTAATGTGTCGATCTCAACAAGGCTTCGAAAGTGCATTTAGCCAAGCACGAGATCAAATAGAGACACACATCACTCATCGGGTGGAAGCACATTAGAAGTGTTAGTCCGCGGCGGATCGGATCATCGAGAGAAGAAATAAAGGATGTGGAGACGTTAATTCTCCGGAAGATGAAGAAATAGGCAATATTTTGGAAGGCGGGAGCGGAGGCGGGACTGGAATTAATACTCCAGATTTAGAGGCTATGAAGCATAACCAATTCAATCAACCTATAGATTACGAAGAACTTGCAAGAAGGATGCATAATATGTAAATAAAATTATTATTACTTCATTATGTACTCTTATTAACATTATGAAAGTTCAAAAGTTTACATCTTATCATTAATTTTAATTTTACTATATATTTAGTTGTTAATCAGTTATTACTTATTTGTTAACTTATATCTACTAATCTAATAAATTAATAAAAGTATAATTACAATATAAAGTTATAAACTATAAAGTATAACTGTACAAGTATATAACTATAACATTACTATAAAGTATAAAGTATAAACTGTATAAAGTAAACTATAAAATAAATATAAAGTATAAAGTTATAAACTATAAACTATAAACTATAAACTATAAACTATAAAGTTATAAACTGTAAAATAGAAAGTTAACTTTAAAGTTTCAATTTTAATATATAAAACTAAATTATATATTATATTATTATATTACATATTTAAATTGAATTTAGTTTATATTATAAAAAATAAATACTAGAAATAAAAAAATAAAAACCCGACCAGAGGACTGCTCGCACTTAACCGCACGGCCGACTGAAATCCGGTAATGAACCTGACCGGTTGGCAGAGTCCTGAATCGTCCGAACCTGTTAAACCCGAAGGGCTACTGGCCCGACTTCAGCCCGTTAGACACCTTTACTATGAACACATAGGAATTAGGGTACTCCTTCACGTCTATGGGTGTGGCAGCGATGGCCTTAGCATCATGAACATAGTTCCTTGATGGGCCATTCATAGGAGAGTGTGGAATAGTGGTGCGTCGAGACCCATCAGCCTCAAATCCATTTCTCTAGTTTGGTGTTTTCAAATTGCGCAGGGAATGTTGCTTGTTGGGGGTTATATAGTGGATGAGTGGAAGCTTCCGGTGGAAAATAGAAAAAGAATGAGCGAAGTTTCTAAGAGCTTCGGCATGTGCCTAGGACTTTGCCCATTGTTACTTCGTTACAAGTATTTTATATAGTAAACATGTATGTTATAGAAACAATTGTATCCCTATCCATAATTAGAATATTTTCATATATTGTGTAAATATAATTATGGTAAGACTAAAATTACTCTTTTGTATAGGCTTAGGATTCCTATTGTATAAGAGATGAATATTGTACTCTATATATACTTTGATATTAATGAGAAGACTCCCTAAGAGAGATTAATATCATCTTACATGGTATCAAGAACCTAATACAAAACCCTAGAATTTTTCTTTGTGTGAGCCGCCGCCGCCGACTAGCCCCACCCGGACAGTTCCGCCGCGGTTCCTCCCCCCCTCCTCCCAAAAGTTTTGGTTTTCTTCTTCTTTTATCTCTTCTCTAAATGGATACTCAGGATTACGCTTCTGATTCTGACGCATCTACCTCCACAAATCCCACCACCACGTCGTCATCCTCTTTTCATGCCGCCCTCACTGTTACCAATATCAAGAACTATATTTCCATTCTACTTGATCAAGAAAATAGTCAGTATTCTCCTTGGGTTGAACTGTTCCGTAATCATACATGTCTCTATAACGTGATTGACCACATCGACGACACTATTCCGCGCCCTCCGGAGGTTGATGAGTCTACTTGGCGTCGTCTAGACGCTGGCGTCAAACAGTAGATTTATGGTAGTATTTCTCAGGATCTTCTTCTTACTATCATGAAATTTGGTGCCACAGCCCGTGATTTATGGAACCGTTTGGAGGAAATCTTTCAAGATAACAAGCACACTCGTGCGGTGTATTTGGAGGAACAATTTAACAATACACGCCTGAAAATTCTCCAACATGACTGAATACTGCAGACAATTGAAACTACTGGCGGATCAACTCTCCAACGTCGACACGCATGTCTCGGACACTAAGACGGTGTTGCAATTGATTGCAGGTCTTCCCAAAGGCGACTATGATACATTAACCGCCATAATTCAACAGACAGATACGCTTCCCAGTTTTAACAAAGCTCGTTCGCAGTTGTTGCTCGAAGAGACTCGCCGTGCTAAGCAGGATGAGCACACTCTGAAGACGTTAGCTGTCGAAACACGCCCTCAAGATCCAACGCCGCCAGAAAACTCTCAACCGCAGCAGGGACGCGGTGGAAAAGTCACGGTAGAGGAAGCCGTGATCGTGATAGGGGTCGCGGACAGCAGAATCAGCAGCACCAACAACAGGGCACACATATTCGCTCAGCACACGCGCCTAACAAGCATCTGCAGTAGCCGCGGCCACGCAGCCCAAAGACCAAGAACCTCGCCCAGCATGACACCCATCGAAGTGGTCGCCTTCAGCTATCTCAACATGCAACATCCTGACAACAACTGGTACATGGACTCCGTAGCCACTTCTCACCTCACCCGGTCTACATGTAATATTCCCAAATTGTTTGGTTCAAAGCATCCTCAATTTGTGACAGTTGGTAGTGGACACCGCATTCCAGTAAAGGGTTATGGTACATCTTACACACCATCTCCTCATCCATTCCCCCTTCAAAATACCCTATATACCCCACATATGATTAAAAATCTAATCTCTATCCGCAAATTCACTCGTAATAACTCTGTCTCCGTTGATTTTGACCCTTATGGTTTCACTGTGAAGGATCTTCATATGGGGACACCTCTTACGAGATGCAATAGCACGGGAGATCTCTATCCATTCACTCCCACCTCCGCTGCCAGACCTAGATCTCCCGTCTCTCTAGCGACCATTTTTTCTGTTATACCCCGTATTTCCAGAGTATGTACGTAAGGGCGTACGTAGAAAGTTTGGGCTTTAAAGTAAGGCTTGGCCGATTTTTATTTGTGCACAACCCCCGGTTAGAGTCGTTTTTCGACGAAACGTTTTCACAGCTTTCGTAGGGAAAATTCCGGCTATGTCATTTCTAATTTTCTGCGATTTTTTCCGAGAGACGAAACATTTTGGACCAACGAGAGGGCGACACTTGTCACCCTCTCATTGGAGCACGTTGGGAGGTGAAGTTGGACGAATTCCTTGACATTTTTGTCAAGTAGTAGGTAGGATATTTTTGTGGTAGATGGATAAGGTGCACTTGGCATGATCTTGGCCCTACACTTGCACCACACTTGCACCACACTTGGCTTGATCTTGGCCATTGGTTAGCCATGGCTTGACCTATAAATACCCCTCTCCTTTGATGAATTTCTTCATCCAAATATTGTGGTTAGTCTTGAAATCTCTTCCCCCTCCCTCTATAGTTCTCGTCCCCCTCCCCCTTGTGAGGCTTTTAGCCGAGAGTCCCTACCCCCCCCTTGGCCGAGAGTACCCCCCCTAGTGGGGTAGGCCGAGGGGTATACACCCCCCCTAGCCTAGTTGTTTTCGTATAATACCCCCCTTGTGGTGTTGTCTCGTATAAATACCCTCCTCTTGGTAGAAATACTCTCAAAAGTATCACATTATACCCAAATTACCTTAGCCGTATACCTTGTTGTATTCTAAGGTTATACTTATACGAAAAGTCCAGAAATACTATTATACTTCCCTTCAGTCACAAAACCGAAACCCTAAGGAAAATCTCCATAGTTAGTTGGAGTAGTATGTAGAAGTTGGTTAGAACTTCTAAGGGTGGTTTAGAGCGGTCGAGCGCACGGAGTTGGAGCTAAACGTTGCCCGTGATCGACTTTATACTTGGATAATTATGGGCTTATCGAGGTAATTATCTTGTCCCCTATTGTAATTGGAAATTACATGTTGTTAGAATATATAGTTGGAGTATACTATATATAGAATCAACGACGTCGTCGTGCAATGTCTTTTGACTTAAGCTGAAGAATAAAAGAATCGTAATTACATAGATCGTATTTTCAAGAGACTTGTGTTGTATCTTGTAGAGTAGTATTGTACACGTCCGGTTAGGCGTGTAGAACCCCGGTTGGCTTGTAGCCGGCCTCGATAGAGGAGAGATTTACTGTTGTGGCGTGGAGGTCTTTGCAATTTTACGTAGAATGTTCTACGATAAGATCTAGATGTTAATAAGCGCCTGTGGCCTTATAGGTTGAAGTCGCGTGTGGCGCGATCTACTTGGCTTAAGGAGTAGCGGCGAGGTACTTGGAGCGTTTTGTTATTAGTCGATACTCGTCGAGGTATGTGAACCTCTTCCTATCTCTTCTAGCATGATATGTGTGTAACTATGTAGTACGGTGACGCATACGTGTTAAATGTATTTGATTGGTCTAAAACATAAAGTGTTATAACGGCTTTATGGGAAGTTGGTTATAACAGCTTTATGTATGTAAGAAAATACTTGTGGTTTTAAAAAAAAAGGTAACTGATTTGAACTATAACTAGTTGGTTATGTGATAATGAAGAACTTGAAGTATTTCAAAAGATTTTTGAATCATTTTGAAAGAAGAGTAATACTTGGTTTTTGAAAACTTAAGAGTTATACTAGCTTTATGGGAAGTTAGGTATAACGGCTTAAGAATGTTTTACTGATTTCGGAAATCAGAATGTGTATCGACAAACCACTGCAGCGTTAATAAAAAGGAAATGTTTTGTGATTAAAACCAAGAGAAACTTCCATCCGCATAAGCTAAGATGAGACAAAATGATATTTCCTAGATCATGGCTGCTGTAATAAGATTATTATAAACAAGAATATCCTACTCACATATAAGGCTTATGTTCCTCAGATGGTTTAAAAGAGAATTATATTCTTAAATGAATAAGGCTATGAACTACGAAACCTTTCTAAAATAAGAAACGTGAACATTTGAAATTAGGCAAACTTGGACGTTTGGAAAATAATGTTGTTACTTGATTTTACAAAGAGAAGTGTTTTGCTTTACTTCAAAAGATAATCACTCTATTTTCATATACTACGGGTATCGTGTGACTTCTGTGAAAGTAACATATCTTTTAAAAGAGTTAATGTATGAAGTACTTTGGGGATAGAAACCCGATCTTGTTAATCATATAGTAGAAAGTGCCTTGTGTGTATAACTTGATTGTGTTGGGTTGTGATAGCCTTGTGATACTTTCTTGTTTATTTGATGAGTAAACATGCTAGGATGCTACGTGTGTTAGTATCTTGTGATGTTTGTGTAAAGGGGTTTCCCCTCGATTGCGCTTAAATAGTTTCACTATCAGCCGTTATGTTGGTATTGTACCACTCACCCTCGATCGCTCCGAGGTTAAGCTTCCTCCGACGCGGTAGACTCAAAGCGTCTAGTGACCTATGATTCGAGAATACCTCACGCGGGTCCCGTGGGCCTACGCGAGCTACGAGAGTTCCGTTAGTTTGCGCCCTTACGGGCACGCGGTTCACGTGGCTACGCCATGCGGATCGCGGGTCGAGCGGATGCCGGGAGTAGCTACCCTCGACGCGGGAATACCTCACGCGCCATTGGGGTGGCCTATCGCGAGTCGCGGAAGTTCGGGGCTAGACGCGCACATTAGATATCGCGCGAGTGGCGGCTTTGATCATGTGACGGCAGACAGATTTCATGATACGCTTTATGACCTTGTTGGTACGGTGGGTTTTAGTAGTCGGCTATGCCTTCATACTTACCCCGACGATTTTATTATGACACAGTGGGACTCGTGTTCATGTGTATCTCTTGGTGCTTTTATATATCATAGATCGCCAGCTGGGAAGGTATTCCACGCATGATTGATGTTGTAGGCGTGAGACCCATATTTATGTATTTGAGTGATGACTTCGAGGCGTGAGTCCCCGGCGATATGATCGCTTATTTATCGGAATCGTAGTTTGGTTATCATACATGTCTCCCGCTTTATATAGACTACTATGATTTCATTTACGTGATATTTTCGCCAGATACTGCACTTTTGTTATCGACCTCCTTCGGGGGGCTGCGTTCATGCCGCAGGTAAAGGTACACCAGTCGTTGATCCTCGCTCTTAGGGTCACACTTCAGCGTTTGGGAAAAGCTCGCTTTCTCGAGGCTTGTCTTCGTATAGTCCCCATTGTTGTAGGTGCTACATTCGTGGTATGACGGCCCTGTCCCGTCGTTGTTGTCATATCTTTCGTAGAGGTCTGTAGTACTGTTGTGGGCAGGGTTTGTAAAAAGGATTAAACTGTTCATTTGTAAGAGTTGTTATTTATATATATGCCGAAAGACAAGTTTTTCTCAGATTACTGTTTCGTACCTTATTGGTTTCGTGTATGTGTTTTATGTTCCGCTGATTACTCTGATGATGTATGGCTACTTGGGTGCCCGGGGTAAGGCACCAGTCACGGGCCCAGGTTCGGGTCGTGACATTTTCTTCCACATGACATAATAGACTTGGTCATCTAGGAGCCCCAGTTTTTAATTTTCTTAGAGGCAATAATTTCATTACTTGTAATGGGAAGCTTGCCCAAAACTGTGTTTCTTGTTCTTTAGGCAAACATACTCGTCTTCCGTTTAAGTCATCCACTAGTGTTACTTTTGCACCCTTTGATATTATACATGTCGATTTATGGACATCACATGTTGCTAGTTCTCTCGGTCATAAATACTATCTTATCCTACTAGATGACTTTTCTCACTTTGTTTGGTTGTATCCTATCAAATTTAAATCGGAAGTGTTTGTCAAATTTCTTGAGTTTCGAACATTCATTCAAACACAATTTGAAAAAAGTATAAAATATTTTCAGTGCGATAATGGTCGTGAATTCAACAACTCTATGTTTTACCATTTTTGTACTAATAATGACATGGTTTTTTGCTTCTCCTGCCCTCACACCTCCCCTCAAAACGGTAAAGCTGAAAGAATCATCCGCACCATTAATAATATGATTCGCACTCTATTGATTCATGCCTCCCTACTTCCATCCTTCTGGGTCTATGCTGCTAAAATTTCAGAATACGTTCTCAATATCCTCCCAACTAGCACCCTTCACAATATGACCCCTACCGAAATTCTCTATCATAGAGTCCCCTCTTATGATCATCTCTGAATATTCGGTTGTCTATGCTATCCTAACATTGCTCTACTGCCCCTCACAAACTAGCCCACCGGTCCATTCCTTGTGTCTACCTAGGCTTCCCGCCGAACCATAGGGGTTATCTATGTAATGACTTGTCCACTCGTCAGATCCACATCTTTCATCACGTCACATTCGACGAGACCACATTCCCGTTTTCGAATCTTAAACAGTTCCAAAAACCAGATTACTCTTTTCTTGACGAGTCTGCCATCTCGCCCATCATCCTAAGGTAACTAGAGCATATCACTTCTTCAGCGTCAGCGCCGCGACGCTCCAACTCCTGCGAACAGATTCCTTCCTCACCGTCGACAGCGGCGCGACGCCAAAACATCAGAGAGGTCTGTCAGTCCTCCAGCGCCACGGCCCTTGATCACGGCGTCACGGTGCCTCTGACGGCTCCTTCCAGCACCGCAGTTCTTGATCTAGGCACCGCGGTGCCTCCTACGGCGTCAGCCCCTCCTTCTCCATATCCAACAAATTCCTCCACCTTGGAGGCTTCCACTATCTCCACTCACTAAATGGAAACACATATTTTGTACTCAATATCATAATGATGTGGTATAGCACTAGTCCATATTCTCTATTAGCACACACATATTATTTTCAACTATCATCGTCACACTTATTAAATCCTAAATTATGTTGGGACTTCATCCTTTTATACACCAAGCTCTCGATTTTAATTCACGAGTATGACCAAAATTCCTTATGGTCCATATAACTTGTTCAATACTCCGAACATCAAGGAAACTTCTTTTCTCCGGTTTGTTTAACCTCTAATCCCCACATAACCTCTAAAAATGTTATAAACCTTCCACAATCTCACGAATGACATTGATATTTATTTTAGACCATCATTATCCATATAAGAGATCTTAAATTATCTGAGTTTACGTTATTTTACTCACGATGCACTTTAGCATACAAAAGTATAAGATGTAACATCATCCCCCCTTGAGGAACATTCGTCCTTGAATGTTGGACTTACCCGCATACTATAATATCTAATGACTCAACAAACTATTAGCTAAGTAACTATTTTAAGAACCCATATGAATCTAAACATGCTATCCTTTTAGACATTATTCTTATGGCGAGGCGTACCACTTGGAGCTCGTCGAACTTATGACTATTATTACATTCGTTATGTAGCCAATATGGCTCTCTCTTCAGGCCACCATTATACCTAGGTAGTTAATTCTACCTCATTTCATATCTCGAAACTTATATACATCTACTATTAATTCATCTTATGGAAGATATTCTAATTCCATGTAATTGTCACGACCCGAACCCGGGCCCGTGACTGGTTCCTTACCCCGGGCACCCAAGTAGACATACATCAGAGTAATCAGCGGAATATAAAACAATACATGAAATAATATGAAGTGAGAAACATTTTATCTGAGAAAAGTTGCCTTTCGGCGTATATATATATATATATAACTTGAATCCGAACAGTTACATCCCTTTTACAAACTCTGCACACAACAGTACTACAGACCTTTAAGAATGTTATAACAACAACGACGGGACAGGGCCCCGCCATACCCCTGAATGTAAGTACCTACAACAACAGGGGACTATACCAAAGATAAGCCTCCGGAGAAACGGAGCTTCCCAAAACGCTGAACTGTGATCCTAAGAGCGAGGATCGACGACTGGTGTACTCTACCGCAGATGAACGCATTTCAAGGAGGTCGATAACAAGTACCAAGAATGTGAAATCAAAATATCAGAAATGAAATCATAATAGTCTATATAAAACAGAAGACATATATGATAACCAATTTACGATACACAATATGTAAGCAGTCATGTCAAGTCAGGGACTCACGCCCTTAAAGTCATCACTCAAATATAATCATGGGTCTCATGCCCACAATATCAATCATGCCCGTGGAATTTCTTCCTCACTGCCGGCAGTCCATGATATAAAAGCACCAAGGAATACACATGAACACCAGGTCCCACCTGTGTCATAATAAAATCGTACGGGGTAAGTATGAAGGCATAGCCGACTACTAAAACCCACAGTACCAACAATGCCATAAAACTGTATCACGATGTCACGACCCGATTCCGGGCCCGTGACTGGTGCCTTACCCCGGGCACCCTAGTGATACAACATCAGAGTAATCAGCGGAACATAAAACGATACAAGACATATTATGAAATATGAAACAATAATCTGAGAAAAACTTGCCTTTCGGCTTATATGTAAATAACAACTTTTTCAACATGAACAGTTTAATCCTTTTTACAAACCCCGCCACAACAAAGATTACTGCACTTCTACGAATGATATGACAACAACGACGGGACAGGGCCCCGTCATACCCCTGAATGTAAGCACCTACAACCACGGGGACTATACCAAGACAAGCCTCCGGAGAAACGGAGCTTTCCTAAGCGCCGAATCGTGACTCCTAAGAGCGAGGATCAACGATCGTGTACCTTTACTCATGCGGCATGAACGCACTTCGGCCGAGGTCAAGATAACAAAAATTTAGTATGTGAAATCAAAATATCAGAAATGAAATCATAGCGCTATATAAAGCGAGAGACATGTATGATAACAAAACTACGCTCACAATAAACAAGCGATATATCAAGTCGTGACTCACGCCTCAAGTCATCACTCAAATATAACAATGGGTCTCACGCCCACAATATCAATCATGCCCGTGGAATACCTTCCTCACCGCCAGCTTTATGATATAAAAGCACCAAGGAACACACATGAACACCGTGTCCCACTGTGCTATAATGAAAACGCATGCAGGTAAGTACGGCGCATAACCGACTACTAACACCTACGCACCAACAAGGTCATGAATCAGATTATAAGATCTGTCTGCATCGCCACATGATCAAAGCCGCCACTTGCTCGCAGATCTAATGCGCGCGTCTAGCCTCGAACTTTCCGCAGCCTCGCGTGAAGCCAATCTCATCGCCCGCATGAGGTATTCCCGCATCGAGGTAGCTATACCGGCGTCGCCCCGACTTCGCATCGCACGGCCATGGACCGCATGCCCATAAAGTACGCACACTAACCGGAACTCTCAGAGCTCGCATAGGCCCTCAGGACTGCATGAGGTATTCTCGAATCATAGGTCCATCGACCGCTGAAGTCTACCCCGCGTCGGAGGCGCCTTAACCGGAATCATCTCAAGAGATGAGTGATGTAAAATACTAACACAACAGCTTATCGTTAAGCAACATAAGCACAACAAAGGAAAACCCCTTTACACAACATCACAAGATACTAACACACGTAGATCCTAGCATGTTTACTTATCAATCAACAAGAAAGTATTACAAGGCTATCACAAACCAACACAATCAAGTTATACACACAAGGTACTTTAAGCTAACAAGTTCGGGTATCTACCCCTAAAGTACTTCATACATTAAATCTTTTAAAAGATCCGTTTTTCACATAAGTCACACAATACCCGTAGTATAAAATAGAGTGATCGCTTTTTAAATAAACCAAAACACTTACCTTTGTAAAATCAAGTAACAACATTATTTTCCAAACGCCCAAGTTTGCCTAATTTCAAATGTTCACGTGTCTTAGTTTAGAAAGGTCTCGTAGTTCCTAGTCTTATTCCTTTAAGACTATAATTCTCTTTAAACAATCTGAGAAACATAAGTCTTATATGTGAGTAGGATATTCTTGTTTATAACAATCGTATTCAAATAGTGATCTAGGAAAGATCATTTGGTCTCATCGTATCTTCTATGAACATGGAAGTTTCTACTGGTGTTAATAATACTTAATTAGTCAAAACATTTCCTTTTATTAACGCCGCAGTTGGTTTGTCGATACACATTCTCGATTTCAAATCAAGAAACATTCTAAGCCGTTATACCTAACTTCCCATAAAGCTAGTATAACTCTTAAGTTTTTCAAAACCAAGTATTACTTCTTCTTTCGTAATGATTCAAAATCTTTGAAATACTTCAAGTTCTTTATTAACACATAACAAGCCGCTTATAGTTCAAATCATTTACCTTTTAAAGACCACAAGTATTTTCTTACCAACATAAAGTCATATAACCAACTTCCCATAAAGCCGTTATAACACTTTATGTTTTAAACCAATCAAATACGCTTAGCACACGACGCCTACCGCACTACATAGTTCACACATATCATGCTAGAAGAGATAGGAAGAGGTTCACATACCTCGCGACGAGTATCGACTAATAGCAAACGCCCAAGTACTTCCAACCGCGGCTACTCCTTAAGCCAAGGAGATCGCGCCACCCGTAGTACTTCAACCAATAAGGCCACAAGGCGCGTATTACCATTTTAGAACTCATCGTAGAACATTCTACCGAAAATTCAAAGACTCTCCCGCAACAACAGAAATCTCCTCCTCTATCGAGGCCGCTACCAAGCCAACCAGGGGTTATACGCCTAACCCCAACGGGTACAATTCTACTCCACTGCACTACTACACAAGTCTCACCGTACACACCTATGTAATTACGCTCAAGATTCTTCTTTAAATTCGGGCTTAAGTCGCAAGACATCGCTGTAAGTATTATTCAGCTTAAGTCAAAAGACATTGCCGATAACTACGTTCAGTTCTATATATAGTATACTTCAACTATATATTCTAACAATATGTAATTTCCAATTACAATAGGACAAGATAATTACCTCGATAAGCCCATAATTATCCTAGTTAAAGTCGATCCCTGGCAATCGCTTAGCTCCAACTCCGAGCGCCCAACCCGCTCTAAACCACCCTTAGAAGTTCTAATCAACTTATACACAATACTCCAACGGACTATGGAGATTTTCCTAGGGTTTCGGTTTTGTGGACTGACTAAGTATAAGAGTATTTGGGCATTTTCAGATAGGTATAACCTTAGAATCCCACAAGGTATACGGCTATGCTAATTTGGTCCGTATAACAATACTTTTGATAGTATTTCTACACCCCAAAGGGGGTTATTATACGAAAGCAATTAGGCTAGTGGGTACCCCACGCCACACTACTGTGAGTGGGGGCTCTACTTCGCCAAGGGCCTCAAAGGTGAGGGGAGCTCTCAAGACTTAGAGATTTTTTTTGGATGAAGAAGTCTTCAAAGGGAAGGGGTATTTATAGGTCAAGTGAAGGCCAACCAATGGCCAAGATCTTGCCAAGTGCAAGGTGTAGGGCCAAGATTCACCCACGTGTCCTCGACCAACTAACACACAAAATATCCTACCAACTACACCTCCATTTCGTCCAATCCGAGCCCTTACGCCCGCTAACGAGGGTGCCAAGTGGCGCCTCTTGTTGGCCCAACACTTTTCTTCTCTCGGAAAAATCCGAAAAATTTAAAAATTACATACCCGTAATTTCCCCTACTAAAGGTGTTTAAACGTTTCGTCGAAAAACGACTCTAAACGGGTGTTGTGAACAAAATTAATTCGGCCAAGCCTTAGTAAGTTTCAAATTTTCTACGCACGCCCCACGCATACTACGAAAAATACGGTATAACATTCTCTCCTCCTTAGAAACATTCGTCCCGAATGTTCCTTCTAAGTCTCAAAACAAACGCGCGCCAGTATAGTCTTCACTACTATACTTACGAGAACAATCCTGCCACAGCTGGCCACAGAAGCACCTGCGTAAATACTTACATCAAAGTCCATGAGGAAACACCTCTAATCATCACCACAAAACACTCTCACCGGGTCTAAAATATACTTCCTTCGCACCTTCACTTTACAAAAGAAATGATCACATCTATGCCCGCCATACATGCTCGCTTCTCTCTTACTCGTCGTAGATACCACTTTGTCACTTTGCCTGAGGCATTAACCTTCTCAGGCGACCCAACAAATGGTACCACTTTTGTCACTTTGTCGCGAGCCTTGCTCCGACGACCCAACAAATGGTACCGGCCGCCATGACTTCGAGGTCGTGACACTCGAACTTACCACATTCGACACGGCCGCTTCAAGACTCGGTTACTATCTCTAACGTGGTCATCATTAATCGGGAACACTGGATGGATTCTCCGATGCTTTCCCGATCATAACAATACGAAAGACCGGACGTACTGCCTCCTAAGTCGGACGGCAAAAGCTATCATATAGGCAACCTGGCCTATCCTTCACATGAACGCAAAAGGGCCCAAAGTAACACGGGCTAAGTTCCTCTGTCATACCAAAACTCGTCACACCCTAACCACGATCTGGAACAAGCTCAACCAATCTGCGAACTCTTGCCAACATCGAACCAATCGACCGGCAACTTACACTTCCGCCCTTACAAGGCTTCATAAGGCGATATCCGAACACTGAAATGGTAGCTTAAACACTCCCTCCACAGGAGACAACAATCCCCACGACTACCTCTGAAATACACACACCGCCCGAGGCGAATGCGACTCGAGACTCACCAGTTCCTAACTTTGCTCGCAAAACCTTCGTAAAAGAAGCACTGTAACTGGCTCCATCACTGTCTTAAGGTGTAGGTAGGCACCTCGTGCAGCCACAACCTTTCGATAACTCAACACAATGAGTAAACGGTCTGATCAAGAACACGATGGGCTGCCCCATCGGCCCGACCATCGGTCGAACGCATCCACGAACTCGTTCACGTTAACTAAACTTGGGCCTAACATCCTCACAACCCTAACACAAGGCGGGACCACCACAACCCGACCACCACAAACCTACGCGGGTTGACCCGCGGCGTGGCCTCAACCCGACCCGCAGCGCACAATACTAGCTCCCGATCCTAACAATCTCACTAATCACGTTTGAAAACCTGGCGGTCTTCTTAGCTCAACCACCCCTTTCATTCCACACCACTAGGGACCTATCCCAACATAACTCACGTGCTATGCACTTCGATAAGGGTCAAACATAACACTACACCTTTTCTCGAGATGGCCTCACCTCTAAGGTCTTTACGTAAAAAGCTCTAAGGCTCACACCTTCTCTATCCCCAAAATCTTACTCGGTTAAACAACCATGATCTAATCACGACTAACACCCGCTATCGTAACATAGCACTTAAGGTATACTCACCTTATCACACATCTTGATCTCTAGAGGTTAAAGATATATCTATATCTCTTCTTGCTCCCCTAAGTCGTTCTAATCAAACTGCCACGTAGGGCTCATAGCTAAGGAAGATGACGAACTACCCACCGATCTCGAAGGCTAAGTCCTCTACAAGGACACCCCATCGACATCGGACCGGACGGTCGTGGGTACAACAAGTACCAACTAAAGACGACATTCCCGAATGACGCTCATCTGTGTGAACCGGAAGCCACAGGTTCGACCAACTCCTGCACCCCGAACGCCCCGAAATCGTAAGACCACTCTGCATGGCGGAGGTGCATATCTAATCTGGCCGTGAGGCGACTTCGCCTCGAAAGTTACTAAAGGACCTTCTGCTCGCCTCTCCTGCTGTCGCTGTTAACGTAAATCTCTACGTTTCTTGGCTGCTGCGCATAAGCCCGCATACGTGCCATGCTCGCCTAATCAAGAATTACTCTTGCACAACCCTCTCTTAGATAGTCATCAAGACCCGTGGTACATCGGTATACTCTCTGGTAGCCACATCCATAGCTAGTAACAGGGTCGTCTTCTTTGCACTCTATATTCACTGTTCCCGGTCGTGGAACTGAAGGTTCAAATATCATGGCCGCAGTGGGAACTGCCGCTGCCGTGCCAAACTCTGCTGGGGCTAGTGACGTCGCAAAACTCCCCGAATGAAGCACTACCCTAGGTAATGATTGGGCCTGTGCCCTCGCCACCCTCTGAACTCTACTCGCAGCTCCCTCGATGCCTTGCCCTCCTGGGCCCGGGTTGCCCTACGCGGAGGCATAACGGTAAGGGAAAGAAATACGTCAGAGGGTCCAACTTACAACACAGCTCTAAGGCACGATCTCAGAGTGAGAAGAATAGAAACCAATCCTAAATACCCTATAGCCTCCTGATTATTGGTGTGGTGCACAACACACCGATAATCAAGACTCTTGGATCGATACAGTAGACACTTTCCGAGGATTAATCGCTCGATACCACTTTTGTCACGACCGATTCCGCCCGTGGATCGTGCCTACCGGGCACCCTAGTGATACAACATCGAGTAATCGGTGAACATAATACGATACAAGACATATTATGAAATATGAAACAATAATCTGAGAAAACTTGCCTTTCGGCTTATATGTAAATAACAACTTTTTCAACATGAGCAGTTTAATCCTTTTTACAAACCACCACAAGCGATTACTATGCACCTCTACGAATGATATGACAACAACGACGGGGCGGGGCCGTCATACCCACGAATGGCACCTACAACCACGGGGACTATACGAACAAGCCTCGGAGAAACGGAGCTTTCCCAGCGAGCTGTGACCACTAGAGCGAGGATCAACGGCGGTGTACCTTTACTGCGGCATGAACGCA
The DNA here is from genome assembly GCA_029844215.1 of Przewalskia tangutica. Taxonomy (NCBI): domain Eukaryota; kingdom Viridiplantae; phylum Streptophyta; class Magnoliopsida; order Solanales; family Solanaceae; genus Przewalskia; species Przewalskia tangutica. Next base: position 113,525,904 of record CM056718.1, read on the forward strand.
GCCCCGAAGGAGGTCGATCTGGCAGTGCAGAGTATGTGGCCGAAAATCGTAAATGAAATCATAGCGATCTATATAAAGCGGGAGACATGTATGATAACAAAACTACGATTCCTGATAAACAAGCGATCATATCAAGTCGTGGACTCGCCTCAAGTCATCACTCAAATATAACAATGGGTCTCACGCCCAATATCAATCATGCCCGTGGAATACCTTCCTCACTGCGGCGATTTATGATATAAAAGCACCAAGGAACACACATGAACACGTGTCCCACGTGCCATAATGAAACGTCTGAGGTAAGTACGAAGGCATAGCCGACTACTAACACCTACCAACAAGGTCATGAATCAGATTATAAGATCTGTCTGAGGCCGTCACATGATCAAAGCCGCCACTTGCGCGATATCTAATGTCGCGTCTAGCCTCGAACTTTCCGCGACTCGCGTAGGCCAATCTCATCGCCCGCATGAGGTATTCCCGCGTCGAGGTAGCTACTCCGGCGTCGTCGCCCCGACTTCGCGATCCGCATGGCCCGTGGACGCGTGCCCATAAAGGACGACACTAACACGGAACTCGTAGCTCCGCATAGGCCTCGGGACTGCGTAGGTATTCTCGAATCATAGGTCCATCGACGCTTTGAGTCTACCCGCGTGGACGGCTTAACCCGGAATCATCTCAAGAGATGAGTGATGTAAAATACTAACACAACGACTTATCGTTAAGCAACATAAGCACAACAAAGGAAAACCCCTTTACACAACATCACAAGATACTAACACACGTAGCATCCTAGCATGTTTACTTATCAATCAACAAGAAAGTATTACAAGGCTATCACAAACCAACACAATCAAGTTATACACAAAAGGTACTTTAAGCTAACAAGTTCGGTATCTACCCCTAAAGTACTTCATACATTAAATCTTTTAAAAGATCATTTGCTTTCACATAAGTCACCTGATACGTAGTATAAAATAGAGTGGTACTGTCTTTTAAATAAACCAAAACACTTACCTTTGTAAAATCAAGTAACAACATTATTTTCCAAACGCCCAAGTTTGCCTAATTTCAAATGTTCACGTTTCTTATTTTAGAAAGGTTTCGTAGTTCATAGTCTTATTCATTTAAGAATATAATTCTCTTTTAAACAATCGAGAAACATAAGTCTTATATGTGAGTAGGATATTCTTGTTTATAACAATCGTATTCTGGTAGTGATCTAGGAAATATCATTTTGTCTCATCTTAGCTTCTATGCAGATGGAAGTTTCTCGGTTTTAATAATACTTAATTAGTCAAAACATTTCCTTTTATTAACGCTGCGTTGGTTTGTCGATACACATTCGATTTCAAATCAAGAAAACATTCTTAAGCGTTATACCTAACTTCCCATAAAGCTAGTATAACTCTTAAGTTTTCAAAAACCAAGTATTACTTCTTTCGTAATGATTCAAAATCTTTTGAAATACTTCAAGTTCTTTATTAACACATAACAAGCGCTTATAGTTCAAATCGATTTACCTTTTAAAGACCACAAGTATTTTCTTACCAACATAAAGTCGTTATAACCAACTTCCCATAAAGCGTTATAACACTTTATGTTTTAAACCAATCAAATACGTTTAGCACGTATGCGTCACCGTGTACTACATAGTTCACACATATCATGCTAGAAGAGATAGGAAGAGGTTCACATACCTCGCGACAGTATCGACTAATAGCAAAACGCTCAAGTACTTCCAACCGGCTACTCCTGCCAAGTAGATCGCGCCACACGTAGTACTTCAACCTATAAGGCCACAAGGCGCATTAACATTTAGATCTCATCGTAGAACATTCTACCGAAAATTTGGCACCTCCCGCAATGACAGCGTAAATCTCTCTCTATCGAGGCTACCAAGCCAACCAAGTGGGGTTATCGCCTAACCCTACCTGTACAATTCTACTCCTCGGTACTACTACACAAGTCTCATGTCTGACCACTATGTAATTACAATTCAAGATTCTTCTTTAAATTCGGGCTTAAGTCGCAAGACATTCTGTAAGTATTATTCGAGCTTAAGTCAAAAGACATTGCGATAACTACGTTCGATTCTATATATAGTATACTTCAACTATATATTCTAACAATATGTAATTTCCAATTACAATAGAGGACAAGATAATTACCTCGATAAGCCCATAATTATCCTAGTTAAAGTCGATCCGGGCAATCGTTTAGCTCAACTCAGCGCCCAACCCGCTCTAAACCACCCTTAGAAGTTCTAATCAACTTATACACAATACTCAACTGACTATGGAGATTTTCCTAGGGTTTCGGTTTTGTGGTAGCGGAAGTATAAGAGTATTTCGGGCATTTTCAGATAGGTATAACCTTAGAATACAACAAGGTATACGGCTAAGGTAATTTGGGCATTATAACAATACTTTTGAGAGTATTTCTACACCAAAGGGGTATTATCTGAAACAATTAGGCTAGGGGTACCCACGGCCACACTACTAGGAGGGGGCTCTACTCTCGGCCAAGGGCCTCACGAAAAGGGAGGGCTCTCAAGACTTAGAGATTTTTGGATGAAGAAGTCTTCAAAGGGAAGGGGTATTTATAGGTCAAGTGAAGGCCAACCAATGGCAAGATCTTGCCAAGTGCAAGGCAAGTGTAGGGCCAAGATTCACCCACGTGTCCTTGACCAACTAACACACAAAATATCCTACCAACTACACCTCTCCATTTCGTCAATCCGAGCCGCCACGTCATGATGGGAGGGTGCCAAGTGGCGCCCTCTTGTTGGCCCAACACGTTCGCCTCTCGGAAAAATCCGCAAAATTTAAAAATGACATAGACGGAAATTCCCCTACGAAATCTGTGAAAACGTTTCTTCGAAAAACGACTCTAAACGGGTGCTGTGAACAAAATTAATTCGGCAAAGCCTTGGTACACGTTCAAATTTTCTACGTGCGTCCTTACGCATACTCAAAAATACGGTATAACATTCTCCTCTTAGAAACATTCGTCCCGAATGTTCCTTCTAAGTCTCAAAACAAACGCGCGCCAGTATAGTCTTCACTACTATACTTACGAGAACAATCCTGCCACAGCTGGCCACAGAAGCACCTGCGTAAATACTTACATCAAAGTCCATGAGGAAACACCTCTAATCATCACCACAAAACACTCCTCACCGGGGTCTAAAATATACTTCCTTCGCACCTTCACTTTACAAAAGAAATGATCACATCTATGCCCGCCATACATGCTCGCTTCTCTCTTTACTCGTCGTAGATACCACTTTGTCACTTTGCCTGAGGCATTAACCTTCTCAGGCGACCCAACAAATGGTACCACTTTTGTCACTTTGTCGCGAGCCTTGCTCCGACGACCCAACAAATGGTACCGGGCTGCTTGCGACCCCTGAGGCTGTCGTACACTCGAACTCTTACCACATTCTGATACGGCTTCAGTTTCCAAGACTCGGGGTTACTATCTCTAACGTGGTCATCATTAACTGGGAACACTCTGGATGGATTCTCCGATGCTTTCCCGATCATAACAATACGAAAGACCGGACGTACTGCCTCCTAAGTCGGACGGCAAAAGCTATCATATAGGCAACCTGGCCTATCCTTCACATGAACGCAAAAGGGCCCAAAGTAACACGGGCTAAGTTCCTCTGTCATACCAAAACTCGTCACACCCTAACCACAGTCTGCTGGAACAAGCTCAACCAGTATGCGAACCTTGCCAACATCGAACCAATCGACCAGAACTTACACTTCCGCCCTTACAAGGCTTCATAAGGCGATATCCGAACACCGAAATGGTAGCTTAAACACTCCTCCACAGAGACAACAATCCCACGACTACCTCTCAAATACACACACCGGCCCAGGCGAATGCGGTCTGAGACTCACCGAGTTCCTAACTTTGCTGGCAAAACCTCGAGAAAAAGCGGTAGTAACACGGGCTCCATCATGCGTCTTAAGGTGTAGGTAGGCACCTCGTGCAACCTACAACCTTTACGATAACTCAACACGGCCGAGTAAACGGTCCGATCAAGAACACGATGGGCTGCCCCCATCGGCCCGACCACTGGTCGAACGCACCCACGAACTCGTTCGTTGGTTAACTAAACTTGGGCCTAACATCCTCACAACCCTAACACAAGGCGGGACCACCACAACCTGACCCCACCCAAACCTACGCGGGTTGACCCGCGCGTGCCTCAACCCGACGGCAACGCCGCAATACTAGCTCCGATCCTAACAATCTCACTAATCACGTTTGAAAACCTGGCGGTCTTAGCTCAACCACCCCTTTCATTCCACACCACTGGGACCTATCCCAACATAACTCACGTGCACTATGCACTTCCGATAAGGGTCAAACATAACACTACACCTTTTCTCGAGATGGCCTCACTCTAAGGTCTTTACGTAAAAGCTCTAAGGCTCACACCTTCTATCCCCCAAAATCTTACTCGGTTAAACAACCATGATCTAATCACGACTAACACACTGCTATCGTAACATAGCACTTAAGGTATACTCACCTTATCACACATCGATCTCTGAGGGTTAAAGATATATCTATATCTCATCGCTTCACTCCCTAAGTCGTTCTAATCAAACTCGCCACGTAGGGCTCATAGCTAAGGAAGATGACGAACTACCCACCGATCACGAAGGCTAAGTCCTCTGAGGACACCATCGACATCGGACCGGACGGTCGTAGGTACAACAAGTACCCAACTAAAAGACGACATTCCGGAATGACGTCATCCTGCAATGAGCGGAAGCCACAGTTTGACCAACTCCTGCACCCGAACGTCCCGAAATGCGTGTAAGACCACTCTGCATGGCGGAGGTGCATATCTAATCTCTGGTGAGGCGACTCGCCTCGAAAGTTACTAAAGGACCTTCGCTCGCTGGCCTCTCCTGCGTCCTTTGTTAACCCGTAAATCTCTACGTTTCTTGGCTCGCTGCGCATAAGCGTACCGAGGCCATGCTCAAGCCTAATCAAGAATTACTCTTTGACCCTCTCTTAGATAGTCATCAAGACCCGTGGTACATCGGTATACTCTCGTAGCCACATCCATAGCTAATGTAGTCGCTTTCTTTGCACTCTATATTCACTGTTCGGCCGTGGGCTGATGGTTCAAATATCATGGCGCGATGGGAACTGCCGCCGTGCCAAACTCTGCGGGCTAGTGGCGTCGCAAAACTCCCGAATGAAGCACTACCTAGGTAATGATTGGGCTGTGCCCTCGCCACCCTCGAACTCTACTCGCGGCTCCGCCGCCTTGCCCTCCTGGGCGGGTTGCCTACGCGGGCATAACGGTGAGGAAAGAAATACGTCGGAGGTCCAACTTACAACACAGCTCTAAGGCACGATCTCAAAGTGAGAAGAATAGAAACCAATCCTAAATACCCTATAGCCTCCTGATTATTGGTGTGGTGCACAACACACCGATAATCAAGACTCTGGATCTGATGCAGTAGACACTTTCCGAGGATTAATCGCTCGATACCACTTTTGTCACGACCGATTAAGACGTGGTCGTGCCTTACCCCGGGCACCCTAGTGATACAACATCAGAGTAATCAGCGGAACATAAAACGATACAAGACATATTATGAAATATGAAACAATAATCTGAGAAAAACTTGCCTTTCGGCTTATATGTAAATAACAACTTTTTCAACATGAACAGTTTAATCCTTTTTACAAACCACACTTGCATTACTCTGGACCTCTACGAATGATATGACAACAACGACGGACGGGGCCGTCATACCACGAATGTAGCACCTACAACCACAGGGACTATACTAACAAGCCTCCGAGAAACGGAGCTTTCCCAGCGACTGTGACCCTAAGAGCGAGGATCAATGATCGTGTACCTTTACTGCGGCATGAACGCGGCCCCGAAGTCGATCTGGTGCAAAACGAGTATGTGGCGAAAATCAGTAAATGAAATCATAGCGATCTATATAAAGCGGGAGACATGTATGATAACAAAACTACGATTCCTGATAAACAAGCGATCATATCAAGTCGTGACTCACGCCTCAAGTCATCACTCAAATATAACAATGGGTCTCGCCCACAATATCAATCATGCCCGTGGAATACCTTCCCCATCGCTGGCGGATTTATGATATAAAAGCACCAAGGAACACATGAACACGTGTCCCACGTGCCATAATGAAAACGCATGCGGTAAATGCGAAGGCATAGCCGACTACTAACACCTACAGTACCAACAAGGTCATGAATCGTATCATAAGATGCTCTGCATCGTCACATGATCAAAGCCGCCACTTGCCGCGAGATCTAATGTCGCGTCTAGCCACGAACTTTCGCAGCTCCGCATAGGCCAATCTCATCGCCCGCATGAGGTATTCCCGCATCGGTAGCTACTCCCGTCGTCACGATCGCGATCCGCGTAGCCCACGTGGACGCATGCCCATAAGGACGACACTAACACGGAACTCGTAGCTCGCGCAGGCCCGCAGGACTGCGTGAGGTATTCTCGAATCATAGGTCCATCGACCGCTGAGTCTACCCGCGTCGGAGGCGGCTTAACCCGGAATCATCTCGAGATGAGTGATGTAAAATACTAACACAACAACTTATCGTTAAGCAACATAAGCACAACAAAGGAAAACCCTTTACACAACATCACAAGATACTAACACACGTAGCATCCTAGCATGTTTACTTATCAATCAACAAGAAAGTATTACAAGGCTATCACAAACCAACACAATCAAGTTATACACACAAGGTACTTTAAGCTAACAAGTTCGTATCTACCCAAAGTACTTCATACATTAAATCTTTTAAAAGATCCATTGCTTTCACATAAGTCACACAATACGTAGTATAAAATAGAGTGGTACTGTCTTTTAAATAAACCAAAACACTTACCTTTGTAAAATCAAGTAACAACATTATTTTCCAAACGCCCAAGTTTGCCTAATTTCAAATGTTCACGTTTCTTATTTTAGAAAGGTTTCGTAGTTCATAGTCTTATTCATTTAAGAATATAATTCTCTTTTAAACAATCTGAAACATAAGTCTTATATGTGAGTAGGATATTCTTGTTTATAACAATCAGTATTCTGTAGTGATCTAGGAAATATCATTTTGTCTCATCTTAGCTTCTATGCGGATGGAAGTTTCTCTGGTTTTAATAATACTTAATTAGCCAAAACATTTCCTTTTATTAACGCTGCAGTTGGTTTGTCGATACACATTCGATTTCAAATCGAAGAAACATTCTTAAGCCGTTATACCTAACTTCCCATAAAGCTAGTATAACTCTTAAGTTTTTCAAAACCAAGTATTACTTCTTCTTTCGAATGATTCAAAAATCTTTTGAAATACTTCAAGTTCTTTATTAACACATAACAAGCCGCTTATAGTTCAAATCGCTACCTTTTAAAGACCACAAGTATTTTCTTACCAACATAAAGTGTTATAACCAACTTCCCATAAAGCCGTTATAACACTTTATGTTTTAAACCAATCAAATACGTTTAGCACGTATCGTCTGGTACTACATAGTTCACACATATCATGCTAGAAGAGATAGGAAGAGGTTCACATACCTCGCGACGAGTATCGACTAATAGCAAAACGCTCCCAGTACTTCCAACCGTCGGCTACTCCTTAAGCCAAGTAGATCGCGCCACACGTAGTACTTCAACCTATAAGGCCACAAGGCGCTTATTAACATTTAGATCTCATCGTAGAACATTCTACCGAAAATTCGTGATTCCCCCACGTAATAGCGTAAATCTCCTCTATCGAGGCCTACCAAGCCAACCGGGGGTTATACGCCTAACCCTAACGGGTACAATTCTACTCCACGGTACTACTACACAAGTCTCTTGTAATACCCCATGTAATTACAATTCGGATTCTTCTTTAAATTCAGCTTAAGTCGCAAGACATTGCGTAAGTATTATTCGTGATTAAGTCAAAAGACATTGCGATAACTACGTTCAGTTCTATATATAGTATACTTCAACTATATATTCTAACAATATGTAATTTCCAATTACAATAGAGGACAAGATAATTACCTCGATAAGCCCATAATTATCCTAGTTAAAGTCGATCCCGCAATCGTTTAGCTCAACTCAGCGCTCAACCCGCTCTAAACCACCCTTAGAAGTTCTAACCAACTTCTACACAATACTCACGGACTATGGAGATTTTCCTAGGGTTTCGGTTTTGTGGTAGCGGAGTATAAGAGTATTTACGGGCATTTTCAGATAGGTATAACCTTAGAATACAACAAGGTATCTGGCTAAGGTAATTTGGGCATTATAACAATACTTTTGAGAGTATTTCTACACCACAAAGGGGTATTATACTAAAGCAATTAGGCTGGGGGGTACCCACGCCACACTACTAGGAGGGCGCTACTCTCGGCCAAGGGGCCTCACGAAAGGGAGGAGCTCTCAAGACTTAGAGATTTTTTTGGATGAAGAAGTCTTCAAAGGAAGGGGTATTTATAGGTCAAGTGAAGGCCAACCAATGGCCAAGATCTTGCCAAGTGCAAGGCAAGTGTAGGGCCAAGATTCACCCATGTGTCCTTGACCAACTAACACACAAAATATCCTACCAACTACACCTCTCCATTTGTCCAATCCGAGCCCTTACGTCCGCCAATGGGAGGGTGCCAAGTGGCGCCCTCTTGTTGGCCCAACACGTTTCGTCTCTCGGAAAAATCCGCAAAAATTAAAAATGACATAGCCGGAAATTCCCCTACGAAAGCTGTGAAAACGTTTCGTCGAAAAACGACTCTAAACGGGTGTTGTGAACAAAATTAATTCGGCCAAGCCTTAGTACAAGTTTCAAATTTTCTACGTACGTCCTTACGTACATACTCTGAAAAATACGGGGTATAACACACGAGGTCTTTCTAGACCGCGCCACATGATCGAAGCTGGCCACTCGCCCTCAGTATCAATGTGCGCGTCTAATCCTGGAGCATACCGCTGCTCCGCATAGGCCACACATAGGCCCGCATGAGGTATTCCTCACATCGGGGATAGCTAACCCGCGGTATCCTCCTGGACCACCGAAGTCCGCATAGTCACACAGACCGCATAGTCACACAGACCGCATAAGGTCCATCCTCGCATTGGGATAATACAGCCGGAATGATAAATCCTGGAACTCCCACAGCTCCGCATGGGTCACACAAACCCGCATGAGGTATTCCTCGAATCATAGTCACACAGACCGCATGAGTTTATACCTCGCATCGAGGGTGGCAAGTCCTCGACATTTCAAGTCAGGGTGTAAGTGATATAATATCAGCACAACTACTTACCGTTAAACAACATAAGCACAACAAGGGAACCCCCTTTACACAAACGTTACAAGATACTACACACGTAGCATCATAACATGCTTCACTTATCAAACCAATCAAGAAAGTATTACAAGGCTATCACCAGTAAATCATAGTCAAGTTACTCACACACGGTACTTTCTATTTTATGTCAACAAGTTCGGGTTTTTATCTCCAAAGTACTTCATACATTTAACTCTTTAAAAACCAAGTACTCATTACTCACGAATGAGGTTTCACACTTTTTAGCAAAATTCATATCAAGTCAACTAAGTCAAGTCTCTTAACTTCTAAAATCAAAAACCCATTCTTTTCCAAAAGTTCAAGTTGCATAATTAAAATATACTCAAGTCCTTTATTTCCGAAAGATTTCATAGTTCATAGTCTTAATCAAATAACGTAATCTCTTTTTTAAAACAATTGAGTAACGTATGCCTTATGTGTGAGTAGTTATTCTTGTTTATAACAATCTTATTAAAGCAGCCATGATCTAGGAAATGTAGTACAATTTTGTCTTATCTTAGCTTCTATGCAGATGGAGGTTTCTACTGGTTTTAATAATACTTAATTAGTCAATACATTTTCCTTTATTAGCGCTGCAGTGGTTTTGTTCGATACTTATTCTCATTTCCGAAATCAATACAAGACTTTCATAAACAATTAAGTAAACCGTTCCTTTTATCTCTCTTAAGTCGTTATACCTAACTTCCCATAAAGCTAGTATAACTCTTAAGCTTTTAAAATCAATTATTACTCTTCTTTCAAAAACGATTCTTAATTCTTTTGAAATACTTCAAGATTCTTATTATTTAAAACTCAAGTCAAAAGACATTGAAGTAGGACCACGTTCAGTTAACACACGTACGTCTACCGTACTATATATATATTCTTTTTAAAATATCATGCTCAAGAGGATAGGAAGAATCACATACCTCCTCGGCGAAATCCACCTGCCAAGTCGAATATGTCGCGCGCAGAGTATCAACCTATAATAGTCAAATACGTCTATCAACGTCTAGACTACTCTGTAGAATAATCTAAGCAGAAGGTTCTTACCTCTACGGAAAATCGGGCAACACTTCCCTACCCGTCAAACTACACAAGTCTACTGTAATACAGTCCTATGTAATTACAGTTCAATTCTCTTCTTTTATACCATCCTTCTATATCTTAAACTCAATTATAAACTACTATATGTAATTTCCGATTACCATAGAAGGACAAAAATATTTACCTCGATAAGCCCAAAATTATCCAAGTTAAAATGTCGATCCTGAGCAAGGTTTAGCTCCTATTCTGTACGTTCCAATTCGCTCCAAGAAACCCTTAGAAGTCCTAAACAACCTCTACTCAATTACTTCAACCAACTATGAAGATTTTCTTAGGGTTTCATTTTTGTGACTGAAGGGAAGTATAGTAGTATTTATGGGCTTTTAGTATAGGGGTAACCTTGGAATACTACAAGGTATTTGGGCCAAGGTATTTTGGAATAGTAACAATACTTGAAGAATACTTTTCTACCAAGGGGGGGGGGGGGGGTATTTTACGAGAACTTCTAGGTAGGGGTTACGTTATACCCCGTTTTCAGAGTATGCGTATGGGACGTCGTCTGAAATTTGAGCCTTAAGATAGGCATTGGATTCGAAATTTGGGCACAAGTGCCGATTAAGTCGTTTTTACGAAAGCGTTTCCACGTTTCGTAGGGAAAATTCCGCTATGTCATTTATAATTTTTGCGGATTTTTCCGAGAGACGAAACATTTTGGACCAACGGGAGGGTGACATGTGTCACCCTCACATTGGAAGCAAATAGGTTGGCTTGGACGATTTGGGCGTCCAAGAGCCTTGGTTGGCCTTGGCCGATTGGCTCCCTCTTTTGTGCCTTGCTTTGTGGCTTGTTTTGTGGAGTGTTTTGTGGAGTGTTTTGTGGGTGCACTTGGCTTGATCTTGGCCTTACACTTGCCTAGCACATGGCTTGATCTTGGCCATTGGTTGGCCTTTGGTTTCTATAAATACCACCCTTTGTGAAGACTTCATTCATCCACAAATGTTTCCAAGTCTTGAAATCCCTCCTCCTCTTGTGGCTCTCGTCCTAAGCCTCTCTCCCTCCCCCTCCTAGTGGCCTTTGGCCGAGAGGTCTCCCCCTCCCCCTTGTGGTGTCTAGCCGTGGGGTACCCCCCCCCTAGCCTAGTTACTTTCGTATAATACCCCTTGTTGTGGTATAGAAATACTCTCCTAGTATTGTTATAATGCCCAAAATACCTTAGCCTTATACCTTGTAGTATTTCAAAAAGTTACCTCTTTGCGTAGTGTACGGAAATACTACCTTTTGTCCTTTTTAGTCTCAAACCGAAACCCTAAGGAAAATCTTCATTGTTGGTTGAAGTTTTGGAGTAGAAGTTGGTTAGAACTTCTAAGGGTTGTTTGGAGCGGATTGGAGCACTCGGAGTAGGAGCTAAGCGTTGCTCAGGATCGACTTTATACTTGGATAATTTTGGGCTTATCGAGGTAAACACTACTGTCCTTCTATTGTGATTGGAAATTGCATGTTGTTGATTATATAGTTGAAGTATACTATATATAGTACTGAACGTAGTTAGTTGGCAATGTCTTTTGACTTAAGCTGAAGAATCTGGTAATCGAATCGTAATTACATGGGAGGTATTACTGATGAACTTGTGTCTTGTGTAGTAGAATTGTGCAGCGTCAGGTTAGGCGTGTAAAACCCCCTGGTTGTCTTGGTAGCGGCCTCGATAGAGGAGGAGATTTCTGTTGTTGCGGGAGAGTCTTTGCGAATTTTACGTAGAAAGATTGAAACTTGTGTTTTGGGGTTAATAGGCGTTTGTGACCTTTATAGGTGAAAGTACTAAGAGTAGCGTATTCTACTCGAGGAGTGGAAAGGGCTAGCAAGGTTGTAGTACTTGGAGCTTTTGCTTATTGTCGATAATCGTCGCGAGGTATGTGAACCTCTTCCTATCTCTTCTAGCATGATATGTGTGAACTATGTAAGTGCGGTAGGCGTCGTGTGTTAATCGTGTTTGATTGTTCTTAAAACATAAAGTGTTATAACGGCTTTATGGGAAGTTGGTTATAACGACTTTATGTAGGTAAGAAAATACTTTGTGGTTTTAAAAGGTAATCATGTGAATTATAAGCGGCTTGTTATAATAAAGGACTTGATGTATTTCAAAAGATTTATAAATCGTTTTGAAGGGAGAGTAACACTTGGTTTTAAAAGGTTTTAAAAAGAGTTATACTAAGCTTTATGGGAGTTAGGTATAATGTCTTAAGAGAGGTAAAGAAAATGGTTTCTTGATGTTAGAAGTTAAGAGACTTGATCTTATAAGATAAGAGACTTAACTTATTTGTTTTAATGTGAATGTTTGTGTGAAACCTCATTCGTGAGTAATGAGTACTTGGTTTTATTTAAAGGGATAATGTTTCTTGATTTGAAATCGTAATGTGTATCGCCAGACCACTGCAGCGTTAATAAAGGAAAATGTATTGAATAATGATGAATTGTATTAAAACCAGTAGAAACCTCCATCTGCATAGAAGCTAAGATGAGACAAAATGATATTACATTTTCTAGATCATGGCTGCTGTAATAAGAATGTTGTAAACAAGAATAACCTACTCTCGTGAGATATATATTACTCAATTGTTCTAAAAGGAATCAAGTGATTAAGTTTGGGAACTATGAAACCATTTGAAAATGAGAAGCTTGAGTAATTGAAACTAGGTAAAGCGGAACTTAGGAAAAGAATCTTTGTTACTTGATTTTGAAAAGGAATGTGGGTTGGTCATTCTAATACTACGTGTATCGGGTGACTTTTATAAAAGTAATGGATCTCTTTTAAAAGAACTTAACGTATGTAGTACTTTGGGGTTAAAAACCCGGACTTTGGTATAAATGGAAGTACTTTGAATTGTAGTGAAACTTGCCTATGCTTGTTGTTGTGAAACTTGCCTATGCTTGATGATAGCCTTTGTTGTGCAAGTGTGGTATTTACGTGTTCTGGCGTCTCGATAAGTAGGTTGACTTGTTGAGAACTTACTTGGACGTCTTTGGCGGTGATGGAGAATTCCACGGGTATGTTTCCATTTTGATTCTTGTCTTGTTGTTGATATCACATGGACATGTCTACACCGTCGCAGATTCGGGGCATGCGGCCGTGCGGCGGGTTGATTACCGATATATGGTTATTCGCAACATGGATGTGTCTACACCGTCACGATATTCGGGACATGTGGCCACGCGGCGGGGTTGACCACCCGATATTGTTATTGAGGTTACATGGGCATGTCTACACCGTCACGGATTCCTGGGCATGTGGCCATGCGGCGCTTGTTATTATTGTTGCATCATGGACATGTCTACACCGTCGCGATATTCGGGCATGCGGCCATGATGCGAACATGATGGATGTTGTGGGCGTGAGACCCATAGTTATAATTAGTGGTGACTTTGAGGCGTGAGTCCACGACTTGACATATTTGTTTTATGTGGTGAATCAGTAAGTTTGGTTATCATACATGTCTCGGCTTTTATAGACTAGTATGATTTCATTTACGATTTTTTTTTCTGATTTCACATACTTGGTACTGTTGTCTTGACCTCGCCCGGGGCTGCGTTCATGCAGCAGTAAGTACATCGATCGTGGATCCCGCCTTAGGATCTCATTTCAGTGTTGGAAAGCTCCGTTCCTTGGAGGCTTATCTTTGGTATGTTTCCATGAGTTGTAGGTTCTTGTACATTCAGGGGTATGGCGGGGCCCTGTCCCGTCATAGTTGTTGTAAATCTTAGAAGTCTGTAGCACTGTTGTGGGCAGGGTTTGTAAAAAGGATAACTGTTCGGTTTTTTTGTATATACTGAAGGCAACTGTTTTGGTTGGCCTGTTTATTTATTATATCTCTTGTTTCATGACTCGTGTTTTATTTTCCGCTGGTTTTCTCTGATGTTGTATCACTAGGGTGCCGGGTAAGGCACGATGCGGGCGGTTCGGGCGTTACAAAGTGGTATCGAGCGATTAGTCCTCGGAAAGTGTCTACGACCGTGTCTAGTAGAGTCTTGATTATCGGTGTGTTGTGCACCACATCTATAATCGGAGGCTATAGGACATTTAGGATTGGTTTCTATTCTTCTCATTACGAGATCGTGCCTTAGAGTGTGTTGTAAGTTGGGCCCTCGACGTGTTTCGTTTTTACCGTTATGCCTGCGAAAGGCAACCGGGGCCCCGAGAAGGCAAAGCGGCGAGGAGCTGCTAGTGGGTTTCGAGAGAATGCGAGCGCGAGCGTCGAGACTGAGTAGTGCTTGACGGCGAGTTTTGCGACGCCCGCCAACCAGCGAGTTTAGAGCGCAGCGGTGGCTGCCGAGACTCTGATACTGAGCCTCGGTCCACGATGCAGGCGGGAGATGGGTCGCGAGATGGCGATTATTGGCCGTTGTGGCGAGATATGAGAGATAGGGCCGACGCAGATTCAGTTCAGCGACTGTAGTGCACCGAGGCGCATTTGAGGCTACGGATTTCCTTAGTTGTAGCACTTTGAGTTTTACTGGTCGGCGGAGGATGATCCGCAGGAGTTCATCCGTCGATTCTGAAGGATCATGCGGGTGATCAAGGCTTCGTGAGATCGAGTGCATGACATTTGGTTCGCATCGGTGCGTGATACCGCGATCGATTGGTTTGACTTCGTGGGAGCTTTCCGGGAGAGCATGCACTTCCCGGCCCGTTTGGGACGAGTTTTGAGGGCCTTCTGGCACATTTCTTGCCTCCACAAATGAGGAGGCTCGGGCGCAGATTTTTGATGTTGAGGCGAGCGAGCGTCTGATTCGAGTACAATGTGAGTTCGACTCATTGGCGGTATGTTCCCGCATTAGTATCTAGTATGGAGGATCGAGTGCACCGATATGTTCTGAGGCTCGATGATTACCTAGCAGAGTTGTTCGGTGTTTCTCTTCAGGGCATGGACATTGCCGCATTCGAGCTCATGCACTTGGAGTGCGAGCGCAGAGATCGGCAGGTGGACGGCTTTCAGAAGAAGGCTAAGACGGCGGATATTTTGGCGACTTTCGAGGCGGACCGCCTCGGCCAGCGGAACTAGTTATGTACCTCCGCCATTGCGAGTGGTCCTCCGCAGCCTTCGGGACCCTTGGGATATTCGGGAAGCGGTCGGGGCTCCCGTGTTTGAATGTTCGCGAGTAGGGGTGTTGGCGGATCGATCACCTACCTCGGTGTGGTCGATG
The DNA here is from genome assembly GCA_029844215.1 of Przewalskia tangutica. NCBI lineage: Eukaryota > Viridiplantae > Streptophyta > Magnoliopsida > Solanales > Solanaceae > Przewalskia > Przewalskia tangutica. The sequence goes on from CM056718.1 coordinate 113,541,520, forward strand.
TGGTAGACCGCATTTCGGAAGTGTCGTAGTACGAGGAGCTTGTTATTCTTGCGCCAACGGGGCCATATGACGAGACTGTCCACCGAGGGTAGCGGTAGGATAGCACAGACTACTAGGCGATTGCGGGCCACGGTAGAGGTCGCGGTGGAAGTGCCGATTTTAGCGGTCCTTGAACCGCCTAGTTTGAGTATATCCTTAACCACGTAGATACTTGTATGTATTGATGTTAATGATGTGTTAAGTGTTATGTTCGGATAGCTTTGTGCTATAGTGTGATTTAAAAATCTGGTTAGTGTGAGATGGAAGTGGTAACTTCCACGATGTGTTCCGTGTCGAGGCGGAAGTTGGCGCTACGGTGGGTCGGGTTGGGGCCATGTTGCGGGCCAACCCGGCGTCCGTTCGAGGAAGGTCAGCTCGTGGTCGCCCGGTGGCGAGTCACGAGGGTGCTAGGCCGAATTAGATGACCATCGTATGAGTTCGTGGATACGTTCGACGAGAATCGATTCGTGAAGGCGGGAATGGCCTTAGGAAATCGAGATTAGTGAGATGACCAAGTTTGGAGGTAGTGACTCGAGGGTTGGAAACGAGCGTTGGCGGAAGTGTGGTACGGATACTAGAAAGAGTTTGAGTGTTCGAGAAAGTGCAAAGAAGATGGGGAAAGTGAGCGTGTGTGATCGTTTCTTTTGTGAAATGAAGGTGTGAAGGGAGTATATTTTAGACCTCAGGTAAGGGGTTTTTGTGATGATTAGAGGTGTTTCCTCGTTGACTTGGGTTTAAGTATTGGTGAGTTTGTTTTTTATGGCCAGGTGTGGCATGATCGTTTTCGTGCGTATAGCAGTGAAGACTATATTGGCACCTGTTTGTTTTGAGACCTAGAAGGAACATTCGGGACGAATGTTTCTAAGGGGGGGGAGAATGTTATACCCCGTTTTTCGGTATATGCGTATGGACGTACGTACGAAATTTGAGCCTTAAGATAGGCATTGGATTCGAAATTTGGGCACAAGTGCCGATTAGAGTCGTTTTCTGACGAAACGTTTCCACAGCTTTCGTAGGGAAAATTCCGGCTATGTCATTTATAATTTTTGCGGATTTTTCCGAGAGACGAAACATTTTGGACCAACGGGAGGGTGACATGTGTCACCCTCACATTGGAAGCAAATAGGTTGGCTTGGACGATTTGGGCGTCCAAGAGCCGTGGTTGGCCTTGGCCGATTGGCTCCCTCTTTTGTGCCTTGCTTTGTGGCTTGTTTTGTGGAGTGTTTTGTGGAGTGTTTTGTGGGTGCACTTGGCTTGATCTTGGCCTTACACTTGCCTTGCACTTGGCTAGATCTTGGCCATTGGTTGGCCTTTGGTTTTGCTATAAATACCCCCCTTTGTGAAGACTTCATTCATCCACAAATGTTTCCAAGTCTTGAAATCCCTCCCCTCCCTCTTGTGGCTCTCGTCCTAAGCCTCTCTCCCTCCCCCTCCTAGTGGCCTTTGGCCGAGAGGTCTCCCCCTCCCCCTTGTGGTGTCTAGCCGTGGGGTACCCCCCCCTAGCCTAGTTACTTTCGTATAATACCCCTTGTTGTGGTATAGAAATACTCTCCTAGTATTGTTATAATGCCCAAAATACCTTAGCCTTATACCTTGTAGTATTTCAAAAAGTTACCTCTTTGCGTAGTGTACGGAAATACTACCTTTTGTCCTTTTTAGTCTCAAACCGAAACCCTAAGGAAAATCTTCATTGTTGGTTGAAGTTTTGGAGTAGAAGTTGGTTAGAACTTCTAAGGGTTGTTTGGAGCGGATTGGAGCACTCGGAGTAGGAGCTAAGCGTTGCTCAGGATCGACTTTATACTTGGATAATTTTGGGCTTATCGAGGTAAACACTACTGTCCTTCTATTGTGATTGGAAATTGCATGTTGTTGATTATATAGTTGAAGTATACTATATATAGTCTTGAACGTAGTTAGTTGGCAATGTCTTTTGACTTAAGCTGAAGAATCTGGCCGAATCAGTAATTACATAGGGTGTATTCTGATGAACTTGTGTCTTGTGTAGTAGAATTGTGCAGCGTCAGGTTAGGCGTGTAAAACCCCTGGTTGTCTTGGTAGGCCTCGATAGAGGAGGAAATTTACGCTGTTGTTGCGGGAGGTCTTTGCGAATTTTTCGTAGAAAGATTGAAACTTGTGTTTTGGGGTTAATAGAAGTTTTTGACCTTTATAGGTGAAAGTACTAAGAGTATCGTATTATACTCGAGGAGTGGAAAGGGCTATCAAGGTTGAAGAACTTGGAGCTTTTTGCTTATTTTCGATAATCTTCGCGAGGTATGTGAACCTCTTCCTATCTCTTCTAGCATGATATGTGTGAACTATGTAAATGCGGTGAGCGTACGTGTGTTAACTGTGTTTGATTGTTCTTAAATCATAAAGTGTTATAACGTCTTTATGGGAAGTTGGTTATAAGAGTTTTATGTAGGTAAGAAAATACTTTGTGGTTTTAAAAAGGTAATCATGTGAATTATAAGCGGCTTGTTATAATAAAGGACTTGATGTATTTCAAAAGATTTATAAATCGTTTTGAAGGAGAGTAACACTTGGTTTTAAAAGGTTTTAAAAAGAGTTATACTAAGCTTTATGGGAGTTAGGTATAATGTCTTAAGAGAGGTAAAGAAAATGGTTTCTTGATGTTAGAAGTTAAGAGACTTGATCTTATAAGATAAGAGACTTAACTTATTTGTTTTAATGTGAATGTTTGTGTGAAACCTCATTCGTGAGTAATGAGTACTTGGTTTTATTTAAAGGGATAATGTTTCTTGATTTGGAAATCGTAATGTGTATCGCTGCACCAACTGCAGCGTTAATAAAGGAAAATGTATTGAATAATGATGAATTGTATTAAAACCGGTAGAAACCTCCATCCGCATGAAGCTAAGATGAGACAAAATGATATTACATTTTCTAGATCATGGTCTTTGTAATAAGAATGTTGTAAACAAGAATAACCTACTCTCACGTGAGATATATATTACTCAATTGTTCTAAAAAGGAATCAAGTGATTAAGTTTGGGAACTATGAAACCATTTGAAAATGAGAAGCTTGAGTAATTGAAACTAGGTAAACTGGAACTTAGGAAAAGAATGCTGTTACTTGATTTTGAAAAGGAATGTGGGTTGGTCATTCTAATACTACGGGTATCGGGTGACTTTTATAAAAGTAATGGATCTCTTTTAAAAGAACTTAACGTATGTAGTACTTTGGGGTTAAAAACCCGGACTTTGGTATAAATGGAAGTACTTTGAATTGTAGTGAAACTTGCCTATGCTTGTTGTTGTGAAACTTGCCTATGCTTGTGATGATAGCCTTTGTTGTGCAAGTGTGGTATTTCTGTGTTACCGCGTCTCTCGATAGAGGGCCGGTTGACTTGTTGAGAACTTACTTGGGCGTCTTTGGCGGTGATGGAGAATTCCACGTATGTTTCCATTTTGATTCTTGTCTTGTTGTTGATATCACATGGGACATGTCTACACCGTCGCATATTAGGGGCATGCGGCCATGCGGCCGGGTTGATTACCCGATATATGGTTATTACTGCAACATGGATGTGTCTACACCGATGCAGTATTCCGGGGACATGTGGCCATGCGGCAGGGTTGACCACCCAGTATATTGTTATTGAGGTTACATGGGCATGTCTACACCGTCGCGATTCCGGCATGTGGCCACGCGGCGCTTGTGTGTGTTGCATCATGGACATGTCTACACCGTCTGATGTTCGGGGCATGCGGCCATGATGCGAACATGATGGATGTTGTGGGCGTGAGACCCATAGTTATAATTGAGTGGTGACTTTGAGGGCGTGAGTCCCTGACTTGACATGACTGTTTTTATGTGGTGAACTGTAAGTTTGGTTATCATACATGTCTCCGGCTTTTATAGACTAGTATGATTTCATTTACAGTATTTTTTTTTTGTTTCACATACTTGGTACCTGTTGTACTGACCTCCTTCGGGGGGCTGCGTTCATGCCGCAGGTAGAGGTACATCGGTCGTGGATCCCCGCTCTTAGGATCTCATTTCAGCGTGTTGGAAAGCTCCGTTCCTTCGGAGGCTTATCTTTGGTATGTTTCCCTGAGTTGTAGGTTCTTGTACATTCAGGTATGACGGCCTGTCCGTCATAGTTGTTGTAAATCTTAGAGTGCATGCTTTGTTGTGGCGGGGTTTGTAAAAGGATAACTGTTCGGGTTTTTATGTATATACCAAAGCAATGTTTTGGTTGCTTTGTTTATTTATTATATCTCTTGTTTCATGACTCGTGTTTTATTTTCCGCTGGTTTTCTCTGATGTTGCATCACTAGGGTGCCCGGGGTAAGGCACCAGTAACGGGCCCGGGTTCGGGGCGTTACAGGTTCGGCCAAAGGCCTTCTCAAGGGGGAGGGGGTGCTCTTGGACGAGAGCTACACTAAGGGGGAGAGGGATTTTCAAGACTTAGAAAATGTGGAGTGGATGAAGAAGTCTTCAACTCAAGGGGGGTATTTATAGGCCAATCAATGGCCAAGATTAAGGCAAGTGGAGGGCAAGTGGAGGGTGAAGATTTGCACAAGTGTACCTTATCCATCTACTACACAAATATCCTACCTAACCTTGACCAAAGGTTTTAGGCCACAAAAATGAAAAAAACGTGCCATGGAATTCTTCCACCATTCCGCCAACTTGAGGGTGACACATGTCGCCCTCTCGTTGGTCCAAAATATTTCATCTCTCGGAAAAATCCGCAAAAATAATAAATGTCGCAACCGTAATTTTCCCTTCGCAAGGTCCGAAAAACGTTTCGTCGGAAAACAATTATTTTCGCTAGTTGTGCACAAATTTCGTCCCTTTGCCTACTTAAGGCTTAAACTTTTATACGTACGCCCTCACGTACATACTCTGGAAATACGGGGTATAACATTCTCCCCTCCTTAGAAACATTCGTCCCGAATGTTCCTTCTCAAGACAGATAACGATCAAGTTCCTCATAGCTTAACCGGTTTGCAAATGCCACACATGGCCACAGAAAACACCCGCGCAAATACTTACATCCAAGTCCACGAGGAATCACCTCTAACATCACAAAAGCTCCCACCCAAGGTCCAAAAGATACTCCATTTGCACCTTCATTTCACAAAAGAAATGATCACTTCTATTCTCTTAGCACATGCTCACTTCTTCCCTTACTCGTCGTACCCTCCCCGTACACTCGAACTCTTTCTCATAACTTACCACATTTCTGTTATTGCTTCAGTTTCCAAAATCTCTAGGTTACTATCTCCAACTTGGTCATCATTATTTTGGAACACTCTGGGTGGATCTCCGATACTTTTCCGAACATAGCAACACGAAAGACCGGACGTACTGCCTCCTAGGTCGGACGGCAAAAGCTAACATATAGGCAACCTGACCTATTCTTCACATGATCTGAAAAGGCCCAAAGTAACTCGGGCTAAGTTTCCTCTGTTTTTCAAAACTCGTCACACCCTTTCCGGGGTGGTACCTTCAAGAAGACCCACCGTCAACCTGAACTCCAAGCGTCGTCGCCGATTTCCGCACGACTTCTGTTGACTTTGAGCTGCCAATAACCTCTTCTGGATAAGCTTCACCCTATCCACATCCTGCCGAAACAAGTATGTACCCACTATCTGAACCTTGCCAACATCGAACCAATCGATCGGCAACCTACACTTCCGCCCATACAAGGCTTCATAAGGCGACATCCGAATATTGAAATGGTATCTATAATGATACTCACTCAACAAGAGGCACATAATCCTCGCTGCTACCCCTGAAATCAAAACACCGGCCCGAGGGTGAATGCAATACTGAGACTCACCTGAGTTCCTAACTTTGCCTGGTAAAACCTCCATAAAGAGAAAAAGCTGTAACCTGGGCTCCACTTCCTGTCACAAAAAGTAGGAACCCCGTGCAGCCTTACAACCTTCCTGATATATAGCATCTCGCATAACCCTCTGCCGAGTAAACGGTCCTGACTGAAAGACAAGATGGGCTGACCTCATCGGCCCGACTACTGGTCGAACGCATCTACGAACTCGTACGATGGTTAACTAATCTTGGGCCTAGCGCCCTGTGACCCTACCACCTGGCGGGACCACCTCGAACTGACCCTACCATTTTACAGGCCGCGGGTTGACCCGCGATCGGTCCGCAACCCGACCCGCTATCGCGCAAAACTCTTGTTCCCCCGATCCGGAACAATCTCACTAATCAAGTTACGAAAACCTAGTGGTAATTCTTAGCTCAACTACCCTCTTTCATTCCATACTACTCAGGGACTTATCACACAGATATATATCTCACGTATACTATTGTCACGACCCGACCCCGGGACCGCGACTGGTGCCCTACCTGGGCACCCTTACAGGTAAACATCAGAGAAAAATCAGCGGAACATACATGAAACTTATAAATAAAACATCGGAATTAATACAACAGGTTAGCCGATAGGGCTACCTTCCTGAACATATATAAAAACAACCGAAGCAGTTGCCTCCTTTCTTTTACAAACTGACCCACAATATGTGACTACAGACCTCTAAGAGTGTTAACATAACCACTGTGGCGGGACAAGGCCCCGCCGTACCCCTGAATATACATAGCCATGACAACTCCGGAACATTGGAGCCATCTCAAAATGCTGAACCAGGATCCTAAGCTCGCGGATCCATAATCGTAATACCTAAACTGCGGACATTTAACGCAGCCGGCAAGTCGCATAACAAAAATTTAATATGGAATAAATAACGTCTGATAAGCAGATCATAATCGTACAAAGAATGACAAGGACAAGTATAAAAATACATACCGATCTGCCGTGTCATTACCACTTATGAACTTAATTTCACATCAATATCTTTTCCATTCCATTAAGAGTTATAGCCATATCATACGTATTTACTTAGGAGAAGTCATTAAGTTCATTTTATCTAACTTACTTATCTTTCATAACATAGTCCGCCCACTACGGAGGGACACATATACTACCCAGCCCGGCGACGCGATCAAGTCACACCAATATCAAAGCATGCGTGGAATCCCCATCACCGCCGATCGGCGGCTAAAAGTGTAAACATAACCATGGGTCTCACGCCCATAATATCAATCAAACAGTGGTATAACGTCTTGGGGCTTGCCGCCATTTATACTCTTACCACGGAGAAGGTGGTAAGCGGGGTATAACGTCTTGGGGCTTGCCCGCCATTTATACTCTTACCGGAGAAGGTGGTAACGTCTTGGGGCTTGCCCCTCATTTATACTCTTACCCTATCTCAAACGGCCGACAATCAACACATAAAGCAGGTGGTACAGCGTCTTGGGGGTTTACCCCTCACTTATACTCTTACCCTGGAGAAGGTGGTACAACGTCTTGGGGGTTTACCCCTCATTTATACTCTTACCCTAACTCAACCGGCCATCATACATAACATAAGCCCTACCGGCTTATCATACATAACATAAGCACCACCGGCTTATCATACATAACATAAGCACCACCGGCTTACCATACATAACATAAGCAAGTTAAGAAATCCCCTAACTTCTTATTAGCTTGTTCATATATACTCTAGTTTTTGCTTACTTAAGGCACTAATCATGTCATTATAAAATCCGGGAATTTAACCCAACGTACTACGTGCCTCTAGTCCTTTAAAATGATTCTCTTTTAAATAAAACTTCCAAGATACTAATAACCGTAGTATCAAGTCATATCTACTTTTCACGACCAGTCACAATACTTTTTAGAAATACAATTACCGGCTTCTAAATCACGTGACTTCTTTATAAAAACAGAACCTTAAGCAATTGGTACCTTTAAAACAATTTGCCCTTCCTTAATACTAGTTATTCCTTTGATTACGTTATTAGAGAAAACCATTCTCTTATCCTTCCATAAAGCCGTTATAACCAACTTCCCATAAAGCCGTTATAACCCTTTATGGTTTTAGACAAACTCATTCCTTTTATAACTAAGAGATTTATACTTTCAAATCAAATCACATAGCTTTCAAAATACGTCAAGTCTCTTAACTTTTTAGAAAACAAGTTTCAAAGTCTTAAAAGCTTCATACGTAAACTCTTTTAAAATTTGTAACAAATCTTTGGTGCGTCGTGAATAAGTTATACTTATTTATAACGATCTTATTCAAGTAGCCATGATCTAGAAAATGTAATACAATTTTGTCTTATCTTAGCTTCTATGCAGATGGAGGATTTCTACTTGTTTTAACATAATGGATTGTCATTACATTTTCCTTTATTAACGCTGCAGTGGCTTGTTCGATACTTATTCTCATTTGTGCCGTAAATTAGCCAAATCAACTCGACTCCTGTTTAGATAAAACCGTCGGCACTTGATGCGTAAAATCAAGTTGCCTTTTACATAGTCAAGTCATTTATCTTTCCATAAGGCAAATATAACTAACTTCCCATAAAGCCGTTATATTCACTTTATACCTTAGCCATAAACAATTTCCTATCGAGGACTTATACGTTTAAAGCGGGACAAGTATCACATACTTTAAAACTCTTCAAGTCCTTAACTTTAAAATCAACTTAAGACATCCTTACTATTTTCAAAGAAGTGAGTTAATCTCCTAACCCACCCGACTTGGCATCACATAAAACAAGTAAAAATGTCATAGTCTTGACGTCTCCGCACTACATACGTCTGACTAGTCATGCTCAAAAGATAGGAAAAGTTCTACATAGGGTAAATCACATAACTACCTCTTAACTTCTAAGAGTAGAAGGAAACATGAAAGGATACCACAAGTATATTCCATACATAGAATCATGCCAAAGGAAGGAAGAGGTTCACATACCTCGCGACGATTATCGACACGTAGCAAAATGCTCCAAAGTACTTCAATCTTGATAGCTATTCCACTTTCCAAGTAGGATACGCTATACTTAGTACTTCAACCTAAAATGGTCACAATATGTCCATTAACCTCTTACTTCATACGTAGAATATTCTAGGTGCTAAGTCGCTAAATTCTACGGAAAATCGGACAGCACCTCCTTTGTTTTTACTTACTTTGCCACCTTTTTCAAGGCCGAATACAATAACCAAACAGCCCCAATTGGCTCACAATTTCTATAAGGTACTCCAATACAAATAAAAACTAAACAGCCCCAATTGGCTCACAATTTAGAAAGTAGTCCAATACAAATGAAAAACAAACTAAAAGTCCAAATTCGCCACCGAGTTCAACCTTACCAATTCTTATCAAATTTCCATTTCAATCCAAATTGGTAGCATAACACGATATCAAGTCGTATTTGATAATAATAACCATAATCTTTAAGTAAGTAACATGCGACGATTTTAGTAACGACTAAATTGTAATCCAACTTAACATGGCTTACATACATTTGAATTTTCCAAGGCTACAATCAATCCAAAATCCTTATAAACTTCAACACATATACTACATACTAGCAACATGTAAAGCTAACAACAAAATAAATAATCTTGTAACACTTTCAAAGAACAAGATTATACCTCCACGAATCTCAATCTAACTTCCAAATCCGAAGTCGCTCCCTAGTTGTTTAGAACCTCTCCAAGACACTTCAATCCGCTAGTTGAGACCCTTAGAACCATACCAACAACTTTCCTTCAAACTTCCCCTCCAAAACCTAGAAAGCCACTAGGTTTTCACTTTGCGACTAATACGAAAACTCTCTTTTTCCGGGATTTTTCTATTGAGATACACTTACATAACACTCATGAACCTTGGTTTAAAGTGTGGAGTTGAATGGACAAGGAACCAATCCTTTTCCTTTTTAAATGCAAGGAACCCGAGAGCACATTTGCTTGTTCCTCCAATTCTCTTGAAATTTTGCTAAGTATGGAAGCTTGTCTCACTACTAGTAGTATGATATAGGGACATGGAGGGTCAAGATGTGCACAATTGGGTGGCTAGGATGAGGTCTAAGCAAATATCAAGCCTTAGTGGGTCCATTGACTTAGTCAATATTGTCAAGCTACTCTTGCAAGACTTGTTCATCAAAGACTTATGGTAAAAGACCATTATGGGCATGCCTAAATTCGTCCAAGGCATTCTAAGGGGGGTGACACGTGTCGCCCTCCCATTCGTCACAATATTACGTTTTCCGACAAATTCATAATTCCGATAACTTTTTACAAGTCTCAAAATCTTAACATTATGAGTTCTTACGTACGTTCTTAAAACATATCTTGCAAATACGGGGTGTAACATTCTTCCCCCCTTAGAAACATTCGTCCTCGAATGTTCTTTCGAGTCAACTTATAATTACCGACATAGTTTCTGTCACAATCGACATACCAACAATGCCACACATGGCCCTAATATCTCGCACACGTATAATCGCCCATCATAAGCCCAAAAGAGATTATCCTTTCGTGCTTCCAACTCATACTAGCATACATACATAACTTCCATACCTTCCCTTTCTAGTTAGTCTTTACCAATTCTGGTAATTTAAAATTATTCTAGGCAACACGTGTCGACCTCATACATAACTCGTATAGATGTATGTCACAATACCAACTATACTATAATCATTACCAACGGATACGCAATCCACATAGTCATTCTGGTCGCTTTGCCTTTCTCGTGTTTGCAATCAACATAACTCGTTAGGGAGGGCGACCACTAACAACACACGACTATCGCACGATCTCGAGTGAGAAGAATGGAAACTAATCCTAAATGTCCTGCAGCCTCACGATTATAGATGTGGTGCACAACACACCGATAATCAAGACTCTACTAGACACGATGCAGTAGACACTTTCCGAGGACTAACTCTTCGATACCACTTTTGTCACGACCCGACCCCGGGACCGCGACTGGTGCCCTACCTGGGCACCCTTACAGGTAAACATCAGAGAAAAATCAGCGGAACATACATGAAACTTATAAATAAAACATCGGAATTAATACAACAAGTTAGCCGATAGGGCTACCTTCCTGAACATATATAAAAACAACCGAAGCAGTTGCCTCCTTTCTTTTACAAACTGACCCACAATATGTGACTACAGACCTCTAAGAGTGTTAACATAACCACTGTGGCGGGACAAGGCCCCGCCGTACCCACTTGAATATACATAGCCATGACAACTCGGAACATTGGAGCCATCTCAAAATCAACCAGATCCTAAGCTCGCGGATCCATAGCGTAATACCTAAACTGCGGACATTTAACGGCCCCGAAGGGGTCGATACAACAGTGCGAATATGGAATGTAAATAACGTCTGATAAGCAGATCATAATCGTACAAAAGAATGACAAGGACAAGTATAAAAATACATACCGGATCCTGCCGTGTCATTACCAACATGAACTTAATTTCACATCAATATCTTTTTCCATTCCATTAAGAGTTATAGCCATATCATACGTACTTACTTAGGAGAAGTCATTAAGTTCATTTTTATCTAACTTACTTATCTTTCATAACATAGTCCGGCCCACTACGGAGGGACACATATACTACCCGGCCCAGACTGGGACGCGATCAAGTCACACCAATATCAAAGCATGCCCGTGGAATCCCCCATCACTGTCGACAGCTAAAAGTGTAAAACATAACCATGGGTCTCACGCCCATAATATCAATCAAACAGGTGGTATAACGTCTTGGGGCTTGCCCCTCATTTATACTCTTACCCTGGAGAAGGTGGTAAAGCAGGGGGTATAACGTCTTGGGGCTTGCCCCTCATTTATACTCTTACCCTGGAGAAGGTGGTACAACGTCTTGGGGCTTGCCCCTCATTTATACTCTTACCCTATCTCAAACGGCCGACAATCAACACATAAAGCAGGTGGTACAGCGTCTTGGGGGTTTACCCCTCACTTATACTCTTACCCTGGAGAAGGTGGTACAACGTCTTGGGGGTTTACCCCTCATTTATACTCTTACCCTAACTCAACCGGCCATCATACATAACATAAGCCCTACCGGCTTATCATACATAACATAAGCACCACCGGCTTATCATACATAACATAAGCACCACCGGCTTACCATACATAACATAAGCAAGTTAAGAAATCCCCTAACTTCTTATTAGCTTGTTCATATATACTCTCATTTTTGTTTACTTAAGGCACTAATCATGTCATTATAAAATCCGGGAATTTAACCCAACGTACTACGTGCCTCTAGTCCTTTAAAATGATTCTCTTTTAAATAAAACTTCCAAGATACTAATAACCGTAGTATCAAGTCATATCTACTTTTCACGACCAGTCACAATACTTTGTAGAAATACAATTACCGGCTTCTAAATCACGTGACTTCTTTATAAAAACAGAACCTTAAGCAATTGGTACCTTTAAAACAATTTGCCCTTCCTTAATACTAGTTATTCCTTTGATTACGTTATTAGAGAAAACCATTCTCTTATCCTTCCATAAAGCCGTTATAACCAACTTCCCATAAAGCCGTTATAACCCTTTATGGTTTTAGACAAACTCATTCCTTTTATAACTAAGAGATTTATACTTTCAAATCAAATCACATAACTTTCAAAATACGTCAAGTCTCTTAACTTTTTAGAAAACAAGTTTCAAAGTCTTAAAAGCTTCATACGTAAACTCTTTTAAAATTTGTAACAAATCTTTTGGTCGTCGTGAATAAGTTATACTTATTTATAACGATCTTATTCAAGTAGCCATGATCTAGAAAATGTAATACAATTTTGTCTTATCTTAGCTTCTATGCAGATGGAGGATTTCTACTTGTTTTAACATAATGGATTGTCATTACATTTTCCTTTATTAACGCTGCAGTGGCTTGTTCGATACTTATTCTCATTTGTGCCGTAAATTAGCCAAATCAACTCGACTCCTTTTTATATAAAACCTTAGGCAATTGATGCCGTAAAATCAAGTTGCCTTTTTACATAGTCAAGTCATTTATCTTTCCATAAGGCAAATATAACTAACTTCCCATAAAGCCGTTATATTCACTTTATACCTTAGCCATAAACAATTTCCTATCCAGGGACTTATACGTTTAAAACGGGACAAGTATCACATACTTTAAAACTCTTCAAGTCCCTTAACTTTAAAATCAACTTAAGACATCCTTACTATTTTCAAAGAAGTGAGTTAATCTCCTAACCCACCCGACTTGGCATCACATAAAACAAGTAAAGAATGTCATAGTCTTGTACGTCTACCGTACTACATACGTGCAACTAGTCATGCTCAAAAGATAGGAAAAGTTCTACATAGGGTAAATCACATAACTACCTCTTAACTTCTAAGAGTAGAAGGAAACATGAAAGGATACCACAAGTATATTCCATACATAGAATCATGCCAAAGGAAGGAAGAGGTTCACATACCTCGCGACGATTATCGACACGTAGCAAAATGCTCCAAAGTACTTCAATCTTGATAGCTATTCCACTTTCCAAGTAGGATACGCTATACTTAGTACTTCAACCTAAAATGGTCACAATATGTCCATTAACCTCTTACTTCATACGTAGAATATTCTAGGTGCTAAGTCGCTAAATTCTACGGAAAATCGGACAGCACCTCCTTTGTTTTTACTTACTTTGCCACCTTTTTCAAGGCCGAATACAATAACCAAACAGCCCCAATTGGCTCACAATTTCTATAAGGTACTCCAATACAAATAAAAACTAAACAACCCCAATTGGCTCACAATTTAGAAAGTAGTCCAATACAAATGAAAAACAAACTAAAAGTCCAAATTCGGCCACCTTGAGTTCAACCTTACCAATTCTTATCAAATTTCCATTTCAATCCAAATTGGTAGCATAACACGATATCAAGTCGTATTTGATAATAATAACCATAATCTTTAAGTAAGTAACATGCGATGATTTTAGTAACGACTAAATTGTAATCCAACTTAACATGGCTTACATACATTTCGAATTTTCCAAGGCTACAATCAATCCAAAATCCTTATAAACTTCAACACATATACTACATACTAGCAACATGTAAAGCTAACAACAAAATAAATAATCTTGTAACACTTTCAAAGAACAAGATTATACCTCCATGAATCTCAATCTAACTTCCAAATCCAAGTCGCTCCCTAGTTGTTTAGAACCTCTCCAAGACACTTCAATCCGCTAGTTGAGACCCTTAGAACCATACCAACAACTTTCCTTCAAACTTCCCCTCCAAAACCTAGAAAGCCACTAGGTTTTCACTTTGCGACTAATACGAAAACTCTCTTTTCCGGATTTTTCTATTGAGATACACTTACATAACACTCATGAACCTTGGTTTAAAGTGTGGAGTTGAATGGACAAGGAACCAATCTTTTTCCTTTTTAAATGCAAGGAACCCGAGAGCACATTTGCTTGTTCCTCCAATTCTCTTGAAATTTTGCTAAGTATGGAAGCTTGTCTCACTACTAGTAGTATGATATAGGGACATGGAGGGTCAAGATGTGCACAATTGGGTGGCTAGGATGAGGTCTAAGCAAATATCAAGCCTTAGTGGGTCCATTGACTTAGTCAATATTGTCAAGCTACTCTTGCAAGACTTGTTCATCAAAGACTTATGGTAAAAGACCATTATGGGCATGCCTAAATTCGTCCAAGGCATTCTAAGGGGGGGTGACACGTGTCGCCCTCCCATTCGTCACAATATTACGTTTTCCGACAAATTCATAATTCCGATAACTTTTTACAAGTCTCAAAATCTTAACATTATGAGTTCTTACGTACGTTCTTAAAACATATCTTGCAAATACGGGGTGTAACAACTATGCACTCCGATAAGGGTCAAACATAAAAATAATATTTTACTCAAGATGGCCTCGCCTCTAAGGTCTCCACGTATAAAACTCTAAGGCTCACACTTTCCCTATCCCCAATCTTACCCATTTAACTAACCATGATTTCTAATCACAATTAACACAATGCTATCTGAACATAACACTTAGGATATACTCATCTTATCACACATACTAATCTCTAGAGGGTTAAGGATATACCTGAATCTACTGCTTCACTCCCCTTTGTCATTCTAATCAATCCTGCCCTGTTGGGCGCATAGCTAGGGAAAGTGATGAACTAGCCACTGATCCTGAAGGCTGAGTCTCTACATCCGCGCCACCTCTGGTCGGACAATTTCATAAAATGGCCCTGTGTCATAAGCAAAACAAGCTGTCGAAGAAGTACGACACTCCCCACAATGACACCTACCACAACGGCCACACCGAGGTGGGGGTGGCCTCCTCTGGCTAGCACCCCTTCCTCTCCGAACCACTGAATCCGCAACTGATCTGGTAGGCTGAGTCCTCCTACTTACATCCCTCCTACTAGGACATCCTTTCGACACATGGCCCTGACGGCCGCAGGTAAAACAAGCACCAACAAAAAGACGACATTCCCCGGGATGACGCCTGCCACACTGTGAACACTGAGGAAAAACTGAACTCGGCTGGCTAGAACCTACGTATAGCTGTGAACCAGAAGCCCTGGAGCTCTGACCAACTCCTGCATACCCCAAACGTCCTGAACCCTGTGGGGGAACACTCTGCACTGGCGGAGGCGCATATCTAATCTGCTGCTGCGGCGGTTCGCCTCGAAAGTTACCAAAGGACCCTGCCGATCTGGCCCTCTTCTGCTGATCTTGGTTAACCCGTCGATCCCTACGTTTCTCGGCCTGCTGCGCATAAGCCCGTCTGTGAGCCATGCTCGATCAAGAGCTACTCGCACAACCCTTCCTTAGATAATCATCAAGGCGCGATAAATCGATACATAATATACTCTGCAGTTCGAATCCCTAGCTAATGCTGGTCGTCTCTTTGCAATCCATACTTTCGCTCTTGGTCGTGGGCGAAGGTCCATTGTTATACCCGTATTTCGGTATGTGCGTGAGGGAATACGTCTAAAAAGTTTGGCTTTAAAGTTAGCCTTGGACGTTTTTTTTGTACACAACTCGCTTAAAGAATCGTTTTCCGACGAAACGTTTCCACAGCTTTCGTAGGGAAAATTCCGGCTATGCCATTACTAATTTTTGCGGATTTTTCCGAGAGACGAAACATTTTGGACCAACGGGAGGGCAACACTTGGCACCCTCCCATTGGTGGACTTGAATCGTCCATGGACGAAATTGGAGAGCCAAGGCACGTTTTGTGCCTTGTGCACAAGCCGAGGTTGGTAGGATATTTGTGTTTAGTTAATCCTCACCCTACACTTGCCTTGCACTTGTCTTCATCTTGGCCATTGGTTGGCCAAGGCTTGAGCTATAAATACCCCCTTAGAGATGAAGAGTTATTCATCCACAAAGTTATCTTCCAAGTCTAAAAATCCTCTCCTCTCCCTTAAGCTTTTCGTCCAACACCTCTTCCCTCCCCTTGTGTAGTGTGGCCGAGAGCCTACCCCCTAGCCTGGAAATCTACCCCCCCCTCCCGTGGTAGAAAAGTTGTCTTCTAGTATCGTTATAATGCCCAAAATACCCTAGCCCAAATCCCTTAGTCCTTAGTATAAGTTGTGAAGAACTTATAAGGTTTCTTGGAGCTCTGGAGCGCACAACTTAGAGCTAAACCTTGCTCAGCGACTTTATCTAGGATATTATTGGGCTTACCGAGGTAACTAATCCTAACCCTCTTTTGAATTAGAGAATACTTATTGTTGTAGTATTAGAATAAGTATTAGATACTTAGAAGAATATCACAGAATAGAATTGAACTGTTATCACAGTAGAAGGGTTTAAAAGAAGAATAATTGAACTGTACTCACATAGGACTGTTTTCACAGTAGACTTACATAGCTCGCCGGGTAGGGTTGTGCTGCCCGACTTTCCGTAGAATTATGAACCCTGCTTAGAATGACCCTCGAGTAGTCTTTGATAGATATCGTGACTATTATAGGTGACTCTGCGCGACATATTCAACTTGGCGGTGGTTTTCATTTGAGAAGGTATGTGATTCTTCCTAAAGCATGATATTTTACAATATATAGTACGGTAGACGTATACGTGTTAATCGAATAATACTTATGGCAATGCCTCGGCTTAAGCTTTGAATAATACTTACGCGATGCCTCGGCTTAAGCTCAATAACAAAGAATCGAAAACATTTCAAAGAATCTTGAATCATTTTTAACGTAAGATAAATATTTGGTTTTAAAACAAAAGCGTAAGAGTTATCTTGGCTTTATGGGAAGTTAGGTATAACAAACTTAAGAAGATAAAAAGGCTGCTTACTTGTTTTGTTTATAAAAGCCTTGTATTGATTTATGTTAAGTGTAGTAAGATTGTTTGATAAGTAGACATGTTATGACGCTACCTGTGTTAGTGTCTTGTAATGCTGTGTAAGGGGGTCATTCTTGCTGTGCTTACGTTGCTAACCGGTAAGTCCATTGTACTGTTATTGTATCACCTACCCCGATCGTTATACGAGGGCTTGCCCCGCGATGCGGTCTATACGGCTATGCGGTCTGTGAGACTATGCGAGCGCGGTATGCTCGAGATTGATCATTCCGGCGTTTGCTGATGCGGGGACTCCCTATGCGGTCTGTTGAGACTATGCGGTCTTTTGAGGCTATGCGGGCTGCGGGAGCCTAGGCGGATGCCGGGGGTTGGCTGCCCCCGATGCGAGAAATATCTCATGCGGTGCGTGTGGGACCTATGCGAGTGCGGAAGTCGAGGACTAGGCACGCAGAATGATACTATGGGCGATTGGCCTTGCGATCATTCGCGCCTAGAATAGACATTCTGATTTTCTATTCTTGTTGTTGTTTGTGATGTGGCACTATGTGCAATTGAACCGATTGTATTTGTGAAAAGGTTTTAAATACTTTGATTTCATTTTAAGTACTTTATAGTTTCACATACTTGGTACTGTTATCGACCTCCTTCGGGCTGCGTTCATGCGCGGTAAGGGCAAGCAGTGCTAGATCCACATCCTTAGGATCTTTGCGTTGGTGTCGTGAGCTCCATCTTCTCCGAGGATCTACTTTTAGGTATGATCTCCCGTATTGTAGATAGTTTTGTGCTGATCGAGTATGGCGGGGCCCTGTCCCGCCATAGTTGTTTACTTCCTTAGAGGTCTGTAGTACTATTGTACAGTTGGGATGTAACTGCAAAACTTGAGTTATTTATATTATGCCGAAAGGCAAGCTTTTCATCAGATAAACTATGTCTTATTTTATAAACTGTTTCCTGTCTTGTTTTATATTCCGCTGGTTACTCTGATGTATGACTACTTGGGTGCCCCGGTAAGACACCAGTCACGGGCCCCGGAACGGGTCGTGACACAGATATCATGGCCGCAGTAGGAACTGCTGCCGCTGTGCTAAACTCTGCTGGGGCTGGTGACGTCGCAGAACTCCCCGAATGAAGCACCACCTCAGGTGATGATTGGGCCTGTGCCCTCGTAACCCTCTGTACTCTACTCGCAGCTCCCTCGGCTGCCTTGCCCTTCTGGGCCCGGGTTGCCTTGCGCGAAGGCATAACTGGTAAGGGAAGGAATTACGTTAGAGGGGTCCAACTTATAACACAGCTCTAAGACACGATCTCAGAGTGAGAAGAATGGAAACCAATCCTAAATATCCTATAGCCTCCTGATTATTAGTGTGGTGCACAACACACCGATAATCAAAACTCTACTAGATACGGTCTGTAGACACTTTTCGAGGATTAACTGCTCTGATACCACTTTTGTCACGACCCGAACCGGGCGTGGTGACGTGCCTACCGGGCACCCAGTAGACATACATCGAGTAATCGTGAATATAAAACAAGACATGAAATAATATGAAGTGAAAGCAGTTTATCGAGAAAAGTTGCCTTTACGTATATATATATATATAACTTGAATCCGAACGATTCATCCCTTTTACAAACTCGCCACAACAAGATTACTACAACCTCTAAGAATGTTATAACAACAACGACGGACGGTCCGCCATACCCACGAATGTAAGTACCTACAACAACGGGGACTATACGAATAAGCCTCCGAGAAACGGAGCTTCCCAAAACCAATCGTGATCCTAAGAGCGAGGATCGACGGGTGTACCTACTGCGGCATGAGCAGCCCCGAAGGAGGTCGATAACAGTACCAAGTATGTGAAATCAAAAATCGTAAATGAAATCATAATAGTCTATATAAAGCGTAAGACATATATGATAACCAATTTACGATACACAATATGTAATCGTGTCAAGTCAGGGACTCACGCCCTTAAAGTCATCACTCAAATATAATCATGGGTCTCATGCCCACAATATCAATCATGCCCGTGGAATTTCTTCCTCACTGCCGGCAGTCCATGATATAAAAGCACCAAGGAGTACACATGAACACCAGGTCCCACCTGTGTCATAATAAAACCGTACGGGGTAAGTATGAAGGCATAGCCGACTACTAAAACCTACAGTACCAACAATGCCATAAAACTGTATCACGAGGTCTTTCTAGACCACGCCACATGATCGAAGCTGGCCACTCGCCCTCAGTATCAATGTGCGCGTCTAATCCTGGAGCATACCGCTGCTCCGCATAGGCCACACATAGGCCCGCATGAGGTATTCCTCGCATCGGGGGTAGCTAACCCGCGGTATCCTCATGGACCACCGAAGTCCGCATAGTCACACAGACCGCATAGTCATACAGACCGCATGAGGCCCATCCTCGCATCGGGATAATACACCCGGAATGATAAATCCTGGAACTCCCGCAGCTCCGCATGGGTCACACAGACCCGCATGAGGTATTCCTCGAATCATAGTCACACATACCGCATGAGTTTATACCTCGCATCGAGGGTGGCAAGTCCTCGACATTTCAAGTCAGGGTGTAAGTGATATAATATCAGCACAACTACTTATCGTTAAACAACATAAACACAACAAGGGAACCCCCTTTACACAAACGTTACAAGATACTACACACGTAGCATCATAACATGCTTCACTTATCAAACCAATCAAGAAAGTATTACAAGGCTATCACCAGTAAATCATAGTCAAGTTACACACACACGGTACTTTCTATTTTATGTCAACAAGTTCGGGTTTTTATCTCCAAAGTACTTCATACATTTAACTCTTTAAAAACCAAGTACTCATTACTCACGAATGAGGTTTCACACTTTTTAGCAAAATTCATATCAAGTCAACTAAGTCAAGTCTCTTAACTTCTAAAATCAAAAACCCATTCTTTTCCAAAAGTTCAAGTTGCATAATTAAAATATACTCAAGTCCTTTATTTCCGAAAGATTTCATAGTTCATAGTCTTAATCAAATAACGTAATCTCTTTTTTAAAACAATTGAGTAACGTATGCCTTATGTGTGAGTAGTTATTCTTGTTTATAACAATCTTATTAAAGCAGCCATGATCTAGGAAATGTAGTACAATTTTGTCTTATCTTAGCTTCTATGCAGATGGAGGTTTCTAATGGTTTTAATAATACTTAATTAGTCAATACATTTTCCTTTATTAGCGCTGCAGTGGTTTTGTTCGATACTTATTCTCATTTCTGAAATCAATACAAGACTTTCATAAACAATTAAGTAAAACGTTCCTTTTATCTCTCTTAAGTCGTTATACCTAACTTCCCATAAAGCTAGTATAACTCTTAAGCTTTTAAAATCAATTATTACTCTTCTTTCAAAAACGATTCTTAATTCTTTTGAAATACTTCAAGATTCTTATTATTTAAAACTCAAGTCAAAAGACATTGAAGTAAGACCACGTTCAGTTAACACACGTACGTCTACCGTACTATATATATATTCTTTTTAAAATATCATGCTCAAGAGGATAGGAAGAATCACATACCTCCTCGGCGAAATCCACCTGCCAAGTCGAATATGTCGCGCGCAGAGTATCAACCTATAATAGTCAAATACGTCTATCAACGTCTAGACTACTCTGTAGAATAATCTAAGCAGAAGGTTCTTACCTCTACGGAAAATCGGGCAGCACTTCCCTACCCGTCAAACTACACAAGTCTACTGTAATACAGTCCTATGTAATTACAGTTCAATTCTCTTCTTTTATACCATCCTTCTATATCTTAAACTCAATTATAAACTACTATATGTAATTTCCGATTACCATAGAAGGACAAAGATATTTACCTCGATAAGCCCAAAATTATCCAAGTTAAAATGTCGATCCTGAGCAAGATTTAGCTCCTATTCTGTACGCTCCAATTCGCTCTAAGAAACCCTTAGAAGTCCTAAACAACCTCTACTCAATTACTTCAACCAACTATGAAGATTTCCTTAGGGTTTCGTTTTTGTGACTGAAGGGAAGTATAGTAGTATTTCTGGGCTTTTAGTATAGGGGTAACCTTGGAATACTACAAGGTATTTGGGCCAAGGTATTTTGGAATAGTAACAATACTTGGAGAATACTTTTCTACCAGGGGTATTTTACGAGAACTTCTAGGTAGGGGTTTCGCCAAAGGCCTTCTCGAGGAGGGGTGCTCTTGGACGAGAGCTACACTAAGGGGGAGAGGGATTTTCAAGACTTAGAAAATGTGGAGTGGATGAAGAAGTCTTCAACTCAAGGGGGGGTATTTATAGGCCAATCAATGGCCAAGATTAAGGCAAGTGGAGGGCAAGTGGAGGGTGAAGATTTGCACAAGTGTACCTTATCCATCTACTACACAAATATCCTACCTAACCTTGACCAAAGGTTTTAGGCCACAAAAATGAAAAAAACGTGCCATGGAATTCGTCCACCATTCCGCCAACTTGAGGGTGACACATGTCGCCCTCTCGTTGGTCCAAAATATTTCATCTCTCGGAAAAATCCGCAAAAATAATAAATGTCGCAACCGTTATTTTCCCTTCGCAAGGTCCGAAAAACGTTTCGTCGGAAAACAATTATTTTCGCTAGTTGTGCACAAATTTCGTCCCTTTGCCTACTTAAGGCTTAAACTTTTATACGTACGCCCTCACGTACATACTTTGGAAATACGGGGTATAACAGTAATACTTGAAAATCCTTTCTCGTTGAACTATTACTTCCATCGTACGCTATTTTCTTAAACACTATTCTCTTATTGCTTAGCATTCGATTCACTTGTTGTGCTATCAGGGTGACATTCCACTTCTTATAAGAACTCTTAAGATTTCATTCTGGCTACATCAACCTTTCTATAACTTACGCAAATCGTTATCTCACTTTTTTTTATGGGCTTAATCCCAAGGTCTTGCCTATCTCCGTCACTTCCTCGGTCACTTTCTCTTACCCTACTTTTATCCATCCCAAACCTTACTGCATTACCATACATTGACTTATGACCTACACCCATTCTGTTCATATTATTCGTAACCTTCCACTTAACTTGCTACCATCATAGATTTTCTTATACTATTTTAGAACCTTAAGCGAGGCATCACACCACTTCTAATTTCTCCTTACTCTCAACCAGACCCCCTAGTACCTAAAAATCATAAGCTGGAAGATATGCTACTAACGATACCACTATCATTTTTAATACTAAATCATGACACTTCTGGCCCTCTAAATAAAGTCTGGACTATTTACAACCTTTTATACTTAGTTATCTCATACCTCTCTTACCTCTACCTCTTTACATCAAAACGTCGTACCTTATTTTCTAATACTTTCATAACCTTTGCCCCACATAGTGGGGATTGACATCCATACCATAAGGCTATTATATAATACTTGCACCTCCAGTGCATACATAATCTGGTAGAAACTTCACACTTACTCATTAGTACAAGTCGAAATCAAGTTCTTATGACCCAACTCTAATGCATGATATGGAATACCAAAGAAGGGTAATAGTTTCTAAATGCCATATAGTCTCCCGTTCATAACTGTGGTGTACAACACATCCATAAATAGCTCTACTAGACATTACTTTGTAGACTCCCTAGGACACGACCTACTCTAATATCAAGTTTGTCACACCACAACCTCGGGGGGTGTGGCTGGCACTCAACACCTGGACAGCCCGAGCAAAACACCTAAATATCATCACATATATGTTAGAATGAAAACTATAAAGCAATACGACATAAAATCCTACACACAAAAGAACCCAACCTATGTATATATACATAGTAAGACTGACAGGGCCAACATAATCTTCTAACCAAACATCCTGGCCTATAAGGTCGTACTGAACAAATTGTACAACACAAGACGTGTCTACAAATCCTCTAAAAAAAAGTTGACATAATATATAAGTCAGGATAGTTCCCCGACATATCCAACGTACCAAAAGGGATATAAACATAATCCTGACTTGGAGATACCCATGAGAAAATGAGCTCACAAACAAAAGCTGATATTTGAACGCGATCCACAAAGGCAGATCCTCTCTTCGTCTACCTGAACCTGCGTGGTATGAAACATAGTGTCCCTAGGCAAAAGGACATCAGTATGAATATTGTACTGAATATGTAAGACAGAAATAAAACATAATATTACATAATCATAAGTGAGAGGAATATGAGTCAACCTGAACCTCTAAAATACCGCTCAGTGCCACAACATACATACCGATTATTCTTATCTTGTAACATCCTTCTATGCCACTATATCCACATTGTAAGTCTATATATTTGATTATCCAACTGATCAGTGGTAAATAATGATATATATAACTGTTGATCGGGGTATTTTATATACACTTTTAGAGTCATTTTTAGTTAGTATTTTGCCCATTTTTGTGTAAATATGTGTTGTGTTAGGGTAGTTTTTCTTTCTTTTGAGTCAAAGTGGTTTAAAAAGGTGAAATGACGAAAAAGAGAAAAAAATGGGCAGAAAAGGAGGTTCCCGAGCCAAAAATGGACAAAAATTGGCAACACAGGAGTTGGGCGCCGTGGCGCCGAACTGCAGGATTGCATGGCCACGACGCCGAAAGTACTGAGAGGCTGTAGAAGTTTGGGCGCCGCGACGCCAGAATTCATGGCAGCGGCGCCAAGGCGGGAAATTGCCAGATCCGAGCAGGAATAGGCCAAGGCCATGAAGGAAAAGTTGCACACATTTTTGAGAGCTATAAAAGACCCTTTGGGCAGATTTTTCAAGGGTTCCTCATTTCTCTATTCACAACATAACTTAGTTTTTGGAGATTTCAAGATTGAAGACTTGTTCTTAAGTATTTTTCTTTCTTTACTTTATTTACTTTCATTTTATGTTGGATAATATTTTAGTTCTTAGTATGTCTATGGCTAGGAGCTAAACTCTAATTAGGGCTTTCCTTTCAATTCGCTTGAACCTCTTCTTTATGACTTAATGCATGGTTTTGGTTTCTTCTTCATATAGTTAAGATTTATTCAATAGTTATTTTGATTGCTTGGTAATTAACTGATCACTAGTTATCATCACTTATATGATTTCGAATCGAAATCCGAAAGGGGAGATTTGAATATGCTATAGTTGAATAAACATAGGTTAAAATCATGGATGAAAGTACCTCGATACTTGTGTAGTTTTATAGGTTATTGTTCTTAATCCTCCTATGTGGTAAAATCTGTCATAGAAATATAAAAGATTTCTGCACCGGGGTTGAGTGTTTATATATCCTAACCAGAATATAAAACGGTCTAGTTAACCTGCTATCTTACCATAGAAGAAGAACCTTTATTGTTGCACTAAGGATTAAAGCGAGCGGATAATTGAGGAGATTAGAAGCCCTATTTCCACCATATCTGATTTAAGTAAAATATTTTAGTTAATTTCTGCAACTATTCAGTAGTTATAGATAAAAAACCACAACAAAACATCGACAGCCAAATAGATACCATAAGATAGATGTTTGGTAATTGAACACTAATCCCTGAGGACGATATTCGGTCTTACCTAGACTATATTACTTGTAAAGATACGTACACTTGCGTTAAGCGTGTGGAAAATCGCTAATAACTGCCCAACCCATGGTAACTACCCAACCGATCGTAGTCTGGTAGTAGATAATATATCTGCCAAACCAGTGGTAACTAACGATACATAACTTCCCAACTTATGGTAACTGCCCGACCGGTCATAGTCTGGTGGTAAATAATGTATCTGCCCAACCCATGGTAAATAACGATACATAACTGCCAAACTGGTGGTAACTTCTCGACCAGTGGTAAATAGAAATACATAATTAAGCCCCTATAGGTACTACGTACATACATACATAAAGAATCATAAGAGACTTTTTTTTTTATGTAAATGCAAATATTATTACTAGAAACAGAAAGAAAAGTGGCTACAATCAATCATTGAGGGTTCTCAGTCCTCAACGTAATGCAAAGAAGAAGCAGGGGAGTAAGGAGTTGTCACTCGAAGGTGCCATTACAAGAAGGGATAAAATCATAGAGTACTCTATAAGATGTTGTTTTAATCTTAGTAATAACCTCGTCTGCCGGTAAGCTTGTGCCTTCAAAGAGCATTGTGTTCCTTGTCCTCCAAATCTCATAAACCATAATGCAGAAGGCAATTAAGGTTGCTTTTGCTCGGATGCCTGTCCCGCGTTGATCGTTTTTAATCCATTTGAGAGAACTTTCAACAGTGGTCATTTCTCTCCTAATTCCCAACCAATCTCTTATGCTCTTCCAAATCAAACGGGTGTAGGGGCATGTGTCACGACCCGAACCCGGGCCCGTGACTGGTGCCTTACCCCGGGCACCCTAGTGATACAACATCAGAGTAATCAGCGGAACATAACACAACAACATGAAATAACAAGAAGCGTACAACAGTTATCTTTAGAAAACTTGCCTTTCGGCATAAATAATAATAACAACTCTTTCAAAATGAACAGTTTAATCCTTTCTTTACAAACCCTGCCCACAACAGTACTACAGACCTCTAAGAAATGATACGACAACAATGGCGGGACAGGGCCCCGCCAAACCCCTGAATGTAAACACCTATTACGACAGGGGACTATACCACTGATAAGCCTCCGGAGAAACGGAGCTTCCCATACGCTGAACTGTGACCCTGAGAGCTAGGATCGACGACTGGTGTACCTCAACCTGCGGCATGAACGCAGCCCCCCGAAGGAGGTCAGTACAACAGGTACCAAGTATGTGAAACTGAAAAATACTGTAAATGAAATCATAGTAGTCTATATAAAGCAGGAGACATGTATGATAACCAAACTACAGTTCACAATAAATAAACAGTCATATCACGTCAGGGACTCACGCCCTCAAGTCATCACTCAAACATAACAATGGGTCTCACGCCCACAACATCAATCGTGCCCGTGGAATACCTTCCTCACTGCCGGCAGTTTATGATATAAAAGCACCAAGGAACACACATGAACACCAGGTCCCACCTGTGCCATAATAAAACCGTACGGGGTAAGTACGAAGGCATAGCCGACTACTAACACCCACAGTACCAACAAGGTCATGAACTGTATCATAAGATCTGTCTAGACCGTCACATGATCAAAGCTGGCCACTTGCCCGCAGTATCTAATGTGCGCGTCTAGCCCTGGAACTTCCCGCAGCTCCGCATAGGCCAATCTCATCGGCCCGCATGAGGTATTCCCCGCATCGAGGGTAGCTACTCCCCGGCATCGCCACGACTTCGCACCGCGTGGCCACATGGACCGCATGCCCATAAAGGACGCACACTAACCTGGAACTCTCGTAGCTCCGCATAGGCCCCTGGGACCTGCATGAGGTATTCTCGAATCATAGGTCCATCGACCCGCCTGAGTCTACCCCGCATCGGAGGGCAGCTTAACCTCCGGAAAATAAGTCAAGATGAATGGTACAATACTATCATAACGACTGATAGTTCACAATCAAGGGAACCCCTTTACACTAACATCACAAGATACTAACACACATAGCATCCTAGTATGTTTACTTATCAATCAACAAGAAAGTATTACAAGGCTATCACAAACCAACACAATCAAGTTATACACACAAGGTACTTTCTACTCTATGTCAACATGTTCGGGTTTCTATCCCCAAAGTACTTCATACATTAACTTTTTAAAAGATACGTTACTTTCACAAAAGTCACACAATACCCGTAGTATAAAAAAATAGAGTGATTATCTTTTGAAGTGAATCAAACACTTATCTTTGTAAAATCAAGTAACAACATTATTATCCAAACGTCCAAGTTTGCCTAATTTCAAATGTTCACGTTTCTTATTTTAGAAAGGTTTCGTAGTTCATAGTCTTATTCATTTAAGAATATAATTCTCTTTTTAAACTATCTGAGAAACATAAGCCTTATATGTGAGTAGGATATTCTTGTTTATAACAATCTTATTACAGCAGCCATGATCTAGGAAATATCATTTTGTCTCATCTTAGCTTCTATGCAGATGAAAGTTTCTACTGGTTTTAATAATACTAAATCTGTCAAAACATTTCCTTTTATTAACGCTGCAGTGGTTTGTCGATACGCATTCTGATTTCAAATCAAGAAACATTCTTAAGCGTTATTACCTAACTTCCCATAAAGCTAGTATAACTCTTAAGTTTTCAAAACCAAGTATTACTTCTTCTTTCAAAATGATTCAAAATCTTTTGAAATACTTCAAGTTCTTTATTAACACATAACAAGCGCTTATAGTTCACATCGGTTACCTTTTAAAAACCACAAGTATTTTCTTACCAACATAAAGCAGTTATAACCAACGTCCCATAAAGTCGTTATAACACTTTATGTTTTAGATCAATCAAATACACTTAACACATGTACGTCTACCGTACTACATAGTTACACACATATCATGCTAGAAGAGATAGGAAGAGGTTCACATACCTCGCGACGAGTATCGACTAAAAGCAAAACGCTCAAGTACTTCCAACCGGCTACTCCTTAAGCCAAGTAGATCGCGCCACACGTAGTACTTCAACCTATAAGGCCACAAGGCGCTTTATTAACATTTAGACCTCATCGTAGAACATTCTACCGAAAATTGCAAAGACTCTCCCCAACAGCAGAAATCTCCTCCTTTATCGAGGCTACTAAGCCAACCAGGGGTTATACATCTAACGAACGGGTACAATTCTACTCACGTAAAAGCTACACAAGTCTCATGTCTGATACAGCTATGTAAATACAATTCAAGACTCTTCTTTCGAAAAGGTTTCTAATTATTCAGCTTAAGTCGAAAGACATTCACGATAACTACGTTCGACTATATATAGTATACTTCAACTATATAATCAACAACATGTAATTTCCAATTTCAATAGGGGGGGCAAGATAATTACCTCGATAAGCCCATAATTATCCTAGTTTAAATGTCGATCCTGAGCAAGGTTTAGCTCCTACTCCGTGCGCTCAGGCCACTCCAAACAACCCTTAGAAGTTCTAACCAACTTCTACTTATAACTTCAACTACGGGTGAAGATTTACTTAGGGTTCGGTTTTGTGACTGACGGAAAGTATAATAGTATAACTGGGCTTTTTGTAAAGGTATAACCTTAGAATACTACAAGGTATATGGCTAAGGTAATTTGGGCATTATAACAATACTTTTGTGAGTATTTCTACCACGAGGGGGGGTGTTTTATCCGAGACAACTAGGGTGGGGTACCACGCCACACTACTAGGAGGGTCGGGAGGGCTCTTGGCCAAGGGGAGGAGGGCGAGAACAACTCTTTCAAGGAGGGAGGATTTCTAACACTTAGGAAATATTTGGAATGGATGAAGAAGTCATCCTAAGGGGGGTATTTATAGTATAAGCCAAGGCCAACCAATGGCCAAGATCATGCCAAGTGCAAGGCAAGTGTAGGGCCAAGATCTTGCCAAGTGCCCCTTAACCAACTAACACACAAATATCCTACCAACTCCATGACAAAATAGGCACACTTTCGGCCACCCTTGACCGCCCAAGGTGTTCCAATGAGAGGGTGACAAGTGTCGCCCTCTTGTTGGTCCAAAATGTTTCGTCTCTCGGAAAAATCCGCAAAATTAAAAAGACATAGCGGAAATTCCCTACGAAGTGTGAAAACGTTTCGCCGAAAAACGACTCTAACCGGGTGTTGTGAACAAATAAATTTCGGCCAAGCCACTTTCTCAAGTTCAAATTTTCTACGTACGTCCTTACGTACATACTCTGGAAATACGGGGTATAACAGCATGTGAAGAAGAGGTGCTCCCTTGTTTCATTTGCTTGCTTGCAGAACCCACAAGACTTATCCTCCAAGTTAAGATAGGAAAGAGTGTCCTTTGTAGCTAACCGCTTTCTACAATTTAGCCACATGGTGAACGAGAACTTAGGGGGGATGAACCCTTTCCAGATTTGTGACATCCAAGGCTTTTTATCTTGCTTAGTGCGCAAGATCTCATATACGAGGCTTGAATCAAATTTACCGTTGGTACAACACTTTGCTAATCCGGCAATTGCAACTCCTTGGCTACCAAAGATGGAAACAAGTTTGTCGCGTATCCCACAAATCTTTCTGAATAGGGGGGAGTCTCTAGGACGTACCTCATAGTCCCAAAAAGAACCGCCTCTCAAATAAAAGCTGTTGATCCATTGGACCCAAAGTGAGTTTACCTCGGTGTGGGTTTGCCAAATAGTCTGGGATAGCAGGGCGTGGTTCCATTCCTTGATATTCATAAGGCCCAAGCCTCCTTCAGATTGAGGTAGGCAAATGGCCTCCCAAGCGACTCTTGGTGGTTTCCCTCCCCATAAGAACTGGATACAGGCAGACCTTACCTTGTTGAGTACAGTGGCCGGAATAGGAAGGGCCCGGAACCAAAAGCTCTCAACCCCTTGGATGACCGACCTGATAAGCTCTAGCTTGCCCGCATAAGAAAGCGTGTGATGTCCCCATTTCTGAATGTAATTCGAAATAGCACTAGTGAAAGGAGCAAATTGGTCCACCGAGACTGAAATTGGGGACAAAGGAATCCCCAAGTACCGTACCGGAAAGCTACCAATGCCGAATCCAACTCTGGCCAAGATCAAGTCACGTACTTCATCATGTACTCCCGCTAAGTAGACGGAGGATTTGGATGGGTTAAGAGTTAACCCAGAGACAACCTCCAATTCCTCCAGACAATTCATAAGAATCCCAACCGAAGAAATATCACCTTTGGCAAAGAGCATGAGGTCGTCCGCAAAAGCAAGATGAGTAATGCCCAACCTTTTACACTTTGGATAATAAGAGAAAGCTCTAGCCTCAGTCTTCAATTTCAGCATCCTCGAAAGGTAATCCATACACAAGATAAAGAGCGAAGGGGACATAAGATCACCTTGTCTAAGGCCTCGCTTACCCTTGAAGTAACCATGTAACTCACCGTTGATAGAAAGAGAGAAGGAGGTTGAGCAAACACACTCCATGATCCATCTAACAAATCTGTCTAGAAAGTTGAGGCCTCTTAATACCGAATCAAGGAAACTCCAAGAGACCGTGTCAAAAGCTTTCCTAAGATCCACCATGAGCATACACCTTGGTGAGACTCTGGCTCTATTAAATCCTCTCACAAGCTCTTGTGCTACATAGACATTGTCCATCATATTTCTCCCTTTCACAAAAGCCCCTTGTGATTTGTCAACGAGAGAAGGAAGAACCTTTGCCATTCTGTTAGCTAGAATCTTTGTAATGATCTTATAGACCACATTAGTCAATCCAATAGGCCTAAAATTAGTTACCTTAGGATCCCGATCGGTCTTGGGTAGTAAGGCAATGATGGTATGATTCAGTTGTTTCAAAAGAACCCCTGTAGAGAAGAACTCTTGAATGCTTCTTACTACATCATGTCCCACATCTCTCCATCTATTCTTGAAGAAGGCTGCCGAATACCCATCCGGTCCAGGAGCCTTATCATTTCCAATATCAGAAAGAGCTTCCCAAATCTCCTTTGGGGATATGAAGTGCAAAAGTTGTAGACTGTCCTCTTCACTTAGCTTCGGGCCAAAGTTGCACACTTCAGGATCAAAGTTTGATGTGAATCGGGATGTGCCTAGAAGATCCTTGTAGAATTCCTCAAGAAGCTTTCTTACCTCCCCTGGTGATGTAGTGATAACACCATTAGATTTGACAAGAAAGTTGATGGAGTTCTTAACATTACTTCTCTTGATCAAGCTATGGAAGTATTTGGAGCATTTATCACTTCCAATCAAGTGTTTCTGTCTTGACTTTTGCCTTATGAAATGTCTCTCGGCTTCCATTAAGGTGTTAGCTTTAACTCTTGAGGACTTAACCTTGGATTTAAGCTCCTCATCAAAGGGGTCTTCCATGTGCGCACTGATAGCCTCCTTAAACTCCATGTTAGCCTCCTTCGCTCTTTGATCAATACTGCCAAACTCACTAATATTCAATGCCCTCAGAGGTTGTTTCAGGGCTTTCAGTTTCGATGCTAGAACGAATTGAGCAGTTCCCAAAATGTCTTGTCTCCAGCATGAAGTCATAATGTTGTCGAATGCAGGGTGAGATAGCCACATATTCATGAACTTGAAAGGCCGCTTCCCAACATTATAGGATGCAATAACCGTAGCCATCACGGGACAGTGGTCAGAGACAGGTTCCATAGGCATGAAATTGGCCGTGCATTCTAAGGTCAAATCGCTCCAATTTTGATTCATCATTACTCTGTCAAGCTTGGACCAAATAGAACCATTTGTCCAAGTGTAGAAAGAACCGGAAGAAGGAGTGTCTTCTAGTCCATGAGCATTCCTGAAATCTCCGAGGTCCTTAAGTGCATAAGGCGTAAGTGGAGGGCCCCCCGCCTTATCTTGAGGGTAGCAGTAAGTGTTGAAATCTCCCATAATCATCCAAGGCCTAGTGAAGCCAATGCCCAAGTGAGTAAGGTGATGCCAAAGCATCCTCCTATCCGTGATGCTATAAACCGGATACACAAATGTGGCAAGGAAGGACACTTGAGTAATCTTACAACTTGCCTGAACATGGATATGTTGAGAATCCATTCCAAGCATTTCACAACAGACCCTTGAGGGATCCCACAAGAGTAGCATTCTTCCACCGTCGATGAATTCTAGATTTGAGCAAAAATTCCAAGCTTTGAATCTTTTGGTAGAGAAAGACTCAATCCTTTCCTTAGAGAGTTTTGTTTCCAAAAGACAAATCAATGCCACATCATGCTTTTTAGTGAGACTACACACTAGAGCTTGCGTGGCTGCCCTGTCCCTTAGTCCGCAAAGACCGCGGATATTCCAACAAAGTATTTTCATCAGGAAACAAAGGAGGTTTTATTAGCACCTCCGCGCTTTGCTGCCTTAGTCTTCCCACTGCCTTTTGACATGAACTTCTTTGGCATAACTTCCTTCCAGCCATCATCATTCCTGCCGGAAGCCATAGCGTGTGTTTCAGCCAAGCTATGCTCCCCGCGTTCAAAGGTAACACTCCTAGACGCCAGCAACGACACTCCCGTTACACCCGTGTTAGTACCTTCATCCAAAGAAGGTTGCGGGTTCAAAGGAACTTCTGGATCAGAATGCATAGACTCATAACGCATCCTATCAGGTTGTGCACTGCCATCCCGAGAATTGGGCCTAGAGGGCATAGCTTGAGATTTCCGCAAAGATGCTGGGCCAGGATTACCCAAAACCGAAGGACCGGCAGTATGCGAGGCTTTCTGTGCACAACCGGGACCAAGATGTGTTGTTTGCATATTAACTTCAATGTCCATCAAGTTGTCAGCATCTGCGGGATGTTGAGAGGTTGGTGGATAAGGTGGGGAATGGAACCATCCGCATTCTCTGCCGGCATTAGCACAAGTAGAATCCTCTTTATTGTGAGGAGGAACCACTGAATTGCGCTTTTTAGGAGCAGCTTCCATGTTGGCATCATATCCCAGAATCTTACACTTCATGTGGTTGTGTCCAAAAGCCGCAAAATGAAAGCAAAAGTCCGGATAATTTTCATAGTTAACCCTTTGAGTGTACCTTCTGCCATCAGGAAGATTGACAATAAACTCGCTTATAGGCTCCTTACTGACATTCACTTCCACAAGAACTCTAGCATAGTTCATTTTAGATCGTTCCTCAGTAAATTGATCTGTGTAAAGAGGTATTCCTACACGGGAAACAATCTTACTAAGGCCCGTTGCACTCCAGATGGAAAGGGGAATGTCCGGAAAAGTGACCCAAATAGGAATGTCCATAAATAACTCATCCGTTATAAGAACTCCTTTATTGATAGCTTTGAGCATCATAGTCTTCCCGTAGACCATATAAGGGCCACCATGAAGTACATTAGTGCGCTCTTCCTCAGTCATGAATTTGAACAATGTCCA
This sequence comes from Przewalskia tangutica, assembly GCA_029844215.1. Classification (NCBI taxonomy): domain Eukaryota; kingdom Viridiplantae; phylum Streptophyta; class Magnoliopsida; order Solanales; family Solanaceae; genus Przewalskia; species Przewalskia tangutica. The sequence continues at coordinate 113,574,736 of CM056718.1, forward strand.
ACCTTTTCCATATGGTATGATACGACATTTCACTCCCCATCCCTTCACAATGGTATTCAATGCCTCTCTTCCCGGGAAGGGACCCGTGAAGCAACCAATTAAGCAATAACCCCAAGTTTCTATGAATGGGACTTCATCCTCCACTTCAATGTCTACTTCCTTCCCTTGGTGTTCAATAAATTGCAACTTCATTCCTTTTGCTTCAATCCTAGTACCCGCAAAGACTCCTGCATAAGTCTTTTTTGGAGGGGTGGGACCTTTGCCATGATTCGGGGGGTGGTTCTTAGGAGCAGTATCCGCGGGTGGGGTTTGATATTGTTTTGAGGAGCATTTGTGTGTAAATCATTGGGAGGCATTTCTGGAGGTATAGACAGAGGGGGGTGGGTAGAAGGATTTGTGCTTGGGCCCGCAATAGGAGAAAGAATTCGCGTGCCATTTGGTAGGGTAGGGAATGTGTCTTGGGTTTTGGTAGGTAAAGAAGGAAGGGAAGAAAGAAGAGGTGAGGTGTTGTGTAAATCAGGGAGTAGTGATGGGGTATTGGTTGAGAGAGGGTGTTTGTTTAAGTCTATGTTCGTGCTCAAGGACGAGTTAAAGACGAACGGTTTATTTATGTTTTTGATAGTTTCTCCTTCAAGCACACTTCTTAAAGAGGGGAAGGCATCATTAGTTACACTTAGAGAGTTCCGGGGTTGGTGTCTAACTACACGAGAGGGCACGTTGGATCCCGTGACATTTAATTCAGACCCCTTGGCTCCCGCGTTATTAATGGACTTGTAGTACCTAGGCTCCTTGGAAATAGAATTCGTTTTGTTTCCCTCAACTGACTTTGATCCTTGTATAACGGGAAAAGTAAATGACCCATGGGCACCCGCCTGACCCGCCTTGGCAATCTGACCGTCATTAAGACCCGTATTTGAGAGAGACCCTTTGGTACCCGCAGCCTTATAGTGTGACGCCTCGGCTCCCACAATATTAATGCAAGGCTCCTTTCCCACAACTGACTTCGCTCCTTGAATAACGGGGGTAATCAATGTTCCCTGGGTGCCTCACGACCCGCTGTAATCTGATCATCATAAAGATCCGTAATTGAAAGAGGCTCGTTGGTACCCGCAGCCATTAATTGAGACGCCTCAGCTCCTGCAAAATTAATGCGAGGCTCTTCGGGGATGGAGACTTCCTTGAGCCCAGCATCAGACCTCGATCTTAACATCATGGGTGTAAACTCAGATGTATGGACTACCGTCATACCCGCCTTAGCATTATGACCCACGCCCCGACCCGGAATGGGAGGGGTCACATTGTTTCCCGGGGCAATAATGTAAGGAGCATTGACTCCCGCGACTGATTCTTTGGGAATGGGAGTATCATCAATGCTATCCACTGACTTGGAATCATGCAAAACGTGAATAGCCTCAGACCCATTGACATCCGCCTGACCCGTCTTGAACTTCTGACCCGCGCCCATACCCTGCTCGACGGTAGCCCATCACCCTTTCAGGCATCAATCACGTTATCCGCCAGAAATTATTCCTTTTCCGGCATGCCGGAGCAAATTGTCAGGTAGTGTTGGGGTACTAAAGCTGCCGTGACTGCCTAGTTCTTCCGTGGTAATCCCGGAATCAACCAGTTGACCCGTGATAGGATCAACCACCATAGTAGCAAGTAGTTTCCCGCCTTCAAATACCCTAATATCCAAGTTCTCAGTATCAATGCTTTTGCCCCATTCATGAATCTTTTGAGCGTAGCATCATCTATTACATTTTCTAGAGGGATACGTGAGTCTGGCTTGACATGGACCAACACAGAAGGGTCTGAAGTCGCCGGAATGAGATTTTCTTCGGCAATTATAGGACTGCCTCCATTCTTTTTCTTTTTCCTTGTTCTAGCCTTCGTCGAACTTCCTGAACCTCCTGAATCATTGTTGGAACGTGTGTAACGTTTAGATTTCTTCATATTAAGAACGGAGAACTTCAAACCATGGGGGTACAATCGTTAAACATAGGGGGATGGGGGGAGGAAGAACAACCGAAGGAGCAACTGAGGCAAAACGTTGAGAGCGTTTTCCTTAGTGAGAGAAACTTCTCTCTAACTCCTTTTTTTTTCATAAGAGACTTCTATGAACCTATTGAAATGATGTAAGATCGTTAAAATTTTATTTTATTGAGGACTATCATCAACAACATTTGTTCAATAGAGTAAGGATCATAACCATTTCATTCTCTTATATGAACTAACACGTCAAGACATAGCATTTCTAGTGTTCATAAGACCAACAAGGCAACTATAGGACATTAACAAAGGCGAGATGCTATAATATGCGGAAAGTATTTTCGATCCGGGACGAACAAGAGTCATGTACTCAATGGACAAGAAGATATGTCAACACAAGGTAACAAGACTAGAATCATTTCGAAAATGTTTCGTTCCATTTTGTTCTTTAACCAAAAATCATGCCAAAAGAAGGAATGAGTCTTAACATACTTTTTGAATTGACCTTCAACGATGATGACAAAACCAACCTCCATTACAAGTTAGTCTTAGATGTCCATAACCAGCCCTCTTCCACATTTTTTTGCTATGAAGTAACCGTTGATTTGCTAAGACCTGAAGAAATTCGATATTTAGAATTACGCAATCGATGTAGGCATAACCTCTATGTCATTCTTTGTGTCTTGCCCCAAACATAGAATTCCATCTTCTTTGTTCTTGAGATGAAAAGTATTGTGTCTTCTTAAAATAAATATGTGCTACTACTACAAAAAAGAAAACTATTGTTGCTATCTTTGGAAGTATAGGTTCTACATAAGTAAAGTACGTTACATACAACTTAATGAAGAATATTGCTGAATCATTTGCAATTGAGAATATAGATGCTGCATGTTAATTAGAAATATTGGTTACTTTGCAAAAATTAGATCTCAGTTTGTGAATCTTTTCTTAATAACATGTGGGGCCCATAAGCTTTACCTATATATTAGGAATATGCCACCTTGCTTACTTTGTGTATAGTCATGATTTAATATTTTTCCAATGGTAACACATGGCATGGCAAGGAAATGCCACACTATTTTATGTGCATGTATATCAATATACACCAATTGTCAAAGATTTACGTGTTTTTGTTCACAATTTTTTTATCCAATAGTCTTAATTAATTTATTGATCCCAATTCACTTAAATATGATTCACTTTTAACAAATTTCCTTTACTCAATATCATAATGATGTGGTATATCAGTAGTCCATAGCCTCTTTTATCACACACACACCAAAAATTATTTCCAACCATCGTCGTCACACTTATTAAGTCCTAAATGTTTTAAGGACTTCATCCTTTTATATACCTAAGCTTTCAATTTGCATTCACTAGTATGATAAAAATTTCATATGATCTGTATAACTTGTTCAATACTCCGATCATCAAGGAAACTTCTTTTCTCCGATTTGTTTAACCTCTAATCCCCACATAACCTCTAAAAATATTATAAACCTTCCAAAATCTCACGAATGACCTTGATATTTATTTTAAACTATCGTTATCCATATAAGGGATCTTAACTTCTTCAAGTTAACATTACTTTACCCACAATGCACTTTATATGAAATTACGCGATGTAACAAGTTTGATGCTATTTGGCTAATTGTTGATAGGTTGACCAAGTTCGCACATTTTATTCTGGTCCAGACTACTTATAATGTAAAAAAGCTGGCTAAGATCTATATTCATGAGATTGTTCATATTCATGGGGTTTCTATTTCTATCATTTCAGAACAGGGTACTCAGTTTACTTCATATTTCTGTCGGACATTGCAGAAAGAGTTGGATACTCGCTTGGATCTCAGTACATCCTTTCACTCTCACACCGACGGTCGGTTCGAGAGGATTATTCAGGTATTTGAGGACATTTTACGAGCATGTGTGATTTATTTTGGTGGTTATTGGGATCGGTTCTTACCTTTAGCAAAGTCTGTGTACAACAACAACTATCACTTCAGTATTGATATGACACTATTTGAGGCATTGTATGGTAGGATACACCGTTCTCCCATTTGTTGGTTTGATTCATTTGAGGTTCAGCCTTGGGGTACCGATTTATTAAGGGATTCACTAAAGAAGGTAAAGGTGATCCAGGATAAGCTCCTGGCAGCTCAGAGCAGGCAGAAGGAGTGCGTGGATCGAAAGGTATGAGACTTGGAGTGTATGGTTGGTGACATGGTTCTTCTACAGTCCCAAGAAGAGGTACAACTCTATGATAGGATAACTAAGGTTTATAACATTTATACAGAAGTTCCAAAGTGTTTTAAAGTTAAACAAATCAAAGGAAATACATTTCAACAAAATTGAGAATTATGGAAGTTTGATGGGACAGTTGACGGACTATCAAAGAGATTGACGAAATGTCAAACTGCTATAGGGACCCGTCAAAGTACCTGAGAATTTCTGATCTTAGGAGGCAAATCGATGGTTGGGATTTATGACCATTGATTATTCGATGGACCGTCGATCCCACCGTCAAAGTATGGTGGTGAAATTTTTTACGGGTTTAAAGTCGGGTATTGTGTTTTGTAAACTATTTCCCCCCCAAATCAGACTTAGAACACCCCTAAAAATCCTCTTTCAGAAATCCTTAACACCCAAGATCAATTCAAAGTCATATCACGCAAAATTAACGTGATAATCCCCGCGGTAATCATAGAAATCATCATATCCGTAGAGGGAAAATTTTGGAAACCCTTGAGATTGAGGCAACTTGTTGTTTCAAGGATGTTTTGTTGCATTGAGGTAAACTTTATCCTCCTCTATCTATATATGTGATTAATTGATTATTTGGGATAAGTTGTGGGAAACTTTTTGTAACCGAAACCCGCAGCCCTATGAAATTATTGTTTATGGACTTATGGGGTGTGTTTGATCAAGATATAAGTTGAAATTGATTAATATATTGGTTTTTGAAGTTCTAAACCTAAGAGGGAATATTTCATAGAATTGTGGAGTAAAATTACATGAATACCTTTTTTTGAACAAGTCTAAGAACCTTTTATGTTAAGATGATCACTAAGATGTCTAAGTGGAGTTTCCTTATTGAATATGGATTAGATGTTTATATCAACCCTTTATTTATTATAGACAAATGGTCGTGAAGAGTACGAGAGCTTATAGCACGACGTATAGCTTCGTGGATAAGGTATGCAAGGTTATCCCTTTCTTTAAAAGCATGAAATCCAAGAAGTTATCGCTTTCGAAAAGAAATGCCAAAAGCTTGTCCTATTATACCACGAAGTCTCTTGTCAAGAAGCATTCATTGAGTATTCTTATTCTTAAAATCCTCGTTTTTGGTTACTGATCATATCCCAAGTCTTCGAAAGGAATCTTCTAAAATATAGTCATTGAGTTGACCAAAGAGTCATCCTAAGAATAAAGTCAAGAAATTTATGAGTTTCAAAAAGGGCCAATGAGTCGTTGTTACTATAATATATTGTTCACACCCCGATTTTCATTGGTATTGATATGTTTTCATTGGCATTGATGTCATACATATAATCACAATTTTATAGAGGATCGAATTGCACGTTCTGCAACATATCTATATAGTGTATCGGGTTGCACGTTCTGCAACATGTTCATATAAAGGATCGGGTTGCATATTCTACAACATATCCATATAGAGAATCGGGTTACACGTTCTGCAACATATCCTTATAGAGGATAGGGTTGCACAACCAATTAACATATACATATGATGGATCGGTTGCGCATTGCGGAATACACACATGAACTATGTTGCATATTGCTTTGCATATTTATACATACATCTAAGATTAATGACATATTATACCTCGCACTATCAGACGAGGATAGTTTATACAGTGAAGGCCTATCCATAAAAGTTGTATTAAGTTTCAAAGTTTCATTATTCACCCATGTAGCCCAGGTTGCTTATCCCTTCCCATACAACTAATTGTTTAACACTACTTATATGCTTTTCTTTAAAGCTTACAGATTTACATTATTATTCATGCTTTACATACTCTGTACATTATTTCATATTGATATCCCTTTTGTCGAGGGCCCTGTGTGTTCATGCCACATGTTCTGATAGAGACTTTGCTAGGCCACCTCAGTAGGAGCTATTGAGTTCATCCATCCATTAGTGAGTTTCATCTTCCCGGAGCTTTCTGGTTGCATGTATATGGAGTATTTTAGTATAGATATGTACATTATATTTAGGTCGGGGCCTTGTTTCGGCCTTATATTAGTTCAGTCACTCATAGAGGCTCACAAACTTATTTTGGTATGTACAGTGTTCATGCAGGTCTGTCCTAGGGAGTCTGTGAACTATGTCTAACATAGTCTTATTTATGGGTGTGTTTTGCACCACACTTATAAGCGAGAGGTTGTCGGACATTTATGGATGATTTCTGTTCTTTCATCTCATTGATTGTGCAATAGAGCTGAGTTGTGAAAATTCCAGTCTAACTCATACTTTAACCATTTTTAGTTTTGATAATAACCAGAAAAACCTTGGTTAACTCTTATTCAAAGACATTCCATGAAATATTCTAATCAGATTATTGATACGCCAAATATGCAAGTATGATATTGAAATTTCAGAGTATGAGCGGTTGTTTTCCCTTTATATACAAAGGAAGCGATGTAAGCACAGAAAAACAAAACATTGACTTAGAAATATAAGAGGAGTAAGGTGATAGAGGTACCCAATGTATGAAGTATAAAAGATCATAATGAGACCAAAATCCAGATAATAATGAACAAAGTAATGTTGTTTCACTTTCAGCGGTGATGGAATCCTAGTAAGAAGTAACTATTTCTGTTATTGATCTATTAACATCAATGGACACAGTCTCAAAGAAAGTGGGACCTCATGATATATCAAAGATTTAGCATGATCTTCATCATGGATGGTGTTAGCCGATTTTCCAAATGCTTAACGCAAGTGTACGTATCGTTACAAGTAATATAGTCTGTAAGATCGAATATCATCCACAGAAACTGGTTTTCAATTATCGAACATCTACTCTATGTTATCTATTTGGCTAACGATAGTTTGTTTGAGTTTTTTATCTAACACTACTAGCTAGAGTAATTGCAAGAGTTAAACTAAGTAAGCTTTGGTTTAAATCAGTTATAGTGGAAATAGGGCTTCCAATCTACTCAACTATCCACTCTTTCACGTGTTAATGCAATGCTAATGATTCTTCTTCTTATTAATATAGCAGGTTAACTAATCTGTCATTATATTCCGATTAGGACATACGAGAGCTCAGCCTTATGCAGAAACCTTCTATATTTCTATGGTAGATTTTACCACACATGAGGATTAAGAACAATAACCTTAAATACTACACAAGTATCGGGGTACTTTCGTCCATGATTTTAACCTATGTCTAGACAACTACAACATATTCAAATCTCCCCTCTCGGATCTCAATTCGAAATCATATAAGTGATGACAATTAATGACCAGTTAATTATCAAGCAATCAAAATAATATTTAATAGATCTTAATCTGCTGAAGAAGAAATCAATAACTATGCATTAACTATATGAAAGAGTTTCAAGAAGATTCAATTGGAAAACCCTACTAAAGTAATTAGCTCCTAAACATTGTCATGTCAAGAACTAATACAAAATCCAACATAAACTGAATTGAAATAAAGAAAGAAAAAGAACTTGAATGTAGTCTCCAATTGTGTTCTCCAATTCTTGTCTTGTGATGTGTGTTATGAGATATGAGGTGCGTCCCTTATAAAATATGTCCCAAGGGTTTAAATATGCTGTAAAAATCGTGTGCCCTGGACCATTCTGCACCTGGCAAATTTTGCATCGGATATGGAAAAACGCGCCTCGGCTCCGGAAAACCTGAGAACAAATCAGAGCATGCAACATATTCAGCGCCGCGTCGCCGGCGACCTCCTTTGCCCATTTTTCAGTTTTTTGTCATTTTCTCGTCCGGACTTCGTATGATTTATTCTATACTTCCCGGGACTTCTTAGGCTTCATTTCTTGGCCCTTTTAGTGTGCAGTTCCATCTCAATTAAGCTCATTTCATCTTCTTTTTGACATTTCTCCATTTGGGACCGCTATGACTCAAAAGAAAGAAAACAAACCTAATACTATACTAAACACAAACGAAATGAGTAAAATACTAACTAAAAATGACTCAAAAAGTGTATAAAAAATATGCCTAACAAATACCCCCAAACTTAACCTTTGCTCGCACTCGAGTAAAGATCAAAACAAAATCAAAGAAACACAAGAAAAGGACTCAAAGACTCTGATCAAGTAGCTACACCAAGGTTACTTAGAAAAGCTTGAATGTCAGTTGGGATAATATGTTGGAACATACATAGCATGAATTCTTAGCAATCTAGAATTTCAAGTTAGATATTTCACAAATTCAATTGTATCATAATCAATGGAAACATAAACACCTAACCAATGCATGTCAATTTCATTCCATCTTTCCCAAAATGCTATAGATCTATTTACTTGCTATTCTCCACTAATCATAGACATACACATTAGAGATCGTCAGGACTTTCAAGGGTTGTAATGTAGGCTTAGGAAGAGGTAGATAAAAGTATGCATTTAGGCTCAAATTACGTACCATAAACATTTTTTCATTCAACTCCTTTTTTCCTTCTTGTGATTTTCTTTTCAGTCTCATACCTATTTTATCCTCTCTTTTCTTTTGAGAGAATGAAACACATTATAAATAACAAACACCCTCAAACTTAGACTTTTGCATATTTTCATTGGGGTGCATCAAATTTTCACTCTCTTTTTATTGATTTCTTCAACACTTTTCATCCCAAGAATTTTTAACTTTTGACTTATAGCACAACTTAGGAAATCATAGGGTGTCAAACAAAGATATTATTTTAGGCTCAAAGGGGCTGACTAGTGATACAATTTATGTCAGGGTAGGTAATGAATGGTAAGAAGGGCTATCAAAGAAATGCCTGAATCATCTCCCTAAACATGTACATCTCAACTATTTCGCCTCAAATAACAAGCAAACATATTTTCTAGACATTTTTTCAACCTTTCTTTCCATAACTGACACACATAGAATAAACACAAATATCCAAATAATTAGATGTCATTAATTTTTGGCATATCTATCTTAAGCACACAAATTTTTGCTTTCTATTCCATTATATTTTCTCACTAATCCATTAGATATCTTCAGCAACTACAACATGCTTGATCCATAAAAAATAATAATTTACGACTCAAAAACACATAAACAAACAACCAAAAGGACAACGAAAAGACTCAAAACAAAAGACAAAGTAAGATCCCCCCAAACTTGATTGACACATTGTCCCTAATGTGTAAAGACTGAAAATTAAAGGGACAACTTACAGAAACAAAATAGCGGTCACAACGGAGGTCTGGGTGAGGAAGTTTTGAAATTGCACAACTTAGGACCCTCTGAACTTTTGGCGCCGCGACGCTGATGACAGGAATTATTCTTTGAAGTTCTGGAGTCGCGACCCTAAATTTCGACGCCGCGGCGCTGTTCCAGTTGTTTCCCGTTTTGCATTTTTCTCAATCCTTGCTTTTATCTGTCATCCACAAAAATTAAACATACCAGATCGTGAGACTGTTCAAGTCAAAATAAAATAAAATAAAACCAAAAATTGAAATAATATAATTAAAACATTGGGTTTCCTCCCAAGTAGTGTTGTCTTTAACGTCTTTTAGCCGGACGCAATTTTCTTACTAGATTAAGGGAGTAGAGTGTCCCCTCCACATAACCATCTCAGCACCAATCGCTTCCTCTTCCTCCTCTTCTTTTTCACAGTGTTATTTTCAGAAGCATTTACCATCTTGGCATCTTTCACCATTTCCTTGGGCTTACGCACAGGTTCTACACGTTGCTTTAATGGTATTCCACGAGCATCAGTACTCGTGAGGCTTTTCTCAGACACAACCTTGTCAACTATCCTAATAGCATAACATCTATCCATAACATGAGGTTAAGTGGGTGGCTTGAAAACATTGAAGGTCATCTCTGGCTCAGGTGGTGGCTTGAACACTTTGAAGGTCATCTCTTCACCTTGAACTCTGAGTTTTAGCTCTCCTTTTTCAACATCAATCAATGCCCTCCCTGTGGCTAGGAATGGTCTCCCAAGGATCATTGGTATCATCTCATCTTCCTCCATATCAAGAATGAGAAAGTCAGCAGGCAAGATGAATTTGCCCACCTTTACCCACACATCTTCAATTTTTCCTCTAGGGTGCACAATAGAGTGATCAGCTAGCTGCAAGTGGACTGTTTGTCACGACCCGACCTCGGGCCCGCAATTGGTGCCTTACCCGGGCACCCTAGTAGGTATACATCAGAGAAAACCAGCAGAATAAACTCATAGATATGGAACAATGTAAAATAAGAAACAGGCTAACCGACAAGGTCGCCTTTTGATGCGCGAAAAGATGCACACACTTTAACGCAAGTGCACGTTATCGTGACAAGTAATATAGTCCTGGTAAGACCGAATATCGTCCACAAGGATTAGGGTTCAAGTACCAACTATCTATCTTTTGGTATCTATTTGGTAAATTGATATTTGATTTTGTGGTTTATAATAACAATTATATAAGCTAATTAACTATAAGTTTTACTTCAGTTGTGATGGGAATAAGGCTTCCATATCTTCTCAACTATCCGCTTATGTTATTTATTAATGCAATGAATTATGGTCTTCTTCTCTCGGAGCTAGCAGGTTTACGAAATCGTTTTATATTCCCGTTAAGGATATATAAACACTCAACCCCAGTATCGCACCTTTCTACCTTTCGGTGATAAGGATAACTCTATAGGAGGATTAAGAACAAAAACCTAGTTAACCGTCACGCACCATGCGCAAAATTAGGGTTGTTAAGCCTCTCATTAACGCTACATAAATAATTGAGGTATTTTCATCCCCAATCCAAGAAAGTCTACCCAACTTACATCATAATCACAACCTCCTCCTTTCGAAGTTTGATTAGAAATCATATAGTGATAATTAGTTGTCAATTAATTACCAAGCATTCAAAACAATTATTGGATAAATCTCAACAAGAAGAAGAATAACCATAGACATGCATTAATTCATAACATAAGTTTCTAGTGAATCAACATGGAAAGCCCTATAAAAGAATTAGTTCCTAGCCATAGACATGACAAGAACTAATTCAAGGTTCATCATACAAAACTGAAATAAAAGAAAAGAAAAGAAAAGAAAGTTACTTAAGAATGAGTCTCCAAGCCTTCTAGCATCCAAGAGTTATGTTGTGGAATATTTACAAGATGGAGTGGTGGATGGATGGATGTAGAATGGTGAATGGTGGAATGGAGAATGAATTCTTCTAATGATGTAGAGACTATTTATAGACCAAGAATCCTTTAGGTGAAGGGTTAAGGATTTGTAAGTAGGAAAAGTTATTAGAATCCTTTTAGGTAAGGGTTTTAAGGTAGGAAAAGTTATCCCTTTAGGTAGGAAAAGTTATCCCTTTAGGTAGGAAAAATAATCCCTTTCGGATTCTGAAAACATGTCAAATTCGGCCCAGACTTAATAAATCCCGCGTCGGCCGCATGCAGACAGCGCGCTAAAAATCAACAACCTTCGAACTTTCAAGACATTGGTAGCGCGCTTCCGGTGGACGTTTTTCTGGCGAATTTTTGTTTCGTCGTCTTTTTCTCGTCCGGACTTCGTCTGATTTCCTCTATAATTCCCGGAATTTCTTAGACTTCAATTCTTGGCCCTTTTGTGTGCAATTTCATCTCATTTATGCTCATTTCCTCTCCTTTTCGCCATTTCTCCATTTCTGACCGCTGTGACACAAAAGAAAGGAAAACGACCCTAATACTATACTAAACATAAATGAAATGAGTAAAATACTAACTAAAAATGACTCAAAAAGTGTATATAAAATACACCGATCAAATACCCCCAAACTTAACCTTTGCTCGCCCTCGAGCAAAGATAAAAATTATAAACAAAGACACGAAAGAAAGGAAAATGCAATGACTCAAAGATACTGATCATTTTGCTGCACAATTGTTACTTAGAAAAGCATGAAGGTTAGTAGGATAATATGTAGGAACCTATAGCATGAATTTTTAGCATTCTAAACACTTAAAGTCAGATATTTCGCAAATTCAATTTAATCATGCTAAATGTCACGACCCGTTCCGGGGCCCGTGACTGGTGCCTTACCCGGGCACCGAAGTAGTCATACATCAGAGTAATCAGCGGAACATAAAAACATACAGACATGAAACAAATGTAAAATGAGACACATTTTATCTGAGAAAAAGTCGCCTTTCGGCATATATAAATATACAAAGTTTGAACAGTTACATCCTTTACAACCCTGCCACAACAGTGCTACAGACCTCTAAGATTTTTACAGCAACCATGACGGGACAGGGCCCCGCCATACCCCTGAATGTACAAGAACCTACAACTCGGGGAAAACATACCAAAAGATAAGCCTCCGGAGAAACGGAGCTTCCCAATACGCTGAACTGTGATCCTATGAGCGAGGATCAACGATCGCGTGTACTTACCGCGACATGAACGCAGCCTCAAGGAGGTCGATAACAGGTACCAAGTATGTGAAACCGAAAAATACTGTAAGTGAAATCATAACAGTCTATATAAAACAGGAGACATGTATGATGACCAAACTACAGTTCACAATATAATCTAGCAGACATATCAAGTTAGGGACTCACGCCCGTAAAGTCATCACTCAAATATAACCCGGGAATTTAACCCGCAAACGGCCGCATGCCCCGGCATCTTACCTCGGTACAAGCATGGCCATGGAACCATCCTAATGGAAGCATACCCGTGGGCCACCCATCGTGTCAGTATGTCCAAAGGAAATAACAAGATAACAATCATAATGGAAGCATACTCGTGGGCCACCCATCGTGTCAGTATGTCCAAAGCAAATAACAAGATAACACTCCTAATGGAAGCATACCCGTGGGCCACCCATCGTGTCAGTATGTCCAAAAGGATCGATATAGTGGAAGCATACCCATGGGCCACCCATCGTGTCAGTATGTCCATCAATCAATCAGACAGCCGGCCCTCCAACGAGAGACGCGGTAGCACAGAAATACAACACTTGCACAACAAAGGATATCACCACAAGCATAGGCAAGTTCAACATACTCATAGACTCTTTATTTTATTACAACAAATCCGGGTTTTAACCCCAAAGTACTACATACATTAATCCTTTCAAAAAGACCTTCTTTTTACGAAAAACAACTCGATACTATTATCCGTAGTACCAAATACGTTCATGTTTTAAAATCAAGTACTTTACACTGTTTTAAACCAAGTGGCTTACACTTTTAGAACAACGTCAAGTAACAACATTCTTTTCCAAAAGTTCAAGTTTGCCTAATTTCAGATACTCAAGTCTTTTAGTTTCGAAAGATTTCATAGATTATAGTCTTAATCAAATAACGTACTCTCTTTTAAAACAATAAGCCATATGTGTGAGTAGGTTATTCTTGTTTATAACCATCTTATAAAAGCAGCCATAATCTAGGAAATGTAATACAATTTTATCTTATCTTAGCTTCTATGCAGATGGAGGTTTCTACTGGTTTTAATATAATTACTTTATTAGTCAAAACATTTCCCTTTATTAACGCTGCAGTGGTTCGTTCGATACTTATTCTGATTTCTGAAATCAGTAAAACATTATTCCTTTTAAAAACCAAGTACTCATTACTCACGAATGAGGTTTCACACTTTTTAACAAAATTCATATTAATATAATTAAGTCAAGTCTCTTATCTTTTAAGATCAAGTTTCTTAACTTCTAAAATCAATAAACCATTCTTTTTATCACTCTTAAGTCGTTATACCTAACTTCCCATAAAGCTAGTATAATTCTTAAGCTTTTAAAACCAAGCCTTACTCTTCTTTTAAAAAGGTTTCTTAATTCTTTTGAAATACTTCAAGATTCTTATTATTTAAACTCAAGTCAAAAGACATCGGAGTAAAACCACGTTCAGTTAATACACGTACGTCTACTGTACTATATATATTCTTTTAAATTATCATGCTCAAGAGGATATGAAGAATCACATACCTCGCGACGATTATCGACTATTAGCAAAACGCTCCACCGCTATAACCCGGCTAGCCTTGTCCACCTTTCAAGTAGAACACGCTACTCGCAGTACTTCAACCTATACCGGTTATACAAGTCTATCAATGTCTAGACTACTCTGTAGAATAAATCTAGATACAAGATTCTACGGAAAATTGGGCAGCACTTCCCTACCCGTCAAACTTCACAAGTCTACTGTAAATACAGTTCAATTCCCTTCTTATATACCTTCCTTGTATATAACTTAAACTTAATTCTTATACTTCAACAGTATGTAAACTCTAATTACAAAAGAAGGTCAAGAGTATTTACCTCGATAAGCCCAAAATTATCCAAGATTCAATGTCGATCCTGAGCAACGTTTAGCTCCTACTCTGGGCGCTCCAACCCGCTCCAAACAACCCTTAGAAGTTCCCAAACAACTTCTACTTAGCACTTCAACCAACTATGAAGATTTTCCTTAGGGTTTCGTTTTGAGACAAAAAGGACATAAGGTAGTATTTCCGGGCTCTACGTATAGAGGTAACTTTGGAATATCACAAGGTATAAGGCTAAGGTATTTTGGAATAGTAACAATACTTGGAGAATACTTTTCTACCAAGGGGGGGTGTATTTTACGAGAACAACTCAAGGTAGGGGGGGTACCCTCGGCTAGCACCACTAGGAAGGGGGTACCTCTCGGCCACAAGGCCTCACAAAGGGGGAGGGGGAGGCTCTTTGGACGAGAGCTTCTACAAGAGGGGGGGAGGATTTTCAAGACTTAGAAAGGTGTGGAGTGGATGAAGAAGTCTTCAACTAAGGGGGGTATTTATAGGGAAACCAATGGACAAGATCAAGACAGGTGGGGGGCAAGTGGGGGGCAAGTGGAGGGTGAGGATTTGCCCAAGTGCCCCCTAGCCCTCTACTCCACAAATCACTCCAAACATTGACCCATGTTTTAGGCCCCAAAGAAATGCCAAGAAAACGCCCCACTTTCGGCCACCACAACCGTCCACTTGAGGGTGACAAATGTCGCCCTCTCGTTGGTCCAAAATATTCCATCTCACGGAAAAATCCGCAAAAATTATAAATGACATAGCCGTAATTTTCCCTCCGCAAAGTTCGGAAAACGTTTCGTCGAAAAACAATTCGTTTCGTGGGTTTTGCACAAATTTTCGTCCTATGCCTAACTTAAGGCTTAGACTTTTGTACGTACGCCCTCACGTACATACTCTGGAAATACGGGGTATAACACTAAATGGAAGTAAGAATACCTAACTATGCATGTCAATTTCAAAATCCTATGGCATGTTCACTTGCTATTCTCCACTAATCATGGATACATGTATTAGAGATCTTCAGGGCTTTTCAGGGTTGTAATGTAGGCTTAGGCAGGGGTAGGTAAAAATAGGCATTTAGGCTCATTGTATGTACCATAAGCTTTTTTGCTTTTCTATTCTTCTCTTTTCTTTTGATTTCCTTTCTTCACTTCATATCTATCTTTCCCCTCTTTAGTTTTGAGAGAGTGAAATGTATTATGAAAAACAAGCACCCCCAAACTTAGGCTTTTGCCTATTTATTATTACTTTTTCATTGGGGTGCATCAAAATTGTTTACTCTCTTTTGTCTCTTTTTCGACACTTTATATTCCAAACATCTCAATTTTTCACTTATGGCACAAGTATGGAATTATAGGGTGTCAAAGAAAGGTCTTATTTTTAGGCTCAAAGGGGCTGACTAGGGATATAATTTGACTGTCAGTGATAGACAAAAAATGGTAAGAAAGGGCTAACAAACAAATGCCTGAGTCATCTCCCTAACATGCATATCCTAACTATTTCGCCTCAAATAGCAAGCAAGAAGACACATAGGTTTAATCACTAACAATGCATAAATCAAGCAAGATACCCCAAATAGTTTGATTTCATGAATTTTTGGCATATCTATCCTAAGTGTTCATATGGTTGCTTCTAATTCCACTACATTATTCCACTTTACTTCACTAGGCGTTTAAAGTAACTACAGCATGCATGATCTTTTAAAAAAATTATGACTAAAAAATGACTCAAAGATTACTCAAAAATACACAAAACAATTCAAAAAGACTCAAAAATAATAAAACATCCCCCCAAACTTAAATCACACATTGTCCCCAATGTGTGCACGACTCAAAACAAATATGGACAACTTACTGACACAACACATCGGTCATAACGGAGGTCTAGGAGGAAAAATTCTGGAATTTGCACGAACTGGTCTCAAGTTCGGTGCCGCGCCTGAGATTTAGCCATGGCCTGCTAGTACTGTGGTTTCTGAGTTACGCGCCGGCCCGATTCTGAGCCGCGCGACGATCGCTTTTCCTTTTTTTCAGCGTTTTTGCTCATTTTTCCTCGGTTTTAGCTTTCAGTCCACCTGTCATCCAACAACACAAAATAAGAACCCAATACCATGAGACTGTTCAAGACAAAATAAAATAAACTAAAGACAGAAATTAAAATAACATAATTAAAAACATTGGGTTGCCTCCCAACAAGCGCTGTCTTTAACGTCTTTTAGCCGGACGCCTTTAACCTTTACGAGTGCCCATTGGATCCTTCTGCGAACTGCTTGCAATCCGCAGAGTTATTGTTGCAGGTCTCACTTCAACTACAACAATTTCTTCAAACAAGGGCCTCAAATATACGATTATCCCCCAAGTACACAAGACATGCTTGTCTTTTAGGCTGTCTCTAATGTAGGGATCAATGAAATTCCCTACATCTCTCAACTCTAGGGGGTGCCCTTGATAGTATGGACTTCCTAATTGGGGTGCAACAATGATAGCTAGTGGTGTTTCTTCTGTAATAGGTGCAGGAAAAAGAATTTCCACCGAATCCAAGAAGGTGAATAATTGGATCTCTGCAATCTTTTCCTTCTCTACACCAACTATCTCACCAGATTCCTCAATAGTTGGGTGTGGTTCAGGCTCCTCAATTTGTCGTCATTGCTCAAAATGATCGGGTTCTCCTATTTGCAGTTCCAACTTCTTCATGGCCAATCTCGTTTCGTCCATGAAATGAGTTTGATACCTAGCGAAACTGAGTATGGCTTCTCGTAATTCCTCCCTCTCTTCCTCTATGGTTGGAGCTCTATCATATTGACAATAGAAATCCATGTCTTAAGGATCCCTGAGATGAATCAAAACCAACAACGAATCACGGCACACTTGTTTTTTTTTCTTCAAAAGAAAATAAAATAAAATAAATAATTTAAAGAAACAAAAATAAAAACCAAATTAGAAATTAAAAATAGATAAAATTGATATTCAACTATGCCTAATCCCCGGCAACGGCGCCAAAAACTTTATGCGCGAAAAGATGCACACACTTTAACGCAAGTGCACGTTATCGTGACAAGTAATATAGTCCTGGTAAGACCGAATATCGTCCACAAGGATTAGGGTTCAAGTACCAACTATCTATCTTTTGGTATCTATTTGGTAAATTGATATTTGATTTTGTGGTTTATACTAACAATTATAAAAGCTAATTAACTATAAGTTTTACTTCAGTTGTGATGGGAATAGGGCTTCCATGTCTCCTCAACTATCCGCTTATGTTATTTATTAATGCAATGAATCATGGTCTTCTTCTCTCGGAGCTAGCAGGTTTACGAAATCGTTTTATATTCCCGTTAAGGATATATAAACACTCAACCCCAGTATCGCACCTTTCTACCTTTCGGTGATAAGGATAAATCTATAGGAGGATTAAGAACAAAAACCTAGTTAACCGTCACGCACCATGCGCAAAATTAGGGTTGTTAAGCCTCTCATTAACGCTATATAAATAATTGAGGTATTTTCATCCCCAATCCAAGAATGTCTACCCAACTTACAACATATTCACAACCTCCTCCTTTCGAAGTTTGATTAGAAATCATATAGTGATAATTAGTTGTCAATTAATTACCAAGCATTCAAAACAATTATTGGATAAATCTCAACAAGAAGAAGAATAACCATAGACATGCATTAGTTCATAACATAAGTTTCTAGTGAATCAACATGGAAAGCCCTATAAATGAATTAGTTCCTAGCCATAGACATGACAAGAACTAATTCAAGGTTCATCATACAAAACTGAAATAAAAGAAAAGAAAAGAAAAGAAAGTTACTTAAGAATGAGTCTCCAAGCCTTCTAGCATCCAAGGGTTGTGTTGTGGAATATTTACAAGATGGAGTGGTGGATGGATGGATGTAGAATGGTGAATGGTGGAATGGAGAATGAATTCTTCTAATGATGTAGAGACTATTTATAGACCAAGAATCCTTTAGGTGAAGGGTTAAGGATTTGTAAGTAGGAAAAGTTATTAGAATCCTTTTAGGTAAGGGTTTTAAGGTAGGAAAAGTTATCCCTTTAGGTAGGAAAAGTTATCCCTTTAGGTAGGAAAAATAATCCCTTTCGGATTCTGAAAACATGTCAAATTCGGCCCAGACTTCATAAATCCCGCGTCGGCGCCTAAAAATCAGCAACCTTTGGAACTTTCAGCACATTGGGCGCCGCGGCGCTGCTGCCAGGCGCCGCGGCTCCGGTGACGTTTTTCTGGCGAATTTTTGTTTCGTCTTCTTTTTCTCGTCCGGACTTCGTCTGATTTCCTCTATAATTCCCGAAACTTCTTAGACTTCAATTCTTGGCCCTTTTGTGTGCAATTTCATCTCATTTATGCTCATTTCCTCTCCTTTTCGCCATTTCTCCATTTCTGACCACTGTGACACAAAAGAAAGGAAAACGACCCTAATACTATACTAAACATAAATGAAATGAGTAAAATACTAACTAAAAATGACTCAAAAAGTGTATATAAAATACACTGATCACCTTTCAACATATATATATATATATCAAAAGCCCGAACAGTTACATCCTTTACAAACCCAACTCACAACAGGACTACAGACCTCTAATAGTTTTTGACATAACAACTATGACGGGACAGGGCCCCGTCATACCCCTGAATGTACATGTACCTATACATACAGGGAACTATACCAAAAAGATAAGCCTCCGGAGAAACAGAGCTTCCCAAAACGCAGAACTGTGATCCTATGAGCGAGAATCAACAACCGATGTACCTCTACCTGCGGCATGAACGCAACCCCCCGAAGGAGGTCGATAACAGTACAGTATGTGAAACTGAAAAGCATCAGAATGAAATCAAAATAGTCCAAAACAAATCCACAGACATGTATGAAAAACCAATTAACAGTACACAGTGCCATAGTATATATGAGAGCAAATAGGTGTAACCTGGCCGGTTCTGAATAGGCAGCCAATGATCAAACTAGGGCCATTCGCCCATAGTATCATTGTGCAAACCCTAATCCTGGACTCCCCCTTCAGTCCGCATAGGTTGGGTGGACCCGCATGAGGTACTCCTCGCATCGGTGTTCTTTAGTTGGTGTTCTTGGCCAACTACTATAATCAAAACTGTCCAGTTTTCGGCTAGCATGTCAATACTTGTTTCATTACGTCTTTATTATTCCAACTTATATTCCAATCTTTATATAAGTTACATTAACTTGTTATTAACAAGATTCCTTCATGTCAATAAGTAATAGGTAATGTTTTAACAACTTTAATGGCTAGCATGCCAATTTCGGTTTTTAACATCTTATTAAGGTCCAAATCTTTACAATCTTCTTTCCACATATCACATACTCATTGTAAACAACAACATATGTAATTTCCAACTTCACTAAAAGGACAAAGATTATTACCTCATAAGCCCAAAATTTCCAAGATTATAAGTCGATCCTTAGGAATCTTAGCTTCTATTATTTACGTTCCAATCCACTCCAAGCAACCCTTAGAAGTTCCTAACCAACTTCTCTTAACACTTCATCCAAAAAATATGAAGATCACCTTAGGGTTTCACTTTGCGACTATCGGATTAACGTAGTATTTCCTAGATTTTTGTGTTGGGATATCTTTAGAACACTACAAGGGACACTTTGTTTAAGTGTTGGGATTTATCAACAACAATTGAAGAATTGTTCATCACAAGTGAGGGTGTGGCCGAGAGTAACATCAAGGGAAGGAGTATTTTTTTGTCTTGGAAATTATTCTAAGTGTGGATGAAGTCTTGCTACTAGTGTGTATATATAAGACAACCAAGGGCTAGGATTAAAGCAAGTGCGTGGTTGAGATTGGGGACAAGTGTGTGTGGGTCCCACAAACCACCTGTCCTCACAAATATCTTGGCCACTTGGCTTGTCCACTTGTCCATCATTCTCGCCCAAATGGGCCACATGGGGGTGACATGTGTCGCCCTCCTATTCGTCCAAAATATTTCATCTCCCCAAAATCTCAATAATTGGTCAAATATTGAAAACCTTGTGGCCCCCACAAAAACGTAAAATTTCCCGGGTGGGCCCCACATGACCAAATCTGAATATAAAATTCCATAATTCTTATAAATCCTAAAAGTCTTAAATACCAAAATTGAGAATCTAATTCCCAATAACAAACTTTTTTCCTTCACGTGGTTCGGAATATTTTCCGTAGGAAAAAGAAATCTTTTATCATTTTCAAACTTAAGGTCGCATTCTCTTGCGTACGTCTTCATATACATACCCTAAAACTACGGGATGTAACATTCTTCCCCCCTTAGAAACATTCGTCCCGAATGTTCCTTCCGAGTTTAATCAAATCAGATATCGGCATAGTCCCTCTTAACTATACCCAACATAACCAAGAACGCTACACATGGCCACAAGACTTTTACGGAAGCCACGTCCCTTGTCCGCAGTCGCCTGACCTGGCGATCAAGTATCGCTATGGGACTTTCCTCATACAATAACCCCTCTGTCACCTGGACATCCCTAACCGGGAACACTCTGGATGGATCTCCGATACGCTTCCGCAACATAAAAATATGAAAGACCGGATGTACTGCCTCCAGATCGGACGACAGATCTAATTCATAGGCAACCTTTCCTACTCTACGGACAATATGATAAGGCCTAAATGTACATTGGGCTAAGTTTCCCATTCTTCCCAAACCTCATCACACCCTTCATGGGTGATACCTTCAAAAAGACCCAATTGTTTAACTCAAACTCCAAGTATCGACGCCAATTATCTGCATACGACTTCTGTCGACTCTGAGCTGCCAATAACCTCTCCTGGATAAGCTTCACCTTATCCACTGCCTGCTGAATCAAGTCCGTCCCGACTAACTGAACCTCAACCACATCGAACCAGCCTATCGGCGACCTGCACTTCCTCCCATACAAGGCCTCATAAGGCGCCATCTGGATACTGGAATGTAGCTGTTATTATACGCGAACTCAACAAGAGGCAAATGATACTCCCAGCTACCCCTGAAATCAATAACACAGGCCCGCAGCATATCCTCAAGTGTCTGGATTATCACGACCACCCCAAGCTCGCGATCGGTGCCCTACCCAGGCACCCCTGCAGTATACATCGTAGAATAGCAATGAACATACAAAACTCATAAAATACTTAACAACAAATATCAACAGGCTAAAGGCCGCCTTCCGGAAAATATACATAACCAAAAATAAAATAAAAAAATAGTTACATCCTTATTCTTACAACCCAATCCACAAGATATGACTACAGACCTCTAAGAATAACAACTGTGACGGGACAGGGCCCCGCCATACCCCTGAATGTACATAAATCTACAACATCAGGGAAACCGTACCAAAAGACAAGCCTCCGGAGAAATGGAGCTTCTGACACCTGATCAGTGATCCTAAGAGTGAGGATCCACCACCTGCTTACCCCTACCTGCGACATGAACGCAGCCCCCGAGGAAAGGGGGTCAGTACAACAGATGTACCAAGTATGTAAAACTGAAAGTACTGAAATGAAATCATAAAGTCTAAAAATAAAGCTGGAGACATGTATGATAACTCAAATAACAGTACATTGTGCCTTACTAACAATGAGAGTAAACAAGAGTATACCTTACTGCATAAAAATAGGAGGCTCATGATCAAAGTAGGGCCACCCGCCCGTAGTATCATTAAGCAATCCTACTCATGAGACTATTTCACCCGCATAGATCCTGTGGACCCGCAATGAGGTCATCCGCCTCGCATGGGACTATTTCACCCGCATAGGACTATTTCACCCGCATGGGCCTGGTGGGCCCGCAATGAGTACAAACGCCGCACTCGCATCATGGTTAGCAAATCCATGAATAAGTAGTAACCCGGGGGTTTACCCCGCAAGAATAACATAACCTAGCACAACCGACTATCATACATAACATAAGCACTACCGACTTATCATACATAACATAAGCAAGTTAAGAAATCCCCTAACTTCTTATTAACTTTGTTTATATACACTCTCATTTTAGTTTACTTAAGGCACTAACATGTCATTATAAATCCGGGAATTTACCCCAAAGTACTACGTACTTCTATTCTTTTAAAATGACTCTTTTTCATATAAAACTCCAAGATACTAATAACCGTAGTATCAAGTCATATCTACTTTTCAAGACAAGTCACAATACCTTTTAGAAATACATTTATAGGCTTCTAAATCAAGTGACTTCTTTCTTTAAAACTTTAAGCAATTGATGCCTTCAAATCAATTTGCCTTTCTTCATTTCAAGTCATTTATCCTTATTTACATCACTAGAGTAAACCGTTCTTTCATCTTTCCATAAAGCTATTATAACCAACTTCCCATAAAGTCGTTATACTAACTTTATACTTTAGGCAATTACATTCTTCTTTATATCCAAGAGACTTATACTTTAAAAAAAACAAGTATCATATACTTTCAAAATACTTCAAGTCTCTTAACTTTTAGAAACTAAGATATCCTTAATCTTTTTAAACAAGTGAGTTAATTCCCTAACTCAACCAACTTGGACATTCTTAAAACAAGTCAAGGATATCAAATGAAACTAGATTCGCCAAAATCTCGTACGTCTACCGTACTATATATTTACAACTACTCATGCTCAAGAGATAAGAAAGTTCCACATACCTCTTCGGTTCAATCCACTTGCTAAGTCCAATATGCCGTACGTAGTATGTCAACCTATAATGACCATAATATGTCTATTAACTTCTAGTTTCAAACGTAGAATATTCTAGGTGTAAAGTCACTAAATTCTACGGAAAATCGGACAACACTTACTTTGTTTCTAAGTACTTTTCCACCTTTTTCAAGACCCGAATTCAATAACCAAACATGCCACATTTAAGGCTAAACAATGTAGCTAACAACAGGGGATTACACGCCTAATAGGACGTGTAAAATTCTGCCCCACAATTGATATCAAACTAATCCAAAAAGGCAATGCCATTCGCGGCCAAACGGTGCAACAACATATCATCCTTTCCAATTCCTTTTCAATTCAAGTTGTTTAGTATAACATGTTATAATGCCGCAATCGATTATAACAACTACAATCTTCAAGTAGATAACATGCGACGATTCTAATTATCGACTAAATTGTATTTCAATTTCAAATGGCTAACACTGTCATTTCGGATTTAGGCTCCAATATCCATAACACTTATCAATCTTCAATACATATACTTCATGCTAGTTAAAATGTAAGGCTACAACAATATGTAATCTTATAACACTTAAGAGAACAGGATTGTTACCTTGACGAGCCTTAATCCAGCTTCAAGATCCGAAGTCGCTCCCTAGAAACTTAGAGCCTCTCCTTGACACTCCAATCCGCCACTTGAAGCCCTTAGAAGATCACAAACAACTTTCTTTCAATTTCCAATCCAAACCTATTAAAGCGACTTAGGTTTTCACCTTGCGACTAATGCAAAAACGACTTTCTCGGGATCTTTCTATTGAGATACCCTTACAATACCCTTAGGAATCTTGGTTTAAAGTATGGAGATTATTGAACAACAAATGAAAATTTTTGTCTTGCAATTTGACCCAAACCCGAGAGCATGCTAGCAAGAACAAGAGTTCTTCAAATTTTTCTAAGTGTAAATAGCCTTGTATTGCTACTAGTATGCTTAAATAACACTATGGAGGGTCAAGATTAGCACATATGGGTGGCTTGGATGCATTTCACTAAAAGATCAAGCCAAGTGGCCCTTTGACTTAGTTAATATTATCAAGCTCTTAGCCTAGCAAGACTTGCTCATCTTTACATTGGTCAAATGACCATTCTAACCTTGGTCCATTCGACCATGACTATCCAAGGGGGGGTGACACGTGTCACCCTCCCGTTCGTCGCAATATTTCATTTTCCGACATTTTCATAATTCCCGACAAATTTTTACTAGTCTTAAATCTTAACATTTTTGAGTTCTTACGCACGTTCTTATAAACATGTCTTGGAATAATGGGGTGTAACATGGATAGTACGCTCTGCCTGTCCGTCGGTGTGAGGATGAAATGCAGTACTGAGGCTCACTTTCGTCCCTAATCCCTTCTGAAAAGACCTCCAGAAATTAGCCGTAAACTGAGCTCATCTGTCTGACATCATAAATATAGGAAACCCATGCAATATCACAATCTCCCGGATAAGTCTAGCATAAACCTCGGCCGAATAAGTCGTCCTAACTGGAAGAAAGTGGGCTGATTTCGTCAGCCTGTCTACTATAACCCATAAGGAGTCGCACATCCTCTTAGTATGATGCAACCCTATAATATAATCCATATCAATCACCTCTCACTACCAAGTCAGGATCTCAATCGTCGATAATAGCCTAATGGGCTTCTGAAGCTCACCCTTGACCTGCTGCCAATTGGACACTGAGCAACAACTCTGCTACGTCCCTCTCCAGGCCATTCTACCAATACATATATCTGAGGTCATAATACATCTTAGTCGACACTGAACAAAAAGAGTAATGAGCACTGCGTGCCTCCCCTAAAACCTGCTGACAAGTCCCGCAGCATCGGGCATACACAATCTATCCTTATCTTACAGCACCCTATCCGGTGCTACCCAAACAGGCCCTTCTCCTCTCGGAGGGTCGTATCTCAATTCCGTACTAGAACTGGATCCTTACTGTCACCTCTTTACCTCCTCAACGAGGGAAGACTAGGCAACCTCTCGTATCGGAACTCCAATATTATCGGAATCAACCAGCCGAACCCCTAGGCTCGCTAGCTGAAGAAACTCACGGACCATGTCCTGTCTATCTGGCTGTCCACCTGACGGACTACCCATAGATCTACGACTAAGATCATCTGTAATATCATTGGCTTCCTCTGGGTGGCATAGGATGTCGATATCGTAATCCTTGAGTAACTCTAACCACCGTCTCTGTCACAAATTTAGCTGCCTCTGTCTGAAGCTATACTGGAGGTCCTTGTGGACTGTAAAAATATATCCACCTGAGCTCCACATAACTAATGCCTCCAAATTTGCAAGGCATAAATAACTGTTGCCAATCTAAAAAACGTGGCTAGGGTAACTCCTCTCATGCTCCCGTAGCTGCCGGGAAGCATAGGTTATAACCTTACCGTGCTGCGTCAGCACACAACCTAGCCCAATACTCAAAGTGTCAACAATAATAACATATCCCTCAAGTCCCTCAAGAGGGGTTAGAACTGTAGTCGTAGTCAGCTAATCTTTCAATAACTGGCAGCTTTTCTCGCACTTCTGAGATATTAGGGCATGATACATTCTTAATCATGATTCCCGTTTCCAGTCTTCTGTTGCAACCAAACTTGGTTACTATACTTTAGATTTCAAATCCTTCGCTTGTCTCACGGCTAAGACTTCCTGCCAATCGCACTTTTGGGGGAGATTCCTTGATCTCGTCAAATAGTAATCCTATAATTCCTCCCAGCTCATAGAGCTTATAGTCACGTGTTCAAACTGCCCATCATACTCTAATGGTCTTTACACTAGTCTGGGGTAATTATATCTCGTGCAACGTACAACCATAGTTGCATTCTCTTTTATCATTCTGGTCATAACCCTTCATTATACTATTACATTCACGCGTACCACCTGTATTTATGTCCTTACGACATTTCCTCGACCATTTCCTAATGTCGTCCTCAATTACCCCAACACCATACTTTTCCCATGGTTATCTAAAATTGTAACTTACTGCATAACGAAGCCGGAGACTTTACCAGTCCCTTATCTATGGCCTAACAATATGGGTACGCATAACCCTCAATAATACGTAAAACTCTCCTTTTACGTGGGGGGGGGGGGGGAGAGCTTATCTCCCTTTCATAATCTTACGTTCTTATCCCCGTCTCTTAACGTTCAAAACTCAAATCGATCACTTCCCTTCCTTTCCACTCAATATCCGGCTCGCCGGGAAACTGGAATCGAACCAATCTCTCTCTATAGCCAACCTTGGCATACAAGAAGCCAACTAGTCCATACCCATAATGACCTCAAAGTCTGTCATATCCGGCTCTACTAGGTCTGCTAGGGTCTGACGACTCTATCATCACCGGGAAAATCTTATATACCCGCTCAGCTACCACTCCAACACTCACCGGTGCTCTATTCTTTTACACTGGTTGCTCTCTTTCTTACTGGTCGTACTCTTTCCGTACTTCCGAACTTATTCTAGTTATACGTACATAATTTCTATTACTACTTCTGTCTTTCAAATCCTCGGAGTTACTACATCCAACATTCAAGGCCATTCCCGGCTCTCACGATCCGGTTCCAGTGGAACGCGTCCAAGAACTCGTACAACGATTAAATAGACTTGGGCCTTACACCCTCGTGACCCTGTCACGTACCCTAAATTGACCCTGCTCCAATTCGGGCTATGGGTTGACCCGCATTTGGTCCACAACCCGACTCATAGTCGCACTTAATTCTTATTCCTTGTCTGAATCAATTCTTACTACCCGAGAAGGCATAAACACCTAAGGTCTCAGCGATTATCAATATTCTAAGGCTCACAATTTCCATGCCCCGATCCTACATTACCTTTCCCCGCATACGGGTAGGATAACTTCTCATAAATCCACACTCGTGTTGTCTTAACCCTAACAACCATATTTACTCCATACGGATCTCATCCGTACAATTCTTTTAAGCATACCATGTAGCTTAATCCATTTACTTAGTCTTCCATTAAGTCCCTTAACATGATTTCTTTAAGGGTTCATTACCCTCTCAGACAGCTCATCATTTCCTAGTTATTTCCAATTAGCACATAAAACCTTTAATGAGAATTTATTAAACTGTTTCATACCTTTCCGGTATCTATTAGTCCTTACCAATTCTTGGTAATCTCTAATCATCCTAGGCAACATATATATGACCCTCATACATAAATCCGAATAGTCGTACATCATGATACCAGTTATACAACAATTCTTACCAACCTGGATACGCAATCCATATTATCCTTTTTCGGGTCACTGTTGCGCCTTTCTCATAGCTGCAATCAACATAACTCGTTAGGGAGAGACTACCCTAACAACACAGCTCTATCGCACGATCTTAGAGTGAGAAAAATGGAAACCAATCCTAAATATCCTGTAGCCTCCTGATTATAGGTGTGGTGCACAACACGCCGATAATCAAGACTCAAATAGATACGGTCTGTAGACACTTTTCGAGGACTAACTGCTCTGATACCACTTTTGTCACGACCCGACCTCGGGCCCGCAACTAGTGCCTTACCCGGGCACCCTAGTAGGTATACATCAGAGAAAACCAGCGGAATAAACTCATAGATATGGAACAATGTAAAATAAGAAACAGACTAACCGACAAGGTCGCCTTTCAACATATATATATATATCAAAAGCCCGAATAGTTACATCCTTTACAAACCCAACTCACAACAGGACTATAGACCTCTAAGAGTTTTTGACATAACAACTATGACGGGACAGGGCCCTGCCATACCCCTGAATGTACCTGTACCTATACTAACAGGGAACCATACCAAAAAGATAAGACTCCGGAGAAACGGAGCTTCCCAAAAGGCAGAACTGTGATCCTATGAGCGAGGATCAACAACCGATGTACCTCTACCTGCGGCATGAACGCAGCCGGCGAGGTCGATAACAGTACCAAGTATGTGAAACTGAAAGTACTGTAATGAAATCACAATAGTCCAACACAAATCCACAGACATGTATGAAAAACCAATTAAAAGTACACAGTGCCATAGTATATATGAGAGCAAATAGGTCTAACCTGGCCGGTTTTGAATAGGCAGCCAATGATCAAACTAGGGCCATTCGCCCATAGTATCATTGTGCAAACCCTAATCATGGACTTTCCCCCCATTCAGTCCGCATAGGTCGCGTGGACCCGCATGAGGTACTTCTCGCATCGGGGGTAGCAAACCCGCGGTAATTCCTGGACTCCCCCCTTCAGTCCGCATAGGTCGCGTGGACCCGCATGAGGTACTCCTCGCATCGGGGGTAGCTAACCCGCGGAATATGAACAACGTAACATGGCCAGGGTTTAAGTGATATAATACAAACACAACCGGCCATCGTAAACAACATAAGCAAAATTAGGAGAACCTCCTTAACACAAAAAGTCTCAAGACACTAACACCTGTAGTATCATAACACATTTACTTATCAAACCAACTTACTACACCTTCAGAAATCATTACAAGGATTTTATAATAAAGTAAGTAAACCGTTCTTTTTTTCCTCCTCAAGTCGTTATAACTAACTTCCCATAAAGCTATTATAACACTTATACTTTTAAGCAATTCAAAACAATCACACTCTTTTGAGAAACCAAAATAACGTATTCTTTTAAAACCAAGTACCAATTCTTTTCTAAATAATGTTTCACAAGTTTTTAGAATACTTCAAGGCTCTTAAGATTTAGAAGTCAATCAAAGACATCAAAACTGAAACCAAATTCATTAAACACACGTACGTCTACCGTACTATATATTTCACAACAATCATGCGCAAAAGGATAGGAAGAGTCACATACCTCCTCGGCTTAATCCACTTGCCAAGTCGAATATGCCGCGCGTAGAGTATCAACATATAATAACCATAACACGTCTATCAATTTCTAGCTTTCTTCATAGAATATTTCTAAGCATAAGGTCCCTTATTCTACGGAACATTGGGCAGCACTTCCCCTGTTTCTACGTACTTTTCCACCTTTTTCAAGGACCGAAATCAATAACCAAATGCCATATTTAAGGCACATCAATACAATAAGTCAAAGGGGATTACACGCCTAACTGGACGTGTAAAATTCAGCCCCTTAATCTACCAAAAACCGTACACTAACACTAGTCCATAGTCCAATGTAAAAATAGTCCATAGTCCAATGTAAAAATAGTCCATAGTCCAAATGTAAAAACACTCCATAGTCCAAATGTAAAAACAGTCCATTAGTCCACTAATACAATCCATTAGTCCAGTCCTTTAGTTGGTGTTTTTGGCCAAATACTACTATCAAAACTGTCCAGTTTTCGGCTAGCATGCCAATACTTGTTTCATTACGTCTTTATTATTCCAACGTATATTTCAATCTTTATATAAGTTACATTAACTTGTTATTAACAATATTCCTTCATGTCAACAAGTAAAAAAGTAATGTTTTAACAACTTTAATGGCTAGCATGCCAATTTCGGTTTGAACATCTTATTAAGGTCTAAATCTTTACAATCGTCTTTCCACATATCACATACTCATTGTAAACAACAACATATGTAATTTCCAACTTCACTAAAAGGACAAAGATTATTACCTCAATAAGCCCAAAATTTCCAAGATTATAAGTCGATCCTTAGGAATCTTAGCTCCTATTCTTTACGTTCCAATCCACTCCAAGCAACCCTTAGAAGTTCGTAACCAACTTCTCTTAACACTTCATCCAAAAAATATGAAGATCACCTTAGGGTTTCATTTTGCGACTATCGGATTAACGTAGTATTTCCGGGATTTTTGTGTTGGGATATCTTTAGAACATTACAAGGGACACTTGGTTTAAGTGTTGGGATTTATCAACAACAATTGAAGAATTGTTCATCGCAAGTGGGGGTGTGACCGAGAGTAACATCAAGGGAGGGAGCATTTTTTTGTCTTGGAAATTATTGTAAGTGTGGATGAAGTCTTGCTACTAGTGTGTATATATAAGACAACCAAGGGCTAGGATTAAATAAAGTGTGTGGTTGAGATTGGGGACAAGTTTGTGTGGGTCCTACAAGCCACTTGTCCTCACAAATATCTTGGCCACTTGGCTTGTCCACTTGTCCATCATTCTCGCCCAAATGGGCCACATGGGGGTGACATGTGTCACCCTCCTATTCGTCCAAAATATTTCATCTCCCCAAAATCTCAATAATTGGTCAAATATCGAAAAACCTTGTGGGCCCCACAAAAATGTAAAATTTCCCGGGTGGCCCCCACATGACCAAATCTGAAAATAAAATTCCATAATTCTTATAAATCCTAAAAGTCTTAAATACCAAAATTGAGAATCCAATTCCCAATAACAAATCTTTTTCCTTCACGTGGTTCGGAATATTTTTCGTTGGAAAAAGAAATCTTTCATCCTTTTCAAACTTAAGGTCGCATTTTCTTGCGTACGTCCTCATATACATACCCTGAAAGTACGGGGTGTAACACTGTTGTTAGCCTTGCATCCCCCAAACCAAGCTTTTTAAACACAGAAAGGGGCATAAGGTTGACACCTGCCCCCAAGTCACAAAAGGCTTGCTTGCATGTCACATTCCCTATGGTGCAAGGTAAGGTGAAACTCCATGGATCTTTCAATTTAGTGGAAAGTTTCTTCTGCAAGATAGCACTACACTCCTTTGTCAGCGCTATTGTCTCATAGTCTGCCAACTTCCTCTTCCTAAACATGATGTCTTTCATGAAATTTATATAAGCTGACATTTGCTCCAAAGCTTCAATAAACGGGAGATTGATATGAAGCTTTTTGAAGATCTCTAAAAACTTGGAAAACTTCTTGTCTAAGGACTTCTTCTACAGTCTTTGAGGGTAAGGAATTCTGTCTACATAATCCCTCATTATTGCCGGTAGAGCCTTCTCTAAAATATGGCGGTCATCAGTAACCCCCTCCTTCTCTACCTCGGTTGTCTTCTCCACCTCATTCTCCTTTTCCCGAATTGGTGGAGATCCAACCTGCTCTGTTACACCCAATAGTTCCAGGGTATGTATGTATGTGAGGACGTACATACGAGAATACAACATTAAGTTCGAAAAGGAAGAAAGATTTGTTTTTCCTACGGAAAATATTTCGAACCACGTGAAGGAAAAAGGTTTATTATTGGCAATTGAATTCTCAATTTTGGTAATTGAGACTCATAGAATTTATAAGAATTATGGAATTTTATTTCCAGATTTGGTCATGTGGGGCCCACCCGGAAAATTTTACGTTTTTGTGAGGCCCACAAGGTTTTCGATATTTGACCAATTATTGAGACTTTGGAGAGATGAAATATTTTGGACCAATAGGAGGGCGACACGTTTCACCCCATATGGCCCATGTTGGGCGAGATTGTTGAGAACAAGTGGCAAGACAAGTGTCTTGAGATATTTGTTGGACAAGCGGCTTGTGGGACCCACACACACTTGTCCCCAATATTAACACACTTGCTTTGATCCTAGCCCTTGGTTGTCTTATATATACACACCTTGTGGTTGAAGACTTCATCACTTAGAGATTTTTCAAGAACAATACTCCCTCCCTTGTTAGAGCTCTCGGCCAACACCCCTATTGTTGAAGAACAATTCTTCAATTGTTGTGATTAATCCCAATACTTAAACCAAGTGTCCATAGTGGTGTTCTAAAGATATCCCAACACAAAGATCCCGGAAATACTACGTTAATCCAATAGTCGCAAAGTGAAACCCTAGAATGATCTTTATATTTTTGGATGAAGTGATAAGAGAAGTTGGTTAGGAACTTCTAAGGGTTTCTTGGAGAGGATTGGAACGTGAGGAATAGGAGCTAAGATTCCTAAGGATCGACTTATTATCTTGGAGAATTTTGGGCTTATTGAGGTAATAATCTTTATACTTTTAGTGAAGTTGGAAATTACTGTATATGATTGAGTATATGATATGTGGAAGTAAGATTGAAAATAATTGGCATGCTAGCCATTAAAGATGTTAAAAACCGAAATTGGCATGCTAGCCATTAAGTTGTTAAATCGAGATTTAGCATGCTAGCCATTAAAGTTGTTAAAACATTACCTATTACTTGTTGACATAAAGGAATCTTGTTAATAACAAGTTAATGTAACTTATATAAAGATTGGAATATAAGTTGGAATATTAAAGAAGTAATGAAACAAGTATTGACATGCTAGCCGAAAACTGGACAGTTTTGATTGTGGTAGTTGGCCAAGAACACAAACTAAAAGACCTGGACTATGGACTGTTTTTACATTGGACTATGGACAATTTTTATATTGGACATTGGACTGTTTTTACATTGGACTATGGACTAGTATTATGGACAACTTTGGTAGATTAAGGGGCTGAATTTTACACGTCCAGTTAGGCGTGTAATCCCCTTTGACTTGCTGTATTGTTGCGCCTTAAATGTGGCATTTGGTTATTGATTTCGGGCCTTGAAAAAGGTGGAAAAGTACGTAGAAACAGGGGAAGTGCTGCCCAATTTTCCGTAGAATAAGACCTTATGCTTAGAAATATTCTACGAAGAAAACTAGAAGTTGATAGACGTGTTATGGTTATTATATGTTGATATTCTACGCGCGGCATATTCGACCTGACTAGTGGATTAAGCCGAAGAGGTATGTAAACCTTTCTTATATCTTGAGCATGATTATTATGAAATATGTAGTACAGTAGACGTACATGTGTTAAATGAATTTAGTTTCATTTTGATGTCCTAGACTTGATTCTAAATGTTAAGAGACTTGTATTATGTTAAAAAGTTGTGAAGCATATTTCCGAAAGTAATGGGTACTTGGTCTTTAAAGAATACGTTCTCTTGATTTCCGAAATGAGTGTAGTTGTCTTTGGTTGGTTTAGAACATAAAGTGTTATAATGACTTTATGGGAAGTTAGTTATATCGACTTTATAAAGACAAAAGAATGATTTATTTATTTGATTTAAACTGGTTACTTGATTTTAAAAGGCCTTGAAATGATTTTCTGAAGGTGTAGTAACTTAGTTTGAAAAGAAAATGTGTCTTGATACTACGGGTATTAGTGTCGTGTGGCTTTTACGTAAAAAGGGATCTTTTTAAGAGAGTTGAAGTACTTAGTACTTTGGGGTTAAAACCCGGATTGTTGGCATAAAATGAAAGTACCTTGAGTTTATAAAATGGTGAATCAGTTTACATGTTAATGAAAGTCTAGAAGTATGGTAACTTACCTATGCTTGCTTGTGATAGCCTTGTTGTGCAAGTATTGTATTCTTATGGTACCGCGTCTCTCGATGGAGGGCCGGTCATCTTGCTATTTACTTGGACATACCGACACTGTTGGAGGGTCCACGGGTATGCTTCCACTATGATTGTTCCATGGACATGCTTACACCGATGAGATATTCTGGGGGCATGCGACCATGCTTTCGATACTTGTCCTGGTCATTTCTCGTGATACGACAGGCTCTGGT
Organism: Przewalskia tangutica; assembly: GCA_029844215.1. Lineage (NCBI taxonomy): Eukaryota > Viridiplantae > Streptophyta > Magnoliopsida > Solanales > Solanaceae > Przewalskia > Przewalskia tangutica. Next base: position 113,608,427 of record CM056718.1, read on the forward strand.
AGATGGCTTAAGATACTTGCCCCGGTCATATCTTGTGATACGGTAGGCTCTGGTACGTTGGCTTTTAGATACCTGCCCCAGGGCCTTACGACGCAAGTCGATCTCGTAGTTGGCCAGACTTGCCCGGCCGCTTTATGATGCAGACTGGATTTGGTAGTTGGCTTTTCTACTTGGCCCGGCCAGTTTTATGACGCAGGTGGTATCTGGTGTTCAGGTACACATATTGGTGTTATCTTATATCATGGACTGCCAGCAGTGAGGAAGAAATTCCACGGGCATGATTGATATTGTGGGCGTGAGACCCATGGTTATATTTGAGTAATGATTTTGAGGGCATGCGTCCCTTAATTGACATGACTGTTTATATATTGTGAAATGGTCTTTTAAAAAATGAAATTGATTTTCATTACTCTTATTATTAACCAGGCACAGTGTATTGTATTTTGGTTATCATACATGTCTCCTGTTTTATATTCAGACTATTATGATTTCATTACAGTACTTTCAGTTTCACATACTTGGTACCTGTTGTACTGAACTCCTTCGGGGGTCTGCGTTCATGCCGCAGGTAGTGGTACACCGGTTGTTGATCCTCTCTCATAGGATCACAATTATGCGTTTTGGGAAGCTTAGTTTCTCCGGAGGCTTATCTTTTGGTATGGTCCCCTGTCAGTGTAGGTACATGTACATTCAGGGGTATGACGGGGCCCTGTCCCGTCATAGTTGTTATGTCAAACTCTTAGAGGTCTGTAGTCCTGTTATGAGTTGGGTTTGTAAAGAATGTAACTGTTCAGGCTTTTGAGATTTATATATATGTTGAAAGGCGACCTTATCGGTTAGCCTGTTTCTTATTTTACATTGTTCCATGTCTATGAGTTTATTCCGCTGGTTTTCTCTGATGTATACCTACTAGGGTGCCCTGGTAAGGCACTAGTTGCGGGCCCGAGGTCGGGTCGTGACATGCTCTAACTGCTTCGCACTTATCAAACTGATTTCCTAGCATTGCTCTCTTAGATTCATCACTGTATTACTGGGGAGAGCCCCTGAGGTCTATCATTCAACTTCCCTGCCAACTGCCCTATATGAGTTTCCAAGTTCCTAATAGAGGATCTTGTTTCTGTCATGAACTGATTGGTCTCTGTCATAAATTATGTCTGGGTATTGGCCAAGGATGAAATTGAGGACCTGGTTTCCGCCATGAATTGAGTCTGAGAGTTGGCTAAGGTCAACAATGCTGCTTTTATGTCATCTGGATTCTTTTGTGGGGCTGGTGGGCTGAACTGCTGTGAATATGAGGTCTGAAACTTTGGTTGCTTCCCTTGGTCATTCTTCCATAAACAAATTGGGTGATTTCTCCACCCCTGATTATTTGTGTTGGAGAATCATTGTTAGAGGGCCTCTGAAAATTTCCCACAGCCTGACATTGAGCCTGCTCCATTGGGATGTTGTTGGGATCAGTTGTTGAACATCTATCGAAGGTGTGTGGACCCCTACAAATCTCACAAACTGCTTGTATCTGGCCCGCTTTTACGAACATGGTATTCTGCTGGAGCTGCTTAGTCAAGAGAGAAACTTGTGCATTCAGTGCAGTGATGACATCTAGCACATGAACCCCAACTGCTCTTTTGCTACCTGTTCCTCTATCATCTGGCAAGTGATTGTTCGTGGCCATGTATTCCAACAAGTCATGGGCTTCATGTGTTGTTCTCTTCATGAAGGTGCCACCTGTAGCTGCATCAATAATTGTCCTAGTAGTCCCACTTAGACCATTGTAGAAAATGTGCACCAAGTTCCACTGCTCAAGACCATGATGTGGACACTTCCTTTGCAAATCTTTAAACCGCACCCAAGCATCATACAATGACTCTCCATCCATTTGATAGAAATTGTTCAATTCTCCCCTAAGCCTTGATGCCTTAGCTGGGGGGAAGAACTTGGCAAGAAATATCTGGGCTAAGTCTTGCCATGTAGTGATGGAGTTCTCCTGTAATGAGTTCAGCTAGTATTTTGCTCTATCCCTGAATGAGAATAGAAAGAGTCTCAATCGAATGACGTCATCAGTAACACCATTGTATTTGAAGGTTGCACACAACTCCGGGAAATTCGCTAGATGCAAATGAGGTTCTTCAGACGGTAATCTCCCAAACTGAACTGAGCTTTGAACCATGTGCAATATGGCTGGTTTGATTTCAAAGTTATTGGCTTCAGCACTGGAAGCCAGATGCAAGTCTGCACCCCTGTAATAGTTGGCATCACATAATCCCCCAAGCTCCTTTCTGTAGGGACTTTTCTTATGACAGGCGGTAACTCATCATCACCAAATTGTTGTTTCGCTGATCTCCCATTGCACAAAGAATCAGCAATTACCTTGTCCTTCCTACAAGTGATCAAAAACAAGAAAACAGATCACGACAAAATATTCTAAAATAAAGAAGTAAAATAAAGATAAAAACCAAAGTAGAAATAAGAATACATAGTTCGATATTGAAAGTACGCCAGTCCCCGGCAACGACGCCAAAAACGTGTTAGCCGATTTTCCAAATGCTTAACGCAAGTGTACGTATCGTTACAAGTAATATAGTATATAAGATCGAATATCGTCCACAGATACTGGTTTTCAATTACCGAATATCTACTCTATGTTATCTATTTGGCTAACGATAGTTTGTTTGATTTTTTAATCTAACACTACTAGCTAGAGTAATTGCAAAAGTTAAACTAAGTAAGCTTTGGTTTAAATCAGTTATGGTGGAAATAGGGCTTCCAATCTCCTCAACTATCCACTATTTCGCGTGTTAATTAATTGCTAATGATTCTTCTTCTTATTAAGATAACAAGTTAACTAATCTGTCATCATATTCCGGTTAGGACATACGAGAGCTCAACCTTGTGCAGAAACCTTCTATATTTATTTGATAAATTTTATCACACAGGAGGATTAAGAACAATAACCTTAAATACTACACAAGAATCGGGGTACTTTCGTCCACGATTTTAACCTATGTCTAGATAACTACATCATATTTAAATCTCTCCTCTCGGATCTCGATTCGAAATCATATAAGTGATGACAATTAATGACCAGTTAATTATCAAGCAATCAAAACAATATTTAATAGATCTTAATCTGCTGAAGAAGAAATCAATAACTATGCATTAACTATATAAAAAAGTTTCAAGAAAATTCAATTGGAAAACCCTACTAAAGTAATTAGCTCCTAAACATTGTCATGTCAAGAACTAATACAAAATCCAACATAAGCTAAATTGAAATAAAGAAAGGAAAAGATCTTGAATGTAGTCTCCAATTGTGTTCTCCAATTCTTGTCTTTTGATGTGTGTTATGAGATATGAGGTGTGTCCCTTATAAAATATGTCCCAAGGGTTTAAATATGCTGCAAAAATCATGTGCCCTGGACCTTTCTGCCCCTGGCCAATTTTGCCTCGGATCTGGAAAAACGCGCCTCGACCATGTAGGCTGGCGCCGCAGCTCCGGAAAACCTGAGAACAAATCAGAGCACACAGCACATTCAGCGCCGCGTCGATGCTGGCAGGAGCCGTGGCGCCGACGACCTCCTTTGCCCGTTTTTCGGTTTTTCGTCATTTTCTCATCCGGACTTCGTCTGATTTCTTCTATACTTCCCGGAACTTCTTAGGCTTCATTTCTTGTCCCTTTTAGTGTGCAATTCCATCTCAATTAAGCTCATTTCATCATCTTTTTGACATTTCTCCATTTGGGACCGCTGTGACTCAAAAGAAAGAAAAACAGACCTAATACTATACTAAACACAAATGAAATGAGTAAAATACTAACTAAAAATGACTCAAAATGTGTATAAAAAATATGCCTAACAAATACCCCCAAACTTAACCTTTTCTCGCCCTCGAGTAAAGATCAAAACAAAATCAAAGAAACACAAGAAAAGGACTCAAAGACTCTGATCAAGTAGCTGCACCAAGGTTACTTAGAAAAACATGAATGTCAGTTGGGATAATATGTTTACATAGCATGAATTATTAGCAATCTAGAATTTCAAGTTAAATATTTCGCAAATTCAATTGTATCATAATCAATGGAAACATAAACACCTAACATATGCATGTCAATTTCATTCCATCTTTCCCAAAATGCTATAGATCTATCTACTTGTTATTCTCCACTAATCATAGATATACACATTAGAGATGGTCAGGACTTTCAAGGGTTGTAATGTAGGCTTATGAAGGGGTAGATAAAAGTATGCATTTAGGCTCAAATTACGTACCATAAACATTTTTTCATTCAACTCCTTTTTTCCTTCTTGTGATTTTCTTTTCAGTATCATACCTATTTTATCCCCTCTTTTCTTTTGGGAGAATGAGACACATTATAAATAACAAACACCCCAAACTTAGGTTGCATATTTTTCATTGGGGTGCATCATATTTTCACTATCTTTTTATTGCTTTCTTCAACACTTTTCATCCCTAGAATTTTCAACTTTTGACTTATGGCACAATTTAGGGAATCATAGGGTGTCAAACAAAGATATTATTTTAGGCTCAAAGGGGCTGACTAGTGATATAATTTATGTCAGGGTAGGTAATGAATCGTAAAAAGGGCTATCAAAGAAATGCCTGAATCATCTCCCTAAACATGTACATCTCAACTATTTCGCCTCAAATAACAAGAAATCATATTTTCTAGACATTTGTTCAACATTTCTTTCCATAACTGACATACATAGGCTAAGCACAAATATCTCAAATAATTAGATGTCATGAATTATTGACGTATCTATCTTAAGCACACATATATATTTGCTTTCTATTCCATTACATTATCCCACTTAATCCATTAGATATCTTCAGCAACTACAACATGCTTGATCCATAAAAAATAATAATTTATGACTCAAAAACACATAAACAGACAACCAAAAGGACAACGAAAAGACTCAAAACAAAAGACCAAGTAAGATCCCCCCAAACTTGATTGACACATTATCCCTAATGTGTAAATACTGAAAATTAAAGGGACAACTTATATACACAAAACAACGGTCACAACGGAGGTCTGGGGGAAGAATTTTTGAAATTGCACAGCTTGGGATCCTTAGAACTTCTGGCGCCACGGCCCTGCTTGTTGCCGCCGCGGCGCTGATGACGGGAATTATTCTCTGAAGTTCTGGAGCCGCGACCCTAAATTTCGACACCACGACGTTGTGTCAGTTGTTTCCCGTTCTGAATTTTTTTCAATCCCTGCTTTTATTGTCATCCACAAACACTGAACATACCAAATCGTGAGACTGTTCAAGTCAAAATAAAACAAACTAAAACCAAAAATTGAAATAACATAATTAAGACATTGGGTTGCCTCCCAAGTAGTGTGCTGTCTTTAACATCTTTTAGCCGGACGCAGTTTTCTTACTAGATCAAGGGGGTAGAGTGTCCCCTCCACATAACCATCTCAGCACCAATCGCTTCCTCTTCCCTTTTTTTTTTTCACAGTGTTATTTTCATAATCATTTACCATCTTGGCATCTTTCACCATTTCCTTGGGCTTACTCACATGTTCTACATTTTGCTTTAATGGTATCCCACGAGCATCAATACTCGTGAGGCTTTTCTCAGGAACAACCTTGTCAACTATCCTAATAGCATAACATCTATCCATAACTTGAGGTTCAGTGGGTGGCTTGAAAACATTGATGGTCATCTCTGGCTCAGGTGGTGGCTTGAACACTTTGAAGGTCATCTCTTCACCTTGAACTCTGAGTTTTAGCTCTCCTTTTTCAACATCAATCAATGCCCTTCCTGTGGCTAGGAATGGTCTCCCAAGGATCATTGGTATCATCTCATCTTCCTCCATATCAAGAATGAGAAAGTCAGCATGCAAGATGAATTTGCCCACCTTTACCAACACATCTTCAATTATTCCTCTATGGTGCACAATAGAGTGATCAGCTAGCTGCAAGTGGACTATTGTTGGCCTTGCTTCCCCCAAACTAAGCTTTTTAAACACAGAAAAGGGCATAAGGTCGACACCTGCCACCAACTCACACAGGGCTTGCTTTCATGTCACATTCCCTATGGTGCAAGGTAAGGTGAAACTCCCTGAATCTTTCAATTTAGGGGGAAGTTTCTTCTGCAAGATAGCACTGCACTCCTCTGTCAGCGCTATTGTCTCATAGTCTTCCAGCTTTCTCTTCTTAAACATGATGTCTTTCATGAACTTACATAAGCTGACATTTGCTCCAAAGCTTCAATGAATGGGTGATTGATATGAAACTTTTTGAAGATCTCTAAAAACTTGGAAAACTCCTTGTCTAAGGACTTCTTCTGCAGTCTTTGAGGGTAAGGAATTCTGTCTACATATTCCCTCATGACTGCCGGTGGATCCTTTTCTAAAATATGGCGGTCATCGGTAACCCCCTCATTCTCTACCTCGGTTGTCTTCTCCACCTCATTCTCCTTTTCCCTAACTGGTGGAGATCCAACCTGCTCTAACTTCATCCCACTTCTCAAACTGATTGTCTGGCATTGCTCTCTTGGATTCATCATCAGACATCGGGAGAGCCCCATGAGGTCTGGCTATTCAATCGCTCGCCAATCGCCTTCTATTCGAGTTTCCAAGTTCCTTATATAGGATCTTGTTTCGCTATGAATCGATTGGTCTCGCTATAAATCAGGTTCGGGTATCGCCAAGGCTGAAATTAAGAACCTGGTTTCCTCCATGAATTGAGCCTGAGAGTTGGCTAAGGTCAAATTTGCTAGATGAAAATGATGATCTTCATACGGTAATCCTCCAAACTGACCTGAGCTTTGAACCATGTGCAATATGGCTGGTTTGATTTCAAATTTATTGGCTTCAACAACTGGAAGCCTGATGCAAGTCTTCACCCGTGTAATAGTTGGCATCACATAATCTCCCAAGCTCCTTTCTCCAAGGACTTGTCTTAAGACAGGAGGTAACTCATCATCCACCAAATTGTTGTTTCCCTGATCTCCAATTGCACAAAGGATCAGCAATTACTTTGTCCTTCCTGCAAGTGATCAAAAGCAAACAAACAAATCATGACAAAATATTCTAAAATAAAGAAGTAAAATAAAGATAAAAACCAAAGTAGAAATAAGAATAGATAGTTCGATATTGAAAGTACGCTAGTCCCCGGCAACGACGCCAAAAACTTGTTAGCCGATTTTCCAAATGCTTAACGCAAGTGTACGTATTGTTACAAGTAATACAGTCTGTAAGACCGAATATCGTCCTTAGAGACTGGTTTTCAATTATCAAATATCTACTCTATGTTATCTATTTGGCTAACGATAGTTTGTTTGGGTTTTTTATCTAACACTACTAGCTAGAGTAATTGCAAGAGTTAAACTAAGTAAGCTTTGGTTTAAATCAGTTATGGTGGAAACAGGGCTTCCAATCTCCTCAACTATCCACTCTTTCACGTGTTAATGCAATGCTAATGATTCTTCTTCTTATTAAGATAGTAGGTTAACTAATCTGTCATCATATTCCGGTTAGGACGTACGCGAGCTCAACCTTGTACAGAAACCTTATATATTTTTATGATAGATTTTACTACACAGTATGATTAAGAACAATAACCTTAAATACTACACAAGTATCGGGGTTACTCATCCACGATTTTAACCTATGTCTAGGCAACTACATCATATTTAAATCTCTCTTCTCGGTTCTCTATTCGAAATCATATAAGTGATGACAATTAATGGGCAGTTAATTATCAAGCAATCAAACCAATATTGAATAGATCTTAATCTACTGAAGAAGAAATTAATAACTATGCATTAACTATATGAAGAGTTTCAAGAAGATTCAATTGGAAAACCCTACTAAATTAATTAGCTCATAAACATTGTCATGTCAAGAACTAATACAAAATCCAACATAAACTGAATTGAAATAAAGAAAGGAAAAGAACTTGAATGTAGTCTCCAATTCTTGTCTTGTGATGTGTGTTATGAGATATGAGGTGTGTCCCTTCTAAATCTGTCCCAAGGGTTTAAATATGCTGCAAAAATCATGTTCCCTGGACCTTTCTGCCCCTGGCCAATTTCGCCTCGAAATTGGAAAAATGTGCCTCGGCGCCGCGACTCCAGAAAACCTGAGAACAAATCAGAGCATGCAGCACATTTAGCGTCGCGTCGCTGCTGGCAGGCGCCGCGGCGCCGACGACCTCCTTTGCCCGTTTTTCAGTTTTTTGTCATCTTCTCGTCCGGGCTTCGTCTGATTTCTTCTATACTTCCCGGGACTTTTTAGACTTCATTTCTTGGCCCTTTTAGTGTGCTATTCCATCTCAATTGCTCATTTCATCTTCTTTTTGACATTTCTCCATTTGGGACCGCTGTGACTCAAAAGAAAGAAAAACAGACTTAATACTATACTAAATACAAACGAAATGAGTAAAATACTAACTAAAAATGATTCAAAAAGTGTATACAAAATATGTCTAACAAATACCCTCAAACTTAACCTTTGCTCGCCCTCGAGTAAAGATCAAAACAAAATCAAAGAAACACAAGAAAAGGACTCAAAGACTCTGATCAAGTAGCTGCACCAAGGTTACTTAGAAAAGCATGAATGTCAGTTGGGATAATTTGTTGGAACATACATATCATGAATTATTAGCAATCTAGAATTTCAAGTTAGATATTTTGCAAATTCAATTGTGTCATAATCAATGGAAACATAAACACCTAACCTATGCATGCCAATTTCATTCCATCTTTTCCAAAATGCTATAGATCTATTTACTTGTTATTCTCCACTAATCATAGACATACACATTAGAGATCGTCAGGACTTTCAAGGGTTGTAATGTAGGCTTCGGTAGATGTAGATAAAAGTAGGCATTTAGGCTCAAATTACGTACAATAAACATTTTTTCATTCAACTCCGTTTTTCCTTCTTGTGATTTTCTTTTCAGTCTCATACCTATTTTATCCCCTCTTTTCTTTTTAGAGAATGAGACACATTATAAATAACAAGCACCCCAAACTTAGGCTTTTGCATATTTTTCATTGGGGTGCATCAAATTTTCACTCACTTTTTATTGCTTTCTTCAACACTTTTCATCTCATGAATTTTCAACTTTTGACTTATGGCACAACTTAGGGAATCATAGGGTGTCAAACAAAAATATTTTTTTAGGCTCAAAGGGGCTGAATAGTGATACAATGTAAGTCAGGGTAGGTGAATGGTAAGAAGGACTATCAAAGAAATGCCTGAATCATCTCCCTAAACATGTACATCTCAACTATTTCGCCTCAAATAACAAGCAAACACATTTTCTAGATAATTTTTCAACCTTTCCATAACTGACACACATAGGCTAAGCATAAATATCCCAAATAATTAGATGTCATGAATTTTTGACATATCTATCTTAAACACACATATTTTTGCTTTATATTCTATTACATTATCCCACTTAATCCATTAGATATATCAACAACTACAACATGCTTGATCCATAAAAAATAATAATTTACGACTCAAAAACACATAAACAAATAACCAAAAGGACAACGAAAAGACTCAAAACAAAAGACAAAGTAAGATCCCCCCAAACTTGATTGACACATTGTCCCTAATGTGTAAAGACTAAAAATTAAAGGGCCAAGACACAAAACAACGGTCACAACGGAGGTCTGGGGGAAGAATTTTTGAAATTGCACAGTTTGGGACCCTCTAAACTTTTGGCGCCGCGGCCCTGCTTGTTGCCGCCGCGGCGCTGATGACGGGAATTATTCTCTAAAGTTCTGGAGCCGCGACCCTAAATTTCGACGCCGCGACGCTGTGCCAGTTGTTTCTCGTTCTACATTTTTCTCAATCTCTGCTTTTATCTGTCATCCACAAACACTGAACATACCAAATCGTGAGACTGTTCAAGTCAAAATAAAACAACTAAAACCAAAAATTGAAATAACATAATTAAAATATTGGGTTGCCTCCCAAGTAGTGTGATGTCTTTAACGTCTTGTAGCCGGACGCAGTTTTCTTACTAAATCAAGGGGGTAGAGTGTCCCCTCCACATAACCATCTCAGCACCAATCGCTTCCTCTTCCTCCTCTTCTTTTTCACATTGTTATTTTCAGAAGCATTTACCATCTTGGCATCTTTCACCATTTCCTTGGGCTTACTCACAGGTTCTACATTTTGCTTTAATGGTATCCCACGAGCATCAATACTCGTGAGGCTTTTCTCAGGAACAACCTTGTCAACTATCCTAATAGCATAACATCTATCCATAACTTGAGGTTCAGTGGGTGGCTTGAAAACATTGATGGTCATCTCTGGCTCAGGTGGTGGCTTGAACACTTTGAAGGTCATCTCTTCACCTTGAACTCTGAGTTTTAGCTCTTCTTTTTCAACATCAATCAATGCCCTTCCTGTGGCTAGGAATGGTCTTCCAAGGATCATTGGTATCATCTCATCTTCCTCCATATCAAGAATGAGAAAGTCAGCATGCAAGATGAATTTGCCCACCTTTACCAACACATCTTCAATTATTCCTCTATGGTGCACAATAGAGTGATCAGCTAGCTGCAAGTGGACTATTGTTGGCCTTGCTTCCCCCAAACTAAGCTTTTTAAACACAGAAAAGGGCATAAGGTTGACACCTGCCACCAACTCACACAGGGCTTGCTTTCATGTCACATTCCCTATGGTGCAAGGTAAGGTGAAACTCCCTGGATCTTTCAATTTAGGGGGAAGTTTCTTCTGCAAGATAGCACCGCACTCCTCTGTCAGCGCTATTGTCTCATAGTCTTCCAGCTTTCTCTTCTTAAACATGATGTCTTTCATGAACTTACATAAGCTGGCATTTGCTCCAAAGCTTCAATGAACGAGAGATTGATATGAAGCTTTTTGAAGATCTCTAAAAACTTGGAAAACTCTTTGTCTAAGGACTTCTGCAGTCTTTGAGGGCAAGGAATTCTATCTACATATTCCCTCATGACTGCCAATGGAGCCTTCTTTAAAATATGACAGTCATCAGTAACCCCCTCCTTCTCTACCTCGGTTGTCTTCTCCTCCTCATTCTCCTTTTCCCTAACTGGTGGAGATCCAACCTGCTCTAACTGCTTCCCACTTCTTAAACTGATTTCCTGACATTGCTCTCTTGAATTCATCATCAGATATCGGGACAGCCTCGAGGTTCGTCATTCAACCGACTCGCCAATCGCCTCTATTCGAGTTTCCAAGTTCCTAATAGAGGATCTTGTTTCTATCATGAGCTGATTGGTATCTGTCATAAATTATGTCTGGGTATTGGCCAAGGCTGAAATTGAGGACCTGGTTTCCGCTATAAATTGAATCTGAGAGTTGGCTAAGGTTAACAAGGTTGCTTTCATGTCATCCGCTTCTCTGTGGCCGTGGGTCAATCACTGTGAAGATGAGGCCTGAAACTGTGGTTGCTTCCCTTGGTCATTCTTCCATGAAAAGTTTGGGTGATATCTCCACCCCTGATTATATGTGTTGGAGAATGCATTGTTAGATGGCCTCTGAAAATTTCCCACAGCCTGACATTGAGCCTGCTCCATTGGGATGTTGTTGGGATCAGTTGTTGAACATCTATCGAATGTGTGTGGACCCCTACAAATCTCACAAACTGCTTGCATCTGGACCACCTTTACGGACATGGTATTCTGCTGGAGCTGCTTAGTCAAGAGAGCAACTTATGCATTCAGTGCAGTGATGACATCTAGCTCATGAACCCCAACTGCTCTTCTGCTACATGTTCCTCTATCATCTGGCAAGTGATTGTTCATGGCCATGTATTCCAACAAGTCATGGGCTTCATGTGCTGTTCTCTTCATGAAAGTGCCACCTGTAGTTGCATCAATAATTGTCCTAGTAGTCCCACTTAGACCATTGTGGAAAATGTGCACCAAGTTCCACTGCTCAAGACCATGATGTGGACACTTCCTTTGCAAATCTTTAAACCTCTCCCAAGCATCATACAATGACTCTCCATCCATTTGATAGAAATTGTTCAATTCTCCCCTAAGCCTCGCTACCTTAGCAGGGGGGAAGAACTTGGTAAGAAGTTTCTGGGCTAAGTCTTGCTATGTAGTGATGGAGTTTGCCTATAATGAGTTCAGCCAACACTTTGCTCTATCCCTGAGTGAGAATGAGAAGAGTCTCAACCGAATGTCGTCATCAGTAACACCTTTGTATTTGAAGTTTGCACACAGCTCCAGGAAATTTTCTAGATGCAAATGAGGATCTTCTGACGATAATCCCCAAAACTGAACTGAGCTTTGAACCATGTGCAATATGGCTGGTTTGAATTCAAAGTTATTGACTTCAACAGCTGAAATCCTGATGCAAGTATGCACCCCTATAATAGTTGGCATCACATAATCGCCCAAGCTCCTTTCTACAGGGACTTGTCTTAAGACATGCGGTAACTCATCATCCACCAAATTGTTGTTTCGCTGATCTCCCATTGCACAAAGGATCATCAATTTGTTGTCACGACCCGACCTCGGACCCGTGACTGGTGCCTTACCCCGGGCACCCTTGTGATACAACATCAGAGAAAACCAGCGGAAACTAAACTCACAACAAGAAACCATATAGAATAAAGTAGGCTAACCCAAAATGGCTACCTTTAAATATAACGAAAACTGAACAGTTACATCCTTAACCACCCAATTTATAACAGGACTACAGACCTATAAGAATGTGTAACCACTTTGACGGGACAGGGCCCCGTCATACCCCTGAATGTACAAGACATCTACAACACCAGGGAGAACTGTACCAAAAATCAAGCCTCCGGAGAAATGGAGCTTCTGACACCTGAGCAAAGATCCTAAGAATGAGGATCCACCACTGCTACTCCCTACCGCAGATTGAACGCAGCCCCGAGGAAGGGTCAAGACACATATGTACCAAGTATGTAAAACTGGAAAATACTGTAATAATATCATAGGTCTAAAATAAGCTGGAGCCATGGATGAAAATCAAATTACATACACTGTGCCTTACTAACAATGAGAGTAACAAGTATAAACTTTACTGCATAAAAATAGGAGGCTCATGATCAAAACAGGGTCCCTCGCCCGTAGTATCCTTAAGCAATCCTACTCCTGGGACTATTTCACCCGCATAGGTCCTGTGGACCCGCATGAGGCCATCCCCTCGCATGAGACTATTTCACCCGCATGGGACTATTTCACCCGCATGGACCCGGTGGGCCCGCATAAGTACAAGCGCCACACTCGCATCATGGGTAGCAAATCCATGGAATACGTAGTAATCATCCTAATGGACGCATACCCGTGGACCATCCATCGTGTCAGTATATCCAAAGGAAATAACAAGAATAACTCGGGTCTACCCCGTAATCATACTCGTGGTGGTATAACGCCTCGGGATTTACCCCTCATTTATACTCTTACCCTGGAGAAGGTGGTATAACGTCTTGGGGATTTACCCCTCATTTATACTCTTACCCTAGCTCAACCGGCCATCATACATAACATAAGCGCTACCGGCTTATCATAACATAAACAAGTTAAGAAATCCCCTAACTTCTTATTAGCATTATTAATATATCCTCTCATTTTAGTTTACCTAAGGCACTAAGATGTCATTTAAGAGAAAATCCGGGAATTCAACCCAAGTACCACATACTTCTAACCTTTTAAGAAAAGACTCTTTTTTATATAAAACTTCCAAGATACTAATAACCGTAGTATCAAGTTACGACTACCTTTCAATACAAGTCACATTTCCTTTTAGAATATCATAGACTTCTAAATCAAGTGACTTCATTTCTTTTAAAACCTTAGGCAATTAATGCCTTAAAAAAATCAATTCGTCTTTCACAAATTAAAATCATTTATCCGTACTTATTTCACTTAGAGTAAATCTTCCTTTGTTAACCTTCCATAAAGCTAATATAACCAACTTCCCATAGAGTCATTATATCACGTTATAGATTAGTCAAATACATTTTCCTAAACCCAAGGGACTTATACCTTGCAAACGAAACAAGTATCAAATACTTAAAACAAGTAAAGGGTATCAAATCTTGTACGTCTACCGTACTATACGAGTGCAACTACTCATGCTCAAGAGATAGGAAAGTTCCACATACCTCTTCGGGTCAATCCACTTGCTAAGTCCAAAATACCGCACGTAATACGTCAAACTATAATGACCATAATACGTTTATTAACCTCTAGTTTCAACGTAGAATATTCCAAGTGCAAAGTCACTAAATTCTATGGAAAATTGGGCAGCATTTCCTTTGTTTCTACATATTTTGCCACCTTTTTCAAGGCCGAATTCAACATCTAAATGCCACTTTTAAGGCCCAACAATCCAATAAATATAAAGGGGATTACACACCTAACCCTGGATGTGTAAAATTCGGCCCCACAATGCATAACAATTAACTTAACAAGTTTAAGGTAGTATTTTGGCTACAACATGCTTACATAACCTTCTTATCCAGTTCTTTCATATCCAAACCATATTTCTTACATGCAATTTATCTAAGAGCAATATTTTCCACTACAAGTTCTTTCTTCTTCACATGCAACACCAAAAACCAACAAAGAGAGAAGGAATTGTTACCTTAGAAATTTAGCCAAATTAATCCAACAAAATCACTAGCCTCCTTTCCACAAACACCACCACAATAACTCTTACAAGCTTGCCAACAAGTTTCCTTCTTGTCACACTTTTCAGATTTTTCTCAAGCCTTGATTTCCTCTTGATTTTCTAGAGAGAAGGAAGAGCTTTAAATTTTAGAGAGAGAGAAGAGCTTTAAATTTTAGAGAGAGAGAAGAGCTTGAAGAATGACCAAGTCTTCAAGACTTGGTCAATAAGTAGAACATGCGAAATCAGATGGGGGGACACTTGTCACCCTCCCATGGCCTTTTTAAAAGAAAATATCTGATTTCCTCAATTTTTTCGCCAAAACTCGCCTCGGCCAGAATGGCCACAATAAACCCCGCAACTCTTCGTAACTTCCGCCGCGACTGCTTCCGGCGCCGCGATGTCAGATCTTCGCCCTCCGCACAATCCGCGCCGCGTCTACATCCGGCCACGGCCATGCGCTTGACCGAAACACTTTTCGCTCGACCGCAATCGAACTTGTAATCCCCATAACTTCCTACCCCGATGTCCTATCGACGAACGGTTGGTTGCGTTGAGAACTAGACTCAACGAACTACGGACTAGGCCTTGAAACACCTAGGAAATCTCAATGTAATGGGTCATAACCCGCCTCAAAGTTGACGAACAACCCGTCCAAAACATTTCGTCAACCCACCATTCTAAAATTTAAAACTTAATTCCTTTCGTACGTCCCCCTAAGCATGACCCGAACTACGGGGTGTAACATTCTCCCCCCCTTAGAAACATTCGTCCCGAATGTTCCTTCTATGTCTCCAAAACGCATGCGCCGGTGTAGTCTTCACTACTATACCTATAAAACCAATTATGCCACATGTGGCCACAATATACTAACCATGCAAACGCTTACCTCTAACGCGTATAACAACTTATTAGTTCTCATCCATGTTCTAAGGGTATTCTCCTCACAAAATGATCACTTTCATCCCCTTAACACAGGTTCGCTGCTTCTTCCACTTGTCGTATCCTCCTTGCACACTCGAACTTCTTTCTAGTATATATACCACACTCTTGTTCCCGATCCGAGACAATCTCACTATTCAAGTCACGAAAACCTAGTGGTTTCCTTAGTTTAGCTACCCACTATCATTTCACACCACTCATGGACTTATTACCCACATATACCCCACGTATACTATGTTCCTCGACAAAGGTCACCCGTAAATTTTTTCCCTCAAGATGGCCCTGTAGCTAAGGTTCCCACGGTTATCAAAAATCCTAAGGCTCACAACTTCCATGTCCCCAAACTTACCCCTTCTCCAAGCCAGGCTTTAAAAATCACAATTTACCTAAAATTACCCGCACATAACACTTAACATGTAAGCATCTTATCACACCTACTAATCTTTAGAGGGTTGAATATATAGCTGTAACTATTGCTTCACTTTACCCTTGTCGTTCTAATCATGATCCTTCCCTGCACGACGCATAGCAAAAGAAGGCGAGAAACCAACCACTGATCCCGAAGGCTGAATCTCTACCTCCGCGCTATCTCTGGTCGGACAATTTCTCGCAAAATGGCCCTGCTGGCCGCATGTAAAACAAACTCCCCTTCTAGCACGACACTCCCCATCATGTAGCCTACCACAACGGCCACAACGAGGTTGGGGTGACCCCATCTGACTAACATCCATGTTCCCCGAAAACTCAAACTCGAGCCCCGACCGCTCCTAAAGATCGCGCGGAGTACTCAGACCGGCCGAGGCGCATAACTAGCTCGCCACGAGGCGTCCGCCTCGAAAGTTACCAAAGCGACTCGCTGCTCGCCCTTCTTCGCTGATCTTGGTTATTCCGCCGACCTCTACGCCTCACACCAAGTCATAAGCTCGCACGCGGCAATGTCCATGCCCGCCAAAGAGCTACCTCGTGCAATTCTCGCTAAGTAATCATCGAGCCCGTGACATAGCGGTGTACTGGCCCTCCATGTCTGCCACTAAAGCGGGTACATACCGAGCCAACGAGTCAAACTCTATATTGTACTCCCGAACCGTCCGCCCGTTCTGCCTCAACACCAAAAATCTATCCGCCCGAGCTCTCCTCATCTGCGAAGGCAAGAAGTATGCAAGAAATGCCGCTGAGAACTCGTCCCAACCAGCTGGAAGTGCATGCTCCCGGACGCTCCTATGAATCAAACTACCAATCGCAGATCACGCAGCCGATGTGCACCAAATACCACCGCCTCTGTCTCCGAGGCCTTGATCACTCATGATCCGTCAGAATCGCTTGATAAACTCCTGAGGATCATCCTCAGTCCTCGACCCATAGAATTCTGGTGGGCTACAACTCAAAAAGTCCATAAATCTCACGCTATCTGATCTAGGGTGAACTACGGGTACAACCGGAACCGCCTCTGCTCGTCTCTCATTCTCGCCACGATCCTCGCTAATAATCGGGCCATCTCTCAGTAACCCATCTCTCCGCTCCAGCCGTAATCGAGGCTCGCACCGCGTCTCGTGGCCGTTGCCGCCTCGAACTCGATGGGCGGCGACGCTGTGGAACTCGCCGTCCAAACATCACCTCGTAAAGATCGGGCATGTGCCTCAGAATCTCTCAAGGCCCCACTAGCGCCTCACCGCTTTTCCTTCTCGGGCCGCTTTGCGTGAGGCATAATCGATACATAAAAATATATCGAGGAAGTTCAACCTATAACATGCACTCTATTGCACGATCTTAGAGTGAAAGAATGGAAACCAATCCAAAATATCTCAGAGCCTCCTCGACATAAGTGTGGCACGACACACCGATAATCAAGACTTACTAGATACGGCTCAGAGACCCTTTCCGAGGATTAACTGCTCTGATACCACTTTTGTCACGACCCGACCTCGGACCCGTGACTAGTGCCTTACCCCGGGCACCCTTGTGATACAACATCAGAGAAAACCAGCGGAAAGTAAACTCACAACAAGAAACCATATAGAATATAAAGCAGGCTAACCCAAAATGGCTACCTTTAAATATAACGAAAACTGAACAGTTACATCCTTAACCACCCAATTTATAACAGGACTACCGACCTCTAAGAATGTGTAACCACTTTGAAGGGACAGGGCCCCGTCATACCCCTGAATGTACAAGACATATACAACACCAGGGAGAACCGTACCAAAAATCAAGCCTCCGGAGAAATGGAGCTTCTGACACATGAGCAAAGATCCTAAGAATGAGGATCCACCACCTTCTTACCCCTACCTGCGGCATGAACGCAGCCCCCGAGGAAGGGGGTCAGTACACAATATGTACCAAGTATGTAAAACTGGAAAATACTGTAATAATATCATAGGTCTAAAATAAGATGGAGCCATGGATGAAAATCAAATTACATACACTGTGCCTTACTAACAATGAGAGTAACAAGTATAAACTTTACTGCATAAAAAAAGGAGGCTCATGATCAAAACAGGGTCCCTCGCCCGTAGTATCCTTAAACAATCCTACTCATGGGACTATTTCACCCGCATAGGTCCTGTGGACCCGCATGAGGCCATCCCCTCGCATGAGACTATTTCACCCGCATGGGACTATTTCACCCGCATGGACCCGGTGGCCCGCATGAGTACAAGCGCCGCACTCGCATCATGGGTAGCAAATCCATGGAATACGTAGTAATCATCCTAATGGACGCATACCCGTGGACCATCCATCGTGTCAGTATGTCCAAAGGAAATAACATGAATAACCCGGGTCTACCCCGTAATCATACTCAGAAGGTGGTATAACGTCTTGGGGATTTACCCCTCATTTATACTCTTACCCTAGAGAAGGTGGTATAACGTCTTGGGGATTTACCCCTCATTTATACTCTTACCCTAGCTCAACCGACCATCATACATAACATAAGCGCTACCGGCTTATCATAACATAAGAAAGTTAAGAAATCCCCTAACTTCTTATTAGCATTATTAATATATCCTCTCATTTTAGTTTACATAAGGCACTAACATGTCATTTAAGAGAAAATCTGGGAATTCAACCCAAGTACCACGTACTTCTAACCTTTTAAGAAAAGACTCTTTTTTATATAAAACTTCCAAGATACTAATAACCGTAGTATCAAGTTACGACTACCTTTCAATACAAGTCACATTTCCTTTTAGAATATCATAGACTTCTAAATCAAGTGACTTCATTTCTTTTAAAACCTTAGGCAATTAATGCCTTAAAAAAAATCAATTCGCCTTTCACAAATTCAAATCATTTATCCGTACTTATTTCACTTAGTGTAAATCTTCCTTTGTTAACCTTCCATAAAGCTAATATAACCAACTTCCCATAAAGTCATTATATCACGTTATAGATTAGTCAAATACATTTCCCTAAACCCAAGGGACTTATACCTTGCAAACGAAACAAGTATCAAATACTTAAAACAAGTAAAGGGTATCAAATCTTGTATGTCTACCGTACTATACGAGTGCAACTACTCATGCTCAAGAGATAGGAAAGTTCCACATACCTCTTCGGGTCAATCCACTTGCTAAGTCCAAAATACCGCACGTAATACGTCAACCTATAATGACCATAATACGTTTATTAACCTCTAGTTTCAACGTAGAATATTCCAAGTGCAAAGTCACTAAATTCTATGGAAAATTGGGCAGCATTTCCTTAGTTTCTACATACTTTGCCACCTTTTTCAAGGCCGAATTCAACATCCAAACGCCACTTTTAAGGCCCAACAATCCAATCAATATAAAGGGGATTACACACCTAACCTTGGATGTGTAAAATTCGGCCCCACAATGCATAACAATTAACTTAACAAGTTTAAGGTAGTATTTTGGCTACAACATGCTTACATAACCTTCTTATCCAATTCTTTCATATCCAAACCATATTTCTTACATGAAATTTATCTAAGAGCAATATTTTCCACTACAAGTTCTTTCTTCTTCACATGCAACACTAAAAACCAACAAAGAGAGAAGGAATTGTTACCTTAGAACTTTAGCCAAATTAATCCAACAAAATCACTAGAGGATTCCACAAACACCACCACAATAACTCTTACAAGCTTGCCACCAAGTTTCCTTCTTGTCACACTTTTCAGATTTTTCTCAAGCCTTGATTTCCTCTTGATTTTCTAGAGAGAAGGAAGAGCTTTAAATTTTAGAGAGAGAGAAGAGCTTGAAGAATGACCAAGTCTTCAAGACTTGGTCAATAAGTAGAACATGCAAAATCAGATGGGGGGGGGGGACACTTGTCACCCTCCCTTGACCTTTTTAAAAGAAAATATCTGATTTTCTCAGTTTTTCCGCCAAAAACTCCGCCGACCTGCAGAATGGCCACTGAAACCCCGCAACTCTTCGAACTTCCGGCCATGCGCTCGATTTCGGCGCCGCGGCGTGTCATCTTCAGAGTCCTCCAGACTATCCGGCGCCGCGGCCGCGCTCAGATCCGGCCATGGCCATGCGCCGACCGAAAACACTTTTCGGCTCGACTGTGCACTGAACTTGTAATCCCCATAACTTCCTACCCCGATGTCTTATCGACGAACGGTTGGTTGCGTTGAGAACTAGACTCAACGAACTACGGACTAGGCCTTGAAACACCTAGGAACTCACAATGTAACGAGTCATAACCCGCCTCAAAGTTGACCAACAACCCGTCCAAAACATTTCGTCAACCCATCATTCTAAAATTTAAAACTTAATTCCTTTCGTACGTCCCCCTAAGCATGACCCGAACTACGGTGTGTAACATTTGTCCTTCCTATAAGTGATAAAAAATAAGCAAACAAATCACGACAAAATATTCTAAAATAAAGAAGTAAAATAAAGATAAAAACCAAAGTAGAAATAAGAATAGATAGTTTGATTGTTACACCCTGTAATTCCAGGACATGTTTATAAGAACGTACGTAAGAACTAAAAAATGTTAAGATTTGAGACTAGTAAAAATTTATCGGAATTATGGAAATGTCGGGAAACGAAATATTGCGACGAATGGGAGGGTGACACGTGTCACCCCTTGGTTGGTCTTGGTCGAAATTGACTGTGGATAGAAATGTCATTTGACCAAAGTAAAGATGACCAAGTCTTGCAAGCTAAGAGCTTGAGTTTATTGACTTAGTCAAAGAGCCCACTTGGCTTGATCTTTTAATGAAACGCATCCAAGCCACCCATTTGTTCTAATCTTGACCCTCCATGTTGTTATATAATAACACTAGTAGCAAGACAAGGCTTTCTACACTTAGAAAAATTTAGAGAAATATTGTGCTTGTCTAAAGGAGCTCTCGGGTTTGCTGGGTTCCAACAAGATTTTTTTTTGTTTGTGGTTCAATAATCTCAATACTTTGAACCAAGGTTCCTAAGGGTATTGTAAGGGTATCTCAATAGAAAGATCCCGAAAAAGTATCATTTTTGCATTAGTCGCAAGGTGAAAACCTAAGTCGCTTTCATAGGTTTGGATTGGAAATTGAAGGAAAGTTGTTTGTGAACTTCTAAGGGCTTCAAGTGGAGGATTGGAGTGTCAAGGAAAGACGCTAAGTTGCTAAGGAGCGACTTCGGATCTTGGAGTTGGATTAAGGCTTGTCAAGGTAACAATCTTGTTCTCTTAGTGTTATAAGATTATATATTTGTTACACCCTGTAGTTCCAGGGTATATATGTGAGGACGTACGTATGAGAATACGACATTAAGATTTGAAAGAAAGAAAGATTTGATTTTCCGACGAATTTTTTTCCGGATTTTGTGAAGGAAAAAGGTTCGTTAATGGGAATTGGATTCCCAGATTTGGTATTCGGACTTCTGGGAATATAATAGAATTATGGAATTTTATTTCCAGATTTGGTCACGTGGGGCCCACGGGAGAAATTTACGGTTTTGCGGGAACCACTTTGTTTTCGAGATTTTGGCCATTATAGATATTTTCGGGAGAAAATATTTTGGACGAGTAGGAGGGTGAAACGTGTCACCCCCTTAGGTGGCCTTGGCCGAAATGTATGTGCCATGTGGCCTCTTGGTCGATTTTTGTAGACAAGTGGCAAGCCACTTGTCTCAAGCTTTGTGTAGGCATGTGGATGGTGGGACCCAAACACACTTGTCCCCCAATCTCACCACACACTTGCCTTGATCCTAGCCATTGATTTCCCTATAAATACCCCCTTGATGCAAGACTTATTCATCCAACACTTAGATAATTTCCAAGGTTTAAAATTCTCCCTCTCTCCCTTGTTGTAGCTCACGACAATTAGCCCCCCTCTTGACCAAAAGTTGTCCAAAAATCCTTAAACTTTTAAGTGTTCTTCCTTAAGGTGTTAGGAAGATCGTGAACCAAGAGTTAGAAAAGATTATACACCCCCTTGGCCGAAAGTTGGTAGTGTTGGAACCTAAGTGTTCTTCACTTTTTGGAGTTGGATCTTGAAGAGGAGTTGGTTAGGAGCTTCTAAGGGCTACTTGGAGCGGGTTGGAACGTAAGGAATTGGAGCTAAACGTTGCTAAGGATCGACTTATAATCTTGGATAATTTTGGGCTTATCGAGGTAATGATCTCGCCCTTCTATCAGAATCGAGATTACATGTTGTAGTAGTTTATAGTTGAGTATATCATATGTGGAAATAAGATTGAAAAGAATTGGACTATGTTGTATATAGTGGGGCAGAATATTACACGTCCAGTTAGGTGTGTAATCCCCTTTAAGATTGTTGTATTACTGCGCCTTAAATGTGGCATGTTGGTTATTGATATCGGACCTTGTAAAAGGTGGAGGTAAGTAGATACGGGGGAGGTGCTGCCCAATTTTCCGTAGAATAAGGAACCTTATACTTAGAATTATTCTACGAAGAGAACTAGAAGTTGATAGTTGTATTGCGGTTATTATAGGTGGATTTTCTACGCGCGGCATACTCGACTTGTCTTGTGGATTAAGCTGAAGAGGTATGTGATTCTTCCTATCCTCTTGAGCATGATTATTTGTGAAATATATAGTGCGGTAGACGCACGTGTGTTAAAGAAGTTTGATTTCCTTTTTGTGTCCTTGACTTGATATGAAATGTTAAGGACTTGAATTGTGTTAAAAAGTTGTGAAACCTCATTCGTGAGTAATGAGTACTTGGCCTTTAAAAGAATAAAATTATCTTGATTTCGGAAATGAGAGTAGTTGTCCTTGGTTGGTTTAAAACATAAAGTGTTATAATAGCTTTATGGGAAGTTAGTTATAACGACTTTATGAAAACAAAAGAATGGTTTTATTATTGGATTTAAAATGGTAACCTGACTTTAAAAAGGAGAAGTGTTTTTGTTTAAAAAGAAGGCATGGTATTGTCTTGATTTGGTTTAAAAAGAAGGCATGGTATTGTCTTGGTTTATTTAAAAAGAAGGTATGGAAATTGTTTTGGTTTACTTAAAATAATAGTTACTCTATTTTGGATACTACGAGTGTTAGTATCATGTGACTTTTGTGAAAGAAATTGATCTTTTTAAAGAGTTAAAGTACGCAGTACTTTGGGGTTAAAACCCGGATTTTTGACATAAAATGAAAGTACCTTGAGTATGAGTAACTTGCCTATGTTTGCTGGTGATAGCCTTGTTATGTAAGTGTTGTATCCTTATGCTACCGTGTCTCTCAACGGAGGGCCGGTATGTTATTATTGTTACATGGACATGTCTGCACCGATGGAGGAATTCCGGCATGCGCCACGCGCGTTAAACTCCCAGACGTTATTATTTGTTACATGGATACGCTCGCACCGATGCGGATTCCGGGGGCATGCGGCCATGTTATTCCATGGACTAGCTCTCCATGAGGTTTACTGATGCAGGTTGGTTCTGATAGCTAGCCCCGCATTTGCCCCTGGCCGTTCGATGCATGCCGGTTACGTAGTTGGCTTTCGTACTTACCCCGGTCAATTCTTTATAGTGTCATTCCACGGACTAGTTCCCCACTAAGTGTCGTGATGCAGGAGGTTCTGGTGGTTAGCCTACGTACTTGCCCCGGTCAGCGACGTGATGCAGGCTGGTTCTGGTAGAGCCTTCTGTACTTGCCCCGGTCAGCTTCGTGACGCAGGTGGAATGAGGTTGGTGATGCAGGCGGATCTGGTAGTTGGCTCTCGTACTTGCCCCGGTCGGATGCGCGACGCAGGCTGGTTCTGGTGGCTATGCCTTCGTACTTGACCCGGTCAGTTTTATAGCATAGTTGGTACGGTAGGTGTTATACCCCGTAGTTTCAGGGTATGTATGCGAGGACGTACGTACGAGAATACGACATTGGAATTGGAATGGAAGAAAGAGGTGATTTTTCCACGGAAAAGTTTCCGGTTTTTGTGAAGGAAAAAGATTCGTTAATGGGAATTGGATTCCCAGATTTGGTATTCGGACTTCTTGGAATTTTAGAGAATTATGGAATTTTATTTTCGGAAATGGTCACGTGGGGCCCAGGGAGAAAATTTACTGGCTTTAGGGCCCACTTTGTTTTCGAGATTTTGGCCATTGTGGATATTTTCGAAGATGAAATATTTTGACGAGTAGGAGGCGACACGTGTCACCCCACCCTAGTTGGCTCGACGAATTCCACTTTGTACACAACCCCGCTAGAGTCGTTTTGACTAAACGCTTTACAAAACACGCGTAGGATAAAATACGGCTATGTCATTTCTTATTTTTGCGAATTTTTCCGAGAGACGAAACATTTTGGACCAACGAGAGGGCGACACTTGTCACCCTCTCATTGATGGATGTTACACGGCATTGAGGCCAATTGGATGACAATTTTTGTCAAGTAGTTGGTAGGATATTTTGTGTGCAAGTTGGCCAAGGACACTTGCCTAAATCCTCACCCTACACTTGCCTTGCACTTGGCACCATCTTGGCCCTTGGTTGGCCATGTCTTGACCTATAAATACCCCCTTAAGATGAAGAGTTCTTCATCCACAAACAAGCTTTCCAAGTCTTGAAATTCCCTCCCTTCTCTTGTTAAGTTTTCGTCCAAACACCCTCTCCCCCTCTAGCCTAAGTGGCCCTTGGCCGAGGCAACCCCTCCCCCCCCCCTAGCCTAGCCGAAACCTACCCCCCTCCCTTGGTAGAAAAGTTGCCTTCTAGTATTGTTATAATGCCCAAATTACCCTAGCCCAAATCCCTTAGTCCTTAGTAGAAGTTGTGAAGAACTTCTAAGGTTTTCGAGCCACTGAGCGCACAACTTAGGAGCTAAACCTTGCTCTGGCGCGACTTTTATCTAGGATATTTTTGGGCTTACCGAGGAAAAGTACCTTATCTTACTTTTGTTAATTTAGTGTATATACTGTATAAGTATAGGAATTAGTTTTAAATACTTAGAAGGTATTGGTAATAGAATTGAATCATATCACAATAAGGGCTTAAAAGAAGAAATATAGAATCAGATTACATGGATCGTTTTCACATGAGACTTGAGTAGCTCACCTGCAGGGAAGTGCTGCCCAAATGTCCATAGAATAGCGAACCCTCTGCTTAGAGCTTTATACGATATCTAGACGTTGATAGACATATTTGATCGATATAGGTCGATACTCTGTGCGACATATTCAACTTGGCAAGTGGTTTCCGAGAAGGTATGTGATTCTTCCTATCCTCTTGAGCATGATATTTTAAAGAATATGTATATAGTACCTAGACGACGTGTGTTAACGAATAATAATTATCGCAATGTCTTCTGACTTAAGCCTGAATAATAATTACGCAATGTCTTCTGACTTAAGCCCAATAATAATTACGGCAATGTCTTCGGACTTAAGCTTGAATAATAAGAATCTGAAGTGGTTCAAAAGAATTAAGAAACCTTTTTTTTGAAAGAAGAGTAACACTTGCTTTTAAAAAGTTTAAGAGTCATACTAGCTTTATGGGAAGTTAGGTATAACTTAAGAGTGATAAAAGGAATAATGTTTTCTTGATTTCTGAAATCGAATGAATGTCGAAAACCACAAAGAATGCTAATAAAGGGAAAATGTTTTGACTAATAATGTATTTAAACCAGTAGAAACTTCCATCTGCATAGGATCTAAGATGAGACAAAATGATACTACATTTCCTAGATCATGGCTGCTGTAATAAGATTGTTATGAACAATAATAAACTACTCACACATAAGGTATATGTTTCCCAAATTGTTTTAAAGGATTAAAACTATGAACTACAAACCCTTTCGAAAATGAGAAACTTGAGTAATTGAAGTTAGGCAAACTTGAACGAAGAGAATGTTGTTACTTGATTTTTTTCAAGGAGAAGTGTTTTAATGTACTTCAAAAGATAATTACTCTATTTTTATACTACGGGTATTGTGTGACTTTTGTAAAAGAAACGGATCTTTTAAAAGAGTAATACATGAAGTACTTTGGGGCTAACAACCCGAACTTGTTAACATAATGTAGAAAGTACCTTGTGTGAATAACTTGATTGTATTGGTTTGTGATAGTCTTGTAATATTTTCTTGTTGACTTGATAAGTAAACATGTTAGGATGCTACGTGAGTTAGTATCTTGTGATATTTGTGTAAAGGGGTTTTTCCTTGTTGTGCTTATGTTGTTTAGCAATAAGCGGTTATGTTGATATTATATCATTCATAACTCCGGTTAAGCCGCCTCCACGCGGGTAGAGTCGCGTCGATGGACCTATGATTCGAGAATACCTTATGCGGTCCAGATGGCCTATGCGCGAATCGGGAGTTCCAGTTAGTACGCGCCCTCGTGGTCATGCGGTTCTTGTAGCCATGCGACGACGAGTCTAGACGCCGGGAGTAGCTACCCTCGATGCGGGTTATACCTCATGCGGCCTATCTGCTTGGCCTATGCGAGTCGCGGGAAGTTCCGTGACTAGATGCGCACATTAGATATCGCGCGAGTGGCGGCCTTTGATCATGTGACGGCCTGCAGACAGATCTCATGATACGCTTTATGACTTTGTTGGTACTGTGGTTTTAGTAGTCGGCTATGCCTTCGCATTTACTTACCCGCACGGTTCTATTGTGATGACTTTGAGGCATGAGTCCCCGACTTGACATACGATCGCTATTTATCAGGAATCGTAGTTTTGGCTTATCATATATGTCTCCCGCTTATATAGACTACTATGATTTCATTTACAGCATTTTCGCCACATACTGTACTGTCAGATCGACCTCCTTCGGGGATGCGTTCACGCCGCAGTAAAGGTACTCCTACCGTGATCCTCGTTCTTAGGATCACCGCTTCGTTGGGAAAGCTCCGCTTCTCCTAAGCTTAGCATTTTGGTATGGTCCCCGTCGTTGTAGATATTTGTATTCGGGGTACGGGCGGCCCTCGTCTCGCCATTGTTGTTTTAAACTCTGTAGGTCTGTAGACTGTTGTAAGGTTGGGATGAATCGCTCATTTTGGGTTATTTATATACATTATGCCGAAGGCAACTTTTTCCGTAAACTGTGTCTTCTTTATACTGTTGCATATCTTGGTTGTTTTATATTCCGCCGTTTTTCTCGATATATGACTACTGGGTGCCCGTAAGGCACCACCACGCCCCGAACGGATCGTGAGAAAAGTGGTATCGTGAGCGCTTAATCCTCTGAAAGTGTCTACGCACCGTATCTAGTAGTCTTGATTATCGGTGTGTTGCACCACACCAATAATCGTGAGGCTATAGGATATTTAGGATTGGTTTCCATTCTTCTCACTCGAGATCGTGCTTTAGAGTCGTGTTATAAGTTGGACCTCTAACGTATTCCTTTCCTTTACCGGTGATGCCTCGCGCCAGTAACTCGGCCTGAAGGCAAGGCACCGGGCGAGTCGCTAAGAGAGTACGTAGATTTAGCGGCACAGCCCAATCATCACTGGGTGATGCTTCACGCGGAGTTCTCGAGACGCCGCCAAAGTGCAGAGAGTTTACACGCGCGTTAGCCTCATCATGGTCATGACATCTGGACTTTCGCCCACTTGGAGCAGAAAATATGGATTGGAAGGAGACGGCCTGTTGCTAGCAAAGGACTCGCAACCAGAGAGTATTTTATGTACCCGGTATTCCAAGGATATTGATGCTTATCTAAGAAGGGTTGTGAGAGTAGCTCTTCATCGTGACGAGCCAAAGCCTTGCTCAGATTATGTGCAGCGGCCGAGAGAGGTAGAGATCGGCAGAGTGACCGAGAGCGGCAGAAGAGGCCCGATTGGCGTGATCATTTGGTAACTCTCGAGGCGACCGCCTCAGCAGACAGACATGCGCCCGCCAAAGGCAGAGTGTCCTCCACGTGGTTCGCTTTTTCCTCGTTCACAGCTGGCGGTGTGTCATCCCGGAAGTGCCGCTTTTTATCGTGCTTGTTTTTATTGCGGCCGTCGAGGCCATATGGCGAGAATGTTCTATGAGGAAGGATACAAGTACGAGAC
The DNA here is from genome assembly GCA_029844215.1 of Przewalskia tangutica. Lineage (NCBI taxonomy): Eukaryota > Viridiplantae > Streptophyta > Magnoliopsida > Solanales > Solanaceae > Przewalskia > Przewalskia tangutica. The sequence goes on from CM056718.1 coordinate 113,636,416, forward strand.
TCACCTACTAGACTTGTGGATGCAGTGGTTCGGAGAGGAGGGTGTAAGCTGCAGGAGGCCACCCCACCTCGGTGTGGCCGTGTGGTCGATGCCATCATGGGAGTGTCGTTTCTTCCGCGCCTTGTTATGTTTGCGACAGCAGGCCATTTTGCGAGGAATTGTCCACCAAGGGTGGCGCGGATGTAGAGACTCGGCCTTCAGATCGGATAGTTCATCACCTTCCTCACCATGCACAGTATGCGGTTTGATTAGAACGACTAAGGGAAGTGCCGCAGAATCTGTATATCCTTAACCCTTTAGAGATTTATATGTGTAGCGAATATCTTAAGTATTATTTTCAGATAACATTGTGTTAACTGTGATTGGGAAGCATGAGTAGTTAATCGGGAAAGATTGGGGATAGAAAGTGGGAGCCTTAGGATGTGTGCGTAGAGACCTTAGAGGCGAGGCCATCTTTGGTAAAAGAATTATTTCGTGTTTGACCCTTATCGAGGTGCATAGTATACGTGAGATATTTTGGGATGAATCCTCGAGTAATGTGGAATGAAAGAGGGTAAGACCGCTAGGTTTTCGTAACGTGATTGGTGAGATTATTCAATCGTGAGCTAGTGTTTGACGTCACGGGTTGGGTTGAGGCTACGTGGCGGGTCGACCCGTGGCCGCTTCAGCGCGGGCCGATTTTTGGTGGTCCCACGGTGGTAGGTCACTAGGTGTTAGGCCCAAGTTTAGTTAACCAACGACGAGTTCGTGGATACATTCGACCGATGAGTGCCGACGAGGTCACCGCCTTATCTTTTAGTCAAACCGTACTTGTAGTAAGTTGCGAGATGATTATTTCGGAAGGTTGTAAGTCGCACGGTGCCTACCTTCACCTTATGGCCGATGCGGAGTCCAAGTTACTACTGCTTTTTCCGGAAGAGTTACCGAGCAAGATTAGGAACTCAGTGAATCTCGATGTCGCATTCACCCTGCAAGTGATTGGATTTCGAGTAGCCGTAGGACTCTTCGCCTCTTGTTGAGTATATATTATAGCTACCATTTCAGATTCTGATGTCGCCTTAGGAAGCCTTGTAGGGCGGAAGTATAAGTTACCGATCGATTGGTTCGATGTTGGCAAGCGTTCGATAGTTGGTTCAGTTTGTTCCACAGATCGTGGATAGGTGTGACGAGTTTTGGAAAACATAGAAACTTAGCCGTGTTACTTTGGGCCTTTTGAGTTCATGTGAAGATTAGGCCGTTGCCTATATGTTAGCATTGCCGTCCGACTTAGGAGGCGACGTCCGGCCTTTCAGATTGTTATGTTCGGAAAGTATCTGAATCCACCCGCAGTGTTCCCGCTAATGATGACCACGTTAGAGATAGTAACCCAGATTTGGAAACTAAGCGGCAATAAAAGTGGTATCACGACGAGTAAGGAAGAACGAGCATGTATTACGAGCATAGGTGTGATCATTCGTTTGTAAAGAGTAGGGCGAAGGAGTATCTTTTAGATCTCGAGTAGGAGTTTTTGTGATAGAGGTGATTCCTCGACTGGAGATAAGTATGCGCGCTTGTTGTGTTGTGACCAGTGTGGCATGGTTGTTTCGTAAGTATAGCGAAGGACTATACCGCGCCGCTTGTTTTGATATTTGAAGGAACATTCGACGAATGTTTCTAAGCGAGGGAGAATGTTATACCCCGTAGTTTCGTGGTATGTATGCGAGGACGACGCATTTGAGAATACGACATCGAATCGAATGGAAGAAAGAGGTGATTTTTCCACGGAAAAGTTTCCGCTTTTGTGAAGGAAAAGATTCGTTAATGGGAATTGGATTCCCAGATTTGGTATTCGGACTTCTTGGAATTTTAGAGAATTATGGAATTTTATTTTCTGAAATGGTCACGCTGGGCCCACTGGAGAAAATTTACTGATTTTGTGGCCCACTTTGTTTTCTAGATTTTGGCCATTGTGGATATTTTCGAAGATGAAATATTTTGACGAGTAGAGGGCGACACGTGTCACCCCCTAGTTGGCTCGACGAATTCCACTTTGTACACAACCCCGCTAGAGTCGTTTTTGACTAAACGCTTTACACAACTCGCGTAGGATAAAGTCCGGCTATGTCATTTCTTATTTTTGCGAATTTTTCCGAGAGACGAAACATTTTGGACCAACGAGAGGGCGACACTTGTCACACCTCTCATTGATGGATGTTACACGCATTGAGGCCAATGGATGACAATTTTTGTCAAGTAGTTGGTAGGATATTTTGTGTGCAAGTCGCCAAGGACACTTGCATAAATCCTCACCCTACACTTGCCTTGCACTTGTCACCATCTTGTCCCTTGGTTGGCCATGTCTTGAACTATAAATACCCCCTTAAGATGAAGAGTTCTTCATCCACAAACAAGCTTTCCAAGTCTTGAAATTCCCTCCCTTCTCTTGTTAAGTTTTCGTCCAAACACCCTCTCCCCCTCTAGCCCTCCCCCCCCCTAGCCTAGCCGAAACCTACCCCCCCTCCCTTGGTAGAAAAGTTGCCTTCTAGTATTGTTATAATGCCCAAATTACCCTAGCCCAAATCCCTTAGTCCTTAGTGTTCACAAGAACTTCTAAGGTTTTCTTGGAGCTACCGGAGCGCACAACTTAGGAGCTAAACCTTGCTCAGGAGCGACTTTTATCTAGGATATTATTGGGCTTACCGAGGTAAATTGTTATACCCCGTATTTCCAGAGTATGTACGTGGGGGACGTACGTAGAAATTTTCGAACTTCTTTAGGCTTGGCCGAATTCTTTTGTGCACAACACCCGGTTAGAGTCGTTTTTCGCCGAAACGCTTTCACAACTTTCGTAGGGAATTTCCGCTATGTCATTTATGATTTTTGCGGATTTTTCCGAGAGACGAACATTTTGGATCAACGGGAGGGTGACATGTGTCACCTCACATCGAAGGCTCGACGGCAACCATGGCTTGACTTGGACGATTTTGGACCACTTTAGTTGGTAGGATATTTTGTGCAAGTTGTGTGGTAGATGGATAAGGTCCACATGGTTGAAATCTAGCCCTACACTTGCCTTACACTTGGTTGAATCTTGGCCATTGGTTGGCCAATTCTTGACCTATAAATACCCCACCCTTTGGAAGACTTCTTCATCCAAAAATCTTCCTAAGTCTTGAAGTTCTCTTCCTCCCTCCCTTGTGTAGTTCTTCCACCACCCCCCTCTTCCCCTTGTGAGGCCTTGTGGCCGAGAAACCCCTACCCCTTTGTGAGTACTAGCCGAGAGCACCACCCCCCCTCCTAGTGGTGCTAGCCGTGGGGTACCCCCCCTAGCCTAGTTGTTTTCGTATAATACCCTTTGTTATGGTATAGAAATACTCTCCTAGTATCGTTATAATGTCCAAATACTTTAGCCCAAATACCTTGTAGTACTTTCCAAAGTACCCTTTGTACGAAAAACCCAGAAAATACGATTATACTTTCCTTGAGCCTCTAAACGAAACCCTAAGGAAATCTTCACCCGTAGTTGAAGTTGTAAGTGAAGTTGGTTAGAACTTCTGGCGGTTGTTCGAGCACTTGAGTAGAGCTAAACCTTGCTCGTGAGCGACATTAAACTCGGATAATTTTGGGCTTATCGAGGTAAACACTCATCGCCCTTCTATTGTAATTGGAATTACATGTTGTTAGAATATATAGTTGAAGTATACTATATATAGAATCAACTTAGTATTGTGGCAATGTCTTTTGACTTAAGCTGAAGAATAAAGAATCGAATCAATCAGAATTACATAGATCAGACATAATAGACTCAGATATAGATACCGTAGTAGAATTGTACACGCCCGGTTAGACGTAAACCCTCGTCAAGCTGGTAGCCGGCCTCGATAGAGGAGAGATTTACGCTGCCATGTGTGGGAGGTGCTACCAATTTTCGTAGAATATGGAACGCTGAGATCTAGATGTTAATAGACGTTTGTGGCCTTTATAGGTGAAAGTACTAAGAGTAGCGATTCTACCGGCGAGTGGAAAGGCCAGTGCGTCAGAAGACTGGAGCTTTTTGCTTATTGTCGATAATCGTCGCGAGGTATGTGAACCTCTTCCGATCTCTTCTAGCACGATATGTGTGAACTATGTAGTACGGTGACGCATACGTGTTAACCGTGTTTGATAGTTTTTAAACATAAAGTGTTATAACGCTTTATGGGAAGTCAAGTTATAATACTTTATGTAGGTAAGAAAATACTTTGTGGTTTTAAAAGGTAATCGATGTGAATTATAAATCGCTTGTTATAATAAAGAACTTGTATTTCAAAAGATTTATAAATCGTTTTGAAGGGAGAGTAACACTTGGTTTTAAAGGTTTTTAAAAAAGAGTTATACTAGCTTTACGGGAGTTAGGTATAATGTCTTAAGAGAGGTAAAGAAAATGGTTTATCATGTTAGAAGTTAAGAGACTTGATCTTATAAGATAAGAGACTTAACTTATTTGTTTTAATGTGAATGTTTGTGAAACCTCATTCGTGAGTAATGAGTACTTGGTTTTATTTTAAAGGAATGATGTTTTACCGATTTCTAAATCGTAACGTGTATCGACAAACCATCGCAAATGTTAATAAAGGAAAATGTATTAAGTAATGAAGTATTATTAAAACCAAGAGAAACCTCCATCCGCATAGAAACTAAGATGAGACAAAATGATATTACATTTTCTAGATCATGGTCATTGTAATAAGATTGTTATAAACAAGAATAACCTACTCCCATATATGGCATATGTTACTCAAATGTTTTAAAAGAGATTAAGACTATGAGTTATGAAACCTTTCTAAAATAAGTGACTTAGGCATTTGAAATTAGGCAAACTTGAACGCTTGGAAAATAATGTTGTTACTTGATTTTACAAAAGGGAAGTATTTTGTTTACTTAATAAGATAGTCACTATTTTAATACTACGTATCATGTGTGACTTATGTGAAAGAAACGGATCTTTTAAAGGGTTTAACGTAAGTAGTACTTTAGGTTAAAACCCGGATTTTGGCATAAAACGAAGGTACTTGAGTGATGTATAACTTGCCTATGCTTGTTGGTGAAACTTGCCTATGCTTGTTGTTGTGAAACTTGCCTATGCTTGTTGTTGTGAAACTTGCCTATGCTTGTTGTTGTGAAACTCGCCATGCTTGTTGTTGTGAAACTTGCCTACGCCAGGATGATAGCCTTTGTTATGCAAGTGTGGTGTTTCGCGTGTTACCGCCTCTCGATAGAGGCCTGACTTGTCGAGAACTTACTCGACGCGTCGGCGGTGATGGAGAATTCCACGTATGTTTCCATTTTGATTATCGCCTTGTTGTTGATGTCACATGGACATGTCTACACCGACGCAGATTCGGCACGCGGCCACGCGTCGTTGATTACCCGATATATGGTTATTATCGCAACATGGACGCGTGTCTACACCGACGCAAAGATTCCGGGGCACGTGGCCACGCGCAGGTTGACCACCCAAAGATATTGTTATCGAGGTTACGGGCATGTCTACACCGACGCAGATTCCGGTACGCGCCACGCGCCTTGATTATTATTGCATCACGGACATGTCTACACCGGCGCAAGATTCCGGCACGCGCCATGATGCGAACATGATGGATGTTGTGGCGTGAGACCCATAGTTATATTTCGAGTGGTGACTTTGGGCGCGAGTCCTCGACTGATCGCTTTTATGTTGCGTCGTATTTTGGTTATCATACGCTCTCGCTTTTTAGGCTATTATGATTTCATTTACGATTTGACGCTTCACATACTGTACTGCAGATCGACCTCCTTCGGGCTGCGTCATGCCGCAGTAGAGGTACATCGGCCGTGGATCCCCGCTCTTAGGATCTCATTTCAGCGTGTTGAAAGCTCTGCCTTTCCTGAGGCTTATCTTTGGTATGTTTCCACGAGTTGTAGGTTCTTGTACATTCGTGGTATGGCGGCCCCGTCCCGTCATAGTTGTTGTAAATCTTAGGTGCAGAGCAATCTGTGTGTGGTTTGTAAAAGGATAAATGTTCGTGTTTTATGTATATACAAGGCAACTGCTTTGGTTGGCCTGCTTATTTATTATATTTCTTGTTTCATGACTCGTGTTTTATTTTTCCGCTGGTTTTCTCGATGTTGTATCACTAGGGTGCCCGGTAAGGCACCAGAACTGCCCGGTTCGGGCGTTACAAAGTGGTATCGTGAGCGCTTAGTCCTCGGAAAGTGTCTACGCATCGTGTCTAGTAGTCTGATTATCGGTGTTGGCACCACATCTATAATCGTGAGGCTATAGGACATGTAGGATTGGTTTCTATTCTTCTCATTCCGAGATCGTGCCTTAGAGCCGAGTTGTAAGTTGGACCCTCCGATGTGTTTCATTTTACCGCTATGCCTCCGCGCTAGCGCACCAGCACTCGTGGCAAGGCAGCCGGAGGAGTCGCTAGTGGATACAGGAGTACGAGCGCGCAGCCCGGCCAAGACTGAGATGCTCCGACGGCGAAGTTTCGCGACGCCGCCAAAGACCAAAGAGGTTTAGCCGCACCGTGGTCGATGAGACTACAAGACTGAGCCTCCACCCCACACCGAGCAGTGAGACGGGTCACGAGATGGCCCGATTATCGCCGTGGTCAGGCCGATATGAGATAGGCCGACGCAGCAGCCTTCAGCCCAAAGAAGACCGTGGTGCACCCGAGCGTATAGTTTGAGGCTACGAGATTTTCGAGTTGTAGCCCGCCGAGTTCTACGGTCGAGGCACGAGGATGATCCGCAGGAGTTCATCCGTCGCCATTCTGAGGATCACGCGGTGATCAAGGCTTCGTAATCCGAGTCCGGACCTTCGGTTCGCGACGGCCGCGCGTGATACCGCAATGATCGATTGGTTTGATTCGCGAGCTTTCCGGGAGAGCATGCACCTCAGCAGATGGGATGAGTTTTCGGGCTTTTTCACGCACTTCTTGCCTCCGCAGATGGAGGGCACGGCCGACAAATTTTTGTTATCGAGAGAGAGGCGCGACCGCCGTGAGTACAATGTCGAGTTCGATTCTTTGGCTCGATATGTCCCTGCGCTTGTTGCGAGATATGGAGGATAGGTGCATCGCCACGTCACCGCTAGATGATTATATGGCCGAGTCTTGTGCGGGTGTTTCTTCACCGGCATGGACATTGCCCGCATTCGTGCTCATGCACTGGGTGCGAGCGCAGATCGACGCAGCGGACCGCCACAGGCGCCAAGACACGGATATTTTGGCGACTTTCGAGGCGGACCGCCTCAAGCCAGACTTATGTACCTCCGCCATTGCAAAGTGGTCCTCCGCACTTTGGGACCCTTGGGATATTCAGAGCGTGTCGGCTCCTGTGTTTCGGATGTTCGCGAGTAGGGTGTTGGCAGATGCATCACCCCTACCTCGGTGGTCGATGTGGTAGACCGCATTTCGAAGTGTCGTAGTACCAAGGGAGCTTGTTATTCTTGCGCCAACAGGGCCATATGACGAGAGACCGTCCACTGTGGTAGCGCCGGGTAGGATAGCACAGACTACTAGAGCGATTGGCCACGCAGAGGTCGCGGTGAAGTTCGATTTTAGCGGCCTCAACCGCCTAGTTTGTATATCCTTAACCCCGTAGATACTTGTATGTATTGATGTTAATGATGTGTTAAGTGTTATGTTCGGATAGCTTTGTGCTATAGTGTGATTTAAAAAATCTGGTTAGTGTGAGATGGAAGGTAGCTTCATGACGTGTTCCGTGTCGAGCGGAAGTTGGCGCTACAATGGGTCGGGTTGGGGCCATGTTGCGGGCCAACCCGCGCCCCGCTTCGGCGAAGCGGTCAGCTCGGGTGGTCCCGCAGTGGCGTGGTCACGCAGGTGCTAGGCCCAAGTTTAGATGACCATCGTATGAGTTCATAGATATGTTCGACCGTAATCAGTTCGAAGGCCGAGAATGGCCTTAGAGGAAATCGAGGGTAGTAAGATGACCAAGTTTGGAGGTAGTAACTCCGGGTTGGAAACGTAACGCCGACTAAGTGTGGTATGGATACTAGAAAGAGCTCGAGTGTTCGGTAGCGGTACGACGAGTTGGGGAGAAGTGAACGTGTGTGATCGTTTCTTTCGGGGAACGAGTGCGGCGGAGTATACTTTAGACTCGCGGGACTTTTGTGCTAACCGAGGTGGTTCCTCGCCGGCGTGGATTTGGGTTTTGCGCGCATGTTATTTTGTGGCAGCGTGGCATGTTTGATTCTCGTAAGTATAGTAGTGAAGACTATACCGACGACGCTTGTTTTGAGATTCTGAAGGAACATTCGACGAATGTTTCTAAGAGGGAGAATGTTATACCCCGTATTTCCGCAGTATGCGGGGACGACGAGAAATTTTCGAACTTCTTTAGGCTTGGCGAATTCTTTGTGCACAACACCCTGCTAGAGTCGTTTTTCGACTAAACGCTTTCACGCCTTTCGTAGGGAATTTCCGCTATGTCATTTATGATTTTTGCGGATTTTTCCGAGACGAAACATTTTGGATCAACGGAGGTGACATGTGTCACCCTCACATCGAAGGCTCGACGGCAACCATGGCTTGACTTGGACGATTTTGGACCACTTTAGTTGGTAGGATATTTTGTGCAAGTTGTGTGGTAGATGGATAATGTCCACATGGTTGAAATCTAGCCCTACACTTGCCTTACACTTGGTTGAATCTTGGCCATTGGTTGGCCAATTCTTGACCTATAAATACCCCACCCTTTGGAAGACTTCTTCATCCAAAAATCTTCCTAAGTCTTGAAGTTCTCTTCCTCCCTCCTCAGAGTTCGGCCCACCACCCCTCTTCCTCATGAGGCCTCATGGCCGAGAAACCCTACCCTTTGTGAGTACTAGCCGAGAGCACCACCCCTCCTAGCAAGGCAGTGGGTACCCCTAGCCTAGTTGTTTTCGTATAATACCCTTTGTTATGGTATAGAAATACTCCTAGTATCGTTATAATGTCCAAATACTTTAGCCCAAATACCTTGTAGTACTTTCCAAAGTACCCTTTGTACCTAAAAACCCTAAAATACGATTATACTTTCCTTTAGCCTCTAAACGAAACCCTAAGGAAATCTTCACCCGTAGTTGAAGTTGTAAGTAGTGTTTGGTTAGAACTTCTAAGGGTTGTTTGGAGCACTCGAGTAGAGCTAAACCTTGCTCGTGAGCGACATTAAACTCGGATAATTTTGGGCTTATCGAGGTAAACACTCATCGCCCTTCTATTGTAATTGGAATTACTGTTGTTAGAATATATAGTGAAGTATACTATATATAGAATCAACTTAGTATTGTGGCAATGTCTTTTGACTTAAGCCCAAGAATAAAGAATCGAATCGAATCAGAATTACATAGATCAGACATGAGACTTGTATAGCATACCGTAGTAGAATTGTACACGCCCGTTAGACGTAAACCCTCCCCGGTTGGCTTGTAGCGCCTCGATAGAGAGAGATTTACGCTGCCATGGGGTGCTACCGAATTTTCAGAATATGGAACGTTGAGATCTAGATGTTAATAGACGCCAGGGCCTTTATAGGTGAAAGTACTAAGAGTAGCGTATTCTACTCGGCGAGTGGAAAGGGCTAGCAGTGCGTCAGTAGATTGAGCTTTTGCTTATTGTCGATAATCGCCGCGAGGTATGTGAACCTCTTCCTATCTCTTCTAGCATGATATGTGTGAACTATGTAGTACGGTAGACGCATACGTGTTAATCGTGGTTTGATTGTTTTAAAACATAAAGTGTTATAACGGCTTTATGGGAAGTCGTTATAATACTTTATGTAGGTAAGAAAATACTTTGTGGTTTTAAAAGGTAATCACGTGAATTATAAATCGCTTGTTATAATAAAGAACTTGCTGTATTTCAAAAGATTTATAAATCGTTTTGAAGGAGAGTAACACTTGGTTTTAAAGGTTTTAAAAAAGAGTTATACTAGCTTTATGGGAGTTAGGTATAATGTCTTAAGAGAGGTAAAGAAAATGGTTTATGATGTTAGAAGTTAAGAGACTTGATCTTATAAGATAAGAGACTTAACTTATTTGTTTTAATGTGAATGTTTGTGAAACCTCATTCGTGAGTAATGAGTACTTGGTTTTATTTTAAAGTGAATGATGTTTTACCGATTTCGAAATCGAATGTGTATCGACAAACCACTGCAAGTTAATAAAGGAAAATGTATTAAGTAATGAAGTATTATTAAAACCAAGAGAAACCTCCATCCGCATAGAAACTAAGATGAGACAAAATGATATTACATTTTCTAGATCACGGTCATTGTAATAAGATTGTTATAAACAAGAATAACCTACTCCCATATATGGCATATGTTACTCAAATGTTTTAAAAGAGATTAAGACTATGAGTTATGAAACCTTTCTAAAATAAGTGACTTAGGCATTTGAAATTAGGCAAACTTGAACGCTTGGAAAATAATGTTGTTACTTGATTTTACAAAAGGGAAGTATTTTGTTTACTTAATAAGATAGTCACTATTTTAATACTACGTATCATGTGACTTATGTGAAAGAAACGGATCTTTAAAGCGGTTTAACGTAAGTAGTACTTTAGGGTTAAAACCCTGACTTTGGCATAAAACGAAGGTACTTGAGTGATGTATAACTTGCCTATGCTTGTTGTGAAACTTGCCTATGCTTGTTGTTGTGAAACTTGCCTATGCTTGTTGTGAAACTTGCCTATGCTTGTTGTTGTGAAACTCGCCTATCTTGATGATAGCCTTGTTATGCAAGTGTGGTGTTTCGGTTACCGCTCTCTCGATAGAGGCCGTTGACTTGTCGAGAACTTACTTGGACGTCGGCGGTGATGGAGAATTCCACGTATGTTTCCATTTTGATTATCGTCTTGTTGATGTCACATGGACATGTCTACACCGACGCAGATTCGGCACGCGGCCACGCGTCGTTGATTACCCGATATATGGTTATTACCGCAACATGGACGCGTCTACACCGACGCAGATTCCGGCACGTGGCCACGCGGCGGTTGACCACCCAAGATATTGTTATTGAGGTTACACGGGCATGTCTACACCACGCAGATTCCGGTACGCGCCACGCGCCTGATTATTATTGTTGCATCATGGACATGTCTACACCGGCGCAAGATTCCGGCACGCGCCATGACGCGAACATGATGGATGTTGGCGTGAGACCCATAGTTATATTCAGTGGTGACTTTGGGCGTGAGTCCTCGACTGATCGCTTTATGTGCGTCAGATTTTGGTTATCATACATGTCTCCCGCTTTTAGGCTATTATGATTTCATTTACGATTTGATTTCACATACTTGGTACTGTTAGATCGACCTCCTTCGGGGCTGCGTTCATGCCGCAGTAGGTACATCGGCCGTGGATCCCCGCTCTTAGGATCTCATTTCAACGTGTTGAAAGCTCCGTTCCTTCTGAGGCTTATCTTTGGTATGTTTCCTCGAGTTGTAGGTTCTGTACATTCGTGGTACGGGCGGCCCCGTCCCGCCATAGTTGTTGTAAATCTTAGAGTGCCTGAGTAATGTGCAAGCGTGGTTTGTAAAAGGATAACTGCTCGTGTTTTTATGTATATACCAAGGCAACTGCTTTGGTTGGCCTGCTTATTTATTATATTTCTTGTTTCATGACTCGTGTTTTATTTTTCCGCCGGTTTTCTCTCGATGTCAGATCACTAGGGTGCCCGGTAAGGCACGAATCTGCCCGGTTCGGCGTTACATAAATAACCTTATCTTCCTTTTGTGATTAGAGTTTATATACTGTAGAAGTATAGGAATAAGTATTAAATACTTAGAAGGGTATTGCGTAATAGAATTGAATCATATCACAATAAGGGCTTAAAAGAAGAAATATAGAATCAGATTTACATGTGATCGCTTTCACAAGAGACTTGAGTAGCTCACCGCAGTGGAAGTTACGCCCAAATGTCCATGTAATAGCGAACCCTCTGTTAGAGCTTTATACAAGATGCTAGACGTTGATAGACATATTTGATCGATATAGTCGATACTCTGCGCGACATATTCAACTTGGCAAGTGGTTTCACGGTAGGTATGTGATTCTTCCTATCCTCTTAAGCATGATATTTTAAAGAATATGTATATAGTACGGTAGACGTACGTGTGTTAACTGAATAATAATTACGGCAATGTCTTCGGACTTAAGCCTGAATAATAATTACGGCAATGTCTTCGGACTTAAGCCTGAATAATAATTACGGCAATGTCTTCGGACTTAAGCTTGAATAATAAGAATCTGAAGTGGTTCAAAAGAATTAAGAAACCTTTTTTTTGAAAGAAGAGTAACACTTGCTTTTAAAAAGTTTAAGAGTCATACTAGCTTTATGGGAAGTTAGGTATAACGGCTTAAGAGTGATAAAAAGGAATAATGTTTTACTGATTTCGGAAATCAGAATGAATGTCGAACAAACCACAGCAGCGCTAATAAAGGGAAAATGTTTTGACTAATAATGTATTTAAACCAGTAGAAACTTCCATCTGCATAGGATCTAAGATGAGACAAAATGATACTACATTTCCTAGATCATGGCTGCTGTAATAAGATTGTTATGAACAATAATAAACTACTCACACATAAGGTATATGTTTCCCAAATTGTTTTAAAGGATTAAAACTATGAACTACAAACCCTTTCGAAAATGAGAAACTTGAGTAATTGAAGTTAGGCAAACTTGAACGAAGAGAATGTTGTTACTTGATTTTTTTCAAGGAGAAGTGTTTTAATGTACTTCAAAAGATAATTACTCTATTTTTATACTACGGGTATTGTGTGACTTTTGTAAAAGAAACGGATCTTTTAAAAGAGTAATACATGAAGTACTTTGGGGCTAACAACCCGAACTTGTTAACATAATGTAGAAAGTACCTTGTGTGAATAACTTGATTGTATTGGTTTGTGATAGTCTTGTAATATTTTCTTGTTGACTTGATAAGTAAACATGTTAGGATGCTACGTGAGTTAGTATCTTGTGATATTTGTGTAAAGGGTTTTTCCTTGTCAGGCTTATGTTGTTTAGCAATAAGCGGTTATGTTGATATTATATCATTCATAACTCCGGTTAAGCCGCCCACGCGGTAGTAGTCGCGTCGATGGACCTATGATTCGAGAATACCTTATGCGGTCTCAGATGGCCTATGCGCTGCGGAGTTCCGTGTTAGTATGCGCCCTCGTGGTCACGCGGTTCTTGTAGCCGTGCGGACGACGAGTCTAGACGCCGCCGGAGTAGCTACCCTCGATGCGGGGTTATACCTCACGCGGCCTATCTGCTTGGCCTATGCGAGTCGCGGAAGTTCCGTGACTAGACGCGCACATTAGATATCATGCGCGAGTGGCGCTTTGATCATGTGACGGCCAGACAGATCTCATGATACGATTTATGACTTTGTTGAGTACTGGGTTTTAGTAGTCGGCTATGCCTTCGCATTTACCCCGCACGGTTCTATTGTGATGACTTTGAGGCACGAGTCCTCGACTTGACATGATCGCTTATTTATTGGAATCGTAGTTTTGGCTTATCATATATGTCTCCCGCCTTATATAGACTACTATGATTTCATTTACGATTTTCAGCCACATACTTGGTACTGGCCAGATCGACTTCGGGCCGCTCATGCCGCAGTAAAGGTACTCCTACCGCTGATCCTCGTTTTAGGATCACCGCTTCATTGGAAAGCTCCGCTTCTCCTAAGCTTAGCATTTTGGTATGGTCCCCGTCGTTGTAGATATTTGTATTCAGGTATGGCGGGCCCCGTCCCGCCATTGTTGTTTTAAACTCTTAGGTCCAGACTGCTGTAAGGTCGACGCAACTGCTCATTTTGGGTTATTTATATACATTATGCCGAAAGGCAACTTTTTTCCGTAAACCGTGTCTTATTTATACCGTTTCATATCTTGGTTGTTTTATATTCCGCCGTTTTTCTCTCGATATATGACTACTGGGTGCCGGGTAAGGCACGACCACGCCCCGAACGGTCGTGACAAGAGGTTCTCGTAGCCGGCTTTCGCATTTGCCGGCCAATTGAATATGCCGGCCGTTCTCGTAGCTATGCCTTCGCATTTGCCCAGACGGTTTATGACACGTGTGGTACCGTGTTCATGGTACTCTGGTGTTGTTATATCATGATCACGGCAGCTGGCGGGGAATTCCACGCATGATTGATATTGTGGCGTGAGACCCATGGTTATATTTGAGTGACGACTTTGAGGTGCGAGTCCACGACTTGATATGATCGCTATACATCAGGTAATCGTAGTTTGGTTATCATACATGTCTCTGCTTTATATGATCGTTATGATTCCATTACGCATTTTCGCCACATACTCGTACCACAGATCGACATCCTTCGGGCCGCGTTCATGCCGCAGTAGAGGTACACCATTGTTGATCCTCGCCATAGGATCACTGCTGCGTTTTGGGAAGCTCCGCTTCTCCGAGGCTTATCTTTTGGTATAAATTCTCACACATTGTAAGTACTTGTACATTCAGGGGTATGGCGGGGCCCTGTCCCGTCGTAGTTGTTATAAAAAACTCTTAGAGGTCTGTAGTACTGTTGTGAGTTGGGCTTGTAAATGATAACTGTTCGGATTTTATATATATGCAGAAAGGTGACCGTTTTGGTTAGCCTGTTTCTTATTTTATATCTTGTTTCATGTCTATGATTTTATTTCATGGTTTTTCTCTCGATGTGTTATCACTAGGGTGCCCGGTAAGACACTACCATGCCCGAGGCCTGGTTCGTGACAAAAGTGGTATCGAGCGCTAATCCTCTGAAAGTGTCTGGCATCCGTATCTAGTAGTCTTGATTATCGCGTGTTAGGCACCACACCTATAATCGTGAGGCTATAGGATATTTAGGATTGGTTTCCATTCTTCTCACTCCGAGATCGTGCCTTAGAGTCAGTTATAAGTTGGACTCCTCCGACATATTCTTATGTGCCGCTTATGCCTCCACGCAGTGCAACCAGGCCTGGCGGCAAGGCAAACAGAGGAGCCGCGAGTAGAACACGTAGGGTCATGAGGCGCAGCCCACCACACCGGCGTGGTACTTCGTGGGAGTTCATGACGCCACCCAAAGCAGAGTTTAGCACAGCGACATCAATTTCTACTGAGGCCATGATACCTGAGCCTCCAGCTCCACGACCAGGAGCAGAGAATATGGATTACAAGGAGATAGTCCAGTTACTAGCTAGGATCGTGGCTAGGCGTGAGGACAGACGAGAGTCGGAGGTTTCGGTAATACCGGTGGTTCACCCTAGATCCGATAGTTTGAGACTTCGGGACGTCTTGAGTTGCAGTCCAACAGATTTCTATGGGTCGAGAACTGAGGAAGATCCTCAGGAGTTTATTCGACAGCTACAACGGATCATGAGAGTAATTAAGGCCTCAGAGGCCGAGTCAGTAGTATCGGGTCGACGGCCGCGTGATACCGCAATGATCGTTTGATTCACGGAACTATCCCGGGAGCATGCGCTCAGCCATGTGGACGAAGTTCTCGAGGCGTTCTTAGCCATTTCTTGCCTCCGCAGATGGCGAGGGCTCGCCGATAGGTTTTGATGTCGAGGCGAATCCGCGACGGTTCGGGAGTACAATGTAGTTTGACTCATCGCTCGCACGTCCCCACTTTAGTGGCAGACATGGAGGATAGAGTGCACCGATATGTCACAGGACTTGACGATTATTTAGCAGAGGGTTGCACGGGTGTAGCTCTTCAGCCGGGCATGGACATTTCCCGCATGCAGGCTTATGCGCAGCAGACGGAGGAACGTAGAGGTCGACGGAATGACCAAGATCAGCAGAAGAGGGCCAAGACAGCAGGGTCCTTTGGTAACTTTCGAGGCAGGCAGCCTCAGCAGCAGACTGAATATATACCTCAGCCGGTACAAAGTGCTCCTCCACAGTCTTCAGGACGTTCGGGATGTTCAGGAGCAGGTCAGGGCTCCAAGGTTTCAGGATTTTGGGGGGAACAGGGATGTTAGTCAGATGAGACCACCCCTACCTCGGTATGGCCATTGTGATAGGTTCCATACTGGGGAGTGTCATGTTATTCAGGGAACTTGCTTTACCTGCGGCCGGCAGGGCCATTTTGCGAAGAAGTGTCCGAACAGAGGTAGCGTGGATGTTACGACTCAGCCTTCGGGATCAGTGGCTGGTTCATCACCTTCCATAGCTATGCGCCCAGCAGGGCAGGATTATGATTAGAGCCACAAAGGGAAAGTGAAGCAGTAGTTACAGGTATATCCTTAACCCTCTAGAGATTAGTATGCATGATAAGATGATTTTATGGTTAAGTGTTATGTTCGGATTGCATTGTGTAAATTGTGATTTAGAGAACATGGTTAGTTGAAAAGGTAAGTTTGGGGACAGGGAAATTGTGAGCCTTAGAATATTACACATGGAGACCTTAGATGCGAGGCCCTCTTGAGTAAAAGATTTACGGTTGATCTTTGTCGGAGTACCTAGTATACGTGGAGTATATTTGTGTGATAAGTCCATGAGTGGTGTGAAATGAAAGTGGGTAGTTAAGCTAAGGAGACCACTAGGTTTTCGTGACTTGAATAGTGAGATTTTTTCGTACCGGGAACAAGAGTTTGGTACGAAATGGGTCAGGTTGAGGCAAGATCGCGGCTTGCTGATTTAGAACTCGAGGAGGAGAGAGGCGGACTCCCAGTTACTGCGCGCGATCGTATACTATTAGCGAGGAGTCCCACTATCGAATCCAAGAGGTTTGAAGCAAGGAGTGCTCACCAGATCCCACCCCAGTGAAAAGATCTCTCGCATCACAGCCTATTCTATTCTCTACTCTCTACCAGCTTCTGAAATGAGGTGGGGTCAGTTTGAGGTAGTCCCGCTAGGTGATAGGGTCACGAGGGTGCTAGGTCCAAGTTTAGGTAACCATCGTACGAGTTCGTAGATGTGTTCGACCAGAATCAGATCGAGAAGGTCGGGAATGGCCTTAAAGGAAATTGAGGCTAGTAAGATGACCAAGTTTGGAGGTAGTAACTCCAAGGTATTGGAAACTGAAGAGATGACGGAAATGTAGTACATGTACTATAAGGAGTTTGGGTATACGAGAAGGGTACGACGAGTAAGGGAAGAAGCGAACAGGTGTTAAGAAAATGGAAGTGATCATTTCTTTTGTGAAGTGAAGGTGCGAAAGGAGTATCCTTTAGACCATGGGTGGGAGCTTTTGTGATGTTAGAGGTGATTCCTCGTAGGCTCGGATTTGAGTTTGGCGCATGTGTTATATTATGGCCATGTGTGGCATAATTGGTTTTGTAAGTATAGTAGTGAGGACGATACCGGCGCATGTGTGTTTGGAGACTTAGAAGGAACATTCGGGATGAATGTTTCTAAGGGGGGAAGAATGTTATACCCCGTAGTTCCAGGGTATGTATGTGAGGACGTACATACGAGAATATGACATTAATATTTGAAAGGAAGAAAGATTTGATTTTCCGACGGAAAATTTTCCGGATTTTGTGAAGGAAAAAGGTTCGTTAATGAGAATTGGATTACCAGATTTAGTATACGGACTTCTGGGAATATAATATAATTATGGAATTTTATTTCCAGATTTGGTCACGTGGGGCCCACGGGAGAAATTTACGGTTTTGCGGGGCCCACTTTGTTTTCGAGATTTTGGCCATTATAGATATTTTCGGGAGATGAAATATTTTGGACGAGTAGGAGGGCAACACGTGTCACCCCCTTAGGTGGCCTTGGCCGAAATGTATATGCCATGTGGCCTCTTGGCCGATTTTTGTAGACAAGTGGCAAACCACTTGTCTCAAGCTTTGTGTAGGCATGTGGATGGTGGGACCCACACACACTTGTCCCCCAATCTCACCACACACTTGCCTTGATCCTAGCCCTTGATTTCCCTATAAATTCCCCCTTGATGCAAGACTTATTCATCCAACACTTAGATAATTTCCAAAGTTTAAAATTCTCCCTCCCTCCCTTGTTGTAGCTCACGACAATTAGCCCCCCTCTTGACCAAAAGTTGTCCAAAAATCCTTAAACTTTTAAGTGTTCTTCCTTAAGGTGTTAGGAAGATCGTGAACCAAGAGTTTGAAAAGATTATACACCCCCTTGGCCGAAAGTTGGTAGTGTTGGAACCTAAGTGTTCTTCACTTTTTGGAGTTGGATCTTGAAGAGGAGTTGGTTAGGAGCTTCTAAGGGTTACTTGGAGCGGGTTGGAACGTAAGGAATTGGAGCTAAACATTGCTAAGGATCGACTTATAATCTTGGATAATTTTGGGCTTATCGAGGTAATGATCTTTGTCCTTCTATTGTAATTGGAGATTACATGTTGTAGTAGTTAATAGTTGAGTATATCATATGTGGAAAGAAGATTGAAAAGAATTGGACTATGTTGTATATAGTGGGGCAGAATATTACACGTCCAGTTAGACGTGTAATCCCCTTTAAGATTGTTGTATTACTGCGCCTTAAATGTGGCATGTTGGCTATTGATATCGGACCTTGTAAAAGGTGGAGGTAAGTAGATACGGGGGAGGTGCTGCCCAATTTTCCGTAGAATAAGGAACCTTATACTTAGAATTATTCTACGAAGAGAACTAGAAGTTGATAGATGTATTGTGGTTATTATAGGTGGATTTTCTACGCGCGGCATACTCGACTTGGCTTGTGGATTAAGCCGAAGAGGTTTGTGATTCTTCCTATCCTCTTGAGCATGATTATTTGTGAAATATATAGTGCGGTAGACGCATGTGTGTTAAAGAAGTTTGATTTCCTTTTTGTGTCCTTGACTTGATGTTATACCCCGTATTTCCAGAGTACGTATGTGAGGACGTACGTACAATTGTGTAAGCCCGAATTATGTTAGGGACGAAAATTGTGAGCTCCTACGAAAAGAATTGTTTTTCCGATGGAAAATTTTCCGAACCTTGTAAGGGAATTTTACGTTTTCAAGAATTTATTTATTTTGGATTTTTCCGAGAGATGAAATATTTTGGACCAACGAGAGGGCGACATGTGTCACCCTCAAGTGGACGGTTTGGTGGACGAATTTGTGGACAAAAGTTGGCACATTTTTTTCATTTTAAAGCCCTAAAACATTTGGTCAATGTCTTGCTAGATATTTGTGTAGTAGATGGATAAGTGGGACCCACACAACACTTGTCCAAATCTTCACCCTCCACTTGCTTGAATCTTGACCATGGACTTCCCTATAAATACCCCTTGTGTGCAAGACTTATTCTTCATCCCTTAAACATTTTTCCAAGTCTCAAAACTCCCTCCCCCTTAGTAAAGCTCTCGTCCAACACTCCTCCCTCCTCCTCGTGTTCTCGCCAAACACACCCCACCCCCTTGGTAGAAAAATCTCTCCAAAGTATTGTTACTATTCCCAAATACCTTAGCCAGAATCCCTTGTAGTATTCCCAAGTTACCTCTATACTTAGAGCCCGAAAATACTACTATATTTCTTTTAATAAAAAACGAAACCCTAGGAAAATCTTCATTGTTGGTTGAAGTATTAAGTAGAAGTTGTATAGAACTTCTAAGGGTTTCTTGGAGCGAATTGGAGCGTACAGAATAAGAGCTAAACCTTGCTCAGGATAGACTTTAATCTTGGATAATTTTGGGCTTATCGAGGTAAATATATTTGTCCTTCTATTGTAATTGGAGATTACATATCATAGTAGTTTAGAATTAAGTATAAAATTTATAGAAGGATGGTATAAAAGAAGAGAATTGAACTGTAATTACATAGGACTGTATTTACAGTAGACTTGAGTAGTTTGACGGGTAGGGAAGTGCGACCCAATTTTCCGTAGAAGTAAGAACCTTCTGCTTAGAATATTCTACAGAGTAGTCTAGACATTGATAGACGTATTTGACTATTATAGGTTGATACTCTGCGCGCGACATATTCGACTTGGCAGGTGGATTTCGCCGAGGAGGTATGTGATTCTTCCTATCCTCTTAAGCATGATATTTTAAAATATATATAGTACGGTAGACGTACGTGTGTTAACTGAACGTGGTTTTACTTCGATGTCTTTTGACTTGAGTTTTAAATAATAAGAAGAATCTTGAAGTATTTCAAAAGAATTATGAATCGTTTTTGTAAGAAGAGTAATACTTGGTTTTTAAAAGCTTAAGAGTTATGCTAGCTTTATGGGAAGTTAGGTATAACGACTTAAGAAAGATAAAAGGAACGGTTTACTTAATTGTTTATGAAAGTCTTGTATTGATTTCGGAAAAGGGAAATAAGTATCGAACAAACCACTGCAGCGCTAATAAAGGAAAATGTATCGACTAAGTAAGTATTATCGAAACCAGTAGAAACCCCCATCTGCATAGAAGCTAAGATAAGACAAAATTGTATTACACTTCCTAGATCATGACTGCTTTAATAAGATCATTAATAAACAAGTTTTGATTTTCTTAAAAAGTTCAAAGTAAGGACTTGATTTATAAAAGACAAAGACTTGAAAATTTGAAGTGTTTTCATTGAAAAAGGAAGGCATGCTTTTGTCTTAAGTTGGTTCAAAAAGAAGGTAGGGAAGTTGTTTGGGTTTACTTAAAAAGATAGTCACTCTACTTTTGATACTACGGGTATCGTGTGCCTTTTGTGAAAGAAACGGATCTTTTAAAGAGTTAATGTATGAAGTACTTTGGGGATAAAAACCCGAACTTGTTGACATAAAATAGAAAGTACCTTGTGTGAATAACTTGACTATGTTGGTTTGTGATAGCCTTGTAATACTTTCTTGTTGGTTTGATAAGTAAACATGTTATGATGCTACGTGTGTTATGTCACGACCCGATCTCGGGCCCGTGACTGGTGCCTTACCCCGGGCACCCTAGTGATTCAACATCAGAGAAAATCAGCGGAAAGAAAAACTTAAAAAATGAAACAAGATATATGATAAGAACAGGATAACCAAAACGGTCACCTTTCAATAATATATATACAAATCTTTCAAACCGAACAGTTTAATCCTTTTTACAAACCCTGCCCACAACAAGATTACATGCACTTAAGAGTTTTTATACAACATGACGGACAGTGGCCCTCGCCATACCCCGAATGTACAAGTACCTACAAAGGACAGGACTATACCAAAAGATAAGCCTCCGAGAAACGGAGCTTCCCGATACGCGAATCGTGATCCTATGAGCGAGGATCAACGATCATGTTCCTCTACTGCGGATGAACGCAGCCCAAGGAGGTCGACAACAGTACCAAGTATGTGAAATCAAAATATTGTAAATGAAATCATAGCTTTATATAAAGGTGAGACATGTATGATAACCAAACTACAGTCCATAATAAATAAGCAGTCATGTAAGTCAGGGACTCACGCCCTCAAAGTCATCACTCAAATATAACTATGGGTCTCACGCCCCCAACATCAATCATGCCCGTGGAATACCTTCCTCACTGTCGGCAGTCTATGATATAATAACACCAAGGAGTACATATAAACACCAAGTCCTACCTGAGTCATAAAACTGTAAGGGGCAAGTACGAAGGCTAACCACCAGATACCAAAGCCGTATCATCAACTGACCGGGGCAAGTGCGAAAGCCAACTACCAGATACCAAAGCCGTACTAACAATACTATACAATCAAACCACAGAGCTGATACGGGGCAAGTACGAAGCCGACTACCGATACTGGCGTCGTGTCACGAAATGACCGGGCAAGTACGGTGGCTAACTACCAGATACCAAGGCGTCAGATCACGAGACTCCGCCACGGCCGATACGGCAAGTACGAAGCCGACTACCAGATACCGCGCCGTGTCACGAGCCGACCGGCAAGTACGAGGGCTAACTACCGGATACCAAGGTCAGATCACGAGACTTCGCCACTAAACCGAATCAGGCAAGCGCGAGGGCTAACTACCGTGTACCAAGGCCGAATCACCACGAGACGGCAAGTACGAAGCCGACCACCGATACCAAGGCCGAATCAAGAAGAAACCTCACGGAGAGCTAGTCCATGGAATAATACTATCACCGCGAGCGCATCTGCGGAATTCTCCGTCACCGCCAGACGCCCAAGTAATATCATAACAAATCAGCCGGCCCTCCATTGAGAGACGCGGTGGTATAGAAATACAATGCTAGCACGACAAGGCTATCACACACAAACATATGAAAGTTACACACAACCCAAGGTACTTTCATTTTATGCCAAAGTCCAGGTTTTAACCCCAAAGTACTACGTACGTTAAATTCTTTTTAAAAGATCCATTTCTTTTACGAAGATCACCCGATGCCCGTATTGTAAAAATAGAGTGACTAACATTTTTAAGTAAACCAAAACACTTCTCCTTTAAAGTCAAGTTACCACTTTAAAACCACTGATAAAACCACTCTTTTGTTTTCATAAGGTCGTTATAACTAACTTCCCATAAAGCTGTTATAACACTTTATGTTTTAAACCAATTTAAGACAAAACAATGCCTTTCTTTTAAACCAAAAACTCTTCAATTTCCTCAAGTCTCTTTTAGAAATCAAGTTCCTTACTTATTCTCATTTCCGAAATCAGTAAACATTATTCTTTAAAAACCAAGTACTTATTACTCACGAATGAGGTGTCACACTTCTTAACAACTTTCATATCAATTCAATTAAGTCAAGTCTCTTATCTTTTAAGATTAAGTCTCTTAACTTCTAAAATCAATAAATCATTCTTTTATCTTTCTTAAGTCGTTATACCTAACTTCCCATAAAGCTAGTATAACTCTTAAGCTTTTAAAACCAAGTATTACTCTTCTTTCGAAAATGATTCTTAATTCTTTTGAAATACTTCAAGATTCTTATTATTCAGGCTTAAGTCAAAAGACATTGCAGTAAAACTACGTTCAGTTAACACACGTACGTCTACCGTACTATATATATATATATATACTTTTAAAATATCATGCTCAAGAGTATAGGAAGAATCACATACCTCGCGACGATTATCGACTATAAGCAAATAGCTCCAAAGTATTGTAATCCGGCTAGCCCTTTCCACCCTTCGAGTAGAATACGCTACTTGCAGTACTTCAACCTATAACGATCATACAAGTCTATCAACGTCTAGACTAATCTGCAGAATAATTCTAGATACATATTCCTTATTCTACGGAAAATTGGGCAGCACTACCCTACCCGCCAAACTACACAAGTTCATCAGAATACAAATTCCATGTAAGTACTGATTTCTTCTTTAACATTCTTCTGATGTGATATCAATCAATTCTCTTCTTTTATACCATACTTCTATATATCTTATACTCACTTCTATACAACTACAGTATGTAATTTTCAATTACAATAGAAGGACAAGAGTATTTACCTCGATAAACCCAAAATTATCCAAGTTTAATGTCGCTCCTGAGCAACGTTTAGCTCCTACTCCGAGTGCTCCAATCCGCTCCAAACAACCCCTTAGAAGTTCTACGCAACTTCTACTTAACACTTCAACCGACTATGAAGGTTTTCCTTAGGGTTTCGTTTAGTGGCTAAAGGAAAGTATAATGGTATTTCCGGGCTCTACGTATAGAGGTAACTTTGGAAAGTACTACAAGGTATATGGGCTAGAGTATTTGGGCATTATAACAATACTTGGAGAGTATTTTTATACCACAAAGGGGGGTATTATACGAAAACAACTAGGCTAGGGGTATACTCTGCCAAGGCCTCACAAAGGGATGAGCCTGACGAATTCTACACTTAAGGGGGAGAGAGTTTTTAGACTTGGAAAATGATTTGTGGATGAAGATTTAGTCTTGAATTGGAGGGGTATTTATAGGCCAACCAATGGCCAAGATCAAGACAAGTGGTGGGCAAGTGTAGGGTGAAGATTTGGACATGTGTTTGTGGGCCCCACTTGCTCATCTACTACACAAAATATCTAGCCAAACATTGACCAAATGTTTAAGGCATGAAACATTAAAAAAACGTGCCAATGGAGCCCATGGATTGCCGTCCACTTGAGGGCCAAGTGTCGCTCTCTCGTTGGTCCAAAATATTTCATCTCTCGGAAAAATCCGCAAAAATTATAAATGACATAGCCGGAATTTTCCCTTCGCAAAGTTTGGAAAACATTTCGTCGGAAAACGATTCTTTTTGCTAGTTGTGCACAAAATTACGTCCGTTAGTCTACTTTAAGGCTTAAACTTTTGTACGTACGCCATCACGTACATACTCTGGAAATACGGGGTATAACATTCTCCCCTCCTTAGAAAGATTCGTCCCGAATGTTCCTTCTCAAGACGGATAACAATAAGTTCCTCTTAACAAGTTGCCAATGCCACACCTGGCCATATAACACACGCGCAATTACTTAACCCAAGTCAACGAGGAATCACTTCTAGCATTACAAAAGCTTCCACCCCCGGTCTAAAAGAATTCCCATCGCACCTTTACTTCACAAAGATCGATCGTTTTATTCTCTCAAAGACATGTTTACTTCTTTCCTTACTCGTCGCACTTTCTCGAACACTTGAACTCTTTCTAGTATACGGACCATACTTCGCCATCGCTCAGCCTCAAAATTTCTGGAGCCACTACCTCCAAACTTGGTCATCTTACTAGCCTCGATCTTCTTTAAGGCCATTCCCGGCCTTCACAATCCGATTCTGGTCGAACATATCCACGAACTCATACGATGGTCATCTAAACTTGGGCCTAGCACCCTCGTGACCCTACCACCTGGCGGGACCACCTCAACCGACTTACCACAACATACAGGCCGCGGGTTGACCCGCACCCAGACTAACCCGACTCGCTATCGCGCCAAACACTTGTTCCTTGATCCGAACAATCTTACCTATCCAAGTCCAAGGCTACCACTTTCATCTTACACAACCCATGGAATTATCCCACAATACATTTATACGCATACCAAGTATTTGACAAAGACTAACAGTAAAATCTTTTATTCAAGCCTACTTTACATCTAAGGTCTCAACGTGTAATATTCTAAGGTTCATACCTTCCCCGTCCCCATACTTATTCTTTCAACTAACCATGTCTCTAAACCACAATATACACAATGCTATCTCGTACATAGTACTCAACATATAATCATCGCATCACGCATGCTAAACTCTGAGGTTAAGGATATACTGAAAAGATAGGCGGTTCAAAGGACCGCTAAAATCGAACTTCTACCGCGACCGCCGTGGCTGCCATGTATGAGCATCCCGCCTAGCTATGGAAGGTGAAGAACCCGCAATCGATCTCAGTGCTGTGCTATCCTACCAAGCTACCCCGGCCTGACGATCTCGCCAAATGGCCCTTTTGGCCGCAAGCATAAAAATATCACAAATTAGTACGACATTCTACCTTATGAATTTTTCCTCAACGGCCACACTGAGACAAGGGTGACCTTATCCGCGAGCATTCCTACTCCTCAAAACACAAACACAGGAGCCCCGACTTCCGGAATATCCCAAACGTCCCAAGATCGCGAGGACCACTCAGACAAGTGAGGTACATAACTAGCTCTTCTGAGGCGGTGCGCCTCGAAAGTTATCGAAGGACTCGCTGCTCGCCCTTCTTCGCTGATCTTGGTCATTCCGTCGACCTCTCCGCCTCACACCTGGTCATAAGCTGCGCACGGGCAATGTCCATGCCCGGTGAAGAGCTACACCCGCGCAACTCTCGCCAAATAATCGCCGAGCCTCGTGACATAGCGGTGCACTCGCCCTCCATATCGCTACTAACGCGGGACATACCGAGCCAATGAGTCGAACTCCACATTGTACTCACGAACCGCACGCCCGCTTCGCTCAATACTAAAAATTGGCTGCCCGAGCCCTCTCGCTCGCGAGGCAAGAAATGTGCAAGAAATGCCTCCGAGAACTCGTCCCAAATAGCTGGAGGCGCATGCTCCCCCCGGGACAGCTCCCACGAATCAAACCAGTCGACTGCAGTATCACGCAGCCGATGTGAACCTAAGACCACTGACTCGGTCTCCGAAGCCTTGATCACTCTCATGGTCCGCTGTAACTGTCTGATGAACTCCTGCGGATCATCCTCAGGCCTCGATCCATAAAACACTGGCGGGCTGCAACTCAGAAAGTCCCGCAGTCTCAAACTATCCGCTCTCGGGTGAATTACGGGTACTCTGCGTCACGGAATCGCTGCATCCAGCTTATCCTCGTGCCTTGCTACTATCCTGGCCAATAACTGGGCCATCTCCTTGTACCCCATCTCTTCTGCTCCAGGCTGTGGGACTGGAGGCTCCGGTACTGTGGTCTCAGCAGCCACTGCGGCGGCTCTAAACTCTACTGAGGCTGGCGGCGTCGCAAAACTCGCCGTCTGAAGCACTATCTCAGGTAATGACTGGGCCTGCGCCCCCGTACTCCTCTGTATCCTACCAGCAGTTTCCTCGGCTGCCTTTCCCATCTGGGCCCGGGTTGCCTTGCGCGGAGGCATAACTGGTAAAAACGAAATGCGTCAGAGGGGTCCAACTTATAACACAGCTCTAAGGCACGATCTCAGAATGAGAAGAATGGAAACCAATCCTAAATGTCCTGCAGCCTCCTGATTATAGATGTGGTGCACAACACACCGATAATCAAGACTCTACTAGACACGGTCTGTAGACACTTTCCGAGGATTAACTGCTCTGATACCACTTTTGTCACTACCCGATCCCGGGCCCGTGACTGGTGCCTTACCCCGGGCACCCTAGTGATACAACATCAGAGAAAATCAGCGGATTTAAAAACTTAAAAAATGAAACAAGATATATGATAAGAACAGGATAACCAAAACGGTCACCTTTCAATAATATATATACAAATCTTTCAAACCGAACAGTTTAATCCTTTTTACAAACCCCGCCACACTTGTGATACTACGGACCTCTAAGAGTTTTTATACAACATGACGGATAGGGCCGCCATACCCACGAATGTACAAGTACCTACGATGTGAGGACTATACCAAAAGATAAGCCTCAGAGAAACGGAGCTTCCCGTCTGGCTTGTGATCCTATGGCGAGGATCAACGGCGGTGTTCCTACTGCGGCATGAACGCACTCGAAGGAGGTCGATCTGACAACAGTACCAAGTATGTGGCGAAAAATCAGAAATGAAATCATACCAGTCTATATAAAGCAGGAGAAATGTATGATAACCAAACTACAGTCCATAATAAATAAGCAGTCATGTAAGTCAGGGACTCACGCCCTCAAAGTCATCACTAAAATATAACTATGGGTCTCACGCCCCCAACATCAATCATGCCCGTGGAATACCTTCCTCACTGCCGGAAGTCTATGATATAATAACACCAAGGAGTACATATAAACACCAAGTCCTACCTGAGTCATAAAACCGTACGGGGCAAGTACGAAGGCTAACCACCAGATACCAAAGTTGTATCATCAACTGACCGGCAAGTCACGAAGCCAACTACGATACCAAAGTCGTACTAACAATACTATACAATCAAACCACGGAGCGTCGGGCAAGTCGAAAGCCGACTACGGATACTGCGCCGTGTCACGAGTCGACCGGCAAGTACGAGGGCTAACTACGGATACCAAGGCCGTATCACGAGACTCCGCCACGGCGTCACGGGGCAAGTCTGGCCGACTACGGATACCAGCGCCGTGTCACGTGGCCGGCAAGGCAAATCGAGGGCTAACTACCGGATACCAAGGTCGTATCACGAGACTTCGCCACTAAACCGAGCAGGGCAAGTGTGAGGGCTAACTACGTGTACCAAGGGCGAATCACCACGAGGCGGCAAGTCGGCCGACCACCAGATACCAAGGCCGAATCAGTAAGAAACCTCATGGAGAGCTAGTCCATGGAATAATACTATCAACAGGAGCGTACCCGTGGAATTCTCCGTCATTGCCGGTACGTCCAAGTAATATCATAACAAATCAGCCTACCCATCGAGAGACGCGGTGGTATAGAAATACAATTCTAGCACGACAAGGCTATCACACGCAAACATAGGCAAGTTACACACAACCCAAGGTACTTTCATTTTATTCCAAAGTCCAGGTTTTAACCCCAAAGTACTACGTACGTTAAATTCTTTTTAAAAGATCCATTTCTTTTACGAAGATCACCCGATGCCCGTATTGTAAAAATAGAGTGACTAACATTTTTAAGTAAACCAAAACACTTCTCCTTTAAAGTCAAGTTACCACTTTAAAACCACTGATAAAACCATTCCTTTGTTTTCATAAGGTCGTTATAACTAACTTCCCATAAAGCTGTTATAACACTTTATGTTTTATACCAATTTAAGACAAAACAATGCCTTTCTTTTAAACCAAAAACTCTTCAATTTCCTCAAGTCTCTTTTAGAAATCAAGTTCCTTACTTATTCTCATTTCCGAAATCAGTAAACATTATTCTTTAAAAACCAAGTACTTATTACTCACGAATGAGGTGTCACACTTCTTAACAACTTTCATATCAATTCAATTAAGTCAAGTCTCTTATCTTTTAAGATTAAGTCTCTTAACTTCTAAAATCAATAAATCATTCTTTTATCTTTCTTAAGTCGTTATACCTAACTTCCCATAAAGCTAGTATACCTCTTAAGCTTTTAAAACCAAGTATTACTCTTCTTTCGAAAACGATTCTTAATTCTTTTGAAATACTTCAAGATTCTTATTATTCAGGCTTAAGTCAAAAGACATTGCGGTAAAACTACGTTCAGTTAACACACGTACGTCTACCGTACTATATATATATATATATATATATACTTTTAAAATATCATGCTCAAGAGTATAGGAAGAATCACATACCTCGCGACGATTATCGACTATAAGCAAATAGCTCCAAAATCGCATGTCCGCTAGCCCTTTCCACCCTTCGAGTAGAATCGCTACTTGCGATTTCAACCTATAACGGTCATACAAGTCTATCAACGTCTAGATCCTCTGAGAATAATTCTAGATACTGATTCCTTATTCTACGGAAAATTGGCGCACTACCTACCCGCCAAACTACACAAGTCTCAGTAAATACAATCTATGTAAGTCTGATTCATTCTTCTTTAATATTCTTCTGATGTGATATCAATCAATTCTCTTCTTTTATACCATCCTTCTATATATCTTATACTCACTTCTATACAACTAGTGTATGTAATTTCCAATTACAATAGAAGGACACGAGTATTTACCTCGATAAGCCCAAAATTATCCAAGTTTAAATGTCGGTCCTGAGCAACGTTTAGCTCCTAATCTGGGTGCTCCAACCCGCTCCAAACAACCCTTAGAAGTTCTACACAACTTCTTCTTAATACTTCAACTCGCTATGAAGATTTCCTTAGGGTTTCGTTTAGTGGCTAAAAGAAGTATAATAGTATTTCTGGGCTTTTAGTATAGGCGTAACCTTGGAATACTACAAGGTATTTGGGCCAAGGTATTTTGGAATAGTAACAATACTTGGAGAATACTTTTCTACCAAGGGGGGGGGGGTATTTTACGAAAACTACTAGGCAAGGGGGTTATACTCTCGGCCAAGGCCTCACAAAGGGGGAGGGGAGCCTTGGACGAATTCTACACTTAAGGGGGAGAGAGTTTTTAGACTTGGAAAATGATTTGTGGATGAAGATTTAGTCTTGCATTGGAGGGGTATTTATAGGCCAACCAATGTCCAAGATCAAGAAAAGTGGTGGGCAAGTGTAGGGTGAAGATTTGGACATGTGTTTGTGGGCCCCACTTGCTCATATACTACACAAAATATCTAGCCAAACATTGACCAAATGTTTAAGGCATGAAACATTAAAAAAACGTGACAATGGAGCCCATGGATTGCCGTCCACTTGAGGGCCAAGTGTCGCCCTCTCGTTGGTCCAAAATATTTCATCTCTCGGAAAAATCCGCAAAAATTATAAATGACATAGCCGGAATTTTCCCTTCGCAAAGTTTGGAAAACGTTTCGTCGGAAAACGATTCTTTTTGCTAGTTGTGCACAAAATTTCGTCCCTTAGTCTACTTTAAGGCTTAAACTTTTGTATGTACGCCCTCACGTACATACTCTGGAAATACGGGGTATAACATGTTAGTATCTTGTAACGTTTGTGTAAAGGGGGTTCCCTTGTTGTGCTTATGTTGTTTAACGATAAGCCGTTGTACTGCTATTATATCACTTACACCCCTGACTTGAAATTCCAGGGTCACCGCCGTCGAGGAATACCTCACGCGGTGCATGTGACCTATGCGGTGTGGGAGTTCGAGATTGATCATTCCGGTGTATTATCCCGATCGAGGAGTGCCTCATGCGGTGCGTGACTACGCGATGCGTGTGACTATGCGGACTTTGGGGTCCAGGAGGATGCCGCGGGTTAGCTACCGACGCGAGAATACCTCATGCGGGCCTATGTGGCCTATGCGAGTGCGGTAAGTTCGAGATTAGACGCGCACATTGATACCGAGGGCGAGTGGCGGCCGATCATGTGGCGCGGTCTAGAAAGACCTCGTGATACAGTTTTATAGCATTGTTGGTACTGTGGGTTTTAGTAGTCGGCTATGCCTTCGCACTTACCCCGAACAGTTTCATTCTGACACATGTGGGACCTGGTGTTCATGTGTATTCCTTGGTGCTTTTATATCAGGGACTGCCGGCAGTGAGGAAGGAATTCCACGGTCATGATTGATATTATGGGCATGAGACCCATGGTTATATTTGAGTGATGACTTTAAGGCGTGAGTCCCGACTTGACATATTTGCTA
The DNA here is from genome assembly GCA_029844215.1 of Przewalskia tangutica. NCBI lineage: Eukaryota > Viridiplantae > Streptophyta > Magnoliopsida > Solanales > Solanaceae > Przewalskia > Przewalskia tangutica. The sequence goes on from CM056718.1 coordinate 113,667,136, forward strand.
CATATTGTGTATCGTAAATTGGTTATCATATATGTACATTTTATATAGACTATTATGATTTCATTTACTGATATTTTGATTTCACATACTTGGTACTGTTATCGACCTCCTTCGGCTGCGTTATGCCACGTGTAGAGTACACGATTGTTGATCCTCGCTCATAGGGTCACAGTTCAGCGTTTTGGGAAGCTCCGTGTCTCCGGAGGCTTATCTTTGGTATAGTCCCATGTCGTTGTAGGTACTTACATTCAGGGGTATGGCGGGGCCCTATTCCGCCATTGTTGTTATAACATTCTTAGTGGTCTGTAGTACTGTTGTGGGCAGGGTTTGTAAAAGGGATGTAATTGTTCAAGTTTTTATATATATATGTCGAAAGGCAACTTTTCTCAGATAAACTGTTTCTCACTTCATATTGTTTCATGTCTTGTTTTATATTCCGCTGGTTACTCTGATGTATGTCTACTTGGGTGCCCGGGTAAGGCACGATCACGCCCGGTTCGGTCGTGACAAAAGTGGTATCAAAGCGATTAATCCTCGGAAAGTGTCTGCATCAGATCTAGTAGAGTCTTGATTATCGGTGTGTTGTGCACCACACCAATAATCAGGAGACTATAGGATATCTAGGATTGGTTTCCACTCTTCTCACTCTGAGATCGTGCCTTAGAGCTGTGTTATAAGTTGGACCCCTCTAACGTATTTGTTTTCCTTACCAGTTATGCCTCCGCGCAAGGCAACCCGGGCCCAGAAGGGCAAGGTAGCTGAGGGAGCTGCGAGTAGAGCACAGAGGGTTATGAGGGCATAGGCCCAATCATCACCTGAGGTGGTGCTTCATTCGGGGAGTTCTGCTACGTCGCCAGCCCCAGCAAAGTTTAGCACAGCGACAACAGTTCCTACTGCGGCCATGATATCTGGACCTTCGCCCACGACCCGATGAAAGTATGTATTGCAAAGAGACGACCACATTACTAGCTAGGGATTTAGCAACCGAGAGTATATTATGTACCGATTTATCGCGGCCTTGATGATTATCTAAAGAAGGGTTGTGCGAGTAGCTCTTGATCGGGCTTGAGCATGGCTGCGTGCGGTCTTATACGCAGGCGGTAGAAAGCGTAGGATCGGCAGGTTAACCAAGATCAGCGAAGAGGCGGTCGGCGAGTCCTTTGGTAACTTTCGAGGCGAATCGCCTCGCCAGATCGATATGCGCCTCGCCGAGCGAGTGGTCCTCGCATGGTTCGGGACGTTCGGGGTATGCGTGAGTTGGTCGAGCTCGGGGTTTCGTTCCACAGATACGTAGGTTCCAACGGCCGGATTCGATGGTTGAGAGGAAGGGTGTTAGCGGAGAGTCCACCCCTCGGTGTGGCGTTGTGGTAGGTGTCATTGTGAAGTGTCGTTCTTCGACGACTTGTTATGCTTGCGGCCAGCAGGCCATTTGTGAGAAATTGTCCGGCAGTGGCGCGGATGTAGAGACTCAGCCTTCAAGATCAGTGGCTAGTTCATCACCTTCCCTAGCTATGCGCCCAACAGGGCAGGATTGATTAGAACAACAAAGGGGAGTGAAGCAGTAGATACAAGTATATCCTTAACCCTCTAGAGATTAGTATGTGTGATAAGATGAGTATATTTTAAGTGTTATGTTCAGATAGCATTGTGTTAATTGTGATTAGAAATCATGGTTAGGTAAAAGGGTAAGATTGGGGATAGGGAAAGTGTGAGCCTTAGAGTTTTATACGTGGAGACCTTAGAGGCGAGGCCATCTTGAGTAAAAGATTTATTTTTATGTTTGACCCTTATCGGAGTGCATAGTATACGTGAGATATGTTTGTGTGATAAGTCCCTGAGTAGTGTGAAATGAAAGAGGGTAGTTGAGCTAAGAAGACCACTAGGTTTTCGTGACTCGATGGTGAGATTGTTCCGGATCGGGAAACAAGAGCTTGGCGCGATAAATGGGTCGGGTTGAGGCCAGATTGCGGGTCAACCCGCAGCCCGGTTTGAAGTAAGGAAAAATTGTGGTGGTCCCGCTTTGTGATAGGGTCACGAGGGTGTTAGGCCCAAGTTTAGTTAACCATCGTACGAGTTCGTGGATGCGTTCGACCAGTAGTCGGGCCGATGAGGTCAGCCCATCTTGTCTTTCAGTCAGAACTGTTTACTCGGCAGAGGGTTATGCGAGATGTTATATATCAGGAAGGTTGTAAGACTGCACGGGGTTCCTACTTTTACTTTATGACAGGCAGTGGAGCCTAGTTTACGGTTATTTCTTTTTATGGAGGTTTAATAGGCAAGGTTAGGAACTCAGGTGAGTCTCAGTATTGCATTCACCCTCGGGCCGGTATTTTTGATTTCATAGGTAGCTGTAAGGATTATTCGCCTCTTGTTGAGTGAGTATTATAATAGCTACCATTTCAGTATTCGGATGTCGCCTTATGAAGCCGGGTATGGGCGTAAGGGTAGGTTGCCAGTCGATTGGTTCGATGTTGGCAAGGTTCAGATAGTTGGTTCATACTTGATTCAGCAGGATGTGGATAGGGTGAAGCTTATCCATGAGAGGTTATTGGCAGCTCAGAGTCAACAGAAGTCGTGCGGATAATCGGCGTCGACACTTGGAGTTCAGGTTGACGGTGGGTTTTCTTGAAGGTACCACCCCGGAAGGGCGTGCCGAGATTTGGAAAGCGAGAAACTTAGCGAGGTACTTTGAGCATTTTGGATCATTTGGAGAATAGGCGGGTTGCCTATAAGTTAGCTTTGCCGTCCGACGTAGGAGGCGAGACGTCCGGTCTTTCATGTTGCTATGTTGGAAAAGTATCGAGATCCATCCAGAGTGTTCGATTAATGATGACCAAGTTGGAGATAGTAACCCGAGATTTTTAAAGCTGAAGCAATATGGAAAGGTGGTAAGTTTATTTAGGAAGTGTTCGAGTGTACGAGGAGGGTACGACGAGTAAGAGAATAGAAGTGATCATTACTTTTGTGAAGTAAAGGTGCGAAGGGAATATCTTTTAGACCTTGGGTGAGAGCTTTTGTGATGCTAGAGGTGATTCCTTGTGGACTTGGATTTAAGTATTTGCGCGTGTTGTATTATGGCCATGTGTGGCATTTGCAAACTGTTTAAGTTATGAGGAACTTTATCGTTATCTGTCTTGGGAAGGAACATTCGGGACGAATGTTTCTAAGGAGGGGAGAATGTTATACCCCGTATTTCCAGAGTATGTATGTGAGGACGTACGTACAATTGTGTAAGCCCGAATTATGTTAGGGACGAAAATTGTGAGCTCCTACGAAAAGAATTGTTTTTCCGACGGAAAATTTTCCGAACCTTGTAAGGGAATTTTACGTTTTCAAGAATTTATAATTTTGGACCAACGAGAGGGCGACATGTGTCACCCTCAAGTGGACGGTTTGGTGGACGAATTTGTGGACAAAAGTTGGCACATTTTTTTTTCATTTTAAAGCCCTAAAACATTTGGTCAATGTCTTGCTAGATATTTGTGTAGTAGATGGATAAGTGGGACCCACACAACACTTGTCCAAATCTTCACCCTCCACTTGCTTGAATCTTGACCATGGACTTCCCTATAAATACCCCTTGTGTGCAAAACTTATTCTTCATCCCTTAAATATTTTTCCAAGTCTCAAAACTCCCTCCCCCTTAGTAAAGCTCTCGTCCAACACTCCCTCCCCCCCTCCTTGTGTTCTCTCCGAAACACACCCCCCCCCCCCTTGGTAGAAAAATCTCTCCAAAGTATTGTTACTATTCCCAAATACCTTAGCCCAAATCCCTTGTAGTATTCCCAAGTTACCTCTATACTTAGAGCCCGAAAATACTACTATATTTCTTTTAATCACAAAACGAAACCCTAGGAAAATCTTCATTGTTGGTTGAAGTATTAAGTAGAAGTTGTATAGAACTTCTAAGGGTTTCTTGGAGCGAATTGGAGCGTACAGAATAGGAGCTAAACCATGCTCAGGATCGACTTTAATCTTGGATAATTTTGGGCTTATCGAGGTAAATATCTTTGTCCTTCTATTGTAATTGGAGATTACATATCATAGTAGTTTAGAATTAAGTATAAAATTTATAGAAGGATGGTATAAAGAAGAGAGAATTGAACTGTAATTACATAGAATTTGTATTTCTGATGAACTTGAAGTAGTTTGTGGTAGGAAGTCTTTGCCCAATTTTTCGTAGAAGTAAGAACCTTCTGCTTAGAATATTCTACAGAGTAGTCTAGACGTTGATAGACGTATTTGACTATTATAGGTTGATACTCTGCGCGCGACATATTCGACTTGGCAGGTGGATTTCGCCGAGGAGGTATGTGATTCTTCCTATCCTCTTGAGCATGATATTTTAAAATATATATAGTACGGTAGACGTACGTGTGTTAACTGAACGTGGTTTTACTTCGATGTCTTTTGACTTGAGTTTTAAATAATAAGAATCTTGAAGTATTTCAAAAGAATTATGAATCGTTTTTGAAAGAAGAGTAATACTTGGTTTTAAAAGCTTAAGAGTTATGCTAGCTTTATGGGAAGTTAGGTATAACGACTTAAGAAAGATAAAAGGAACGGTTTACTTAATTGTTTATGAAAGCCTTGTATTGATTTCGGAAAAGGGAAATAAGTATCGAACAAACCACTGCAGCGCTAATAAAGGAAAATGTATCGACTAAGTATTATTGAAACCAGTAGAAACCCCCATCTGCATAGAAGCCAAGATAAGACAAAATTGTATTACATTTCCTAGATCATGACTGCTTTAATAAGATCATTAATAAACAAGTTTTGATTTTCTTAAAAAGTTCAAAGTAAGGACTTGATTTATAAAAGACAAAGACTTGAAAATTTGAAGTGTTTTCGTTTAAAAAGGAAGGCATGCTTTTGTCTTAAGTTGGTTCAAAAAGAAGGTAGGGAAGTTGTTTGGGTTTACTTAAAAAGATAGTCACTCTACTTTTGATACTATGGGTATCGTGTGCCTTTTGTGAAAGAAACGGATCTTTTTAAAGAGTTAATGTATGAAGTACTTTGGGGATAAAAACCCGAACTTGTTGACATAAAATAGAAAGTACCTTGTGTGAATAACTTGACTATGTTGGTTTGTGATAGCCTTGTAATACTTTCTTGTTGGTTTGATAAGTAAACATGTTATGATGCTACGTGTGTTAGTATCTTGTAACGCTTGTGTAAAGGGGTTCCCTTGTTGTGCTTATGTTGTTTAACGATAGTCGTTGTCTTCGCTATTATATCACTTACACACGACTTGAAATTCGAGGGTTAGCGCCCCGTCGAGGAATACCTCATGCGGGTGCATGTGACCTATGCGGGCTGCGGGAGTTCGATTGATCATTAGGTGTATTATCCGTCACGAGTGCCTCATGCGATGCGTGTGACTATGCGGTCAGTGTGACTATGCGGACTTCGAGGTCGGGAGGATGTCGCGGGTTAGCTACCCCGACGCGAGAATACCTCATGCGGGCCTATGTGGCCTATGCGAGTGCGGTAAGTTCGAGATTAGACGCGCACATTGATCACGAGGCGAGTGGCGGCCGATCATGTGCGCGGTGCAGAAATACCTCGTGTCTGATTTTATAGCATTGTTGGTACGTGGGTTTTAGTAGTCGGCTATGCCTTCGCACTTACCGTGCGGTTTTATTATGACCGCAGTGGGACCGGTGTTCATGTATTCCTTGGTGCTTTTATATCATGGATCGCGGTGAGGAAGGAATTCCACGCATGATTGATATTGTGGGCATGAGACCCATGGTTATATTTGAGTGATGACTTTAAGGCGTGAGTACGACTTGACATATTTGCTTACATATTGTGTATCGTAAATTGGTTATCATATATGTCTTCTGCTTTATATAGACTATTATGATTTCATTTCTGATATTTTGATTTCACATACTTGGTACTGTTGTCTTGACCTCCTTGGGCTGCGTTATCTGCGCGGTAGAGTACACCGATTGTTGATCCTCGCTCATAGGGTCACAATTCAGCGTTTTGGGAAGCTCCGTGTCTCGGAGGCTTTTCTTTGGTATAGTCCTGTCGTTGTAGGTACTTACATTCGTGGGTATGGCGGGCCCCATCCCGCCATTGTTATTATAACATTCTTAGAAGTGCAGAGTACTGTTGTGGGCAGGGTTTGTAAAAGGGATGTAACTGTTCAAGTTTTTATATATATATGCCGAAAGGCAACTTTTCTCAGATAAACTGTTTCTCACTTCATATTGTTTCATGTCTTATTTTATATTCCGCTGGTTACTCTGATGTATGTCTACTTGGGTGCCCGGGTAAGGCACCAGTCACGGGCCCGGGTTCGGGTCGTGACACTTGATATGAAATGTTAAGGACTTGAATTGTGTTAAAAAGTTGTGAAACCTCATTCGTGAGTAATGGGTACTTGGCCTTTAAAAGAATAAAGTTATCTTGATTTCGGAAATGAGAGTAGTTGTCCTTGGTTGGTTTAAAACATAAAGTGTTATAATAGCTTTATGGGAAGTTAGTTATAACGACTTTATGAAAACAAAAGAATGGTTTTATTATTGGATTTAAAATGGTAACTTGACTTTAAAAAGGAGAAGTGTTTTTGTTTAAAAAGAAGGCATGGTATTGTCATGTTTTGGTTTAAAAAGAAGGTATGGTATTGTCTTGGTTTATTTAAAAAGAAGGTATGGAAATTGTTTTGGTTTACTTAAAATAATAGTTACTCTATTTTGGATACTACGAGTGTTATTATCATGTGGCTTTTGTGAAGAAATGAATCTTTTTAAAGAGTTAAAGTACGTAGTACTTTGGGGTTAAAACTCGGATTTTTGACATAAAATGAAAGTACCTTGAGTATGAGTAACTTGCCTATGTTTGCTGGTGATAGCCTTGTTATGCAAGTGTTGTATCCTTATGCTACCGTGTCTCTCAACGGAGGGCCGGTATGTTATTATTGTTACATGGACATGTCTGCACCGATGGAGGAATTCCGTGAGCATGCGGCCATGCGGCGGGTTAACCTCCCGGTACGTTATTATTTGTTACATGGACATGTCTGCACCGATGAAGGGATTCCGGGGGCATGCGGCCATTTTATTCCATGGACTAGCTCTCACGAGGTTTCATCACGCAGTTGGTTCGTAGCTAGCCCCGCATTTGCCCCTTGGCCGATGGCCGATGCAGTCGTTCTCGTAGTTGGTGTTATACCGTAGTTCCGTGGTATGTATGCGAGGACGACGCATTTGAGAATACGACATTAAAAATTGGAAAGGAAGAAAGATGTGATTTTTCGACGGAAAAGTTTCCGGTTTTTGAAAAGGAAAAATGTTCGTTGATGGGAATTGGATTCCCAGATTTGGTATTTGGGCTTCTTGAATTATATTAGAATTTTGAGATTTTATTTTCGGAAATGGTCACGTGGGGCCCACGGGAGAAATTTACGGTTTTGTGGGGCCCGCTTTGTTTTTGAGATTTTGGCCATTATGGATATTTTCGGAAGATGAAATATTTTGGACGAATAGGAGGACGACACGTGTCACCCCCCTAGGTGGCTCTTGGCCGAAATGACTTGACAAGTGGCAAGACAAGTGGCCTTGTCTTGCAAGATATTTTAGTTGGACAAGTGGCTTGTGGGGCCCACACACACTTGTCCCCAATCTCAACCACACACTTGCCTTCATCCTAGCCCTTGGTTGTCCTATATATGCACCCTTAGTTGATGAAATCTTCCACACTTAACCATTTCAAGACTAGAGAAAACCCTCCCTCTCACTTCATGAAGCTCTCGGCCATGGTGCCTTTTCTTGAGCAAAATTTGTCCAACAATTCTTAAACTCTTAAGTGTTCTTCCCTAAGGTGTTAGGAAGATTGTGTACCAACAGTTGGAAAAGATTTCACACCCTTAGCCTATTTAGTTTGCCTTGGCCGAAAGTTGTCTTGTTGGAACCCTAAGTGTTCTTCACTTTTTGGAGTTGAATCTTGAAGAGAAGTTGGTTAGGAGCTTCTATGGGTTGCTTGTAGCGGATTGGAACGTAAAGATTTGGAGCTAAGACTTGCTTGGAGCGACTTTAAGAACTTGGATATTCTTGGGCTTTTTGAGGTAGTGAAACTTAAACCTCTTTGTGAATTGGTTATTATACATATATTATAAGTATATTATGGATAATATAATATATGGAGTAAAGTTTGGAAGGATTTGGATCTTGTTAAGTTGCTAAAATGGAAATTGGCAAGAAAGCCACAAAATGGTAAAAACGTATCTTACTTGCTAAGAAGATAATAACAAAGTAACTATAACTTATATTAAGATGGAATATAAGTTGGATGACTAATAAAGTAAGTGGATAAGTAAAATGGAAAAAGTTTGCCAAGGACCCCAACTTAAGGACTGTATTTACTTTGGACTGTATTTACTTTGGATTGTATTTACATTGGACTGTATTTACATTTCTGTTAAGGGGAAGATTGTTCAATCGCGTTCCGTTTGGGCGTGTGATCCCTTTTTTAATTATTGTATTGTTATGAAGGCGTGATAGTAAACCGCGTTACCGGTTGGGCGCGTAATCCCCTTATTTTACTTATTGTTATTATGAAGGCGTGATAGTAAACCGCGTGTTACACCCCGTAGTTCCAGGGTATGTATGCGAGGACGTACGTACGAGAATACAGCAGAAATTTTGGAAAGAAAGAAAGATGTGATTTTTTCGACGGAAAAGTTTCCGGTTTTTGTAAAGGAAAATGTTCGTTGATGGGAATTGGATTCCCAGATTTGGTATTCGGACTTCTGGGAATATTAGAGAATTATGGAATTTTATTTCCGGAATTGGTCACGTGGGGCCCACGGGTGAAATTTACGGTTTTGTGGGGCCCACTTTGTTTTCGAGATTTTGGCCATTATGGATATTTTCGGGAGATGAAATATTTTGGGCAGTGAGGGCGACACGTGTCACCCCCCTAGGTGGCCCTTGGCCGAAATTAGCTAGACAAGTGGCAAGACAAGTGGCCATGTCTTGCTAGATATTTTGTGTGGACAAGTGGCTTGTGGGACCCACACACACTTGTCCCCAATCTCAACCACACACTTGCCTTCATCCTAGCCCTTGGTTGTCCTATATATACACTACTAGTTGATGAAATCTCCCACACTTAACCATTTCAAGACTTGAGAAAACCCTCCCTCTCCCTTATGTTGCTCTCGGCCATGGTGCCAATTCTTGAGCAAAATTTGTCCAACAATTCTTAAAATCTTAAGTGTTCTTCCCTAAGGTGTTAGGAAGATTGTGTATCAAAAGTTGGAAAAGATTTCACACCCCTAGCCTTTTCTTCATGCCTTGGCCGAAAGTTGTCTTGTTGGAACCCTAAGTGTTCTTCACTTTTTGGAGTTGAATCTTGAAGAGAAGTTGGTTAGGAGCTTCTATGGGTTGCTTGTAGCGGATTGGAACGTAAAGATTTGGAGCTAAGACTTGCTTGGAGCGACTTTAAGAACTTGGATATTCTTGGGCTATTTGAGGTAGTGAAACTTAAACCTCTTTGTGATTTGGTCAATATACATATATTATAAGTATATTATGAATATATAATATATGGAGTAAAGTTTGGAAGAGTTGGATCTTGTTAACTTGTTAAAAGAAAGGATTGGTCGTTTGCCATTAAAATGGTAAAAACGTATCTTACTTGTGAAGAAGTAATTAACAAAGTAACTATAACTTATATTAAGAATGGAAATATAAGTTGGATGACTAATGAGTAATTTGGATATGTAAATGGACAAAGTTGGCCAAGGACCCCAACTTAAGGATCAGATTTACTTTGGACCGTATTTACATTGGATCAGTATTTACATTTCGCTGGGGAAGATTTTTCAATCGCGTTCCGTTTGGCGTGTGATCCTTTTTAATTATTGTATTGTTATGGCGTGATAGTAAACCGCGCACGGCCATGTAATCCTTCTTTTACTTATTGTTATTATGGGCGTGATAGTAAACCGCGTTACCGTTTGGGCGTGTAATCCCCTTATTGATGTTGTTTAATTATTATGCCTTATATATATATATATATATGGTATATATATTACGGTTATTCGGGCCTTGGAGAAAGATGGAAAAGTGAGTAAAAACGGGGGAAGTGCTGCAGAATTTTCCGTAGAATTAGAGGGCTTTTATTGGTATAAGTCTTCAATGTTGAGTAAGGTTTGATAGAAGTACTATGACCATTTTAGGAGTGGAGTACTACGTGTGGCGTGATCTACTTGGCTTAAGGAGTAGCCGACGGTCAAGTACTGAGCGTTTTGCTTTTGTCGATAATCGTCGCGAGGTATGTGAACCTCTTCCTAACTTTTCTAGCATGATTGTTGTGAACTATGTAGTACGTAGACGCATACGTGCTAAGTGATTTGGTTGGTTTAAAACATAGGGTGTTATAATAGCTTTATGGGAAGTTAGTTATAACGACGTTATGTAGTAAAAGAATGGTTTATTGATTGTAGAAAGTTAAGAGACTTGATATTAAAATATAATAGAATAGACTTATAAACCACTTGATTTTGAAAGTAAAGAGACTTGATCTTGAAAGATAAGAGACTTGACTTATAAAGACTTGTTTTCTTAAAAAGAGAAGTAACTTGATTTTAAGTATAGTATACTTGTTTGAAAAGAGTAAGTTATTTGGGTTCTAAAAGAATACTTGTTGTCTTACAAGATAAGAGACTTAACTTATAAATGACGTTTTATGAAATGTTAAGGACTATGAATTTTGTTAAAAAGTTGTGAAACCTCATTCGTGAGTAATGAGTACTTGGCTTTTACAAGAATAATGTTTTACTGATTTCGGAAATGAGAATAAGTATCGAACAAACCATTGCAGCGTTAATAAAGGAAATGTATTGACTAATTGTTATTAAAACCAAGAGAAACCTCCATCCGCATGTAAGCTAAGATAAGACAAGATTGTATTACATTTCCTAGATCATGGTCACAGAACAATATTGTTATAAACAAGAATAAACGGCTCACACATAAGACTTATGTTACTCAATTGTTTTAAAAGAGATTAAGACTATGAGTTATGAAACCTTTCTAAAATAAGAGACTTGAGCATTTGAAATTAGGCAAACTTGAACGTTTGGAAAATAATGTTGTTACTTGATTTTTTAAAAAGAAAGTGTTCGTTTACTTAAAAATGTTAGTCACTCTATGTTAATACTACGTATCGGGTGACCTTTGTAAAAGAATGGATCTTTTAAAAGAATTTAACGTATGTAGTACTTGGGGTTAAAACCCGACTTTGACATAAAATGAAAGTACTTGAGTTGTATGTTGAACTTGCCTATGCTTGTGGTGATAGCCTTTGTTGTGCAAGTGTTGTATTTACGTATACCGCGTCTCGATGGAGGCGGCTGATTTGTTATGAATGATTCTTTATCGAGTCCCACGATGGGCCGAGACACGTATTCCACCGATTCTTTATCGAGTCCCACGATGGGCCGAGACACGTATTCCACCTGATTCTTTATCGAGTCTCATGAGATGGGCCGAGACACGTATTCCACCTGATTCTTTATCGAGTCCCAGGAGATGGGCCGAGACACGTATTCCACCTATCGAGTCCCATGAGATGGGCCGAGACACGTATTCCACATGATTCTTTATCGAGACCTGGATGGGCCGAGACACGTATTCCACATGATTTATACCTAGATCGCCGGCGGTGAGGAAGGATTTCACGTACGAGGATGACTTTGAGGCGTGAGTCCACGACTTGACATAATCGCTTTTATGTTGTGAATCGTAGTTTGTTATCATATACGTCTCGCTTTATATAGATCGTTATGATTTCATTTACAATATTTTCGCCACATACTTGGTACTGCCAGATCGACTCTTCGGGCCGTTCATGCCGCAGTAGAGGTACATCGGTTGTGGATCCTCGCCATGGGATCACGATTCAGGTTGGAAGCCCCGTTTCTGAGGATTATCTTTTGGTATGTTACCACGAGTCCGGCGTTCTTGTACATTCGTGGTATGGCGGCCCTGTCCGTCATAGTTGTCACTTCTTAGGTCCGTAGTAATCTTTGTAGGCGAGTTTGTAAAAAGGATAACCGTCGTATTTATGTATATATACCAAGGCAACTGCTTGGTTGGCCTGTTTATTTATCATGTCTCTTGATTCATGTTCATGTTTTTATTTCCGCTGATTTTCTCTGATGTTGTATCACTAGGGTGCCCGGGGTAAGGCACCAGTCACGGGCCCGGGTTCGGGTCGTGACAAAAGTGGTATCAGAGCAGTTAGTCCTCGGAAAGTGTCTACAGACCGTATCTAGTAGAGTCTTGATTATCGATGTGTTGTGCACCACATCTATAATCAGGAGGCTGCAGGATATCTAGGATTGGTTTCCATTCTTCTCACTCTGAGATCGTGCCTTAGAGCTGTGTTATAAGTTGGACTCCCTCGGACGTATTCGTTTGTACCAGTTATGCCTCTGCGAAAGGCAACCAGAGCCCAGATGGGCAAGACAGCAGAGGGAGCTACGAGTAGAACACAGAGGGTTACGAGGGCACAAGCCTGGTCATTACCTGAGATAGTACTTCAGACGACGAGTTTTATGACGCCGCTAGCCCCAGCAGAGTTTAGAGCGGCAACAGTTTCTACGGAGGCCACGATACCTGAGCCTCCAGTTCCACGACTGGGAGCCGAGTATATGCGTTCAAGGAGATGGCCCAGTTACTAGCTAGGCTGGGAATGAGGACGGACGGGAGCCGGTGGTTCCGGCAGTGCCAGTGATTCACCCTAGATCCAGTAGTCTGAGACTTCGGGATTTCTTGAGTTGCTATTCGCCAGAGTTCTATGGATAGAGAGCTGAGGATGGTCCTCAGGGTGTCGTACTGCTTCGACAGCTTGTATGCTTACGGCCAACAGGGCCATTTGGTGAGTTTGTCCACTGCAGGTAGCACGATATAGAGACTCGACGCCGGGATCGGTGGTGGTTCATCGCCTTATACACTAGCGCCGCAGGCGTGATTATGGTTAGAGCGACAGAAGAAGTAAGGCAAGAGTTACAGAGATACCTTTAGCCCCATGAGGCTTGGTTATGTTGTTCGGTGGGTACGTGTGAAGTGCTATACGGATAGCATTGTGTTAAGTGTAACTTAGAGAACATGACTAGTTGAAAAGGTAAGTTTGGGGTCATGGAAGGTGTGAACCTTAGAATATTATACGTGGAGACCTTAGATGCGAGGTCGTCTTGAGTAAAAGATTTGTTTACGATTGACCTTTGTCGGAGTGCATAGTATACGAGGGGTAAAAATTTGGGATAAGTCCCTGAGTGGTGTGGATTATAAGAGGGTAGTTGAGCTAAGAAGACCACTAGGTTTTCGTGACTTGATTAGTGAGATTGCTCCGGATCGGGGGAAACAAGAGTTTTGGCGCGGTTATGGGTCGGGTTGAGGACCATTCGCGGGTCAACCCGTAGCCCGGAATGTGGTGGGGTCAGTTCGAGGTGGTCCCGCCAGGTGGTAGGGTCACGAGGGTGCTAGGCCCAAGTTTAGGTAACCATCGTATGAGTTCGTGGATGCGTTCAACCAGAATCGGATCGTGAAGGCCGGGGATGGCCTTAAAAGAATTTGAGGCCAGTAGATGACCAAGTTTGGAGGTAGTGGCTCCAAGGTTTTGGAAACTGCAGCGATGACGAAAATATGGTACGTGTACTAGAAAGAGTTCGGGTGTACGAGAAAGGTACGACGAGTAAGAAAGGAAGCAAACATGTGTTAAGAGGATGAAAGTGATCATTTTTGTGAAGTGAAGGTGCGAGGAGAGTATCCTTTGGACCAGGAGTGAGAGTTAGTGTTGTTATACATCTTAGAGGTGATTCCTCGTTAGTTTGGATTTGGGTTTCGCGCGTATGTGATATTATGGCCACGTGTGGCATAATTGGTTTTGTAAGTATAGTAGTGAAGACTATACCGGCGCATGTGTAATTATGTAGACTTAGAAGGAACATTCGGGACGAATGTTTCTAAGGGGGGGAGAATGTTACACCCCGTAGTTCCAGGGTATGTATGCGAGGACGCACGCGTTGAGAATACTAGTAAATTTTTGAAAGAAAGAAAGATGTTATTTTTTCGACGGAAAAGTTTCCGGTTTTTGTAAAGGAAAATGTTCGTTGATGGGAATTGGATTCCCAGATTTGGTATTCGGACTTCTTGGAATATTAGAGAATTATGGAATTTTATTTCCGAATTGGTCGCGCTGGGCCCACGGTGAAATTTACTGTTTTGTGGGGCCCACTTTGTTTTCTAGATTTTGGCCATTATGGATATTTTCGGAGATGAAATATTTTGGAGCAGTGAGGGCACACGTGTCACCCCCCTAGGTGGCCCTTGGACGAAATTAGCTAGACAAGTGGCCAAGTCTTGCTAGATATTTTGTGTGGACAAGTGGCTTGTGGGACCCACACACACTTGTCCCCAATCTCAACCACACACTTGCCTTCATCCTAGCCCTTGGTTGTCCTATATATACACTACTAGTTGATGAAATCTCCCACACTTAACCATTTCAAGACTTGAGAAAACCCTCTCTCCCTTATGTTGCTTCCTCGCCACGGTGCCAATTCTTGAGCAAAATTTGTCCAACAATTCTTAAACTCTTAAGTGTTCTTCCCTAAGGTGTTAGGAAGATTGTGTACCAAAAGTTGGAAAAGATTTCACACCCCTAGCCTTTTCTTCATGCCTTGGCCGAAAGTTGTCTTGTTGGAACCCTAAGTGTTCTTCACTTTTTGGAGTTGAATCTTGAAGAGAAGTTGGTTAGGAGATTCTATGGGTTGCTTGTAGCGGATTGGAACGTAAAGATTTGGAGCTAAGACTTGCTTGGAGCGACTTTAAGAACTTGGATATTCTTGGGCTATTTGAGGTAGTGAAACTTAAACCTCTTTGTGATTTGGTCAATATACATATATTATAAGTATATTATGAATATATAATATATGGAGTAAAGTTTGGAAGAGTTGGATCTTGTTAACTTGTTAAAAGAAATGATTGGCCGTTTGCCATTAAAATGGTAAAAACGTATCTTACTTGTGAAGAAGTAATTAACAAAGTAACTATAACTTATATTAAGAATGGAAATATAAGTTGGATGACTAATGAGTAATTTGGATATGTAAAATGGACAAAGTTGGCCAAGGACCCCAACTTAAGGACTGTATTTACTTTGGACCGTATTTACATTGGACTGTATTTACATTTCTGTCAAGGGGAAGATTTTTCAATCGAGTTCCGTTTGGGCGTGTGATCCCCTTTTTAATTATTGTATTGTTATGAAGGCGTGATAGTAAACCGCGTTACCGGTTGGGCGCGTAATCCCCTTCTTTTACTTATTGTTATTATGGAGGCGTGATAGTAAACCGCGTTACCGTTTGGGCGTGTAATCCCCTTCTTTATGTTGTTTTACTTTCTACAATCAATAAACCATTCTTTTACCTACATAACGTCGTTATAACTAACTTCCCATAAAGCTATTATAACACCCTATGTTTTAAACCAACCAAATCACTTAGCACATGTACGTCTACCGTACTACATAGTTCACAACAATCATGCTAGAAAAGATAGCAAGAGGTTCACATACCTCGCGACGATTATCGACAAAAAGCAAAACGCTCCAAGTACTTCAACCCGTCGGCTACTCCTTAAGCCAAGTAGATCACGCCACACGTAGTACTCCACTCCTAAAATGGTCATAGTACTTCTATCAAACCTTACTCACCATTGAAGACTTATACCAATAAAAAGCCCTCTAATTCTACGGAAAATTCGGCAGCACTTCCCCCGTTTTTACTCACTTTTCCATCTTTCTCCCAGGCCCGAATAACCGTAATATATATACCATATATATATATGGGAGATTCTATGGGTTGCTTGTAGCGGATTGGAACGTAAAGATTTGGAGCTAAGACTTGCTTGGAGCGACTTTAAGAACTTGGATATTCTTGGGCTATTTGAGGTAGTGAAACTTAAACCTCTTTGTGATTTGGTCAATATACATATATTATAAGTATATTATGAATATATAATATATGGAGTAAAGTTTGGAAGAGTTGGATCTTGTTAACTTGTTAAAAGAAATGATTGGCCGTTTGCCATTAAAATGGTAAAAACGTATCTTACTTGTGAAGAAGTAATTAACAAAGTAACTATAACTTATATTAAGAATGGAAATATAAGTTGGATGACTAATGAGTAATTTGGATATGTAAAATGGACAAAGTTGGCCAAGGACCCCAACTTAAGGATCAGATTTACTTTGGACCGTATTTACATTGGATCAGATTTACATTTCACAAGGAAGATTTTTCAATCGAGTTCCGCTTGGGCGTGTGATCCCCTTTTAATTATTGTATTGTTATGAAGGCGTGATAGTAAAACCGCGTTACGGTTCCGCGTAATCCCCTTCTTTTACTTATTGTTATTATGGAGGCGTGATAGTAAACCGCGTTACCGTTTGGGCGTGTAATCCCCTTCTTTATGTTGTTTAATTATTACGCCTTATATATATATATGGTATATGTATTACGGTTATTCGGGCCTTGGAGAAAGATGGAAAAGTGAGTAAAAACGGGGGAAGTGCTGCCGAATTTTCCGTAGAATTAGAGGGCTTTTTATTGGTATAAGTCTTCAATGGTGAGTAAGGTTTGATAGAAGTACTATGACCATTTTAGGAGTGGAGTACTACGTGTGGCGTGATCTACTTGGCTTAAGGAGTAGCCGACGGGTTGAAGTACTTGGAGCGTTTTGCTTTTTGTCGATAATCGTCGCGAGGTATGTGAACCTCTTGCTATCTTTTCTAGCATGATTGTTGTGAACTATGTAGTACGGTAGACGTACATGTGCTAAGTGATTTGGTTGGTTTAAAACATAGGGTGTTATAATAGCTTTATGGGAAGTTAGTTATAACGACGTTATGTAGGTAAAAGAATGGTTTATTGATTGTAGAAAGTTAAGAGACTTGATCTTAAAAGATAAGAGACTTGACTTATAAACGACTTGATTTTGAAAGTTAAGAGACTTGATCTTGAAAGATAAGAGACTTGACTTATAACGACTTGTTTTCGGAAAAAGAGAAGTAACTTGATTTTAAGTATAGGTTACTTGTTTGAAAAGAGTAAGTTATTTGGGTTCTAAAAGAATACTTGTTGTTGTCTTAAAAGATAAGAGACTTAACTTATAAATGACGTTTTATGAAATGTTAAGGACTATGAATTTTGTTAAAAAGTTGTGAAACCTCATTCGTGAGTAATGAGTACTTGGCTTTTACAAGAATAATGTTTTACTGATTTCGGAAATGAGAATAAGTATCGAACAAACCATTGCAGCGTTAATAAAGGAAATGTATTGACTAATTGTTATTAAAACCAGTAGAAACCTCCATCTGCATAGAAGCTAAGATAAGACAAGATTGTATTACATTTCCTAGATCATGGCTGCTGTAACAAGATTGTTATAAACAAGAATAAACGGCTCACACATAAGACTTATGTTACTCAATTGTTTTAAAAGAGATTAATACTATGAGTTATGAAACCTTTCTAAAATAAGAGACTTGAGCATTTGAAATTAGGCAAACTTGAACGTTTGGAAAATAATGTTGTTACTTGTTTTTTAAAAAAAGAAAGTGTTCTGGTTTACTTAAAAATGTTAGTCACTCTATGTTAATACTACGGGTATAGCGTGACCTTTGTAAAAGAATTGGATCTTTTAAAAGAATTTAACGTATGTAGTACTTTGGGGTTAAAACCCGGACTTTGACATAAAATGAAAGTACCTTGAGTTGTATGTTGAACTTGCCTATGCTTGTGGTGATAGCCTTTGTTGTGCAAGTGTTGTATTTGTATACCGCGTCTCTCGATGGAGGGCCGGCTGATTTGTTATGAATGATTCTTTATCGAGTCCCATGAGATGGGCCGAGACACGTATTCCACCTGATTCTTTATCGAGTCCCATGAGATGGGCCGAGACACGTATTCCACCTGATTCTTTATCGAGTCCCATGAGATGGGCCGAGACACGTATTCCACCTGATTCTTTATCGAGTCCCATGAGATGGGCCGAGACACGTATTCCACCTATCGAGTCCCATGAGATGGGCCGAGACACGTATTCCACATGATTCTTTATCGAGACCCATGGGATGGGCCGAGACACGTATTCCACATGATTTATACCTAGACTGCCGGCAGTGAGGAAGGATTTCCACGAGCATGAGGGATGACTTTGAGGGCGTGAGTCCCTGACTTGACATAACTGCTTTTATGTTGTGAACTGTAGTTTGTTATCATATATGTCTCCTGTTTTATATAGACTGTTATGATTTCATTTATAGTATTTTCGCCACATACTTGGTACTGTTAGATCGACTCCTTCGGGGCTGCGTTACATGCCGCAGTAGAGGTATATCGGTTGTGGATCCTCGCCATGTGATCACAGTCAACGTGTTGGAAGCCCCGCTTCTTCGAGGCTTATCTTTTGGTATGTTACCACGAGTCCAAGGTTCTTGTACATTCGTGGGTATGGCGGGCCCTGTCCGTCATAGTTGTTATCACTTCTTAGGTGCAGTAATCACAGGCGTAGTTTGTAAAAGGATAACCGTCGTATTTATGTATATATACCAAGGCAATCGCTTTGGTTGGCCTGTTTATTTATCATGTCTCTTGATTCATGTTCATGTTTTTATTTCCGCTGATTTTCTCTGATGTTGTATCACTAGGTGCCCGGTAAGGCACGATCCACGCCCGGTTCGGTCGTGACACCGTTACCGTTTGGGCGTGTAATCCCCTTCTTTATGTTGTTTAAATTATTACGCCTTACATATGGCATATAATTACGGTTATTCGGGCCTTGGAGAAAGATGGAAAAGTAAGTAAAAACGGGGGAAGTGCTGCCCAATTTTCCGTAGAATTAGAGGGTTTTTTTTGGTATAAGTCTTCAATGGTAAGAAAGGTTTGATAGAAGTACTATGACCATTTTAGGAGTGGAGTACTACGTGTGGCGTGATCTACTTGGCTTAAGGAGTAGCCGACGGGTTGAAGTACTTGGAGCGTTTTGCTATTTGTCGATAATCGTCGCGAGGTATGTGAACCTCTTCCTATCTTTTCTAGCATGATTGTTGTGAACTATGTAGTACGGTAGATGTACGTGTGCTAAACGAGTTTTGGTTGGTTTAAAACATAAGGTGTTGTAATAGCTTTATGGGAAGTTAGTTATAACGACTTTATGTAGGTAAAAGAATGGTTTATTGATTTTAGAAGTTAAGAGACTTGATCTTAAAAGATAAGAGACTTAACTTATAAATGACGTTTTATGAAATGTTAAGGACTATGAATTTTGTTAAAAAGTTGTGAAACCTCATTCGTGAGTAATGAGTACTTGGCTTTTAAAGAATAATGTTTTACTGATTTCGGAAATGAGAATAAGTATCGAACAAACCATTGCAGCGTTAATAAAGGAAATGTATTGACTAATTAATTATATTAAAACCAGAGAAACCTCCATCCGCATAAGCTAAGATAAGACAAAATTGTATTACATTTCCTAGATCATGGTTGCTTTAATAAGATGGTTATAAACAAGAACAAGCTACTCACACATAAGGCATATGTTACTCAATTGTTTTAAAAGGAGATTACGTTAAGTGATTAAGACTATGATCTATGGAATCTTTCGAAGATAAGAGACTTGAGCATTTGAAATTAGGCAAACTTGAACTTTTGGAAAAGAATGTTGTTACTTGATTTTAATAAGGAAAGTGTTTTGGTTTACTTATAAATGTTAGTCACTCTATGTTAATACTACGGGTATCGGGTGACCTTTGTAAAAGAAATGGATCTTTTAAAAGAATTTAACGTATGTAGTACTTTGGGGTTAAAACCCGGACTTTGACATAAAATGAAAGTACCTTGAGTTGTGTGTAACTTGCCTATGTTTGCGTTTGATAGCCTTGTTGTGCAAGTACTGTATTTCTATACCGCCGCGTCTCTCGATGGAGGGCCGGCTGATTGGTTGTGAAAGATTCCTATCGAGTCCCATGAGATGGGCCGAGACATGTATTCCATACGATTCCTATCGAGTCCCATGAGATGGGCTTCTTGAATTATATTAGAATTTTGAGATTTTATTTTCGGAAATGGTCACGTGGGGCCCACGGGAGAAATTTACGGTTTTGTGGGGGCCGCTTTGTTTTTGAGATTTTGGCCATTATGGATATTTTCGGAAGATGAAATATTTTAGACGAATAGGAGGGCGACATGTGTCACCCCCCTAGGTGGCTCTTGGCCGAAATCACTTGACAAGTGGCAAGACAAGTGGCCTTGTCTTGCAAGATATTTTAGTTGGACAAGTGGCTTGTGGGGCCCACACACATTTGTCCCCAATCTCAACCACACACTTGCCTTCATCCTAGCCCTTGGTTGTCCTATATATGCACCCTTAGTTGATGAAATCTTCCACACTTAACCATTTCAAGACTAGAGAAAACCCTCCATCTCCCTTCATGAAGCTCTCGGCCATGGTGCCTTTTCTTGAGAAAAATTTGTCCAACAATTCTTAAACTCTTAAGTGTTCTTCCGTAAGGTGTTAGGAAGATTGTGTACCAAGAGTTGGAAAAGATTTCACACCCATAGCCTATTTAGTTTGCCTTGGCCGAAAGTTGTCTTGTTGGAACCCTAAGTGTTCTTCACTTTTTGGAGTTGAATCTTGAAGAGAAGTTGGTTAGGAGCTTCTATGGGTTGCTTGTAGCGGATTGGAACGTAAATATTTGGAGCTAAGACTTGCTTGGAGCGACTTTAAGAACTTGGATATTCTTGGGCTTTTTGAGGTAGTGAAACTTAAACCTCTTTGTGAATTGGTTATTATACATATATTATAAGTATATTATGGATTATATAATATATGGAGTAAAGTTTGGAAGTATTTGGATCTTGTTAAGTTGCTAAAATGGAAATTGGCAAGAAAGCCACAAAATGGTAAAAACGTATCTTACTTGCTAAGAAGCTAATAACAAAGTAACTATAACTTATATTAAGATGGAATATAAGTTGGATGACTAATAAAGTAAGTGGATAAGTAAAATGGAAAAAGTTGGCCAAGGACCCCAACTTAAGGATCAGATTTACTTTGGACCGTATTTACATTGACCGTATTTACATTTACGTTAAGGGAAGATTGTTCAATCGCGTTAGTTTGGGCGTGTGATCCCTTTTTAATTATTGTATTGTTATGAAGGCGTGATAGTAAACCGCGTTACGGTTGGTAGTAATCCCTTATTTTACTTATTGTTATTATGAAGGCGTGATAGTAAACCGCGTTACCGTTTGGGCGTGTAATCCCCTTCTTTATGTTGTTTAAATTATTACGCCTTATATATGTCATATAATTACGGTTATTCGGGCCTTGGAGAAAGATGGAAAAGTAAGTAAAAAAGGGGGAAGTGCTGCCCAATATTCCGTAGAATTAGAGGGTTTTTTTTTGGTATAAGTCTTCAATGGTAAGAAAGGTTTGATAGAAGTACTATGACCATTTTAGGAGTGGAGTACTACGTGTGGCGTGATCTACTTGGCTTAAGGAGTAGCCGACGGGTTGAAGTACTTGGAGCGTTTTGCTATTTGTCGATAATCGTCGCGAGGTATGTGAACCTCTTCCTATCTTTTCTAGCATGATTGTTGTGAACTATGTAGTACGGTAGACGTACGTGTGCTAAACGAGTTTTGGTTGGTTTAAAACATAAGGTGTTGTAATAGCTTTATGGGAAGTTAGTTATAACGACTTTATGTAGGTAAAAGAATGGTTTATTGATTTTAGAAGTTAAGAGACTTGATCTTAAAAGATAAGAGACTTAACTTATAAATGACGTTTTATGAAATGTTAAGGAC
The DNA here is from genome assembly GCA_029844215.1 of Przewalskia tangutica. NCBI lineage: Eukaryota > Viridiplantae > Streptophyta > Magnoliopsida > Solanales > Solanaceae > Przewalskia > Przewalskia tangutica. The sequence continues at coordinate 113,689,034 of CM056718.1, forward strand.
TATGAATTTTGTTAAAAAGTTGTGAAACCTCATTCGTGAGTAATGAGTACTTGGCTTTTAAAGAATAATGTTTTACTCTCTGGCTGCCAAGTACATAAAATACTCTCTGGCTGCCAAGTCCCTTGCTAGTAACAGGGCCGTCTCCTTCCAATCCATATTTTCTGCTCCAAGTCGTGGAACTGAAAGTCCAGATGTCATGGCCGTAGTAGGAACTGCTGCCGTACAAACTCTGCTGGCCTGGCGACGTCTCAGAACTCCCCGCATGAAGCATCACCCCAGGTGATGATTGGGCCTGTGCCCTTCTAAATCTCTGAACTCCACTCGCAGCCTCCTACGCGCTTTGCTTCTGGCCCGAAGTTGCCTGGCGCGGAGGCATCACTGGTAAAGGAAAGGAATACGTTAGAGGGGTCCAACTTATAGCACAGCTCTAAAGCACGATCTCAGAGTGAGAAAAATGGAAACCAATCTTAAATATCCTATAGCCTCCTGATTATTGGTGTGGTGCACAACACACCGATAATCAAGACTCTACTAGATACGGTCTGTAGACACTTTCCGAGGATTAACTGTTCTGATACCACTTTGTCACGACCCGTTCCGGGGCCCGTGACTGGTGCCTTACCCGGGCACCCAAGTAGTCATACATCAGAGAAATCAGCGGAAAATAAAACAACCACAATATGAAACAGTATAAATAAGACACGCTGGGAAAAGTTGCCTTTCGGCATATATGTATATAAGTACCCCAAAATGAACAAGCGATATCCCAACCTTACAACAGTCTACTGCACTTCTAAGAGTTTAAAACAACAATGGCGGATGGACAGGCCCCGCCATACCCTGAATACAAATATCTACAACGACAGGGACCATACCCAAAATGCTAAGCTTCCGAGAAACGGAGCTTTCCCAATGAAACGGTGATCCTAAGAACGGATCAACGGAGGAGTACCTTTACTGCGGCATGAACGCAGCCGAAGGAGGTCAAGACAACATGTACCAAGTATGTGAAATCGAAAATATCAGAAATGAAATCATAGTAGTCTATATAAAGCGAGAGACATGTATGATAACCAAAACTACGATCACAATAAATAAACGAATATGTCAAGTCGTGACTCACGCCTCAAAGTCATCATAAAACCGTGACGGTAAGTGCGAGGGCATAGCCGACTACTAAAACCCACGATAACAAGGTCATAAATCGTATCATGAGATCTGTCTGCACCGTCACATGATCAAAGCCGCCACTCGCCCGCAGATCTAATGCGCGTCTAGCCCTGGAACTTCCCGTAGCTCCGCATGGGCCACTCCAATGGCCCGCATGAGGTATTCCCCGCATCGAGGGTAGCTACTCCCCGGCAGCGTCCTGGACTCGCCGTCCGCATGGCCACAAAGACCGCATGACCACAAGGGCCGCATACTAACCTGAAACTCCCGTAGCTCCGCATAGGCCATACAGACCTGCATAAGGTATTCTCGAATCATAGGTCACTAGACCCGCCTGAGTCTACCCCGCATCGGAGGGCAGCTTAACCCCCGGAATCATGAGTGATATAATATCAACATGACAGTTTTATCGTTAAACAACCTAAGCACAATAAGGGAAAACCCCTCTACACAAACATCACAAGATACTAACTCACGTAGCATCCTAACATGTTTACTTATCAAGTCAACAAGAAAGTATTACAAGACTATCACAAATCAATACAATCAAGTTATTCACACAAGGTACTTTCTACATTATGCTAACAAGTTCGGGTTTTTAGCCCCAAAGTACTTTATGTATTACTCTTTTAAAAGATCTGTTTCTTTCACAAAAGTCACACAATACCCGTAGTATAAAAATAAAGTGATTATCTTTTGAAGTAAATCAAAACATTTCTCTTTGTAAAATCAAGTAACAACATTCTTTTCCCAACGCTTAAGTTTGCCTAATTTCAATTACTCAAGTTTCTCATTTTCGAAAGGTTTCGTAGTTCATAGCTTTAATCCTTTAAAACAATTTGAGAAACATATACCCTAAGTGTGAGTACGTTATTATTATTCGTAACAATCTTATTACAGCAGCCATGATCTAGTAAATGTAATATCATTTTGTCTCATCTTAGCTCCTATGCAGATGGAAGTTTCTACTGGTTTTAATAATACTTTATTAGTCAAAATATTTCCCTTTATTAGCGCTGTTGTGGTTTGTTCGACATTTATTCTGATCGGTAAAACATCATTCCTTTTGAAAACCAAAAATACTATTTACTCACGAATGAGGTTTCACACTTTTTAACAAAATTCATATTAGTATAATAAGTCAAGTCTCTTATTTCCTTTAAATCAATAAATCGTTCTTTTTATCACTCTTAAGCCGTTATACCTAACTTCCCATAAAGCTAGTATAACTCTTAAGCTTTTAAAACCAAGTGTTACTCTTCTTTCAAAAAGGTTTCTTAATTCTTTTGAACTACTTCAGATTCTTTTTATTCAGGCTTAAGTCAGAAGACATTGCCGTAATTATTATTCAGGCTTAAGTCCGAAGACATTGCCGTAATTATTATTCAGGCTTAAGTCCGAAGACATTGCCGTAATTATTATTCAGTTAACACACGTACGTCTACCGTACTATATACATATTCTTTAAAACATCATGCTCAAGAGGATAGGAAGAATCACATACCTTCTCGGCGAAATCCACCTGCCAAGTTGAATATGTCGAGCGCAGAGAATCGACCTATAATACCAACACGCCTATCAACGCCTAGATCAGACTGCATAAAGCTCAAGCAGGGTTCGTTATTCTATGGACATTTGGGCAGCACTTCCCTACCCGTGAGCTACTCAAGTTCATCGTGAACACAAATTCTATGTAAATCTGATTCTATTATTCATCTATTAAACCCTTCTATCGTGATATCGTTCAATTCTATTCTTTAATATCCTTCTAAGTATTTATACTTATTCCTATACTTCTACAGATGTATATTCTAATTACAAAAGGAGGATAAGGTTATTTACCTCAGTAAGCCCAATAATATCCTAGATAAAAGTCACGCCGAGCAAGGTTTAGCTCCTAAGTCAGGCGCTCCAGAGTCTAAAAACCTGAAGTTCTTCACAACTTCTACTAAGGACTAAGGGATTTGGGCTAGGGTATTTTGGGCATTATAACAATACTAGAAGGCAACTTTTCAACCAGGGGGGTAGGTTTCGCTAGGCTAGGGGTTGCTCTCGCCAGAGCTTCTCAAAGGGAGGGTGTGTTTGGACGAAAACAACAAGAGGAGAGGAGGGATTTGAGACTTAGAAAGATTGCTCAATTTAGGATGAAATAACTCTTCAACAAGGGGGGTATTTATAGGTCAAGGGATGGCCAACCAAGGGCCAAGATGGTGCCAAGTGCAAGGCAAGTGTAGGGTGAGGATTTAGGCAAGTGTCCTTGGCCAACTTGCACACAAAATATCCTACCAACTACATGACAATAATGGCCATCCATTCGGCCCTAATGCCGTGTAACATCCACCAATGAGAGGGTGACAAGTGTCGCCCTCTCGTTGGTCCAACGTGTTGCGTCTCTCGGAAAAATCCGCAAAAATTAGAAATGACATAGCCGGAATTTATCCTACGCGAGTTTAGTAAAACGTTTCGTCGAAAAACGACTCTAATCGGGTGTTGTGCACAAAGTGAAATTCGGCCAAGCCACCCGGGGGTGACACGTGTCGCCTCCTACTCGCCCAAAATATTTCATCTTCCAAAATATCCTCAATGGCCAAAATCTCAAAACAAAGTGGGCCCTACAAAATCAGAATTTTCTCCCGTGGCCCCACGTGACCATTTCCAAAATAAAATTCCATAATTCTCTAATATTCCAAGAAGTCCGAATACCAAACTGGGAATCCATCCCATTAACGAACCTTTTTCCTTCACAAAACCGAAACTTTTCCGTGGAAAAATCACCTCGCTTCTTCTTTTCCAATTTCAATGTCGTATTCTCGTACGTACGTCCTCGCATACATACCCTGAAACTACGGGGTATAACATTCTCCCCTCCTTAGAAACATTCGTCCCGAATGTTCCTTCTAGGTATCAAAACAAACAGGCGCCAGTATAGTCCTTACTGCTATACTTACGGAAACAACCATGCCACACCTGGCCACAACACAACAAGCGCACATACTTATCTCCAAGTCCACGAGGAATCACCTCAATCACAAAAGAAACTCCTACTCGAGGTCTAAAAAGATACTCCCTTCGCACCTACTCTTTACATATGAAATGATCACACCTATGCCTGTAATACATGCCGCTTTCTTCCTTTCTCGTCGTACCCTTCTTGTACACTCGAACTCTTTCTCATAACTTACCATGTTTCTGGTACAGCTTCCCACTGACTCTGAGCTGCCAATGACCTCTTCTGGATAAGCTCCACCCTATCCACGCCCTGCTGAACAAGTACGAACCAACTATCTGCACCTTGCTTACATCGAATCAGTCGATCGGAAATCTTACACTAGCGCTTATAAAAAGGCTCCAAACGGCGACACCCGAATACTGAAATGGTAGCTATATAATACATACTCAACAAGAGGCGAAGAGTCCTTACAGCTAATCCCGAAATCCAACCACTTGCCCGAGGGTGAATGCGACACTGAGATTCACCTGAGTTCCTAACCTTGCCTGGTAACTCTTCCAGAAGAGAAACAACGCAACTTGGACTCCTCACACCATAAGGTGAAGGTAGGCACCCCGTGTAGCCTTACAACCTTCTTGAAATAATCATCTCGCAACTTACTACCGAGTACACGGTTTGACTAAAAGATAAGACGGGTTGACCCCATCGGCCCGACTACTGGTCGAACACATCCACGAACTCGTACAATGGTTAACTAAACCTGGGCCTAACACCCTCGTGATCCTAACACAAAGCGGGACCACCACAAACTGACCCCATCACCAAACAGGGCGTGGGTCGACCCGCAACACGACCTCAACCCGACCCGACAACGCGCAAAACACTAGCTCCCCGATCCGGAACAATCTCACCAATCACGTTACGAAAACCTAGCGGTCTTCTAAGCTCAACCACCCTCTTTCGTTTCACAACACTCAGGGATTCATCCCATAAAAAAAAAATATCTCACGTATACTATGCACTTCGATAAGGGTCAAACACGAAATAATTCTTTTACCAAAGATGGCCTCGCCTCTAAGGTCTTCTACATAATATTCTAAGGCTCCCACTCTCTCTGTCCCCCAATCTTACCCGGTTAATTAATCAACAATTCTAATCACACTAACACCATGCTAACCGAAAACAATACTTAAGATATTCGCTACACATATAAATCTCTAAAGGGTTAAGGATATACCAGATCTACGCCAGACTTCCCAGTCGTACTAATCAATCCCGCTTGTGCGATACCGGGAAGGTGATGAACTATCCATCGATCCCGGCGTCGAGTCCCTACATCCCCGCCAACTCGTTGGACAATTTTTCGCAAAATGGCCTGCTGGCCGCAAACATAACAAGTCGACGCAGGCACGACACTCCCACGATGACATCGACAAACGGGCCACACCGGTGGGGTGGCCTCCAGCTAACACCCTCCTCTCCGAACCATCAGATCCACAATCGATCCGTAGGTGAGTCTTCCTACTTGCATCCTTCCTCATAGAACATTACCTCGCCATATGGCCCTGACGGCCGCTATAAAAACAAGCACCAGTAAAAAGACGGCCCTTCCCGATTTACGCCGCCACACCGCGGAACACCGAGGAAAATCAACCTCGTGGAGGGACACTGCATCGGGCGGAGGCGCATGTCTAATTCGCCACGAGGCGGTTCGCCGAGAGTTACCAAATGATCCCGCCAATCGGGCCCTTCTTCACGATCTTGTTTAACTGGCCGATCTCTACCTCTCTCACCACGCACATAATCGAACGCAAGCCCGCTCGCTCTCGATCAAGAGCTACTCCTCACAACCCTTCTTTAGATAAGCATCAATATCCTTGGTATACCGTACATAAAATACTCTGGCCGCCAAGTCCTCGCTAGTAACAGGCCGCTCTTCCAATCCATATTTTCTCGCCCAAGTCGTGGAACCGAAAGTCCAGATGTCATGGCCGCAGAGGAATCGCTATCACTGTGCCAAACTCTGCCGGGCGACGCCTCGTAACTCTCGCATGAAGCATCACCCCAGGTGATGATTGGGCCTGTGCCCTTCTAAATCTCTGAACTCCACTCGCAGCCTCCCTGCCGCTTTCGCTTCTGGGCCCGAAGCTCGGGCGCGAGGCATCACCGTAAAGGAAAGGAATACGTTAGAGGTCCAACTTATAGCACGGCTCTAAAGCACGATCTCAGAGTGAGAAAATGGAAACCAATCTTAAATATCCTATAGCCTCGACATTATTGGTGTGGTGCACAACACACCGATAATCAAGACTCTACTAGATACGGTCTGTAGACACTTTCCGAGGATTAACTGCTCTGATACCACTTTGTCACGACTGCCCGGCCCGTGGATCGTGCCTTACCCGCACCCAAGTAGTCATACATCGAGAAATCGGAAAATAAAACAACCACAATATGAAACAAGATAAATAAGACACGCTGGGAAAAGTTGCCTTTCGGCATATATGTATATAAGTACCCCAAAATGAACAGTTACATCCCACCTTACAACAGTCTACAGCACTCTAAGATTTTAAAACAACAATGGCGGACAGGCCCCGCCATACCCTGAATACAAATATCTACAACGACAGGGACCATACCCAAAATGCTTAGCTTCCGAGAAACGAAGCTTTCCCAAACGCTGAACTGTGATCCTAAGAGAGAGGATCAACGACTGGCGTACCTTTACCTGCGGCATGAACGCAGCCCCCCGAAGGAGGTCAGTACAACAGGTACCAAGTATGTGAAACTGAAAATACTGTAAATGAAATCATAGTAGTCTATATAAAGCAGGAGACATGTATGATAACCAAAACTACAGTTCACAATAAATAAACAGTCATGTCAAGTCAGGGACTCACGCCCTCAAAGTCATCATAAAACCGTACGGGGTAAGTACGAGGGCATAGCCGACTACTAAAACCCACAGTACAACAAGGTCATAAACTGTATCATGAGATCTGTCTAGACCGTCACATGATCAAAGCTGGCCACTCGCCCGCAGTATCTAATGTGCGCGTCTAGCCCTGGAACTTCCCGTAGCTCCGCATGGGCCACTCCAATGGCCCGCATGAGGTATTCCCCGCATCGAGGGTAGCTACTCCCCGACAGCGTCCTGGACTCGCCGCCCATGGCCACAAAGACCGCATGACCACAAGTGGCCGCATACTAACTCGAATTCTCAGAGCTCGCGATAGGCCATACAGACCTGCATAAGGTATTCTCGAATCATAGGTCACTAGACCCGCCTGAGTCTACCCCGCATCGGAGGGCAGCTTAACCCCCGGAATCATGAGTGATATAATATCAACATGACAGTTTTATCGTTAAACAACCTAAGCACAATAAGGGAAAACCCCTCTACACAAACATCACAAGATACTAACTCACGTAGCATCCTAACATGTTTACTTATCAAGTCAACAAGAAAGTATTACAAGACTATCACAAATCAATACAATCAAGTTATTCACACAAGGTACTTTCTACATTATGCTAACAAGTTCGGGTTTTTAACCCCAAAGTACTTTATGTATTACTCTTTTAAAAGATCCGTTTCTTTCACAAAAGTCACACAATACCCGTAGTATAAAAATAAAGTGATTATCTTTTGAAGTAAATCAAAACATTTCTCTTTGTAAAATCAAGTAACAACATTCTTTTCCCAACGCTTAAGTTTGCCTAATTTCAATTACTCAAGTTTCTCATTTTCGAAAGGTTTCGTAGTTCATAGCTTTAATCCTTTAAAACAATTTGAGAAACATATACCCTAAGTGTGAGTAGGTTATTATTATTCGTAACAATCTTATTACAGCAGCCATGATCTAGTAAATGTAATATCATTTTGTCTCATCTTAGCTCCTATGCATATGGAAGTTTCTACTGGTTTTAATAATACTTTATTAGTCAAAATATTTCCCTTTATTAGCGATGTTGTGGTTTGTTCGACATTTATTCTGATCGGTAAAACATCATTCCTTTTGAAAACCAAAAATACTATTTACTCACGAATGAGGTTTCACACTTTTTAACAAAATTCATATTAGTATAATAAGTCAAGTCTCTTATTTCCTTTAAATCAATAAATCGTTCTTTTATCACTCTTGCCGTTATACCTAACTTCCCATAAAGCTAGTATAACTCTTAAGCTTTTAAAACCAAGTGTTACTCTTCTTTCAAAAAGGTTTCTTAATTCTTTTGAACTACTTGATTCTTTTATTCAGGCTTAAGTCAGAAGACATTGCCGTAATTATTATTCAGGCTTAAGTCCGAAGACATTGCCGTAATTATTATTCAGGCTTAAGTCCGAAGACATTGCCGTAATTATTATTCAGTTAACACACGTACGTCTACCGTACTATATACATATTCTTTAAAACATCATGCTCAAGAGGATAGGAAGAATCACATACCTTCTCGGCGAAATCCACCTGCCAAGTTGAATATGTCGAGCGCAGAGAATCGACCTATAACAGTCAAATACGTCTATCAACGTCTAGACTGTACTGTACAAAGCTCTAAGCAGAGGGTTCGTTATTCTATGGACATTTGGGCAGCACTTCCCTACCCGGTGAGCTACTCAAGTCTAATGTGAACACAGTCCTATGTAAGTACAGTTCTATTATTCATCTTTTAAACCCTTCTACTGTGATATCAGTTCAATTCTATTCTTTAATATCCTTCTAAGTATTTATACTTATTCCTATACTTCTACAGTATGTATATTCTAATTACAAAAGGAGGATAAGGTTATTTACCTCGGTAAGCCCAATAATATCCTAGATAAAAGTCGCGCCTGAGCAAGGTTTAGCTCCTAAGTTGTGCGCTCAGAGCTCCAAGAAAACCTTAAGTTCTTCACAACTTCTACTAAGGACTAAGGGATTTGGGCTGTGGTATTTTGGGCATTATAACAATACTAAGGAAACTTTTCAACCAAGGGAGGGGGTAGGTTTCGCCAGGCTAGGGGTTGCTCGCCAGAGCTTCTCAAAGGGGGTGTGTTTTGACGCAAACAACAAGAGGGAGAGGGAGGGCTTTGAGACTTAGAAACATTGCTCAATTTAGGATGAAATAACTCTTCATCGCTGGGTATTTATAGGTCAAGGATGGCCAACCAAGGGCCAAGATGGTGCCAAGTGCAAGGCAAGTGTAGTGAGGATTTAGGCAAGTGTCCTTGGCCAAATTGCACACAAAATATCCTACCAACTACATGACAAGGATGGCCATCCATTCGGCCTAATGCCGTGTAACATCCACCAACGCAGGGTGACAAGTGTTGCCCTCTCGTTGGTCCAACGTGTTGCGTCTCTCGGAAAAATCCGCAAAAATTAGAAATGACATAGCCGGAATTTATCCTACGCGAGTTTAGTAAAACGTTTCGTCGAAAAACGACTCTAATCGGGTGTTGTGCACAAAGTGAAATTCGGCCAAGCCACCTAGGGGGGGGGGTGACACGTGTCGCCCTCCTACTCGTCCAAAATATTTCATCTTCCAAAATATCCTCAATGGCCAAAATCTCAAAACAAAGTGGGCTACAAAATCAGAATTTTCTCCCGTGGGCCCCACGTGACCATTTCCGAAAATAAAATTCCATAATTCTCTAATATTCCAAGAAGTCCGAATACCAAATCTGGGAATCCAATTCCCATTAACGAACCTTTTTCCTTCACAAAAACCGGAAACTTTTCCGTGGAAAAATCACCTCGTTTTTCCTTTCCAATTTCAATGTCGTATTCTCGTACGTACGTCCTCGCATACATACCCTGAAACTACGGGGTATAACATTAAAAAAGGCCATGGGAGGGTGACAAGTGTCCCCCCCCCCATCTGATTTTGCATGTCCTATTTATTGACCAAGTCTTGAAGACTTGGTCATTCTTCAAGCTCTTCTCTCTCTCTAAAAATTAAAAGCTCTCCATTCTCTCTAGAAAATCAAGAGGAAATCAAGGCTTGAGAAAATTCTGAAAAAGGTGGCAAGAAGGAAACTTGTTGGCAAGCTTGTAGGAGCTTTTTGTGGTGGTGATTATGGAAAGGAGGCTAGTGAACTTGTTGGATTATTTTGGGTAAGCTCTAAGGTAACAATTCTTTCTCTTTTTGCTAGTTTTTGGTGTTGCATGTGAAAAAGAAAGAACTTGTAGTTGTAAATATTGCTCTTAGATAAATTGCATGTAAGAAATATGGGTTGGATATGAAAGGATTGGATAAGAAGGTTATGTAAGCATGTTGTAGCCAAAATACTACCTTAAACTTGTTAAGTTAGTTGTTATGCATTGTGGGGCAGAATTTTACACATCCAAGATTAGGTGTGTAATCCCCTTTGAATTGTTTGGATTGTTGGGCCTTAAAAGTGGCGTTTGGATGTTGAGTTCGGACCTTGAAAAGGTGGAAAAGCATGTAGAAACAAAGGAAATGCTGCCCGATTTTCCATAGAATTTAGTGACTTTGCACTTGGAATATTCTACGTTGAAGTTAGAGGTTAATAAACGTATTATGTTCATTATAAGTTGACGTACTACGTGCGGTATATTGGACTTAGCAAGTGGATTGACCCGAAGAGGTATGTGGAACTTTCCTATCTCTTGAGCATGAATAGTTTTACCTATATAGTATGGTAGACGTACAAGACCTTGGTATCCTTTACTCGTTTTTAAAGTGTTCAAGTCGGTGGAATCAGGGGATTTACTCACTTCTTTAAAAAGTAGTAAGGATGTCTTAAGTTTTCAAGGTTAAGGGACTTGAAGTGTTTTTAAGTGTATGATACTTGTTCCGTTTTAAATCTACAAGTCCCTTGGATATTGGGGAATGTAATTTACTTAAAAGTATGAAGTTAATATAACGACTTTATGGGGAGTTGGTTATATTAGCCTTGTGGAATGATAAAAAGAGAGATTTACTCCAAGTAAAATGAGTAAGGATAAATGACATGAATTAATGGAAGGTAAATTGATTTTAAGGCATCAATTGCCTAATGTTTTAAAAGAGTAGAAGTACATTGTACTTGGGTTAAATTTCCGTATTTCATAAAGACATGTTAGTGTCCTAAGTAAACTAAAATGAGAATGTGTATGAACAAGACTAATAAGAAGTTAAGGTTTTTCTTAACTTGCTTGTATTATGTATGATAACCGGTTTGTGCTAGTGATATATTATTATTTATTACGGGGTCATTCCCCGGGTTGTGGCATTTGCATATTCCGTGGATTTGCTACCCACGATACGAGAAATACCTCATGCGAGTCCGTAGGGCTCATGCGGGTGAAATAGTCCCATGCGGGTGAGTACAGCCTATGCGAGGAATACCTCATGCGGGTCCACATGACCCATGCAGGTGAAATAGTCCCGCGAGTAGGAGTCTTAATGACATCGCGCGGATGACCTTGCTTTGATCATGAGCTTCCTATTTTCATGTAGTATAGTATATGCTTGATATTCTCATTATTAGTTAGGCACAGTGTTCTGTAAAATTGATTATCATACATGTCTCCAGTTATTTTAGACTTATGAGGTATTTTCAGTATTTTTCAGTTTCGCATACTTAGTACATATCAGGTAATCGACCCCTTCCTGGGGTTGCATTCATGCCGCAGTAGGGTAGCGGTGGTGGATCCTCATTCTTAGGATCACCGGTCAGTGTCGGTTTCATTCTCCGAGGCTTGTTTTGTTGGTACGGTTTTTCCCTGATGCTATAGGTATTATGTACATTCAGGGGTATGGCGGGGCCCTGTCCTGCCACAGTTGTTATTCCTAGAGGTCTATAGTCACGTTTGTGGTTTGGGCTGTAAGACCAAAGTTGTACTGTTTTACTTTTGATTAAGTATATTCTATGGAAGGCGGCCTTGTCGTCTAGCCAATGATGTGTACTATCTACAGGTTTATGAGTTATGTATGTTCCACTGCTATTCTCTGATGTATACTGACGGTGCCCCTAGCAGGCACGACCGCGCCCCGGCCGGTCGTGACAAAAGTGGTATCGAAGCGATTAGTCCTCTGACAAAGGTCTACGCACCGTGTCAGTAGAGTCTTGATTATCGGTGTGTTGTGCACCACATCTATAATCAGGAGGCTGCAGGATATTTAGGATTGGTTTCCATTCTTTCACTCTAAGATCGTGCAATAGAGATGTGTTATAGGTTGAACTTCCTCTGATATTTTCCTTTATGTATCAGTTATGCCTCCACGCAAGGCAACCGCGGACCAGAAGGGCAAGGCAGCTGATGGAGCTGCTAGTAGGACGCGGAGGGTCACGAGGGCACAGGCCCAATCCTTACATGAGATGATGTTTCGGGCGGCGAGTTCCACGACGCCGCCTCAATGAGTTCGAGGCAGCAGCGCCATCGAGACCGCGTACTGAGCCTCGATCCCCCACACCAGGCCGAGTATAGAGATTACGGGGAGCAGATCCGGTTATTGACCAAAGATAGCGTGGCATACGACAGAGCGGTGCAACCAACCCTAGAGCCGATGGGCTTACGGATTCGGATTTCTGGGTTGTCATCCACCCGAAGTTCTATGGTTCGAGGTCCGGAGAGGATCCTCGTGAGTTTGTTCGGCGATTCTGGACGATGTAGGTGCTAGGGCCTCGGAGGTCGAGTCCGTCATGCTAGCCTTCACCGGTTACGCCGATATTGCGTTGACCGGTTTGAGTCATGGGAGTTGTCTAGAGCGGCGATGCTCTTCCGCTTGTTTGGGAGGAGTTCACAGAGGCCTTCCCGATCACTACCTCCGAGACGGAGAGATCCCGCGTTGATAGATTCTTGACCTCGAGGCGAACGGAGGACTATCGAGAGTACACCAAGTTTGACTCATTGGCTAGGTATGCGCACACCATTGTAAATACATACGCATGTGTGGTTCATCGATATGTGATGGGGCTAGATCATTATATGACATCGTGACGCTGGGGTGGCTCTTCACGTGTATGGATATTGCCAGACGCAGCGTATGCGCAGGGATAGAGGACAGAGAGGGAGGATCGCTATGTAACGCCCGAACCGGGCCCGCATCGTGCCTTACCCCGGCACCCTAGTGATACAACATCGAGAAAACCAATGGAAAAATAAAACATGAGTCATGAAACAAGAGATATAATAATAAGCAGCAACCAAAACGGTTGCCTTCAGATATACATAAAACTCGAATAGCTTTAATCCTTTACAACCCCGCCACAACAAGATTACGCACTTAAGATTTACAACGACTATGACGGACAGGCCCCGCCATACCCACGAATGTACAAGAACCTACAACTCGTGGAACACATACTAAAAGATAAGCCTCCAAGAAACGGAGCTTCCCAATACGTGAATCGTGATCCTAAGAGGGGATCCACGATCGATGTACCTCTACTGCAGATGAACGCAGCCTCAAGGAGGTCAAGATAACAGTACCAAGTATGTGAAATCAGAAAATATCAGAATGAAATCATACTAGTCTATATAAAGCGAGAGACATGTATGATAACCAAACTACGCTCACAATATAAAAGCGAATATATCCAGTGGGACTCACGCCTCAAGTCATCACTCAAATATAACTATGGGTCTCACGCCCACAACATCAATCATGTTCGCATCACGGCCGCATGCCCCGAATTCTCGTGACGGCGTGACATGTCCATGATGCAACAATAATACCAATGCCCCACGGCCACATGCCCTGACCGTGACGGCCAGACACGCCCATGTGACATCAACAATAATATCTTGGGTGATCAACCCCGCCGCACGCCACATGCCCCGAATTCTACTCGGTGTAGACATGTCCATGTAACCACAATAACAATATATCGTAATCAACCCGACCGCACGGCCGCATGCCCCGAATTCTCAGACGGTAGACATGTCCACGTGACCTCAACAACAAGATGCAATCAAAATGGAAACATACCCGTGGAATTCTCCATCACCGCCAAAGACGCCCAAGTAAGTTCTCAACAAGTCGACCGGCCCTCTATCGAGAGACGCGGTAACACAGAAATACCACACTTGCACAACAAAGGCTATCATCACAAGCATAGGCAAGTTTCACAACAACAAAAAGTACTTTCATTTTATGCCAAAGTCCGGGTTTTTAATCCCAAAGTACTACATACATTAAGTTCTTTTAAAAGAGATCCATTACTTTTATAAAGTCACCCGATACCCGTAGTATTAGAATGACCAACCCACATTCCTTTTCAAAAATCAAGTAACAACATTCTTTTCCTAAGTTTCAGTTTGCCTAGTTCAATTTCTCAAGCGTCTCATTTTCAAATGCTCAAGTCACTTATTTTAGAAAGGTTTCATAACTCATAGTCTTAATCTCTTTTAAAACAATTGAGTAACATATGTCATATATGTGAGTAGTTTATTCTTGTTTTATAACGATCTTGTTACAGCAGCCATGATCTAGAAAATGTAATATTATTTTGTCTCATCTTAGCTTCTATGCAGATGGAGGTTTCTACTGGTTTTAATACATCATTATTCAATACATTTTCCTTTATTAACGCTGCAATGGTCTGTCGATACACATTCTGATTCCCAAATCAAGAAACATTATCCCTTTAAAACCAAGTACTCATTACTCACGAATGAGGTTTCACAAACATCCACATTAAAACAAATAAGTTAAGTCTCTTATCTTATAAGATCAAGTCTCTTAACTTCTAACATCAGTAAACCATTTTCACTTACATAAGGTCGTTATAACTAACTTCCCATAAAGCTATTATAACACCCTATGTTTTAAACCAACCAAATCACTTAGCACATGTACGTCTACCGTACTACATAGTTCACAACAATCATGCTAGAAAAGATAGGAAGAGGTTCACATACCTCGCGACGATTTATCGACAATAAGCAAAATGCTCCAAGTACTACAACCTTTCTAGCCCTTTCCACTCCTCGAGTAGAATACGCTACTCCTAGTACTTTCACCTATAAAGGTCACAAACGTCTATTAACCCCAAAACACAAGTTTCTATCTTCTACAGAAAATTGAAGACCTCCCCGTAATAACAGAAATCTCCTCCTCTATCGAGGCCGGCTACCAAGCCAACCAGTGGGGTTTACACGCCTAACCTGACGTGTACAATTCTACTCGAATACTACACAAGTCTATCGCAATACACCCTATGTAAAATACGATTGATCGATTCTTTAATCTTCAGGCTTAAGTCAAAAGACATTGCCGAATACTAAGTAGTTCCATATATAGTATACTTCAACTATATATTCTAACAAACATGTAATTTCCAATTACAATAGAGGGACAAGATAATTACCTCGATAAGCCCAAAATTATCCAAGTTATAATGTCGATCCTAAGCAAGGTTTAGCTCCACTCCGAGCGCTCCAAACCACTCCAAACAACCCTTAGAAGTTCTAACCAACTTCTACTCAAATACTTCAACCAACTATGAAGATTTCCTTAGGGTTTCGGTTTGAGACTAAAAGGACAAAAGGTAGTATTTCCGGGCTCTACGTAT
This sequence comes from Przewalskia tangutica, assembly GCA_029844215.1. NCBI lineage: Eukaryota > Viridiplantae > Streptophyta > Magnoliopsida > Solanales > Solanaceae > Przewalskia > Przewalskia tangutica. Next base: position 113,704,663 of record CM056718.1, read on the forward strand.
AGAGGTAACTTTTGGAATACAACAAGGTAAAGGCTAAGGTATTTTGGGCATTATAACAATACTAGGAGAAGTATTTCAATACCACAAGGGAGGGGTATTATACGAAAACAACTAGGCTAGGGGGGGGGGTACCCCACGGCTAGCACCTCAAAGGGGGGAGGGAGGAGGCCCTCGGCCAAGACTCTCAAAAGAGGGGGGGGGGATGAGTTGGACGAACTCAACACTAGAGGAGGGAGGGATTTTAGGCTTGGAAGGTTTCATTTGTGGATGAAGAGTTCATCAACATAAGGGGGGTATTTATAGCAAAACCAAAGGCCAACCAAGGGCCAAGATCCTTCCAAGTGTATAGCAAGTGTAAGGGCAAGATTAAGCCAAGTGCACCCTAAACCCTACTCCACAAAACACTCCACAAAACAATGCACCAAACAAGGCCAAAACAAGGCACAAAACAAGGGAGGAAGACGTCCCCCCCTTGCCTACCCAAATCGCCACTGAGGTGACAAGTGTCACCTCTCGTTGGCCCAAAGATGTTCGTCGCTCGGAAAAATCCGCAAAAATACAAACGACATAGTCGAATTTTCCTCGCAAGTTATGCAAAACGTTTCGTCAAAACGACTTAATCGTGTTGTGCACAAAGGTAAATTCGCCAAGGTGCCACATGGGGTGACACGTGTCGCCTCGATTCGCCTGAATATTTCGTCTTCCAAAATATCCAAAATACCGGAAATCTCAAAAACAAAGCGGGCCACAAAATCAGAATTTCTCCCTGGGCCCCACGTGACCATTTCCAAAATAAAATCTCAAAATTCTAATATAATCTATGAAGTCCAAATACCAAATGGGAATCCAATTCCCATTAACGAACCTTTTTCTTCACAAATAACCGGAAACTTTTCCGTCGAAAACTCACATCTTTCTTTCTTTTCAAAATTTCTGCCGTACTCTCGTACGTACGTCCTCACATACATACCCTGCAACTACGGGGTATAACAAGCTAGACTTAGGCCAGCCCAAGAGGGCTAGGACAGCAGGGTCTCAGGGCAGTTTTCGAGGCGGACAACCTCAACAGCAGACTAGGTCCACATTTCAGCCAACACAGAGTGCTCCTTCTCGATTTTCTGGCGGGAGAGTCCGATCACCGGTCATTCAGAGCGGTCGTGGCTCCAGACTTCGGGTTTCGTGGAAGCGAGATCACACGGCCGAGACCATCCCCATCTCGGTGTGCTCGACGCAGAGTCTCACCCAGCGAAGTGTCGTGTTCTTCCGTGAGCTTGTTACTCTTGTGGATGCGCAGGCCATTTGAAGAGAGATTGTCCACCGCAGGTGGCGGGAGTGTTATGGTTTAGCCGGCGTGGTCGATTCTTTGGATCTTCGTCTTCGACGGCATGCGCCCGGCGGCGTGGTGTTCACGCCGCCAGGCCGCGGCAGATGGTCGCGTGGGGTCCCAGCCCACCTGGTCCTCGAACCGCATTTATGCTATGTCCACCGCCAGACCGTGAGGCGTCACCGGATGTCGCCACAGTACATTATTGGTTTCATGCTGTGATGTATATGCTTTGATAGATCCAGGTTCTACTTTGTCCTATATATCTCCTCATATTGCTGGTAGAATAGGGATAGAGCCCGAGTCCATAAAACCTTTTGAGGTGGCTACGCCAGTAGGTAGTTCGGTGGTAGCCGAACGGGTATATAAGGCTTGCCCAGTGACTATATACGGTCGTCAGACTCTAGCCGACTTGATAGAGTTGGATATGACAGACTTTGATGTGATTATGGGTATGGATTGGCTAGCGTCTTGCTATGCCAATGTGGACTGTAGAGAGAGATTGGTACGGTTCCAGTTTCCTGGTGAGCCAATTATCGAGTGGAAGGGGAATATCGCGCCGAGGGTAGGTTTATTTCTTACCTCAAGGCTAGGAAGATGGTGCGAAGGGGTATATCTACCATATGGTTCGTATTCGACATCGAGGTCGAGATACCGCACCTTCATCGGCCCGGTTGTTAGAGAGTTTCCAGACGTATTCCCAGACGAGCTTCCGGGTATCCCTCCTGAGAGGGAGATTGAGTTTTGCATTGATATGTCGCCAGACACTCGACCGATATCTATTCCTCCATACAGGATGGCACCTTCCGAGTTGAGGGAATTGAAGGACCAGCTGAAAGATTTGCTGGAAAAAAGCTTTATCAGGCCAAGTGTTTCTCCCTGGGGAGCGCCAGTGTTATTTGTAAAGAAGAAGGATGGGACGCTGCGTATGTGTGTTGACTACAGGCAGCTGAATAAGGTAACTATCAAGAACAGATACCCCCTTCCCAGGATTGATGATTTGTTTGACCAGTTGCAGGGTGCAAGGTGTTTCTCCAAGATAGACCTGCGGTCTGGTTATCATCAGGTGCGAGTTAGAGAGACAGATATCCCAAAGACTGCATTCAGGACCCGGTATGGGCACTATGAGTTCAGGGTAATGTCTTTCGGGTTGACCAACGCCCCAGCAGTATTCATGGATTTGATGAACCGGGTGTTCAAGAAATTCTTGGATATGTTCGTTATAGTATTCATTGATGATATCCTGGTTTATTCGCGCACAGAGCAGGAGCATGCATATCACTTGAGGACGATATTGGGAGTCCTCCGGGACCGGCAGTTGTATGCCAAGTTCTCGAAATATGAGTTTTGTTGGCTTCAGTGGCTTTCTTGGGGCATGTTATCGGGGCCGATGGTATTCGGGTTGATACAGCAAAGATTGAGGCAGTCAAGACTTGGCCTAGACCCACTACACCGACGGAGGTGCGCAACTTTTTGGGCCTTGCAGGTTATTATCGGAGATTTGTGGAGAAGTTTGCTTCCATCTCAGCACCTTTGACTAGGCTGACTCAGAAAACAGCTATGTTCCGATGGATGGATGCTTGTGAGGAGAGTTTCCAGTTACTGAAGGAGAAATTGACGACCGCCCCAGTCCTTACTCTTCCAGAGGGTTTAGACGGATATGTGGTTTATTGTGATGCGTCGGGTGTCGGGCTTGGGTGCGTACTGATGCAGCACGGCAAAGTTATAGCTTACGCATCTCGACAGCTCAGGAAACATGAGAAGAACTATCCCACACATGACTTAGAGTTGGCAGCAGTGATTCATGCCTTGAAGATCTGGAGACATTATTTGTATGGAGTTCATGTGGATATTTACACTGACCACAAGAGCCTCCAGTATATCTTCAGCCAGAGGGAGCTGAACTTACGGCAGAGACGGTGGTTGGAGCTACTTAAGGATTATGATGTCGATATTCTATACCACCCAGGGAAGGCCAATGTAGTTGCAGATGCCCTTAGTCGCAGATCGATGGGTAGTCTGTCAGGTGTGCAGCCAGAGAGACGGGATATGGTCCGCGAGTTGCATCAGCTAGCGAACCTTGGGGTTCGTTTGGTTGATTCTGATAGTAATGGGGTTCGGGTTCGAGAGGTTGCCGAGTCTTCCATCGTCGAGGAGGTGAAGAGGCGACAGTATGAGGATCCGATTATGGTACGGTATCGAGATGCAGCTCTTCAGAAAGAGAAAAGTCTATTTGAGGTAGCGCCTGATGGGGTGCTAAGATTTGAGGGCCGGTTGTGTGTTCCCGATGTGACAGGACTTCGTCAGCAGATTCTGGGGGAGGCACACAGTGTTCGTTATTCTATTCACCCGGGGTCGACTAAGATGTACCATGACCTCAGGTGTATCTATTGGTGGGATGGCCTGAAGAGGGACGTTGCGGAGTTTGTGGTGCAGTGCCCGAATTGTCAGCAGGTCAAGGTTGAGCACCAGAAGCCCGGTGGGCTATTGCAGGCTATTGATATTCCGACTTGGAAGTGGGAGGTGGTAAATATGGATTTTATTACAGGGTTACCTCACACTCAGAGGAAGCATGATTCCATCTGGGTTATTGTCGACAGGCTGACAAAATCAGCCCACTTTCTGCCAGTCAGGACGACTTTTTCGGCCGAGGATTATGCTAGATTGTATATCAGAGAGATTGTGAGACTGCACAGAGTGCCTACATCGATCATTTCGCATGGAGCCCAGCTTCGCTAACTTCCTGAGGTCTTTCCGTAAGGGATTAGGACACACGCGAGTCTCAAGATCGCGTTTCATCCTCGCATCGACGACAAAGCCGAGCGTACTATCCAGACCCTTGAGGATATGTTGCGGGCTTGTGTTATTGATTTCAGGGGTAGCTGGGAGGAGATCATTTACCTCTTGTGGAGTTTGCATATAACAACAACTACCATTCTAGTATCCAGATGGCGCCTTATGAGGCCTTATACGGGAGGAAGTGCAGGTCACCGATAGGCTGGTTTGAGGTGGGAGAAGTTCAGTTGGTCGGGCCAGACTTGATTCAGCAGGCAGTGGATAAGGTGAAGCTTATCCAGGAGCGGTTATTGTCACCGAGTCGATGTGGTCGTATGCAGATCATCGACGTCGACACTTGGAGTTTGAGGTAGATGATTGGGTCTTCCTGAAGGTATCACCCATGAAGGGTGTGATGAGATTTGGGAAGAAGGGGAAACTTAGCCCAAGGTACATTGGGCCTTATCAGATTGTCCGTAGAGTAGGCAAGGTTGCCTATGAATTGGATCTGCCGTCCGATCTGGAGGCAGTACATCCAGTTTTTCATGTGTCTATGTTGCGGAAATGTATTGGAGATCCATCTAGGGTGCACCCGATTTGTGATGTCCAGGTGACGGAGGGGTTATCATATGAGGAGAGTCCCATAGCGATACTCGATCGTCAGGTTAGGCGACTTCGGACAAAGAATGTGGCTTCCGTCAAGGTCTTATGGCAGAACGAGAACAGGGAGGAAATGACGTGGGAAGCAGAGGAGGACATGATGAGGAAGTATCCTCACTTATTCCCTACACCTCCAGGTAACCCACTTTCCTGCTTGTTAGTTTTGATTTGGCAATTATGCTTAAGTATTGGTGTACATAGAAGGAACATTCGGGATGAATGTTTCTAAGGGGGGGGGGGGGGGGAGAATGTTATACCCCGTAGTTCAGGCCATGCGTATGAGAACGTACGAAAAGGGTTAAGACTTAAAATTTTAGAAAGATAGGTTGACGGATTGTTTCGGACGGGTTTTTAGTCAACTTTGAGGCGGTTTATGTCCAGTTGCATTATGAGTTCCTAGGAGTTTTCAAAGGCCTAGTACGTTGTTATACCCCGTATTTCCAGAGTATGTACGTATGGGCGTACGTACAAAAGTTTAGCCTTAAGATAGGCACTATGGAAGAAATTGGTGCACAACCCACGAAACGAATTGTTTTCCGACGAAACGTTTTCCAAACTTTGCGTAGGGAAAATTCCGGCTATGTCATTTATAATTTTTGCGGATTTTTCCGAGAGATGAAATATTTTGGACCAACGAGAGGGTGACACTTGTCACACTCAAGTGGGCGGTACCTTGGACGATTCTTGGCAAGATTTTATGGCTTGTTTTGTGGCCTAAAACTTGGGTCAATGTTTGTGAGGGATTTGTGGAGTAGGATAGGGTGCACTTGTGCAAATCTCCACCATACACTTGCCTACCACTTGACTTCATCTTGGCCCTTGAAAGCCCTATAAATACCCCCCTTGAGTTGATGAATTCTTCATCCACAAATCAACTTTCCAAGTCTAGAAATCCCTCCCTCCCTTTGTGTAGTTCTCGCCCAAGCCTCCCCCTCCCCCTTGAGAAGGCCTTGGCCGAAACCACCCCCTCCCCCTTTGTAGTGTCCTAGCCGAGACACACCCCCCCTTCCCTTGGAAATTGCTCTCGTCCAAACATACCCCCCTCTTGGTAGAAATACTCTCCAAGTATTGTTACTATCCCCAAAGTACCTTAGACAATCCCTTGTAGTACTTCCAAAGTTACCTCTATACTTAGAGTCCGGAAAATACTATTATACTTCCTTTAGCCACTAAACGAAACCCTAGGAGAAACTTCATTGTTGGTTGAAGTCTTAAGTAGAAGTTGTGTAGAAACTTCTAAGGGTTTCTTGGAGCGGATTGGAGCGTTCAGATTAGGAGCTAAACCTTGCTCAGGATCGACATTTATACTTGGATAATTTTGGGCTTATCGAGGTAAATACTCTTTCCTTATATTGTAATTGGAAATTACATACTGTAGTAGTATAGAAGAGAATTGAACTGTAATAGAAGGATATTACAGAAAAGAATTGAACTGAAATCACATCAAAAGAATATCAAAGAAGAAGATTGAACTGTACTTACATAGGACTGTATTTACAGTAGACTTGTGTAGTTTAACGGGTAGGAAAGTGCTGCCCGATTTTCCGTAGAATAGAGAACCTTCTGCTTAGAATATTCTACAGAGTAGTCTAGACGTTGATAGACGTATATGCCTTTATAGGTTGAAAGTTCTGCGAGTAGCATGTTATACTTGAAAGGTGGACAAGGCTAGCCGGGTTATAGCCGTGGAACGTTTTGCTAATAGTCGATAATCGTCGCGAGGTATGTGATTATTCTTATCCTCTTGAGCATGATATTTTAAAAAAGAATATGTATAGTACGGTAGACGTACGTGTGTTAACTGAACGTGGTTTTACTCCGATGTCTTTTGACTTGAGTTTAAATACTAAGAATCTTGAAGTATTTCAAAAGAATTAAGAAACCTTTTTGAAAGAAGAGTAAGGCTTGGTTTTAAAAGCTTAAGAGTTATACTAGCTTTATGGGAAGTTAGGTATAACGACTTAAGAGAGATAAAAAGAATGGTTTATTGATTTTAGAAGTTAAGAGACTTGATCTTAAAAGATAAGAGACTTGACTTAATTGAATTAATATGAATTTTGTTAAAAAGTGTGAAACCTCATTCGTGAGTAATGAGTACTTGGTTTTTCAAAGGAATAATGTTTTACTGATTTCGGAAATCAGAATAAGTATCGAACGAACCACTGCAACGTTAATAAAGGGAAATGTATTGACTAATTAAGTATTATTAAAATCAGTAGAAACCTCCATCTGCATAGAAGCTAAGATGAGACAAAATGATATTACATTTCCTAGATCATGGCTGCTTTAATAAGATTGTTATAAACAAGAATAACCTACTCACACATAAGACATATGTTTCTCAAATTGTTTGAAAGAAGAATTATATTATTAAGTGATTAAGACTATGAACTACGAAACCATTTGAAAATGAGAAACTTGAGCATTTGAAATTAGGCAAACTTGAACGTTTGGAAAATAATGTTGTTACTTGATTTTACAAAGGGAAGTGTTTTGGTTTACTTAAAAAGATAGTCACTCTATTTTTATACTACGGGTATTGTGTGACTTTTGTGAAAGAAACGGATCTTTTAAAGAGTTAGTGTATGAAGTACTTCGGGGATAAAAACCCGAACTTGTTAACATAAAGTAGAAAGTACCTTGTGTGAATAACTTGACTATGTTGGTTTGTGATAGCCTTGTAATACTTTCTTATTGGTTTGATAAATAAACATGTTAGGATGCTACGTGTGTTAGTGTCTTGTAATGTTGTGTAAGGGGGTTTCCCTTGATTGTGCTTATGTTGTTTAACGATAAGCCGTTATGTTAGTATTATATCACTCACCTTGAATTGATCCCGGGTTAAGGCGCCTCCGACGGGGTATAGCTCGGTGATGCAGGACCATGATTCGAGAATACCTCATGCGGGTCCAGGGACCTATGCGAGCTACGAGAGTTCCGTGTTAGTGTGCGCCTATATGGTCATGCGGTCTATGTGGCCACGCGATCGCGAGTCGGGGCGATGCCGGGGAGTAGCTACCCTCGATGCGGGGAATACCTCATGCGGGCCTATGTGAGTGGCCTATGCGGAGCTGCGAGAAGTTCCAGGACTAGACGCGCACATTAGATACTGCGGGCGAGTGGCCAGCTTCGATCATGTGGCGGTCTAGACAGATCTCATGATACAGTTTATGACCTTGTTGGTACTGTGGGTTTTAGTAGTCGGCTATGCCTTCGTACTTACCCCGTACGATTTTATTATGACACATGTGGGACCTGGTGTTCATGTGTATTCCTTGGTGCTTTTATATCATAGACTGCCGGCAGTGAGGAAGGTATTCCACGGGCATGATTTATGTTGTGGGCGTGAGACCTATAGTTATATTTGAGTTATGACTTTGAGGGCGTGAGTCCACGACTGACATGATCGCTATTTATCAGGAATCGTAGTTTGGTTATCATATATGTCTCCGCTTTATATAGACTACTATGATTTCATTTACGATTTTCGGCCACATACTTGGTACTGTTAGATCGACCTCCTTCGGGGCCGCGTCATGCCGCAGTAGAGGTACACGATCGTCGATCCTCGCTCTTAGGATCACAGCTTGCTCGGAAGCTCCGTTTCTCCGGAGGCTTATCAGTGGTATAGTCCCCTATCGTTGTAGGTACTTACATTCAGGGGTATGGCGGGGCCCTGTCCCGCCATTATCGTTATATCATTCTTAGAGGTCTGTAGTACTGTTGTGGGCAGAGTTTGTAGAAGGGATGTAACTGTTCGGTTTCATGATAAGCCGAAAGGCAAATTTTTCTCAGATAAACTGTTTCTCATTCATATTATTTTATGTCTTGTTTTATGTTCCGCTGATTACTCTGATGTATGTCTACTTGGGTGCCCGGGGTAAGACACCAGTCACGGGCCCGGGTTCGGGTCTTGACAAAAGTGGTATCAGAGCAGTTAATCCTCGGAAAGTGTCTACAGACCGTATCTAGTAGAGTCTTGATTATCGGTGTGTTGTGCACCACACCAATAATCAGGAGGCTATAGGATATTTAGGATTGGTTTCCATTCTTCTCACTCTGAGATCGTGCCTTAGAGCTGTGTTATAAGTTGGACCCCTCTAACGTATTTCCTTCCCGTACCAGTTATGCCTCCGCGCAAGGCAACCCGGGCCCAGAAGGGCAAGGCAGCCGAGGGAGCTGCGAGTAGAGTACAGAGGGTTACGAGGGCATAGGCCCAACCATCACCTGAGGTGGTGTTTCATTCGGGGAGTTCTGCTATGTCACCAGCCCCAGCAAAGTTTAGCCCAGCGGCAGCAGTTCCTACTACGGCCATGATATTTGGACCTTCAGTTCCACGACCAGTAGCAGAAAGTATGGACTGCAAAGAGACGACCCTGTTACTAGCTAGGATGTTAGCAACCAGAAAGTATATTATGCATCGATTTATCACGGGTCTTGATGACTATCTAAGAGAGGGTTGTGCAAGAGTAGCTCTTCAGTCAGGCTTGAGCATGGCCTGCGTGCGGGCTTATGCGCAGCAGGCCGAGAAACGTAGAGATCGACAGATTAACCAAGATCAGCAGAAGAGGGCCAGAACAGCAGGGTCCTTTGGTAACTTTCGAGGCGAATCGCCTCAGCAGCAGACTGTATATGCGCCTCCGCTAGTGCAGAATGGTCCTCCACAGGGTTCAGGACGTTCGGGGTATGCAGGAGTTGGTCAGAGCTCCAGGGTTTCTGATTCACAGATACACGTCGGTTCCAGCCAGCCGGATTAAGTGGTTCGGAGAGGAAGGGGTGCTAGCCAGAGGAGGCCACCCCCACCTCGGTGTGGTCGTTGTGGTATATGTCATTGTGAGGAGTGGCGTGCTTCTTCGACAGCTTGTTATGCTTGCGGCCAGCAGGGCCATTTTGCGAGAGATTGTCCGACCAGAGGTGGCGCGGATGTAGAGAATCAGCCGTCGGGATCAGCGGCTAGTTCATCATCTTCCCTAGCTATGCGCCCAACAGGGCAGGATTGATTAGAACGACAAAGGGTAGTAAAGCGGTAGATACAGGTATATCCTTAACCCTCTAGAGATGGTATGTGTGATAAGATAAGTATATCTTAAGTGTTACGTTCAGATAACATTGTGTAAATTATGATTAGAAATCATGGTTAGTTAACCGGGTAAGATTGGGGGATGGGAAAACTGTGAGCCTTAGAGTTTTATACGTGGAGACCTTAGAGGTAAGGCCATCTCGAGTAAAAGATTTATATTTTTATGTTTGACCCTTATCGGAGTGCATAGTACACGTGAGATATTTTGTGTGATAAGTCCCTGAGTGGTATGAAATGAAAGAGGGTAGTTGAGCTAAGAAGACCACTAGATTTGCGTAACTTGGTTGGTGAGATTGTTCCGGATCGGGGAACAAGAGTTTTGTGCGATAGCGGGTCGGGTTGAGGACCGATCGCGGGTCAACCCGCGGCCTGCAATGTGGTGGGGTCAGTTCGAGGTGGTCCCGCCAGGTGGTGGGGTCACGAGGGTGTTAGGCCCAAGTTTAGTTAACCATCGTACGAGTTCGTGGATGCGTTCGACCAGTAGTCGGGCCGATGAGGTCAGCCCATCTTGTCTTTCAGTCAGGACCGTTTACTCGGCAGAGGGTTATGCGAGATGTTATATCAGGAAGGTTGTAAGGCTGCACGAGGTGCCTACCTTCACCTTATGACAGGCAGTGGAGCCCAGGTTACGACTATTTCTTTTTCTGGAAGTTTTACCAGGCAGGGTTAGGAACTCAGGTGAGTCTCGAGATCGCGTTCGCCTCGGGCGGTGTTTGACTTCGTGGTAGTGTGAGGATTGTTGCCTCCTGTTGAGGGAATGTTTTATAGCTACCATTTCAGTATTCGGATATCGCCTTATGACGCCTTGTAGGGGCGGAAGTGTAAGTTGCCGGTCGATTGGTTCGATGTCGGCAAGATTCGGATAGTTGGTTCATACTTGTTCCAGCAGACTGTGGATAGGGTGAAGCTTATCCAGAAGAGGTTATTGGCAGCTCAGAGTCAACAGAAGTCGTGCGGATGATCGGCGACGACGCTTGGAGTTCAGGTTGACGGTGGGTCTTCTTGAAGGTACCACCCCGGAAAGGGTGTGACGAGTTTTGGAAAACAGAGGAAACTTAGCCCGAGTTACTTTGTGCCCTTTTCATATCATGTGAAGAATAGGCCAGGTTGCCTATAAGTTAGCATTGCCGTCTGACGTAGGAGGCAGTACGTCCGGCCTTTCGTGTTGCTAGGTTCGGAAAAATATCGGAGATCCATCCAGAGTGTTCCCAGTTAATGATGACCAAGTTGGAGATAGTAACCCCGAGATTTGGAAACTGAAGCAGTAACAGAAATGTGGTAAGTTATGAGAAAGAGTTCGAGTGTACGAGAAGTAATGACGAGTAAGTAAGGAAGAAGCGTACGTGTTAAGAACATAGGAGCGATCATTTCGTTTGTAAAGAAAAGGTGCGAAAGGAGTATCTTTTAGACCTTGGGTGGGAACTTTTGTGATGTTAGAGGTAATTCCTCGTGGACTTGGATGTAAGTAATTGCGCGTGTGTTATTTTTTGGCCAGGTGTGGCATTGGCAACTTGTTATGTTAAGAGGAACTTATCATTATCCGTCTTGGGAAGGAACATTCGGGACGAATGTTTCTAAGGAGGGGAGAATGTTATACCCCGTATTTCCAGAGTATGTACGTATGGGCGTACGTACAAAAGTTTAGCCTTAAGATAGGCACTATGGACGAAATTGGTGCACAACCCACGAAACGAATTGTTTTCCGACGAAACGTTTTCCAAACTTTGCGTAGGGAAAATTCCGGCTATGTCATTTATAATTTTTGCGGATTTTTCCGAGAGATGAAATATTTTGGACCAACGAGAGAGTGACACTTGTCACCCTCAAGTGGGCGGTACCTTGGACGATTCATGGCAAGATTTTGTGGCTTGTTTTGTGGCCTAAAACTTGGGTCAATGTTTGTGAGGGATTTGTGGAGTAGGATAGGGTGCACTTGTGCTAATCTCCACCATACACTTGCCTACCACTTGGCTTCATCTTGGCCCTTGAAAGCCCTATAAATACCCCCCTTGAGTTGATGAATTCTTCATCCACAAATCAACTTTCCAAGTCTAGAAATCCCTCCCTCCATTTGTGTAGTTCTCGCCCAAGCCTCCTCCCCTCGAGAAGGCCTTGGCGAAACCACCCTCCCCTTTGTAGTGTCCTAGCCGAGACACACCCCCCCTTCCCTTGGAAATAGCTCTCGTCCAAACATACCCCCCTCTTGGTAGAAATACTCTCCAAGTATTGTTACTATCCCCAAAGTACCTTAGCCAATCCCTTGTAGTATTTCCAAAGTTACCTCTATACTTAGAGTCTGGAAAATACTACTATACTTCCTTTAGCCACTAAACGAAACCCTAGGAGAAACTTCATTGTTGGTTGAAGTTGTAAGTAGAAGTTGTGTAGAAACTTCTAAGGGTTTCTTGGAGCGGATCGAGCGTTGAGACAGCGCTAAACCTTGCTCAGGATCGACATTTATACTTGGATAATTTTGGGCTTATCGAGGTAAATACTCTTTCCTTATATTGTAATTGGAAATTACATACTGTAGTAGTATATAAGAGAATTGAACTGTAATAGAAGGATATTACAGAAAAGAATTGAACTGAAATCACATCAGAAGAATATAAAAGAAGAAGATTGAACTGTACTTACATAGGACTGTATTTACAGTAGACTTGTGTAGTTTAACGGGTAGGGAAGTGCTTCCCGATTTTTCGTAGAATAGAGCACCTTCTGCTTAGAATATTCTACAGAGTAGTCTAGTCGTTGATAGACGTATATGCCTTTATAGGTTGAAAGTTCTGCGAGTAGCATGTTATACTTGAAAGGTGGACAAGGCTAGCCGGGTTATAGCCGTGGAGCGTTTTGCTAATAGTCGATAATCGTCGCGAGGTATGTGATTCTTCCTATCCTCTTGAGCATGATATTTTAAAATAGAATATGTATAGTACGGTAGACGTACGTGTGTTAACTGAACGTGGTTTTACTCCGATGTCTTTTGACTTGAGTTTAAATACTAAGAATCTTGAAGTATTTCAAAAGAATTAAGAAACCTTTTTGAAAGAAGAGTAAGGCTTGGTTTTAAAAGCTTAAGAGTTATACTAGCTTTATGGGAAGTTAGGTATAACGACTTAAGAGAGATAAAAAGAATGGTTTATTGATTTTAGAAGTTAAGAGACTTGATCTTAAAAGATAAGAGACTTGACTTAATTGAATTAATATGAATTTTGTTAAAAAGTGTGAAACCTCATTCGTGAGTAATGAGTACTTGGTTTTTCAAAGGAATAATGTTTTACTGATTTCGGAAATCAGAATAAGTATCGAACGAACCACTGCAACGTTAATAAAGGGAAATGTATTGACTAATTAAGTATTATTAAAATCAGTAGAAACCTCCATCTGCATAGAAGCTAAGATGAGACAAAATGATATTACATTTCCTAGATCATGGCTGCTTTAATAAGATTGTTATAAACAAGAATAACCTACTCACACATAAGGCATATGTTTGTCAAATTGTTTGAAAGAAGAATTATATTATTAAGTGATTAAGACTATGAACTACGAAACCTTTTGAAAATGAGAAACTTGAGCATTTGAAATTAGGCAAACTTGAACGTTTGGAAAATAATGTTGTTACTTGATTTTACAAAGGGAAGTGTTTTGGTTTACTTAAAAAGATAGTCACTCTATTTTTATACTACGGGTATTGTGTGACTTTTGTGATGAAACGGATCTTTTAAAGAGTTAGTGTATGAAGTACTTTGGGGATAAAAATCCGAACTTGTTAACATAAAGTAGAAAGTACCTTGTGTGAATAACTTGACTATGTTGGTTTGTGATAGCCTTGTAATACTTTCTTATTGGTTTGATAAATAAACATGTTAGGATGCTACGTGTGTTAGTGTCTTGTAATGTTGTGTAAGGGGGTTTCCCTTGATTGTGCTTATGTTGTTTAATGATAAGCCGTTATGTTAGTATTATATCACTCACCTTGACTTGATCCCGGGGGTTAAAACGCCTCCGACGCGGTATAGCTCAGCGATGCAGGACCGTGATTCGAGAATACCTCATGCGGGTCCGGGGACCTATGCGAGCTACGAGTTCCGGGTTAGTGCGCGCCTATATGGTCATGCGATGCATGTGGCCATGCGGAATGCGAGTCCAGGCGATGCCGGGAGTAGCTACCTCGATGCGGGAATGCCTCATGCGGGCCTATGTGAGTGGCCTATGCGGAGTCGCGGAAGTTCGAGACTAGACGCCGCGACATTAGATATCGCGCGAGTGGCGGCCGATCATGTGGCGGTGCAGACAGATCTCATGATACGATTTATGACCTTGTTGGCACTGTGGTTTTAGTAGTCGGCTATGCCTTCGTACTTACCCCAGACGGTTTTATTATGACACGCGGACTCGTGTTCATGTATTCCTTGGTGCTTTTATATCATAGATCGCCAAGTGAGGAAGGTATTCCACGCATGATTGATGTTGTGGCGTGAGACCCATAGTTATATTTGAGTGATGACTTTGAGGCGTGAGTCCACGACTTGACATGACAACTTATTTATCAGGAATCGTAGTTTTGTTATCATATATGTCTCCGCTTTATATAGACTACTATGATTTCATTTACGATTTTCGGGCCACATACTTGGTACTGTTATCGACTCTTCGGGCCGCGTTCATGCCGCAGTAGAGGTACACCGCCGATCCTCGCTCTTAGGATCACAATTGACGTTTTGGAAGCTCCGTTTCTCGGAGGCTTATCGATGGTATAGTCCCCTCGTTGTAGGTACTTACATTCGTGGTATGGCGGCCCCGTCCCGCCATTATCGTTATATCATTCTTAGAGTCCAGAGTAATCGCTTGTGGCGAGTTTGTATGGATGTAATCGCTCGTTTCATGTTTTTATATAAACCGAAAGGCAAATGTTTCTCAGATAAACTGTTTCTCATTCATATTATTTTATGTCTTGTTTTATGTTCCGCTAATTACTCTGATGTATGTCTACTTGGGTGCCCGGGGTAAGGCACCAGTCACGGGCCCGGGTTCGGGTCGTGACATACGTAGTTCGTTGAGTCTAGTTCCCAACGCAACCAACCGTTCGTCGATAGGACATTAGAGTAGAAAGTTATGGAAGTTACAAGTTCAGTGCGCAGTCGGTCAGAAAAATAATTCGATCAGGAGCCACATGGCCGCGGCGCCGGAAGTTCTGTGGGGTTGCGGAGGTTTCAGCGCCGCGGCGCCGGCTGCAGGGTCGCGGCACCGAGGCGGGTTCTGCGAGGCTGAGTGGAAAAATCTGAACTGTTTTGTTTTAAAAAAGGCCATGGGAGGGTGACAAGTGTCCCCCCCCCCCCCCCATCTGATTTTGCATGTCCTATTTATTGACCAATTCTTGAAGACTTGGTCATTCTTCAAGCTCTTCTCTCTCTCTAAAAATTAAAAGCTCTCCCTTCTCTCTTGAAAATCAAGAGGAAATAAAGGCTTGAGAAAATTCTGAAAAAGGTGGCAAGAATGAAACTTGTTGGCAAGCTTGTAGGAGCTTTTTATGGTGGTGATTGTGGAAAAGAGGCTAGTGAACTTGTTGGATTAGTTTGGTTAAGCTCTAAGGTAACAATTCTTTCTCTTTTTGCTAGTTTTTGGTGTTGCATGTGAATAAGAAAGAACTTGTAGTTGTAAATATTGCTCTTAGATAAATTGCATGTAAGAAATATGGGTTGGATATGAAAGGATTGGATAAGAAGGTTATGTAAGCATGTTGTAGCCAAAATACTACCTTAAACTTGTTAAGTTAGTTGTTATGTATTGTGGGGAAGAATTTTACACATCCAAGATTAGAAGTGTAATCCCCTTTGAATTGTTTGGATTGTTGGGCCTTAAAAGTGGCGTTTGGATGTTGAGTTCGGACCTTGAAAAGGTGGCAAAGCATGTAGAAAGAAAGGAAATGCTGCCCGATTTTTCATAGAATTTAGTGACTTTGCACTTGGAATATTCTACGTTGAAGCTAGAGGTTAATAAACGTATTATGGTCATTATAGGTTGACGTACTATGTGCGGTATATTGGACTTAGCAAGTGGATTGACCCGAATAGGTATGTAGAACTTTCCTATCTCTTGAGCATGAATAGTTTTACCTATATAGTACGGTAGACGTACAAGACCTTGGTATCCTTTACTCGTTTTTAAAGTGTTCAAGTCGGTGGAATTAGGGGATTTACTCACTTCTTTAAAAAGTAGTAAGGATGTCTTAAGTTTTCAAGGTTAAGGGACTTGAAGTGTTTTTAAGTGTATGATACTTGTTCCGTTTTAAATCTACAAGTCCCTTGGATATTGGGGAATGTAATTTACTTAGAAGTATGGAGTTAATATAACGACTTTATGGGGAGTTGGTTATATTAGCCTTGTGGAAAGATAAAAAGAGAGATTTACTCCAAGTAAAATGAGTACGGATAAATGACATGAATTAATGGAAGGTAAATTGATTTTAAGGCATCAATTGCCTAAGGTTTTAAAAGAGTAGAAGTACATAGTACTTGGGTTAAATTCCCGGATTTCATAAAGACATGTTAGTGCCTAAGTAAACTAAAATGAGAATGTGTATGAACAAGACTAATAAGAAGTTAAGGGGTTTCTTAACTTGCTTGTATTATGTATGATAGCCGGTTTGTGCTAGTGATATATTATTATTAATTACGGGGTCATTCCCCGGGTTGTGGCATTTGCATATTCCGTGGATATGCTACCCACGATGCGAGAAATACCTCATGCGAGTCCGTAGGGCTCATGCGGGTGAAATATTCCCATACGGGTGAGTACAGCCTATGCGAGGAATACCTCATGCGGGTCCACATGACCCATGCGGGTGAAATAGTCCCAAGAGTAGGAGTGCTTAATGATACTGCGGGCGGATGACCTTGCTTTGATCATGAGCTTCCTATTTTCATGCAGTATAGTATATGCTTGATATTCACATTATTAGTAAGGCACAATGTTCTGTAAAATTGATTATCATACATGTCTCCAGTTATTTTAGACTTATGAGGTATTTTCAGTATTTTCCAGTTTCGCATACTTAGTACATATTGTGTACTGACCCCCTTCCTCGGGGGTTGCGTTCATGCCGCAGGTAGGGGTAAGCAGGTGGTGGATCCTCATTCTTAGGATCACTGGTCTGGTGTCAGAAGCTCCATTCCTCCGGAGGCTTGTTTTGTTGGTACGGTTTTTCCCTGATGCTATAGGTATTATGTACATTCAGGGGTATGGCGGGGCCCTGTCCCGCCACAGTTGTTATTCCTAGAGGTCTATAGTCACGTTTGTGGTTTGGGCTGTAAGAACAAAGTTGTACTGTTTTACTTTTGATTAAGTATATTCTATGAAAGCGCGGCATTTGCCAGCCGTGATGTACTATCTACGTGTTTATGGATTATGTATGTTCACGCTATTCTCGATGTATACCGGCGGTGCCCCTGCAGGCACCGCGGCCCCGGGGTCGGGTCGTGACATTCATGCTGTGACGTTTATGCTTTGATAGATCCAGGTTCTACTTTGTCCTATGTGCCCCCTCTTATTGCTGGTAGAATAGGGATAGAGCTGGTGTCGATAGAGCCTTTTGAGGTAGCTACGCCAGTGGGTGATTTGGTGTTAGCTGAGCGGGTGTACAAAGATTGCCCGATGTTTATATACAGTCAACAGACCCTAGCAGACTTGATAGAGTTGGAGATGACAAATTTCGACGTCATTATGGGTATGGACTGGTTGGCTTCTTGTTATGCCAACGTTGACTGTAGAGACAGGTTGGTCCGATTCCAGTTTCCTGGTGAGCCAGTTATCGAGTGGAAGGGAAATACAGCGTCGCCGAGGGGTAGGTTTATTTCTTACCTCAAGGCTAGGAAGATGGTGCAGAAAGGGTAGATCTATCATCTGGTTCGGGTATTTGTGTTACACCCCATAATTCCAGGACATGTTTATAAGAACGTACGTAAGAACTAAAAAATATTAAGATTTGAGACTAGTAAAACTTTATCGGAATTATGGAAATGTCGGGAAACGAAATATTGCGACGAATGTGAGGGTGACACGTGTCACCCCCTTGGTTGGTCTTGGTCGAAATTGACCATCGATAGAAAGGTCATTTGACCCAAAGTAAAGATGACCAAGTCTTGCAAGCTAAGAGCTTGAGTTTATTGACTTAGTCAAAGAGCCCACTTGGCTTGATCTTTAATGAAATTCATCCAAGCCACCCAATTGTTCTAATCTTGACCCTCCATGTTGTTATATAACCACACTAGTAGCAAGACAAGCTTCCCACACTTAGAAAATTTCAAGAAAAACTTGTTCATCTCTTAAGTTGCTCTCGGGTTTATAAAATGGAATTCATTTTTGTAAGATAATGAAAGTCTAAAGATTTTATGAACTTGCCTATGCTTGCTTGTGATAGCCTTGAGTGCAAGTATTATATGTTTACGCTGCCGTGACTCTCAGTTTGAGGGCCGGCTGTCTTGTTGTGAATTTACGTGGACGTACCGAGAGTGACGGAGGCTTCCACGGGTATGCTTCCATTGTGATTGCTTGGACATGCTTATACGATGTGGGATTCCGGCACGCGACCGTGACGCGTTAGATTCCCGGATTGTTTTTATTACTCCTTGGACATGCTTACGATGTGGGATTCCGGGGCATGCGACCAGGAGGCGGGTTAGATTCTCGGATTTGTTTTATTACCCCATGGCCATGCTTATACGATGAGGGATTCCGGGGCATGCGACCTTGTTATATACGATTATTACTCCATGGACTATCTCCCCATGAAGACATGTACCCGAGATGGGATTCCACAGACATGTTATATATGATTATTACCCCATGGATTAGCTCCCCATGAAGTCATGTACCCGAGATGAGGGATTCCACGGGCATGAGATATATATATATATTGCATATGTGTACGCCGACAGTGAGGTAGGATGCCACGGGCGCGTCACATGGTTATATTTTATACTTACGGCTGTCGGCAGTGATGGGGGATTCCACGGGCAGGAGATATATATATATATATATATATATATGTATTGTATGTGTGTACGCCGACAGTGAGGTAGGATGCCACAGACGCGTAATATGGTTATATTTTACACTTACAGCTGTCGACAGTGATGGGGGATTCCACGGGCACTCTTGATATTTGTGGGCTTGAGACCCTTACTGGACTGGGTGACGATAATTGAGGACTTGTGTCCATAGCCCTGGTGTGACTATTGTTCATGTGTTGAAAAAGTCTTTAAAAGGTAAAGACTGACTTTCACTTCGGCAAGGCACAGTGTACTGTTATTTTGGTTATCATACATGTCTCCAGCTTTATTTTAGACTATTATGATTTCATTACAGTACTTTCAGTTTTACATACTTGGTACATATTTCATACTGACCTCATTCGGGGGGCTGCGTTCATACCGCAGGTTGAGGTACATAGCTTGCTGATCCGCACTCTTAGGATCACTGTTCAGTTCTTGGAAAACTCCATTTCTCCGTAGGCTTTGGCTTTTGGTACGGTTCCCTGAGATTGTAGATTTATGTACATTCAGGGGTATGGCGGGGCCCTGTCCCGTCACAGTTGTTATGTCAAAACTCTTAGAGTTTTGTAGTCATATCTTGTGGGTCACTTAAAAAAAAAGAGGTAACTGCTTTTGGATTTCTGTAGTCATATCTTGTGGGTCGAGTGGAAGGGCAATACAGCGTCGCCGAGGGGTAGGTTTATTTCTTACCTCAAGGCTAGGAAGATGGTGCAGAAAGGGTAGAAATAAGAATAGATAGTTTGATTGTTACACCCCGTAATTCCAGGACATGTTTATAAGAACGTACGTAAGAACTCAAAAATGTTAAGATTTGAGACTAGTAAAAATTTATCGGAATTATGGAAATGTCGGGAAACGAAATATTGCACGAATGGGAAGGTGACACATGTCACCCCCCCTTGGTTGGTCTTGGTCGAAATTGACCATGGATAGAAATGTCACACCCCGAAACCCCGGGCCCGTGACTGGTGCCCTACCTGGGCACCCTTCTACCTTAACAACTAAGTAAACTGCGGAAATTTAATAACACCTTTTTTTTAAAACCAATGTACGTGCAAGGGCAAAGCCGACAAGGCTGCCATAAATACATAAACAAAAGACACTACACCGTACATGAGTCCAATCCCACATATGAATACAGACCTCTAAGAGTTATACTGAACTATGACGGGACAAGGCCCCGCCGTACCCATAACTGTACAAAAGCTTGTACTGAAAGAACTTATACCAAAAAGATAAACTCCCGAACAGAAGGAGCTATCCAAAAACTCTGAGCAGGGTCCTACACCTGCCGATCACCAAACATCGTACCTAAATCTGCGGCATGAACGCAGCCCCCCGAAGAAGGTCAGTACGAAGAATGTACCAAGTATGTGAACAGTAAGTACTGTAATGAAATCATATCAGTCTAAACAAAACAGGAGACATGTATGATAGCCAACCTACAGTACACAACACGTAAGCAGTCATATCAATTTAGGGACGCAGGCCCTCAACATCACTACTCAAATATAACTATGGGTCTCACGCCCCTGATATCAATCATGCCCGTGGAATCCTTCCTCACTGCCGGCAGTCCATGATATAATATAACACCCAGTCCCACCTGTGTCCTAAATACCTCGTGGTCTCATGCCCCGGAATCCCACATCGTAAAAGCATGACCATAGGGTAACACAAACAAATCCGGGGACATATATGATAATCAAATTACAACACACTGTGCCTTACTAACAATGAGAGTAAACAGTAGTATCCTTACAATATAAAATAAGAAGCTCACGATCAAAGCAGGACCACCCGCCCGCAGTATCATTAAGCAATCCTACACCTGAGACTATTTCACCCGCATAGGTCGCGTGGACCCGCATGAGGTATTCCTCGCATGGGACTATTTCACCCGCATAAGCCCTTACGGACTCGCATGAGGTATTCCTCGCATAGGCTGGACCCGCCCGCATGGGACTATTTCACCCGCATAAGTCCTTACGGACCCGCATGAGGTATTCCTCGCATCGTGGGTAGCAAATCCACGGAATATGCAAATGCCACAAACCCGGGGAATGACCCCGAAATGAATGATATACCACTAGCACAAAACCGGCTAGTACCAGCACACATAGGCAAATTCTCAATTAAACAAGCCAAAGTACTTATCAAGGCACACATAGAATAATTCTCAATTAACCAAGCCAAAGTACTTATCCAGGCACACATAGAATAATTCTCAATTAATCAAGCCAAAGTACTTATCCAGGCACACATAGAATAATTCTCAATTAATCAAGCCAAAGTACTTATCCAGGCACACATAGAATAATTCTCAATTAAACCAGCCAAAGTACTTATCAAGGCATCACATGGAATAATTCTCAATTAATCAAGCCAAAGTACTTATCAAGGCATCACATGGAATAATTCTCAATTAATCAAGACAAAGTACTTATCAAAGCACACTTAGACTAATTCTCAATTAATCAAGCCAAAGTACTTATCAAGTCACACTTAGACTAATTCTCAATTAATCAAGCCAAAATACTTATCAAGGCACACATAGAATTATTCTCAATTAAACAGGCCAAAGTACTACGTACGTACATTCTTTTCAAGAGACTCCCTTTTGTGTAAAACCCCAAGATACTAACACCCGTAGTATCAAGGTGTGTCTATTTTTCAAAGTAAGTTACTATACTTTTAGAAACTCATTTCAAAGCTTGAAACCAAGTAACTTCAAATTTTCACAATCTAGGCAACTTATGCCCATAAATCAAAATAGACAATGTCACGACCCGTTCCGGGGCCCGTGACTGGTGCCTTACCCGGGCACCCAAGTAGTCATACATCAGAGAACAATCAGCGGAATATAAAACAAGACATGCAACATGATATAACTAGAACATTTTATCTGAAGAAAAAGGTTGCCTTTCGGCATATATACATAAACCAAGTTTTGCAGTTACATCCCAACTGTACAACATGACTACAGACCTCTAAGGAAAATAACAACTATGGCGGGACAGGGCCCCGCCATACCCTGACTGTACAACTATCTACAACAGGGAGATCATACCCAAAAGTAGAGCCTCCGGAGAGAGTGGAGCTCCTGACACCAACGTAGAGATCCTAAGGATGTGGATCTAGTACCTGCTTCCCTCTAGAACCTGCGGCATGAACGCAGCCTCGGAGGTCAAGATAACAGTACCAAGTATGTGAAACTATAAAGTACTTTAAATGAAATCAAAGTATTCAAAACCTTTTCACAAATACATTCGGCCAATTGCACATAGTGCCACATCACTACAATAATGAATAGGAAAATCAGAATAGTCTAGTCTAGGCCGCGAATGATCGGGCAAGGCCAACCGCCCATAGTATCATTCTCGTGCCTAGTCCTCGACTTCCAGAGTCCGCATAGTCACACATGCACTGCATGAGGTATTCCCCGCACGGGGTAGCTAGCCCCGCATTCTCCTCGACTTCCGCAGTCCGCATAGCCTCAAAAGACCGCGTAGTCCCATGGACCGCATAGGCATCCCCGTGATCGGCTAAACACCCGAATGATCAATCCCGAGCATACCGCACTCCGCATAGTCTCATAGACCGCGATAGCCGTATAGACCCGCATCAAGGGTGGCAAGCCCTGTATAACAAGTCGAGGGTAGGTGATACAATAACAAGACAACGGACTTACGGTTAGCAACGTAAGCACGCAAGAATGACCCCCTTTCACAACATTACCGGATAATTAACACACGCAGATCATAAGATGTCTACCTATCAACCAATCTTACTACACTTAATGTAAATCAATACAAGGCTTTTATAAACAAACAAGTAAATTCCTTTTATCATTCTTAAGTTGTTATACCTACTTCCCATAAAGCTAGTATAACTCTTAAGCTTTTGTTTTAAAACCAAATATTACTCTTCCGTTAAAAATGATTCATTATTCCTTTGACATACTTCAAGGTTCTTATTATTCAGCTTAAGTCAAAAGACATTGCCGACATCATATGTACGCTCACCGCACTATATATACTTAACATATCATGCTCGGGCGGTATAGGAAGGATCACATACCTTCTGGCAAATCCACCGCCAAGTCGAGTATGTCGCAGAGAATCAGCCTATAATAGTCACGCATAACTATCAAAGTCTAGACTATTCTCAGAGGTCATTCTAAACAGAGGTCCTCAATTCTACGGAAAGTCGGGCAGCACAACCCTACCCATGAGCTATATAAGTTCATCAGTGAAAACAAATTCCATGTAAGTACAACAGATATTCTTCTTTATACCCTTCTAAGGTGTTACAGTTCAATTCTATTCTTAACAAACCTTCTAAGTATTTATACTTATTTCAATACTTCTACAAGATGCATTCTTTAATTACAAAAGAGGGTTAGGATTATTTACCTCGATAAGCCCAATAATATCCAAGTAAAAAGTCGATCCGAGCGAGGTTTAGCTCCTAATCCAAAGCTCCAAGGTGCTCCAGAATCCTTAGAAGTTTCTCACAACTTCTACTAAGTACTAAGGGATTTGGGCTAGGTTAAATTGGGCATTATAACAATACTAGAAGGCAACTTTTCTACCAAGGGGGTAGGTTTGCCAGGCTAGTGGGGTAGCCTCGCCAAGCTTCTCGGCCGGGGAGTGTGTTGGACGAATTGCTCACAAGGGAGAGGAGGGTTTTTCAAGACTTGAAAGCTTTAGTGGATGAAGAACTCTTCATCTCAAGAGGGTATTTATAGGTCAAGACATGGCCAACCAATGGCCAAGATTTAGCCAAGTGCTAGGCAAGTGTAAGGTCAAGATTAGGGCAAGTGTACCTAGCCAACTTGCACACAAAATATCTATCCAACTTTATGACAAGGCTTGGCATCCAATCGCCCTATTGCGTGATAGTCCACCAACGAGGGTGGAAAGTGTCGCCTCTCATTGGTCCAAAGTGTTACGCCTCTAAAAATCCGCAAAATAAGAAATGACATAGCCGAATTTATCCTATGAAAGCTGTGGAAACGCTTTCGGAAAAACCGTCACGTGAGTTGTGCCTAAAAATCGCCCAAGGCCTAACTTTAAGACCAAAACTTTTGTACGTATTCCTTTACGCACATACTGGAAATACGGTGTAACATTCTCCTCCTTAGAAACATTCGTCCCGAATGTTCCTTCCCAAGACAGATAACGATAAGGTTCTTCAAAACTTAAACAGCTTGCAAAAGCCACACACGCCATAAACAACACTTAGCATAAACGATAATGAAGATTTACAAGTAGGAAAGTGAATTACCCGAGGAGGTGGGGAACAGTGAGGATACTTCGCTCATGTCCTCCTCGGCTTCCCACGTCATCTCTCCTCGAGCTCGCTCCGCCACAAGACTTTGACGAAGCCACGCCCTTCGTCCGCAGACGCTAACTCGACGATCGATTATCGCGCATGGAATCTCTCATACGATAACCCTCACACCGACATCGTCAATCGGGTGTACCTAGATGGATCCTCGATACATCTCCTCAAAGATAGACACGTGAAAAACGGATGTATCGCCTCCGACGGACGGCAGATCCAACTCATAGGCAACCTTGCCTACCTCGCGACAACTGAAACGCCCAACGTACCTAGGGCCGAAGTTTCCTTCTTCCCGAATCTCATCACACCCTTCATGGGTGACACCTTTAGGAAAACCCAATCATGAACCTCGAACTCAAGATGCCGACGACGATGATCTGCATACGACTTGGCCGACTCGAGTCATCGATAGCCGCCTTGATAAGCTTCACCTTATCCATCGCTCGCTGCACCAAATCGTCCCACTAGCTGCACCTCGCCCACCTCGAACCAACCTATAGGCGATCTGCACTTCTTCCATACAAGGCCTCATAAGGCGCCATCTGAATACTGGAGTGGTAGCTATTATTATACGCGAACTCAACCAGAGGCAAATGATCCTCCCAACTACCATCGAAAGTCAATAACAGCTCGCAGATATCCCAAGAGTCCGGATAGTGCGCTCTGCTGTCCGTCTGCTCGTGGATGAAATGCAGACTGTGCTCACCGCGCCCCTAAACCCCTCTCGGAAGGACCTCCGAGTTGCCGTAAATCGCTCCTCCGTCGATATGATCAAGTAGGGACTCCATGCATCGACGATCTCTCTGATGTAAAGTCCGCATAATCTCACCGAAAAGTCGCCCCGACGGAAGAAAGTGGGCTGATTTCGTCACCGCCGACGATAACCCATATAGAATCATGTCTCCTCCGAGTGCGAGGTAATCCCGTGATGAAGTCCACGTTGATTACCTCCCACTTCCGTGTCGGGATCTCTATCGCTGTAACAAACCACCGTGTCTCGTGCTCTACCTTCACCGCCGACAACACGCACCGAGCTACGAACTCGCAACGCCCCTCTTCAAGCCATCCCACCAATACACGGATCTAAGGTCGTGGTACATCTTGGTCGACCGGATGGATAGAGTAACGCGCTACGCGTGCTTCCCCAAGAACTCCGGCCAAGTCTCAAACATCCGGAACACAACTCGCCTCAAACCTTAGCACCCCATCGTGCTACCTCAAAAGGACCTGCCCTCACGAAGAGTCAGATCACGATATCGAATCAAAGCCGATCCTCGAATCCGCCTCTTCACCTCCTCAACGATGGAAAACTCGCAACCTCACGAACTCTAACCCCATCGCTATCGTAATCAATCAAACGGACACCAAGGCTCGCTAATCGATGCAAATCACGAACCATGCCCTCCTCTCAGTCTGAATATCCGATAAGCTACCCATAGACCTACGCTAAGTGCATACGCCACAACGTTGGCCTTCCCGTGGTACAGATATCGACGCCATAGTCCTTCAAAGAACTCTAACCACCGCTCGCCGTAGGTTCACTCCTCTCGGTGAAGATATACCGAGGCTCTTGTGGTGCAGATAAATATCCACGTGAACCCCATACAAATAGTGCCTCCGGATCTTCAAAGCGTATCACCGCGACTCAAATCATGCGGGTAGTTCCTCTCGTATCTTAAGCCGCCGGATGCGTATGCTATAACTCGCCTCACTGCATCAACACACATCCCAACCCGATGCCCGACGATCACAAGACACCACGTAACCATCTGGACCTCGGGAAGAGTAAGAACGGGCGTCGCCTCCTTTAGCAATCGGAAACCCCGCCACACGCATCACCATCAAACTTAGCCGCTTCCGAGTCACCTAGTCAATGGTGCGTAGATAGAAGCAAACTTCTACGAACCGATAATATCCTCGCAAGGCCCAAAACTATGAACCTCGCCGGAGTAAGGTGCAGGCCAAGTCCTAATCGCCGATCTTGCCGTATCCACTGAATGCCATCACCACAATATGCCCAAGAAAAGCTACCGAAGTCAACCAAAACTCACATTTGGAAAACTTCGCATACAGCTGCTGATCCCGGAGAACTGTCAGCACAGCCCTCAAATGCTCCGCATGCTCCTGCTCTGAGCGAGAATAGACCAAGATATCATCAATGAACACTATCACAAACGTGTCCAAAATGGTTTGAACACTTGGTTCATCAAATCCATGAATACCACGAGCATTGGTCAACCCAAAAGACATGACCACGAACTCATAATGCCCGCATCGTCCAAATGCATTCCTGGGACATCCACCTCTAACTCGAACTCGATGATAGCCCGATCGTAGATCAATCTTGAAAACATCTCGCTACCGCAACCGATCGAACAAATCATCAATCACGGGAAGAGGGTATCTGTTTAATGGTCACCTTGTTCACCTGTAATCAACACATGCGCAGCTGGCCCCGCCCTTCTTCTTTACGAACAATACCGCGCTTCTGCGAGAAACACTAGGTCTGATGAAACCCTTCTCCAACAAATCACTCAGCTGCTCCTTCAACTCTCTCAACTCGGCAGGTGCCATCCTGTATGGCGGAATGGAAATAGGCCGAGTGTCTGGCAGCATATCTATACAAAACTCGATCTCCTCTCGGGAGGATACCCGAGGTCATCCGAAACACGCCTGGGAACTCACGACTACTGAATCGACGGAAAATCTGGTACCGCAGCATCAGTATCAAACACCCGAACTAGATGGTAGATATACCCCTTCTGCACCATCTTCCTAGCCTTGAGGTAGGAAATAAACCTACCCTTCTGGCGATACTGCTCCCTTCCCACTCAACAACCGGCCTCGTGAAACCGAACTGCACTCACTCTCTCTCTCTGCCTACATTGGCATAGCAGAAGCTAGCCAATCCATCCCCATGATCACGCCGGTCAATCATCTCCAACTCTATCAAGTCGGCAAGGGTCCGACGATCGTAAATGGTCACAGACAAGCTCTATATACCCGCCGAGCTACCACCGAATCACCCACCTGCGTAGCTACCTCGAAGCGGTCCATGGACTCGTGCTCTATCCCTATCCTACTAGCAACAAGGGAGATATATAGGGCGAGTAGAACCCGGATCTATCAAAGCATATACATCAAACCCAAAAACTGAGAAGGTACCTGTGACGACATCAGGTGAGGCCTCCTGATCCTGTCGGCTGGACAAAGCATAAATGCGGTTCTGAGGACCGCTAGAATCGACTGCGCGCACGACCGCCGCGACTGCGATCTCTGCAGACCGCCCGGGCGAGTAATCGCTTGGGATGAAGAAGCGGCAATGTACTCGTAGGCCGGGCCCTACCCCGCCACGCTCGGCCGCAAACTCGCGAATGACCTGGCCACAAGTATGGCAAATTCCCGAGTAGCATAACAGCCTCGAATGGAATCTACCGCAACGCACATCGGTCAGACTCGAACGGTTAGCACCCTCGCTACCTCGAAATCAAGTCCGGGCCTCGACCGCCCCGATCGCTCTGGGCCGATCGTAAATGATGTAGGAGTGCTCGAGCCGGTGTGGTGCAAATCGACTTCACGACGCCGCCCACCGAACCACTAAAAGAACCGCCGCCCGGCCTTCTTCGCTGGCCGATATCGGTCTACCCGCGGTCTCTACGCCTCGCATCCTAATGCACGAGCTCGCATACTGTAATGTCCATGCTCGGCCGGCGGACACACCCGCACAAGACTCGGCCATATAGTCGTTTCAGCCCGGTGACGTAGCGATGCACGGTCCTCCATATCTCGCTACCAAGGCAGAACATATCGAGCCAATGAATCAAACTCGACATTGTACTCTCTAATCGCGGCCCTCCCGCCTCGTGAATAAAAATTGCCGATCGCGCCTCCTCATCCGCGGAGGCAAGAAGTGTGAGAAAAGCCTCAAAACTCATCCCACGCTGCTGGAGGTGCATGCTCTCCCGAAAGCTCCCATGATCGAACCAATCGATCATGTATCACGCACCGATGCGAACCGAATGTCACAGACTCGATCTGAAGCCTTGACCACCCGCATAATCCTTCAGAATCGACGGATGAACTCGCGGATCATCCTCCGGCCTCGACCAGAAAACTCGCGGGCTACACTAAGGAAGTCCCGTAGCCTCAAACTATCTCGCCTCGTGAACAACGGTGCTACCGAGCCGGAATGCATCGAATGGCCGCCAAACCTCTCTCATATCTCGCCACGACCTTGGCTAGTAATCGCCATCTCTTGTACTCCTAACTCCTTCGCCCGGCCGGTGGATCGAGGCGAGGCACCGTGGTCTCACGCCGCCGCTGTGGCCCTAAACTCGCTTGGGCGCGGCGTGAACTTCGCCGCCCGAGGCATTGCCTCGTAAAGACGGGCTCGAGCCTCGTGAACCTCTCGTGTCATACTAGCAGCCTCCTCGCTTTGCCTTCGCCCGGTTGCCTTACGTGGAGGCATAATCATATAGAAAGGAATACGTTAGAGGTCCAACCTATAACACGCCTCTAAAGCACGATCTCGAGTGAGAAGAATGGAAACCAATCCTAAATATCCTATAGCCTCTCGATTATCGCTGGTGCACAACACACCGATAATCAAGACTCTACTAGATACGGCTCAGACACTTTCCGAGGATTAATCGCTCGATACCACTTTTGTCACGACTGCCTGGCCAGTGGATCGTGCCTTACCCGCACCCAAGTAGTCATACATCGAGAACAATCGGAATATAAAACAAGACATGCAACATGATATAACTAGAACATTTTATCTCAAGAAAAGGTTGCCTTTCGGCATATATACATAAACCAAGTTTTGCGCTACATCCCAACTGCATAACATACGACTCTGCACCTCTAAGGAAAATAACAACTATGGCGACGTGGCCCCGCCATACCCCGATCGCATAACTATCTACAACAGGAGATCATACCCAAAAGTAGAGCCTCCGGAGAGAGTGGAGCTCCGACACCAACGTAGATCCTAAGGATGTGGATCTAGTACCGCTTCTCTAGAACTGCGGCATTTAACGCACCGGGCGAGGTCAAGATAACAGTACCAAGTATGTGAAACTATAAAGTACTTTAAATGAAATCAAAGTATTCAAAAACCTTTTCACAAATACATTCGGTTCAATTGCACATAGTGCCACATCACTACAATAACGAATAGGAAAAATCAGAATGTGTCTAGTCTAGGCCGCGAATGATCGGGCAAGGCCAACCGCCCATAGTATCATTCTCGTGCCTAGTCCTCGACTTCAGAGTCCGCATAGGTCACACACGCACGCGTGAGGTATTCCCCGCAGACGGGGTAGCTAGCCCGGCACTCTCCTCGACTTCCGCACCGCATAGCCTCAAAAGACCGCGATAGTCCCATGGACCGCATGTGGCATCTCGCGACGGGCTAAACACCCGAATGATCAATCTCGAGCATACCGCAGCCCGCATAGTCTCATAGACCGCATAGCCGTATAGACCGCGTCAAGGGTGGCAAGCCCTGTATAACAAGTCAAGGGTAGGTGATACAATAACAAGACAACGGACTTACCTGTAGCAACGTAAGCACGCAAGAATGACCCTTTCACAACATTACCGGATAATTAACACACGCAGATCATAGTATGTCTACCTATCAACCAATCTTACTACACTTAATGTAAATCAATACAAGGCTTTTATAAACAAACAAGTAAATGCCTTTTATCATTCTTAAGTTGTTATACCTACTTCCCATAAAGCTAGTATAACTCTTAAGCTTTTGTTTTAAAACCAAATATTACTCTTCCGTTAAAAATGATTCATTATTCCTTTGACATACTTCAAGGTTCTTATTATTCAGCTTAAGTCAAAAGACATTGCCGATTATCATATGTGCGCTCACCGTACTATATATACTTAACATATCATGCTCAAGGTATAGGAAGGATCACATACCTTCTCGAAATCCACCGCCAAGTCGAGTATGTCGCGCAGAGAATCACCTATAATAGTCACGCATAACTATCAAAGTCTAGACTATTCTCAGTAGGTCATTCTAAACAGAGGGTCCTCAATTCTACGGAAAGTCGGGCAGCACAACCCTACCCGTGAGCTATATAAGTTCATCGTGAAAACAAATTCTATGTAAGTACATTCAGATATTCTTCTTTATACCCTTCTAAGGTGTTACCAATTCTATTCTTAACAAACCTTCTAAGTATTTATACTTATTTCAATACTTCTACAGATGCATTCTTTAATTACAAAAGAGGGTTAGGATTATTTACCTCGATAAGCCCAATAATATCCAAGTAAAAGTCGATCCCGAGCGAGGTTTAGCTCCTAATCCAAAGCTCCAAGGTGCTCCAAGAATCCTTAGAAGTTTCTCACAACTTCTACTAAGTACTAAGGATTTGGGCTAGGTTAAATTGGGCATTATAACAATACTAGAAGGCAACTTTTCTACCATTGAGGGGGTAGGTTTCGGCTAGGCTAGGTGGGGTAGCCTCGCCAAGCTTCTCGAGGAGGTGTGTTGGACGAATTGCTCACAAGTGGAGAGGAGGGTTTTTCAAGACTTGAAAGCTTTAGTGGATGAAGAACTCTTCATCTCAAGAGAGGTATTTATAGGTCAAGACATGGCCAACCAATGGCCAAGATTTAGCCAAGTGCTAGGCAAGTGTAAGGTCAAGATTAGGGCAAGTGTACCTAGCCAACTTGCACACAAAATATCTATCCAACTTTATGACAAGGCTTGGCATCCAATCGGCCCTATTGCCGTGACAAGTCCACCAATGAGAGGTGGAAAGTGTCGCCTCTCATTGGTCCAAAGTGTTACGCCTCTCTAAAAATCCGCAAAAATAAGAAATGACATAGCCGAATTTATCCTATGAAAGCCGTGGAAACGCTTCGGAAAACCGCTCGCTTTGTGAGTTGTGCCTAAAAATCGCCCAAGGCCTAACTTTAAGACCAAAACTTTTTAGACGTATTCCTTTACGCACATACCGGAAATACGGTGTAACATTCTCCTTCCTTAGAAACATTCGTCCCGAATGTTCCTTCCTAGCAGATAACGATAAGGTTCTTCAAAACTTAAACAGTTTGCAAAAGCCACACACGCCATAAACAACACTTAGGCATAAACGATAATGAAGATTTACAAGTAGGAAAGTGAATTACCGGAGGTGGGAGCGGTGAGGATACTTCGCCTCATGTCCTCCTCGCTTCCCACGTCATCTCCTCCTCGAGCTCGTTCCGCCACAAGACTTTGACGGAAGCCACGCCCTTCGTCCGCAGACGCCTAACTCGACGATCGATTATCGCTATGGAATCTCTCATACGATAACCCCTGGCACACCGACATCGTCAATCGGGTGTACCCTAGATGGATCCCCGATACATCTCCTCAAAGATAGACACGTGAAAAACCGGATGTCGCTCCGGACGGACGGCAGATCCAACTCATAGGCAACCTTGCCTACCTCGCGACAATCTGAAACGGCCCAATGTACCTAGGTGAAGTTTCCCTTCTTCCGAATCTCATCACACCTTCATGGGTGACACCTTTAGGAAAACCCAATCATGAACCTCGAACTCAAGATGCCGACGACGATGATCTCGTGATACGACTGGCCGACTCAGTCCGATAGCCGCCTCGGATAAGCTTCACCTTATCCATCGCTCACGCACCAAATCGTCCCACTAGCCGCACTCGCCCACCTCGAACCAACCTATAGGCGACTGCACTTCCTTCCATACAAGGCCTCGTAAGGCGCCATCCGAATCTTTGGAGTGGTAGCTATTATTATACGCGAACTCAACCAGAGGCAAATGATCCTCCCAACTACCACCGGTCAATAACACAAAGCTCGCAGATATCCGCAAGAGTCCGGATAGTGCGCTCGCCTGTCCGTCTGCACGTGGATGAAATGCGATTTGCTCACCGCCCCTAAACCCTCCGGAAGGACCTCAAGTTGCCGTAAATCGGGCTCCGCTCGATATGATCGAAGTAGGACTCCATGCGATCGACGATCTCTCTGATGTAAAGTCGGCATAATCCTCACCGAAAAAGTCGCCCCGACGGAAGAAAGTGGGCTGATTTCACACCGCCGACGATAACCCATATAGAATCATGTCTCCTCCGAGTGCGAGGTAATCCCGTGATGAAGTCCATGTTGATTACCTCCCACTTCCGTGTCGGGATCTCTATCGCAGAACAAACCACCGTGTCTCGTGCTCTACCTTCACCGCCGACAACACGGCAATCGAGCTACGAACTCGCAACGCCCCTCTTCAAGCCATCCCACCAATACACGTGATCTAAGGTCGTGGTACATCTTGGTCGACCCGGATGGATAGAGTAACGCGCGTGTGCTTCCCCAAGAACTGCCAAGTCCTCAAACATCCGAACACACAACTCGCCTCAAACCTTAGCACCCCATCGTGCTACCTCAAAAGGACCTTGCCCTCACGAAGAGTCAGATCACGATATCGAATCAAAGCCGGATCCTCGAATCGTTGCTCTTCACCTCCTCAACGATGGAAAACTCGGCAACCTCACGAACTCTAACCCCACTGCTATCAGAATCAATCAAACGGACACCAAGGCTCGCTAACTGATGCAAATCACGAACCATGCCCCTCCTCTCAGGCTGAATATCTGATAAGCTACCCATAGACCTACGGCTAAGTGCATCTGCCACAACGTTGGCCTTCCCCGGGTGGTACAGATATCGACGCCATAGTCCTTCAAAGAACTCTAACCACCGCCTCGCCGAGGTTCACCTCCTCTCGGCCGAAGATATACCGGAGGCTCTTGTGGTCTCAGATAAATATCCACGTGAACCCCATACAAATAGTGCCTCCGCATCTTCAAAGCGTATCACCGCCGCCACCCAAATCATGGGTGGGGTAGTTCCTCTCGTGTATCTTAAGTCGCCGGACGCTGCGATGCTATAACTCGCCTGCTGCATCAACACACATCCCAACCCGATGCCCGACGATCACAAGACACCACGTAACTATCCGACCTCGTGAAGAGTAAGAACGGGCGCCGCCGCCTCCTTTAGCAATCGGAAACCCCGCCACACGCATCGCCCATCAAACTTAGCCGCTTTCCGAGTCGGCTAGTCAATGGTGCGTAGATAGAAGCAAACTTCTACGAACGCCGATAATATCCTGCAAGGCCCGTAAAACTATGAACCTCTGGAGTAGAGGTCTAGGCCAAGTCCTAATCGCCGATCTTGGCCGTATCCACTCGAATGCCATCAGCCCCGACAATATGCCCAAGAAAAGCTACCGAAGTCAACCAAAACTCACATTTGGAAAACTTCGCATACAGCTGCTGATCCCGGAGAACTGTCAGCACAGTCCTCAAATGCTCCGCATGCTCCTGCTCTGAGCGAGAATAAACCAAGATATCATCAATGAACACTATCACAAACGTGTCCAAAAATGGTTTGAACACTCGGTTCATCAAATCCATGAATACCGCCGGAGCATTGGTCAACCCAAAAGACATGACCCTGAACTCATAATGCCCGTACCGGGTCCGGAATGCAGTCCTAGGGACATCCACCTCTCTAACTCGAACCTGATGATAGCCCGATCGTAGATCAATCTTGGAAAAACATCTCGCGCCCTGCAACTGATCGAACAAATCATCAATCCTGGGAAGAGGGTATCTGTTCTTAATGGTCACCTTGTTCACCGCTCGTAATCAACACATGCGCAGCTGCCCCGCCCTTCTTCTTTACGAACAATACCGCGCCTGCGAGAAACACTAGGTCTGATGAAACCCTTCTCCAACAAATCACTCAGCTGCTCCTTCAACTCTCTCAACTCGGCAGGTGCCATCCTGTATGGCGGAATGGAAATAGGCCGAGTGTCTGGCAGCACATCTATACAAAACTCGATCTCCCTCTCAGGAGGGATACCCGAGGTCATCCGAAACACGCCCTGGGAACTCACGACCATCGAATCGACGGAAAATCTGGTACCGCAGCCTCAGGATCAAACACCCGCACTAGCTGGTAGATATACCCGTTCTGCACCATCTTCCTAGCCTTGAGGTAGGAAATAAACCTACCCTTCGCGATACCGTGTTCCCTTCCCACTCAACAACCGCCTCAGAAACTGAACCGCACCACTTTCTCTCTGCAGCTTACATTGGCATAGCAAGAAGCTAGCCAATCCATCCCCATGATCACGTCGAAGTCAATCATCTCCAACTCTATCAAGTCGGCAAGTGGTCCGACGATCGAATGGTCACAGACAAGCTCTATATACCCGCCGAGCTACCACCGAATCACCCACCGGCGTAGCTACCTCGAAGTGGTCTATGGACTCGTGCTCTATCCCTATCCTACTAGCAACAAGGGAGATATATAGACGAGTAGAACCCGGATCTATCAAAGCATATACATCAAACCCAGAACCGATAAGGTACCGTGGCGACATCGGTGAGGCCTCCCGATCCTCGCTTACCGACAAAGCATAAATGCGGTTCGAGGACCGCTAGAATCGACTCGCGCCACGACTCGCCGCGACCGCTGATCTGCGTACTCGCCTCCGGCGAGTAATCGTCGGGGATGAAGAAGCGCAATGCACTCGTAGGCCGGGCCCTACCCCGCCACGCTTCGGCCGCAAACTCGCGAATGACCCTGCCGCCACAAGTATGGCAAATTCCGTAGTAGCATAACAGCCTCCTGAATGGAATCTACCGCAACGCACACCGAGCAGACTCGAACGGTTAGCACCGCTACTCGAAATCAAGTCCGGGCCCCGACCGCCCCGATCGCTCGGGTATCGTAAATGATGTAGGAGTGCTCGAGCCACTGTGGTGCAACCGACTTCACGATGCCGCCACCAGAACCACCAAAAGAACCGCCGCCCCGCCTTCTTCTGCTGATATCGGTCTACCCGGCGGTCTCTACGCCTCGCATCCTAATGCATGAGCTCGCATACGTAATGTCCATGCTCGTGAAGGGACACACCCGCACAAGACTCGCCATATAGTCGTTTCAGCCCGGGACGTAGCGATGCACCCGGTCCTCCATATCGCTACGGTCAGGAACATATCGAGCCAATGAATCAAACTCGACATTGTACTTCTAACTGCGTCGCCCTCCCGCCTCGATAACAAAAATCGCCGATCGCCCTCCTCATCCGCGAGGCAAGAAGTGTGAGAAAAGCCTCAAAACTCATCCCACGCCGCTGGAGGTGCATGCTCTCCCGAAAGCTCCCATGATCGAACCAATCGATCGCGGTATCACGCACCGATGCGAACCGAATGTCACAGCATCATCAAGCCTTGACCACCCGCATAATCCTTCAGAATCGACGGATGAACTCCTGCGGATCATCCTCCGCCACCAGTAAAACTCGCGGGCTACAACTGCGAAGTCCCGTAGCCTCAAACTATCCGCCTCGGTGAACAACGGTGCTACCGAGCCGGAACTGCATCGAATGGCCGCCTCAAACCTCTCTCATATCTCGCCACGACCTTGGCTAGTAATCGCCATCTCCTTGTACTTAACCTCTCGCCCGGCCGGTGGATCGGAGGCGAGGCACCGTGGTCTCATCACCGCCGTGGCCCTAAACTCTGCTGGGGCCAGCGGCGTCGTAGAACTCGCCGTCTGAGGCATTGCCTCGGGTAAAGACTGGGCCTGAGCCCTGGTGAACCTCTGTGTCATACTAGCAGCTCCGCTTTGCCCTTCTCGGGCCCGGTTGCCTTACGCGAGGCATAATCAGCATAGAAAGGAATACGTTAGAGGTCCAACCTATAACACGCCTCTAAAGCACGATCTCGAGTGAGAAGAATGGAAACCAATCCTAAATATCCTATAGCCTCTCGATTATTGGTGTGGTGCACAACACACCGATAATCAAGACTTACTAGATACGGTCTGTAGACACTTTCCGAGGATTAATCGCTCGATACCACTTTTGTCACGACCTTCGGGGCAGTGGATCGTGCCTTACCCGCACCCAAGTAGTCATACATCGAGAACAATCACGGAATATAAAACAAGACATGCAACATGATATAACTAGAACATTTTATCTCAAGAAAAGGTTGCCTTTCGCATATATACATAAACCAAGTTTTGCTACATCCCAACCGCATAACATGACTACTGCACTTAAGGAAAATAATAACAACTATGGCGGACAGGGCCCGCCATACCCTGACTGCATAACTATCTACAACAGGAGATCATACCCAAAAGTAGAGCCTCCGAGAGAGTGGAGCTCCGACACCAACGTAGAGATCCTAAGGATGTGGATCTAGTACCGCTTCCTCTAGAACTGCGGCATTTAACGCACTCCGGGCGAGGTCAAGATAACAGTACCAAGTATGTGAAACTATAAAGTACTTTAAATGAAATCAAAGTATTCAAAACCTTTTCACAAATACATTCGCCAATTGCACATAGTGCCACATCACTACAATAACGAATAGGAAAACAGAATGTCTAGTCTAGGCCGCGAATGATCAAGCAAGGCCAACCGCCCATAGTATCATTCTGCGTGCCTAGTCCTCGACTTCAGTAGTCCGCATAGGTCACATGCACTGCATGAGGTATTCCCCGACGGGGTAGCTAGCCCTGCATTCTCCTCGACTTCCGCGACCGCATAGCCTCAAAAGACCGCGATAGTCCCATGGACCGCATAGGCATCCCCGTGGGCTAAACACCGGAATGATCAATCACGAGCATACCGCAGCTCCGCATAGTCTCATAGACCGCATAAAGCCGTATAGACCGCATCAAGGTGGCAAGCCCTGTATAACAAGTCAAGGGTAGGTGATACAATAACAAGACAACGGACTTACCTGTTAGCAACGTAAGCACAACAAGAATGACCCCTTTCACAACATTACCGGATAATTAACACATGCGGATCATAGTATGTCTACCTATCAACCAATCTTACTACACTTAACGTAAATCAATACAAGGCTTTTATAAACAAACAAGTAAACAGCCTTTTATCATTCTTAAGTTGTTATACCTACTTCCCATAAAGCTAGTATAACTCTTAAGCTTTTGTTTTAAAACCAAATATTACTCTTCTGTTAAAAATGATTCATTATTCCTTTGACATACTTCAAGGTTCTTATTATTCAGGCTTAAGTCAAAAGACATTGCCGATCATCATATGTCGCTTCACCGTACTATATATACTTAACATATCATGCTCGAGGTATAGGAAGGATCACATACCTTCTCTACAAATCCACCCGCCAAGTCGAGTATGTCGCGCGCAGAGAGTCAACCTATAATAGTCACAGACAACTATCAAAGTCTAGACTATTCTGTAGGTCATTCTAAACAGAGGGTCCTCAATTCTACGGAAAGTCGGGCAGCACAACCCTACCCGGTGAGCTATATAAGTCTACTGTGAAAACAGTCCTATGTAAGTACAGTTCGTATATTCTTCTTTTATACCCTTCTAAGGTGTCACAGTTCAATTCTATTCTTAACAAACCTTCTAAGTATTTATACTTATTTCAATACTTCTACAGTATGCATTCTTTAATTACAAAAGAGGGTTAGGATTATTTACCTCGATAAGCCCAATAATATCCAAGTAAAAAGTCGATCCTGAGCGAGGTTTAGCTCCTAATCCAAAGCTCCAAGGTGCTCCAAGAATCCTTAGAAGTTTCTCACAACTTCTACTAAGTACTAAGGGATTTGGGCTAGGTTAAATTGGGCATTATAACAATACTAGAAGGCAACTTTTCTATCAAGGAGGGGTAGGTTTCGCCAGGCTAGGGTGGGGTAGCCTCGCCGAGCTTCTGGAGGAGGGTGTGTTGGACGAATTGCTCACAAGGGAGAGGAGGGTTTTTCAAGACTTGAAAGCTTTAGTGGATGAAGAACTCTTCATCTCAAGAGGGTATTTATAGGTCAAGACATGGCCAACCAATGGCAAAGATTTAGCCAAGTGCTAGGCAAGTGTAAGGTCAAGATTAGGGCAAGTGTACCTAGCCAACTTGCACACAAAATATC
The DNA here is from genome assembly GCA_029844215.1 of Przewalskia tangutica. Lineage (NCBI taxonomy): Eukaryota > Viridiplantae > Streptophyta > Magnoliopsida > Solanales > Solanaceae > Przewalskia > Przewalskia tangutica. The sequence goes on from CM056718.1 coordinate 113,742,907, forward strand.
TATCCAACTTTATGACAAGGCTTGGCATCCAATCGGCCCTATTGCCGTGACAAGTCCACCAATGAGAGGGTGGAAAGTGTCGCCCTCTCATTGGTCCAAAGTGTTACGTCTCTCGGAAAAATCCGCAAAAATAAGAAATGACATAGCCGGAATTTATCCTATGAAAGCTGTGGAAACGTTTCGTCGGAAAACCGTTCGCTTTGTGAGTTGTGCCTAAAAATCGTCCAAGGCCTAACTTTAAGACCAAAACTTTTTGTACGTATTCCTTTACGTACATACTCTGGAAATACGGGGTGTAACAGACAACTTTCTAAACCTTCCATAAAACCGTTATAACCAACTTCCCATAAAGCCGTTATAACCCTTTATGGTTTTTAGACAATTCCATTCTTTTTATAACCAAGAGACTTATACTTAAAACCAAGTATCACAAACTTTCAAATCAAGTCTCTTAACTTTCAAAATACTTCGAGTCTCTTAATATATAGAAAACAAGTTTCTTCTACTTTTAAACCTCAAGTAACTCACACCCTTAAAACAAGTTACTTCTCTTAAATCATGTCATTTCTCCTCTTTTAAAACAATTAAGTAAATCACTCCTCTGACTCCCCTAAAGTCATTATAATGACCTTTAGGTTTTGGAACTAAGGCACTAGCCAAAAGATTTGGAAACAACTTCCTTTTCAAGACTCTTTGTACTTTAAGTAAAATACCTTCACTTTTAAGAATCCAACTTCACTAAGGCAATGGATTATACAACTTGCAATTTAAACATCAAAGTACAATCAAAGGAAGTACATAGAACAAATTCTACTTTAGGCAATCCAAATACAACCAAGGAATGGATCATTTAAGGAGTAGGACGTACTTTCTTGATCTTAAGGAATCATGCTAGAAGAGGAGATAGTTCACATACCTTTTCGGCTAATGTCCACAAGCTAATCCGAATACGCCGTACGTAGAAGTGTCAACCTATAATGGTCACAACAAGACTATCAACTTCTAGTCTCTAACGTAGAATAATACTAAGTATACGGTCTCTAATTCTACGGAAAATCGGGCAGCACTTCCTTTGTTTCTACTCACTTTGCCACCTTTTTCAAGGCCGAATACAATAACCAACACGCCACATTTAAGGCTCAAAACAACAACCAAACAAAGGGGATTACACGCCTTACAATACGTGTAAAATTCCGCCCCACAATTCGTACCAAGTAGTTAATACTCCAAAAGCCATTCTCGGCCAACATATAGAGCAACACTAAGTCTTTTCCAATCCTTTTTCCAAATTCCAAGTTCTAAGGTCTAACATGTTATATAGTTATAAACCACTTCAACAACTACAATTTCCTTCTTACACAACATGCGACGACTTAAACGAATAATCAACTTGAATTGTAGTCTTAAGGCTAACATGCTAGTTTTCGGATTAGGGTTCCAATAGCCAATACACTAATACAACTACATAATATATAACTCATGCTTGCTAATATCCATAGCTACAATCAATAAGTAAACTTAATTGCTAAAACGACAAAATTTATACCTTTCCAAGCCCTTAAAATTTCCAAGATTCAAAGTCGCGCCTTAGCAACTCTTAGCTCCTTTCCTTAGGTTCCAATCCGCTCCAAGCACTCCTTAGAGGCCTATGAAGAACCCATCTTCAAGTTCCAACTTCAAAGTTGAAGAACTCCTTTAGTTTCCGCCTTGCGACTAATACGAAAACGTCGTTTTTCCGAAATCTTTCTATTGAGATATCCTTACAATACCCTTAGGGACATTGGGTTAAAGTCTTGTGAACAATGGATCAAAACTACAAATATTTTGTGTGGAGAGGGTACCAAACCCGAGAGGTCTCTAGTGAAGAACACAATGTGTAAAATTTTCTAAGTGTAGAAATGTCAAGTCTTGCTACTAGTTGAGTATATAAAACACATTGGAGGGCTTAGATTGTAACAATTGTGTGGCTTGGATGAAGATCACATGGATCAAGCCCAAGTGGACAAGTTGACAAGTCAACAATGTCATGCTAGCAAGACTAATCTTCCAAGGTGGTCAATGACCATTTTACCCCTTACAATTTCGACCAAGACCACATGTGGGGGTGCCACGTATCGCCCTCTCATTCGTCTATAAAATTCCGTAACCCTCGTGGACCGCACAAAACGTAAAATTCTTCGGGTGGGCCCCACGTGACCAAATCCGTAAAAATAAATTTCCATAAGGTTAAGAGTTCCATACTCTTCAAATAATGCCTTTTGAGAATCCAATTCTCAACAACGAATATTTTTCCTTACCGACGTTCGGAAAAATTTCCGTCGGAAAAAAAAACAATTCTTCCTTTCGTACCAATTTTCAAGTCTTGTTTCCTTTCGTACATTCTCTTTTACATGTCCTGGACTTACGGGGTGTAACAAGAAATGTCATTTGACCAAAGTAAAGATGACCAAGTCTTGCAAGCTAAGAGCTTGAGTTTATTGACTTAGTCAAAGATCCCACTTGGCTTGATCTTTTAATGAAACGCATCCAAGCCACTCATTTGTTCTAATCTTGACTCTCCATGTTGTTATATAATAACACTAGTAGGAAGACAAGGCTTTCTACACTTAGAAAAATTTAGAGAAATATTGTGCTTGTCTAAAGGAGCTCTCGGGTTTGCTAGGGTTCCAACAAGAATTTTTTTTGTTTGTGGTTCAATAATCTCAATACTTTAAACCAAGGTTCCTAAGTGTATTGTAAAGGTATCTCAATAGAAAGATCCCGGAAAAGTGTCGTTTTGCATTAGTCGCAAGGTGAAAACCTACGTCGCTTTCATAGGTTTGGATTGGAAATTGAAGGAAAGTTGTTTGTGAACTTCTATTCAAGTGGCGGATTGGAGTGTCAAGGAAAGGCGCTAAGTTACAAAGGAGCGACTTCGGATCTTGGAGTTGGATTAAGGCTTGTCAAGGTAACAATCTTGTTCTCATGTTATAAGATTACATATTGTTGTGGTTATACATTTTAACTAGCATGAAGTATATTTATTGAAGATTGATAAGTGTTATGGATATTGGAAGCCTAAATCCGAAATAACCTTGTTAGCAATTTGAAATTGAAATACAATTTGGTCGATAGTTAGAATCGTCGCATGTTATCTAATTGAAGATTGTAGTTGTTATAATCAATTGCGGCTATATAACATGTTAGACTAAATAACTTGGATTGAAAAATAATTGGAAAAGACTTTGTATTTTTGTACCTCAATTGCCGAGAATGACATTGTCTTTTGGACTAGTTTGATATCAATTGTGGGGCAGAATTTTACACGTCTTGTTAGGCGTGTAATCCCCTTTTGTTAACTACATTGTTGAGCCTTAAATGTGGCATGTTTGGTTATTGAATTCGGGCCTTGAAAAAGGTGGAAAAGTACGTAGAAACAAAGGAAGTGTTGTCCGATTTTTCGTAGAATTTGGTGAATTTACACTTAGAATATTCTACGTTTGAAGCTAGAGGTTAATAGACGTATTATGGTCATTATAGGTTGACATACTATGTACGGCATATTGGACTTAGCAAGTGGATTGAACCGAAGAGGTATGTGGAACTTTCCTATCTCTTGAGCATGAGTAGTTGTAAATATATAGTACGGTAGACGTACGAGATTTTGATGAATTTAGTTTCATTTGATATCCTTGACTTGTTTTAAGAATGTCCAAGTTGGTTGAGTTAGGGAAGTAACTCACTTGTTTTTAAGATTAAGGATATCTTAGTTTGTAAAAGTTAAGAGACTTGGTTTTTGAAAGTATAAGTCTCTTGGTTATGAAAAGAATGTAAGTGTCTAAAGCATAAAGTTAGTATAACGGCTTTATGGGAAGTTGGTTATAATAACTTTATGGAAAGTTAAAAGAATGGTTTACTCTAGTGATGTAAATAAAGATAAAATGACTTGAAAGGAAGAAAGGTAAATTGATTTGAAGGCATCAATTGCTTAAAATTTTAAAGTAAAAAGTCACTTGATTTAGAAGTCTATAATGTAATTCTAAAAGGTATTGTGACTTGTCTTGAAAAGTTAGAAATGACTTGATACTACGGTTATTAGTATCTTGGAGTTTTATATGAAAAAGAGTCATTTTAGAAGAATAGAAGTACGTAGTACTTTGGGTTAAATTCCCGAATCTTTCATGATACGATAGTGCCTTAAGTTAAAAGAAATGAGAGTGTATGCTAATTAAGTCAATGAGAAGTTAAGGGGTTTCTTAACTTGTTTATGTTATTTATATTATCCGGTTGTGCTTGTGATATATTGTTCATTACGGGGTCATTCCCCGGGCTTGTGGCATTTGCATATTCCGTGGATTTGCTACCCACGATGTAAGGAATACCTCATGCGAGTCTGTAGGGATCATGCGGGTGAAATAGTCCTATGCGGGCGACCACCCTATGCGGAAGTTACCTCACGCTGGTCCATACGGCCTACGCGGTGAAATAGTCCCAGGAGTAGGATTGCGTGATAATACTACGGGCGGATGGTCCTAGGTTAATCACAGGCTTCCTATTTTTAAGAACCGGAAATGTATATTTTACTCTCATTGTTAGTAAGTCACAGTATACTGTTAATTTTATTATCATACATGTCTCCAACTTTATTTTAGACTTATGATGTAAATTGCTGTATTTTCCAGTTTTACATACTTGGTACATATTGTGTACTGACCCCCTTTCCTCAGAGGGTTGCGTTCATGCCGCATGTAGGGGTAAGCCGGTGGTGGATCCTCATTCTTAAGATCACTGATCAGGTGTCAGAAGCTCCATTTTTCCGGAGGCTTGTCTTTTGGTACAGTTTCCCTGATATTGTAGATTTATGTACATTCAGGGGTATGGCGGGGCCCTGTCCCATCACAGTTGTTATTATTAGAGGTCTGTAGTCATATCTTGTGGATTGGGTTGTAAGAACAAAGATGTAACTGTTTTTATTTTTGGGTTATGTATATTTCCCGGAAAGTGGCCTTATCGGCTAGCCTGTTGATATTTACTGTCTAAGTATTTTATGAGTTTTGTATGTTCCGCTGCTATTCTATGATGTATACCTGTAAGGGGTGCCCAGGTAGGGCACTAGTCGCGGGTCCGGGGTCGGGTCGTGATATTGATATTGAAAGTATGTCAGTCCCCGGCAACGGCGCCAAAAACTTGTTAGCCAATTTTCCAAATGCTTAACGCAAGTGTACGTATCGTTACAAGTAATGTCTGTAAGACCGAATATCATCCACAGAGACTGATTTTCAATTACCGAACAATTAATCTATGTTATCTATTTGGCTAACGATAGTTTGTTTAGGTTTTTTATATAACACTACTAGCTAGAGTAATTGCAAGAGTTAAAATAAGTAAGCTTTGGTTTAAATCAGTTATGGTAAAAATAGGGTTTCCAATCTCCTCAACTATCCACTCTTTCACGTGTTAATGCAATGTTAATGATTCTTCTTCTTATTAAGATAGCAGGTTAACTAATCTGTCATCATATTCCAGTTGTGGCATACGAGAGCTCAACCTTGTGCATAAACCTTCTATATTTATATGATAGATTTTACCACACAGGAGGATTTAGAACAATAGCCTTAAATACTACACAAGTATCGGGGTACTTTCATCCACGATTTTAACCTATGTCTAGACAACTATAGCATATTCAAATCTCTCCTCTCGGATCTCGATTCAAAATCATATAAGTGATGACAATTAATGACCAGTTAATTATCAAGCAATCAAAATAATATTGAATAGAACTTAATCTGCTGAAGAATAAATCAATAATTATGCATTAACTATATAAAAGAGTTTCAAGAAGATTCAATTGAAAAACCCTACTAAAGTAATTAGCTCCTAAACATTGTGATATCAAGAACTAATACAAAATCCAACATAAACTGAATTGAAATAAATAAAGGAAAAGATCTGGAAGTAGTCTCCAAATGTGTTCTCCAATTCTTGTCTTGTGATGTGTGTTATGAGATATGAGGTGTATCCCTTATAAAATATGTTCCAAGGGTTTAAATATGCTGCAAAAATCGTGTGTCGTGGACCTTTCTGCCCCTTGCCAATTTCGCCTCGGATCTGGAAAAATGCGCCTCGGCCCTGCAGGCTGGCGGCGCTGCTCCGGAAAACCTGAGAACAAATCAGAGCACGCAGCATATTCAGCGTCGCGGCGCCGACGACCTCCTTTGCCCATTTTTCGGTTTTTCGTCATTTTCTCGTCCGGACTTCGTCTTATTTCTTCTATACTTCCTGGGACTTCTTAGGCTTCATTTCTTGGCCCTTTTAGTGTGCAATTCCATCTCAATTAAGCTCATTTCATCTTCTTTTTGACATTTCTCCATTTGGGACCGCTGTTGTTATACCCCGTATTTTCAGAGTATGTACGTAAGGACGTACGTAGAAAAATTTGAACTTGAGAATAGGCTTGGCCGATTTATTCTTTGTGCACAACACCCGGTTAGAGTCGTTTTTCGACAAAACGTTTCCACAACTTTCGTAGGGAAAATTCCGGCTATGTCATTTCTAATTTTTGCGGATTTTTCCGAGAGACGAAACATTTTGGACCAACGAGAGGGCGACACTTGGCACCCTCTCATTGGTGGGCTTTGGGGCGGCAACTTGGACGAATTCTTGGCCTTGTTTAGTCAAGGTTAGGTAGGATATTTTTGTGGTAGATGGATAAGGTGCACTTGGAAAGATCTTGGCCCTACACTTGCCTTGCAGACTTGGCAAGATTCGCCATTGGTCGCCTTTGCTAGACCTATAAATACCCCCCTTTGGAAGACTTCTTCATCCATTCCAAATATTTCCTAAGTGTTAAAATCCTCCTCCCTCCCTTTTGTGTTGAGTTCGGCCGAGAGCCCCTCTCCCCTCGTCGAGAGTACCCCACAGTGGGCCGGGTATACACCCCCCCTCCTTGTGGTGCTAGCCGTGGGGTACCCCCCCTAGCCTAGTTGTTTTCGTATAAATACCCTCCTCTTGGTAGAAATACTCTCAAAAGTATTGTTACTATACCCAAATTACCTTAGCCGTATACCTTGTAGTATTCTAAGGTTATACTTATACGAAAAGCCCAGAAATACTATTATACATCCCTTCAGTCACAAAAACGAAACCCTAAGGAAAATCTCCATAGTTGGTTGGAGTATTAAGTAGAAGTTGGTTAGAACTTCTAAGGGTTGTTTGGAGCGGGTCGGAGCGCACGGAGTATGAGCTAAACCTTGCTCAGGATCGACATTTAAACTCAGATAATTTTGGGCTTATCGAGGTAAACACTCTTGACCTCCTATTGTAATTGGAAATTACATGTTATAGGAATATATAGTTGAAGTATACTATATATAGAAATGAACGTAGTTAGCGGCAATGTCTTTTGACTTAAGCCTGAATAATTAGAAACCTTTTCGAAAGAAGAGTACTGAACTGTAATTACATAGGACTGTATTACAGTAGACTTGTGTAGCTTTTCTGTGAGGTAGAATTGTGCACGTCCGGATTAGACGTATAACCCCCCCTGGTTGGCTTGGTAGCGGCCGATAGAGAGGAGATTTACGCTGCGGGGAGTCTTTGCCGAATTTTCTGTAGAATGTTCTACAATTAGACCTAGATGTTAATAAGCGCCTTGTGGCCTTATAGGTTGAAGTACCATGCGTGGCGCGATCTACTTGGCTAGGAGTAGCCGACGGTTTGAGGTACTTGGAGCGTTTTGCTATTAGTCGATAATCGTCGCGAGGTATGTGAACCTCTTCCTACCTTTTCTAGCATGATATGTGTATAACTATGTAGTACGGTAGACGTACATGTGTTAAACGTATTTGATTGGTTTGAAACATAAAGTGTTATAACGGCTTTATGGGAAGTTGGTTATAACAGCTTTATGTAAGTAAGAAAATGCCTTATGGTTTTAAAAGGTAACTGATTTGACTTATAATTGACTTAATGTGTAATAATAAAGAATCTTGAAGTATTTCAAAAGAATGCTGAATCATTTTTAACAGAAGAATAATACTTGGTTTTGAAAACATAAGAGTTATACTAGCTTTATGGGAAGTTAGGTATAACGTCTTAAGAATGGTAAAATGAATGGTTTATTGATTTTAAAGTTAAGAGACTTGATCTTAAAAGATAAGAGACTTTACTTGTTTTACTTGGTAATTAGCATTATGTTAAATGTTGTAAAACCTCATTCGCAAGTAATGAGTACTTGATTTTAAAAGCAATAATGTTTTACTGATTTCGGAAATCAGAATGAGTATCGAACAAACCACAGCAGCGCTAATAAAGGGAAATGTTTTGACTAATGATGTATTAGTAAAACCAGTAGAAACTTCCATCTGCATAGAAACTAAGATAAGACAAAATGATGTTACATTTCCTAGATCATGGCTGCTTAAATAAGATTGTTACAAACAAGAATAACCTACTCACGTATCAGACATATGTTTTTCAAATTGCTTTTAAAGGAGAATTATATCATTAAGTGATTAAAATTATGAACTACGAAACCTTTCGAAAACGAGAAACTTGAGTAATTGAAATTAGGCAAACTTGAAACATTTGGAAAAGAATGTTGTTACTTGATTTTACGAAGAGAAGTGTTTTGATTTACTTCAAAGGATAATCACTCTATTTTCATATACTACCGGTATTGTGTGACTTTTGTAAACGTAACGTATCTTTTAAAAGATAATGTATGAAGTACTTTGGGAATAGATACTCGATCTTGTTAATCATATAATAGAATGTACCTTGTGTGTATAACTTGATTGTGTTGGTTTGTGATAGCCTTGTAATACTTTCTTGTTGATTTGATAAGTAGACGTGATATGATGCTATGTGTGTTAGTGTCTTGTAACGTTTGTGAAAGAGAGTATTCTTGTTGTGCTTATGTTGTTTAACGATAAGCTGTTATGTTAGTATAATATCACTCACCTCTTGACATATTACCGGGGGTTAAGCGCCTCCGTCGCGGGTAGACTCAGCGATGCAGGACCATGATTCGAGAATACCTCATGCGGGTCCAAGGATCCATGCGGAACTACGGGAGTTCCGTGTTAGTTTGCGCCGCTTGTGGTCATGCGGTCTCTGTGGGCCATGCGGATCGCGGGTCGGGGCGATGCCGAGGAGTAGCTACCCTCGATGCGGGTTACATACCCTACGGGCCTACATGAGTGGCCTATGCGACTACGGAGTCCGAGATTAGGCTTGCATGGTGATACTACGGACAATTGGCCCGCTTGATCATTCGCAGCCTAGAAAAGACCTCGCTGATTTACCTATTATTGCTCTTGTTTATGATATGGCACTATGCGGTTACCTTGGTTGTTTCATACATACTTGCAAAACTGATTTTAAAATGATATGTTTTCATTTAAGTACTTTACGCTTCACATACTTGGTACTGTTATCGACCTCTTCGGGCTGCGTCATGCCGCAGTTGAGGTACACCGCCGTTGATCCTAGTTCTCGTGGTCACGATCAACAGATGGGAAGCTCCGCTTTCCCGAGGCTTATCAGTGGTATAGTCCTCGTCGTTGTAGGTATTTACATTCGGGGTATGGCGGGCCCCGTCCCGCCATTATTGTCGTATCATTCTTGAGGTCCGTAGTAATCGCTGTGGCGAGTTGTAATGGGATGTAATCGCTCGGTTTTAAAATTGATTTATATATATGCCGTAAGGCAAGTTTTCTCCGACATCGCTTTCTTACTTCTTAATATTTTCATGTCTTGTTTTATGTTCCGATTACTCGATGTTGTATCACTAGGGTGCCCGGTAAGGCACGATCCACGCCCGGTTCGGTCGTGACAAAAGTGGTATCGAGCGATTAATCCTCGGAAAGTGTCTACGCACCATATCCAAGAGTCTTGATTATCGGTGTGTTGTGCACCACACCAATAATCGTGAGGCTATAGGATATTTAGGATTAGTTTCTATTCTTCTCACTCGAGATCGTGCCTTAGAGTCGTGTTGTAAGTTGGACCCTCTCACGTATTTCTTTCCTTACCGCTATGCCTCCGCATAGGCAACCCGCCCGCGAGGCGCGGCCGGCGGAGCTGCGAGTAGAGTTCGCAGGGTTACGAGGGCACGAGCCCAATCATCACCGAGTTAGGTGCTTCATTCGGGAGTTCTGCGGCGCCACTAAGCCCCAGCAGAGTTTAGCACGCGCGGCGATTCCTCGCGCCATGATATTTGAACCTTCGCCCACGATCGGGAACAGATAATTTAGATTGCAAGCGCGACTTACATTAGCAATGGATTTGGCTACCGAGAGTATACCGATGTACCGCGAGTCTTGATGACTACCTAAGAGAGGTTGTGTAAGAGTAATTCTTGATTAGGCTTGAGCATGGCACGTATGCGGACTTATGCGCAGCAGGCGAAACGTAGAGATCGACGGGTTAATCAAGGACGAGAAGAGGCGAGCGGTAAGGTCCTTTAGTAACTTTTGAGGCGAGTCGCCTCACCAATGATTAGATTACGCACATCCACCAAGGCGAGAAGGTCCTCCACGGGTTCGGGGCGTTCGGTATGCAGGAGTTGGTCGAGCTCGAGCTTCCGCTCACGCTACACGTAGGTTCCAGCCAGCCGGATTCAGTTTTTCCCCAGTATTCACAGTGTGACAGACGTCATCCCGGGGAATGTCATCTTTTAGTTAGTACTTGTTTTACCTACGACCGTGGTCCGATGTCGAAAGAGTGTCCTTGTAGGAGGACTTAGCCTTCGTGATCGATGGGTAGTCGTCACCTTCCTTAGCTATCGCTGCACGGCGAGTTTGATTAGAACGACTTAAGGAGTGGAGCAAGAGATCTGAGTTTATCCTTAACCCTCTAGAGATTAGTACGTATGATGAGATGAGTATATCTTAAGTGCTATGTTCTGATAGCAGTGTGTAAATTGTGATTAGGAATCATGGTTAGTAACCGGGGAAGATTGGGGGATAGAGAAAGTGTGAGCCTTAGAGTGTTATACGTGGAGACCTTAGAGGTAAGGCCATCTCGAGTAAAAGATGTATTGTTTATGTTTGACCCTTATCGGAGTTCATTGTGCACGTGAGCTATGTTTGTGGGATAAGTCCCTGAGTAGTGTGGAATGAAAGAGGGTAGTTGAGCTAAGAAGACCGCTAGGTTTTCGTAACGTGATTAGTAAGAGTTTTCCGGTTCGGGGAGCTAATGTCTTGCGCGTTGCCGGGTCGGGTTGAGGCCACGTTGCGGGTCAACCCGCGACATGTTTGGTGGTGGGGTCAGTTTGTGGTGGTTCCGCCTTGTGGTAGGATCACAAGGGTGTTTGGCCCAAGTTCAGTTAACCAGCGTACGAGTTCGTGGATGCATTCGACCAGTAGTCGGGCCGATGGGGGGCAGCCCATCGTGTTCTTCGGACAGGACCGTTCACTCGGCAGTGTTGATTTATCAGAAAGGTTGTAAGGCTGCACGGGGTGCCTACCTTCACCTTATGACGACGATGAAGCCGAGTTGTGGCTATTTTCGTTTTCTAAAAGTCTTACCAGCGGGGTTAGGAACTCGGTGAGACTCGAATCGCATTCGCCCTCGAGCGATGTTTGAATTTGCGGTAGTTGTGGGGATTGTTGTCTCCTGTGGAGGGAGTGCTTAAGCTACCATTTCAGTGTTCGGATGTCGCCTTATGAAGCCTTGTAGGGGCGGAAGTGTAAGTCGCCGATCGATTGGTTCGATGTTGGCAAGATTCAGATAGTTGGTTCAGGCTTGTTCCAGCAGACTGTGGATAGGGTAAAGCTTGTCTAGAAGAGGTTCTGGCAGCTCAGAGAAATCGTGCGGATAATCGGCGACGACGCTTAGAGTTCAGGTTGATGGTCGGTCTTCTTGAAAGTACCACCCCGGGTTGGGTGTGACGAGTTTTGGAAAACAGAGGGAATTTAGCCGAGTTACTTTGGGCCCTTTTGAGTTCATGTGAAGAATAGGCCAGGTTGCCTATATGTTAGCTTTTGCCGTCCGACTTAGGAGACAATACGTCCGGTCTTTCGTATTGTCATGATCGGGAAAGTATCGGAGATCCATCCAGAGTGTTCCCAGTTAATGATGACCACGTTAGAGATAGTAACCCAGAGTTTTGGAAACTGAAGCAGTATCAGAAATGTGGTAAGAGTTCGAGTGTACGACAGCCTCAGGGATCGCATACAGCCCGGTACCATCTGTTGGGTCGCCGGAGTGACACTAGAACCTCGCGGCAAAGTGACAAAAGTGGTATCACGACGAGTAAAGGGAGAAGCGAGCATGTATTGCGAGCAGAGATGTGACCATTTCTTTTGTATGGAGAAAGTGCGGAGGAATTATATTTTAGACCCTTGGATGGGAGCGTTTGTGATGTTAGAGGTGTTTCCTCGTGAACTTGGATGTAAGTATTTTGCGCAGGTGTTGTTGTGGGGCCAGGGCGAGATTGTTCGATAAGTATAGTAGTGAAGACTATCTTGGCGCACGCTTGGTTTGAGACTTAGAAGGAACATTCGGACGAATGTTTCTAAGAGGAGAATGTTATACCCCGTATTTTGAGTATGTACGTGGGGCGCACGTGAAAAATTTGAACTTGAGAATAGGCTTGGCGATTTATTCTTTGTGCACAACACCCGGTTAGAGTCGTTTTTCGACAAAACGTTTCCACAGCTTTCGTAGGGAAAATTCCGGCTATGTCATTTCTAATTTTTGCGGATTTTTCCGAGAGACGAAACATTTTGGACCAACAAGAGGGCGACACTTGGCACCCTCTCATTGGTGGGCTTTGGGGCGACAACTTGGACGAATTCTTGGCCTTGTTTAGTCAAGGTTAGGTAGGATATTTTTGTGGTAGATGGATAAGGTGCACTTGGCAAGATCTTGGCCCTACACTTGCCTTGCACTTGGCAAGATCTTGGCCATTGGTTGGCCTTTGCTAGACCTATAAATACCCCCCTTTGGAAGACTTCTTCATCCATTCCAAATATTTCCTAAGTGTTAAAATCCTCCTCCCTCCCCTTTGTTGAGTTCCCGAGAGCCCCTCTCCCCTCGTCGAGAGTACCCCCAGTGGGTAGGCCGGCGGGTATCACCCCCCCTCCTTGTGGTGCTAGCCGTGGGGTACCCCCCCCTAGCCTAGTTGTTTTCGTATAAATACCCTCCTCTTGGTAGAAATACTCTCAAAAGTATTGTTACTATACCCAAATTACCTTAGCCGTATACCTTGTAGTATTCTAAGGTTATACTTATACGAAAAGCCCAGAAATACTATTATACATCCCTTCAGTCACAAAAACGAAACCCTAAGGAAAATCTCCATAGTTGGTTGGAGTATTAAGTAGAAGTTGGTTAGAACTTCTAAGGGTTGTTTGGAGCGGGTCGGAGCGCACGGAGTATGAGCTAAACCTTGCTCAGGATCGACATTTAAACTCGGATAATTTTGGGCTTATCGAGGTAAACACTCTTGACCTCATATTGTAATTGGAAATTACATGTTATAGGAATATATAGTTGAAGTATACTATATATAGAAATGAACGTAGTTAAGGCAATGTCTTTTGACTTAAGCCTGAATAATTAGAAACCTTTTCGAAAGAAGAGTACTGAACTGTAATTACATAGGACTGTATTACAGTAGACTTGTGTATCTTTTCTGTGAGGTAGAATTGTGCACGTCCGGATTAGACGTATAACCCCCTGGTTGGCTTGGTAGCCGCCCCGATAGAGGAGGAGATTTACGCTGCCATGGGGAGAGGGGAGGTGTCGCCGAATTTTCTGTAATGTTCTACAATTAGACCTAGATGTTAATAAGCGCCGGGTGGCCTTATAGGTTGAAGTACCATGCGTGGCGCGATCTACTTGGCTAGGAGTAGCCGACGGTTTGAGGTACTTGGAGCGTTTTGCTATTAGTCGATAATCGTCGCGAGGTATGTGAACCTCTTCATACCTTTTCTAGCATGATATGTGTATAACTATTTAGTACTGTAGACGTACATGTGTTAAACGAATGTGATTGGTTTGAAACATAAAGTGTTATAACGGCTTTATGGGAAGTTGGTTATAACAACTTTATGTAAGTAAGAAAATGCCTTATGGTTTTAAAAGGTAACTGATTTGACTTATAATTGACTTAATGTGTAATAATAAAGAATCTTGAAGTATTTCAAAAGAATGCTGAATCATTTTTAACAGAAGAATAATACTTGGTTTTGAAAACATAAGAGTTATACTAGCTTTATGGGAAGTTAGGTATAACGTCTTAAGAATGGTAAAATGAATGGTTTATTGATTTTAAAGTTAAGAGACTTGATCTTAAAAGATAAGAGACTTTACTTGTTTTACTTGGTAATTAGCATTATGTTAAATGTTGTAAAACCTCATTCGCAAGTAATGAGTACTTGATTTTAAAAGCAATAATGTTTTACTGATTTCGGAAATCAGAATGAGTATCGAACAAACCACGCTAGCGCTAATAAAGAAATGTTTTGACTAATAATGTATTAGTAAAACCAGTAGAAACTTCCATCTGCATAGAAACTAAGATAAGACAAAATGATGTTACATTTCCTAGATCATGGCTGCTTAAATAAGATTGTTACAAACAAGAATAACCTACTCACGTATCAGACATATGTTTCTCAAATTGCTTTTAAAGGAGAATTATATCATTAAGTGATTAAAATTATGAACTACGAAACCTTTCGAAAATGAGAAACTTGAGTAATTGAAATTAGGCAAACTTGAAACATTTGGAAAAGAATGTTGTTACTTGATTTTACGAAGAGAAGTGTTTTGATTTACTTCAAAGGATAATCACTCTATTTTCATATACTACGGGTATTGTGTGACTTTTGTAAACGTAACGTATCTTTTAAAAGATAATGTATGAAGTACTTTGGGAATAGATACTCGATCTTGTTAATCATATAATAGAATGTACCTTGTGTGTATAACTTGATTGTGTTGGTTTGTGATAGCCTTGTAATACTTTCTTGTTGATTTGATAAGTAGACGTGATATGATGCTATGTGTGTTAGTGTCTTGTAACGTTTGTGAAAGAGAGTATTCTTGTTGTGCTTATGTTGTTTAACGATAAGCTGTTATGTTAGTATAATATCACTCACCTCTTGACATATTACCGGGGGTTAAGCCGCCTCCACGCGGGTAGACTTCGTGATGCAGGACCATGATTCGAGAATACCTCATGCGGGTCCAAGGATCCATGCGGAACTACGGAGTTCCGTGTTAGTTTCGCGCCCTTGTGGTCATGCGGTCTCTGTGGCCATGCGGACTGCGGGTCCAGGACGATGCCGAGGAGTAGCTACCCTCGATGTGGGGTTACATACCCTATGCGGGCCTACATGAGTGGCCTATGCGGACTACGGGAGTCCAGGATTAGGCTTGCATGGTGATACTACGGGCAATTGGCCCTGCTTCGATCATTCGCAGCCTAGAAAAGACACATACTTTACCTATTGTTGCTCTTGTTTATGATATGGCACTATGCGGTTACCTTGGTTGTTTCATACATACTTGCAAAACCGATTTTAAAATGATATGTTTTCATTTAAGTACTTTGATTTCACATACTTGGTACTGTTGCATCGACCTCCTTCTGGGCCGTTCATGCCGCAGGTTGAGGTACACCAGTCGTTGATCCTAGTTCTCGGGGTCACAGTTCAGCATATGGGAAGCTCCGTTTTCTCCGGAGGCTTATCAGTGGTATAGTCCCCTGTCGTTGTAGGTATTTACATTCAGGGGTATGGCGGGGCCCTGTCCCGCCATTATTGTCGTATCATTCTTAGAGGTCTGTAGTACTGTTGTGGGCAGAGTTGTAATGGGATGTAACTGTTCGGTTTTAAAAATTGATTTATATATATGTTGTAAGGCAAGTTTTCTTCGATTACTGTTTCTTACTTCTTAATATTTTCATGTCTTGTTTTATGTTCCGCTGATTACTCTGATGTTGTATCACTAGGGTGCCCGGGGTAAGACACTACCACGGCGTTCGGTCGTGATAATTGTGACTAAAAGAAAGAAAAACAGACCTAATACTATACTAAACACAAACGAAATGAGTAAAATACTAACTAAAAATGACTCAAAAAGTGTATGCAAAATATGCCTAACAGATGGGACAAAAAAATAGTACGATTAGGTAGTGATACCTCATTTTTGGGAACATGTACATGATGTAACTGGGAATCGTTAGCCAAGTATGACCTTAAAAGAATAAATTGATTAGCGGGCTAGGCATAAAGCCCTTTGTGCGAAAGATAAATATTTCCCTTGGCGAGACTTCTATTAGAAAGTAGAGGCAAGGATGGAGTTAGACATAGGAAAGGTTATATTATGAGGGTATAGACAAGGATAGAGGGTGGTATTAGTAGTGATTGGTGTATTTTATATACACCTTTTGAGTCATTTTTAGTTAGTATTTTACTCATTTCATTTATGTTTAGTATAATATTAGGGTCGTTTTCCTTTCTTGTGTGTCACTGCGGTCAGAAATGGAGAAATGGAGAAAAGAAGATGAAATGAGCTTAATTAAGATGGAATTGCATACTTAAAGGGGCCAATAAATGAAGTCTAAGAAGTCCCGAGAAGTATAGAAAAGATCAGACGAAGCCCGGATGAAAACTGGACGACGAAGCGAAGAACCGCCGAAAAAACGCCACCGGCGCCGCGGCTCCAGGCAGCAGCGCCGCGGCGCCGACCACTGAAGTTGTCCGAAACTCTCTGATTTTCAGGCGCCGTGGCGCCCGACTGCAGGGCCACGACGCCGACGCAATATTTTTGACGTTTTGGGCCGAATTTGACACATAATCCCTAACCCTTGACCTAAAGGATTTCTGGGGCTATATATATTCTCTACATCATTCTATAGAGGGGGGATTCATCCATCCATTGTACATATAACACAACTTTAGGAGGCAAAAATTTGAGACCTAGTTCAAGTATTTTCTTTTCTTTCTCTTTTCTTTGTTTATTTCAGTTCATGTATGGAGATTGTATTAGTTCTTAGCGTGACTATGGCTAGGGACTAATTACTTTATTAGTAATTTCCTTGTGAATCACTTGAACCTCGTTCTTATGAATTAATGCATGTTTTGGTTTCTTCTTATTATTGTTGAGGTTTATTCAATAATTGCTTTGATTGCTTGATAATTAATTGATCACTAGTTATCATCACTTATATGAGTTCTAATCGAAATCCGAAAGGAGAGATTGTGAATATGCTATAGTTGAATAAACATAGGTTTAAATCGTGGACGAAAGTACCCCGATACTTGTGTAGCTTAATAGGTTATTGCTCTTAATCCTCCTTTGTAGTCAATCTTGTCATCGAAAGATAGAAGAGTTCTCAATTGGGGTTGAGTGTTTATATTACCTTAACAGGAGTATAAAACGGTTTAGTTAACATGCTATCTCAACATAGAAGAAGAACCTTAATTGTTGCATTAACGATTAAAAGTGAGCGGATAGTTGATGATCTTGGAAGCCCTAATTCTCCATCATAACTGATTTAATTCAAAGTATTTTCTTAATTAGTTTATTTCATGCATTAGCTTTAATTCTTAGTTATAATCCTCAACAAGTTAACGTTAACCAAATAGAAACTAAAGGATAGATAATCGGTACTTGAAAACCAGTCTCTGAGGACGATATTCGGTCTTACCTAGACTATATTACTTGTCACGATACGTGCACTTGCGTTAAGCGTGTGTATAAATTGCACATCAAGTAGCAAGAGAATGGCGCAAAGGTAAATGAAACAATGTAATAAAGGTATGAAACGACTAAGAGTCGTGAAATAAAGTATAGAAGGATGGCAAGTTGTGGCCAATAAATATAGAAAGTGCTAAAACAGTGACGGTTAGGGGCACCCTTCAGAAGGTGTATACCTGACGTGCCCATGAAATATATGGTTGAATATGACTTTTAAGAATATTGAAGGTCCATGAGGGCCAAGTAATTAACCATTTATGTACAAGGTAAAGATTTTTCCCAGAAAGGCTCATGTCCAGAATAAAGCTGGAATTTCAAATGCCTAGAAATGAGAGAAATTAAGAAGGAAGACACTAAAAGTAAGAACATGTTTTGTTACAAGTATTCAGACTAAGATAATGATTAATTATGATAGAAAGAGGATAATATACGGATGAGGGATATCAGAATAAATGCGAGGAACAACTGAGAATCACAAAATAAATTAGTGTAAGGTGACTAGAGCACAATTAGGTAAGACAAAAAAGGTAAGAATAAGTAAATACTGAGTTGAGAAGAAGAAGGTGTTATGAGATCAAGCATATTAGGAAATTTGAATTGATAATAGTCAACAGAATATATATACCAATCAGATGATTTAGCTTCCAGAATTAGGAAATATCGAAAAAGGTTTCTTCAGTCAAAGGAAACACATGTCGTAAACTCGGGGGATGTCTGTAGTGAAAATATTTAGAAGTTATGGAGTAAACAACCAAATAGTAAGAGAATAAGTGGTAGAAAAGAGCAATCCTTAAAGGTCATTAAGAAAGGAGTCTTAAAGTTAACATCTTGATTAGAAGATAAAAAGTTTATTGCCACAAAACATGTTAGTTGCGAACACGTGACATCTTATGTATGCAACCAATTCAGTGGTCTCTACTAAGAGGGTATATCTTTATGGAAAGTTATAAGTTATTAAAGGATCACATGCTATAGAGAATGTCAATTTAACGACCTGATATTTCACGAAGAAAGTCCCTAAGCACAAAAAATGTCATATGGGATATAGTATGGGAAACAACTGACATAGACTCATATGATGGTTTAGTAAGCAGATGCGGAGGTTACAATGAAGAATTCCCAAACAAACAAGATTGTGTTGTCCAGTTATGGATATGCTATGACTATGAAATGGAATGTAAATATTAACATTAAAAATTATGGGTGGTAGCCTTCCAATTAGAAGAGTTAAATCAATGATAAGAGCCGCTAGACATACGAGACTCATAAAGGAAAACATGAGGGGTCATTCAAAATTAATGAATAGAAGGGTAAGTTGAGTTACATGAGTTACATCGAGAAATAATATATGTGAAAGCCTAGAAGCATTTTAGCTAGAAGGTCGAACGAGCAGTTGTTAGGCATATTTTATATACACTTTTTGAGTCATTTTAGTTAGTATTTTAATCATTTCGTTTGTGTTTAGTATAGTATTATGGTCATTTTTCTTTCTTTTGAGTCACAGCGGTCATAAATGGAGAAATGTCAAAAAGAAGATGAAATGAGCTTATTTGAGATGGAATTACATAATAAAAGGCCAAGAAATGAAGCCTAAGAAGTCCCGGGAAGCATAGAAAAAATCAGACGAAGTCCGGATGAGAAAATGACACAAAATCAGAAAACCGGGCAGAGGGACGTCGCCGGCGCTGCGGTGCCAGCCAGCAGGGCCGCGACGCCCAATGTACTACAATGTCTGATACAACTACATGACTTGAGGGGCCGCGATGCCACCCAGCAGGGCCGCAGCTCCGAGGCGGGATTGAGCGAGAAAAATTCGATTTTTCGAAGGGAAAAAGGGTCGGAACGTGATTTTTCTCAGCTATAAAATCCCTAAACCCTACCCTCATTATTCATCTGGGATCTTACATCTCACATCATACTTTGGAGAGGAAAAGGAGGCTACAACACAAGATTGGAGACAACTTTGGTTCAAGTTTCTTTTCTTTTTTTATTTTTATTTCAGTTTATATTGGTTTGTATTAGTTCTTGACATGACAATGTTTATGAGCTAATTACTTAATTAGGGCTTTCCTATTGAATCTCTTCAAACTCTCTTTCATGAATTAATGCATTAGTTTGATTTCTTCTTCACTTGATTGAGATTTATTCAATATTGGTATGAATATTTGATTGTTAATTGATCACTAATTATCATAATCTATATGATTTTGAATCAAGAACCGAGAGGAGAGATTTAGATATGCGGTAATTGAATAGACATAGGTTAAAATCGCGGACGAAAGTACCCCGATACTTGTATAGCATTATAGGTTATTGTTCTTAATCCTCCTATGTGGTAAATCCTATCATAGAAATATAGAAGTGTTATGCACTGGGATTGAGCGATTATATATCCAAATCGGAATATAAGACAGTCTAGTTAACCGATATCTTAACGTAGAAGAAGTCATTCTATTTGCATTAAGGATTGAAAAGAGTGGATAGTTGAGGATATTGGAAGCCTTAATTTCTTCATAACTGATCTAAACCAAAGTATTATCATAATTAGTTTATTTTCTGCAATTACTTAGTTTTAGTTATTAGATAAAATACAAACAAATTAACGTTCACCAAATAGAAACTAAAGCTTAGATAATCGATACTTGATAACCAGTCTTTGAGGACGATATTCGGTCTTACCAGACTATATTACTTGTAACGATACATACACTTGCGCGAGTAATTGGAAATCGGCCTAACAAGTTTTTGGCGCCGTTGTCGGGGACTGTCGTACTTTCAATATCGAATTATCTATTCTTATTTCTAATTTGGTTTGTATATATTTGGTCATGTTATTTTATTTCTAATTTGGCTGCTCCAAGAATAAGTTTCTAACTTGTTCTGCGAGCATCTTGTTATCAGTTTTTGTTGTTTTCTTATTTTGTAGGTAAAGTTCGTTTAAAAAAAAAGACACATGGACTACTACTACTACTATCAGGGGCAGCAGTACTATGACTACTATCCACAACATCAGTATCATCAATAGCTTCACCCAAAGGTTCCACATGAAGATCAAAATGAGTTGCTGGCAGCCATACTCAGGCTCACCAAGTGCCAGACTTAGTTTATGGCTGATACAAAGGTGTCCCTCAAAAATTTGGAGACACAAATAAGACAGCTGATGGATATGGTGATCAATGTACCGCAAGAAAATCTGCCTAGCGACACAGTTGTGGGGGGTGATAAGCAGAGTGAGGAACCTGAACCACAACAAGCTATTGAGAATAATGAGGAATTGAGAGAGATAGTTGGTGTAGAGAAAGAAGAGGTTACCGAGATCCAAATTTTCACCTTTTTGGTTTCCTTGGAATTTCTTTTTTCTATACCCGTTGCAGAAAAGACACCACTAACTATCATTGCTGAGCCCCAGCCAGAAAGTCCATATCCTCAAGGGCACCCCCAAAAGTTGAGAGATGTAGGGAGTTTCACTGATCCCTACATTATAGAGAGCCTAGAAGACAAGTCTGCCTTATGTAATTGGGGGATAATCTTAGATCTGAGGTCTTTGTTTGGTGAAATTGTTGTAGGTGGAGTGAGACCTGCAACAATAACTATTCGGATTGCAAGCCATTCGCAGAAGGATTCACTGGGCACTAGTAAGGATTAACTGCGTCCGGCTAAAAGACGTTAAAGACAGCGTTTGTTGGGAGGCAACCCAATATTTATTAATTATGTTAGTTTGATTTTCTATTTTAGTTTGTTTTATTTTGTCTTGAAAAGTCTCACGGTCTTGGGTTTTGTCTTATGTTTTAATGGCAGGTGGACTAGGGACCGACCCTGAGTGGAAAAGATCAAAAATGCTGGAAAAGTGCACAAATCGAGCACAGCGTCGTGGCGCCAAAATGCACGGCCACGGTGCTGAAACTTCAGAGAGCCCAACGTTGTGCAAGTTCCAGAATTTTCTTCCCAGACCTCTTTTATGACCGATGCGTTGTGTCAGTAAGTTGTCCCTACTTTTAGTCTTCACACATTGGGGACAAGGTGTCGATTAAGTTTGGGGGGGTGTCTTATTTTATTTTGTATTTGGTTTTGAGTCTTTTTGTTGTCTTTTATTTGTGTTGTTTTATGTGTTTTTGAGTCATAATTTTTTTTATGGATCATGCCTGTTGTAGTTGTTAACGATATTGAGTGGATAAAGTGTGATAATGTAATGAAATTGAAAGCAAAAATCTGTGTGCTTAAGTTATATATGCTAAAAATTCATAACATCTAATTATTTGTGTTACACCCCGTAATTGCAGGACATGTTTTAAGAACATAAGTAAGAACTCAGAAGTGTTAAGATTTGAGACTTGTAAATTTATCGGAATTATGAAATTGTCGGAAAACGTAAGTGTTGTGAAGAATGGGAGGGCGACACGTGTCACCCCCCTTAGCAATGCCTTGGACGAAATGGCATGGCCAATATGGTCATTTACCATAAGTCTTGGATGACTAAAGTCTTGCAAGTTGTGGCTTGACAATCTTGACTAAGTCAATGGTCAATAAGTCTTGATATTTGCTAAGAGTTTATCCAAGCCAACCATTTGGATGCATCTTAACCCTCCATGACCCTTTATATTATACTAGTAGCAAGAGAGGACTTAACACTTAGAAAAAATTACACAAATTTGAAGAACTCATTAGAGAGGTCTCGGGTTCACTAAGGAAAAAAAGAAAGAATTTTCGTTTCTTGTCCATTTGATTCCACACTTTAAACCAAGGGTCTTAGGTGTATTGTAAACACATCTCAACAGAAAAATTTTGGAAAAAGATTGTTTTCGGGTTAGTCGCAAAACGAAAACCTAATGGTCCTTCTAGGTTTTGTTTGGAGATTTGAAGGTTAAATTGTTGGTATTGTTCTAAGGGTCTCAAAAAGCGGATTGAGGTGTCTTGGAGAGGCTCTAAACTACTAAGGAGCGACTTCGGATTGGAGTTGGATTAAGAATCGTTAAGGTATAATCTTGTCTTTTAAAGGTGTTGCAAGATTACATATTTATATTGTTGTTGTTAGCTTTACTTGTTGCTAGCATGAAGTTGATAGGTTGAAGTTATAAGTATTATGGATTTCTTGTAGCTAAATCCGAAATGTTATACAAGCCACTTGGAAATTGGATTACTAATTGGTCGTTTTTAGAAATCGTCGCATGTTACTTACTTAAAGATTATGGTTATTATAATCAAATGCGACTTGATATCATGTTATGCTACCAATATGGATTGAAATGGAAATTTGGATAAGAATTGGTTTTGTTGAACTCAAGGTGGCCGAATTTGGACTGTAGTTTGTATTAGTTGGTTATTCACTTGTATTGAACTACCTTCTATATTGTTGTGAGCCAATTGGGGCTGTTTGGTTATTCATTTGTATTGAACTACCTTCTATATTGTTGTGAGCCAATTGGGGCTGTTTGGTTATTGTATTTCGGCCTTGAAAAAGGTGGCAAAGTGAGTAAAAACAAAGGAGGTGCTGTCCGATTTTCCGTAGAAAATGGAGACTTTACACTTATAATATTCTACATTTGAAGTAAGGCGTTAATAGACGTATTGTGAATATTATAGGTTGATATACTACGGGCGGGACTTTGTACTTGGCAGGTGGTTTGACCCGACAAGGTATGTAGAACTTTTCCTATCTTTGAGCATGACTAGTTTCACGTATATAGTACGGTAGACGTACAAGACTTTGACATTCTTTACTAGTTTTATGAAATGCCAAGTCGGGTGAGTTAGGAGATTAACTCACTTCTTTGAGAATATTAAAGATGTCTTAAGTCTTGTTAAAGATAAGGGACTTGAAGAATTTTAAAGTACATGACTAAGGTATAAAGTGAATATAACGACTTTATGGGGAGTTGGTTATATTGACTTTATGGAAAGATAAATGACTTGATTTAATGGAAGGCAATTCGATTTTAAGGCATCAATTGCCTAAGGTTTTATAAGACATGAGTCACTTGATTTAGAAGCCTAATTTTTATTTCTAAAAGTATTGTGACTTGTCTTGAAAAGAAATTGTCACTTGATACTACGGTTATTAGTATCTTGGAAGTTTTATAATGAAATGAGTCATTTTAAAAGAATAGAAGTACGTAGTACTTTGGGTTAAATTCCCGGATTTTTATAAAAGACATGTTAGTGCCTTAAGTAAACTAAAATGAGAGTGTATATGAACAAGAATAGTAAGAAGTTAGGGGATTTCTTAATTTGCTTATATATTGTATGATAAGCCGATAGAGCTTATGTTATGTGTGATAGCCGGATTTGGGCTAGTGATATATTATTTGTTGCGGGGTCATTCCCCGGGATTGTGGCATTGTATATTTCCGTGGATTTGCTAACCACGATGCGAGAATACCTCGCGAGTCCGTAAGGGCTTATGCGGGTGAAATAGTCCCACGCGGCGTCCGACCTATGCGAGAATACCTCATGCGAGTCCGCGGGCTTATGCGGGTGAAATAGTCTCATGCGAGGAATACCTAACGCAGTCCACCGACCTACGCGGTGAAATAGTCCCGCGAGTAGGATTCCAATCCTATTTTTCGTTGTAAGTATACACCTATTTTTACTCTCATTGTTAGTAAGGCAATCGTAATCGTAATTTGTTATCATACATGTCTCCCGCTTTCTTTTAAACTTATGTTGTAATTACAGACTTTCCGGTTTACATACTTAGTACATATTGTGTCTTGACCCCTTCCTGGCTGCGTTCATGCCACCGAAAGTGGTAAGGTGTTGCGGATCCACACTCTAGGATCACTTATCGACGCCTAAGCTCCATTCTCCGAGGCTTGTCTTTCTTTTAGTACGCTTTCCCCGATGTTGTAGATTATGTACATTCAGAGGTATGGCGGCCTCCCGCCACGCTTGTTATTCCTAGAGGTGCAGTATTCACATATGTGGTCACTGTAAGAACTGAGTTGTAAAGTTGTACTTTTGACTTTGTTTATATTATGGAAGGCGGCCTTATCGACTAGCTGTGTTGTTATATTGTTTACACCTGTGTTTATGTTGTGTATGTTCCGCTGCTATTCTCTGATGTATACCGAACAGGTGCCGGTAGGGCACCGCGCCCTGGTCGGGTCGTGACAAAAGTGGTATCGAGCGATTAGTCCTCGGAAAGTGTCTGCACCGTGTCTAGTAGAGTCTTGATTATCGGTGTGTTGTGCACCACATCTATAATCAGGAGGCTGCAGGACATTTAGGATTGGCTTCCATTCTTCTCTCTCTGAGATCGTGCATTAGAGTTGTCTTATTAGGTTGAATCCTCTCTGACATCTTCTTATGAAACAGCTATGCCTCCACGGAAGGCGACGAGCCCGAGGGCAAGGCAAAGAAGCGGGAGTCGCTAGCGGTACTCGTGAGGGTTACACGGGCTCGTACGCACTATGCACGAGGTAGTAGGCGGTCGGCAAGTTCACCACGCTGCAGCTTTAGAGAGCGAGAGCGGTGTAGCTCCAGAGGTTCCGATACTGCACTCTAGTTCCTCACCACCGCGAGTATAGAGACTACGGGAAGCGGTCGGTTATTGACCAAGATAGTAGCGGGCAAACGAGAGCAGCAGCCCACCCTAGAGCCGATGCGGATTAGGGATTTTCTCGGGATGTCATCCACCGGAGTTTAATGGTTCGAGGTCTGATGAGGATCCAAAGGAATTCATTCGGCTACAGCGGACCATGCAGTCCTTAGGGCTTCAGAGACGAGTGCATTACGCTAGCCTTCACCGGTTGCGCGATATCATACCGAACTGGTTTGAGTCGTGGTTGCTTTCGAGAGGTGATGATGCTCTTCCAGCTGTTTGGGAGGAGTTTACAGAGGCTTTCATGGATCACTTTTTGCCTCCCGAGATGAGGAGAGCCCGGGTAGACAGATTCTTGACCTTGAGGCAGAACGGGAGGACTGTCAGGGAGTATAGCTTGGAGTTTGACTCCTTGGCCAGACATGCGCATACTATTGTAGCTAGCATGGCGGATAGAGTTCATCGTTATGTGATGGGGCTAGACCGTCATATGATTACAGCATGCTTGGGGGTGGCTCTTCAGCCCGGTATGGACATCGCCCGGATGCAGGCCTATGCACAGGGGATAGAGGATAGAGAGAGGGAGGACCAGATTGACGCAGGCCAGCCCAAGAGGGCCAGGACATCAGGGTCTCAGGGCAGTTTTCGAGGCGGGCAGCCTCAGCAGCAGACTGGGTCCACTTTCCAGCCAGCACAGAGTGCTCCGTCACGGTTTTCTGGTAGGAGATCTGATCAGCAAGGTCATTCAGGAGCAGGTCAGGGCTCCAGGACTTCGGGGTTTCAGGGAGGCAGAGATCCTCGCCGATCGAGACCACCCACACCTCGGTGTGCTCGATGCGGTAGGTCTCACCCAGGCGAGTGTCGTGTTCCTGCAGGAGGTTGTTACTCTTGTGGCCAGCTGGGCCACTTGAAGAGGGATTGTCCGTCTAGAGGCAGCATGGGTGGTACAGCACAGCCGACGGGATCAGTTGCTGGGTCTTCTTCTCCTTCTGTGGTTATGCGCCCCGGAGGGCAGGGTACTCACGGACAGGCAGGCCGCGGTAGAGGTCGTGGTGGTGGTTCCAGTTCTAGCGGTCCCCAGAACCGCATATATTCTCTAGCCAGCCGCCAGGATCAGGAGGCTTCCCCTGACGTCGTCACAGGTACATTACTGATTTCAGGCTGTGATGTTTATGCATTGATAGATCCAGGTTCTACCTTGTCCTATGTGTCCCCTCTTATTGCGGGTAGAATCGGGATAGAGCCGGTGTCGATAGAGCCGTTTGAGGTAGCTACGCCAGTGGGTGATTCGGTGTTAGCTGAGCGGGTGTATAGAGGTTGTCCGGTATTTATTTACAGTCGTCAGACCCTTGCAGACTTGATAGAGCTGGAGATGACAGATTTTGATGTCATTATGGGTATGGACTGGTTGGCTTCTTGTTATGCCAACGTTGACTGTAGGGACAAGTTGGTTCGGTTCCAGTTTCCTGGCGAGCCGATTATCGAGTAGAGGGCAACACAAAGATCGCCGGCGGTAGGTTTATTTCTTACCTCAAGGCTGGAAGATGGTGCAGGCGGTACATCTATCATCCGGTTCGTATTCGATACGCAGGCCGAGGTGCTAGTTCTTGATCGGTGCGGTGGTTAGGGAGTTTCCAGATGTGTTCCCAGATGATCTTCCGGGTATCCCTCCTGAGAGGGAGATCGAGTTTTGTATTGACACGTTGCCAGACACTCGACCTATTTCCATTCCGCCATACAGGATGGCACCTGCGGAGTTGAGGGAGCTGAAGGACCAGCTGAAAGATTTGCTGGAGAAAGGCTTTATCAGGCCTAGTGTATCTCCCCGGGAGCGCGGTGTTGTTTGTGAAGAAGAAGGATGGACGCCAGCTGCATGTGTGTTGACTACAGTAAATCAATAAGGTAACCATTAAGAATAGGTACCCTCCCGGGATTGATGATTTGTTTGACGATTGCGAGTGCGAGGTGTTTCTCAAAGATAGACTGCGGTCCAGTTATCATCGTTCGAGTTCGAGAGGCAGACATCCCAAAGACTGCATTCAGGACCCGGTATGGGCACTATGAGTTCAGGGTTATGTCTTTCGGCCTGACCAACGCTCCAGCGGTATTTATGGATTTGATGAACCGGGTGTTCAAGCCATTTTTGGATACATTTGTGATTGTATTCATTGATGACATCCTGGTGTATTCACGGACAGAGCGGGAGCATGCAAATCACTTGAGGACTGTACTTGGGATTCTCCGGAGCCGGCAGTTATTCGCCAAGTTCTCCAAGTGTGAGTTTTGGTTGGCCTCAGTGGCATTCCTGGGGCATATTATTGGGGCTGACGGTGTTCGCGTGGATACGGCAAAGATTGAGGCAGTCAAGTCTTGGCCGAGGCCTACTACTCCGACCGAGGTACGCAGTTTCTTAGGACTAGCGGGTTATTATTGTAGGTTTGTGGAGCAGTTTGCTTCGATTTCAGCACCGTTGACTAGGCTGACTCGTGGCGGCCAAGTTCCGATGGATAGAGGCTTGCGGCGGGGTTTTGATTCTTGAAGGAGAGGTTGACTACACCCGCCTTACTCTTCTTGAGGGTTAGGCGGCACGTGATCTATTGTGATGCCTCGGGTATCGGGCTAGGGTGTGTTTTGATGCAGCACGACAAGGTTATAGCCTATGCTTCCCGGCAGTTACGGAAGCATGAGAGGAATTACCCTACCCATGACTTAGAGTTGGCCGCAGTTATTCATGCCTTGAAGATTTGGAGACATTATTTGTATGAGGTTCATGTGGATATTTATACAGACCACAAGAGCCTCCAGTATATCTTCAGGCAGGAGTGAACACGAGGCAGAGACGTTGGTTAGATTTTCTGAAAGATTATTATTTTTATATTCTCTACCATCCGGGGAAATACAACGTAGTTGATGATGCCTTGAGTCGTAGATCGATGGGGAGCCTATCGAGGTACAACGAGAGACAGACACGGTCCGTCGGATCCACCGATTAGCGAGCCTTGGGGTTCGATTGATCGATACCGACGATAGTAGAGTGCGGGTTCGTGAGGTTGCCGAGTCTTCCATCGTTGATGAGGTGAAGAGGCGACGCTTTAGGACCCGGTGTTGGTACGCAGATCGTGATGCAGCTCTTCGGGAGGAGAAGAGTCTATTCGAGGTAGCGCTGATAAGTGCCGAGATTTGAGGGCCAGTGTGTTCCCGATGTATCAGACTTCGCCAGATTCTCGGAGGCACACGCTTCGTTATTCTATTCATCCGGTCGACCAAGATGTACCATGACCTCGGATGTTTGTATTGGTGGGATGGTATGAAGAGGACGCGTGGCGGTTTTGTTGCCTGATGTCCTAATTGCCCAAGAGTTAAGGTCGAGCACCGTGAGGCCCGATGGATTATTGCGATCTATTGAGATTCCGACTTGGAAGTGGGAGATGATCAACATGGACTTTGTTACAGGGTTACCTCGTACGACTCCATTTGGGTTATTGTTGACAGGCTGACGAAATCAGCCCATTTCCTTCCAGATCGACGCCACCGAGGACTATGCGGATTGTACATCCGAGAGATAGTGAGGCTGCACGGTGTCCCGGTGTCGATTATATCTGATAGGGGAGCCCAGTTTATAGCTAACTTCTGGAGATCTTTCCGAGGGTCTAGTGGACACAGTGAGTCTCAAGACAAGATTTCATCCTCGGGATCGATGGCGGCAGAGCGCACTATCCGACAACGAGGATATGCTGCGAGCCTGCGTGATTGATTTCAGTGGTAGATGGGAGGATCATTTGCCTCTCGTGGATTTTGCTTATAATAACAGCTACCATTCCAGTATACAGATGGCGCCATACGAGGCTTTATATGGGCGGAAATGCAGGTCGCCGATCGGTTGGTTCGACGTGGGCGAGGTACAGTTAGTTGGCCCAGACTTGGTACAATAGGCTGTGGATAAGGTGAACCTTATCCAGGAGAGACTGTTAGCAGCTCAGAGTCGGCAGAAGTCATATGCGGATAATCGGCGTCGGCATTTGGAGTTTCGTGCAGCGATTGGGTCTTCTTGAGGTGTCACCCATGAAGGGTGTGATGAGATTCGGTAAGAAGAAACTCACCAAGGTACATTGGGCCCTACCGGATCGTTCGTAGAGTGGGCAAGGTTGCCTAGGAGTTGGATCTCGCCATCGAGTTGAGGCGGTACATCCTGTATTCCATGTTTCTATGTTGCGAATGTGTATCGGTGATCCATCGAGAGTTTTCCCTTCTAGTGAGGTCCAGGTAACAGATGGGTTATCGTATGAGGAGAGTCTCATAGCGATACTCGATCGCCAGTCGCGATCATGACCAAGGAAGTAGCTTCCACAAAGTCCTGTGGAGAAATGATAACCGGAGGAGATGACTTGGGAAGGAGGAGGACATGTTGAGGAGGTATCCTCACTTATTTCCTATACCTTCAGGTATTTCATTTTCCCTTACTTGTCAGGTTTTCATTGAAGTGTTTCTTTTGCTTAAATGCTTTTATGTGGCCATGAGTGGCATTTTTGGTATGTCGGGGCTGTGAAAGGAAACTATGTCGCTAATTGTAAGTGTGACTCCGAAAGAACATTCGGGGACGAATGTTTCTAAGGGGGGAAGAATGTTACACCCCGTAATTTCAGGACATGTTTTAAGAACATAAGTAAGAACTCACAAGTGTTAAGATTTGAGACTTGTAAATTTATCGAATTATGAAATTGTCGGAAACGTAAGTGTTGTATCGAATGGGAGGCGACACGTGTCACCCCCCTTAGCAATGCCTTGGACGAAATGGCATGGCCAATATGGTCATTTACCATAAGTCTTGGATGACTAAAGTCTTGCAAGTTGTGGCTTGACAATCTTGACTAAGTCAATGGTCAATAAGTCTTGATATTTGCTAAGAGTTTATCCAAGCCAACCATTTGGATGCATCTTAACCCTCCACCACTTTATATTATACTAGTAGCAAGAGAGGACTTAACACTTAGAAAAAATTGCACAAATTTGAAGAACTCATTAGAGAGGTCTCGGGTTCACTAAGGAAAAAAAGAAAGAATTTTCGTTTCTTGTCCATTTGATTCCACACTTTAAACCAAGGGTCTTAGGTGTATTGTAAACACATCTTAATAGAAAAATCTTGGAAAAAGATTGTTTTCGGGTTAGTCGCAAAACGAAAACCTAATGGTCCTTCTAGGTTTTGTTTGGAGATTTGAAGGTTAAATTGTTGGTATTGTTCTAAGGGTCTCAACAAGCGGATTGAGGTGTCTTGGAGAGGCTCTAAACTACTAAGGAGCGACTTCGGATTGGAGTTGGATTAAGAATCATTAAGGTATAATCTTGTCTTTTAAAGGTGTTACAAGATTACATATTTATATTGTTGTTGTTAGCTTTACTTGTTGCTAGCATGAAGTTGATAGGTTGAAGTTATAAGTATTATGGATTTCTTGTAGCTAAATCCGAAATGTTATACAAGCCACTTGGAAATTGGATTACTAATTGGTCGTTTTTAGAAATCGTCGCATGTTACTTACTTAAAGATTATGGTTATTATAATCAAATGCGACTTGATATCATGTTATGCTACCAATATGGATTGAAATGGAAATTTGGATAAGAATTGGTTTTGTTGAACTCAAGGTGGCCGAATTTGGACTGTAGTTTGTATTAGTTGGTTATTCACTTGTATTGAACTACCTTCTATATTGTTGTGAGCCAATTGGGGCTGTTTGGTTATTCATTTGTATTGAACTACCTTCTATATTGTTGTGAGCCAATTGGGGCTGTTTGGTTATTGTATTTCGGCCTTGAAAAAGGTGGCAAAGTGAGTAAAAACAAAGGAGGTGCTGTCCGATTTTCCGTAGAAAATGGAGACTTTACACTTATAATATTCTACATTTGAAGTAAGGCGTTAATAGACGTATTGTGAATATTATAGGTTGATATACTACGGGCGGGACTTTGTACTTGGCAGGTGGTTTGACCCGACAAGGTATGTAGAACTTTTCCTATCTTTGAGCATGACTAGTTTCACGTATATAGTACGGTAGACGTACAAGACTTTGACATTCTTTACTTGTTTTATGAAATGCCAAGTCGGGTGAGTTAGGAGATTAACTCACTTCTTTGAGAATATTAAAGATGTCTTAAGTCTTGTTAAAGATAAGGGACTTGAAGAATTTTAAAGTATGTGATACTTGTGTCGTTTTAAAAACGTATAAGTCCCTTGGATAGGAAATTGTACATGACTAAGGTATAAAGTGAATATAACGACTTTATGGGGAGTTGGTTATATTGACTTTATGGAAAGATAAATGACTTGATTTAATGGAAGGCAATTCGATTTTAAGGCATCAATTGCCTAAGGTTTTATAAGACATGAGTCACTTGATTTAGAAGCCTAATTTTTATTTCTAAAAGTATTGTGACTTGTCTTGAAAAGAAATTGTCACTTGATACTACGGTTATTAGTATCTTGGAAGTTTTATAATGAAATGAGTCATTTTAAAAGAATAGAAGTACGTAGTACTTTGGGTTAAATTCCCGGATTTTTATAAAAGACATGTTAGTGCCTTAAGTAAACTAAAATGAGTGTATATGAACAAGAATAGTAAGAAGTTAGGGATTTCTTAACTTGCTTATATTGTATGATAATGATAGAGCTTATGTTATGTGTGATAGCGGATTTGGGCTAGTGATATTTTATTCGTTGGGTCATTCCCCGATTGTGGCATTGTATATTTCCGTGGATTTGCTAACCACGATGCGAGGAATACCTCACGCGAGTCCGTAAGGGCTTATGCGGTGAAATAGTCCCACGCGATGGTCCGACCTATCGCGAGGAATACCTCATGCGAGTCCGCAAGGGCTTATGCGGGTGAAATAGTCTCATGCGAGGAATACCTCACGCAGGTCCACTGGACCTATGCGGGTGAAATAGTCCCAGGAGTAGGATTCCAATCCTATTTTTCGTTGTAAGTATACACCTATTTTTACTCTCATTGTTAGTAAGGCAACGTGTAATCGTAATTTGTTATCATACATGTCTCCGCTTTCTTTTAAACTTATGTTGTAATTACAGTATTTCCGCTTTACATACTTAGTACATATTGTGTATCGACCCTTCCTCGGGCCGTTCATGCCGCAGAGTGGTAAGTTGCGGATCCACACTCTTAGGATCACTTATCAGACGTCGGAAGCTCCATTCTCCGGAGTCTTGTCTTTCTTTTGGTACAGTCTTTCCCTGATGTTGTAGATTATGTACATTCAGGGGTATGGCGGGGCCCTGTCCCGCCACAGTTGTTAGTCCTAGAGGTCTGTATTCACATATGTGGTTGGGCTGTAAGAACTGAGTTGTAAAGTTGTACTTTTGACTTTGTTTATATTATGGAAAGCGGCCTTATCGGCTAGCCTGTGTTGTTATATTGTTTACACCTGTGTTTATGTTGTGTATGTTCCGCTGCTATTCTCTGATGTATACCTGAACAGGGTGCCCAGGTAGGGCACCAGTCGCGGCCCGGGGTCGGGTCGTGACAATTTGGGATATTTGTGCTTAGCCTATGTGTGTCAGTTATGGAAAGAAAGGTTGCAAAATGTCTAGAAAGTCTGTTTTCTTGTTATTTGAGGCGAAATAGTTAAGATGTACATGTTTAGGGAGATGATTCAGACATTTCTTTGATAGCCCTTCTTACCAATCATTACCTACCCTAACATAAATTGTATCACTAGTCAGCCCCTTTGAGCCTAAAATAAGATCTTTTTTGACACCCTATGATTCCCTGCTTGTGGCATAAGTGATAGTTGAAAATATTGGGATGAAAAAGTGTTGAAAAAGAAATAAAAAGGAGAGCGAAAAGTTTGATGCACCCCAAAGAAAAATATGCAAAAATATAAGTTTGGGGGTGCTTGTTCATGTATCATGCTCTCAAAAGTAAAGAAGGGAGAAAGTGGGTATGAAACTAAAAAGAAAACCAAAAGAAGGAAAAAAGTTGAATGAAAAATGCTTATGGTACGTAATTGAGCCTAAATGCCTACTTTTACCTACCCCTGTCTAAGCCTACATTACAACCCTTGAAAGTCCTGATGATCTTTAATATGTATTTCTATGATTAGTGGAGAATAGCTAGTAAACAGATCTATAGTGTTTTGGGAAAGATGGAATGAAATTGACATGCATAGGTTAGGTGTTTGTATTTCCATTGACCATGATCTAAGTGAATTTGTGAATATCTAACTTGAAATTCTAGATTGCTGATTATTCATGTTATATATGTTCTAACATATTATCCCATCTTTCATCCATGATTTTGAAGAAGCATTACTATAGCTACTTGATCCATTTCATAGAGTCTTCGTTTGTTTTGTTTTTGTTTTTGTTTAATGCTTTACTCGAGGGCGAGTAAAGTTTAAGTTTGGGGGTTTGTTAGGCATATTTTATATACACTTTTTGAGTCATTTTAGTTAGTATTTTACTCATTTCGTTTGTGTTTAGTATAATATTATGGTCGTTTTTCTTTCTTTTGAGTCACAACGGTCATAAATGGAGAAATGTCAAAAAGAAGATGAAACAGGCTTATTTGAGATGGAATTGCATAATAAAAGGCCAAGAAATGAAGCCTAAGAAGTCCCGGGAAGTATAGAAGAAATCAGACGAAGTCCGGACGAGAAAATGACACAAAATCAGAAAACCGGGCAGAGGGACGTCGCCGGCGCCGTGGCGCCCAATGTACTGCAGTGTCTGATTCGGCTAAAGGACTTGAGGCGCCGCGGCGCTACCCAGCAGGGCCGCGGCGGGATTTCGCGAGAAATATTCGATTATTCTGATTTTTCGAAGGGCAAAAGGGCCTGAACGTGATTTTTCTCAGATATAAAATCCCTAAACCCTAGCCTCATTATTCATCTAGGATCTTACATCTCACATCATACTTTGGAGAGGAAAAATGAGGCTACAACACAAGATTGGAGACAATTTTGGTTCAAGTTTCTTTTCTTTTATTTGTTTTTATTTCAGTTTATGTTGGTTTGTATTAGTTCTTGACATAACAATGTTTAGGAGCTAATTACTTAATTAGGGCTTTCCTATTGAATCGCTTGAAACTCTCTTTCATGAATTAATACATTAGTTTGATTTCTTCTTCACTTGATTGAGATTTATTCAATATTGGTATGAATGTTTGATAGTTAATTGATCACTAATTATCATAATCTATATGATTTCAAATCAAGAACCGAGAGGAGAGATTTAGATATGCGGTAATTGAATATACATAGGTTAAAATCGCGGACAAAAATACCCCGATACTTGTATAGCATTATAGGTTATTATTCTTAATCCTCATATGTGGTAAATCCTATCATAGAAATGTAGAAGGGTTCTGCACTGGGGTTGAGCGATTATATATCCTAACCGGAATATAAGACAGTCTTGTTAACCGCTATCTTAATGTAGAAGAAGAAGTCATTCTAGTTGCATTAAGGATTGAAAAGAGTGGATAGTTGAGGATATTGGAAGCCCTAATACCTTCATAACTGATTTAAACCAAAGTATTATCATAATTAGTTTATTTTCTGCAATTATTTAGTTTTAGTTATTAGATAAAAATACAAACAAATTAACGTTCACCAAATAGAAACTAAAGCTTAGATAATCAATACTTGATAACCAGTCTCTGAGGACGATATTCGATCTTACCAGACTATATTACTTGTAACAATACATACACTTGCGTGAGCAATTGGAAATCGGCCTAACAACAGTCAGTTGATATATCATATCATATTATAGGATGGTCTCATAGCCTGGAGTTCTAATTTCACAATAAGTAATCTCAACTCTCAAGGACTATATTAGATAGAAAGTAATGGCAACTAAAAGGACTAGTATGAACCAAATCAAGATAAGAAGTATGAAACCTGGTGATGAAGGCAAACAGTTAGAGGTCATGCTCAGAGTTAGTACCACTCGAGCAAAAGCGATAGTAAGAGCAAAAAGGATAAATGCGGTCAGTTAAAGGGCCCAAGTTCCTATTGGAATACATGACGACGTGATTAATGTAAGTATATTGCTAAAAAGATGTTAGCCAACAGGCTCTCTGAATATGGATTTTTGAGTATGGATGTGAACTAAAAAAGGGAAGATGTCAATAGTTTATTGCCAACTATGTTGGTCGAATGGAACACCAAGAGTTGACCTCAACGCGGGACTTAAGCCAAGATGGATAATAAACTCCCGAATAATAGGTGTTGAGATAAATTAATGTGTTGTAATACATATATTCCAAATAAAAAAATAGATGAGGTTGTTTACGCTTAAGAGCGGTTGGGAAAGCCAAGAGAATTTTAGATCCAAGATTCTAGGTCGGCAGTAGTAAGCACACATTGGAGGTGCGGCATGATATCTTTAGTAACTAGGAATACCTCTTGTACACCCTTAAGAGACAGTAATAGAATTCAAGATAAGCTTCTGCCATAGAGAGTTACAGTGATAGAAGGACTTAAGAGCCTTCTTGAAGAGAACAACAGTTCTCGAGCTTGAATGTAAATAAAAGGATATCCCAAATGATACAGTATAGCATGCTTATCCTTAAATGAGAGATGTTTTATAACTTAGACTTCAACGAAAGGATATTCCGCGAGTGTAATGAGAATGCAAGAGTATAAAATTGTTACTTTAACCATTTAAGAATCCAAGCATGGGACTCGATAAAGATAGAAATATTATACTGAATACTCAGTGATGCCTCCCTTAGGTGATGAAATATAGGAATAACCATACATGGATTCAATCCTGTTACAAGTTAAAGAGAAAGTTTGTCAGAACAAAGTGGCAGCCTTCAGGACAACATAAGATAAAAGGTATAAGAATTTTAGCCCATCTAGAGGTCGGGGAGAGAGAAGATCTGCCAAAGAGCTTCAACAGTTAGCAAGTTCAAAGGTCCAATTTTAGGACTTCAATGAAAATAGAGTTGTAGCGCACAAAGTATTAGTGTCGCCTTTGTAGTAAAGTAAAGAAGTAATAATGTGAAAAATTAGAGTTAATATTACCGGAAGAGAAGGTTACACGACAAAGAATGCCAATGTTTAAGTTAAATGGGGACAGAGTTTTTTGATACCTAGGTTGATCATGTGTCCCAGATCTAGCTGATTGCGGAACAAGATTAGAGTAAAGGTACTTCATCCTTACTATTCTATTCGTTCAGGTTCAACGAAGACGTACCACCCTACCCAAGACATGGATTGAGGTAATAATGAAAACGCAGAGCAGTGCCAAGTTTTGGCATAGAGACCCCATGGTTAGATAGTACGACAAAGCATTCGAGGCCTAGTAAGCTAGAGGAGAGAAATACATATTTCAACCTAGAAAGGATAAAATGATTCAAAGATAAATTCCAGCATTGGTTTATCCCTGATCTTATTAGAAATGCTTCTTAATGTAATAAATGGTCAACAAATATATAAGTTTGACCCACTTCTTACCAAAATAGAGTTATGTGCACAGTGGATGATTATACTAACTATACATTGAAAGAAATGGTATGATTTTGTGAGATTTTAACTGTCTAATGAAGAATGAAGAGGTTCGAATATAGTAAAATTCTAAGACTGTTCTAGGAATGTTTAGAAGCATAGGAAAACCCTAATATAGCTTATTCCTAGATATGTGGTCAGGCTAAGAGCACGATTAAGGCGCTCAATGATATGATGCAGGCAGGTATGCTTGATTTTAAAGGAAATTGGGATGGTCATTTACCCCACTATGAGATTCATATTATAAAGATTATTATTTCACTATCACGATAGATCCTTATGAGACATTGTCTGGTTGAGAATAAAAATCGTCTATAGATTGACTTGACGTAAGAAAATAAGACTTGCTTAAACTTGTGTTAGTCTTGATAGTTCACCAGTATGTGGAAGAGATAAATGTCCTTAAGAATTAAGTGTTAATAGTCTAAGATTTCCAGAAGTCACTATCGATGTGTGATGCTATGACTTAAAGAACAACGTTCATGATTAGGTATCCCTGAAGATTTTACCCATAAAAAGTGTAACGAGAATTCGACCGTAAAAATCAAATTTAGACCGTAGATACAGAGGGCCATATGGTATTACTTAGAGACCTAGCTAAATAACCTTTGAGCTTGAGATTACCTCCGGAGCCAAAGGTAGTTTATTCAGTTTCTCTCATAACGATATTACAAAAGCACATAGGAGATTCCTATCGGGTATTGCATGTAGGGAGTGTTCAGATTAATAAATACATATCCTATGGGAAGGTCCTAAATATGATTCTTTAATATTAAGTCCAGAAGTTTTTGACTGAACAAATAGCATCCATTAAAATATTGTGGAGGAATAGCAATACATAAGAGATAAGTTAGGAGGCCGAAGAAGATATGATGTCCAAATATCCTTACCTATTTTAGTGTTCAAGTTTATACTAATATTCGAGCGATACGATTCTCTTATTTCTATTATACTCGACAATTATATGTTCTATGTCATGTCCTGGTGTTGATATTGACATAGATGGGATAGGTACAACCAGAATATGGAAGAGGACAGTTAAGGTGAGTTATGGCTAACCCTCTTGATTCTTGCATATATAGATGGCCGTGTGAGGCCAAGTTGATCTTATTTTCTGATTATGTTGCCTTATGTAGTGTTGGATTTATGTTGGGTTGTTTACTAGGTTTTGGATAGTCTTGTTTACAAAAGAAACTCTGCCAAAATTTTTAGAACCCTCATAAGTGAAGAATATCTTTAAAATTCATGAACGAATGTTCCTGAGGGGATAATGATGTTACACCCCATAGTTTTGTGTTTCATTGCATCATCGATTGATACTTAAAGTCCCAAAAATAGGTACGACCCTATGACAGGATAACTAAGGTTTATAACTTGTTTACGAAAGTTCCGGAGTGTTTGAAAGTTAAACGGATCGAAGAAAATATGTTTTGACAAAATTAGGAACTGTGGAAGTTTGATGGGACAGTTGACAAACCATCAAAGAGATTGACACCCCATCACAATGCCATGGGGAACTGTCAAAGTACATGAGAATTTCTTTTCTCAGGAGGCATATCAATAGTCAGGATTGACAGAACGTCGATCATTCGACAGACCTTCGATCCCGCCGTCAAAGTACGGTTGTGGAAACATTTTACGGGTTTAAAGTCAGGTATTGCATTTTGTATTCTATTTCCCCCCAAATCAGACTCTCTAAGAAATACCTAACACCCAAGATCACTCCAAAGTCAAATCAGGCAAGATTAATGTGATAATCCCGACGGTAGTCGTATAAATCATCATGTCTATAGAGAGGCAATTTTGGGAACCATTGAGATTGGGGTAACTTGTTGTTTCAAGGAGGTTTTGTTGTATTGAGGTAAAATTCATCCTCCTCTATCTATATAAGTGATTAATTGATATTTTGAAACAAGTTATGGGAAGATTTTCATAACCAAAACATGTAGCCCTATGGAATTATTGTATATGGACTTGTGGGCTATTTTTATCAAGATATGAGTTGAAATTGATTAATATATTTGTTGTTGATGTGGTAAGCCTAAGAGGGAATGTTTCGGCGAATTGTGTGGCAAAATTACCTGAATACCCTTTTGTTAGTAAGTCTAAGAACCTTTTATGTTAGATGATCGCTAAGATACCTAAGTAAAGTTTACTTATTGAATATGGAGTAGATGTTGATATTGACCATTTTTTTATTATAGATAATAGGTCGTGAAGAATACGATATCTTATAGCATGATGTATAACTTCGTGGATAAGGTATGCAAGGCTATCCCTTTATTTCAAAGCATGAAATCCAAGAAGTTATCGCTTTCGAAAAGAAATGACAAAAGCTTGTCCTATTGTACCTTGAAGTCTCTTGTCAAGAAGAATTCATTGAGTACTCTTATTCTTAAAATCCTCATTTTTGGTTACTGATCATATCCCAAGTCTTCAGAAGGAATCTTCTAAAATATCGTCATCGAGTCGACCAAAGAATCATCCTAAGAATAAAGTCAAGAAGTTTATGAGTTTCAAAAAGGGCCAATGAGTCGTTGTTACTATAATTTGTTGTTCACACCCTGATTTTCATTGGTATTGATATATTTTCATTGACATTGATGTCATGCATATAATCACAATTTTATAGAGGATTTAGTTGCACGTTCTACAATATCTATATAGTGTATCGGGTTGCATGTTCCGCAACATATCCATATAGAGGATTAGGTTGCACATCTACAACATATCCATATAGATAATCAGGTTGCACGTTGCATTGCATATTTATACATACATCTGAACTAGGGTGCATATTGTATTGCATATTTATACATACACCTAAGATTAATGACATATTATACCTCGCACTATCAGATGAGGATAGTTTATACAGTGAAGGCCTATCCACACAAGTTGTATTAAGTTTCAAAGTTTCATTATTCGCCCATGTGGCCCAGGTTGCTTATGTCTTCCCTTACAACTAATCGTTTCATACTACTTATATACTTTTCTTTATAGCTTACAGATTTATATTTCTATCCATGGTTTATATACTCGGTACATTATTTCATATTGATGTCCCTTTTGTTAGAGGCGTTGTGTGTTCATGCCATAGGTTTGGATAAAGACTCTACTATGCCACCTCAGTAGGATTTGTTGAGTTCAGCCTTCCATAAGTGAGCTTCACCTTCCTGAAGCTTTTTAGTTGTATATATACAGAGTATTTTAGTGGACATATGTACAGTATGGGTAGGTCGGGGCCCTGTTTAGGCTATATGTCAGTTAGTCACTCATAGAGGCTAACGAACTTATTTTGATATGTACAATGTTGATGTATAGCCTTGTCGGCTAAGTTGTATTTTGTTGGACCATATTGGGACATTCTCGGTCCTGTTGTATATATGTTAGGTTAATCCCTCGTATCCATTATTATTGTTGTGATATATCCCAGTATGATCTTTTTGGTCGAAAGTTTTACTTGTACAAGAGACTGGTCATTAAAGTCGTATGTTCGAGCCAGTAGGACACAGGGTGCCGGCCACACCCCCTAGTTTGGGGTGTGACATCACCCATAAAGGGTGTGATGAGAATCATCAAGATAGGGAATTTTAGTCCAAGGTATAATGGACCTTTTGCGATTCCTCATAGAAATAGAAAGGTGGCATATAAGTTGGCTCTGCCACCAGGTATTTCAAGCATCCATCTGGTTTTTCATGTGTCTATACAGAAGAAGTATCATTCCAACGGTTCTTATATCATTTAGTGGGACTTCATATTGCTTGATCATAATTTAGAGTTCGGGGAGGATTCTCCCACATCAATCCGTTGGGGTCTGTCAGGGATTCGACAACCCTATAAATTGACTCTCTTTTATTTAATTTCAAGAAGTTTTCAGAGGTTGAACAAAAGTTTTGACAAGTTTAAATGGTCCGAATTCGAAATCTCTTGCATTCACATTTGAAGCCATTCTTTTAGTTAAATATTATCGGTTTTTTGTTTAACTTGGGATCCAAGCCCTTTGGTGGAACCCTAATCTAGCTTAACTTGATCGTCACAACTAAAACCTTCCCTTTTTTGGGTGTTTGCTTGTTTGACGTGCGGAGAAGGAAGAACAAACTTACTCTTTGATCCTAGGCTACCTCTATACAATGTATTTCCATTCCCTTGTCTTTAAATTCAGTAGATTTAGTTCAACAATGTGATATTGCAGTACATGTGTATTGAAAAGTGTTGCGATGACATAAACTAGCATGTGTAGGCTTAATATTTTAATTTAAGACTTATTTTAATAAATTATAGGATTTTTAGTTAACTTAATGCCTAATGTATGTTAAATTAAGGTATGTTTTAGTTAAATATAGGATGGTTAAGTTATATGATGTTAAACAAATGTAAGATTAAGCTAGTTTAGTCAAATAAACGGATTTGAAATGCCTAATATGTAAGTATGAATCCTGTTCTAATTATATGAAGAATGTTTAAGTTAAAAGATGTCTAATATGATAGTTTAAAGATTATCTTAGCTATATATGGGGTTGTCTAAGTTCCCGTCATCATCATTATGAACTAGTTTAGGATCTGAAGCATGTGCAGTTAATATGATGACTCCGCTATTAGTAAAATCTTGGGTTGGCTGTGTATAAGCCAATTAAGTTATGATATCTGCCTAAATATATGCGTTCACATTTCATATTATAGGATGGTCTCAGAGCCTGGAGTTCTAATTTCACAATACGTAATCTCAAATCTCATGGAGTATATCAGATAGAAAGTAATGTCAAATAAAAGGACGAGTATGAAAAAAATAGACATAAAGAAGTATGAAACTTGGAGATGAAGGCAAACAATTAGAGGTCATGCTCAGAGTTAGTACCATCGGAGCAAAAGCGAGAGTAAGAGCAAGAAGGATAATTGCGGTCAGTTAAAGGGCCCAAGATCCTGTAGGAATACATGACAACGTGATTGATGTAAGTATATTACTAAAAATATGTTAGTCAATAGGCAAAAGATGAATTTTATCTAAATATGGAGGTTTGAGTATGGATGTGTACCCAAAAGGGGAAGATGTCAACAATTTATTTCCAACTATGTTGGTCGAATGGGACACCAAGAGTTTACCTCAGCATGGGACATAAGCCAAGATGGATAATAAACTCCTGAATAATAGGTGTTGAGATAAATTAATGTTTTGTAATGAATATATTCTAAATAAACAAAGAGATGAGGTTGTTTACGCTTAAGAGCGGTTGGGAAAGCCAAAGAGAATTTCAGATCCAAGATTCTAGGTCAGCAACAGTAAGCATACATTGGATGTGTGACATGATATCTTTAATAACCATGAAGACCTCCGGTACACCCTTAAACGACAATAGTAGAATTCAAGATATGCTTCTGCCATAGACAAGTTACAGTGATACGAAGACTTAAGAGCCATTTTAAAGAGAATAACAGTTCTCGAGCTTGAACGTAAATAAAGGATATCCCAAATGAACAGTATAACATTATTCTCCTTAAAAGAGAGATGTTTCAGAAGTTAGACTTCACCTCAAGGATATTCCGCGAGTTCAATGAGAAGGCAAGAATATAAAATTATTGCTTTAACCATTTGAGAATCCAAGTATGGGACTCAATAATGATAGAAATATTATACCGAAAACTTAGTGATGCCTCCATTAGATGATGAAATATAGAAATAACCATACATTGATTAGATCCTATTACAAGTTAAAAAGAAAGTTTGACAAAACAAAGCGGCATCCTTCAAGACAACATAAGATAAAAGGTATAAGAAATTAGCCCACTATAGGCGGGGGAGAGAGAAAATCTGCCAAAGAGTTTCAGTTAGCAAGTTCAAGGGGTCCAATTTTAGGACTCCAATGAATATAGAGTTGTAGCGCACAGTATTAGTGTCGCCCCTTTAGTAGAGTAAATAAGTAACAATGTGGAAAATTAGAGTTAATACTACCGGAAGAGAAGGTTCCACAATAAAGAATTCCAATGTTTAAGTTAAAGGGGG
Source organism: Przewalskia tangutica (assembly GCA_029844215.1). Classification (NCBI taxonomy): domain Eukaryota; kingdom Viridiplantae; phylum Streptophyta; class Magnoliopsida; order Solanales; family Solanaceae; genus Przewalskia; species Przewalskia tangutica. The sequence continues at coordinate 113,785,671 of CM056718.1, forward strand.
ACATAGTTTTTCGATACCTAGGTTGATCATGCGTCCCAGATCTAGCTGATTGCGGGACAAGATTAGAGTAAAGGTGTTTCATTATCACTATTCTATTCTTCCAGGTTCAACATAGATGTACCACCCTACCCAAGACATGAATTGAGTTAATAATGAAAAAGAAAAGCAGTGCCAAGTTTTGGCATAAATACCCCATGGTTAGATGGTACGATAAAACATTAGAGGCCTACTGAGCTAGAGGAGAGAAATACAAATTGATTTGATTCATTTGATATTAGAGGAGTGCCATAGTTCTCGATATTCCATTCACCCATGTTCGACTAAGATGTACCATTATTTGAGACAACACTACTAGTGGGGTTGGATGAAGAGAGATATTGTAGATTTTATTACCTGGTATGGGAATTGTCAGTAGGTTAAATATGAGCATTAAAGACCTGACAGTGTGCTACAAAATATGCCCATTCCCTAGTGGAAGTGGAAGAGGATTGCTATTTGTTATAGGTCTTCCGAAGACCTTGGGCAAGTTTGATATAGTTTGGGTTATTGTGATAGGCTGCCTAAGTCTGCGCACTTCATTCTGGTTCAGGTTACTTACTGTCACGACCTGAACCCGGGCCCGTGACTGGTGCCTTACCCCGGGCACCCAAGTAGCCATACATCAGAGTAATCAGCGGAATATAAAACAAGACATGATATAATATGAAATGTGAAACAGTTATCTGAGAAAACTTGCCTTTCGGCACATATATATAAAACTTAAATCTGAACAGTTACATCCCTTTTACAACTCGCCACAACAAGATTACTGCACTCTAAGAATGATATGACAACAATGGCGGGACAGGGCCCCGCCATACCCCTGAATGTAAGTACCTACAACGACAGGGGACTATACCACTGATAAGCCTCCGGAGAAACGGAGCTTCCCAAACGCTGAACTGTGACCCTAAGAGCGAGGATCAACACTGGTGTACCTCTACCTGCGGCATGAACGCAGCCCGGGCGAGGTCGATAACAGGTACCAAGTATGTGAAACTGAAAATACTGTAAATGAAATCATAGCAGTCTATATAAAACAGGAGACATGTATGATAACCAAACTACAGTTCACAATAAATAAGCAGTCATGTCAAGTCAGGGACTCACGCCCTCAAAGTCATCACTCAATATATAACTATGGGTCTCACGCCCACAACATCAATCATGCCCGTGGAATACCTTCCTCACTGCCGGCAGTCTATGATATAAAAGCACCAAGGAATACACATGAACACCAGGTCCCACCTGTGTCATCATAAAACCGTACGGGGTAAGTACGAAGGCATAGCCGACTACTAAAACCCACAGTACCAACAAGGTCATAAAGCAGATCATGAGATCTGTCTGCCGTCACATGATCAAAGCCGCCACTCGCTCGCAGATCTAATGCGCGCGTCAGCCCCGAACTTCCCGCGACTCGCATAGGCCACTCCAATGGCCCGCATGAGGTATTCCCGCATCGAGGGTAGCTACTCCCAAGATCGCCCCGACTCGCATCCGCATGGCCACATAGACCGCATGACCACAAAGGTCGACACTAACTCAGAACTCTCGTAGCTCGCATAGGCCACACGACCGCACGAGGTATTCTCGAATCATAGGTCACACAGACTACCGAGTCTACCCCGCGTCGGAGGAAGCTTAACCCCTAATCATGTCAAGAGGTGAGTGATATAATACTAACATAACAGCTTATCGTTAAACAACATAAGCACAACAAGGGAAACCCCTTTACACAAACATCACAAGATACTAACACACGTAACATCCTAACATGTTTACTTATCAAATCAACAAGAAAGTATTACAAGGCTATCACAAACCAATACAATCAAGTTATTCACACAAGGTACTTTCTACTTTATGTTAACAAGTTCGAGTTTTTATCCCCAAAGTACTTCTCTTTGTAAAATCAAGTAACAATATTCTTTCCAAATGTTCAAGTTTGCCTAATTTCAAATACTCAAGTTTCTCATTTTTGAAAGGTTTCGTAGTCCATAGTTTTAATCACTTAATGATATAATTCTCTTTTAAAATCATTTGAGAAACATATGCCTTATATGTGAGTAGGTTATTCTTGTTTATAACAATCTTATAACATCAGCCATGATCTAGGAAATGTAATATCATTTTGTCTCATCTTAGCTTCTATGCAGATGGAGGTTTCTACTGTTTTTAATAATACTTAATTAGTCAATGCATTTCCCTTTATTAGCGTTGCTGTGGTCTGTTCGATACTTATTCTGATTTCCGAAATCAGTAAAACATTATTCCTTTTAAAAACCAAGTACTCATTACTCACGAATGAGGTTTCACACTTTTTAAAAAAAATTCAGATTAATTCAATTAAGTCAAGTCTCTTATCTTTTAAGATCAAGTCTCTTAACTTCTAAAATCAATAAACCATTCTTTTTATCTCTCTTAAGTCATTATACCTAACTTCTCATAAAGCTAGTATAACTCTTAAGCTTTTAAAACCAAATATTCTTCTTCTTTCAAAACTGATTTATAATTCTTTTGAAAGACTTTAAGATCTTTATTATTCAGGCTTAAGTCAAAAGACATTGCCGTAAAGCTACATTCAGTTAACACACGTACGTCTACCGTACTATATATATACTTTAAAATATCATGCTCAAGAGTGTAGGAAGAATCACATACCTCGCGACGATTATCGACTATTAGCAAATAGCTCCAAAGCATCAGAGTCCGATTAGCCTTTTCCACCCTTCTCGAGTAGAATACGCTACTCGCGATTTCAACCTATAAAGGTTATACAAGTCTATCAATGTCTAGACTACTCGGTAGAATAAATCTAGATACAAGATTCTACGGAAAATCAAGACTTCCTACCCACAAACTTCACAAGTTCATCAGAAATACAAATCCTTATGTAAGTACAGTTCAATTCCCTTCTTATATACCTTCCTGGTATATAACTTATACTTAATTCTTATACTTCAATAGTATGTAAACTCAATTACAATAGGGAGACAAGATATTTACCTCGATAAGCCCATAATTATCCAAGTTAATGTCGATCCTGAGCAACGTTTAGCTCCTACTTTGGGCGCTCCAACCCGCTCCAAACAACCCTAAGAAGTTCTACGCAACTTCTACTTAACACTTCAACCGACTATGAAGATTTTTCTTAGGGTTTCGTTTTGAGACAAAAAGGGCATAAGGTAGTATTTCCGGCTCTACGTATAGAGGTATCTTTGGAATACTACAAGGTATAAGGCTAAGGTATTTTGGTATAGTAACAATACTTTGGAGAGTATTTTCTACCAAGGGGGGGGGTGTATTTACGAGAACAACACTCAAGGTAGGGGGGTATGTAACGTCTCGTAATTTTGGACGATGATTAGAGCACTTTTATGTAGGCAAGTATACCCGGACCCCGGAAAGTGTGTTATATTCACGTATGTCAATAAGAAAATTGGTATATAAAAGGGTGTGATTCGAAATAATTTTAAACGTAACAAGTGTGACGACAGGAGTCTAAATTAATATGGTATGTGCTAAGAGGTTATGGACCAGTGTCATATTATAAGAATGATGACATTGAGTATATGAAGGATTTATAAGTCACGGAGACTTAAGTGAGTTGAGATCAAGAAATTGATTATGTGTATAATTGATTAATTGTGGGATCCATTAATAACCATGGGGGACAAAAATTAGTGATGCATTTACGTGTAAGATACTGGAAATTGACATAAGTGACACAGAAGCCATTCGGTGCATGTAGTAAATAGGTGGCAATTTGAGAGTTTACTAGCGGGGGACCAAATTATGGCATTCATTAAATGCCAGATTAAGGTATATAAAGGGAATTTATGCTTTGTCTTAGAGATTGGGACGTGCAGCAAATTGTTAACATCTTAATTGTGAGCTAGGACATTACATTATTTTGAGAACTCTTTAAAGACTCAAAAACGTTCAGCATTCAAATTCCATTTTAGAAAACAATTCATTTTGTTTTAAGGGTGTATCTCGTCCATAGTGTTTAGGTAGGATGAATCACATTGTTGACCAAAGGATTTCTTATATTTGGCTAAAATGCTCCTCTGCTCACGACAAATTGGAGCAAAAGTAATTAGAGGAAGCTTGCTTACCAACGCCCTGCAACAATAAATTGAAGTTGCCATTTTAAGTGGGAATTTGATTTATTAAAGCTTGGATTCGAGGTTGACATACTACGTACGACGTATTGGACTTAGCAAATGGATTGAACCAAAGAGGTATGTGGAATTTTCTTATCTCTTGAGCATAAGTAGTTGTAAATATATAGTACGGTAGACGTACGAGATTTTGACAAATTTAGTTTCATTTGATATCCTTAACTTGTTTTAAGAATGTTCAAGTTGATTGAGTTAGGGAATTAACTCACTTGTTTAAATATTAAGGATATCTTGGTTTTCAAAAGTTAAGAAACTTTAAGTATGTTGAAAGTATTTTTGATACTTGTTTTGTTGGAAAGTTTAAGTCTCTTGGTTATAAAGAAGAATGTAAGTTTCTAAGGTATAAAACTAGTATAACGGCTTTATGGGAAGTTGGTTATAATAGCTTTATGGAAGGTTAAAAAGAGTGATTTACTGTAAGTAATTTAAGTATGATAAATGACTTGAAATAATGAAAGGCAAATTGATTTAAAGGCATCAATTGCTTAAAGTTTTAAAAGAAAGAAGTCACTTGATTTAGAAGCCGATAATTGTATTTCTAAAAGGTATTGTGACTTGTCTTGAAAAGTAGTTATGACTTGATACTATGGTTATTAGTATCTTGGAAGTTTTGTATGAAAAAAAGTCATTTTAAAGGAGTAGAAGTACGTAGTACTTTGGGTTAAATTCCCGGATTTATAATCACATGTTAGTGCCTTAAGTAAACTAAATGAGAGTGTATATGAATAAGACTAATAAGAAGTTAGGGGGATTTCTTAACTTGCTTATTTATTGTATGATAAGCCGGTAGTGCTTATGTTATGTATGATAAGCCGGTAGGGCTTATGTTATGTATGATGGCCGGTTGAGCTAGGGTAAGAGTATAAATGAGGGGTAAACCCCCAAGACGTTATACCACCTTCTCCAGGGTAAGAGTATAAATGAGGGGTAAACCCCCAAGACGTTATACCACCTGTTCGGTGGATTTGCTACCCATGATGCGAGGAATACCTCATGCGAGTCCTTATGGGCTTATGCAGATGAAATAGTCTCATGCGGGCGGGTACAACCTATGCGAGGAATACCTCATGCGGGCCCACAGGACCCATGCGGGTGAAATAGTCCCAGGAGTAGGATTGCTTATTGATACTACGGGCGAGGGACCTTGTTTTGATCATGAGTCTCCTATTTTTATGCAGTAAAGTATATACTTGTTTACTCTCATTGTTAGTAAGGAACAATGTACTGTTAATTGAGCTATCATATATGTCTCCAGTTTTATTATAGACTTATGATTTCATTACGATTTCTGGGCCACATATTTGGTACATGTTGTACTGACCTCCTTCGGGGGGCTGCGTTCATGCCGCAGATAGAGTATACATGTTGCTTCACTCTTAGGATCACTGTTCAGCTGTTGGGAAACTCCATTACTCCGGAGGCTTATCCCTGGTTCAGATCCCTGGTATGGTCGGTTATTGTATATTCGTGGTACGCGGGCCCCGTCGATCACAGATTGTTATTCTTAGAAGTGCAGAGTCACATTGTGGATTGGGTTTTTAAGAACAGAAATGTACTGGTTTATTTTATTCTGGTTCATGTATATTTTACGGAAGGTGGCCTTATCGGCTAACCTATTGATATTTACTGTTTAAGTATTTATGAGTTTTATATGTTCCGCTGCTATTCTCTGATGTATACCGTAAGGGCGGTGCAGTAGGGCACCACCATGCCCGGTCAGTCGTGACAAAAGTGGTATCAGAGCAGTTAGTCCTCGGAAAGTGTCTACAGACCGTGTCTAGTAGAGTCTTGGTTATCGGTGTGTTGTGCACCACATCTATAATCAGGAGGCTGCATGACATTTAGGATTGATTTCCATTCTTCTCACTCTGAGATCGTGCGATAGAGCTGTGTGGTTAGGGTCGTCTCTCCCTCACAAGTTATGTTGATTGCAGCTACGAGAAAGGCAGCAGTGACCCAGGAAAGATTATGTGGATTGCCTATCCAGGTTGGTAATATTTGTAGTATAGTTGGTATTATGACATACAGCTATACGGATTTATGTATGAGAGTCACCTATGTGTTGCCTAGAATAATTTTAGATTACCAGGAATTGGTAAGGACTAAATAAATACCGAGAAGGTATGAAATAGTTTAATGTATTCTCATCAAGGTTTTACGTGTTAATTTGAGATAATTAGGAGATGATGAGCTGTCTGAGAAGGAAATGAACCCTTAAGAAGTTTATTTAAGGGAGGTAAGTTCTCTCCCCCCACGTAAGGGCAGTTTTACGTATTATGGGGTTACGTGTACCCATGTTATTAGACGAAGGATAGGAGACTGGTAAGGTCTTCAGTATCGTCATGCCATAGGTTACAGTTTTAGATAACCGTGGGAAAAGTATTGTGTTGGGGTAATGGAGAACGACGTTAGGAAATGGTCGAGGAAGGTTGTAAGGATATAAATGCAGGTAGTACGCATGCATGAAACTTTATGATTATGAATCAAGATAGAAACACTTTTGATAATAATAAGCATAAGGAAAGGTTATGACCATAATGATAAAAGAGAATACAACTATGGTTATGTAAGTTGCACGAGGTATGATTACCCCAGATTAGTGTAAAGACCATTAGTAGATGATGGGCAGTAAGAACACCTCGAGGAAAGGTGGTAACATCTGTACTGACGAGAAAGATGGTAAGAAAATACGGTGGGTTAAGGGACCCCAGGACAACTTGAAATGACTTATAAAGGAAAGACGAGTAGACACTCGAACGATAAGAAATCTTGACAAGACATTGTATTATGTAATACCATGAGTTGAGGTTGAACACCTGGCTATAAGCTCTACGAGTTGGGAGAGAAAAATAGGATTGCTACTTGACGAGATCAAGGAAATCTCCCCCCTAAATTGTGATTGACAGTAAGTCTTGGCCATGAGGCAAGCAAAGAAATCAAATCTAAGTATGGTAACCAAGTTTGGTTACAACGGAGAAAGGGAAACAAGAACCATAATTGAGAATAAGGATGCCTGAATATTCTGCAGAATGAGAAAGGTCCAGTTATTGGGAGATAAGTTGACCACGACTACAGTTCTAACCCCTCCTGAGAGACTAGAGGGTTAGGTTGTTATTGTAACACGTTGGGTGTTGGACTAGGTTTTGTGCGGACGCAACACGATAAGGTTAGAGCCTATGTTTTCCCGGCGGTTAGGGAAACATTAAAGGAAATACGCTACTCACGATTTAGAGTCGGCGACAGCTAATCATGCCTTGAAGATTTGGAGGCATTCATTATATAGACTTCGTGTGGATGTTTGTACAGACCACAAGAGCCTCCGGTATATCTTCAGACAGAGACAACTGAATTTGCGACAGAGACGGTGGTTAGAGTTACTCAAGGATTGTTATATTGATATCCTATACCACCCGGGAAAGCCGAGACAGTTACAGATGCTCTTAGTCGTGGATCTATGGGTAGTCTGTCAGATGGACAGCCAGATAGATAGGACGTGGTCCGTAAGATTCATCAGCTACCAAGCCGAGGGGTTCGATTATTTGTTTCCAAGGTTAATGAAGTTTATATCCGAGAGGTTGCCGAGTCTTCCGTCGTTGAGGAGGTAAAGATGCGACAGTATGAGGATCCAGTTATAATACGTTATCGAGATACGGCTCTCCGAGAAGAGAAAAGCCTGTTTGGGTAGCACCAGATGGGGTGCTGTGATATGAGGATAGATTGTGTGTACCCAGTGCTGCAGGACTTGTTAGCAGGTTTTAGGGGAGGCACGCGGTGCTTATTGCTCTAATTGTTCGGGGTCGACTAAGTTGTGTCGTGACCTCAGATGTATGTGTTGGTAAGATGACCTAAAAAGGGACGTAGCAGAGTTGTTACTTAATGTCCGAATTTGTAACAGGTCAGGGTTGAAACCTAGAAGCCCAGTGGGCTATTACAGGCGATTTAGACCCCGACTTAGATATGGGAGGTGATTAATATGGATCTTGTTACAAGGTGACATCGTACTTAGAGGAAGTGTGACTCCCTGGGGGTCATGGTAAACATGCTGACGAAACCAACCGTGTTCTTCCGGTTAGGACCACTTGCTCGGCTGAGGTTTATGCCAGCTTTTGTGAGACTGCACGGGATTTCTACGTTTATGATGTCAGACAGATGAGCTCAGTTACGGATAACTTGTGGAGGTTTTCCAGAAGGGGTTAGGGACACAGGTGAGTCTCACTGTTGCATTACACCCTCAGACCGACGGGCAGACAAAGCGTACTATCCAGGCACTTGAGGATAGGTGGCGGGCCTATGTTCTTGATTTCAGAGATAGCTGGGAGGGTTATTTGCCTCTTTTTGAGTTACGTACGATAACAGATACCCTTCCAGTATTTCAGATGGCTCTGTATGAGGCCTTGTATGTAAGAAAGTGTAGATCGCCGGTTGATGGGTTCGACGTAGGCGAGGTTCAGTTATTTGGGTCAGCCGGATAAAGGATGGTGTGTTTTCTGGCTATGCGACAAAGATTAGATACGTCACCCAACATTCGAGGACGAATGTTTCTAAGGAGGGAAGGGTGTAACGTCTCGTAATTTTGGACGATGATTAGAGCACTTTTATGTAGGCAAGTATACCCGGACCCCGGAAAGTGTGTTATATTCACGTATGTCAATAAGAAAATTGGTATATAAAAGGGTGTGATTCGAAATAATTTTAAACGTAACAAGTGTGACGTGTGAGTCTAAATTAATATGGTATGTGCTAAGAGGTTATGGACCAGTGTCATATTATAAGAATGATGACATTGAGTATATGAAGGATTTATAAGTCACGGAGACTTAAGTGAGTTGAGATCAAGAAATTGATTATGTGTATAATTGATTAATTGTGGGATCCATTAATAACCATGGGGGACAAAAATTAGTGATGCATTTACGTGTAAGATACTGGAAATTGACATAAGTGACACAGAAGCCATTCGGTGCATGTAGTAAATAGGTGGCAATTTGAGAGTACTAGCGGGGGACCAAATTATGGCATTCATTAAATGCCAGATTAAGGTATATAAAGGGAATTTATGCTTTGTCTTAGAGATTGGGACGTGCAGCAAATTGTTAACATCTTAATTGTGAGCTAGGACATTACATTATTTTGAGAACTCTTTAAAGACTAAAAAACGTTCAGCATTCAAATTCCATTTTAGAAAACAATTCATTTTGTTTTAAGGGTGTATCTCGTCCATAGTGTTTAGGTAGGATGAATCACATTGTTGACCAAAGGATTTCTTATATTTTGCTAAAATGCTCCTCTGCTCACGACAAATTGGAGCAAAAGTAATTAGAGGAAGCTTGCTTACCAACGCCCTGCAACAATAAATTGAAGTTGCCATTTTAAGTGGGAATTTGATTTATTAAAGCTTGGATTCGAGGTTGACATACTACGTACGACGTATTGGACTTAGCAAATGGATTGAACCAAAGAGGTATGTGGAATTTTCTTATCTCTTGAGCATGAGTAGTTGTAAATATATAGTACGGTAGACGTACGATATTTTGACAAATTTAGTTTCATTTGATATCCTTGACTTGTTTTAAGAATGTCCAAGTTGATTGAGTTAGGGAATTAACTCACTTGTTTAAATATTAAGGATATCTTGGTTTTCAAAAGTTAAGAGACTTTAAGTATGTTGAAAGTATTTTTGATACTTGTTTTGTTGGAAAGTTTAAGTCTCTTGGTTATAAAGAAGAATGTAAGTTTCTAAGGTATAAAACTAGTATAACGGCTTTATGGGAAGTTGGTTATAATAGCTTTATGGAAGGTTAAAAAGAGTGATTTACTGTAAGTAATTTAAGTATGATAAATGACTTGAAATAATGAAAGGCAAATTGATTTAAAGGCATCAATTGCTTAAAGTTTTAAAAGAAAGAAGTCACTTGATTTAGAAGATAATTGTATTTCTAAAAGGTATTGTGACTTGTCTTGAAAAGTAGTTATGACTTGATACTATGGTTATTAGTATCTTGGAAGTTTTGTATGAAAAAGAGTCATTTTAAAGGAGTAGAAGTCGTAGTACTTTGGGTTAAATTCGGATTTATAATCACATGTTAGTGCCTTAAGTAAACTAAATGAGAGTGTATATGAATAAGACTAATAAGAAGTTAGGGATTTCTTAACTTGCTTATTTATTGTATGATAAGCTAGAGTGCTTATGTTATGTATGATAAGCGGTAGGGCTTATGTTATGTATGATGGCCATTGAGCTAGGGTAAGAGTATAAATGAGGTAAACCCCAAGACGTTATACCACCTTCTCCGTGGTAAGAGTATAAATGGAGGTAAACCCCGAGACGTTATACCACCTGTTAGTGGATTTGCTACCCATGATGCGAGGAATACCTCATGCGAGTCCTTATGGGCTTATGCGGGTGAAATAGTCCCATGCGGGCGGGTACAGCCTATGCGAGGAATACCTCATACGGGCCCACAGGACCCATGCGGGTGAAATAGTACCAGGAGAAGGATTGCTTATTGATACTACGGGCGAGGGACCTTGTTTTGATCATGAGTCTCCTATTTTTATGCAGTAAAGTATATACTTGTTTACTCTCATTGTTAGTAAGGAACAATGTACTGTTAATTGAGCTATCATATATGTCTCCAGTTTTATTATAGACTTATGATTTCATTACAGTACTTTCAGTTTCACATATTTGGTACATGTTGTACTGACCTCCTTCGGGGGGCTGCGTTCATGCCGCAGATAGAGTATACAGGTTGCTTCACTCTTAGGATCACTGTTCAGCTGTTGGGAAACTCCATTACTCCGGAGGCTTATCCCTGGTTCAGATCCCTGGTATGGTCGGTTATTGTATATTCAGGGGTATGGCGGGGCCTGTCGATCCACGATTGTTATTCTTAGAGTGCGTAGTCACATTGTGGATTGGGTTTTTAAGAACAGAAATGTACTGGTTTATTTTATTCTGGTTCATGTATATTTTACGGAAGGTGGCCTTATCGGCTAACCTGTTGATATTTACTGTTTAAGTATTTATGAGTTTTATATGTTCCGCTGCTATTCTCTGATGTATACCTGTAAGGGGTGCCCAGGTAGGGCACCACTCGCGGGCCCGGGTTTGGGTCGTGACAGGGTACTCTCGGCCAAAAGACCTTCTCAAGGGGGAGGGGTGCTCTCGGCCAAAAGGCCTCACAAAGGGAGGAGGGGGAGGCTTGGACGAGAACCTCTCCAAAGGGGGGAGGGGTTTTCAAGACTTAGAAAGTGTTTGAGGGATGAAGAAGTCTTGCACTCCAAAGGGGGGAGGGGTTTTCAAGACTTAGAAAGTGTTTCAGGTGATCGAGGATATATTGAGAGCATGTTTTATTGATTTTGGTGGTCATTGGGACCAATTCTTACCCTTGTTGAGCTCGCATACAACAATAGCTACCATTCCATCATTGATATGGCATAGTTTGAGGCTTTATATGGTAGGAGGTGTCGTTCTCCTATAGGATAGTTTGATGCTTTTGAGGTCTGATCTGTTATACCACGTATTTCCAGAGTATGTATGTGAGGACGTACGTACAATTTTGTAAGCTCGAATTATGATTAAGGACGAAAATTGTGCACACCCTACGAAACGAATTGTTTTTCCGACGGAAAATTTTCCGAACCTTGTAAAGGAATTTTACGTTTTCAGGAATTTATTTATTTTGGATTTTTCCGAGAGATGAAATATTTTGGACCAACGAGAGGGCGACATGTGTCACCCTCAAGTGGACGGTTGGTGGACGAATTGGAGGGCTCATTTTACACGTTTTTTTCATGATAAAGGCCTTAAACATTTGGTCAATGTTTGGCTAGATATTTTTGTAGTAGATGGATAAGGTGGGACCCACACACACTTGTCCAAATCTCCACCATCCATTTGTTTTAATCTTGGCCATTGATTGGCCTATAAATACCCCTTAAGTTCAAGACATATTCTTCATCCCTTAAACATTTTCCAAGTCTCAAATCCCTCTCCCCCCTCTTGAAAGCTCTCGTCCAAACTCCCCCTCCCCCTTTGTGAAGCCTTGGCCGAAACACCCCCCCCCCCCTTCCTTGAAGCTTTCGTCCAAAATACCCCCCCCCCCCCTTGGTAGAAAATATTCTCCAAGTATTGTTGTTATTCCAAAATACCTTGGCCCAAATACCTTGTAGTATTCCAAAGTTACCTCTATACTAAAAGCCCGGAAATGCTACTTTATATCCCTTAGACACAAAAAGAAGCCCTAGGAAAATCTTCATAGTTGGTTGAAGTATTAAGTAGAAGTTGTTTAGAACTTCTAAGGGTTTCTTGGAGCGAATTGGAGCGTACAGAATAGGAGCTAAACCTTGCTCAGGATCGACATTTAAACTTGGATAATTTTGGGCTTATCGAGGTAAATATCTTTGTCCTTCTATTGTAATTGGAAATTACATATAGTAGTTTATAATTGAGTATAAGATATATAGAAGGATGGTATAAGAGAAGAGAATTGAATCAGACTTACATGGATCAGTATTTCTGATGAACTTGAGTAGTTTGACGGGTAGGGTAGTGCTGCCCAATTTTCCGTAGAATAGAGAACCCTCTGCTTAGAATATTCTACAGTATAGTCTAGACGTTGATAGACGTATTTGACTATTATAGGTTGATACTCTGCGCGCGACATATTCGACTTGGCAGGTGGATTTCGCCGAGGAGGTATGTGATTCATCCTATCCTTTTGAGCATGATATTTTAAAAGAGTATATATAGTACGGTAGACGTACGTGTGTTAACTGAACGTGGTTTTACATCGATGTCTTTTGACTGAGTTTTAAATAATAAGAATCTTGAAGTATTTCCAAAGAATTAAGAATCGTTTTTTAAAAGAAGAGTAAAATTTGGTTTTAAAAGCTTAAGAGTTATACTAGCTTTATGGGAAGTTAGGTATAACGACTTAAGAGAGATAAAAGGAACAGTTTACTTAATTGTTTATGAATGCCTTGTATTGATTTCGGAAATGAGAAAAAGTATCGAACAAACCACTGCAGCGCTAATAAAGGAAAATGTATTGACTAATTAAGTATTATTAAAACCAGTAGAAACCTCCATCTGCATAGAAGCTAAGATAAGACAAAATTGTATTGTATTTCCTAGATCATGGCTGCTTTAATAAGATTGTTAAAAACAAGAATAACTACTCACACATAAGGCATATGTTACTCAACTGTTTTAAAAAGAGATTACGTTATTTGATTAAGACTATGAACTATGAAATCTTTCGGAAATAAAAGACTTGAGTATATTTTAATTAGGCAACTTGGACTTTTGGAAAAGAATGTTGTTACTTGATTTTAAAAAGGAAGGCATGCTTTTTTCTTAAGTTGGTTCAAAAAGAAGATAGGGAAACTGTTTTGGTTTACTTAAAAATATAGTCACTCTATTTTTGATACTACGGGTATCGTGTGACTTTTGTGAAAGAAACAGATCTTTTTAAAGAGTTAATGTAGAAAGTACCTTGTGTGAATAACTTGACTATGTTGGTTTGTGATAGCCTTGTAATACTTTCTTGGTGGTTTGATAAGTAAACATGTTATGATGCTACGTGTGTTAGTATCTTGTAACGTTTGTGTAAAGAGGTTATTCTTATTGTGCTTATGTTGTTTAATGATAAGCCGTTATGTTAGTATTATATCACTCACCTCTTGACATGATATACCGGGGGTTAAGCTGCCCCCCGATGCGAGGTATACCTCAGGCAGTCTGTGTGACTATGATTCGAGAATACCTCATGCGGGTCCAGGGGACCTATGCGGAGCTACGACGATTCGAGTTAGTGTTCGGGAATACCTCATGCGGTCTATGTGGCCATGCGGACTACGAGTCGGGGCGATGCGGGAGTAGCTACCGATGCAAGGAATACCTCATGCGCAGCCTATGTGTGGCTTATGCGAGCAATGAAAGTTCGAGGATTAGACACGCATTGATCTCGCGCGAGTGGCCGCCGATCATGTGGCGGTCTAGAAAGACCTCGTGATACAGTTTATGGCATTGTTGGTACTGTGGGTTTTAGTAGTCGGCTATGCCTTCGTACTTACCCCGTACGGTTTTATTATGACACAGGTGGGACCTGGTGTTCGTGTGTATACCTTGGAGTTATTACATCATAGACTGCCGGCAGTGAGGAAGGTATTCCACGGGCATGATTGATGTTGTGGGCGTAAGACCCATTGTTATATTTGAGTGATGACTTTGAGGGCGTGAGTCCCTGACTTGACATGACTGCTTACATATTGTGTATCGTAAATTGGTTATCATATATGTCTTCTGTTTTATATAGACTATTATGATTTCATTTCTGATTTCACATACTTGGTACTGTCAGACCGACTCTTCGGGGGGCTGCGTTCATGCCGCAGGTAGAGGTACACCAGTCGTCGATCCTCGCTCATAGGATCACAGTTCAGCATTTTGGGAAGCTCCGTTTCTCCGGAGGCTTATCTTTGGTATAGTCCCCTGTTGTTGTAGGTACTTACATTCAGGGGTATGACGGGGCCCTATCCCGTCGTTGTTGTTATAACATTCTTAGAGGTCTGTAGTACTGTTGTGGGCAGAGTTTGTAAAAGGGATGTAACTGTTCGGGTTCAAGTTTATATATATATGCCGAAAGGCAACTTTTCTCAGATAAACTGTTTTTCACTTCATATTGTTTCATGTCTTGTTTTATATTCCGCTGGTTACTCTGATGTATGTCTACTTGGGTGCCCGGGTAAGGCACCAGTCACGGGCCCGGGTTCGGGTCGTGACAAAAGTGGTATCAGAGCAGTTAATCCTCGGAAAGTGTCTACGATTGTATCTAGTAAGTCTTGATTATCGGTGTGTTGTGCACCACACCAATAATCGTGAGGCTATAGGATATTTAGGATTGGTTTCCATTCTTCTCACTGAGATCGTGCCTTAGAGCCGTGTTATAAGTTGGACCCTCTAACGTAATTCTTTCCTTACCGCTATGCCTCCGCAAGGAAACCCGCCTGGCGGCAAGGTAGCCGAGGGAGCTGCGAGTAGAGCACAGAGGGTTACAAGGGTACAGGCCCAATCATCACCTGAGGTGGTGCTTCATTCGGAGAGTTCTGCGACGTCGCCAGCCCCAACAGAGTCTAGCACAGCGGCAGCAGTTCCTACTACGTCCATGATATCTGGACCTTCAGTTCCACGACCAGTAGCAGAAAGTATGGATTGCAAAGATACGACCCTGTTACTAGCTAGGGATTTAGCAACCAGAGAGTATATTATGTACCGATTTATCGCGGGCCTTGATGATTATCTAAAAAAGGGTTGTGCAAGAGTAGCTCTTCAGTCAGGCTTGAGTATGGCCTGCGTACGGGCTTATGCGCAGCAGGCCCAGAAACGTAGGGATCGACGGGTTAACCAAGATTAGCAGAAGAGGGCCATATCGGCAGGGTCCTTTGGTAACTTTCGAGGCGGACCTTCTCAGCAGCAGACTGGTTATGCGCCTCCGCCAGTACAGAGTGGTCCTCCAAAGACTTCAGGACGTTCGGGGTATGCAGGAGTTGGTCAGAGCTCCAGGGCTTCTGGTTCACAGATATACGTAGGTCCTAGCTAGCCGGGTTCAGTTTTCCCTCAGTGTTCACAGTGTGGCAGGCGTCATCCCGGGGAATGTCGTCTTTTTACTGGTGCTTGTTGTACCTGCGGCCGTCAGGGCCATGTGACGAGAGAATGTTCTAGTAGGAGGGATACAAGTAGGAGGACTCAGCCTACCAGATTAGTTGCGGATTCAGTGGTTCGGAGAGGAAGGGGTGTTAGCCAGAGGAGGCCACCCCCACCTCGGTGTGGCCGTTGTGGTAGGTGTCATTGTGGGGAGTGTCGTGCTTCTTCGACAACTTGTTATGCTTGCGTCCAGCAGGGCCATTTTGCGAGAAATTATCCGACCAGAGGTGGCGCGGATGTAGAGACTCAACCTTCAGGATCAGTGGCTAGTTCATCACCTTCCCTAGCTATGCGCCCAACAGGGCAGGATTGATTAGATCGACTAAGGGGAGTGAAGCCGTAGATACAGGTATATCCTTAACCCTCTAGAGATTAGTATGTGTGATAAGATGAGTATATCTTAAGTGTTATGTTTTGATAGCATCGTGTTAATTGTGATTAGAAATCATGGTTAGTTAAAAGGGTAAGTTTGGGGATAGGAAAGGTGTGAGCCTTAGAGTTTTATACGTGGAGACCATAGAGACGAGGCCATCTTGAGTAAAATATTTATTTTTATATTTGACCCTTATCGGAGTGCATAGTATACGTGAGATATATTTGTGGGATAAGTCCCTGAGTAGTGCGAAATGAAAGAGGGTAGTTGAGCTAAGAAGACCACTAGGTTTTCGTGACTCGATGGTGAGATTGTTCCAGATCGGGAAACAAGAGCTTGGCACGGTAAATGGGTCGGGTTGAGGCCAGATTGCGGGTCAACCCGCAGCCCGGTTTGAAGTAAGGAAAATTTGTGGTGGTCCCGCTATGTGTTAGGGTCACGAGAGTGTTAGGCCCCAGTTTAGTTAACCATCGTACGAGTTCGTGGATGCGTTCGACCAGTAGTCGGGCTGATGAGGTCAGGCCATCTTGTCTTTCAGTCAGAACTGTTTACTCGGCAGAGGGTTATGCAAGATGTTATATATCAGGAAGGTTGTAAGACTGCACGGGGTTCCTACTTTTACTTTATGACGGTGAAGCCCGAGTTCTGACTATTTCTTTTTATGGAGGTTTTACCAGGCAAGGTTAGGAACTCAGGTGAGTCTCAGTATTTCATTCACCCTCGGGCCGGTGTTTTGATTTCAAGGGTTGCAGCGAGGATCATGTGCCTCTTGTTGAGTGAGTATCATTATAGCTACCATTTCAGTATTCGGATGTCGCCTTATGAAGCCTTGTATGGGCGGTAGTGTAGGTTGCCGGTCGATTGGTTCGATGTTGGCAAGGTTCAGATAGTTGGTTCATACTTGATTCAGCAGGATGTGGATAGGGTGAAGTTTATCCAGGAGAGGTTATTGACTCGAGTCAGCGAAGTCGTGCGGATAATCTGCGTCGATACTTGGAGTTCAGGTTGACGGTCGGTCTTCTTGAAGGTACCACCCCGGAAGGGTGTGACGAGATTGGGAAAGCAGGGGAAACTTAGCCCGAGTTACTTTGGGCCTTTTCAGATCAGGTGAAGAATAGGCCAGGTTGCCTATATGTTAGCTTTGCCGTCCGACGTAGGAGGCAGTACGTCCGGTCTTCCATGTTGCTATGTTCGGAAATGTATCGGAGATCCATCCAGAGTGTTCCCAGTTAATGATGACCAAGTTGGAGATAGTAACCCTGAGATTTTGGGAACTAAAGCAATAACAGAATGTGGTAAGTTTATCAGGAAGAGTTCGAGTGTACGAGGAGGGTACGACGAGTAAGGGAATGAATGAACTTGTGTTAGGAGAATAGAGGTGATCATCTCTTTTGTGAAGTAAAGGTGCGAAGGGAGTATCTTTTAGGCCTTGGGTAGGAGCTTTTGTGATGATGGAGGTGATTCCTCGTGGACTTGGATTATGTATTTGTGCGTGTGTTATGTTGTGGCCAGGTTTGGCGTTGGCAACTTGTTTAAGTTAAGAGGAACTTCTTCGTTATCTGTCTTGAGAAGGAACATTCGTGTCACGACCCGACCCCGGGACCGCGACTGGTGCCCTACCTGGGCACCCTTACAGGTATACATCAGAGAAAATCAGCGGAACATACATGAAACTTATAAAATAGAACAACAGAAGTAAAACAACAGGTTAGCCGATAGGGCTACCTTCCTGGACATACATATATACAACCGAAGCAGTTGCCTCCTTTTCTTTACAAACTGACCCACAAATATGTGACTACAGACCTCTAAGAGTTCTAACATAACATCTGTGGCGGGACAGGGCCCCGCCATACCCCTGAATATACATGAATCTACTACTTCAGGAAAACTGTACAAGAGATAAAGCCTCCGAACAAATGGAGCTTTTTCCCAAAATCAACCGAGATCCTAAGAGCAAGGATCACCAACCTGGTACCTAAAACTGCGGCATGATCATGAAGGGGTCGATTACAACAGTACCGAATATGGAATGAAATAACGTCTGAAATGGATCATAATCGCATAAAAGAATGACAAGGACAAGTATAAAACAATACCTACCAGATCCTGCCGTGTCATTACCACTTATGAACTTAATCGCACTTTATTATCTTTTCCATTCTTAATAAAAGTTACAGCCACATTCTTACGTACATTATTAGAAAAAGAATCATTAAGTTCATTACTATATAACTCACTTATCTTTCATAAGTATAATCCGACCAGAAAGAGGGGCACCTATACTATCCGCCCGATCTAGACGCGATCAAGGTCACGAGTCCGCGTGAAGGTATCTTGCCGCCCAATCACGGTCGATAACGTCATCTAGTCCGCCCAGAAGGTATCGCCCGCCCATTCTCGGTCGATAATGTCATATAGTCCGCCCATAAAGGTATCTTGCCTCGCCCATTTCGGTCGATAATGTCATATACCGCCCGTAAAGGTATCTTGCCCGCCCATTTCGGTCGATAATGTCATATAGTCCGCGTGAAGGTATCTTGCCCGCCCATTTCTAGGTCGATAATGTCATATAGTCCGCCCATAAAGGTATACTGCCCGGCCCATTTCTGGGTCGATAATGTCATATAGTCTGCCCATAAAGGTATACTGCCCGGCCCATTTCTGGGTCGATAATGTCATATAGTCTGCCCATAAAGGTATACTGCCCGGCCCATTTCTGGGTCGATAATGTCATATAGTCTGCCCATAAAGGTATACTGCCAACTATAGTATCAAGTCCTATCCACCCTTTCAAGACAAGTCACAATACCTTTTTAGAAATAAAATTACCGGCTTCTAAAACAAGTGACTTCTTTCTTAAAAACCCTAAGCAACTGGTACCTTAAAAACAGTTTGCCCTTCTTTATTTCAAATCATTTCTCTACTTACATTACTGAAGAAAAGCATTCTTTTGTCCTTCCATAAAGCCGTTATAACCAACTTCCCATAAAGCCGTTATAATCACTTTATGCCTTAGTCAAAAACAATATTTTTTTATCCAAGGGACTTATATGTTTAAAACGGAACAAGTATCACACAACTACCTCTTAACTTCTAAGAGTAACAGGAACCATGAAATGATACCACAAGTATATTCCATACATAGAATCATGCCAAAGGAAGGAAGAGGTTCACATACCTCGCGACGAGTATCGACAATAAGCAAAATGCTCCAAGTACTACAACCTTGCTAGCCCTTTCCACTCCTCAAGTAGAATACGCTACTCTTAGTACTTTCACCTAAAAAGGTCACAAACGTCTATTAACTTCAAAACACAAGGTTCCATTTCTCTACAGAAAATTCGGCAGCACCTCCCCCCCCCGCAACAGCGTAAATCTCCTCCTCTATCGAGGCCGGCCACCAAGCCAACCAGGGGGGGGGGGGTTTACACGTCTAACCGGACGTGTACAATCCTACTCAGTAATATTACACAAGTCTCATCGCAATACACCCCATGTAAATACAATTCGATTCTTTTCTTAATTCTTCAGCTTAAGTCAAAAGACATTGCAACAAGATTAAGCTTAGTTCTATATATAGTATACTTCAACTATATATTCTAACAACATGTAATTTCCAATTACAAATAGAGGGACAAGATAATTACCTCGATAAGCCCATAATTATCCAAGTTAAATGTCGATCCTTAGCAACGTTTAGCTCCAACTCCGGGTGCTCCATCCCGCTCCAAACAACCCTTAGAAGTTCTAACCAACTTCTACTTAAATACTTCAATCAATCAATGAAGATTTCCTTAGGGTTTCGTTTTGAGACTAAAGGGACAAAAGGTAGTATTTCCTGGCTCTACGTATAGAGGTATCTTTGGGATATTACAAGGTACAAGGCTAAGGTATTTTGGGCATTATAACAATACTTGGAAGACAACTTTCTACCAAAAGGGGGGGGGGTAGGCTCGGCTAGCACAACTAGGCTACGGGGCGGGGGTGTTCTCGGCCAAGGGCCTTTCTCTAAGGGGGAGAGTGGAGTAGGACGAGAGCAACAACAAGGGAGAGGGAGGGATTTCAAGACTTAGACAAAGTGAGGAGTGAATGAATAAGTCTACACTAGGGAGGGGTATTTATAGGGAAACCAATGGCCTTGATCAAGCCAAGTGCAAGGCAAGTGTAAGGCCTTGATCAAGCCAAGTGCACCCTAACCCCTACACCACAAAACAAGGCACAAAACATGGCACCAAACAAGCCACAAAACAAGGCCAAAACAAGGAGCCAATTGGCCTTGAAAACGTGACCAATTCGTCCAAGGGTTGCCGCCCCTAGCTTCCAATGTGAGGGTGACACATGTCACCCTCCCGTTGGTCCAAAATGTTTCGTCTCTCGGAAAAATCCGCAAAAATAACAAAAGACATAGCCGGAATTCTCCCTACGTAGTCGTGGAAACGTTTCGTCGGAAAATGACTCTATTCGGCACTTGTGCCCAAATTTCGAACCAAAGCCTAACTTTAAGGCTCAAATTCTCTACGTACGTCCTTACGTACATACTCTGGAAATACGGGGTGTAACAATTCGGGACGAATGTTTCTAAGGAGGGGAGAATGTTATACCCCGTATTTCCAGAGTATGTATGTGAGGACGTACGTACAATTTTTTAAGCTCGAATTATGATTAAGGACGAAAATTGTGCACACCCTACGAAACGAATTGTTTTTCCGACGGAAAATTTTCCGAACCTTGTAAAGGAATTTTACGTTTTCAGGAATTTATTTATTTTGGATTTTTTCGAGAGATGAAATATTTTGGACCAACGAGAGGGCGACATGTGTCACCCTCAAGTGGACGGTTGGTGGACGAATTGGAGGGCTCATTTTACACGTTTTTTTCATGATAAAGGCCTTAAACATTTGGTCAATGTTTGGCTAGATATTTTTGTAGTAGATGGATAAGGTGGGACCCACACACACTTGTCCAAATCTCCACCATCCATTTGTTTTAATCTTGGCCATTGATTGGCCTATAAATACCCCTTAAGTTCAAGACATATTCTTCATCCCTTAAACATTTTCCAAGTCTCAAATACCTCTCCCCCCTCTTGAAAGCTCTCGTCAAACTCCTCCCCTTTGAAGCCTTGCGAAACACCCCCTTCCTCAAGCTTTCGTCCAAAATACCCCCCCCCCCCCGTGGTAGAAAAAATTCTCCAAGTATTGTTGTTATTCCAAAATACCTTGGCCCAAATACCTTGTAGTATTCCAAAATTACCTCTATACTAAAAGCCCGGAAATTCTACTTTATATCCCTTAGACACAAAAAGAAGCCCTAGGAAAATCTTCATAGTTGGTTGAAGTATTAAGTAGAAGTTTTTTAGAACTTCTAAGGGTTTCTTGGAGCGAATTGGAGCGTACAGAATATGAGCTAAACCTTGCTCAGGATCGACATTTAAACTTGGATAATTTTGGGCTTATCGAGGTAAATATTTTTGTCCTTCTATTGTAATTGGAAATTACATATAGTAGTTTATAATTGAGTATAAGATATATAGAAGGATGGTATAAGAGAAGAGAATTGAATTGTACTTACATAGGACTGTATTTACAGTAGACTTGAGTAGTTTGACGGGTAGGGTAGTGCTGCCCAATTTTCCGTAGAATAAAGAACCCTCTGCTTAGAATATTCTACAGTATAGTCTAGACGTTGATAGACGTATTTGACTATTATAGGTTGATACTCTGCGCACGACATATTCGACTTGGCAGGTGGATTTCGCCGATGAGGTATGTGATTCTTCCTATCCTTTTGAGCATGATATTTTAAAAGAGTATATATAGTACGGTAGACGTACGTATGTTAACTGAACGTGGTTTTACTTCGATGTCTTTTGACTGAGTTTTAAATAATAAGAATCTTGAAGTATTTCCAAAGAATTAAGAATCGTGTTTGAAAGAAGAGTAAAACTTGGTTTTAAAAGCTTAAGAGTTATACTAGCTTTATGGGAAGTTAGGTATAACGACTTAAGAGAGATAAAAGGAACGATTTACTAATTGTTTATGAAAGCCTTGTATTGATTTCGGAAATGAGAAAAAGTATCGAACAAACCACTGCAGCGCTAATAAAGGAAAATGTATTGACTAATTAAGTATTATTAAAACCAGTAGAAACCTCCATCTGCATAGAAGCTAAGATAAGACAAAATTGTATTGTATTTCCTAGATCATGGCTGCTTTAATAAGATTGTTAAAAACAAGAATAACTACTCACACATAAGGCATATGTTACTCAACTGTTTTAAAAAGAGATTACGTTATTTGATTAAGACTATGAACTATGAAATCTTTCGGAAATAAAAGACTTGAGTATATTTTAATTAGGCAACTTGGACTTTTGGAAAAGAATGTTGTTGCTTGATTTTAAAAAGGAAGGCATGCTTTTTTCTTAAGTTGGTTCAAAAAGAAGGTAGGGAAACTGTTTTGGTTTACTTAATAAGATAGTCACTCTATTTTTGATACTACGGGTATCGTGTGACTTTTGTGAAAGAAACGGATCTTTTTAAAGAGTTAATGTAGAAATTACCTTATGTGAATAACTTGACTATGTTGGTTTGTGATAACCTTGTAATACTTTCTTGTTGGTTTGATAAGTAAACATGTTATGATGCTACGTGTGTTAGTATCTTGTAACGTTTGTGTAAAGAGGTTATTCTTATTGTGCTTATGTTGTTTAACGATAAGCCGTTATGTTAGTATTATATCACTCACCTCTTGACATGATATCGGGGTTAAGTCGCCCGACGCGAGGTATACCTCGTGCGATGCGGTGACTATGATTCGAGAATACCTCATGCGGGTCCAGGGGACCTATGCGGAGCTACGAGAGTTCCAGGTTAGTGTGCGGGGAATACCTCATGCGGTCTATGTGGCCATGCGGACTACGAGTCCAGGACGATGCCGGGGAGTAGCTACCCTCGATGTGAGGAATACCTCATGCGGGCCTATGTGTGGCCTATGCGAGTCGCGGAAGTTCGAGATTAGACACGCACATTGATATCGCGGCGAGTGGCCGCCGATCATGGCGGTCTAGAAAGACCTCGTGATACAGTTTATGGCATTGTTGGTACTGTGGGTTTTAGTAGTCGGCTATGCCTTCGTACTTACCCCGTACGGTTTTATTATGACACAGGTGGGACCTGGTGTTCGTGTGTATACCTTGGAGTTATTACATCATAGACTGCCGGCAGTGAGGAAGGTATTCCACGGGCATGATTGATGTTGTGGGCGTGAGACCCATTGTTATATTTGAGTGATGACTTTGAGGGCGTGAGTCCCTGACTTGACATGACTGCTTACATATTGTGTATCGTAAATTGGTTATCATATATGTCTTCTGTTTTATATAGACTATTATGATTTCATTTACGATTTTCGATTTCACATACTGTACCACTGATCGACCTCCTTCGGGGGGCTGCGTTCATGCCGCAGGTAGAGGTACACCAGTCGTCAATCCTCGCTCATAGGATCACAGTTCAGCGTTTTGGGAAGCTCCGTTTCTCCGGAGGCTTATCTTTGGTATAGTCCCCTGTTGTTGTAGGTACTTACATTCAGGGGTATGACGGGGCCCTGTCCCGTCGTTGTTGTTATAACATTCTTAGAGGTCTGTAGTACTGTTGTGGGCAGAGTTTGTAAAAGGGATGTAACTGTTCGGGTTCAAGTTTATATATATATGCCGAAAGGCAACTTTTCTCAGATAAACTATTTTTCACTTCATATTGTTTCATGACTTGTTTTATATTCCGCTGGTTACTCTGATGTATGTCTACTTGGGTGCCCGGGTAAGGCACCAGTCACGGGCCCGGGTTCGGGTCGTGACATGATCGTAGGGTATATATTTATTGAGGGAGCCATTAGACAATATCAAGTTTATTCAGGAAAAGCTTCTGGCAGCTCAGAGTTGACAGAAGATATATGCAGACCAGAAGGTCTGAGACTTAGAGTTTATGGAGGGTGAGCAGGTTCTTCTGAAGATATCACCCATGAAGGGTGTGATGCGATTTGGGAAGAGGGGCAAGTTGAGCTTGAGATACATTGGTCCATTTGAGATTCTCTATCGTATTGGTGATGTTGCTCACAAGTTGGCCTTTCCACCAGGCTTGTCAGGTGTCCATCCAGTTTTCCATATTTCTATGTTGTAGAAGAACCATTTAGACAGGTCGTATATTATTCATTGAGATTCAGAGTTTTTGGATGAGAATCTATCTAATAAGGATGAGCCTATGGCGATCTTAGATAGGCAGTAGGAAGTTGAGGACTAAGGAGATAGATTCCATGAAGATGCAATGGAAGCATCATCCCATTGAAGAGGCTACATAGGAGACGAGTCTGATATGCGTGCCAGATATCTCAGTTATTTACTAACTCATGTATTTTTCTCCTCTATTCTCTCCTTATCGCTCGAGGATGAGTGATTGTTTAATTGGTGTCTGATGTAATAACTTATTTAGCCGTTACATGCATTTTAACTATTTTACCCCTGTTGACTCAATTCCTGAAGTTATCGGACGATCCTAGAGTAATTTGAGAAATTAGAACCCTTTAAGTGTGACTGTTTCACTGTTAGTTGACTTTTGTGTAAATAGACCTTTTTCATAATTTCATCAATTATGTGAGGTCCGGAGGGTCATTTATGACTTGGTGGGATAGGTGGTTCAGTTCCCAACTACCTTGGGAGCAATTTCGGCTATTAGTTAGAAAGTTAGATTAGGCCGTTGGGGGTTGATCCAAAGAAATAAACATCCGATAGAAATTATGAGGTTGAGAGTGAGTCAGTAGTGTATTTTTACATATTTGTGTATATCTGGTTTGTGTCGGGGAGGCGTCAGGTGATTGTTAGATTTCAGGTTAAAATTGTGAAATGATATTTCTCTACTGCTTTATGGTGTATTCGCTGGGGCGAGCCTCAGTGCACCCTAGTGGATTGGAATCATTGCAGTGGATAACGATCCGCTACAGTTAAAGGTTGGGGTTTGGGTAGGAGCCGCGGGTGCGGTCATGTGAGCCACAGGTGCGCGTCTGCTGCAGTGGGCCTCTTTTTAAGTGTAATTGAAGTTCTCCACTTCTTCATTTCAAAAATAGTTCTCTAAAGCACTCTTAAAGAGATTTCAAGCAACTCTAAGTGGATTTTTCTTGTGGTAAGCTTCCTTAGCCTCGTATTACATTCCTTTACCCTTTTAAGTCTATTTAATGGTGGGAACAACTTAGAAATTAGTTGGAAAATATGAGTTCAACCTAGTTAAGGTTTGTTTGATTGTTAAGTTTGAAAGGGAGAATTAATTGATGGGTTTTGCTAATCTAAGCATGGATCCCACTAATTAGTAATCGTTAACTTGAATCTTTCATTTATGTGATGAATTTGAAGGTTGGAAAATTAGGGTTCATACCCAAATTGGGGTTTTTGTATTAATTGATGAAATTTTCCTATACTTGAATTAATTTAGCAATCGGTTAGCAATATTGGACTCCTAGAACGTTGAATTCCTTATTTAACTTTTAAAATTACCATTTTACCCTTGTTAGCTTGTTTCCCCTTCTCCCCTATTCGATTAGAATTCAAAGGAGTAGTGTAGTGTTTTGGATGTTATTAGTTTCATTTTCTAACTTAGATTTCGATAATATTTAGACTTTGAGTACTATTATGATCTTCAGAAGGGAAAGGCTTAAGTGTGATCGTTGTGACTCCCGCTCGGCATTCTAGGTAGGTTATGTCTTACCTTCTGGTTTTACTTTGTTAGCGAAGCGTATGTATAGTTAGATATTATTGGATAAAGCACGTACGCCTTCAGGTATGAAGTGGGATAGATTACTTAGGTTGAATATTGTTGACTAAATGTGACGTGTTGTCTCTTTGTGATTCATGGACTTGTACGTAGTTTTCATACCGTACTTGTGAAATAGTTGTCTCTCACTTATTTTGGTATTACATGGATAAAGGAAATGACTTAACTTGATACTGATATTGTGATATGTGTTACACTCCGAAATTCCAGGACATGTATATAAGAACGTACGTAAGAAAACATGACTTTAAGATTTGAGACTTGTAGAATTTATCAGAATTATGGAAATATCGGGAAACGAATGTTATAACGAATGGGAGGGCGACACGTGTAACCCCCCACATGGGCTTGATCGATTTTTAGCCAAGGGTAAAAAGGTCAAATGACCAAGGCAAGATGAACAAGTCTTGACAAGCCAAGGCTTGACATTGTTGACCAAGTCAATGAGCCCACTTGACTAGATATTTAAATCTTCTTCATCCAAACCCACAAGTGTTTTAATCTTGACCCTACATTTTATTATATATTCATCCTAGTAGCAAGACGAGTCTCAACACTTAGAATATACTTGAGAAACTTGAGCTAGAGAATAGAGAGCTCTCGGGTTTGCCCTCTCAAGAACAAGAAATTTTTTCGTTTGTTGTTCATAATTCACAATACTTAAACCCAAGGTTCCTAGGGGTATTATAAGGATATCTCAATACAAAGATCCCGGAAAAAGCTACGTTTTTACATGAGTCGCAAGATGAAAACCTAAGTTGTTTTCATAAGTTTTGATTGGAAATTGAAGGGAAGTTGTTTATGAACTTCTAAGGGCTTCAAATAGTGGATTGGAGCGTGAAGGAAAGGAGCTAAGTTGCTAAGGAGCGATTTTGAATCTTGGAGTTATTTTTGGGCTTATCAAGGTAACAATCTTGTCGTCTTAGTGATTAAAGATTACATGTTGTTGTAGTTATATATATTACCAAGCATGAGATATATAATGGAGATTGATAAGTGTTATGGAATATTTGGAAGCAAATCCGAAACTAGCATGTTTAGCCCTTGAAATTGTAATTCAAATTGGTCGATAGTTACAATCGTCGCATGCTAGCTAAATAAGGGATTATAATTGTTACAACTAGATGTGACTATATGACATGTTAGACTTTTAAACTTGGATTATTTTGGGCATATTGAGGTAAGGATCATTGTCTTCTTAAGGTGATTGAAGATTTCATGTTATAGTAGTATATGAATAAGCATGTGATATAAAGAATGAAGTTTTAAAAAGTTTTGGACCATGTTGGAGGGTTGAAACCGAGACATGGCATGTTAGCCATTGAAGTTGTTAATCATTCTTATTGGTATTATCACTCATTACATGTTATATAATAAAGGAAATATGGTTGTTGATAGTTAGTATAACTTATATAACATGTTGGAATGAGAATTGGATTAAAAAGGAATTAAGGAGAAGGACTTAGGATTTGTTGTTGTTGTGGCCGAATGCCCTTAAAAATATTGGACAGTTTTATATGAATTGTGGGGCAGAATTTTACACGTCCTGTTAGGCGTGTAATCCCCTTTGGTTAGCTATTGGTTGTGCCTCAAATGTGGCGATTTGGTTGTTAATTTCGGGCCTTGGAAAAAGGTGGAAAAGTACATAGAAACAAATGAAGTGCTGCCCAATTTTCCGTAGAACAAGAGACCTTGTACTTAGTATCATTCTACGTTAGAAACTAGAAGTTGATGGTCGTGTTGTGGTCATTATAGGTTGACAATTCTACGTGCGGCGTATTCGACTTAGCGTGTGGATTAAGCCGAAAAGGTATGTGAACCATCTTCTCTTCTTCTAGCATGATTCCTTATTGTAAAGTGAGTAAATCCTACTCCTTAGATGATCTATCCCATGATTGTACTTGGATTACCTAATATAGAAGTTGTTCTATATACTTCCTTGATTGTACTTGGATTGCCTAATATAGAAGTTGTTCTATATACTTCCTTGATTATACTTTGGATGTTTAAATTAGAAGTTGTTATAATCCATTCCCTTGATAATAGTTGGATTTTCAAAAGTGAAAGTTGTTTTACTTGAAGTACTTAGAGTCTTAAAAAGGAAGTGGTTCCTAATCTCTTAGATAATGCCTTAGTTCCAAAACCTAAAGGTTGTTATAATGGCTTTATGGGAAGTTAGTTATAACGGCTTTAGGGGAGTCAAAGGAGTGATTTACTTAATTGATTTAAAAGAGGAGAAATGACATGATTTAAAGAGAAGTAACTTGTTTTAAAGGTGTGAGTTACTTGAGATTTAAAAGTAGAAGCTACTTGATTTCAAAACCTTGAATTGAAGTTTTAAAAGTGTAGTTTGATTTGAAAAATAGAAGTGGCTTGATACTACGAGTGTTAGTGTATTAGGGGTCATAAATGAATTTGGCTTCATTGTAGTACATAAAAGAAGTGACTAGAGTAATAAGAGTGTAAGCCACTTAATTTGAAAAATATGTAACTTGATGTTGTAAGGCTAGGGCCTTAGGATTTTATGAAAAAGGTAAAGAACGTACGGCGGACGTACGTAGTACTTTGGCTTGCTTAAATGAGAATTACTCTAATTGTGAGTTGATAGTACTTTGGTTTGCTTAAATGAGAATTACTCTAATTGTGCCTTGATAGTACTTTGGCTTGCTTAAATGAGAATTACTCTAATTGTGCCTTGATAGTACTTTGTCTTGCTTAAATGGTAATCGTCTTGGTTTGTTAAAAAGGAAGGCATGGTATTGTCTTGGTTTGTGCGAAAAGGAAAGACATGATATTGTCTTGGTTTGCTAAAATGATGGTTTATTCATTTTTTAAATAAGGGTCAAGGATGGTTTGCTTGCATATGGGTTGCTCATATAGACATTCGTGCAAGTGTCGTATTTCCAGATCTCCGCGTTCCTCTATAAAGGGTTGGCAACATGGTTCAAGAGATATCATGGAGTAGCTCCCATGGTGTGAGTGGTACATACTCACGGCGGGTCGGAAAGACTCGAGCGGGTTCAAATCCCGGGATATAATACATAGACTAGCTATCTGTGATGCGAGTATCGTGTACCGATGCTCATTGCGGGTCCACATGACCTATGCGGGTGAAATAATCCTATGATAGGTTGCATAATAATTCAGAGGGTGGATGAACCTGGAACTGGCACGGCCTTCATGTTTTGAAACGGTAGTGATTTCATTAATGAAAGGGTGCAGTGTGTTCATGAATTAAAGTAGAACAGTGAGTCTCACTGTTAAAAACATAACTTAAAAGGTAAAGATGATTGCATTACTCTCATGTTTGCAAGGTTCAGTGTGTTGTTGTTTTGAGTTATCATAATTGCTTCCTGTTATATTTGGACTGTGTGATCTCTTTTACAGTACTTATTGTTTCATATACTTGGTACATTCTTCGTACTGACCCCCTTTCTCCGGGGGGCTGCGTTCATGCCGCAGGTTTAGGTACGCAGTTTGGTGATCTGCAAGTGTAGGACCCTTGCTCAGAGTTTTTGGACAGCTCCATTTGTTTGGGAGCTTATCATTTTGGTATAGATCTTTCATTACAGGCTTTTGTACAATTATGGGTACGGCGGGGCCTTGTCCCGTCATAGTTCAGTAAAACTCTTAGAGGTCTGTATTCATATGTGGGACTGGACCCGTGTGCAGTGTAGTGCTTTTTGATTATATATATATATATATGGCATCCTTGTCGGCTTTGCCTTTGCATGTTCGTTGGTTTTTTTAAAAAAAAAGAAAAAAAGATGAGGTGTTATTTAGTTCTGCGGTTTACTTGTGTCATTTAGGTAGAAGAGTGCCCAGGTAGGGTACCAGTCACGGGCTCGGGGTTTGGGTCGTGAAAGAGTGGTATCAGAGCAGTCAGTCCTCGGAATGTCTACAAACCGTGTCTAGTAGAGTCTTGATTATCGGTGTATTGTGCGTCACTCATAAACAGGAGGCTACATGACATTTAGGATTTGGTTTCTATTCTTCTCACTCTGAGATCGTGCCATAGAGCTGTGTTATTAAGATAATCCCTCTCTGACGTATTATTGTGTTATAGCTATGCCTCCAAGGAAGGCAACAGTTGCCCAGAAGAGCAAAACAGTAGCAGGAGCTACCAGTCAGACTCAGAGAGTTGATAGGGCTCATGCCCAGGATATACCGGATATTGCGCCGCAGTCGGCAAGTTCTTCTGCGCCAGGTTTTGAGGCCTCAGCACCAGAGCCTCCAGTTTCTCAGTAAGGGGAAAACTATAGGGTCATAAGGGAAGCAGTTATGTTATTGACCAAGATAGCGGTGATGCAGTTTCATCAGCAGGAGGTTATTCGGCCAGTACAGACAGGTGTACAGAGGGTAGAGGGCCAACGCGGAAATCAACGTAAGAGGGCTAGACCGGTCGGTTATCCCAGTGAGTTTTTGGACGAGCAGCCTCAGCAGCGAGTGAGATATTCATCCCAGCCTACCCAGGACATACCCCCGCAGCTCACAGGAGGGATATTGGACCCCATAAGGTATTTAGGAGCCGGTTCGAGCTCCAGGGTTCAAAGTTTTCAGAGAAGCAGAGGATTTTCTCAGTCAAGGCCACTTATTCCTCAGTGTTTCCGATGTAGTAAGCGTTATTTGGGGAAATGCCATTTTGGCACAGGTGTTTGTTTTTATTGTGGTTGTCCGGGCCATATACAGATGGAATGTCCTTTTAGAAAGAGCACTGGTGAGGTGGCTCAGCCTATGAGGTCGGTGGTTGGTTTCTTTTCCTCTACAGTTGTGCGCCCCTCAGGACGGGGTATTCAGATGTCAGCCAGCCGTGGTAGAGATCAGGGTGGATTTTATAGTTCTGGCGGTCCTTCGAACCGCATAGATGTCGTAGCTACTAGGCAGGATCAAGAGGCAACATCGCATGGGGTTACAGGTATATTTCAATTCTTTTGAATCATACATGCATTGATAGATTCAGATTCCTCCCTAGCGTATATATTTCCCTTTGTTGCTAGTAGTTTTAAATTGATAGCACCACCAGAGGTAGAGATACTTGGATTAATAAGGTGAAGACTGAAGAATGTTGACAAGAATGATAAAGTGAATTGAGACTATAGTTGTGTAGGGTTCACAAGTTGTAATTACCCCATAATAGTGTAAAGACCGATAGTGGAGGATGTACAGTAGCAATACTTCCGCCTAGGTGACGAACCTCTAGTGAATGGGAGGATAGGGTGAGAAGTACCTTGAGATAGGAGAGAGATTTATTTCAGACTAAGAATGAGAGTTAAGTGTGACGATGGGTCGGGTTGTGGACCAATTTCGGGTCAACCGGTAGCATGGAATGAGGTGGTGCCAGTTGGAAATGGTCCCGCTATGTGATACGGTCACGAGGATGCGAGGCCCAAGTATAGTTAATTGTTGTACGAGTTCGTGGACGCGTTCCACCAGAACCAGGTCGTGAGGGCCGAGAAGAGCCTTAACGGAAATTCAAGCAGCATAATGGCCAAGTTTGGATAGTAACTCCAAGGATTGGAGAATAGAAACAATATTTGAAATTTTGTACGTGTGCTAAAATAAGTTTGGAAGTACGAGAAAGTATGACAAGTAAGAAAAGGAAGGAACAAGGGTTAAAAGAACTAAAATGGTTATAGTTATGAATAATGAAGGAGCGTAGAGAGAATCCTTTTTAGGCCATGAGTGGAAGTTAATGGTGATGATACACACGCCTTAGGTTCTGTAACACTGTCCATAGGTGCTCGTGATTGAGATGCTACTAGTATTAGAGTTTACACCGGTTGGTAAACTAAGATAGGCAGATTATAGGATCATGCCCCAACTAGTAATTTGACTAAGTGAGACAGAGAAGGGAAGTAGCACGAGGGAAAACATCAATTAGCTGAGTGGGAGTCCGACTGAAGGGTTCAGATAACATTAGTCCCATGACTTAGAATACGACAGGGCCATCCCTATATACGGGAAAAATAAAGGAACCTCTAGAGATCCCGTTTTTGAAAAGACTGTAACCTTTGAGTTTTGTGAGAAGGGACCGCGGATGGAAGGTCCATTGATATGTATACATATGATATATGGTGGCCGTGTGTGGCACCATTGGTCTTGTGGAGTATTGAGTGATAGGCATAGTAAGGAGACTATGCCTGATTTTGTATAGCTTGAATACCGACTATGAACATTTGGGACGAATATTTCTAAAGGGGGAAGAATGTTACACCCCGAAATTCCAGAACATGTATATAAGAACGTACGTAAGAAAACAGGACTTTAAGATTTGAGACTTGTAGAATTTATCAGAATTATGGAAATGTCGGGAAACGAAATGTTATAACGAATGGGAGGGCGACACGTGTCACCCCCACATGGGCTTGATCGATTTTTAGCCAAGGGTAAAAAGGTCAAATGACCAAGGCAAGATGATCAAGTCTTGACAAGCCAAGGGTTGACATTGTTGACCAAGTCAATGAGCCCACTTGACTAGATATTTAAATCTTCTTCATCCAAACCCCACAAGTGTTTTAATCTTGACCCTACATTTTATTATATATTCATCCTAGTAGCAAGACAAGTCTCAACACTTAGAAAATATTTGAGAAACTTGAGCTAGAGAATAGAGAGCTCTCGGGTTTGCCCTCTCAAGAACAAGAAAAAATTTCATTTGTTGTTCATAATTCACAATACTTAAACCCAAGGTTCCTAGGGGTATTATAAGGATATCTCAATACAAAGATCACGGAAAAGCTACGTTTTTACATTAGTCGCAAGATGAAAACCTAAGTTGTTTTCATAGGTTTTGATTGGAAATTGAAGGGAAGTTGTTTATGAACTTCTAAGGGCTTCAAATAGCGGATTGGAGCGTGAGGGAAATGAGCTAAGTTGCTAAGGAGCGACTTTGAATCTTGGAGTTATATTTGGTCTTAACAAGGCAATGATCTTCATTTTACTTATGTAATTAAAGATTACATGTTTTAGTAGTTGATATATGATCATGTGAATTGTATAATGAAGATTGATAAGTGTTATGGAATATTGGAAGCCTAAATTCGAGATTGACCTTGTTAGCCATTGAAATTGGAATACAATTTGGTCGATAGTTATAATCGTCGCATGTTATCTGTCACGACCCGACCTCGGGCCCGTGACTGGTGCCTTACCCCGGGCACCCTAGTGATATAACATCAGAGAAAAACCAGCGGAAATAAACTCATAAACATGGAACAATATAAAATAAGAAACATGCTAACCAAAACGGTCTCATTTCTGTATATATATGGCAACAACTGAACAGTTACATCCTTTACAAAACCCAATTTACAACAGGACTACAGACCTCTAAGAGTTTGTAACAACTATGACGGACAGGGCCCCGCCATACCCCTGAATGTACATGAACCTACAATGACAGGGAATCATACCAAAAGATAAGCCTCCGGAGAAACGGGGCTTCCCAAAAGCAGAACAGTGATCCTATGAGCGAGGATCAACAACCGATGTACCTCTACCTGCGACATGAACGCAGCCCCTCGAAGGAGGTCAGTACAACAGGTACCAAGTATGTGAAACTGAAAGTACTGAAATGAAATCATAACATTTTAACACCAATTCACAAACATGTACGAAACAAACCAATTAACAGTACATAGTGCCACAGAATATACAAGAGAAAATAGGTGTAACCCAACCGGTCTTTTCTAGACCGCTAATGATCGAAGCAGGGCCATTCACCCCTAGTATCATTGTGCGAGTCTAATCCGGGACTCCCGTAGTCCGCATAGGTCCCGTGGACCCGCATGAGGTACTCCTCACATCGGAGGTAGCTAACCCGCGGCATTTCCTGGATTCTCGCAATCCGCATAGGCCACTTGGACCCGCATGAGGTATTCCTCGCATCGGCGTAACACACCCTGAGTGATTCCTGGACTACCTAGCCCGCATAGGTCACATGGACCCGCATGAGGTACTCCTCGCATCGGGGGTAGCTAACCTGCGACAACATAACAAGTCCGGGGGGTATGTGATATAACACAAGCACAACCGGCTTATCGTAAACAACATAAACACAACGAGAGAAACCCCTTACCACAACAAATCTCAAGACACTAACACCCGTAGTATCATAACATGTTTACTTGTCAAAACAACTTACCACACATTCAGAAAACGTTACACGACTTCTATAAACAAGTAAGTAAACCATTCTTTTTATCTTCCTTAAGTCGCTATAACTAACTTCCCATAAAGCTAGTATAACACCTATATTTCTTTTATAAATCAAAATAATCACATTTGTTTGGAAAAACCAAGAGAACTTATTCCTTTTAAAACCAAGTGTTAATTTCCTTCTGAATAATGATTCATAACTCCTTTTTGAAATACTTCAAGATACTTAACATTTAGAACTCAAGTCAAGGACATCAAAGTGAAACTAAATTTATTTGACACACGTACGTCTACCGTACTATATATTTTACAACCATCATGCTCAAGAGGATAGGAAGAATCACATACCTCCTCGGCTAAATCCACTTGCCAAGTCGGATATGCCGCGCGTAGAGTATCAACCTATAATAATCAAATACGTCTATCAGCGTCTAGACTTCTTCGTAGCATATACTATGTATAAAGTTCCTTATTCTACGGAAAGTTGGACAACACTTCCTTTGTTTCTACATACTTTTCCACCTTTTCAAGGTCCGATATCAATAGCCAACATGCCATAATCAAGGCCTAACAATTCAGTAATACAAGGGGATTACACGCCTAACCGGACGTGTAAAATTCTGCCCCACAGTACATATTAAATAATCCAATAAGTTTAAGGTAGTATCTCGGTTATAACATGCTCACATATCATCCTTATCCAATCCGTTCAAATCCAAATCGTTATTCCTACATGTTATATACCTAAAAGCAATATCGACAACTACAAGTCCTTTCTTCCTCAACATGCAACACAATTTACTTAAAAAGGAGAATGGATTGTTACCTTGGAGTTCGCCCAAAACAGTCCAACAAATCGCTCACTTGCCCTCTTTCCACAACTTCCTCTTCGTTAACATCACCTCTACAAACCTCCTACAAGCTTGTCAACATATTTCCTTCTTGCCGCCTTTCCGAATTTTTTCTTGGCCTTGGTTTTTCCTTGAATTTTTAGAGAGAAGGGAGAGGAATTTTTAGAGAGAAGGGAGTTCTTGAAGAATGACCAAGTCTTCAAGACTTGGTCAATAAATAGGACTTCCTCATAAAAAGATGGGAGGGATACTTGTCACCCTCCCACAGGCCTTTACAAAAAAAATATCATCTGATTTTCCCAATTTTCGCAAAAAACCCGCCTCGGCGCCGCGGCCCTGCATTCCGGCACCGCGCTGCAACTCGTAAAACTTGATATATCCGTGGCCGCGGCCACAGCATCGGTGAAAACACTCTCCTTCATGCGTACGAACTTGTAACTTCCATAACTTTCTACTCTGATGTCCTATCGATGAGCGGTTTGTTGCGTTGGTAACTAGACTCAACGAACTACATACTATGCTTTTGAAACACCTAGGAACTCCTAAGGTAATTGGGCATAAACCGCCCCAAAGTTGACTAAAACCCGTCCAAAACATTCTGTCAACCTATCTTTCTAAAATTTAAATCTTAATTCCCTTCGTACGTTCTCATAAGCATGACCTGAATTACGGGGTATAATATTATCTAAAGAAAATATTGTAGTTGTTATAATCGATTGCGGATATATAGCATGTTAGACTAAACAACTTGGAATTGAAAAGGAATTGGATATGTTATACCCCGTATTTTCCAGAGTATGTACGTAAGGGAATACGTACAAAAGTCTAGCCTTAAAGATAAGTCTTGGACGTTTTTTTATTTGTGCACAACTCACTAAAAGAATCGTTTTCCGACGAAACGTTTCCACAGCTTTCGTAGGGTAAATTCCGGCTATGCCATTTCTAATTTTCGCGGATTTTTCCGAGAGACGAAACATTTTGGACCAACGGGAGGGCGACACTTGGCACCCTCCAATTGGTGGACTTGAATCGTCCATTGGACGAATTGGAGAAGCTTGGCACATTTTTTGTGCCTTGGCACAAGTCAAGGAGTTGGTAGGATATTTGTGTGTAGTAAATCCTCACCCTACAATTGCCTTGCACTTGTCTTCATCTTGGCCATTGATTGGCCATGTCTTGACCTATAAATACCCCCCTTAAGATGAAGAGTTCTTCATCCACAAATTCCTTTCCAAGTCTTGAAAATCCTCTCCTCTCCCTTTGTAGCCTTTTCGTCCAAACACTTCCCCCTCCATGAAGGCCCTTGGCGAATACCCCCACTCTAGCCTAAGTAGTTTGGCGAGGCCCCACTAGCCTAGCCAAAACCTACCCCCTCCTTGGTAGAAAAGTTGCCTTCTTGTATTGTTATAATGCCCAAAGTACCTAGCCCAAATCCCTTAGTACTTAGTATAAGTTGTGAAGAACTTCTAAGGTTTCCTTGGAGCATACAACTTAGGAGCAAAACCTTGCTCAGTCGCGACATTTTATAAGTATATGATTGTGAATACCGAGGTAAATAATCCTAACCCACTTTTGAATTAGAGAATACTTACTGTATTAGTATAAGAATAAGTATAAATACTTAGAAGAATATTGCGAATAGAATTGAACTGTTATCACGATGAAGGGTTTAAAGAAGAATAATTGAACTATGCTTATATAGAATTTGTTTTCACAATGAACTTATATAGCTCAGGGTAGGAAGTCTGCCCGACTTTCCGTAGAATTGTGAACCCTCTGTTTAGAATGACCTTGAGTAGTCTTTGATAGATGTGCGTGACTATTATAGGTGACTCTGCGCGACATATTCAACTTGGCGGTGGTTTTATTTGAGAAGGTATGTGATTCTTCCTAAAGCATGATATTTTACAATATATATTTAGTACGGTAGACGTACATGTGTTAACCGAATAATAACTACGGCAATGTCTTTGACTTAAGCCTGAATAATACTTACGGCAATGCCTCACGGCTTAAGCCTGAATAATACTTACGGCAATGCCTCACTAGCTTTGAATAATAAGAAGCGAAAGCATTTCAAAAGAATCTTGAATCATTTTTAATGAAGAGAACTAATTGGTTTTAAAGCGAAGCTTAAGAGTTATACTAGCTTTATGGGAAGTTAAGTATAACCACTTAAGAATGATAAAAAAGCAGTTTGCCTATGTGTTTATATGCACTTATATTGAATTGTGAAAGAATAATAAGATGGTTTGATAAGTAGACATGATATGATGCTATGTGTGTTAGTGTCTTGTAACGTTTGTATAAGAGTATGCTTGTTGTGCTTATGTTGTTTAAAGATAAGGTTATGTTAGTGTACTATCACTCACCTCTTGACATATTACGGGGTTAAGGCGCCTCCGTCGGGGTAGACTCGGTGATGCAGGACCATGATTCGAGAATACTTCATGCGGGTCGGGGACTATGCGGAGCTACGGAGTTCGGGTTAGTGATGCGGGGTTATACCTCATGCGGTCTATGTGGCCATGCGGACTACGAGTCGGGGCGATGCCGAGGAGTAGCTACCTCGATGCGGGGTTATGAACCCTATGCGGGCCTATGTGAGTGGCTATGCGGACTACGAGTCGAGATTAGGCTTGCATGGTGATACTACGGGCGGTGGCCTGCCGATCATTCGCGGCCTAGAAAAGACATGTTCTGATTTACCTATTGTTGCTCTTGTTTATGATGTGGCACTATATGCGGTCCCTTGGTTGTTTCATACATACTTGCAAAACTGA
The DNA here is from genome assembly GCA_029844215.1 of Przewalskia tangutica. Classification (NCBI taxonomy): domain Eukaryota; kingdom Viridiplantae; phylum Streptophyta; class Magnoliopsida; order Solanales; family Solanaceae; genus Przewalskia; species Przewalskia tangutica. The sequence continues at coordinate 113,823,594 of CM056718.1, forward strand.
TTTTAAAAATGATATGTTTTCATTTAAGTATTTTCTGATTTCATATACTTAGTACTGTTATCGACCTCCTTGAGGCTGCGTTCATGCCGCAGTAAGGCAGCAGTGCTAGATCCACATTCTTAGGATCTACGTTGGTGTCGGGAGCTCCATCTTTTCCGAGGCTCTACTTTTGGGTATGATCTCCCGTTGTAGATAGTTTTATGCTGATCGAGGTATGGCGGGCCCTGTCGCCATAGTTGTATATTTCCTTAGAGTGCAGTAGTCATGTTATACAAGATCGGATGTCGCTAAAACCATGTTTTTATATATATCTTAGAAAGCGGTGTTTTCTCACATAAAGCGTGTATTATTTTATAAAGCTGTTTCATGTCTTGCTTTATATTTCCGCTGATTACTCTGATGTATGACTACTTGGGTGCCCGGGTAAGGCACCAGTCACGGGCCCCGGAAAGGGTCGTGACAAAAGTGGTATCAGAGCAGTTAATCCTCGGAAAGTGTCTACAGACCGTATCTAGTAGAGTCTTGATTATCGGTGTGTTGTGCACCACACCAATAATCAGGAGGCTATAGGATATTTAGGATTGGTTTCCATTCTTCTCACTCGAGATCGTGCTTTAGAGTGTGTTAAAGTTGGACCCTCTAACGTATTCCTTGTTACATGTGATTATGCCTCCACGTAAGGCAACCCGCCCGGAAGGGCAAAGCGTGAGGAGCTTCTAGTGGGACACCTAGAGTCACGAGGCTCGAGCCCAGTCTATACCGCAAACGGCGAGTTCTATGACGCCGCCAGCCCCAGCAGAGACCACAGTACCCACACCTCCTGTCCCACAGCATGGGGCGGAGGTTAGTACAGGAGATGGCCCGACTATTGGCTAGAGTTGTGGCGAATCGAGATAAGTGAATCTGGCGATTCGATTCAGCTCAGCCTGGTCGCACCGTGGTGCACCCGAGGCGAATAGTTTGAGGCTACGAGATTTCTTGAGTTGTAGCCCGCGAGTTTTACTGGTGGCGGGAGGATGATCGCGAGGAGTTCATCCGTCATTCTGAAGGATCATGCGGGTGATCAAGGCCTCGAGGCAGTCTGTGACGCCCGGTTCGCGTCGGCTGCGTGATACCGCAATCGATTGGTTTGATTCATGGAGTTATCCGGGAGAGCACGCGTCCCAGCCACTTGGGATGAGTTCTCGAGGCTTTCTCACTCACTTCTTGCCTCACGGATGAGGAGGCGCGGGTGATAGATTTTTCTTGCTGGCGAGAGGGCCTGCCGTCGGAGTACAATGTCGAGTTTGATTCATTGGCTCGATATGTCCCGGCGTTAGTAGCGATTATGGAGGATAGTGCACCGCTACGTCACCGCTTGATGACTATATGGCGAGTCATATGCGGGTGTTTCTCTTCGTAGGTATGGACATTACCGCATGCAGCTCATGCTCTAGGATGTGAGGCGTAGAGACCGCCGGGTTGATAGGCGGCAAGAAGGCAGACGGCGAGGTCTTTTAGTAGCTATCGTGGTGGCGGCCTCGGCAGCGATCTAGATTTGCACCACGCCGGCTCGAGCACTCTGCACCATCCTCGGCCACCAGATATTCGAGGCGAACCGAGGCGAGACTTGAACGTCCAGAGCGGCGAGTGCGGCGATCGGGACCACACGCCGGTGTGGCCGTCGCGCATCCCACCGGGAGTTGTGGTGCTACGGGAGCTTGTTTCATTGTGGCGGCCAGGTCACTATGCGGAACTTGTCCGACCAGGCGATCTTGATGGTAAGTCGGCTACAGTTCTTTTCACGTCTTCTTCATCCCCGACAGCGATTACTGCCCGGAGGCAAGGTACTCATGGACCAGCAGTCGCGCAGAGGTCGTGGCGCGGGTCCCGATTCTAGCGGTCCTCGAACCGCATTTATGCTTTGTCGGTAACCGGGATCGTGAGGCCTCACGATGTCATCACGGTACCTTATCGGTTCTGGGTTTGATGTGTATGCTTTGATAGATCCGGTTCTACTGCATCTATATATCTCCCACTTGTTGCTAGTAGGATAGGGATAGAGCCTGAGTCCATAGACACTTTCGAGGTAGCTACGCCAGTGGGTGATTCGGTGGTAGCTCGGCGGGTATATAGAGCTTGTCCTGTGACCATTTACAGTCGTCGGACCCTAGCCGACTTGATAGAGTTGGAGATGATTGACTTCGACGTGATCATGGGGATGGTGTTATACCCCGTTTTTCCAGAGTATGTATGTATGGACGTACGTACGAAATTTGAGCCTTAAGATAGGCATTGGATTCGAAATTTGGGCACAAGTGCCGATTAGAGTCGTTTTTACGGCGAAAGCGTTTCCACGACTTTTCGTAGGAAAATTCCGGCTATGTCATTTATAATTTTTGCGGATTTTTCCGAGAGACGAAACATTTTGGACCAACGGGAGGGTGACATGTGTCACCCTCACATTGGAAGCAAATAGGTTGGCTTGGACGATTTGGGCGTCCAAGAGCCTTGGTTGGCCTTGGCCGATTGGCTCCCTCTTTTGTGCCTTGCTTTGTGGCTTGTTTTGTGGAGTGTTTTGTGGAGTGTTTTGTGGGTGCACTTGGCTTGATCTTGGCCTTACACTTGCCTTGCACTTGGCTAGATCTTGGCCATTGGTTGGCTTTTGGTTTTGCTATAAATACCCCCCTTTGTGAAGACTTCATTCATCCACAAATGTTTCCAAGTCTTGAAATCCCTCCCCTCCCTCTTGTGGCTCTCGTCCTAAGCCTCTCTCCCTCCCCCTCCTAGTGGCCTTTGGCCGAGAGGTCTCCCCCTCCCCCTTGTGGTGTCTAGCCGTGGGGTACCCCCCCCTAGCCTAGTTACTTTCGTATAATACCCCTTGTTGTGGTATAGAAATACTCTCCTAGTATTGTTATTATGCCCAAAATACCTTAGCCTTGTACCTTGTAGTATTCCAAAGATACCTCTATACGTAGAGCCCGAAAATACTACCTTTTGTCCTTCTTAGTCTCAAACCGAAACCCTAAGAAATCTTCATTGTTGGTTGAAGTTTTGGAGTAGAAGTTGGTTAGAACTTCTAAGGGTTGTTTGGAGCGGATTGGAGCACTCGGAGTAGGAGCTAAGCGTTGCTCAGGATCGACTTTATACTTGGATAATTTTGGGCTTATCGAGGTAAACACTACTGTCCTTCTATTGTGATTGGAAATTGCATGTTGTTGATTATATAGTTGAAGTATACTATATATAGTACTGAACGTAGTTAGTTGGCAATGTCTTTTGACTTAAGCCTGAAGAATACAGAACTGTAATTACATAGGACTGTATTACAGTAGACTTGTGTACTGTGTAGTAGAATTGTACGCGTCCGGTTAGACGTGTAAAACCCCCCCTGGTTGTCTTGGTAGCCGGCCTCGATAGAGGAGGAGATTTACGCTGTTGCGGGGGGGGGAGGTGCTGCCGAATTTTCTGTAGAAAGATTGAAACTTGTGTTTTGGGGTTAATAGACGTTTGTGACCTTTATAGGTGAAAGTACTAAGAGTAGCGTATTCTACTCGAGGAGTGGAAAGGGCTAGCAAGGTTGTAGTACTTGGAGCTTTTTGCTTATTGTCGATAATCGTCGCGAGGTATGTGAACCTCTTCCTATCTCTTCTAGCATGATATGTGTGAACTATGTAAATGCGGTGAGCGTCGTGTGTTAACTGTGTTTGATTGTTCTTAAAACATAAAGTGTTATAACGGCTTTATGGGAAGTTGGTTATAACAGCTTTATGTAGGTAAGAAAATACTTTGTGGTTTTAAAAAGGTAACTGATGTGAATTATAACTGGCTTGTTATAATAAAGGACTTGATGTATTTCAAAAGATTTATAAATCGTTTTGAAGGGAGAGTAACACTTGGTTTTAAAAGGTTTTAAAAAGAGTTATACTAAGCTTTATGGGGAGTTAGGTATAATGTCTTAAGAGAGGTAAAGAAAATGGTTTACTGATGTTAGAAGTTAAGAGACTTGATCTTATAAGATAAGAGACTTAACTTATTTGTTTTAATGTGAATGTTTGTGTGAAACCTCATTCGTGAGTAATGAGTACTTGGTTTTATTTAAAGGGATAATGTTTTACTGATTTCGGAAATCAGAATGTGTATCGACAGACCACTGCAGCGTTAATAAAGGAAAATGTATTGAATAATGATGAATTGTATTAAAACCAGTAGAAACCTCCATCTGCATAGAAGCTAAGATGAGACAAAATGATATTACATTTTCTAGATCATTCTTTGTAATAAGAATGTTGTAAACAAGAATAACCTACTCTCACGTGAGATATATATTACTCAATTGTTCTAAAAAGGAATCAAGTGATTAAGTTTGGGAACTATGAAACCATTTGAAATGAGAAGCTTGAGTAATTGAAACTAGGCAAACTGGAACTTAGGAAAAGAATGTTGTTACTTGATTTTGAAAAGGAATGTGGGTTGGTCATTCTAATACTACGGTATCGGTGACTTTTATAAAAGTAATGGATCTCTTTTAAAAGAACTTAACGTATGTAGTACTTTGGGGTTAAAACCGGACTTTGGCATAAAATGAAAGTACTTTGAGTTGTGTGAAACTTGCCTATGCTTGTTGTTGTGAAACTTACTGTGCTTGTTGTTGTGAAACTTGCCTATGCTTGTGATGATAGCCTCTGTTGTGCAAGTGTGGTATTTACGTATTCTGGCGTCTCGATAGAGGCGGTTGACTTGTTGAACTTACTTGGAGCGTCTTTGGCGGTGATGGAGAATTCCACGGTATGTTTCCATTTTGATTCTTGTCTTGTTGTTTATGTCGCATGGACATGTCTGCCGTCACGATATTCGGGCATGCGGCCGTGCGGCGGGTTGATTACCCGATATATGGTTATTTGCAATATGGGCGTGTCTGCCGTCTGATGTCCGGCATGTGGCCGTGCGGCGGGGTTGACCACCCGATATATTGTTATTGAGGTTACATGGGCATATCTACACCGTCACGATTCCAGGCATGTGGCCGTGCGGCCTTGTTGTGTGTTGCATCATGGACATGTCTGCCGTCACGATATTCGGGGCATGTGGCCATGATGCGAACATGATGGATGTGGTGGGCGTGAGACCCATAGTTAGGTGAGTGGTGACTTTGAGGCGTGAGTCCACGACTTGGCTAACTTTTATGTTGCGTCTTGTATTTTGGTTATCATACATGTCTCGCTTTATATATCGTTATGATTTAAGCTGCGATATTCTGATTTCACATACTTGGTACTGTTATCGACCTCCTTGAGGCTGCGTTAAATCCGCAGTAGAGTACATCGGTCGTGGATCCCGCTTAGGATCTCATTTCAGCGTGTTGAAAGCTCCGTTCCTTCGGAGGCTTATCTTTGGTATGTTTCCACGAGTTGTAGGTTCTTGTACATTCGAGGGTATGGCGAACACTGTCCGTCATAGTTGTTGTAAATCTTAAGTGCATGCTTGTTGTAGGCGGGGTTTGTAAAAGGATAAGCTTGGGTTTTTATGTATATACTTTGAAAGCAGTTTTGGTTGCTTTGTTTATTTATTATATCTCTTGTTTCATGACTCGTGTTTTATTTTCCGCTGGTTTTCTCTGATGTTGTATCACTAGGGTGCCCGGGGTAAGGCACCAGTAACGGGCCCGGGTTCGGGGCGTTACAAAGTGGTATCAGAGCAGTTAGTCCTCGGAAAAGTGTCTACAGACCGTGTCTAGTAGAGTCTTGATTATCGGTGTGTTGTGCACCACATCTATGTCGAGGCTATAGGACATTTAGGATTGGTTTCTATTCTTCTCATTACGAGATCGTGCCTTAGAGGCATGTTGTAAGTTGGGCCCTCCGGCGTGTTTCGTTTTACGATTATGCCTCTGCGAAAACAACGGGGCCCGAAGGGCAAAGCGGCGAGGAGCTGCTAGTGGGTTTGAGGAGAGTCGAAAGCGCGAGCCGTCGATACGAGTAGTGCTTGACGGCGAGTTTTGCGGCGCCGCCAACACCAGCGAGTTTAGAGCGCGGCGATGGCTGCTGAGACTCTGATACGAGCCTCGGTCCGCGATGCAGGCGGGAGATGGGTCACAAGAGATGGCGATTATTGGCGAGTTGTGGCGAATATGAGATAAGTGGGCCGCGATTCAGTTCAGCGCACTGTAGTACACGAGGCGACGGTTTGAGGCTACGGATTTCCTTAGTTAGCACTTTGAGTTTTACTGGTCGGCGGAGGATGATCGCGAGGAGTTCATCCGTCGATTCTGAAGGATCGTCACGGGTGATCAAGGCTTCGAGTAGTGCGTGACATTTAGTTCGCATCGGTGCGTGATACATGATCGATTGGTTTGACTCGTGGGAGCTTTCGGGAGAGCATGCTTCCGGCCGTTTGGGGCGAGTTTTGAGGGCCTTCCGCACATTTCTTGCCTCACAAATGAGAGGCTCGGTAAATGATTTTTGATGTTGAGGCGAGCAGGCGTCTGATTGGGAGTACAATGTGAGTTCGACTCATTGGCGGTATGTTCCGCATTAGTAGCTAGTATGGAGGATCGAGTGCACCGATATTACGAGGCTCGATGATTACCTAGCGAGAGTTGTTGGTGTTTCTCTTGGTAGGCATGGACGTGCCGCATTCGTGCTCATGCACTTGGGTGCGAGGCGCGGTCGACAGGTAGGCGCTTTCGGCCAAGAAGGCGAGCGGCGGATATTTTGGCGACTTTCGGCGGACCGCCTCGGCCGAACTAGTTATGTACCTCCGCCATTGCAGTGGTCCTCCGCACGCCGGGACCCGCAGGATATTGAGGCGGTCGGGGCTCCCGAGTTTGAATGTTCGAGGTAGGGTGTTGGCGGATCGATCACCTACCTCGGTGTGGTCGATGTAGTAGACGCATTTGAAGTGTCGTAGTACGAGGAGCTTGTTATTCTTGCGGCCAGCGGGGCCATATGACGAAGACTGTCAGAGCGGGGTAGCGCTGGTAGGATAGCACAAACTACTAGGCGATTGCGGGCCACGGTAGAAGTCGCGGTGGAAGTGCCGATTTTAGCGGTCCTTGAACCGCCTAGTTTGTGTATATCCTTAACCACAGTAGATACTTGTATGTATTGATGTTAATGGCGTGTTAAGTGTTATGTTCGGATAGCTTTGTGCTATAGTGTGATTTAAAAATCTGGTTAGTGTGAGATGGAAGTGGTAGCTTCCAGCGTGTGTTCCGTGTCGGAGGCGGAAGTTGGCGCTTCGGTGGGTCGGGTTGGGGCGATGTTGCGGGCCAACCCGCGTCCGTTCGAGGAAGGTCAGCTCAGGTGGTCGCGGTGGCGGTCACGAGGGTGCTAGGCCCAAGATTAGATGACCATCGTATGAGTTCGTGGATACGTTCGACCAGAATCAGTTCGTGAAGGCCGGGAATGGCCTTAGGGGAAATCGAGATTAGTGAGATGACCAAGTTTGGAGGTAGTGACTCCAAGGGTTGGAAACAGAAGCGTTGACGGAAGTGTGGTACGGATACTAGAAAGAGTTTGAGTGTTCGAGAAGGGTACAGCAAGATAGGGGGAAAAGTGAACGTGTGTGATCGTTTCTTTTGTGAAATGAAGGTGTGAAGGGAGTATATTTTAGACCTCAGGTAAGGGGTTTTTGTGATGATTAGAGGTGTTTCCTCGTTGACTTGGGTTTAAGTATTGGTGCGTTTGTTATTTTTATGGCCAGGTGTGGCATGATCGTTTTCGTGCGTATAGCAGTGAAGACTATATTGGCACCTGTTTGTTTTGAGACCTAGAAGGAACATTCGGGACGAATGTTTCTAAGGGGGGGAGAATGTTATACCCCGTTTTTCCAGAGTATGTACGTATGGACGTACGTACGAAATTTGAGCCTTAAGATAGGCATTGGATTCGAAATTTGGGCACAAGTGCCGATTAGAGTCGTGTTAAGGCGAAAGCGTTTCCCGACTTTCGTAGGGAAAATTCCGGCTATGTCATTTATAATTTTTGCGGATTTTTCCGAGAGACGAAACATTTTGGACCAACGGGAGGGTGACATGTGTCACCCTCACATTGGAAGCAAATAGGTTGGCTTGGACGATTTGGGCGTCCAAGAGCCTTGGTTGGCCTTGGCCGATTGGCTCCCTCTTTTGTGCCTTGCTTTGTGGCTTGTTTTGTGGAGTGTTTTGTGGAGTGTTTTGTGGGTGCACTTGGCTTGATCTTGGCCTTACACTTGCCTTGCACTTGGCTAGATCTTGGCCATTGGTTGGCTTTTGGTTTTGCTATAAATACCCCGCTGTGAAGACTTCATTCATCCACAAATGTTTCCAGTCTTGAAATCCCTCCCCTCCCTCTTGTGGCTCTCGTCCTAAGCCTCTCTCCCTCCCCCTCCTAGTGGCCTTTGGCCGAGAGGTCTCCCCCTCCCCCTTGTGGTGTCTAGCCGTGGGGTACCCCCCCCTAGCCTAGTTACTTTCGTATAATACCCCTTGTTGTGGTATAGAAATACTCTCCTAGTATTGTTTTTATGCCCAAAATAACTTAGCCTTGTACCTTTTAGTATTCCAAAGATACCTCTATCGTAGAGCAGAAAATACTACCTTTTGTCCTTCTTAGTCTCAAACGAAACCCTAAGAAATCTTCATTGTTGGTTGAAGTTTTGGAGTAGAAGTTGGTTAGAACTTCTAAGGGTTGTTTGGAGCGGATTGGAGCACTCGGAGTAGGAGCTAAGCGTTGCTCAGGATCGACTTTATACTTGGATAATTTTGGGCTTATCGAGGTAAACACTACTGTCCTTCTATTGTGATTGGAAATTGCATGTTGTTGATTATATAGTTGAAGTATACTATATATAGTACTGAACGTAGTTAGTTGGCAATGTCTTTTGACTTAAGCCTGAAGAATCTGGTAGAATCTGATGTAATTACATAGGTGTATTCTGATGAACTTGTGTCTTGTGTAGTAGAATTGTCTGCGTCCGGTTAGGCGTGTAAAACCCCCACAGTTGTCTTGGTAGCCGGCCTCGATAGAGGAGGAGATTTCTGTTGTTGCGGGGAGAGTCTTTGCCAATTTTACGTAGAAAGATTGAAACTTGTGTTTTGGGGTTAATAGACGTTTGTGACCTTTATAGGTGAAAGTACTAAGAGTAGCGTATTCTACTCGAGGAGTGGAAAGGGCTAGCAAGGTTGTAGTACTTGGAGCTTTTTGCTTATTGTCGATAATCGTCGCGAGGTATGTGAACCTCTTCCTATCTCTTCTAGCATGATATGTGTGAACTATGTAAGTGCGGTGAGCGTACGTGTGTTAATCGTGTTTGATTGTTCTTAAAACATAAAGTGTTATAACGGCTTTATGGGAAGTTGGTTATAACAGCTTTATGTAGGTAAGAAAATACTTTGTGGTTTTAAAAAGGTAACTGATGTGAATTATAACTGGCTTGTTATAATAAAGGACTTGATGTATTTCAAAAGATTTATAAATCGTTTTGAAGGGAGAGTAACACTTGGTTTTAAAAGGTTTTAAAAAGAGTTATACTAAGCTTTATGGGGAGTTAGGTATAATGTCTTAAGAGACGTAAAGAAAATGGTTTACTGATGTTAGAAGTTAAGAGACTTGATCTTATAAGATAAGAGACTTAACTTATTTGTTTTAATGTGAATGTTTGTGTGAAACCTCATTCGTGAGTAATGAGTACTTGGTTTTATTTAAAGGGATAATGTTTCTTGATTTCGGAAATCAGAATGTGTATCGACAGACCACTGCAGCGTTAATAAAGGAAAATGTATTGAATAATGATGAATTGTATTAAAACCAGTAGAAACCTCCATCTGCATAGAAGCTAAGATGAGACAAAATGATATTACATTTTCTAGATCATGGCTGCTGTAATAAGAATGTTGTAAACAAGAATAACCTACTCTCACGTGAGATATATATTACTCAATTGTTCTAAAAAGGAATCAAGTGATTAAGTTTGGGAACTATGAAACCATTTGAAATGAGAAGCTTGAGTAATTGAAACTAGGCAAACTGGAACTTAGGAAAAGAATGTTGTTACTTGATTTTGAAAAGGAATGTGGGTTGGTCATTCTAATACTACGGGTATCAGGTGACTTTTATAAAAGTAATGGATCTCTTTTAAAAGAACTTAACGTATGTAGTACTTTGGGGTTAAAAACCCGGACTTTGGCATAAAATGAAAGTACTTTGAGTTGTGTGAAACTTGCCTATGCTTGTTGTTGTGAAACTTGCCTGTGCTTGTTGTTGTGAAACTTGCCTATGCTTGTGATGATAGCCTCTGTTGTGCAAGTGTGGTATTTCTGTGTTACCGCGTCTCTCGATAGAGGGCCGGTTGACTTGTTGAGAACTTACTTGGGCGTCTTTGGCGGTGATGGAGAATTCCACGGGTATGTTTCCATTTTGATTCTTGTCTTGTTGTTTATGTCGCATGGGCGTATACTGCCGTCTGATTCAGGGGCATGCGGCGTGCGGCGGGTTGATTACGATATATGGTTATTCGCAATATGGGCGTGTCTGCCGTCACGATTCCGGCATGTGGCGTGCGGCGGGTTGACCACCCAGATATATTGTTATTGAGGTTACATGGGCATGTACACCGTCACGATTCCGGGGCATGTGGCGTGCGGCCTTGTTATGTGTTGCATCATGGACATGTCTACCGTCACGATGTCCAGGGCATGTGGCCATGATGCGAACATGATGGATGTGGTGGGCGTGAGACCCATAGTTAGATTGAGTGGTGACTTTGAGGGCGTGAGTCCCTGACTTGACTGCTTTTATGTTGCGTAATGTATTTTGGTTATCATACATGTCTCCTGCTTTATATAGACTGTTATGATTTAAGCTGCGATATTCTGATTTCACATACTTGGTACTGTTATCTTGACCTCCTTCGAGGCTGCGTTAAATCTGCGCGGTAAGTGTCGATCGTGGATCCAGCTCTTAGGATCTCATTTAGCGTGTTGGAAAGCTCCGTTCCTTGGAGGCTTATCTTTGGTATGTTTCCACTGAGTTGTAGGTTCTTGTACATTCGGGGTATGGCGAGCCACTGTCCGTCATAGTTGTTGTAAATCTTAAGTGCATGCTTTGTTGTGGCGGGGTTTGTAAAAAGGATAAGCTGTTGGGTTTTTATGTATATCTTGAAGGCATGTTTTGGTTGCTTTGTTTATTTATTATATCTCTTGTTTCATGACTCGTGTTTTATTTTCCGCTGGTTTTCTCGATGTTGTATCACTAGGGTGCCGGTAAGGCACGATGTGAACGGTTCGGGCGTTACAGATGGATTAGCTAGCTTCGCTATGCAATGTAAGCAGAGAGAAAGTAATGCAGTTCGATTTCTGAGGCGGTTGTTGAGTGGGAGGAGCACGGTATCGCCGAGGTAGGTTTATTTCCTACCTCAAGGCTAGGAAGATGGTACGGAAGGGTATATCTACCATCGTTCGGGTGTTTGATATTGAAGGCTGCGGTACCAGATTTTCCGTCGATTCGATGGTCGAGAGAGTTCCCAGGCGTGTTTCAGACGACCTCGGGTATCCCTCCACGAGAGGAGATTGAGTTTTGTATTGACATATTGCGGACACTCGCCTATTTCCATTCGCCATACTGAATGGCACCGCCGAGTTGAGAGAGTTGAAGGATCGGCAGGGATTTCTTTGGAGAAGGGCTTCATCGGGCCTAGTGTTTCTCCCAGGGAGCGCGGTATTGTTCGTGAAGAAGAAGGGCGGACGCCGCACGTGTGTGTTGATCTGAGCGGTGAACAAGGTGACCATTAAGAACGAATACCCTTCCGGGATTGATGATTTGTTCGACCCGATTGCGAGTGCGAGATGTTTCTCAGATTGATCTGCGATCGGGCTATCATCAGTGCGAGTCGAGAGGTGGATGTCCTAGGCGCATTCGGACGATGCGGGCATTATGAGTTCAGGGTCATGTCTTTTGGGTTGACCAATGCTCCGGCGATATTCATGGATTTGATGAACCGAGTGTTCAAACCATTTTTGGACACGTTTGTGATAGTGTTCATTGATGATATCTTGGTTTATTCTCGCTCAGAGCGGGAGCATGTGGAAGCGGCAGGCTTGTGATTCTCCAAGACCAGATTTATGCCAAGTTTTCCAAATGTGAGTTTTGGTTGACTTGATGGCGTTTCTTGGGCATATTATCGGTGATGGCATTCGAGTGGATACGGCGAATCGGCGATCGGGACTTGGCCTGACCTACTACTCAGCGAGGTTCGCGATTTTGGGCCTTGCGAGGATATTATCGGTTCGTGGAGAAGTTTGCTTTATCTCTGCACCATTGACTAGGTGACTCGTAAGCGGCCAAGTTTGATGGTGATGCTTGTGGCGGGGTTTCGATTCTTTGAAAGAAGAGCGGCCGCCCCGTTCTTACTCTTCGGAGGTCGGATGGTTATGTCGTGTATTGTGATCGTCGGGCATCGGGTTGGGATGTGTGTTGATGCAGCATGGCGGGGTTATAGCATATGCATCCGACGGTGAAGAAACACGAGAACTACCCCCCATGATTTGGAGTTGGCGGTGTGATTCACGCTTTGAAGATCTGGAGGCACTATTTGTATGGGGTTCACGTGGATATTTTACGGACCACAAGAGCCTCGGTATATCTTCACCGGAGGAGCCGAACTTACGGCGAGACGGTGGTTAGAGTTGCTTAAGGACTACGATGTTGATATCCGTACCACGGGAAGGCCAATGTTGTGGCGGATGCTCTTAGTCGTAGGTCGATGGGAGCCTATCGGATGTGCATCTAGAGAGGAGGACATGGTTCGTGATTTGCATCGATTAGCGAGCCTTGGTGTCCGTTTGATTGGTTACGATAGCGGTGGGGTTAGAGTTCGCGAGGTTGCGAGTCTTCCATCGTCGAGAGGTGAAGAAGCGGCGATTCGAGGATCGGCTTTGATTCGATATCGTGTCTGACTCTTCGTGAGGCAATGGTCCTTTGAGGTAGCACTTGATGGGGTGCTAAGGTTTGAGCGGTGTGTGTTCGGATGTTTGAGACTTCGCGGGTTCTTGGGAAGCACACAACGCAGCGTTACTCTATCCATCCGGGTCGACCAAGATGTACCACGACCTTAGATCGTGTATTGGTGGGATGGCTTGAAGAGGGCGTTGCGAGTTCGTAGCTCGGTGTCCATGTTGTCGGCGGTGAAGGTAGAGCACGAGGCACGGTGGTTTGTTGCGGCGATAGAGATCCGACACGGAAGTGGGAGGTGATCAACATGGACTTCATCGTGATTACCTCACACTCGGAGGAGACATGATTCTATATGGGTTATCGTCGACGGTGTGAAAATCAGCCCACTTTCTTCCGTCGGGATGACTTTTAGTGAGGATTATGCGGACTTTACATCAGAGATCGTCGGTGCATGGAGTCCCTATTTCGATCATATCGCACAGGAGCCCGGTTCTGACTAACTTCGAGGTCTTTCGAGAGGTTTAGGGGCCTTGGTGAGCACAATCGCATTCCATCCACGAGCAGACGGACGGCCGAGCGCACTATCCGCACCGCGAGGATATCTGCGAGCACGTGTTATCGACTTCGAGGTAGCTGCGGAGGATCATTTGCCTCTAGTTGAGTTCGCGTACAATAATAGCTACCACTCCGGTATTCGGATGGCGCCTTATGAGGCCTTGTATGGGAGAAAGTGCGAGATCGCCTATAGGTTGGTTCGATGTGGGCGAGTGCGGCTAGTGGGACCAGATTTGGTGCGTGACGATGGATAAGGTGAAGCTTATCGAGAGCGGCTATTGGCGGCTCGAGTCGGCAAGTCGTATCACGGATCATCGTCGTCGGCATCTTGAGTTCGAGGTTCATGATTGGGTTTTCCTAAAGGTGTCACCCATGAAGGGTGTGATGAGATTCGGGAAGAAGAAACTCGGCCCAGGTACATTGGGCCATTTCAGTTGTCGCAGGTAGGCAAGGTTGCCTATGAGTTGGATCTGCCGTCCGTCTGGAGGCGGTGCATCCGGTTTTTCACGTATCTATCTTTGAGAGATGTATCGGGGATCCATCTAGGTACACCCGATTGACGATGTCCGGTGACCAGGGGTTATCGTATGAGGAGATTCCCATAGCGATAGTCGATCGTCGGAGTTAGGCGTCTGCGGACCAGGGCGTGGCTTCCACAAAGTCTTGTGGCGGAACGAGCTCGAGGAGGAGATGGCGTGGGAAGCCGAGGAGGACATGAGGCGAAGTATCCTCACCTATTCCCCACACCTCCGGGTAATTCACTTTCCTACTTGTAAATTTTCGTTATCGTTTACGCCTAAGTGTTGTTACGTGGCGTGTGTGGCATTTGCAATCGCTTAAGTTATGAAGAATCTTATCGTTAAGCGTCTTGGGAAGGAACATTCGGACGAATATTTCTAAGGGGAGAATGTTATACCGTATTTTCAGTATGTATGCGTGAGAATACGTCTAAAGTCTAGCCTTAAAGATAAGCCTTGGACGTTTTTATTTGTGCACAACTCACTAAAAGAATCGTTTTTCCGAAAGCGTTTCCACACTTTCGTAGGGTAAATTCCGCTATGCCATTTCTAATTTTTGCGGATTTTTCCAGAGGCGAAACATTTTGGACCAACGGGAGAGGCGACACTTGGCACCTCCAATTGGTGGACTTGAATCGCCCATTGGACGAATTGGAGAAGCTTGGCACGTTTTTGTGCCTTGGCACAAGTCAAGGAGTTGGTAGGATATTTGTGTGTAGTAAATCCTCACTACACTTGCCTTGCACTTGTCTTCATCTTGGCCATTGGTTGGCCATGTCTTGACCTATAAATACCCCTTAAGATGAAGAGTTCTTCATCCACAAATTCCTTTCAAGTCTTGAAAATCCTCTTTTCTCCCTTTGTAGCCTTTTCGTCCAAACACCTCCTCCTCATGAAGGCCCTTGGCGAATACCTCCCTCTAGCCTAAGTAGTTTGGCCGAGGCCCCCTAGCCTAGCCAAAACCTACCCCCTCCTTGGTAGAAAAGTTGCCTTCTTGTATTGTTATAATGCCCAAGTACCACAGCCCAAATCCCTTAGTACTTAGTAGAAGTTGTGAAGAACTTCTAAGGTTTCTCGAGCATACAACTTAGGAGCAAAACCTTGCTCAGCGCGACTTTATCTAGGATATTATTGGGCTTACCAGGTAACTAATCCTAACCCTCTTTTGAATTAGAGAATACTTCAGTAGTAGTATAAGATTAAGTATAAATACTTAGAAGAATATTGCAGTATAGAATTTAACTGTTATCACATGAAGGGTTTAAAGAAGAATAATTGAACTATGCTTATATAGGATTTGTTTTCATGAGACTTATATAGCTCACCGGTAGGAAGTCTTTGCCCGACTTTCCGTAGAATTGTGAACCCTCTGTTTAGAATGACCTTGAGTAGTCTTTGATAGATGTCCTGACTATTATAGTGACTCTGCGCGCGACATATTGACTTGGCGGTGGTTTTATTTGAGAAGGTATGTGATTCTTCCTAAAGCATGATATTTTACAATATATATATAGTACGGTAGACGTACATGTGTTAATCGAATAATAACTACGGCAATGCCTTTGACTTAAGCTGAATAATACTTACGGCAATGCCTCACGCTTAAGCTTTGAATAATACTTACAGCGAATGCCTCACGCTTAAGCTGAATAATAAAGAATCAAAGCATTTCAAAGAGTAATCAATCATTTTTAATGAAGAGAACTAATTGGTTTTAAAGCGAAGCTTAAGAGTTATACTAGCTTTATGGGAAGTTAAGTATAACCACTTAAGAATGATAAAAGAAAGCAGTTGCCTAGGTGTTTATAACAGACTTATATTGAATTGTGAAAAGAATAATAAGATGGTTTGATAAGTAGACATGATATGATGATATTTGTGTTAGTTTCTTGTAACGTTTGTATAAGAGAGTATTCTTGTTGTGCTTATGTTGTTTAAAGATAATCTGTTATGTTAGTGTACTATCACTCACCTCTTGACATATTACCGGGGGTTAAGCTGCCCTCCGATGCGGGGTAGACTCAGGCGGTCTGGGACCATGATTCGAGAATACCTCATGCGGGTCCAAGGGACCTATGCGGAGCTACGGAGTTCGTGTTAGTGATGCGGGTTATACCTCATGCGGCCTATGTGGCCGTGCGGACTACGAGTCGGGGCGATGCGAGGAGTAGCTACCCTCGATGCGGGGTTATGTACCCTATGCGGGCCTATGTGAGTGGCCTATGCGAACTACGAGAGTCCCGGATTAGGCTTGCATGGTGATACTACGGGTAATTGGCCCTGCTTCGATCATTCGCAGCCTAGAAAAGACACATTACTGATTTACCTATTGTTGCTCTTGTTTATGATGTGGCACTATATGCGGTCCCTTGGTTGTTTCATACATACTTGCAAAACTGATTTTAAATATGATATGTTTTCATTTAAGTATTTTCTGATTTCATATACTTAGTACTGTTGTCGACCTCCTTGGGGCTGCGTTCATGCCGGTAAGAGGCGGCAGTGCTAGATCCACATTCTTAGGATCTCTACGTTGGTGTCGGGAGCTCCATCTTTTAGGAGGCTCTACTTTTGGGTATGATCTCCTGTTGTAGATAGTTTTGTCTGATCGGGTATGGCGGGGCCACTGTCCGCCATAGTTGTATATTTCCTTAAGTGCTGTAGTCATGTTATGCGATTATCGGATATGCTGCTAAAACCATGTTTTTATATATATGCCGAAAGGCGATGTTTTCTCACATAAAGCGTATGTCTTATTTTATAAACTGTTTCATGTCTTGTTTTATATTTCCGCTGATTACTCTGATGTATGACTACTTGGGTGCCCCGGTAAGGCACCAGTCACGGGCCCCGGAATGGGTCGTGAGAGGATAAGACTTTGCATTGTTGTACATTGTAGCCGAAATGGCATTGAAATATTGGACTATTTTGATATCAATTGTGGGGCAGAATTTTACACGTCATGTACGGCGTGTAATCCCCTTTGACTAGTTGATGTGATGAGCCTTAAATATGGCCTATTGGTTATTGATTTCGGGCCTTGAAAAAGGTGGAAAAGTATGTAGAAACAAAGGAAGTGCTGCCCAATTTTCCGTAGAATAGGAAGCTTTACACTTAGAATATTCTACATTAAAACCTAGAAGTTGATAGCCGTATTATGGTCATTATAGGTTGACATTATACGTGCGGCATATTCAAGTTAGCAAGTGGATTAAGCCGAAGAGGTATGTGGAACTTTCTCATATCTCTTGAGCATGATGTATTGTAAATGTATAGTACAATAGACGTGTGATCTTTAAATGAATTCGACTTCGTTTTGATATAATTGCCTTGTCTCGGATTGTCCAAAGTTGGTTGAAGTAGAGAATTAACTCCCTAAATTTTTAAAGGATGAAAATGTCTTATTTTGTCTAAATGCATAAAGAGTTATAACGACTTTATGGGAAGTTAGTTATAACGATTTTATGGAAATTTAAGAGAATGGTCCACTTGATTTGAAGGCATAAGATGCCTAGGTTGTGAAAGTGGAGGTCATTTGGTTTAGAAGCCTTAAAATGTATCTCTAAAGGTGTAGTGGCTTGAATCTAAAAGTAGACTTACCTTGATGCTACGGGCGTTAGTATCTTGTGGTTATTTTATGAAATAACTACTTTTCAAAAGCTTAGAAGTACGTAGTACTTTGGGTTAAATCCCCGTATTTCACGTAAAACGAAAGTGCCTTGAGTTTATAAAATGAAATTCATTTTTGTATGATAATGAAAGTCTAAAGATTTTATGAACTTGCCTATGCTTGCTTGCGATAGCGAGTGCAAGTATTATATTTTTACGCTGTCGTGACTCTCAGTTGGAGGGTCGGCTGTCATGTTGTGAATTTACTTGGACGTACCTGTCATGACCCGACCCCGGGCCCGCGACTGGTGTCCTACCTGGACACCCCTTTCAGGTATACATTAGAGAATAGCAGCGGAACATACACAACTCATAAAAATAATTAAACATTAAATATCAACAGGCTAGCCGATAAGGCTACCTTCCGTAAAATATACATAACCCAAAAACATCAGTTACATCTTTTTTTTTCTTTACAACCCAATCCACAAGACATGACTACAGACCTCTAAGAATGACAACTGTGACGGGACAGGGCCCCGCCATACCCCTGAATGTACAACAACCGACAATACTAGGGATCTGAACCAAGGATAAGCCTCCGGAGTAATGGAGTTTCTCAACAGCTGAACAGTGATCCTAAGAGTGAGGATCAGCAACCTGTATACTCTACCTGCGGCATGAACGCAGCCCCCCGAAGGAGGTCAGTACAACATGTACCAAGTATGTAAAACTGGAAAATACTGTAATTTACATCATAAGTCTAAAATAAAGCTCGAGACATGTATGATAATCAAATTACAGTACACTATGCCTTACTAACAATGAGAGTAAACAAGTGTATACTTTACTGCATAAAAATAAGAGGCTCATGATCAAAGTAGGGTCACCCGCCCGTAGTATCATTAAGCAATCCTACTCCTGGGACTATTTCACCCGCATAGGTCCTGTGGACCCGCAATGAGGTCATCCGCCTCGCATGGGAATATTTCACCCGCATGGGCCCGGTGGGCCCGCAATGAGTACAAACGCCGCACTCGCATCATGGGTAGCAAATCCATGGAATAAGTAGTAACCCGGGAGTTTACCCCGCAAGAATAACATAACCCAGCACAACCGGCTATCATACGTAACATAAGCACTACCGGCTTATCATACATAACATAAGCACCAACGACTTATCATACATAACATAAGCAAGTTAAGAAATCCCCTAACTTCTTATTAGCTTTGTTCATATACACTCTCATTTTAGTTTACTTAAGGCACTAACATATCATTATGAAATCCGGGAATTTAACCCAAAGTACTACGTACTTCTATTCTTTTAAAAAGACTTTTTTTCATATAAAACTTCCAAGATACTAATAACCGTAGTATCAAGTCATATCTACTTTTCAAAACAAGTCACAATACCTTTTAGAACTACATTTAAAGACTTCTAAATCAAGTGACTTTTTACTTTAAAACTTTAAGCAATTGATGCCTTCAAATCAATTTGCCTTTCTTCCTTTCAAGTCATTTTATCTTAATTTACATTGCTAGAGTAAACCATTCCTTTAACCTTCCATAAAACTATTATAACCAACATCCCATAAAGCCGTTATACTAACTTTATGCTTTAGACACTTACATTCTTCTTCATAACCAAGAGACTTAAACTTTCCAAAAACCAAGTATGATATACTTTCAAAAAGTACTTCAAGTCTCTTAACTTTAGAAACTAAGATATCCTTAATCTTTAAAACAAGTGAGTTAATTCCCTAACTCAACCAACTTGGACATTCTTAAAACAAGTCAAGGATATCAAATGAAACTAGATTCATCAAATCTCGTACGCCTACCGTACTATATATTTACAACTACTCATGCTCAAGACATATGAAAGTTCCACATACCTCTTCGGTTCAATCCACTTGCTATGTACAATATGTCGTACGTAGTATGTCAACCTATAATGACCCTAATACGTCTATTAACTTCTAACTTCAAACGTAGAATATTCTAAGTGCAAAGTCACTAAATTCTACGGTAAATCGGACAACACTTTCTTTGTTTCTACATACTTTTCCATCTTTTTCAAGGACCGAATAAATAACCAAACATGCCACATTTAAGGCTCAACAATGTAGTTAACAATAGGGGATTACACGCCTAATAGGACGTGTAAAATTCTGCCCCACAATTGATATCACACTAGTCCAAAAAGGCAATGCCATTCACGACCAATAGGTGTAACAATATATCATCCTTTTCCAATTCGTTTTCAATTCAAGTTGTTTAGTATAACATGTTATAAAGCCACAATCGATTATAACAACTACAATCTTCAAGTAGATAACATGCGACGATTCTAATTATCGACCAAATTGTATTTCAAATTCAAATGGCTCACAATGTCATTTCGGATTTAGGCTTCCACTATCCATATCACTTATCAATATTCAATACATATACTTCATGCTAGTTAAAATGTAAGGCTACAACAATATGAAATCTTATAACACTTAAGAGAACAAGATTGTTACCTTGACGAGCCTTAATCCAACTTCAAGATCCGAAGTCGCTCCCTAGCAACTTAAAGCCTCTCATTGACACTCCAATCCGCTACCTGAAGCCCTTAGAATATCACCAACATCTTTCCTTTAATTTCCAATCCAAACCTATGAAAGTGACTTAGGTTTTCACCTTGCGACTAATACAAAAACGATACTTTTTCGGGATATTTCTATTGAGATACCCTTACAATACCCTTAGGAACCTTGGTTTAAAGTATGGAGATTATAGAACAACAAACGAAAAATTTTCCTCTTGGAACCCTAGTGAACCCGAGAGCTCAATAATGAAGCACAAGATTTTATTGAAAATTTTACTAAGTGTGGGAACTTGTCTTGCTAGTAGTATGCTTAAGTAGCACTATGGAGGGTCAATATTAGAACATATGGGTGGCTTGGATGCATTCCACTAAAAGATCAAGCCAAGTGGCTCTTGACTAAGTCAACAATATCAAGCTCTAAGCCTAGCAAGACTTGGTCATCTTAACTTTGGTCAAATGACCATTAAACCCATGGTCCATTTCATCCAAGACCAACTAAGGGGGGGTGACACGTGTCGCCCTCCCATTCGTCGCAATATTTCGTTTTCCGACATTTCCATAATTTCGATAATTTTTTTACTAGTTTCAAATCTTAACATTTTTTATTCTTACGTACGTTCTTAAAACATATCCTGGAATTACGGGGTGTAACATTCTTCCCTCCTTAGAAACATTCATCCCCGAATGTTCTTTTGGAGTTAATCTTTTAGATAGCGACATAGTCTCATTTTACAACCCCTACATACCAATAATGCCACACGTGGCCACATAACAATGCTTATACTAAAACGTCAACCTGAACTCCAAACGTCGACGCCGATTATCTGCATAATACTTTTGCCGACTCTGAGCTGCTAACGGACTCTCCTGGATAAGCTTCACCTTATCTATAGCCTGCTGAATTAAGTCTGGGCCAGCTAACTGTACCTCGCCCACGTCGAACCAACCAATCGACGACCTACACTTCCGCCCATACAAAACCTCATATGGCGTCATCTGAATGCAAGAATGGTAGCTATTGTTATAAGCAAACTCAAAAAGAGGCAAGTGATCCTCCCAGATACCCCTGAAATCAAATAACACAGGCCCGCAGTATATCCTCAAGTGCCTAGATAGTATGCTCTGCCTGTCCGTCGGTTTGAGGGTGTAATGCAACACTGAGACTCACCTGCGTCCCTAACCTCTTCTGGAAAACCTCTAGAAGTTATCCGTAAACTGAGCTCATTTGTCTGACATCATAAATGTAGGAACCCCGTGCAGTCTCACAATCCCCTGCTATATAATCTAGCATAATTCTCAGCCGAGTAAGTGGTCCTAACCGGAAGAACATGGGTTGGTTTCGTCAGCCTGTTTACTATGACCCTCAAGGAGTCGCAATTCCTCTGAGTACGATGCCACCCTGTAACAAAAATCCATATTAATTACCTCTCATATCTAAGTTGGGATCTTAATCGCCTGTAGTATCCCATAGGGCTTCTGGTGTTCCACATTGACCTGCTACAAACTCGGACACTAAGCAACAACTCCGCTACAACCCTCTTCAGGTCATCTTAACCATACATACATCTGCGATCATGATACATCTTAGTCAACCCTGGATGAATAGAGTAACGAGCACTGTGTGCATCCCCAAGAATCTGCTGACGAAGTCCTGCAACATCGGGAGCACACAATCTGCCCTCGAATCTTAGCACCCCATCAGGCGCTACCTCAAATAAACTCTCCTCCTCTCGAAGAGTCGTATCTCGATACCGTATCATAACTGGATCCTCATATTATCGCCTCTTTTACCTTATCAACGACGGAAGACTCGGCAACCTCTCGAATCTAAACTCTATTAACCTTGGAAACAAATAATCGAACCCCTCGGCTCGGTAGCTGATGAATCTCACGGACCACGTCCTGTCTATCTGGCTGCCCACCTGACAGACTACCCATAGATCCACGACTAAGAGCATCTGTAACCGTCTCGACTTTCCCCGGGTGGTATAGGATATCAATATCACAATCCTTGAGTAACTCTAACCACCGTCTCTGTCGCAAATTCAGCTGCCTCTGTCTGAAGATATACCGGAGGCTCTTGTGATCTGCACAAATATCCACATGAAGTATATAAAAGGAATGCCTCCAAATATTCAAGTCACGATTAACTGCCGCCGATTCTAAATCGTGAGTAGCGTACTTCCTTTCATGCTTCCCTAACCGTCGAGAAACATAGGCTCTAACCTTATCGTGTTGCGTCAGCACACAACCTAGTCCAACACCCAAAGTGTTACAATAATACCCTAACCCTCTAGTCTCTCAGGAGGGGTTAGAACTGTAGTCGTGGTCAACTTATCTTCCAATAACTGGAAGCCTTTCTCATACTTGCGAAATATTCGGGTATCCTTAATCTCAATTATGGTTCCTGTTTCCCTTTCTCTGTTGCAACCAAACTTGGTCACTAACTTAGATATGATTCCTTTGCTTGCCTCATGGCTAATACTTTCTGTCAATCATAATTTAGGGGGGAGATTTCCTTGATCTCGTCAAGTAGTAATCCTATTATTCTCTCTCGGCTCATAGAGCTTATAATCAGGTGTTCAACCTCAATTTATGGTATTACATAATCTAATGGCTTGTCATGATTTCTTATCGTTCGAGTGTCTACTCGTCTTTCCTTTATAATTCATTTCAAGTTGCCCTGGGGCCTCTTACCTCTCCGTATTTTTCCTACTATCCTTCTCGTCAGTACCGATTTTTGTCACCTATCATCGAAGTGTTCCTACTGCTCATCATTCACTAATGGTCTCTACACTAGTCTGGGGTAATCATACCTCGTGCAACTTACATAACCATAGTTGCATTCTCTTTTATCATTATGGTCATAACCCTTCCTTATGCTTATTATTAGCAAAAGTATTTCTATCTTGATTCATAATCATACAGTTTTATGCATGCGTACTACCTGTATTTATATCCTTACGACACTTCCTCGATCATTTACTAACGTCGTTATCAATTACCCCACACAATATTTTTTTCCCACGGTTATCTAAAATTGTAACCCATGGCATAACGATACTGAAGACCTTACCAGTCTCCTATCCTTCGTCTAACAACATAGGTACACATAACCCCATAACACACGTGGGGGAGAGAACTTATCTCCCTTTCAAAATCTTAATCATCAAGCGCCACCTTATAATCCTATAGATTTTCAAAACCTACCAACGATGTCTTCTGTTTTCCGCAGGCATCACTCATACTTATCTTATTCTTGCTTGCGCGCTTTCCTAAAATTATCCGGAAGGTCGTGGCTCTGACCGCCACACCAAACCAACTCCAAGTACCCCCAAGGGCACTTAACATAAAACTCCTTCAAATTCCAGTATTACTTACCTTCTGCATCAATTTACCTCAAATGAACAAGTCACACAGACTTATTAAAAATAATGATGTCAAAGAAGGAATGATAATTCACTGGTTACCACCACTTCCCTTCCTTTCCACTCGATAATCGGCTTACCGGAAAACTAGAATCGAACAAATCTCTCTCTGCAGTCAACGTTGGCATAACAAGAGGCCAACTAGCCCGTACCCATAATGTCCTCAAAGTCTGTCATAACAGCTCTGCTAGGTCTGCTAGAGTCCGATGACTATATCGTCATCGGGAAATTATTATATACCCGCTCAGCTACCACCCATCACTCACGGGTGTAGTCACCTCGAAAGGTTCTCATGGATTCAGGCTTTATTCCTTTACACTTGGTTGCGCTCTTTCTCACTGGTCGTACTCTTTCCGTACTTCCAAACTTATACTAGCATACGTACATAATTTCCATACTAAATCTGGCCTCCAATCTTTAGAGTTACTAAATTAAACAATATAAGGCCATTTCCGGCTCTCACAACCTGGTTCCGGTGGAATGTGTCCACGAACCCGTAAAACGATTAACTAGACTTGGGCCTTGCACCCTCGTGACCCTGTCACGTAGAGGGACTACTACTAACTGATCCCATTCCATTTCAGGCTATGGGGCGACCCTTAATAGGTCCTCAATCCGACTCGGCGTCGCACTTAACTCTTATCTTTGGTCTGACTTAAATCTTATTGCCGAGAAGGCCTTATATACCTAAGGTCTCGGCGGTTATCAATATTCTTAGGCTCGCAATTTCCATGCTCCAAGCCTACCTTATCAGTCCCCCCGTAAACGTGTACAATAACTTCTCATAATACCATAATCGTGTTGTCTTGATCACAACAACCATACTTACTCCATACGGATCTCATCCGTACTCTTCTCTTTATCATACCACGTAGCTTAATCTATTAACATAGTCTTCCATTAAGTCCCTTAATTATAAATTCTCAGACAACTCATCATCTCCTAATTATCTCAAATTAGTACGAAAACCTTGATGAGAATTCATTAAATTGTTTCATACCTTCCCGGTATCTATTTAATCCTTACCAATCCGTGGTAATCCAAAATCATTCTAGCAACACGCGTCTGACCCTCATACATAAATCCGTATAGTTGTATGTCATAATACCAACTATGCTACAATTTTTACCAACCTGGATACGCAATCCACATAATCTTTCCTGGGTCACTGTTGCCTTTCTCGTAGCTGCAATCAACATAACTCGTTAGGGATAGACGACCATAACCACACAGCTCTATCGCACGATCTCAAAGTGAGAAGAATGGAAACCAATCCTAAATGTCCTGCAGTCTCCTGGTTATAGATGTGGTGCACAACACACCGATAACCAAGACTCTACTAGACACGGTCTGTAGACACTTTCCGAGGACTAACTGCTCTGATACCACTTTAGTCACGACCCGACCCCGGGCCCGCGACTAGTTCCCTACCTGGGCACCCATTTCAGGTATACATCAGAGAATAGCAGCGGAACATACACAACTCATAAAAATACTTAAACATTAAATATCAACAGGCTAGCCGATAAGGCCACCTTCCGTAAAATATACATAACCCAAAAACATCATTTACATCTTTTTTTTCTTTACAACCCAATCCACAAGACATGACTACAGACCTCTAAGAATGACAACTGTGACGGGATAGGGCCCCGCCATACCCCTGAATGTACAACAACAGACAATACCAGGGATCTGAACCAAGGATAAGCCTCCGGAGTAATGGAGTTTCTCAACAGTTGAACAGTGATCCTAAGAGTGAGGATCAACAACCTGTATACTCTACCTGCGACATGAACGCAGCCCCCCGAAGGAGGTCAGTACAACATGTACCAAGTATGTAAAACTGGAAAATACTGCAATTTACATCATAAGTCTAAAATAAAGTTGGAGACATGTATGATAATCAAATTACAGTACACTATGCCTTACTAACAATGAGAGTAAACAAGTGTATACTTTACTGCATAAAAATAGGAGGCTCATGATCAAAGTAGGGTCACCCGCCCGTAGTATCATTAAGCAATCCTACTCCTGAGACTATTTCACCCGCATAGGTCATGTGGACCCGCAATGAGGTCATCCGCCTCGCATGAGACTATTTCACCCGCATAGGACTATTTCACCCGCATGGGCCCGGTGAGCCCGCAATGAGTACAAACGCCACACTCGCATCATGAGTAGTAAATCCATGGAATAAGTAGTAACCCGGGGGTTTACCCCGCAGAATAACATAACCTAGCACAACCGGTTATCATGCATAACATAAGCACTACCGTCTTATCATACATAACATAAGAACCAACGGCTTATCATACATAACATAAGCAAGTTAAGAAATCCCCTAACTTCTTATTAGCTTTGTTCATATACACTCTCATTTTAGTTTACTTAAGGCACTAACATGTCATTATAAAATCCGGGAATTTAACCCAAAGTACTACGTACTTCTATTCTTTTAAAAAGACTCTTTTTCATATAAAACTTCCAAGATACTAATAACCGTAGTATCAAGTCATATCTACTTTTCAAAACAAGTCACAATACCTTTTATAACTACATTTAAAGACTTCTAAATCAAGTTACTTTTTACTTTAAAACTTTAAGCAATTGATGCCTTCAAATCAATTTGTCTTTCTTCCTTTCAAGTCATTTTATCTTAATTTACCTTGCTAGAGTAAACCATTCATTTAACCTTCCATAAAACTATTATAACCAACTTCCCATAAAGCCGTTATACTAACTTAATGCTTTAGACACTTACATTCTTCTTCATAACCAAGAGACTTAAACTTTCCAAAAACCAAGTATCATATACTTTCAAAAAGTACTTCAAGTCTCTTAACTTTAGAAACTAAGATATCCTTAATCTTTAAAACAAGTGATTTAATTCCCTAACTCAACCAACTTGGACATTCTTAAAACAAGTCAAGGATATCAAATGAAACTAGATTCATCAAAATCTAGTACGCCTACCGTACTATATATTTACAACTACTCATGCTCAAGAGATAGGAAAGTTCCACATACCTCTTCGGTTCAATCCACTTGCTAAGTCCAATATGCCGTACGTAGTATGTCAACCTATAATGACCATAATACGTCTATTAACTTCTAACTTCAAACGTAGAATATTCTAAGTGCAAAGCCACTAAATTCTATGGAAAATCGGACAGCACTTCCTTTGTTTCTACATACTTTTCCACCTTTTTCAAGGCCCGAATTCAATAACCAAACATGCCACATTTAAGGCTCAACAATGTAGTTAACAATAGGGGATTACACGCCTAATAGGACGTGTAAAATTCTGTCCCACAATTGATATCACACTAATCCAAAAAGGCAATGCCATTCACGGCCAATAGGTGTAACAACATATCATCCTTTCCAATTCCTTTTCAATTCAAGTTGTTTAGTATAACATGTTATAAAGCCGCAATCGATTATAACAACTACAATCTTCAAGTAGATAACATGCGACGATTCTAATTATCGACCAAATTGTATTTCAATTTCAAATGGCTCACAATGTCATTTCAGATTTAGGCTTCCACTATCCATATCACTTATAAATCTTTAATACATATACTTCATGCTAGTTAAAATGTAAGGCTACAACAATATGAAATCTTATAACACTTAAGAGAAGAAGATTGTTACCTTGACGAGCCTTAATCCAAAAGTCGCTCCCTAGAAACTTAGAGCCTCTCCTTGACACTCCAATCCGCCACCTGAAGCCCTTAGAAGATCACCAACATCTTTCCTTTAATTTCCAATCCAAACCTATGAAAGTGACTTAGGTTTTCACCTTACGACTAATACAAAAACGACACTTTTCCGGGATATTTCTATTGAGATACCCTTACAATACCCTTAGGAACCTTGGTTTAAAGTATGGAGATTATAGAACAACAAACGAAAATTTTTCCTCTTGGAACCCTAGTGAACCTGAGAGCTCAATGATGAAGCACAAGATTTTCTTGAAAATTTTACAAAGTGTGGGAACTTGTCTTGCTAGTAGTATGCTTAAGTAGCACTATGGAGGGTCAAGATTAGAACATATGGGTGGCTTGGATGCATTCCACTAAAAGATCAAGCCAAGTGGCTCTTGACTAAGTCAACAATATCAAGCTCTAAGCCTAGCAAGACTTGGTCATCGTAACTTTGGTCAAATGACCATTAAACCCATGGTCCATTTCGTCCAAGACCAACTAAGGGGGGTGACACGTGTCGCCCTCCCATTCGTCACAATATTTCGTTTTCCGACATTTCCATAATTCGGATAAATTTTTTACTAGTCTCAAATCTTAACATTTTTTAGTTCTTACGTACGTTCTTAAAACATATCCTGGAATTACGGGGTGTAACAGTACCGACAGTGATGAAGGATTCCACGGGTAATCTTCCATTTCGATTGATCCATGGACATGCTTATACGATGAGGGATTCCGGGGCATGCAACCATGATGCGGGTTAAACTCCCGGATGCTATTATTACTCCATGGACTAGCTCTTCATGAAGACATACCCGAGATGAGGGATTTCACTGGCATGTTTTATACTATTATTATTCCATGGATTAGCTCTCCATGAAGTCATGTACCCGAGATGAGGGATTCCACGGGCATGATATATATATATATATTGCATATGTGCACGCCGACAGTGATGTAGGATTCCACAGGCGTGTTACATATATATATGTTTTACACTTGCGGCTATCGGCAGTGATGGAGGATTCCACGGGCACGCTTTGATGTTTGCGGGCTTGAGACCCTTACTGGACTGTGTAATAATTTTGAGGGCTTGCGTCCCTAGCCTTCGTGTGACGATTGTTCATGTGTTGAAATAGTCTTTAAAAGGTAAAATTGACTTTCATTACTTTCGTTTTGGCAAGGCACGATTGTACTGTTAATTTGATTATCATACTTGTCTCTATCTTTATATATCTAGACTTTATGATTTAAATTACAGTACTTTCAGTTTTACATACTTGGTACATATTTTGTACTGACCCCCTTTCCTCGGGGGGCTGCGTTCATGCCGCATGTAGAGTTAAACAGGTTGCTGATCCTCACTCTTAGGATCACTGTTTAGTTGTTGAGAAGCTCCATTACTCCGGAGGCTTATCTTTGGTGCAGATCCCTGGTATTGTCGGTTTTTGTACATTCAGGGGTATGGCGGGGTCCTGTCCCGTCACAATTGTTATATCAAAATTCTTAGAGGTCTGTAGTCATATCTTGTGGGTCGGTTTGTAAAGAAGAAAGATGTAACTGCTTTTGGGCTTATGTATGTTTTTCGGAAGGTGGTCTTATCGGCTATCCTGTTGATATTTCATGAATAGTATTTTATGAGTTTTATGTATGTTCCGCTGCTATTCTCTGATGTATACATATGAGGGGTGCCCAGGTAGGGCACCAGTCGCGGGCTCGGGGTCGTGTCGTGACAAAAGTGGTATCAGAGCAGTTAGTCCTCGGAAAGTGTCTACAGACCGTGTCTGGTAGAGTCTTGGTTATTGGTGTGTTGTGCACCACATCTATAATCAGGAGGCTTCAGGACATTTAGGATTGGTTTCCATTCTTATCTCTCTGAGATCGTGCAGTAGAGCTGTCTTATTAGGTTGAATCCTCTCTGACCTATTCTTATGTTTCAGTTATGCCTCTACGGAAGGCGACCAGGGCCCAGAATGGCAAGGCAGCAGCAGGAGCTGCTAGTGGTACACAGAGGGTTACTAGGACTCAGGCCCAGACTATGCCTGAGGTTGTGGCCCAGGCGACGAGTTCAGTTACGCCGACAGTATTAGAGGAGCCGAGAGCATCCGCAGCTCCAGAGGTTCTGATACCTGAGCCTCTAATCACGCAGTCAGGGGCAGAGTATAGAGATTATGGGGAGCAGGTCAGGTTATTGACTAGCATAGTGGCGGCGACAGCGAGCAGTAGCTAACCCAGAGCGGGCGGTTTGAGGATTCGGATTTTCTGTGTAACTGTATACCCGTATTTCCAGAGTATGTACGTGAGGCGTCGACAAAAGTTTAAGCCTTAAAGAAGACTAAGGGACGAAATTTTGTGCACAACTAGCAAAAGAATCGCTCCGACTAAACGTTTCCGGACTTTGCGAAGGGAAAATTACGGCTATGTCATTTATTATTTTTGCGGATTTTTCCGAGAGATGAAATATTTTGGACCAACAAGTGGACGATTTTTGTGGGCGTTTTTGGCCTTGTTTCTAGTCAAGGAGTTGGTAGGATATTTTGTGTAGTAGATGAGCAAGTGGGACCCACAAACACTTGTCCAAATCTTGACCCTCCACTTGCCCCCACTTGGCTCAATCTTGGCCATTGAATGTCCTATAAATACCCCTCTAATGCAAGACCATTTCTTCATCCACACTTGTGAAATTCCAAGGAAAATACTCCCTCCCCTTTGTGTAGTTTTCGTCCAAAGCCTCCCCTCCCCTGAGAGCCCTACTAAACCCCCTTGCCTAGTTGTTTTCGTAAAATACCCCCCCCCCTTGGTAGAAAAGTTGTCTCCTAGTAGTGTTGTTATACCAAAATACCTTGGCCCAAATACCTTGTAGTATTCCAAGGTTACACCTATACTAAAAGCCCAGAAATACTATTATACTTCCCTTCAGTCACAAACGAAACCCTAAAGAAAATCTTCATAGCGGGTTGAAGTATTAAGAAGAAGTTGCGTAGAACTTCTAAGGGTTGTTTGGAGCGGGTTGGAGCGTTCAGAATAGGAGCTAAACGTTGCTCAGGATCGACATATAAACTTGGATAATTTTGGGCTTATCGAGGTAAATACTCTTGTCCTTCTATTGTAATTGGAAATTACATATTGTAGTTGTATAGAAGTGAGTATAAGACGTATATAAGGATGGTATAAAAGAAGAGAATTGAATTGAAATCACATCAGAAGAATATTAAAGAAGAAGACTGAACTGTACTTACATAGGACTGTATTTACAGTAGAATTGTGTAGTTTGACGGGTAGGGAAGTGCTGCCCAATTTTTTCCGTAGAATAAGGAATCTGTATCTAGAATTATTCTACAGAGTAGTCTAGACGTTGATAGACTTGTATGACCGTTATAGGTTGAAGTACTGCAAGTAGCGTATTCTACTAGAAGGGTGGAAAAGGCTAGCCAGATTACAATACTTTGGAGCTATTTGCTAATAGTCGATAATCGTCGCGAGGTATGTGATTCTTCCTATCCTCTTGAGCATGATATTTTAAAAGAATATATATATAGTACGGTAGACGTACGTGTGTTAACTGAACGTAGTTTTACGGCAATGTCTTTTGACTTAAGCCTGAATAATAAGAATCTTGAAGTATTTCAAAAGAATTAAGAATCGTTTTGAAAGAAGAGTAATACTTGGTTTTAAAAGCTCAAGAGTTATACTAGCTTTATGGGAAGTTAGGTATAACGACTTAAGAGAGATAAAAAGAATGGTTTATTGATTTTAAAGAAGTTAAGAGACTTGATCTTAAAAGATAAGAGACCTGACTTAATTGAATTAATATGAATTTTGTTAAAAAGAGTGAAACCTCATTCGTGAGTAATGAGTACTTGGTTTTTAAAAGGAATAATGTTTTACTGATTTCGGAAATCAGAATAAGTATCGAACAAACCACAGCAGCGCTAATAAAGGGAAATGTATTGACTAATAAAGTGTTATTAAAAAAAACAGTAGAAACCTCCATCTGCATAGAAGCTAAGATGAGACAAAATGATATTACATTTCCTAGATCATGGCTGCTTTAATAAGATTGTTATAAACAAGAATAAACCTACTCACACATAAGGCATATGTTTCTCAATTTGTTTTAAAGGAGAATTATATTATTAAGTGATTAAAACTATGAACTACGAAACCTTTCGAAAATGAGAAACTTGAGCATTTGAAATTAGGCAAACCTGAACGTTTGGAAAATAATGTTGTTACTTGATTTTACAAAAGGGAAGTGTTTTGGTTTACTTAAAGATAGTCACCCTATTTTTTTTACTACGGGTATTGTGTGACTTTTGTGAAAGAAACGGATCTTTTAAAGAGTTAATGTATGTAGTACTTTGGGGTTAAAACCCGGATTTGTTGAACTTGCCTATGCTTGTGGTGATAACCTTTGTTGTGCAAATATTGTATTTCTGTGCTACCGCGTCTCTCGTTGGAGGGCCGGCTATCTGGCTGATTGATGGACATACTGACACGATGGGTGGCCCACGAGTATGCTTCCATTTTAATTGTTATCTGGTTATTTCCTTTTGGACATACTGACACGATGGGTGGCCCACGGGTATGCTTCCATTAGAAGTATGATCTTGTTATTTGTTTTGGACATACTGACACGATGGGTGGCCCACGAGTATGCTTCCATTCTTGTTTGTTATCTTGTTATTTCCTTTGGACATACTGACACGATGGGTGGCCCACGGGTATGCTTCCATTAGGATGGTTCCATGGCCATGCTTATACCGAGGTAAGATGCCAGGGCATGCGGCCGTTGTGCGGGTTAAACTCCCGGGTTACATTTGAGTGATGACTTGAGGGCGTGAGTCCCTGACTTGACATAACTATTTTTATGTTGTGAACTGTAGCGCGGTTATCATACATGTCTCCTGTTTTATATGGACTATTATGATTTCATTTTCAGTATTTTCAGTTTCACATACTTGGTACTGTTATCGACCTCCTTCGGCGTTCATGCCGCAGGTAGAGATACATCGGTTGTTGATCCTCGCTCTTAGGATTACCGTCCAGCATATTGGGAAGCTCCGTTTCTCCGGTGGCTTATATTTTGGTATGTTCCCTGAGTTGTAGGTTCTTGTACATTCAGGGGTATGGCGGGGCCCTGTCCCGTCATAGTTGTTGTCACATTCTTAGAGGTCCAGAGTGCATGCAAGTGTGGTTGTAAAGGATGTAACTGCTCAAACTTTGTATATATATATATGCGAAAGTCGAATTTCTCTCGGATAAAATGTGTCTCATTTTACAATTGTTTCATGTCTTGTTTTTATGTTCACGATTTCTCCGATGTATGACTACTTGGGTGCCCGTAAGGCACGATCACGCCCCGAACAGGTCGTGACAAAAGTGGTATCGAGCGATTAATCCTCTGAAAGTGTCTACGCACTGTCTAGTAGAGTCTTGATTATCGATGTGTTGTGCACCACATCTATAATCAGGAGGCTGCAGGACATTTAGGATTGGTTTCCATTCTTCTCATTCTGAGATCGTGCCTTTAGAGCTGTGTTATAAGTTGGACCCCTCTGACGTATCTCATTTTTACCAGTTATGCCTCCGCGCAAGGCAACCCGGGCCCAGATGGGCAAGGCAGCCGAGGGAGCTGCTAGTAGAGTACAGAGGAGTACGAGGGCGCAGGCCCGGTCTTTACCTGAGATAGTGCTTCAGACGGCGAGTTTTGCGACGCCGCCAGCCCCAGCAGAGTTTAGAGCCGCAGCAGTGGCTGCTGAGACCACAGTACCTGAACCTCCAGTCCCACAGCCTGGAGCAGAGGAGATGGGTTACAAGGAGATGGCCCAGTTATTGGCCAGGATAGTGGCAAGGCACGAGGATAAGCTGGATGCAGCGATTCCGGTTCCAGTAGTACCCATGGTTCACCCGAGATCGGATAGTTTGAGGCTACGGGACTTTCTGAGTTGTAGCCCGCCAGAGTTCTACGGGTCGAGGCCTGAGGATGATCCACAGGAGTTCATCCGACAGTTACAGCGGATCATGAGAGTGATCAAGGCTTCAGAGACCGAGTCGGTGGTCTTAGGTTCGCATCGGCTGCGTGATACTGCAGTCGACTGGTTTGATTCGTGGGAGCTGTCCCGGGGAGAGTATGCACTTCCAGCAGTTTGGGACGAGTTCTCAGGGGCATTTCTTGCACATTTTTTGCCTCCACAGATGAGAAGGGCTCGCCGGCGATTCTTGACGTTGAGGCGGCCGCGACGGTCGGGAGTACAATGTGGAGTTTGACTCATTAGCTCGGTACGTCCCCGCATTGGTAGCCGACATGGAGGACAGAGTGCACCGCTACGTCACCGGGCTTGATGACTACTTGGCAGAGGCTTGTTCGGGTGTAGCTCTTCAGCCGGGCATGGACATTGCCCGCATACAGGCTTATGCACTGGGATGTGAGGAGCGGAGAGGTCGATGGAATGACCGAGATCAGCAGAAGAGGGCGAGAACAGCAGGGTCTTTTGGCGACTTTCGAGGCGGACCGCCTCAGCAGCAGACTAGTTATGCGCCCGCCCGATCTGAGTGGTCCTCCACAATCTTCGTGGCATCCAGAGTATTCGGGAGCGGTCGTGGCTCCAAGGATTCAGATTTCGGGGAGCGGGTGTTAGCAGTGAAGCCACCCCTACCTCGTTGTGGCCGTTGTGGTAGACTCCATAATGGGGAGTGTCGTGCTAGTTCGGGAGTTTGTTTTACATGCGGCCAGCAGGGCCATTTTGCGAGAAACTGTCCGACCGGAGGTAGCACTGGTGGGATAGAACAGACTACGGGATCTATGGCTGGTTCATCACCTTCTACAGCTATGCGCCCTGCAGTGCAGGCCTATGATTAGAGTGAAGCGGTAGATGCAGGTATAT
Organism: Przewalskia tangutica; assembly: GCA_029844215.1. Taxonomy (NCBI): domain Eukaryota; kingdom Viridiplantae; phylum Streptophyta; class Magnoliopsida; order Solanales; family Solanaceae; genus Przewalskia; species Przewalskia tangutica. The sequence goes on from CM056718.1 coordinate 113,857,808, forward strand.
CCTTAACCCTCTAGAGTTTTGTATGCTTGAGATGATGATCTTATTATTGTGTGCTATGTATGGATAGCGTTGTGTTAATTGTGAGTTAGAAAACATGGTTAGTTGAAAGGGATACGTATGGGGACATGGAAGGTATGAACCTTAGAATATTACATGTTGAGACCTTAGATGTAAGGTCGTCTCGAGTAAAGGATTTTGCAAATGATCCTTGTCGGAGTGCTCTATATGACTAGGGTGTATTAGCATGATAAGTCCATGGGTAGTGTGAGATGGAAGTGGTAGCTTTCATGACGTGAATTAGTAAGATTGTTCCGTATCGGGAAACAAGTATTTGGCGCGATAGCAGGTCGAGTTGAGTACCGATCGCGGGTCAACCCGCGACCTGTATTGTGGTCGGGTTAGTTCTGGGTGGTCCCGCCGGGTGGTAGGGTCACGAGGGTGCTAGGCCCAAGTTTAGATGACCATCGTATGAGTTCGTGGATATGTTCGACCAGAATCGGATCGTGAAGGCCGGGAATGACCTTAAAGAATATTGAGGCTAGTAAGATGACCAAGTTTGGAGGTAGTGACTCCAGAAATTTTGGGAACTGAAGTATGGTACGTATACTAGAAGAGTTCAAGTGTTCGAGAAGAGTACGATGAGTAAGGAAAGAAGTGAACATATGCTGAGAGAATAGAAATGATCATTACTTTTGTGAAGTAAAGGTGCGAAGGGAATATCTTTTAGACCTGGGGTGGGAGCTTTTGTAATGCTAGAGGTGATTCCTCGTTGACTTGGGTTAAGTAATTGCGCGTGTGTTATTTTGTGGCCAGGTGTGGCATTGGCAACTTGTTAAGAGGAACTTTATCGTTATCTGTCTTGAGAAGGAACATTCGGGACGAATGTTTCTAAGGAGGGGAGAATGTTATACCCCGTATTTCCAGAGTATGTACGTGAGGGCGTACGTACAAAAGTTTAAGCCTTAAAGAAGACTAAGGGACGAAATTTTGTGCACAACTAGCAAAAAGAATCGTTTTCCGACGAAACGTTTTTCGGACTTTGCGAAGGGAAAATTACGGCTATGTCATTTATTATTTTTGCGGATTTTTCCGAGAGATGAAATATTTTGGACCAACGAGAGGGCGACACTTGTCACCCTCAAGTGGACGATTTTTGTGGGCGTTTTTGGCCTTGTTTCTAGTCAAGGAGTTGGTAGGATATTTTGTGTAGTAGATGAGCAAGTGGGACCCACAAACACTTGTCCAAATCTTGACCCTCCACTTGCCCCCCACTTGGCTCAATCTTGGCCATTGAATGTCCTATAAATACCCCTCTAATGCAAGACCATTTCTTCATCCACACTTGTGAAATTCCAAGGAAAATACTCCCTCCCCTTTGTGTAGTTTTCATCCAAAGCCTCCTCCCCTCGAGAGGCCCTCACGAAACACCCCCTTGCCTAATTGTTTTCGTAAAATACCCCCCCCCCCTTGGTAGAAAAGTTGTCTCCTAGTAGTGTTGCTATACCAAAATACCTTGGCCCAAATACCTTGTAGTATTCCAAGGTTACACCTATACTAAAAGCCCAGAAATACTATTATACTTCCCTTCAGTCACAAACGAAACCCTAAAGAAAATCTTCATAGCGGGTTGAAGTATTAAGAAGAAGTTGCGAACTTCTAAGGGTTGTTTGGAGCGGGTTGGAGCGTTCAGAATAGGAGCTAAACGTTGCTCAGGATCGACATATAAACTTGGATAATTTTGGGCTTATCGAGGTAAATACTCTTGTCCTTCTATTGTAATTGGAAATTACATATTGTAGTTGTATAGAAGTGAGTATAAGACGTATATAAGGATGGTATAAAAGAAGAGAATTGAATTGAAATCACATCAGAAGAATATTAAAGAAGAAGACTGAATCAGATTTACATGTGATCTGATTTAGAGAATTGTGTAGTTTGACGGGAAGTGCTGCCCAATTTTTTCCGTAGAATAAGGAATCTGTATCTAGAATTATTCTACAGAGTAGTCTAGACGTTGATAGACTTGTATGACCGTTATAGGTTGAAGTACTGCAAGTAGCGTATTCTACTAGAAGGGTGGAAAAGGCTAGCCGGATTACAGTACTTTGGAGCTATTTGCTAATAGTCGATAATCGTCGCGAGGTATGTGATTCTTCCTATCCTCTTGAGCATGATATTTTAAAAGAATATATATATAGTACGGTAGACGTACGTGTGTTAACTGAACGTAGTTTTACACGCAATGTCTTTTGACTTAAGCCCAATAATAAGAATCTTGAAGTATTTCAAAAGAATTAAGAATCGTTTTTATAGAATAGTAATACTTGGTTTTAAAAGCTCAAGAGTTATACTAGCTTTATGGGAAGTTAGGTATAACGACTTAAGAGATAAAAGAATGGTTTATTGATTTTAATGAAGTTAAGAGACTTGATCTTAAAAGATAAGAGACTGACTTAATTGAATTAATATGAATTTTGTTAAAAGAGTGAAACCTCATTCGTGAGTAATGAGTACTTGGTTTTTAAAAGGAATAATGTTTCTTGATTTGAAATCGAATAAGTATCGAACAAACCACGCAAGCGCTAATAAAGGGAAATGTATTGACTAATAAAGTGTTATTAAAAACAAGAGAAACCTCCATCTGCATAGAAGCTAAGATGAGACAAAATGATATTACATTTCCTAGATCATGGCTGCTTTAATAAGATTGTTATAAACAAGAATAAACCTACTCACACATAAGGCATATGTTTCTCAATTTGTTTTAAAGGAGAATTATATTATTAAGTGATTAAAACTATGAACTACGAAACCTTTCGAAAATGAGAAACTTGAGCATTTGAAATTAGGCAAACCTGAACGTTTGGAAAATAATGTTGTTACTTGATTTTTGTAACGACCCGTTCAAGCATCGTGCCTTATCCCGCACCCTAGTGACACAACATCGAGAAAACCAAATGGAAAATAAAACTTTAAACAAGAAACAAGATATATGATCATAAACAAAGCCAACCCAACGGTTACCTTCCAATAACATATATAAATACAACTCTTTCAAAACGAATGCAGTTTAATCATTTTTACAAACCCCGCCACAACAGCAGATTACAGCACTTAAGATTTACAATAACTATGACGGACAGTGGCTCGCCATACCCTCAATGTACAAGAACCTACAACTCAGGAACACATACCAAAAGATAAGCCTCCGAGAAACGGAGCTTCCTAAAACGCTGAATCGAGATCCTAAGAGCGAGGATCCACGACCATGTACCTCTACCTGCGGCATGAACGCAGCTCAAGGAGGTCAAGACAACAGTACCAAGTATGTGAAATCAGAAATATCAGAAATGAAATCATACTAGTCTATATAAAGGAGACATGTATGATAACCAAACTACGATTCACAACATAAAAGCCATGTCGATCGGTGACTCACGCCCTCAAGTCATCACTCAAATATAACTATGGGTCTCACGCCCACAACATCAATCATGTTCGCATCATGGCCGCATGCCCCCGGAATTCTGCATCGGTGTAGACATGTCCATGATGCAACAATAATACCAATGCCCCATGGCCACATGCCCCTGACTGCGACGGTGTGACACGTCCATGTGACATCAACAATAATATACTGGGTGATCAACCCTGCCGCATGGCCACATGCCCCCGGAATTCTACCTCGGTGTAGACATGTCCATGTAACCACAATAACAATATATCGGGTAATCAACCCTGCCGCATGGCCACATGCCCCCGGAATTCTACCTCGGTGTAGACATGTCCATGTGACATCAACAATAAGACAGTAATCAAAATGGAAACATACCCGTGGAATTCTCCGTCACTGCCAGCACGTCCAAGTAAGTTCTCAACAAGTCAACCGGCCCTCTATCGAGAGACGCGGTAACACAGAAATACAACACTTGTACAACAAAGGCTATCATCACAAGCATAGGCAAGTTTCACACAACTCAAAGTACTTTCACATAAGTCACACAATACCCGTAGTATAAAAATCGTGACTATCTTTTTAAGTAAACAAGACACTTCCCCTTTTGTAAAATCAAGTAACAACATTATTTTCCAAACGTTCAAATTTGCCTAATTTCAAATGCTCAAGTCACTTATTTTTAGAAAGGTTTCATAACTCATAGTCTTAATCTCTTTTAAAACAATTGAGTAACATATGTCATATATGTGAGTAGTTTATTCTTGTTTATAACGATCTTATTACAGCAGCCATGATCTAGAAAATGTAATATCATTTTGTCTCATCTTAGCTTCTATGCAGATGGAGTTTTCTACTGGTTTTAATACAACACATCATTATTCAATACATTTTCCTTTATTAACGCTGCAGTGGTCTGTCGATACACATTCTGATTTCCAAATCAAGAAACATTATCCCTTTAAAAACCAAGTACTCATTACTCACGAATGAGGTTTCACACAAACATCCACATTAAAACAAATAAGTTAAGTCTCTTAACTTCTAACATCAGTAAACCATTTTCTTACCTACATAAAGCTGTTATAACCAACTTCCCATAAAGCCGTTATAACACTTTATGTTTAAACCAAACAAATACACTTAGCAACCAGACGCCCACCGTACTACATAGTTACACACATATCATGCTAGAACAGATAGGAAGAGGTTCACATACCTCGCGACGAGTATCGACAATAAGCAAAGTGCTCCAAGTACTACAACCTTGCTAGCCCTTTCCACTCCTCAAGTAGAATACGCTACTCTTAGTACTTCCACCTATAAGGCCACAAACGTCTATTAACTTCTAACCGCACGGCCCATATTCTACGTAAAATTCGGCAGACCTCTCCCCGCAACAACGTAAATCTCCTCCTCTATCGAGGCCGGCTACCAAGCCAACCAGGGGGGGGGGGTTTACACGTCTAACCGGACGTGTACAATTCTACTCAAAGAATACTACACAAGTCTACCGCACATACCCTATGTAAATACACATTCTTCTTTTCTTTACTCTTCAGCTTAAGTCAAAAGACATTGCCAAATACAAAGTTCAGTTCTACATATAGTATACTTCAACTATATATTCCTACAACATGTAATCTCCAATTACAATAAGGGGACAAGAATATTTACCTCGACAAGCCCAAAATTATCCAAGTTATAATGTCGATCCTGAGCAAGGTTTAGCTCCTACTCCGCGTGCTCCAATCCGCTCCAAACAACCCTTAGAAGTTCTAACCAACTTCTACTCAAATACTTCAACCAAAAATGAAGATTTCCTTAGGGTTTCGGTGTGAGACTAAAAGGACAAAAGGTAGTATTTCCTGCTCTACGATAGAGGTAACTTTTGGAATACAACAAGGTAAAGGCTAAGGTATTTTGGGCATTATAACAATACTTGAGAAGTATTTCAATACCACAAGGAAGGGGTATTATACTAAACAACTAGGCTAGTGGGTACCCCACGCTAGCACCACAGGGAGTGAGGCTCTCGCCACAAGGCCACTCGAGGGAGGGGAAGGCTTAGGACGAGAACACTCAAGAGGGGAGGGAGAGTTTTCAAGGCTAAGACAAGTGAAGAGTGGATGAAGAAGTTCATCTCTAAGGGGGGGTATTTATAGGAAACCAAAAGCCAACCAATGGCCAAGATCAAGCCATGTGCAAGGCAAGTGTATGGCCTTGATCAAGCCAAGTGCACCCTAACCCCTACTCCACAAAACAAGGCACAAAACATGGCACCAAACAAGCCACAAAACAAGGCCAAAACAAGGAGCCAATAGGGCACAAAACGTGAGCCAAAAGATCAAGCCAAACGTGAACCACATCGTGCACTTGGACGCCCACTTGCTTCCAATGTGAGGGTGACACATGTCACCCTCCCGTTGGTCCAAAATGTTTCGTCTCTCGGAAAAATCCGCAAAAATTAAAAGGACACAACCAAATTTTCCCTACGAAAGTCGTGGAAACGCTTTCGTCAAAAACGACTCTAACCGTTGTGCGCACAAAGGTAAAATCGCCAAGCCACCGTGGGGTGAAACGTGTCGAACTCCTACTGGTCCATAATGATTCATCTTCAGAAAATATCCAAAATGGCCAAAATCTCAAAATCAAAGCTGGCCCACAAAATCAGAATTTCTCCCGGGCCCCACGTGACCATTTCCGAAAATAAAATCTCAAAATTCTAATATAATTTAAGAAGCCCAAATTCCAAATCTGGGAACCCAATTCCCATCAACGAACATTTTTCTTTACAAAACCTAAACTTTTTCCGTGGAAAATCACCTCTTTCTTCCTTTCCAATCTTTCTGTCGTGCTCTCGTACGTACGTCCTCGCATACATACCCTGAGAATACGGGGTATAACATTCTCCCCTCCTTAGAAACATTCGTCCCGAATGTTCCTTCTCAAGACGGATATCGGTGAAGTTCCTCTAACAAGTTGCCAACGCCACAGCTTGGCCACGAAATAACGCACGTTCTCTTCTTTCCTTACTCGTCGTGCCCTTCTCGAACACTCAAACTCTTTCTAGTATCCGTACCACACTTCCGTCAACGCTTCTGTTACCAACCCTTGGAGTCACTACCTCCAAACTTGGTCATCTTGCTAACCTCGATCTTCTCTAAGGCCGTTCCCGGCCTCCACGATCCGCTCGTCGAACATATCCACCAACTCATACGATGGTCATACAAACTGGGCCTAGCATCCTCGTGACCTACCACCGCGGACCACCTAACTGACCCCACCTAATCCGCTACGGTTGACCCGTATCACGCCCTCAACCCGACCCACAATCGCGTCACGCCTTGTTCCCCGACACTAACAATCTCGCTAAATCACATCATGAAAGCTACCACTTCCATCTCACATTACCCATGGACTGATCACTCACAAAAAAAAAAAACCCACGTATACTACGCACTCTGATAAAGGTCAAACATAAAACGAATCTTTTACTCAAGACGACCTTACCTCTAAGGTCTCAATCGTGACAGTCTAGGGCTCACACTTACCATGCCCCCATACTTATCCTCCCAACTAAGCATGTTTTCTAACTCACAATTAACACAACGCTTATTCGTACATAGCACATAATAATGAGACCATCATAACAAGCATACCAAAACTCTAGAGGGTTAAGGATATACCTGAAGCTACCGCTCCACTCTAATCATAGGGGCCGCAGGCGCATAATCGTAGGCGCGATGAACCACCCATCGATCCGTAGGCCGAGTCGTAACATCCGTGCTACCCTTGGTCTGACAGCCGCAAAATGGCCCAACTGCCGCAAAATAACAAGCTCCCCGCACCACGACACTCCCGAAATGCGTCTACCACATCGACCACACCGAGGTAGGGGTGACCGTGATCCGCCAACACCCTTACTTCCGCGAAACTCGAACCTCGAGCTCGACCGCTCCCGAATACTCGATGCTCAAGGTTGTGGAGGACCACTGCATCGGGCGGAGGTACAAAACTAGTATGCCGAGGCGGTCCGCCTCGAAGTCACCAAAGGACCTCGTTGTTCTCGCCCTCTTCTCGCCGATCTCGTCATTCCGTCGACCTCTCCGTGCCTCACATCCCAGCATGAGCTCGCATGCGGCAATGTCCATGCCCTACCAAGAGCTACTCCCGAACATGCCTCGACATGTAATCATCGAGCCTCGTAACATATCGGTGCACTCGATCCTCCATACTAGCTACCAACGCTGACGCACGCCAATGAGTCGAACTCACATTGTACTCCCGAACCGTCACGCTCTGTCTAAGCATCAAAATTGTTTACCGCGCCCTCTCATCCGCGAGGCAAGAAGTGAGTGAGGAAAGCCCCAAAACTCATCCCATACTGGAGTGCATGCTCTCCCGAAAGCTCCTATGAATCAAACCAATCGATCGCGTATCACGCACCGATGCGAACCAAAGGTCACAGACTCGGTCTCAAGCCTTGATCACCCGCATGATCCGTCAGAATCGCCGGATGAACTCCTCGCGATCATCCTCGTGCCTCGACCCATAAAACTCGCGCTAACTCGTAAAGTCCCGTAGCCTCAAACTATCTGCCGGGGTGAACCATCAGCTATCGAATCGAATCGCCGTGATCCATTTATCTCATATCTGCCACGACTTCGCCAAAGAATCGCCATCTCCTTGTAACCCATCTCCTCTCGCCCCTGCATCGTGGATCGAGGCTCGTGTATCGCGGTCTCAGCAGCCATTGCCGCGCTCTAACTCTCGCTGGGCCGGGCGTCCACAAAACCCGCCGTCAAGCACAACCTCGTGCATCGCTCGGGCTCGCGCCTCGCATTCTCAGATCTCACTAGCGGTTCTCTCTGTCTTGCCCTTCGTGGCTCTGGTTGCTCTGCGGAGGCATAATCGTAAAAACGAGATACGCCAGGGTCCAACTTACAACACCTCTAAGGCACGATCTCGTAATGAGAAGAATGGAAACTAACCCTAAATGTCTCAGCCTCACGATTATAGATGTGGTGCACAACACATCGATAATCAAGACTCTACTAGACACGGTGCAGACACTTTCCGAGGATTAATCGCTCGATACCACTTTTGTAACGACTGCCCGGCCCGCATCGTGCCTTATCCCGGGCACCCTAGTGACACAACATCAGAGAAAACCAACGGAAAATAAAACTTTAAACAAGAAACAAGATATATGATCATAAACAAAGCAACCCAACTGTTACCTTCCAATAACATATATAAATACAACTCTTTCAAAACGAATAGCTTTAATCTTTTTACAAACCCCGCCTACAACAAGATTTTACATGCACTTAAGATTTACAACAACTATGACGGGACAGGGCCCCGCCATACCCCTGAATGTACAAGAACCTACAACTCAGGGAACACATACCAAAAGATAAGCCTCCGGAGAAACGGAGCTTCCCAAAACGCTGAACTGAGATCCTAAGAGCGAGGATCCACGACCGATGTACCTCTACCTGCGGCATGAACGCAGCCCGCCGAGGTCAAGACAGTACCAAGTATGTGAAATCAGTAAATATCAGAAATGAAATCATACTAGTCTATATAAAGCAGGAGACATGTATGATAACCAAACTACAGTTCACAACATAAAAGCAGTCATGTCCAGTCAGGGACTCACGCCCTCAAGTCATCACTCAAATATAACTATGGGTCTCACGCCCACAACATCAATCATGTTCGCATCATGGCCGCATGCCCCCGGAATTCTGCATCGGTGTAGACATGTCCATGATGCAACAATAATACCAATGCCCCATGGCCACATGCCCCCGGAATTCCAGACGGTAGACACGCCCATGTGACATCAACAATAATATACTTGGGTGATCAACCTCGCCGCACGCCACATGCCCCCGAATTCTACCTCGTAGACATGTCAATGTTACCATAATAACAATATATACCGTAATCAACCCTGCCGCATGGCCACATGCCCCCGGAATTCTACCTCGGTGTAGACATGTCCATGTGACATCAACAATAAGACAGTAATCAAAATGGAAACATACCCGTGGAATTCTCCGTCACTGCCAGCACGTCCAAGTAAGTTCTCAACAAGTCAACCGGCCCTCTATCGAGAGACGCGGTAACACAGAAATACAACACTTGTACAACAAAGGCTATCATCACAAGCATAGGCAAGTTTCACACAACTCAAAGTACTTTCACATAGGTCACACAATACCCGTAGTATAAAAATCGTGACTATCTTTTTAAGTAAACAAGACACTTCCCCTTTTGTAAAATCAAGTAACAACATTATTTTCCAAACGTTCAAATTTGCCTAATTTCAAATGCTCAAGTCACTTATTTTTAGAAAGGTTTCATAACTCATAGTCTTAATCTCTTTTAAAACAATTGAGTAACATATGTCATATATGTGAGTAGTTTATTCTTGTTTATAACGATCTTATTACATCAACCATGATCTAGAAAATGTAATATCATTTTGTCTCATCTTAGCTTCTATGCAGATGGAGTTTTCTACTGGTTTTAATACAACACATCATCATTCAATACATTTTCCTTTATTAACGCTGCAGTGGTCTGTCGATACACATTCTGATTTCCGAAATCAGTAAAACATTATCCCTTTAAAAACCAAGTACTCATTACTCACGAATGAGGTTTCACACAAACATCCACATTAAAACAAATAAGTTAAGTCTCTTAACTTCTAACATCAAGAAACCATTTTCTTACCTACATAAAGTCATTATAACCAACTTCCCATAAAGCCGTTATAACACTTTATGTTTAAACCAAACAAATACACTTAGCAACCGTGACGCCCACCGTACTACATAGTTACACACATATCATGCTAGAACAGATAGGAAGAGGTTCACATACCTCGCGACGAGTATCGACAATAAGCAAAGTGCTCCAAGTACTACAACTTGCTAGCCCTTTCCACTCCTCAAGAAGAATACGCTACTCTTAGTACTTCCACCTATAAGGCCACAAACGTCATTAACTTCTAACCGCACTGCGGTTCCATATTCTACGAAAATTCGCAGACCTCCACCCGCAACAACGTAAATCTTCCTCTATCGAGGCCGCTACCAAGCCAACCAGGGGGTTTACACGCCTAACCGGACGTGTACAATTCTACTCAAGAATACTACACAAGTTCATCGCAATACACCCTATGTAAATACAATTCGATTCTTTTCTTTACTCTTCGTGCTTAAGTCAAAAGACATTGCCAAATACAAAGTTCATTCTACATATAGTATACTTCAACTATATATTCCTACAACATGTAATCTCCAATTACAATAAGGGACAAGAATATTTACCTCGACAAGCCCAAAATTATCCAAGTTATAATGTCGATCCCGAGCAAGGTTTAGCTCCTACTCAAAGCGCTCAATCCGCTCCAAACAACCCTTAGAAGTTCTAACCAACTTCTACTCAAATACTTCAACCAACCATGAAGATTTCCTTAGGGTTTGGTTTGAGACTAAAAGGACAAAAGGTAGTATTTCCTGCTCTACGTATAGAGGTAACTTTTGGAATACAACAAGGTAAAGGCTAAGGTATTTTGGGCATTATAACAATACTTGGAGAAGTATTTCAATACCACAAGGAGGGTATTATACGAAACAACTAGTTGGCGGGTACCCACTGGCTAGCACCACAGCTGTGAGGGAGGCTCTCGCCACAAGGCCACCTGAGGAGGGGAAGGCTTAGGACGAGAACACTCAAGAGGGAGGGAGAGTTTTCAAGGCTTAGACAAGTGAAGAGTGGATGAAGAAGTTCATCTCTAAGGGGTATTTATAGAAACCAAAAGCCAACCAACGGGCCAAGATCAAGCCACGCAAGGCAGTGTATGGCCTTGATCAAGCCAAGTGCACCCTAACCCCTACTCCACAAAACAAGGCACAAAACATGGCACCAAACAAGCCACAAAACAAGGCCAAAACAAGGAGCCAATAGGGCACAAAACGTGAGCCAAAAGATCAAGCCAAACGTGAACCACATCGTGCACTTGGATGCCCACTGCTTTAATGTGAGGTGACACATGTCACCCTCCCGTTGGTCCAAATTGTTTCGTCTTTCGTAAAAATCCGAAAAAATTAAATAGTACATGGCCGTATTTTTCCTACGAAAGCCGTGGAAATGTTTCAGTTAAAAACGACTCTAACCGTGCCTGACAAAGGTAAAATCGGCCAAGCCACCTGTGGGGGTGACACGTGTCGCCCTCCTACTGGTCCAAAATGATTCATCTTCCGAAAATATCCAAAATGGCCAAAATCTCAAAATCAAAGCGGCTCACAAAACCAGAAATTTCTCCTGGGCCCCACGTGACCATTTCCGAAAATAAAATCTCAAAATTCTAATATAATTTAAGAAGCCCAAATTCCAAATCTGGGAACCCAATTCCCATCAACGAACATTTTTCTTTACAAAAACCGGAAACTTTTTCCGTGGAAAAATCACCTCTTTCTTCCTTTCCAATCTTTCTGTCGTGCTCTCGTACGCACGTCCTCGCATACATACCCTGAGAATACGGGGTATAACAATTTTACAAAAGGGAAGTGTTTTGGTTTACTTAAAGATAGTCACCCTATTTATTTACTACGGGTATTGTGTGACTTTTGTGAAAGAAACGGATCTTTTAAAGAGTTAATGTATGTAGTACTTTGGGGTTAAAACCCGGATTTGTTGAACTTGCCTATGCTTGTGTGTCACGACCCGACCCCGGGCCGCGATTGGTGCCATACCTAGGCACCCCGTTCAGGTACACATCAGAGAATAGCAGCGGAACATACACAACATAAACACATGTGTAAATAAAAACATCACAGGCTAGCCGATAAGGCCGCCTTCCATAATATAAACATACTCAAAAGTACAACTGTACAATCAGTTCTTACAGCCCAACCACATATGTGAATACAGACCTCTAGGAATAATAACTGTGGCGGGACAGGGCCCCGCCATACCCCTGAATGTACACAAAATCTACAACACCAGGGAAAAGACTGTACCCAAAAGAGACAAGCCTCCGGATAAATGGAGCTTCTGACGTCTGATAAGTGATCCTAAGAATGTGGATCCGCCACCTGCTTACCCTTTCCTGCGGCATGAACGCAGCCCCCGAGGAAGGGGGTCAGTACACAATATGTACCAAGTATGTAAAACTGGAAAATACTGTAATTACGTCATAAGTCTAAATCAAAGCCGGAGACATGTATGATAATCAAATTACAGTACACTGTGCTTTACTAACAATGAGAGTAAAATAGGTGTATACTTACAACGAAAAATAGGATTGAAATCCTACTCCTGGGACTATTTCACCCGCATAGGTCCAGTGGACCCGCGTGAGGTATTCCTCGCATGGGACTATTTCACCCGCATAAGCCCTTTCGGACTCGCATGAGGTATTCCTCGTGATAGGTCGGACCCGCCCGCATGGGACTATTTCACCCGCATAAGCCCTTACGGACTCGCATGAGGTATTCCTCGCATCGTGGGTAGCAAATCCACGGAAATATGCAATGCCACAATCCCGGAATGACTCATGACGAATAATACTAGCCCAAATCCGCTATCACACATAACATAAGCACTACCGCTTATCATACAATATGTAAGCAAGTTAAGAAATCCCCTAACTTCTTATTATTCTTGTTATACATACACTCTCATATTAGTTTATCTAAGGCACTAACATGTCTTTTATAAAAATCCGGGAATTTAACCCAAGTACTACGTACTTCTACTCTTTAAAACAAATGACTCTTTTTAGTAGAAAACTTCCAAGATACTATTAATCCTAGTATCAAGTCCAAATTACATTTCAAGGTAAGTCACAACACCCTTAGAAATAAAGTTAGGTTTCTAAATCAAGTGACTCATTTTCTTATAAAACCTTAGGCAATTGATACCTTAAAATCGAATTGCCTTCCATTAAATCAAGACATTTACCTTTCCGTAAAGCCAATATAACCAACTCTCCATAAAGTCGTTATATTCACTTTATACCTTAGTCAAGTACCATTTCCTATCCAAGGGACTTATACATTAAAACGAAACAAGTATCACATACTTTGAAACTCTTCAAGTCCCTTAACTTTAATAAAACTTTAAGACATCCTTAATATTTTCAAAGAAGTGAGTAAATCCCCTAACTCACCCGACTTGGCATTTCATAAAGCTAGTAAAGAATGTCAAAGTCTCAGATGTCTACCGTACTATATACGTGAAACTAGTCATGCTCAAAAGATAGGAAAAGTTCTACATACCTCGCCGGGTCAAACCACTTGCCAAGTACAAAGTCCCGCCCGTAGTATGTCAACCTATAATATTCACAATACGTCTATTAAAGCCTTACTTCAAACGTAGAATATTATAAGTGTTAAGTCTCCAATTTCTACGGAAAATCGGACAGCACCTCCTTTGTTTTTACTAACTTTGCCACCTTTTTCAAGGCCGAATACAATAACCAAACACGCCACATTTAAGGCACAATCAAAGCAATTAATCATCAGGATTACACGCCTACTAGACGTAAAATTCCGCCCCACAAACGATAACAAACTAATACAAACTACAAGTCCAAATTCGGCCATATTGAGTTCAACAATACCAATTCTTATCCAATTTCCATTTCAATCCAAATTGGTAGCATACATGATATCAAGTCGCATTTGATTATAACAACCATAATCTCTTAGTAGGTAACATGCGACGATTTCTAATAAACGACCAATTAGTAATCCAATTTTCAAGTGGCTTGTATAACATTTCGGATTTAAGCTACAAGCAATCCATAATACTTATAAACTTCAACATATCAACTTCATGCTAACAACATGTAGAGCTAACAACAACAATATAAACATATAATCTTGTAACACCTTTAAAAGACAAGATTATACCTCAATGAACCTTAATCCAACTCCAATCCGAAGTCGCTCCTTAGTAGTTTAGAGCCTCTCCAAGACACTTCAATCCGCTTGTTGAGACCCTTAGAACAACACCAACAAATATCCTTCAAATCTCCAACCAAAACCTAGAAAGACAACTGTTATACCCCGTATTTCCAGAGTATGTACGTGAGGGCGTACGTATAAAAATTTGAGCCTTAAAGATTTGGCAAGTTTCGAAAATTGTACACAAGTGCCGAAAAGAGTCGTTTTTCGACGAAACGTTTTACAAGACTTCATGGCGGAAAATTCCGGCTATGTCATTTATAATTTTTGCGGATTTTTCCGAGAGACGAAACATTTTGGACCAACGGGAGGGTGACATGTGTCACCCTCACATTGGACGTGTTGGGGCGGCAAAGTGGACGACAAGGGGGGCTTGGAGTTGGTAGGATATTTTGTGCAAGTTGGTGTGGTAGATGGATAAGGTGCACATGGCTTAATCTTAGCCTTACACTTGCCTAACACTTGGATGGATCTTGGCCATTGGTTGGCCATTTCTTGACCTATAAATACCCCTCTAAGTTGATGAACTTCTTCATCCTAAAATCATTTTCCAAGTCTTGAAATCCCTCCCCCTTTTGTGAGTTGAGTTCGTCCAAACCCCCCCCCCCCCCTCTTTTGAGAAGCCTTGGCCGAGAGCCTCCCCTGAGTGAGGTTTGGCCAGAGGTACCCCCATTGCCTAGTTGTCTCGTATAAATACCCCCTTTTTGTGGTATAGAAATACTCTCCAAGTATTGTTATAATGCCCAAATACTTTAGCCCTTATACCTTGTAGTACTTTCCAAAGTTACCTCTATACGTAGAACCCGGAAATACTATTATACTTTCCCTCAGCCACAAAACGAAACCCTAAGAAAAACCTTCATAGTCGGTTGAAGTGTTAAGTAGAGGTTGCGTAGAACTTCTAAGGGTTGTTTGGAGCGGGTTGGAGCGCACGGAGTAGGAGCTTAACGTTGCTCAGGAGCGACATTAAACTTGGATAATTTTGGGCTCATCGAGGTAAATACTACTGTCCTTCTATTGTAATTGGGAATTACATACTGTAGTTGGATTGAAATGAATATAAGATTCATAGAAGAGAATTGAAATGTAATAGAAGGATATTACAGAAAAGACTTGAACTGAAATCACATCAGAAGAATATTAGAGTAGAAGATTAAAGCAGACTACATAGGACTGTATTTGATGAGACTTATAACCTTTTTGGTTGAATGTTCTGCGAGTAGCATGAACTACTTGGAAGGTGGACAAGGCTAGCCGGGTTATAGCCGTGGAGCGTTTTGTTTATAGTCGATAATCGTCGCGAGGTATGTGATTCTTCCTATACTCTTGAGCATGAAGTATTTTAAAAGAATACATATAGTACGGTAGACGTACGTGTGGCAATGTATTTTGACTTAAGCCTGAATAATATGTATGTATAATATGATAGACGTACGTGTGCTAACTTAATATAGTTGTACGGCAATGTCTTTTGACTTAAGCCTGAATAATAAGAACCTTGAAATATTTTAAAAGGAATATATATATAGTAGACGACGACGTGTGTTAATCGAATGTAGTGTTACGGCAATGTCTTTTGACTTAAGCCTGAATAATAAAGAATCTTGAAGTATTTCAAAAGATTAAGAAACCTTTTTGAAAGAAGAGTAATACTTGGTTTGAAAACATAAGAGTTATACTAGCTTTATGGGAAGTTAGGTATAACGTCTTAAGAGAGATAAAAAGAATGGTTTACTGATTTAGAAGTTAAGAGACTTAATCTTAAAAGATAAGAGACTTGACTTAATATGGATGTTTGTGTGAAACCTCATTCGTGAGTAATGAGTACTTGGTTTTTAAAAGGGAATAATGTTTTACTGATTTCAGAAATCAGAATAAGTATCGAACAAACCATCGCAAAGATTAATAAAGGAAATGTAATGAATAATGAAGTATTATTAAAACCAGTAGAAACCTCCATCCGCATAGAAGCTAAGATGAGACAAAATGATATTACATTTTCTAGATCATGGCTGCTTTAATAAATGGTTATAAACAAGAATAAACTGCTCACGCCTATGACATATGTTACTCAATTGTTTTAAAGGAAATTAAGACATCGAACTATGAAACTTTTCTAAAATAAAGAGACTTGAGTAATTGAAATTAGGCAAACTGGAACTCTAAAATAAAGAGACTTGCCTTAATTTGGTTTTAAAAAAAGGAAAGTATAGAAGTTGTTTTGGTTTATTTAAAAGATGTAAGTAACTCTATTTTTATACTACGGGTAACGGGTGACTTTTATAAAAGGAATGGATCTCTTAAAAGGAATTTAACGTACGTAGTACTTTAGGGTTAAAACCCGGACTTTGGCATAAAATGAAAGTACCTTGAGTAATGTATAACTTGCCTATGCTTGTTGCTGTGAAACTTGCCTATGCTTGTTGTGATAGCCTTTGTTGTGCAAGAATTGTGTTTCTATACTATCGCGTCTCTCGATGGAGGGCCGGTTGACTTGTTGAGAACTTACTGACGTCAGCGGTGACGGAGAATTCCGCACGCCCTCGTTGATAGTGTTATTTTTGCTAATCGCTTTGGACATATCGACACGATGCGCGCGCGGTATGGTTCCATTTTGATTGTTGTCTAGTTGTTTCCTTACGACATACCGATACGCGCGCGCACGTATGTTTCCATTGGGATTGTTGTCTTGTTGTTTCCTTCTGGACATACTGACACGATGCGTGGCGCACGGGTATGGTTCCATTGGGATTGTTATTCCATGGACTAGCTCTCCATGAGGTTTTACTTTTCGGCCTTGGTATCGGTTAGTCGGCTTTCGTACTTGCCCCGTGTCAGCTTCGTGGTTTGGTTGTATTGTATTGTTAGTACGGCTTTGGCATCAGGTAGGACTTCGTGTTCAGGTGTACTTCTTGGTTTTATCATAACATAGACTGCCGGCAGTGAGAAAGGTATTCCACGGGCATGATTGATGTTATGGGCGTGAGACCCATCGTTATATTTGAGTAATGACTTGGAGGGCGTGAGTCCCTGACTTGATATAACTGTTATATGTGTACTGTAGTTTGGTTATCATACATGTCTCCTGCTTTATATAGACTATTATGATTTCATTTACAGTATTTACAGTTTCACATACTTGGTACCTGTTGTACTGACCTCCTTCGGGGGGCTGCGTTCATGCCGCAGGTAGAGGTACATCGGCTGTCGATCCACGCATTTAGGATCACTTTTCAGCGTATTGGGAAGCTCCGTTCCTTCGGAGGCTTATCTTTTGGTATGTTACCCTGAGTCTGTAGGTTCTTGTACATCTGTGGTATGGCGGCCCTGTCCCGTCATAGTTGTTGTATAAATCTTAGAGGTTTGTAGCACCGCCAGGTGTGGCAGTAAGGATTAGAATCGCTCAAATGTCTATATTTATATATGTTGAAAGGCAACCGTTTTGGTTGGCCTATTTTCTTTTATCTTGATCCATGTCTATTTGAATGTTTAAGTTTTTATTTCCGCTGGTTTTTCTCTGATGTTGTATCACTAGGGTGACCGGGGTAAGGCACCAGTCACGGGCCTAGGAACGGGTCGTGACAAAAGTGGTATCAGAGCAGTTAGTCCTCGGAAAGTGTCTACAGACCGCGTCTAGTAGAGTCTTGATTATCGATGTGTTGTGCACCACATCTATAATCAGGAGGCTGCAGGAAATTTAGGATTGGTTTCCCTTCTTCTCATTCTGAGATCGTGCCTTAGAGCTGTGTGATTAGTTGGACCCTCTCGACGCATTGCTTTCACGATTATGCCTCCGCGCAGTGCAACCCGCCCGAAGGCAAGGCAGCAGAGGAGGCTGCGAGTAGAGTGGCAGCCTCTACAGAGACCACAAGCACTGAGCCTCCATCCCGCACCGGAGCGCAGGAGATGGGTTACGCGAGCCGGGCCCGATTAATGGCCGTGGTTGTGGCTAGACTTGAGGATAGCCGGACGCAGCGGCCCAAAGAGCACAGGTTCACCCTAGTTCAGATAGTTTGAGGCTACGGGATTTTCTGAGATGTAGCCCGCCAGAGTTTTATGGGTCGAGGCCTGAGGATGATCCGCAGGAGTTCATCCGACAGTTACAGCGGATCATGAGAGTGATCAAGGCATCGGAGACCGAGTCAGTGGTCCTAGGTTCGCATCGGCTGCGTGATACCGCGATCGGGTTTGATTCGTGGGAGCTGTCCCGGGGAGAGAACGCACTTCCAGCTATATGGGACGAGTTCTCAAAGGCATTTCTTGCACACTTCTTGCCTCCACAGATGAGGAGGGCTCGGGCCGACAGATTTTTGGTGTTGCGGCAGAACGGGCGTACGGTTCGGGAGTACAATGTGGAGTTCGACTCATTGGCCCGGTACGTCCCCGCGTTAGTGGCTAGTATGGAGGATCGAGTGCACCGATATGTTACAGGGCTCGATGATTTCCTAGCAGAGAGTTGTTCGGGTGTAGCTCTTCAGCCGGGCATGGACATTGCCCGCATGCAGGCTTATGCACTTGGATGTGAGGAGCGGAGAAATCGACGGAAAGACCAAGATCAGCAGAAGAGGGCCAGAACAGCAGGGTCCTTTGGTGACTTTCGAGGCGGACCGCCTCAGCAGCAGACTAGTTATGCGCCTCCGCCAGTACAGAGTGGTCCTCCACAATCTTCAGGGCATCCAGAGTATTCAGGAGCGGTCGTGGCTCCAAGGGTTCAGATTTTCGGGAGAGCAGAGGTGTTAGCCAGCTGAAGCCACCCCTACCTCGTTGTGGCCGCTGTGGTAGACTCCATAGTGGGGAGTGTCGTGCTAGTTCGGGAGTTTGTTTTACATGCGGCTAGCACGACCATTTTGCGAGAAACTGTCCGACCGGAGGTAGCACTGGTGGGGCAGCACAGACTACGGGATCTATGGCTGGTTCATCACCTTCTACAGCTATGCGCCCTGCAGGGCAGGACTGTGATTAGAGTAAAGCGGTAGATACAGGTATATCCTTACCCCTCTAAAGACTTGTATGTATTGATGTTATGATAATGTGTTAAGTGTTATGTTCGGATAACTTTGTGCTAAAATATGACTTCAAAACCTGGTTAGTGAGAAAGGGTAAGCCTGGGGGTGAGATAATGATGAACCTTAGAATATTACAGTTGAGACCTTAGATGTAAGGCCGTCTTGAGTACAAGACTTTGCGGGTGATCTTTGTCAGAATGTATAAGTATACGTGGAGTAATTGTGGGAAAATTCCTTGGGTAGTGTAAAATGGAAGTGGTAGCTTTCATGACCAGATAGGTAAGATTGTTCGGATCGGGAACAAGAGCTTGATGCGTTAAGGGGTGGGTTGGGGCCATGTGCTTGGCCAACCCGGCCTGCTTCGGCGAGTGGTCAGCTCTGGGTGGTCCCGCCAGGTGGTAGGGTCACGAGGGTGCTAGGCCCAAGTTTAGATGACCATCGTATGAGTTCGTGGATATGTTCGACCAGAAGCGGATCGTGAAGGCCGGGAATAGCCTTAAGAGAGATTGAGGCTAGTAAGAGGACCAAGTTTGGAGGTGGTGACTCCAAAGTTTTGGGAATTGAAGCGATGACTGAAGTGTGGTACGTATACTAGAAGAGTTCAAGTGTTCGTGAAGGGCACGACGAGTAAGGAGGGAAGAGAACGTGTGTTATTTCGTGGCCAGGTGTGGCATTGACAACTTGTTAAGAAGAACTTCATCGTTGTCCGTCTTGAGAAGGAACATTCGGGACGAATGTTTCTAAGGAGGGGAGAATGTTATACCCCGTATTTCCAGAGTATATGCGCAGGGCGTACGTATAAAAATTTGAGCCTTAAAGATTTGGCAAGTTTCGAAAATTGTACACAAGTGCCGAAAAGAGTCGTTTTTCGACGAAACGTTTTACAAGACTTGCGAAGGGAAAATTCCGGCTATGTCATTTATAATTTTTGCGGATTTTTCCGAGAGACGAAACATTTTGGACGAACGGGAGGGTGACATTTGTCACCCTCACATTGGACGTGTTGGGGCGGCAAAGTAGACGACAAGGGGGGCTTGGAGTTGGTAGGATATTTTGTGCAAGTTGGTGTGGTAGATGGATAAGGTGCACATGGCTTAATCTTAGCCTTACACTTGCCTAACACTTGGATGGATCTTGGCCATTGGTTGGCCATTTCTTGACCTATAAATACCCCTCTAAGTTGATGAACTTCTTCATCCTAAAATCATTTTCCAAGTCTTGAAATCCCTCCCCCTTTTGTGAGTTGAGTTCGTCCAACCCCTCTTTTGAGAAGCCTTGGCCGAGCCTCCCTCGAGTGAGGTTTGGCCGGAGAGGGTACCCCCCTTGCCTAGTTGTCTCGTATAAATACCCCCTTTTTATGGTATAGAAATACTCTCCAAGTATTGTTATAATGCCCAAATACTTTAGCCCTTATACCTTGTAGTACTTTCCAAAGTTACCTCTATACGTAGAACCCGGAAATACTATTATACTTTCAATCAGCCACAAAACGAAACCCTAAGGAAAACCTTCATAGTCGGTTGAAGTGTTAAGTAGAGGTTGCGTAGAACTTCTAAGAGTTGTTTGGAGCGGGTTGGAGCGCACGGAGTAGGAGCTTAACGTTGCTCAGGAGCGACATTAATGTCACGACCCGACCCCGGGCCCGTGACTGGTGCCTTACCCCGGGCACCCTAGTGATATAACATCAGAGAAAATCAGCGGAAATAAAAACTTAAACAGGAAACAAGATACATCATAAGAAAATAGGCCAACCAAAACGGTCGCCTTCATGCGTATATATAAAACCGAACAGTTACAATCCTTTACAACACTGCCCACATCGCATTTCATGCACTTAAGAATGTAACAACAACTATGACGGGACAGGGCCCCGCCATACCCCTGAATGTACAAGAACCTACAACTCAGGGAAACATACCAAAAGATAAGCCTCCGGAGAAACGGAGCTTCCCAATACGCTGAACTGAGATCCTATGAGCGAGGATCCACAACCGATGTACCTCTACCTGCGGCATGAACGCAGCCCCCCGAAGGAGGTCAGTACAACAGGTACCAAGTATGTGAAACTGAAAAATACTGTAATGAAATCACATTTCATCATTTTATAAAACCTTTTGCGATAAGTAAACAAGATGCAAGTAAGGACGACATCCCGAATAATCACTCACACATAACTATGGGTCTCACGCCCATAATATCACCTACGCCCGTGGAACTCATTCTCATCACGGCAGCATATGATGTAAAACAACATCCATATGTGAACTCGAACACTAGATCCTGCTGCGTATCAAACCGACGGGCCAAGTAGAATCGCTCATACTGCATCCAAAAGCTAGTCATAAAACTTCACTGCAAGGTACTAAGCTAATTACGGATCCAAAAGCTAGCCACGCAATCGCCGAGGCAAGTACCAAAGCTAACGCATTCTAGCCAACCGTCTCACGAGATATGACCGAGGCAAGTATCTCGCTATCTACCGAGGCTACCGATACACGAAATGACCGAACAAGTATCTAAAGTGTGCACAACCACACGTACAAATCAAGCCCGTGATCGCCACATCGCGAAAGCTTCATGGATTAGCGGTCCATGGACTAACAATTTGAACCTCACAATGACCGCGTGCCCCATCTCACCTCTAAGTCATGTCCATGAAACCATCCCATCGACGCATGCCCGTGGAACATCCATCACGTCCAAATGAATAACAAGATGATACTCAAAGTGGACGCATACTCGTGGAAAATCCAACGCGTCAGTATGTCCAACAATCAATCAGATAACCGGCCCTCCCAGAGAGTCACGGCAGCACATCAACAAAACACTTGCAAATCAAAGACTATCACGACAAGCATAGGCAAGTTCAACATACATACATTTTTTATCAACAATCCGGGTTTCAAACCCAAAATACTACATACTTTCATTCTTTCAAAAAGACCTCTTTTTTCGTAAAAGCCACATGATACTAATACTCGTAGTATTAAAACACGTTTCCCTTTTTAAACCAAATTACTACACCTTCAGAAAATCTTTATAAGATTTTTAAAATCAAGTACTCTATACCTTTTTAAAACCAAGTGCTTTTCTTTTAAAACAACAACAAGTGTTCTTTTAAAACCCAAATAACTTTACTCTTTTCAGAACAAGTAACCTATACTTAAATCAAGTTACTTCTCTTTTTCCAAAAAAAACAAGTCGTTATAAGTCAAGTCTCTTGTCTTTCAAGATCAAGTCTCTTAACTTTCAAAATCAAGTCGTTTTACAGTCAAAACCAAATCTTTCTTTTATTTTCATAAAGTCGTTATAACTAACTTCCCATAAAGCCATTATAACACTTTATGGTTTAAACAAACAAAATCCATTTCACACACGTACGTCTACCGTACTATATAGTTTACAACAATCATGCTAAAGAGTATAGGAAGAATCACATACCTTTTAGCTTAAGCCACAAGCCAAGTATGTCGCGTGTAGAAGATCCACCTCGATAAGCCCAAAATTATCCAAGATTATATGTCGATCCTGAGCAACGCTTAGCTCCAATTCCTTACGCTCCAACCCGCTCCAAGCAACCCTTAGAAGTTTCTAAACAACTTCTCTAAATACTTCAACCAAGATTATGAAGATTTTCTAGGGTTTCATTTCATGACTAATGGATAAAATAGTATTTCCTGCCCAAGTATTAAAACAACATTGGAATACTACTAGGTATACTAGGTTAGTGTTTTTGGAATTATACCACAATACACAAGGTATTCTACACAAGAGGGGAGGGGTGGGACGAAACCACAAAAAAAGGGAGGGGAGTATTTTGCCTTGAAAGGCTTTCAAGTGTTGATGAAATACTCTTCAAGCTAAGGGGTATATATAGAAGAGTCAAGGGCCAAGATCAATGCAAGGTGGGTGGTCAAGATTGGGCCATGTGTGTGGGTCCCACCACAACACATGGCCAACGAAATAGGCTACCAAGTGTCAAGGCCAAAATCGGCCAAGTGAGTAGGTGACAAGTGGCTAGCCACTTGTCACACCATTTCGGCCCACATGGCCACACAAGGGGGTGACACGTGTCGCCCCCCGATTCGTCCAAAATATTTCGTCTTCCGAAAATATCCAAAATGCCGGAAACCTCAAAAACAAAGCGGGCCCCACAAAACCGTAAATTCCTCCCGTGGGCCCTACGTGACCATTTCCGAAAATAAAATCTCAAAATTCTAATATAATCCAAGAAGTCCGAATACCAAATCTGGGAATCCAATTCCCACTAACGAACCTTTTTCTTCACAAAAACCGGAACTTTTCCGTCGAAAAATTCACATCTTTCTTTCTTTCCAAAATTTCTGTCGTATTCTCGTACGTACATCCCCACATACATACCCTGGAACTACGGGGTATAACATTCTTCCCCCCTTAGAAACATTCATCCCGAATGTTCCTTCTAAGATTCCAAACACACATGCTCCGGTATAGTCTTCACTACTACACTTACGAAACCAATCATGCCATCAATGGCCATAGCATAACATACAAATCCAAACCACGAGGAATCACCTCTAACATGTATAACAACACTAACTCTCACTCCTGGTCCAAAGGATACTCTTCCGAAACATAGTAACATGGAGTACCGGACGACGCTCCTAAGTCGGACGGCGGTGCTATCTTATAGGCAACCCTACTATTGTACAACCACTTTGAAAGGCCCACACGTACTTCGGGCTAAGTGGCCCCTGCTTTCCAAAACTCATCACACCCTTCCGGGGTGGTACCTTCAAGAAGACCCACCGTCAACCTGAACTCCAAGTGTTGACGCTAATTATCCGTGACGGCTTCACGACCAGCCGCAAACAACCCCATCCGATAAGCTTCACCCTATCCACATTCTCACAAAACAAGTATGTACCCACTATCCGAACCTTGCCAACATCGAACCAATCGATTCGCAATCAACACTTCCGCCTATACAAGCCTTCGTAATGCGATATCCGAATACTGAAATGGTAGCTATTATAATAATACACACTCAACAAGAGGCACATAATCCTTACAGCTACCCCTGAAATCACAACACCGGCCCGAGGGTAAATGCAATACTGAGACTCACTCGAGTTCCTATCCCTGCCTGGTAAAACCTCCGCATACAAAAGAAATAGCCAAAACTAGGCTCCACCGCTGCCATAGAAAGTAGGAACCCGGCAGCCTTACAACCTCCCGATACATAACATCTCGCATAATCCTCCGCCGAGTAAATTCCCCGATCGAAGACAAGATAAGTGACCTCATCACCGACCATCGGTCGAACGCATACTCGAACTCGTCGATGGTTACCTAAACTTGGGCCTAGCACCCTCGTGACCCCATCACACAATGACCACCACAAATCGACCCCACCTTATTCCGGGTTGCGGGTTGACCCGCCATCTGGCCTCAACCCGACCCATTTCGCGCCAATCCTTGTTCCCCGATCCGGAACAATCTCCTCACTAATCAAGTCAATAAAAACCTAATGGTCTTCTTAGCTCAACTACCCTCTTATAATTCACACCCCTCAGGGACTTATCACGCAATTATACCCCACGTATACTATGCACTCCAACAAAGGTCGAATCGCAAACAAAATTTTTTACCCAAGATGGCCTCGCCTCTAAGGTCTCCACGTATAATATTCTAGGGCTCACAATCTCTATGTACCCAACTTCCCCTTTACTAACCGGGCCTCTAAATCACAATTAACATAATACTTAGCACAACATCACATCATCAATGCATACTAGTCTCTAGAGTGTAAAGGATATACCTGAAATCAAATAGGCGGTTCCAAGGACCGCTAGAATCGAGCTTTCACCACGACCCTCGCTCGCTGCCGTGTATGAACACCCGCCTAGCTATCGAAGGTGAAGAACCCGCAACTGATCCCGAAGGCCGAGTCTCAACATCCGCGCTACCTCTGGTCGGACAATTCTTCGCTAAATGGCCCTGCTGGCCGCATGTAAAACAAACTCTCTGAATACCGCGACACTCCCCCGCATGGGTTTTACCACACTGGCCACACCGAGGTTGGGGTGGCTTCATCCGGCCAACACTCCCGCTTCTCAAAACTCAACCACGAGCCACGACCGCCTCAAGATCAGAGGACCACTGCATCTGGCGGAGGTGCATGACTAGTTTCTTCGCGGCGTCCGCTTTGAAAGTTGCCAAGGACTCTGCCCCGCCTTCTTCGCTGGTATTCGTCAATCCGGTCTCTCCGTGCCTCACACCCTAGTGCACGAGCTGCGTGGGCAATGTCCATGCCCGGCTGAAGCGATACACCCGAACAAGACTCTTCCAAGTAGTCATCAAGCCCTGTGACGTAGCGGTGCACTCGGTCCTCCATATTAGCTACTAACGCAGGGACATATCGGGCCAACGAGTCGAACTCTACGTTGTACTCCCGAACTGTGCGTCCTCCCTGTCTCAGCATCAAAAACCTGTCGGCCCATGCCCTCCTCATCTGCGGAGGTAAGAAATGGCTGAGAAATGCTTCCGAGAACTCGTCCCAAACAGCTGGAGGCGCATGCTCCCCCCGGGACAGCTCCCACGAATCAAACCAGTCGACTGCGGTATCACGCAGCCGATGTGAACTGAAGATCACGGACTCGGTCTCCGAAGCCTTGATCACGCGCATGATCCTCTGTAACTGACGGATGAACTCCTGCGGATCATCCTCAGGCCTCGACCCGTAGAACTCTGGCGGGCTACAACTCAGAAAATCCCGTAGCCTCAAACTATCTGATCTGGGGTGAACTACGGGGCTACTGAATCGAATCGCCAGATCCAAATTTATCTCGCGTATCGCCGCGATCCTAGCTAGTAACTGGGCCATCTCCTTGTAACCCATCTCCCCTGCTCCAGGCTGTGGGACTGGAGGCTCAGGTACCGTGGTCTCTGCAGCCACTGCTGCGGCCCTAAACTCTGCTGGGGCTGGCGGCGTCACAAAACTCGCCGTCTGAAGCACTATCTCAGTAATGGCCGGCTCGCGCTCGAACTCCTCTCAGATCCTACTAGCGGATCCTCGCCGCCTTGCCTTCTTCGCTCGTTGCCTTACGTGGAGGCATAATCGCGTAAAAGAATACGTCGGAAGGAGTCCAACTTACAACACGCTTCTAAGGCACGATCTCGTAATGAGAAGAATGGAAACCAATCCTAAATGTCTGCGACCTCACGATTATAGATGTGGTGCACAACACACCGATAATCAAGACTCTACTAGACACGGTGCAGAGACACCTTCCGAGGATTAACTGCTCTGATACCACTTTTGTCACGACCCGACCCCCGGCCAGTGACGGGTGCCTTCCCCCGGGCACCCTAGGGATATCCCATCAGAGACAATCAGCGGAAATAAAAACCTAAACAGGACACAAGATACATCATAAGAAAATAGGCCAACCAAAATGGTCGCCACGCGTATATATAAAACCGAACAGCATAATCCTTTACAACACCGCCACATCGCATTTCACTGCACCTCTAAGAATGTAATAACAACTATGACGGACAGGCCCCGCCATACCCCGAATGTACAAGAACCTACAACTCAGGAAACATACCAAAAGATAAGCCTCCGAGAAACGGAGCTTCCCAATACGCCGAATCGAGATCCTATGGCGAGGATCCACAACCGATGCCTTACTGCGGCATGAACGCAAACGGGCGAGGTCGATACAACAGTACCAAGTATGTGAAACTGAAAATACCGTAATGAAATCACATTTCATCATTTTATAAAACCTTTATGCGATAAGTAAACAAGATTATGCCAAGTAAGGGACGACATCCGAATAATCACTCGCACATAACTATGGGTCTCACGCCCATAATATCACTCATGCCCGTGGAACGCATAACACTCAGCCGGCAGAACATGATGTAAAACAACATCCATATGTGAACCTGAACACTAGATCCTGCCTGCGTCATCAAACCGATCGGGCCAAGTAGAATCGCTCTATACCAGATCCAAAAGCTAGTCATAAAACTTCACGGGCAAGGTACGGAAGCTAATTACCAGATCCAAAAGCTAGCCACGCAACTGGCCGAGGCAAGTACCAAAGCTAACGTACCCTAGCCAACCGTCTCACGAGATATGACCGAGGCAAGTATCTCAAGCTATCTACCAGAAGCTACCGATACACGAGAAATGACCAGAACAAGTATCTAAAGTGTGCCTGAACCACACGTACAAATCAAGCCCGTGATCGCTCGTCACTGCGGAAAGCTTCATGGATTAGCGGTCCATGGACTAACAATTTGAACCTCACAATGACCGCATGCCCCGGCATCTCACCTCGGAAGTCATGTCCATGAAACCATCCTACTGGACGCATGCCCGTGGAACATCCATCACGTCAGCATGTCCAAAGGAATAACAAGATGATACTCAAAGTGGACGCATACTCGTGGAAAATCCAACGCGTCAGTATGTCCAACAATCAATCAGATAACCGGCCCTCCCAGAGAGTCACGGCAGCACATCAACAAAACACTTGCAAATCAAAGACTATCACGACAAGCATAAGCAAGTTCAACATACATACATTTTTTATCAACAATCCGGGTTTCAAACCCAAAATACTACATACTTTCATTCTTTCAAAAAGACCTCTTTTTTCGTAAAAGCCACATGATACTAATACTCGTAGTATTAAAACACGTTTCCCTTTTTAAACCAAATTACTACACCTTCAGAAAATCTTTATAAGATTTTTAAAATCAAGTACTCTATACCTTTTTAAAACCAAGTGCTTTTCTTTTAAAACAACAACAAGTGTTCTTTTAAAACCCAAATAACTTTACTCTTTTCAGAACAAGTAACCTATACTTAAATCAAGTTACTTCTCTTTTTCCAAAAAAAACAAGTCGTTATAAGTCAAGTCTCTTGTCTTTCAAGATCAAGTCTCTTAACTTTCAAAATCAAGTCGTTTTACAGTCAAAACCAAATCTTTCTTTTATTTTCATAAAGTCGTTATAACTAACTTCCCATAAAGCCATTATAACACTTTATGGTTTAAACAAACAAAATCCATTTCACACACGTACGTCTACCGTACTATATAGTTTACAACAATCATGCTCAAGAGTATAGGAAGAATCACATACCTTTTAGCTTAAGCCACAAGCCAAGTCAAGTATGTCGCGTGTAGAAGATCCACCTCGATAAGCCCAAAATTATCCAAGATTATATGTCGATCCTGAGCAACGCTTAGCTCCAATTCCTTACGCTCCAACCCGCTCCAAGAAACCCTTAGAAGTTTCTAAACAACTTCTCTAAATACTTCAACCAAGATTATGAAGATTTTCTAGGGTTTCATTTCATGACAATGGATAAAATAGTATTTCCTGCCCAAGTATTAAAACAACCTTGGAATACTACTAGGGATACTAGGCTAGTGTATTTGGAATTATACCACAATACACAAGGTATTCTACACAAGAGGAGGGTGGACGAAACCACAAAAAGGGAGGGAGTATTTACTGAAAGGCTTTCAAGTGTTGATGAAATACTCTTCAAGCTAAGGGGTATATATAGAAGAGTCAAGGGCCAAGATTAATGCAAGGTGGGTGGTCAAGATTGGGCCATGTGTGTGTGGGTCCCACCACAACACATGGCCAACGAAATAGGCTACCAAGTGTCAAGGCCAAAATCGGCCAAGTGAGTAGGTGACAAGTGGCTAGCCACTTGTCACACCATTTTGGCCCACATGGCCACACAAGGGGTGACACGTGTCGCCCCCCCCGATTCGTCCAAAATATTTCGTCTTCCGAAAATATCCAAAATGCCGGAAACCTCAAAAACAAAGCGGGCCCCCCCAAACCGGAAATTCCGAGGGCCCCACGTGACCATTTCCGAAAATAAAATCTCAAAATTCTAATATAATCCAAGAAGTCCGAATACCAAATCTGGGAATCCAATTCCCACTAACGAACCTTTTTCTTCACAAAAACCGGAACTTTTCCGTCGAAAAATTCACATCTTTCTTTCTTTCCAAAATTTCTGTCGTATTCTCGTACGTACATCCCCACATACATACCCTGGAACTACGGGGTATAACAATTAAACTTGGATAATTTTGGGCTCATCGAGGTAAATACTATTGTCCTTCTATTGTAATTGGGAATTACATATTGTAGTTGGATTGAAATGAATATAAGATTCATAGAAGATAATTGAACTGTAATAGAAGGATATTACAGAAAAGACTTGAACTGAAATCTCATCAGAAGAATATTAGAGTAGAAGATTAAACTGTACTCACATATGACTGTATTTACAGTAGACTTATAACCTTTTTGGTTGAATGTTCTGCGAGTAGCATGAACTACTTGGAAGGTGGACAAGGCTAGCCGGGTTATAGCCGTGGAACGTTTTGCTTATAGTCGATAATCGTCGCGAGGTATGTGATTCTTCCTATACTCTTGAGCATGAAGTATTTTAAAAGAATACATATAGTACGGTAGACGTACGTGTGGCAATGTCTTTTGACTTAAGCCTGAATAATATGTATATATAATATGGTAGACGTACGTGTGCTAACTGAATATAGTTGTACGGCAATGTCTTTTGACTTAAGCCTGAATAATAAGAACCTTGAAATATTTTAAAAGGAATATATATATAGTACGGTAGACGTACGTGTGTTAACTGAATGTAGTGTTACGACAATGTCTTTTGACTTAAGCCTGAATAATAAGAACCTTGAAATATTTTAAAAGGAATATATATATAGTACGGTAGACGTACGTGTGTTAACTGAATGTAGTGTTACGGCAATGTCTTTTGACTTAAGCCTGAATAATAAAGAATCTTGAAGTATTTCAAAAGATTAAGAAACCTTTTTGAAAGAAGAGTAATACTTGGTTTGAAAACATAAGAGTTATACTAGCTTTATGGGAAGTTAGGTATAACGTCTTAAGAGAGATAAAAAGAATGGTTTACTGATTTAGAAGTTAAGAGACTTAATCTTAAAAGATAAGAGACTTGACTTAATATGGATGTTTGTGTGAAACCTCATTCGTGAGTAATGAGTACTTGGTTTTTAAAAGGGAATAATGTTTTACTGATTTCGGAAATCAGAATAAGTATCGAACAAACCACTGCAGCGTTAATAAAGGAAATGTAATGAATAATGAAGTATTATTAAAACCAGTAGAAACCTCCATCCGCATAGAAGCTAAGATGAGACAAAATGATATTACATTTTCTAGATCATGGCTGCTTTAATAAATGGTTATAAACAAGAATAAACTGCTCACGCCTATGACATATGTTACTCAATTGTTTTAAAGGAAATTAAGACATCGAACTATGAAACTTTTCTAAAATAAAGAGACTTGAGTAATTGAAATTAGGCAAACTGGAACTCTAGGGAAAAGAAAGACATTGTTTTGTCTTAAATTGGTTTAAAACATAAAGTGTTATAACAGCTTTATGGGAAGTTAGTTATAACGACTTTATGAGAACAAAAGAAGGGTTTTATCATTGGTTTTAATGTGGTAACTTGACTTTAAAAAGAGAAGTGTTTTGGTCCAAAAAGAAGGCATGGTATTGCCTTAATTTGGTTTTAAAAAAAGGAAAGTATGGAAGTTGTTTTGGTTTATTTAAAAGATGTAAGTCACTCTATTTTTATACTACGGGTAACGGGTGACTTTTATAAAAGGAATGGATCTCTTAAAAGGAATTTAACGTACGTAGTACTTTAGGGTTAAAACCCGGACTTTGGCATAAAATGAAAGTACCTTGAGTAATATATAACTTGCCTATGCTTGTTGCTGTGAAACTTGCCTATGCTTATTGTGATAGCCTTTGTTGTGCAAGAATTGTGTTTCTATACTATCGCGTCTCTCGATAGAGGGCCGGTTGACTTGTTGAGAACTTACTCGGACGCGCGGCAGCGATTCGAGAATTCCACCGCACGCCTCCGCTGATAGTGTTATTTTTGCTAATCGCTTTGGACATATCGACACGATGCGTGGCGCATCGTATGGTTCCATTTGATTCTTTGTCTAGTTGTTTCCTTCGACATATCGACACGACGCGCGCGCACGTATGGTTCCATTGGGATTGCCTTCTTGTTTCCTTCTCGACATATCGACACGACGCGTGGCGCACGTATGGTTCCATTGGGATTGTTATTCCATGGACTAGCTCTCCATGAGGTTTTACCGTTCGCCTTGGTATCGGGTAGTCGGCTTCAGACTTGCCGTGTCGCCTTCGTGGTTTGGTTGTATTGTATTGTTAGTACGGCTTTGGCATCGTGTAGGACTTGGTGTTCGTGTACTTTGGTGTTATCATAACATAGATCGCCAAGTGAGGAAGGTATTCCACGCATGATTGATGTTATGGGCGTGAGACCCATCGTTATATTTGAGTAATGACTGAGGGCGAGTCCACGACTTGATATAATCATATATATGTATCGTAGTTTGGTTATCATACATGTCTCCCGCTTTATATAGACTATTATGATTTCATTTACGCTTTCACATACTGTACTGTTATCGACCTCCTTCGGGGGGCTGCGTTCATGCCGCAGGTAGAGGTACATCGGTTGTCGATCCCCGCGTTTAGGATCACCTTTCAGCGTATTTGGAAGCTCCGTTCCTTCGGAGGCTTATCTTTTGGTATGTTACCCTGAGTCTGTAGGTTCTTGTACATTCAGGGGTATGGCGGGCCCCGTCCGTCATAGTTGTTGTATAAATCTTAGAGGTCCAGAGCACTGTTGGCTGGGTTGTAAGGATCAGAATCGCTCAAATGTCTATATTTATATATGTTGAAAGGCAACCGTTTTGGTTGGCCTATTTTCTTTTATCTTGATCCATGTCTATTTGAATGTTTAAGTTTTTATTTCCGCTGGTTTTTCTCTGATGTTGTATCACTAGGGTGCCCGGGGTAAGGCACCAGTCACGGGCCCAGGAACGGGTCGTGACAACAACTAGGTTTTCGCTTGCGACTAACCCGAAAACTATCTTTTTCCAAGATGTTTCTATTGAGACATGCTTACAATACACATAAGAACCTTGGTTTAAAGTGGGGAGCTAAATGGATCACAAACAAAGATTTTTCCTTTTTTTTTTAGAACCCGAGAGCTTAGCTCTATGTTCATCCAATTTTTAGTGAAAATTTTCTAAGTGTTGGCTCTCTCTAGCACTACTAGTATTATATAGTGCAATGGGTGGTCAAGATATAAACAAATGTGAGGCTTGGATGTATTCTTACAAAATATCAAGACTAATTGACCATTTGACTTAGTCAAACTTCTCATGCTCACAAGTTGCAAGACTTGTCTTGCAACAAAGGTCCAATGACCTTCTTGCCCTTGCATAAATCGACCAAGGCATCACAAAAGGGGGGTGACACGTGTCGCCCTCCCATTCGTC
Organism: Przewalskia tangutica; assembly: GCA_029844215.1. Classification (NCBI taxonomy): domain Eukaryota; kingdom Viridiplantae; phylum Streptophyta; class Magnoliopsida; order Solanales; family Solanaceae; genus Przewalskia; species Przewalskia tangutica. The sequence continues at coordinate 113,890,684 of CM056718.1, forward strand.
ACAATAATACGTTTTCCGAAAATTTCATAATTCCGCTAAATTTTTGCAAGTCTCAAATCTTAACACTTGTGAGTTCTTACGTACGTTCTTTAAACATGTCCTGTAAAAACGGGGTGTAACATTCTTCCCCCCTTAGAAACATTCATCCCCGAATGTTCTTTCGGAGTCAAACTTATAATTAGCGACATAGTTTCCTTTCACAACCCCGACATACCAAGAAGGTCACACATGGCCACATAATAGCATTTAAGCAAAAGAAATACTTCAATTAAAACTTGACAAGTAAGGGAAGATGAATTACCTGAAGGTATAGGAAATAAGTGAGGATACTTCCTCAACATGTCATCCTACGCTTCCCAAGTCATCTCCTCCCGGTTATCATTCCTCCACAGGACTTTGACGGAAGCTACATCCTTGGTCCGCAGTCGCCTGACCTGGCGATCGAGTATCGCTATGGGACTCTCCTCATACGATAACCCCTCTGTCACCTGGACCTCACTAGTAGGGAAACTCTCGCTGGATCTCCGATACACTTCCGCAACATAGAAACATGGAAGACCGGATGTACTTCCTCTAACTATGATGGCAGATCCAACTCGTAGGCAACCTTGCCCACTCTACGAACGATCTGGTAGGGCCCAATGAACCTTGGGCTGAGTTTTTCCTTCTTACCGAATCTCATCACACCCTTCATGGGTGACACCTTCAAGAAGACCCAATCGTCTACCTGAAACTCCAAATGCCGACGCCGATTATCCGCATAAGACTTCTGCCGACTCTGAGCTGCTAACAGTCTCTCCTGGATAAGCTTCACCTTATCCACAGCCTGTTGTACCAAGTCTGGGCCAACTAACTGTACCTCGCCCACGTCGAACCAACCAATCGGCGATCTACATTTCCGCCCATATAAAGCCTCGTATGGCGCCATCTATATACTGGAATGGTAGCTGTTGTTGTAAGAAAACTCCACAAGGGGCAAATAATCCTCCCAGCTACCACTGAAATCAATCACGCAGGCTCGCAGCATATCCTCGTTGTCGATAGTACGCCCGCCGCCTGCCACCGAGGATGAAATGTTGTGCTGAGACTCACCTGTGTCCTTAAACCCTTCTGGAAAGACCTCCAGAAGTTAGCCGTAAATGGGCTCCTATCGTAAATAATCGACACCGACACCGCACCTCACAATCTCTCGATGTACAATCCGCATAGTCCTCACCAAAACGCCGTCCCGATCGAAGGAAATGGGCTGATTTCGTCACCACAACAATAACCCAAATGTAGTCGTATTTCCTCCGAGTGCGAGGTAACCTCAGAACAAAGTCCATGTTGATCACCTCCCACTTCCAAGTCGGAATCTCAATAGCTGCAATAATCCACCGGGCCTCTCGTGCTCGACTGACTGCCGGGCAATTAGGACATCAGGCAATGAAACCCGCCACGCCCCTCTTCGTGCCATCCCACCAATACAAACATCTCGAGGTCATGGTACATCTTGGTCGACCGGATGAATAGAATAACGAGCACCGTGTGCCTCTCCTGCACCGCTAACGAAGTCCTCGACACATCGGGAACACACAACCGACTCAAATCTCAGACCCATCAGCGCTACTCGAATAGACTCTTCTCCTCCCAAGAGCGTGATCTCGATACCGTACCAACACGGGTCCTCAAACCGTCGCCTCTTCACCTCATCAACGATGGAAGACTCAAGAACCTCACGAACCCGCACTCTACTATCGTCAGACGATCAATCGAACCCCAAGGCTCGCTAATCGGTGGATTCGACGGACCATGTCCTGCCTCTCCGGCCGCACTCCGACAGCTCCCATCGATCTACGACTCAAGGCATCAGCAACTACGTTGGCCTTCCCCGGATGGTATAGAATATCAACATCATAATCTTTCCGCAACTCTAACCACCGTCTCTGCCTCAGGTTCAGCTCCCTCTGCCTGAAGATATACTGGAGGCTCTTGTGGTCTGTATAAATATCCACATGAACCCCATACAAATAATGTCTCCAAATCTTCAAGGCATGAATAATCGCCAACTCTAAGTCATGGGTAGGTAATTCCTCATGCTTCCGTGAATCGCCGAAGCATAGGCTATAACCTTGTCATGCTGCATCAAAACACACCCTAGACCAATACCCGAGGCATCACAATAGATCACGTACCCATTTAACCCTCGTGAAGAGTAAGAATCGAGTCAGAGTCAACCTTTCCTTCAAAGAATCGGAAACCCTTCTCGCAAGCCTCGCCCATCGGAACTTGGCCGCTTTCGAGTCACCCTAGTCAATCTTTGAAATCAAGCAAATCGCTTCCACAAACCTACGGCATAACTCGCCATCCCAAGAAATCGCGCACTCGGCCGGAGTAGTAGGTCTCGCCAAGACTTGACTCTCAATCTTTGCCGATCCACCAACACCATCACCCAATAATATGCCCGGGAATGCCATCGAGGCCAACCAAAACTCACACTGAGAACTTGGCGACAATCGCGGCCCAAGAACCCTCTGATCCTCAAGTGACCGTGATGCTCGCTCATTCGCGAGTAAACCAGATGTCATCAATAAACACTATTACAAATGTGTCCAAAATGGCTTGAACACCCGTTCATCAAATCCATAAACACTGCTGAGCGTTGGTCAAACCGAAAGACATAACCTCAACTCATAGTGCCCATACCGGTCCTGAATGCGCTTTTGGAATATCTCGCCTCTCGAACTCGAACTCGATGATAACTGCACGCAGTCTATCTTTGAGAAACACCTCGCACTCGCAATCGTCAAACAAATCATCAATCCCGGGAGGGTACCTATTCTTGATGGTTACCTTATTCACCGTAATCAACACACATACGCAAAAGCCCCATCCTTCTTCTTCACGAACAAAACCGCGCCCCTGTGGAGATACACTAGGCCCGATAAAGCCTTTCTCCAAAGAAATCTTTCACCTGGTCCTTCACTCCTCAACTCAAGAAAGCCATCCTCGTATGGCGGAATGGAAATAGGTCGAGTGTCCGCAACGTGTCAATACAAAACTCAATCTCCTCTCGGGAGGATACCCAAGATCATCCGGGAACACATCCGAAACTCCCTAACCATCGGTATCGATCAAGAATCGCACCTCACCTCAGACAAATACCCGAACCATGATAGATGTACCTTCTTCGCACCATCTTCCTAGCCTTGAGGTAAGAAATAAACCTACCCTCTGCGATCTTTGTGTTGCCTCCAATCGATAATCGCTCGCCAGAAACTGGAACCAAACCAACTCGCCCTACATCAACGTTGGCATAACAAGAAGCCAACCACCCATACCCATAATGACATCAAAATCGTCATCTCCAAATTCTATCAAGTTCGCAAGTGGTCCGACGATCAGAAATATAAACCGGACAACCTCAGACACCCGGCCGCCTAACACCGAAACTCCCATAGGCGTAGCTACCTCAAAAGGCTCTATCGACTCGCCTATCCCGATTCTACCCGCATAAGAGGGGACACATAGGACAAGGTAGAACTCGGATCTATCAAAGCATAAACATCACAAACCAAATCGATGCATACGTGACGACGCCGTGAAGCCTCCCGATCCCTGGCGGTGGCTAATGAATATATGCGCGTTCGAGGACCGCTAGAACTAGAACCACCACCTCGACCTCTACCGCGCCCGCTCGTCCGAGTACCGCCTCCGGGCGCATAACCACGTAAGGAGAAGAAGACCCAAAGAATCGATCCCGCTTACCGTGCTGTACCACCCATGCTGCCTCTAGACGGACAATCTCTCTTCAAATGGCCCAGCTGGCCACAAGAGTAACAACCCCCTGCAGGAACACGACACTCGCCTGGGTGCGATCTACCGCATCGAGCACACCGAGGTGTGGGTGGTCTCGATCGGCGAGGATCTCTGCTTCCCTGAAACCCCGAAGTCTTGGAGCCCTGACCTGCTCCTGAATGACCTTGCTGATCAGACCTCATGCCAGAAAACCGTGACGGAGCACTCTATGCTGGCTGGAAAGTGGACCCAGTCTGCTCGAGGCCGTCCCGCTCGAACCGCCCTGAGACCACGATGTCCTCGCCTCTTGGGCCGGCTCGCGTCAACTGGTCCTCCTCTCTATCCTCTATCCTCGCAGATAGGCTCGCATCCTAGCAATGTCCATACCGGGCCAAGAGCCACCCCAAGCATGTCAGAATCATATGACGGTCTAGTCCCATCACATATCGATGAACTCTATCCGCCATGTCAGCTACAATAGTGTTCGCATGCCTGGCCAAGGAGTCAAACTCCAGGCTGTACTCCCTGACAGTCCTCCCATTCTGCCTCAAAGTCAAAAATCTGTCTACGCGGGCTCTCCTCATCTCGAGAGGCAAAAAGTGATCCATGAAGGCCTCTGTAAACTCCTCCCAAACCGCTGGAAGAGCATCATCACCTCTCGAAAGAAACCACGACTCAAACCAGTTCAACGCAATATCGCGCAACCGGTAAGAGGCTAGCGTAATGCACTGTCTCAAGCCCTAAGAACTCGCATGGTCCGTAGCCGCCGAATGAACTCCCGCGGATCCTCATCGCACTAACCATAAAACTCGTGTGGATGACATCCCGTAAAATCCCTAATCCGCAAACCGCTCGGGTGGGTCGCTGCACTGTTGCCACGCCCGACTACTATCTTGGTCAATAATCGACCGCCTCGTAGTTCTATACTCGCACCGGCCGCGGAATCGAGGCTCGCACGAACCTCTGGAGCTACCGCCGCCTCTCGCCTCTCTAAAATCGCAGCGTGGTCGAACTCGCCGACCGCTTACTACCTCGGGCATAGTCTGCGTGCTCGAGCCCGTAACCTCTCGAGTACCGCTAGCGCCTCCGCCGCCGCTTTGCCCTTCGGGCCCAGTCGCCTCCGTGAGGCATATCTGCTTTCATAAGACTAGGTAAGAGAGGATTCAACCTAATAAGACAAACTCATCGCACGATCTCGTAGAGAGAAGAATGGAAACCAATCCTAAATGTCCTGCAGCCTCCTCGATTATAGATGTGGTGCACAACACACCGATAATCAAGACTCTACTAGACACGGCCTGCAGACACTTTCCGAGGACTAATCGCCTGATACCACTTTTGTCACGACCCGACTCGGGCGCGATCGTGCCCTACCTAGGCACCCTGCCTGTGTACACATCGAGAATAGCAATGAACATACACAACATAAACACATGTGTAAATAAAAACATCACAAAGCTAGCCGAGCAAGTGCCGTCTTCCATAATATAAACATACTCAAAAGTACAATCAGATAACTGGCTTACAGCCCAACCATATGTGAATACGCACTTAGGAATAATAATCAGATGGACAGGGCCCCGCCATACCCCTGAATTTACACAAAATCTACAACACCAGGGAAAAGACTGTACCCAAAAGAGACAAGCCTCCGGATAAATGGAGCTTCTGACGTCTGATAAGTGATCCTAAGAATGTGGATCCGCCACCGCTACTCTTTCTCGCAGATTTAACGCATTTCGAGGAAGGGGGTCAGTACACAATATGTACCAAGTATGTAAAACTGGAAAATACTGTAATTACGTCATAAGTCTAAATCAAAGCCGGAGACATGTATGATAATCAAATTATAGTACACTGTGCTTTACTAACAATGAAAGTAAAATAGGTGTATACTTACAACGAAAAATAGGATTGAAATCCTACTCCTGGGACTATTTCACCCGCATAGGTCCAGTGGATTCGCGTGAGGTATTCCTCGCATGGGACTATTTCACCCGCATAAGCCCTTTCGGACTCGCATGAGGTATTCCTCGCATAGGCTGGACCCGCCCGCATGGGACTATTTCACCCGCATAAGCCCTTACGGACTCGCATGAGGTATTCCTCGCATCGTGGGTAGCAAATCCACGGAAATATGTGTTATACCCCGTATTTCCAGAGTATGTACGTGAGGGCGTACGTATATAAATTTAATCCTTAAGGATTGGCTAGTTTCAAATTTGTACACAACACCCGATTAGAGTCATTTTCTGACGGAACGTTTCCACAGCTTTCGTAGGGAAAATTCCGGCTATGTCATTTAAAAATTTTGCGGATTTTTCCGAGAGACGAAATATTTTGGACCAACGGGAGGGTGACATGTGTCACCCTCACATTGGATGAAGGTTGGACGACATTTGGACGAAATGGGAGCACTTTAGTTGGTAGGATATTTTGTGCAAGTGGTTATGGTAGATGGATAAGGTGCACTTGGCTTAAATCTAGCCCTACACTTGCCTTACACTTGGAAGAATCTTGGCCATTGGTTGGTCCTTTCTTGACCTATAAATACCCCCCTTGTTGAAGAGCTATTTCATCCTAAATTGAGCAATCTTTCTAAGTCTCAAATACTCCCTCCCTCTTGTTATAGTTCGTCCAAAGAGTCCCCTCTTGAGGAGCCTTGGCCGAGAGCCACCCCTCCCCTCATGGTGCTCCTAGCCAGGGTACCCCTAGCCTAGTTGTCTCGTATAAATACCCCCCTTTGTGGTATAGAAATACTCTCCTAGTATTGTTATAATGCCCAAAATACTCTAGCCCATATACCTTATAGTACTTTCCAAAGTACCCTTTATACGAAAAACCCTAAAGTACGATTATACCTCCTTTAGCCACTAAACGAAACCCTAAGGAAAAATCTTCACCCGTAGTCAAGTATTAAGTAGAAGTTGTGTAGACACTTCTAAGGGTTTCTTGGAGCGCTTGAGCGCAGGAGTAGAGCTAAACCTTGTTCAGGAGCGACATTTAACTCGGATAATTTTGGGCTTATCGAGGTAAATATCTTGTCCCCCTATTGTAATTGGAAATTACATGATTGTTAGAATATATAGTTGAAGTATACTATATATAGAATGAATATTGAATATAACTGAACGTAGTTCGCCTACAATGTCTTTTGACTTAAGCCCAATAAGAATTGAACAAAGAATCACATAGAAGGATAATTAAGAGAAGAACTGAACTGAACTGTAATTACATAGGGCTGTATTACAGTAGACTTGTGTAGCATTACTGTGTAGTAGAATTGTACACGTCTGGTTAGACGTGTTAACCCCCCCTGGTTGGCTTGGTAGCCGACCTCGATAAGGGAGGAGATTTACGTTGTCGGGGAGGTCTTTGCCAATTTTCTCAGAATATGGAACGATGAGATCTAGATGTTAATAAGTGCCTTGTGGCCTTATAGGTTGAAGTACTACGTGTGGTGCAATCTACGTGGCTTAAGGAGTAGCCGACTGTTTGAGGTACTGGGAGCATTTTGCTATTAGTCGATAATCGTCGCGAGGTATGTGAACCTCTTCCTATCTTTTCCAGCATGATATGTGTATAACTATGTAGTACGGTAGACGTACATGTGTTAAATGTATTTGATTGGTAAAACATAAAGGGTTATAACGGCTTTATGGGAAGTTGGTTATAACAGCTTTATGTAGGTTAAGAAATGCCTTGTGGGTTTTAAAGTGGTAAATCGATTTGACTTATAACGGACTTAATGTGTGACCATAAAGAACTTGAAGTATTTCAAAAGATTAAGAATCCCTTTTCTTTTTTGAAAGAAGAGTAATACTTGGTTTTGAAAACATAAGAGTTATACTAGCTTTATGGGAAGTTAGGTATAACGTCTTAAGGGAGGAAAAAAATGAATGGTTTATTGATCTTAAAAGATAAGAGACTTGACTTGGATGAATTAATATGAGTTTGTGTGAAACCTCATTCGTGAGTAATGAGTACTTGGTTTTTAAAAGGAATAACGTTTTACTGATTCGGAAATCAGAATGTGTATCGACAAACCACTGCAGCGTTAATAAAGGAAAAGGTATTGAATAAATGAAGTATTATATTAAAACCAGTAGAAACCTCCATCTGTATAGAAGCTAAGATGAGACAAAATGATATTACATTTTCTAGATCATGGCTGCTTAATAAGATTGATTATGAACAGGAATAACATACACTCATATAAGGCATATGTTTCCTCAGATTGTTTAAAAGAGAATTATATTCTTAAATGATTAAGACTATGAACTATGAAACTTTTCTAAAATAAAGAGACTTGAGTAAGTGAAATTAGGCAAACTGGAACTTTAGGAAAAAGAATGTTGTTAAGAAGGAAAGTGTTTTGGTTTACCTAAAATGTGAGTCACTCTATTTTTTTAATACTACGGGTATCGGGTGACTTTTATAAAAGGAATGAATCTCTTTAAAAGGAATTTAACGTACGTAGTACTTTAGGGTTAAAACCTGGACTTTGGCATAAAATGAAAGTACTTTGAGTTGTGTATGACTTGCCTATGCTTGTTGTGGTGAAACCTGCCTATGCTTGTGATGATAGCCTTTGTTGTGCAAGTGTTGTATTTCTGTGTTACCGCGTCTCTCGATGGAGGGTCGGTTGACTTCTTGAGAACTTACTTGACGCGTCGCGGTGACGAAGAATTCCACGTATGTTTCCATTTTGATTGTTGTCTTGATTGATTGATGTTACATGGACATGTCTACACCGATGCAGACTCCGGGACATGTGGCCACGCAGCAGGTTGATCACCCAAGATATTGTTGTTGATGTTACATGGACGCGTTCTACACCGACGCAGAATTCCGGCATGTGGCCATGCAGCATTGTCATTATTGTTGCATCATGGACATGTTTACACCGATGCAATTCCGGGCATGCGCCGATGCGAACATGATTGGTGTTGTGGGCGTGAGACCCATAGTTATATTTTAGTGGTGACTTTGAGGCGTGAGTCCTCGACTTGATCGCTTATGTTGCATATCAGATTTTGGTCATCATACATGTCTCCGCTTTATATAGATCGTTATGATTTAACTACGATTTTCGGGCCACATACTGTACTGTTAGATCGACCTCCTTCGGGCCGTGCGTCATGCCGCAGTAAGTACATCGTTGTCGATCCCCGCTTTTAGGATCACCTTTCAACGTATTGGGAAGCTCCGTTCTTCTGAGGCTTATCTTTTGGTATGTGTTCACCGAGTTGTAGGTTCTTGTACATCTGTGGTATGGCGGCCCCGCCCCGCCATAGTTGTTGTAAATCTTAGGTCCGTAGTACCGCGGCGTGGTTGTAAAAAGGATTAAACTGCTCAGGTTTGTATATATTTACGCAGAAGGCAAATCGCTTTGGTTGGCCTGCTTATTTATCATGTCACTTGTTTCATATTTATGTTTTATGTTCCGCTGATTTTTCTCTCGATGAATGGCTACTGGGTGCCCGCAGGCACGATCCACGCCCTTGCCGGTCGTGACAAAAGTGGTATCGAGCGCTTAATCTCTGAAAGTGTCTCTGACGCGTGTCTAGTAGAGTCTTGATTATCGATGTGTTGTGCACCACATCTATAATCGTGAGGCCGCAGGACATTTAGGATTGGTTTCATTTCTTCTCATTCGAGATCGTGCTTAGAGCCGTGTGATAAGTTGGACCCTCCGACGTATTCCTTTCCTTTATCGCTATGCCTCCGCGTAAGGCAACCCGGCCCAGTGGCAAGGCCACGAGGAGCCGCTAGTGAGATACTGAGGAGTACGAGGCGCAGCCCGGCCAAGACTGAGACAAGACTCCGACGGCGAAGTTTCGCGACGCCGCCAAAGACCAAAGAAGTTAGAGCCGCAGCAGCCGGCTGCCGAGACTACAAGACTGAGCCTCCACCCCACTGGCCCGGCGTAAGAGTTGGGGTACAAGGAGATGGCTCGCCATCGCCGTGGTCGTGGCCGATATGAGGATAGGCCGGACGCAGCAGCCCAAAGAAGCACCGATGGTTCACCCTAGATCGGATAGTTTGAGGTTACAGACTTCGAGACGTAGCCCGCCAGAGTTCTACGTCGAGGCACGAGATGATCCGCAGGAGTTCATCCGACGATTGCATGGATCGCGAGAGTGATCAAGGCTTTGAGACCGAGTCGCTGGTCTTAGGTTCGCGACGGCCGCGTGATACCGCATGATCGTTTGATTCGCGAGCCGTCCCGGGAGAGAATGCACTTCCACCGGTTGGGATGAGTTTTCGGGCCTTCCCGCACATTTCTTGCCTCCACAGATGAGGAGGGCTCGCCGGCTGATTTTTGATGTTGAGGCGTAACGCGCATACCGGAGTACAATGTGGAGTTTGACTCATTGGCCCGGTATGTTCCCGCATTAGTAGCTTGTATGGAGGATCGAGTGCACCGATATATTACAGGGCTTGATGATTACCTAGCGGAGAGTTGTTCGGGTGTAGCCCTTCAGCCGGGCATGGACATTGCCCGCATGCAGGCTTATGCACTTGGATGTGAGGAGCGGAGAAATCGACGGAATGACCGAGATCAGCAGAAGAGGCCGCACAAACAGGTCCTTTGGTGACTTTCGAGGCGGACCGCCTCAGAAAGCCTTAGTTTTGTACCTCCGCTGCAGAGTGGTCCTCCACAACCTTCGTGGCATCCGAATATGAGGGAGCGGTCGTGGCTCGTGGGTTCAGGTTTCCAGGGGAGTAGGGGTGTTGGCCAGATGCAGTCACCCCTACCTCGGTGTGGTCGATGTGGTAGACCGCATTTCGGGTGTCGTGGTGCCAAGGGAGCTTGTTATTTTTGCGATACGGGCCATTTTGCGAGGAACTGTCGACCGGTAGCACGGATGTTACGAATCACCTTCAGATCGGGCCATGGTTCTTCACCTTCCATAGCTAGGCAGGATGTACACACACCGGAAGGCCACGGTAGAGGTCGCGGTGGAAGTTCCCAGTTTTAGCGGTCCTTTGAACCGCCTATTTTCAGGTATATCCTTAACCCTCTAGAGTTTTGTATGCTTGTTGATGATGTGTTAAGTGTTATGTTCGGATAGCTTTGTGCTAAAATGTGACTTAGAAACCTGCTTAGTGAAAAAGGGTAAGCACAGGGTGAAAACGGAGAACCTTAGAATATTACAGTTGAGACCTTAGATGTAAGGCCGTCTTGAGTACAAGTTTTTGCAAGTGATCCTTGTCGGAGTGCATTTTATGCCTAGAATGTATTATGTGATAAGCCCCTGGGTTGGGTGAATGAAAGTGGTAGCTTTCATGATGTGATTTAGCAAGATTGTTCCGTGTCGAGGAGCAAGAGTCGCGCGACAGATGGTCGGGTTGGGGCGTGTTGCGGGCCAACCCGCGGATCGCTTTCGTGGGGTCAGCTCAGGTGGTCCCGCCAGTGGCAGGTCACGAGGGTGCTAGGCCCAAGTTTAGATGACCATCGTATGAGTTCGGGATACGTTCGACTGAATCAGTTCGTGAAGGCCGAGAATGGCCTTGGGAGATCGAGGCTAGTAAGATGATCAAGTTTGAGGTAGTGACTCCAAAGTTTTGGAAATCAAGTATGGTACGATACTAGAAAGAGTTCGAGTGTTCGGTAGCGGTACAACGAGATAGGGAAAAGTAAACGCGTGTGTGATCGCTTTCTTTTGAGAAGTGAAGGTGCGAAGGGGATTATGTTTTTAGACCTTGGTGGGGACTTTTGAGGTAAACAGAGATGATTCCTCGTTGGCTTGGATTTGGGTTTTCGCGCGCATGTTATTTTTGTGGCCAGGTGTGGCATGTTTGGTTTCGTAAGTATAGTAGTGGAGGCTATACTGGCGCATGTTTGTTTTGAGGCTTATAAGGAACATTCAGGACGAATGTTTCTAAGGAGGGGAGAATGTTATACCCCGTATTTCCAGAGTATGTACGTGAGGGCGTACGTATATAAATTTAAGCCTTAAGGATTGGCTAGTTTCAAATTTGTACACAACACCCGATTAGAGTCATTTTCTGACGAAACGTTTCCACAGCTTTCGTAGGGAAAATTCCGGCTATGTCATTTAAAAGTTTTGCGGATTTTTCCGAGAGACGAAATATTTTGGACCAACGGGAGGGTGACATGTGTCACCCTCACATTGGATGAAGGTTGGACGGCATTTGGACGAAATGGGAGCACTTTAGTTGGTAGGATATTTTGTGCAAGTGGTTGTGGTAGATGGATAAGGTGCACTTGGCTTAAATCTAGCCCTACACTTGCCTTACACTTGGAAGAATCTTGGCCATTGGTTGGTCCTTTCTTGACCTATAAATACCCCCCTTGTTGAAGAGTTATTTCATCCTAAATTGAGCAATCTTTCTAAGTCTCAAATACTCCCTCCCTCTTGTTGTAGTTCGTCCAAAGAGTCCCCCCCCCCCTCTTGAGGGAGCCTTGGCCGAGAGCCACCCCCTCCCCCCTTTGTGGTGCCCTAGCCGAGGGGTACCCCCCCCCTAGCCTAGTTGTCTCGTATAAATACCCCCCTTTGTGGTATAGAAATACTCTCCTAGTATTGTTATAATGCCCAAAATACTCTAGCCCATATACCTTATAGTACTTTCCAAAGTACCCTTTATACGAAAAACCCGGAAAGTACGATTATACCTCCTTTAGCCACTAAACGAAACCCTAAGGAAAAATCTTCACCCGTAGTTGAAGTATTAAGTAGAAGTTGTGTAGACACTTCTAAGGGTTTCTTGGAGCGTTTTGGAGCGCAGGGAGTAGGAGCTAAACCTTGTTCAGGAGCGACATTTAACTCGGATAATTTTGGGCTTATCGAGGTAAATATCTTGTCCCCCTATTGTAATTGGAAATTACATGATTGTTAGAATATATAGTTGAAGTATACTATATATAGAATGAATATTGAATAGAATCAACGTAGTTCGTCAAGCAATGTCTTTTGACTTAAGCCTGAATAAGAATTGAACAGTAATCACATAGAAGGATAATAAAGAGAAGAACTGAACTGAACTGTAATTACATAGGGCTGTATTACAGTAGACTTGTGTAGCATTACTGTGTAGTAGAATTGTACACGTCCGGTTAGACGTGTTAACCCCGTCGTTGGCTTGGTAGCCTCGATAAGGAGAGATTTACGCTGTGCGGGGAGGTCTCGAATTTTCTGTAGAATATGGAACGATGAGATCTAGATGTTAATAAGTGCCTTGTGGCCTTATAGGTTGAAGTACTACGTGTGGTGCAATCTACGTGGCTTAAGGAGTAGCCGACTGTTTGAGGTACTGGGAGCATTTTGCTATTAGTCGATAATCGTCGCGAGGTATGTGAACCTCTTCCTATCTTTTCCAGCATGATATGTGTATAACTATGTAGTACGGTAGACGTACATGTGTTAAATGTATTTGATTGGTAAAACATAAAGGGTTATAACGGCTTTATGGGAAGTTGGTTATAACAGCTTTATGTAGGTTAAGAAATGCCTTGTGGTTTTTAAAGGGTAACTGATTTGACTTATAACGGACTTAATGTGTGACCATAAAGAACTTGAAGTATTTCAAAAGATTAAGAATCCCTTTTCTTTTTTGAAAGAAGAGTAATACTTGGTTTTGAAAACATAAGAGTTATACTAGCTTTATGGGAAGTTAGGTATAACGTCTTAAGGGAGGAAAAAAATGAATGGTTTATTGATCTTAAAAGATAAGAGACTTGACTTGGATGAATTAATATGAGTTTTGTGTGAAACCTCATTCGTGAGTAATGAGTACTTGGTTTTTAAAAGGAATAACGTTTTACTGATTCGGAAATCAGAATGTGTATCGACAAACCACTGCAGCGTTAATAAAGGAAAAGGTATTGAATAAATGAAGTATTATATTAAAACCAGTAGAAACCTCCATCTGTATAGAAGCTAAGATGAGACAAAATGATATTACATTTTCTAGATCATGGCTGCTTAATAAGATTGATTATGAACAGGAATAACATACACTCATATAAGGCATATGTTTCCTCAGATTGTTTAAAAGAGAATTATATTCTTAAATGATTAAGACTATGAACTATGAAACTTTTCTAAAATAAAGAGACTTGAGTAAGTGAAATTAGGCAAACTGGAACTTTAGGAAAAAGAATGTTGTTAAGAAGGAAAGTGTTTTGGTTTACTTAAAATGCGAGTCACTCTATTTTTTTAATACTACTGTATCGGGTGACTTTTATAAAAGGAATGAATCTCTTTAAAAGGAATTTAACGTGACGTAGTACTTTAGGTTAAAACCTGGACTTTGGCATAAAATGAAAGTACTTTGAGTTGTGTATGACTTGCCTATGCTTGTTGTGGTGAAACACGCCTATGCTTGTGATGATAGCCTTTGTTGTGCAAGTGTTGTATTTTACGTGTTACCGCGTCTCGATGGAGGGTCGGTTGACTTCGAGAACTTACTTGGACGTCTTTGGCGTGACGAAGAATTCCACGGGTATGTTTCCATTTTGATTGTTGTCTTGATTGATTGATGTTACATGGACATGTCTACACCGATGCGTTCCGGGACATGTGGCTACGCAGCAGGTTGATCACCCAAGATATTGTTGTTGATGTTACATGGACGTGTCTACACCGATGCAGACTCCGGGGCATGGCCATGCAAAGATTGTCATTATTGTTGCATCATGGACATGTTTACACCGATGCACTCCGGCACGCCATGATGCGAACATGATTGGTGTTGTGGGCGTGATACCCATAGTTATATTTTAGTGGTGACTTTGAGCGAGTCCCCGACTTGATCGCTTATGTTGCATATCGTATTTTGGTCATCATACATGTCTCGCTTTATATAGATCGTTATGATTTAACTACGATTTTCGCCACATACTTGGTACTGATCGACCTCCTTCGGGCCGCGTTCATGCCGCAGTAAGTACATCGTCGTCGATCCCCGCTTAGGATCACCTTTCAGATTGGGAAGCTCCGTTTCCTTCTGAGGCTTATCTTTTGGTATGTGTTCACCGAGTTGTAGGTTCTTGTACATTCAGGGGTATGGCGGTGCCCTGTCCCGCCCTATTTGTTGTAAATATTAGAGGTCTGTAGTAATCACAAGCGCAGAGTTGTAAAAGGATTAAACTGCTCGTGGTTTGTATATATTTACGCAGGCAACTGTTTTGGTTGGCCTGTTTATTTATCATGTCACTTGTTTCATATTTATGTTTTATGTTCCGCTGATTTTTCTCTGATGAATGGCTACTTGGGTGCCCGGGCAAGGCACCAGTCACGGGCCCCGGTTCGGGTCGTGACAATATGCAATGCCACAATCCCGGGGAATGACCCCGCAACGAATAATATATCACTAGCCCAAATCCGGCTATCACACATAACATAAGCACTACCGGCTTATCATACAATATGTAAGCAAGTTAAGAAATCCCCTAACTTCTTATTATTCTTGTTATACATACACTCTCATTTTAGTTTATCTAAGGCACTAACATGTCTTTTATAAAAATCCGGGAATTTAACCCAAGTACTACGTACTTCTACTCTTTAAAACAAATGACTCTTTTTAGTAGAAAACTTCCAAGATACTATTAATCCTAGTATCAAGTCCAAATTACATTTCAAGGTAAGTCACAACACCCTTAGAAATAAAGTTAGGTTTCTAAATCAAGTGACTTATTTTCTTATAAAACCTTAGGCAATTGATACCTTAAAATCGAATTGCCTTCCATTAAATCAAGCCATTTACCTTTCCGTAAAGCCAATATAACCAACTCCCCATAAAGTCGTTATATTCACTTTATACCTTAGTCAAGTACCATTTCCTATCCAAGGGACTTATACATTAAAACGAAACAAGTATCACATACTTTGAAACTCTTCAAGTCCCTTAACTTTAATAAAACTTTAAGACATCCTTAATATTTTCAAAGAAGTGAGTAAATCCCCTAACTCACCCGACTTGGCATTTCATAAAGCTAGTAAAGAATGTCAAAGTCTTGTATGTCTACCGTACTATATACGTGAAACTAGTCATGCTCAAAAGATAGGAAAAGTTCTACATACCTCGCCGGGTCAAACCACTTGCCAAGTACAAAGTCCCGCCCGTAGTATGTCAACCTATAATATTCAAAATACGTCTATTAAAGCCTTACTTCAAACGTAGAATATTATAAGTGTTAAGTCTCCAATTTCTACGGAAAATCGGACAGCACCTCCTTTGTTTTTACTAACTTTGCCACCTTTTTCAAGGCCGAATACAATAACCAAACACGCCACATTTAAGGCACAATCAAAGCAATTAATCAATAGGGGATTACACGCCTACTAGACGTGTAAAATTCCGCCCCACAAACGATAACAAACTAATACAAACTACAAGTCCAAATTCGGCCATATTGAGTTCAACAATACCAATTCTTATCCAATTTCCATTTCAATCCAAATTGGTAGCATACATGATATCAAGTCGCATTTGATTATAACAACCATAATCTCCGAGTAGGTAACATGCGACGATTTCTAATAAACGACCAATTAGTAATCCAATTTTCAAGTGGATTGTATAACATTTCGGATTTAAGCTACAAGCAATCCATAATACTTATAAACTTCAACATATCAACTTCATGCTAACAACATGTAGAGCTAACAACAGTAATATAAACATATAATCTTGTAACACCTTTAAAAGACAAGATTATACCTCAATGAACCTTGATCCAACTCCAATCCGAAGTCGCTCCTTAGTAGTTTAGAGCCTCTCCAAGACACTTCAATCCGCTTGTTGAGACCCTTAGAACAACACCAACAAATATCCTTCAAATCTCCAACCAAAACCTAGAAAGACAACTAGGTTTTCGCCATACTAACCCGAAAACTATCTTTTTCCAAGATGTTTCTATTGAGACATGCTTACAATACACAGAAGAACCTTGGTTTAAAGTGGGGAGCTAAATGGATCACAAACAAAGATTTTTCCTTCTTTTTTTTAGAACCCGAGAGCTTAGCTCTATGTTCATCCAATTTGTAGTGAAAATTTTCTAAGTGTTGGCTCTCTCTAGCACTACTAGTATTATATAGTGCAATGGGTGGTCAAGATATAAACAAATATGAGGCTTGGATGTAGTCTTACAAAATATCAAGACTAATTGACCATTTGACTTAGTCAAACTTCTCATGCTCACAAGTTGCAAGACTTGTCTTGCAACAAAGGTCCAATGACCTTCTTGCCCTTGCATAAATCGACCAAGGCATCACAAAAGGGGGGTGACACGTGTCGCCCTCCCATTCGTCACAATAATACGTTTTCCGAAAATTTCATAATTCCGCAAAATTTTTGCAAGTCTCAAATCTTAACACTTGTGAGTTCTTACGTACGTTCTTTAAACATGTCCTGTAAACACGGGGTGTAACATTGTGGTGATAACCTTTGTTGTGCAAATATTGTATTTCTGTGCTACCGCGTCTCTCGTTGGAGGGCCGACTATCTGGCTGATTGATGGAAATACTGACACGATGGGTGGCCCACGAGTATGCTTCCATTTTGATTGTTATTTGGTTATTTCCTTTTGGACATGCTGACACGATGGGTGGCCCACGGGTATGCTTCCATTAGGAGTATGATCTTGTTATTTGTTTTGGACATACTGACACGATGGGTGGCCCACGAGTATGCTTCCATTCTTGTTTGTTATCTTGTTATTTCCTTTGGACATACTGACACGATGGGTGGCCCACGGGTATGCTTCCATTAGGATGGTTCCATGGCCATGCTTATACCGAGGTAAGATGCCGGGGCATGCGGCCGTTGTGCGGGTTAAACTCCCGGGTTACATTTGAGTGATGACTTGAGGGCGTGAGTCCCTGACTTGACATGACTGCTTTTATGTTGTGAACTATAGCCTGGTTATCATACATGTCTCCTGTTTTATATGGACTATTATGATTTCATTTTCAGTTTCACATACTTGGTACCTGTTGTACTGACCTCCTTCGGGGGGCTGCGTTCATGCCGCAGGTTGGGAAGCTCCGTTTCTCCGGAGGCTTATATTTTGGTATGTTCCCTGAGTTGTAGGTTCTTGTACATTCAGGGGTATGGCGGGGCCCTGTCCCGTCATAGTTGTTATCACATTCTTAGAGGTCTGTAGCACTGTTGTGGGCAGGGTTGTAAAGGATGTAACTGTTCAAACTTTATATATATATATATGCCGAAAGGCGACTTTCTCTCAGATAAAATGTGTCTCATTTTACAATTGTTTCATGTCTTGTTTTTATGTTCCGCTGATATCTCTGATGTATGACTACTTGGGTGCCCGGGTAAGGCACCAGTCACGGGCCACGGAACGGGTCGTGACATAATCCACCCGAGTTCTATGGTTCGAGATCTGAGGATGATCCTCAGGAGTTTATTCGGTAGATACAACAGACTATGCAGGTACCTAGGGCCTCGGAGGCCGAGTCAGTTGTGTTAGCTTCTTACCGGTTACGCGATATTGCGTTGAACTGGTTTGAGGCATGGGAACTGTCTAGAGGTGTGGGTGTTCCCCCAGCTGTTTGGGATGAGTTTATAGAGGCCTTCCTTGATCACTTTTTGCCTCCTGAGATGAGGAGAGCCCGCATTGATAGGTTCTTGACATTGAGGCAGAATGGGAGGACCATCAGAGAGTACAACCTGGAGTTTGACTCATTGGTGCGCTCACTATTGTGGCTGACATGGCTGATAGAGTTCATCGCTATGTGATGGGGCTAGACCGCTAAATGGTTACTGCATGCCTGGGAGTGGCCCTTCTTCCAGGTATGAATATTGCCAGGATGCAGGCATATGCACAGGGGATTGAGGACCGAGAGAGAGAGGACCAGCCAGATCGAGGCCAGCCCAAGAGGGCCAGGACGGCAGGGTTTCAGGGTAACTTTCGAGGCGGACAGCCTCAGCAGCAGGCTAGGTCTATATTTCAGCCGACACATAGTGCTCCTTCCCGGTTTTTTGGCAGGAGGTTTGATCGCCGGGGATATTCGGGAGCAGGTCAGGGCTGTAGGTTCACAGATGTCCGGGGGTATTAGCTAGGGGAAGCCACATTTGCCTCGGTGTGGTCACTGTGGTAGATTCCATTTTGGGGAGTGTCGTACTACTTCGAGAGCTTGTTATGCTTGCAGTCAGCAGGGCCATTTGGTGAGAGACTGTCCGACCAGAGTCGGCACGGGTAGTGTGGAGCAGCCTACAAGGTCAGTTGCTAGGACTTCATCTTCTGTGGTCATGCGCCCCGGAGGGCAGGGAGTTCATGGGCCAGCAGGTCGCGGTAGAGGTCGTGTCAGGGGTCCTAGTTCTAGCGGTCCACAGAACCGCATATATTCCTTAGCCAGCCAGCAGGACCAGGAGGCCTCCTCGGATGTCGTCACAGGTATATTGTTGATTTCATGTTGTGACGTTTATGCTTTGATATATCCAGGTTATACTTTGTCCTATGTGTCCCCTCTTATTGTGGGTAGAATAGGGATAGAGCCGGTGTCGATAGAGCCTTTTGAGGTAGCTACGTCAGTGGGTGATTGGGTGGTAGCTGAGCGGGTATATAAGATTTGCCCGGTGATGATACAATCGTCAGACCTTAGCAGACCTAGTAGAGCTGGATACGACAGACTTTGAGGTCATTATGGGTATGGATTAGTTGGCTTCTTGCATGCCAAGGTTGACTGTAGAGAGAGATTGGTTCGATTCCAGTTTCCCGGTAAGCCGATTTTCGATGGGGAAGGAAGGGAAGTGTTAGTAATATGTAAGTTATTCCTTCCTTCTTTGACATGATAAATTGTGGAGTCTATGTGACTTGCTTCATTGAAGTGGTTGATTTGAATTTGAACGATAAGGGACGGGGATAAGAACGTACGATTATTGAAGAATTTTATGATAAGTACCCTTGGAGGTACTTGGAATCGGCTCAGTGTGGCAGTCAGGGCCACGACTTTCCGAATAATCTCCAGAGAATGCGCAAGGCAAGAATAAGATAAGTATGAGTGATACCGACGAAAACAGAAGACATCATTGGTAGGTTTTGAGAATCTACACGATTTTTAAGGCAGTGCTTGATGATTAGAAATATGCAGGAAACCGCAACAGGACCCTGTGAATAGGGTTGTAACTTTAAGGAAAGATTATGAAAGGAAGATAAGCTTTCTCCCCTACGTAAAATGATAGTTTTACGTATCTTAGAGGGTTATGTGAATTATTGTAATTCCTCGGGTATCGGGCTAGGGTGCGTATTGATGCAGCACGACAAGGTAATAGTCTATGCTCCCCGGCAGCTACGGAAGCATGTGAGGAATTACCCTACTCACGACTTAGAGTTGGCCGCAGTTATTCATGCCTTGAAGATTTGGAGACATTATTTATACGGGGTTCATGTGGATATTTATACAGACCACAAGAGCCTCCAGTACATCTTCAGGCAGAGGGAGCTGAACTTACGGCAGCGGCGGTGGTTAGAGTTGCTGAAGGATTATGATGTTGATATCCTATACCATCCGAGAAAAGCCAACATCGTTGCAGATGCTCTGAGTCGTAAATCTATGGGGAGTATGTAAGAGGTACAGCCAGATAGACAGGACATGGTCCGTGAAATCCATCAGCTGGCAAGCCTTGGGGTTTGGTTAGTCGATACCGATGATAGTGGGGTGCGGGTTCGAGAGGTTGCCGAGTCTTCCATCGTTGAGGAGGTGAAGAGGTGACAGTATGAGGATCCAGTTCTGATGAGGTATCGAGATATGGCTCTTCGAGAGGAGAATAGTTTATTTGTGATAGCGCCTGATGGGGTGCTAAGGTACAAGGGCATATTATGTGTTCCCGATGTTGCAGGACTTCGTCGGCGGGTTCTAGGGGAGGCACACAGTACCCGTTACACTATTCATCCGGGGTCGACTAAGATGTACCATGACCTCAGATGTATGTATTGGTGGGATGGCCTGAAGAGGGACATAACAGAGTTTGTTGCTCAATGTCCGAATTGCCAGCAGGTCAAGGTTGAGCACCAGAAGCCCGGTGGGCTATTACAGGCGATTGAGATTCCGACATGGAAGTGGGAGGTAATCAACATGGATTTTGTTACAGGATTACCTCGTACTCAGAGGAAGTATGATTCCATCTGGGTTATTGTAGACAGGCTGACGAAATCAGCCCACTTTCTTCCAGTCAGGACTACGTATTCGACTGAGGATTATGCTAGACTTTATATCAGGGAGATTGTGAGACTGCACGGAGTTCCTACATCTATTATATCGCATGCAGGAGCCCGGTTACGGCTAACTTCGAGGTCTTTCCGAAGGGTTAGGAAACAGTGAGTCTCAAGACTCGTTTCATCCTCAGACCGACGGACAGGCAGAGCGTACTATCCAGACACTTGAGGATATGCTGCGGGCCTGTGTTATTGATTTCAGGGGTAGCTGGGAGGATCATTTGCCTCTTGTTGAGTTTGCATATAACAACAGCTACCATTCCAGCATTCAGATGGCGCCATATGAGGCTTTGTATGGGCGGAAGTGTAGGTCGCCGATTGGTTGGTTCGACGTGGCGAGGTTGATTAGTTGGCCTGCACTTGATTCAAGCGCCGTGGATAAGGTGAAGCTTATCCAGGAGTGACTTTTAGCAGCTCAGAGTCGACAGAAGTCTTATGCAGATAATCGACGTCGACATTTGGAGTTTCAGGTTGACGATTGGGTCTTCTTGAAGGTATCACCCATGAAGGATGTGATGAGGTTCGGGAAGAAGGGGAAGCTTAGCCCAAGGTACATTGGGCCTTATCAGATCCTTCGTAGAGTAGGCAAGGTTCCCTATGAGTTGGAACTGCCATCCGACTTGGAGGCAGTACATCCGGTCTTCCATGTGTCTATGTTGCGGAAGTGTATCGGAGATTCATCGAGAGTTTTCCCAGCTAGCGATGTCTAGGTGACAGAGGGATTATCGTATAAGGAGAGTCTCATAGCGATACTCGATCGCCAGGTCAGGCGATTATGGACTAAGGACGTGGCTTCCGTCAAAGTCTTGTGGAGGAATGATAATAGGGAGGAGATGACTTGGGAAGCAGAGGAGGACATGATGGAGAAGTATCCTCACTTATTCCCTACACCTCCAGGTAATCCTTTTCCCTTACTTGTCAGTTTTAATTGACGTATTTGCTTAAGTGCTATTATGTGGCCATGTGTGGCATATTTTGGGATGTTGGGTGTAGTTAAAGAAGACTATGTCGCTATCTAATTAGATTAGCTCCGAAAGAACATTCGGGGACGAATGTTTCTAAGGGGGGAAGAATGTTACACCCCATAATTCCAGGACATGTATATAAGAACGTACGTAAGAAAGCAGGACTTTAAGATTTGAGACTCGTAGAATTTATCGAAATTATGGAAATGTCGGGAAACGAAACACTATGGACGAATGGGAGGGTGACATGTGTCACCCCCCCACTCTATGGGCTTGGACGAAATGGACAAGGCCAATTTGTCAAGTCTTGAAAGCCAAGGATTGACATTGTTGACCAAGTCAATAAGCCCACTTGACACTTGATATTTTAATCTTCTTCATCCTACCCCTACAAGTGTTTTAATCATGACCCTTGATTTTATTATATATTCACCCTTGTAGCAAGACAAGTCTCAACACTTAGAAAAAATTCAAGACTTTGTTCTTGCTATTGAGAGCTCTCGGCAATGAGCCATTTTCCACACAAAAGATTTTCGTTTGTTGATCATAATCACCATACTTAAACCCAAGGTTCCTAGGGGTATTATAAGGATATCTCAATACAAAGATCCCGGAAAAAGCTACGTTTTTGCATGAGTCGCAAGATGAAAACCTAAGTTGTTTTCATAGGTTTTGATTGGAAATTGAAGGGAAGTTGTTTATGAACTTCTAAGGGCTTAAAATAGCGGATTGGAGCGTGAAGGAAAGGAGCTAAGTTGCTAAAGAGCGACTTTGAATCTTGAAGTTATATTTGGGCTTAACAAGGTAATGATCTTCATTTTACTTATGTAATTAAAGAATACATGTTTTAGTAGTTGATATATGATCATGTGAATTGTATAATGAAGATTGATAAGTGTTATGGAATATTGAAAGCCTAAATTCGAGTTTGACCTTGTTAGCCATTGAAATTGGAATACAATTTGGTCGATAGTTATAATCGTGGCATGTTATCTAAAGAAAAGATTGTAGTTGTTATAATCGATTACATATATATAACATGTTAGACTAAACAACTTGGATTGAAAAGGAATTGGATAAGACTTTGCATTGGTGTACATTGTAGCCGAAATGGCATTGAAATATTGGACTATTTTGATATCAATTATGGGGCAAAATTTTACATGTCTTGTACGGCGTGTAATCCCCTTTGACTAGTTGATGTGATGAGCCTTAAATTTGGCCTATTGGTTATTGATTTCGGGCCTTGAAAAAGGTGGAAAAGTATATAGAAACAAAGGAAGTGCTGCCCAATTTTCCGTAGAATAGGAAGCTTTACACTTAGAATATTCTACATTAAAACCTAGAAGTTGATAGCCGTATTATGGTCATTATAGGTTGACATTCTACGTGCGGCATATTCAAGTTAGCAAGTGGATTAAGCCGAAGAGGTATGTGGAACTTTCTCCTATCTCTTGAGCATGATGTATTGTAAATGTATAGTACAATAGATGTGCGATCTTTAAATGAATTCGGCTTCGTTTTGATATCATTGCCTTGTCTCGGATTGTCCAAAGTTGGTTGAAGTACAGATTTAACTCCCTAAATTTTTAAAGGATGAAAATGTCTTATTTTGTCTAAATGCATAAAGAGTTATAACGGCTTTATGGAAAGTTAGTTATAACGGCTTTATGGAAATTTAAGAGAATGGTCTACTTGATTTGAAGTCATAAGATGCCTAGGTTGTGAAAGTAGAGGTCATTTGGTTTAGAAGCCTTAAAATGTATCTCTAAAGGTGTAGTGGCTTGACTCTAAAAATAGACTTACATTGATGCTACGGGCGTTAGTATCTTGTGGTTATTTTATGAAATAAGTACTTTTCAAAAGCTTAGAAGACATATACCCGAGATGAGGGATTCCACTGGCATGTTATATACTATTATTATTCCATGGATTAGCTCTCCATGAAGTCATGTACCCGAGATGAGGGATTCCACGGGCATGATATATATATATATATATATATATATATATATATATATATATATATATATATATTGCATATGTGCACGCAAAAATGATGTAGGATTCCACGGGCGTGTTACATATATATATGTTTTACACTTGCGGTTGTCGGCAGTGATGGAGGATTCCACGGGCACGCTTTGATGTTTGCGGGCTTGAGACCCTTACTGGACTGTGTGATGATTTTGAGGGCTTGCGTCCCTAGCCTTCGTGTGACGATTGTTCATGTGTTGAAATAGACTTTAAAAGGTAAAACTGACTTTCATTACTTTCGTTTCGGCAAGGCACAGTTGTACTGTTAATTTGATTATCATACTTGTCTCCAGCTTTATATATCTACACTTTATGATTTAAATTACAAGATTTCGCTTACATACTTGGTACATATTTTGTACTGACGCCCTTTCCTCGGGGGGTTGCGTTCATGCCGCAGGTAGAGTTAAACAGGTTGCTGATCCTCACTCTTAGGATCACTGTTCAGCTGTTGAGAAGCTCCATTACTCCGGAGGCTTATCTTTGGTGCAGATCGCTGGTATTGTCGGTTGTTGTACATTCAGGGGTATGGCGGGGCCCTGTCCCGTCACAATTGTTATGTCAAAATTCTTATAGGTCTGTAGTCATATCTTGTGGGTCGGTTTGTAAAGAAGAAAGATGTAACTGCTTTTGGGCTTATGTATGTTTTTCGAAAGGTGGCCTTATCGGCTAGCCTGTTGGTATTTCATGACTAGTATTTTATGAGTTTTATGTATGTTTTATTTGCTGTTCTCGATGTATACTGAGGGTGCCTGTGTAGGCACCGATCGATCCGGTCGTCGTGACAGTTACAACTAGTTGTGACTATAAGACATGTTAGACTTTTAAACTTGGATTATTTTGGACATATTGAGGTAAGGATCATTGTCTTTTTAAGGTGATTGAAGATTTCATGTTATAGTAGTATATGAATAAGCATGTGATATAAAGAATGAAGTTTTAAAAAGATTTGGACCATGTTGGAGGGTTGAAACCGAGACATGGCATGTTAGCCATTGAAGTTGTTAATCATTCTTATTGGTATTATCACTTGTTACATGTTATATAATAAAGGAAATATGGTTGTTGATAGTTAGTATAACTTATATAACATGTTGGAATGAGAATTGGATTAAAAAGGAATTAAGGAGAAGGACTTAGGATTTGTTGTTGTTGTGGTCGAATGCCCTTAAAAATATTGGATAATTTTATATGAATTGTGGGGCAGTATTTTACACGTCCTGTTAGGCGTGTAATCCACTTTGGTTAGCTGTTGGTTGTGCCTCAAATGTGGCGATTTACTTGTTAATTTCGGGCCTTGGAAAAAGGTGGAAAAGTACATAGAAACAAAGGAAGAGCTGCCCAATTTTCCGTAGAACAAGAGACCTTGTACTTAGTACCATTCTACGTTAGAAACTAGAAGTTGATAGTCGTGTTGTGGTCATTATAGGTTGACAATTCTACGTGCGGCGTATTCGACTTAGCGTGTGGATTAAGCCGAAAAGGTATATGAATCATCTCCTCTTCTTCTAGCATGATTCCTTATTGTAAAGTGAGTAAATCCTACTCCTTTGATGATCTATCCCGTGATTGTACTTGGATTGCCTAATATAGAAGTTGTTCTATATACTTCCTTGATTGTACTTGGATTGCCTAATATAAAAGTTGTTCTATATACTTCCTTGATTGTACTTTGGATGTTTAAATTAGAAGTTGTTATAATTCATTCCCTTGATAATAGTTGGATTTTCAAAAGTGAAAGTTGTTTTACTTGAAGTACTTAGAGTATTAAAAAGGAAGTGGTTCCTAATCTCTTAGATAGTGCCTTAGTTTCAAAACCTAAAGGTTGTTATAATGGTTTTATGGGAAGTTAGTTATAACGGCTTTAGGGGAGTCAAAGGAGTGATTTACTTAATTGTTTTAAAAGATGAGAAATGACATGATTTAAAGAGAAGTAACTTGTTTTAAAGGTGTGAGTTACTTAGGAATTAAAAGTAGAAGCTACTTGATTTCAAAACCTTGAATTGAAGTTTTAAAAGTGTAGTTTGATTTGAAAAATAGAAGTGGTTTGATACTACGAGTGTTAGTGTATTAGGGGTCATAAATGAATTTGGCTTCATTGTAGTACATAAAAGAAGTGACTAGAGTAATAAGAGTGTAAGCCACTTAATTTGAAAAATATGTAACTTGGTGTTGCAAGGATAGGGCCTTGGGATTTTATGAAAAAGTTAAAGAACGTACGGCGGACGTACGTAGTACTTTGGCTTGCTTAAATGAGAATTACTCTAATTGTTCCTTGATAGTACTTTGGTTTGCTTAAATGAGAATTACTCTAATTGTGCCTTGATAGTACTTTGGCTTGCTTAAATGGTAATCGTCTTGGTTTGTTAAAAAGGAAGGCATGGTATTGTCTTGGTTTGTGTAAAAAGGAAAGGCATGATATTGTCTTGGTTTGCTAAAATGATGGTTTATTCATTTTTTAAATAAGGGCCAAGGATGGTTTGCTTGTATAGACATTCGTGCAAGTGTCTTATTTCCACATCTCCGCGTCCCTCCATAAAGGGCTGGCAACATGGTTCAAGAGATATCATGGAGTAACTCCCATGGTGTGAGTGGTACACACTCACGGCGGGTCGGAAAGACTCGGGCGGGTTCAAATCCCGGGATATAATCCATGGACTAGCTATCCGTGATGCGAGTATCGTGTACCGATGCTTATTGCGGGTCCACATGACCTATGCGGGCGAAATAGTTCCTTGCGGGTAAAATAGTCCTATGATAGGTTGCATAATAATTCAGATGGTGGATGAACCTGGAACTGGCATGGCCTTCATGTTTTGAAACGGTAGTGATTTCATTAATGAAAGGGTGCAGTGTGTTCATGACTTAAAGTAGAACAGTGAGTCTCATTGTTAAAAACATAAGTTAAAAGGTAAAGATGATTGCATTACTCTCATGTTTGCAAGGTTCAGTGTGCTGTTGTTTTGAGTTATCATACTTGCTTCCTGTTATATTTGGACTGTGTGATCTCCTTTACAGTACTTATTGTTTCATATACTTGGTACATTCTTCGTACTGGCCCCCTTTCTCCGGGGGGTTGCGTTCATGCCGCAGGTTTAGGTACGCAGTTTGGTGATCTGCAAGTGTAGGACCATTGCTCAGAGTTTTTGGACAACTCCATTTGTTCGGGAGCTTATCATTTTGGTATAGATCCTTCATTACAGACTTTTGTACAGTTATGGGTACGACGGGGCCTTGTCCCGTGATAGTTCAGTAAAACTCTTAGAGGTCTGTATTCATATGTGGTACTGGACCCGTGTGCAGTGTAGTGCTTTTTGATTATATATATATATATATATATATATATATATATATATATATATATATATATCTTGTCGGCTTTGCCTTTGCATGTTCGTAGGTTTTTTTTTTTAAAAAATGAGGTGTTATTTAGTTCCGCGGTTTACTTGTGTCATTTAGGTAGAAGGGTGCCCAGGTAGGGTACCAGTCACGGGCCCGGGGTTCGGGTCGTGACAGAGTGGTATCAGAGTATTCAGTCTTCGGAATGTCTACATATCGTGTGTAGTAAAGTCTTGATTATCGGTGTGTTGCGCGCCACATCCATAAACAGGAGGCTACAGAATATTTAGGATTTGGTTTCTATTCTTCTCACTCTGAGATCATGCCATAGAGCTGTGTTATTAAGATAATCCCTCTCTGACGTATTATTGTGTTACAGCTATGCCTCCAAGGAAGACAACAGTTGCCCAGAAGGGCAAAACAGTAGCAGGAGCTACTAGTCAGACTCAGAGAGTTGATAGGGCTCATGCCCAGGATATACCGGATATTGAGCCGCAATCGACAATTTCTTCTGCGCCATGTTTTGAGGCCCCAGCACCAGAGCCTCTAGTTTCTCAGTAAGGGGAAAACTATAGGGTCATAAGGGAAGCAGTTATGTTATTGACCAAGATAGCGGTGATGCAGTTTTGTTATACCCTGTATTTCCAGAGTATGTACGTGAGGGCGTACGTATAAAAATTTAAGCCTTAAGGTTGGCAAGGTTCGAAATTTGTACACAAGTACCGAAAAGAATCGTTTTCCGACGAAACGTTTTACAAGACTTGCGAAGGGAAAAATACGGCTATGTCATTTTTAATTTTTGCGGATTTTTCCGAGAGATGAAACATTTTGGACCAACGGGAGGGTGACATGTGTCACCCTCACATTGGGTGTGAATTGGGGCGGCAATTGGACGAATTGGTGGTCTTGGTTAGGTAGGATATTTTGTGATAGTTGGTGTGGTAGATGGATAAGATACACATGGTTGAATCCTCACCCTACACTTGCATGGCACTTGGCTTCATCTTGGCCATTGGTTGGCCATTGGTTGGCCTATAAATACTCCCCTAACTTGAAGACTTTCTTCATCCAAAAATCATTTCCAAGTCTTGAAATCCTCCCTTGTGAGTTGTGTTCGTCCAAAGCCCCCCCCTTGAGAAGCCTTGGCCGAGAGGGTACTCCTCCCCCCTCCTACTGGTGTGGCCGAAAGTACCCCCCCATTGCCTAGTAGTTTTCGTATTATACCCCCCCCCCCTTGGTAGAAAAGTATTCTCCAAGTATTGTTACTATACCCAAATACCTTGGCCCAAATACCTTGTAGTATTCCCAAGGTTACTTCTATACGAAAAGCCCAGAAATACTATTATACTTCCTTTAGCCACTAAACGAAACCCTAAGGAAAACCTTCATAGTCGGATGAAGTGTTAAGTAGAAGTTGCGTAGAACTTCTAAGGGTTGTTTGGAGCGGGTTGGAGCGCCAAAAGTAGGAGCTAAACGTCGCTCAGGATCGACATATATACTTGGATAATTTTGGGCTTATCGAGGTAAATACTACTGTCCTTCTATTGTAATTGGAAATTACATACTGTAGTTGTATAAAAATGAATATAAGATTCATAGAAGAGAGTTGAACTGTAATAGAAGGATATTACGGAAAAGAATTGAACTGAAATCACATCAGAAGAATTTGTGTATAACTTGCCTATGCTTGTTGTTGTGAAACTTGTCTATGCTTATTGTGATAGCCTTTGTTGTGCAAGAATTGTGTTTCTATACTACCGCGTCTCTCGATGGAGGGCCGGTTGACTTGTTGAGAACTTACTTGGACGTGCCGGCAGTGACGGAGAATTCCACGGGTACGCTCCTGTTGATAGTGTTATTCCATGGACTAGCTCTCCATGAGGTTTTACCGTCGCCTTGGTATCCGTGGTCGGCCAGATTTGCCCCGCCTCATGGCTGATTCGCCTTGGTACTGGTAGTTAGCCCTCGACTTGCCCCGCTCACAGTAGTGACGAAGTCTCGTGATACTGACCTTGCACCGTAGTTAGCCCTCGTATTGCCCGGCCGCTACGTGACCGCCTTGGTATCCGGTAGTCGGCTTTGCCCCGTGTCGCCTTCGTGGTTTGGTTGTATAGCATTGTTAGTACGGCTTTGGCATCGTAGGACTTGGTGTTCGTGTGTACTTGGGGTTATCATAACATAGATCGCCGCAGCTGGCGAAGGTATCCCACGCATGATTGATGTTGTGGCGTGAGACCCATAATTATATTTGAGTAATGACTTGGAGGCGTGAGTCCCCGACTTGATATAACCGTTATATGTATCGTAGTTTGGTTATCATACATGTCTCCCGCTTTATATAGACTATTATGATTTCATTTACGATATTTTCGCCACATACTGTACTGTCAGATCGACCTCCTTCGGGCTGCGTTACATGCCGCAGTAGAGGTACATCACCGTCGATTCCCGCTTATAGGATCACATTTCAACAGATTGGAAGCTCCGTTCCTTCGAGGCTTATCTTTTGGTATGTTACCGAGTCAGGGTTCTTGTACATTCGTGGTATGGCGGGCCCGTCCGTCATAGTTGTTGTAAAAATATTAGAGGTCCAGTAATTGTAAGCGTGGTTTTAAGGATCAGAATCGCTCAAAGGTCGATATATATATATGCTGAAAGGCAACCGTTTTGGTTGGCCTATTTTCTTTTATCTTGATCCATATCTAATTGTATGTTTAAGTTTTTATTTCCGCTGGTTTTTCTCTGATGTTGTATCACTAGGGTGCCCGGTAAGGCACGATCCACGCCCGGTTCGGTCGTGATAAAAGTGGTATCGTGAGCGCTTAGTCCTCTGAAAGTGTCTACAGACCGTGTCTAGTAGAGTCTTGATTATCGGTGTGTTGTGCACCACATCTATAATCAGGAGGCTGCAGGACATTTAGGATTTGTTTCCCTTCTTCTCATTCTGAGATCGTGCCTTAGAGCTGTGTGGTAAGTTGGACCCCTCTGACGTATCTCGTTTTCACCAGTTATACCTCCGCGCAAGGCAACCCGGGCCCAGAAGGGCAAGCGCGAGAGGAGTCGCGAGTGAGCGTGGAAGTCTCTACAGAGACCACAAGACTGAGCCTCCGGGCCCCACACCGGAGCAGAGAGATGGGTTACGCGGTTGGCCCGATTATCGCCGTGGTCAGGCTGATATGAGGATAGTCCGACGCAGCAGCCTCGAGAACACCGCTTCACCCTAGATCGATAGTTTGAGGCTACGGGATTTTACGAGTCAGAGCCCGCCAGAGTTTTATGGGTCGAGGCCCGAGGATGATCCGCAGGAGTTCATCCGACGATTCTGCGGATCGCGAGAGTGATCAAGGCATCGGAGACCGAGTCAGTGGTCCTAGGTTCGCATCGGCTGCGTGATACCGCAGTCGATTGGTTTGATTCGTGGGAGCTATCCCGGGGAGAGCATGCACTTCCAGCAGTATGGAACGAGTTCTCAGAGGCATTTCTTGCACATTTGCCTCCACGATGAGGAGGGCTCGGCCGGCGATTTTTGGTGTTGCGGCAGAACGGGCGTACGGTTCGGGAGTACAATGTGTAGTTCGACTCATTGGCCCGGTACGTCCCCGCGTTAGTAGCTAGTATGGAGGATCGAGTGCACCGATATGTTACAGGGCTCGATCATTACCTAGCAGAAAGTTGTTTGGGTGTAGCTCTTCAGCCGGGCATGGACATTGCCCGCATGCAGGCTTATGCACTTGGATGTGAGGAGCGGAGAAATCGACAGAATGACCAAGATCAGCAGAAGAGGGCCAGAACAGCAGGGTCCTTTGGTGACTTTCGAGGCGGACCGCCAAGAAGAAAGCGCTTATGCGCCTCCGCCAGTACCAAGTGGTCCCCCACCGTCGTCGGGACGTTTGGAATATTCAGGAGCAGGTCAGGGCTCCCAGGTTTCAGATTTTCAGGGGAGTAGGAGTGCTCGCCGGATGAGGTCGCCCTTGTCTCAGTGTGGCCGTTGTGGGAAACTTCATAAGGGAGAGTGTCGTACTAACTTGGGGGATTGTTATACTTGCGACAGGCCATCCGGCGAGACTGTCCACCGAGGATAGCACCGGTAGGATAGCACAGACTACGAGATCGGGCCATGGGTTCTTCACCTTCCATAGCTAGGCAGGATGTTCATACACCGGCAGGCCACGGCAGAGGTCGCGGTGGAAGTTCCCAGATTTAGCGGTCCTTTGAACCGCCTATCTTTTCAGGTATATCCTTAACCCTCTAGAGTTTTGCATGCGTGATGTTATGATGATGTGTTAAGTGTTATGTTCGGGTAGCTTTGTGCTAAAATGTGATTTAGAAGCCTGGTTAGTGAAAAGGGTAAGCCTGGGGGTGAGAAAATGATGAACCTTAGAATATTACAGTTGAGACCTTAGATGTAAGGCCGTCTTGAGTACAATTTTTTACGGGTGATCTTTGTCAGAAGGTATAAGTATACGTAGGGTAATTGTGGGAAAATTCCTTGGGTGATGTAAAATGGAAGTGGTAGCTTTCATGACCTGTATAGGTAATATTGTTCCGGATCGGGAAATAAGAGCTTGATGCGTTAAGTGGGTCGGGTTGGGGCCATGTTGCGGGTCAACCCAGAGTCCGGCTTGGGGGTCAGTTCGAGGTGGTCCCGCCAGGTGGTAGGGTCACGAGGGTGCTAGGCCCAAGTTTAGATGACCATCGTATGAGTTCGTGGATATGTTCGACCAGAAGCAGATCGTGAAGGCCGGGAATGGCCTTAAGGAAGATTGAGGTTAGTAAGATGACCAAGTTTGGAGGTGGTGACTCCAAAGTTTTGGAAACTGAAGCGATGACTGAAGTGTGGTACGTATACTAGAAGAGTTCAAGTGTTCGAGAAGGGCACGACGAGTAAGGAAGGAAGAGAACGTGTGTTATTTCGTGGCCAGGTGTGGCGTTGGCAACTTGTTAGAAGAACTTTATCGTTATCCGTCTTGAGAAGGAACATTCGGGACGAATATTTCTAAGGAGGGGAGAATGTTATACCCCGTATTTCCAGTATATGCGAGGGCGTACGTATAAAAATTTAAGCCTTAAGGTTGGCAAGGTTCGAAATTTGTACACAAGTACCGAAAAGAATCGTTTTCCGACGAAACGTTTTACAAGACTTGCGAAGGGAAAAATACGGCTATGTCATTTTTAATTTTTGCGGATTTTTCCGAGAGATGAAACATTTTGGACCAACGGGAGGGTGATATGTGTCACCCTCACATTGGGCGTGAATTGGGGTGGCAATTGGACGAATTGGTGGTCTTGGTTAGGTAGGATATTTTGTGATAGTTGGTGTGGTAGATGGATAAGGTACACATGGTTGAATCCTCACCCTACACTTGCATGGCACTTGGCTTCATCTTGGCCATTGGTTGGCCTATAAATACGCCCCTAACTTTATGACTTTCTTAATCCAAAAATAATTTTCCAATTATTTTAATCCCTCCCCCTTTTTGTGTTGTGTTCGTCCAAAGCCGCTCCCCCCCCCCCCCCCTTGAGAAGCCTTGTCCGAGAGGGTACTCCTCCCCCCCCCTCCTAGTGGTGTGGCCGAAAGTGTTATACCCCGTATTTCCAGAGTATGTACGTAAGGGAATACGTACAAAAGTCTAGCCTTAAAGTTTAGGCAAAACGTTTTTTTTTTGTGCACAACTCGCTTAAAGAATCGTTTTCCGACGAAACGTTTCCACAGCTTTCGTAGGGTAAATTCCGGCTATGCCATTTCTAATTTTTGCGGATTTTTCCGAGAGACGAAACATTTTGGACCAACGGGAGGGCGACACTTGGCACCCTCCAATTTGTGGACTTGAAATCGTCCATTGGACGAATTGAAGAACCATTGGCACGTTTTTTGTGCCTTGTGCACAAGTCAAGGAGTTGGTAGGATATTTGTGTATAGTTAATCCTCACCCTACACTTGCCTTGCACTTGTCTTAATCTTGGCCATTGGTTGGCCACTTCTTGACCTATAAATACCCCCTTAGAGATGAAGAGTTCTTCATCCACAAATCTTTCCAAGTCTTGAAAATCCTCTCCTCTCCCTTTGTAGCCTTTTCGTCCAACCCCTCCCCCTCCCCTTGTGAAGGCCCTTGGCCGAATACCCCCCCCTCTAGCCTAGTAGTTTGGCCGAGGCCCCCCCTAGCCTAGCCAAAAATCTACCCCCCTCCCTTGGTAGAAAAGTTGTCTTCTAGTATTGTTATAATGCCCAAAATACCCTAGCCCAAATACCTTAGTACTTAGTAGAAGTTGTGAAGAACTTCTAAGGTTTCCTTGGAGCATACAACTTAGAGCAAAACCTTGCTCAGCGCGACTTTTCTAGGATATTATTGGGCTTCTCGAGGTAACTAATCCTAACCCTCTTTTGAAATAGAGAATACATACTGTAGTAGTATTAGAATAAGTATTAATTACTTAGAAGAATATCACAGAATAGAATTGAACTGTTACCACAGTAGAAGGGTTTAAAAGAAGAATAATCAAATCAGATTTACATAGATCGTTTCACAGCCGACTTATATAGCTCACCGGTAGGAAGTCCGCCCAACTTTCCATAGAATTGTGAACCTCTGTTTAGAATGACCTTCAGAGTAGTCTTTGATAGATGTCTGTGACTATTATAGGCCGACTCTCTGCGCGCGACATATTCAACTTGGCAGGTGGTTTTCGCTGAGAAGGTATGTGATTCTTCCTAAAGCATGATATTTTACAATATATATAGTACGGTAGACGCATACGTGTTAATCGAATAATAACTACGGCAATGTCTTTGACTTAAGCCCGAATAACACTTACGGAATGCCTCACGGCTTAAGCCCGAATAACACTTACAGAATGCCTCACCGCTTAAGCTCGAATAACACTTACGGAATGCCTCACGGCTTAAGCTGAATAATAAAGATCCAAAGCATTTCAAAAGAATAATCAATCATTTTTAATGTAAGAGAACTAATTGGTTTTTAAACGAAGCTTAAGAGTTATACTAGCTTTATGGGAAGTTAAGTATAACCACTTAAGATTTATAAAAGAAACAGATTTGCCTATGTGTTTATAATGCACTTATATATCAATTGTGAAAAGAATAATAAGATGGTTTGATAAGTAGACATGATATGATGCTATGTATGTTAGTGTCTTGTAAAGTTTGTGTAAAAGAGTATTCTTGTTGTGCTTATGTTGTTTAACGATAAGCTGTTAGGTTAGTGTAACATCACTCACCTCTTGACATATTACCGGGGGTTAAGCTGCCCTCCGATGCGGTAGACTGCGCGATGCAGGACCATGATTCGAGAATACCTACGCGGGTCCGGGACCTATGCGGAGCTACGGAGTTCCGTGTTAGTGTGCGGGTTATACCTCGCGGTCTATGTGGTCATGCGGACTACGAGTCCGGGACGATGCCGAGGAGTAGCTACCGACGGGGTTATATACCCTATGCGGCCTATGTGATTGGCCTATGCGGACTACGGAGTCCGTGATTAGGCTTGCATGGTGATACTACGCAATTGGCCTCGCTCGCTATACCCCGTAGTTCCGTGGTATATAGGTGAGGATGTACGTGCAGATTACGCACGTAAATTTTGGAAAGAAAGAAAGATGTGATTTTTCGGAAAAGTTTCCGGTTTTTGTGAAGAAAAGGTTCGTTAATGGGAATTGATTCCCAGATTTGGTATTCGGACTTAGAATATTTGAGAATTATGGAATTTTATTTCGAAATGGTCACGCTGGGCCCACGTGAAATTTACTTTTGAGGGCCCGCTTAGTTTTGAGATTTTGGCCATTATGGATATTTTCGGAGATGAAATATTTTGGATTTAGTAGGAGGGCGACACGTGTCACCTCAGGTGGCCACTTGGCCGAAATTAGCTAGACAAGTGGCAAGCAAGTGGCCAAGTCTTGCTAGATATTTTGTGTGGACAAGTGGCTTGTGGGTCCCACCCACACTTGTCCCCAATCTCAACCACACACTTGCCTTCATCCTATCCCTTGGTTGTCCTATATATGCACCCTTAGTTGATGAAATCTTCCACACTTAGACATTTGAAGACTTGAAAACCCTCCTTCTCCTTGACCTAGAGCTCTCTGGTTTGCCCCCATTTCTTGAGCAAAATTTGTCCAACAATTCTTAAACTCTCAAGTGTTCTTCCTAAGGTGTTAGGAAGATTGTGTACCAAGAGTTGGAAAAGATTTCACACCCCTAGCCTTGAAGGGATGCCTTGGCCGAAAGTTGTCATCTTGAAACCCTAAGTGTTCTTCACTTTTTGAGTGAATCTTGAAGAGAAGTTGGTTAGGAGCTTCTATGGGTTGCTTGTAGCGGATTGGAACGTAAAGATTTGGAGCTAAGACTTGCTTGGAGCGACTTTAAGAACTTGGATATTTTTGGGCTATTTGAGGTAGTGGAACTTAAACCTCTTTGTGAATCGTTGTTATACATATATTATAAGTATATTATGGATTATATAATATATGGAGTAAGTTTGGAAGAGTTGGATCTTGTTAACTTGTTAAAAGAAAGGATTGGCCGCTTGCCATTAAAATGGTAAAACGTATCTTACTTGCTAAGAAGCTAATAACAAAGTAACTATAACTTATATTAAGAATGGAAATATAAGTTGGATGACTAATGAGTAAATCGATAAGTAAATGGACAAAGTCGCCAAGGACCCCAACTTAAGGATCAGATTTACTTGGACCGTATTTACTTTGGACCGTATTTACTTTGGACTGTATTTACATCGATCAGATTTACATTTCGTTAAGGGAAGATTTTTCAATCGCGTTCGTTTGGGCGTGTGATCCCCTTTTAATTATTGTATTGTTATGGCGTGATAGTAAACCGCGCACGGCCGCGTAATCCCCTTCTTTTTACTTATTGTTGTTATGGAGGCGTGATAGTAAACCGCTACCGCTTGGGCGTGTAATCCTTCTTTATGTTGTTTAATTATTACGCCTTATATATATATGGTATATATATTACGGTTATTCTGCCTTGGTAAAAGATGGAAAAGTGAGTATAAACGGGGAAAGTCTTTACAAATTTCCGTAGATTTTGAGGGCTTTTTATTGGTATAAGTCTTCAATGATAAGAAAGGTTTGATAGGAGTACCATGACCATTTTAGAGGAGTACTACGTGTGGCGTGATCTACTGGCTTAGGAGTAGCCGACGTCAAGTACTTGAGCGCTGCTTATCGTCGATAAATCGTCGCGAGGTATGTGAACCTCTTCCTATCTTTTCTAGCATGATTGTTGTGAACTATGTAGTACGGTAGACGATACGTGCTAAGTGATTTGGTTGGTTTAAAACATAGGTGTTATAATAGCTTTATGGGAAGTTAGTTATAACGACCTTACGTAGTGAAAATGGTTTCTTGATGTTAGAAGTTAAGAGACTTGATCTTATAAGATAAGAGACTTAACTTATTTGTTTTAATGTGGATGTTTGTGAAACCTCATTCGTGAGTAATGAGTACTTGGTTTTTAAAGGGATAATGTTTTACCGATTTCGAATCGAACGTATCGACGCACTATTCTGGCAAAGTTAATAAAGGAAAATGTATTGAATAATGATGTGTTGTATTAAAATCGAGAAACCTCCATCCGCATGAAGCTAAGAGACAAAATGATATTACATTTTCTAGATCATGGTCATTGTAATAAGATCGTTATAAACAAAGAATAAACTACTCACATATATGACATATGTTACTCAATTGTTTTAAAAGAGATTAAGACTATGAGTTATGAAACCTTTCTAAAATAAGTGACTTGAGCATTTGAAAATGAGAAGCTTGAGTAATTGAAACTAGGCAAACCGAACTTAGGAAAAGAATGTTGTTACTTGATTTTGAAAAGGAATGTGGGTTGGTCATTCTAATACTATGGGTATAGGTGACTTTTATAAAAGTAATGGATCTCTTTAAAAGAACTTAACGATGTAGTACTTTGGGGTTAAAACCCGACTTTGGCATAAAATGAAAGTACTTTGAGTTGTGTGAAACTTGCCTATGCTTGTTGTTGTGAAACTTGCCTATGCTTGTTGTTGTGAAACTTGCCTATGCCGTGATGATAGCCTTGTTGTGCAAGTGTGGTATTTCGTATTACCGCTGCTCTCGATAGAGGCGGTCGACTTGTCGAGAACTTACTGGACGTCTTTGGCAGTGATGGAGAATTCCACGTATGTTTCCATTTTGATTATTGTCTTGTTGATGTCACATGGACATGTCTACACCGATGCAAGATTCCGGCACGCGTTACGCCGTTGATTACCCGATATATTGTTATTGTGGTTACATGGACATGTCTACACCGAGGTAGAATTCGGGGCACGTGGCCACGCGCAGGTTGATCACCCAAGATATTATTGTTGATGTCACATGGACGGCGTCACACCGAGGTAGAATTCCGGCATGTGGTCAGGGGCATTGGTATTATTGTTGCATCACGGACATGTCTACACCGGCGCATTCCGGCATGCGCCGCGATGCGAACATGATTGATGTTGTGGGCGTAAGACCCATAGTTATATTTGAGTGATAACTGAGGGCGCGAGTCCCCGATCGACATGATCGCTTATGTTGTGAATCAGAGTTTGGTTATCATACATGTCTCCGCTTTATATAGACTAGTATGATTTCATTACGCATTTTTACAGCTTCACATACTGTACTTGTCATCGACTCTTCGGGCCGCGTTCATGCCGCAGTAGGTACATCGGCCGTGGATCCTCGCCTAGATCTCGATTGGCCAGCGTTGGGAAGCTCCGCTTCTCCGAGGCTTATCTTTTGCATGTGTTCCCGAGTCAGAGGTTCTGTACATTCGTGGTATGGCGGCCCCGTCCCGTCATAGTTGTTGTAAATCTTGCAGGTCTGTAGTATCGCAAGTGTGGTTTGTAAAAGGGATTAAACCGCTCGCTTTGAAAGAGTTGTATTTATTATGTTATCGAAGGTAACCGCTGGGTCGGGCTGCTTTATGTTCATATATCTGCTTTTTGTTTAAGTTTTATTTTCCACGTTTTTCTCGATGATCAGATCACTAGGGTGCCCGGATAAGGCACCGTGAACGCCCCGAATGGGTCGTTACAAAAGTGGTATCGCAGCGCTTAATCCTCTGAAAGTGTCTACGCACCGCGTCTAGTAGTCTTGATTATCGATGTGTTGTGCACCACATCTATAATCGTGAGGTCGCAGGACATTTAGGATTGGTTTCCATTCTTCTCATTCCGAGATCGTGCCTTAGAGTCGTGTTGTAAGTTGGACCCTCCGACGTATCTCGTTTTACCGCTTATGCCTCCGCGCAAGGCAACCAGAGCCCAAGGGCAAGACACCGAGGGAACCGCTAGTGAGATACAGAGGAGTACGAGGCGCAGCCCGCATAAGCACTGAGGTCAGGCTCGACGGCGGGTTTTGGACGCCGCCACCAAAGAGAGGTTGTAGAGCCGCAAGAATGGCCGCCGAGACCGCAGCACTGAGCCTCCACCCCACACCGGGCGCAGGAGATGGGTTATAAGAGATGGCCCGCTTGTCGCCGTGGTCGCGGCCGATACATGAGGATAGGCCGATGCAGCAGCCTGGGGCCCAGAGCACCGCTGGTTCACCCCGAGCAGATAGTTTGAGGCTACGGACTTTCTCGAAGTTGTAGCCCGCCAGAGTTTTATGGGTCGAGGCCTGAGGATGATCCGCAGGAGTTCATCCGGCAGTTACAGCGTATCATGCGGGTGATCAAGGCTTCAGAGACCGAGTCTGTGGCCTTTGGTTCGCATCGGCTGCGTGATACCGCAGTCGATTGGTTTGATCTACTGAGCTTTCCCGGGAGAGCATGCACTCCAGCAGATGGGATGAGTTTTCGGCGCTCACGCACTTCTTGCCTCCGCAGATGAGGCGAGGGCACGCCGGCGATTTTTGATGCTTAGACAGAGCGGGCGACGGTTCGGGAGTACAATGTGGAGTTCGACTCATCGCCCGTGACGCCCCGGCTGGTAGCTAGTATGGAGGATCGAGTGCACCGATATGTTACGTGGCTCGATGATTACATGTCGAGGCATGTTCGTGAGTAGCTCTTCACCGCATGGACATTGCCCGCACGCAGCTCATGCACCGATGTGAGGCACGGAGAGGTCGACGGAATGACCAAGATCGCAGAAGAGGCGTAACAACAGGTCCTTTGGTGACTTTCGAGGCGGACCGCCAAGAAGATACTAGTTTTGTACCTCCGCCAAATGCAGAGTGGTCCTCCACAACCTTCAGAGTATTCGGAGCGGTCGTGGCTCCAGGTTCGTGTTTCGGGGAAGTAAGGGTGTTGGCGGATGCGTCACCCCTACCTCGTGGTCGATGTGGTAGACCGCATTTCGGGAGTGTCGTGGTGCCAGGAGCTTGTTATTTTGCGCGCAGGCCATTTTGCGAGGAACTGTCCGACCAAGGGTAGCACGGATGTTACGACTCACCCTACCGGATCGCTGGTCGGTTCATCGCCTTCATAGCATATGCGCTGCAGGCGTGCCTATGATTAGAGTGGAGCGGTAGTTTCGTATATCCTTAACCCTCTAGAGTTTGGTTTGCGCGATATGATGATCTTATTATCGTGTGCTATGTACGGATAGTGTTGTGTTGTTTGTAAGTTAGAAAACATGGTTAGTTGGAAGGATAAGTGTGGGGCATGGAAAGTGTGAACCTTAGAGTTTTATACGTGGAGACCTTAGAGGCGAGGCCGCCTTGAGTGGGTGATTTTACGGTTGGTCTTTGCCATGTACTTGGTACGCGGGAAATATTGTGGGATAATTACACGGGTAGTGTGAGATGGAAGTGGTAGCTTTCATGACGTGAATTAGTAAGATTGTTCCGGATCGGAACAAGAGTTGGCGCGCTTAGGGTCGGGTTGAGGGCCATTTGCGGGTCAACCCGCAGCCCATATCGAGGTGGGGTCGCCGAGGTGGTCCCGCCAGTGGTAGGTCACGAGGTGCTAGGCCCAAGTTTAGGTAACCATCGACGAGTTCGTGGACGCGTTCAACCGAATCGGATCGTGAAGGCCGAATGGCCTTAGAGTAAATCGCTAGCGGGAGCTGTTGTAAGATTAGAAATGATTCCTCGTTGGCTTGGATTTGAGTTTTGCGCACATGTTATATTCTCGCCATCGTGGCATGATCGCTTTGTAAGTATAGTAGTGAAGACTATACCGACACAAGTACGCTTGGAGACTTAGAATGAACATTCGGACGAATGTTTCTGGGGAAGAATGTTATACCCGTAGTTCCGTGGTATATAGGTGAGGATGTGCGCGAGATTACGGCGTAAATTTTGGAAAGAAAGAAAGATGTGATTTTTCGACTTAAAAGTTTCCGGTTTTGTGAAGAAAAAGGTTCGTTAATGGGAATTGATTCCGATTTGGTATTCGGACTTCTTAGAATATTTGAGAATTATGGAATTTTATTTGAATGGTCACGTGGGCCCACGGTGAAATTTACTGCTTTGAGGCCCGCTTAGTTTTTGAGATTTTGGCCATTATGGATATTTTCGAGATGAAATATTTTGGGATTTAGCAGGAGGCGACACGTGTCACCCCCAGGTGGCCCTTGGCCGAAATTAGCTAGACAAGTGGCAAGACAAGTGCCAAGTCTTGCTAGATATTTTGTGTGGACAAGTGGCTTGTGGTCCCACCCACACTTGTCCCCAATCTCAACCACACACTTGCCTTCATCCTATCCTTGGTTGTCCTATATATGCACTTAGTTGATGAAATCTTCCACACTTAGACATTTGAAGACTTGAAAACCCTCCCTTCTCCCTTGACCTAGAGCTCTCGGTTTTGCCCCATTTCTTGAGCAAAATTTGTCCAACAATTCTTAAACTCTCAAGTGTTCTTCCCTAAGGTGTTAGGAAGATTGTGTACCAAGAGTTGGAAAAGATTTCACACCCCTAGCCTTGAAGGGATGCCTTGGCCGAAAGTTGTCATCTTGAAACCCTAAGTGTTCTTCACTTTTTGAGTGAATCTTGAAGAGAAGTTGGTTAGGAGCTTCATGGGTTGCTTGTAGCGATTGGAACGTAAAGATTTGGAGCTAAGACTTGCTTGGAGCGACTTTTAAGAACTTGGATATTTTTGGGCTATTTGAGGTAAGTGAACTTAAACCTCTTTGTGAATCGTTGTTATACATATATTATAAGTATATTATGGATTATATAATATATGGAGTAAGTTTGGAAGAGTTGGATCTTGTTAACTTGTTAAAAGAAAGGATTGGCCGATTGCCATTAAAATGGTAAAAACGTATCTTACTTGCTAAGAAGCTAATAACAAAGTAACTATAACTTATATTAAGAATGGAAATATAAGTTGGATGACTAATGAGTAAATGGATAAGTAAATGGACAAAGTCCAAGGACCCCAACTTAAGGATCAGATTTACTTTGGATCGTATTTACTTTGGACCGTATTTACTTTGGACCGTATTTACATCGATCGTATTTACATTTCGTTAAGGGAAGATTTTTCAATCGCGTTCGCTTGGGGCGTGATCCCCTTTTAATTATTGTATCATATGAAGGCGTGATAGTAAACCGCGCACGGCCGCGTAATCCCCTTCTTTTACTTATTGTTGTTATGGAGGCGTGATAGTAAACCGCGTTACCGTTGGGCGTGTAATCCCCTTCTTTATGTTGTTTAATTATTACGCCTATATATATATATGGTATATATATTACTGTTATTCGCCTTGGTAAAAGATGGAAAAGTGAGTATAAACGGAAGTGTCACAAATTTCCGTAGATTTTGAGGGCTTTTATTGGTATAAGTCTTCAATGATAAGAAAGGTTTGATAGAGTACCATGACCATTTTAGGAGCGAGTACTACGTGTGGCGTGATCTACTTGGCTTAGGAGTAGCCGACGTCAAGTACTTGGAGCGTTTTGCTTATTGTCGATAAATCGTCGAGGTATGTGAACCTCTTCCTATCTTTTCTAGCATGATTGTTGTGAACTATGTAGTACGGTAGACGCATACGTGCTAAGTGATTTGGTTGGTTTAAAACATAGGTGTTATAATAGCTTTATGGGAAGTTAGTTATAACGACCTTATGTAGTGAAAATGGTTTATCGATGTTGAAGTTAAGAGACTTGATCTTATAAGATAAGAGACTTAACTTATTTGTTTTAATGTGGATGTTTGTGTGAAACCTCATTCGTGAGTAATGAGTACTTGGTTTTAAAGGGATAATGTTTACCGATTTCGAATCGAATGTGTATCGGCAGCACCATCAGCGTTAATAAAGGAAAATGTATTGAATAATGATGTGTTGTATTAAAATCGAGAGCATAAACCTCCATCCGCATAAGCTAAGATGAGACAAAATGATATTACATTTTCTAGATCACGTCATTGTAATAAGATCGTTATAAACAAAGAATAAACTACTCACATATATGACATATGTTACTCAATTGTTTTAAAAGAGATTAAGACTATGAGTTATGAAACCTTTCTAAAATAAGTGACTTGAGCATTTGAAAA
Organism: Przewalskia tangutica; assembly: GCA_029844215.1. Classification (NCBI taxonomy): domain Eukaryota; kingdom Viridiplantae; phylum Streptophyta; class Magnoliopsida; order Solanales; family Solanaceae; genus Przewalskia; species Przewalskia tangutica. The sequence continues at coordinate 113,933,528 of CM056718.1, forward strand.
CGGTAGCTTGAGTAATCAAACTAGGCAAACCGAACTTAGGAAAAGAATGTTGTTACTTGATTTTGAAAAGGAATGTGGGTTGGTCATTCTAATACTATGGGTATAGGTGACTTTTATAAAAGTAATGGATCTCTTTAAAAGAACTTAACGATGTAGTACTTTGGGGTTAAAACCCTGACTTTGGCATAAAATGAAAGTACTTTGAGTTGTGTGAAACTTGCCTATGCTTGTTGTTGTGAAACTCGCCTATGCTTGTTGTTGTGAAACTTGCCTATGCTTGTGATGATAGCCTTTGTTGTGCAAGTGTGGTATTTCGTGTTACCGCCTCTCGATGCAGGCCACGACTTGTCGAGAACTTACTCGACGCCGGGCGCGATGGAGAATTCCACGTATGTTTCCATTTTGATTATTGTCTTGTTGTTGATGTCACATGGACATGTCTACACCGACGCAGATTCCGGCACGCGGCCACGCGCCGTTGATTACCCGATATATTGTTATTGTGGTTACATGGACATGTCTACACCGAGGTAGAATTCCGGGCACGTGGCTACGCGCAGGTTGATCACCCAAGATATTATTGTTGATGTCACACGGACGCGTTCTACACCGAGGTAGAATTCCGGCACGCGTGTGGGCATTGGTATTATTGTTGCATCATGGACATGTCTACACCGATGCAGACCGGCATGCGCGCGATGCGAACATGATTGATGTTGTGGGCGTAAGACCCATAGTTATATTTGAGTGATAACTGAGGCGCGAGTCCCCGATCGACATGATCGCTTTATGTCGTGAATCGTAGTTTGGTTATCATACATGTCTCCGCTTTATATAGACTAGTATGATTTCATTACGATTTTTACGCCACATACTTGTACCGCTGATCGACCTCCTTCGGGCCGCTCATGCCGCAGTAGAGGTACATCGGCCGTGGATCCTCGCCTAGGATCTCGCCACGTTGGGAAGCTCCGCTTCCCGAGGCTTATCTTTTGCATGCGGTTCCCCGAGTTGTAGGTTCTTGTACATTCGTGGTATGGCGGGCCCCGTCCGTCATAGTTGTTGTAAATCTTAGAGGTCCGTAGTAATCGCTGCGGTGGTTTGTAAAAGGGATTAAACTGCTCGCTTTGGAAAGAGTTGTATTTATTATGTTATCGAAGGTAACCGCTGGGTTGGCCTGCTTTATGTTCATATATCTGCTTCTTGTTTAAGTTTTATTTTCCACGTTTTCTCTCGATGATTGTATCACTAGGGTGCCCGGATAAGGCACCGAACCGCCCCGAACGGGTCGTTATAGCCGATCATTCGCAGCTAGAAAAGACTCGCTACGCTTACCTATCACGCTTCGTTGTGATGCGCACTATGCGCGTTTCTGGTTGTTTCATACATACTTGCAAAACTGCTTAAATTGATATGTCTCATTTAGGTATTTTACAGTTTCATATACTTAGTACCTGTTGTACTGACCTCCTTCGGGGGGCTCCGTTCATGCCGCAGGTAAGGGTAAGCAGGTGCTAGATCCACATTCTTAGGATCTCTACGTTGGTGCCTGAGCTCCATCTTTTCCGAGGCTCTACTGGGTATGATCTCCCCAGAGATAGTTTTGTACAGTGGTATGGCGGGCCCCGCCCCGCCATAGTTGTATATTTCCTTAGAGGTCTGTAGTCATGTTGCATGGTTTGATGTAATCGCTAAACCATGTTTATATATATATGCCGAAAGGCGATGTTTTCTCACATAAATCGTGTCTTATTTTATAAACTGCTTTCATGTCTTGCTTTATATTTCCGCCGACACTGATGTATGACTACTGGGTGCCCTGCAAGGCACTACCACGCCCCGAACGTCGTGACAAAAGTGGTATCGTGAGCGCTTAATCCTCTGGAAAGTGTCTGCATCGTATCTAGTAGTTCTGATTATCGCAGGTGTGCACCACACCAATAATCGTGAGGCTATAGGATATTTAGGATTGGTTTCATTTTTCTCATTCCGAGATCGTGCTTTAGAGTCAGTGTTATAGTCGACCTCTAACGTATTCCTTTCCCGTAATGCTTATGCCTCCACGTAAGGCAACCCGCCCGTATGGCAAGGCAAATGGCGGAGCCGCTAGCAGACACCCAGAGTCACGAGGGCTCGTGCCCGCCATACCGTAGACGGCGAGTTCTATGACGCCGCCAGCCCCAAATAGAGACCACAGCACTCCACACCTCCCGCCCCACACCGGGCGGAGGAGTTAGGGTACGGAGACGGCCCACTATTGGCTAAAGTCAGGCCCGACACGGCGAGAGAGGCCGACGCGCAGCCTGGGGCCTAGCTCCAGCTGGCCGCACCCGTGGTACACCCGAGGCGTATAGTTTGAGGCTACGAGATTTCTTGAGTCAGAGCCCGCCGTAGTTTTACGGTCGAGGCCGAGGATGATCCGCAGGAGTTCATCCGCCGCCTTCAGAGGATCACGCGGTGATCAAGGCCTCGTGAGACAGAGTCCGGACTCGGTTCAGACGGCCGCGTGATACCGCAAATGATTGGTTTGATTCGCGGAGTTATCCCGGAGAGCACGCGCCCCGCCTACTGGGATGAGTTCTCGGAGGCTTTCTCACCACTTCTTGCCTCCACAGACGGCGAGGGCGCGGCCGATAGATTTTTACCGCCGAGGCGCAGAGGACGACCGCCGTGAGTACAATGTCGAGTTTGATTCATCGCTCGATATGTCCCAAAGATTGGTAGCGCTATGGAGGATAGGGTGCACCGCCACGCCACCGCTAGATGACTATATGGCCGAGTCATGGCGGGTGTTTTCTTCACCGTATGGACATTACCCGCACGCAGCACATGCTCTTGGATGCGGCGAGCGAGATCGCCGGCCGTGACAGCAGCAGCAGGTTAAGACCAGACGGCAGGTCGCTTGGTGGCTATCGTGGTGGGCGGCCTCAAGAAGCCTAGATTTGCACCACAAACACTCGAGCACTCGCACCGCCCTCAAAGACACCAGATATTCGAGGCGCACTGTGGCCCCGTGACTTCGCACATCCGTGAGCGCAGAGGTTCGCCGACGGACCACCTCGCAAGTGGCCGATGCAGATCCCACTTCGAGTTGTGGTACGAGTTTGTTTCAACAGGCCGCAGGTCACTATGCGAGGAACCGTCCGACCAAGGGCGGCGATGGTAGGGTCACCTACGTTCTTTCGCCGTCTTCATCTCCTACAGCTACTCGCCCCGAGGCGTGGTACTCACGGGTCGCCAGGTCGCGCAGCAGGTCGTGGCTCGTCCCAGCTTCTAGCGGTCCTCGAACCGCATTTATGCTTTGTCCACCGACAGATCGTGAGGCCTCACCGATGTCGCCACAGTACTTTATCGCTCGGGTTTGATGTGTATGCTTTGATAGATCCGGTTCTACTCATCCCATATATCTCCCTTGTTGCTAGTAGGATAGGGATAGAGCACGAGTCCATAGACCCTTTCGAGGTAGCTACTCCAGCCGGGTGATTCGTGGTAGCTCGGCGTATATAGAGCTTGTCCCGTGACTATTTACGCCGGACCCAGCCGACTTGATAGAGTCGAGATGATTGACTTCGACGTGATCATGGGGACGGATTGGCTAGCTTCTGCTACGCCAATGTAGACCGCAGAGAGAGTAGTACGGTTCCAGCTCGAGGAGCCTGTTGAGTGGGAGGAGCACCAGACGCCGGCGGTAGGTTTATTTCCTACCTCAAGGCTAGGAAGATGGTGCGCAGGCGGGTATATCTACCATCTCGTCGGGTGTTTGATATCAAGCCGCGTACCAGATTTTCACGCCCAGAGTCACGAGTTCCCGCACGTGTTTCCGCATGACCTCCCGTATCCTCCCGAGAGGAGATTGAGTTTTGTATTGACATATTGCCGCACACTCGCCTATTTCCATTCCGCCATACGTAACGGCACCCGCCGAGTTGAGAGAGTGAAGGATCACCTTAGAGATTTCCGGAGAAGCGGCTTCATCAGCCTAGTGTTTCTCCTCGGGAGCGCCGGATTGTTCGTGAAGAAGAAGGACGGACGCGCGCATGTGTGTTGATTACGCACCAACAAGGTGACCATTAAGAATGATACCCTTCCCGTGATTGATGATTTGTTCGACCAGCCAGGTGGTGCGAGATGTTTCTCCAAGATTGATCCGCGATCGCTATCATCAAAGTAGTCGAGAGGTGGATGTCCCTAGGATCGCATTCCGACCCAGACGCATTATGAGTTCGTGGTCATGTCTTTGGTTGACCAATGCTCGCAGATTCATGGATTTGATGAACCGAGTGTTCAAACCATTTTTGGACACATTTGTGATAGTGTTCATTGATGATATCTTGGTTTATTCTCGCCAGAGCGAGAGCATGCGGAGCATTTGAGGATCAGGCCGACAGCTTCTCGAATGCAGCTTGTACGCCAAGTTTTCCAAATGTGAGTTTTGCTGACTTCGCGTTTCTTGGGCATATTGTCGGGCTGATGGCATTCGAGTGGATACGCCAAGATCGAGGCACAGACTTGGCCTGCACCTACTACTCCGACAGAGGTTAGCGATTTCGGGCCTTGCAGATATTATCGGGCGTTCGTGGAGAAGTTTGCTTCTATCTTCGCACCATTGACTAGCCGACTCGTAAGGCGCCAAGTTTCATGGATCGATGCTCAGGAGCAGTGGTTTCCATTCTTGAAAGAGATCGACGACCGCCCCGCTTCTACTCTTCCGAGGGTCCGGATGGTTATGTCATGTATTGTGATGCGCCAGCATCGGGTTGGGATGTGTGTTGACGCAGCATGGCGGGGTTATAGCATATGCATCCCGACAGCCAAGAAACACGAGGAACTACCCCACCCATGATTTGGAGTCATACCGTGATTCACGCTTTGAAGATCCGGAGGCACTATTTGTACGGGTTCACGTGGATATTTTTACGCACCACAAGAGCCTCCAAAGATATCTTCACCATGGGAGCCGAACTTACGGCAGAAGGTGGTTAGAGTTGCTTAAGGATTACGATGTTGATATCCCGTACCACCCGGAAGGCCAATGTTGTGGCGTATGCCTTAGTCGTAGGTCGATGGGAGCCTATCGATGTGCAGCAGAGAGGAGGGACATGGTTCGTGATTTGCACCGCTTAGCGAGCCTGGTGTCCGCTTGATTGATTCTCGATAGCAGGGGTTAGAGTTCGCGAGGTTGCCGAGTCTTCCATCGCTGAGGAGGTGAAGAGGCAACAGCCGAGGATCCACTTTGATTCGATATCGTGATACGACTCTTCGCAGGGCAAGGGTCCTTGAGGTAGCACCATGGGGTGCTAAGGTTTGAGGGCGATTGTGTGTTCCGGATGTTTCAGACTTCGCGAGTTCTCGGGAAGGACACAATGCACGTTACTCTATCCATCCGGGGTCGACCAAGATGTACCACGACCTCAGATCTGTGTATTGGTGGGATGGCTTGAAGAGGGACGCCGCGAGTTCGTAGCTCGCCCGTGTTGTCGCAGTGAAGGTAGAGCACCGCAGGCCCGTGGTTTGTTGCAGGCGATTGAGATCCCGACCTGGAAGTGGGAGGTAATCAACATGGACTTCATCACAGGATTACCTCGCACTCAGAGGAGACATGATTCTATATGGGTTATCGTCGACAGGCTGACGAAATCAGCCCACTTTCTTCCCGTCAGGACGACTTTTTCGGCTGAGGATTATGCCAGACTTTACATCCGAGAGATCGCCGATCGCACGAGTCCCTACTTCGATCATATCCGGCAGGAGCCCGCTTTACGCTAACTTCTCGGAGGTCCTTCCGTAGGGTTTAGGACGCAGTTAGCCTGAGTAATCGCATTTCATCCACGCATGCATCGGACAGGCAGAGCGCACTATCCAGACTCTTGAGGATATGTTGCGAGCCTGTGTTATTGACTTCAGGGGTAGCTGGGAGGATCATTTGCCTCTAGTTGAGTTCGCGTATAATAATAGCTACCACTCCAGTATTCAGATGGCGCCTTATGAGGCCTTGTATGGGAGGAAGTGCAGATCGCCTATAGGTTGGTTCGAGGTGGGCGAGGTGCAGCTAGTGGGACCAGATTTGGTACAGCAGGCAGTGGATAAGGTGAAGCTTATCCGAGAGCGCTATCGACACCGTAGTCGACAGAAGTCGTATGCAGCTCATCGTCGTCGGGATCTGAGTTCGAGGGTTCTGATTGGGGTTTTCTAAAGGCGTCACCCATGAAAGGGTGTGATGAGATTCGGGAAGAAGGGGAAACTCATTTCAGGTACATCGGGTCGCTTCAGTTGTCCGCAGGTAGGCAAGGTTGCTCTACGAGTTGGATCCGCCGTCCGATCCGGAGGCGGCATCCGGTTTTTCACGATCTACGCCGAGGAGATGTATCGGGATCCATCTAGTACACCCGATTGACGATGTCCAGTGACCGGCGGGTTATCGTATGAGGAGATTCCCATAGCGATAGTCGATCGTCAAAGTTAGGCGTCTGCGACCAAGGACGTGGCTTCCACAAAGTCTGTGGGCGAACGAGCTCGTGGAGGAGATGACGGAAGCCGAGGAGGACATGAGGCGAAGTATCTCACCTATTCCCCACACCTCCGTAATTCACTTTCCTACTTGTAAATTTTCGCATCGCTTTCGCCAAGTGTTGTTTCGCCGCGTGTGGCATTTGCAAATCGTTAAGTTATGAAGAATCTTATCGTTAATCGTCTTGGGAAGGAACATTCGACGAATGTTTCTAAGGAGGGAGAATGTTATACCCCATATTTCGCAGTATGTACGTAAGGGAATACGCATAAAAGTCTAGCCTTAACGGTTAGGCAAAACGTTTTGATTTGGGCACAACTCGCGACAAGAATCGTGTTCCGACGAAACGTTTCCACCACTTTCGTAGGGTAAATTCCGGCTATGCCATTTCTAATTTTTGCGGATTTTTCCGAGAGACGAAACATTTTGGACCAACGAGGGCGACACTTGGCACCTCCAATTTGTGGATTTGAAATCGCCCATTGGACGAATTGAAGAACCATTGGCACGCTTTTGTGCCTTGTGCACAAGTCAAGGAGTTGGTAGGATATTTGTGTATAGTTAATCCTCACCCTACACTTGCCTTGCACTTGTCTTAATCTTGGCCATTGGTTGGCCACTTCTTGACCTATAAATACCCCCTTAGAGATGAAGAGTTCTTCATCCACAAATCTTTCCAAGTCTTGAAAATCCTCTCCTCTCCCTTTGTAGCCTTTTCTTCCAACCCTCCCCTCCCTTGTGAAGGCCCTCGCCGAATACCCCCTCTAGCCTAGTAGTTTGGCCGAGGCCCCCCCTAGCCTAGCCAAAAATCTACCCCCCTCCCTGGGTAGAAAAGTTGTCTTCTAGTATTGTTATAATGCCCAAAATACCCTAGCCCAAATACCTTAGTACTTAGTAGAAGTTGTGAAGAACTTCTAAGGTTTCCTTGGAGCATACAACTTAGGAGCAAAACCTTGCTCAGGCGCGACTTTTTCTAGGATATTATTGGGCTTACTGAGGTAACTAATCCTAACCCTCTTTTGAAATAGAGAATACATACTGTAGTAGTATTAGAATAAGTATTAATTACTTAGAAGAATATCACGTAATAGAATTGAATCATACCACGTAGAAGGGTTTAAAAGAAGAATAATCAAATCAGATTTACATAGGATCGTTTTCAAAGGACTTATATAGCTCACCTGCAGGGAAGTGCTGCCCAACTTTCCATAGAATTGTGAACCCTCGCTTAGAATGACCTTGAGTAGTCTTTGATAGATGTCCGTGACTATTATAGGTGACTCTCTGCACACATATTCAACTTGGCGGTGGTTTTCACTGGAAGGTATGTGATTCTTCCTAAAGCATGATATTTTACAATATATATAGTACGGTAGACGCATACGTGTTAACCGAATAATAACTACGGCAATGTCTTTGACTTAAGCCCGAATAACACTTACGGCAATGCCTCACGCTTAAGCTCGAATAACACTTACTGAATGCCTCACTGCTTAAGCCCAATAATAAAGATCCAAAGCATTTCAAAAGAATATCAATCATTTTTAATGTAAGAGAACTAATTGGTTTTTAAACGTGCTTAAGAGTTATACTAGCTTTATGGGAAGTTAAGTATAACCACTTAAGATTTATAAAAGAAACAGTTTGCCTATGTGTTTATAAAAGACTTATATTGAATTGTGAAAAGAATAATAAGATGGTTTGATAAGTAGACATGATATGATGCTATGTGTGTTAGTGTCTTGTAAAGTTTGTGTAAAAGAGTATTCTTGTTGTGCTTATGTTGTTTAACGATAAGCTGTTAGGTTAGTGTAACATCACTCACCTCTTGACATATTACCGGGGTTGTCGCCTCCGATGCGGGGTAGACTCAAAGGTCCAGGACCATGATTCGAGAATACCTCATGCGGGTCCAAGGGACCTATGCGAGCTACGGAGTTCCGGTGTTAGTGTGCGGGTTATACCTCACGCGTCTATGTGGCCATGCGGACTACGAGTCCGGGGCGATGCCGAGGAGTAGCTACCTCGATGCGGGTTATATACCCTACGCGGCCTATGTGATTGGCCTATGCGGACTACGGAGTCCGTGATTAGGCTTGCATGGTGATACTACGAAATTGGCCTGCTCGATCATTCGCAGCCTAGAAAAGACTCATTACGCTTTACCTATTGTTGCTCTTGTTTGTGATGTGGCACTATGTGCGGTTTCTCGTTGTTTCATACATACTTGCAAACTGCTTTTAAAATGATATGTTTCATTTAAGTATTTTTACGCTTTCATATACTTAGTACCGTTGTCTCGACCTCCTTCGGGCTGCGTTCATGCCGCAGTAAGGGCAAGCAGTGCTAGATCCACATTCTTAGGATCTCTACGTTGGTGCCTGAGCTCCATCTTTCCGAGGCTCTACTTTTGGGTATGATCTCCCGTTGTAGATAGTTTTGTATACTGATCGCGGTATGGCGGGCCCCGTCCCGCCATAGTTGTATATTTCCTTAGAGGTCTGTAGTCATGTTGTGCAAAGGTTTGATGTAACTGCTAAACCATGTTTATATATATATGCCGAAAGGCGATGTTTTCTCACATAAACTGTGTCTTATTTTATAAACGGTTTCATGTCTTGCTTTATATTTCCGCTGATTACTCTGATGTATGACTACTTGGGTGCCCCGGTAAGGCACCAGTCACGGGCCCCGGAACGGGTCGTGACAGAAAGTACCCCCCTTGCCTAGTAGTTTTCGTATTATACCCCCCCCCCCCCTTGGTAGAAAAGTATTCTCCAAGTATTGTTACTATACCCAAATACCTTGGCCCTAATACCTTGTAGTATTCCCAAGGTTACTTCTATACGAAAAGCCCAGAAATACTATTATACTTCCTTTAGCCACTAAACGAAACCCTAAGGAAAACCTTCATAGTCGGATGAAGTGTTAAGTAGAAGTTGCGTAGAACTTCTAAGGGTTGTTTGGAGCGGTTGAGCGCCTGCAGTAGGAGCTAAACGTCGCTCAGGATCGACATATATACTTGGATAATTTTGGGCTTATCGAGGTAAATACTATTGTCCTTCTATTGTAATTGGAAATTACATACTGTAGTTGTATAGAAATGAATATAAGATTCATAGAAGAGAGTTGAACTGTAATAGAAGGATATTACGGAAAAGAATTGAACTGAAATCACATCAGAAGAATATAAGTAGAAGATTAAACTGTACTTACATAGGACCGTATTTACAGTAGACTTATAACCTTTCTTGGTTGAATGTTCTGCGAGTAGCATGTACTACTTGGAAGGTGGACAAGGCTAGCCGGGTTATAGCCGTGGAGCGTTTTGCTAATAGTCGATAATCGTCGCGAGGTATGTGATTCTTCCTATACTCTTGAGCATGATATTTTTAAAAGAATATATATATAGTACGGTAGACGTACGTGTGGCAATGTCTTTTGACTTAAGCCTGAATAATAAGAATCTGGAAGTATTTTAAAAGAATATATATATAGTACGGTAGACGTACGTGTGTTAACTGAATGTTGTTTTACGGCAATGTCTTTTGACTTAAGCCCGAATAATAAGAATCTGGAAGTATTTTAAAAGAATATATATATAGTACGGTAGACGTACATGTGTTAACTGAATGTAGTTTTACGGCAATGTCTTTTGACTTAAGCCTGAATAATAGGAATCTTGAAGTATTTCAAAAGAATTAATAATCCTTTTTGAAAGAAGAATAATACTTGGTTTGAAAGCTTAAGAGTTATACTAGCTTTATGGGAAGTTAGGTATAACGACTTAAGAGAGATAAAAAGAATGGTTTATTGATTTTAAGAGGTTAAGAGACTTGATCTTAAAAGATAAAAGACTTGACTTAATTGAATTAATATGAATTTTGTTAAAAAGTGTGAAACTTCATTCGTGAGTATGAGTACTTGGTTTTTAAAAGGAATAATGTTTTACTGATTTCGGAAATCAGAATAAGTATCGAACAAACCACTGCAGCGCTAATAAAGGGAAATGTATTGGATAATTAAGTATTATTAAAACCAGTAGAAACCTCCATCTGCATAGAAGCTAAGATGAGACAAAATGATATTACATTTCCTAGATCATGGCTGCTTTAATAAGATTGTTATGAAAAAGAATAACCTACTCACACATAAGACATATGTTTCTCAAATTGTTTTAAAGGATTAAAACTAGGAACTACGAAACCTTTTCGAAAATGAGAAACTTGAGCATTTGAAATTAGGCAAACTTGAACGTTTGGAAAATAATGTTGTTACTTGATTTTACAAAGGGAAGTGTTTTGGTTTACTTAACAATGTTAGTCACTCTATTTTTATACTACGAGTATTGGATGACCCTTGTAAAAGAAATGGATCTTTAAAAAGGAATTTAACGTACGTAGTACTTTAGGGTTAAAACCCGGACTTTGACACAAAATGAAAGTACCTTGAGTTGTGTATAACTTGCCTATGCTTGTTGTTGTGAAACTTGTCTATGCTTATTGTGATAGCCTTTGTTGTGCAAGAATTGTGTTTCTATACTACCGCGTCTCTCGATGGAGGGCCGGTTGACTTGTTGAGAACTTACTTGGACGTCACGGTGTGGAGAATTCAACCGCACGCCTCGCTGATAGTGTTATTCCATGGACTAGCTCTCCACGAGGTTTTACCGTTCGCCTTGGTATCCGTGGTCGGCTTTTCGCTTGCCCGCCTCGTGGCTGATTCGCCTTGGTACCGTAGTTAGCCCTCAGATTTGCCCCTGGCCAGCCACGTGACCGCCTTGGTATCCGTAGCCGGCTTTCAGACTGCCAGGTCGCCTTCGTGGTTTGGTTGTATAGCATTGTTAGTACGACTTTGGCATCGTAGACTTGGTGTTCAGGTGTACTTCGGGTTATCATATCATAGATCGCCAATGGCGGGCGTATCCCACGCATGATTGATGTTGTAGGGTGAGACCCATAATTATATTTGAGTAATGACTGAGGCGCGAGTCCTCGACTTGATATACGTTATATGTTTTATCAGAGTTTGATTATCATACATGTCTCTCGCTTTATATAGACTATTATGATTTCATTTACTGATTTTCGCCACATACTTGGTACTGTAGCTCGACTCTTCGGGGCCGTCATGCCGCAGTAGAGGTACATCGCTTGTCGATTCCCGCCATAGGATCACATTTCAGCGTATTGAAGTCTGCTCTTCCTGAGGCTTATCTTTTGTATGTTACCCGAGTGCAGGTTCTTGTACATTCGGGGTATGGCGGGCCCCGTCCCGCCATAGTTGTTGTAAAAATCTAGAGGTCCAGAAAGTAATCGCAAGGTGGTTGTAAGGATTGTAATCGTTTCAAAGTGTCGATATATATATATATATATATATATATATATATGCCAAAGGCAACCGCTTTGGTTGGCCTATGTAACGACCTGCCCGGCTGCATCGTGCCTTACCTCGCACCCTAGTGATACATACATCGAGAAAATCAAGAACATAAAACATGAGTCATTTAACAAGGGATATAATAAATAAACAAAGCAACCAAAAACAAGCTTTTCAAGATATACATAAAACTCGAATAGCTTTAATCCTTTTACAACCCCGCCCACAACAAAGATTACTGCACTTAAGATATACACGACTATGACGGACAGGCCCCGCCATACCCTCGAATGTACAAGAACCTACAACTCGTGGAACACCTACTAAAAGATAAGCCTCGAGAAACGAGCTTCAAATGCGCTGAATCGTGATCCATGAGCGAGGATCCACGATCGATGTACTTCTACCGCGCAGATGAACGCAGCCCCAAGGAGGTCAAGATAACAGTACCAAGTATGTGAAATCATAATATCAGAATGAAATCATACTAGTCTATATAAAGCAGAGACATGTATGATAACCAAACTACGCTCACAACATAAAACAATCATCACCCAATATAACTATGGGTCTCACGCCCACAACATCAATCGTTCGCATTATGGCCGCGTGCCCCTAATATCGTGACGGTAGACATGTCCATGATGCAACAATAATACCAATGTCCCATGGCCACATGCCCCCGGACTGCATCGGTGTAGACATGTCCATGTGACTCAACAACAAGACAAAGAATCCCAAATGGAAGATACCCGCGCGCTACGATCGTGGTCAAGATGTCCAAAGGGAAACAATAAGACAACATTCCAAATGGACGATACCCGCGCGCTACGATCGTGTCGTGATGTCCAAAGGGAAACAATAGACAAGATTCCAAATGGACGATACCCGCAGCGCACGATCGTGTCGATGTCCAAAGGAAATCACAAGGCGATAATCAAATGGAAACATACCCGCGCGCTACGATCGTGTCGTGATATCCAAAGCGATTAACCACAAGACCTTAACCAAATGGAAGCATACCCGCGCGCCACGATCGTGTCGTATGTCCAAAGCGACAACAACAATAATACTATCAAGCGAACGCATCTGCGGAATTTCTCCACACGCCGCACGCCCAAGTAAGTTCTCAACTACCAACCGACTCTATCGAGACGCGTAACACGTAAACACAACGCTTGTACAATAAAGACTATCATCACAAGCATAGGCAAGTTTCACAACAACAAGCATAGGCAAGTTTCACACAACTCAAAGTACTTTCATTTTATGCCAAAGTCCGGTTTTTAACCCCAAAGTACTACATACGTTAAGTTCTTTTAAAAGAGATCCATTACTTTTATAAAAGTCACCCGATACCGTAGTATTAGAATGACCAACCCATCTTCCTTTTCAAAATCAAGTAACAACATTCCTTTCCTAAGTTCCGCTTGCCTAGTTTCAATTACTCAAGCTTATTTTCAAATGGTTTCATAGTTCCCAAACTTAATCACTTGATTCCTTTTAGAACAATTGAGTAACATATGTCATATATGAGTAGTTTATTCTTGTTTATAACGATCTTATTACAAAGAAGCCCATGATCTAGAAAATGTAATATCATTTTGTCTCATCTTAGCTTCTATGCAGATGGAGGTTTCTACCGGTTTTAATACAAATACATCATTATTCAATACATTTTCCTTTATTAACGCCGCAGTTGGTCTGTCGATACACATTCTCGATTTTCAAATCAAGAAACATTATTCCTTTAAAAACCAAGTACTCATTACTCACGAATGAGGTTTCACACAACATTCACATTAAAACAAATAAGTTAAGTCTCTTATCTTATAAGATCAAGTCTCTTAACTTCTAACATCAAGAAACCATTTTCACTTACATAAGGTCGTTATAACTAACTTCCCATAAAGCTATTATAACACCCTATGTTTTAAACCAACCAAATCACTTAGCACATGTACGCTCACCGTACTACATAGTTCACACATATCATGCTAGAAGAGATAGGAAGAGGTTCACATACCTCGCGACGATTTATCGACAATAAGCAAAATGCTCCAAGTACTACAACCTTGCTAGCCCTTTCCACTCCTCGAGTAGAATACGCTACTCTTAGTACTTTCACCTATAAAGGTCACAAACGCCTATTAACCCCAAAACACAAGTTTCTATCTTTCTATAGAAAATTGCAAGACTCTCCCCGCAACAACAGAAATCTCCTCCTCTATCGAGGCCGGCCACCAAGCCAACCAGGGGGTTTACACGCCTACCCGACGTGTACAATTCTACTCGAATACTACACAAGTCTACCGCAATACACCTATGTAAATACAGTCGATTGATTCTTTATTCTTCAAAGCTTAAGTCAAAAGACATTGCCGAATACTAAGTATAGTTCCATATATAGTATACTTCAACTATATACTCTAACAAACATGTAATTTCCAATTACAATAGAGGACAAGATAATTACCTCGATAAGCCCAAAATTATCCGAGTTTAATGTCGCTCCCGAGCAAGGTTTAGCTCCACTCCACGCGCCCAAACCACTCCAAACAACCCTTAGAAGTTCTAACCAACTTCTACTCACATACTTCAACCAACTATGAAGATTTCCTTAGGGTTTCGGTTTGAGACTAAAGGACAAAAGGTAGTATTTCCTGACTTCACGTAAAGAGGTATCTTTGGAATACTACAAGGTACAAGGCTAAGGTATTTTGGGCATTATAACAATACTTGGAAGACAACTTTCTACCGCTGGGGTAGGCTCGGCTAGCACAACTAGGCTAGGGTGAGGGTGTTCTCGCCAAGGGCCTCTTTCTAAGGGGAGAAGGAGTTGGACGAGCAACAACAAGTGGAGAGGGAGGGATTTCAAGACTTAGACAAAGTGAGGAGTGAATGAATAAGTCTTCACAAGGAGGGTATTTATAGCAAAGCCAAAGGCCAACCAATGACCAAGATCTAGCCAAGTGCTACACAAGTGTAAGGCCAAGATCAAGCCAAGTGCACCCTAACCCTACTCCACAAATCCTCACAAATATCTACACAAATATCTACCACAACTTGCCCATCAATTCGCCCTACCGCCTTTTCAGTCCACCAACGAGAGGTGCCAAGTGTTGCCCTCTCGTTGGTCCAAAACGCTCCGCCTCTCGGAAAAATTCGCAAAAATACTAAATGACATAGCCGAATTTTCCTTCGTAGCTTAGTAAAACGCTTCGTCAAAAACGACTCTAATCGGGTGTCAGGCACAATAAATATTTCGCCAAGGGTGCCACATGGGGTGACACGTGTCGCTCGATTCGCCTGAATATTTCGCCTTCCAAAATATCCAAAATACCGAAATCTCAAAAACAAAGCGGGCTCCACAAAATCAGAATTTCTCCCGTGGCCCCACGTGACCATTTCCAAAATAAAATCTCAAAATTCTAATATAATCTATGAAGTCCAAATACCAAATCTAGGAATCCAATTCCCATTAACGAACCTTTTCTTCACAAATAACCTAAACTTTTCCGTCGAAAACTCACATCTTTCTTTCTTTTCAAAATTTCTCGCTGCACTCGCACGCACGTCCTCACATACATACCCCGCAACTACGGGTATAACATTCTCCTCCTTAGAAACATTCGTCCCGAATGTTCCTTCTCAAGACGGATATCGATGAAGTTCCTCTAACAAGTTGTCAACGCCACACCGCCAATGCAAATAACACACGTTATCTTCCTCCCTTACTCGTTGCATCTTCTCGAACACTAGAACTCTCCCAAAGACGCACCATACTTCAGTCATTACCTGCTCTCGAAAATCTCCGAGTCACTACCTCCAAACTTGGTCATCTTACTAACCTCAAACTTCCTTAAGGCCATTCCCGCCTTTACGAACCGCTCGGTCGAACGCGTCCACGAACTCATACGATGATCATCTAAACTCGCCTAGCACCCTCGTGACCTTACCACCGGGACCACCTAACTGGCCCCACCCCAAATCGTTACGGTTTGACCCGCAAATGGTCCTAAACCCGACCCCCAACCGTACAAACTCTTGTTCCCGATCCAAACAATCTTACTAATTCACATCATGAAAGCTACCACTTCCATCTCACACTACCCGTGGACTTATCACACAAATAAATCCCACGATACTACTACTCGATAAGGGTCAAAAATAAATCTTTAACTCAAGACGACCTTACCCCTAAGGTCTCCGTGACATAGTCTAAGGTTCACACTTACCATGCCCCCATACGTATCCTCCCAACTAACCATACATTCTAACTCACACATATCACAATGCTATCCGTACATAGCACACAATAATGAGACCATCATAACCAGATACCAAAACTCTAGAGGTTAAGGATATACCGGCTACCGCCCACTCTAATCATAGGCCCACTGCAGGCGCATACCGTAGAAGGTGATGAACCAGCCACAGATCCTGGCGCCGAGTCGTAACATCCGCGCTTCCCTTGGCCTGACAGCCTCGCAAAATGGCCCCGCTGGCCGCATGTAAAACAAACTCCCAATCTAGCACGACACTCTCCAAAATGGAGTCTACCACAATGGTCACAACGAGGTAGGGTGGCTTCACCGTTAACACCCCGCTTCCGAAAATCAACCTCGAGCCCCGACCGCTCCTCAAGACGGTGGAGGACTACTGCATCGGTGGGGTATATAACTAGCTCGGCCGAGGCGGTCCGCCTCGAAAGCCACCAAAGGACCTGCCGCCCCGGCCCTTCTCGCCGATCCGGTCATTCCGTCGACCCTCCGTGCCTCACATCCTAGCGCATGAGAGCTCGCGTGCGGGCAATGTCCATGCCCGGTGAAGAGAAACACCCGCACAAGATTCGCCATATAATCATCAAGCCCGTGACGTGGCGATGCACCCTATCCTCCATATTCGCAACTAGCGCAGGACATATCGAGCCAAAGAATCGAACTCGACATTGTACTCCCGACGGTCGCCTCTGTCTTAGTAACAAAAATCTGTTTACCGCCCGCGCCTCCTCATCCGCGAGGCAAGAAGTGCGTGAGAAAGCCCCAAAACTCATCCCATACTGCTGAGGTGCATGCTCTCCCGAAAGCTCCTATGAATCAAACCAATCGACGGGCGGTATCACGCAGCCGATGCGAACCAAAGGTCACGCACTGGTTTCAAGCCTTGATCACCCGCATGATCAACAGAATCGCCGGATGAACTCCTCGCGATCATCCTCGTGCCTCGACCCATAAAACTCGCGCTACAACTCGTAAAGTCCCGTAGCCTCAAACTATTCGCCGGGGTGAACCATCAGTGCTATCGAACCGAATCGCCGTGATCCACTGTCTCATATCCGCCACAACTCGCCAATAATCGGGCCATCTCCTCGTGACCCATCTCCCGCCTGCATCGCGGATGGAGGCTCGTGTATCAGTAGTCTCACGCCCACCGCCGCGCTTAAACTCGCTGGTGCCGGGCGGCGTCGCTAAACCCGGGCCGTCAAGCACAACTCGTGTATGCGGGCTCGCGCCGCACTTCCTCAGATCTCACTAGCAGACTCGGCCGCCTTGCCCTTCGGGCTCGCTGTTTTGCGCGGAGGCATAATCGTAAAAACGAGATACGCCGAGGGTACAACTTACAACACATTTCTAAGGCACGATCTCGGAATGAGAAGAATGGAAACTAATCCTAAATGTCTGCGCACCTCACGATTATAGATGTGGTGCACAACACATCGATAATCAAGACTCTACTAGACACGTCGTAGACACTTTCCGAGGATTAATCGCTCGATACCACTTTTGTAACGACTTCGCCCGGCCCGCATCGTGCCTTACCTCGCACCCTAGTGATACATACATCGAGAAAATCAGCGAACATAAAACATGAGTCATTTAACAAGGGATATAATAAATAAACAAAGCAACCAAAAACAGCTTGCCTTCAGATATACATAAAACACGAGCAGTTTAATCCTTTTACAACCCCGCCACAACAAGATTTCTGCACTTAAGATATACACGACTATGACGGACAGGGCCCCGCCATACCCCGAATGTACAAGAACCTACAACTCAGAACACCTACTAAAAGATAAGCCTCCGAGAAACGGAGCTTCAAATGCGCTGAATCGTGATCCTATGAGCGAGGATCCACGATCGATGTACCTCTACCGCGGATGAACGCAGCCTCAAGGAGGTCAAGACAACAGTACCAAGTATGTGAAACTGCATAATATCAGAAATGAAATCATACTAGTCTATATAAAGCAGAGACATGTATGATAACCAAACTACGCTCACAACATAAAACATCATCACTCCAATATAACTATGGGTCTCACGCCCACAACATCAATCAGTTCGCATTATGGCCGCATGCCCCTTAATATCGTGACGGTGTAGACATGTCCATGATGCAACAATAATACCAATGTCCCATGGCCACATGCCCCCGAATTCTCAGACGTGTAGACATGTCCACGTGGACTCAACAACAAGACAAAGAATCCCAAATGGAAGCATACCCGCGCTACGATCGTGTCGGTATGTCCAAAGGGAAACAATAAGACAACATTCCAAATGGACGATACCCGCGCGCTACGATCGTGTCGGTATGTCCAAAGGGAAACAATAGACAAAGATTCCAAATGGACGATACCCGCAGCGCTACGATCGTGTCGCGATGTCCAAAGGGAAATCACAAGGCGATAATCAAATGGAAACATACCCGCGCGCTACGATCGTGTCGATATATCCAAAGCGATTAACCACAAGACCTTAACCAAATGGAAGCATACCCGCGCTACGATCGCGGTCGCGATGTCCAAAGCGATTAACAACAATAATACTATCAACGAACGCACTGCGGAATTTCTCCACATCGCGCAAGACGCCCAAGTAAGTTCTCAACTACCAACCGACTCTATCGAGACGCAGAACACGTAAACACAACGCTTGTACAATAAAGACTATCATCACAAGCATAGGCAAGTTTCACAACAACAAGCATAGGCAAGTTTCACACAACTCAAAGTACTTTCATTTTATGCCAAAGTCCGGGTTTTTAACCCCAAAGTACTACATACGTTAAGTTCTTTTAAAAGAGATCCATTACTTTTATAAAAGTCACCCGATACCCGTAGTATTAGAATGACCAACCCATCTTCCTTTTCAAAATCAAGTAACAACATTCCTTTCCTAAGTTCCAGTTTGCCTAGTTTCAATTACTCAAGCTTCTTATTTTCAAATGGTTTCATAGTTCCCAAACTTAATCACTGATTCCTTTTTAGAACAATTAAGTAACATATGTCATATATGTGAGTAGTTTATTCTTGTTTATAACGATCTTATTACAACAGCCATGATCTAGAAAATGTAATATCATTTTGTCTCATCTTAGCTTCTATGCAGATGGAGGTTTCTACTGGTTTTAATACAACACATCATTATTCAATACATTTTCCTTTATTAACGCCGCAGTTGGTCCTGTCGATACACATTCTCGATTTCCAAATCAAGAAACATTATTCCTTTAAAAACCAAGTACTCATTACTCACGAATGAGGTTTCACACAACATTCACATTAAAACAAATAAGTTAAGTCTCTTATCTTATAAGATCAAGTCTCTTAACTTCTAACATCAGTAAACCATTTTCACTACATAAGGTCGTTATAACTAACTTCCCATAAAGCTATTATAACACCCTATGTTTTAAACCAACCAAATCACTTAGCACATGTACGCTCACCGTACTACATAGTTCACACATATCATGCTAGAAGAGATAGGAAGAGGTTCACATACCGCGACGATTTATCGACAATAAGCAAAATGCTCCAAGTACTACAACCTTGCTAGCCCTTTCCACTCTCGAGTAATACGCTACTCTAGTACTTTCACCTATAAAGGTCACAAACGCCTATTAACCCCAAAACACAAGTTTCTATCTTTCTATAGAAAATTCGCAAAGACTCCCCGCAACAGCGGAAATATCCTCCTCTATCGAGGCCGGCTACCAAGCCAACCAAGGGGGGGGTTTACACGTCTACCCGGACGTGTACAATTCTACTCAGTAATACTACACAAGTCTACTGCAATACAGTCCTATGTAAATACAGTTCAGTTCAGTTCTTTATTCTTCAGGCTTAAGTCAAAAGACATTGCCGAATACTAAGTATAGTTCCATATATAGTATACTTCAACTATATACTCTAACAAACATGTAATTTCCAATTACAATAGAGGGACAAGATAATTACCTCGATAAGCCCAAAATTATCCGAGTTTAATGTCGCTCCGAGCAAGGTTTAGCTCCACTCCACGCGCCCAAACCACTCCAAACAACCCTTAGAAGTTCTAACCAACTTCTACTCACATACTTCAACCAACTATGAAGATTTCCTTAGGGTTTCGGTTTGAGACTAAAAGGACAAAAGGTAGTATTTCCGGACTCTACGTAAAGAGGTATCTTTGGAATACTACAAGGTACAAGGCTAAGGTATTTTGGGCATTATAACAATACTGGAAGACAACTTTATACCAAGGGGTAGGCTCACTAGCACAACTAGGCTAGTGAGGGGTGTTCTCGCCAAGGGCCTCTTTCTAAGGGGAGAAGGAGTTGGACGAGAGCAACAACAAGGGAGAGGGAGGGATTTCAAGACTTAGACAAAGTGAGGAGTGAATGAATAAGTCTTCACAAGGGAGGGGTATTTATAGCAAAGACAAAGGCCAACCAATGACCAAGATCTAGCCAAGTGCTACACAAGTGTAAGGCCAAGATCAAGCCAAGTGCACCCTAACCCTACTCCACAAATCCCTCACAAATATCTACACAAATATCTACCACAACTTGCCCATCAATTCTACCTAGCCGCCTTTTCAAGTCCACCAACGAGGGTGCCAAGTGTTGCCCTCTCGTTGGTCCAAACGCCCGCCTCTCGGAAAAATTCGCAAAAATACTAAATGACATAGCCGAATTTTCCCTTCGTAGCTTAGTAAAACGCTTCATTTAAAAAACGACTTAATCGGGTCAGGCACAATAAATATTTCGCCAAGGGTGCCACATGGGGTGACACGTGTCGCCCCGATTCGCCTGAATATTTCGTCTTCCAAAATATCCAAAATACCGAAATCTCAAAAACAAAGCTCCACAAAACAGAATTTCTCCCGTGGCCCCACGTGACCATTTCCAAAATAAAATCTCAAAATTCTAATATAATCTATGAAGTCCAAATACCAAATCGGGAATCCAATTCCCATTAACGAACCTTTTTCTTCACAAATAACCGAAACTTTTCCGTGAAAACTCACATCTTTCTTTCTTTTCAAAATTTCATTGCACTCGCACGACGTCCTCACATACATACCCCGCAACTACGGGTATAACACCTATTTTCTTTTATCTTGATCCATATCTAATTGTATGTTTAAGTTTTTATTTCCGGTTTTTCTCTCGATGTTATATCACTAGGTGCCTGGTAGGCACGATCACGGCCCGGTTCGGTCGTGACAAGTTTCATCGCCAGGAGGTTATTCGCCAAGCATGCATGTGTGTACAGAGGGTAAAGGGCCACCGCGGAAATCAGCATAAGAGGGCTAGACCGGTCGGTTATCCCGATTAGTTTTTGGACGAGCAATTTCAAGAAATTAGTGAGATATTCATCCCACTACCTGTGACATACCCCCACACTCACGTAAGGAGATGGACCTCATTAAGGTATTTAGGAGCCGGTCCGAGCTCCAGGGTTCGAGGTTTTCAGAGAGGCAGAGGATTTTCTCAGTCAAGCCCACTTATTCCTCAGTGTTTCCGATGTAGTAAGCGACATTTGGGGAAATGCCGTTTTGGCACAGGTGTTTGTTTTTATTGTGTACGTCCGGGCCATATGCAGAGGGAATGTCCTTTTAGAAAGAGCACTGGTGAGGTGGCTCAGCCTATGAGGTCGGTGGTTGGTTCCTTTTCCTCTACAGCTGTGTGCCCCCCATGGCGGGGTATTCGACGCCACCATCGTGGTAGAGGTCAAAGGAGTTTATAGTTACGCGGTGCCGAACCGCATAGATGTCGTGACTACTAGGAAGGATCAAGAGGCAACATCGCATGGGGTTACAGGTATATTTCAATTCTTTTGAATCATACATACATTGATAGATTCAGATTCTGCCCTACCGTATATATTTCCCTTTGTTGCTAGTAGTTGTAAATTGATAGCACCACCAGAGGTTGAGATACTTGGATTAGTAAGGTGAAGAGTGAAGAATGTTGACAAGAATGATAAAGTGAACTGCGACTATAGTTGTGTAGGGTTCACAAGTTCTAATTACCCCATAATAGTGTAAAGACCGATAGTGGATGATGTACAGTAGAAATACTTCGGCCTAGGTGACGAACCTCTAGTGAATGGCAGGATAGGGTGAGAAGTACCTTGAGATAGGAGAGAGATTTATTTCAGACTAAAAATGAGAGTTAAGTGTGACGATGGGTCGGGTTGTGGACCAATTTCGGATCAACCGGTAGCATGGAATGAGGTGGTGCCAGTTGGAAATGGTCCCACTATGTGATAGGGTCACGAGGATGCGAGGCCCAAGTATAGTTAATCGTTGTACGAGTTCTTGGACGCTGCCCACCGTAACCAGTCGTGAGGGCCGGTAAGAGCCTTAACGGAAATTCAAGCAGCATAATGGCCAAGTTTGGATAGTAACTCCAAGGATTGGAGAACAGAAACAATATTTGAAATTTTGTACGTGTGCTAAAATAAGTTTGGAAGTACGAGAAAGTATGACAAGTAATAAAAGGAAGGAACAAGGGTTAAAAGAACTAAAATGGTTATAGTTATAACTAATGAAGGTGGGTAGAGAGAATCCTTTTTAGGCCATGAGTGGAATTTAATGGTGATGATACACACGCCTTAGGTTCAGTAACACTTTCCATAGGTGCTCGTGATTGAGATGCTACTAGTATTAGAGTTTACACCGGTTGGTAAACTTAGCTAGGCAGATTATAGGATCATTCCCCAACTAGTAATTTGACTAAGTGAGA
Organism: Przewalskia tangutica; assembly: GCA_029844215.1. NCBI lineage: Eukaryota > Viridiplantae > Streptophyta > Magnoliopsida > Solanales > Solanaceae > Przewalskia > Przewalskia tangutica. The sequence goes on from CM056718.1 coordinate 113,956,437, forward strand.
CAGAGAAGGGAAGTAGCACGAGGGAAAACATCAGTTAGCTGAGTGGGAGTCTGACTGAAGGGTTAAGATAGTGTTAGTCCCATGACTTAGAATACGACAGGGCCATCTCTATAAACGGGAAAAAGAAAGGAACTTCTAGAGATCCCGTTTTTGAAAAGACCGTAACCTGTCTGTACTGGCCGAATAACCTCCTGCTGATGAAACTGCATCACCGTTATCTTGGTCAATAACATAACTGCTTCCCTTATGACCCTAAAGTCTTCCTCTAACTGAGAAACTGGAGGCTCTGGTGCCGGGGCCTCAAAACCTAGCGCAGAAGAACTCGCCGACTGCGAAACAACATCCGGTGTACCCTGGGCATAAGCCCTATCAACTCTCTGAGTCTGACTAGTAGCTCCTGCTACTCCTTTGCCCTTCTGGGCAGCTGCCCTCCTCGAGGCATAATCAGAACCCAAAATTACGTCAGAGAGGAATTATCTTACTAACACAGCTCTATGGCACGATCTTAGAGTGAGAAGAATAGAAACCAACTCTTAAATGTCCTGTAGCCTCCTGTTTATGGGTATGGCGCGCAACACACCGATAATCAAGACTCTACTAGACACCTCAGAGACATTCCGAGGATCGATCGCTCGATACCACTCTGTCACAACCCAACCTCGGGCAGGATCGTGCCCTACCTGGGCACCCTTCTACCTTAACAACTAAGTAAACTGCGGAAATTAAATAACACCTTTTTTTTTTAAAACCAATCGTACGTGCAAGGCAAAGCGGACAAGGCTGCCATATAATATACATAACAAAAGACACTACACCGTACATGAGTCCAATCCCACATATGAATACAGACCTCTAAGAGTTTTACTGAACTATGACGGGACAAGGCCCCGCCGTACCCATAACTGTACAAAAGCCTGTACTGAAAGAACTTATACCAAAAAGATAAACTCCCGAACAGAAGGAGCTATCCAAAAACTCGGAGCAGGGTCCTACACCTGCGGATCACCAATCAGCGTACCTAAACCTGCGGCATGAACGCAGCCCCCCGAAGGAGGTCAGTACGAAGAATGTACCAAGTATGTGAACAGTAAGTACTGTAATGAAATCATAACAGTCTAAACAAAACAGGAGACATGTATGATAGCCAACCTACAGTACATAATACATAAGCAGTCATATCAAGTCAGGGACGCATGCCCTCAAAGTCACTACTCAAATATAACTATGGGTCTCACGCCCATAATATCAATCATGCCCGTGGAATCCTTACTCACTGCCGACAGTCCATGATATAATGTAACACCAATAGGCATACATGAACACCACGTCCCACCTGTGTCCTAAAAACTGTACGGGCCAAGTAGGAAAATGAGCAGGTGGTAAAATGTCTTGGGGTTTACCCCTCATTTATACTCTTACCCTGGAGAAGGTGGTAAAGCAGGGGGTATAATGTCTTGGGGGTTTACCCCTCATTTATACTCTTACCCTGGAGAAGGTGGTATAGCGTCTTGGGGGTTTACCCCTCACTTATACTCTTACACTATCTCAACCGACCATCAAACAGAACAAGCAGGGGGTATAATGTCTTGGGGGTTTATCCCTCACTTATACTCTTACCCTGGAGAAGGTGGTAAAGCAGGGGGTATAATGTCTTGGGGGTTTACCCCTCATTTATACTCTTACCCTGGAGAAGGTGGTATAGCGTCTTGGGGGTTTACCCCTCACTTATACTCTTACCCTATCTCAACCGACCATCAAATGTAATGCAGTGGTATAATGTCTTGGGGGTTTACCCCTCACTTATACTCTTACCCTGGAGAAGGTGGTATAGAGTCTTGGGGGTTTACCCCTCACTTATACTCTTACCCTATCTCAACCGACCATCAAACAAAACATAAGCACTACCATGTCTTTTATAAAAAATCCGGGAATTTAACCCAAGTACTACAAATAACGGAAGCATACCCGTGGAATCCCACATCACCGCTTTCAGACGCCCAAGTAACTTACAACAAGACAGCCGGCCCTCCAACTGAGAGTCGCGGCAACGTAATAAAACATAATACTTGCACTCAGAGGCTATCACTAGCACACATAGGCTAATTCTCAATTAATCAAGCCAAAGTACTTATGAAGGCACACATAGAATAATTCTCAATTAATCAAGCCAAAGTACTTATCAAGACACACATAGAATAATTCTCAATTAATCAAGCCAAAGTACTTATCAAGGCACACATAGAATAATTCTCAATTAATCAAGCCAAAGTACTTATCAAGGCACACATAGAATAATTCTCAATTAATCAAGCCAAAGTACTACGTACGTACATTCTTTTCAAAAGACTCCTTTTTATGTAAAAACCCAAGATACTAACACCCGTAGTATCAAGGCATGTCTATTTTTCAAAGTAAGTTACTACACTTTTAGAAAACTCATTTCAAAGCTTGAAATCAAGTAACTTCAAATTTTCACAATCTAGGCAACTTATGTCCATTAATCAAAATAGACAACTTTCTTAACCTTCCATAAAGCCGTTATAACCAACTTCCCATAAAGCCGTTATAACCCTTTATGGTTTTATAAATATTCATTCCTTTTATAACCAAGAGACTTATACTATTAAAACCAAGTAGCACATACTTACAAATCAAGTTCTCAACTTTTAAAATACTACAAGTCTCTTAATATTTAGAAAACAAGTTTCTTCTACTTTTAAACCTCAAGTAACTCACACCTCTAAAACAAGTTACTTCTCTTAAATCATGTCACTTCTCCTCTTTTAAAACAAGTAAATAAATCACTCCTTTGACTCCCCTAAAGTCATTATAATGACCTTTAGGTTTTGGAATTAAGGCACTAGCCAAAAGATTTGGAAACCACTTCCTTTTCGAGACTCTATGTACTTTAAGCAAAATACTTTCACTCTTAAGAATCCAAACTTCACTAAGGCAATGGATTATACAACTTACAATTTAAACATCAAAGTACAATCAAGGGAGTACATAGAACAAATTCTATATTAGGCAATCCAAGTACAACCAAGGAATGGATCATTTAAGGAGTAGAATTTACTTTCTTTATCTTAAGGAATCATGCTAGAAGAGGAGATAGTTCACATACCTTTTCGGCTAAATCCACAAGCTGTCGAATACGCCAGACGAGAATTGTCAACCTATAATGGTCACAACAAGACTATCAACTTCTAGTCTCTAACGTAGAATAATACTAAGTATACGGTCTCTAATTCTACGGAAAATCGGGCAGCACTTCCTTTGTTTCTACTCACTTTGCCACCTTTTTCAAGGCCGAATACAATAACCAACACGCCACATTTAAGGCTCCAAACAACAACCAAACAAAGGGGATTACACGCCTTACAATACGTGTAAAATTCCGCCCCACAATTAATACGAAATAGTTAAATGCTCACTAGCCATTCTCGGCCAACTTACTTAACCAACAATTCAAAGTCTTTTCCAATCCTTTTCCAATTCCAAGTTATAAGGTCTAACATGTTATATAGTCATAAACAACTTCAACAACTACAATTTCCTTCTTTATACAACATGCGACGACTTAAACTAATAATCGACTTGAATTGTAATCTTAAGGCTAAACATGCTAGTTTTCGGATTAGGGTTCAAATAGCCAATAAACTTATCCAACTACATAATATATAACTCATTCTTGCTAATATCCATAGCTACAACAATAAGTAAACTTAATTGCTAAAATGACAAAATTTATACCTTTCCAAGCCCTTAAAAATTCCAAGATTCAAAGTCGCGCCTTAGCAATTCTTAGCTCCTTTCCTTATGTTCCAGTCCGCTCCAAGCACTCCTTAGAAGCCTATGAAGAACCCATCTTCAAGTTCCAACTTCAAAGTTGAAGAACTTCTTAAGTTTCCGCCTTGCGACTAATACGAAAACGCCGTTTTTCCGCAATCTTTCTATTGATATATCCTTACAATACCCTTAGGGACATTGGGTTTAAGTCTTGTGAACAACGGATCAAAACTACAATTTTTTTGTGTGGGAACCCCTCCAAACCCGAGAGCAACTCAAGCACAAGAACAAGGTTTCTAATTTTTCTAAGTGTTCAAGACTAGTCTTGCACTAGTGTAGTGAATATATAACACATTGGATGGCTTAGATTAATACACTTGTGGGCTAGGATGAAGGATCATTAATTAAATAGCCAAGTGGACAAGTTGACCTTGGTCAACAAACTCAAGCTTGCAAGACTTATCTTCCAAGATGGTCAATGACCATTTTACCCCTAATATTTCGTCCAAGACCATAAAGGTGGGGGTGCCACGTGTCGCCCTCTCATTTGTCCATAAAAATTCTGTAACCCTCGTGGGCCCCACAAAACGTAAAATTCCTCGGGTGGGCCCCACGTGACCAAATCCGTAAAAATAAATTTCCATAAGGTTAAGAGTTTCATACTCTTCAAATAATGCGTTTTGAGAATCCAATACTCAACAACGAACATTTTTCCTTTCCGACGTTCGGAAGATTTTCCGCCGGAAAAACATTTCTTCCTTTCGTACCAATTTCCAAGTCTTGTTTCCTTACGTACATTCTCTTTTACATGTCCTGGACTTACGGGGTGTAACAGAAACAAAGGAAGTGTTGCCCAATTTTCCGTAGAACAAGAGACCTTGTACTTAGTATCATTTTACGTTAGAAACTAGAAGTTGATAGTCGTGTTGTGGTCATTATAGGTTGACAATTCTACGTGTGGCGTATTCGACTTAGCGTGTGGATTAAGCCGAAAAGGTATGTGAACCATCTCCTCTTCTTCTAGCATGATTCCTTATTGTAAAGTGAGTAAATCCTACTCCTTAGATGATATATCCCGTGATTGTACTTGGATTGCCTAATATAGAAGTTGTTCTATATACTTCCTTGATTGTACTTTATTTTTTTTTAGGTAAATGATAATATTTATTACTAGGAACAAAACAGGGAACTACAATCAATCGTTGAGGGTTCTCAAACCTCAACGTAACATAAAACAAGAAAAGAAGAAGGGAAGGGGCGATCACTCAGAGGTGACGTTACAAGAAGGGATTAAATCATAAAGAACTCTATAGGTTGTTTTTTAAACTTTTGCCACAACCTCATCCGCTGTTGAGCTAGTGCCCGCAAATAGCAATTCATTTCTTGTTCTCCAAATCTCATATATCACTATGCAAAAAGCAAGTAGGATGGCCTTGGATCGAATGCTAGTCCCGCGGTGCTCTTTTTTGATCCACTTGAGTGCGCTTTCTATTGTTGTCATTTCTCTTCTAATTCCCAACCATTATTTTGTGTGCTTCCAAATCTTGTGAGTGAAGGGGAAAGAAAAGAAAAGATGAGCCCTTGTCTCATTGGCATGCTTGCAGAATCCGCAAGTCTTGTCTTCCAAGTTTAGGAAGGATAGAGTGTCTTTGGTAGCAAGACGCTTCCTACAAGTGAGCCAAACCGTGAATGAGAATTTAGGAGGGATGTACCCTTTCCAAATTTGAGACATCCAAAGCTTATGTTCTCGCGGGGTGCGCAAGACATCATACACAAGACCCGAATCTAATCCCCCATTGATGCAACGATTCTCCAAGCCGACAATAGTGTTTCCTTGATTCCCAAAGATGCTTATGAAAGTGTCACGGATGTAACAAAGCTTCTTGAATAAAGGAGAATCTCTAGTGCGTACCTCATAATCCCAAATGGATTGATTTCTCAAGTAATTGCTATTAATCCATTGAACCCATAGTGTATCCGCCTTAGTGTGAACTTGCCAGATGGTCCGAGAGAGTAAGGCGTGATTCCATTGTTACACCCCGTATTTACAGGACATGTTTTAAGAACATACGTGATAATTCCTAATGTTAAGATTAGAGACTTGTAAAAATTTATCGGAATTATGAAATTGTCGGAAAACGAATATTGTGACGAATGGGAGGGTGACACGTGTCACCCTGCCTTATGGTTGCCTTGGACGAAATGGGACATGGCCAAAATGGTCATTGACCATAGTCTTAAGATGACAAGTCTTGCAAGTAGTGAGCTTGAGAAAATTGACTTAGTCAAAGGGTCCACAAGGCTTGATATTTAAGAGAACCTCATCCAAGCCACCCATTTGTCCACATCTTGACCCTCCATGTTACTATATAATACTACTAGTAGCAAGACTAAGTCCAACACTTAGAAAAAATTTCAAGAATTTCAAGAACACAAATGGTTGCTCTCGGGTTCATGCCCTTTGAAAAGAATTTTTTTTTGTTTCTTGTCCATTAAGCTCTACACTTTAAACCAAGGTTCATGAGTGTATTGTGAGTGTATCTCAATAGAAAAATCCCGGAAAAAGATAGTTTTTGTATTAGTCGCAAGGTGAAAACCTAGTTGCTTCTATAGGTTTTGTTTGGAAGTTTGAAGGAAATTTGTTGGTATTGTTCTAAGGGTCTCAAGTAGCGGATTGAAGTGTCTTGAAGAGACTCTAAGTTTCTAAGGAGCGACTTCGGATTTGGAGTTGGATTAAGATTCGTTGAGGTAATAATCTTGTCTCTTAAAAGTGTTACAAGATTATATATTGTTTGTTAGCTTTACATGTTGCTAGCATGAAGTTTATGTGTTGAAGTTTTATAAGTATTATGGATTGATTGTAGCCTTAAATCTGAAATGTCATTTAAGCCATGTGAAGTTGGATTACAATTTGGTCGTTTATTAGAATTGTCGCATGTTACTTACTTGAAGATTATAGTAGTTATAATCGATTGTGACTTGATATCATGTTATGCTAACAACTTGGATTGAAATGGAAATTGGATAAGAATTGGTGTTATTGTACTCAATGTGGCCGAATTGGACTAGTAGTTTGTATAAGTTTGATATCTTTTGTGGGGCGGAATTTTACACGTCTAGTAGGCGTGTAATCCCCTATTGTTGATTGCATTGATTGGGCCTTAAATGTGGCGTGTTTGGTTATTAAATTCGGCCTTGAAAAAGGTGGCAAAGTTAGTAGAAACAAAGGAGGTGTTGTCCGATTTTCCGTAGAATTTAGCGACTTTACACTTATAATATTCTACGTTTGAAGTAAGGCGTTAATAGACGTATTGTGGATATTATAGGTTGACATACTACGGGCGGGATTTTGTACTTGGCAAGTGGTTTGACCCGAAGAGGTATGTAGAACTTTCCTATCTTTTGAGCATGACTAGTTGCACGTATATAGTACGGTAGACGTACAAGACCTTGATATCCTTTACTAGTTTTATGAATAGCCAAGTCGGGTGAGTTAGGAGATTAACTCACTTCTTTGAAAGTATTAAGGATGTCTTAAGTTTTATTAAAGTTAAGGGACTTGAAGAGTTTTAAAGTATGTGATACTTGTTTCGTTTTAAACGTATAAGTCCCTTGGATAGGAAATTGTATTTGGCTAAGGTATAAAGTGAATATAACGACTTTATGGGAAGTTGGTTATATTAGCTTTATGGAAAGATAAATGACTTGATTTAATAAAAGGCAATTTGATTTTAAGGCATCAATTGCCTAAGGTTTTATAAGAAAATGAGTCACTTGATTTAGAAACCTAACTTTATTTCTAAAGGTATTGTGACTTGTCTTGAAAAGTAATTTTGACTTGATACTACGGTTAATAGTATCTTGGAAGTTTTATACGAAAAAGAGTCATTTTTAAAAAAGTGGAAGTATGTAGTACTTGGGTTAAATTCCTGGATTTTTTATAAAAGATATGCTAGTGCCTTAAGTAAACTAAAATGAGAGGGTATATGAATAAGGCTAATAAGAAGTTAGGGGGATTTCTTAACTTGCTTATTTATTGTATAATAAGCCGGTAGTGCTTATGTTATGTATGATAAGCCGGCAGGGCTTATGTTATGTATGATGGCCGGTTGAGATAGGGTAAGAGTATAAATGAGGGGTAAACCCCCAAGATCGTTATACCACCTTCTCCAGGGTAAGAGTATGAATGAGGGGCAAGCCCCAAGATCGTCATACCACCTTCTTCAGGGTAAGAGTATAAATGAGGGGTGAATCCCCAAGATCGTTATACCACCTGTTCCGTGGATTTGCTACCCACGATGCGAGGAATACCTCATGCGAGTACTTATGGGCTTATGGGGTGAAATAGTCCCATGCGGGCGGGTACAGTCTATGCGAGGAATACCTCATGCGGGTCCACACGACCTATGCGGGTGAAATAGTCCCAGGAGTAGGATTACTTAATGATACTGCGGGCGGATGGTCCTGCTTTGATCGCGAGCTTCCTATTTTTATGTTGTACATATACTCTTAGTTACTCTAATTGTTAGTAAGGCACTGTGTACTATAATTTTATTATCATACATGTCTCCGGCTTTGTTTTAAACTTGTGATGTAATTACAGTATTTTCCAGTTTTACATACTTAGTACCTATTGTGTACTGACCCCCTTCCTCGGGGGCTGCGTTCATGTCGCAGGTAGGGGTAAGCAGGTGGTGGATCCTCATTCTTAGGATCACTTATCATACGTCAGAAGCTCCATTTCTCCGGAGGCTTGTCTTTTTGGTACAGTTTTTCCCTGATGTTGTAGATTTATGTACATTCATGGGTATGGCGGGGCCCTGTCCCGCCACAGTTGTTATTCCTAGAGGTATGTAGTCACATGTTGTGGTTTGGGGCTGTAAGAATCGTGTTGTACAGTTTTGCTTATTGATTATGCATATTTTATGGAAGGCGGCCTTATCGGCTAGCCTGTGATATTATTGTTTAAAAATGTTGCATGTTGTGTATGTTCCGCTGCTATTCTCTGATGTATACCTGAACGGGGTGCCCAAGTAGGGCACCAGTCGCGGCCCCAGGGTCGGGTCGTGACAAAAGTGGTATCAGAGCAATTAGTCCTCGGAAAGTGTCTACAGACCGTGTCTAGTAGAGTCTTGATTATCGGTGTGTTGTGCACCACATCTATAATCGTGAGCTGCGCAGACATTTAGGATTGGTTTCCATTCTTATCTCTCTCGAGATCGTGCAAGAGAGTGTCTTATTAGGTTGAATCCTCTCGACCTATTCTTATGAAACAATTATGCCTCCACTAAGGCGACCAGGCCCGTGGGCAAGGCAACAGCAGAGTCGCTAGCGAGACTCGAGGGTTATACGGACTCGAGCACGCACTATGCCCGAGGTAGTAAGCGGTCGGCGAGTTCACCACGCCGACAAGACAGAGCCGAGCGCCAGAGTAGCTCCAGAGGTTCCGTACGAGCCTCCACCCCACACCAGAGTGAGTATAGAGACTATGGGAGCGATCCGGTTATTGACCAAGATAGTAGCAGCGGCAAACGACAGTGAGCAGCCTAACCCAGAGTCGATTTGCCATGGATTCGGATTTTCCGGGTTGTCATCCGCCCGAGTTTTATGGTTCGAGGTCCGGCGAGGATCCGCAGGAGTTCATTCGGCAACAATGACTATGCAGGTTCTTAGGGCTTCGGAGACAGAGTCTATCATGCTAGCCTCTTACCGGTTACGCGATATTGCGTTGAACTGGTTTGAGTCATGGGAGCTGTCGAGAGGTGAAGATACTCTTCCAGCTGTTTGGGAGGAGTTTACAGAGGCCTTCATGGATCACTTTTTGCCTCCTGAGATGAGGAGAGCCCGTGTAGATAGATTCTTGACCTTGAGGCAGAATGGAAGGACTATCAGCAAGATACCGAGTTTGACTCGGCCGAGCATGCGCACACCATTGTAGCCGACATGGCGGACCGAGTTCATCGTTATGTGACGGGCTAGACCGTCATATGATTATCGCATGCTGGGAGTGGCTCTTCACCCAGATAGACATTGCCGGGATGCAGCCTATGCGCAGGGATAGAGGATAGAGAGAGGAGGACCAGATTGACTCAAAGCCACCAAGAGGCCGGGACAAGCAGGTCTCAGGCGCTGAGGCGGACATCCTCAGCAGCAGACTAGGTCCACATTCCAGCCAGCACAGAGTGCTCCTTCACGGTTTTCCGCGGGAGGTCCGATCACCAGTCATTCAGAGCAGTCGTGGCTCCGTGACTTCGGGATTTCAGGGAGGCAGGAACCGTCACCGATCGAGACCACTCACATCTCAGTGTGCTCGATGCGGTAGGTCTCACCAGGGAGAGTGTCGCATGGCCCCGGGAGCTTGTTACTCTTGTGGCCAGCAGGGCCATTTGAGGAGAGATTGTCCGCTCAGAGGCATGGGTGGTACGGCGGCACCGACAACATCGATTCCGGGTCTTCCTCTTCTTCAGGCTTATGTGCCGAGGCGTGGTACTCACGACCGCAAGACGCCAGAGGTCGTGGTGGTGGTTCCAGATTCTAGCGGTCCACGTAACCGCATATATTCATTAGCCACCGCCAGATCGTGAGGCTTCGACGCCGCTGTGTACATTATTGATTTCATGCCGTGACGTTTATGCTTTGATAGATCCGTGTTCTACCTTGTCCTATGTCCCTTCTTATCATGCGGGTAGAATCGGGATAGAGCCGGTCGATAGAGCCTTTTGAGGTAGCTAAGCCAGTGGATGATTCGGTGTTAGCTGAGCGGGTGTATAGAGGTTGTCCGGTGTTTATTTATAGTCGTCAGACCCTTGCAGACTTGATAGAGTTGGAGATGACAGATTTTGATGTCATTATGGGTATGGACTGGTTGGCTTTTGTTATGCCAACGTTGACCGTAGGACAGTTGGTTCGGTTCAGCTTCTGCGAGCCGCTTATCGAGTGGAAGCGGCAACACGTTGTCGCCGAGGTAGGTTTATTTCTTACCTCAAGGCTAGGAAGATGGTGCGTAGCGGTACATCTATCATCCGTTCGTATTTGATACAGGCCGAGTGCGCTTCTTGATCGCCGATGGTTGGGAGTTTCGGATGTGTTCCCGCACGATCTTGGGTATCCTCCCGAGAGGAGATTGAGTTTTGTATTGACACGTTGCGGACACTCGACCTATTTCCATTCCGCCATACGTGATGGCACCCGCCTGTTGAGGAGTGAAGGACCACCAAAGATTTGCCGGAAAAGGCTTTATCAGGCCTAGTGTTTCTCCCTGGGGAGCGCCGGTTTTGTTTGTGAAGAAGAAGGATGTGACGCTGCGTATGTGTGTTGATTACAGGCAGCTGAATAAGGTAACCATCAAGAATAGGTACCCCATCCCCAGGATTGATGATTTGTTTGACCAGTTGCAGGGTCCGAGGTGTTTCCAAGATAGACTGCGTCCGGTTATCATCAGTGCGAGTTCGAGAGGCGATATCCCAAAGATCGCATTCGGGACCCGGTATGGGCACTATGAGTTCGTGGTTATGTCTTTCGGTTTGACCAACGCCTCCAATGGTATTTATGGATTTGATGAACCGGGTGTTCAAGCCATTTTTGGATACATTTGTGATAGTATTCATTGATGACATCCTGGTTTATTCGCGGACAGAGCAGGAGCATGCAGATCACTTGAGGACGGTACTTGGGATCCTCCGGAGCCGGCAGTTATTCGCCAAGTTCTCCAAGTATGAGTTTTGGTTGGCCTCAATGGCATTCCTGGGGCACATTATTGGGGCTGATGGTGTTCGGGTGGATACGGCAAAGATTGAGGCGATAAGTCTTGGTCGAGACCTACTACTCCGACCGAGGCGCAGCTTAGTGGTCGAGTTATTATCGTAGGTTTATGGAGCGCTTGCTTCGATTTCAAGACCGCTGACTAGTGACTCGTATGCGCCAAGTTCCGAGCCGAGAGGCTTGCGAGAAGGGTTTCCAGTTGCTGAAGGAAAGGTTGACTACGGCTACAGTTCTTACTCTTCCTGAGAGGATAGACGGGTACGTGATCTATTGTGATGCCTCGGGTATCGGGCTATGGTGTGTTTTGATGCAGCACGGCAAGGTTATAGCCTATGCTTCCCGGCAGTTACGGAAGCATGAGAGGAATTACCCTACCCACGACTTAGAGTTAGCGCAGCTTATTCATGCCTCAAGATTTGGAGACATTATTTGTATGGGGTTCATGTGGATATTTATACAGACCACAAGAGCCTCCAGTATATCTTCAGGCAGAGGGAGCTGAACTTGCGACAGAGACGGTGGTTAGAGTTGCTGAAAGATTATGATGTTGATATTCTATACAATCCGGGGAAAGCCAACGTAGTTGCTGATGACTTGAGTCGTAGATCGATGGGGAGCCTGTCAGAGGTACACTGCAGAGACAGATACGGTCCGCCGATCCACCAAATAGCGAGCCTTGGGTTCGATTGATCAATACCGACAATAGTGGTACGGGTTCGAGAGGTTGCCGAGTCTTCCATCGTTGATGAGGTGAAGCGCGGCGATTTGAGGACACGATGTTGGTATCAGATCGACGCAGCTCTTCGGGAGGAGAAGAGTCTATTCGAGGTAGCTACCATGGGTGCTATGATTTGAGGGCCGGTTGTGTGTTCCGATGTGACAGACTTCGCCGATTTTGGGAGGCACACGGTGCTCGTTATTCTATTCATCCGGGTCGACCAAGATGTACCATGACCTCGAATGTTTGTATTGGTGGGATGGCACGAAGAGGACGTGGCGAGTTTTGTTGCCTGATGTCCTAATTGCGGCAGTCAATGTCGAGCACCAGAGGCCCAGTGGATTATTGCAGCTATTGAGATTCCGACTTGGAAGTGGAGGTGATCAACATGGACTTTGTTACGGGGTTACCTCGTACTCGGAGGAAATGCGACTCCATTTGGGTTATTGTTGACAGTCGAAATCAGCCCATTTCCTTCCAAATGACGACGTTTACCGAGGACTATGCCGATTGTACATCGAGAGATTGTGAGGCCGCACGGTGTCCCGTGTTGATTATATCCGATAGGGAGCCCGGTTACGCTAACTTCCTGAGGTCTTTTCGTAAGGGATTAGGGACACATGCGAGTCTCAAGACGATTTCATCCTCGTGATCGACGGCAGCAGAGCGTACTATCCGACACTCGAGGATATGTTGTGAGCTGCGTAATTGATTTCGTGGGTAGCCGAGGATCATTTGCCTCTTGTGGAGTTTGCTTATAATAACGGCTACCATTCCAAGATACGATGGCGCGCCATACGAGGCTTTATATGGGCGAAATGTAGATCGCCGATTGGTTGGTTCGACGTGGGCGAGGTGCGATTAGTTGGCCTGCACTTGGTTCAGCAGCCGTGGATAAGGTGGCTTATCCAGAGAGACCATAGCAGCGCTCGAGTCGCAAGTCATACGCGGATAATCGGCGCGGCATTTGGAGTTTCGTGCAGGCGATTGGGTCTTCTTAGTGTCACCCATGGCGGTGTGATGAGATTCTTGAAGAAAGAAACTCACCCCAAGGTACATCGGGCCCTACCAGATCGTCCGTCGAGTAGGCCAAAGTTGCCTATGAGTTGGATCCGCCATCGAGTTAGAGGCGGTACATCCGGTCTTCCATGTTTCTATGTTGAAGTGTATCGAAGATCCACAGAGTTTTCTCGCTAGTGAGGTCCGGTGTGGAGGATTATCGTATGAGAGAGTCCCATAGCGATACTCGATCGCGTGTCGCGATCGGACCAGGATGTGGCTTCCGTTAAAGTCTTGTGGAGGAATGATAACCGGGAGGAGATGACTTGGGAAGTGGAGGAGGACATTTTGAGGAAGTATCCTCACTTATTCCCTACACCTTCAGGTAATTCGTTTTCCCTTACTTGTCAAGTTTTAATTGAAGAATTTGTTTTGTGTAAATGCTATTATGTGGCCATGTGTGGCATTATTGGTATGTCGGGGTTGTGAAAGGAAACTATGTCGCTAATTATAAGTTTGACTCCGAAAGAACATTCAGGGACGAATGTTTCTAAGGGGGGAAGAATGTTACACCCCGTATTTACAGGACATGTTTTAAGAACATACGTGAGAATTCCTAATGTTATGAAATTGTCGGAAAACGAATATTGTGACGAATGGGAGGGCGACACGTGTCACCCCCCCCCCCCTTATGGTTGCCTTGGACGAAATGGGACATGGCCAAAATGGTCATTGACCATAGTCTTAAGATGACAAGTCTTGCAAGTAGTGAGCTTGAGAAAATTGACTTAGCCAAAGGGTCCACAAGGCTTGATATTTAAGAGAACCTCATCCAAGCCACCCATTTGTCCACATCTTGACCCTCCATGTTACTATATAATACTACTAGTAGCAAGAATAAGTCCAACACTTAGAAAAAAATTCAAGAATTTCAAGAACACAAATGGTTGCTCTCGGGTTCATGCCCTTTGAAAAGATTTTTTTTTTTGTTTCTTGTCCATTAAGATCTACACTTTAAACCAAGGTTCATGAGTGTATTGTGAGTGTATCTCAATAGAAAAATCCCGGAAAAAGATAGTGTTTGTATTAGTCACAAGGTGAAAACCTAGTGGCTTCTCTAGGTTTTGTTTGGAAGTTTGAAGGAAATTTGTTGGTATTGTTCTAAGGGTCTCAAGTAGCGGATTGAAGTGTCTTGAAGAGGCTCTAAGTTGCTAAGGAGCGACTTCATATTTGGAGTTGGATTAAGATTCGTTGAGGTAATAATCTTGTCTCTTAAAAGTGTTACAAGATTATATATTGTTGTTAGCTTTACATGTTGCTAGCATGAAGTTTATGTGTTGAAGTTTTATAAGTATTATGGATTGATTGTAGCCTTAAATCCGAAATGTCATTTAAGCCATGTGAAGTTGGATTACAATTTGGTCGTTTATTAGAATTGTCGCATGTTACTTACTTGAAGATTATAGTAGTTATAATCGATTGTGACTTGATATCATGTTATGCTAACAACTTGGATTGAAATGGAAATTGGATAAGAATTGGTGTTATTGTACTCAATGTGGCCGAATTGGACTAGTAGTTTGTATAAGTTTGATATCTTTTGTGGGGCGAAATTTTACACGTCTAGTAGGCGTGTAATTGTTACACCCCGTATTTACAGGACATGTTTTAAGAACGTACGTAAGAACTCACAAGTGTTAAGATTGGAGACTTGTAAAAATTTATCGGAATTATGAAATTTTTTTCGGAAAACGTATTATTGTGACGAATGGGAGGGCGACACGTGTCACCCCCCTTATTGATGCCTTGGTCGATTTAGGCATGGCCAAAATGGTCATTTACCATAAGTCTTGGATGACTAAAGTCTTGCAAGTGTAGCTTGAGAATTTTGACTAAGTCAAAGGGTCAACTAGTCTTGATATTTTGAAAGACTTCATCCAAGCCTCACATTTGTTTTTATCTTGACCATCCATTGCACTATATAATACTAGTAGTGCTAGTGTGAGCTTAACACTTAGAAAATTTCTTGAAAATTTTGAAGAACTCATTGGAGAGGTCTCGGGTTCACCTAAAGAAAGAAGGAAAATTTTTCGTTTCTTGTCCATTTGATCCCACACTTTAAACCAAGGTTCTTAGGTGTATTGTAAACACATCTCAATAGAAAAGTCTTGGAAAAAGAGAGTTTACGGGTTAGTCGCAAAACGAAAACCTAGTTGTCTTTCTAGGTTTTGTTTGAAGATTTGAAGGATAATTGTTGGTGTTGTTCTAAGGGTCTCAACAAGCGGATTGAAGTGTCTTGGAGAGGCTCTAAACTACTAAGGAGCGACTTCGGATTGGAGTTGGATTAAAAATCGTTAAGGTATAATCTTGTCTTGTAAAGGTGTTACAAGATTACATATTTATATTGTTGTTGTTAGCTTTACTTGTTGCTAGCATGAAGTTGATAGGTTGAAGTTATAAGTATTATGGATTGCTTGTAGCTAAATCCGAAATGTTATACAAGCCACTTGAAAATTGGATTACTAATTGGTCGTTTATTAAAAATCGTCGCATGTTACTTACTTGAAGATTTTGGTTATTATAATCAAATGCGACTTGATATCATGTTATGCTACCAATTTGGATTGAAATGGAAATTGGTTAAGAATTGGTATTGTTGAACTCAAGGTGGCCGAATTTGGACTTATAGTTTGTATTAGTTTGTTATCGTTTGTGGGGCGGAATTTTACACGTCTAGTAGGCGTGTAATCCCCTATTGATTAATTGCTTTGATTGTGCCTTAAATGTGACGTGTTTGGTTATTGTATTCGGCCTTGAAAAAGGTGGCAAGTTAGTAAAAACAAAGGAGGTGCTGTCCGATTTTTCGTAGAATTTAGCGACTTGACACTTATAATATTCTACGTTTGAAGTAAGGCCTTAATAGACGTATTGTGAATATTATAGGTTTACATACTACGGGCGAGACTTTGTACTTGGCAAGTGGTTTGACCCGGCGAGGTATGTAGAACTTTTCCTATCCTTTGAGCATGACTAGTTACACGTATATAGTACGGTAGACGTACAAGAGCTTGATATCCTTTACTAGTTTATTGAATGGCCAAGTCGGGTGAGTTAGGAGATTAACTCACTTCTTTGAAAGTATTAAGGATGTCTAATGTTTTATTAAGGTTAAGGGACTCGAAGAGTTTTAAAGTATGTGATACTTGTTCCGTTTTAAACGTATAAGTCCCTTGGATAGGAAATTGTATTTGGCTAAGGTATAAAGTGAATATAACGACTTTATGGGGAGTTGATTATATTTGCTTTATGGAAAGATAAATGACTTGTTCTAATGAAAAGGCAATTTGATTTTAAGGCATCAATTGCTTAAGGTTTTATAATAAAAGGAGTCACTTGATTTTAGAAACCTAACTTTATGTCTAAAGGTATTGTGACTTGTCTTGAAAAGAGATTTTGACTTGATACTACGGTTTATAGTATCTTGGAAGTTCTATATGAAAATGAGTCATTTTTAAAAGGTTGAAGTACGTAGTACTTTGGGTTAAATTCCCGGATTTTTATAAAAGACCTGTTAGTGCCTTAAGTAAACTAAAATGAGAGTGTAGATTTAATAAGACTAATAAGAAGTTGGGATTTCTAACTTGCTTATTTATGATAATTCGGTTGAGATAGGGTAAGAGTATAAGTGAGGATAAACCCCCAAGACGCTTATACCACCTTCTCCAGATAAGAGTATAAATGAGGGTAAAACCCCAAGACGTTATACCACTGTTTTATTACCTTTCCAGGTAAGAGTATAAATGGAGGCAAACCCCAAGACGTTATACCACCCGCCTGTGGTAAGAGTATAAATGAGGTAAGAACCCTAAGACGTTATACCACCTGTTTCTATGGGTTCGCTACCCATGATTTGATCGGAGTCTCTATCGTGATGTTAGACGTATTCCTTTGATTTACTCTCATTGTTAGTAAGGCACCGTGCAGATCGTAATTTCGTTATCATACATGTCTCCGCTTTGTTTTAAACTTATGTTGTAATTACGATTTTCCGCTTTACATACTTAGTACATATTGTGTAATCGACTTTCCCTGGCCGCGCTCATGCCGCAGAAAGTGGTAAACAGTGGCGGATCCACATTCTTAGATCACTTATTCGACGTAAGCTCCATTTATCCGAGGCTTGTCTCTTTAGTACGCTTTTTCCTCGGTGTTGTAGATTTATGTACATTCGTGGTATGGCGGGCCCCTGTCCCGCCACGCTTGTTATTCCTAGAGGTCCGTATTCACATATGTGGTCAGTAAGAAGCGATGTTGCAGATTGTACTTTTGATTTTGTTATATATATTGGAAGCGCCTTATCGGCTAGCACAGGATGTTTTATAGTTACACATGTGTTTATGTTGTGTATGTTCCGCCGCTATTCTCTCGATGTATACGAACAGGTGCGCCTGTGCAGGGCACACCGTGACCCGGGTCGGTCGTGACAAAAGTGGTATCGAGCGATTAGTCCTCTGAAAGTGTCTACGCATCGTGTCTAGTAGAGTCTTGATTATCCGTGTTGTGCACCACATCTATAATCGTGAGGCTGCAGGACATTTAGGATTGGTTTCATTCTTCTCTCCGAGATCGTGCGAGAGTCGTCTTATTAGGTTGAATCCTCTCGACCTAGTCTTATGAAATGATATGCCTCCACCTGAAGGCGACGAGCCCAGAGGGCAAGGCAAAGCGGCAGGAGGCTAGCGGTACTCAAAGGGTTACACTGCTCAGCACGCACTATGCCCGAGGTAGTAGGCTGTCGGCGAGTTCACCACGCTGCAGCTTTAGAGGAGCCGAGAGCGCAAGAGCTCGAGGTTCTCGTACTGCACCCTCCGCCTCACCAACACGAGTATAGAGACTACGGGAGCGATTCGGTTATTGACCAAGATAGTAGCCGGCAACGATGTAAGACGCAGCCCACCCTGTGAGCCGATTTGCGGATTAGGGATTTTCTCGGGATGTCATCCACCGAGTTTTATGGTTCGAGGTCCATGAGGATCCGCAGGAGTTCATTCGGCAGCCTACAATGACCATGCAGTTCTTAGGTGTTATACCCGTATTTCCGCAGTATGTACGTATGGGCGACGCACGAAATTTGAGCCTTAAGTTAGGCATGGATTCGAAATTTGGGCACAAGTGCCGACAGAGTCGTTTACGACGAAACGTTTCACGACTTACGTTGGGAAAAATACCGCTATGTCATTTAAAAATTTTTCGGATTTTTACGAGAGACGAAACAATTTGGACCAACCGGAGGGTGACAAGTGTCACCTCACTTTGGAGGCAAGTGGGGAAGGTTGGACGATTGGGCGTCCAAAGAGAGCCTTGGTTGGCCTTGGCCGATTGGCTCCCTCTTTTGTGCCTTGCTTTGTGGCTTGTTTTGTGGCTTGTTTTGTGGAGTGTTTTGTGGAGTAGGGTTAGGGTGCACTTGGCTTGATCTTGGCCTTACACTTGCCTTGCACATGGCTTGATCTTGGCCATTGGTTGGCCTTTGGTTTTGCTATAAATACCCCCTCTCTTTGAAGACTTCTTCATCCACTCTTCACTTGCCTAAGTCTTGAGAACCCTCCTCCTCTTGTCGACTCTCGTCCAAGAGCCCTCTCCTTGTGAAGGCCTTTTGGCCAAACCTTCCCTCATGAGCCTAAAGCCGAGAACACCCCTCCCTGTGGTGTTGTTCTCGTGGTACCACCCCTTTGTGGTATTGAAATACTCCTCCAAGTATTGTTATAATGCCCAAAATACCTTAGCCTTATACCTTGTAGTATTCCAAAGTTACCTCTATACGTAGAGTCCGGAAATACTACCTTTTGTCCTTTTAGTCTCAAACCGAAACCCTAAGGAAACCTTCACGGTTGGTTGAAGTTTTGGAGTAGAAGTTGGTTAGAACTTCTAAGGGTTGTTTGGAGCGGATTGGAGCACTCGGAGTAGGAGCTAAACCTTGCTCAGGCGCGACATTATACTCGGATAATTTTGGGCTTATCGAGGTAAACACTACTGTCCTTCTATTGTAATTGGAAATTACATGTTGTAAGAATATATAGTTGAAGTATACTATATATAGAACTATACTTAGTACTGTGGCAATGTCTTTTGACTTAAGCCTGAAGAATTAAGAACTGAACTGTAATTACATAGGACTGTATTACAGTAGACTTGTGTAGTATTACTGTGAAGTAGAATTGTACACATCCGGTTAGGCGTGTAAAAACCCCCCCCTGGTTGGCTTGGTAGCCGGCTTCGATAGAGAAGGAGATTTACGCTATGACGGGGGAGTCTGCCAATTTTCTCAGAGAATATGGAACGATGAGATCTAGATGTTAATAAGCGCGCGTGGCCTTATAGGTTGAAGTACTACGTGTGGTGCGATCTACGTGGCTTAAGGAGTAGCCGACGGTTTGAAGTACTTGAGCGTTTTGCTAGTAGTCGGACTGCCGCGAGGTATGTGAACCTCTTCCTATCTCTTCTAGCATGATATGTGTGAACTATGTAGTACGGTAGACGACATTTGTTAATCGTGTTTGATTGTCTTAAAACATAAAGTGTTATAACGGCTTTATGGAAAGTCGTTATAACGGCTTTATGTAGGTAAGAAAATACTTTGTGGTTTTAAAAGGTAATCATGTGAATTATAAATCGGCTTGTTATAATAAAGAACTTGAGGTATTTCAAAAGATTTATAATCGTTTTGAAGGGAGAGTAACACTTGGTTTTAAAGGTTTTAAAAAGAGTTATACTAGCTTTATGGGGAGTTAGGTATAATGTCTTAAGAGAGGTAAAGAAAATGGTTTACTGATATTAGAAGTTAAGAGACTTGATCTTATAAGATAAGAGACTTAACTTATTTGTTTTAATGTGAATGTTTGTGTGAAACCTCATTCGTGAGTAATGAGTACTTGGTTTTATTTAAAGGGATAATGTTTACCGATTTCTGAAATCGAATGTATCGACAGCACCATGCGGCGTTAATAAAAGGAAAATGTATTAAATAATGATGAATTGTATTAAAACCAGAGAAACCTCCATCCGCATAGAAACTAAGACGACAAAATGATATACATTTTCTAGATCATGGTCATTGTAATAAGAATGTTGTAAACAAGAATAACCTACTCTCACGTAAGACATATATTACTCAATTGTTCTAAAAAGGAATCAGTGATTAAGTTTATGAACTATGAAACCATTTGAAAATGAGAAGCTTGAGTTATTGAAACTAGGCAAACCGGAACTTAGGAAAAGAATGTTGTTACTTGATTTTGAAAAGGAATGGGTTGGTCATTCTAATACTACGTATCGGGTGACTTTGATAAAAGTAATAGATCTCTTTTAAAAGGGATTTAACGACGTAGTACTTTAGGTTAAAACCCGGACTTTGGCATAAAATGAAAGTAACTTGAGTTGTGTAACTTGCCTACGCTTGTTGTGGTGTAACTTGCCTATGCTTGTTGTTGTGTAACTTGCCTATGCTTGTTGTTGCGTAACTTGCTTATGCTTGTGGTGATAGCCTTGGTCAGGCAAGAATTGTTATTTATGGACTAGCTCTCCATGAGGTTTCTTTCGCTCGCCTTGGTCCCCGTGGTGGCCTCGTGACTTGCCCCGCCTCATGGATGATTCGCCTTGGCACCCGTAGTCACCGCACTTGCCCTGCTCAAGATAGTGACGAAGTCTCGTGATACGGCCGTCCCCGTGGTCGGCTCGTACTTGCCCCGCCTCATGGATGATTCGCCTTGGCACCCGTAGTCACCGTGACTTGCCCCGCTGCTCAAGATAGTGACGAAGTCTCGTGATACGCTGGTCCCCGTGGTCACCTCAGATTTGCCGGCCAGCTACGTGACCGCCTTGGTCTCCTGTAGTCGGCTCTCGCGACTTGCCCCGTGACGGCCGTGTTTTGTTGCATTGTATTATTGGTACGGTCGGATCTCGTAGTTATACTTGTCTCAGACGGTTTTTATAACACAGTGGGACTCGTGTTCATGTATAATCCTTGGTATTGTTATATCATAAACCGGCAGCCGAGGAAGAAATTCCACGCACGAGTGATAATTTGGGCGTGAGTCCTCGCTTGATGTGAATCGTTATATGTTATATACTGTAGTTTGGTCATCATACATGTCTCCTGCTTTATATAGACTATTATGATTTCATTTACAGTATTTACAGTTTCACATACTTGGTACCTGTTGTACTGACCTCCTTCGGGGGGCTGCGTTCATGCCGCAGGTAGAGGTACATCGGCTGTCGATCCCCGCGTTTAGGATCTCATTTCAGCGTTTTGGGGAGCTCCATTCCGTCGGAGGCTTATCTTTGGTATGTTACCCTGAGTCTGTAAGTTCTTGTACGTTCAGGGGTATGGCGGGGCCCTGTCCCGTCATAGTTGTTGTATAAATCTTAGAGGTCTGTAGTACTGTTGTGGGCAGGGTTGTAAAAGGATTAAACTGTTCAGGTTTTATGTATATACCAAGGCAACTGTTTGCTGGCCTGTTTATTTATTATATCTCTCATTTCATGTGTAAAGTTTTTATTTCCGCTGGTTTTCTCTGATGTTGTATCACTAGGGTGCCCGGGGTAAGGCACCAGTGACGGGCCCGATTTTCGGGGCGTCACAAGTGGTATCAGAGCAGTTAATCCTCGGAAAGTGTCTGCATCGTGTCTAGTAGTCTTGATTATCGATGTGTGCACCACATCTATAATCGTGAGGCTATAGGACATTTAGGATTGGTTTCCATTCTTCTCATTCCGAGATCGTGCCTTAGAGGCGTGTGATAAGATCGACCTCTCGACATACTTCGCTTTACCGCTATGCCTCCGCAGGCAACCCGCCCGTGGCGGCAAGGCAAACAGAGGAGTCGCGAGTAGAGCAATGGCAGAGACCACAAGACTGAGCCTCGATCCCGCACCGGAGCAGGAGATGAGTTACGCGAGTGGCCGCGATTAATGGCCGTGGTCAGGCGACTTGAGGATAAGTGGGCCGACGCAGCAGCCCAAAGAGCACCGCGGTTCACCCTAGATCGAGATAGTTCGAGGCTACGGATTTTCTCGAGTTGTAGGCCGCCAGAGTTTTATGGGTCGAGGCACGAGGATGATCCGCAGGAGTTCATCCGACGATTCTGATCACGAGAGTGATCAAGGCATCGAGATCGAGTCGGTGGCCCTAGGTTCACATCAATCGCGTGATACCGCATGATCGGTTTGATTCTTGGAGCTTTCGAGGAGAGCATGCACTTCCAGCAGTATGGAACGAGTTCTCGTAAGCCTTTCTTGCACATTTCTTGCCTCCTGCATTTGCGAGGGCTCGGGCCGGCAGATTTTTGGTGTTACGGCAGAATCCGCGCAGTTCGGAGTACAATGGAGTTCGACTCATTGGCGACGTCCCCGCGTTAGTAGCTTGTATGGAGGATCGAGTGCACCGATATGTTACTGAGGCTCGATGATTGCCTTGCAGAGTTGGGTGTAGCTCTTCACCGCATGGACATCGCTCGCACGCAGCGTATACACTGATGTGAGGAGCGGATAAATCGACGGAATGACCAAAGTCGCAGAAGAGGGCCGTAACAGCAGGTCCTTTGGTGACTTTCGAGGCGGACCGCCGCCAGCAGACTAGTTATGTACCTCGAAGACAGAGTGGTCCTCCACGCTTTCGGGACCTTCGGATATTCGGGAGCGGTCGGGGCTCCTGTGTTTCAGATTTTCGGGGAGCAGAGTGCTCGCCGGATGAGGTTGCCCTTGTCTCGGTGTGGCCGCCAGGAAAGCTTCATAAGGGAGAGTGTCGTACTAACTCTGAGATTGTTATTTTTGCGCCAATGGCCATCCGGCAAGAGATCGTCCACTGCGGTAGCACTGGTAGGATAGCATGGACTACTAGAGCGATCTTGGGTTCTTCACCTTCCATAGCCGAGCAGATGTTAGTACACCTGAAGGCCCCAGAGGTCGCGGTGGGAGTTCCCGATTTTAGCGGTCCTTGAACCGCCTAGTTTCAGGTATATCCTTAACCCTCTAGAGTTTGGTTGGTATGGCTGTTGTTGATGTGTTTAATGTTATGTTTGGATAGCTTTGTGCTAAAATGTGATTTAGAAAACTGGTTAGTGAAAAGGGTAAGTCCCTGGGGAGTGTGAGATGGAAGTGGTAGCTTTATGATGTGAAATAGTAAGATTGTTCGGATCGGGAACAAGAGTTGGCGCGTTGGGGTCGGGTTGAGGACCATTTGTGGGTCAACCAGAACCCGGTTTAGGTGGGTCGATTCTGGTGGTCCCGCCAGGTGGTAGGGTCACGAGGGTGCTAGGCCCAAGTTTAGATGACCATCGTATGAGTTCGTGGATGCGTTCGATCAGAATCAGTTCGTGAAGGCCGGGAATGGCCTTAGGGGAAATCGAGGTTAGGGAGATGACCAAGTTTGGAGGTAGTGACTCCAAGGGTTGGAAACAGAAGCGTTGACAGAAGTGTGGTACGGATACTAGAACGAGTTCGAGTGTTCGTGACGAGTACTACGAGAAAGGGGAGAAGTGAACGTGTGTTTTTGTGGCCAGGTGTGGCATGATTATTTTCGTACGTATAGCAGTGAAGACTATACTGACGCCTGTTTGTTTTGAGACCTAGAAGGAACATTCGGGACGAATGTTTCTAAGGGGGGAAGAATGTTATACCCCGTATTTCCAGAGTATGTACGTATGGACGTACGTACGAAATTTGAGCCTTAAGTTAGGCATTGGATTCGAAATTTGGGCACAAGTGCCGATTAGAGTCGTTTTCTGACGAAACGTTTCCACAGCTTACGTTGGGAAAATTCCGGCTATGTCATTTAAAATTTTTGCGGATTTTTCCGAGAGACGAAACATTTTGGACCAACGGGAGGGTGACATGTGTCACCCTCACTTTGGAGGCAAGTGGGGAAGGTTGGACGATTGGGCGTCCAAAGAGAGCCTTGGTTGGCCTTGGCCGATTGGCTCCCTCTTTTGTGCCTTGCTTTGTGGCTTGTTTTGTGGCTTGTTTTGTGGAGTGTTTTGTGGAGTAGGGTTAGGGTGCACTTGGCTTGATCTTGGCCTTACACTTGCCTTGCACATGGCTTGATCTTGGCCATTGGTTGGCCTTTGGTTTTGCTATAAATACCCCCTCTCTTTGAAGACTTCTTCATCCACTCTTCACTTGCCTAAGTCTTGAGAACCCTCCTCCTCTTGTTGACTCTCGTCCAAGAGCCCCTCTCCCCCTTGTGAAGGCCTTTTGGCCGAACCCTTCCCCCGGGGGGAGCCGTAAGCCGTGAACACCCCCTCCTTGTGGTGTTGTTCTCGTGTGGTACCCCCCTTTTGTGGTATTGAAATACTCCTCCAAGTATTGTTATAATGCCCAAAATACCTTAGCCTTATACCTTGTAGTATTCCAAAGTTACCTCTATACGTAGAGTCCGGAAATACTACCTTTTGTCCTTTTAGTCTCAAACCGAAACCCTAAGGAAACCTTCACTGTTGGTTGAAGTTTTGGAGTAGAAGTTGGTTAGAACTTCTAAGGGTTGTTTGGAGCGGATTGGAGCACTCGGAGTAGGAGCTAAACCTTGCTCAGGCGCGACATTATACTCGGATAATTTTGGGCTTATCGAGGTAAACACTACTGTCCTTCTATTGTAATTGGAAATTACATGTTGTAAGAATATATAGTTGAAGTATACTATATATAGAACTATACTTAGTACTGTGGCAATGTCTTTTGACTTAAGCCTGAAGAATTAAGAATGAATCAGAATTACATAGATCAGACATTGGAGACTTGTGTAGTATTCTCGTAGTAGAATTGTACACGTCCGTTAGGCGTGTAAAACCCCGGTTGGCTTGGTAGCCGGCCGATAGAAGGAGATTTACGCTATGGCGGGGAGGTGCCGAATTTTCTCGTAGAATATGGAGCGATGAGATCTAGATGTTAATAAGCGCTGTGGCCTTATAGGTTGAAGTACTACGTGTGGTGCGATCTACGTGGCTTAAGGAGTAGCCGACGGTTTGAAGTACTGAGCGTTTTGCTAGTAGTCGGCACTCGTCGCGAGGTATGTGAACCTCTTCCTATCTATTCTAGCATGATATGTGTGAACTATGTAGTACGGTGACGCGTACGTGTTAATCGTGTTTGATTGTCTTAAAACATAAAGTGTTATAACGGCATGGGAAGTCGTTATAACGGCTTTATGTAGGTAAGAAAATACTTTGTGGTTTTAAAAGGTAATCGATGTGAATTATAACGGCTTGTTATAATAAAGAACTTGATGTATTTCAAAAGATTTATAATCGTTTTGAAGGAAGAGTAACACTTGGTTTTAAAGGTTTTAAAAAGAGTTATACTAGCTTTATGGGAGTTAGGTATAATGTCTTAAGAGAGGTAAAGAAAATGGTTTACTAATGTTAGAAGTTAAGAGACTTGATCTTATAAGATAAGAGACTTAACTTATTTGTTTTAATGTGAATGTTTGTGAAACCTCATTCGTGAGTAATGAGTACTTGGTTTTATTTAAAGGGATAATGTTTTACCGATTTGAAATCGAATGTGTATCGACAGCACCACCGAGCGTTAATAAAAGGAAAATGTATTAAATAATGATGAATTGTATTAAAACCAGAGAAACCTCCATCTGCATAGAAACTAAGATGAGACAAAATGATATACATTTTCTAGATCATGGTCATAATAAGAATGTTGTAAACAAGAATAACCTACTCTCACGTAAGACATATATTACTCAATTGTTCTAAAAGGAATCAAGTGATTAAGTTTATGAACTATGAAACCATTTGAAAATGAGAAGCTTGAGTTATTGAAACTAGGCAAACCGAACTTAGGAAAAGAATGTTGTTACTTGATTTTGAAAAGGAATGTGGGTTGGTCATTCTAATACTACGTATCGGGTGACTTTGATAAAAGTAATAGATCTCTTTTAAAAGGGATTTAACGTGACGTAGTACTTTAGGTTAAAAACCCGGACTTTGGCATAAAATGAAAGTAACTTGAGTTGTGTAACTTGCCTACGCTTGTTGTGGTGTAACTTGCCTATGCTTGTTGTTGTGTAACTTGCCTATGCTTGTTGTTGCGTAACTTGCTTATGCTTGTGGTGATAGCATTGGTGCAAGAATTGTTATTTATGGACTAGCTCTCCATGAGGTTTCTTCTTGTTCGCCTTGGTCCACGGTGGTCGGCCTCGTACTTGCCGCCTCATGGATGATTCGGCCTTGGCACCGTGGTCACCGCGACTTGCCCTGCTCGAGATAGTGACGGTCTCGTGATACGCCCGTCCCCGTGGTCGGCTCGTACTTGCCCCGCCTCATGGATGATTCGCCTTGGCACCCTGTAGTCACCCTGACCGCCCTGCTCGAGATAGTGACGGTCTCGTGATACCTTGGTCCCCGGTGGTCACCAGTACTTGCCCCGGCCGCTCGTGACCGCCTTGTCTCCTGTGAGTCGGCTCGCACTTGCCCAGACGGCCGTGTTTTGGTTGCATTGTATTATTGGTACGGTCGGATCTCGTAGTTATACTTGTCTCAGACGGTTTTATAACACAGTGGGACACGTGTTCATGTATAATCCTTGGTATTGTTATATCATAAACCGCCGTGATGAGGAAGAAATTCCACGCACGAGTGATAATTTGGAGGCGTGAGTCCTCGTCTTGATGTAATCGTTATATGTTATATATCGTAGTTTGGTCATCATACATGTCTCCCGCTTTATATAGACTATTATGATTTCATTTACTGATTTCTGATTCACATACTTGGTACTGTTATCTTGACCTCCTTCGGGCTGCGTTCATGCCGCAGTAGAGGTACATCTACTGTCGATCCGCGTTTAGGATCTCATTTCAGCGTTTGGGAGCTCCATTCGTCGGAGGCTTATCTTTGGTATGTTACCCACGAGTCCGTAAGTTCTTGCACGTTCGGGGTATGGCGGCCCCGTCCCGTCATAGTTGTTGTATAAATCTTAGGTCCAGAGTAATCTTGTTGTGGCGGGGTTGTAAAAGGATTAAACTGCTCGTGTTTTATGTATATCTTGAAGGCAACTGCTTGCTGGCCTGTTTATTTATTATATCTCTCATTTCATGTGTAAAGTTTTTATTTCCGCTGGTTTTCTCTGATGTTGTATCACTAGGGTGCCCGGGGTAAGGCACCAGAGACGGGCCCGATTTTCGGGGCGTTACATTAGGGCTTCAGAGACCGAGTCTGTTACGCTAGCCTCTTACCGGTTGCGCTATATTGCGCTGAACTGGTTTGAGTCGTGGTTGCTTTCGAGGGGTGATGATGCTCTTCCAGCAGTTTGGGAGGAGTTTACAGAGGCCTTCATGGATCACTTTTTGCCTCCTGAGATGAGGAGAGCCCGGGTAGATAGATTCTTGACCTTGAGGCAGAACGGGAGGACTGTCAGGGAGTATAGCTTGGAGTTTGACTCTGGCGGACATGCGCATACTATTGTAGGCGACATGGCGGATAGGGTTCATCATTATGTGATGGGCTTGGCCGTCATATGATTACCGCGTGCTTAGGTGTGGCTCTTCAGCCGGTATGGACATCGCCGGATGCGAGCCTATGCGCGAGGATAGAGGATAGAGAGAGAGGAGGACCAGATTCACTCGAGCCAGCCAAGAGGCCGTGACATCGAGGTCTCGGCGCTTTCGAGGCGGACACTCGCAGCGAACTGTGTCCACTTTCCAGCCAGCACAGAGTGCTCCTTCGCGGTTTTCTGGCAAGAGGTCTGAGCAGCCAGGTCAGTCAGGAGCAGGTCAGGGCTCCGGGACTTCGGGATTTCAGGGAGGCAGGAACCGTCACCGATCGGGACCATCCACACCTCAGTGTGCTCGATGCGGTAGGTTCCACCAGGGCGAGTGTCGCAGAGCTTCGGGAGCTTGTTACTCGTGTGGCCAGCAGGGCCATTTGAGGAGAGATTGTCCGTCTAGGGGCGGCATGGGTAGTCTGATCGCAGCGGGATCTGTGATCCGGGTCTTCTCCTTCTGTGGTTGTGCGCCCCGGAGGGCAGGGTACTCACGGACCGGCAGGCCGCGGTAGAGGTCGTGGTGGTGGTTCCAGTTCTAGCGGTCCCCAGAACCGCATATATTCTCTAGCCAGCCGCCAGGATCAGGAGGCTTCCCCTGACGTCGTCACAGGTACATTACTAATTTCAGGCTGTGATGTTTATTGTTACACCCCGTAAGTCCAGGACATGTATAAGAGAATGTACGTAAGGAAACAAGACTTGGAAATTAGTACGAAAGGAAGAATTGTTTTTCCGACGGAAAATCTTCCGAACGTCGGAAAGGAAAAATGTTCGTTGTTGAGAATTGGATTCTCCAAATGCATTATTTGAAGAGTATGGAACTTTTAACCTTATGGAAATTTATTTTTACGGATTTGGTCACGTGGGACCCACCCGAGGAATTTTACATTTTTGTGGGGCCCACGAGGGTTACGGAATTTTATGGACGAATGAGAGGGCGACACGTGGCACCCCCTCCATGATGTTGGACGAAATATTGCAAGGGTGTTATGGTCATTTGACCTATGTAGATGATAAGTCTTCTAAGCTTGATTTTGTTGACTAGTCAACTTGTCCACATAGGCTTAATCCTTGTGATCTTCATCTAAGCCATACAATTGTTATAATCTTGGCCCTCCAATGTGTTATATAAGTATACTAGTAGTGCAAGACTTGAGCATTCTATACTTAGTGAAATTTTTCAAGAACTAGTCTTGTTCAAGAATGTTGCTCTCGGCTTAGTCCATTCCTCCACAAGAAATTTTTTAGTTTGTGATCCATTAGCCACAAGACTTTAACCCAATGTCCCCAAGGGTATTGTAAGGTTATCTCAATAGAAAGATTTCAGAAAAAATGCATTTTTACGTTAGTCGCAAGGCGGAAACTAAGGGAGTTCTTCAACTTTGAAGTTAGAACTTGACGATGGGTTCTTCGTAGGCCTCTAAGGAGTGCTTGGAGCGGATTGGAACCTAAGGAAAGGAGTTAAGAATTGCTAAGGCGCGACTTTGAATCTTGGAAATTTTAAGGGCTTGGAAAGGTATAATTTTGTCGTTTTAGTAATTAAGTTTACTTATCATTGTAGCTATGGATATTAGCAAGCATGAGTTATATTTTATGAAGTTGGATTAGTGTATTGGCTATTGGAACCCTAATCCGAAAACTAGCATGTTTAGCCTTAAGATTACATTTCAAGTTGATTATTAGTTAAGTCGTCACATGTTGTATAAAGAAGGAAATTGTAGTTGTTGAAGTTGTCTATGACTAAATAACATGTTGACCTAAGAACTTGGAATTTGGAAAAGGATTGGAAAAGACTTAGTGTTGTTGGTTGTAAGTTGGCCGAGAATGGCTTTAATTATGGAACTACTTTGTATGAATTGTTGGGCGGAATTTTACACGTATTGTAAGGCGTGTAATCCCCTTTGTTTGGTTGTTGTTTGGAGCCTTAAATGTGGCATGTTGGTTATTGTATTCGGCCTTGAAAAAGGTGGAAAAGTATGTAGAAGCAAAGAAAGTGTTGTCCGATTTTCCGTAGAATTTAGTGACTTAGCACTTAGAATATTCTACGTTCGAAGCTAGAGGTTAATGGACGTATTATGGGCAATTTAGGTTGAAGTACCAAGTATAGCGTATTCTACTTGAAGGATGGAATAGCTAGCAAGGTTGAAGTACTTTGGAGCTTTTTGCTACTTGTCGATAATCGTCGCGAGGTATGTGAACCTCTTCCTTCCTTTGGCATGATTCTATGTATGAAATATACATGTAGTAGTATTTCATGATTCCGTCTATTCTTAGAAGTTAAGAGGTAGTTATGTTGATTTACTCTATGTAAAAGCTACGTCTAAGAAATCCTAAGTCCTTACCAAGTCTTATGGGGGATGTTGGTAAGAGTCGTTAGAAAGTATTTGGAGTCGAGTTGACTTGGCTAATTTACGGCACGAATGAGAATAAGTATCGAACAAGCAATTGTAGCGTTAATAAAGGAAAATGTAATGACAATTAATTATGTTAAAACAAGTAGAATTCTCCATCTGCATAGAAGCTAAGATAAGACAAAATTGTATTACATTTTCTAGATCATGGCTACTTGAATAAGATCGTTATAAATAAGTATAACTTATTCACAACGCACCAATGTATATGTTACTTAATTTAAAAGAGTTTACGTATGAAGTTTTTAAGACTTTGAAACTTGTTTTCTTAAAAGTTAAGAGACTTGAAGTATTTTGAAAGCTATGTGATTTGATTTGAAAGTATAAGTCTCTTGGTTATAAAAAGAATGAATTAGTTTAAGGCATAAAGTTAGTATGACGGCTTTATGGGAAGTTGGTTATAATAACTTTATGGGAGGTTAAGAGAACGGTTTTTTCAAGAATACATAAACAAGAAATGATTTGAAATAAAGAAGGCAAATTGTTTTAAAGGTACCAATTGCTTAAGGTCTTTAAGAAAGAAGTCACTTGATTTAGAAGCGGTAATTGTATTTCTAAAAGGTATTGTGACTTGTCACGAAGGTAGAGATGACTAGATACTACGGTTGTTAGTATCCGGGAAGTTTTATTTGAAAAAGAGTCTTTCTAAAGGAGTAGAGTGCGTGAGTACGTTGGGTTAAATTCGGGTTTTATATGACATTATCGACCCAGAATGGGTCGCAGATACCTTACGCGCACTATATGACATTATCGACCCGAGATGGGCCGGGCGGATACCTTACGCGCACTATATGACATTATCGACCCGAGATGGGTGGGCGAGATACCCACGCGCACTATATGACATTATCGACCGAGAATGGGCCGCAAGATACCTTTACGCGCACTATATGACATTATCGACCGAGAGATGGGCCGGCAAGATACCTTTACGCGCACTATATGACATTATCGACCCGAGATGGGTCGGGCGATACCTTACGCGCAGACTATATGACATTATCGACCCGAAGATGGGCGGCGATACCTTTACCGCGGACTATGTGACTTTATCGCGTCCCGCTTGGGCCGGCAAGATAGCGTCCTCCGTAAAGAGTCGGATTAGGTTATGAAAGATAAGTAAGTTAGATGGTAATAAACTTAATGATTTCTCCTAAGTATGTACGTAAGATATGGCTATAACTCTTAATGGAATGGAAAAGATAATGATATGCAATTAAGTTCATAAGTGGTAATGACACGGCAGGATCTGGTATGTACTTTTATACTTGCTCTGTCATTCTTTTGTACAATTATGATCTGCATCGCACTTTATTTCTGCTCCATATTCTGCACTTTTGTTATCGACTTCTTCGGGGCCGTTCATGTCCGCAGGTTTAGGTACACAGTTATGGATCCGCGAGCTTAGGATCCTGGTTCAGCATTTTGAGATGGCTCCAATGTTCCGGAGTTGTCATGAATATGTATATTCAGGGATACGGCGGGGCCTTGTCCCGTCATAGTAGGTGTTCAAATCTTAGAGGTCTGTATTCACGTAGTAAATTTGGTTAGAATTGTAATTACATTTTTGGATAGTGTAAGCTCTTTTTGGGTGATTTATATTACGACAGCCTTATCGGCCTTGCCTTGGTTTTAAGAAAAAAAAAACGTGTTACTTATTTTCCGCAGCAGTTTATTATGTTGTATGTTTTAAGGGTGCCCAGGTAGGGCACCAGTCGCATCCCGGGGTCGGGTCGTGACAAAAGTGGTATCAAAGCAGTTAGTCCTCGGAAAGTGTCTACAGACCGTGTCTAGTAGAGTCTTGATTATCGGTGTGTTGTGCACCACATCTATAATCAGGAGGCTGCAGGACATTTAGGATTGGTTTCCATTCTTCTCACTCTGAGATCGTGCGATAGAGCTGTGTCGTTAGGGTCGTCTCTCCCTAACGAGTTATGTTGATTGCAGCTACGAGAAAGGCAGCAGTGACCCAGGAAGGACTATGTGGATTATGTATCCAGGTTGGAAATGATTATAGTATAGTTGGTATTGTGACATACATCTATACGGAGTTATGTATGAGGGTCAGACGCGTGTTGCCTAGAATGATTTTAGATTACCAAGAGTTGGTAAAGACTAACTAAATACCGGGAAGGTATGGAACAGTTAATGAATTCTCGTCAAGGTCTTCTCGGGTAGAAAGATTTATTATAGACCAAAATGAGGAGTTAAGTGTGACGATGAGTCGGGTTATGGACTCATTTCGGGTTAGCCGGTAGTATGGAATGGGGTGATGTCAGTTAGAAATGGTCCCGTTATGTGATAGGGTCCCGAGGATGCAAGGCCCAAGTTTAGTTAATCGTTGTACGAGTTTGTGGACGCGTTCCACCGGAACTAGGTCGTAAGGACCGAGAAGAGCCTTAACGGGAATGTAAGTAACAATATGGCCAAGTTTGGATAGTAACTCCAAGGATTGGAGAACAGAAACAAAATTTGAGATTTTGTACGTGTACTAGATGAGTTTGAAAGTACGAGAAAGTATGACAAGTAAGGAAAGAAAGGAACCTCTAAGGATCCCGTATTTTAGAAGACTGTAACCTTCGAGTTTGTGAGAAGGGGTAGCGGACGGAAGGTCCATTGATATGTTTACGTATGTTAGGCGATGGCCAGGTGTGGCGTCGTTAGTCTTGTGGAGTATTGATTGATAGGCATAGTATAGAGTTTATGCCGGAGTTTGTATAGCTTGGCAACCGACTAAGAACATTCGGGGACGAATGTTTCTAAGGGGGGAAGAATGTTACACCCCGTAAGTCCAGGACATGTATAAGAGAATGTACGTAAGGAAACAAGACTTGGAAATTAGTACGAAAGGAAGAATTGTTTTTCCGACGGAAAATCTTCCGAACGTCGGAAAGGAAAAATGTTCGTTGTTGAGAATTGGATTCTCCAAATGCATTATTTGAAGAGTATGGAACTTTTAACCTTATGGAAATTTATTTTTACGGATTTGGTCACGTGGGGCCCACCCGAGGAATTTTACATTTTTGTGGGGCCCACGAGGGTTACAGAATTTTATGGACGAATGAGAGGGCGACACGTGGCACCCCTCCATGATTTTGGACGAAATATTGCAAGGGTGTTATGGTCATTTGACCTATGTAGATGATAAGTCTTCTAAGCTTGATTTTGTTGACTAGTCAACTTGTCCACATAGGCTTAATCCTTGTGATCTTCATCTAAGCCACACAATTGTTATAATCTTGGCCCTCCAATGTGTTATATAAGTATACTAGTAGTGCAAGACTTGAGCATTCTATACTTAGTGAAATTTTTCAAGAACTAGTCTTGTTCAAGAATGTTGCTCTCGGCTTAGTCCATTCCTCCACAAGAAATTTTTTAGTTTGTGATCCATTATCCACAAGACTTTAACCCAATGTCCCCAAGGGTATTGTAAGGTTATCTCAATAGAAAGATTTCGGAAAAAACGCATTTTTACGTTAGTCGCAAGGCGAAAACTAAGGGAGTTCTTCAACTTTGAAGTTAGAACTTGAAGATGGGTTCTTCGTAGGCCTCTAAGGAGTGCTTGGAGCGGATTGGAACCTAAGGAAAAAAGTTAAGAATTGCTAAGGCGCGACTTTGAATCTTGGAAATTTTAAGGGCTTGGAAAGGTAAAATTTTGTCGTTTTAGTAATTAAGTTTACTTATCATTGTAGCTATGGATATTAGCAAGCATGAGTTATATTTTATGAAGTTGGATTAGTGTATTGGCTATTGGAACCCTAATCCGAAAACTAGCATGTTTAGCCTTAAGATTACATTTCAAGTTGATTATTAGTTAAGTCGTCGCATGTTGTATAAAGAAGGAAATTGTAGTTGTTGAAGTTGTCTATGACTAAATAACATGTTGACCTAAGAACTTGGAATTTGGAAAAGGATTGGAAAAGACTTAGTGTTGTTGGTTGTAAGTTGGCCGAGAATGGCTTTAATTATGGAACTACTTTGTATGAATTGTGGGGCGGAATTTTACACGTATTGTAAGGCGTGTAATCCCCTTTGTTTGGTTGTTGTTTGGAGCCTTAAATGTGGCGTGTTGGTTATTGTATTCGGCCTTGAAAAAGGTGGCAAAGTATGTAGAAACAAAGGAAGTGATGTCCGATTTTCCGTAGAATTTAGTGACTTAGCACTTAGAATATTCTACGTTCGAAGCTAGAGGTTAATGGACGTATTATGGGCAATTTAGGTTGAAGTACCAAGTATAGCGTATTCTACTTGAAGGATGGAATAACTAGCAAGGTTGAAGTACTTTGGAGCTTTTTGCTACTTATCGATAATCGTCGCGAGGTATGTAAACCTCTTCCTTCCTTTGGCATGATTCTATGTATGAAATATACATGTAGTAGTATTTCATGATTCCGTCTACTCTTAGAAGTTAAGAGGTAGTTATGTTGATTTACTCTATGTAAAAGCTACGTCTAAGAAATCCTAAGTCCTTACCAAGTCTTATGGGGGATGTTGGTAAGAGTCGTTAGGAAGTATTTGGAGTCGAGTTGACTTGGCTAATTTACGGCACGAATGAGAATAAGTATCGAACAAGCCATTGCAGCGTTAATAAAGGAAAATGTAATGACAATTAATTATGTTAAAACAAGTAGAATTCTCCATCTGCATAGAAGCTAAGATAAGACAAAATTGTATTACATTTTCTAGATCATGGCTACTTGAATAAGATCGTTATAAATAAGTATAACTTATTCACAACGCACCAAAGTATATGTTACTTAATTTAAAAGAGTTTATGAAGTTTTTAAGACTTTGAAACTTGTTTTCTTAAAAGTTAAGAGACTTGAAGTATTTTGAAAGCTATGTGATTTGATTTGAAAGTATAAGTCTCTTGGTTATAAAAAAAATGAATTAGTTTAAGGCATAAAGTTAGTATGACGGCTTTATGGGAAGTTGGTTATAATAACTTTATGGGAGGTTAAGAGAACGGTTTTCTTCAGTAACATAAACAAGAAATGATTTGAAATAAAGAAGGGCAAATTGTTTTAAAGGTACCAATTGCTTAAGGTCTTTAAGAAAGAAGTCACTTGATTTAGAAGCCGGTAATTTTATTTCTAAAAAGGTATTGTGACTTGCCCTGAAAGGTAGAGATGACTAGATACTACGGTTGTTAGTATCTGGGAAGTTTTATTTGAAAAAGAGTCTTTCTAAAGGAGTAGAGGTGCGTAGTACGTTGGGTTAAATTCCCGGGTTTTATATGACATTATCGACCCAGGAATGGGCCGCAAGATACCTTACGCGGACTATATGACATTATCGACCCGAAGATGGGCCGGGCGAGATACCTTACGCGCACTATATGACATTATCGACCCGAGATGGGCGGGCAAGATACCTTTACGCGCACTATATGACATTATCGACCAGAATGGGCCGGCGATACCTTTACGCGCACTATATGACATTATCGACCCGAAGATGGGCCGCAAGATACCTTTACGCGCACTATATGACATTATCGACCCGAGATGGGTGGGCGATACCTTTACGCGCACTATATGACATTATCGACCCGAGATGGGCCGGGCAAGATACCTTACGCGAACTATATGACATTATCGACCCGCAGACGGGCCGGCAAGATACCTTTACGCGCACTATATGACATTATCGACCCGAGATGGGCCGGGCGAGATACCTTACGCGCACTATATGACATTATCGACCCAGAGATGGGCCGGGCAGTATACCTTTACGGGCAGACTATATGACATTATCGACCCAGAGATGGGCCGGGCAGTATACCTTTACGGGCAGACTATGTGACTTTATCGCGTCCCAGTTTGGGCCGGGCAGTATAGGCGTCCCTCCGTAAAGAGTCGGATTAGGTTATGAAAGATAAGTAAGTTAGATGGTAATAAACTTAATGACTTCTCCTAAGTATGTACGTAAGATATGGCTATAACTCTTAATGGAATGGAAAAGATAATGATATGCAATTAAGTTCATAAGTGGTAATGACACGGCAGGATCCGTATGTACTTTTATACTTGCTCTGTCATTCTTTTGTACGATTATGATCTGCATCTTGTACTTTATTTCGCTCCATATTCGTACTGTTGTAGATCGAATTTCTTCGGCCGCGTTAAATGTCCGCAGTTTAGGTACCACGCTATGGATCTGCGAGCTTAGGATCCTGGTTCAAGATTTTGAGATGGCTCCAATGTTCCGAGTTGTCATGGCTATGTATATTCAGTGCGGCGGGCCTTGTCCCGTCATAGTAGGTGTTCAAATCTTAGAGGTGCAGTATTCACGTGTAGCCGGATGGTTAGAATTGTAATTACATTTTGGATAGTGTAAGCCCTTTTTGGGTGATTTATATTACGGCAGCCTTATCGGCTTGGCTTGGTTTTAAGAAAAAAAAAAATGTGTTACTTATTTTCCGCAGCAGTTTATTATGTTGTATGTTTTAAGTGTGCCTGTAGGGCACCGGGCCGAGGGTCAGTCGTGACATTTATGCTGATAGATTCAGTTCTACCTTGTCCTATGTGTCCCTCTTGTGCGGGTAGAATCGGGATAGAGCCGAGTCGATAGAGCCTTTTGAGGTAGCTACGCCATGGGAGATTCGGTGTTAGCCGGCGTGTCTGAGGTTGTCCGGTTTATATTCTGATCGTCGGACCATGCAGACTTGATAGAGCCGAGATGACAGATTTTGATGTCATTATGGGTATGGGTGGTTGGCTTCGTTATGCCAACGTTGACCGTAGGGCGAGTTGGTTCGTTCCAGTTTCTGGCGAGCCGATTATCGAGTGAGGGGCAACACAAAGACGCCGAGGGGTAGGTTTATTTCTTACCTCAAGGCTAGGAAGATGGTGTAGAAAGTACATCTATCATCCGTTCGGTATTTGATACGCAGGCCGTGCGATTCTTGATCGATCAGTGGTTAGGGAGTTTCCA
Organism: Przewalskia tangutica; assembly: GCA_029844215.1. Classification (NCBI taxonomy): domain Eukaryota; kingdom Viridiplantae; phylum Streptophyta; class Magnoliopsida; order Solanales; family Solanaceae; genus Przewalskia; species Przewalskia tangutica. The sequence continues at coordinate 113,993,601 of CM056718.1, forward strand.
GATGTGTTCCCATATGATCTTCCGGGCATCCCTCCTGAGAGGGAGATTGAGTTTTGTATTGACACGTTTCCAAACACTCGACCTATTTCCATTCCGCCATACAGGATGGCACCGCCGAGTTGAGGAGTGAAGGACCACCAAAGACTTGCTGGAGAAGGGCTTTATCAGGCCTAGTGTATCTCCCTGGGGAGCGCCGGTTTTGTTCGTTAAGAATAGGTACCCCCTCCCCAGGATTGATGATTTGTTTGACCAGTTGCAGGGTGCGAGGTGTTTCTCAAAGATAGACCTGCGGTCTGGTTATCATCAGGTTCGAGTTCGAGAGGCAGACATCCCAAAGACTGCATTCAGGACCCGGTATGGGCACTATGCGTTCAGGGTTATGTCTTTCGGTTTGACCAACGTGTTACACCCCGTAGTTCCAGTGTATGTATATGAGGACGTACGTACGTAAATACGACATTAAAATTGGAAAGGAAGAAAGATGTAATTTTTCGACGGAAAAATTTCCGAATTTTGAGAAGGAAAAATGTTCGTTAATGGGAATTGGATTCCCAGATTTGGTATTCGGACTTTTTGGAATATTTGAGAATTATGGAATTTTATTTCCGAAATTGGTCACGTGGGGCCCACGGGAGAATTTACGGTTTTGTGGGGCCCACTTTATTTTCGGATTTTTGGCATTGCGGATATTTTCGGAAGATGAAATATTTTGGACGAGTAGGGGGGAGACACGTGTCACCCCCGTGTGGCCATGTTGGCCGAATTGGAGAAGGCCAAGTGGGACGTTTTTAGGTGGACAAGTGGCCCATTTTTGTGGTGGTCACTTGTCCCATTTTTGTGGTAGCCAAATGGTTGGCCAACTACCCACACACATGTACCCCATCCTCACCACACACTTGCCTAGATCTTGGCCATTGATTTTCCTATAAATACCCCATTGTTTCAAGACTTATTTCATCCACACTTTGAGATTCTAAGTCACAAAATACTCCCCCTTTGTTGAGGTTCTCGTCCTACTCTCTCCTTTGGTGTAGGAAAAATTCTTCAAGTGTTGATATAGTCCCAAATACCTTAGACTAGTATCCCTATTTGTATTCCAAGTTATTTCAATACTAGGAGCCCGGAAATTCTAATTTATTCCTTTAGTCGCAAAAACGAAGCCCTAGAAAAATCTTCATAGCTTAGATGAAGTGTTAAGAGAAGTTATTTGGAAACTTCTAAGGGTTGCTTGGAGCGGGTTGGAGCGTCAGGAATTGGAGCTAAACGTTGCTCAGGATCGACTTATAATCTTGGATAATTTTGGGCTTATCGAGGTAATGATCTATGTCCCCCTATTGTAATTGGAAATTACATGTTGTAGTAGTTAATCATTGAGTATAAGATATATTGGAAGTATAATTATAAGGAATTGAATCAGATTTACATTGACCGTATTTGCAGAGACTTGTAGTATTATTGTGAGTAGAATTGTACACGTCCGTTAGACGTGTAACCCCCGAATTGTTGGTTTGGTAGCAGCCTCGTTTGAGGAGGAGTTTTATGTGGTTGCGGGGAGGTGGAGTCTGAATTTTCCGTAGAATAAAGAATCTTGTATCTACAATTATTCTACGAATGATAGACGTTTTGTGGCCTTTATAGGTTGAAGTACTACGAGTAGCGTATTCTACTTGAAGGGTGGAAAAGGCGAGCAAGGTTAGAGTACTTTGGAGCGTTTTGCTAATTGTCGATAATCGTCGCGAGGTATGTGAACCTCTTCCTATCCTTTCTAGCATGATATTTGTGAAATATATTTAGTGCGGTAGACGCACGTGTGTTTAAAGGAAGTTGATTTTCCTTTTGTGTCCTTGACTTGATTCCAAAGTTAAGTGACTTGTTATGAAACATTAAGGACCTGAATTATGTTAAAAAGTTGTAAAATCTCACTCATGATTAATGGGTGTGTGGTCTTTTAAAGAATAAAGTTATCTTGATTTCGAAAATAAGAATGGTTTTATCATTGGATTTAAAATGATAACTTGACTTATAAACAACTTGATTTTGGGAAAGGAGAAGTAATTTGATTTAAACGTATAGGTTACTTGTTTTTAAAAGAGTAAGACACTTGGTTTAAAAAGTATATTGCTACTTGACTTTTAAAGGAGAAGTGCCTTTGTTTTAAAAGAAGGTATGGAAATTGTTTCGGTTTTACTTTGATGTCTTTTGACTTGAGTTTAAAAAATAAGAATCTGGAAGTATTTCAAAAGAGTTATTAACCATTTTTGAAAGAAAAGAAATACTTGGTTTTAAAAGCTTAAGTGTTATACTAGCTTTATGGGAAGTTAGGTATAACGACTTAAGGAAGATAGAAGGAACGGTTTACTTTTTTTTTTTTATGAAAGTCTTGTATTGATTCTGGAAAGTGTAGTAAGATGGTTTGATAAGTATACATGTTATGATTCTACGTGTTAGTGTCTTGTGATGTTTGTATAAAGGGGTTTCCACTTGTTGTGCTTATGTTGTTTAACGATAAGTCGTTATGTTAGTATTATATCACTCACCTCTTGACATGATTCCGGTTAAGGCGCCTCCGACGGGTAGACTCAGCGGTCTGTGTGACCTATGATTCGAGAATACCTATGCGGGTTTGTGTGACCTATCGCGAGCTACGAGAGTTCCGTGTTAGTGTGCGGCCTTTATGGTCATGCGGTCTATGTGGCTACGCGGATCGCGAGTCCGGGGCGTTGCCGGGAGTAGCTACCTCGATGCGGGAATACCTCATGCGGGCCATCGGAGTGGCTTATGCGAGTGCGGAAGTTCCAGGACTAGACGCGACATTAGATATCGCGCGAGTGGCCGCCCGATCATGTGGCTTCAGACATATCTCATGATACGATTTATGACTTGTTGGTACTGTGGGTTTTAGTAGTCGGCTATGCCTTCGCACTTACCTCAGATTTTATTATGACACGTAGGACTGGTGTTCATGTATTCCTTGGTGCTTTTATATCATAGATCGCCGGTGAGGAAGATATTCCACGCATGATTGATGTTGTGGGCGTGAGACCCATAGTTGTATTTGAGTGATGACTTTGAAGGCGTGAGTCCCTGACTTGACATGACTGCTTATTTATTGTGAACTGTAGTTTGGTTATCATACATGTCTCCTGCTTTATATAGACTACTATGATTTCATTTACGATTTTCGGGCCACATACTTGGTAACTGTAATCGACCTCCTTCGGGCTGCGTTCATGCCGCAGTAGAGGTATACCAGTGTTGATCCTCGCCTAGGGTCACAAGCGTTTGGGAAGCTCCGTTTCTCCGAGGCTTATCAGTGGTATAGTCCCCGCCGTTGTAAGTGCTACATTCGGGGTATGGCGGGCCCCGCCCGCCATTGTTGTCATATCATTCTTAGAGGTCTGTAGTACTGTTGTGGGCAGAATTGTAAAAAGGGTTGTAACTGTTCTAGTTGTTATATATTTATGACGAAAGGCAATTTTTCTCAGATAACTGTTTTACACTTCACTTTATTCATGTCTTATTTTATATTCCGCTGATTACTCTGATGTATGGCTACTTGGGTGCCCGGGGTAAGGCACCAGTCACGGGCCCTGGTTCGGGTCGTGACACAACGCTCCAGCGGTATTTATGGATTTGATGAACCGGGTGTTCAAGCCATTTTTGGATACATTTGTGATAGTATTCATCGATGACATCCTGGTTTATTCGCGGACAGAGCAGGAGCATGCAGATCACTTGAGGACGGTACTTGGGGTTCTCCGGAGCCGACAGTTATTCGCCAAGTTCTCCAAGTGTGAGTTTTGGTTGGCCTCAGTGGCATTCCTGGGGCATATTATTGGGGCTGATGGTGTTCAGGTGGATACGGCAAAGATTGAGGCAGTCAAGTCTTGGCCGAGACCTACTACTCCGACTGAGGTACGCAGTTTCTTAGGACTGGCGGGTTATTATCGTAGGTTTGTGGAGCAGTTTGCTTCGATTTCAGCACCATTGACTAGTCGACTCGAGGCCAAGTTCCAGCCGATGAGGTCATGCGGCGGGGTTTCCGATTCTTTGAAAGAGAGGTTGACTACACCGATTCTTACTCTTCCCGGCGGTTAGACGGCACGTGATCTATTGTGATGCCTCGTATCGGGCTAGGTGTGTTTTGATGCGGACGGCAAGGTTATAGCCTATGTTTCCCTGATTCTGGAAGCATGAGAGGAATTACCCTACCCATGACTTAGAGTTGGCAGCTTATACATGCCTCAAGATTTGGAGACATTATTTGTATGGGGTTCATGGATATTTATATTGCACTACAAGAGCCTCCGAGATATCTTCAGCAGAGGAGTGAACTTGAGACAGAGACGGTGGTTAGAGTTGCTGAAAGACTATGATGTTGATATTCTATACCATCCGGGGAAAGCCAACGTAGTTGCTGATGCCTTGAGTCGTAGATCGATGGGGAGCCTGTCAGAGGTACAGCCAGAGAGACAGGACATGGTCCGTCAGATCCACCAGTTAGCGAGCCTTGGGGTTCGATTGATCGGTACCGACGATAGTGGAGTACGGGTTCGTGAGGTTGCCGAGTCTTCCATCGTTGATGAGGTGAAGAGGCGACAGTTTGAGGACCCAGTGTTGGTACGGTATCGTGATGCAGCTCTTCGGGAGGAGAAGAGTCTTTTCGAGGTAGCGCCTGATGGGGTGCTGAGATTTGAGGGCCGGTTGTGTGTTCCCGATGTGTCAGGGCTTCGTCAGCAGATTCTGGGGGAGGCACACAGTGCTCGTTATTCTATTCATCCGGGGTCGACCAAGATGTACCATGACCTCAGATGTTTGTATTGGTGGGATGGCACGAAGGACTTGGCGAGTTTTGTTGCCTGATGTCCTAATTGCCAAGCAGTCAAGGTCGAGCACCAGGCCCATGGATTATCAGGCTATTGAGATTCCGACTGGAAGTGGAGTTGATCAACATGGAATTCGTTCAGGTTACCTCGCATCGAGGAAATGCGACTCCATTTGGGTTATTGTTGACAGTCGACGAAATCAGCCCATTTCCTTCCGATCGGGACGACGTTTTACCGAGGACTATGCTAGATTGTACATCGAGAGATTGTGAGACCGCACGGTGTCCCTGTCGATTATATCCGATAGGGAGCCCAATTTACGCCTAACTTCCGAGATCTTTCCGTAAGGTCTAGGGACACAGTGAGTCTTAGTACAAGATTTCATCCTCGGGATCGACGGCAGCAGAGCGTACTATCCGACACTTCGAGGATATGCTGCGAGCTGCGTGATTGATTTCGTGGTAGGAGGATCATTTGCCTCTCGTGGAGTTTGCTTATAATAAGCCTACCATTCCAAGATACTGCATGGCGCCATACGAGGCTTTATATGGGCGGAAATGCATGTCGCCGATCGGTTGGTTCGACGTGGGTGAGGTACAGTTAGTTGGCCCAGACTTGGTATAGCAGGCTGTGGATAAGGTGAAGCTTATCCAGGAGATCATAGCGACCAGTCGGCAGAAGTCTTATGCGGATAATCGGCGGCGACATTTGGAGTTTCAGGTAGACGATTGGGTCTTCTTGAAGGTGTCACCCATGAAGGGTGTGATGAGATTCGGTAAGAAGGGGAAACTCAGCCCAAGGTACATTGGGCCCTACCAGATCGTCCGTAGAGTGGGCAAGGTTGCCTACGAGTTGGATCTGCCGTCAGAGTTAGAGGCGGTACATCCGGTCTTCCATGTTTCTATGTTGCGGAAGTGTATCGGTGATCCAGCGAGAGTTTTCCCTACTAGTGAGGTCCAAGTGACAGAGGGGTTATCGTATGAGGAGAGTCCCATAGCGATACTCGATCGCCAGGTCAAGCGACTGCGGACCAAGGATGTAGCTTCCGTCAAAGTCCTGTGGAGGAATGATAACCGGGAGGAGATGACTTGGGAAGCGGAGGAGGACATGTTGAGGAAGTATCCTCACTTATTTCCTATACCTTCAGGTAATTCATTTTCCCTTACTTGTCAAGTTTTAAGTGATGTATCTCTTTTGCTTAAATGCTTTTATGTGGCCATGTGTGGCATTGTTGGTATGTCGGGGTTGTGAAAGGAAACTATGTCGCTAATTATAAGTTTGACTCCGAAAGAACAGTCGGGGACGAATGTTTCTAAGGGGGGGAGAATGTTACACCCCGTATTTACAGGACATGTTTTAAGAACGTACGTAAGAACTCACAAGTGTTAAAATTGGAGACTTGTAAAAATTTATCGGAATTATGAATTTTTTTCCGGAAAACGTATTATTGTGACGAATGGGAGGGCGACACGTGTCACCCCCTTATTGATGCCTTGGTCGATTTAGGCATGGCCAAAATGGTCATTTACCATAAGTCTTGGATGACTAAAGTCTTGCAAGTGTAGCTTGAGAATTTTGACTAAGTCAAAGGGTCAACTAGTCTTGATATTTTGAAAGACTTCATCCAAGCCTCACATTTGTTTATATCTTGACCATCCATTGCACTATATAATACTAGTAGTGCTAGTGTTAGCTTAACACTTAGAAAATTTCTTGAAAATTTTGAAGAACTCATTGGAGAGGTCTCGGGTTCACCTAAAGAAAGAAGGAAAAATTTTCGTTTCTTGTCCATTTGATCCCACACTTTAAACCAAGGTTCTTAGGTGTATTGTAAACACATCTCAATATAAAAGTCTTAGAAAAAGAGAGTTTACGGGTTAGTCGCAAAACGAAAACCTAGTTGTCTTTCTAGGTTTTGTTTGAAGATTTGAAGGATAATTGTTGGTGTTGTTCTAAGGGTCTCAACAAGCGGATTGAAGTGTCTTGGAGAGGCTCTAAACTACTAAGGAGCGACTTCGGATTGGAGTTGGATTAAAAATCGTTAAGGTATAATCTTGTCTTGTAAAGGTGTTACAAGATTACATATTTATATTGTTGTTGTTAGCTTTACTTGTTGCTAGCATGAAGTTGATAGGTTGAAGTTATAAGTATTATGGATTGCTTGTAGCTAAATCCGAAATTGTCACGACCAACTCCCGCGGATCGTGCCTTACCCCGCACCCAAGTAGCCATACATCGAGTAATCGGAATATAAAACAAGACATGAATAAAGTGAAGTGAAAATGATTATATGAGAAAATTTGCTTTTCTAAGCATAATATATAAAACTTAAATCCAACAGCACATCCCTTTACACTCTGCCACAACAAGATTACTGCACTTAAGAGTAACATGACAACAATGGCGGACAGGGCCCCGCCATACCTCAATGTAAGCACCTACTACGACAGGACTATACCACTGATAAGCCTCCGAGAAACGGAGCTTCCCAAACGCCGAATCGTGACCGAGAGCTAGGATCAACGATCGTGTACCTCAACTGCGGATGAACGCACTTCGGCGAGGTCGTCGATAACAGTATGTGAAACTAAAAATATCAGAAATGAAATCATAGTAGTCTATATAAAGCGGAGACATGTATGATAACCAAACTACGATTCACAATAAATAGCGATATGTCAAGTCGGGACTCACGCCTCAAAGTCATCACTCAAATATAACAATGGGTCTCACGCCGACAACATCAATCATGCCTGGAATACCTTCCTCACCGCCGGCCTATGATATAACAAAGACCAAGGAATACACATGAACACCAAGTCCCACTGTGTCATCATAAAACCGCACGGTAAGTACGAAGGCATAGCCGACTACTAAAACGCATAGCATAAACAAGGTCATAAATCAGATCATGAGATCTGTCTGCATCGCCACATGATCAAAGCCGCCACTCGCCGCAGATCTAATGTGCGCGTCTAGCCCCGAACTTCCCGCACTCGCATAGGCCACTCCAATGGCCCGCATGAGGTATTCCCCGCATCGAGGGTAGCTACTCCCCGACATCCGCCTGGACTAGCAGTCCGCATAGCCACATAGACCGCATGACCATAAAGGCCGCACACTAACCTGGAGCTCCCGCAGCTCCGCATAGGCCCCCGGGACCCGCATGAGGTATTCTCGAATCATAGGTCACACAGCACTACCGAGTCTACCCCGCGTCGAGGCGCTTAACCTCCGGATGATGTCAAGGTGAGTGGTACAATACCAACATAACGGCTGATAGTTAAACAACTTAAGCGCAATCGAGGGAAAACCCCTTTACACAAACATCACAAGATAATAACACACGTAGCATCCTAGTATGTTTACTTATCAAATCAACAAGAAAGTATTACAAGGCTATCACAAACCAACACAATCAAGTTATTCACACAAGGTACTTTCTACTATATGATTAACAAGATCGGGTTTTTATCCCCAAAGTACTTCATACAATAACTCTTAAGAGATATGTTCTTTCACAAATAGTCACACAATACTCGTAGTATATAAAAATAGGGTGACTATCTATCAAGTAAACTAAAACACTTCTCTTTGTAAAATCAAGTAACAACATTATTTTCCAAACGTTCAAGTTTGCCTAATTTCAAATGTTCAAGTTTCTCATTTTTCGAAAGGTTTCGTAGTTCATAGTCTTAATCACTTAATGATATAATTCTCCTTTAAAACGATTTGAGAAACATATGTCTTATATGTGAGTGGGTTATTCTTGTTTATAACAATCTTATTAAAGCACCATGATCTAGGAAATGTAATATCATTTTGTCTCATCTTAGCTTCTATGCAGATGGAGTTTTCTCGGTTTTAATAATACTTAATTATTCAAGACATTTCCTTTTATTAGCGCCGAATGGTTTGTTCGATACTTATTCGATTTCAAATCAAGAAACATTAACCCATTTTAAAACCACGTACTCATTACTCACGAATGAGGTTTCACACTTATTAACAAAATTCATATTAATTCCTTTAAGTCAAGTCTCTTATCTTTTAAGATCAAGTCTCTTAACTTCTAAAATTAATAAACCATTCTTTTATCTTTCTTAAGCCGTTATACCTAACTTCCCATAAAGCTAGTATAACTCTTAAGTTTTAAAACCAAGTATTACTCTTCGTTAAAAATGATTCAAGATTCTTTGAATTACTTCAAGATTATTCAGGCTTAAGTCAAAAGACATTGCCGTAATTATTATTCAGTTAACACACGTACTTCTACCGTACTATATATACTTTAAAATATCATGCTCAAGAGTATAGGAAGAATCACATACCTCGCGACGATTATCGACTATAAGCAAAACGCTCCACGGCTATAACCCGGCTAGCCTTGTCCACCTTCCAAGTAGCACATGCTACTCGCAGAACATTCAACCAATAAAGGCTATCACCATCAGAATACAAATCCTAAGTAAGTACAGTTCAAACTTCTACCTATATATATTCTTCTCGATGTGAATTCAGCCAAGTCTTTTCAGAATAACCTTCTATTACAGTTCAATTCTCTTCTATGAATCTTATATTCATTTCTATACACTACAGTATGTAATTTCCATTTACAATAGAAGGACAAGAGTATTTACCTCGATAAGCCCAAAATTATCCGAGTATAAATGTCGATCCTGAGCAACGTTTAGCTCCAACCCGCTCCAAACAACCCTTAGAAGTTCTACGCAACTTCTACTTAACACTTCAACCGACTATGAAGGTTTTCCTTAGGGTTTCGGTTTGAGACAAAAAGGACATAAGGTAGTATTTCCGGGCTCTACGTATAGAGGTATCTTTGGAATACTACAAGGTAAATGGCTAAGGTAATTTGGGTATAGTAACAATACTTTGGAGAGTATTTCTACCAAGAGGGGGGGTATTTATACGAGACAACACCACAAGGGGGGGTGTATACACCTCGGCCAACCCCACTTGGAGGGGGGTACTCTAGGGCAGGAGGGGCCTCTGCCGAGGGCCTTCTCAAAGGGGAGGGGACTCTTGGACGAGACACTACAAGAGAGGGAAGGGACTTTCAAGACTTAGGAAAGTTTTTGATGAAGAAGTCTTCAAAGGGGAGAGGTATTTATAGGAAATCAAGGGCCATGATCTAGCCAAGTGGGCAAGTGGAGGGCCAAGATGTGCCCAAGTGCCCCCTAGTCCCTACTCCTTAAAACCCTCACAAAATATCCTACCAACTATGACACCCTTTCGTCCAAGATTACCGCCCCACACTCCACCAACTTGAGGGTGACAAGTGTCGCCCTCTCGTTGGTCCAAAACATTTCGTCTCCCGGAAAAATCCGCAAAAATAAAAATGACATAGCCGAATTTTCCTTCGCAAGTTGTGTAAAACGTTTCGTAAAAAACGACTCTAACCGTGTTGTGCACAAAAATATTCGCCAAGCCTACTTTAAAGCCCAAACTTTTCTACGCACGCCCCACGCATACTACTGAAATACGGTATAACATTCTCCTCTCCTTAGAAACATTCGTCCGAATGTTCCTTCTAAGTCTCAACAAACATGCGCCAAGATAGTCTTCACCGCTATACTTACGAAAACAATCGCCACACCGCCACGTAAAACACTGCGCAAATACTTACATCCAAGTCCACGAGGAAACACCTCTAGCAACACAAAAGCCCTTACCCGAGGTCTAAAATATACTTCCTTCGCACCTTCTCCTTACAAAAGAAATGATCACATCTATGCTCGCAATACATGCTCGCTTCTTCCCTTACGCGTCGTACCCTTCTCGTACACTTGAACATCTTTCTCATAACTTACCACATTTCGCATCGCTTCTGTTTCCAAAATCTCTGGGTTACTACTTCCAACTTGATCATCATTAACTGGGAACACTCTGGATGGATCTCCGATACTCTTCCGAACATAGCAACATGAAAGATCGGACGTACTGCTTCCTACGCCGGACGGCAAAGCTAACTTATAGGCACCCTGGCCTAATCTTCACATGACCTGAAAAGGCCCAAAGTAACTCGGGCTAAGTTTCCTCTGTTTTCCGAATCTCGTCACACCCTTCCGGGGTGTCACCTTCAAGAAGACCCACCGTCAACATCGAATCAATTGACCGACAACTTACACTTCCGCCCCTACGAGACTTCGTAAGGCGATATCCGAATACTGAAATGGTAGTTATAAAAGCACTCCCTCAACAGGAGGCAACAATACTCACAGCTACCCCTGAAATCCAAACACTGGCCCGAGGGCGAATGCACTACTGAGACTCACCTGAGTTCCTAACTCTGCCTGGTAAAACTTCCAGAAAATGAAATAGCCACCACCTGGTCTTCACTGTCTGCCATAAGGTGAAAGTAGGCACCCCGTGCAGCCTTACAACCTTCCTGATAAAAACATCTCGCATAACTCACGAGTAAATGCCTTGATCGAAAGACACGACGGCTGACCCCATCGCCCGACCATCGGTCAACGCATCCACGAACTCGCACGATGGTTAACTAAACTGGGCCTAACACCTCGTGACCTACCACCGCGGATCACCACAACCGACCACCATAAAGCAGTCGCGGGTTGACCCGCGCATGTCCTCAACCCGACCCACTCTCACGTAAAACACTTGCTCCCGATCCGAACAATCTCACTAATCCACGCTACGAAAACCTAGCGGCTTCTTAGCTCAACTACCCTCTTCCTTCCACACTACTCGGGACTTATCACACAAACATATCTCACGTGCACTATGCACTCCGATAAGTGGTCAAACATAAAATAAAATACATCATTTACTCGAGATGGCCTTACCTCTGGGCGTCTCTACGTATAAAACTCTATGGCTCACACTTTCTATCCCCAAATCTTACCCTGTTAACTAACCATGATTCTAATCACAATTTACACAAGGTTAATCGAACGTAACACTTAAGATAAACTCATCTCATCATAATGTACTAATCTCTGAGGTTAAGGATATACCAGATCTACCGCTTCACTCCTTAGTCGTTCTAATCAAACTCGCCTGTAGGCGCATAGCCAGGAAGATGATAAACTACCCACCGATCCTCGGGCTGAGTCCTCCTACTTGCATCCCTCCTACTAGGACATTCTTTCGACACATGGCCCTGACGGCCGCAGGTAAAACAAGTACCAACTAAAAGATGACATTCCCCGGGATGACGTCACACCGCGGAACACTGGGAAAATCAATCCTACCGGCCGGAACCTACGTGTAGCCGCGGAACCTAAGCTCGAGCTCACCAACTCCGCCACCCGAACGTTCAACCCCGCGAGGACCACTGCACCGTGGATGTGCGTATCTAATGGCCGCGAGGCGATTGGCCTCGAAAGTTACCAGGACTCATTGCTCGCCCTCTTCTCGCCTCGTTAACCCACAATCTCTACGCTTGGCTCGCCGCGCATAAGCCCGCATACGTGCCATGCTCAAGCTTCAATCAAGAATTACTCGCACGACCTCTCCTAGATAATCATCAAGACTCGCGGACATCGGTATACTCCGTAGCCAAATCCATAGCTAGTAACAGGTCGCCTTTGCAATCTATATTCTCGCCCCTGGCCGTGGAACGGCGTTCAAATATCATGGCCGCAGAGGAACCGCCGCCGCGGCTAAACTCGCTAGGGCTAGTGACGTCGTAGAACTCCCGAACGAAGCACCTAACTCGGGTGATGGTTGGGCTCAGGCCTCGTAACCCTCTCGCACTTACTCGCAGCCTCGGCCGCTTCGCCTCTGCCCGGTTTGCCTCTACGCGAGGCATAACGGTAGTGGAAAGAAATACGTTAGAGGTCCAACTTACAACACAACTCTAAGGCACGATCTCGAGTGAGAAGAATGGAAACCAATCCTAAATATCCTATAGCCTCTCGATTATTGCGCGTGCACAACACACCGATAATCAAGACTTCATCGATACGGTGCAGACACTTTCCGAGGATTAATCGCTCGATACCACTTTTGTCACAACCCAACCTGCCCGTGGATCGTGCCTTACCCCGCACCCAAGTAGCCATACATCGAGTAATCGGAATATAAAACAAGACATGAATAAAGTGAAGTGAAAAACAGCTTATATGAGAAAATTTGCTTTTCGATAATATATAAAACTTAAATCCAACAAGCATATCCTTTTACACCGCCATAACAAGATTACTGCACTTCTAAGAGTAACATGACAACAATGGCGGACAGGCCCCGCCATACCCCGAATGTAAGCACCTACTACGACATGGACTATACCATCGATAAGCCTCCGAGAAACGGAGCTTCCCAAACGCCGAATCAGACTCGAGAGCTAGGATCAACGATCGCGTACCTCAACTCGCGGATGAACGCAGCCGGGCGAGGTCAAGATAACAGTACCAAGTATGTGAAATCGAAAATATCAGAAATGAAATCATAGTAGTCTATATAAAGCAGAGACATGTATGATAACCAAACTACGATTCACAATAAATAAGCGATATGTCAAGTCGTGACTCACGCCTCAAAGTCATCACTCAAATATAACAACGGGTCTCACGCCGACAACATCAATCATGCGCCGTGGAATACCTTCCTCACCGCCAGCCTATGATATAACAACACCAATGAATACACATGAACACGTGTCCCACCGTGTCATCATAAAACCGTGACGGTAAGTACGAAGGCATAGCCGACTACTAAAACACACAAGATAAACAAGGTCATAAATCAGATTACGAGATCTCTGCATCATTACATGATCAAAGCCGCCACTCGCCCGCAGATCTAATGCGCGCTGCCTAGCCTCGAACTTCCCGCAGCCCGATAGGCCACCCAATGGCCCGCATGCAGGTATTCTCGCATCGAGGGTAGCTACTCCCCAAGATCCGCTCGACTCGCACCGCATAGCCACATGCATCGCATGACCATAAAGGCCGCGACACTAACTCGAGCTCCCGCAGCCCGCATAGGCCCGGGACCCGCATGAGGTATTCTCGAATCATGTGTCACACACTACCGCCCAGTCTACCCCGCATCGTAGGCGACTTAACCTCCGGATGATGTCAAGGTGAGTGGTACAATACCAACATAACGGCTCATAGTTAAATCAGAACGACCGTTCCGGCCCGCATCGTGTCTTATCCCGCACCCTAGTGATACAACATCGAGAAAACCAAATGAAAATAAAACATGAGTCATGAAACAAGAGATATAATAATAAATAAAGCAACCAAAACTGGTTTCAGATATACATAAAACCCGAACAGCTTTAATCTTTACAACCCCGCCTACAACAAGATTACATGCACTTAAGATTTACAACGACTATGACGGACGTGGCCCCGCCATACCCTCGAATGTACAAGAACCTACAACTCGTGGAACACATACCAAAAGATAAGCCTCCAAGAAACGGAGCTTCCCAATACGCTGAATCGTGATCCTAAGAGCGGATCCACGACCGATGTACTCTACTCGCAGATGAACGCAGCCAAGGAGGTCAAGATAACAGTACCAAGTATGTGAAATCAGAAAAGATATCAGAATGAAATCATACTAGTCTATATAAAGCAGAGACATGTATGATAACCAAACTACTGCTCACAACATAAAAGCAAATATGTCCACGGTGACTCACGCCTCAAGTCATCACTCAAATATAACTACGGGTCTCACGCCCACAACATCAATCATGTTCGCATCACGGCCGCATGCCCCGAATTCGCAGACGGCAGACATGTCCATGATGCAACAATAATACCAATGCCCCTACGGCCACATGCCCCGAATTCTACCTCGGTGACACGCCCACGTGACATCAACAATAATATATTGGGTGATCAACCCCGCCGCACGCCACATGCCCCGGAATTCTACCTCGGTGTAGACATGTCCATGTAACCACAATAACAATATATCGTAATCAACCCGACCGCACGGCCGCATGCCCCGACTCAGACGGTAGACATGTCCACGTGACATCAACAACAAGACAAGAATCAAAATGGAAACATACCCGTGGAATTCTCCATCACCGCCAAAGACGCCCAAGTAAGTTCTCAATAAGTCGACCTACTCTATCGAGACGCCAGAATACGTAAATACCACACTTGCACAACAAAGGCTATCATCACAAGCATAGGCAAGTTTCACAACAACAAGCATAGGCAAGTTTCACAACAACAAGCATAGGCAAGTTTCACACAACTCAAAGTACTTTCATTTTATGCCAAAGTCCGTTTTTAACCCCAAAGTACTACATACGTTAAGTTCTTTTTAAAAGAGATCCATTTCTTTTATAAAAGTCACCCGATACCCGTAGTATTAGAATGACCAACCCACCTTCCTTTTCAAAACCAAGTAACAACATTCTTTCCTAAGTTCCAGGTTTGCCTAGTTTCAATTACTCAAGCTTCTCATTTTCAAATGGTTTCATAGTTCCCAAACTTAATCACTTGATTCCTTTTAGAACAATTGAGTAACATATGTCATATATGAGTAGTTTATTCTTGTTTATAACGATCTTATTACAGACCATGATCTAGAAAATGTAATATCATTTTGTCTTATCTTAGCTTCTATGCAGATGGAGGTTTCTACCGGTTTTAATACAACACATCATTATTCAATACATTTTCCTT
This sequence comes from Przewalskia tangutica, assembly GCA_029844215.1. Classification (NCBI taxonomy): domain Eukaryota; kingdom Viridiplantae; phylum Streptophyta; class Magnoliopsida; order Solanales; family Solanaceae; genus Przewalskia; species Przewalskia tangutica. Next base: position 114,009,070 of record CM056718.1, read on the forward strand.
TTATTAACGCCGCAGTTGTCCTGTCGATACACATTCCGATTCCCAAATCAAGAAACATTATCCCTTTAAAACCAAGTACTCATTACTCACGAATGAGGTTTCACACAAACATCCACATTAAAACAAATAAGTTAAGTCTCTTATCTTATAAGATCAAGTCTCTTAACTTCTAACATCAAGAAACCATTTTCACTTACATAAGGTCGTTATAACTAACTTCCCATAAAGCTATTATAACACCCTATGTTTTAAACCAACCAAATCACTTAGCACATGTACGCCTACCGCACTACATAGTTCACAACAATCATGCTAGAAAAGATAGGAAGAGGTTCACATACCTCGCGACGATTTATCGACAATAAGCAAAATGCTCCAAGTACTACAACCTCATAGCCCTTTCCACTCTCGAGTAGAATACGCTACTCTTAGTACTTTCACCTATAAAGGTCAAAACGCCTATTAACCCCAAAACACAAGTTTCTATCTTTCTATAGAAAATTCGAAGATTTTCCCGCAACAACAGAAATCTCCTCCTCTATCGAGGCCGGCCACTACCAAGCCAACCACGTGTGGTTTACACGCCTACCCGACGTACAATTCTACTCGAATACTACACAAGTCTCATCGCAATACACCCCTATGTAAATACAGCTGATCAGCTTTATTCTTCAGCTTAAGTCAAAAGACATTGCCGAATACTAAGTATAGTTCCATATATAGTATACTTCAACTATATATTCTAACAAACATGTAATTTCCAATTACAATAGGACAAGATAATTACCTCGACAAGCCCAAAATTATCCAAGTTATAATGTCGATCCCGAGCAAGGTTTAGCTCCACCCGCGCTCCAAACCACTCCAAACAACCCTTAGAAGTTCTAACTAACTTCTACTCAAATACTTCAACCAACTATGAAGATTTCCTGTGGTTTCGGTTTGAGACTAAAAAGGACAAAAGGTAGTATTTCCTGACTCTACGTAAAGAGGTATCTTTGGAATGCTACAAGGTACAAGGCTAAGGTATTTTGGGCATTATAACAATACTAGGAGTATTTCAATACCACAAGGAGGGTATTATACGAAAACAACTAGCAGTGGTACCCCACCACTAGCACCACAGCTGGGAGGACTCTCGCCAAAGGCCTTAACTAGGAGTGGGGCTTGACGAGAGTCAAACAAGAGGAGAGGGAAGGATAGCAAGACTTGGAACATTTTTGACGAATGAAGTCTTCTGCCAAGGGGGTATTTATAGCAAACCAAAAGCCAACCAACGCCAAGATCAAGCCATGTGCAAGGCAAGTGTAAGGCCAAGATCAAGCCAAGTGCACCCTAGACCCTACTCCTTAAAACCTCACAAATATCTACACAAATATCAACCACAACTTGCCCCTCAATTCGGCCGCCCCACACGCTTCATCATGAGGTGACACACGCCACCCTCCCGTTGGTCCGTATGTTTCGCCTCTGAAAAATCCGCAAAAATACAAAACGACATAGCCGAATTTTCCTTCGCAAGTTACGCGAAAACGCTTCGCCGAAAAACGACTTAACCAAAGTGTCAGGCACAAATGTAAATCGCCATGGTGCCACATGGGGTGACACGTGTCGCCCCGATTCGCCTGCAATATTTCGTCTTCCAAAATATCCAAAATACCGGAAATCTCAAAACAAAGTGGGCCTACAAAATCAGAATTTCTCCCGTGGCCCCACGTGACCATTTCCAAAATAAAATCTCAAAATTCTAATATAATCTATGAAGTCCAAATACCAAACTGGGAATCCACCCCATTAACGAACCTTTTTCTTCACAAATAACCTAAACTTTTCCGCTAAAAACTCACATCTTTCTTTCTTTCAAAATTTCACCAGACTTCGCACGCACGTCCTCACATACATACCCTCGCAACTACGGGTATAACATTCTCCCTCCTTAGAAACATTCGCCCCGAATGTTCCTTCTCAAGACTGATATCGATGAAGTTCCTCTAACAAGTTGCCAACGCCACGCCGCCACGAGATAACACACGCTATCTTCCTCCCTTACTGTCAGACTTCTCAACACTCGAACTCTCCCAAGACGTACCATACTTCACCATTACTTGCTCTCGAAAATCTCCGAGTCACTACCTCCAAACTTGGTCATCTTACTAACCTCAAACTTCCTTAAGGCCATTCCCGCCTTTACGAACCGCTTCGTCGAACGCGCCCACGAACTCATACGCTGGTCACACAAACTGGGCCTAGCATCCTCGTGACCCTACCACCGCGACCACCTAATCGACCCCACCCCAAACCGGTTACGGTTGACCCGCAAATGGTCCTCAACCCGACCCCAACCGCCAAACTCTTGTTCCCGATCCTAACAATCTTACTAATTCACATCATGAAAGCTACCACTTCCATCTCACACTACCCACGGACTTATCACACAAATAAATCCCACGTATACTACTACTCGATAAGTGGTCAAAAATAAATCTTTAACTCAAGACGACCTTACCCCTAAGGTCTCGCCGTGACATAGTCTAAGGTTCACACTTACCATGCCCCCACACGTATCCTCCCAACTAAGCATGTTTACTAACTCACAATTAACACAACGCTATTCGCATAGCACATAATAATGAGACCATCATAACAAGCATACCAAAACTCTAGAGGGTTAAGGATATACCGGCTACCGCCTCCACTCTAATCATAGCCCACTGCAGGCGCATAACCGTAGGCGGCGAACCACCCATCGATCCGGTAGTCGAGTCGTAACATCCGTATACCCTTGGCCTGACAGCTTCGCAAATGGCCCCGCTGGCCGCAAAATAACAAGCTCCCCGCACCACGACACTCCCGAAATGCGGTCTACCACATCGACCACACCGAGGTAGGTGACCGTGATCCGCCAACACCCTTACTTCCTCGAAACTCAACCTCGAGCCCTCGACCGCTTCCCGAATACTCAAGGTTGCGAGGACCACTCAGACCGGGCGAGGTACAAAACTAGTATGTTGGCCGAGGCGGTCCGCCGAAGTCACCAGGACCTCGTTGTTCTCGCCTCTTCGCCGATCTTCGTCATTCCGCCGACCTCTCCGTGCCTCACATCCCAAACAGATGAGCTCGCACGCGGCAATGTCCATGCCCTACCGGCGGCTACTCCCGAACATGCCTCGACATGTAATCATCGAGCTCAGAATATATCGGTGCACTCGATCCTCCATACTAGCTACCAACGCCGACGCATCGCCAATGAGTCGAACTCACATTGTACTCCCGAACCGCACGCCCGCCTCGTTTAAGCATCAAAATCTGTTTACCGCGTTCTCTCATCTCGCGGAGGCAAGAAGCGCGAGGAAAGCCCCAAAACTCATCCCATACCGCTGGAGTGCATGCTCTCCCGAAAGCTCCCATGAATCAAACCAATCGATCATGCGGATCACGCAAACCGATGCGAACCAAAGGTCACAGACTCGGTCTCAAGCCTCGATCACCCGCACGATCCGTCAGAATCGCCGGATGAACTCTCGCGGATCATCCTCGTGCCTCACCCATAAAACTCGCGGGCTACAACTCGTAAAGTCCCGTAGCCTCAAACTATTCGCCGGGGTGAACCATCAGCTATCGAATCGAATCGCCAGATCCAAATTTATCTCATATTCTGCCACGACTCGCCAAGAATCGCCATCTCTTGTAACCCATCTCTCCGCCTGCATCGCGGATCGAGGCTCGTGCATCAGAGTCTCATCGCCCACGGCCGCGCCTAAATCTCGCTGGGCCGGCGCCACAAAACCCGCCGCTCAAGCACAACTCAGTGTCGCCCGGCTCGCGCACTTCCTCAGATCTCACTAGCAGCACTCTACCGCTTTGCCCTTCCGGGCTCGCTGCTTTCATGGAGGCATAATCGGTAAAACGAGATACGCTGAGGGTCCAACTTACAACACGCCTCTAAGGCACGATCTCGTAATGAGAAAATGGAAACTAATCCTAAATGTCTCGCAGCCTCTCGATTATAGATGGTGCACAACACATCGATAATCAAGACTTACTAGACACGGTCAGAGACACTTTCCGAGGATTAATCGCTCGATACCACTTTTGTAACGACTGCCCGGCCCGCATCGTGTCTTATCCCGCACCCTAGTGATACAACATCGAGAAAACCAATGAAAATAAAACATGAGTCATGAAACAAGAGATATAATAATAAACAAAGCAACCAAAACGGCTTTTCAGATATACATAAAACCCAATAGCTTTAATCCTTTACAACCCCGCCACAACAAGATTTACTGCACTTAAGATTTACAACGACTATGACGGACAGTGGCCCCGCCATACCCCGAATGTACAAGAACCTACAACTCGTGGAACACATACTAAAAGATAAGCCTCCAAGAAACGGAGCTTCCCAATACGCCAATCAGTGATCCTAAGAGCGGATCCACGATCGATGTACTCTACTCATGCAGATGAACGCAGCCTCGGGCGAGGTCACTACAACAGTACCAAGTATGTGAAATCAGAAAGATATCAGAATGAAATCATACTAGTCTATATAAAGCAGAGACATGTATGATAACCAAACTACGCTTCACAACATAAAAGCAACATGTCGATCGGTGACTCACGCCTCAAGTCATCACTCAAATATAACTACGGGTCTCACGCCCACAACATCAATCATGTTCGCATCACGGCCGCATGCCCCGAATTCTCAGACGGCAGACATGTCCATGATGCAACAATAATACCAATGCCCCACGGCCACATGCCCCTAATTCTACCTCGGTAGACACGCCCATGTGACATCAACAATAATATACTGGTGATCAACCCCGCCGCACGCCACATGCCCCTAATTCTACCTCGTAGACATGTCCATGTAACCACAATAACAATATATCGTAATCAACCCGACCGCACGGCCGCATGCCCCTAATTCGTGACGGCAGACATACGTCCATGTGACATCAACAACAAGACAAGAATCAAAATGGAAACATACCCGGAATTCTCCATCACCGCCAAAGACGCCCAAGTAAGTTCTCAATAAGTCGACCGCCTCTATCGAGAGACGCCAGAATACGTAAATACCACACTTGCACAACAAAGGCTATCATCACAAGCATAGGCAAGTTTCACAACAACAAGCATAGGCAAGTTTCACAACAACAAGCATAGGCAAGTTTCACACAACTCAAAGTACTTTCATTTTATGCCAAAGTCCTGTTTTTAACCCCAAAGTACTACATACGTTAAGTTCTTTTAAAAGAGATCCATTTCTTTATAAAAGTCACCCGATACCCGTAGTATTAGAATGACCAACCCACCTTCCTTTTCAAAACCAAGTAACAACATTCTTTCCTAAGTTCCAGCTTGCCTAGTTTCAATTACTCAAGCTTCTCATTTTCAAATGGTTTCATAGTTCCCAAACTTAATCACTGATTCCTTTTAGAACAATTGAGTAACATATGTCATATATGTGAGTAGTTTATTCTTGTTTATAACGATCTTATTACAAAGAACCATGATCTAGAAAATGTAATATCATTTTGTCTTATCTTAGCTTCTATGCAGATGGAGGTTTCTACCGGTTTTAATACAATACATCATTATTCAATACATTTTCCTTTTATTAACGCCGCAGTTGGTCCTGTCGATACACATTCCGATTCCCAAATCAAGAAACATTATCCCTTTAAAAACCAAGTACTCATTACTCACGAATGAGGTTTCACACAAACATCCACATTAAAACAAATAAGTTAAGTCTCTTATCTTATAAGATCAAGTCTCTTAACTTCTAACATCAAGAAACCATTTTCACTTACATAAGGTCGTTATAACTAACTTCCCATAAAGCTATTATAACACCCTATGTTTTAAACCAACCAAATCACTTAGCACATGTACGCTTCACCGCACTACATAGTTCACAACAATCATGCTAGAAAAGATAGAAGAGGTTCACATACCGCGACGATTTATCGACAATAAGCAAAATGCTCCAAGTACTACAACTCTAGCCCTTTCCACTCCTCGAGTAGAATACGCTACTCTTAGTACTTTCACCTATAAAGGTCAAAACGCCTATTAACCCCAAAACACAAGTTTCTATCTTTCTATAGAAAATTCAAAGACTCTCCCCGCAACAACAGAATCTCCTCCTCTATCGAGGCCGGCTACCAAGCCAACCAGTGGGTTTACACGCCTACCCGGACGTGTACAATTCTACTCAAGAATACTACACAAGTTCATCGCAATACACCCCATGTAAATACACATTCAGCTTCTTTATTCTTCAGCTTAAGTCAAAAGACATTGCCGAATACTAAGTATAGTTCCATATATAGTATACTTCAACTATATATTCTAACAAACATGTAATTTCCAATTACAATAGAGGACAAGATAATTACCTCGACAAGCCCAAAATTATCCAAGTTATAATGTCGATCCCGAGCAAGGTTTAGCTCCACCGTGCGCCCAAACCACTCCAAACAACCCTTAGAAGTTCTAACTAACTTCTACTCAAATACTTCAACCAACTATGAAGATTTCCTTAGGGTTTCTGGCTGAGACTAAAAAGGACAAAAGGTAGTATTTCCTGACTCTACGAAAGAGGTATCTTTGGAATGCTACAAGGTACAAGGCTAAGGTATTTGGGCATTATAACAATACTGTGGAGTATTTCAATACCACGTGAGTGGTATTATACGAAACAACTAGGCAGTGGGTACCCTACCTAGCACCACAAAGGGAGGGGACTCTCTACCAAAGGCCTTAACTAGGAGTGGCTCTTGGACGAGAGTCAAACAAGAGGAGAGGGAAGGATAGCAAGACTTGGAACATTTTTGACGAATGGTCTTCTGCCAAGCGGTATTTATAAGAAACCAAAAGCCAACCAACGCCAAGATCAAGCCATGTGCAAGGCAAGTGTAAGGCCAAGATCAAGCCAAGTGCACCCTAGACCCTACCCTTAAAACCCTCACAAATATCTACACAAATATCAACCACAACTTGCCCCCTCACCGGCCAAGTCACGCCCCACATGTTTCCATTGCAGGTGACACATGTCACCCTCCCGCTGGTCCGTATGTTTCGCCTCTCGAAAAATCCGCAAAAATACAAAACGACATAGCCGAATTTTCCTTCGCAGTTACGCGAAAACGCTTCGTCGAAAACGACTCTAACCGTGTTGCCATGACAAATGTAAATCGCCATGGTGCCACATGGGGTGACACGTGTCGCCCCGATTCGCCTGCAATATTTCGTCTTCCAAAATATCCAAAATACCGGAAATCTCAAAAACAAAGGGCTCTACAAAATCAGAATTTCTCCCGTGGCCCCACGTGACCATTTCCGAAAATAAAATCTCAAAATTCTAATATAATCTATGAAGTCCAAATACCAAATCTGGGAATCCAATTCCCATTAACGAACCTTTTTCTTCACAAATAACCGGAAACTTTTCCGCCGAAAACTCACATCTTTCTTTCTTTCAAAATTTCAGCCGTACTCTCGTACGTACGTCCTCACATACATACCCTGCAACTACGGGGTATAACATAAACAACTTAAGCGCAATCGAGGGAAAACCCCTTTACACAAACATCACAAGATAATAACACACGTAGCATCCTAGCATGTTTACTTATCAAATCAACAAGAAAGTATTACAAGGCTATCACAAACCAACACAATCAAGTTATTCACACAAGGTACTTTCTACTATATGATTAACAAGATCGGGTTTTTATCCCCAAAGTACTTCATACAATAACTCTTTAAGAGATCTGTTCTTTCACAAATAGTCACACAATACTCGTAGTATATAAAAATAGGGTGACTATCTTTTGAAGTAAACCAAAACACTTCTCTTTGTAAAATCAAGTAACAACATTATTTTCCAAACGTTCAAGTTTGCCTAATTTCAAATGTTCAAGTTTCTCATTTTTCGAAAGGTTTCGTAGTTCATAGTCTTAATCACTTAATGATATAATTCTCCTTTAAAACGATTTGAGAAACATATGTCTTATATGTGAGTGGGTTATTCTTGTTTATAACAATCTTATTAAAGCAGCCATGATCTAGGAAATGTAATATCATTTTGTCTCATCTTAACTTCTATGCAGATGAAATTTTCTACTGGTTTTAATAATACTTAATTATTCAGTACATTTTCTTTTATTAGCGCTGCAATGGTTTGTTCGATACTTATTCTGATTTCCGAAATCAGTAAAACATTAACCCATTTTAAAAACCACGTACTCATTACTCACGAATGAGGTTTCACACTTATTAACAAAATTCATATTAATTCCTTTAAGTCAAGTCTCTTATCTTTTAAGATCAAGTCTCTTAACTTCTAAAATTAATAAACCATTCTTTTATCTTTCTTAAGTCGTTATACCTAACTTCCCATAAAGCTAGTATAACTCTTAAGTTTTAAAACCAAGTATTACTCTTCATTAAAAATGATTCAAGATTCTTTGAATTACTTCAAGATTATTCAAAGCTTAAGTCAAAAGACATTGCCGTAATTATTATTCGCTTAACACACGCATTTCTACCGCACTATATATACTTTAAAATATCATGATCAAGAGTATAGGAAGAATCACATACCTCGCGACGATTATCGACTATAAGCAAAACGCCCACGCTATAACCCGCTAGCCTTGTCCACCTTCCAAGTAGCACATGCTACTCGCAGAACATTCAACCAATAAAGGCTATCACCATCAGAATACAAATTCTAAGTAAGTACAGCTCAAACTTTTACCTATATATATTCTTCTGATGTGAATTCGTTCAAGTCTTTTCTCAGAATAACCTTCTATTACGCTTCAATTCTCTTCTATGAATCTTATATTCATTTCTATACACTACAAGATGTAATTTCCATTTACAATAGAAGGACAAGAGTATTTACCTCGATAAGCCCAAAATTATCCGAGTATAAATGTCGATCCCGAGCAACGCTTAGCTCCAACCTCGGCGCCCAACCCGCTCCAAACAACCCTTAGAAGTTCTACGCAACTTCTACTTAACACTTCAACCGACTATGAAGGTTTTCCTTGTGGTTTCGGTTTGAGACAAAAAGACATAAGGTAGTATTTCCTGCTCTACGATAGATGTATCTTTGGAATACTACAAGGTAAATGGCTAAGGTAATTGGGTATAGTAACAATACTTTGGAGAGTATTTCTACCAAGAGGGGTATTTATACGAGACAACACCACAAGTGTATACCCTCTACCAACCCCACTCAGAGTGGGGTACTCCTGCAAGTGGAGGGCTCTCGGCCGGGCCTTCTCAGCGAGGAGGGACTCTGGACGAGACACTACAAGAGAGTGGGAAGGGACTTTCAAGACTTAGGAAAGTTTTAGGATGAAGAAGTCTTCAAAGGGAGTGGTATTTATAGGGAAATCAAGGCCATGATCTAGCCTGGGTGGCAAGTGGAGGCCAAGATGTGCCCAAGTGCCCCTAGTCCCTACTCCTTAAAACCCTCACAAAATATCCTACCAACTATGGCACCCTTTCGCCAAGCTACCACTCACACTCCACCAACTCGAGGGTGACAAGTGTCGCCTCTCGTTGGTCCAAAATGTTTCGCCTCTCTGAAAAATCCGCAAAAATAAAAATAACATAGCCGAATTTTCCCTTCGCAGTCAGGTAAAACGCTTCATTTAAAAACGACTCTAACCGGGTGTTGTGCACAAAAATATTCGCCAAGCCTACTTTAAAGCCCAAACTTTTCTACGCACGCCCCACGCATACTACTGAAATACGGTATAACATTCTCCTTCCTTAGAAACATTCGTCCGAATGTTCCTTCTAAGTCTCAAACAAACATGCGCCAGTATAGTCTTCACTGCTATACTTACGAAAACAATCCTGCCACACCTGGCCACAGAAACACCTGCGCAAATACTTACATCCAAGTCCACGAGGAAACACCTCTAGCAACACAAAAGCCCTTACCCGAGGTCTAAAATATACTTCCTTCGCACCTTCTCCTTACAAAAGAAATGATCACATCTATGCTCGCAATACATGCTCGCTTCTTCCCTTACGCGTCGTACCCTTCTCGTACACTTGAACATCTTTCTCATAACTTACCACATTTCCGTTACTGCTTCTGTTTCCAAAATCTCTGGGTTACTACTTCCAACTTGATCATCATTAACTGGGAACACTCTGGATGGATCTCCGATACTCTTCCGAACATAGCAACATGAAAGATCGGACGTACTGCTTCCTACGCCGGACGGCAAAGCTAACTTATAGGCACTCGCCTAATCTTCACATGACTAAAAGGCCCAAAGTAACTCGCTAAGTTTCTCGCTTTCAATCTCGCCACACCCTTCCGGTGTCACCTTCAAGAAGACTCCACCGCCAACATCGAATCAATTGACCAAGAACTTACACTTCCGCCTACGAGGATTCATAAGGCGATATCCGAATACCAAATGGTAGTTATAAAAGCACTCCTCAACAGAGGCAACAATACTCACTACCCTCAAATCCAAACACCGGCCCGAGGCGAACGACCATCGAGACTCACCTGAGTTCCTAACTCTTCCTGGTATAACTTCCAGAAAACGAAATAGCCACCACCTAGGCTTCACTGTCTGCCATAAGGTGAAAGTAGGCACCCCGTGCAGCCTTACAACCTTCCTGATAAAAACATCTCGCATAACTCTCACGAGTAAATGCCTTGATCGAAAGACACGACGGCTGACCCCATCGCCCGACCATCGTTGAACGATCCACGAACTCGCACGATGGTTAACTAAACTCGCCTAACACCTCGTGACTTACCACCGCGGGATCACCACAAACCGACCCCACCATAAACAGGTCGCGGGTTGACCCGCGGCATGGCCTCAACCCGACCCACTCTCACGTAAAACACTTGCTCCCCGATCCGGAACAATCTCACTAATCCACGTTACGAAAACCTAGCGGTCTTCTTAGCTCAACTACCCTCTTTCCTTCCACACTACTCAGGGACTTATCACACAAACATATCTCACGTGCACTATGCACTCCGATAAGGGTCAAACATAAAATAAAATACATCATTTACTCGAGATGGCCTTACCTCTAAGGTCTCTACGTATAAAACTCTAAGGCTCACACTTTCTCTATCCCCCAAATCTTACCCGGTTAACTAACTATGATTCTAATCACAATTTACACAAGGTTAACTGAACGTAACACTTAAGATAAACTCATCTCATCATACGTACTAATCTCTAGAGGGTTAAGGATATACCTGTATCTACTGCTTCACTCCCCTTAGTCGTCTAATCAAACCCGCCTGTAGGCGCATAGCAGTGGAAGATGATAAACTACCCACCGATCCCAAGGCCGAGTCCTCCTACTTGCATCCTCCTACTAGGACATTCTTTCGACACATGGCCCCAAGCGCCGCAGTAAAACAAGTACCAACTAAAAGATGACATTCCCGACGACGTCACACCGTGAACACCGGGAAAATCAATCCACTGGCCGGAACCTACGTAGCCGCGGAACCTAAGCTCGAGCTCACCAACTCCGCTACTCCCGAACGCTCAACCCCGCGAGGACCACTCGTGACCGTGGATGTGCGTATCTAATTGGCCGCGAGGCGATTGGCCTCGAAAGTTACCAAAGGACTCGCTGCTCGCCCTCTTCTCGCCTGGTTAACCCACAATCTCTACGCTTGGCTCGCCGCGCATAAGCCCGCATACGTGCCATGCTCAAGCCTAATCAAGAATTACTCCCGCACGACCCTCTCCTAGATAATCATCAAGACTCGCGCAGACATCGGTATACTCTCGGTAGCCAAATCCATAGCTAGTAATGTGGTCGCTTTGCAATCTATATTCTCTCGCCCTGGCCGTGGAATCAAGGTTCAAATATCATGGCCGCAGAGGAATCGCCGCCATAAACTCGCTAGGCTAGTGACGCCGCAGAACTCCCGAACGAAGCACCTAACTCAGTGATGGTTGGGCCTCGTGCCTCGTAACCCTCGCACTCTACTCGCAGCCTCCTCGCTTGCCTCCCTGCCGGTTTGCCCTACGCGAGGCATAGCGGTGGAAAGAAATACGTTAGAGGGTCCAACTTACAACACACTCTAAGGCACGATCTCAGAGTGAGAAGAATGGAAACTAATCCTAAATATCCTATAGCCTCCGATTATTGGTGTGCGCGCACAACACACCGATAATCAAGACTTCATCGATACGGCTCAGACACTTTTCGAGGATTAATCGCTCGATACCACTTTTGTCACGACCAACCTGCCCGTGGATCGTGCCTTACCCCGCACCCAAGTAGCCATACATCGAGTAATCACGAATATAAAACAAGACATGAATAAAGTGAAGTGAAAACAGCTTATATGAGAAAATTTGCTTTTCTAAGATAATATATAAAACTTAAATCCGAACAGCTACATCCTTTACAAACTCCGCCACAACAGATTACATGCACTTCTAAGAGTAACATGACAACAATGGCGGACAGGCCCCGCCATACCCTGAATGTAAGCACCTACTACGACAGGACTATACCATCGATAAGCCTCCGAGAAACGAGCTTCCAAACGTCGAATCAGGACCCGAGAGCTAGGATCAACGATCGCGTACCTCAACTCGCAGATGAACGCACTTCAAGGAGGTCGATAACAGTACCAAGTATGTGAAATCAAAAATATCAGAAATGAAATCATAGTAGTCTATATAAAGCAGAGACATGATAACCAAACTACGCTCACAATAAATAAGCGATATGTCAAGTCAGGGACTCACGCCCTCAAAGTCATCACTCAAATATAACAATGGGTCTCACGCCGACAACATCAATCATGCCCGTGGAATACCTTCCTCACTGCCGGCAGTCTATGATATAACAGCACCAAGGAATACACATGAACACCAGGTCCCACCTGTGTCATCATAAAACCGTACGGGGTAAGTACGAAGGCATAGCCGACTACTAAAACACACGCATAAACAAGGTCATAAATCAGATCATGAGATCTGTCTAGATCATCACATGATCAAAGCCGCCACTCGCCCGCAGATCTAATGCGCGTTCAGCCCTGGAACTTCCCGCAGCTCCGCATAGGCCACTCCAATGGCCCGCATGAGGTATTCCCCGCATCGAGGGTAGCTACTCCCCGGCATCCGCCTGGACTCGCAGTCCGCATGGCCACATAGACCGCATGACCATAAAGGCCGCACACTAACCTGGAGCTCCCGCAGCTCCGCATAGGCCCCCGGGACCCGCATGAGGTATTCTCGAATCATAGGTCACACAGACCCGCCTGAGTCTACCCCGCATCGTAGGCGCCTTAACCTCCGGGATGATGTCAAGGTGATTGGTACAATACAAACATAACGGCTGATAGTTAAACAACTTAAGCGCAATCGAGGAAAAACCCCTTTACACAAACATCACAAGATAATAACACACGTAGCATCCTAGCATGTTTACTTATCAAATCAACAAGAAAGTATTACAAGGCTATCACAAACCAACACAATCAAGTTATTCACACAAGGTACTTTCTACTATATGATTAACAAGATCGGGTTTTTATCCCCAAAGTACTTCATACAATAACTCTTAAGAGATCTGTTTTTCACAAATAGTCACACAATACTCGTAGTATATAAAAATAAGGTGACTATCTTTTGAAGTAAACCAAAACACTTCTCTTTGTAAAATCAAGTAACAACATTATTTTCCAAACGTTCAAGTTTGCCTAATTTCAAATGTTCAAGTTTCTCATTTTTCAAAGGTTTCAGAGTTCATAGTCTTAATCACTTAATGATTTAATTCTCCTTTAAATCGATTTGAGAAAAATATGTATTATATGTGAGTGGGTTTTTCTTGTTTATAAAAATATTATTAAAGCAAATTGATCTAGGAAATGTAATATCATTTTGTCTCATCTTAGCTTCTATGGAGGTTTCTAATGGTTTTAATAATACATAATTATTCAAGACATTTCCTTTTATTAGCGCTGCAATGGTTTGTTCGATACTTATTCGATTTCAAATCAAGAAACATTAACCCATTTTAAAACCACGCACTCATTACTCACGAATGAGGTTTCATACTTATTAACAAAATTCATATTAATTCCTTTAAGTCAAGTCTCTTATCTTTTAAGATCAATTCTCTTAACTTCTAAAATTAATAAACCATTCTTTTATCTTTCTTAAGCCGTTATACCTAACTTCCCATAAAGCTAGTATAACTCTTAAGTTTTAAAACCAAGTATTACTCTTCATAAAAATGATTCAAGATTCTTTGAATTACTTCAAGATTATTCAGCTTAAGTCAAAAGACATTGCCGTAATTATTATTCGCTTAACACACGTACTTCTACCGTACTATATATACTTTAAAATATCATGCTCAAGAGTATAGGAAGAATCACATACCTCGCGACGATTATCGACTATAAGTAAAACGCTCCACGGCTACAACCCGGCTAGCCTTGTCCACCTTCCAAGTAGCACATGCTACTCGCAACATTCAACCAATAAAGGCTATCACCATCAGAATACAAATCCTAAGTAAGTACAGTTCAAACTTTTACCTATATATATTCTTCTGATGTGAATTCAGTTCAAGTCTTTTCTGTAATAACCTTCTATTACAGTTCAATTCTCTTCTATGAATCTTATATTCATTTCTATACACTACAGTATGTAATTTCCATTTACAATAGAAGGACAAGAGTATTTACCTCGAAATTGGTATTGTTGAACTCAAGGTGGCCGAATTTGGACTTATAGTTTGTATTAGTTTGTTATCGTTTGTGGGGCGGAATTTTACACGTCTAGTAGGCGTGTAATCCCCTATTGATTAATTGCTTTGATTGTGCCTTAAATGTGGCGTGTTTGGTTATTGTATTCGGCCTTGAAAAAGGTGGCAAGTTAGTAAAAACAAAGGAGGTGCTGTCCGATTTTCCGTAGGATTTAGCGACTTGACACTTATAATATTCTACGTTTGAAGTAAGGCCTTAATAGATGTATTGTGAATATTATAGGTTGACATACTACGGGCGGGACTTTGTACTTGGCAAGTGGTTTGACCCGGCGAGGTATGTAGAACTTTTCCTATCCGTTGAGCATGACTAGTTACACGTATATAGTACGGTAGACGTACAAGAGCTTGATATCCTTTACTAGTTTATTGAATGGCCAAGTCGGGTGAGTTAGGAGATTAACTCACTTCTTTGAAAGTATTAAGGATGTCTAATGTTTTATTAAGGTTAAGGGACTCGAAGAGTTTTAAAGTATGTGATACTTGTTCTGTTTTAAACGTATAAGTCCCTTGGATAGGAAATTGTATTTGGCTAAGGTATAAAGTGAATATAACGACTTTATGGGGAGTTGATTATATTTGCTTTATGGAAAGATAAATGACTTGTTCTAATGAAAAGGCAATTTGATTTTAAGGCATCAATTGCCTAAGGTTTTATAATAAAAGGAGTCACTTGATTTTAGAAACCTAACTTTATGTCTAAAGGTATTGTGACTTGTCTTGAAAAGAGATTTTGACTTGATACTACGGTTTATAGTATCTATGAAGTTCTATCTGAAAATGAGTCATTTTTAAAAGGTTGAAGTACGTAGTACTTTGGGTTAAATTCTGATTTTTATAAAAGACACATAGTGCCTTAAGTAAACTAAAATGAGAGTGTAGACGAATAAGACTAATAAGAAGTTAGGGGGATTTCTAACTTGCTTATTTATTGTATGATGGCCGGTTGAGATAGGGTAAGAGTATAAGTGAGGGGTAAACCCCCAAGACGCTATACCACCTTCTCCGTGATAAGAGTATAAATGGCGGGTAAACCCCAAGACGTTATACCACTGCTTTATTACCTTTCCAGGTAAGAGTATAAATAGCGGCAAACCCCAAGACGTTATACCACCCGCCTGTGGTAAGAGTATAAATGAGGGGTAAGAACCCTAAGACGTTATACCACATGTTTCTATGGGTTCGCTACCCATGATTTGATCGGGAGTCTCCTATTGTGATGTTGTACGTATTCCTTTGATTTACTCTCATTGTTAGTAAGGCACCGTAATCGTAATTACGTTATCATACATGTCTCCCGCTTTGTTTTAAACTTATGTTGTAATTACGATTTTCCGCTTTACATACTCGGTACATATTTGTAATCGAATTTCTTCCTGGCCGCGTCATGCCGCAGAAAGTGGTAAGGTGGCGGATCAACATTCTTAGGATCACTTATCTGATGACAGAAGCTCCATTTATCCGGAGGCTTGTCTCTTTTGGTACAGTCTTTTCCCTGGTGTTGTAGATTTATGTACATTCGTGGTATGGCGGCCCTGTCCCACCACGATTGTTATTCCTAGGTTTGTATTCACATACGTGGTCAGTAAGAATCGATGTTCTGATTGTACTTTTGATTTTGTTATATATATTGGAACGCGGCCTTATCGGCTAGCCTGGGATGTTTAATAGTTACACATGGGGTTATGTTGTGTATGTTCGCCGCTATTCTCTCGATGTATACAACAGGGTGCCTGTAGTGGCACCGGGCCGTGATCCGGTCGTCGACAAGAATCCTATTGTTGATTGCATTGATTGGGCCTTAAATGTGGCGTGTTTGGTTATTGAATTCGGCCTTGAAAAAGGTGGCAAAGTTAGTAGAAACAAATGAGGTGCTGTCCGATTTTCCGTAGAATTTAGCGTCTTTACACTTATAATATTCTACGTTTGAAGTAAGGCGTTAATAGACGTATTGTGGATATTATAGGTTGACATACTACGGGCGGGATTTTGTACTTGGCAAGTGGTTTGACCCGAAGAGGTATGTAGAACTTTCCTATCTTTTGAGCATGACTAGTTGCACGTATATAGTACTAGAGACGTCAAGACCTTGATATCCTTTACTAGTTTTATGAATAGCCAAGTCGGGTGAGTTAGGAGATTAACTCACTTCTTTGAAAGTATTAAGGATGTATTAAGTTTTATTAAAGTTAAGGGACTTGAAGAGTTTTAAAGTATGTGATACTTGTTTCGTTTTAAACGTATAAGTCCCTTGGATAGGAAATTATATTTGGCTAAGGTATAAAGTGAATATAACGACTTTATGGGAAGTTGGTTATATTAGCTTTATGGAAAGATAAATGACTTGATTTAATAAAAGGAAATTTGATTTTAAGGCATCAATTGCCTAAGGTTTTATAAGAAAATGAGTCACTTGATTTAGAAACCTAACTTTATTTCTAAATGTATTGTGACTTGTCTTGAAAAGTAATTTTGACTTGATACTACGGTTAATAGTATCTTGGAAGTTTTATACGAAAAAGAGTCATTTTTAAAAAGAGTGGAAGTATGTAGTACTTGGGTTAAATTCCCGGATTTTTTATAAAAGATATGCTAGTGCCTTAAGTAAACTAAAATGAGAGTGTATATGAAAAAGGCTAATAAGAAGTTAGGGGGATTTCTTAACTTGCTTATTTATTGTATAATAAGCCGGTAGTGCTTATATTATGTATGATAAGTCGGTAGGGCTTATGTTATGTATGATGGTCGGTTGAGATAGGGTAAGAGTATAAATGAGGGGTAAACCCCCAAGATCGTTATACCACCTTCTCCAGGGTAAGAGTATGAATGAGGGGCAAGCCCTAAGATCGTCATACCACCTTCTTCAGGGTAAGAGTATAAATGAGGGGTGAATCCCCAAGATCGTTATACCACCTGTTCCGTGGATTTGCTACCCACGATGAGAGGAATACCTCATGCGAGTCCTTATGGGCTTATGCGGGTGAAATAGTCCCATGCGGGCGGGTACAACCTATCCGAGGAATACCTCATGCGGGTCCACACGACCTATGCGGGTGAAATAGTCCCAGGAGTAGGATTGCTTAATGATACTGCGGGCGGATGGTCCTGCTTTGATCGTGAGCTTCCTATTTTTATGTTGTACGTATACTCTTAGTTACTCTAATTGTTAGTAAGGCACTGTGTACTGTAATTTTATTATCATACATGTCTCCGGCTTTGTTTTAAACTTATGATGTAATTACAGTATTTTCCAGTTTTACATACTTAGTACCTATTGCATCGACTTCTTCTGGCCGCGTTCACGCCGCAGTAGGTAAAGCAGTGGTGGATCCTCATTCTTAAGATCACTTATCAGACGTCAGAAGCTCCATTTCTCCGAAGGCTTGTCTTTTTGGTACAGTTTTTCCCTGATGTTGTAGATTTATGTACATTCAGGGGTATGGCGGGGCCTTGTCCCGCCACAGTTGTTATTCCTAGAGGTCTGTAGTCACATGTTGTGGTTTGGGGCTGTAAGAACCGTGTTGTACAGTTTTTCTTATTGATTATGCATATTTTATGGAAGGCGGCCTTATCGGCTAGCCTGTGATATTATTGTTTAAAAATGTTGCATGTTGTGTATGTTCCGCTGCTATTCTCTGATGTATACCTGAACGGGGTGCCCAGGTAGGGCACCAGTCGTGGCCCCGGGGTCGGGTCGTGACATCCATGCTTTGATATCCATGAGGTCTAAGCCTCCTTCAGATTGAGGCACACAAATTTCATCCCAAGCGACTCTTGGTGGCTTGCCACCCCATAAGAACTGGATGCAAGAGGAGCGAATCTTGTTGAACACCAAAGAGCTAATAGGTAGAGCTCGAAACCAAAAGCTCTCAACCCCCTGAACAACCGATCTGATAAGTTCCAACTTACCTGCATAGGAGAGTGAGTGATGTCCCCATTTCTGGATGTAACCCGAGATTGCACTAGTTAAAGGGGCAAACTGATCCACCGAGACAGAAATTGGAGACAAAGGGACCCCAAGGTACCGCACGGGAAAGACTCCTAAAGGGCAGCCAACTCTTTCCAAGATCAAGTCGCGCATTGAACCTTGCACTCCCGCAATGTAGATGGAAGATTTTGACGAGTTAAGTGTGAGGCCAGAAGCCGCCTCCAAATCCTCAAGACAATCCATAAGAACACCAACCGAAGATAAATCCCCTTTGGCAAAAAGCATAAGATCATCCGCAAAGGCAAGATGAGAGATGCCAAGTCTCTTGCATTTTGGATGAAAAGAGAAGGCTTTGTCCGAAGTTTTAAGCTTGAGCAATCTTGAAAGGTATTCAATGCATAGGATAAAGAGCATAGGAGACATAGGATCACCTTGCCTCAAGCCGCGTTTACCCGTAAAGTAGCCATGCAACTCTCCATTGATTGAAAGAGAGAAAGAAGTTGAGCTTACACATTCCATAATCCATCGAAAAAATCTGTCCGGGAACTTGAAACCACTTAGTACCGATTCGAGGAAAGTCCAGAAGACTGTGTCAAAAGCCTTCCGAAGATCCACCATAAGCATACACCTTGGCGAAACTCTAGTTCTATTATAGCCTATCACGAGTTCTTGGGCAATGAAGACATTATCAACCATGTTTCTTTCTTTCACAAAAGCACCTTGGCATTTATCCACTAGTGTAGGAAGAAACCTTGCCATCCGGTTAGCTAGGATCTTAGTAATGATCTTGTAGATCACATTTGTTAATCCAATAGGTCTAAAGTCGCTCACCTTGGGGTCCCGATCTGTTTTTGGTAGAAGGGTGAGTATTGTATGGTTCACTTGCTTCAAAAGCACCCCGGAAGAGAAGAATTCTTGTATACTCCTTACTACATCAAGCCCCACATCCCTCCATCTTTTCTTGAAGAAGGCAGCTGAAAAACCATCCGGGCCAGGTGCTTTGTCATTGCTAATGTCGGAGAGTGCTTCCCAAATCTCCTTTTTGGGAGACATGATGTAAAAGGAATGAGCCATCCTCCTTCCCAAGCTTCGGACCACTATCAAGGACTACAGGATCAATGTTTGTTGCGGTTCGAGAGGAGCCAAGAAATCCTTTATAGAACCCAACCAGCATGTCTATTACTTCACCGGGAGATGTTGTGGCATTACCGTTGTCCTTTACAAGGTAAGTAATCAAATTCTTAACATTGCTTCACTTGATCAAGCTATGGAAGTATTTGGAGCACCTATCACTTCCAATCAAATGTTTTTGCCTCGCCTTTTGTCTTAAGAAGTGTCACTCGGATTCAAGGAGGTGATTGGCTTTAGCTCTTAAGGACTTGACCTTGGCTTTTAAATCTTCATCAAAGTGATTATCCATATGCTCATTTATAGCCTCCTTGAATTCCATGTTAGCCACATTTGCTCTTTGTTCAATACTCCCGAATTCACTAGAGTTTAAATCCCGCAATGGCTTCTTTAGCGACTTCAATTTTGTGACCAATGTGAATTGGGCAGTTCCAAAGACACGCTGTCTCCAGCATGAAGTTAGGATGTTCTCAAAAGCGGGGTGTGAGAGCCACATGTTCATAAACTTGAAAGGTCGTTTCCCAATACTACAAGATGCTATTACCGAAGCAATCACGGGGCAATGGTCTGAGACTGGTTCCATAGGCAAAAATTTGGCTGAGCATTCTAGGTTCAAGTCGCTCCAATGTTGATTCATTAACACTCTATCCAACTTGGACCAAATTGAACCATTCGTCCAAGTGTAGAAGGAGTGTCATCAAGTCCGTGAGCAATTATGAATTCCCCGAGGTCCCTAAGTGCATAAGGCGTGAGTGGAGGACCACCAGCCTTGTCATGAGGGTAGAAATAGGTATTAAAGTCTCCAATGATCATCCAAGGCATGACAATACCCGTTTCCAAGTGGGTGAGATGATGCCAAAGTTCCCTTCTTTCCGGAATGCTATAGACCGGATACACAAACGTAGCAAGAAAGGACACTTGAGATATGTTACAACGTGCTTGGACATGGATATGCTGAGAGTCCATTCCAAGCACATCACAACTAACTCTGGAGGGATCCCATAGTACTAGCATTCTTCCGCCATCAATGAAATCTATGTTTGAGCAAAATTTCCAAGCACGGAATCGTTGAGAAGCAAAAGAGTCTATCCGTTTTCGGTTAAATTTAGTTTCTATTAGGCAAACCAATGCCACATCATGTTGTTTTGCTAGCCTACACACAAGAGTTTGTGTGGCTGCCCTATCTCTCTGTCCACAAAGACCTCGGACATTCCAACATAGAATCTTCATTAGGAAACAATGGAGGATTTAGTAGCACCTCCGCGCTTCGCATGTTTTGCCAAACTGCTATTCTTTCTTGAAATAACTTCTTTCCATCCCTCTTCCTTGTTGTTAGAAGCCAAGGCAGGGGTCCCAACTAGGCTATGGTCTCTGCGCTCAAAGTTTATGCAACGTGTTGCGTGGATAAGCTCTTCCTTAGTACTCCTACGAGTTCCCACATCTGGAGGAGTCTGCGGGTCAGATGGTGCGTTCTTTCCAGCATTCAATGTCTCCTTACTCAGCCTCTCATTTTGCGCAAGACCAGTATAGGGGTGCTGGTTAGAGGACCCCTCAAGTGAAACCCGTAAGCACGAAGAGTCAGGATGACCCGCAACCGAGGGGATTTGAAGGTTCAGAGCTTCTCCAATACTTCCGGGAATATGCGGCAGTGATTGTGCATTATTCTCCAAGTCCATCAAGTTATCACTACCCACAGGATGTTGAGGGGGTGGTGGGTCAGTGTTAGAGAGACCAGTTTGCCCCGCAACCATAGCAGTTCCCGAGCTAGAATAAACGCCTCCATTGCTAGGTGGTACCAATGGGTTGTCGGATTTCTGTGCTTCTTGAGTGTTGGTGACTTGCATCAACTTCTTACACTTCAAATGGTTGTGACCAAAAGAGGCGCAATGATAACAAAAATCAGGGTAGTTCTCGTATTTCACCTTTTGGATGTATCTTCGATTGTCGGGAAGTTTAACACCAAACTCTGTGACCGGATCTTTACTAACATCAACTTCCACCAAGACTCTTGCATAGTTCATCTTATACCTTTCCTTGGTAAATTGATCCGTGTATAGAGGTTTCCTCACACGCGATGCAATCTTACTAAGGCCTGAAGCACTCCAAACCGAGAGGGGGATGTCATGGAAAGTGACCCATATCGGGATATCCATGAACAAGTCGTCCGTTAGTAATACTCCTTTATCAATTGGTTTTAACATCATAGTTTTGCCAAAAACCATAAATGGGCCTCCGTGGAGCACATTCGTGCGTTCCTCTTCCGTCATGAATTTGAATATTGTCCATCATTTGCCGTATGAGATGATACGACACTTCACACCCCACCCCTTAACAATAGAATTCAGCGCCTCTCTTCCGGGGAAAGGACCCGTGAAGCAGCCTATAAGACAATATCCCCAGGTTATAATGAAGGGGACTTCGTCCGTAGCTTCTAGTTCTACATCTTCTCATTGTTGTTCTATGAATTGAAGTTTCATTCCTTTTGCTTCAAGTCTGGAACTCGCAAATACTCCCGCATAGGTTTTCTTTTGCGGATTGGAACCATTGCGTTGAGGAGGTGGAACTTCTCCCTTTGATGCCTCACCGGGTGGGTGTTGTTATACCCCGTATTTCCTGAGTATGTATGAAAGGACGTACGTACAAAAGTTTAAGCCTTAGTTAGGCATAAGGGACGAAATTTGTGCACAACCCACGAAAAGAATTGTTTTCCGACGAAAAGTATTCCAAACCTTGCGAAGGGAAAATTACGGCTGCGACATTTATAATTTTTGCGGATTTTTCCGAGAAATGAAATATTTTGGACCAACGAGAGGGTGACATGTGTCACCCTCAAGTGGACGGTTTGGGCATGGAATTCTTGGCACGTTTTTTTGATGAAAAAGGCCTTAAACATTGGTCAAGGTTAGGTAGGATATTTTATGATATTTTTGGAGTAGATGGATAAGGTTACACTTGCCCAAATCTCCACCATCCACTTGCCCTCCACTTGCCTTAATCTTGACCATTGGTGGTCCTATAAATACCCCCCCCCCCCTAGTTGAAGAATTCTTCATCCACAAATCATTTTCCAAGTCTCAAAATCCCTCCCCTCTCTTGTAGTTTCTCGTCCAACACCATCCCCCCCTCTAGAGAAGCTCTAGCCGAAACACCCCCCCCCCCTTGTAGAAAATATTCTCCAAAGTATTGTTATTATTCCCAAATACCTTAGCCAATCCCTTGTAGTATTTCCAAAGTTATCTCTATACTTAGAGTCCGGAAAATACTACTATACTTCCTATTAGTCACTAAACGAAACCCTAGGAGAAACTTCATTGTTGGTTGAAGTAGTAAGTAGAAGTTGTGTAGAAACTTCTAAGGGTTTCTTGGAGCGACTTGGAGCGTACAGATTAGGAGCTAAACCTTGCTCAGGATCGACATTTAAACTTGGATAATTTTGGGCTTATCGAGGTAAATATCTTGTCCTTCTATTGTAATTGGAGATTCATACTGTAGTAGTATAGATTTAAGTATAAGATATATAGAAGGATATTAAAGAAGAGAATTGAACTGAAATCACATCAGAAGAATATTAAAGAAGATTGAACTGTACTTACATAGGACTGTATTTACAGTAGACTTGAGTAGCTTGACGGGTAGGGAAATGCTGCCCAATTTTCCGTAGAAGTAAGAAGCCTCTGCTTAGAATATTCTACAGAGTAGTCTAGACGTTGATAGACGTATTTGACTATTATAGGTTGATTCTCTGCGCGCGACATATTCGACTTGGCAGGTGGATTTCGCCGAGGAGGTATGTGATTCTTCCTATCCTCTTGAGCATGATATTTTAAAATATATATATAGTACGGTAGACGTACGTGTGTTAACTAAACATGGTTTTACTTGACGTCTTTTGACTTGAGTCTAAATAATAAGAATCTTGAAGTATTTCAAAAGAATTATGAATCATTTTTGAAAGAAGAGTAATAATTGGTTTTTAAATAAAAGCTTAAGAGTTATACTAGCTTTATGGGAAGTTAGGTATAACGACTTAAGAAAGATAAAAGGAACGGTTTACTTATGTGTTTATAAAAGACTTGTATTGATTTCTGGAAAGTATAGTAAGATGGTTTGATGAGTAGACATATTATGATGCTATGTGTGTTAGTATCTTGTAACGTTTGTATAAGAGGTTATTCTTATTGTGCTTATGTTGTTTAACGATAAGCCGTTATGTTAGTATTATACCACTCACCTCTTGACATGATACCGGGTTAAGTCGCTCGACGCGAGGATGCCTCACGCGGTCCAGGGACCTATGCGAGCTACGAGAGTTCCGTGTTAGTGTGGGAAATCCTCACGCGGTCTACATGGCCATACGCGGACACGAGTCCGTGACGATGCCGGAGAGTAGCTACCTCGATGCGGGGAATACCTCATGCGGGCCTAGGTGGCCTATGCGGACTGCGGGAGTCCAGGATTAGGCATGCATAATGATACTATGGGCGATTGGCCTTGCTTCGATCATTCGCAGCCTAGAAAAGACCTATTACATTTTACCTATTATTTCTTTTGTTTGTGATGTGGCACTATGTGCGGTTACATTGGTTGTTTCGTACATATTTGTAAAATTGGTTTTAAAATGATATGATTTCATTTAAAGTACTTTACAGTTTCACATACTTGGTACCGTTATCGACCTCTTTTCGTGGCCGCGTCATGCCGCAGTAAAGGGAAGCAGTAGCGGATCCTCGCTTTAGGATCTTTTCTGCGTGTCGAGCTCCATTTCTCCGGAGGCTCGACTTTTGGGTATGATCTCCCTGTTGTTGTAGATAGTTTTGTACATTCAGGGTATGGTGGGGCCCTGTCCCGCCATAAGTTGTTTACTTCCTTAGAGGTCTGTAGTCTGGTTGTAAAGTTGGGATGTAACTGTTCACTTTTGATGTATATATATATGCCGAAAGGCGACTTTTCTCAGATAAACTGTGTCTCATTTTATATATTGTTTCATGTCTTGTTTTTATATTCCGATGATTACTCTGATGTATGACTACTGGGGTGCCCGAGTAGCGCATCACCACGCCCCGAACAGTCGTGACAAAAGTGGTATCAGAGCTGTTAATCCTCGGAAAGTGTCTACAGACCGTATCTAGTAGTGTCTTGATTATCGGTGTGTTGTGCACCACACTAATAATCAGGAGGCTATAGGATATTTAGGATTGGTTTCCATTCTTCTCACTCTGAGATCGTGCCTTAGAGCTGTGTTATAAGTTGGACCCCTCTAACGTATTCCTTTTCTGTATGAGTTATGCCTCCGCGCAAGGCAACCCGGGCCCGTATGGGCAAGGCACCGAGGAGTCGCTAGTAGGACACAGAGGGTCACGAGGCCTGTGCTCGCTCATACACGAGGCGATACCTCGACGGCGAAGTTCCACGACGCCGCCAAATTTCAAAGAAGGTTTAGAGTCGCAAAGGTGGTCGATAAGACCACGATATCCGCACCTCCGCCCCACACCGGGAAGAGGAGTTAGGGTACAAGGAGATGGCCCACCACTAGCCGTGATCGTGGCCGATACGAGGATAGGCCGACGCAGCAGCCTCAGCCCAGCAGCACTGTGGTTCACCCGAGATCGGATAGTTTGAGGCTACGGATTTTCTCGAGTCAGAGCCCGCCAGAGTTCTACTGTCGAGGCCCGAGGATGATCCGCAGGAGTTCATCCGCTGGCCATAAAGGATCATGCGAGTGATCAAGGCTTCGCAGACCGAGTCCGTGATCTTCGGTTCGCATAGTCGCGCGGATACCGCAAATGATTAGTTTGATTCGCGAGTTATCCCGGAGAGCGGCGCTCACCGTATGGGATGAGTTCTCAGAGGCTTTTCTCACTCACTTCTTGCCTCCGCAGATGAGGAGGGCACGGGCCGACAAGTTTTTATTGCTGAGACATAGAGGGCGCACAGTTAGGGAGTACAACGTTGAGTTCGATTCGTTGGCTAGATATATCCCGGCGCTAGTAGCAGATATGGAGGACCGAGTGCACCGCTACGTCACCGGGCTAGATGATTATATGGCAGAGTCTTGCGCAGGTGTAGCTCTTCAGCCGGGCATGGACATTGCCCGCATGCAGGCTCATGCACTTGGATGCGAGGAGCGTAGAGGCCGACGGGTTGACAGACAGCAGCAGAAAAAGGCCAGGACGGCAGGTTCTTTTGGTAGCTCTCGGGGTGGACGGCCTCAGCAGCAGTCTATATTTGCACCACAGCCAGCTTAGAGCACTCCTACACCATCTTCGAGGACAGACCAGGGCCCCAGGACTTCGGACGTCCAGGGTAGCAGAGGTGCTAACCGATCGGGACCACCCCCCCCCAGTGTGGCCGATGCGGTAGATCCCATTACGGGAATTGTGGTACTGCTCCGGGAGTTTGTTTCTGCGGCGCCAGCAGGTCACTTTGCAGAGCCCGTCAGGCGGCGCGAGAGGTTGTGGTCACCACGTGGTCTTTCGTCGGGTCTTCTTCATCTCCTACCGTTACTCGCCTGCAGGCGGGGTACTCGTGGCCGCAGTCGCGACAGAGGTCGTGGCGGGTCCAGCTTCTAGCGGTCCTCGAATCGCATTTATGCCTTGTCCACCGGCAGACTGTGAGGCGTCGCTGATGTCGCCGTGTACTTTATCGGTTCGGTTGTGATGTGTATGCCTTGATAGATCCGGTTCTACTGGCCCTATATATCTCCCCTTATTGCTAGTAGGATAGGGATAGAGCCTGAGTCCATAGACCCTTTTGAGGTAGCTACACCAGTGGGTGATTCGGTGGTAGCTCGACGGGTATATAGGGCTTGCCCAGTGACTTTATGCAGTCTTCAGACCCTAGCCGACTTGATAGAGTTGGACATGACTGATTTTGATGTGATCATGGGCATGGATTGGCTAGCTTCCTGCTACGCCAATGTAGACTGCAGGGAGAGTGGTACGGTTCCGCTTCTGGGAGCCAGTTATTGAGTGGGTGGGGAACACTGTGGCGCCGAGGGGTAGGTTTATTTCTTACCTCAAGGCTAGGAAGATGGTGCAGAAGGGGTATATCTACCATCTCATTCGAGTGTTTGTTACTGAGGTTGCGGTACCAGACTTTCATCGGCCCAGAGTCGAGAGTTCCGGATGTGTTTCCGGACTACCTCCCGTATCCTCCCGAGAGGAGATAGAGTTTTGTATCGATGTCTTTGCGGACACTCGCCTATTTCCATTCCGCCATACGAATGACACCGCCGAGTTGAGAGTCAAGGACCACCGAGAGATTTGCCGGAGAAGGGCTTCATCAGCCTAGTGTTTCTCCCGGGAGCGCCAGATTGTTCGTGAAGAAGAAGACGGACGCCGCATGTGTGTTGATTACAGGCAGCTGAACAAGGTGACCATTAAGAACAGATACCCCCTTCCCAGGATTGATGATTTGTTCGACCAGTTGCAGGGTGCGAGATGTTTCTCCAAGATTGATCTGCGATCGGGCTATCATCAGGTACGAGTTAGAGAGGCGGATGTCCCTAGGACTGCATTCCGGACCCGGTACGGGCACTATGAGTTCAGGGTTATGTCTTTCGGTTTGACCAATGCTCCGGCAGTTTTTATGGATTTGATGAACCGAGTGTTCAAGCTATTTTTGGATACGTTTGTGATAGTATTCATTGATGACATCTTGGTTTATTCCCGCTCAGAGCGTAAGACGCGAGCATTTGGCGATCGTGTTGAGAGTTCTCCAGGACCAGCAGTTGTACGCCAAGTTTTCGAAGTGTGAGTTCTGGTTGACTTCGGTGGCTTTTCTTGGGCATATTTTCGGGGCCGATGGTATTCGGGTGGATACGACCAAGATCGAGGCAGTCAGGAGTTGGCCTAGACCTACTACTCCGACAGAGGTGCGCAGTTTTCTGGGCCTTGCAGGTTATTATCGGCGGTTCGTGGAGAAGTTTGCTTTTATCTCTGCACCATTGACTAGGCTGAATCAGAAGGCAGCTAAGTTTTAGTGGACTGATGCTTGTGAGCAAGGTTTCCGATCGAAGGAGATCGGCGACCGCCCCCGTTCTTACTCTTCCAGAGGGTCCAGACGGCTATGTCGTGTATTGTGATGCGTCAGGCATCGGGCTGGGATGTGTGTTGATGCAGCAGGGCAAGGTTATAGCGTATGCATCCCGACAGCTTAAGAAGCATGAGAGGAACTACCCCACCCATGATTTGGAGTCGGCAGCGGTGATTCACGCCTTGAAGATCTGGAGGCACTATTTGTATGGGGTTCATGTGGATGTTTATACAGACCACAAGAGCCTCTAGTATATCTTCAGCCAGAGGGAGCTGAACTTACGATAGAGATGGTGGTTAGAGTTACTCAAGGATTATGATGTCGATATCCTGTACCACCCAGGGAAGGCCAATGTTGTGGCAGATGCCCTTAGTCGTAGGTCGATGGGTAGCCTATCAGATGTGCATCCAGAGAGGAGGGGCATGGTTCGCGATTTACATCAGCTAGCGAGCCTTGGAGTCCAATTGATTGATTCTGATAGTAGTGGGATTCGAGTTCGAGAGGTTGCCGAGTCTTCCATCGTCGAGGAGGTGAAGAGGCAACAGTTTGAGGATCCGGTTTTGACACGGTACCGTGATACGGCTATTCGTGAGGGGAAGGGTCCTTTTGAGGTAGCACCTGATGGGGTGCTAAGGTTTGAGGGCAGGATGTGTGTTCCAGATATTGCAGGACTTCGGCAGCAGGTTCTAGGGGAAGCACACATCACGCGTTACTCTATCCATCCGAGGTCGACAAAGATGTACCATGACCTCAGATCAGTGTATTGGTGGGATGGCTTGAAGAGGGACGTTGCAGAGTTTGTGGCTCAAAGGCCCATGTTGTCGATAGGTGAAGGTAGAGCACC
Organism: Przewalskia tangutica; assembly: GCA_029844215.1. Taxonomy (NCBI): domain Eukaryota; kingdom Viridiplantae; phylum Streptophyta; class Magnoliopsida; order Solanales; family Solanaceae; genus Przewalskia; species Przewalskia tangutica. Next base: position 114,037,836 of record CM056718.1, read on the forward strand.
GGAGGCCCGTGGTTTGTTGCGCATTTACAGAGATCCCGACCGGAAGCGGAGGTGATCAACATGGACTTTATCACGGTTACCTCGCACCGAGGAAACATGATTCTATTTGGGTTATCGTGACCTACCGACGAAATCAGCCCACTTTCTTCCCGCCGACGACTTTTTCTACCGAGGATTATGCCGACTTTACATCCAGAGATCGTGAGACCGCATGGGTCCCTATTTCTATCATATCGACGATGAGCCCGGTTTACGCTAACTTCGGAGGTCTTTCCGAAGGGATTGGGGACGCAGTGAGCCTCGATCGCATTCCATCCTCGCAGCACGGACAGCGAGCGTACTATCCAGACACTCGAGGATATGCTACGAGCCTGTGTTATTGACTTCAGGTAGCCGGAGGATCATTTGCCTCAGTTGAGTTTGCATATAATAATAGCTACCACTCCAAGATTCGGATGGCGCCTTATGAGGCCTTGTATGGGAGGAAGTGCAGATCGCCGATAGGCTGGTTTGATGTGGGCGAGTGCGATTAGTGGACCAGCACTGCACAGCAGAAGTGGATAAGGTGGCTTATACACGAGCGGCTATTGATGTACCGTAGTCTACGAAGTCGATGCAGATCATCGCCGTCGACATCTACGCTCAATGTTGATGATTGGGTTTTTTCAAGGTATCACCCATAAAGCGTGTGATGAGATTCGAAGAAAGGGGAAACTCACCAAGGTACATCGGGCCTTATCGATTGTCCGCAGGTAGGCAAGGTTGCCTATGAGTTGAATCGCCTTCCGATCCGGAGGCGTGCATCCGTTTTTCATGTTTCTATCTTTGAGGAGATGTATCGGGGATCCATCTAGAGTGCACCCGATTGACGATGTCCAGGTGACCGAGGGGTTATCGTATGAGCAGAGTCCCATAGCGATACTCGATCGTCAGGTTAGGAGGTTGCGGACGAAGGATGTGGCTTCCGTCAAGGTCTTATGGCGGAACGAGAACAGGGAGGAGATGACGTGGGAAGCAGAGGAGGACATGAGGCAGAGGTATCCTCACTTGTTCCCCATACCTCCAGATAACTCACTTTCCTACTTGTTGATTAAATTGACTTATATGCTTAAGTGTTGTTTTGTGGCCGTGTGTGGCATTTGCAAACTGTTTAAGTTATGAAGAACCTTATCGTTATCTGTCGTAGGAAGGAACATTCGGGACGAATGTTTCTAAGGAGGGGAGAATGTTATACCCCGTATTTCCTGAGTATGTATGAAAGGACGTACGTACAAAAGTTTAAGCCTTAGTTAGGCATAAGGGACGAAATTTGTGCACAACCCACGAAAAGAATTGTTTTCCGACGAAAAGTTTTCCAAACCTTGCGAAGGGAAAATTACGGTTGCGACATTTATAATTTTTGCGGATTTTTCCGAGAGATAAAATATTTTGGACCAACGAGAGGGTGACATGTGTCACCCTCAAGTGGACGGTTTGGGCATGGAATTCTTGGCACGTTTTTTTGATGAAAAAGGCCTTAAACATTGGTCAAGGTTAGGTAGGATATTTTGTGATATTTTTGGAGTAGATGGATAAGGTTACACTTGCCCAAATCTCCACCATCCACTTGCCTTAATCTTGACCATTGGTGGTCCTATAAATACCCCCCCCCCCCCCTTAGTTGAAGAATTCTTCATCCACAAATCATTTTCCAAGTCTCAAAATCCCTCCCCTCTCAGTAGTTTCGTCCAACACCATCCCCTCTAGAGAAGCTCTAGCCAAACACCCCCTTGTAGAAAATATTCTTCAAAGTATTGTTACTATTCCCAAATACCTTAGCCAATCCCTTGTAGTATTTCCAAAGTTATCTCTATACTTAGATTCCGGAAAATACTACTATACTTCTTATTAGTCACTAAACGAAACCCTAGGAGAAACTTCATTGTTGGTTGAAGTAGTAAGTAGAAGTTGTGTAGAAACTTCTAAGGGTTTCTTGGAGCGACTTGAGCGCATGACAGAGCTAAACCTTGCTCAGGATAGACATTTAAACTTGGATAATTTTGGGCTTATCGGGGTAAATATCTTGTCCTTCTATTGTAATTGGAGATCCATACTGTAGTAGTATAGATTTAAGTATAAGATATATAGAAGGATATTAAAGAAGAGAATTGAACTGAAATCACATCAGAAGAATATTAAAGAAGATTGAACTGTACTTACATAGGACTGTATTTACAGTAGACTTGAGTAGCTTGACGGGTAGGGAAATGCTGCCCAATTTTCCGTAGAAGTAAGAACCCTCTGCTTAGAATATTCTATAGAGTAGTCTAGATGTTGATAGACGTATTTGACTATTATAGGTTGATTCTCTGCGCGCGACATAATCGACTTGGCAGGTGGATTTCGCCGAGGAGGTATGTGATTCTTCCTATCCTCTTGAGCATGATATTTTAAAATATATATATAGTACGGTAGACGTACGTGTGTTAACTAAACATGGTTTTTCTTGACGTATTTTGACTTGAGTCTAAATAATAAGAATCTTGAAGTATTTCAAAAGAATTATGAATCATTTTTGAAAGAAGAGTAATACTTGGTTTTTAAATAAAAGCTTAAGAGTTATACTAGCTTTATGGGAAGTTAGGTATAACGACTTAAGAAAGATAAAAGGAACGGTTTACTTATGTGTTTATAAAAGACTTGTATTGATTTCTGAAAAGTATAGTAAGATGGTTTGATGAGTAGACATATTATGATGCTATGTGTGTTAGTATCTTGTAACATTTGTATAAGAGGTTATTCTTATTGTGCTTATGTTGTTTAACGATAAGCCGTTATGTTAGTATTATACCACTCACCTCTTGACATGATACCGGGGGTTAAGCTTCCCCCCGATGCGAGGGATGCCTCATGCGGGTCCAGGGGACCTATGCGGAGCTACGAGAGTTCCAGGTTAGTGTGCGGGGGAAATCCCTCATGCAGTCTATGTGGCCATGCGGACTACGAGAGTCCAGGACGATGCCGAGGAGTAGCTACCCTCGATGCGGGGAATACCTCATGCGGGCCTAGATGGCCTATGCGGACTGCGGGAGTCCAGGATTGGGCATGCATAATGATACTATGGGTGATTGACCTTGCTTCGATCATTCGCAGCCTAGAAAAGACCTATTACATTTTACCTATTATTGCTCTTGTTTGTGATGTGGCACTATGTGCGGTTACATTGGTTGTTTCGTACATATTTGTAAAATTGGTTTTAAAATGATATGATTTCATTTAAAGTACTTTGCGCTTCACATACTGCAATTGTTAGATCGACCTCCTTCGTTTGTGTTCATGCCGCAGTAAAGGGAAGCAGTAGCGGATCCTCGCTTAGGATCTTTTCTCTGGTGTCAGGAGCTCCATTTCTCCTGAGGCTCGACTTTTGGGTATGATCTCCCTGTTGTTGTAGATAGTTTTGTACATTCAGGGTATGGCGGGGCCCTGTCCCGCCATAGTTGTTTACTTCCTTAGAGGTTTGTAGTCTGGTTGTAAAGTTGGGATGTAACTGTTCACTTTTGATGTATATATATATGCCGAAAGACGACTTTTCTCAGATAAACTATGTCTCATTTTATATATTGTTTCATGTCTTGTTTTTATATTCCGCTGATTACTCTGATGTATGACTACTGGGGTGCCCGGGTAAGGCACCAGTCACGGGCCCCGGAACGGGTCGTGACAGGTGCGCATGATGAATTCTAGAATTGTCAGTGGGCATGTTGCTTGCTGTCCTTCTTGGTAATGAAGACTGATGGATAGGGTTAGGGGGGGTAGAGCTTGGGCCCGCATCTGGAGATAGTATGCGTGTGCCATTTGGAAGGGTAGGGAAAGAATCGGGTATTTCGGGTGGGAGTGGTGGTTTGGAAGGGGGTGGGGATGTGTCATTGTGAATTCTGGGAAGTATTGAAGAAGTAGATGAGGAGAGAGGTGGAAAGTTCTTAGCGTTTCCAATGTCCAAAGGAGAAGTAAATGAAAATGGGATATTGGGATTCTTTTGTTGAATTCCGTTTAGAAAGCTGGTTAGGGTGGGGAAGGAATGATTAGTGATTCTAGATGGATTCAAGGAATGCTGACTATTAGAGTGGTGTGACTCTTTGGATCCCGCGGATGAAATCTGCCCATTAAAGGTAATATGCTTTTTGGCTCCCGCGCTAATTAAGAAAGAAGAGTTACAAGACTCCTTGGTAATAGATGACCCTTCGGTTTCCACAACATGCATTGTACCCCGAGCTTTAGTAGTAATCATAGACCCATGGATACCCTCCTGACCCGCCTTGCCAATTTGACCTGCCGCCCGACCCGGTTTAGACCCGAGAATACCTTCATGCAATGTTTCGCCGATTGAAATTCCAGTCCCAGAATTTCTAGCTTTTCCGGCTCTTCTGGGCAATTTACCTCTAAGTGATGAGATTTTAATGCTCCCGTGGTTGCCATTCTCTTCCGTTGTGGTCTCGGAGTTCACCAATTTACCCGCGTTTGTATCGTCATTCCTAGGAGAGGATGGAGTGTCTATAGTTGTCCGAACTTCTAAAGTATTGCCGGAAGCTTTGGAGGGAGCATTATCCTGAGGCTTGTGGACAGTGATAGGGGTATCCTTCATAGTTTCTTCACCTTCAAACATGCTTCTGTCCGGGCTATTAACCTCTATACTTTTTCCCCAATCATGAATCTTTTGTAACGTAATATCATCCACCACATGTTCTAGTGTAATACGCATATCAGGCGTGACATGTACTAACACCGTGGGATCTGAGATTGCTGGAATTAAGTTCTCTTTAACAATGGTTGGACTTCCACCATTCTTTTTCTTTTTCTTGGATCTAGATTTTGAAGAGCCTCCGGAACCACCGGAACATTGCTAGAGCGTGTAAAATGCTTTGTCTTTCTCATGTCATGAACTCTAAACGTCGATTATAGAAGAATCAATTGTGAGTGTGAGATTATGAGGAGAGGGAAGAACCGAAATCGTAAGGAGCAACCAAGGAGAAACGTTGAGAGCGTTTTCCTTAGTGAGAGAAACTTCTCTCTAACTCCTTGTGAGAGTGCAGCTGTGATTCATTGATTGTACTTTAGATGTTTAAATTAGAAGTTGTTATAATTCATTCCCTTGATAATAGTTGGATTTTCAAAAGTAAAAGTTGTTTTACTTGAAGTACTTAGAGTCTTAAAAAGGAAGTGGTTCCTAATCTCTTAGAGCCTTAGTTCCAAAACCTAAAGGTTGTTATAATGGCTTTATGGGAAGTTAGTTATAACGGCTTTAGGGGAGTCAAAGGAGTGATTTACTTAATTGATTTAAAAGAGGAGAAATGACATGATTTAAAGAGAATTAACTTGTTTTAAAGGTGTGAGTTACTTGGGATTTAAAAGTAGAAGCTACTTGATTTCAAAACCTTGAATTGAAGTTTTAAAAGTGTAGTTTGATTTGAAAAATATAAGTGGCTTGATACTACCAGTGTTAGTGTATTAAGGGTCATAAATGAATTTGGCTTCATTGTAGTACATAAAAGAAGTGACTAGAGTAATAAGAGTGTAAGCCACTTAATTTGAAAAATATGTAACTTGATGTTGCAAGGCTAGGGCCTTGGGATTTTATGAAAAAGGTAAAGAACGTACGGCGGACGTACGTAGTACTTTGGCTTGCTTAAATGAGAATTACTCTAATTGTGCCTTGATAGTACTTTGGCTTAATTAAATGAGAATTTGTCACGCCCCAAACCCCGGGCCCGCGACTGGTGCCCTATCTGGGCACCCTTCTATTCATACAACACAATAAACCGCGGAAGGTAAATAGCACTCATTTTTTTTTCTTCTTAAAACAAAGGCAAAGCCGATAAGGCTGCCATAATATAAATCACCCAAAAGGGTCTACACTGTTCAATAATGTAAATACAACTCTAGCTACCCACCACATATGAATACGCACTTAAGAGTTTGGACAAATACTATGACGGGACAAGGCCCCGCCGTACCCCTGAATATACCTAGCCATAATGACGAGCTACGGAACATTGGAGCTATCCCATAAAGCAGAACAAGGATCCTAAGCTCGCGGATCCACAACGGAGTACCTAGACCTGCGGACATGAACGCAGCTCAGCGGGTCGCATAACAGTACCAAGTATGGAATCTAAATACAAGATAAACAAGATCATAACTGTACAAAAGAATGACAGGGACAAGTATGAAAATCAAATACAATATCCTACCGTGTCATATAACCATCAGAGCCAACTGTACCTTGTATCACTGTATCACTATAACACCGTACCACTTTCACCTATGAAAGCCATGTCAAAATCAGGGACACCTTCCCGTAGTATATAATGTCACAGAAGCATGCTCGTGGAATACAACCTCACTGCCAGCATGTAACAAGTATAATATACAACCATCATCAGATAAGCATGCCCGTGGAATTCCAACATCACCGTCGGCATGTAAAAAGTATAATACTCATTTATCAGTACATTGTGCCTTTTAAAAAAATAGAGTAAACTTTACCTCTTAAGACAAAATGAAGGCACCATCTTTTTGAACAACCAAGGCAATACCCTGCCTTCCTTTTTAAAATAAACAAGACAATACCATGTCTTCCCACAAATGTATACTGCCCGGCCCATTCGGAGACGCGGTAAAGTCACATAAGTCTGCCCATAAAGGTATACTGCCCGGCCCATTCTGGGACGCGGTAAAGTCACATAAGTCTGCCCATAAAGGTATACTGCCCGGCCCATTCTGGGACGCGGTAAAGTCATATAAGTCTGCCCATAAAGGTATACTTCCCGACCCATTCTGGAACGCGGTAAAGTCATATAAGTCTGCCCATAAAGGTATACTGCTCGGCCCATTCTGGGACGCAGTAAAGTCACATAAGTCTGCCCATAAAGGTATACTGCCCGGCCCATTCTGGGACGCGGTAAAGTCATATAAGTCTGCCCATAAAGGTATACCGCCCGACCCATTATGGGACGCGGTAAAGTCATATAAGTCTGCCCATAAAGGTATACTGCCCGGCCTATTCTGGGACGCGGTAAAGTCATATAAGTCTGCCCATAAAGGTATACCGCCCGGCCTATTCTGGGACGCGGTAAAGTCATATAAGTCTGCCCATAAAGGTATACTGCCCAGCCCATTCTGGGACGCGGTCCACACATAAAGGACTGTACACATAAACTATCACAAGTAACTGTGTGTCATATACAATTCCTCTTCTTACTTCTCGCTAAGTCGTTATAACAACTTCCCATAAAGCTATTATAACAACTTTTCATTTTAGAGAACTTAAGGCACTTTATCACATCTTCCTTTTTAATAACTCTAAGGAATTTTCATAACTTGAAACCTTAGGGAAACTAAACCCAAAGTACTACGTACATCTATTCTTTACAAAAGAATCATTTCATGCAATATTTAGGGAGTTGAACCCAAAAGCACTTTCACTATTAAAACCAAGTTGCTTACCCTTTTAAACTCAAGTAACTTACACTTTTAAAACCAAGTAACTTATTCCTTTAAATCAAGCCACTTCTTCATTCAAAACTCAAGGAACTTACTTTTTAAATCAAGTAACTCCATTTTTCAAAATCAAGTAACTTATACCTTTTAAATCAAGTTACTTCTACTCTTTAAATTAAGTAACATATACTTTTCAAATCAAGTTACTCATTCTCTTTGAATCAAGTAACATATACTTTTCAAATCAAGTTACTTATTCTCTTTGAATCAAGTAACATATACTTTTCAAATCAAGTAATCTATACTTTTCAAATCAAGTTACTACACCTTTAGAAATTCCATTCAAGGTTTTGAATTTAAGCGACTTCTCTTTAAATCAATCAAGTAACTTATACCCTTAAATCAAGTTACTTATCTTCTTTAAAATCAAGTCACTTCTTCTTTCAACATTTAAGGAAATTATTCCTTTAAATCAAGTAACTCATTTTTTTCCAATGACGTTACTCCTATCTTTTTAAAGTCAAGTAAGCTTGTTCTTTTCAATTCAAGTATTATAACTTTCAAAATAAACCAAGTCTCTTATCTTTAAAAGTCAAGTATCATATACTTCAAAATCAATTCACTTATACTTCAAAATCAATTCACTTATACTTCATATAATCAAATCACACAAACTTTCAAATCAAGTCCCATAACTTGAAAATAAAGTCTCATAATCATTTAAATAAAACAAGTCTCATAACCTTGGAAATCAAGTCTCATAATCTTGAAAATCAATACTCCTTTGAACCGTGAATAGGTTATACTTGTTTCTAATACTTCCTAACGACTCTTACCAACATGCCCCATAAGACATGGTAAGAACTTAGGAATCTTTTAGACAGGCCTTTAGCATAAAATCAATAACATGAATACTTCCTAATGACAAGGTAAGTACTTCAAGAAAACAAGTCACGTATACTCCAAAACCAGGAAAGTATACTTCAAGGATAGTCATGTCGATAGAAGGAAGAAGTTCACATACCTCGTGACGACTAACCAACACGACAAGTAGCAATATGTTCCAATGTACTTCAACCTTAGCGTCTATTCCACATTCCAAGTAGAATATGCTACACGTAGTTCCTCAACCTATAACGACGATATCACTTCTATCAACAACATACTTTCTAGTATAAGACTTATACCAAATAATGCCCTCTAATTCTACGGAAAATTGGGCAGCACTTCCTTTGTTTCTATGTACTTTTCCACCTTTTCCAAGACCCGAAATCAATATCCAATACGCCACATTTAAGGCTCAACAAATCAGCTAATCAAAAGGGATTAGACGCCTAACATGACGTGTAAAATTCTGCCCCACAATTCATATAACACAGTCCATTTAATTAGTCCATTTTAACCAACTTCTAGGGCCATTCTCGCCCACAACCAATTCAATACAACATATAGTCCTTTTTCAATTCTTTTCAAACCAAGTTGTTATTCCAACATGTTATACAAGTCATTATATTTTATAACAACTAAATCCCCTTTCTTGTATAACATGTGACGATTATAACTAACAACAAAATCGATTTACAATTTCAATGGCTAACATGTCAAGTCTCGGATTTAAGCTTCCAATGTATCTTAACACTTATCAAACTTCATTCCTTATATCACAAGTTCATATATCAACTAATATAATATGTAATCTTCAATTACATTAGGAAGACAAGATCATTACCTCAATAGGCCCAAATATAATCCAAGACTAAAAGTCGATCCTTAGCAACTTTAGTTCTTTTCCTTTACGTTCCAATCCACTCCTAGCAACCCTTAGAAGTTTATAACCAACTTCTCTTCAAGTTTTAACTCAAAATGTGAAGAACACCTTAGGGTTTCAAGATGCGACTAGCGGATTAACGTAGTATTTCTGGGATTTAAGAGGTTGTATATGCTTAGTATACTACTAGGGGCCTTAGATTTGAGTATGGGGATTTATCAACAACAAATAAAGAATGTTTCCTCTTCTAGAGAGCCTTGGCCGAGAGCCTCTTAAAGTGTACCACAAGTTCTTGATTTTTTTCTAAGTGTGGAATTAGTCTTGCACTAGTATGATATATAATACATCCAAGGGCTAAGATTAAAACACAAGTGTGGCCAAGATGGTGGACAAGTGTGGGTGGGACCCACTTGTCCACTTGTCATTCAAGACATCATAAATATCTATGGTCAAAGTCAATGCCATGTGGGGTGACACGTGTCACCCTCCCATTGGTCCCGAATTTATTTCATCACCCAAAAATCCATAATTGGCCAAAATATCTCAAAGTATTGTGGGCCCCACAAAACCGTAAAATTTTCCCGTGGGTCCCACGTGACCAAATCAGAAGTTTAAAAATCCAAAATTCCAATATATTCTCTATGTCCCAAATATCAAATTTGAGAATCAAACTCCACTTTATAAACCTTTTTCCTTTATGAGGCTCGAAATAATTTTCCGTAGGAAAAAGTAATCTTTCTTTCGTTTCACACTTAAAGTGTAATCTTCTCACGTACGTCCTTATATACATGTCCTGAAACTACGGGGTATAACAGAATTACTCTAATTGTGCCTTGATAGTACTTTGGCTTGCTTAAATGAGAATTACTCTAATTGTGCATTGATAGTACTTTGGCTTGCTTAAATGGTAATCGTCTTGGTTTGTTAAAAAGGAAGGCATGGTATTGTCTTGGTTTGTGTAAAAAGGAAAGGCATGATATTGTCTTAGTTTGCTAAAATGATGGTTTATTCATTTTTTAAATAAGGGTCAAGGATGGTTTGCTTGCATATGGGTTACTCATATAGACATTCGTGCAAGTGTCATATTTCCACATCTCCGCGTCCCTCCATAAAGGGTCGGCAACATGGTTAAAGAGATATCATGGAGTATCTCCCATGGTTTGAGTGGTACACACTCACGGCGGGTTCAAATCCCGGGATATAATCCATGGACTAGCTATCCGTGATGCGAGTATCCTGTACCGATGCTCATTGCGGGTCCACATGACCTATGCGGGTGAAATAGTCCCTTGCGGGTGAAATAGTCCTATGATAGGTTGCATAATAATTCAGAGGGTGGATGACCCTGGCATTGGCACGACCTTCATCTTTTGAAACGGTAGTGATTTCATTAATGAAAGGGTGCAGTGTGTTCATGACTTAAAGTAGAACAGTGAGTGATCGGTGTATTCTATATACACCTCTTGAGTCATTTTTAGTTAGTATTTTACTCATTTTATTTATGTTTAGTGTAGTATTAGGGTCGTTTTCCTTTCTTTTGTGTCACAGCGGTCAGAAATGGAGAAATGGCGAAAAGAAGAGAAAATGAGCTTAATTGAGATGGAATTGCACACAAAAAGGGCCAAGAAATGAAGTCTAAGAAGTTCCGGGAATTATAGAGGAGATTAGACGAAGTTCGGACGAAAAAGGGCGGCAAGCGGAATCCTCGAGAACGTCACCGGCGCGGCTGATGTCTTGTGAAGTCCGAAAGTTGCAGTTTTTGGCGCCAGATTGGCCCAGTACAGCCAGCGGGATTTTGAGATTTTGGGCCAAATTTGACATGTTTTCAGAGTCCTAAAGGGATAACTTTTCCTACCTAAAGGGATAACCTTTCCTACCTTAAATCCTTTACCTAAAAGGATTCTAATAACTTTTCCTACCTACATAATCCCTAACCATTTACCAAAAGGATTCTTGGTCTATAAATAGTCTCTACATCATTAGAAGAATTCATTCTTCATTCTACATTCTACATCCACCCATCCTACATCCACCATTCCATTCCATTCCATTCCATCTTGTAAATATTCCACAACACAATCCTTGGATGCTAGAAGGCTTGGAGACTCGTTCTTGAGTATTTTCTTTTCTTTCTTTTTGCTTTATTTATTTCAGTTCATGTATGAAGATTATATTAGTTCTTAGCGTTACTATGGCTAGGAGCTAATTACTTTATTAGGGATTTCCTTGTGATTCACTTGAAACTCTATTCATGAATTAATGTATTAGTTTGGTTTCTTTTTCACTTATTTAAGATTTATTCAATAGTTGTTTTAATTGCTTGATAATTAATTGATCACTAGTTATCATCACTTATATGATTTCTAATCGAAAGCCGAAAGAGGAGATTGTGAATATGTTATAGTTGAATAAACATAGGTTAAATCGTGGACGAAAGTACCCCGATACTTGTGTAGCTTAATAGGTTATTGCTTTTAATCCTCCTTTGTAGTCAATCTTGTCACCGAAAGGTAGAAGGGTTCTCCATTGGGGTTGAGCGTTTATATTACCTTAACAGGAGTATAAAACGGTCTAGTTAACCTGTTATCTTAACGTAGAAGAAGAAGTGAGTCTAATTGTATTAAGGATTGAATAGAGTGGATAGTTGATGATCTTGGAAGCCCTAATTCTCCATCATAACTGATTTAATTCAAAGTATTTTCTTAATTAGTTTATTTCCTACATTATTAGTTTAGAATTCCAATTCAATTGACGTTAACCAAATAGATACCATAGGATAGATAATCGGTACTTGAAAAGCAGTCCTTGAGGACGATATTCGGTCTTACCTAGACTATATTACTTGTCACGACACGTGCACATGCGTTAGTGTGTGCATAAATCGCACATCAGTGAGTCTCATTGTTAAAAAAATAACTTAAAAGGTAAAGATGATTGCATTACTCTCATGTTTGCAAGGTTCAGTTTGCTGTTGTTTTGCGTTATCATACTTGCTTCCTGTTATATTTGGACTGTGTGATCTCCTTTACAGTACTTATTGTTTCATATACATGGTACATTCTTCGTACTGACCCCCTTTCTCCAGGGGGCTGCGTTCATGTTGCAGGTTTAGGTACGCAGTTTGGTGATCTGCAAGTGTAGGACCCTTGCTCAGAGTTTTTGGACAGCTCAATTTGTTCGGGAGCTTATCATTTTGGTATAGATCCTTCATTCTGAGCTTTTATGCGATTATGGATGCAGCGGGGCCTTGTCCCGTCATAGTTCAGTAAAACTCTTAGAGGTCTGTATTCATATGTGGGACTGGACTCGTGTGCATTGTAGTTCTTTTTGATTATATATATATATGGCAGCCTTGTCGGATTTTCCTTTGCATGTTCGTTGATTTTTTATTTTTTTTAAAAGATGAGGTGTTATTTAGTTTCGCGGTTTACTTGTGTCATTTAGGTAGAAGGGTGCCCAGGTAGGGCACCAGTCACGGGCCCGGGATTCGGGTCGTGACAATATGTGTCCATGTGTGGCACGATTGGGGATTCATATGATATACTTGATATTGTCATTGAATTGCATTCATCCTCATTTCCATGATATATTGATATTATATGTGATTGGCGTGATCGTGATAAATGAGAAGGAAACAACAATGATTATTATGACATATTGATTGTGTAGCCATCTCCATGTTGTGTGATACGGAATGACAAGTGAGGTGTTCAGAGGAAGAGTCATCTCTAGGTTGTGTGATACGAAGTGACTGGTGCATGAAGTTTGCGGGTCCCCCATGGGTCATGACTGCTGGGACGTAGAGATATTCTGCCTAGAGCATGTGTGTATGGAGATTACATGTGGTCATTACATTGAATATTTACTCATCGTTACATTTATATACTTGGTTTTTGGCTTCATTCTCTATACCTATGCTGATTATTCTTGGACTGTGATATTACTTGTACTTGATTGCGAGCATGTCTATCTTTTAGTTTTTTTCTTATATATATGTTATCTAACTGTTGTCGGGCTATGATATCTACCAGTACATAGTATTTGTACTAATACTACCTTGCTGCATTCTTTTCTGAATGCGGAGTACGTGACCAGTTCCACTTCTACTCATCGAGACTGATCCCGAGGCTACCTGCTGAGTCTTCTAGGGTGAGCACTGCTAGATGTATCCGTTGTCCGGATACTCCTTCTCATTACTTGTCTTTACTTTTATTTTGTTACAGTATTCCCATTTTGAGGCTACGTATTTTTCAAACTTGTAGTTACTGTTAGCAGCTCTTGTACTATTTCAGACCATTATTCTAGGGGTGTATTAGTATTCGTACTTCCGCAATTGATATTTATTGTTATACCCCGTATTTCCAGAGTATGTACGTGAGGACGTACGTACAAAAGTTTAAGCCTTAAGTAGGCAAAGGGACGAAAATTGTGCACAACTACCGAAAAGAATTGTTTTCCGACGAAACGTTTTCCAAACTTTGCGAAGGGAAAATTACGGTTACAACATTAATAATTTTTGCGGATTTTTCCGAGAGATGAAATATTTTGGACCAACGAGAGGGCGACACTTGGCCCTCAAGTGGACGGCAATCCATGAGCTTCCATTGGCACGTTTTTTTCATTTTTTGTGCCTAAAACATTTGGTCAATGTTTGGTAGGATATTTGTGTGGTAGATGAGTAAGTGGGACCCACACAACACTTGTCCAAATCCTCACCCTACACTTGCCCACCACTTGTCTTAATCTTGGCCATTGATTGGCCTATAAATACCCCCCCTTAGTTGAAGACTTCTTCATCCACAAATAATTTCCAAGTCTTGAAAATCCTCCCCCCCCCCCCCCCTTCTTGTTGCTCTCGTCCAAAGAGCACCCCCTCCCCCTTGAGAAGGCCTTGGCCGAAACACCCCCCCTCCTCCTAGTGGTGTTGGCCGAGACATACCCCCCCCTTGCCTAGTTGTTCTCGTAAAATACCCCCCCTCTTGGTAGAAAATACTCTCCAAGTATTGTTACTATTCCAAAATACCTTAGCCTTATACCTTGTAGTATTCCAAAGTTACCTCTATCGTAGAGCAGGAAATACTACCTTATGTCCTTTAGTCTCAAACGAAACCCTAAGGAAAATCTTCATAGTCGGTTGAAGTATTAAGAAGAAGTTTGTAGAACTTCTAAGGGTTGTTTGGAGGCGGGTTGGGCGCCAGTAGGAGCTAAACGTTGCTCAGGATCGACATTTAAACTTGGATAATTTTGGGCTTATCGAGGTAAATACTTTTGTCCTTCTATTGTAATTGGAAATTACATACTGTAGTAGTATAGAGATGTATTTAAGATACATAAAAGGATATTAAAAAGGAAGAATTAAACTGTACTTACATAGGAATGTATTTGCAGTAGACTTGTGTAGTTTAACGGGTAGGGAAGTGCTGCCCGATTTTCCGTAGAATAGAGAACCCTCTGCTTAGAATATTCTACAGAGTAGTCTAGACGTTGATAGACGTATATGGCCTTTATAGGTTGAAAGTTCTGCGAGTAGCATGTTCTACTTGAATGGTGGACAAGGCTAGCCGGGTTATAGCCGTGAAGCGTTTTGCTAATAGTCGATAATCGTCGCGAGGTATGTGATTCTTCCTATCCTCTTGAGCATGATATTTTGAAAGAATATATATATAGTACGGTAGACGTACGTGTGTTAACTGAACGTGGTTTTACTCCGATGTCTTTTGACTTGAGTTTAAATAATAAGAATCTTGAAGTATTTCAAAAGAATTAAGAAACCTTTTTGAAAGAAGAGTAATACTTGGTTTTAAAAGCTTAAGAGTTATACTAGCTTTATGGGAAGTTAGGTATAACGACTTAAGAGAGATAAAAAGAATGGTTTATTGATTTTAAAAGTTAAGAGACTTGATCTTAAAAGATAAGAGACTTGATCTTAAAAGATAAGAGACTTGACTTAATTGGATTAATATGAATTTTGTTAAAAAGTGTGAAACCTCATTCGTGAGTAATGAGTACTTGGTTTGTAAAGGAATAATGTTTTACTGATTTCGGAAATGAGAATAAGTATCGAACAAACCACAGCAGCGCTAATAAAGGAAAATGTATTGACTAATAAAGTATTATGAAAACCAGTAGAAACCTCCATCTGCATAGAAGCTAAGATGAGACAAAATGATATTACATTTCCTAGATCATGGTTGCTTTGATAAGATTGTTATAAACAAGAATAACTTACTCACATATAAGGCATATGTTTCTCAAATTGTTTTAAAGGAGGATTATATTATTAAGTGATTAAAACTATGAACTACGAAACCTTTCGAAAATGAGAAACTTGAGCATTTGAAATTAGGCAAACTTGAACGTTTGGAAAATAATGTTGTTACTTGATTTTACAAAGGAAAGTGTTTTGGTTTACTTAAAAAGATAGTCACTCTATTTTTATACTACGGGTATTGTGTGACTTTTGTGAAAGAAACGGATCTTTTAAAGAATTAATGTATGAAGTACTTTGGGGATAAAAACCCGAACTTGTTGACATAAAGTAGGAAGTGCCTTGTGTGAATAACTTGATTGTGTTGGTTTGTGATAGCCTTGTAATACTTTCTTGTTGATTTGATAAGTAAACATGTTAGGATGCTACGTGTGTTAGTATCTTGTGATGTATGTGTAAAGGGGTTTCCCTTGTTGTGCTTATGTTGTTTAACGATAAGCTGTTATGTTAGTATTATATCACTCACCTCTTGACATGATCACAGGGGTTAGGCGCCCTCCGTCGGGAGTAGACTCGGTGATGCAGCACCGTGATTCGAGAATACCTCATGCGGGTCGGGGACCTATGCGGCTCTGAGTTCGGGTTAGTGTACGGCCTTTGTGGTCATGCGATCATGTGGCCGTGCGGATGCGAGTCGGGGCGATCTTGGGAGTAGCTACCCTCGATGCGAGGAATACCTCATGCGGGCCTATGTGAGTGGCCTATGCGGGTGCGGGAAGTTCGAGATTAGGCGCGCACATTTGATCTTTGCGAGTAGTGGCGGCCGATCATGTGGCGGTCTGACAGACCTCGTGTCTGATTTATGACTTTGTTGAAGTGCGTGGGTTTTAGTTATCGGTTATGCCTTCGTACTTACCGTGCGGTTTTATTATGACACAGTGGGACACAGTGTTCATGTGTATTCCTTGGTGCTTTTATATCATAGGCTGGCGGTGAGGAAGGTATTCCACGGGCATGATGGATGTTGTGGGCGTGAGACCCGTAGTTATATTTGAGTGATGACTTTGAGGCGTGAGTCACGACTTGACATATTTGCTTATTTATTGTGAAGTGTAGTTTGGTTATCATTCATGTCTACTGCATTATATAGACGACTATGATTTCATTTCTGATATTTTGATTTCACATACTTGGTACTGTTGTCTTGACCTCGCCCGGGGCTGCGTTCATGCCGCGGTAGAAGTACGCGATCGTCGATCCTCGCTCTTAGGATCACGGTTCGGCGTTTTAGGAAGCTCCGTTTCTCGGAGGCTTATCGGTGGTGTAGTCCATGTCGTTGTAGGTACTTACGTTGAGGGTATGGCGGGCCTGTCCGCCATTGTTGTTATATCATTCTTAGAAGTGCATGTAATGCTGTTGTGGCGAGTTTGTAAAAGGGATATAGGTTCTTGTGGTTTCATTTTTATATAAGCCGAAAGGCAAATTTTCTCGAATAAAGCGTTTCTCATTCATATTATTTTATGTCTTGTTTTATATTAGATGATTACTCGATGTTGTATCACTAGGGTGCGGGGTAAGGCACGATCGCGGGCGGGTTGGTCACGACCGAACCGGGCGTGGTGCCTACCGAGCAATATCGTCAGTAATGTCGGCGATAAAACTAAGACATGAATAACAACAGTGTAAAGCGATGTCAGAAAACTTGTCTCGTATATATAAATCAACTTAAAACGAGCGATTTGCATCCGTTAACTCGCCGCGACTCTGAACTCTAAGTGACGTGACAACAATGGCGGGCGAGGGCCGCCACGAATGGCACTACTACGACGGTGACTATACGTGATAAGCCTCGGAAGCGAGCTTCAACGCGAAGCTGTGACCACGAAGCTGAGATCGGCGGTGTGCCTCAACTGCGGCGTGGCGCGACGACAACAGTACAGTATGTGGCGATCTTGTAAATGAAATCATAATGTCTATATGGCGAGGCGACATGATAACAAACTACGATTCCTGATAAATGGCGATCATGCAAATCGGGGACTCAGCGCTCAAAATCGTACTCAAATGCAATGGGTCTCACGCCCATGCGTGCGTGAAATACGCCGGCGTCGATATAAAGCACCGAAATCTGCGTGAACCGGTCCTGTGTCATCTCGCCGTGCGGGTAATGCGAAGGCATAGCGCTACAGCGGTACAAACAGGTCATAAAGCGTATCATGAATCTGTCTGAACGTCGCATGATCAAAGCGGCCAACTGCGCCGCGATATGTGTCGGCGTCTGGAACTCGCGACTTCGCGTAAACTCGATGGCGCGTAGTATTCCGCATCGAAGTGCTACTCCGGCGGCGTCTGGACTCGCGATCGCGTGGCCGCATGCGCGTGACCACGCAAAGCACAGCTCGCTTCCGACTCGCGTAGGCCGGGACTGCGTGAGGTATTCTCGAATCATAGCCGTCTGAACGCCACGTGCCGCGTCGGCGACAACTCGAGGATGATGTCGGTGAGTGGTACAATACTAACATAGCGGCTGATCGTTAACACTTAAGCGCGATTGAGAAACCCTTTACACAATCATCACAAGATACTAACACACGTGATCGTAGCATGTTTCCTTATCAAATAAACAGAAAGTATTACAAGGCTATCACAAACCAACACAATCAAATTATTCACACAAGGTACTTCTACTATAGGATTAACAAGATGGGGTTTTTATCCCCAAAGTACTTCATACATTAACTCTTTAAAAGATGCGTTACTTTACAAAAGTCACACAATACCGTAGTATATAAAAATAGAGTGATTATCTTTGAAGTAAATCAAACACTTCTCTTTGTAAAATCAAGCAACAACATTCTTTTCCAAGCGTTCAAGTTTGCCTAATTTCAAATGTTCGAGTTTCTCATTTTTGAAAGGTTTCAGAGTTCATAGTTTTAATCCTTTAAAACAATTTTTGAGAAACATATACCTTATGTGTGAGTAGTTTATTCTTGTTCATAAAAATCTTATTACGACCGTGATCTAGGAAATGTAATATCATTTTGTCTCATCTTAGCTTCTATGCGAATGAAGTTTCTCTTGGTTTTAATAATACTTGATTAGTCAATACATTTCCCTTTATTAGCGGCGTGGTTCGTTCGATACTTATTCTCATTTCAAATCAAGAAACATTATTCTTTCAAAATCAAGTACTCATTACTCGCGAATGAGGTTTTACAACATTTTTAGCAAAATGTTACATATCAAGTCAATTAGGTTAAGTCTCTTATCTTTCAAGATCAAGTCACTTAACTTTTACAATAAATAAACCATTATGTTACCTACATAGAGTCGTTATAACTAACTTCCCATAAAGCTATTATAACACCCTATGTTTTGAACCAACCAAACTCATTTAGCACGTATGCGTCTGGTACCGTACATAGTTTTACAAAACATCATGATAGAAAGGATAGGAAGAGGTTCACATACCTCGCGACGATTATCGACAATTAGCAATACGCTCCACAGTACTGTACCCCTGCTAGCCTTTTCCACTCTTCAAGTAGAATACGCTACTCGCAGTACCTCCACATATACGGTTATACAAGTTTATCAAAGTCTAGACTACTCGGTTCCATATTCTACAGAAATTTCGGCAGCACCTCCCCCCCCCCCCCCCGCAACCGCGTAAATCTCCTCCTCTATCGAGGCCGGCTACCAAGCCAACCAGGGGGGGGGGGGTTTATACGTCTAACCGGACGTTTACAATTCTACAACACATTCTACTGTAAATACAGTTCTATGTAAGTACAGTTCAATTCTCTTCTTTAAATTCAGGATTAAGTCAAAAGACATTGCCGCACAACTATGTTCAGTTCTATATATAGTATACTTCAACTATATATTCCTACAACATGTAATTTCCAATTACAATAGAAGGTCAAGAGTGTTTACCTCGATAAGCCCAAAATTATCCAAGTATAAAGTCGATCTGAGCAACGTTTAGCTCACTCCGGTGCTCGGCCGCTCCAAATAACCCTTAGAAGTTCTACTCAACTTCTTCTTAATACTCAACCAACAATGAAGGTTTTCCTTAGGGTTTCGGTTTGAGACAAAAGGACATCTGGTAGTATTTAAGACTCTACGTATAGAGGTATCTTTGGAATACTACAAGGTATACGGCTAAGGTATTTTGGGTATAGTAACAAGACTTGGAGAGTATTTCTACCAAGAGAGGGTGTATTTATACGATACAACACCACAAAGGGGGTGTACCCTCGGCCCACTAGGAGGGGTACTCTCGCCAAGGGGAGGGGACTCTTTGGACGAGACACTACTCAAAGGGGAGAGCTCTCAAGACTTAGGAAAGTTTAGGAATGGATGAAGAAGTCTTCAAAGGGGGTATTTATAGGAAGACCAAGGGTCAAGATCTAGCCAAGTGGGGGCAAGTGGAGGGCCAAGATATGCCCAAGTGCCCCCTAGACCCTACTCCTTAAAACCCTCACAAATATCTTACCAACTACTTGACAAAAAGCCAAGACCAATCGTCCCATGTGCCGCCCCACACGCCCACCAATGAGAGGGTGCCAAGTGTCGCCCTCTCGTTGGTCCAAAATGTTTCGTCTCTCGGAACCGCAAAAATTAAAAATGACATAGCCGTAATTTACCCTACGCGATTTGTATAAAACGTTTCGTCGAAAAACGACTCTAATCGGGTGTTGTGCACAAAATATTTCGTCCAAGCCAACTTTAAAGTTCAAACTTTTCTACGTACGTCCCCGCGTACATACTCTGGAAATACGGGGTATAACATTCACCCCTCCTTAGAAACATTCGTCCCGAATGTTCCTTCTAAGTCTCAAAACATACGTGCGCCAGTATAGTCTTCACTACTATACTTACGAGAACAAACCTGCCACACCTGGCCACAGAAACACCTGCGCAAAATACTTACATCCAAGTCCACGAGGAAACACCTCTGACATCACAAAAGCCCTTACCCGAGGTCTAAAATATACTTCCTTCGCACCTTCTCCTTACAAAAGAACTGATCACCTCTATGCTCGCAATACATGCTCGCTTCTTCCCTTACGCGTCGTACCCTTCTCGTACACTCGAACCACTTTTGTCACTGATTCAGTTTCCAAATCTCTGGGTTACTATCTCCAACTTGGTCATCATTAACTGGGAACACTCTGGATGGATCTCCGATACTTTACCGAATATAGCAACACGAAAAGACCGGACATACTGCCTCCTAAGTTGGACGGCAAATGCTAACATATAGGCAACCTGGCCTATTTCCTCACATGATCTGAAAGGCCCAAGGTAACTCGGGCTAAGTTTCCTCAAAACTCGTCACACCAGCCACGTTCTGAAACCGGTATGAACCAACAATGCGCACCTTGCCAACATCGAACCACTCGGCCGTGACTTACACTTTCGCCCCTAAGGCTTCATAAGGCGATATCCATGGCTGAAATGGTAGCTATAAAACATTCCCTCAACAGGAGACAACAATCCTCACAAGTACCCCTGAAATCCAAACACTGGCCCGAGGGCGAATGCGATTCTGAGACTCACCTGAGTTCCTAACCATGCCTGGTAAAACTTCCAGAAAAAGAAATAGTTGTACCCTGGGCTCCACTGTCTGTCATAAGGTGAAGGTAGGCACCCCGTGCAGCCTTACAACCTTTCTGATATAACATCACTGCCAAATGCGGTCTGGTCGAAAGACACGATGGTGACCCATCGGCGACTCTTGGTCGAACACATCCACGAACTCGTACGATGGTTAACTAGACTTGGGCCTAACACCCTCGTGACCCTACCACCTGGCGGGACCACCACAAACTGACCCCACCATAAAGCAGTCGCGAGTTGACGCGGCGTAGCCTCGGCCGACCACTCTTGCGTAAAACACTTTCTCCCCGATCCGGAACAATCTCACTAATCCATGTTACGAAAACCTAGCGGTCTTCTTAGCTCAACTACCCTCCTTCCTTCCACACTACTCAGGGACTTATCACACAAACATATCTCACGTGCACTATGCACTCCGATAAGGGTCAAACATAAAATACCTCTTTTTCTCGAGATGGCCTTACCTCTAAGGTCTCTACGTATAAGACTCTAAGGTTCACACTTCCTCTATCCCCCAAATCTTACTCGGTTAACTAACCATGATATCTAATCACAATTTTTCACTTATGTTATCTGAACATAATACTTAAGATATACTCATCTTACACGTACTAATCTCTAGAGGGTTAAGGATATACCTGTATCTACTGCTTCACTCCCCTTAGTCGTTCTAATCAAACCTGCCCCGTAGGGCGCGTAGCTAGGGAAGATGATGAACTGGTCACTGATCATGAAGGCTGAGTCCTTCTACTAGGACATCCTTTCGACACATGGCCCTGACGGCCGCAGGTAAAACAAGTACCAACTAAAAGACGACACTCCCCGGGAGGACGTGCATCGTCAGCTAATGAACACGGGAAAAAGCGAATCCGGTGTTTGGAACTACGTGTAGCGTGAGCGGAAACTCTGGAGCTCTGACCAACTCCGGCTTACCCCGAACGTTCTGAACCCTGTGGAGGACCACTCTGCACTGATGGGTGCGTATCTAATCTGCTGGTGAGGCGATTCGCCTCGAAAGTTACCAAATGATCTTGCTATTCTGGCCCTCTTCTGCTGTCCTTGGTTAACCCGTCGATATCTACGTTTCTTGGCCTGCTGCGCATAAGCCCGTACACAGGCCATGCTCAAGCCTAACTGAAGAATTACTCTTGCACAACCCTCTCTTAGATATTCATCAAGACTCGCGGTATATCGGTATACTCTCTGGTAGCCAAATCTATAGCTAATGTGGTCGCCTCTTTGCAATCTCTAATCTCTGTTCCCGGTCGTGGAACTGAAGGTTCAACTTATCATGGCCGCAGTAGGAACTGTTGTCGCCGTGCTAAACTCTGCTGGGGCTGGTGACGTAGCATAACTCCCCGAATGAAATACCACCCCAGGTGATGATTGGGCCTGTGCCCTCGTAACCCTCTGAACTCTACTCGCAGCTCGCCGCCTTGCCCTCTGGGCGGGTTTGCCTACGCGGAGGCATAGCGGTGGAAAGAAATACGTTAGAGGTCCGACTTATAACACACTCTAAGGCACGATCTCGAGTGAGAAGAATGGAAACCAATCCTAAATATCCTATAGCCTCACGATTATTGGTGTGGTGCACAACACACCGATAATCAAGACTCTTGGATACGATGCGTAGACACTTTCCGAGGATTAAGCGCTCGATACCACTTTTGTCACGACCGAACCGGGCGTGGTAGTGCCTTACCGGGCACCCAGTAGACATCGTCAGTAATCGTGAACATAAAACAAGACATGAATAACAACAAGTGTAAAGCGATGTCTGAGAAAACTTGCCCTCCGGCATATATATAAATCAACTTAAAACCGAGCGATTACATCCCATTACAACTCGCCTGGCGGTACTCTGGACCTGCAAGAGTGACACATGACAATGGCGGGGCGGGGCCGTCATACCACGAATGTAGCACCTACTGACGGGGACTAGACCCGGCTGATAAGCCTCGAGAAAGCGGAGCTTCCCAAACGCTGAGCGTGACCACGAGCTAGGATCAACGGCGGTGTACCTCAACTGCGGCATGAGCGGCCCGAAGGAGGTCGATAACGAGTACCAAGTATGTGGCCCGAAAATCGTAAATGAAATCATAGTAGTCTATATAAAGCGGGAGACATGTATGATAACCAAACTACGATTCACAATAAATAGCGATCATAGCAAGTCGGGGACTCACGCCTCAAAGTCATTACTCAAATATAACAATGGGTCTCACGCCCACAACATCAATCATGCGTGGAATACCTTCGCCAGCTGGCGATCTATGATATAAAAGCACGAGGAATACACATGAACACCGGGTCCACTGTGTCATCATAAAACCGCACGGGGTAAATGCGAAGGCATAGCCGACTACTAAGACCAGCGGTACAAACAAGGTCATAAAGCGTATCATGAGATCTGTCTAGGCCGTCACATGATCAAAGGCCGCCACTCGCGCGATATCTAATGTGCGCGTCTAGCCACGGAACTTCCGCGACTCGCGTAGGCCACTCCAATGGCCCGCGTGAGGTATTCCCGCATCGAGGTAGCTACTCCCGGCAACGTCACGGACTCGCGATCCGCGTGGCCACATAGACCACGCTGACCATAAAGGCGCACACTAACACGGAGCTCCGCGACTCCGCATAGGCCCGGGACTGCATGAGGTATTCTCGAATCATAGGTCACAGCACCGCTTTGAGTCTACCCGCGTCGGAGGCGACAACCTCGGGATGATGTCAAGGTGAGTGGTACAATACTAACATAACGGTGATCGTTAACAACTTAAGCGCAATCTAGAAACCCCTTTACACAATCATCACAAGATACTAACACGTAGCATCCTAGCATGTTTCCTTATCAAATCAACAAGAAAGTATTACAAGGCTATCACAAACCAACACAATCAAATTATTCACACAAAGTACTTTCTACTATAGGATTAACAAGATCGGGTTTTTATCCCCAAAGTACTTCATACATTAACTCTTTAAAAGATACGTTACATTCACAAAAGTCACACAATACCCGTAGTATATAAAAATAGAGTGATTATCTTTTGAAGTAAATCAAACACTTCTCTTTGTAAAATCAAGCAACAACATTCTTTTCCAAACGTTCAAGTTTGCCTAATTTCAAATGTTCAGGTTTCTCATTTTTCGAAAGGTTTCGTAGTTCATAGTTTTAATCCTTTAAAACAATTTTGAGAAACATATACCTTATGTGTGAGTAGTTTATTCTTGTTCATAAAAATCTTATTACAGCAGCCATGATCTAGGAAATGTAATATCATTTTGTCTCATCTTAGCTTCTATGCAGATGGAAGTTTCTACTGGTTTTAATAATACTTGATTAGTCAATACATTTCCCTTTATTAGCGCTGCTGTGGTTCGTTCGATACTTATTCTCATTTCCGAAATCAGTAAAACATTATTCTTTCAAAATCAAGTACTCATTACTCGCGAATGAGGTTTTACAACATTTTTAGCAAAATGTTACATATCAAGTCAATTAGGTTAAGTCTCTTATCTTTCAAGATCAAGTCACTTAACTTTTACAATAAATAAACCATTATGTTACCTACATAGAGTCGTTATAACTAACTTCCCATAAAGCTATTATAACACCCTATGTTTTGAACCAACCAAACTCATTTAGCACGTATCGTCTACGCTTTACTACATAGTTTTACAAAACATCATGATAGAAAGGATAGGAAGAGGTTCACATACCTCGCGACGATTATCGACAATTAGCAATACGCTCCACAGTACTGTACCCCTGCTAGCCTTTTCCACTCTTCAAGTAGAATACGCTACTCGCGATGCCTCACATATCTGGTTATACAAGTTTATCAAAGTCTAGACTACTCGGTTCCATATTCTACGAAATTTGTGGCACCTCCCCGCAATGGCCGCGTAAATCTCCTCTCTATCGGTAGGCTACCAAGCCAACCAGGGGGGGGGGGTTTATACGTCTAACCGGACGTTTACAATTCTACAACACATTCTACTGTAAATACAGTTCTATGTAAGTACAGTTCAATTCTCTTCTTTAAATTCAGGATTAAGTCAAAAGACATTGCCGCACAACTATGTTCAGTTCTATATATAGTATACTTCAACTATATATTCCTACAACATGTAATTTCCAATTACAATAGAAGGTCAAGAGTGTTTACCTCGATAAGCCCAAAATTATCCAAGTATAAAGTCGATCCTGAGCAACGTTTAGCTCCTACTCCGGGTGCTCCAGCCCGCTCCAAATAACCCTTAGAAGTTCTACTCAACTTCTTCTTAATACTCCAACCAACAATGAAGGTTTTCCTTAGGGTTTCGGTTTGAGACAAAAAGGACATACGGTAGTATTTCCGGGCTCTACGTATAGAGGTATCTTTGGAATACTACAAGGTATACGGCTAAGGTATTTTGGGTATAGTAACAAAACTTGGAGAGTATTTCTACCAAGAGAGGGGTGTATTTATACGATACAACACCACAAAAGGGGGGGTGTACCCCTCGGCCAACCCCACTAGGAGGGGGGGGTACTCTCGGCCAAGGGGGGGGGAGGGGGACTCTTTGGACGAGACACTACGCAAAGGGGAGAGCTCTCAAGACTTAGGAAAGTTTAGGAATGGATGAAGAAGTCTTCAAAGGGGGTATTTATAGGAAGACCCAGGGTCAAGCTCGAGCCAAGTGGGGGCCAAGTGGAGGGCCAAGATATGCCCAAGTGCCCCTAGACCTACTCGCCAAAACCCTCACAAATATCTTACCAACTACTTGACAAAAGCCAAGACCAATCGTCCCGTGTGCGCCCACACGCCCAATGAGAGGGTGCCAAGTGTCGCCCTCTCGTTGGTCCAAAATGTTTCGTCTCTCGGAACCGCAAAAATTAAAAATGACATAGCCGTAATTTACCCTACGCGATTTGTATAAAACGTTTCGTCGAAAAACGACTCTAATCGGGTGTTGTGCACAAAATATTTCGTCCAAGCCAACTTTAAAGTTCAAACTTTTCTCGTCGTCCAGCGTACATACTGCGGAAATACGGTATAACATTCACCTCGCCCAGAAACATTCGTCCCGAATGTTCCTTCTAAGTCTCAAAACATACGTGCGCCAGTATAGTCTTCACTACTATACTTACGAGAACAAACCTGCCACACCTGGCCACAGAAACACCTGCGCAAAATACTTACATCCAAGTCCACGAGGAAACACCTCTGACATCACAAAAGCCCTTACCCGAGGTCTAAAATATACTTCCTTCGCACCTTCTCCTTACAAAAGAACTGATCACCTCTATGCTCGCAATACATGCTCGCTTCTTCCCTTACGCGTCGTACCCTTCTCGTACACTCGAACCACTTTTGTCACTGATTCAGTTTCCAAATCTCTGGGTTACTATCTCCAACTTGGTCATCATTAACTGGGAACACTCTGGATGGATCTCCGATACTTTACCGAATATAGCAACACGAAAAGACCGGACATACTGCCTCCTAAGTTGGACGGCAAATGCTAACATATAGGCAACCTGGCCTATTTCCTCACATGATCTGAAAGGCCCAAGGTAACTCGGGCTAAGTTTCCTCAAAACTCGTCACACCCTAGCCACATTCTGCTGAAACCGGTATGAACCAACAATCTGCACCTTGCCAACATCGAACCACTCGGCCGTGACTTACACTTTCGCCCTAAGGCTTCATAAGCGATATCCATGGCTGAAATGGTAGCTATAAAACATTCCCTCAACAGGAGACAACAATCCTCACAAGTACCCCTGAAATCCAAACACTGGCCCGAGGGCGAATGCGATCCTGAGACTCACCTGAGTTCCTAACCATGCCTGGTAAAACTTCCAGAAAAAGAAATAGTTGTACCACAGGCTCCATGCGTCATAAGGTGAAGGTAGGCACCCGTGCGACCTTACAACCTTTACGATATAACATCAACGCCAAATGCGGTCTGGCGAAAGACACGATGGTGACCCGTCGGCGACATCGTCGAACACATCCACGAACTCGTACGATGGTTAACTAGACTTGGGCCTAACACCCTCGTGACCCTACCACCTGGCGGGACCACCACAAACTGACCCCACCATAAAACAGGTCGCGAGTTGACCCGCGGCATGGCCTCAACCCGACCCACTCTCGCGTAAAACACTTGCTCCCCGATCCGGAACAATCTCACTAATCCATGTTACGAAAACCTAGCGGTCTTCTTAGCTCAACTACCCTCCTTCCTTCCACACTACTCAGGGACTTATCACACAAACATATCTCACGTGCACTATGCACTCCGATAAGGGTCAAACATAAAATACCTCTTTTTCTCGAGATGGCCTTACCTCTAAGGTCTCTACGTATAAGACTCTAAGGTTCACACTTCCTCTATCCCCCAAATCTTACTCGGTTAACTAACCCTGATATCTAATCACAATTTTTCACTTATGTTATCTGAACATAATACTTAAGATATACACATCTTACACGTACTAATCTCTAGAGGGTTAAGGATATACCTGTATCTACTGCTTCACTCCCCTTAGTCGTTCTAATCAAACCTGCCCCGTAGGACGCGTAGCTAGGGAAGATGATGGCGGTCACGATCATGAAAGGTGAGTCCTTCTACTAGGACATCCTTTCGACACATGGCCACGGCGACGCGAGTAAAACAAGTACCAACTAAAAGACGACACTCACGGGAGGGCGTGCATCGCTGTGAACACCGGAAAAAGCGAATCGGTGTTTGGAACCTACGTGTAGCTGTGAACCGGAAACTCTGGAGCTCTGACCAACTCCGGCTTACCCCGAACGTTCTGAACCCTGTGGAGGACCACTCTGCACTGATGGGTGCGTATCTAATCTGCTGGTGAGGCGATTCGCCTCGAAAGTTACCAAATGATCTTGCTATTCTGGCCCTCTTCTGCTGTCCTTGGTTAACCCGTCGATATCTACGTTTCTTGGCCTGCTGCGCATAAGCCCGTACACAGGCCATGCTCAAGCCTAACTGAAGAATTACTCTTGCACAACCCTCTCTTAGATATTCATCAAGACTCGC
Source organism: Przewalskia tangutica (assembly GCA_029844215.1). Taxonomy (NCBI): domain Eukaryota; kingdom Viridiplantae; phylum Streptophyta; class Magnoliopsida; order Solanales; family Solanaceae; genus Przewalskia; species Przewalskia tangutica. The sequence goes on from CM056718.1 coordinate 114,065,969, forward strand.
GGTATATCGGTATACTCTCTGGTAGCCAAATCTATAGCTAGTAACAGGGTCGCCTCTTTGCAATCTCTAATCTCTGTTCCCGGTCGTGGAACTGAAGGTTCAACTTATCATGGCCGCAGTAGGAACTGTTGTCGCCGTGCTAAACTCTGCTGGGGCTGGTGACGTAGCATAACTCCCCGAATGAAATACCACCCCAGGTGATGATTGGGCCTGTGCCCTCGTAACCCTCTGAACTCTACTCGCAGCTCCCTCGGCTGCCTTGCCCTCCTGGGCCCGGGTTTGCCCTACGCGGAGGCATAACGGTAAGGGAAAGAAATACGTTAGAGGGTCCAACTTATAACACAGCTCTAAGGCACGATCTCAGAGTGAGAAGAATGGAAACCAATCCTAAATATCCTATAGCCTCCTGATTATTGGTGTGGTGCACAACACACCGATAATCAAGACTTCTTGGATCTGATGCGTAGACACTTTCCGAGGATTAATCGCTCGATACCACTTTTGTCACGACCGAACCGGGCCGTGGTCGTGCCTTACCGGGCACCAAAGTAGACATACATCAGAGTAATCAGCGGAACATAAAACAAGACATGAATAATAACAAGTGTAAAGCGATGTCTGAGAAAACTTGCCCTCGGCATATATATAAATCAACTTAAAACCGACGATTTACATCCCATTACAACTCGCCTGGCGATTACTACAGGACCTCTAAGAGTGACATGACAACAATGGCGGGATGGGGCCGTCATACCACGAATGTAAGCACCTACTACGACAGGGACTAGACCATCGATAAGCCTCGGAGAAGCGGAGCTTCCCAAGCATTGACTGACCACGAGCTAGGATCAACGGCGGTGTACCTCAACTGCGGCATGACGCGGCCCGAAGGAGGTCGATAACGAGTACCAAGTATGTGGCGAAAATCGTAAATGAAATCATAGTAGTCTATATAAAGCGGGAGACATGTATGATAACCAAACTACGATTCACAATAAATAGCGATCATAGCAAGTCGAGGACTCACGCCCTCAAAGTCATTACTCAAATATAACAATGGGTCTCACGCCACAACATCAATCATGCGTGGAATACCTTCCATCACCGCGATCTATGATATAAAAGCACCAAGGAATACACATGAACACCGTGTCCACTGTGTCATCATAAAACCGTGCGGGGTAAAATGAAGGCATAGCCGACTACTAAGACCCACAAGTACAAACAAGGTCATAAATCGTATCATGAGATCTGTCTGCAGACCGTCACATGATCAAAGCCGCCACTCGCGCGATATCTAATGTGCGCGTCTAGCCTCGAACTTCCGCGACTCGCGCATAGGCCACTCCAATGGCCCGCATGAGGTATTCCCGCATCGAGGTAGCTACTCCCGGCAACGTCCCGGACTCGCGATCCGCGTAGCCACATGACCACGCTGACCATAAAGCGGCGCTAACACGGAGCTCGCGGCTCGCGCAGGCCCGGGACTGCGTAGGTATTCTCGAATCATAGGTCACAGACCGCTGAGTCTACCCCGCGTCGGAGGCGACAACCTCCGGGATGATGTCAAGGTGAGTGGTACAATACTAACATAACGGCTGATCGTTAACAACTTAAGCGCAATCTAGGGAAACCCCTTTACACAATCATCACAAGATACTAACACACGTAGCATCCTAGCATGTTTCCTTATCAAATCAACAAGAAAGTATTACAAGGCTATCACAAACCAACACAATCAAATTATTCACACAAAGTACTTTCTACTATAGGATTAACAAGATCGGGTTTTTATCCCCAAAGTACTTCATACATTAACTCTTTAAAAGATACGTTACATTCACAAAAGTCACACAATACCCGTAGTATATAAAAATAGAGTGATTATCTTTTGAAGTAAATCAAACACTTCTCTTTGTAAAATCAAGCAACAACATTCTTTTCCAAACGTTCAAGTTTGCCTAATTTCAAATGTTCAGGTTTCTCATTTTTCGAAAGGTTTCGTAGTTCATAGTTTTAATCCTTTAAAACAATTTTGAGAAACATATACCTTATGTGTGAGTAGTTTATTCTTGTTCATAAAAATCTTATTACAGCAGCCATGATCTAGGAAATGTAATATCATTTTGTCTCATCTTAGCTTCTATGCAGATGGAAGTTTCTACTGGTTTTAATAATACTTGATTAGTCAATACATTTCCCTTTATTAGCGCTGCTGTGGTTCGTTCGATACTTATTCTCATTTCCGAAATCAGTAAAACATTATTCTTTCAAAATCAAGTACTCATTACTCGCGAATGAGGTTTTACAACATTTTTAGCAAAATGTTACATATCAAGTCAATTAGGTTAAGTCTCTTATCTTTCAAGATCAAGTCTCTTAACTTTTACAATAAATAAACCATTATGTTACCTACATAGAGTCGTTATAACTAACTTCCCATAAAGCTATTATAACACCCTATGTTTTGAACCAACCAAACTCATTTAGCACATGTACGTCTACCGTACTACATAGTTTTACAAAACATCATGATAGAAAGGATAGGAAGAGGTTCACATACCTCGCGACGATTATCGACAATTAGCAATACGCTCCACAGTACTGTACCCCTGCTAGCCTTTTCCACTCTTCAAGTAGAATACGCTACTCGCAGTACCTCCACCTATACGGTTATACAAGTTTATCAAAGTCTAGACTACTCGGTTCCATATTCTACAGAAATTTCGGCAGCACCTCCCCTCCGCAACCACGTAAATCTCCTCCTCTATCGAGGCCGGCTACCAAGCCAACCAGGGGGGGGGGGTTTATACGTCTAACCGGACGTGTACAATTCTACAACACAGTCTACTGTAAATACAGTCCTATGTAAGTACAGTTCAATTCTCTTCTTTAAATTCAGGCTTAAGTCAAAAGACATTGCCGCACAACTATGTTCAGTTCTATATATAGTATACTTCAACTATATATTCCTACAACATGTAATTTCCAATTACAATAGAAGGTCAAGAGTGTTTACCTCGATAAGCCCAAAATTATCCAAGTATAAAGTCGATCCTGAGCAACGTTTAGCTCCTACTCCGGGTGCTCCAACCCGCTCCAAATAACCCTTAGAAGTTCTACGCAACTTCTTCTTAATACTCCAACCAACAATGAAGGTTTTCCTTAGGGTTTCGGTTTGAGACAAAAAGGACATACGGTAGTATTTCCGGGCTCTACGTATAGAGGTATCTTTGGAATACTACAAGGTATACGGCTAAGGTATTTTGGGTATAGTAACAAAACTTGGAGAGTATTTCTACCAAGAGAGGGGTGTATTTATACGAGACAACACCACAAAGGGGGTGTACCCTACCAACCCCACTAGGAGGGTACTCTCGGCCGGGGAGGGGACTCTTTGGACGAGACACTACTCAAAGGGAGAGCTCTCAAGACTTAGGAAAGTTTAGGAATGGATGAAGAAGTCTTCAAAGGGGGGGGGGTATTTATAGGAAGACCAAGGGTCAAGATCTAGCCAAGTGGGGGGGCAAGTGGAGGGCCAAGATATGCCCAAGTGCCCCCTAGACCCTACTCCTTAAAACCCTCACAAATATCTTACCAACTACTTGACAAAAAGCCAAGACCAACCGTCCCATGTGCCGCCCCACACGCCCACCAATGAGAGGGTGCCAAGTGTCGTCCTCTCGTTGGTCCAAAATGTTTCGTCTCTCGGAAAAATCCGCAAAAATTAAAATGACATAGCCGTAATTTTCCCTACGCGATTTGTATAAAACGTTTCGTCGAAAAACGACTCTAATCGGGTGTTGTGCACAAAATATTTCGTCCAAGCCAACTTTAAAGTTCAAACTTTTCTACGTACGTCCCCGCGTACATACTCTGGAAATACGGGGTATAACAGTTCGGGTCGTGACAAAAGTGGTATCAGAGCAGTTAATCCTCGGAAAGTGTCTACAGACCGTATCTAGTAGAGTCTTGATTATCGGTGTGTTGTGCACTACACCAATAATCAGGAGGCTATAGGATATTTAAGATTGGTTTCCATTCTTCTCACTCTGAGATCGTGCTTAGAGCTGTGTTATAAGTTGGACCCCTCTAACGTATTTCTTTCCCTTACCGTTATGCCTCCGCGTAAGGAAACTTGGGCCCGGAAGGGTAAGGCAGCCGAGGGAGCTGCGAGTAGAGCACAGAGGGTTACAAGGGCACATACCCAATCATCACCTGGGGTGGTGCTTCATTCGGGGAGTTCTGCGACGTCGCCGGCCCAGTGAGTTTGCCACGTGGCGGTAGTTCTCTGCGGCCATGATATCTGGACCGGTTCCACGACCCGATGCGAGAGAATAGATTGCAAAGAGACGACCCTGTTACTAGCTAGAGAGTTAGCACCCAGAGAGTATATTATGTACCTATTTATCACGGGTCTTGATGACTATCTACGAGAGGTTGTGCAAAGTAGCTCTCGATCAGCATGAGCATGGCTGCGTGCGAGCTTATGCCGCAGCGGGGCGAAACGTAGAGATCGGCAGTTAATCAGGGCGGCGAAGAGGGCCCGATCGGCAGGATCCTTTGGTAACTTTCGAGGCAAACCGCCTCAGCAGCAGATTAGATATGCACCTCCACCAGAGCAGAGTGGTCCTCCACAGGGTTCAGGACGTTCGGGGTATCTGGAGTTGGTCGAACTCGGGGCTTCCGGTTCCACGGCTACGTAGGTTCGGCCGGCCCGGATTCAATTTTCCCGGTGTTCATAGTGTGGCGGCGTCGTCGGGAATGTCATCTTTTTGGTCTTTGCGGCCATCGGGGCCATGTGTCGAAAGGTGTCCTAGTAGGAGGATGCAAGTAGGAGGACTCGGCCTACGGTCGATTCGCGGATTCGGTGGCTCGGAGAGGAAGGGTGTTAGCGGAGGAGGCCACCCCCACCTCGGTGTGGACGTTGTGGTAAGTGTCATTGTGGGGAGTGTCGTACTTCTTCGACAGCTTGTTATGCTTGCGGCCAGTAGGGCCATTTTGCGAGAAATTGTCCGACCAGAGGTGGCGTGGATGTAAAGACTCGACGCCGAGGATCGGTGGCTAGTTCGTCACCTTCCCAGCTATCGCCCAACATGGCGAGGATTGATTAGAGCAGCGGAGGAGTGAAGCGATGGGTCGGTATATCCTTAACCCTCTAGAGATTGTATGTGTGATAAGATAAGTACATCTTAAGTGTTACGTTCAGATAACATTGTGTAAATTGTGATTAGAAATCATGGTTAGTTAACCGGGTAAGATTGGGGGATAGGAAAAGTGGAGACCTTAGAGGTAAGGCCATCTCGAGTAAAAGATGTATTTTTATGTTTGACCCTTATCGGAGTGCATAGTGCACGTGAGATATATTTGTGTGATAAGTCCCTGAGTAGTGTGGAATGAAAGAGGGTAGTTGAGCTAAGAGGACCACTAGGTTTTCGTAACTTGATTAGTGAGATTGTTCCGGATCGGGGAACAAGAGTTTTGCGCGATAGCGGGTCGGGTTGAGGACCGATCGCGGGTCAACCCGCGGCCTGCAATGTGGTGGGGTCAGTTCGAGGTGGTCCCTCCAGGTGGTGGGGTCACGAGGGTGTTAGGCCCAAGTTTAGTTAACCAGCGTACGAGTTCGTGGATACGTTCGACCAGTAGTCGGGCTGATAGGGTCAGCCCATCTTGTCTTTTAGTCAAGACCATTTACTCGGCAGAGGGTTATGCGAGATGTTATATATCGGGAAGGTTGTAAGGCTGCACGAGGTGCCTACTTTCACCTTATGACAGGCAGTGGAGCCCAGGTTACGGCTATTTCTTTTCTGGAGGTATTACCAGGCAGGGTTAGAAACTCAGGTGAGTCTCAGTATCACATTCGCCCTCGGGCCAGTGTTTGGATTTCAGGGGTAGCTGTGAGGATTGTTGCCTCCTGTTGAGGGAGTGTTTTATAGCTACCATATCAGTATTCGGATATCGCCTTATGACGTCTTGTAGGGGCGGAAGTGTAAGTTGCCGGTCGATTGGTTCGACGTTGGCAAGGTTCAGATAGCTGGTTCATTCTTGTTTCAGCAGGATGTGGATAGGGTGAAGCCTATCCAGGAGAGGTTATCGGCAGCTCAGAGTCAACAGAAGTCGTGCGGATAATCGGCGGCGGCAGAGTTGAGTTGACGGTGGGTCTTCTTGAAGGTACCACCCCGGAAAGGGTGTGACGAGTTTTGGAAAACAGAGGAAACTTAGTCGAGGTACTTTGAGCGCTTTCAGATCATTTGGAAAATAGGCCAAGTTTCCTATAGGTTAGCATTGTCGTCCGACGTAGGAGGCAGTACGTCCGGTCTTTCATGTTGTTATGTTCGGAAAAATATCGGAGATCCATCCAGAGTGTTCCCAGTTAATGATGACCAAGTTGGAGGTAGTAACCCAGAGATTTTGAAGCTGAGCGATATGAAATGTGGTAAGTTATGAGAAAGAGTTCGAGTGTACGAGAAGGGTACGACGAGTAAGGGAAGAAGCGAGCATGTATTAAGAACATAGGAGTGATCATTACTTTTGTGAAGTAAGGGTGCGATGAAAATATATTTTAGACCTCGGGTGGGAGCTTTTGTAGTGTTGGAGGTGATTCCTCGTGGACTTGGATTAAGTATTTGCGCGTGTGTTATTTTTTGGCCAGGTGTGGCATATTTGTTTTCGTAAGTATAGTAGTGAAGACTATACTGGCGCATGTATGTTTTGAGACTTAGAAGGAACATTCGGGACGAATGTTTCTGAGGGGAGAATGTTATACCCCGTATTTCCAGAGTATGTACGTGAGGACGTACATACAAAAGTTTAAGCCTTAAGTAGGCAAAGGGACGAAAATTGTGCACAACTACCGAAAAGAATTGTTTTCCGACGAAACGTTTTCCAAACTTTGCGAAGGGAAAATTACGGTTACAACATTAATAATTTTTGCGGATTTTTCCGAGAGATGAAATATTTTGGACCAACGAGAGGCGACACTTGGCCTCAGTGGGCCAATCCATGAGCTTCCATTGGCACGTTTTTTTCATTTTTTGTGCCTAAAACATTTGGTCAATGTTTGGTAGGATATTTGTGTGGTAGATGAGTAAGTGGGACCCACACAACACTTGTCCAAATCCTCACCCTACACTTGCCCACCACTTGTCTTAATCTTGGCCATTGATTGGCCTATAAATACCCCCCCTTAGTTGAAGACTTCTTCATCCACAAATAATTTCCAAGTGTTGAAAATCCTCCCCTTCATTTGCAATCGTCCAAAGAGCACCCCTCCCTTGATTGGCCAAACACCCCACTCTAGTGGTGTTGGAATGAGACATACCCCACTTGCCTAGTTGTTCTCGTAAAATACCCACTCTTGGTAGAAAATACTCTCCAAGTATTGTTACTATTCCAAAATACCTTATCCTTATACCTTGTAGTATTCCAAAGTTACCTCTATACGTAGAGCCCGGAAATACTACCTTATGTCCTTTTAGTCTCAAAACGAAACCCTAAGAAAAATCTTCATAGTCGGTTGAAGTATTAAGAAGAAGTTGCGTAGAACTTCTAAGGGTTGTTTGGAGCGGGTTGGAGCGCCCAGAGTAGGAGTTAAACGTTGCTCAGAATCGACATTTAAACTTGGATAATTTTGGGCTTATCGAGGTAAATACTCTTGTCCTTCTATTGTAATTGGAAATTGCATACTGTAGTAGTATAGAGATGTATTTAATATACATAAAAGGATATTAAAGAAGAAGAATTAAACTATACTTACATAGGACTGTATTTGCAGTAGACTTGTGTAGTTTAACGGGTAGGGAAGTGCTGCCCGATTTTCCGTAGAATAGAGAACCCTCTGCTTAGAATATTCTACAGAGTAGTCTAGACGTTGATAGACGTATATGGCCTTTATAGGTTGAAAGTTCTGCGAGTAGCATGTTCTACTTGAATGGTGGACAAGGCTAGCCGGGTTATAGCCGTGGAGCGTTTTGCTAATAGTCGATAATCGTCGCGAGGTATGTGATTCTTCCTATCCTCTTGAGCATGATATTTTGAAAGAATATATATATAGTACGGTAGACGTACGTTTGTTAACTGAACGTGGTTTTACTCCGATGTCTTTTGACTTGAGTTTAAATAATAAGAATCTTGAAGTATTTCAAAAGAATTAAGAAACCTTTTTGAAAGAAGAGTAATACTTGGTTTTAAAAGCTTAAGAGTTATACTAGCTTTATGGGAAGTTAGGTATAACGACTTAAGAGAGATAAAAAGAATGGTTTATTGATTTTAAAAGTTAAGAGACTTGATCTTAAAAGATAAGAGACTTGACTTAATTGGATTAATATGAATTTTGTTAAAAAGTGTGAAACCTCATTCGTGAGTAATGAGTACTTGGTTTGTAAAGGAATAATGTTTTACTGATTTCGGAAATGAGAATAAGTATCGAACAAACCACAGCAGCGCTAATAAAGGGAAATGTATTGACTAATAAAGTATTATGAAAACCAGTAGAAACCTCCATCTGCATAGAAGCTAAGATAAGACAAAATGATATTACATTTCCTAGATCATGGCTGCTTTGATAAGATTGTTATAAACAAGAATAACCTACTCACATATAAGGCATATGTTTCTCAAATTGTTTTAAAGGAGGATTTTATTATTAAGTGATTAAAACTATGAACTACGAAACCTTTCGAAAATGAGAAACTTGAGCATTTGAAATTAGGCAAACTTGAACGTTTGGAAAATAATGTTGTTACTTGATTTTACAAAGGAAAGTGTTTTGGTTTACTTAAAAAGATAGTCACTCTATTTTTATACTACGGGAATTGTGTGACTTTTGTGAAAGAAACAGATCTTTTAAAGAATTAATGTATGAAGTACTTTGGGGATAAAAACCCGAACTTGTTGACATAAAGTAGGAAGTGCCTTGTGTGAATAACTTGATTGTGTTGGTTTGTGATAGCCTTGTAATACTTTCTTGTTGATTTGATAAGTAAACTTGTTAGGATGCTACGTGTGTTAGTATCTTGTGATGTATGTGTAAAGGGGTTTCCCTTGTTGTGCTTATGTTGTTTAACGATAAGCTGTTATGTTAGTATTATATCACTCACCTCTTGACATGATACCGGGGGTTAAGCTGCCCTCCGTCACGGGGTAGACTCGGTGATGCAGGACCGTGATTCGAGAATACCTCATGCGGGTCGGGGACTATGCGGAGCTACGAGAGTTCCAGGTTAGTGTGCGGCCTTTGTGGTCATGCGGTCTATGTGGCCATGCGGACTGCGAGTCCAGGACGATGTCGGGGAGTAGCTACCCTCGATGCGAAGAATACCTCATGCGGGCCTATGTGAGTGGCCTATGCGGAGCCGACTACTAACACCCGATGCGAAGGCATAAGCCGCACGTGATCGAAGGCGGCTCGCGCGCGATATCTAATGTGCGCGTCTAGTCCTGGAACTTCCGCGACTCCGCATAGGCCACTCGATGGCCCGCGTGAGGTATTCCGCGTCGAGGTAGCTACTCCGGCAACGTCCCGGACTCGCGATCCGCGTAGCCACATAGACCGCGTGACCACAAGCGGCGCACTAACACGGAACTCGTAGCTCGCAGGTCCCACGGACCCGCGTGAGGTATCCTCGAATCATAGTCACCTGCATCGCTGAGTATTACCCGCGTCGGAGGCGACTTAACCCCCGGGATCATGTCAAGGGTGAGTGGTACAATACCAACATAACGGCTGATCGTTAAACAACGTAAGCGCAATCAAGGGAGACCACTTTACACAAACATCACAAGATACTAACACACGTAGCATCCTAGCATGTTTACTTATCAAATCAACAAGAAAGTATTACAAGGCTATCACAAACCAACACAATCAAGTTATTCACACAAGGTACTTTCTACTTTATGTTAACAAGTTCGGGTGTTTATCCCCAAAGTACTTCATACATTAACTCTTTTAAAAGATCTGTTTCTTTCACAAAAGTCACACAATACCCGTAGTATAAAAATAGAGTGACTATCTTTTAAGTAAACCAAAAACCCTTCCCTTTGTAAAATCAAGTAACAACATTATTTTCCAAACGTTCAAGTTTGCCTAATTTCAAATGCTCAAGTTTCTCATTTTCAAAGGTTTAAGTAGTTCATAGTTAATCACTTAATGATATAATTCTCCTTTAAAATAATTTGAGAAACATATGCCTTATATGTGAGTAGGTTATTCAATCTTTATTAAAGCAGCCATGATCTAGGAAATGTAACATTATTTTGTCTCATCTTAGCTTCTATGCAGATGGAGGTTTCTACTGGTTTTAATAATACTTTATTAGTCAATACATTTCCCTTTATTAGCGCTGCTGTGGTCTGTTCGATACTTGTTCTGATTTCCGAAATCAGTAAAACATTATTCCTTTTTTTAAAAACCAAGTACTCATTACTCACGAATGAGGTTTCACACTTTTTAACCAAATTCAGATTAATACAATTAAGTCAAGTCTCTTATCTTTTAATATCAAGTCTCTTAACTTCTGAAATCAATAAACCATTCTTTTTATCTCTCTTAAGTCGTTATACCTAACTTCCCATAAAGCTAGTATAACTCTTAAGCTTTTAAAACCAAGTATTCCTCTTCTTTCAAAAAGGTTTCTTAATTCCTTTGAAATACTTCAGATTCTTATTATTCAGGCTTAAGTCAAAAGACATTGCCGTAAAACTACGTTCAGTTAACACACGTACGTCTACCGTACTATATATATATTCTTTTAAATTATCGTGCTCAAGAGGATAGGAAGAATCACATACCTCGCGACGATTATCGACTATTAGCAAATAGCTCCAAAGTACTGTAGTCCGGCTAGCCTTTTCCACCCTTCGAGTAGAATACGCTACTCGCAGTACTTCAACATATAACGGTTATACAAGTCTATCAATGTCTAGACTACTCGGTAGAATAAATCTAGATACAAGATTCTATGGAAAATTGGCGTGACTTCCTATCCAGTCAAACTTCACAAGTCTCTTTGTAAATCTGATCCTATGTAAATCTGATTCAATTCCCTTCTTATATACCTTCCTGGTATATAAATTATACTCAATTCTTATACTTCAATAGTATGTAAACTCAATTACAATAGGGAGACAAGATATTTACCTCGATAAGCCCAAAATTATCCAAGTTTAAAAGTCGATCCTGAGCAACGTTTAGCTCCTACTCTGGGCGCTCCAACCCGCTCCAAACAACCCTTAGAAGTTCTACGCAACTTCTTCTTAATACTTCAACCGGCTATGAAGATTTTCCTTAGGGTTTCGGTCTGAGACTAAAAGGACATAAGGTAGTATTTTCGGGCTCTACGTATAGAGGTAACTTTGGAATACTACAAGGTATAAGGCTAAGGTATTTTGGCATGGTAACAATACTTGGAGAGTATTTTCTACCAAGAGGGGGGGAAAAGTTTCGGCCAAGGGCCTTCTCAAAGGGGGAGGGGGACTCTTGGACGAGAGCCTCAACTAAAGGGGAGAGGGATTTTCAAGACTTGGAAGTCATTTGATGGATGAAGAAGTCTTCAACAAAGGGGGGTATTTATAGGGGAATCAATGGCCAAGATCAAGCCATGTAGGGGGCAAGTGGAGGGTGAGGATTTGCCCAAGTGCCCCCTAGCCATCTACTCCTCAATTCACTCCAAACATTGACCCATATTTTAGGCCACAAAACATGCCCAAATCGTGCAAGCCAAACGGCCACTTGACCGCCCACTAGAGGGTGACAAGTGTCACCCTCTCGTTGGTCCAAAATATTTCATCTCTCGGAAAAATCCGCAAAAATTATTAATGACATAGCCGGAATTTTCCCTTCGCAAGTTTTGTAAAACGTTTCGTTGAAAAACGATTCCTTTCGTGTGTTGTGCACAAAATTTTCGGTCTATGCCTAACTTAAGGCTCAAACTTTCATACGTACGTTCTTACGTACATACTCTGAAAATACGGGGTATAACATATGTAAACATAAAGTACAGTAAATAAGATCATAACTGGCCAAAGATGACAGGGACAAGTATGAAAATGAAATACCAGATCCAACCGTGCCATATAACATAAAAGCCAACTGTAACTTTTCAAAATATAAAAGTTATGTCAAAATCAGGGACACCTGCCCTCAGAATCAATATGCATTTCCTATTCATGGGACTCAAACCCGCATCATGGAGAGCTAGTCCATGGAATAATATAATATCATGGGACTCGAACTCGCATCATGGAAGCATGTCCATGGAATAATATAATATCATGAGACTCGAACCCGCATTATGGAAGCATGTCCATGGAATAATATAATATCATGGGACTCGAACCCGCATCATGGAAGCATGTCCATGGAATAATACACATATATAAAGTTGTTGGCCCTCTAGTGAGGGCACGGTGATGTGGAAATATAACACTTGCACGAATAGCTATCATGAGCAAACATATGCAAGTTAAATAATCCTTGACTCTCATTAGAACAATGGAATGAACTATCATTTTAGAAAAAACCCATGGCATTATCAGGTCACGTAATATTAGGGACTTGAACCCAAAAGTACTATGTACGTCCACCGTACGTTCATTTTATACCAAGAGTCATATCATGTATCATTAGGGACTTGAACCCAAAAGTACTATGTACGTCCACCGTACATTCATTTTATACAAATCATTTAAAATGAACTTTCATTTATAAACTCAAAGCTCTTTCACTTTTAAAGTCAAGACATTTTCACTTTCAAAATCAAGTCAATTACTCTTTTAAAATCAAGTTACTTACTCTTTTAAAATCAAGTCACTTATAATTATACAATCAAGTAACTTATACTTACAAAATCGAGTCATGTTTCATAAAGGATTCAATGGAATTACGTACGACCATCGTACCCCCATTTCATATAAATCATGCCAAAGAGGAAATGATAGTTCACATACCTTATAGGCTATACCAACTTGACAACTAGAATACGTCTCAAGTAGTACTTCAACCTATAGTGACAATAACACATCTATCAATTCCATGATACTAGTATACACTTATACTACATAATGAATCTCCTTTTGTATAAAAATTCGGGCAGCACTTCCCCTATTTATACATACTTTTCCACATTATAAATAAGGACAATAACATCAATAACCAAGCACCACATAAGGGCACAACCAAAATAGCAACCAAGGTGATTCATAGACCTACTTCTAATTTTAATCCGGCCTCGTAATCCACATAAAAGCAGTCCATACTTCTACAACAATGAGGGTAAAATGTGAAGCTTACAACATCTTTATAAACCCTTATTCCTTTAGGACTTACGTTAGCGATTTACCACATTAAACATGCATAATGGTGGCTGAATTTCCAGCATTCCAACGCCACAAAACAGTCCCTAAAACTGCACAACAATGTCTCACAGTTTCATGCAGTTTTTCGGCCAACTACTACAACCAAAGCCATTCCCATAACTTCTTATAATCCAATTTACATTTCAACATGTTTATATGAACCATAACAACTTGTAATAACAAGATTTCCTTCATTTTAACATGCAAGTAGTGATGATAATAACGACAATAACCAACGAATCCAACAACACTAAAACTGTCTCCAAAATCGGCAATTAGCCAAAATTGTCACATGTATTTCTTATTTTCCATTTCTATTAACACAATTTCATCTATCAACTATAACATCATGTAACCTCTAATTACTTCAAGAGGAATAAGAAATCTTATCTTATTCTTGGCACAAAATAGTCCATCAATCTCTCGGCCAACACTCCCCCTTTTGCACCACTTCTTCAAGTTCCAATCACACACATGTATTCTATACAAGCTTGTATCCATATTACTTTCATGTTTTACTTCCAAGAAGTTTATAACAAGCGTAGGGTTTCAAGATAACTTTCTTATCAAAACCGTGATCCACAATCTTGCAAGGTTAACTTGGCTTAGAACTTGGTTAAGGTGCTTAAACTTGGAAGAAAATAAGTTGATCTTGTTCTTGTTGGCTATGGGATTTTCGAGCACCTTGAAGGTTAAGGGAGAGATATTAGGGTTTGAGATGAAGATATTTGTGAGAATGAAGTCTTGCAAGACTTGGGCTTTAATAGGTGTACACGCACAAGTGGAGGGGAACCCATGAACCCCACTTGTCCACTTGTCTTCCCTTCACAAATAGCTCCCACACTTAGCCATTTTTCCACCCAATTTCGATGGCCTCAACTTTAGGATACCAAGACTTAATTAATCCAAACTAAGTCCATAATTCTATTGGAAATAATCCAACTACTAGTATTAATTCTTGTCATCGCATTATTCTCGAAAAAAAATTCATATAAGAAAATGTAAAACTCTTTTCCTTCCAACATTCTTATTTCCATAATCATATTCTCACTTAGTAGCCATGGAACTACGGGGTGTAACATTCTTCCCCCCTTAGAAACATTCGTCCCTAATGTTCATACTAGGTCTCAAGCTACACTAATTTCGGCATAGTCTCCTTTAACTATACCTAACAACTAATATTCAACAAACACAAAAAAGCCTTACATGGCCACAATATAGCACATAGTCTCATGCATCAATCAAAATAGTCAAATAGGGATCGGAGTTACCTGTAGACATCGGGAATAAGTGATGATAGTTCCTCTTCATTTCATCTTCCGTTTCCCACGTCATCTCTTCCCTATTATCGTTCTGCCACAATACCTTGACGGATGCCACGTCCTTAGTCCGTAATCGTCTAACCTGACGATCAAGTATGGCTATAAGACTCTCCTCATAAGCCAACTCCTCTGTCACCTGGACATCATCCACTGGAAGACCCTAGAAGGATCACCAATACACTTACGCAACATCGATACACAAAAAAGAACTGGATGTATTGCTTCCAAATCAGATGGTAGATCCAACTCATAGGCAACCTTTCCTACCCTGTGAATAACCTGATAAGGCCCAATGTATCTCGGGCTCAGCTTCCCCTTCTTACCGAACCTCATCACACCCTTCATGGGTGATACCTTCAAGAATACCCAATCATCAAGCTGAAACTCCAAGTGTCGACTCTGGGATGCTAATAATCTCTCCTGGATAAGCTTTACCTTATCCACAACTTGCTGAATCATATCTGGGCCAAGTAACTTGGTCTCGCCCACCTCAAACCAACCAATAGGTGATCTGAACTTTCTCTCATATAAGGCCTCGTACGGGGCCATCTGAATTCTAGAATGGTAGTTGTTGTTATACGCAAACTCAACGAGTGGCAAATGATCATCCCAGCTACCTCTAAAGTCAATCGTACAGGCTTTCAACATATCCTCTATACTTTTATTGATAACAACAAAAAAATCTGCAGGCACCACATATGTTAATGCACCAACTTTCTTATTCTATAGCATCACTTGCTTCTAACATTCTCTTCCACATTTGAGATCCACCTTTCCATTAAACTAGTATAGGTATTTGCTTCTTATAGTATTTATTCCACATGAAAGTGGACCACAATGTACATGAAGTCCTAAACCCCCAACATAACTTAGCAAATAAAGCCTTAGATATATCAAACAATGATATGAAGCACATTCCCTCTTCATTCTTTGGTAAGAACATATGTAACCATGAAGCTCATTGTCTGCCTTTCCTTTCTTCTATAATGCTTCAATAAAGCCTTCCAATTCTGCAGCTTATCCTTCAACTTCTTTATCAGTTCATTATAGTAAACTTTTATTTTTTCATATCTTCTCACTACTAGTAATTATAAACCACTTCAACTCTTTTGACACTTATTCACTCATTTTATTACTTGTCGTACTCTTCATAATTTCGACATATTTTGATATATATATGTAACCTCAAACATTGCTCCTGATTCCAATCCTTGGAGTTACTATATCCAAACTTGGTCATTATACTTAGATTTAAATTCCTTCACTTGCCTTATGGATAAGACTCTCTGTCAATGGCATTTTAGGGGAAAGATTTCCTTGATCACGTTAAGCTGCAAACCCTTTACCTTATCTATCTCATAGAACCTACGGTCAGTTCAAAAATGCTCCTAGCCATCTGCATTTGCTCATCATTTTATCAGTATTGTAATGTCATTATCACTTGGCATATATCTATAATGTCTACGTGATACTTATCCATAGGCGTCATTGGCCTCTTTTCAACTGTCTAGGTGCTACTCTCGAGCTTTACTCATTGTTACTTCCGTTTACACACTATATGAAAGGTATGTCTACACATGTTGGGGAACCGATACATCATATATTTAGATCCAATTCACGGTGTTACATGATCCAATGGCTTGTCAAGCTTTCTTATCTTATAATTATTAGGTCTCTCATCGACCGAGTGCCCATTCGTCTTACCTTTAAATTTCCTTTTCAAGCTGCCTTGGGAGTATCTTATTTCAAGTATTTCTCATACTATCTTCCTGATTAAGGCAACCTTAATGAGCCCATGAGATGTAGCAATCAATTTCTATAAATATATTTCAGTTTATTCAAAATCATACAGCAGTTCATAAGGTGCCAACTAACTCATCTTAACTGGATATCAACGTACCACAAAATGTGTATCATTTGTACTACCAAGTTACAATATCATAAGAACAACAAATAAAGAAAGCCATAGTTCGCAGCAATAACAATAAGTGTAGAGAACATAATAACTCAGCCAACAAGATATAACCAACTCATACCATTAAATTCCTACTTATTCATTATTTTCACATTTCTTACAGCCATTCTTCGACTGTTCTATAGTTCCCGTCCTCAATAACCCCCAAAAGATGCTTAACATAAAATCCTTCAAAGATCTTATTTCCAGTTTCAACATTATCTCCAACTTTTAACCACACAAGTGGTTTATACTCAAACCAAGGAATCATCACAACTAATATACTTCGCGTATACTATGTACTTTACCCAAGATCACACATAATATATTTTACTCAAGAAGACCTTGTATATCTAACGGCTCAACGATTATCAAATACTCTAAGATCTTCAAATATTTCATGTCCCAGACATACATCATCTTCCTCCGTATACGGGTAAGATAGTTTCTCATAATCTCAAAATCATGTTGTCTTAACCATAACAAACTTTTTTACTCCATACAATATTACTCATACATATCCCTTAAGCATACAACATAACTTAATCTAACAACATGGTAGGACATTAACTCAATTAAACATGATCTTCTAAGAGTTCATCACAATTCCCGACAGCTCATCACCTCTTAAATATTCCAACTTAGCATATATATTATGCCTTGATGCGAATTCATTAAACTGTTTCATACCTTCCAAGCAAAAAAAATCTTTTTAAAGCTTAACCAACTCATGATAGCCCATAACAATATCAAAGTCAGTCATATTTAACTTTTATCAAATCTGCTATGATATGACAACTATGTATGACCACTGAACAATTTTTATACACACGCCTAACCATGACTGAATCTCCTACCGTCGTAGCTATTCTAAAGGTTCTATCGACTCAGGTTCTATCCCAATTCTACTAGCAACAAGGGGAGATATATATGATAAAGTAGAACCTGGATTTATCAATGCATATATGTCACAGAAAAGATCAATAATATACATGTGACAACATCCGATGACGCCTCCTGATCGTGTCTACTGGCCCAAGCATGAATGTGGTTCGAAGGATCGCCAGAACTAGAAACTCTGCCACGACCGCTACCACGGCCGGCTGGCATCTGAGCATCCTGCCCCGTGGGGCACATAACTGTAGAAGATGAGGAATCAACGACCGATTTAGTAGGCTGAGCTATACCACCAGTACCCCTTTTATAAGGACATTCTCTCATCATATGGCCCTGACGGCCGCAATAATAACAAGAACCTGTACTCAAACGACATTTCCCTGAATGATACCTACCACACTGAGAACACCGAGGCAGAGGTGGCTTCGAATGACTCGGACCCTTGTTCTTCCGTGGACCTGACACCTTGGAGCTCTGACCAGCTCCTGAGCAACCAGCCGATCTAGCCCTCTTACGCTGGCCTCCGCGTCAGTTCTCTACCCCGAAAAATGGCTATTGCTATCGATACCATATTAAACCAAAAGCAACTGAACTCAAGGGCCACCTCTGAGATTGGGTTTTAATAAAGGATCTCCAGCAGGGTGTCCTGTACACCTGCCGGTATCTATCGAGTAAACCCCTGCGGACGAGTCTGCCCCGCCACTAACTTAGTCAACAACAGAACCGCATCTCTTATGGCACTACCCTCTACCCATGTCTGAGGAACTGGAGGCTCAAGTATCTGGGCCCCTAGAGCTGCTCTAAGCTCCTATGGCGATGGCGGTGTAACTGAGCTCGCCGACTGGCGCACAATCTCAGTCATAGACTGGGCATGAGTCGATAACTCTGGGCACGACTAGCGCCTTCGCATCGATTTTCCCTTCTGGGCCACTGTTGTCTTCTTCGTAGGCATAGCTGTAACACGATAAAACGTTAGAGGGGAACCATCCTAATAACACAACTCTATTGCACGATCTTATGAGATGAAAGAATAGAAACCAATCCCAAATGCCCAGCAGCCTCTTGTGTATAAGTATGGTGCACAACATACCTATACCCAAGACTCTACTTAGACAAGGTCTGTAGACATTCCGAGGACTAACTACTCTGATACCACTTTTGTCACGATCCGAGCCGACGGGTCCGCGACTAGTGTCCTACCTGGGCACCCTTCTACCCACACATAACAATAAATCAGCGGAAGCATAAGAACAAATCATAACAAAATAGGCAAGCCGACAAGACCGCCACTGTATATATATAAATACCTAAATAACTGCAACTGTACATATGTCCAACTCACACATGACTACAGACCTCTAAGAGTATAACAGTAACTATGACGGGACAATGCCCCGCCGTACCCCTGAATGTACATAAGCCTGTAATAGCAAAAATGTACCAAAATGACTAGACTCCGGAACAATGGAGCTATCTCAACAACTGTGCAAAGATCCTAAGCACGCGGATCAGCGAACTGATTAACTACACCTGCGGGCATGAACGCAGCCCCCGGAGAAGGGGGTCAGTACAACAAGTACCAAGTATGTAAACATAAAGTACAGTAAATAAGATTATAACTGGCCAAAGATGACAGGGACAAGTATGAAAATCAAATACCAGATCCAACTGTGCCATATAACATAAAAGCCAACTATACCTTTTCAAAATATAAAAGTTATGTCAAAATCAGGAACACCTGCCTTCAGAATCATTATGCATTTCCTATTCATGGGACTCGAACCCGCATCATGGAGAGCTAGTCCATGGAATAATATAATATCATAGGACTCGAACCCGCATCATGGAAGCATGTCCATGGAATAATATAATATCATGAGACTCGAACCCGCATCATGGAAGCATGTCCATTGAATAATATAATATCATGGGACTCGAACTCGCATCATGGAAGCATGTCCAAGGAATAATACACATATATAAAGTTGTCGGCCCTCTAGTGAGGGACGCTGTGATGTGGAAATATAACACTTGCATGAGTAGCTATCATGAGCAAACATATGCATGTTAAATAATCTTTGACTTTCATTAGAACAATAGAATAAAATATAATTTTAGAAAAACCCATGGCATTATCATGTCACGTAATATTATGGACTTGAACCCAAAAGTACTATGTACGTCCACCGTACGTTCATTTTATACCAAGAGTCATGTCATGTATCATTAGGGACTTGAACCCAAAAGTACTATGTACGTCCACCGTACATTCATTTTATACAAATCATTTAAAATGAACTTTCATTTATAAACTCAAGGCACTTTCACTTTTAAAGTCAAGACAATTTCACTTTCAAAATCAAGTCACTTACTCTTTTAAAATCAAGTCACTTACTCTTTTAAAATCAAGTCACTTATACTTATACAATCAAGTCACTTATACTTACGAAATCGAGTTATGTTTCATAAAGGATTGAATGGAATTACGTACGTCCACCGTACCCTCATTTCATATAAATCATCCTAAAGAAGAAAGGATAGTTCACATACCTTATAGGCTATACCAACTTGACAACTAGAATACGTCTCAAGTAGTACTTCAACCTATAGTGACAATAACACGTCTATCAATTCCATGATACTAGTATACACTTATACTACATAATGAATCTCCTTTCGTATAAAAATTCGGGCAGCACTTCCCCTATTTATACATACTTTTCCACCTTATAAATAAGGCCAATAACATCAATAACCAAGCACCACTTAAGGTCACAATCAAAACAGCAACCAAGGTGATTCATACACCTATTTCTCATGTTAATCCGGCCTCTTAATCCACATAAAAATAGTCCATAAAAATAGTCCATACTTTTACAACAATGAGGGTAAAATGTGAAGCTTACAACACTTTTATAAACCCTTATTCCTTTAGGACTTACGTTAGCGATTTACCACATTAAACATGCATATTGGTGGCTGAATTTCCAGAATACCAACGCCAAAAAACAGTCCCTAAAACTGCACAACAGTGTCTCACAGTTTCATGCAGTTTTTCGGCCAACTACTACAACCAAAGTCATTCCCATAACTTCTTATAATCCAATTTACATTTCAACATGTTTATATGAACCATAACAACTTGTAATAACAAGATTTCCTTCATTTTAACATGCAAGTAGTGACGATAATAACGACAATAACCAACGAATCCAACAACACCAAAACTGTCTCGAAAATCGGCAATTAGCCAAAACGGTCACATGTATTTCTTATTCTCCATTTCTCTTAACACAAGTTCATCTATAAACTATAACATCATGTAACCTCTAATTACTTCAAGAGGAAGAATAAATCTTATCTTATTCTTGGCACAAAACAGTCCATCAATCTCTCGGCCAACACTCCCCCTTTTGCACTTCTTCAAGTTCCAATCACACACATGTATTCTCTAAAAACTTGTATCCATATTACTTTCATGTTCTTCCAAGAAGTTCATAACAAGCTTAGGGTTTCAAGACAGCTTTCTTGTCAAAACCGTGATCCACAATCTTGCAAGGTTAACTTGACTTAGAACTTGGTAAAGGTGCTTAAATTTGGAAGAAAATAAGTTGATCTTATTCTTGATGGCTATGGGATTTTCGAGCACCTTGAAGGTTAAGGGAGAGATATGAGGGTTTGAGATAAAGATATTTGTAAGAATGAAGTCTTGTAAGACTTGGGTTTTAATAGGTGTACAAGCACAAGTGGAGGGGGACCCATGAACCCCACTTGTCCACTTGTCTTCCCTGCACAAATATCTCCCACACTTAGCTATTTTTCCACCCAATTTCGATGGCCTCAACTTTAGGATACCAAGACTTAATTAATCCACACTAAGTCCATAATTCTATTGGAAATAATCCAACTACTAGTATTAATTCTTGTTATCACATTATTCTCGAAAAAATTTCCATATAAGAAAATGTAAAAATTCATTCCTTCCAACATTCAAATCTTATTTCCATAATCATATTCTCACTTAGTAGTCATGGAACTACGGGGTGTAACACCGTCAATCTTATCCCCCTAGTTAGCCGAAATCTACACTGCATCAATCACCAATTATAAATCCTCGTGTAACTTGTCATAACACTTAGTTGAATTTAATAAATTCCCTTCTTTAAGCACACTTAAATATTATGTGTTTTCTGAATGATACAAGATAATGCCTCTATAATTCATACATGACTCTATAATTCATATATGACTTAAGTAGTCATGTTGCTTCGAATCCAAATCATTTCCTTTTCTGAAGATGTACCTTAATCGTTGCAATTTGAAATCAAACATGCCTTTATCTTAATTCTTCAATTTACATATTCCATTCACACTCACTTCTACCATTAACAACCAAAAATCACCCAAACCACTCGAGGAATGTATCAAAATATTATAACCCTTGTAGAATAGTTAAACCCTTAATGAAAATAGTAGTAATCCATAACCCTGAGCATCTGAAAGTTTCCTTACACGACTCAAACCTTTGAACTAAATACCCTTCCAAGTCAATCGTATGTGTCACGACCCGACCCCGGGGCCGCGACTGGTGCCCTACCTGGGTACCCCGTTCAGGTATACATCAGAGAATAGCAGCGGAACATACACAACATACAACATGTTTAGACAATAACATCACAGGCTAGCCGATAAGGTCGCCTTCCATAAAATATGCATAATCAAAAGCAAAATTGTACAACTCGGTTCTTATAGCCCAAACCACAAAATGTGACTACAGACCTCTAGGAATAACAACTGTGGCGGGACAGGGCCCCGCCATACCCCTGAATGTACATAAATCTACAACATCAGGGAAAGACTGTACCAAAAAGACAAGCCTCCGGAGAAATGGAGCTTCTGACGTCTGATAAGTGATCCTACGAATGAGGATCCACCACCTGATTACCCCTACCTGCGGAATGAACGCAGCCCCCGAGCAAGGGGGTCAGTACACAATATGTACTAAGTATGTAAAACTGGAAAATACAGTAATTACATCATAAGTTTAAAACAAAGCCGGAGACATGTATGATAATCAAATTACAGTACACTGTGCCTTACTAACAATGAGAGTAAATCGGAGTATACTTACAACATAAAAATAGGAAGCTCACGATCAAAGAAGGACCACCCGCCTGCAGTATCATTAAGCAATCCTACTCCTGGGACTATTTCACCCGCATAGGTCGTGTGGACCCGCATGAGGTATTCCTCGCATGGGACTATTTCACCCGCATAAGCCCTTACGGACTCGCATGAGGTATTCATCGCATAGGTGACTACCGCACGGGACTATTTCACCCGCGTAAGCCCTTACGGACTCGCATGAGGTATTCCTCGATAGGTCGCACTACCGCACGTGGGACTATTTCACCCGCATAAGCCCTTACGGACTCGCATGAGGTATTCCTCGCATCGTGGGTAGCAAATCCATGGAATATGCAAATGCCACAAACCCGGGGAATGACCCCGTAATGAATAATATACCACTAGCACAATCCGGCTATCATACATAACATAAGCACTACCGGCTTATCATACAATATATAAGCAAGTTAAGAAATCCCCTAACTTCTTATTATTCTTGTTCATGTACACTCTCATTTTAGTTTACTTAAGGCACTAACATGTCTTTTATATAAAAAAAATCCGGGAATTTAACCCAAAGTACTACATACTTCCACTCTTTTAAAAATGACTCTTTTTCATATAAAACTTCCAAGATACTATTAACCGTAGTATCAAGTCAAAATTACTTTTCAAGACAAGTCACAATACCTTTAGAAATAAAGTTAGGTTTCTAAAACAAGTGACTCTTTTTCTTATAAAACCTTAGGCAATTGATGCCTTAAAATCAAATTGCCTTTCATTAAATCAAGTCATTTATCCTCATTTATCTTTCCATAAAGCTAATATAACCAACTTCCCATAAAGTCGTTATATTCACTTTATACCTTAGTCAAATACAATTTCCTATCCAAGGGACGTATACGTTTAAAACGAAACAAGTATCACATACTTTAAAACTCTTCAAGTCCCTTAACTTTAATAAAACTTAAGACATCCTTAATACTTTCAAAGAAGTGAGTTAATCTCCTAACTCACCCGACTTGGCTATTCATAAAACTAGTAAATGATATCAAGGTCTTGTACGTCTACCGTACTATATACGTGCAACTAGTCATGCTCAAAAGATAGGAAAGTTCTACATACCTCTTCGGGTCAATCCACTAGCTAAGTATAATATCCCGCTCGTAGTATGTCAACCTATAATATCCACAATACGTCTATTAACGTCTTACTTCAAATGTAGAATATTATAAGTGTAAAGTCACTAAATTCTACGGAAAATCGGACAGCACCTCCTTTGTTTCTACATACTTTGCCACCTTTTTCAAGGCCGAATTCAATAACCAAACACGCCACATTAAAGGCCCAATCAATGCAATTAACAATAGGGTATTACACGCCTACTAGACGTGTAAAATTCCGCCCCACAAAAGATATCAAACTAATACAAACTACTAGTCCAAATCGGCCACATTGAGTACAATAACACCAAATCTTATCCAATTTCCATTTCAATCCAAGTTGTTAGCATAACATGATATCAAGTCGCAATCGATTATAACTACTATAATCTTCAAGTAAGTAACATGCGACGATTCTAATAAACGACCAAATTGTAATCCAACTTCACATGGCTTAAATGACATTTCGGATTTAAGGCTACAATCAATCTATAATACTAATAAAACTTCAACACATATACTTCATGCTAGCAAACATGTAAGGCTAACAACAATATATAATCTTGTAACACTTAAGAGACAAGATTATTACCTCAATGATTCTTAGTCCAACTTCAAATCCGAAGTCGCTTCTTAGCAACTTAGAGCCTCTTCTAGACACTTCAATCCGCTATTTGAGACCCTTAGAACAATACAAACAACTTTCCTTCAATCTTCCAAACAAAACCTAGAAAAGCAACTAGGTTTTCATCTTGCGACTAACACGAAAACTATCTTTTCCGGGATTTTTCTATTGAGATACACTTACAATACACTCATGAACCTTGGTTTAAAGTGTGGAGCTTAATGGACAAGAAACAAAAAAAAATTCTTTTCTTCTTGGAGTGAACCCGAGAGCACCTTGTGTGTTCTTCCAATTTTTCTTGAAAATTTTCTAAGTGTAGAACTTAGTCTTGCTACTAGTACTACTATATAGCACAATGGAGGGTCAAGATGTGTACAAATGTGAGGCTTGGATGAGTTTCTATTAAATATCAAGACTTGTGGTCCCATTGACCAAGTCAATTTTCTCAAGCTCACTACTTGCAAGACTTGTCATCTTAAGACTATGGTCAATGACCATTTTGGCCATGTCCCTTTCATCCAAGGCAACCATAAGGGGGGTGACACGTGTCGCCCTCCCATTCATCACAATATTCGTTTTCCGACAATTTCATAATTCCGATAAATTTTTACAAGTCTCTAATCTTAACATTAGGAATTCTCACGTACGTTCTTAAAACATGTCCTGTAAATACGGGGTGTAACATTCTTCCCCCCTTAGAAACATTCGTCCCCGAATGTTCTTTCGCAGTCAAACTTATAATTAGCGACATAGTTTCCTTTCACAACCCCGACATACCAATAATGCCACACATGGCCACATAATAGCATTTAAGCAAAAGAAATACTTCAATTAAAACTTGACAAGTAAGGGAAATGAATTACCTGAAGGTGTAGGGAATAAGTGAGGATACTTCCTCAACATGTCCTCCTCCGCTTCCCAAGTCATCTCATCCCGGTTATCATTCCTCCACAAGACTTTGACGGAAGCCACATCCTTGGTCCGCAGTCGCCTGACCTGGCGATCGAGTATCGCTATGGGACTCTCCTCATACGATAACCCCTCTGTCACCTGGACCTTACTAGCAGGGAAAACTCTCGCTGGATCTCCGATACACTTCCGCAACATAGAAACATGGAAGACCGGATGTACCGCCTCTAACTCTGATGACAGATCCAACTCATAGGCAACCTTGCCTACTTGACGGACGATCTGGTAGGGCCCAATGTACCTTGGACTGAGTTTCCCCTTCTTTCCGAATCTCATCACACCCTTCATGGGTGACACCTTCAAGAAGACCCAATCGCTGCACCAAACTCCAAATGCCGACGTCGATTATCCGCATATGACTTCTGCCGACTCTGAGCTGCCAACAGTCTCTCCTGGATAAGCTTCACCTTATCCACAGCCTGCTGAACCAAGTCCGCCAACTAATCGCACTCGCCACGCCGAACCAACCAATCGGCGATCTACATTTCCGCCATATAAAGCCTCGTATGTCGCCATCTGTATACTGGAATGGTAGTTGTTGTTATAAGAAAACTCCACAAGAGACAAATTATCCTCCCAATACCCTCGAAATCAATCACGCAGCTCATGCAGATATCCTCCAAAGTTCGATAGTACGCCCGCCGCCGCCACCGAGGATGAAATGTCAGATCGAGACTCACCGTGTCCCTAATCCCTTCGAAAGACCTCTAGAAGTTAGCCGTAACCGGCTCCCTATCGATATAATCGACACCGACACCGTGCGCCTTCACAATCTCTCGATGTACACCGCATAGTCCTCACCAAACGTCGCCCCGACCGAAGGA
Organism: Przewalskia tangutica; assembly: GCA_029844215.1. NCBI lineage: Eukaryota > Viridiplantae > Streptophyta > Magnoliopsida > Solanales > Solanaceae > Przewalskia > Przewalskia tangutica. The sequence goes on from CM056718.1 coordinate 114,092,206, forward strand.
AATGGGCTGATTTCATCGCGATGTCAACAATAACCCAAATGGAGTCGTACTTCCTCTGAGTATGAGGTAACCCTGTAACAAAGTCCATATTGATCACCTCCTACTTCCAAGTCGGAATCTCAATAGCCTGCAATAATCCACTGGGCCTCTGGTGCTCGACCTTGACCTGCTGGCAATTAGGACACTGTGCAACAAAACCTGCCACGTCCCTCTTCAGTCCATCCCACCAATACAAACATCTGAGGTCATGGTACATCTTGGTCGACCCCGGATGAATAAAATAACGAGCACTGTGTGCCTCCCCCAAAATCTGCTGACGAAGCCCCGTCACATCGGGAACACACAACCGACCCTCAAATCTTAGCACCCCATCAGGCGCTACCTCGAATAGACTCTTCTCTCCCAAGAGCTGCATCTCGATACCGCATCAACATCGGTCCTCAAACTGCCGCCTCTTCACCTCATCAACGATGGAAGACTCGGCAACCTCACAAACCCGTACCTTACTATCGTCGGTATCGATCAAACGAACCCCAAGGCTCGCTAGCTGGTGGATCTGACGTACCATGTCCTGTCTCTGCCGCACTCGGCGCACTCCCATCGATCTACGGCTCAAGGCATCAGCAACTACGTTGGCTTTCCCCAGATGGTATAGAATATCAACATCATAATCTTTCAACAACTCTAACCACCGCCTCGCCGCAGTTCGCTTCCTCGCTCAAGATATACTGGAGGCTCTTGTTGTCTGTATAAATGTCCACATGAACCCCATACAAATAATGTCTCCAAATCTTCAAGGCATGAATAACTACGGCCAACTCTAAGTCGTGGGTAGGGTAATTCCTCTCATGCTTCCGTAACTGCCAGGAAGCATAGGCTATAACCTTGCCGTGCTACATCAAAACACACCCTAGCCCGATACCCGAGGCATCACAATAGATCACGTACCCGTCTAACCCCACAGGAAGAGTAAGAACTGGAGCCGTAGTCAACCTTTCCTTCAAGAATCGGAAACCCTTCTCGCAAGACCTCGCCCATCGGAACTTGGCCGCTTTCCGAGTCACCTAGTCAACGGTCTTTGAAATCAAGCAACCGCTTCCACAAACCTACGATAATAACTCGTCACCCTAAGAAAGCGCGCACTCGGCCGAGTAGTAGGTCTCGCCAAGACTTGATCGCTTCAATCTTTGCCGTATCCACCCAACACCATCATCCCCAATAATGTGCCCGGGAATGCCACCGAGGCCAACCAAAATTCACACTTGGAGAACTTGGCGAATAATCGCCGGCCCGAGGACCCCAAGTACCGCCTCGCCGATGCACGCCTCGCTCTGTCACGAATAAACCAGGATGTCATCAATGAATACTATCACAAATGAATCCAAAATGGCTTGAACACCCGTTCATCAAATCCATAAATACCGCTGAGCGTTGGTCAAACCGAAAGACATAACCTCAACTCATAGTGCCCATACCGGGTCCTGAATGCGCTTTGGGATATCTCGCCTCGAACTTGCACTGATGATAACTGCATCGCAGTCTATCTTGAGAAACACCTCGCACTCGCAATCGGTCGAACAAATCATCAATCTCGGGAGGGGTACCTATTCTTTATGGTTACCTTATTCACTGTCAGTAATCAACACACATACGCAGCTGGCCCCATCCTTCTTCTTCACAAACAAAACCGGCGCTCCCGGGGAGAAACACTAGGCACGATAAAGCCTTTTTCCAAGAAATCTTTCACCTGGTCCTTGACTCCTCAACTCAAAGAGTGCCATCCTGTATGGCGGAATGGAAATAGGTCGAGTGTCCGCAACGTGTCAATACAAAACTCAATCTCTCTCGGGAGGATACCCAAGATCGTCGAATACATCCGAAATTCCTAACCATCGCATCGATCAAGAACTGCACCTCGGCCTCGATCAAATACCCAACCGGATGATAGATGTACCCTTTCTACACCATCTTCCTAGCCTTGAGGTAAGAAATAAATCTACCCTACGACGCCGTGTTGCCGCTTCCACTCGATAATCGCTCGCCAGAAATCGAACCGAACCAACTCGTTTCTACCAACGTTGGCATAACAAGAAGCCAACCAGTCCATACCCATAATGACATCAAAATCATCTCCAACTCTATCAAGTCTGCAAGGTCCGACGATCAGAATAAACACCGGACAACCTCTATACACCCGCTCAGCTAACACCGAATCACCCACTGGCGTAGCTACCTCAAAAGGCTCTATCGACACCGGCTCTATCCCGATTCTACCCGCAATAAGAGGGGACACATAGGACAAGGTAGAACCTGGATCTATCAAAGCATAAACGTCACAGCATGAAATCAATAATATACCTGTGACGACGTCATGGGAAGCCTCCTGATCCTGGCGGCTGGCTGATGAATATATGCGGTTCTGTGGACCGCTAGAACTGGAACCACCACCACGACCTTTACCGCGGCCTGCCGGTCCGTGAACCCCCTGCCCTCCGGGGCGCATAACCACAGAAGAAGAGGAAGACCCAACAACTGATCCGGTCGGTTGCACCGTACCACCCATGATGCCTCTAGTCGGACAGTCTCTCCTCAAATGGCCCAGCTGGCCACATGAGTAACAAGCTCCAGCAGGAACACGACACTCGCCTGGATGAGATCTACCGCATCGAGCACACCGAGATGTGGGTGGTCTCGATCGGTGACGATCTCTACCTCCCTGAAACCCCGAAGTCCTGGAGCCCTGACCTGCTCCTGAATGACCTGGCTGATAAGACCTCCTGCCAGAAAACTGTGAAGGAGCACTCTGTGCTGGCTGGAAAGTGGACCTAGTCTGCCGAGGCCGCCCGCTCAAAGCGCCTGAGACCTGTTGTCACGCCTCTTGGCCGCTCGAGTCAATCTGGTCCTTCTCTCTATCCTCTATCCCCTGCGCATAGGCCTGCATCCTGGCAATGTCCATACCGGGCTGAAGAGCCACTCCCAAGCATGCAGTAATCATATGACGGTCTAGCACCATCACATAACGATGAACTCGGTCCGCCATATCAGCTACAATGGTGTGCGTGCACGCCAAAGAGTCAAACTCGTGCTATACTCCCGATAGACCTCCCATTCTCGCCTCAAGGTCAAAAATCTATCTACGCGGCTCTCTCATCTCGTGAGGCAAAGTGATCCATGAAGGCCTCTGTGAACTCCTCCCAAACACCGGAAGAGCATCCTCACCTCTCGACAGCTCCCATGACTCAAACCGTTCAACGCAATATCGCAGAACCGGTAAGAGGCTAGCATAATGCACTGTCTCAAGCCCTAAGAACTCGCATAGTCCGTCAGAGCCGAATGAACTCCTGCGGATCCTCCTCAGACCTCGAACCATAAAACTCGGGCGGATGACAACCCAGAAAATCCCGAATCCGCAAATCGGCTCTGGGTTAGCCGCTCGCTTGCCACGCCGCTACTATACAGTCAATAACCGGATCGCCTCGTAGTCTCTATACTCGCACTGGCCGCGAATCGAGGCTGCAGTGCGGAACTATGGAGCTACCGCCGCTTGGCTCCTCTGTCTGCCGCGTGGCCGAACTCGCCGACCCACCTACTACCTCGTGCATAGTTCAGGCTCGTGCGAGTAACCCTCCGAGTACCGCTAGCGCCTCGCCGCCGCCTTTGCCCTTCTGGGCCCTGGTCGCCTTCCGTGGAGGCATAACTATTTCATAAGAATAGGTCAGAGAGGATTCAACCTAATAAGACAGTTCTACTGCACGATCTCAGAGAGAGAAGAATGGAAACCAATCCTAAATGTCATGCAGCCTCCTGATTATAGATGTGGTGTATAACACACCGATAACCAAGACTCTACTAGACACGGTCTGTAGACACTTTCCGAGGACTAACTGCTCTGATACCACTTTTGTCACGACCCGACCCCGGGGCCGCGATCGTGCCCTACCCAGGCACCCTGCCTGATATACATCAGAGAATAGCAGCGAAACATACACAACATACAATATGTTTAGACAATAACATCACAGGCTAGCCGATAATGGCGCCTTCCATAAAATATGCATAATCAAAGGCAAAACTGTACAACTCGGTTCTTATAGCCCAAACAACAAAATGTGACTACAGACCTCTAGGAATAACAAGCGTAGCGGACAGGTTCGCCATACCCCGAATGTACATAAATCTACAACATCGTGGGAAAGATCGTACCAAAAGACAAGCCTCGGAGAAATTGAGCTTGACGTCGATAAGTGATCCTAAGAATGAGGATCCACCACTCGCTACTGCGGCAGATGAACGCAGCCCGAGGGGGTCAGTACACAATATGTACTAAGTATGTAAAACTGGAAAATACTGTAATTACATCATAAGTTTAAAAAAAAGCCGGAGACATGTATGATAATCAAATTACAGTACACTGTGCCTTACTAACAATGAGAGTAAATCGGAGTATACTTACAACATAAAAATAGGAAACTCACGATCAAAGCAGGACCACCCGCCCGCAGTATCATTAAGCAATCCTACTCCTGGGACTATTTCACCCGCATAGGTCGTGTGGACCCGCATGAGGTATTCCTCGCATGGGACTATTTCACCCGCATAAGCCCTTACGGACTTGCATGAGGTATTCCTCGCATAGGCTGTATCCGCCCGCATGGGACTATTTCACCCGCATAAGCCTTTACGGACTCGCATGAGGTATTCCTCACATAGGTTGTACCCGCCCGCATGGGACTATTTCACCCGCATAAGCCCTTACGGACTCGCATGAGGTATTCCTCGAATCGTGGGTAGCAAATCCACGGAATATGCAAATGCCACAAACCCAGGGAATGACCCCGTAATGAATAATATACCACTAGCATAATCCGGCTATCATACATAACATAAGCACTACCGGCTTATCATACAATATATAAGCAAGTTAAGAAATCCCCTAACTTCTTATTATTCTTGTTCATGTACACTCTCATTTTAGTTTACTTAAGGAACTAACATGTCTTTTATATAAAAAAAATCCGGGAATTTAACCCAAAGTACTACATACTTCCACTCTTTTAAAAATGACTCTTTTTCATATAAAACTTCCAAGATACTATTAACCGTAGTATCAAGTCAAAATTACTTTTCAAGACAAGTCACAATACCTTTAGAAATAAAGTTAGGTTTCTAAAACAAGTGACTCTTTTTCTTATAAAACCTTAGGCAATTGATGCCTTAAAATCAAATTGCCTTTCATTAAATCAAGTCATTTATCCTCATTTATCTTTCCATAAAGCTAATATAACCAACTTCCCATAAAGTCGTTATATTCACTTTATACCTTAGTCAAATACAATTTCCTATCCAAGGGACTTATACGTTTAAAATGAAACAAGTATCACATACTTTAAAACTCTTCAAGTCCCTTAACTTTAATAAAACTTAAGACATCCTTAATACTTTCAAAGAAGTGAGCTAATCTCCTAACTCACCCGACTTGGCTATTCATAAAACAAGTAAATGATATCAAGGTCTTGTACGTCTACCGTACTATATACGTGCAACTAGTCATGCTCAAAAGATAGGAAAGTTCTACATACCTCTTCGGGTCAATCCACTAGCTAAGTATAATATCCCGCCCGTAGTATGTCAACCTATAATATCCACAATACGTCTATTAACGTCTTACTTCAAACGTAGAATATTATAAGTGTAAAGTCACTAAATTCTACGGAAAATCGGACAGCACCTCCTTTGTTTCTACATACTTTGCCACCTTTTTCAAGGCCGAATTCAATAACCAAACACGCCACATTTAAGGCCCAATCAATGCAATTAACAATAGGGGATTACACGCCTACTAGACGTGTAAAATTCCGCCCCAAAAAAGATATCAAACTAATACAAACTACTAGTCCAAATCAGCCACATTGAGTACAATAACACCAAATCTTATCCAATTTCCATTTCAATCCAAGTTGTTAGCATAACATGATATCAAGTCGCAATCGATTATAACTACTATAATCTTCAAGTAAGTAACATGCGACGATTCTAATAAACGACCAAATTGTAATCCAACTTCACATGGCTTAAATGACATTTCGGATTTAAGGCTACAATCAATCCATAATACTAATAAAACTTCAACACATATACTTCATGCTAGCAAACATGTAAGGCTAACAACAATATATAATCTTGTAACACTTAAGAGACAAGATTATTACCTCAACGATTCTTAGTCCAACTTCAAATCCGAAGTCGCTTCTTAGAAACTTAGAGCCTCTTCTAGACACTTCAATCCGCTACTTGAGACCCTTAGAACAACACAAACAACTTTCCTTCAATCTTCCAAACAAAACCTAGAAAAGCAACTAGGTTTTCATCTTGCGACTAACACGAAAACTATCTTTTTCCGGGATTTTTCTATTGAGATACACTTACAATACACTCATGAACCTTGGTTTAAAGTGTGGAGCTTAATGGACAAGAAACAAAAAAAATTATTTTCTTCTTGGAGTGAACCCGAGAGCACCTTGTGTGTTCTTCCAATTTTTCTTGAAAATTTTCTAAGTGTAGAACTTAGTCTTGCTACTAGTACTACTATATAGCACAATGGAGGGTCAAGATGTGTACAAATGTGAGGCTTGGATGAGTTTCTATTAAATATCAAGACTTGTGGTCCCATTGACCAAGTCAATTTTCTCAAGCTCACTACTTGCAAGACTTGTCATCTTAAGACTATGGTCAATGACCATTTTGGCCATGTCCCATTTCGTCCAAGGCAACCATAAGGGGGGTGACACGTGTCGCCCTCCCATTCGTCACAATATTCGTTTTCCGACAATTTCATAATTCCGATAAATTTTTACAAGTCTCTAATCTTAACATTAGGAATTCTCACGTACGTTTTTAAAACATGTCCTGTAAATACGGGGTGTAACATTCTTCCCCCCTTAGAAACATTCGTCCCCGAATGTTCTTTCGCAGTCAAACTTATATTAGCGACATAGTTTCCTTTCACAACCCCGACATACCAATAATGCCACACATGGCCACATAATAGCATTTAAGCAAAAGAAATACTTCAATTAAAACTTGACAAGTAAGGGAAATGAATTACATAAAGGTGTAGGGAATACGTGAGGATGCTTCCTCAACATGTCCTCCTCCACTTCCCAAGTCATCTCATCCCGGTTATCATTCCTCCACAAGACTTTGACGGAAGCCACATCCTTGGTCCGCAGTCGCCTGACCTGGCGATCGAGTATCGCTATGGGACTCTCCTCATACGATAACCCCTCTGTCACCTGGACCTCACTAGCAGGGAAAACTCTCGCTGGATCTCCGATACACTTCCGCAACATAGAAACATGGAAGACCGGATGTACCGCCTCTAACTCTGATGACAGATCCAACTCATAGGCAACCTTGCCTACTTGACGGACGATCTGGTAGGGCCCAATGTACCTTGGACCGAAGTTTCCCTTCTTCCGAATCTCATCACACCCTTCATGGGTGACACCTTCAAGAAGACCCAATCGTCTACCTGAAACTCCAAATGCCGACGCAGATTATCCGCATATGACTTCTGCCTACTCTGAGCTTCCAACAGTCTCTCCTGGATAAGCTTCACCTTATCCATAGCCCGCTGAACCAAGTCTGGGCCAACTAACTGCACCTCGCCCACGTCGAACCAACCAATCGGCGATCTACATTTCCGCCCATATAAAGCCTCGTATGGCGCTTCAGATATCTTGGAATGGTAGTTGTTGTTATACGCAAACTCCACAAGAGGCAAATGATCCTCCCAGCTACCCCTGAAATCAATCACGCAGCTCGCAAAGATATCCTCCGATGTCCGGATAGTACGCTTCGCCGCCCGCTCGATCCGAGGATGAAATGTTATCTTGAGACTCACCGTGTCCCTAATCCTTCTCGAAAGACCTCCGGGTTAGCCAGAACCGGGCTCCCTATCGATATAATCGACACCGACACTGCAACCTCACAATCTCTCGATGTACAATGTCATAGTCCTCACCAAAACGCTGGCCGATCGGAAGAAATGGGCTGATTTCGTCAGCCTGTCAACAATAACCCAAATGGAGTCGTACTTCCTCTGAGTACGAGGTAACCCTGTAACAAAGTCCATGTTGATCACCTACCACTTCCAAGTTGGAATCTCAATAGCCTGCAATAATCCATTGTGCCTCTGGTGCTCGACCTTGACCTGCTGGCAATTAGGACACTGTGCAACAAAACCTGCCACGTCCCTCTTTAGGCCATCCCACCAATACAAACATCTGAGTTCATGGTACATCTTGGTCGACCCTGGATGAATAGAATAACGAGCACTGTGTGCCTCCTCCAAAATCTGCTGACGAAGCCCTGTCACATCGGGAACACACAACCGACCCTCAAATCTTAGCACCCCATCAGGCGCTATCTCGAATAGACTCTTCTCCTCCCGAAGAGTTGCATCTCGATACCGTACCAACACTGGGTCCTCAAACTGTCGCCTCTTCACCTCATCAACGATGGAAGACTCGGCAACCTCACGAACCCGTACCCTACTATCGTCGATATCGATCAAACGAACCCCAAGGCTCGCTAGGGTGGATCTCGACGACCATGTCCCGCCTCTCCGCACCTCTGCACTCCCATCGATCTACGGCCAAGGCATCGGCAACTACGTTGGCTTTCCCGGATGGTATATAATATCAACATCATAATCTTTCAACAACTCTAACCACCGCCTCTCGCCGCAGTTCAGGCTCCTCTCGCTGAAGATATACCGAGGCTCTTGTGGTGCGTATAAATGTCCACATGAACCCCATACAAATAATGTCTCCAAATCTTCAAGGCATGAATAATCGCGCCAACTCTAAGTCGTGGGTAGGGTAATTCTCTCATGCTTCCGTGAATCGCCGAAGCATAGGCTATAACATTATCGTCCGCATCAAAACACACCCTAGCCCGATACCCAAGGCATCACAATAGATCACGCATCTGCCTAACCCCACAGAAGAGTAAGAATCGAGTCGTAGTCAACCTTTCCTTCAAAGAATCGAAACCCTTCTCGCAAGCCTCGTCCATTGGAACTTGGCCGCTTTCCGAGTCACCCTAGTCAGCGGTCTGCCGAAATCAAGCAAACCGCTCCACAAACCTACAATAATAACTCGCCATTTCTAAGAAATTGCGCACTCGGTCGGAGTAGTAGGTCTCGCCAAGACTTGATCGCCACCTTTGCCGTATCCACCCAACACCATCACCCCAATAATGTGCCCGGGAATGCCACCGAGGCCAACCAAAACTCACACTTGGAGAAATGGCGACAATCACGGCCCGAGGACCCCAAGTACCGCCTCAAGTGATTCGCATGCTCTCGCTTCTATCCGCGAATAAACCAGATGTCATCAATGAATACTATCACAAATGTATCCAAAATGGCTTGAACACCGGTTCATCAAATCCATAAATACCGCCGAGCGTTGGTCAAACCGAAAGACATAACCTCAACTCATAGTGCCCATACCGGTCCCGAATGCGCTTTGGGATATCTCGCCTCGAACTCGCACTGATGATAACTGCATCGAGGTCTATCTTGAGAAACACCTCGCACTCGCAATCGTCAAACAAATCATCAATCCCGGGAGGGTACCTATTCTTGATGGTTACCTTATTCAGCTGCATGTAATCAACACACATACGCAGCGTCCCATCCTTCTTCTTCACAAACAAAACCGGCGCTCCCGGGAGAAACACTAGGCCTGATAAAGCCTTTTCCAAAGAAATCTTTCACCGGTCCTTCACTCCTCAACTCAAAGAAAGCCATCCTCAGATGGCGGAATGGAAATAGGTCGAGTGTCTGGCAACGTGTCAATACAAAACTCAATCTCACTCTCAGGAGGGATACCCGGAAGATCGTCTGGGAAGACATCTGGAAACTCCCTAACCATCGGCACCGATCAAGAATCGCACCTCGGCCTCGTATCAAATACCCGAACCAGATGATAGATGTACCCTTTCTGCACCATCTTCCTAGCCTTGAGGTAAGAAATAAATCTACCTCGGCGACGCCGTGTTGCCTTCCACTCGATAATCGGCTCGCCAGAAACTGAACCGAACCAACTCGTTTCTGACCAACGTTGGCATAACAAGAAGCCAACCACCCATACCCATAATGACATCAAAATCCATCTCCAACTCTATCAAGTTCGCAAGTGGTCCGACGATCAAATAAACACCTGACAACCTCTATACACCCGCCGCCTAACACCGAATCACCCATCGCGTAGCTACCTCAAAAGGCTCTATCGACACCGGCCTATCCCGATTCTACCCGCACAAGAGGGGACACATAGGACAAGGTAGAACACGGATCTATCAAAGCATAAACGCTACAAAGATGAAATCAATAATGTACCTGTGACGACGTCATGGGAAGCCTCCTGATCCTGGCGGCTGGCTAATGAATATATGCGGTTCTGTGGACCGCTAGAACTGGAACCACCACCACGACCTCTACCGCGGCCTGCCGGTCCGTGAACCCCCTGCCCTCCGAGGCGCATAACCACAGAAGAAGAGGAAGACCCATCAACTGATCCGGTCGGCTGCACCGTACCACCCATGATGCCTCTGGTGACGCCTTCTCTCAAATGGCCCAGCTGGCCACAAGAGTAACAAGCTCCAGCAGGAACACGACACTCGCCTAGGTGAGATCTACCGCATCGAGCACACCGAGATGTGGGTGGTCTCGATCGGCGACGATCTCTACCTCCCTGAAACCCCGAAGTCCCGAGCCCACGACTGCTCCCGAATGACTGGCTGATCAGACCTCCTGCCAGAAAACCGTGAAGGAGCACTTTGTGCTGGCTGGAAAGTGGACCTAGTCTGCTGCTGAGGATGTCCGCCTCAGCGCCTGAGACCTGGTCCCCGCCCTCTTGGCCGGCTCGAGTCAATCTGGTCCTCCTTCTCTCTATCCTCTATCCCTGCGCATAGGCCTGCATCCTAGCAATGTCCATACCGGGCTGAAGAGCCACTCCCAAGCATGCAGTAATCATATGACGGTCTAGCCCCATCACATAACGATGAACTCGGTCCGCCATGTCAGCTACAATGGTGTGCGCATGCCTGGCCAAAGAGTCAAACTCCAGGCTATACTCCCTGATAGACCTCCCATTCTGCCTCAAGGTCAAAAATATATCTACGCGGGCTCTCCTCATCTCAGGAGGCAAAAAGTGATCCATGAAGGCCTCTGTGAACTCCTCCCAAACAGCTGGAAGAGCATTCTCACCTCTCGACAGCTCCCATGACTCAAACCAGTTCAACGCAATATCGCAGAATCGTAAGAGGCTAGCATAATGCACTCGTCTCAAGCCCTAAGAACTCGCATAGTCCGTAGTCGCCGAATGAACTCCTGCGGATCCTCCTCGCACTAACCATAAAACTCGGGCGGATGACAACCCGTAAAATCCCAATCCGCAAATCGCCGGCTCTAGGTTAGCCGCTCGCTCGCTGGCCGCTCGCTACTATATCTTGTCAATAACCGACCGCTTCCCGTAGTCTCTATACTCAAGACTGCCGCGAATCGAGGCTCTGTGCAGGAACCTCGAGCTACTCGCCGCTCGCCTTCTAATCGCCGGAGTGGCTGAACTGCGCCCGCCTACTACTCAGCATAGTGTCACGACCGCTCGGCCCGTGGATCGTGCCTTACCGGCACCCAAGTAGCCATACATCGAGTAACGAAATATAAACCAAGACAGAAATGGCTTTATAAAATAAGACATACTTATGTAAGAAAACGCTGTCTTTCGCATATATATAAATAATCAAGTTTTGCGATTACATCCCAACTGCATAATAGTACTACTGCACTTAAGGAAGTAAACAACTATGGCGGACAGGGCCCCGCCATACCACGATCGCATAAAACTATCTACAATACAGGAGATCATACCCAAAGTAGAGCCTCCGAGAAGATGGAGCTCCCGACACCAACGCAAAAGATCCTAAGGATGCGGATCTAGCACCGCTGCCTTTACTGCGGCATGAACGCAGCCTCGGCGAGGTCGATCAACAGTACCAAGTATGTGAAACTATAAAGAATCAAATGAAATCAAAGTATTTAAAACCTTTTCACAAATACAATCGGTTCAATTGCACATAGTGCCACATCACAAACAACAACAGAATAGGAAAAGCAGAATGTGTCTATTCTAGGCCGCGAATGATCGAAGCAAGGCCAATCGCCCATAGTATCATTCTGCGTGCCTAGTCCTGGACTTTCGCAGCCCGCATAGGTCATACACAGACCCGCATGAGGTTTCCCTCGCATCGGGGGCAGCTGTTATACCCCGTAGTTCCTGGGTATGTATGCGAGGACGTACGTACGAGAATACGACAGAAAGATTGGAAAGGAAGAAAGAGGCGATTTTTTCCACGGAAAAGTTTCCGGTTTTTGTGAAGGAAAAAGGTTCGTTAATGGGAATTGGATTCCCAGATTTGGTATTCGGACTTCCTGGAATATTAGAGAATTATGGAATTTTATTTTCGAAAATGGTCACGTGGGGCCCACGGGAGAAATTTACGGTTTTGTGGGGCCCACTTTGTTTTCGAGATTTTGGCCATTATGGATATTTTCGGAAGATGTTTTATTTTGGGCCAATAGGAGGGTGACACGTGTCACCCCCGCCTAGGTGGCTTGGCCGAATGGCATTTGTGCACAACACCCGGTTAGAGTCGTTTTTCGACGAAACGTTTTACATAACTTGCGAAGGGAAAATTCCGGCTATGTCTTTTCTCATTTTTGCGGATTTTTTCCGAGAGACGGAACATTTTGGACCAACGAGAGGGCGGCACTTGGCACCCTCTCATTGGTGGGCAAGGTGGGCGGCACATGGGACGATTTGGGGAGGTCAAGTGGTAGATATTTTGGTAGATATTTGTGAGGGTTTTAAGGAGTAGGGACTAGGGGGCACTTGGGCATATCTTGGCCCTACACTTGTGTAGCACTTGGCTCAATCTTGGCCATTGGTTGGCCTTGGCTTGTGCTATAAATACCCCTCTCCCTTTGATGAATTCTTCATCCATTCCTAAATGTTTCTAAGTGTAAAATCCTCTCCCTCCCTTGTGTTGAGTTCGGCCAAGGGCCTCCCCTTGTGGCGAGCACCTCTGGGGTGCTAGCCGAGATTAGTGCCCCTCCTAGGGTTGCTAGCTGGGTACCCCCTGCCTAGGTTGTTTTCGTATAATACCCCTTGTTGTGGTATAGAAATACTCTCCTAGTATTGTTATAATGTCCAAATACCTTGGCCCAAATACCTTGTAGTATTCCCAAGGTTACACTTATACAAAAGCCCAGAAAATACTATTATACTTCCCGTCAGTCACAAAACCGAAACCCTAGGAAAATCTCCATAGTCCGTTGGAGTATTGTGTAGAAGTTGGTTAGAACTTCTAAGGGTGGTTTAGAGCGGGTTGGGCGCTGAGTCGAGCTAAAACTTTGCTAAGGTTCGACATTAAACTCGGATAATTATGGGCTTATCGAGGTAACTATCTTGTCCCCCTTTTGTAATTGGATATTACATGTTGTAGGAAAATATAGTTAAAGTATACTATATATATAGAACTGAACGTGGTTAGTTGGCAATGTCTTTTGACTTAAGCCCAAGAATCGAATCTGAATCAGACATGAGACTTGTAGTAGTACCGTGGAGTAGAATTGTACCCGTTAGGGTTAGATGTATAACCCCCCCCCTGGTTGGCTTGGTAGCCGGCCCCGCTAGAGGAGGAGATTTACGCTGTTGCGGGGGGGGGAGGTGCTGCCGAATTTTCTGTAGAATGTTCTACGATAAGATCTAAATGTTAATAAGCGCCTTGTGGCCTTATAGGTTGATGTACTACGTGTGGCGCGATCTACGTGGCTTAAGGGGTAGCCGACGTTTGGAAGTACTTGGAGCGTTTTGCTATGAGTCGATACTCGTCGCGAGGTATGTGAACCTCTTCCTATCTCTTCTAGCATGATATGTGTGAACTATGTAGTACGGTAGACGTACATGTGCTAAATGTGTTTGGGTGGTTTAAAACATAAAGTGTTATAACGGCTTTATGGGAAGTTGGTTATAACAGCTTTATGTTAGTAAGAAAATACATGTGGTTTTTAAAAGGTAACTGATTTGAACTATAAGCGCTTGTTATATGATAAGAAAGAACTTGAAGTATTTCAAAAGATTTTTGAATCATTTTGAAAGGAGAAGTAATACTTGGTGTTTGAAAACTTAAGAGTTATACTAGCTTTATGGGAAGTTAGGTATAACGGCTTAAGAATGCTTTACTGATTTCGGAAATCAGAATGTGTATCGACAAACCATCGCTACATTAAAAGGAAATGTTTTGAATAATTAAGTATTATTAAAACCAGAGAAACTTCCATCCGCATGTAAGCTAAGATGAGACAAAATGATATTTCCTAGATCATGGTCATTGTAATAAGATTGTTATAAACAAGAATATCCTACTCACATAAGGCTTATGTTTCTCAGTTGTTTAAAAGAGAATTATATTCTTAAATGAATAAGACTATGAACTACGAAACCTTTCTAAAATAAGAAACGTGAACATTTGAAATTAGGCAAACTTGGGCGCTTGGAAAATAATGTTGTTACTTGATTTTACAAAGGTAAGAGTTTTAGTTTTCTTAAAAGAATGATACTCTATTTTATACTACGTATTGTGTGACTTATGTGAAAGAAACAGATCTTTTTTAAGATTTTAATGTGTGAAGTACTTTGGGGATAGATACGAACTTGTTAGTAGAAAGTACCTTGTGTGAATAACTTGATTGTATTGGTTTGTGATAGCCTTGTAATACTTTCTTGTTGCTTTGATAAGTAAACGTGTTAGGATGCTACGTGTGTTAGTATCTTGTGATGTTTGTGTAAGGGGGTTTCCCTTGATTGTGCTTATTAACTATCGTTATGATAGTATTGTGGCATTCATCTCTTGAGATGATTCCGGGTTAAGTGCCTCCGATGCGCGGGTAGACTCAGCGATGCAGGACCATGATTCGAGAATACCTATGCGGTCCTGGGGCCTATCGCGAGCTCACGAGTTCCGTGTTAGTGTCGTCCTTTATGGGCATGCGGTCTCGCGCTACGCGGACTCGAAAGTCCGCGATGCCGGAGTAGCTACCCTCGATGCGGGAATACCTCATGCGGTCGATGAGATTGGCCTACGCGAGTCGGGAAGTTCAGGACTAGACGCGCATTAGATATCGGGCAAGTGGCCGGCTTTGATCATGTGACGGTGCAGACAGATCTTATGATACGATTTATGACCTTGTTGGTGCGTAGGTGTTAGTAGTCGGCTATGCCTTCGCATTTACCCTGCAGTTTTATTAGGACACGTGGGACACGGTGTTCATATGTATTCCTTGGTGCTTGTATATCATAGATCGCCGGCGGTGAGGAAGGTATTCCACGCACGATTGATGTTGTGGCGTGAGACCCATTGTTAAATTGAGTGATGACTTGAGGTGTGAGTCCACGACTTGACATGATCGCTTATTTACGGTGAATCGTAGTTTGGTTATCATACATGTCTCCTGCTTTGTATAGACTACTATGATTTCATTTACGTGATTTATTTTTAGTTTCACATACCTCGCACTGTCTTCGACCTCCTTGTGGCTGCGTTCATGCCGCAGTTGAGGTACATCGATCGTTGATCCTAGCTCGTGGTCACGATTCGGCGTTTGGGAAGCTCCGTTTCTCCGAGGCTTATCGGTGGTATAGTCCCGCCGTAGTAAGTGTTTACATTCGGGGTTTGGCGGGCCCCGTCCCGCCATTGTGGTCGTATCATTCTTAGAGGTCCGTAGTACCGCTATTTGGGTTGGTAAAAAGGATTAAGCCGTTCATTTGTAAAAGAGTTGATGGTTATATATATGCGAAAAGGCAAGTTTTCCTGATTATTGTTTTATATTTACATTTCTCATGTTGTTGTTTTATGTTCCGTGATTACTGATGTTGTGTCACTAGGGTGCCCGGTAAGGCACGATCCGGGCGATTTGGTCGTGACAAAAGTGGTATCGAGCGATTAATCCTCGGAAAGTGTCTGAGGCGTATCGATGAAGTCTTGATTATCGGTGTGTTGTGCACCGCGCCAATAATCGTGAGGCTATAGGATATTTAGGATTGGTTTCTATTCTTCTCACTCGAGGTCGTGCCTTAGAGTTGTGTTTTAAGTTGGACCCTCTAAACGTATTTCTTTCCACTTACCGTTATGCCTCGCGTGGCGGCCCGGGCGGGAGGCAAGGCGGCAGGAGGCTGCGGTAGAATACAGAGGGTTGTGGCGCGAGCCCAATCATTACCTAGGTAGTGCTTCATTCGGGATTTCTGCGGCGTTACTAGCCCCAAAGAGTTTAAGCATGGCGGCGGCGGTTCTCTGCGGCCATGATATGTGAACGCCTTCGCGGCCAGGAGCGAGAATATAGATTGCGAGAACAACCTTTTACTAGCTATGGATTTGGCTACGGAGTATACCGATGTATCGCGAGTCTTGATGACTACCTAAGAAGGTTGTGCAAGAGTAATCCTTGATTAGGCTTGAGCATGGCACGTATGCGGGCTTATGCGCAGCCGAAAGCGTAGAGATCGACGGGTTAACCAAGGGCGAAGAGGGCGAGCGTGAGGTCCTTGGTAACTTTCAAGGTGAGTATACCTTAAGTGCTATGTTCGATAGCGGTGTGTTAGTTGTGATTAGAAATCATGGTGGGTTAGCAGTAAGATTTTGGAGGATAGAGAAAGTGTGAGCCTTAGAGCTTTATCTGAGACCTTAGAGGTAAGGCCGTCTCGAGAAAGGTGTAGTGTTATGTTTGACCCTTATAGGAGTGCATAGTGCGCGTGAGCTATGTTCGTGGGATAAGTCACGAGTAGCGTGATTTGAAAGAAGGTAGTCGAGCTAAGAAGGCCAGCTAGGTTTTCGTAACGTGATTAGTGAGATTGTTAGATCGGGGAGCTAGTATTGTGCGTGTTCTTGGGTCGGGTTGAGGCCACGTTGCGGGTCAACCCGCGGCATGTATGGCGGTGGGTGCGGTTGTGGTGGTCCCGCCTTGTGGTAGGGTCACGAGGGTGCTAGGCCCAAGTTTAGTTAACCAACGTCTGAGTTCGTGGATGCGTTCGGCCGGTGGTCGGGCGATGAGGGCAGCCATCGTGTTCTTGATCGGGGACCGTTCACTTGGCGATGTTGATTTATCGAAAGGTTGTAAGGCTGCGGGGTGCCTACCTTCACCTTATAATGACAGTGGAGCCAGTTACGGCTGTTTTTGTTTCTGGAAGTTTTACCACGCATGTGTTAAGAACTAAGGTGAGTCTCAGAATCGCATTCGCCCTCGGGCCAGTGCGTGGATTTCAGGGGTAGTTGTGAGGATTGTTGTCTCCTGTGGAGGAAGCGTTTGAGCTACCATTTCGGTGTTCGGATGTCGCCTTTTGAAGCCTTGTAGGCGGAAGTGTAAGTTGCCGGTCGATTGGTTCGATGTTGGCAGGTTCGATTAGTTGGTTCGAGCTTGTTCCGGTGATCGTGGATAGTCTGGCTTGTCTAGAAGATGTTCAGCGGCTCGGAGAAATCGTGCGGATAATCGGCGGCGACGCTTAGAGTTCGAGTTGTGGTCGGTCTTCTTGAAAGTACCACCGGTTAGGGTGTGACGAGTTTTGAAACAAGGGAACTTAGCGAGTTACTTGGGGCCCTTTAGTTCATGTGAAGAATAGGCGGGTTGCCTATATGTTAGCTTTCTTGTCCGACTTAGGAGGCGATGCCGGTCTTTCGTATTGTTATGATCGGGAAAGTATCGAAGATCCATCCAGAATGTTCCCAGTTAATGATGACCACGTTAGAGATAGTAACCCCGAGTTTTGGATACTAAAGCAGTATCAGAAATATGGTAAGAATTAGTGTCTGGCGAACGGTGATCGCGTGCGGCCGGTACCATTTGTTGGGTCGTTGGAGCAAGGTTCGCGACAAAGTGACAAAAGTAGTATTATTGGTGGTGATGTTAGAGGTGTTTCCTCGTGGACTTGGATGTAGGTATTTTGCGTGGGTATTTCTGTGGCCAGCTGTGGCAGGATTGTTTCGTAAGTATAGTAGTGAAGACTATACTGGCACGCGTTCGTTTTGAGACTTAGAAGGAACATTCGGGACGAATGTTTCTAAGGGGGGAAGAATGTTATACCCCGTAGTTCCAGGGTATGTAAGCGAGGACGTACGTACGAGAATATGACAGAAAGATTGGAAAGGAAGAAAGAGGCGATTTTTCCACGGAAAAGTTTCCGGTTTTTGTGAAGGAAAAAGGTTCGTTAATGGGGTGGATTCCCAGTTTGGTATTCGGACTTCTGGAATATTAGAGAATTATGGAATTTTATTTTGAAAATGGTCACGTGGGGCCCACGTGAAATTCTGATTTTGTGGGCCCACTTTGTTTTGAGATTTTGGCCATTATGGATATTTTGGAAGATGTTTTATTTTGGGCCAATAGGAGGGTGACACGTGTCACCCGCCTAGGTGGCTTAGTAGAATGGCATTTGTGCACAACACCTTGGTTAAGTCGTTTTTGACGAAGCGTTTTACATAACTGCGAAGGAAAATTCGGCTATGTCTTTTCTCATTTTGCGGATTTTTCCGAGAGGCGGAACATTTTGGACCAACAAGAGGCGGCACTTGGCACCCTCCGTTGGTGGGCAAGGTGGGGCGACGTGGGACGATTTGGGGAGGTCAGTGGTAGATATTTTGGTAGATATTTGTGAGGTTTTAAGGAGTAGGGACTAGGGGCACTTGGGCATATCTTGGCCCTACACTTGTGTAGCACTTGGCTCAATCTTGGCCATTGGTTGGCCTTGGCTTGTCTATAAATACCCTCTCCACTTTGATGAATTCTTCATCCTTTCCTAAATGTTTCTAAGTGTAAAATCCTCTCCCTCCCTTGTGTTGAGTTCGGCCAAGGGCCTCCCTTGTGGCCGAGCACCCCACCTACAGGGGTGCTAGCCGAGTAGTGCCACTCCTGGGTTGCTAGTAGTGGGGTACCCCACTGCCTAGGTTGTTTTCGTATAATACCCTTGTTGTGGTATAGAAATACTCTCTAGTATTGTTATAATGTCCAAATACCTTGGCCCAAATACCTTGTAGTATTCCCAAGTTACACTTATACAAAAGCCAGAAAATACTATTATACTTCAATCAATCCTGGCAAACCACAGGAAAATCTCCATAGTCAGTTGGAGTATTGTGTAGAAGTTGGTTAGAACTTCTAAGGGTGGTTTAGAAGCGGGTTGGGCGCTCGGAGTTGGAGCTAAAACTTTGCTAAGGTTCGACATTAAACTCGGATAATTATGGGCTTATCGAGGTAACTATCTTGTCCCCCTTTTGTAATTGGATATTACATGTTGTAGGAAAATATAGTTAAAGTATACTATATATATAGAACTGAACGTGGTTAGTTGGCAATGTCTTTTGACTTAAGCTCAAGAATGACTGAATCGTATTCTGATAGACTTGTGTAGTAATCTTGTGGAGTAGAATTGTACCGTTCGGGTTAGATGTATAACCCCACTGGTTGGCTTGGTAGCGGCCCGCTAGAGGAGGAGATTTCTGTTGTTGCGGGGAGTCTTTGCAATTTTACGTAGAATGTTCTACGATAAGATCTAAATGTTAATAAAGCGCCTTGTGGCCTTATAGGTTGATGTACTACGTGTGGCGCGATCTACGTGGCTTAAGGGGTAGCCGACGTTTGGAAGTACTTGGGCGTTTTGCTGTAGTCGATACTCGTCGCGAGGTATGTGAACCTCTTCCTATCTCTTCTAGCATGATATGTGTGAACTATGTAGTGCGGTGAGCGTCACGTGTGCTAAATGTGTTTGGGTGGTTTAAAACATAAAGTGTTATAACGGCTTTATGGGAAGTTGGTTATAACGACTTTATGTTAGTAAGAAAATACATGTGGTTTTAAAGGTAATCGATTTGAACTATAAGCGGCTTGTTATATGATAAGAAAGAACTTGAAGTATTTCAAAAGATTTTGAATCATTTTGAAAGGAAGTAATACTTGGTGTTTGAAAACTTAAGAGTTATACTAGCTTTATGGGAAGTTAGGTATAACGGCTTAAGAATGCTTTCTTGATTTGAAATCGAATGTGTATCGACAAACCAACTGCGGCGTTAATAAAAGGAAATGTTTTGAATAATTAAGTATTATTAAAACCGATGAAACTTCCATCTGC
Organism: Przewalskia tangutica; assembly: GCA_029844215.1. NCBI lineage: Eukaryota > Viridiplantae > Streptophyta > Magnoliopsida > Solanales > Solanaceae > Przewalskia > Przewalskia tangutica. The sequence goes on from CM056718.1 coordinate 114,112,452, forward strand.
ATAGAAGCTAAGATGAGACAAAATGATATTTCTAGATCATGGTCTTTGTAATAAGATTGTTATAAACAAGAATATCCTACTCACACATAAGGCTTATGTTTCTCAGTTGTTTAAAAGAGAATTATATTCTTAAATGAATAAGACTATGAACTACGAAACCTTTCTAAAATAAGAAACGTGAACATTTGAAATTAGGCAAACTTGGACGTTTGGAAAATAATGTTGTTACTTGATTTTACAAAGGTAAGAGTTTTGGTTTTCTTAAAAAGGACAGTCACTCTATTTTATACTACGGGTATTGTGTGACTTATGTGAAGAAAGCAGATCTTTTTTAAGATTTTAATGTGTGAAGTACTTTGGGGATAGATACGAACTTGTTAGTAGAAAGTACCTTGTGTGAATAACTTGATTGTATTGGTTTGTGATAGCCTTGTAATACTTTCTTGTTGCTTTGATAAGTAAACGTGTAAGGATGCTACGTGTGTTAGTATCTTGTGATGTTTGTGTAAGGGGTTTCCGCTTGATTGTGCTTATTAACTATCGGTCGTTATGATAGTATTGTGGCATTCATCTCTTGAGATGATTAGGGAGTTAAGCCCTCCGTCGCGGGGTAGACTCAGCGATGCAGGACCATGATTCGAGAATACCTCATGCGGGTCACGGGGGCCTATGCGAGCTACGAGAGTTCGAGTTAGTGTCGTCCTTTATGGGCATGCGGTCGCTTGTGGCCGTGCGGACTCGAAAGTCGGGGCGATGCGGGAGTAGCTACCGCCGATGCGAGGAATACCTCATGCGGGCGATGAGATTGGCCTATGCGGGTGCGGGAAGTTCGAGGACTAGACGCGCGCATTAGATCTGCGGGCAAGTGGCGGCTTTGATCATGTGACGCAGACAGATCTTATGATCTGATTTATGACCTTGTTGATGCGTAGGTGTTAGTAGTCGGCTATGCCTTCGTACTTACCATGCAGTTTTATTAGGACACAGTGGGACACGGTGTTCATATGTATTCCTTGGTGCTTGTATATCATAGGCTGGCGGTGAGGAAGGTATTCCACGGGGACGATTGATGTTGTGGGCGTGAGACCCATTGTTAAATTGAGTGATGACTGGAGGGTGTGAGTCCCTGACTTGACATGACTGCTTATTTACGGTGAACTGGAGTTTGGTTATCATACATGTCTCTGCTTTGTATAGACTACTATGATTTCATTTCTGATATTTATTTTTAGTTTCACATACTCGGTACTGTTATCGACCTCGCCCGGGCTGCGTTCATGCCGCGAGTTGAGGTACATCGATCGTTGATCCTAGCTCTCGTGGTCACGATTCGGCGTTTGGGAAGCTCGTTTCTCGGAGGCTTATCGATGGTATAGTCCGCATCGTAGTAAGTGTTTACATTCGGGGTTTGGCGGGCCCTGTCCGCCATTGTGGTCGTATCATTCTTAAGTGCATGTAATCTTTGTAATGTGGGTTGGTAAAAAGGATTAAACATTCATTTGTAAAAGAGTTGATGGGTATCTATAAGCCGCAAGGCAAGTTTTCCCAGATTATTGTTTTATATTTCTGTTCTCTCATGTTGTTGTTTTCTGTTCCGCTGATTACTCTGATGTTGGGTCACTAGGGTGCGGGGTAAGGCACGATCCGCGGGCCGATTTGGTCGTGACAGCCAACCCGGCGTCCGCCTAGGCTCCGCGGCCGCATAGCCTCGAAAGACCGCGTAGTCTCAGCGGACCGCATAGAATCCCCGCGTCGGGCTAAACACCGGAATGATCAATCTGGAGCATACGCTGCTCGCGTAGTCTCACGAACCGCGTAGGCCATATAGACCCGCGTCGAAGGGCAAGCCCGATATAACGATCGAGGGTAGGTGATACAATAACGATTGCAACGGACTTAGGTTAAACGTAAGCCGCAGCAGAATGACCCGTTACACACAGCATTTCAAGACAATAACCCAGGTAGCATCATAATAGTCTACTTATCACACAAATCTTACTACACTTAACAGAAATCAATACAAGGCTTTTATAAACAGCAAGTAAACAGTTCCTTTTTATCATTCTTAAGTTGTTATACCTAACTTCCCATAAAGCTAGTATAACTCTTAAGCTTTTGTTTTAAAACCAAATATTTATCTTCTGTTAAAAATGATTCGATATTCTTTTGAAATGCTTTGATTCTTTGTTATTCAGGCTTAAGCGTGAGGCATTCTGTAATTATTATTGAGCTTAAGCGTGAGGCATTGCCATAAGTATTATTCGTGCTTAAGTCAAAGACATTGCCGTAGTTATTATTCGATTAACACGTATGCGTCTCCGTACTATATATTGTAAAATATCATGCTTTAGGAGGAATCACATACCTTCCGTGAAAACCACCGCCAGTTGAATATGTCATGTATGAGAGTCACCTATAATAGTCACGGACATCTATCAAAGACTACTCAAGGTCATTCTAAGCAGAGGTTCACAATTCTATGGAAAGTTGGGCGCACTTCCCTACCGGTGAGCTATATAAGTCTCTGTGAAAAGCAGTCTATGTGAGTCTGATTTTGATTATTCTTCTTTTAAACCCTTCTACTGTGGTAGCAGTTCAATTCTATTACGTGATATTCTTCTAAGTATTTAATACTTATTCTAATACTACTACATGAAGTATTCTCTAATTCAAAAGAGGTTAGGATTAGTTACCTCGGTAAGCCCAATAATATCCTAGATAAAGTCGCTGAGCAAGGTTTAGCTCACAAGTTGTATGCGCTCAGGTAGCTCGAAACCTTAGAAGTTCTTTACAACTTCTACAAAGGACTAAGGGATTTGGGCTAGGGTATTTTGGGCATTATAACAATACTAGAAGACAACTTTTCTACCAAGGGAGAGGGTAGATTTCGGCTAGGCTAGGGGGTAGGCCTCGGCCAAACTCACTCGAGGGGAAAGTGTTGGACGAAAGGCTAAGGGAGAGGAGAGGATTTTTAGACTTGGAAGATAACTTTGTGGATGAAGAACTCTTCATCTCTAATGGGGTATTTATAGCTCAAGCCTTGGCCAACCAATGGCCAAGATGAAGACAAGTGCAAGGCAAGTGTAGGGTGAGGATTAACTATACACAAATATCCTACCAACTCCTTGACTTGTGCACAAGGCACAAAAAACGTGCCATGGCCGCTTCGTCCAAATGGGCGATTGAGTCCACCAATGGGAGGTGCCAAGTGTCGCCCTCCGTTGGTCCAAAATGTTTCGTCTCTCGGAAAAATCCGCAAAATTAGTAATGGCATGGCGGAATTTTCCTACGAAAGTGTGGAAGCGTTTCGTCGGAAAGCGATTCTTTTAGTGAGTTGTGTACAAAATAAAACGTCGAGGCTAACTTTAAGGCCAAACTTTTTGCGTATTACCTTACGTACATACTCTGGAAATCTGAGGGTATAACATTCTCCTCGCCGAAACATTCGTCGAATGTTCCTTCAAACGATTCTGAAGAAGCTTAAGCGGTTTGTAAGTGCCACACGTGGCCACAAAAACACTTAGGCATAAATGATAATGGAAATTTACAAGTAGGAAAGTGAATTACGGAGGTGTGGGAATAGGTGAGGATACTTACGCCTCGTGTCCTCCTCGGCTTCCACGTCATCTCTCCACGAGCTCGTTCGCCACAAGACTTTGTGGAAGCCACGTCCTTCGTCATGAGCGCCTAACACGACGATCGACTATCGCTATGGGAATCTCCTCATCGATAACCCCTGGTCACTGGACATCGTCAATCGGGTGTACCACTAGATGGATCCGATACATCTCGCCGGCGTAGATCGTGAAAAAGCGGATGCGCCTCCGGATCGGACGGCGGATCCAACTCATAGGCAACCTTGCCTACCTGCGGACAATGCGAAGCGGCCCGATGAACCTGAAGTGAGTTTCCCTTCTTCCCAAATCTCATCACACCGCCATGGGTGACGCTAGGAAAACCCAATCATGAACCTCGAACTCAAGATGCCGACGACGATGATCTGCATCGACTTACATGCGACTACGAGTATCGATAAGCGCTCTCGGATAAGATTCACCTTATCCAGCACTGCTGCACCAAATCTGGTCCCACTAATCGCACGCCTTGCATCGAACCAACCTATAGGCGTCTGCACTTCCTCATACAAGGCCTCATAAGGCGCCATCGAATCTTTGGAGTGGTAGCTATTATTATCATGAACTCAACTAGAGGCAAATGATCCTCCCAACTACCATGAAGTCAATAACACGGGCTCGCGGACATATCCTCGAAGTGCGGATAGTGCGCTGTGCTGTCCGTCTGCGTGGATGAAATGCGATTGCTCGAGCTCACTGCGTCCACTAAACCCTCTGGAAGGACCTCAGAAGTTAGCGTAAAGCGGGCTCCTGCATGCGATATGATCGAAGTAGGGACTCCATGCGATCGACGATATCTCGGATGTAAAGTGCGGCATAATCCTCGGTAGAAAAAGTCGTCTGACGGGAAGAAAGTGGGCTGATTTAAATCGACTGTCGACGATAACCCATATAGAATCATGTCTCTCCGAGTGCGAGGTAATCTGTGATGAAGTCCATGTTGATTACCTCCACTTCCGGTCGGGATCTCTATCGCTGCAACAAACCACCGGGCCTGCGGTGCTCTGCACCTTCGCTGCGACAACAAGGGCGCGAGCTACGAACTCTGCAGCGTCCTCTTGAGCCATCCCGCAATACACGGACTGGGTCGTGGTACATCTTAGTCGACCGGATGGATAGAGTAAACGCTTGTTGTGTGCTTCCCGAGAACTGCCGCCGAAGTCACTGAAACATCTGGAACACACAACACGCCCTCAAACCTTAGCACCCGTCGGTGCTACCTCAGGACCGCGCCTCACGAAGAGGCGTATCGCGATATCGAATCAAAGTGGATCCTCGGCTGTTGCCTCTTCACCTCGCCGGCGATGGAAGACTCGGCAACCTCGCGAACTCTAACCCCATCGCTATTAGAATCAATCAAGCGGACACAAGGCTCGCTAAGCGATGCAAATCACGAACCATGTCCTCCTCTCTAGCTGCACATCGATGGGCTCCCCATGACCTACGACTAGGCGTACGCCCAACATTGGCCTTCCCGGGTGGTACGAGGATATCAACATCGTAATCCTTAAGCAACTCTAACCACCGTCTCTGCCGTAAGTTCGGCTCCTGCGGTGAAGATATCTTGGAGGCTCTTGTGGTGCGTAAAAATATCCACGTGAACCCCATACAAATAGTGCCTCCGGATCTTGGCGTGAATCACATCTGCGCGACTCGAATCATGGGTGGGGTAGTTCCTCGTGTTTCTTGGTGTCGGGATGCATATGCTATAACCTGCCATCTTTGCGTCAACACACATCCCAACGATGCTGGCGCATCACAATACCACGACATAACCATCGGACCTGCGGAAGAGTAAGAGCGAGGCGGTCGTCGATCTCTCTTTTCAAGCGGAAACCACGCTCACAAGCATCGATCGGCGAAACTTGCGCCACGAGTCGGCCTAGTCAATGGTGCGAAGATAGAAGCAAACTTCTCTGAACGCCGATAATATCTGCGAGGCCCGAGCTGCGAACCTGCAGCCGGAGTAGTAGGTCTAGGCAAGTCTGATGCGCCGATCTTGGCGTATCACTCGAATGCCGTCGGCCCGACAATATGCCCGAAAGCATCGAAGTCAACAAAACTCACATTTGGAAAACTTGGCGTCTGTTCTTTGATCTGGAAGCTGTCGGCCACGACCGCCGAATGCTCGCGTGCTCTGCTCGAGCGAGAATAAAGCAAGATATCATCGATGAACACTATCACAAGCGTGTCCAAAATGGTTTGAACACTCGGTTCATCAAATCCATGAATCTGCGGAGCATTGGTCAACCAAAGACATGACCACGAACTCATAATGCGTCTGGTCGGAATGCGATCTAGGGACATCCACCTCTCGACACGAACGATGATAGCGACGCGGATCAATCTTGGAGAAACATCTCGCGCCACATGCTGGTCGAACAAATCATCAATCACAGGAAGGGGTATCATTCTTAATGGTCACCTTGTTCACCATTGTAATCAACACATGCGCGTCCGTCGTCCTTCTTCACGAACAATCTGGCGCTCCCGGGGAGAAACACTAGGCTGATGAAGCCGCTTCTCCGGCAAATCCTAAGTTGATCCTTGACTCTCTCAACTCGGCGGTGCCGTTACGTATGGCGGAATGGAAATAGGCGAGTGTGCGCAATATGTCAATACAAAACTCAATCTCCTCTCGGGAGGATGCGGAGGTCGTGGAAACGTGCGGGAACTCGACTCTTTGGGCCGGTGAAAATCTGGTACAGCGGCTTGATTATCAAACACGAGCGAGATGGTAGATATACCGCCTGCGCACCATCTTCCTAGCCTTGGTAGGAAATAAACATACCACCGGCGTCTGGTGCTCCTCGCTCAACCAATGGCTCGGAAAGCGGAACGTACTACTCTCTCTGCGGTCTACATTGGCGTAGCAGAAGCTAGCCAATCCGTCCCATAATCACGTCGAAGTCAATCATCTCAACTCTATCAGTCGGCTGAGGTCAAAGCGGTAAATAGTCACGGGACAAGCTCTATATACCGCCGAGCTACCGAATCACCAGTGGCGTAGCTACCTCGAAAAGTCTATGGACTCGGGCTCTATCCCTATCCTACTAGCAACAAGGGAGATATATGGGGCAGTAGAACGGATCTATCAGCGCATACACATCAAACCCGAGCGATAAAGTACTGTGGCGACATCGGTGAGGCCTCACGATCTGTCGGTGGACAAAGCATAAATGCGGTTACGAGGACGCTAGAAGCGGACCCGCGCCACGACCTCTGCCGCGACCGGCTGGTCCATGAGTACCTTGCCCTCCGGGGCGAGTAGCTGTCGGGGATGAAGAAGCGGCAGACCACAGCGGGCCTACTACCGGCGCCGCTCCGGTCGGACAAACTCTCGCGAAATGACCTGCGGCCACAAGTATAGCGAGCTCGGTCTGACTCGAGAATGGTATCTACCACAGCGGGCTGTGGCGGACCTCGAGCGGTTAGCACCTGCTACCGAAATCAAAGTCACTGGGGCCACGACGCTTCCACTGGCGCTCTGGCTGTCTTGAAAATGAGGTAGGGCGCTCTGCGGCTGGTGTGGTGCAAATCTGGACTTACTGGCGATGCCGCCCACGAGAACCACCAAAAGAACGGCCGTCTTGGCCTTACCTGCTCGCGATATCGCTCTGCGGCGGTCTCTGCGCTCACTCGCATCGGTCGTGAGCTGCATGCGGGTTATGTCCATTACTGGTGAAGAGACACACCGCGCACAAGACTTCGGCCATGTAATCATCTAGCCAGTGACATAGCGATGCACCTGTCCTCCATCTGCTACGGTCACGAGGACATATCGAGCCAAAGAATCAAACTCGACATTGTACTCCTCGGCTGTCGTCCTCACTGTCTCGTAACAAGAATCTATCGGCTCGTGCCCTCATCTGCGGAGGCAGAAGTGTGTGAAAAAGCCTCTGAAAACTCATCCCATCTGCTGAGGTGCATACTCTCCCGGAAAGCTCCATGAATCAAACCAATCGGCTGCGGTATCACGCGGCCGATCTGAACCGAATGTCACGACCTCGATCTGAAGCCACGATCACCGCGTAATCCTCTGCGGTGGCGGATGAACTCCTGCGGATCATCCTCCGGCCTCGACCCGTAAAACTACGGCGGGCTCTGACTCAAGAAATCTCGTAGCCTCAAACTATACGCCTCGGGTGCACTACGGGTGCGGAGCTGGGCTGGAGCTGCCGCGTCGGCCTCTCTCCGTGTCGGGCCTGACTTTAGCCAAAGTGGGCCATCTCCTTGTACCTAACTCCTCCGCCCGGTGTGGGGCGGGAGGTGTGGGTGCTGTGGTCTCTTTGGGGCGCGGCGTCATAGAACTGCGTCTGCGGTATGGCGGGCTGAGCCCTCGTGACTCTGGGTGTCTGCTAGCGACTCCTCCGCCTTGCCCACGGGCCGGGTTGCCTTACGTGGAGGCATAAGCTACGGGGAAAGGAATACGTTAGAGGTCGACCTATAACACGACTCTAAAGCACGATCTCGGAATGAGAAGAATGAAACCAATCCTAAATATCCTATAGCCTCACGATTATTGGTGTGGTGCGCAACACCGATAATCAAGACTACTAGATACGATGCGTAGACACTTTCCGAGGATTAAGCGCTCGATACCACTTTTGTCACGACCGTTCGGGGCGGTATTGGTGCCTCTGGGCACCCAGTAGCCATACATCGAGTAACGGCGGAAATATAAACCAAGGCGAAAGCGATTTATAAAATAAGACACGACTTATGTAAGAAAAGCGTCGCCTTTCGGCATATATATAAATAATCAAGTTTTGCGATTACATCCCAGTGTACAATAGTACTCTGAGACCTCTAGGAAGTAAACAACTATGGCGGGACGGGGCCCGCCATACCTAACTGCACAAAACTATCTGTCTGAGGAGATCATACCCAAAGTAGAGCCTCGGAGAAGATGGAGCTCACGACACCAGCGCAAAGATCCTAAGGATGCGGATCAGCACTGCTTGCCTTTACTGCGGCATGACGCGGCCCGAGAAGTCGATTACAACGGTACCAAGTATGTGAAACTATAAAGCTGAAATGAAATCAAAGTATTTAAAACCTTTTCACAAATACAATCGGTTCAATTGCACATAGTGCCACATCCTGAAACAACAACGATAATAGGAAAAGCGTAGCAGTGCTATTCTAGGCGCGAATGATCGAAGCAAGGCGATCGCCCGTAGTATCATTCTGCGTGCCTAGTCACGGACTTTCGCGGCCGCGTAGTCATACAGAACCGCGTGAGGTTTCCCTCGCGTCGGGCAGACCCCGGCGTCCGCCTAGGCTCCGCGACGCGCATAGCCTCAAGACCGCGTAGTCTCAGCGGACGCGCATAGGAATCCCCGCGTCGGGCTAAACACCGGAATGATCAATCACGGAGCATACGCGCTCGCATAGTCTCGCGGACCGCGTAGGCCATATAGACCGCGTCGAGGGGCAAGCCACCATATAACGATCGAGGGTAGGTGATACAATAACGAAGACAACGGACTTACCGGTTAGCAACGTAAGCACAGCAAGAATGACCCCCTTACACAGCATTTCAAGACAATAACCCAGGTAGCATCATAATAGTCTACTTATCACACAAATCTTACTACACTTAACAGAAATCAATACAAGGCTTTTATAAACAGCAAGTAAACAGTTCCTTTTTATCTTTCTTAAGTTGTTATACCTAACTTCCCATAAAGCTAGTATAACTCTTAAGCTTTTGTTTTAAAAACCAAATATTTATCTTCTGTTAAAAAAATGATTCAGTATTCTTTTGAAATGCTTTAAGTTCTTTGTTATTCAGGCTTAAGCCGTGAGGCATTGCCGTAATTATTATTCAGGCTTAAGTCGTGAGGCATTGCCATAAGTATTATTCAGGCTTAAGTCAAAGACATTGCCGTAGTTATTATTCAGTTAACACATGTACGTCTACCGTACTATATATTGTAAAATATCATGCTTTAGGAGGAATCACATACCTTCTACCGTGAAAACCACGCCAAGTTGAATATGTCGCGCAGAGAGTCGACTATAATAGTCTGAGCATCTATCAAAGACTACTCGAAGGTCATTCTAAGCGAGAGGGTTCACAATTCTATGGAAAGTTGGGCGACACTTCCTACCCGGTGAGCTATATAAGTCTCTTTGTGAAAGCAGTCTATGTGAGTCTGATTTTGATTATTCTTCTTTTAAACCCTTCTTTGTGGTATGATTCAATTCTATTACGTGATATTCTTCTAAGTATTTAATACTTATTCTAATACTACTACAATAAGTATTCTCTAATTCAAAAGAGGTTAGGATTAGTTACCTCGGTAAGCCCAATAATATCCTAGATAAAGTCGCGCTTTGAGCAAGGTTTAGCTCACAAGTTATGCGCTCAGGTAGCTCGAAACCTTAGAAGTTCTTTACAACTTCTACAAAGGACTAAGGGATTTGGGCTAGGGTATTTTGGGCATTATAACAATACTAGAAGACAACTTTTCTACCAAGGAGGGGGTAGATTTCGGCTAGGCTAGGGGTAGGCCCTCGGCCAAACTCACTCGAGGGAAGTGTTGGACGAAGGCTAAGGAGAGGAGAGGATTTTTAGACTTGGAAGATAACTTTGTGGATGAAGAACTCTTCATCTCTAAGAAGGGTATTTATAGCTCAAGCCTTGGCCAACCAATGGCCAAGATGAAGACAAGTGCAAGGCAAGTGTAGGGTGAGGATTAACTATACACAAATATCCTAACTCTTGACTTGTGCACAAGGCACAAAAAAGCGTGCCATGGCCGCTTCAATTCGTCCAAATGGGCGATTCAAGTCCACCAATGGGAGGGTGCCCAGTGTCGCCCTCCCGTTGGTACCAAATGTTTCGTCTCTCGGAAAAATCCGCAAAATTAGTAATGGCATGGCGGAATTTTCCCTACGAAAGTGTGGAAGCGTTTAGTCGGAAAACGATTCTTTTAGTGAGTTGTGTACAAAATAAAACGTCCAAGGCTAACTTTAAGGCCAAACTTTTTGTACGTATTACCTTACGTACATACTCTGGAAATACGGGGTATAACACATAGTGCGTGCACAGGTCCGAGTAACCTCGAGTCTGCTAACGACTCTTGTTCTTTGCCCGCCACAGGCCTGGTTGCCTTCCGTGGAGGCATAAGCATTTCATAAGACTAGGTCGAGAGGATTCAACCTAATAAGACGACTCTCTTGCGATCTCGAGAGAGAAGAATGGAAACCAATCTAAATGTCTTGCGACCTCACGATTATAGATGTGGTGCGCAACACATCGATTATCGAACTACTACTAGACGATGCGTAGACACTTTACGAGGACTAAGCGCTCGATACCACTTTTGTCACGCGACCCGACCGGGCGGTAGTGCCCTACAGGCACCGTTCTGTATACATCGAGGAGAATAGCAGCGGAACATACACAACATACAACATGTTTAGACAATAACATCACAGGCTAGCCGATAAGGCCGTCTTCCATAAAATATGCATAATCAAAAGCAAAACTGTACAACTCGGTTCTTATAGCCCAAACCACAAAATGTGACTACAGACCTCTAGGAATAACAACTGTGGCGGGACAGGGCCCCGCCATACCCCTGAATGTACATAAATCTACAACATCAGGGAAAGACTGTACCAAAAAGACAAGCCTCCGGAGAAATGGAGCTTGACGTCGATAAGTGATCCTAAGAATGAGGATCCACCACTGTTACCCTACGAGGCATGAGCATGGCCAGGAAAGGGTCGATTACAATATGTACTAAGTATGTAAAACTGGAAAATATTGTAATTACATCATAAGTTTAAAACAAAGCCGGATACATGTATGATAATCAAATTACGATAATCAGTGCCTTACTAATGAGAGTAAATCGAGTATACTTACAACATAAAAATAGGAAGCTCACGATCAAAGCAGGACCACCCACCCGCAGTATCATTAAGCAATCCTACTCCTGGGACTATTTCACCCGCATAGGTCGTGTGGACCCGCATGAGGTATTCCTCGCATGGGACTATTTCACCCGCATAAGCCCTTATGGACTCGCATGAGGTATTCCTCGCATAGGCTGTACTCGCCCGCATGGGACTATTTCACCCGCATAAGCCCTTACGGACTCGCATGAGGTATTCCTCGCATAGGTTGTACCCGCCCGCATGGGACTATTTCACCCGCATAAGTCCCTTACGGACTCGCATGAGGTATTCCTCACATCATGGGTAGCAAATCCACGGAATATGCAAATGCCACAAACCCGGGGAATGACCCCGTAATGAATAATATACCACTAGCACAATCTGGCTATCATACATAACATAAGCACTACCGGCTTATCATACAATATATAAGCAAGTTAAGAAATCCCCTAACTTCTTATTATTCTTGTTCATGTACACTCTCATTTTAGTTTACTTAAGGCACTAACATGTCTTTTATATAAAAAAAATCCGGGAATTTAACCCAAAGTACTACATACTTCCACTCTTTTAAAAATGACTCTTTTTCATATAAAACTTCCAAGATACTATTAACCGTAGTATCAAGTCAAAAATATTTTTCAAGACAAGTCACAATACCTTTAGAAATAAAGTTAGGTTTCTAAAACAAGTGACTCTTTTTCTTATAAAACCTTAGGCAATTGATGCCTTAAAATCAAATTGCCTTTCATTAAATCAAGTCATTTATCCTTCCATAAAGCTAATATAACCAACTTCCCATAAAGTCGTTGTCACGACCCGTTAGAGGCAGTGGTGGTGCATCTAAGGGCACCCAGTAGTCATACATCGAGTAATCGGCGAAATATAAAGCAAGACATGAAACGATTTATAAAATAAGACACGATTTATGTGAGAAAACATCGCCTTCGGCGTACATAAATAAACATGGTTTAGCGATTACATCCGACAACATGTACAACATGACTGAACCTAAGGAAATATACAACTATGGCGGGACAGGGCCCGTACCACTGGCTTACAAAACTATCTACAACAGGAGATCATACCCAAAAGTAGAGCCTCGGAAAAGATGGAGCTCCGACACCAACGTAGAGATCCTAAGAATGTGGATCTAGCACACCTTGCCCTTACTGCGGCATGAACGCAGCCGAAGGAGGTCGATCTGTGTACTAAGTATGTGAAAGCGTAAAGTACTTAAATGAAGTCATAACACTTTTTAAAACCGGTTTACAAATATGTATGAAGCAATCGAGGAACCGCATAGTGCCACATCACAAACAAGAGCAACAATAGGTAAGCGTAGTAGGTCTTTTCTAGGCCGCGAATGATCTGGCGGGGCCACTCGCCAGTATTATCACTCTGCAAGCCTAATCACGGACTCGAGTCGCATGGGCCACTCACGTGGGCGCGTGAGGTATAACCCGCATCGGTGCTACTCCTCGGCGTCGTCTGGACTCGTTGTCGCATGGCCACATAGACGCGTGAGGCATAACCCCGCATACTAACACGGAACTCGTAGCTCGCGCAGGCCCCCTGGACCCGCATGAGGTATTCTCGAATCATGGTCCCGGACACGAGTCTACCACGCGTCGGAGGCGACAACCCGTGTATCGTCTCAAGAGGTGAGTGATGGTACACTAACATAACGAACATCTTTAAACAACATAAGCACAACAAGAATACTCTTTTTCACAAACGTTACAAGACACTAACACACATAACATCATATCATGTCTACTTATCAAACCATCTTATTATTCTTTTCACAATTCAATATAAGTGCATTTATAAACACATAGGCAAACTGTTTCTTTTATCAAACTTAAGTGGTTATACTTAACTTCCCATAAGGCTAGTATAACTCTTAAGCTTCTGTTTAAAAACCAATTAGTTCTCTTCTGTTAACAATGATTCAGTATTCTTAGGAAATGCTTTGGATCTTTATTATTCGGGCTTAAGCCGTGAGGCATTCGTAAGTGTTATTCGAGCTTAAGCCGAGGCATTAGTAAGTATTATTCAGCTTAAGCGGTGAGGCATTCTTAGTAATTATATTTTAGTTATCACGTATGCGTCTACCGTACTATATATATTGTAAAATATCATGCTTTAGGAAGAATCACATACCTTCCGTGAAAACCACATCGAGTTGAATATGTCGCGAGAGTCGACTATAATAGTCACGAATATCTATCAAAGACTACTCGAAGGTCATTCTAAGCAGAGGGTTCACAATTCTACGGAAAGTCGGGCAGCACTTCCCTGCGGTGAGTTATATAAGTCTCTTTGTGAAAGCAGTCCTATGTAAATCTGATTTGATTATTCTTCTTTTAAACCCCTCTGTGGTAGCAGTTCAATTCTATACGTGATATTCTTCTAAGTATTTATACTTATTCTTATACTACAACATGAAGTATTCTCTAATTCAAAAGAGGGTTAGGATTAGTTACCTCGGTAAGCCAATAATATCCTAGAAAAGTCGCGCTGAGCAGGTTTTGCTCTAAGTTGTATGCTCGAGAAACCTTAGAAGTTCTTCACAACTTCTACTAAGTACTAAGGTATTTGGGCTAGGGTATTTTGGGCATTATAACAATACAAGAAGGCAACTTTTCTACCAAGGGAGGGGGTAGGTTTGGCTAGGCTGGGGGCCTCGGCCAAACTACTAGGCTAGAGGGTGTATTCGGCCACGGGCCTTCACAAGGGGAGGGGGGGAGGTGTTGGACGAAAAGGCTACAAGGGAGAGGAGAGGATTTTCAAGACTTGGAAAGCTTTGTGGATGAAGAACTCTTCATCTCTAAGGGGGTATTTATAGCTCAAGCCTTGGCCCAACAATGGCCAAGATGAAGACAAGTGCAAGGCAAGTGTAGGGTGAGGATTAACTATACACAAATATCCTACCAACTCCTTGACTTTGTGCAAGGCACAAGCGTGCCCAACCTCTCCATTTTCGTCGATGGGCGATTCAAGTCCATCAATGGGAGGTGCCAAGTGTCGCCCTCGTTGGTCCAAAATGTTTCGTCTCTCGGAAAAATCCATAAAAATTAGTAATGGCATGGCGGAATTTTCCTACGAAAGGCGTGGAAGCGTTTAGTCGGAAAGCGATTCTTTAAGCGAGTTGTGCACAATTTCGAACTTGGCTAATCTTTAAGGCTAAACTTTTATGCGTATTCCACTTACGTACATACTGGAAATACGGTATAACATTCTCCCCACTTAGAAACATTCGTCGAATGTTCCTTCCCAAACGATTAACGATAAGATTCTTCATAACTTAAGCGATTGCAAAAGCCACACGCGCCTGAAACAACACTTAGGCATGAATGATAACGAAAATTTACAAGTAAGAAAGTGAATTACGGAGGTGTAGAATAGGTGAGGATACTTACGCCTCATGTCCTCCTCGGCTTCCACGTCATCTCCTCCACGAGCTCGTTCGCCACGGGACTTTGTGGAAGCCACGTCCTTGGTCGCGAGCGCTAACGACGATCGACTATCACTATGGGAATCTCCTCATACGATAACCCGCCGGTCACTGGACATCGTCAATCGGGTGTACCACTAGATGGATCCCGATACATATCCTCGGCATAGATACGTGAAAAACCGGATGCCTTGCCTCCGGATCGGACGGCGGATCCAACTCGTAGGCAACCTTGCCTACCTGCGGACAATCTGAAGCGGCCCGATGTACACAAGTGAGTTTCCCCTTCTTCCGAATCTCATCACACCGCCGTGGGTGGCACCTAGGAAAACCCAATCATGAACCTCGAACTCAAGATGCACGACGATGATCTGCATCGACTTACATGCGACTACGAGTGTCGATAGCGCTCTCGGATAAGCTTCACTTATCCACGGCCTTTGTACCAAATCTGGTCCCACTTGCACCTCGCCCACATCGAACCAACCTATAGGCGATCTGCACTTCCTCCCATACAAGGCCTCATAAGGCGCCATCGAATCTTGGAGTGGTAGCTATTATTATCGCGAACTCAACTAGAGGCAAATGATCCTCCCAACTACCATGAAGTCAATAACACGGGCTCGCGACATATCCTCGAAGTGCGGATAGTGCGCTCTGCTGTCCGTCATGCGTGGATGAAATGCGATTACTCGGGCTCACTGCGTCCTAAACCCCTCTGGAAGGACCTCGAAGTTAGCCGTGGCGGGCTCTGCATGCGATATGATCGGTAGGGACTCCATGCGATCGGCGATCTCTCGGATGTAAAGTCGGCATAATCCTCGGTAGAAAAAGTCGTCTGACGGGAAGAAAGTGGGCTGATTTAAATCGACTGTCGGCGATAACCCATATAGAATCATGTCTCCTGCGAGTGCGAGGTAATCCCGTGATGAAGTCCATGTTGATTACCTCCACTTCGGTCGGGATCTCGATCGTGCGTAACAAACCACCGGGCCTGCGGTGCTCTACCTTCGCTGCGACAACACGGGCGCGAGCTACGAACTCGCAACGTCCTCTTCAAGCCATCCCGCAATACGGATCTAAGGTCGTGGTACATCTTGGTCGACCCGGATGGATAGAGTAACGCTTGTATTGTGTGCTTCCCTAAGAACTCGCGAAGTCGAAACATCACGGAACACGATGCGCCTCAAACCTTAGCACCCGTGGTGCTACCTCAAAGGACCCTTGCCCTCACGAAGAGGCGTATCACGATATCGAATCAAAGCCGGATCCTCGGCGTTGCCTCTTCACCTCGCCGGCGATGGAAGACTCGGCAACCTCACGAACTCTAACCCACTGCTATCGTAATCAATCAAGCGGACACCAAGGCTCGCTAAGCGATGCAAATCACGAACCATGTCTCTCTCTAGGCACATCGATAGGCTCCCGTCGACCTACGACTAAGGCATCTGCCACAACATTGGCCTTCCCGGGTGATGCGGGATATCAACATCGTAATCCTTAAGCAACTCTAACCACCGTCTGCGTGTAAGTTCGGCTCCTCTGGTGAAGATATCTTGGAGGCTCTTGTGGTGCGTAAAAATATCCACGTGAACCCCATACAAATAGTGCCTCCGGATCTTGGCGTGAATCACGGTGCAACTCAAATCATGGGTGGGGTAGTTCCTCTCGTGTTTCTTCGGTGTCGGGATGCATATGCTATAACTCTGCCATCTTTGCATCAACACACATCCCAACCCGATGCCGACGCATCACAATACCACAACATAACCGCGGACCTGCGGAAGAGTAAGAGCGAGGCGGTCGTCGATCTCTCTTTCAGAATGGAAACCACGCTCCAAGCATCGATCCACTGGAACTTGGCTGCCTTACGAGTCGGCTAGTCAATGGTGCGAGATAGAAGCAAATTTCTCTACGAACCGTAGATAATATCCTGCAAGGCCCGAAACTACGAACCTCTGCCGGAGTAGTAGGTCTAGGCAAGTCTGGCCTCGATCTTGGCGTATCCACTCGAATGCCATCACCCGACAATATGCCCAAGCACGCTGAAGTCAGCAAAACTCACATTTGGAAAACTTGGCGTCTGTTGCTGGTCTGGAGAAGCTGTCGGCCTGACCGCCAAATGCTCGCGTGCTCACGCTCTGAGCGAGAATAAACCAAGATATCATCAATGAACACTATCACAAGCGTGTCCAAAAATGGTTTGAACACTCGGTTCATCAAATCCATGAATACCGCGGAGCATTGGTCAACCAAAGACATGACCACGAACTCATAATGCGTCACGGTCTGAATGCGATCCTAGGGACATCCACCTCTCGACTCGTGCACGATGATAGCCCGATCGCGGTCAATCTTGGAGAAACATCTCGCACCACTGGCTAGTCGAACAAATCATCAATCACAGGAAGGGTATCATTCTTAATGGTCACCTTGTGCAATTGTAATCAACACACATCGCGGCGTCGTCCTTCTTCTTCACGAACAATCTGGCGCTCCCGGGAGAAACACTAGGCTGATGAAGCCGCTTCTCCGAGAAATCTCTAAGGCGATCCTTGACTCTCTCAACTCGGCGGTGCCGTTACGTATGGCGGAATGGAAATAGGCGAGTGTCCGCAATATGTCAATACAAAACTCAATCTCCTCTCGGGAGGATACGGGAGGTCATGCGGAAACACGTCGGGAACTCGTGACTCTGGGCCGAAAATCTGGTACCGCGACTTGATTATCAAACACGAGCGAGATGGTAGATATACCCGCCTGCACCATCTTCCTAGCCTTGAGGTAGGAAATAAACCTACCACCGGCGTCTGGTGCTCCTCACTCAACAACCGGCTCCTCGAAGCTGGAACCGTGCTACTACTCTCTCTGCGGTCTACATTGGCGTAGCAGAAGCTAGCCAATCCATCCCATAATCACGTCGAAGTCAATCATCTCGACTCTATCAAGTCGGCTGAGGTCCGACGATAAATAGTCACGGGACAAGCTCTATATACCCGTGAGCTACCATGAATCACCCAGGCGTAGCTACCTCGAAAGGATCTATGGACTCGGGCTCTATCCTATCCTACTAGAAACAAGGGAGATATATGGGGAGTAGAACCGGATCTATCAAGGCATAAACATCAAACCCGAGCCCGATAAGGTACAGTGGCGACATCGGTGAGGCCTCACGATCTGTCGGTGGACAAAGCATAAATGCGGTTACGAGGACCGCTAGAAGCGGGACGAGCCACGACCTCTGCGCGACCTGCGACCCGTGAGCACCACGCCTCGGGCGAGTAAGCTGTAGGAGATGATGAAGCGGCAACACGAAGGTGAGCCTACCACCGTAGCGCCCCGGTCGGACGATCCTCGCAAAGTGACCTGCGGCCTGGCGTAACAAGCTCAAAAGTAGTACCACACTTCCGTAATGGGATCTGCGCATCGGCCACCGGGTGGTCCGTCGGCGATGCCTCTGCTACTGCGGGCGTCACGAAGCCACAGGGCCACAGTGCGCCCTCGAAAACTCGGTGTCTTGAGGGCGGTGCGCGAGTGCTCAGCCGGCGTGGTGCGAATCTAGGCTAACTGCGAGGCCGCCCACGATAACCACGAAGACCCTCGTCACGGCCTTAACCTGCTCTTTGTCACGTCCTCGTCGACCTCTGCGCTCGCCGCATCGAGGCGTGAGCTGCGTGCGGGTAATGTCCATACCGGTGGAGAAACCCGCGTGACTTCGGCCATATAGTCGTCTAGCCGGTGACATAGCGGTGTACCTATCCTCATATCTGCTACCAATCTTTGGGACATATCGAGCCAATGAATCAAACTCGACATTGTACTCACGGCGGTCGTCCTCTGCCTCGATGGTAAAAATCTATCGGCCGCGCCCTCGCCATCGTGGAGGCAAGAAGTGAGTGAGAAAGCCTCGAGAACTCATCCCAGTAGTTGGGGACGCGTGCTCTCCGGGATAACTCCATGAATCAAACCAATCATTGCGGTATCACGCGGCCGATGCGAACCGGCGTCACCGACTCTGTCTCGAGGCCTTGATCACCTCGCTGATCCTCAAGGCGACGGATGAACTCTGCGGATCATCCTCGGCCTCGACCAGTAAAACTCTGGCGGGCTACAACTCAAGAAATCTCGTTGCCTCAAACTATACGCCTCGGGTGTACCACGGTGCGGCCGTGGCTGGGCCCCAGGCTGAACGCGTCCGGCCTCTCGCCGTGTCGGGCCTGACTTTAGCCAAAGGCGGGCCGTCTCCTTGTACCCTAACTCCTCCGCGGTGTGGGGCGGGAGGTGTGGGTGCTGTGGTCTCTTTGAAATTTGGCGGCGTCATAGAACTCGCCGTCTCGGTATAGACGGGCACGAGCCCTCGTGACTCTGGGTGTCACTGCTAGCGACTCCTCATTGCCTTGCCGCCACGGGCGGGTTGCCTTACGTGGAGGCATAAGCTGTACGGGGAAAGGAATACGTTAGAGGTCCAACCTATAACACGACTAAAGCACGATCTCGAGTGAGAAGAATGGAAACCAATCCTAAATATCTTATAGCCTCACGATTATTGGTGTGGTGCACAACACACCGATAATCAAGACTCTACTAGATACGATGCGTAGACACTTTCCGAGGATTAAGCGCTCGATACCACTTTTGTCACGACCGTTAGGGCGTGGATCGTGCCTTAAGGCACCCAAGTAGTCATACATCAGAGTAATCAGCGGAAATATAAAGCAAGACATGAAACAGTTTATAAAATAAGACACAGTTTATGTGAGAAAACATCGCCTTTCGGCATACATAAATAAACATGGTTTAGCAGTTACATCCGACACTGTACAACATGACTCTGAGACCTCTGAAATATACAACTATGGCGGGACGGGGCCCGCCATACCACTGTACAAAACTATCTACAACAGGAGATCATACCCAAAGTAGAGCCTCGGAAAGATGGAGCTCCGACACCAACGTAGAGATCCTAAGAATGTGGATCTAGCACTGCTGCCCTTACCTGCGGCATGAGCGGCCCCGAAGGAGGTCGATCTGTGTACTAAGTATGTGGCGTAAAGTACTTAAATGAAGTCATAACACTTTTTAAAACCAGTTTACAAATATGTATGAAGCAATCGAGAACGCGCATAGTGCCACATCACAAACAAGAGCAACAATAGGTAAAGCGTAGTAGGTCTTTTCTAGGCCGCGAATGATACGAGCGGGGCCACTCGCGTATTATCACTCTGCAAGCCTAATCCACGGACTCGAGTCCGCATAGGCCACTCACGTGGGCCCGCGTGAGGTATAACCCGCATCGAGGGTAGCTACTCCTCGGCGTCGTCTGGACTCGTTGTCGCATGGCCACATAGACCGCATGAGGCATAACCCGCATACTAACCGGAACTCGTAGCTCGCGCAGGCCCCTGGACCCGCGTGAGGTATTCTCGAATCATGGTCCTGCATCGCTGAGTCTACCGCGTCGGAGGCGACTTAACCCCTGTATCATCTCGAGGTGAGTGATGGTACACTAACATAACTTATCTTTAAACAACATAAGCACAAGAATACTCTTTTTCACAAGCGTTACAAGACACTAACACACATAGCATCATATCATGTCTACTTATCAAACCATCTTATTATTCTTTTCACAATTCAATATAAGTCCATTATAAACACATAGGCAAGCTGTTTCTTTTATCAAACTTAAGTGGTTATACTTAACTTCCCATAAGGCTAGTATAACTCTTAAGCTTCTGTTTAAAAACCAATTAGTTCTCTTCTGTTAACAATGATTCAGTATTCTTAGGAAATGCTTTCAGATCTTTATTATTCAGGCTTAAGCGTGAGGCATTCTTAGTAAGTGTTATTCAGCTTAAGCGTGAGGCATTCTTAGTAAGTATTATTCGGGCTTAAGCGTGAGGCATTCGTAATTATATTTTAGTTATCACGTATGCGTCTGGTACTATATATATTGTAAAATATCATGCTTTAGGAAGAATCACATACCTTCCGTGAAAACCACTGTCAAGTTGAATATGTCGCCAGAGAGTCGACTATAATAGTCACAGATATCTATCAAAGACTACTCTGAAGGTCATTCTAAGCAGAGGGTTCACAATTACTGAAAGTCGGGCAGCACTTCCCTACGGTGAGTTATATAAGTCTCATGTGAAAACGATCCTATGTAAATCTGATTTGATTATTCTTCTTTTAAACCCTTCTACTGTGGTATGATTAAATTCTAATTACGTGATATTCTTCTAAGTATTTATACTTATTCTTATACTACAACATGAAGTATTCTCTAATTCAAAAGAGGTTAGGATTAGTTACCTCGGTAAGCCCAATAATATCCTAGAAAAGTCGCGCTGAGCAAGGTTTTGCTCTAAGTTGTATGCTCAGGAAACCTTAGAAGTTCTTCACAACTTCTACTAAGTACTAAGGTAGTTGGGCGAGGGTATTGTGGGCATTAGAGCAATACACGAAGGCAACTTTTCTACCAAGGGAGGGGGTAGGTTTGGCTAGGCTAGGGGCCTCGGCCAAACTACTAGGCTAGAGGGGGTGTATTCGGCCGGGGCCTTCACAAGGGAGGGGAGGTGTTGGAAGAAAAGGCTACAGGAGAGGAGAGGATTTTCAAGACTTGGAAAGATTTGTGGATGAAGAACTCTTCATCTCTAAGGGGTATTTATAGCTCAAGCCTTGGCCAACCAATGGCCAAGATGAAGACAAGTGCAAGGCAAGTGTAGGGTGAGGATTAACTATACACAAATATCCTACCAACTCCTTGACTTTGTGCAAGGCACAAAAAACGTGCCCAACCTCTCCATTTTCGTCCAATGGACGATTCAAGTCCATCAATGGGAGGGTGCCAAGTGTCGCCCTCCCGTTGGTCCAAAATGTTTCGTCTCTCGGAAAAATCCGCAACAATTAGTAATGGCATAGCCGGAATTTTCCTACGAAAAGTGGAAACGTTTCGTCGGAAAACGATTCTTTAAGCGAGTTGTGCACAATTTCGAACTTGGCCTAATCTTTAAGGCTAAACTTTTGTACGTATTCCCTTACGTACATACTCTGGAAATACGGGGTATAACAGTCGTTATATTCACTTTATACCTTAGTCAAATACAATTTCCTATCCAAAGGACTTATACGTTTAAAACGAAACAAGTATCACATACTTTAAAACTCTTCAAGTCCCTTAACTTTAATAAAACTTAAGACATCCTTAATACTTTCAAAGAAGTGAGTTAATCTCCTAACTCACCCGACTTGGCTATTCATAAAACTAGTAAAGGATATCAAGGTCTTGTACGTCTACCATACTATATACGTGCAACTAATCATGCTCAAAAGATAGGAAAGTTCTACATACCTCTTCGGGTCAATCCACTTGCTAAGTACAATATCCCGCCCGTAGTATGTCAACCTATAATGTCCACAATACGCCTATTAACGTCTTACTTCAAACTTAGAATATTATAAGTGTAAAGTCACTAAATTCTACGGAAAATCGGACAGCACCTCCTTTGTTTCTACATACTTTGCCACCTTTTTCAAGGCCGAATTCAATAATCAAAAACGCCACATTTAAGGCCCAATCAATGCAATTAACAATAGGGGATTACACGCCTACTAGACGTGTAAAATTCCGCCCCACAAAAGATATCAAACTAATACAAACTACTAGTCCAAATCGGCCACATTGAGTACAATAACACCAAATATTATCCAATTTCCATTTCAATCCAAGTTGTTAGCATAACATGATATCAAATCGCAATCGATTATAACTACTATATTCTTCAAGTAAGTAACATGCGACGATTCTAATAAACGACCAAATTGTAATCCAACTTCACATGGCTTAAATGACATTTTGGATTTAAGGCTACAATCAATCCATAATACTAATAAAACTTCAACACATATACTTCATGCTAGCAAACATGTAAGGCTAACAACAATATATAATCTTGTAACACTTAAGAGACAAGATTATTACCTCAACGATTCTTAGTCCAACTTCAAATCCGAAGTCGCTTCTTAGCAACTTAGTGTTATACCCCGTATTTCCAGAGTATGTACGTAAGGGAATACGTACAAAAAGTTTGGCCTTAAAGTTAGCCTTGGACGTTTTTTTTGTACACAACTCACTAAAAGAATCGTTTTCCGACGAAACGTTTCCACATCTTTCGTAGGGAAAATTCCGGCTATGCCATTACTAATTTTTGCGGATTTTTCCGAGAGACGAAACATTTTGGACCAACGGGAGGGCGACACTTGGCACCCTCCCATTGATGGACTTGAATCGTCCATTGGACGAAATTGGAGAGGAAGTGCACGTTTTTTGTGCCTTGTGCACAAGTCAAGGAGTTGGTAGGATATTTGTGTATAGTTAATCCTCACCCTACACTTGCCTTGCACTTGTCTTAATCTTGGCCATTGGTTGGCCAAGGCTTGAGCTATAAATACCCCCTGAGAGATGAAGAGTTCTTCATCCACAAAGTTATCTTCCAAGTCTTGAAAAAATCCTCTCTCTCCTTAGCCTTCGTCCAACACCTCCCCCCAGTGAGTTTGGCGAGGGCCTACCCCTAGCCTGGCCGAAATCTACCCCCTCCCTTGGTAGAAAAGTTGTCTTCTAGTATTGTTATAATGCCCAAAATACCTAGCCCAAATCCCTTAGTCCTTTGTAGAAGTTGTGAAGAACTTCTAAGGTTTCTTAGTGCTCTGGAGCGTACAACTTAGGAGCTAAACCTTGCTCAGCGCGACTTTATCTAGGATATTTTGGGCTTCGAGGTAACTAATCCTAACCTCTTTTGAATTAGAGAATACATCTGTAGTAGTATTAGAATAAGTATTAAATACTTAGAAGAATATCACAGAATAGAATTGAACTGTTATCACGATGAAGGGTTTAAAAGAAGAATAATTAAAGCAGTACTTACATAGAATTTGTTTCACGATGAACTTATATAGCTCAGGGTAGGGAAGTGTTGCCCGACTTTCCGTAGAATTGTGAACCTCTGTTTAGAATGACCTTGAGTAGTCTTTGATAGATGTCTGTGACTATTATAGGTGACTCTGTGCGACATATTGACTTGGCGGTGGTTTTTATTTGAGAAGGTATGTGATTCTTCCTAAAGCATGATATTTTACAATATATATAGTACGGTAGACGTACATGTGTTAACTGAATAATAACTACGGCAATGTCTTTGACTTAAGCCTGAATAACACTTACGGCAATGCCTCACGGCTTAAGCCTGAATAACACTTACGGCAATGCCTCACGGCTTAAGCCTGAATAACACTTACGGCAATGCCTCACGGCTTAAGCCTGAATAATAAAGATCTGAAAGCATTTCATAAGAATACTGAATCATTTTTAGAGAAAGAACTAAGCGGTTTTTAAAGCGAAGCTTAAGAGTTATACTAGCTTTATGGGAAGTTAAGTATAACCACTTAAGATTGATAAAAGAAACAAGTTTGCCTATGTGTTTATAACAGACTTATGTTGAATTGTGAAAAGAATAATAAGATGGTTTGATAAGTAGACATGATATGATGCTATGTGTGTTAGTATCTTGTAATGTTTTATATATATATGCCGAAAGGCGATGTTTTCTCACATAAACTGTGTCTTATTTTATAAACTGTTTCATGTCTTGCTTTATATTTCCGCTGATTACTCTGATGTATGACTACTTGGGTGCCGTGAGGCACGATCACGAACCGGGCAGTGTCGTGACAAAAGTGGTATCAGAGCAATTAATCCTCGGAAAGTGTCTACAGACCGTATCTAGTAGAGTCTTGATTATCGGTGTGTTGTGCACCACACCAATAATCAGGAGGCTATAGGATATTTAGGATTGGTTTCCATTTTTCTCATTCTGAGATCGTGCTTTAGAGTTGTGTTATAGGTTGGACCCCTCTAACGTATTCCTTTCTGTGCTGATTATGCCTCACGTAAGGCAACCGGGCCCGGAAGGGCAAAGCGTAGGAGGCGCTAGCAGACACCCAGAGTCACGAGGGCTCGAGCCCGGTCTATACGAAGGCAGCGAGTTCTATGGCCGCCCGGCCCAGCGAGACCGCGATACCCACACCTCGCATCCCGCGGCACAGGCGGAGAGTTAGGGGCTACAAGGAGATGGCCCAACTATTGGCTAAAGTTGTGGCCCGATCGAGAGAGATTGGATCGGCGGTTCAGTTCAGCTCGGCTCGATCGCACCGTGGTACACCGAGGCGAATAGTTTGAGACTTGAGATTTCTTGAGTTGTAGCCCGCGAGTTTTACGGTCGGCGGAGGATGATCCGCAGGAGTTCATCCGTCGACTCTGAGAAGAATCATGAGGTGATCAAGGCCTCGGAGGCAGTCTGTGACCTTTGGTTCGCGTCGGCTGCGTGATCTGCGATCGATTGGTTTGATTCATGGGAGTTATCCGGGAAACCGCGTCCCAGCTACTTGGGATGAGTTCTCGGAGGCTTTCTCACTCACTTCTTGCCTCCACGGATGAGGAGGCGCGGGTGATAGATTTTTACTGCGAGGCGAGAGAGGGCCTTGCGTCGGGAGTACAATGTCGAGTTTGATTCATTGGCTCGATATGTCCCGGCATTGGTAGCGAATATGGAGGATAGGGTGCACCGCTATGTCACCGGCTGAAGCGACTATATGGTGAGTCATGTCTGGGTGTTTCTCTCGGTAGGTATGGACATTACCGCGTGCGACTCACGCCCTTGGATGCGAGGCGCAGAGGTCGGCGAGTGGGCGAGCAGCGAGAAGAAGGCGGGGCGGGAGGGTCTTACGGTGGTTATCGTGGTGGCGGCCTCGGCGGCGATCTGGGTCGCACCACGGCCCGGCTCGAGCACTCTGCACCGCGTCCTCGGCCGGCCCGAGTTTTCGAGGCGGACTGAGGCCCAGGGCTTGGGCGTCGAGTAGCGAGTGCGGCGATCGACCACCCGGTGTGGCCGATGCGGTAGATCCATTACGGAAGTGTGGTACTACTTTTGGAGCTTGTTACGATTGTGGCGGCAGGTCACTGCGGCTGTCAGGCCGAGGCGTGGCGGTGGTAGGGCTCACCTTGAGTTACATTGCCGCTTCATCATCTCCTCTGATTACTCGCCGGGCGTGGTGCTCATGGGTCAGCCAGTCGCGGCGAGTCGTGGCTCGGGTCCCGATTCTAGCGGTCCTCGAGAACCGCATTTATGCTTTGTCGGTAAGCGGGATCGAGGCCTCACCGATGTAAATCACAGTACCTTATCGGTTTAGGTTTGATGTGTATGCTTTGATAGATTCGGGTTCTACTACATCTATATATGTCCCCTTGTTGCTAGTAGGATAGGGATAGAGCACGAGTCCATAGACCCTTCGAGGTAGCTACGCCGATGGGTGATTCGGTGGTAGCTCGGCGGGTATATAGAGCTTGTCCTGTGACCGTTCTGATCGTCGGACCACTGGCCGACTTGATAGAGTTGGAGATGATTGACCGGCGTGATTATGGGGATGGATTGGCTAGCTTCTTGCTACGCCAATGTAGCTGCAGAGAGAAGTAATGCGGTTCCAGTTTCACGAGGCCGGTTGTTGAGTGGGAGGAGCACGGTATCGCCGAGGGTAGGTTTATTTCCTACCTCAAGGCTAGGAAGATGGTGCGAGAAGGGTATATCTACCATCTCGTTCGGGTGTTTGATCTTGAAGCTGCGGTACCAGTTTTGATCGATTCGATGGTCGTGAGTTCCCAGGCGTGTTTCGGATGACCTCCGGGTATCCTCCCGAGAGGAGATTGAGTTTTGTATTGACATATTTCGGACACTCGGCTATTTCCATTCCGCATCTGAGAATGGCACTGCCGAGTTGAGAGAGTTGAAGGATCGGCTTAGAGATTTCTTTGGAGAAAGGGCTTATCGATCCTAGTGTTTCTCCACGAGGCGCGGTATTGTTCGTGAAGAAGAAGGGCGGGGCTGCGCGTGTGTGTTGACTACTGAGCGGTGAACAAGGTGACCATTAAGAAACGAATACCCTTCCCGGGATTGATGATTTGTTCGACCGATTTGCGAGCGCGAGGTGTTTCTCAGATTGATCTGCGTTCGGGCTATCATCGAGTTCGTGTCGAGAGGTGGATGTCCACTAGGGTGCATTCGGACGATGCGGGCATTATGAGTTCGAGTCATGTCTTTTGGGTTGACGATGCTCGTGGTATTCATGGATTTGATGAGCAAGTGTTCAAACCATTTTGAACACGTTTGTGATAGTGTTCATTGATGATATCTTGGTTTATTCTCGCTCAGGCGAGGAGCATGCGGAGCATTTGAGGCTGTCTTGTGATTCTCGAGACCAGCGATTATGCGCCAAGTTTTCCAAATGTGAGTTTTGGTTGACTTGATGGCGTTTCTTGGGCATATTAGCCGGTGATGGCATTCAGTGGACACGGCCAAGATCGAAGCGATCGAGACTTGGCCTGACCTACTACTCGGCAGAGGTTCGCGATTTTACGGGCCTTGCGAGGATATTATCGGTTCGTGGAGAAGTTTGCTTATCTACGCACCATTGACTAGGGTGACTCGGAAAGCGGCCAAGTTTGATGGGTGATGCTTGTGGCGAGTTTCGATTCTTTGAAAAGAAGTGGCGGCCGCCCGTTCTTACTCTTCCGGAGGGTCGGATGGTTATGTCGTGTATTGTGATCGTCGGCGCATCGGGTTGGGATGTGTGTTGATGCAGCATGGCGGGGTTATAGCATATGCATCCCGGCAATTTGAAGAAACACGAGAGGAACTACCCACCCATGATTTGGAGTTGGCGGTGTGATTCACGCTTTGAAGATCTGGAGGCACTATTTGTATGGGGTTCACGTGGATATTTTTCTGGACCACAAGAGCCTCCGGTATATCTTGACGAGAGGAGGTGAACTTACGGCGAGAGCGGTGGTTAGAGTTGCTTAAGGATTACGATGTTGATATCTGTACCACGGGAAGGCGATGTTGTGGCGGATGCTCTTAGTCGTAGGTCGATGGGGAGCCTATCGGATGTGCGACTAGAGAGGAGGGACATGGTTCGTGATTTGCACGATTAGCGAGCCTTGGTGTCCGTTTGATTGATTACGATAGCGATGGGGTTAGAGTTCGTGAGGTTCTT
Source organism: Przewalskia tangutica (assembly GCA_029844215.1). Taxonomy (NCBI): domain Eukaryota; kingdom Viridiplantae; phylum Streptophyta; class Magnoliopsida; order Solanales; family Solanaceae; genus Przewalskia; species Przewalskia tangutica. The sequence goes on from CM056718.1 coordinate 114,140,568, forward strand.
GAGTCTTCCATCGTCGAGGAGGTGAAGAGCAGCGATTCGAGATCGGCCTTGATTCGATATCGTGATCTGACTCTTCGTGAGGCAAGGGTCGCTTTGAGGTAGCACCTGATGGGGTGCTAAGGTTTGAGCGGTGTGTGTTCGGATGTTTGAGACTTGGCGGAGTTCTTGAGGAAGCCTGCGGCGCGTTACTCTATCCATCGAATTCGACCAAGATGTACCACGACCTTAGATCGTGTATTGGTGGGATGGCTTGAAGAGGGGCGTTGCGAGTTCCTAGCTCAATGCGTGTTGTCGGCGGTGAAGGTAGAGCACGGAGGCACGGTGGTTTTATTCTGACGATTGAGATCCCGGACACGGAAGTGGGAGGTAATCAACATGGACTTCATCACGGGATTACCTCGAACTCGGAGAGGAGACATGATTCTATATGGGTTATCATCGGCGGTGGCGAAATCAGCCCACTTTCTTCCGTCGGGGCGACTTTTGGTGAGGATTATGCGGACTTTACATCAGAGATCGTCGGTGCATGGAGTCCTACTTGATCATATCGCAGCGGAGCCCGGTTTACGGCTAACGGAGGTCCTTCGAGAGGGTTTAGGGATGCGGTGAGCACGAGTCTGCATTTCATCCACGCAGACGGACGACGGCGCGCTATCCGAACTCTTGAGGATATCTGCGAGCTGTGTTATTGACCGATGGTAGTTAGGAGGATCATTTGCCTCTAGTTGAGTTCGCGTATAATAATAGCTACCACTCAAGTATTGAGATGGCGCCTTATGAGGCCTTGTATGGGAGGAAGTGCGGATCGCCTATAGGTTGGTTCGATGTGGGCGAGTGCGGCTAGTGGGACCAGATTTGATACAATGACGATGGATAAGGTGAAGCTTATCCGAGAGCGGCTATTGATAGCTCAGAGTCGACAGAAGTCGTATGCAGATCATCGTCGTCGGCATCTGGAGTTCGCAGTTCATGATTGGGTTTTCCTAAAGGTGTCACCCATGAAGGGTGTGATGAGATTCGGGAAGAAGGAAACTTCGGCCCTAGGTACATTGGGCGTTTAGTTGTCGCGAGGTAGGCAAGGTTGCCTATGAGTTGAATCTGCCGTCCGATCGGAGGCGGTCATCCGATTTTCACGTATCTATCTTTGAGGAGATGTATCGGGGATCCATCTAGGGTACACCGATTGACGATGTCGGTGTGAGGGGTTATCGTATGAGGAGATTCCCATAGCGATAGTTGATCGTCGGGTTAGGCGTCTGCGGACCAAGGACGTGGCTTCCGTCAAAGTCTTGTGGCGGAACGAGCTTAGGGAGGAGATGACGTGGGAAGCTGAGGAGGACATGAGGCAGAGGTACCCTCACCTATTCCCCACACCTCCAGGTAATTCACTTTCCTACTTGTAAATTTTCGTTATCGTTTATGCCTAAGTGTTGTTTTGTGGCCGTGTGTGGCTTTTGCAACTGTTTAAGTTATGAAGAATCTTATCATTAACTGTCTTGGGAAGGAACATTCGGGACGAATGTTTCTAAGGAGGGGAGAATGTTATACCCGTATTTCGAGTATGCGTAAGGGAATACGTCAAAAGTTTGGCCTTAAAGTTAGCCTTGGACATTTTTTTGTACCTGACTCACTAAAGAATCGTTTTTCGACGAAGCGTTTCCACGACTTTCGTAGGGAAAATTCGGCTATGCCATTACTAATTTTTGCGGATTTTTAGAGGCGAAACATTTTGGACCAGCGGGAGGCGACACTTGGCACCTCCCATTGATGAACAGAATCGTCCATTGGACGAAATTGGAGAAGGAAGTGCGTTTTTGTGCCTTGTGCACAAGTCAAGGAGTTGGTAGGATATTTGTGTATAGTTAATCCTCACCCTACACTTGCCTTGCACTTGTCTTAATCTTGGCCATTGGTTGGCCAAGGCTTGAGCTATAAATACCCCCTTAGAGATGAAGAGTTCTTCATCCACAAAGTTATCTTCCAAGTCTTGAAAAAAATCCTCTCCTCTCCCTTAGCCTTTCGTCCAACACCTCCCCCAGAGTGAGTTTGGCGAGGGCCTACCCCACTAGCCTAGCCGAAATCTACCCCCCCTCCCTTGGTAGAAAAGTTGTCTTCTAGTATTGTTATAATGCCCAAAATACCCTAGCCCAAATCCCTTAGTCCTTTGTAGAAGTTGTGAAGAACTTCTAAGGTTTCTTGGTGCTACCGGAGCGTACAACTTAGGAGCTAAACCTTGCTCAGGCGCGACTTTATCTAGGATATTTTTGGGCTTACCGAGGTAACTAATCCTAACCCTCTTTTGAATTAGAGAATACATACTGTAGTAGTATTAGAATAAGTATTAAATACTTAGAAGAATATCACAGAATAGAATTGAACTGTTATCACAGTAGAAGGGTTTAAAAAGAAGAATAATTAAACTGTACTTACATAGGACTGTTTCCACAGTAGACTTATATAGCTCACCGGGTAGGGAAGTGCTGCCCGACTTTCCGTAGAATTGTGAACCCTCTGTTTAGAATGACCTTCAGAGTAGTCTTTGATAGATGTCTGTGACTATTATAGGCTGACTCTGCGCGACATATTGACTTGGCGGTGGTTTTATTTGAGAAGGTATGTGATTCTTCCTAAAGCATGATATTTTACAATATATATAGTACGGTGAGCGTACATGTGTTAACTGAATAATAACTACGGCAATGTCTTTGACTTAAGCACTGAATAACACTTACGGCAATGCCTGCGGCTTAAGCACGAATAACACTACTGCAGCAATGCCTCACGGCTTAAGCTGAATAACAACTACGGCAATGCCTCGGCTTAAGCACGAATAATAAAGATCGAAAGCATTTCATAAGAATCTTGAATCATTTTTATGAGAAAGAACTAAGCGGTTTTAAAGCGAAGCTTAAGAGTTATACTAGCTTTATGGGAAGTTAAGTATAACCACTTAAGATTGATAAAAGAAACAAGTTTGCCTATGTGTTTATAACAGACTTATGTTGAATTGTGAAAAGAATAATAAGATGGTTTGATAAGTAGACATGATATGATGCTATGTGTGTTAGTATCTTGTAATGTTTATATATATATGCCGAAAGGCGATGTTTTCTCACATAAACTGTGTCTTATTTTATAAACTGTTTCATGTCTTGCTTTATATTTCCGCTCATTACTCTGATGTATGACTACTTGGGTGCCCCGGTAAGGCACCAGTCACGGGCCCCGGAACGGGTCGTGACACTTAGAGCCTCTTCTAGACACTTCAATCCGCTACTTGAGACCCTTAGAACAACACAAACAACTTTCCTTCAATCTTCCAAACAAAACCTAGAAAAGCAACTAGGTTTTCATCTTGCGACTAACACGAAAACTATCTTTTTCCGGGATTTTTCTATTGAGATACACTTACAATACACTCATGAACCTTGGTTTAAAGTGTGGAGCTTAATGGACAAGAAACAAAAAAAATTCTTTTCTTCTTGGAGTGAACCCGAGAGCACCTTGTGTGTTCTTCCAATTTTTCTTGAAAATTTTCTAAGTCTAGAACTTAGTCTTGCTACTAGTACTACTATATAGTACAATGGAGGGTCAAGATGTGTACAAATGTGAGGCTTGGATGAGTTTCTATTAAATATCAAGACTTGTGGTCCCATTGACCAAGTCAATTTTCTCAAGCTCACTACTTGCAAGACTTGTCATCTTAAGACTATGGTCAATGACCATTTTGGCCATGTCCCATTTCTTCCAAGGCAACCATAAGGGGGTGACACGTGTCGCCCTCCCATTCGTCACAATATTCGTTTTCCGACAATTTCATAATTCCGATAAATTTTTACAAGTCTTTAATCTTAACATTAGGAATTCTCACGTACGTTCTTAAAACATGTCCTGTAAATACGAGGTGTAACAGTATGATATGTACAATCCTTCACGAATCATTTCCATCAAAAGTACAGACCAACTCTAGTTATTCCAACAAGCTAATTATTACCGATGTAATATCCCAAACCATCATTTGCATGGACCACAATATATAAGGCATGTATAAAGCCACATTGGAAAAAATAATAATATTGGTGCACCCCACAGTGAAGTACTGGGCCTGATAAAGCCTTTTTCTAATAAATCCCGCAACTGCTCCTTTAACACCCTTAGCTCAACAAGAGCCATTCTATAAGGAGGAATAGGTATTAATTGAATATCGAGGAGCACTTCAATAGTAAACTTGATCTCTCTCTAGAGAAGTACCCGACATCTAGAAATTCGAAAGTTCATTCACAATCAATACAGACTAAAGGGTCGGAGGCTCTGTATTTGCATCTCTAACTCACACTAGATGATAGATATAACCTTTAGAAATCATCTTTCTTGCATTTAGGCAAGAAATAAACCTGCCTTTAGGAATAGTTGAATTACCCTTCCATTCTAAGGTCGGATCGCCTGGAAAACTAAATTTAAGAACCTTTGTTTGACAATCAACATTAACATAACATGAGGCTAACCAATACATACCCATAATAACATCAAAATCAATCATTGGTAACTCAACTTAGTCAGTAGTAGTGTGACAGTTACAGATTGTCACTGTAAAATCTCGGTAGACTCGTCTAGCCACAATAATCTCTCCGGCCGACATAGCCACTTCATATGGCTTAGACAATAACTCTGGCTCAAATCCAAACTCTTCGATGAAATAATTTTTTCAATTTGTTTGACCTTGAAACCGTTAGATATGCTCTTAATACTTGATTACAACCTTCTTTAAACTTATAAGAGTCCCATGAACTTTCTGGCTTACGTTAGGTAGCTTACGACGACATACAAAATAACAGGGTGTTGTTAGGCGTATTTTGTATACGCCGTTTGAGTCATTTTTAGTTGGTATTTTACTCGTTTTTGTTGTGTTTAGTATAGTAGTAGGTTTGTTTTTCTTTCTTTTGAGTCACAACAGTTCAAAAAGGCAAAATGGCGAAAAGAAGTGAAAAGTGGGCATAAAAGGAGGGTCCCGAGGCAAAAAGGTCGAAAACTGGAGATTCGGGCAAAGGCAAAGCAGCACCGCGGTGCCCATCAGCAGGACTGCGGTGCTGAAACTACTGAGAAGCTGCAGGACTTTAGGCACCGCGGTGCCAACCTGCAGGACCGCGGTGCCGAGGCGAGTTTTTCACGTTCTGGGCCGAATTTTGACACATTTTCAGGGTCCGAAAGAGCAACTGTTCCCAGCTATAAATCCCTAGAACCCTAACCTCATTATTAATCTGGGATCTTACATCTCACATCTACTTTGGGGGAGAAGAAAGGAGGCTACAACACAGGATTGGAGACAACTTTGGTTCAAGTTTCTTTTCTTTTCTTTGTTTTTAATTCAGTTTATATTGGTTTGTATTAATTCTTGACATGAGGATATAAATACTTTATTAGGTCTTTCCTTATGAATCGCTTGAAACTGTTATTCATGAATTAATGCAGTAGTTCGATTTCTTCTTCGCTTGATTAAGATTTAGTCAATATTTTGTATGAATGTTTGATAATTAATTGATCACTAGTTATCATAACCTATATTATTTTGAATAAAAAACCGAAAGGAGAGATTTGGATATGCTATAATTGACTAGACATAGGTTAAAATCGCGGACGAAAGTACCCTGATACTTGTGTAGCATTATAGGTTACTGTTCTTAATCCTCCTATGTGGTAAATCCTATCATAGAAATATAGAAGGGTTCTGCACTGGGGTTGAGTGATTATATGTCCTAACCGGAATATAAGGCAATCTAGTTAACCGCTATCTTAACGAAGAAGAAGAATCATTCTAGTTGCATTAAGGATTGAAGAAAGTAGATAGTCGAGGATTTTGGAAGCTCTAATTCCTTCATAACTGATTTAAACCAAAGTATTATCATAATTAGTTTATTTTCTGCAATTATTTAGTCTTAGTTACTAGATAAAAATACAAATCAATTAACGTTCACCAAATAGAAACCATAGCTTAGATAATCGGTACCTTATAACCAATCTCTGTGGATGATATTTGGTCTTACCAGAATATATTACTTGTGAACGATGCGTACGCTTGCGTGAGTAGTCGAATATCGCTAACAAGTTATTGGCGTCGTTTCCGGGGACTGGCGTACTTTCAATATCGAATTATCTAATATTAGTTCTAATTTGATTTGTATATATTTGATTATGTAATTTTATTTCTAATTTGGTTGCTCCAGGAACAAGTTTCTAACTTGTTCTGCGAGCATCTTTTATCACTTTTTGTTGTTTTTCTTATTTTGTAGGTAAAGAAAAAAAACATGGATTACTACTACTATCAGGGGCAGTAGAATCATCAACAACAGTCTAACCCACAGGTTCCACAAGAAAATCTGCCTAGCGACACATTTGTGGGGGTGATAAGCAGAATGAGGAACCTGAACCACACCAAGTTGTTGAGGAATTGAGAAAGGTGGTTGGTATAGAGAAAGAAGGGGTTACTGGAATCTAAGTTTTCATTTTTTTGGATTCCTTGGAGTTCCTTTTTGTTGTACCCATTGCAGAAGAAATACCACCAGATGTCTTTGTTGTCCCTCAACCAGAAAGTCCATACCCTCAAGGGAACCCCAAAAGTCTAGATATCCACGGAGTTTCATTATTCCCTGCACTTTAGGGAATTTTGAATGCAAGCAAGTATTGGGCAATTTGGGGCAAGCATAAAAGTACTACCCTTTTCTGTGTTCTATAGAAATGGTGTAGGTGAAGTGAGTCCGGCAAAAGTAACTGTGCGGATTGCAAGCAGTTCGCAGAAGGATCCAATGGGAACTAGTAAAGGTTAACTGCATCCGGCTAAAAGACGTTAAAGACAGCGCTTGTTGGGAGGCAACCAAATGTTTTTAATTATGTTATTTTAATTTTTGTTTTAGTTTGTTTTATTGTATCTTGAACAGTCTCACGGTCTTGGGTTTTGTCTTATGTTTTGATGTCAGGTGAAGGAATGGGACATGAAGCAGGGAAAAACGCTGGAAAACACAGAATCGGGAGTTTCAGCACCGCCGTGCCATCATGCAGAACCGCGGTGCCAGAAGACCAGAGAGGTCGCAGGAACTTAGGGACCGCGGTGCCACTATGGTGCCGATAGAAATTTCCGAAAAATAAAAAGGCCCTCAATCGCCAAATCTCCTCACACAGATACCGTCTCAGTGCAATATCCGCCGCCACCACCACCATTTTGAGCCGTTGTATGTCTGTAAGTCGTCCCTTTAATTTTTTAGTGTTTTACACATTTGGGACAATGTATAGTTTAAGTTTGGGAGGGAGTTCTTACTTTATTTTATTTTTGAGTTTTTGTGTTTTATGTGAGTCAATATTTTTTTTATGATCATGCATGCTGGCTTATTTGGAACGCCTAGTGAACTAAGTGGGATAATGTAGTGGAATGAGAAGCTAAAATCTGTGTTCTTAAGTTAGATATGCCAAAAATTCATGAAAATTTAATTATTTGGAATATTTGATGCTTAGCCTACGTGTTGTCCATTGAAAATGTCTGTGAAGTCTGCTTGCTTGTTATTTGAGGCGAAATAGTTAAGATGTACATGTTAGGGAGGTGATTCAGGCATTTCTTTGATAGCCCTTTCTTACCCTTCATTACCTATTCTGACAATAAATTATATCTCTAGTCAGCCCCGTTGAGCCTAAGATGAGTTATTTCTTTGACACCCTGTGATTCCCTCGTGTGCCATAAGCAGTAATTGAAAAATTGGGATGAAAATGAGTGAAAAAGGAATAAAAAAGAGAGTGAAAAGTGATGTACCCCAATAAAAAAATTGTAAAAGCTTAAGTTTGGGGGTGCCTATGTGAATTGTTTCATGCTCTCAAAAAGGAAAAAAATGGATATAGGTATGAACTGAAAAGAATACTAAAAAGAAGGACAAAATGGTTGAGTAAGAAAAATGCTTATGGTACGTAAATTGAGCATAAATGTCTAATCTTACCTACTCCTGCCTGAGCCTACTTTAAAACCATGAAAAGTCCTGATGATCTCTAGAATGTATGTCTATTATTAGTGGAGAATAACAAGTAAACAGGCCCATAAAACTAAATGAAATTGATATGAATAGGTTAGGTATTCATGCTTACATTACTTATGATTGAAATGATTTTACGAAATATCTGACTTGAAACTCTAGATTGTTGAATCCATGTTATATCTGTTCCTACATATTATCTCAACTAACGTTCATGTGTTTCTAAGTCTTTGTGCAGCTGCTTGATTTGAGTCCTTGAGTCTTTTATTTTTGTGTCTTTGTTTTTGTTTTGATATTTGCTCGAGGGCGAGCAAAGGTTAAGTTTGGGGTGTTTTTTAGGCGTATTTTGTATACGCCGTTTGAGTCATTTTTAGTTGGTATTTTACTCATTTTTGTTGTGTTTAGTATAGTAGTAGGTTTGTTTTTCTTTCTTTCGAGTCACGGCTGTTCAAAAAGACAAAATGGCGAAAAGTGGGCATAAAAGGAGGGTCCCGAGGCAAAAAGGTCGAAAACTGGAGATTCGGACAAAGGCAAAGCAGCACCGCAGTGCCCATTAGTAGGATCGCGGTGCTGAAACTACTGAGAAGCTGCAGGACTTTAGACACCGCGGTGCCAGCCTGCAGGACCGCGGTTGCGAGGTGGGTTTTTCACGTTCTGAGCCGAATTTTGACACATTTTTAGGGTCCGAAAGAGCAACCCTTCCCAGCTATAAATCCCTAAAACCCTAACCTCATTATTCATCTGGGATCTTACATCTCACATCTAATTTGGGGGAGAAGAAAAGAGGCTACAACACAGGATTTGAGACAACTTTGGTTCAAGTTTCTTTTCTTTTCTTTGTTTTTAATTCAGTTTATGTTGGTTTATATTAATTCTTGACATGACGATGTTTAGGAGCTAAATACTTTATTAGGGATTTTCTTATAAATCTCTTGAAACTGTTCTTCATGAATTAATGCAGTAGTTTGATTTCTTCTTCGCTTGATTAAGATTTAGTCAATATTTGGTATGAATGTTTGATAATTAATTGATCACTAGTTATCATAACCTATATGATTTCGAATCAAAAACTGAAAGGAAAGATTTGTATATGTTGTAATTGACTAGACATAGGTTAAAATCGTGGACGAAATTACCCCGATACTTGTGTAGCATTATAGGTTACTGTTCTTAATCCTCATATGTGGTAAATCCTATCATAGAAATATAGAAGGGTTCTGCACTGGGGTTGAGTCATTATATGTCCTAACCGGAATATAAGACAGTCTAGTTAACCGTTATCTTAACGAAGAAGAAGAATCATTCTAGTTGCATTAAGGATTGAAGAAAGTGGATAGTCGAGGATTTTGGAACCTCTAATTCCTTCATAACTGATTTAAAACAAAGTATTATCATAATTAGTTTATTTTCTAAAATTACTTAGTCTTAGTTATTAGATAAAAATACAAATCAATTAAGTTCACCAAATAGAAACCATAGCTTAGATAATCGGTACTTGATAACCAGTCTCTGTGGACGATATTCGGTCTTACCAGACTATATTACTTGTGAACGATGCGTACTGTTATACCCCGTATTTCCAGAGTAGGTACGTGAGGGCGTACGTATAAAATTTAAGCCTTAAGACTTGACAAGTTTCGAAATTTGTACACAAGTGCCGAAAGGAGTCGTTTTTCGACGAAACGTTTTACAAGACTTGCGAAGGGAAAATTCCGGCTATGTCATTTATTATTTTTGCAGATTTTTCCGAGAGACGAAACATTTTGGACCAACGGGAGGGTGACAAGTGTCACCCTCACATTGGACGTAAGGGTTTGACGGTAATGGACGAATTGGACACTTTAGTTGGTAGGATATTTTGTGCAAGTTGGTGTGGTAGATGGATAAGGTGCACATGGCTTAATCCTAGCCCTACACTTGCCTAACACTTGGAAGAATCTTGGCCATTGGTTGGCCATTTCTTGACCTATAAATACCCCCCCTTTGTTGATGAAATTCTTCATCCAAAATCATTTCTAAGTGTTAAAAATCCCTCCCCCTTTGAGAGATGAGTTCGTCCAACTCCTCCCCCCTCTTTTGAGAGTCTTGGCCGCGGGCCCCCCCCCCCCCTTTGTGGTGCCCTAGCCGATGGGTACCCCCCCCCCCCTAGCCTAGTTGTTTTCGTATAATACCCCCTTTTGTGGTATAGAAATACTCTCCAGTATTGTTATAATGCCCACATACTTTAGCCCTTTTACCTTGTAGTACTTTCCAAAGTTACCTCTATACGTAGAGCCCGGAAATACTATTATACTTTCCTTTAGCCACTAAACAAAACCCTAAGGAAAACCTTCATAGTCGGTTGAAGTGTTAAGTAGAAGTTGCGTAGAACTTCTAAGGGTTGTTTGGAGCGGGTTGGAGCGCGCGGAGTAGGAGCTTAACGTTGCTCAGGAGCGACATTAAACTTGGATAATTTTGGGCTCATCGAGGTAAATACTACTGTCCTTCTATTGTAATTGGAAATTACATACTGTAGTAGAATTGAAATGAATATAAGATTCATAGAAGAGAATTGAAGCTGTAATAGAAGGATATTCTGAGAATAGACTTGAGCGAAGTCATCGTAAGAATATATAAGTAGAAGATTTAAATTGTATGTACATAGGATTTGTATTCTGATGGTGATAACCTTTATTGGTTGAATGTTACGCAAGTAGCATGTTCTACTTAGAAGGTGGACAAGGCTAGTAGGGTTATAAGCGTGGAGCGTTTTGCTTATAGTCGATAATCGTCGCGAGGTATGTGATTCTTCCTATACTCTTGAGCATGAAGTATTTTTAAAAGAATACATATAGTACGGTAGGCGTCGTGTGGCAATGTCTTTTGACTTAAGCCTGAATAATATGTATATATAATATGGTAGACGTACGTGTGTTAACTGAATATAGTAGTATGGCAATGTCTTTTGACTTAAGTCTGAATAATAAGAACCTTGAAATATTTTAAAAGGAATATATATAGTACGGTAGGCGTCGTGTGTTAAGCGAATGTAGTGTTCTGGCAATGTCTTTTGACTTAAGCACGAATAAGAAAAATCTTGAAGTATTTCAAAGGAAATAAGAAACCTTTTGAAAGAAGAGTAATACTTTTTGAAAACATAAGAGTTATACTAGCTTTATGGGAAGTTAGGTATAACGTCTTAAGAGAGATAAAAAGAATGGTTTACTGATTTTTAGAAGTTAAGAGACTTAATCTTAAAAGATAAGAGACTTGACTTAATTGTATTGATATGAAGTTTGTTAAAAGTGTGAAACCTCATTCGTGAGTAATGAGTACTTTGTTTTAAAAGGAATAATGTTTTACTGATTTCGGAAATCAGAATGAGTATCGACAAACCATTGCAGCGTTAATAAAGGAAAATGTATTGAATAATGAAGTATTGTATTAAAACCAGTAGAAACCTCCATCTGCATGAAGCTAAGATGAGACAAAATGATATTACATTTTCTAGATCATGGTTGCTTTAATAAATGGTTATAAACAAGAATAAGCGCTCACGCCTTTATGGCATATGTTACTCAATTGTTTTAAAAGAGATTAAGACATTGAACTATGAAACTTTTCTAAAGTAAAGAGACTTGAGTAATTGAAATTAGGCAAACTGGAACTCTAGGGAAAAGAAAGGCATTGTTTTGTCTTAAATTGGTTTTGAAAACAAAGTGTTATAACAGCTTTATGGGAAGTTAGTTATAAACGACTTTATGAAAACAAAAGAAGGGTTTCATCATTTGTTTTAATGTGGTAACTTGACTTTAAAAGAGAAGTATTTTGGTCTAAAAAGAAGGCGTGGTATTGCCTTAATTTGGTTTAAAAAAAAAGGAAAGTATGGAAGTTGTTTTGGTTTACTCAAAGATGTAAGTCACTCTATTTTTACACTACGGTATCGGGTGACTTTTATAAAAGTAATGGATCTCTTAAAGGAATTTAACGTCGTAGTACTTTAGGGTTAAAACCGGACTTTGTCATAAAATGAAAGTACTTTAAGTTGTGTGTAACTTGCCTATGTTTGCGTGTGATAGACTTGTTGTGCAAGGAATGTATTTCACTCGACTACGCGTTCATGGAATGAGCCGAATGTATTTCACTCGACTACGCGTTCGTAGGATGAGCAGGAATGTATTTCACTCACTACGCGTTAATAGGATGAGCAGGAATGTATTTCACTCGACTACGCGTTCGTAGGATGAGCGGGAATGTATTTCACTCGACTACGCGTCCGGGATGGGCCGAATGTATTCCATCCGACTACCGAGTTCGTGAGATGAGCAGAATGTATTCCATCCGACTACCGAGTTCATGAGATGAGCAGGGAATGTATTCCACACGTTTCTATCGGGTCCATGAGATGGGCGAGACATGTATTATACGTATCACATGATTTGTACCTAGGCTGGCGGTGAGGAAGGAGTTCCACGGCGCATGAGGATGACTTGGGGCGTGAGACCACGACTTGACATAGCGCTTTTATGTTATGAGCGTAGTTTGGTTATCAAACATGTCTCTGCTTTATATAGTATTATGATTTCATTTCTGATATTTCTGATTTCACATACTTGGTACTGTTATCGACCTCGCCCGGAAGTGCGTTCATCTGCGCGAGTAGAGTACATCATTGTCGATCCGCTTGTAGGATCACATTTGGCGTCTTGGGAAGCTCGTTCCTTGGAGGCTTATCTTTGGTATGTTACCACACAGTGCAGGGTTCTTGTACATTCAGGTATGGCGGGGCCCCTGTCCGTCATAGTTGTTGTATAAATCTTAAGTGCAGCCTTTGTTGTGGGCATGGTTGTAAGGATTGTAACTGTTCAAATGTCTATATATATATATGTTGAAAGGCAACCGTTTCTGGTTGGCCTATTTTCTTTTATCTTGATCCATATCTATTTGAATGATTAACGTTTTTATTTCCACTGGTTTTTCTCTGATGTTGTATCACTAGGGTGCCCGGTAAGGCACGATCCACGAGCCGGGCGAGTCGTGACAAAAGTGGTATCAAAGCAGTTAATCCTCGGAAAGTGTCTACAGATCGTGTCTAGTAGAGTCTTGATTATCGGTGTGTTGTGCACCACATCTATAATCAGGAGGCTATAGGACATTTAGGATTGGTTTCCATTCTTCTCATTCTGAGATCGTGCCTTAGAGCTGTGTGATAAGTTGGACCCCTCTGACGTATTCCTTTCCTTTACAGTTATGCCTTTGCGCGAGCATCCACAGCCCGAGGCAAGCGGCCAGGAGGCTGCTAGTGGGATACATAGAGTGCGAGGAAGCGAGCCGGTCGATGCACGAGGCAGTGCTTGACGGCCCGAGTTTCGCGGCGCCACCAAGGCCAGCGAGTTTAGAGCGCGGCGGTGGGCTGCTGAGACTCTGATGCACGAGCCTCAATCCCACGATGCAGAGGCGAGAGAGATGGGTTACAAGGAGATGGCGATTACTAGCGAGTCGTGGCGGATATGAGATAGGTTGGATCGGCGATTCGATCCATAGCACCGTAGTTCACTCCGGCGAGCGGTTTGAGACTACGGGATTTTTACGAGATGTAACGCCCGAGTTTTATGGGTGGCTTGAGGATGATCGCGAGGAGTTCATCCGGCGATTCTGGTGGTCATGAGAGTGATCGAGCATCGAACCCGATTCGGTGGTCTAGGTTGCGTCGGTGCGTGATACCATGATCGGTGGTTTGATTCGTGGGAGTTGTCGGGAGAGGATGCACTTCCGGCTATATGGGGACGAGTTCTCAAAGGCATTTCTTGCACTTCTTGCCTCCACGGATGAGAGGGCTCGGGTAAACAGATTTACGGCGTTGAGGCGGGGCGGGCGGACGGTTAGAGAGTACAATGTGAGTTCGACTCTTTGCTTCGGTATGTCCCATTGTAGTAGGCGATATGGAGGGCGAGTACACCGCTACGTCAGGGCTAGATGATTACTTGGCGAGGCTTGTGCGGGTGTAGCTCTTGGTAGGGCATGGACATTTCCGCATGCAAGCTCATGCACTAGGATGTGAGGCGGAGAGGTCGGCGGAACGGCCGAGATCAACGAAGAGGGCGGGGCAGCGGGGTCCTTTGGTAACTTTGGCGGACCGCCTCGGCCAGCGAGCTAGTTATGTACCTCCGCCCGATGCAGTGGTCTTCCGGATCTTGAGGATGTTCGGGGTATTCGGAGCTGGTGAGCTCGGGGCTTAGTTCACGGTATCGTTAGTTCTAGCGGCGAGATTCATGTCCCCTCGGTGTGCGCGATGTGGCGGGCGTCGTCGGGAATGTCGTCTTTTTGCGGTGCTTTTTTCACCTGCGGCCGTCCGGGCCTTGTGATGAGGGATTGTGCTTATAGGAGGGCACCGCGGCTTAGCGCGACCCTAGGATCGATGGCGGGTTCGCCGCCTACGGTATGCGCCTGCGGCGAGCCTATGATTAGAGTGGAGCGTAAGATTGAGGTATATCATTAACCCTCTAGAGTTTTGCATGATTGATATGATGATCTGTTGTTGTGTACTTTGTACAAAATTTTGCAAGTGATCTTTGTCAGAATGTATAAGTATACGTGGAGTGATGGTGGGAAATTCCTTGGGTAGTGTAAAATGGAAGTGGTAGCTTTCATGACCTGTATAGGTAAGATTGTTCCGGATCGGGAAACAAGAGCTTGATACGTTAAGCGGGTCGGGTTGGGGCCATATTGCGGGCCAACCCGCGGCTGTTCGAGGTGGGGTCGGTTACAGGTGGTCAGCCGGTGGTAGGGTCATGAGGGTGCTAGGCCCAAGTTTAGCTGACCATCGTATGAGTTCGTGGATGTGTTCGACCAGAAGCGGATCGTGAAGGCCGGGAATGGCCTTAAGGGAGATTGAGGCTAGTAAGATGACCAAGTTTGGAGGTGGTGACTCCAAAGTTTTGGGAATTGAAGCATTGGCTAAAGTATGGTACGTATACTAGAAGAGTTCAAGTGTTCGAGAAGGGCACGACGAGTAAGGAAGGAAGAGAATGTGTGTTATTTCATGGCCAGGTGTGGCGTGGACAACTTGTTAGAAGAACTTTGTGGTTATCTGTCTTGAGAAGGAACATTCGAGACGAATGTTTCTAAGGAGGGGAGAATGTTATACCCCGTATTTCCAGAGTAGGTACGTGAGGGCGTACGTATAAAATTTAAGCCTTAAGACTTGACAAGTTTCGAAATTTGTACACAAGTGCCGAAAGGAGTCGTTTTTCGATGAAACGTTTTACAAGACTTGCGAAGGGAAAATTCCGGCTATGTCATTTATTATTTTTGCTGATTTTTCCGAGAGACGAAACATTTTGGACCAACGGGAGGGTGATAAGTGTCACCCTCACATTGGACGTAAGGGTTGGGCGGTAATGGACGAATTGGACACTTTAGTTGGTAGGATATTTTGTGCAAGTTGGTGTGGTAGATGGATAAGGTGCACATGGCTTAATCCTAGCCCTACACTTGCCTAACACTTGGAAGAATCTTGGCCATTGGTTGGCCATTTCTTGACCTATAAATACCCCCCCTTTGTTGATGAAATTCTTCATCCAAAATCATTTCTAAGTGTTAAAAATCCCTCCCCCTTTGAGAGATGAGTTCGTCCAACTCCTCCCCCCTCTTTTGAGAGTCTTGGCGAGGCCTCCCCCCCCTTTGTGGTGCCACTAGCCAGGGTACCCTCCCACTGCTAGTTGTTTTCGTATAATACCCCTTTTGTGGTATAGAAATACTCTCCAGTATTGTTATAATGCCCAAATACTTTAGCCCTTTTACCTTGTAGTACTTTCCAAAGTTACCTCTATCGTAGAGCAGGAAATACTATTATACTTTCCTTTAGCCACTAAACAAAACCCTAAGGAAAACCTTCATAGTCGGTTGAAGTGTTAAGTAGAAGTTGCGTAGAACTTCTAAGGGTTGTTTGGAGCGGGTTGGGCGCGGAGTAGGAGCTTAACGTTGCTCGGGAAGCGACATTAAACTTGGATAATTTTGGGCTCATCGAGGTAAATACTCATCCTTCTATTGTAATTGGAAATTACATCTTGTAGTAAATTGAAATGAATATAAGATTCATAGAAGAGAATTGAATCGTAATAGAAGGATATTCTGAGAATAGACTTGAGCGAAGTCACATCGAAGAATATATAAGTAGAAGATTTAAACTGTTTGTACATAGGACTGTATTTACAGTAGACTGATAACCTTTATTGGTTGAATGTTCTGCAAGTAGCATGTGCTACTTAGAAGGTGGACAAGGTTAGCCGGGTTATAGCCGTGGGCGTTTGCTTATAGTCGATAATCGTCGCGAGGTATGTGATTCTTCCTATACTCTTGAGCATGAAGTATTTTTAAAAGAATACATATAGTGCGGTGAGCGTCGTGTGGCAATGTCTTTTGACTTAAGCTGAATAATATGTATATATAATATGGTAGGCGTATGTTTGTTAAGCGAATATAGTAGTATGGCAATGTCTTTTGACTTAAGCTGAATAATAAGAACCTTGAAATATTTTAAAAGGAATATATATAGTACGGTAGGCGTCGTGTGTTAAGCGAATGTAGTGTTCTGATGTCTTTTGACTTAAGCACGAATAAGAAGAATCTTGAAGTATTTCAAAGGAAATAAGAAACCTTTTGAAAGAAGAGTAATACTTGGTTTTGAAAACATAAGAGTTATACTAGCTTTATGGGAAGTTAGGTATAACGTCTTAAGAAGATAAAAGAATGGTTTACTGATTTTTAGAAGTTAAGAGACTTAATCTTAAAAGATAAGACACTTGACTTAATTGTATTGATATGAAGTATGTTAAAAGTGTGAAACACCATTAGTGAGTAATGAGTACTTGGTTTTAAAAGGAATAATGTTTCTTGATTTCGGAAATCAGAATGAGTATCGACAAACCATTGCAGCGTTAATAAAGGAAAATGTATTGAATAATGAAGTATTGTATTAAAACCAGTAGAAACCTCCATCTGCATAGAAGCTAAGATGAGACAAAATAATATTACATTTTCTAGATCATGGCTGCTTTAATAAATGGTTATAAACAAGAATAAACTGCTCACGCCTATGGCATATGTTACTCAATTGTTTTAAAAGAGATTAAGACATTGAACTATGAAACTTTTCTAAAGTAAAGAGACTTGAGTAATTGAAATTAGGCAAACTGGAACTCTAGGGAAAAGAAAGGCATTGTTTTGTCTTAAATTGGTTTTGAAAACAAAGTGTTATAACAACTTTATGGGAAGTTAGTTATAAACGACTTTATGAAAACAAAAGAAGGGTTTCATCATTTGTTTTAATGTGGTAACTTGACTTTAAAAAAAGAAGTATTTTGGTCTAAAAAGAAGGCATGGTATTGCCTTAATTTGGTTTTAAAAAAAAAAAGAAAGTATGGAAGTTGTTTTGGTTTACTCAAAAGATGTAAGTCACTCTATTTTTACACTACGGGTATCGGGTGACTTTTATAAAAGTATTGGATCTCTTAAAAGGAATTTAACGTACGTAGTACTTTAGGGTTAAAACCCGGACTTTGTCATAAAATGAAAGTACTTTAAGTTGTGTGTAACTTGCCTATGTTTGCGTGTGATAGACTTGTTGTGCAAGGAATGTATTTCACTCGACTACCGCGTTCATGAAATGAACCGGGAATGTATTTCACTCGACTACCGCGTTTATGGGATGAACCGGGAATGTATTTCACTCGATTACCGAGTTCATGGGATGAACCGGGAATGTATTTCACTCGACTACCGCGTTCATGGGATGAACCTGGAATGTATTTCACTTGACTACCGCGTCCACGAGATGGACCGGGAATGTATTCCATCCGACTACCGAGTTCATGAGATGAACCGGGAATGTATTCCATCCGACTACCGAGTTCATGAGATGAGCAGGAATGTATTCCACGTTTCTATCTTTGGGTCCATGAGATGGGCGAGACATGTTATACGTATCACATGATTTGTACCTAGGCTGGCGGTGAGGAAGGAGTTCCACGGGCATGAGGATGACTTGGGGCGTGAGACCACGACTTGACATATTTGCTTTTATGTTATGAATCGTAGTTTGGTTATCAAACATGTCTCTGCTTTATATAGTGTTATGATTTCATTTCTGATATTTCTGATTTCACATACTTGGTACTGTTATCTTGACCTCGCCCGAGTGCGTTCATCTGCGGTAGAGGTACATCGATTATCGATCCCCGCAGGATCACATTTCAGCGTCTTGGGAAGCTCGTTCCTTGGAGGCTTATCTTTGGTATGTTACCACAGTCAGTAGGTTCTTGTACATTCGAGTATGGCGGGGCCTGTCGTCATAGTTGTTATAAATCTTAGAAGTGCATAGCTTTGTTGTGGGCGGGGTTATAAGGATTATGCTTGTTCAAATGTCTATATATATATATGTTGAAGGCAACCGTTTACGGTTGGCCTATTTTCTTTATCTTGATCCATGTCTATTTGAATGATTAACGTTTTTATTTCATTGGTTTTCTCGATGTTGTATCACTAGGGTGCTCGGGGTAAGGCACGATCCACGAGCCGAGCAGTCGTGACAAAAGTGGTATCAAGCGATTAATCCTCGGAAAGTGTCTCTGACCGTGTCTAGTAGAGTCTTGATTATCGGTGTGTTGTGCACATCTATAATCAAGAGGCTATAGGACATTTAGGATTGGTTTCCATTCTTCTCATTACGAGATCGTGCCTTAGAGGCGTGTGATAAGTTGGACCCTCCGACGTATTCCTTTCCTTTACGATTATGCCTCTGCGCCGAGCAACCACAGCGAGGGCAAGGCGGCCGAGGCGCTAGTGGGATACATAGAGATGCGAGCGCGAGCGATCGGTACCTCGGCGATGCTTCGACGGCGAGTTTCGCGACGCCACGGCCCAGCGAGTTTAGAGCGCAGCGATGGGCTGCTGAGACTCTGATACTGAGCCTCAATCCCACAGGCGAGGAGATGGGTTACAAGGAGATATGGCGATTCTTGGCGGTCGTGGCAGATATGAGGATAAATTTGGATCGGTTCAGCCTCCAGAGCACCGTAGTTCACCCCGAGCGCATTTGAGACTACGGGATTTTACGAGATGTAACGCGAGTTTTATGGGTCGAGGTCCGAGGATGATCGCGAGTTCATCCGGCGATTCTGGTCGTAAGTGATCAAGGCATCGGAGACCGAGTCGGTGGTCCTAGGTTCGCATCGGTGCGTGATACATGATCGTGGTTTGATTCGTGGGAGTTTCGGGAGAGGATGCACTTCCGGTATATGGGACGAGTTCTCAAAGGCATTTCTTGCATACTTCTTGCCTCGCGGATGAGAGGGCTCGGCCAATTTAGCGTTGAGGCAGGACGGGCGGACGGTTAGAGAGTACAATGTGGAGTTCGACTCTTTAGCTCGGTATGTCCCACGTAGTAGCTTATATGGAGGGCCAGTACCGCTACGTCACGGGCTAGATGATTACTTGGCGAGGCTTATGCAGGTGTAGCTCTTGGCCGGCATGGACATTTCCGCATGCAAGCTCATGCACTAGGATGTGAGGCACGGAGAGGTCGGCCAGGAACGACCAGAGATCAGCGAAGAGGGCGGGGCAGCGAGGTCCTTTGGTAACTTTCGAGCGGACCGCCGGTGAGCTAGTTATGTACCTCGCCCGATCTGAGTGGTCTTCCGCGATCTTGGGGCGTTCGGGGTATTCGGGGCTGGTCGAGCTCGGGGCTTAGTTCACGGTATACGTTAGTTCTAGCGGCGAGATTCATGTCCCCGCCGGTGTGCGATGTGGCGAGCGTCGTCGAGAATGTCGTCTTTTTCGGTGCTTGTTTCACTGCGGCCGTCGAGGGCCATGTGACGAGGCGTGCTTATAGGAGGCACCGGCAGCAGCGCGGCCTCTGGATCGATGGCGGGTTCAGCGCCTACTGACTATAAGCCTGCGAGCGTGCCTATGATTAGAGTGGGCGGTAGATTCGGTATATCCTTAACCCTGCAGAGTTTTGCATGCTTGATATGATGATCATTGTTGTGTACATTGTACAAAATTTTGCAAGTGATCTTTGTCGAATGTATAAGTATACGTGGAGTGATGGTGGGAAATTCCTTGGGTAGTGTAAAATGGAAGTGGTAGCTTTCATGACTGTATAAATAGATTGTTCGGATCGGAAACAAGAGCTTGATACGTTAAGTGGGTCGGGTTGGGGCCATGTTGCGGGCCAACCCGCGGCTGTTCGAGTGGGGTCGGTTGGGTGGTCGCGGTGGTAGCGTCACGAGGGTGCTAGGCCCAAGTTTAGCTGACCATCGTATGAGTTCGTGGATGTGTTCGACCACAAGCGGATCGTGAAGGCCGGGAATGGCCTTAAGGGAGATTGAGGCTAGTAAGATGACCAAGTTTGGAGGTGGTGACTCCAAAGTTTTGGGAATTGAAGCATTGGCTAAAGTATGGTACGTATACCAGAAGAGTTCAAGTGTTCGAGAAGGGCACGACGAGTAAGGAAGGAAGAGAATGTGTGTTATTTCATGGCCAGGTGTGGCGTGGACAACTTGTTAGAAGAACTTTGTCGTTATCCGTCTTGAAAAGGAACATTCGAGACGAATGTTTCTAAGGAGGGGAGAATGTTATACCCCGTATTTCCAGAGTAGGTACGTGAGGGCGTACGTATAAAATTTAAGCCTTAAGACTTGACAAGTTTCGAAATTTGTACACAAGTGCCGAAATGAGTCGTTTTTGACGAAACGTTTTACAAGACTTGCGAAGGGAAAATTCCGGCTATGTCATTTATTATTTTTGCGGATTTTTCCGAGAGACGAAACATTTTGGACCAACGGGAGGGTGACAAGTGTCACCCTCACATTGGACGTAAGGGTTGGGCGGTAATGGGCCATTGGACACTTTAGTTGGTAGGATATTTTGTGCAAGTTGGTGTGGTAGATGGATAAGGTGCACATGGCTTAATCCTAGCCCTACACTTGCCTAACACTTGGAAGAATCTTGGCCATTGGTTGGCCATTTCTTGACCTATAAATACCCCTCCTTTGTTGATGAAATTCTTCATCCAAAATCATTTCTAAGTGTTAAAAATCCCTCCCCCTTTGAGAGATGAGTTCGTCCAACTCCTCCCCCCTCTTTTGAGAGTCTTGGCCGAGGGCCTCCCCCCTCCCCCTTTGTGGTGCCCTAGCCAAGGGGTACCCCCCCCCCTAGCCTAGTTGTTTTCGTATAATACCCCCTTTTGTGGTATAGAAATACTCTCCAAGTATTGTTATAATGCCCAAATACTTTAGCCCTTTTACCTTGTAGTACTTTCCAAAGTTACCTCTATACGTAGAGCCCGGAAATACTATTATACTTTCCTTTAGCCACTAAATAAAACCCTAAGGAAAACCTTCATAGTCGGTTGAAGTGTTAAGTAGAAGTTGCGTAGAACTTCTAAGGGTTGTTTGGAGCGGGTTGGAGGCCAAGCGGAGTAGGAGCTTAACGTTGCTCGGGGCGACATTAAACTTGGATAATTTTGGGCTCATCGAGGTAAATACTATTGTCCTTCTATTGTAATTGGAAATTACATCTTGTAGTAAATTGAAATGAATATAAGATTCATAGAAGAGAATTGAATCGTAATAGAAGGATATTCTGAGAATAGACTTGAGCGAAGTCACATCGGAAGAATATATAAGTAGAAGATTTAAAGCGTATGTACATAGAATTTGTATTCTGATGGTGATAACCTTTATTGGTTGAATGTTACGCAGTAGCATGTGCTACTTAGAAGGTGGACAAGGCTAGCCGGGTTATAGCCGTGGGCGTTTTGCTTATAGTCGATAATCGTCGCGGTATGTGATTCTTCTATACTCTTGAGCATGAAGTATTTTAAAAGAATACATATAGTACGGTAGACGTACGTGTGGCAATGTCTTTTGACTTAAGCCTGAATAATATGTATATATAATATGGTAGACGTACGTGTGTTAACTGAATATAGTAGTATGGCAATGTATTTTGACTTAAGCCTGAATAATAAGAACCTTGAAATATTTTAAAAGGAATATATATATAGTACGGTAGACGTACGTGTGTTAACTGAATGTAGTGTTACGGCAATGTCTTTTGACTTAAGCCTGAATAAGAAGAATCTTGAAGTATTTCAAAGGAAATAAGAAACCTTTTTGAAAGAAGAGTAATACTTGGTTTTGAAAACATAAGAGTTATACTAGCTTTATGGGAAGTTAGGTATAACGTCTTAAGAGAGATAAAAAGAATGGTTTACTGATTTTTAGAAGTTAAGAGACTTAATCTTAAAAGATAAGAGACTTGACTTAATTGTATTGATATGAAGTTTGTTAAAAGTGTGAAACCTCATTCGTGAGTAATGAGTACTTGGTTTTAAAAGGAATAATGTTTCTTGATTTGAATCGAATGAGTATCGACAAACCATTGCAGCGTTAATAAAGGAAAATGTATTGAATAATGAAGTATTGTATTAAAAACCAGTAGAAACCTCCATCTGCATAGAAGCTAAGATGAGACAAAATGATATTACATTTTCTAGATCATGGTCTTTAATAAATGGTTATAAACAAGAATAAAGCTGCTCGCCTTTATGGCATATGTTACTCAATTGTTTTAAAAGAGATTAAGACATTGAACTATGATACTTTTCTAAAGTAAAGAGACTTGAGTAATTGAAATTAGGCAAACTGGAACTCTAGGGAAATGAAAGGCATTGTTTTGTCTTAAATTGGTTTTGAAAACAAAGTGTTATAACAGCTTTATGGGAAGTTAGTTATAAACGACTTTATGAAAACAAAAGAAGGGTTTCATCATTTGTTTTAATGTGGTAACTTGACTTTAAAAAGAGAAGTATTTTGGTCTAAAAAGAAGGCATGGTATTGCCTTAATTTGGTTTTTAAAAAAAAAGGAAAGTATGGAAGTTGTTTTGGTTTACTCAAAAGATGTAAGTCACTCTATTTTTACACTACGGGTATCGGGTGACTTTTATAAAAGTAATGGATCTCTTAAAAAGGAATTTAACGTACGTAGTACTTTAGGGTTAAAACCCGGACTTTGTCATAAAATGAAAGTACTTTAAGTTGTGTGTAACTTGCCTATGTTTGCGTGTGATAGACTTGTTGTGCAAGGAATGTATTTCAATCGACTACCGCGTTCATGGAATGAACCGGGAATGTATTTCACTCGACTACCGCGTTCATGGGATGAATCGGGAATGTATTTTACTCGACTACCGCGTTCATGGGATGAACCGGGAATGTATTTCACTCGACTACCGCGTTCATGGGATGAACCGGGAATGTATTTCACTCGACTACCGCGTCCACGGGATGGACCGGGAATGTATTCCATCCGATACCGAAGTTCATGAGATGAGCAGGAATGTATTCCATCCGACTACCGAGTTCATGAGATGAGCAGGAATGTATTCCACACGTTTCTATCTTTGGGTCCATGAGATAGGCGAGACATGTTATACGTATCACATGATTTGTACCTAGGCTGGCGGTGAGGAAGGAGTTCCACGGGCATGAGGATGACTTGGGCGTGAGACCTGACTTGACATGGCGCTTTTATGTTATGATCGTAGTTTGGTTATCAAACATGTCTCCGCTTTATATAGGCGTTATGATTTCATTTCTGATATTTTCTTATTTCACATACTTGGTACTGTTATCGACCTCGCCCGGGGCTGCGTTCATCTGCAGTAGAAGTACATCGATTGTCGATCCGACATGTAGGATCACATTTCACGTCTTGGGAAGCTCGTTCCTTGGAGGCTTATCTTTGGTATGTTACCACAGTCAGCAGGTTCTTGTACATTCGTGGTATGGCGGGCCACTGTCGTCATAGTTGTTGTATAAATCTTAGAGTGCAGCAACCTTTGTTGTGGCGGGGTTGTAAGGATTATGCTTGTTCAAATGTCTATATATATATGTTGAAAGGCAACCGTTTCTGGTTGGCCTATTTTCTTTTATCTTGATCCATGTCTATTTGAATGATTAACGTTTTTATTTCCGCTGGTTTTTCTCTGATGTTGTATCACTAGGGTGCCCGGGGTAAGGCACGATCCACGAGGCCGGGCAGTCGTGACGTGCGCTGCGTGGCGATCGAAATATCGCTAACAAGTTTTTGGCGCCGTTATCGGGGACTGACATACTTTCAATATCGAATTATATAATCTTAGTTCTAATTTGATTTGTATATATTTGATTATGTTATTTTATTTCTAATTTGGTTGCTCCAGGAGCATGTTTCTAACTTGTTCTGCGAGCATCTTTTTATCACTTTTTGTTGTTTTTCTTATTTTGTAGGTAAAGAAAAAAAACATGGATTACTACTACTATCAGGGGAAGTAGAATCATCAACAACAATCTAACTCACAGGTTCCACAGGTAGATAGAAATGAGTTGCAGGCAGCCATAATCAGGCTCACCAAGTGTCAGGCTCAGTTTATGGCTGAGACCAGGGTGTCCGTCAAAAATTTGGAGACACAAATAGGGAAGCTGATGGATATGGTGATCAATGTACCGCAAGAAAATCTGCCTAGAGACACAGTTGTGGGGGGTGATAAGCAGAATAAGGAACCTGAACCACACCAAGTTGTTGAGGAATTGAGAAAGGTGGTTGGTATAGAGAAAGAAGGGGTTACTGGAATCCAAGTTTTCACTTATTTGGATTCCTTGGAGTTCCTTTTTATTGTACCCATTGCAGAAGAAATACCACCAGATGTCTTTGCTGACCCTCAACCAGAAAGTCCATACCCTCAAGGGAACCCCCAAAAGTCTAGAGATCCATGAAGTTTCATTATTCCCTTCATTTAGGGAATTTTGAATGCAAGCAAGTATTGAACAATTTGGGGACTAGCATAAAAGTACTACCCTTTTCTGTGTTCTATAGAAATGGCGTAGGTGAATGAGGCCGACAAAAATAACTGTGCGGATTGTCAGTAGTTCGCAGAAGGATCCAATGGGAACTAGTAAAGGTTAACTGCATCCGGCTAAAAGACGTTAAAGACAGCGCTTGTTGGGAGCAACCAAATGTTTTTAATTATGTTATTTTAATTTTTGTTTTAGTTTGTTTTATTTTATCTTGAACAGTCTGACAGTCTTGGATTTTGTCTTATGTTTTGATGTCAGTTGAAGGAATGGGACATGAAGCAGGGAAAAATGCTGGAAAACACACAATCAGGAGTTTCAGCACCGCGGTGCCATCATGCAGAACCGCGGTGCCAGAAGAACATATAGGTCGCAGGAATTTAGGCACCGCGGTGCCACTATGGTGCCGATAACAATTTCCGAAAAATAAAAAGGCCCTCAATCGCCAAATCTCCTCCCACAGATACTATCTCAGTGCAATATTCGCCGCAACCACCACCATTTTGAGTCGTTGTATGTCTGTAAGTCGTCCCTTTAATTTTTTAGTCTTTTATAAATTTGGGACAATGTGTTGTTATAGTTTGGGAGGGAGTTCTTATTTTATTTTATTTTTGAATTTTTGTGTTTTATGTGAGTCAATTTTTTTTTTATGATCATGCTGTTGGCTTATTTGGAACGCCTAGTGAACTAAGTGGAATAATGTAGTGGAATGAGAAGCTAAAATTTGTGTGCTTAAGTTAGATATGCCAAAAATTCATGAAAATTTGATTATTCGGAATATTTGATGCTTAGCCTATGTTTTGTCAATTGAAAAATGTCTGTGAAGTCTGTTTGCTTGTTATTTGAGGCAAAATAGTTAAGATGTACATGTTAGGGAGGTGATTCAGGCATTTCTTTGATAGCCCTTCTTACCCTTCATTACCTATCCTGACAATAAACTATATCCCTAGTCAGCCCCGTTGAGCTTAAGATGAGTTATTTCTTTGACACCCTATCATTCCCTCGTGTGCCATAAGCAGTAATTGAAAAATTGGGACGAAAAAGAGTGAAAAAGGAATACAAAAAGAGAGTGAAAAAGTGATGTACACCAATAAAAAAATTGTAAAAGCTTAAGTTTGGGGGTGCCTATGTGAATTGTTTCATGCTCTCAAAAAGAAAAAAGTGAATATATGTATGAACGGAAAAGAATACCAAAAAGAAGGACAGAATGGTTGAATAAGAAAAATGATTATGGTACGTAAATTGAGCATAAATGTCTAATCTAACCTACCCCTGCCTAAGCCTACTTTACAACCATGAAAAGTCCTGATGATCCCTAGAATGTATGTCTATGATTAGTGGAGAATAGCAAGTAAACAGACACATAGAACTAAATGAAATTGATATGCATAGGTTAGGTATTCATGCTTCCATTACTTATGATTGAAATGAATTTGCGAAATATCTGACTTGAAACTCTAGATTGCTGAATCCATGTTATATATGTTCCTGCATATTATCTCAACTGACGTTCATGTGTTTCTAAGTCTTTGTGCAGCTTCTTGATTTAAGTCCTTGAGTCTTTTATTTTTGTGTCTTTTTTTTTGTTTTGATCTTTACTCGAGGGCGAGCAAATGTTAAGTTTGGGGTGTTTGTTAGGCGTATTTTGTATACGCCATTTGAGTCATATTTAGTTGGTATTTTACTCATTTTTGTTTTCTTTAGTATAGTAGTAGGTTTGTTTTTCTTTCTTTTGAGTCACAGCGGTTCAAAAAAGGCAAAATGATGAAAAGTGGGCATAAAATGAGGGTCACGAGGCAAAAAGGTTGAAAACTGGAGATTCGGGCAAAGGCAAAGCAGCACCGCGGTGCCCATCAACAGGACCGCGGTGCCCATCAACAGGACCGCGGTGCTGAAACTACTGAGAAGCTGTAGGACTTTAGGCACCGCGGTGCCAGCCTGCAGGACCGCGATTCCGAGGTGGGCTTTTCACGTTCTGGGCCGAATTTTGACACGTTTTCAGGATCCGAAAGGGCAACTCTTCCCATCTATAAATCCCTAAAACCCTAACCTCATTATTCATCTGGGATCTTACACCTCACATCTACTTTGGGGGAGAAGAAATGAGGCTACAACACAGGATTTGAGACAAGTTTGGTTCAAGTTTCATTTCTTTTCTTTGTTTTGAATTCAGTTTATGTTGTTTTGTATTAATTCTTGACATGACGATGTTTAGGAGCTAAATACTTTATTAAGGCTTTCCTTATGAATCGCTTAAAACTGTTCTTCATGAATTAATGCAGTAGTTTGATTTCTTCTTTGCTTGATTAAGATTTAATCAATATTTGGTATGAATGTTTGATAATTAATTGATCACTAGTTATCATAACCTATATAATTTCGAATCAAAAAATCAAAAGGAGAGATTTGGATATGCTGTAATTGACTAGACATAGGTTAAAATCACGGATGAAAGTACCCCGATGCTTGTGTAGCATTATAGGTTACTGTTCTTAATCCTCCTATGTGGTAAATCCTATTATAGAAATATAGAAGAGTTCTGCACTGGGGTTGAGTGATTATGTATCCTAACCGGAATATAAGACAGTCTAGTTAACCGCTATCTTAACGAAGAAGAAGAATCATTCTAGTTGTTGACACCCAATTTTGACCCTCACGTCCAATCATTAACTATAAAAGCGCACTAATTTTTTAAAATAAGTTTAACAATTTTATAATAATAAAATGCAACAATAAAAACATTAATACATGCATAAATAAGTGATTTAATAATAGCACCGCCTTTTACGTAGAGTATTAAGCATTTTTTGAGTCTCACATCCGCATTCGCATAAATATTATTCATAGTTTAAGCCCTAATAATTTTAATAATAATAAATACGTAAATAATTTAATAATGGAATCGCGTCAAGCATTCCTTAAAATTATATCCACACTTATAAGCAAACCAATTTCATAAGCAGATGAAACCCCCTAATTTGATTTTAATTTAATATCACAAAATATGCATAATAAATAAGGTTTTAATAACGGCATCGCATTTTAAAATATTAAGTACTAATTAAATAGCACGCCCACATTTATTATTGTAATAATAAAAATTCAAGCTAAAACTAATAAAGCAGCTAAGGTTGTATTAAAATAATTTAATATAATTTAAACCCATTTATTTACCACAAATTAAAACTAACACCTAAAACTAATAAATAAAATCAGCCCAATATACCCCCATATTTTCGTCCAAGTTCCCCAAGCCCAATTCCCATCCCTTAAATAAATTACCTACAGACCACTACATTTGTCCAAGAACCCGCGGCCCACTCCCCTTTAGCCCGGTTCATATCTCTTCCAAATACCCCCTCCCAAACAAAAATCAACAAAAACCTAAAATGCTCTAGAGAGGGTCCGCCGCATACCCATTGCCAGCCGGGATTCTCGCCGGAGAATCCGGCGAATCACCTCACGAATCAACTATCGTATCACTACAAATCGACACCCCTGTTCTTACCATAAAAATCGAACCGAATCAAGACCCAAATGGCACTAAAATCGTAACAAATCAGTACCAAAATCAGAACTTTCCTTACACCAAAACTTACCATAACTCAAAAACCTAAATCATGCTATAAATACCAATCGATTGGCACATTATAGGCATCGGGAAAATTTCCCAAAGATCCAGAAATCGGGAGAAAAATAAGCAAGAGGCAGTTGAAAAATTAGCATTCTAGGGGTTAATCACTAAGCATCTAGAAACTTAGTAAGAAAAATAGGGATTCAGATATGGCAAAACCTCAGGGATAGTATCAAAGATTACAGCTATAAACAACTCGATCGCATAACAACCAAGCCCCGAGTGGATCGACGACTTGATACACTGTCTCGGTTCGCTGTCCATAGAAGGTAAATCCATTCCTCTTTGTGAACCCTGATTTCGTATTCGACTTTGTGTGCTCTGTATTATATTATCTGTTAGCATCATTTTAAAATGTTCTTTTTAAGTCCAATTAAAGGAATGTCGATTATTGAGTCATCATTATGTTTGCATATGTAGCATGTCCTCTATGTTTTAAATCTCATGATGGTTCTAATGGTATGTGCCTCTGTGTTCGTCATGCCGATTTGAAGTCGATATAATATCCAACTCAGTTTCTCTAGGCTGCTTCGTGGCATCTGTGTGTAGAGTCAATACTTTGCTATTCTGATTCCGTCATATGCATATTACGTCGTGACCAACAGCTGTTTAGGTTCGAGTAAGTAGTCGTTAAACTCTTAATTACATCTGAACTCTTGGATATCTGAAGGATATGGGAGTGGTCGTCTAATGAACTCCATTCTTGTCAACTTGCTTCTTAAGGAATGAGTAACATGAATTGGGTGTCGATTTGTATACCTTGCCATTGTCCTAGAGCAGTCTCTTAATTCCTATCCTGAATAACATGTTAACATCCACCTATAATTTTCTTTAAGTAACCTATTTGAAACTGGATGCAGCCTGGAGTGTTTGTTTGCTGGCCAATATGCTCTGTCATATGTGTCCCCGCGTGTTAAATTTGTTACACTCTAGCTATCAATATGTAGGATTACTCTTTGTGTGTTTGATTTGAATTGCATACCTATACTTATATACGAGATGTACATTTGCTCAATTAGTTATACGCGCCTAAATGTATCCTTATCGTGAATATATAATGGTTTGTCCTATCTCCTATTTGTATCTTTTCATTATGAGTGGTTGTCTGAACATATACCTTTAGATAGCCTGTCATTAAGAGGTTAAATTGTTGTTCTGTTGAGCCGACCTTATTCTCCCTTTGAATCTAGAATATCACGTTTCGGGGCTTTTGTTCTTTTCGTATTGGCCTATTGTTTGCATCACTCGTCTTCCAGAATTTAAGAACAACATATGTTTAAATTGTCTTATTCTCCTTGTCTGCCTATTGTGATTGATAATGTTTCCTTTCTTTGAGTAAAGTTGTCCGCTGTTTTTTTTGTATAATGATTGAACAAATCGTATGTATGTGTGTGCATTTGGTGTCTTGATCGTTTACATCAAAAAAATTATTCGGACATGTACTAATCCTTATCATTTTCTTTTCCACGTGAAATGCATCGGAGCAAAAATGAAGAGTCTTTGGGCGAGACTCATCACGACTTTCGTCAATAAAGGCCCGCATCTACATCTATCGCGTTCCCTCCTTGGCAAATTCTAGAAAAATAAAATAGGACGAAGTCATCCACTTAAATTCCTTTACTCTCTTAACCCCCTTGCTGCGTGTTTATGTCTTTATTTGTTTATTGCAATTTTATCATCTAACTTTGTAATCAACAGGATATCTTGAGCAATTAGCCTTTGAATATATAATGTGGGAAGGTAATTAGAAATGCACTTCTAGTTATTTATGTTAGGTTTGTCATGCACGCCTAATTTCTTGCCTAACCATTAAAATTGCCTATCTAATCATAAGGTTAATGCATAACAAAAGAAATTGATTTTCTCTTAAATCACTAAATGACATTATAATTCATTTCATAAAAAATTATCTTCTTATTATCAATTGTAAAAAATATAGCATCTTTATATCGTACCTTGCATATGTTAATCAAAATTGATTTTTTGCAAAATGAAATGCATACCTTTAGTAAATACATCAATTTTGCATCATTTTTTATAAATGCGTACTTTTAAACTTTACGTATATTTTTGTAGCATTAGTCTTATAAATCTTTTATTAAAATGCATTCTTTTATAAAACACTTACATCATCTTTTAAAACATGCATTTTCTCTAACATAATAATCAACCTAGGTTTGAACGGACAACCGCAAGTTAGCGGATCTTAGAGGATGTCTAACCCTTTCCCTCTAGATTAATAAAGAACCCTTGCATAGAATCTCATTAAAGTTTAGCAGACCATTTTTTTGGAGTTAGTGTTGACTTTAACCTAAGTTGACATTTAGGTGTCCTAATTCACCCAAATAATTAGGTGGCGACTCTGCGAACCCTTTTAGCAATGTTAGCATTGTTTACCTTTTAGCAACCCACTTCTAGCATTTAGCACCTTTTTAGCATTTTAGCACCTTAGCGTTTTTTATTTTATTTTCTAACATTCTTAAGCAGGAGTTTTAAAATGTCGCGGTCGAAAAAGGGTGTGACAGAAATGGCGACTCCGCTGGGGATTTGAGTTTCTTGACCATAGCAAACATATGTTTATCATTGCTTGGCTTTATTTGCTTTTATTTGTTTTAAATGCCTTAAAATTACTTGCTTTAATTTTGTCTAACTGTTTAATTGCTATTTGTTTTTACTGCTTTCCTTAAACTGACATTTCGCTCATACTTCTTCCACTCTGAAAAAATTCACACAATCACACGCTCACGCGCTGGTGTGCTTCGCGCACCCGCAAATTTCCTTTAAAAATACCCAAATTTTAGGAGAGTTGGCGCCTGCGCAGAGTTAGATCGGTTGGTCTGATCAGCCGCGTAGCCTTCTCACTCGAGTTGTCAGCTCGGGAACCTTGCGTCTAGTAAAGCCAAATCTCAGAAACCTAGGATAGAGCTATACCACCCTTTATTTTAAGGCATGCATGCATTTACCTTAGGTGGGTCAATCCTTGGCATTGACACCACAATTAGGAAGACACCGAATTGGTCAACGGGTTTTTACGACCCCGCGGCCCAACAGCATATTATGTGTTGCATAATCGTGATAAATGAAACCAAGCCTAAATTCAAAATGCCAAAGTTGGAAAATGCATATTCATTTTTGTATTATTTATTTTTAGATGGAACCTATCCCTCAGATCAGAATGGTGAGTGGGATTCCGAGTAAATTGAGGATGTGGTGGTCAAAATTCGACTTGGGTAGTCAGATGGCAATCAGAAGGAGGTTGGGGTTGTTACACCCCGTAGTTCCAACACAAGAATAAGAGAACGTACGTAAGATGATAGGGGTAAAATCGTGAAACGATAGAAGATGCGCTTTTTCCTTAAAAGAAATCTCGGAACCCGTGAAGGAAAAGTGTTTAATAAGGAGAATTGAGTTCTCAGATTTTGGATTTGGACTTTAAGAAATATAATAGAATTATGGATTTTATATTTTCAGAATTGGTCACGTGGGGCCCACGGGGGAAATTTACGATTTTGTGGGGCCCACAATATTTTTGAGATTTTGGCCAATATGGATGTTTTTGGGAGATGATATATTTTGGACCAATAGGGAGGCGACACGTGTCACCCACATGGGGCTATGTTGGCCGAAATATGTGGACAAGTGGCAAGCCAAGTGTCCCAAGTCTTGTGTTGGACAAGTGGCTTGTGGGACCCACACACACTTGTCTCCAATCTCAACCACACACTTGCTTTGATCCTAGCCCTTGGTTGTCTTATATATACACACCTTGGGTTGAAGACTTCATTCCACACTTAGAATTATTTCAAGAATTATACTCCCTCCTTTGAAGAGCTATCGGCCAACCCCCCTTTTAGGCATAGAATTTCTTCAATTGTTGTTGATAAATCCCAATACTTAAACCAAGTGTCCCTTGTAGTGTTCTAAAGATATCCCAACACAAAAATCCCGGAAATACTACGTTAATCCGATAGTCGCAAAGTGAAACCCTAAGGTGATCTTCATATTTTTGGATGAAGTGTTAAGAGAAGTTGGTTAAGAACTTCTAAGGGTTGCTTGGAGTGGACTGTAATGTGAGGAATAGGAGCTAAGATTTCTAAGGATCGACTTATTATCATTGGAAATTTTTGGGCTTATTGAGGTAATAATCTTTGTCCTCTTAATGAAGTTGGAAATTACATATGTTGTTGTATTTATGAGTATGGGATAAATGGAAGGAATATTGAAAAGATTTGGATCTTAACAAGTTGTTAAAATTGAGAAATTGGCATACTAGTCATTAAAGTTGTTAAAATTGAGAAATTGGCATGCTAGCCATAAAAATTGTTAAAACATTACCTATTACTTGTTGACATGAAGGAATCTTGTTAATAACAAGTTATATAAAGATTGAAATATAAGTTGGAATATGAAAGAAGTAATGAAACAAGTATTGGCATGCTAGCCGAAAACTGGACAGTTTTTATTGTAGTAGTTGGCCAAGAACACCAACTAAAGGACTTGGACTATGGACTGTTTTTACATTGGACTATGGACTGTTTTTACATTGGACTATGGACTAGTATTATGGACAGCTTTGGTAGATTAAGGGGCGGAATTTTACACGTCCAGTTAGGCGTGTAATCCCTTTTGACTTGCTATATTATTGTGCCTTAAATGTGGCAATTGGTTATTGATTTCGGGCCTTGAAAAAGGTGGAAAAGTACGTAGAAACAGGGGAAGTGCTGCCCAATTTTTCATAGAATAAGAGACCTTATGCTTAGAATTACTCTATGAAGAAAATTAGGAGTTGATAGACGTGTTATGATTATTATAGGTGGATATTCTACGCGCGGCATATTCGACTTGGCAAGTGGTTTTAGCCGAGGAGGTATGTGACTCTTCCTATCCTCTTGAGCATTATTGTTGTGAAATATATAGTACGGTAGACGTACGTGTGTTAAATGAATTTGGTTTCATTTTTGATGTCCTTGACTTGACTTCTAAATCGTAAGAGCCTTGAATTATTCTAAAAAGTTGTGAATCATTATTTGGAAAGAAATTGATACTTGGTTTTAAAAGAATAAGTCCTCTTGGTTTTCCAAATGAATGTAGTTGTTTTGAATTACTTAAAACATAAGTGTTATAATAGATTTATGAGAAGTTAGTTATAACGACTTGATGAGGATAAAAGAACGGTTTACTTACTTGATTTTAAAGGCCTTATAATGATTTTCTGAAGGCGTAGTAATTTGGTTTAAAAAGAAACCGTGTCTTGATACTACGGGTATTAGTATCGTGTGAATTTTACGTAAAAATGGATCTTTTTAAGAAAGTCGAAATACGTAGTACTTTGGGGTTAAAACCCGGATTGTTGGCATAAAATGAAAGTACCTTGAGTTTATAAAATGGTGAATCAGTTTACATGTTAATTAAAGTCTAGAATAATGGTAACTTGCCTATGCTTGCTTGTGATAGCCTTGTTGTGCAAGTGTTGTATTCTTATGCTACCGCGTCTCTCGAAGGAGGGTCGGTCATCTTGTTATTTACTTGGACATACTGACACTGTTGGAAGTTCCACGGGTATGCGTCCACTATGATTGTTCCATGGCCATGCTTACACCGATGAGAGATTCCGGGGGCATGCGGCCATTGTGCGGGTTCAATTACCGGGTGATGTTATTAGTCCATGGACTAGCTATCCATGAAGCTTGCCGCAGTGATGAGTGGTCACAGGCTTGAGTTGTATATGTAGATACAGGCACACTTTAGATACTGCCCTGGTCATTTCTCGTGTATCGGCAGGCTCTGGTAGATGGCTTAAGATACTTGCCCCGGTCATATCTCGTGATACGGTAGGCTCTAGTACGTTGGCTTAAGATACTTGCCCCGGTCAGTTGCATGACGCAGGTTGGATCTGGTAGTTGACTTCCGTACTTGGCCCGTTAAGTTTTATGATCCAGGCTAGATCTGGTAGTTGGCTCTCTTACTTGTCCCGGTCAGTTTTATGACGCAGGCGGGATCTGGTGTTCAGGTACACATATGGGTGTTATTTTATATCATGGACTGCCGGCAGTGAGGAAGGAATTCTACGGGCATGATTGATATTGTGGGCGTGAGACCCATGGTTATATGTGAGTAATGATTTTGAGGAATCGTCACGACTTGGCGTATTTGCTTATATATTGTGAAATGGTCTTTTAAAAGATGAAATGTGATTTCATTCTGATACTTCGATTTCACATACTTGGTACATGTTATCTTGACCTCGCCCGGCTGCGTTCATGTCGCGGTAAGTACACGGTTGTTGATCCTGGCTCATAGGATCACGATTCTACGTATTGGGAGGCTCCGTTTCTCCGGAGGCTTATCTTTTGGTATGGTTACATGTCGGTGTAGAATGCAGTACATTCAGGTATGGCCGGGCCTGTCGTCATAGTTGTTATGTCAAACTCTTAGAAGTGCGTAGTCTGTTGTGAGTTGGGTTTTGTAAAGGATAAGCTGTTCGGGTTTTGATATATATATATATGCAGAAAGGCGACATATCGGTTAGCCTGTTTCTTATTTTACATTGTTCCATGTCTATGAGTTTATTCCGCTGGTTTTCTCTGATGTATACCTACTAGGGTGCCCGGGTAACGCACCAGATGCGGGCCCGAGGTCGGGTCGTGACAAAAGTGGTATCAGAGCAGTTAGTCCTCGGAAAGTGTCTACAGACCGTATCTAGTAGAGTCTTGATTATCGGTGTGTTGTGCACCACACCTATAATCAGGAGGCTACATGATATTTAGGATTGGTTTCCATTCTTCTCACTCTGATATCGTGCGATAGAGCTGTGTTATAAGTTGGACTCCCTCTGGCATATTCTTATGCCTCCACGCAAGGCAACCGGGGCCCAGGAGGGCAAGGCAGCAGAGGGAGTTGCTAGTAGAACACGAGGGTTCTGAGCACGAGCCCGATTATTACGAGGTAGTGCTTGAGACGATGAGTTCTGCGCCGCCCGACCCTAGCGAGTTTAGAAGCGATGGCAGCGGCTACGAAGGCCACGGTACACGAGCCTCGGTTCCACGGCCGGAGCCGAGTATACGGGTTACAAAGAGATGGCCCATTTAATAGCTAGGATTGTGGCGAGGCATGAGGGCGAGCGGGGCCGGTGGTTCCAAGCGATACGATGGTTCACCCCAGAACCGATAGTTTGAGGCTT
The DNA here is from genome assembly GCA_029844215.1 of Przewalskia tangutica. Classification (NCBI taxonomy): domain Eukaryota; kingdom Viridiplantae; phylum Streptophyta; class Magnoliopsida; order Solanales; family Solanaceae; genus Przewalskia; species Przewalskia tangutica. The sequence continues at coordinate 114,176,268 of CM056718.1, forward strand.
CGGGACTTCTTGAGTTGTAATCCACCAGAGTTCTATGGATCGAGAACTGAGGATGATCCTCAGGAGTTCATCAGACAGATGCAGCGGATCATGAAGGTGATCAAGGACTCAGAGGCAGAGTCAGTGGTATTGGGTTCTCATCGGCTACGTGATATTGCAGTCAACTGGTTTGATTCATGGGAACTGTCCCGGGGGGAGCATGCACTTCCAGCTAGCTGGGATGAGTTCTCGGAGGCATTTATTAACCACTTCTTGCCTCCGCAGATGAGAAGAGCCCGGGTGGATAGGTTTATGATGTTGAGACAGAATGGGCGGACGGTTCGGGAGTACAACATAGAGTTCGACTCATTAGCTCGGTATGCCCCTACTCTAGTGGCAGACATGGAGGATAGAGTGCACCAATATGTCACGGGACCTGATGATTATCTAGCAGAGGGTTGTACGGGAGTAGCTCTTCAGCCGGGCATGGACATTGCCCGCATCTGAGCTTATGCACGGGGGCGAGAGCGTAGAGGTCGACGAGATTACCGAGATCAGCATAAGAGGGCCAAGATAGCAAGGTCTTTTGGTAACTTTCGAGGCGGACCACCTCAGCAGCAGGCTAGTTATGCGCCTCCGCTAGTACATGGTGGTCCTCCGATCTTGAGCGTCCGGGGTATTCGGCGGTCGTGGCTCGGGGTTTGAGTTTTCAAGGAGGCGGGATATTAGTCAGATGAGGCCACCCCTACCTCGGTGTGGCCGAAGTGGTAGACTCCATGCGGGGGAGTGTCATGGTGTTCAGAGAGCTTGTTTTACCTGCGGCCGACAGGGCCATTTTGCGAGGAATTGTCCGACCAGAGGTAGCGCAGATGTTAAGACTCAGCCTTCGGGATCGGTGGCTGGTTCATCGCTTTCTATGTCTATGCGCCCTGCAGAGCAGGATTGTGATTAGAGCGACAAAGGAAAAATGAAGCAATAGTTACAGGTATATTTTTAACCCTTTAGAGACTAGTATGCGTTGATAAGATGGTTATATGTTAAGTGTTATGTACGGTAGTATTGTGTAAATTGTGATTTAGACAACCTGGTTAGGAGGAAAGGTAATTTTGGGGACATGGAAATTGTGAGCCTTAGAATATTGATAACCGTTGAGACCTTAGATACAAGGCCGTCTGGAGTAAAAGATGTTATGGTTGATCTTAGTTGAAGTACATAGTATACTTGGGGTATATTAGTGTGATAATTCCATGGGTTGTGTGAAATGAAAATGGATAGTTAATCTAAGAAGACCACTAGGCTTTCGTGACTTGAATAGTGAGATTTATTCCGGACCAGGAAGAGAAGTTAGTACGATAATGGGTCGGGTTGAGGACCAATCGCGGGTCAACCCGCAACCCGGAATGAAGTGGGGTCAGTTTGAGGTGGTCCCGCTAGGTGATAGGGTCATGAAGGTGTAGGGCCCAAGTCTGGTTAATCGTTGTACTAGTTCGTGGATGCATTCCACCAGAACCAGGTCGGGAAGGTCGAGGATGGCCTTAAAAGGGAATTGAAGCTTGTATTATGACCAAATTTGGAAGTGGTGACTCCAAAGTTTTTGAAAACTGAAGCGATGACTGAAATGTGGTGTGTATACTAGAAAGATTTCGGATGTACGAGGAGAGTACGACTAGTACAAAAAGAAGATAAAAGAATGGAAGTGATTATATATGTGAAGTGAAGGCACGAAGGGAGTATCATTTTTAGACCTTGAATGGGAGTTAATAGTGATGTTATACACTTTAGAGGTGATTTCTCATTGGCTTGGATTTTAAGTATTTCGCGTGTGTCATATTGTGGTCATATGTGGCATGATCGGTTTTGTGAGTATAGTAGTGAAGACTATACTGGTGCATGTATGGATGGAGACATAGAAGGAACATTCGGGACGAATGTTTTTAAGGGGGGAGAATGTTACACCCCGTAGTTCCAACACAAGAATAAGAGAACGTACGTAAGACGATAGGGGTAAAATCATGAAACGATAGAAGATGCATTTTTTCCTTAAAAGAAATCTCGAAACCTGTGAAGGAAAAGTGTTTAATAAGGAAAATTGAGTTCTCAGATTTGGGATTTGGACTTTAAGGAATATAATAGAATTATGGATTTTATTTTTTCAGAATTGGTCACGTGGGGCCCACGGGGGAAATTTACGGTTTTGTGGGGCCCACAATATTTTTGAGATTTTGGCCAATATGGATGTTTTTGGGAGATGATATATTTTGGACCAATAGGGGGCGACACGTGTCACCCCCATGGGGCCATGTTGGCCGAAATTTGTGGACAAGTGGCAAGCCAAGTGTCCCAAGTCTTGTGTTGGACAAGTGGCTTGTGGGACCCACACACACTTATCCCCAATCTCAACCACACACTTGCTTTGATCCTAGCCCTTGGTTGTCTTATATATACACACCTTGGGTTGAAGACTTCATTCCACACTTAGAATTATTTCAAGAATTATACTCCCTCCTTTGAAGAGCTCTCGGCCAACCCCCCTTTTAGGCATAGAATTTCTTCAATTGTTGTTGATAAATTTCAACACTTAAACCAAGTGTCCCTTGTAGTGTTCTAAAGATATCCCAACACAAAAATCTCGGAAATACTACGTTAATCTGATAGTCGCAAAGTGAAACCCTAAGGTGATCTTTATATTTTTGGATGAAGTGTTAAGAGAAGTTGGTTAGGAACTTCTAAGGGTTGCTTGGAGTGGACTGGAACGTGAGGAATAGGAGCTAAGATTCCTAAGGATCGACATATTATCATTGGAAAATTTTGGGCTTATTGAAGTAATAATTTTTGTCCTCTTCATGAGGTTGGAAATTACATATGTTGTTGTATTTATGAGTATGTGATAAGTGGAAGGAAGATTGAAAAGATTTTGACCTTAACAAGTTGTTAAAATTGAGAAATTGGCATGCTAGCCATTAAAGTTGTTAAAATTGAGAAATTGGCATGCTAGCCATAAAAATTGTTAAAACATTACCTATTACTTGTTGACATGAAGGAATCTTGTTAATAACAAGTTATATAAAGATTGGAATATAAGTTGGAATATGAAAGAAGTAATGAAACAAGTATTGGCATGCTAGCCAAAAACTGGACAGTTTTGATTGTAGTAGTTGGCCAAGAACACCAACTAAAGGACTTGGACTATGGACTGTTTTTACATTGGACTATGGACTGTTTTAACATTAGACTATGGACTGTTTTCATATTGGACTATGGACTGTTTTTACATTGGACTGTGGACTATGGACTAGTATTATGGACATTTTTGGTAGATTAAGGGGCGGAATTTTATACGTCCAGTTAGGCGTGTAATCCCCTTTGACTTGCTATATTATTGCGCCTTAAATGTGGCAATTGGTTATTGATTTCGAGCCTTGAAAAAGGTGGAAAAGTACGTAGAAACAGGGGAAGTGCTGCCCAATTTTTCGTAGAATAAGAGACCTTATGCTTAGAATTACTCTATGAAGAAAACTAGGAGTTGATAGACGTGTTATGGTTATTATAGGTGCATATTCTACGCGCGGCATATTCGACTTGGCAAGTGGTTTTAGCTGAGGAGGTATATGACTCTTCCTATCCTCTTGAGCATGATTGTTGTGAAATATATAGTACGGTAGACGTACGTGTGTTAAATGAATTTGGTTTCATTTTTGATGTCCTTGACTTGACTTCTAAATCGTAAGAGCCTTGAATTATTCTAAAAAGTTGTGAATCATTATTTGGAAAGAAATTGATACTTGGTTTAAAAAGAATAAGTCCTCTTGGTTTTCCAAATGAATGTAGTTGTTTTGAATTACTTAAAACATAAGTGTTATAATAGCTTTATGAGAAGTTAGTTATAACGACTTGAGGGGATAAAAGAACGATTTACTTACTTGATTTTAAAGGCCTTATAATGATTTTCTGAAGGCGTAGTAATTTGGTTTAAAAATAAAACGTGTCTTGATACTACGAGTATTAGTATCGTGTGACTTTTACGTAAAAAGGGATCTTTTTAAGAAAGTCGAAATATGTAGTACTTTGGGGTTAAAACCCGAATTGTTGGCATAAAATGAAAGTACCTTGAGTTTATAAAATGGTGAATCAGTTTACATGTTAATTAAAGTCTAGAATAATGGTAACTTGCCTATGTTTGCTTGTGATAGCCTTGTTGTGCAAGTGTTGTATTTTTATGCTACCGCGTCTCTCGATGATGGGCCGGTCATCTTGCTATTTACTTGGACATACCAACACTGTTGGAAGGTCCACGGGTATGCGTCCACTATGATTGTTCCATGGCCATGCTTACACCGATGAGATATTTCGGGGGCATGCGGCCATGGTGCGGGTTCGATTCTCGGGTGATGTTATTAGTCCATGGACTAGCTATCCATGAAGCTTGCCGCAGTGATGAGTGGTCACGGGCTTGAGTTGTATATGTAGATACAGGCACACTTTAGATACTTGTCCTGGTCATTTCTCGTGTATCGGCAGGCTCTGGTAGATGGCTTTAGATACTTGCCCCGGTCATGTCTCGTGATACGGTAGGCTCTGGTACGTTGGCTTAAGATACTTGCCGATCGATTGCGTGGCGAGTTGGATCAGTAGTTGGCTTCCGTGCCAGCGTTAAGTTTTATGATGCGGTGGATCGGTAGTTAGCTCTCTACTTGGCGATCGATTATCAGCCTTGGCGGGATCTGGTGTTCAGGTACACATATGGGTGTTATTTTATATCATAGACTGCCGGCAGTGAGGAAGGAATTCCACGGGCATGATTGATATTGTGGGCGTGAGACCCATGGTTATATGTGAGTAATGATTTTGATGGCATGCGTCCCTGACTTGACATGACTGCTTATATATTGTGAAATGGTCTTTTAAAAGATGAAATGTGATTTCATTACAGTACTTTCAGTTTCAAATACTTGGTACCTGTTATGCGACCTCCTTGAAGGCTGCGTTCATGCCGCAGGTAGAGGTACACCGGTTGTTGATCCTCGCTCATAGGATCACGGTTCTGCGTATTGGGAAGCTCCGTTTCTCCGGAGGCTTATCTTTTGGTATGGTTCCCTGTCAGTGTAGGTACAGGTACATTCAGGGGTATGGCAGGGCCCTATCCTATCATAGTTGTTATGTCAAACTCTTAGAGGTCTGTAGTCCTGTTGTGAGTTGGGTTTTGTAAAGGATAACTGTTCGGGTTTTGATATATATATATGCAGAAAGGCGACCTATCGGTTAGCCTGTTTCTTATTTTACATTGTTCCATGTCTATGAGTTTATTCCGCTGGTTTTATCTGATGTATACCTACTAGGGTGCCCGGGTAAGGCACCAGTTTCGGGCCCGAGGTCGGGTCGTGACAGGGGTGCCTCATCTCATTATTCGACATCTCTCCTGATCAGCATTTTGTCAGAGCATTGATCCAATTTTGGGACCTGGACCGAGTCGTCTTTATCAGGAATTTCGAGATGACCCCCACCTTAGAAGAAGTCAGCTATTTCACAGCTTTAGCACATCTTTACAGAAAACCAGTTATTCCGTATGGCCAGTCTGGGAAAAAGCTTATCCGTTACTTGGGTTTAAAGAATACCAGAGAGTTGCGTTGTTTTGAAAACAATTGGGTTTATCTAGACTACATGTATGACAGATATGGTTGCCGAGACGGATACAAATTATTTAAGAATGAGTTTTGTTGCACTGTGGACCATTGGAGAGTTATGCATCCTATCGCATTTGCTATGGCTTTCCTAGGGACTCTTTTATTTCCACTTGAGCATGGAAGGATTAGTATGTGCATATGTTCAGTAGTTAGAGCAGTGTTTGACGAAGTCGGCGACAAACGGCTTACTTTGACGCCCATGATCTTGGCAGAACTTTTTAGAGCCTTGAACAGATGCAAAAGGGGTGAGTCGAGCTTCTTTGAAGGTTGTAATCTTATCTTACAGATGTGGGCAGTAGAGCATTTCTATCAGCGTTCAAATATGACCGATGTATGCCACATCGCAGACAATAAGATCTCCACCTTCTACGAAAGAACAAAACGTTATGTGTCACCAGTCGGCACAGAGGATTGGTACAGGTACTTAGCATCTCGCAGTAGTAGTCAGATTCAATAGAAGTATCCGTTGCTTCATATCGTCAAGAAGGTCTACTTGAGACATAAGGGACTTTATTACATCAGACTTATAGGTCTAAAGGGACTCCAATCATATGATGTGTTACGTGTGCTCCGACAGTTTGGCCACACGCAAGTAATTTCTCTCATAGCTGACATGAGAGCCTCTGAAATCCAGTTCGGACCGGACTTCATCGTTCCCGGAGCCAAGCAGATCCTTTATGAATGGTAAGTGGAAGTTGGGAAGGACCAAGCAGGGGTCGCCCCAGAGTATCAAGCATGGTTTCTAGACAGCACAGAATTTAGTCCAGAAGGGGAGCAAGGCATTGAAGACATTGGCGCAAGAAATAGGATAAAGGATAGTCAACTCAAAGATAAGGTCATCACTCCAGATATGTGGGTCCTGATGCAGGATGTAATGTAGTACTTGGAACAGGCAGGGGCTATACCTAGGAAGACATAAGCTTCACCATCACATCGGCGACTTAGTTATAGGCATTTCATTTGAGACTTTTGTTGTTCTTATTGTTATTTCAATAAATTGTAACTTATTCCCGACTACAGCACTTCAATCTAATGGCTTAGATTTTGTTATCATGATGTTGCATGTGTGACGTTTAGGCCTACCACTGGCATAAAGGGGTCCCCATGCATGATTAGGACTCACCTGCAACGTGACAATTTATGTAACATATACTTGCTAATTGTTATTTACACCTTTGCAAAATCACGTGTTTTACACTAACGCAGTTTGTTGCATTTTTTTAGAAGAAGGATTTACTATTTCCCTAAAAGGGTCGGTTCGTATTTGATTCGACAATGTCAGAGCATCAACGATTTACCTGGTCCAGGGCACGAAACGATGACATGACTGGATCAGGGGCATCTGAGCCAAATGGTTTGGGAATTATTCCCGTCGGTGAAACAGAACATTCAGAGGGGAGAAATGTCGCTAGTCAAGAAGAATGCATCGCACAACTACTACAACAAATTGTCGATATGCAGGTTGAGATAGAAAAGCTGCAGAATCTGATAAACTTATCCATTAGTCTGAACACCCACATACCAGAGCAAAGGGTCACTACCTCACAAACTACTCCGGATCAACCTCCGTCGCCACATATTTCCCAAAACTCTTCGCAGAAAATGCAAGTCACCGATTCATGTCAAACCATCCCTCTCCCAGCCAATCCTCAACCCCACCCCCAAAGTGATCCTTTTACCACCTATATATCTCAGCCCCCGCCTACTTACTTCACCCCAATCAGCCCGAATCGCCAAACTACCCAATACCCACGCATCATACATATCACCAGCCCTAACAAACAACCCAGACCACCAGCATACACAGCAGAAACCCAGCCTTTACCATCCCTGTGCTTCCCCAGGAAACAGATCATTATGAAGAAATGGAGAGGGAAGCTCAAGCCAAAATGGACGAGGATGTGGCCAAAGAGATTCATAGTCTAAAAGAAGCTCTTCGGAGCATGCGGTCGGACAAAGGTCATGAAGGATTAGATTACGAGGATCTTTGCATGCACCCAGATGTGGAACTACCTGTGGGGTACAAGGTACACAAGTTTGACTTATTCGACGGGAAGGGGAACCCCCGTGCACATTTGAGGTCATATTGTGACAAGCTGATCGGAGTGGGAAAGAACCCAACAGTCGTTATGAAGTTATTCATTCGAAGTTTGACCGGCGAGACATTAGATTGGTATACTAGCCAGGACCTGCGTTCAGAAGCAGCAAAAGTACAACCACCCATGGCAGAGAGTGAGATGACCACTCTATTTGTACAATCTTTAAAGGACGCAACCTACTATGAGGGGATGATAAGAGTCATCAGACGGAGTTTTGCAGAAGTTGTCAGAATGGGCAACTTCGTGGAAGAAGGTATTAAAACTGGTAGGATTACGAATTTGGCAGCGTTGCAGGCGACTAATAAGGCAATTCAGTCAGGGACGATCGGGGGTACTTCACAAAAAAAGAAAGAGACAGCTTCCCCTTCCATGTTCATACAAGAATGTAAACTCGAAGCATTTATAACATACCAAAATTCATCCTACCAAACCCCATACTATCACACAAATAACCAAAACTTCACACCTCACTACACACCTGCTCCACACCCCAAATACCACACACAACCTATATATAATGCTTCCCAAGCACCTGTTTATCCTACCCCATATCGACCCACCCATCAAGCCTACCAACAAAATAGAACACCCAATGCACCCAGACCAAACACAAATTTTGAAGGAAAACCACCCAACGTTCGCACCCCGTTGGCTGAACCCATACCTCAAGTATACGAAAGGCTGCGAGCTGCAGGCTTAATACAACCGATTCCGGAAAATATTCCTAACCCTATCCCGAAGTGGTAAGATGAGAATAAGCGCTGTGTATATCACTCCAATAGCCCTGGACACGATACTAAAAGTTGACACTCCCTCAGGGACAAAATCGATGGGTTAATTAAAGAAGTGGTAATTCAGCTAAGGGGTACGGCCCCAAACGTGCATGATAACCCCTTGCCAAACCACGGCAACGCCAATGTGCACTTGATAACTTTAGATGAAGAGTACGACTTGGAGGGGACCATCCGATCAGTTCGAAGTGAAAGAAAAGTTGAACCTTCTGATTTTGTCGCCCCTGTTGCCAATATTCGAAAGAAAGAGGTATTTGAGCTGGAAAGGGCACCGCCAAAACATAATGGTTCAATCATAGTTGCTCAGATGCCCGGTTGGGAGCCACCGATCAGAGCAGATCGCAAAGAAATTGGGAAGCAGGCCATAGAAGTCACTGTCGCATGTATAACCAGGTCAGGGAGATATTACGCGTCTATAGAGGCAGTCAAAGAGGTACCACAAAAGAAACCCATGACAGAGGCTGAGGTTGAGGAATTTTGGAGGAAGATGCCCACTAAGGAATAATCTGTCGTGGAGCAGTTGAAGAAAACATCAGCACATATCTCTCTATTTTCACTGTTAATGCATTCGGTCCCACACAGGGTGGCGTTATTGGAAGTGCTGAAAGATGCATATGTTCCAGAGGGTACAAAAGACGAGAACTTGACAGCCTTAGTCGGACAAGTGCTAGAGGCCTGCAGAATCACCTTCCATGATGATGAGTTTCCTGCTGGGGGTGTCGGACATAATCTTGCATTGAATATCACCATCCAGATCGGGAACAAAATTGTTTCAACAGTGTTGATTGACGGCGGCTCGGCCGTCAATATTTGTCCCATGTCAACTCTGCTGAAATTAGGGACATACTGTAGGAGAATTCGTAAAATTCATATCAGGGTCAAAGGTTTCGACGGAGTCCATAGGGGTGTCGAGGGAGAAATTGATCTCACACTGCTGATCGGACCTGCAGAATTCGTCGTAGAGTTTCAGGTATTGGATATTGCCACATGTTACAATCTGTTGATAGGAAGGTCATGGATTCACGAGGTTGGTGTAGTCCCGTCCACCCTGCATCAGCGCCTGAAGTTTATATGGAATCACCGCGAAGTGGTAGTACTTGGGGATGAAAAGGGAAACACCAACACAGATTATGCAGTCCCTGTCATAAAGGACATAAGACAGTTGGATGGTTCAGTCTTCCATGTTAACGAGATCAAGAGCGTCAGCAGGGCCAGACCGTTGCAGCTACCTCGTTCTCTCACAATGGTAGCCAAGGAAATGTTAAGAAATGGGTTCGAGCCCGACAAAGGTCTTGGATCCGGTATGAAGGGGATCACAGAGTCGATCCAGCTGTCTGGGAAGGACACTTTTGGTTTAGGGTACCAGCCCACCTCGAAGGATTTGGTGACTGCGAGCTTCCAAGAAAAAGGAGACATTCATTTGCCTAGGCCCATTCCTCCCCTGAGTCAGTCATTCGTCAAAGCCTGCACCATCCAGATGCTGAAAGAAGATGATCCAGAGGATCTTGCAGCAGGGTTCCAGAATCTGTTCATAGATGAAGATGAAGCAGAATGTTGTGTGATTCTATAGGATCACGATGAAGACCCCACCATTTGGGATGCAGAGCATGGATACAACCTGAATAATTAGACTTGCACCCCTGTCATGACCTTCCGAAGAGCTTGCGATCATATTAATAAACCTGTCGATAATGCAATATGACATGTAATGAAACCAGTGAAAAAAGCTCAAATGGTGAACATAACCCCGAAGAACAGGAAGAAGGTCCACAATCAGAGCTTGGTCAAGAGTTGGAAAACTTTGAGAATAGGCCTAAACCGAATTTAGAAGAAACTAAGTTGATAAACTTAGGCGATGAGGAAATTGTAAAAGAGACTAGGGTCAGCGTCCACCTAAGTATCATATAGAAGAAAGAGTTAATTGAGCTCCTGAAACACTACACCGACGTATTTGCTTGGTCGTATGATGACATGCTAGGGTTGAGTACGGATATCGTCGCACACAGGCTACCTATTGAGCCGTCTTACCTTCCTGTAAAACAAAGGACAAGAAAGATCAAACCGGACATGAGTTTGAAAGTCAAAGAGAAAGTGTCTAAGCAGTTCGACGCAAAGGTAATTCGAGTCTCAAAGTACTCTACTTGGTTAGCAAATATTGTGCTGGTAAAGAAAAAAGATGGAAAGGTCTGAGTATGTGTGGATTATAGAGACCTCAACAGAGCTAGACCAAAGGATTACTTTCCTCTTCCAAACATTCATATACTCATCGACAATTGCGCAAAACATGAACTACAGTCGTTCGTTAATTGCTTTACTAGTTATCATCAGATCCTTATAGCAGGGGAGAACGCCGAAAAGACAGCATTCACTACCCCGTGGGAGGTGTATTATTATCGAGTAATTTCGTTCGGTCTCAAGAATGCAGGAGCTACATATATGAGAGCCGTGACTACCATCTTTCATGACATGATCCATAAGGAAATTGAAGTCTATGTGGATGATGTTATCATCAAGTCACGAAGATCGGAAGGCCATTTGGCAAACTTGAAAAAGTTCTTTGAGCGGCTAAGACGGTATAATCTGAAACTGAATCCTACAAAGTGTGCATTCGGTGTCCCTGCTGGGAAGTTGTTGGGTTTTATAGTGAGTAGGAGAGGGATTGAGTTGGACCCTTCGAGAATAAAGGTCATACAAGGTTTACCTCCTCCGAAAAGCAGAAAAGACGTGATGAGCTTCCTTGGTCGTCTCAACTACATCAGCAGGTTCATAGCTCAGTCCACCGTGATATGCGAGCCGATATTCAGATTGTTGAAGAAGGATGCCGCTACTAAATGGACAACGGATTGTCAGCAGGCTTTTGATAAAATCAAAGAGTACTTGTCTAATCCGCCAGTTTTAGTACCACCAGAACCTAGGAGGCCTTTGTTACTATATATGTCCGTATTAGAGAATTCTTTTGGATGCGTGTTGGGGCAACACGATGAAACAGGGAAAAAAGAGCAGGCCATATATTATCTAAGTAAGAAGTTCACAGTATATGAAGCTCGCTACACTCTTCTGGAACGTACTTCTTGCGCATTAACTTGGGTTACCCAGAAATTCAGGCATTATTTATCAGCATACACCACTTATCTTATTTCAAGGATAGACCGGCTTAAGTATATCCTTCAGAAGCCCATGCCCACTGGAAAACTAGCAAAATGGAAAATTCTGCTGAGCGAATTTGATATCGTATACGTCACACAGAAGACCGTAAAAGGACAGGCATTAGCTGACCATCTTGCTGAGAATCTGGTCGATAAGGAATATGAGCCCCTCTGAACCTATTTTCCTGATGAAGAGGTATTGTTTGTCAGAGAGGATATCTCAGAGGATTACCCAGCTTGGAGAATGTTTTTCGATGGAGCGGCAAACTTTAAGGGAGTTGGCATTGGAGCAGTTTTGGTTTCAGAATCAGGTCAGCATTACCCGATCTCCGCAAAGCTCAGATTTCCATGCACCAACAATATGGCAGAATATGAAGCTTGCATATTGGGACTCAGAATGGCAGTAGATATGAATATACAAGAGTTACTGGTCATAGGTGATTCAGACTTGCTGATCCATCAAGTACAGGGTGAATGGGCAACCAAATATATAAAGATACTCCCCTACCTGCATTGTATGAAGGAATTGCAGAAGAAGTTCAGTAATATAGAATTCAAGCATGTCCCAAGGATCCAGAATGAATTCACTGATGCGTTGGCAATCTTATCCTCCATGATTCAACATCCGGACAAGAATTACATTGATTCGATCACAGTGAGTGTGTTGTAACAGCCTGCTTATTGCTCTCATGTAAATGAAGAAATAGACGGGAACCTTGGGACCATGACATAAAAAGATACCTCAAGACAGAAGAGTATCCGGAAGGCATAACCAACATTCAGAAGAAAACACTTCAAAGATTAGCAAAACCATTTCTTTTTTAATGGGGAGGTTTTATACCGAAGGACTCCAGATCTGGGCTTATTGAGATGTGTCGACACTCAAGAGGTGAGCAAGCTAGTAGAAGAGATACACGGAGGGATATGTGGACCTCATATGAATGAATTCACTTTGGCGAAGAAGATTCTGCAAGCAGGTTATTTTTGGATGACGATGGAAACAGATTATATCCGCTTTATGCAGAAATGTCACCAGTGCCAGATTCATGGGAATTTGATTCGAGTACCTCCGAACGAACTTAATGTGACAAGTTCTCCTTGGCCATTGATGCGCGATTTATACACATGCTTAATGCAAGTGCACGTATCGTTACAAGTAATATAGTCTAGGTAAGACCGAATATCGTCCTCAGGGACTGGTTTTCAAGTACCGATTATCTACGCTTTAGTTTCTATTTGGTTAACGTTAATTGGTTTGGATTTTTAGACTAATAATGCAGGAAATAAACTAATTAAGAAAATACTTTGAATTAAATCAGTTATGATGGAGAATTAGGGCTTCCAAGATCATCAATTATCCATTCTATTCAATCATTAATACAATTAAACTGACTTCTTCTTCTACGTTAAGATAGCAGGTTAACTAAGCCGTTTTATACTTCTGTTAAGGTAATATAAAGACTCAACCCCAATGGAGAACACTTCTATCTTTCGATGACAAGATTGACTACAAAGGAGGATTAAGAGCAATAACCTATTAAGCTACACAAGTATCGGGCTACTTTCGTCCACGATTTAAACCTATGTTTATTCAACTATAGCATATTCACAATCTCCCCTTTCGAACTTCGATTAGAACTCATATAAGTGATGATAACTAGTGATCAGTTAATTATCAAGCAATCAAAACAACTATTGAATAAATCTTAAACAAGTGAAGAAGAAACCAAACTAATATATTAATTCATGAATAGAGTTTCAAGTGAATCACAAGGAAATCCCTAATAAAGTAATTAGCTCCTAGCCATAGTCACACTAAGAACTAATACAATCTCCATACATGAACTGAAATAAACAAAGCAAAAGAAAGAAAAGAAAATACTTGAAAAGCCTCAAATCTTAACCTCCTAAGTTGTGTTGTATGTACAATGGATGGATGAATCCCCCCTCTAGAGAATGATGTAGAGAATATATATAGCCCAAGAATCCTTTAGGTCAAGGGTTAGGGATTATGTAGGTAGGAAAGGTTATCCCTTTTGGACCCTGAAAACGTGTCAAATTTGGCCCAAAACGTCAAAAATACCGCGTCGGCGTCGTGGCCCTGCAGTCGGGCGCCACAGCGCCTGAAAATCAGAGAGTTTCGGACAAATTTAGTGGTTGGCGCCGCGGCGCTGCTGCCAAGCGCCGCGGCGCCGGTGGCGTTTTTTCGGTGGATCTTTGCTTCGTCGTCCAGTTTTCATCCGGGCTTCGTCTGATCTTTTCTATACTTCCCGGGACTTATTAGACTTCATTTATTGGCCCCTTTAAGTGTGCAATTCCATCTCAATTAAGCTCATTTCATCTTCTTTTCGTGATTTCTCCATTTCTAACCGCTGTGACACAAAAGAAAGGAAAACGACCCTAATACTATACTAAACATAAATAAAATGAGTAAAATACTAACTAAAAATGACTCAAAAGGTGTATATAAAATACACCGATCAAACACCCCCAAACTTAAACTTTGCTCGTCCTCGAGTAAAGCTCAAAATAGAATGAATGACACAAAATAAAAGAAAATAAAATGACTCAAAGACACTGATCAATTTGTCGCACAATTGTCACTTAGAAAAGCATGAAGGTTAGTAGGATAATATGCAGGAACATATAACATGAATTTTTAGCATTCTAAACACTCAAGTCAGATATTTCGCAAATTCAATTCAATCATGCTCAATGGATGTAAAAATACCTAACTATGCATGTCAATTTCAAAATTCTATGGAATGTTCACTTGCTATTCTCCACTAATCATGGATACACATACTAGAGATCTTCAGGACTTTTCAAGGTTGTAATATAGGCTTAGGCAGGGGTAGGTAAAAATAGGCTTTTAGGCTCAATCTTACGTACCATAAGCTCTTTTGCTTTTCAATTCTTCCCTTTTCTTTTTTATTCTCTTTTTAACCTCATACCTATCTTTCCCTTCTTTTGTTTTGAGAGAATAAGGTGTATGATGAATAGCAGGCACCCCCAAACTTAGGCTTTTGCCTATTTATTATTATTTTTTTCACTGAGGTGCTTCAAAATTGTTCAATCTCTTTTGTCTCTTTTTCAACACTTTATATTCCAATCATCTCAATTTTTTACTTATGACACAAATATGGAATTATAGGATGTCAAAGAAAGATCTTATTTTTGGCTCAAAGGGCTGACTAGGGATACAATTGTAATGTTAGGGATAGGCAAAGAATGGTAAGAAAGGGCTAACAAAGAAATGCCTGAGTCATCTCTCTAACATGCATATCCTAACTATTTCGCCTCAAATAGCAAGCAAGCAGACACATAGGTTTAATCACTAACAATGCATAAATCAAGCAAGATACCCCAAATAGTTTGACTTCATGAATTTTTGGCATATCTAACCTAAGTTTTCAGATTTTCTGCTTCTAATTCCATTACATTATCCCACTTTACTTCATTAGGCGTTTCAAGTAACTACAACATGCATGATCTTAAAAAAAAATTATGACTCAAAAATACTCAAAAACACACAAAACAAATCATAAAGACTCAAAACAATAAAACAAAATATAAGACACCCCCCCCCCAAACTTAATCGACACATTGTCCCCGATGTGTGAAGACTAAAAATAGGGACAACATACTGACACAACGCAGCGGTCATAATGGAGGTCTGGGAGAAAACTTTTTGGAATTTGCACTGTGTTTGACTCTCGGAACTTTCGGCGCCACGGCCCTGAGATTAGGCGCTATGGCGCCCCAATCTGACTCTCTGAAGTTTTAGCGCGATTACAGAGCGATGTGGCGCTGACGACGGCTTTTCCTTTTTTTCAGCGTTTTTGCTCCTTTTTCCTCAGAGTTAGATTTCAGTCCACCTGTCATCCAACAACACAAAACAAGAACCCAAGACCGTGAGACTGTTCAAGACAAAATAAAACAAACTAAAGACAAAAATCAAACTAACATAATTAAAAACATTGAGTTGCCTCCCAACAAACGCTGTCTTTAACGCCTTTTAGCCGGACGCAGTTAACCTTTACGAGTGCCCATTGGATCCTTCTACGAACTGCTTGCAATCCGCATAGTTATTGTTGCAGGTCTCACTTATTCTACAACAATCTTTTCAACTAAGGGCTTCAGATATAAGATTATCCCCCAAGTACACAAGACATGCTTGTCTTCTAGGCTCTCTATAATGTAGGGATCAGTGAGATTTCCAATATCTCTCAACTCTAGGGGGTGCCCTTGATGGTATGGACTTCCTATTTGGGGATCAACAGTGACCGCTGGTGGTATTTCTTTTGCAATAGGTACAGAAAAAAGAATTTCCAAAGAATCCAAAAAGGTGAATAATTGGATCTCAGTAATCTTTTCCTTCTCTACACCAACTATCTCGCCAGATTCCTCAACAGCTGGGTGTGGTTCAGGTTCCTCAATTTGATTATCACTTCCCACAACGGTGTCGCTAGGCAGACTTTCTTGAAGTGTATTGTTCATCCTATCCATTAGTTTCCCTATTTGTGTCTCCAAATTTCTGAGGGACACTCTTGTCTCATCCGTGAACTGAGACTGACACTTGGTGAGCCTGAGTATGCCTGCATGCAATTCATCTAGATCTTCTTCTAGAACCTGTGGGTTAAGCTGTTGTTGATGAATTTGCTGCCCCTGATAGAAGTAGTAGTCCATGGACATGTATATATATATATATATATATATATTATTTTATTTTGAATTTAACCTGTAAAAAAACAACAAAAAGTGATAAAAAGATGTTCGCAGAACAAGTTTCTAACTTGTTCTTGGAGCAACCAAATTAGAAATAAGAATAGATAAATCGATATTGAAAGTACGTCAGTCCCCGGCAACGGCGCCAAAAACTTGATGCGCAATTTATAAACACGCTTAACGCAAGTGCACGTATCGTTACAAGTAATATAGTCTAGGTAAGACCGAATATCGTCCTCAGGGACTGGTTTTCAAGTACCGATTATCTACGCTTTAGTTTCTATTTGGTTAACGTTAATTGGTTTGGATTTTTAGACTAATAATGCAGGAAATAAACTAATTAAGAAAATACTTTGAATTAAATCAGTTATGATGGAGAATTAGGGCTTCCAAGATCATCAACTATCCATTGTATTCAATCCTTAATACAATTAAACTGACTTCTTCTTCTACGTTAAGATAGCAGGTTAACTAAGTCGTTTTATACTCCTGTTAAGGTAATAGAAAGACTCAACCCCAATGGAGAACCCTTCTATCTTTCGATGATAAGATTGACTACAAAGGAGGATTAAGAGCAATAACCTATTAAGCTACACAAGTATCGGGCTACTTTCGTCCACGATTTAAACTTATGTTTATTCAACTATAGCATATTCACAATCTCCCCTTTCGGATTTCGATTAGAACTCATATAAGTGATGATAACTAGTGATCAGTTAATTATCAAGCAATCAAAACAACTATTGAATAAATCTTAAACAAGTGAAGAAGAAACCAAACTAATATATTAATTCATGAATAGAGTTTCAAGTGAATCACAAGGAAATCCCTAATAAAGTAATTAGCTCCTAGCCATAGTCACGCTAAGAACTAATACAATCTTCATACATGAACTGAAATAAACAAAGCAAAAGAAAGAAAAAAAAATACTTGAAAAACCTCAAATCTTTGCCTCCTAAGTTGTGTTGTATATACAATGGATGGATGAATCCCCCCTCTAGAGAATGATGTAGAGAATATATATAGCCCAAGAATCCTTTAGATCAAGGGTTAGGGATTATGTAGGTAGGAAAAGTTATTCCTTTTGGACCCTGAAAATGTGTCAAATTTGGCCCAAAACGTCAAAAAATACGCGTGGCGTAGCCTGCGATCGGGCGCCACGGCGCTGAAATCGAGAGTTTAGGACAACCGATTAGTGGTACGCGGCCTGTGGCATTTTCGGTGGTTCTTCGCTTCGTCGTCTAATTTTCATCCGGACTTCGTCTGATCTTTTATATACTTCCCGGGACTTCTTAGACTTCATTTATTGGCCCCTTTAAGTGTGCAATTTCATCTCAATTAAGCTCATTTCATCTTCTTTTCGTCATTTCTCCATTTCTGACCGTTGTGACACAAAAGAAAGGAAAACGACCCTAATACTATACTAAACATAAATGAAATGAGTAAAATACTAACTAAAATGACTCAAAAGGTGTATATAAAATACACCGATCAGTCATTCGCATCTTGGGGCATGGATATCATCGGCCCTATCGAACCCACTGCCTCAAATGGGCACAGATTCATCTTCGTAGCAATTAACTATCACTAAGTGGGTAGAAGAATCATCACACAGATCAATGATGAAGAAAGTAGTAGTCGACTTTGTTCGCAACAACATCATCTGCAGATTTGGCATTCCTGAGTCTATCATCACAGACAACGGAGCCAACCTCAACAGTGGCCTAATGCAGGACATACGCGAGAAGTTCAAGATTATCCACCTTCAATTCCACCCCATATCGCCCGCAAATGAATGGCACAGTCGAAGCAGCTAATAAGAATATCAAGAGGATCTTGCGCAAGATGATTAGCAACTACAAACATTGGCATGAGCACCTACCTTTCGCCTTACGGGTTCTGGTACTACTATTAGGACCTCTATCGGTGCGGCGCGTATCTTTGGTATATGGAATGCAGGCGACTACCAGTAGAAGTGGAGATACCATCTTTTAGAATTATCCAAGAGGCTGAGTTGAGCGAAGCTAAATGGGTGCAAAGTCGATACGAGCAGTTGATGTTGATTGATGAAAAACGGATGAATGCAGTTTGTCAGGGGCAGCTTTACCAGAACAGGATGGTCAGGGCTTTCAACAAAAAGGTAAGACCGAGGACATTCAAGCCAGGACAATTGGTGCTGAAACGCATATTCCCTCATCAGAATGAGGCTAAAGGGAAATTCGCACTTAATTGGCAAGGGCCCTACATGGTTCATCGAGTAGTGAGTAGCTTTAATCTTAGATGAGATGGATGGCGAAGTATGGCCTAAAGCTATCAACGCAGATGCGGTAAAGAGATACTACGTTTAGGAGCATTTGTTTTCCATGTAACTTCATTTCCATTGTAAAAACGATGCGTTCCCTCAGTGGGATATGCATAGGGCCCATATAGGGTCTCGCTGCTTCAAATTAGAAATCCCCTTAACTTGTAATTGGAACTACGTTTGACCTGATTCCCTTGGCGGATACGTAAGCGACCATAGCGGCATCGGTCCCACCTTTAGAAATTTTAGCCTTACCCAATTTCGCTTGTAATGAACTACGTCATGACCTGATTCCCTCATGGGGATACGTAGGCGGCCTAAATCGGCCTCGGTCACACCATTAGAAATCTTCCTATTGGCTCGCGTGCAACAGAATGTGTTTGATTATTCCGAAAAGGGATATGAGCAATTCCCGCCAAAGTTAAGTCTTTCCCACACGCCCCGCATAACTAAAACTGAGACAATTTTGGAAAACACACCGTGAAGAGATCATAATAAGGATTCTAGATAAGGTGTTCGTTTGGTCAGATTATGTGTCATATTCGGCAAATTCGACAAGGCTTTTATACCTTATACGCATGTCATCTAAATGTTTTATTTTTAAGATGTTTTATGCACACCTCATGAAAATGTTTTGTTTGAAAATACTTTTGGGACACGCTACGTCAAAATGTTTGCTACCAAATATCTCAACGAGATCAGGCAGGGGTTACAGGTCCAAACAAATCAGGCGTACGAGCAGAAAAGATCAAGGCCGCAAAATCAATACGAATCGACCCCCCCCCCCAAATGTTACACCCCGTAAATTCAAGAAGATAAGATAAGAACATACCAAGGAATATAAGATTTGAAAGTGGAAAGATAAGTGGACAAACATGTGTTGGACGGATTTTGAGTCTACCTTGGAGTGTTGTACCCCAGTTGTTAAGAATTTCAAGGTGTTTAAAAAGCCTAGTGTGTAGTCCGTTAAATCTAGTTCCCAACGCAACAAACCGTTCGTCGATAGGACATCGGAGTCAAAAGTTATGGAAGTTTCAAGTTTGGTGCGCAGTCAGGCAAAGCAGTGGTTTCGGTTCAGGGGTACAGCGCCGCGGCGCCGGTTGTACTGGGGGTTCGCAGGGGTTGCAGCGCCGCGGCGCCGGAATGCAGGGCCGCGGCGCCGGAATGCGGGTAATTATTCTCTGAAGTGGAAGCGCCGCGGCGCCAAGGCGGGATTTTTCTGCGGTAAAGGGCGAAAATCAGGGGATATTTTGTTAAAAGCCTATGGGAGGGTGACAAGTGTCCCTCCCATCCTTTTGACCAGGAAAGGGGCCTATTTTAGGGCCAAGTCTTGGAAGACTTGGCCATTTCATCTCAAAACCCTCCCAAGGAAATCCTCTCCCTTTCTCTCTAGTTTTTCTTGAAGAAAACCTAGCCTTAGGAAATTGTTGGAGCGGCGGCAAGAAGGCAAAGTGTGGGTGAACTTGTGGAAGCGCGGGGGGACGATTTGACGGTAAAGAAGTGGAAGAAAAAGGGCTTTTGTGGGCTATTCCGAAAGGTAAAAGTTTCCTCTTCTCTTGGATTTGAGTTAATACTTGTTATAGTAGTTTAGAAATGAGCCTGAGGCTGTTATAATTAAGTTTGAATAGATTTGGATCTTGTTGTCTTGTTGAAAACCGAAATGGGCATGTTAGCCTTAAGATTGTAACTTCAATTGGATTACTAATTTAGACGTCACATGTTGTAAAGGGGGATTTTAGTTGTTGAAGATGTCTAGGGCTAGATATCATGTTAGACCTAAGAACTTGGATTGGAAAAGAGTTGAAAGGGGTTAGGATTGGTTATATTGTTGGCCAAGAATGGCATGGAAATTATTGGGTTATTTTGTGTTATTGTGGGGCGGAATTTTACACGTATTGTTAGGCGTGTAATCCCCTTGTATTTGCTGAATTAATTGAGCCTTAAATGTGGCGTTTGGTTGTTGAATTTCGGCCTTGAAAACGGTGGCATAGTAGGTAGAAACAAAGGAAGTGCCGTCCAAATTTCCGTAGAATGTAGGGACCTTGCACTTAGTTATTCTACGTTCGAAGCTAGAGATTGATAGACGTTTTATGACCCTTATAGGATTGAAGTACTACGAGTAGCATATTCTACTTAAGGGAGATAGTACTGTGGAGCATTTTGCTAACCGTCGATAATCGTCGCGAGGTATGTGATTCTTCCTATCCTCTTCAGCATGATTATTTGTGAAATATATAGTGCAGTAGATGCACGTGTGTTAAAGGAATTTGATTTCCCTTGTTGTGCCTTGACTTGATATGAAGTGTAAAGGTCTTGATTGTTTGAAAAAGTAGGAAAATCTTATTCGTTAGTAATGGGTACTCGGTGGTTAAAGTATAAGCCCTCTTGGTCTCATAAGGGCTTATAGTTGTAATTGGTTGGTTTAAAACATAAAGTATTATAACGGCTTTATGGGGAGTTTGTTATAACCACTTTATGTAGGTAAAAGAATGGTTTGTTGATTTCAAAAGATAAGAGACTTGACTTATAATTGACATAAATGGTGTTGAAAAGTGTGAAACCTCATTCGTGAGAAATGAGTACTTGGTTTTTAAAAGAAAAATGTTGCATAAATTTCGGAAATGGGAATAAGAATCGAACAAGTCAATGCAGCGTTAATAAAGGAAAAAGTAATGACAATTAATTATATTAAAACCAGTAGAAACCTCCATCTGCATAGAAGCTAAGATAAGACAAAATTGTATTACATTTCCTAGATCATGGCTGCTCTAATAAGAATTATTGTAATCAAGTTTTGATCTTCTTAAAAATTCCAAAGTAAGGAACTCGATTTCTAAAAGAAAAGAGACTTAAGAATTTGAAGTTTTTTGGTTTAAAAGAAAGACATGGTTTTGTCTTGACTTGTTTTAAAACATAAAGTGTTATAATAGCTTTATGGGAAGTTAGTTATAACGACTTTATGGAAAATAAGAAATGGATTCATTATTGGATTTAGAATGGTAACTTGATTTTTGGGAAAAGAGAAGTAACTTGTTTTCAAATATTGAACTCTTTGTGATGGAAAAACATAAGTGGCTAGGTTATAAAAGGTAGGAGTACCTTGATCTTAAAGGGGTTAGATACTTGGGTTTTAAACGATATACTTGACGTTGTGTTAAGAAGTGTTTAAAGTACCTTGAGTTGTGTGTAACTTGCCTATGCTTGGTTGAGATAGCCTTGTTGTGCAAGGGTTTGATTTGTGCTATCGAGTCTCTCGATGGAGGGCCGACTATTTGTTATTTGTTTGGACATACTGACACGTTGGGTAGCCCACGGGTATGCTTCCACAGTGAGTATCCTCTTGTTATTTGTTTGGACATACTGACACGTTGGGTAGCCCACGGGTATGCTTCCACAGTGAGTATTCTCTTGTTATTTGTTTGGACATACTGACACGTTGGGTAGCCCACGGGTATGCTTCCGATGAGTATTATCTTGTTAGTTGTTTGGACATACCGACACGTTGGGTGGCCCGGGTATGCTTCCACGAGGATTGTTATCTTGTTATCTCCTTTGGGCATACCGACACGCGTTGGATGGTCCACGGTATGGGCCCACTAGGGCGGTTCGAGGGCCATGCTTATACCGAGGTGAGATCTTGCCGGCACGCGCCATTGTGCGGGTTAAATTCCCGGGTTGTATTTGAGTGATGATTTCACGGGCATGAGTCCCTAACTTGACATGACTGTTTATATGTTGTGTACTGTAGTTTGGTTATCATACATGTCTCCTGCTTTATATAGACTATTATGATTTCATTTACAGTATTTTTCAGTTTCACCTACTTGGTACCTGTTGTAATGACCTCCTTCGGGGGGCTGCGTTCATGCCGCAGGTTGAGGTACATAGCTTGCTGATCCGCACTCTTAGGATCGCTGTTCGGTTCTCGGAAAGCTCCATATCTCCGGAAGCTTGTCCTGTGGTACGGTTCCCTGAAGTTGTAGACTTTTGTATATTCAGGGGCATGGCGGGGCCCTGTCCCGTCATTATGGTTTTAAAATTCTTAAGTGCATGCTTTGTTGTGGGCGAGTTTGTAAGGGATATGCTTGTTCAAGTTTTCATTTATGTACAAAAAGGTAACCGTTTGGGTTAGCCTGTTTTCTTATTTCATTGTTTTCTTTCGTGAGTTTTTATTTCCGCTGGTTTTTCTCTGATGTTGTATCACTAGGGTGCCCGGGGTAAGGCACCAGTCACGGGCCCGAGGTCGGGTCGTGACACCAAACTCACAAGTTTTCTTTGAGTGCAGATTGTTTCCCATTAGTAGAAGCAGAAAATGCAATAATAAGGAAGAGACATGAGAAACAACAACGATACAACTTGGCAGTGATAAAGAAAGAGAAAGCGACAAAATGCGGTAAAGCAACGGTAGCGTTCGCGGCGATCCGGCAAGTCCGCGGAGACTACATCAGCGTCGGCGTTCGGAAGCATTCGCAGCATCCAGCAAGTCCGTGCATAGACTATATCAACAATCGCATCATTCAGCAAGCATTCGCAGCATCCAGCAAATCCGTGCAAAGACTACATCAGCAATCGCAGCATTCAACAAGCGTTCACAGCATCCAGCAAGCCCGCGCAGAGCATTCAGCAAGCATTCGCAGCATCCAGCAAGTTCGCACAGATACTGTATCAGCACTCGCAGCATTCAACAAGCATTCACAAGATTCAACACGTCCGTACAAGGACGAAATCCTAGCATTTGCAGCATCACATCAACACAACCGCCATCATATTTTACAGGACAATATTTCTACTCACACAGTTACATTGCTTATAAATTCATGTTTTATCATCTTGCCTTAGCAGTTATGCACTAACCGTTTGCTTAAGTCTTAGCATGCAGAAACATGAACACAACGTGGATTTTCTCTTACAGCGAACCGGGACAATTTGTTGGGGGGATAACCTTCCTAACAAATGACAGAAGCGGCCTCGAGCGTCGGTCCACTCATTCCACATCACCAATAAGCACAGCGTCATCATAAGTCGATACCGGTACACCCCTAAGTTCAAACCAGTTTATTTTTATTTTAATATCACGTCGACCCAGTGTCGTCATAACTCGACACTGGGACAATTTTGAATTTGTGTCAGCTTGTCTTAATTGCCCAGCATTTTAATTCTGAGGATCGAGATAAAATTGACTATAAGTCAACGTCTTTGTCTAAAGACTCTTCCATCATCCCCATACAAATAGAGACAAGTTGTTGAAACCCAATTTTGACCCTCACGTCCAATCATTAACTATAAAAGTGCACTAATTTTTTAAAATAAGTTTAACAATTTTATAATAATAAAATGCAACAATAAAAACATTAATACATGCATAAATAAGTGATATAATAATAGCACCGCATTTTATGTAGAGTATTAAGCATTTTTTGAGTCTCACGTCCGCATTCGCATAAATATTATTCATAGTTTAAGCCCTAATAATTTTAATACTAATAAATACGTAAATAAGTAATAATTTAATAATGGCATCGCGTCAAGCATTCCTTAAAATTATATCCACACTTATTAATAAGCAAACCAATTTCATAAGCAGATGAAACCCCCTAATTTGATTTTAATTTAATATCGCAAAATATGCATAATAAATAAGGTTTTAATAACGGCATCACATTTTAAAATATTAAGCACTAATTAAATAGCACGCCCGCATTTATTATTGTAATAATAAAAATCCAAGCTAAAACTAATAAAGCACCTAAGGTTGTATTAAAATAATTTAATAATAATTTAAACCCATTTATTTACCACTAATTAAAACTAACACCTAAAACTAATAAATAAAACCAGCCCAATATACCCCCATATTTTCGTCCAAGTTCCCCAAGACCAATTCCCATCCCTTAAATAAATTACCTGCAACCCACTACA
Organism: Przewalskia tangutica; assembly: GCA_029844215.1. Lineage (NCBI taxonomy): Eukaryota > Viridiplantae > Streptophyta > Magnoliopsida > Solanales > Solanaceae > Przewalskia > Przewalskia tangutica. Next base: position 114,200,913 of record CM056718.1, read on the forward strand.
TTTGGCCCAGAACCCGCGGCCCACTCCCTTTTAGCCCAGTTCATGTCTCGTCCAAATACCCCCTCCCAAACAAAAATCAACAAAAACCTAAAATGCTCTAGAGAGGGTCCGCCGCATACCCATCGCCAGCCAGGATTCTCGCCGGAGAATCCGGCGAATCAGCTCACGAATCAACTATCGTATCACTACAAATCGACACCCCTGTTCTTACCATAAAAATTGAACTGAATCAAGACCCAAATAGCACTAAAATCGTAACAAATCAGTACCAAAATCAGAACTTGCCTTACACCAAAACTTACCATAACTCAAAAACCTAAATCATGCTATAAATACCAATCGATTGGCACATTATAGGCATCGGGAAAATTTGGCAAAGATCCAGAAATCGGGAGAAAAATAAGCAAGAGGCAGTTAAAAAATTAGCATTCTAGGTGTTAATCACTAAGCTTCTAGAAACTTAGCAAGAAAAATAGGGATTCAGATATGGCAAAACCTTAGGGATAGTATCAAATATTACAGCTATAAACAACTCGATAGCATAACAACCAAGCCCCGAGTGAATCGACGACTTGATACGTTGTCTCGGTTCGCTGTCCGGAGAAGGTAAATCCATTCCTCTTTGCGAACCCTGATTTCATATTCGACTTTGTGTGCTTTGTATTATATTATCTGTTAGCATCATTTTAAAATGTTTTTTTAAGTCCAATTAAAGGAATGCCGATTATTGAGTAATCATTATGTTTGCATATGTAGCCTGTCCTCTATGTTTTAAATCTCATGTTGGTTCTAATGGTATGTGCCTCTGTGTTCGTCATGCCGAGTTGAAGTCGATATAATATCCAACTCAGTTTCTCTAGGCTGCTTCGTGGCATCTGTGTGTAGAGTCAATACTTTGCTATTCTGATTCCGTCATATGCATATTACGTCGTGACCAGCAGTTGTTTAGGTTCGAGTAAGCAGTCGTTAAACTCTTAATTACATCTGAACTCATGGATATCTGAAGGATCTGGGAGTGGTCGTCTAATGAACTCCATCCTTGTCAACTTGCTTCTTAAGGAATGAGTTACATGAACTGGGTGTCGATTTGTATACCTTGTGATTTTCCTAGAGCAGTCTCTTAATTCTGATCCTGAATAACATGTTAACATCCACCTATAATTTTCAGTAACCTATTTGAAACTGGATGCAGCCTGGAGTGTTTGTTTGCTGGCCAATATGCTCTGTCCTATGTGTCCCCACGTGTTAAATTTGTTACACTCTAGCTATCAATATGTAGGATTACTCTTTGTTTGTTTGATTTGAATTGAATACCTATACTTATATACGTGATGTACATTTGCTCAATTAGTTATACGCGCCTAAATGTATCCTTATCGTGAATATATAATGGTTTGTCCTATCTCATATCTGTATCTTTGCATTATGAGTGGTTGACTGAACATATACCTTTAGATAGCCTGTCATTAAGAGGTTAAATTGTTGTTCTGTTGAGTCGGCCTTATTCTCCCTTTGAATCTGGAATATCACGTTTCGGGGCTTTTGTTCTTTTCGTATTGGCCTATTGTTTGCATCACTCGTCTTCCAGAATTTAAGAACAACATATGTTTAAATTGTCTTATTCTCCTTGTCTGCCTATTGTGATTGATAATGTTTCCTTTCTTTGACTAAAGTTGTCCGCTGTTTTTTTTGTATAATGATTGAACAAATCGTATGTATGTGTGTGCATTTGGTGTCTTGATCGTTTACATCAAAAAAATTATTCGGACATGTACTAATCCTTATCATTTTATTTTCCACATGAAATGCATCGGAGCAAAAATGAAGAGTCTCAGGGTGAGACTCATCACGACTTTCGTCAATGAAGGCCCGCATCTACATCCATCGCGTTCCCTCCTCGGCAATTCCTAGAAAAACAAAATAGGACGAAGTCATCCACTTCAATTCCTTTACTCTCTTAACCCCCTTGCCGCATGTTTATGTCTTTATTTGTTTATTGTAATTTTATCATCTAACTTTGTAATCAACAAGATATCTTAAGCAATTAGCCTTTGAACATATAAGGTGGGAAGATAATTAGAAATGCACTTCTAGTTATTTATGCTAGGCTTGTCATGCACGCCTAATTTCTTGCCTAACCATTAAAATTTCCTATCTAATCATAAGGTTAATGCATAACAAAAGAAATTGGTTTTCTTTTAAATCACTAAATGATATTATAATTCATTTCATAAAAAATTATCTTCTTATTATCAATGGTAAAAAATATAGCATCTTTATATCATACCTTGCATATGTTAATCAAAATTGATTTTTTGCAAAATGAAATGCATATCTTTAGTAAATACATCAAATTTGCATCATTTTTTATAAATGCGTACTTTTAAACTTTACGTATATTTTTGTAGCATTAGTCTTATAAATCTTTTATTAAAATGCATTCTTTTATAAAACACTTACATCATATTTTAAAACATGCATTTTCTCTAACATAATAATCAACCTAGGTTTGAACGGACAACCGCAAGTTAGCGGATCTTAGAGGATGTCTAACTCCCTCTAGATTAATAAAGAACATTTGCCCAGAATCTCATTAAAGTTTAGCAGACCAGTTTTTGGAGTTAGTGTTGACTTTAACCTAAGTTGACATTTAGGTGTCCTAATTCACCCAAATAATTAGGTGGCGACTCCGCGAACCCTTTTAGCAATGTTAGCATTTTTTACCTTTTAGCAACCCACTTCTAGCATTTAGCACATTTTTAGCATTTTAGCACCTTAGCGTTTTTTTATTTTATTTTCTAACATTCTTAAGCAGGAGTTTTATAATGTCGCGGTCGAAAAAGGGTGTGACGCCCCGAAACCCGGGCCCGTCACTGGTGCCTTACCCCGGGCACCCTAGTGATACAACATCAGAGAAAACCAGCGGAAATAAAAACTTTACACATGAAATGAGAGACATAAATAAATAAACAGGCCAACCCAACCGTTGCCTTCAGTATATACATAAAACCCGAACAGTTATCCTTTTTACAAACCCCCCCACAACAAGCGATTACTCTGCACTTAAGATATCTGACAACTATGACGGGACAGGGCCGCCATACCACGAATGTACAAGTACCTCTGATGCAGGACTATACCAAAAGATAAGCCTCGGAGGAACGGAGCTTCCCAACGCTGACTGCGACCACATGGCGAGGATCAACCAATCGTGTACCTCTACTGCGGCGTGAACGCAGCCCGAAGGAGTCGATCTGGCAGTACCAAGTATGTGAAATCGAAAATCGTAATGAAATCACATTTCATCATTTTATAAAACCATTTCGCAATAAGTAAACATTATGTCAAGTAAGGGCGCGATATCCCGAATAATCACTCACACATAATTATGGGTCTCACGCCCATAATACCACCCCTGCCCGTGGAACTCATTCCTCACTGCCGGCAGTACATGATGTAAAACAACACCCATATGTGAACCTGAACACTAGATCCTTCCTGCGTCATCAAAAGCCGACGGGCGAGTAGAATAGCCAACTACGGTCAAAAGCTAGTCATATCCCATCACGGGCAAGGTACGGAAGCCAACTACCGATCCAAAGCTAGCCACGAATCGCCGAGGCAAGTATCTTAAGCTAACGTCTAATAGCCTACCGTCTCACAAGATATGGCCGAGGCAAGTATCTTAAGCTATCTACCGAGGCTCTGGTACAGAAAATGACGAACAAGTATCTAAAGTGTGCACGAACCACACGCATAAACCAAGCCCGTGATCGCCGTCACCGCGGCAAGCTTCATGGATTAGCGGTCCATGGACTAACAGTATGAACCTCACAATGACCGCATGCCCCGGCATCTTACCTCGGAAGTCATGGCCATGAAACCATCCTACTGGACGCATGCCCGTGGAACATCCATCACGTCGGCGTGTCAAAGGAAATAAATCGGATGGCCCCTCCCAGAGTCACGACGATCTGAAACAACCGATCGATACTCAAAGTGGACGCATACTCGTGGACCACCCAACGTCGGTATGTCGATCAATCAATCGGATAAGCGCCCTCCCAGAGTCACGGCGACATCAACAAAACACTTGCACATCAAAGACTATCACAACAAGCATAGGCAAGTTTAACATACATTCATTTTAATCAACAATCCGGTTTCAAACCCAAAATACTACATACTTTCTTCTTTCAAAAGACCTCTTTCTATGTAAAAGCCACGATACTAATACTGCGTAGTATATAAAGAAAACACGCTTTACTTTTAAAACCAAATTACTTCACCTTCGTAAAAATCTTTACAAGGCTTTTAAAATCAAGTACTCTATACTTTATAAACCAAGTGCTTTTCTTTTAGAACAACATCAAGTATACTCTTTTTAAAACCCAATTAACTTACTCTTTTCAAAACAAGTAACCTATACTTAAATCAAGTTACTTCTCCTTTTCCGAAAACAAGTCGTTATAAGTCAAGTCTCTTATCTTTCAAGATCAAGTCTCTTAACTTTCAAAATCAAGTCGTTTCTTTATCACAAAACCAAATCTTTCTTTTATCTTCATAAAGTCGTTATAACTAACTTCCCATAAAGCCATTATAACACTTTATGTTTTAAAACAAACAAAAATCGTTTCACACGCGTCGTCTACCGTACTATATAGTTCACAACAATCATGCTCAAGAGTATAGGAAGAATCACATACCTTTAGCTTAAACCACAAGCCAAGTCAAGTATGCCGCGTGAAAGATCCACCTATAACAACCACAATATATAAATCAACTTCTAGCACTCTCGTAGAATATTCTAAACACAAGATTCCTTATTCTACGTAAATTTCAAAGACACCTCCCCGCTATCACATAAATCTCCTCCTAACCGGGCCATTACCGGGCAACTCCTGGGATTACACGTCTAACCTGGACGTGTTCAAATATGCTTCACAATAATACTTACACAAGTCTCAGTAAATGCAGTCAATGTAAATACGATTCAATCCTTTAATCATCCTTCCAATATAATATACTCAAGTATAACTACTACAACATGTAATATCCAATTACAATAGGGGACATAGATCATTACCTCGATAAGCCCAAAATTATCCAAGTTATAAGTCGATCCCGAGCAACGTTTAGCTCAATCCTTACGCTCAACCCGCTCCAAGCGACCCTTAGAAGTTTCTAAACAACTTCTCTAAATACTTCCACCAAGCTAGGAAGATTTTTCTAGGGTTTCGTTTCTGGTATTGGAATAAAGTAGTATTTAGGGCTCTAGTATTGAAATAACTTTGGAACACTACTAGGGATACTAGGCCAAGGTATTTGGGATTATACAACAATACACCAAGTATTTTCTACACAAGAGGGAGGGGACGAAATCTACACAAAGGGAGGAAAACATTTGCTTTGGAAAGCTTTCAAGTGAGGATGATTTTACTCTTGAGCGAGGGTATTTATAGAAGAACCAAGGGTCAAGATCAATATAAGTGTAGGGTCAAGATTGGGCCATGTGTGTGTGGGTCCCACCACACCACATGGCCAAAGGAAAATGGTGCCAAGTGTGAGGGCCATCGGCGAGGACAGTGGCCTGGCCACATCCACCCCATTCGCCAAGTGCCACATGGGGTGACACGTGTCGCCCCAATTAAATCAAAATATTTCGTCTTAGAAAATATCCAAAATACTGAAATCTCAAAAACAAAGCGGGCCCCACAAAGCGTAAATTTCTCCGTGGGTCCACGTGACCATTTCTGAAAATAAAACCTCAAAATTCTAATATAATCCAAGAAGTCCAAATACCAAATCTGGGAATCCAATTCCCATTAACGAACCTTTTTCTTCACAAAAACCGGAACTTTTCCGTCGAAAAAAATCACATCTTCCTTTCTTTCCAAAATTTCTGTCGTATTCTCGTACGTACGTCCTCACATACATACCCTGGAACTACGGGGTATAACAAAGGGTGTGACACTAGTTGCATTAAGGATTGAAGAAAGTGGATAGTCGAGGATTTTGGAAGCCCTAATTCTTTCATAACTGATTTAAACTAAAGTATTGTCATAATTAGTTTATTTTCTGCAATTACTTAGTCTTAGTTATTAGATAAAAATACAATTCAATTAACGTTCACCAAATAGAAACCATAGCTTAGATAATCAGTACTTGATAACCAGTCTATGTGGACGATATTCGGTCTTACCAGACTATATTACTTGTGAACGATGTGTACGCTTGCGTGAGCAGTCGAAATATCGCTAACAGGTGTAACACCTCATTCTCAACTTTTGAGCAAGTAACTGTTGAAGACATGACGATCATGTGGTCTTTCATATCATCACTCTCATTTCCTAGGGATATCACCAAACTAAAGAGTCTTAATCACAACCCCTCTCAAATGAGTCTTTAAGTCATAGTTGTGATCTGACTTGTCCACACACCGTTATCACGGTGGCACATATAGTACCATACCACGCGACGTCAACCGCTTGAGTGTGAATTCAAGAACGTGCCCTTACTATCAGTGAGAAAATGAAACTAGGAATTTTGGACATTAAATTGAATCGCCTACGCACGATAAGAAATGAAAGAATGAAATTTTCCTATGTATCTTATAGCCTCTTGAGGATAAGTACAGATGTCTCAGTACTAATCATCATTACTCTACTAGACATTGCTCTTGTACTCATGAGACCGGTGAACCTAGGACGATACTCTGATACCAAGTTGTCACCACCCAATTTCACAATCATGATGACACCTACACAATTCACTGGGTAGGAGAATTGTTCCCTTTATTAAAATTTGTTTTGCATGCAAATGAGCCATACGCATATAGATATAAAGAGTTAACACACATACACAAATCAGTTAGTGCATATATATCTCCTAAATGCAAAAGAAAATTCAAGTTTCATATAATAACAACAAATAAGCATATATTTCAAATAGGAAAGATTAGAAGAATGAATGATGTTAACTCCCAGTACACACATGTTATCGGTATTCAGACTAGTCATGACCCATAGGGGACTCACGAGATCCATATACACGCAATGTATTTTATTTCTTGTATATTCATATCTAAGTGTATTCATCATTTTTTAGTGTAAATATTTGAGTGTATTTGCTCAATGTTCAGAGTAACTTTTACATCTCTAGCCCGAATTCATGGTTTTTTCTCCTTCTTGTATCCAGATCCGAGTGTATTTTATTTTTTGTATCTCCAAATCAGAGTGTATTTGTTATTTTTAAAGTGTAAATATAAGGTATATTATTTATTTGGTTGATTGTATTTTTGGACAAACTAGATGTATTTGACTGTATGTGTTGTTTGAATGATCTATATACATAAGTATTTGACTGACTATATTTGGAAACTGTGTATTTGAATACACCAGAATACACGTCAAACTGTGTATTTGAATACACTTAAATACACACGAAATAGCTATAACATAGCTACGAAATGTAATTAAGAAAACAATAGTTACGGTTGATTAGAAGCCGAGAAATTGTAGCTAAATTGTTATGTGATTAACAAAAAATATTTTATATTATAAAATTCTAACATTAATTATTTATTCATCATCAATAGCGTTTATATCTGGATTGGCAGTTACAATTTGAGTCTCAGCTGGCAAAAACTTGTTCTGCTTGAACTCCATGTCAGCTATGCCTCAATCTTAAATTAATAGGAATCAACTATATGAATTGTGCTCACATAGTTCAAGCATAGCTTACAGAAAAGTTGCTAAAGTCCATCCATTGATATTGGTGGTCTTACTGTAGCAATGAACGTAGAAGGAATTCCTTGCATGGCTTTTAACGTTTGGGTTCAATAATATCATTGAGAAATAGGAATTCGGGTTATCAAAGGATTTCCTGCCATTATTTCTAGTATGGAATGAGGCAATCATCCACTTTGGTACTGCTCTTTGTACACCAGAAGCCAATTATAAGAATACATTCTTGATAAGAAATGTAAGATGTATTTTTTTACAACATTGAATGAATGAACATTAATGAAGTCATTACCAACACAAAAGAAAAGGCAGTTCAATCAAACCAAAAACAAATCCCTTGATGGTTTTATACTCCTAATGCATAAAGCAGCGCAATGGAAGCTCCTACAACAGTGATTGGCCAGAGATGTATGGGTTGAGACAAAGTATTAGCACCATTCCCATTGCATTGGTCATTAGAACCACTGAAGCATCCAGGCCTAATTACTTTAGGCTCTCCTGCCCCCGTGGTAAAGCTGCTCTTCGGTTTGCCATTGCTGAAGAGTACACACCAGAAATAGGGGCCACCACCATCGGAGCCACTCACAGCAGCACCAACCTCAGTGTGATTCTTGCTATAGAGAATATCAAAACTCTTGCTATTTCTTATAAGGATATCGTTGAATGCTTCAGAAGGTTCGGCATACTTGGATTGGCACGCGAGAAATCTTCCAGTTATTTGAGCAAGCGATGACGCCTGCACACCACAGTTAGGGGCAAAAGTTTCGGCGAATTCAGATTCAGCTGGTTTCTTGCCATCTAACCCTCCAACTACACTACAATCACCTTGGTATGCCTTTATATATTGCAGAGCCAAGCATGCCAAGCCAGGGTTGCTGTATAAGGAGGATAATTTATTTGCAGTCCTGTTACTATTGACGGCAGCTACCAGCTGATCAGCAGGATTATCAGTTACCTTAGCTGTAATTTTTATCAAGAAAACAGATGTGTTAGAGGTTCATCGTAATGTGTTAGAGGTTCATCGTAAGGGCAATAATAGTAAGATCGAGACATTGTCACGATTTATGTGGCACGATTTGACTTGTCACGGATTTTAAGAAAGAAAACAAAGACTTTTGAAATTTGTGGTCCAAAACAATCCTTAGATATTTGTATAATGTTAAATTATTTTTAATTATAAAAAGGTGACATTTTATTTGGGACAGATTAAAAAGAAAAGTGTGTCACATAAATTGGACATAGAAGTAGAAGGCGGTAAATAGGTATACAAGGATATTTCACTGAAGGATCTACAGAATAAAGATACTGTACTTCCTTAATAGATCCAACAGTAAGATGGACCCAATGAATATATAGTGGAACACATTGACCATTAGTTCATTGGATAAACAAACACTGCAAGATCATTATCAACACAAATCTACTCAGCAAATAATCAAGAAACTATACAATTCAAGTAACAATGAGAAAACCAACTTGAAACATCAGATCACAAGAAAATATTTCTTTAACTATATATACAATGAGTGCTGGCTAGATAGTTAAGTAGCAGAACACAGATTAGAAACATTTATTCAAAGAGAAGAAAAAGAAGAATATTTACTCTGAACTTTAGCAGCAGAAGCTGAGATGAAGAAAATGCAGAGAAGAAGAAAGCATTGAGACATTGCCATTTCTTTGAAGATGTCGGTGGGGTGGGTGGGTGTATAGAGAAGCTAGCTGTTAAGCAGAGGGGAAAAACAGCTCTCTGTTTGTATGTCTACTTCGATCTGATGCTTTATAAAATCCACATCATACTGGAACTTAATTACTTGTAATGCCACCAACCGAATTTTCATTTTCAACTTATAAGAAAAAAAGTATGTAAAATGACCAACTACCCTTGATGAGTCCTAGAACCTAACTCTTTTTTTTTTGGTGAACTGGTTATTTTTATACTCCTATATTATTAAGGCATTACAAACTGAGTAGTAGTAGGAGATAGTTGGTCACTATCGGGGATAAGTTTCCAAAGCTTGCTAAGCTAGTACAAGATGATATACTACTTTGCTAGTTACTCACCCTTCCTGCTCATCATTGATAATGTTTTTATTGCAGTTTCAGGAGGGAATAACGTATTACATAGTTGATTACTGTTGGTAAAATTGGTGTATCCGAAAGGTTAAACAAAATATAATTGGCTGAATCGAGAGATGACTCTCTGTCTTTAAAATAAGATTGTCCCGTATATATGTTTTTACAGTAATGGACAATAGTCTTCCAAGATAAAACAACAATTAATCAACTGTACAAAGCAAATACAGTTGATTCTAGCGAACAACGTGAATACGAACAGATTGCTGATTTTGTTTATGTGTTTAGACCAAAACATAAGAAAGAATTTTTTGTTTATGTGTTCTCTGTTTTCGAACAAAGCAAACCGAAGATAAGAATTTTGTTTATGTATATTTGCGAACAAACAAAAGAGATGGGTTAGTGTTCTTTTCTCTGTTTCGATTAGAAGCAGAAAAGATTTTTCGTCATGTGTTTGTGTCGTCTCTGTGCATTTGCATTTGCATGTCTTTATAATATGAATAGAAGTGTCCAATTTATAGGATCAGAAAAAGGAGGCCAACAGTCATGTCTGTTGAAGTCTCCAACGTCTTGATCTGTTGAACAGGACTTGTTGAACAGGACTGTTGGAGTCTTCAACGTCTTGATCTGTTGAACGGTCATGACTGTTGGAGTTCCGAAAACTTCAGGGACCAAAATATAAATACTCCAAAAAGAAAGTTCCAAAATAGCCCAACAGCCCACGGCCCGTGACCCGAGCCTGAGACCAGACCGGACGGGCAGGCGGTGGTGGCGCGCGTGTGGAGCTTAGCCTCGAACCCAAGCTCACATAGGTCCTCTCCCTTCTAAACACATGAGTTACCCCTTGGGATCCCAAACCGTTACTCAAACTTAGAGTTTATATAATGCATAAACTCTCCTTCTTCTACCAATAAGGGAGATTTGTCATTTTTGGCCAAAAATGCTCCATCTTTTCATGTCTCAAACACCTTACTTTGTGTACCAGCATCTCTTTCATTTCTCAACGAAATTTGATGATACTTGACACTAACATTATCTACTTACTTAGTAGATTAAGCATGTGCGAATAAATGATGTTTCTGACATGCGTGTCCCACATGTTTAAGTCATTAAAGATGGGATAAACTCAATCTACATTAGTAAAATTTTCAACATTCCCCTCTTGAAATAGAATTGGTGCACACATGGTGAAAAAGTTCAGCAATCTTTTAGCGCAAAGATATTGCATCAGGAAAGGTAGCTATCACGACCCGACTCCGGGCCGCGACTGGTGCCCTACCTGGGCACCCCCTTCAGGTATACATCAGAGAATAGCAGCGAAACATACACAACACATAAACATGTTTAGACAATAAACATCACAGGCTAGCCGATAAGGCCGCCTTCCAGAAAATATACATAACCAAAAGTAAAGCAGTACAACTCTGTTCTTACAGTCCAAAACCACAAATGTGACTACAGACCTCTAGGAATAACAATTGTAGCGGGACAGGGCCCCGCCATACCCCTGAATGTACATAATATCCACAACATCAGGGACAACCCGTATCAACAGGCAAGCCTCCGGAGAAATGGAGCTTCCGACACCTGATCAGTGATCCTAAGAATGAGGATCCACCACCTGCTTACCCCAACCTGCGGCATGAGCGGTCCAGAAGAAATTCGATTACCTGATATGTACTAAGTATGCGAAACTGGAAAAATACTATAAATACATCATAAGTCTAAAACAAAGCCGGAGACATGTAAGATAATCAAAATTACAGTACACTGTGTCTTACTAACAATGAGAGTAACAAGTATAAACTTTACTGCATAAAAATAGGAGGCTCATGATCAAAGTAGGGTCACCCGCCCGTAGTATCATTAAGCAATCCTACTCCTGGGACTATTTCACCCGCATAGGTCCTACGGACCCATGATGAGCGATGCGCTCCGCGTGAGACTATTTCACCGCGGGACTATTTCACGCTTGGGCGGTGGGCCATGATGAGTACAAACGCCGCACTCGCATCATGGGTAGCAAATCCATGGAATTAGTAGTAACCCGGAACTTTCCCTCGTAAGAATAACATGAACTAGCACAACCGGCTATCATACATAACATAAGCGCTACCGGCTTATCATAACATAAGCAAGTTAAGAAATCCCCAAACTTCTTATTAACATAATTAATATATTCTATCATTTTAGTTTACTTAAGACACTAACATGTCATTTAAAAGAAAATCTGGGGATTCAACCCAAAGTACTACGTACTTTTACCCTTTTAAAAATGACTCCTTTTCATATAAAACTTCCAAGATACTAATAACCGTAGTATCAAGTCACAACTACTTTTCAAGACAAGTCACATTACCTTTTAGAAATATAATAGGCTTCTAAATCAAGTGACTTCTTTTCTTTTAAAACCTTAGGCAATTGATTCCTTAAAATAAATTTGCCTTTCATTAATTCAAGTCATTTATCTTTACTTATATTACTTAGAGTAAATCTCTCTTTTTAACTTTCCATAAGGCTAATATAACCAACTTCCCATAAAGTCGTTATATTAACTTTATACATTAGTAAATTACATTTTTCTATATCCAAGAGACTTATACGTTTAAAACGAAACAAGTATCATATACTTTAAAACACTTCAAGTCCCTTAACTTTGAAAACTAAGACATCCTTACTACTTTTAAACAAGTGAGTTAATCCCCTAACTCAATCGACTTGGACATTCTTAAAACAAGTAAAGGATATCAAAGTTTTGTACGTCTACCGTACTATATAAGTACAACCATTCATGCTCAAGCGATAGGAAAGTTCCACATACCTCTTCGGGTCAATCCACTCGCTAAGTCCAATATACCGCACGTAGTATGTCAACCTATAATGACCATATTACGTCCATTAACTTCTTACTTCAAACGTAGAATATAATAAGTGCAAAGTCACTAAATTCTACGGAAAATCGGACAACACTTCCTTTGTTTCTACATACTTTACCACCTTTTTCAAGGCCCGAATTCAATAACCAAACACGCCACATTTAATGTCCAACAATGTAGTTAACAATAGGGGATTACACGCCTACTAGACGTGTAAAATTCCGCCCCACAATTGATATCAAACTAGTACAAACTACAAGGCCAATTCGGCAACTTGAGATACAACAACACCAATTCTTATCCAATTTCCTTTTCAATCCAAGTTGTTTAGTATAATATGATATCAAGCCACAATCGATTATAACTACTACAAGCTTCAAGTAAGTAACATGCGATGATTCTAATTAACGTCCAAATTGTATTTAAATTTCAAATGGCTCATATGTCATTTCGGATTTAGGCTACAACAATCCATATCACTTATCAATCGTCAATACATATACTTCATGCTAGTAAAATGTAAGGCTAACAACAATATATAATCTTGTAACACTTTAAGAGAACAAGATTGTTACCTCAACGAGCCTTAATCCAACTTCAAATCCGAAGTCGCTCCCTAGCAACTTAGAGCCTCTTCTTGACAACAATCCTACTGAGACCCTTAGAATATCACAAACAACTTTCCTTTAATCTTCCAATCAAAACCTAGGAAAGAAACTAGGTTTTCACCTTGAGACTAATACGAAAACAATCTTTTTCCGGGTTCTTTCTATTGAGATACCCTTACAATACCCTTATGAACCTTGGTTTAAAGTGTGGAGCTTATTGGACAACAAACAAATTTTTTTCTCTTTTCTAGTTGATGAACCCGAGAGCCCCTAAGAGTGTTCTTCAAATTTTCTTGAAAATTTGGCTAAGTGTAGAAGTTGTCTTGCTACTAGTACTAATATATAGCAACATGGAGGGTCAGGATTTGCACAAATGTGTGGCTTGGATGAAATTCTCTTAAATATCAAGTCAAGTGGCCCCATTGACTAAGTCAATTATATCAAGCTCTACTACTTGCAAGACTTGGTCATCTTAATAATGGTCAAATGACCCTTTTACCCATGTTATTTTCGTCCAAGACCACTTAAGGGGTGACACGTGTCGTCCTCTCATTCGTCACAATATCCCGTTCTCCGACAATTCCATAATTTTGATAAATTTTTACTAGTCTCAAATCTTAACATTTGGGATTCTTACGTACGTTCTTAAAACATGTCCTGTAATTACGGGGTGTAACATTCTTCCCCCCTTAGAAACATTCGTCCCCGAATGTTCTTTCGGAGTCAAACTTATAATTAGCGACATAGTTTCCTTTTACAACCCCGACATACCAATAATGCCACACATGGCCACATAATAGCACTTAAGCAAAAATACATCAATTAACACTTGACAAGTAAGGGAAAATGAATTACCTGAAGGTGTAGGGAATAAGTGAGGATACTTTCTCAACATGTCCTCCTCCGCTTCCCACGTCATCTCCTCCCTGTTATCATTCCTCCACAAAACTTTGACGGAAGCCACATCCTTGGTTCGCAGTTGCCTGACCTGGCGATCGAGTATCGCTATGGGACTCTCCTCATACGATAACCCCTCTGTCACCTGGACCTCGCTAGCTGGGAAAACTCTCGATGGATCTCTGATACACTTCCGCAACATAGAAACATGGAAAACTGGATGTACCGCCTCTAGCTCTGATGGCAGATCCAACTCATAGGCAACCTTGCCTACTCTACGGATGATCTGGTAGGGCCCAATGTACCTTGGGATAAGTTTCCCCTTCTTTTTGAATCTCATCACACCGCCGTGGCGATACCGCGAAGACCCAATCGTCTACCTGAAACTCCAAATGTCGACGCCGATTATCTGGATATGACTTTTGCCGACTCTGAGCTGCTAACAGTCTCTCCTGGATAAGTTTTACCTTATCCACAGCCTGCTGAATCAAGTCTGGGCCAACTAACTGCACCTCGCCCACGTCGAACCAACCAATCGGCGACCTACATTTCCGCCCATACAAAGCCTCATATGGCGCCATCTGTATACTAGAATGGTAGCTGTTGTTATAAGCAAACTCCACAAGAGACAAATGATCCTCCCAGCTACCCCTGAAATCGATCACGGGCTCGCGACATATCCTCGAGTGTATGCGGATAGTGCGCTTTGCACGCCGTCGATGCGAGGATGAAACGATGTACTGAGACTCACATGTGTCCCTAGTCCCTTCTGGAAAGACCTCCAGAAGTTAGACGTAAACTGGGCTCCTCTGTCTGATATAATCGATATAGGGACTCCGTGCAGTCTCACAATCTCCCTGATATACAATCTGGCATAATCCTCAGCCGAATACGTATTCCTGACTGGAAGAAAGTGGGCTGATTTCGTCAGCCTGTCAACAATAACCCAGATGGAGTCATACTTCCTCTGAGTACGAGGTAACCCTGTAACAAAGTCCATGTTGATCACCTCCCACTTCCATGTCGGAATATCAATAACACTGATAGCCAGCGCTTCTGGTGCCCAACCTTGACCTTCTGGCAATTAGGACACTGTGCAACAAAACCTGCCACGTCCCTCTTCAGGCCATCCCACCAATACATACACCTGAGGTCATTGTTATACCCCGTGGTTCGGGTCTGGATCGCGGTCAGGGGCCTCAGCCCATGCGCTCAGCGGTGATTGTAGGGCGCGCCGGTGAAGCGGGGCAGCGCCGAGGAGGGTTCTGCGAGAGTTAGTGGAAATTTCTGCACTGTTTTGTTTTAAAAGAGGTCATGGGTGGGTGACAAGTGTCCCCCCCCCCCCCCATCTGAAATGTTGCATGCCTTATATTGACCAAGTCTTGAAGACTTGGTCATCTTTCAAATCTCTCTCTCTCTCTAAGCAAAATCTCCCACTTCTCTCTATAATTCCAAGGGGAATTCAAAGCTTAAGAAATATCTGAAAAGGTGTGGCAAGAAGGAAGCTTGTGGCTAGCTTGTAGGTGTCATTGTGGTGGTGTTCTTGGAAAGGAGGCTAGCAAAATTGTTGGAATAGTTTTGGCTAAAGTTCTAAAGGTAACATTTCTTCTCTTGTAGCTAGTTATTGGTGTTGCATGTGAAGAAGAAGGAATTTGTAGTAGCAAATAATGCTCTTAGATTCATTGCATGTGAGAAATGTGGTTTGGATATGAAAGGATTGGTTAAAAAGGGTTAAGTGAGCATGTTGTAGCCTAAGAACTACCTTAAACTTGTTAAGATGATTGTTGTAACTTATGGGGCAGAATTTTACACACCTAAGTTTGGTTGTGTAATCCCCTTTGATATGTTGGATTGTTGGGCCTTAAATGTGGCGTTTGGATATTGAATTCGACCTTGAAAAAGGTGGCAAAGTATGTAGAAACAAAGGAAACGCTGCCCAATTTTCCATAGAATCTAGTAACTTACACTTGGAATAATTCTATGTTGAAACTAGAGGTTAATAAACGTATTATGGTCATTATAGGTTGACATATTACGTGCGGTATTTTGGACTTAGCAAGTGGATTAACCGAAGAGGTATGTGGAACTTTCCTATCTCTTGAGCATGAGTAGTTGTACCTATGTAGTACGGTAGACATACAAGAATTGATATCTTTTACTTGTTTTAAAGTATATGATACTTGTTTCATTTGAAAAGTATAAGTCCCTTAGATTTAGGGAAAATGTATTTGACTAAGGAATAACAAAAATATAATGACTTTATGGGAAGTTGGTTATATTGGCTTTTGAAAGGTTAACAAAGAAAGGTTTACTCTAATTAAAACAAGTACGGGTAAAGGATTCGAAACTATGGAAGGTGAATTGATTTTTAGGCATTGATTGCCTAAGGTTTTAAAGGAAATGAAGTCACTTGATTTAGAAGCCTATTATATTTCTAAAAGGAAATGTGACTTATCTTGAAAAGAAATCGTAACTTGATACTATGGTTATTAGTATCTTGGAATTTTTCTATAAAAAAAGTTATTTCTTAAAAGGTTGGAAGTACGTGGTACTTGGGTTGAATTCCCGGATTTTCTCTTAAAAGACATGTTGGTGCCTTAGGTATACTAAAATGAGAGGATATATTAATAATGTTAATAAGAAGTTAGGGGATTTCGTAACTTGCTTATGTCATGATAAGCCGGTAGTGCTTATGTTATGTATGATAGGCCGGTAGTGCTTATGTTATGTATGATAGGCTGGTAGTGCTTATGTTATGTTTGATAGCCGGATGAGCTATGTTATATATATATATATATATATATATATATATATATATATATATTATAACGGGGTAAACCCCGGGTTATTACTTATGCCATGGATTTGCTACCCATGATGCGAGTGCGACGTTTGTACTCATGCGGATCCGGACCACAGGATCCATGCGGGTGAAATAGTTTCATGCGAGTACGGCGATGGTACTCATGCGGGTCCACAGGATCCATGCGGGTGAAATAGTCCCATGCGGGTGAAATAGTCTCATGCGGGTGAAATAGTCCCATGACGAGGTGGATGACCTCATGCGGGTCCACAGGACTCATGCGGGTGAAATAGTCCCAGGAGTAGGATTGCTTAATGATACTACGGGCGAGGTACCCTGTTTTGATCATGAGCCTCCTATTTTTATGCAGTAAGATTTATACTTGTTACTCTCATTGTTAGTAAGGCACAGTGCAAGAAAATTGATTTTTATCTAAGACTTCAGCTTATTTTTTACCTATGATATTATTACAGTATTTTCCAATTTTACATACTTGGTACGTTGTGTACTGACCCCCTTCCTCGGGGGCTGCGTTCATGCCGCAGGTAAAGGTAAGCAGGTGGTGGATCCTCATTCTTAGGATCTTTGCTCAGGTGTCAGAAGCTTCATTTCTCCGGAGGCTTCATCTTTTGGTACGGTTCCCTGAGGTTGTAGACTTTTGTACATTCAGGGGGTATGGCGAGGCCCTGTCCCGTCATAGTGTTTATACCTTCTTAGAGGCTTGTAGTCCGGTTATAAATTGGGTTGTTAAGGATGTAACTGTTCAGTTCTGTTTTATTTATGTTACGGAAAGGTAGCCATTCTTGGGTTAGCCTATTTTATCTTATATGGTTCTTGTTTGTGAGTTTATTTCCGCTGGTTTTCTCTGATGTTGTATCACAAGGGTGCCCGGGGTAAGGCACCAGTCACGGATCCGAGGTCGGGTCGTGAAAAAAGTGGTATCAGAGCAGTTAATCCTCGGAAAGGGTCTACAGGCCGTATCTAGTAGAGTCTTGATTATCGGTGTGTTGTGCACCACATCTATAATCAGGAGGCTACAAGATATTTAGGATTGGTTTCCATTCTTCTCACTCTGAGATCGTGCGATAGAGCCGTGTTGTTAGGGTCGTCTCTCCCTAACGAGTTATGTTGATTGCAGCTACGAGAAAGACGATGACCGGGAAGGATTATGTGGATTGCGTATCCAGGTTGGTTGTAATTGTTGTATAGTTGGTATAATGACGTACGACTATACGGATTTATGTATAAGGGTCATATATGGGCTGCCTAGAATGATTTTAGATTACCAGGAATTGGTAAGGGCTAATTAGATACCGGGAAGGTATGAAACGGTTTAATAAACTCTCATCAAGGTTTTACGTACTAATTTGAGATAATTAGGAGATGATGAGTTGTCTGAGAAGCTAATAGACCGTTAAGAAGTTTAATTAAGAGACCTTGGGAGACTATGGTTGTAAATTAAGCTACGTGGTATGCTTAAGAGGATAGTATGGATGAGATCTGTGTGGGGTAAGTAATGGTTGTTGTGATCAAGACGACACGACTATGGTATTATGAGAAGTTAGTGTACCCGTTTATGGGGTGGGATCGGTTAATAGTAGTCATTCGTGGCGAGTCACGAGTGCAGGCAGAGTCTAATTAATCGTTTCTGAGTTCGCAGACGTATTCCACCGGAACCAGGTTGTGAGCGCCGGAAATGGCCTTATATTGTTTAACTTAGTAACTCCAAGATCGAAGGCCAGCTTTATTATGGAAGTTATGTACGTAAGCTAGAATAAGTTTGGAAGTATAGAAAAGAGTACGACCGGTAAGGAAGTGAGAAACCAAGTGTGAAAGAAATGGAGCCAAAATCCATGAGAACCTTTATGAGGTAACTACACCCGTGAGTGTTGGGTGGTAGCTGAGTGGGTAGATAATAATTGTCGGTAACGATACAGTCATTGGACCCTAGCAGAGCTGTTATGACAGACGTTGAGGTCATTATGAGTACGGGCTAGTTGGCCTCTTGTTATGCCAACGTGGACTACAGAAGAGAGATTGATTCGGTACCAGTTTCCCGGTAAGCCGGTTATCGAGTGGAGAGGAAGAGAAATGGTAGTAACCAGTGAATTATCCTTCCTTCTTTGACATCATTGTTTTTAATAAGTCTGTGTGACTTGTTCATTGAGGAAAATTGACGCAGAAAGTAAGTAATACTTGAATTTGAAGGAATTTATGTTAAGTACCCTTGGAGGTACTTGGAGTTGGTTTGGTGTGACGGTCAGGGCCACGACCTTCCGGATAATTTCAAGGAAATGTGTAAGGCAAGAATAAAATAAATCTGGCTATGGCGAAATCTGAGGGCATCTTTGGTAGGTTTTGAAAATCTACACGATTTTAAGGCGGTGCGTAATGATTATATATTTACAGGACCACGAGAGGACCTTGTGATTAGGGTTGTGACTCCAAGGAAAGTTTATTGAAGGGAGATAAGTTCTCTCCCCTACATAAAAGGATAGTCTTACGTATTATGGGGTTATGTGTACCCATGTCATTAGACGAAGGATGGGAGACTGGTAAGGTCTTCAGTATCGTCATGCCATAAGTTACAGTTTTAGATAACCGTGAGAAAGGTATTGTGTTGGGGAAATTAAGAACGACGTTACGAAATGGTCGAGGAAGTGTCATAAGGAAAAATGCATATAGTACGCATGTATGAAACTGTATGATCATGGATCAAGATAGAAATACTTTTGTTAATAATAAGCATAAGATAAGGTCATGACCAGAATGATAAAAGAGAATACGACTATGGTCATGTAAGTTGCACGAGATACAATTACCCCGGACTAGTGTAAGACCATTAGTAAATAATGGGCAGTAAGAACACCTCGAGGGAAGGTGGTAGCATCGGCACTGACAAAAAGGATAGTAAGAAAATACGGAGGGGTAAGGGACCCCAGGACAACTTGAAATAACTTATAAAGGAAAGACGAGTGGACACTCGAACGATAAGAAATCTTGACAAGTCATTGGATTATGTAATACCGTGAATTGAGGTTGAACACCTGACTATAAGCTCTACGAACTGGGAGAGAATAATAGGATTACTACTTGACGAGATCAAGGAAGTCTCCCCCTAAATTGTGATTGGCAGGAAGTCTTAGCCATGCGGCAAGCAAAGGAATCAGATCTAAGTATAGTAACCAAGTTTGGTTGCAACAGAGAAAGGGAAACAGGAACCATAATTGAGATTAAGGATGCCCGAATATTTCGCAAGTACAAGAAAGGCTTCCAGTTATTGGAAGAGAAGTTGACCACGACTACAGTTCTAACCCCTCTTGAGAGACTAGAGGGTTAGGGTATTATTGTAACACGTTGGGTGTTGGGCTAGGTTGTGTGCTGATGCAACACGATAAGGTTAGAGCTTATGTTTCCCAGCGGTTAGGGAAGCAAGAAAGGAATTACGCTACTCACGATTTAGAGTCGACGGCAGTTAATCGTACCTTGAAGATTTTGAGGAAATTCCTTATATAGATTTCATGTGGATATTTGTGCAGACCACAAGAGTCTCCAGTATATCTTCAGCCAGAGGGAGCTGAACTTACGACAGAGACGGTGGTTGGAACTGCTTAAGGATTACGATGTTGATATTCTATACCACCCAGGGAAGGACAATGTAGTTGCAGATGCCGCAGTCGCGGTCGATGGGTAGTGCATGCGATGTACAACCAGAGAAGAGGGATATGGTCCGAGAGTTACATCAGCTAGCAAGCCTTGGGGTTCGTTTGGTTGATTCCAATAGCGATGGAGTTTGGGTTCGAGAGGTTGCCGAGTCTTCCATCGTCGAGGAGGTGAAGAGGCGACAGTATGAGGATCCGATTATGGTACGGTATCAAGATACGACTCTTCGGGAGGAGAAGAGTCTATTTGAGGTAGCACCTGATGGGGTGCTAAGATTTGAGGGCCGGTCGTGTGTTCCCGATGTGGACAGACTTCGTCGGCGGTCAGGGAGCGCGGTGCTCGTTATTCTATTCATCCGGGGTCGACTAAGATGTATCATGACCTCAGATGCGTGTATTGGTGGGATGGCCTGAAGAGGGACGTTGCGGAGTTCGTGGCGCAGTGCCCGAACTGTCAGCAGGTTAAGGTTGAGCACCAGAAGCCCGGTGGGCTGTTGCAGGCTATTGACATTCCGACTTGGAAGTGGGAGGTGGTAAATATGGATTTTATTACAGGGTTACCTTCCACTCAGAGGAAGCATGATTCCATTTGGGTTATCGTCGACAGGCTGACGAAATCAGCCCACTTTATCCCAGTCAGGACGACTTTTTCGGCCGAGGATTATGCTAGATTGTATATCAGGGAGATTGTGAGACTGCACGGAGTTCCTATATCGATTATTTCAGACAGTGGAGCCCAGTTCACGGCTAATTTCTAGAGGTCTTTCCAGAAGGGATTAGGGACGCAGGTGAGTCTCAGTACGGCGTTTCATCCTCACACCGACGACGGTAGCGCACTATCCGCACAACGAGGATATCTTTGCGGGCTTGTGTTATTGATTTCAGGGGTAGCTGGAAGGATCATTTGCCTCTTGTGGAGTTTGCTTATAACAACAGCTACCATTCTAGTATCCAGATGGCGCCTTATGATGCCTTATACGGGAGAAAGTGTAGGTCACCGATAGGTTGGTTTGATGTAGGAGAAGTTCAGTTAGTCGGGCCAGACTTGGTACAGCAGGCAGTGGATAAGGTGAAGCTTATCCGAGGCAGTTATTAATCGACCGAGTCGATAGAAGTCGTATGCAGATCATTGGCGTCGACACTTGGAGTTTGAGGTAGATGATTGGGTATTCCTGAAGGTATCACCCATGAAGGGTGTGATGAGATTTGGTAAGAAGGGGAAACTTAGCCCAAGGTACATTGGGCCTTATCAGATTGTCCGTAGGGTAGGCAAGGTTTCCTAAGAGTTGGATATGCCGTTCGATCTGGAGGCAGTACATCCAGTTTTTCACGTATCTATGCTGTGGAAATGTATAGGAGATCCATCTAGAGTGCACCCGATTCATGATGTCCAGGTGACAGAGGAGTTATCGTATGAGGAGAGTCCCATAGCGATACTCGATCGTCAGGTTAGGCGACTTCGGACAAAGGATGTGGCTTCCGTCAAGGTCTTATGGCGGAACGAGAACAGGGAAGAGATGACGTGGGAAGCGGAGGAGGACATGAAGAAGAAATATCCTCACTTATTCCCTACACCTCCAGGTAACCCACTTTCCTGCTTGTTGGTTTTGGTTTAGCAATTGTGCTTAAGTATTGTTGTGGCTGTGGGGAGCGTCTTTATTTGCAAAAGAGTAGTTGAGAGAGTCAATGTCGATTTGTGTTTTGAGTAAGCCTAGAAGGAACATTCGGGACGAATGTTTCTAAGGGGGGGGAGAATGTTATACCCCGTGGTTCGGTCCGATCGCGGTCGCGGCTGCAGGGCCATGCGCCAGCGGCGCGATTGTAGGGCCGCGTGCCAGAGACGTGGCCGCGCGCCGAAGATCTGGCGGTCGCTGAAGTTTCAGCGCGCGCCGAAAGCGTGGTCGCGACGTAAAGTCTGAGAAGCGCGCAGAGTTTAGCGGCCACGATCGCAGGCCGCGCCGAGGCGGGTTCTGCAAGAGTTAGTGGAAATTTCTGCACTGTTTTGTTTTAAAGAGGTCATGGGTGGGTGACAAGTGTCCCCCCCATCTGAAATGTTGCATGCCTTATATTGACCAAGTCTTGAAGACTTTGTCATCTTTCAAATCTCTCTCTCTCTCTAAGCAAAAGCTCCCACCTCTCTCTAGAATTCCAAGGGGAATTCAAAGCTTAAGAAAAATCTGAAAAGGTGTGGCAAGAAGGAAGCTTGTGGCTAGCTTGTAGGTGTCATTGTGGTGGTGTTCTTGGAAAGGAGGCTAGCAAAATTGTTGGAATAGTTTTGGCTAAAGTTCTAAAGGTAACATTTCTTCTCTTGTAGCTAGTTATTGGTGTTGCATGTGAAGAAGAAGGAATTTGTAGTAGAAAATAATGCTCTTAGATTCATTGCATGTGAGAAATGTGGTTTGGATATGAAAGGATTGGTTAAAAAGGGTTAAGTGAGCATGTTGTAGCCTAAGAACTACCTTAAACTTGTTAAGATGATTGTTGTAACTTATGGGGCAGAATTTTACACACCTAAGTTTGGTTATGTAATCCCCTTTGAAATGTTGGATTGTTGGGCCTTAAATGTGGCGTTTGGATATTGAATTCGACCTTGAAAAAAGTGTCAAAGTATGTAGAAACAAAGGAAACGCTGCCCAATTTTCCATAGAATCTAGTAACTTACACTTGGAATAATTCTATGTTGAAACTAGAGGTTAATAAACGTATTATGGTCATTATAGGTTGACATATTACGTGCGGTATTTTGGACTTAGCAAGTGGATTAACCGAAGAGGTATGTGGAACTTTCCTATCTCTTGAGCATGAGTAGTTGTACCTATGTAGTACGGTAGACGTACAAGAATTGATATCTTTCACTTGTTTTAAAGTATATGATACTTGTTTCATTTGAAAAGTATAAGTCCCTTAGATTTAGGGAAACTGTATTTGACTAAGGAATAACGCAAATATAATGACTTTATGGGAAGTTGGTTATATTGGCTTTTGAAAGGTTAACAAAGAAAGGTTTACTCTAATTAAAACAAGTACGGGTAAAGGATTTGAAACTATGGAAGGTGAATTGATTTTTAGGCATTGATTGCCTAAGGTTTTAAAGGAAATGAAGTCACTTGATTTAGAAGCCTATTATATTTCTAAAAGGAAATGTGACTTGTCTTGAAAAGAAATCGTAACTTTTTTTTTAGGTAAATGCAAATATTATTACTAATAACGGAAATAAAGATGGCTACAATCAGTCATTGAGGGTTCTCAATCCTCAACGTTATGCAAACAAGAAATGGGGGAGGGGAGCAGTGGTCACTCAAAGGTGCCATTACAAGAGGGGATAAGATCATAATAGATTTAAGTCCTTTTGTTCTAGACAAGGACTTGTAGAGATTCTTGCATAAGTTTCCTACGTTGAATTAAAACTCATTGTACGCTTAGTAGGTGCATTAGATGCATTCGTTGGGGAATTCAAGAGTAGTGCACTATTGGGAAAGGTTGCCATAAATGGCTCAAGTCGTTTGGCATTAAATGCTCCATTGGCCGAGACCAAATGAGAGGTCTTAGGCGAATTGGAAAAGAGTGTCCCTTCGATTTCCACATAAGTTGATCTTCCAAGACTTGATTGAATAGTAGTCCCTTCGGATCCCGTAGCCATCAAGTTTCCAAGCCTCTTTTGACGAGTTGCCCCTTTGGTTTCCGCAACCTTTGAATTCATTAGAATAGGTGACTCTTCGGTTCTCACCCTTATCAATTTTCGATGTCCCATTGAATGAGATGTTTCCTTGGTTCTCTCAGCAATTAAATGCCCCAAATTACCAAGTCTCGTTAGAAGGGTAGGCTGTTCGACTTCCACACGATTTGTACTACCAAGAACCATGGGAAATGGACCATCATCGGGCTCTACACTCTTTAACCGAAGACCCTTAGGCTGCAGCCATGACCCACGACCACCAACGTGACCAATCAGCAGCCCATGACCACCCTTCAGACCCTCCTTCGACCCTGAACCACCCTCTTGATCCTCCATCAACCCATGCCCACCCATGCGACCCGTCATTCCCTCGAGAAGGGGTGGGGCTTCGGAAACCGCAACCTTTGCTTTCTCAATGTCCGTGGGAAAAGAAGTCCCAACGGCTTCACCAACCTTTGACTTATGCCTTGTGGACATGAACACTGACCCATGACCACCGTCCTGACCCGCCAACGACCCTGGATCATCCACATGACCCGTTTCATCTCCGACCTCCATGTTGCCAGTCGGAAAACAACTATAAGCCACACCATTATCCTTCATAAGATTACCCTCCATACCGTGACCCATGGATTCCATCCACAACCCATGACCACTATCACGACCCTCTTGCAACCCGGGACCCCCCACCATACCCACCTTTGACCCGGGATCTCTATCAAGATCCGCAGACCATCCAGTGTCAAAAGTTGTTTGAAGAGTAGTCCCTTCGAATCCCGTAGCCATCAAGTTTCCAAACCTCTTTTGACGAGCTGCCCCTTTGGTTTCCGTAACCTTTGAATTCATTAGAAGAGTTGACTCTTCGGTTCTCACCCTTTTCAAGTTTCGATGTCTCATTGAATGAGATGTCCCAACGTCCTCAACTTCGAATGTAGCACCTAATGAATGAGGATTAGGAGCAGCTTCGGTAGTAGCACATAATGAATGAGGCGTGCCATTGACATCCGCAACAATAGAATGCATCAAATTACTAGACCTCTTTTGGATAAAAAACCCCTCGGCTTCCACAACCTTAGCATTTCCAAGGCCAATTGGAAAAGAAAAGTTCTCGGACTCAACCACCAAAGGCTGGTGGCCCATGGACTTTCCCCAAGACCCATGCCCACCCACCTGACCCGTAATCAACCCGTGACTAACCTCGAGACCCGCTGACACCTTGGCATCCAAAGTGGCCGCCGGAAAAATCTCTTTGCACTCAGAAACCAAGGATCGGAGACCCAAGGGTTCAAGCCACAAACCCTGAACATAAACACCATCCTCTTGCAACCCAGGTCCACCCTCCATACCCACTTTCGACCCGGGATCACTATCAAGATCCGCAATCTCCTCAGAGTCAGGAGTGCCTACCAGAAACGCAGCAGCCCTTCCGACTTCCAAGGTGCCTGCCGGAAAAGCCCCTTTGGACTCAAAGACAAATGAACGGTGACCCATGGGTTTCAACCACAACCCCATAACACCATCACAACCCTCCTGCAACCCGTGACCACCCTCCTTACCCGCATTAGTCCCGGGAAATCCTTCAAGACCCGTAATCCTTCCAGTGTCAAGTTTTTTAACCGGAATACCAGCTGAGGTTGCCACCGGAAGGTTGGGAGAAACCAAGAGCTGCGTCCTCAACCCAAGACCACCATCATGACCCACTTGCACACCAGGATCACCCTCCTGGCCTGCTAACAATCCTGCAACACCCGTCTGTCCCGAATATTCCACAATATTCAAAGAAGCAAACTGGCCACCGCCGGAAACTGCCCCCCCGGAAATGCATACTTCAAATTCATATCTTGAATCTTGTAATCTTGAACAATCAAAATAATCTCTTTCATTCTTTTGGCTGAAATCTTTGTATTCTTTCTCAAGGCTAGAAGGAAGATACCTTACTCTATAACAAATCAATTAGAGTGAACATGAAATGAACACAATCCGTAGAAAATCAGTTGATGAAAATCCTATTAGAAGGGAGACGTAGAAGAGCAACTAGGAAAAAATGTTGAGAGCATTTTCGCCTAGTGAGAGAAACATCTCTCTAACTCTTTTTTCGCCTACTTGGGCATGATTAAAAGAAATCGTAACTTGATACTATGTTTATTAGTATCTTGGAATTTTTCTATAAAAAGAGTTATTTCTTAAAAGGTTGGAAGTACGTGGTACTTGGGTTGAATTCCCGGATTTTCTCTTAAAAGACATGTTGGTGCCTTAGGTATACTAAAATGAGAGGATATATTAATAATGTTAATAAGAAGTTAGGGGATTTCTTAACTTGCTTATGTCATGATAAGCCGGTAGTGCTTATGTTATGTATAATAGGCCGGTAGTGCTTATGTTATGTATGATAGGCCGGTAGTGCTTATGTTATGTATGATAGGCCGGTAGTGCTTATGTTATGTTTGATAGCCGGATGAGCTATGTTATATATATATATATATATATATATATATATATATATATATATATATATTATTACGGGGTAAACCCCGGGTTATTACTTATGCCATGGATTTGCTACCCATGATGCGAGTGCGACGCTTGTACTCATGCGGATCCGGACCACAGGATCCATGCGGGTGAAATAGTCCCATGCGAGTACGGCGATGGTACTCATGCGGGTCCACAGGATCCATGCGGGTGAAATAGTCTCATGCGGGTGAAATAGTCCCATGACGAGGCGGATGACCTCATGCGGGTCCACAGGACCCATGCGGGTGAAATAGTCCCAGGAGTAGGATTGCTTAATGATACTACGGGCGAGGTACCCTGTTTTGATCATGAGCCTCCTATTTTTATGCAGTAAGATTTATACTTGTTACTCTCATTGTTAGTAAGGCACAGTGCAAGGAAATTGATTTTTATCTAAGACTTCAGCTTATTTTTTACCTATGATATTATTACAGTATTTTCCAGTTTTACATACTTGGTACGTTGTAATCGACCCCTTCTGGGGCTGCGTTCATGCCGCAGGTAAAGGTAAGCAGGTGGTGGATCCTCATTCTTAGGATCTTTGCTCAGGTGTCAGAAGCTCCATTTCTCCGGAGGCTTCTTCTTTTGGTACGGTTCCCTGAGGTTGTAGACTTTTGTACATTCAGGGGGTATGGCGGGGCCCTGTCCCGTCATAGTGTTTATACCTTCTTAGAGGCTTGTAGTCCGGTTATAAATTGGGTTGTTAAGGATGTAACTGTTCAGTTCTGTTTTATTTATGTTACGGAAAGGTAGCCATTCTTGGGTTAGCCTATTTTATCTTATATGGTTTTTGTTTGTGAGTTTATTTCCGCTGGTTTTCTCTGATGTTGTATCACAAGGGTGCCCGGGGTAAGGCACCAGTCACAGATCCGAGGTCGGGTCGTGACAGTCATGGTACATCTTAGTCGACCCCGGATGAATAGAATAACGAGCACTGTGTGCCTCCCCCAGAATCTGTTGATGAAGTCCTGCCACATCGGGAACACACAACCGGCCCTTAAACCTTAACACCCCATCAGGCGCTAGCTCGAATAGACTCTTCTCCTCCCGAAGAGCTGCATCTCGATACTGTACCAACACTGGGTCCTCATACTGTCGCCCCTTCACCTCATCAACGATGGAAGACTCGGCAACCTCACGAACCCGTACCCCACTATCATCGGTATCGATCAATCGAACCCCAAGGCTCGCTAGCTGATGGATCTGACGGACCATGTCCTGTCTCTCTGGCTGTACCTCTGACAGACTCCCCATCGATCTACGACTTAAAGCATCTGCAACCACGTTGGCTTTCCCCGGATGGTATAGAATATCAACATCATAATCTTTCAACAACTCTAACCACCGTCTCTGCCGCAAGTTCAGCTCCCTCTGCCTAAAGATGTACTGGAGGCTCTTGTGGTCTGTATAAATATCCACATGAACCCCATATAAATAATGTCTCCAAATCTTCAAGGCATGAATAACTGCGGCCAACTCTAAGTCGTGGGTAGGGTAATTCCTCTCATGCTTCCGTAACTGCCGGGAAGCATAGGCTATAACCTTGTCGTGCTGCATCAATACGCACCCTAGCCCGATACCCGAGGCATCACAATAAATCACGTATCCCTCTAACCCCTCAGGAAGAGTAAGAACTGGAGTCGTCGTCAACTTTTCCTTCAGTAACTGGAAGCCCTTCTCGCAAGCCTCTGTCCACTGGAACTTAGCTGCTTCGAGTCACCAGTCAACGGCCGATATCGAAGCAACCGCTTCCACAAACCTACGATAATAACCTGCCAGCCCTAAGAAACTGCGCACCTCGGTCGGAGTAGTAGGTCTCGGCCAAGACTTGACCGCCTCAATCTTTGTCGTATCAACCTGAACACCATCAGCCCCAATAATGTGCCCCAGGAATGCCACTGAGGCCAACCAAAACTCACACTTGGAGAACTTGGCGAACAACTGCCGGCTCCGGAGGACCCCAAGTACCGCCTCGCCGATCTGCATGCGCCTCGCTCACGCGAATAAACCAGGATGTCATCAATGAATACTATAACAAATGTATCCAAAAATGGCTTGAACACCCGGTTCATCAAATCCATAAATACCGCTGGAGCGTTGGTCAAATCGAAAGACATCACCCTGAACTCATAGTGCACATACCGGGTCCTGAATGCAGTCTTTGGGATATATGCCTCTCGAACTCGCACCTAATGATAACCAGACCGCAGGTCTATCTTGGAGAAACACCTCACACCCTGCAACTGGTCAAACAAATCATCAATCCTGGGGAGGGGGTATCTATTCTTGATGGTTACCTTATTCAGCTGCCTGTAATCAACACACATACGCAACATCTCATCCTTCTTCTTCACAAACAAAACCGGCGCTCCCCAGGGAGAAACACTAGGCCTGATAAAGCCTTTTTCCAGCAAATCTTCCAGCTGGTCCTTCAGCTCCCTCAACTCAGCAGGTGTCATCTTGTATGGCGGAATAGATATAGGTCGAGTGTCTGGCAACATATCAATACAGAATTCAACCTCCCTCTCCGGAAGGATACCCGGGAGATCTCGTCTGGGAACACATCCGGAAACTCCCTAACCACTGCACCGATCAAGAATCGCACCTCGACCTGTATCAAATACCCAACCAAATGATAGATGTACTTTCTCGCACCATCTTCCCGGCCTTGAGGTAAGAAATAAACCTACCCTGGCGATCTTTGTGTTGCCACTTCCACTCGATAATTGGCTCGCCAGAAACTGAACCGACCAACTGTCTCTACGATCAACGTTGGCATAATAAGAAGCCAACCACCCATACCCATAATGACATCAAAATCACATCTCCAACTCTATCAAGTCTGCTAGTGGTCCGACGATCAGAATAAACATCGGGCAACCCTTGTACACCCGCTCAGCTAACACCGAATCACCCACTGGCGTAGCTACCTCAAAAGGCTCTATCGACACCGGATCTATCCTGATTCTACCAGCAATAAGAGGGGACACATAGGACAAGGTAGAACCTGGATCTATCAAGGCATAAACGTCACAACATGAAATCAATAATGTACATGTGACGGCGTCGTGAAGCCTCCGATCACGGAGGTCAAGTAATATATGCGATTCGTGGACCGCTAGAATCGATTCACCACGACTCGCCGCGGCCGCGTCCGTGAACACCACGCCCGGCGCATAACTATAGAAAAAGGAAGACCAAAGAATCGATCTCGCTTACCAACCATACCACTCATGCTGCCTCTGGTCGGACAATCTCTCTTCAAATAGCCCTGCTGGCCACAAGAGTAACAAGCTCCTGGAGAAACACGACACCCCCCACGATGGCAATCACCATATCGACCACACCGAGGTATAGGTGGCCTCATCATTGGAACCACCGTTCCTCCGGGAACCCAAGCCACATCACCTCGAATGACTGACCGATCAAACCTCCTGCCAGAAAACCGAGAAGGAGCACTCTGTCTTTGGTGAAATGTGGACTGGCTCTTCTTGAGCTGTCCGCCTCGAAATCGCCTGAGACCACGCTGGCCCTCTTGGGCTGGCCTGAGTCTAGCTGATCCTCCCTCTCTCTGTCCTCTATCCCCTGCGCATACGCCTGCATCCTGGCAATATCCATACCTGGCTGAAGGGCCACCCCCAAGCATGCAGTAATCATATGACGGTCTAGCCCCATCACATAGCGATGAACTTTGTCTGCCATGTCAGCCACAATGGTAAGCACATACCTGGCCAATGAGTCAAACTCCAGGCTGTACTCTCTGATAGTCCTCCCATTCTGCCTCAATGTCAAGAATCTATCCACGCGGGCTCTCCTCATCTCAGGAGGCAAAAAGTGATCCAGGAAGGCCTCTGTGAACTCCTCCCAAACAGCTGGAAGAGCACCCTCACCTCTCGACAGCTCCCATGACTCAAACCAGTTCAACGCAATATCGCGTAACCGGTAAGAGGCTAGCATAACTGACTCTGTCTCCGAGGCCCTAAGCACCTGCATAGTCCGCTGTAACTGCCGAATAAACTCCTGAGGATCCTCCTCAGACCTCGAACCATAGAACTCGGGTGGATGACAACCCAGAAAATCCCGAATCCGTAAACTGTCGGCTCTAGGGTTAGCTACCTGCTCCTGTCGGCGCTGCCCTGCCACTATGCTGGTCAATAACCGGATCTGCTCTCCGTAATCTCTATACTCACCGCCGCGAATCGAGGCTCGTGCATCGAACCTCCGTGCTACCGCCATTCTCGGCTCTAATATCGCTGACGTGGTGAACTCGCCGACCGCTTAAAACCTCGGGCATAGTGCGTCGAGTCCTAGTAACCCTCTGCACATCGCTAGCGACTCGCCGCCGCTTTGCTCTTCTGGGCCCTGGTCGCCTTCCGTGGAGGCATAACTGATACATAAGAATAGGTCAGAGAGGATTCAACCTAACAAGACAGCTCTACTGCACGATCTCAGAGAGAGAAGAATGGAAACCAATCCTAAATGTCCTGCAACCTCCTGATTATAGATGTGGTGCACAACACACCGATAATCAAGACTCTACTAGACACGGTCTGTAGACACTTTCCGAGGACTAACTGCTCTGACACCACTTTTGTCAAGACCCGACCCCGGGCCGCGACTGGTGCCCTACCTGGGCACCCCCTTCAGGTATACATCAGATAATAGCAGCGGAACATACACAACACATAAACATGTTTAGACAATAAACATCACAGGCTAGCCGATAAGGCCATCTTCCATAAAATATACATAACCAAAAGTAAAGCAGTACAACTCTGTTCTTACAGCCCAAAACCACAAATGTGACTACAGACCTCTAGGAATAACAATTGTAGCGGGACAGGGTCCCGCCATACCCCTGAATGTACATAATATCCACAACATCAGGGACAAACCGTATCAACAGTCAAGCCTCCGGAGAAATGGAGCTTCCGACACCTGATCAGTGATCCTAAGAATGAGGATCTACCACCTGCTTACCCCTACCTGCGGCATGAACGCAACCCCCGAGGAAGGGGGTCAGTACACAATATGTACTAAGTATGCGAAACTGGAAAAATACTGTAAATACATCATAAGTCTAAAACAAAGCCGGAGACATGTAAGATAATCAAATTACAGTACACTGTACCTTACTAACAATGAGAGTAACAAGTATAAACTTTACTGCATAAAAATAGGAGGCTCATGATCAAAGTAGGGTCACCCGCCCGTAGTATCATTAAGCAATCCTACTCCTGGGACTATTTCACCCGCATAGGTCTTATGGACCCGCATGGAGTGATGCGCTCCACATGAGACTATTTCACCCGCACAGGACTATTTCACCCGTTTGGGCCCGGTGGGCCCGCAATGAGTACAAACGCCGCACTCGCATCATGGGCAGCAAATCCATGGAATTAGTAGTAACCCGGGGCTTTCCCCCGTAAGAATAACATGAACTAGCACAACCGGCTATCATACATAACATAAGCGCTACCGGCTTATCATAACATAAACAAGTTAAGAAATCCCATAACTTCTTATTAACATAATTAATATATTCTTTCATTTTAGTTTACTAAAGGCACTAACATGTCATTTAAAAGAAAATCCGGGGATTCAACCCAAAGTACTACGTACTTCTACCCTTTTAAAAATGACTCATTTTCATATAAAATTTCCAAGATACTAATAACTGTAGTATCAAGTCACAACTACTTTTCAAGACAAGTCACATTACCTTTTAGAAATATAATAGGCTTCTAAATCAAGTGACTTATTTTCTTTTAAAA
This sequence comes from Przewalskia tangutica, assembly GCA_029844215.1. Lineage (NCBI taxonomy): Eukaryota > Viridiplantae > Streptophyta > Magnoliopsida > Solanales > Solanaceae > Przewalskia > Przewalskia tangutica. Next base: position 114,233,541 of record CM056718.1, read on the forward strand.
CCTTAGGCAATTGATGCCTTAAAATCAATTTGTCTTTCATTAATTCAAGTCATTTATCCTTACTTATATTACTTAGAGTAAATCTCTCTTTTTAACTTTTCATAAGGCTAATATAACCAACTTCCCATAAAGTCATTATATTAACTTTATACATTAGTAAATTACATTTTTCTATATCCAAGGGATTTATACGTTTAAAACGAAACAAGTATCATATACTTTAAAACACTTCAAGTCCCTTAACTTTGAAAACTAAGACATCCTTACTACTTTTAAACAAGTGAGTTAATCCCCTAACTCAACCGACTTGGACATTCTTAAAACAAGTAAAGGATATCAAAGTTTTGTACTGTTACACCCCGTAGTTCCAGGGTATGTATGTGGGGACGTACGAGCGAGAATACGACATTTAAATTAAAAGGAAGAAAGATGTGATTTTTTCGACGGAAAAGTTTTCGAATTTCGTGAAGGAAAAATGTTCGTTAAAGGGAATTGGATTCCCAGATTTGGTATCTGGTGGTTGGCTCTCGTACTTGCCCCGGTCGTGGCTGATTCAGCTTTGGTATCTGGTAGTTAGCCTTCACACTTGCCCCGTTCAGTTTTGTGGCGAAGTTTCGTGATTACGGCCTTGGTACCTGGTAGTTGGTCCTCGTACTTGCCCCCGTCAGCTACGTGACGCGGCTTTGGTATCTGGTAGTTGGCTTTCGTACTTGCCCCGTATCAGCTTCGTGGAGAAGTCTCGTGATCACGTCCTTGGTATCTGGTAGTTAGCCCTCGTACTTGCCCCCGTCAGCTACGTGACGCGGCTTTGGTATCTGGTAGTTAGCTTTCGTACTTGCCCCGTGTCAGCTTCGTGGTATAGTTATATAGTATTGTTGGTACGGCTTTGGTATCTGGTAGTTGGCTTTCGTACTTGCCCCGGTCAGTTGATGATGCGGCTTTGGATCTGGTAGCTATGCCTTCGTACTTGCCCCGTACGGTTTTTATGACACAGGTGGGACCTGGTGTTCATGTGTACTCCTTGGTGTTGTTATATCATAGACTGCCGGCAGTGAGGAAGGAATTCCACGGGCATGATTGATGTTGTGGGTGTGAGACCCATTGTTATATTTGAGTAATGACTTTGAGGGCATGAGTCCCTGACTTGACATGACTGTTTATATATTGTGGACTGTAGTTTGGTTATCATACATGTCTCCTGCTTTATATAGACTATTATGATTTCATTTACAGTATTTTACAGTTTCACATACTTGGTACCTGTTGTACTGACCTCCTTCGGGGGGCTGCGTTCATGCCGCAGGTAGAGGTACACCGGTTATTGATCATCGCTCATAGGATCACAGTTCAGCGTTTTGGGAAGCTCCGTTCTCCGGAGGCTTATCTTTGGTATAATCCCCTGTCATTGTAGGCACTTATACATTCAGGGGTATGGCGGGGCCCTGTCCCGTCATAGTTGTGGTTAAATTCTTAGAGGTCTGTAGTACTGTTGTGGGCAGGGTTTGTAAAGGATATAACTGTTCAGGTATATATATGCAGAAAGGTAACCGTTTTGGTTAGCCTGTTTCTTATTTTATCTTGTTTCATGTTTAAGTTTTTATTTCCGCTGATTTTCTCTGATGTTGTATCACTAGGGTGCCCGGGGTAAGGCACCAGTCGCGGGCCCGAGGTCGGGTCGTGACAAAAGTGGTATCAGAGCAGTTAATCCTCGGAAAGTGTCTACAGACCGTGTCTAGTAGAGTCTTGATTATCGGTGTGTTGTGCACCACATCTATAATCAGGAGGCTACATAATATTTAGGATTGGTTTCCATTCTTCTCACTCTGAGATCGTGCCTTAGAGCTGTGTTATAAGTTGGACTCCCTCTGGCGTATTCTTATGTACCCGTTACGCCTCTACGCAAGGCAACCAGAGCCCAGAAGGGCAAGGCAGCAGAGAGAGCTGCGAGTAGAGCACAGAGGGTTACGATGGCACAAGCCTGGTCATTACCTGAGATAGTACTTCAGATGACGAGTTTTATGACGCCGCTAGCCCCAGCAGAGTTTAGAGCGGCAGCAGTTTCTACTGAGGCCATGATACCTGAGCCTCCAGTGCCACGACCAGGAGCCGAGGATATGAGTTCAAGAAGATGGTCCAGTCACTAGCTAGGCTGGTGGCTGGGAATGAGGACGGACGGGAGCCGGTGGTTCCGGCAGTACCAGTGATTCACCCTAGATCCGATAGTCTGAGACTTCGGGGTTTCTTGAGTTGCAGTTCGCCAGAGTTCTATGGATAGAGAGCTGAGGATGATCCTCAGGGTGTCGTGCTTGTTTGGGAGATTATTATACCTGTGGCCGTCAGGGCCATGGGATGGGAGGATGTCCAAGTAGGAGGGATACAAGAGGGATGACTCAGCCTACCGGCCGGGCTGCGAGTTCGATTGTTCGGGAGAAGGGTGTTAGTCGGATGAGGTCGCCTACCTCGTTGTGGCGTCGTGATAGACTCCATTATAGGGAGTGTCGTACTACTCGGCGAATTGTATGCTTGCGGCCAACAGGGCCATTTGGTGAGAGTTGTCCGACCAGAGGTAGCACAGATGTAGAGACTCAGCCTTCGGGATCGGTGGATGGTTCATCACCTTCTATAGCGAGGCGCCCTGCAGGGCAGAATTATGATTAGGGCGACAAAGGGAAAGTGAGGCAGTAGTTACAGAGATATCTTTAGCCCTTAAGAGACTTGTATATGTTGTTATAGTGGATACATGTTGAGTGCTATATACGGATAGCATTGTGTTAAGTGCGAATTAGAAAACATGGGTAGTTGAAAAGGGTAAGTCTGGGGACGAGACAATTGTGAGACTTAGAATTTATAATAGTTAGGACCTTGGATGCAAGGCCGTCTTGAATGGGTGATTGTACGGTTGGTCTTTGTCGTAGTACTTGGTATGCGTGAAATATATTGTGGGATAATTCTGTGGGTAGTGTGAGATGGAAGTGGTAGCTTTCATGACGTGAATTAGTAAGATTGTTCCGGATCGGTGAACGAGAGAGTTTGGGCGATAACGGGTCGGGTTGAGGCCAGATCGCGGGTCAACCCGCAGCCCGGAGTGAGGTGGGGTCAGTTAGAGGTGGTCCCGCCAGGTGGTAGGATCACGAGGGTGCTAGGCCCAGGTTTAGGTAACCATCGTATGAGTTCGTGGATATGTTCGACCAGAATCAGATCGTAAAGGCCGGGAATGGCCTTATAGGAATTTGAGGTTAGTAAGATGACCAAGTTTGGAGGTAGTGACTCCAAGGTTTTGGAACCAAGCGATGATCGAGTATGGTACGTGTACTAGAGAGAGTTCGGGTGTACGAGAAGGGTACGACGAGTAAGGAAAGAAGTGAACATGTGCTAAGAGATGGAAGTGATCATTCTGTTGTGAAGTGAAGATGCGAATAGAGTATCCTTTAGACCATGGGTGGGAGCTTATGGTGTTGTTATACACGTTAGAGGTGATTCCTCGTTGGCTTGGATTGAGTTTTGCGCGTATGTTATACTATGGCCATTGGTGGCATGATTGGTTTGGTAAGTATAGTAGTGAAGACTATACCGGCGCATGTATGTTTTGAGACTTAGAAGGAACATTCGGGACGAATGTTTCTAAGGGGGGAAGAATGTTACACCCCGTAGTTCCAGGGTATGTATGTGGGGACGTACGTGCGAGAATACGACATTTAAATTAAAAGGAAGAAAGATGTGATTTTTTTGACGGAAAAGTTTCCGAATTTCGTGAAGGAAAAATGTTCATTAAAGGGAATTGGATTCCCAGATTTGGTATTCGGACTTTTTGGAATATTTTGGAATTATGGAATTTTATTTCCGAAATTGGTCACGTGGGGCCCACGGGAGAATTTACGGTTTTGTGGGGCCCACTTTATTTTCGGATTTTTGGCATTACGGATATTTTCGGAAGATGAAATATTTTGGACGAGTAGGGGGGCGACACGTGTCACCCCCATGTGGCCCTATGGCCGATATTATTGGACACTTGGACATTTTTTGTGGGGGACAAGTGGCTTGGCAAGCCACTTGTCCCATTTTTGTGGTGGACATATGGTTGGCAAACTACCCACACACTTGTCCCAATCCTCACCATACACTTGCTTTAATCTTGGCCATTGTTTTCTCTATAAATACCCCCCCTTGATGCAAGACTTATTCATCCAACACTTAGAGAGTTTCCAAGTCTTAAAAATTCCCTCCCTTTCTCTTGTGTGCTCTCGGCTTTGGCCATGAGTCTTGAGCAAAGGTTGTCCAAAAATTCTTAAAGTTTTAAGTGTTCTTCCTTAGGGTGTTAGGAAGATGGTGTACCAAGAGTTGGAAAAGATTTCACACCCCTAGCCTTAGATATACCCCTTGGCCGAGGTATTGCCAAATTGTAGCCTAAGTGTTCTTCACTTTTTGGAGTTGAATCTTGAAGAGAAGTTGTTTAGAAACTTTTAAGGGTTGCTTGGAGCGGGTTGGAGCGTAAGGAATTGGAGCTAAACGTTGCTCAGGATCGACTTATAATCTTGGATAATTTTGGGCTTATCGAGGTAATGATCTATGTCCCTCTATTGTAATTGGATATTACATATTGTAGTAGTTTAGAATTGAGTATAAGATATATTGGAAGGATGATTATAGAAGAATTGAACTGTATTTACATTAGACTGTATTTACAGTAGACTTGTAGTATTATTGTGGAGTAGAATTGTACACGTCCGGTTAGGCGTAACCCCCTCGAGTTGTTGGCTTGGTAGCGGGCCTTGATAGAGGAGGAGATTTTTGTGGTTATGGGGGGGGGGGGGGGAGGTGCTGCCGAATTTTCCGTAGAATAATAACCTTGTGCTTTGAATTGCGCTACAAAGAGATCGAGATGTTGATAGACGTTTTGTGGCCTTTTTAGGTGGAAGTACTATGAGTAGCGTATTCTACTTGAAGGGTGGAAAAGGCTATCAGGGTTACAGTACTTTGGAGCTTTTTGCTTTTTGTCGATAATCGTCGCGAGGTATGTGAACCTCTTCCTATCTTTTCTAGCATGATTGTTGTGAACTATGTAGTACGCGTCACGTGCTAAACGAATTTGGTTGGTTTAAAACATAAAGTGTTATAACGGCTTTATGGAAAGTTTGTTATAACAACTTTATGTAGGTAAAGAAATGGTTTGTGTTTTTTAAAAAGTAAGAGACTTGACTTATAAATGACTTGATGTGAAATATTAAGGACTTGGTTTGTGTTAAAAAGTTGAGAAACCGCTTTTATGAGAAATGGGTAATTGGGTTTTAAAAGGAATAAGTTATATTGATTTCGGAAATGAGAATAAGTATCGAACAAACCACTGCAGCGTTAATAAAGGAAAATGTATTGACTAATTAATTATTATTAAAACCAGTAGAAACCTCCATCTGCATAGAAGCTAAGATAAGACAAAATTGTATTACATTTCCTAGATCATGACCGCTTAAATAAGATCATTAATAACAAGTATTGAATTTTCTTAAATTCCAAAGTAAGGAACTTGTTTTCTAAACAGAAAAGAGACTTGAGGAATTAAAGTGTTTTGGTTTTAAAGAAGGCATGGTTTTGTCTTAAATTGGTTTAAAAAGAAAGTCATGGTTTTGTCTTAAGTTGGTTTATTCGAAAAGAAGATATGGAAATTATTTTGGTTTACTTAAAAAGATAGTTACTCTATTTTGATACTACGGGTATCGTGTGACTTTTTGTGAAAGAAATGGATCTTTTTAAAGAGTTAAAGTACGTAGTACCTTGGGGTTAAAATCCGGATTTGTTGTAATAAAATGAAAGTCTATGAGTACGTTGAACTTGCATATGCTTGATGTGATAGCCTTTGTTGTGCAAGTGTTTTGATTCTGTGCTACCGAGTCTCTCGATGGAGTAGGCTATCCGTTGTTTGATGGACATACTGACACGATGGGTGGCCCACGGGTATGCTTCCACTAGGAGTGTTGTCTTGTTATATCCTTGGACCTACTGACACGTTGGGTGGCCCACGGGTATGGTTCCATTAGGATTGTTGTTCCATGGAATAGCTCTCCATGAGGTTTACTGATTCGGCCTTGGTATCTGGTAGTTGGCTTTCGTACTTGCCCCGGTCGTTGCTGATGCAGGTTGCTTCTGGTAGTTGGCTTTCGTACTTGCCCCGATCAGTTCTTGATAGTGTCATTCCATGGACCAGCCCTCCATGGGGTTTTACTGATTCGCCTCGTATCCGTGGTTGGCTCGTACTTGCCTTGGCCGTGGTGATTCGGCTTTGGTATTTGGTAGTTAGCCTTCGCACTTGCCCCGTTCAGTTTTGTGGCGAAGTTTCGTGATTACGGCCTTGGTACCTGGTAGTTGGTCCTCGTACTTGCCGCCGCCACGTGACGCGCTTTGGTATCCGTAGTTGGATTTCGTACTTGCCCGTGTCGCCGTTGTCACGACGACCCGCCCGTGGATCGTGCCTTACCCGCACCCTAGTGATACAACATCGAGAAAACCGGTGGAAATAAAAACTCATGAAAGAAAACGATGAAATAAGAAAGGTGCTAACCCAACGGTTACCTTTTTGTACATAAATTAAAACTTGAAGCACATCCCTTACAAACTCCGCCACAACAAAGGCTGCACTCTAAGAATTTGAAACCATAATGACGGGACATTGCCCCGCCATGCCCCTGAATATACAAAAGTCTACTACTTCAGGGAACCGTACCACAGGACAAGCTTCCGGAGATATGGAGCTTTCCGAGAACCGAACATCGATCCTAAGAGAGTGGACCAGCAAGTTATGCACCTCAACCTGCGGCATGAACGCAGCCCCCCGAAGGAGGTCGATAACAGTACCAAGTATGTGAATCGAAAATATCAGAAATGAAATCATAATAGTCTATATAAAGCAGGAGACATGTATGATAACCAAATTACAGCACCACAACATATAAGCAGTCATATCAAGATAGGGACTCATGCCCGTGAAATCATCACTCAAATACAACCCGGGAATTTAACCCGCACAAAGGCCGCATGCCCCGGCATCTCACCTCGGTATAAGCATGGCCCTGGAACCGTCCTAGTGGGCCCATACCCGTGGACCATCCAACGTGTCGGTATGCCCAAAGGAGATAACAAGATAACAATCCCTGTGGAAGCATACCCGTGGGCTACCCAACGTGTCGGTATGTCCAAACAACTAACAAGAGAATACTCACCGTGGAAGCATACCCGTGGGCTACCCAACGTGTCAGTATGTCCAATCAAATAACAATAATAACACCCCTAATGGAAGCATACCCGTGGGCTACCCAACGTGTCGGTATGTCCATCAATCAACCAGATAGCCGGCCCTCCAACGAGAGACGCGGTAGCACAGAAATACAACACTTGCACACAAAAGCTATCACTACAAACATAGGCCAGTTACACACAACTCAAGGTACTATAAATACTTCTTAACACAACGTCAAGTATACCATTTAAAACCCAAGTACTTAACCCCTTTAGGATCAAGGTACTCCTACCTTTTATAAACAAGTCACTTATGTTTTTCCATCACAAGGAGTTCAATATTTGAAAACGAGTTACTTCCCTTTTCCCAAAATCAAGTTACCATTTTAAATCTAATAATGAAACCATTTCTTTATTTTCATAAAGTCGTTATAATTAACTTCCCATAAAGCTATTATAACACTTTATGTTTTAAAACAATACAAGACAAAACCATGCCTTTCTTTTAAAACAAAACACTTCCAATTCTTAAGTCTCTTTTCTTTTAGAAATCGAATTCCTTACTTTTGAATTTTTAAGAAGATCAAAACTTGATTTCAATAATTCTCATTAGAGCAATGCATGATCTAGAAATGTAATGCCATTTTGTCTTATCTTAGCTTCTATGCAGATGGAGGTTTCTACTGGTTTTAATATGATTAATTGTCATTACTTCTTTCCTTTATCGACGCTGCATTGGCTTGTTCGATCCTTATTCCCATTTCCGAAATTTGTAACGTTATTCTTTTAAAAACCAAGTATTCATTTCTCACGAATTAGGTTTTATACTTTTCAACACCATTTAGGTCAATTACAAGTCACGTCTCTTATCTTTTGAAATCAACAAACCATTCTTTTAGCTACATAAAGTGGTTATAACAAACTTCCCATAAAGCCGTTATAACACTTTATGTTTTAAACCAACCAATTACCACTATAAACATTTATGAGACCAATAGGGCTCATTCTTTAACCACCGAAAGTACAAGCACTAACGGATAAGACTTTACTACTATTTCCACACAATGAAGCCCTTAACACTTCATATCAAGTCAAGACACAAAAGGGAAATCAAATTCCTTTAACACACGTGCGTCTACCGCACTATATATTTTACAAATAGTCATGCTGAAGAGGATGGGAATAATCACATACCTCGCGACGATTGTCGACAATAAGCAAAATGCTCCACCGTATTATCTCCCTTAAGTAGAATATGCTACCGTAGTACTTCAATCCTATAAGGGTCATAAAACGTCTATCAAACTCTAGCTTCGAACGTAGAATAACTAAGTGCAAGGTCCCTAAATTCTACGGTAATTTGGACGGCACTTCCTTTGTTTCTACTAACTTTGCCACCTTTTTCAAGGTCGAATTCAATAACCAAACTCCCACAATAATGCAAAATGGCCCAATAATTCCATGCCATTCTTGGCCAACAATATAACCAATTCCTAAATCCCTTTCAATTCTTTCCAATCCATGTTCTTAGGTCTAACATGATATCTAGCCCTAGACATCTTCAACAAGACAACAAGATCCAAATCTATTCAAATAAAACAGCCTCAGGCTCAATTCTAAACTACTAAAATATAACAGCCTTAGGCTCACATCTATACTACTAAAATATAACAGCCTCAGGCTCAAATCTAAACTACTAAAACAAGTATAACTCATATCCAAGAGGAGGGGAAACTTTTACCTTTGGAGAAACCCACAAAAGCCCCTTTCTTCCACTTTTTTCCACAAACTCGTCTACCTGCTTCCCACAAGTTACCCACACTTTTCCTTCTTGCCGCCTCCCACGCTTCTCTTAAGCTAGGTTTTCTTCAAAAACTAGAGAAGGAGATGGTTTTCCATGAAAGGGTTTTGAAATGAAATGGCCAAGTCTTCCAAGACTTGGCCCTAAAATAGGCCCTAATCTGGTAAAAAAGGATGGGAGGGACACTTGTCACCCTCCCATAGGTTTTTAACAAAATATCTCCTGATTTCAGTCTTTTATCGCGAAAAATCCGCCGCGCGCCGCGCCGCGGCCCGCATGGCGTCACTTCCGAGAAAAGTTCCAGCATTCCGGCGTCGCGGCCCTGCATTCCGGCGCCGTGGCGCTGAAACCCCCGCGGACCCCAGAACAACCGGCGCCGCAGCCCTGCATTCCGGCGCACACTGCACTTCAACCAAAATCTGCGCACCAAACTTGAAACTTCCATAACTTTTGACTCCGATGTCCTATCGACGAACGGTTTGTTGCGTTGGTATCTAGATTTAACGAACTACATATTAGGCTTTTAAACACCTCGAAACTCTTAACAACTGGGGTACAACACTCCAAGGTAAACTCAAAATCCGTCCAACACATGTTTGTCAACTTATCTATCGACTCTAAAAACTTATTTTCCTTGGTATGTTCTTATCTTAACTCCTTGAATTTACGGGGTGTAACATTCGTGGCGAAGTCTCGTGATCACGACCTTGGTATCTGGTAGTTAGCCCTCGTACTTGCCCCCGTCAGCTACGTGACGCGGCTTTGGTATCTGGTAGTTGGCTTTCGTACTTGCCCCATGTCAGCTTCGTGGTATAGTTACATAGTATTGTTGGTACGGCTTTGGTATCTGGTAGTTGGCTTTCGTACTTTCCCCGGTCAGTTGATGATGCGGCTTTGGATCTGGTAGCTATGCCTTCGTACTTGCTCCATACGGTTTTATGACACAGGTGGGACCTGGTGTTCATGTGTACTCCTTGGTGTTGTTATATCATAGACTGCCGGCAGTGAGGAAGGAATTCTACGGGCATGATTGATGTTGTGGGCGTGAGACCCATTGTTATATTTGATTAATGACTTTGAGGGCATGAGTCCCTGACTTGACATGACTGTTTATATATTGTGGACTGTAGTTTGGTTATCATACATGTCTCCTGCTTTATATAGACTATTATGATTTCATTTACTGATTTTACGATTTCACATACTTGGTACTGTTGTCTTGACCTCTTCCGGGCTGCGTTCATGCCGCAGAGGTACACCGGTTGTTGATCCTCGCCATAGGATCACAGCGTTTGGGAAGCTCCGTTTCTCCGGAGGCTTATCTTTGGTATAGTTCCCTGTCATTGTAGGTACTTATACATTCAGGGGTATGGCGGGGCCCTGTCCCGTCATAGTTGTGGTTAAATTCTTAGAGGTCTGTAGTACTGTTGTGGGCAGGGTTTGTAAAGGATATAACTGTTCAGGTATATATATGCAGAAAGGTAACCGTTTTGGTTAGCCTGTTTCTTATTTTATCTTGTTTCATGTTTAAGTTTTTATTTCCGCTGATTTTCTCTGATGTTGTATCACTAGGGTGCCAGGGGTAATGCACCAGTCGCGGGCCCGAGGTCGGGTCGTGACATGTACGTCTACCGTACTATATAAGTACAACCATTCATGCTCAAGAGATAGGAAAGTTTCACATACCTCTTCGGGTCAATCCACTCGCTAAGTCCAATATACCGCACGTAGTATGTCAACCTATAATGACCATAATACGTTCATTAACTTCTTACTTCAAACGTAGAATATAATAAGTGCAAAGTCACTAAATTCTACGGAAAATCGGACAACACTTCCTTTGTTTCTACATACTTTACCACCTTTTTCAAGGCCCGAATTCAATAACCAAACATGCCACATTTAAGGCCCAACAATGTAGTTAACAATAGGGGATTACACGCCTACTAGACGTGTAAAATTCCGCCCCACAATTGATATCAAACTAGTACAAACTACAAGGCCAATTCGGCAACTTGAGATACAACAACACCAATTCTTATCCAATTTCCTTTTCAATCCAAGTTGTTTAGTATAACATGATATCAAGCCGCAATCGATTATAACTACTACAAGCTTCAAGTAAGTAACATGCGACGATTCTAATTAACGTCCAAATTGTATTTAAATTTCAAATGGCTCATATGTCATTTCGGATTTAGGCTACAACAATCCATATCACTTATCAATCTTCAATACATATACTTCATGCTAGTAAAATGTAAGGCTAACAACAATATATAATCTTGTAACACTTTAAGAGAACAAGATTGTTACCTCAACGAGCCTTAATCCAATTTCAAATCCGAAGTCGCTCCCTAGCAACTTAGAGCCTCTTCTTGACACTTCAATCCGCCACTTGAGACCCTTAGAATATCACAAATAACTTTCCTTTAATCTTCCAATCAAAACCTAGGAAAGCAACTAGGTTTTCACCTTGCGACTAATACGAAAACAATCTTTTTCCGGAATCTTTCTATTGAGATACCCTTACAATACCCTTATGTACCTTGGTTTAAAGTGTGGAGCTTATTGGACAACAAACAATTTTTTTTTCTTTTCTAGTTGATGAACCCGAGAGCCCCTAAGAGTGTTCTTCAAATTTTCTTGAAAATTTGGCTAAGTGTAGAAGTTGTCTTGCTAATAGTACTAATATATAGCAACATGGAGGGTCAAGATTTGCACAAATGTGTGGCTTGGATGAAATTCTCTTAAATATCAAGTCAAGTGGCCCCATTGACTAAGTCAATTATATCAAGATCTACTACTTGCAAGACTTGGTCATCTTAATAATGGTCAAATGACCCTTTTACCCATGTTATTTTCGTCCAAGACCACTTAAGGGGGGGTGACACGTGTCGCCCTCCCATTCGTCACAATATCCCGTTCTCCGACAATTCCATAATTTCGATAAATTTTTACTAGTCTCAAATCTTAACATTTGGGATTCTTACGTACGTTCTTAAAACATGTCCTGTAATTACGGGGTGTAACAATAGCTTTCGACTTTGAACCTTTCTTAGTTGATTACCATCGGATTTACTTACTGCGCGGTGAACGTGATGTCTTGAACCATCAGTGTTTAGTGTAAACCAAGGCAATGATATCAAATTAATAACTCTCATTTCTTCTTCTTATTTTGTCTGTTGTGGTCATGGACAACGCCTGGACTCTTAAGTGCATACATTTGAAAGTTATATTTCTTTAAAGAATGATAACCCGAAGTGTTCTTACTTCAAGTGAAGCGCTAAACTAAATCTCTATAGTTTGGTTTTCCTATTGAACCAAATTTCTTGGGATCTCCCGTCAGTAAGGTTGGGATACCACCATAAAGATACTTATTTTTTGGATTTTAAGCTCATTCCCCTAGAGAAGAAGAATATTTGATCTCTGGGTAGGCCTTTAGTTAATGGATCCGCTAAGTTATCCTTTGATTTGACGTAATCAATGGATATGGCACCCGTAGTGCTCAACTGCCTAATGGTCTTATACCTCCGACGAATATGTCTAGACTTGTCGTTGTGCATATTACTTCGTGTCCTTTCTAAAGTCAATTAGTTGTCACATTAAATCATCACCGAAGGTACTGGTTTATCCCAACAAGAGATATCATCTAAGAAGTCGTAAAGCCGCTCTTCTTCTTCTTCTCCTGCTATGTCTAAAGCGATAAACACTGATTCCATCATGGATCGGGCGATGTATGTTTTCTTAGAGGATTTCTAAGACACATCCCACCACCAATTATAAAAACATACCCACTAGTGGATTTGGTGTTCTTTATGTCTGATATCCAGTTTGCATCGTTGTATCCTTCCAATACAGCTGGATATCTTGAATAATGTAATTCGTAAGTTAGCTAATATTTTTGATATCATAGTATCTGATTTAGCATCATGCAGTGATCATTTCCAGATTACAAGTGAATCTAGTCGTTGTATTGGTTGGATAAGTGATATCAGGTCGGGTGCAATTTGTAATGTACATTAAACTACTAATGACATGTGCATATCGCTCCTGAGATACTGGTGAACCACAATTTTTATCAATTCTATGATTCATATTCATTGGTGACTTCATACAGGGACTGTCAAATACATCTAATTTCCTCAAAACATCTTCAATGTAGTGAGATTGAGATAAGACCAGCTCGTCAGATGTCTTAGAAATCTTAATTTCTAAGATTACATCTGGAATACCCATATCTTTCATTTCAACACATTACTTCAATATCTTCTTGATCTCCAGGATCAAGGTTAGACTACTTCCGATGATGGGCATGTCATCTACGTAAAGGCATATCATGAAATGAGTCAGAGTCCCTTTGATATACATACATTTATCACATTCATTAATGGAGAAACCTTTTGATAATAGAGTGTTATCAACTTTTCATGTCATTATTTTGGGGCTTGTTTTAGTCTGTACAGAGACTTAACAAGTCGACATACTTGCTTTTCTTGTCCTGGAAGCACGTACCCCTCGAGTTGTTCCATGTATATTTCCTCTTCTAAATCTCTTTTTAGCAAGGTTGTCTTAACATCCATTTGATGTATCTCAATGTCACACAAAGCTGCAATGGCTATGAATACCCTTATGGATGTTAAGCTAGAAACAAGAGAGTATTTGTCGAAGTAATCAAGACCTTCTTTTTATCTGTAGCCTTTGACTACTAAGATGGCCTTATACTTGTCAATAGTTACATCTGCTTTGTACTTTCTTTTGAGTATTCACTTACAACTCAAAGGTTTGCTTCCCGGAGGAAGATCAACCATTTTCCAAGTATGATTCTCCATGATGGAATCTATTTCGCTTTCTATAGCTTCTTTCCAAAGCGGTGCTTCTGGAGTTGACAATATTTTGTTAATTGTCCTCGGTTCATTTTCAACCATATAGGTTTGAAAGGCTGGACCAAAGGTTTTGTCCTTTTTGGCCTTTTTGATCCGTCTTGGTTCAACCTCTGGAACTCCTAAATTCTGTAGATCTGGAACATTAAGTTTCAGATAGTCAGTAACTTCTGAGTCATGTACATCTGGAACGTCTAGTTCCGGACAATCAGAAACTCCCGGGTCTTATTCATTTTGAGCATGACTTCGTTTGCGCGAAACTATTTCTTTTTCCTTTCTAGGAAAGATATGTTCAAATAATTCAGCATTCCTTGATTCCATGGTCGTACCCTCGTAGATATCAGGTATCTCCAACTTATACACTAAGAAGCGATAAGCACACTGTTATTTGCATATACGATGAATATGCAATCTACAATCTTAGGTTCGGTTTTGACCTATTTTGGTTTAGGTACTTCGACATTTGTCAAACAACCCCACACTTTCAAATATTTATAACTAGGTTTGTTTCCTTTCTATAATTCATACGGAGTTTTATCCTTACACTTATTCAGAACTCTATTAAGAATCGTATTAGCGGTAAGAATCGTTTCGCTCCACATATTTTGAGCTAAACCAGAATTGATAAGTAAAGCATTCATTATTTCCTTTAATGTACGGTTTTTGCGCTCAACAATATCGTTAGACTGAGGCGAGTAAGGAGCCTTCGTTTGATGAACTATGTTGAATTGAGCAATATTCTTCAACTGAATTTATGTATTCTCTCCCTCTATCACTAAGAATTGCCTTAATTCGTAGGTTTAGTTGATTTTTAACTTCTATTTTGTAACGTTTAAACGCTTCAAAGGCTTTATCTTTACTTTTCAACAAGTAAACATAATCATACCTTGTACTATCATCAATGAAAGTCACAAAGTACTTGTTCCCCGCTCTAGTTTGCACAAACTTTAAATCACAAATGTTAGTGTTAATAAGTTCTAGAAGAGCGGTGTTTCTTTCGACTGAATGGAAAGATGACTTGGTTAATTTTTCCTTTACGCACACCTCACATTTAATTTGAGGGTTTATGTCGAAGGAAGGCAATAATTCCAACTTTACTAACTTTGAATGGATTTGTAGTGACGTGTCTTAATATATGATGACATAGATTAGAAGACTCAAGCAAGTAGGTAGAAGGCTTTATTTCATGAACGGACTGCAGACATAACATTCATTTGAAGAGGCTATCACACGCGAAGTCTCTTCCTACAAATATACCATTCTTAGTTATTACAAATTTGTTGGACTCAAAAACTAGTCTGAAACTAACCTAGACCAATAGTGGCCCTGAAACCAAGTTCTTGCGGATGTCAGGGACGTACATCACTTTCTTCAGAGTAAGCTCTTTACCTGAAGTCATTTTGAGGACAACCTTTCCAACCCTTTTCACGTCAGAGGTAGCGTCTGTCACGACCCGACCCCGGGCCCGCGACTGGTGCCCTACCTTGGCACCCTTGCAGGTATACATCAGAGATAATCAGTGGAACATACATAAACTCAACAAGAAATAAATAACAGGTTAGCCGATAAGGCTACCTCCCTGGATATATATATATACGTAAACCAAAAGCAGTTACCTCCTTTTTTTTACAACCGACACACAAGATATGACTACAGACCTCTAAGAGTTTTGACATAACAACTGTGACGGAACAGGGCCACGCCATACCCCTGAATATACATAAATCTACAACCTCAGGGAACTGTACCAACACTCCGGAGAAATGGAGCTTTCCAAGAACTGAACAGTGATGCTAAGAGTGAGGATCAGCAAGCTATGTACCTCAACTCGCGCATGACGCAGCCAAGGAGGTCAAGACAAAATATGTACCAAGTATGCAAAAATCGAGCATCAGAATTTAAATCATAAAGTCTAGATATAAAAAACTGGAGACAAATATGATAATCAAATTAACAGTACAACCGTGTCTTGCCAAAACGAAAGTAATGAAAGTCAGTTTTACCTTTTAAAGACTATTTCAACACATGAACAATCATCACACGAAGGCTAGGGACGCAAGCCCTCAAAATCATCACACAGTCCAGTAAGGGTCTCAAGCCCGTAAACATCAAAGCGTGCCCGTGGAATCCTCCATCACAGCCGACAGCCGCAAGTGTAAAATATATATATATATATGTAACACGCTCGTGGCATCCTACATCACTGTCGGCGTGCACATATGCAATATATATATATCATGCCCGTGGAATCCATCATCTCGGGTACATGACTTCATGGAGAGTTAATCCATAGAGTAATAATAGTATATAACATGTCCGTGAAATCCCTCATCTCGGGTACATGTCTTCATGGAGAGCTAATCTATGGAGTAATAATAGTATATAACATGCCCGTGGAATCCCTCATCTCGGGTACATGTCTTCATGGAGAGCTAGTCCATGGAGTAATAATAGCATCCGGGAGTTTAACCCGCATCATGGTTGCATGCCCCGGAATCCCTCATCGTATAAGCATGTCCATGGATCAATCACAATGGAAGCATACCCGTGGAATCCTTCATCACCGCTCGACGCCCAAGTAAATTCATTACAAGACATTCTCCAACCGAGAGTCACGGCCAGTAAAATATAATACTTGCACTCAAAGGTTATCGCAAGCAAGCATAGGCAAGTTCATAAAATCTTTAGACTTTCATTATCATACAAAAATGAATTTCATTTTATAAACTCAAGGCACTTTCGTTTTACGTGAAATATCACACGACCGAACCTGGCCCGTGGATCGTGCCTTACCCCGCACCCTAGTGATACAACATCGAGTAATCGGAATATAAAACAATAACATGGAGTATGAAATACTAATCTGAGAAAAATTGCCTTTCGGCATGTATATATGAAAACTTAAATCCGAACAGTTACATCCCATATACAACTCGCCACAACAAAGATTACATGCACTTATGAATGATATGATAACAACGACGGGACAGGGCCCCGTCATACCCCTGAATGTAAGCACCTACAACAACAGGGGACTACACCAAGATAAGTCTCCGGAGAAACGGAGCTTCCCAAACGCTGAACTGTGACCCTAAGAGCTAGGATCAACGATTGGTGTACCTCAACTCATGCAGATGAACGCAGCCCCGAGGAGGTCGATAACAGTACCAAGTATGTGAAATCAAAATATCAGTAAATGAAATCATAGTAGTCTATATAAAGCAGAGACATGTATGATAACCAAACTACGATCACAATAAATAAGCGATATGTCAAGTCGGGGACTCACGCCTCAAAGTCATCACTCAAATATAACTATGGGTCTCACGCCATAACATCAATCATGCCGTGGAATACCTTCTCATCACGGCGATCTATGATATAAAAGCACCAAGGAATACACATGAACACCGTGTCCCACCTGTGTCATCCTAAAACCGTCACGGGTAAGTGGCGCGTGGCCGACTACTAAAACCCACAAGACAAACAAGGTCATAAATCGTATCATGAGATCTGTCTGCATCACACATGATAAAGTTGGCCACTCGCCGCAGATCTAATGCGCGTCTAGCCTCGAACTTCCCGCACTCCGCATAGGCCACTCCGATGGACCGCATGAGGTATTCCCCGCATCGAGGGTAGCTACTCCCAAGATCGCCCCGACTCGCGATCCGCATGCCACATAGACGCATGACCATAAAGGCCGCACACTAACCTAGAACTCTCGTAGCTCCGCATAGGCCCCCAGGACCCGCATGAGGTCTTCTCGAATCATGGTCCTGCATCACCGAGTCTACCCCAGACGGAGGCGACAACCCCTAAACATGTCAAGAGGTGAGTGATGTAATACTAGCATAACGGCTTCATCGTTAAACAACATAAGCACAACAAGGGAAACCCCTTTACACAAACATCACAAAATACTAACACACGTAGCATCCTAATATGTTTACTTATCAAATCAACAAGAAGGTATTACAAGACTATCACAAACCAATACAATCAAGTTATTCACACAAGGTACTTTCTTCTTTATGTTAATAAGTTCGGGTTTTTATCCCCAAAGTACTTTATACATTAACTCTTTAAAGATCCGTTCCTTTCACAAAAGTCACACAATACCCGTAGTATAAAAATAGAGTGACTATCTTTTTTTTTGTAATTCAAAACACTACTCTTTGTAAAATCAAGTAACAACATTCTTTTCCAAACGTTCAAGTTTGCCTAATTTCAATTACTCAAGTTTCTCATTTTCGAAAGGTTTTGTAGTTCATAGTATTAATCACTTAATAATATAATTCTCCTTTAAAACAATTTGAGGAACATATACCTTATATGTGAGTAGGTTATTTTTGTTTATAACAATCTTATAACAGCAGCCATGATCTAGGAAATGTAATATCATTTTGTCTCATCTTAGCTTCTATGCAGATGGAGGTTTCTACTGGTTTTAATAATACTTGATTAGTCAATACATTTCCCTTTATTAGCGCTGCTGTGGTTTGTTCGATGCTCATTCTCATTTCCGAAATCAGTAATACATTATTCTTTTAAAATCAAGTGCTCATTACTCGCGAATGAGGTTTTACAACATTTATAACAAAATGTTACATATCAAGTCAATTAGGTTAAGTCTCTTATCTTTCAAGATCAAGTCTCTTAACTTCTACAATAAATAAACCATTATGTTACCTACATAGAGTCGTTATAACTAACTTCCCATAAAGCTATTATAACACCCTATGTTTTGAACCAACCAAACTCTTTTAGCACATGTACGTCTACCGTACTATATAGTTTACAAAACATCATGCTAGAAAGGATAGGAAGAGGTTCACATACCTCGCGACGATTATCGACAATTAGCAATACGCTCCACAGTACTGTACCCCTGCTAGCCTTTTCCACTCTTCAAGTAGAATACGCTACTCGTAGTACTTCCACCTATAAAGGCCACAAACGTCTATTAACTTCTAAACGCACGGCCCGTATTCTACGTAAAATTCGCAGACTCTCCCCGCAAATCGCAGAAATCTCCTCCTCTATCGAGGCCGGCTAACAAGCCAACCAGGGGGGGTTATACATCTAATCCGGACGTGTACATTTCTACTACACCGTAATACCACACAAGTCTATGTCTGATACACCCATGTAATTACATTCGCTTCTCTTTATTCAGGCTTAAGTCAAAAGACATTGCCGCAAAGCTATGTTCAGATCTATATATAGTATACTTCAACTATATAATCATACAACATGTAATTTCCAATTACAACAAGGGGACAAGAATATTTACCTCGATAAGCCCAAAATTATCCAAGTATAAAGTCGATCCTGAGCAACGTTTAGCTCCTACTCCGGGTGCTCCAACCCGCTCCAAACAACCCCTAGAAGTTCTACGCAACTTCTTCTTAATACTCCAACCAACTATGGAGACTTTCCTTAGGGTTTCAGTTTGAGACAAAAAAGACATAAGGTAGTATTTTCGGGCTCTACGTATAGAGGTATCTTTGGAATACTACAAGGTATACGGCTAAGGTAATTTGGGTATAGTAACAATACTTTGGAGAGTATTTCTACCAAGAGGGGGGTGTATTTATCCGAGACAACACCACAAAGGGGTGTGTACCTACCAACCCCACTAGGAGGGTACTCTCGGCAGGGGAGGGGTGCTCTCGCCAAAGGCCTTCTCAAAGGTAGAGGGGACGAAACCAACAAGGAGGAGGAGGTTTTCAAGACTTGGAAATTATGGAATGGATGAAGAAGTCTTCAAAGGGGGAGGGGTATTTATAGGGAAATCAAGGGCCATGATCTAGCCAAGTGGGGGGCAAGTGGAGTGCCAAGATGTGCCCAAGTGCCCCCTAGTCCCTACTCCTTAAAACCCTCACAAATATCTACCAACAACTTGCCCATCCAATCGGCCCTAAAGCCGCCCCTTAAGTCCACCAATGAGAGGGTGCCAAGTGTTGCCCTCTCGTTGGTCCAAAACATTTCGTCTCTCGGAAAAATCCGCAAAAATACTAAATGACATAGCCGTAATTTTCCCTTCGCAAAGTTTGTAAAACGTTTCGTCGAAAAACGACTCTAACCGGGTGTTGTGCACAAAAATCGAACCTATGCCTAACTTTAAAGCCCAAACTTTTCTACGTACATACTCTGGAAATACGGGGTATAACATTCTCCCCTCCTTAGAAACATTCGTCCCGAATGTTCCTTCTAAGTCTCAAAAAAAAAAAAACATGCGCCAGTATAGTCTTCACTGCTATACTTACGAAAACAATCCTGCCACACCTGGCCACAGAAACACCTGCGCAAATACTTACATCCAAGTCCACGAGGAATCACCTCTAGCGACATAAAAGCCCTTACCCGAGGTCTAAAATGTACTTCCTTCGCACCTTCTCCTTACAAAAGAAATGATCACATCTATGCTCGTAATACATGCTCGCTCTTTCCCTTACGCGTCGTACCCTTCTCGCACACTCGAACTCTTTCTTACCATATCTCTGTTACTGATTCAGTTTCCAAATCTCTGGGTTACTATCTCTAACTTAGTCATCATTAACTGAGAATACTCTGGATGGATCTCCGATACTCTTCCGAACATAGCAACACGAAAGACCGGACATACTGCCTCCTAAGTTGGACGGCAAATGCTAACATATAGGCAACCTGGCCTATTTCCTCACATGATCTGAAAGGCCCAAGGTAACTCGGGCTAAGTTTCTTCTGTTTTCCGAATCTCGTCACACCCTTCCGGGGTGGTACCTTCAAGAAGATCCTCCGTCAACCTGAACTACAGCGTCGTCGCCGATTATCCGCACGACTTCTTTTGATTCTGAACTGTCGATAACCTCTCCTGGATAGGCTTCACCCTATCCCCATCCTGCCGAAACAAGTATGAACCCACTATCTGAACTTTGCCAACATCGAACCAATCGACCGGCAACTTACACTTCCGCCCCTACGAGGCTTCGTAAGGCGATATCCGAATACTGATGTTATACCCCGTATTTCCAGAGTATGTACGTAAGGACGTACGTAGAAAAGTTTGGATTTTAAAGTGGCTTGGCCGATTTATTTTTGTTCACAACACCCGATTAGAGTCGTTTTTCGACGAAACGTTTTACACAACTCGCGTAGGGTAAATTACGGCTATGTCATTTTTATTTTTTGCGGATTTTTCCGAGAGACGAAACGTGTTGGACCAACAAGAGGGCGCCACTTGGCACCCTCTCATTGGCGGACGTGAGGGGCGGACTTGGGACGATTTGGAGAGTGTAGTTGGTAGGATATTTTGTGTGTTGATTGATAAAGTGGGACCCACACACACTTGTCCCAATCTTGGCCTTACACTTGCTATGCACTTGGCATGATCTTGGCCATTGGTTGGCCTTGGCTTGTCCTATAAATACCCCCCTAAGTTTGAAGACTTCTTCATCCATTCCTATATTTCCTAAGTCTAAAATTCCTCCCTCCCCTTGTGTGGTGTTTCGTCCAACACCCCCTCTTCCCCCCTTTGTGAGGCCTTGTGGCCGAGAGCTCCCCCCCTTGGCCGAGAGTACCCCCCCTAGTGGGGTAGGCCGAGGGGTATACACCCCCCCTTGTGGTGTTGTCTCGTATATATACCCCCCCTCTTGGTAGAAATACTCTCAAAAGTATTGTTACTATACCCAAATTACCTTAGCCTTATACCTTGTAGTATTCCAAGGTTACACTTATACAAAAAGCCCAGAAATACTATTATACTTCCCGTCAGTCACAAAAACGAAACCCTAAGGAAAATCTCCAGAGATAGTTGGAGTATTAAGTAGAAGTTGGTTAGAACTTCTAAGGGTGGTTTGGAGCGGGTTGGAGCGCACGGAGTCGAGCTAAACGTTGCTCGGAGCGACATTTAACTTGGATAATTATGGGCTTATCGAGGTAATTATCTTGTCCTATTGTAATTGGAAATTACATGTTGTAAGATTATATAGTTGAGGTATACTATATATAGAATCAACCTAGCTTTGCGCAATGTCTTTTGACTTAAGCTGAATATAAAGAAAGAGAATCGAATCAGTAATTACATAGTGTATCAGACAGAGACTTGTGTAGCATTACCGTGAAGTAGAATTGTACACGTCCGGTTAGATGTATAAACCCCTCGGTTGGCTTGATAGCCTACTCGATAGAGGATGAGATTTACGCTGGCCATGGGGAGGTCTTGCGAATTTTCTCAGAGAATGTTCTACGAAGAGTTCTAAATGTTAATAAGCGCCTTGTGGCCTTATAGGTTGAAGTACTATGCGTGGCGCGATCTACTTGGCTTAAGGAGTAGCCGGCGGTTTGAGGTACTTGGAGCGTTTTGCTATTAGTCGATAATCGTCGCGAGGTATGTGAACCTCTTCCTATCTTTTCTAGCATGATATGTGTATAACTATGTAGTACGGTAGACGTACATGTGTAAAATGCTTTGTGATTTTAAAAAGGGAACTGACTTGATGTGTGATAATAAAGAAGAGTTATACTAGCTTTATGGGAAGTTAGGTATAACGTTTTAAGAGAGGTAAAGAGAATGGTTTACTGATTTTAAAAGTTAAGAGGCTTAATCTTAAAGATAAGAGACTTAACTTGTTTTACTTGGTAATTCACATTTTGTTAAAAATGTTGTAAAACCTCATTCGCGAGTAATGAGTACTTGATTTTAAAAGCAATAATGTTTTACTGATTTCGGAAATCAGAATAAGTATCGAACAAACCACAGCAGCGCTAATAAAGGGAAATGTTTTGACTAATAATGTATTAGTAAAACCAGTAGAAACTTCCATCTGCATAGAAACTAAGATGAGACAAAATGATGTTATATTTCATAGATCATGGTCGCTTAAATAAGATTGTTATAAACAAGAATAACCTACTCACGACGTATATATGTTTCTCAAATTGCTTTTAAAGGAGAATTATATCATTAAGTGATTAAAAATTATGAACTACGAAACCTTTCGAAAATGAGAAACTTGAGTAATTGAAATTAGGCAAACCTGAAACATTTGGAAAAGAATGTTGTTACTTGATTTTACGAAGAGAAGTGTTTTGATTTACTTCAAAAGATAATCACTCTATTTTCATATACTACGGGTATTGTGTGACTTTTGTAAACGTAACGTATCTTTTAAAAGATAATGTATGAAGTACTTTGGGAATAGATACCCGACCTGGTTAATCATATATTAGAATGTACCTTGTGTGTATAACTTGATTGTGTTGGTTTGTGATAGCCTTGTAATACTTTCTTGTTGATTTGATAAGTAAACATGCTAGGATGCTACGTGTGTTAGTATCTTGTGATGTTTTGTGTAAAGGGGGTTTTCCCTCGATTGCGCTTAAAGTTGTTTAACGATCAGCCGTTATGTTGGTATTATACCACTCACCTTGACTTGTTTCCGGAGGTTAAGCTGCCCTCCGATGCGGGGTAGACTCAGGCGGGTCTAGTGACCTATGATTCGAGAATACCTTATGCAGGTCTGTATGGCCTATGCGGAGCTACGAGAGTTCCAGGTTAGTTTGCGGCCCTTGTGGTCATGCGGTCTTTGTGGCCATGCGGACGGCGAGTCCAGACGCCGGGAGTAGCTACCCTCGATGCGGGGAATACCTCATGCGGGCCATTGGAGTGGCCCATGCGGAGCTATGGGAAGTTCCAGGGCTAGACGCGCACATTAGATACTGCGGGCGAGTGGCCAGCTTTGATCATGTGACGGTCTAGACAGATCTCATGATACAGTTTACGACCTTGTTTGTACGGTGGGTTTTAGTAGTCGGCTATGCCTTCGTACTTACCCCGTACGGTTTTTATGATGACACAGGTGGGACCTGGTGTTCATGTGTACTTCTTGGTGTGATTATATCATAGACTGCCGGCAGTGAGGAAGGTATTCCACGTGCATGATTGATGTTATGGGCGTGAGACCCATAGTTACATTTGAGTGATGACTTTGAGGGCGTGAGTCCCTGACTTGACATGACTGCCTATTTATCAGGAATCGTAGTTTGGTTATCATACATGTCTCCTGCTTTATAGACTATTATGATTTCATTTACTGATTTTCGGGCCACATACTTGGTACTGTCAGATCGACTCCTTCGGCCGCGTTCATGCCGCAGTTGAGGTACACCGCCGTTGATCCTAGCTCGTGGTCAGCGCTCGTTTGGGAAGCTCTGTTTCTCCGGAGGCTTATCAATGGTATAGTCCTCTGTCGTAGTAGGTGTTTGCATTCAGGGGTTTGGCGGGGCCCTGTCCCGCCATTGTTGTCGTATCATTCTTAGAGGTCTGTAGTACTGTTGTGGGCAGAGTTGTAATGGGATGTAACTGTTCGGTTTTAAATTGATTTATATATATATGTCGTAAGGCAAGTTTTCTCAGACTATTGTTTCATACTTCTTGTTATTTCATGTTATCGTCTTATGTTCACCGACACTGATGTTGTATCACTAGGGTGCCCGGTAGGCACCGCCACGCCCGTTCGGTCGTGACAACTGAAATGGTAGTTTATAAAAACACTCCCTCAACAGGAGGCAACAATCCTCACAGCTACCCCTGAAATCCCAACACTGGCCCGAGGGCGAATGCGATTCTGAGACTCACCTGAGTTCCTAACCCTGCCTGGTAAAACTTCCAGAAAAAGAAACAGTGCACTGGCTCCACTGTCTGTCATAAGGCGAAGGTAGGCACCTCGTGCAACCTTACAACCTTCTTGATATAACATCTCGCATAACCCTCTGCCGAGTAAACAGTCCTAACTGAAGGACAAGATGGGCTGACCTCATCGGCCCGACCATCGTCACACGATCCACGAACAACTCAGACGGTTAACTAATCTTAGGCCTAACACCCTCGTGACCCTACCCCCTGGCGGGACCACCACAAACTGACCCCACCATAAAACAGGTCGCGGGTTGACCCGCGGCATGGCCTCAACCCGACCCACTCTCGCATAAAACACTTGCTCCCCGATCCGGAACAATCTTACTAATCAAGTTACGAAAACCTAGCGGTCTTCTTAGCTCAACTACCCTCTTTCATTTTCCCACAACTCAGGGACTTATCACACAAACATATCTCACGTGCACTATGCACTCCGATAAGGGTCAAACATAAAATACCTCTTTTACTCGAGATGGCCTTACCTCTAAGGTCTCTACGTATAAGACTCTAAGGTTCACACTTCCTCTATCCCCCAAATCTTACTCGGTTAACTAACCATGATATCTAATCACAATTTCCACTTATGTTATCTGAACATAATACTTAAGATATACTCATCTTACACGTACTAATTGTCACGACCCGAACCCGGGCCCGTGACTGGTGCCTTACCCCGGGCACCCTAGTGATACACCATCAGAGAAAATCAGCGGAAATAAAAACATGAACATGAATTAAGAGACATGATAAAAAAAAACAGGCCAACCAAAACAGTTGCCTTCAGTATATATACATAAATACCCGAACAGTTATCCTTTTTACTGCATCCCACAACCGCATTTCATGCACTTCTAAGAAGTGACAACAACTATGACGGACAGGCCCCGCCATACCCCGAATGTACAAGAACCTACGGACTCGTGGTAACATACCAAAGATAAGCCTCGAAGGAACGGAGCTTCCCAACACGCCGAATGTGATCCTATGTCGGATCGATGGGCC
Source organism: Przewalskia tangutica (assembly GCA_029844215.1). Lineage (NCBI taxonomy): Eukaryota > Viridiplantae > Streptophyta > Magnoliopsida > Solanales > Solanaceae > Przewalskia > Przewalskia tangutica. The sequence goes on from CM056718.1 coordinate 114,259,138, forward strand.
GATGTACTTTACTCGCGCATGAACGCAGCCCGGGCGAGGTCGATAACAGTACCAAGTATGTGAAATCAGAAATATCAGAATGAAATCATAATAGTCTATATAAAGCGGAGGCATGTATGATAACCAAACTACGCCACAACATAAAAGCGATCATGTCAAGTCGTGACTCACGCCTCAAAGTCATCCTCACGCCTGGAACTCCTTCCTCACCGCCGCGATCTAGGTACAAATCATGTGATACGTATAACGTGTCTCGCCCATCTTATGGACCCAATATAGAAAAGTGTGGAATACATTCTGTTCATCCTACGAACCAGAGTCGAGTGGAATACATTCCGGATGAACCGTAGTCGTGAAATACATTCGGATGAACCGGTCATCAAGTGAAATACATTTCCGGATGAACCTAATCAAGTGAAATACATTCCGGATGAACCTAATCAAGTGAAATACATTCCGGATGAACCGTGTCGAGTGAAATACATTCCGGATGAACCGTAATCGAGTGAAATACATTCGGATGAACCGTAGTCGAGTGAAATACATTCCGGATGAACCCAGAGTCAAGTGAAATACATTCCGGATGAACCTAGTCGAGTAGAACACAAGACTTGCACAACAAGGCTATCACACGTAACATGGTCAAGTTTCATAACAACAAGCATAAGCAAGTTACACACAACTCAAGGTACTTTCATTTTATGTCAAAGTCCGGATTTTAACCCTAAAGTACTACGTCCGTTAAATTCCTTTTAAGATCCATTTCTTTTACAAAGGTCACCCGATACCCGTAGTATAAAATTAGAGTGACTAACATTGTTAAGTAAACCAAAATGCTTTCCTTTGTAAAATCAAGTAACAACCTTATTTTCCAAACGTTCTAGTTTGCCTAATTTCAAATGCTCAAGTTTCTCATTTTAGAAAAGGTTTCGTAGTTCATCGTTTTAAATCCTTTAAAACATAATTCTGCTTTAAACGTTTTGAGAAACCTATGTCTTATAAGTGAGTAGGTTATTCTTGTTTATAATCAATCTTATTAAGCAGCCATGATCTAAGAAATGTCATTTTGTCTCATCTTAGCTTCTATGCAGATGGAAGTTTCTACTGGTTTTAATAATACTAAATCTGTCCAAAACATTTCCTTTTATTAACGCTGCAGTGGTTTGTCGATACACATTCTGATTTCCGAAATCAGTAAAACATTTTTACGCCGTTATACCTAACTTCCCATAAAGCTAGTATAACTCTTAAGTTTCCGAAAACCAAGTATTACTTCTTCTCTCAAAATGATTCAAAAATCTTTTGAAATACTTCAAGTTCTTTATTATCACATCGCCAGCCAGTTATAGTTCAAATCAGTTACCTCTTAAAAACCACAAGTATTTTCTTACCTACATAAAGCTGTTATAACCAACTTCCCATAAAGCCGTTATAACCCTTTATGTTTTAAACCAATCAAATACATTTAGCACATGTACGCTCACCGCACTAGATAGTTCACACATATCATGCTAGAAGAGATAGGAAGAGGTTCACATACCTCGCGACGATTATCGACAATTAGCAAAACGCTCCAAAGTACTCTAACCTTGCTCGCCTTTTCCACCCTTCAAGTAGAATACGTTACTCGTAGTACTTCACCCTCGATATTAGGAATTAATCGCAGCCTTAAGATGTGAGCTCATGGCAGGAAAATGGGGCGTAACAACAGTCATAAGAACAAGGTCTAAACTTGGGCATTGATATAATCCTTGGAAATGGTGTTTTTACTGGAACGAAATGGCGATTGGTGTGCCTTTAAAATGAAACAAAAGATTTCTTGTACTACTCCTTTTTCGTACTTTCTCTTTTCCCTTTTCAAATCAACACGCCTCCTATGTACTACTAATACTGTACTCCTCCTTCTCTCAAATCAAAGTAAAGTTAAAACTTAAAAGTGACATGTTGGTTTTATTTTCGTACAACAAAAAAATAAAAAAAGGTTTGGAGAAGTTAATAATTGGATCACTATTTGCTTCAGTAAAGTATTAAAAGATGTTGGATAGGTTCTGAATGTTTCCAAGCGATTTTTCCAAAGCTAGTAGCCTAGTATTCTGCTAATTTAGATATATACAACATTTGATAAGTGCCAACTAATGTCCACAATTTCGTCCACCAAGTGTCACCAAGGGGTGACACATGTCGCCCTCCTATTGGTCCAAAATATTTCATCTTCCGAAATTATCCGTAATGCCCAAAAATCCGAAAATAAAGTGGGCCCCACAAACCGTAAATTCCTCCCGTGGGCCCCATGTGACCAATTTCCGGAAATATAATTTCAAAATTCTTAAATATTCCAAAAAGTCCGAATACTAAATCTGGGAATCCAATTCCCATTAACGAACCTTTTTCCTCACAAAACCCGAAAACTTTTCCGTCGAAAAATCACACCTTTCTTTCTTTCCAATATTACTGTCGTATTCTCGTACGTATGTCCTCACATACATACCCTGGAACTACGGGGTGTAACACTAATCTCTAGAGGGTTAAGGATATACCTGTATCAACTTCTTCACTCCCCTAAGTCGTTCTAATCAAACCTCGCCTGCAGGCGCATACCAGTGGAAGATGACGAACTACCCACCGTTCCTGTAGGCTGAGTCCTCCTACTTGCATCCCTCCTACTAGGACATCCTTTCGACACATGGCCCTGACGGCCGCAGGTAAGACAAGTACCAACAAAAGACAACATTCCCCGGGATGATGCCTGTCATATTGTTAACACCGGAAAATCGATCCGGCTGGCCGAACCTACGCAGAAGTGAACCTAAGCTCGGAGCTCGACCAACTCCTCGCATACCCCGAACGCCCCGAACCACCGTGGAGGACCTCTCTGCACCGTGGATGTGCATATCTAAACCGCCGTGAGGTGATTCGCCTCGAAAGTTACCAAAGGACTTTCTGCTCGTCCTCTCTCGCCTCGTTAACCCGTCGATCTCTACGCTTGGCTCGCCGCATAAGCCCGCATACGTGCCATGCTCAAGCCTAACCAAGAATTACTCTTGCACAACCTCTCTTAGATAGTCATCAAGACTCGCGGTACATTGGTATACTCTCTGTAGCCAAATCCATACTAGTAACATGGTCGCTTTGCAATCTATATTCTCTGTCCCTGGCCGTGGAATCAAGGTTCATATATCATGGTCGCGTAGGCACCGCCGCCGTGCTAAACTCGCTGGGCCGTGACGAGCGTAACTCCTCGAATGAAACACCACCCTGTGATGATTGGGTGCAGTGCCTCGTAACCCTTCAGGCTCAACTCGCAGCTTCTTCTACGCCGCCCTTCTTCGGGCTTGCCGCTTTACGCGAGGCATAACGGTAGTGGAAAGAAATACGTTAGAGAGGTCCAACTTATAACACGCCTCTAAGGCACGATCTCGTGAGTGAGAAGAATGGAAACCAATCCTAAATATCCTATAGCCTCTCGATTATGGTGTGGTGCACAACACACCGATAATCAAGACTTCATCGATACTGATGTAGACACCTTCCGAGGATTAATCGCTCGATACCACTTTTGTCACGACCCTAACCTGCCCGTGATCGTGCCTTACCCTGCACCCTAGTGATACAACATCGAGTAATCACGAATATAAAACAATAACATGGAGTATGAAATACTAATTGAGAAAAATTGCCTTCGCATGTATATATGAAAACTTAAATCCAACAGCTACATCCCATATACAACTCGCCTACAACAAGATACATGCACTTATGAATGATATGACAACAACGACGGACAGGGGCCCGTCATACCCTGAATGTAAGCACCTACAACAACAGGGACTACACCAAGATAAGCCTCCGAGAAACGGAGCTTCCCAACGCTGAATCGTGACCTAAGAGCTAGGATCAACGATCGTGTACCTCAACTCGCGGCATGAACGCACTTCAAGGAGGTCGATAACAGTACCAAGTATGTGAAATCAAAATATCAGAAATGAAATCATAGTAGTCTATATAAAGCGAGACATGTATGATAACCAAACTACAGCTCACAATAAATAAGCGAATATGTCAAGTCGTGACTCACGCCTCAAAGTCATCACTCAAATATAACTATGGGTCTCACGCCCATAACATCAATCATGCCCGTGGAATACCTTCCTCACTGCCGGCAGTCTATGATATAAAAGCACCAAGGAATACACATGAACACCAGGTCCCACCTGTGTCATCCTAAAACCGTACGGTAAATACGGCGTGGCCGACTACTAAAACCTACAAGACAAACAAGGTCATAAATCAGATCATGAGATCTGTCTGCATCACATGATCAAAGCCGCCACTCGCCCGCAGATCTAATGCGCGCGTCAGCCCTCGAACTTCCCGCACTCCGCATAGGCCACCCAATGGCCCACATGAGGTATTCCCGCATCGAGGGTAGCTACTCCCCGATCGCCCCGACTCGCACCGCATGGCCACATGCACCGCATGACCATAAAGGCCGCACACTAACCTCGAACTCGTAGCTCCGCGATAGGCCCCTCAGACCCGCATTGAGGTATTCTCGAATCATGGTCCTGCATCACCGAGTCTACCCCTACACGGAGGCGCCTTAACTCCCGAAAACATGTCAAGAGGTGAGTGATGTAATACTAGCATAACGGCTTACTGTTAAACAACATAAGCACAACAAGGGAAACCCCTTTACACAAACATCACAAAATACTAACACACGTAGCATCCTAATATGTTTACTTATCAAATCAACAAGAAGGTATTACAAGGCTATCACAAACCAATACAATCAAGTTATTCACACAAGGTACTTTCTTCTTTATGTTAATAAGTTCGGGTTTTTATCCCCAAAGTACTTTATACATTAACTCTTTAAAGATCCGTTCCTTTCACAAAAGTCACACAATATCCGTAGTATAAAAATAGAGTGACTATTTTTTTTTTTTAATTCAAAACACTACTCTTTGTAAAATCAAGTAACAACATTCTTTTCCAAACGTTCAAGTTTGCCTAATTTCAATTACTCAAGTTTCTCATTTTCGAAAGGTTTTGTAGTTCATAGTATTAATCACTTAATAATATAATTCTCCTTTAAAACAATTTGAGGAACATATACCTTATATGTGAGTAGGTTATTCTTGTTTATAACAATCTGATAACAGCAGCCATGATCTAGGAAATGTAATATCATTTTGTCTCATCTTAGCTTCTATGCAGATGGAGGTTTCTACTGGTTTTAATAATACTTGATTAGTCAATACATTTCCCTTTATTAGCGCTGCTGTGGTTTGTTCGATGCTCATTCTCATTTCCGAAATCAGTAATACATTATTCTTTTAAAATCAAGTGCTCATTACTCGCGAATGAGGTTTTACAACATTTATAACAAAATGTTACATATCAAGTCAATTAGGTTAAGTCTCTTATCTTTCAAGATCAAGTCTCTTAACTTCTACAATAAATAAACCATTATGTTACCTACATAGAGTCGTTATAACTAACTTCCCATAAAGCTATTATAACACCCTATGTTTTGAACCAACCAAACTCTTTTAGCACATGTACGTCTACCGTACTATATAGTTTACAAAACATCATGCTAGAAAGGATAGGAAGAGGTTCACATACCTCGCAACGATTATCGATAATTAGCAATACGCTCCACAGTACTGTACCCCTGCTAGCCTTTTCCACTCTTCAAGTAGAATATGCTACTCGTAGTACTTCCACCTATAAAGGCCACAAACGTCTATTAACTTCTAAACGCACGGTTCCGTATTCTACAGAAAATTCGGCAGCACCTCCCCGCGCAAATCACAGAAATCTCCTCCTCTATCGAGGACGGCTACCAAGCCAACCAGGGGGGGGGGGGGTTATACATCTAATTCGGACGTGTACATTTCTACTACACCGTAATACCACACAAGTCTACTGTAATACAGTCCTATGTAATTACAGTTCAGTTCTCTTCTTTATTCAGGCTTAAGTCAAAAGACATTGCCGCAAAGCTATGTTCAGATCTATATATAGTATACTTCAACTATATAATCATACAACATGTAATTTCCAATTACAACAAGGGGACAAGAATATTTACCTCGATAAGCCCAAAATTATCCAAGTATAAAGTCGATCCTGAGCAACGTTTAGCTCCTACTCCGGGTGCTCCAACCCGCTCCAAACAACCCCTAGAAGTTCACAAGAACTTCTTCTTAATACTCCAACCAACTATGGAGACTTTCCTTAGGGTTTCAGTTTGAGACAAAAAGGACATAAGGTAGTATTTCCGGGCTCTACGTATAGAGGTATCTTTGGAATACTACAAGGTATACGGCTAAGGTAATTTGGGTATAGTAACAATACTTGGAGAGTATTTCTACCAAGAGGGGTGTATTTATACGAGACAACACCACAAAGGGGTGTACCCTCGGCCAACCCCACTAGGAGGGGGGGTACTCTCGGCTAAGGGAGGGGTGCTCTCGGCCAAAGGCCTTCTCAAAGGGAGAGGGGGGGGGGGGGGGACGAAACCAACAAGGAGGGAGGGAGGTTTTCAAGACTTGGAAATTATGGAATGGATGAAGAAGTCTTCAAAGGGGGAGGGGTATTTATAGGGAAATCAAGGGCCATGATCTAGCCAAGTGGGGGGCAAGTGGAGGGCCAAGATGTGCCCAAGTGCCCCCTAGTCCCTACTCCTTAAAACCCTCACAAATATCTACCAACAACTTGCCCATCCAATCGGCCCTAAAGCCGCCCCTTAAGTCCACCAATGAGAGGGTGCCAAGTGTTGCCCTCTCGTTGGTCCAAAACATTTCGTCTCTCGTAAAAATCCGAAAAAATACTAAATGACATAGCCGTATTTTTCCCTTCGCAAATTTTTTAAAAGTTTTCGTCTAAAAACGACTCTAACCGGGTGTTGTGCACAAAAATCGAACCTATGCCTAACTTTAAAGCCCAAACTTTTCTACGTACATCCTTACGTACATACTCTGAAAATACGGGGTATAACAAATACGGGGATTTAACCCAAAGTACTACGTACTTCTAAGCTTTTGAAAAGGACTTATTTCATAAAATAACCACAAGATACTAACGCCCGTAGTATCAAGGTAAGTCTACTTTTAGAGTCAAGCCACTACACCTTTAGAAATACATTTTAAGGCTTCTAAACCAAATGACCTCTACTTTCACAACCTAGGCAACTCATGCCTATAAATCAAGTAGACCACTCTCTTAATCTTTCATAAAGCGGTTATAACTAACTTCCCATAAAGCCGTTATAACTCTTTATGTTTTAGACAAACCAAGACAATTACGTTCCTCTTTGAAACCAAGAGACTTATATTTTTGAAACCAAGTATCATATACTTTCAAATCAAGTTTCATAACTTTCAGAATACTTCAAGTTCCTTGACTTTAGAAATCAAGTCTTTTAACTTTAAAATTGTTCAAGTAACCCATACTTTTTCAAATCAAGTATTCTATTCTTTTCAATTCAAGTAATCTTTACATGTAACATCAAGTAACATATACTTTTAAAAGCCAAGTTACTTCACTTTTCGAAATCAAGGCAAGGATACCACACTGAAACCAAGTTCACTTAAAATACGTACATCTACCGTACTATACCTTTGTAAATACTCATGCTCAAGAGATAGGGAAGAGTTCACATACCTTGTGACGACTAACCCAAACGACAAGTAGCAATACGCTCCAATGTACTTCAACCTAAAATGGCAATAGCACTTCTATCAACTACAAGATATCAAGTGTAGGACTTATACCAAATAATGGCCCTCTAATTCTACGGAAAATTGGGCAGCACTTCCTTTGTTTCTACGTACTTTTCCACCTTTTCCAAGGCCCGTATTCATCAACCAACAAGCCACATTTAAGGCGCAACCAACAGTTATCCAAAGGGAATTACACGCCTAACTGAACGTGTAAAATTCTGCCCCACAGTTATACAAAACAGTCCACAAATCAGCCCATAAAAACAGTCTGTAATCCAACAATAACGAGGGTAAAATGTGAGGCGTTTCAACACATTTCCACACCCCTATTTCCTTAGGACTTTCATTAGAAACTACTACACTTAAACATGAATATTGGGGGCTTAATTTCCAGCATTATGCACACCCAAAACAGTCCATAAAATGATACGACAACGACTAACAGTTTTAGGCAGTTTTTCGGCTAAAACAACTACAATCCGATAACTCTTTCCTTAATCCATTATATTCCAATTCGAGTTCCAACACTTCCATATATGATATACCAACTTATCAACAACCATATTACCTTATTTTAACATGCGACAAGTGTGGATAACAACAACCTTATAACAAACGAAACCAAGGGCACAAAATTGCCTCAAATCGGCCAACAACATATCTACCTCATACACATCTTATTTTCCATTTCTTCCTTAACATGAATTCATCTATACATTATAACAATAAGTAATATCCAATTACCTTAATTTAAGAAGAACTATTACCTCATTTTTGTGCCAAAAAATGTCCCGGGCAGAATGCTAAACAATGGCCCGTAGTTTTCGTTTCGCTCCACTTCTTCAAGTTCCACTTACATATATGTATCCCCTAAAACCTTGGGAGCAACTTCTCTTCACGTTTCTCTTCCAAAAAGTCGACGAAAACACCTAGGGTTTCATCACCATTTTCGGCCCAATCCTAGATTTAGGGGTTATGGGTGCTTAATCTTGCTAATCACTTGGTTAGGGACCTTAATCTTGTATAATGAACTAAGCTTGGAAGATTTGAACTCTTGTTCTTCCATTTTTAGCCCTAAGGTCGAGAGCAATAGAGAGGGAGATATATTTGCTTGATGAAGAATGGCTAAGTGTTGGCTAGGTCTTGCAAGACATCTCTATGTATATATAATGTATCACCTAGGATTGGATGATGACAAGTTGAGGGTGAGATGGTGGACAAGTGTGGGTGGGACCCACTTGTCCACTTGTCTTCATTTTCATGAAAAATATCTAAAGTAAAATAGTCAAAGTCTTCCAAGACCAAGACAAGGGGTGGGGTGGGTCACGTGTCACCCTATGATTCGTCCAAAATATTTTCATCTCCCAAAAAGTCCATAATTGGCCAAAATATCAAAAAACTTGTGGGCCCCACAAAAACGTAAAATTTCCCGGGTGGGCCCCACATGACCAAATCCGAAAATTAAAATCCATAATTACAATATATTCTCTAAGTCCCAAATATCAAATTTGAGAATCAAACTCCACTTTATAAACCTTTTTCCTTCACGAGGTTCGGAGGATTTTTCCGGAATTTTTCATTCTTTTCAAAATTCAAATCTCAATTTCTCATGTACGTTCTTATCTCATTGCCTTGGAAATTTCGGGGTGTAACATCGTCGTTACCCATAAACATCTTTTTGTCTGAGATTGGGGCGTAAGAATAGAATGTACTCTTGTTTGAGCAGATGTGATGGGTTGCACCCATGTCTATCCACCATTGCCTAGAATTCTCTACCAGATTAGCCTCCTGCACAACATCTGAGAAGTCCACAATCATGTCGTCAAGGTTCGAAGGATCATACTTGTCTTGTATGACGTTAGCCTTGACCTTGCCTTTGTTCTTGGCTTTTCCCTTTTGCTCTCGCTTCAGTTTGTGGCACTATTTTATCATATGACCAAACTTTCCACAGTGATGACAGTTTTCTTTGAACTTTTCCATTGTTTGGCTTTTGTCGTCTCCCTGGTACTTGCGCTTTTTGTTGGCATTTCCCATTGAATCAACCATATTCACCTTTGCCTCAATTGGCTATTTTGGCTTAGATATAGCCTTTTTATTGTCCTCTTGTATTTGTAGTTTGACAATAAGATTTTTTCAAGCCCTATTTCCTTGGTCTTCAGTTTGAGATAACTCATGAACTCATTCCAAGAGGGATGCAGTTTCTCAATCAAAGACACAACCATAAATTATTCGTTTGGCTTCATTCCTTCCAAATCCAGATGATACATAATCATTTGAAACTCTTGGATTTGGGAACTCACTGACTTACCATCCACCATTTGAAATTTCAGAAAGTTTTCAACGATGAATTTCTTAGTACTCACATCCTATGCGATGTACTTTTTCTCGTGTTATTCCTACAACTCCTTTGTTATCTTCACGGTGCAATAAGCGGTATAGAGTGTATCCGACATACAGTTCAGAATACAGTTTTTGCACATGAAATCACTATGATTCCAAACATCCAATGTTAACTTCAGGGCATTAGTGACCTGGATATCGTCGCCCACTTCAGCCGTTGTGTTAGACTGAGTGTCGATTGCATCCTTACCCGAATGAGGATCTTCTGTCAGAAAATGTGATATGTTTAACGTAGAAAGATATAACAACATTTTCTGTTGTCATCTCTTGAAATTGGTACCCAGAAATATTTTTGGGCGTTCTCCTTGAAAATTGGCAGGAGCAGGGACAACAACATTCCCTTGAGAAATAGCAGCGGAGCCAGAGCCGAAAGTAATGTTTTAAATAAACATATTTCGAATACTTAGAAGTGATCTTGTCTTAAAATTATTGGTAAAATTGGTGTACCAGAAAGGTTAAACAAAATAGAATTAGCTGAGTCGAAAGATAGCTCTATGTCTTTAAGATAAGATTGTTCCGTATATAATGCTTTTACGGTAATGGGAAATTGTCTTTCAAGATAAACAACAACTAATCAACTGACAAAGCAAATACAGTAGATTCTAGCGAAGAAACTGAATACGAATAGATTGCTGATTTTGTTTCTGTGTTTATACCAAAACATAAGAAGAGAATTTCTATTTTTGTGTTCTCTGTTTTTTGAACAAAGCAAACCGAAAACAAGAATTTTGTTTCTGTATATTGGCGAACGAACAAAATATATGGGTTTGTGTTCTTTCTCTATTTCGGTTAGAAGCAAAATAAAATCGTTATGTGTTTGTGTCATCTCTGTGCATTTCATTTGTAATTTGAACAGAAATGTCCAATTTATAGGATCAAAAAAGGGAGGCCAACAATCATGTCTGTTGAAGTCTCCAACGTCTTGAACTGTTGAACAGTCATGCCTATTGGAGTCTTCAACGTCTTGATTTGTTGAACGGTCATGACCGTTAGAGTTCTGGAAACTTAAGGGACCAAAATATAAATAATTAACATTTCAGAGTCTAAAAAGAAAGTTTGAGAACAGCCCACGGCTCGTGATCCGTGACCCGAGCCTAAGACCAGACCGGACCAGACAGGACGGGTAGGCGGCGACGGCGCGCGTGTGGTGCTTAGATCTAAACCCAACCTCACTTAGGTCCTCTCCTTTCTAAACACATTGGTTACTCTTTGGGGTCTCAAACCCTTACTCAAACTTAGAGTTTATATAATGCATAAACTCTCCTTCTTCTACCAATGAGGGAGATTTGTCATTTTTGGCCAAAAACACTCCAACTTTTCGTGACTCAAACACCTTACTTTGTGTACCAGTATCTCTTTCATTTCTCAAATAAAATTTGAGACTATACTTGGCACTAACATCATCTATATATTTAGTAGATTAGGCATGTGCGAAGAAACGATGATTTTGACATGTGGGCCCCACGAGTTTATGTCATTAAATATGGAATAAACTCAATCTCACATTAGTAAAATTTCTAACAATCCCCTCTTGAAAGAGAATTAGTGCACACAGGGTGCCAAAGTTCAGCAATTTTTCAGCGCAAAGATATTGCATCAGGAAAGGTAGCTTTCGGCTTTGAACCTTATTTAGCCGATTACCATCGGATTTACTTACTGCGCGGTTAACGTGATGTTTTGAACCGTCAGTGTTTAGTATAAGTCAATACAATGATATCAACACAATAACTATCCTTATTCATTTCTTATTATTGTTTTATCCATTGTAGCCATGTACAACGCTTGGATTCTTTAAGTGCGTACATTTGAAGCGACATGTCTTCACACTTAAATAGGTGATATCCTGTAAGGTATTGCTATAACCACTCGCAAGTGTTAGGAATCATTAAAAGTTTCAAAACTTATTCTTTACCCATTATGCAGGCAACACTTAATGTCTATCGCGGGAAAGACTTTGGAGTTATCTTTCTTTAAAAAATGATAATCTGAAGTGCTCTTACTTTAAGTGAGGCGCTAAACTGAATCTCTATAGTATAGTTTTTCCATTGAACCACATTCTTGGGATCTCCATTTAGTAAGGTTGGGTTACCACTATAAAGATTCTTATTGTTTGGGTTTTAAGACCATTCCCCTAGACAAGCAGAATATTTGATCTCCGGGTAGGCTTTTAGTTAATAGATCTTCTAAGTTATCCTTTGATTTGATGTAATCAATGGATATGACACCCGTAGTGATCAACTGCCTAATGGTCTTATGCCTCCGACGAATATGTCTAGACTTGTCGTTGTACATATTACTCTGTGCCCTAAAGTCGATTGGCTGTCATAGTGAATCATCACCGAATGTTACGGGTTTATCCCAATAAGGGATATCCTCTAAGAAGTCGTGAAGCCAATATGCTTCTTCTCATGCTTTGTCTAAAGCTATAAACTCCGATTTCATCATGGATCGAGCGATGTATGTTTTCTTAGAGGATTCTAAGACACATCCCACCACCAATTATAAAAATATACCCACTAGTGGATTTGGTGTTCTTTATGTCTGATATCCAGTTTGCATCATTGTATCATTTTAATACAGCTGGATATCTTGAATAATGTAATCCATAAGTCAACAAATATTTAAGATATCATAGTATCCGATTTAGCGCCTTCAAATGATTATTTCCAGGATTATGAGTGAACCTAAACATTTTATTGACTGGATAAGTGATATCAGGTCGGGTGTAGTTTGTAATGTACATTAAATTACCAATGACCTGTGCATATCGCTCCTGAGATACGGGTGCACCACAATTTTTATCAATTCTATGATTCATATCCATTGGTGACTTCATAGGGGGACTGTCAAATGCATCAAATTTCCTCCAAACATCTTCAATCTAGTGAGATTGAGATAAGAACAACCCGTCAGATGTCTTAGAAATCTTAATTTCTAAGATTACATGATCTGCAATACCCATATCTTTATGTCAAAATATTGTTTCAACATCTTCTTGGTCTCCAGGATCAAGGTTAGACTACTTCCGGTGATGAGCATGTCATTTACGCAAAGACATACATGACAAATGAGTCAGAGTCCCCTTTGATATAGATATATTTATCACATTCATTAACGGAGAAACCTTTTGATAATAGAGTATTGTCAAACTTTTCATGTCATTGTTTCGGTGCTTGTTTTAGTCCGTACAGAGACTTAACAAGTCGACATACTTTCATTTCTTATCCTGGAGGCACCCCTCGGGTTGTTCCATGTATATTTCCTCTTCCAAATCTCTGTTTAGGAAGGTTGTCTTAACATACATTTGATGTATCTCAAGGTCAGAAAAAGTTGCAATGGATATGAATACCCTTATGGATGTTATCAAGACACAGGGGAGTATGTGTCGAAGTAATCGAGACCTTCTTTTTGTCTGTAGCCTTTGACTACTAATTTGGCCTTATACTTGTCAATAATTTCATCTGCTTTGTACTTTCTTTTGAGTATCCACTTACAACTCAAAGGTTTGCTTTTCGGATGAAGATCAATCATTTCACAAGTATGGAGCAGGGACAACAACATTACCTTGAGCAATATCAGTGAAGCCAGAGCCGAAAGCAATGTTTGAAATGGACATCTTTTGAACACTTAGAAGGGATCTTGTCTTAAAATTGTTCGTAAAATTGGTGTATCCGAAAGGTTAAACAAAAAAGAATTGGCTGAGTCGAGAGATGACTCTCTGTCTTTAAGACAAGATTGTCATATGTTTTTACGGTAATGGGCAATAGTCTCCCAAGATAAAACAACAACTAATCAACTGTACAAAGCAAATACAGTTGATTCTAGCGAAGAAACTAAATACGAACAGATTGATGATTCTATTTTTATGTTTAGAGCAAACCATAAGAAGAGATTTTCTGTTTCTGTGTTCTCTATTTTCGAACAAAGCAAACCGAAGATAAGAATTCTATTTTTGCATATTTGCGAACAAACAAAAAAGATGGTTTGTGTTCTTTCTCTGTTTCGATTAGAAGTAGAAAAGATTTTTCGTTATGTGTTTGTGCCGTCTCTATGCATTTGCATGTCTTTATAATTTGAAGACACTTCTGTTCAAATTATAGTATCAGAAAAGGGAGGCCAACAATCATGTCTGTTGAAGTCTCAAACGTCTTGATCTGTTGAACAGTCATGACTGTTGGGGTTCCGGAAACTTCAGGGACCAAAATGTAAATAGTTAACATTTCAGGGTCCAAAAAGAAAGTGACCGTGACCAGACTAGCGGCGCGCGTGTACCGCTTAGCCTCGAACCCAAACTCACCTAGGTCATCTCCCTTCTAAACACATGGGTTATCCTTTGGGGTCTCAAAGCCTTACTCAAATTGAGTTTATATAATGCATAAACTCTCCCTCTTCTACCAATGAGGGAGATTTGTCATTTTTTGCCAAAAACACTCCATCTTTTCGTGTCTCAAACACGTTACTTTGTGTAACAATATTTCTTTCATTTCTCAACGAAATTTAAGACGATACTTGACACGAACATCATCTATATACTTAGTAGATTAGACATGTGCGAAGAAATGATGATTTTGACATGTGAGCCCCACGTGTTTATGTCATTAAATATGGAATAAACTCAATTTCACATTAGTAAAATTTCCAACAATTACATACTAAGAGATTGGAACCTAGCTTTGACAAACATGATCGGACTTGTTTCCTTCACGGAAGCTGTGCCTGACACCTGCAATTATAGAGTAGAGAATGATAGTTAGAGTATGCGAATATTGTAATAAATGAATTACTTCCGTTGAATCTGTTTCAATTTCGATGGGAGTTAATCTATTTGTAGCTGCCATTCTAGACCATGTTGAAGAACCTGTAGTTCAGCCAAAAGATGGTTGCTTGTTCTGATTTTTTTCCAAAAACCTATAATCCAATCTCCATTGGAATTGCGAACAACTCCACCGATGCCTCCTGTGTTTTGGTTGCTGTTGAAAGTCAAATATTTTTCATTTATTTGAAATTTTGAAGATAGAGTTATGTTTGGTTATAATTTTTTTAAAGAATATTTAGTTGTTTGAATGTACTTTGTGTTTGGTTATAATCTTTGAAAAAAAATTATAGCCAAATGGATCCTAACTGTGTAGAAAAAAGAAGATCAGTTACCAAAAAGGAAAACAATAATTCTGAGTACATTTTCAACAAATGAAAAAACAAATCAGCAATTCTTTTATAAGTATGTATTTATAATACACTCTTTCATAAGTTTTCAGGACAATCAAAACTAGAAAAGAAAGACATAATTTATTTATACCCAAACAAGTGTATGCATTGACAAGAAGGATATATGTATATTATGGTACTACTAAGTAGGTGTTTGATGATGTGTTTTCAAATCATGATTTCATAATTTAATTTTAATCATTTATTCCTAACTAAACAAAGACATCAATACTAGCGAGAGTCTCACACGTTTGTTTATGCAATTTGGACATAATTCAACTTCAACTACATGTTATGATTTAAAATCCTAAATCATCCAAAGAAGTGTGATTTGGATTTCAAATCATGATTTCAAATTTTTTAAATATAAAACTTGACCCATAAATTTATATTTTGTAAAAAATGATCCATAGGTTAGTAGATATATATCAATTGATCGACTTTGTATTGTATTGGATATAATTGTCCAAGATGAAATTCTTTTTCCATTGGGACTCAATTCCTTCCCTGCAATGACTTATGTCATCAAAATTTCATCACATTTTGACCAACAACCGTAAAGGGCTTGAGAATGCAATTCTTGATCCAACGACATAATTTCCATTTCCACCACATGGTATATAAGTATTGTTAAACCTAGTTAATGATTGAAGCTAGCTAAGTTGGTGTGAATGAGAAATGAAGGAAAGACAATGAAAGGAAAATGAAGTTCAAAGCAAAGTTCCTTTGAAAAGGAGTTTTGTACCACATTGGTGGTAGAAAGGGAAAGTTATGTGCTTATATTAGAAAGCACTTCCTCTAGCTCTTAAAGGGTTGAGAAGAGGGAATCCTCTCGCTTCGTCGTCGTCGCTCGGCTCGGCTTCAGATTTGGATCTGATTGATTGATAATCTTTTTGGACCAAATTTATTTAACTTAAATCTTCATTTTCTGAAATTATTTCCGCCGGAAAATATTAATTGGTAATTAATTAAATTTCACGGAATAAATTAAAACTCCCAACCAACCTTTCCGAACAGGCACCTTCGCCTTTCCGAACAGGAACTTTCGAGGCTATACAAACTGAGGCAATGCGTCATTTTTAAACACTAAAAATTATTTCATGCATTGCAAATTCTGCACTCTTTTCACAAATAAAACTATCGAGTCTTACTGTGTTTCGTTGCCAACTTTGAGTTCGTCGAAGTCATAGGCGTTTGACGTACCGCTACTCTTGTGACAGGTATATCCGTTTTATCCTGGGAGGAAGTAATCCATAACCTCGGGTACAGTGAGAGGATTAAATTCCTTAAGGACACAGTGAATTCTGTGGTCTCACTTTCTGTATTATTTTTCCAGTTTCTGGTTTTCCGTTTCCAGTTGTTGATTTACGTTTTCTGATTTTGAACACAGGATACTAACAAGCTTAAGGAATTTAACTAATTATTTATGTGTTCATTTGTTCTTGTTTAACCATTACAGAACGTTGTCAGAAAACGAACTTGTATGTTGTTTGGAGACTAAAATCTTCAGATTTTCTACTCCGATTGAGATTAAAGTTTTCATAATTTTCTACTCATTTGGGTACTTGATTTGAAGATATAAAAACTTCATCAATTATACAACATATAATTTACTGCATTCTGTTTCAAGTATTTTTTTAATCTGTTGGTGTAACCTTGATTCGGTTTGAAGAAATAAAATATTCACCGTTGTGTATTATATTTGTTGCTGTCAAAACTGATTCGGTTCGAAGTCTTCACCGGTTATTAAATTTTTCTGTTGTTTCGTTTGCGACAGAAATGGGAGACATGACTCTAGAGTTGAATGTTACTGCCACACCAGCACCCGTGGTTGGTTCTACGAGAAATGTCAAGGCCCTCCAACAGATCGCACCAAAGACCATCTCCGGCAGGCTGGAAAATTCACTGGAATTGATTTCAAAAGATGGCAACAAAAAATGTTCTTCTATTTAACTACTTTAAGCCTCCAAAAGTTTATTAAGGAGGTCGTTCTGCTGGAATCAACACCTGAGAATGAACGTTTTGTTGTAACTGAGGCGTGGAAGCACTCAAATTTTTTGTGCAAGAATTATATTCTTAGCGGACTGGAGGATGATCTTTACAACGTCTATAGTAATGTGGGTACATCAAAAGAACTATGTGATGTATTGGAAAAGAAATATAAAACAGAAGATGCTGGATTAAAGAAATTTATTGCTGCCAAGTTTCTTGACTACAAAATGGTAGATGGCAAGTCTGTTGTTACTCAAGTTCAAGAGTTGCAGGTTATCATCCACGATCTCCTCGCTGAAGGTTTGGTGATTAGTGGGGCATTTCAAGTTGTTGCAGTGATAGAAAAGTTGACTCATTCATGGAAAGACTTCAAAAATTACTTGAAACACAAGCGAAAGGAGATGACACTGGAAGATCTCATCGTCCGGTTGAGAATCGAGGAAGATAACAAGGCAGCTGAGAAGAAGGCAAATGAAAGATCAACCATAGGGGGAGCACATATTGTTGAAACTTCCCCAAATAATCTGAAAAAGAGGAAAAAGGCATCGGGACCAAGGAACTATCCCAACAAGAAGAAATTCAAGGGAAACTGCCACTATTGTGGAAAAATCGAACAAAAAGTTGCAGACTGTTGTGCTCCGAAAAATGAAAAGAAGAAGGGTCAGGCTAATATGGTTGAAACAAACGAGGAGGTTGATGACTTGTGCACTATGTTATCTGAGTGCAACCTAGTGAGAAATCCGAAAGAGTGGTGGATTGACTCTGGCGCCACTCACCATATTTGTGCTGTTAGAGAAGCATTTGCTTCATATGCTCCCGTCGGGCCCGACGAGACCATATATATGGGAAATTCTACAACGACCAAAATTGAAGGTTATGGAAAGATACTGCTGAAGATGACATCTGGCAAGGTAGTGACTCTCAACAACGTCTGTCATGTTCCTGAAATTAGGAAAAATCTAGTATCTACCGGACTTCTAGTGAAGAACGGTTTTAAGTGTGTTTTTATTTCTGACAAGATTGTAATAAGTAAGAACGAGATGTACATAGGAAAATGTTACTGTTATACCCCGTAGTTCCAGGGTATGTATGTGAGGACATATGTACGAGAATACGACAGTAATATTGGAAAGAAAGAAAGGTAGGATTTTTCGACGGAAAAGTTTCTGGGTTTTGTGAGGAAAGGTTCGTTAATAGGAATTGAATTCCCAGATTTGATGTTCGGACCTTTTGGAATAATTGAGAATTATGGAATTATATTTCCGGAATTGATCACGTAGGGCCCACGGGAGGAATTTACGGTTTGTGGGGCCCACTTTGTTTTCGGTTTTTTTGGAATTGCGGATTTTTCCGAGAGATGAAATATTTTGGACCAATAGGAGGGCGACATGTGTCACCCTTAGGTGGCACATGTTGGACGAAATAAATGGGCAAGTGGCCAAGTCAACAAGTCAAGTCTTGGAAGACATTTTCTTTTGGTGAGTGGGGTTAGGTATGGACGGTTTTGGAGGGGTTTGGAGGAGCAAGTGGTTAGCCACTTGGCTCATTGTTTTGGGGGACATATGTCCCAATGTTGTGGTGGACATATGTCCCAAAGTTGTGGTGGACACTTGGTGGAAGACTTCCCTTGCACAAGCAATCAAATCTACACCTTACACATGTTTTAATCTTGGCCCTTGAGTGTCCTATAAATACCCCTCAAGTGCAAGACTAAATCTTCATTCCTTAAACATTTTCCAAGTCTCAAAATCCCTCTCCCCCTCTTGAAAGCTCTCGTCCAAACTCCCCCTCCCCCTTTGTGAAGCCTCGGCCGAAACACACCCCCCTTTCCTAAGTTGTTCTCGTTGAAGACCCCTTGGTTGAAAAATATTCTCCAAGTATTGTTATTATTCCAAAATACCTTAGCCCAAATCCCTTGTAGTATTCCAAAGTTACCTCTATACTAAAAGCCCGGAAAATACTACTATACTTCCCTTTAGTCACAAAACGAAACCCTAGGGAAAATCTTCATAGTTGGTTGAAGTACTAAGTAGAAGTTGTGTAGGAACTTCTAAGGGTTTCTTGAAGCGGATTGGAGCGTACAGAATAGGAGCTAAACGTTGCTCAGGATCGACATTTAATCTTGGATAATTTTGGGCATATCGAGGTAATGATCTTTATCCCCCTATTGTAATTGGATATTACATGTTGTAGTAATGTACAGTTGAGTATACTATATGAAGAATGAATATTGAAAAGGATTGAACTGTATTTACATTGGACTGTACTTACAGTACACTTGTGTAGTATATCTGTGAAGTAGAATTGAACACGTCCGGTTAGACGTTTAATCCCCTGGGAGTTGTTGGCCAGTAGCGGCCCGAGTAGAGAGAGATTTATGTGGTTACGAGGGAAGCGTGCCGAATTTTCTGTAGAATATGGAACCGTGTATTTAAGAATATTATGCACGGGATCTAGAAGTTAATAGTCGCTTACGTGGCCTTATAGGTGGAAGTACTACGAGTAGAGTATTCTACTTGAAGGGTGGAAAAGACTAGCGCGTTGTAGTACTTGGAGCAATTTGCTTATTGTCGATAATCGTCGCGAGGTATGTGAACCTCTTCCTATCTCTTCTAGCATGATTGTTGTGAACTATGTAGTATGGTAGACGTACATGTGCTAAATGAATTTGGTTGGTTTAAAACATAAAGTGTTATAACGGCTTTAAGGGAAGTTTGCTATAACAACTTTATGTAGGTAAAGAAATGGTTTGTGGTTTTTAAAAGATAAGAGACTTGACTTATAAATGATTTGATGTGAAATATTAAGGACTTGGTTTGTGTTAAACAGTTGTGAAACCGCTTTTATGAGAAATGAGTAATTGAGTTTTAAAAGGAATAATATTATATTGATTTCGGAAATGAGAATAAGTATCGAACAAACCACTGCAGCGTTAATAAAGGA
Source organism: Przewalskia tangutica (assembly GCA_029844215.1). Classification (NCBI taxonomy): domain Eukaryota; kingdom Viridiplantae; phylum Streptophyta; class Magnoliopsida; order Solanales; family Solanaceae; genus Przewalskia; species Przewalskia tangutica. Next base: position 114,279,411 of record CM056718.1, read on the forward strand.
AAACGTATTGACTAATTAATTACTATTAAAACCAGTAGAAACCTCCATCTGCATAGAAGCTAAGATAAGACAAAATTGCATTACATTTCCTAGATCATGGCTGCGGTAATAAGAATCATTATAAACAAGCATTAATCTTCTTAAATTTCCAAAGTAAGGAACTGAATTTCTAAAAGAAAAAGAGACTTAAGAAATTGAAGAGTTTTTGGTTTAAAAGAAAGACATGGTTTTGTCAAAAATTGGTTTAAAACATAAAGTGTTAAAACAACTTTATGAAAACAAAAGGATGGTTTTATCATTGGTTTTAAAATGGTAACTTGACTTTAAAAGGAGAAGTGTTTTGGTCTAAAAAGAAGGCATGGTATTGTCTTAATTTGGTTTAAAAAGAAAGTATGGAAGTTGTTTTGGTTTACTTAAAATATTAGTCACTCTATTTTGATAATACGGGCATCGGGTGACCTTGGTAAAATAAATGGATCTTTTAAAAAGAATTTAACATACGTAGTACCTTGGGGGTAAAAATCCGGATTTGTTGTAATAAAATGGAAGTCTACGAGTACGTTGAACTTGCCTATGCTTGTTGTGATAGCCTTTGTTGTGCAAGTGTTGTATTTCTGTGCTACCGCGTCTCTCGTTGGAGGGCCGGCTATCTGGTTGATTGATGGACATACTGACACGATGGGTGGCCCACGGGTATGCTTCCATTAGGAGTGTTATCTTGTTATTTGCTTTGGACATACTGACACGATGGGTGGCCCACGAGTATGCTTCCATTTTGATTGTTATCTTGTTATTTCCTTTGGACATACTGACACGATGGGTGGCCCACGGGTATGCTTCCATTAGGAGTGTTATCTTGTTATTTGCTTTGGACATACTGACACGATGGGTGGCCCACGAGTATGCTTCCATTTTGATTGTTATCTTGTTATTTCCTTTGGACATACCGACACGATGGTGGCCCACGTATGCTTCCATTAGGATGGTTCCATGGCCATGCTTATACCGAGGTAAGATGCCGGCATGCGGCCGTCATGCGTTAAATTCCCGTTATATTTGAGTGATGACTTTGAGGCGTGAGTCTCGACTTGACGATCGCTTTTATGTCAGGAATCAGAGCTGGTTATCATACATGTCTCCTGTTTTATTTAGACTGTTGTGATTTCATTTACTGATTTTCGGGCCACATACTTGTACTGTGATCGACCTCCTTCGGGGGATGCGTTCATGCCGCAAGTAGAGGTACACCGGTTGTTGATCCTCGCTCCTAGGATCACGCCAACAGATTGGAAGCTCCGTTTCTCCGGAGGCTTATCTTTTGGTATGTTTCCTTGAGTTGTAGGTTCTTGTACATTCAGGGGTATGGCGGGGCCCTGTCCCGTCATAGTTGTGGTTACATTCTTAGAGGTCTGTAGTACTGTTGTGGGAAGGGTGGTAAAGGATGTAACTATTCAATTTCCGTATATATGCAAGAAGGTAACTGTTTTGGTTGACCTGTTTTTTTATCATATCTCTCGTTTCATGTTTAAGTTTTTATTTCCGCTGATTTTCTCTGATGTTGTATCACTAGGGTGCCCGGGGTAAGGCACCAGTCACGGGCCCGGGATCGGGTCGTGAAAAAAGTGGTATCAGAGCAGTTAGTCCTCGGAAAGTGTCTACAGACCGTGTCTAGTAGAGTCTTGATTATCGGTGTGTTGTGCACCACATCTATAATCGTGAGGTCGCAGACATTTAGGATTGGTTTCCATTCTTCTCACTCTGAGATCGTGCCTTAGAGCTGTGTTGTAAGTTGGACTCCCTCTGACGTATTCTTTTATATCAGTTATGCCTCCACGCAAGGCAACCAGAGCCCGGCGGCAAGGCGCAAACAGAGGAGTCGCGAGTAGAGCACGGAGGGTTACCAGGACAGAGGTCCAGTCATTACCTGAGATAGTGCTTCAGACGGCGAGTTTTGCGACGCCGCCGGCCCCAGCAGAGTTTAGAGCCGCCGCAGAGGCTACTGAGACCACAGTACCTGCGCCTCCAGTCCCACAGCCTGGAGCAGAGGAGTTGGGGTACAAAGAGATGGCCCAGTTACTGGCCAGGATCGTGGCCAGACATGAGGATAGGCTGGATGCAGCAGTTCCAGTAGTACCCGTGGTTCACCCGAGGTCAGATAGTTTGAGACTGCGGGACTTTCTGAGCTGCAGCCCGCCAGAGTTTTATGGGTCGAGGCCTGAGGATGATCCGCAGGAGTTCATCCGACAGTTACAGCGGATCATGAGAGTGATCAAGGCTTCGGAGACCGAGTCAGTGACCTTCGGTTCGCATCGGCTGCGTGATACTGCAGTCGACTGGTTTGATTCGTGGGAGCTGTCCCGGGGAGAGCATGCACTTCCAGCAGTATGGGACGAGTTCTCAGAGGCATTCCTCACTCACTTCTTGCCTCCGCAGATGAGGAGGGCACGGGCCGACATGACGGCGATGAGACAGAGCAGGCGGTTCGGGAGTACAATGTGGAGTTTGACTCACTAGCTCGGTACGTCCCCGCGTTAGTATCCGACATGGAGGACAGAGTGCACCGCTACGTTACGGGGCTCGATGACTACTTGGCAGAGGCTTGCTCGGGTGTAGCTCTTCAGCCGGGCATGGACATTGCCCGCATGCAGGCTTATGCACTTGGGTGTGAGGAGCGGAGAGGTCGACGGAATGACCAGGATCAGCAGAAGAGGGCCAGAACAGCAGGGTCTTTTGGCGACTTTCGAGGCGGACCGCCTCAGCAGCAGACTAGTTATGCGCCTCCGCCAGTACAGAGCGGTCCTCCACAGTCTTCAGGGCATCCAGAGTATTCAGGAGCAGGTCAGGGCTCCAAGGGTTCAGATTTTCGGGGGAGCAGGGGTGTTAGCCAGCTGAAGCCACCCCTACCTCGTTGTGGCCGTTGTGGTAGGCTCCATTGTGGGGAGTGTCGTGCTAGTTTGGGAGTTTGTTTTACATGCGGCCAGCAGGGCCATTTTGCGAGAAATTGTCCGACCAGAGGTAGCGCGGATGTAGAGACTCGCCTCGGGATCTATGGTGGTTCATCACCTTCTGTATACGCCTGCAGTATGTGCCTATGATTAGAGAGAAGCAGTAGATACAGGTATATCCTTAACCCTCTAGAGATTTGTATGCTTGATATGATGATCTTATTATTGTGTGCTATGTATGGATAGCGTTGTGTTTTGTAAGTTAGAAAACATGGTTAGTTGAAAGGATAAGTATGGGGGCATGGAAAGGGTGAACCTTAGAATATTTCATGTTGAGACCTTAGATGTAAGGCCGGCTTGAGTAAAGATTCTGCAAATGATCCTTGTCGGAGTGCATTATATTCATAGGGTGTATTAGTGTGATAAGTCCATGGGTAGTGTGAGATGGAAGTGGTAGCTTTCATGGCGTGAATTAGTAAGATTGTTCCGTATTGGGGAACAAGAGTTTGGCGCGATTATGGGTCGGGTTGAGGACCATTCGCGGGTCAACCCGTGAGTCGGCATGAGGTGGGGTCAGCTCGAGGTGGTCCCGCCAGGTGATGGGGTCACGAGGGTGCTAGGCCCAAGTTTAGGTAACCATCGTATGAGTTCGTGGGTATGTTCGACCAGAATCGGACCATGAAGACCGGGCATGGTCTTAAAGGAAATTGAAGCTAGTGAGATGACCAAGTTTGGAGGTAGTGACTCCAAGGTTTTGGAAACTGAAGCAATGACTGAAGTATGGTACGTATACTATAGAGAGTTCGGATATACGAGAAAGGTACGACGAGTAAGGAAGGAAGCGAACATGTGTTATGAGAACGGAAGTGATCATTTCTTTTGTAAAGTGAAGATGCGAAGGAAGTATTCTTTAGACCATGGGTGGAAGCTTGTTCTGATGTTAGAGGTGATTCCTCGTTGGCTTGGATTTGAGTTTTGCGTGTACGTTATATTATGGCCACGTGTGGCATAGTTGGTTTCCTAGGTATAGTAGGGAAGACTATACCGGCACAGGTATGTTTGGAGACTTAGAAGGAACATTCGGGACGAATGTTTCTAAGGGGGGAAGAATGTTATACCCCGTAGTTCCAGGGTATGTATGTGAGGACATACGTACGAGAATACGACAGTAATATTGGAAATAAAGAAAGGTAGGATTTTTCGACGGAAAAGTTTTCGGGTTTTGTGAGGAAAGGTTCGTTAATAGGAATTGGATTCCCATATTTGATGTTCGGACCTTTTGGAATAATTGAGAATTATGGAATTATATTTCCGGAATTGATCATGTAGGGCCCACGGGAGGAATTTACGGTTTGTGGGGCCCACTTTGTTTTCGGTTTTTTTGGAATTGCGGATTTTTCCGAGAGATGAAATATTTTGGACCAATAGGAGGGCGACATGTGTCACCCTTAGGTGGCACATGTTGGACGAAATAAATGGTCTAGTGGCCAAGTCAACAAGTCAAGTCTTGGAAGACATTTTCTTTTGGTGAGTGGGGTTAGGTGTGGACGGTTTTGGAGGGGTGTGGAAGAGCAAGTGGTTAGCCACTTGGCTCATTGTTGTGGGGGACATATGTCCCAATGTTGTGGTGGACATATGTCCCAAAGTTGTGGTGGACACTTGGTGGAAGACTTCCCTTGCACAAGCAACCAAATCTACACCTTACACATGTTTTAATCTTGGCCCTTGAGTGTCCTATAAATACCCCTCAAGTGCAAGACTAAATCTTCATCCCTTAAACATTTTCCAAGTCTCAAAATCCCTCTCCCCCTCTTGAAAGCTCTCGTCCAAACTCCCCCTCCCCTTTTGTGAAGCCTCAGCCGAAACACACCCCCCCTTCCTAAGTTGTTCTCGTTGAAGTACCCCCCCCCCTTGGTTGAAAAATATTCTCCAAGTATTGTTATTATTCCAAAATACCTTAGCCCAAATCCCTTGTAGTATTCCAAAGTTACCTCTATACTAAAAGCCCGGAAAATACTACTATACTTCCCTTTAGTCACAAAATGAAACCCTAGGGAAAATCTTCATAGTTGGTTGAAGTACTAAGTAGAAGTTGTGTAGGAACTTCTAAGGGTTTCTTGAAGCGGATTGGAGCGTACAGAATAGGAGCTAAACGTTTCTCAGGATCGACATTTAATCTTGGATAATTTTGGGCATATCGAGGTAATGATCTTTATCCCCCTATTGTAATTGGATATTACATGTTGTAGTAATGTATAGTTGAGTATACTATATGAAGAATGAATATTGAAAAGGATTGAACTGTATTTACATTGGACTGTACTTACAGTAGACTTGTGTAGTATATCTGTGAAGTAGAATTGAACACGTCCGGTTAGACGTGTAATCCCGTGGGAGTTGTTGGCCTGGTAGCGGGCCTGAGTAGAGGAGGAGATTTATGTGGTTACGGGGGGGAGGTGCTGCCGAATTTTCTGTAGAATATGGAACCGTGTATTTAAGAATATTCTACGAAGGGATCTAGAAGTTAATAGTCGTTTTGTGGCCTTATAGGTGGAAGTACTACGAGTAGCGTATTCTACTTGAAGGGTGGAAAAGACTAGCAAGGTTGTAGTACTTGGAGCAATTTGCTTATTGTCGATAATCGTCGCGAGGTATGTGAACCTCTTCCTATCTCTTCTAGCATGATTGTTGTGAACTATGTAGTACGGTAGACGTACATGTGCTAAATGAATTTGGTTGGTTTAAAACATAAAATGTTATAACGGCTTTAAGGGAAGTTTGCTATAACAACTTTATGTAGGTAAAGAAATGGTTTGTGGTTTTTAAAAGATAAGAGACTTGACTTATAAATGACTTGATGTGAAATATTAAGGACTTGGTTTGTGTTAAACAGTTGTGAAACCGCTTTTATGAGAAATGAGTAATTGGGTTTTAAAAGGAATAATATTATATTGATTTCGGAAATGAGAATAAGTATCGAACAAACCACTGCAGCGTTAATAAAGGAAAATGTATTGACTAATTAATTACTATTAAAACCAGTAGAAACCTCCATCTGCATAGAAGCTAAGATAAGACAAAATTGCATTACATTTCCTAGATCATGGCTGCGGTAATAAGAATCATTATAAACAAGCATTAATTTTCTTAAATTTCCAAAGTAAGGAACTGAATTTCTAAAAGAAAAAGAGACTTAAGAAATTGAAGAGTTTTTGGTTTAAAAGAAAGACATGGTTTTGTCAAAAATTGGTTTAAAACATAAAGTGTTATAACAGCTTTATGGGAAGTTAGTTATAACGACTTTATGAAAACAAAAGGATGATTTTATCATTGGTTTTAAAATGGTAACTTGACTTTAAAAGGAGAAGTGTTTTGGTCTAAAAAGAAGGCATGGTATTGTCTTAATTTGGTTTAAAAAGAAAGTATGGAAGTTGTTTTGGTTTACTTAAAATATTAGTCACTCTATTTTGATAATACGCATGGGTGACCTTGGTAAAAGAAATGGATCTTTTAAAAGAATTTAACATCGTAGTACCTTGGGGTAAAAATCGGATTTGTTGTAATAAAATGGAAGTCTGAGTGCGTTGAACTTGCCTATGCTTGTTGTGATAGCCTTTGTTGTGCAAGTGTTGTATTTTTGTGCTCTGGCGTCTCGTTGGAGGTGGCTATCGGTTGATTGATGGACATACCGACATGATGGGTGGCCACGAGTATGCTTCCATTTTGATTGTTATCTTGTTATTTCCTTTGGACATCTTGACACGATGGGTGGCTACGGTATGCTTCCATTAGGAGTGTTATCTTGTTATTTGCTTTGGACATACTGACACGATGGGTGGCCCACGAGTATGCTTCCATTTTGATTGTTATCTTGTTATTTCCTTTGGACATCTTGACACGATGGGTGGCCACGAGTATCTTCCATTTGATTGTTATCTTGTTATTTCCTTTGGACATCGACACGATGGGTGGCCACGTATGCTTCCATTAGGATGGTTCCATGGCCATGCTTATACCGAGGTAAGATCTTGGGGCATGCGGCCGTTGTCTTGAGTTAAATTCCCGGTTATATTTGAGTGATGACTTTGAGGCGTGAGTCCCTAACTTGACATATTTGCTTTTATGTTGTGGAATCAGCTTTGGTTATCATACATGTCTCTGTTTTATTTAGATTGTGATTTCATTCTGATATTTTCAGTTTCACATACTTGGTACTGTTATCGACCTCGCCCGGAGGCTGCGTTCATGCCGCAGTAGAGTACATCGGTTGTTGATCCTCGCTCCTAGGATCACGATTCGTATTGGGAAGCTCCGTTTCTCCGGAGGCTTATCTTTTGGTATGTTTCCCTGAGTTGTAGGTTCTTGTACATTCAGGGGTATGGCGGGGCCCTGTCCCGTCATAGTTGTGGTTACATTCTTAGAGGTATGTAGTACTGTTGTGGGCAGGGTGGTAAAGGATGTAACTGTTCAATTTCCGTATATATGCAAGAAGGCAACCGTTTTGGTTGGCCTGTTTTTTTATCATATCTCTTGTTTCATGTTTAAGTTTTTATTTCCGCTGATTTTCCCTGATGTTGTATAACTAGGGTGCGAGAGTAAGGCACGATCACGGGCCGGATCGGTCGTGTGATTACCTCATGAGAGGGCCTTTTCAAACTGAATGTAATGGTCGTTGCCAATAATAATAAAGTTTCTGCTTCGTCTTACTTGCTTGAGTCAAATAATTTATGGCATTCACGGTTAGGACATGTCAATTATAGAACCTTGCGAAAATGATTAGTTTGGAAGTATTGCCTAAGTTTGAATGTAATCAATCAATGTCAAATCTGTGTTGAATCTAAGTATGTTAAACATCCTTATAAGTCAGTTGAAAGAAATTCAAGTCCTTTAGACTTAATCCATACAAATATTTGTGACATGAAGTCAATCCCATCTCGCGGTGGAAAGAAGTACTTCATAACTTTTATTGACGATAGTACGCGGTATTGCTACGTTTATTTACTTAATAGTAAATATGAAACAATTGAAGCATTCAGGCAGTACAAAATTGAAGTTGAGACTCAACTTAACAAAAAGATTAAAATGATAAGGAGTGATAGGGGTGGTGAATATGAATCTTCTTTTGAACAAATATGTTTGGAATATGGCATTATTCATCAAACAACTGCCCCTTACTCGCCACAATCAAACAGAATTGTGAAAAGGAAAAATAGAACACTGAAAGAAATGATTAATGCTCTGTTAATAAGTTTTGGTTTAACCCAGAACTTGTGGGGGGAAGTCATTCTAACAGCTAGCCGAATACTCAATCTAGTGCCCCATAGCAAAACAAAATATTCCATAAGAAAAGTGGAAAGGAAGGAAGCTCGATTTGGGATACTTCAAAGTGTGGGGGTGTTTGGTCAAGGTGCAAGTTCCTAAACTCAAAAGGGTAAAAATAGGACCTAAAACCATTAATTGTGTTTTCATAGGATATGCCACAATTAGTAAGGCATATCGATTTCTGGTTCACAAATCAGAAAATCCCGACATTCAAGTGAATACGGTAATTAAATCAGATAATGTTGACTTCTTTGAAACCATATATCTGTATAAAAAGGAATGTGAGTCATCTAGCAAAGAATCTAAACGACCTCGGGAAGAATCAAAGAAAAATGTTCCTGATGAGGAAAATCCAAGACACAGCAAACGTCAAAGGACGTCTACTTCTTTTGGACCAGAATTTCTAACATTTTTGTTGGAAAATGAGCCTCGAACTTTCAACGAAGCTATGTCTTCATCGGAAGCTCAATTTTGGAAAGAGACAATCAATAGTGAGATAGAATCCATATTGAACAACCATACTTGGGAATTAGTTAATCTTCCTCCAGGGAATAAACTTTTAGGTTCCAAATGGATTTTCAAGCGGAAAATGAAAGCTGATGGTACTATTGATAAATATAAGGCAAGACTAGTTGTTAAAGGGTTTAGACAACGAGAAGGTCTTGATTACTTTGATTCAAGATAAATGAGTGTGATAAATGTGTCTACATTAAGAACACTCTGAACCACGTCGTCATTGTTTGTTTGTACGTGGATGATATGTTGATAATGAGTAACGACATCGCTAACATAAATGCTACTAAGCGCATGCTTGCTAGTAAGTTTGATATGAAAGACTTAGGAGTTGCCGATTTAATTTTGGGAATTAAAATCCATAAGACTCCTCAAGGTCTAGCATTATCTCAATCTCATTATATTGAAAAGGTACTTGAAAAGTTCAAGTATTTGGACTTTAAAGTTGCAAAGACGCCAATTGATATGAACCTTGCTCTTGCAAAGCATAAAAGTGAAAGTCATTCTCAATTGGATTATGCTAGAGTGTTGGAAAGTTTGATGTACATCATGAACTGTACGCGACCTGATATTGCGTGTGCTATAAGTAAACTAAGTCGCTACACTAGTAATCCCAACCAAAATTATTGGCTGGCAATGAAACGAGTTTTGGGGTATTTGAAACATACTCAAAACTTTGATTTGCATTATAACAAGTATCCTGCAGTTATTGAAGGATACAGTGATGCAAATTGGATCACCGGTTCAACTGAAACTAAATTCACAAGTGGATATGTTTTTACCATAGGTGGAGGAGCAGTGTCTTGGAAGTCATCCAAACAGACATGTATCGCCCGCTCTACAATGGAATCTGAGTTCATAGCTTTAGACAAAGTCGGTGAAGAAGTTGAATGGCTCTGGAATTTCTTAGAAGATATTCTGTTTTGGCCCAAACCGTTGGCTCCGATATGCATACATTGCGATAGCCAAGCAGCAATAGGAAGAGCCAGGAGCGTTATGTACAACGGAAAGTCTCGTCACATACGACGAAGACATAATATCGTTAGACAACTACTCTCTAGTGGAATTATCACAATTGACTATGTTAAGTCAAGAGATAATGTGTCGGATCCACTAAATAAAGGCCTAACTAGAGAGGTACTTGAAAGATCATCGAGGGGAATGGGACTATGGCCGAGGACAAGTCATCGTGACGGTAACTCTACCTAGAAGACTGGAGATCCCAAGATCTAGGTTCAAAGATATCAAACAAAGTCATTGATGACGGTTCAAGGATATCAAATCTGCCAATTAACTGAGTATATCCGACATATGTTCACTACGGAAAGTTCAAAGAGAAATCTACTTATCCAGATGCGATTAATCCTTGCTTACGAATCACACAATTTTTTTTGGCATGCATGTTTTTCATCATATAGTCATTCCCCATTCATGTGGGGGATTGTTAAAGTTAGTTAATGATTGAAGCTAGCTAAGTTGGTCTGAATGAGAAATGAAGGGAAGACAATAGAAGGAAAATGAAGAAAGCAAAGTTATTTTGAAAAGGAGTTTTGTACCACATTAGTGGTAGAAAGGAAAAGTTATGTGCTTATATTAGAAAGAACTTTCTCTAGATCTTAAAGGGTTGAGAAGAGGGACTCCCCTCGCGTCGTCGTCGTCGTCGTCGTCGTCGCTCGGCTCGGCTTCAGATTTGGATTTGGTTTTGGATTTGGTCAAATGATCTGATTGATTGATAATCTTTTTGGACCAAATTTATTTAGCTTAAATCTTCATTTTCTGAAATTATTTTATTTATTTCCGCCTGAAAATATTAATTGGTAATTAATTAAATTTAGCGGAATAAATTAAAAATCCCAACGTTCTTATTTTTCTGAAAAGGCAAAGGCCTTTCTGAACAGTCACCAACCTTTCCGAACAAGCACCTTCGCCTTTCCGAACATGCACCTTCGAGACTATATAAACTGAGGCAATGCCTCATTTTTAAACACTGAAAATTATTTCATGCTTTGCAAATTCTGCATTCTTTTCACAAATAAAACTATCGAGTCTTACTGTGTTTCGTTGCCAACTTTGAGTTCGTCGAAGTCGTAGGCGTTTGACGTACTGCTACTCCTGCGACAGGTATATCCGTTTTATCCTGGGAGGAAGTAATCCATAACCTCGGGTACAATGAGGGGATTAAATTCCTTAAGGGACACACAATGAATTCTGTGATCTCACTTTCTGCATTATTTTTCCAGTTTCTGGTTTTCCGTATCCAGTTGTTGGTTTCCGTTATACTAACAAGTATAACTTTTATCACATTTTTAGAAAATATTTTTTCAAGAATTATCCTTGTTAAACTCTTCCTGCAATTTCTTTTATGATTCTTCTCACTATGTTATTCTTGTTGGTAGATAAATATTATGTTGTTGATGTTGGTCTTCGAAACACGAAAGAATTTTTAGCTCCATACAAAGGACTGCGCTATCATTTGCAGGATTACAGAGGGAGTGAAAGAGAGTCTCAGAACGCTAAAAAGTTGTTTAACTTTAGGAACTCATCTCTACGCAATGTGATTGAACGAACTTTTGGAGCTTGAAAAAAGTAGATTCAGAATACTGAAATATGGGGATGAACCATTATGATATTGATACACAGGTGACCATTGTCATAGCTTGTGCAGTATTACAATTTTTTTACGGGAATACCAAAGGAGTGATGAAATATTCACGGGATATGAACATGATGATACGATTGCTAATGATATTGACCAACAACCGGCTCAAAGTAACAATGTAGCTTCGACTTCTCGGTCATCTGATCAGGAAATGCATGCTCAACATGAAGAGATTGTTCATATCATGTGGTATGATTATATTAAAGAGTAGCTACACTACTATTCATGTTCAATTTTTCTTTCTATTGAACTAAAGTTCTTTCAATTGATGTCGAATTTTTTAAAAAAGGTCTTCTAGCCGTGTATTAATTGTGTTATGAACTATAACTTGCTCAATTGATAAGATTGCATAAGAATTAAAAAAGTTTTGATGATTTTCATAACTTATAGGATTTTTATGTCAATGAAAACTTAAAAAATTCAAATTACATGTTCAAACTTCAAATAGAACTTCGATTTCAAATCATCTTCAAATCGCTGATTTCACATGTCCATACGGCTTCTAAGTATCAACTTCAACTATTGTACTCCGTATGTTAAAGCAAGATGTAGACAACTACTTCACTAAAGTTCCATTTATCCTACTCATTTGAAAACTGAAATGCAAACTTCTTATAGTTTATGATACGTAAATCTGTATAGATCAACCAAATCCAACAATAACAATACTAAATTCAGTGTAATCTCACAAGTGAGGTCTGAAGATGGTAAGATGTACGCAATCTTACCTCTACCTTTGTAGAGAGGTTATTTCCTATTGATCCTCGATAACTCTCCTCCTTTATTCGGGCTTGAGACCAACAATATGAATGACGTCACACGGGCGGAGTTATCAACCAACTCCATGAATTAAATAAGCTATCTCACACTATATATCTATCTATATAAAATAAGAGAGACAAAACAATCTTGAGATGACAAGTGTCACCACCATAAAAATCCAATTTTAAAATATAAAAAAATGCAAAACAAAAACCTGCAAAACAAAAAGTAAAATAAAAAATAAAACTGCCAAAAAATCACAAAAACTGCTCGAGAGAAAAATGAAACTTCTACTGATAGGCAAATGGTTTCATCTGACGAGGTGGTACAGTTACAACAATTTAAATTTTAGCGAATTCATATTGCATACTCACTGGTTATACATACAGGACTCGTTTGTTACGTCGCACTGAACTGTATATTTTTATATGGATTGTATTATATTGTAATAGACTGAACTGTATTAATATATAATTGACGGTATTAGAGTATTAATATATAATGGACTGTATTTTTATTTTTTTCATTTTTAAGTTCAGGGGAGACCCATCTACTAGATGAGTCTAAAAAATGACAGTTGAAACTATTTTTAGAAATAGACAATAGTACAGTCCAGTCCGGCTGAAAATGTCCACCAAATGTTGTATTATTTTTTTGTCCAATACAATCCAACGTAATACAAGGTACCAAAGATGCCCATAGAGATAGACGAACCGGGTTAGATTACAAAAACTCTTTACATGTATTACCATCAAACAAGATGGATGCAATTAAATGTTATGGAAAAAAATTGTACAGGTTAATCAAATTACCGAGGAGATGTAGGAAAACAAATAGTAGTAAAACAAAAGCGACGTGCGGAGTACTCTATACTTGAACAAACTTGAATGGAATATAACTGACACTTTGCTGGAAATTCTACCGCCGCTGTGACTTCTCACTATATTAAAAAATGATAGCCCGGTGCACTAAGCTTTCTCTATATGCGAACTTCGGAAAAGAGTGAAACCACAAGAGTCTATTGTACTCGATACTAAATCTTTTACCAGCATCATCAATTAAAAGAGCATTAAATTTTCATACTTCTCGCTTAATGTATAAATTCTTTAAAATTGTGTACAAGACAACCTCTAATGCTCCTTTTGCTCCAAGGGGCTGATTTGAATTATGAACAAGAAGCCAAAATTGAAACTCTGCAACTGAAATTAGATCATCAATAAATAGAATAAAAAATAATATCACATTGCTGAATATATGTCCCAAATAATTTAAACAACTTGTGTATTCAGGGATGACTGGTACTATTACTATCTCAATGAAAAAACATAATGACTGTTAGAGAATATTTTAGAAATACATTTATAAATTAAATGATAATTAGTAGCAAAGAATATTCTAGAGAATTATTGTAATAATTAGTAAATTGTAATTTAATGATAATTATTGTAGGATCTTCCTGGTAAGGAAAGTAGAATATAGAATGGAGAAGATGAAGGCTAAGAATCTTCCATTCTCATTTGTATATATTGAGATCCTTTGTATATGGAAAGGATGAGGAAAATCATTCAATTTTATCATTCTATTCTAACATGGTATCAAGAGTTTTAGGTAATAGATTCATATTCTAGTCCACAATTTCGATCTCTTCCTCCACATACTCAAAACCGAAAAGCCAACTAGAACTATATTTTTTTTTCTCCCATTTCGTTCGACTGTTTCTATTGCACAACCAGTGTTCCTTGTGATTTTCCAACTAAATTCGCCATGTCCGACTCAAAATCTTTTATCACCTCGCTCTTGCCGTTTTAAATATCAAAACACATGTTCTCATAACATTATAAATGGAGAATTTTCATTATGCATCATGGGCGGAGCGTTTCAAGATCTGTTGTCGTTCTCACCGGTTCTTCACCATATCATACCCCCGGAAAAAGGCAAAGAAAAGGTCTTGACGACCGATGACGAAAAAGAATTGTGGGATACCCTCGATGCCACAGTTTTTGGTTGGATATATGCAACAATTTCGACTGATTTGTTGCACACAATCATGGAACCAGAATCTAAGGCGATTGACGCTTGAAATCGTTTACGGGGTGTGTTTTATGATAATCAACACTCTCGTGCAGTCGCTTTGGAACAAGAATTCTACAGTGTTGATATGGAGGATTTCCCTAATGCTTCTGCATATTGTCAACGACTAAAAGTGTTGGCAGATCAATTGAAGAATGTTGGTTCTCCGGTAACCAACAATCGTTTGGTTTTACAACTTGTTGTCGGACTGACAGAGGCGTATAGTGGAGTTGCAACAGTCATCCGCCAACAACCCACTTCCCTTATTCTACAAAGCCAGATCCATGTTGATTCTCGAAGAACAAGGTTTGTCTAAAAAGGTGGCTAACACCAATGACTCGGCCTTACTTGTCACAAATCGAGTTTCCAACCATTACAAACTAATCGTGGACAAAAAGAGCGGAATAGTAATAAAAAGGGAGGAAATCGCAACAAAAATGGTGGTCACCGAAATACCGGCGGAAATTTGGCGACCTCGATGGCGTGATAACGGCAGTGTGGTAGTGCGGTGGCGGGCGCCAACGATGCAATAATTCAGGACAAATTGGACCTGGCCATAGTGGAACTGGGCTGGGCCATCATGCCCTTACCCATCGCCCAACTGGGCCAGGCCCAGTCCACAAACCTCTGGCCCATCTTATTTTCTGTCCACTAATCCCTCTCACTTTGCAGGAATTGTGCAGCCCACTGCTGGGCCAATTTATTCCAAGCCAAACAGTGAGGTAGGATATCCAGGTCGTACAGCCGTGACCCAATGCGATCAAATGTGCCCGCTGAATTGGCGAGAGCCACTCGGCGATGGGCGACCACTTAACATCAATGCGGCCGTGCGAACTTGGAATTAATTTTCCAGACCCGAATTGGTATATGAACTCAGGTGCAACGTCTCATATGACGTCCTCCCAAGGTAACCTTACGTCCTATTTTAATTTGAGCAAATCAAATGGTATAACAGTCGGAAATGGTCATTCTATTCCAATTAAAGGTTATGGTTCTACTAAATTATCCAATTCAAATCCGTCATTAGCCTTGAAAAATGTTATTCATGCTCCACAATTGATTAAAAACTTAATCTTTGTCCGAAAGTTTACAAGTGATAACTGGGTAATGATGCGCGAAAAGATGCACACACTTTAACGCAAGTGCACGTTATCGTGACAAGTAATATAGTCTAGGTAAGACCGAATATCGTCCTCAAGGATTGGTTTTCAAGTACCGGTTATCTATCTTATGGTATCTATTTGGTTAACGTAATTGATTGAGATTTTAAACTAATAATGCAGGAAATAAACTAATTATAAAAATATTTTGATTTAAATCAGTTATGATGGGGGATTAGGGCTTCCAAGATCATCAACTATTCACTCTATTCAATCCTTAATATAATTATACTGACTTCTTCTTCTACGTTAAGCTAGCAGGTTTACGAAATCGTTTTATATTCCCGTTAAGGATATATAAACACTCAACCCCAGTATTGCTTCTTTCTACCTTTCGGTGATAAGGATAACTCTATAGGAGGATTAAGAACAAAAACCTAGTTAACCGTTACGCACCATGCGTAAAATTAAGGTTGTTAAGCCTCTCATTAACGCTACATAAATAATTGAGGTATTTTCATCCCCAATCCAAAATATGTCTACCCAACTTACAGCATATTCACAACCTCCTCCTTTCGAAGTTTGATTAGAAATCATATAATGATAATTAGTTGTCAATTAATTACCAAGCATTCAAAGCAATTATTGGATAGATCTTAACTAAGTGAAGAAGAAATCAACTACTATATTAATTCATGAATAGAGTTTCAAGTGAATCACAAGGAAATCCCTAATAAAGTAATTAGCTCCTAGCCATTGTCACGCTAAGAACTAATACAAACTCCATACATGAACTGAAATAAATAAAGCAAAAAGAAAGAAAAGAAAAATACTCAAGAACGAGTCTCCACGCCTTCTAGCATCCAAGGACTGTGTTGTGGAATATTTACAAGATGGAATTGTGGATGGAAGGATGTAGAATGGTGAATGGTGGAATGGAGAATGAATAATTTTTCTAATGATGTAGAGTATTTATAGCCAAAGAATCTTTTTTGTGAAGGGTTAGGGATTTTGTAGGTAGGAAAAGTTATTAGAATCCTTTTAGGCAAGGGTTTTAAGGTAGGAAAGGTTATCCCTTTAGGTAGGAAAAGTTATCCCTTTAGGAAGGAAAAGTTATCCCTTTAGGATTCTGAAAACATGTCAAATTCGGCCCAGCACTTCATAATTCCCGCGTCGGCGCCAGCCTATGATCAGCGCGGCCGAAAACTGCAACTTTCCGAAGCTTCGGCACATTGGGCGCCACGCTGCCAGCGCCGCGGCTCGGTGACGTTTTTACGCGGTCCGTCTCGTTGCCCTTTTTTCATCCGGACTTCGTCTGAACTCCTCTATAATTCCCGGAACTTCTTAGACTTTATTTTTTGGCCCTTTTTGTGTGCAATTTCATCTCATTTATGCTCATTTCATCTCCTTTTCGCCATTTCTCCATTTATGACCGTTGTGACACAAAAGAAAGGAAAACGACCCTAATACTATACTAAACATAAATAAAATGAGTAAAATACTAATTAAAAATTACTCAAAAAGTGTATATAAAATACACCGATCAAATACCCCCAAACTTAACCTTTGCTCGCCCTCGAGCAAAGATCAAAAAGAAAGAAATAAAGACTCAAGGAAATACGAAAAAGACTCAATGACATTGATCACTTTGCTGCATTGGTGCTACTTGGAGAAACATGAAGATTAGTAGAATAATATGCAGGAACAAATAGCATGAAATTTTAGCATTCTAAACACATTAAGCTAGATATTTCGCAAACTCATTTTTAATCATGCTTTAATGAAAGTAAGAATACTGAATTATGCATGTCAATTTCAAAATTCCTATGGCATGGTTACTTGATATTCTCCACTTATCATGGCTATGCATCTAAGAGATCTTCGGGACTTTTAAGGGTTGTAATGTAGGCTTAGGCATGAGTAGGTAAAAATAGGCATTTAGGCTCATTTTGTGTACCATAAGTGTCACGACCCGACCCCGGGACGCGGCGGTGCCCTACACAGGCACCTTCTGTAAACATCAGAGAAAATCAGCGGAACATACATGAAACTTATAAATAAAACATCGGAAGTAAAGCAACAGGTTAGCCGATAGGGCTACCTTCCTGAACAAATATAAATACAACCGAAGCAGTTGCCTCATTTCTTTTACAAACTGACCCACAATATGTGACTACTGGACCTCTAAGAGTTTTGACATAACAAGCGTGGCGGGACAAGGCCCGCCGTACCACGAATAAACATAAGCGTGACAACTCGGAACTGGAGCCATCTCAACTTCTTTGAGCGGGATCCTAAGCTCGCGGATCCACAATCGTATTACCTAAACTGCGGGCATGACGCGGCCCGAAGAAATTCGATCACAACAGTGCGAATATGGAGCAGAATATAACGTCTGATAAACAAATCATAAGCGTACAAAGAATGACAAGGACAAGTATAAAAATACATACCGGATCTGCCGTGTCATTACCACTTATGAACTTAATCGTACCTTATTAACCTTTCCATTCCCGATAAAAGTTATAGTCACATTCTTACGTACATTATTAGAAAAAGAATCATTAAGTTCATTACCATATAACTTACTTATCTTTCATAACATAGTCGGCCCACTACGGAGGGACACATATACTACCGACCCAGCGGGGCGATCAAGGCTGCGCAATATCAAAGCATGCGTGGAATCCCCATCATCGGCGGTGAAAGTGTAAAACATAACCATGGGTCTCACGCCCATAATATCAATCAAAGCAGGTGGTATAACGTCTTGGGGCTTGCCCGCCATTTATACTCTTACCACGGAGAAGGTGGTAAGCGGGGGTATAACGTCTTGGGGCTTGCCTCATTTATACTCTTACCACGGAGAAGGTGGTATAACGTCTTGGGGCTTGCCGCCATTTATACTCTTACCACTATCTCGGCCAGGTCGTCAAACAACACATAAAGCGGGTGGTGCAGTCTTGGGGTTTACCTCACTTATACTCTTACCACGACTCGTAGGCCATCATAACATAAGCCCTACGGTTTATCATACATAACATAAGCACTACCGACTTATCATACATAACATAAGCAAGTTAAGAAATCCCTAACTTCTTATTAGCCTGTTCATATACACTCTCATTTTTGTTTACTTAAGGCACTAATCGTGTCATTATAAAATCAGAATTTAACCAACGTACTACGTGCCTCTAGTCCTCTAAAATGATTCTCTTTAAAAAACTTCCAAGATACCAATAACCGTAATATCAAGTCATATCTACTTTTCAAGACAAGTCACAATACCTTTTAGAAATACAATTAGAACACTAAATCAAGTGACTTCTTTATTAAAAACCTTAAGCAATTGGTACCTTTAAAACAATTTGCTCTTCCTTAATACTAGTTATTCCTTGATTTCGTTATTAGAGAAAACCATTCTCTTATCCTTCCATAAAGCCGTTATAACCAACTTCCCATAAAGCCGTTATAACCCTTTATGGTTTTAGACAAACTCATTCCTTTTATAACTAAGAGATTTATACATTCAAATCAATTCTCTTAACTTTCAAAATACTTCAAGTCTCTTAACTTTTAAGAAAACAAGTTTCAAAGTCTTAAAAGCTTCATACGTAAGCTCTTTTAAAATTAGTAACAAATCTTTGGTGCGTCGTGAATAAGTTATACTTATTTATAACAATCTTATTCAAGTAGCCATGATCTAGAAAATGTAATACAATTTTGTCTTATCTTAGCTTCTATGCAGATGGAGGATTTCTACTTGTTTTAACATAATGGATTGTCATTACATTTTCCTTTATTAACGCTGCGATGGCTTGTTCGATACTTATTCTCATTTTGTAGTAAATTAGCCAAAACAACTCGACTCCTTTTTATTATAAAACCTTAGGCAATTGATGCCGTAAAATCAAGTTGCCTTTTTACATAGTCAAGTCATTTATCTTTCCATAAGGCAAATATAACTAACTTCTCATAAAGCCGTTATATTCACTTTATACCTTAGCCATAAACAATTTCCTATCCAAGGGACTTATACGTTTAAAACGGGACAAGTATCACCTACTTTAAAACTCTTCAAGTCCCTTAACTTAAAAATCAACTTAAGACATCCTTACTATTTTCAAAGAAGTGAGTTAATCTCCTAACCCACCCGACTTGGCATTACATAAAACAAGTAAAGAATATCATAGTCTTGTCGTCTGGTACTACATACGTGCAACTAGTCATGCTCAAAAGATAGGAAAAGTTCTACATAGAGTAAATCACATAACTACCTCTTAACTTCTAAGAGTAGAAGGAAACATGAAATGATACCACAAGTATATTCCATACATAGGATCATGCCAAAGGAAGGAAGAGGTTCACATACCTCGACGATTATCGACACGTAGCAAAATGCTCCAAAGTACTTCAACCTTGATAGCTATTCCACTCTCCCAGTAGGATACGCTATACTTAGTACTTCAACCTATAATGGTCACAATATGTCCATTAACCTCTTACTTCAAACGTAGAATATTCTAAGTGCTACGTCGCCAAATTCTACGGAAAATCGGACAGCACTTCCTTTGTTTCTACTTACTTTG
The DNA here is from genome assembly GCA_029844215.1 of Przewalskia tangutica. Lineage (NCBI taxonomy): Eukaryota > Viridiplantae > Streptophyta > Magnoliopsida > Solanales > Solanaceae > Przewalskia > Przewalskia tangutica. The sequence goes on from CM056718.1 coordinate 114,299,371, forward strand.
CCACCTTTTCAAGGAATACAATAACCAAACAGCCCCAATTGGCTCACAATTTCTATAAGGTACTCAATACAAATAAAAACTAAATGACCCCAATTGGCTCACATTTTGGAAAGTAGTCCAATACAAATGAAAAACAAACTAAAAGTCCAAATTCGCCACCGAGTTCAACCTTACCAATTCTTATCAAATTTCCATTTCAATCCGAATTGGTAGCATAACATGATATCAAGTCGTATTTGATAATATAAACCATAATCTTCAAGTAATTTAACATGCGACTATTCTAATAGGCGATCAATTAGTAATCGACTTAACATGGCTTACATTACATATCGGTTCCAAGGCTAAAATCGATCCATAATCATTATAAACTTCTACATATCAACTTCATGCTAGCAACATGTAAAGCTAACAACAACAATAAATAATCTTGTAACACTTTAAAAGAACAAGATTATACCTCGACGATCCTTAATCCAAATTCCAATCGAAGTCGCCTTAGTAGTTTAGAACCTCTCAATACACTTCAATCGACATTGAGACCGCTTAGCACCATACCAACAACTTTCCTTCAAGCGTCAATCAAAACCTAGAAAGCCACTAGGTTTTCACTTTGCGACTAATACGTAAACTCTCTTTTTCCCGGCATTTTGAATTGAGAAACAATTACATAACACACAAGAACCATGGGTTAAAGTGGTGAGTTGAATTAACAAAGCGAAAATTTTCCTTCTTCCTAATGGTGAACCCGAGAGCTTATGCCTATGTTCATCCAATCTTGTAAATTTTTGCTAAGTGTTGGGCTCTCTCACACTACTAGTAGTATTATAAGGGACATGGAGGGTCAAGGTGTGGACAAATGGGTGATTTGGATGAAATCTTATAAAATATCAAGACTTGGACCCTTTGACTTAGTCAACCTTCTCAAGCTTGACTACTAGCAAGACTAGTCTTCCAAACAAGGGTCAAATGACCATTGTGTCCATGCTTCAATTCGTCCAAGACAACATAAGGGGGGTGACACATGTCGCCCTCCCATTAAATCCTGATAATACGTTTTCCGACAATTCCATAATTCCGAGAAACTTTTTACAAGTCTCAAATTTAACACTTGCGAGTTCTTACGTACGTTCTTAAAACATGTCCTGTAAATACGGGGTGTAACATTTTTCCCCCCTAAGAAACATTCGTCCCCGAATGTTCTTTCGGAGTCAAACTTATAATTAGCGACATAGTTTATTTCACAACCCGACATGCTAACAATGCCACACATGGCCCTAATACCTCGCACACGCATACTTGTCCATCATAAGCCCAAAAGAGATTTTCTTTTCGTACTTCCAACTCATACTAGCATACATACATACCTACAAATTCTGGCCTCTAATCTTTGGAGTCACTCTATAAGACAAAATACGACCATTTTCGGCTTTTACGACCTGGTTCCGGTGGAACGTGTCCACGAACCCGTAAAACAATTAACTAGACCTGGGCCTTGCACCCTCGTGACCCTGTCACGTAGCGGAACTACTACCAACTGATCCCACTCCATTCCAGGCCATGGGGAGACCCGTGCAGTCCTCAACCGACTCAACGTCGCACTTAACTCTTATCCTCGTCTGACTTAAAATCTTATTGCCAGAGAAAGCCTTATATACCTAAGGTCTCGACAGTAAACAATATTCTTAGGCTCGCAATTTCCATGCTCCCAGCCTATCTTATCAGCCCCCCAGTAAACGGGTACAAAAACTTCTCACAAAACCATAACCGTGTTGTCTCGATCACAACAACCATTATTTACTCTATACAGGCCTCATCCGTATAATCTTCTTAAGCTTACTACACAGCTTAATTTATTAACATGACATTCCGTTAGGTTCCTTAATATGGCTTCTTAAGGGTTCACTACCCTATCAGACAGCTCATCCTTTTCCAATTATCTCGAAATAAAACACAAAACCTTGGCGAAAATTCATTAACTATTCCATACCTTCCCGGTATCTAGTTAGTCTTTACCGATTTCTGGTAATCTAAAATCATTCTAGGCAACACGCCCGACTCATACATAACTCCGTATAGATGTATGTCACAATACCAACTATACTATAATCATTACCAACCCGATACGCAATCCACATAGTCCTTCCCGGTTATCTGCCTTTCTCGTGTCGCAATCAACATAACTCGTTAGGGAGAGACGACCCTAACAACACAGCTCTATGGCACGATCTCGGAGTGAGAAGAATGGAAACCAATCCTAAATGTCCTGCAGCCTCCCGATTATAGATGTGGTGCACAACACACCGATAATCAAGACTCTACCAGACACGGTCTGTAGACACTTTCCGAGGACTAACTGCTCTGATACCACTTTTGTCACGACCCGACCCCGGGACCGCGACTGGTGCCCTACCTGGGCACCCTTACAGGTAAACATCAGAGAAAATCAGCGGAACATACATGAAACTTATAAATAAAACATCGAAAGTAAAACAACAGGTTAGCCGATAGGGCTACCTTCCTGAACATATATAAATACAACCGAAGCAGTTGCCTCATTTCTTTTACAAACTGACCCACAATATGTGACTACAGACCTCTAAGAGTTTTGACATAACAACTGTGGCGGGACAAGGCCCCGCCGTACCCCTGAATAAACATAAACGTGACAACTCCGGAACACTGGAGCCATCTCAACTTGCTGAACCGGGATCCTAAGCTCGCGGATCCACAATCGTACCTAAACTGCGGGCATGAACGCACTTCGGGGCCGCATAACAAAAATTTAATATGGAATGAATATAACGCATGAAACAAATCATAATCGCATAAAAGAATGACAAGGACAAGTATAAAAATACATACCAGATCCTGCCGTGTCATTACCACTTATGAACTTAATCGTACCTTATTAACCTTTCCATTCCCAATAAAAGTTATAGTCACATTCTTACGTACATTATTAGAAAAAGAATCATTAAGTTCATTACCATATAACTTACTTATCTTTCATAACATAGTCCGGCCCACTACGGAGGGACACATATACTACCCGACCCAACTGGGACGCGATCAAGTCACACCAATATCAAAGCATGCCCGTGGAATCCCCCATCACTGTCGACAGCTGAAAGTGTAAAACATAACCATGGGTCTCACGCCCATAATATCAATCAAAACAGGTGGTATAACGTCTTGGGGCTTGCCCCTCATTTATACTCTTACCCTGGAGAAGGTGGTAAAGCAGGGGGTATAACGTCTTGGGGCTTGCCCCTCATTTATACTCTTACCCTGGAGAAGGTGGTATAACGTCTTGGGGCTTGCCCCTCATTTATACTCTTACCCTATCTCGACCGGTCGTCAAACAACACATAAAGCAGGTGGTACAGCGTCTTGGGGGTTTACCCCTCACTTATACTCTTACCCTGACTCAACCGGCCATCATACATAACATAAGCCCTACCGGTTTATCATACATAACATAAGCACTACCGACTTATCATACATAACATAAGCAAGTTAAGAAATCCCCTAACTTCTTATTAGCCTGTTCATATACACTCTCATTTTTGTTTACTTAAGGCACTAATCGTGTCATTATAAAATCCGGGAATTTAACCCAACGTACTACGTGCCTCTAGTCCTCTAAAATGATTCTCTTTAAAAAAACTTCCAAGATACCAATAACCGTAATATCAAGTCATATCTACTTTTCAAGACAAGTCACAATACCTTTTTAGAAATACAATTACCATTTCTAAATCAAGTGACTTCTTTATTAAAAACCTTAAGCAATTGGTACCTTTAAAACAATTTGCTCTTCCTTAATACTAGTTATTCCTTGATTTGTTATTATAGAAAACCATTCTCTTATCCTTCCATAAAGCCGTTATAACCAACTTCCCATAAAGCCGTTATAACCCTTTATGGTTTTAGACAAACTCATTCCTTTTATAACTAAGAGATTTATACATTCAAATCAATTCTCTTAACTTTCAAAATACTTCAAGTCTCTTAACTTTTAAGAAAACAAGTTTCAAAGTCTTAAAAGCTTCATACGTAAGCTCTTTTAAAACTAGTAACAAATCTTTGGTGCGTCGTGAATAAGTTATACTTATTTATAACGATCTTATTCAAGTAGCCATGATCTAGAAAATGTAATACAATTTTGTCTTATCTTAGATTCTATGCAGATGGAGGATTTCTACTTGTTTTAACATAATGGATTGTCATTACATTTTCCTTTATTAACGCTGCAGTGGCTTGTTCGATACTTATTCTCATTTGTGCCGTAAATTAGCCAAAACAACTCGACTCCTTTTTATTATAAAACCTTAGGCAATTGATGCCGTAAAATCAAGTTGCCTTTTTACATAGTCAAGTCATTTATCTTTCCATAAGGCAAATATAACTAACTTCCCATAAAGCCGTTATATTCACTTTATACCTTAGCCATAAACAATTTCCTATCCAAGGGACTTATACGTTTAAAACGGGACAAGTATCACCTACTTTAAAACTCTTCAAGTCCCTTAACTTAAAAATCAACTTAAGACATCCTTACTATTTTCAAAGAAGTGAGTTAATCTCCTAACCCACCCGACTTGGCATTAAATAAAACAAGTAAAGAATATCATAGTCTTGTACGTCTACCGTACTACATACGTGCAACTAGTCATGCTCAAAAGATAGGAAAAGTTCTACATAGAGTAAATCACATAACTACCTCTTAACTTCTAAGAGTAGAAGGAAACATGAAATGATACCACAAGTATATTCCATACATAGGATCATGCCAAAGGAAGGAAGAGGTTCACATACCTCGCGACGATTATCGACACGTAGCAAAATGCTCCAAAGTACTTCAACCTTGATAGCTATTCCACTCTCCCAGTAGGATACGCTATACTTAGTACTTCAACCTATAATGGTCACAATATGTCCATTAACCTCTTACTTCAAACGTAGAATATTCTAAGTGCTACGTCGCCAAATTCTACGGAAAATCGGACAGCACTTCCTTTGTTTCTACTTACTTTGCCACCTTTTTCAAGGCCGAATACAATAACCAAACAGCCCCAATTGGCTCACAATTTCTATAAGGTACTCCAATACAAATAAAAACTAAATGACTCAATTGGCTCACATTTTGGAAAGTAGTCCAATACAAATGAAAAACAAACTAAAAGTCCAAATTCGGCCACCTTGAGTTCAACCTTACCAATTCTTATCAAATTTCCATTTCAATCCGAATTGGTAGCATAACATGATATCAAGTCGTATTTGATAATATAAACCATAATCTTCAAGTAATTTAACATGCGACTATTCTAATAGACGATCAATTAGTAATCCAACTTAACATGGCTTACATTACATATCGGAGTTCCAAGGCTAAAATCGATCCATAATCATTATAAACTTCTACATATCAACTTCATGCTAGCAACATGTAAAGCTAACAACAACAATAAATAATCTTGTAACACTTTCAAAGAACAAGATTATACCTCGACGATCCTTAATCCAAATTCCAATCCGAAGTCGCTCCTTAGTAGTTTAGAACCTCTCCAATACACTTCAATCCGCTTGTTGAGACCCTTAACACCATACCAACAACTTTCCTTCAAACGTCCAATCCAAAACCTAGAAAGCCACTAGGTTTTCACTTTGCGACTAATACGTAAACTCTCTTTTTCCGGGATTTTTCTATTGAGATACACTTACATAACACTCATGAACCTTGGTTTAAAGTGTGGAGTTGAATGAACAAGAAACGAAATTTTTTCCTTCTTCCTAATGGTGAACCCGAGAGCTTATGCCTATGTTCATCCAATCTTGTAAATTTTTGCTAAGTGTTGGGCTCTCTCACACTACTAGTAGTATTATAAGGGACATGGAGGGTCAAGGTGTGGACAAATGGGTGATTTGGATGAAATCTTATAAAATATCAAGACTTGGACCCTTTGACTTAGTCAACCTTCTCAAGCTTGACTACTAGCAAGACTAGTCTTCCAAACAAGGGTCAAATGACCATTGTGTCCATGCTTCAATTCGTCCAAGACAACATAAGGGGGGTGACACATGTCGCCCTCCCATTCGTCACAATAATACGTTTTCCGACAATTCCATAATTCCGAGAAACTTTTTACAAGTCTCAAATTTAACACTTGCGAGTTCTTACGTACGTTCTTAAAACATGTCCTGTAAATACGGGGTGTAACAATAAGCTCTTTTAGCTTTTCAATGTTTCCCTTTTCTTTTGATTTCTTTTCTTCACTTCAAATCTATCTTTCCCCTCTTTTATTTTGGGAGAGTGAAGTGTATTATAATAACAAGCACCCCCAAACTTAGGCTTTTGCCTCTTTCTTATTACTTTTTCATTGGGGTGCATCAAACTTATTCACTCTTTTTGTCTCTTTTTTTTTAACACAATTTATTCCAACTATTTCACATTTTTACTTATGGCACAATTGTAGGAATATAGGGTGTCAAAGAAAAAGTTTCATGTTTAGACTCAACGGTGCTGACTAGGGATATTTTTAGTGTCAGGGATAGAAAAGAGTGGTAAGAATTGGCTAACAAAGAAATGCCTGAGTCATCTCTCCTAACATGCATATCCTAACTATTTCGCCTCAAATAGCAAGCAATCATAACACATAGGTTTTAATCTTTTAACAATGCACAAATCAAGCAAGATACTCCAAATAGACAGATTTCATGAGTTTTTGGCATATCTAACCTAAGTGTTTAGATGGTTGCTTCTAATTCCATTACATTATTCAACCTTACTTCACTAGGCAATTCAAGTAACTACAGCATGCATGATCTTAAAAAAAAAATTATGACTCAAAAATACACAAGACAATTCAACAAGACTCAAAAACAATAAAACATCCCCCCCAAACTTAAATCACACATTGTCCCCAATGTGTGCAAGACTCAAAAACAAATAGTGACAACTTACTGACACAACACAGCGGTCATAACAGAGGTCTAGGAGGAAAAATTCTTGAATTTGCACGGAATATGGCCCTCTGAAGTTCGCCATGGCTCGATATTCAGGCCGCGGCTGCTAGTATTGTGCCCTCTGAGTTCCGCGCCATGCCGATTCAGGCGCCACTGCTAGTACTGTGGCCCTCTGGAGTTCCGCGCCATGGCTCGATTCTGGGCGCGTGACGATGACTTTTCTTTTTTTTCAGCGTTTTTGCTCATTTTTCCTCGGTTTTAGCTTTCAGTCCACCTGTCATCCAACAACACAAAACAAGAACCCAAGACCATGAGACTGTTCAAGACAAAATAAAATAAACTAAAGACAGAAATTAAAATAACATAATTAAAAACATTGGGTTGCCTCCCAACAAGCGTTGTCTTTAACGTCTTTTAGCCGGACGCAATTAACCTTTACGAGTGCCCATTGGATCCTTCTGCGAACTGCTTGCAATCCGCAGAGCTATTGTTGCAGGTCTCACTTCAACTACAACAATTACTTCAAACAAGGGCCTCAAATATACGATTATCCCCCAAGTACACAAGACATGTTTGTCTTTTAGGCTCTCTCTAATGTAGGGATCAGTGAGATTCCCAACATCTCTCAACTCTAGGGGGTGCCCTTGATGGTATGGACTTCCTGTTTGGGGGTCAACATTGACAGCTGGTGGTGTTTCTTCTGCAATAGGTACGAGAAAAAGATTTTCCAAGGAATCCAAGAAGGTGAATAATTGGATCTCTGCAATCTTTTCCTTCTCTACACCAACTATCTCGCCAGACTCCTCAATAGTTGGGTGTGGTTCAGGCTCCTCAATTTGCTTGTCACCTCCCACAGGTGCAGATTGCTTTTCTTGCATTTCGCTGTTCAAAATGACTGCGAGTTCTCCTATTTGCAGTTCCAACTTTCTGAGGGACTCTCTTGTCTCAGCCATAAACTGAGTCTGACATTTGGCGAACATAAGTATGCCTGCCTGCAACTCATTTCGATCTTCCTCTGAAATCTGTGGGTTAAGCTGTTGTTGATGACTCCACTGTTCCTGATAGTAGTAGTCCATGTGTCCTATTTTTTTTTTTTTTCGAATTTAACCTGCAAAATAAGAAAAACAAAAAAAGTGATAAAAAATGCTCGCAGAACAAGTTAGAAACTTATTCTTGGAGCAACCAAATTAGAAATTAAAAATAGATAAAATTGATATTGAACTATGCCTAATCCCCGGCAACGGCGCCAAAAACTTGATGCGCGAAAAAATGCACACACTTTAACGCAAGTGCACGTTATCGTGACAAGTAATATAGTCTAGGTAAGACCGAATATCGTCCTCAAGGATTGGTTTTCAAGTACCGGTTATCTATCTTATGGTATCTATTTGGTTAACGTAATTGATTGAGATTTTAAACTAATAATGCAGGAAATAAACTAATTATAAAAATACTTTGATTTAAATCAGTTATGATGGGGGATTAGGGCTTCCAAGATCATCAACTATCCACTCTATTCAATCCTTAATATATTTAGACTGACTTCTTCTTCTATGTTAAGCTAGCAGGTTTACGAAATCGTTTTATATTCCCGTTAAGGATATATAAACACTCAACCCCAGTATTGCTCCTTTCTACCTTTCGGTGATAAGGATAACTCTATAGGAGGATTAAGAACAAAAACCTAGTTAACCGTCACGCACCATGCGTAAAATTAGGGTTGTTAAGCCTCTCATTAACGCTACATAAATAATTGAGGTATTTTCATCCCCAATCCAAAATATGTCTACCCAACTTACAGCATATTCACAACCTCCTCCTTTCGAAGTTTGATTAGAAATCATATAATGATAATTAGTTGTCAATTAATTACCAAGCATTCAAAGCAATTATTGGATAGATCTTAACTAAGTGAAGAAGAAATCAACTACTATATTAATTCATGAATAGAGTTTCAAGTGAATCACAAGGAAATTCCTAATAAAGTAATTAGCTCCTAGCCATTGTCACGCTAAGAACTAATACAAACTCCATACATGAACTGAAATAAATAAAGCAAAAAGAAAGAAAAGAAAAATACTCAAGAACGAGTCTCCACGCCTTCTAGCATCCAAGGACTGTGTTGTGGAATATTTACAAGATGGAATGGTGGATGGAAGGATGTAGAATGGTGAATGGTGGAATGGAGAATGAATAATTCTTCTAATGATGTAGAGTATTTATAGCCAAAGAATCCTTTTTGTGAAGGGTTAGGGATTTTGTAGGTAGGAAAAGTTATTAGAATCCTTTTAGGTAAGGGTTTTAAGGTAGGAAAAGTTATCCCTTTAGGTAGGAAAAGTTATCCCTTTAGGATTCTGAAAACATGTCAAATTCGGCCCAGCACTTCATAATTCCCGCGTCGGCGCCGCGGCCCAATACTGAAATTGACATTCTCGGACGCGGTGCCACGTAATTTTTACGTTGAAATCAATTGTACATTGCGAGATATTTAGATTTGAAAATGGGAAAAACGTAACGATTTGGGGGAAAAGAGAAATTGAGGGGCAATATGGACGGTTTTGGAGAAATCCGGTGAAGCAAACAGACTTTAGTCAGTTTGGGATTATTCGTCTCGAAAAAATACGCGAAATCAAAAAAAAAATTAGGTAAAACGGACGTCCGAGCGCAAAGTTATGACCATATAAAGTTTGATCAATTTACAACTAATTAGAGTGGGTGGGGGTGGGGGCTGGTGGGGCTGGCTGGGGCTGGCTGGGGCTGGCTGGAGGGGACTGGGGTGGTGGGGCTAGCCGAGGGGACCGGGGGTGGGGCGGCTCCTGCCTTTAACGGTCCGGGTATTTTTTAGATACTCGTATCCGGACCGTTAAGGTTTCGGTCCGGGTTTACCGGTCCGGTTTCGGTCCGGTTCTCGAGTATATCCGAACCACTAACAGCCCTACCAGGCGCCGCGACTCCGGTGACGTTTTTCTGGCAGATTCTGTCTCGTTGCCCTTTTTTCATCCGGACTTCGTCTGAACTCCTCTATAATTCCCGGAACTTCTTAGACTTTATTTCTTGGCCCTTTTGTGTGCAATTTCATCTCATTTATGCTCATTTCATCTCCTTTTCGCCATTTCTCCATTTATGACCGTTGTGACACAAAAGAAAGTAAAACGACCCTAATACTATACTAAACATAAATAAAATGAGTAAAATACTAATTAAAAATGACTCAAAAAGTGTATATAAAATACACCGATCAGATAACTGTAGCTTTTGACCCCTTTGGTTTCTCTGTGTATGCTTTTCAGACAGGGGCACGACTCATGAGATGTGATAGCCAGAGAGAACTTTATCCAATCACTTCACTCCTCCACCCAGAAAATAAAGATTTTAACTTTGTTATTTTTAATTCCAATTTGTGGCATGAGCGTTTAGGACATCCGAGAGAGTCTGTTTTGAACTCTCTCAAACGCAATAACATTATTTCATGCACTCGGACTTTTCATAAGTGTCGGTCATGTCATTTGGGTAAACATATTCAATTACCGTTTGCGTCATCCTATAATTGCACATTTATGCCTTTTGACACTATTCATTGTGATATTTGGACATCCCCTGTCTTAAGCTCTTCCGGACATAGATATTACTTGTTTGTTTTAGATGACTACTCTAATTTCTTGTGGACATTTACCCTATCGAAAAAATCACAAGTTTTTTCCACCTTTCTCACTTTTAGAGCATTCGTCCAAAAACAATTTGAAAGGGATATCAAAAACATACAATGTGATAATGGGCGGGAGTTTGATAATAGGCAATTTTGGGATTTTTGCAAAACAAACGGTTTGAATTTCAAGTTTTCATGTCCCCACACCTCTTCCCAAAATGATAAGGCGGAACGAAAAATCCGAACCATAAATAATATTATTTTGACATTTCTTGCTCATGCCTCTCTACCCCCTAATTTTTGGCATCATGCACTTCAAGTGGCTACTCATTTGTTGAATATCCTACCCAATAAAAATACACTCAACCAAACACCTCTTAAATTGCTTTACCAACGAGAACCTTCATACTCTCATCTACGGGTTTTTGGTTGCTTGTGTTATCCTTTATTCCCATCAACAATCATCCACAAACTACAACCGAGATCTACTCCATGTGTTTTCTTGGGATACCCATCACATCATAGAAGATACAAATGTTATGATATAACCTCCAATAGGATGTTTATTAACCGACATGTTCTCTTTGATGAATCTCAATTCCCGTTCAAAAAAATTCATGAGCCACGATCTCCCACATATGAGTTTCTGGATACCGGGTTACATCCAATTTATTACCCGGCCCTCACCCAACATTCCACTGCCCACCACCCAGAAACTGTCCCAACAACGTCCGAGACTGGGCCAGTGGGAGTCCATTCCAGTGGGCCTCTTCTACGGGACAGCAGCCCAGCAAATAATGAGCCAACTCCCAGTCACAAAAATCCCGTAGCACTCTCTGGCCCAGCATCCAGGTGAAGCTGGAAATTCAGGAAATATTACACGGGCCAGTGGTTTCCAGCCCACTGACCCGTCACCAATTCCAGCCCATCCACAAACCAGTGTCCATCGCCCTGTAACCCGATTCCAGCATGGTATACTCAAGCCCAACATCAAATATAGCTTGCACACCAAGGATACAAAATCACCATTACCCCGAAACCATGTGTCCGCCCTACGTGATCTAAATTGGAAAATGATCATGGATGACGAATACAATGCTCTAATTAAAAATAGGACGTGGGAGTTAGTACCTCGTCCATCTCATGCTAATATTATTCGGTCTATGTGGATTTTCAGTCACAAAGAAAAATCTGATGACACTTTTGAGCGGCATAAAACCCGTCTTGTAGGTGATGACAAAACACAGCAGGTGGGCGTGGACTGTGGAGAGACATTTAGTCCCGTGGTGAAACCAGCTACCATCAGGACTGTACTTAGCCTGGCTCTCTCCAAAGGTTGGTCACTTCGTCAGCTAGATGTCAAGAATGCATTCCTTCATGGACATCTCCATGAAACAGTCTATATGCATCATCCTTTGGGCTACAGGGACCACCGATTTCCGGACCATGTATGCTTACTTAAAAAATCATTATATGGCTTGAAGCAAGCGCCTCGGGCTTGGTACAAACGTTTTGCTGATTTTGTGTCCACACTATGTTTTACAAATAGCCGATCGGATCACTCTCTATTTATTTACCGTCAGGGTACTGATATTCTTTTATATGTGGATGATATTATACTAACCACCTCCTCATAAAATCTTCGTCAGTCCATCATGTCACAACTAGGTTCGGAGTTTGCTATGAAGGATCTTGGTCCACTTCATTACTTTCTCGTGATTGCTGTCACACATCATTCAGGTGGTTTGTTTTTATCCCAAAAGAAATATGCTACAGAGATTGTTGACCGAGCCGGTATGTCTTCCTGTAAATCATCAGCAACTCCGGTAGACACCAAAGCCAGGCTGAGTGGTGTTTCGGGTAAACCATTTGAAGACCCCACCCTTTACAGAAGCTTGACAGACGCACTTCAGTAACTGACATTCACCAGGCCATATATCTCATATGCAGTGCAACAAGTCTATCTTGTCATGCACAACCCTTTGGAGGAACATATGCATGACCTCAAATGAATTGTGCGGTACATCAAGGGCACGCTAGAGTATGGCTTACACCTATATTCATCTCCTGGTCCAAATTGATCTCCTATACAGATGCAGATTAGGCAGGCTGTCCGGACACCCGACGATCCACTTCAGGATATTGGTTTTTCTTGGAAGACAATCTGATCTCCTGGTCGTCCAAACGACAACCCACAATATCACGCTCCAGTGCTGAAGCAGAATATCGTACGGTCGCCAATGTAGTCTCTGAGTCATGTTGGATTCGAAATCTTTTACTTGAACTTCATTGTCCACTGCCAAAGGCTACACTAGTATACTGTGACAACATCATCGCGATTTATCTCTCTGGAAATCCTATCAATCACCCGCGCACAAAACATATTGAGCTGGATATTCATTTCATTCGTGAGAATGTGGCTCGCGGACAAATTCGTGTGCTGCATGTTCCGACACGTCATCAGATAGCTGACATATTCATTAAAGGTCTTCCGCTGATTTTATTTGAAAACTTTCGGGACAGTCTCAGCATACGTCCTCCTCACCTTTCGATTGCGGGGGAGTGTTAGAGAATATTCTAGAAATACATTTATGAATTAAATGGTAATTAATAGTAAAGAATATTCTAGAAAATTATTGTAATAATTAATATATTGTAATTTAATGGTAATTAGTGTATGATATTCCTTGTAAGGAAAGTAGAGTATAGAATGAAGAAAATGAAGGCTAAGAATCTTCCATTCTTATTTGTATATATTAAGATCCTTTGTATATGGAAAGGATGAGGAAAATCATCCAATTTTATCATTCAATTCTAACAATGACATCAATGGATGCCGGAGGAAAAATGGATACAGTCAGTCTTTTTCAGTTCTTTTGTGTATCTAGAGCGGCTTAAAGTAACATCAATTTATTAACTTAGATTTAAATTCTCCTAGACAGAGCATCTAATAATTTTACATTTGCTTTAAACATTGTCTTTTCACCTTTGGGTTTTACAAGTTGTTATTTTGATAAGAAATAATATTTAGGTGGTCTTTGTGTATAACTGAAGCTAACATGGCAAAGGATAAAGAATATACATTTGATTTGTACACATGGACATACATCAGTCTGTTGTCTAACTTTAACATTTAGATGTTTATATATCAATAGACCTGTCCAAAGCTTGGATCACACCGGGTCAAATGACTTTTTTTTTTGCTTGCCCAATTTTGGCCCGATCCTAACCCTATTTTTTCTGATTTTCCAACCTTGACCCTTCGGGTACCCTACGGGTAACGGGTCAACCTGACCCGCTCTACAAAATAAAATATATATATATATTTTTTATTATTATAATAACAGCCGTCTAACTTTAATGTTTATCACACAAAATCACTTTTCTATATCTTTTATCACACAAAATCACTTTTCTATATCTTTTATCACATAAAGGCATTCAACTTTAAAATTTATTACTTATTTTTTAAGGTGTTAATGAAATTTACTATACAAATGAACATATTAGTAACGAAACAATAGTCAAATCATATTAGTAACGAGATGGTTTATACAACATGAATGGTTCCTGAGATGTCCTAAAAGTGGATTGGGAACTTCAAAAATTCCAATTCCAAAATAGTTCAAGTTTGGCATACAAAATATTTAAAATCGTTAGTGGAATGTGTGAGATACAATGAATGTACGAGAATAGTATATAATTACTACTAGTGATTCGAAAAAATAAACTATAATGGTTTAAACTTGTAAACGTGTGAATAGTGTGTATAGTCAACGTAATAATATTCCCTACCCATAATTAGAATATTTTCATATATTGTGTAAATATAATTATGGTAGAACTAGGATTCCTCTTGTTATTAGGTTTAGGATTTCTATTGTAAAAGGGATGAATATTGTACACTATATATACTTTGATATTAATAAGAAGACTCCCAAGGGAGATTAATATCATCTTACATGGTATCAGAAGTCAAAACATAAACCCTATTTTTTTTTCCTCCCTTCGGTTACCGAGCTGCCTAACCAACTTTTTCTCTCTCTACTCGTTCTTTTCACACGAGAAAGCCATTGCTTCTTCACTAAGGGTTTGTTTAGCCAAACTTCTGGAAATGTGTTTCTGTTTCTCAGAAGTAGTTATGCAGAAACTGTTTCTGGAGAATCAGTTAGGGTGTTTGACCTATAATTATATAAGTGTTTCTGAGAAACAGAAACAGTTTCATGTTTGGCCAACATTTATGCAAATTTACTAAAATATTCTTTTTAATAGATTTAAAACTATTTAAAATATTCTTTTCTATCATATGTTTCTAAAAATTAGAATATCTTTACAATTTAATAATTTTTTTAAAAGTATTTAATTGCAACATTTAATAAAAAAAAATATTATATTGTACATAAGAAATATAACGACAATATGATAGTCAATGACTCAAATATGTCCAAACCTACCCCCGCCCTACCCACACCTACCCCCACCCCATCCTCAAATTTCTATGTCATATATTTTTTACTTTTATAAAAAATATGAATTTTTTTCTTCCCCCCTTACCCCCGCCCTACCCCCAACCCCACCCCATTGCCCTACCCCATCCTCAAATTTCTATTTCATATTTTTTGTTACTTTTATAAAAAATGATTGAAAATATGAAATTTTTTCTTATCCCACCCCCCGCCCTACCCCCCATCCCACCCCATTGACCTACCTCATGCTCAAATTTCTATTTCATATTTTTTGTTACTTTTATAAAAAACATTATTTTAAAATATGATTTTTTTCTTACCCCCGCCCTACCCCTACCCCCACCTCATTGCCCTACCAATCTTCAAATTTTTATTTCATATTTTTTGTTACTTTTATAAAAAAAAAATATTAAAATACATAAAAAATTTCTTACCCCCTTACCTTCACCCCACCCCATTGCCCTACCCATCCTCAACTTTCTATTTCATATTTTTTGTTACTTTTATAAAAAAAATGAATCTTATTCTTACCCCACCCCGCCCTACCGCTACCCCCACCCCACCCTACCCCATTGACCTACCCATCCTCAAATTTTTATTTCATATTTTTTGTTACTTTTATAAAAAAAATATGATTTTTTTCTTACCCCCGCCCTACCCCTACCTCCACCCTACCCCTATTCCCAAATTTCTATTTTATATGGGGATATTATATGAGATCAAAAGGAATTTTGTGAAAAGAAAATGGTAAATGGGTCCAGAAAAAATTCAATGAATGAGCAAAAAGGGCTTCTCCAGAAGCACTTCTTCAGAAGCACCAAATTGGTGTTTCTGCTTTGGCTTCTGGAAAAAGTATTTCTACTTCTGGAAAGAGGGTGTTTGGCCAAAGAAGTGTTTCTGAGAAACAGAAACACTTCCAGAAGCTTGGCCAAACACCACCTAAGTGATGTACCTTTGCACAAGAAATAAGAAAACATCCTTGTGTTCTCTGCGTGTCAGAGCAACACAGTACAACCCTTTTCTCACTTTTTCTTTCTTTACCTTCTTGTCCGCAAATAGCCCTCTGCCAACACAATCAACAACCTTGTGCTCTCTTTTCTCTGTAGCTCCACAGTTCGTTGTGTGTTTTTTATTAAAATTATCAGAAGCCTAATCTTAAACTCTACACAGTGTCCTCAGTCGCAGAACCCTTTGCCTCTGCACCGAGATTCATTCCTCTGGTCCCTTTCTCTTTGACTAAGAAAAACCTCTATCAATTGTGTCCTGTCCCTTTCTCTTTGACAAAGAAAAATCCTTTGTACACTGTGTCCTTTCATTATTTCGAAAAAACAGAACAACTTTTTCTAATTTTCAATTCATCTCTTCTCTAAATGGCTACCCATGTGAATCAGTTCAGCGCCGCAGCGCCAATGATACGATGCTGGCGCGCCATGCCGCATTCGATGCCGGCAACCCGCGGCCAGTTCTCCGCGCGGGTTGTTGGGCCTGCTCGGCCACCGGCAAGTCGATACCGTAGCAAGCTCACTTCATGCACGGCCAGTTCTAGCAGCACTCGTCCAGCATGACACCCACTGAGTTGGGTCAGGCCTTCAGCAGTCTCAATATGCAACAGCCTGACAACAACTGGTACATGAATTCCGGAGCCACGTCTCACCTCACCCGGTCTGCAGGTAATATTCCCAAATTATTTGGTTTAAAACATCCTCAATTTGTGACAGTTGGCAGTGGCCACCGCATTTCAGTAAAGGGTTATGGTACATCCTACACAACACCTCCTCATCCATTCCCCCTTAAAAATACCCTATATGCTCCACATGTGATTAAGAATCTAATCTATATCCGCAAATTTACTCGTAATAATTTTGTCTCTGTTGATTTTGACCCTTTTAGTTTCACTGTGAAGGATATTCATACGGGGACACCTCTTACGAGATGCAATAGCACGGGGAATCTCTATCCATTCACTCCCACCTCCGCTGCCAGATCTTGCTCTCCCGGCTCTCTAGCGGTCATTTCTTCTTCAACATGACATAATAGACTTGGTCATCCAGGAGCCCCAGTTTTTAATTTTCTTAGATGCAATAATTTCATTACTTGTAATGAAAATCTTGCCCAAAACTGTGTTTCGTGTTCTTTAGGCAAACATACTCGTCTTCCGTTTAAATCATCTACTAGTGTTACTTTTGCACCTTTTGATATTATACATGCCGATTTATGGACATCACTTATTGCTAGTTCTTTCGGTTATAAATATTATCTTATCTTACTAGATGATTTTTCTCACTTTGTTTGGTTGTATCCTCTCAAATTTAAATCGAAAGTGTTTGTAAAATTTCTTGAGTTTCGAACATTTATTCAAACACAGTTTGAAAAAGGTATAAAATCTTTTCAGTGCGATAATGGTCGTGAATTCAACAACTCTATATTTCATCGTTTTTGTTCTAATAATGGCATGGTATTTCGCTTCTCCTGCCCCCACACCTCCCCTCAGAACGGTAAAGTTGAAAGAATCATCTGCACCATTAACAATATGATCCACACTCTATTGATCCATGCCTCCCTACCTCCGTCCTTCTGGGTCTATGCTGCTAAAATGTCAGAATACATTCTTAATATTCTCCCAACTAGCACCCTTCACAATATGACCCCTACCGAAATCCTCTATCATAGCGTCTCATCTTATGAGCATCTTCGGATATTCGGTTGTCTAGGCTATCATAATCTTGCCTCTACTACTCCTCCCAAACTCACTCTTCGGTCAACTCCATGTGTCTACCTAGGCTTCCCTCCAAATCATAGTGGCTATCTATGCTATGACTTGTCCACTCGTCAGTTCCACATCTCTCGTCACGTCACATTCGACGAGACCACATTCCCATTTTCGAATCTTAAAAAGTTCCAAAAATTGGATTACTCTTTTCTTGACGAGCCTGTCATCTCTCCTATCATTCTTAGTCAACTAGATCATAGCACTGCCACAAAATCACCTTCTTTGCCCAATAGTTCTTTTTCAGCGTCAGCGCCGCGACCCCAAAACTCCTGCGAGCAGATTTCCTCCAGCGCCGCTACCCTTGATCACAAAACCACGGCGCCTCTGACGGCGTCACCTCCTCCTTCTCCCTATCCAACCAATCCCTCAGTTTCGGCTCTTCTCACTCAGCCGACACAGCCTCCCACTGTCTCCACTCACCAAATGGAAACTCGTGCAAAACATGAAATCTTTAAACCCAAAGTCCAATTTAAATTGTCTGCCCAAACCATTTCTTCAATTCCCAAGAACCCTATATTAGCTAAACAAGACCCTAATTGGAATGTGGCTATTTCTGAGGAATTCAATGCTTTAACTAAACATCACACATGAGATCTAGTACCTAGATCTGAGGGGGTGAATGTGATTCGTTGTCTGTGGCTAGTTCGTCAAAATTCAGAGACAGCGGAGATCTTGAGAGGTATAAGACATGACTTGTGGCTAATGACACAAATCACCAGAAGGGTATTATTGATTGTGGTGAGACATTCAGCCCGATTGTCAAATCGGCTACCATCCGCACAGTTTTGAGCATTGTCATGGGCAAACACTGGTCAATCCATCAGCTTGATGTGAAGAATGAATTCTTACATGTGGATCTGAGAGAGATAATCTACATGCATCAGCCGCCAAGGTTCACTCATCCAGCAGTTCCTCACTATATGGCCTGAAACAGGCCCCCCGTGCGTAGTATGATCGCTTTGCCAGGTATATCTTGCAGACTGGGTTTGTATGCATCAAGAGTGATACATCACTCTTCATTTTTCAACGAAGTAGTAGCACTGCTTACTTATTACTTTACGTGAATGATATTGTTCCTACTGCCTCCTCTGACGGATTGAAAAATGAGATTATTGTCTTGCTTAAGTCCGAATTTGCAATGACTGATTTGAGGAAGTTGAGTTACTTTTTGGGGATATCATTGACCAGGTCTGTCAACCACATGTTCTTGTATCAGCGTAAGTATGCAGAGGAGATCGTGTACAGGGCTAAGATGGAGAATTACAAAGTTTCACCTACTCTAGTTGATTTGAAATCTAAGCTCAGTGCTATGGATGGTGCTCCAGTCTCCGATCATACTCTGTATAAGAGCCTTGTAGGTGCACTTCAGTACCTCACATTCATAAGGCCAGACATTTCTTATGTTGTTCAGCAGGTATGCCTTCTCATGCATGCCCCCAGGGAGTCTCATTTCACTACTCTTAAGCGTTTTATTCGATACATTAAGGGCACACTTGATTATGGTTTGCACTTATACCCCTCTGCACCAAACAGGTTACTCTCTTATACAGATGCAGATTGGGCAGGGTGTTCGGACACGCAACGCTCCACCTCCAGCTTTTGTGTATTTTTAAGAAATAATTTGATTTCTTGGTCTGCCAAGCGACAGACTACCCTATCTCGTTCCAGTTCCGAGGCTGAGTACACAGGAGTTGCAATTATGGTAGCTGAAATTTGTTTGCTCAGAAATTTACTGTTGGAACTTCAGTGTCCTTTGCGTCAGGCATCTATTGTTTACTATGATAACATCTCTGCCATCTATCTTTCTCATAATTCGGTTCAACATCAGCGAACCAAGCACATTGAGATAGACCTACACTTTGTTCGTGAGAAAGTTGCTCTAGACCATGTCAGAGTGTTACATGTTCCATCATTCTATCAGTATGCATACATATTTATCGAAGAACTTCTCAGACAGTTATTTCTTGACTTCAGATCCAGTCTTAGCGTCCGGCCTCCTCCCGCTCCGACTGAGAGGGTGTGTAAACGTGTGAATAGTGTATATAGTGTATATAGTCAAAGTAACAATATTCCCTACCCATAATTAGAATATTTCCATATATTGTGTAAATATAATTATGGTAAGACTAGGATTCCTCTTGTGATTAGGTTTATGATTCCTATTGTAAAAGGGATGAATAATATACATTATATATACTTTTATATTAATGAGAAGACTCCCAAGAGAGATTAATATCATCTTACAAAACTATAATGGTTTACAATACAACAGACGTGAAGTCTAACAAAATATTATTTCCCCGTATATATCCTTTACGATATGGGCAAATGTCTCACAAGATAAAATAACAACTAAACAAATGAGCAAAGGAAACTCAAGTGTTTCTCAAGAAGAACCTTTGAGTGTGTGAGGGTATGCTAGAGAGGAAGAATTCAGAAAATCTGAAATACACAAGTGTGAAGGGTTGTCTACAATTGAGTCAAAACCTCAATTTATAGTAGTGTAAGAATGTCTTTTCAAGTGCCCATGTAATGATCATTTAAATGCCATGAAATGACCACTTAATTCACCAAGTAATGAAGCCAAATAATGGATGATTTATGGAGGAGAAACTGCCTTTTGAAGGCTTCAAACCGTCCCCACAATCAGCCAAACTTTTGGACATCCGTTCGCACAGACACTGCCTCGTTAGCGCCGCGGCGCCTCAGGGAGGCGCCTTGCCCTTGTGGTGGTGGCGCCGCGGCGCCCCGGCTCTGCGGTGGCGTCGCGGCCCTTTTCCGACCTGTTTCAATATTACACTTCGTACACTTCTTTCTTCATTTACCAACGTGAAACACATGTCATTTAACCAACGACCGGCCATCATTTCATGTCTCAAACGTTTACTCATGTACCAATATCTCTTTCACTAATGAAATTTACGATACTTGGCACTACGTGTGCACGTGTGTGGAAACGACGTTTTCGACGTGCGAGACCTCAATTGTTCGAGTCATAAATAATGGGCTAAACTTAATTCCACATTAGTATATTTCCAACCGAATGTACATGTCACCAAAACGAAAATGAACAAGTGCAATCCCCCCATTAGAAATCTCAAAAGTTCTGATTTCCATATGAAATGTTCTTAAGATTCTGTTCAGAAACTATTTACCAAAGCTTACCCCCAGTCTTCTTCTAATGCACTCCCGTACTATAGCAAACTCATTATGGTCCTTAGCACTGTGGAAGAATATAAGAATATAGTCAATAATGCACCACTGACAAAAATAAGTATAGTAATGACACAGTGTGTTTTATTTATAGAACACAAAGCAGAAAGATGAACCTGGATAGTAAATCCTGTTCTATCTTAAGACGAACATTAAATAAACATTAATAAAATAAAAAATAATATGAACGGGTCGGATCGGGTCAAGCGGGTAAAAAATTCTGACCCTGGCCCTAGTTTCCGGGTCGGACCGGGCGGGTCCCCGACCCAATGGACAAGTCTATATATAAGTAGAATCAGTATGTGAACTTGAAAGTATATTTATGTCCTAGAGACAATCTCTATTAGGATAAATGTACTTTATACACATTCATATTAATGGAGATTAATATTATGTCATTTGCAGTTATTGAATTATTTGTTAATTGTCTATAATATTCTATAATTGCATCCCTAGAGTTTACGTAGTTATTAATAACATGAGAGATTAATATTATAACGTAACTCTTAAATTGTCTCGACTAATGATCATCAAGAATGAGATATCGATGATATGTGATACGTCGACATGTGGTCTGCATCATATCCTTAGGGATGTAGTATGTCTCACCTGCTACGAGTTATGACAACTCGTGATGGACACATGGATACTTGTAGAAGTATTGATATACCCTGCTGATGTACTGTTTGTTATATATGTCTAAAATGTCATCAGCGTGTGGGAGATCCTTAGACTTAAGTTAGATACGCCTTGTTTACAGAGTAATGTACTTTGATCTTGTCCTAAGCTCAAATGCCTTATAGGTTGAGACGTAGCTTGTATTGGGTATATTGCGACGTAGATTAAAGGTGGTAGTTGAGCCAAGATTAGGATTCATTCCTCGAATGTATCTTCGAGAGAACACTCAGATTCTCATATGACATTAGGTTGACTAAGTCATTGGCCAATGCAGTAGACATATCAATGATATGGTTTTGTTGTCAGCTAATATAGATGAGATATAATGATCAAGACATTTGGATAGACACTTGGCAGATCTTAAGCTTGATCGAGTGTGTCGTGAATGAAAGGATTTTAACTGCCCACATAAAGGTTCAGTTCACAGGTTTCGTGTAACTATACTCCACATATTGAGTTCGTCTTCCGACACCGTCTAGGAGTTCCTTGTAGACCCTAATGTTATTAGTGTCGATATGTGAAGGTCTGTAGGGTAACACTAAGTCAATTGTTTCGTCGATTCAAGGATGTAATCAGAGAGAATATAAATGTTCAGTTTATAATCGAGACATTAGAATAAATAATGATTGCTTAATTAAATCGAGATGATATTTTGGATTTAATTAAAATATAAATGAGGCAGAATTGGACTAGGGCCGCGACTCAAAGGATCAAGGGCCGCGGAGCCCACCTATTGAGCGTCGCGGCGCCATGTGTCCAGTGGGTCCAGACAATCCACTCTGTCTCGGTTTCTGGGCCTGACACACTTGGAAACCCTAGCTAATTTTTTCAGCTATAAATAGAGGGTTCAATCATTGTTTTAATACACCTAATTCACTTGAATTATTCTCTGCTGAAACTCTGCCGGATTTCTTAGCTTTCCTAAAGAGTAATTACATTGGAGTCTTGACTTGCAAATCGAGGAAGGATTGCGTGCTCACCCTCGGCATACACTTGAAGAAGAAGATTCCAGATTTGCAAACTGTAAGTGTTCTATCGACGCAATACAGTTTTTATGTGTTTTCATTATATAATCATCCATCATTTTGACCGTCCGTCGGGTTTGAAAAATAACTTTCAAATTCCGCTACGTGTACGAACCCGACAAAATCCTACAGTGGTATCAGAGCCTAGGATGTTTTGTGTGATTATATAATGTTTATTAATGATAATATGAGTTAGGATTTGTTTAAATATAATTTTATGTCGTTAAGAAGCTTTAAAACCTTAAATCTCAAGAACGCATAATCATTGTCTCTTAAACTATTGAACAATGATGTAATCGAGGAAGTCATTCCGATCTAACTCTTCCAAGTTCATGTGTGTTACTGGTTCGTTTCGAACATGGTGCACTGAGACGAAAAACGAGAAAGGGTTGGATGATGGTCGATGAACGTGTTGTTTAATGGTGAAGTGGTACGAGGTTGAATCTGCAAATCTGATCCTGAACCAGTTTTAGGGTTTCGAAATTGCAAAATTTTGCGTTTCTGAGGCAGATGCGCCGCGGCGCTGCCTGGGTTTGTCAGAAGCGCCGTGGCTCCGTTCTAGAGCATCGCGGAGCTGTTCATCCCGGAAGCTTAAAATTAAATTTTTTTCGTCACTGCCTCCGAGGCGCCGCGGCGCCACCCCTTAAGGGTCGCGACGCCGATGGTGATTTTAAAAAAAATTATTCTTTTCGAAATCAGAAACTGAAGTTTTCTATATTTCAGATTCAGATTCTGAAGTTTAAAAAGGTTTCAGATTCTGAAAGTTAAAACTTTTAATTAGACAGATTTGGTCCTTTCGGGCAATTATGTAATTAAATAAAGTTTCTGAAAACTGAATTTTTAAAATCTGAAAATTGCAAACAAGTTCCTGAAACCTTAATAATTTTCTGAAAATTAAAATTGGATTTTCTGAATTTAATAGGGTTCAAAATGAATTTTTTTAAATTCTTGAGGGACTAAACTATAAATTTTGAATATTTACAGAATTTCCTGAAAATCAGAAATTTTTAAATCAGAAAATATGTAGGGACTGTTTGGCACAGACATAGACTTTAGAGTTTAGACAAATAGACGCATGATTATCATTAATTGTATATTATTGAATAATATACGTATATGTTAAGTGTTTTTAAATGCATGCATTTAATTATTAGCATAGTGTCCGCTATTATTGTCTGGGTAGGCGGCTCCCAGTAATTGATTTACATAAATGACCGTTATAACTGTCTGGAGGCGGCGCCCAGTAGTTCATTAAAATCATCTTATATCATACATATTGGGTTGATGGTTTCCCATCTAAATGTGTTTTAGAAATTGCATGATAGAATGTCATATGAAATATGACATGAATGTTGATCTTGGTTGAAATCCCCGAAAACTGAAAAATGTTCCCCAAACATTGAATACAAGTCTAAAATTAAAACACGTCGTCCATTATAATTGTTAGAGTGCAAAATCCTTTTCGGCGATACGAGTATTTATGCCAAAGCATTTGCTCTAAGTCTACGAGGACTCAGACTTTTTCATAGATGTGTTAAATGTAAAAGTAGATGAGAAACTTTTGTGGATATTTACACCAAAGTGTTTGCTCGCAAAGGCCAAGTTTACTTAGATACATAAACGCAGTCGTGTAATGGGGTTGACTTGCTTAGACAAATCTTGGCGCCAAAGTGTCAGACTAATCTAAGGATGCGAGATTAAAATGAATTATTTAATCAACCAAGAGTTGCAAATAAGCTTTGCAATTGGTTTAGACCTACCAAAATATGCTATTGAAGTTATCAGCCAAAACAAACGCGGATATAACATAGTTTTAGATCTTGGCCCATTATGACCTTAAAATAATTTTAGGTTCGCATTCTACCTTGGGGTCGTAGAAGTATGCTAAAATAGTGGGAGCTAATTAAACAAAAGGTCATGTTTGATTAGTCTAAAATGAATGTGTATAATAGGGAAATAAATTTTGATTGTAGTTTTCTGTCTATCTAAATCTTCAAAACTTCAAAATATCGAGCCATCATTGAAATGAACAAACTCACCGGACCAAACTATCTAGACTGGCCTAAGAAATCTAAGAATTGTCCTAAGGCAAGAAAAGATAAAACATGTTTTGGACAAATTATTCCCTACAGTCCTTGCCGAGGATTCTGCAGAATATGCCACATTTGATAAGGTAGCCTACCATAAGAACCTAGATGATGCCACTTCAGCACGATGCGTCAAGATGTCTTCCATGTCAGTGGAACCACAAAGACAACATGAGAACATGGTACCTAACGAAATACCTAACGAAATGCTCGAACACTTGAAGAGACTCTATGACTCTCAGTCCCAAACAATGAAATACGAGTTGTTGATAGAAACGCTTCATGTGTAAGCTAAGTGAAGGGAGCCAAGTGTCTCAGCATGTGTTGAAGATGATAGAGCTGATAGAAAGGCTGACCTCAATTGGTATAAGGCTGCAGAATAACGTCGCTTCCACCCTTATCCTGAACTCTCTCCCGCGTTCATTCGAGAATTTTATTGTATACTACAATATGAGCGGAACAAAGGCAAGTCTTGTAAAATCCGGAAAAAAATAATAATAATATATAGTTGTGGTTGGGTTAATAAAAATATATATATATAAGAAAACAAAGAATAAATTGCATGGGATAGAGTTAGTGTTAAAGTTGGATAAATAGATATATAAAATGAAAATAAGAAAATAAAAAAAAAAAAACAAAAAAAAAAAAAAAAAAAAAAAAAAAACAAAGGGGCGGCATGCACGTCCCTTTCCCTCCCCCCCCCCCCCCTTTCATTTCCCCTCCAACTCTTGTCATTCCACCTCCCATAGGTTATAAATTTTTTTTTACTTATACATTGTACATGACACAAATAAAATACCTAGCACAAAGAATAGGAAATCAGAAAAAAACAAGTGAAAAGAAGAGGAGAAAAATCTGGAAAAAATACCAAGAGGGCAAGAAGAACAAGAATCAAAATACTAGAGAGTAAGGATCATTTTAGCAACCAAACAACAATAATCTTCACACTTACAAGGTGAGTTTTCTCACTCAGAAATTCTTGGTAACATCCTTTATTTTAAGTTCAATACATGTTAGAATAAAAATTGAGTGTTGAAAATAAATAATGAGCTTTTGATTGTTTAAACAACTAGTTGCGTCATGAACTTTACGAACTGATTTCACTTATTTATAATTGTTAGAATTTGATGCAATTCAGAATAATGGTACACCTCTCTACTATGATCATATAGAACCAAAAATGAGGTAAAATGGACATACGGTTTGAAAGTTATCATAGTTCAAAGTTTCTGCCTTAGATTTAGCCGAAATTCGGAAAGGCATAATTACAGACTGTTTTTATTGAGTTTTACTTATTAGAATTATATGAAAATTTACATGGTTGTAAATCTCTCTGTTACGGACAGATATAGATAAAGATTTGTTAAAACGGACTTACGAGTTGAGAGTTATTGTAGTTTGAAGTTGCTGCCTCGGATTCATCGGAATCCAAAAGGGCAGGACGTTGAAACGTAAAACTGTACTAATCCGTGGGAAATATGAAAATTGGTGCTAAATGAAAGTTCTATATCTCTCTGTTGTGGACATTTTGAGACCTTACGGAGGTCTATCCGACTTAAGGATTGAGTGTTATCGCTGTTTAAAGTTTCTGCCTCGGATCTATCGAGATCCAGGAAGGGCAGCGAATAAAAGTGTAAAACTGTACCAAATGGTACAAAATATGAAAGTATGGTTTACATGGAGATGTATAGCTCTCTTTTCTCGTCGTTTGGAGATTTTATGGGGCTTGAACGGGTTTACAGATTAGGAGTTATGACTATTCTAAGATTTGGTTCTGTTTAATAAAAATTCTGCCGAAATAAATTTCATGTGGCTATTTTGAGGATAAATTTGTGTTAGTTACCCAAAGTAGTTTTAAATGAAATTTGGTACAGTGAAATATCCCCGTCTTGCCTCTGTTTCCGCTTGAGAAACACCTTAGTCGGAGTTATGGTTAAAAAGTTATAATCGTTACAAGTATGAATGACAGAATGTTAGGAAAGAGAATAATATTTATTCGATCTTCTGAAAAATATGAAAAGTGAATACGTGTTCACATAAATATATAAATATATAATGGATCGGGTTGCACGCCGCAACAAAACGTAAAGTGAATACGCGTTCACAAATACGTAAACATAATGGATCGGGTTGCATGCCGCAACAAAACGTAAAGTGAATATGCGTTCACAAATATGTAAACATAATGGATCGGGTTACACACCGCAACAAAACGTAAAGTGAATACGTGTTCACAAATACGTATATATAATTGATCGGATTGCACGCCGCAACAAATATGAAAGATGAATACATGTTCACCTATATATATGAATATGAAAAGTGAATACGCGTTCACAAATATATAAATGTAGCAAAAATATGGAAATGCAGGGGAATGTCTTAACGTATAATACGAGATAAAATGAAGTGTTAGTCAAACTGAGAATTTCCTATGAGGAGTTGCTGCATGTTTAAAAGTGTTGTAACCTGATATGTTTTTGCAATATGCTTATTACGTTATAATGTGATTGCACTTGGAATATTGTGGTGCTACTTTGAATTGCAGGGTAAGGTTCTCACTCAGCCCCAGGTGGTAGGGCTGACTATTTATTTAACATGTTTCAGGAAAGCGTGATAGAAGAAAGACTTCACGCCAAGACTAGCGATCGTCCCGCAGCCTCTTGTCATACCAAGTCCAGTGCTTCGGGCTTGGTACTCGTCAGGTTCAGGATGTCAGTTACAGTGTCTCGGAAAATGCCCGTGTGAGATGGTTCCAACTTAGAATAATCTTTGTCAGTATGTCTATGTAGAAACAATATTTGCACGAGCATGGACTCGCGTTATGTTTTTAATAAAGTCATAAACAGATTTCTTTATTGTTATTTTTATTAATAGCTCCGTATTTGAATATAAGTTCAAATTTTTAAATAAAGAGAATTAAATGGTGCTCCTGGTGGGACATAATTGTCCAGGTGCCATCACGCCCTAAGTAAAGACTTAGGAAAAGTCGGGGCGTGACAAGTTGGTATCAGAGCTAAACCAGGTTAGGAGATTCTAGGAAGTTTCTTCGAGTTGGGTGTTTGAACGGTTACTTATTGCGACGGTGTGTGCGCCACCCTAGTAATAAGTGAACGGAATAACATCATAAAGTTTCCCTTCTTTCATACTCCTCTCGTGCCTATCTTGAGTCTTTTTCAAGACTTGATTCTTGTACTACATCTTTCACGCGGGTTAGGAAGAAGATTGCACAACGTTATACTGACCAATAATTGTTGTGTAGATGGTGATTATAATACGAGTTCCAACAAAGAGGGAAGTACTCGAGGAACAGGCAAAGGAAATGCAAGCTCAGAAGGAATTCATGCGTCGTAAGATGAACCCGGGAGATGATTTTAACGAGTATATGTGCGACACAATCGTACTTTGTGCGTATTTGCTTAGGAGTAGACAGAAGAGGCGTTCCTACGACCCGACCTTCTTCAACTTTCCGATTGGAGTCATATTACAAATAATATTCAACTCTGTCCCGGAAAAATTCCGATCCTCATTCAGAGGGGCAAAGATGCTAAGAGGAGATGTTACAGAAGGTTCCTGGACCAAATTTTTATTTCAGGTAATAGTAGTAAGGGAAAGAATGAGCGAAATAGAAAGGGAAGCAAGGAAGAAGGTTCACAGGGAGTTGAATGCCAATCAGCAGAATAGGCGAATTATGCGGTTAAGCCCTTTAGAACGTGTTGTAGTAGGTGCATGTTCGAGTAAGAGAGCTATAGGGAATGACATAGAATGACATGCTCTGATGTATTGTAATGTCATGAAATATTTTCAAATATGAGGAATGAAACATTATTAATGCAAGTTATGAGTTGTCATTATTGTTTAGTTAATCTGCGTTTTCTTGTGGTGTTGCATGCTTATGAACTATAAGAAAATTTTAAGACCTAGAGTAGATATTCCGTCTTCTAAAATATGAGTGTGTTTTGTCTTCACAGAAAATGGTGAATTCACAAATCCCGGGGGCTCAAGAGGAGGTTCATCACGAAGCTCATGTACCTCCAGTTGACGTAGTGGTGTCTGAAGGGAGCGGAGAAAATGTCGGAGAAAATGTCGGAGAAAATGTTGGAGAGAACGAGAGTCAAATGGCCCAAGAAACGGTGGGACAAAAACTAGATAGACTCATAGAGTTAATGACAGCTGCAGTTCCACACATGGTTCCGCCCGCACCTAGTGTCTCTGTCATAGCCCCGAACCAGAACCAGACGACCCAGGGACCGATTGCGACTGCACCATGGACCGAGAGTGTAGAAGCTCAAGCAGTACCTGATAGACTATGGGCAAATTTTATGAGGAGAAGAGAACCACTTTACTCAGGGAAGGACCCCAAGGCCGACCCGATAGTATTCATCGATGAAGTTGAAGACTTAATGTTCACATTGGGATGCGTGGAGACGCAGAGCGTCAACTTGGTAGGCGCACGACTAGTGGATGATGCAGGGGTGTGGTGGAGGAATTTTAGGAAAAATCGTCCCCCGATGTCACCACCAATGACTTGGGGAGGGTTCAGAGCGACATTCATTGAGAAATTTATGCCTGTCTGCGCGAGGATGCGCTCGAGGCGGGAGTTTGAGCAGTTGAAGCAAGGTGACGCGATGTACAAGAATATGATACGATTCGTGAGGTTATCGGCATCTGACACACATGTCGTCATACGAAATGGATAGAGTCAAGCGATTTGTAGAGGGTTTAAACCCGAACATAGCAGAGAAGGTGGTGGCGTTAGCCAACGATCGAACTTATCTTCAGATTGTCGATATGGCTTTGAGGGTAGAAGGTTTCGCTAAAGCAAAAAGAGAATATTCGCAGAAGAGATTTCGGACGTCAGGATCATTTAATCAGAGTCAAAATCAGAAGCAGGAGTTTAGTAAGGGATCTTCAGGACCGAACCAATCTGTGGGCCAGTCTTATTTCAAGCCTAAGGGGTACATTTTGTCTAATTACCAAGGTAGCAAGGACAAGGCCACCAACCCTAACACAGGAGGTGACAAACCGATTTGTAAGATTTGTCAAAGGAAACACACTGGAGAATGTCGGATCTTAACGAAGACATGTTATAACTGTGGAGAGTCAGGCCACTATGCCAGGGATTACAAGAAGAGGACCCAAACTCAATCTATTCAGGGGAGGTCAGAAGCAACCACATCTGCCTACAGGGGAAATCAGGAAAACCAACCCCGCCAGAGTCAGCGAGGTCAACAACCCAACAATTCTAATCGGCTCTACGCTTTGCCCCAGAGGAATGAGGCAGAAGCATCTAATGCGTCGGTCACAGGTATTTTGCTAGTCTCGAGTATTCCTGCATTTGTATTATACGATCCCGGCTCTACATCTTCATATGTGTCAATGGGCTTTGCTAAGAATTTACACGTAGAACCTTCTTATTTAAGTGAACCTTTTGAGGTTATGACACCAGTAGGGGCCTCAATTTGGGCCTCTCGGGTGGTAAATAATTTTCCATTAGAAGTGAATGGCAGGGGAACAATGGTGAACCTAGTACTACTTGATATGGTAGACTTCGACGTCATTTTGGGTATGGATTGGTTGTCGACATGTTATGCCATGTTAGATTGTCGGCGAAAGATAGTGAGATTAACTTTTCCCGGAGAACCAGAAATTGTTATAAGGGGTAGGATTGGAATATCCTCAGGTCAGTTTATTTCCTACCTTAGGGCTCAAAAGTTATTGAGAAGTCACAGAGTGGAGTACGCATATCTGGCTAATATAGTGGATACCCAAAAAGAATCCCCAGCAGTGAATGATGTCCCTATTGTTCGAAATTTTCCGGAGGTTTTTCCTGAAGATCTTCCAGGTCTTCCTCCGGATAGAGAAGTGGAGTTTGCTATAGAGTTAATTCCGGGTACAAGACCCATTTCTATTCCTCCATATCGAATGGCCCCAACTGAATTGAGGGAGTTAAAAGAACAATTGAAGGATCTTCTGGATAAAGGCTTTATAAGGCCTAGTGTTTCCTCAGGGTGCACCGATCTGTTGTGAAAAATAAAGACGGATCACTCCGAATGTGCATCGATTATCGGCAGCTCAATAAGGTCACGATCAAGAACCGATACCCATTACCAAGAATCGATGATCTTTTTGACCAACTTCAGGGATCTAGCTATTTTTGCAAGATTGACTCCGTTCGGGATATCACCAGCTGAAAATAAATCCAGATGCTATATCCAAAACAGCCTTTAGAACCCGATACGACCATTATGAGTTCTTGGTCATGTCTTTTGGGTTAACCAATGCCCCAGCGGCTTTTATGGATTTAATGAACAGAATCTTCAAACCATTCCTAGATTTGTTCGTGATTGTGTTCATAGATGATATCCTAATCTCAAGAAGAGTGTTGAAGAACATGAAGAGCATCGAGGTAGTGCTTGAGTCTTGAAACAGGAGAAACTATATGCTAAATTTTCAAAGTGTGAATTTTGGTTGGAAAAAGTAGCCTTTTTGGGTCATGTTGTGTCAAGGGATGGAATTATGGTAGACCCCCAAAAGATAGAAGCAGTGAAGAACTAGCCAAAACTGACCACTCCGACAGAGGTTAGAAGTTTCTTGGGTTTGGCTGGGTATTATAGAAGATTCGTAAAAGGTTTTTCTAGTCTTGCTGCTCCCTTGACCCGGTTGACTCAAAAAGCGGTTAAGTACCAGTGGTCGGGCATGTGAAACAAGTTTTGAAACTAAAGGAATTGTTGACTCATTGCACATCCCAACCTTACCATCGGGACAAGAAGGGTTCACCGTCTATTGCGATGCCTCTAGAGTTGGGTTAGGATGTGTCTTGATGCAGTTTGGAAAGGTTATTGCGTATGCATCTAGACAGTTGAAGATATATGAGAAGAATTACCCAACTCATGACTTGGAATTAGCTGCGGTGGTGTTTGCCTTACGAATATGGAGACATTATTTGTATGGTGTGCATGTGGACATATTTACAGATCATAAGAGTTTGCGATACATAACCACGGAAGGATTTGAATCTCAGACAAAGAAGATGGTTAGAGTTGCTTAAGGATTATGACCTTAGTATTCTTTACCATCTGGAAAATCCAACGTGGTGGTGCGACTCGATGGAGATCAATGGGCAGCTTGGCCCGTTTGGCAATACAAAAGAGGGATATTGTTCGTGAGGTACAAAGATTGGGAAACCTCGGGGTTAGCTTAACTGAGATCGGTGAAGGTAGGGTGGTGGTACATGATACCTCGCGATGCCTTAGCTTGAAATAAAAGAAAGTCGGTTTGAGGATACGGAGTTTGTTGGATTTCGGAGAGGATCAACAGGAAAACCTTCACAGTTTACATTGAGAGATAATGACGGAACCCTTCGGTATAAGGGTAGGTTATGTGTTCCTAAGGTAAAGGATCTAAGGAGGAAGATCTTAGATGAGGGTCACAATACAAGATATTCCATTCATCCAGGGTCAACAAAAATGTATCAGGAACTCAAGGCAAATTACTGGTGGGACGGGATGAAGAAAGACGTTGCGGAGTTTGTCGGGAGGTGTCTTATATGTCAGCAGGTGAAAGCTGAACATAAAAAACCTGGCGGATTACTTCAGGACATTGGAGTCCTCATGTGGAAATGGGAGGCGATTCATATGGATTTCGTAACTGGTCTACCGAAAACTCGAGAAGGGTATGATTCTATTTGGGTGATTGTTGATCGGCTTACAAAGTCAGCCCATTTCTTACCGGTCAAGACTACGTATCGCGCACCACAGTACACACATATTTATTTGAAGGAGATGTGCGGTTACACGGGATTCCCTTACAAATTATTTCAGATAGGGGTTCCCAGTTCACCTCACACTTTTGGCAAAGTTTCCAGCAGGGTCTCGGGACAAAAGTTAAGTTAAGCACGACTTTCCACCCGCAAACAGATGGGCAAGCTGAGCGAACAATTCAAACACTTAAGGACATGTTACGATCTTGTGTGTTAGATTTTCAGGGAAGCTGGTTGGACCATCTATGTCTAATTGAGTTCGCCTACAATAATAGTTTTCACTCTAGCATACAAATGGCCCCGTTTGAAGCATTATATGGACGAAAATGTAGGTCTCCACTTGGATGGTTCGAGGTGGGTGAGACGCAACTGTTCGGACCTGAAGTCATTCAGGAAACAAATGATAAGGTACAGATGATTCGGGAGCGGATCAAAACAGCTCATAGCCATCATAAGTCCTATGCGGATCATCGGAAAAGAGATCTTAAATTCCAAGAGGGGGAGAAAGTATTTTTAAAAGTGTCCCCAATGAAGGGAGTGATGTGTTTTGGTAAGAAAGGGAAATTGAGCCCAAGGTTTATTGGGCCATATGAGATCTTGTGAAGAGTGGGGAATGTGGCTTACGAATTAGCACTTCCACAAGAGTGAGCGATGCATCGGTATTTCATGTGTCAATGTTACGAAAATACTTGCACGATCCAAACACGTCATCCTTCCCCAGGAGATAATTCTTAATGAGGAGCTTCAATATGAAGAAGTTCCGGTGGAAATACTTGATAGGAAGGTTAAGCGCCTTAGGAATAAAGATATTGCTTCCGTGAAGGTCCTATGGAGGAACCACTACACCGAGGAAGCCACCTGGGAAGCCGAGGACGCGATAAAAGTCAAATATCCATTCATATTTGACTAAGGTAATAAAAAAAAAAGCGTTACATAGTACTTCATATGTGTGCCATTTGCGTGTCTATATGCATATGTTACAACCTTATTCTCATTCGAGGACGAATGCTTCTTAAGGAAGGGAGAATGTGAAGCCCCAAATTTGTTACAATAACAATAAACATTATTGTGTTTATGTGATTATGTTACGACCTTATTTACATTCTAGGACGAATGTTGCTTAAGGAGGAGAGAATGTAAAATTCGGAAAAAATAATAATAATATATAGTTGTGGTTGGGTTAATAAAAATATATATATATATAAGAAAACAAAGAATAAATTGCATGGGATAGAGTTAGTGTTAAAGTTGGATAAATAGATAGATAAAATGAAAATAAGAAAAAAAAAACAAAACAAAAAAAATCTGCACATTAACAAGACATTGTGCACGTCCCACCCCTTTCCCCCCTTTTCATTTCCCTTCAATCTCTTGGCTTTCCCCCTCCCATAAGTTATACAATCACCTCCACTTATACATTGTATTTACACACAAACAATGTACATATCATAAAATGTAGAAAATCAGGAAAAAACAAGTGAACAAGAAGAGGAAAATTCTGGAAAAAAAACAAGAAAGCAAGAAGAACAACAATAAAAGAAATACTAGGGAGCAAGGGTCCCTTGTAGCAACCGAATAACAATCATTTCACACATACAAGGTGAGTTTTCTCACTCAGAAATTCTTGGTAACATCCTTTATTTTAAGTTCAATACATGTTAGAATAAGAATTGAGTCTTGAAAATAAATAATGAGCTTTTGATTGTTTAAACAACTAGTTGCGTCATGAATTTACGAACTGATTTCACTGAGTTATAATTGTTAGAATTTGATGAAATTCGGAATAATGGTACACCTATCTACTATGATCATATAGAATAAAAAAAGAGGTAAAATGGACATAGGGTTTGAAAGTTATCATAGTTCAAAGTTCCTGCCTTAGATTTGGCCGAAATTCGGAAAGACATAATTACAGAATGTTTTTATTGAGTTTTACTTATTAGAATTATATGAAAATTTACATGGTTGTAAATCTCTCTGTTACGGACAGATATAGATAAATATTTGTTAAAACGGACTTACGAGTTGAGAGTTATTGTAGTTTGAAGTTGCTGCCTCGGATTCATCGGAATCCAGAAGGGCAGGACGTTGAAACGTAAAACTGTACTAATCCGTGGGAAATATGAAAATTGGTGCTAAATGAAAGTTCTAGATCTCTCTGTTGTGGACATTTTGAGACCTTACGGAGGTCTATCAGACTTACGGATTGAGAGTTATCTTTGTTTAAAGTTTCTGCCTTGGATCTATCGAGATCCAGAAAGGGCAGCGAATAAAAGTGCAAATCTATACCAAATGGTACAGAATATGAAAGGATGGTTCAGAGAAAATCAGCGGAAATAAAATTTAAACAGGAAACAAGAGACAACATAATAAAACAGGCTAACCAAAAACGGTTACCTTCATGTATATACATCATACCGAACAGTTACAATCCTTTACAAACCTTGCCCACAACAGTACTACAGACCTCTAAGAATGTAACAACAACTATGACGGAACAGGGCCCCGCCATACCCCTGAATGTACAAGTACCTACAATGACAGGGGACTATACCCAAAAGATAAGCCTCCGGAGAAACGGAGCTTCCCAACGCTGAACTGAGATCCTATGAGCGAGGATCAACAACTGGTGTACCTCTACCTGTGACATGAACGCACTTGAAGGCGAGGTCGACAACAGTACAAGTATGTGAAACTGAAAAATACTGTAATGAAATCACATTTCATCATTTTATAAAACCATTTTGCGATAAGTAAACAGTTATGCCAAGTAAGGGGACGCATATCCCCAGAATAATCACTCACACATAACTATGGGTCTCACGCCCATAATATCACTCATGCCCGTGGAACTCATTCCTCACTGCCGGCAGTACATGATGTAAAACAACACCCATATGTGAACCTGAACACTAGATCCTGCCTGCGTCATCAAACCGATCGGGCCAAGTAGAATAGCCCATACCAGTTCCAAAAGCTAGTCATATCCCTTCACGGGCAAGGTACGGAAGCCAACTACCAGATCCAAAAGCTAGCCACGCAACTGGCCGAGGCAAGTACCATAGGCGAACGTACCCTAGCCTACCGTCTCACGAGATATGACCGAGGCAAGTATCTAAGCTATCTACCAGAGCCTGCCGATACACGAGAAATGACCAGGACAAGTATCTAAAGTGTGCCTGAACCACATGTACAAATCAAGCCCGTGATCGCTCGTCACCGCGGCAAGCTTCATGGATTAGCGGTCCATGGACAAATAACATAATCCTCACAATGACCGCATGCCCCGGCATCTTACCTCGGAAAGCATGGCCATGAAACCATCCCTGCGGACGTGCGTGGATCATCCATCGCGTCAGCATGTCCAAAGGAAATAACAAGATAATACTCAAAGTGGACGCATACTCGTGGACCATCCAACGTGTCAGTATGTCCAAGCAATCAATCAGATAACCGGCCCTCCCAGAGAGTCACGGTAGCACAGAAACAAAACACTTGCACAACAAAAGCTATCACAACAAGCATAGACAAGTTCAACGTACTTTCCTTCTTTCAAAAAGACCTCTTGTTACGTAAAAGCCACACGATACTAATACTCGTAGTATATAAAGAAAACACGTTTTACTTTTAAAACCAAATTACTTCACCTTCGTAAAAATCTTTACAAGGCTTTTAAAATCAAGTACTCTATACTTTTTTAAACCAAGTGCTTTTCTTTTAAAACAACATCAAGTATACTCTTTTAAAACCCAATTAACTTACTCTTTTCAAAACAAGTAACCTATACTTAAAGCAAGTTACTTCTCCTTTTCCGAAAACAAGTCGTTATAAGTCAAGTCTCTTATCTTTCAAGATCAAGTCTCTTAACTTTCAAAATCAAGTCGTTTTACTGTCAAAACCAAATCTTTCTTTTATCTTCATAAAGTCGTTATAACTAACTTCTCATAAAGCCATTATAACACTTTATGTTTTAAGCAAATAAAATTCATTTCACACACGTACGTCTACCGTACTATATAGTTCACAACAATCATGCTCAAGAGTATAGGAAGAATCACATACCTTTTTAGCTTAAACCACAAGCCAAGTCAAGTATGCCGCGCGTAGAAGATCCACCTATAATAACCACAATACATCTATCAACTTCTAGTCCTCTTCTAAATACAAGATTCTTTATTCTACAGAAAATTCGGCAGCACCTCCCCCCCCGCAAACACATAAATAACCTCCCCCTAACAAGGCCTGCTACCAAGCCAACAACTCCAAGGGGATTACACGTCTAACCGGACGTGTTCAACTCTGTCTCACAAATATACTACACAAGTCTACTGTAAATACAGTCCAATGTAAATACAGTTCAATCCTTTATAATCATCCTTCCAATATAATATACTCAAGTATAACTACTATAACATGTAATATCCAATTACAATCGGGGGACATAGATCATTACCTCGATAAGCCCAAAATTATCCAAGTTTATAAGTCGATCCTGAGCAACGTTTAGGTCCAACCCCTCACGCTCCAACCCGCTCCAAGCGACCCTTAGAAGTTTCTAAACAACTTCTCTTAAAACTTCAACCAAGCTAGGAAGATTTTTCTAGGGTTTCGTTTTGCGACTATTGGAATAAAATAGTATTTCCGGGCTCCTAGTATTGAAATAACTTTGGAATACTACTAGGGATACTAGGCCAATTTATTTGGGATTATACAATAATACTCCAAGTATTTTCTATACAAGTGGGGGAGGGTTGGACGAAATAACTAAAGGGAGGGAGTATTTTTGCTAAGGAAACTCTTCAAGTGTGGGATGAATTAGTCTTCAACCTTAATGGGGTATTTATAGAAGAAACAAGGGCCAAGATCAATGTAAGTGTATGGTCAAGATTGGGCCATGTGTGTGTGGGTCCCACCACACCACATGGCCAACGAAAATACAAGACAAGTGGCTTGCCACTTGTTAGGCCATTTCGGCCAAGGGACAAGTGTCTAGCCACTTGTCCCACCTTTTCGGCCAAGGTGCCACATGGGGGTGACACGTGTCGCCCCCGACTCGTCCAAAATATTTCGTCTTCCGAAAATATCCAAAATATCAAAAATCTCAAAAACAAAGCGGGCCCCACAAAACCGTAAATTTCTCCCGTGGGTCCCACGTGACCATTTCCGAAAATAAAATCTCATAATTCTAATATAATCCAAGAAGTCCAAATACCAAATCTGGGACTCCAATTCCCATTAACGAACCTTTTCCTTCACAAAAACCGGAAACTTTTCCGTCGAAAAAATCACATCTTTCTTTCTTTCCAAAACTTCTGCCGTATTCTCGTACGTACGTCCTCACATACATACCCTGGAACTACAGGGTATAACAATAACGACTTTATGAGAAGTTGGTTATAACGACTTTATGGAAGGTTAATAGAGTTGTCTATTTTGATGGATAGGTATGAGTTGCCTAGGTTGTGTAATTAGAAGTTACTTAGTTTCAAAGCCTTGAAAATGAATTTCTAAAGGTGTAGTAACTTATTTTGAAAAATAGACATGCCTTGATACTACGGGTGTTAGTATCTTGAGGTTATATATAAAAATGAGTCTTTTGAAAAGAATGGACGTATGTAGTACTTTGACTTGTTTGAATGAGAATTATTCTATTTGTCCCTTGATAGTACTTTGGCTTGTTAAATGAGAATTATTCTATTTGTGCCTTGATAGTACTTTGGCTTGCTTAAATAAGGATTTCTCTTGGTTTATGTAAAAAAAAAAAAGGAAAGGCATGGTAATTGTCTTGGTTTGTGTAAAGGCATGGTATTGTCTTGGTTTATGTAAAAAGGAAAGGCATGGTGTTGTCTTGGTTTGCTAAAATGATGGTTATTCATTTTATAAATAAAGGTCAAGAATGGTTTGCTTGCATATGGGTTGCTCATATAGACATTCGTGCAAGTGTCATATTTCCACATCTCCGCTTCCCTCCATAAAGGGTCGGCAACTTGGTTCGAGAGATATCATGGGGTAGCTCTCCATGGTGGTGATTGGTACACACTCACGGCGGGTCGGTATTTGACTCGGCGGGTTAAATTCCCGGGATATATATAAGTCATGTATTAGCTATCCGTGATGCGAGTATCGTGTACGGATGACTCATTGCGGGTCCACATGACCTATGCGGGTGAAATAGTCCCATGATAGGTTGCATTATAACACAGAGGGTGGTTGAACCTGGCACTAGCACGACCTTCATGTTTTGAAACGGTAGTGATTTCATTAATGAAAGGGTGCAGTGTGTTTATGACTTAAAGTGGAACAGTTGGTCTCATTGTTAAAAGCATAACTTAAAAGATAAAAATGATTGCATTACTCTCATGATTGCAAGGTTCTGTGTGCTTATTGATGCTATATTATATCATGGACTGCCGGCAGTGAGGAAGGATTCCACGGGCATGACTGATATTATGGGCGTGAGACCCATGGTTATATTTGAGTAATGACTTTGAGGGCATGCGTCCCTGATTTGACATGACTTCTTATGTATTGTGTGTTGTAGTTTGACTATCATACATGTCTCCTGTTTGTATAGACTGTTATGATTTCCTTACAGTATTTTCAGTTTCACATACTTGGTACATTCTTCGTACTGACCTCGCCGGGGCTGCGTTAAATCTGCGCGAGTTTAGGTACATGATTTGGTGATCTGCAGTGTAGGACCTGCTCGAGTTTTGGATAGCTCCATCTTCGGGAGTTTATTATTTTGGTATAGATCCTTGATCTGAAGCTTTTATGCGATTATGTACTGGGGCCTTGTCCCGTCATAGTTCAGTAAAACTCTTAAAGATCTGTATTCATATGTGGGATTGGACTCATGTACAGTGTAGTACCTTTGTATTATGTATATTATGTGGCAGCCTTGTCGGCTTTGCCCTTGCATGTTCGTTGGTTTTAAAAGAAAAAAAAAACGAGGTGTTATTTAGTTCCGCGGTTTACTTGTGTTAGTTAGTTGGAAGGGTGCCCAGGTAGGGCACCAGTCATGGGCCCGAGGTTCGGGGCGTGAAAGAGTGGTATCAAAGCAGTCAGTCCTCGGAATGTCTACCGACCGTGTCTAGTAGAGTCTTGATTATCGGTGTGTTGCGCGCCACACCCATAAACATGAGGCTACAGGACATTTCAGAGTTGGTTTCTATTCTTCTCACTCTGAGATCGTGCCATAGAGCTGTGTTATTAAGATAATTCATCTCTGACGTATTATTATGTTACAGCTATGCCTCCACGGAGGGCAACAGTCGCCCAGAAGGGCAAAACAGTAGCAGGAGCTACCAGTCAGACTCAAAGAGTTGTTAGGGCTCATGCCCAGGGTATACCGGATGTTGTGCCGCAATCGGCGAGTTCTTCTGCGCCAGGTTTTGAGGCCCCAGCACCAGAGCCTCCAATTTCTCAGTTAGGGGAAGACTATATGGTCATAAGGGAAGCAGTTATGTTATTGACCAAGATAGCGGTGCTACATTTTCATCAGCAGGAGGTTATTCAGCCAATACATGCAGGTGTACAGAGGGTAGAGGGCCAACGCGGAGATCAGCGTAAGAGGGCTAGACCGGTTGGTTATCCCGGTGAGTTTTTGGATGAGCAGCCTCAGCAATGGGTGAGATATTCGTCCCAACCTACCCAATACATACCCCCGCAGCTCACATGTGGGAGATTGGACCCCACAAGGTATTTAGGAGTCGGTCCGAGCTCCAGGGGTCGAGGTTCTCAGAGGAGCAGAGAATTTTCTCAGTCGAGGCCACTTATTCCTCAGTGTTTCCGATATAGTAAGCGTCATATGGGGAAATTCCGTTATTGTCACGACCCGACCCGGAGCGCTCGTGCCCTACCGGGCACCCGGTTGTATACATCGAGAATAGCAATGAACATATACAACATAAACACATGTGTAAACAATAACACATCACAGGCTAGCCGATAAGGCGGCCTTCCATAATATAATATAATCAAAAGTACAACTGTACAACATCAGTTCTTACAGCCCAACCACATATGTGAATACAGACCTCTAGGAATAACAACTGTGGCGGGACAGGGCCCCGCCATACTCCTGAATGTACATAAATCTACAACATCAGGGAAAGACTGTACCAAAAGAGACAAGCCTCCGGAGAAATGGAGCTTCTGACGTCTGATAAGTGATCCTAAGTATGAGGATCCACCACATGCTTACCCTTTCCTGCGGCATGAACGCATCCCCCGGGGAAGGGGGTCAGTACACAATATGTACTAAGTATGTAAAACTGGAAAGTACTGTAATTACAATATAAGTTTAAAACAAAGCCGGAGACATGTCTGATAACAAAATTACGATCACGATTGCCTTACTAACAATGAGAGTAAATCAAGAGAATACGTACAACATCACAATAGGGGAGACTCCCGATCAAATCATGGGTAGCGAACCCATAGAAACAGGTGGTATAACGTCTTAGGGTTCTTACCCCTCATTTATACTCTTACCCTGAAGCAGGTGGTATAACGTCTTGGGGGTTTACCCCTCATTTATACTCTTACCCTGGAGAAGGTAATAAGGCAGGTGGTATAACGTCTTGGGGGTTTACCCCTCATTTATACTCTTATCCTGGAGAAGGTGGTATAGCGTCTTGGGGGTTTACCCCTCACTTATACTCTTACCCTATCTCAACCGGCCGTCATACAATAAATAAGCAAGTTAGAAATCTCCCTAACTTCTTATTAGTCTTATTCATCTACACTCTCATTTTAGTTTACTTAAGGCACTAATATGTTATAATAAATCCGGGAGTTTAACCCAAAGTACTACGTACTTCCAATCTTTTAAAAATGACTCATTTCCATATAGAACTTCCAAGATACTATAAACCGTAGTATCAAGTCAAAATTACTTTTCAAGACCAGTCACAATACCTTTAAAAAATAAAGTTAGGTTTCTAAATCAAGTGACTCCTTTTATTATAAAACCTTAGGCAATTGATGCCTTAAAAATCAAATTGCCTTTTCATTAAAATTAAGTCATTTATCTTTCCATAAAGCAAATATAACCAACTCCCCATAAAGTCGTTACATTCGCTTTATACCTTAGCCATATACAATTTCCTATCCAAGGGACTTATACGTTTAAAACAGAACAAGTATCACATACTTTAAAACTCTTCAAGTCCCTTAACTTTAATAAAACATTAGACATCCTTAATACTTTCAAAGAAGTGAGTTAATCTCCTAACTCACCCAACTTGGCTATTCATAAAACTAGTAAAGGATATCAAGGTCTTGTACGTCTACCGTACTATATACGTACAACTAGTCATGCTCAAAAGATAGGAAAAGTTCTACATACCTCGCCGGGTCAAACCACTTGCCAAGTACAAAGTCCCGCCCGTAGTATGTCAACCTATAATATTCACAATACGTCTATTAAAGCCTTACTTCAAACGTAGAATATTATAAGTGTCAAGTCGCTAATTTCTACGGAAAATCGGACAGCACCTCCTTTGTTTCTACTTACTTTGCCACCTTTTTCAAGGCCGAATACAATAACCAAACACGCCACATTTAAGGCCCAATCAATGCAATCAACCATAGGGGATTACACGCCTACTAGACGTGTAAAATTCCGCCCCACAATAGATATCAATTTGATACAACTTACTAGGCCAAATCGGCTAACTTGAAGTACTACTACATAAATTCTTATTCAATATCCATTTAAATCCAAGTTGTTAGCATAACATGATAGCAAGTCGCAATTGATTATAACTACAATAATCCTCAAGTAAGTAACATGCGACGATTTATAATAAACGACTAATTAGTAATCCAACTTTAAGTGGCTTATAACATTTCGGATTTAAGCTACAAGCAATCCATAATACTTATAAACTTCAACCTATCAACTTCATGCTAGCAACAAGTAAAGCTAACAACAACAATAAATAATCTTGTAACACTTATAAGGGACAAGATTATACCTTAACGAATCTTAATCCAACTCCAAAACCGAAGTCGCTCCTTAGCAACTTAGAGCCTCTTCAAGACGCTTCAATCCGCTAGTTGAGACCCTTAGAACAACACCAACAAACTTCTTTCAAACTTCCAAACAAAACCTAGAAAACAACTAGGTTTTAACTGCGACTAACGAAAACTATCTTTTCCGAGATGTTTCTATTGAGACATGCTTACAATATACTCAAGAACATTGGCTAAGTGTTAAGCTCACTCTTGCTACTAGTAGTATTATATAGCACATTGGAGGGTCAAGATATGAACAATTGGGTGGCTTGGATAAGCTCCTAGTAAATATCAAGCCTTTGTGGGTCCTTTGACTTAGTCAAGATTATCAAGCTTTCAAGTTGCAAGACTTGTCTTGCTAACAAAGGTCCAATGACCCTCTTGCCCTTGCACAAATCGTCCAAGGCATCATTAAGGGGGGGTGACACGTGTCGCCCTCCCATTCGTCATAATAATACGTTTTCCGACAATTTCATAATTCCGATAAATTTTACAAGTTTCAAATCTTAACACTTGTGAGTTCTTACGTACGTTCTTAAAATATGTCCTGAAAATACGGGGTGTAACATTCTTCCCCCCTTAGAAACATTCGTCCCCGAATGTTCTTTCGGAGTCAAACTTATAATTAGCGACATAGTTTCCTTACACAACCCCGACATACCAATACTGCCACACATGGTAACATAATAGCATTTACACAAAACAAATGCTTCAATTAAAACCTGACAAGTAAGGAAAAGCGAATTACACGAAGGTGTAGGGAATAAGTGAGGATACTTCCTCAACATGTCCTCTCCGCTTCCCAGTCATCTCTCTCGGTTATCATTCTTCCACAAGACTTTGTGGAAGCCACATCCTGGTCATGATCGCGACACGGCGATCGAGTATCTCTATGAGACTCTCTCATACGATAACCCTCTGTCACTGGACCTCACTAGTAGGAAAACTCTCGCTGGATCTCCGATACACTTCCGCAACATAGAAACATGGAAGACCGGATGCGCCTCTAACTCGATGGCAGATCCAACTCATAGGCAACCTTGCCTACTCGGACGGACGATCTGGTAGGGCCCAATGTACCTTGGTGAGTTTCTTCTTCGAATCTCATCACACCGCCATGGGTGGCTTCGAAGACCCAATCGTGCACGAAACTCCAAATGCCGACGCCGATTATCCGCGTATGATTTACGCCGACTC
Source organism: Przewalskia tangutica (assembly GCA_029844215.1). NCBI lineage: Eukaryota > Viridiplantae > Streptophyta > Magnoliopsida > Solanales > Solanaceae > Przewalskia > Przewalskia tangutica. The sequence continues at coordinate 114,343,207 of CM056718.1, forward strand.
GAGCTAACATGATCTCTCTGGATAAGCTTCACCTTATCCACACTGTGAACCAAGTGCGGGCCAACTAGCATACCTCGCCCGCGTCGAACCAACCAATCGGCGATCTACATTTCGCCCATATAAAGCCTCGTATGGCGCCATTTGTATCTTGGAATGGTAGCCGTTGTTGTAAGCAAACTCCAAGAGGCAAATGATCCTCCGGCTACCCACGAAATCAATCACGCAGCCGCGCGGATATCCTCGAGTGTATGCGATAGTACGCTCTGCCGCCCGTCGATCCGAGGATGAAATCTTTGTCTTGAGACTCACTGTGTCCCTAAACCATACGGAAAGACCTCAGAAGTTAGCGTAAGCGGGCTTCCTATCAGATATAATCGACACAGGGACACCGTGCAGCCTCACAATCTCTCTGATGTATAATCTGGCATAGTCCTCAGCCGAAAACGTCGTCCTGACCGGAAGGAAATGGGCTGATTTCGTCGACCAACAATAACCCAAATGGAGTCGTACTTCCTCTGAGTACGAGGTAACCCTGTAACAAAGTCCATGTTGATCACCTCCCACTTCCAAGTCGGAATCTCAATAGCCTGTAATAATCCACTGGGCCTCTGGTGCTCGACCTTGACCTGCTGGCAATTAGGACTTTGTGCAACAAAACCTGCCACGTCCCTCTTCAGGCCATCCCACCAATACAAACATCTGAGGTCACGGTACATCTTGGTCGACCCCAGATGAATAGAATAACGAGCACTGTGTGCCTCCCCCAGAATCTGCTGACGAAGTCCTGTCACATCGGGAACACACTGGCCGCCCTCAAATCTCGGCACCATCGGTATTTACCTCGAATAGACTCTTCTCCTTCCGAAGAGCTGCATCTCGATACCGTACTAACACTGGGTCCTCAAACTGTCGCCTCTTCACCTCATCAACGATGGAAGACTCGGCAACCTCACAAACCCGTACCCCACTATCGTCGGTATCGATCAATCGAACCCCAAGGCTCGCTAATCGGTGGATCGGTGGACCGTATCTGTCTCTCTGTTTGTACCACAGCGGGCTCCCATCGATCTACGACTCAAGGCATCGCGAACTACGTTGGCTTTCCCGGATGGTATAGAATATCAACATCATAATCTTTCGTGACTCTAACCACCGCTCTCGCCGCAGTTCGGCTCCTCTGCTGAAGATATCTTGGAGGCTCTTGTGGTGCGTATAAATATCCACGTGAACCCCATACAAATAATGTCTCCAAATCTTGAGGCATGAATAATCTGCGCCAACTCTAAGTCATGGGTAGGGTAATTTCTCTCATGCTTCGCAATCGCCGAAGCATAGGCTATGACCTTGCCCGTCTTTGCATCAAAACACCCTAGCCCGATGCGAGGCATCACAATAGATCACGTGCGTCTAACCCGCCGGGAAGAGTAAGAACCGAGCTGCGATCAACCTTTCCTTCAGAACTAGAAACCCTTCTCGCAAGCCTCGTCGGCTGGAACTTGGTGCGCCCGAGTCGACTAGTCAACGATCTTTGAAATCGAAGCAAAGCGCTCACAAACCTACGATAATAACGCCCGACCACTAAGAAATCTGCGCACTCGGTCGGAGTAGTAGGTCTCGGCAAGACTTGCCTCAATCTTTGTCGTATCCACGCGAACACCATCAGCCCCGATAATATGCCCGGGAATGCCACGAGGCCAACCAAAACTCACACTGGAGAACTTGGCGAATAGCTGCGGCTCCGAGAACCCCAAGTACCGTCCTCAAGTGATCTGCATGCTCCTGCTCTGTCCGCGAATACACCAGGATGTCATCAATGAATACAATCACAAATGTATCCAAAAATGACTTGAACACCCGGTTCATCAAATCCATAAATACCGCTGGAGCGTTGGTCAAACCGAAAGACATAACCCTGAACTCATAGTGCCCATACCGGGTCCTGAATGCAGTCTTTGGGATGTCTGCCTCTCGAACTCGTACCTGATGATAACCAGACCACAGGTCTATCTTTGAGAAACACCTCGCACCCTGCAACTGGTCAAACAAATCATCAATCCTGGGGAGGGGGTACCAATTCTTAATGGTTACCTTATTCAGCTACCTGTAATCAACACACATACGCAGCGTCCCATCCTTCTTCTTCACAAACAAAATCGGCGCTCCCCAGGGAGATACACTAGGCCTGATAAAACCTTTCTCCAGCAAATCTTTCAGCTGGTCCTTCAGCTCCCTCAACTCAGCAGGTGTCATCCTGTATGACGGAATGGAAATAGGTCGAGTGTCTGGCAACGTGTCAATACAAAACTCAATCTCCTCTCGGGAGGATACGAAAGATCATCCGGGAACACATCCGAAACTCCTAACCACGGCATGGATCGAAGAAGCGACACTCGGCCTCAGTATCAAATGCGAACGGATGATAGATGTACCGCTACGCACCATCTTCCTAGCCTTGAGGTAAGAAATAAACCTACCGCCGGCGTATTTGTGTTGCCCTTCCACTCGATAATCGGCTCACGAAATCGAACCGAACCAACTGTCCCTACGGTCAACGTTGGCATAACAAGAAGCAACAGTCCATACCCATAATGACATCAAAATCATCATCTCCAACTCTATCAAGTCTGCGCGGTCGGCATCAGTATATGAATCTGGGACAACCTCTGACACCGCTCGCCTAACACCGATCCCCGCTGGCGTAGCTACCTCAAAAGGCTCTATCGACTCGGCTCATCCCGATTCTACTCGCACAAGAGGGGACACATAGGACAAGGTAGAACTCGGATCTATCAAAGCATAAACATCACGACTGAAATCAATAATGTACTGCGGACGGCGTCGGAAACCTCACGATCTGGCGGTGGCTAATGAATATATGCGGTTACGGGATCGCTAGAATCGAACCACCACCACGACCTCTACCGCGGCTGCCGTCCGTGAGTACCACGCCTCGGCGCGTAACCACGCGAAGGAGAAGAAGACCCAACAACGGATCACGTAGCCGCCGTACCACCCATGCCGCCTCTAGACGGACAATCTCTCCTCAAATGGCCCTGCTGGCCACAAGTGTAACAAGCTCCCGAAGCCCTGCGACACTCGCCCTGGTGAAACCTACCGCATCGAGCACACTGAGGTGTGGGTGGTCCCGATCGGTGACGGTTCCTGCCTCCCTGAAATCCCGAAGTCCCGGAGCCCTGACCTGCTCCTGAATGACCTGGCTGAGCAGACCTCCTGCCAGAAAACCGTGAGGGAGCACTCTGTGCTGGCTGGAAAGTGGACCTAGTCTGCTGCTGAGGCTGTCCGCCTCGAAAACTGCCCTGAGACCCCACTGTCCTGGCCCTCTTGGGCTGGCCTGAGTCAATCTGGTCCTCCCTCTCTCTATCCTCTATCCCCTGCGCATAGGCCTGCATCCTCGCAATGTCCATACCGGGCTGAAGAGCCACCCCCAAGCATGCAGTAATCATATGACGGTCTAGCCCCATCACATAACGATGAACTCTATCCGCCATGTCAGCTACAATAGTGTGCGCGTATGCGGCCAGAGTCAAACTCCAGGCTATACTCCCTGATAGTCCTCCCATTCTGCCTCAAGGTCAAAAATCTATCTACGCGGGCCCTCCTCATTTCTGGAGGCAAAAAGTGATCCATGAAGGCCTCTGTAAACTCCTCCCAAACAGCTGGAAGAGCATCCTCACCTCTCGAAAGCAACCACGACTCAAACCAGTTCAACGCAATATCGCGTAACCGGTAAGAAGCTAGTGTAATGCACTCGTCTCTGAAGCCCTAAGAACTGCATGGTCATTGTAGGCTGCCGAATGAACTCCTGCGGATCCTCCTCAGACCTCGAACCATAACACTCAGGTGGATGACAACCCATAAAATCCCTAATCCGCATGGCGCCGGCTCTGGGTGGATACTGCTCACATCGCTGCCCGACCACTATACTGGTCAATAACCGGATCTGCTCCCGTAGTCTCTATACTCAGCACCGGCCGCGGGCGGAGGATCTGGTACCGGAACCTCTGGAGCTACTGCCGCTCTCGGCTCCTCTAATATTGCCGGCGTGGCTGAACTTGCCGATCCGCCTACTACCTCAGGCATAGTCCGTGCCTGAGTCCGTGTAACCCTCTGAGTACCGCTAGCGCCTCTCTGCTTTGCCCTTGCCTTCGGGCCACTGGTCGCGCCGTGGGCATAAGCATTTCATAAGAAGAGGTCAGAGAGGATTCAACCTAATAAGATAGCTCTATTGCACGATCTCAGAGAGAGAAGAATGGAAACCAATCCTAAATTTCTGCGACCTCACGATTATAGATGTGGTGCACTGACACCGATAATCAAGACTACTAGACACGCGGTGCGTAGACACTTTCCGAGGACTAATCGCTCGATACCACTTTTGTCACGACCCGGGCCGGGGCATCGTGCCCTACAGGCACCCGTTCGTATACATCGAGAGAATAGCGGAACATATACAACATAAACACATGTGTAAACAATAACACATCACAGGCTAGCCGATAAGGCGGCCTTCCATGATATAATATAATCAAAAGTACAACTGTACAACATCAGTTCTTACAGCCCAACCACATATGTGAATACAGACCTCTAGGAATAACAACTGTGGCGGGGCCGGGCCGCCATACTCACGAATGTACATAAATCTACAACATCGTGGAAGAAGCGTACCAAAGAGACAAGCCTCGGAGAAATGGAGCTTGACGTCGATAAGTGATCCTAGTATGAGGATCCACTACCTTACCACTTTCTGCGGCGTGAACGCAGCCCGGGAAGGGTCGATTACACAATATGTACTAAGTATGTAAAAGCGGAAAATCAGTAATTACAATATAAGTTTAAAACAAAGCGGGACATGTCTGATAACAAAATTACGATACAACGGCCTTACTAACAATGAGTAAATCAAGAAAATACGTCTGACATCACAATAGGAGACTCGATCAAATCATGGGTAGCGAACCCATAGAAACAGTGGTATAACGTCTTAGGGTTCTTACCCCTCATTTATACTCTTACCACAGGCGGTGGTATAACGTCTTGGGGTTTACCGCCATTTATACTCTTACCACGGAGAAGGTAATAAAGGCGGTGGTATAACGTCTTGGGGTTTACCCGCCATTTATCTTGTTATCTGGAGAAGGTGGTATAGCGTCTTGGGGTTTACCCTCACTCATACTCTTACCCTATCTCAACCGTGATCATACAATAAATAAGCAAGTTAGAAATCTCCCTAACTTCTTATTAGTCTTATTCATCTACACTCTCATTTTAGTTTACTTAAGGCACTAATATGTTATAATAAATCCTGGAGTTTTACCCAAAGTACTTGTTACTTCCAATCTTTTTAATATGTCTCCTTTCCATATAGAACGTCCAAGTTACTATATACCGTTTTATCAAGTCAACATTACTTTTCAAGACCGATCCAATACCTTTAAAAATAAAGTTAGGTTTCTAAATCAAGTGACTCCTTTTATTATAAAACCTTAGGCAATTGATGCCTTAAAAATCAAATTGCCTTTTCATTAAAATTAAGTCATTTATCTTTCCATAAAGCAAATATAACCAACTCCCATAAAGTCGTTACATTCGCTTTATACCTTAGCCATATACAATTTCCTATCGAGGACTTATACGTTTAAAGCGGAACAAGTATCACATACTTTAAAACTCTTCAAGTCCTTAACTTTAATAAAATATTAGACATCCTTAATACTTTCAAAGAAGTGAGTTAATCTCTAACTCACCCAACTTGGCTATTCATAAAACTAGTAAAGGATATCAAGGTCTTGTCGTCTACTGCAGTACTATATCGTCTGACTAGTCATGCTCAAAAGATAGGAAAAGTTCTACATACCTCGGGTCAAACCACTTGCCAAGTACAAAGTCCGCGTAGTATGTCAACCTATAATATTCACAATACGTCTATTAAAGCCTTACTTCAAACGTAGAATATAATAAGTGTCAAGTCGCTAATTTCTACGGAAAATCGGACAAAGACCTCCTTTGTTTCTACTTACTTTGCCACCTTTTTCAAGGCGAATACAATAACCAAACACGCCACATTTAAGGCCCAATCAATGCAATCAACCATAGGGGATTACACGCCTACTAGACGTGTAAAATTCCGCCCCACAATAGATATCAATTTGATACAACTTACTAGGCCAAATCGGCTAACTTGAAGTACTACTACATCAATTCTTATTCAATATCCATTTCAATCCAAGTTGTTAGCATAACATGATAGCAAGTCGCAATTGATTATAACTACAATAATCCTCAAGTAAGTAACATGCGACGATTTATAATAAACGACCAATTAGTAATCCAACTTCAAGTGGCTTATAACATTTCGGATTTAAGCTACAAGCAATCCATAATACTTATAAACTTCAACCTATCAACTTCATGCTAGCAACAAGTAAAGCTAACAACAACAATAAATAATCTTGTAACACTTATAAGGGACAAGATTATACCTTAACGAATCTTAATCCAACTCCAAAACCGAAGTCGCTCCTTAGCAACTTAGAGCCTCTTCAAGATGCTTCAATCCGCTAGTTGAGACCCTTAGAACAACACCAACAAACTTCTTTCAAACTTCCAAACAAAACCTAGAAAACAACTAGGTTTTCGCTTTGCGACTAACCCGAAAACTATCTTTTTCCGAGATGTTTCTATTGAGACATGCTTACAATATACTCAAGAACATTGGCTAAGTGTTAAGCTCACTCTTGCTACTAGTAGTATTATATAGCACATTGGAGGGTCAAGATATGAACAATTGGGTGGCTTGGATAAGCTCCTAGTAAATATCAAGCCTTTGTGGGTCCTTTGACTTAGTCAAGATTATCAAGCTTTCAAGTTGCAAGACTTGTCTTGCTAACAAAGGTCCAATGACCCTCTTGCCCTTGCACAAATCGTCCAAGGCATCATTAAGGGGGGTGACACGTGTCGCCCTCCCATTCGTCATAATAATACGTTTTCCGACAATTTCATAATTCCGATAAATTTTACAAGTTTCAAATCTTAACACTTGTGAGTTCTTACGTACGTTCTTAAAATATGTCCTGAAAATACGGGGTGTAACAGTTATGGCACAGGTGTTTGTTTTTATTGTGGTCGTCCGGGCCATATACTGAGGGTATGTCCGTTTAGAAAGAGCACCGGTGAGGTGGCCCAGCCTATGAGGCCGGTGGTTGGTTCCCTTTCCTCCACAACTATGCGCCCCCCAGGGCAGAATGTTCAGATGTCAGCCAACCGTGGTAGATGATGCGCGTAATATGCACACACTTTTAAACGCAAGTGCACGTTATCGTATCAAGTAGTATAGTCTTAGATAAGACCGAATATCGTCCTCTAGGATTAGGGTTCAAGTACCAACTATCTATTTTCTAGTATCTATTTGGTGAATTAATGATTGATTGTTTTGTTTATAACTAAGAATTATTAAAGACAAGTAAATATAAAGAATTACTTCAGATGTGATGAGAATAGGGCTTCTATGTATCCTCACTATCCGCTTATGTTACTTACTAATGCATTACTTATGGTGTTCTTCTTTTGGAGAAAGCAGGTTTACGAAATCGTTTTATACTCCCGTTAGGGTTATATAAACACTCAACCCCAGTATTGTTCCTTACCTAACTTTCGCTGATAAGGGTAACTCTATAGGAGGATTAAGAACAAAAACCTAGTTGACCGTCACGCACAATGCGCAAAATTAGGGTTGTTAAGCCTCATCAACGCTTACAAAACTAATTGAGGTATTTTCATCCCCAATTCAAGCCTGTCTACCCAACTTACAAAGATATTCACAATCCCCTTTCGTAATCGATTAGAAATCATATAGTGATAACTAGTTGTCAATTAGCTACCAAGAATTCAACTCAATTATTGGATAGATCTCTCAATAAGAAAAATAACCATAAGCATGCATTAATTTATAACATAAGTTTCAAGAAGTTCAACATAGAAAGCCTATAGGAGAATTAGTTCCTAGCCATAAAGATGACAAGAACTAATTCCAAGTTCATCATGCAAAACCGAATTAAAGAAAAGAAAAAGGAAAGAAATTACTAAGTTTAGGTCTCAATCTCCTAGCAAGAAAATCTTGTGTTGTCAAGAAAGGGAACCCTCAATAACTGCATAGGGTTATCCTTAGATAGGTTTTAAAACGGCTCATTCTTTTCCCTGCTGGGCTGGCCCATAAATCCGTCAAAGACCTAATTTTTCGGCGTCGCGGCTCCGGAAGTTCTGCGATCCGTCGGGTGTTTTGGCGCCGCGCCGATATCTGGCATGCGAGGCGCGCGGCTGGATCTTCTGTAGCTCTCGGATGTTTGGCGTCGCGGCCTCGCAGTCTCTGAGGCGCGCGCCGAAGTTCTGTCTCTTCGATAGTGGCGCGCGGCCCTGTTTAGCGCGGCTACTGGATCTTCTGCGCTCTTCGAATGATGGCGCGCGCCTCGCTTTGCGAGGAGCGCCATTGCTGGTGATTTTTGCCTTGTTCGCCACTTTCTCTGTTTTCATCTCTGGCATCTCCTCTTTTGCCCTCTTTTTGCTCCTTTTTCGCCATTTGGCCATTTCAACCACTTTGACTCAATAGAAAGAAAAACTATCCTAATACGACACTTATATGTGCAAAATGGGACAAAAGACTAACTAAAACAGACTCAAAATGTGTATACAAAATACACCGATCAAATACCCCCAAACTTAACCTTTGCTCGCCCTCGAGCAAAGATTGAAAGAAATAAAATAACAAGACTCAAAGAACGAAAAATAAAAGACTCCCTGTCATTAATCACTTTTGCTGCATAGATGTTAGCTAGAAAAACATGAAGGTTAGCAGAATAATATGCAGGAACATATAGAATGAAATTTTCAGCACACTAAACACATGAAGCTAAATATTTCGCAAACTCATATTCATCATGCTTAATGGAAGTCAATATACTAAATCATGCATATAAATTCAAGAATTCCTATGACATGCTTACTTGCTATTCTCCACTAATTATGGATATGCATAAAAGAGATCTTCAGGACTTTGAGGGTTGTAATGTAGGCTTAGGTAGGGGTTGGTAAAGATATGCATTTAGGCTCATTTTTCTGTACCATAAGCTCTTTGGCTTTTCAATTTTTCCCTTTTTCTTTTGATTCTTTCCTTCACTTCAATTCTATCCTTCCCCTCTTTTGTTTTGGAGAGTGAAGTGTATTATACAAATAGGCACCCCCAAACTTAGGCTTTTGCCTCTTTCTTATTACTTTTCCATTAGGGTGCATCAAACTTGTTCACTCTTTTTGTTTCTTCTTTTTAACACAATGTACTCCACTATTTCATATTTTCACTTATGGCACAATTTTGTGGGAATATGGGGTGTCAAAGAAGTTTCAAATTTAGGCTCAATGGGTGACTAGGGATATTTTTAAAGTACGGGATAGAAAAGAATGGTAAGAATTGGCTATCAAAGAAATGTCTGAGTCATCTCCCTAACATGCATATCCTAACTATTTCGCCTCAAATAGCAAGCACTCATAACACATAAACATTTATCATTTAGCATGCATAACGTAAGCAAGAAACTCGAATAGGCAGTTACTGAGCTTTTGGCATATCTAACCTAAGTGTTTAGATAGTTGCTTCAATTCCTTTACATTATTCCACCTTACTTCACTAGGTGTTTCTAGCAACTACAAAGATACATGATCTTTGTGAGCAATTATGACTCGAAAGAAAAATTTTGGTGACTCAAAATAAACATAAAACAAATAGAAAAATTTAAATAAAACATAACATGACACACAAATAAAAACTAAAACACAAAACACACCCCCGAACTTAAATCACACATTGTCCCCAATGTGTGTAGACTCAAAGACAAGAAAGAAAATAACACTTACAAACTTTGGTTAAAATGGTGGTGGTGGCGGTGGATAATCATCGACCGTTGGTTGAACAAGGCACTCGGCTCGTCGATTTGTTGCCTTGTTTCTTGTTGTCCTTGTACTCTGCTTGCAAGGTCTGCATCATCTCCTTACGGTGTTGGTACAATTGCCCATTGTGGGCTCTGAAGGTTCTGCTCTTGTGGTTGGCGGTGGTGGGTCTCGCCTCATGTGAGCCCTATTTCGTGCTCATCTTCATCCATGGTTGCCTCTGCTGCTGCTTTGCCGCTTTGGTGGTGCTCTCGTCACACTTTGGGGTGGGTGCAGGAAAGAGTGCACTATCCAATAGGACACTGGCAGTTGGTTTCTTTCATGAGTATCCGTGGGTAGTTGTGGGACCGCACTCATGTGGCCTAGGCGGTAATAAGTGAACCATGTCCCAATCCACCGCCGTTACCAACTCGCTGATTTCTTCCATGCTCGCACTATCTCTTTCCCACATCAATCGTCGACCCGCCATAATTCCATAAATCAACTTAATCCTATCCTCCGCACTCTGGTGAAGTGCGTGGATGGAATCATGCGGGCACTGACGAAGTATAGCCAAGCCTTGGCTGCCTTGTTGAATTGACACTTGCTCAGTGCTCTAGATCCATTTCTTCCAATCTCAAAAGCAGCTCCAGGGTAGCTTACTGTGTCTGCGACGGCATTCCAGTTGATGTTGTTGGTACTCCTAGCCCATGTTCTAAAATGGTTCCACTCACTACTTTCGTCAACATCAACCGTTTTAGAGTCGTATTTATTGCTTCCGTCGCCACGCATATAATTTCCCCTTACAAGCACCCTTTCTGTCCTCTCCGAAAGTTTGCATAAAATTCCGCACATTGTTGTATTCATTGGTTTTATCTTCTCGGATTGACAAATCTCTTCCACCCCCTTAGCTCTATCATGCTTGGATGGGCTCATAAATGTCTTCTCCCCATATGATCCCCTTTGGTAATCCATTCCCTCTTCGGAATTATGGGCACAGTATCAAGCCTTTTGTATCTTTGGAAGGCCTGGTAACTCACAAATCTATTTTCATCGTATTGTGGGGTTGGGGTGGATGTGGATCCTCTTCTCTTTCTGGTGGCCATTTATAAACAAGATCTGCAGCTTCTAATTTTTGTGGCACAATGTCTCCTACACACTCAACAACTAGCAGCGACAACACCCCCAAACTTCAACAATGCCCACAACCTCTTTTTCTACTCTTTTCTCCAACTTCACAACCAACTTTTCAGTACCCAAACTACTCCAACTACAATACTCTTCCCAACTACTACCTCCTATGACTTCAGTGAAAGGATTCAAGAACAAAGATAGGGATTACCTTTTGATGAGAAGACTCAAGCTTGTTCTTGTTTCAATTGGTGGGTTGAGGCTATGGAATTGAGCTTTGTTGTTTGAGATAGTTGAGGGTTTTTGGGAATTTAAGAGTTTAGGTTGTGGTTGGGTTGGATTTGTGGAGGTTTTGTGGGCAAATTTCTGGAATTTCGTGGGTTTTTGGAGAGGGAAGGTTAGGTTTTGGAAGTTGGAATTGGGAAAAATCTGATTTTTGGGCGTTTTAAATTTCTGGATTCCCGCCAGCGTTCGGCACGCTTTTAGCGGCTGAACATCTGTGCTCGCCGGGACTTTGCGCGGCCCGCTCCTGCGCATGGCGCAGAAATTCTGCAAACTTTACGGAATTCTACCGCGCGGCCTGCTCGCAGGCGCGCTAAACTTCAGCACCTCTTCAGATATATTGGCGCCGCGGCCCTGCTCCTGGACGCCGCGGCGCTTACCCACTTTTCTGGAAATCTCGGCTTTCGTTCAGCGTCTCGTCCTCCGGTTTATTTGCCTGTACCTGTCGATCACATAACTACAAGACCCCAAGACCGTGAGACTGTTCTTAGGCAAAATAAAATAAACTAATGACAGAAATTAAAATAACATAATTGAAAATGTTGGGTTGCCTCCCAAGTAGCGCTGTCTTTAACGTCTTTTAGCCGGACGCAAGTTCCTTAGTCTTAATAACCTTGGGGTGGATTAAGCCCCCAACCTATCCACTTCCTCCACATTTGACGTTTCCTTTTTCTCCTTTTCTTTTTAGCATTATCGGTAATAGGGAGTTCAGGAACACTTACCTCCTTTAGTGGCATTTCGGCAAACCATGACTGCTTTCTTGGGCTCATCACTCTTTGGTTGACTTGTAATGGCTCGCATGGGGGTTTGATGGTGCTGATTGCAAAGCACCTATTCATTGGTGGTGGTTCGATGACATGTTTAAACACTTTAAACACCATTTCTTCACTCTCCACCCTTAATGTCAACTCCCCTTTTTCAACATCAATCAAAACTCTTCCCGTTGCTAGGAACGACCTCCCTAATATGATAGGGATTTCCGCATCTTCTTCCATATCAAGAATGAGGAAATCTGCAGGAAAGAAAATTTTTCCTACCTTCACAATCACGTCCTCAATCTTGCCTCGTGGATGAACTACTGTCCTGTCGGCTAGTTGCAGACTCACAGTGGTTGGTTTAGCCTCTCCCAACTCCAATCTTTTGAAAACTGATAAGGGCATCAGATTTATACTTGCCCCTAAATCGCATAGAGCTCTGTTGCACGTCACCCTGCCCACTGTGCATGGTAGTGTAAAGCTTCCAGGGTCCTTTAGCTTTGGTGGCAATTTCTTTTGTAAGATAGCACTACACTCTTCTGTTAGTGCTACTGTCTCATATTCGGCTAGTTTCCTCTTTTTCCCCAAGATTTCTTTCATGAACTTGAAATAAGATGACATCTGCTCCAAAGCCTCTATAAACGGTATGTTGATGTGCAACTTCCTGAATACCTCCAAGAATTTGGAAAATTGTTTATCGACCGCCTTCCTTTGTAATCTCTGGGGGAAAAGAATCTTTTCTGTATACTCCTTCTCCGGAGTTTTCTCTATCACTGGGCTAGGTTCAACCACCTTCTCTTTTTCTAACTCTGCTTCCTTCTCAACTATTGGTGGAGTGGCCGTTGCTCCAATTGTGTTCCACTTCTCAACCGCATCGCTTACATTGCTTCCCTGATTTACCTCAGTATTGCTTGGCAATGTCCCCTGTGGCCTGATGTTTGCCTGCTTTGCTAGCTGTCCTACATGTGTTTCTAAGTTTCTGAACGAGGATCTAGCTTTTGTCATAAACTGCGTCTGGGCGTTGGCAAGTGCTGTCATAGCTGCTTTAAGCTCATCTGGTTTTTCTTGCTGACCTGGTGCATTGAATCGCTGAGGCCGCGGGCTTGAATAAAAGATCGCGATTCGTTCTGCTTGGTTCGCATCGACCTGTATTGGTTCTGTTGCCCTTGATACTGATTCTGCTGCCCCTGATACTGGTTCTGCTGCCCCTGATATTGATTCTGCTGGCCCTGATCTCCTTTCCATGAGAAATTTGGGTGATTCCTCCACCCTGGATTATAAGTGTTTGAGTAGGGGTTGTTCTGTTGCCTCTGGTAATTGCCTACTGCTTGACACTCTGCCTGCTCCATTGGTATATTGTTGGGATCCGCTGAAGGACACCTATCAAATGTATGTGGGCCACCACATATCTCACAGCTTTTAGGCATCTGTACCGCGTTCACCGACATCAGATGTCTTTGCAATCGTTTCGCTAGAAGGGCCACTTGGGCATTCAAGGCAGCAATAACATCTATCTCGTGGACTCCCACAGTTCTTCTCCCACTTGTCGCCCTCTCTTCAGTGACATGGTTGTTAGTGGCCATATCTTCTAATAACTCGTGAGCATCGTGGGCTGTTTTCCTCATGAATGCTCCCCGCCAGATCTATGATGGTCCTGGTTGTACCGCCACCGTTGTAGAAGATGTGGACCAAGTTCCACAACTCAATGCAATGGTGTGGGCACTTTCTTTGTAGATCTCGAACCTTTCCCACGCTTCATATAAAGACTCTCCATCGCCTTGGTAGAAGTTGTTCAACTCCTCTCGCTTTGTCGCTTACTGCATGAAAGAACTTGGCTAGGAATTTCGCGTGCTACCGTGCCATGTGAATATCGAATCGGCCGGGCAGGAATTCAACCATACTTTTGCTCTATCCCTGAGTGAGAAGGGAAAGAGCCTCAACCTGACGACATCATCAGTAACGCCGTTATATCTGAAAGTGGCACATAGCTCCAAGAAATTAGCTATGTGCATGCGGATCCTCCGATGTCCTCCGAATTGCACATCAGGCCGCACTCATGCTCAAAATCGCTGGTTTTATCTCGGTTGTTGGCTCTATTGCGGAGCCTAATGCACGCTCGTGCTCCATTCACTCTTGGCAAGACATAATCTCCCAAACTTCTTTCTCGGCCGATTCGCACTCTATCCTCCACATCTATTGGCACTTGATGAGGATCTTCTGGGTTAGGTTGATTTTCACCTAACCCTTCTCTCATCCTGTTATTGTTTAGATTACCGTCCATCTCTATCAAAGTTGCAACCCGTTGATTCTTTCTCGCTCGCTTGCGTGTTTTCGATCTCTGGATCAAGGAACAAGAGTGTTCCGCCTCTCTTCTCCTTCGCATAAACTGATTGCCTGAAATAGATCAAAAACAGAAAACAAATCACGGCAACCTGATTTTCCGAAAAATAGCGAAAAACTAAAAAAAATTAAAATAAAAATTAAAGACCAAATCAGAAATTAAAAATAGATAATTTTGATATTGAACTATGCCTAATCCCCGGCAACGGCGCCAAAAACTTGATGTGCGTAATATGCACACACTTTTAAACGCAAGTGCACGTTATCGTATCAAGTAGTATAGTCTTAGATAAGACCGAATATCGTCCTCTAGGATTAGGGTTCAAGTACCAACTATCTATTTTCTAGTATCTATTTGGTGAATTAATGATTGATTGTTTTGTTTATAACTAAGAATTATTAAAGACAAGTAAATATAAAGAATTACTTCAGATGTGATGAGAATAGGGCTTCTATGTATCCTCACTATCCGCTTATGCTACTTACTAATGCATTACTTATGGTGTTCTTCTTTTGGAGAAAGCAGGTTTACGAAATCGTTTTATACTCCCGTTAGGGTTATATAAACACTCAACCCCAGTATTGTTCCTTACCTAACTTTCGCTGATAAGGGTAACTCTATAGGAGGATTAAGAACAAAACCCTAGTTGACCGTCACGCACAATGCGCAAAATTAGGGTTGTTAAGCCTCTCATCAACGCTTACAAAACTAATTGAGGTATTTTCATCCCCAATTCAAGTCCTGCTTACCCAACTTACAAAGATATTCACAATCCCCTTTTCGTAACTGATTAGAAATCATATAGTGATAACTAGTTGTCAATTAGCTACCAAGAATTAAACTCAATTATTGGATAGATCTCTCAATAAGAAAAATAACCATAAGCATGCATTAATTTATAAAATAAGTTTCAAGAAGTTCAACATAGAAAGTTCTATAGAGAATTAGTTCCTAGCCATAAAGATGACAAGAACTAATTCCAAGTTCATCATGCAAAACCGAATTAAAGAAAAGAAAAGGAAAGAAATTACTAAGTTTAGGTCTCCAATCTCCTAGCAAGAAAATCTTGTGTTGTCAAGAAAGGGAATCCTAAAAACGCCTCCTTCTTTTCTCGCAGTTCGCCCAAAAATCCGCCAAAAGACCTAATTTTTCACGCGCGCCGCTGCCGCAGATAGCGCCGCGCCCGGTTCTCGCGATCCGTCGGGTGTTTGGCGCCACGGCCACGATATTCGCCAGATGAGGCGCCGTGGCGCTGAATCTTCTGTAGCTCCTCGGATGTTTGGCGCCGCGCCGCTTCGTCTTCGGTAGCGCGCGCCGAAGCTTCGCCCTTCGATAGTGGCGCCGCGCTGTTTTAAGCGCCGCGCGCCGATCTTCGCGCTTTCTCAATGATGGGCGCCGCGCCGCTTCGATTGCAGGAAGCGCCGTGGCGCTGGTCTGGATTTTTGCATTGTTCGCCACTTTCTGTTCATCTTCTGCATCTCTCTTTGCCCTCTTTTTGCTCCTTTTTCGCCATTTGGCCATTTTAACCACTTTGACTCAATAGAAAGAAAAACTATCCTAATACGACACTTATATGTGCAAAACGGGACAAAAGACTAACTAAAACAGACTCAAAAGGTGTATACAAAATACACCGATCAGTAGAGGTCAGGGTGGAGTTTATAGTTCTGGCGGTCCTTCGAACCGCGTAGATGACGTGACTACTGGGCAGGATCAAGAGGCAACATCGCATGTGGTTACAAGTATATTTCGATTCTTTTGAATCATACGTGCATTGATAGATTCAAATTTTTCCCTAGCGTATATGTTTTCCCTTGTTGCTAGTAGTTGTAATTGATAGAACCACCAGAGATAGAGATACCCTGATTAGTAAAGTGAAAAGTGAAGAACGTTGACAAGAATGATAAAGTGAACTGAGACTATAGTAGTGTAGGGTTCACAAGTTGTAATTACTCCATAGCAGTGTAAGACCGATAGTGGAGGATGTACAGTAGAAATACTTCGGCCTATATGACG
Organism: Przewalskia tangutica; assembly: GCA_029844215.1. Classification (NCBI taxonomy): domain Eukaryota; kingdom Viridiplantae; phylum Streptophyta; class Magnoliopsida; order Solanales; family Solanaceae; genus Przewalskia; species Przewalskia tangutica. The sequence continues at coordinate 114,359,668 of CM056718.1, forward strand.
AACCTCTAGTGAATAGGGGGATAGGGTGAGAAGTACATTGAGATAAAAGAGAAATTTATTTCAGGCTAAAAATGAGAAGTTAAGTGTGACGATGGGTCGGGTTGTGGACTCATTTTGGGTCAACCGATAGTATGGAATGGGGTGATGTCAGTTGGATATGGTCCCGCTATGTGATAGGGTCACGAGGATGCAAGGCCCAAATAATGGCTGAATTCAAGTGTCAAATCGTGGAGAAGTAATGATCCAAGACCAGCCCAAAAGCCAGAAATTATTGGTCTTCCGTCGAGGCATTCTGCCTTCCCAGCGCCGCGGTGCTGCCTGGGAGGCACCACGGCGCTTGACAACTAGTAACCAATGGCTAGACACTGCCATCAAGGCACCGCGGCTCTGGCTGGAGGTGCCGCGACACTCCGACGCCGCAGCTCCGACGGTGGTTGCGTCGCGTTCCTTCACGGCTCTGCGGTAATTTCCGACTCGTTTCATATTATTACACATCGTACACTTCCTCCTTCATTTACCAACGTGAAACACTTGTTATTTGGCCAATAAACATCTATCATTTCATATCTCAAACATTTCGTATACGTATCAATTCTCTTTTACTAAGAAATTTACGATCTTTGGTACAATGTTTGCACGTGTGTGGAAATGATGTTTCCGACGTGTGGGGCCCCAATTATTCAAGTCATAAATAATAGGATTATCTTTTATTCACGTCAACAAATTTCCAACAATCCCCTCTTGAAAGAGATTTTGGCGCACTCACATGGTGCCTTTCTAGTAATCTTTCGGCGGATCAATGTTGTATCCGGATAGGTAGCCGTAGCTTTGAACCCTCCATAGTAGAATACCATTGAACTCACTTACTGCGCGGTGAACGTGATGTCTTGAACCGTCAGTGTTTAGTGTAAGCCAAGACAACGGTACCAACACAACACATTTCTTTACTCTGTTCTTCTTTAAGGTTTTGTCCGTTTTAGCCGTGGACACGTCCTGGATTCTAAAGTGCGTTCATTCGAGGTGGTCAGTCCTCACTTAAATAGGTGGTCTCCTACAAGGTATTGTGCTATACCCCACTTCACAAGTGTTAGGTTCCAAAACCTTTAATTTTTACTCACTATGCAGATAGCACTTAATGTTTATCATGGGAACGACCTTGGATTCATGTTTCTATGAAGAAATTATTATCTGAAATGCTCTTGCTTCCATCGAAGCGCTCAACTGAACCTTTACGATTTAGTTTTTCCATTGAAATAATTCTTAGGATCTCCAGTCAGTAAGGTTGGGTATCCACTGTATCAGTTCTTATTGATTGGGTTTTAGGCCCATTCCCCTAAACAAGCAGATCATCTGATCTCTGGGTATACCCTTCGTCAAGGGATCTGCTATGTTTTTCTTAGATTTTATATAATCAATGGAAATAATACCTGAGGTAATCATCTGCCTAACTATCTTATGTCTCTGTCTGATATGACGAGATTTTTCGTTGTACATAGAACTCTGTGCCCTTCCTAGAGCCGATTGGATATCGCAGCGATCATTCTGTACAGTGTTTATCGCGACGCCAAAATCGGCCACATCGTGCCTTACCCCGCACCCTAGTGATACAACGCCGAGAAAACCAGGAAAATAAAACATGAATCATGAAACAAGAGATATAATAAATAAACAAAGCAACCAAAACAGCTTGCCTTCAAGATATACATAAAACCCAACAGCTTTAAACCTTTTACAACCCCGCCACAACAAAGCATGCACTTAAGATTTACAACAACTATGACGGACAGGCCCCGCCATACCCCGAATGTATAAGCATTTACGCACTGTGGTAACATACCAAAGATAAGCCTCCAAGGAACGAGCTTCCAATACGCCAAAGGTGATCCTAAAAGCGGGGATCGACAATGATGTACTTTTACTCGCAGATTTAACGCACTTCGGGCGAGGTCAAGATAACAGTACTAAGTATGTGAAATCAGAATATCAGAAATGAAATCATAATAGTCTATATAAAGCAGAGACATGTATGATGACCAAACTACGATATAACATATAACCAAGCATATCAAGACAGTGACTCACGCCTCCAAATTATCACTCGTGCGTGGAATTTCTTCCTCACCGCCGTAGCTTTATGATATAACAATACCAAGGATTATACATGAACACCATGTCCCACGTGTTATAAAACCGTGCAGACAAGTATAACTACCGATCCGACCGCACTAATAATACAATGCAACCAAAACACGGCCGACACGGCAAGCGCGAGAGCCGACCATCGGATACCAAGGCCGGTCACGCACCGACCGGCAAGTACGGGGTGACCACTGTGACCAAGGTCAGATTACGAAACTTCGTCACTATAATCGAACGGGCAAGTGCGAGGGTCGACTACCGATACCAAGGCCGAATCACCACGAGACGGCAGCACGAGAGCCGACCACCGATACCCAGCCGAACAAGAAGAAACCTCAACTACCAACCGCCTCTATCGAGACGCGGAACACGTAAAACACCACACTTGCACAACAAAGGCTATCATCACAAGCATAGGCAAGTTTCACAACAACAAGCATAGGAATGTTTCACCACAACAAGCATAGGCAAGTTTCACATCACTCAAAGTACCTTCATTTTATGCCAAAGTCCGGGTTTCAACCCTAAAGTACTACGTCCGTTAAATTCTTTAAAAGAGATCCATTACTTATCAAAGTCACCCGATACCCGTAGTATTAGAATGACCAACCCACATTCCTTTTCAAAATCAAGTAACAACATTCTTTTCCTAAGTTCCAGTTTGCCTAGTTTCAATTACTCAAGCTTCTCATTTTCAAATGGTTTCATAGTTCATAAACTTAATCACTTGATTCCTTGTTAGAACAATTGAGTAATATAAGTCTCACGTGAGAGTAGGTTATTCTTGTTTACAACATTCTTATTACAGCAGCCATGATCTAGAAAATGTAATATCATTTTGTCTCATCTTAGTTTCTATGCAGATGGAGGTTTCTACTGGTTTTAATACAATTCATCATTATTCAATACATTTTCCTTTATTAACGCTGCAGGGTCCTGTCGATACACATTACGATTTCCAAATCAAGAAACATTATCCTTTAAATAAAACCAAGTACTCATTACTCACGAATGAGGTTTCACACAAACATCCACATTAAAACAAATAAGTTAAGTCTCTTATCTTATAAGATCAAGTCTCTTAACTTCTAACATCAGTAAACTATTTTCTTTACCTTTCTTAAGACATTATACCTAACTCCCCATCAAGCTAGTATAACTCTTTTAAAACCTTTAAAACCAAGTGTTACTTCTCTTCAAAACGATTTAGAAATCTTTTGAAATACATCAAGTTCTTTATTATAACTAGCCGCTTATAATTCACACGCTTACCTTTTAAAACCACAAAGTATTTTCTTACCTACATAAAGTCGTTATAACCAACTTCCCATAAAGCCGTTATAACACTTTATGTTTTAAGAACAATCAAACACAGCTAACACATGTACGCCTACCGCATTACATAGTTCACACATATCATGCTAGAAGAGATAGGAAGAGGTTCACATACCTCGCGACGATTTAACGACAATAAGCAAAATGCTCCAAGTACTACAACCTTGCTAGCCCTTTCCACTCGAGTAGAATACGCTACTCTTAGTACTTTCACCTATAAAGGCCACAAACGCCTATTAAATCTTAAACACACGCTCCCATCTTTCTACGTAAAATTCGAAGACTCTCCCGCAACAGCGTAAATATCCGCCTCCATCGAGGTCGGCTACCAAGCCAACCCGGGGGGGGGTTAACACGGCAAACCGGACGCGTGCAATTCTACTACACAAGAATGCTACATAAGTCTCATCAGAATACAACCCTAGGTAATTACGATCAGCTTCTTCTCTTTATTATCCTTCTATGTGATTACTGCTCAATTCTTCATTCTTCAGCTTAAGTCAAAAGACATTGCCATAATACTAAGTTCATTCTATATATAGTATATAACACTATATATTCAACACTTATGTAATTTCCAATTACAATAGGGACAAGATATTTACCTCGATAAGCCCAAAATTATCCGAGTTTAAAGTCGCTCCCGAGCAAGGTTTAGCTCCTCCTCCGAGTGCTCCAATCCGCACTAAACAACCCTTAGAAGTTCTACGCAACTTCTACTCCATACTTCAACAACGGGTGAAGATTTTCCTTAGGGTTTCGTGTAGAGGCTAAGGAAAGTATAATCGTATTTTCCGGTTTTTCAGACAAAGGGTACTTTGGAAAGTACTACAAGGTATTTGGGCTAAAGTATTTTGGACATTATAACAATACTTAGAGAGTATTTCTATACCACAACAAAGTGGTATTATACGAAAACAACTAGGCTAGTGTGGGAATTTACTGCCAAGGCACCACCAAGGGAGCTCTCGCAAAGGGGAAAGGGGTGGTGGACGAATTTCACAAGGAGGAGGAAGAGAACTTCAAGACTTAGGCAATTTGTGGATGAAGAAAGTCTTCACAAAGGGAGCTATTTATAAGGCCAAGCAAAGGCCAACCAACGGCCAAGATCCATCCATGTGTTAGGCAAGTGTAAGGCCAAGATCAAGCCAAGTGCACCCACAAAACACTCCACAAAACACTCCACAAAACAAGCCACAAAACAAGGCACAAAAGGAGGGACCAATCGCCAAGGCCAAGCCTCCTCTTTGCCCAACGAGGGTGACAAGTGTCACCTCCCGCTTGTCCAAAATGTTCCGCCGCTCTAAAAATCCGCAAAAATACTAAATGACATAGCCGAATTTTCCCAACGTAAGTCGTGGAAACGCTTCGCCGAAAACGACTTATTCTGCACTGTGCCCAAATTTCAACCAAAGCCAATTCTTAAGGCAAAAATTTAATACGCACGCCTCACGCATATACTGAAATACGGTATAACATTCATCTCTTAGAAACATTCGCCCCGAATGTTCCTTCAAGGTCTCAAACAACAAAGCGCCAAGATAGTCTTCACCGCTATACGCATTTAAAACAATCATGCCACACCGCCACAAAACATACGCTCACTTTTCCCTTTCTCGTAGTACTCGCCACGAACACTGAACTCGTTCTAGTATCCGCATCACACTTCGCCAACGCTCGCTTTCCAACCCTCGAGTCACTACCTCCAAACTTGGTCATCTCACTAACCTCGATTTCCTAAGGCCATTCCCGCCTTCACGAACTGATTCTCGATCGAACGCATCCACGAACTCATACGATGGTCATCTAAACTTGGGCCTAGCACCTCGTGACCCTACCACCAAGCGACCACCTAACCGACCCACCCCAAACCGGTTACGGTTGACCCGCAAATGGTCCTCAACCCGACCCCAATCGCGCCAACTCTTGTTCCCGATCCTAACAATCTTACTATTTCACTTCATGAAAGCTACCACTTCCATCTCACACTACCCGGACTTACCCTTTTCACTAACTGTGTTTCTAAATCACACTTTTGCACAAAGCTATCCAAACATAACATTAAACACATCAACGACATCAATACAACAAAACTCTGAGGGTTAAGGATATACGAAACTAGGCGTTCAAGGACCGCTAAAATCGAACTCCCACCGCGACCTCTACCGGCCTTCCGGCACGAGCATCCCGCCTGCTACGGAAGGTGAAGAACCCGCAATCGCTTCTAGTAGTCCATGCTATCCTACCGCTACTCGGCCTGACAGCCTTCTGCCGATGGCCCCGCTGGCCGCAAAAATAACAATCTCCCGAGTTAGTACGACACTCTCCTTATGAAGCTTTCCACAACGCCACACCGAGACAAGGGCAACTCATCCGCGAGCACTCCCGCTTCCCCGAAAATCTGAAACTCAGGAGCCCCGACCGCTTCCCGAATATCCCGGGCGTCCCGGAAGCCGGGAGGACCACTCAGACCGACGGAGGTACATAACTAGTTCTGCCGAGGCGGTCCGCCTCGAAAGTCACCAAAGGACCTCGCTGCTCGCCCTCTTCGCGACTTTGGTCATTCCGCCGATTTATCCGCCTCACATCCAAGTGTATACGCCGCACGCGGCAATGTCCATGCCCTACCAAGAGCTACACCAACAACTCTCTCGCAAGGCAATCATCGAGCCTCAGAACATATCGGTGCACTCGATCCTCCATACTAGCTACTAACGCGGGACGTCACGCCAATGAGTCGAACTCCACATTGTACTCCCCAACCGCACGCCTGCTCGCCAGAACACCAAAAATCGCTTACCGAGCCCTCCTCATCCGGGAGGCAAGAAATGTGCAAGAAAGGCCTCTCGAGAACTCGCTCCATACCGCTGGAAGTGCATGCTCTCCCTCGACAGCTCCCAAGAATCAAACCACGATCATGCGGTATCACGCAGCTGATGTGAACCTAGGGCCACCGACTGATCTCCGATGCCTTGATCACTCACGATCCACAGAATCGCTTGATGAACTCCTGCGGATCATCCTCGTGCCTCGACCCATAAAACTCGCGCCTACAACTCGTAAAATCCCGTAGCCTCGAACTATCTGATCTAGGTGAACCATCGTGCATCGAATCGCCGCTGGCCCACTTATCCTCAAGTTCGCCACAACCCCGCCATTAATCGGGCCCACTCTTGTAACTCATCTCCTCTCGCTTCCGCATCGCGGATCGAGGCTCAGTATCGTGGTCTCGCCACGTTTACTCGCAGATCCTCTCGCCGCTTTGCCCTTCGGGCCCGTTGCCTTTCGCAGAGGCATAATCGTAAAAACGAAACACGCCGGAGGGTCCACCTTATCACACGCCTAAGGCACGATCTCGTAATGAGAAGAATGGAAACCAATCCTAAATGTCCTATAGCCTCGATTATAGATGTGGTGCACAACACACCGATAATCCACTTACTAGACACGGTTCAGACACTTTCCGAGGATTAATCGCTCGATACCACTTCGTGACGCCCGAAAATCGGGCACATCGTGCCTTACCCCGCACCCTAGTGATACAACGCCGAGAAAACCAAATGAAAATAAAACATGAATCATGAAACAAGAGATATAATAAATAAACAAAGCAACCAAAACAGCTTGCCTTCGATATACATAAAACCCAACAGTTTAAACCTTTACAACCCCGCCCACAACAAGCATGCACTTAAGATTTACAACAACTATGACGGACAGGGCCCGCCATACCCTCAATGTATAAGCATCTACTGCACTGTGGTAACATACCAAAGATAAGCCTCCAAGGAACGGAGTTTCCAATACGCCGAAAGGTGATCCTAAAAGCGGGATCGACAATGATGTACCTTTTACTCATGCAGATTTAACGCAAACGCCAAGGAGGTCAAGATAACAGTACTAAGTATGTGAAATCAGAATACAGTAAATGAAATCATAATAGTCTATATAAAGCAGAGACATGTATGATGACCAAACTACAGATATAACATATAACCGCTATATCAAGACAGTGGACTCACGCCTCCAAATTATCACTGTGCTGGAATTTCTTCCTCATCGGCTAGCTTATGATATAACAATACCAAGGATTATACATGAACACCATGTCCCACCTGTGTTATAAAACCGTGACAGACACGTATAACGACCAGATCCGACCGTACCAATAATACAAGGCAACCAAACCACGCAGCCGATACGGCGCAAGTGCGAGAGCCGACGACCGGATACCCAGGCCGGTCACGCAGCGGACCGGGGCAAGTACGAGGGCTGACCACCAGGACCAAGGTCAGATCACGAAACTTCGTCACTATAATCGAACGGGCAAGTGCGAGGGTCGACTACCGATACCAAGGCCGAATCACGAGACGGCAGCACGAGAGCCGACCACCGATACCCAGCCGAACAAGAAGAAACCTCAACTACCAACCCCTCTATCGAGACGCCAGAATACGTAAACACCACACTTGCACAACAAAGGCTATCATCACAAGCATAGGCAAGTTTCACAACAACAAGCATAGGAATGTTTCACCACAACAAGCATAGGCAAGTTTCACATCACTCAAAGTACCTTCATTTTATGCCAAAGTCCGGTTTCAACCCTAAAGTACTACGTCGTTAAATTCTTTAAAAGAGATCCATTACTTATCAAAGTCACCCGATACGTAGTATTAGAATGACCAACCCACATTCCTTTTCAAAATCAAGTAACAACATTCTTTTCCTAAGTTCCGCTTTGCCTAGTTTCAATTACTCAAGCTTCTCATTTTCAAATGGTTTCATAGTTCATAAACTTAATCACTTGATTCCTTTTAGAACAATTGAGTAATATAAGTCTCACGAGAGTAGGTTATTCTTGTTTACAACATTCTTATTACAAAGCCATGATCTAGAAAATGTAATATCATTTTGTCTCATCTTAGTTTCTATGCAGATGGAGGTTTCACCGGTTTTAATACAATTCATCATTATTCAATACATTTTCCTTTATTAACGCTGCAGTGGTCCTGTCGATACACATTCCGATTTCCAAATCAAGAAACATTATCCTTTAAATAAAACCAAGTACTCATTACTCACGAATGAGGTTTCACACAAACATCCACATTAAAACAAATAAGTTAAGTCTCTTATCTTATAAGATCAAGTCTCTTAACTTCTAACATCAGTAAACTATTTTCTTTAACTTTCTTAAGACATTATACCTAACTCCCCATCAAGATAGTATAACTCTTTTTAAAACCTTTAAAACCAAGTGTTACTCTCCCTTAAAAACGATTTAGAAATCTTTTGAAATACATCAAGTTCTTTATTATAACTAGCCGCTTATAATTCACATCGCTACCTTTTAAAACCACAAAGTATTTTCTTACCTACATAAAGTCGTTATAACCAACTTCCCATAAAGCCGTTATAACACTTTATGTTTTAAGAACAATCAAACACGCTTAACACATGCACGCTCACCGCATTACATAGTTCACACATATCATGCTAGAAGAGATAGGAAGAGGTTCACATACCTCGCGACGATTTAACGACAATAAGCAAAATGCTCCAAGTACTACAACCTTGCTAGCCCTTTCCACTCTCGAGTAGAATACGCTACTCTTAGTACTTTCACCTATAAAGGCCACAAACGCCTATTAAATCTTAAACACACGCTCCCATCTTTCTACGTAAAATTCGCAAAGACTTCCCGCAACAACAGAAATCTCCTCCTTCTATCGAGGTCGGCTACCAAGCCAACCAGGGGTTAACACGCCTAACCGATGCGCATAATTCTACTACACAAGAATGCTACATAAGTCTATCAGAATACAACCCTAGGTAATTACGCTCGATTCTTCTCTTTATTATCCTTCTACGTGATTACTGCTCAATTCTTCATTCTTCGTGCTTAAGTCAAACGACATTGCCATAATACTAAGTCCAGTTCTATATATAGTATATAACACTATATATTCAACACTTATGTAATTTCCAATTACAATAGGGGGACAAGATATTTACCTCGATAAGCCCAAAATTATCCGAGTTTAAAGTCGCTCCCGAGCAAGGTTTAGCTCCTCCTCCGAGTGCTCCAATCCGCACTAAACAACCCTTAGAAGTTCTACGCAACTTCTACTCCATACTTCAACAACGGTGAAGATTTTCCTTAGGTTTCGTGTAGAGGCTAAGGAAAGTATAATCGTATTTTCCGGTTTTTCAGACAAAGGTACTTTGGAAAGTACTACAAGGTATTTGGGCTAAAGTATTTTGGACATTATAACAATACTTAGGAGAGTATTTCTATACCACAACAAAGGGTATTATACTAAAACAACTAGGCTAGTGGGTACTCCACTGCCAAGGCACCACCAAGGGGAGCTCTCAGCAGGGGAAAGGGGTGAGGACGAATTTCACAAGGGAGGAGGAAGAGAACTTCAAGACTTAGGCAATTTGTGGATGAAGAAAGTCTTCACAAAGGGGAGCTATTTATAGGCCAAGCAAAGGCCAACCAATGGCCAAGATCCATCCATGTGTTAGGCAAGTGTAAGGCCAAGATCAAGCCAAGTGCACCCACAAAACACTCCACAAAACACTCCACAAAACAAGCCACAAAACAAGGCACAAAAGGAGGGACCAATCGGCCAAGGCCAAGCCTCCTCTTTGTTGCCCAACGAGGTGACAAGTGTCACCTCCCGTTGGTCCAAAAATGTTCACGCTCTAAAAATCCGCAAAAATACTAAATGACATAGCCGGAATTTTCCCAACGTAAGCTGTGGAAACGTTTCGTCAGAAAACGACTCTATTCGGCACTTGTGCCCAAATTTCGAACCAAAGCCAATTCTTAAGGCAAAAAAAATTTAATACGTACGCCCTCACGTACATACTCTGGAAATACGGGGTATAACATTTATCCCAATATGGGATATCCTCTAAAAAGTCATGAAGTCATTCAGCTTCTTCTCTTGCTTTGTCTAAAGTGATAAATTCTGACTCCATCATGGATCGGGCGATGCAAGTTTGCTTAGAGGATTTCCAAGACACAACCCCACCACCAATTGTAAATATATACCTACTGGTGGACTTGGTGTTCTCTAAATCAGATATTCAGTTTGCATCACTGTACTCCTTTAGTACAACTGAATATCTCGAATAGTGCAACCCGTAATCTTGCGTGTATTTTAGGTATCGTAGTACCCAATTTAACGTTTTCCAGTGATCATCACTCGAATTACGGGTGAACCTAGCCAACTTGTTGACTGCATAAGCGATATCAGGTCGAGTGCAGTTTGTGATGTACATCAAACTACCAATCACCTGCGCATAACGCTCTTTGCGTACAGGCGCACCACCATTTTTATTAATCTTTTGATTTATATCCAATGGTGTCATTACCGACGAACTGTCTAACATCTCAAACTTCTTCAACACATCCTCGATGTAGTGAGATTGAGATAAGACTAGTCCGTCAGATATCTTAGAGATCTTGATCCCTAAGATAACATATGCAATACCCATATCTTTACTGTCAAAACATTATTTCAACATGTTCTTAGTCTCTAGGATCATCCTAGGACTGCTCCCTGTGATCAACATATCGTCTACGTAAAGGTATATCATGACAAACAAGTCGATATTTCCTTTCGTGTAAACACATTTGTCACACTCATTAATGGCGAACCCTTTTGATAGTAAGGTAATATCAAACATCTTGTTCCATTTCTTTGGGGCCTGTTTCAGCCAGTATAGAGATTTGACAAGCCGACAGACTTTCTTCTCTTGTCCTGGAACCACATACCCCTCGGGTTGGTCCACGTAAATATTTTCTTCCAAATCACCATTTAGGAAGAATGTCTTGACATCCATTTGAATAATTTCAAGATCCCACAAAGCGGTGATAACTATGAACATATGTATGGATGTCATTCGAGACACCGGAGAATAGGTGTCAAAGTAATCAAGGCCCTCCTTTTGTCGATAGCCCTTGACTACCAACCTGGCCTTGTACTTGTCTATATACCCATCTGCTTTCAACTTCCGTTTGAGTATCCATTTACAACCCAACGACTTGTTTCCCGGAGGAAGATCAACCAACTCCCAAGTATAGTTGTGCAGAATGGAGTCTATCTCACTTTATATAGCTTATTTCCAGAACGGTTCTTCTGGAGTTGATAATGCTTCAGCAATTGTCGTGGTTCATCATGAACCATATAAGCTGCAAAGTCCAGACTGAAGGACTTATCCATCCTGGCCCGTTTGCTTCGCCTTGGTTCCATCTCTGGACCTTCCAAGTCCTGAGAATCTGGAATACTAGATTCTAGATAATTAGTCACTTCAGAGTTCACTATATCTGAACGTCCTAGATCCAGGCAGTCAACGACTCCTGGATCTTGAAAGTTTTGTTCATAACTTCGTTTGCACGAGGTTATATCTCTTTCCTTACTAGGAAATGAGTTTTCAAAGAAACTAGTGTTTCTTGATTCCATGATTGTACCCACATGAATATCTGGTACATCTGACTAATGCACTAAGAAGCGATAAGCACTATTGTTATTTGCATATCCCATGAATATGCAGTCTACAGTCTTAGGCCCAATCTTGACCTGTTTTGGCTTAGGTACTACTACCTTGGCGAGACAATCCCACACCTTCAAGTATTTGTGGGTGGGTTCTTTCCTTTCCATAGCTCCTATGAAGTCTTGTTCTTACCTTTATGTGAGACTCGGTAATTTTATTGGAGGTAAGGACAACTTCTCCCCACATGTGTTGGGGAAGACCTGAATTGATGAGCAACACATTCATCATTTCCTTTAATGTATGATTTTTGTGTTCAGCAACACCATTAGATTGAGGTGAGTAAGGACCCATAGTTTGATGACAATATTCTTCAAAAGGCGCAACATATTCTCCCCTTCTATCGCTACAGATTGATTTAATCCGTCCGCTTAGTTGATTCTCAACTTCTGTTTTGTAGTGTTTGAATACTTCAAAGGCTTCATCTTTATTTTTTAGTAAGTGAATGTAACAATACCTTGTGCTATCATCTATGAAAGTCATGAAGTACTTGTTCCCCCCTTTAGTTTGTGTGAACTTCAAATCACATATATCGGTATGTATGAGTTCTAGAGGAGTGATTTCCCTTTTGAGAGATCTAAATGTACTCTTTGAAAGTTTTGTCTCTACGCACACCTCACAGTTACGTTGAGGGTTTACATCGATAGACGACTACAACTCCAACTTTACTAATCTTTGGATAGATTGATAGTTTATATGTCCTAATCTATGATGCCATAAATTAGAAGACCCAAGCATATAAGTAGAAGGATCAATTTTATTAATAGTAGTAGCAGACGACATTACAGATATAAGATTAACTTTAAAGAGGCCTTCACAGACGAAGCCCCTTCCTACAACGTTCCATTTTTAGCGACTACAAATTTATTGGCCTCAAATACTAGCCTAAAACCAGCATTTACCAACAAAGGTCCAGAAATTAAATTTCTTCGAATTTCTGGGACATGCATCACCTCCTTCAGAGTAAGCTCCTTCCCAGAGGTCATTTTCAGGATCACCTTTCCTACCCCCAGCACCTCTGAAGAAGCATTGTTGCCCATAAACAATTTCTTATTCATGACTGGTGTATATGTGGAGAAGGCGTCTTTGTTGGAACAGATGTGACGGGTAGCACTTGTGTACATCCACCACTGCATAGGATTTTCAACGAGGTTGGCTTCAAGTACCACCGCTGAAAAATCCTCAATCATATCATCTACGAGTGTGTCTTCGACGATGTTAGCCTTAGCCTTGCCCTTGGCCTTTTCTTTATTCTCATTCTTGAGTTTGTGGCAATCCTTGGCCATGTGACCAAGTTTACCATAGTGATGGCGATTCCCTTTAAACTTTCCAGTTGTTGGGCCCTTACCGTCTTTCTAGAACTTTCGCTTCTTGCTTGAGTTCCCTTTGGGTTCCGCCAGATTCACCTTCGCCTCAGTGAGTTTCTTCCCCTTTGGCATGTCCTTCTTATTATCCTCCTGAATCTGCAGTTTGATAATAAGTTCATCTAAGGTCATCTCTTTCGTTTTGAGTTTTAGGTAACTCATAAACTCATTCCACGAGGGAGGTAGCTTCTCAATTAATGAGACAACCAAGAATTGCTCATTAGGCTTCATTCCTTCCAAATCCAGATGATGTAAAATCATTTGAAATTCCTGGACTTGGGACATCACTGTCTTGTTGTCCACCATTTCAAATTTCAGAAATTTCCCAACGATGAACTTTTTAGCACCCGCATCTTGTGTGTTGTACTTCTTCTGCAGTTTATCCCACAACTTTTTGGCAGTGCCAACGATGCAATATACCGTGTAAAGAGGATCGGATAAATAGTTTAGGATATAGTTCCGATAAAAGAAATCACTATGACTCCAAGCATCTAGAGTCATTTTCATGCCATTAATATCATGTATATCTTGGCCCCCTCCCGCCATTTCATTAGGCTGAGGGTCCACTTCATCTACAACTTTGGAGGATCTTTGGTTAGGAAACGAGACTTTCCCATAACCGTCAGAAAGTATAGCATCTTTTGCTGCCATCTTTTGAAATTTGTGCCCATGAATTTCTTTGGGTGTTCATAGTGGAAACCGACGGGTGGTGGAACGAGAGCGTTCCCATGAATAACGGAAAAGGCCTTGGGAGCGCCTTGAGAAACAGTGGGATTGGCACTAGTTGTGCCTTGAGCAGTGGTGGTAAAGGCATTGGAGTTGCCTTGAGCAGTGGCAGATGTTTCAGTGTTAAATTGATTTCCTCCAGTCATCTTGTTGTTTCTAACAACGAATATTGTCTTAAGATTGTGAGTTACAATTGCGGATACAATTATATGGGAAAGTAAGCAACAACAAGTTTGGTTACAAATCTGGAAAAGAACAAATAAAATGGTTTGTTGAGTCGATTGATATTCAATCTGTCCTTAAGATAATATTTTCCCGCATGAATCCCTTAACGGCTATTGGCAACTTGTCTCCCAAGATAAAATAGCAACAAACAATTGAGCAAAGGATAACTCAGGTGTTTACTATAAAAGAAGAACTTTAGAGTGCATGAAAGAAAGCAAGAGAGGAAGAAGTATTCAGATTTCAAGTGTGTTCTTCAAATGAGCATTGAGCTCAATTTATAGTGTGTAGAAGATGACTTTCCATCTAGCCAAGTAATGGCCATCAATAGCCACGTCATAGAACTTATTGAGGGGGTGTAATTAAGCCAAATAATGGCTGAATTCAAGTGCCAAATTGTGAAGAAGTAATGCTCTAAGACCAGCCCAAAAGTTAAAAATTCTTGGTCTTCCGTCGAGGCATTCTGCCTTTCCAGCGCCGTGGCGCTGTCTAGGAGGTGCCGCGACGCTTGACAACCAATAATTAATGGCTAGACACTGCCATCAAGGCACCGTGGCTTCGACGGTGGTTGCGCTGCGGCCCTTCATGGCTCCGCAACAATTTATGACTCGTTTCATTTTATTACACATCGTACACGTCTTCCTTCATTTACCAACGTGAAACACTTGCTATTTGGCCAATATCGTCTATCATTTCATGTCTCAAATATTTCGTATACGTACCAATATCTCTTTCACTAAGAAAATTTACGATCCTTGGTACAATGTTTGCACGTGTGTGGAAATGACGTTTCCGATGTGCAGGACCCCAATTGTTCGAGTCATAAATAATAGAATTAACTTTTATTCACGTTAACAAATTTACAACAAAATATATAACTACTTAACCTTCATTTGTTCTATACGAATTTTATGGAACTGTTAAGTTCATGTTGTTGGAAATTTACTAATGTAGAATTAAGTTTATTCCATTATTTATGACTCGAACAATTGGGACCCCGTACGTCGTAAACGTCATTTTCACACATGTGCACTTGTAGTGCCAAATATCGTAAATTTTATTAGTGAAAGAGATATTGATACGTAAGTAAATGTTTGAGACATGAAATAATGGACGGTTTTTGGTTAAATGACGAGTGTTCCACATTGGTAAATGGATGAAGAAGTGTAAGATGGAAACGGGTCAGAAAAAGGGCCTAGTTGGTCTTTTGGCCTATTGGAGACGCGCCTCCGAAGCCTAGGCGCTACCCAGGCAGTGTCTGTGCGACGGAAGTCCAAAAGTTTGGCTGATTATGAAGACGTTTTGGAGCATTGAAATGTCAGTTTTTACTCCATAACTAAACCATTATTTGGTTGCATTAGTTGGTGGATTAAGTGGTCATTACATGACACTTAAATGACCATTACATGGGCACTTGAAGAGGCTTTCTTACACTCCTATAAATTGAGGCATTTGACTAAATTGTTCAACACTCTAAACTTGAAGTTCACACTTACACTCAGATCTCTGATCTTCTTCTTCTTTAAGCACTCTTTCAAAAACTCAAGGTTCTTCTTTTAGTAAACACTTGAGTTTCCTTTGCTCATTTGTTTGATGTTGTTTTATCTTGGAGACAATTTCCCATTAACTTAAAAGGATATATATGGGCCAATCTTGTCTTAAGGACAAAGTGCTAACACTCGACTCAAAACAATTGTAATAAGTAGGAATTTAGTGTCTCTTGGTTTCAGGTTCTCAAGACTCAAGGAGCGTTCGGCAGTTGGAACAAAGATCTAAGACTCCAAGACTAATTTAAGAACGAAGATCAAGATCTCAAAAGCTTGTGGTTGACACAATCATTATCTTCTACCGGTATGTCGCTGTTGTTGTAATACTTATAGTTTACCCTTTCGAAGCACTTGTAATAGTTGTTTACTATTCCCGTACATCCATTATTTTTCCAACAATCTTAAGACAAGATTTGTATTAGTGCTCGAAAGATGTTTGCCAGCAAATATGGTCCCAAATCTGATTGTGGTTTCTTATTGAAACCAATTCTATTGACAGTTCTATTAACAGTTCAAACACTATCTCTGTCAACAACCGTGCTTTCAGATCTGGTCCTAGTTTTGGGTCTCTCTTTAACAATAGTTACAAATCTGTCTCCATCAAAGGTGGGATCTCTGTCTCTGATGTTGAGCTTCAAGATACTACTGATAGTCATGCTGGTACGGCTAAGGATCAAGGAAGAGTTGGAGTCACCGCTCCCGAGGGTGGTGGAAACAAGCGCCCACGAGAGGTGGAGGATATCAATTGGGACAAAAGGAGAAGGTTGAATATGATGTTCTATCTTGCAGAAGAAGGTCTATACTTGTCCCAGACAAGGAATCCGAAGATGGGTTAAGTAAACTTTATTTTTTGTCAATAAAGAGATTGAATGATGTCTGAATAAAATGAGTAAATTAAGTCTAGGAATATGAAGTGGTTTCGTTAAAAACTTATATTCCCTACACTTTAAAATCAGAAGTTTAATCTCACCTACCTTCCCGATTAACGATTGGACTGTTAGAAACAATAGCTTAAATAAAAGTTATGGACTTAGGTTGTAATAAAATTGGAATTATGGACAATCCTAAGTAAGCGCCAGAAATTTCCCTGGGCACCAATAACAAGGGAAGAGGACTAAAGACAAACCTGTCACCATTTCCGACAGAAGATCATTCATTTGACAGGATGGTATTAGACACTCAGTCATACAAAGCCTACGAGCGACTGGAGTGGGCCAAAATTTACAAGTCTTAAATGATATGAAGGCCAAAAGAAAGGCAGAAAAGAAATTGGACACTCAGTCTTCCAAGGAAACTGGAGTGGGCCAGACTATCTAGATCACATATGATCCGACTATGGCCTAAACACGGGCAAAAGATTGTTCATTTGAAGAAACGTCACCTCTAAAGTAGAAAGTGTTGGAGAGGTTGTCCACCAGAAGACTTAAGGGAATGGGATCACTCTAAAAATAGGTGATACATATCCCAAACTTTGTTTTAGGGACGCTGTTGGTCAAACTAGTTTGAGTGTAGTCCAACAGGTCTGTAATAACTAAGAATGGTATAGTATGTTTGTAGCCAAACGAATTATGTGTTTGTAATTCGTGCATCTATGACATCATAAGTTAATACACGTTAAATAGAAAGTCATTCAAGGTCTAACTAAGTTGAGATTGTTGCTTTCTGTCGACATAAACCCTGAAAATGAATGTGAGGTAGGCGAAGAGGAAAAATCACCTTTCTATTCCGTCAAAAGGAATAGCGAAAGAAGTATTTCTCCTCTATGACTTAGTCACACCTACATGGGTGTTTAAAGCTTGTACAAAATAGAGGGGGAGACAAGTACATTGTGACCTTCATTGATGATGGTACAACGTATTACATCCTTTTTTTGTTGAAAAACAAATATGAAGTTGTTGAAGTGGATAAGCGCTACAAAGCAGAAGTTGAAAATTAACTAAGCCTACAGATTGAGGAATTCGTAGTGATAGAGGGGGAGAATGCGAATCGCCGTTCATCAAAAAACTTATCCTTACTCACCTCAATCTAACGGTGTTAGCCAAGCGCAAAGTCATACGCCAAAAAATATGTGAGGCAAGACGATCCTTACCACTAATGTGATTCTCAAAAGAACTCCGCATAAGGAAAAGGATAACCCTCTATGTGAAACAAGGGAAGGATCCCACCTACCAATGTTGTGATGTGGGGTGGCTTGGTAGAGAATGGAATACCGAAATAGGTCAAGTTGGACCTAAGACTGTAGATTGCATATCCACTGGATCTGCAAATAACAATAGTGCTTATCGCATCTTGGTGTCAAAGAATGCTAAATTCTTTGAAGATTCATTGAGAAGGAAAAAAAAGTGATTACTCGAGATTAACAAGAACACGCGAGTGCCTTACTGTCCAGAACTAGTGTTCCAAATATACAGGACTCAGAAGTTGCTGACTATCTGGAACTTAATATTTCAGTCAGGGATTCTAGATGTTGAACCGAGATGGAGCAAAGAGGGGACAAAGACTTATTCTAGGCCTTCTAGCTTATATGGTTAAGAAATAAACCATGGACAATTAACAAAGAATTGTCAACTCCAGGATCACGAGTGCCTGACTCGAGATTAACAAGACTTATTCTAGGCCTTCTAGCTTATTTGAAGATAATTTTCTTTGAGAAGGAAAAAGAAGTGATTACTCGAGATTAACAAGAATCCACGAGTGCCTGACTGTCCGGAACTAGACGTTCCAAATATACAGGACTCGGAAGTTGCTAACTAT
Source organism: Przewalskia tangutica (assembly GCA_029844215.1). Taxonomy (NCBI): domain Eukaryota; kingdom Viridiplantae; phylum Streptophyta; class Magnoliopsida; order Solanales; family Solanaceae; genus Przewalskia; species Przewalskia tangutica. Next base: position 114,378,323 of record CM056718.1, read on the forward strand.
CTGGAACTTAATATTCCAGTCAGGGATTCTAGATGTTGAACTGAGATGGAGCAAAGAGGGGACAAAGACTTGTTCCAGACCTTCTAGCTTGTATGGTTGAGAAATAAATCATGGACAATTAACAAAGAATTGTCAACTCCAGAATCACCGCTTTGGAAAGAAGCTACACAGAGAGAAAAAGATTCCATCAGATAGAACCATACTTATGTAATGGTTGACCTTCATCCGGGAAAAGAACCTTTGGGTCGTAAAAGTAGACACTCAAATTGAGTGCAAAGTAGATGGATCTGCTGAAGAGTATAAGGCCTCGACTATGTTGACACATTCTCCCCTGTGAGTAGCTTAACGTCCAGGGCCACTGCAGTCTTACGTGACATGGATGTTTAGACAACCTTCCTAATCGGAGAGTTGGTTTTGTGAATTGTTGGGCTTCTTCCTGAACTTCCGTTTTGGTCCCTGAAATGTTTACATTTTGGTCCTGAAAGTTTTAGATAAAATAGAAACAATGAATTTGACGACAAAAACATTGACTCTGAAGTTAGAAAGTGTCACGCCCCGACTTTTCTCAAGTCTTTACTTAGGGCGTGATGACACCTGGATAACTATTACTTTCCAGGAGCACCACTAATGCTCTTTATTTCGAAATTCAGACGTGTATATTAAATGCGAAAATAGTATCAATAATAACAGTAAAGAAATCTGTTTATGAATTTAATTAAATCATAACGCGAGTCCATGCTCGTGCAAATACTGTTTCTACATTGACGTAATGACAGTGATTATTCTAAGTTTGAAAGGAGACAATCCCACATGGGCATTTTCCGAGATACTGAAACTTAACCTTTCAACTACATACTAAACGTGACAAGTACCTGTTAGGCGATTTCTACATGCTCACGCAGGTGTATGTATCGTTACAAGTAATATAGTCTTGTAAGACCGAGTTTATCGTCCACGAAGACTGGTTTCTAATTACCGAACGTCTATTCTAGGTTATCTATTTGGAAAACGATAATTAATTTGGGTTTTTATCTAACTACTAGAATAATTGCAAGAAGTAAACTAAATTGTTGAGGTTTAATCAATTATGACGGAATTAGGGCTTCTAATATCCTCGACTATCCACTATTTTCAATCCCTAATGTAACTAGAATGACTTCTTTTTCTACGTTAAGATATCGGTTAACTAGACTGTCTTATATTCCGGTTAAGATATATAATTGCTCAACCCCAGTGCATAATCCTTCTATATTTCTATGATAGGATTTACCACATAGGATGATTAATAACAATAACCTATAATGCTACACAAGTATCGGGGTACTTTCGTCCGCGATTTTAACCTATGTCTATTCAATTACAGCATATCTGAATCTCTCCTCTCGGTTCTTGATTCGAAATCATATAGATTTTGATAATTAATGGCCAGTTAACTATCAAATATTCATACCAATATTGAATAAATCTTAATCAAGTGAAGAAGAAATCAAATTAATGCATTAATTCATGAAATAGAGGTTCAAGTGATTCAATAGGAAAGCCCTAATAAAGTGTTTAGCTCCTAGCAATAGTCATGCTAAGAACTAATACAAATACCAACATAAACTGAATTGAAAACTAAAGAAAGAAAAAATACTTATAACTAGGTCTCCAATTTGTCTTCAATTGTGTTCTGTGATAGAATGGAATCCCTCCTCAATAGAATAATCCCTAGGGCTTAAGTATGCTGAAATTTCGTCCAACCTGGACCATTCTGCCCTTGGCCAATTTAACTTCGGAATTGAATTTTCCGCCTCTGCGCCTCTGCGCTGCTTTGCCTTCGTCCGAATCTCTAATTTTTAACCTTTTTGCCTCGAAACCCTCCTTTTATGCCCGCTTTTCGCCATTTTGCCTTTTTGAACCACTGTGACTCAAAAGAAAGAAAAATGACCCTAACACTACACTTATTTAAACGAAAACGAGGAAACTACTAACTAAAAATGACTCAAAAATGTATACAAAATACGCCTAACAGTACCAAGTCCGAAGCAATGGATTAGGTACAACAAAAAGGTTGCGGGACGATCGCTAGCATGATATGGAGTCTTTCCTCTATCACGCTTTCCTGAAACATGTTAAATAAAGAGTAAGACCTACCATTCGGGGCTGAGTGAGAACCTTACCCTGCAATTCAAAGTAACCTCACAATTCCAAGTGCAATCACATTATAACATAATAAACATGTTGCAAAAACATATTAGGTTACAACACCTTTATCATACAAGTATGCAACATCTCCTCTCCACTTCTTATAGGAAATTCTTAACTTATCTAACATTTCATTTTATCCCGTATCATACGTTAAGACATTCTCTTGCATTTATACACTTGTTGCATTTACATATTTGTGAACGCGTATTCACTTTACATATTTATTGCGGCGTGCAACCCGATCCAATGTATTTATATATTTGTGAACACGTATTCACTTTACATATTTGTTGCGGCGTGCAACCCGATCCAATTTATTTACGTATTTGTGAACACGTATTCTCTTTACGTATTTGTTGCGGCATGCAACCCGATTCAATGTATTTATATATTTGTGAACACGTATTCACTTTACATATTTGTTGCGGCGCGCAACCCGATCCAATGTATTTACGTATTTGTGAACACATATTCACTTTACGTATTTGTTGCGGCGTGCAACCCGATCCAATGTATTCATATATTTGTAAACACGTATTCACTTTATATATTTGTTGCGGCGCGCAACCCGATCCAATGTATTTACGTATTTTTTGCGGCATGCAACCCGATTCAATGTATTTATATATTTATGAACACGTATTCACTTTACTTATTTGTTGCGGCGTGCAACCCCGGTCCAATGTATTTATATATTTGTGAACACGTATTCACTTTACATATTTGTTGCGGCGCGCATCCCGATCCAATGTATTTACAAATTTACACGTAATCACTTTACATATTTTTCAGAAGGTCAAATAAATAATATTCTCTTTTTCAACGTTCTGCCTTTCATACTTTTAATGGTTATAACTCTTTAACCCTAGCTTCAACCAAGGTGTTTCTTATGCTGAAACTAAGGTAACACGGGGAACTTTCGTTGTACCAAATTTCCTTCGAAAATACTTTGGGTAACTAGCACAAATTTATCTGCAAAACAGCCACATGAAATTTGTTTCGCCAAAATTTCTATTAAACAGGACCAAATTTTAAAATAGTCATAACTTCTAATCCGTAAGCCCGTTCGAGCCCCGAAAAATATCAAAACGACGAGAACATATATTTATATTTCTCCATGTGAACCATCCACTCAGATTCTCTACCATTTGGTACAGTTTTCCACATTTATGTACTGCCTTCCCGGATTTCGATAGGTCCGAGACAGAAACTTCAAACTACAATAACTCTCAACTTGTAAGTCTGTTATATCCCTCTTTGCCTCAATCTGACCTTCACATATATATCTACAACACTTTCAAATTTCACCAAATTCTAACAAGTATAACCTAGTGAAAATAGGTTGTAAAGTTTTGCCTTCCCGAGTTTCATTCAATCTGAGGCAGAAACTTTAAACAGCGATAACTTTCAATACGTAAGTCGTATAGACCCCCGTAAAGTCTCAAAATGTCCACAACATATAAATATAGAACTTTTAATTAGAACAAATTTTTAGATTCTTCATCGATTTGTACAGTTTTACGTTTTAGCGTCCTGCCCTTCTGGATTCCGATAAATCCGAGGCAGAAACTTTAAACTATGGTAACTCCTAAACCGTAAGTCCGTTTTATGCCCTATTTATCTCAATCTGATCATAACAGAGAGGTTTACAACAATTCCGAATTTCATTCAATTCTAACAAGTATAACTTATTGAAAACAATTCATAAAGTTCATGACCCACCTAGTTGTTTAAACAATCAAAAGTGCATTATTTCTTTTCAACATTCTTATTCTAACATGTATTGAAATTAGAATAATGGATTTTACCAAGAATTTCTGAGTGAGAAAACTCATCTTGTAAGTGTGAAAATGATTGTTCGGTTGCTAAAAGTGACCCTTGCTCCCTAGTATTTTTTATTCTTGTTCTTCTTGCCTTCTTGATATTTTTCCAGATTTGTTTTCATCTTATTCACTTGTCTTTTTTTCTGATTTTCTCATCTTTGTGCTAGGTACTTTGTTTGTGTATAAGTACAATGTATAGGTTAGATGGTTGTATAACCTATGAGAGGGAGAAAGAGTTGAGAAAGATGAAAATGTGGAGGGGAAATGTGCATGTATGGCTCTTAATGCCATTACTATCATTTTTCCTAAATGCATATTGTGGCCCTTAATGCCATTATAATATAGCGATAGAAGGACTGTCACACCTAGAATGCTCTTTTGTGCATATCCTTCATGTTTATGTATTTGATAAGATGCTTCTCCTCAAGTACTTAATGTAACACTTTTTTTTACACTATATCCTATGTTTACTCTAGGCTAATAAATATAGTGTGGAGATCTTTCTTCTTCTCGTTATACAATTTTCTGTCTTACACGATAACAATTTGGAAATGCCATCGGGGAATGATTTCTTCTAATATTTTTCCACCACACTCTTGCATCATCCATAGTTTATCGTTGCACATCCCCTTCTACAATCCTTTCAAGAAGGTAGTATGAGAACCAAGCCTTTGAAAAGACTCAAGATAGGCACGAGAAGAGTATGAAAGAAGTGAAACTGTTTAGGATGTTATTCCGTTCACTTATTACTAAGGTGGCGCGCACACCGTCGCAATAAGTAATCGTTCAAACACCCAACTCAAAGAAAGTTCCTAAAATCTTTTAACCTGGTTTAGATTTGATACCAACTTGTCACGCCCCGACTTTTCTCAAGTCTTTACTTAGGGCGTGATGGCACCTGGATAATTATTACTTTCCAGGAGTACCACTAATGCTCTTTATTTTGAAATTCAGATGTGTATATTAAATGCGGAAGTAGTATCAATAATAACAGTAAAAAAATCTGTTCTCAATTAGCCAATCTTCAGGATAATCTATTGCATCCCAGCTTATAGGTCTCCTAGTAGTAATCTTGGACCTTTTGGCTAAATTAGTCTCAATCAAGACTGTTTTTCTATTTCTTTTGTCATCCATAATCCTACAGTTTGGATTCATGGTATCTAACACACGGAAATAAATATGATAACAGATACACATAACTTTTGTTTCAGGCATGTAATTATACCCATTAGCTTTTACATATAAAGTTAAAGCATGCAATATATTTGGATCAGATAAAGATAAAGTAAGGTTTGGTCTGACATTAAAATATACTAGGCCATAGGCTAAACTTGACTGCATAGCACTCATAAGAGATTGTTTCCAGTTGAGGTTTCTGGCATTCTTAGGACAGTCATAAAACTTTCAGGAAAACCTTCTAAGGTTAATGGTTTAAAAGCAATTTGCACTAAACCTATATGCAGAAATTTGTAATGCAATTTTTGGTACCTTTCGATATCATCGTCAGAAAATAACTGAATAGTTTTTTCCCGATTATCCATTTGGACTGACTCTTCAATAGTCTTAATAACATGACGATTTCGAAGATTTTCAAATATGCCGAAATTATAAATTTCTTTTGTGGCTACAAATGGAATAGTCCACTTGTTAAGAGCATCAAGCTGCTGAGGAAGTTCATACTCTTCCTTTCTAGCATTTTTAATAGTATGCTTATAATTTTTTAAAATATTAATTTTAGAATGAATATTGTCTAAGGATACTCTTAAATAGTATGGCTCTGATACCACAATATATTACATGCTTTAACTTTATATGTAAAAGCTAATGGGTATAATTACATCCTGAAACAGAAGTTATGTGTATCTGTTATCGTATTTATTTCCGTGTGTTAGATACCATGAATCCAAACTGTAGGATTATGGATGACAAAAGAAATAGACAAACAGTCTTGATTGAGGTCTAAAAATGTCAATAACAGACAAATATAGAACTTTCATTTTGAACAAATTTTCAGATTATTTACCGAGTTGTACAATTTTGCGTATTGGTGTTCTGTCTTTCCGGGTTTCAGTCAATCCGAGGCAGGAAATTCTAACTATGATAACTCTTAAACCGTAAGTACGATTCATCTATTCTTTCGCTCAATATGATCATAACAGAGATTTGTACAACACTTCCAAATTTCACTTAATTCTAAGAAGTATAACTTAGTGAATACAGTTCGTAAAGTTCATGACTCAACTAGTTGTTTCAACAATCACAAGTTCATGATTTCTTTTCAACATCCGATTCATATTCTAACATGTATTGAACTTAAAATAAAGGATTTCACTAAGAATTTCTGTGTGAGAAAACGCACCTTGTAAGCGTGAAAATGATTGTTGTTCGGTTGCTACAAGTGATCCTTGCTCCCTAGTATTCCCTAAATTTTGTTCTCATTCCTCTCTTGATATTTTCCAGATTTTTCCTCTTCTTGTTCACTTATTTTTTTCTGATTTTCTATTCTTTGTGCTAGGTATTTTATTTGTGCCAAGTACAATGTATAAGTAGAAGTGTTTCTATAACCTATGAGAGGTGGAAGGGTAAGAGTTGAGGGGAGTTAAGAGGAGGGGTAAGGGGGAATGGATGTTTTCAGTACCTATACAACCAGATTAGCACGTTAGTAATGTAGATAACTAAGTTACATTTCCAAGATTAATTAGCACGTTAGTAATGTAGATAACTTAGTAATGTAAATAACTAAGTTACATTTCCAAAATTAATTAGCACATTAGTAATGTAGATACTAAGTTAGATTTCCAAGGAGAAGATGTAGTGCTTCATTTTTCCACTGTGGACATATAACATATTACTACCACCCTTTTAATTAACATAATCCAATACTGACCACTACTAAGAGATGTAGTGTGTTTCTACCATCTTTTGTATATAGATTTTTTTTCTTATTTAAAATAAAAAGAAATTTTCTGGATTTTACATTCTCTTCTCCTTAAGCAACATTCGTCCTCGAATGTGAATAAGGTCGTAACATAATCACATAGACATAACAATTATTATTGTTATTGTAACAATAATTTGGGACTTCACATTCTCCCTTCCTTAAGCATCATTCGTCCTCGAATATGACTAAGGTCGTAACACATGCATATAAACACGCAAATAGCACACATATGAAGTACTATGTAAAACATTTTTTTATTACCTTATCCAAAGAGAAATGAGTATTTGACTTTCATCGTGTCTTTGGCTTCCCAGGTGGCTTCCTCCTTAGGACTTTCACGGAAGCAATATCTTTATTTCTAAGTCGCTGAACCTTTCTATTCAGTATCTCTACTGGAATTTCTTCATATTGAAGCTCTTCATTAAGAACAATCTCCTGGGGGAGGATGACGTGACTTGGATCGTGCAAGTATTTTCGTAACATTGACACATGAAATACTGAATGCACTTCTTCCATCTCTTGTGGAAGTGCTAGTTCGTAAGCCACATTACCCACTCTCCGCAAGATCTCATATGGCCCAATAAACCTCGGGCTTAATTTCCCTTTCTTACCAAAGCGCATCACTCCCTTCATTGGGGATACTTTTAAAAATACTTTCTCCTTCTCTTGAAATTCGAGATCTCTTTTACGATGATCCGCATAAGACTTATGACGGCTATGAGCTATTTTGATCCTCTTCCAAATCATCTGCACCTTATCATTTGTTTCCTGAATGACTTCGGGTCCGAACAGTTGCGTCTCACCCACCTCGAACCATCCAAGTGGAGATCTACATTTCCGTCCATACAATGCTTCAAACGGGGCCATTTGTATGCTAGAGTGAAAACTATTATTGTAGGCGAACTCAATTAGGAACGATGTTGGTCAAACTAGTTTGAGTGTAGTCCAACAGGTCTGTAATAACTAAGAATGGTACAGTATGTCTGTAGCCAAACGAATGATGTGTTTGTAATTCGTGCATCTATGACATCATAAGTTAAGACACGTTAAATATAAAGTCATTCAAGGGCTAAGTTGAGATTGTTGCTTTCTGTCGATATAAACCCTCAAAATGAATGTGAGGTAGGCGAAGAGGCAAAATCACCTTTCTATTCCGTCAAAAGGAATAGTGAAAGAAGAACTTCTCCTCTATGACTTAGTCACACCTACATGTGTGTTTAAAGCTTGTACAAAATAGAGGGGGAGACAAGTACAATGTGACCTTCATTGATGATAGTAAAACGTATTACATCCTTTGTTTGTTGAAAAACAAATATAAAGTTGTTGAGGTGGATAAGCGCTACAAAGTAGAAGTTGAAAATCAACTAAGCCTACAGATTGAGGAATTAGTAGTGATAGAGGGGGAGAATGTGAATCGCCGTTCATCAAAAAATTGTTTCTTACTCACCTCAATCTAACGGTGTTAGCCAAGCGCAAAGTCATACGCCCAAAAATATGTGAGGCAAGACGATCCTTACCACTAATGTGATTCTCAAAAGAACTCTGCATAAGGATAAGAATAACCCTCTATGTGAAACAAGGAAAGGATCCCACCTACCAATGTTGTGATGTGGGGTGGCTTGGTAGAGAATAAGGAGGAAACCAGTAACAAGAACTTTCTATCCGTAAGTTCTACCTGTTTATAGCAGTACATTAGTTATACTTAGACCAATACAAAAAACGGTCGGATTTAACGTCTGTCGCCTACGCCTAACCACGACTTAACGGCATGTCGGCAGATGAGGACACTCTGTACGGCAAGGCATATAACCTACCCAGGTATAAACATAATAGGACCTACAGTGATATGAACTGTTAAGTCTGGATTTACTATATTCCTTACAAATTCTTACTATCTCAGAGCATCCTAGACAGTATAGGGTTTTAGCCTATCATTAGGCTTCAAGCATGCATAAGCAAAATATAAAATATTTTAAGGGAAGGGAGGTATACCGAACTTGTAGCCAATAGAGAGAGATGTTGAGCAAACTCCAATGTTATTAATTCAAAGGAAAATTTACAAGTGCTCTGTTTTCTGATACTTTTCTAAATGAATGAGAATCCCCTTTTATAGACGAAGGCGGACTTCAAAACATTTTACAATCTATAAAATTAAAAAAAGGCATCTTAATAATTACAAAATGCCAAAATACTTTGCGAAAAGTAAATTACAATAGTACGAAAAGTAAACTGCTTTTAAAAAGAAGATAGCGACATGGGCATCTTCTGAAAACAAAAAATTAAAATAACTCTGTCGGCCGAATATGACCGTGGGGTCTGAGTGTGACTTATTCTGTCTTCTTTATCCATTATTGATGATAATGGGGTCCTTCACTCTGTCATCTTCTCTTTTCCACGTGAAGTTTTGTCTTCTTGTCGGGCTTTGGCCTCTTCTGCTTTTGCTCTGACAGACTCAATCAATCAGTCGAACAGATCCTTGGTGGATGGTTGGTAGGAATAGTCTTCCAGTGGTTGTGAGTCTTGGAATAGACTGTCGTCTTGGGCTTTTCTCATAGATGTCGTTGATGTCTCTGAATAAGGACTCTCGTCGATCTTTGTGGAAAAGTTTTTCACAAAGTCTGCCTTTATTTTTTCAAGATAGGCAGTCATTATTTCCTCTTCTGAAATATGAGGATCTTTTAATTTAATATCATTTTTAAATTTTGAAAAGAATGAGGAATTTCCTCTTTTTTGATATGAGAAATGGTTCTCAAATTTTTTAGTAAAGAAGAGCAATTTTCTTCTATTTCCCAACCATAGGTTTGGGATGAATTTTCCGGATTTTTATCTAATAATTTAGACCAGAATTTGCAAAGAAATTTTCTTTTAAGATACAATATGCCTTGTGAATTTCTCCCTGCTTCGGGAATCCATTTCCATATTCATGGGGTTCCGATTTGCATAAAGAACATCATTGATGCAGATCCCTCGACATAGTCAGAATGGTTTTCTGGAGAGATACACGGAGATAATTGTATCCATTCCTTATAATAATTCATATAAGGGGCTGGCAATATTTGAATTTCACGGCCAATAATATTCCACCATGGAAAAATCCATCCTGGTAGTAATTTACCATTCTGACTGTTCTTAAAGATCTCTGGATTTAATTTAACCCACCATGTATGACCATGCTTCTTGTTTTCATAATAGAAAACATGGGTGAATGCATCAATATAATCATAATAATTAAATGCAAACTTGACATCAGTTCTTGGAATGATAAGTTCCTTTGACCTGAATGAGCTAATTCCCCATTCGTAGGGAGAAATGATTTTCTTCAGATAGAACTTTGAATAGATCTTTTCTACTCCTGGCTTATGGTCAGGGTATGAAGTAATGTCAGCAGTGGATGTTGTCGTAAGGATATATTCATAGTACATCCTGTTTTTCCATTCTTTGTAGGGATGGTAGAAATTTTCTACATATCGATTCATCAGAATCCATGGGTCATTTAGATAATTTTATCTTCATGTCCTAATAGGAGAATATTCTCCTCATGTGGTCGGACCAAATATTGATTTCGATCTTCTCCATCTTGTATGAGTTTTTGGGCATATGAGCCCTGTTGACTGGAAGAACTATCGTCTACCAGTTTAGCCCTTGAAGGAATAGTCCTTGGGTCTTGGGTCTGTTCTTCCTCTGCCGCCTCGACCTGAGCCTCGGCTTCTACCTCTACCCCTATGGGGTGTTGTCCATTCTGGACGCATCTTAATCCTGTAAAAATTCACGAGTAAGAAAGTCAGGAAGTGAATTATCTTGACCTTTAATATATTGAATTTTAAAATTAAATGGGGCTAAATGTGCCTGCCATCTTGCAAACATTTGTTTAGAGACATCATGTTTAAAATCTTTCTGAAACATGAATTTGGCTGCATTTCAGTTTGTCCTGATTAAGAATTCGGTGTTGTAGAGGTCGTCTTGGAATTTTAAGACACATTTTACTATAGCAAGAATTTCTTTAGCTATAATAGCGTAGTACTTTTGACTTTTAGTCCATTTTCTGAAATTATACCTAACCAGATATTCCTGTTTGGTCTGGAGATTTATTTGTTTTAAAATTCCTCCATAACCTATGTCAGAAGCATCTGTTTCGATAATCTTCCACCAATTTGGGTTAGCAAGCATTAGACATGGCAAAGTCTGCACTTTAATTTTTATTTTTATGACTGCTTCAGTATGGACATTGGTCCAAGGACTGGCAGATTTCTTTATCCTGTCATATAAAACAGCTGCATCAATAGATAAATTTTTATAATAGAGAGCAATATAATTAAGGCTTCCTAAGAATCTCTGTAATTGAGTTCTGTCAAGAATCTCATCAGAGAATTTAGAAGCAAATTCAATACTCCTGTAAATAGGAATAATATTTCCTTTTTCATTGTTATGACCTAAAAATCTAATTTTTGTTTGAAAAATATTCATTTTTGTTTTAGAAATAACTAGGCCGTTTGAAATGACAATTTTCTTGAAAATTTCAAGATGCTTAATATGATCTTGAACTGTTTTGGAATAGACTAATATGTCGTCAATGTAAACAATGATGAAATCACTAAAAGGGGTAAAAATGTCATTCATGACATGTTGGAATTCGGATTGAGCATTTTTTAAGCCGAATGGCATAACATTCCATTCGTAATGACAAAATGGAACAGTAAAGGCAGTTTTATACCTGCCAGGTTCATTAACCTGTATCTGCCAAAAACCTGATTTTAAATCAAATTTTGAGAATATATTAGATTGGTATAACCTATCTAATAAATCATTTTTGTTGGGGATTGGATATCTAATCCACTTTAAAACTTTGTTTAAAGGTTTGTAATTGATAACCAATCTTCGAACTCCTCGTTCTTGTTCAGCATGTTTATTTACATAAAATGCAGTGCAACTCCAAGGGGAGTTTGAGGGGCGAATTAACTTCTTATCTATCAAAGAAGCTATTTCCCTTTTGCAAATCTCCAGATATTCCATGTTCATCTGGCAAGGTCTTGCTTTGGTAGGAATGTTTTCTTCCCGAAAGTCTTCCTCATAGGGTAGTTCAACAATGTGTTTCTTTCTATTCCAGAAGGCTGTTGGTAGATCATTGCAAATAGAAGAAGCAAAGTCATGTTCTATGCTTTTGATCTTATCCTGTAATTTAGGATTAGTAAGCTGGTCACAAATTTTATGAATCATCAACTCCTGTTGTAGATAATCCAAGTGTTGTTTCTTATTATGGACTATGTTAACAAAACTAATTGTTTTTTGGGATGTAATCCAGGGAAAGGTTATAGGTTTTCCATCAAAGGTTCCTGTAAGGCCTTTTTCATCAGTATTGGTGATGGGCATTAGTCCATTAATAAAAGGGATGCCTAAGATAATGTCACGACCCGTTCCGGGGCCCGTGACTGGTGCCTTACCCGGACACCCAAGTAGTCATACATCAGAGTAATCAGCGGAATATAAAAACACAAGACATGAAACAATTGTAAATGAGACACAGTTTATCTGAAAAAGGGTCGCCTTTCGGCATATATATATATAAAAACCAAAATCGTGATTCATCCCAACTGCATAATAGACTACTGCACTTCTGAAGTAAATAACTACATGACAGGGCCCCGCCATACCCTGAATGTACAAAACTATCTACACAACAGGGAGATCATACCCAAAAGTCGAGCCTCCGGAGAAGATGGAGCTCCTGACACCAAAGCAAAAAGATCCTAAGGATGTGGATCTAGCACCTGCTTCTTACCGCGGATTTAACGCACTCGGCGAGGTCAAGACAACAGTACTAAGTATGTGAAATCGTAAAGTACTTAAATGAAATCATATCATTTTAAAACCAAGTTTTACAAATATGCATTTAAACAACCACTGTAACCGCACATAGTGCCACATCATAAACAAGAGCAACAATAGGTAAACTGTAACATGTCTTTTCTAGGCTGCGAATGATCGAAGCAGGCCAATCGCCCATAGTATCATTATGCATGCCTAATCCTGGACTCGTAGTCCGCATAGGCCACCTAGGCCCGCGTGAGGTATTCTCGCATCGAGGGTAGCTACTCCCGCATCGCCCTAGACTCGTAGTCCGCATGGCCACATAGACCGCATGACCATAAAGGCCGCACACTAACACGAACTCGTAGCTCGCATAGTCCCCTGGACCCGCGTGAGGTATTCTCGAATCATGGTCCTGCATCACCGAGTCTACCCCGCATCGGAGGGCAGCTTTACCCCCGGTATCATGTCAAGAGGTGAGTGATATAATACTAACATAACAGCTTATCGTTAAACAACATAAGCACAACAAGAATACCCTTTTATCCAAACGTTACAAGTCACTAACACACATAGCATCATATCATGTCTACTTATCAAACCATCTTATTATGCTTTCCAGAAATCAATATAAGTCTTTTAAAAACACATAAGTAAACTGTTACTTTTATCTTTCTTAAGTCGTTATACTTAACTTCCCATAAAGCTAGTATAACTCTTAAGCTTCTTGTTTTAAAAACAAATATTCTTCTTCTTTCAAAACTGATTTATAATTCTTTTGAAAGACTTTAAGATCTTTATTATTCAGGCTTAAGTCAAAAGACATTGCCGTAAAGCTACGTTCAGTTAACACACGTACGTCTACCGTACTATATATATACTTTAAAATATCATGCTCAAGAATGTATGAAGAATCACATACCTTCTCGGCGAAATCCACCTGCCAAGTCGAATATGTCGCGCGCAGAGTATCAACCTATAATAGTCAAATACGTCTATCAACGTCTAGACTATTCTGTAGGATATTCTAAACAGAGGGTTCTCTATTCTACGGAAAATCGGGCAGCACTTCCCTACCCGGTAAGCTATACAAGTCTACTGTAAATACAGTCCTATGTAAGTACAGTTCAATCTTCTTTACATGTTCTGAGGTGATTATAGTTCAATTATCTTCTATGGTATCCTTCTAAGTATCTTATACTTAATTCTTATACTATAACAGTATGCAATTCCCAATTACAATAGAAGGATAAGATTATTTACCTCGATAAGCCCAATATTATCCAAGATATAAGTCGATCCTGAGCGAGGTTTAGCTCCTAGTCTGAACGCTCCAAAAGCTCCAAGAAACCCTTAGAAGTTGCTACACAACTTCTACTAACTACTTCAACCAACAATGAAGTTTCTCTTAAGGTTTCGTTTAGTGACTATAGGAATATCTGAGAGTATTTTCCTGACTTCACGATAGAGGTAACTTTGGAAATACTAAAGGATATACGACTAGGGTATTTGAGGATAGTGACAATACTTGGAGAGTATTTCTACCAAGGGGGGGGGGTAGGTCTCGGCTAGAACACCACCAAGGGGGAGGGGGGTGGTTTCGGCAAAAGCCTTTTCAAGAGGGAAGGGGGAGGCTTGGACGAACACAACACAAAGGGAGGGAGGGATTTTAGACTTGGAAAGTTTGATTTGTGGATGAAGAACTCTTCATCAAGGGGGGGGGGGGTATTTATAGGGCTTTTAAGGGCTAGGATGAGGGCAAGTGGAGGGCAAGTGGATGGTGGGGATTTGCACAAGTGCACCCTAACCTACTCCATAAATCCCTCACAAAACATTGACGCAAGATTTAAGCCACAAAACAAGCCACAAATCCATGCCCATCGTCCAAGAGGGACGCCCACTTTACCGTCCACTTGAGGGTGACAAGTGTCACCCTCTTGTTGGTCCAAAATGTTTCATCTCTCGGAAAAATCTGCAAAAATTATAAATGACATAGCCGGAATTTTCCCCTCGCAAGTTTTGTAAAACGTTTCGTCGGAAAACCATTCGTTTTGTGAGTTGTGCCCAAAATCGTCCTATGCCTAATCTTAAGGCTAAACTTGTGTACGTACGCCCTTACGTACATACTCTGGAAATACGGGGTATAACATTCTCCCCTCCTTAGAAACATTCGTCCCGAATGTTCCTTCCCAAGACAGATAACGATAAGGTTTCTCATAACTTAAACAGTTGCAAATGCCACACCTGGCCATAATACAGCACTTAAGCAAATATGACAATGAAAATTACAAGTAGGAAAGTGAGTTACCTGGAGGTGTGGGGAATAGGTGAGGATACTTCTGCCTCATGTCCTCCTCAGCTTCCCACGTCATCTCCTCCCTGAGCTCGTTCCGCCACAAGACTTTGACGGAAGCCACGTCCTTGGTCCGCAGACGCCTAACCTGACGATCGATTATCGCTATGGGAATCTCCTCATACGATAAACCCTCGGTCACCTGGACATCGTCAATCGGATGCACCCTAGATGGATCCCCGATACATCTCCTCAGCATAGAAACATGAAACACCGGATGCACTGCCTCCAGGTCGGACGGCAGATCCAACTCGTAGGCAACCTTGCCTACCCTGCGGATAATCGATACGCCCAATGTACTGGTCGAAGTTTTCCTTTCTTCCCGAATCTCATCACACCCTTCATGGGTGACACCTTCAGGAAAACCCAATCATCAACCTCAAACTCTAGATGCCGACGACGATGATCTCAGATATGACTTCGCCGACTCGAGCCGCCAAGAATCGCCTCGGATAAGCTTCACCTTATCCATCGCTCGCTGCACCAAATCTGGTCCCACTAATCGCACCTCGCCACATCAAACCATCCTATCGGCGATCCGCACTTCCTCCCATACAAGGCCTCATAAGGCGCCATCCGAATACTTGAGTGGTAGCTATTATTATACGCAAACTCAACTAGAGGCAAATGATCCTCCCACTACCACGGTCAATAACACAGCTCGCAGATATCCTCGAGAGTCCGGATAGTGCGCTCACCGTCCGTCTGCTCGTGGATGGAATGCGATCATGCTCACATGCGCCCCTAAACCCTTCTCGAAAGACTCCGTAAGTTAGCCGAACCGGGCTCTGCCGGATATGATCGAAATAGGGACTCCATGCACCGACGATCTCTGATATAAAGTCGGCATAATCCTCACCAAAAACTCGCCCCGACCGGAAGAAAGTGGGTTGATTTCGTCACCGTCGACGATAACCCAAATAGAATCATGTCTCCTCCGAGTGCGAGGTAATCCGCGATAAAGTCCATGTTGAGCACCTCCCACTTCCGTGTCGATCTCAATCATTCGCAACAAACCACCGTGTCTCTCGTGCTCTATCTTCACCGCCGACAACACGGCACCGAGCTACAAACTCGCAACGCCCTCTTCGCCATCCCACCAATACACGGATCTAAGGTCGTGGTACATCTTGGTCGACCGGATGGATAGTAACGCTACGCAGTGTGCTTCCCTAGAACTCGCCGCCAAGTCCTGCAATATCCGGAACACACAACTCGCCAAACCTTAGCACCCCATCAGGTGCTACCTCAAAAGGACCCTTCCCCTCACGAAGAGCCGTATCACGATACCGAATCAAAACCAGATCCTCAAACTGTTGCCTCTTCACCTCCTCGATGATGGAAGACTCGACAACCTCTCGAACTCGAACCCTACTGCTATCAGAATCAATCAATCGGACTCCAAGGCTCGCTAACTGATGTAAATCACGAACCATGCCCCTCTTCTCCGGTTGCACATCTGATAGGCTACCCATCGACCTACGACTAAGGGCATCTGCCACAACATTGACCTTCCCCGGGTGGTACAGGATATCAACATCATAATCCTTAAGCAACTCTAACCACCGCCTCGCCGTAAGTTCGGCTCCTCGGCTGAAGATATACCGAGGCTCTTGTGGTCGTATAAATATCCACGAACCCCATACAAATAGTGCCTCCATATCTTGGCGTGAATCACCGCCGCTAACTCCAAATCGTGGGCGGGTAGTTCCTCATGCTTCTTAAGTCGCCTGACGCGACGCTTATAACCTTGCCCTGCCGCATCAACACACATCCCAACCCGATGCCCGACGATCACAATACACGACATAACCGCTGGACCTCTCGGAAGAGTAAGAACGGGCGGTCGTCGCCTCTTTTCAAAGAATCGAAACCCCGCCACAAGCATCACCATCAAACTTAGCCGCTTCCGAGTCACCTAGTCAATGGTGCGTAGATAGAAGCAAACTTCTCCACGAACCGCCGATAGTAACTCGCAAGGCCCGTAAAATCGCGCACTGCTGAGTAGAGTCTAGGCCAAGTCCCGATCGCTTCGATCTTGGCCGTATCCACCCGAATGCCATCACCCGACAATATGCCCAAGAAAAGCCACCGGTTAACCAAAACTCACATTTGGAAAACTTCGCGCATAACCGCTGGTCCCGAGAACTCTCAAGACGGCCTCTCAAATGCCCGCGTGCTCCCGCTCTGGCGAATAAACCAAGATATCATCAATGAACACTATCACAAACGTGTCCAAAATGGCTTGAACACTCGGTTCATCGATCCATAAATACCGCGGAGCATCGTCAACCCGAAAGACATAACCTCAACTCATAATGCCCGCACGTCCGAATGCACCCTGGGACATCCGCCTCGACTGCACTGATGATAGCCCGATCGCAGATCAATCTTGAGAAACATCTCGCACCCGCAATCGTCGAACAAATCATCAATCCCGGAAGGGTATTCGTTTAATGGTCACCTTGTTCACCGCCTATAATCAACACACATGCGCGGCCCCGCCCTTCTTTTTCACGAATAATACCGGGCTCCCGGAGAAACACTAGGCCCGATGAAGCCCTTCTCCAAAGAAATCTCTCACCGTCCTTCAACTCAATCAACTCGGCAGTGCCATTCTCGTATGGCGAATGGAAATAAGCCGAGTGTCCGCAACACATCGATCTGAACTCTATCTCCTCTCGGGAGGATACCCGAGGTCGTCTCGAAACACATCGGGAACTCTCGACTACGTGAATTGATCAAAATCTGGTACCGCACCTCGTGATCAAACACCCGAATGAGATGGTAGATATACCCTTCAGCACCATCTTCCTAGCCTCGAGGTAGGAAATAAACCTACCCTACGATACAAAGGTTCCTCCCACTCAACAACCGGCCTCAGAAACTGGAACCGCATTACTGTCCCTCGCAGCTACATTGGCGTAGCAAGAAGCTAGCCAATCCATACCCATGATCACGCCGAAATCGTCATATCCAACTCTATCAAGTTTCGCTAGGGTCCGACGATCAGATATGGTCATCGGACAAGCCCTATATACCCGCCGAGCTACCATCGAATCACCCATCGCGTAGCTACCTCGAAAGTGGTCTATGGACTCGTGCTCTATCCCTATCCTACTAGCAATAAGGGAGATATATAGAATGCAGTAGAACCCGGATCTATCAAGGCATACACATCAAATCCAGAACCGATAAGGTACTCGTGGCGACATCGGTGAGGCCTCCGATCCCGCCTACCGACAAGGCATAAATGCGTTCGAGGACCGCTAGAATCGGGACCCGCGCCACGACCTCCGCCGCGACCTGGCCGCCCATGAGTACCTTGCCTCCGGGCGAGTAATCAGGAGATGAAGAAGACCCGGCGAAGAACTCAGCGGACCTTACTACCCGCTGCTCTAGTCGGACAGCCGCAAAGTGGCCTCGCTGCCACAAGTGTAGCAACCTCCCGCAGTAGGACCACAACTCCCGAGATGGGATCTACCGACGGCCACACCGAGGGGTGGTCTCGATCGATTAGCACCTCGCACTGAAGTCAAGTCCTGGGGCCCCGACCGCCCGAATACTCTGTCTATGCTGAAGACGGAGCAGAGTGCGCCTGCCGGGCCGTGGTGTAAATCTAGATTGCCGAGGCCGCCACCACGATAGCTACCAAAGACCATGCCGCCCCGGTCTTCGCCGCTGTCGCACAACCGTCGGCCTCTACGCCTCGCATCCCGGCGTGAGCCTACGCGGTAATGTCCATGCCGTGAAGAGCCACACCCGCACAAGACTCGCCATATAATCGCTTCAGCCCGTGGCGTGGCGATGCACTCGCCCTCCATATCTGCTACCAACGCAGGGACATATCGAGCCAACGAATCAAACTCAACGTTGTACTCCCTAACTATGTGTCCTCTCTGTCTCAGCAACAAAAATCTGTCGTCCCGTGCCCTCCTCATCTGTGGAGGCAAGAAGTGAGTGAGAAAGGCCTCCGAGAAATCGTCCCAAGTAGTTGGGGATGCGTGCTCTCCCCGAGATAACTCCCACGAATCAAACCAATCGACAAGTGTATCACGCACCTATGTGGTGAAGACCACGGACTCGGTCTCTCAAGCCTTGATCACTGTGATGATCTCTTCGCAGAATCGACGGATGAACTCCTCGCGATCATCCTCGTGCCTCGACCGTAACTCGCGGGCTACAACTCGAAAATCCCGTAGCCGCAAACCGTTCGATTCGGGTGAACTACCATGACATCGCTGAACTGGAATCGCCGTGATCCAACCTATCTCATGTTCGCCACGATCCTAGCCAGAATCGGGCCATCTCTCTCAGAACCCATCTCGCTCGCTCCAGCCGCGGGACCGAGGTGTAGGTACTGGTCTCATCGCCATTGCTGTGGCCCTAAACTCGCTGGGACGGCGGCGTGGAACTCGGCTGCCGGGTATAGATCGGGCTCGAGCCCTCGTGACTTCGGTGTCCCACTAGCGCCTCCTGCCTTGCCCTTCTGGGCCCGGGTTGCCTTACGTGGAGGCATAACTGTTAAAGAAAGGAAATACATTAGAGGGGTCCAACTTATAACACAGCTCTAAGACACGATCTCAGAGTGAGAAGAATGGAAACCAATCCTAAATATCCTATAGCCTCCTGATTATTGGTGTGGTGCACAACACACCGATAATCAAGACTCTACTAGATACGGTCTGTAGACACCTTCCGAGGATTAATCGCTTCGATACCACTTTTTCACGACTGCCCGTTCGTGGATCGTGCCTTACCCGGGCACCCAAGTAGTCATACATCAGAGTAATCAACGGAATATAAAAACACAAGACATGAAATAATTGTAAATGAGACACAGTTTATCTGAAAAAGGGTCGCCTTTGGGCATATATATATATAAAAACCAAAATCTGGCAGTTACATCCCAACTGTACAATAGGACTACAGACCTCTAAGGAAGTAAACAACTATGGCGGGACAGGGCCCCGCCATACCCTGAATGTACAAAACTATCTACACAACAGGGAGATCATACCCAAAAGTCGAGCCTCCGGAGAAGATGGAGCTCCTGACACCAAAGCAAAAAGATCCTAAGGATGTGGATCTAACACCTGTTTTCCCTTACCTGCGGCATGAACGCAGCCCCCTGAAGGAGGTCAGTACAACAGGTACTAAGTATGTGAAACTGTAAAGTACTTAAATGAAATCATATCATTTTAAAACCAAGTTTTACAAATATGCACGAAACAACCAATGTAACCGCACATAGTGCCACATCATAAACAAGAGCAACAATAGGTAAACTGTAACAGGTCTTTTCTAGGCTGCGAATGATTGAAGCAGGGCCAATCGCCCATAGTATCATTATGCATGCCTAATCTCGACTCAGAGTCCGCATAAAGCCACCTAGGCCCGCATGAGGTATTCCTCGACGAGGGTAGCTACTCCCGCATCGCCCCGACTCGTAGTCCGCATGGCCACATAGACCGCATGACCATAAAGGCCGCACACTAACTCGAACTCGTAGCTCGCATAGGTCCCCGACCCGCATGAGGTATTCTCGAATCATGGTCCTGCATCACCGAGTCTACCCCAGACGGAGGCGCTTAACCCCTGATCATGTCAAGAGGTGAGTGATATAATACTAACATAACAACTTATCGTTAAACAACATAAGCACAACAAGAATACCGTTTTATCCAAACGTTACAAGACACTAACACACATAGCATCATATCATAAGTAAATTGTTACTTTTATCTTTCTTAAGTCGTTATACTTAACTTCCCATAAATCTAGTATAACTCTTAAGCTTCTTGTTTTAAAAACAAATATTCTTCTTCTTTCAAAACTGATTTATAATTCTTTTGAAAGACTTTAAGATCTTTATTATTCAGGCTTAAGTCAAAAGACATTACCGTAAAGCTACGTTCAGTTAACACACGACGCTCACCGTACTATATATATACTTTAAAATATCATGCTCAAGAGTGTAGGAAGAATCACATACCTTCTCGGCGAAATCCACCTGCCAAGTCGAATATGTCGCGCGCTGAGTATCAACCTATAATAGTCAAATACGTCTATCAATGTCTAGACTATTCTATAGGATATTCTAAACAGAGGGTTCTCTATTCTACGGAAAATCGGGCAGCACTTCCTACCCTAAGCTATACAAGTCCATCAGAATACAATCCTATGTAAGTACAGTTCAATCTTCTTTACATGTTCTGAGGTGATTATAGTTCAATTCTCTTCTATGGTATCCTTCTAAGTATCTTATACTTAATTCTTATACTACAACAGTATGCAATTCCCAATTACAATAGAAGGATAAGATTATTTACCTCGATAAGCCCAATATTATCCAAGATATAAGTCGATCCTGAGCGAGGTTTAGCTCCTAGTCTGAACGCTCCAAAAGCTTCAAGAAACCCTTAGAAGTTGCTACACAACTTCTACTAACTACTTCAAACAACAATGAAGTTTCTCTTAGGGTTTCGTTTAGTGACTATAGGAATATACGGTAGTATTTTCCGGACTTCACGATAGAGGTAACTTTGGAAATACTAAAGGATATACTGGCTAGGGTATTTGAGGATAGTGACAATACTTGAGAGTATTTCTACCAGGGGGTAGGTCTCGGCTAGAACACCACCAAGGGGAGGGTGGTTTCGCAAAGCTTTTCAAGAGGGAAGGGGGAGGCTTGGACGAACACAACACAAAGGGAGGAAGGGATTTTAGACTTGGAAAGTTTGATTTGTGGATGAAGAACTCTTCATCAAGGGGGGGGGGGTATTTATAGGGCTTTTAAGGGCTAGGATGAGGGCAAGTGGAGGGCAAGTGGATGGTGGGGATTTGCACAAGTGCACCCTAACCTACTCCACAAATCCCTCACAAAACATTGACCCAAGATTTAAGCCACAAAACAAGCCACAAATTCATGCCCATCGTCCAAGGGGGACGCCCACTTTACCGTCCACTTGAGGGTGACAAGTGTCACCCTCTCGTTGGTCCAAAATGTTTCATCTCTCGGAAAAATCCGCAAAAATTATAAATGACATAGCCGGAATTTTCCCCTCGCAAGTTTTGTAAAACGTTTCGTCGAAAAACCATTCGTTTTGTGAGTTGTGCCCAAAATCGTCCTATGCCTAATCTTAAGGCTAAACTTGTGTACGTACGCCCTTACGTACATACTCTGGAAATACGGGGTATAACAGATAATATCATTGGATAGGTTCTTGACTAATATGAAGGTTTGTTCAATGCAAGTTTTTTTCTGGCAAATGAATGCACTAGGTAACTTGTAGGAAAAGTCGAAATTGCTTTCATTTGCACCGGATACTCTACGGGTAGTTTTGGTAAAGTATTTAGTAGGGATTAATCCTTCCCTGATGCAATTGAGATCTGCCCCTGAGTCAATCAATGTCGGGATATTTTTTAGGATGACATTGCCATGGATGAGTAGGTTTATCTCAGTAATCCGCCTTTGTCACATGACTAGAGTACCTATGAAGTCATCAGGTAGGCTGGAAGTGCTAGGTTGGCTGATGATGGGAGTATGTCCTACTTTTTCGGAGATGTCCGGGGTTTTCTCAGAATATGAGATAGTTTCTAAGAGGGTAACTCGGTTATCTAAATTGCCGTATTTGCCATGCATTTGAGTTATCTATCTTCTGAGATTCATAATCTCTTCTTTTAATTCCTGGGTTGTAATAGGATCCTTGGAGTTCCTTTTCTTTTGTAACTCAGTATGTAGTTTCGAGAAATTATACGGAGGATCAATACGAGTTTTGATTTTGATAGGAGTTTTGTCTTTCTCCTATGCTTTGAGCAATGCGTCAATGATTTTAGCCTTATGGGCTTCATCGGAAAATTCTCTAAGAAGATCATTAATTTCTTCTTTATTGATGACGCTTATATTGAAGCTGGAGAATTGGGCTTGGAGTTTATAAAACTCATCGTCAGTATCATCACTATTTTTGATGGCTTGACATTTATCCTTTGTACAGCAATGAGTCTCTTCCTCCGAGGAAGATGAATAGGGGTCATCTGAATCTGTACCCATGGTATCTTCTGATTCGTCTGAATCTACCATAATTTTCTTTAAAGCATTCTTGATGCTTTCATCAATATCAAGATTATTGATTTTATTGATTTTTTTCCTTTTACACCGATTGGCGTAATGACCTTTTTCCCCGCACGCAAAGCATGTGGGATCTTTTTTAGGTCTCTTGTTATCCTTTTTTCTTGTTACACTATGGACTCTTCTTTTAGCTGTTTTCTTCTTGTAAGAGTCTGTTTGGAATCTGGAATAATCCTTGTATGGCTTGAAAGGCTTGGCCCCAGCTTTTTTCTTCTTTGGATTTTGAGAAGAGCTTGGTCCGTCCATGGTGAACTGTTGACATAATTCACCTAATTGAGCTTTTTCTGTCAAATTTTGTTTCTTCAACTGCCTTTGCAACTTTAAGTCATTGCATAGGTTTAAGCCTTCATCCGTGCAACGTCCAATGAGTTGTCCATAGGAATAATCTTCCCATTGAATCTGTGAACTATCATTAATCTTGAGAGTCCTTTTGACTCTTTCGGCGAAGAGTGATGGGAGACCATCAATAAACCTAGCCTTCCAGAAGCTGCTACTGGCTTCAGGGAGATTATAAACCATATTAAGGAAAACATCTTTGTACCATCTAAAAGAGGTTAGGGTTGGACAACTGTGATTTTGAAGCAGTGTCCTGATGTTATCATAATTGGTAGAATAATTATCAGTAAATTGATCTAAAATGGTTAGAACTAGAGTATAGACCGCATTGGATTTTTGTTCAGTCCCTTCTTGTTTGACTGAATTAATAATTGATGTTTTTTGCTCAGTAGTGAGATAATTATCCCATCAGGACTTGAGCTATCCTGTAAATCCTACAACAATCATCTGCATGATATTCACTTCTGATTGTTTGTTGTTGTGGGCTCTGCCACCGCGCGCATACGAGCATTTGTGGCCGCTTTGAAGATTAGATTATCTCCAGCTCCATCAATGTTCCATTCGACAATCTCGGTGCAGTATGATGCACCGTGTTTGAATCCAGCTTCTACCAGACATCAACAAAGCGTTGGCACGATAATAATAATTATCGCGGGTGCCCGTGGGATTCCATCATGTCTTTTTGACAGCAGAAATATGTGTCTCCTCGGGATTGCTGGTGGTAATAACGCCAACAACATTTTTGGAGGTAGATTCCTTCTCTGGTGAAATTTTCATTTTATCACGGAATTGTGATAATAGATTTTCAAGATCAGTTTTGTCTTTTGACAGGTTTATTCCATTCATGGATAGAGATGGTTGGATATTAGCACGGGTTTCTAGAGGTTTGGGAGGTTGTTGATTAATGACAATCCTTTGCTCTTCGATAAGACTATGGAGTCTACTGACTTTATTATGTAATAAAGTCATTTGTTCAAAAAGAATCTTGAGACCAATGTTGGTGTGGTTGTTCTGTCTGAACAGATCATTCAAATGATCAAATTGCATCCCCCAATTTGGAGTACCTTGTATTATCTTCATGTAGGGCTGGGCCCTAAGGTCTTTGCCACTATCATCCCTCTTTAAATAAAATGGTTCATCCGGAGGATATATGCTCCTAAGGACTTTCTTAGTGTCTAAATGCCATTGTCTTTCAATAACATTTATATTAAGCAAAGCATAATCACTAACAAACCAATTAACAAAATGTTTAAAAGTTTGTTTTTCTTGCAAATCATCGTAAAATTGTTTACCAATAGACTTGCGTTCGTCAGGAGTGGATAACTCAAGAAACCATTTTCGAAAAGGAGCATAGTCCGTATTATTCCAAAATTCTTTAGAAATAATTTTTCTCAAATCAGAACCTGGACCATAATCCAGTCTGCATCCAATACGAATTCTATCAAGATCACTAATTATCATCAAAATAATTGTATTCAGTATTACTATTTTCAGTCGAGGCTTCAACAGGAATCTGATTCTCAACCTTGATTTTGTCAATCTTTTCCTCCCGAGAGATTTCTGAGGGGGTGGTGATTTTATAAAAACTTTCATCTACCTGAGAGGTTGAAGCTCTAACAGTAGACGTTTCAGGTCTGTCATCTAAATGAGATAAGAAATAATGAGATGACCAAGAGCCACCTAATCTAGGTGAATTCTTACTGAACTGAAGACGGATATTGCCATCAGTAGTTTGGATTACCTGCGCAATCCTTGAATCTATCCATGATTGAACAGAGATAGCTTTCTCAATTAGCCAATCTTCAGGATAATCTATTTCATCCCAGCTTATAGGTCTCCTAGTAGTAATCTTGGACCTTTTGGCTAAATTGGTCTCAATCAAGACTGTTTGTCTATTTCTTTTGTCATCCATAATCCTACAGTTTGGATTCATGGTATCTAACACACGGAAATAAATACGATAACAGATACACATAACTTCTGTTTCAGGCATGTAATTATACCTATTAGCTTTTACATATAAAGTTAAAGCATGCAATATATTTGGATCAGACAAAGATAAAGTAAGGTTTGGTCTGACATTAAAATATACTGGGCCATAGGCTAAACTTGACTGCATAACACTCATAAGAGATTGTTTCCAGTTGAGGTTTCTGGCATCTCTTAGGACAGTCATAAAGCTTTCAGGAAAACCTTCTAAGGTTAATGGTTTAAAAGCAATTTGCACTAAACCTATATGCAAAAATTTGTAATGCAATTTTTGGTACCTTTCGATATCATCGTCAGAAAATAACTGAATAGTTTTTCCCCGATTATCCATTTGGATTGACTCTTCAATAGTCTTAATAACATGACGATTTCGAAGATTTTCAAATATGCCGAAATTATAAATTTCTTTTGTGGCTACAAATGGAATAGTCCATTTGTTAAGAGCATCAAGCTACTGAGGAAGTTCATACTCTTCCTTTCTAGCATTTTTAATAGTATGCTTATAATTTTTAAAAATATTCATTTTGGAATGAATACTGTCTAAGGATACTCTTAAATAGTATGGCTCTGATACCACAATATATTGCATGTTTTAACTTTATATGTAAAAGCTAATGGGTATAAGTACATGTCTGAAACAAAAAGTTATGTGTATCTGTTATCGTATTTATTTCTGTGTGTTAGATACCATGAATCCAAACTGTAGGATTATGGATGACAAAAGAAATAGACAAACAGTCTTGATTGAGGTCTAAAAATGTCAATAACAGACAAATATAGAACTTTCATTTTGAACAAATTTTCAGATTCTTTACCGAGTTGTACAGTTTTGCGTATTGGTGTTTTGTCTTTCTGGGTTTCAGTCAATCCGAGGCAGAAAATTCTAACTATGATAACTCTTAAACCGTAAGTGCGATTCATCTATTCTTTCGCTCAATATGATCATAACAGAGAGTTGTACAACACTTCCAAATATCACTTAATTCTAACAAGTATAACTTAGTGAAAACAGTTCGTAAAGTTCATGACTCAACTAGTTATTTCAACAATCACAAGTTCATGATTTCTTTTCAACATCCGATTCATATTATAACATGTATTGAACTTAAAATAATGGATTTCACTACGAATTTTGAGTGAGAAAACGCACCTTGTAAGCGTGAAAATGATTGTTGTTCGGTTGCTACAAGTGATCCTTTCTCCCTAGTATTCCCTAATTTTTGTTCTCATTCCTCTCTTGATATTTTCCAGATTTTTCCTCTTCTTGTTCACTTATTTTTTTCTAATTTTCTATTCTTTTTGCTAGGTATTTTATTTGTGCCAAGTACAATGTATAAGTAAAAGTGTTTCTATAACCTATGAGAGGTGGAAGGGTAAGAGTTGAGGGGAGTTAAGAGGAGGGGTAAGGGGAATGGATGTTTTCAGTCCCTATACAACCAGATTAGCACATTAGTAATGTAGATAACTTAGTAATGTAGATAACTAAGTTACATTTCCAAGATTAATTAGCACGTTAGTAATGTAGATAACTTAGTAATGTAAATAACTAAGTTACATTTCCAAAATTAATTAGCACATTAGTAATGTAGATACTAAGTTAGATTTCCAAGGAGAAGATGTAGTGCTTCATTTTTTCACTGTGGACATATAGCATATTACTACCACCCTTTTAATTAACATAATCCAATACTGACCACTACTAAGAGATGTAGTGTGTTTCTACCATCTTTTGTATATAATTTTTTTTCTTATTTAAAATTAAAAAAAAATCTGGATTTTACAGTCTCTTCTCCTTAAGCAACATTCGTCCTCAAATGTGAATAAGGTTGTAACATAATCACATAGACATAACAATTATTATTGTTATTGTAACAATAATTTGGGACTTCACATTCTCCCTTCCTTAAGCATCATTCGTCCTCGAATGTGACTAAGGTCGTAACACATGCATATAAACACGCAAATAGCACACATATGAAGTACTATGTAACACAATTTTTTATTACCTTATTCAAAGAGAAATGAGTATTTGACTTTCATCGTGTCTTTGGCTTCCCAGGTGGCTTCCTCCTTAGGACCTTCACGGAAGCAATATCTTTATTTCTAAGGCGTTGAACCTTTCTATTCAGTATCTCTACTGGAATTTCTTCATATTGAAGCTCTTCATTAAGAACAATCTCCTGGGGGAGGATGACGTGACTTGGATCGTGCAAGTATTTTCGTAACATTGACACATGAAATACTGGATGCACTTCTTCCAGCTCTTGTGGAAGTGCTAGTTCGTAAGCCACATTACCCACTCTCCGCAAGATCTCATATGGCCCAATAAACCTCGGGCTTAATTTCCCTTTCTTACCAAAGCGCATCACTCCCTTCAATGGGGATACTTTTAAAAATACTTTCTCCCCCTCTTGAAATTTGAGATCTCTTTTACGATGATCCGCATAAGACTTATGACGGCTATGAGCTGTTTTGATCCTCTTTCGAATCATCTGCACCTTATCATTTATTTCCTGAATGACTTCGGGTCCGAACAGTTGCGTCTCACCCACCTCGAACCATCCAAGTGGAGATCTACATTTCCGTCCATACAATGCTTCAAACGGGGTCATTTGTATGTTAGAGTGAAAACTATTATTGTAGGCGAACTCAATTAGGGACGATGTTGGTCAAACTAGTTTGAGTGTAATCCAACAGGTCTGTAATAACTAAGAATGGTACAGTATGTCTGTAGCCAAACGAATGATGTGTTTGTAATTCGGGCTTCTATGACATCATAAGATTAGACACATTAAATAGAAAGTCATTCAAGGGCTAAGTTGAGATTGTTGCTTTCTGTCGATATAAACCCTTAAAATGAATGTGAGGTAGGCGAAGAGGCAAAATCATCTTTATATTCCGTCAAAAGGAATAGTGAAAGAAGCACTTCTCCTCTATGACTTAGTCACACCTACATGTGTGTTTAAAGATTGTACAAAATAGAGGGGGAGACAATTACATTGTGACCTTCATTGATGATAGTAAAATGTATTACATCCTTTGTTTGTTGAAAAACAAATATGAAGTTGTTGAAGTGGATAAGCGCTACAAAGCAGAAGTTGAAAATCAACTAAGCTTACGGATTGAGGAATTCGTAGTGATAGAGGGGGAGAATGTGAATCGTCGTTCATCAAAAAATTGTTTCTTACTCACCTCAATCTAACGGTGTTAGCCAAGCGCAAAGTTATACGCCCAAAAATATGTAAGGCAAGACGATTCTTACCACTAATGTGATTCTCAAAAGAACTCCGCATAAGGATAATGATAACCCTCTATGTGAAACAAGGAAAGGATCCCACCTACCAATGTTGTGATGTGGGGTGGCTTGGTAGAGAATGGAATACCGAAATAGGTCAAGTTGGACCTAAGACTGTAGATTGCATATCCACTGGATCTGCAAATAACAATAGTGCTTATCGCATCTTGGTGTCAAAGAATGCTAAATTCTTTGAAGATTCATTGAGAAGGAAAAAAAAGTGATTACTCGAGATTAACAAGAACACGCGAGTGCCTTACTGTCCAGAACTAGTGTTCCAAATATACAGGACTCAGAAGTTGCTGACTATCTGGAACTTAATATTTCAGTCAGGGATTCTAGATGTTGAACCGAGATGGAGCAAAGAGGGGACAAAGACTTATTCTAGGCCTTCTAGCTTATATGGTTAAGAAATAAACCATGGACAATTAACAAAGAATTGTCAACTCCAGGATCACCGCTTTGGAAAGAAGCTACACAGAGAGAAAAAGATTTCATCAGATTGAACCATACTTATGTAATGGTTGACCTTCTTCCGGGAAAAGAACCTTTGGGTTGTAAAAGTAGACACTCAAATTGAGTACAAAGTAGATGGATCTGCTGAAGAGTATAAGGCCTCGACTATGTTGACATGTGCTCCCCTGTGAGTAGCTTAACGTCTAGGGCCACTGCAGTCTTACGTGACATGGATGTTGAGACAACCTTCCTAACAGGAGAGTTGGTTTTGTGGATTGTTGGGCTTCTTCCTGAACTTCTGTTTTGGTCCCTGAAATGTTTATATTTTAGTCCTGGAAGTTTTAGATAAAATAGAAACAATGAATTTGACGACAAAAACATTAACTCTGAAGTTAGAAAGTGTCACGCCCCGAATTTTCTCAAGTCTTTACTTAGGACGTGATGACACCTGGATAACTATTACTTTCCAGGAGCACCACTAATTCTCTTTATTTTGAAATTCAGACGTGTATATTAAATGCGGAAATAGTATCAATAATAACAGTAAAGAAATCTGTTTATGAATTTAATTAAATCATAACGCCAGCCCATGATCGTGAAAATACTGTTTCTACATATACATAATGACAGTGATTATTCTAAGTTTGAAAGGAGACAATCCCACACGGGTATTTCCCGAGATACTGAAACTGAACCTTTCAACTACATACTAAACGTGACAAGTACCAAATCCAAAGCAATGGATTAGGTACGGCAAAAAAGGTTGCGGGACGATCGCTAGCCTGATATGGAGTCTTTCCTCTATCACACTTTCCTGAAACATGTTAAATAAAGAGTCAGTCCTACCATCCGGGGCTGAGTGAGAACCTTACCCTGCAATTCAAAGTAACCTCACAATATTCCATGTGCAATCACATTATAACATAATAAGCATGTTGCAAAAACATATTAGGTTACAACACCTTTATCATACAAGTATGCAGCATCTCCTCTCCACTCCTTATAGGAAATTCTTAACTTATCTAACATTTCAATTTATCTCGTATCATACGTTAAGACATTCCTTTGCATTTATACACTTGTTGCATTTACATATTCGTGAACACGTATTCACTTTACATATTTATTGCGGCGTGCAACCCGATCCAATGTATTTACATATTTGTGAACACGTATTCACTTTACATATTTGTTGCGGCGCGCAACCCGATCTAATGTATTTACGTATTTATAAACACGTATTCACTTTTCGTATTTGTTGCGGCGTGCAACCCGATCCAATGTATTTATATATTTGTGAACACGTATTCAATTTACATATTTATTGCGGCACGCAACCCGATCCAATGTAATTATGTATTTTTGAACACGTATTCACTTTACGTATTTGTTGCGGCGTGCAACCCGATTCAATGTATTTATATATTTGTGAACACGTATTCACTTTACTTATTTGTTGCGGCGTGCAACCCCGATCCAATGTATTTATATATTTATGAACACGTATTCACTTTACATATTTGTTGCGGCGCGCATCCCGATCCAATGTATTTACAAATTTACACGTATTCACTTTACATATTTTTCAGAAGGTCAAATAAATAATATTCTCTTTTTCAACGTTCTGCCTTTCATACTTGTAATGGTTATAACTCTTTAACCCTAGCTTCAACCAAGGTGTTTCTTATGCTGAAACTAAGGTAACACGGGGAACTTTCGTTGTACCAAATTTCCTTCGAAAATACTTTGGGTAACTAGCACAAATTTATCCGCAAAACAGCCACATGAAATTTGTTTCGCCAGAATTTCTATTAAACAGGACCAAATTTTAAAATAGCCATAACTTCTAATCCGTAAGCCCGTTTAGCCATGAAAAATATCAAAACGACGAGAACAAAGAGTTATATTTCTCCATGTGAACCATCCACTCAGATTCTCTACCATTTGGTACAGTTTTCCACATTTATGTACTGCCTTCCCGGATTCCGATAGGCCCGAGGCAGAAACTTCAAACTACAATAACTCTCAACCCGTAAGTCTGTTATATCCCCTATTTAGTTCAATATGACCTTCACATATATATCTACAACACTTCCAAATTTCACCAAATTCTAACAAGTATAACCTAGTGAAAATAGGTGGTAAAGTTGTGCCTTCCCGAGTTTCATTCAATCCGAGGCAGATATTTTAAATAGCGATAACTCTAAATACGTAAGTCGTATAGACCCCCGTAAGTTCTCAAAATTTCCAAAACAGATAAATCTAGAACTTTTATTTAGATCAAATTTTTAGATTTTTCATCTATTTGTACAATTTTACGTTTTAGCGTCCTGCCCTTCTGGATTTCGATAAATCCGACGCAGAAACTTTAAACTATGATAACTCCTAAACCGTAAGTCTTTTTTATCCCCTATTTAGCTCAATCTGATCATAGCAGAGAGGTGTACAACACTTCCGAATTTCATTCAATTCTAACAAGTATAACTTATTGAAAACAGTTCATAAAATTCATGACTCACCTAGTTGTTTAAACAATCAAAAGTGCATGATTTCTTTTCAACATTCTTATTCTAACATGTATTGAACTTAGAATAAAGGATTTTACCAAGAATTTTTGAGTGAGAAATCTCACCTTGTAAGTGTGAAAATGATTGTTGTTCGGTTGCTAAAAGTGACCCTTGCTCCCTAGTATTTTTTATTCTTGTTCATCTTGCCCTCTTGATATTTTTCCAGATTTGTTTTCTTCTTATTAACTTGTCTTTTTTCTGATTTTCTCATCTTTGTGCTAGGTACTTTGTTTGTGTATAAGTACAATGTATAGGTAGAGATAGTTGTATAACCTATGGGAGGGGGAAAGGCAAGAGTTGAGTTAGATGAAAATGTGGAGGAAAAATGTGCATGTATGGCTCTTAATGCCATTACTATCATTTTTCCTAAATGCAGATTGTGGCCCTTAATGCCATTATAATATAGCGAGAGAAGGACTGTCACACCTAGAATGCTCTTTTGTGCATATCCTTCATGTTATTTATGTATTTGATAAGATGTTTCTCCTCAAGTACTTAGTGTAACACTTTTTTTTACACTATATCCTATGTTTTCTCTAGGCTAATAAATATAGTGTGGAGATCTTTCTTCTTCTCGTTATAAAATTTTATGTCTTACACGATAACAATTTGGAAATGCCAATTAAATAACAGAGAGTACAATTGAAAATTTTAAAAAAAAATAGTAACCCAACAAATTTCCCTACTATTATTATTATTATTATTATTATTATTATTATTATTATTATTATTATTATTATTATTATTATTATTATTATTATTATTATTATTGTTGTTGTTGTTATTGTAACAACAATTTGGGACTTCACATTCTCTCTTCCTTAAGCAACATTCGTCCTCGAATGTGAATAAGGTCGTAACATAATCACATAGACACACAACAAATTTCGGAACTTTACATTCTTGTAACAATAATTTGGGACTTCACATTCTCCCTTCCTTAAGCAACATTCTTCCTCGAATTTGAATAAGGTTGTAATGCATGCATATAGACACGTAAATAACACACATATAAAGTACTATGTAACACTTTTTTTTTACCTTATTCAAAGATAAATGGATATTTGACTTTCATCATGTCTTCAGCTTCCCAGGTGGCTTCCTCCGTGGAGTGATTCTCCATAGGACCTTCACGCAAGCAATATCTTTATTTCTAAGGCGATGAACCTTTCTATCCAGTATCTCTACTGGAACTTCTTTATATTGAAGCTCTTCATTAAGAACTATCTCCTGGGGGAAGATGACGTGACTTGGATCGGGCAAGTATTTTCGTAACATTGACACATGAAATACCGGATGCACTGCTTCCAGCTCTTATGGAAGTGCTAGTTCGTAAGTCACATTCCCCACTCTTCGCAAGATCTCATATGGCCCAATAAACCTTGGGCTCAATTTCCCTTTCTTACCAAAACGCATTACTCACTTCATTGGGGACACTTTTAAAAATATTTTCTCCTCCTTTTAAAATTCAAGATCTCTTTTGCGATGATCCGCATAAGACTTATGACGGATATGAGCTGTTTTGATCCGCTCACGAATCATCTGCACCTTATCATTTATTTCTTGAATGACTTCAGGTCCGAACAGTTGCGTCTCATCCACCTCGAACCATCCAAGTGGGGATCTACATTTCCGTCCATACTGTTACACCTCGTAAGTTAAGACGATACTTAAGAACTTCATTAAGGAATTAAGATTCGAATATTGATTATATAGTATGGTTATATATGCTAAATCCAGAAGTTATTACTTGAAGGATGTGATTCCGAAATTGTTTTGGTTACTACGAGCGTGTTAATGAAATGGAAAATGATCGTTATATATTTTCTCATTAAGGATTAGTAACATATTATGAGAATTACGACATGGAAAATACGAGGTCTTATGGAATTTTCGGAGATTAAAAGAAGTGAGATTAAGATTTATTACTTGGGGGATGAAATTAACTTAAGAAAACAATTAGGGACCAATGTGTATTTATATAAAAGAATTTTCAGATTACTTATTAATACTTAAAAACCTCTTCATCTTCCACTTCATTCAAACAAAACTCTCACTCAAATCCTCTCCTCTCTTAGCCAAAAATTCACCCATGCCATAGTCAAATTGAAGACTTAATCCACTCCCTTTCTAAGGATTGAATCCATCTACAATCCTAAACCAAAAGTTTAGCACCAAAACATTGAGTGGCACGGTGTCACGACCCAAACCCGGGTCCGTGACTGGTGCCTTACCCCGGGCACCCTAGTGATACAACATCAGAGAAAAACCAGCGGAAATAAAAACTTAAACATACAATTAGATATGGATCAAGATAAAAGAAAATAGGCCAACCAAAACGGTTGCCTTTCTGCAAATATATAAATATCGACATTTGAACAGTTACAATCCTTACAACCCTGCCCACAACAGTGCTACAGACCTCTAAGATTTTTTTTCAATAACTATGACGGGACAGGGCCCCGCCATACCCCTGAATGTACAAGAACCTCTGCACTGTGGTAACATACCAAAAGATAAGCCTCCGAAGGAACGGAGCTTCCCAATACGCTGAAATGTGATCCTATAAGCGGGGATCGACAGCCGATGTACCTCTACCTGCGGCATGAACGCAGCCCCCCGAAGGAGGTCAGTACAACAGGTACCAAGTATGTGAAACTGAAAATACTGTAAATGAAATCATAATAGTCTATATAAAGCAGGAGACATGTATGATAACCAAACTACAGTACACACATATAAACAGTTATATCAAGTCAGGGACTCACGCCCTCCAAGTCATTACTCAAATATAACTATGGGTCTCACGCCCACAACATCAATCATGCCCGTGGAATACCTTCCTCACTGCCGGCAGTCTATGATATGATAACACCAAGAAGTACACCTGAACATCAGGTCCCACCTGTGTCATAGAAAGACCGTACGGGAACTAATCATAACATGAAGCTGACACGTGGCAAGTGCGATAGCCTCCACCAAATCCTCCCAGCGCCACGTAGCTGACGGGGGCAAGTAACCAGGCTATGCACCAGATCACAACCGTAAGTCACGAAGCTTCACCCAAACACTGACTCACGAAGCTGACACGTGGCAAGTGCAATAGCCTCCACCAGATCCTCCCAGCGCCACGCAGATGACGGGGGCAAGTAACCAGGCTAAACACCAGATCACAACCGTAAGTCACGATACTTCGCCGCGAAGCTGACACGTGGCAAGTGCAATAACCTATACCAGATCCACCTGCGTCACGTAGCTGACGGGGGCAAGTAAACAGGCTATGCACCCGATCACAACCGTAAGTCACGATACTTCGCCATAAATAACCATAATGGTCACATGCCCACAGAATCCATCATCGGTGTAGACATTCCCATGTAACAATAATAATTGAAGCATACCCGTGGAATCTTCCACCGCTTGCAGACGCCCAAGTAAGTTCTCAACAAGTCAACCGCCCTCCATCGAGACGCGGTAGTATAGAAACACAATTCTTGCACAACAAAGGCTATCACAACAAGCATAGGCAAGTTACACAACAACAAGCATAGGCAAGTTATACACAACTCAAGGTACTTTCATTTTATGTCAAAGTCCGGGTTTTAACCCTAAAGTACTACGTACGTTAAATTCCTTTTAAAGATCCATTTCTTTTACAAAGGTCACCCGACACCCGTAGTATAAAAATAGAGTGACTAACATTGTTAAGTAAACCAAAACACTTCCCTTTGTAAAATCAAGTAACGACATTATTTTCCAAACGTTCAAGTTTGCCTAATTTCAAATGCTCAAGTTTCTCATTTTCAAATGTTTAAGTAGTTCATAGTTTTAATCACTTAATAAATATAATTCTCCTTTAAAACAATTTGAGAAACATATGTCTTATGTGTGAGTAGGTTATTCTTGTTTATAACAATCTTATTAAAGCAACCATGATCTAGGAAATGTAATATCATTTTGTCTCATCTTAGCTTCTATGCAGATGGAGGTTTCTACTGGTTTTAATAATACTTAATTAGTCAGAACATTTCCCTTTATTAACGCTGCAGTGGTTTGTTCGATACTTATTCGATTCAAATCAAGAAACATTATTCCTTTTAAAAACCAAGTACTCATTACTCACGAATGAGGTTTCACACAAAATTCATATTAATTCATTTAAGTCAAGTCTCTTATCTTTTAAGATCAAGTCTCTTAACTTCTAAAATTAATAAACCATTCTTTTTATCTCTCTTAAGTCGTTATACCTAACTTCCCATAAAGCTAGTATAACTCTTAAGCTTTTAAAACCAAGCATTACTCTTCTTTCAAAAAGGTTTCTTAAGTCTTTGAAATACTTCAAGATTCTTATTATTCAGGCTTAAGTCAAAAGACATTGCCGTAAAACTACGTTCAGTTAACACACGACGCTCACCGTACTATATATATTCTTTTAAAATATCATGCTCACGAGGATAGGAAGAATCACATACCTCGCGACGATTAACGACTATTAGCAAATAGCTCCAAAGTACTGTAATCCTGCTATCCTTTCCACCCTTCGAGTAGAATACGCTACTCGCAAAGACTTCAACCTATATCGTCATAAGAGTCTATCAACGTCTAGACTATTCTCAGAAAATACTTTTAGATACGCATTCCTTTATTCTACGGAAAATTGGGCAAAGACTTCCTACACCACAACTACACCGCCATCAGAATACAGTCCTATGTAAGTACAGTTCAGTCTTTTTTTTTATTATTCTTCTGATGTGATATCAATTCAATTCTCTTCTTTTATACCATCCTTATACGTCTTATATTCATTTCTATACTACTACAGTATGTAATTCCAATTACAAATGTAGGACGATGAGTATTTACCTCGATAAGCCCAAAATTATCCAAGTATAAACGTCGATCTTGAGCAAGGTTTAGCTCCTAATTGCACGCTCCAAGAAACCCTTAGAAGTTCTTCACAACTTCTCCTTAAGTACTAAAAGGGATTTGGGCTAGGTTATTTATGAATAGTAACTATACTTGGAAGACAAATTTCTACCAAGGGGGTGGTGTACTTTACCAAGCCACTAGGCTAGAGGGGGAAAGAGGGGTGTTTCGGCTAGGGCTTGCTCAAGGGGGAGGGGGAGTGTTTGGACGAAACACTTCAAGAGAGGGGGAGAGATTTTCAAGACTTGGAGAAATGATTTTGTGGATGAAGAAAACCTTCAAGTTAGGGGGGTATTTATAGGCCAACCAATGGCCAAGATGAAGCCAAGTGCCATGCAAGTGTAGGGTGAGGATTCATCCATGTGCCCTTATCCATCTACTACACAAAATATCCTACCTAACCTTGACTAAAGAAAAGCCAAGAAAATCGTCCCACTTTTGCCCATGTTGCCGTCCAATGAGGGTGACAAGTGTCACCCTCCCGTTGGTCCAAAGTATTTCATCTCTCGGAAAAATCCGCAAAAATAATAAATGACATAGCCGGAATTTTCCCTTCGCAAAGTTTGTAAAACGTTTCGTCGGAAAACGACTCTTTTCGGGGGTTGTGCACAAATTTCGAACCTTGCCTACCTTAAGGCTTAAACTTTCGTACGTACGTCTTCACGTACATACTCTGGAAATACGGGGTATAACATTCTCCCCTCCTTAGAAACATTCGTCCCGAATGTTCCTTCTCAAGACAAATAACGATCAAGTTCCTCATAGCTTAACCAGCTTATAACGCCGCATACGGTCACGTATCAACACGCCGCAAATACTTAAATCCAAGCCAACGAGGAATCACCTTGACGATGCAAAACAATACCAACTCTCGCTTCTGATCCAAAGGATACTCCCTTCACACATTCATTTCACAAAAATGATTACTTCCATCTTTCAGCACAAGTTCACTTCTTTCCTTTCGCCGCACTTCTAACACTCGAACTCTTCCTAGTATACGTACCACACTTCAGTCAACGCTTCTGTTGCCAAAACCTTGGAGTCACTACCTCCAAACCTGGTCATCTTACTAGCTTCACTTTCCTCTAAGGCCATTCCCGGCCTTCACGAACCGATTCAGGTCGAACGCATTCACGAATTCATACGATGGTCATCTAAACTTGGGCCTGGCGCCCTCGTGACCCTACCACCTGGCGGGACCACCTCGAACTGACCCAACCCCACACCGGGCTACGGGTTGACCCGCAACATGGCCCCAACCCGACCCACTTAACGCATCAAGCTCTTGTTCCCCGATCCGGAACAATCTTACCTATACAGGTCATTAAAGCTACCACTTCCATTTTAAACTACCCATGGAATTTTCCCAAAATTACTCCACGTATACTTATACATTCTGACAAAGATCACCCGCAAAATCTTGTACTCAGGACGGCCTTACATCTAAGGTCTCAACTGTAATATTCTAAGGTTCATCATTTTCTCACCCTGTGCTTACCCTTTTCACTAACTGTGCTTCTAAATCACATTTTAGCACAAAGCTATCCGAACATAACACTAAACACATCATCATAACATCAATACATACAAATCTCTAGAGGGTTAAGGATATACCTGAAAAATAGGCGGTTCAAAGGACCGCTAAAGTTGGGAACTTCCACCGCGACCTCTACCGTGGCCTGCCGGTGTATGAACATCCTTCCTAGCTATGGAAGGTGAAGAACCCGCAACTGATCTAGTAGTTCAGGCTATCCCACCAGCATACTACCGCCTGGACAGTCTCACAAATGGCCCCGCCGGTCGCAAGTATAGCAATCTCCCAAACCAAGACGACATTCCCTATGGTTTTACCACAACGGCCACACTGAGATACGGGTGGCCTCATCCGGCGAGCACTTCTACTCCCCTGAAAATCCGAAACCTGGAAGCCCTGACCTGCTCCTGAATATCCCAAATGTCCCGACGATGGTGGGGGACCACTTGGTATCAAGTGAGGCGCATAATCGCTCACGAGGCGGTCCGCCTCGAAAGTCACCAAAGGACCCTGTTATTCTGGCCCTCTTCTGCTGATCTCGGTCATTCCGTCGATCTCTCCGCTCCTCACATCCAAGTGCATAAGCCTGTATGCGGGCAATGTCCATGCCCGGCTGAAGAGCTACACCCGAACAACTCTCTGCTAGGTAATCATCGAGCCCTGTAACATATCGGTGCACTCGATCCTCCATACTAGCTACTAACGCGGGGACGTACCGGGCCAATGAGTCGAACTCCACATTGTACTCCCGAACCGTACGCCCGTTCTGCCGCAACACCAAAAATCTGTCGGCCCGAGCCCTCCTCATCTGTGGATACGCAAATAAACAGAGGAAATGCTGCCTAAATTTCTATAGAAATAGGAAGTCGCTATTCGATATAACTTACATTAGGGATAGTAGAATTGACGAACGTATTATCATTGTTATAGGTTGACATACTAGACGAGGCATATCTTAGCATTAAGTTGATTAGTTCGCCTAAAAGGTATGTGAGCCTATCCTTCTTTCTTTTTGGCATGATTTTGTGAATCTTTTTTCTTTCATTTGGCATTAATATTATACAAGAGATTTTACGGCGTACGTGCATGATTTCTTCACAGTCTTATTCTTAGTAATATGAGTTATGAAAAGTACTTGTGATTTTCTAGTAGAAAGTTTATTTAATTATTAAAATGAGAGCCAAGAAATGATTTATATTGCATACCGTTGCTCATGATATCTACTCGTGCTAAGAGTCATTCTCTACTTCACCGCGTCCCGGGCCGGGCAGATTCGTGCACATATATCAGGATGATTCACCGTATCCATCACTAGAGGGTCGGGCAGTTTATGTATACAATATGATGATTCCACGGACAGGCATCCATGATGCGGGTACAGATACCCAGGACAGTATATTTCACCGCGTCCCTTACCAAAGGGTCGGGCAGTTATTCATTTACTTATATTTGATGATTATATGGTTAAACATTCATGATTTCTGGTATGACTCTCATTCTCTTATGACACAGTTGACTCTCTACTTTACATGGAACAGTTATGATCTTATTTACAGTATTTCATGTTTACATACTCAGTACATTATTTCGTACTGACCCCCCTCTCCTCGGGGGCTGCGTTCATGCCCGCAGGTACAGGTGATCGGTTAGGTGACCCTCCAGTTTAGGACATCTACCCGCTGCTAAGGAGCTCCCTTGTTCCGAAGACAATTATTTTGGTACAGATCTTTACATTCCAGACTTATGTATATTTTGGGCACGACGGGGCCCTGTCCCATCATATGTCAGTATTGTACTCCTAGAGGTCTGTAGACAACGGTGGGGTGGTTGTATGTACTTCTGTTTTGGTTTGCAACATTGCTCTACTCTGTGTTGGGATGTTCCCGGATATACCTGTTGTTATCTAGTGGCAGCTTTGTCGGCTTGCTTGTATATATTGTGTTGGTTAATTGCAACTCCCTCGGGAGACAGGTTCATTCACGTGTAAGGTCGCCTTGTCAGCTTGCCTACGTGGACAGAGGTTATCATTGCAGCGTTATACTGTCGAAATTTCTATAAATCCCGATATTAAATTAATTAAGTGTGACTGGTCAGTAATGAAATCCAATTAGGACGTTTAGTCGCGGCCCGTCGGCCCGCAGTGGTATCAGAGCAGTTAGTCCTCGGAGTGTCTACAGACCGTGTCTAGTAGAGTCTTGTGTATGGGTATGATGTGTATCATACTTATACGCAGGAGGCTGCGGGACATTTAGGATTGGTTTCTATTATTTCATCTCGTAGATCGTGCAATAGAGCTATGTCATTAGGAGAATCTCCCCCCTCTTCCTTATAATTAATGTGGTTGCAGCTATGTTCCAAAAGAAAGCGACAGTGGCTGGCGGAAAATCAGAATTTTTCGTACTTGACTAAGTGCGTCAAGCCATAAGGGAAGTGAAAGGATTTGAATAGAAGTATGAGGACCAGGTTTGGAGATACTAGGTCAACGTCAGGTAACGTAACTCTTCAGAATCTTTTACGTACCGAATAAGTTAACCATTCATCACTTAAGGGATGGTATCGTCAAGGATTGGAACTAGGAGCAATGTCTGAGATTACGTATGTGTACTGGAATCTGTTGGAATTATGAAAAAGTACGACAAGTAAGAAATGAGTGAACAAGTGTTAAAAGAAATGAAGTTATTTATAATTACAAGTAGTAAAGAGATCTCTTTCAGACCAAGAATGAGGTGTCGACTTGTGAAATGAATTGCAATAGTCTCTATCTTACGAATTGGTACTCCGTTATGCTATGTTATCTGCTCTATAGTTACAGAGATTGAACTTTTCCTTCCAAAGATAGAAAATGAAGCTTACCTACGATTTTCTCCTTCATACCTCCAATTAAATTTTGGGCTCTAATTGTTAGAATTTGTGACGATTTTATGGTATATCATGTTGCTGGACTATGTGAAGGTAGGAAACTGCAAAAAAACATTGT
This sequence comes from Przewalskia tangutica, assembly GCA_029844215.1. NCBI lineage: Eukaryota > Viridiplantae > Streptophyta > Magnoliopsida > Solanales > Solanaceae > Przewalskia > Przewalskia tangutica. Next base: position 114,419,646 of record CM056718.1, read on the forward strand.
TCCCATGTAAGAATAAGAAGGGGCTATTACTTCTGGAATAATAAGATTGATATAAAAGAATGAAAGCATTTTTCTTACTTTGGACCGAATGAAATATTGGACATAGGGATTAATTGAGTTAATTTCGCAAATGACTTAGAACTTGGGAATGATAAGCGTCCCATTAGTGTGTAGGGGTGTCAAGCATTTTAAATATCGTAACCTCTGGAGTTCATATTTTCAGTTAAGAAGTTATTTGAAGGATTGGTAACCAAGGTATGTATTCATGCACAGTTTCAATGCATTGGTTCACGCAGAATGCTAAGATGGTGTTATTTGGTCTCTTGGAACCAAAGGTTAAAAAGGGAAGAAACTCATAATAACTCGCTTAACTTGTGTAGTGGGTGATCTTTTATGGACTAATCTTACTGAGCATCCAAATGGAGGAATATGGTTATTGTGGAGGCCTAATTTCTATGAGGTAGATATTAAACTGTACAGAATAATTGATACACTGCGGGGTAACACTTAGGGGTGCAAAGAAAAGTTTCCATATGACCTTAGTGTATGTGTTTAATGATGTGGCTCTTAAATGGGAAATGTGGATAGATATTGGAAGGTTACATGGATAGATACAAGGACCATAGGCAATAATGAGTGATTTCAACTGGGCATTAAAATGGAATAGAAGAGTGAAGTGACACGTCGCTAAGACTGAGATAAGGGATTTTAAGCAGTAGGTAGCGGATTATGGTGAAATGAGAGGCAAGCAAGGTGTATAACAGCACTTACTAATTAAGAATGAGATGATAACCTACATGCTTCTAAGGTGCCTTTTATGAAACCAGGCCTATATGAACATTTTCTTGGGTTAATTGGATGAGAAGTATGCATAAAGACTTAGTATAAGTTTAGATACTTTAAATAGGTGAAGGTTGAATCCTGAATTTCTACAGACCATAACAGAAGGATGAAAATAGATAAGAGAGGTACAAAGATATAGATGAATTCAACGAAGTGATAATAGATACTCAGTGGGATATAGCCAAAGTGACAAATGTTGACGCAGCCAAAGACATAACTGAGTTAGTAAGTCCAACGAGAGGATAAAACAAATGTCACTTGAGGAGACAAACGGTAATAATGCAAATAAGGAGGAACAAAGAGATAATGGGGAAGAATATGGAAATAAATAGAATAAGGAAGACGACGATGGTAAGGTGGTAGAAGTAAAACAACTCATTAAGGACCCACAATTGATAGAAGAATCAAAAGCAACTCTTACTACTAAAGAACGGGTTGAAGGAGCTTTTGTAGCAGCAAAAGTTAATGAGGAGCGAAATGTTGACAAGAGACAGGAGGTGTGTACCAATGGTAAAAACTCTAATAATAGTAACGAAGTGATATTAAAGGAATATAGGACAATGATGCCCAATGTGGAGCAGAACAGGGCAGTGGAAGCGGATATGCCTATCCTAAATATATTGATCAGTGGAGAAACTTAATCAGAGATAATATGAGAGATGATTAACATGACAAACTTAAGGACTCCCTGGGGAAGAAGTTACATGAACTAGGTAGATATACTATGGTAAATGCAAAGAGTGATGCATTGGGAAGGTTGTCTCTGGAATAGTTTATACTATATTGTCGACGATATGCGGGATCCTTGGCTAGTTAGTGGGGATTTCAATGTTATTATAAATGGAAGGGAGACAATAGACAGTCTTCAGATATATCCTGCAGAGCATGAGGATCTTTGCATTTGGCACTAATTCATGTGAAATGTTTGAAACTGATTTAAAGGAAGTCTTTTTAAGTAGTGAAATAAGAGAGTCGATAATGACTCTACTTTTAAGAGATTCGATAGAATGTTAGCAAACATTTATTTTAGCTTGGTTTGGACAGAATATGAAGCATTATTTTAAGCGCTAAATCGAAATTGACACACTGTTGTTGAATAAGATGATTTCGTTTCTTTTATACCGAAATTGAAGAATGTCAAGACTGCCCTATTATTATGGAGTAAGGAAACTTTTTGAGAATATTGTTAGATTTAAAGAGGAGTTGTTTGAAGAATTTCCAATCGAAGAAAATAGAATGATTTTACAAAGAGTTGAGGCAGACTTTGAAAGAGGATAAAGAAGCTTCTGGCCATTTAATCAATAAAATGAGAGTTCTGTTTATATGCATTCTAAGACTCCTAGTAACTTGATTCAGCAAGAAAAGGGTATTACTGGTTTCACAAGGGGAACATTTCCATTCATGTATTGAGGATGTCCAGTATTACATGTTAGAAAGAGGAAGATAGATTATGCTTGAATTAATTAAGAAGATTAAAGACAAGTTGCAGGCTTGGGAAGAAATATTGTTGTATCCATGAGGTAAAGCAGTGTTGATTACTAGTGTGTCACAAGTGTGCCTATACACATACTGCCTGCTTTAAGACTTGCAAAATGTGTGATCAAAGATATACATACAAATAGTTGTAATATTCTTCTGGTGTATGATAAGGATGATGTTAAGGCTAGGCATTGGTTTACATGGTTAACAATGGACTTGCTTAAGGATGATAGTGGATTGGGGTCCAGATCTCATTTTGATATATCAAGACATTGTGTGAAAAGCTATGGTGGAGATTTAGGACCACCAACTCTCTATGGGCTAACTTTCTAGGGAACAAGTACTCTAAGAAGCATTACCCTCAATATGTGCAATGGAAAGAGGGTCCTCAGGCCTTGAAAATGATTCTTGAGGAAAGGGATAACATTAAACAAGAAATATAGTGGGAAACAAGGAGTGGTTTGAATTGATAATCGCACCAATTGGAAACATTACACTATGTACTACTATCAGAGTTTCTTATTGAAGAAAGGGTGGAAGATGTCAAAGAACTGCTACGTGGGGATTGATGAGGTTTGTCAAGGCTAGGGCAGTATCTACCAGATGACATTGTCTCACATGTCACTACCTACTTGGTATATACCCTGTGGATAATCCTTGGTGGATAATGACAAGTTCTAGTAAATTTACTGTGTCAAGTGCATGAGATTTATTGAGATAAAGATCCTATCCTTCTGAGGTATATAGGTAAATGTAGGTTAAAAGAATGTCATTCAAGGTATATTTCTTCCTATGGACGGTGTGGAAATTTAAAATTTCAGTGGATGAAGTGTTGCAAAGTATGGGAATTATTATAGTATCAAGATGCTGCTGATATAATGTTTTACATCAAGAAATGATAGGTCACATGTTTCGTACAAGGGAGTTTGTCAAATCTATATGGAGCTATTTTAACAATGCAGCGGGTATACCCATGAATTGTCGTCACGTTAAGCATGCAGTGCATATATGGTGGGCACTACATGTCATTACAAATTGAAGCAGGTGTACAAGGTAGTATCAGCTATAATATTGTGGCAAATTTGAAAATGAAGGAATATAGTACTGCATGGAGGCTCTTTAACTTTGTTCAAGGTGTTACATGAGATTCAGTTGAATATTCACAGGTAATTTGATTTCTTACTTAACTATTTTGAATTGGTGAATTGCATGTGTGTTATATTGTGGCCCTGTGAGGTATCTGTTGGTTTGCTGGATATAGGTGGATAGACATAGTTATAAAGGAGACTCTGCCGAAATTTTCCTAGCGTGAGGCCTATGATGAACATTCGAGGACGAATGTTTCTAAGGGGGGAAGGATGTTATACCTCGTAAGTTAAGACGATACTTAAGAACTTCATTAAGGAATTAAGATTCGAATATTGATTATATAGTATGGTTATATATGCTAAATCCAGAAGTTAGTACTTGAAGGATGTGATTCCAAAAAAAAAATTGGTTACTACGAGCGTGTTAATGGAAATGAAAAGTGATCGTTATATATTTTCTCATTAAGGATTAGTAACATATTATGAGAATTACGACATGGAGAATACGAGGTCTTATGGAATTTTCGGAGATTAAAAGAAGTGAGATTAAGATTTATTACTTGGGGGATGGAATTAACTTAAGAAAACAATTAGGGACCAATGTGTATTTATATAAAAGAATTTTCAGATTTCTTATTAAAACTAAAAAAACCTCTTCATCTTCCACTTCATTCAAACAAAACTCTCACTCAAATCCTCTCCTCTCTTAGCCAAAAACTCACCCATGCCATAGCCAAATTGAAGAGTTAATTCACTCCCTTTCTAAGGATTGAATCCATCTACAATTCTAAGCCAAAAGTTTAGCACCAAAACAGTGAGTGCCGGGTTCACTGCCCAGTTTTTAGCCCAAATTTTCAGATTTTTGGAATGAATTTTGTTGAGGAAATATATGTTAGAATATTGGGAGTAACATTGTAGAACACATGCATGTTAATTTGAAGTGGAAAAGTGAAAGATTGGGCAAGAAATTGGGGCAGAAAATCGGAAAACTGCTTGGCAGAATTTTGGGCAGATTTTTAGTCAACTTTGGAGGGGTATATCTCCCAGTATATTAGGAGTTTTTGGGTTTTTCAAAATCCTAAAATGAAGTTCATCGAGTCTGGTTTCCAAATCAACAAACCACTCGTCGATGGGATACCGGAGTAGAGAGTTATGGACGTTACAAGTTCAGCTGACGAAGCAGTGACTAAAAATCGGGACTGTTTTGGGGATTAAATTAAGGTATGCAAATTCTTCCTTCCATGCTATAATTGAAGTTGCATGTTGTCGTAGTTGAAGTATTGTGTTATGGTTGCTAATTTCATGCTACAAATTGGAAGGAAACTGTTACACCCCGTAGTTCCAGGGTATGTATGTGAGGACGTACGTACGAGAATACGACATTAAGATTGGAAAGGAAGAAAGATTTGATTTTTTCGACGGAAAATTTTCCGGTTTTTGTGAAGGAAAAGGGTTCGTAAATGGGAATTGGATTCCCAGATTTGGTATTTGGACTTCTTGGAATATTATAGAATTATGGATTTTATTTTCCGGAATTGGTCACGTAGGGCCCACGGGAGAAATTTACGGTTTTGTGGAGCCCATTTTATTTTCGAGATTTTGGCCAATATGGATGTTTCCGGAAGATGAAATATTTTGGACGAATTGGAGGGCGACACGTGTCACCCCCTTAGGTGGCATGTGGCCGAATTGGTGGGACAAGTGGCTAGCCACTTGTCCATGTTGGCCGAAATGGTGAGACAAGTGGCAAGCCACTTGTCTGAAGATTTTGTTGGACATGTGGATGGTGGGACCCACACACACTTGTCCCCAATATCTACCACACACTTGCTTGCATCCTAGATATTGGTTGTCCTATAAATACCCCCCTTAAGCTTGCAAGACTTCATCCCACACTTAGAGATTTCCAAGGCAAATTCTCCCTCCATCTCCCTAGTAGCTCTCGGCCATGGGCTGATTTCTTGAGCTAAAATTGTCCAAAAATCCTTAAACTTTTAAGTGTTCTTCCTTGATATGTTAGGAAGGTTGTTAACCAAGTGTTAGAAAAGGTTTCACACCCCTAGCCTAAAAACCATGCCTTGACCGAAACTTGCCTATTGGAGGCCTAAGGTGTTCTTCACTTTTTGAAGTTGGATCTTGAAGAGAAGTTGGTTAGGAACTTCTAAGGGTTTCTTGGAGTGGCTTGGAACGTAAGGAAGTGGAGCTAAGATTTCTAAGGATCGACTTTTAATCATTGGAAAATTTTGGGCTTATCGAGGTAATGATCTTTGTCCTTCTATTGTAATTGGAGATTACATGTTGTAGTAGTTTATAATTGAGTATATGATGTATGGTAGGAAGATTGAAAAGAAATGGACTGTTTAGTATATTTTGGGGCAGAATTCTACACGTCCAGTTAGGCGTGTAATCCCCTTTGAGTTATTGTATTACTGCGCCTTAAATGTGGCATGTTGGCTATTGATATCAGGCCTTGAAAAAAGTGGAGGTAAGTAGATACAGGGGAGGTGCTGCCCAATTTTCCGTAGAATAAGGAACCTTATACTTAGAATTATTCTACGAAGAGATCTAGACGTTGATAGACGCGTTTGGTTGTTAAAGGTGGATATTCTACGTGCGACATACTCGACTTGGCTAGAGGATTAAGCCGAAGAGGTATGTGATTCTTCCTATTCTCTTGAGCATGATTATTTGTGAAATATATAGTGCGGTAGACGCACGTGTGTTAAAGAAGTTTGATTTCCTTTTTTGTGTCCTTGACTTGATTCTAAAGTTAAGTGACTTGATATGAAATGTTAAGGACTTGAATTGTGTTAAAAAGTTGTGAAACCTCATTCGTGAGTAATGGGTACTTGGTCTTTAAAAGAATAAAGTTATCCTAGTTCTTACCAAGTCTTATGGGGGATGTTGGTAAGAGTCGTTAGGAAGTATTTGGAGTCGAGTTGACTTTGCTAATTTACGGCACGAATGAGAATAAGTATCGAATAAGCCATTGCAGCGTTAATAAATGAAAATGTATCGACAATCAATTAAATTAAAATGAGTAGAATTCTCCATCTGCATAGAAGCTAAGATAAGACAAAATTGTATTATCTTTCTAGATCATGGCTGCTTTAATAAGATCGTTATAAACAAGTATTGATTTCTTGACATTCTAAAGTAAGAAGACTTGAAGTATTTTGAAAGTTATGTAACTTGATTTTGGGAAAAGAGAAGTAACTTGAGTTTAAAAGTGTAAGTAACTTGTTTTCAAATATTGAACTTTTCTTGATGGAAAAGTATAAGTGGATTGATTTTAAAAGGTGGGAGTACCTTGATCTTAAAAGAGTGAGTTACTTGGGTTTCAAAAAAAAGTATATTTGACGTTGTTTTAAAAGTGTAAGCCACTTGGTTTAAAAAGTATAAAGTACTTGATTTAAACATAAACGTGTTTTGATACTACGGATATTAGTATCGTGTTGTTTTTACGTAAAAAGAGATCTTTTTGAAAGAATTAAAGTATGTAGTACTTTAGGGTTAAAACCCGGATTGTTGGCATAAAATGGGAGTACTTTGAGTTTATAAAAATGGTGAATCAATTTACAATTTAATGAAAGTCTAAGAGTATGTTGAACTTGCCTATGCTAGTTGTGATAGCCTTTGTTGTGCAAGTTTTGTATTTCTATGCTACCGCGTCTCTCGATGGAGGGCCGGCTATCTGATTGTTTACTTGGACGTACCGGCAGTGACAGAGGATTCCACGGGTATGCTTCCATTGTGATTGATCCTTGGCCATGCTTATACGATGAGGGATTCCGGGCCATGCGACCAGGATGCGGATTAAACTCCCGGTATATTATTATTGTTACATGGACATGTCTGCACCGATGAAGGAATTCCGGGGGCATGCGGTCATGCAGCGGGTTAAACTCCCGGTATATTATTATTCCATGGGCTAGCTCCCCATGAAGACATGTACCGGGGATGAGGGATGTCACAGGCATGTTATATACGATTATTACTTCATGGACTAGCTCCCCATGAAGACATGTACCCGAGATGAGGGATGCCACGGGCATGTTATATACGATTATTACTCCATGGACTAGCTCCCCATGAAGACATGTACAGAGATGAGGATACCACAGCATGTTATATATATATATATATATATATATATATATATATATATATATATATATATTGTATATGTCTGTACGATGAGGTAGGATGCCACGGTGCGTCACATGGTTATATGTTACACCCACTGCCGCGATGATGGAGGATTCCACGGGCAGGAGATATATATATGTATTGTATATGTGTACGCCGACAGTGAGGTAGGATGCCACGGGCGCGTCACATGATTATGATTTATATCATAGACTGCCGGCAGTGAGGAAGGAGTTCCACGGGCATGATTGATATTGCGGGCGTGAGACCCATGGTTATATTTGAGTGAGGACTTTGAGGGCGTAAGTCTCTGACTTGACATGACTTCTTATATATTGTGTACTGTAGTTTGGTTATCATATATGTCTCCTGTTTTATATAGACTATTATGATTTCATTCTGATATTTTGATTTCACATACTTGGTACTGTTGTCTCGACATCCTTGAAGCTGCGTTAAATGCCGCAGGTAGAGGTACACCGGTTGTTGATCCTCGCTCATAGGATCACAGATCTGCATTTTGGGAAGTTCCGTTTCTCCGGAGGCTTATCTTTTGGTATGATTCCCTGAGATTGCAGGTTCTTGTACATTCAGGGGTATGGCGGGGCCCTGTCCCGTCATAGTTGTTATAAAAACTCTTAGAGGTCTGTAGTACTGTTGTGAGTTGGGCTTGTAAAGGATGTAACTGTTCAGATTTTGATATATATGTAGAAAGGTGACCGTTTTGGTTAGCCTGTTTCTTATTTCATATTGTTTCATGTCTATGAGTTTTTATTTTCGCTGATTTTCTCTGATGTATTATCACTAGGGTGCCCTGGGTAAGGCACTAGTCGCGGCCCCGAGGTTGGGTCGTGACAAAAGTGGTATCAGAGCAGTTAGTCCTCGGAAAGTGTCTACAGACCGTATCTAGTAGAGTCTTGATTATCGGCGTGTTGTGCACCACACCTATAATCAGGAGGCTGCAGGATATTTAGGATTGGTTTCCATTCTTCTCACTCTGAGATCGTGCCTTAGAGCTGTGTTATAAGTTGGACTCCCTCTGACGTATTCTTATGTACCAGTTATGCCTCGCATGAAAGCGGCCGTGGCGAAGGCAAGGCAGAGAGGCTGCGAGTAGAACACAATGGGTTGCGAAACGAGCCCGATCATTACTGAGGTAGTACTTCATACGGCAAGTTCTGCGACGCCGCTAGCCCCAGCAGAGTTTAGCACAGCGGCAACAGTTTCTACTGAGGTCCGGATATCTGAGCCTCCAGTTCCACGACCAGGAGTAGAGGATGTGGGTTACAAGGAGATAGCCCAGTTACTAGCTAGTTTCGTGGCTAGGCATGAGGACAGACGAGAGTCGGAGGTTCCGGTGGTACCGGTGGTGCACCCCAGAGCTGATAGTTTGAGGCTTCGGGACTTCTTGAGTTGCAGTCCACCAGAGTTCTATGGATCGAGAACTGAGGAAGATCCTCAGGAGTTTATTCGACAGCTGCAGCGGATCATGAGAGTGAATAAGGCCTCAGAGGCCGAGTCGGTGGTACTGGGTTCGTATCGGCTGCGGGATATTGCAGTCAACTGGTTTGATTCATGGGAACTGTCCCGGGGGGAGCATGCATTTCCAGCTGGTTGGGATGAGTTCTCGGAGGCGTTTCTTAACCACTTATTGCCTCCGCATATGAGGAGAGCCCGAGTGGATAATTTTATGATGTTGAGACAGAATGGGCGGATGGTTCGGGAGTACAGCATAGAGTTCGACTCATTAGCTCAGTATGCCCCCACTCTAGTGGCAGACATAGAGGATAGAGTGCACCGATATGTCACAGGACTTGATGATTATCTAGCAGAGGGTTATACCGGAGTAGCTCTTCAGCCGGGATGGACATTGCCGGCATGCAGGCTTATGCACAAGGGACTGAGGACGTAGAGGTCGACGAAATTACCGAGATCATCCCAAGAGGGCCAACACGGCAGGATTTCAGGGTAACTTTCGAGGCGGACAACCTCAACAGCAGGCTAGGTCTACATTTTAGCCGACATAGAGTGCTCCTTCCCGGTCTTCTGGCAGGAGGTTTGATCGCCGGGGATATTCGGGAAGCGAGCCGGGGCTCCAGGTGCGAGTTCACGAATACCGAGGGTAGTAGCCAGGGGAATCCCCATTTGCCTCAGTGTGATCGCTGTGATAGATTCCATTTTGGGGAGTGTCGTACTACTTCGACAACTTGTTATGCTTGCGGCCAGGAGGTTCATCCGACCAGAGGTGGCACTGGTGGGATAGCACAATCTACCGGATCAATTGAGGGTTCTTCGCCTTTAATAGCTAGGCAGGATGTTCATACACCGATAGGCCATGGCAGAGGTCGTGGTGGAAGTTCCCAGTTTTAGCGGTCCTTTGAACCGCCTATTTGATTACAGGTATATCTTTAACCCTTTAGAGACTAGTATGCGTGATAAGATGATTATATGTTAAGTGTTATGTTCGGATAGCATTGTGTATATGGTGTTTAAGACACCTGGTTATAAGGAAAGGTAGGTTTGGGTGCATGGAGATTATGAGTCTTAGAATATAGATAACCGTGGAGACCTTCAATACAAGGCCGTCCTGAGTAAAAGATTTTACGGTTGATATTGATCGAAGTGCATTGTATGCATGTAGTTTATTAGTGTGATAATTCTGTGGGTTGTGTGAGAGGGAAGTGGTAGCTTTCATGACGTGAATAAGTAAGATTGTTCCGGACCAGGAACAAGAGTTTGGCGCGAAATGGGTCGGGTTGAGGCCAGATCGCGGGTCAACCCGCAGCCCGAAATGGAGTAAGGTAAGTTTGAGGTGGTCCCGCTAGGTGATAAGGTCACGAGGGTGCTAGGCCCAAGTTTCGGTGACCATTGTACGAGTTCATAGACGCGTTCGACCAGAATCGGGTCGTGAAGGCTGAGAATGGCCTTAAGGGAAATTGAAACTAGTAATGACCAAGTTTGGAGGTAGTAACTCCAAGGTTTTGGAAACTGAAGCGATAACTGAAATGTGGTACGTGTACTAGAAAGAGTTCGGGTGTACGAGAAGAGTACGACGAGTAAGAAAAGAAGGGAACATGTGTTAAAAGAATAGAAGTGATCATTTTATGAAGTAAATGTGCGAAGAGAGTATCCTTTAGACCATGAGTGGGAGTTAATTGTGATGTTACACTTTAGAGGTGATTCCTCGTTGGCTTGGATTTAAGTATTACGCGTGTGTTATATTATGGCCATGTGTGGCATAATTGGTTTTGTAAGTATAGTAGTGAAGACTATACCGACGCATGTATGTTTGGAGACTTAGAAGGAACATTCAGGACGAATGTTTCTAAGGGGGGAAGAATGTTACACCCCGTAGTTCCAGGGTATGTATGTGAGGACGTACGTACGAGAATACGTCATTAAGATTGGAAAGGAAGAAAGATTTGATTTTTTCGACGGAAAATTTTCCGGTTTTTGTGAAGGAAAAGGGTTCGTAAATGGGAATCGGATTCCCAAATTTGGTATTTGGACTTCTTGGAATATTATAGAATTATGGATTTTATTTTCCGGAATTGGTCACGTGGGGCCCAGGGAGAAATTTACGGTTTTGTGGGGCCCATTTTGTTTTCGCGATTTTGGCCAATATGGATGTTTCCGGAAGATGAAATATTTTGGACGAATTGGAGGGCGACACATGTCACCCCCTTGGGTGGCATGTGGCCGAATTGGTGGGACAAGTGGCTAGCCACTTGTCCATATTGGCCGAAATGGTGAGACAAGTGGCAAGCCACTTGTCTCAAGATTTTGTTTGACATGTGGATGGTGGGACCCACACACACTTGTCCCCAATATCTACCACACACTTTCTTGCATCCTAGCCATTGGTTGTCCTATAAATACCCCCCCCCCCCCCCTTAGGCTTGCAAGACTTCATCCCACACTTAGAGATTTCCAAGGTAAATTCTCCCTCCATCTCCCTAGTAGCTCTCGGCCATGGGCTGATTTCTTGAGCTAAAATTGTCCAAAAATCCTTAAACTTTTAAGTGTTCTTCCTTGATGTGTTAGGAAGGTTGTTAACCAAGTGTTAGAAAAGGTTTCATACCCCTAGCCTAAAAACCATGCCTTGACCGAAACTTGCCTATTGGAGGCCTAAGGTGTTCTTCACTTTTTGAAGTTGGATCTTGAAGAGAAGTTGGTTAGGAACTTCTAAGGGTTTCTTGGAGTGGCTTGGAACGTAAGGAAGTGGAGCTAAGATTTCTAAGGATCGACTTTTAATCATTGGAAAATTTTGGGCTTATCGAGGTAATGATCTTTATCCTTCTATTGTAATTGGAGATTACATGTTGTAGTAGTTTATAATTGAGTATATGATATATGGTAGGAAGATTGAAAAGAAATGGACTGTTTAGTATATTGTGGGGCAGAATTCTACACGTCCAGTTAGGCGTGTAATCCCCTTTGAGTTATTGTATTACTGCGCCTTAAATGTGGCATGTTGGCTATTGATATCAGGCCTTGAAAAAGGTGGGTAAGTAGATACAAGGGAGGCTGCCCAATTTTCTGTAGAATAAGGAACCTTATACTTAGAATTATTCTACGAAGAGATCTAGACGTTGATAGACGCGTTTGGTTGTTATAGGTGGATATTCTACGCGCGACATACTCGACTTGGCTAGTGGATTAAGCCGAAGAGGTATGTGATTCTTTCCTATTCTCTTGAGCATGATTATTTGTGAAATATATAGTGCGGTGAAGCCTTGCGTGTGTTAAAGAAGTTTGATTTCCTTTTTTGTGTCCTTGACTTGATTCTAAAGTTAAGTGACTTGATATGAAATGTTAAGGACTTGAATTGTGTTAAAAAGTTGTGAAACCTCATTCGTGAGTAATGGGTACTTGGTCTTTAAAAGAATAAAGTTATCCTAGTTCTTACCAAGTCTTATGGGGGATGTTGGTAAGAGTCGTTAGGAAGTATTTGGAGTCGAGTTGACTTTGCTAATTTACCACACGAATGAGAATAAGTATCGAACAAGTCGTTACAGCGTTAATAAATGAAAATGTATCGACAATCAATTAAATTAAAATGAGTAGAATTCTCCATCTTCATAGAAGCTAAGATAAGACAAAATTGTATTATATTTTCTAGATCAAGGCTGCTTTAATAAGATCGTTATAAACAAGTATTGATTTCTTGACATTCTAAAGTAAGAAGACTTGAAGTATTTTGAAAGTTATGTAACTTTATTTTGGGAAAAGAGATGTAACTTGAGTTTAAAAGTGTAAGTAACTTGTTTTCAAATATTGAACTTTCTTGATGGAAAAGTATAAGTGACTTAATTTTAAAAGGTGGGAGTACCTTGATCTTAAAAGAGTGAGTTACTTGGGTTTCAAAAAAAAGTATACTTGACGTTGTTTTAAAAGTGTAAGCCACTTGGTTTAAAAAGTATAAAGTACTTGATTTAAACATAAACGTGTTTTGATACTACGGATATTAGTATCGTGTTGTTTTTACGTAAAAAGAGATCTTTTTGAAAGAATTAAAGTATGTAGTACTTTAGGGTTAAACCCCGGATTGTTGGCATAAAATGGGAGTACTTTGAGTTTATAAAAATGGTGAATCAGTTTACATGTTAATGAAAGTCTAAGAGTATGTTGAACTTGCCTATGCTAGTTGTGATAGCCTTTGTTGTGCAAGTTTTGTATTTCTATGCTACCGCGTCTCTCGATGGAGGGTCGGCTATCTGGTTGTTTACTTGGACGTACCGGCAGTGACAGAGGATTCCACGGGTATGCTTCCATTGTGATTGATCCTTGGTCATGCTTATACGATGATGGATTCCGGGGCATGCGACCAGGATGCGGGTTAAACTCCCGGTATGTTATTATTGTTACATGGACATGTCTGCACCGATGAAGGAATTCCGGGGGCATGCGGTCATGCAGCGGGTTAAACTCCCGGTATATTATTATTCCATGGGCTAGCTCCCCATGAAGACATGTACCGGGGATGAGGGATGTCACAGGCATGTTATATACGATTATTACTTCATGGACTAGCTCCCCATGAAGACATGTACCCGAGATGAGGGATGCCACGGGCATGTTATATACGATTATTACTCCATGGACTAGCTCCCCATGAAGACATGTACCCGAGATGAGGGATGCCACAGCGTATTATATATATATATATATATATATATATATATATATATATAGATATATGTAGATATATATATATATATATTGTATATGTGTACGCCGACAGTGAGGTAGGATGCCACGGGCGCGTCACGTGGTTATATGTTACACCCACGGCTGCCGGCAGTGATGGAGGATTCCACGGGCAGGAGATATATATTTGTATTTTATATGTGTACGCCGACAGTGAGGTAGGATGCCACGGGTGCGTCACATGATTATGATTTATATCATAGACTGCCGGCAGTGAGGAAGGAGTTCCACGGGCATGATTGATATTGCGGGTGTGAGACCCATGGTTATATTTGAGTGAGGACTTTGAGGGCGTAAGTCCCTGACTTGACATGACTGCTTATATATTGTGTACTGTAGTTTGGTTATCATACATGTCTCCTGTTTTATATAGACTGTTATGATTTCATTCTGATATTTTGATTTCACATACTTGGTACTGTTATCGACATCCTTCGGGGGGTTGCGTTCATGTCGCAGGTAGAGGTACACCGGTTATTGATCCTCGCTCATAGGATCACATATCTGCATTTTGGGAAGCTCCGTTTCTCCGGAGGCTTATCTTTTGGTATGATTCCCTGAGATTGTAGGTTCTTGTACATTCAGGGGTATGGCGGGGCCCTGTCCCGTCATAGTTGTTATAAAAACTCTTAGAGGTATGTAGTACTGTTGTGAGTTGGGCTTGTAAAGGATGTAACTGCTCAGATTTTGATATATCTGCAGAAAGGTGACCGTTTTGGTTAGCCTGTTTCTTATTTCATATTGTTTCATGTCTATGAGTTTTTATTTCCGCTGATTTTCTCTGATGTATTACCACTAGGGTGTCCGGGGTAAGGCACCAGTCGCGGGCCCGAAGTCGGGTCGTGACAGAAACATTGAGATTTAGGTTGTAAATTGTTTATATAAGAATGTTGAAATATGAAATTGAATTTGAAAGAGTTATGGAATTATGTTGTCGGACCAATTTGAAGACTACTTTATGTGCATCGGATTGGAATGTTGTGATGAAATTCTTATCACTAATTGCATGTTGCGAATGGAGACGTAGCCATGATAATTAAGAGATAATTATTTTATGAAGGAATTACATGAGGAATTGGAATTTTAAGAATTAGAAGTGGAAGTTTTGGAATTACAACATGTTGATATGACCAAAAAGTTGATGGAAATTATTGAACATTATGTTAATGTATCACGAGCTGAATTAGTGTTTAAATATAAGTTACAAATACACATATGTATTGACGTAGTTACCTAACATGTCTTGAAAAGATTAAAGTGTTAATTTTATATTCTTGAATGGGCGATGTTGTTAGAAGATTGGATTGCTCCCATGAATAATTCTAACGTAACTAAATGATTGACTACTATGAGAAATAAATGTAGTAGTTGTATTGGTTATTGAAGTTGTTAAATGGAATAATTACAAAGAGAAGGTATGCGCACTAACGACGTAAATGGAATGTTTGAGATAATTTTGACTACATATTGAAATGATAGTGATTATTGGTTTGATTTGGATTGTTGGTTGGATTTGAATTGTTGGTTGATTTGGATTATTAGAAAATTGTGGATACACAAATAAACAGAGGAAATGCTGCCTAAATTTCTATAGAAATAGGAAGTCGCTATTCGATATAACTTACGTTAGGGATAGTAGAATTGACGAACGTATTATCATTGTTATAGGTTGACATACTAGACGAGACATATCTTAGCGTTAAGTTGATTAGTTCGCCTAAAAGGTATGTGAGTCTATCCTTCTTTCTTTTTGGCATGATTTTGTGAATCCTTTTTTTTTCATTTGGCATGAATATTATACAAGAGATTATACGGCGGACGTGCATGATTTCTTCATAGTCTCATTCTTAGTAATATGATTTATGAAAGTACATGTGATTTTCTAGTAGAAAGTTTATTTAATGATTTCAATGAGAGCCAGGAAATGATTTAAATTGCATACAGTTGCTCATGATATCTACTCGTGGTAAGAGTCATTCTCTACTTCACTGCGTCGGTAGCGCGATTCGTGCACATATATCAGGATGATTCACCGCGTCCCTCACTAGAGGTCCGGGCAGTTTATGTATACATATATGATGATTCCACGGACAGACATTCGTGATGCGGGTACAGATACCAGGACAGTATATTTCACCGCGTCCCTTACCAAAGGGTCGGACAGTTTAATCATTTACTTATATCTGATGATTATATGGTTAAACATTCATGATTTCTGGTATGACTCTCATTCTCTTATGACACGGCTGACTCTCTACTTTATATGGCACATTTATGATCTTATTTACAGTATTTCATGTTTACATACTCAGTAAATTATTTAAATGCGACCCACTCTACTCGAAGGTGTGTTCATGACGAGTGCAGGTGATCGGTTAGGTGATCCTCCAGTTTAGGACATCTACCCGCTGCTAAGGAGCTCCCTTGTTCCGGAGCCAGTTATTTTGCTACTGATCTTTACATTCCAGACTTATGTATATTTTGGGCACGACGGGGCCCTGTCAAATCATATGTCGATAATGTACTCCTAAGTGCATGAAGCGGTGGGGTGGTTGTATGTACTTTTGTTTTGGTTTGCAACGTTGCTCTACTCTGTGTTGGGATGTTCCCGGATATACCTGTTGTTATCTAGTGGCAGCCTTGTCGTCTTTCTTGTATATATTGTGTTGGTTGATTGCGACTCCCTCGGTAGACAGGTTCATTCACGTGTAAGGTCGCTTGTCGACTTGCCTCGTGGGCGGGGTTATCATTGCGGTGTTATCTTTGCGAAATTTCTATAAATCCGGTATTAAATGGATTAAGTGTGGCCAGTCGATGTGGCGTCAATTAGGACATTTAGTCGCGGCCCGTCGGGTCGGGTTGTGACAGAAGTGGTATCAGAGCAGTTAGTCCTCGGAATGTCTACAGACCGTGTCTAGTAGAGTCTTGTGTATGGGTATGTTGTGCACCATACTTATACGCAGGAGGCTGCGGGACATTTAGGATTGGTTTCTACTCTTTCATCTCGTAGATTGTGCAATAGAGTTATGTCATTAGGATATACTCCCCCCTCTTCCTTATAATTAATGTGGTTGCAACTATGTTCCAAAAGAAAGCGACAACGGCTCGGAAAGGAAATCAGAATTTTTCGTACTTGACTAAGTGCGTCAAGCCATAAGGGAAGTGAAAGGATTTGAATAGAAGTATGAGGACCAGGTTTGGAGATACTAGGTCAACGTCAGGTAATGTAACTCTTCAGAATCTTTTACGTACCGAATAAGTTAACCATTCATCACTTAAGGGATGATATCGTCAAGGATTGGAACTAGGAGCAATGTCTGAGATTACGTATGTGTACTGGACTATGTTGGAATTATGAAAAAGTACGACAAGTAAGAAATGAGTGAACAAGTGTTAAAAGAAATGAAGTTATTTATAATTACAAGTAGTAAATAGATCCCTTTCAGACCATGAATGAGGTGTCGACTTGTGAAATGAATTGCAGTAGTCTCTATCTTACGAATTGGTACTCTGTTATGCTACGTTATCTGCTCTATAGTTACAGAGATTGAACTTTTCCTTCTAAAGATAGAAAATGAAGTTTAGCCTCCAATTAAATTTTGGGCTCTAATTGTTAGAATCTGTGACGATTTTATGGTATATCATGTTGCTGGACTATGTGAAGGTAGGAAACTGCAAAAAAACATTGTTCCCATGTAAGAATAAGAAGGGGCTATTACTTCTGGAATAATAAGATTGATATAAAAGAATGAAAGCATTTTTCTTACTTTGGACCGAATGAAGTATTGGACATAGGGATTAATTGAGTTAATTTCGCAAATGACTTAGAACTTGGGAATGATAAACGTCCCATTAGTGTGTAGGGGTGTCAAGCATTTTAAATATCGTAACCTCTGGAGTTCATATTTTCAGTTAAGAAGTTATTTGAAGGATTGGTAACCAAGGTATGTATTCGTGCACAGTTTTAATGCATTGGTTCACGCAGAATGCTAAGATGGTGTTATTTGGTCTCTTGGAACCAAAGGTTAAAAAGGGAAGAAACTCATAATAACTCGCTTAACTTGTGTAGTGGGTGATCTTTTATGGACTAATCTTACTGAGCATCCAAATGGAGGAATATGGTGATTGTGGAGGCCTCATTTCTATGAGGTAGATATTAAACTGTACAGAATAATTGATACACTGCGGGGTAACACTTAGGGGTGCAAAGAAAAGTTTTCATATGACCTTAGTGTATGCGTTTAATGATGTGGCTCTTAAATGGGAAATGTGGATAGATATTGGAAGGTTACATGGATAGATACAAGGACCATAGGCAATAATGAGTGATTTCAACTGGGCATTAAAATGGAATAGAAGAGTGAAGTGACACGTCGCTAAGACTGAGATAAGGGATTTTAAGCAGTAGGTAGCGGATTATGGTGAAATGAGAGGCAAGCAAGGTGTATAACAACACTTACTAATTAAGAATGAGATGATAACCTACATGCTTCTAAGGTGCCTTTTATGAAACCAGGCCTATATGAACATTTTCTTGGGTTAATTGGATAAGAAGTATGCATAAAGACTTAGTATAAGTTTAGATACTTTAAATAGGTGAAGGTTGAATCCTGAATTTCTACAGACCATAACAGAAGGATGAAAATAGATAAGAGAGGTACAAAGATATAGATGAATTCAACGAAGTGATAATAGATACTCAGTGGGATATAGCCAAAGTATCAAATGTTGACGCAGCCAAAGACATAACTGAGTTAGTAAGTCCAACGAGAGGATAAAACAAATGTCACTTGAGGAGACAAACGGTAATAATGCAAATAAGGAGGAACAAAGAATCTTTGGGAAGAATATGGAAATAAATAGAATAAGGAAGGCAGCGATGGTAAGGTGGTAGAAGTAAAACAACTCATTAAGGACCCACAATTGATAGAAGAATCAAAAGCAACTCTTACTACTAAAGAGCGGGTTGAAGGAGCTTTTGTAGCGACAAAGTTAATGAGGGCGAAATGTTGACAAGAGGCGGAGGTGTGTACAATGGTAAAAACTCTAATAATAGTAACGGTGATATTAAAGGAATATAGGACAATGATGTCGATGTGGAGCGAGAACAATGCGATGGAAGCGGATATGTCTATCTAAATATATTGATCGGTAGAAACTTAATCGGAGATAATATGAGGGATGATTAACATGACAAACTTAAGAACTCACTGGGGAAGAAGTTACATGAACTAGGTAGATATACTATGGTAAATGCAAAGAGTGATGCATTGGGAAGGTTGTCTCTGGGATAGTTTATACTATATTGTCGACGATATGCGGGATCCTTGGCTAGTTTATGGGGATTTCAATGTTATTATAAATGGAAGGGAGACAATAGACAGTCTTCAGATAAATCCTGCAGAGCGTGAGGATCTTTGCATTTGGCACTAATTCATGTTAAATGTTTGAAACTGATTTAAAGGGAGTTTTTTTAAGTAGTGGAATAAGAGAGTCGATAATGACTATACTTTTAAAAGGTTCGATAGAATGTTAGCAAACATTTATTTTAGCTTGGTTTGGACAGAATATGAAGCACTATTTTAAGCGCTAAATCAAAATTGACACATTGTTGTTTATTAAGATGATTTTGTTTCTTTTATACCGAAACTGAAGAATGTCAAGACTGCCCTATTATTATGGAGTAAGGAAACTTTTGAAGGTATTGTTAGATTTAAAGAGGAGTTGTTTGAAGAATTTCCAACCGAATCAAATAGAATGATTATACAAAGAGTTAAGACAAACTTTAAAAGAGGATGAAGAAGCTTCTGGCCATTTGATCAATAAAATGAGAGTTCTGTTTATATGCATGCTAAGACTCCTAGTAACTTGATTCAGCAAGAAAAATGTATTATTGGTTTCACAAGGGAAACATTTTCATTCATGTATTGAAGATGTCCAGTATTACATGTTAGAAAGAGGAAGATAGATTATGCTTGAATTAATTAAGAAGATTAAAGACAAGTTACAGGCTTGGGAAGAAATATTGTTGTCACCATGAGGTAAAGCAGTGTTGATTACTAGTGTGTCACAAGTGTGCCTATACACATACTGTCTGCTTTAAGACTTGCAAAATGTGTGATCAAAGATATACATACAAATAGTTGTAATATTCTTCTGGTGTATAGTAAGGATGATGTTAAGGCTAGGCATTGGTTTACATGGTTAACAATGGACTTGCTTAAGGATGATAGTGGATTGGGGTTCAGATCTCATTTTGATATATCAAGGCATTCTGTGAAAAACTATGGTAGAGATTTAGGACCACCAACTCTCTATGGGCTAACTTTCTAGGGAAAAAGTACTCTAAGAAGCATTACCCTCAATATGTGCAATGGAAAGAGGGTCTTCAGGCCTTGAAAATGATTCTTGAGGAAAGGGATAACATTAAACAAGAAATATAGTGGAAAACAAGGAGAGGTTTTCATTGATAATCGCACCAATTGAAAACATTACACTATGTACTACTATCAGAGTTTCTTATTGAAGAAATGGTGGAAGATGTCAAAGAACTGCTACGTGGGGATTGATGAGGTTTGTCAAGGCTAGGGCAGTATCTACCAGATGACATTGTCTCACATGTCACTACCTACTTGGTATATACCCTGTGGATAATCCTTGGTGGATAATGACAAGTTCTAGTAAATTTAATGTGTCAAGTGCATGAGATTTATTGAGATAAAGATCATATCCTTCTGAGGTATATAGGTAAATGTAGGTTAAAAAAATGTCATTCAAGGTATATTTCTTCCTATGAACGGTGTGGAAATTTAAAATTTCAGTGGATGAAGTGTTGCAAAGTATGGGAATTAATATAGTATCAAGATGCTGCTGATATAATGTTTTACATCAAGAAATGATAGGTCACTTGTTTCTTACAAGGGAGTTTGTCAAATCTATATGGAGCTATTTTAACAATGCAGCGGGTATACCCATGAATTGTCGTCACGTTAAGCATGTCGTGCATATATGGTGGGCACTACATGCCATTACAAATTGAAGCAGGTGTACAAGGTAGTATCAGCTATAATATTGTGGCAAATTTGAAAATGAAGGAATATAGTACTGCATGGAGGCTCTTTAACTTTGTTCAAGGTGTTACATGAGATTCAGTTGAATATTCACAGGTAATTTGATTCCTTACTTAACTATTTTGAATTGGTGAATTGCATGTGTGTTATATTGTGGCCCTGTGAGGCATCTGTTGGTTTGCTGGATATAGGTTGATAGGCATAGTTATAAAGGAGACTCTGCCGAAATTTTCCTAGCGTGAGGCCTATGATGAACATTCGAGGACGAATGTTTCTAAGGGGGGAAGGATGTTACACCTCGTAAGTTAAGACGATACTTAAAAACTTCATTAAGGAATTAAGATTCGAATATTGATTATATAGTATGGTTATATATGCTAAATCCAGAAGTTAGTACTTGAAGGATGTGATTCCAAAAAAAAATTGGTTACTACGAGCGTGTTAATGGAAATGAAAAGTGATCGTTATATATTTTCTCATTAAGGATTAGTAACATATTATGAGAATTACGACATGGAGAATACGAGGTCTTATGGAATTTTCGGAGATTAAAAGAAGTGAGATTAAGATTTATTACTTGGGGGATGAAATTAACTTAAGAAAACAATTAGGGACCAATGTGTATTTATATAAAATAATTTTCAGATTTCTTATTAAAACTAAAAAACTTCTTCATCTTCCACTTCATTCAAATAAACTCTCACTCAAATCCTATCCTCTCTTAGCCAAATATTCACCCATGCCATAGTCAAATTGAAGACTTAATCCACTCCCTTTCTAAGGATTGAATCCATCTACAATTCTAAGCCAAAAGTTTAGCACCAAAACAGTGAGTGGCACGGGTTCACTGCCCAGTTTTTAGCCCAAATTTTATGATTTTTGGAATGAATTTTGTTGAGGAAAAATATGTTAGAATGTTGGGGGTAACATTGTAGAACACATGCATGTTAATTTGAAGTGGAAAAGTGAAAGATTGGGCAAGCAATTGGGGCAGAAAATCAGAAAACTGCTTGGCAGAATTTTGGGCAGATTTTTAGTCAACTTTGGAGGGGTATATCTCCTAGTATATTAGGAGTTTTTTGGTGTTTCAAAAGCCTAAAATGAAGTTCGTCGAGTCTGGTTTTCAAATAAATAAACCACTCGTCGATGGGACACCGGAGTAGAGAGTTATGGACGTTACAGGTTCAGCTGACGAAGCAGTGACTACAAATCGGGACTGTTTTGGGGACTAAATTAAGGTATGAAAATTCTTCCTTCCACGCTATAATTGAAGTTGCATGTTGTCGTAGTTGAAGTATTGTGTTATGGTTGCTAATTTCATGCTACAAATTGGAAGGAAACATTGAGATTTAGGTTGTAAATTGTTTGTATAAGAATGTTGAAATATGGAATTGAATTTGAAAGAGTTATGGAATTATGTTGTCGGACCAATTTGAAGACTACTTTATGTGCCTCGGATTGGAGTGTTGTGATGAAATTCTTATCACTAATCGCATGTTGCGAATGGAGACGTATCCTTGATAATTAAGAGATAATTATTTTATGAAGGAATTACAAGAGGAATTGGAATTTTAAGAATTAGAAGAGGAAGTTTTGGAATTACAACATGTTGGTATGACCAAAAAGTTGATGGAAATTATTGAACATTATGGTAATGTATTACGAGCTGAATTAGTGTTTAAATATAAGTTACAAATACGCATATGTATTGAGGTAATTACCTAACATGACTTAAAAAGATTAAACTATTAATTTTATATTCTTGAATGGGCGATGTTGTTAGAAGATTGGATTGCTCCCATGAATAATTCTAACGTAACTAAATAATTGACTACTATGAGAAATAAATGTAGAGTTGCCTTGGTTATTGAAGTTGTTAAATGGAATAATTAAAAAGAGAAGGTATGCGCACTAACGACGTAAATGGAATGTTTGAGATAATTTTGACTACATATTAAAATGATAGTAATTATTGGTTTGATTTGTATTGTTGGTTGGATTTGAATTGTTGGTTGATTTGGATTATTGGAAAATTGTGGATACGCACATAAACAGAGGAAATGCTGCCTAAATTTCTATAGAAATAGGAAGTCGCTATTCGATATAACTTACGTTAGGGATAGTAGAATTGACGAACGTATTATCATTGTTATAGGTTGACATACTAGACGAGGCATATCTTAGCATTAATTTGATTAGTTCGCCTAAAAGGTATGTGAGTCTATCCTTCTTTCTTTTTGGCATAATTTTGTGAATCCTTTTTCTTTCATTTGGCATGAATAATATACAAGAGATTGTATGGTGGACGTGCATGATTTCTTCAGTCTTATTCTTAGTAATATGAGTTATGAAAAGTACTTGTGATTTTCTAGTAGAAAGTTTATGTAATTATTTCAATGAGAGCCAAGAAATGATTTAAATTGCATACATTTGCTCATGATATCTACTTGTGCTAAGAGTCATTCTCTACTTCACCGCGTCCCTGACCGGGCATATTCGTGCACATATATCAGGATGATTCACCGCGTCCCTCACTAGAGGGCCGGGCAGTTTATGTATACATATATGATGATTCCACAGACAGACATCCGTGATGCGGGTACAGATACCCAGGACAGTATATTTCACTGCGTCCCTTACCAAAGGGTCGGACAATTTATTCATTTACTTATATCTGATGATTATATGGTTAAACATTCATGATTTCTGGTATGACTCTCATTCTCTTATGACACAGTTGACTCTCTACTTTACATGGCACAGTTATGATCTTATTTACAGTATTTCATGTTTACATACTTAGTACATTATTTCTTACTGACCCCCCTCTCCTCGGGGGGCTTCGTTCATACCCGCATGTACAGGTGATCGGTTAGGTGACCCTCCAGTTTAGGACATCTACCCGCTGCTAAGGAGCTCCCTTGTTCCGGAGCCAGTTATTTTGGTACAGATCTTTACATTCCAGACTTATGTATATTTTGGGCACGACGGGGCCCTGTCCCGTCATATGTCAGTATTGTACTCCTAGAGGTCTGTAGACAGCGGTGGGGTGGTTGTATGTACTTCTGTTTTGGTTTGCAACGTTGCTCTACTCTGTGTTGGGATGTTCCCGGATATACATGTTGTTATCTATTGGCAGCCTTGTCGGCTTGCTTGTATATATTGTGTTGGTTAATTGCGACTCCCTCGGGAGACAGGTTTATTCACGTGTAAGGCCTCCTTGTCAGCTTGCCTACGTGGATATGGTTATCATTGCAGCGTTATGCTGCCGAAATTTCTATAAATCCCGCTATTAAATGGATTAAGTGTGACAAGTCAGTAATGACGTCCAATTAGGACGTTTAGTCGTGGTCCATCGGGTCGGGTCGTGACACATACAATACTTCAAACGGGGCCATTTGTATACTAGAGTGAAAACTGTTATTGTAGAAAACTCAATTAGACACATATGGTCCAACCAACTGCCCTGAAAATCTAACACACAAGATCACAATATGTCCTCAAGTATTTGAATTGTTCGCTCAACTTGCCCATCTGTTTGTGGGTGAAAAGTCGTGCTCAACTTAACTTTTGTCCCGAGACCCTACTGGAAACTTTTCCAAAAGTGTGCGGTGAACTAAGAACCCCTATCCGAAATAATTTGTAATGGAATCCCGTATAACCGCACAATTTCCTTGACCGGTAGGAAGTGGGCTGACTTTGTAAGCCGATCTACAATCACCTATCTAGAATCATACCTTTCTCGAGTTTTCGGTAGACCAGTTACAAAATCCATATGAATCGCCTCCCATTTCCACACGGGGACACCAATGTCCTGAAGTAGTCCGTAGGGTTTTTGATGTTCAGCTTTTACCTGTTGACATGTAAGACACCTTTCGACAAACTCCGCAACATCTTTCTTCATTCCGTCCCACCAGTAATTTGCCTTGAGGTCCTGATACATTTTTGTTGACCCTGGATGAATGGAATATCTTGTGTTGTGACCCTCATCTAAGATTTTCCTCGTTATATCTTTTACCTTAGAAACACACAACCTACCCTTATGCCGAAGGGTACCATCATTTTCTCCTAATGTAAACTGTGAAGGTTTTCCCTGTTAAATCCTTTCCCGAAATCTAACAAATTTTGTATCCTTAGATTGACTTTCTTTTATTTTTGCAGCTAAGGCAGACTGAGAGGTATCATGCACCGCCACCCTGCCTTAACCAACCTCAGTTAAAATAACCCCGAGGTTTCCCAATTCTTGTACCTCACGAACAATACCTTTATTTTGTATTGTCAAGTGGGTCAAGCTGCCCATTGATTTCCTACTGAGTACGTCAGCCACCACGTTAGCTTTTTCAGAATGGTAAAGAATGCTAAGGTCATAATCCTTAAGCAACTATAACCATCTTCTTTGTCGGAGATTCAAATCCTTTTGCGTGGTTATGTACTGTAAACTCTTATGATCTGTAAATATATCTACATGTACACCATACAAATAGTGTCTCCATATTCGTAAGGCAAACACTACCGCGGCCAATTCCAAGTCATGAGTTGGATAATTCTTCTCATGTATCTTCAATTGTCGAGATGCATATGCAATCACTTTTCCAAACTGCATCAAAACACATCCTAACCCAACACTAGAGGTGCCACAATAGACTATGAACCCTTCTTGTTCCGATGGTAAGGCTAGAACTGGTGCAATAGTTAATAACTCCTTCAGTTTCTGAAAACTCGCTTCACATGCTTCTAACCACTGGTACTTAATCGATTTCTGAGTCAACCGAGTCAAGGGGGCAGCAAGACCAGAAAAAACTTTTACAAATCTTCTATAATACCCAGCCAAACCCAAGAAACTTCTAACTTCTGTCGGAGTGGTCGGTTTTGGCCAGTTCTTCACTGCTTCTATCTTTTGGGGGTCTACCATAATTTCCTCCCTTGACACAACATGACCCAAGAATGCTACCTTTTCCAACCAAAATTCATACTTTGAAAATTTAGCATATAGTTTCTCTTGTTTTACGACTTGAAGCACTATCCTCAGATGCTCTTCATGTTCTTTAACACTCTTGTTGTTGGGGCGTTGGTTAACCCGAAAGACATGACCAAGAATTCATAATGGCCATATCGGGTTCTAAAAGCTATTTTGGATATATCATCAGGATTTATTTTCAGCTAGTGATATCCCGAGCGAAGGTCAATCTTGGAGAAATAGCTAGCTCCTTGAAGTTGGTTAAAAAGATCATCGATTCTTGGTAACGGGTATCGGTTCTTGGTCGAGACCTTATTGAGTTGTCGATAATCGATGAACATTCAGAGCGATCCCTCTTTCTTCTTCACAAAAAGAACCGGTGCACCCAGAGCTGAGGGCCTTATAAGGCCTTTATCCGAAAGATCCTTATTTGTTCTTTTAACTCCTCAGTCGATGGGGCCATTCGATATGGATGAATGGAAATGGGTCTTGTACCCGGAATTAATTCTATAGCGAATTCCACTTCTCTGTCCGAAGGAAGGCCTGGAAGATCTTCAGGGAAGACCTCCGGAAAATTCCGAGCGATAGGGACACTATGAACTTCGGGAGACTCCTTTTGGGTATCCATTATACTGGCCAAATTTGCTTACTCCACTTCTTGGTTTCTTAATAACTTTTAAGCCCTAAGGTAGGAAATAAGCTGACGCGAGGACATTCCAATCCTACCCTTTATAACAATCTCCGATTCCCCAGGAAAAGATAATTTCACTATCTTTCGCCGACAATCCAACATGGCATAACATACTGACAACCAATTCATACCCAAAATGATGTCGCAGTCTACCATATCAAGTAGTACTATGTTTACTATTGTTCCTCTGCCATTCACTTCTAATGGAAAAAATTTAACTACCCAAGAGGCCCCTACTGGTGTCATAACCTCAACAGGTTCACTTAGACGGGAAGGTTTTACGTGTAAATTCTTAGCATAACCCATTAATACCTATGAAAATATAGAGCCGAAATCGTATAATCCAAATGCAGAAATACTCGAGACCAGCAAAATACCTGTGACCACCGCATTAGATGCTTACCTCATTCCTGCAGGCAAAGAGTAGGCGGTTAAATTTTTGGGTTCTTGACCTCCACGATTAGCGGGGTGGTTTCTCTGATTTCCCTTGTAGGAAGTTATGGTTGCTTCTGACCTCCCCTGAATAGACGGAGTTTGAGTTCCCTTTTACCAATCTCTGGCATAGTGGCATGATTCTCCACAGTTATAACATGCTTTCATTAAGAGCCAACATTCTCCAACGTGTTTCCTATAACATTCTCATATGTTAGGGTTGGTGGCCTTTTCCTTGCTACTTTGGTGAGTAAACCAACTATTACCCTTAGGCTTGAAATGGGACTGGCCCACAGACTGGTTCGACCTTGAAGATCCCTTACTAACCTCCTGGTTTTGACTCTGATTAAATGATCTTGACAATCAAAGCCTCTTCGGCGAATACTCTCATTTTGCTTTAGCAAAACTTTCTACCATCATTGTCATGTCGACGATCTAAAGGTGCGTCCGATCATAGACTAATGCACTGCCCTGTCTGCCAAGTTCGGGTTTAAACCCTCAACAAATCTTTTGACCTTCTCCCTTTTCATAAGAATAATGTGCGCGTTGTATGTCAACAATCGCATGAAGTGAATATCGTATTCTTACACATTGCGGTCTCCTCGTTTCAACTTTTTAAACTTACGCCTGAGCGCTCTTTTCGAGTGTTATGCATGTACTTTTCAATGAATGCAGCTCTGAACTCCCCATATGTCATCGGTGGTGACATCGGGGAATGATTTCTTCTAATATTTTTCCACCACACTCTTGTGTCATCCATAGTTTATCGTTGCACATCCCCTTCTACAATCCTTCAAGAAGGTAGTACGAGAACTAAGCCTTTGAAAAGACTCAAGATAGGCACGAGAAGAGTATGAAAGAAGTGAAATTGTTTAGGATGTTATTCCGTTCACTTATTACTAAGGTGGAGCGCACACCGTCGCAATAAGTAATCGTTCAAACATCCAACACAAAGAAAGTTCCTAGAATCTTTTAACCTGGTTTAGCTTTGATACCAACTTGTCACGCCCCGACTTTTCTCAAGTCTTTAGTTAGGGCGTGATGGCACCTGGATAATTATTACTTTCCAAGAGTACCAATAATGCTCTTTATTTTGAAATTCAGATGTGTATATTAAATGTGGAAGTAGTATCAATAATAACAGTAAAGAAATTTGTTTATGAATTTAAATAAAACATAACGCGAGCTCATGCTCGTGCGAATACTGTTTCTACATAGACGTAATGATAGTGATTATTCTAAGTTTGAAATGAGACAATCCCACACGGGCATTTCCCGAGATACTGAAACTGAACCCTTCAACTACATACTATACGTGACAAGTACCAAGTCCGAAGCAATGGATTAGGTACGACTAAGAGGTTGCGGGACGATCGCTAGCCCTGATATGAAGCCTTTCTTCTATCACGCTTTCCTGAAACATGTTAAATAAAGAGTCAGCCCTACCATCCGGGGCTGAGTGAGAACCTTACCCTGCAATTCAAAGTAACCTCAGAATATTCCAAGTGCAATCACATTATAACATAATAAGCATGTTGCAAAAACATACAACACCTTTATCATACAAGTATGCAACATCTTCTCTCCACTACTTATAGAAATTCTTAACTTATCTAACATTTTACTTTATCATGTATCATACGTTAAGACATTCCCTTGCATTTATACACTTGTTGCATTTACATATTCGTGAAAACGTATTCACTTTATATATTTATTGTGGCGTGCAACCCGATCCAATGTATTTACATATTTGCGAACATGTATTCACTTTACATATTTGTTGTGGCGCGCAACCCGATCCAATGTATTTACGTATTTATGAATATATATTCACCTTACGTTTTGTTGCGGCGTGCAACCCGATCCATTATATTTATATATTTGTAAACACGTATTCACTTTACATATTTATTGCGGCACGCAACCCGACCCAATGTATTTACGTATTTGTGAACATGTATTCACTTTACGTTTTGTTGCGGCGTGCAACCCGATCCATTATATTTACATATTTGTGAACACGTATTTACTTTACATATTTGTTGCGGCGCGCAACCCGACCCAATGTATTTACGTATTTGTGAACACTCATTCACTTTACGTTTTGTTGCGGCGTGCAACCCGATCCATTATAGTTACATATGTTTCCCTTTTTTTTATATTTTGTCTTTCATACTTGTAATGGTTATAACTTTTCAACCGTAACTCCAACGAAGGTGTTTCTTACGCTGAAACTAGGTAAGACAGGAATATTTCACTGTACCAAATTTTATTTGAAAATACTTTGGGTAACTAGCACAAATTTATCAGTAAAACAGCCACATGAAATTTGTTTCGCCAGAATTTCTATTAAACAGGACCAAATTTTAAAATAGTCATAACTTCGAATCCGTAAGCCCGTTCGAGCCCCGAAAAATATCAAAACGACGAGAACAGAGAGTTATATTTCTCTATGTGAACCATCCACTCAGATTCTGTACCATTTGGTACAGTTTTCCACATTTATGTACTGCCTTCCCGAATTCCGATAGGTCCGAGACAGAAACTTCAAACTATAATAACTCTCAACCCGTATGTCTATTATATCCCCTATTTGGTTCAATATGACCTTCACCTATATATCTACAACACTTCCAAATTTCATCAAATTCTAACAAGTATAACCTAGTGAAAACAGGTTGTAAAGTACTGCCTTCCCGAGTTTCATTCAATCCGAGGCAGATATTTTATACAGCGATAACTCTCAATCTGTAAGTCGGATAGACCTCCGTAAGGTCATAAAATGTCAATAACAGACAAATCTAGAACTTTCATTTAGAACAAATTTTCATATTCTTCATCGATTTGTACAGTTTTACGTTTTAGCGTCCTGTCCTTCTGGATTCATATAGATCCGAGGCAGAAACTTTAAACTATGATAACTCCTAAATTGTAAGTCTGTTTTATCCCCTATTTAGCTCAATCTGATCATAACATAGAGGTGTACAACACTTCTGAATTTCATTCAATTCTAAGAAGTATAACTTATTGAAAACAATTCATAAATTTTATGACTCATCTAGTTTTTTAAACAATCAAAAGTGCATGATTTCTTTTCAACATTCTTATTCTAACATGTATTGAACTTAGAATAAAGGATTTTACCAAGAATTTCTGAGTGATAAAACTCACCTTGTAAGTGTGAAAATGATTGTTGTTCGGTTGCTAAAAGTGACCCTTGCTCCCTAGTACAATGTATAAGTAGAAGTGTTTCTATAACCTATGGGAGGTGGAAAGGGTAAGAGTTGAGGGGAATTAAGAGGAGGGGTAAGGGGGAATGGATGTTTTCAGTCCCTATACAACCAGATTAGCATGTTAGTAATGTAGATAACTTAGTAATGTAGATAACTAAGTTACATTTCCAAGATTAATTAGCACATTAGTAATGTAGATAACTTAGTAATGTAAATAACTAAGTTACATTTTCAAGATTAATTAGCACGTTAGTAATGTATTTGATACTAAGTTACATTTCGATGAGAAGAAGTAATGCTTCATTTTTCCACTGTGGACATATAGCATATTACTACCACTCTTTTAATTAACATAATCCAATACTGACCACTACTAAGAGATGTAGTGTGTTACTACCACCTTTTGTATATAGATTTTTTTTCTTATTTAAAGTAAAAAGAAATTTTCTGGATTTACATTCTCTTCTCCTTAAGCAACATTCGTCCTCGAATGTGACTAAGGTCGTAACACATGCATATAAACACGCAAATAGCACACATATGAAGTACTATGTAACACATTTTTTAATTACCTTATTCAAAGAGGAATGAGTATTTGACTTTCATCGCGTCTTCGGCTTCCCAGGTGGCTTCCTCTGTGGAGTGATTCCTCAATAGGACTTTCACGGAAGCAATATCTTATTTCTAAGGCGCTGAACCTTTCTATCAAGTATTTCTATCGGAGCCTCTTCATATTGAAGCTCTTCATTAAGAACTATCTCCTGGGGGAGGATGACGTGACATGGATCGTGCAAGTATTTTCATAACATTGACACATGAAATACGGATCTGCTGCTTCGACTCTTGTGGAAGTGCTAGTTAAGTAAGCCACATTCCCACTCTCCATGAATCTCATATGGCCCAATAAACCTCGGGCTTAATTTCCCTTTCTTACCAAATCGCATCACTCCCTTCATTGGGGATACTTTTAAAAATACTTTCTCCCTCTCTTGAAATTCGAGATCTCTTTTACGATGATCCGCATAAGACTTATGACGGCTATGAGATGTTTTGATCTGCTCCCGAATCATCTGTTCCTTATCATTTGTTTCTTGAATGACTTCGGGTCCGAACAGTTGCGTCTCACCCACCTCGAACCATCCAAGTGGAGATCTACATTTCCGTCCATACAATGCTTCAAACGGGGCCATTTGTATGCTAGAGTGAAAACTATTATTGTAGGCGAACTCAATTAGGGACGTTGTTGGTCAAACTAGTTTGAGTGTAGTCCAACAGGTCTATAATAACTAAGAATGGTACAGTATGTCTGTAGCCAAACGAATGATGTGTTTGTAATTCGTACATCTATGACATCATAAGTTAAGACACGTTAAATAGAAAGTCATTCAAGGGCTAACTAAGTTGAGATTGTTGCTTTCTGTCGACATAAACCCTCAAAATGAATGTGAGGTAGGCGAAGAGGCAAAATCACCTTTCTATTTCGTCAAAAGGAATAGCGAAAGAAGCACTTCTCCTCTGTGACTTAGTCACACCTACATGGGTGTTTAAAGCTTGTACAAAATAAAGGGGGAGACAAGTACATTGTGTTACGCCCCGTAATTTCAAGAGAATAAGATGAAGACGTACGAAAGGAAAAAAGATTTGAATTTGGAAAGATAAGTTGGCAAAAATGTTTTAGACAGATTTTAAGTCAACTTTGGAGTGCTATATATCCCAGTCTATTAAGAGTTTTTAGGTGTTTAAAAAGCCTAGTATAAAGTTCGCTGAGTCTAGTTTCCAACACAACAAACCGCTCGTCGATAGGACATCGAAGCGGAGAAGTATGGACGTTAGAAGTTCAGTGTACAGAAGTGGAGGAAAAATATTCCAGTCAGGCGTCACAGCTCCACGGCGTCGTCTGCGGGGCGCCGTAGTAAATCTGAAAATTTCTGAAGTTGCGTGCAAGGCCGAGGCGGGATTTTTCGCGAAAAAGGGGGAAAAATCAGAAGATATTTGTGTAAAGGCCTATGGGAGGGTGACAAGTGTCCCTCCCATCTTTTTGACCAAGGGAAGGTGTTATATTATGAGCAAGTCTTGAAGACTTGGTCATTTTACAAAGATTCATCCAAGGAAATTTCCTCTCCTCTTCTCTCTAAAAACTTAAAAGAAACCTTAGCCTAGTGGAATTATTGGAGAGGCGGTAAGAAGTTAAGGTGTTGATAAACTTATAGAAAGTTCGTGTGGATGATTTTGACAAGAAAAGGAGTTGCGGAAAAAGGGCTATAGTGGGCGAAATCCTAAAGGTAAAAATTCCCTCTCCTCTTGGAAATAAATTATGATACATGTAATAGTTGATAAGTGTTATAGAGTATTGGGAGCCTAAATCCGAACACGGGCTTATTAGCCATTGGAATTACAATACAAATGAATCGATAGTTATAGTTGTCGCATATTATCTAAATAAGAGATTATAGTTGTTAAAATTGGTTGCGACTATATAACATGCGAGAACGACATTATGGATTGAAAAGGAATTGGAAAAGATTTATTGTGGTTGTACCTTGTAGTCGAAAAATGACATTTAATATTGGACTGTTTTATACGAATTGTGGGGCAGAATTTTATACGTCCTGTAAGGCGTATAATCCCCTTTGATTGGTTGACGTGTTGAGCCTTAAATGTGGCATATTTGGTTATTGAATTCGGGCCTTGAAAAAGGTGGAAAAGTACATAGAAACAAAGGAAGTGCTGTCCAATTTTTCGTAGAATAAGTGACTTTGCACTTAGAATATTCTACGTTTGAAGTTAGAAGTTAATAGACGTATTATGGTCATTGTAGGTTGACATACTACGTACGACATAATTGGACTTAGCAAGTGGATTGAACCGAAGAGGTATGTGGAACTTTCTTATCTCTTGAGCATGAGTAGTTGTAAACGTATAGTGCGGTGAGCGTACGAGATTTAAATGAATTTAGTTTCATTTGATATCCTTAACTTGTTTTAAGGATGTCCAAGTTGGTTGAGTTAGAGAATTAACTCACTTGTTTTTAAAGGATAGAAATGTCTTGGTTTCAAAAACATAAGAATGGTTTATTCTAATAAGGTAAACAAAGATTTTTTGACTTGAAAATGTATAGAATACTTGATTTGGAAAGTATAGATTCCTTGAGTTATTCTAAAGCTAAGAGACTTGATTACTAAAGTTAAGAGACTTGAAGTATTTACAAAATATATGATACTTGGTTTCGAAAGTATAAGTCTCTTGGTTATAAAAAGAATGGAAGTGTCTAAAGCATAAAGTTAGTATAACGGCATTATGGGAAGTTGGTTATAATAACTTTATGGAAAGATTAAAAGAATGGTTTACTCTAGTGATGTAAATAAAGATAAATGACTTGAAATGAAGAAAGGCAAATTGATTTAGAGGCATCAATTGCTTAAAGTTTTAAAGTAAAAAGTCACTTGGTTTAGAAGCCTGTAAATGTATTTCTAAAAGGTATGGTGACTTGTCCTGAAAGGTAGATATGACCTGATACTACGGTTATGAGTATCTTGGAGTTTTATATGAAAAAGAGTCATTTTAAAAGAATAGAAGTACATAGTACTTTGGGTTAGATTCCCGGATTTTATAATGACATGCCAGTGCCTTAAGTAAACTAAAATGAGAGTGTATATGAATAAGGCTAATAAGAAGTTAGGGGAGATTTCTTAACTTGCTTATGTTAGTATGATAAGCCGGTAGTGCTTATGTTATGTATGATCGGTAGTGCTTATGTTATGTATGATAAGTCGGTGGTGCATATGTTATGTATGATAAGCCGGCAGTGCTTATGTTATGTATGATAGCCGGTTGTACTCATTACGGGCCCACCGGGTCCATGCGGGTGAAATAGTCCTATACGGGTGAAATAGTCTCATGCGAGGCGGATGACCTCATTGCAGGTCCACAGGACCTATGCGGGTGAAATAGTGCCATGAGTAGGATTGCTTAATGATACTACGGGCGGGTGACCCTAATTTGATCATGAGCCTCCTATTTTTATGTAGTAAAGTATACACTTGTTTACCCTCATTGTTAGTAAGGCACAGTATACTGTTATTTGAGTTATCATACATGTCCCCAGCTTTATTTTTAGACTTTATGATTTCATTTCAGTACTTTCTGTTTTACATACTTGGTACATCTGTTGTACTGACCCCCTTTTCCTCGGGGGTTGCGTTCATGCCGCAGGTAGGGGTAAGCAGGTGGTGGATCCTCATTCTTAGGATCACTGATCAGGTGTCAGAAGCTCTCTTTCTCCGGAGGCTTGTCTTTTGGTACGGTTCTCCCTGATGTTGTAGATCTATGTACATTCAGGGGTATGGCGGGGCCCTGTCTCGCCACAATTATTATTCTTATAGGTCTGTAGTCATATTTATGGATTGGGTTGTAAGAACAGAGATGTACTGTTTTAAATTTTGGGATTTTGTATATTTCACGGAAGGTGGCCCTATCGGCTAGCCTGTTGATATTCACTGTTTAAGTATTTTTATGAGTTATGTATGTTCATGACTATTCTCGATGTATACGAAAAGGGTGCCGGGTAGGGCACGATCGCGAGCAGTCGGTCGTGACAAAAGTGGTATCAGAGCAGTTAGTCCTCGAAAAATGTCTACAGACCGTGTCTAGTAGAGTCTTGATTATCGGTGTGTTGTGCACCACATCTATAATCAGGAGGCTGCAGGACATTTAGGATTGGTTTCCATTCTTATCTCTCTGAGATCGTGCAGTAGAGCTGTCTTATTAGGTTGAATCCTCTCTGACCTATTCTTATGTATCAGTTATGCCTCGCGAGAAGCGACCGGGGCCGAAGGGCAAGCGGCGGCGGAGGCTGCTAGTGAGTGCAGAGAGGTTACTAGGACTCAGGCCCAGACTATGCCTGAGGTTGTGGGCGGGTCAGCGAGTTCAGCCACGCCGACAGTATTAGAGGAGCCGAGAGCGGATAAGCGCTACAAAGCAGAAGTTGAAAATCAACTAAGCTTACGGATTGAGGAATTCGTAGTGATAGAGGGGGAGAATGTGAATCGTCGTTCATCAAAAAATTGTTTCTTACTCACCTCAATCTAACGGTGTTAGCCAAGCGCAAAGTTATACGCCCAAAAATATGTAAGGCAAGACGATTCTTACCACTAATGTGATTCTCAAAAGAACTCCGCATAAGGATAATGATAACCCTCTATGTGAAACAAGGAAAGGATCCCACCTACCAATGTTGTGATGTGGGGTGGCTTGGTAGAGAATGGAATACCGAAATAGGTCAAGTTGGACCTAAGACTGTAGATTGCATATCCACTGGATCTGCAAATAACAATAGTGCTTATCGCATCTTGGTGTCAAAGAATGCTAAATTCTTTGAAGATTCATTGAGAAGGAAAAAAAAGTGATTACTCGAGATTAACAAGAACACGCGAGTGCCTGACTGTCCAGAACTAGTGTTCCAAATATACAGGACTCAGAAGTTGCTGACTATCTGGAACTTAATATTTCAGTCAGGGATTCTAGATGTTGAACCGAGATGGAGCAAAGAGGGGACAAAGACTTATTCTAGGCCTTCTAGCTTATATGGTTGAGAAATAAACCATGGACAATTAACAAAGAATTGTCAACTCCAGGATCACCGCTTTGGAAAGAAGCTACACTGAGAGAAAAAGATTCCATCAGATAGAACCATACTTATGTAATGGTTGACCTTCTTCCGGGAAAAGAACCTTTGGGTTGTAAAAGTAGACACTCAAATTGAGTGCAAAGTAGATGGATCTGCTGAAGAGTATAAGGCCTCGACTATGTTGACATGTGCTCCCCTGTGAGTATCTTAACGTCTAGGGCCACTGCAGTCTTACGTGACATGGATGTTGAGACAACCTTCCTAACAGGAGAGTTGGTTTTGTGGATTGTTGGGCTTCTTCCTGAACTTCTGTTTTGGTCCCTGAAATGTTTATATTTTAGTCCTGGAAGTTTTAGATAAAATAGAAACAATGAATTTGACGACAAAAACATTGACTCTGAAGTTAGAAAGTGTCACGCCCCGAATTTTCTCAAGTCTTTACTTAGGACGTGATGACACCTGGATAACTATTACTTTCCAGGAGCACCACTAATGCTCTTTATTTTGAAATTCAGACGTGTATATTAAATGCGGAAATAGTATCAATAATAACAGTAAAGAAATCTGTTTATGAATTTAATTAAATCATAACGCCTTGACCCGTGATCGTGAAAATCTGTTTCTACATATACATAATGGCGATGATTATTCTAAGTTTGAAAGGAGACAATCCCACACGGGTATTTCCCGAGATACTGAAACTGAACCTTTCAACTACATACTAAACGTGACAAGTACCAAATCCAAAGCAATGGATTAGGTACGACAAAAAAGGTTGCGGGACGATCGCTAGCCTGATATGGAGTCTTTCCTCTATCACACTTTCCTGAAACATGTTAAATAAAGAGTCAGTCCTACCATCCGGGGCTGAGTGAGAACCTTACCCTGCAATTCAAAGTAACCTCACAATATTCCATGTGCAATCACATTATAACATAATAAGCATGTTGCAAAAACATATTAGGTTACAACACCTTTATCATACAAGTATGCAGCATCTCCTCTCCACTCCTTATAGGAAATTCTTAACTTATCTAACATTTCAATTTATCTCGTATCATACGTTAAGACATTCCTTTGCATTTATACACTTGTTGCATTTACATATTTGTGAACACGTATTCACTTTACATATTTATTGCGGCGTGCAACCCGATCCAATGTATTTACATATTTGTGAACACGTATTCACTTTACATATTTGTTGCGGCGCGCAACCCGATCTAATGTATTTACGTATTTATAAACACGTATTCACTTTTCGTATTTGTTGCGGCGTGCAACCCGATCCAATGTATTTATATATTTGTGAACACGTATTCAATTTACATATTTATTGCGGCACGCAACCCGATCCAATGTAATTATGTATTTTTGAACACGTATTCACTTTACGTATTTGTTGCGGCGTGCAACCCGATCCAATGTATTCATATATTTATGAACATGTATTCACTTTAAATATTTGTTGCGGCGCGCAACCCGATCCAATGTATTTACGTATTTGTGAACACGTATTCACTTTACGTATTTGTTACGGCGTGCAACCCGATTCAATGTATTTATATATTTGTGAACACGTATTCACTTTACTTATTTGTTGCGGCGTGCAACCCCGATCCAATGTATTTATATATTTATGAACACGTATTCACTTTACATATTTGTTGCGGCGCGCATCCCGATCCAATGTATTTACAAATTTACACGTATTCACTTTACATATTTTTCAGAAGGTCAAATAAATAATATTCTCTTTTTCAACGTTCTGCCTTTCATACTTGTAATGGTTATAACTCTTTAACCCTAGCTTCAACCAAGGTGTTTCTTATGCTGAAACTAAGGTAACATGGGGAACTTTCGTTGTACCAAATTTCCTTCGAAAATACTTTGGGTAACTAGCACAAATTTATCCGCAAAACAGCCACGTGAAATTTGTTTCGCCAGAATTTCTATTAAACAGGACCAAATTTTAAAATAGCCATAACTTCTAATCCGTAAGCCCGTTTAGCCATGAAAAATATCAAAACGACGAGAACAAAGAGTTATATTTCTCCATGTGAACCATCCACTCAGATTCTCTACCATTTGGTACAGTTTTCCACATTTATGTACTGCCTTCCCGGATTCCGATAGGCCCGAGGCAGAAACTTCAAACTAGAATAACTCTCAACCCGTAAGTCTGTTATATCCCCTATTTGGTTCAATCTGACCTTCACATATAGATCTACAACACTTCCAAATTTCACCAAATTCTAACAAGTATAACGTAGTGAAAATAGGTGGTAAAGTTGTGCCTTCCCGAGTTTCATTCAATCCGAGGCAGATATTTTAAATAGCGATAACTCTAAATACGTAAGTCGTATAGACCCCCGTAAGTTCTCAAAATTTCCAAAACAGATAAATCTAGAACTTTTATTTAGAACAAATTTTCATATTCTTCATCGATTTGTACAGTTTTACGTTTTAGCATCCTGCCCTTCTGGATTCCGATAAATCCGACGCAGAAACTTTAAACTATGATAACTCCTAAACCGTAAGTCTTTTTTATCCCCTATTTAGCTCAATCTGATCATAGCAGAGAGGTGTACAACACTTCCGAATTTCATTCAATTCTAACAAGTATAACTTATTGAAAACAGTTCATAAAATTCATGACTCACTTAGTTGTTTAAACAATCAAAAGTGCATGATTTCTTTTCAACATTCTTATTCTAACATGTATTGAACTTAGAATAAAGGATTTTACCAAGAATTTTTGAGTGAGAAATCTCACCTTGTAAGTGTGAAAATGATTGTTGTTCGGTTGCTAAAAGTGACCCTTGCTCCCTAGTATTTTTTATTCTTGTTCGTCTTGCCCTCTTGATATTTTTCCAGATTTGTTTTCTTCTTATTAACTTGTCTTTTTTCTGATTTTCTCATCTTTGTGCTAGGTACTTTGTTTGTGTATAAGTACAATGTATAGGTAGAGATAGTTGTATAACCTATGGGAGGGGGAAAGGCAAGAGTTGAGTTAGATGAAAATGTGGAGGAAAAATGTGCATGTATGGCTCTTAATGCCATTACTATCATTTTTCCTAAATGCAGATTGTGGCCCTTAATGCCATTATAATATAGCGAGAGAAGGACTGTCACACCTAGAATGCTCTTTTGTGCATATCCTTCATGTTATTTATGTATTTGATAAGATGTTTCTCCTCAAGTACTTAGTGTAACACTTTTTTTTACACTATATCCTATGTTTTCTCTAGGCTAATAAATATAGTGTGGAGATCTTTCTTCTTCTCGTTATAAAATTTTATGTCTTACACGATAACAATTTGGAAATGCCAATTAAATAACAGAGAGTACAATTGAAAATTAAAAAAAAATATTAACCCAACAAATTTCCCTACTATTATTATTATTATTATTATTATTATTATTATTATTATTATTATTATTATTATTATTATTATTGTTATTGTAACAACAATTTGGGACTTCACATTCTCTCTTCCTTAAGCAACATTCGTCCTCGAATGTGAATAAGGTCGTAACATAATCACATAGACACACAACAAATTTCGGAACTTTACATTCTTGTAACAATAATTTGGGACTTCACATTCTCCCTTCCTTAAGCAACATTCTTCCTCGAATTTGAATAAGGTTGTAATGCATGCATATAGACACGTAAATAACACACATATAAAGTACTATGTAACACTTTTTTTTACCTTATTCAAAGATAAATGGATATTTGACTTTCATCGTGTCTTCAGCTTCCCAGGTGGCTTCCTCCGTGGAGTGATTCTCCATAGGACATTCACGCAAGCAATATCTTTATTTCTAAGGCGATGAACCTTTCTATCCAGTATCTCTACTGGAACTTCTTTATATTGAAGCTCTTCATTAAGAACTATCTCCTGGGGGAAGATGACGTGACTTGGATCGGGCAATTATTTTCGTAACATTGACACATGAAATACTGGATGCACTGCTTCCAGCTCTTATGGAAGTGCTAGTTCGTAAGTCACATTCCCCACTCTTCGCAAGATCTCATATGGCCCAATAAACCTTGGGCTCAATTTCCCTTTCTTACCAAAACGCATTACTCACTTCATTGGGGACACTTTTAAAAATATTTTCTCCTCCTTTTAAAATTCAAGATCTCTTTTGCGATGATCCGCATAAGACTTATGACGGATATGAGTTGTTTTGATCCGCTCACGAATCATCTGCACCTTATCATTTATTTCTTGAATGACTTCAGGTCCGAACAGTTGCGTCTCATCCACCTCGAACCATCCAAGTGGGGATCTACATTTCCGTCCATACTGTTACACCTCGTAAGTTAAGACGATACTTAAGAACTTCATTAAGGAATTAAGATTCGAATATTGATTATATAGTATGGTTATATATGCTAAATCTAGAAGTTATTACTTGAAGGATGTGATTCCGAAATTGTTTTGGTTACTACGAGCGTGCTAATGAAATGGAAAATGATCGTTATATATTTTCTCATTAAGGATTAGTAACATATTATGAGAATTACGACATGGAGAATACGAGGTCTTATGGAATTTTCGGAGATTAAAAGAAGTGTGTTATATCCCGTATTTCCAGAGTATGTACGTGAGGGCGTACGTATACAATTTAAGCCTTAAAGTAGGCATAGTTTCGAAATTTGTACACAAGTGCCGAAAAGAGTCGTTTTCCGACGAAACGTTTCCACAACTTTCGTAGGGAAAATTCCGGCTATGTCATTAATAATTTTTGCGGATTTTTCCGAGAGACGAAACATTTTGGACCAACGAGAGGGCGACACTTGTCACCCTCTAATTGGAAGGAGTGGACGGACGAAAAGGGGCAAGTTGGCACGTTTTTTGTGCATTGTTTTTGGTCAAGGAGTTGGTAGGATATTTTGGGTAGATGGATAAGGTTGCACATGGCTTAATCTTGGCCCTACACTTGCATGGCACTTGGCTTGATCTTGGCCATTGGTTGGCCTTTGGTTAGCCTATAAATACTCCCCTTACTTGAAGACTTTCTTCATCCAAAACTTGAGCAATCTATCTAAGTCTCAAATACTCCCTCCCTCTTGTCTTGCTATCGTCCAAAGCCCCCTCCCCCCCTTTGAGCAAGGCCCTTGGCCGAGCCTCCTCCCCCTGTGGTGCCACTGGCGAAGTGGTACACCCCCCCTAGCCTAGTTGTCTCGTATAAATACCCCTTGTTGTGGTATAGAAATACTCTCCTAGTATTGTTATAATGTCCAAATACCTTGGCCCAAATACCTTGTAGTATTTCCCAAGGTTACACTTATACAAGCCCAGAAAATACCATTATACTTTCCCTCAGTCACTAAAACGAAACCCTAAGTAAATCTTCACCTGTAGTTGAAGTTATAAGTAGAAGTTGGTTAGAACTTCTAAGGGTTGTTTGGAGCGGGTTGGAGCGCGCGGAGTAGGAGCTAAACCTTGCTCAGGATCGACATATAAACTCGGATAATTTTGGGCTTATCGAGGTAAACATTCTTAACCTTCTGTTGTAATTGGAAATTACATGTTGTAGGAGTATATAGTTAGGTATACTATATATAGAACTGAACATAGTTGTGCGGCAATGTCTTTTGACTTAAGCCTGAATAATACTTACGGCAATGTCTTGCGACTTAAGCTGAATTTTAGAAGTGGCCGACTGTAATTACATAGGGTGTATTCAGATGAGACTTGTGTAGTATTCTTGTGAGTAGAATTGTACGTCGGTCGGGCGTGCAAACCCCACGGTTGGCTTGGTAGCGGCCTCGATAGAGAGGAGATTTACTGTGTTGCGGGGAGTCTTTGCCGAATTTTACGTAAGATATTCTACATTGAGATCTAAGATGTTAATAGGCGCCTTGTGGCCTCTATAGGTTGAAATACTACGTGTGGCGTGGTACTTGGCAGCAAGGTGTAGCGGTTTGAGGTACTTGGGCGCTTTGCTATTAGTCGATAATCGTCGCGGTATGTGAACCTCTTCCTATCTGTTCTAGCATGATATGTGTATAATTATGTAGTACGGTAGACGTACATGTGCTTAATGTATTTGATTGGTTTGAAACATAAAGTGTTATAACGGCTTTATGGGAAGTTGGTTATAACAGCTTTATGTAGGTAAGAAAATGCTTTGTGGTTTCAAAGGGTAACAGACTTGACTTAATGGTATTGATATGAATTTTGTTAAAAGTGTGAAACCTCATTCGTGAGTAATGAGTACTTGGTTTTAAAAGGAATAATGTTTTACTGATTTCGGAAGTCAGAATGAGTATCGACAAACCACTGCAGCGTTAATAAAGGAAAATGTATTGAATAATGAAGTATGGTATTAAAACCAGTAGAAACCTCCATCTGCATAGAAGCTAAGATGAGACAAAATGATATTACATTTCCTAGATCATGGCTGCTTAATAAGATTGATTATAAACAAGAATAACCTACTCACATATAAGACATATGTTTCTCAAAACGTTTAAAGGAGAATTATGTTAAAACTATGAACTACGAAACCTTTTCTAAAATGAGAAACTTGAGCATTTGAAATTAGGCAAACTTGAACGTTTGGAAAATAAGGTTGTTACTTGATTTTACAAAGGAAGGCATTTTGGTTTACTTAACAATGTTAGTCACTCTAATTTTATACTACGGGTATCGGGTGACCTTTGTAAAAGAAATGGATCTTAAAAGGAATTTAACGTACGTAGTACTTTAGGGTTAAAATCCGGACTTTGACATAAAATGAAAGTACCTTGAGTTGTGTATAACTTGCCTATGCTTGTTGTTATGAAACTTGACCATGTTACGTGTGATAGCCTTGTTGTGCAAGTATTGTGTTCTACTCGACTACCGGTTCATCCGGGAATGTATTTCACTTGACTACCGGTTCATCCGGGAATGTATTTCACTTGACTACGGTTCATCCGGAATGTATTTCACTTGACTACGGTTCATCCGAATGTATTTCACTTGACTACGGTTCATCCGGAATGTATTTCACTTGACTACGGTTCATCCGAATGTATTCCACTCGACTACGGTTCGTAGGATGAGCCGAATGTATTCCACACGTTTCTATATTGGGTCCATAAGATGGGCGAGACACATTATACGTATCACATGATTTGTACCTAGATCGCTGGCGGTGAGGAAGGAGTTCCACGCATGAGGATGACTTTGAGGCGTGAGTCCACGACTTGACATGATCGCTTTTATGTTGTGAATCGTAGTTTGGTTATCATACATGTCTCCTTTATATAGACTATTATGATTTCATTTCTGATTTTCTGATTTCACATACTTGGTACTGTTATCTTGACCTCCTCCTTGGCTGCGTTCATGCCGCAGTAAAGGTACATCGACCGCCGATCCGCTTATAGGATCACATTTCGGCGTGTTGGGAAGCTCCGTTCCTTCTGAGGCTTATCTTTGGTATGTTACCACGAGTGCAGCAGGTTCTTGTACATTCGTGGTATGGCGGGGCCACTGTCCGTCATAGTTGTTGTCACTTCTTAGAGGTGCATGTAATCTTTGTGGCGAGTCCGTAAAAGGATAACTGTTCGGTATTTATGTATATATCTTGAAAAAGCTGTTTTGGTTGGCTTTGTTTACTTATCATGTCTCTTAATTCATGTTCATGTTTTTATTTCCGCCGATTTTCTCGATGTTGTATCACTAGGGTGCCGGGTAAGGCACCATCCACGCCGGTTGGTCGTGACAAAAGTGGTATCGAGCGCTTAGTCCTCGGAAAGTGTCTCTGACCGTGTCTAGTAAGTCTTGATTATCGGTGTGTTGTGCACCACATCTATAATCGAGGAGGCTATAGGACATTTAGGATTGGTTTCCATTCTTCTCATTCGAGATCGTGCCTGTAGAGTGTGATAAGTTGGACCCCTCGACATATTCCTTTCCTTTACCATTATGCCTCGCGTAAGGCAACCTGAGCCCGAATGGGCAAGGCGTCGAAGGCTGTTAGTGAGATACTGAGAGAATGCGAGCGCGAGCGGCCGATGCTCGAGCAGTGCTTCCGGCGAAGTTTCGCGCCGCCAGCGGCCGTGAGTTTAGAGTCGCGGCGGTGGCTGCTGAGACTACTGATACACGAGCCTCGGTCCACACTGGAGCGGATGAGATAAGTACAAGGAGATGGCGATTCGGCGGTCGTGGCAGATATGAGGATAAATTTGGATCAGCGATTCGGCCCAGTAGCACCCGTAGTTCACCCCGGCGAGCGGTTTGAGGCTACGTGACTTTACGAGTTGTAGCCCGCCGTTGTTCTATGGATCGAGAGCCGAGGCGACCCTCGGGAGTTTATCCGACAGCTCTGACGGATCATGAGAGTGATCGAGTCTCGAGGCGAGTCGGTGGTATTGGTTCGCATCACCGCGTGATACCGCGATTGGTAGTTTGATTCGTGGGAGTTGTCGGGAAGAGCATGCACTTCCACCGTATGGGACGAGTTCTCGCGGCTTTTCTTGCACATTTCTTGCCCGCGGATGAGGAGGGCTCGGGCCGACAAATTTTTGACGTTGAGGCGGGGCGGGCGGGCCGGTTAGAGAGTACAATGTGGAGTTCGACTCATTAGCTCGGTATGTTCAGCGTGGTAGCCGATATGGAGGACGAGTACCGCTACGCCACCGGCTGGACGATTACTTGGCGAGGCTTATGCAGGTGTAGCTCTTCACCGGCATGGACATTGCCGCACGCAAGCTCATGCACTAGGTTGTGAGCACGGAGAGGTCGACGGAATGGCCGAGATCGCAGAAGAGGGCGAACAGCAGGTCCTTTGGTAACTTTCGAGGCGGACCGCCTCGCCAGCCGATCTAGTTATGTACCTCCACCGATGCAGTGGTCCCCGCGATCGTCGGGGCGTTCGGGTATTCGAGCCTGGTCGAGCTCCGTGGCTTCGTTCCGGATATACGTGGGTTCTAGCCGCCAGATTCATGTCCCGCCGGTGTGCGATGTGGCAAACATCATCCCGGGAATGTCGTCTTTTATCGTGCTTGTTTCACTGCGGCCGTCGAGCCATGTGACGAGATCGTGCTTATAGGAGAATACGGCGTAGATGACGCACCTA
This sequence comes from Przewalskia tangutica, assembly GCA_029844215.1. Lineage (NCBI taxonomy): Eukaryota > Viridiplantae > Streptophyta > Magnoliopsida > Solanales > Solanaceae > Przewalskia > Przewalskia tangutica. The sequence goes on from CM056718.1 coordinate 114,464,517, forward strand.
GGATCGATGGCGGGTTCATCGCCTTCTACAGTTATGCGCCCTGCAGGGCAGACTTATGATTAGAGTGGAGCGGTAGCTTCAGGTATATCCTTAACCCTCTAGAGGCTTGTATGTTTTGATGTTATGTTAATGTGTTAAGTGTTATGTTCGGATAGCTTTGTGCAAAAATGTTATTCAGGAACCTGGTTGGGGAAAAAGGGTAAGCCTGGGGGTGAGAAAATGATGAACCTTAGAATATTACAGTTGAGACCTTAGATGTAAGGCCGTCCTGAGTACAAGATTTTACGAGTTATCCTTGTCAGAGTGCATTTTATGCCTAGAATGTATTGTGTGATAAGTCCCTGGGTTGGGTAAATGAAAGTGGTATCTTTCATGATGTGATTTAGCAAGATTGTTCCGTGTCGAGGAGCAAGAGTTGGCGCGACAGTGGGTCGGGTTGGGGCCATGTTGCGGGCCAACCCGCAGCCTGTTTCGAGGTGGGGTCAGCTCTGGGTGGTCCCGCCAGGTGGTAGGGTCACGAGGGTGCTAGGCCCAAGTTTAGTTGACCATCGTATGAGTTCGTGGGTGTGTTCAACCAGAAGCAGATCGTGAAGGCCGGGAATGGCCTTAAGGAAGATCGAGGCTAGTAAGATGACCAAGTTTGGAGGTAGTGACTCCAAAGTTTTGGAAACTGAAGTGTGGTACGTATACTAGAAGAGTTCAAGTGTTCGAGAAGAGTACGACGAGTAAGGGTAGAGGCGAGCATGTATTGCGAGCATAGATATGCTCATTTCTTGTGAAGGGAGAAGGTGCGAAGGATGTATATTTTAGACCTCAGGGATCGCATGCGATCGGCACCATTTGTTGGGTCGCCGGAGTGACACTAGAACCTCGCGGCAAAGTGACAAAAGTTTGTGATGTTAGAGGTGTTTCCTCGTGGACTTGGATATAAGTATTTGCGTGCATGTGTTATTTCGTGGCCAGTTGTGGCGTTGGCAACTTGTTAGAAGAACTTTATCGTTATCCGTCTTGAGAAGGAACATTCGAGACGAATGTTTCTAAGGAGGGGAGAATGTTATACCCGTATTTCCGCAGTATGCGTGAGGCGTGCGTATACAATTTAAGCCTTAAAGTAGGCATAGTTTCGAAATTTGTACACAAGTGCCGAAAGAGTCGTTTTTCAGCAAGCGTTTCCTGACTTTCGTAGGAAAATTCGCTATGTCATTAATAATTTTTGGATTTTTCCGGAGAGGCGAAACATTTTGGACAACGAGAGGGCGACACTTGTCACCCTCTAATTGGAAGGAGTGGACGGACGAAAAGGGGCAAGTTAGCACGTTTTTTGTGCATTGTTTTTGGTCAAGGAGTTGGTAGGATATTTTGGGTAGATGGATAAGGTTGCACATGGCTTAATCTTGGCCCTACACTTGCATGGCACTTGGCTTGATCTTGGCCATTGGTTGGCCTTTGGTTAGCCTATAAATACTCCCCTTACTTGAAGACTTTCTTCATCCAAAACTTGAGCAATCTATCTAAGTCTCAAATACTCCCTCCCTCTTGTCTTGCTATCGTCCAAAGCCCCCTCCCCCCCTTTGAGCAAGGCCCTTGGCCGAGAGCCTCCCCCTCCCCCTTTGTGGTGCCCTAGCCGAGGGGTACACCCCCCCTAGCCTAGTTGTCTCGTATAAATACCCCTTGTTGTGGTATAGAAATACTCTCCTAGTATTGTTATAATGTCCAAATACCTTGGCCCAAATACCTTGTAGTATTTCCCAAGGTTACACTTATACAAGCCCAGAAAATACCATTATACTTTCCCTCAGTCACTAAAACGAAACCCTAAGTAAATCTTCACCCGTAGTTGAAGTTATAAGTAGAAGTTGGTTAGAACTTCTAAGGGTTGTTTGGAGCGGGTTGGAGCGCGCGGAGTAGGAGCTAAACCTTGCTCAGGATCGACATATAAACTCGGATAATTTTGGGCTTATCGAGGTAAACATTCTTGACCTTCTGTTGTAATTGGAAATTACATGTTGTAGGAGTATATAGTTAGGTATACTATATATAGAACTGAACATAGTTGTGCGGCAATGTCTTTTGACTTAAGCCTGAATAATACTTACGGCAATGTCTTGCGACTTAAGCCTGAATTTTAAGAAGTGGAATCAGTAATTACATAGGGCGTATTCTGATGAGACTTGTAGTATTCTTTGTGAGTAGAATTGTACACGTCCGGTCAGACGTGCAAACCCCAGTTGGCTTGGTGGCGGCCTCGATAGAGGAGAGATTTACGCTGTTTGCGGGGAGAGTCTTTGCGAATTTTACGTAAGATATTCTACATTGAGATCTAAGATGTTAATAGGCGCCTTGTGGCCTCTATAGGTTGAAATACTACGTGTGGCGTGGTCTACTTGGCTTAAGGTGTAGCCGACGGTTTGAGGTACTTGGAGCGCTTTGCTATTAGTCGATAATCGTCGCGAGGTATGTGAACCTCTTCCTATCTGTTCTAGCATGATATGTGTATAATTATGTAGTACGGTAGACGTACATGTGCTTAATGTATTTGATTGGTTTGAAACATAAAGTGTTATAACGGCTTTATGGGAAGTTGGTTATAACAGCTTTATGTAGGTAAGAAAATGCTTTGTGGTTTCAAAGGGTAACAGACTTGACTTAATGGTATTGATATGAATTTTGTTAAAAGTGTGAAACCTCATTCGTGAGTAATGAGTACTTGGTTTTAAAAGGAATAATGTTTTACTGATTTCGGAAGTCAGAATGAGTATCGACAAACCACTGCAGCGTTAATAAAGGAAAATGTATTGAATAATGAAGTATGGTATTAAAACCAGTAGAAACCTCCATCTGCATAGAAGCTAAGATGAGACAAAATGATATTACATTTCCTAGATCATGGCTGCTTAATAAGATTGATTATAAACAAGAATAACCTACTCACATATAAGACATATGTTTCTCAAAACGTTTAAAGGAGAATTATGTTAAAACTACGAACTACGAAACCTTTTCTAAAATGAGAAACTTGAGCATTTGAAATTAGGCAAACTTGAACGTTTGGAAAATAAGGTTGTTACTTGATTTTACAAAGGAAGGCATTTTGGTTTACTTAACAATTTTAGTCACTCTAATTTTATACTACGGGTATCGGGTGACCTTTGTAAAAGAAATGGATCTTAAAAGGAATTTAACGTACGTAGTACTTTAGGGTTAAAATCCGGACTTTGACATAAAATGAAAGTACCTTGAGTTGTGTATAACTTGCCTATGCTTGTTGTTATGAAACTTGACCATGTTACGTGTGATAGCCTTGTTGTGCAAGTATTGTGTTCTACTCGACTCTAGGCTCATCCGAATGTATTTCACTTGACTCTAGGTTCATCCGGAATGTATTTCACTTGACTACCGGTTCATCCGGAATGTATTTCACTTGACTACCGGTTCATCCGAATGTATTTCACTTGACTACTGGTTCATCAGAATGTATTTCACTTGACTCTGGGTTCATCCGGAATGTATTCCACTCGACTCTGGGTTCATGGGATGAGCAGAATGTATTCCACACGTTTCTATATTGGGTCCATAAGATGGGCGAGACACGTTATCGTATCACATGATTTGTACCTAGGCTGGCGGTGAGGAAGGAGTTCCACGGGCATGAGGATGACTTTGAGGCGTGAGTCCACGACTTGACATATTTGCTTTTATGTTGTGATCAGTAGTTTGGTTATCATACATGTCTCTGCTTTATATAGACTATTATGATTTCATTTCTGATATTTCTGATTTCACATACTTGGTACTGTTGTCGACCTCCTTGAGTGCGTTCATCTGCGAGTAAAGGTACATCGATCGCCGATCCGCTTATAGGATCACATTTCAGTGTTGGGAAGCTCCGTTCCTTCGGAGGCTTATCTTTGGTATGTTACCACAGTGCAGGTTCTTGTACATTCGGGGTATGGCGGGGCCACTGTCCGTCATAGTTGTTATCACTTCTTAAGTGCATGAAATCTGTTGTGGCGATGCAGTAAAAAGGATAATCGTTGGGTATTTATGTATATATCCGAAGGCAACTGTTTTGGTTGGCTTTGTTTACTTATCATGTCTCTTAATTCATGTTCATGTTTTTATTTCCGTGATTTTCTCGATGTTGTATCACTAGGGTGCGGGGTAAGGCACGATCCACGGGCAGGTTGGTCGTGACAAAAGTGGTATCGAGCGATTAGTCCTCGGAAAGTGTCTACGCATCGTGTCTAGTAGAGTCTTGATTATCGGTGTGTTGTGCACCACATCTATAATCGGGAGGCTATAGGACATTTAGGATTGGTTTCCATTCTTCTCATTACGAGATCATGCCTCAGAGTCATGTGATAAGTTGGACCCTCGACATATTCCTTTCCTTTACGATTATGCCTCGCGTAAAACCTGTGCCCGATGGGCAAAGCGATCGAAGGCTGTTAGTGAGATACTGAGGAGCATGCAGCGCGAGCGGTCGATGCTGAGCAGTGCTTCCGACGGCGAGTTTGCGACGCGCCCGGCGCAGCGAGTTTAAGCGCGGCGGTGGCTGCTGAGACTCTGATACTGAGCCTCGGTCCACGGCTGGAAGCGGATGAGATAAGTACAAGAGATGGCCCGATTCGGCGTGGTCGTGGCGGATATGAGGATAGGTGGATGCGTGATTCCGGCCCGTAGCCCGTAGTTCACCCCGGCGAGCGGTTTGAGGCTACGTGACTTTACGAGTTGTAGCCGCCGATGTTCTATGGATCGAGAGGCGAGGCGACCTCGGGAGTTTATCCGCCACAACTGGATCATGAGTGATCGAGTCTCGAGGCGAGTCGGTGGTATTGGGTTCGCATCACCGCGTGATCTGCGATTGGTAGTTTGATTCGTGGGAGTTGTCGGGAAGAGCATGCACTTCCAGTATGGGACGAGTTCTCAAGGCTTTTCTTGCACATTTCTTGCCCCCGGATGAGAGGGCTCGGGCGGCAATTTTTGACGTTGAGGCGGGGCAGGCGGGCGGTTAGAGAGTACAATGTGAGTTCGACTCATTAGCTCGGTATGTTCCCGTGGTAGCGATATGGAGGACCAGTACACCGCTACGTCACCGGCTGGGCGATTACTTGGCGAGGCTTGTGCAGGTGTAGCTCTTCAGTCGGGCATGAACATTGCCCGCATGCAAGCTCATGCCCTAGGTTGTGAGGCACGGAGAGGTCGACGGAATGACCGAGAGCAGCAGAAGAGGGCCAGAACAGCAGGGTCCGTTGGTAACTTTCGAGGCGGACCGCCTCGGCGATCTAGTTATGTACCTCCACCAAGATGCAGTGGTCCCCGCGATCGTCGGGGCGTTCGGGGTATTCGGGGCTGGTGAGCTCGGGGCTTCGTTCCGCAGATATACATGGGTTCTAGCGGCCAGATTCATGTCCCCTCGGTGCACGATGTGGCAAACATCATCGAGAATGTCGTCTTTTGGTGCTTGTTTCACATGCGGCCGTCGAGCCATGTGACGAGAAGCTGTGCTTATAGGAGGGTACCGGCGTAGACGCAGCCTACCGGATCGATGGCGAGTTCATCGCTTCCTACGATTATATGCGCCTGCAGTGGACTTATGATTAGAGTGGGCGGTAGCTTGGTATATCCTTAACCTCTAGAGGCTTGTATGTTTTGATGTTATGTTAATGTGTTAAGTGTTATGTTCGGATAGCTTTGTGCAAAAATGTTATTCAGAACTGGTTGGGAAAAAGGGTAAGCAGGGTGAAAATGATTAACCTTAGAATATTACGATTGAGACCTTAGATGTAAGGCCGTCCCGAGTACAAGATTTTGCGAGTTATCCTTGTCGAGTGCATTTTATGCCTAGAATGTATTGTGTGATAAGTCCTGGTTGGGTAAATGAAAGTGGTATCTTTCATGATGTGATTTAGCAAGATTGTTCCGCGTCGGCGAGCAAGAGTTGGCGCGACATCGGGTCGGGTTGGGGCGTGTTGCGGGCCAACCCGCACTGTTCGGTGGGGTCAGCTGCAGGTGGTCCGCCCGGTGGTAGGGTCACGAGGGTGCTAGGCCCAAGTTTAGTTGACCATCGATGAGTTCGTGGGTGTGTTCAACGAGCGGTCGTGAAGGCGGGAATGGCCTTAAGGAAGATCGAGGCTAGTAAGATGACCAAGTTGGAGGTAGTGACTCCAAAGTTTTGGAAAGCGAAGTGTGGTACGATACTAGAAGAGTTCAAGTGTTCGAGAAGAGTACGACGAGTAAGGGTAGAGGCGAGCATGTATTGCGAGCATAGATATCTCATTTCTTGTGAAGAGAGAAGGTACGAAGGATGTATATTTTAGACCTCATGGATCGAATTAATTCAGGTAACATTTGTTGGGTCGCCGTAGTGACACCATAACCTCTCTGCAAAGTGACAAAAGTTTGTGATGTTAGAGGTGTTTCCTCGTGGACTTGGATATAAGTATTTGCGTGCATGTGTTATTTCGTGGCGGTTGTGGCGTTGGCAACTTGTTAGAAGAACTTTATCGTTATCCGTCTTGAGAAGGAACATTCGGGACGAATGTTTCTAAGGAGGGGAGAATGTTATACCCCGTATTTCCAGAGTATGTACGTGAGGGCGTACGTATACAATTTAAGCCTTAAAGTAGGCATAGTTTCGAAATTTGTACACAAGTGCCGAAAAGAGTCGTTTTCCGACGAAACGTTTCCACAACTTTCGTAGGGAAAATTCCGGCTATGTCATTAATAATTTTTGCGGATTTTTCCGAGAGACGAAACATTTTGGACCAACGAGAGGCGACACTTGTCACCTCTAATTGGAAAAGTGGACGGACGAAAAGGGGCAAGTTGGCACGTTTTTTGTGCATTGTTTTTGGTCAAGGAGTTGGTAGGATATTTTGGGTAGATGGATAAGGTTGCACATGGCTTAATCTTGGCCCTACACTTGCATGGCACTTGGCTTGATCTTGGCCATTGGTTGGCCTTTGGTTAGCCTATAAATACTCCCCTTACTTGAAGACTTTCTTCATCCAAAACTTGAGCAATCTATCTAAGTCTCAAATACTCCCTCGCTCTTGTCTTGCTATCGCCCAAAGCCCTCCCCTTTGAGCAAGGCCCTTGGCCGAGAGCCTCCTCCCCTTTGTGGTGCCTGGCCGAGGTACACCCCCTAGCCTAGTTGTCTCGTATAAATACCCCTTGTTGTGGTATAGAAATACTCTCCTAGTATTGTTATAATGTCCAAATACCTGGCCCAAATACCTTGTAGTATTTCCCAAGGTTACACTTATACAAGCCCGTAAAATACCATTATACTTTCCTCACCACTAAAACGAAACCCTAAGTAAATCTTCACCCGTAGTTGAAGTTATAAGTAGAAGTTGGTTAGAACTTCTAAGGGTTGTTTGGAGCGGGTCGAGCGCGGAGTAGGAGCTAAACCTTGCTCGGGATCGACATATAAACTCGGATAATTTTGGGCTTATCGAGGTAAACATTCTTGACCTTACATTTGTAATTGGAAATTACATGTTGTAGGAGTATATAGTTAGGTATACTATATATAGAACTGAACATAGTTGTGCGGCAATGTCTTTTGACTTAAGCTCGAATAATACTTACTGAATGTCTTGCGACTTAAGCCCGAATTTTAAGAGTGGTAATCAGTAATTACATAGGATCATTCTGATGGACTTGTGTAGTATTGCTGTGAGTAGAATTGTACACGTCCGGTCAGACGTGCAAACCCCCCCCTGGTTGGCTTGGTAGCCGGCCTCGATAGAGGAGGAGATTTACGCTGTTGCGGGGAGTCTTGCGAATTTTACGTAAGATATTCTACATTGAGATCTAAGATGTTAATAGGCGCCTTGTGGCCTCTATAGGTTGAAATACTACGTGTGGCGTGGTCTACTTGGCTTAAGGTGTAGCCGACGGTTTGAGGTACTTGGAGCGCTTTGCTATTAGTCGATAATCGTCGCGAGGTATGTGAACCTCTTCCTATCTGTTCTAGCATGATATGTGTATAATTATGTAGTACGGTAGACGTACATGTGCTTAATGTATTTGATTGGTTTGAAACATAAAGTGTTATAACGGCTTTATGGGAAGTTGGTTATAACAGCTTTATGTAGGTAAGAAAATGCTTTGTGGTTTCAAAGGGTAACAGACTTGACTTAATGGTATTGATATGAATTTTGTTAAAAGTGTGAAACCTCATTCGTGAGTAATGAGTACTTGGTTTTAAAAGGAATAATGTTTTACTGATTTCGGAAGTCAGAATGAGTATCGACAAACCACTGCAGCGTTAATAAAGGAAAATGTATTGAATAATGAAGTATGGTATTAAAACCAGTAGAAACCTCCATCTGCATAGAAGCTAAGATGAGACAAAATGATATTACATTTCCTAGATCATGGCTGCTTAATAATATTGATTATAAACAAGAATAACCTACTCACATATAAGACATATGTTTCTCAAAACGTTTAAAGGAGAATTATGTTAAAACTACGAACTACGAAACCTTTTCTAAAATGAGAAACTTGAGCATTTGAAATTAGGCAAACTTGAACGTTTGGAAAATAAGGTTGTTACTTGATTTTACAAAGGAAGGCATTTTGGTTTACTTAACAATGTTAGTCACTCTAATTTTATACTACGGGTATCGGGTGACCTTTGTAAAAGAAATGGATCTTAAAAGGAATTTAACGTACGTAGTACTTTAGGGTTAAAATCCGGACTTTGACATAAAATGAAAGTACCTTGAGTTGTGTATAACTTGCCTATGCTTGTTGTTATGAAACTTGACCATGTTACGTGTGATAGCCTTGTTGTGCAAGTACTGTGTTCTACTCGACTACCGGTTCATCCGGGAATGTATTTCACTTGACTACCGGTTCATCCGGGAATGTATTTCACTTGACTACCGGCTCATCCGAATGTATTTTACTTGACTACCGGTTCATCCGAATGTATTTCACTTGACTACCGGTTCATCCGAATGTATTTCACTTGACTACCGGTTCATCCGAATGTATTTCACTTGACTACCGGCTCATCCGAATGTATTTCACTTGACTACGGTTCATCCGAATGTATTCCACTCGACTCACGGCTCACGGGATGAACCGAATGTATTCCACACGCTTTCTATATTGGGTCCATAAGATGGGCCGAGACCGTTATACGTATCACATGATTTGTACCTAGATCGGCGGTGAGGAAGGAGTTCCACGCGTGAGGATGACTTTGAGGCGTGAGTCCACGACTTGACATGATCGCTTTTATGTTGAATCGTAGTTTGGTTATCATACATGTCTCCGCTTTATATAGACTATTATGATTTCATTTACGATATTTTACGCTTTCACATACTTGGTACTGTTATCGACCTCCTTCGGGCCGCGTTCATGCCGCAGTAAAGGTACATCGACCGCCGATCCCCGCTTATAGGATCACATTTCAACGTGTTGAAGCTCCGTTCCTTGGAGGCTTATCTTTGGTATGTTACCTGAGTGCAGTAGGTTCTTGTACATTCGTGGTATGGCGGGCCCCGTCCGTCATAGTTGTTGTCACTTCTTAGAGGTCAGAGTATCGCAGGCGAGTCCGTAAAAGGATAACTGTCGGTATTTATGTATATATACCGAAGGCAACTGCTTTGGTCTGCTTACTTATCATGTCTCTTAATTCATGTTCATGTTTTTATTTCCGCTGATTTTCTCTGATGTTGTATCACTAGGGTGCCCGGGGTAAGGCACCAGTCACGGGCCCGGGTTCGGGTCGTGACAAAGTGAGATTAAGATTTATTACTTGGGGGATGAAATTAACTTAAGAAAACAATTAGGGACCAATGTGTATTTATATAAAAGAATTTTCAGATTACTTATTAATACTTAAAAACCTCTTCATCTTCCACTTCATTCAAACAAAACTCTCACTCAAATCCTCTCATCTCTTAGCCAAAAATTCACCCATGCCATAGCCAAATTGAAGACTTAATCCACTCCCTTTCTAAGGATTGAATCCATCTACAATCCTAAACCCAAAGTTTAGCACCAAAACATTGAGTGGCACGGTGTCACGACCCGAACCCGGGCCCGTGACTGGTGCCTTACCCCGGGCACCCTAGTGATACAACATCAGAGAAAAACCAGCGGAAATAAAAACTTAAACATACAATTAGATATGGATCAAGATAAAAGAAAATAGGCCAACCAAAACGGTTGCCTTTCTCGCAAATATATAAATATCGACATTTGAATAAAGCATAATCCTTACAACCCCGCCCACAACAAAGGCATGCACTCTAAGATTTTTTTCAATAACTATGACGACAGGCCCCGCCATACCTTGAATGTACAAGAACTCTGCACTGTGGTAACATACCAAAAGATAAGCCTCCAAGGAACTGAGCTTCCCAATACTGAAATGTGATCCTATAAAGGATCGACAACCGATGTACCTCTACTGCAGATGAACGCAGCCCCAAGGAGGTCAAGATAACAGTACCAAGTATGTGAATCAAAATAGAAATGAAATCATAATAGTCTATATAAAGCAGGAGACATGTATGATAACCAAACTACAGTACACACATATAAACAGTTATATCAAGTCAGGGACTCACGCCCTCCAAGTCATTACTCAAATATAACTATGGGTCTGTTATACCCCGTATTTCCAGAGTATGTACATGTGGACGTACGTACGAATTTTGAGCCTTAAGTTAGGCATGTTTCGAAAATTTGTACACAAGTGCCGAAAGGAGTCGTTTTTCGACGAAACGTTTCCATTACGTAGGAAAATTCCGCTATGTCATTTATAATTTTGCGGATTTTTCCGAGAGACGAACATTTCGACCAACGGAGGGTGACATGTCACCCTCACATTGGAAGCAAGTGGGGGCTTGGGCGATTTGGCCCAAGAGGCCTTGGTTGGCCTCGCCGATTGGCTCTCTTTGTGCCTTGTTTTGTGGCTTGTTTTGTGGAGTGTTTTGTGGAGTAGGGTTAGGGTGCACTTGGCTTGATCTTGGCCTTACACTTGCCTTGCACATGGCTTGATCTTGGCCATTGGTTGGCTTTTGGTTTTGCTATAAATACCCCCTAAGTGTGAAGACTTCATCCATTCCAAATATGTTCCAAGTCTTGCTATCCTTCCTCCTCTTGTTTGACTCTCGCCCAAGAGCCCCTCCCTTGATAGGCCTTTGTGGCCGAGAGCCTCCCTCTCCCCTTTGGTGTGGCACGTGGTACCCCCTAGCCTAGTTGTTTTCGTATAATACCCTTTGTTGTGGTATAGAAATACTCTCCTAAGTATTGTTATAATGTCCAAAATACTTTAGCCCATATACCTTGTAGTACTTTCCAAAGTACCCTTTGTACGAAAAACCCGGAAAATACGATTATACTTTCCTTAGCCTCTACACGAAACCCTAAGGAAAATCTTCACCCGTTGTTGAAGTATGGAGTAGAAGTTGCGTAGAACTTCTAAGGGTTGTTTGGAGCGGATTGGAGCACTCGGAGGAGGAGCTAAACCTTGCTCAGGAGCGACTTTAAACTCGGATAATTTTTGGGCTTATCGAGGTAAATATCTTGTCCCCCTATTGTAATTGGAAATTACATAAGTGTTGAAAATATAGTGTTGTATACTATATATAGAACTGAACGTAGTTGTTGGCAATGTCTTTTGACTTAAGCTCAAGAATAAAGAATCGAATCGAATCGTAATTACATAGATCAGACATGCGAGACTTGTAGTATTATCAGATAGTAGAATTGTACGCGTCCGGTTAGACGTGTTAACCCCTCGTTGGCTTGGTAGCCACCGATAGAGAGGAGATTTACGCCGTTGCGGGAGGCGCGAATTTTCAGTAATGTTCTACGTTAAGATCTAGATTTTTAATAAGCGCCTTGTGGCCTTATAGGTTGAAGTGCTACGTGACGTAATCTTCCGGACTAAGGAGTAGCCGACGGTTTGAGGTACTGAGCGTTTTGCTATTAGTCGATAATCGCCGCGAGGTATGTGAACCTCTTCCTATCTCTTCTAGCATGATATGTGGAACTATGTAGTACGGTAGACGCATACGTGTTAATCGTGTTTGATTGTCTTAAAACATAAAGTGTTATAACGGCTTTATGGGAAGTCAAGTTATAACGGCTTTATGTAGGTAAGAAAATACTTTGTGGTTTTAAAAGGTAATCGATGTGAATTATAATCGCTTGTTATAATAAAGAACTTGATGTATTTCAAAAGATTTATAATCGTTTTGAAGGAAGAGTAACACTTGGTTTTAAAGGTTTTAAAAAGAGTTATACTAGCTTTATGGGAGTTAGGTATAATGTCTTAAGAGAGGTAAAGAAAATGGTTTACTAATGTTAGAAGTTAAGAGACTTGATCTTATAAGATAAGAGACTTAACTTATTTGTTTTAATGTGAATGTTTGTGTGAAACCTCATTCGTGAGTAATGAGTACTTGGTTTTATTTAAAGGATAATGTTTTACCGATTTCGAAATCGTAATGTGTATCGACAGCACCAACTGCAGCGTTAATAAAGGAAAATGTATTGAATAATGATGAATTGTATTAAAACCAAGAGAAACCTCCATCCGCATAGAAACTAAGATGAGACAAAATGATATTACATTTTCTAGATCATGGTCAGTAATAAGAATGTTGTAAACAAGAATAACCTACTCTCACGTGAGACATATATTACTCAATTGTTCTAAAAGAAATCAAGTGATTAAGTTTATGAACTATGAAACCATTTGAAAATGAGAAGCTTGAGTAATCAAACTAGGCAAACCGAACTTAGGAAAAGAATGTTGTTACTTGATTTTGAAAAGGAATGTGGCCTGGTCATTCTAATACTACGTATCGGGTGACTTTGATAAAAGTAATGGATCTCTTTTAAAGAATTTAACGTGACGTAGTACTTTAGGTTAAAACCCGACTTTGGCATAAAACGGGCGTACTTTGAGTGATGTGAAACTTGCCTATGCTTGTGATGATAGCCTTTGTTGTGCAAGTGTGGTGTTTCGTGTTACCGCGTCTCGATGAGGGCCGTTGACTGGTTGAGGTTTCTACGCTCGCCTGGTACCGTGGTCGGCTCGTACTTGCCCCGCCTCGTGATCGATTCGGCCTCGTATTCGTAGTCACCGCACTTGCCCTGCTCGGTGTAGTGACGGTCTCGTGATACGCCTTGGTCCCCGTGGTCACCAGATTGCCCCGGCCACTACGTGACCGCCTTGGTATCCTGAGTCGGCTCGCACTTGCCCCGTGACGCCTTCGTGGTTGTGGTTGCATTGTATTATTGGCACGGCCGGATCCGGTAGTTGTACTTGTCTGTCGCGTTTTTATGACACGTGGGACTCGTGTTCGTATACTCCTTGGTATTGTTATATCATAAATCGCAGTGAGGAAGAAATTCCACGGGCACGAGTGATAATTTGGAGGACGTGAGTCCCTGACTTGAGGTAACTGGTTATATGTTATGTACTGTAGTTGGTCATCATACATGTCTCCTGCTTATATAGACTATTATGATTTCATTTACGATTTCTGATTTCACATACTTGGTACTGTGCATCGACCTCGGGCCGCGTTCATGCCGCAGGTAAAAGGTACATCGACTGTCGATCCCCGCTTATAGGATCACATTCAGCGTGTTGGGAAGCTCCGTTTCTCCGGAGGCTTATCTTGTGGTATGTGTTCCCTGAGTTGTAGGTTCTTGTACATTCAGGGGTATGGCGGGGCCCTGTCCCGTCATAGTTGTTGTAAATCTTAGAGGTCTGTAGAACTGTAAGCGTGGTTGTAAAAGGATTAAACTCGTCGGTTTTATGTATATACCAAGGCAATCGCTTTGGTTGGCTCGCTTATTTATCATGTCTCTCATTTCATGTTTAAAGTTTTTATTTCCGCTGGTTTTCTCTGATGTTGTATCGCTAGGGTGCCCGGGGTAAGGCACCAGTCACGGGCCCGATTTTCGGGGTGTGACAGGGTCTCACGCCCACAACATCAATCATGCCCGTGGAATACCTTCCTCACTGCCGGCAGTCTATGATATGATAACACCAAGAAGTACACTAACATCGTGTCCCACCGTGTCATAGAAAGACCGTGACGAACTAATCATAACACGGTCGACACGTGGCAAGTGCGATAGCCTCCACCAAATCCTCCCAGCGCCACGTAGCTGACGGGGGCAAGTAACCAGGCTATGCACCAGATCACAACCGTAAGTCACGAAGCTTCACCCAAACACTGACTCGCGAAGCTGACACGTGGCAAGTGCAATAGCCTCCACCAGATCCTCCCAGCGCCACGCAGATGACGGGGGCAAGTAACCAGGCTAAACACCAGATCACAACCGTAAGTCACGATACTTTGCCGCGAAGGCGACACGCGGCGTTGCAATAACCTATACCGGATCCACTCGCCACGTAGCCGACGGGGCAAGTAAACAAAGCTATGCACCATCACAATCAGTAAGTCACGATACTTCGCCATAAATAACCATAATGGTCACATGCCCACATAATCCATCATCGTGTAGACATGCCCATGTAACAATAATAATGGAAGATACCCGTGGAATCTTCCGTCACCGCTTGCAGACGCTCCAAGTAAGTTCTCAATAAGTCAACCGCCTCCATCGAGAGACGCGGTAGTATAGAAACACAATTCTTGCACAACAAAGGCTATCACAACAAGCATAGGCAAGTTACACAACAACAAGCATAGGCAAGTTATACACAACTCAAGGTACTTTCAATTTCTGTCAAAGTCGGTTTTAACCTAAAGTACTACGTCGTTAAATTCCTTTTAAAGATCCATTTCTTTTACAAAGGTCACCCGATACCCGTAGTATAAAAATAGAGTGACTAACATTGTTAAGTAAACCAAAACACTTCCCTTTGTAAAATCAAGTAACGACATTATTTTCCAAACGTTCAAGTTTTCCTAATTTCAAATGCTCAAGTTTCTCATTTTCGAAATGTTTCGTAGTTCATAGTTTTAATCACTTAATAAATATAATTCTCCTTTAAAACAATTTGAGAAACATATGCCTTATGTGTGAGTAGGTTATTCTTGTTTATAACAATCTTATTAAAGCAGCCATGATCTAGGAAATGTAATATCATTTTGTCTCATCTTAGCTTCTATGCAGATGGAGGTTTCTACTGGTTTTAATAATACTTAATTAGTCAGAACATTTCCCTTTATTAACGCTGCAGTGGTTTGTTCGATACTTATTCTGATTTCCGAAATCAGTAAAA
The DNA here is from genome assembly GCA_029844215.1 of Przewalskia tangutica. NCBI lineage: Eukaryota > Viridiplantae > Streptophyta > Magnoliopsida > Solanales > Solanaceae > Przewalskia > Przewalskia tangutica. The sequence continues at coordinate 114,479,767 of CM056718.1, forward strand.
CATTATTCCTTTTAAAAACCAAGTACTCATTACTCACGAATGAGGTTTCACACAAAATTCATATTAATTCATTTAAGTCAAGTCTCTTATCTTTTAAGATCAAGTCTCTTAACTTCTAAAATTAATAAACCATTCTTTTTATCTCTCTTAAGTCGTTATACCTAACTTCCCATAAAGCTAGTATAACTCTTAAGCTTTTAAAACCAAGCATTACTCTTCTTTCAAAAAGGTTTCTTAATTCTTTTGAAATACTTCAAGATTCTTATTATTCAGGCTTAAGTCAAAAGACATTGCCGTAAAACTACGTTCAGTTAACACATGTACGTCTACCGTACTATATATATTCTTTTAAAATATCACGCTCACGAGGATAGGAAGAATCACATACCTCGCGACGATTAACGACTATTAACAAATAGCTCCAAAGTACTGTAATCCTGCTATCCTTTTCCACCCTTCGAGTAGAATACGCTACTCGCAGTACTTCAACATATATCGGTCATAAGAGTCTATCAACGTCTAGACTATTCTGTAAAAATACTTTTAGATACATATTCCTTTATTCTACGGAAAATTGGGCAGCACTTCCCTACCCGTCAAACTACACCACTTCATCAGAATACAAATTCTATGTAAGTACAGTCACTTTCTTTTAATATTCTTCTGATGTGATATCAATTCAATTCTCTTCTTTTATACCATCCTTATACGTCTTATATTCATTTATATACTACTACGATGTAATTCCAATTACAAATGTATGACGAGTATTTACCTCGATAAGCCCAAAATTATCCAAGTATAAACGTCGATCCTGAGCAAGGTTTAGCTCCTAATTGCACGCTCCAAGAAACCCTTAGAAGTTCTTCACAACTTCTACTTAAGTACTAAAAGGGATTTGGGCTAGGGTATTTAGGAATAGTAACTATACTTGGAAGACAACTTTCTACCAAGGGGGGGGTGGTGTACTCGGCCGAAGACACTAGGCTAGAGGGGGAAAAAGGGGTGTTTCGGCTAGGGCTTGCTCAAGGGGGAGGGGGAGTGTTTGGACGAAACACTTCAAGAGAGAGGAGAGATTTTCAAGACTTGGAGAAATGATTTTGTGGATGAAGAAAACCTTGAGTTAGGGGTATTTATAGGCCAACCAAGGGCCAAGATGAAGCCAAGTGCCATGCAAGTGTAGGGTGAGGATTCATCCATGTGCCCTTATCCATCTACTACACAAAATATCCTACCTAACCTTGACTAAAGAACAGCCAAGAAAATTGTCCCAATTTTGCCCATGTTGCCGTCAACGAGGGTGACAAGTGTCACCTCCCGTTGGTCCAAAGTATTTCATCTCGGAAAAATCCGCAAAATAATAAATGACATAGCCGGAATTTTCCTTCGCAAAGTTTGTAAAGCGTTTCGTCGAAAACGACTCTTTTCGGGTTGTGCACAAATTCGAACCTTGCCTACCTTAAGGCTTAAACTTTTCGTCGTCGTCTTCACGTACATACTGCAAATCTGGTATAACATTCTCCCCTCGCCAGAAACATTCGTCCGAATGTTCCTTCTCAAGACAAATAACGATCAAGTTCCTCATAGCTTAACGGTTTGCAAATGCGCATGGTCACAGAATAACACGCGCGCAAATACTTAAATCCAAGCCAACGAGGAATCACCTTGACGATGCAAAACAGTACCAACTCTCGCTTCTGATCCAAAGGATACTCCCTTCGCACATTCATTTCACAAAAATGATTACTTCCATCTTTCAGCACAAGTTCACTTATTTCCTTTCTTGTCGTACCCTTCTCGAACACTCGAACTCTTCCTAGTATACGTACCACACTTCAGTCAACGCTTCTGTTTCCAAAACCTTGGAGTCACTACCTCCAAACCTGGTCATCTTACTAGCTTCACTTTCCTCTAAGGTCATTCCCGGCCTTCACGAACCGATTCAGGTCGAACGCATTCACGAATTCATACGATGGTCATCTAAACTTGGGCCTGGCGCCCTCGTGACCCTACCACCTGGCGGGACCACCTCGAACTGACCCAACCCCACACCGGGCTACGGGTTGACCCGCAACATGTCCCCAACCCGACCCACTTAACGCATCAAGCTCTTGTTCCCCTATCCGGAACAATCTTACCTATACAGGTCATGAAAGCTACCACTTCCATTTTAAACTACCCAAGGAATTTTCCCAAAATTACTCCACGTATACTTATACATTCTGACAAAGATCACCCGCAAAATCTTGTACTCAGGACGGCCTTACATCTAAGGTCTCAACTGTAATATTCTAAGGTTCATCATTTTCTCACCCCCAGGCTTACCCTTTTCACTAACCATGTCACGACCCAACCCCGGGGCCGCGACTGGTACCCTACCGGGGTACCCTGTCAGGTATATGTCAGAGAATAGCAGCGGAACATACATAACACATACGTATAAAAAGGTAACATCACTGGCCAGCCGGTAAGGCTGCCTTCCATAAAACATACTTAACAAAAGTATAATAGTACAACTGGTTCTTATAGCCCAAAACATAAATGTGACCACAGACCTCTAAAGATAACAACTGTGGCGGGACAGGGCCCATACCACTGAATATACAAAGTACCTATAGCATCAGGGAAATCCGTACCAAAATAACAAGCGTCCGGAGGGATGGAGCTTCTGACACTGGAAGAGTGATCCTAAGAATGAGGATCCTCAATCTGCTTACCCTTACCTGCGGCATGAACGCAGCCCAGGAAGGGTCGATACCTGATATGTACCAAGTATGTAAAGTCGGAAAAATCGTAATCGATATCAAGTCTAAAAGCAAGGAGTCATGAAAGACAATACAATACCTTTTCTGTGCCTTACTAACAATGAGTGACAAGTATATATATATAATCGCATAAAATAGAGGCTCGTGATCAAAACAGGTACCTCGCGTAGTATCAATAAAACCATCCTACTCACGGGACTATTTCACCGCGTGGGTCTGTGGACCCGCATGGGTACTCGCGCATCGGTGTACCGCCGGCATGGGACTATTTCACCCGCATAAGCCCATAAGGACTCGCGTGAGGTATTCCGCGTCATGGGTAGCAAATCCACGGAGCAATTGGTATAACGATCTTGGGGACTTTCCCGCCGGATATACTCTTACCACAGGCGGATGGTATAACGATCTTGAAGGGCACCTCGGATATACTCTTACCGGAGCAGATGGTATAACGATCTTGGGGCTTGCCGCTTGTCACGACCGATTCGGGCGTGGTCGTGCCTACCGGGCACCCTAGTGATACAACATCGAGTAATCAGTGAACATAAAGCGATACAAGACATATTATGAAATATGAAACAATAATCGAGAAAAACTTGCCTTTAAACATATGTAAATAACAACTTTTTCAACATGAACAGTTTAATCCTTTTTACAAACCACCGCCTACAACAAGATTACATGACCTCTACGAATGATATGCAACAACGACGGGACGGGGCCGTCATACCCCGAATGTAGCACCTACAACCACGGGACTATACTAAGACAAGCCTCGGAGAAACGGAGCTTTCCCAAGCGTGACTGTGACCCTAAGGCGAGGATCAACGGCGGTGTACCTTTACTGCGGCGTGAACGGCCCCGAAGGAGGTCGATAACAATGTGCAGAGTATGTGGCGAAAATCAGTAAATGAAATCATAGCGATCTATATAAAGCGGGAGACATGTATGATAACAAAACTACGATTCACAATAAACAAGCGATCATATCAAGTCGTGACTCACGCCTCAAGTCATCACTCAAATATAACAATGGGTCTCACGCCACAATATCAATCATGCGTGGAATACCTTCGCCATCTGGCGATTTATGATATAAAAGCACCAAGGAACACATGAACACCAGTCCCACGTGCCATAATGAAAACGTCTGAGGGTAAATGCGAAGGCATAGCCGACTACTAACACCCACGCACCAACAAGTTCATGAATCGTATCATAAGATCTGCCTGTAACGTCACATGATCAAAGCCGCCACTTGCCCGCGATCTAATGTGCGCGTCTAGCCACGAACTTTCGCGACTCCGCGTAGGCCAATCTCATCGGCCGCGTGAGATATTCCCGCATCGAGGGTAGCTACTCCCGGCGTCGTCACGACTTCGCGATCGCGTAGCCACGTGGACGCATGCCCGTAAAGGGCGACACTAACACGGAACTCGTAGCTCCGCGATAGGCCTCGGGACTGCATGAGGTATTCTCGAATCATAGGTCCATCGACCGCTGAGTCTACCGCGTCGGACGGCTTAACCGGAATCATCTCAAGAGATGAGTGATGTAAAATACTAACACAACGACTTATCGTTAAGCAACATAAGCACAACAAAGGAAAACCCCTTTACACAACATCACAAGATACTAACACACGTAGCATCCTAGCATGTTTACTTATCAATCAACAAGAAAGTATTACAAGGCTATCACAAACCAACACAATCAAGTTATACACACAAGGTACTTTAAGCTAACAAGTTCGGTATCTACCCCTAAAGTACTTCATACATTAAATCTTTTAAAAGATCCGTTGCTTTCACATAAGTCACACAATACGTAGTATAAAATAGAGGTATGTCTTTTAAATAAACCAAAACACTTACCTTTGTAAAATCAAGTAACAACATTATTTTCCAAACGTCCAAGTTTGCCTAATTTCAAATGTTCACATTTCTTATTTTAGAAAGGTTTCGTAGTTCATAGTCTTATTCATTTAAGAATATAATTCTCTTTTAAACAATCTGAGAAACATAAGTCTTATATGTGAGTAGGATATTCTTGTTTATAACAATCGTATTCTGTAGTGATCTAGAAATATCATTTTGTCTCATCTTAGCTTCATGCGGATGGAAGTTTCTCTTGGTTTTAATAATACTTAATTAGTCAAAACATTTCCTTTTATTAACGCTGCAGTGGTTTGTCGATACACATTCTGATTTTCGAAATCAGTAAAACATTCTTAAGCCGTTATACCTAACTTCCCATAAAGCTAGTATAACTCTTAAGTTTTTCAAAAACCAAGTATTACTTCTTCTTTGAATGATTCAAAATCTTTTGAAATTATTCAAGTTGTTTATTAACACATAACAATCCTTATATAGTTCAAATCAGTTTCCTTTTTATGACGACAAGTATTTTCTTACCATAATAAAGCTATTATAACCAACTTCCCATAAAGCGTTATAACACTTTATGTTTTAAACCAATCAAATACGTTTAGCACGTATGCGTCTACCGTACTACATAGTTCACACATATCATGCTAGAAGAGATAGGAAGAGGTTCACATACCTCGCGACGAGTATCGACTAATAGCAAAACGCTCCAAGTACTTCCAACCGTCGGCTACTCCTTAAGCCAAGTAGATTGCGCCACACGTAGTACTTCAACCTATAAGGCCACAGCGCATTAACATTTAGATCTCATCGTAGAACATTCTACCGAAATTCGTGACCTCCCCACATGGCAGTAAATCTCCTCCTCTATCGAGGCTACCAAGCCAACCGGGGGTTATACGCCTAACCCTACTGTACAATTCTACTCCACGGTACTACTACACAAGTCTCTTTGTAATACACCCTAGGTAATTCTGATTCGAGATTCTTCTTTAAATTCGGGCTTAAGTCGCAAGACATTCAGTAAGTATTATTCGGGCTTAAGTCAAAAGACATTGCGATAACTACGTTCGATTCTATATATAGTATACTTCAACTATATATTCTAACAATATGTAATTTCCAATTACAATAGAGGACAAGATAATTACCTCGATAAGCCCATAATTATCCTAGTTAAAGTCGATCTGGGCAATCGTTTAGCTCCAACTCGAGCGCTCAACCCGCTCTAAACCACCCTTAGAAGTTCTAACCAACTTCTACACAATACTCCAACGGACTATGGAGATTTTCCTAGGGTTTCGATTTTGTGGTAGTGGAGTATAAGAGTATTTCGGGCATTTTCAGATAGGTATAACCTTAGAATACAACAAGGTATAGGGCTAAGGTAATTGGGGCATTATAACAATACTGTTGAGAGTATTGCTACACCAAAACGGGGTGGCTTATACGAAAGGAACTAGGCTAGGGGTACCCCACTACACACTACTAGGAGGGGGGGGCGCTACTCTCGGCCAAGGGGGCCTCACGAAAAGGGGAGGGGGAGCTCTCAAGACTTAGAGATTTTTTTTGGATGAAGAAGTCTTCAAAGGGAAGGGGTATTTATAGGTCAAGTGAAGGCAACCAATGGCGAGATCTTGCCAAGTGCAAGGCAAGTGTAGGGCCAAGATTCACCCATGTGTCCTTGACCAACTAACACACAAAATATCCTACCAACTACACCTCTCCATTTCGTCCAATCCGAGCCCTTACGTCCGCCAATGGGAGGGTGCCAAGTGGCGCCCTCTTGTTGGCCCAACACGTTTCGTCTCTCGGAAAAATCCGCAAAAATTAAAAATGACATAGCCGGAAATTCCCTACGAAGTGTGAAAACGTTTCGTCGAAAAACGACTCTAAGCGGGTGTTGTGAACAAAATTAATTCGCCAAGCCTTAGTACAAGTTTCAAATTTTCTCGTGCGTCCACGTGCATACTCAAAATACGGTATAACATTCTCCTCGCTTAGAAACATTCGTCCCGAATGTTCCTTCTAAGTCTCAAAACCAACGCGCGCCAGTATAGTCTTCACTACTATACTTACGAGAACAATCCTTCCACAGCTGGCCACAGAAGCACCTGCGTAAATACTTACATCAAAGTCCACGAGGAAACACCTCTAATCATCACCACAAAATACTCCTCACCGGGGTCTAAAATATACTTCCTTCGCACCTTCACTTTACAAAAGAAATGATCACATCTATGCCCGCCATACATGCTCGCTTCTCTCTTTACTCGTAGATACCACTTTGTCACTTTGCGAGGCATTAACCTTCTCAGCGACCCAACAAATGGTACCACTTTTGTCACTTTGTCGCGAGCCTTGCTCGACGACCCAACAAATGGTACCGCTGCCATGCGACCCGAGGTGTCGTACACTCGAACTCTTACCACATTCGATCGGCCGGTTCCAAGACTCGGGGTTACTATCTCTAACGTGGTCATCATTAATCGGGAACACTGGATGGATTCTCCGATGCTTTCCGATCATAACAATACGAAAGGCCGGACGTCGCCTCCTAAGTCGGACGGAAAGCTATCATATAGGAAACTGGCGTATCCTTCACATGAACGCATAAAGGGCCCAAAGTAACACGGGCTAAGTTCCTCTGTCATACCAAAACTCGTCACACCCTAACCACGGTCTGCCGGAACAAGCTGAACCAGTATGCGAACGCGCCAACATCGAACCAATCGACCGCAACTTACACTTCCGCCTCAAGGCTTCATAAGGCGATATCCGAACATGAAATGGTAGCTTAAACACTCCCTCCACGAGACAGAATCCCACGACTACCTCAAATACACACACCGGCAGAGGCGAATGCGGTCTGAGACTCACTGAGTTCCTAACCTTGCACTGCAAGACCTTGAAAAAAAGCGGTAGTAACACAGGCTCCATCATGTCTTAAGGTGTAGGTAGGCACCTCGTGCAGCCCTACAACCTTTCGATAACTCAACACACCGAGTAAACGGTCGATCAAGAACACGATGGGCTGCCCCATCGGCCCGACCACCGGTCGAACGCATCCACGAACTCGTTATTTGGTTAACTAAACTTGGGCCTAACATCCTCACAACCCTAACACAAGCGGGACCACCACAACCGACCCACCACCAAACCTACCGCGGGTTGACGCCAGCGTGGCCTCAACCCGACCCGGCAACGCGCACAATACTAGCTCCCCGATCCGGAACAATCTCACTAATCACGTTTCGAAAACCTAGCGGTCTTCTTAGCTCAACTACCCCCTTTCATTCCACACCACTAGGGACCTATCCCAACATAACTCACGTGCACTATGTACTTAGATAAAGGGTCAAACATAACACTACACCTTTTCTCGAGATGGCCTCACCTCTAAGGTCTTTACGTAAAAAGCTCTAAGGCTCACACCTTCTCCATCCCCCAAAATCTTACTCGGTTAAACAACCATGATCTAATCATGACTAACACCGCTATCGAACATAGCACTTAAGGTATACTCACCTTATCACACATCACGATCTCTGAGGTTAAAGATATATCTATATCTCTTGCTCACTCCCTAAGTCGTTCTAATCAAACACGCCACGTAGGGCTCATAGCTAAGGAAGATGACGAACTACCCACCGATCCGAAGGCTAAGTCCTCCTGAGGACACCCCATCGATATCAGACCCGGACGGTCGTAGGTACAACAAGTACCAACTAAAAGACGACATTCCGGAATGGCGTGCATCACTGTGAATGAGAAAGCCACAGAGTTACGACCAACTCGCACTTCGAACGTCCCGAAATGCGGAAGACCACTGCGCCGGCGGAGGTGCATATCTAATCTTTGGTGAGCGACTCGCCTCGAAAGTTACTAAAGGACCTTCCGCTCGCCTCTCCTGCGTCCTTTGTTAACCGTAAATCTCTACGTTTCTTGGACTGCTGCGCATAAGCCCGTACACAGGCCATGCTCAAGCCTAACTTAAGAATTACTCTTGCACAACCCTCTCTTAGATAGTCATCAAGACCGTGGTACATCGGTATACTCTCTGGTAGCCACATCCATGTAGCTAATGTGGTCGTCTTTGCACTCTATATTCAACTGTTCGGTCGTGGGCGATGGTTCAAATATCATGGCGCGGTGAGGCTGCCGCTGCGTGCCAAACTCTCTGGGGCTAGTGGCGTCGCAAAACTCCCGAATGAAGCACTACCCTAGGTAATGATTGGGCTGTGCCCTCGCCACCTCTGAACTCTACTCGCGGCTCCTGCGCCTTGCCCTCCCAGGCGGGTTGCCTACGCGGAGGCATAGCGGTAAGGAAAGAAATACGTCGGAGGGTCCAACTTACAACACACGGCTCTAAGGCACGATCTCGAGTGAGAAGAATAGAAACAAATCCTAAATACCCTATAGCCTCACGATTATTGGTGTGGTGCACAACACCGATAATCAAGACTTCTTGGATACGATCTGTAGACACTTTCCGAGGATTAATCGCTCGATACCACTTTTGTCACGACCGATTCGGGCGTGGTCGTGCCTTACCGGGCACCCTAGTGATACAACATCGAGTAATCGGTGAACATAAAGCGATACAAGACATATTATGAAATATGAAACAATAATCGAGAAAAACTTGCCTTTCGCTTATATGTAAATAACAACTTTTTCAACATGAGCAGTTTAATCCTTTTACAAACCACGCCACAAAGATTACTACAGACCTCTACGAATGATATGCAACAACGACGGGACGGGGCCGTCATACCACGAATGTAAGCACCTACAACCACGGGGACTATACGAACAAGCCTCGGAGAAGCGGAGCTTTCCCAATGACTGTGACCACAGAGCGAGGATCAACGGCGGTGTACCTTTACTGCGGCATGAACGCGGCCCCGAAGGAGGTCGATCTGAGTGCAAGTATGTGAAGCGAAAATCGTAAATGAAATCATAGCAGTCTATATAAAACAGGAGACATGTATGATAACAAAACTATAGTTCACAATAAACAAGCAGTCATATCAAGTCAGGGACTCACGCCCTCAAGTCATCACTAAAATATAAAAATGGGTCTAACGCCCCCAATATCAATCATGCGTGGAATACCTTCCATCTGCCGGCGATTTATGATATAAAAGCACCAAGGAACACATGAACACGGTCCCACGTGCCATAATGAAAACGTACAGGGTACGTACGAAGGCATAGCCGACTACTAACACCCACAGTACCAACAAGGTCATGAACTGTATCATAAGATCTGTCTAGACCGTCACATGATCAAAGCGGCCCCGCGCGGTATCTAATGTGCGCGTCTAGCCACGGAACTTTCCGCGACTCCGCGTAGGCCAATCTCATCGCCCGCGTGAGGTATTCCCGCATCGAGGGTAGCTACTCCCGGCATCGCCCGGACGCGATCGCGCATGGCCACATGGACGCATGCCCGTAAAGGACGACACTAACACGGAACTCGTAGCTCGCGATAGGCCTCGGGACTGCGTGAGGTATTCTCGAATCATAGGTCCATCGACCCGCTGAGTCTACCCGCGTCGGAGGCGACTTAACCGGAATCATCTCAAGAGATGAGTGATGTAAAATACTAACACAATGACTTATCGTTAAGCAACATAAGCACAACAAAGGAAAACCCCTTTACACAACATCACAAGATACTAACACACGTAGCATCCTAGCATGTTTACTTATCAATCAACAAGAAAGTATTACAAGGCTATCACAAACCAACACAATCAAGTTATACACACAAGGTACTTTAAGCTAACAAGTTCGGTATCTACCCCTAAAGTACTTCATACATTAAATCTTTTAAAAGATACGTTGCTTTCACATAAGTCACACAATACGTAGTATAAAATAGAGTGGTATCTTTTAAATAAACCAAAACACTTACCTTTGTAAAATCAAGTAACAACATTATTTTCCAAACGTCAAGTTTGCCTAATTTCAAATGTTCACGTTTCTTATTTTAGAAAGGTTTAGTAGTTCATAGTCTTATTCATTTAAGAATATAATTCTCTTTTAAACAATCGAGAAACATAAGTCTTATATGTGAGTAGGATATTCTTGTTTATAACAATCGTATTCTGTAGTGATCTAGGAAATATCATTTTGTCTCATCTTAGCTTCTATGCAGATGGAAGTTTCTACTGGTTTTAATAATACTTAATTAGTCAAAACATTTCCTTTTATTAACGCTGCAGTGGTTTGTCGATACACATTCTGATTTCCGAAATCAGTAAAACATTCTTAAGCCGTTATACCTAACTTCCCATAAAGCTAGTATAACTCTTAAGTTTTTCAAAAACCAAGTATTACTTCTTCTTTCAGAATGATTCAAAAATCTTTTGAAATACTTCAAGTTCTTTATTAACACATAACAAGCCAGTTATAGTTCAAATCAGTTACCTTTTAAGGACCACAAGTATTTTCTTACAACATAAAGCTATTATAACCAACTTCCCATAAAGCCGTTATAACACTTTATGTTTTAAACCAATCAAATACGTTTAGCACATGTACGTCTACCGTACTACATAGTTCACACATATCATTCGTAGAGGTCTGTAGTACTGTTGTGGGCAGGGTTTGTAAAAAGGATTAAACTGTTCATGTTGAAAAAGTTGTTATTTACATATAAGCCGAAAGGCAAGTTTTTCTCAGATTATTGTTTCATATTTCATAATATGTCTTGTATCGTTTTATGTTCCGCTGATTACTCTGATGTTGTATCACTAGGGTGCCCGGGGTAAGGCACCAGTCACGGGCCCGGAATCGGGTCGTGACAAAAGTGGTATGTGAGTAGGATATTCTTGTTTATAACAATCGTATTACAGCAGCCGTGATCTAGGAAATATCATTTTGTCTCATCTTAGCTTCTATGCAGATGGAAGTTTCTACTGGTTTTAATAATACTTAATTAGTCAAAACATTTCCTTTTATTAACGCTGCAGTGGTTTGTCGACACATTCTGATTTCCGAAATCAGTAAAACATTCTTAAGCCGTTATACCTAACTTCCCATAAAGCTAGTATAACTCTTAAGTTTTTCAAAAACCAAGTATTACTTCTTCTTTCAGAATGATTCAAAAATCTTTTGAAATACTTCAAGTTCTTTATTAACACATAACAAGCCAGTTATAGTTCAAATCAGTTACCTTTTAAGGACCACAAGTATTTTCTTACCAACATAAAGCTATTATAACCAACTTCCCATAAAGCCGTTATAACACTTTATGTTTTAAACCAATCAAATACGTTTAGCACGTATGCGTCTCCGTACTACATAGTTCACACATATCATGCTAGAAGAGATAGGAAGAGGTTCACATACCTCGCGGCGAGTATCGACTAATAGCAAAACGCTCAAGTACTTCCAACCCGGCTACTCCTTAAGCCAAGTAGATCGCGACACACGTAGTACTTGACCTATAAGGCCACAAGGCGACATTAACATTTAGATCTCATCGTAGAACATTCTCCGAAAATTCTGACACCTCCCCGCATGGCGGCGTAAATCTCCTCCTCTATCGAGGCCTACCAAGCCAACCGGGGGTTATATGTCTAACCTAACAGGTACAATTCTACTCCACGGTACTACTACCTGAGTCTCTTGTAATACTGACCCTAGGTAATTCTGATTCGGTATTCTTCTTTAAATTGGGCTTAAGTCGCAAGACATTGCCGATAACTACGTTCGATTCTATATATAGTATCTTGACTATATATTCTAACAATATGTAATTTCCAATTACAATAGAGAGGACAAGATAATTACCTCGATAAGCCCATAATTATCCTAGTTAAAGTCGATCACGGGCAATCGTTTAGCTCGACTCCGGCGCTCCAACCGCTCTAAACCACCCTAGAAGTTCTCACCACCTTCTACACAATACTCCATCGGACGATGGAGATTTTCCTCGGGTTTGATTTTGTGACCGACTGGAAGTATAAGAGTATTTAGGCATTTTCAGATAGGTATAACCTTAGAATACAACAAGGTATACGGCTAAGGTAATTTGGGCATTATAACAATACTTTTGAGAGTATTTCTACACCACAAAGGGGGGTATTATACGAAAGCAATTAGGCTAGGGGGGGTACCCCACGGCCACACTACTAGGAGGGGGGGGCGCTACTCTCGGCCAAGGGGGCCTCACGAAAAGGGGAAACCATTTGAAAATGAGAAGCTTGAGTAATTGAAACTAGGCAAACTGGAACTTAGGAAAAGAATGTTGTTACTTGATTTTGAAAAGGAATGTGGGTTGGTCATTCTAATACTACGGGTATCGGGTGACTTTTATAAAAGTAATGGATCTCTTTTAAAAGAACTTAACGTATGTAGTACTTTGGGGGGGAGCTCTCAAGACTTAGAGATTTTTTTGGATGAAGAAGTCTTCAAAGGGAAGGGGTATTTATAGGTCAAGTGAAGGCCAACCAATGGCCAAGATCTTGCCAAGTGCAAGGCAAGTGTAGGGCCAAGATTCACCCATGTGTCCTTGACCAACTAACACACAAAATATCCTACCAACTACACCTCTCCATTTCGTCCAATCCGAGCCCTTACGTCCGCCAATGGGAGGGTGCCAAGTGGCGCCCTCTTGTTGGCCCAACACGTTTCGTCTCTTGGAAAAATCCGCAAAAATTAAAAATGACATAGCCGGAAATTCCCCTACGAAAGCTGTGAAAACGTTTCGTCGAAAAACGACTCTAAACGGGTGTTGTGAACAAAATTAATTCGGCCAAGCCTTAGTACAAGTTTCAAATTTTCTACGTACGTCCTTACGTACATACTCTGAAAATACGGGGTATAACACCCCTCAGATATACTCTTATACTGGTGCAGATGGTATAACGATCTTGGATCTGCCCCTTAGATATACTCTTACACTGAAGCAGATGGTATGACGATCTTGGGGCTGGCCCCTCAGACATACTCTTATACTGAAGGAGGTGGTATGACGATCTTGGGGCTTGCCCCTCAGACATACTCTTACCCTATCTCAAACTGTCATCATATCATAAATAAGTTAAGAAAACTTATAACTTCTTTTAGTCTTGTTCATATACTCTCTCATTTTAGTTTACTTAAGGCACTTAATCATATCTTTAATAAAAGAACACCGGGAGTTTAACCCAAGTACTATATGCTTCAACTCTTTCAAAAATGACCCTTCTTTATACATAAAAACCTTTGGACAATTGATACCTTAAAATCAATTTGCCTCTTCACATACTTATCTTATTTAGAGAAAATCTCTTCTCATTAACCTTTTATGAAGCTAATAAACCAACTTCCCATAAAGTTGTTATATTAACTCTATACTTTAGTAAAATCATACTTTTTCCCTAACTAAGGGAATTATACATTCTTAAAATGAAACAAGTCATTATATACTTAAAACAAGTGAGAATACCAAATCTTGTCGTCTGCGTACTACATAGTTTCATCTATTCATGCTCGAGAGATAGGAAAGCTTCACATACCTCTTTGGTCAATCCACTTGCCAAGTCCAAACTACCATAAGTAATATTTCAACCTATAATAGTCGCGATACGTTTATTAACCTCTAATCTTAATGTAGAACAATCCAAGTTCAAAGTCACTAAATTCTAAGGAAAATTGGGCAGCATTTCCTTTGTTTCTACTCACTTTGCCACCTTTCTCAAGGCCAAATTTATCATCCAAAACACCACATTTAAGGCTCAATCAATCCAACAATTCAAAGGGATTCCACACCCAAAATTCTGCCCCATAAGTTTACAATAATTCACTTAACAATTCTAAGGTAGTTTTTAGGCTACAACATGCTCATAATCTCTTCTTAACCCATTCTTCATATCAAACCACATTTTCTAGCATGCAATGACTCTAAGTGCATTATTTTACTATCACAAGATCTTTCTTCTAAGCATGCAACACTAGAACTAATTCTAAAGGAAGAAATGTTACCTTAAAGTTTTAGCCAAAACTTATTCCAAATATTGCTAGCTTCCTTGCCAAGAACACCACCACAACAATGCCAACAAGCTAGCTACAAGCTTCCTTTTCTTGTTCTTAACTTTCAGATTTTCTTGGGTTTTTAGAGAGAAGGAGGAGCTGATTTTTAGAGAGAAGAAGATGTTTGAGAGATGACCAAGTCTACAAGACTTGGTCAATATAAGCCATGCAAGCAAAATCAGATGGGGGGGGGACACTTGTCACCCTCCCATGGCCTTTTTAAAAGAGAAATCAGACTTTTCTAAGTTTTCCGCCCAAAAATCCCGCCTCGGCGCGGCCAGCCATGGCGTATGAAACTCCGCGAGCTCTCTGGACTTTGTGCGCGACCACGGTATCCGGCGCGCGGCTGCAACTTCGATGACCCTCCGAACTTTAGGCGCGCGACCTCGTATCCGGCGCCGCCGCGCCTTTGCGAAACACATTTATGTCCGACTGCGCACTGAACTTGTAACTCTCATAACTTTCTACTCCGGCGTCTATCGGCGAGCGGTTGGTTGCGTTAGAATCCAGACCCAACGAACTACGCCCTAGGCCTTTAAAATGCCAGGAACTCTCAATGAATCGGGTCATAACCCGCCTCAAAGTTGACTAAAACCCGTCGAGCGACGTCAACCTATCCTTAAAATTTTAAGTCTTACACGCCAAATGCGCTCCCATACGTAGGTCAGAACTACGGTATAAAATTCTCCCCTTAGAAACATTCGTCCCGAATGTTCCTTCTAAACTTACTCAAATCACATCATCGACATAGACCCTCTTAACTATTCTTTTGCAAATAAAGAAGCTCAGTGAGCCATGACATCTTGAGCGTAAATGCTAAATCAAAACTAACAAGCGAAAGTAGGTTACACGGAGGTATAGGGAATAAGTGAGGATACTTCTTCATCATGTCATCCTCTGCTTCCCGTCATTTCCTCCTGTTCTCGTTCGCCATAGGACCTTGCGGAAGCCACGTCTTTCGTCGAAGTCGTCTAACTGACGATCGAGTATCGCTATGGGACTCTCCTCATACGATAACTCCTGTCACTTGGACATCCCAAAGGTGCACTCTAGATGGATCTCGATACATTTCCGCAACATGGACACATGAAAAGCGGATGCACCGCCTCCAAATTGGACGGAAGATCTAACTCATAGGCAACCTTGCCTACCTACGGACAATCGTCTGACCCAATGTACCTTGGGCTAAGCTTCCCTTTCTTTCCAAATCTCATCACGCCGCCGGGCGATACCTAGGAAAACCCAATCATCTACCTCAAATTCCAAGTGTCGGCGCCGATGATCTGCATCGACCTGCGACTACGAGCCGCCAACAACCGCTCTGGATAAGCTTCACCTTATCCACGGCTGTGAACTAAGTGCGGCCCGACTAATCGGACTTCTCCCACCTCGAACCAGACTATCGGTGACCTTGACTTTCTCGTATAAGGCCTCAAGGCGCCATCGAATCTTTGGAATGGTAGCTATTGTTGTAAGCAAACTCCACAAGAGGCAAATGATCCTCCCGGCTACCCACGAAATCAATAACACAAGCCCGCGACATATCCTCGAGTGTATGCGGATAGTGCGTTCGGCTGTCCGTCCGTCGAGGGTGAAACGCCGTCTTGAGACTCACTGTGTCCCTAATCCTTCGAAAGACCTCCAGAAGTTAGCCGAGAACTGGGCTCCTCTATCTAATATAATCGACACCGGGACTCCGTGCAGTCTCACAATCTCTCTAATATATAATCTGGCATAGTCCTCAGCTAAGAACGTCGTTCTGACCGGAAGAAAATGGGCTGATTTCGTCAGCCTGTCGACAATCACCCAAATGGAATCATGCTTCCTCTGAGTGGTAGGTAGCCCTGTAATAAAATCCATATTTATCACCTCTCACTTCCAAGTCGGAATATCAATGGCCTGCAACAGCCACGGGCTTCGGTGCTCAATCTTAACTCACGACAATTCGGACGCGTGCCACGAACTCGCATGGCGTCCTCTTTAGGCCGTCCCACCAATACACGCATCTGAGGTCATGGTACATCTTAGTCGACCCCGGATGAATAGAATAACGAGCATTGTGTGCCTCCCCCAAAATCTGCTGACGAAGTCCTGTCACATCGGGAACACACAACCGGCCCTCAAATCTTAGCACCCCATCAGGTGCTACCTCAAACAGACTGTTCTCCTTCTGAACAGCGGCATCTCGGTACCGTACCAAAATCGGATCCTCATATTGTCGCCTCTTTACCTCCTCGATGATAGAAGACTCGGCAACCTCTCGAACCCGAATTCCCTCACTATCAGAATCAACCAAACGAACCCCAAGGCTCATTGGCGATGTAACTCTCGGACCATATCCCTCTTCTGCGGTGAACATCGGACGGACTACCCATCGACTGCGACTAAGGGCATACGCAGCCACGTTGGCCTTCCCGGGTGGTATAGAATATCAACATCGTAATCCTTAAGTAGCTCCAACCACCGTCTGCGCCCAAGTTCGGCTCCCTGCGGTGAAGATGTCTTGGAGACTCTTGTGGTGCAATGTAAATGTCACATGAACTCCGTATAAATAATGTCTCCGGATCTTTAAGGCATGAATCACATTGCCAACTCCAAGTCATGTGTGGGATAGTTCTTCTCATGCTTCCTAAGGCCGAGATGCATAAGCTATAACTCTGCCGTCTTTGCGTCAGCACTCCAAGCCCGACACTGACGCGTCACAATAAACCACGTATCCATCTAAGCCCTGCGGAAGAGTATGAGCTGGGCGGTCGTCAACTTCTCCTTTAGCAATGAAAACTTTCCTCACAAGTATCCGTCCACGAACATAGCCTTACGAGTCGGCTTAGTCAAATCTTTGAAATAGAAGCAAACTTCTCTACAAACCGGATAATAACTGCAAGGCCCAAAGCTGCGCTCCGTCGGTGTAGTGGAGTGCAGGCCATGTCTTGGCTGCTTCAATCTTCACCGTATCAACCGAATACCATCGGCCCCGATAACATGCCCTAAGAAAGCCACGGCGCCCGGCGAACTAACTCGCGCCGAGAACTTGGCATCTGACTGCGGTCTCGGAGGACTCTCCCAATCGCCTCAAATGATTTGTATGCTCTGCTCGTGCGCGAATACACCAAGATATCATCAATGAAAACTATAACGAACATATCCAAGAATGGCACGAACGCCTATTCATCAAATCCATGAATCTTCTTTGGGGCGTTGGTCAACCGAAAGACATCACTCTGAACTCATAGTGCCCATCAGGGTCTGAATGCGATCTTTGGGATATCTATCTCTCTAACTTTACTTTGATGATAACCGGACCGCAGTCTATCTTGGAAAAACACTTTGCACCCTGCAAGGTCAAACAAATCGTCAATCACGGGAGGATATATGTTCTTGATAGTTACCTTGTTCATTGCCGTAATCAATACACATCGCAGCGTCCCATCCTTCTTCTTCTTCACAAACAATCGGTGCTCCCGAGGAGAAACACTTGGCCTAATAAAGCCTTTCTCCAGAAATCTTTCGTTGGTCCTTCAACTCCTTCATTTCGGCGGGTGCCATCTGTATGGCGGAATAGATATCGGTCGAGTATCCGCGCCAAGTCAATGCAAACTCAATCTCCTCTCGGGAGGATGCGGAGCTCATGCGGGAATACGTCTGAAACTCTCTAACGACCAGGCGGTGAAGGTCAGGTACCTCGACCTCGATGTCGAATACCGAACCATATGGTAGATATACCCTTTCCGCACCATCTTCCTAGCCTTGAGGTAAGAAATAAACTTACCCCTCGGCGATGCAGTATTCCTTCCACTCGATAACGGCTCGTAGAAAGCTGGAACGAACTAATCTCTCTACGGTCCACGTTGGCATAGCAAGATGCTAGCCAATCCATACCCATAATCACATCAAAGTCTGTCATATCCAACTCTATCAAGTCGGCTAGAGTCTGACGACTATCTATAGTCACAGGGCAAGCCTTATACACTCGCTCAGCTAACACTGAGTCACCTACTGGCGTAGCCACCTCAAAAGGTTTTATGGACTCGGGCTCTATCCCTATTCTACTGGCAATATGAGGAGATATGTAGGACAAGGTAGAACCTGGATCTATCAAAGCATATACATCACGGAAGAAACCAATAATGTACTGTGGCGACATCCGCGGCGCCTCACGGTCCTGTCGACTGGACATAGCATATATGCGGTTCTGAGGACCGCTAGAACTGGAACCCCTACCACGACCTCTGCCGCGGCCTGCTGGCCCATAAGTACCCTGCCCTCCGGGGCGTCTAACCATCGAAGATGAAGATCCAGCAATAGACCCCGTCGGCTGAACCGTAATGCTCCCGCCGCTGGGGCGGACAATCCTTCTTGGATGGCCTGCGTACAAGAGTAACATGATCTCGAACCCATACGGCACTCGCCCGGATGAGACCTACCGCATCGAACGCACCGAGAGGTAGGTGGTCTCGATTGGTGCTGGTCTCTGCCTCCCCGAAAACTGGCGTCCCGAGCCACGACTGCTCTGAATAACCTCGCGATCGGACCTCTGCCGGAAAAGCGTGAAGGAGCACTCTGTCTTTGGTGGAAGGTGGACTGAGTCTGCTGCGAGGCCGCCGCCTCAGCGCCACGAGAACACGATGTCTTGGCCCTCTTGGGTTGGCCCAAATCTAACTGATCCTGCCTCTCTCTGTCCTCAATCCCCTGTGCGTATGCCTGCATCCTGGCAATATCCATCCCTGGCTGAAGAGCCACCTAAATAGCGATGTCGTGTGACGGTCTGGCCCGTCACGTATCTATGAACCACATGCGCCATACTGCTACGATGGTGTGTGCATATCGGCCAAGGAGTCAAACTCAGATGTACTCACGATAGTCCTCCGTCTGTCTCAAGGTCAAGAACCTATCTCTGCGGGCTCTCCTCACCTCCGAGGCAAGAAGTGGTCTAGGAACGTCTCTGTGAACTCCTCCCAATCAGCTGGAAGAGCATCCTCACCCCTCGACAATACCCATGACTCAAACCAGTTCAACGCAATATCGCGTAACCGGTAAGAAGCTAGTATAACAGACTCGATCTCGATGCCTAAGAACTCTGCATGGTCCGTATGTAAGCTAGGACAAACTCCTGCGGATCCTCATCAAATCTCGAACCATAGAACTTCGGGTGGGTGACAACCAGAAATCGAATCAAGTGGCTGTCGGCTCTGGGTTGGCGCTGCTCTGTCGTGACGCCACCCTTGCTATCTTTGGTCGATGGCAGAATCATTCCGTAATCTCGTACTCGGGCCACATTGTGGGTGGAGGCTCGTCTGCGATCTCGATGGCGCGTCCGGCGCCTCGAACTCTGCGAAATTTGGCGACGACGTGGAACTCGCCGCCCTAAACATCATCTCTGGTAAGGATTGGGCATGTGCCCTCGTGACTCTCCGCGTCCCACTAGCAGCACCCTCAGCTGCCTTGCCCTTCTGGTCCGCGGTTGCCTTGCGTGGAGGCATAACTGATACATAAAGGAAAACATCAGGGGAGATTCAACCTATAACTCGGCTCTATTACGATCTTAGAGTGAAAGAATGAAACCAATCCTAAATATCCTGCGACCTCCGATTATAGATGTGGTGCACGACACACCGATAATCAAGATCTACTGAACACGATGCGTGGACACTTTCGAGGACTAAGCGCTCGATACCACTTTTGTCACGACCCAACCCGGGCGCGATCGTACCCTATCGGGTACCACTGTCGGTATATGTCAGAGAATAGCAGCGGAACATACATCACACATACGTATAAAAAGGTAACATCACTGGCAAGACGGTAAGGATGCCTTCCATAAAACATACTTAACAAAAGTATAATAGTACAACTGGTTCTTATAGCCCAAAACATAAATGTGACCACAGACCTCTAAAGATAACAACTGTGGCGGGACAGGGCCCCGCCATACCCCCTGAATATACAAAGTACCTATAGCATCAGGAAATCCGTACCAAAATAACAAGCGTCGGAGGATGGAGCTTCGACCGGAAGAGTGATCCTAAGAATGAGGATCCTCAATGCGCTTACCACCTGCGGCATGAGCGCAGCCCAGGAAGAATTCGATTACCTGATATGTACCAAGTATGTAATGCTGGAAAAATAATGTAATTCTGATATCAAGTCTAAAAGCAAGCTGGAGTCATTAAAGACAATAAAATACCTTTTATTGTGTCTTACTAACAATGAGAGTGACAAGTATATATATATAATCTGCATAAAATAGGAGGCTCATGATCAAAGCAGGTACCTGCGTGTAGTATCAATAAAACCATCCTACTCACGGGACTATTTCACGCGTGGGTCTGTGGACCGCGTGAGGTACTCTCGCGTCATTTGTACCAGGCATGGGACTATTTCACCGCGTAAGCCCATAAGGACTCGCGTGAGGTATTCCTCGCGTCATGGGTAGCAAATCCACGGAGCAGGTGGTATAACGATCTTGGGGACTTTCCTCGCCGGATATACTCTTACCACAGGCGGATGGTATAACGATCTTGGGGTACCTCGGATATACTATTACCTTTGGGCGGATGGTATAACGATCTTGGGGCTTGCCGCCGGATATACTCTTATCTTTGTGCGGATGGTATAACGATCTTGGATCGCCTCGGATATACTCTTTGCTGAAGCGGATGGTATGGCGATCTTGGGGTGGCCCGCCGGACATACTCTTACCTTTGAAGGAGGTGGTATGACGATCTTGGGGCTTGCCCCTCAGACATACTCTTACCCTATCTCAAACTGTCATCATATCATAAATAAGTTAAGAAAACTTATAACTTCTTTTAGTCTTGTTCATATACTCTCTCATTTTAGTTTACTTAAGGCACTTAATCATATCTTTAATAAAGAACAGGAGTTTAACCCAGTACTATATCTTCAACTCTTTCAAAATGACCTTCTTTATACATAAAAACCTTTGGACAATTGATACCTTAAAATCAATTTGCCTCTTCACATACTTATCTTATTTAGAGAAAATCTCTTCTCATTAACCTTTTATGAAGCTAATAAACCAACTTCCCATAAAGTTGTTATATTAACTCTATACTTTAGTAAAATCATACTTTTTCCCTAACTAAGGGAATTATACATTCTTAAAATGAAACAAGTCATTATATACTTAAAACAAGTGAGAATACCAAATCTTGTACGTCTACCGTACTACATAGTTTCATCTATTCATGCTCTAGAGATAGGAAAGCTTCACATACCTCTTTGATCAATCCACTTGCCAAGGCAAACTACCGCAAGTAATATTTCAACCTATAATAGTCATGATACGTTTATTAACCTCTAATCTTAATGTAGAACAATCCAAGTTCAAAGTCACTAAATTCTAAGGAAAATTGGGCAGCATTTCCTTTGTTTCTACTCACTTTGCCACCTTTCTCAAGGCCAAATTTATCATCCAAAACACCATTTAAGGCTCAATCAATCCAACAATTCAAAGGGGATTTCACACCCAAAATTCTGCCCCATAAGTTTACAACAATTCACTTAACAATTCTAAGGTAGTTTTTAGGCTACAACATGCTCATAATCCCTTCTTAACCCATTCTTCATATCCAAACCACATTTTCTAGCATGCAATGACTCTAAGTGCATTATCTTACTACCACAAGATCTTTCTTCTAAGCATGCAACACTAGAACTAATTCTAAAGGAAGAAATGTTACCTTAAAGTTTTAGCCAAAACTTATTCCAAATATTGCTAGCTTCCTTGCCAAGAACACCACCACAACAATGCCAACAAGCTAGCTACAAGCTTCCTCTTCTTGTTCTTAACTTTCAGATTTTTCTTGGGTTTTTAGAGAGAAGGAGGAGCTGATTTTTAGAGAGAGGAAGATGTTTTGAGAGATGACCAACTCTACAAGACTTGGTCAATATAAGCCATGCAAGCAAAATCAGATGGGGGGGGGGCACTTGTCACCCTCCCATGGCCTTTTTAAAAGAGAAATTTTCCGCCCAAAAATCCCGCCTCGGCGCCGCGGCCCCGCCGCCGGCGCTGAAACCTCCGCGAGCTCTGCGGACTTTGGCGCGCGGCCTCCTATCGGCGCCGTGGCCTGCAGTGACCCTCCAGAACTTTAGGCGCGCGACCACGTATCGTGGCCATGACCAGCCGCTTTGCCCGAAACACATTTTTGTCCGACTGCGCACTGAACTTGTAACTCTCATAACTTTCTACTCCGACGTCCTATCGACGAATGGTTGGTTGCGTTAGAATCCAGACCCAACGAACTATGCCCTAGGCCTTTAAAATACTTAGGAACTCTCAATGAATCGGGTCATAACCCGCCTCAAAGTTGACTAAAACCCGTCCGGAACGACCCGTCAACCTATCCTTAAAAATTTTAAGTCTTACACGCTTTCGTACGCTCCCATACGTAGGGTCAGAACTACGGGGTATAACATTCTCCCCCCCTTAGAAACATTCGTCCCGAATGTTCCTTCTAGGCTTACTCAAATCACATCATCGACATAGACCCTCTTAACTATTCTTTTGCAAATAAAGAAGCTCCATGAGCCGCAACATACTGAAGCATAAATGCTAAATCAAAACTAACAAGCAGGAAAGTAGGTTACCTGGAGGTATACGGAATAAGTGAGGATACTTCTTCATCATGTCATCCTCTGCTTCCCACGTCATTTCCTCCCTGTTCTCGTTCCGCCATAGGACCTTGACGGAAGCCACGTCTTTCGTCCGAAGTCGTCTAACTTTGACGATCGAGTATCGCTATGGGACTCTCTCATACGATAACTCCTCTGTCACTTGGACATCCCAAACCGGGTGCACAGATGGATCTCAATACATTTCCAACATGGACACATGAAAAGCGGATGCACCGCCTCCAAATCGGACGGAAGATCTAACTCATAGCAACGCCTACCCTACGGACAATCGTCTGACGCCAATGTACCTTGGGCTAAGCCCCTTTCTTTCCAAATCTCATCACGCCGCCGTGGCGTACCTAGGAAAACCCAATCATCTACCTCAAATTCCAAGTGTCGGCCGATGATCTGCATCGACTTCTGCCGGCTACGAGTCATCGACAACCGCTCTGGATAAGCTTCACCTTATCCACATCCTGCGAACTAATGCGGTGTCACGACCCGACCGGGACGCGGCGGTGCCCTACAGGCACCGCCAGTAAACATCGAGAGATAATCGTGGAACATACATGAAACTTATAAATAAAACAACGGAAGTAAAACAACAGTCGTAGATAGGGCTACCTTCCGAGACGTACATACATAAAGCGGCGGTTGCCTCCTGTTACAAAGCGGACCCACAATATGTGACTACAGACCTCTAAGAATTACAACTGTGGCGGGACAGGGCCCCGCCATACCCCTGAATATACATAGCCATGACAACTCCGGAACATTGGAGCCATCTAAAAATGCTGAACCAGGATCCTAAGCTCGCGGATCCACACTGTGTACCTAAACCTGCGGACATGAACGCAGCCCACGAAGAAATTGATCTAACAGTGCGAATATGGAGCAGAAATAATGTGCAAGAATCAAATCATAAGCGTACAAAGAATGCCATTTTAACTCCTGAAATCACTCGTATATTAACCGTTCCATTCCTTCTTTCCATAAGATTTAACATCATATTCTTACATACATACTTAAGAGGTTAATCAAGTTTTTCCACATAACTTACTTATCTTACATAACATAATCCGGCCCGTTTGGGACACGGTGTCTTGATGAATCATGTGACATAATCCGCCCGCTGTGGGGCTCGATTATCTTGTGGAATCATGTAGCATAATCCGCCGCTGTGGAGCTCGGTGTCTTGTGGAATCATGTAGCATAATCCGGCCGCTGTGGAGCTCGGTGTCTTGTGAAATCATGTAGCATAATCCGCCCGCTGTGGGCTCGGTGTCTTGTGGCGTAACCCGCCTATGTGTAGGCTCGGGGTAATATGGCGTGTCCGCCTATGTGTAGGCTCGGTGTATCTCATAACGTAATCCGCCTATTTGTAGGCTCGGTGTATCTCATAACGTGTCCGGCCTATTTGTAGGCTCGGTGTATTTCATAACGTAATCCGCCTGTTGTAGGCTCGGTGTATTCATAACGTAATCCGGCCTGTTGTAGGCTCGGTGTATTTCATAACGTGTCCGCCTATTTGTAGGCTCGGTGTATTTTATAACGTGTCCGGCCATTCGTATGCTCGGTGTATTTTCCTTACATAACATTTTTAAACCATCTTTTCACTTCTTCTTAAGTCGTCATAACAACTTCCCATAAAGCTATTATAACAACCTTTCATTTTTGAGAACTTAAGACACTTTTATTCTTACAACATTAGGAAAACTAGATCCAAAAATACTACGTACATACATACTTAAAAGAATCATAAAACCTCCTTTCTTTTTAAAGCTCAAGTCACATACTCTTTTGGAAACCATCTTCTTAACTTTCGAAATAAATTAAGAAGCCATACTTTTTAAAATTTAGTCCTTTCCACTTATAATCAAGGCTTATGGTCTTAACCCTGCCAACATCGAACCAATCGGCCAAGCTTGCATTTACGCCCTGGCGTCCACAGGCGACATCCGAACAACGAAATGGTAGCTTAAACACTCCCAACCGGAGACAACGATCCTCACGGCTACCCGAAATCAAAACAACGGCGAGGCGAATGCGTCTGAGACTCACCGAGTTCCTAGCCCCGCTGGTACAAACTCCCGGAAGAGAAACAGTAGTACCAGGCTCCATCTGTCGTCATAAGGTGAAGGTAGGCACCCGTGCAACCTCACAACCTTTTGGATAACATCAACAACTGCCAGGAACGACCACGACCAGAAGAACACGATAGGCTGCCCCGTCGGCCCGACCAGCCGGTCGACGCATCCACGAACTTGCACGGCTAACTAAACATGGGCCTAACACCTCATGACCCTACCACAAGGCGGGACCACCACAACCGACCCCACCATACGCGGCGGGTTGACCCGCATGGCCTCAACAGGCCGTGGCGCAAAATACCATCTCCCGAAGGAACACTCTTACAAAACACGTTACGAAAACCAAGCGGTCTTCTTAGCTCAACAAAACTCTTTCAATTCATACTACATAGGGACTTATCCCAAACACAGCTCACGTGCACTATGCACTCCTATAAGGGTCAAACATAAACATACGTCTCTACCCGAGATGGCCTTACCTCTAAGGTCTTTGCGTATAAAGCTCTAAGGCTCACACTTTCTCTATCCTCCAAAATCTTACTCGGTTAACCCACCATGATTTCTAATCACAACTAACACCATGCTATCAGAACATAGCACTTAAGGTATACTCACCTTGAAAGTTCCGAAGGACCTTCTGCTCGGCCTCTTCTGCTGTCTTTGGTTAACGTCGATCTCTACGTTTCTCGGCTGCTTGCATAAGCCCGTACGTGCCATGCTCGAGCCTAATCAAGGATTACTCTTGCACAACCTTCTCTTAGGTAGTCATCAAGACTCGCGATACATCGGTATACTCTCTGGTAGCCAAATCCATAGCTAGTAACAAGGTTGTCTCTTGCAATCTATATTCTCGGTTCGTGCGTGGGCGAAGGTTCACATATCATGGCGCGGTAGGAGCGCGTCGCCGTGCTTAAACTCTTGGGGCTAGTGACGTCGCGAAATCCCGAATGAAGCACTACCCTAGGTAATGATTTGGCGCCCTCGCCACTCCGAACTCTACTCGCGGCTCCGCCGGCGCCGCCTCTGGGCGGGTTGCCTGCACGCGGAGGCATAACGATAAGGAAATAATTTCGTCGGAGGGTCCAACTTACAACACGCTCTAAGGCACGATCTCGAGTGAGAAGAATAGAAACCAATCCTAAATATCCTATAGCCTCACGATTATTGGTGTGGTGCACAACACCCGATAATCAAGACTCTCTTGGATCTGATGCGTAGACACTTTCCGAGGATTAATCGCTCGATACCACTTTTGTCACGACCGGCCCGGGCGTGGTCGTGCCTTACCACGGGAACCCTAGTGACAAAACATCAGAGTAATCAGCGGATCATAAAACAACATCATGAGATAACTGAAATATAAAACAATAATCTTTAAAAACTTGCCTGTGTGCATATATATAACCATCAAATCTTTTACAAATGAATACCTTAATCCTTTTTACCAACCCCGCCCACAACAGATTACTGCACTCTAAGAATGATACGACCACAATGGCGGGACGGGGCCCCCGCCAAACCCCGAATGTAAACACTTACTGACGAGGACTATACCATCGATAAGCCTCGAGAAACGGAGCTTCCCAACGCTGAATCGTGACCACGAGCTAGGATCAACGATCGATGTACCTCAACTGCGGCATGAACGCAGCCCCGAGGCGAGGTCTGGCAGTGCGAGTATGTGAAACAAAAATAAATCAGTAAATGAAATCATAGTAGTCTATACAAAGCGGGAGACATGTATGATAACCAAACTACGATTCACCATAAATAAGCGATCGTCAAGTCGTGGACTCACACCTCAAGTCATCACTCAATTTAACAATGGGTCTCACGCCCACAACATCAATCGTGCGTGGAATACCTTCCTCACCGCCGATTTATGATATACAAGCACCAAGGAATACATATGAACACCGTGTCCCACCGTGTCCTAATAAAGCTGCATGCGGTAAGTCTGAAGGCATAGCCGACTACTAACACCCAGTACGCACTCAACAAGGTCATAAAGCGTATCATAAGATCTGTCTGCATCACATGATCAAAGCCGCCACTTGCCCGCAGATCTAATGTCTTGCGTCTAGTCCCGAACTTCCGCACTCCGCGTAGGCCAATCTCATCGGCCCGCATGAGGTGTTCCCGCATCGAGGGTAGCTACTCCCGCGTCGCCCCGACTTTCGAGTCCGCATGGCCACAAGGACCGCATGCCCATAAAGGACGAACACTAACCTGGAACTCTCGTAGTTCCGCATAGGCCCCCAGGACCCGCATGAGGTATTCTCGAATCATGGTCCTGCATCACCGAGTCTACCGCGTCGGAGGCGACTTAACCCCCGGAATCATCTCAAGAGATGAATGCCACAATACTATCATAACGACTGATAGTTAATAAGCATAATCAAGGGAAACCCCCTTACACAAACATCACAAGATACTAACACACGTAGCATCCTAACACGTTTACTTATCAAAGCAACAAGAAAGTATTACAAGGCTATCACAAACCAATACAATCAAGTTATTCACACAAGGTACTTTCTACTAACAAGTTCGTATCTATCCCCAAAGTACTTCACATTAAAATCTTAAAAAAAGATCTGCTTCTTTCACATAAGTCACACAATACGTAGTATAAAAATAGAGTGTATCTTTTAAGAAGACCAAAACTCTTACCTTTGTAAAATCAAGTAACAACATTATTTTCCAAACGTCCAAGTTTGCCTAATTTCAAATGTTCACGTTTCTTATTTTAGAAAGGTTTCGTAGTTCATAGTCTTATTCATTTAAGAATATAATTCTCTTTTAAACAATCTGAGAAACATAAGCCTTATATGTGAGTAGGATATTCTTGTTTATAACAATCTTATTACAGCAGCCATGATCTAGGAAATATCATTTTGTCTCATCTTAGCTTCTATGCAGATGGAAGTTTCTACTGGTTTTAATAATACTTAATTATTCAAAACATTTCCTTTTATTAACGCTGCAGTGGTTTGTCGATACACATCCTGATTTCCAAAATCAGTAAAACGTTCTTAAGCCGTTATACCTAACTTCCCATAAAGCTAGTATAACTCTTAAGTTCTCAAAAACCAAGTATTACTTCTCTTTCAAAACGATTTCAGAAATCTTTTGAAATACTTCAAGTTCTTTATAATCACACGTCAAGCCAGTTATAAACAAATCATTTACCTTTTAAAAACCACAAAGTGTTTTCTTATCTACATAAAGCTGTTATAACCAACTTCCCATAAAGCCGTTATAACACTTTATGTTTTAAACCCATCGAATACATTTAGCACGTATGCGTCTACCGCACTACATAGTTCACACATATCATGCTAGAAGAGATAGGAAGAGGTTCACATACCTCGCGACGATTATCGACTAATAGCAAAATGCTCCGAGTACCTCGCCGGCTACTCCTTAAGCCAAGTAGAACGCGCCACACGTAGTACTTGACCTATAAGGCCACAAGGCGCTTATTAACATCTAGATCTTATCGTAGAACATTCTACCAAAATTCGACAAGACCTCCCCCCATGGCGTAAATCTCCTCTCTATCGGGCCTGTCAAGCCAACGAGGGGTTATACATCTAACCCGACGGGTATAATTCTACTCACGATTACACAAGATTCTCATGTCTGATCACATAAAAAGCGATTCGATTCTTGGGCTTAAGTCCAAGGACATTACAAGCTATGTTCGATTATATATATATAGTATACTTTAACTATATTTTCCTCTGACATGTAATATCCAATTACAATAGGGGACAAGATATTTACCTCGCTAAGCCCATAATTATCCAAATATAAAGTCGATCTGGGCAATCGTTTAGCTCAACTCCGAGCGCTCCAACCCATCTAAACCACCCTTAAGTTCTAACCAACTTCGACACACTACTCCAACGGACTATGTAGATTTTCCTAGGGGGTCGGGTTTGTGTCTGACGGGAAGTATATTAGTATAAATGGGCTTTGTGTAAAGGTATAAGCTTAGAATACAACAAGGGATAAGGCTAAGGTAATTTGGGCATTATAACAATACTTGGAGAGTATTTCTATACCACAAAGGGGTATTATACGAAAAGCAACTAGGCTAGTGGTACCCTGGCTAGCACCTCAAAGGAGGGGGTGTCTACCCCTCGGCCTACCCCACTGTGGGGACTCTCGGCCAGGGGAGGAGGGCTCTCGGCCAAGACACCACACTAAGGGAAGGAAGAAGCTTTCAAGACTTAGGCAATTTGTGAATGAATTAGTCTTCCAAGGAGGGTATTTATAGGTCAAGTGAAAGCCAACCAATGGCCAAGATTACACCAAGTGTTAGGCAAGTGTAGGGCCAAGATTCACCCATGTGTACCTAGCCAACTTGCACAAAATATCTACCAAAAATATCTCCCACTTGCCTTCCCAAAATCGTCCCATGCCGCCACTTTGCCCACCTGATGAGAGGTGCCAAGTGCCGCCTCTCGTTGGTCCAAAATGTTAATCTCTCGGAAAAATCCGCAAAAATACTAAATGACATAGCCGGAAATTCCCTACGAAAGTGTGAAAAGCGTTTAAAAAACGACTCTAACCGGGTGTTGTGCACAAACATATTTCGGCCCAAAGGTGCCACATGGGGGTGACACGTGTCGCCCCCCGATTCGTCCAAAATATTTCGTCTTCCGAAAATATCCAAAACGGCCAAAATCTCAAAATCAAAGCGGGCCCCACAAAACCGTAAATTTCTCCCGTGGGCCCCACGTGACCATTTTCGAAAATAAAATTCCATAATTCTCTAATATTCCAGGAAGTCCGAATACCAAATCTGGGAATCCAATTCCCATTAACGAACCTTTTTCCTTCACAAAAACCGGAAACTTTTCCGTGGAAAAAATCGCCTCTTTCTTCCTTTCCAATCTTTCTGTCGTATTCTCGTACGTACGTCCTCGCATACATACCCTAGAACTACGGGGTATAACATTAAGGGTTCACTACCCTATCAGACAGCTCATCCTTTCCCAATTACCTTAAAATAAAACACAAAACCTTGGCGAAAATTCATTAACTATACCATACCTTCCCGGTATCTAGTTAGTCTTTACCAATTCCTGGTAATCTAAAATTATTCTAGGCAACACGCGTCTGACCCTCATACATAACTCCGTATAGATGTATGTCACAATACCAACTATACTATAATCATTACCAACCTGGATACGCAATCCACATAGTCATTACTGGGTCATTTCTTTGCTTTCGTTTGCGATTAACATAACTCGTTAGGGAGGGACGACCTAACAATCTGACTCTATCGCACGATCTCGAGTGAGAAGAATGAAACCAATCCTAAATGTCCTGCAGCCTCCGATTATAGATGTGGTGCACAACACACCGATAATCAAGACTACCTGAACACGATGCAGTAGACATTTTCCGAGGACTAATCGCTTGATACCACTTTTGTCACGACCGACCGGGACGCGGCCGTGCCCTACAGGCACCTTACGGTAAACATCGAGATAATCGGGAACATACATGAAACTTATAAATAAAACAACGGAAGTAAAACAACAGTCGTACCGATAGGCTACCTTCCCGACGTCATACATAAAGCAGTTGCCTCCTTTATTTACAAACAGACCCACAATATGTGACTACAGACCTCTAAGAATTACAACTGTGGCGGGACAGGGCCCCGCCATACCCCTGAATATACATAGCCATGACAACTCCGGAACATTGGAGCCATCTAAAAATGCTGAACCAGGATCCTAAGCTCGCGGATCCACACCGTAATACCTAAACTGCGGACATGACGCAGCCCAAGGGGGTCGATCAACAGTGCAGAATATGGAGAAATAATGTGCAAGAATCAAATCATAACTGTACAAAAGAATGCCATTTTAACTCCTGAAATCACTCGTATATTAACCGTTCCATTCCTTCTTTCCATAAGATTTAACATCATATTCTTACATACATACTTAAGAGGTTAATCAAGTTTTTCCACATAACTTACTTATCTTACATAACATAATCCGGCCCATTTGCGGGACACGGTGTACTGATGAATCATGTGACATAATCCGGCCCGCCTGTGGGGCTCGGTGTACTGTGGAATCATGTAGCATAATCCGGCCCGCCTGTGGAGCTCGGTGTACTGTGGAATCATGTAGCATAATCCGGCCCGCCTGTGGAGCTCGGTGTACTGTGAAATCATGTAGCATAATCCGGCCCGCCTGTGGAGCTCGGTGTACTGTGACGTAACCCGGCCTATGTGTAGGCTCGGGGTAATATGGCGTAATCCGGCCTATGTGTAGGCTCGGTGTATCTCATAACGTAATACGGCCTATTTATAGGCTCGGTGTATCTCATAACGTAATCCGGCCTATTTGTAGGCTCGGTGTATTTCATAACGTAATCCGGCCTATTTGTAGGCTCGGTGTATTTCATAACGTAATCCGGCCTATTTGTAGGCTCGGTGTATTTCATAACGTAATCCGGCCTATTTGTAGGCTCGGTGTATTTTATAACGAATGTCAGGCCATTCGTAGGCTCGGTGTATTTTCCTTACATAACATTTTTAAACCATCTTTTCACTTCTTCTTAAGTCGTCATAACAACTTCCCATAAAGCTATTATAACAACCTTTCATTTTTGAGAACTTAAGACACTTTTATTCTTACAACATTAGGAAAACTAGATCCAAAATACTACTTACATACATACTTAAAAGAATCATAAAACCTCCTTTCTTTTTAAAGCTCAAGTCACATACTCTTTTGGAAACCATCTTCTTAACTTTGAAATAAATTAAGCCATACTTTTAAAATTTAGTCCTTTCCACTTATAATCAAGGCTTATGGTCTTAACACCTCGTAGCATACACTCTTTAAAATCATGTCGCTTATACTTATAAAATCATGTCATCAATACTTTAGAAATCAAGTCCCATAACTTGAAAAATAAAGTTTCAAAATCCTTCAAAGACAACCAAAGTTCATAGTCTTAAAACTTCATAACATACATTCTTTAAAGTCCATTTACTTATACTTATAAAAAATATAAAGTTCCATACACTTCCAAAACCAAGTAACTTATTCTCTTAAAATCATATAACTTCCACTTTTAAAATCAATCCCTTTTCACATATAAATTCAAGTCATTTTCGAACATAAAATCCACTTACTTACTTTAACCAAATCAAGACACATAGCCTTTAAATCAAATCTCATAACTTCCTAACCATTCTTACCAACGTCTCCCATAAGACCTAGTAAGGACTTAGGACAATTTAAACATACTCTTAACTTAGATTCAACAATGCAAATACTTCTTAACTTCTAAGAGTAGAAGAAATCTTGAAATATTATCACATTGAGATTTCATCGTAGGATCATGCCAAAGAAAGAAGAGGTTCACATACCTCGCGACGCTTGTCGACAAGTAGTAAAATGCTCCAAAGTACTTCAACCTATCATGGTCACAATCGTCCATTAACCTCTTACTTCAAACGTAGAATATTCTAAGTGCTAAGTCGCCAAATTCTATAGAAAATCGGACACCTCCTTTGTTTTACTTACTTTGCCACCTTTTCAAGGCCGAAATACAATAGCCAAACAGCCCCAATTGGCTCACAACAATATAGAAAGCGATCGATACAAATAATTAACTATACAGCCCCAATTGGCTCACCACAATAGAAGGTAGTTCAATACTAATAATTAACTAACTATTACAAACCACAAGTACAAATTCGGCCTTGAGTTCAACAATACCAATTCTTATTCAATTTCCATTTCAATCCAACTTGGTAGCATAACATGATATCTAGTCGCAACGAATATAACTACTAGAATCTTCAAGTCAATTACATGCGACGATTCTAGTAACGATCAAATTGTATTCCAACTTAACATGACTTACTTTTCATTTCGAACTTAAGCTACAAGTAATCCATAATACTTATTAACTTCAACTTAACAACTTCATGCTAGCAACATGTAAAGCTAACAACAACAATATAAATAATCTTGTAACACTTTCAAAGAACAAGATTATACCTCAACGAATTGTAATCCAATCTTCAAACCGAAGTTGCTCCTTAGCAACCTAGAGCCTCGTCAAGACACCTCAATCCGCCTCCTTGAGACCCTTAGAACCACACCAACAACTTTCCTTCAAACCTCCAATCCAAAACCTAGAAAGCCACTAGGTTTTCGCTGCGACTAATACGAAAACTCTCTTTTCCGGGTTTTCTATTGAGATACACTTACAATACCCTCATGAACCTTGGTTTTAAAGTGTGGGGCTTAATGGACAAGAAGCATAAAATTTTCCTTTTGAAAGTGGAGGGAAGCCGAGAGCTCTTCCTTGAGTTCTTCAATTTTGTGGAAATTTTTCTAAGTGTAATGACATACTCTTGCTACTAGTAGTGTAATAAAGGGGCATGGAGGGTTAAGATGTAACCAAATGGGTGGTTTAGATGAAGTCTTATAAAATATCAAGACTTGGGACCTTTGACTTTGGTCAAGAAACTCAAGCTCATTAATAGGAAGACTTTGTCATCTAAAGACTATGGTCAATGACCATTTTGGCCATGCCTATTTCGTCCAAGGCATCAATAAGGGGGGGTGACAAGTTTCGCCCTCCCATTCGTCACAATACTACGTTTTCCGACAATTTCACAATTCCGATAAAAAAATTTACAAGTCTCAAATCTTAACACTTGCGAGTTCTTACGTACGTTCTTAAAGCATGTCCTGAAAATACGGGGTGTAACATTCTTCCCCCCTTAGAAACATTCGTCCTCGAATGTTCTTTCGGAGTCAAACTTATAATTAGCGACATAGTTTCCTTTCACCACCCCGACATACCAACAATGCCACACATGGCCCTAATACCTTGCACACGCATATCTGTCCATCATAAGCCCAAAAGAGATTATCTTTTCGTACTTCCAACTCCTTCTAACATACATACATAACTTCCATACCAACTCTGGCCTCAAACCTTTGGAGTCACTCTATAAAACAACATAAGGCCATTTCCGGCTTTCATGACCTGGTTCCGGTGGAACGCGTCCACGAACCCGTAAAACAATTAACTAAACTTGGGCCTTGCGCCCTCGTGACCCTGTCACGTAGCGGAACTACTACCAACTGATCTCACTCCATTCCAGGCCATGGGGAGACCCGTAACAGGTCCTCAACCCGACTCAGCGTCGCACTTAACTCTTATCCTTGGTCTGACTTAAAATCTTATTGCCAGAGAAAACCTTATATACCTAAGGTCTCGGCAATAATCAATATTCTTAGGCTCGCAATTTCCATGCTCCACGCCCACCTTACCAGTCCCCCAGTAACCGGGTACAAAAACTTCTCATAATACCAAAACCATGTTGTCTCGATCACAATAACCATTGCTTACTCTATCCAGACCTCATCCGTATAATTCTCTTAAGCTTACTACACAGCTTAATCTATTAACATGACATTCCGTTAGGTTCCTTAATATGGCTTCTTAAGGGTTCACTACCCTATCAGACAGCTCATCCTTTCCCAATTACCTCAAAATAAAACACAAAACCTTGGCGAAAATTCATTAACTATACCATACCTTCCCGGTATCTAGTTAGTCTTTACCAATTCCTGGTAATCTAAAATTATTCTAGGCAACACGCGTCTGACCCTCATACATAACTCCGTATAGATGTATGTCACAATACCAACTATACTATAATCATTACCAACCTGGATACGCAATCCACATAGTCATTCATGGGTCACTGCTGCCTTTCTCGTAGCTGCAATTAACATAACTCGTTAGGAGGCGACCCTAACAATACTCTATCGCATCGATCTCGAGTGAGAAGAATGGAAACCAATCCTAAATGTCCTGCAGCCTCCACGATTATAGATGTGGTGCACAACACACCGATAATCAAGACTCTACTAGACACGATGCGTAGACACTTTCCGAGGACTAACTGCTCTGATACCACTTTTGTCACGACCCGACCCCGGGACCGCGACTGGTGCCCTACCTGGGCACCCTTACAGGTAAACATCAGAGATAATCAGCGGAACATACATGAAACTTATAAATAAAACAACGGAAGTAAAACAACAGGTCAGCCGATAGGGCTACCTTCCTGGACGTACATACATAAACGAAGCAGTTGCCTCCTTTCTTTACAAATGCACCCACAATATGTGACTACTGACCTCTAAGAATTACAATCGTGGCGGGGACAGGCCCCGCCATACCCCTGAATATACATAGCCATGACAACTCCGAACATTGGAGCCATCTAAAAATCTTTGAACCGGGATCCTAAGCTCGCGGATCCACATGTACCTAAACTGCGGACATGAACGCAGCCCCGAAGAAGTCGATAACAGTGCGAATATGGAGCGAAATAATGTGCAAGAATCAAATCATAAGCGTACAAAAGAATGCCATTTTTAACTCCACGAAATCACTCGTATATTAACCGCTCCATTCCTTCTTTCCATAAGATTTAACATCATATTCTTACATACATACTTAAGAGGTTAATCAAGTTTTTCCACATAACTAACTTATCTTACATAACATAAACCGGCCCATTTGCCTTACACGTTGTACTGATGAATCATGTGACATAATCCGCCCCGCATGTGGGGCTCGGTGTCTTGTGGAATCATGTAGCATAATCCGCCCGCTGTGGAGCTCGGTGTCTTGTGGAATCATGTAGCATAATCCGCCCGCTGTGGAGCTCGGTGTCTTGTGAAATCATGTAGCATAATCCGGCCCTTTGTGGAGCTCGGTGTCTTGTGGCGTAACGGCCTATGTGTAGGCTCGGGGTAATATGGCGTAATCCGCCTATGTGTAGGCTCGGTGTATCTCATAACGTGTCCGCCTATTTGTAGGCTCGGTGTATCTCATAACGTGTCCGCCTATTTGTAGGCTCTGTATTTCATAACGTAATCCGCCTATTTGTAGGCTCGGTGTATTTCATAACGTAATCCGCCTATTTGTAGGCTCGGTGTATTTCATAACGTGTCCGCCTATTTGTAGGCTCGGTGTATTTTATAACGTAATCCGCCAATTGCAGGCTCGGTGTATTTTCCTTACATAACATTTTTAAACCATCTTTTCACTTCTTCTTAAGTCGTCATAACAACTTCCCATAAAGCTATTATAACAACCTTTCATTTTGAGAACTTAAGACACTTTTATTCTTACAACATTAGGAAAACTAGATCCAAAATACTACGTACATACATACTTAAAAGAATCATAAAACCTCCTTTCTTTTTAAAGCTCAAGTCACATACTCTTTTGGAAACCATCTTCTTAACTTTCAAATAAATTAAGCCATACTTTTAAAATTTAGTCCTTTCCACTTATAATCAAGGCTTATGGTCTTAACACCTCGTAGCATACACTCTTTAAAATCATGTCGCTTATACTTATAAAATCATGTCATCAATACTTTAGAAATCAAGTCCCATAACTTGAAAAATAAAGTTTCAAAATCCTTCAAAGACAACCAAAGTTCATAGTCTTAAAACTTCATAACATACATTCTTTAAAGTCCATTTACTTATACTTATAAAAAAATATAAAGTTCCATACACTTCCAAAACCAAGTAACTTATTCTCTTAAAATCATATAACTTCCACTTTTAAAATCAATCCCCTTTTCACATATAAATTCAAGTCATTTTCGAACATAAAATCCACTTACTTACTTTAACCAAATCAAGACACATAGCCTTTAAATCAAATCTCATAACTTCCTAATCATTCTTACCAACGTCTCCCATAAGACCTAGTAAGGACTTAGGACAATTTAAACATACTCTTAACTTAGATTCAACAATGCAAATACTTCTTAACTTCTAAGAGTAGAAGAAATCATGAAATATTATCACATTGAGATTTCATACGTAGGATCATGCCAAAGAAAGAAGAGGTTCACATACCTCGCGACGCTTGTCGACAAGTAGTAAAATGCTCCAAAGTACTTCAACCTATCATGGTCACAATACGTCCATTAACCTCTTACTTCAAACGTAGAATATTCTAAGTGCTAAGTCGCCAAATTCTATAGAAAATCGGACAGACCTCCTTTGTTTTTACTTACTTTGCCACCTTTTTCAAGGCCGAAATACAATAGCCAAACAGCCCAATTGGCTCACAACAATATAGAAGCGATCAATACAAATAATTAACTATACAGCCCCAATTGGCTCACCACAATAGAAGGTAGTTCAATACTAATAATTAACTAACTATTACAAACCACAAGTACAAATTCGGCCACCTTGAGTTCAACAATACCAATTCTTATTCAATTTCCATTTCAATCCAACTTGGTAGCATAACATGATATCTAGTCGCAACGAATATAACTACTAGAATCTTCAAGTCAATTACATGCGGCGATTCTAGTAACGATCAAATTGTATTCCAACTTAACATGACTTACTTTTCATTTCGAACTTAAGCTACAAGTAATCCATAATACTTATTAACTTCAACTTAACAACTTCATGCTAGCAACATGTAAAGCTAACAACAATATAAATAATCTTGTAACACTTTCAAAGAACAAGATTATACCTCAACGAATTGTAATCCAATCTTCAAAACCGGTTGCTCCTTATCAACCTAGAGCCTCGTCAAGACACCTCAATCCGCTCCTTGAGACCCTTAGAACCACACCAACAACTTTCCTTCAAACCTCCAATCCAAAACCTAGAAAGCCACTAGGTTTTCGCTTTGCGACTAATACGAAAACTCTCTTTTTCCGGGGTTTTTCTATTGAGATACACTTACAATACCCTCATGAACCTTGGTTTAAAGTGTGGGGCTTAATGGACAAGAAACGCAAAATTTTCCTTTTGAAAGTGGAGGGAAGACGAGAGCTCTTCCTTGAGTTCTTCAATTTTGTGGAAATTTTTCTAAGTGTAATGACATACTCTTGCTACTAGTAGTGTAATAAAGGGGCATGGAGGGTTAAGATGTAACCAAATGGGTGGTTTAGATGAAGTCTTATAAAATATCAAGACTTGGGACCTTTGACTTTGGTCAAGAAACTCAAGCTCATTAATAGGAAGACTTTGTCATCTAAAGACTATGGTCGATGACCATTTTGGCCATGCCTATTTCGTCCAAGGCATCAATAAGGGGGTGACAAGTTTCGCCTCCCATTCGTCACAATACTACTCGTTTTCCGACAATTTCACAATTCAGATAAAAATTTACAAGTCTCAAATCTTAACACTTGCGAGTTCTTACGCACGTTCTTAAAGCATGTCACGAAAATACTGGTGTAACATTCTTCCCCTTAGAAACATTCGCCCTCGAATGTTCTTTGAGTCAAACTTATAATTAGCGACATAGTTTCCTTTCACCACCCCGACATACCAACAATGCCACACATGGCCCTAATACTGCACACGCATATCATCCATCATAAGCCCAAAAGAGATTATATTTTCGTACTTCCAACTCCTTCTAACATACATACATAACTTCCATACCAACTCTGGCCTCAAACCTTTGGAGTCACTCTATAAAACAACATAAGGCCATTTCCGGCTTTCATGACCTGGTTCCGGTGGAACGCGTCCACGAACACGTAAAACAATTAACTAAACTTGTTCCTTGAGCCTCGTGACTCACACGTAGCGGAACTACTACCAACTGATCCCACTCCATTCCAGGCCATGGGGAGACCCGTAACAGGTCCTCAACCCGACTCAGCGTCGCACTTAACTCTTATCCTTGGTCTGACTTAAAATCTTATTGCCAGAGAAAACCTTATATACCTAAGGTCTCGGCAGTAATCAATATTCTTAGGCTCGCAATTTCCATGCTCCACGCCCACCTTACCAGTCCCCCAGTAACCGGGTACAAAAACTTCTCATAATACCAAAACCATGTTGTCTCGATCACAATAACCATTGCTTACTCTATCCAGACCTCATCCGTATAATTCTCTTAAGCTTACTACACAGCTTAATCTATTAACATGACATTCCGTTAGGTTCCTTAATATGGCTTCTTAAGGGTTCACTACCCTATCGATGACTCATCCTTTCCCAATTACCTCAAAATAAAACACAAAACCTTGGCGAAAATTCATTAACTATACCATACCTTCCCTATCTAGTTAGTCTTTACCAATTCTGGTAATCTAAAATTATTCTAGGCAACACGCGTCGACCCTCATACATAACTCGTATAGATGTATGTCACAATACCAACTATACTATAATCATTACCAACGGATACGCAATCCACATAGTCATTCTGGTCACCGCGCTTTCTCGTGGCTGCAATTAACATAACTCGTTAGGGAGGGCGACCCTAACAATACGACTCTATCGCACGATCTCGAGTGAGAAGAATGAAACTAATCCTAAATGTCCTGCGACCTCACGATTATAGATGTGGTGCACAACACACCGATAATCAAGACTTACTGAACACGATGCGTAGACACTTTCCGAGGACTAATCGCTCTGATACCACTTTTGTCACGACCCGACCGGGACGCGGTCGGTGCCCTACACAGGCACCGCTTACAGTAAACATCGAGAGATAATCAGTGAACATACATGAAACTTATAAATAAAACAACGGAAGTAAAGCAACAGTCGTAGATAGGCTACCTTCGCAGACGTGCATACATAAACGGCGGTTGCCTCGCTTTATTTACAAGCGGACCCACGATATGTGACTCTGCACCTCAAGAATTACAAGCGTGGCGGGACGGGGCCCGCCATACCTGAATATACATAGCCATGACAACTCGGAACATTGGAGCCATCTAAAAATCTGAACCGGGATCCTAAGCTCGCGGATCCACATGTAATACCTAAACTGCGGACATTAACGGCCCCGAAGAAGTCGATCTAACAGTGCGAATATGGAACAGAAATAATGTGCAAGAATCAAATCATAACTGTACAAAAGAATGCCATTTTTAACTCACGAAATCACTCGTATATTAACTGCTCCATTCCTTCTTTCCATAAGATTTAACATCATATTCTTACATACATACTTAAGAGGTTAATCAAGTTTTTCCACATAACTTACTTATCTTACATAACATAATCCGGACCATTTGCGGGACACGGTGTACTGATGAATCATGTGACATAATCCGGCCCGCCTGTGGGGCTCGGTGTACTGTGGAATCATGTAGCATAATCCGTCCCGCCTGTGTAGCTCGGTGTCTTGTGGAATCATGTAGCATAATCCGGCGCTTTGTGGAGCTCGGTGTCTTGTGAAATCATGTAGCATAATCCGGCCCTTTGTGGAGCTCGGTGTCTTGTGGCGTAACGGCTATGTGTAGGCTCGGGTAATATGGCGTGTCCGCCTATGTGTAGGCTCGGTGTATCTCATAACGTGTCCGCCTATTTGTAGGCTCGGTGTATCTCATAACGTGTCCGCCTATTTGTAGGCTCGGTGTATTTCATAACGTGTCCGCCTATTTGTAGGCTCGGTGTATTTCATAACGTAATCCGCCTATTTGTAGGCTCGGTGTATTTCATAACGTAATCCGCCTATTTGTAGGCTCGGTGTATTTTATAACGTGTCCGCCAATTCGTAGGCTCGGTGTATTTTCCTTACATAACATTTTTAAACCATCTTTTCACTTCTTCTTAAGTCGTCATAACAACTTCCCATAAAGCTATTATAACAACCTTTCATTTTGAGAACTTAAGACACTTTTATTCTTACAACATTAGGAAAACTAGATCCAAAAATACTACGTACATACATACTTAAAAGAATCATAAAACCTCCTTTCTTTTTAAAGCTCAAGTCACATACTCTTTTGAAACCATCTTCTTAACTTTCAAATAAATTAAGCCATACTTTTAAAATTTAGTCCTTTCCACTTATAATCAAGGCTTATGGTCTTAACACCTCGTAGCATACACTCTTTAAAATCATGTCGCTTATACTTATAAAATCATGTCATCAATACTTTAGAAATCAAGTCCCATAACTTGAAAAATAAAGTTTCAAAATCCTTCAAAGACAACCAAAGTTCATAGTCTTAAAACTTCATAACATACATTCTTTAAAGTCCATTTACTTATACTTATAAAAAATATAAAGTTCCATA
This sequence comes from Przewalskia tangutica, assembly GCA_029844215.1. Lineage (NCBI taxonomy): Eukaryota > Viridiplantae > Streptophyta > Magnoliopsida > Solanales > Solanaceae > Przewalskia > Przewalskia tangutica. The sequence goes on from CM056718.1 coordinate 114,521,300, forward strand.
CACTTCCAAAACCAAGTAACTTATTCTCTTAAAATCATATAACTTCCACTTTTAAAATCAATCCCTTTTCACATATAAATTCAAGTCATTTCGAACATAAACTCCACTTACTTACTTTAACCAAATCAAGACACATAGCCTTTAAATCAAATCTCATAACTTCCTAACCATTCTTACCAACGTCTCCCATAAGACCTAGTAAGGACTTAGGACAATTTAAACATACTCTTAACTTAGATTCAACAATGCAAATACTTCTTAACTTCTAAGAGTAGAAGAAATCTTGAAATATTATCACATTGAGATTTCATACGTAGGATCATGCCAAAGAAAGAAGAGGTTCACATACCTCGCGGCTTGTCGACAAGTAGTAAAATGCTCCAAAGTACTTCAACCTATCATGGTCACAATCGTCCATTAACCTCTTACTTCAAACGTAGAATATTCTAAGTGCTAAGTCGCCAAATTCTATAGAAAATCTGGACACCTCCTTTGTTTTTACTTACTTTGCCACCTTTTCAAGTAGAAATACAATAGCCAAACAGCCCCAATTGGCTCACAACAATATAGAAGCGGTCAATACAAATAATTAACTATACAGCCCCAATTGGCTCACCACAATAGAGAAGGTAGTTCAATACTAATAATTAACTAACTATTACAAACCACAAGTACAAATTCGGCCACCTTGAGTTCAACAATACCAATTCTTATTCAATTTCCATTTCAATCCAACTTGGTAGCATAACATGATATCTAGTCGCAACGAATATAACTACTAGAATCTTGAGTCAATTACATGCGACAATTCTAGTAACGATCAAATTGTATTCCAACTTAACATGACTTACTTTTCATTTCGAACTTAAGCTACAAGTAATCCATAATACTTATTAACTTCAACTTAACAACTTCATGCTAGCAACATGTAAAGCTAACAACAACAATATAAATAATCTTGTAACACTTTCAAAGAACAAGATTATACCTCAACGAATTGTAATCCAATCTTCAAAACCGAAGTTGCTCCTTAGCAACCTAGAGCCTCGTCAAGACACCTCAATCCGCTCCTTGAGACTCTTAGAACCACACCAACAACTTTCCTTCAAACCTCCAATCCAAAACCTAGAAAGCCACTAGGTTTTTCGCTGCGACTAATAAGAAAACTCTCTTTTTAGGGGTTTTCTATTGAGATACACTTACAATACCCTCATGAACCTTGGTTTTAAAGTGTGGGGCTTAATGAATGAAGCATAAAATTTTCCTTTTGAAAGTGGAGGAAGCGAGAGCTCTTCCTTGAGTTCTTCAATTTTGTGGAAATTTTTCTAAGTGTAATGACATACTCTTGCTACTAGTAGTGTAATAAAGGGGCATGGAGGGTTAATATGTAACCAAATGGGTGGTTTAGATGAAGTCTTATAAAATATCAAGACTTGGGACCTTTGACTTTGGTCAAGAAACTCAAGCTCATTAATAGGAAGACTTTGTCATCTAAAGACTATGGTCAATGACCATTTTGGCCATGCCTATTTCGTCCAAGGCATCAATAAGGGGGGGTGACAAGTGTCGCCCTCCCATTCGTCACAATACTACGTTTTCCGACAATTTCACAATTCAGATAAATTTTTTACAATTCTCAAATCTTAAAACTTGCGAGTTCTTACGTGCGTTCTTAAAGCATGTCCGAAAATACGGTGTAACATTCTTCCCCTTAGAAACATTCGTCCTCGAATGTTCTTTTCGAGTCAAACTTATAATTAGCGACATAGTTTCCTTTCACCACCCGACATACCAACAATGCCACACATGGCCCTAATACTGCACACGATATCCGTCATCATAAGCCCAAAAGAGATTATATTTCGTGCATTTCCAACTCCTTCTAACATACATACATAACTTCCATACCAACTCGCCTCAAACCTTTGAGTCACTCTATAAAACAACATAAGGCCATTTCCGCTTTCATGACTGGTTCCGGTGGACGCGTCCACGAACAGAAACAATTAACTAAACTTGGGCCTTGCGCCGCCGTGACCTGTCACGTGGCGGAACTACTACCAACTGATCCCACTCCATTCCGGGCCATGGGAGACCTGTACAGTCCTCAACCCACTCGGCGCACTTAACTCTTATCCTCGTCCGACTTAAAATCTTATTGCGGAGAAAACCTTATATACCTAAGGTCTCGGCGGTAATCAATATTCTTAGGCTCGCAATTTCCATGCTCCACGCCCACCTTACCATCCCAAATGAATCGGTACAAAACTTCTCATAATACCAAAACCATGTTGTCTCGATCACAATAACCATTGCTTACTCTATCCAGACCTCATCCGTATAATTCTCTTAAGCTTACTACACAGCTTAATCTATTAACATGACATTCCGTTAGGTTCCTTAATATGGTTTCTTAAGGGTTCACTACCCTATCAGACAGCTCATCCTTTCCCAATTACCTCAAAATAAAACACAAAACCTTGGCGAAAATTCATTAACTATACCATACCTTCTCGGTATCTAGCTGTACTCCCTGATAGTCCTCCCGTCCTGTCTCAAGGTCAAGAACCTATCTACGCGGGCTCTCCTCACCTCCGGAGGCAAGAAGTGGTCTAGGAACGCCTCTGTGAACTCCTCCCAATCAGCTAGGAGAGCATCCTTACCCCTCGACAATACCCATGACTCAAACCAGTTCAATGCAATATCGCGTAACCGGTAAGAAGCTAGTATAACAGACTCAGTCTCTGATGCCCTAAGAACCTGCATGGTCCGCTGTAACTGCCGGACAAACTCCTGCGGATCCTCATCAAATCTCGAACCATAGAACTTGGGTGGGTGACAACCAGAAATCCGAATCAATGGCTTCGGCTCAGGGTTGGCGCTGCTCGCTGTCGTGGCCTCGCCACTATCTTTGGTCGATGCGAATCATTCCGTAATCTTTGTACTCAGGCCACATTGTGGGCTGGAGGCTCGTACGCGATCTCGATGGCGCGTCGCGCCTCGAACTCTGCGAGTGGCGACGACGTGGAACTCGCCGCCTAAACATCATCTCTGGTAAGGATTGGGCTGTGCCTCGTGACTCTCCGCGTCCCACTAGCGGCACCCTCGGTGCGCGCCGCCCGGGCGCGGTTGCCTTGCGTGGGCATAAGCGATACATAAAGGAAAACATCGGGAGATTCAACCTATAACTCGGCTCATTGCACGATCTTAGAGTGAAAGAATGGAAACCAATCCTAAATATCCTGCTGACCTCACGATTATAGATGTGGTGCGACACGGATAATCAAGACTACTAGACACGGTCTGTGGACACTTTCCGAGGACTAACTGCTCTGATACCACTTTTGTCACGACCCAACCCGGGCGGCGGTACCTGTCGGGTACCACGCCGTATATGTCGAGAATAGCGTGAACATACATAACACATACGTATAAAAAGGTAACATCACCGCCAAATGGTAGGTCGCCTTCCATAAAACATACTTAACAAAAGTATAATAGTACAACTGGTTCTTATAGCCCAAAACATAAATGTGACCACAGACCTCTAAAGATAACAACTGTGGCGGGACAGGGCCCCGCCATACCCCCTGAATATACAAAGTACCTATAGCATCAGGGAAATCCGTACCAAAATAACAAGCGTCCGGAGGGATGGAGCTTACGACCGGAGAGTGATCCTAAGAATGAGGATCCTCAATCGCTTACCACCGCGTGGCATGAGCAGCCGAGGAAGGGGGTCACTACACAATATGTACCATGTAAAGCTGGAAAAATACTGTAATACTGATATCAAGTCTAAAAGCAAGCTGGAGTCATGAAAGACAATAAAATACCTTTTACTGTGCCTTACTAACAATGAGAGTGACAAGTATATATATATAATACTGCATAAAATAGGAGGCTCATGATCAAAACAGGGTACCTCGCCCGTAGTATCAATAAAACCATCCTACTCCTGGGACTATTTCACCCGCATGGGTCCTGTGGACCCGCATGAGGTACTCCTCGCATCGGCTGTACCCGCCGGCATGGGACTATTTCACCCGCATAAGCCCATAAGGACTCGCATGAGGTATTCCTCGCATCATGGGTAGCAAATCCACGGAACAGGTGGTATAACGATCTTGGGGACTTTCCCCTCAGATATACTCTTACCACGGCGGATGGTATAACGATCTTGGGGTGTACCTCGGATATACTCTTACTGGAGCGGATGGTATAACGATCTTGGGGCTTGCCGCCGGATATACTCTTATCTTAGTGCGGATGGTATAACGATCTTGGATCTCCCCTCGGATATACTCTTTGCTGAAGCAGATGGTATGACGATCTTGGGGCTGGCCCCTCAGACATACTCTTACACTGAAGGAGGTGGTATGACGATCTTGGGGCTTGCCCCTCAGACATACTCTTACCCTATCTCAAACTGTCATCATATCATAAATAAGTTAAGAAAACTTATAACTTCTTTTAGTCTTGTTCATATACTCTCTCATTTTAGTTTACTTAAAGCACTTAATCATATCTTTAATAAAAGAACATCGGGAGTTTAACCCAAGTACTATATGCTTCAACTCTTTCAAAAATGACCCTTCTTTATACATAAAAACCTTTGGACAATTGATACCTTAAAATCAATTTGCCTCTTCACATACTTATCTTATTTAGAGAAAATCTCTTCTCATTAACCTTTTATGAAGCTAATAAACCAACTTCCCATAAAGTTGTTATATTAACTCTATACTTTAGTAAAATCATACTTTTTCCCTAACTAAGGGAATTATACATTCTTAAAATGAAACAAGTCATTATATACTTAAAACAAGTGAGAATACCAAATCTTGTACGTCTACCGTACTACATAGTTTCATCTATTCATGCTCAAGAGATAGGAAAGCTTCACATACCTCTTTGGTCAATCCACTTGCCAAGTCCAAACTACCGCAAGTAATATTTCAACCTATAATAGTCATGATACGTTTATTAACCTCTAATCTTAATGTAGAACAATCCAAGTTCAAAGTCACTAAATTCTAAGGAAAATTGGGCAGCATTTCCTTTGTTTCTACTCACTTTGCCACCTTTCTCAAGGCCAAATTTATCATCCAAAACACCACATTTAAGGCTCAATCAATCCAACAATTCAAAGGGGATTCCACACCCAAAATTCTGCCCATAAGTTTACAACAATTCACTTAACAATTCTAAGGTAGTTTTTAGGCTACAACATGCTCATAATCTCTTCTTAACTCATTCTTCATATCCAAACCACATTTTCTAGCATGCAATGACTCTAAGTGCATTATTTTACTACCACAAGATCTTTCTTCTAAGCATGCAACACTAGAACTAATTCTAAAGGAAGAAATGTTACCTTAAAGTTTTAGCCAAAACTTATTCCAAATATTGCTAGCTTCTTTGCCAAGAACACCACCACAACAATGCCAACAAGCTAGCTACAAGCTTCCTTTTCTTGTTCTTAACTTTCAGATTTTCTTGGGTTTTTAGAGAGAAGGAGGAGCTGATTTTTAGAGAGAGGAAGATGTTTGAGAGATGACCAAGTCTACAAGACTTGGTCAATATAAGCCATGCAAGCAAAATCAGATGGGGGGGACACTTGTCACCCTCCCATGGCCTTTTTAAAAGAGAAATCGGACTTTCCAAGTTTTTCCCAAAAATCCCGCCTCGGCGCTGCCGCCAGCCGGCCATGGCTAAACCTCCGCAGCTCTGCGGACTTTTCGGCGCGCCTGCTATCCGGCGCGGCGCTGCAACTTCAGTGACCCTCCGAACTTTAGGCGTCGCGGCCACGTATCCGCGGCCATGCGCGCTTTGCGAAACACATTTACGTCCGACAAGACGCGAACTTGTAACTCTCATAACTTTCTACTCCGACGTCCTATCGACGAACGGTTGGTTGCGTTGGAATCCAGACCCAACGAACTACGCCCTAGGCCTTTAAAATACTTAGGAACTCTCAATGAATCGGGTCATAACCCGCCTCAAAGTTGACTAAAACCCGTCCGGAACGACCCGTCAACCTATCCTTAAAATTTTTAAGTCTTACACGCTTTCGTACGCTCCCATACGTAGGGTCAGAACTACGGGGTATAACAAACCAGGCTTCTAAATCACATTTTAGCACAAAGCTATCCGAACATAACACTAAACACATCATCATAACATCAATACATACAAATCTCTAGAGGGTTAAGGATATACCTGAAAAATAGGCGGTTCAAAGGACCGCTAAAGCTGGGAACTTCCACCGCGACCTCTACCGTGGCCTGCCGGTATATGAACATCCTTCCTAGCTATGGAAGGTGAAGAACCCAACGATCTAGTAGTGCGTGATATCCGCGATCTTACCCACAGTCGGACGATCTCGTCAAATGGCCCTGTCGGCCGCAAGTATAGCAATCTCCCAAACCAGTACGACATTCCCCCCTATGGGCTTTACCACAACGGCCACACTGAGATACGGGTGGCCTCATCCGGCGAGCACTTCTACTCCCCTGAAAATCTGAAACCTGGGAGCCCTGACCTGCTCCTGAATATCCCAAGCGTCCCGACGACGGTGGAGGACCACTTAATCTTGGCGGAGGCGCATAATCGCTCTTCTTGGCGGTCCGCCTCGAAAGTCACCAAAGGACCTGCTGTTACGCCTCTTCTGCTGATCTCGGTCATTCCGTCGATCTCTCCGCTCCTCACATCCAAGTGCATAAGCCTGTATGCGGGCAATGTCCATGCCCGGCTGAAGAGCTACACCCGAACAACTTTCTGCTAGGTAATCATCGAGCCCTGTAACATATCGGTGCACTCGATCCTCCATACTAGCTACTAACGCGGGGACGTACCGGGCCAATGAGTCGAACTCCACATTGTACTCCCGAGCACGCGCGGATTACGCATGACACCAAAAATATGTCGGCCCGAGCCCTCCTCATCTGTGGATACGCAAATAAACAGAGGAAATGCTGCCTAAATTTCTATAGAAATAGGAAGTCGCTATTCGATATAACTTACGTTAGGGATAGTAGAATTGACGAACGTATTATCATTGTTATAGGTTGACATACTAGACGAGGCATATCTTAGCATTAAGTTGATTAGTTCGCCTAAAAGGTATGTGAGTCTATCCTTCTTTCTTTTTGGCATGATTTTGTGAATCTTTTTTCTTTTATTTGGCATTAATATTATACAAGAGATTGTACGGCGGACGAGCATGATTTCTTCACAGTCTTATTCTTAGTAATATGAGTTATGAAAAGTACTTGTGATTTTCTAGTAGAAAGTTTATTTAATTATTAAAATGAGAGCCAAGAAATGATTTATATTGCATACCGTTGCTCATGATATCTACTTGTGCTAAGAGTCATTCTCTACTTCACCGCGTCCCGGGCCGGGCAAATTCGTGCACATATATCAGGATGATTCACCGCGTCCATCACTAGAGGGTCGGGCAGTTTATGTATACATATATGATGATTCCACGGACAGGCATCCATGATGCGGGTACAGATACCCAGGACAGTATATTTCACTGCGTCCCTTACCAAAGGGTCGGGCAGTTATTCATTTACTTATATTTGATGATTATATGGTTAAACATTCATGATTTCTGGTATGACTCTCATTCTCTTATGACACAGTTGACTCTCTACTTTACATGGAACAGTTATGATCTTATTTACAGTATTTCATGTTTACATACTCAGTACATTATTTAAATCGACCCCTCTCTCGAGCTGCGTTAAATGCCCGCAGGTACAGGTGATCGGTTAGGTGACCCTCCAGTTTAGGACATCTACCCGCTGCTAAGGAGCTCCCTTGTTCCGAAGACAATTATTTTGGTACAGATCTTTACATTCCAGACTTATGTATATTTTGGGCACGACGGGGCCCTGTCCCGTCATATGTCAGTATTGTACTCCTAGAGGTCTGTAGACAGCGGTGGGGTGGTTGTATGTACTTCTGTTTTGCTTTGCAACATTGCTCTACTCTGTGTTGGGATGTTCCCGGATATACCTGTTGTTATCTAGTGGCAGCTTTGTCGGCTTGCTTGTATATATTGTGTTGGTTAATTGCAACTCCCTCGGGAGACAGGTTCATTCACGTGTAAGGTCGCCTTGTCAGCTTGCCTACGTGGACAGGGGTTATCATTGCAGCGTTATACTGTCGAAATTTCTATAAATCCCAATATTAAATTAATTAAGTGTGACTGGTCAGTAATGAAATCCAATTAGGACGTTTAGTCGCGGCCCGTCGGGTCGGGTCATGACAGAAGTGGTATCAGAGCAGTTAGTCCTCGGAGTGTCTACAGACCGTGTCTAGTAGAGTCTTGTGTATGGGTATGTTGTGTATCATACTTATACGCAGGAGGCTGCGGGACATTTAGGATTGGTTTCTATTATTTCATCTTGTAGATCGTGCAATAAAGCTATGTCATTAGGATAATCTCCCCCCTCTTCCTTATAATTAATGTGGTTGCAGTTATGTTCCAAAAGAAAGCGACAGTGGCCCGGAAGGGAAAATCAGAATTTTTCGTACTTGACTAAGTGCGTCAAGCCATAAGGGAAGTGAAAGGATTTGAATAGAAGTATGAGGACCAGGTTTGGAGATACTAGGTCAACGTCAGGTAACGTAACTCTTCAGAATCTTTTACGTACCGAATAAGTTAACCATTCATCACTTAAGGGATGGTATCGTCAAGGATTGGAACTAGGAGCAATGTCTGAGATTACGTATGTGTACTGGAATCTGTTGGAATTATGAAAAAGTATGACAAGTAAGAAATGAGTGAACAAGTGTTAAAAGAAATGAAGTTATTTATAATTACAAGTAGTAAAGAGATCTCTTTCAGACCAAGAATGAGGTGTCGACTTGTGAAATGAATTGCAATAGTCTCTATCTTACGAATTGGTACTCCGTTATGCTATGTTATCTGCTCTATAGTTACAGAGATTGAACTTTTTCTTCCAAAGATAGAAAATGAAGCTTACATACGATTTTCTCCTTCATACCTCCAATTAAATTTTGGACTCTAATTGTTAGAATTTGTGACGATTTTATGGTATATCATGTTGTTGGACTATGTGAAGGTAGGAAACTGCAAAAAAACATTGTTCCCATGTAAGAATAAGAAGGGGCTATTACTTCTGGAATAATAAGATTGATATAAAAGAATGAAAGCATTTTTCTTACTTTGGACCGAATGAAGTATTGGACATAGGGATTAATTGAGTTAATTTCGCAAATGACTTAGAACTTGGGAATGATAAGCGTCCCATTAGTGTGTAGGGGTGTCAAGCATTTTAAATATCGTAACCTCTGGAGTTCATATTTTCAGTTAAGAAGTTATTTGAAGGATTGGTAACCAAGGTATGTATTCATGCACAGTTTCAATGCATTGGTTCACGCAGAATGCTAAGATGGTGTTATTTGGTCTCTTGGAACCAAAGGTTAAAAAGGGAAGAAACTCATAATAACTCGCTTAACTTGTGTAGTGGGTGATCTTTTATGGACTAATCTTACTGAGCATCCAAATGGAGGAATAGGGTTATTGTGGAGGCCTCATTTCTATGAGGTAGATATTAAACTGTACAGAATAATTGATACACTGCGGGGTAACACTTAGGGGTACAAAGAAAAGTTTCCATATGACCTTAGTGTATGCGTTTAATGATGTGGCTCTTAAATGGGAAATGTGGATAGATATTGGAAGGTTACATGGATAGATACAAGGACCATAGGCAATAATGAGTGATTTCAACTGGGCATTAAAATGGAATAGAAGAGTGAAGTGACACGTCGCTAAGACTGAGATAAGGGATTTTAAGCAGTAGGTAGCGGATTATGGTGAAATGAGAGGCAAGCAGGGTGTATAACAGCACTTACTAATTAAGAATGAGATGATAACCTACATGTTTCTAAGGTGCCTTTTATGAAACCAGTCCTATATGAACATTTTCTTGGGTTAATTGGATGAGAAGTAGGCATAAAGACTTAGTATAAGGTTAGATACTTTAAATAGGTGAAGGTTGAATCCTGAATTTCTAAAGACCATAACAGAAGGATGAAAATAGATAAGAGAGGTACAAAGATATAGATGAATTCAACGAAGTGATAATAGATACTCAGTGGGATATAGCCAAAGTGACAAATGTTGACGCAGCAAAAGACATAACTGAGTTAGTAAGTCCAACGAGAGGATAAAACAAATGTCACTTGATGAGACAAATTGTAATAATGCAAATAAGGAGGAACAAAGAGATACTGGGGAAGAATATGGAAATAAATAGAATAAGGAAGACGACGATGGTAAGGTGGTAGAAGTAAAACAACTCATTAAGGACCCACAATTGATAGAAGAATCAAAAGCAACTCTTACTACTAAAGAACAGGTTGAAGGAGCTTTTGTAGCAGCAAAAGTTAATGAGGAGCGAAATGTTGACAAGAGACAGGAGGTGTGTACCAATGGTAAAAACTCTAATAATAGTAACGAAGTGATATTAAAGGAATATAGGACAATGATGCCCAACGTGGAGCAGAACAGGGCAGTGGAAGCGGATATTCCTATCCTAAATATATTGATCAGTGGAGAAACTTAATCAGAGATAATATGAGAGATGATTAACATGACAAACTTAAGGACTCCCTGGGGAAGAAGTTACATGAACTAGGTAGATATACTATGGTAAATGCAAAGAGTGATGCATTGGGAAGGTTGTCTCTGGAATAGTTTATACTATATTGTCGACGATATGCGGGATCCTTGGCTAGTTAGTGGGGATTTCAATGTTATTATAAATGGAAGGGAGACAATAGGCAGTCTTCAGATATATCCTGCAGAGCGTGAGGATCTTTGCATTTGGCACTAATTCATGTGAAATGTTTGAAACTGATTTAAAGGAAGTCTTTTTAAGTAGTGAAATAAGAGAGCCGATAATGACTCTACTTTTAAGAGGTTCGATAGAATGTTAGCAAACATTTATTTTAGCTTGGTTTGGACAGAATATGAAGCATTATTTTAAGCGCTAAATCGAAATTGACACACTGTTGTTGAATAAGATGATTTCGTTTCTTTTATACCGAAATTGAAGAATGTCAAGATCGCCTATTATTATGGAGTAAGGAAACTTTTTGAGAATATTGTTAGATTTAAAGAGGAGTTGTTTGAAGAATTTCCAATCGAAGAAAATAGAATGATTTTACAAAGAGTTGAGGCAGACTTTGAAAGAGGATGAAGAAGCTTCTGGTCATTTGATCAATAAAATGAGAGTTCTGTTTATATGCATGCTAAGACTCCTAGTAACTTGATTCAGCAAGAAAAGGGTATTACTGGTTTCACAAGGGGAACATTTCCATTCATGTATTGAGGATGTCCAGTATTACATGTTAGAAAGAGGAAGATAGATTATGCTTGAATTAATTAAGAAGATTAAAGACAAGTTACAGGCTTGGGAAGAAATATTGTTGTCACCATGAGGTAAAGCAGTGTTGATTACTAGTGTGTCACAAGTGTGCCTATACACATACTGCCTGCTTTAAGACTTGCAAAATGTGTGATCAAAGATATACATACAAATAGTTGTAATATTCTTCTGGTGTATAATAAGGATGATGTTAAGGCTAGGCATTGGTTTACATGGTTAACAATGGACTTGCTTAAGGATGATAGTGGATTGGGGTTCAGATCTCATTTTGATATATCAAGACATTGTGTGAAAAGCTATGGTGGAGATTTAGGACCACCAACTCTCTATGGGCTAACTTTCTAGGGAACAAGTACTCTAAGAAGCATTACCCTCAATATGTGCAATGGAAAGAGGGTCCTCAGGTCTTGAAAATGATTCTTGAGGAAAGGGATAACATTAAACAAGAAATATAGTGGAAACAAGGAGTGGTTTGAATTGATAATCGCACCAATTGGAAACATTACACTATGTACTACTATCAGAGTTTCTTATTGAAGAAAGGGTGGAAGATGTCAAAGAACTGCTACGTGGGGATTGATGAGGTTTGTCAAGGCTAGGGCAGTATCTACCAGATGACATTGTCTCACATGTCACTACCTACTTGGTATATACCCTGTGGATACTCCTTGGTGGATAATGACAAGTTCTAGTAAATTTACTGTGTCAAGTGCATGGGATTTATTGAGATAAAGATCCTATCCTTCTGAGGTATATAGGTAAATGTAGGTTAAAAGAATGTCATTCAAGGTATATTTCTTCCTATGGACGGTGTGGAAATTTAAAATTTCAGTGGATGAAGTGTTGCAAAGTATGGGAATTATTATAGTATCAAGATGCTGCTGATATAATGTTTTACATCAAGAAATGATAGGTCACATGTTTCGTACAAGGGAGTTTGTCAAATCTATATGGAGCTATTTTAACAATGCAGCGGGTATACCCATGAATTGTCGTCACGTTAAGCATGCGAGGCATATATGGTGGGCACTACATGTCATTACAAATTGAAGCAGGTGTACAAGGTAGTATCAGCTATAATATTGTGGCAAATTTGAAAATGAAGGAATATAGTACTGCATGGAGGCTCTTTAACTTTGTTCAAGGTGTTACATGAGATTCAGTTGAATATTCACAGGTAATTTGATTTCTTACTTAACTATTTTGAATTGGTGAATTGCATGTGTGTTATATTGTACTGTGAGGTATCTGTTGGTTTCTTTGGATATAGGTGGATAGACATAGTTATAAAGGAGACTCAAATTTTCCTAGCGTGAGGCCTATGATGAACATTCGAGGACGAATGTTTCTAAGGGGGGAAGGATGTTATACCTCGTAAGTTAAGACGATACTTAAGAACTTCATTAAGGAATTAAGATTCGAATATTGATTATATAGTATGGTTATATATGCTAAATCCAGAAGTTAGTACTTGAAGGATGTGATTCCAAAAAAAAAATTGGTTACTACGAGCGTGTTAATGGAAATGAAAAGTGATCGTTATATATTTTCTCATTAAGGATTAGTAACATATTATGAGAATTACGACATGGAGAATACGAGGTCTTATGGAATTTTCGGAGATTAAAAGAAGTGAGATTAAGATTTATTACTTGGGGGATGGAATTAACTTAAGAAAACAATTAGGGACCAATGTGTATTTATATAAAAGAATTTTCAGATTTCTTATTAAAACTAAAAAAAACCTCTTCATCTTCCACTTCATTCAAACAAAACTCTCACTCAAATCCTCTCCTCTCTTAGCCAAAAACTCACCCATGCCATAGCCAAATTGAAAAGTTAATTCACTCCCTTTCTAAGGATTGAATCCATCTACAATTCTAAGCCAAAAGTTTAGCACCAAAACAGTGAGTGGCACGGGTTCACTGCCCAGTTTTTAGCCCAAATTTTCAGAATGAATTTTGTTGAGGACAAATATGTTAGAATATTGGGAGTAACATTGTAGAACACATGCATGTTAATTTGAAGTGGAAAAGTGAAAGATTGGGCAAGAAATTGGGGCAGAAAATCGGAAAACTGCTTGGCAGAATTTTGGGCAGATTTTAAGTCAACTTTGGAGGGGTATATCTCCCAGAATATTAGGAGTTTTTTGGGTGTTTCAAAATCCTAAAATGAAGTTCGTCGAGTCTGGTTTCCAAATCAACAAACCACTCGTCGATGGGACACCGGAGTTGAGAGTTATGGACGTTACAAGTTCGGTGTGAAGCGATGACTAAAAATCGGAATTTGTTTGGGGATTAAATTAAGGTATGAAAATTCTTCCTTCCACGCTATAATTGAAGTTGCATGTTGTCGTAGTTGAAGTATTGTGTTATGGTTGCTAATTTCATGCTACAAATTGGAAGGAAATTGTTACACCTCGTAGTTCCAGGGTATGTATGTGAGGACGTACGTACGAGAATACGACATTAAGATTGGAAAGGAAGAAAGATTTGATTTTTTCGACGGAAAATTTTCCGGTTTTTGTGAAGGAAAAGGGTTCGTAAATGGGAATTGGATTCCCAGATTTGGTATTTGGACTTCTTGGAATATTATAGAATTATGGATTTTATTTTCCGGAATTGGTCACGTAGGGCCCACGGGAGAAATTTACGGTTTTGTGGAGCCCATTTTATTTTCGAGATTTTGGCCAATATGGATGTTTCCGGAAGATGAAATATTTTGGACGAATTAGAGGGCGACACGTGTCACCCCCTTAGGTGGCATGTGGCCGAATTGGTGGGACAAGTGGCTAGCCACTTGTCCATGTTGGTCGAAATGGCTTGCCACTTGTCTCAAGATTTTGTTGGACATGTGGATGGTGGGACCCACACACACTTGTCCCCAATATCTACCACACACTTGCTTGCATCATAGACATTGGTTGTCCTATAAATACCCCCCCCCCCCTTAAGCTTGCAAGACTTCATCCCACACTTAGAGATTTTCAAGGCAAATTCTCCCTCCATCTCCCTAGTAGCTCACGGCCATGGGCTGATTTCTTGAGCTAAAATTGTCCAAAAATCCTTAAACTTTTAAGTGTTCTTCCTTGATGTGTTAGGAAGGTTGTTAACCAAGTGTTAGAAAAGGTTTCACACCCCTAGCCTAAAAACCATGCCTTGACCGAAACTTGCCTATTGGAGGCCTAAGGTGTTCTTCACTTTTTGAAGTTGGATCTTGAAGAGAAGTTGGTTAGGAACTTCTAAGGGTTTCTTGGAGTGGCTTGGAACGTAAGGAAGTGGAGCTAAGATTTCTAAGGATCGACTTTTAATCATTGGAAAATTTTGGGCTTATCGAGGTAATGATCTTTGTCCTTCTATTGTAATTGGAGATTACATGTTGTAGTAGTTTATAATTGAGTATATGATGTATGGTAGGAAGATTGAAAAGAAATGGACTGTTTAGTATATTGTAGGGCGGAATTTTACACGTCCAGTTAGGCGTGTAATCCCCTTTGAGTTATTGTATTACTGCGCCTTAAATGTGGCATGTTGGCTATTGATATCAGGCCTTGAAAAAAGTGGAGGTAAGTAGATACAGGGGAGGTGGTGCCCAATTTTCCGTAGAATAAGGAACCTTATACTTAGAATTATTCTACGAAGAGATCTAGACGTTGATAGATGTGTTTGGTTGTTAAAGGTGGATATTCTACGCGCGACATACTCGACTTGGCTAGTGGATTAAGCCGAAGAGGTATGTGATTCTTCCTATTCTCTTGAGCATGATTATTTGTGAAATATATAGTGCGGTAGACGCACGTGTGTTAAAGAAGTTTGATTTCCTTTTTTGTGTCCTTGACTTGATTCTAAAGTTAAGTGACTTGATATGAAATGTTAAGGACTTGAATTGTGTTAAAAAGTTGTGAAACCTCATTCGTGAGTAATGGGTACTTGGTCTTTAAAAGAATAAAGTTATCCTAGTTCTTACCAAGTCTTATGGGGGATGTTGGTAAGAGTCGTTAGGAAGTATTTGGAGTCGAGTTGACTTTGCTAATTTACGGCACGAATGAGAATAATTATCGAATAAGCCATTGCAGCGTTAATAAATGAAAATGTATCGACAATCAATTAAATTAAAATGAGTAGAATTCTCCATCTGCATAGAAGCTAAGATAAGACAAAATTGTATTATCTTTCTAGATCATGGCTGCTTTAATAAGATCGTTATAAACAAGTATTGATTTCTTGACATTCTAAAGTAAGAAGACTTGAAGTATTTTGAAAGTTATGTAACTTGATTTTGGGAAAAGAGAAGTAACTTGAGTTTAAAAGTGTAAGTAACTTGTTTTCAAATATTGAACTTTTCTTGATGGAAAAGTATAAGTGGATTGATTTTAAAAGGTGGGAGTACCTTGATCTTAAAAGAGTGAGTTACTTGGGTTTCAAAAAAAAGTATACTTGACGTTGTTTTAAAAGTGTAAGCCACTTGGTTTAAAAAGTATAAAGTACTTGATTTAAACATAAACGTGTTTTGATACTACGGATATTAGTATCGTGTTGTTTTTACGTAAAAAGAGATCTTTTTGAAAGAATTAAAGTATGTAGTACTTTAGGGTTAAAACCCGGATTGTTGGCATAAAATGGGAGTACTTTGAGTTTATAAAAATGGTGAATCAATTTACATGTTAATGAAAGTCTAAGAGTATGTTGAACTTGCCTATGCTAGTTGTGATAGCCTTTGTTGTGCAAGTTTTGTATTTCTATGCTACCGCGTCTCTCGATGGAGGGCCGGCTATCTGATTGTTTACTTGGACGTACCGGCAGTGACAGAGGATTCCACGGGTATGCTTCCATTGTGATTGATCCTTGTCCATGCTTATACGATGAGGGATTCCGGGGCATGCGACCAGGATGCGGATTAAACTCCCGGTATATTATTATTGTTACATGGACATGTCTACACCGATAAAGGAATTCCGGGGGCATGCGGCCATGCAGCGGGTTAAACTCCCGGTATATTATTATTCCATGGGCTAGCTCCCCATGAAGACATGTACCGGAGATGAGGGATGTC
Source organism: Przewalskia tangutica (assembly GCA_029844215.1). Taxonomy (NCBI): domain Eukaryota; kingdom Viridiplantae; phylum Streptophyta; class Magnoliopsida; order Solanales; family Solanaceae; genus Przewalskia; species Przewalskia tangutica. Next base: position 114,537,787 of record CM056718.1, read on the forward strand.
ACGGGCATGTTATATACGATTATTACTCCATGGACTAGCTCCCCATGAAGACATGTACCCGAGATGAGGGATGCCACGGGCATGTTATATACGATTATTACTCCATGGACTAGCTCCCCATGAAGACATGTACCCGAGATGAGGGATGCCACAGTCATGTTATATATATATATATATATATATATATATATATATATATATATATATATTGTGTACGCGGCTGAGGTAGGATGCCAGTGCGTCACGTGGTTATATGTTACACCAGTACCGGCGATGATGGAGATTCCACGCGAGAGATATATATATATATGTATTGTATATGTATGCAGACGCGGTGAGGTAGGATGCCACTGCGTCACATGATTATGATTTATATCATAGGCTGCGATGAGGAAGAGTTCCACGCATGATTGATATTGCGGGCGTGAGACCCATGGTTATATTTGAGTGAGGACTTTGAGGCGTAAGTCTCGACTTGACATGACTTCTTATATATTGTATCGTAGTTTGGTTATCATACATGTCTCTGCTTTATATAGTATTATGATTTCATTCTGATATTTTGATTTCACATACTTGGTACTGTTGTCTTGACATCCTTGGGGCTGCGTTAAATACGCGGTAGAGGTACACCAGTTGTTGATCCTCGCTCATAGGATCACAGATCTGCATTTTGGGAAGTTCCGTTTCTCCGGAGGCTTATCTTTTGGTATGATTCCCTGAGATTGCAGGTTCTTGTACATTCAGGGGTATGGCGGGGCCCTGTCCCATCATAGTTGTTATAAAAACTCTTAGAGAACTGTAGTACTGTTGTGAGTTGGGCTTGTAAAGGATGTAACTGTTCAGATTTTGATATATATGTAGAAAGGTGACCGTTTTGGTTAGCCTGTTTCTTATTTCATATTGTTTCATGTCTATGAGTTTTTATTTCCGCTGATTTTCTCTGATGTATTATCACTAGGGTGCCCGGGGTAAGGCACCAGTCGCGGCCCCGAGGTTGGGTCGTGACAAAAGTGGTATCAGAGCAGTTAGTCCTCGGAAAGTGTCTACAGACCGTATCTAGTAGAGTCTTGATTATCGGCGTGTTGTGCACCACACCTATAATCAGGAGGCTGCAGGATATTTAGGATTGGTTTCCATTCTTCTCACTCTGAGATCGTGCCTTAGAGCTGTGTTATAAGTTGGACTCCCTCTGACGTATTCTTATGTACCAGTTATGCCTCCACGCAAGGCAACCAGGGCCCAGAAGGGCAAGGCAACAGAGGGAGCTGCGAGTAGAACACAGCGGGTTGCGAGGGCACAGGCCTAGTCATTGCCTGAGGTAGTACTTCATACGGCAAGTTCTGCGACGCCGCTAGCCCCAGCAGAGTTTAGCACAACGGCAGCAGTTTCTACTGAGGTCAGGATATTTGAGCCTCCAGTTCCACGACCAGGAGCAGAGGATGTGGGTTACAAGGAGATAGCCCAGTTACTAGCTAGTTTCGTGGCTAGGCATGAGGACAGACGAGAGTCGGAGGTTCCGGTGGTACTGGTGGTGCACTCCAGAGCCGATAGTTTGAGGCTTCGGGACTTCTTGAGTTGCAGTCCACCAGAGTTCTATGGATCGAGAACTGAGGAAGATCCTCAGGAGTTTATTCGACAGCTGCAGCGGATCATGAGAGTGATTAAGGCCTCAGAGGCCGAGTCGGTGGTACTGGGTTCGTATCGGCTGCGGGATATTGCAGTCAACTGGTTTGATTCATGGGAACTGTCCCGGGGGGAGCATGCATTTCCAGCTGGTTGGGACGAGTTCTCGGAGGCGTTTCTTAACCACTTATTGCCTCCGCATATGAGGAGAGCCCGAGTGGATAATTTTATGATGTTGAGACAGAATGGGCGGACGGTTCGGGAGTACAGCATAGAGTTCGACTCATTAGCTCAGTATGCCCCCACTCTAGTGGCAGACATAGAGGATAGAGTGCACCGATATGTCACATGACTTGATGATTATCTAGCAGAGGGTTATACCGGAGTAGCTCTTCAGCCGGGCATGGACATTGCCCGCATGCAGGCTTATGCACAAGGGACTAAGGACGTAGAGGTCAACGAAATTACCGAGATCAGCCCAAGAGGGTCAGGACGGCAGGATTTCAGGGTAACTTTCGAGGCGGACAGCCTCAACAGCAGGCTAGGTCTACATTTTAGCCGACATAGAGTGCTCCTTCCCGGTCTTCTGGCAGGAGGTTTGATCGCCGGGGATATTCGGGGCGTGCCAGCTCGGGGTTGCAGTTCACGAATACAGGGTAGTAGCGAGGAAGCCTCATTTGCCTCAGTGTGATCGCTGTGATAGATTCCATTTTGGGGAGTGTCGTACTACTTCGACAGCTTGTTATGCTTGCGGCCAGGAGGGCCATCCGACTAGAGGTGGCACTGGTGGGATAGCACAATCTACTGGATCAATTGCGGGTTCTTCGCCTTTAATAGCTAGGCAGGATGTTCATACACCGATAAGCCATGGCAGAGGTCGTGGTGGAAGTTCCCAGTTTTAGCGGTCCTTTGAACCGCCTATTTGATTACAGGTATATCTTTAACCCTTTAGAGACTAGTATGCGTGATAAGATGATTATATGTTAAGTGTTATGTTCGGATAGCATTGTGTATATGGTGTTTAAGACACATGGTTATAAGGAAAGGTAGGTTTGGGTGCATGGAGATTATGAGCCTTAGAATATAGATAACCGTGGAGACCTTCAATACAAGGCCGTCCTGAGTAAAAGATTTTACGGTTGATATTGATCGAAGTGCATTGTATGCATGTAGTGTATTAGTGTGATAATTATGTGGGTTGTGTGAGAGGGAAGTGGTAGCTTTCATGACGTGAATAAGTAAGATTGTTCCGGACCAGGAACAAGAGTTTGGCGCGAAATGGATCGGGTTGAGGCCAGATCGCGGGTCAACCCGCAGCCCGAAATAGAGTAAGGTAAGTTTGAGGTGGTCCCGCTAGGTGATAAGGTCACGAGGGTGCTAGGCCCAAGTTTAGGTGACCATTGTACGAGTTCGTAGACGCGTTCGACCAGAATCGGGTCGTGAAGGCCGAGAATGGCCTTAAGGGAAATTGAAACTAGTAATGACCAAGTTTGTAGGTAGTAACTCCATGGTTTTGGAAACTGAAGCGATAACTGAAATGTGGTACGTGTACTAGAAAGAGTTCGGGTGTACGAGAAGAGTACGACGAGTAATAAAAGAAGGGAACATTTGTTAAAAGAATAGAAGTGATCATTTTATGAAGTAAATGTGCGAAGAGAGTATCCTTTAGACCATGAGTGGGAGTTAATTGTGATGTTACACTTTAGAGGTGATTCCTCGTTGGCTTGGATTTAAGTATTACGCGTGTGTTATATTATGGTCATGTGTGGCATAATTGGTTTTGTAAGTATAGTAGTGAAGACTATACCGGCGCATGTATGTTTGGAGACTTAGAAGGAACATTCAGGACGAATTTTTCTAAGGGGGGAAGAATGTTACACCCCGTAGTTCCAGGGTATGTATGTGAGGACATACGTACGAGAATACGTCATTAAGATTGGAAAGGAAGAAAGATTTGATTTTTTCGACGGAAAATTTTCCGGTTTTTGTGAAGGAAAAGGGTTCGTAAATGGGAATTGGATTCCCAAATTTGGTATTTGGACTTCTTGGAATATTATAGAATTATGGATTTTATTTTCCGGAATTGGTCACGTGGGGCCCAGGGAGAAATTTACGGTTTTGTGGGGCCCATTTTGTTTTCGCGATTTTGGCCAATATGGATGTTTCCGGAAGATGAAATATTTTGGACGAATTGGAGGGCGACACGTGTCACCCCCTTAGGTGTCATGTGGCCGAATTGGTGGGACAGCCACTTGTCCATGTTGGCCGAAATGGTGAGACAAGTGGCAAGCCACTTGTCTCAAGATTTTGTTTGACATGTGGATGGTGGGACCCACACACACTTGTCCCCAATATCTACCACACATTTTCTTGCATCCTAGCCATTGGTTGTCCTATAAATACCCCCCCTCCCCTTAGGCTTGCAAGACTTCATCCCACACTTAGAGATTTCCAAGGTAAATTCTCCCTTCATCTCCCTAGTAGCTCTCGGCCATGGGCTGATTTCTTGAGCTAAAATTGTCCAAAAATCCTTAAACTTTTAAGTGTTCTTCCTTGATGTGTTAGAAAGGTTGTTAACCAAGTGTTAGAAAAGGTTTCATACCCCTAGCCTAAAAACCATGCCTTGACCGAAACTTGCCTATTGGAGGCCTAAGGTGTTCTTCACTTTTTGAAGTTGGATCTTGAAGAGAAGTTGGTTAGGAACTTCTAAGGGTTTCGTGGAGTGGCTTGGAACGTAAGGAAGTGGAGCTAAGATTTCTAAGGATCGACTTTTAATCATTGGAAAAATTTGGGCTTATCGAGGTAATGATCTTTATCCTTCTATTGTAATTGGAGATTACATGTTGTAGTAGTTTATAATTGAGTATATGATATATGGTAGGAAGATTGAAAAGAAATGGACTGTTTAGTATATTGTGGGGCAATTCTACGTCGATTAGGCGTGTAATCCCCTTTGAGTTATTGTATTACTGCGCCTTAAATGTGGCATGTTGGCTATTGATATCAGGCCTTGAAAAAGGTGGGTAAGTAGATACAAGGGAGGCTGCCCAATTTTCTGTAGAATAAGGAACCTTATACTTAGAATTATTCTACGAAGAGATCTAGACGTTGATAGACGCGTTTGGTTGTTATAGGTGGATATTCTACGCGCGACATACTCGACTTGGCTAGTGGATTAAGGCGAAGAGGTATGTGATTCTTTCCTATTCTCTTGAGCATGATTATTTGTGAAATATATAGTGCGGTAGACGCACGTGTGTTAAAGAAGTTTGATTTCCTTTTTTGTGTCCTTGACTTGATTCTAAAGTTAAGTGACTTGATATGAAATGTTAAGGACTTGAATTGTGTTAAAAAGTTGTGAAACCTCATTCGTGAGTAATGGGTACTTGGTCTTTAAAAGAATAAAGTTATCCTAGTTCTTACCAAGTCTTATGGGGGATGTTGGTAAGAGTCGTTAGGAAGTATTTGGAGTCGAGTTGACTTTGCTAATTTACCACACGAATGAGAATAAGTATCGAACAAGTCGTTGCAGCGTTAATAAATGAAAATGTATCGACAATCAATTAAATTAAAATGAGTAGAATTCTCCATCTTCATAGAAGCTAAGATAAGACAAAATTGTATTATATTTTCTAGATCATGGCTGCTTTAATAAGATCATTATAAACAAGTATTGATTTCTTGACATTCTAAAGTAAGAAGACTTGAAGTATTTTGAAAGTTATGTAACTTTATTTTGGGAAAAGAGATGTAACTTGAGTTTAAAAGTATAAGTAACTTGTTTTCAAATATTGAACTTTTCTTGATGGAAAAGTATAAGTGACTTAATTTTAAAAGGTGGGAGTACCTTGATCTTAAAAGAGTGAGTTACTTGGGTTTCAAAAAAAAGTATACTTGACGTTGTTTTAAAAGTGTAAGCCACTTGGTTTAAAAAGTATAAAGTACTTGATTTAAACATAAACGTGTTTTGATACTACGGATATTAGTATCGTGTTGTTTTTACGTAAAAAGAGATCTTTTTGAAAGAATTAAAGTATGTAGTACTTTAGGGTTAAAACCCGGATTGTTGGCATAAAATGGGAGTACTTTGAGTTTATAAAAATGGTGAATCAGTTTACATGTTAATGAAAGTCTAAGAGTATGTTGAACTTGCCTATGCTAGTTGTGATAGCCTTTGTTGTGCAAGTTTTGTATTTCTATGCTACCGCGTCTCTCGATGGAGGGTCGGCTATCTGGTTGTTTACTTGGACGTACCGGCAGTGACAGAGGATTCCACGGGTATGCTTCCATTGTGATTGATCATTGGTCATGCTTATACGATGATGGATTCCGGGGCATGCGACCAGGATGCGGGTTAAACTCCCGGTATGTTATTATTGTTACATGGACATGTCTGCACCGATTAAGGAATTTCGGGGGCATGCGGCCATGCAGCAGGTTAAACTCCCGGTATATTATTATTCCATGGGCTAGCTCCTCATGAAGACATGTACCCGAGATGAGGGATGCCACGGGCATGTTATATACGATTATTACTCCATGGACTAGCTCCTCATGAAGACATGTACCCGAAATGAGGGATGCCACGGGCATGTTATATACGATTATTACTACATGGACTAGCTCCCCATGAAGACATGTACCCGAGATGAGGGATGCCATGCATGTTATATATATATATATATATATATATATATATATATATATATATATATATATATATATATATATATATATATATATATATATAATAAAGTGATGTAGATGCCACGCGTCACGTGGTTATATGTTACACCACGCTACAGTGATGGAGGATTCCACGCGGGAGATATATATTTGTATTTTATATGTACGCAGAAGCGGTGAGGTAGGATGCCACTAAAAGTCACATGATTATGATTTATATCATAGGCTGGCGATGAGGAAGAGTTCCACGCATGATTGATATTGCGGTGTGAGACCCATGGTTATATTTGAGTGAGGACTTTGAGGCGTAAGTCCCCGACTTGACATCGCCTTATATATTGTATCGTAGTTTGTTATCATACATGTCTCTGCTTTATATAGACTATTATGATTTCATTACGCATTTTCGTTCACATACTGTACTGTTATCGACCTCCTTCGGCCGCGCTCATGTCGCAGTAGGTACACCTGCTATTGATCCTCGCCATAGGATCACAGATCTGCATTTTGGGAAGCCCGCTTCTCCGAGGCTTATCTTTTGGTATGATTCCCGAGATTGTAGGTTCTTGTACATTCGGGGTACGGCGGGCCCCGTCGTCATAGTTGTTATAAAAACTCTTAGAGGTCTGTAGTACTGTTGTGAGTTGGGCTTTTAAAGGATGTAACTGCTCAGATTTTGATATATCTGCAGAAAGGTGACCGTTTTGGTTAGCCTGTTTCTTATTTCATATTGTTTCATGTCTATGAGTTTTTATTTCCGCTGATTTTCTCTGATGTATTACCACTAGGGTGTCCGGGGTAAGGCACCAGTCGCGGGCCCGAAGTCGTGTCGTGACAGAAACATTGAGATTTAGGTTGTAAATTGTTTATATAAGAATGTTGAAATATGAAATTGAATTTGGAAGAGTTATGGAATTATGTTGTCGGACCAATTTGAAGACTACTTTATGTGCATCGGATTGGAGTGTTGTGATGAAATTCTTATCACTAATTGCATGTTGCGAATGGAGACGTAGCCATGATAATTAAGAGATAATTATTTTATGAAGGAATTACATGAGGAATTGGAATTTTAAGAATTAGAAGAGGAAGTTTTGGAATTACAACATGTTGATATGACCAAAAAGTTGATGGAAATTATTGAACATTATGGTAATGTATCACGAGCTGAATTAGTGTTTAAATATAAGTTACAAATACACATATGTATTGACGTAGTTACCTAACATGTCTTGAAAAGATTAAGGTGTTAATTTTATATTCTTGAATTGGCGATGTTGTTAGAAGATTGGATTGCTCCCATGAATAATTCTAACGTAACTAAATGATTGACTACTATGAGAAATAAATGTAGTAGTTGTATTGGTTATTGAAGTTGTTAAATGGAATAATTACAAAGAGAAGGTATGCGCACTAACGACGTAAATGGAATGTTTGAGATAATTTTGACTACATATTGAAATGATAGTGATTATTGGTTTGATTTGGATTGTTGGTTGGATTTGAATTGTTGGTTGATTTGGATTATTGGAAAATTGTGGATACGCAAATAAACAGAGGAAATGCTGCCTAAATTTCTATAGAAATAGGAAGTCGCTATTCGATATAACTTACGTTAGGGACAGTAGAATTGACGAACGTATTATCATTGTTATAGGTTGACATACTAGACGAGACATATCTTAACGTTAAGTTGATTAGTTCGCCTAAAAGGTATGTGAGTCTATCCTTCTTTCTTTTTGGCATGATTTTGTGAATCTTTTTTCTTTCATTTGGCATGAATATTATACAAGAGATTATACGGCGGACGTGCATGATTTCTTCACAGTCTCATTCTTAGTAATATGATTTATGAAAGTACATGTGATTTTCTAGTAGAAAGTTTATTTAATGATTTCAATGAGATCCAGGAAATGATTTAAATTGCATACAGTTGCTCATGATATCTACTCGTGGTAAGAGTCATTCTCTACTTCACTGCGTCCCGGGCCGGACAGATTCGTGCACATATATCAGGATGATTCACCGCGTCCCTCACTAGAGGTCCGGGCAGTTTATGTATACATATATGATGATTCCACGGACAGACATTCGTGATGCGCATACGAATACGTGACAAGATATTTCACCGTCCCCTTACCAAAGGGTCGGACAGTTTAATCATTTACTTATATCTGATGATTATATGGTTAAACATTCATGCTTTCTGGTATGACTCTCATTCTCTTATGACACGGCTGACTCTCTACTTTATATGGCACATTTATGATCTTATTTGCAGTATTTCATGTTTACATACTCAGTAAATTATTTCGTACTGACCCCCCTCTCCTCGGGGGGCTGCGTTCATTCCCGCAGGTACAGGTGATCGGTTAGGTGATCCTCCAGTTTAGGACATCTACCCGCTGCTAAGGAGCTCCCTTGTTTCGGAGCCAGTTATTTTGCTACTGATCTTTACATTCCAGACTTATGTATATTTTGGGCACGACGGGGCCCTGTCCCGTCATATGTTAGTAATGTACTCCTAGAGGTCTGTAGACAGTGGTGGGGTGGTTGTATGTACTTTTGTTTTGGTTTGCAACGTTGCTCTACTCTGTGTTGGGATGTTCCCGGATATACCTGTTGTTATCTAGTGGCAGCCTTGTCGGCTTGCTTGTATATATTGTGTTGGTTGATTGCGACTCCCTCGGGAGACAGGTTCATTCACGTGTAAGGTCGCCTTGTCAGCTTGCCTACGTGGACAGGGGTTATCATTGCAGTGTTATGCTGCCAAAATTTCTATAAATCCCGGTATTAAATGGATTAAGTGTGACAGGTCAGTAATGACGTCCAATTAGGACATTTAGTCGCGGCCCGTCGGGTCGGGTTGTGACAGAAGTGGTATCAGAGCAGTTAGTCCTCGGAATGTCTACAGACCGTGTCTAGTAGAGTCTTGTGTATGGGTATGTTGTGCACCATACTTATACGCAGGAGGCTGCGGGACATTTAGGATTGGTTTCTACTCTTTCATCTCGTAGATTGTGCAATAGAGCTATGTCATTAGGATATACTCCCCCCTCTTCCTTATAATTAATGTGGTTGCAACTATGTTCCAAAAGAAAGCGACAATGGCTCGGAAAGGAAATCAGAATTTTTCGTACTTGACTAAGTGTGTCAAGCCATAAGGGAAGTGAAAGGATTTGAATAGAAGTATGAGGACCATGTTTGGAGATACTAGGTCAACGTCAGGTAATGTAACTCATCAGAATCTTTTACGTACCGAATAAGTTAACCATTCATCACTTAAGGGATGATATCGTCAAGGATTGGAACTAGGAGCAATGTCTGAGATTACGTATGTGTACTGGACTATGTTGGAATTATGAAAAAGTACGACAAGTAAGAAATGAGTGAACAAGTGTTAAAAGAAATGAAGTTATTTATAATCACAAGTAGTAAAGAGATCTCTTTCAGACCATGAATGAGGAGTCGACTTGTGAAATGAATTGCAGTAGTCTCTATCTTACGAATTGGTACTCTGTTATGCTACGTTATCTGCTCTATAGTTACAGTGATTGAACTTTTCCTTCCAAAGATAGAAAATGAAGTTTAGCCTCCAATTAAATTTTGGGCTCTAATTGTTAGAATCTGTGACGATTTTATGGTATATCATGTTGCTGGACTATGTGAAGGTAGGAAACGGCAAAAGAACATTGTTCTCATGTAAGAATAAGAAGGGGCTATTACTTCTGGAATAATAAGATTGATATAAAAGAATGAAAGCATTTTTCTTACTTTGGACCGAATGAAGTATTGGACATAGGGATTAATTGAGTTTCTTTCGCAAATGACATAGAACTTGGGAATGATAAGCGTCCCATTAGTGTGTAGTGGTGTCAAGCATTTTAAATATCGTAACCTCTGGAGTTCATATTTTTAGTTAAGAAGTTATTTGAAGGATTGGTAACCAAGGTATGTATTCACGCTTTAATGCATCGTTCACGCAGAATGCTAAGATGGTGTTATTTGGTCTCTTGGAACCAAAGGTTAAAAAGGGAAGAAACTCATAATACCTCGCTTAACTTGTGTAGTGGGTGATCTTTTAAGGACTAATCTTACAGAGCATCCAAATGGAGGAATAGGGTTATTGTGGAGGCCTCATTTCTATGAGGTAGATATTAAATCGCATGCATAATTGATACAATGCGGGGTAACACTTAGGGGTACAAAGAAAAGTTTCCATATGACATTAGTGTATGCGTTTAATGATGTGGCTCTTAAATGGGAAATGTGGATAGATATTGGAAGGTTACATGGCCAGATACAAGGACCATGGGCAATAATGAGTGATTTCAACTGGGCATTTAAATTGAATAGAAGATTGAAGTGTCATGTCGCTAAGACTGAGATAAGGGATTTTAAGCAGTAGGTAGCGGATTATGGTGAAATGAGTGGCAAGCAGGGTGTATAACAGCACTTACTAATTAAGAATGAGATGATAACCTACATGTTTCTAAGGTGTCTTTCATGAAACCAGGCCTATATGAACATTCTCATGGGTTAATTGGATGAGAAGTAGGCATAAAGACTTAGTATAAGTTTAGATACTTTAAATAGCGGGCGTTGAACTCGAATTTCTACTGCACTATAATGTAAGGATGGAAAACAGATAAGAGAGGTACAAAGATATAGATGAATTCAACGAAGTGATAATAGATACTCAGTGGGATGTAGCCAAAGTGACAAATGTTGACGCAGCCAAAGACATAACTGAGTTAGTAAGTCCAACGAGAGGATAAAACAAATGCCACTTGAGGAGACAAACGGTAATAATACAAATAAGGAGGAACAAAGAGATACTGGAGAAGAATATGGAAATAAATAGAATAAGGAAGACGACGATGGTAAGGTGGTAGAAGTAAAACAACTCATTAAGGACCCACAATTGATAGAAGAATCAAAAGCAACTCTTACTACTAAAGAACAGGTTGAAGGAGCTTTTGTAGCAGCAAAAGTTAATGAGGAGCGGAATGTTGACAAGAGACAGGAGGTGTGTACCAATGGTAACAACTCTAATAATAGTAACGCAGTAATATTAAAGGAAGATTGGACAATGATGTCCAATGTGGAGCAGAACAAGGCAGTGGAAGCGGATATGTCTATCCTAAATATATTGATCAGTAGAGAAACTTAATCTGAGATAATATGAGGGATGATTAACATGACAAACTTAAGAACTCACTGGGGAAGAAGTTACATGAACTAGGTAGATATACTATGGTAAATGCAAAGAGTGATGCATTGGGAAGGTTGTCTCTGGGATAGTTTATACTATATTGTCGCATTTATACGCGGATCCTTGGCTAGTTTATGGGGATTTCAATGTTATTATAAATGGAAGGGAGACAATAGGCAGTCTTCAGATAAATCCTGCAGAGCGTGAGGATCTTTGCATTTGGCACTAATTCATGTTAAATGTTTGAAACTGATTTAAAGGGAGTTTTTTTAAGTAGTGGAATAAGAGAGTCGATAATGACTATACTTTTAAAAGGTTCGATAGAATGTTAGCAAACATTTATTTTAGCTTGGTTTGGACAGAATATGAAGCACTATTTTAAGCGCTAAATCAAAATTGACACATTGTTGTTGATTAAGATGATTTTGTTTCTTTTATACCGAAACTGAAGAATGTCAAGACTGCCCTATTATTATGGAGTAAGGAAACTTTTGAAGGTATTGTTAGATTTAAAGAGGAGTTGTTTGAATAATTTCCAACCGAATCAAATAGAATGATTATACAAAGAGTTAAGACAAACTTTAAAAGAGGATGAAGAAGCTTCTGGCCATTTGATCAATAAAATGAGAGTTCTGTTTATATGCATGCTAAGACTCCTAGTAACTTGATTCAGCAAGAAAAATGTATTACTGGTTTCACAAGGGAAACATTTTCATTCATGTATTGAAGATGTCCAATATTACATGTTAGAAAGAGGAAGATAGATTATGCTTGAATTAATTAAGAAGATTAAAGACAAGTTACAGGCTTGGGAAGAAATATTGTTGTCACCATGAGGTAAAGCAGTGTTGATTACTAGTGTGTCACAAGTGTGCCTATACACATATTGTCTGCTTTAAGACTTGCAAAATGTGTGATCAAAGATATACATACAAATAGTTGTAATATTCTTCTGGTGTATAGTAAGGATGATGTTAAGGCTAGGCATTGGTTTACATGGTTAACAATGGACTTGCTTAAGGATGATAGTGGATTGGGGTTCAGATCTCATTTTGATATATCAAGGCATTCTGTGAAAAACTATGGTGGAGATTTAGGACCACCAACTCTCTATGAGCTAACTTTCTAGGGAACAAGTACGCTAAGAAGCATTACCCTCAATATGTGCAATGGAAAGAGGGTCCTCAGGCCTTGAAAATGATTCTTGAGGAAAGGGATAACATTAAACAAGAAATATAGTGGGAAACAAGGAGAGGTTTGCATTGATAATCGCACCAATTGAAAACATTACACTATGTACTACTATCAGAGTTTCTTATTGAAGAAATGGTGGAAGATGTCAAAGAACTGCTACGTGGGGATTGATGAGGTTTGTCAAGGCTAGGGCAGTATCTACCAGATGACATTGTCTCACATGTCACTACCTACTTGGTATATACCCTGTGGATAATCCTTGGTGGATAATGACAAGTTCTAGTAAATTTAATGTGTCAAGTGCATGAGATTTATTGAGATAAAGATCATATCCTTCTGAGGTATATAGGTAAATGTAGGTTAAAAGAATGTCATTCAAGGTATATTTCTTCCTATGAACGGTGTGGAAATTTAAAATTTCAGTGGATGAAGTGTTGCAAAGTATGGGAATTAATATAGTATCAAGATGCTGCTGATATAATGTTTTACATCAAGAAATGATAGTCACTTGTTTCTTACAAGCGGAGTTTGTCAAATTTATACGGAGCTATTTTAACAACGCATGGTATACCCATGAATTGTCGCCACGTTAAGCATGTCGTGCATATACGGTGGGCACTACATGCCATTACAAATCAAGCAGTGTACAAGGTAGTATCAGCTATAATATTGTGGCAAATTTGAAAATGAAGGAATATAGTACTGCATGGAGGCTCTTTAACTTTGTTCAAGGTGTTACATGAGATTCAGTTGAATATTCACAGGTAATTTGATTCCTTACTTAACTATTTTGAATCGTGAATTGCATGTGTGTTATATTGTGGCCCCGTGAGGCATCCGTTGGTTTGTCGGATATAGGTTGATAGGCATAGTTATAAAGGAGACTCACAAATTTTCCTAGCGTGAGGTTTATGATGAACATTCGAGGACGAATGTTTCTAAGGGGAAGGATGTTACACCTCGTAAGTTAAGACGATACTTAAAAACTTCATTAAGGAATTAAGATTTGAATATTGATTATATAGTATGGTTATATATGCTAAATCCAGAAGTTAGTACTTGATATTCCAAAAAAATCGTTACTACGAAATGTTAACGGAAATGAAAAGTGATCGTTATATATTTTCTCATTAAGGATTAGTAACATATTATGAGAATTACGACATGGAGAATACGAGGTCTTATGGAATTTTCGGAGATTAAAAGAAGTGAGATTAAGATTTATTACTTGGGGGATGAAATTAACTTAAGAAAACAATTAGGGACCAATGTGTATTTATATAAAATAATTTTCAGATTTCTTATTAAAACTAAAAAACTTCTTCATCTTCCACTTCATTCAAACAAACTCTCACTCAAATCCTCTCCTCTCTTAGCCAAATATTCACCCATGCCATAGTCAAATTGAAGACTTAATCCACTCCCTTTCTAAGGATTGAATCCATCTACAATTCTAAGCCAAAAGTTTAGCACCAAAACAAAGGAGTGGCACTGTTCATCGCCCAGTTTTTAGCCCAAATTTTATAATTTTTGGAATGAATTTTGTTGAGGAAAAATATGTTAGAATGTTGGGGGTAACATTGTACAACACATGCATGTTAATTTAAAGTGGAAAAGTGAAAGATTGGGCAAGCAATTGCGGCAGAAAATCAGAAAACTGCTTGGCAGAATTTTGGGCAGATTTTTAGTCAACTTTGGAGGGGTATATCTCCTAGTATATTAGGAGTTTTTTGGTGTTTCAAAAGCCTAAAATGAAGTTCGTCGAGTCTGGTTTCCAAATCAATAAACCACTCGTCGATGGGACACCGGAGTAGTGAGTTATGGACGTTACAGGTTCAGCTGACGAAGCAGTGACTACAAATCGGGACTGTTTTGGGGACTAAATTAAGGTATGAAAATTCTTCCTTCCATGCTATAATTGAAGTTGCATGTTGCCGTAGTTGAAGTATTGTGTTATGGTTGCTAATTTCATGCTACAAATTGGAAGGAAACATTGAGATTTAGGTTGTAAATTCTTTATATAAGAATGTTGAAATATGAAATTGAATTTGAAAGAGTTATGGAATTATGTTGTCGGACCAATTTGAAGACTACTTTATGTGCCTCGGATTGGAGTGTTGTGATGAAATTCTTATCACTAATCGCATGTTGCGAATGGAGACGTATCCTTGATAATTAAGAGATAATTATTTTATGAAGGAATTACAAGAGGAATTGGAATTTTAAGAATTAGAAGAGGAAGTTTTGGAATTACAACATGTTGGTATGACCAAAAAGTTGATGGAAATTATTGAACATTAAGGTAATGTATTACGAGCTGAATTAGTGTTTAAATATAAGTTACAAATACGCATATGTATTGAGGTAATTACCTAACATGCCTTGAAAAGATTAAACTGTTAATTTTATATTCTTGAATGGGCGATGTTGTTAGAAGATTGGATTGCTCCCATGAATAATTCTAACGTAACTAAATAATTGACTACTATGAGAAATAAATGTAGTAGTTGCCTTGGTTATTGAAGTTGTTAAATGGAATAATTACAAAGAGAATGTATGCGCACTAACGACGTAAATGGAATGTTTGAGATAATTTTGACTACATATTAAAATGATAGTAATTATTGGTTTGATTTGTATTGTTGGTTGGATTTGAATTGTTGGTTGATTTGGATTATTGGAAAATTGTGGATACGCACATAAACAGAGGAAATGCTGCCTAAATTTCTATAGAAATAGGAAGTCGCTATTCGATATAACTTACGTTAGGGATAGTAGAATTGACGAACGTATTATCATTGTTATAGGTTGACATACTAGACGAGGCATATCTTAGCATTAATTTGATTAGTTCGCCTAAAAGGTATGTGAGTCTATCCTTCTTTCTTTTTGGCATAATTTTGTGAATCCTTTTTCTTTCATTTGGCATGAATAATATACAAGAGATTGTATGGCGGACGTGCATGATTTCTTCAGTCTTATTCTTAGTAATATGAGTTATGAAAAGTACTTGTGATTTTCTAGTAGAAAGTTTATTTAATTATTTCAATGAGAGCCAAGAAATGATTTAAATTGCATACATTTGCTCATGATATCTACTTGTGCTAAGAGTCATTCTCTACTTCACCGCGTCCCTGACCGGACAGATTCGTGCACATATATCAGGATGATTCACCGCGTCCCTCACTAGAGGGCCGAGCAGTTTATGTATACATATATGATGATTCCACAGACAGACATCCGTGATGCGGCATGCATACCTGTGACAAGATATTTCATCGCCCCTTACCAAAGGGTCGGACAATTTATTCATTTACTTATATCTGATGATTATATGGTTAAACATTCATGATTTCTGGAATGACTCTCATTCTCTTATGACACAGTTGACTCTCTACTTTACATGGCACAGTTATGATCTTATTTACAGTATTTCATGTTTACATACTTAGTACATTATTTCTTACTGACCCCCCTCTCCTCGGGGGGCTTCGTTCATACCCGCATGTACAGGTGATCGGTTAGCGACCCTCCGCCAGGACATCTACCCGCTGCTAAGGAGCTCCCTTGTTCCGGAGCCAGTTATTTTGGTACAGATCTTTACATTCCAGACTTATGTATATTTTGGGCACGACGGGGCCCTGTCCCATCATATGTCAGTATTGTACACCTAGAGGTCTGTAGATAGCGCGGGTGGTCAGATGTACTGCTTTGGTTTGCAACGCTGCTCTACTCGTGTCGATGTTCCTGACATACATGTTGTTATCTATCGCAGCCTTTGTCGGCTTGCTTGTATATATTGTGTTGGTTAATCGACTTCTGAGACAGGTTTATTCACGTGTAAGGCCTCCTTGTCAGCTTGCCTACGTGGATAGGGTTATCATTGCAGCGTTATGCTGCCGAAATTTCTATAAATCCCGCTATTAAATGGATTAAGTGTGACAGGTCAGTAATGACGTCCAATTAAGACGTTTAGTCGTGGTCCATCGGGTCGGGTCGTGACACATACAATACTTCAAACGGGGCCATTTGTATACTAGAGTGAAAACTGTTGTTGTAGAAAACTCAATTAGACACATATGGTCCAACCAGCTGCCCTGAAAATCTAACACACAAGATCACAATATGTCCTCAAGTATTTGAATTGTTCGCTCAACTTGCCCATCTGTTTGTGGGTGAAAAGTCATGCTCAACTTAACTTTTGTCCCGAGACCCTACTGGAAACTTTTCCAAAAGTGTGCGGTGAACTAAGAACCCCTATCCGAAATAATTTGTAATGGAATCCCGTATAACCGCACAATTTCCTTGACCGGTAGGAAGTGGGCTGACTTTGTAAGCCGATCTACAATCACCTATCTAGAATCATACCTTTCTCGAGTTTTCGGTAGACCAGTTACAAAATTCATATGAATCGCCTCTCATTTCCACACAGGGACACCAATGTCCTGAAGTAGTCCGTCGGGTTTTTGATGTTCAGCTTTTACCTGTTGACATGTAATACACCTTCCGACAAACTCCGCAACATCTTTCTTCATTCCGTCCCACCAGTAATTTGCCTTGAGGTCCTGATACATTTTTGTTGACCCTGGATGAATGGAATATCTTGTGTTGTGACCCTCATCTAAGATTTTCCTCGTTATATCTTTTACCTTAGAAACACACAACCTACCCTTATGCCGAAGGGTACCGTCATTTTCTCCTAATGTAAACTGTGAAGGTTTTCCCTGTTAAATCCTTTCCCGAAATCTAACAAATTTTGTATCCTTAGATTGACTTTCTTTTATTTTTGCAGCTAAGGCAGACTGAGAGGTATCATGCACCGCCACCCTGCCTTAACCGACCTCAGTTAAACTAACCCCGAGGTTTCCCAATTCTTGTACCTCACGAACAATACCTCTATTTTGTATTGTCAAGTGGGTCAAGATGCCCATTGATATCCTACTGAGTACGTCAGCCACCACGTTAGCTTTTTCAGAATGGTAAAGAATGCTAAGGTCATAATCCTTAAGCAACTCTAACCATCTTCTTTGTCGGAGATTCAAATCCTTTTGCGTGGTTATGTACTGTAAACTCTTATGATCTGTAAATATACCTACATGTACACCATACAAATAGTGTCTCCATATTCGTAAGGCAAACACTACCGCGGCCAATTCCAAGTCATGAGTTGGATAATTCTTCTCATGTATCTTCAATTGTCGAGATGCATATGCAATCACTTTTCCAAACTGCATCAAAACACATCCTAACCCAACACTAGAGGTGCCACAATAGACTATGAACCCTTCTTGTTCCGATGGTAAGGCTAGAACTGGTGCAATAGTTAATAACTCCTTCAGTTTCTGAAAACTCGCTTCACATGCTTCTGACCACTGGTACTTAATCGATTTCTGAGTCAACCGAGTCAAGGGGGCAGCAATACCAGAAAAAACTTTTACAAATCTTCTATAATACCCAGCCAAACCCAAGAAACTTCTAACTTCTGTCGGAGTGGTCGGTTTTGGCCAGTTCTTCACTGCTTCTATCTTTTGGGGGTCTACCATAATTTCCTCCCTTGACACAACATGACCCAAGAATGCTACCTTTTCCAACCAAAATTCACACTTTGAAAATTTAGCATATAGTTTCTCTTGTTTTACGACTTGAAGCACTATCCTCAGATGCTCTTAATGTTCTTTAACACTCTTGTTGTTGGGGCGTTGGTTAACCCGAAAGACATGACCAAGAATTCATAATGGCCATATCGGGTTCTAAAAGCTATTTTGGATATATCATCAGGATTTATTTTCAGCTAGTGATATCCCGAGCGAAGGTCAATCTTGGAGAAATAGCTAGCTCCTTGAAGTTGGTTAAAAAGATCATCGATTCTTGGTAACGGGTATCGGTTCTTGGTCGAGACCTTATTGAGTTGTCGATAATCGATGAACATTCAGAGCGATCGCTCTTTCTTCTTCACAAAAAGAACCGGTGCACCCCAAGGGGAAACACTAGGCCTTATAAGGCCTTTATCCAGAAGATCCTTCAACTGTTCTTTTAACTCCCTCAATTCTGATGGGGCCATTCGATATGGATGAATGGAAATGGGTCTTGTACCCGGAATTAATTCTATAGCGAATTCCACTTCTCTATCCGAAGGAAGGCCTGGAAGATCTTCAGGGAAGACCTCCGGAAAATTCCGAGCGATAGGGACACTATGAACTTCGGGAGACTCATTTTGGGTATCCATTATACTGGCCAAATTTGCTTACTCCACTTCTTGGTTTCTTAATAACTTTTGAGCCCTAAGGTAGTAAATAAGCTGACGCGAGGACATTCCAATCCTACCCTTTATAACAATCTCCGATTCCCCAGGAAAAGATAATTTCACTATCTTTCGCCGACAATCCAACATGGCATAACATACTGACAACCAATTCATACCCAAAATGATGTCGCAGTCTACCATATCAAGTAGTACTATGTTTACTATTGTTCCTCTGCCATTCACTTCTAATGGAAAAATTTTAACTACCCGAGAGGCCCCTACTGGTGTCATAACCTCAACAGGTTCACTTAGACGGGAAGGTTTTACGTGTAAATTCTTAGCATAACCCATTAATACCTATGAAAATATAGAGCCGAAATCGTATAATCCAAATGCAGAAATACTCGAGACCAGCAAAATACCTGTGACCACCGCATTAGATGCTTCTGCCTCATTCCTCTGGGCAAAGAGTAGAGCCGGTTAGAATTTTTGGGTTCTTGACCTCCCTGATTCTGGCGGGACTGGTTTCTCTGATTTCCCTTGTAGGAAGTTATGGTTGCTTCTGACCTCCCCTGAATAGACGGAGTTTGAGTTCCCTTTTAGCAATCTCTGGCATAGTGGCATGATTCTCCACAGTTATAACATGCTTTCATTAAGAGCGAACATTCTCCAACGTGTTTCCTATAACATTCTCATGTGTTAGGGTTGGTGGCCTTTTCCTTGCTACTTTGGTGAGTAAACCAACTATTACCCTTAGGCTTGAAATGGGACTGGCCCACAGACTGGTTCGACCTTGAAGATCCCTTACTAACCTCCTGGTTTTGACTCTGATTAAATGATCTTGACGATCAAAGCCTCTTCGGCGAATACTCTCGTTTTGCTTTAGCAAAACTTTCTACCATCATTGCCATGTCGACGATCTAAAGGTGCGTCCGATCATAGACTAATGCACTGCCCTTTCTGCCAAGTTCAGGTTTAAACCCTCAACAAATCTTTTGACCTTCTCCCTTTTCATAAGAATAATGCGCGCAGATGTCAACAATCGCATGAAGTGAATATCGATTCTTACACATCATGGTCTCCTCGCTTCAACTTTTTAAACTTACGCCTGAGCGCTCTTTTCGAGTGTTATGCATGTACTTTTCAATGAATGCAGCTCTGAACTCCCCATATGTCATCGGTGGTGACATCGGGGAATGATTTCTTCTAATATTTTTCCACCACACTCTTGTGTCATCCATAGTTTATCGTTGCACATCCCCTTCTACAATCCTTCAAGAAGGTAGTACGAGAACTAAGCCTTTGAAAAGACTCAAGATAGGCACGAGAAGAGTATGAAAGAAGTGAAATTGTTTAGGATGTTATTCCGTTCACTTATTACTAAGGTGGAGCGCACACCGTCGCAATAAGTAATCGTTCAAACATCCAACACAAAGAAAGTTCCTAGAATCTTTTAACCTGGTTTAGCTTTGATACCAACTTGTCACGCCCCGACTTTTCTCAAGTCTTTAGTTAGGGCGTGATGGCACCTGGATAATTATTACTTTCCAAGAGTACCAATAATGCTCTTTATTTTGAAATTCAGATGTGTATATTAAATGTGGAAGTAGTATCAATAATAACAGTAAAGAAATCTGTTTATGAATTTAAATAAAACATAACGCGAGCTCATGCTCGTGCAAATACTATTTCTACATAGACGTAATGATAGTGATTATTCTAAGTTTGAAATGAGACAATCCCACACGGGCATTTCCCGAGATACTGAAACTGAACCCTTCAACTACATACTATACGTGACAAGTACCAAGTCCGAAGCAATGGATTAGGTACGACTAAGAGGTTGCGGGACGATCGCTAGCCCTGATATGAAGCCTTTCCTCTATCACGCTTTCCTGAAACATGTTAAATAAAGAGTCAGCCCTACCATCCGGGGCTGAGTGAGAACCTTACCCTGCAATTCAAAGTAACCTCAGAATATTCCAAGTGCAATCACATTATAACATAATAAGCATGTTGCAAAAACATACAACACCTTTATCATACAAGTATGCAACATCTTCTCTCCACTACTTATAGAAATTCTTAACTTATCTAACATTTTACTTTATCATGTATCATACGTTAAGACATTCCCTTGCATTTATACACTTGTTGCATTTACATATTCGTGAACACGTATTCACTTTATATATTTATTGTGGCGTGCAACCCGATCCAATGTATTTACATATTTGCGAACACGTATTCACTTTACATATTTGTTGTGGCGCGCAACCCGATCCAATGTATTTACGTATTTATGAATATGTATTCACCTTACGTTTTGTTGCGGCGTGCAACCCGATCCATTATATTTATATATTTGTAAACACGTATTCACTTTACATATTTATTGCGGCACGCAACCCGACCCAATGTATTTACGTATTTGTGAACACGTATTCACTTTACGTTTTGTTGCGGCGTGCAATCTGATCCATTATATTTACATATTTGTGAACACGTATTTACTTTACATATTTGTTGCGGCGCGCAACCCGACCCAATGTATTTACGTATTTGTGAACACTCATTCACTTTACGTTTTGTTGCGGCGTGCAACCCGATCCATTATAGTTACATATTTTTCCCTTTTTTTTACATTTTGTCTTTCATACTTGTAATGGTTATAACTTTTCAACCGTAACTCCAACGAAGGTGTTTCTTACGCTGAAACTAGGTAAGACGGGAATATTGCACTGTACCAAATTTTATTTGAAAATACTTTGGGTAACTAGCACAAATTTATCCGTAAAACAGCCACATGAAATTTGTTTCGCCAGAATTTCTATTAAACAGGACCAAATTTTAAAATAGTCATAACTTCGAATCCGTAAGCCCGTTCGAGCCCCGAAAAATATCACAACGACGAGAACAGAGAGTTATATTTCTCTATGTGAACCATCCACTCAGATTCTGTACCATTTGGTACAGTTTTCCACATTTATGTACTGCCTTCCCGGATTCCGATAGGTCCGAGACAGAAACTTCAAACTATAATAACTCTCAACCCGTATGTCTGTTATATCCCCTATTTGGTTCAATATGACCTTCACATATAGATCTACAACACTTCCAAATTTCACCAAATTCTAACAAGTATAACCTAGTGAAAACAGGTTGTAAAGTACTGCCTTCCCGAGTTTCATTCAATCCGAGGCAGATATTTTATACAGGGATAACTCTCAATCTGTAAGTCGGATAGACCTCCGTAAGGTCATAAAATGTCAATAACAGACAAATCTAGAACTTTCATTTAGAACAAATTTTCATATTCTTCATCGATTTGTACAGTTTTACGTTTTAGCGTCCTGTCCTTCTGGATTCATATAAATCCGAGGCAGAAACTTTAAACTATGATAACTCCTAAATTGTAAGTCCGTCTTATCCCCTATTTAGCTCAATCTGATCATAACATAGAGGTGTACAACACTTCTGAATTTCATTCAATTCTAAGAAGTATAACTTATTGAAAACAATTCATAAATTTTATGACTCATCTAGTTTTTTAAACAATCAAAAGTGCATGATTTCTTTTCAACATTCTTATTCTAACATGTATTGAACTTAGAATAAAGGATTTTATCAAGAATTTCTGAGTGATAAAACTCACCTTGTAAGTGTGAAAATGATTGTTGTTCGGTTGCTAAAAGTGACCCTTGCTCCCTAGTACAATGTATAAGTAGAAGTGTTTCTATAACCTATGGGAGGTGGAAAGGGTAAGAGTTGAGGGGAATTAAGAGGAGGGGTAAGGGGGAATGGATGTTTTCAGTCCCTATACAACCAGATTAGCATGTTAGTAATGTAGATAACTTAGTAATGTAGATAACTAAGTTACATTTCCAAGATTAATTAGCACATTAGTAATGTAGATAACTTAGTAATGTAAATAACTAAGTTACATTTTCAAGATTAATTAGCACGTTAGTAATGTATCTGATACTAAGTTACATTTCCGATGAGAAGAAGTAATGCTTCATTTTTCCACTGTGGACATATAGCATATTACTACCACTCTTTTAATTAACATAATCCAATACTGACCACTACTAAGAGATGTAGTGTGTTACTACCACCTTTTGTATATAGATTTTTTTTCTTATTTAAAGTAAAAAGAAATTTTCTGGATTTACATTCTCTTCTCCTTAAGCAACATTCGTCCTCGAATGTGACTAAGGTCGTAACACATGCATATAAACACGCAAATAGCACACATATGAAGTACTATGTAACACATTTTTTTATTACCTTATTCAAAGAGGAATGAGTATTTGACTTTCATCGCGTCTTCGGCTTCCCAGGTGGCTTTCTCTGTGGAGTGATTCCTCAATAGGACTTTCACGGAAGCAATATCTTATTTCTAAGGCGCTGAACCTTTCTATCAAGTATTTCTACCGGAGCTTCTTCATATTGAAGCTCTTCATTAAGAACTATCTCCTGGGGGAGGATGATGTGACATGGATCGTGCAAGTATTTTCATAACATTGACACATGAAATACCAGATGCACTGCTTCCAGCTCTTGTGGAAGTGCTAGTTCGTAAGCCACATTCCCCACTCTCCGCAAGATCTCATATGGCCCAATAAACCTCGGGCTTAATTTCCCTTTCTTACCAAATCGCAGCACTCCCTTCATTGGGGATACTTTTAAAAATACGTTCTCCCTCTCTTGAAATTCGAGATCTCTTTTACGATGATCCGCATAAGACTTATGACGACTATGAGATGTTTTGATCTGCTCCCGAATCATCTGTTCCTTATCATTTGTTTCTTGAATGACTTCTGGTCCGAATAAATAAGGCCTCACCCACCTCGAACCATCCAAGTGGAGATCTACATTTCCGTCCATACAATGCTTCAAACGGCCATTTGTATGCTAGAGTGAAAACTATTATCAGAGTAACTTAATTAGGGACGTTGTTGGTCAAACTAGTTTGAGTGTAGTCCAACAGGTCTATAATAACTAAGAATGGTACAGTATGTCTGTAGCCAAACGAATGATGTGTTTGTAATTCGTACATCTATGACATCATAAGTTAAGACACGTTAAATAGAAAGTCATTCAAGGGCTAACTAAGTTGAGATTGTTGCTTTCTGTCGACATAAACCCTCAAAATGAATGTGAGGTAGGCGAAGAGGCAAAATCACCTTTCTATTCCGTCAAAAGGAATAGCGAAAGAAGCACTTCTCCTCTGTGACTTAGTCACACCTACATGGGTGTTTAAAGCTTGTACAAAATAAAGGGGGAGACAAGTACATTGTGTTACGCCCCGTAATTTCAAGAGAATAAGATGAAGACGTACGAAAGGAAATAAGATTTGAATTTGGAAAGATAAGTTGGCAAAAATGTTTTAGACAGATTTTAAGTCAACTTTGGAGTGCTATATATCCCAGTATATTAAGAGTTTTTAGGTGTTTAAAAAGCCTAGTATAAAGTTCGCTGAGTCTAGTTTCCAACACAACAAACCGCTCGTCGATAGGACATCGAAGCGGAGAAGTATGGACGTTAGAAGTTCAGCAGGCGTATGGAGGAAAATATTCCAAAGGCCACGGCTCACTGCGTCTGCCTGGGGCGCGCCAGAAATCTGAAAATTTCTGAAGTTGCAGTACACAAGCGCCGAGGCGGGATTTTTCGCGAAAAAGGGGGGAAAATCAGAAGATATTTGTGTAAAGGCCTATGGGAGGGTGACAAGTGTCCCTCCCATCTTTTTTACCAAGGGAAGGTCTTATATTATGAGCAAGTCTTGAAGACTTAGTCATTTTACAAAGATTCATCCAAGGAAATTTCCTCTCCTCTTCTCTCTAAAAACTTAAAAGAAACCTTAGCCTAGTGGAATTATTGGAGAGGCGGTAAGAAGTTAAGGTGTTGATAAACTTATAGAAAGTTCGTGTGGATGATTTTGACAAGAAAATGAGTTGCGGAAAAAGGGCTAAAGTGGGCGAAATCCTAAAGGTAAAAATTCCCTCTCCTCTTGGAAATAAATTATGATACATGTAATAGTTGATAAGTGTTATAGAGTATTGGGAGCCTAAATCCGAACACGGGCTTATTAGCCATTGGAATTACAATACAAATGAATCGATAGCTATAGTTGTCGCATATTATCTAAATAAGAGATTATAGTTTTTAAAATTGGTTGCGACTATATAACATGCGAGAACGACATTATGGATTGAAAAGGAATTGGAAAAGATTTATTGTGGTTGTACCTTGTAGTCGAAAAATGACATTTAATATTGGACTGTTTTATACGAATTGTGGGGCAGAATTTTATACGTCTTGTAAGGCGTATAATCCCCTTTGATTGGTTGACATGTTGAGCCTTAAATGTGGCATGTTTGGTTATTGAATTCGGGCCTTGAAAAAGGTGGAAAAGTACATAGAAACAAAGGAAGTGCTGTCCAATTTTTCGTAGAATAAGTGACTTTGCACTTAGAATATTCTACGTTTGAAGTTAGAAGTTAATAGTGGTATTATGGTCATTGTAGGTTGACATACTATGTACGACATAATTGGACTTAGCAAGTGGATTGAACCGAAGAGGTATGTGGAACTTTCTTATCTCTTGAGCATGAGTAGTTGTAAACGTATGGTACGGTAGACGTACGAGATTTAAATGAATTTAGTTTCATTTGATATCCTTGACTTGTTTTAAGGATGTCCAAGTTGGTTGAGTTAGAGAATTAACTCACTTGTTTTTAAAGGATAGAAATGTCTTGGTTTCAAAAACATAAGAATGGTTTATTCTAATAAGGTAAACAAAGATATTTTGACTTAAAAATGTATAGAATACTTGATTTGGAAAGTATAGATTCCTTGAGTTATTCTAAAGCTAAGAAACTTGATTACTAAAGTTAAGAGACTTGAAGTATTTACAAAATATATGATACTTGGTTTCGAAAGTATAAGTCTCTTGGTTATAAAAAGAATGGAAGTGTCTAAAGCATAAAGTTAGTATAACGGCATTATGGGAAGTTGGTTATAATAACTTTATGGAAAGATTAAAAGAATGGTTTACTCTAGTGATGTAAATAAAGATAAATGACTTGAAATGAAGAAAGGCAAATTGATTTAGAGGCATCAATTGCTTAAAGTTTTAAAGTAAAAAGTCACTTGGTTTAGAAGCCTGTAAATGTATTTCTAAAAAGTATGGTGACTTGTCCTGAAAGGTAGATATGACCTGATACTACGGTTATGAGTATCTTAGAGTTTTATATGAAAAAGAGTCATTTTAAAAGAATAGAAGTACATAGTACTTTGGGTTAGATTCCCGGATTTTATAATGACATGTCAGTGCCTTAAGTAAACTAAAATGAGAGTGTATATGAATAAGGCTAATAAGAAGTTAGGGGAGATTTCTTAACTTGCTTATGTTAGTATGATCGGTAGTGCTTATGTTATGTATGATAAGTCGGTGGTGCATATGTTATGTATGATAAGCCGGCAGTGCTTATGTTATGTATGATAGCCGGTTGTGCTAGGTTATGTTATTCTTGCGGGGTAAACCTCCGGGTTACTACTTATTCCATGGATTTGCTACCCATGATGCGAGTGCAGCGTTTGTACTCATTGCGGGCCCACCGGGTCCATGAGGGTGAAATAGTCCTATACGGGTGAAATAGTCTCATGCGAGGCGGATGACCTCATTGCAGGTCCACAGGACCTATGCGGGTGAAATAGTCCCATGAGTAGGATTGCTTAATGATACTACGGGCGGGTGACCCTACTTTGATCATGAGCCTCCTATTTTTATGTAGTAAAGTATACACTTGTTTACCCTCATTGTTAGTAAGGCACAGTATACTGTTATTTGAGTTATCATACATGTCCCCAGCTTTATTTTTAGACTTTATGATTTCATTTCAGTACTTTCTGTTTTACATACTTGGTACATCTCAGATCGACTTTTCCTCTGAGTCGTTCATGCCGCAGGTAGGGGTAAGCAGGTGGTGGATCCTCATTCTTAGGATCACTGATCATGTGTCAGAAGCTCTCTTTCTCCGGAGGCTTGTCTTTTGGTACGGTTCTCCCTGATGTTGTAGATCTATGTACATTCAGGGGTATGGCAGGGCCCTGTCCCGCCACAATTATTATTCTTATAGGTCTGTAGTCATATTTATGGATTGGGTTGTAAGAACAAAGATGTACTGTTTTTAATTTTGGGATTTTGTATATTTCACGGAAGGTGGCCCTATCGGCTAGCCTGTTGATATTCACTGTTTAAGTATTTTTATGAGTTGTGTATGTTCCGCAGCTATTCTCTGATGTATACCTGAAAAGGGTGCCCAGGTAGGGCACCAGTCGCGGGCCCAGGGTCGGGTCGTGACAAAAGTGGTATCAGAGCAGTTAGTCCTCGAAAAATATCTACAGACCGTGTCTAGTAGAGTCTTGATTATCGGTGTGTTGTGCACCACATCTATAATCAGGAGGCTGCAGGACATTTAGGATTGGTTTCCATTCTTATCTCTCTGAGATCGTGCAGTAGAGCTGTCTTATTAGGTTGAATCCTCTCTGACCTATTCTTATGTATCAGTTATGCATCCACGGAAGGCGACCAGGGCCCAGAAGGGCAAGGCAGCAGCAGGAGCTGCTAGTGGTACGCAGAGGGTTACTAGGACTCGAGCCCGCACTATGCCCGAGGTTGTGGAGTCGTGAGTTCAGCCACGCCGACAGTATTAGAGGAGCCGAGAGCGGCCGTAGCTCCAGAGGTTCCGATACCTGAGCCTTCAATCCCGCAGCCAGGGGCAGAGTATAGAGATTACGGAGAGCAGATCAGGTTATTGACTAGCATAGTAGCAGGGCAGCTCTGGCAGGAGCAGGTAGCTAACCCTAGAGCCGACAGTTTGAAGATTCGGGATTTTCTGGGTTGTGATCCACCCGAGTTCTATGGTTCGAGATCTGAGGAGGATCCTCAGGAGTTTTTTCGACAGTTACAACGGACTATGTAGGTGCTTAAGGCCTCGGAGACGGAGTCCGTTGTGTTAGCCTCTTACCGGTTAGGCGATATTACGTTGAACTGGTTTGAGTCATGGGAGCTGTCTAGAGGTGAGGGTGCTCTTCCAGCTGTTTGGGATGAGTTCGCAGAGGCCTTCATGGATCACTTTTTGCCTCCTGAAATGAGGAGAGCCCGCGTGGATAGATTTTTGATATTGAGACAGAATGTGAGAACCATCAGAGAGTACAACCTGGATTTTAATTCATTCACCAGGTATGCGACCACTATTGTGGCTGACATGGCGGACATAGTTCACCGCTATGTGATGGGGCTAGACCGTTATATGATTATTGCATGCCTGGGAGTAGTTCTTCAGCCAGGTATGGATATTGTCAGGATGCAGGCTTATGCACAGGGGATAGAAGACAGAGAGAGAGGGGATCAGTCGGACCTAGGCCAGCCCAAGAGGGCCAGGACAGCAGGGTTTCAGAGAAATTTTCGAGGCGGACAGCCTCAGCAGCAAACTAGGTCTACATCCATCACAGAGTGGCCCTTCTTGATTTTCTGGCAGGAGGTTTGATCGGTCGGGTTATTCAGGGGGAGGTCAGGGCTCCAGGGCTTCGGGTTCCCAGAGGAACCGGGGTCCCAGTCAGATGAGGCCACCTTTACCTCGGTGTGGTCGGTGTGGTAGATCCCATCGTGGGGAGTGTCGTATTCCCCCAGGAGCTTGTTACTGTTGTGGCCAGCAGGGCCATTTGAAGAGAGATTGTCCGACCAGCGGTAGCATGGGTGGTATGGTTCAGCCGACAGGGTCAGTTGTCGGGTCTTCTTCTTCTTCTGTGGTTATGCGCCCCGGAGGGTAGGGTATTCATGGACCGGAAGGCCGCAACAGAGGTCGTGGTGGAGGTCCTAGTTCTAGCGGTCCACAGAACCGCATATATTCCTTAGCCAGCCGGCAAGACCAGGAGGCTTCCCCGGATGTCGTCACAGGTACATTATTGATTTCATGCTGTGACGTTTATGCTTTGATAGATCCAGGTTCTACCTTGTCCTATGTGTCCCCTCTTATTGCTGGTAGAATAGGGATAGAGCCGGCGTCGATAGAACCTTTTGAAGTAGCTATGCCAGTGCGTGATTCGGTGTTAGATGAGCGGGTGTATAGAGATTGCCCGGTGTTTATATATAGTCGTCAGACCCTAGCGGACTTGATAGAGTTGGAGATGACAAATTTTGACGTCATTATGGGTATGGACTGGTTGGCTTCTTATTATGCCAACGTTGACTGTAGAGACAGGTTGGTCCGATTCCAGTTTCCTGGTGAGCCAGTTATCGAGTGGAAGGGCAATACAGCGTCGCCGAGGGGTAGGTTTATTTCTTACCTCAAGGCTAGGAAGATGGTGCAGAAAGGGTACATCTATCATCTGGTTCGGGTATTCGATACAGAGGCTGAGGTGCCAGTTCTTCAGTCAGTTCCGGTGGTTAGAGAGTTTCCGGATGTATTCCCAGATGATCTCCCAGGTATTCCTCCCGAGAGGGAGATAGAGTTCTGTATTGACACGTTGCCAGACACTCGGCCTATATCTATTCTGTCATACAGGATGACACTTGCTGAGTTGAAGGAGTTGAAGGATCAGCTGAAAGATTTGCTGAAAAAAGGCTTTATTAGGCCTAGTATTTCTCCCTGGGGAGCGCCGGTTTTGTTTGTAAAGAAGAAGGATGGGACGCTGCGTATGTGTGTTGACTACAGGCAGCTGAATAAAGTAACCATCAAGAATAGATACCCCATCCCCAGGATTGATGATTTGTTTGGCCAGTTGCAGGGTGCGAGGTGTTTCTCTAAGATAGATCTGCGGTCTGGTTATCATCAGGTGCGAGTAAGAGAGGCAGATATCCCAAAGACTGCATTCAGGACCTGGTATGGGCACTATGAGTTCAGGGTGATGTCTTTCGGTTTGACCAACGCTCCAGTGGTATTTATGGACTTGATGAACCGGGTGTTCAAGCCATTTTTGGATACGTTTGTTATAGTGTTCATCGATGACATCCTGGTCTATTCGCGCACAGAGCAGGAGCATGCAGATCACTTGAGGACGGTACTTGGGGTCCTTCGGAGCTGGCAGTTGTTCGCCAAGATCTCCAAGTGTGAGTTTTGGTTGGCCTCAGTGGCATTCTTGGGGCACATTATTGGGGCTGACGGTGTTCAGGTTGATACGACAAAGATTGATGCGGTCAAGTCTTGGCCGAGACCTGCTACTCCGACGGAGGTGCGCAGCCTTCAATGGGCGAGTTATTATCGTAGGTTTGTGGAGCGCTTTTGCTTGATATCAAGACCATTGACTAGGTGACTCGAAGCGGCTAAGTTTGATGGACGAAGCTTGTGAGAAGGGCTTCCAGTTACTGAAGGAAAAGTTGACGACGACTCCAGTCTTACTCTTCCCGAGGGGTTAGAGGGCTACGTGATTTATTGTGATGCCTCGGGTATCGGACGAGGGTGCGTATTGATGCAGCACGGTAAGGTAATAGCCTATGCTTCCCGGCAGCTACGGAAGCATGAGAGGAATTACCCTACTCACGACTTAGAGTTGGCCGCAGTTATTCATGCCTTGAAGATTTGAAGACATTATTTATATGGGATTCATGTGGATATTTATACAGACCACAAGAGCCTCCAGTACATCTTCAGGCAGAGGGAGCTGAACTTGCGGCAGCGACGGTGGTTAGAGTTGTTGAAGGATTATGATATTGATATCCTATACCATCCGGGAAAAGCCAACGTGGTTGCAGATGCTTTGAGTCGTAGATCGATGGGGAGTCTGTCAGAGGTGCAGCCTGATAGACAGGACATGGTCCGTCAGATCCATCAGCTAGCGAGCCTTGGGGTTCGGTTGGTCGATACCGACGATAGTGGGATACGGGTTCGTGAGATTGCCGAGTCTTCCATTATTGAGGAAGTGAAGAGGTGACAGTATGAGGACCCAGTTATGATACGGTAGCGGGATATGGCTCTTCGAGAGGAGAAGATTTCGTTTGAGGTAGCGCCTGATGGGGTGCTAAGATTCGAGGGCAGATTGTGTGTTCACGATGTTGCAGGACTTCGTCAGCAGATTCTTGGGGAGGCACACAGTGTTCGTTACTTAATTCATTCGGGGTCGACTAAGTTGTACCATGACCTCAGATGTATGTATTGGTGGGATGGCCTGAAGAGGGACGTGGCAGGTTTTGTTGCTCAGTGTCCTAATTGTCAGCAGGTCAAGGTTGAGCACCAGAAGGCCGGTGGGCTATTGCAGGCGATTGATATTCCGACATGGAAGTGAGAGGTGATTAACATGGATTTTGTTACAGGACTACCTCGTACTCAGAGAAAATGTGATTCCATCTGGGTTATTGTAGACAGGCTGACGAAATCAGCTCATTTCCTTCCAGTCAGAACTACGTATGCGGCTAAGGATTATGCTAGATTGTATATCAGGGAGATTGTGAGACTGCACGGAGTTCCTATATCCATTATATCAGACAGAGGAGCCCAGTTTATGGCTAACTTCTAGAGGTCTTTCCATAAGGGGTTAGGGACACAGGTGAGTCTCAGTACTGCGTTTCATCCTCAGACTGACGGACAGGCAGAACGTACTATCCAGACACTTGAGGATATGCTTCGGGCTTGTGTTATTGATTTCAGGGGTAGGTGGGAGGATCATTTGCCTCTTATAGAGTTTGCTTATAACAACAGCTATCATTCTAGCATCCAGATGGCGCCATATGAGGCTTTGTATGGGCGGAAGTGTAGGTCGCCGATTGGTTGGTTCGACGTGGGCGAGGTTCAGTTAGTTGGCCCAGACTTGATTCAGCAGGCTGTGGATAAGGTGAAGCTTATCCAGGAGAGACTGCTAGCAGCTCAGAGTCGACATAAATCTTATGCACATAATCGGCGTCGACATTTGGAGTTTCAGATAGACAATTGGGTCTTCTTGAAGGTATCACCCATGAAGGGTGTGTTGAGGTTCGGGAAGAAGGGGAAACTTAGCCCAAGATACATTGGGCCTTACCAGATCGTCCGTAGAGTAGGCAAAGTTGCCTATGAGTTGGATCTGCCATCGGATTTAGAGGCGGTACATCCGGTCTTCCATGTTTCTATGTTGCGGAAGTGTATCGGAGATCCATCAAGAGTTTTCCCAGCTAGCGATGTCCATGTGACAGAGGGGCTATCGTATGAGGAGAGTCCCATAGCGATACTCGATCGCCAGGTCAGGCGACTGCGGACCAAAGATGTGGCTTCCGTCAAAGTCTTGTGGCGGAATGAAAATAGGGAGGAGATGACTTGGGAAGCGGAGGAGGACATGTTGAGGAAGTATCCTCACTTATTCTCTATGCCTTCGGGTAATTCATTTCCCTTACTTGTCAAGCTTTAATTGAAGTATTTTTGCTTAAGTGTTATTATGTGTCCACGTGTGGCATTACTGGTATGTGGGGGTTGTAAAAGGGAGACTATGTCGCTATCTATAAGATTGACTCCGAAAGAACATTCGGGGACGAATGTTTCTAAGGGGGGGAGAATGTTACGCCCCGTAATTTCAAGAGAATAAGATGAAGACGTACGAAAGGAAATAAGATTTGAATTTGGAAAGATAAGTTAGCAAAAATGTTTTAGACAGATTTTGAGTCAACTTTGGAGTGCTATATATCCCAGTCTATTAAAAGTTTTTAGGTGTTTAAAAATCCTAGTATAAAGTTCGCTGAGTCTAGTTTCCAACGCAACAAACCGTTCGTCGATAGGACAT
This sequence comes from Przewalskia tangutica, assembly GCA_029844215.1. Taxonomy (NCBI): domain Eukaryota; kingdom Viridiplantae; phylum Streptophyta; class Magnoliopsida; order Solanales; family Solanaceae; genus Przewalskia; species Przewalskia tangutica. Next base: position 114,570,504 of record CM056718.1, read on the forward strand.
CGGAGCGGAGAAGTATGGACGTTAGAAGTTTCGTGGATAGAAGTGGAGGAATAATATTCCAGTCAGGCGTCACAGCTCCACGGCGTCGTCTGCAGGGCCGCGGCGCCGTAAATCCTGAAACTTTCTGAAGTTGCAGCGCCGCGGCGCCGGCTGCAGGGCCGCGGCGCCGAGGCAGAATTTTTTGCAAAAAAAGGGGAAAAATCAGAAGATATTTGTGTAAAGGCCTATGGGAGGGTGACAAGTGTCCCTCCCATCTTTTTGACCAAGGGAACGTCTTATATTATGACCAAGTCTTGAAGACTTGGTCACTTTACAAAGATTCATCCAAGGAAATTTCCTCTCCTCTTCTCTCTAAAAACTTAAAAGAAACCTTAGCCTAGTGGAATTATTGGAGAGGCGGCAAGAAGTTAAGGTGTTGATAAACTTGTAGAAAGTTCGTGTGAAGACTTGGTCATAATATAAGATTCATCCAAGGAAATTTCCTCTCCTCTTCTCTCTAAAAACTTAAAAGAAACCTTAGCCTAGTGGAATTATTGGAGAGGCGGCAAGAAGTTAAGGTGTTGATAAACTTGTAGAAAGTTCGTGTGGATGATTTTGACAAGAAAAAGAGTTGCGGAAAAAGGGCTATAGTGGGCGAAATCCTAAAGGTAAAAATTCCCTCTCCTCTTGGAAATAAATTATGATACATGTAATAGTTGATAAGTGTTATAGAGTATTGGGAGCCTAAATCCGAACATGGGCTTATTAGCCATTGGAATTACAATACAAATGAATCGATAGTTATAGTTGTCGCATGTTATCTAAATGAGAGACTATAGTTGTTGAAATTGGTTGTGACTATATAACATGCGAGAACGACATTATGGATTGAAAAGGAATTGGAAAAGATTTATTGTGGTTGTACCTTGTAGTCGAAAAATGACATTTAATATTGGACTGTTTTATACGAATTGTGGGGCAGAATTTTATACGTCCTGTAAAGCGTATAATCCTCTTTGATTGGTTGACGTGTTGAGCCTTAAATGTGGCATGTTTGGTTATTGAATTCGGGCCTTGAAAAAGGTGGAAAAGTACCTAGAAACAAAGGAAGTGTTGTCCAATTTTTCGTAGAATAAGTGACTTTGCACTTAGAATATTCTACGTTTGAAGTTAGAAGTTAATAGACGTATTATGGTCATTGTAGGTTGACATACTACGTACGACATAATTGGACTTAGCAAGTGGATTGAATCGAAGAGGTATGTGGAACTTTCTTATCTCTTGAGCATGAGTAGTTGTAAACGTATGGTATGGTAGACGTACGAGATTTAAATGAATTTAGTTTCATTTGATATCTTTGACTTGTTTTAAGGATGTCCAAGTTAGTTGAGTTAGAGAATTAACTCACTTGTTTTTAAAGGATACAAATGCCTTGGTTTCAAAACCATAAGAATGATTTATTCTAATAAGGTAAACAAAGATTTCTTGACTTGAAAGTGTATAGAATACTTGATTTGGAAAGTATAGATTCCTTGAGCTATTCTAAAGCTAAGAAACTTGATTACTAAAGTTAAGAGACTTGAAGTATTTACAAAATATATGATACTTGGTTTCGAAAGTATAAGTCTCTTGGTTATAAAAAAGTGTTACACCCCGTAGTTCTAGGGTATGGATGTAAGGACGTATGTACGAGAATACGACATAAACATTGGAAAGGAAGAAAGATTTGATTTTCCGACGGAAAATTTTCCGGATTTTGTGAAGGAAAAAGGTTCGTTAATGGGAATTGGATTTCCAGATTTGGTATTCGGACTTCTGGGAATATATTTGAATTATGGAATTTTATTTCCGGATTTGGTCACGTGGGGCCCACGGGAGAAATTTACGGTTTTGCGGGGCCCACATTATTTTCGAGATTTTGGACATTATGGATATTTTCGGGAGATAAAATATTTTGGACGAGTAGGAGGGCGACATGTGTCACCCCATGTGGCCATAGGGCCGAAATCTAGTGGACACTTGTCCCTTGGCCGAAATGTGGAGACAAGTGACACAAGATTTTGTGGAACATGTGGATGGTGGGACCCACACACACTTGTCCCCCAATCTCACCACACACTTGCCTTGATCCTAGCCTTTGATTTCTCTATAAACACCCCCCCTTGAGTGCAAGACTTATTCATCCAACACTTAGTTTATTTCCAAGGCAAAATACTCCCTCCCCTTGTGTAGTGCTCTCGGCCATGGGCTGATTTTAGGAGCTAAAGTTGTCCAAAAATTCTTAAACTTTTAAGTATTCTTCCTTAAGGTGTTAGGAAGATTGTGAACCAAGATTTAGAAAATATTTCACACCCCTTGCCTTTGAAACCCCCCTTGGCCGAAAGTTGCCTAGTTTGAGCCTAAGGTGTTCTTCACTTTTTGGAGTTGAATCTTGAAGAGGAGTTGGTTAGGATCTTCTAAGGGTTGCTTGTAGCGTATTGGAACGTAAAGAATTGGAGCTAAGATTCCTAAGGATCGACTTTTAAGCATTGGATAATTTTGGGCTTATCGAGGTAATGATCTTTGTCCTTCTATTGTAATTGGATATTACATGTTGTAGTAGTATATAATTGAGTATGTGGTATGTGGATAGAAGGTTGAAAAGAAATGGAATGTTTTAGTATACTGTGGGGCAGAACTTTACACGTCCAGTTAGGCGTGTAATCCCCTTTGAGTTGTTGTATTACTGCGCCTAAAATGTGGAATGTTGGCTATTGATATCGGACCTTGAAAAAGGTGGTGGTAAGTAGATACAGGGGAAGTGCTGCTGAATTTTCCGTAGGATAAGGAACCTGATACTTAGAATGTTCTACGAAGAAGTCTAGACGTTGATAGAAGTGTTTGTTTATTATATGTGGGTGTTCTACGCGCAACATACTTGACATGGCTTGTGGATTAAGCCGAAGAGGTATGTGATTCTTCCTATCCTCTTGAGCATGACTATTTGTGAAAAATATAGTGCGGTAGACGCACGTGTGTTAAGGAAGTTTGATTTCTTTTTTGTGTCCTTGACTTGATTCTAAAGTTAAGTGACTTGATATGAAATGTTAAGAACTTGAATTATGTTAAAAAGTTGTGAAACCTCATTCGTGAGTAATGGGTACTTGGCCTTTAAAAAGAATAAAGTTATCTTGATTTCAGAAAAGAGAGTAGTTGTCCTTGGTTGGTTTAAAACATAAAGTGTTATAATAGCTTTATGGGAAGTTAGTTATAACGACTTTATGAAAACAAAAGAATGGTTTTATTATTGGATTTAAAATGCTAACTTGATTTTAAAAGGAGAAGTGACTTGGTTTAAAAAGAAGGCATGATATTGTCTTGATTTGGTTTAAAAAGAAGGCATGGTATTGTTTTGATTTGGTTTAAAAAGAAGGTATGGAAATTGTTTTGGTTTACTTAAAATAATAGTTACTCTATTTTGGATACTACGAGTGTTAGTATCATGTGACTTTTGTGAAAGAAATGGATCTTTTTAAAGAGTTAAAGTACGTAGTACTTTGGGGTTAAAACCCGGATTTTTGACATAAAATGAAAGTACCTTGAGTGTGAGTAATTTGCCTATGTTTGCTTGTGATAGCCTTGTTGTGCAAGTGTTGTATCCTTATGTTACCGCGTCTCTCGATGGATGGTCCACGAGTATGCGACCATGATGAGGGTTCGTTTCCCTGTTGATAGTGTTATTACATGGACTAGCTCTCCATGAGGTTTACTGATGCGGCTTGGTATCTGGTAGTCGGTTTTCGTACTTGCCCCCGTCATTGGCGTGACGCAGGAGGTATCTGGTAGTTAGCCTTCGTACTTGCCCCGGTCAGTTTTGTGGTGAAGTCTCGTGATGCTGGTGGTATCTGGTAGTTGGTCTTCGTACTTGCCCCCGTCAGCTACGTGACGCAGGTGGTATCTGGTAGTCGGCCTTCGTACTTGCCTCGTGTCAGCTTCGTGAGTTAGTTTTGTGGCGAAGTCTCGTGATGCTGGTGGTATCTGGTAGTTGGTCTTCGTACTTGCCCCCGCCGCCACGTGACTGGTGGTATCCGTAGTCGGCCTTCGATTTGCCTCGTCGCCGACCGTGAGTTAGTTTTGTGGCGAAGTCTCGTGATGCTGGTGGTATCTGGTAGTTGGTCTTCGTACTTTCCCCCGTCAGCTACGTGACGCATGTGGTATCTGGTAGTCGGCCTTCGTACTTGCCTCGTGTCAGCTTCGTGATACAGTTATATAGTATTATTGGTACGGTAGGTATCTGGTAGTTGGCTTTCGTACTTGCCCCGGTCAGTTGATGATGCAGGTTGGTTCTGGTAGCTATGCCTTCGTACTTTCCCCGTACGGTTATTATGACACAGGTGGGACCTGGTGTTCATGTGTACTCCTTGGTGTTGTTATATCATAGACTGCCGGCAGTGAGGAAGGAATTCCACGGGCATGATTGATATTGTGGGCGTGAGACCCATGATTATATTTGAGTGATGACTTTGAGGGCGTGAGTCCCTGACTTGACATGACTGCTTATATGTTGTGTACTGTAGTTTGGTTATCATACATGTCTCCTTCTTTATATATACTGTTATGATGTCATTCTGATTTTGATTTCACATACTGTACTGTTAGATCGACCTCTTTCGGGGGGTTGCGTTCATGCCGCATGTAGAGGTACACCAGTTGTTGATCCTCGCTCTTAGGATCACATTTCTATGTATTGGGAAGCTCCGTTTCTCCGGAGGCTTATCTTTTGGTATGATTCCCTGAGTTTGTAGGTTCTTGTACATTCAGGGGTATGGCGGGGCCCTGTCCCGTCGTAGTGGTTATAAAAACTCTTAGAGGTCTGTAGTACTGTTGTGAGCAGGGCTTGTAAAGGATAAATGTTCGGTTTTTATATATATATACAGAAAGGTGACCGTTTTGGTTAGCCTGTTCCTGTATTATATTTTGTTTCATGTCTATGATTTTATTTCCGCTGGTTTTTCTCTGATGTTTTATCACTAGGGTGCCCGGGGTAAGGCACCAGTCACGGGCCCGAGGTCGAGTCGTGACAAAAGTGGTATCAGAGCAGTTAATCCTCGGAAAGTGTCTACAGACCGTATCTAGTAGAGTCTTGATTATCGGAGTGTTGTGCACCACACCTATAATCAGGAGGCTGCAGGATATTTAGGATTGGTTTCCATTCTTCTCACTCTGAGATCGTGCCTTAGAGTTGTTTTATAAGTTAGACTCCCTCTGACGTATTCTTATGTGCCAGTTATGCCTCTATGCAAGGCAACCAGGGCCCATATGGGCGTGGCGCAGAGGAGTCGCAAGAGAGCGGTCTCACCGAGGCCACAAGATTCGAGACTCACCCCACGGCCAGGAACAGAGGATATGGGTTACAAAGAGATGGCCCAGTTACTAGCTAGGCTTGTGGCGAGGCATGAGGACAGACGGGAGCCGGTGGTACCGGTAGTGCACCCCAGAGACGATAGTTGGAGACTTCGGGACTTCCTGAGTTGTAGTCCACCAGAGCTCTATGGATCGAGAACTGAGGAAGATCCTCATGATTTTATCCGACCGTTGCAGCGGATCATGAGAGTGATCAAGGCCTCGGAGACAGAGTCGGTGGTATTGGGTTCGCGTCACCGCGCGTGATCCGCAATGATCGGGTTTGATTCATGGGAACTATCCCGGGGGGAGCATATGCTTCCAGCTGTTTGGGACGAGTTCTCAGAGGCGTTTCTTAGCCATTTCTTGCCTCCGCAGATGAGGAGGGCTCGGGCCGATAGATTTTTTATGTTGAGGCAGAACGGGCGTACGGTTCGGAGTACAATGTAGAGTTTGACTCATTGGCTCGGTACGTCCCCGCTTTAGTGGCAGACATGGAGGATAGAGTGCATCGATATGTCACAGGACTTGACGATTACTTAGCAGATGGTTGCACGGGAGTAGCTCTTCAGCCGGACATGAACATTTCCCGTATACAGGCTTATGCACAGGGGGCTGAGGAACGTAGAGGTCGACGGAATGACCAAGATCAGCAGAAGAGGGCCAAGACAGTAGGGTCCTTTGGTAACTTTCGAGGCGAGCGGCCTCAAAGAGATCGAGTATATACCTCGGCCAGTTCGAGTGGTCCTCCGCGCCTTCGGGGCGTCACGAGTATTCGGAAGCAGTCGTGGCTCCAAGGTTTCGTGTCTTGAGGAGTAAGTGCGGCGGATAAGGCCACCCTTACCTCAGTGTGGCCGTTGTGGTAGAATCCATAAGAGGGAGTGTCATGCTAGTTTGGGAGATTGCTATACTTGCGGCCGACAGGGCCATTTTGAGGTAGAGCAGATGTTACGACTCATCCGTCAGGATCAGTGGCGGGTCATCGCCTTCTATAGCTATGCGCCCAACAGGGCAGGACTATGATTAGAGCGACAAAGGGGAAGTGAAACAGTAGTTACAGGTATATCTTTAACCCTCTAGAGATTAGTATGCGTGATATGATGATTGTATGTTATATGTTATGTTCGGATAGCATTGTGTAAATTGTGATTTAGAGAACATGGTTAGTTGGAAAGGTAAGTTTGGGGACAGGGAAATTGTGAGCCTTAGAATATTACACGTGGAGACATTAGATGCAAGGTCGTCTTGAGTAAAAGATTTACGATTGATCCTTGTCGGAGTACATAGTATACGTGGAGTGTTTTTGTGTGATAAGTCTGTGAGTGGTGTGAAATGAAAGTGGGTGGTTAAGCTAAGGAGACCACTAGGATTTCATGACTTAAATAGTGAGATTGTTCCGGACCGGGAACAAGAGTTTGGTACGAAATGGGTCGGGTTGAGGAAAGTTCGCGGGTCAACCCACAGCTCGGATTAAGGTGGGGTCAGTTTGAGATGGTCCCGCTAGGTTATAGGGTCACGAGGGTTCTAGGCCCAAATATAGGTAACCATTGTACGAGTTCGTGGATGCGTTCGACCAGAATCGGATCGTGAAGGCCGGGAATGGCCTTAAAGGAAATTGAAGCTAGTAATGACCAAGTTGGTAGTAGTAACCCCAATATTTTTGAAAGCTGAAGCGGTGACTAAAGTATGGTACGTGTACTAGAAAGAGTTCGGGTGTACGAGAAGGGTACGACGAGTAAGGAAAGAAGTGAACATGTGTTAAGAGAAGGGAAGTGATCATTATGTGAAGTAAAGATGTGAAGAGAGTATCCTTTAGACCATGGGTGGAGCTAATTGTGATGTTACATGTTAAAGGTGATTCCTCGTTGGCTCGGATTTGAGTTTGGCGCATGTGTTATATTATGGCCATGTGTGGCATAATTGGTTTTGTAAGTATAGTAGTGAGGACTATACCGGCGCATGTGTGTTTGGAGACTTAGAAGGAACATTCGGGACGAATGTTTCTAAGAAGGGAAGAATGTTACACACCGTAGTTCTAGGGTATGGATGTAAAGACGTATGTACGAGAATACGACATAAAGATTGGAAAGGAAGAAAGATTTGATTTTCCGACGGAAAATTTTCCGAATTTTGTGAAGGAAAAAGGTTCGTTAATGGGAATTGGATTCCCAGATTTGGTATTCGGACTTCTGGAAATATATTAGAATTATGGAATTTTATTTCCGAATTTGGTCACGTGGGGCCCACGGGAGAAATTTACGGTTTTGCGGGGCCCACATTATTTTCGAGATTTTGGACATTATGGATATTTTTGGGAGATGAAATATTTTGGACGAGTAGGAGGGCGACATGTGTCACCCCATGTGGCCATAGGGCCGAAATCTAGTGGACACTTGTCCCTTGGCCGAAATGTGGAGACAAGTGGCACAAGCTTTTGTGGAACATGTGGATGGTGGGACCCACACACACTTGTCCCCCAATCTCACCACACACTAGCCTTGATCCTAGCCTTTGATTTCTCTATAAATACCCCCCCCCCCCCATTTAGTGCAAGACTTATTCATCCAACACTTAGTTTATTTCCAAGGCAAAATACTCCCTCCCCTTGTGTAGTGCTCTCGGCCATGGGCTGATTTTAGGAGCTAAAGTTGTCCAAAAATTCTTAAACTTTTAAGTGTTCTTCCTTAAGGTGTTAGGAAGATTGTGAACCAAGAGTTAGAAAAGATTTCACACCCCTAGCCTTTGAAACCCCCATTGGCCGAAAGTTGCCTAGTTTGAGCCTAAGGTGTTCTTCACTTTTTGGAGTTGAATCTTGAAGAGGAGTTGGTTAGGAGCTTCTAAGGGTTGCTTGTAGCATATTGGAACGTAAAGAATTGGAGCTAAGATTCCTAAGGATCGACTTTTAAGCATTGGATAATTTTGGGCTTATCGAGGTAATGATCTTTGTCCTTCTATTGTAATTGGATATTACATGTTGTAGTAGTATATAATTGAGTATGTGGTATGTGGATAGAAGGTTGAAAAAGAAATGGAATGTTTTAGTATACTGTGGGGCAGAACTTTACACGTCCAGTTAGGCGTGTAATCCCCTTTGAGTTGTTGTATTACTGCGCCTAAAATGTGGCATGTTGGCTATTGATATTGGACCTTGAAAAAGGTGGTGGTAAGTAGATACAGGGGAAGTGCTGCTGAATTTTCCGTAGGATAAGGAACCTGATACTTAGAATGTTCTACGAAGAAGTCTAGACGTTGATAGACGTGTTTGTTTATTATATGTGGGTGTTCTACGCGCAACATACTTGACTTGGCTTGTGGATTAAGCCGAAGAGGTATGTGATTCTTCCTATCCTCTTGAGCATAACTATTTGTGAAAAATATAGTGTGGTAGACGCACGTGTGTTAAGGAAGTTTGATTTCTTTTTCGTGTCCTTGACTTGATTCTAAAGTTAAGTGACTTGATATGAAATGTTAAGAACTTGAATTGTGTTAAAAAGTTATGAAACCTCATTCGTGAGTAATGGGTACTTGGCCTTTAAAAAGAATAAAGTTATCTTGATTTTCAGAAAAGATAGTAGTTGTCCTTGGTTGGTTTAAAACATAAAGTGTTATAATAGCTTTATGGAAAGTTAGTTATAACGACTTTATGAAAACAAAAGAATGGTTTTATTATTGGATTTAAAATGGTAACTTGACTTTAAAAGGAGAAGTGATTTGGTTTAAAAAGAAGGCATGATATTGTCTTGATTTGGTTTTAAAAGAAGGCATGGTATTGTTTTGATTTGGTTTAAAAAGAAGGTATGAAAATTATTTTGGTTTACTTAAAATAATAGTTACTCTATTTTGGATACTACGAGTGTTAGTATCATGTGACTTTTGTGAAAGAAATGAATCTTTTTAAAGAGTTAAAGTACGTAGTACTTTGGGGTTAAAACCCGGATTTTTGACATAAAATGAAAGTACCTTGAGTGTGAGTAACTTGCCTATGTTTGCTTGTGATAGCCTTGTTGTGCAAGTGTTGTATCCTTATGTTACCGCGTCTATCGATGGATGGTCCACGGGTATATGACCATGATGAAGGTTCGTTGTTATACCCCGTATTTCCAGGGTATGTACGTGTGGACGTACGTAGAAATTTGAGCCTTAAAGTTAGGCAAGGTTCGAAATTGTACATAACTACCAAAAGGAGTCGTTTTTCGACGAAACGTTTCCACAGCTTTCGTAGGGAAAATTCCGGCTATGTCAATAATATTTTTTGCGGATTTTTCCGAGAGACGTAACATTTTGGCCCAACGGGAGGGTGACATGTGTCACCCTCACATTGGAAGAGGTTGGACGGCAAAATGGGCTAGCTTGCACGTTTTTTGTGTTGAATTTTGGTCAAGGGTTAGGTAGGATATTTTTGTGTAGATGGATAAGGTAGCACATGGCTAAATCTTGACCTTACACTTGTTATACACTTGGAAGAATCTTGGCCATTGGTTGGCCATTTCTTGACCTATAAATACCCCTCTAGTTGAAGACTTTCTTCATCCAAAAACTTGAGCAATCTTTCTAAGTCTCAAATCCTCCCCTCTCCCTTGTGAGTTTTCGTCCACCACCCCCTCCCCCTTTGAGAGCCCTTGGCCGAGAGCCTCCCCCCCCTCCCCTTTGTGGTGTTTAGCCGTGGGGTACCCCCCCCCAGCCTAATTGTCTCGTATAAATACCCCCCTTTTGTGGTATTGAAATACTTTCCAAGTATTGTTATAATGCCCAAATACCTTGTAGTATTCCCAAGGTTACACTTATACAAAAGCCCAGAAAATACTATTATACTTCCCTCAGTCACATAAACGAAAACCTAAGTAAATCTTCACCCGTAGTTGAAGTTATAAGTAGAAGTTGGTTAGAACTTCTAAGGGTTGGTTGGAGCGGGTGGAGCACTGAGTAGAGCTAAACCTTGCTCGGGATCGACATTTAAACTCGGATAATTTTGGGCTTATCGAGGTAAACACTCTTGACCTTCATTGTAATTGGAAATTACATGTTGTAGGAGTATATAGTTAAGTATACTATATATAGAATCAACATAGTTGTGCGGCAATGTCTTTTGACTTAAGCTGAATAATACTTACTGCAATGTCTTGCGACTTAAGCTGAATTTTAAGAAGTGGAATCGAATCAGTAATTACATGGTGTATTACGATGGACTTGTGTAGTATTATCGTGAGTAGAATTGTACACGTCCGGTTAGGCGTGCAAACCCCCACTGGTTGGCTTGGTGGCGGCCTCGATAGAGAGGAGATTTACGCCATGCGGGGAGGTCTTAGAATTTTCTGTAGAATATTCTACATTGAGATCTAGGATGTTAATAGGCGCCTTGTGGCCTCTATAGGTTGAAGTACTACGTATGGCGTGATCTACTTGGCTTAAGGAGTAGCCGACGGTTTGAGGTACTTGGAGCATTTTGCTATTAGTCGGTAATCGTCGCGAGGTATGTGAACTTCTTCCTATCTGTTCTAGCATGATATGTGTATAACTATGTAGTACGGTAGATGTACATGTGTTTAATGTATTTGATTGGTTTGAAACATAAAGTGTTATAACGGCTTTATGGGAAGTTGGTTATAACAGCTTTATGTAGGTAAGAAAATGCTTTGTGGTTTCAAAGGGTAACTGATTTGACTTATAACGGATTTGATGTGTAGTAATACTTGGCTTTGAAAACATAAGAGTTGTACTAGCTTTATGGGAAGTTAGGTATAACGTCTTAAGAGTGATAAAAAGAATGGTTTACTGATGTTAGAAGTTAAGAGACTTGATCTTATAAGATAAGAGACTTAACTTAAATGAATTAATATGAGTTTTGTGTGAAACCTCATTCGTGAGTAATGAGTACTTGGTTTTTAAAAGGGAATAATGTTTTACTGATTTCGGAAATCAGAATGAGTATCGACAAACCACTGCAGCGTTAATAAAGGAAAATGTAATGAATAATGAAGTATTATTAAAACTAGAAACCTCCATCCGCATGAAGCTAAGATGAGACAAAATGATATTACATTTCCTAGATCATGGCTGCTTTAATAAAGATGGTTATAAAATAAACTACTCACACATATGGCATATGTTATTCAATTGTTTTAAAAGAGATTAAGACATTGAACTATGAAACTTTTCTAAAAAGAGACTTGAGTAATTGGAATTAGGCAACCGAACTTTAGGAAAAGAAAGGCATTGTTATGTCTTAAATTAGTTTAAAACATAAAGTGTTATAACAGCTTTATGGGAAGTTAGTTATAACGACTTTATGAAAACAAAAGAAGGGTTTTATCATTGGTTTTAATGTGATAACTTGGCTTTAATAAGAGAAGTGTTTTGGTTTGCTAAAAGGTAGTCACTCTATTTTATACTACGGTATTGGGTGACTTCTATAAAAGGGATGGATCTCTTTAAAAGGAATTTAACGACGTAGTACTTTAGGTTAAAACCCGACTTTGGCATAAAATGAAAGTACTTTGAGTTGTGTATAACTTGCCTATGCTTGTTGTTGTGAAACTTGTCTATGCTTGTTGTGATAGCCTTTGTTGTATTTTCTGCACTCGCGTCTCGAGGGCGGTTGATTTGTTATGAACGATTCTACACCGAGTCCCACGAGATAGGCAGGACACGATTTCATTTGATTATACACCGAGTCCCACGAGACGGGCAGGACACGTATTCCATCCGATTATACACCGAGTCCCACGATGGGCAGGACACGTATTTCATCCGATTATACACCGAGTCCCACGAGATGGGCGAGGACACGTATTCCATCCGATTATACACCGAGTCCCACGAGATGGGCAGGACACGATTTCATCCGATTATTCACCGAGTCCCACGGATGGGCCGACACGATTTCATCCGTTATCATACATGTCTCCCGCTTTATATAGACTATTATGATTTCATTTACGCCTTTTACGATTTCACATACTTGGTACTGTTAGATCGACCTCCTTGGGCCGCGTTCACGCCGCAGTGGAAGTACATCGGTTGTGGATCCTCGCCATGGGATCACGATTCGGCGTGTCGAAGCCCCATTTCTTGAGGCTTATCTTTTGGTATGTTACCACAGTCCATGGATTCTTATACATTCGTGGTATGGCGGCCCCGTCCCGTCATAGCGTTGTAAAAATCTTAGAGGTCTGCTGATTGTGGCAAGGTGGTTTGTAAAAAGATAATCGTTCGTATTTATGTATATATGATGAAGGCAACTGCTTTGGTTGGCCTGCTTATTTATCTTGTCTCTTAATTCATGTTCATGTTTTTATTTCCGCGATTTTCTCGATGTTGTATCACTAGGTGCCCGGTAAGGCACGATCACGGGCCCGGTTCGGTCTTGACAAAAGTGGTATCGTGAGCGATTAGTACTGGAAAGTGTCTGCATCGTGTCTAGTAAGTCTTGATTATCGTGTGTTGTGCACCACATCTATAATCGTGAGGCTATAGGACATTTAGGATTGGTTTCCATTCTTCTCATTCCGAGATCGTGCCCTGTAGCCGTGTGATAAGTTGGACCCTCCGACGTATTCCTTTCCTTTACCGATTATGCCTCCGCGTAAAACCTGAGCCCGGATGGGCAAGGCGATGAGGAGTCGAGTGAGATACTGAGGAGTACGAGGCGCAGCCCTGGATGCTCGAGATAGTGCTTCCGACGGCGAAGTTTCGCGACGCCAAAGACCAAAGAGAGCTAGAGCCGCAGCAGCTGCCGAGACTACGCACTGAGCCTCCTGGCCCCACACTGGAGCGGATGAGATGGGGTACAAGGAGATGGCCCCATCGCCGTGGTCGTGGCCGATATGGAGATAGGCCGACGCAGCAGCCCAAATTTCAAGAGCACCGTAGTTCACCCCTCGAGCGCATACTGAGGCTACGGACTTTCTCGAGTCAGAGCCCGCCAGTTGTTCTATGGATCGAGAGCCGAGGATGACTCGTGAGTTTATCCGACAGCTACACGGATCATGAGAGTGATCGAGTCTCGAGGCGAAGTCGGTGGTATTGAGTTCGCATCACCGCGTGATACTGCAGCTGATCGTTTGATTCGCGGAGTTGTCCCGGAAGAGCATGCACTTCCACCGTATGGGACGAGTTCTCAAGGGATTTTCTTGCACATTTCTTGCCCCCACAAACGGCGAGGGCTCGGGCCGATGCATTTTTGACGCTGAGGCGACGCGGACGCCAGAGAGTACAATGTGAGTTCGACTCATTAGCTCGGTATGTTCCCGCTGGTAGCCGATATGAGGAGATGAGTACACCGCTACGCCACCGGCCGGATGATTACTTGGCGCAGGTTTGTACGGTAGCTCTTCACCGGCATGGACATTGCCCGCACGCAAGCTCATGCACTAGGATACGAGGTATGGAGAGGTCGACGAATGACCGAGATCACAGAAGAGGCCGAAGCAGTGGTCCTTTGGTAACTTTCGAGGCGACCGCCTCGAGTTAGCCTAGTTATGTACCTCCACCAAGATGCAGTGGTCCCCACGCCGTCGGGGCGCTCGTGGTATTCGAGCCGGTCGAGCTCCGTGGCTTCCGTTCACAATATACGGGTTCTAGCCACGTTCGTGTTTTCTCGACAAGACGATGCGGGCGACGCCATCCCGGGAATGTCGTCTTTTTATCGGTGCTTGTTTTTCCTGCGCCGTCGGGCCATATATGACGAAACCGCCCTAGTAGGAAGGATGCAAACAGAATGACTCACCACGGTCGCGCGTGTTCATCGCTTTCTACAATGCGCCTGCAGGCGTGCTTATGATTAGAGTGAGCGGTAGATTCAGTATATCCTTAACCTCTAGAGATTTGTATGCATGATATAATGACCTTCTTATTGTATACGTTCGGATAGCGTTATGTTGGTTATGAGTTAGAAAGCATGGTTAGTTGAAAGGATATGTATGGGGGCATAGAAAGTGTGAACCTTAGAATATTTCATGTTGAGACCTTTGAGGTAAGGTCGTCTTGAATAAGAGATGTTTGCGATTAGTCTTTGTTGAATTGCTTAGTATGCAAAAAATGTATTGTGGGAAATTCCTTGGGTTGGGTGAGATGGAAGTGGTAGCTTTCAGGGCTTGGATAGGTAAGATTGTTCCGGATCGGGGAACAAGAGCTTGATGCGTTAAGTGGGTCGGGTTGGGGCCATGTTGCGCCAACCCGGCCTGCTTTCGGCGCGGTCACCTGGTGGTCCCGCCGGATGGTAGGGTCACGAGGGTGCTAGCCCAAGTTTAGTTGACCATCGTATGAGTTCGCGGTGTGTTCGACCGAGCAGATCGTGAAGGCCGGAATGGCCTTAAGGAAGATTGAGGCTAGTAAGATAACCAAGTTGGAGGTGGTGACTCCAAGGTTTTGAAAACTGAAGCGATGACTGAAGTGTGGTACGTATACTAGAAGAGTTCAAGTGTTCGAGAATAGTACGACGAGTAAGGGTAGAGGCGAGCATGTATTGCGAGCATAGATATGATCATTTCTTGTAAAGGGAGAAGGTCACGAAGGATGTATATTTTAGACCTCGTGGATCGCATGCGATCCGGTACCATTTGTTGGGTCGCCGAGTGACACTAGAACCTCGCGCAAAGTGACAAAAGTTTGTGATGTTAGAGGTGTTTCCTCGTGGACTTGGATGTAAGTATTTGCGGGTGTTTCGTGGCAGCGGTGTGGATTTGTTCTCGTAAATATAGTAGTGAAGACTATATCGCGCATGTTTGTTTTGAGGCTTAGAAGGAACATTCGACGAATGTTTCTAAGGAGGGGAGAATGTTATACCCCGTATTTTCAGGGTATGTACGTGTGGACGTACGTAGAAATTTGAGCCTTAAAGTTAGGCAAGGTTCGAAATTGTACATAACTACCAAAAAAGTCGTTTTCGACGAAACGTTTCCACAGCTTTCGTAGGGAAAATTCCGGCTATGTCAATAATATTTTTTGCGGATTTTTCCGAGAGACGTAACATTTTGGACCAACGGGAGGGTGACATGTGTCACCCTCACATTGGAAGAGGTTGGACGGCAAAATGGGCTAGCTTACACGTTTTTTGTGTTGAATTTTGGTCAAGGGTTAGGTAGGATATTTTTGTGTAGATGGATAAGGTAGCACATGGCTAAATCTTGACCTTACACTTGCTATACACTTGGAAGAATCTTGGCCATTGGTTGGCCATTTCTTGACCTATAAATACCCCTCTAGTTGAAGACTTTCTTCATCCAAAAACTTGAGCAATCTTTCTAAGTCTCAAATCCTCCCCTCTCCTCGTGAGTTTTCGCCCACCACCCCTCCCCTTTGAGAGCCCTCGCCGAGAGCCTCCTCCTCAGGTGGTGTTTAGCCAGGGTACCCCCACCTAATTGTCTCGTATAAATACCCCCCTTTTGTGGTATTGAAATACTCTCCAAGTATTGTTATAATGCCCAAATACCTTGTAGTATTCCCAAGGTTACACTTATACAAAAGCCCAGAAAATACTATTATACTTCTCTCAGTCACAAAAACGAAAACCTAAGTAAATCTTCACCCGTAGTTGAAGTTATAAGTAGAAGTTGGTTAGAACTTCTAAGGGTTGGTTGGAGCGGGTCGGAGCGCACGGAGTAGGAGCTAAACCTTGCTCAGGATCGACATTTAAACTCGGATAATTTTGGGCTTATCGAGGTAAATACTCTTGACCTTCTGTTGTAATTGGAAATTACATGTTGTAGGAGTATATAGTTAAGTATACTATATATAGAACTGAACATAGTTGTGCGGCAATGTCTTTTGACTTAAGCCTGAATAATACTTACGGCAATGTCTTGCGACTTAAGCCTGAATTTTAAGAAGTGAATCAGTAATTACATAGGGCGTATTACACATAGACTTGTGTAGTATTCGTGAGTAGAATTGTACACGTCAGGTTAGGCGTGCAACCCCCACTGGTTGGCTTGGTACCGGCCTCGATAGAGAGGAGATTTACTGTTGTTGCGGGGAGGAGTCTTTGCGAATTTTACGTAGAATATTCTACATTGAGATCTAGGATGTTAATAGGCGCCTTGTGGCCTCTATAGGTTGAAGTACTACGTATGGCGTGATCTACTTGGCTTAAGGAGTAGCCGACGGTTTGAGGTACTTGGAGCATTTTGCTATTAGTCGATGTCGTCGCGGTATGTGAACCTCTTCCTATCTGTTCTAGCATGATATGTGTATAACTATGTAGTACGGTGAGACGTACGTGTTTAATGTATTTGATTGGTTTGAAACATAAAGTGTTATAACGGCTTTATGGGAAGTTGGTTATAACAGCTTTATGTAGGTAAGAAAATGCTTTGTGGTTTCAAAGGGTAACTGATTTGACTTATAACGGATTTGATGTGTAGTAATACTTGGCTTTGAAAACATAAGAGTTGTACTAGCTTTATGGGAAGTTAGGTATAACGTCTTAAGAGTGATAAAAAGAATGGTTTACTGATGTTAGAAATTAAGAGACTTGATCTTATAAGATAAGAGACTTAACTTAAATGAATTAATATGAGTTTTGTGTGAAACCTCATTCGTGAGTAATGAGTACTTGGTTTTTAAAAGGGAATAATGTTTCTTGATTTGGAAATCGAATGAGTATCGACAAACCACTGCAGCGTTAATAAAGGAAAATGTAATGAATAATGAAGTATTATTAAAACCAGTAGAAACCTCCATCTGCATAGAAGCTAAGATGAGACAAAATGATATTACATTTCCTAGATCATGGTTGCTTTAATAAAGATGGTTATAAAATAAACTACTCACACATATGGCATATGTTATTCAATTGTTTTAAAAGAGATTAAGACATTGAACTATGAAACTTTTCTAAAAAGAGACTTGAGTAATTGGAATTAGGCAAACTGGAACTTTAGGAAAAAGAAAGGCATTGTTATGTCTTAAATTGGTTTAAAACATAAAGTGTTATAACAGCTTTATGGGAAGTTAGTTATAACGACTTTATGAAAACAAAAGAAGGGTTTTATCATTGGTTTTAATGTGATAACTTGGCTTTAATAAGAGAAGTGTTTTGGTTTGCTAAAAAGGTGAGTCACTCTATTTTATACTACGGGTATTGGGTGACTTCTATAAAAGGGATGGATCTCTTTAAAAGGAATTTAACGTACGTAGTACTTTAGGGTTAAAACCCGGACTTTGGCATAAAATGAAAGTACTTTGAGTTGTGTATAACTTGCCTATGCTTGTTGTTGTGAAACTTATCTATGCTTGTTGTGATAGCCTTTGTTGTATTTCTGTACCCCCGCGTCTCTCGATGGAGGGCCGGTTGATTTGTTATGAACGATTCTACACCGAGTCCCACGAGATGGGCAGGGACACGTATTTCATTTGATTATACACCGAGTCCCACGAGATGGGCAGGGACACGTATTCCATCTGATTATACACCGAGTCCCACGAGATGGGCAGGGACACGTATTTCATCCGATTATACGAGTCCCACGAGATGGCGAGGACACGTATTCCATCCGATTATACGAGTCCCGAGATGGCGAGGACACGTATTCATCCGATTATTCACCGAGTCCCGGGATGGGGGACACGATTTCATCCGTTATCATACATGTCTCGCTTTATATAAACTATTATGATTTCATTCTGATCTTTTCTGATTTCACATACTTGGTACTGTTATCGACCTCGGCCGCTGCGTTATCGCAGTGGAAGTACATCGGTTGTGGATCTCGCTCATGGATCACGATTCAGCGTGTCGGAAGCCCATTTCTTGGAGGCTTATCTTTTGGTATGTTACCACGAGTCAGTAGATTCTTATACATTCGAGGGTATGGCGGGGCCCTGTCCGTCATAGCATTATAAAAATCTTAAAGGTGCATGCCTTGTTGTGTGGCGTGGTTTGTAAAAAAGATAAGCTGTTCGTATTTATGTATATATGATGAAATCGCTATTTTGGTTGGCCTGTTTATTTATCTTGTCTCTTAATTCATGTTCATTTTTTTATTTCCGCTGATTTTCTCTGATGTTGTATCACTAGGGTGCCCGGGGTAAGGCACCAGTCACGGGCCCGGGTTCGGGTCTTGACATTCGTTTCCCTATTGATAGTGTTATTACATGGACTAGCTCTCCATGAGGTTTCATCACGCGTCAGATCGGTAGTTTGCCAGATTGCCGTCGCTATTGGCGTGACGCAGAGGTATCCGTAGTTAGCCTTCGATTGCCGGCCGCTTTGTGGCGAAGTCTCGTGACTTTGGTGGTATCGATATGGTTCGTGATTTGCCCGCTACCACGTGACGCACGTGGTATCCGTAATCGGCCCAGACTTGCCTCGTGTCGCCTTCGTGAGTTAGTTTGCGGGCGGTCTCGTGATCGCCGTGGTATCCGTAGTTGGTTCAGATTTGCCCCGCTACCACGTGACGCAGTGGTATCCGTAGTCGGCCAGATTGCCTCGTGTCGCCTTCGCGAGTTTTGTGGCGAAGTCTCGACGCTGTGGTATCCGTAGTGGTTCGATTGCCCCCATCACCACGTGACGCAGTGGTATCCGTAGTCGGCCTTCTTGCCTCGTGTCGCCTTCTGATACGCTTATATAGTATTGTTGGTACGGTAGGTATCCGTAGTTGGCTTCGATTTGCCCGGCGATTGATGATGCAGTTGGTTCTCGTAGCTATGCCTTCGCACTTGCCCCAGACGGTTTATGACACGTGGGACTCGTGTTCATGTACTCGCTTGTTGTTATATCATGATCACGGTGAGGAAGGAATTCCACGCATGATTGATATTGTGGCGTGAGACCCATGATTATATTCGAGTGATGACTTTGGCGCGTGAGTCTCGACTGACATGATCGCTTATATGTTGGTAATCGTAGTTTGGTTATCATACATGTCTCCCGCTTTATATAGATCGTTATGATGTCATTACGATTTTCGGCCACATACTGCAATTGTCAGATCGACTCTCCTTCGGCCGCGTTAAATGTCGCAGTGTAGGTACACCATTGTTGATCCTCGCCTAGGATCACGCCACAGATTGGAAGCTCCGTTTCTCCGAGGCTTATATTTTGCATGATTCCCGAGTTTGTAGGTTCTTGTACATTCAGGTATGGCGGCCCTCCCGTCGTAGTGGTTATAAAAACTCTAGAGGTCTGTAGATCACAAGTTGTGGTCAGGGCTTAAGGATAACTATCGTTTTTTATATATATATGCAGAAAGGTGACCGTTTTGGTTAGCCTGTTCCTTGTATTATATTTTGTTTCATGTCTATGATTTTATTTCCGCTGGTTTTTCTCTGATGTTTTATCACTAGGGTGCCCGGGGTAAGGCACCAGTCACGGGCCCGGGGTCGGGTCGTGATAAAAAGAATGGAAGTGTCTAAAGCATAAAGTTAGTATAACGGCTTTATGGAAAGTTGGTTATAATAACTTTATGGAAAGATTAAAAGAATGGTTTACTCTAATGATGTAAATAAAGATAAATGACTTGAAATGAAGAAAGACAAATTGATTTAGAGGCATCAATTGCTTAAAGTTTTAAAGTAAAAAGTCACTCGGTTTAGACGTCTGTAAATGTATTTCTAAAAGGTATGGTGACTTGTCCTGAAAGGTAGATATGACCTGATACTACGGTTATGAGTATCTTGGAGTTTTATATGAAAAAGAGTCATTTTAAAAGAATAGAAGTACATAGTACTTTGGGTTAGATTCCCGGATTTTATAATGACATGTCAGTGCCTTAAGTAAACTAAAATGAGAGTGTATATGAATAAGGCTAATAAGAAGTTAGGGGGGATTTCTTAACTTGCTTATGTTATGTATGATAAGCCGGTAGTGTTTATGTTATGTATGATAAGCCGGTGGTGCTTATGTTATGTATGATAAGTCGACAGTGCTTATATTATGTATGATAGCTGGTTGTGCTAGGTTATGTTATTCTTGCGGGGTAAACCCTCGGGTTACTACTTATTCCATGGATTTGCTACCCATGATGTGAGTGCGGCGTTTGTACTCATTGTGGGCCCACCGGGCCCATGCGGGTGAAATAGTCCTATGCGGGTGAAATAGTCCCATGCGAGACGATGACCTCATTGCGGGTCCACAGGACCTATGCGGGTGAAATAGCCCCATGAGTAGGATTGCTTAATGATACTACGGGCGGGTGACCCTACTTTGATCATGAGCCTCCTATTTTTATGCAGTAAAGTATACACTTGTTTACCCTCATTATTAGTAAGGCACAGTGTACTGTTATTTGAGTTATCATACATGTCCCCAGCTTTATTTTTAGACTTTATGATTTCATTTCAGTACTTTCAGTTTTACATACTTGGTACATCTGTTGTACTGACCCCCTTTTCCTCGGGGGTTGCGTTCATGCCGCAGGTAGGGGTAAGCAGGTGGTGGATCCTCATTCTTAGAATCACTGATCCGGTGTCAGAAGCTCCCTTTCTCCGGAGGCTTGTCTTTTGGTACGGTTCTCACTGATGATGTAGATCTATGTACATTCAGGGGTATGGCGGGGCCCTGTCCCGCCACAGTTGTTATTCTTAGAGGTCTGTAGTCATATTTGTGGATTGAGTTGTAAGAACAGAGATGTATTGTTTTAAATTTTGGGATTTTGTATATTTCACGGAAGGTGGCCCTATCGGCTAGCCTGTTGATATTCACTGTTTAAGTATTTTTATGAGTTGTGTATGTTCCGCTGCTATTCTCTGATGTATACTGGGTGGTGCAGTAGGGCACCGCCATGCCGGGGTCGGGTCGTGACACATTGTGACCTTCATTGATGATGGTACAACGTATTACATCATTTGTTTGTTGAAAAACAAATATGAAGTTGTTGGAGTGGATAAGCGCTACAAAGCAGAAGTTGAAAATCAACTAAGCCTACGGATTGAGGAATTCGTAGTGATAGAGGGGGAGAATGTGAATCGTCGTTCATCAAAAAATTGTTCCTTACTCACCTCAATCTAACGGTGTTAGCCAAGTGCAAAGTCATATGCCCAAAAATATGTGAGGCAAGACGATCCTTACCACTAATGTGATTCTCAAAAGAACTCCGCATATGTGAAACAAGGAAAGGATAACCCTATATGTGAAACAAGGAAAGGATCCCACCTACCAATGTTGTGATGTGGGGTGTCTTGGTATAGAATGGAATACCGAAATAGGTCAAGTTGGACCTAAGACTGTAGATTGCATATCCACTGGCTCTGCAAATAACAGTAGTGCTTATCGTATCTTGGTGTCAAAGAATGCTAAATTCTTTGAAGATAACTTTCCTTAAGAAGGAAAAAGAAGTGATTACTCGAGATTAACAAGAACCCGCGAGTGCTTGAGTGTCCGGAACTAGACGTTCCGAATATACAGGACTCGGAAGTTGCTGACTATCTGGAACTTAATATTCCAGTCAGGGATTCTAGATGTTGAACCTAGATGGAGCAAAGAGGAGACAAAGACTTGTTCCAGACCTTCTAGCTTGTATGGTTGAGAAATAAACCATGGACAATTAACAAAGAATTGTCAACTCCAGAATCACTGCTTTGGAAAGAAGCTACACAGAGAGAAAAAGATTTCATCAGATAGAACCATACTTGTGTAATGGTTGACCTTCTTCCGGGAAAAGAACCTTTGGGTTATAAAAGTGAACACTCAAATTGAGTGCAAAGTAGATGGATCTGCTGAAGAGTATAAGGCCTCGACTATGTTGACATGTGCTCCCCTGTGAGTAGCTTAACTTCCAGGGCCACTGCAGTCTTACGTGACATGGATGTTGAGACAACCTTCCTAACCGGAGAGTTGGTTTTGTGGATTGTTGGGCTTCTTCCTGAACTTCCGTTTTGGTCCCTAAAATGTTTACATTTTGGTCTTGAAAGTTTTAGATAAAATAGAAACAATGAATTTGACGAAAAAAACATTGACTCTGAAGTTAAAAATCCAACAATTGGAAAACCGATAGTCTGGACATGGAAGAAGAAATTTATATGGAACAATTCGAGAGGTATGTTGTTCCGGGACAAGAGAAAAAAGTCTGTTGACTTGTCAAATATCTGTACGGGCTGAAACAAGCCCCGAAGCAATAGCACGAAAACTTTTATAGTACTCTACTATCGAATGGTTTCTCTACTAGTGAGTGTGACAAATGTGTCTACATGAAAGGTAATTCTGACTCGTTTATGATATGTCTTTATGACACGTTGATCATAGGTAGTAGTCCTAGTTTGATCCTAGAGACTAAGGATATGTTAAAACGATGTTTTGATATGAAAAATATGGGTACTATAGATGACATCTTAGGAATTGGAATTTCTAAGACATCTAAACAGACTAATCTAAATTCAAACTCATTTGTGAGGTGTTTGACAGTCTCGTTGAAGTCATCGATGGATATGAATTATAGAATTGATTGAAATCATGGTGCTCCCAAATACCAGGAGTGATATGCGTAGGTCACATGTGGTTCAATATATTTTACACACTACAACCGACCTAGTATCGTCTTACAAAGTAGATAAGTTGAACTAAGGTTCACTCGTGATTCTGGAAATGATCGATAGAAAGCGTTAAGTCGGATATGACGATATATGAAATATTTTCTTATCTATGGATTATAGTATTTTGGATGTCCAGCGGTTCTGGGAGAACACATTCATACAAACTGGACATCAGACTTGAAGAACACCAAAGCCACAAGTGGATGTTTATGGTGTATCTTTGAAAATCTTCTAAGCAAACTTGCATCGACCGATTCATGATGGAATTGTATTTTATCGATTTGGACAAAGCATGAAAAGAAGTTGAGTAACTTCACTGTTACACCCCGTAGTTCCAGGGTATGTATGTGAGGACGTACGTACGAGAATACGACAGTAATTTTGGAAAGGAAGAAAGATGTGATTTTTCGACGGAAAAGTTTCCGGTTTTTGTGAAGTAAAAAGGTTCGTTAATGGGAATTGGATTCCCAGATTTGGTATTCGGACTTTTTGGAATATTTTAGAAGTATTGGAATTTTAATTTCCGGAATTGGTCACGTGGGGCCCACGAGAGAATTTACGGTTTTGTGAGGCCCACTTTATTTTCGGATTTTTGGCATTACGGATATTTTTGGAAAATGAAATATTTTGGACCAACGAGAGGGCGACATGTGTCACCCTCAAGTGGACGGATTGGTGGACGATTTAGTGTGGCACGTTTTTGTCATTTTAAAGGCCAAAAATGTTTGGTCAAAGTCTTGAAGATATTTGTGTAGTAGATAGATAAGGTAGCACATGTCCTAATCTACACCATCCATTTGCTTGAATCTTGACCCTTGAGTGTTCTATAAATACCCCCCTTGATAGCAAGACTTCTTCATCACTTGAACAATTTCCAAGTCTCAAAATCCCTCTCCCCCCTTTGAGTAGCTCTCGCCGAAACTCCCCCCCCCTCTTGATAGTTCGCGTCCAACACCCATCTCCCTTAACCAAACTTGTCCAAAAATTCCTAAACTCTTAAGTGTTCTTCCTTAGTGTATTAGGAAGATTACTAACCAAAAGTTAAAAAGATTTCACACCCTAGCCCCTAAAGCCTCACCTTGGCCGAGAGTTGTGAGGACAAGAACCTTAGTGTTCTTCACTTGTTTAGGTTGGTCCTTAAAGAGGAGTTGGTTAAGAGCGTATAAGGGTTGCTTGGAGCGAGTTGGAGCGCACGGAGTAGGAGTTAAACGTTGCTCAGGATCGACATTAAATCTTTGATAATTTTGGGCTTATCGAGGTAATTAATCTTGTCCTTCTATTGTAATTGGAAATTACATATAGTAGTTTAGAATTGAGTATAAGATAGAAGGATATTAAAGAAGAGAATTGAATCAGAATTACATGTGACAGTATTGCAGAGACTTGTGTAGTTTGACTGTAGGAAGTCTTGCCAATTTTCCGTAGAAATAGGAACCTTCTGCTTAGAATATTCTACAGAGTAGTCTAGACGTTGATAGACGTATTTGACTATTATAGTTTGAAACTCTGCGCGCGACATATTCGACTTGGCAGGTGGATTTCGCCGAGGAGGTATGTGATTCTTCCTATCCTCTTGAGCATGATATTTTTAAAATATATATAGTACGGCATGACGTACGTGTTAATCGAGCGTGGTTTTATTTCGATGTCTTTTACTTGAGTTTTAAATAATAAGAATCTTGAAGTATTTCAAAAGAATTATGAATCGTTTTGAAAGAAGAGTAATACTTGGTTTTAAAAGCTTAAGAGTTATACTAGCTTTACGGGAAGTTAGGTATAACGACTTAAGAAAGATAAAAGGAATTTACTTAATTGTTTATGAAAGCCTTGTATTGATTTGGAAAGGGAAATAAGTATCGAACAAACCATCAGCATAGCTAATAAAGGAAAATGTATCGACTAAGTAAGTATTATTAAAACCAGAGAAACCTCCATCCGCATGAAGCTAAGATAAGACAAAATTGTATTACATTTCCTAGATCACGGTCGCTTTAATAAGATCATTAATAAACAAGTTTTGGTTTACTTAAAAAGATAGTCACTCTATTTTGATACTACGGGTATCGTGTGACTTTTGTGAAAGAAACAAATCTTTTTAAAGAGTTAATGTATGAAGTACTTTGGGGATAAAAACCCGAACTTGTTGACATAAAATAGAAAGTACCTTGTGTGAATAACTTGACTATGTTGGTTTGTGATAGCCTTGTAATACTTTCTTGTTGGTTTGATAAGTAAACATGTTATGATGCTACGTGTGTTAGTATCTTGTAACGTTTGTGTAAAGGGGGTTCCCTTGTTGTGCTTATTTTGTTTAACGATAAGTCAGATCGCTATTATATCACTTACACCGACTTGAAATTCCGGCGTTAGCCGCCCGATGCGAGAATACCTCACGCGGTCGCGTGTGACCTATGCGAGTCGCGAGTTCCGTGATTGATCATTCCGTGTATTATCCCGACGCGGAGAGTGCCTACGCGGCAATGTGACTACGCGGTCTGTGTGACTACGCGACTTCGGCGGTCCAGAGGATGTCGCGGGTTAGCTACCCCGACGCGAGAATACCTGCGCGCCTATGTGTGGCTTGCGCGAGTCGCGGTAAGTTCCAGATTAGACGCGCACATTGATACCGAGGGCGAGCGCCGCTTCGATCAAGTGGCGCTCTAGAAAGACCTCGTGATACGCTTTTATAGCATTGTTGGTATCGTGGGTTTTAGTGGTGGCTATGCCTTCGCACTTACCCCGTGACGGTTTTATTATGACACAGTGGGACACGTGTTCATGTGTATTCCTTGGTGCTTTTATATCATGGATCGTCGGCAGAAGGAGGAATTCCACGCATGATTGATATTGTGGGCATGAGACCCATGGTTATATTTGAGTGATGACTTTAGGCGTGAGTCCCCGACTGATACGATCGCTACATATTGTGTATCGTGAAATGGTTATCATATATGTCTTCCGCTTTATGTAGACTATTATGATTTCATTTTTACGATTTTCGCCACATACTGTACTGTTGTCTTCGACTCTCTGGGCCGCGTTTCACGCCGCAGTGTAGGTACACCGATTGTTGATCCTCGCCAGGATCACAATTCCGTTTTGGAAGCTCCGTGTCTCCGAGGCTTATCTTTCGTATAGTCTCTGTCGTTGTAGGTACTTACATTCGGGGTATGGCGGCCTGCCGCCATTGTTGTTATAACATTCTTTAGAGGTTTGTAATCACTTGTTGTGGACAGGGTTTGTAAAAGGGATGTAACTGTTCAAGTTTATATATATATATATATGCCGAAAGGCAACTTTTCTCAAATAAACTGTTTCTCACTTCATATTGTTTCATGTCTTGTTTTTATATTCCGCTGGTTACTCTGATGTTGTATCACTAGGGTGCCCGGGGTAAGACACCAGTCACGGGCCCGGGGTCGGGTCATGACAAAAGTTGTATCAGAGCAGTTAATCCTCGGAAAGTGTCTACAGACCGTATCTAGTAGAGTCTTGATTATCGGTGTGTTGTGCACCACACCAATAATCAGGAGGCTATAGGATATCTAGGATTGGTTTCACTCTTCTCACTCCGAGATCGTGCCTTAGAGTCGGTTATAAGTTGGACCCTCTAACATATTTCTTTCCCTTACCGATTATGCCTCCGCAGCGCAACCCGCCCAGAAGGCGGCAAAGCGGCGAGCCGCGAGTAGAGCACGAGAGGTTACGAGGCACAGCCCAATCATCACCGGCGTGGTGCTTCATTCGGGAGTTACGCCACGCCACCCATCAAAGTTTAGCACAACGGCAGCGGCTCCTATCGCGCATGATATCTGGACCTTCGCCCACGACCGAGCGTAAAGTATGTATTGCAAAGAGACGACCACATTACTAGCTAGGATTTAGCAACCAGAGTATATTATGTACCGATTTATCGCGGGCCTTGATGATTATCTTAAGATTGGTTGTTCAAGAGTAGCTCTTGATCGAAGTTGAGCATGGCTCACAGACGCTTATGCGCAGCAGCCGAAAACGTAGGATCGACGGGTTAACCAAGAACAGCAGAAGAGGGCCAGATCGGCAGGGTCCTTTGGTAACTTTCGAGGCGAATCGCCTCAACAGCAGATCGATATGCGCCTCGCCATCAGAGTGGTCCTCCGCGGTTCGTGACGCTCGGTATGCAGGAGTTGGTCGAGCTCAGGCTTCCGGTTCACGATACACGTAGTTCCAAACCACCGATTCGATTTTCCTCGGTGTTCATGCAGGCGCGCCATCCCGGGAATGTCGCTTTGTTGCGCTTGTTTTACTGCGCCGCCGTACATGCGTGACGAAAGAATGTTCAAGTAAGAGGATGCAAGTAGGAGGACTCACCTACCGCATCGATTCGACCAAATGGTTCGAGAGGAAGGGTGTTAGCTGCAGAGGCCACCCTCACCTCGGTGTGGCCGTTGTGGTAGGTGTCATTGTGGGGGAGTGTCGTACTTCTTCGAAAGCTTGTTATGCTTGCGGCCAGCAGGGCCATTTTGTGAGAAATTGTCCAACCAGAGGTGGCGCGGATGTAGAGACTCAACCTTCAGGATCAGTGGCTAGTTCATCACCTTCCCTAGCTATGCGCCCAACAGGGCAGGATTGATTAGAACGACAAAGGGGAGTGAAACAGTAGATACATGTATATCCTTAACCCTCTAGAGATTAGTATGTGTGATAAGATGAGTATATTTTAAGTGTTATGTTCAGATAGCATTGTATTAATTGTGATTAGAAATCATGGTTAGGTAAAAGGGTAAGATTGGGGATAGGGAAAGTGTGAGCCTTAGAGTTTTATACATGGAGACCTTAGAGGCGAGACCACCTCGAGTAAAAGATTTATTTATGTTGACCTTTATCGGAGTGCATAGTATACGTGGGATATATTTGTGTGATAAGTCCCTGAGTGGTGTGAAGTGAAAGAAGGTAGTTGAGCTAAGAAGACCACTAGGTTTTCGTGACTTGATTGTGAGATTGTTCCGGATCGGGGAACAAGAGCTTGGCGCGATAAATGGGTCGGGTTGAGGCCAGATTGCGGGTCAACCCGCAGCCCGGTTTGAAGTAAGGAAAATTGTGGTGGTCCCGCTTTGTGATAGGGTCACGAGGGTGTTAAGCCCAAGTTTAGTTAACCATCGTACGAGTTCGTGGATGCGTTCGACCGATGGTCGCCACGAGGTCACCATCTTGTCTTTCACCAGACCGCTACTCGGAAGAGGGTTATGCGAGATGTTATATATCGGGAAGGTTGTAAGGCTGCACGAGGTTCCTACTTTCACCTTATGAAAGGCAGTGGAGCCCAGGTTACGGCTATTTTTTTTTTCTGGAAGTTTTACCAAAGTGGTTAGGAACTCAGTGAGTCTCGATTGCATTCACCTCGGGCCTGTTTTGATTTCGTGGCAGCAATGAGGATTATGTGCCTCTTGTTGAGTGAGTATCATTATAGCTACCATTTCAGTATTCGGATGTCGCCTTATGAAGCCTTGTATGGGCGGTAGGGTAGGTTGCCGGTCGATTGGTTCGATGTTGGCAAGGATCAGATAGTTGGTTCATACTTGATTCAGCAGGATGTGGATAGGGTGAAGCTTATCCAGGAGAGGTTATTGACAGCTCTGAGTCAACATGAGTCGTGCGGATAATCTGCGTCGATACTTGGAGTTCAGGTTGACGGTCGGTCTTCTTGAAGGTACCACCCCGGAAGGGTGTGACGAGATTTGAAAAGCAGGGGAAACTTAGCCCGAGGTACTTTGGGCATTTCCAGATCGTTTGTAAATAGGCCAGGTTGCCTATAAGTTAGCACTGTCGTCCGACTTAGGAGACAGTACGTCCGGTCTTCCATGTTGCTATGTTTCGGAAGAGTATCGGATATCCATCCAGAGTGTTCCCAGTTAATGATGACCAAGTTGGAGATAGTAACCCCGAGATTTTGGAAACTGAAGCAATGACAGAAATATGGTATGTATAGTAGGAAGAGTTTGGGTACGAGAAGGGTACGACGAGTAAGGGAAGAAGCGAGCATGTGTCAAGAGAATAGAAGTGATCATTTCGTTGGTGAAATGAAGGTGCGAAGGGAATATCTTTTAGACCTTGGGTGGGAATTTTTGTGATGCTAGAGGTGATTCCTTGTGGACATGGATTTAAGTATTTGCGCGTGTGTTATATTATGGCCAGGTGTGGCATAATTGGTTTCGTAAGTATAGTAGTGAAGACTATACCAGCGCATGTATGTTTTGAGACTTAGAAGGAACATTCGGGACGAATGTTTCTAAGGGGGGAGAATGTTACACCCCGTAGTTCCAGGGTATGTATGTGAGGACATACGTACAAGAATACGACAGTAATTTTGGAAAGGAAGAAAGATGTGATTTTTCGACGGAAAAGTTTTCAGTTTTTGTGAAGTAAAAAGGTTCGTTAATGGGAATTGGATTCCCAGATTTGGTATTCGGACTTTTTGGAATATTTTAGAAGTATTGGAATTTTAATTTCCGGAATTGGTCACGTGGGGCCCACGAGAGAATTTACGGTTTTGTGAGGCCCACTTTATTTTCGGATTTTTGGCATTACGGATATTTTCGGAAAATGAAATATTTTGGATCAACGAGGGCGACATACGTGTCACCCTCGTGGACGGATTGTGGACGATTTAGTGGCACGCTTTTGTCATTTTAAAGGCCAAAATGTTTGGTCAAAGTCTTGAAGATATTTGTGTAGTAGATAGATAAGGTAGCACATGTCCTAATCTACACCATCCATTTGCTTGAATCTTGACCCTTGAGTGTTCTATAAATACCCCCCTTGATAGCAAGACTTCTTCATCACTTGAACACTTGCCAAGTCTCCAAATCCCGGTCCCCCTTTGAGTAGCTCTCACAAACTCCCCTCTTGATAGTTCACCCAACACCCATCTCCCTTAACCAAACTTGTCCAAAAATTCCTAAACTCTTAAGTGTTCTTCCTTAGTGTATTAGGAAGATTACTAACCAAAAGTTAGAAAAGATTTCACACCCTAGCCCCTAAAGCCTCACCTTGGCCGAGAGTTGTGAGGACAAGAACCTTAGTGTTCTTCACTTGTTTAGGTTGGTCCTTAAAGAGGAGTTGGTTAGGAGCGTATAAGGGTTGCTTGGAGCGGGTTGGAGCGCACGGAGTAGGAGCTAAACGTTGCTCAGGATCGACATTAAATCTTGGATAATTTTGGGCTTATCGAGGTAATTAATCTTGTCCTTCTATTGTAATTGGAAATTACATATAGTAGTTTAGAATTGAGTATAAGATAGAAGGATATTAAAGAAGAGAATTGAACTGTAATTACATAGGACTGTATTGCAGTAGACTTGTGTAGTTTGACGGGTAGGGAAGTGCTGCCCAATTTTCCGTAGAAATAAGAACCTTCTACTTAGAATATTCTACAGAGTAGTCTAGACGTTGATAGACGTATTTGACTATTATAGGTTGAAACTCTGCGCGCGACATATTCGACTTGGCAGGTGGATTTCGCCGAGGAGGTATGTGATTCTTCCTATCCTCTTGAGCATGATATTTTTAAAATATATATAGTACGACAGACGTACATGTGTTAACTGAACGTGGTTTTACTTCGATGTCTTTTTACTTGAGTTTTAAATAATGAGAATCTTGAAGTATTTCAAAAGAATTATGAATCGTTTTTGAAAGAAGAGTAATACTTGGTTTTAAAAGCTTAAGAGTTATAACGACTTAAGAAAGATAAAAGGAACGATTTACTTAATTGTTTATGAAAGCCTTGTATTGATTTCGGAAAGGGGAAATAAGTATCGAACAAACCACTGCAGCGCTAATAAAGGAAAATGTATCGACTAAGTAAGTATTATTAAAATCAGTAGAAACCTCCATCTGCATAGAAGCTAAGATAAGACAAAATTGTATTACATTTCCTAGATCATGGCTGCTTTAATAAGATCATTAATAAACAAGTTTTGGTTTACTTAAAAAAAATAGTCACTCTATTTTGATACTACGGGTATCGTGTGACTTTTGTGAAAGAAACAAATCTTTTTAAAGAGTTAATGTATGAAGTACTTTGGGGATAAAAACCCGAACTTGTTGACATAAAATAGAAAGTACCTTGTGTGAATAACTTGACTATGTTGGTTTGTGATAGCCTTGTAATACTTTCTTGTTGGTTTGATAAGTAAACATGTTATGATGCTACATGTGTTAGTATCTTGTAACGTTTGTGTAAAGGGGGTTCCCTTGTTGTGCTTATGTTGTTTAACGATAAGCCGTTGCACTGCTATTATATCACTTACACCCCTGACTTGAAATTCGGCGTTAGCCGCCCGATGCGAGGAATACCTCACGCGGTCCGCGTGACCTATGCGAGTCAGCGGAGTTCCGAGGATTGATCATTCCGGTTGTATTATCCCGACGCGGCGAGTGCCTCACGCGGTCCGTGTGACTACGCGGTCAGTGTGACTAAGCGACTTCGGCGAGGTCCGGAGGACGCCGGGTTAGCTACCCCCGACGCGAGGAATACCTCACGCGGC
Organism: Przewalskia tangutica; assembly: GCA_029844215.1. Taxonomy (NCBI): domain Eukaryota; kingdom Viridiplantae; phylum Streptophyta; class Magnoliopsida; order Solanales; family Solanaceae; genus Przewalskia; species Przewalskia tangutica. Next base: position 114,601,856 of record CM056718.1, read on the forward strand.
CTATGCGCTTATCGCGAGTCGCGTAAGTTCCAGGATTAGACGCGCATATCGATATCGAGGCGAGTGGCCAACTTCGATCATGTGGCGCGGTCTAGAAAGACCTCGTGATACGCTTTTATAGCATTGTTGGTACCGTGGTTTTAATGGCTATGCCTTCGCACTTACCCCAGACGGTTTTATTATGACACAGTGGACCGTGTTCATGTATTCCTCGTGCTTTTATATCATGGATCACGGCGGTGAGGAAGGAATTCCACCGCATGATTGATATTGTGGCATGAGACCCACGGTTATATTTGAGTGATGACTTTAAGCGTGAGTCTCGACTCGATACGATCACATATCAGGTATCGTAAATTTGTTATCATATATGTCTTCTGCTTTATATAGACTATTATGATTTTATTTACGTGATTTTCGGGCCACATACTGTACTGTTGTAATGACCTCCTTCGGCCGCGCTCACGCCGCAGAGGTACACCGATTGTTGATCCTCGCCATGTGGTCACAGCTCGTTTGAAGCTCCGTGTCCGGAGGCTTATATTCGTATAGTCTCCGTCGTCAGGTACTTACATCTGTGGTATGGCGGCCCCGTCCTACCATTGTTGTTATAACATTCTAGAGGTCAGTAGTATCGCTGGGACAGGGTTTGTAAAAGGGATGTAAATGTTCAAGTTTTTATATATATATATGCCGAAAGGCAACTTTTCTCAGATAAACTGTTTCTCACTTCATATTGTTTCATGTCTTGTTTTTATATTCCGCTGGTTACTCTGATGTTGTATCACTAGGGTGCCCGGGGTAAGGAACCAGTCACGGGCCCGGGGTCGGGTCGTGACATTCACGATCTCTTAGATGATGTCCCTTGTTGGGAGAAACCCATGCCTTCGCCGATTATACATCGTAGGCACCTGATGATAATGTCGACATATCCGCTTGAGACATAAGATCAGATGGAAGTTGATCATCACGGGTATCACTTCCTTGATTACTAGTCAAAGGATATAGCAACCTTTTAACTAAGGGACTACCCGAAGATCATGAATTTTGCCTATCTAGGGGAATGTGCGTAAAACCCAAGCAATAAGAACTGATACGGTGGATATCCAACCTTACTGACTGGAGATCCCAGGAATTAGGTTCATTGGAAAAACTAAGTCGTAAGGGTTCAGTTGAGCGCTTCGGTGGAAGCAAGAGCACTTTGGATGATGATTTCTGTAAAGAAACATGAATCCAAAGTTGTTCCTATGATAGACATTAAAGTGCTACCTGCATAGTAGGTAGATATTAAGTTTTCAAAACCTTTAATGATCCTCCCCAGTTGAGGTTAGGTTTGGGGAAATTTTTAATGGTGCCTAACACTTGTGAAGTAGGGTATAGTAGGATACCTTGTAGGGGACCACCTATTTAAGTGCGAGGACATGCCGCCTCAAATGAACGCACTTAAGAATCCAAGTGTGTCCACGACCACAACGGACAAAACATTAAGAAGAACAGAGTAAGGGAAGTTGTTGTGTTGGTACTGTTGACTTGGCTTATACAAAATACTGACGGTTCAAGACATCACGTTCACCGCGCAGTAAGTAAGTCCGATGGTATTCAATTATGGAAGGTTCAAAGCTAAGGCTACCGATCCAAATGCAACATCGGTCTATCGAAAGATTGCTAGAAAGGCACATTGTGAGTGCGCCAAAATCTCTTTCAGGAGAGGATTGTTGGAAATTTACTAATGTTAACTTAAGTTTATCCCATTATTTATGACCCGAACAATTGGGGCCCCGCACGTCAGAAACATCGTTTTCACACACGTGCACTCGTAGTGTCAAGTATCGTAAATTTCATTAGTGAAAGAGATATTGGTACGTAAGTAAATGTTTGAGACATGAAATGATGGACGGTTGTTGGTTAAATAACGAGTGTTCTACGTTGGTAAATGAAGGAAGATGTGTACAAAGTGTAAGATTGAAACGGGTCGGAAAAGGGTTGCGACGCCATCGTAGAGCCGGGTGTCGTGGCGCCACCACCACCAGGGCGCGGTGCCACAAAGTATGAGCCACGACGCTAATTGGTCTTTTAGCCTACTGGAGTCGTGACGCCTCTGAGGTCAGCCGCGACGCTACCTAGGCAGTGTCTGTGCGATGGAAGTCCAAAAGTTTGGCTGATTATGGGGTGTTTTGGAGTATTGAAATGTCAGTGTTTCCTCCATAACTCAGTCATTATTTGGCTGCATTAGTTGGTGGATTAAGTGGCTATACATGGAACTTAAAGGGCCATTATATGGGCACTTGAAGAGGCTTTCTTACACTACTATAAATTGAGGCGTTTGACTCAATTGTTCAATACTCTAAACTTGAAGTTCACACTTACACTCAGATTCTTGGATCTTCTTCTTGGCTAAACACTCTTTCAAACACTCAAGGTTCTTCTTTTAGTAAACACTTGAGTTTCTTTTGCTCATTTATTTGATGTTGTTTTATCTTGGAGACAATTTCCCATTAACTTAAAAGGATATATACGGGGCAATCTTATCTTAAGGATAAAGTGCTAACACTCGACTCAACACAATTATAACAAATAGGGATTTAATGTCTCTTGGTTTTAGGTTCTCAAGATTCAAGGAGCGTTCGGCAGTTGGAACAAAGATCTAAGACTCCAAGACTGATTTAAGAACGAAAATCAAGATATCCAAAGCTTGTGGCTGACACAATCATTATCTACTACAGGCTTTTCGTTGTTGTTGTAATACTTATAGTTTATCCTTTCGAAGCACTTGTAATAGTTGTTTACGTACATCCATTACTTTTCCAACACATGTACCATGTCCCAGGATGATGGTTGAAATCAAATGGAATCCTGTTGGTAGTATTTGAAGAATAGGGAGTGTGTATCCATAGGAATTTCTTTGGTTAAAAATTCAAGTGATCTTGAAAAGGTATGCTAAATTCTTTTCAACTAGCTTAAGTTTCTTTTTGGGCAAAATGATGCTACAGTTACTAGGTATACTCCTGCTTTAAGATTTTGGATTTTTCCAGCTCATTAGCTTCAATTTGTAGCAGCAAAAAAAAAAAGTTATGTGCTTAATGTAGAGGCTTAAGGGAACTATTAAAGAACAGATAAATGATATCGGAGAAATAGGTAGCTACTAATTCAATGAGTGGAACTATTATTCACTCATTGTTGAATGTTTCTGGACTGAAGTGAATGGGTGTTGCTTAACCACTTTGTGAGCTGAATATTGCATTATGAAAACAAGAAACTTTCCAGCACACTTTGATCTTTCTGACAAATTGCAGATAACATTATCCAACAAGTTTAGTAACTTCAATATTATTGTAAGTTTAAAATGTCCAGGTATAGTGTTGGAAATTTATTAAACGTGAAATAAAGTTAATCTTATTATTTATGATTCGAACAATTGAGGTCCCGCATGTCGGAAACGTCGTTTCCACACACGTGCACACGTTGTGCCAATGATAGTAAATTTTCTTAGTAAAAGAGATATTGGTACGTATACAAAATGTTTGAAACATGAAATGATAGACGGTCATTGGCCAAATAACAAGTTGTTTCACGTTGATAAATGAAGGAAGAAGTGTACTATGTGAAAAAGATGAAATGAGTCAGAAATTGTCGCGGAGCCGTGAAGAGCCGCGGCGCTCTAAGCGCCGCGACGCTTGTGACGTGAAAAATCACCGGAGCAATCGACATGAAGCGCGTCGCCCTCCCGGCGGCCGCGAGCCTCGCCGATGACAAATGGAGACGAAAAATAATCGACTTCGCGCACTTTGGAGCATTAGTTCTCCATTATTTGGCTCATGAATTCAACCATTATTTGGCTGAATTGTAACCCCAAATTAAGTATCATTACATGGCATTGAAGACCATTACTTGGCTAGTTGTGAAGACATCTTCATCACACTATAAATTGAAGTATTGGCTTAATTGAAGAACACACAATCTCAAATTTTATAAGTTATTCTTCCTCTCTAGCAATTTTCACACACTCAAAGGCCATTCTTTTAGTAAACACTTGAGTCATACTTTACTCAATTGTTTGTTGTTGTTTTATCTTGAGAGACAAATTGTCAATAGTCGTTAAAGGATTAATACGGGGCAATATTGTCTTAAGGATAGATTGAATATCAATCGACTCAACAAACCACCTTCTTGTTTTCATTTCCAGATTTGTAACCATTTGTTATTGTTGCTACTTTCCCATTTCCTTGTAACTCACAATCTTAAGTCAATTTTCGTTGTTAGCAACAACAAAATGACTGGATTCAACACTAAAACATCCACCACTGCTCAAGGCACTAGTGTCAACCCTACTGCTTCTTAAGGCACTCACAATGCTTCTGTCGCTGCTTCTGGGAACGCTCCCGCTCCACCACCCGCTGGCTTTCATCATGAACGCCCTGAGAAATCCATGGGCACTAATTTCAAAATATAGCAGCAAAAGATGTTTTTCTTCCTGACGGTTATGGGAATGTCTCGTTTCCTAACCGAAGATCCTCCAAAAGTTGGAGATAAAGTGGACCCTCAGCCTAATGAAATGGCGGGAGGGGCCCAAGATATCCATGTCATTAATGGCATGAAGGTGACTCAAGATGCTTGGAGTCATAGTGAGTTCCTTTGTCGGAACTATATTCTGAATTGTTTGTCCGATCCTCTTTACACGGTATACTGCACCGTTGGCACTACCAAAGAGTTATGAGATAAACTTCAGAAGAAATAAAATGCACAAGATGCGGGATCTAAGAAGTTCATCATTGGAAAATTTATAAAATTTCAAATGGTGGACAACAAAACTGTGGCATTCCAAGTCCAGGAATTTCAAATGATTTTACATCATCTGGATTTGAAAGGATTTAATACTAATAAGCAATTTTTGGTTGCCTCGTTAATTGAGAAGTTATCCCCCTCGTGGAATGAGTTTATGAGTTACCTAAAACTCAAAACAAAAGAGATGACCCTAGAGGAACTTATTATCAAACTCCGGAATTATTGAGGATAATATGAAGGTCATGCCAAAGGGGAAACAACTCGCTGAGGCTAAGGAAAACCTGGCGGAAGTCAAAGGGAGTTCAAGCAAGAAGTGAAAATTTCAGAAGGACGATAAGGGCCCAACAACTGAAGAGTTTAAAGGGACTTGCCATCACTGCGGTAAACTTGGTCACTTGGTCAAGGATTTCTGCAAACTCAAGAATGAGAATAAGGCCAAAGGCAAGACTAAGTCTAACATCGTCGAAGATAAGATCGTAGACGATATGATTGAGGAGTTCTCAGGGGTGGTACTTGAAGTCAACCTCATTGAGAATCCAATGCAGTGGTGGATGGACACGGGTGCTACCCGTCACATCTGTTCCAACAAATACGCCTTCTCCACATATACACCAGTCACAAATAAGAAGTTGTTCATGGGCAACAACACTTCTTCAGAGGTGCTGGGGGTAGGAAAGGTAATCCTGAAGATGACTTCTGGCAAAGAGCTTACTCTGAAGGAAGTGACGCATGTCCCAGAAATTCGAAGAAATTTAATTTCTGGACCTCTGTTAGTGAATGCTGGTTTTAGGCTAGTGTTTGAGGCCAACAAGTTTGTAATCACTAAAAATGGAACATTTGTAGGAAGGGGCTTCGTCTGTGAAAGCCTCTTTAAAGTTAATATTTCATCTGTAATGGCTGCCTCTATTATTAATAAAATTGAGTCTTCTACTTAGTTGCTCGAGTCTTCTAATTTATGACATCATAGATTAGGACATGTAAACTATCAGTCTATCTAAAGATTGGTAAAGTTGGAGTTGTTGTCGTCTATCGACGTAAACCCTCAACGTAAGTGTGAGGTTTGCGTAGAGACAAAACTCCCAAAGAATCCTTTTAGATTCGTCGAAAGGAAAACCGCTCCTCTAGAACTCATACACACCGATATATGTGATTTGAGTTCTATCAAACTAGAGGGGGGGAACAAGTACTTTGTGACTTTCATAGATGATAGCACAAAGTATTGTTACATTTACCTACTAAAAAGTAAAGTTAAAGACTTTGAAGCATTCAAACGCTACAAAGCGGAAGTTGAGAACCAACTAAGCGGACATTGTAGCTTACATGGTTCATGACGAACCAAGGACAATTTCTGAGGCATTGTCAACTCCAGAAGCTCCGCTCTGTAAAGAAGCTATAGAGAGTGAGATAGAGTCCATCTTGCATAACCATACTTGGGAGATGGTTGATCTTCCTCCGGGAAACAAACCGTTGGGGTGTAAATGGATACTCAAACGGAAGTTGAAAACAGATGGATCTATAGACAAATACAAGGCTAGGTTGGTAGTCAAGGGCTATCGACAATAGGAGGGCCTTGATTACTTTGACACCTATTCTCCGGTGTCTAGGATGACATCCATACGTATGTTCATAGCTATCGCCACCTTGAGGAATCTTGCAATACACCTAATGGATGTCAAGACAGCCTTTCTAAATGATGATTTGGAAGAAGAAATCTATATGGACCAACTCGGGGGTATGCATTTCCTGGACAAGAGAAGAAAGTCTGTCGGCTTGTAAAATCTCTGTACGGGCTGAAACAGGCCCCAAAGCAATGGCACGAGAAATTTGATAATACTCTATTATCAAAAGGATTTACCATTAATGAGTATGACAAATGTGTTTACACGAAAGGAAATGTCGACTCGCTCACATGACCGCTTTACGCACGGCATACGCCGATCATATGAGCGATCTAGGATAATCCTAGAGACTAAGAATATGTTGAAACAATGTTTTGACATGAAAGATATGGGTATCACAGATGTCATCTTAGGGATCAAGATCTCTAAGACGTCTGACGGACTGGTCTTATCTCAATCTCACTACATCAAGGATGTGCTGAAGAAATTTGAGATCTTCGACAGTTCGCCAATAACGACACCACTGGATGTAAGTCAAAAGATTGATAAATATCATGGGGCGCCCATACGTCAAGAGTAGTATGCACAGGTGATTGGCAGTTTAATATATATCACAAACTGCACTCGACCTGATATCGCTTATGCAGTCAAAAAGTTGGCTAGGTTTACCCGTATTCCAAGTGATGATCACTGGAAAGCGTTAAATCGGGTACTAAGATACCTGAAATACACGCAAAACTACGAGTTGCACTATTCGAGATATCCAGCTGTACTAGAGGGGTAATGTGATGCAAATTGGATATCTGATATAGAGAACACCAAGTCCACCAGTGGGTATATATTTATAATTGGTGGTGGGGCTGTGTCTTGGAAATCCTCTAAGCAAACTTGCATCACCCGATCCACGATGGAATCAGATTTTATCGCTTTAGACAAAACAGGAGAAGAAACTGAGTGACTTCATGACTTCTTAGAGGATGTCTCGTGTTGGGATAAATCCGTACCTTCTGTAATGATCCACTGCGACAGCCAGTCGGCTCTAGGAAGGGCACGAAGTTCTATGTACAACGACAAATCTCGTCATATCAGATGGAGACATAAAACCATTAGACAGATGATCACCACGGGTATTATTTCTATTGATTACGTAAAATCAAAGGAAAACATAGCAGATCCCTTGACGAAGGGCATACCCAGATATCAAATGTTCTGTCTGTCTAGGGGAATGGGCCTAAATCCCAAACTGTAAGAACTGATATGGTAGATACCCTACCTAACAGACTGGAGATCCCAAAAATTAGGTTCAATGAGAAAATTAAATCGTAAAGGTTTAGTTGAACACTTCGGTGAAAGCAAGAGCACTTCGGATGATGATTTCTACATAGAAACATGAATCTAAGGCCGTTTCCGTGATAGACATTAAGTGCTATCTGCAGAGTGGGTAAAGGTTAAGTTTTCAAAATCTTTAGTGATCCTCAGAAACTTTTAATGGTTCTTAATACTTGTAAAGTGGGGTATAGCAGAATACCTTGTAGGAGATCACCTATTTAAGTGTGAGGATTGTCCGCTCAAATGAACGCACTTAAGAATCCAAGACGTGTCCATGGCCACAACGGACAAAACCTTTAAAGAAGGACAGAGTAAGGAAATGTGATGTGTTGGTACCATTGTCTTGGCTTACACTAAACACTGACGGTTTAAGACATCACGTTCACCGCGCAGTAAGTAAGTCCGGTGGTATTCTACTATGAAAGGTTCAAAGCTACGGCTACCTATACAGATGTGACATCGGTCCGCCGAAAGATTGCTAGAAATACACCATGTGCGTGCGCCAAAATCTCTTACAAGAGAGGATTGTTGGAAATTTATTAAACGTGAAATAAAGTTAATCCTATTATTTATGACTCGAACAATTGGGGCCCCGCACATCGGAAACGTCGTTTCTACACACGTGCACATGTTGTACCAATGATCGTTAATTTTCTTAGTGAAAGAAATATTGGTACGTATACAAAATGTTTGAGACATGAAATGATAGACGGTTATTGGCCAAATAACAAGTGGTTTTACGTTGGTAAATGAAGGAAGAAATGTACTATGTGAAAAAGATGAAACGAACCAAAAATTGTCGCGAGTCGTGGCGGTCGCGGTTACCCAATCGTGGCCGCACGCTGAAGCGCCGCGCGCTCCCGAGGACGCGTCGCTGTGGCGTGAAAAATCACCGAGCTATCGACACGGCGCCGCGGCGCTCCCGGCGGTCGCGACGCCGACCGGGTTATCGGATACGGCCGCGCGCGCTTCAGCACCGCCGGAGATGAAAAATAACTCACTCTTGGGCTGACTTTGGAGCATTAATTCTCCATTATTTGCCTCATGAATTCAGCCATTATTTGGTTGAATTGTAACCCCAAATTAAGTGTCATTACATGGCATTGAAGGTCATTACTTGGCTAGTTGGGAAGACAGCTTCATCACACTATAAATTGAAGTCATTGACTCAATTAAAGAACACACAATCTCATATTTTATAAGTTTTTTTTTCCTCTTTAGCAATTTTCCACACTCAAAGGCCCTTCTTTTAGTAAACACTTGAGTCATCCTTTACTCAATTGTTTGTTGTTGTTTTATCTTGGGATACAAATCGTCAATAGCCGTTAAAGGATTACTACGGGACAATATTATCTTAAGGATGGATTGAATAACAATCGACTCAGCAAACCACCTTCTTATTTTCATTTCATGATTTGTAACCATTTGTTGTTGCTGCTACTTTTCAATTTCCTTCTAACTCACATATATTTCTACTCTGAATGATAATGTTGAATAGTAGATTGGCAGCTAAGTTTATACTGATTTGAGTTGAAAAATCCACAATTTCTGCGAAGCGCTGTCTAAAATTATTTCACAATCACTACGCATCTCTTCAACTTTATCTCTTTAAAATTTCCAAAAGATATGGGAAACCATGAAGATATGAATAGATGGTGTTGTACCTTGAGCCCATAGTGTTTGTCTTCTGTATCTGCAAAGTGTTTCTTGGACAACCCAAACCCAGAGACCACCCTGCGACAACCTAGTAACCCATCACCGTCACCTTCACCACCCCCAGACCCGACACCGACCCTAAACCAAAAAAACCACCCCGCGACAACCACATCACTGTAACCCAACACCGTCACCATGGTTGCGAAACAATGGTGGTTGTGATGTTAACGCGCAGATCCGCCGCGGTTGTGATGTTGTGGTTGTGGTGGTTGGTTGCTCGCTCACTGAAGCCGCACTCACGAGCAATGGCGGCACGGAAAATGGAGTAGAACTAGTGAGGGTGGTGATGTGGGTCCCACCTGCCATGTGTCTGCCACATGGATCCGACGTGGTGTTCATGTGGAATTTTCGTCCACGAAGGACAAATATAATAATTTTGCTAACGGAAATGATTTATTTGTCTTCATACTTTAACGGATGATAAATATGACAATTTTTGAAAAATTGGATGACAAATATGCTTTTTTCCTAATATAAATAAAAAGTGAATGATGAGAAAGTGCACCAAATTGACAGTTGTAGATTAAAGGGTAAAATCGTAAATTCAGGATGCTGAACTGGATAAGACTCTGCTCTCTCCGTTGCCAAACATTCCGGCGAGATGACAATTACTATCTACACCCCTGCGCATGTTAGCAGTAGCGGCTTAAATTCCCGGCTCCTCCGTTCTCCACCGCGACGAACCTTGTCGCCGGCGAGATGTCACAGCGTGAGTTGCGCGTTATTCTCGGAGAAAAAGCGGGAAAGCAGACGATTGGTCAACGTAGCTCTCGGAGTCTTGCTTCAGTGGATCGCCGTACCTAAAGGTGATTCCATTTATTCTATCAATGCTAACGTACGCCACCGTCGGTACAGTGCGCTTTAGTATTTACTCTCTCCAATTTATGTGACTATATAAACTTTAGCTAATATTTTAAAATGTATTTTTTCGAATTGCAACTTTTCATATAAATTTTGCATATCTAAATTTTAATTTTAAAATATTGAGTTAGATTAGTGAAATTGACTCTCAATAAGTGAAAATTGCCACATTTGCAATCCTCTGGTCATGTATAAGGCCGCGTTTGGCTGCAATATATTATTATATAAGTGAGATCGTGATCGAAATTGGTATTGTAGATGGAAGCATGAAAATGTCATTGTATTCATTGCTCTGTGTTTGTGTGTTTTCTATTCCTTCTTGAAATTTGGTTTGGATTTATTAGAAATATTACAAGCAACCTAAGAAAGTTGATTATGGAACTTTTTGGTTTGCAGATGCAGTAGAAGCTAGCCCTTTTGACAAGTATGTTAAAAGGTGAGCACAAAAATTGGTGAATTTTGGAATAGGTTGCGTATTTATAATTTTTATGCTAGTTGATGAGAATATGGCTAATTTACAAAAGTTGATTCAGCATATAAGAAGTTAAGTGCACGTAAGTATATATCTGTATGAAAAACTTAAAGAAAGATCATATAAATTATATTAAGAGGCATTTAATCCTTGATGCTATACTATTGTGCGTTTTTATAGCTTGTAAGTTGCTGCACCCGTGTCGCATAAAAATACACTACTTTTTGAGGATCCGGCAAGCAATATAGGTTTCACAACTATTGATATTCATGTCTGAACATAAGATCAAATAGCTTGTATAACTCAGTGATGTCTGATGTCAGGAGACTGTTCCATATGGATCCACAATCTTCATTAACTTTCCATCACCTAGCTTCACATCTGCCAACCTGCTTTACTTAGCTACCATGATTAGTGAAATTAGCTTCTGCTTCAGTTATTGTCCTATGTGCTTTCAATTAGTTTTATAAGCCTGTGATACTTTGTGATTTTGCTTAGGCTTGAATTGAGTTGTGTTCATTTTAGTATTTAATGTTTGATTTGATAACTAGGAAACAGCTTGATCCACTAGACGCTTATGTACCAGCCGTGCTGCTAGCTGGGGTGCAGATTAAGGAATTAGGTGACATCAAATTCCCATTTTCACTATTTGTTGCATGAAAAGCTTAGTAAATATCTTCTATTCATGCTTCGAATTGCGATCTAAACAAAATTGATCTTTGAAGCAATACAGAGGAGTATTGGAATTAAAGGCGTAATATATGGATATACACCTGAAATTGACACCACAATCTGATAGATACCCGAAGTTGGCACCACGGTCAGTGATCGTTAGCACCACAATGTGACATTATTGTATAAAATAGGCCAAATGCATATGCAGCCATCTAAACTTGTCACTATTTTTCATTTGACACTCCAACTTAACCTTCTTCATATCGGATCCTCGAACCTCATCTAAAATGTGTCTATTAAGCCACTTACCACTGATTAGTGAAAACTACACAAATGCGTGCACCTCCCACGCAACATTGTGGCAGAAACAGCCAATAAAAGCCACCTGGCTTTAACAAAAAAAATATAAAAAAGAAAGCTTTAGTAAAAAAAAAAAGAATCAAAAAGTAAAAGGAAAAAAAAATATGTTGGGTTCTTCTTTTTCCGCCATGGCTGAACCAGTGTCTTTGGCAACCTCCATTTGGCATAGCTCCAATCTTTGACAACAAAGGTCACTTCAAATACTATGACAAATAGAGATGCTTAATAAGAGTCAACTATTGAGTCTATTTTCAAGCTAACCAATCTGAAAATGGTGAGGTTTCCATTTTAACTTTTCTTCTTCTTGATTATCATTTTTACACAATATACTACATACCGCCTTAAGATGCTAAAATTTCCTATTATTTATTCAAACAAATATCTCAGATGCCTGGCAGACACCCTAAGCTTGATTTTTTCCAGACACTACATCATCGTCTCCGAATGAACTGCCGCAGAAATTTGTTGGTCTAATATAAAAGCTAGACGCAGCAGTCGAAATTGAAGGAGAAGTTGGCAGTGGTAATAGCTAGATTTGGAAAATGAAGATGAGACAGCGGTTTCCAAACAATAGTGGTGGGCCGGTGGAAATGGCAGAAGGATGGTGCGGGAGAAAAATGTGAATTTTTCAAGGGGAGAAACTAAAAGGGAATTTTTAAATTGGATCTATTTACGCACTCAAGGAAAGTGAGAAACACTTTCTTTGCCGTGTTAGCATATTATGTTTGATAGACATATTTTAGATGTGGTTGGAGGGTCTGATGGAAACAGGGCGAACTGGATTGTCAAAATGAAAAATAGTGACAAGTTTAGGTGGCTATGCATTTGAAAATAAATTTTTAGTTTAAAGAAACACAAATTTCAGTCGCCCCCCCTCACCCACCCCCGGTCCCCCTCCAATTCCATTGAAATCCCATGATTTCGTTTAATTTGTCTCAAAACAAATTACAAATGCAAATCTAAACTCACATAATCTTGAACTCCTTCCTTATGTTACCATTTTTGCTGTTACCATGTCAAAAAAAAAATCTTGAACTCCTTCCTTTTGTTCATAACCAAATTGGTTCTCATAATTAGAGCTAATTTTAACCATGGGAGAAGTAGTCCTCGAATCATCATTAGAAAAAACTAAGTAAATTATTCTGATGAACTGCTGGAGGAATCCGCCAAACTGCTTGAGAATAATTAGGTCTAATAACATTAATTTGATGGCCATTTCCATAAAACTTGAGTAGTACTATTGTTACTGTTGGTCCATTGTTGAATGATGATGAGTTTGTAGCTACTGCTCATTAAATATGATAAAAATTGTATTACAAAATAAGAATAGTGGCAGCAATGGAGGTGAGGAAAGAAGAAAAACACAATTTTGGAACCTCTATTGAAGGAGTTTAAGCTCGGGGAAGTGGCTGGTAAAAAAGGGGAAGAAGAAGAGAAAAAACTAAAACAAAAATTGACTAAATAATGCCTCATGCGTAATATGTGTATTACACCAGGGGCGGATTTAGAGGTTGCCGAGGGTGTTCACCCGTCGGCAAAAAATTACAACATATATATATATGGTACATTTTCTGTATTTATCTACATATATTAACTTTTGAATACCCTAAACAATTGCAAAATGTTAGCTCAAGCGGTCTAGGGTGTTCAAATTTGTCTTTAGCGTCCTAGTTTTGATTCTCATTCACAACATTATTTTTTATATTTAGCTTTTGTTGTTTTTTCGAACCCCTGAATGAAAATCCTAGATGCCACTGTATCACACTCACTATGACAAATAAGTAAAAAGTGTCTAAATGACCGGACTCTCCTACAGGTGTATAAATGGCACAACTCTAAATTGTGGTGTTTAAATGAAAAATATTGTTAACTTTAGATGTCTCTCGATGAGTTCAGCCTTTGTAAAAATAAAAAAGAAATATAATAAGTTAGAAAGAACAAAAACCAGTTATAAATAATATGAAAAAACATACCCCCAATCCTCCCCTACTCATTTCCTTGGTCAAAATGTTTTTCAGAACTGAACTTCATTTTGGTATTTTAAAAGATGATGCAGTAAAAAAAGTTAAAAATAATTGAAATTGTCTCTCAATAATTTTATTAAGCATAGAGAGGTTTAAACAGTCGACTTGAAAACATAATCCTCTAATATGTCAACCTTGCAAATCAGAGCAAATGTTGTTTATGTAATAATCTTCTAATTTGTCTTGTTAAAAATTGTCACCAAGGGGATTGAGGCAAGGAGAAACCCCCCCCCCCCCCACCCCCCGGCCCCTCCGCGATCCCCTGATATTTGAAGGTCAACTCTGGTGACACATAGGAATAGCCTTCCCTGTGGTAGTAGCTTCTATAACATATCCTAAATACTCTTCCAAATCTTTCTCATTTTCTGCTCCAAACTAAGCGGAGAGTCCTCATCTCTTAGTTTCAACTTTCAATAATATGACAGCAACAACACTATCCTATTCCTTCCTGGAATCTCCTCGTTGCTTCTGGAGATTTCAAAATGAAACTCTTCAGGAATGGGGTTTTTCCATCTTGCACACTCATCTTTAACACAGCTCCACAGTTGAACTTGCTGATCTGCATATACCCATACAGGGGTGGAGGCACGTGTATTCAAGCAGTGTCAACGCTTGGTCGAAAAAAAGCTATGTTTATATATATGTAAACCAACATACTGGTTAACTTTGGTCCTATAAAAAACGGACTTGTGGGGATCGAGAAAGGGGAAAACAAAGATTTCACATGGTACTTTTATCAATCTGATTTATTTCGCACCTTTTGTTCAATGAGAAAATGGGTCAAATTCTACCGGAAATGACATTGCTGGCCATAAGAGCTCTGGTAGCTCGTTGGTAAAGTGCTTCAATTCCCCGGAGGTAAAGGTTCGAATCTCACTGAGTAAACAATTTCTTTTAAAAGTTTTTTAGCTCTATTCTGAAAAATATTGAAGCCACCAACTTTTTAACCCACAACTCCTCGTCTAAATGGATGAAACTATTCCAACTGAGCCAGCGTCTATTGAATATAGGTTTCTGCCTGTAAAGATACTATCTCATATTTAATATGGATACGTCTTAAAAATGGAAACTCGTCGAGGAGAGGTATATAGTATACTTGAATTTATCTTTTTCTACAATTGATATTGTTATACTGATTTATTCAATTCACTTCTTTAAATGTCTACACCACTTAAGGAAAATCTTGTGTTCGCCACTGGACCCATAATTCTATGTTCTTGCAAGTTGTCACATCTTACTGAGTGCCATATAATTGGAGTATGATTAAGCTTTAAAAAATTTATTGTAAGATTTCAGAGCATGATATTTACATGATCTTTTGGTATTTTATAGAGAAATCATTAGAGGTTGATGAACCTAAATATGGAGATTGCCGGAATATATTGCGTTCTGGTCCTGCATCATCTCTTCGTGTCAATATTCGAGCAGTAAGTTAAGGTTTTCCCATACTCCATCCTTGTCTCAATTTGTGTCATTTTCTATCAGTTGATAATTATCAGTTTCTGTACAGCTTTTGTCAATATTAGGAATGTATGAAGCTGATTTAGTTGGTCTAGACTTATGAATGCTCCATTCTGGTCTTGGATCACACTATACATCTTAAACATGAAAATATTATTGTGCCAGTTGCACCATATGATATTTGTATTAATGAAGGAAAGCAAAAGAAAAAGGCAATTAAGAAGAAAAGAATAAGAATTAATTCACACGTTCCAAAGTTGTTTTTAGCTTTTTAAGAGTCAACTGCATTAATACTTTGACCAACAACAACGATCCAGTGAAATCACACAAGTGGGGTCTGGAGAGGATAGAGTGTACGCAGACCTTACCCCTACTTTGGGAGGTAGAGAGGAGCATTAAGACTGACCAAGTTTTGTTAATTATTTTTAAACATTTTGAGACAACTCGCAGGATCTTTCATGTAGTTTGTAAATATCTAAGTATTACTTTCAAATCATGAATTTAAATATTTGACAAGTTGAGACAACTTGACACTTGTAAGCTTTTCGGGTGGAGGGAGGATCTAGAAATGATTGAAGAGAACAAAGCAAGAATTTCCTCATTGATCTATAAGTGTTCTGCTATGCCATATCTGCTACACGGTGCTAGTATGACATTTGATATCATTTAAACCAGCTACAGAGTCCAAGCTAAATATCCAAATTAGAGAATCAGTTAACAACAAAAGACCATTGCAAGTAGAGTTTCTCTGACAGGTTATCATCTATCTATCAAAGCAAGGGGAAAATATCCTAAATGCCCAAATTTTAGTTGCCCAGAAAAGAAAACATCTAGGTACATAAAAAAGAAAAAGCTCCAAATCTGTAAATATATCTCGTCGCTTGGTTTGAAAATGGCATTGCACTGAAGTTAGATATTCAAAATGTTTGACTAATTCTAGGCAGTTCTTTTTTCTTTTTATGGAAAAGGGTCGAATGTACCCCTCTACTTTGTTCTATTGTTGAACTTTGTCCACCGTTATACTTTCCGTCAGCCAAAGTTCTAAAAGTACCCTTATTTTGATGGAATTGAAACATGGCATCATCTGTGGGAAGATCCAAACCCTCCACTTAAAAAACCCCATACCAGACCCAATTACAAATTAAAACAGAAACCCCACCAAACAAATCACACACTCCCCTTCTTCTTCTTCTTCTTCTCGAATCTCCACGCTTTGCAGTGCATCAATTGATGCTTTGGAAGCTGGTGGCTCGCTTCTTTACTCATCAATTCACTCAGAAAAGAATCAAAGCTCGAAGATGAACGGCTTTCTATCACAACTATCCCTCGGGTTAACGGGTTTACGAGGATGATCCGATCAGAAAACTCAAAAGGGGTTTTTGATTCTTGTGTTCCTAATCTGGGTCGCTTGAATCTTGAACTGGGTTTGATGAAATTGAATTGTTCGCGAAGGCTAAAATGAAGGACAAGAACAAAGAAAGGTCTCTGTTTGCGGAGTTCATCAAATTTTCTATGAAGGAAAATTCCTCTGCAGAAGCTGATTCTGAAGCCATTAAATTGAAGATTTCTTTGAAGACTTTGAGGAATTAGAGTGTAATTTTGGGGAAAATTTGAAGAAGAATTGTAATGGAGATTTGTAAGTTGCAGTAGATGGGTTTTGTGTTTCCTTCGTCTTCTGATTGTGGTGAAATTTATAATCATCACCCTTTTACTTCAATCTTGATGAGCATTGATTTTTTGGGCGTTTGTACGGCTTTATCGCACCGCCAGTAGTTCCACCAGATGAGACCGTCGGTGACCCACCAGTCCACTACCGTCCTCATCTCCAAATCACCCCTGTTCGCACCACCATGCCTTGTTCCGTAACCCTGCTGAAACCACCATTGGCCACCATTGAACCGCTCCAAAACACCCCTGTTTCAGTTTGTTCCTCCAATCTCACTACAGGTATTTTTAGCCGTAGAAATTACTTCCCATGCCTCAATGAACTGTTCCAAACTCTTATCCTTGTTTTCGAGATCGGCGGCGAAAGAATTTCGGCTACCTGTAATAAAGTTGTTGGGGTTTTTGTTTTAATTTGTAATGAGGTCGGACGGATTTTGGGTCGGGTTTGGGTTTTTTGTTTATGGGTTTGGTTCTTTCCACAAATGATGCCACGTGCCAATTCTGTCAAAGTAAGGGTATATTTAGAAATTTGGCTGATGGTAGGGGGTCAAATGACCAAATAGTATAACGGGAGACAAAGTTCAATAATTGAACAAAGTAGAGAGGTATATCCGACCCTTTTCCGTTCTTTTTATTTAGTTCTGTAGTTTGTGACAATTTTTTTTTATTCATCTATTGGTTGTTGTACAGAAAAATACCAAAGGCTTTTTCCTACTACATAAAGATTATCAAATCATGAAAAAACTCTTTATCTTTTCATTCATTGCAGGTAGCACAATACGCAGCTGATGGTGGCAATGGTAAATCAGCTTTCAGTGATGTTGATCAGTGTCTGAGGTACTACGTCGCATATTTAACTGTCAACCTGAACAATGCTGTTTAAATACAAGATAATGCAGTAACATTATAGCTTTGCTGTCCAGATTTGGTATTAAGATTTGCAATAGCATGCACAGGATGATCAGTCTAATGGATAGAAGATGTAAGAAAATTTTAGAATGTTGTTGGAACATTGATGATTTCACTAGGACCTTCTCCCAGAGGGGGAGCTTCATAATTGATCTTGATCCCTTTATGATTGATTTCTATGGTTCTGAAATATGACTTTAATAATAATTTTTTTCCTGTAAGCTGCATAACATTTTTCTTAAGCAAGGTTGGCTGCAAAAGATCATGCGACAGCGACGCATGTGCATATATTATTATTCCAAACAAACTGCCAGTGAGAGGGGGAAAACCTTCAAATTAATGACGAGAGGAACATGCTTTTAGTATATCTTTGTACCTCACTAAACAAAAAGGACCAATGTTAACCAAGATGCAAATTGGACCAATCATATTGCATGCAACTCCGTATTTTTACTCTCACGTGATGTTACTAGTGTTTCTATTCGTTCGTGCAGCGCGTTGGAAGGACTTGACTCGTTGCTTTTGCGTGCATCAAGAAAGGATCCAGGGGCCTCAATTGACTCGATGAAAGCACAAATTGTCACTGCCCTCAATGCATTGGACAGGTCTGACTTCTTTTCGTTTTATTCATATCTTTCTGCTGTAACAGACCGGTGCTCTTACTTAGTGAAGAAGAGAAAAGGGAGAGAAAGAGAAAGAAGAGCTCGAAGAAGAAGAGAGATTGTATATATTTTCTGATAATATGCTCAATGCAGCAGTGATAGCCTTATAAGGCAATACAAGGACTCATCTCTCAATACAAAAGCTAAAAGGACTATTAAGTAATAAACTAAACTTAATAACAAAAAATGTACTTCAGGACTTAAGTAAGCTACTTAAAACTTAGAGGACTAATTTAGCAATACAGAAATATTGTCACAATATAGTATTGTGACACTCCATCCCTCTTCAGAATTAACTTCCGCCATTAGAATGTAGCTATTTTTGGAAATTGAGATTTGATAAAATGGAAATGAGGCAACAGCCAAATTCTGGCATAACCCAAGAGCATAAGGAGCCATCTCCTCACCAAACTGGTCTACAATGGTCTCAAGTGTAAACACAAGGTCTTCATTCTCGACTTCATTCATAAGTTTGAAAAATTCATAGAGCAGCTGGGAAGGAATGGGCCGACTTTCATTCAATTCTCTGCAGGCTTCAACAAACGACCGTAAAGCGAAAACAGAATCAAACACAGCATCGGCACCATCAACATCTCCAGCTCGTTCCTTGATAGAAACAAGGGTGGCTACGGTTGCAGGCTTGTGTTGAATGTCAGGTATTTTCGTCAAGGAATCACCGCAACTCGGATGACCAGAAATGCCGCAACCCGAGCCCTGCGAAGGATAACCTTGGACTCGTTAGGAAACTTTTTGCATCTTGTCTAAGTATTTTTTCACTTTAGCACTTTGTTCTCTCACGCATGCAGCTTGAAGTACAGCGCCAAGCTATCGGGAATAGCCGGTGCAGAGCACCAACAAGTTCTCTGATCGATCCATCTTATTAGAGTGAAGTAGCAAGATCATCCTATTGGTATATATTGCTTCCCTTTGCTTCGCAGAGCTTCAAGTCTAGTCCACGAGCAAGCTGGACTTTTTCTGGTCCATCACTTTTCTCTATTAGCTTATCAAGTTTCCTTAGGCCATCAGAGACGTCTTTAGGACCCTTTAAAGCAATAAGATTATTTACTGCCACCGCAAGTGAAGACTCGTCAGCCAAATTTCTTTTGACAATATCATGTAACAGCCTCTTGGGTGTTCCCTAAAATATGTTGTACATATGCAATTTGAACCGCTATAGGTGCTAATTCAATTTCAACATCATCATCAGCTAAATTCTCTTCCATTAGCGTTTCCTGACCAATTCTTCGAGCTTACAATAACAGTAGTTCTGCCTCTTTGTACTTCTCCCTTTCAATTAAAGAGCAGGCAGTGTTGTAAGCCAATTCAAAACTGTTGGTTGCTTTAAATCTCAGTGCATCCAAAGTTCCCTGAACTTCAGAAGTCCTTCCAGCAGACACCAGCCGAGCTGATTTGTATTTCATTACAACATCAAACACGACAATTTTTCTCCAGAGGGAATGTGGACTGTCTTTGGACCAACTTCCCCTTTTAACAGCTTGTTTACAATGCGGATATTGGCGAAAGTACCCCTAGCCATAATTTCATCATTACCACGACGGCTACCATATGAGTTGAAGTCCCTGCGATCGACACCTCGCTCCATAAGGTATCTAGCAGCAAGGCTATCTTTATGAATGCTTCCGGCAGGTGAAATATGATTGTAGTAATACTGTCACCATGGCCATACCCTTAAAATATGGTGGCTCATGAATGTATGTAAAATTAGGATCCCATGAGTACAACTTTGATTCTGGCACAGATAATTCATTCCACATGGTATTTCCCTTCATAAGTACTCTTGAACATGTCTGGCAATACACTTGATTGAACAACCTCATCAATGTCTTCAGTTGATGGCCATATATTCCTGAAGTACACTTTCTTACCATCATTTCCCACTCCAATTGGATCTTTCTAAAAGTCGATATCAACAGTGCCAGCAAGCGCATACGCAACCACCAAAGGAGGCTAAGCAAGATAGTTTGCTCTTGTCAGGGCATGAACACGCCCCTCAACGTTTCGATTTCTGGAGAGTACAACATCATCAATAATGTCGTTCTCTGATATGGCAGAAGCGACAGATTCATCCAAGTCATCGGAGTTCCCGATACAAGTGGTACAACCATATCCAACAATGTTGAAACCCTGCTGATATAAATACTTCTGCAGGCCACTCTGGAGTAAATATTTTGTAACAGCACCAGATCCTGGAGCAAGGCTTGTTTTAACCCATGGTTTAACATGTAGACCCAACTCAGAAGCCTTTTTGGCAACCAGAGCTACCCCTAACATAACGCTGGGATTGGATGTATTTGTGCAACTTGTGATAGCAGCAATCACAACATTGCCATGTTTGAGCTCTGTAGGTTGCCCGTGGAAGGAAAACTTAGCCACTTTATCTTGCACCTCTTTTGGCACAGCAAAGCCCTAGAACCCAACTTTGTTATCTAGGCAAGCATGCCAGTCAGACTTCATTTCTTTCAAAGGCACACGGTCATGAGGCCTCTCTGGCCCTGACACACATGGTTCAACATCGGCAAGGTCTAGGTTCAAACAAGAAGAGTACATTTTTTCTAGTTGAGGCTCATTATAGTCGACAAACATATTATTTGCACGGAGATATGCCTCTACCATTCCAACTATTTCATCACTTCTCCCAGTTAATTTGAGATATTGTAGGGTAACATGATCTACAGGGAAGAAACCCATAGTTGCACCATATTCACAATGGTGCCCTGTCAGCCAATGAAAGCCCATCATTCCCTCGCCATAGAATTCAACAAACTTTCCAACAACACCATGCTTCCTTAGCATTTGAGTGACAGTCAGGACCAAGTCAGTGGCAGTTTCCATTTCGCAATTTCCTTGATAGCTTGAACCCAACAACTCAAGGCAAAGAAACGTCCCCCTTGTAGGTTGGTGCCACAACATCCACCCTACGGTGCTGAACAAGGTAACACACAACATCTTTAACACCAGAAGAAACAAGGTTTGAAGTGAAGCCCAAAAATATTTGGCAGATCACTGACTCTCTGTGTGCAACATCTCTTTCTACTTCATTGCAATCCTCCGTTGGCAGTTCATGAGAAAACCTCCAACATGTAGCTCCTGAAATGTCATCCAAACACGACATTTCTCCACGACATTTCTCCGGATGCCATTTCTTTCTCATTCTCAAGTACCTTCATTTATGATGTATACATATCGTCATATCCACTGTTACTGTGCCTCAGTGCTACTTCCTCTGAGCCCTCTTCTACTTTTGTATATAAAGTAACTACCAGTTCATTGTCACTATCTTGTTGAGCACATGCTATAGTATCTGTTCCACTGTTCATCAAGGTATTTGAATCTTGGCCTGATATAGTATCTGGATCATCATTATTGATGTCCAAACTCTCGAATGCTTTCAAATCAATACCACTTTTGTCTAGTTTTTCATTCTTGGAGTTCACCTCCAAACTTTCATCAGTTTCATCAAATTCACTTGTCTTCAAGACCTCTTCAATGCCCAACGTAAGGGTTCCCGACTTTTCATCAGTTTCTTCAAATTCACATGTCTTCAAGACCTCTTCAATACCATCAACCTTTTCTTTCAATGGTTTGGCTGCATCTTCTTCACTTTTATCGAATACTTGATAATTTTCTTCCCTGTTTCTTTTAGGGCTTTTATCAAATAACTTGTCTACATCATTTTCTGAATGTTTCCCATTGATATTCAGATTTCGTCGATGTCGTCGTAGGTGTGGTTGGAGTCGAATTTCCAAATTGTGCCAACTTCAAACTCGATAAGATGACATCGAGCTTCCTATTGATTTCTCGAGCTTCGTCCGACTGTGTTTGAAATCGATTTTGACTTTGTTTCAATGACTCTAACCTCTTGATGGTTCTAACGTTGTCGTAAACATTGTACAGTTTCGGTGGGGTCACTGGCATCATACCCACTTTCCCAAAGTAACCTCGATGATATATGTTAAAGCGAATTCTGCGATGGTACCTTCTGTCGATGTTTTCTCTGCCTCGAGGATGTTTTCGGATACGACTTTGGCAAGCCTTGACGCACCTTCTCTTCGTTTTGGTCTTCTTAAATCTTGTCGTCACTGTATGCTCATCTCCGTGTGCAGGAGCAGCGACATAGTAATACCCCAACCCATACGAATTTGGACTAGAAGCAGCGACATAGTAATACCCCAACCCATACAGATTTAGACTGAAATTGGGATCGACACTATAAAATTGATGGGCGTAAGAATGAGGATAAGTATTGCTGCTCACCGCACCATCCTTGTGCTTCATACGAACCAATCGACTGTTGGACGTCCAGCGAAGTGAACAGATGCTCCATTCCCGATGATACGTTGAATGGTCACAGAATTGCTGTCGAGAATCGTCGGCTTTGATACCATTGTAACAGACAGGTGTTGTTACTTAGTGAAGAAGAGAAAAGGGAGAGAGAGGGAGAGAAAGAAAAAGAAGAGATCAAAGAAGAAGAGAGATTGTATATATTTTCTGATAATACGCTCAATGCAACAGTGATAGCCTTATAAGGCAATACAAGGACTCATCTCTCAATACAAAAGCTAAAAGGACTATTAAGTAATAAACTAAACTTAATAACAGAAATTGTACTTCAGGACTTAAGTAAGCTACTTAAAACTTAGAGGACTAATTTAACAATACAGAAATATTGTCACAATATAGTATTGTGACAGTTACCAATCAATCATTAGCTTGTCATTCACAAGTCAATTAATCAGCTATATGAATTCTCTATATCCATTCTGCTCTATTCAATTAATAAATGATTTCTTTCAACCTCAACAGTTCTTTAAATCTCAGTTTTATCCCTACACGGTTAACTAGTTAGAGCTTTGCCAATTAGTTGCCAATCAAAAGGTTTGAATTATTTTTTTCCCTGTTCTTCCTTCAGTCTTCTTAAAACTGTCCCAGCTGATGTGCTTGACAAGGGAAAGTCTGTAGCTGATTCATATTTTTTCGCTCAAGAGGAAGATGTAGCACCTGAGAAACTGGACCCTGATCTGAAGCAACTGGAATCTATACTCTAAAATCCGAAGCCTCTACTGTTTCATCCTTTCAAAGTTTTTTGTATTGCACAAGATTCAACCCATGAGTTGAATGTGGTTTGGGGGAGAAGGTTGCTCTTACTCTCTTAATTGATGCAGGTCATCCAAAATATGTAGCTCTTGTATTTAGTTTTGTTTTATTTATATTGAATAACTTCCAATACACCATAAATTTATAGCAAGAGTTAGCTCTGAATTACCCATAAACATGGATGAATTAGCATTAACCCCTCATTCGTTGTCGTTGCAACAATCAGAAAGTCAAAAAGTTGTCCATTCTTTGGATAGAAAACTTGAAATTTCACTCCTGTTTTTCTCTCTAGCTTTCTGTGAATTTCCGTCTCTCACCTCTACCAGATATTTCAGTTGAAGATATCTTGATAAATTAAAAAAACGTTATGTTAAAATTCTTTATAGGTAACATGAAGTTAATCCTAAGATGTACTAAAATCATCGTAGTATTACCTCGAGCGTAGATTTTACTGCACGTTTTTTGTTTCGAAATTCCCAATCCCCCCTGCTGGCTGCTTCTAACTTCAATCCTCGAGCTTTTCTTCTTTTACGGACAAACATATATTACTTCTATTTTTAATTAATAAAATTGATTTTAAGCGATTGCAGTTCATTTCAAGCTTCATAGTAACTTTTAGTGGTAATTCAAATCATTACTCAAGGCGCCCACAAATTCCACCTCATACCAATTACTGCACGGATTGTTACTCAATTTTCATTTTATTGTATCAAAGTCGAAAAATCACTAATCTATAGTTAGGAAATGTCGCTCCATTTTGAATTCATTATTTGAAATACTTTTTCAAATAAAATAGAAGTAAAACATAGACCTTAGCTATACCTTAAGGGGTTATTTTATCCGGAAACTAATAGAAATACCCCTCAAAAATAAAATAATTACACGTCCCATGCCCCTTCAAAACTCATTACCCACGTACTCCCTCGCCCAAGCCCCTTCCTTCGTGATACCATTGTAGTATATTTATATATCATAATGGTATCATGGAGGACTAAGAGAAGGACTGAAACAGTCCTCTATGATACCATCTCAATATATTTATATATCACGATGGTATTATGGTCCTGATGAGTGTCTCATTGAAGGACTGAAAGCAGTCAGTCCTCCATGATACTATCACAATATGTGTATATAATACGCAATGGTATCATAAAGGTTTTTTTTTTAGAAAAGTGTGTCTTTTTTTAATAAACGAACATGATTATGCATGATACCATCTCAGTATATTTATATACCATGATGATATCATGAAGTACTAAGAGAAGGACAGAAACAATCATCCATGATACCATCTCAGTATATTTATATACCATGTTATCATAATTGGGGGGAGGGGCATCTCGAGTAAATAGTTCCAATTTTTTCTGGGGGTACGAAAGTAATAGGGGTATGGGCGGATAATTAGTTTGGTTTGAAGGGATATACGTTATTTCCCCTATTTTATTTAACATCAGGTTATCTTGAAATTATAATCGGGATAATCCTAGGATTATGACTAGCATTATCTATCCCACCTTTTATATGGGTAGATAACCCCATGATTGTGCTATAAAATTTATTATGATACCTTCAACTAAACACAAGGGGGATTAAATCTCAAATTTTATAGGGGGATAATCCACTTAAACCCTTCAAATCGGATGGCCCCCAAGTGTCACTATAGCGTTCCTGAAAATTTCGGTGAAGTTTAATACCTTAAAGCATGCTAATAAGGTTGGAGACACCATTTTGTGTGCTAAAGGTGGCTACATGCTAGTATAATATTACTTTGACATAATAATAAGTGTAAGATGTATTAAAAGTGATTTAGAGTCTAAGAGTCCTAGTGCTAAACAAATTTGAAAATTATCCAAGGGACTAAAATTTCAAATGAGTACTACTACCAATATATTGAGTTATGTTTTGGATAATTTATAAAAGATTTTAGAGTCTAGTTTTCAATATCACAAACCATTCGTCATTTAGACATTCCTACAAAGAGCTATAATTATTTACTGAAGAATATCCGATAGGAGAACTTAAGAATCAGGGCCAAGTTATCTAAAAGTGAAATGTATTTGTTGAGATATATGATAGTATACAAGTCAATTAAGTAATAGTTATTAGTTGATTGGTTAGTTTGTTATTAGGTTGTTATAAGTTTGTTAGATTAACCTTCATTAGAAGAGCTAGACTAGCTTATAAATAGAGTTAGACTTGTGTCTTTTAATAATATAGAAAATATACAGAGAAGCTCAGTTTGAGCACCAAAAATATCTTCTATATTCCCTCTCATTTCTCTTACTCGTTTCTCTCTTTTCCATCACTGTTTGCGATTAACTGGACAAGATAAACCGAAGGATTACGCATCGTTCTGCTGCTTCTTCTTTGCTAAGCAGTATTTTAACATGGTATCAGAGCCGGATAGATCCGAGAGGCGCGACGCGACAATTGCGGCGAAATTAGTCGAGGATCGCAGTTGTTGATCTCGTCTTCAAATTGAAGCGAAGGAATTGAACAGCGAGGAGTCGAAGAGAAGCATAATCGAATTGAAGCGAAGGAATTGAACATAGAAACAGAATCGCGAATTCAGATCTTAAATTCACAGAATCGCGACTGCGGTGAAATTTTCAGATGCGAAGGAGATCGATTGAAGGAGATTCGCGATCGAAAACAGAGAATCGAAAATCAACAACAATTTCTTCTGGAAAATCAGAATCGCGATCGAATTGAATCTTCGGAAAACAGAGAATCGAAGAAATCGGAATCAACAAAGTATTGAGGTAATTTCTATTATCGCTTTTGTCGATCGAATCATATGGAGATGCTTTTATTTTCTGCGGATACACTCCGCCTGTGGCTATCGTTGCGGCGTCGCAGATCGCCGAGGATAGTCTAGTTGATGGAAATTCAACTTTATTTTGTATTTGTGTTGGTGAATTGGTGGATTGGAGAAAAATATTGTTGTTGTGGTTGTTGATAGCTGTTGTAGCTGTTCGTTGTGTTGTTGTTGATAGTCGTTGTTGTGTTGTTGTTTCTGTTTTGTGTTGGCGAGCTGTATTAAAAGTGAAATCGACTTGTTGTTGTCACTGCTGGTTTGGTAATCTGCTGTTGTGCAAGATGTGAATGGAGAGAAATCAGGATGATAAGAGTAGGAAATGTCTATCGACAGAAGGATCGAATAGTTCTTAGCAAAAAACAGACTGAGAAACGAGGGATACTTCGTCGGAGACTAGATATGGATAGAATAGCTTGCGTGATGAGAATCAAGAGATTCTCTAGTCCGAATGACTAGAGAACGAAGAGGTTCTTGCCGCTTATTAAAATTGCTTGCGTGATGAGAATCAGGAGATTCTCTAGTCCAAGAGAGACTAGAGAACGAAGAGGTTCTTGCCGCTTATCAAATTCTGCTAGTGCTGGTTCAGAATCAAAGTTGTAATCTGCTGGTGCTGGTTCAGAACAAATGTGTCACGACCCGATCCCGGGCCCGTGACTGGTGCCTTACCCGGGCACCCAAGCAGATATACATCAGAGTAATCAGCGGAAAATAAACTTACCAACAGAAAATAGTGTAAGATGAAAAATAGTTTAACCAAGAAAAAATTGCCTTTCGGCATGTATATATAAATCAAAGTCTGAACAGTTACATCCCAAATTTACAATAGGACTACAGACCTCTAAGAATGTAAACAATTATGACGGGACAGGGCCCCGCCATACCCCTGAATGTACACAAATCTACAGTGACAGGGAAATCATACCCAAAAGATAAGCCTCCGGAGAAACGGGGCTTTCCCAAAAGCAGAACGATGATCCTAGGAGCGGGGATCAACAACCGGAGTACCTCACTGCGGCGTGAACGCACCAGAAGGAGGTCGATCTGACATGTACCAAGTATGTGAAACTGTAAAGTACTGAAATAAAATCATAACATTTTAAAACCAATTCACAAATACGTACGAAACAACCCAATTTAACCGCACATAGTGCCACAACATAAACAAGAGTAAATAGATGTAACGTAACTGGTCTTTTCTAGGCCGCTAATGATCGAAGCAAGGCCAATCACCCATAGTATCATTATGCGAGCCTAATCCTGGAACTCCCGCAGTCCGCATAGGCCTAGGCGCGTGAGGTATTCTCGCATCGGGGGTAGCTAACGCAGATCAACCTCGACTCCACGGTCGCGTAGCGCGTGGACCGCATGAGGTATTCCTCGCATCAGCGTAACACACCCGGAGTGATCATCCTGGAACTCCCGCAGCTACGCATAGGTCACATGGACCCGCATGAGGTATTCCTCGCATCGGGGGTGGCTAACCCTCGGCATAACAAGTCAGGGGGGTAAGTGATATAATACCAGCACAACTGCTTATCGTTAAACAACATAAGCACAACAAGAACCCCCTTACACAAACGTCACAAGACACTAACACAGGTAGCATCATAACATGTTTACTTATCAAACCAACTTACCACACCTATAGAAATCATTGCAAGTCTTTTATAAACAAATAAGTAAACCGTTCCTTTTATCTTTCTTAAGTCGTTATACCTAACTTCCCATAAAGCTAGTATAACACTTAAGCTTTTTAAAACCAAGTATTTCTTTTCTTCCAAAAATGATTCATAACTCTTTTTGAAATATTCAAGATTCTTATTATTTAGAACTCAAGTCCAAAGACATCAAAGTGAAACCAAATTTAGTTTAACACACGTACGTCTACCGTACTATATATATTTCACAAATATCATGCTCAAAGGGATAGGAAGAATCACATACCTCCTCGGCTAAATCCACTTGCCGAGTCGAATATGTCGCGCGCAGAGTGTCTACCTATAATAGTCAAAATACGCTTATCAACTTCTAGTTTTACGTAGGATTCTTCTAAGTAAGATCTCTTATTCTACGGAAAATTGGGCAGCACTTCCCCCGTTTCTACTCAATTTTCCACCTTTTTCAAGGCCCGATAATAGTAACCAACATGCCATAAATAAGGCGCAACAATTCTGAAATTTAAAGAAGGGAATCACACGTCCAAACGGACGCGATTAACAATCTTCCCCTTAACAACAACAATAATTAAAGAAGGGGATCACACGCCCAAACGGACGCGATTAACAATCTTCCCCTTAACAAAACAATAATTAAAGAAGGGGATCACACGCCCAAACGGACGCGATTAACAATCTTCCCCTTAACAACAATGTAAATACAGTCCAATGTAAATACAGTCCAAAGTAAATACAGTCCAAAGTAAATACAGTCCTTTAGTTGGGGTCCTTGGCCAACTTTTACAATTTTACTTATCCAATTACTTTATTAGTCTTCCAACTTATATTCCAATCTTAATATAAGTTATAGTTACTTTGTTATTAACTTCTTAGCAAGTAATGGATACGTTTTTACCATTTTAATGGCTAACATGCCAATTCTCCATTTAACAAGTTAACAAGATCCAAATATTTCCAAACCTTACTCCATATATCTTATACTCCATAATATACTTTCAATATACATATTAATCAACTTCACAAAGAGGTTAAGGTTCATTACCTCAAATAGCCCAAAAATATCCAAGAACTTAAAGTCGCTCCTAAGCAAGTTTTAGCTCCAAATCTTTATGTTCCAAACCACCACAAGTCACCCTTAGAAGCTCCTAACCAACTTCTATTCAAGAACCAACTCAAAAAAGTGAAGAACACTTAGGCTTTTCTCTACACAACTCTCGGCCAAGGGGTACTTTTGTGGTTAGGGGTGTGAAATCTTGTTTAACTCTTGGTTACTAATCTTCCTAATACATCAAGGAAGAACACTTAGAAGTTTAAGAATTATTGGACAACTATTGCTCAAGAATAGGGGGTTTGGACGAGAGCACTAGAAAGGGAAAGGAAAATATTTTCAAGTCTTGAAATAATACTAAGTGTGGAAGATTTCATCAACTAGAGGTGTTTATATAGGACAACCAAGGGCTAGGATTGAAGCATGTGTATGGTAGAGATTGGGGACATGTGTTTGTGTGGGTCCCTCTTCCCACTTGCCCCACAAATATCTTGCAAGACTTTGACCACTTGCCTTGGACACTTGACTTGAAAAAAATGTCCAACATGTGCCACATGGGGTGACACATGTCGCCCTCCTATTGGTCCAAAATATTTCATCTCTCGGAAAATCCATAACTAGTTAAAATATTAAAAACGTAAAATTTCCTTCACAAGGATCGAAATACTTTCCGTCGGAAAAACAAAATTTCCATCCTTAACCTAATTAGGGCTATACATTCGTACGTACGTCCTCACATACATACTCTGGAACTACGGGGTATAACATTCTCCCCTCCTTAGAAATATTCGTCCCGAATGTTCCTTCTCAAAAAGATAACGATATAGTTCCTCCCAACTAAACAATTTACAAAAGCCACACATGGCCACAAAACAACACTTAAGTACATGCGTCGAATAACACTTAAGCATATATGTCAATTAAAATCAACAAGTAGGAAAGTGAGTTACCTGGAGGTGTGGGGAATAAGTGAGGATACTTCTGCTCATGTCCTCCTCTGCTTCCCATGTCATCTCCTCTCTGTTCTCGTTCCGCCATAAGACGCAGCGGAAGCCACATCCTTTGTCGCGATCGCTAACTCGACGATCGAGTATCGCTATGGGACTCTCTCATACGATAACCCTCCACACCGGACATCATCAATCGGGTGCACTCTAGATGGATCTCGATACATCTCTCAAAGATAGAAACATGAAAACCGGATGCACCGCCTCGGATCGGATGACAGATCAACTCATAGCAACCTCGCCTACCCTACGGACAATCGATAAGGCCCGATGTACCTTGGTGAGTTTTCCTTCTTCCCAAATCTCATCACACCCTTCATGGGTGACACCTTCAGAAAACCCAATCATCAACCTCAAACTCAGTGTCGGCCGATGATCTGCGTCGACTGCCGACTGATCTGTCGATAACCGCTCCTAGATAAGCTTCACCTTATCCATCGCTTGTATCAAGTCCGGCGACTAATCGCACTCGCCCACATCGAACCAGCCTATCGGTGACTGCACTTCCTCCCATATAAGGCCTCATAAGGCGCCATCCGATACTGGAATGGTAGGCATATTATACGCAAACTCCACTAGAGGCAAATGATCCTCCCACCACTTCGAATCAATAACACAGCTCGCAGATATCCTCGTTGTCCGGATAGACGCTCTGCTCGTCGCTTCGATGCGAGGATGGAATGCGATCGAGGCTCACCGCTGCCCCTATACCCTTCTGGAAAGACCTCCAGAAATTAGCCGTAAACTGGGCTCCTCTGTCTGATATGATAGATATAGGGACCCCATGTAGTCTCACGATCTCTCGGATGTAAAGTCTAGCATAATCCTCGACCGAAAAAGTCGTCCCCGACGGAAGAAAGTGGGCGGATTTCACACCGCCGACGATAACCCAGATAGAATCATGCTTCCTCTGAGTGCGAGGTAACCCTGTAATAAAGTCCATATTGATCACCTCCCACTTCCACGTCGGAATCTCTATCAACTGCAACAACCACTGTGCCTCGGTGCTCCACCTGACTGCGACAACTCGGGCACCGAGCAACAAACTCGCAACGTCCTCTTCGTGCCATCCCACCAATACACAAATCGAGGTCGTGGTACATCTTTGTCGACCCGGATGGATAGTAACGCTGCGTGTGCTTCCCTAGAACTCGCCGCCAAGTCCCGCAATATCCGAACACACAACTCGCTCAAATCTTAGCACCCGTGGTGCTACCTCAAATGGACCTTCCTCACGTAAGAGCGATGCGCGTAATATGCACACTTTTAAACGCAAGTGCGTTATCGTATCAAGTAGTATAGTCTTAGATAAGACCGAATATCGCCCTCAGGATTAGGGTCCAAGTATCGCTTATCTATTTTCTAGTATCTATTTGGTGAATTAATGATTGATTGTTTGGTTTGTAACTAAGAGTTATGAAAGCTAATTAAATATAAAGATTTAATTCAGATGTGATGAGAATAGGGCTTCTATGTATCCTTACTATCCGCTTATGCTACTTACTAATACACTAACTTATGGTGTTCTTCTTTTGGAGAAAGCAGGTTTACGAAATCGTTTTATACTCCCGTTAGGGTTATATAAACACTCAACCCCAGTATTGTTCCTTACCTAACTTTCGCTGATAAGGGTAACGCTATAGGAGGATTAAGCACAAAAACCTAGTTGACCGTCACGCACAATGCGCAAAATTAGGGTTGTTAAGCCTCTCATCAACGCTACAAATCTAATTGAGGTATTTTCATCCCCAATTCAAGACTGTCTACCCAACTTACAGCATATTCACAATCCCCCCTTTTCAGAATCTGATTAGAAATCATATAGTGATAACTAGTGTTATACCCCGTATTTCCAGAGTATATACGTGAGGGCGTACGTATACAATTTGAGCCTTAAAGTAGGCATAGGTTCGAATTTGTGCATAGCTACCAAAATGAGTCGTTTTTCGACGAAACGTTTCCACAGCTTTCGAAGGGAAAATTCCGGCTATGTCATTAATAATTTTTGCGGATTTTTCCGAGAGACGAAACATTTTGGACCAACGGGAGGGTGACATGTGTCACCCTCACATTGGAAGAGGTTGGACGGCAATTGGGCTAGTCTTGCACGTTTTTGGTGTGAAATTTTGGTCAAGGGTTAGGTAAGATATTTTTGTGTAGATGGATAAGGTAGCACATGGCTAAATCTTGGCCTTACACTTGCTATGCACTTGTCTTCATCTTGGCCATTGGTTGGCCTTCACTTGACCTATACTTACCCATCTATGTTATGAACTTTCTTAATCCAAAAATCTTTTTCTAAGTGTTAAAAATCCTCCCCTTTGTGGTGCCTAGCCATGGTACCCCCTGCCTTGTTGTCTCGTATAAATACCCCCTTTTGTGGTATAGAAATACTCTCTAGTAGTGTTATAATGTCCAAATACCTTGGCCCAAATACCTTGTAGTATTCCCAAAGTTACACTTGTACAAAAGCCCGTAAATACTATTATACTTCCTCACCACAAAAACGAAACCCTAAGTAAATCTTCACCCGTAGTTGAAGTTATAAGTAGAAGTTGGTTAGAACTTCTAAGGGTTGGTTGGAGGCGGCCTGAGCGCACTGAGTAGAGCTAAACCTTGCTCAGATCGACATATAAACTCGGATAATTTTGGGCTTATCGAGGTAAACACTCTTGACCTTCTATTGTAATTGGAAATTACATGTTGTAGGAATATATAGTTGAAGTATACTATATATAGAAATCAACATTATAATTGTGCGGCAATGTCTTTTGACTTAAGCTGAATAATACTTACTGATGTCTTGCGACTTAAGCTGAATTTAAAGAAGAATCGATGTAATTACATAGATGTATTCTGATGAGACTTGTGTAGCATTACCGTGTAGTAGAATTGTACACGTCAGGTTAGGCGTGTTAACCCCGGTTGGCTTGGTAGCCGGCCTCGATAGAGGAGATTTATCTTTATTGCGGGAAAGGTCTTTGTGAATTTTCTGTAGAATATTCTACATTGAGATCTAAAGATATTAATAGGCGCTTTGTGGCCTCTATAGGTTGTAGTACTACGTGTGGAGTGATCTGCTTGACTGAGAGTGTAGCAGACGGTTTGAGGTACTTGGAGCGTTTTGCTATTAGTCGATACTCGTCGCGAGGTATGTGAACCTCTTCCTATCTGTTCTAGCATGATATGTGTATAACTATGTAGTACGTGAGACGTCGTGTGTTAAATGTATTTGATTGTCTTTAAACATAAAGTGTTATAACGGCTTTATGGGAAGTTGGTTATAACAGCTCTATGTAAATGAGAAATGCTTTGTGGTTTTTAAAAGATAACTGATTTGACTTATAACCGACTTGTTGTAAAAGAACCTTGAAGTATTCTAAGAGATTAAGAAACCTTTTTGAAGGAAGTGTGTACTTGGTTTGAAAACATAAAAGTTATACCAGCTTTATGAAGTTAGGTGTAACGCCCAAGAGGATAAAAGAATGGTTTAATGGTTTAGAGGTTAAGAGACTTATTCTTAAAAGATAAGAGACTTGACTTAATATGGATGTTTGTGTGAAACCTCATTCGTGAGTAATGAGTACTTGGTTTTGGAAGGAATAATGTTTCTTGATTTGGAAATCGAATGTGTATCGACAAACCATGCAGCGTTAATAAAGGGAAATGTATTGAATAATTAAGTATTATTAAAACCGGAAACCTCCATCCGCATGAAGCTAAGATGAGACAAAATGATATTACATTTCTAGATCATGGCTGCTAATAAGATTGATTATGAACAAGAATAACCTACTCGCCTAAGGCATATGTTACTCAATTGTTTTAAAAGAGATTAAGACATTGAACTATGAACTTTTCAAAAAAGAGACTTGTGTATTTGAAATTAGGCAAACTGGAACTTTAGGAAAAGAAAGGCATTGTGTTGTCTTAAAATGGTTTAAAACA
The DNA here is from genome assembly GCA_029844215.1 of Przewalskia tangutica. Lineage (NCBI taxonomy): Eukaryota > Viridiplantae > Streptophyta > Magnoliopsida > Solanales > Solanaceae > Przewalskia > Przewalskia tangutica. The sequence goes on from CM056718.1 coordinate 114,636,003, forward strand.
TAAGGTGTATAACAACTTTATGGGAAGTTGGTTATAACGACCTTATGAAAACAAAAGAAAGGTTTTATCATTGGTTTTAATGTGGTAACTTGACTTTAAAAAGGAAAGTATGGAAGTTGTTTTGGTTTACTTAAAAGATATAAGTCACTCTATTTTTATACTACGGGTATCGGGTGACTTTTATAAAAGGATTAGATCCCGTTAAAAGGAATTTAACGTACGTAGTACTTTAGGGTTAAAACCCGGACTTTGGCATAAAATGAAAGTACTTTGAGTTGTGTATAACTTGCCTATGCTTGTTGTTGTGAAACTTGCCTATGCTTGTTGATGTGAAACTTGCCTATGCTTGTTGATGTGAAACTTGCCTATGCTTGTTGTTGTGAAACTTGCCTATGCTTGTTGTGATAGCCTTTGTTGTGCAAAGATTGTGTTTCTATACTCTGCGTCTCGATGGAGGTCGGTTGACTTGTTAAGAACTTACTTGGGCGTCTTGCGTGTGACGAGAAATTCCGCAGCTGCGTTCGCTGATAGTGTTACTTTTGTTAAATCACTTTGGACATACTGACACGATGCGTAGCGCACGGGTATGCTTCCACTTTGATTACCGCCTTGTTGTCTTATTGTTTCCCTTTGGACATACTGACACGATGCGTAGCGCACGGGTATGCTTCCATTTGGAATGCTGTCTTATTGTTTCCCTTTGGACTCTTACGCGATCGCGATCGGGTATGCTTCCATTTGGAATGTTGTCTTATTTGTTCCCTTTGGACATCGACACGATCGATGCGTAGCGCACGGGTATGCTCCCATTTGGATTTCTATCTTGTTGTTATCATATCATAGCCTGCCGGCAGTGAGGAAGGTACTCCACGGGCAGGATTGATGTTGTGGGCGTGAGACCCTGAATTGATATAACTGTTATGTGTATGTACTGTAGTTTGGTTATCATACCTGTCTCCTTTTATAGACTATTATGATTTGATCCACGATATTTCTGATTTCACATACTTGGTACTGTTGTCTTGACCTCGCCCGAAGCTGCGTTCATCTGCGCAGTAGAGTACATCATTGCCGATCCCCGCTTAGGATCACCTTTCAGCGTGTTGGGAAGCTCCGTTCCTTCGGAGGCTTATCTTTGGTATGTTACCCTGAGTCTGTAGGTTCTTGTACATTCAGGGGTATGGCGGGGCCCTGTCCCGTCATAGTTGTTGTATAAACTCTTAGAGGTCTGTAGCACTGTGTGGGCAGGGTTTGTAAAAAGGATAAATGTTCGGGTATTTATGTATATATGATGAAGGCAACTGTTTTGGTTGGCCTGTTTATTTATTTTGTCTCTAAATTCTTGTTCATGTTTTTATTTCACGATTTTCTCGATGTTGTATCACCAGGTGCCCGGTAAGGCACGATCCACGCCCGGTTCGGTCGTGACAAAAGTGGTATCGTGAGCGCTTAGTCCTCTGAAAGTGTCTACGCATCGTGTCTAGTAGTCTTGATTATCGTGTGTTGTGCACCACATCTATAATCGTGAGGCTATAGGACATTTAGGATTGGTTTCCATTCTTCTCATTCCGAGATCGTGCCTTAGAGCCGTGTTGTAAGTTGGACCCTCCGACGTATCTCGTTTTACCGCTTATGCCTCCGCAAGGCAACCCGGCCCGTGGCGGCAAGGCGCAGAGGAGATACGAGTAGAGCAATGGCAGCCTCTACAGAGACCGCAGACTGAGCCTCCATCCTACAGCCGCGCAGGACACGGGTTACAAGGAGATGGCCCGCTTAATGGCCGTGGTCAGGCTGACTTGAGATAGATCGATGCAGCAGCCTTCAGAGCACCCGTAGTTCACCCCGAGCGCATAGCTTGAGATTACGGGATTTTCTCGAGGTGTAACCCGCCGTAGTTTTATGGGTCGAGGCACGAGGATGATCCGCAGGAGTTCATCCGACAGCTGCAATGATCGTAGAGTGATCAAGGCATCGAGACCGAGTCGGTGGTCCTAGGTTCGCATCGGCCGCGTGATACCGCAGCCGATCGTTTGATTCGCGAGCTGTCCGGGAGAGCATGCACTTCCACTTTATGGGACGAGTTCTCGAGGCCTTTCTTGCACATTTCTTACCTCCGCGGATGGCGAGGGCTCGCGCATGATTTTTGGTGTTACGGCAGAATCCGCGACGGTTCGAGTACAATGTGGAGTTCGACTCATCGCCCAGACGTCCCCGCATTAGTAGCTAGTATGGAGGATCGAGTGCACCGATATGTTACAGGCTCGATGATTACCTAGCAGAGTTGTTCGGTAGCTCTTCACCGCATGGACATTGCCCGCACGCAGCTTATGCACTTGGAGGTGAGAGGAGCGAGAAATCGACGAAATAACCAAGGTCGTGAAGAGGGCCGAACAGCAGGTCCTTTGGTGACTTTCGAGGCGACCGCCTCGAAGCAGACTAGTTATGCGCTCCGCCAAGATGATTGGTCCTCCACAATCTTCAGAGCATCCAGAGTATTCGGAGCAGTGTCGTGGCTCGAGGTTCGATTTTCGAGAGAGCAGAGGTGTTAGCCACCGGTTACCCCTACCTCGTTGGACTGGCCGTGGTAGACTCCACGGTAGTGAGTGTCGTGCTAGTCCGGAGTTTGTTTTACATGCGCCGCAGGTCATTTTGGGAGAAATTGTCCACCAGGTAGCTGGTAGGATAGCACGCATCACGGATCGGTGCGGGTTCTTCACCTCCCATAGTCGCAGATGTTCACACACCGGCCACGGTAGAGGTCGCGGTGGAAGTTCCCGCTTAGCGGTCCTCTGAATCGCCTATTTTCAGGTATATCCTTAACCCTCTAGAGTTTTGTATGTATTGATGTTGTGATGATGTGTTTAGTGTTATATTCGGATAGCTTTGTGCTAAAATGTGATTTAGAAACCCGTTAGTGAAAAGGGTAAGCTCAGGGTGAGAAATGATGAACCTTAGAATATTACAGTTGAGACCTTAGATGTAAGGCCGTCTTAAGCACAAGATCTTGCGGGTGATCTTTGTCAGAATGTATTATCATACGTAGAGTAATTGTGGGGAAAATTTCGGGTAGTGTAAAATGGAAGTGGTAGCTTTCGCGACCAGAGGTAAGATTGTTCCGGATCGGGAACAAGAGCGTGATGCGTAGTGGTCGGGTTGGGGCCGTGTTGAGGCCAACCCGCGACCGGTTTAAAGTGGGGTCACTCGTGGTCCCGCCAGTGGTAGGTCACGAGGGCTAGGCCCATGATTAGATAACCGTCGTAAGAGTTTGTGGTTATGTTCAACCGTAGCCGGATCATGAAGGCCGGAATGGCCTGGGAGATCGGTTAGTAAAATGACCAAGTTGGAGGTAGTGACTCCAAGGTTTTGGAACTAAAGCGATGGATCGTGTGGTACGATACTAGAGGAGTTCAAGTGTCCGAAGGCACGACGAGTAAGGAAGAGAACGTGTGATATTTCGTGGCGGGTGTGGCGTTGGCAACTTGTTAGAAGAAATTCTTCGTTATCCGTCTCGAGAAGGAACATTCGACGAATGTTTCTGCGAGGGGAGAATGTTATACCTCGATTTCCGGAGTATATACGTGAGGCGACGATACAATTTGAGCCTTAAAGTAGGCATAGGTTCGAATTTGTGCATAGCTACCAAAAGGAGTTTTTGACTAAACGCTTCCACGACTTTGAAGGAAAATTCCGGCTATGTCATTAATAATTTTTATGGATTTTTCCGAGAGACGAAACATTTTGGACCAACGGAGGGTGGCGTGTCACCTCACATCGAAAGAGGTCGACGGCAATTGGGCTAGTCTTGCACGCTTTTGGTGTGAAATTTTGGTCAAGGGTTAGGTAGGATATTTTTGTGTAGATGGATAAGGTAGCACATGGCTAAATCTTGGCCTTACACTGCTATGCACTTGTCTTCATCTTGGCCATTGGTTGGCCTTCACTTGACCTATAAATACCTCAAGTGATGAACTTTCTTCATCCAAAATCTTTTCTAAGTGTTAAAAATCCTCCCCTTCAGGTGCCTCCTAGCCAGGTACCCCTAGCCTTGTTGTCTCGTATAAATACCCCCTTTGTGGTATAGAAATACTCTCCTAGTAGTGTTATAATGTCCAAATACCTCGCCCAAATACCTTGTAGTATTCCCAAAGTTACACTTGTACAAAAGCCCGTAAAATACTATTATACTTCCTCACCACAAAACGAAACCCTAAGTAAATCTTCACCCGTAGTTGAAGTTATAAGTAGAAGTTGGTTAGAACTTCTAAGGGTTGGTTGGTCGAGGCCTGAGCGCACTGAGTAGAGCTAAACCTTGCTCAGATCGACATATAAACTCGGATAATTTTGGGCTTATCGAGGTAAACACTCTTGACCTTCTATTGTAATTGGAAATTACATGTTGTAGGAATATATAGTTGAAGTATACTATATATAGAATCAACATTATAATTGTGCGTCAATGTCTTTTGACTTAAGCTGAATAATACTTACAGAATGTCTTGCGACTTAAGCCTGAATTTAAAGAAGAGAATCAATCGTAATTACATAGATCAGACATGAGACTTGTGTAGCATTACCGTAGTAGAATTGTACACGTCCCGTTAGACGTTAACCCTCGTGGCTTGGTAGCCTCGATAGAGGAGATTTACGCCATGTGGGGAGGTGTCGCCAATTTTCAGTAGAATATTCTACATTGAGATCTAAAGATATTAATAGGCGCTTTGTGGCCTCTATAGGTTGTAGTACTACGTGTGGAGTGATCCGCTTGATCGAGAGTGTAGCGCATTTTGAGGTACTGGAGCGTTTTGCTATTAGTCGATACTGTCGCGAGGTATGTGAACCTCTTCCTATCTGTTCTAGCATGATATGTGTATAACTATGTAGTACGTAGACGCGTACGTGTTAAATGTATTTGATTGTCTTTAAACATAAAGTGTTATAACGGCTTTATGGGAAGTTGGTTATAACAACTCTATGTAAATGAGAAATGCTTTGTGGTTTTTAAAAGATAACTGATTTGACTTATAACCGACTTGTTGTAAAAGAACCTTGAAGTATTCTAAGAGATTAAGAAACCTTTTTGAAGGAAGGGTATACTTGGTTTGAAAACATAAAAGTTATACCAGCTTTATGAGAAGTTAGGTGTAACGCCTTAAGAGGGATAAAAAGAATGGTTTAATGGTTTAGAGGTTAAGAGACTTATTCTTAAAAGATAAGAGACTTGACTTAATATGGATGTTTGTGTGAAACCTCATTCGTGAGTAATGAGTACTTGGTTTTTGGAAGGAATAATGTTTTACTGATTTCGGAAATCAGAATGTGTATCGACAAACCACTGCAGCGTTAATAAAGGGAAATGTATTGAATAATTAAGTATTATTAAAACCAGTAGAAACCTCCATCTGCATAGAAGCTAAGATGAGACAAAATGATATTACATTTCTAGATCATGGCTGCTAATAAGATTGATTATGAACAAGAATAACCTACTCGCCTAAGGCATATGTTACTCAATTGTTTTAAAAGAGATTAAGACATTGAACTATGAACTTTTCAAAAAAGAGACTTGTGTATTTGAAATTAGGCAAACCGAACTTTAGGAAAAGAAAGGCATTGTGTTGTCTTAAAATGGTTTAAAACATAAGGTGTATAACAACTTTATGGGAAGTTGGTTATAACGACCTTATGAAAACAAAAGAAAGGTTTTATCATTGGTTTTAATGTGGTAACTTGACTTTAAAAAGGAAAGTATGGAAGTTGTTTTGGTTTACTTAAAAGATATAAGTCACTCTATTTTTATACTACGGTATCGGGTGACTTTTATAAAAGGATTAGATCCCGTTAAAGGAATTTAACGACGTAGTACTTTAGGTTAAAACCCGACTTTGGCATAAAATGAAAGTACTTTGAGTTGTGTATAACTTGCCTATGCTTGTTGTTGTGAAACTTGCATATGCTTGTTGATGTGAAACTAGCCTATGCTTGTTCTTCTGAAAATTGCCTATCCATGTTGTGATAGCCTTTGTTGTGCAAAGATTGTGTTTCTATACTACCGCGTCTCGATGGAGGGTCGGTTGACTTGTTAAGAACTTACTGACGCGCTACGTGGACGAGAAATTCCACGCACGTTCTCGCTGATAGTGTTACTTTTTTTATATCACTTTGGACATACTGACACGATGCGTAGCGCACGGATATGCTTCCACTTTGATTACCGCCTTGTTGTCTTATTGTTTCCCTTTGGACATACTGACACGATGCGTAGCGCACGGGTATGCTTCCATTTGGAATGATGTCTTATTGTTTCCTTGGACTCATCGACACGATGCGTAGCGCATCGTATGCTTCCATTTGGAATGTTGTCTTATTTGTTCCTTTGGACATACCGACACGATGCGTAGCGCACGTATGCTCCAATTTGGATTTCTATCTTGTTGTTATCATATCATAGCTTTGAAGCGGTGAGGTACTCACGCGTGGATTGATGTTAATGGCGTGAGACCGAATTGATATAATCATATGTGTATGTATCGTAGTTTGGTTATCATACCGCTCTCGCTTTTATAGACTATTATGATTTCCACATGATTTTACGCTTCACATACTTAGTACTGTTATCGACCTCCTTCGGGCCGCGTCACGCCGCAGTAGAGGTACATCGGCCGTCGATCCCCGCTTAGGATCACCTTCAGTGTTGGGAAGCTCCGTTCCTTCGAGGCTTATCTTTGGTATGTTACCCACGAGTCCGTAGGTTCTGTACATTCTGGGGTATGGCGGGCCCCGTCCGTCATAGTTGTCAGATAAACTGTTAGAGGTCCGTAGTACCGCACAAGGTGGTTTGTAAAAAGGATAACTGTTCGGGTATTTATGTATATATGATGAAGGCAACTGTTTTGGTTGGACTGTTTATTTATTTTGTCTCTAAATTCTTGTTCATGTTTTTATTTCCGCTGATTTTCTCTGATGTTGTATCACTAGGGTGCCCGGGGTAAGGCACCAGTCACGGGCCCGGGTTCGGGTCGTGACAACTAGTTGTCAATTAGCTACCAAGAATTCAACTCAATTATTGGATAGATCTCTCAATAAGAATAATCACCATAAGCATGCATTAATTTATAACATAAGGTTCAAGAAATTCAAAATAGAAAGTTTATAAGAGAATTAGTTCCTAGCCATGAATATGACAAGAACTAATTCAAAGTTCATCATGCAAAACTGAATTAAAGAAAAGAAAAAGGAAAGAAATTACTAATGTTTAGGTCTCAATCTCTAGCAAGAAAACCTTGTGTTTGGCAAGAAAGGGAACCCTTGAAAACCGCCAGGGTTCTCCTTTTATAGGTTTAAAACGTCTCCTCTTTTCCTCGCAGTTCGCCCAAAAATCCGTCAAAAGACCTAATTTTTCCGCGCGCGCGGCCACGCAGATGGCCTGGCGCCTAAGTTCTGCAATCCTGGTGTTTTGGCGCCATGCCCGATATCTGCTATTCGAGGCGCCGCGGCCAGAATCTCGTAGCTCTCGGATGTTTAGCGCCGCGCCTCGTGATCTGGCGGAGCCGCGCGCAGTCTTCGCCTCCGGAATAGTGGCGCCGCGCCGAAAGTTAGCGCCGCGCTCGATCTTCGCACCTTCTTCGAATGATAGGCGCCGCGCCCTACATTCGATCGCAGGAGCGCGCGCTGTCCGGTTTTTAGCCTTGTTCGCCACTTTCTCTGCTACTGCATCTCTCTTTCGCCTCTTTTTGCTCCTTTTTCGCCATTTGGCCACTTTAACCACTTTGACTCAAAAGAAAGAAAACTATCCTAATACGACATTTATATGTGCAAAATGGGACAAAAGACTAACTAAAACAGACTCAAAAGGTGTATATAAAATACACCGATCAAATACCCCCAAACTTGACCTTTGCTCGCCCTCGAGCAAAGATAAAAAGAAAGAAATAAAATGAAAGACTCAATAACTAAGAAAATAAACAGACTCCCTGCCATTGATCACTTTTTGCGCATTGAATGTTAACTAGAAAAACATGAAGGTTAGCAGAATAATATGCAGGAACATATAGCATGAAATTTTCAACACATTGAGCTAGATATTTCGCAAACTCATAATTATCATGCTTAAATGGAAGTCAGTGTACTCAAGTATGCATATAAATTCAAAAATTTCTATGGCATGCTTACTTGCTATTCTCCACTAATTCTGGATATACATAAAAAAGATCTTCAGGACTTTAAGGGTTGTAATGTAGGCTTAGGTAGGGGTTGATAAAAATAGGCATTTAGACTCATTTTTCTGTACCATAAGCTCTTTTGGCTTTTCAATTTCTCCCTTTTCTTTTGATTCTTTCCTTCACTTCAATTCTATCCTTCCCCTCTTTTGTTTTGGGAGAGTGAAGTATATAATAATAATGATGAACACCCCCAAACTTAGGCTTTTGCTTTCTTATTACTTTTATCAGTACAATGGGTTTATTCACTCTTTTTGTCTCTTTTTCTTTTAACACAATGTATTCCACTCTTTCATATTTTCACTTATGGCACAATTTGTGGGAAAGTAGGGTGTCAAAGAAAAAATTTCAATTTTTTTTTTAGGCTCAATGGGGCTAACTAGTGATATTTTTAAAGTACGGGATATAAAAGAATGGTAAGAATTGGCTATCAAAGAAATGCCTGAGTCATTTCCCTATCATGCATATCCTAACTATTTCGCCTCAAATAGCAAGCAGTCATAACACATAAGCATTTATCATTTAGCATACATAACTCAAGCAAGAGACTCCAAATAAACAGATTCTGTGAGTTTTTGGCATATCTAACCTAAGTGTTTAGATAATTGCTTCCATTCCTTTACATTATTCCACCTTACTTCACTAGGTGTTTCTAGCAACTACAGCATATATGATCTTTGACAGGCAATTATGACTCAAAAAGATTTTTTTTTTTTTGGTGACTCAACATAAACATGAAACACAAAGAAAAAGACTTAATTAAAACATAACATGACACACAAATAAAACACCCCCAAACTTAAATCACACATTGTCCCCAATGTGTGTAAGACTCAAAGACAGTAAAAGAAAAAGGACACTTACAGACTTTGGCTAAAATGGTGGTGGTGGTGGTGGATAATGCTTTGTATCGTGAGGGGAGGATCATTCTTGATGTTTTGATTTGGCGATAGGGCCTTCGGATCAGGGTATCCTCTCAGAACTCATAGTTTCCGTTGTGGCGCCGCGGCCCTGCTTTTAGGCGCCGCGGCGCTTAAACTTAGCTACTTTTCTGGAATTTTGTCGCCGCGGCCCTGCTCCTGGGCGCCGCGGCTCTTAAACTTCCGAGCCTGTTCAGATCTTTTGGCTCCGCGGCCCTGCTCCTGGGCGCCGTGGCGCTTACCCGCTTTTCTGAAAATCCTGGCTTTCATTCGGCTTTTCGTCCCCCGATTTAATTTCCTGTACCTGTCAATCACACAAACAACAAGATCCAATACCGTGAGACTGTTCTTAGACAAAATAAAATTAAACTGATGACAAAAATTAAAATAACATAATTGAAACATTGGGTTGCCTCCCAAGTAGCGCTGTCTTTAACGTCTTTTAGCCGGACGCAAGTTCCTTAGACTTAATAGCCCTGGGGTGGATTAAGTCCCCAACCAATCCATTTCTGCCACATTTGGCGTTTCCTTTTTCTTCTTTTCTTTTTAGCATTATCAGTAGTAGGGAGTTCCGGAACATTTACCTCATTTAGTGTCATTTCAAAGAAACCATGCTCGCTTTCTTGGGCTCATCACTCTTTGGTTGCACTGTAAGGGCTCGCATGGGGGTTTGATGGTGTTGATTGCAAAACACCCACTTACAGTTCTTGGCTCAATGACGTGTTTAAAAACTTTAAACACCATTTCTTCATTCTCCACCCTTAGCGTTAACTCTCCTCTTTCAACGTCAATCAAGGCTCTACCCTGCTAGGAATGGCCTCCCAATATGATAGGGATTTCCGCATCTTCTTCCATATCAAGGATGAGGAAATCTGCAGGAAGAAGAACTTTCCTACTTTCACAATCACGCCCTCAATCTTGCCCCGCGGTGAATCCACCGTCCCGCTGGCCAGTCATAGACTCACAGCGTTGGTTCGCCTCTCCCAACTCCAACCTTTAAAACCGATAGGGCATCGATTTATACTCGCCCCAAATCGCATGTAGCTCATTGCAAGTCACCCCGCCATCAAGGTAGTGTGAAGCTTCCAGGTCCTTAAGCTTTGGTGGCAACTTCTTTGCAGAATAGCACTACACTCCTCTGTTAGTGCTACTACCTCATATTCCGCCAGCTTCTTCTTTTCCCCAATATCTCCTTCATAAACTTGAAATAGGATGGCATCTGCTCTAATGCTTCTATGAAGGGTATGTTGATGTGCAACTTCAATACTTCCAAAAATTTGGAGAATTGTTTATCCACCACCTTCCTCTCAGAACCTCCGGGAAAAGGAATCTTTTCAGATACTCCTTCTCCGAGTTTTCTATCACCGGCTAGGGCAGCCACCTTCTCCTTTTCTAACTCGCTTCCTTCTCAACTATTGGGCCGGAGGGCCGTTGCTCCAATTGTTTTCCACTTCTCAACCGCACCGCTTACATTGCTCCCTGATTCACCTCTGTATTGCTTGGCGGTCCCCCGTGGGCTCGACGTTGACCGCTTTGCCACCGCCCTACTTGTGTTTCCAAGTTTCAACGAGGATCTAGCTTCGCATAAATCGCGCGGGCGTTGCAAGTGTTGTCAAAGCCGCTAAGCTCATCCGCTTTTCTTCGAACCGTGCATTGAATCGCTGAGGCCGCGGGCTTGAATGAAGCGGCCGCTGGTTCTGCTGGGTTCTGCATCGCCTCGTATTGGTTCTCGCGTTCTCGATCTCGATTCTGCCGCCTCGCATCGCTCTGCGCCCTCGTATTGATTCTGCTGCCCCGATCTCCTTTCCATGAGAAATTGGGTGATTCTCCACCGATTATAAGTGTTTGAGTAGGGTTGTTTTGTTGCCTCCGTAATTACCATCGCTTGACATTCCGCCGCTCCATTGGTATATTATTGGGATCCATTGAAGGACACCTATCAAATGTATGTGGGCCACCACATATCTCATGCCTTAGGCATCTGCATCGCTGCTTCATCGACATCGTATGTTGCTGCAATCGCTTTGCTAGGCGGCCACTGGGCATTCAAGGCGAGAATAACATCTATCTCGTGGACTCCCACCGTTCTTCTCCCACTTGTCGCCTCTCTTCAAAGGACATGGTTGTTAGTGGCCATATCTTCTAATAACTCATGAGCATCGTGGTCGCTTTTCCTCATGAATGCTCCCCGCCACTGCATCTATGATGGTCCCGTTGTCAGACCGCCACCTGTAGAAGATGTGGACCAAGTTCCACAACTCAATGCAATGGTGTGGGCACTTTCTTTGTAGATCCTTGAACCTCTCCCACGCCTCATATAAAGATTCTCCATCATCTTGGTAGAAGTTGTTCAACTCCTCTCGCTTTGTTGCTTACAAGGCGGAAAGAACTTGGCTAGGAATTTCGCGCCACTGCGCTACGTGAATATCGAATCGGCCGCGTGGAATTTAACCATACTTTTGCTCTATCCTCGAGTGAGAAGGAAAGAGCCTCAACCCGACGGCATCATCGCAACGCCATATATCGAAAGTGGCACATAGCTCCAAGAAATTAGCTATGTGCGTGTGGATCCTCCATGGCGTCCTCCGAATTGCACGCAGGTTGTACCATGCTCAAAATTGCTGGTTTTATCTCGGTTGTTGGCTCCTATTGCAGTGAGCCTAATGCATGTCTGTGCCCCATTCACTCGGCAGACATAATCTCCCAAACTTCTTTCGGGCTGGATTCAGACTCTATCCTCCACATCTATTGGCACTTGATGAGGATTTTCTGGGTTAGGGTGATTTTCACCTAACCCTTCTCTCATCCTGTTATTGTTTAGATTACCGTCCATCTCTATCAACGTTGCAACCCGTTGATTCTTTCTCGCTCGCTTGCGTGTTTCTCGATCTCTGGATTGAAGGGAACAAAAGTGTTACGCTTCCTCTTCTCCTTCGCATAAACCGATTGCCCAAATAGATCAAAAATGTAAAACAAATCACGCACTCGATTTTCCAAAAATAGCGAAAAACGTAAAAATAAAAAAAAAAAAAAAAAAAAAATTAAAGACCAAATTAGAAATTAAAAATAGATAATTTTGATATTGAACTAATGCCTAATCCCCGACAACGGCGCCAAAAACTTGATGCGCGTAATATGCACACACACTTTTAAACGCAAAGTGCACGTTATCGTATCAAGTAGTATAGTCTTAGATAAGACCGAATATCGCCCTCTGGATTAGGTCCAAGTATCGCTTATCTATTTTCTAGTATCTATTTGGTGAATTAATGATTGATTGTTTGGTTTGTAACTAAGAGTTATGAAAGCTAATTAAATATAAAGATTTAATTCGGATGTGATGAGAATAGGGCTTCTATGTATTCTTACTATCCGCTATGCTACTTACTAATACACTAACTTATGGTGTTCTTCTTTGGAGAAAGCAGTTTATTTAAATCGCTTTATACTCCCGCTAGGGTTATATAAACACTCAACCCCAGATTGTTCCTTACCTAACTTTCACGATAAGGGTAACACTATAGGAGGATTAAGCACAAAAACCTAGTTGACCGTCACGCACAATGCGCAAAATTAGGTTGTTAAGCCTCTCATCAACGCTTACAAATCTAATTGAGGTATTTTCATCCCCAATTCAAGATCGCTTACCCAACTTACAAAGATATTCACAATCCCCTTTTCGTAACTGATTAGAAATCATATAGTGATAACTAGTTGTCAATTAGCTACCAAGAATTCAACTCAATTATTGGATAGATCTCTCAATAAGAATAATCACCATAAGCATGCATTAATTTATAACATAAGGTTCAAGAAATTCAAAATAGAAAGCCCTATAAGAGAATTAGTTCCTAGCCATGAATATGACAAGAACTAATTCAAAGTTCATCATGCAAAAACTGAATTAAAGAAAAGAAAAAGGAAAGAAATTACTAATGTTTAGGTCTCCAATCTCCTAGGCAAGAAAACCTTGTGTTTGGCCAGAAAGGAACCCTTGAAAACCGCCTAGGTTCTCCTTTATAGGTTTAAAACGTCTCCTCTTTCCTCGCAGTTCGCCCAAAAATCCGTCAAAGACCTAATTTTTTCCGCGCCGGCGCTTCGCATGGAAGCGCGCGCCGGAGTTCTGCAATCCCGGGTGTTTTGGCGCCGCGCTCGATATCGCTATTCGAGGGCGCCGCGACAGAACCTGTAGCTCTCGGATGTTTAGCGCCGCGCCTGCATCCGCTGCTCGGCGAGCCGCGCGAAGCCTTCGCCTCGGAATAGTGGCGCCGCGCCTCGAGTTAGCGCCGCGCTGGATCTTTCGCACCTTCTTCAATGATAGCGCCGCGCCCTACATCCGATCGGCAGGAGCTGCGCCGGGTCCGGGTTTTTAGCCTTGTTCGCCACTTTCTCGCTTTCACCGCATCTCCTCTTTCGCCCTCTTTTTGCTCCTTTTTCGCCATTTGGCCACTTTAACCACTTTGACTCAAAAGAAAGAAAAACTATCCTAATACGACATTTATATGTGCAAAATGGAACAAAAGACTAACTAAAACAGACTCAAAAGGTGTATATAAAATACACCGATCAAGAGCCGTATCACGATACTGTGTCATAATCGGATCCTCAAACTGTCGCCTCTTCACCTCCTCGATGATGGAAGACTCGACAACCTCTCGAACCCGAACCCCACTACTATCAGAACCAATCAATCGGACTCCAAGGCTCGCTAGCTGATGTAACTCGCGGACCATGCCCCTCCTCTCTGGCTGCACATCTGATAGACTACCCATCGACCTACGACTAAGGGCATCTGCCACTACATTGGCCTTCCCTGGGTGGTATAGGATATCGACATCATAATCCTTGAGTAGCTCTAACCACCGCCTCGCCGTAAGTTCAGACTCCTCTGCTAAAGATATACCGGAGGCTCTTGTGGTCTGTGTAAATATCCACATGAACTCCATACAAATAATGTCTCGAGATCTTCAAGGCATGAATCACTGCTGCCAACTCTAAGTCATGTGTGTGGTAGTTCTTCTCATGCTTCTTGAGCTGTCGCGATGCGTAAGCTATAACCTTACTCTGCTGCATCAACACACACCCAAGCCCGATGCCCGACGCATCACAATAAACCACGAGCCGCCCGACCTCCGGAAGAGTAAGAATCTGGGCCGCCAATCTCTCCTTCAAGAATCGGAAGCCCTCCTCACAAGCATCCGTCCACTGAAACTTAGTTGCCTTCTGAGTCAGCTTAGTCAAAAGTGCTGAAATAGAAGAAAACTTCTCCACGAACCTCCGATAATAGCCCTCAAGGCCCAGAAAATTGCGCACCTCTGTCGGTGTAGTAGGTCTAGGCCAAGTCCTAACTGCCTCGATCTTTGCCGTATCCACCCGAATACCATCGGCCCCGACAATGTGCCCTAAGAATTCCACCGAAGCAAACCAAAACTCACACTTCGAAAACTTGAATACAACCGCTGGTCCTGGAGAACTCTCAGCACCGTCCTCAAATGCTCCGCATGCTCCTGCTCTGAGCGAGAATAAACCAAGATGTCATCAATGAATACTATCACAAACGTATCTAAAAATGGTTTGAACACTCGGTTCATCAAATCCATAAATACTGCCGGAGCATTGGTCAAGCCGAAAGACATGACCCTGAACTCATAGTGCCCGACTGGTCCGAATGCAAATTCTAGGGACATCCGCCTCCCTAACTCGCACTGATGGTAACGGATCGCAGTCTATCTGGAGAAACACCTCGCTACCGCAATCGTCGAACAAATCATCAATCCCGGGGGGTATCTGTTTAATAGTCACCTTGTTCACCGCCAGAATCAACACACATACGCAGCTGGCCCCATCCTTCTTCTTCACGAACAATACCGCTTCCTGCGGAGAAACACTAGGCCCGATGAAGCCTTCTCCAAAGAAATCTCTCACCGGTCCTTCAACTCTCTCAACTCGCAGTGCCATTCTCAGATGGCGAATGGATATAGGTCGAGTATCGTGCAATATCAATGCAAAACTCTATCTCCTCTCTCGTGAGGATACCCGAGGTCATCCGGGAACACATCCGGGAACTCTCTCGACAATCGAATCGATCAAGGCCGGTATCTCGCCTCAGATCAAATACCCGAATGAGATGGTAGATATACCCTTCGCACCATCTTCCCGGCCTTGAGGTAAGAAATAAACCTACCCCTCGACACGGTGTTCCTCCCACTCAATAACCGGCCTCAGAAACCGAACTGCACTCACTCTCTCCCTACGTCTACATTGACGAGCAAGAAGCTAACCAATCCATACCCATGATCACATCAAAATCGGTCATATCCAACTCTATCAAGTCGGCCAGTGGTCCGACGATCGTATAGTCACCGCAAGCCCTATATACCCGCCACTACCACCGAATCACCATCGCGTAGCTACTCAAAAGGGTCTATGGACTCAGGCTCTATCCCTATCCTACTAGCAATATGGGGAGATATATAGGACAAGGTAGAACCCGGATCTATCAAGGAATACACGTCACAACATGAAACTAATAAAGTACCTGTGACGACATCCGGTGACGCCTCCTGGTCCTGGCGGCTGGACATGGCATAAATGCGGTTCTAAGGACCGATGGAACTAGGACCCCTGCCACGACCTCTGCCGCGACTGGCCGCCCATGAGCACCCCGCCCGGCGAGTAATCGTAGGAGATGAAGACCCGCGAAAGACCTCAGAGGTGAACCCTACCATTTGCGCCGCCTGCCTGACATGAAATGACCCTGCTGGCCGCAAGTGTAACAAACTCCCGAAATAGTACCACAACTCCCGTAATGGGATCTACCACATCGGACACACTGAGAGGACCTCGATCGGTTAGTACCCCTGCTACCCTGGAAGTCCAAAGCCCTGGGGCCCTGACCTGCCCCCGAATACCCTGGCTGTCCTGAAGACGGTGTAGGAGTGCTCTGAGCTGGCTGAGGTCGTTCGCCCCGAGAGCTACCAAAGGACCCTGCCGTCCTGACCTTCTTCTGCTGATATCTGACAACCCGCTGGCCTCTACGCTCCTCACATCCCAGTGCATAAGCCTGCATGCGGGCAATGTCCATGCCCGACTGAAGTGCTACACCCGAGCAACCCTCTGCCAAATAGTCATCTAGCCCTTTGACGTAGCGGTGCACTCTATCCTCTATGTCTGCCACTAACGCAGGGGCATATCGAGCCAACGAGTCGAACTCCACGTTGTACTCCCGAACCGTACGCCCTCTCGCCTCAAAGATCAAAAACTGGCCTGCGTTTCTCATCTGTGGCGGCAAGAAATGGCCAAGGAAAGCCTCTGAGAACTCGTCCCATACAGCTGGAGGCGCATGCTCTCCCCGGGACAGCTCCCACGAATCGAACCAGTCGACTGCAGTATCACGCAGCCGATGCGAACCTAAGACCACCGACTCGGTCTCCGAAGCCTTGATCACTCTCATGATCCGTCAGAATCGCCGGATGAACTCATGCGGATCATCCTCAGGCCTCGACCCGTAGAACTCTGGCAGGCTGCAACTCAGAAAATCCCGTAGTCTCAAACTATCCGATCTGGGGTGAACCACGGGTGCATCTTTGAATCGCCAGATCCACTTATCTCATGTCCGCCACGATCTTGCTAGTAATCGCCATCTCTCAGAACCCATCTCTCTCGCCTGTGTGGGACCGAGGCGCAGTATCGTGGTCTCGTGAGCCTTCGCCGCGCTTCTAAACTCTGGCTGGTGGCGTCGTGGAACTCGCCGTCGTAGCACCACCTCCGTAAGGATCGGGCTCGTGCCTCGTGGCCTCTCGTGTCCTACTAGCAGCCTCTCACCGCTTTGCCTTCTCAGGCCCGGGTTGCCTTGCGTGGAGGCATAGCTGGTACATAAGAATGTGTTAGAAAGAGTCCAACTTATAACATAGCTCTAAGGCACGATCTCAGAGTGAGAAGAATGGAAACCAATCCTAAATATCCTGCAGCCTCCTGATTATTGGTGTGGTGCACAACACACCGAAAATCAAGACTCTACTAGATACGGTCTGTAGACACTTTCCGAGGATTAACTGCTCTGATACCACTTTTGTCACGACCCGATCCCGGGCCCGTGACTGGTGCCTTACCCGGGTACCCAAGCAGATATACATCAGAGTAATCAGCGGAAAATAAACTTACCAACAGAAAACAGTGTAAGATGAAAAATAGTTTAACCAAGAAAAAGTTGCCTTTCGGCATGTATATATAAATAAGAGTCTGAACAGTTACATCCCAAATTTACAACAGGACTACAGACCTCTAAGAATGTAAACAACTATGACGGGACAGGGCCCCGCCATACCCCTGAATGTACACAAATCTACGGATGTGGAAATCATACCCAAAAGATAAGCCTCCGAGAAACGGGCTTTCCCAAAAGCGAATCTGATCCTAGGAGCGGGATCAACAACCGAGTACCTCTACCGCGATGAACGCAGCCCTCAAGGAGGTCGATAACAGTACCAAGTATGTGAAATCAGAAAGTCAAATAAAATCATAACATTTTAAAACCAATTCGCAAATACGTACGAAACAACCCAATTTAACCGCACATAGTGCCACAGCATAAACAAGAGTAAATAGATGTAACGTAACTGGTCTTTTCTAGGACGCTAATGATCGAAGCAAGGCCAATCGCCCATAGTATCATTATGCGAGCCTAATCCTGGAACTCTCACAGTCCGCATAGGCCACCTAGGCCCGCATGAGGTATTCCTCGCATCGGGGGTAGCTAACCCGCGGCATCAACCTGGACTCCCGCAGTCCGCATGGCCACATGGACCGCATGAGGTATTTCTCGCATCGGCGTAACACACCCGGAGTGATCATCCTGGAACTCCCGCAGCTCCGCATAGGTCACATGGACCCGCATGAGGTATTCCTCGCATCGGGGGTGGCTAACCCTCGGCATAACAAGTCAGGGGGGTAAGTGATATAATACCAGAACAACTGCTTATCGTTAAACAACATAAGCACAACAAGAACCCCCTTACACAAACGTCACAAGACACTAACACAGGTAGCATCATAACATGTTTACTTATCAAACCAACTTACCACACCTATAGAAATCATTGCAAGTCTTTTATAAACAAATAAGTAAACCGTTCCTTTTATCTTTCTTAAGTCGTTATACCTAACTTCCCATAAAGCTAGTATAACACTTAAGCTTTTTAAAACCAAGTATTTCTTTTTTTCCAAAAATGATTCATAACTCTTTTTGAAATATTCAAGATTCTTATTATTTAGAACTCAAGTCCAAAGACATCAAAGTGAAACCAAATTTATTTTAACACACGTACGTCTACCGTACTATATATATTTCACAAATATCATGCTCAAAGGGATAGGAAGAATCACATACCTCCTCGGCTAAATCCACTTGCCGAATCGAATATGTCGCGCGCAGAGTGTCAACCTATAATAGTCAAAATACGCTTATCAACTTCTAGTTTTACGTAGGATTCTTCTAAGTAAGATCTCTTATTCTACGGAAAATTGGGCAGCACTTCCCCCGTTTCTACTCAATTTTCCACCTTTTTCAAGGCCCGATAATAGTAACCAACATGCCATAAATAAGGCGCAACAATTTTGAAATTTAAAGAAGGGAATCACACGCCCAAACGGACGTGATTAACAATCTTCCCCTTAACAACAACAATAATTAAAGAAGGGGATGACACGCCCAAACGGACGCGATTAACAATCTTCCCCTTAACAACAACAATAATTAAAGAAGGGGATCACACGCCCAAATGGACGCGATTAACAATCTTCCCCTTAACAACAACAATAATTAAAGAAGGGGATCACACGCCCAAACGGACGCGGTTAACAATCTTCCCCTTAACAACAATGTAAATACAATCCAAAGTAAATACAGTCCTTTAGTTGGGGTCCTTGGCCAACTTTTACAATTTTACTTATCCAATTACTTTATTAGTCTTCCAACTTATATTCCAATCTTAATATAAGTTATAGTTACTTTGTTATTAACTTCTTAGCAAGTAATGAATACGTTTTTACCATTTTAATGGCTAACATGCCAATTCTCCATTTAACAAGTTAACAAGATCAAAATCTTTCCAAACCTTACTCCATATATCTTATACTCCATAATATACTTCCAATATACATATTAATCAACTTCACAAAGAGGTTAAGGTTCATTACCTCAAATAGCCTAAAAATATCCAAGAACTTAAAGTCGCTCCTAAGCAAGTTTTAGCTCCAAATCTTTATGTTAAACCACCACAAGTCACCCTTAGATGCTCCTAACCAACTTCTATTCAAGAACCAACTCAAAAAAGTGAAGAACACTTAGGCTTTTCTCTACACAACTCTCGGCCAAGGGGTACTTTTGTGGCTAGGGGTGTGAAATCTTGTTTAACTCTTGGTTACTAATCTTCCTAATACATCAAGGAAGAACACTTAGAAGTTTAAGAATTATTGGACAACTATTGCTCAAGAATAGGGGGTTTGGACGAGAGCACTAGAAAGGGAAATGAAAATATTTTCAAGTCTTGAAATAATACTAAGTGTGGAAGATTTCATCAACTAGAGGTGTTTATATAGGACAACCAAGGGCTAGGATTGAAGCATGTGTATGGTAGAGATTGGGGACATGTGTTTGTGTGGGTCCCTCTTCCCACTTGCCCTACAAATATCTTGCAAGACTTTGACCACTTGCCTTGGCCACTTGACTTGAAAAAAATGCCCAACATGTGCCACATGGGGTGACACATGTCGCCCTCCTATTGGTCCAAAATATTTCATCTCTCGGAAAATCCATAACTAGTTAAAATATTAAAAACGTAAAATTTCCTTCACAAGGTTCGAAATACTTTCCATCGGAAAAACAAAATTTCCATCCTTAACCTAATTAGGGCTATACATTCGTACGTACGTCCTCACATACATACTCTGGAACTATGGGGTATAACAAAATACATAAGGAGAATCGAAGGATTCTCTAGTTCGAGTGAGACTAGAGAACGAGGGGTTATTCGTCAAGATGGATCCAGTGGTTATTCTGTCGAATTAAGGACAATAACTGAGAGATTCAATAGCTGATTTCAGGACAGATTTTGCTACAGGACTGATTTCAGGACATGTTTTTTTTGCGACTGTTTTTTATGGAAATGCAGAAACAGGTTCTTCAGAAGCCCATTACAAATTGTTGCTTATGGTGTCACAGAACGAGAAGAAATCAAGTACATCTTGAAGATACTTCGTTTTAGTGGAAAAGAAATCACAAGTTAGAGAGGAATGCTGGTTTCATTAGTGATATTGGGAAATTCAAATGACAAATGCTCGGAGGAAGAAAGAACAAAAGGAGAGTGAGAAAAGGAATTTGTTATTCTTTGGGCATATTTTGGTTGATGTTGATCTTTGCAATCGCTATACGAGAATGGCCCGCTTAGTGCGAGTTGCTTTTAGTTTGACAAGAATGTTGAGGTAGTTTGTCTTTGGTGTTATCAGCGCGCATCTTGCTTTACAAAAATTACAAGTCTTTGGAAAATGATGCATTCTTTGGAAAGTCTCTTTGTGATGTGAGCATGAGGTTCTCTGTTCTCCTGCTGCAGTTACTAAAGGTTCAAGGAGAAAGGAGAAATAAATCTATTCCTTAGTAGATACTATGCCTGTTGCTGATCAAGTTACGAATTAATAGAATGTTTCGAGTACTGGAAGAAGAAGAGACCGAAAAGCTAATAATATTGCTCCGCGATTTCAAGATTCGTCTAAATTTGACAATATTGAGGTTAACCAGATAAAGGTTGATCAGCCAGGAAATTTTAGCATTCCTATTCCTTCAGGCAAAGCTACTCAAAACAAACAACAGGTTGAGCCTATTCCTTATGGTGCTGAGTCCCCAAAGAATGATATTATCTCAAAGAAAAACAAAAGTACTGAACCATTGGCTGACATGAATGACCTATGGGAACCACTGAACACATTGGCACTTCACTCAATATTTTGACACCATCAAGGACCTCGAAAACTCTTCAAAGATTGTTAGTTGATTGTTTTGCTATTGTCTCCAAGCTAGGACTGAAACCGTTGTTTTTAGTGCCTAGCTTGAGGGGGGATGTTGAGATATATGATAGTATACAAGTCAATTAAGTAATAGTTATTAGTTGATTGGTTAGTTTGTTATTAGGCTGTTATAAGTTTGTTAGATTAACCTTCATTAGAAGAGCTAGACTCTAGCTTATAAATAGAGTTAGACTTGTGTCTTTTAATAATATAGAAAATATCCAGAGAAGCTCAATTTAAGCACAAAAAATATCTTCTATCTTCCCTCTCATTTCTCTTACTCGTTTCTCTCTTTTCCATCACTGTTTGCGATTAACTGGACAAGATAAACCAGTGGATTCTGCCACTGTTCCTGCTGCTGCTGCTGCTTAAGCAGTATTTTAACAGTATCGCTATAGCAAATCTAAAATTTCAGATATGTGAAATTGCCCTGCAATAGAGAAATAAATCGTAAATATAATTTGGATGAGTTCCAATTTCTGTAAATGTCTCACTATTTTGGCCCAACACAAGAATAAGAAGATCAGAACTTGAGTTTTTTGAAAGATTTTCACTCCAAGATCAACTCCAATCACCCAAGCTAAGTATAGTTATGATGTTAAGGGTGTCCCGTTGGTCCTCTCCCTTGCAGGGATGTCACTTGCGCATATCCTCGATTTACATCTCACCTGGCCAAGGGGCTTCGTGCAGGTAGGGGGTTTTGCCTTCGGGACTTTCCCTTCATCAAAGTTATGATGTTAAGGAGTAATTATAGTTCATTAATGCTACCTGATGCATACGTGATTTCTAATTTTTTTTAATCTCTCAAGAGTAGACCAAAATGAAAACTTAGATTCTTCCACCAAAAGGTAATTCTTTTACTTGTGCTCACTATATATGGCATATTAGAGAAATGGTAACACATTTATGATGTTTATTTGGAGTTATATGCAAGCTTTGAACAAACTCTAGAAATCAGTCTCGAAAGGATGGTTTCGGGGAGGAAAATAATGAACAGTAAAATATTGATAAAAATAAAATTGTATAGTATTCCTAATGACTTGAGTAGATCCAGTAATTCGATTGTTATGTAATTGAAGTGGAAAAATTGAGAATTCACCCCAACTGAATATGTAGTTTGGAGGCTAAGTGAAGAACACTAGAATGGTTCGATTAATAAATTTATGGGTTGTTAATGAATATATATTATGTTATGTAATTCAATTATTATTTGAGGTATTTAGTTGTCAATTGAACATTTGAAGCTAATAATTGATTATTTAAGGGCTACATTAAGGTATATCATGCTTTAAGTTAACTTTTGAGCTTTCATGCTACTATATGCTTTCAAACATATTAAATGAGACCTTATGCACGTGGGAACAAGCTTGCATGGTGTTGTAATCTGTCCATACACGTGGCCTTCGATATGTTCGAGGCTTACAAAAAGGAGTAGAAGCCTTCGATATATTCGAGGCTTAGATAGAAAGCAGTAAAGGAAAAGAAATACAGAAGCAGATGATGAAGATGATAAAGAAAGAAGAAGACGATGAAGAAAGAAGAAGAAGAATATCTTGAATCTCATTCATTCAAAAGAGTTAAGTAATTACATAACTTAGTAGGGTATTTATATATGTACAAGTTGAGTCTTCTTTGATATTGACTCTAGATATTTTAGTAGTTACATATTGAAGAAAGTAACCACCTTCTCTAACTGTTTCTAGAACTAATTAACTGACTTCTCAACATCAGTTTGTTCTTCTACAGTCCCCCTCAAACTGGATGTTGTAAATATGTTCAACAATCCAAGCTTGGAACATAGGTATTGATGTTGCATCATGTTCAGACCTTTGGTCAGCAAATCTGTTGGCTGATCTGCAGTGTTGATGTATTCTGTCTTCACCATCCCCTTTTGGATTTTTTCCCTTATGAAGTGTAGATCAATTTCTATGTGCTTGGTTCTCTCATGAAACACAGGGTTTGCAACAATTTGCATTGTTGATTTACTGTCACAGTATATTATTACTGGTAGGCTGATGATGACCCCCATTACTTCTAGTAGACCAAGTATCCATGTGAGTTCAGCAAATGTCACTGCTAGACTTCTGTATTCTGCCTCAGCTGAGCTCTTTGAAATTGTAGTTTGCTTCTTAGACTTCCATGATATGAGAGAGTCTCCAAATTTCACCAAGTACCCTGTTACTGACTTTCTTGTTTGTGGACAAGCAGCCCAGTTTGCATCACAGTAGGCAGCTACTGAATTTTGTTCATTGGTTGACATAAGAACACCTTGACCTGGTTGGTTCTTTAGATATCTAACAATCCTCAGTGTAGCATCCATATGTGACTTCTTTGGTTGCTGTAAGAACTGGATGAGAGTCTGAACACTAAAAGCAATATCTGGTCTTGTGATAGTGAGATATAGTAACTTACCTATTAGCCTCTGATATGAGTTGATATCTTTTAGAAGTTCATCTTCTGTAGTTTTTCTAGTTTCTGTTTCCTGTTGTTTTGTAATGTAGTTATCATATTCCTTAGTGGTTAGCTTTATATTGCAGTCAATGGGTGTATTTATAGGTTTGGATGCAGCTAATCTAAGTTCAGAGATAAGTTCTAAAGTGTATTTTCTTTGATGCATTAAAATCCCCTTTTTTGATCTTGCAAACTCTATTCCTAGAAAGTATCTTAGTTCTCCCAAGTCTTTCATTTTAAACACTTGTTGTAGTGCCTGTTTTGTTTCTTGTATTAATTATATGTTATCACATGTGACTAGCATATCATCTACATATACTAACACTACAATTGACCCTTTGTCAGTGTTTCTTATGAATAATGAGTGGTCATGTTTAGACTGTATGAATCCCAGTTTATGAAGTGCTTCAGTAAGCTTAAAGTTCCATTGTTTTGGTGCTTGTTTTAAACCATACAAGGATTTAACTAGTCTACATCACTATTTGTCCCTCTGGCTAGTGAATCCTTGTGGAAGTTCCATATAGATTTCATCATATAGATCACCTTGTAGAAATGCATTATAGACATCCATTTAATGTATGTTCCAGTTTCTAGATGCAGCCATTGAAAGAACAGTTCTAACAGTGACCATTTTCACTACAGGGGAGAATGTTTCTTGGTAATCTATCCCCTCTTTTTTACGTTATCCCTTAGCTACAAGTCTAGCTTTTAGCCTTTCAATTTCACTTGTTTTTTTATATTTTATCTTGTATATCCACTTATACCCTATAGTGTTTTTTCCATGTGGTAAAGTTACAATTTCCCAGGTATTATTATCTTGAAGTACTTTTATTTCAAGGTTCATAGTTTCTACCCACCTTGGGTCTTTAGAGGCTTCATTATAGTTAGTAGGTTCTGTGACTTTTGAAAAATCAGACAGAAAAACATTGTATTTAGGAGAGACTGCTTCATATGAAATATAGTTGGCTATGGAGTATGGTGCATTTGTAGTGTTCTTTGTTACAAAATATTTTAGCCAGATAGAAGGTTGTCTTGTTCTAGTTGACTTTGTAAGATTATTGACTGCTTCAGCATTTGTATGACTGTCACAGGTTATCACAGGTTGATTAGTTCATGTTACCCCCTGTGGATCACTATTATCTTCTGATGTTATAGGTGTAGCTGTGATAGAAGTTCTTTGATGTATATTGCTTTGTGATGAATCTGGATTGCATACTACATTATAGTGTTCCCATGGTTTGTCAATAGGAGTTTTTTAAGAATATTGGATCTTCTCTTTCTGTCTCATTCTTAAAACGAAATTCTTCTTCTCTGAAAGTAACATCTATGTTAACAAAGAATATTTTCTGTTGTAGATCATATAGAACATACCCCTTCTGTTTTTCAGAATAACCCATCATAGCACATGTTCTTACTTTAGATTGTAATTTATCAGACATAGTTAAGTTGCTTGCAAAACACATACAACCTAGTACTCTTAGGTGACTGACAAATGGTTTTCTTTTGTATAATTTTTCATAAGGTGTTGTTCCAATCACAGATGAGGGTTGTCTATTTATTAAGTATACAACAACCTGCACACAGACTCCTCATTATTTTAAAGGTATGTTTGCTTGTAACCTTACAACTCTAGTTACTTCTAAAATGTGTCTATGTTTCCTTTCTGTCACTCCATTTTGTTGAGGAGTGTATGCACATGAGGTTTGATGTAGAATTCCTAGTTTTAAAAATTGTGTGGTGCATGTTTCATTCACAAACTCTGTTCCATTGTCTGTTCTAACTACTTTTACTGTTTTGTTGAACTGTGTTAGCACAAATGAGAGAAACTGAGATATAATGACACACACATCTGACTTTAGCTTAAGTAAGTATATCCAAGTCATTCTTGTAAAGTCATCTACTATAGTAAGAAAGTATTTATTTCCATTGTAAGTAGGTACTTTATATGGACCCCATACATCCATGTGTATCAAATCAAAACTAGAACTGCTGATTCTATTACTACTAGGAAATGTAACCTACATTATTTTGCACAAGGACAAACATTACATTTTCTTATAGTATTGACTATATCACTAATACTTGCTCTTATCACTTTACTTGGAACCCTGCTGGATGTGTGTCCAAATCTCTTATGCCACAACTCAATCTCTTCCTTAGTGACAACAACTGATTCACTGGCATTTCTCACGGTCATTCCTAACTTCATTTCTTCAACAACAGGTTTTGTAGAATATTGATTCATTAAGATGTATAGGCCATCTTGTAATCTACCAATCTCCTTCACCCTCCCATTGTAAAGATCCTTGAATACACAGAAATCAAGGTAGAAGATTGCAGCACATTTCAGTTCTTTGATTAGTTGTGATACAGACATTAGATTAAACTTAAACTGAGGTAAATAGAATACATTCTTAAGAGTACTTCTCTCAGAAATACTACTTGATCCAGTATGTGTTACTTTAGCCTTATCACCATTTGGTAAGTGGGACTTTCTTAGATTCACATTTATCATCCAGTTTAAAAACTTCATTTAGCATGTTTAAATCATATACCATATGGTTAGTAGCACCAGTGTCAATGATCCACTGCTTAATAATATTTGATACTGCTAAAGCCTTGTGAATATTCATACCTGATGCTGCATTTGCAGCTAGTTGCACACCATTACCTTCCTGAGAGTGAATAGATCTTGAGTCTTTCTAATCCATGTTTGATTCAGCAATTTACTATCTGATCATATTGTGACTTAGACAACACAAGAGTTTCTTGTTCAGGCACACCTTCACTTACATAGACATTGTGTGCTGCTATTCCCTCATTTTTGACCTAAACTTTGCTGGATAACCAACCACCTTATAACATGTTTCTTTAGTGTGTCCTTGATTTTGCACACTTCACAGACTAGATTATTCATTTTCTTAAACTTCAGTGTGTTTGCACCAGTTCTAGAGTACAGGGCAATGGGATCATGACCAACAACATTGTGGCTGAAACCACTAGGTCCTGCCCCTAATAGCCCTGCTGATTTGACAGTCACTGTCTTTTGACTCTCATCACTTGTGATCATTGAGTAAGCCTTATTGACTGTTGGTAGTGGAGTCATCAACAGAATCTGACTCCTAGCCTGCATATAACTCTCATTCAACCCCATTAGAAATTGATACAACTTTTGCCTATGTAAGTATTCCACAAACTCTTTGGATTTGGGACAACCACAGCTGGGAGGTGGAACCAAATACTGAAATTCTACCCACAGAGTCTTCAATTTAGAGTAGTATTCTGCCACACTTGTTGTACCTTGAGACAATGTGGCTATTTCTCTATGCAAGTCATACGTTCTTGACCCATAAACTTTGTCAAACCTTTCTCTTAGGTCGTCCCATACTTCATGGGATGTTTCTGCATACAACACACCACTCAATAGTCCACTAGAGACTGAATTCATTAGCCAAGCCTGTACCACAACATTTACCCTATCTCATTGATCTCCTAATTCTTCTCCAAATTGATCCTTCTTACACTTTCTATTAACCTATTTTAAATTTTGAGCTTTCATGCTACTCTATGCTTTCAAACATATTAAATGAGACCTTATGCACGTGGGAACAAGCTTTCATGGCTTGGTCTATTTCTTGGTTTAGAATGATGAGATGGCGTAAATGTCTCAAATTTGAACAATATAAAAAATTGTTTATAACACAGAAAATCTTTGTGCTACTGTGTGACACACCCATAGTTTTAAATGCTTCTTACAAAGTTTTAAATTATAAAATTCATGACATACTTTCAGTAACTATATTGTAATTATTTATTCTCCCACATAAAGTGTGACCACACTCAACTACTTACTAACCTGCTACCCTAATCCTTAACCTCCGTACTTTCCTATCTAAGGTCATATCCTCAGTTAGCTGAAGTTGTGCTATATTCTGTTGATATTTGGCCCAAATATCTACATTTTGTATCACTTTACCTCATATCCTAAGCATTTTAATCGCCTTAATTATAATGAAATCATTGTATTCGGGCTTATGTTGGTATGTTTTGTATATGTAGGTACAACGAGCACAAACGAAGGAAAATCGAGCAGTTTTGGTAGCTTTTGAAGATGTCTGAGCATGAACGGAGTGACGAGAGAGTCGCCGAACACTTAGAGGATATTTTAAAAATTGGGAAGTAAGCTTGCGTTGACAGTGCATCGCGGATGAAGAAAATTCACATTGCGTGCGCATCGCGGACTGATCGAGGGAATCACAACTCTCTGAATCTCAAAAATTTCAACTAACAGACACACCCTCGGTGGTTGTGCGACGCGGGTGCAACGCAAGATCTCGACAGCTTTTCTCAATTCGATTGGGATTTGGTTTTTTATTTTAGATTATTACCCTAGGCTATAACTAGACGTTTTTATTATTAGATAGGTGCGTTGTATTTTATTCTAAGACTTGTAAGCCGCCTTATCTCATTCTTTTTGTTTTACTGTATTTTTCTTTATATAGCCATAGGTTTTCCCATGAATTAATTCGTTGTTCTTTGAATCATGAGTAGTTAAATTTCTCTTTTCTAGGGTTATGGCAAACGCATGAAAATTAGGTTAATGATAGATTTAGCTTATTAGATTTCCAATATTGGGTTTCTTATTTATTCTTGAGCTTAATTGTTTAGTTATTTGATCACTAATTAGGAACTAATTGTGACGTATAAATTGAACCAGGGATAGGAAATTTTCATGCGTAATAAGAATATATAGGCTTGTTCGTATTTATACGTTTCACTACTGAGGATAGGAAAATAACCTTTAGCCTTGCTTAGTTGAATACGGAGATATAAATGCGTTCTTGTTATCTTTTGGCGACAATAGAGATATAGATGTTAGAGTAGCATCTACATGCTTGTGAGCAACTCTAAAGATACTCATAAAGTTAACATCAACCCATCAACTAACCCAGGAAATCGAATAGGTAGAACTATCGGAAGACTTAACTGGATTGTCGAAAGCCATGACTCTGGATTCCATTATCATATGATAAATCTTATGGTCTTAGTCACAATTGTTTCAGCCACAAAGATACTCAATTTTATTTATTTATTTCAATCATAGTTAGTTCCAACAAACATCTTGATTTTTACTCCCTTGAATAGTTACGAAAGAGTTTGAATTAGTTGAGCAATAGAAAGTCTAAGTCTCTATGGGTACGATATCTAGACTTAAAATTCTATATTACTTGTACAATCGCGTATACTTGCGTTCGCGTTTGGGAGCAATAAGTTTTTGGCGCCGTTGCTGGGGACATAAAAAAACAATTATGGTTTGAATTCTATTTGCTCTATTCAAGTTTTTACTCTTTGGTTCATTTTGTGCATCTCAGGGAAATGCAACATTTTATGCCAAACACACTGTAACGCCCAAACCATGGCTTGGGAGAAATACAAAACTCGGTGTCAGATTACATGTGACCGAACGAACCATATCACTTGATAATCAACATGGGTATCAAAACATGCAATAATAATGATTTTAAACATGTAAAACGTAATACTTGAAAAGATGGTAAGAAATATAATCGAGGAAATATTTGAGTAAAACATGATAAAGTTGAGGGTCTGACATGACATACTAAGCTAGTCTATAAAACCTCTGAACATGAGTCTGGCTGCAAAATTATAATATCAAGACAATGCTCTGGCATACCTTTACTATAAATCATGACATGTAAATAACTAAACTGGCACCCCAAATGAAACGGGGCTCACCAATTAGCTGATACCAAAGCGATTCTAACGGCAGATGTGTCGTCCTAAAACTCAGTACCTGCACCATGAAGTGCAAGCTCCGGGTAAAAGACGTTAATATATATGAATTGTACTGCATGTAAAGCAACTGAAAGAATAAGCTGACACATGATATAATAGGAACATGAAACTAAAATTGAACATGAATATAATAACATGTGTAAAATTTGTAAACTGTATATCTGTATATATGTAGGGAGAGCAATAGTATAACCGACAAGATAAAATAACCACATGGGTACGTGGAGTCTGGTACCTTGCCCGACCAGTAGAGCGCTCTCTTACCTTGCCAGTGTATGAGACATGAATATGAGATGAAAGGATCCAATTAATAATCTGAAGGTATCGTCCTATGGGAGGAGCTACCCTTATCCTATACTGGGATACATAGTATCAGGCTACTTGAGCCTTCTCGGTAATCTATGCAACTCCCAAAATATGTACTTGAAAGTAGAGGACTTGTAAGCCCATGAATTTCATAAAAAATAACTTGTAAAACATGGTTTGTAATTATAGTTTAACATGTGAATAGATACATCATATAACTTGCATAAATCATAAAAAACATATATAATTTTCTGGAAATCGAGTAATAACAATTATAACTTGTATTTAGAACTCATGGAATTCAAAGAATGCATTCGTGGATTACGAACAGGTTCATGAAAGTCATACATATCATGAGTACAATTAACGAAGACTAGATATAACATGAAATATAATTGTACATGTATATAGGATTATCATGAACTTCAGCAAAACCCTAGGTTATGGATATTCAAGGTTTCATGGATACTTGTGGCATGAGGATAATGATGTTCCCACACGTATATAGAAGCTCTACATACCTAAATCTCTCAACAACTTTGTCACGACCTAAATCGGTGGACCGCGACGGGCACCCGGACCCAACCCATCGGGCACCACTGACCATACATCCCATATTTAATCATATTAACGACGGACTAAGCCAAGAAGGATTAGGTATAGTTCCAACCCAAAATACCCAACTTATATGGTTATATACCAAGGCCGACAAATCCATACATGACCACTTACCATAGGACACTTATCTACAAGCCTCTAAGAGTATAACGTACCACAATCAGACCGCAACCCTGAAATAAGTAGAGTGCTCCCATACAGCTGAACCAGCAATCTCCTAGCACAATCTGTCACCCTCTTAGTATGAACCTGCGGGCATAAAACGCAGCGTCCCCCCACAAAAGGCACGTCAGTACGACTGATGTACTGAGTATGTCAGGAATAAGAAATAACATAGCCAAGATATATCATAATCTAAAACAGAAACAACTGATCAACAGTAATTGCCTTTGAGGCCTCAATGACTATGTCTAAATGTTATGCACAATGCAGTATGTACATACCTCGGCCTCATCGGACAATCTTTCTTACCATAACAACCTCTGGGGGCATCACACCATATGATGGTTAATGAATGTATGCATGATGCAAATGCGGTCTATATATATGTTAATGTTGCGGATCGTGCAACCCGTCCCAATATATGTTAGTGTTGCGGCTTGTGAAACCCATCCCAATCGCCTCTGTGGGCATCACATCACAACACATTATTTTGGCCTCTTAGGGCTCTTTTGTGATAATATGTACCAGCTGCAGGTGGTGTGCGTATATAACGCCTTTCCCTTTTTCCTATTTCCCATATATAGATATAATATATAATTATGTGCATAGCACCAGTGGTCCAGGATAATATATGAATGCAATGCAAATGAATATACATGAATAACCATAAAATACCCTGAATGACACAACACCCTTTACATCTTTGGTTAACATTGGAAACATCAACGTCCTTTCCCATATTGCCTCAATAAGGATGTCACGACCCGACCTCGGGCCCGCAACTGGTTCCTTACCCCAGGCACCCTAGTGATAATACATCAGAGAAAATCAGCGGAATAAAACTCATAGACATGGAACAATATAAAAAAAGAAACAGGCTAACCAATAAGGTCACCTTTCTGCACACACACACACACACACACATATATATATATATATATATATATATATATATATATCAAAACCCGAACAGTTATCCTTTACAAGCCCAACTTACAACAGTACTACAGACCTCTAAGAGTTTTTATAACAACTATGGCGGGACAGGGCCCCACCATACCCCTGAATGTACAAGAACCTACAATCTCAGGGAATCATACCAAAAGATAAGCTTCCGGAGAAATGGAGCTTCCCAAAATGCAGAACTGTGACCCTAAGAGCGAGGATCAACAACCGGTGTACCTCTACCTGCGACATGAACGCAGCCCCCCGAAGGAGGTCAGTACAATAGGTACCAAGTATGTGAAACTGAAAATACTGTAATGAAATCATAACAGTCTATATAAAATAGGGACGCATGCCCTCAAAGTCATCACTCAAACATAACCATGGGTCTCACGCCCATAATATCAATCATGCCCGTGGAATTCCTTTCTCACTGCCGGCAGTCCGTGATATAATATAACACCAATATGTATACATGAACACCAGGTCCCACCTGTGTCATAAAAACCGTACGGGCCAAGTAGGAAAGCCAACCACCAGATCCGGCTGCGTCATAAAAGCGGCCGGGCAAGTGCGAAGGCATAACTACGAGATCCGGCTGCGTCGTCAATCGGCGGGCAAGTACGAAAGCCAGCTACCAGATCCAGCCTGCCGCCACAAGATATGACCGGGGCAAGTACGAAAGCCATCTACCAGAGCTTACCGTACCAACTATCTTTGTAGAATCGGCCGGGCAAGACGAAAGCCAACTACGGATCCACTGCGCATCAAGAATCGGCCGGCAATCACGGGGCTAGCTACGGATCACTGCGTCATCAACCTCATGAAGAGCTAGTCCATGGAATAACAATAATAATGGAAGCATACTCGTGGGCCACCCAACATGTCAGTATGTCCAAGTAAATAACACGATAACAATCATAGTAGAAGCATACCCGTGGACCATCCAACAGCGTCGGTATGTCCAAGTAAACAACAAGATAACCGACCCTCCATCGAGAGACGCGGTAGCATAGAAATACAACACTTGCACAACAAAGGCTATCACAACTAGCATAGGCAAGTTTAACATACTCTTAGACTTTCATTTTATGCCAACAATCCGGGTTTTAACCCCAAAGTACTACATACTTCAATTCTCTTAAAAAGATCCATTTTTACGTAAAAACCACACGATACTAATACCGTAGTATCAAGACACTTTCATGTTTAAATCAAGTACTTTATACTTTTTAAACCAAGTGGCTTACACTTTTAAACAACGTCAAGTATACTTTTAAAACCCAAGTAACTCACTCTTTTAAGATCAAGACACTCACACCTTTTAAAATCAAACCACTTATACTTTTCCAATCAAGACAAGTTCAATATTTAAAAACAAGTTACTTACACTTTTAAACTCAAGTAACTTACTCTCTTCAAAACAAGTAACCTATACTTTTAAATCAAGTTACTTCTCCTTTCCCAAAATCAAGTTGTTTACAAATCAAGTCTCTTATCTTTCAAGATCAAGTCTCTTAACTTTCAAAATCAAGTCTCCTAACTTTCAAAATAATCAAGTCTTTCTTTTATCTTCATAAAGTCGCTATAACTAACTTCCCATAAAGCCATTATAACACTTTATGTTTTAAACCAACCAAAGACAACCACACTCATTTCTGAAATTAAGAGAACTTTATTCTTTTAAATACCAAGTATCAATTTCCTTCCGAATAATGATTCATAACTTTTTAGAATAATTCAAGGTTCTTAACATTTAGAACTCAAGTCAAGGACATCAAAGTGAAACCAAATTCATTTAACACACGTACGTCTACCGTACTATATATTTCACAACAATCATGCTCAAGAGGATAGGAAGAATCACATACCTTTTCATCTTATCCACTTGCCAAGTCGAATATGCCGCGCGTAGGATATCAACCTATAATAATCAAATACGTCTATCAACGTCTAGATTTCTTCGTAGAATATTTCTAAGTATAGGGTCTCTTATTCTACAGAAAATCGGGCAGCACTTCCCCTGTTTTTACGTACTTTTTCACCTTTTTCAAGGCCCGAAATTCAATAACCAACATGCCACATTTAAGGCGCAATAATAAAACAATACTAAAGGGGATTACACGCCTAACCGGACGTGTAAAATTCTGCCCCACAATTACAAAACAGTCCATTAGTCCAAAGTAAATACAGTCCAATGTAAATACAGTCCAATGTAAATACAATCCATTAGTCCATTAGTTGGTGTTCTTGGCCAACTACTACAATCAAACTTATCTAATTTTCGGCTAGCATGCCGGAATTACTTCTTCAATCTTCCAACTTATATTCCAATCTTTATATAAGTTATAATAACTTTGTTATTAACTGTCAACAGGTAATAGATAATGTTTTTACCATTTTAATGGCTAACATACCAATTTCTCGATTTTAGAAACTTAACAAGGTCCAAATCCTTTCCATATTCCTTCCATGTATCACATACTTATTTATATACAACCAACATATATAATATCCAACTTCACAAGGAGGACAAATTTCATTACCTCAAAAAGCCCAAAATAATCCAAGGACTAAAAGTCGATCCGTAGTACGTTTAGCTCCTACTCCTTACGTTCCAATCCGTTCCAAGCAACCTTTAGAAGCTCTTAACCAACTCCTCTTCAAGATCCAACTTCAAAAAGTGAAGAACACTTTAGGTTCCAAACTTGCAATTTTCGGCCAAGGGGTGTTTCATAGGCTAGGGGTGTGAAATATTGTCTAACACTTGGTTAATAACCTTCCTAACACATCAAGGAAGAACACTTAAGAGTTTAAGAATTGTTGGACAACTTTTGGTCAAGAACATGGCCCATGGCCGAGAGCACTAGAACGGAGGGAGTATTTGTTGTCTTAAAATAATTCTAAGTGTGGAAGATTTCATCCTACTAGTGTGATGATATAAGACAACCAAGGGCTATGATTAAAACATGTGTGTGGTTGAGATTAGGGACAAGTGTGTGTGGGTCCCACTTGTCCACTTGTCCAACAAATATCTCACAAAATATCTAGCACAAGACTTGTCCAATTGGCACTAGATTTCGGCCAACATGGGCCCACTTGGGGTGACACGTGGCGCCCTCATATTCGTCCAAAATATTTTTATCTCCCAAAAACATCCATAATGGCCAAAATCTCAAAAATAATGTGGGCCCCACAAAACCGTAAATTTCTCCCGTGGGCCCCACGTGACCAATTCTGGAAAATAAAATCCATAATTCTCTTATAATCCAATAAGTCCAAATACCAAAATTGAGAATCCAATTCCCAATAATAAACCTTTTTCCTTCACGAGGTTTGGAATATTTTCCGTCGGAAATTCAAAATTTTCTTCCCTTTCGTACTTAGTGTTATATTCTCATATGTACGTCCTCACATACATACTCTGGAACTACGGGGTGTAACAAAGGACTTAGAGTCATACTTATACATACTTTTAGCAAAGATTTCAAGAATATGAATATCATTAACTACTAAGAGTAGAGTAAGTTATGAAGTAACATGACAGTTACGTTCTGTACACAGAATTATGCCAAAAGAAAGGAATGAATTGCCTTCACACACCTTGTTGTTGAATTTATCTAGGTTCCACAGATCCTTGTAAGCTTTACGCCCCTTCTTTCAAAGAAAGGAGGACGGGTTATTCACAACTCCCGGCAGTCAAAAGATTATGTACACCCTAGAAATGATTTAAACCACAATCGAATCAATATACTAATAACAAACTCATTGAGACATTATATCGAACATCTTATACTCATAGAACCTATATTTCTTCTAAATCGAAACCTATGCAGGTAGAGAAACACCCAACCCTTCCAATCCTCCTTTTACTGTTACATATCTAAAAACAACTCAACAATCCCATATGAAATCTTTAATTCTTTACCGACAACTCCAATCATACCGAACCAACTTAGTATTTCCGATAATCATATTAAAACTAGTCAGAATTGGGTTCTATAATTGGTATAAATTTAGGAATACGAAGGATTACCTTTGTTAGAAGCAGCGACGAGAGTCGTCGAACGATCCTTTACCCGTACCAGCTTCCGACAAGCAAAAACAGGGCTCAAATATCAATTCCAAGAACTTTTCGAAACTTGAATGTCTTGGCTGGGTTTCTTCGTGTTCAAGCTTGCTCAAGGATTCAATTTTGCTGGAAATTAGGTTCAAAATGCCCTGAATGTTTTCCTTTCTTTGGCGAGCAACGACTAGCAGAAAACCTCCAAATTCGACCGCGAATTTCAGAGAGTTCTAACTATGATTTACTCCCTTCTGATTACAGTGTAATGGTCTCTTCATTGAGTAAAGGTTCTACAAGGAGGAATTGAAAGAGATGAAAGTTTCTTAAGAACAAAGAAGAGAGTAAATGTATAGCTGCCATCGGTCGACTTAATTGGGCTTAGTCACCCCACATCGTTTTATACGAAGACACGTAATGTTCCACCAGGTGTTGTTCCTAAACACAATTAATTAATTCCATAATTAATTAATTATACACTCAATTAAATTCCTGATCCCAATTCACTTAAATCCTGACAACTTATAAAACTTTCGTATACCCAATGTCATCATTCTTGTAATATGACACTAGTCTGTAACCTCTTTGGGGATATATAATTATTATTATTGATCCCCGTCGTCGCAATTGTAAAATCCAAAATTATTTTGGGATCATATACTTTTATATACTCATTTCCTTATTAGTATATGCAAGTACAACATAAACTTTTCGGGGTTCAGGTACTTGCCCATGTTTATGTGCTCAAACCATTATCCGAAAATACGAGGTGTTACATCCTCTCCTCCTTAGAAACATTCTGTCACGACCCGATCCCGGGCCCGTGACTGGTGCCTTACCCGGGCACCCTAGTGATACAACATCAGAGAAAACCAGCGAAAAATAAAACTTAAACAAGAAACAAGATATATGATCATAAAACAGGCCAACCAAACGGTTACCTTCCAATAAAATATATATAAACAACTCTTTCAAAACGAACAGTTTAATCCTTTTTACAAACCCTGCCCACAACAGTACTACATACCTCTAAGAGTTTTTATACAACATGACGGGACAGGGCCCCGCCATACCCTTGAATGTACAAGAACCTACAACTCAGGGTAACATACCAAAAGATAAGCCTCCGGGGAACGGAGCTTCCCAAGCTAAACTGTGATCCTAAGAGCGAGGATCAACTACCGATGTACTCCTACCGCGCATTTAACGCAGCCCGGGCGAGGTCGATAACAGTACCAAGTATGTGAAATCAAAATATCGCAGCTTAAATCATAACAGCCACATAAGGCGGAGACATGTATGATAACAAAAATACAGTACGCAACATAAAAGCAGTCAAGTCAGGGACTCACGCCCTCAACGTCATCACTCAATATAACTATGGGTCTCACGCCCACAACATCAATCATGTTCGCATCATGGCCGCATGCCCCCGGAATTCTGCATCGGTGTAGACATGTCCATGATGCAACAATAATAACAATGCCGCATGGCCACATGCCCCCGGAATTCTGCCTCGGTGTAGACATGTACATGTAACATCAACAACAATGTACTGGGTGATCAACCCCGCCGCATGGCCACATGCCCCTGACTCCGGTGTAGACATGTCCATGTAACCACAATAATAATATATCGGGTAATCAACCCTGCCGCATGGCCACATGCCCCCGGAATTCTGCATCGGTGTAGACATGTCCATGCAACCACAATAACAATATATCGGACAACCAGGCTATCACAAACAAGCTCAAGCAAATTACCATTCTTCTAGACTTTTATAAAAAGATCCACTCTTTCTCAAGAAGTTACCTGATATCAACACTTGCACAACAAAGACTATCACAACAAGCATAGGCGAGTTACACAACAACAAGCATAGGCAAGTTATACAACAACAAGCATAGGCAAGTTATACACAACTCAAGGTACTTCCATTTTTTTATCAAAGTCCGGATTTTAACCCTAAAGTACTACGTACGTTAAATTCCTTTTAAAGAGATACATTCCTTTTATAAAGGTCACCCGATACCCGTAGTATAAAAATAGAGTGACTATCTTTTTAAGTAAACCAAAATACTTCCCTTTGTAAAATCAAGTAACAACATTATTTTCCAAACGTTCAAGTTTGCCTAATTTCAAATGCTCAAGTTTCTCATTTTAGAAAGGTTTCATAACTCATAGTCTTAATCTCTTTTAAAACAATTGAGTAACATATGTCTTATACGTGAGCCGTTTATTCTTGTTTACAACAATCTTGTTACAAAGACCATGATCTAGGAAATGTAATACAATTTTGTCTTATCTTAGCTTCTATGCAGATGGAGGTTTCTACTGGTTTTAATAACAATTTGTTATTTGTCAATACACTTTCCTTTATTAGCGCTGATGTGGTTTGTTCGACACTTATTCTCATTTCCGAAATCAGTAAAACGTTATTCCCCTTTTTAAAACCAAGTACTCATTACTCGCGAATGAGGTTTCACAACACTTTTAACAAAATGTTAATTACCAAGTAAAACAAGTTAAGTCTCTTATCTTTCAAGATCAAGTCTCTTAACTTCTACAATCAATAAACCAATCTTTTACCTACATAGAGTCGTTATAACTAACTTCCCATAAAGCTATTATAACACCCTATGTTTTAAACCAACCAACTCATTTAGCACATGTACGTCTACCGTACTACATAGTTTACAAAGCATCATGCTAGAAGGATAGGAAGAGGTTCACATACCTCGCGACGATTATCGACAATAAGCAAAACGCTCCACAAGATCAGAATCGGCCAGCCGTTTCCACTCTTCAAGTAGAATACGTTACTCGCAGTACTTCCACCTATAAGGCCACAAACGTCTATTAACTTCTAACCACGGTTCCATAATCTACGTAAAATTCGGCACCTCCCCATGGCGCGTAAATCTCCTCTCTATCGAGGCTGCAAGCCAACCAGGGGGTTATACGCCTAACCGGACGTATACAATTCTACTACAGAATACCACACAAGTCTCAGTAATGCACCTATGTAATTACGATTCGATTCTCTCTTCTTTATATTCAGGCTTAAGTCAAAAGACATTGCCGCAAAGCTATGTTCAGTTCTATATATAGTATACTTCAACTATATAATCCTACAACATGTAATTTCCAATTACAACAAGGGGACAAGAATATTTACCTCGATAAGCCCAAAATTATCCGAGATAAAAGTCGATCCTGAGCAAGGTTTAGCTCCTACTCCAATCTCGATCCCAAACAACCCTTAGAAGTTCTAACCAACTTCTACTTAAATACTTCAACTCGCTATGAAGATTTCCTTAGGGTTTCGGTTTGAGACTAAAAGGACAAAAGGTAGTATTTCCGGGCTCTACGTATAGAGGTAACTTTTGGAATACTACAAGGTATAAGGCTAAGGTATTTAGGGCATTATAACAATACTTGGAGAGTATTTCTACCAAGAGGGGGGGGTGTATTATACGAAACAACTAGGCTGGGGTACCCTGGCTGACACTACAAAGGGGAGGAGGCCTCTGCCAAAGCTTCTCGAGGGGTGGGGAGACCTCTTGGACGAGAACACAACACAAGAGGGGAGGGAGGATTTCAAGACTTAGTGAAATTTAGGATGAAGAAGTCTTCCACAAGGGAGGGGTATTTATAGGGAAGCCAAGGGCCAACAAATGGACAAGATCAAGCCATGTGCAAGGCAAGTGTAAGGCCAAGATCAAGCCAAGTGCACCCTAACCCCTACTCCACAAAACATGGCACAAAACAAGGCACAAAACAAGGCCAAAACAAGGCACAAAACAAGGGGAGAGACGTCCCCATTTCGTCCACCCAAACCGCCACTTGAGGGTGATAAGTGTCACCCTCGCGTTGGCCCAAAAATGTTCCGTCGCTCGGAAAAATCCGCAAAAATACAAAACGACATAGCCGGAATTTTCCCTTCGCAAGTTCTGTAAAACGTTTCGTCGAAAAACGACTCTAATCGGGTGTTGTGCACAAAAAAATATTTTCGGCCAAGTCTACCCTAAGTTCAAACTTTTCTACGTACGTCCTTACGTACATACTCTGAAAATATGGGGTATAACACATTCGCTCTCGAATGTTAGGGGGACATATCCAATTCTTGCATATGCTTAAACTTAAGCAATGAACAATCCTTTCAACTCAAAACAAGTATTCATGGCAATGCTAACATGATTGAACAAGGACACAATATTAACAGTAAGCAATAGAACCAAACCTAAGCAATACTTAATCTTGAAACTACAGATATGTTGACAACTTAGAAATTTTCAGGTATTGTAGGATTGAAAGTCAACACAGATTAACTTAGGCATGTTTATCTCTGATCTAAATAGATAATGGTGCAGCTCAATTCTCAATTAAACAAGTACATGCCACATCACTTCAGTACAACTACCAGCAGGTAGACATGCATGTATTAAGTTAACATGAGGACATTTTAACATGGACTAGCCAAACATATATCAAGGATTATGTCACGACCCGACCCCGGGCCCACGACTGGTGCCCTACCTGGGCACCATTACAGGTATATATCAGAGATAATCAGCGGAACATACATGAAACTTAAAAATAAATCATCAAAGATAAAATCAACAGGTTAGCCGATAAGGCTACCTCCCTGGATAGTAAGTACATAAACGAAGCAGTTGCCTCCCTTCCTTTACAAACAGACCCACAATATGTGACTACAGACCTCTAAGAGTTTTAACATAACAACTGTGGCGGGACAGGGCCCCGCCATACCCCTGAATACACATGAATCTACAACCTCAGGGGAAACCGTACCAAGAGATAAGCCTCCGGAGCAAATAGAGCTTTTCCCCAAAACTGAACCGAGATCCTAAGAGCAAGGATCACCAACCTGTACACCTACTACCTGCGGGCATTTAACGCGGCCAGAAGGGTCAAGATAACAGTGCGAATATGGAATGAAATAACGTCAAGAAATGTGATCATAACTGTACAAAAGAATGACAGGGACAAGTATAAAAATACATACCAGATCCTGCCGTGTCATTACCACTTATGAACTTAATCGTACCTTATTATCTTTTCCCATTTTCAATAAAAGTTATAGTCACATTCTTATGCACATGATTAGGAAAAATCATTTAGTTCATTACTATATAACTTACTTATCTTTCATAATACAATCCGGCCCTTTAAGGAGGGGCGCCTATACTACCCGGCCCAATCTGGGACGCGATCAAGTCACACAAATATCAAAGCGTGCCCGTGGAATCCCCCATCACTGTCGACAACTATAAGTGTAAAATATAACCATGTGACGTGCCCGTGGCATCCCACCTCACTGTCGGCGTACACATACACAACATATATATATATATCTCCTGCCCGTGGAATCCCACATCACTGCCGACAACTATAAGTGTAAAATATAACCATGTGACGCGCCCGTGGCATCGCGCACCACCGTCGTGCGCACACATACACATATATATATATATATATATAACGCGGCCGCATGCCCCGGAATCCCACATCGTATAAGCATGACCATAACGTGCCCTCGACATCCCTCATCGTAGGTGCAGGTCTTCATGGGGAGCTATCCCATGGAGTAATAATATAACATGCCCCCGGAATCTCTCATCGTGGGTACATGTCTTCATGGGGAGCTAGCCCATGGAGTAAAATATAACATGGTCGCATGCCCCGGAATCCCACATCGTATAAGCATGGCCATGGAGTGATAAAACGCGCGGGCATCTAACCCGCATCCTGGATGCATGCCCCGACATCCCTCATCGTATAAGCATGTCCAAGATCAATCACAATGGAAGCATACCCGTGGAATCCCCCGTCACTGCCGGTACGTCCAATTAAATGTCCGGGCATCTAACCCGCATCCTGGTCACATGCCCCGGAATCCCACATCGTATAAGCATGTCCAAGGATCAATCAGGATGGAAGCATACCCGTGGAATCCCCCGTCACTGTCGGTACGTCCAAGTAAACTTATAACAAGACAGCCGACCCTCCAACGGGGAGTCACGACAACGTAACATATAATACTTGCACTTAAGCTATCACAAGCAAACACAGACAAGTTCATTAAACCTTTAGACTTCCATTTTTATAAACTCATGGCACTTCCGTTTTACACATAAAAATCCGGGAATTTAACCCCAAGATACTAACATCCGTAGTATCCAGGCTTGTGTACATTTCACATAAGTCACGATACTTTTAGAAATACAATTCTCGGCTTCTAAATCAAGTGACCCTTACTGTAAAACTTTAAGCAAGTGATA
The DNA here is from genome assembly GCA_029844215.1 of Przewalskia tangutica. Lineage (NCBI taxonomy): Eukaryota > Viridiplantae > Streptophyta > Magnoliopsida > Solanales > Solanaceae > Przewalskia > Przewalskia tangutica. The sequence continues at coordinate 114,677,866 of CM056718.1, forward strand.
CTTTAAATCAAATTGCCCTCCCTTAATTCAAGTTATTTCTTTGTTTACCATTATTAGAGAAAACCATTCTCTTAACCTTCCATAAAGCCGTTATAACAAACTTCCCATAAAGCCGTTATAACCCTTTATGGTTTTAGACAAACTCATTCCTTTTATAACCAAGAGACTTCTACTTTTAAAAACCAAGTATTGTTTACTTTCAAATCGATTCTCTTAACTTCAAAAATACAATTAGTCTCTTAACCTTTAGAAATCAAGTGACTCCTTTTATTATAAAACCTTAGGAAATTGATGTCTTAAAATCAAGTTGCCTTTTCATTAAAATCAAGTCATTTATCTTTCCCTAAAGCAAATATAACCAACTTCCCATAAAGTCGTTATATTTACTTTATACCTTAGCCAAAATGTAATTTCCTATCCAAGAGACTTATACGTTTAGAACGGAACAAGTATCACATACTTTAAAACTCTTCAAGTCCCTTAACTTAATAAAACTTAAGACATCCTTTATTCTTTCAAAGAAGTGAGTTAATCTCCTAACTCACTTGACTTGGCTATTCATAAAACTAGTAAAGGATATCAAGGTGTTGTACGTCTACCGTACTACATACGTGCAACTAGTCATGCTCAAAAGATAGGAAAAGTTCTACATAGAGTAAATCACACAACTACCTCTTAACTTCTAAGAGTAGAAGGAAACATGAAATGATACCACAGGTATATTCCATACATAGAATCATGCCAAAGGAAGGAAGAGGTTCACATAACTCGCGACGATTATCGACAAGTAGCAAAATGCTCCAAAGTACTTCAACCTTGATAGCTATTCCATCCTTCAAGTAGGATACACTATACTTAGTACTTCAACCTATAATGGCCACAATACGTCCATTAATATCTTACTTCAAACGTAGAATATTCTAAGTGCTAAGTCACTAAATTCTACGGAAAATCGGACAGCACCTCCTTTGTTTCTACTTACTTTGCCACCTTTTTCAAGGCCGAATACAATAACCAAACACGCCACATTTAAGGCCCAATCAATGCAATTAACAATAGGGGATTACACGCCTACTAGACGTGTAAAATTCCACCCCACAATATATATCAAACTAATACAAACTATATGTCCAATTCGGCCACATTGAGTACCATACCACCAATTCTTATCCAATTTCCATTTCAATCCAAGTTGTTAGTATAACATGATATCAAGTCGCAATTGATTATAACTACTATAATCTTCAAGTAAGTAACATGCGACGATTCTAGTAAACGACCAAATTGTAATCCAACTTCACATGGCTTACATTACATTTCAGATTTAAGGCTACAAGCAATCCATAATACTTATAAACTTCAACATATCAACTTCATGCTAGCAACATGTAAAGCTAACAGCAACAATATATATATAATCTTGTAACACTATTAAGAGACAAGATTATACCTCAACGAATCTCAATCCAACTCCAAATCCGAAGTCGCTCCTTAGCAACTTAGAGACTCTTCAAGACACTTCAATCCGCTACTTGAGACCCTTAGAACAACACCAACCAATTTCCTTCAATCTTCCATACAAAACCTAGAAAGCAACTAGGTTTTCGCTTTGCGACTAACCCGAAAACTATCTTTTTCCGAGATTTTTCTATTGAGATATGCTTACTATTCACTCAAGAACCTTGGTTTAAAGTGTGGAGCTTAATGGACAAGAAACAAATTTTTTTCCTTTTCTTCTTGAGTGAACCCGAGAGCTAGCAAGGTGAGCTCTTCAATTTCTTGAAAATTTTACTAAGTGTTAAGCTTTGTCTTGCACAATGGATGCATATATAACCAATTGGAGGGTTAGGATTAGAACACTTGTGAGGTTTGGATGAGATTTATTTAAATATCAAGCTATGTGGGGTCATTGACTTGGTCAATGTTGTCAAGCTCTAAGGCTAGCAAGACTTGTCTTCCTAACAAGGGTCAAATGACCTTTGTGCCCTTGTGATTTCGTCCAAGACCTCAATAAGGGGGTGACACGTGTCGCCCTCCCATTCGTCACAATATTACGTTTTCCGACAATTCCATAATTGTGATAAATTTTTACAAGTCTCAATTCTTAACACTCGTGAGTTCTTACGTACGTTCTTACAACATGTCCTGCACAAACGGGGTGTAACATTCTTCCCCCCTTAGAAACATTCGTCCCCGAATGTTCTTTCGGAGTCAAACTTATAAGTAGCCACATAGTTTCCTTTCACAACCCCGACATACCAACAATGCCACACATGGCCCTAATACCTCGCACACGCATATTTGTCCATCATAAGCCCAAAAGGGATTATCTTTTCGTACTTCCAACTCCTTCTAACATATACATAGTCTCAATATAATCTGTTCATGAAACTTAAACATACCACAACTTTATCATGCATACAAGTTTCTAAAGGGCCAAAGACATACCTGAAATCATATAGGCGGTTCAAAGGACCGCTAAAACTGGGAACTCCCACCACGGCCTCTGTCACGGCCTGCCGGTGCATAAACATCCTGCCTAGCTATGGAAGGCGAAGAACCCGCAACTAATCCAGTAGACTGCGCTATCCCACCAGTGCCACCTCTGGTCGGACAGTCTCTCACGAAATGGCCCTGCTGGCCGCAAGCATAACAAGCTGTCGAAGTAGTACGACACTCCCCAAAATGGAATATACTACAGTGACCACACCGGGGCAAATGTGGTTTCCCCTGACTACTATTCGTGGACATCTGTGAACTCAGAGCCTCGAGCCCGACCGCTCCCGAATATCCTGGCGACCAAACCTCGGCGTAAGACCGGGAAGGGCACTCGTGCGGTGAGATGTAGACCTAGTATCCGCTGAGCCGTCGCCTCGAAAGTTACCACCGAACCCTGCCGTCCGCCTCTTGGCCGCTGAGTCTAGCTGACCCTCTCTCTCTCTGTCCTCTATTCCCTGCGCATAAGCTTGCATCCTGGCAATATTCATACCGGGCTGAAGGGCCACTCCCAGGAATGCAGTAGTCATATAATGGTCTAGCCCCATCATATAACGGTGAACTCTGTCCGCCATATCAGCCACAATAGTGTGCGCATACCTGGCCAACGAGTCAAACTCCAGGTTGTACTCCATGATGGTCCTCCCATTCTGCCTCAATGACAAGAACCTATCAACACGGGCTCTACTCATTTCAGGAGGCAAAAAGTGATCAAGAAAGGCCTCTGTGAACTCATCCCAAACTGCCGGACGAGCACCCACACCTCTCGACAGCTCCCAAGACTCAAACCAGTTCAACGCAATATCGCGTAACCGGTAAGAAGCTAACACAACTGACTCTGTATCCGATGCCCTAAGCACTTGCATAGTCCGCTGTAGCTGCCGAACGAACTCTTGAGGATCATCCTCAGATCTCGAACCATAAAACTCGGGTGGACTACAACCCAGAAAATCCCGAATCCTCAAACTGTCGGCTCTAGGGTTAGCCACCTGCTCCTGTCGGCGCTGCCCTACCACTATGCTAGTCAATAGTCTGATCTGTTCTCCATAATCTCCCAACTCTGCCCCTGGCTGCGGGACTGGAGGCTCGGGTACCGGAACCTCTGGAGCTACTGCCGCTCTCGGCTCCTCTAATACCGCCGGCGTGGCTGAGTTCGCCGATCCGCCTACTACCTCAGGCATAGTCTGTGCCCGAGTCCTGGTAACCCTCTGCGTACCACTAGCAGCTCCTGCTGCTGCCTTGCCTACGGGCCTGGTCGCCCCAGGAGGCATAACTGTTACATAAGAAGGGGGTCAGAGAGGATTCAACCTACTATGACAGCTCTACTGCACGATCTAAAAGAGAGAATAATGGAAACCAATCCTAAATGTCCTGTAGCCTCCTGAGTATAGATGTGGTGCACAACACACCGATAATCAAGACTCTACTAGACACGGTCTGTAGACACTTTCCGAGGACTAACTGCTCTGATACCACTTTTGTCACGACCCGACCCGGGGCCCGCGACTGGTGCCCTACCTGGGCACCGTTACAGGTATATATCAGAGATAATCAGCGGAACATACATGAAACTTAAAAATAAATCATCAAAGATAAAATAAACAGGTTAGCTGATAAGGCTACATCCCTGGATAGTAAATACATAAACGAAGCAGTTGCCTCCCTTCCTTTACAAACAGACCCACAATATGTGACTACAGACCTCTAAGAGTTTTAACATAATAACTGTGGCGGGACAGGGCCCCGCCATACCCCTGAATACACATGAATCTACAACCTCAAGGGAAACCGTACCAAGAGATAAGCCTCCGGAGCAAATAGAGCTTTTTCCCAAAACTGAACCGAGATCCTAAGAGCAAGGATCACCAACCTGTACACCTACTACCTGCGGACATGAACGCAGCCCCCCGAAGGGGTCGATTAACAGTACGAATATGGAACATAAATAACGTCTGATAAACATATCATAATCAGACAAAAGAATGACAGGGACAAGTATAAAAATACATACCAGATCCTGCCGTGTCATTACCACTTATGAACTTAATCGTACCTTATTATCTTTTCCCATTTTCAATAAAAGTTATAGTCACATTCTTATGCACATGATTAGGAAAAATCATTAAGTTCATTACTATATAACTTACTTATCTTTCATAATACAATCCGACCCTTTAAGGAGGGGCGCCTATACTACCCGACCCAATCTGGGATGCGATCAAGTCACACAAATATCAAAGCGTGCCCGTGGAATCCCCCATCACTGCCGACAACTATAAGTGTAAAATATAACCATGTGACGCGCCCGTGGCATCCCACCTCACTGTCGGCGTACACATACACAACATATATATATATCTCCTGCCCGTGGAATCCCAGATCACTACCGACAGCTATAAGTGTAAAATATAACCATGTGACGCGCCCGTGGCATCCCACCTCACTGTCGGCGTACACATACACAACACACACACACACATATATATATATATAACGCGGCCGCATGCCCCGGAATCCCACATCGTATAAGCATGGCCATAACGTGCCCTCGTCGCCATCCTCATCGTAGTGCAGTCTTCAGGAGCTAACCCGTGGAGTAATAATATAACATGCCCCGGAATCCTCATCGCGGTACATGTCTTCATGGGGCTAGCCCGTGGAGTAAAATATAACATGGTCGCATGCCCCGAATCCCACATCGTATAAGTACGCCACGTGGAGTAATAAAACGCGCGGGCATCTAACCCGCATCCTGGCTGCATGCCCCGACATCCCTCATCGTATAAGCATGGCCAAGATCAATCACAATGGAAGCATACCCGTGGAATCCCCCGTCACTGCCGGTACGTCCAATTAAATGTCCGGGCATCTAACCCGCATCCTGGTCGCATGCCTAATCCCACATCGTATAAGCATGTCCAAGGATCAATCATGATGGAAGCATACCGTGGAATCCCCGTCACCGCTTCTGCGCCCAAGTAAACTTATAACAAGACAGCCGACCCTCCAACGGGGAGTCACGACAACGTAACATATAATACTTGCACTTAAGCTATCACAAGCAAACACAGACAAGTTCATTAAACCTTTAGACTTCCATTTTTATAAACTCATGGCACTTCCGTTTTACACATAAAAATCCGGGAATTTAACCCCAAGATACTAACACCCGTAGTATCCAGGCTTGTGTACATTTCACATAAGTCACGATACTTTTAGAAATACAATTCTCGGCTTCTAAATCAAGTGACCCTTACTGTAAAGCTTTAAGCAAGTGATACTTTAAATCAAATTGCCCTCCCTTAATTCAAGTTATTTCTTTGTTTACCATTATTAGAGAAAACCATTCTCTTAACCTTCCATAAAGCCGTTATAACAAACTTCCCATAAAGCCGTTATAACCCTTTATGGTTTTAGACAAACTCATTCCTTTTATAACCAAGAGACTTCTACTTTTAAAAACCAAGTATTGTTTACTTTCAAATCGATTCTCTTAACTTCAAAAATACAATTAGTCTCTTAACCTTTAGAAATCAAGTGACTCCTTTTATTATAAAACCTTAGGCAATTGATGTCTTAAAATCAAGTTGCCTTTTCATTAAAATCAAGTCATTTATCTTTCCCTAAAGCAAATATAACCAACTTCCCATAAAGTCGTTATATTTACTTTATACCTTAGCCAAAATGTAATTTCCTATCCAAGAGACTTATACGTTTAGAACGGAACAAGTATCACATACTTTAAAACTCTTCAAGTCCCTTAACTTAATAAAACTTAAGACATCCTTTATTATTTCAAAGAAGTGAGTTAATCTCCTAACTCACTTGACTTGGCTATTCATAAAACTAGTAAAGGATATCAAGGTGTTGTACGTCTACCGTACTACATACGTGCAACTAGTCATGCTCAAAAGATAGGAAAAGTTCTACATAGAGTAAATCACACAACTACCTCTTAACTTCTAAGAGTAGAAGGAAACATGAAATGATACCACAGGTATATTCCATACATAGAATCATGCCAAAGGAAGGAAGAGGTTCACATACCTCGCGACGATTATCGACAAGTAGCAAAATGCTCCAAAGTACTTCAACCTTGATAGCTATTCCATCCTTCAAGTAGGATACGCTATACTTAGTACTTCAACCTATAATGGCCACAATACGTCCATTAATATCTTACTTCAAACGTAGAATATTCTAAGTGCTAAGTCACTAAATACTACGGAAAATCGGACAGCACCTCCTTTGTTTCTACTTACTTTGCCACCTTTTTCAAGGCCGAATACAATAACCAAACACGCCACATTTAAGGCCCAATCAATGCAATTAACAATAGGGGATTACACGCCTACTAGACGTGTAAAATTCCACCCCACAATATATATCAAACTAATACAAACTATATGTCCAATTCGGCCACATTGAGTACCATACCACCAATTCTTATCCAATTTCCATTTCAATCCAAGTTGTTAGTATAACATGATATCAAGTCGCAATTGATTATAACTACTATAATCTTCAAGTAAGTAACATGCGACGATTCTAGTAAACGACCAAATTGTAATCCAACTTCACATGGCTTACATTACATTTCGGATTTAAGGCTACAAGCAATCCATAATACTTATAAACTTCAACATATCAACTTCATGCTAGCAACATGTAAAGCTAATAAAGAATAATATATATATAATCTTGTAACACTATTAAGAGACAAGATTATACCTCAACGAATCTCAATCCAACTCCAAATCCGAAGTCGCTCCTTAGCAACTTAGATTCTCTTCAAGACACTTCAATCCGCTACTTGAGACCCTTAGAACAACACCAACCAATTTCCTTCAATCTTCCATACAAAACCTAGAAAGCAACTAGGTTTTCGCTTTGCGACTAACCCGAAAACTATCTTTTTCCGAGATTTTTCTATTGTGATATGCTTACTATTCACTCAAGAACCTTGGTTTAAAGTGTGGAGCTTAATGGACAAGAAACAAATTTTTTTCCTTTTCTTCTTGAGTGAACCCGAGAGCTAGCAAGGTGAGCTCTTCAATTTCTTGAAAATTTTACTAAGTGTTAAGCTTTGTCTTGCACAATGGATGCATATATAACCAATTGGAGGGTTAGGATTAGAACACTTGTGAGGTTTGGATGAGATTTATTTAAATATCAAGCTATGTGGGGTCATTGACTTGGTCAATGTTGTCAAGCTCTAAGGCTAGCAAGACTTGTCTTCCTAACAAGGGTCAAATGACCCTTGTGCCCTTGTGATTTCGTCCAAGACCTCAATATGGGGTGACACGTGTCGCCTCCCATTAAATCACAATATTACGTTTCGACAATTCCATAATTGTGATAAATTTTTACAAGTCTCAATTCTTAACACTCGTGAGTTCTTACGTACGTTCTTACAACATGTCCTGCACAAACGGGGTGTAACATTCTTCCCCCCTTAGAAACATTCGTCCCCGAATGTTCTTTCGGAGTCAAACTTATAAGTAGCCACATAGTTTCCTTTCACAACCCCGACATACCAACAATGCCACACATGGCCCTAATACCTCGCACACGCATATTTGTCCATCATAAGCCCAAAAGGGATTATCTTTTCGTACTTCCAACTCCTTCTAACATATACATAGTCTCAATATAATCTGTTCATGAAACTTAAACATACCACAACTTTATCATGCATACAAGTTTCTAAAGGGCCAAAGACATACCGAAATCATATAGGCGGTTCAAAGGACCGCTAAAATCGAACTCCCACCACGGCCTCGCACACGGCTGCCGTGCATAAACATCTGCCTAGCTATGGAAGGCGAAGAACCGCAACTAATCCAAGAGATCGCGCTATCCACCAATGCTACCTGCGGTGGACGATCTCTCACGAAATGGCCTGCCGCAGCATAACAAAGTCGAAGTAGTACGACACTCCCAAAATGGAATCTACTACGGTGACCACCGGGCAAATGTGGTTTCCCGACTACTATTCGTGGACATCTGCAGAACTCAGAGCCACGAGCCCTGACCTGCTCCCGAATATCCCTGGCGACCAAACCTCCGGCCAGAAGACCAGGAAGGGGCACTCTGTGCAGGCTGAGATGTAGACCTAGTATGCTGTTGAGGCTGTCCGCCTCGAAAGTTACCCTGGAACCCTGCCGCCCCGCCTCTTGGTGGCCCAGTCTAGCCGACTCTCTCTCTGTCCTCTATTCCTGCGCATAAGCTTGCATCCGGCAATATCCATACCGGTGAAGGGCGGCTCCTGTGAATGCAGAGTCATATAATGGTCTAGCCCATCACATACGGTGAACTCATCCGCCATATCAGCCACAATAGTGTGCGCATACCTGGCCAACGAGTCAAACTCCAGGTTGTACTCCCTGATGGTCCTCCCATTCTGCCTCAATGACAAGAACCTATCAACACGGGCTCTACTCATTTCAGGAGGCAAAAAGTGATCAAGAAAGGCCTCTGTGAACTCATCCCAAACTGCCGGACGAGCACCCACACCTCTCGACAGCTCCCAAGACTCAAACCAGTTCAACGCAATATCGCGTAACAGTAAAGCTAACACAACCGACTCAGATCCGATGCCCTAAGCACTTGCATAGTCCGTGTAGTCGCCGAACGAACTCTTGAGGATCATCCTCGATCTCGAACCATAAAACTCGTGGACTACAACCGTAAAATCCCGAATCCTCAAATCGGCTCTGGGTTAGCCACTGCTCGCCGTTTTCGCCACTACCACTATGCTAGTCAATAGTCCGATGCTCTCCATAATCTCCCAACTCGCCTCGCTGCGGGATCGAGGCTCGGTGCGGAACCTCTGGAGCTACTGCCGCTCTCGGCTCCTCTAATACCGTCGGCGTGGCTGAGTTCGCCGATCCGCCTACTACCTCAGGCATAGTCTGTGCCCGAGTCCTGGTAACCTTCTGCGTACCACTAGCGCCTCCTGCCGCCTTGCCCTGGGCCCTGGACGCTTCCGGGAGGCATAATCATACATAAGAAGGGGTCGAGAGGATTCACCTCTTATATGATGACTCTGCACGATCTAAAAGAGAGAATAATGGAAACCAATCCTAAATGTCCTGTAGCCTCCTGAGTATAGATGTGGTGCACAATACACCGATAATCAAGACTCTACTAGACACGGTCTGTAGACACTTTCCGAGGACTAACTGCTCTGATACCACTTTTGTCACGACCCGACCGGGCGCGATCGTGCCCTACCAGGCACCGTTCTGTATATATCAGAGATAATCAGCGGAACATACATGAAACTTAAAAATAAATCATCAAAGATAAAATAAACAGGTTAGCCGATAAGGCTACATCCCTGGATAGTAAGTATATAAACGAAGCAGTTGCCTCCCTTCCTTTACAAACAGACCCACAATATGTGACTACAGACCTCTAAGAGTTTTAACATAATAACTGTGGCGGGACAGGGCCCCGCCATACCCCTGAATACACACGTGAATCTACAACCTCAAGGGAAACTGCACAAGAGATAAGCCTCCGGAGCAAATAGAGCTTTTTCCCAAATCAACCGAGATCCTAAGAGCAAGGATCACCAACTCAGACACCTACTACTGCGGACATTTAACGCAGCCCGAAGAAGTCATAACAAAAATTTAATATGGAACATAAATAACGACAAGAAACATATCATAATCAGACAAAAGAATGACAGACAAGTATAAAAATACATACCAGATCCTGCCGTGTCATTACCACTTATGAACTTAATCGTACCTTATTATCTTTTCCCATTTTCAATAAAAGTTATAGTCACATTCTTATGCACATGATTAGGAAAAATCATTAAGTTCATTACTATATAACTTACTTATCTTTCATAATACAATCCGACCCTTTAAGGAGGGGCGCCTATACTACCCGGCCCAATCTGGGATGCGATCAAGTCACACAAATATCAAAGCGTGCCCGTGGAATCCCCCATCACTGCCGACAACTATAAGTGTAAAATATAACCATGTGACGCGCCCGTGGCATCCCACCTCACTGTCGGCGTACACATACACAACATATATATATATCTCCTGCCCGTGGAATCCCACATCACTGCCGACAGCTATAAGTGTAAAATATAACCATGTGACGCGTCCGTGGCATCCCACCTCACTGTCGGCGTACACATACACAACACACACACACACATATATATATATAACGCGGCCGCATGCCCCGGAATCCCACATCGTATAAGCATGGCCATAACGTGCCCTCGTCATCCCTCATCGTAGGTGAAGGTCTTCATGGGGAGCTAGACCATGGAGTAATAATATAACATGCCCCCGGAATCCCTCATCGTGGGTACATGTCTTCATGGGGAGCTAGCCCATGGAGTAAAATGTAACATGGTCGCATGCCCCGGAATCCCACATCGTATAAGCATGGCCATGGAGTGATAAAACGCGCGGGCATCTAACCCGCATCCTGGCTGCATGCCCCGACATCCCTCATCGTATAAGCATGGCCAAGATCAATCACAATGGAAGCATACCCGTGGAATCCCCCGTCACTGCCGGTACATCCAATTAAATGTCCGGGCAACTAACCCGCATCCTGGTCACATGCCCCGGAATCCCACATCGTATAAGAATGTCCAAGGATCAATCAGGATGGAAGCATACCCGTGGAATCCCCCGTCACCGCTTCGACGCCCAAGTAAACTTATAACAAGACAGGTACCACTCGGGAGTCACGACAACGTAACATATAATACTTGCACTTAAGCTATCACAAGCAAACACATGCAAGTTCATTAAACCTTTAGACTTCCATTTTTATAAACTCATGGCACTTCCGTTTTACACATAAAAATCCGGGAATTTAACCCCAAGATACTAACACCCGTAGTATCCAGGCTTGTGTACATTTCACATAAGTCACGATACTTTTAGAAATACAATTCTCGGCTTCTAAATCAAGTGACCCTTACTGTAAAGATTTAAGCAAGTGATACCTTAAATCAAATTGCCCTCCCTTAATTCAAGTTATTTCTTTGTTTACCATTATTAGAGAAAACCATTCTCTTAACCTTCCATAAAGCCGTTATAACCAACTTCCCATAAAGCCGTTATAACCCTTTATGGTTTTAGACAAACTCATTCCTTTTATAACCAAGAGACTTCTACTTTTAAAAACCAAGTATTGTATACTTTCAAATCGATTCTCTTAACTTCAAAAATACAATTAGTCTCTTAACCTTTAGAAATCAAGTGACTCCTTTTATTATAAAACCTTAGGCAATTGATGTCTTAAAATCAAGTTGCCTTTTCATTAAAATCAAGTCATTTATCTTTCCCTAAAGCAAATATAACCAACTTCCCATAAAGTCGTTATATTTACTTTATACCTTAGCCAAAATGTAATTTCCTATCCAAGGGACTTATACGTTTAGAACGGAACAAGTATCACATACTTTAAAACTCTTCAAGTCCCTTAACTTAATAAAACTTAAGACATCCTTTATTCTTTCAAAGAAGTGAGTTAATCTCCTAACTCACCCGACTTGGCTATTCATAAAACTAGTAAAGGATATCAAGGTGTTGTCAGACGTCTCTGTACTACATACGGCAACTAGTCATGCTCAAAAGATAGGAAAAGTTCTACATAGAGTAAATCACACAACTACCTCTTAACTTCTAAGAGTAGAAGGAAACATGAAATGATACCACATGTATATTCCATACATATAATCATGCCAAAGGAAGGAAGAGGTTCACATACCTCGCGACGATTATCGACAAGTAGCAAAATGCTCCAAAGTACTTCAACCTTGATAGCTATTCCATCCTTCAAGTAGGATACGCTACACTTAGTACTTCAACCTATAATGGCCACAATACGTCCATTAATCTCTTACTTCAAACGTAGAATATTCTAAGTGCTAAGTCACTAAATACTACGGAAAATCGGACAGCACCTCCTTTGTTTCTACTTACTTTGCCACCTTTTTCAAGGCCGAATACAATAACCAAACACGCCACATTTAAGGCCCAATCAATGCAATTAACAATAGGGGATTACACGCCTACTAGACGTGTAAAATTCCGCCCCACAATATATATCAAACTAATACAAACTATATGTCCAATTCGGCCACATTGAGTACCATAACACCAATTCTTATCCAATTTCCATTTCAATCCAAGTTGTTAGTATAACATGATATCAAGTCGCAATTGATTATAACTACTATAATCTTCAAGTAAGTAACATGCGACGATTCTTGTAAACGACCAAATTATAATCCAACTTCACATGGCTTACATTACATTTCGGATTTAAGGCTACAAGCAATCCATAATACTTATAAACTTCAACATATCAACTTCATGCTAGCAACATGTAAAGCTAACAACAACAATATATATATAATCTTGTAACACTATTAAGAGACAAGATTATACCTCAACGAATCTCAATCCAACTCCGAATCCGAAGTCGCTCCTTAGCAACTTAGAGACTCTTCAAGACACATCAATCCGCTACTTGAGACCCTTAGAATAACACCAACCAATTTCCTTCAATCTTCCATACAAAACCTAGAAAGCAACTAGGTTTTCGCTTTGCGACTAACCCGAAAACTATCTTTTTCCGAGATTTTTCTATTGAGATATGCTTAATATACACTCAAGAACCTTGGTTTAAAGTGTGGAGCTTAATGGACAAGAAACAAATTTTTTTCCTTTTCTTCTTGAGTGAACCCGAGAGCTAGCAAGGTGAGCTCTTCAATTTCTTGAAAATTTTACTAAGTGTTAAGTTTTGTCTTGCACAATGGATGCATATATAACCAATTGGAGGGTTAGGATTAGAACACTTGTGAGGTTTGGATGAGATTTATTTAAATATCAAGCTATGTGGGGTCATTGACTTGGTCAATGTTGTCAAGCTCTAAGGCTAGCAAGACTTGTCTTCCTAACAAGGGTTAAATGACCCTTGTGCCCTTGTGATTTCGTCCAAGACCTTAATAAGGGGGGGTGACACGTGTCACCCTCCCATTCGTCACAATATTACGTTTTCCGACAATTCCATTATTCTGATAAATTTTTACAAGTCTCAATTCTTAACACTCGTGAGTTCTTACGTACGTTCTTACAACATGTCCTGCACAAACGGGGTGTAACACATTATGGGGTATGCAAATATGTCCACAATCTCTTTTTAATTAGATTTTCAAGCTTAATAATCTAATCAGGGGAAACATAGATAGGTATGTTTTACATACACCCTTGCATTATTAATCTCACACTTTAAGAGAGAGATAAGTAGATACATAATCATGACAGCCTAAGTAAACTCAACCAATAATCCTAGCTCAATTTCCTTATCTTTTAAAACCAACCTTAGGCTTAAATGACATAATCATATTTGATCTTTAAACTAAATATGGATCCACCAAAGTTCATCTTACACTTTAGCATACAAGTAAGTTATTTTAGTTTAGCCTGCAAATAACCTCCCCATATGTTAATCCAGAACCAATCCTCAAACATCATATAACATATAGTTGTCCAGATTTTAGATTTTCTATTTGAACAGAAATTAAACTAGATGATTCATCTTGACAAGATTTGATATGGTCATACACAATGCATTCAAGACTAATAAGATAACAAATAAACATACAGATTTGCAGAGTTCACATACAGGATCAAATGCAATCCTATGGGGTCCTACCCAATCTCAATACCCTCCAACATCCCCACAAATGATCATGCAACTAAAAATAGTTTAAGAGGAGCATCCTAAAGGTATCATAAGTTCACATACATCACATTCTTCATATATACCATACTAAGCATCATTAAAACAATATATCCTTAACATAGGCAGTTGGGTTTAATCCCATATGACAAAATCCACAAATTTAAGCAATTTCTTCTAACATTATATTAAGACAACATCATTCCACCCCATTCAGATCTCAGTTTAACTTAAACAGTCCCTATATGATCTTTTGAAGCACCATCAATTTTCATATTCAGGTTCCATAGATATTTAAGTACTTCACAACCCATAAGTTCCTCCTAAATTCATGTTAAGGCTGCTTTTATATCATATTTAATCCCAGCTCCTCCATATGCATATCATTTAACCAAATACACAACCAAACCAACTTACGAAGCCAATCCAGCAGACCTCTCAAATCAACACAGTGATCGCATGTGTCAAACTAACAAAACAGGAAAGGAGAATTGCATTATCTTTCTTGCAGGTTTGCACAAAGAGATGTACAAAGGACGAACTCAAAATAACTAACACCTCAACAAGATATTAAAATAGAACAGGATTGTGCCACACAACAAGGTCAGGGTAATTCCATACTCAACCTGCTTACACATAATGAATTATAAAGAAGATAACACATACATATATTCTTAAGCATCACAACACCCTATAAACATCATATAAAATTAACTCTGGACCTTACCTAATGTGCATGGGTATAAGTAAAATATTCCAGCAACCTGGTAAACATTTAGAAACCAATACACTTACCATATTATACACTTAATATCAAACAGAGGTAAAACACCAAATTTATAAAGGCGTAGTGATTTCTTAGGTCATATACACATATTCATTTCATATGGTCATAAGGCACACCAAGGAATAATCACAACTAATATACTTCATACCACTTTTAGATCATATGAAAATATATTCATATCTTCATAACATTAAGCAGTACAACAATATTATTATTCCATATACACAGTACATTTATTTCTTGATTACTCTAATACGTAATCATGTAGCAAATACCAAATCCCATGAATCAACAGAGCAGGCTTAAAATGGTTTTAAGAAGAAAAATTTAGATAATATTCACAACTCACAACCATCACATATACCATATACTTCAACCAAGCTCAAGCATCAAATATCATATTTAAGAAGGTCTTGAATATCTAAGGTCTCAACGATTATCTAACATTCTAAGATTCTCAAATATTCCGCTTCCCAAACTTACATTATCTTTCCCCCTATACGAGTGAGATATCTTATCATAATATCGAAATCATATTGCACTTCTGGCATATCATTCGTCTTGTAGAGTCACCCATTTACTGGATACGAATATGAACTAACTGAAGTCTTTTTTGTAATCGACACTTATCGAAATAGTAACAGGCACGAGTTAACTCGAATTCTTACGACTCATCTTTACTGCACGATCTAAATAATAAAAGAGTAGAAACCATTCCTAAATGTATTGTAGCCTCCTGTTTATAAGTGTGACGCGCATCACACCCATAACAAAGATTCTACTAGACACAACTTGTAGACTCCCTAGGACAGACATGCTCTGATACCAAGTTTGTCACGACCCAAACCGGAGGGCCGCGATGGGCACCCAGACCCAACCCACCGGGAACCACTGATCATACATCCAATATTTAACCATATTAACCACAGACTAGGCCGAGAAGGATTAGGTATAGTTCTAACCCAAAATCCCCAACTTATATGGTTATGTACCAAGGCTGACAAATTCATACATGACTACTAACCATAAGACACTTATCTATAAGCCTCTAAGAGTATAACATACCACAATCAGACCGCAACTTTGAAATAAGTATAATGCTCCCACACAGCTGAACCAGCAATTTCCTAGCACAATCTGTAACCCTCTTAGTATGAGCCTGCGGACATAAAATGCAGTGTCCTCTGATAAAAAGGATGTCAGTATTACTGATATACTGAGTAAGTCAGGAATAAGAAATAACATAGCCATGATATATCATAATCTAAAACAGAAATAACTGATTAACAGTAATTGCCCTTGGGGCCTCAATGACTATGTCTAAATGTTATGCACAATGCAGTATGTACATACCTCGGCCTCATCGGGCAATCTTTCTTACCATAACAGCCTCTGGGGCATCACACCATATGATAGTTAATGAATGTATGCATGATGCAAATGTGGTCTATATATATATGTTAATGTTGCGGATCGTGCAACTCGTCCCAATATATGTTAGTGTTGCGGATCATGTAACCCGTCCCAATCGCCTCTATGGGTAGCACATCACACTACATCACATCACATTACATCATATCACATCATTTTGGCCTCTTAGGGCTCTTTTGGATAATCTGTACTAGCTGCATGTGGTGTGCGTATATAACGCTTTTCCCTTTTTCCCATTTCCCATATATAGATATAATATATAATTATATGTGTAGCACCAGTGGCCAGGGTAATATATGAATGCAATGCAAATGAATATGCATGAATAATCACAAAATACCCTGAATGACACAACACCCTTTACACCTTTGGTTAACATTGGAAACATCAACGTCCTTTCCCGTATTGCCTCAATAAGGACTTAGAGTCATACTTAGACTTGCGAACTTGGTGATCTTTCGCAGGATCCCGTATGGTCTAATATATTTGGGACTAACTTATCTTTCTTCTCAAATTATATGAGGCCTTTCATAGGTAAAACTTCCTAGAAACACCCAACCGTTACCATGAAACTCTTAATCTCTGCGCCACACATTCGCATAGGACTATGCTACTTTTAGCAATTTTTAAACGCTTTTGAATTAATTTTTAGCTTTTTTAACAGCCTAATGGACCAAGTTTAGCCCTAGAAATTCTATTTTTCCAACTTCATACCAACCAATAGGTGATCTACACCTTTGCCCGTACAAGGTTTGAAACGGTGCCATCTTGATACTAAAATGATATTGTCACACCCCGAATTCGGGCCCGTGACTGGTGCCTTACCCCGGGCACCCTAGTGATACAACATCAGAGAAAACCAGCGGAAAACAAAACATGAGTCATGAAACAAGAGATATAATAAATAAACAAAGCAACCAAAAAGCTTGCCTTCGATATACATAAAACCCGAACAGTTTAATCCTTTTACAACCTCGCCACAACGCTGGCATGCACTTAAGATTTACAACACTATGACGGACAGGCCCCGCCATACCTCAATGTACAAGAACCTACAACTCAGGGAACACATACCAAAGAATAAGCCTCCGGAGAAACGGAGCTTCCCAATACGCTGAACTGTGATCCTATGAGCGAGGATCCACGACCGATGTACCTCTGCATGGCATGAACGCACTTCGGGCGAGGTCGCATAACAGTACCAAGTATGTGAAATCAGAAATATCAGAATGAAATCATACTAGTCTATATAAAGCAGGAGACATGTATGATAACCAAACTACAGTTCACAACATAAAAGCAGTCATGTCCAGTCAGGGACTCACGCCCTCAAGTCATCACTCAAATATAACTATGGGTCTCACACCCACAACATCAATCATGTTCGCATCACGGCGCATGCCCCTAATTGCCTCGGTGTAGACATGTCCATGATGCAACAATAATACCAATGCCCCATGGCCACATGCCCCCGGAATTCTACCTCGGTGTAGACACGTCCATGTGACATCAACAACAATATACTGGGTGATCAACCCTGCCGCATGGCCACATGCCCCCGGAATTCTACCTCGGTGTAGACATGTCCATGTAACCACAATAAGACAGTAATCAAAATGGAAACATACCCGTGGAATTCTCCGTCACTGCCAGCACGTCCAAGTAAGTTCTCAACAAGTCAACCGGCCCTCTATCGAGAGACGCGGTAACACAGAAATACAACACTTGTACAACAAAGGCTATCATCACAAGCATAGGCAAGTTTCACACAACTCAAAGTACTTTCACATAAGTCACACAATACCCGTAGTATAAAAATCGTGACTATCTTTTTAAGTAAACAAGACACTTCCCCTTTTGTAAAATCAAGTAACAACATTATTTTCCAAACGTTCAAGTTTGCCTAATTTCAAATGCTCAAGTCACTTATTTTAGAAAGGTTTCATAACTCATAGTCTTAATCTCTTTTAAAACAATTGAGTAACATATGTCATATATGTGAGTAGTTTATTCTTGTTTATAACGATCTTATTACAACAGCCATGATCTAGAAAATGTAATATCATTTTGTCTCATCTTAGCTTCTATACAGATGGAGGTTTCTGGTTTTAATACAACACATCATTATTCAATACATTTTCCTTTATTAACGCCGCAGTTGGTCCTGTCGATACACATTCTCGATTCCAAATCGTAAAACATTATCCCTTTAAAAACCAAGTACTCATTACTCACGAATGAGGTTTCACACAACATCCACATTAAAACAAATAAGTTAAGTCTCTTAACTTCTAACATCAGTAAACCATTTTCTTACCTACATAAAGCTGTTATAACCAACTTCCCATAAAGCCGTTATAACACTTTATGTTTAAACCAAACAAATACACTTAGTACCTGTACGTCCACCGTACTACATAGTTACACACATATCATGCTAGAACAGATAGGAAGAGGTTCACATACCTCGCGACGAGTATCGACAATAAGCAAAATGCTCCACAAGATCAGAACACGGCTGGCTTCCACTCTTCAAGTAGAATACGCTACTCGCAGATTTCCACCTATAAGGCCACAAACGTCATTAACTTCTAACCGCATTTATTCCATGTTCTACGTAAAATTCGAAGATTTCCCCGCAACAGCGTAAATCTCCTCCTCTATCGAGGCCGCCATCAAGCCAACCGTGGGGTTATACGCCTAACCGACGTATACAATTCTACTACACAACAATGCTACACAAGTCTACTGCAATACAGTCCTATGTAAATACAGTTCAGTTCTTTTCTTTAAATTCAGGCTTAAGTCAAAAGACATTGCCGCACAATAATGTTCAGTTCTATATATAGTATACCTCAACTATATATTCCTACAACATGTAATCTCCAATTACAATAAGGGAACAAGAATATTTACCTCGACAAGCCCAAAATTATCCAAGTTATAATGTCGATCCTGAGCAAGGTTTAGCTCCTACTCCGTGCGCTCCAATCCACTCCAAACAACCCTTAGAAGTTCTAACCAACTTCTACTCAAATACTTCAACCAACTATGAAGATTTCCTTAGGGTTTCGGTTTGAGACTAAAAGGACAAAAGGTAGTATTTCCGGGCTCTACGTATAGAGGTAACTTTTGGAATACTACAAGGTAAAGGCTAAGGTATTTTGGGCATTATAACAATACTTGGAGAGTATTTCAATACCACAAAGGGGGGTGTATTATACGAAACAACTAGGCTAGTGGGTACCCCACTAGCACCACAGCGGGAGGAACCCTCCCAAAGGCCACACGGTGGGGAGGAAGGCTCTCGGCTAAGAGCTCACAACGGGGGAGGAGAGGGTTTCAAGACTTGGAAGTTTTGGATGAATGAAGTCTTCAAGCTTAGGGGGGTATTTATAGCAAAACCAAAAGCCAACCAATGGCCAAGATCAAGCCATGTGCAAGGCAAGTGTAAGGCCTTGATCAAGCCAAGTGCACCCTAGCCCCTACTCCACAAAACAATGCACAAAACATGGCACCAAACAAGCCACAAAACAAGGCCAAAACAAGGAGCCAATTGGCGGCGTGAAAACGTCGAGGTTGCGCCGCGCCTTCAATGTGAGGGTGACACATGTCACCCTCCCGTTGGTCCAAAATGTTTCGTCTCTCGGAAAAATCCGCAAAAATTATAAATGACATAGCCGGAATTTTCCCTACGAAAGCTGTGGAAACGTTTCGTCGAAAAACGACTCTAATCGGCACTTGTGCCCAAAGGTAATCGGCCAAGCCACCAGGGGTGACACGTGTCGCCTCCTACTTGTCCAAAAAAATTCATCTTCCCAAAATATCCAAAATGGCCCAAAACTCAAAAACAAAGCGGGCCCCACAAAATAAATTTCTCCGTGGCCCCACGTGACCATTTCTGAAAATAAAATCTCAAAATTCTAATATAATCTAAGAAGCCCAAATTCCAAATCTGGGAACCCAATTCCCTTCAACGAACATTTTTCCTTACAAAAACCGGAAACTTTTTCCGTGGAAGAATCACCTCTTTCTTCCTTTCCAATTTTTCTGTCGTGCTCTCGTACGTACGTCCTCGCATACATACCACGAGAATACGGTATAACATTCTCCCTCTTAGAAACATTCGTCGAATGTTCCTTCTCAAGACGGATATCGATGAAGTTCCTCTAACAAGTTGTCAACGCCACAGCTTGGCCACGAAATAACACACGTTCTCTTCCTTCCTTACTCGTCGTGCCCTTCTCGAACACTTGAACTCTCCCAGTACGTACCATACTTCAGTCATTACTTCCGTTCCCAAAAATCTCTGGAGTCACTACCTCCAAACTTGGTCATCTTACTAACCTCAAACTTCCTTAAGGCCAGTCCCGGCCTTTACGAACCGCTCGTCGAACGCGTCCACAAACTCATACGATGATTAACTAAATCGGGGCCTAGCACCCTCGTGACCCTACCAACTGGAGGACCACCCAGAACTGACCCACCTAAAACCGGGCTACGGGTTGACCCGAAATGGTCCTCAACCCGACCACAATCGCGCTAAACCCTTGTTCCCAGATACGAACAATCTTACTAACATACGTCATGAAAGCTACCACTTCCATCTCACACTACCTATGGACTTATCACACAAATAAAACCCACGTATACTACGACTGATAAAGGTCAAACATAAAATAAATCTTTTACACAAGACGACCTTACCTCTAAGGTCTCAATCGTGAAATATTCTAAGGTTCACACTTACCATGCCTCCATACTTATCCTTCCAACTAACCATGTTCCTAAATCACATTTTAGCACAAAGCTATCCGAACATAACACTAAACACATTAACATAACAAGCATACAAAACTCTAGAGGTTAAGGATATACTGCCTCTACCGCTTTTCTAATCACGATCCACGCAGGCGATAGCTAGTGAAGGTGATGAACCTGCCACTGATCCTGAAGGCTGAGTCGTAACATCCGTGCTACCCTTGGTCGGACAGTTCCTCGCAAAATGGCCCCGCTGGCCGCAAAAATAGCAAGCTCCCTTGGCACCACGACACTCCCCGAAATGCGGTCTACCACATCGACCACACCGGTAGGGGTGACGCGTCCGCCAACACCCTTACTTCGAAACTCAACCTCGAGCCCCGACCGCTCCAATAATTTGGATGCTCAAGGTTGTGGAGGACCACTCTGCCGGGCGGAGGTACAAAACTAGCATCTGCTTGGCGGTCCGCCTCGAAAGTCACCAAAGGACCTGTTGTTCGCCTCTTCACGATCTTGGTCATTCCGTCGACCTCTCGTGCCTCACATCCTGCGTGAGCTGCGTGCGGGCAATGTCCATGCCCGGTGAAGAGCTACACGAACAAGCCTCGTCAAGCAATCATCTAATCCGTGACGTAGCGGTGCACTCTATCCTCCATGGTTGCCACTAAAGCGGGACATACCGAGCCAACGAGTCAAACTCCACGTTGTACTCCCGTATGCGCCTCTGCCTCAAAGATCACAAATTGCCGCCGTGCCCTCCTCATCCGCGGAGGCAAGAAGTGAGCGAGGAATGCCTCTGAGAACTCGTCCCATACAGCTGGGAGCGCATGCTCTCCCCGGGACAATTCCCACGAATCAAACCAGTCGACTGCGGTATCGCGCATCCGATGTGAACCTAAGACCACCGACTCGGTCTCCGGCCTTGATCACTCATGACCACAGAATCGCCGATGAACTCCTGCGGATCATCCTCGTGCCTCGACCCATAAAACTCTGGCGGGCTACAACTCGTAAAGTCCCGTAGCCTCAAACTATTCGCCGGGGTGAACCATCGGTGCACTTCGGGCCAGGCTGCTGATCCACCTATCCTCATATCGCCACGACCACGGCCAGCAAGAATCGCCATCTCCTTGTAACCCATCTCCTCCGCCCTGCATCGTGGGACCTGAGGCTCAGTGTGTGGTCTCAGCAGCCACTGCTGCGGCTCTAAACTCTGCTGGGGCTGGCGGCGTCACAAAACTCGCCGTCTGAAGCACAATTCAGTCTTCGATCGGCTCGCGCTCGTACTCCTCAGATCTCACTAGCGCCTCCTCGGCTGCCTTGCCTTTCTGGGCCAGGGTTGCCTTGCGCGGAGGCATAACTGGTAAAAATGAAATACGTCAGAGGGGTCCAACTTACAACACAGCTCTAAGGCACGATCTCAGAATGAGAAGAATGGAAACCAATCCTAAATGTCCTATAGCCTCCTGATTATAGATGTGGTGCACAACACACCGATAATCAAGACTCTACTAGACACGGTCTGTAGACACTTTCCGAGGACTAACTGCTCTGATACCACTATGTCACACCCCGAATTCGGGCCCGTGACTGGTGCCTTACCCCGGGCACCCTAGTGATACAACATCAGAGAAAACCAGCGGAAAATAAAACATGAGTCATGAAACAAGAGATATAATAAATAAACAGGCCAACCAAAACAGTTGCCTTCAGTATATACATAAAACCCGAACAGTTTAATCCTTTTACAACCTCGCCACAACAGTTCTACTGCACTTAAGATTTACAACACTATGACGGGACAGGGCCCCGCCATACCCCTGAATGTACAAGAACCTACAACTCAGGGAACACATACCAAAGAATAAGCCTCCGGAGAAACGGAGCTTCCCAATACGCTGAACTGTGATCCTATGAGCGAGGATCCACGACCGATGTACCTCTACCTGCGGCATGAACGCAGCCCCCCGAAGGAGGTCAGTACAACAGGTACCAAGTATGTGAAACTGTAAAATACTGTAAATGAAATCATACTAGTCTATATAAAGCAGGAGACATGTATGATAACCAAACTACAGTTCACAACATAAAAGCAGTCATGTCCAGTCAGGGACTCACGCCCTCAAGTCATCACTCAAATATAACTATGGGTCTCACACCCACAACATCAATCATGTTCGCATCATGGCCGCATGCCCCGATTCGCCTGGTGTAGACATGTCCATGATGCAACAATACTACCACTCCCCCATGGCCACATGCCCCCGGAATTCTACCTCGGTGTAGACACGTCCATGTGACATCAACAACAATATACTGGGTGATCAACCCTGCCGCATGGCCACATGCCCCCGGAATTCTACCTCGGTGTAGACATGTCCATGTAACCACAATAAGACAGTAATCAAAATGGAAACATACCCGTGGAATTCTCCACATCGCCAAAGACGCCCAAGTAAGTTCTCAACAAGTCAACCGACTCTATCGAGACGCGGTAGCACAGAAATACAACACTTGTACAACAAAGGCTATCATCACAAGCATAGGCAAGTTTCACACAACTCAAAGTACTTTCACATAAGTCACACAATACCCGTAGTATAAAAATCGTGACTATCTTTTTAAGTAAACAATACACTTCCCTTTGTAAAATCAAGTAACAACATTATTTTCCAAACGCTCAAGTTTGCCTAATTTCAAATGCTCAAGTCACTTATTTTAGAAAGGTTTCATAACTCATAGTCTTAATCTCTTTTAAAACAATTGAGTAACATATGTCATATATGTGAGTAGTTTATTCTTGTTTATAACGATCTTATTACAGCAGCCATGATCTAGAAAATGTAATATCATTTTGTCTCATCTTAGCTTCTATACAGATGGAGGTTTCTACTGGTTTTAATACAACACATCATTATTCAATACATTTTCCTTTATTAACGCCGCAGCTGTCCTGTCGATACACATTCGATTCCCAAATCGTGAAACATTATCCCTTTAAAACCAAGTACTCATTACTCACGAATGAGGTTTCACACAACATCCACATTAAAACAAATAAGTTAAGTCTCTTAACTTCTAACATCAAGAAACCATTTTCTTACCTACATAAAGTCGTTATAACCAACTTCCCATAAAGCCGGTATAACACTTTATGTATAAACCAAACAAATACACAGAGTACCTGTACTTCCACCGTCCTTCATAGTGACACACCTCTCATGCTCGAACAGGTAGGAAGAGGTTCACATACCTCGCGACGAGTATCGACAATAAGCAAAATGCTCCACAAGATCAGAACGGCTAGCCGTTTCCACTCTTCAAGAATACGCTACTCGCAGATTTCCACCTATAAGGCCACAAACGCCTATTAACTTCTAACCGCATTTCCATGTTCTACGTAAAATTCGAAGATTTTCCCGCAACAGCGTAAATCTCCTCCTCTATCGAGGCCGGCTATCAAGCCAACCAGGGGGGGGGGGTTATACGTCTAACCGGACGTATACAATTCTACTACACAACAATGCTACACAAGTCTACTGCAATACAGTCCTATGTAAATACAGTTCAGTTCTTTTCTTTAAATTCAGGCTTAAGTCAAAAGACATTGCCGCACAATAATGTTCAGTTCTATATATAGTATACCTCAACTATATATTCCTACAACATGTAATCTCCAATTACAATAAGGGGACAAGAATATTTACCTCGACAAGCCCAAAATTATCCAAGTTATAATGTCGATCCTGAGCAAGGTTTAGCTCCTACTCCGTGCGCTCCAATCCGCTCCAAACAACCCTTAGAAGTTCTAACCAACTTCTACTCAAATACTTCAACCAACTATGAAGATTTCCTTAGGGTTTCGGTTTGAGACTAAAAGGACAAAAGGTAGTATTTCCGGGCTCTACGTATAGAGGTAACTTTTGGAATACTACAAGGTAAAGGCTAAGGTATTTTGGGCATTATAACAATACTTGGAGAGTATTTCAATACCACAAAGGGGGGTGTATTATACGAAACAACTAGGCAGTGGGGTACCACGGCTAGCACCACAGCTGGGAGGAACCCTCGGCCAAAGGCCACCCGACCCGGGGGAGGGGGAAGGCTCTCGGCTAAGAGCTCACAACGGGGGAGGAGAGGGTTTCAAGACTTGGAAGTTTTGGATGAATGAAGTCTTCAAGCTTAGGGGGGGTATTTATAGCAAAACCAAAAGCCAACCAATGGCCAAGATCAAGCCATGTGCAAGGCAAGTGTAAGGCCTTGATCAAGCCAAGTGCACCCTAGCCCTACTCCACAAAACAATGCACAAAACATGGCACCAAACAAGCCACAAAACAAGGCCAAAACAAGGAGCCAATTGGCAAGAAAACGCGTGAACCAATTCGTCCAGGTTGCCCGCTGCTTCATGCGAGGGTGACACATGTCACCCTCCGTTGGTCCAAAATGTTTCGCCTCTCGGAAAAATCCGCAAAAATAATAAATGACATAGCCGAATTTTCCCTACGAAAGTCTGGAAACGTTTCATTTAAAAACGACTTAATCCCGACTTGTGCCCAAAGGTCGGCCAAGCCACCTAGGGGTGACACGTGTCGCCTCCTACTTGTCCAAAATAATTCATCTTCCAAAATATCCAAAATGGCCAAAATCTCAAAATCAAAGCGGGCCCACAAAACCAGAATTTCTCCCGTGGGCCCCACGTGACCATTTCTGAAAATAAAATCTCAAAATTCTAATATAATCTAAGAAGCCCAAATTCCAAATCTGGGAACCCAATTCCCTTCAACGAACATTTTTCCTTACAAAAACCGGAAACTTTTTCCGTGGAAGAATCACCTCTTTCTTCCTTTCCAATTTTTCTGTCGTGCTCTCGTACGTACGTCCTCGCATACATACCCTGAGAATACGGGGTATAACAGATATATATATATATTTAAAAAGAACTCAATGAGACATAAATAATCACCTCAATTACCTTTAAATTCTAAGACACATGTGTTGAACATATCTTCGTGTGTACGAATAGTACACTCTACATGACATCTGTTTGAGGATGCAAAATAACCTGAGATGGTATCCAATCCCTTCTGAAAAGACTTCAAAAAAATACACTTTGAGTTGGGATCTTCGATCTGATCTAATGGACATTGGAGCCTCATGGAATATGGAACCTTCCTGAATATATAACTTGGCATAATTTCTGCTGAATCGGCTTTCGCTTGCTACCAATTTGGAAACTTAGCCATGAAATTGGCTACATTCTTCTTCATATCATTCCACCAATAAACATTCTTAAGGTCATGATACATTTTAGTGGTGCTTATATAAATAAAATATCTAAAATTGTGCGCCTCTACCGAAATTATCTCTTTGCATCTATCTACATCAGGGACACAAAATTTTCCTGAGTACCATCAGCTTCCCTGTCACGACCCGTTCCGGGGCCCGTGACTGGTGCCTTACCCCGGGCACCCTAGTGATACAACATCAGAGAAAATCAGCGGAAAATAAAAAAACTTAAACATGAACAAGAGATAAGATAATAAAACAGGCCAACCAAACGGTTACCTTCCAATAATATATATATATACAAATCTTTCAAACCGAACAGTTTAATCCTTTTTACAAACCCTGCCCACAACAGTACTACAGACCTCTAAGAGTTTTATACAACATGACGGGACAGGGCCCCGCCATACCCCTGAATGTACAAGAACCTACAACTCAGGGTAACATACCAAAGATAAGCCTCGAGAAACGGAGCTTCCAACGCCGAATCGTGATCCTAAGAGCGAGGATCGAATCGATGTACCTCTACTGCGGCATGAACGCAGCCCCCCGAAGGAGGTCGATAACAGTACCAAGTATATGAAATCAAAAATCAGAATGAAATCATATCGATCTATATAAAGCGAGACATGTATGATAACCAAACTACGATTCACCATAAATAAGCGATCATGTAAGTCGTGACTCACGCCTCGAGTCATCACTCAAATATAATCTGGGTCTCACGCCCGCAACATCAATCATGCCCGTGGAATACCTTCCTCACTGCCGGCAGTCTATGATATAATAACACCACAGAGTACACATGAACACCAAGTCTGTACTAACAATACTATACAACCAAACCACGAAGCTGACACGGGGCAAGTACGAAAGCCGACTACCAGATACCAAGGCCGTGTCACGTAGCTGACCGGGGCAAGTACGAGGGCTAACTACCAGGTACCAAGGCCGTGTCACGAGACTTCGTCACTACACTGAACGGGGCAAGTGCGAGGGCTAACTACCAGGTACCAAGGCCGAATCAGCCACGAGACGGGGCAAGTACGAAAGCCGACCACCAGATACCAAGGCCGATCAGTAAAACCTCATGGAGAGCTAGTCCATGGAATAACACTATCAACAGGGAAACGAACCCTCATCATGGCCGCATACCCGTGGACCATCCATCGAGTCAGTATGCCCATGGACTATCATAGTGGAAGCATACCCGTGGGCCACCCATCGTGTCAGTATGTCCAAAATGATCAAGAATAACACGACCGGCCCTCCATTCGAGAGACGCGGTAACATAAGAATACAACACTTTGCACAACAAGGCTATCATACACAAACATAGGAAAGTTACACACAACTCAAGGTACTTTTTATTTTATGCCAAGGTTCAGGTTTTAACCCCAAAGTACTACGTATGTTAAACTCTTTTTAAAGGATCCATTTCTTTTACAAAGGTCACCCGATACCCGCAGTATAGAGTGACTAACATTTTTAAGTAAAACAAAACAACTTCCATACTTTCCTTTTAAAACCAAATTAAGGCAATACCATGCCTTCTTTTTAGACCAAAACACTTCTCCTTTTAAAGTCAAGTTACCACTTTAAAACCAATGATAAAACCATTCTTTTGTTTTCATAAAGTCGTTATAACTAACTTCCCATAAAGCTGTTATAACACTTTATGTTTTAAACCAATTTTAAGACAAAACAATGCTTTTCTTTTAAACCAAAGACTCTTTAATTTCCTCAAGTCTCTTTTTTGAAATCAAGTTCCTTACTTATTCTCATTTTCGAAATCAGTAACACATTATTCTTTAAAAACCAAGTACTCATTACTCACGAATGAGGTTTCACACGTCTTAACAACTTTCACATCAATTCAATTAAGTCAAGTCTCTTATCTTTTAAGATCAAGTCTCTTAACTTCTTAAAAGCAATAAATCATTCTTTTTATCTTCTTAAGTCGTTATACCTAACTTCCCATAAAGCTAGTATAACTCTTAAGCTTTCAAACCAAGTATTATTCTTCTTTCAAAAAGGATTCTTAATTCTTTTGAAATACTTCAAGATTCTTATTATTCAGGCTTAAGTCAAAAGACATTGCCAGAAACTATATTCAGTTAACACACGACGCTCACCGCTCTATATATATATTCTTGTAAAATACTTCCAGATTCTTATTATTCGTGCTTAAGTCAAAAGACATTGCCACACGACGCCTACCGTACTATATATATATTCTTGTAAAATACTTCCATTCTTATTATTCGGGCTTAAGTCAAAAGACATTGCCACACGACGTCCGCACTATATATATATTCTTGTAAAATACTTCCAGATTCTTATTATTCAGCTTAAGTCAAAAGACATTGCCACACGACGCTACCGCATATATATATTCCTTTAAAATATCATGCTCAAGAGTATAGGAAGAATCACATACCTCGCGACGATTATCGACTATCAAAGAATAGCTCCAAAGATCAGAGTCCTGTTAGCCTTTTCCACCCTTCGAGTAGAATTCGCTACTCGCAGTACTTCAACCTATAACGGTTATACAAGTCTATCAATGTCTAGACTACTCGGTAGAATAAATCTAGATACAAGATTCTTATGGAAAATTGGGCAAGACTTCCTACCACAAACTTCACAAGTTCATCAGATACACTCTATGTAAGTACATCAATTCTCTTCTTATATACCTTCCTTGTATATAACTTATACTTAAATCTTATACTTCAACAGTATGTAATCTTTAATTACAAAAGAAGGTCAAGCGTATTTACCTCGATAAGCCCAAAATTATCCAAGTTTAAATGTCGATCCTGAGCAACGTTTAGCTCCAATTCTGGGCGCTCCAACCCGCTCCAAACAACCCTTAGAAGTTCTACGCAACTTCTACTTAATACTTCAACTCGCTTGGAAGATGGTCCGTAGGGGTTCGGTTTGAGACCGAAAGGACAAAAGGTAGTATTTCCTGCTCTACGATAGAGGTAACTTTTGGAATACTACAAGGTATAAGGCCAAGGTATTTTGGGTATAGTAACAATACTGAGAGTATTTCTCTACCAAAAGGGGTATTATACAAGAACCATACAAGGCAAGGGGTGTACTTCTGGCTTAGCACCCTAGGAAGGGGGTGGGTACCCTCTCGCCACAAGGCCCAACAAAAGTGAGGGGAAGACTAGGACGAAGCTCACAAAGGGGAGAAGGGATTTCAAGACTTGGAGATTTGTTGGAGTGGATGAATAAGTCTTCAAAGTGGTGGGTATTTATAGGGAAATCAAGGGCCTTGATCAAGCCAAGTGGGGGGCAAGTGGAGGGCCAAGATTTGCCCAAGTGCCCCCTATCCCTACTCCACAAAACAAGGCACAAAACAAGGCACCAAACAAGCCACAAAACAAGGCACAAAACAAGGCATAAAATCGTCCAAGCCAAGCCCTTGTTGCCGTCCATATGAGGGTGACAAGTGTCACCCTCTCGTTGGTCCAAAATATTTCATCTCTCGGAAAAATCCGCAAAAATAATAAATGACATAGCCGGAATTTTCCCTTCGCAAGTTCTGTAAAACGTTTCGTCGAAAAACGACTCTTTACGGGGGTTGTGCACAAATTTCGAATCATGCCTAATTTTAAGGCTCAAACTTTTCTACGTACGCCCACACGTACATACTCTGGAAATACGGGGTATAACATTCCCCTTGATTGGAAGCCATGGATTTATGTCTGGAAATCCCTTCCTTTAGCTGTAATAGACATGGATCATGGAACTAGTTTCCTCTTTTACACAACTATTAAGGAGGATTTAACTATGTTCTTTTTAATAACTCTACCATCTTCAGAGTCCAAAAGTTGATCTCTACCATCTTCCGGGTCCAAAAGTTGAACTCTTAGGTGTGCGAAATGATGAACTTCTTTAATCATGATTCTCTTGTCTGCCTCAACATAAGCTAAACTACCCATACTTGATTTCTTTTTGAGATACCTCCTGAAATACTTATTGTACTGTTGTGTGCTAAGTCTTTGACCAGAACCCTGAACAATAGTCTCGTGCGATGGCACTACCTTTGTGACTCATAATTGGGCATGATATTATAGTATTTCTATGATCTCTTAATAAATAACAATTGATCTTGGCATAAGTCGGTTGACAATCATTCTACTCACTTCGGAGTGATTTTCCATACTAGGAAAAACTGAATTACTTATATGGACTGAACTACTGACATATTTTGTCTTAACGTCTTAACTTTTCTCATAATATTAGTCTTAGGGAAAACCCCTTTCTGATAACTCTAAAAGACTATTCTTCTGTAACTTACTCTCTTACTCTCTTACTGCTTCACTGATTTTCTTTTTCCAGTGTCAATGTACTTCATGTTTATCTTAAACTATTTGAGTTCTAACACACATTCGGTGTATTCAAACTTCTACTCACTCAACAGTGTTAACATAACTAAAGAAATCAAATTGTAACCTCTACTAGCTCTGCCAAAATTAGTAATCCATTGTATCTACTCAAAACTTACTTACTATTCTCTACTAACCACCTGCTAGCATCATGTTCTCTGGTACTATACTGAATACTAAAGTGAAGTGTAAGATTATTTCTAACTTCCCTCATCATCCGACCCTATTCTGCAGCCGTATACTATATTTTTGAGCTATAGACATGGATCAAACTTAGGGCAACTATGTCTCTCTTAAATGAAAGATAAAATACCTAACTCCAATTTCTATACACTTTAGAGTCATGTCAAACTACACATATATGGGCTAAACACTTAATAACATAACTTTAGAGGGAAAGATCACATCTTATCATCTCATAGTAATATCTACTTCTTGTAATAACTTACTAACGTCATACTCTTTGGTTCTGATCTGAAAAAAGTTGCATCTATTCCCTGAAGTCCAATATCGGTTGCTCTTGGTTCTCATGTCGTGTATCATCTCATCTTAGTCATGTGCATAGGTCATACGGAAACACATTATGTAATATCACCATCTTTTTTCCTCCTAGGTATTTTGCCTATAGGCTCTTTTCTACTCAAAACTATCGTGAGTCATTTATGCCTATTGCGGTTAACTTCATAACATGTTACCCTGTAGGGTTTTAAATCTGAGCTATCGTCCTTGCACTTTTATCTGCATGGTCCAAATATCCAAATAAACCTATTTTGTAGGGTGTAGAACATACGTATACTACCATGCACAAACTTTGTCCTTCAGAGGAGCTGATGAATTACCTTATGCGCCATTTGATGAGCCTTGGGTCATAACCCAAACTTAAAACATGTGATGATTTCTCTATAGTCATTGTTACTTATACTTCCTCTTAGCACCTATAGACATCACTATATACTCATAAGAATCTTGATACACTGAAAATTGGAAATATGATAGCTACATAACTGAACAATAATGTACTGAATAACCATAATTGTGCTAACTGAAATACTATACAAATGGTAATTAAGGTTAACTGATAACCATAAATCATGAAAAATGCTTTTGTACTTTCTGATAAGGGTTATGCTCTAGTATGTGGTAACTATGCATTTGGTCGCACTTTTTAATAATATCTCAAGTCTCATATGTGACAAACACGCACTTCCCAATTATACCCCTATTTGGTAGTCATCCTCATGTGGACCTTGAATCTCATTCTCGTCGCTTGCGTATTCGATACGTTCAAAATTCGATGGAGAGAGAATGTTACTTACTGCTCTAGGCTTCATGACACGAGTTAGAAGAATTCTTGAAAATACTGCTCTAATATCACGATCTAGAGTCTGAAAGAAGTGAGACAATTGTAAATATCTTGGTGGTCAACCATCTATATGTGTGGCATGCACACACATATAAGAGTGACCCCACTGGACACGGTTTCATAGACTCCCTAAGACACTTGAACTTAGGCTCTGATACCAAGTTTAATTATCACGCCCCGAACACCGGGCCCGCGACTGGTGCCCTATCTGGGCACCCTTCTATTCATACAACACAATAAAACGCGGAAGATAAATAATACTCATTGTTTTTCTTAAAACAAAGGCAAAGCCGATAAGACTGCCATAATATAAATCACCCAAAAAGGTCTACACTAATCAATAATGTAAATACAACTCTAGCCAGTCCAGCCTACATATGAATACAGACCTCTAAGATTTTGGACAAAGACTATGACGGGACAAGGCCCCGCCGTACCCCTGAATATACCTAGCCATAATGACAAGCTCCGGAACATTGGAGCCATATCAAAATGCTGAACCATGATCCTAAGCTCGCGAATCCACAACTGTGTACCTAAACCTGCGGACATGAACGCAGCCCTCCGAAGGGGGTCAGTACAACGAGTACTAAGTATGGAATGAAAATAAAGTACAACAATTAAGTCCATAACTATATAAGGAATGACAGGGGCAAGTATGAAAATCAAATACCAGATCCTACCGTGTCATATAAAAATCAGAGCCAACTGTACCTTGTATCATCAGACTCATCAGAATAATCGCACCACTTTCAAATATGAAAGTCATGTCAAAATCCGGGACACCTGCCCTCAGCATATAATATCACAGAAGCATGCTCGTGGAATACAACATCAATGTCAGCATGTAACCAGTATAACATACAACCACCCGCACACTGTGTCTTTTTAACAATGAGAGTAAACTTTACATGCTTTAAAATAGGAAGCTTATGATCAATCTAGGGCCACCCGCCCGTAGTATCATTTTGCAAACCTACTCCTGGGACTGTTTCACTCGCAAGGGTCTTGTGGACCCGCATAGGACAATTTGCCCCGCATAGCACTATTTCACCCGCACAAGACTATTTCACCCTCTTAGGCCTTACGGGCCCGCAATGAGCATATACGCCATGCTCGCATCATGGGTAGCAAATCCATGGAGATGTATAATGTCTTGGGGTTTTACCCTGCAATTATACTCAGAAAGTGTATAACGTCTTGGGGGTTTACCCCGCATTTATACTCAGGAGGTGTATAACGTCTTGGGAATTTACCCCGCATTTATACTCATGAGGTGTATAATGTCTTGGGGGTTTACCCCACATTTATACTCAGGAGGTGTATAACGTCTTAGGATTTACCCTGCATTTATACTCAGGAGTGTATAACGTCTTGGGGTTTACCCCGCATTTATACTCAGGAGGTGTATAACGTCTTGGGGGTTTACTCCGCATTTATACTCAGGAGGTGTATAACGTCTTGGGGATTGTCACGACCCGACCTCGGGACCGCGATTGGTGCCTTATCCCGGGCACCCTAGTGATACAACATCAGAGAAAATCAGCGGAAATAAAAACTCATAAAAGAAAAACAGTGAAATAAGAAAACAGGCTAACCAAAACGGTTACCTTTCTGTATATATAAATAAAAACTTGAACAGTTACATCCCTTTTACAAACCCTGTCCACAACAGTACTACAGACCTCTAAGAATATAACCATAACTACGATGGGACAGGGCCCCGCCATACCCCTGAATATAAATACCTACAACAACAGGGGACTATACCAAAGATAAGCCTCCGGAGAAATGGAGCTTCCCAAAACGCTGAACTGTGATCCTATGAGCGAGGATCGACGACTGGTGTACCTCTACCGCAGATGAACGCAGCCCAAGGAGGTCGATAACAGGTACCAAGTATGTGAAACTGTAAAATACTGTAAATGAAATCATAATAGTCTATATAAAGCAGGAGACATGTATGATAACCAAACTACAGTCCACAATATATAAACAGTCATGTCAAGTCAGGGACTCACGCCCTCAAAGTCATCACTCAAATATAACAATGGGTCTCACGCCCACAACATCAATCATGCCCGTGGAATTCCTTCCTCACTGCCGGCAGTCTATGATATAACAACACCAAGGAGTACACATGAACACCAGGTCCCACCTGTGTCATAAAAACCGTACGGGGCAAGTACGAAGGCATAGCTACCAGATCCAAAGCCGCATCATCAACTGACCGGGGCAAGTACGAAAGCCAACTACCAGATACCAAAGCCGTACCAACAATACTATATAACTATACCACGAAGCTGACACGGGGCAAGTACGAAAGCCAACTACCAGATACCAAGGCCGCGTCACGTAGCTGACGGGGGCAAGTACGAGGGCTAACTACCAGATACCAAGGCCGTGATCACGAGACTTCGCCACAAAACTGAACGGGGCAAGTGCGAAGGCTAACTACCAGATACCAAAGCCGAATCAGCCACGACCGGGGCAAGTACGAGAGCCAACCACCAGATACCAAGGCCGAATCAGTAAAACCCCATGGAGGGCTGGTCCATGGAATGACACTATCAATAACTGATCGGGGCAAGTACGAAAGCCAACTACCAGAACCAACCTGCATCAGCAACGACCGGGGCAAGTACGAGGGCTAGCTACCAGATACCAAGGCCGAATCAGTAACCTCATGGAGAGCTAGTCCATGGAACAACAATCCTAATGGAACCCTACCCGTGGGCCACCCAACGTGTCAGTAGGTCCAAGGATCAAAAATAACATGACCGGCCCTCCATCGAGAGACGCGGTAACATAAGGATACAACACTTGCACAACAAGGCTATCACACGCAAACATAGGCAAGTTACACACAACACAAGGTACTTTCATTTTATGTCAAAGTCCGGGTTTTAACCCCAAAGTACTACATACTTTAATTCTTTTTAAAAAGACCCATTTCTTTCCCAAACGTCACCTGGTACTAACACTCGTAGTATCCAAAAATAGAGTAACTATTGTTTTAAGTAAACCAAACCAATTCCATACCTTCTTTTAAATAAACCAAGACAGTACTATGCCTTCTTTTTAAAACCAATTTAAGACAAAACCATGCCTTCTTTTTAAACCAATCTTAAGACAACTATTCTCATTTTTGAAATCAAAATACTTTATTCTTTAAAAGACCACACACCCATTATTCATGAATGAGGTTTTACAACCTTTTTTACATAATTCATGTCCTTAATATTTCATAACAAATCACTTAACTTTGGAATCAAGTCAAGGACACAAAAGGAAAATCAAATTCCTTTAAACACACGTGCGTCTACCGCACTATATATATTTCACAACAATCATGCTAGAAAGGATAGGAAGAGGTTCACATACCTCGCGACGATTATCGACAATAAGCAAAATGCTCCAAAGTACTATAGATCTGCTAGCCTTTTCCACCCTTCAAGTAGAATACGCTACTCGTAGTACTTCAACCTATAATGGCCATAAAACGTTTATTAACTTCTAGATCCCTTCGTAGAATATTTCTAAGTACAAGGTTCCTTATTCTACGGAAAATTCGGCAGCACCTCCCCCCCGCAACCACATAAATCTCATCCTCTATCGAGGCCTGCTACCAAGCCAACAATTCCAGGGGGGTTACACGTCTAACCGGACGTGTACAATTCTACTTCACAAAAATACTACAAGTCTACTATAAATACAGTCCAATGTAAATACAGTTCAATTCTTTATAATCATCCTTCCAATAAATCTTATACTCAATTCTAAACTACTACAACATGTAATCTCCAATTACAATAGGGGGATAAAGATCATTACCTCGATAAGCCCAAAATTATCCAAGATATAAGTCGATCCTGAGCAACGTTTAGCTCTAATTCCTTACGCTCCAATCCGCTCCAAGCAACCCTTAGAAGTTTCTAAACAATTTCTCTTAACACTTCATCTAAGCTATGAAGATTTTTCTAGAGCTTCATTTTGCGACTATTGAAATAAAGTAGTATTTTTCCGGGCTCTTAGTATAAAGATAACTTGAAATACTACAAGGGATTTCTTTTGGCTAAGGTATATGGGATTATAACAACACTTGAAGAATTCTACTCAAGGTGGGGGGGGGGGGGGTGTTTGGACGAGAACTCACTAAGGGGGAGGGAGAATTTTTGCCTTGGAAACTCTTAAGTGGATGAAGAATAAGTCTTGCACACAAGGGGTATTTATAGAGAAATCAATGGCCAAGATCTAGGCAAGTGTGTGGTGAGGATTTGGTCCATGTGGGAGTGGAGTCTTCCAACCAAGTGTCCACCACAACAATGGGACAAGTGGCCACCACAAAAATGGGCCACTTGTCCACCAAAAAACGTCCAACACTTGTCCTTCTCCAATTCGGCCAACATGGCCACACGGGGGTGACACGTGTCGCCCCCTACTCGTCCAAAATATTTCATCTTCCGAAAATATTCGTAATGCCAAAAATCCGAAAATAAAGTGGGCCTTACAAAACCGTAAATTTTCCCGTGGGCCCCACGTGACCAATTTCGGAAATAAAATTCCATAATACTCAAATATTCTAAAAAGTCCAAATACCAAATCTGGGAATCCAATTCCCATTAACGAACCTTTTTCCTTCACAAAATTCGGAAACTTTTCCGTCGAAAAATCACATCTTTCTTCCTTTCCAATTTAAATGTCGTATTCTCGAACGTACGTCCTCGTATACATGCTCTGGAATTTCAGGGTGTAACATTCTTCCCCCCCTTAGAAAAATTCGTCCCGAATGTTCCTTCTAAGTCTCTAATCACACAAGCACCGGTATAGTCTTCACTACTATACTTACAAAACCAATTATGCCACACCTGGCCATAATACCACATACGCGCAAAAACTCACATCCAAGCCAACGAAGAATCACCTCTAATCGTATAACAATACCATTAGCTCCACCTATGGTCCAAAGGATACTTTCTTCACACAGGAAATGATCACTTCTATTCTCATAACACATGCTCGCTTCTTCCCTTACTCGTCGTACCCTTCTCGTACACTCGAACTCTTCCTAATATACTTACCACATTTCTGTCATTGCTTCAGTTTCCAAAATCTCGGGGTTACTATCTCTAACTTGGTCATCATTAACTGGGAACACTCTGGAGGGATCTCCGATACTCTTCCGAAACATAGCAACATGGAATACCGGACGTACTGCCTCCTAAGTCGGACGACAGTGCTAACTTATAGGCAACCTGGCCTATTCTACAAACGATCTGAAAATGCCCAAAGTACCTCGGGCTAAATTTCCCCTGCTTTCCACATCTCGTCACACCCTTCCGGGGTGGTTCCTTCAAGAAGCCCCACCGTCAACCTGAACTCCAAGTGTCGACGCCGATTATCCACACGACTTCTGTTGACTCTGAGCTGCTAATAACTTCTTCTGGATAAGTTTCACCTTATCCACATCCTGCTGAAACAAGTAGGGACCAACTATCTGAACCTTGCCAACATCGAACCAATCGACCGGCAACCTACACTTCCGTCCATACAAGGCTTCATAAGGCACCATCCGAATACTGAAATGGTAGCTAGTATAATACTCACTCAACAAGAGGCAAATAATCCTCACAGCTGCCCCTGAAATCAAAACACCGGCCCGTAACCTATCCTCAAATGTCTGGATAAAATACGCTGTTTGTCCGTCGGCCCGAGGGTGAATGCAATACCGAGACTCACCTGAGTTCCTAACCCCGCCTGGTAAAACCTCCAGAAACAACAGAAATAGCCGAAAATTGGGCTCCACTGCCTGTCATAAAAAGTAGGAATCCCGTGCAGCCTTACAACCTCCCTGATATACAACATCTCGCATAACCCTCCGCCGAGTAAACAGTCCTGACTAAAAGACAAGATGGGCTGACCTCATCGGCCCGACTACTGGTCGAACGCATCCACGAACTCGTACGATGGTTACCTAAACTTGGGCCTAACACCCTCGTGACCCTATCATCTAATGACCACCTCAACCGACCCACCTTATTCCGGGCTGCGGGTTGACCCGCGACCTGGCCTCAACCCGACCCATTATCGCGCCAAACTCTCTCGTTCCCCGATCCGGAATAATCTTACTAATTCACGTCATGAAAGCTACCACTTTCATCTCACACTACCCATGGAATTATCCCACAAATACTCTACGTATACTATGCACTCCGACAAGGATCACCCGCAAAATCTTTTACTCAAGACGACCTTACATCTAAGGTCTCAATTGTCATAATTTCTAAGGTTCACAAATTACCTGACCCCAAACTTACCTTTTTTACTGCCCATGTTTTCTAATCACAATTATCACAATGTTATCTGAACATAACACTTAACATAAAAACAAATCATCATATCACGCATACTAATCTCTAGAGGGTTAAAGATATACCTGTAATTACTGCTTCACTTTCCCTTTGCCGCTCTAATCAAATCCTGCTCTGCTGGGCGCATAACTACAGAAGGTAATGAACCAGCCACTGGTCCCGAAGGCTGAGTCATATCATTCGCGCCACCTCTGGTCGGAAAATTCTCGCAAAATGGCCCTGCTGGCCGCAAGCCTAACAAACTATCTAAGTAGTACGACACTCCCCATAAGAACACCTACCACAACGACCATACCGAGGTGGGGGTGGCCTCCTCTGGCTAACACCCCTTCCTCTCCGAACCACCAATCATGAATCGACTGGTAGGCTAAGTCATCCCACCTGTATCCCTCATACTAGGACATTCTCTCCTCACATGGTCCTGACGGCCTGCTGGTAAAACAAGCACCCGTAAAAAGACGACATTCCCCGGGATGACGTCTACCACATAGTGAACACCGAGGGGAAACTGAATCTGGCTGGCTAGAACCTATGTAAATCTGTGAACCAGAAACCCTGGAGTTCTGACTAACTCCTAAATACCCCGAACGCCCCAAGTCAGCGGAGGACCACTCAGATCTTGGCGGAGGCACATAACCGGGCCTGGCCGGAAGGTCCGCCTCGAAAGTTACCAAAGGACCTCATTGCTCGCCTCTTCGCTGATCTTGTTAATCCGTCGATCTCTACGTTCCTCGCCACTGCGCATAAGCTCGCACGCAGCAATGTCCATGTCTGACTGAAGAGCTACTCTTGTACAACTCTCTGCTAGATAATCGTCATGTCCTGTGACATATCGGTGCACTCTATCCTCCATGTCTACCACTAACGCGGGGACATAACGAGCCCATGAGTCAAACTCTATACTGTATTCCCGAACCGTCCGCCCATTCTGCCTCAACATTAAAAACCTATCTGCCCGAGCTCTCCTCATCTGCGAGGGCAAGAAGCGTGCAGGAAATGCCTTTAAGGTCTTGATCACTTTCATGATCCGCTGCAACTGTCGAATAAACTCCTGAGGATCTTCTCGCCTCAATCCATAGGGCTCGGGTGGATCGCAACTCGAAGTCCCAAGTCTCAAAACTATCGGATCTAGGGTGAACCATCGTATCGCCGGAACCACCGGCTCCGCCCGTTCTCATTCCCACCACCACTTAGCTAGTAATCGCCATCTCCTTGTAACCATATCCTCTGTTCCTGGCCGTGGGACTGAAGACTCAGGTATCGTGGTCTCCGTAGCTACTGCTACTGCTCTAAACTCCCCTGGGGCTAGCGGTGTCGCAGAACTCCCCGAATGAAGCACTATCTCAGGTAATGACTGGGCCTGTGCCCTGGTAACCCTCTGTGCTCTACTCGAAGCTCCCTCTGCTGCCTTGCCCTTCTGGGCTCTGGTTGCCTTGCGTAGAGGCATAACGGGTGAAAAGAATACGTCAGAGGGAGTCCAACTTATAACACAGCTCTAAGGCACGATCTCAGAGTGAGAAGAATGGAAACCAATCCTAAATATCATGCAGCCTCCTGATTATAGGTGTGGTGCACAACACACCGATAATCAAGACTCTACTAGACACGGTCTGTAGACACTTTCCGAGGATTAACTGCTCTGATACCACTTTTGTCACGACCCGACCTCGGGCCCGCGACTGGTGCCTTACCCCGGGCACCCTAGTGATACAACATCAGAGAAAATCAGCGGAAATAAAAACTCATAAAAGAAAAACAGTGAAATAAGAAAACAAAGCAACCAAAACGGTTACCTTTCAGATATATAAATAAAAACTTGAGCAATTACATCCCTTTACAAACCACGCCACAACAAGATTACTGCACTTAAGAATATAACCATAACTACGACGGGACAGGGCCCCGCCATACCCCTGAATATAAATACCTACAACGACAGGGGACTATACCAAAGATAAGCCTCTGGAGAAATGAAGCTTCCCAAAACGCTGAACTGTGATCCTATGAGCGAGGATCGACGACTGGTGTACCTCTACATGCGGCATGAACGCAGCCCCCCGAAGGAGGTCAGTACAACAGGTACCAAGTATGTGAAACTGTAAAATACTGTAAATGAAATCATAATAGTCTATATAAAGCAGGAGACATGTATGATAACCAAACTACAAACACAATATATAAATACCATGTCAAGTCAGGGACTCACGCGCTCAAAGTCATCACTCAAATATAACAATGGGTCTCACGCCCACAACATCAATCATGCCCGTGGAATTCCTTCCTCACTGCCGGCAGTCTATGATATAACAACACCAAGGAGTACACATGAACACCAGGTCCCACCTGTGTCATAAAAACCGTACGGGGCAAGTACGAAGGCATAGCTACCAGATCCAAAGCCGCATCATCAACTGACCGGGGCAAGTACGAAATCCAACTACCAGATACCAAAGCCGTACCAACAATACTATATAACTATACCACGAAGCTGACACGGGGCAAGTACGAAAGCCAACTACGGATACTGGCGCGTCACGTGAGCCGACGGCAAGTACGAGGGCTAACTACGGATACCAAGGCCGTGATCACGAGACTTCACCACAAACTGAGCGCGCGAAGGCTAACTACGGATATCAAAGCCGAATCAGCCACGGCCGGCAAGTACGAGCCAACCACCGGATACCAAGGCCGACCAAGAAACCCCACGAGGTCGGGTCCATGGAATGACACTATCAATAATCGACGGCAAGTACGAAAGCCAACTACCGTAACCAACCCGCAACAAAGAACGCATCGGCAAGTACGAGGGCTAGCTACCGATACCAAGGCCGATCAAGAACTGATGGAGAGCTAGTCCATGGAACAACAATCCTAATGGAACCCTACCCGTGGGCCACCCAACGTGTCAGTAGGTCCAAGGATCAAAAATAACATGACCGGCCCTCCATCGAGAGACGCGGTAACATAAGGATACAACACTTGCACAACAAGGCTATCACATGCAAACATAGGCAAGTTACACACAACACAAGGTACTTTCATTTTATGTCAAAGTCCGGGTTTTAACCCCAAAGTACTACATACTTTAATTCTTTTTAAAAAG
Source organism: Przewalskia tangutica (assembly GCA_029844215.1). NCBI lineage: Eukaryota > Viridiplantae > Streptophyta > Magnoliopsida > Solanales > Solanaceae > Przewalskia > Przewalskia tangutica. The sequence continues at coordinate 114,719,612 of CM056718.1, forward strand.
ACCCATTTCTTTCCCAAACGTCACCTGGTACTAACACTCGTAGTATCCAAAAGTAGAGTAACTATTGTTTTAAGTAAACCAAACCAATTCTATACCTTCTTTTAAATAAACCAAGACAATACTATGCCTTCTTTTTAAAACCAATTTAAGACAAAACCATGCCTTCTTTTTAAACCAATCTTAAGACAACTATTCTCATTTTTGAAATCAAAATACTTTATTCTTTAAAAGACCACACACCCATTACTCATGAATGAGGTTTTACAACCGTTTTTACATAATTCAAGTTCTTAATATTTCATAACAAATCACTTAACTTTGGAATCAAGTCAAGGACACAAAAGGAAAATCAAATTCCTTTAAACACACGTGCGTCTACCGCACTATATATATTTCACAACAATCATGCTAGAAAGGATAGGAAGAGGTTCACATACCTCGCGACGATTATCGACAATAAGCAAAATGCTCCAAAGTACTATAGATCTGCTAGCCTTTTCCACCCTTCAAGTAGAATACGCTACTCGTAGTACTTCAACCTATAATGGCCATAAAACGTTTATTAACTTCTAGATCCCTTCGTAGAATATTTCTAAGTACAAGGTTCCTTATTCTACGGAAAATTCGGCAGCACCTCCCCCCCCCCCGTAACCACATAAATCTCCTCCTCTATCGAGGACTGCTACCAAGCCAATAATTCCAGGGGGGTTACACGTCTAACCGGACGTGTACAATTCTACTTCACAAAAATACTACAAGTCTACTGTAAATACAGTCCAATGTAAATACAGTTCAATTCTTTATAATCATCCTTCCAATAAATCTTATACTCAATTCTAAACTACTACAACATGTAATCTCCAATTACAATAGGGGGATAAAGATCATTACCTCGATAAGCCCAAAATTATCCAAGATATAAGTCGATCCTGAGCAACGTTTAGCTCTAATTCCTTACGCTCCAACCCGATCCAAGCAACCCTTAGAAGTTTCTAAACAACTTCTCTTAACACTTCATCTAAGCTATGAAGATTTTTCTAGAGCTTCATTTTGCGACTATTGAAATAAAGTAGTATTTTTCCGGGCTCTTAGTATAAAGATAACTTGAAATACTACAAGGGATTTCTTTTGGCTAAGGTATATGGGATTATAACAACACTTGAAGAATTCTACTCAAGGTGGGGGGGGGGGGGTGTTTGGACGAGAACTCACTAAGGGGGAGGGAGAATTTTTGCCTTGGAAACTCTTAAGTGGATGAAGAATAAGTCTTGCACACAAGGGGTATTTATAGGGAAATCAATGGCCAAGATCTAGGCAAGTGTGTGGTGAGGATTTGGTCCATGTGGGAGTGGAGTCTTCCAACCAAGTGTCCACCACAACAATGGGACAAGTGGCCACCACAAAAATGGGCCACTTGTCCACCAAAACACGTCCAACACTGTTCTTCTCCACTCGCCAACATGGCCACACGGGGGTGACACATGTCGCCCCCTACTCGTCCAAAATATTTCATCTTCCGAAAATATTCGTAATGCCAAAAATCCGAAAATAAAGTGGGCCTCACAAAATCGTAAATTTTCCCGTGGGTCCCACGTGACCAATTTCGGAAATAAAATTCCATAATACTCAAATATTCTAAAAAGTCCAAATACCAAATCTGGGAATCCAATTCCCATTAACGAACCTTTTTCCTTCACAAATTTCGGAAACTTTTCCGTCGAAAAATCACATCTTTCTTCCTTTCCAATTTAAATGTCGTATTCTCGAACGTACGTCCTCGTATACATGCTCTGGAATTTCGGGGTGTAACAGAGATTTACCCCGCATTTATACTCAGGAGGTGTATAGCGTCTTGGGGATTTACCCCACATTTATACTCAGGAGGTGTATAACGTCTTGGGGGTTTACCCCGCATTTATACTCATAACACTAGCACCAATGGCTATCATGAACAACATATGCAAGTTAAGATAATCTTTGACTCTCAACATCATAAAATGAGTAAACCATCATTTTAACAAACCAAGACAATTTCCATGCCTTCTTTTTCACCAAATCAAGACAATACCATGCCTTTCCTTTTTAACAAATCAAGACAATACCATTTAGGCAAGACGAAGTACTATCAAGGCACAAAATAGAATAACTATCATTTAAGCAAGCCAAAGTACTGTCAAGGCACTAACACACCTTGCTTTACTAAGGATTAAAGTCCCTTACGACAATGTACGTGAGCCGTAAATTCACTTTATGAACTAAATTTCCATTTTTAGGAAAGCCCAAGTACTACCTGTATCGCTAGGAAGTAGGATCCAATACATGTATCATTTTGAAACCATCATTTAGAAAATCGAGACACTTATCGCACCAAGTATCCTTCTAAGACATGGTTTTGGCAAATCAAGGCACTAGACCTCACGTGTTACTTTAAAACATCTTGAACATCAAAGTGCCACATATCATGTATTATATTAAGGACTTAATCATGGACATTCTCGCACGATTTCCTTAAAACATTTTAAACCATCCCTCGACTTTCCACTAAAACTTGTTATAACAAACTTCCCATAAAGTCGTTATAACCACTTCATTTTTAGACTACTAACACACCGTTACCTCTTTCCTTTTTATAAAAACTAAGGCATTATTATGCCACGTAAGGGAATTGAACCCAAAGTACTTTGTACATCTATTCTTTATAAAAGAATCGTTTCATGAAATATTAGGGTGTTGGACCCAAAAGTACTTTCACCTTTAAAACCACGTAACTTACTTTTTTAAACTCAAGTAACTTATACTTTTAAGACCAAGTAACTTATGCCTTCAATTCAAGTCATTTACTCTCTTTAAATCAAGTAACATATACTTTTCAAATCGAGTTACTACACATTTTCGAAATTCAAGTCCCAAGTACTTTCGAAAATCAAGCCTCATGTACTTACAAAATTAATACTTTTATGAGCCGTGAATAGGTTATTCTCATTTATAACGATCTTGTTAAATCAGTCATGATCTAGAAAATGTAATACAATTTGTCTTATCTTAGTTTCTATGCAGATAGAGAATTCTACTCATTTCAATATAATTTATTGTCGATACATTTTCATTAATGCTGCAATGGCTTGTTTGATACCTATTCTCATTAGTGTAGTAATTTACCAAGATCAACTCGACTCTAATACTTCCTAACGACTCTTACCAACATCCCTTATAAGACTTGGTAAGAACTTAGAAATATTCTAGACATGTCTTTAGCATAAAATCAATAACATGAATACTTCCTATGACAAGAAAAGTATACTCAAGAACAAGTCATGTATACTACTAACAACAAGGCAAGTATACCTCAAATATCCAGTCATGTATACTCCTAACAACAAGACAAGTATACTTCAAACAACAAGTCATGTATACTCCTAACAACAAGGAAAGTATACCATAAAAATACTCATGTCTATAGAAAGAAGAAGTTCACATACCTCGTGACGACTAACCCATACGACAAGTAGCAAAATGCTCCGAAGTACTTCAACCTCATCGGCTATTCCTTAAGCCAAGTAGACTCTGCTACACGTAGTACTTCAACCTAAAATGGCCATAGTACTTCTATCAATATCATACTTTCTAGTATAAAACTTATACCAAATAATGCCCTCTAATTCTACGAAGAATTGGGCAGCACTTCCTTTGTTTCTACGTACTTTTCCACATTTTACAAGGCCTGTATTCCAATAACCAATACGCCACATTTAAGGCTCAACCAAACAACTAACCAAAGAGGATTACACGCCTAACTGGACGTGTAAAATTCTGCCCCACAATTCATATATAATAGTCAATTATTATTAAGGCCAATCTCGGCTACAATAATGACAACATATAGTCCTTTTCAATTCTTTAATCCAAGTCATTACTCCAACATGTTATATCCGTCATAACAATTACAACAACTAAATTGATTATCAACTTCAATGGCTAACATGACATGTCTCGATTTTTAACCCTCAAATTATCTTAACACTTATCAATCTTCATTCATTGTATCACAAGTTCATCTATATACAACTACTATAACATGTAATCTTCAACTATATTAGGACGACAAAGATCATTACCTCAATAAGCCCAAAATATTCCAAGGATCTCGCCCACTTTAGCTCTTTTCCGCAACTCCTCTTCTATACGATCCAATCCGCAATTAATGACCCTTAGAAACTTCTAACCAACTTCTATTATTGCTTTAATACCAAAAAGTGAAGAACACCTTAGGGTTTGAACAAACCCTAACCACGTTTCGTGAAGATTCAGGGAAGGTGGGAGTTCAATCTTGGCAAATCCCTTTGTTAATATCCTTCATCTAGTGTGTAAGAACAACACTTTTAAGATTCAACAATCCTTGCCTTTGGTTCTTGGCCAAATCGAAAATGAGAGAGAGAAGAGCAAGTATTTGGATGAAGTTTTGTGTAGAATGGCCAAGTCTTGCAAGACTTGGCCAAGATATAGGCTTTTCTTGCCCTACAAGTTGGGAGGGACACTTGTCGCCCTCCCATAGGTCCTCTACAACAAATATCTTCTAATTTTACACCATTTCCGCAAAAAATCCCGCCTCGGCGCCATGGCCCTGCAGCCGGCGCCGTGGCGCTGAAACTTCAGAAGATTTCAGGACTTACGGAGCCACGACCCTGAAATCGGCGCCGTGGCACCTGACTGAAAACTGCTCCCTTTCGCTTCTGTCAGCTAAACTTGTAACGTCCATAACTTTCTACTCCGCTGTCCAAACGACAAACGGTTTATTGATTTGGAAACTAGACTCAATGAAATTCATATTAGGCTTTTGAAAAACCTAAAAACTCTTAATATACTAGGAGATATACCACTTCAAAGTTGACTAAAAATCTGTCCAAAAACATTCTGCCAACTTTTTTTCCAAATTCAAATCTTATTTCCTTTCATATGTTCTCATGTAATTCTCTTGGAATTACGGGGTGTAACAGTAATGCCCCAAATCATGGCCTGGGTGAAACATTTCACTCGATGTCTGACTACATGTGACCGAGAGAACCACATGACTGGTTAATCAACATAGGTATCAAAACATGCAATAATAATGGTTTAAAACATATAAAACATAGTCTGAAATATAATATCATAAATATCTGAGTAAAACATGATAAGTTTGAGGTTCTGACATGACATACTAAGCTAGTCTATGAAACCTCTAAATATAAGTCTGACTGCAAAACTGTTTTATCAGGACAAAGTTCTGGCATACCTTCACTATAAATAATGACATGTAAATAACTGATACCGAAGCAATCCTATCGGGTTTATTCATCGTCCTGAAACTCAGTACATGCATTGTGAAGTACATGCCCGACAAAGAGATGTTAGTACATTTGAATTGTTTTGTATGTAAAGAAATTAAAATAATAAGCGGGCACATGATCTAATGGGAACATGAAATGAAACTGAACATGGACATAAATATGAATATAATAACATATGTAAAATCTATAAACTGTATATATATATATATATATATATATATATCTGCGGGGAGATAAGTAATTTAACCGACAATATGAAAGCACTACGTGGATACATAAAGTCTGCTACTTGGACCGACCAGCAGAGCGCCCCCATACCTTGTCGGGGTATGATAGATGAACATGACATAAAACGATCCAATCAATAATCTGGAGGTACCATCCTCTGGGAGGAGCAACCTGTTACACCCCGTATTTCCAAGAGGATGAGATGAGAACGTACGTAAGGAAATAAGATTTGAATTTGGAAAAAAAAATTGGCAGAAAGGTTTGGGCAGATTTTTAGTCAACCTTGGAGAGGTGTATCTCCTAGTATATTAGGAGTTTTTAGGTGTTTCAAAAGCCTAATATGAAGTTAGTCGAGTCTAGTTTTCAACTCAACAAACCTCTCATCGATAGGACATCGGAGTAGAAAGTTATGGACGTTACAAGTTCAGCTGACAGAAGAGAAGAAATGGTTTCAGGTCAGGCGCCACAGCGTCGTATCTCAGGGCCATGGCCCCCTAAGTCCTGAAGGCTTCAACAGTTTCAGCGCCACGACGCCAGGCTGCAGGGCCGTGGCGCCGAAGCGGGATTTTTGCGGAAATTGTGTAAAAATAGAAGTGTTGTAGAGGACCTATGGGAGGGCAACAAGTGTCCCTCCCAACTTGTAGAACAAGCAAGACCTTATATTATGACCAAGTCTTGCAAGACTTGGTCATTTACAAGATTTCATCCAAATTAAATTGCTTCTCTTATCTCTCTCTAATTGGTAAAACCCTAAGCCTAAATGAAATTGTTGGAAGGGCGGCAATAAGACAATATGTTGGTAGGCTCGTAGAGGGTTCGTGTGGATGATTTTGACGTGAAGAGGAGATGCGGAAAAAGGGTTAAAGTGGGCGAGATTTTGGGGCTGTTTTGGGCGAAATTCCAAGGTAAATTCCCTCTCCTTCTTCAAGTAAATTATGATACATGTAGTAGTGATTGGAGAACGTTACGTGATAAAGAAAATAGAAAGAAGAATCGTACGTCACCATGTTGTAAATGAAAGTATAAAAAGGGCAGTTTTCGAGCCTCTAATTCGTTGGATTTATAAGGTCGTCGTCTTCACTTTTTATGTGTGGTTTATTGAAGGGATTTTAGTCGTTCAATTGTCAATGTGAATTATGTATTAACTTTGGAATAACGACTTGGGTTATAAGGAATGGAAAAGGACTATATGTGGTATCAATGTTGGATGTGGCCAAGAATGACCTTAAAAGTTGGTTAGAAATGGACTAATTAAATGGATTGTTTGATATGAATTGTGGGGCAGAATTTTACACGTCCAGTTAGGCGTGTAATCCCCTTTTGGATTAACTGTTGATTGCACCTTAAATGTGGCTTATTGGTTATTGAGTTCGGGCCTTGGAAAAAGGTGGAAAAGTACGCAGAAACAAAGGAAGTGCTGCCCAAATTTTCGTAGAATAAGAGACCTTACACTTAGTATTATTCTACCTTAAAAATCTAGGAGTTGATAGACGTATTATGGTCATTATAGGTTGGAGTACTACGTATAGCGTATTCTAATTGAAGGGTGGAATAACTAACAATGTGGAGGTACTTTGGAGCGTATTGCTACTTGTCGTTAGTCGTCGCGAGGTATGTGAACCTCTTCCTTCTTTTGGAATGATTCTACGTATGAAATATACATGTGGTATTATTCCATGATTCATTCTACTCCTAGAAGTTAAGAAGTATACATGTTGTTGACTCTATGCTTAAGGCATGCCTAAATTATCCTAAATCCTTACCAAGTCTTATGGGAGATATTTGTAAGAATTGTTAGAAAGTTATGAGGTTTGATTTAAAGCTATATGAGTCTTGATTATTTTTGAAAGTTAAGAGACTTAATTTATTTAAAGGTTATGAGACTTTATTTTTCAAGTTGTGGGACTTGATTTCTAGAGTATAGATGACATGATTTTATATGTATAAGCGACATGATTTTAAAGAGTATATGTTACGAGGTTTTAAGAGTATAAGTTTTGATTTTATAAGTGGAAATGACTTGATTTAAAAGTATGGGTTACTTGATTTACTTCTAAAGTTAAGAGGCTTGATTTCGAAAGAGTATGTAACTTGAGTTTTAAAAGTATACGTTTATTGATTTAAAGAGAAGGAGTTGCATGATTCTTTTATAAGTATGTATGTACATAGTACGTTTGGATTCAACTCCCTAATCTTGCATGTTATGGTTCTTTTAAGTATGTATGTACGTAGTACTTTGGGTCTAGTTTCCCTAACGTTACAAGATATGAAAATGCACTAGTGTTATTAAAAAGGAAGATGTGATAAAGTGCCTTAAGTTCTCTAAAATGAAAGGTTGTTATAATAGCTTTATGGGAAGTTGTTATAACGATTTAATGAGAAGTAAAAATATGGTTTAAGATGTTATATGGTTGCATTGATACACCGAGTCCCACCACGGGCCGGGTTATGTATAGGTGCAATACACCGTGTCCCGCAAACGGACCGGGTTATGTTATGTAAGCCACCGAGCCCACAAATGGGTCGGGTTACATCATATTACACCGAGCCCGCAAATGGGCCATGTTACGTCATATTACACCGAGCCCACAAATGGGCCAGGTTACGTCATATACACCGAGCCCACAAATGAGTCGAGTTATGTCTTATTACACTGAGCCCCACAAATGGACCGGGTTATGTTATTTTACACCGAGCCCCACAGGTGGGCTGGTTTATGCTACATATTTTATCATTACACCGAGTCCCACAGATGGGTCGGGTTATGTCACATATTGTATCAGTACACCGTGTCCCGCAAATGGGCCGAGTTATGTTATCACGTATAGATGACCATATCGAGCTCCAAAATGAGAAGTCCCTCCATAAAGGGCCGGGTTATGTTATGTAAGATACATGTATATGAACTTGAGGATTTTCCTAAGTATGTATGTAAGAATATGATTATAACTCTTATTGAAAGAAGGAAAAAGGTAATAATGTACGATTGAGTTCATAAGTTGAAATGGCACGGTAGGATCTGGTATTTAATTTCCATACTTGTCCCTGTCATTCTTTTGTACAGTTATGATTTGGTTACTGTACCTTATTTCCGTTTCATACTCGGTACCTGTTGTACTGACCCCCTTCGGGTGGCTGCGTTCATGCCCGCAGGTATTAGGTACACAAGTTGGTGATCCTCGCTCTTAGGATCTCTGTTCAGTTTTTTGGAAAAAGTTCCATTCACTCCGGAGGCTTGCCTTTTGGTATGGATCCCTGTTGTTGTAGATTTATGTACATTCAGGGGTATGGTGGGGCCCTGTCCCGTCCTAGTGTTATGTCCAAATCTTAGAGGTATGTAGTCATGTATGTGGGTTGTACTTTTAAAAAGAAATGTAAGTTCTTTTGTTATGTATGTATGTAGAAAGGCGGCCTTACCGCCTGGCCTGTTTCTTATTTCACATGTTGCATGTCTATGAGTTTTATTAACTGTTGTTGGTTAACTCTGATGTATACCGGTAAGGGTGCCCAGGTAGGGCACCAGTCACGAGCCCGGGGTCGGGTCGTGACACAACCATTATCCTACACTGACATACGTAGTTTCAGGCTACTTGAGACTTCTCATTAATCTATGCAACTCCAAAAATATGTACTTGAAAGTAGAGGGCTTGTAAGCCCATGAATTTCATGAAAAATAACTTTTAAAACATGGTTTGCAATTATATCTTAACATGTGAATAGATACTTCATATAACTTGCATAAATCATGGAAGGCATATATAATTTCCTGGAAACTAAGTCATAACATTTATAACTTGTATTTAGAATTCATGGAATTCAAAACATACAATCATGGATTACGGACAGGTTCATGATAGTCATAATGGCATATCATGAGTAAAATTAATGAAGACAAGGTATAACATGGAATATAATTGTACTTGTATATAGGGTTATCATGAACTCGAGCAAAACCTTAGGTTATGGAAATTCATGGTTTCATGGATAACTGTGGTGTGAGGGAAGAACAATGATGTTCCCATACATATATATATATATAAGCTCTACATACCTCAATCGCTCCACAAATAGAAGGAAAGGTCTGAACGTTAGAAGAAGAAACCCAAAACACTAAACTTGAAACCTTGAGAAGGGTTTTCCTGAAAACCCTAAGATTATAACATGGTAATTGTCACGCCCCGAACCCCGGGCCCGTGACTGGTGCCCTACCTGGACACCCTCCTACCTTAACAACTAAGTAAACTGCGGAAAATTAAATAACACCTCTTTTTTTTTTAAAACCAATCGTACGTGCAAGGCAAAGCCGACAAGGCTGCCATATAATATTATAACAAAAGACACTACACCGTACATGAGTCCAATCCCACATATGAATACAGACCTCTAAGAGTTTACAGAAACATGACGAGACAATGCCCCGCCGTACCCAAAACCGTACAAAAGCCTGTACTGAAGGAACTATACCAAAAGATAAGCTCCCGAACAGAAGGAGCTATCCAAAAACTCTGAGCAGGGTCCTACACCTGCAGATCACCAAACTGCGTACCTAAACCTGCGGCATGAACGCAGCCCCGGCGAGGTCGATGCGAAGAATGTACCAAGTATGTGAAACAATAAATCGTAATGAAATCATAACGATCTAACAAAATAGGAGACATGTATGATAGCAACCTACAAGATTACAACACATGCGATCATATCAAGTCGTGGACGCGTACCTCAAAGTCATTACTAGAACATAACCATGGGTCTCACGCCCATAATATCAATCATGCCCGTGGAATCCCTCCTCACTGCCGGCAGTCCATGATATAATACAACACCAATAGGCATACATGAACACCAAGTCCCACCTATGTCCTAAAAACCGCAGACAAGCGAGAAACGGCGGTGGTAAGCGAGGTATAATGTCTTGGGGGTTTTCCCCTCACTTATACTCTTACCCTGTAGAAGGTGGTAAAACATCTTGGGGGTTTACCCCTCACTTATACTCTTACCCTATCTCAACCGACCATCAAACAAAACAAGCAGGGGGTATAATGTCTTGGGAGTTTACCCCTCACTTATACTCTTACCCTGGAGAAGGTGGTATAGCATCTTGGGGGTTTACCCCTCACTTATACTCTTACCCTATCTCAACCGGCCGTCAAACAAAATATAAGCACTACTATGTCTTCTATAAAAATCCGGGAATTTAACCCAAGTACTACAACTAACGGAAGCATACCCGTGGAATCCCACATCACCGTCGGTACGTCCAAGTAACTTACAACAAGACAGCCGGCCCTCCAACCGAGAGTCGCGACAACGTAATAAAACATAATACTTGCACTCAAAGGCTATCACCAACACACATAGGCAATTCTCAATTAATCAAGCCAAAGTACTTATCAAGGCACACATAGAATAATTCTCATTTAACAAGCCAAAGTACTTATCAGGGCACAAATAGAATAATTCTCATTTAACAAGCCAAAGTACTTATCAGGGCACAAATAGAATGATTCTCATTTAACAAGCCAAAGTACTTATCCGGGAACAAATAGAATAATTCTCATTTAACAAGCCAAAGTACTTATCCGGGCACAATTAGAATAATTCTCATTTAACAAGCCAAAGTACTTATCAAGGCACACATAGAATAATTCTCATTTAACAAGCCAAAGTACTTATCAGGGCACAAATAGAATAATTCTCATTTAACAAGCCAAAGTACTTATCAGGGCACAAATAGAATAATTCTCATTTAACAAGCCAAAGTACTTATCCGGGCACAAATAGAATAATTCTCATTTAACAAGCCAAAGTACTTATCAAGGCACACATAGAATAATTCTCATTTAACAAGCCAAAGTACTTATCAGGGCACAAATAGAATAATTATCATTTAACAAGCCAAAGTACTACGTACGTACATTCTTTTCAAGAGACTCCCTTTTGTGTAAAACCCCAAGATACTAACACCCGTAGTATCAAGGTGTGTCTATTTTTCAAGGTAAGTTACTATACTTTTAGAAACTCATTTCAAAGCTTGAAACCAAGTAACTTCAATTTTCACAATCTAGGCAACTTATGCCCATTAATCAAAATAGACAACTTTCTAAACCTTCCATAAAGCCGTTATAACCAACTCCCCATAAAGCCGTTATAACCCTTTATGGTTTTTAGACAATTTCATTCTTTCTATGACTAAGTGACTTATACTTAAAACCAAGTATCACAAACTTTCAAATCAAGTCTCTTAACTTTCAAAATACTTCGAGTCTCTTAATACATAGAAAACAAGTTTCTTCCACTTTTTGTCACGCCCCGAACCCCGGGCCCGTGACTGGTGCCCTACCTGGGCACCCTTCTACCTTAACAACATAAGTAAACTGCGGAATTTAAATAACAACTCATTTTTTTTTCTTTAAAACCAACATACGTGCAAGGGCAAAGCCGACAAGGCTGCCATAATATACATAAACAGAAGACACTACACCGTACATGAGTCCAATCCCACATATGAATCTGCACTCTAGGAGTTAAATCGAAATGTGACGGACAAGGCCCCGTACCCAGCTAAAATCAAAGCCTCTTGAAGGACATATACCAACAAGATAAACTCACGACAGAGGAGCTATCCAAAAACCACGAGCAGATCCTACACTGCCGATCACCGAATCAAGCTGCCTAAACTGCGGCGTGACGCAGCCTCGGCGAGGTCGATGCGAAGAATGTACCAAGTATGTGAGCGATGAAATGCGTAATAAAATCATAGCGATCTAAATAACACGGAGACATGTATGATATCCAACCTACGATGCATAACACATAAGCGCGGTCATATCAAGTCGTGGGCCAAGCCACTCAAGGTCACTACTCGAGATATAACTATGGGTCTCACGCCCATAATATCAATCATGCCTGTGGAATCCTTCCTCACTGCCGGCAGTCCATGATATAATATAACATCAAGTCCCACCGGTGGTATAGCATCTTGGGGGTTTACCCCTCACTTATACTCTTACCCTGGAGAAGGTGGTAAAGCAGGTGGTATAGCATCTTGGGGGTTTACCCCTCACTTATACTCTTACCCTGGAGGAGGTGGTATAACGTCTTGGGGCTTGCCCCTCATTTATACTCTTACCCTATCTCAACCGGCCGTCAAACAACACATAAAGCAGGTGGTACAGCGTCTTGGGGGTTTACCCCTCACTAATACTCTTACCCTGGAGGAGGTGGTATAACGTCTTGGGGCTTGCCCCTCATTTATACTCTTACCCTATCTCGACCGACCATCAAGCAAGACATAAGCACTACCATGTCTTCTATAAAAATCCGGGAATTTAACCCAAGTACTACAAGTAACGGAAGCATACCCGTGGAATCCCACATCACTGTCGGTACGTCCCAGTAACTTACAACAAGAAGGCGGTAACCGAGTCGCGAAGTCGACAACTTAATAAAACATAATACTTGCACTCAAAGGCTATTACCAGCACATATAGGCAAGTTCTCAATTAACCAAGCCAAAGTACTTATCAAGGCACACATAGGATAATTCTCATTTTATCAAGCCAAAGTACTAATCAAGGCATACATAGAATAATTCTCTTTTAACAAGTCAAAGTACTTATCAAGGCACACTTAGACAAATTCTCAATTTATCAAGCCAAAGTACTAATCAAGGCATACATAGAATAATTCTCTTTTAACAAGTCAAAGTACTTATCAAGGCACACTTAGACAAATTCTCAATTTATCAAGCCAAAGTACTAATCAAGGCATACATAGAATAATTCTCCTTTTAACAAGTCAAAGTACTTATCAAGGCACACTTAGACAAATTCTCAATTTATCAAGCCAAAGTACTAATCAAGACATACATAGAATAATTCTCTTTTAACAAGTCAAAGTACTTATCAAGGCACACTTAGACAAATTCTCAATTTATCAAGCCAAAGTACTAATCAAGGCATACATAGAATAATTCTCCTTTAACAAGTCAAAGTACTTATCAAGGCACACTTAGACAAATTCTCAATTTATCAAGCCAAAGTACTAATCAAGGCATACATAGAATAATTCTCTTTTAACAAGTCAAAGTACTTATCAAGGCACACTTAGACAAATTCTCAATTTATCAAGCCAAAGTACTAATCAAGGCATACATAGAATAATTCTCTTTAACAAGTCAAAGTACTTATCAAGGCACACTTAGACAAATTCTCAATTTATCAAGCCAAAGTACTAATCAAGGCATACATAGAAGAATTCTCTTTTAACAAGTCAAAGTACTTATCAAGGCACACTTAGACAAATTCTCAATTTATCAAGCCAAAGTACTACGTGACGACATTCTTTTCAAAAGACTCTTATTATGTAAACCCCAAGATACCAACACCGTAGTATCAAGGCATGTCTATTTTTCAAAGTAAGTTACTACACTTTTAGAAAGCTCATTTCAAAGCTTGAAATCAAGTAACTTCAAATTTTCACAATCTAGGCAACTTATGTCGATTCAATCAAAATAGACAACTTTCTAATCCTTCCATAAAGCCGTTATAACCAACTTCCCATAAAGCCGTTATAACCCTTTTATGGTTTTAGACGATCCATTCCTTTAATAACCAAGAGACTTTTGCTATTAAAACCAAGTATCACATACTTACAAATCAAGTTCTTAACTTTCAAAATACTTCAAGTCTCTTAATAGTTAGAAAACAAGTTTTCTTCTACTTTTTAAACCTCAAGTAACTTCACCCTTAACGCAAGTTACTTCTCTTAAATCATGTCATTTCTCCTCTTTAAATCAAATAAGTAAATCACCTTTGACTCCCCTAAAGTCATTATAATGACCTTTAGGTTTTAGAACTAAGGCACTAGCCAAAAGATTTGGAAACCACTTCCTTTTCAAGTCTCTATGTACTTTAAGAAAAATACCTTCACTTTTAAGAATCCAAACTTCCCTAAGGAAATGGATTATACTACTTACAATTTAAACATCAAAGTACACTCAAGGAAGTACATAGAACAAATTCTATTTTAGGCAAACCAAATACAAGCAAGGAATGGATCATTCAGGAGTAGAACTTACTTTCTTTATTCTAAGGAATCATGCTAGAAGAGAGATAGTTCACATACCTTTCGCTAAATCCACAAGCTAAGCCGAATACACCATACGTAGAAGTGTCAACCTATAATGGTCACAACAAGGCTATCAACTTCTAGTCTCTATGTAGAATAATACTAAGTATTTGGTCTCTAATTCTACGGAAAATCTGCAAAGACTTCCTTTGTTTCTACTCACTTTGCCACCTTTTCAAGGTCGAATACAATAACCAACACGCCACATTTAAGGCTCCAAACAACAACCAAACAAAGGGATTACACGCCTTATACTACGTGTAAAATTCCGCCCCACAATTCATCTGAAATAGTTAAATGTTCACTAGCCATTCTCGGCCAACATATAGAACAACACTAAGTCTTTTCCAACCCTTTTCCAAATTTCAAGTTCTTAGGTCAACATGTTATTTAGTCATAGACAACATCAACAACTACAATTTCCTTCTTTATTCAACATGCGACGACTTAAACTAATAATAAACTAGAATTCCAATCTTAAAGATAAAAATGAAAGATTTCTTATTAGCGATACAATAGTCAATATACTAATCAAACTTCATACTATATAACACATGCTTGCTAAAGTCCATAGCTACAACAATAAGTAAGTCTTAACTACTAAAACGACAAAATTTATACCTTTCCAAGCCCTTAAAATTTCCAAGATCCAAAGTCGCGCCTTAGCAATTCTTAGCTCCTTTCATTATGTTCCAATCCTCTCCATGGATTCCTTAGAGGCATATGATGTACCATTCTTCAAGTTCCAACTTCAAAGTTGAAGAACTCCTTAGTTTCACTGCGACTAACGTAAAATTAAGTTTTTTCCAAATCTTTCTATTGAGATATCCCTACAATACCCTTAGGGACATTGGGTTAAAGTCTTGAGGCTAATGGATCAAAATTACAAAAATTTTGTGCACAACATGTCAAACCCGTGAGCACCATGGAAGAACAAGAAATGTGTGATATTTTCTAAGTGTTGGAAGACCTTGTCTTGCTACTAGTTATGTATTTATAACACATTGGAGGCTTAGATTACAACAAATGTGAGGCTAGGATGAATTTCACTTGGATTTAGCCTATGTGGACAAGTTGACAAGTCAACAATATCAAGCTCGCAAGACTTATCTTCCAAGATGGTCAATGACCATTTTACCCTTACCATAATTTCGACCAAGACCATGTAGGGTGCCACGTGTCGCCTCTCATTCGTCCATAAAATTCAGAACCCTCGTGCCCCACAAAATGTAAAATTCTCTGTGGGCCCCACGTGACCAAACTGTAAAAATAAATTTCCATAATATTAATAAGTTCCATACTCTTCAAATAATACATTTTGAGAATCCAATTCCCAACAACGAACATTTTTCCTTTCCGACGTTCTAACATTTTCCGTCAGAAACAATTCTTCCTTTCGTATCCTTTTCCAAGTCTTGTTTCCTTCGTACATTCTCTTATACATGTCTTGGACTTACGGGTGTAACATTCTTCCCCTTAGAAACATTCGTCCCCGAATGTTCTTAGTCGGTTATCAAGCTATACAAACTCCAGCATAAACTCTATACTATGCCTACCAATCACAACTGCACAAGACCAACGATGCCACCCATGGCCACCACATAAAATACGTAAACATAATAATGGACCTTCCGTCCGTGGTCCCTTCTCACAAAACTCAAGGTTACTCTTCCCAAACACGGATCCTTAGAGGTTCCTTTCTTTCCTTACTTGTCATACTTTCTCGACTTTCAAACTCATCTAGTACACGTGCAAAATCTCAAATTTTGTTTCGTTTCCCAATCCTGGAGTTACTAACCAACTTGGCCATATTGCTACTTACATTCCCGATAAGGCTTTTCTCGGTCCTTACGACCTAGTTCCGTGGAACGCGTCCACAAACTCGCATAATGATTAACTAAACTTGGGCTGGCATCCTGGACCCTATCACACAATGAGACCATTTCTAATCGACATCACCCCATCCTATACCGCCTGACCGAAATGAGTCCATAACCCTGCTCATCGTCACACTTAACTTCTCATTCTTAGGCTGATATAAAACTCTCTCTTATCTCAAGTTACTTCTTACCCTATCCCCTATTCACTAGAGGTTAGTCACATAATACAAATTATTCCTACTGTACAATATTCACTATTGGTCTTACACTGTCATGGGGCAATTACTACGTGTGAACTCTACACAACTATAGTCTTAGTTCACTTATCATTCTTGTCAACATTCTTACTTCTCACTTTACTAATCAAAGTATCCCTAACTCTGGGGTACTAACACTTACAACTGCTAGCACCGCTATCTTGGTCAAAAGCATAATTGCTTCCCTCATGACCCTATAGTCTTCTCCTAACTGAGAAACTGGAGGCTCTGGTACTGGGGCCTCAAAACCTGGCGAAGAAGAACTCGCCGACTGTGGAACCACATCCAGATAACACAGGCATAAGCCCTATCAACTCTCGAGTCCGACTAGTAGCCTCGCTACTCCTTTGCCCTTCTGGGCCGCCGTTCTCCTCGAGGCATAATCAGAACACAACAATACGTCGAGAGGAATTTTCTTACTAACACGACTCTATGGCACGATCTAGAGTGAGAAGAATAGAAACCAACTCCTAAATGTCCCGTAGCCTCCTGTTTATGGGTGTGGCGCGCAACACACCGATAATCAAGACTTACTAGACACGGTCAGAACATTCCGAGGATCGATCGCTTCGATACCACTCTTCACGCCCGAACCTGGGCGTGATCGGTGCCCTACAGGCACCTTCTACCTTAACAACATAAGTAAATCATGGAATTTAAATAACAACTCATTTTTTTCTTTAAAACCAACATACGTGCAAGGGCAAAGCCGACAAGTGCCGCCATAATATACATAAATGTAAGACACTACACCGCATACGAGTCCAATCCCACATATGAATACTGCACTCTAGAGTTAAATCAAATGTGACGGACAAGGCCCCGCTGCATCTAAAACTGCATAAAGCCTGCATCAGGACATATACCAACAAGATAAACTCCCGACAGAGGAGCTATCCAAAACCCCGAGCAGATCCTACACTGCCGATCACCGAATCAAGTACCTAAACTCGCGCAGATGAACGCAGCCCAAGGAGGTCAAGAAGAATGTACCAAGTATGTGAGCGATGAAATGCGTAATAAAATCATAGCGATCTAAATAACACAGAGACATGTATGATATCCAACCTACAAGATATAACACATAAGCAACATATCAAGTCGTGGACGCAAGCCCTCAAGGTCACTACTCGGATATAACTATGGGTCTCACGCCCATAATATCAATCATGCCCGAATCCTTCACCGCTGGCGATCCATGATATAACATAACATCAAGTCCCACCGTGGTATAGCATCTTGGGGTTTACCTCACTTATACTCTTACCGGAGAAGGTGGTAAAGCGGTGGTATAGCATCTTGGGGTTTACCTCACTTATACTCTTACCCCTGGAGGTGGTATAACGCCTGGGGCTTGCCCTCATTTATACTCTTACCCTATCTCAACCTGGCCAAACAACACATAAAGCGTGGTACAGCCTTGGGGTTTACCCTCACTAATACTCTACCCGGAGGAGGTGGTATAAACGGGCTTTGGGGATTTATACTTTACTCTTCTCTTTATCTCCTCAACCCATCATAAGACATATACACTACCATGTCTTCTATAAAAATCCGAATTTAACCAAGTACTACAAGTAGCGGAAGCATACCCGTGGAATCCCACATCACCGCTTGCGTCCCGAACTTACAACAAGACAAAACAGGCCGCTTTAACCAGAGTCGCGACAACTTAATAAAACATAATACTTGCACTCAAAGGCTATTACCAGCACATATAGGCAAGTTCTCAATTAACTGCCAAAGTACTTATCAAGGCACACATAGGATAATTCTCATTTTATCAAGCCAAAGTACTAATCAAGGCATACATAGAATAATTCTCTTTTAACAAGTCAAAGTACTTATCAAGGCACACTTAGACAAATTCTCAATTTATCAAGCCAAAGTACTAATCAAGGCATAAATAGAATAATTCTCTTTTAACAAGTCAAAGTACTTATCAAGGCACACTTAGACAAATTCTCAATTTATCAAGCCAAAGTACTAATCAAGGCATACATAGAATAATTCTCCTTTTAACAAGTCAAAGTACTTATCAAGGCACACTTAGACAAATTCTCAATTTATCAAGCCAAAGTACTAATCAAGGCATACATAGAATAATTCTCTTTAACAAGTCAAAGTACTTATCAAGGCACACTTAGACAAATTCTCAATTTATCAAGCCAAAGTACTAATCAAGGCATACATAGAATAATTCTCTTTTAACAAGTCAAAGTACTTATCAAGGCACACTTAGACAAATTCTCAATTTATCAAGCCAAAGTACTAATCAAGGCATACATAGAATAATTCTCCTTTTAACAAGTCAAAGTACTTATCAAGGCACACTTAGACAAATTCTCAATTTATCAAGCCAAAGTACTAATCAAGGCATACATAGAATAATTCTCTTTTAACAAGTCAAAGTACTTATCAAGGCACACTTAGACAAATTCTCAATTTATCAAGCCAAAGTACTAATCAAGGCATACATAGAATAATTCTCTTTTAACAAGTCAAAGTACTTATCAAGGCACACTTAGACAAATTCTCAATTTATCAAGCCAAAGTACTAATCAAGGCATACATAGAATAATTCTCTTTTAACAAGTCAAAGTACTTATCAAGGCACACTTAGACAAATTCTCAATTTATCAAGCCAAAGTACTACGTACGTACATTCTTTTCAAAAGACTCCTTATTATGTAAACCCCAAGATACCAACACCCGTAGTATCAAGGCATGTCTATTTTTCAAAGTAAGTTACTACACTTTTAGAAAGCTCATTTCAAAGCTTGAAATCAAGTAACTTCAAATTTTCACAATCTAGGCAACTTATGCCGATTCAATCAAAATAGACAACTTTCTAATCCTTCCATAAAGCCGTTATAACCAACTTCCCATAAAGCCGTTATAACCCTTTATGGTTTTAGACGTATCCATTCCTTTAATAACCAAGAGACTTTTGCTATTAAAACCAAGTATCACATACTTACAAATCAAGTTCTTAACTTTCAAAATACTTGAGTCTCTAATAGTTAGAAAACAAGTTTTCTTCTACTTTTAAACCTCAAGTAACTTCACCCTTAACGCAAGTTACTTCTCTTAAATCATGTCATTTCTCCTCTTTTAAATCAAATAAGTAAATCACTCCTTTGACTCCCCTAAAGTCATTATAATGACCTTTAGGTTTTAGAACTAAGGCACTAGCCAAAGATTTGAAACCACTTCCTTTTCAAGTCTCTATGTACTTTAAGAAAAATACCTTCACTTTTAAGAATCCAAACTTCCTAAGGAAATGGATTATACTACTTACAATTTAAACATCAAAGTACACTCGGAAGTACATAGAACAAATTCTATTTTAGGCAAACCAAATACAAGCAAGGAATGGATCATTCAGGAGTAGAACTTACTTTCTTTATTCTAAGGAATCATGCTAGAAGGAGATAGTTCACATACCTTTTCAGCTAAATCCACAAGCTAAGCCGAATACACCATACGTAGAAGTGTCAACCTATAATGGTCACAACAAGGCTATCAACTTCTAGTCTCTATGTAGAATAATACTAAGTATTTGGTCTCTAATTCTACGGAAAATCGGGCAGCACTTCCTTTGTTTCTACTCACTTTGCCACCTTTTTCAAGGTCGAATACAATAACCAACACGCCACATTTAAGGCTCCAAACAACAACCAAACAAAGGGGATTACACGCCTTATACTACGTGTAAAATTCCGCCCCACAATTCATACGAAATAGTTAAATGTTCACTAGCCATTCTCGGCCAACATATAGAACAACACTAAGTCTTTTCCAACCCTTTTCCAAATTCCAAGTTCTTAGGTCAACATGTTATTTAGTCATAGACAACATCAACAACTACAATTTCCTTCTTTATTCA
This sequence comes from Przewalskia tangutica, assembly GCA_029844215.1. Taxonomy (NCBI): domain Eukaryota; kingdom Viridiplantae; phylum Streptophyta; class Magnoliopsida; order Solanales; family Solanaceae; genus Przewalskia; species Przewalskia tangutica. The sequence goes on from CM056718.1 coordinate 114,740,322, forward strand.
ACATGCGACGACTTAAACTAATAATCAACTTGAATTCCAATCTTAAAGCTAAACATGCTAGATTTCGGATTAGGGTTCCAATAGTCAAAATACTTATCAAACTTCATACTATATAACACATGCTTGCTAAAGTCCATAGCTACAACAATAAGTAAGTCTTAACTACTAAAACGACAAAATTTATACCTTTCCAAGCCCTTAAAATTTCCAAGATCCAAAGTCGCGCCTTAGCAATTCTTAGCTCCTTTCCTTAAGTTCCAATCCGCTCCAAGCATTCCTTAGAGGCCTATGAAGAACCCTTCTTCAAGTTCCAACTTCAAAGTTGAAGAACTCCCTTAGTTTCCGCCTTGCGACTAACGTAAAAATACGTTTTTTCCGAAATCTTTCTATTGAGATATCCCTACAATACCCTTAGGGACATTGGGTTAAAGTCTTGAGGCTAATGGATCAAAATTACAAAAATTTTGTGTGCACAACATGTCAAACCCGTGAGCACCATGGAAGAACAAGAAATGTGTGATATTTTCTAAGTGTTGGAAGACCTTGTCTTGCTACTAGTTATGTATTTATAACACATTGGAGGGCTTAGATTACAACAAATGTGAGGCTAGGATGAATTTCACTTGGATTTAGCCTATGTGGACAAGTTGACAAGTCAACAATATCAAGCTTGCAAGACTTATCTTCCAAGATGGTCAATGACCATTTTACCCTTACCATAATTTCGACCAAGACCATGTAGGGGTGCCACGTGTCGCCCTCTCATTCGTCCATAAAATTCCGTATCCCTCGTGGGCCCCACAAAAATGTAAAATTCCTCGGGTGGGCCCCACGTGACCAAATCCGTAAAAATAAATTTCCATAATATTAATAAGTTCCATACTCTTCAAATAATACATTTTGAGAATCCAATTCCCAACAACGAACATTTTTCCTTTCCGACGTTCGGAACATTTTCCGTCGTAAAAACAATTCTTCCTTTCGTATCCTTTTCCAAGTCTTGTTTCCTTTCGTACATTCTCTTATACATGTCTTGGACTTACGGGGTGTAACATTCTTCCCCCCTTAGAAACATTCGTCCCCGAATGTTCTTAGTCGGTTATCAAGCTATACAAACTCCGGCATAAACTCTATACTATGCCTACCAATCAAAACTGCACAAGACCAACGATGCCACCCATGGCCACCACATAACATACGTAAACATAATAATGGACCTTCCGTCCGTGGTCCCTTCTCACAAAACTCGAAGGTTACAGTCTTCCCAAACACGGGATCCTTAGAGGTTCCTTTCTTTCCTTACTTGTCATACTTTCTCGTACTTTCAAACTCATCTAGTACACGTACAAAATCTCAAATTTTGTTTCTGTTCCCCAATCCTTGGAGTTACTAACCAACTTGGCCATATTGCTACTTACATTCCCGATAAGGCTTTTCTCGGTCCTTACGACCTAGTTCCGGTGGAACGCGTCCACAAACTCGTACAACGATTAACTAAACTTGGGTCTGGCATCCTCGGGACCCTATCACACAGCGAGACCATTTCTAACTGACATCACCCCATCCTATACTGCCGGCTGACCCGAAATGAGTCCATAACCCGGCTCATCGTCACACTTAACTTCTCATTCTTAGTCTGATATAAAACTCTCTCTTATCTCAAGGTACTTCTTACCCTATCCCCTATTCACTCGAGGTTCACACATAAGCCAAAGTATTTCTCTGCATGATCTTCCCTATTGGTCTTACACTGTCATGGGGCAATTACTACGTGTGAACTCTACACAACTATAGTCTTAGTTCACTTATCATTCTTGTCAACATTCTTACTTCTCACTTTACTAATCAAAGTATCCCTAACTCTGGGGTACTAACACTTACAACTGCTAGCACCGCTATCTTGGTCAAAAGCATAACTGCTTCCCTCATGACCCTATAGTCTTCTCCTAACTGAGAAACTGGAGGCTCTGGTACTGGGGCCTCAAAACCTGGCGAAGAAGAACTCGCCGACTGTGGAACCACATCCGGTATAACCTGGGCATAAGCCCTATCAACTCTCTGAGTCTGACTAGTAGCTCCTGCTATTCCTTTGCCCTTCAGGCGGTGTTGCTCCTCGAGGCATAACTGTAACACAACAATACGTCAGAGAGGAATTTTCTTACTAACACAGCTCTATGGCACGATCTTAGAGTGAGAAGAATAGAAACCAACTCCTAAATGTCCTGTAGCCTCCTGTTTATGGGTGTGGCGCGCAACACACCGATAATCAAGACTCTACTAGACACGGCGTAAACATTCAGAGGACCGATCGCTCGATACCACTGTCACGCCCAACCCGGGCGTGGTGGTGCCTACACAGGCACCTTCTACCTTAACAACATAAGTAAATGCGAATTTAAATAACAACTCATTTTTTCTTTAAAACCAACATACGTGCAAGGGCAAAGCCTACAAGGCTGCCATAATATACATAAATGTAAGACACTACACCGCATACGAGTCAATCCCACATATGAATACCTGCACTTAGAGTTAAATCCGAAATGTGGCGACAAGGCCCGCCGTACTAAAATCAGACAAAGCTTTGCTTGAAGGACATATACCAACAAGATAAACTCACGGACAGAGGAGCTATCCAAAACCACGAGCGGATCCTACACTGCCGATCACCGAATCATTACCTAAACTGCGGCGTGAACGCACGGGCGAGGTCGATGCGAAGAATGTACCAAGTATGTGAGCGATGAAGTATCGTAATAAAATCATAGCGATCTAAATAACACAGAGACATGTATGATATCCAACCTACGATACATAACACATGCTTGATCATATCAAGTCGGGGACGCAAGCCCTCAAGGTCACTACTCGGATATAACTATGGATCTCACGCCCATAATATCAATCATGCCCGGAATCCTTTTCTCACGGCGATCCATGATATAACATAACATCAAGTCCCACCTGGTATAGCATCTTGGGGTTTACCCTCACTTATACTCTTACCCCGAGAAGGTGGTAAAGCGGTGGTATAGCGTCTTGGGGTTTACCCTCACTTATACTCTTACCTGGAGGAGGTGGTATAACGTCTTGGGGCTTGCCCTCATTTATACTCTTACCCTATCTCAACCGGCCACAAACAACACATAAAGCGGGTGGTACAGCGTCTTGGGGTTTACCCTCACTAATACTCTTACCTGGAGGAGGTGGTATAACGTCTGGGCTTGCCCTCATTTATACTCTTACCCTATCTCGACCGACCATCAAGCAAGACATAAGCACTACCGTGTCTTCTATAAAAATCCGAATTTAACCCAAGTACTACAAATGGAAGCATACCCGTGGAATCCACATCACCGCTTGCGTCCCGATAACTTACAACAAGACGGTAACCTTTAACGAAGTCGCGACAACTTAATAAAACATAATACTTGCACTCAAAGGCTATTACCAGCACATATAGGCAAGTTCTCAATTAACCAAGCCAAAGTACTTATCAAGGCACACATAGGATAATTCTCATTTTATCAAGCCAAAGTACTAATCAAGGCATACATAGAATAATTCTCTTTTAACAAGTCAAAGTACTTATCAAGGCACACTTAGACAAATTCTCAATTTATCAAGCCAAAGTACTAATCAAGGCATAAATAGAATAATTCTCTTTTAACAAGTCAAAGTACTTATCAAGGCACACTTAGACAAATTCTCAATTTATCAAGCCAAAGTACTAATCAAGGCATACTTAGAATAATTCTCCTTTTAACAAGTCAAAGTACTTATCAAGGCACACTTAGACAAATTCTCAATTTATCAAGCCAAAGTACTAATCAAGGCATACATAGAATAATTCTCTTTTAACAAGTCAAAGTACTTATCAAGGCACACTTAGACAAATTCTCAATTTATCAAGCCAAAGTACTAATCAAGGCATACATAGAATAATTCTCTTTTAACAAGTCAAAGTACTTATCAAGGCACACTTAGACAAATTCTCAATTTATCAAGCCAAAGTACTAATCAAGGCATACATAGAATAATTCTCTTTTAACAAGTCAAAGTACTTATCAAGGCACACTTAGACAAATTCTCAATTTATCAAGCCAAAGTACTACGTACGTACATTCTTTTCAAAAGACTCCTTATTATGTAAACCCCAAGATACCAACACGTAGTATCAAGGCATGTCTATTTTTCAAAGTAAGTTACTACACTTTTAGAAAGCTCATTTCAAAGCTTGAAATCAAGTAACTTCAAATTTTCACAATCTAGGCAACTTATGCCGATTCAATCAAAATAGACAACTTTCTAATCCTTCCATAAAGCCGTTATAACCAACTTCCCATAAAGCCGTTATAACCCTTATGGTTTTAGACGATATCCATTCCTTTAATAACCAAGAGACTTTTGCTATTAAAACCAAGTATCACATACTTACAAATCAAGTTCTTAACTTTCAAAATACTTCAAGTCTCTTAATAGTTAGAAAACAAGTTTTCTTCTACTTTTTAAACCTCAAGTAACTTCACCCTTAACGCAAGTTACTTATCTTAAATCATGTCATTTCTCATCTTTTAAATCAAATAAGTAAAACACTCCTATGAATCACCTAAAGTCATTATAATGACATTTAGGTTTTAGAACTAAGGCACTAGCCAAAGATTTGAAACCACTTCCTTTTCAAGTCTCTATGTACTTTAAGAAAAATACCTTCACTTTTAAGAATCCAAACTTCCTAAGGAAATGGATTATACTACTTACAATTTAAACATCAAAGTACACTCAAGGAAGTACATAGAACAAATTCTATTTTAGGCAAACCAAATACAAGCAAGGAATGGATCATTCAAGGAGTAGAACTTACTTTCTTTATTCTAAGGAATCATGCTAGAAGAGAGATAGTTCACATACCTTTTCGGCTAAATCCACAAGCTAAGCCGAATACACCATACGTAGAAGTGTCAACCTATAATGGTCACAACAAGGCTATCAACTTCTAGTCTCTATGTAGAATAATACTAAGTATTTGGTCTCTAATTCTACGGAAAATCGGCAGCACTTCCTTTGTTTCTACTCACTTTGCCACCTTTTTCAAGGTCGAATACAATAACCAACACGCCACATTTAAGGCTCCAAACAACAACCAAACAAAGGGGATTACACGCCTTATACTACGTGTAAAATTCCGCCCACAATTCATACGAAATAGTTAAATGTTCACTAGCCATTCTACCAACATATAGAACAACACTAAGTCTTTTCCAACCCTTTTCCAAATTCCAAGTTCTTAGGTCAACATGTTATTTAGTCATAGACAACATCAACAACTACAATTTCATTCTTTATTCAACATGCTAATACTTAAACTAATAATCAACTTGAATTCCAATCTTAAAGCTAAACATGCTAGATTTCGGATTAGGGTTCCAATAGTCAAAATACTTATCAAACTTCATACTATATAACACATGCTTGCTAAAGTCCATAGCTACAACAATAAGTAAGTCTTAACTACTAAAACGACAAAATTTATACCTTTCCAAGCCCTTAAAATTTCCAAGATCCAAAGTCGCGCCTTAGCAATTCTTAGCTCCTTTCCTTAAGTTCCAATCCGCTCCAAGCATTCCTTAGAGGCCTATGAAGAACCCTTCTTCAAGTTCCAACTTCAAAGTTGAAGAACTCCTTTAGTTTCCGCCTTGCGACTAACGTAAAAATACGTTTTTTCCGAAATCTTTCTATTGAGATATCCCTACAATACCCTTAGGGACATTGGGTTAAAGTCTTGAGGCTAATGGATCAAAATTACAAAAATTTTGTGTGCACAACATGTCAAACCCGTGAGCACCATGGAAGAACAAGAAATGTGTGATATTTTCTAAGTGTTGGAAGACCTTGTCTTGCTACTAGTTATGTATTTATAACACATTGGAGGGCTTAGATTACAACAAATGTGAGGCTAGGATGAATTTCACTTGGATTTAGCCTATGTGGACAAGTTGACTAGTCAACAATATCAAGCTTGCAAGACTTATCTTCCAAGATGGTCAATGACCATTTTACCCTTACCATCATTTCGTCAAAGACCATGTAGGGGTGCCACGTGTCGCCCTCGTTCGTCCATAAAATTCAGAACCCTCGTGGGCCCCACAAAAATGTAAAATTCCTCGGGTGGGCCCCACGTGACCAAATCCGTAAAAATAAATTTCCATAATATTAATAAGTTCCATACTCTTCAAATAATACATTTTGAGAATCCAATTCCCAACAACGAACATTTTTCCTTTCCGACGTTCGGAACATTTTCCGTCGTAAAAACAATTCTTCCTTTCGTATCCTTTTCCAAGTCTTGTTTCCTTTCGTACATTCTCTTATACATGTCTTGGACTTACGGGGTGTAACACTTTTAAACCTCAAGTAACTTACACCTTTCAAAACAAGTTACTTCTCTTAAAATCATGTCATTTCTCCTCTTTTAAAACAATTAAGTAAATCACTCCTTTGACTTCCCTAAAGTCATTAAAACGACCATTAGGTTTTGGAACTAAGGCACTAGCCAAAAGGTTTGGAAACCACTTCCTTTTCAAGACTCCATGTACTTTAAGCAAAATACTTTCACTTTTAAGAATCCAAACTTCACTAAGGAAATGGATTATACAACTTACAATTTAAACATCAAAGTACAATCAAAGGTGTACATAGAACGAATTCTATTTTAGGCAATCCAAATGCAACCAAGGAATGGATCATTTAAGGAGTAGGACATACTTTCTTTATCTTAAGGAATCATGCTAGAAGAGGAGATAGTTCACATACCTTTCCGGCTAAATCCACAAGCTAAGCCGAATACGCCGTACGTAGAAGTGTCAACCTATAATGGTCACAACAAGACTATCAACTTCTAGTCTCTAACGTAGAATAATACTAAGTAAGCGGTCTCTAATTCTACGGAAAATCGGGCAGCACTTCCTTTGTTTCTACTCACTTTGCCACTCTTTTCAAGGTCGAATACAATAACCAACACGCCACATTTAAGGCTCCAAACAACAACCAAACAAAGGGGATTACACGCCTTACAATACGTGTAAAATTCCGCCCCACAATTCATACCAAGTAGTTTAATACTCACTAGCCATTCTCGGCCAACAACAACCAACAATTCAAAATCTTTTCCAATAACTTTCAAATTCCAAGTTCTAAGGTCTAACATGTTATATAGTCGTAAACAACTTCAACAACTACAATTTCCTTCTTTATACAACATGCGACGATTTAACTAATAATCGACTTGAATTGTAATCTTAAAGCTAAACATGCTAATTTTCGGGTTAGGGTTCCAATAGTCAATAAACTTATCAAACCTTATACTAAATACCACATGCTTGCTAATATCCATAGCTACAACAATAAGTAAGTCTTAACTACTAAAACGACAAAATTTATACCTTTTCAAGCCCTTAAAATTTCCAAGATTCAAAGTCGCTCCTTAGCAATTCTTAGCTCCTTTCCTTATGTTCCAATCCGCTATTTGAAGCCCTTAGAAGTTCACCACTAACTTCTCTTCCATTTCCAATCAAAACCTAGAAAAGCAACTAGGTTTTCACCTTGCGACTAACACGAAAACTCTCTCTTTCCGGGATTTTTCTATTGAGATACACTTACAATACACTCATGAACCTTGGGTTTAAGTCTTGTGAACAAAGGATCACAAACTAAAATTTTTTGTGTGGGAATAGGACCTAACCCGAGAGCAAGTCTTGAAGAACACAAGGTTCTCTAATTTTTCTAAGTGTAAAATGTCAAGTCTTGCTACTAGTTATGTATATATAACACAATGGAAGGCTTAGATATCAACAAATGTGAGGCTTGGATGAATTTCACTTGGATTAAGCCTATGTGGACAAGTTGACAAGTCAACAATATCAAGCTTGCAAGACTTATCTTCCAAGATGGTCAATGACCATTTTAACCTTACCATAATTTCGACCAAGACCATGTGGGGGTGCCACGTGTCTCCCTCTCATTCGTCCATAAAATTACAGAACCTCGTGGGCCACAAACGTAAAATTCCTCGGGTGGGCCCCATATGACTAAATCCGTAAAAATAAATTTCCATAATGTTAAAAGTTCCATATTCCTCAAATAATACATTTTGAGAATTCAATTCTCAACAACGAACATTTATCCGTTCCGACGTTCGGAAGATTTTCAGTCAGAAAAACAATTCTCCCCTTTCGTACTAATTTCCAAGTCTTCATTCCTTACTTACATTCTCTTATACATGTCCTGGACTTACGGGGTGTAACATTCTTCCCTCCTTAGAAACATTCGTCCCCGAATGTTCTTAGTCGGTTGCCAAGCTATACAAACTCCGGCATAAACTCTATACTATGCCTATCAATCAAAACTGCACAAGACCAACGATGCCACACATGGCCACCACATAACATATGTAAACATAACAATGGACCTTCCGTCCGCGACCCCTCCTCACAAAACTTGAAGGGTACAGTCTTCTAAAATACGGGATCCTTAGAGGTTCCTTTCTTTCCTTACTTGTCATACCTTCTCGTACTTTCAAACTTATCTAGTACACGTACAGAATCTCAAATATTGTTTCTATTCTCCAATCATTGGAGTTACTATCCAAACTTGGCCATTTTGTTACTTACTTTCCCGTCCAGGTTCTTCTCGACCCTTACGGCCTGGTTCTGGTGGAACACATCCACGAACTCATACAACAATTAACTAAACTTGGGCCTTGCATCCTCGGGACCCTATCACATAACGGGACCCTTTCTAACTGACATCACCCCATTCCATACTACCGGATGACCCGAAATGAGTCCATAACCCGACTCATCGTCACACTTAACTTCTCATTCTTAGTCTGAAATAAATCTTTCTCTTATCTCAAGGTACTTCTCACCCTATCCCCCTATTCACTAGAGGTTCGTCACATAGGTCCAAGTATTTCTCTTTGCAATCTTCCCTATTGGTCTTACACTGTCATGGGGCAATTACTACGTGTGAACTCTACACAACTATAGTCTCAGTTCACTTACCATTCTCGTCAACATTCTTAACTTCTCACTTTACTAATCAAAGTATTCCTACCTCCGGGGGTACTATCACTTACTACTTCTAGCAATAAAGGGAAAACATAAATGCTAGGGCGGAATCTGAATCTATCAATGCACGTATGATTCAAAAGAATCGAAATATACCTGTAACCCCATGAGATGTTGCCTCCTGATCCTGCCTAGTAGTCACGTCACCTCTGCGGTTCGAAGGACCGCCAGAACTATAAATACCACCCTGACCTCTACCACGGTGGTGACATCCGAACACCTGCTCGGGGCGTGCTGTTTGTGGAAAGGGAATCAACCATCGGCCTCCTAGGCTGAGCCACCTTACCGGTGCTCTTTCTAACAGGACATTCCCACTTCTTGTGGCCCGGACGGTCACAATAATAACAAACACCTGTGCCATGATGACATTTTCCCAAATGACGCTTACTATAATGGAAACACTGAGGAATATGTGGCCTCGACTGAGAAAATCCTCTGCTCCTCTGAGAACTTCGACCCCTGGAGCTTGGACCGGCTCCTAAATACCTTGTGGAGTCAAATCTCCCACCTTGGACCGGCTCCTATATCTTCACCACATCTTTCTAACGCATGCGTATTATGTATTTCAAAAAATTCCTGCTAAAAGAAAATCTGCTACAAGCAAGAGGGTTGCTGCTAATGCTGCTCATGAGGAAGATACTCAAGCTGAGGGAGCCAATTCAGGTACAACACCTCCAGCCAATACAACAACGCCTGGAAAGATTCCAGTTCTGCTGCTCAGTCCTACTAACTCAGATGTTGGGGGAGTTATTCAGCTGCTCACCCAACTTGTGGCTTATCAAGCCTAATGACAAGGAATGACTCAGAGTAAAATATCTAGTGGGGAATTATCCAATTTTAGGACTCGAGAGGTTCTGCATATGGACACTCTGGTGTTCATAGGGCCTCGTAAGATAAATTATCCGCATAATGTTATTCATGGGCTCCGGACAATCTTTCTCATTATGCATGTCACTGAGGTAGAGGAAACATAGTTTAGATCTTATCAATTGTAAGATATTGAAAATATCTGATATGAGTCATGGGAGCAGTCCCGCGGGGAGGATGTGTGTCCAGTAACTTAGGATGAATTTGTTGATGCTTTTATTAAGCACTTTCTTCCATTAAAGGTGAAGGAGGCAAATACAATTGAATTTGAGAATCTCAAGTAGAATGGCAGGAGTGTGCAGGAGTACTATCTTCATTTTGTCTCTTTGGTAAAGTATGCTCCACATATAGTTATAGACATGAGGTCTAGAGTTAGACATTTTTGTATGATCTTGATCCCCAATTGTTTGATACTGCTAATATATCTGCTCATGGTAATGAAAACAGAATAAAGGAAGAGGAAGTATTGCAGAAGGAGAAAAATAAGGTATTCAATAAGAGATATAAGTTTACAGGTCACTTTAGTCATGGGGAGGTGGAGGCAGATAGTTCTTCAAAAATGGGTCATTAAGACCTGCTCCATATTCATCCAGTGCCCAGCAAAAGTTCAGGTATGATAACAAGAGGTAGAACTTCAAAGCATTAGGCTCCCAGTCACAGGCCAATATGGGTCAAAGTTCATTTAGTAACCCAATTTGTGCTAAGTGTGGTAAGAGGTAGCCAGGGGAATTCTATTTTAGCATGAATATCTGTTATGGTTTTGGTCAGCAGGGTCACTTTCAGAGAGATTGTCCATCAACGAGGTAGGTTACATGAGGAAATTTGTCTTAGTCCACAAATTATGTAGTTTCTCGTAACTCCCAGGCTCAATCAGGGTGTGGTCCAGCTAAGTTCGGTAACACAAGCGGAGGTCTAAATCGCTTGTATGTATTATCAGGTCATCAGAATATAGAGGCTCATGTAGATGTGGTCACATGTATATTAACTATTTCACATTCGATGTTTATTACCTTATGGTTCTTGGATCCACTCTATCATATGTAACCGCATTTGTTGCTAAGAAATTTGGGATAGAACTAGAAAAGTTACATTTACCCTTTGAAGTATCCACTCCAGTTGGTGAGACAATTATAGCCAGACGAGTATATAGATATTGTTCAGTTAAAGTCTATCATCGAAATACAATAATTTATTTGGTAGAGTTAGAGATGGTAGAATTCGATGTAAACGTGGGTATGGATTGGTTGTTTTCATGTTATACCACAGTAGGTTGTAGAACCAAAATTGTCAATTTTAAGTTTCCTGGTGAACCAGTCAAAGAATGGAAGGTGATGTAGTAGCACCTATGAGTAGGTTTATTTTCTATCTTAAAGCCAGAAAGATGATATCCAAGGGGTATATTTACCATATGGTTGGGGTTAGAGATGCAGATAACCAGAGACCAACTCTTTAGTCAGTATTTGTTGTCAATGAGTTTCCAGAGTTCTTTCCAGAAAATCTTCACGGAGTTCTTCCCGAGAGAGAGATTGAATTCAGAATTAATATACTTCTCAGAACTAAGCCGATATCTATTCAGAATTGATCTCATTGATAAGAGATTTATTCGACCAAATGTCTCTCCATTGGGTGCACCAGTCTTGTTTGTACAAAATAAAGATGGGGATTTTCTTATGTGCATTGACTATAGGCAGCTAAACAAGGTCACCATTAAAAAAATATTCTCTTTCCAGAATCAATGATTTATTTTACCAACTTTAGGGTGGTTAGTGTTATTCCAAGATTGAAGCAAGTTGATATTTCGAAAACCTCTTTCAAAACTCGCTACAGTTATTTCTAGTTCTATGTCATGTCATTCGGATTGACCAATTCACCAACTGCTTTCATGGATCTTATGAACAGGGTCTTCAAGCCTTATCTTGATTTTTCAATTATTATCTTCATTGATGATATCTTAGTCTATTCCCGTAGTGAGGTTGATCATGTAGAATATCTCAGAATTTTGTTACAGACACTTCGAGACCGCGAGCTTTATGCTAAGTTTTCTAAATGTGAATTTTGGCTTAAGTCAATGGCTTTCTTAGGCCATGTGATTTCAGGCGAAGGCATCCAGGTTGATTTTCAGAAAATAGACGTCGTCCAAGTCTAACAGACTATTACAAGTGATTTATAGAAGATTTTTCTTCCATCTCAATTTCATTGACCAGATTGACTCAGAAGAAAGTCAAATTTTAGTGTTCTGATGCTTGTGAGCGTAGTTGTTATACCCCGTATTTCTAGAGTATGTACGTAAGGGAATATGTACAAAAGTCTAGCCTTAAAGTTTAGGCACAAAACGTTTTTTTTGGGCACAACTCACAAAACGAATAGTTTTCCGACGAAACGTTTCCACAACTTTCGTAGGGTAAATTCCGGCTATGCCATTTCTAATTTTTGCGGATTTTTCCGAGAGACGAAACATTTTGGACCAACGGGAGGGCGACACTTGGCACCCTCCAATTGGTGGACTTGAAATCGTCCATTGGACGAATTGGACAAGGTTGGCACGTTTTTTGTGCCTTTGCACAAGTCAAGGAGTTGGTAGGATATTTGTGTGTAGTAGATAGAATGGACACTTGCCTAAATCTTCACCCTACACTTGCCTTGCACTTGGCATCATCTTGACCCTTGGTTGGCCATGGCTTGACCTATAAATACCCCCTTAGATGAAGAGTTCTTCATCCACAAAATTTCTTCCAAGTCTTGAAAAATCCTCTCCTATCCCTTAAAGCCATTTCGTCCAAACACCTTCCCCCCCCCCCCTTGAGTAAAGTTGGCCGAGGCCTCCCCCCCCCTAGCCTAGCCGAAATCTACCCCCCTCCCTTGGTAGAAAAGTTGCCTTCTTGTATTGTTATAATGCCCAAAATACTAGCCCAAATCCCTTAGTACTTAGTAGAAGTTGTGAAGAACTTAAGGTTTCCTGGAGCATACAACTTAGGAGCAAAACCTTGCTCAGGCGCGACTTTATCTAGGATATTATTGGGCTTACCGAGGTAACTAATCCTAACCCTCTTTTGAATTAGAGATTACATACTGTAGTAGTATAAGAATAAGTATGAAATACTTAGAAGAATATCACAGAATAGAATTGGCTATTATCACGATAGAAGGGTTTAAAGAAGAATAATCAAATTGTACTTACATGAATTTGTTTTCACGATGAGACTGGAGTAGCTCACCGGGTAGGGAAGTGCTGCCCAATTTTGCGTAGGATATAGAACCCACTGTTTAGAACTGTTTTCAAAGTAGTCTGAACGTTGTTAGACGTGTCTGACTATTATAGGCTGATTCTCTGCGCGCGACATATTGACTTGGCGGTGGTTTTTATTTGAGAAGGTATGTGATTCTTCCTAAAGCATGATATTTTACAATATATATGTAGTGCGGTAGGCGTACATGTGTTAATCGAATAATAACTACGGCAATGCCTGGCTTAAGCTTTGAATAATACTTACGGCAATGCCTCGGCTTAAGCTGAATAATAAGAAGCGAAAGCATTTCAAAAGAATCTTGAATCATTTTTAGAAGAGAACTAATTGGTTTTAAAGCGAAGCTTAAGAGTTATACTAGCTTTATGGGAAGTTAAGTATAACCACTTAAGAATGATAAAAAGAAACAGTTTGCCTATGTGTTTATAACAGACTTTTATTAAATTGTGAAAAGAATAATAAGATGGTTTGATAAGTAGACATGATATGATGCTATGTGTGTTAGTGTCTTGTAACGTTTGTATAAGAGAGTATTCTTGTTGTGCTTATGTTGTTTAAAGATAATTTGTTATGTTAGTGTACTATCACTCACCTCTTGACATATTTCAGGGGGTTAAGTGTCCTCCGATCGCGGGGTAGACACGAGTGATGCAGGACCATGATTCGAGAATACCTCATGCGGGTCCAGGGGACCTATGCGGAGCTACAGGAGTTCCAGGTTAGTGATGCGGGGTTATACCTCATGCGGTCTATGTGGCCATACGGACTACGAGTCCAGGACGATGCCGAGGAGTAGCTACCCTCGATGCGGGGTTATGTACCTTATGCGGGCCTATGTGAGTGGCCTATGCGGACTACGAGTCGAGATTAGGCTTGCATGGTGATACTACGGGCATTGGCCTGCCCGATCATTCGCATCCTAGAAAAGACACATTCTGATTTACCTATTGTTGCTCTTGTTTATGATGTGGCACTATATGCGGTCCCCTTGGTTGTTTCATACATACTTGCAAAACGATTTTAAAATGATATGTTTTCATTTAAGTATTTCTGATTTCATATACTTAGTACTGTTGTCTTGACCTCCTTGAAGTGGCGTATAAAGGCCAGAGCATCTCACGCGAGAGCAGACGGCAAGTGGCTCTCCGTATGACACGTCCTGAGAAGGTCCAAACCTCAGGGATCGCATGCAGTCCGGTACCATTTGTTGGGTCGATGGAGTGACACTAGAACCTCGCGGCAAAGTGACAAAAGTGGTATCAGAGCAGTTAATCCTCGGAAAGTGTCTACAGACCGTATCTAGTAGAGTCTTGATTATCGGTGTGTTGTGCACCACACCAATAATCAGGAGGCTATAGGATATTTAGGATTGGTTTCCACTCTTCTTACTCTGAGATCGTGCTTTAGAGCTGTGTTAAAGTTGGACCCCTCTAACGTATTCCTTTTACATGCAGATTATGCCTCCACGTAAGGCAACGGGCCCGAGAAGGGCAAGCGGCCAGGAGGCTGCTAGTGGGACACCTAGAGTCACGAGGCTCGGGCGGTCTATACCGAGGCAGCGAGTTCTCTGACGCCGCCCGATTCAGCGAGACTACTGATGCCGCGCCTCGCATCCCGCGGCACAGGCGGAGAGATAAGTACAAGGAGATGGCCCGGCTATTGGCTAGGATTGTGGCGAACACGAGGGCGGCTGGATCTGTGATTCGATCCAGCCCGATCGTACCGTGGTTCACGAGGCGAGTTTGAGGCTACGAGACTTCTGAGTTGTAGCCGCGAGTTTTACTGAAGTGGCCGGAGGATGATCGCGGGAGTTCATCCGTCGGCCTCTGAGGATTACGAGTGATCGGGCGTCGGAGACCGAGTCCGTGATCTTTGGTTCGCATAAATTGCGTGATACGCGATCGATTGGTTTGATTCATGGGAGTTGTCGGGAGAGCACGCGTCCCAGTTACAGGATGAGTTCTCGAGGCTTTCCTCACTCACTTCTTGCCTCGCGGATGAGGAGGCGCGGGTGATAGATTTTTCTTTGAGGCGAGAAGGGCGCCTTGTCGGGAGTACAATGTCGAGTTTGATTCATTGGCTCGATATGTTCCTGCGTTGGTAGCTAATATGGAGGATAGGGTGCACCGCTACGTCACCGGATAGATGACTATATGGCGAGTCATGTGCGGGTGTTTCTCTTGTAGGGTATGGACATTACCGCATGCGAGCTCATGCTCTTGGATGTGAGGCGTAGAGACGCCAGGGTTGTGACAGCAGCGAGAAGACGGGGCGGCGGTCTTTTGGTGGCTATCGTGGTGGCGGCCTCGGCGATCTAGGTGCACCACAACCAGCTCGAGCACTCTGCACCGTCCTCGGCCGGCCGGAGATATTCGAGGCGAACCGGGGCCCCGAGACTTGACGCCCAGAGCGTGAAGTGCGGCGATCGGGACCACCCCGCCGGTGTGGCGTCGGCGTGATCCACCGGGAGTTGTGGTGCTACGGGAGCTTGTTTGATTGTGGCGGCGAGGTCACTATCGCGGCTGTCGACCAAGGCGATCTTGATGGTAGGTGTCACGACCGAACCGGGCGTGGCGGTGCCTTACCGGGCACCTGGTGATACATCATCGAGAGAAAATCAGCGGAAATATATACATGAACATGAATCTAGAGACATGATAAATAAACAGGCCAACCAAAGCGATTTGCCTTGGTATATATACACAAATACGACGGTTATCCTTTTTACGGACTATGCCCACAAGTACTACGGACCTCTGAAGTGACAACAACTATGGCGGGAGGGCCCGCCATACCCACGAATGTACAAGAACCTACGGACTCGGGTAACATACCAAAGATAAGCCTCGAAGGAAACGGAGCTTCCAACACGCTGAATGTGATCCTATAAGCGGGGATCGGCGATCGATGTACCTTTACTGCGGCATGACGCGGCCCCGAAGGAGTCGATGCAACATGTACCAAGTATGTGAAGCGTAAAATCACGTAAATGAAATCATAATAGTCTATATAAAGCGGGAGACATGTATGATAACCAAACTACGATTCCACAACATAAGCGATCATGACAAGTCGAGGACTCACGCCTCAAAGTCATCCCTCGTACGTGGAACTCCTTCGCCATCGCGATCTAGGTACAAATCATGTGATACGTATAACGAGTCTCGGCCCATCTTATGGACCCAATATAGAAAGCGTGTGGAATACATTCCGGTTCATCCCGTGAACCGTGGTCGAAATGGAATACATTCGGATGAGCCGGTAGTCAAGTGAAATACATTCCGGATGAGCCGGTAATCAAGTGAAATACATTCGGATGAGCCGTGTAATCAAGTGAAATACATTCGGATGAACGGTAGTCGAGTGAAATACATTCCGGATGAACCGTAATCAAGTGAAATACATTCCGGATGAGCCGTGTCAAGTGAAATACATTCCCGGATGAACCGGTAATCAAGTGAAATACATTCCCGGATGAACCGGTAGTCGAGTAGAACACAGTACTTGCACAACAAGGCTACGTAACATGGTCAACTTTCATAACAACAAGCATAAGCAAGTTACACACAACTCAAGGTACTTTCATTTTATGTCAAAGTCCGGATTTTAACCCTAAAGTACTACGTACGTTAAATTCCTTTTAAGATCCATTTCTTTTACAAAGGTCACCCGATACCCGTAGTATAAAATTAGAGTGACTAACATTGTTAAGTGAACCAAAATGCTTTCCTTTGTAAAAATCAAGTAACAACCTTATTTTCCAAACGTTCAAGTTTGCCTAATTTCAAATGCTCAAGTTTCTCATTTTAGAAAAGGTTTCGTAGTTCATAGTTTTAACATAATTCTCCTTTAAACGTTTCGAGAAACATATGTCTTATATGTGAGTAGGTTATTCTTGTTTATAAACAATCTTATTAAGCAGCCATGATCTAGGAAATGTAATATCATTTTGTCTCATCTTAGCTTCTATGCAGATGGAGGTTTCTACTGGTTTTAATACCATACTTCATTATTCAATACATTTTCCTTTATTAACGCGGTGTTTTGTCGATACTCATTCTCGATTTCAAATCGAGAAACATTATTCCTTTTAAAACCAAGTACTCATTACTCACGAATGAGGTTTCACACTTTTAACAAAATTCATATAAATACCATTAAGTCAAGCCTCTTATCTTCTAAAAATCAGTAAACCATTCTTCTTTATCGTTCTTAAGACGTTATACCTAACTTCCCATAAAGCTAGTACAACTCTTATGTTTTCAAAGCCAAGTATTACTCTTCTTTCAAAAAGGTCTTTTTGAAACACTTCAAGTTCTTTATTACTACCCATCAAATCCGTTATAAGTCAAATCAGTTACCCTTTGAAACCATAAAGCATTTTCTTACCTACATAAAGCTGTTATAACCAACTTCCCATAAAGCCGTTATAACACTTTATGTTTCAAACCAATCAAATATATTAAACACATGTACGTCTACCGTACTACATAGTTATACACATATCATGCTAGAACAGATAGGAAGAGGTTCACATACCTCGCGACGATTATCGACTAATAGCAAAACGCTCCAAGTACCTCAAACCGTCGGCTACTCCTTAAGCCAAGTAGATCACGCCAGACGTAGTACTTCAACCTAGACCGGCCACCAGGCGCCTAGTAATATCTTTAGATCCCGACGTAGAATATTCTATAGAAAATTCGGCACCTCCACCCCGCAACGTAAATCTCCTCTCTGCAGTAGGCTACCAAGCCAACCAGGGGTGCTGCGTCTAACGGGCGTGTACAATTCTACTACAGCAAAACTACACAAGTCTCATGTCTGATCCTATGTAATTCTGATTCGATTCACTTCTTAAAATTGGGCTTAAGTCGCAAGACATTGCGTAAGTATTATTCAGTTCTATATATAGTATACTTAACTATATACTCCTACAACATGTAATTTCCAATTACAATGAGAAGGTCAAGAATGTTTACCTCGATAAGCCCAAAATTATCCGAGTTTATATGTCGATCTGAGCAAGGTTTAGCTCTACTCGTGCGCTCAGGCCGCTCAACCAACCCTTAGAAGTTCTAACCAACTTCTACTTATAACTTCAACTACGGTGAAGATTTACTTAGGGTTTCGTTTTTGTATTGAGGAAGTATAATAGTATTTTACTGGCTTGTAAATGTGTAACCGTGGGAAAACTACAACGTTTTTGGGCCAAGGTATATGGGCATTATAACAATACTTGGAGAGTATTTATATCCCCCAAAGGGGGGGTATTTATACGAGACACCAAGGCTAGGGGGTACCCATGGCTAACCACAAAGGGGAAGGGAAGCTCTCGGCCAAAGGGCCTCAGGGGAGGGGGTGTGGTGGGCGAGAGAACAGAGGAGGAGGAGTGTTTGAGACTTAGGTAGATTGCTCAGTGAGGATGAAGAAAGTCTTCAACTTAGAGGTATTTATAGGTCAAGTGAAGGCCAACCAATGGCTAAGATGAAGACAAGTGCCATGCAAGTGTAGGGTAAAGATTAAGCCATGTGTTTGTGGGTCCCACTTTCTCATCTTCCACACAAAATATCCTACCAACTCCTTGACTAAGGAGAAGGCACAAAAAACGTGCCAACAATGCCCATTTCGTCGTCCACTCCTTCCAATTAGAGGGTGACAAGTGTCGCCTCTCGTTGATCAAAATGTTTCGTCTCTCGGAAAAATCCATAAAAATTATTAATGACATAGCGGAATTTTCCTACGAAAGTTAATGGAAACGTTTGTCAAACGACTCCTTTAGGTAGTTATGCACAAATTCGAAACTTGCCTAACTTTAAGGCTCAAATTGTATACGTACGCCCTCACGTACATACTCTGGAAATACGGGGTATAACAGTAGGGGTCAGCCTACAGGTTCTTTCGCCGGGTCTTCATCCCCAAGCGACTACTGCATACGGAGGCAAGGTACTCATGGACAGCAGGTCGCGGCAGGTCGTGGCGCGAGTCCCGATTCTAGCGGTCCTCGAACCGCATTTATGCTTTGTCGGTAAGCGGGATCGGAGGCCTCACCGATGTCGCCACAGTACCTTATCGGTTCAGGTTTGATGTTTATGGCTTGATAGATCCGGGTTCTACTCTGTCCTATATATCTCCCCTTGTTGCTAGTAGGATAGGGATAGAGCCTGAGTCCATAGACCCTTTCGAGGTAGCTACGCCAGTGGGTCATTCGGTGGTAGCTCGGCGGGTATATAGAGCTTGTCCTGTGACCATTCTGATCGTCGGACCTGGCCGACTTGATAGAGTTGGAGATGATTGACTTCGGCGTGATCATGGGGATGGATTGGCTAGCTTCTTGCTACGCCAATGTAGGCTGAGAGAGAGAGTAATGCAGTTCGGTTTCTGAGGCCGGTTGTTGAGTGGGAGGGAGCACGGTATCGCCGGGGTAGGTTTATTTCCTACCTCAAGGCTAGGAAGATGGTGCGAAGGGTATATCTACCATCGTTCGGGTGTTTGATCACGAGGTGCGGTACCAGATTTTCCGTCAGTTCGGTGGTGAGAGAGTTCCCGAGCGTGTTCCAGACGACCTCCCGGGTATCCCTCCTGAGAGGGAGATTGAGTTTTGTATTGACATATTGCCAGACACTCGGCCTATTTCCATTCCGCCATACAGAATGGCACCTGCCGAGTTGAGAGAGTTGAAGGATCAGCTTAGGGATTTCTTTGGAGAAGGGCTTCATCGAGGCCTAGTATTTCTCCACAGGGCGCCGGTATTGTTCGTGAAGAAGAAGGGCGGGGCCTGCGCATGTGTTGATTCTGACGGTGAACAAGGTGACCATTAAGAACAGATACCCCCTTCCCAGGATTGATGATTTATTCGACCAGTTGCAGGGCGCGAGGTGTTTCTCCAAGATTGATCTACGGTCGGGCTATCATCAGGTGCGAGTCAGAGAGGTGGATGTCCCTAGGACTGCATTCCGGACGATGCAGGAATTATGAGTTGAGTCATGTCTTTTGGGTTGACCAATGCTCGCGATATTCATGGATTTGATGAACCGAGTGTTCAAACCATTTTTGGACACGTTTGTGATAGTGTTCATTGATGATATCTTGGTTTATTCTCGCTCGGGCGAGCATGCGGGCATTTGAGGC
The DNA here is from genome assembly GCA_029844215.1 of Przewalskia tangutica. Classification (NCBI taxonomy): domain Eukaryota; kingdom Viridiplantae; phylum Streptophyta; class Magnoliopsida; order Solanales; family Solanaceae; genus Przewalskia; species Przewalskia tangutica. The sequence goes on from CM056718.1 coordinate 114,760,693, forward strand.
TGTCTTGTGATTCTCGAGACCAGCGATTTATGCGCCAAGTTTTCCAAATGTGAGTTTTGGTTGACTTGATGGCGTTTCTTGGGCATATTATGGGGTTGATGGCATTCGAGTGGATACGGCAAGATCGGCGATCGGGACTTGGCCTGAACCTCTTACTCCGAGAGGTTCGCGATTTTGGGCCTTGCGAGGATATTATCGGTTCGTGGAGAAGTTTGCTTCTATCTACGCACCATTGACTAGGTGACTCGAAGCGGCCAAGTTTGATGGGTGATGCTTGTGGCGGGGTTTCGATTCTTTGAAAGAGACGGCGACCGCCCCGTTCTTACTCTTCCGGAGGTCGGATGGTTATGTCGTGTATTGTGATCGTCGGGCATCGGGTTGGGATGTGTGTTGATGCGGCATGGCGGGGTTATAGCATATGCATCCGACGGTGAAGAAACACGAGAGAATTACCCACCCATGATTTGGAGTTGGCGGTGTGATTCACGCTTTGAAGATGCGGAGGCACTATTTGTATGGGGTTCACGTGGATATTTTTACAGACCACAGAGCCTCGGTATATCTTGACCGGAGGAGTGAACTTACGGCGAGGCGGTGGTTAGAGTTGCTTAAGGATTACGATGTTGATATCCTGTACCACCCGGGGAAGGCCAATGTTGTGGCAAATGCTCTTAGTCGTAGGTCGATGGGGAGCCTATCAGATGTGCAGCTAGAGAGGAGGACATGGTTCGTGATTTGCATCAGTTAGCGAGCCTTGGTGTCCGTTTGATTGATTCTGATAGCAGTGGGGTTAGAGTTCGTGAGGTTGCGAGTCTTCCATCGTCGAGAGGTGAAGAGCAGCGATTCGAGATCGGCTTTGATTCGATATCGTGATCTGACTCTTCGTGAGGGCAAGGGTCCTTTTGAGGTAGCACGATGGGGTGCTAAGGTTTGAGCAGATTGTGTGTTCCGGATGTTTGAGGACTTGGCGGAGTTCTTGGGAAGCACCTGCGGTAGCGTTACTCTATCCATCCGGGGTCGACCAAGATGTACCACGACCTTAGATCTGTGTATTGGTGGGATGGCTTGAAGAGGGACGTTGCAGAGTTCGTAGCTCAGTGCCCGTGTTGTCAGCAGGTGAAGGTAGAGCACGAGGCACGGTGGTTTGTTGCGGCGATAGAGATCCCGGGCACGGAAGTGGGAGGTGATCAACATGGACTTCATCACGGGATTACCTCGCACTCGGAGGAGACATGATTCTATATGGGTTATCGTCGACGGTGTGAAATCAGCCCACTTTCTTCCGTCGGGCGACTTTTTGGTGAGGATTATGCGGACTTTACATCAGAGATCGTCGGTGCATGGAGTCCCTATTTCAATCATATCGAACAGAGCCCGGTTCTGGCTAACTTACGGAGGTATTTCGAAGAAGGTTTAGGGGCGGTGAGCACAATCTGCATTCCATCCACGAGCGACAGACGGGCGAGCGCACTATCCGGACTCTTGAGGATATCTGCGAGCTGTGTTATCGACCGAGGTAGGCGGGAGGATCATTTGCCTCTAGTTGAGTTCGCGTACAATAATAGCTACCACTCCGGTATTCGGATGGCGCCTTATGAGGCCTTGTATGGGAGGAAGTGCGAGATCGCCTATAGGTTGGTTCGATGTGGGCGAGTGCGGCTAGTGGGACGGTTGGTGCGGCGGTAGTGGATAAGGTGAAGCTTATCCGAGGCGGCTATTGACAACTCGAGTCGGCAAGTCGTATGCAGATCATCGTCGTCGACATCCAGGTTATGATTGATGATTGGGTTTTCACTGAAGGTGTCACCCATGAAGGGTGTGATGAGATTCGGGAAGAAGAAACTTCGGCCCAGTACATTGGGCGTTTCAGGTTGTCGCGAGGTAGGCAAGGTTGCCTCTGAGTTGGATCTGCCGTCCGTCTGGAAGCGGTGCATCGTGTTTCACGTATCTATCTTTGAGGAGATGTATCGGGGATCCATCTAGGGTACACCCGATTGACGATGTCCAGGTGACCGAGGGGTTATCGTATGAGGAGATTCCCATAGCGATAGTCGATCGTCAGGTTAGGCGTCTGCGGACCAAGGATGTGGCTTCCGTCAAAGTCTTGTGGCGGAACGAGCTTAGGGAGGAGATGACGTGGGAAGCTGAGGAGGACATGAGGCGGAGGTATCCTCACCTATTCCCCACACCTCCAGGTAATTCACTTTTCCTACTTGTAAATCTTCATTATCGTTTATGCCTAAGTGTTGTTCTGTGGCCGTGTGTGGCATTTGCAACTGTTTAAGTTATGAAGAATCTTATCGTTAACTGTCTTGGGAAGGAACATTCGGGACGAATGTTTCTAAGGGGGGGAGAATGTTATACCCCGTATTTCCAGAGTATGTACGTAAGGGAATACGTACAAAAGTCTAGCCTTAAAGTTTAGGCACAAAACGTTTTTTTTGGGCACAACTCACAAAACGAATAGTTTTCGGCGAAAGCGTTTCCACGACTTTCGTAGGGTAAATTCGGCTATGCCATTTCTAATTTTTGCGGATTTTTCAGAGGCGAAACATTTTGGACCAGCGGGAGGCGACACTTGGCACCTCCAATTGGTGGACTTGAAATCGCCCATTGGGCGAATTGGACAAGTTTGGCACGTTTTTTGTGCCTTTGCACAAGTCAAGGAGTTGGTAGGATATTTGTGTGTAGTAGATAGAATGGACACTTGCCTAAATCTTCACCCTACACTTGCCTTGCACTTGGCATCATCTTGACCCTTGGTTGGCCATGGCTTGACCTATAAATACCCCCAGATGAAGAGTTCTTCATCCACAAAATTTCTTCCAAGTCTTGAAAAATCCTCTCCTATCCCTTAAAGCCATTTCGTCCAAACACCTTTCCCCACTTGAGTAAAGTTGGCGAGGCCTCCCCACTGCTAGCCAAAATCTACCCCCTCCTGGTAGAAAAGTTGCCTTCTTGTATTGTTATAATGCCCAAAATACCTAGCCCAAATCCTTAGTACTTAGTAGAAGTTGTGAAGAACTTCTAAGGTTTCCTTAGCATACAACTTAGGAGCAAAACCTTGCTCAGTGCGACTTTATCTAGGATATTATTGGGCTTACCGAGGTAACTAATCCTAACCCTCTTTTGAATTAGAGATTACATCGTAGTAGTATAAGAATAAGTATGAAATACTTAGAAGAATATCACAGAATAGAATTGAACTGTTATCACGATAGAAGGGTTTAAAGAAGAATAATCAAATTGTACTTACATAGATTGTTTTCACGATGAACTTGAGTAGCTCACCGGGTAGGGAAGTACTGCCCAATTTTCCGTAGGATATAGAACCATCTGTTTAGAAATGTTTACAAAGTAGTGCGAGCGTTGATAGGCGTGTCGACTATTATAGGATGATTCTGCGCGACATATTCAACTTGGCAGGTGGTTTTCGCTGAGAAGGTATGTGATTCTTCCTAAAGCATGATATTTTACAATATATATGTAGTACGGTAGACGTACATGTGTTAACTGAATAATAACTACGGCAATGCCTCACGACTTAAGCCTGAATAATACTTACGGCAATGCCTCACGGCTTAAGCCTGAATAATAAAGAAGCGAAAGCATTTCAAAGAATCTTTGAATCATTTTTATGAAGAGAACTAATTGGTTTTAAAGCGAAGCTTAAGAGTTATACTAGCTTTATGGGAAGTTAAGTATAACCACTTAAGAATGATAAAAGAAAAAGCAGTTTGCCTATGTGTTTATAACAGACTTTTATTAAATTGTGAAAAGAATAATAAGATGGTTTGATAAGTAGACATGATATGATGCTATGTGTGTTAGTGTCTTGTAACGTTTGTATAAGAGAGTATTCTTGTTGTGCTTATGTTGTTTAAAGATAAGCTGGTATATAAGTGTACTATCACTCGCTCTTGACATATTCAGGGGTTAAGCCGTCTCCGTCTGGGGTAGACTCGGTGATGCAGGACCATGATTCGAGAATACCTCATGCGGGTCGAGGACCTATGCGGAGCTGAGGAGTTCGAGTTAGTGATGCGGGGTTATACCTCATGCGGTCTATGTGGCCATACGGACTACGAGTCGGGGCGATGCCGAGTAGCTACCCTCGATGCGGGGTTATGTACCTATGCGGGCCTATGTGAGTGGCCTATGCGGTCTACGAGTCGAGATTAGGCTTGCATGGTGATACTACGGGCAATTGGCCTGCTTGATCATTCGCGACCTAGAAAAGACACATTACTGATTTACCTATTGTTGCTCTTGTTTATGATGTGGCACTATGTGCGGTCCCATGGTTGTTTCATACATACTTGCAAAACTGATTTTAAAATGATATGTTTTCATTTAAGTATTTTACAGTTTCTGATACTTAGTACTGTTATCGACCTCCTTGAGGCTGCGTTCATCCGCAGTAAGGGCAAGCAGTGCTAGATCCACATTCTTAGGATCTACGTTGGTGTCGGAGCTCCATCTTTTCCGAGGCTCTACTTTTGGGTATGATCTCACTGTTGTAGATAGTTTTGTACTGATCGAGTATGGCGGGGCTGTCCGCCATAGTTGTATATTTCCTTAGGTGCATAGTCATGTTGTATGCAGTATCGGATGCTTGCTAAACCATGTTTATATATATATCGAAGGCGATGTTTTCTCACATAAACTGTGTCTTATTTTATAAACTGTTTCATGTCTTGTTTTATATTTCCGCTGATTACTCTGATGTATGACTACTTGGGTGCCCCGGTAAGGCACCAGTCACGGGCCCCGGAATGGGTCGTGACAGTAGTTTTGAGGAATTGAAAATGAGACTGACCTCTACTCGAGTGTTGACTTTGCCAGAGAGAACCGAGGGATTTGTTGTATATTATGATGCTTCAGGAGTTGGTCTTGGGTGTGTTTCAATGCAACATGGTAAGGTTATAATTTATGCATCCAGACGTCTTAAGCCTCATGAAAAGAATTATCTGACTCATGACTTAGAATATGCAGACGTGATTTTTTCACTCAAATATGGCATCATTATTTGTATGGAGTGCACATTGAAATCTTCATAGATTACAAGAACCTTCAGTATATTTTCAACCAACATGAGTTGAATCTCAGGCAGATGAGATGACTCAAATTGATGAAGGACTATGATGTAGATGTTCTCTACCATCCAAAGATAGTGAATGTGGTAGGTTATGCTCTTAGTCGGTGATCCATATAAAGTTTAGCTCATGTTGAAGATGGTAGGAGAACCATGATGTTGGAGATTCATCGACTAGCCAGTCTAGGAGTTCAACTCATGGACTCCGAAGATGGTGGTGTTGTTGTTCAAAACAAGTCTGAATTCCCCTTAGTAGCCAAGGTGATGGGAAAACAATTTAGTGATCCCTATTTATTGTAGTTGAAAGAGAGGATTCACAAGCATAAGACTATGACTTTTGAACAAGGGAGAGATGATAATACTTTGAGGTACCGATGTAGGTTATGTGTTCCAGTATGTAGACGGACTCAGAGAGAGAATCATGATAGAAGCACATAATTCCAGGTATTCTATTCACCCAAGTTCCATAAAAATGTATTATGATCTTAAGTAGATTTATTGGTAGAACGATATGAAGAGGAATGTGACATATTTTGTAGCCAAGTTTCTGAATTGTCAGTAGGTAAAAGCCGAGCACCAGAGGCCTGGTGGGTTGGCTCTAAACATATATATTCATATTTGAAAATGAGAGATGAGTAAATATAGAATTCATAACAGGACTACCTTGCTCAGCCCGGAGGCATGGTTTGATTTGGGTAATTGTGGACCGACTTACTAAATTAGCTCACTTCTTACCAGTTAAGACCACAAATTCAGTAGAGGATTATGCTAAGTTGTATATTTGAGAAATTGTCAGGCTTCATGGGACCCCAGTGTCCATTATTCCAAATCGTGGTGCTTAGTTCACAACGCACTTTTGGAATTTTTTCCAGAAAGGATTGGGTATCAAGGTAAATCTCAGCATAACTTTTCATCCTCAGACAGATGGCCAAGCACAGTGTACTATTCAGACTCTTGAGGATATGTTGAGAGCATGCATTCTCGAGTTTTAAGGTAATTGGGATGATCATTTTCCTCTCATTGAAGTTGCTTATAATAACAGTTATCATGCTAGCATCCAAATGACACCGTTTGAGGCTCTGTATGAGCAAAGGTGTCGATCGCCAATTGGTTGGTTCAAAGTTGGTTTGAAACAAACTTGATTCTTTAGTATATGGAGAAAGTCATGTTGATTCAAGAGCGTTTGAAAACAGCTCAGAGTCACCAAAAGACCTATTCAGATGTGAGGCGTAAAAAATTGGAGTTTCAAGTTAATGATGTGTTTTTCTAAAATTTTACCTATGAAATGTGTCATGAAGTTTGGAAAGAAAGGGAAGCTCAGTCCCAGATATATCGGACCCTACATGATTATGAGGAGAATTAGCTCGGTGGTTTGTGAACTTGAATTGCCACAAGATTATTTGTTGTTTATCCAGTGTTCCATGTATCCATGTTGAGAAAGTGTGTCGGAGACTCGTCGCTGGTTTTTCGTACCGACTCCATTATAGTTAAAGATGGTTTGATCTATAAGGACATCCCGGTGGCTATTTTGGATCGTCCGATTCGAAGTTGAGAACTAATAAAGTTGCCTCAGTGAAATTGTTGTGGAGAAGTTAGAGTGTTGAGGAGGCTACATGGAAGCCGAAGAGGACATGAAGTCCAGATATCCGCATTTATTTGAAGATCAATTAGAAAATGTTGAAGGTAACCAACCTTTACATACGTACCTCTTATTTAGTTCAGTAATTCAATTTAGTATTCAGTTTAGTATCTAGTTCAGTATTCAGTTTAGTGTTAATTCCAGTATCCAGCTCAATATTAGTGTGTCCATGACATTTCAGTATTCTCAGGTTTCCGTTAGTCACATTTAAGGTCCAGTCTTATTTTTAAGCATGATCCATCATTCGAGGAAAATGAGTCCAAGGGGGAGATATTGTAACACCTCATACCTTTAAACTTAGCCATCTTCATGATTTAGAGGTTTAGAAAACCAAAACGGGTAGTTTAAGTTGAAACCCCAATTTTAGTTCAGTAAATTAAATTTGACAGATTGATAGACCATAAAAGATTTTACGGAACGTCAAAGTGAACCCTCGATTCGGCTCTTGAAATTGATGGAACCTAGTGGATTTTTATGGACCGGTTAAATATCGACGGTCCGTCCTTTTTATTGTCTGAAGCCTCTCAAGTTTTGAAGTCACTGGAAATTTGTATTTTAATTCTCTTTAAAATACGACCTGATTATACGACCGTACAATTATTGATCATCCAGACCCAGATCGTCAAAATATTAATCTCAACCGTCAATTTCATCCTACAATAATCAATATAAATACGCAGTTTTGTTTTAAAAATTAGTTTTTTATATTCTCAAACCCTAGAACGAATGCTCTCTCTGAACTACCATCTCTTATACCAAGGTAAGTCCTTTCCATGTATTTTCATGCGATTTTAATCAAGTACAATCAGCTCCTAAGAGAAATTCACTACTTTTAACCGAGGGTTTTCAAGATAAACCCATTCTAAGGGTTCAAGGTTCAAGCTTTGGGATTATTCTTCCTAAATTTAGATTTTTTAAGACATGTATTGGAGAAATTAAGGTATGTATAGCTTCTATATGTGTTGAAACATCTTTAATCATCCTCGTGCCTCGTTCATCGAGATTAGTGTAAATTACATTGGAATTTGGAATTTTACCCTAGTTCATGAAAAGATTAAACTTGTGATTATAACTTCATAGTTATTCATAATTATCACTTAGGTCATTATGAACTCAGTACGTAATCAACATAGACTTGTGATTGATATCTATGAGTCTCATTCTAGAATACTCAGTATGCTTATAAATGAGTTAAAACTCCAGTACTCATAATCTATTCACGAATTCATGTTTAGTATTTCATGTCCAGTATTTCATATTAGTATATTTCAGTAATCTAATATCATATTGTGCACTGCATTTTGGGCCCAAGGCCACAATTATTGTATATGTATACTTGTGCCTAAGGCCACAAATTTGTATATTGGGCTTAAGATCACAATTATTATTTCAGTGAGTCGTTTATTGAAGAGTTAGAGAGAAGTTTCTCTCACTAGGCGAAAATGCTCTCAACATTTCTCCCTAGTCGCTCTTCGCAATCCGCCTCATTCTTATGATTTCATCTTAGATTTCATACTCCTTAAATCTGATTTCATCTTTGATTTCATGAGATTGTTCGTTTGTTCATCTTACTTGAATTTGATACGAAGTTGTTTGAGTTTATTACGTTTGAGTTTATCAACTTGCTCAAAGATTGCTACGAAGATACTTCAACTTGATTAAAGATTGCTCAAGATTTGCATTATCTTCCTTCTAGCCATGAGAAAGAATACAAAGATTTCAGCCAAAAGAATGAAAGAGATTATTTTAATTGTTCAAGATTACAAGATTCAGGATATGAATTTGAAGTTTGCATTTCCGGGGCGACTAGTGGTGGCGGTTGCTTCTGGATTTGGTGGGGTATTCGGGACAGGCGGGTGATGTAGGGTTGTTAGCAGGTTAGGAGGGTGTTCTTGGTGTGCAAGAAGGTCTTGATGGTGGTCTTGGGTTGAGGATTCAGCCCTTTGATTCCCCCAACCTCCCGGCAGGCACCTTGGGCGTCGGTAAGGCAGCTGCGTTTCCGGTAGGCACTCCTGACTCTGGGGAGATTACGGATCTCTATAGGGATCCCGGGTCGAAAGTGGGTATGGAGGGTGGAAACGGGTTGCAGGTGGGTGGTGTTGATGTTCAGGGTTTGTGGTTTGAACCCTTGGATCTCCGATCCTTGGCTTCTGAGTACATTGAGACTTTCCCGGCGGCCACTTTAGATGCCAAGGTGTCTACGGGTCTAGAGGTTGGTCACGGGTTGATTTCGGGTCAGGTGGGTGGGCATGGGTCTTGGGGAAAGTCCATGGGTCACCAGCCTTTGGTAGTTGAGTTCGAGAATGTTTCTTTTCCAATTGGCCTAGGAAATGCTAAGGTTTTGGAAGTCGATGGGGTTTTTATCCAAAAGAGGTCTAGGTATTTGATGCATTCAATGGGTGCGGATGTCAATGGCACACCTCATTCAATTGCTGCAGTTGTCAATGACGCGCCTCATTCATTATGTGCAACTTTCGGAGTTGAGGTTGTTGGGCATTCAAGTGTTGCGGTTTCCGAAACGTCACCCCCTCTCGAGGGGTTGACGGGTAGCATGGGTGGGCACGGGTCTATGGCGTTTCTTGAGGGTGGTTCCGGTCGGAGGGAGGGCGGTGGTCATGGGATGCTGATTGGTCTTTTGGTGGTCGCGGTCAAGACCAAGCCCGCGGTCATCGGTTCAAGATTGTAGGGTCGGAAGTTGGTTCACTTTCCATGGCTCTTGGTATTGCAAACCGTGCGGAAGTTGAACAGCCTACTCTTCAAACGAGACTTGGTAACTTGGGCAATTTATTTGCTGAGAAAACCAAGGAAGCATCTCATTCAATGGGACATCGTGAATTGATAAGGGTGGGAACCGAAGAGTCAACTCTTCTAATGAATTTAAAGGTTGCGGAAATCAAAGGGGCAGCTCGTCCAAAGAGGTTTGGAAACTTGATGGCTACGGGAACCAAAGGGTCTACTCTTCAAACGAGTCTTGGAAGATCAACTTATGTGGAATTTGAAGGGTCATTCTTTTCCAAGACACCTAAGAATTATGATCTTGTTTCGGCCAATGAAGCATTTAATGCCGAGGGACATAAGCCATTTATGGCAACCATTCCCAATGATGCACAAGTCTTGATTTCCCCCACGAATTCAACTATTGCACCTAATGAGCGTGCAAATGATACTGATTAATTAAATGAAGATACTATCTTGGAATGCACCGGATAGTAAGAATTTAATTTTTATGATTTAATCTCCCATTGTAACGTCACCTTTGGGTAGACGCCCCATCCCCCCTCTCTTTCATTTCTTGTTTACTGCTTACGTTGAGGATTGAGAACCCTCAACGAATGATTGTAGCTACCTGTTTTTTCGTTTTTCTTTATAATATTAGCATTTACCTGGGAAAAAAAAAATTATTATTTCAGTTAAATAGGTGACTCTCTATTTCAGTACAGAGAGTATTCTTATTATTTGCTTCCTTGTTCAGTTATTAGTTTTAGTTTTAGTTTCAGTTTCAGATTCAGTATAATATATGTTTATTTGTTTGGGTTGCCCTTTCCCGAGCACCCCTAAGCTATTTATTCTTTCAATTGCTTTACATACAGTACAATTCAAATGTACTAACATACCTTTTCATGGAGCATGCACTTCACGGTGCAGGTGCCAAGTTTCAGGAAGACAAATTTGCTTATTACGATTGATTCAGTATCAGCTTGGTGAACCCCATATCATTCGGGGTGTCAGTATATTATTTCATGATTATATTTTATTAGTAGAGGTATGCCAGGGCCTTGTCATGATACTAAAATTTTCAGACTCATGTTTTAGAGGTTTCATAGACTAGACTAGTTCAACAAGTCAGACATATCAATTTCACTATTTTAGACTACTTCTGCTATGATGTTTCAGACTATCTCAATACATAATTTTTCATTTGTCATTATCATTGCATGCTTTTGATTCCCATGTTGATTCAGCAACCATGTGGTTCGCTCGATCACATACAATCAGGCATTGAGTGTCGTGTTTTGTCCAAGTCATAGTTCGGGGCATTACAGAAAGAGTTGATAGGGAGAATTATTAGTAACTCAAAGAGAGGGCGAGAAGTTACCACACGCATGGGAGAGATACAAGAACTACTTGAGAGACTACCCACATCACATATTCACGAAGGAGTTAGCTGCACACTGTTACACCTCGTAATTTTAGGCAATAATTAGAGAATGTAATTAAGACATTAAGATTCGAATATTGGATATAAAGTATATTTACATATGCTAATACGGAAATTAGTATACAAAGGGATGTGATTGCGGAATAATTTTGGTTACTACGAGGTGACGATGGAAATTAGTAATGATAGTTGTATATTCCCGTTATGGACTAGTGTCGTATTATAAGAATTATGACAGCGAGAATACGAGGTCTTATAAAACTTTCAGGATTTAAAAGAAGTGAGATCTAAGATTAATTAATTGTGGAAACTTGGACTAAGCATGCAATTATAATTTTCAGCTTACATATTATACCCTTATAACCTTTCATCTCCCCACCTTTTTTTTCAAAACACTCCCTCACGTTCTCTCTTTATCCTTCAGCCGAGAGCCCTCCCCCTTCCCATAGAAAATTGAAGACTAAATCAACTTCTTATCTAAGATTAAACTCATCTATTAAATTCTAAGCAAATGGTGAAAGTGAAGCAGTGATTATTTTCGGTTGTTGGACCGATTTTTAGCCAAGAAATTTCAGTTTGAAGATGAACCATTTTTGGAAGAAAAATATGTAGGAATTATGGATTAACCTTGTAGAATACATGCATGTCAATATAAGTTGAAGAAATGGTAAAAAAATGGTGCAAACGGAAATGGAGCAGTGACCGAAATATAAGGGTTGTTTTGGGATAAATTAAGGTAAGATTTCTTCTTATTATTTGAGTATTCTAGTTACATGATGTTGTAGTTTAAGAAATGAACTTGTGGTAAGAGAAAATGGAAATGAGATAATGCATGTGAATGTTTTGGGTGATGGACCGATTTGGGACTATTTTTGTGTACATTGGATTCGATTGTTGTTGTGTTATTATTGTCACCATTAATTATGGGTTAAAGTGAAGGAAATCTTGATGTTTAAGTTGTAAACATTTATAGAAAATTGTTGAAATATGAATTGGATGTTAAGGAATTAAGAGAAGAGTTATGGTATTGTTTCTTGGGGCGTGGCATGCTAGAAATTGTTGGACATTGTTGACTCGATTTTAAGGGTTGTTTGCGTGTTGTTTTTGTTGGAGTTGAATGCGGGAAATTTTATTGTTTAAGTGTTGTTATTGTCGATTTTGTATGCTGGAAATTATAAGTATGTCCATTGTGGTAGTTGCTACTCCATGTCCTACAAAAATAAAGGTATAAAAAGGGGTTACATTGCACTCTTGTTGTTGTTGGAATGTGAACTATTTTTAAGGACTTTATTAACGTGGTTAAAGGAGCTAGAACATGTGTAATAGGTGTATTTATCACCTTGATTACTATGGTTGTTGTATTCCATAAAAGTAAGGAGAAAGAATACATAACTATGGTGTAGATATAATATATGGATGGATTTTGTTATATCCTGGAATTGTGCTTGGTTATTGGTATTGTTGACATTGTTTATGAGGTGTGGATATGTATATAAATAGGGGATGTACTGTCGAATTTTTATAGAAAAGAGAGTCATCATTCAATATAACTTACGCTAGAAATCATAGAATTGACGGGCATGTTTCTACTATTATAGGTCGAGGTGCTAATCGAGACGAACATTAATTATATAGTTGGTTAGTTCGACAATAAGGTATGTGAAACTATCCCTTCTTCTTTTTGGCATGATTTATATAAAGTGAGTGTACGGCGGACGTACATAATTCCATTGAATACAAATTCCTAGTGACACTTGATATGATAGTTGCCTTTGATTTTACAAGTGATAGTTCATTCTATTTATTCCATTGAGAGTCAAATGATGATTTAAATTGCATATGGTTACTCATGATAATCTATTCATGCTTGATGTGATTATATCATTTCACCGAGTCCCGGGCCGACAATGTTCGTGCGCATTTCCTTGCATTGTTCACCGAGTCCCTCACTAGAGAGTCAGCAATGTGTGTATATATATATATGATGATGTGGACAGGCATCCACGGATATGAGATATGCGGATAGACATCCGCGACTATGATATATGTGGACAGGTATCCACGGATATGACTATGTGTACACAATATATGTTCACCGAGACCCTCACTAGAGGGCGGAATACGGTTTATGTGGACAGGCATCCACGGATATGACTTATTTTATATGGACATCTTTTGACTCTCATTTCATAAGGCACAGGTGCATTGATATCTTGATTATTATACTTGTCTCATATTATATTTTGGTCAGTTATGATGTTCTTTATAGTACTTCATGTTTTATATACTCAGTACATTATTTCGTACTGACCCCCTTTCTTCGGGGGGCTGCGTGTCATGCCCTCAGGTACAGATACTCAGTTTGGTGGTCCTCCAGTCAAGGGTTCCTGCTCAGCTATTTGAAGAGTTTCATTGTTCCAGAGCCTAGTCATTTTGGTACAGATCCTATGATATAGATTTATGCATATTCGTGCTAGTCAGGGGTACGACGGGGCCATGTCCCGTCATAATTCACTGTTATTATCTTAGAGGTATGTAGACATATGTGGGTTGGTCGTGTGTGGATTATAGACGTGTTTTGGTCAACTTTACTGTGTAATTCGTTTTGGATATTCCTGTGTATAGTGAAAGCCTCGTTGGCTTGCCTATTTTGATATGATTTACATATTTCTGCATTATCCTTGGTATTAGTCTTGTGACATGTCAATATAAGGGTGTAAGTAGGGCACCAGTCGCGGCCCGTCGGGTCGGGTCGTGACAAAAGTGGTATAAAAATAGTTCGTCTTCGGAATGTCTACATACCGTGTCTAGTAGAGTCTTATGTATGGGTATGTTGTGCACCATACTTATACGCAGGAGGCTGCCGGACATTTAGGATGTCATATTTCTTTCATCTCATAGGTCGTGCGGTAGAGCTGTGTTAGTAGGATAATTCCCCTCTCTGACGAATTAATGTGTTTACAGCTATGTCTCCGAAGAAAGAGACAGCGGCCCAGAAGGGCAAATCAGTAGCGGGGGATACTAGTCAGATCCCGAGAGTTACTAGGGCTCATTCCCAGTCTACTCCTGAGATATACTCTTGTCGGCGAGTTCTGCTACACCGTCACCTTCAGAGGAGCTTAGAGCAGCAACAACTCCAGATTGGGCAAGATCACGGCTCCGGCCCCAAAGACTGAGCCTCCAGCTCCTCCGCCAGGGGCGGATGATAGGGCCATGAGAGATTCAGTTCAGCTGCTGACCAGATTAGTGGCAGGGCAGACTCGCAGGCCTAGACTAAGAGTTGACAACAGATCTGATAGTTTGAGGATTCGTGACTTCGTAAGTAGAGTGCACCATTATACAATGGGACTAGATCGCTACTTGATTGACGGTTGTATGGAAGTAGCTCTTCAGCCCGGTATGAATATTGCTCGGGTACAGGCCTATGCACAAGGGGTAGAGGACCGACACAGAGGACGTTATCTAGATAGGGATCACGACATAAGCCAGTGTAAGAGGGATAGGTTGGCTGGGTATTCGGGTAAGTCTTGAGGTGGCCAGCCTCAGCAGCATGTTAGATATTCTTCCCAGGCAACACAGAGTGCACCCCCACAGTCCACATGTAGGAAATTAGACCGCACAGGGTATTCAGGAGTGGGTTAGAGCTTCAGGGCTTCAGGTTCACAGATGAACAAAAGTTCTAGTCAGTCGAGGCCACCTTTTCCTCGGTGTCTCGATGTGGTAGGTCCCATGTTGCGGAATGCCGTTTTGCTACCGGTGTTTATTTTTATTGCGACCGTCAAGGCCATGTGATGAGAGAGTGTCCTTTTAGAAGGGATACATGTGGTATGGCTCAGCCTACTGGATCGGTTGCTGGTTCATCTTCTTCTATAGCTATGCACCACACAGGTCAGGGTATTCATATGCCAGCAGGCCGTGGTAGAGGTAGTGGCGGAGTTTTCAGTTCTAGCGGTCCCTCGAACCGCATCTATGTTTTGGCTAGTACGCAGGATCAGGAGGCGTCACCAAATGTGGTTACAGGTATATTATCAATATTTTTCCAAGACATATATGCATTGATAGATCTAGGTTCCACCTTATCATATATATCTCCCCTTGTTTCTAGTAGAATCGGAATAGAACCTGAGTCGATAGAACCATTTTAGGTAGCTACACCAGTAGGAGAGTCTGTCATAGCTAAGCGAGTATATAAAAATTGTTCGGTGGTTATATATAGTCGTCATACCATAGCAGAGTTGATAGAGTTAGACATGATTGACTTTGATGTTATTATGGGTATGGATTGGCTGACTTCTGGTTATGCTAATGTTGATTGTAGAGAAAAAGATGGTTCGATTTCAGTTTTCAGGCGAACCAATTATAGAGTGGAGAGGAAATACAGCGTCGTCGAAGGGTAAGTTTATTTCATACCTCAAGGCAAATAAGATGGTTAGAAAAGGGTGTATTTATTATTTGGTTCGAGTGCTTGATACGGAAGCAGAGGTACCGACTCTTCAGTCAGTTCCGGTAGTTAGTGAATTCCCAGATGTATTTCCAGATGACCTTCTAGGTCTTTCTCCAGAATGGAAGATAGAGTTCACTATATATGTATTGCCAGGTACCCAACATATATCTCTCCATCCTTATAGAATGGCATCTGTAGAACTGAAGGAATTAAAAGAGCAATTGAGGGACTTGTTAGAGAAAGGCTTCATCAGGCCTAGTACATCACCTTGGGGAGCGCCGTTATTATTTGTGAGGAAGAAAGACGGATCGCTGCGGATGTGTATTGATTATAGGCAACTGAATAAGGTGACAATAAAGAACAGGTATCCCCTCCCCAGGATTGATGATTTATTTGACCAGTTGCAGGGTGCTAAGTGTTTTTCGAAGATAGACTTGCGGTCAGGTTCAGGTGCGGGTAAAGGAGGCAGATATTCCTAAGACATCATTCAGGACCCGATACAAATATTATGAGTTTAGAGTGATGTCTTTTGGGCTGACCAATACTCCAGCAGTATTTATGGATTTGATGAACCGGGTGTTCAAGACATTCCTGGATATGTTCGTTATTGTATTCATTGATGATATTTTGGTTTATTCGCGTTCAGAAGAGGAGCATGCGGACCATTTGAGGACTGTACTTAGGGTACTCTAGCACCAGAATTTGTATGCCAAATTTTCTAAGTGTGAATTTTGGTTGACTTCAGTAGCATTCTTGGGCCATATTATCGGAGCGGATGGTATTCGGGAGGCGGTAAAGACTTGGCGCAGACCTACGACACCTCTTGAGGTACGCAGTTTTCTGGGGCTAGCAGGATATTACAGGAGGTTCGTGGAGAAGTTTTCCTCGATTTCAGCGCCTTTACAAGGCTAACTCAGAAGGCAGCTAAGTTCCAGTGGACCGATGCTTGTGAGCACAACTTCCAGTTGTTGAAAGATAAGTTGACTACGGCTCCAGTTTTAACTCTTCCTGAGGGACCATATGGGTATGTTATTTATTGTGACGCTTCAGGTGTTGGACTAGGTTGTGTGTTGATGCAACATGGCAGGGTTATAGCTTATGCCTCCCGACAGCTCAGGAAGCACGAAAAGAATTATCCTACTCATGATTTGGAGTTAGCAGCGGTGATCCATGTCTTGAAGATATGGATACATTATTTGTATGGTGTTTATGTTGATATTTATACGGATCACAAGAGTCTCCAATATATCTTTAAGCAGAAAGAGCTAAATTTACGACAGAGACGGTGGCTTGAGTTACTAAAGGATTATGATGTTGATATCTTGTACCATCCAGGGAAAGAAAATATTGTAGCAGATGCCCTTAGTTGTAAATCTACGGGTAGTTTTGATGGATGCGCAACTGGAAAGAAAGGAGATGGTTCATGAGATATACCAGCTAGCTAGTCTTGGAGTCCGTTTGGCTGATTCTGGAGATAGTGGAGTTGTTGTTTCGAGGAGTTGCTGAGTCCTCTATTAAAGGAGAGGTAAAGAGACATCAGTACGAGGATCCTGTTCTGGCACATAATAGAGATACTACTCTTCGAAAGGAAAAGACTCTATTTGAGGTTGCACCTAATGGAATACTACGGTATGAAGGTAGATTGTGTGTGCCTGATGTTGCAGGGCTACGACGACAGGTTATGGGAGAGGCACACAATGCCCGTTATTCTATTCATCCAGGGTCAACGAAGATGTATCATGACCTCATATATTTGTATTAGTGGGATGACATGAAAAGGGACATAGCGGAGTTTGTTGCTCAGTACCCAAATTGTCAACAGGTTAAGGTCGAGCATCAGAAGCCTGGTGGTTTATTGTAGGAGATAGAGATCCCCACTTGGAAATGGGAATTGATTAATATGTACTTCATTACATGCTTACCTCGCACTCAGCGGAAGTATGACTCTATATGATTTATTGTGGATAGGCTGACGAAATCAACCAATTTTCTTCCAGTCATGACTACTTACTCATCTGAAGACTATGCGAGATTGTACATCATGGAGATTGTGAGACTTCATGGGGTTCCCACATCTATCATATCGGACAGAGGAGCTCAATTTACAGCTAAATTTTGGAGATCGTTCCAGAAGGGATTGGGAACACAGGTGAGTCTTAGCACAACATTTCATCCTCAGACTGATGGGCAGGCTGAGCGTACTATTCAGACACTTGAGGATATGTTGAGAGCATGTATTATTGACTTTAGAGGTAGTTGAGATGATCATTTACCACCTATTGAGTTTGCTTATAATAATAGCTACCATTATAGTATCCAGATGGCACCGTACGAGGTCTTATATGGGAGGAAGTGCAAGTCACATATTGGTTGGTTTGACGTAGGCGAGACTAAGTTAATCGGCCCTGACATGATTCAACAAGTTGTTGATAAAGTAAAGCTTATTCAGGAGAGATTATTGGCAGCTCAGAGTCGACAGAAGTCATATGCAGATGATCGACATCGACACTTAGAGTTTCAGGTTGGTGATTGGGTATTCCTGAAGGTGTCACCCATGAAGGGTGTGATGAGATTCGGTAAGAAAGGGAATCTTAGCCTAAGATATATTGGGCCTTACCAGATTATTCGTAGAGTAGGCAAGGTTGCCTATGAGTTGGATTTACCATCTGATTTGAAAGTGGTACATCCAGTTTTTCATGTATCGATGTTGCGTAAGTGTATTGGTGATCCTTCTAGAGTGTTCCCTATAGATGATGTTCAGGTGATAGAGGAGTTATCTTATGAGGAGAGCCCCATAGCTATACTTGATAGTCAGGTTAGAAGGTTGCGTACAAAGGATGTGTCTTCCGTCAAAGTGTTGTGGCGAAACAATAATAGGGAAGAAATGACTTGGGAAGCAGAAGACGAAATGA
The DNA here is from genome assembly GCA_029844215.1 of Przewalskia tangutica. Taxonomy (NCBI): domain Eukaryota; kingdom Viridiplantae; phylum Streptophyta; class Magnoliopsida; order Solanales; family Solanaceae; genus Przewalskia; species Przewalskia tangutica. The sequence goes on from CM056718.1 coordinate 114,778,942, forward strand.
AGAAAAAGTATCCTCACTTATTCCCTATGCCTACAGGTAATTTGATTCCTTACTTGACTATTTTGATTGGTAAATAAGACTATGTGTTATATTGTGGCCCTGTGTGGCATCTTTGGGTTTGCTGAATATAGGTTGGTAAGTGTAATTATAAAGGAAACTCTGCCGAAATTTTTATAGCATGAGACCTATGCTGAACATTCGAGGACGAATGTTTCTAAGGGGGGAAGGATGTTATACCTCATAATTTTAAGACAATAATTAGAGAATGTAATTAAGAAATTAAGATTCAAATATTGGATATAAAGTATATTTACATATGCTAATACAAAAATTAGTAAACAAAGGGATGTGATTCCGGAATAATTTTGGTTACTACGAGGATGACGATGGAAATTAGTAATGATAGTTGTATATTCCCGTTATGAACTAGTGTCGTATTATAAGAATTATGACATCAAGAATACGAGGTCTTATAAAACTTTCAGATTTAAAATAAGTGGGATCTAAGATTAATTAATTGTGGAAACTTGGACTAAGCATGCAATTATAATTTTCAGCTTACATATTATACCATTATAACCTTTCATCTCCCCACTTCTTTTTCAAAACACTCCCTCACCTTCTCTCTTTATCCTTCAGCCGAGAACCCTCCCCCTTCCCATAGCAAATTGAAGACTAAATCAACTCTTTTTCTAAGATTAAACTCTTCTATTAAATTCTAAGCAAATGGTGAAAGTGAAGCAGTGATTATTTTCGGTTGCTGGACCGATTTTTAGCCAAGAAATTTTAGTTTGAAGATGAAGCATTTTTGGAAGAAACACATGTAGGAATGATTGATTAAACTTGTAGAATACATGCATGTCAATATAAGTTGAAGAAATGGTGAAAAATGGTGCAAACGGAAATGGAGCAGTGACCGAAATATAAGGGTTGTTTTTGGATAAATTAAGGTAAGATTTCTTCTTATTATTTGAGTATTGGAGTTACATGATGTTGTAGTTTAAGAAATGAACTTGTGGTAAGAGAAAATAGAAATGAGATTATGCATGTGAATGTTTTGGGTGATGGACCGATTTGGGACTGTTTTTGTGTACATTGGATTCGATTGTTGTTGTGTTATTATTGTCACCATTAATTATGTGTTAAAGTGAAGGAAATCTTGACGTTTAAATTGTAAACGTTTATAGGAAACTGTTGAAATATGAATTGGATGTTAAGGAATTAAGAGAAGAGTTATGGTATTGTTTATTGGGGCGTGACATGCTAGAAATTGTTGGACATTGTTGACTCGATTTTAAGGGCTATTTGCGTGATGTTTTTGTTGGAGTTGAATGCGGGAAATTTTATTGTTTAAGGGCTATTATTGTCGAGTTTGTATGCTAGAAATTATAAGTATGTACATTGTGGTAGTTGCTACTCCATGTCCTAAAGAAATAAAAGTATAAAAATGGGTTACATTGCACTCTTGTTGTTGTTGGAATGTGGACTGTTTTTATGGACTGTATTAACGTGGTTAAAGGAGCTAGATTGACATGTGTAATAGGTGTATTTATCACCTTGGTTACTATGGTTGTTGTGTTCCATAAATGTAAGGAGAAAGAATGCATAACTATGGTGTAGATATAGTATATGGATGGATTTTGATATATCCTGGAATTGTGTTTGGCTATTGGTATGTTGACATTGTTTATGAGTTGTGGATATGTATATAAATAGGGGAAGTGCTGCCCGAATTTTTATAGAAAAGAGAGTCCTCATTCAATATAACTTACGCTAGAAATCATAGAATTGACGGGCATGTTTCTACTATTATAGGTCGAGGTGTTAATCGAGACGAACATTAATTATAGAGTTGGTTAGTTCGACAATAAGGTATGTGAAACTATCCCTTCTTCTTTTTGGCATGATTTATATAAAGTGAGTGTACGGCGGACGTACATAATTCCATTGAATCCTAATTCCTAGTGACACTTGATATGATAGTTGCCTTTGATTTTACAAGTGATAGTTCATTCTATTTAATCCATTGAGAGTCAAATGATGATTTAAATTGCATATGGTTACTCATGATAATCTATTCGTGCTTGATGTGATTATATCATTTCACGAGTCCCGGGTCGGCAATATTCGTGCGCAGTTCCTTACAGTGTTCACTGAGTCCCTCACTAGAGGGCCGATAATATATATATATATATATATATATATATATATATATATATATATATATATATGATGTGGACAGGCATCCACAGATATGAGATATGCGGACAGGCATCCGCGGATATGATATATGTGGACAGGTATCCACGGATATGACTATGTGTACATATTATATGTTCACCGAGACCATCACTAGAGGGCCGGATACGGTTTATGTAGACAGGCATCCACATATATGACTTATTTTATATGGACATGTTTTTACTCTCATTTCATAAGGCACAGATGCATTGATATCTTGATTATTATACTTGTCTCATGTTATCTTTTAGCCAGTTATGATGTTCTTTGTAGTACTTCATGTTTTATATACTCAGTATATTATTTCTTACTGACCCCCTTTCTTCGGGGGGCTGCGTTTCATGCTTGCAGGTACATATTCTCAGTTTGGTGGTTCTCCAGTCTAGGGTTCCTGCTCAGCTATTTGGAGAGCTCCATTGTTCCGGAGCCTAGTCATTTTGGTACAGATCCTATAGATTTATGCATATTCGTGCTAGTCAGGGGTAAGGCGGGGCCCTGTCCCGTCATAATTCATTGTTGTTCTCTTAGAGGTCTGTAGACATATGTGGGTTGGTCGTGTGTGGATTATAGACGTGTTTTGGTCAACCTTATTGTTGTAATTCATTTTGGATATTCCTGTGTATAGTGGCAGCCTCGTCGGCTTGCCTATTTTGATATGATTTACAGATTTCCACATTATCTGTGGTATTAGTGTCACGCCCCGAACCCCGGGCCCGTGACTGGTGCCCTACCTGGGCACCCTTCTACCCAACTGACACAAGTAAATCGCGGAACTAAATAACACCTCATTTTTTTAAACCAACGAATATGCAAGGGCAAAGCCGACAAGGCTGCCATATAATATACATAATCAAAAGGCACTACACTGTACATGAGTCCAATCCCACATATGAATACAAACCTCTAAGAGTTTTACTGAACTATGACGAGACAAGGCCCCGTCGTACCCATAATTGTACAAAAGCCTGTAATGAAGGATCTATACCAAAATGATAAACTCCTGAACAGATGGTGCTATCCAAAAACTCGGAGCAGGGTCCTACACATGCATATCACCAAACTGTGTACCTAAACATGCGACATGAACGCAGCCCCCCGAAGGAGGTCAGTACGAAGAATGTACCAAGTATGTGAAACTGAAAATATTGTAATGAAATCATAAAAGTCTATATAAAACAGGAGACATGTATGATAGCCAAACTATAGTACACAACACATAAGCAGTCATGTCAAATCAGGGACGCATGCCCTCAAAGTCATTACTCAATATAACCATGGGTCTCACACCCATAACATCAATCATGCCCGTAGAATCCTTCCTCACTGCCGGCAGCCCATGATATAATATAACATCAATAAGCATACATGAACACCAAGTCCCACCTGTGTCATAAAAGCGCATGCGGGCAGTAGGAAAGCGAACCACGAGATCCGGCTGCGTCATAAAGCGGCGGGCAAATGCAGCCAACTACAAGATCCAACTGCGTCGTCAATCGACCGGCAAGTACGAAGTCAACTACGGATCCATCCCGTCGCGAGATATGACCGGCAAGTGCGAAAGCTATCTCAGAGCCTCTGGTACTAAATCGTAATAGAACGACGGGGCAAGTACGAAAGCCAACTACCAGACCATCCTACGTCAGCCACTGACGGGGGCAAGTACGAAAGCCAACTACCAGACCATCCTGCGTCACTAAACCTCATGGAGGGATAGTCCATGGAATAACAATATCCAACATGGTCGCATGCCCCTAAATCCCACATCGTATAAGCATGTCCATGGGGTCATACAAACAAATCCGGGAATCTAACCCGCCTCCTGGTCGCATGCCCCGGAATCCCACATCGTATAAGAATGTCCAAGGAGTAATAAAATCAATCCGGGAATCTAAGCCACATCCTGGTCGCATGCCCCAGAATCCCACATCGTATAAGCATGTCCAAGGAGTAATAAAATCAATCCGGGAATCTAACCCGCATCCTGGTCGCATGCCCCGAAATCCCACATCGTATAAGCATGTCCAAGGATCAATCACAATGGAAACATACCCGTGGAATCCCCCATCACTGTCGGTACGTCCAAGTCAACTCACAAGACGATCGCCCTCCAGCGAGAGTCGCGACAACAGAAAATATAATACTTGCACTCAAAGGCTATCACAAGCAAGCATAGGAAAGTTCATAAAATCTTTAGAGTTTCCTTATCATACAAAAATGAATTTCATTTTATAAACTCAAGGCACTTTCGTTTTATATAAAAATCCGGGATTTTAACCCTAAGTACTACGACTTCTATTCTTTTCAAAAGACTCATTTTTATATAAAACCCCAAGATACTAACACCCGTAGTATCAAGGCATGTCTATTTTTCAACTTAAGTTACTACACCTTTAGAAATTCATTTCAATACTTTGAAACCAAGTAACTTCTAATTTCACAACCTAGGAAACTCATACCTATCAATCAAAATATACAACTCTCTTAACCTTCCATAAAGCCGTTATAACTAACTTTCCATAAAGCCGTTATAACCCTTTATGGTTTTAGACAATTTCATTATTTTTATAACCAAAAGACTTATACTTTTAAAACCAAGTATCATATACTTTCAAAATACTTCAAGTCTCTTAACTTTGGAAGTCAAGTTTCTTAACTTTAGAAATCAAGTTTCTTAACTTTAGAAATCAAGTAGCTTCTACTTTTAAATCTCAAGTAACTCACACCTTTAAAACAAGTTACTCCTCTTTAAATCATGTCATTTCTCCTCTTTTAAATCAATTAAGTAAATCACTCCTTTGACTCCCCTAAAGTCATTATAACAACATTTAGGTTTTGGAACTAAGGCACTATCCAAAAGATTTGGAAACCACTTCCTTTTCAAGACTCTATGTACTTCAAGTAAAACACTTTCACTTTTGAAAATCCAAATTTCGTCAAGGTAATGGATTATAACAACTTCCAATTTAAACATCCAAAGTACAATCAAGGAAGTATATAGAACAACTTCTATATTAGGCAATCCAAGTACAATCAAGGAGTGGATCATTTAAGGCGTAGGATTTACTTACTTTACCATAAGGACTCATGCTAGAAGAAGAGGAGATGGTTCATATACCTTTTCGGCTTAATCCCCAAGCTAAGTCGAATACACCGCACGTAGAATTGTCAACCTATAATGGCCATAACACGACTATCAACTTCTAGTTTCTAACGTAGAATGATACTAAGTATACGGTCTCTTATTCTACTGAAAATTGGGCAGCACCTCCTTTGTTTCTACGTACTTTTCCACCTTTTTCAAAGCCCGAAAATCAATAACCAACATGCCACATTTAAGGCTCAATACATCAACCAATCAAAGGGGATTACACGCCTTACAATATGTGTAAAATTCTGCCCCACAATTAATACCAAGTAGTTCAATATCCAAAGCCATTCTCAGCTAACATGTATAACAACAAAAAGTCCTTTCCAATTCTTTTTCAATCCAAGTTGTTAGGTCTAACATGTTATATAGTCGTAAACAACTTTAACAACTACAATTCCTTCTTTATATAACATGCGACGACTAAACTAATAACCAAATTGAATTGTAATCTCAAAGGCTAATCATGCTAGTTTCGAATTAGTGGTTCCAATATCCATAACACTTATCAAACTTCAATATATACATCTCATGCTTCTTTATATCCATAACTACAACAATAAGTAATCTTTAATCACTAAAACGACAAGATTGTTACCTTGATAAGCCCTTATAAAATTCCAAGATTCAAAGTCGCTCCTTAGCAATTCTTAGCTCATTTCCTTCACGCTCCAATCCGCTATTTGAACCCTTTAGAAGTTCACAACCAACCTCTCTTCCATTTCCAATCAAAACTATGAAAACGACTTAGGTTTTCGCCTTGCGACTAACGTGAAAACGTCGTTTTTCTGAGATCTTTATATTGAGATATCCTTAAAATAACCCTAGGAACCTTGGGTTAAAGTCTTGTGAATTATGATCCACAATTGCAAAATTTTTGTGTGGATAAATGGACAAAGCCGAGAGCACTCTTCAAGAACAAGAATGTTGTGAAATTTTCCTAAGTGTTGAAGACTTGTCTTGCTACTAGTGTAGTATATATAACACAATGGAGGGTCAATATTACAACATTTGTGTGGCTAGGATGAAGAATACTTAATATCTAGTCAAGTGGCAAATTGACTTGGTCAATATTATCAAGCTTGTCAAGACTTGATCAACTCCTTGGTCATTTGACCATTTTACCCCTTGGAACAACTCGTGCAAACCCATGTGGGGGGTGACACGTGTCCCCTCCCATTCGTCCATAAAATTTCGTAACCCTCGTGGGCCCCACAAAACGTAAAATTCCTCGGGTGAGCCCTACGTGACCAAATCCGTAAAATAAATTTTCACAATGATAATAAATTCCATACTCCTCAAATAATGCATTTTGAGAATCCAATTCTCATCAACGAACATTTTTCCTTTCCGACGTTCGGAAGATTTTCCTTCGGAAAAACAATTCTTTCTTTCGTACCAATTTTTCAAGTCTTGTGTTCTCGCGTCCATTCTCTTATACATGACCTGGAATTGCGGGGTGTAACAATTAGTCTGATTATGTGTGACAGGTCAGTATAAGGGTGTCCAAGTAGGGCACCAGTTGCGGCCCGTCGGGCCGGGTCGGGACACACACACCTTCATTTTAGGTATTCAACTTGATTCTAAAGCATTGTTGGATGATACTACTCAGGGACAAATCTTGGAAAAACATATGAAGAGATGGAAGCACACTTAAATTTGATGTACCTTATGCAGATATATCCCGTTTAGGGGTCACTCAGAAAGTTGTTGGGGTACCTCAAGTAAATGAGATGACACCACTTCGAGCAAAAGTGAGCTATATTTCCCATGTCGTTAATAGATTAGTTAATGCTCAATCTCCTAATCCAGTTCAACATGTGCAACAAGTTCGGGTGTCTTGTGAGGTTTATGGTGATGAACATATTTACGTAAATTGTCCATAGAATCCAAATTATGTCTACTCTGTCGAGCGATAAAATTGTGGTTACAGTAATCAGGGTCACTGTTATACCCCGTATTTCCAGAGTATGTATGTAAGGACGTACGTAGAAAAGTTTGGGCTTTTAAGTGGCTTGGCCGATTTTATTTTTGTGCACAACACCCGGTTTGAGTCGTTTTTCGACGAAACGTTTTACACAACTTGCGAAGGGAAAATTCCGGCTATGTCATTTTTATTTTTTGCGGATTTTTCCGAGAGACGAAACATTTTGGACCAACGAGAGGGCGACACTTGGCACCCTCTCATTGGTGGAGTGTGGGGCGGTAAAGGGGCCAATTCCTTGGCTTTTTGTCAAGTAGTTGGTAGGATATTTTGTGGTAGATGGATAAGGTGCACATGGATGAATCTTGGCCTACACTTGCCTTGCACTTGGCATGATCTTGGCCATTGGTTGGCCTGCTTGACCTATAAATACCCCCTTTGAAGACTTCTTCATCCATTCCTAAACTTTCCTAAGTCTTGAAAGCTCTTCCCCTCCTCTAGAGTTCTCGTCCTCCCCCACTGTGAGGCTTTAGCCGAGAGTACCCCTCATGCCGAGAGTACCCCTCCTAGTGGGGTTGGTAGGGTATACACCCACTTGTGGTGTTGTCTCGTATAAATACCCCTCTTGGTAGAAATACTCTCCAAAGTATTGTTCTATACCCAAAATACCTTGGCCCTAATCCTTGTAGTATTCGAGGTTATACCTATCTGAAAAGCCGAAATACTATTACACTTTCCGTCGTCACAAAAGCGAAACCATAGGAAAATCTCCATAGTTAGTTGGAGTATTACGTAGAAGTTGGTTAGAACTTCTAAGGGTGGTTTGGGCGGGTTGGAGCACCGGAGTAGGAGCTAAACGTTGCTAAGGACCGACATTTATACTTGGATAATTTTGGGCTTCCGAGGTAAATATCTTGTCCCCTATGTAATTAGAAATTACATGTTGTAGGAAAATATAGTTGTAGTATACTATATATAGAACTGAACTTAGTTTTGCGGCAATGTCTTTGGACTTAAGCACTGAATTTAAAGAAGAGAATCTGTAATTACATGGGGTGTATTCAGATGAAACTTGTGAAGTTTGTGGGTAGGGAAGAAGTGCCCAAATTTCGTAGAATCTTGTATCTAGATTTATTCTACCGAGTAGTCTAGACTTTGATAGACTTGTATAACCTTTATAGGTTGAATGTTACGTGAGTAGCATGTGCTACTTGAAAGGTGGACAAGGCTAAGCGGGTTATAAGCGTGGGCGTTTGCTAATAGTCGATAATCGTCGCGAGGTATGTGATTCTTCCTATCATCTTGAGCATGATATTTTAAAGAATATATATATAGTACGGTAGACGTACGTGTGTTAACTGAATAATAATTACGGCAATGTCTCCGGACTTAAGCCTGAATAATAATTACGGCAATGTCTTTTGACTTAAGCCTGAATAATCTTGAAGTATTTCAAAAGGATACTGAATCATTTTAACAGAAGAGTAATACTTGGTTTTAAAAGCTTAAGAGTTATACTAGCTTTATGGGAAGTTAGGTATAACGGCTTAAGAGAGATAAAAATAATGATTTATTGATTTAAGAAGTTAAGAGACTTGATCTTAAAAGATAAGAGACTTGACTTAATTGAATTTTGTTAAAAAGTGTGAAACCTCATTCGTGAGTAATGAGTACTTGGTTTTCAAAAGGAATTATGTTTTACTGATTTCGGAAATCAGAATAAGTATCGAACAAACCACAGCAGCGCTAATAAAGGGAAATGTTTGACTAACAAAGTATTATTAAAACCAGTAGAAACTACCATCTGCATAGAAGCTAAGATGAGACAAAATGATATTACATTTCCTAGATCATGGCTGTTGTATCAAGATTGTTATGAACAAGAATAACCTACTCACACATAAGGTATATGTTTCTCAAATTGTTTTAAAGGATTAAAACTATGAACTACAAACCTTTCGAAAATGAGAAACTTGAGTAATTGAAATTAGGCAAACTTGGAACGTTTGGAAAAGAATGTTGTTACTTGATTTTACAAAGAGAAGTGTTTTGATTTACTTCAAAAGATAATCACTCTATTTTTATATACTACGGGTATTGTGTGACTTTTGTAAAAGTAACGTATCTTTTAAAGAGTTAATGTATGAAGTACTTTGGGGATAAAAACCCGATCTTGTTAATCATATAGTAGAAAGTGCCTTGTGTGTATAACTTGATTGTGTTGGTTTGTGATAGCCTTGTAATACTTTCTTGTTGATTTGTTGAGTAAACATGCTAGGATGCTACGTGGGTTAGTATCTTGTGATGTTTGTGTAAAGGGGTTTCCCTTGATTGTGCTTATGTTGTTTAAACGATAAGTTGTTATGTTAGTATTGTATCACCATGATTAGGGTTAAGCCGCCTACGATGCGGGTAGATTCAGTGTCTGTGACCTATGATTCGAGAATACCTTATGCGGTCTGTGGCCTATGCGCGAATCGGGAGTTCCGTGTTAGTGTGCGGCCTTTGTGGTCACGCGGTCTATGTGGCCATGCGGACGGCGAGTCCAGACGCCGGGAGTAGCTACCTCGATGCGGGAATACCTCATGCGGGCCATTGGAGTGGCCCGTGCGGAGCTACGGAAGTTCCGGGGCTGACGCGCACATTAGATCTGCGAGCGAGTGGCGGCTTTGATCATGTGACGGTGCAGACGATCGTGATACGATTTATGACCTTGTTGTATGCGTGGGTTTAGTAGTCGGCTATGCCTTCGTACTTACCCCGCACGGTTTTATGATGACACGTGGGACCCGTGTTCATGTATTCCTTGGTGCTTTTATATCATAGATCGCCAGCGTGAGGAAGGTATTCCACGCATGATTGATGTTGTGGGCGTGAGACCCATTGTTATATTTGAGTGATGACTTTGAGGCGTGAGTCCACGACTTGACATGATCGCTATTTATTGTGAATCGTAGTTTGGTTATCATACATGTCTCGCTTTATATAGACTACTATGATTTCATTTACGATTTTCGTTTCACATACTTGGTACTGTTATCTTGACCTCCTTCGGGCCGCGTTCATGCCGCAGTAAAGGTACACCGCCGTTGATCCTCGCTCTTAGGAGTCACGATTCAGCGTTTGGGAAGCTCCGTTCCTCCGAGGCTTGTTCGTATAGTCCCCTGTTGTAGGTGCTTACATTCGTGGTATGGCGGGCCCCGCCCCGTCGTTGTTGTCATATCATTCGTAAGGTCCAGTAGTATCGCTGGGCGGGGTTGTCATGGGATGTAATCGTCAATTTAAGTTTTCATATATACATGCCGAAAGGCAATTTTTCTCAGATTATTATTTCATACTTCATGCTGTTTCATGTTATTGTTTTATATTCCGCTGATTTCTCTGATGTTGTATCACTAGGGTTCCCGGGGTAAGGCACCAGTCACGGGCCCGGGTTCGGGTCGTGACAGTCACCAGTTTGGAAACAACTACAATTTGAATCACCGTAATCATATGTATCTCTTTTATAGTGGAAATCAAAATAATTAGAGGCCCTATAATAATAATTTTCAGCAGCCTTAGATGCAGTAGCCGAGCGCATCCACGGAGGATTTGCTAAGGCAGTTTATGAGAAAGCAAGATAAGGTGAATACCGAGGTGCATAAATACATTCATGAGTTAGAACGTCAGATATGGAATATGGAAATTTCACAAATGTTAGACCTTAGGGCGATCTTTCGAGCAACACCCCAAAAAACCCAAAAGAGCAATGCCATGCCATATCGTTAGGAAATGGGAGACAGTTAAATGAAGTCTCTCCAAAGAACAAGAAGGTTAGTGATGAGTTATTTCCTGATAGGAGGACACATATAGCGCATATAATTAATGGTGAAGCAGCAGAGCAGCTGGAAGTAATGGTAGTCAAACCATCCCCACTATTTCAATAGCGATTCCAGAAGTAGAAATCATACTCATCTTGTAGGAAGTTTCTTGAAATCTTAAAGCAGGTACATGTCAACATCTCTTTGGTGGAACTTTTGCAAGAAGTTCTAAAATATGCTAAGTATATCAAGGAAGTTGTTGCAAATAAAAGATGACTGACATAGTTTGAAACGGTAGCACTTACTGAGGAGTGAAGTTCGAGGGTAGAGACTACAATTCCTCCAAAGTTGAAAGATCCAAACAGTTTCATTATTCAATAAAAATCGGCTAATTTGATGTGGGAGTTGCACTTTGTGATTTGGGGGCTAGTATAAATTTGATGCGCATTTCTGTGTTTATAACGTTGGGATTTGGTGGGCCAAACCCAATGATTGTGACTTTTTGATTGATCTTTGGCCTACCTACATGGTATAATTAAGGATGTGCTCGTGAAAGTGGGACCTTTCATTCTTCTCGTGGACTTCATTATTCTTGATTATAAGGTTGACAAAAGGTACCCATTATTATTAGGAGAGGATTTATAGCTACAGCTGATTCCATAATTGGATTCCGATAGGACAAGATGACCATGGACATAGATGGGTAAGAGGAAGCTTTTGATGTGTTCAAAGCTACCAAGTTGCCTGCTCATTACGAGGAGTCGAAGATGATTACTATAGTAGAGCCTGAGATGTCATCCATGGATCTAGATCACTTTCTAGATAGCAGATATCCATTGGAGAGAGCATTGGTATATGGCGGAGACTTAGTGGAGGATTAGGTAGTCGATGAGTGTATTCATATTCTTGACACTTCTTGTGCCTTTGTACAAGGAGATAGACCATTCACAGATCTTAACAAGCCAACTACTTGGAAGAAACCAAATCCCTCCATTGAGGAACCACCAACTCTTGAGCTTAAACCATTACCTTCTCATTTTTAGTAGGCTTATTTAGGCAGTGATAACACATTGCTCGTGACCCTTTCAACATTCTTATCTGATGTTCAGGTTGAGCGTGTGTTACATATCTTGAGAGACAGAATAAGATCTCTTAGATGGTCCATAATAGACATCTGAGGGATCAACAATACATTCTGTATGCACAATATACTAATGGAGAAGAACGTGCCAAGCACTAAAAACCAATGGAGCTTGAACCCGATCATGAAAGAAGTAGTGAAGAATGAGGTGATTAAGTGGCTTGATGCCAACATTATATATCCTATTTCTAACATTAATTGGGTGAGCCATGTGTAATGTGTCTTGAAGAAAGGGGGCATGACGGTAGTAGAGAATGAGAAGGGTGAACTTGTGCCTCAAAGAACAGTAACAGGTTGGCAAATTTGTATTGATTATTGTAAGCTGAACACCGCAACAAAAAATGATTACTTTCCTTTACCATTCATAGACCAAATGCTCGATCGAGTGCCTGCGCATGATTATATTTGTTTTCTGGATGACTATTTAGGCACAATCAGGTTATGATAGCGCCAGAGGATTTGGAGAAGACCACATTCACATGTTCTTATCATACTTTTGCATTCCAGAGGATGCCATTCAGGTTATGAAATATTCCATGTACTTTCTAGAGATGGCTATTTTCACCGATATGGTGAAAACATATGTGAAAGTATTCATGGATGATTTTTTGTGTTTGTGGATTCTTTTGATGAATGTCTACATAACTTTGATATTGTTATTGCACGTTGTAACAACAAAACTAACTTGGTGATAAATTGGGAGAAGTGCCACCTCATGGTTAGAGAAGGTATTATTCTTGGGAACAAGATCTCCAAAAATGACATAGAGGTTGACAAAGCAAATGTTGAGGCAATTAAGAAATTGCCACCCCCGATATCTGTTAAAGGGGTGTGCAACTTTCTAGTGCATGCAGGTTTCTATCGGTGATTTATCAAGGAATTCTCTAGTATTAGATACCCGATGTGTAATTTATTGGAGAAGGATATGAAATTCATATTTAATGAGGCATGTCAGAAGGCTTTTGATGAGTTCAAACAAAAGTTGGTGACTCCTTCAATCATCATTGCACCCGATTAGACTCTACCTTTTGTTTTGATGTATGATGCAAGTGACTTTGTTGTGGGACCTATTCTCGGTAAGAAATGGATAAGATCTTGCATCTCATTTACTACACAAGAAAAACACTTGACACAACACAGATGAACTACACAGTCACAAATAAAGATTTGTTGTAAGTGGTCTACACCTTCGACAAATTCATATCATACTTGGTGGGGACAAAGGTAAGAGTGTACACAGACCATACTATTGTCCATTGTTTATTTGCAAAGAAAGATGCGAAGCCTAGGCTTACTCGTTAGAAGTTGTGAGTGGTTTCGATCAGTGACCTTAGTGGGGATGTTTGGGACATATTGTGGTATGTGGTGGTGGGAAGAATGAAGTGGTTTGGTCAAGGAATGAACATGGGATGCAAGGTGTAAACCCGAGTACAAACCAAGTGATGGACGGTCGATATAACAAGGATAGAGACACGAGGGTTTTAATACTCGAGTCGACACCAAGTTGAAGTTGGACAATTAGACATGGTCTTGACTGAGGTTGCTAAGTACAAGCTTGTGAACAAGCCAAGTGAGGGTGGCCGGTAACCTTATGATAGAACCTATATTTGGGTTTGGTTGGATCACACAAGTTTCAACGTCCATTTGCACCAAGGGGGTTCCTAAAGCTTGGGCTTAGCTAGGTCACACAAGTCCTAACCAAACTTACACCGAAGGGACCTTATCTTGGGTTTAACTAGGTCATACAAGTCCTAGCTTCAACTTACACTAAGGGGTTGGTTCACATAATAATTGAAGGCCCATACAAGGACCAACTAAGGTAGACAACACACAAGTTAAATAACTTAGAAATTGAGTAAAACTAAAGTTTTTCTATTCATCAGCTCCCTTTTTACAATATACTAATGGTCCTATTTATAGTAGTACATGGACTATTATAGAAGGATAACAAAAGGACACAAACTACATGAACTTCTCGGCCAAGTATGGACAAGTGAGAAGGGTCTCGGTTTGCTTGGGGAACAAGGAAGTTCTTGGCTTCAACTCTATCAATGGTAAAGCTTTCAGATTTACTTGGGGAAAAGGATGAAATCAATCTCTTTCACACCCCTTTGTGGTTCCCATGTAGAAGAATACATGAACTTGGCTCCTAAAAATCTCATCTTCTTGGAATATGTTTAGAAGCTTCCATTCCTTGCATATCTGCCTCGGTGAGTTGTTTTTGGCCAACTCTTCATCTCCCCTAGGCTGATATTGATGTCTCAAATACATGAACTGTTAGTTCATGAATTCTTCTCTTGGAAGCCTCATCTTCTAGATGATTCTTGTCCTTGCCATTTTGTCCTCTTACCCTCGGCCTAGTCACTTTCTTGGAAAGCTTTTCGGCCCAGTCCCCTTATTACATAGCCTAGTCATCCCTTCCTATTACATGGATTATTAATGGGGTCCTAATAAGAACTAAAAGCTAAGATAGGAATTAAAGATAAGCTAAAGGAAAAACATGGTCTCGGCCAAGACCAAAAAGAAGGCCGAAAAACAAATGACTTCTTCTCAAATCTTTAAGTCTAATATTCAATCCCACTCCATATTCCATTCTATTTTAAGCATATTATCATTGGATGATCAACCATCTTTGGAACTCCGAGCTTATCACCTTGAGGATCAAATTGGAATTTTAAGCTCACAGGGATTTTTACATCATACTCCTCTTCTTCAAAAGAATTCATCCTCGAATTCTTGTCACCTAAATATGAGCACAAGTTTTTACCACGAAACGTTGAACCTCTACAATCAACCGGGGGTTCCTCGTTGTAGGTTCCTTCTCGGAACCTAACAAATATCTTGAAAGTACCACACTCCAAATAATGTTTTCATTCGATCAAAGAGTCATATGTGGGAGGACTACTCAATTTCTTGCTAGAGAAAGAGACAAGCTCTTCGTTTTTTATTAATCCGGTACCAACTCTTCTAATATCACATTCAATGTCAATTGGTATCTCAAGGTACGAAATGGGAACAACAAGGGTGCTACAACCTTTAATGAAACAATGATACAACAAAGCCGAATAATGAGAGCATCTAATCCTACATACACTTGTATGCTCGGTCCAACTCCGGGTAGTCTCCATCTTGGGTGGATTAACATGCATGTCGTCATTATAAGTAGGATAATGATGTCGTTCCCTACTCAATCTTGTGCTAGAGAAAAAGATGACTCCAACACCAATTCCGCTAGTTTCATGTTCAACTTCAAATGGCTTTCCCCGGCTTGGCATATATAGAGTCAGTGCTTCACGTATCCTTACTTCTGTGGTGTCTGATGTTCCTTGAGGCCATTCATACTTATCCTTTATCATTATCTCATTGATGGGGGTAGCCATGGTATAATAACCCTATATGAAATGATGAAAGAAAAAGGCTAGACCAAGGTAACTATTTACCGCAATTATACCCGTAGGCTCAGAACAACTTCGGAAAGTTACGACCTCAGATTTGTCCATAAGAATACCCCTAGTTGATATGTCTCCCATGAAAGGTCGTAGGACCTTGTGTATGGTCTTCATGAACGAGCTTGGAGACAACCGCGATCCAAGTAGAACCACAAGCCACTCGTACCATCCACGTTGGATTTTGGAGACCAACTTTCGTTCAATTCCCTTTTGGTTCATCATCAGTTGAGAGTCATTCCTCAACTCCATCTTGGGAAGCAACCTAGTTCTACTAAAGTTGTCTAAATAGACATCCATTCTCGGCATTAGGGAATTGTACTTCAAGGTGAAGTTGTAAACCGTTCGGCCATCTATGCAGACGATCAAGTCCTAGCTTCAACTTACACTAAGGGGTTGGTTCACACAATAACCGAAGGCCCACACAAGGACCAACTAAGGTAGACAATACACAAGTTGAATAACTTTGCAATTCAGTAAAACTCATGTTTTTCTATTCATCAACTCCCTTTTTTACAATATCCTAAGGGTCCTATTTATACTAGTACATGGACTATTATAGAAGGATAACAAAAGGACACAAACTACATGAACCTCTCGGCCAAGTATGGACAAGTGGGAAGGGTTTCAGTTTGCTTGGGGAACAAGGAAGTTCTCAGCTTCAACTACATCAATTGGAAAGCTTTCGGATTTACTTGGGGAAAAGGATGAACTCAATCTCTTTCACACCCCTTTGTGGTTCCAATGTAGAAGAATGCATGAACGTTTCTCCTAAAAAATATCATCTTCTTGGAATATGTTTGGAAGTTTCCATCCTTACATATGTGCCTTGGTGAGTTGTTTTCGGCCAACTATTCATCTACCCTAGGAAGATCTTGATGTATCAAATACATGAACAAGTTAGTTCATGAATTCTCCTCTTGGAAGCCTCGTCTTCTAGATGATTCTTGTCCTTGCCATTTTGTCTTCTTACCCTCGGCATAGTCCCCTTATTACATGGCCTAGTCATCCCTTCCTATTACATGTCTTACTAATGAGGTCCTAATAAGAACTAAAATTGAAGCTAGGAATTAAAGATAAGCTAAAGGAAAAACATGGTCTCGGCCAAGACCAACAAGAAGGTCGAAAAACAAATGACTTCTTCTCAAATCTTCAAGTACAATCTTTAATCTCGCTCCATATTCCATGCCATTTTAAGCATATTATCATTGGATGATCAACCATATTTGGAACTCTGAGCTTATCACCTTAAGGATCAAATTGGAACTTTAAGGTCACAGAGATTTTTACATAAGGTTGGTTTTAAGTAAAGTTTGTCACCTTCCTTTCGAGCTTGAGCATAGAGCATACTGGGCAATAAAAAGCTGAATTTGGACATTATTGCAGTTGCATGAGCTCGATGAGTTTCGTTTTCATGCTAATGAGAATACAAAGCTTTACAAGGAGAGTACCAAGAGAATGCACGATAATCATATTCAACATCGTGAGTTTGAACTCGGGAAATTAGTGTTGTTGTATAATCAAGACTCAATGTGTTCGGGGGAAGTTGAAGAGTAAGTGGTCTGGTCCATTTGAAGTAGTTCATGTAACCGCACATAAAGCAGTTAAACTGAAACCGCTAAATGCATAGTGGACAACTGTTACACCCCAAAATTCCAGGACATGTATATGAGAATAGACGGGAGAACACAAGACTTAAAAATTTGAACGAAAGAAAGAGTTGTAAATTCTAAGGAAAATCTTCCGAACCCCGGGAAGGAAAGTTGTTCGTTAAGGAGAATTGGATTCTCAAATTGTTATGTAAGACTTTTAAGAGTTTATCGGAATTATGGAATTTTATTTTTCAGAGTTGCATACGTGGGGCCACCCGAGATATTTTACGTTTTTGTGAGGCCCACGAGGTTTCTAACATTTTGACCAATTATGAAAATTTCGGGAAACGAAATGTTATGGAATAATGGGAGGGCGACACGTGTCACACTCCACATGTATCATCTTGGACGAAATTGATGGCTAAGTGTAGCAAATGTTGGCTTGAGAAAAATAGACCAAGTCAAAGGGTCAATTGAGCTTGAGATAATTGACCACATCTTGACCTTCCATTTGGATTGATCCTAGCCCTTGATTTAATTATATATACTACTACTACTAGTAGCAAGACAATTCAAGACTTAGAAAAAAGCAAGAAAATTTTCTTGTTCTATAGAGAGCTCTCGGCAACAAGGTTTTTCCCACACAAAAATATTGCAATCTTGCTCCATAATTCCCAATATTCAAACCCAAGGTTCCTAGGGGTATTGTAAGGATATCTCAATAGAAATATCCCGGAAAAACGATGTTTTCACGTTAGTCGCAAGGCGAAAACCTAAGGTGTTCTTCAACTTTGAAGTTGGAAATTAAAGAGAAGTTGGTTATGAGCTTCTAAGGAGTGCTTGAAGCATATTTTAACATAAGAAGAGGAGCTAAAAGTTGCTAAGGATCGACTTGAAATCTTGGATAATATTTGGGCTTATTTGAGGTATAAATCTTCATCTTGCTATTGTAATTGAAGATTCCATGTTATGATAAGTTAAAAATGATCATGTGATATGTATTATGAAGATTGATAAGTGTTATAGAATTTTGGAAGCCTAAAATCCGAAACTAGCATGATTTGCCTTTAAGATTGTAATTCAATTTAGTTATTAGTTTTAGTCGTCGCATGTTATATAAAGAGGAGATTATAGTTGTTAAAGTTGGTTGCGACTATATAACATGTTGGAACGACAATATGGATTGAAAAAGAATTGGAATAGACTTTGCATTGTTGCTTATATTAGCCGAGAATGGCATTGACTATTGAATTACTTGGTATTAATTGTGGGGCAAAATTTTACACGTTATGTAAGGCGTGTAATCCCCTTTGTTTGGTTGATGTGTTGAGCCTTAAATGTGGCATGTTTTGTTATTGAATTCGGGCCTTGAAAAAGGTGGAAAAGTACGTAGAAACAAAGAAAGTGTTGTCCGATTTTCTGTAGAAATTGGTGACTTTACACTTAGAATATTCTACGTTTGAAGCTAGAGGTTAATAGACGTATTATGGTCATTATAGGTTGACATACTACGTACGACATATTGGACTTAACAAGTGGATTTAACCGAAGAGGTATGTGGAACTTTTCTTATCTCTTGAGCATGAGTAGCTATAAATGTATAGTACGGTAGACGTACGAGATTTAAATGAATTTAGTTTCATTTGATATCCTTGACTTGTTTAAGAATTTCCAAGATTGGTTGAGTTAGAGAATTAACTCACTTGTTTTAAAAAGGTTAAAGATGTCTTAAAATAATGGTTTATTCTAATAAGGTAAACAAAGATTTCTTGACTTGAAAATGTATGGAATACTTGGTTTGGAAAGTATTGACTACTTGAACTATTCTAAAGTTAAGAAACTTGATTTCTAAAAGTTAAGAGACTTGAAGTATTCTGAAAATATATGATACTTGGTTTTAAAAGTATAAGTCTCTTGGTTTCAAAAAGAATGTAATTGTCTAAAACATAAAGAGTTATAACAGCTTTATGGGAAGTTAGTTATAACGGCTTTATGGAAGGTTAAGAGAGTGTCTACTTGATTTATAGGCATGAGTTGCCTAGGTTGTGAATGTAGGAAGTTACTTAGTGTCAAAGCCTTGAAATGAATTTCTAAAGGTGTAGTAACTTGTTTTGAAAAGTAGACAAGCCTTGATACTACGGGTGTTAGTATCTTGGAGTTTTTATATAAAGAGGGTTCTTTTAAAGGAACGGAAGTACGTAGTACTTTGAGTTAAATTCCCGGATTTCTAATAGCATGTTAGTGCCTTAAGTTAACTAAAATGAGAGTACATGATAATTAGGCTAATAAGAAGTTAGGGGATGTCTTAACTTGCTTATGATAATTATGATAAGCCGGTGGGTCTTATGTTATGTATGATAAGCCGGTAATGCTTATGTTATGTATGATAGCCGGTTGTTCTAGTGATATATTGTTCATTACGGGGTCATTCCCCGGGTTTGTGGCATTTGCATATTCCGTGGATTTGCTACCCATGATGCGAGGAATACCTCATGTGAGTCCGTAGGGCTTATGCGGATGAAATAGTCCTATGCGGGGTAGACCAGTCCTATGCGAGGAGATTACCTCATGCGGGTCCATACGACCTATGCGGGCGGATACAGTCTATGCGAGGAAATTACCTCATGCGGGTCTATACGGCCTATGCGGGTGAAATAGTCCCAGGAGTAGGATTACAGAATGATACTACGGGCGGATGGCCCTAGGTTAATCATGAGCTTCCTGTTTTAAAACCGGCAAAGTTTATTCTTGTTTACTCTCATTGTTAGTAAGGCATAATGTACTGTTATTTGAGTTATCATACATGTCTCCAGCTTTATTTTAGACTATTATGATTTCATTACAAGATTTCGGGCCACATACTTGGTACCTATTGTGCGACCTCCTTCGGCGGGTTGCGTTCATGCCGCAGTAGAGTTATACTGTTCTTGATCCTCACTCTTAGGATCACTGTTCACCGCTGAGAAGCTTCATTACTCGGAGGCTTATCTTTGGTTCGATCCACGGTATTATCGGTTGTTGTACATTCGTGGTATGGCGGGCCCCGTCCCACAATCCAGGATTCTTAGAGGTATGTAGTCATATATTGTGGATTGGGTTGTAAAGAAAAAAAAAGATGTAACTGTTGTTTTTGGGTTATGTATATTTCACGGAAGGTGGCCTTATCGGCTAGCCTGTTGATATTCTTGTCTAAGTATTTTATGAGTTTTTGTATGTTCCGCTGCTATTCTCTGATGTATACCTGAAAGGGGTGCCCTGGTAGGGCACCAGTCGTGGGCCCGGGATCGGGTCGTGATAAAAGTGGTATCAGAGCAGTTAATCCTCGGAAAGTGTCTACAGACCGTGTCTAGTAGAGTCTTGGTTATCGGTGTGTTGTGCACCACATCTATAACCAGGAGGCTGCAAGACATTTAGGATTGGTTTCCATTCTTCTCACTCTGAGATCGTGCGATAGAGTTGTGTTGTTAGAGTCGTCTCTCCCTAACGAGTTATGTTGATTGCAGCTACGAGAAAGGCAGCAGTGACCCAGGAAAGATTATGTGGATTGCATATCCAGGTTGGTAATAATTGTAGTATAGTTGGTATTATGACATACATCTATACGAAGTTATGTATGATGGTCAGACGCGTGCTGCCTGGGATGATTTTAGATTACCAAGAATTGGTAAGGACTAAATAGATACCGGAAAGGTATGGAACAGTTTAATGAATTCTCATCAAGGTTCTACGTACTAATTTGAATTAGTTAGGAGATGATGAGCCGTCTGAAAGGGTAATGAACCCTTAAGAAGTCATGATTTAAGGACTTAATGGAAGATTATGTTAGTAGATTAAGCTACGTAGTATGCTTAAGAGAATTGTACGGATGAGATCCGTACGGAGTAAGTAATGGTTATTGTGATTAAGACAACACGAGTATGGTATTATGAGAAGTTATTGTACCCGTTTACGGGGGGACTGATAAGGTAGGCTTGGAGCATGGAAATTGCGAGCCTAAGAATATTGATAACCGCCGAGACCTTAGGTATATAAGGCCTTCTCGGGCAATAAGATTTAATTCAGACTAAGGGTAAGAGTTAAGTACAACGGTGGGTCGGGTTGAAGACCTATTGCGGGTCGCCCCATAGCCTGAAATAGAGTGGGATCAATTGGTAGTAGTTCCGCTTTGTGACAGGGTCACGAGGGTGCAAGGCCCAAGTCTAGTTAATCATTTTACGGGTTCGTGGACGCATTCCACCGGAACCAGGTTGTGAGAGCCGGAAATGGCCTTAAATTGTTCGATATAAGTAACTCCAAAGATTGGAGGCCAGAATCAGTATAGAGGTTATGTACGTATGCTAGACTAAGTGGGAGTACGGAAAGAGTACGACCAGTAAGAAAGAGAGAAACCAAGTGTAGGAGAATAGAGCCTGAATCCATAAGAACCTTTCGAGGTAGCTACACCAGTGAGTGTTTGGGTGGTAGCTGAGCGGGTACATAGGTATTGCTCGATGATGATATACAATTGACAGACTTAATTTTAGTAAGTCTATGTGACTTGTTCGGTTGAAGTAAATAAATTGATGTTGGAAGTATGAAGTACGTGAATTTGAAAGCTAAGAGACGGAGATAAGAACGTACGATCATTAGAGGATTTTATGTTAAGTGCCCTCGGTGGTGCTTTGAGTTGTCTAGTGTGGCGGGCAGGGCCACGACTTCCCGAATGATTTCAGGAAAATGCGCAAGGCAAGAATAAGATAAGTATGAGTGCTGCCTGCGGAAAACCGAAGACATCATTGGTGGGTTTTGAGAATCTACATGATTTTTTTTTAGGCGGTGCTTGATGATTAGATATATACAGGACCGCAAGAGGACCCTGTGATCAGGGTTGTAACTTCAAGGAAAGATTATGAAAGGGAGATAAGCTCTCTCCCCCACTTAACAGGATAAGTTGTACGGATTATTGAGGGTTATGCGTACCCTTTTATTTAAACCATAAATATGGGACTAGTAAAGTCCCCAACTTTGTTATGCAATAAGTCACAATTTTAAATAACCTTGGAAAAAGGTATGGTTTTGGGGTAATTGAGAACGACATTAGGAAATGGTCGAGGATGTGTCTTAAGGATATAAATGTTGGTTATAAGCATACATGGAAATGTATGACCCAGGAGCGAGGTAGAAATACTTTGGGTTAGTAATTAGTATGATGAAGGGTTATGACCGGAATAATAAGGAATGCAATTACAGTTATGAAGCTTTCCCAAGGCATAATCACCCAGACTAGTGTAAAGACCATTAGAAATGATGGGCAGTTAGGAACACCTCGATGATAGGTGGAAAGCCTGTAATGACGGGCCAGACCATATATATACGGGGAGGTAAGAGACCCCAGGGCAACTTGTAATGAAAATAAAGGTAAGACGAGTAGACTCTCGAACGATAAGAAATCTTGGCAAGCCATGGGATTATGTAATACCATGAATTGAGGTTGAACACCTGACTGTAAGCTCTACGAGCTGGGAGAGAATAATAGTATTACTACTTGACGAGATCAAGGAAGCCTCCCACTAAATTGTGATTGGCAGGAAGTCTTAGCCACGAGACAAGCAAAGGAATTGAATCTAAGTATAGTGACCAAGTTTGGTTGCAACAGAGAAATGGAAGCAGGAATCATAATTTAGATTATATCCCCGACTATTTCGGAAGTATGAGACAGGCTTCCAAGTTATTGAAAGATAAGCTGACTACGACTACAGTTCTAACCCCTCATGAGGCCGGAGGGACTAGAGGGTAAGGTTATTGTGGTAACACTTTGAGTGTTTGGCTGGGTTGTGTGCGGATGCAACACGATAAGGTAACAACCTATATTTCTCGGCAGCTACGGGAGCATGCTAGTGGAGCCCGGATTCGAGAGGTTGCCAAGTATCCCCTCGTGGAGGAAGTGAAGAGGCGACAGTATAAGGATCCAGTTCTAGGGCGAAATTGAGATATGGCTCTCCAAGAGGAGAAGGACTTGTATGGGTAGCACCGGATAGGGTGCTGTGATATGAGGATAGCTTGTGGGTGCCGACGCTGCAGGACTTGTCAGCAGGTTTAGGGGAGACACGCAGTGATTATTGCTCTATTTGTTCGGGTTCGACCAAGTTGTGTCGTGACCTCAGATGTATGTATTAGTAAGATGGCCTGAAGAGGGACGTAGCAGAGTTTGTTGCTTAGTGTCCGAATTAGTAGCAGGTCAGGGTTGAGCACCAGAAGCCCAGTGGGCTATTACAGGCGATTGAGATCCCGACTTAGAAAGGAGAGGTGATTGATATGGATTTTGTAACAGGGTTGCATCATACTCGGAGGAAGTGCGACTCCCTGAGGGTCGTAGTAAGCAGGCTGACGAAATCAGCCCATGATCTTTCGGTCCAGGACTATTCACTCGACTGAGGATTATGATAGATTATATATCAGGAAGAGTATGAGACTGCACGAGGTTCCTATATTTATGATGTCAGACGGATGAGCTCAGTTTACGGATAATTACTAGAGGTTTTCCAGGAGGGATTAGGGACACAAGTGAGTCTCAGTGTTGCATTTCACCCTCAGACCGACGGACAGGCAGAGCGTACTATCCAGGCACTTGAGGATGGGTTGTGGGCCTGTTTTCTTGGTTTCAGAGATAGCTGTTACACCCCGTAATTCCAGGACATGTTTATAAGAACGTACGTAAGAACTAAAAAAAGTTAAGATTTGAGACTAGTAAAAATTTATCAAAATTATGGAAATGTCGGAAAATGTAATATTGCGACGAATGGGAGGGCGACACGTGTCACCCCCTAGTCGGTCATGGACGAAATGGACATGGGTGAAATGGTCATTTGACCAATATAGAGATGAAAAAGTCTTGCTAGACTAGAGCTAGATAACATTGACTAAGTCAAGGCCACTTGGCTTGATCTTTTATTAAAATACATTCAAGCCACCCAATTGTGCTAATCTTGACCCTCCATTATGTTATTTAAACATACTAGTAGCAAGACAAGGCTCTACACTTAGCAAAATTTCAAGAAAACTTGAAGAACACAAAGGGGAGCTCTCGGGTTTAGGGTTCCAAGAGAAGAAAAAAATTTCGTTTGTTGTCCAATAATCTCCACACTTTAAACCAAGGTTCCTAAGGGTATTGTAAGGGTATCTCAATAGAAAGATCCCGGAAAAGTGTCGTTTTTGTATTAGTCGCAAGGTGAAAACCTAGTCACATTCCTAGGTTTGGATTGGGAATTGAAGGAAAGTTGTTTGTGATCTTCTAAGGGCTTCAAGTGGTGGATTGGAGTGTCAAGGAGAGGCTCTAAGTTTCTAGGGAGCGACTTCAGATCTTGAAGTTGGATTAAGGCTCGTCGAGGTAACAATCTTGTTCTCTTAAGTGTTATAAGATTACATATTGTTGTAGCCTTACATTTTAACTAGCATGAAGTGTGCGTATTAAAGATTGATAAGTGTTATGGATATTGAAAGCCTAAAATCCGAAATGACATTGTTAGCCATTTGAAATTGAAATACAATTTGGTCGATAATTAGAATCGTCGCATATTACCTACTTGAAGATTGTAGTAGTTATAATAGATTGCGGCTTGATAACATGTTATACTAAACAACTTGGATTAATAAGGAATTGGAAAGAAGACTTTGTGTTGTTGTACCTCAAATTGCCGAAAATGACATTGTATTTTGGACTAGTTTGATGTCAATTATGGATCGGAATTTTACACGTCTTGTAGGCATGTAATCGCCTATTGTTAACTACATTGTTGAGCCTTAAATGTGGCGTGTTTGGTTATTGAATTCGGGCCTTGAAAAGGTGGAAAAGTATGTAGAAACAAAGGAAGTGCTGTCCGATTTTCCGTAGAATTTAGTGACTTTGCATTTAAAATATTCTACGTTTGAAGTTAGAAGTTAATAGATGTATTATGGTCATTATAGGTTGACATACTACGTACGACATACTGGACTTAGCAAGTGGATTGAACCGAAGATGTATGTGGAACTTTCTTATCCCTTGAGCATGAGTAGTTGTAAACGTATAGTATGGTAGACGTACGAGATTTAAATGAATTAAGTTTCATTTGATATCCTTGACTTGTTTAAAGGATGTCCAAGTTGGTTGAGTTAGAGAATTAACTCACTTGTTTTTGTTAAAGGATACAAATGCCTTGGTTTCAAAAGCATAAAGTTGGTTAATAACTTTATAGAAAGTAAAAAGAATGGTTTATTCTAATAAGGTAAACAAAGATTTCTTGACTTGAAAATGTATAGAATACTTGATTTGGAAAGTATTGATTCCTTGAGCTATTCTAAAGTTAAGAAACTTGATTACTAAAGTTAAGAGACTTGAAGTATTTTAAAAGTATATGATACTTGGTTTTTTTTTTGAAAGTATAAGTCTCTTGGTTATAAAAAGAATGTATTTGCCTAAAGTATAAAGTTAGTATAACGACTTTATGGGAAGTTGGTTATAATAGCTTTATGGAAAGATGAAAGAGTGGTTTACTCTAGTAATGTAAATAATGATAAATGACTTGAAATAAGAAAGGCAAATGGATTTGAAGGCTTCAATTGCTTAACGTTTTAAAGAAAGAAGTCACTTGATTTAGAAGCCTATAAATATATTTCTAAAAGGTATTGTGACTTGTCTTGAAAAGTAGATATGACTCGATACTACGGTTATTAGTATCTTGGAAGTTTTATATGAAAAAGAGTCATTTTAAAAGAGTAAGAAGTACGTAGTACTTTGGGTTAAATTCCCGGATTTTTATAATGACATGTTAGTGCCTTAAGTAAACTAAAATGAGAGTGTATATGAACAAAGCTAATAAGAAGTTAGGGGATTTCTTAACTTGCTTATGTTATGTATGATAAGCCGGTAGTTCTTATGTTATGTATGATAAGCCGGTAGTTATTATGTTATGTATGATAAGCCGGTAATGCTTATGTTACGTATGATAGCCGGTTGTGCTAGGTTATGTATTCTTACGGGGTAGACCCCGGGTTACTACTTATTCCATGGAATTGCTACCCATGATGCGAGTGCGGCGTTTGTACTTATTGCGGGCCCACCGGGCCCATGCGGGTGAAATAGTCCTATGCGGGTGAAATAGTCTCATGAGTAGGATTGCTTAATGACACTACGGGCGGGTGGCCCTACTTTGATCATGAGCCTCCTATTTTTATGCAGTAAAGTATACTATTGTTTACTCTCATTGTTAGTAAGGCACAGTGTACTGTTATTTGAGTTATCATACATGTCTCCAGCTTTATTTAGACTTTATGATTTCATTATAGTACTTTCAGTTTCACATACTTGGTATATGTTGTACTGACCTCCTTCGTGGTGCAGCGTTCATGCCGCAGGTAGAGTATACAGGTTGCTGATCCTCACTCTTAGGATCACTGTTCAGCTGTTGAGAAGCTCCATTACTCCGGAGGCTTATCCTTGGTTCAGAATTCCTGGTATTGTCAGTTGTTGTACATTCAGGGGTATGGCGGGGCCCTGTCCCGTCACAGTTGTTATTCTTAGAGGTCTGTAGTCATGTCTTGTGGATTTGGGTTGTAGAGAGAAAAAAAAAGGGAGTTGTACTGTTTTATTATTGGATTATGTATTTTTTTTAGAAGTTGTGTATGTTCCGCTGCTATTCTCTGATGTATACTGCGGGTGCCTGTAGTAGGCACCGCCTGCCCGGGGTCGGGTCGTGACAAAAGTGGTATCAGAGCAGTTAGTCCTCGAAAAGTGTCTACAGACCGTGTCTAGTAGAGTCTTGATTATCGGTGTGTTATGCACCACATCTATAATCAGGAGGCTGCAGGACATTTAGGATTGGTTTCCATTCTTCTCACTCTGAGATCGTGCGATAGAGCTGTGTGGTTAGGGTCGTCTCTCCCTAACGAGTTATGTTGATTGCAGCTTCGAGAAAGGCAACAGTGACCCAGAAAAGATTATGTGAATTGCGTATCCAGGTTGGTAATAATTGTAATATAGTTGGTATTATGACTTACAGCTATACGGATTTATGTATGAGTGTCAGACGCGTGTTGCCTAAAAAGATTTTGGATTACCAAGGATTGGTAAAGACTAAATAGATACCGGGATATGAAACAGTTTAATGAACTCTCATCAAGGTTTTACGTACTAATTTGAGATAATTAGGAAATGATGAGCTGTCTGAGAAGGTAATGGACCCTTAAGAAGTTTTAATTAAGGGACTTAATGGAAGACTATGTTAATAGATTAAGCTACGTGGTATGATTAAGAGAATGGTACGGATGAGACCCGTATGGAGTAACTATGGTTGTTGTGATCAAGACAACACGATAATGATATTATGAGAAGTTATTTGTACCCGTTTATGGGGGGACTGATAAGGTAGGCTTGGAGCATGGAAATTGCTAGCCTAAGAATATTGATAACCGCCGAGGCCTTAGGTATATAAGGCTTTCTCGGGTAGTAAAAATTTAAGTCAGACCAAGGATAAGAGTTAAGTGCAACGCCGAGTCGGGTTGAGGACCTATTAAGGGTCGCCCCATAGCCTGTAAGAGAATGGGATCAGTTGGTAGTAGTCCCACTACGTGACAGGGTCACGAGGGTGCAAGGCCCAAGTCTAGTTAATCGTTTTACGGGTTCGTGGACGCATTCCACCGTAACTGTGTCAGGAGAGCCGGAAATGGCCTTATATTGTTTAATTTAGTAACTCCAAAGATTGGAGGCCAGATTTAGTATGGAAGTTATGTACGTATGTTAGTATAAGTTTGGAAGTACGGAAAGAGAGAAACCAAGTGTAAAAGAAATAGAGCCTGAGTCCATGAGAACCTTTCGAGGTGACTACACCCATGAGTGATGGGTGGTAGCTGAGCGAGTATATAATAATTGCCCGGTGACGATACAAATGTCGGACCAGCGCAACCAGCGCAGCTATTATGACAGACTTTGAGGACATTATGGGTACGGGCTAGTTGGCCTCTTGTTATGCCAACGTTGACTGCAGAGAGAGATTTGTTCGATTCCAGTTTTCCGGTAAGCCGATTATCGAGCGGAAAGGAAGGGAAGTGGTGGTAACCAGTGAATTAACCTTCATTCTTTGACATCATTGTTTTTAATAAGTCTGTGTGACTTGTTCATTTGAGGTGAATTGAGGCAGACGGTAAGTAGTACTTGAATTTGAAGGAGTTTTATGTTAAGTACCCTCGGGGGTACTTTGAGTTGGTCTGGTGTGACGGTCAGGGCCACGACCTTCCGGATAATTTCAGGAAAGCGCGCAAGCAAGAATAAGATAAGTACGAGTGCTGCCTGCGGAAAACAGAAGACATCGTTGGTAGGTTTTGAAAATCTATACGATTATAAGGTGGCGCTTGATGATTAAGATTTTGAAAGGGGAGATAAGTTCTCTCCCCCACGTAAAAGGATAGTTTTACGTAGTATGGGGTTGTGTGTACCCATGTTGTTAGACGAAGGATAGGAGACTGGTAAGGTCTTCAGTATCGTTATGCCATAGGTTACAGTTTTAGATAACCGTGGGAGAAGTATTGTGTTGGGGTATTTGAGAACGACGTTAGGAAATGGTCGAGGAAGTGTCGTAAAGATATAAATGCAGGTAGTACGCAGGTATGAAACTATACGATTATGAATCAAGATAGAAATACTTTTGCTAATAATAAGCATAAGGAAGGGTTATGACCAGAATGATAAAAGAGAATACAACTATGGTTATGTAAGTTGCACGAGATATGATTACCCCAGACTAGTGTAAAGACCATTAGTAAATGATGGGCAGTAGGAACACCTCGAGGAAAGGTGGTAACATCTGTACTGACGAGAAAGATAGTAAGAAATACGGGGGGGGGGGGGGTAAGGGACCCCATGACAACTTGAAATAACTTATAAAGGAAAGACGAGTAGACACTCGAACGATAAGAAATCTTGACAAGTCATTGAATTATGTGATACCATGAATTGAGGTTGAACACCTGGATATAAGCTCTGCGAGCTGGGAGAGAATAATAGGATTGCTACTTGACGAGATCAAGGAAATCTCCCCCCCCCCCTAAATTGTGATTGACAGGAAGTCTTAGCCATGAGGCAAGCAAAGGAATCAAATCTAAGTTAGTGACCAAGTTTGGTTGCAACAGAGAAAGGGAAACAGGAACCATAATTGAGATCAGGGATACCCGAATATTTCGCAGGTATGAGAAAGGCTTCCAGTTATTGGAAGATAAGTTGACCACAACTACAGTTCTAACTCCCCCTGAGAGACTAGAGGGTTAGGGTATTATTGCAACACGTTGGGTGTTGGGCTAGGTTGTGTGCTGACACAACACGATAAGGTTAGAGCTTATGTTTCCCGGCGGTTAGGGAAGCATGAAAGAAATTACGCTACTCACAGTTTAGAGTCGGCGGCAGTTAATTGTACCTTGAAGATTTGGAGGCATTCCTTATATAGACTCCAGGTGGATATTTGTGCAGACCACAAGAGCCTCCGGTATATCTTCAGACAGAGGCAACTGAATTTGCGACAGAGATGGTGGTTAGAGTTACTCAAGGATTGTGATATTGATATCCTATACCACCCGGGGAAAGCCGAGACGGTTACAGATGCTCTTGGTCGTGGATCTATGGGTAGTCTGTCAGATGGGCAGCCAGATAGACAGGATGTGGTCCGTGAGATTCATCAGCTATCGAGCCGAGGGTTCGACTATTTGTTTCCAAGGTTAATGGAGTTTAGATCCGAGAGGTTGCCGAGTCTTCCCTCGTTGAGAAGGTGAATGACCGACAGTATAAGGATCCAGTTCTAGTGCGGGAACTGAGATACGACTCTCTAAGAAGAGAAGGACCCGTTTGGGTAGCACCGGATAGGGTGCTATGAGATGAGGATAGATTGGGTGTGCGTCTTTGCGAGACTTGTCAGCAGGTTTTAGGGGAGGCACGCAGTGCTTATTGCTCTATTTGTTCGGGGTCGACTAAGTTGTGTCGTGACCTCATATATATGTATTGGTAAGATGGCCTGAAGAGGGACGTAGCAGAGTTTGTTGTTTAGTGTCCGAGTTAGTAGCAGGTCAAGGTGGAACACCAGGAGCCCTATGGGCCACTACAGGCGATTGAGATCCCAACTTAGAGATGAGAGGTAATTAATATGGATTTTGTTACAGGGTGGCATCGTACTCAGAGAAAGTGCGACTCCCTGAGAGTCATTGTAAACAGGCTGACGAAACCAGCCCGTGTTCTTCCGGTTAGGACCACTTACTCGGCTGAGGCTTATGCTAGATGATATAGCAGGGAGATTGTGAGACTTCACGGGGTTCCTACATTTATGATGTCAGACAGATGAGCTCAGTTTACGGCTGACTTCTGGAGGTTTTCCAGACGGTATTAGGGACACATGTGAGTCTCAGTATGGTATTTCACCCTCAGACCAACGGACAGGCAGAGCGTACTATCCAGGCACTTGAGGATAGGTTACGGGCCGTTGTTATTGATTTCAGAGTTAGCTGGAAGAATTATTTGCCTCTTGTTGAGTGTGCGTATTACATAAGCTACCATTCCAGTATCCAGATGGCCCTGTATGAGGCTTTGTGTTACACCCCGTTATTACAGGACATGTTTTTAAGAACGTACGTAAGAATTCAAATGTTAAGATTTGAGACTAGTAAAAATTTATCGGAATTATGGAATTGTCGGAAAACGAAATATTGCGACGAATGGGAGGGCGACACGTGTCACCCCTCCTTATTGGTCTTGGACGAATTGTACATGGGCTAGATGGTCATTTGACCATAATATAAGATGAGCAAGTATTGCTAAGTCTTAGAGCTTGACATTGTTGACTAAGTCCAAGGGCCACTTGGATAGATCTTAGTGAAACTCATCCAAGCCCCACATTTGTGCAAATCTTGACCCTTCCTAGTGTTATATATGTGTACTAGTAGCAAGACAAGGCACTTAACACTTAGCAAAATTTCAAGAACTTTGAAGACCTCATATTGTTGCTCTCGGGTTAGGGTTAGAAGAAGAGGGAAAAAATTGTTTATTGTCCAATAATCTCCACACTTTAAACCAAGGTTCCTAAGGGTATTGTAAGGGTATATCAATAGAAAGATGCCGAAAAAGTGGCGTTTTTGTATTAGTCGCAAGGTGAAAACCTAATTCTCTTTCATAAGGTTTGGATTGGAAATTAAAGGGAAGTTGTTTCTGATCTTCTAAGGGCTTCAAATGGCGGATTGGAGTGTCAAGGAGAGGCTCTAAGTTGCTAGGGAGCGACTTCGGATCTTGAAGAGGATTAAGGCTCGTTAAGGTAACAATATTGTTCTCTTAAGTGTTATAAGATTACATATTGTTGTAGCCTTACATTTTAACTAGCATAAAGTATATGTATTGAAGATTGATAAATGATATGGATTGTGGAAGCCTAATATCCGAAATGACATTCTAGCCATTTGAACTTGAAATACAATTTGGTCGTTATTAGAATCGCCGCATGTTACATACTTGAAGATTGTAGTAGTTATAATCGATTGCGGCTTGATAGCATGTTATACTAAACAACTTTGATTGAAAAGGAATTGGAAAAGACTTTGTATTGTTGTCCCTCAAATTGCCGAAAATGATATTGTATGTTGGACTAGTTTGATATCAATTGTGGGGCGGAATTTTACACGTCTTGTAGGCGTGTAATCCTTTATTGTTAGCTACATTTGTTGAGCCTTAAATGGGGCGTGTTTGGCTATTGAATTCGGGCCTTGAAAAAGGTGGAAAAGTATGTAGAAACAAAGAAAGTGTTGTCCGATTTTCCGTAGAATTTAGTGACTTTGCACTTAGAATATTCTACATTTGAAGTTAGAAGTTAATAGACGTATTATGGTCATTATAGGTTGACATACTACGACGCATATCGACTCGCAAGTGGATTGAACCGAAGAGGTATGTAGAACTTTCTTATCTCTTGAGCATGAATAGTTGTAAATATATAGTACGGTAGACGTACGAGATTTTGACAATCTAGTCCAATGTTACACCCCGTAGTTCCAGAGTATGTATATGAGGACGTACGTACGAGAATACGACATTTAAATTAAAAAGAAGAAAGATGTGATTTTTCGACGGAAAAGTTTCCGGATTTTGTGAAGGAAAAATGTTCGTTTATGGGAATTGGATTCCCGGATTCGGTATTCGGACTTTTTGGAATTTTTGAGAATTATGGAATTTTATTTCCGAAATTGGTCACGTGGGGCCCACGGGAGAATTTACGGTTTTGTGGGGCCCACTTTATTTTCGGATTTTTGACATTACGGATATTTTTCGGAAGATGAAATATTTTGGACGAGTAGGGGGCGACACGTGTCACCCCCATGAGGCCATGTTGGCCGAATGGCTAGTGGACACATGGCTTGGACGTTTTTGGGGGACAAGTGGCAAGCCACTTGTCCCATTTTTGTGGTGGACAAATGGTTGGCAAACTACCCACACACATGTACCCCATCCTCACCTTACACTTGCTTTAATCATAGCCCTTGATTTCTCTATAAATACCCCCTTGTTTCAAGACTTTATTCATCCACACTTAAGAGTTTCAAAGGCAAAATTCTCCCTCCCTCCTTGTGTTGTTCTCGTCCAACACCCCCCCTTTGTGTAGAAAAATCCTTCAAGTGTTGTTATTATCCCATATACCTTAGCCTAAAAAAAATCCCTTGTAGTATTCCAAAGTTATCCCAACATAAGAGCCCGGAAATACTACTTTATTCCAATAGTCGCAAAATGAAGCCCTAGAAAAATCTTCATAGTTGGTTGAAGTGTTAAGAGAAGTTGTTTAGAAATTTCTAAGGGTTGCTTGGAGCGGGTTGGAGCGTAAGGAAGTGGAGCTAAACGTTGCTCAGGATCGACTTATAAACTTGGATAATTTTGGGCTTATCGAGGTAATGATCTTTATCCCCCTATTGTAATTGGAGATTACATGTTGTAGTAATGTATAATTGAGTATATGATTTTTGGAAGAATAATTATAAAGAATTGAACTGTATTTACATTGGACTGTATTTACAGTAGACTTGTAGTATTATTGTGAGACAGAATTGTACACGTCCGGTTAGACGATAATCCTCCGAGTTGTTGGCTCGTAGGCCCCGATGTTGGAAGTTATAGTTGTGGTCATGCGGGGAGGTGTTGCGAATTTTCCGTAGAATATGGAACCTTGTACTTAGAAATATTCTACGGCGGATCTAGAAGTTAATAGACGCTTTATGACCATTATAGGTCAAGTACTACGAGTAGCGTATTCTACTTGAAGGTGGAAAAGGCAAGCAAGGTTAGAGTACTTTGGAGCGTTTTGCTAATTGTCGATAATCGTCGCGAGGTATGTGAACCTCTTCCTATCCTTTCTAGCATGATATTTGTAAAATATATATAGTGCGGTAGACGCACGTGTGTTTAAAGGAATTTGATTTTCCTTTTGTGTCTTTGACTTGATTCCAAAGTTAAGTGACTTGTGATGAAATATTAAGGACTTGAATTATGTTAAAAGTTGTAAAACCTCACTCATGAGTAATGGGTGTGTGGTCTTTTAAAGAATAAAGTTATCTTGATTTCGAAAATAAGAATAGTTGTCCTTGGTTGGTTTAAAACATAAAGTGTTATAATAGCTTTATGAGAAGTTATTTATAACGACTTTATGAAAACAAAAGAATGGTTTTATCATTGGATTTAAAATGATAACTTGACATTTTAAAAGTTGGAGGTTGGTTTCCTTAAAAGATATGATTTAAAGATCAAGAGCCTGATTTTTGAAAGTAAAGAGACTTATAAACAACTTGATTTTGGGAAAGGAGAAGTAACTTGATTTAAAGGTATAGGTTACTTGTTTTTAAAAGAGTAAGACACTTGTTTTAAAAAAAGTATATTGCTACTTGACTTTAAAAAGGAAAAAGTGTCTTTGTTTTAAAAGAAGGCATGGTTTTGTCTTAAAATGATTTAAAAAAAGAAGGCATGTTTTTGTCTTAAGATTGGTTTAAAAAGAAGGTATGGAAATTGTTTTGGTTTACTTAAAAGATAGTTACTCTATTTGATACTACGGGTATCGTGTGACTTTTTGTGTGAGTAACTTGACTATGTCGGCTTGTGATAGCCTTGTAATACTTTCTTGTTGATTTGATAAGTAAACATGTTATGATGCTACGTGTGTTGGTGTCTTGTGATGTTTGTGTAAGGGGGTTATTCTTGTTGTGCTTACGTTGTTAAACGATAAGCCCGTTGTACTACTATTATATCACATACCCCCCCGACTTGTTATGATGCCGAGGACTTGCCACCCTCGATGCGAGGAATACCTCATGCGGGTCCATGTGACCTATGCGAGTCGCGGAGTTCAGGATTGATCACTCCGTGTGTTACGCCGATGCGAGAATACCTCACGCGTCCATGTGACTACGCGAACTTCGGGGTCCAGGATGATGCCACGGGTTAGCTACCCCGATGCGAGAATACCTCATGCGACCTAGGTGGTCTATGCGATCGCGAGTTCCAGGATTAGGCTCGCATAATGATACTATGGGCGATTGGCCTTGCTTTGATCATTAGCGGCCTAGAAAAGACCAGTTACGTTACATCTATTTTGCTATTGTTTATGTTGTGGCACTATGTGCAGTTAAATTGGTTGTTCGTACGTATTTGTAATTGGTTTTAAAATGTTATGATTTTATTTCAAGATTTTTACGCCACATACTTGTACCACAGATCGACCTCTCGGGCCGCGTTCATGCCGCAGTAGAGGTACACCGATTGTTGATCCTCGCCATAGGATCACGAAGCTTTTGGGAAGCTCCGTTTCTCCGGAGGCTTATCTTGTGGTATGATTCCCTGAGAGTGTAGGTTCTTATACATTCAGGGGTATGGCGGGGCCCTGTCCCGTCGTTGTTATTATAAAACTCTTAGAGGTCTGTAGTACTGTTATGGGCAGGATTTGAAAAAGGGATGTAACTGTTCAAGTTTTTATTTATATATACAGAAAGGTAACCGTTTTGGTTAGCCTGTTTTCTTATTTCACTGTTTATCTTTATGAGTTTTTTTTCCGCTGATTTTCTCTGATGTTGTATCACTAGGGTGCCCGGGGTATGTCACGACCCGAAGCCGGGCCCGTGACTGGTGCCTTACCCGGGCACCCTAGTGATACAACATCAGAGTAATCAGCGGAACATACAACAAGACTTGATATAATATGAAAAAGTGAAACAGTTATCTGAGAAGACTTGCCTTTCGGCATATATATATATATCAACTAGAACAGTTATATCCCTTTTTACAATTCTGCCCACAACAAGATGCACTTAAGAATGATATGACAAAGAATGGCGGATTGTACGCGCCATACCCCGAATGTAAGTACCTACTACGACGAGGACTATACCACCGATAAGCCTCCGAGGAACGGAGCTTTCCTGCTACCAAACGGTGATCCTAAGAACGGATCAACGATGGAGTACTCTACCGCGATGAACGCAGCCCCAAGGAGGTCAAGACAACAGTACCAAGTATGTGAAATCAAAATAATCAGAAATGAAATCATAGTAGTCTATATAACGCAGAGACATGTATGATAACCAAACTACAGTTCACAATGAATAAGCAGTCATGTCAAGTCAGGGACTCACGCCCTCAAAGTCATCACTCAATTATAACTATGGGTCTCACGCCCACAACATAAACGGGAGTGAAATAGATATATCAGAATCGGTCTTTTCTAGGCCGCTAATGATCGAAGCAAGGCCAATCGCCCATAGTATCGATGCGTGCCTAATCTCGACTTCCCGCACTCGCATAGGTCACACATAGACCAAGATAGGTCTTATAGACCCGACGGTAGCTAACCCCTGCATTCTTCTCGACTCCCGCAATCCGCATAGTCTCAATAGACCGCATAGTCACAGCATCGCGTAGGCATCCCCCGCATCGGGATAAAACACCCGGAATGATCAATCCTGGAGCATACCGCTGCTCCGCATAGTCACATAGACCGCATAGTCCGTATAGACCCGCATCAAGGGTGGCAAGCCCTCGGTATAATAAGTCAAGGGGGTAGGTGATATAATAACATAACAGCTTATCGTAAAACAACATAAGCACAACAAGGGAAACCCCTTTACACAAACATAACCAGATACTAACACACGTAGCATGCTAACATGTTTACTTATCAAATCAACAAGAAAGTATTACAAGGCTAACACAAACCAACACAATCAAGTTATTCACACAAGGTACTTTCTACTTTATGTTAACCATTTCAGGTTTTTATCCCCAAAGTACTTCATACATTAACTCTTTAAAAGATCCGTTTCTTTCACAAAGTCACACAATACCCGTAGTATTAAAATAGAGTGACTATCTTTTTAAACCAAAACGCTTCCTTTTGTAAAATCAAGTGACAACATTACTTTCCAAATGTTCAAGTTTGCCTAATTTCAAATGCTCAAGTTTCTCCTTTTTTTGAAAGGTTTCGTAGTTCGTAGTCTTAATCACTTAATAATATAATTCTCTTTTAAAACCATTTGAGAAACATATGCCTTATGTGTGAGTAGGTTATTCTTGTTTATAACAATATTATTAATGCAGCCATGATCTAGGAAATGTAATATCATTTTGTCTCATCTTAGCTTCTATACAGATGGAGGTTTCTACTGGTTTTAATAATACTTTATTAGTCAATACATTTCCCTTTATTAACGCTGCAGTGGTGTGTTCGATACTTATTCTGATTTCCGAAATCAGTAAAACATTATTCCTTTTAAAAACCAAGTTGTCACGACCCGAACCCGGGCCCGTGACTGGTGCCTTACCCCGGGCACCCAAGTAGACATACATCAGAGTAATCAGCGGAACATAAAACAAGACATGAAATATCAAGAAGTGTAAAACAATTATCAGAGAAAATTCGCCTTTCGGCATAATATATAAAACTTCAATCCGAAGCTATATCCTATGACAACCCCGCCCAACAACAAGATTTCATGCACTTACGAATGATATGACAACGACGACGGGACAGGGCCCCGTCATACCCCTGAATGTAAGCACCTACAACAACAGGGGACTATACCAAGATAAGCCTCCGGAGGAATGGAGCTTCCCAAATGCTGAACTGTGACCCTAAGAGCGAGGATCAACGACTGGTGTACCTTTACCTGCGGCATGAACGCAGCCGGGCGAGGTCGATAACAGTACCAAGTATGTGAAATCAAAATAACATCAGAATGAAATCATAGTAGTCTATATAAAGCGGGAGACATGTATGATAACCAAACTACGCTCACAATAAATAAGCGATATATGTCAAGTCGTGACTCACGCCTCAAAGTCATCACAATAGAACCGCACGGTAAGTGCGAAGGCATAGCCGACTACTAAGACCCACAAGCACCAAAAATGTCATAAATCAGATCACAAGGTCTTTCTAGACTCACCACATGATCGAAGCCGCCACTCGCCCGCAGATCACCGCGGCGTCTATCCTCGAACTTACCGCAGCCTCGATAGGTCACACACGCACCCGCATGAGGTATTCTCGAATCATGGTCCTGCATCACCGAGGTATACCCCGCGCATCGGAGGCGCCTTAACCCCAGATCCGCTGGACTTCCGCAGCCGCATAGTCCTCAAAGACCGCGTAGGCATCCCCGTCGGGCTAAACACCCGAATGATCAATCTCGAGCATACCGCTGCTCGCGATAGTCTCATAGACCGCATAGGCCGATAGACCAAGATCAAGGGTGGCAAGCCCTCGGTATAATAAGTCAAGGGGGTATGTGATACAATAACAGTATAACGGGCTTAACGTTTAACAACGTAAGCACAACAAGAATGACCCACTTACATAACAATCACAAGATACTAACACACGTAGCATCCTAACATGTTTACTTTATCAAATCAATAAGAAAGTATTACAAGGTTATCACAAACCAACACTATCAAGTTATTCACACAAGGTACTTTATGCTAACAAGTTCGGGTATCTATCCCCAAAGTACTTCATACATTAACTCTTTAAAAGATCCGTTTCTTTCACAGAAGTCACACAATACCCGTAGTATAAAATAGAGTGAATGTCTTTTTAAGTAAACCAAAACACTTCCCTTTGTAAAATCAAGTAACAACATTATTTTCCAAACGTCCAAGTTTGCCTAATTTCAAATGTTCACGTTTCTTATTTTAGAAAGGTTTCGTAGTTCATAGTCTTATTCATTTAAGAATATAATTCTCTTTTAAACAATCTGAGAAACATATGCCTTATATGTGATTAGGTTATTCTTGTTCATAATCAATCTTATTAAGCAGCCATGATCTAGGAAATGTAATATCATTTTGTCTCATCTTAGCTTCTATGCAGATGGAGGTTTCTACTGGTTTTAATAATACTTCATTAATCAACACATTTCCCTTTATTAACGCTGCAGTGGTTTGTCGATACTCATTCTGATTTCCGAAATCAGTAACACATTATTTCTTTTAAAAACCAAGTACTCATTACTCACGAATGAGGTTTCAGAAAATTCATTTTAATTCAATTGAGTCAAGTCTCTTATCTTTTAAGATCAAGTCTCTTAACTTTTAAAATTAATAAACCATTCTTTTTATCTCTCTTAAGCCGTTATACCTAACTTCCCATAAAGCTAGTATAACTCTTAAGCTTTTAAAACTTTTAAAACCAAGTGTTACTCTTCTTTCAAAAAGGTTACTTAATTCTTTTGAAGTACTTCACGATTCTTATTATTCAGGCTTAAGTCAAAAGACATTGTCGTAGTTATTATTCAGGCTTAAGTCCGAAGACATTGTCGTAATTATTATTCAGTTAACACACGTACGTCTACCGTACTATATATATACTCATTTAAAATATCATGCTCAAGAGGATAGGAAGAATCACATACCTCGCGACGATTATCGACTATTAGCAAATCGCTCCACGGCTATAACCCGGCTAGCCTCGTCCACCTTTCAAGTAGCACAAGCTACTCGCAGAACATTCAACCTATAAAGGTTATACAGTCTATCAAAGTCTAGACTACTCGGTAGAATAATCTAGATACAAGATTCT
This sequence comes from Przewalskia tangutica, assembly GCA_029844215.1. NCBI lineage: Eukaryota > Viridiplantae > Streptophyta > Magnoliopsida > Solanales > Solanaceae > Przewalskia > Przewalskia tangutica. The sequence continues at coordinate 114,818,319 of CM056718.1, forward strand.
ACGGAAAATTGGGCAGTACCCTCCCCTACCCGTCAAACTACACAAGTCTACTGTAATACAGTCCTATGTAATTACAGTTCAGTTCTCTTCTTTAAATTCATTCTATATATAGTATACTTCAACTATATATTCTAACAATCATGTAATTTCCAATTACAATAGGGGGACAAGATATTTACCTCGATAAGCCCAAAATTATCCAAGTTTAATGTCGCTCCTGAGCAAGGTTTAGCTCCTACTCCGTGCGCTCCAACCCTCTCCAAACAACCCTTAGAAGTTCTACGCAACTTCTACTTAACACTTCAACCGACTTATGAAGGTTTTCTTTAGGGTTTCGGTTTGAGACACAAAGGACATAAGGTAGTATTTTCGGGCTCTACGCAAAGAGGTATCTTTGGAATACTACAAGGTATACGGCTAAGGTAATTTGGGTATAGTAACAATACTATGGAGAGTATTTCTACCAAGAGGGGGGGTATATTTATACGAGACAACACCACAAGGGGGGTGTATACCCCTCGGCCTACCCCACTAGGAGGGGGGTACTCTCGGCCAAGGGGGGAGGGACTCTCGGCCAAAGGGCCTTCTCAAAGGGGGAGGGGGAGGCTAGGACGAGAGCAACAAGAAGGGAGGGGGAGGATTTCTAAGACTTAGAACATTTTTAGGATGAATAAGTCTTCAAAAGGGGGGGTATTTATAGGTCAAGCAAAGGCCAACCAATGGCCAAGATCATGCCAAGTAGTAGGCAAGTGTAGGGCTAGGATGTACCCATGTGTACCTTATCCATCTACCCTACCAACCAACACAAAATATCCTACCAACTATATTGCCCAAATCGTCCAAAGGGACGCCCACAATTTCCGCCAATGAGAGGGTGCCAAGTGTCGCCCTCTCGTTGGTCCAACATGTTTCATCTCTCGGAAAAATCCGCAAAAATTAGAAATGACATAGCCGTAATTTACCCTTCGCAAGTTTAGTAAAACGTTTCGGCGAAAAATGACTCTAATCGGGTGTTGTGCACAAAAATAATCGGCCAAGCCTACTTTAAAGCCCAAACTTTTCTACGTACGTTCTTACGTACATACTCTGGAAATACGGGGTATAACACAAGTACTCATTACTCACGAATGAGGTTTCACACAAAATTCATTTAAGTCAAGTCTCTTATCTTTTAAGATCAAGTCTCTTAACTTCTAAAATTTATAAACCATTCTTTTTATCTCTCTTAAGCCGTTATACCCAACTTCCCATAAAGCTAGTATAACTCTTAGTCTTTTAAAAACCAAGCATTACTCTTCTGTTAAAAAAAATGATTCAGTATTCTTTTGAAATGCTTCAAGATCCTTATTATTCAGGCTTAAGTCACAAGACATTGCCGTAAGTATTATTCAGGCTTAAGTCAAAAGACATTGCCGTAATTATTATTCAGTTCACACACGTACGTCTACCGTACTATATATATATTTAAAATATCATGCTCAAGAGTATAGGAAGAATCACATACCTCGCGACGATTATCGACTATTAGTAAAACGCTCCACGGCTATAACCCGGCTAGCCTCGTCCACCTTTCAAGTAGTACATGCTACTCGCAGCACATTCAACCTATAAAGGTTATATTAGTCTACCAATGACTAGACTACTCTGTAGATTATTCTTCTGATGTGATTTCAGTTCAAGTCTTTTCTGTAATATCCTTCTATTACAGTTCAAATCTCTTCTATGAATCTTATATTCATTTATACAACTATAGTATGTAATTTCCAATTACAATAGAAGGTTAGGATTATTTACCTCGGTAAGCCCAAAATTATCCAAGTTTAATGTCGATCCTGAGCAACGTTTAGCTCCTCCTAAGTGCTCCACCGCTCCAAACAACCCTTAGAAGTTCTACGCAACTTCTTCTTAATACTACAACCAACTATGGAGATTTTCCTTAGGGTGTCGTTTAGTGACTGAAGGGACGTATCATAGTATTTATGGGCTTTTCGTATAAGTGTAACCTTGGAATACTACAAGGTATTTGGGCCAAGGTATTTTGGAATAGTAACTATACTTGGAGAGTATTTCTACCAAGGGGGGGTAGTATTTACGAGACCACTCAAGGTAGGGGGGGGTGTGCTACGGCTAGCACCACTAGGAGAGGGGGGGTACCCCTCGGCCAAAGGCCTCTCAAAGGGGAGGGTGCTCGGCCAGAGCTCTCAGAGAGAGGAAAGGGATTTCAAGACTTAGAGATTTGTGGAGTGGATGAAGAAGTCTTCAAAGGGGGGGGGGGGGTATTTATAGGTCAAGCAAAGCCAACCAATGGCCAAGATGAAGCCAAGTGCTATGCAAGTGTAGGGCCAAGATTTACCCAAGTACACCTTATCCATCTACCACCAAAATATCCTACCAACTACTTGACAAAAAAAAAAGCCACAAAAATCGTCCAAGGAAGCCCCATGTTTGCCTTCCATTGAGGGTGACAAGTGTCACCCTCCTGTTGGTCCAAAATATTCCATCTCTCGGAAAAATATGCAAAAATAATAAATGACATAGCCGGAATTTTCCCTTCGCAAAGTTTGAAAAACGTTTCGTCGGAAAACGACTCTTTTCGGTAGTTGTGAACAACATTTTCGGCCCTTGCCTACTTTAAGGCTTAAATTTCCTATGTACGTCCTCACGTACATACTCTGGAAATACGGGGTATAACAGGGTAAGGCACCAGTCGCGGGCCCGGGGTCGGGTCGTGACAATTTGATATCCTTGGCTTATTTTAAGAATGTTCAAGTTGGTTGAGTTAGGGAATTAACTCACTTGTTTAAAAGTATTAAGGATATCTTAGTTTCTAAAAGTTAAGAGACTTAAAGTATTTTACAAAGTATATGATACTTGTTTTGTTTGGAAAGTTTAAGTCTCTCAGTTATAAAGAGGAATGTAAGTATCTAAGGTATAAAGCTAGTATAACGGCTTTATGGAAAGTTGGTTATAATAGCTTTATGGAAAGTTAAAAAGAGTGGTTTACTCTAAGTAATGTAGTAATGATAAATGACTTGAAATAATGAAAGGAAAATTGATTTGAAGGCATCAATTGCTTAAGGTTTTAAAAGAAAGAAGTCACTTGGTTTAGAAACCTATAAATGTATTTCTAAAAGGTATTGTGACTTATCTTGAAAAGTAGATATGACTTGATACTACGTTTATTGGTATCTTGGAAGTGTTACATGAAAAAGAGTCATTTTAAAAGAGTAGAAGTACGTAGTACTTTGGGTTAAATTCCCGGATTTTTATATTGACATGTTAGTGCCTTAAGTAAACTAAAATGATAGTGTTTATGAACAATGCTAATAAGAAGTTAGGGGATTTCCTAATTTGCTTGTGTTATGTATGATAAGCCGGTAGTGCTTATGTTATGTATGATAGCCGTTTGAGCTAGGGATATATATTGTTCATTACGGGGTCATTCCCCGGGTTTGTGGCATTTGCATATTCCGTGGATTTGCTACCCATGATGCGAGGAATACCTCATGCGAGTCCGTAGGGCTTATGCGGGTGAAATAGTCCTATGCGGGGCGGACCAGTCCTATGCGAGGAAGTTACCTCATGCGGGTCCACACGACCTATGCGGGCGGAAATAGTCCCAGGAGTAGGATTGCTTAATGATGCTACGGGCGGGTGACCCTACTTTGATCATGAGCCTCCTATTTTTATGCAGTAAAGTATATACTTGTTACTCTCATTGTTAGTAAGGCACAGTGTACTGTAATTTGATTATCATACATGTCTCCAGCTTTATTTTAGACTTGGTACATATTGTGTACTGACCCCCTTTCCTCGGGGGGCTGCGTTCATGCCGTAGGTAGGGGTAAGCAGGTGGTGGATCCTCATTCTTAGGATCACTGATCAGGTGTCAGAAGCTCCATTTCTCCGGAGTCTTGTCTTTTGGTACGGTTTTCCCTGATGTTGTAGATATTATATACATTCAGGGGTATGGCGGGGCCCTGTCCCATCACAGTTGTTATTATTAGAGGTCTGTAGTCATATACTGTGGATTGGGTTGTAAGAACAAAGATGTAATGGTTTTTATTTTAGGTTATGTATATTTCCCGGAACGCAGCCTTATCGGCTAGCCTGTTGATATTTGTTGTTATATATTGTATGAGTTTTGTATGTTCCGCTGCTATTCTCTGATGTATACCTGTAAGGGGTTCCCAGGTAGGGCACCAGTCGCGGGCCCGGGGTCGGGTCGTGACACTTTGTATGAAGAAAGTGTAGACTCGCCGATTGGTTGGTTCAACGTAGGCGAGGTTCAGATAATTAGCCCGGACTTGATTCAGCGGGCTGTGAATAAGGCGAGGCTTATCCAGGAAAGATTATTAGTAAGCTCAGAGTCGATAAAAGCTTTATGCAGATAACCGACGTCGACACTTGGAGTTCAGGTTGGCGTTTTAGTATAAGCATTGTTGTGTGGCCACGTGTGGCATTATTGGTATATAGGGGTTGTAAAAGGAGACTATGTCGCTATCCATAAGTTTGACCCCAAAAGAACATTCGGGGACGAATGTTTCTAAGGGGGGAAGAATGTTACACCCCGTAATTCCAGGACATGTTTATAAGAACGTACGTAAGAACTCAAAAATGTTAAGATTTGAGACTAGTAAAAATTTATCGGAATTATGGAAATATCGAAAAACGTAATATTGCGACGAATGGGAGGGCGACACGTGTCACCCCCCCTTAGTTGGTCTTGGACGAAATGGACATGGGTGAAATGGTCATTTGACCAATATAGAGATGAACAAGTCTTGCTAGACTAGAGCTTGATAACATTGACTAAGTCAAGGCCACTTGGCTTGATCTTTTATTAAAATACATCCAAGCCACCCAATTGTGCTAATCTTGACCCTCCATTATGTTATTTAAACATACTAGTAGCAAGACAACGCTCTACACTTAGCAAAATTTCAAGAAAACTTGAAGAACACAAAGGGGAGCTCTCGGGTTTAGGGTTCCAAGAGAAGAAAAAAATTCGTTTGTTTTCCAATAATCTCCACACTTTAAACCAAGGTTCCTAAGGGTATTGTAAGGGTATCTCAATAGAAATATCCCGGAAAAGTGTCGTTTTTGTATTAGTCGCAAGGTGAAAACTTAGTCACTTTCCTAGGTTTGGATTGGGAATTGAAGGAAAGTTGTTTGTGATCTTCTAAGGGCTTCAAGTGGCGGATTGGAGTGTCAAGGAGAGGCTCTAAGTTGCTAGGGAGCGACTTCGGATCTTGAAGTTGGATTAAGGCTCGTCGAGGTAACAATCTTGTTCTCTTAAGTGTTATAAGATTACATATTGTTGTAGCCTTACATTTTAACTAGCATGAAGTATGCGTATTAAAGATTGATAAGTGTTATGGATATTGGAAGCCTAAATCCGAAATGACATTGTTAGCCATTTGAAATTGAAATACAATTTGGTCGATAATTAGAATCGTCGCATATTACCTACTTGAAGATTGTAGTAGTTATAATCGATTGTGGCTTGATAACATGTTATACTAAACAACTTGGATTAATAAGGAATTGGAAAGAAGATTTTGTGTTGTTGTACCTCAAATTGCCGAAAGTGACATTGTATTATGGACTAGTTTGATGTCAATTGTGGGGCGGAATTTTACACGTCTTGTAGGCGTGTAATCCCCTATTGTTAACTACATTGTTGAGCCTTAAATGTGGCGTGTTTGGTTATTGAATTCGGGCCTTGGAAAAGGTGTTACACCCCGTAATTACAGGACATGTTTTAAGAACGTAAGTAAGAACTCACAAGTGTTAAGATTTGAGACTTGTAAAAAAATTATCGGAAATATGAAATTGTCGGAAAATGTATTATTGTGACGAATGGGAGGGCGACATGTGTCACCCCCCTTAGAGATGCCTTGGACGAAATGCCATGGCTAAGATGGTCATTGACCATAGTCTTATATGACTAAAATCTTGCAACTTGAAGCTTGAGAAATTTGACTTGGTCAAAGGACCCACAAAGTCTTGATTTTTACTAAGAGCTTATCCAAGCCACCCAATTGTTCATATCTTGACCATCCAATGTGCTTTATATAACTACTAGTAGCAAGAGTGAGCCAACACTTAGAAAAATTTCACTAAAATTGGAAGAGCTCAAGAACATGCTCTCGGGTTCCCTCTCTTTGAAAAAGAAAAAAATTTGTTTCTTGTCCATTTAACTCCCCACTTTAAATCAAGGCTCTTATGTGTATTGTAAACATATCTCAATAGAAAAATCTTGGAAAAAGATAGTTTACGGGTTAGTCGCAAAACGAAAACCTAGTTGTCTTTCTAGGTTTTGTTGGAGATTTGAAGGATAATTGTTGGTGTTGTTCTAAGGGTCTCAACAAGCGGATTGAAGTATCTTGGAGAGGCTCTAAACTACTAAGGAGCGACTTCGGATTGGAGTTGGATTAAGGTTCATTGAGGTATAATCTTGTCTTTTAAAGGTGTTACAAGATTATATAATTATATTGTTGTTGTTAGCTTTACATGTAACTAGCATGAAGTTGTTATGTTGAAGTTTATAAGTATTATGGATTGCTTGTAGCTTAAATCCGAAATGTTATACAAGCCACTTGAAGATTGGATTACTAATTGGTCGTTTATTAGAAATCGTCGTGTCACTTATTTGAAGATTATGGTAGTTATAATCAAATGCGACTTGATATCATGTTCTGCTACCAATTTTGATTGAAATGGAAATTGGATAAGGATTGGTATTGTGTTATTCATTATGGCCGAAAATTGGACTAGTAGTTGTATTAGTTGTTATCGTTTGTGGGGCGGAATTTTACACGTCTAGTAGACGTGTAATCCCCTATTGATTAATTGCTTTGATTGTGCCTTAAATGTGGCGTGTTTGGTTATTGTATTCGGCCTTGAAAAAGGTGGCAAAGTGAGTAGAAACAAAGGAGGTGCTGTCCGATTTTCCGTAGAATTTAGCGACTTGACACTTATAATATTCTACGTTTGAAGAAAGGCTTTAATAGACGTATTGTGAATATTATAGGTTGACATACTACGGGCGGGACTTTTTACTTGGCAAGTGGTTTGACCCGGCGAGGTATGTAGAACTTTTCCTATCCTTTGAGCATGACTAGTTACACGTATATAGTACGGTGAGCGTCTGAGATCTTGATATCCTTTACTAGTTTATTGAATAGCCAAGTTGGGTGAGTTAGTAGTTTAACTCACTTCTTGGAAGTATTAAGGATGTCTAATGTTTTATTAAAGTTAAGGGACTTGAAGAGTTTTAAAGTATGAGATACTTGTTCCGTTTTAAACGTATAAGTCCCTTGGATAGGAAATTGTATATGACTAAGGTATAAAGTGAATATAACGACTTTATGGGGAGTTTGTTATATTGGCTTTATGGAAAGATAAATGGCTTGATTTAATGGAAGACAATTCGATTTTAAGGCATCAATTGCCTAAGGTTTTATAAGAAAAAGAGTCACTTGATTTAGAAACCTAACTTTACTTCTAATGGTGTTGATACTAGGATTAATAGTATCTTGGAAGTTTTCTACTAAAAAGAGTCATTTGTTTTAAAGAATTGAAGTACGTAGTACTTTGGGTTAAATTCCCGGATTTTTATAAAAGACATGCTAGTGCCTTAGGTAATACTAAAATGAGAGTGTAGATGAATAAGACTAATAAGAAGTTAGGGGGATTTCTAACTTGCTTATTTATTGTATGATGGCCGATTGAGATAGGGTAAGAGTATAAGTGAGGGGTAAACCCCCAAGACGCTATACCACCTTCTCCAGGATAAGAGTATAAATGAGGGGTAAACCCCCAAGACGTTATACCACCTGTTTTATTACCTTGGGGTAAGAGTATAAATGAGGCAAACCCCAACGTTATACCACCGCTTGAGGTAAGAGTATAAATGAGGGGTAAGAACCCTAAGACGTTATACCACCTGTTTCTATGGGTTCGCTACCCATGATTTGTTCGGGAGTCTCCTATTGTGATGTTGTACGTATTCTCTCGATTTACTCTCATTGTTAGTAAGGCACTGTGTACTGTAATTCTGTTATCATACATGTCTCCGGCTTTGTTTTAAACTTATGTTGTAATTACAGTACTTTCCAGTTTTACATACTTAGTACATATTGTGTACTGACCCCCTTCCTCGGGGGTTGCGTTCATGCCGCAGGGAAGGGTATGTAGGTGGTGGATCCTCATACTTAGGATCACTTATCAGACGTCAGAAGCTCCATTTATCCGGAGGCTTGTCTCATTTTGGTACAGTCTTTTCCCTGGTGTTGTAGATTTATGTACATTCAGGGGTATGGCGGGGCATGGTCCGCCACAATTATTATTCCTAGAGGTCTGTATTCACATATGTGGTGTCAGAAGAACCGATTATCTGATTGTACTTTTGAGTATGTTTATATTATGGAAGCGCCTTATCGCCAGCCCAGGATGTTATTATTTTCACATGTGTTTATGTTGTGTATGTTCATTGCTATTCTCGATGTATACGAACAGGTGCCCGTGTAGGGCACGATCGCGCCCGGGTCGAGTCGTGACAAAGTGGTATCGAGCGATTAGTCCTCGGAAAGTGTCTGGCATCGTGTCAGTAGAGTCTTGATTATCGGTGTGTTGTGCACCACATCTATAATCGGAGGTGCAGGACATTTAGGATTGGTTTCATTCTTCTCTCCGAGATCGTGCAAGAGAGTCGTCTTATTAGGTTGAATCCTCTCCGACCTAGTCTTATGAAATGATATGCCTCACGGAAGGCACCGGGGCCCGAAGGGCAAAGCGGCGGCGAGGCTGCTAGCGGTACTCAGAGGGTTACACGGGCTCAGGCACAGACTATACCTGAGGTAGTAGGCGAGTTCAGCCACGCCGGCAGTATTAGAGGAGCCGAGAGCGGCAGTAGCTCCAGAGGTTCCGGTACCAGAGCCTCCAGTTCCACAGCCAGCTGCTGAGTATAGAGACTACGGGGAACAGATCCGGTTGTTGACCAGTATAGTAGTCGGGCAGCGCCGACAGGAGCAGGCAGCCCACCCTAGAGCCGACAGTTTGCGGGTTAGGGACTTTCTGGGTTGTCATCCGCCCGAGTTTTATGGTTCGAGGTCAGAGGAGGATCCGCAGGAGTTCATTCGGCAGCTACAGCGGACCATGCAGGTTCTTAGGGCTTCAGAGACAGAGTCTGTTACACTAGCCTCTTACCGGTTACGCGATATTGCGTTGAACTGGTTTGAGTCGTGGTTGCTTTCGAGAGGTGATGATGCTCTTCCAGCTGTTTGGGAGGAGTTTGCAGAGGCCTTCATGGATCACTTTTTGCCTCCTGAGATGAGGAGAGCCCGGGTAGACAGATTCTTGACCTTGAGGCAGAACGGGAGGACTGTCAGGGAGTATAGCTTGGAGTTTGACTCCTTGGCCAGACATGCACATATTATTGTAGCTGACATGGCGGATAGGGTTCATCGTTTTGTGATGGGGCTTGACCGTCATATGATTACCGCATGCTTGGGTGTGGCTCTTCAGCCCGGTATGGACATCGCCCGGATGCAGGCCTATGCGCAGGGGATTGAGGATAGAGAGAGAGAGGACCAGATTGACTCAGGCCAGCCCAAGAGGGCGTGACATCGTGGTCTCAGGCGATTCGAGACTGACGGCCTCGGCAGCATCAGTCCACTTTCCAGCCAGCACAGAGTGCTCCTTCACGGTTTTCTGGCAAGAGGACTGATCAGCCAGGTCATTCAGGAGCAGGTCAGGGCTCCGGGACTTCGGGATTTCAGGGAGGCAGGAACCATCACCGATCGGGACCACCCACACCTCAGTGTGCTCGATGCGGTAGGTTTCACCAGGGCGAGTGTCGCAGAGCTTCGGGAGCTTGTTACTCGTGTGTCCAGCAGGGCCATTTGAGGAGGGATTGTCCGTCTAAAGCGGCGTGAGTGGGTACAGGCACCGGCGTGATCCGGCCGGGTCTTCTTCTCCTTCTGTGGTTATGCGCCCCGGAGGGCAGGGTACTCATGGAGCGGCAGGCCGCGGTAGGGGTCGTGGTGGTGGTTCGATTAGCGGTCCCGAACCGCATATATTCATTAGCCACCGGCGGGATCGTGAGGCTTCGACGCCGCCACGGTACATTATTGATTTCATCTTTGTACGTTTATGCTTGATAGATCCGAGTTATACCTTGTCCTATGTGTCCCCTCTTATTGCGGGTAGAATCGGGATAGAGCCGGAGTCGATAGAGCCTTTTGAGGTAGCTACGCCTATGGGAGATTCGGTGTTAGCTGAGCGGGTGTACAGAGGTTGTCTGGTTTATATTTACAGTCGTCAGACCCTTGCAGACTTGATAGAGTTAGAGATGACAAATTTTGATGTCATTATGGGTATGGACTGGTTGGCTTCTTGTTATGCCAACGTTGACTGTAGGGACAGGTTGGTTCGGTTCCAGTTTCCTGGCGAGCCGATTATCGAGTGGAAGCGGCAACACGTCGTCGAGGGTAGGTTTATTTCTTACCTCAAGGCTAGGAAGATGGTGCAGAAGGTACATCTATCATCCGTTCGTATTTGATACAGAGGCTGAGGTGCCGGTTCTTCAGTCAGTACCAGTGGTTAGGGAGTTTCCAGATGTGTTCCCAGATGATCTTCCGGGTATCCCTCCTAAGAGGGAGATTGAGTTTTGTATTGACACGTTGCCAGACACTCGGCCTATTTCCATTCCGCCATACAGGATGGCACCTGCTGAGTTGAGGGAGCTGAAGTACCAGCTGAAAGATTTGCTGGAGAAAGGCTTTATCAGGCCTAGTGTATCTCCCTGGGGAGCGTCGGTTTTGTTTGTGAAGAAGAAGGATGGGACGCTGCGTATGTGTGTTGATTACAAACAGCTGAATAAGGTAACCATTAAGAATAGGTACCCCCTCCCCAGGATTGATGATTTGTTTGACCAGTTGCAGGGTGTGAGGTGTTTCTCAAAGATAGACATGCGGTCTGGTTATCATCAGGTTCGAGTTCGAGAGGCAGATATCCCAAAGACTGCATTCAGGACCCGGTATGGGCACTATGAGTTCAGGGTTATGTCTTTCGGGTTGACGAACGCTCCAGCGGTATTTATGGATTTGATGAACCGGGTGTTCAAGCCATTTTTGGATACATTTGTGATTGTGTTCATTGATGACATCCTGGTGTATTCGCGGACAGATCAGGAGCATACAGATCACTTGAGGACGGTACTTGGGGTTCTCCGGAGCCGGCAGTTGTTCGCCAAGTTCTCCAAGTGTGAGTTTTGGTTGGCCGATGGCATTCCCGGCATATTATTGGGGCTGATGGTGTTCGGGTGGATACAGCAAAGATTGAGGCAGTCAAGTCTTGGCCGAGACCTACTACTCCGACCGAGGTGCACAGTTTCTTAGGGATGGCAGGGTATTATCGTAGGTTTGTGGAGCAGTTTGCTTCGATTTCAAGACCGCTGACTAGTCGACTCGTGGCGGCCAAGTTCCGATGGGCGAGGCTTGCGAGCAGGGTTTCCAGTTGCTGAAGGAGAGATTGACTACAACTCCAGTTCTTACTCTTCCTGAGGGGTCAGACGGGTACGTGATCTATTGTGATGCCTCGGGTATCGGGCTAGGGTGTGTTTTGATGCAGCACGTCAAGGTTATAGCCTATGCTTCCGGCGATTCTAAGCATGAGAGCAATTACCCTACCCATGACTTAGAGTTGGCCGCAGTTATTCATGCCTTGAAGATTTGGAGACATTATTTGTATGGGGTTCATGTGGATATTTACACAGACCACAATAGCCTCCAGTATATCTTCAGGCAGAGAGAGCTGAACTTGAGACAGAGACGGTGGTTAGAGTTGCTGAAAGACTATGATGTTGATATTCTATACCATCTGGGGAAAGCCAACGTAGTTTCTGATGCCTTGAGTTGTAGATCGATGGGGAGCCTGTCAGAGGTACAGCCAGAGAGACAGGACATGGTCCGTCAGATCCACCAGTTAGCGAGCCTTGGGGTTCGATTGATCGATACCGACGATAGCGGGGTACGGGTTCGTGAGGTTGCCGAGTCTTCCATCATTGATGAGGTGAAGAGGCGACAGTTTGAGGACCCAGTGTTGGTACGGTATAGAGATGCAACTCTTCGGGAGGAGAAGAGTCTATTCGAGGTAGCGCCTGATGGGGTGCTGAGATTTGAGGGTCGATTGTGTGTTCCCGATGTGTCAGGACTTCGTCAGCAGATTTTGGGGGAAGCACACAGTGCTCGTTATTCTTTTCATCCGGGGTCGACCAAGATGTACCATGACCTCAGATGTTTGTATTGGTGGGATGGCCTGAAGAGGGACGTGGCAGGTTTTGTTACCTGATGTCCCAATCGCCACAGTCAAGGTCGAGCACCGAGGCCCGATGGATTATTGCAGCTATTGAGATTCCGACTTGGAAGTGGGAGGTGATCAACATGGACTTTGTTACAGGTTACCTCGTACTCGGAGGAAGCACGACTCCATTTGGGTTATTGTTGGTCGACGAAATCACCCATTTCCTTCCATCAGACGGCGTTTGGTGAGGACTATGCCAGATTATACATCAGAGAGATTGTGAAGCTGCACAGTGTCCCTGTGTCGATTATATCTGATAGGGGAGCCCAGTTTACGGCTAACTTCAGAGGTCTTTCCGAAGGGTTTAGGGACACAGTGAGTCTCGGTCTGACATTTCATCCTCGGTGGCGACGCGGCGAGCGTACTATCCAGACACTTGAGGATATGCTGCGTGCCTGCGTGATTGATTTCAGGGGTAGCTGGGAGGATCATTTGCCTCTTGTGGAGTTTCCTTACAACAACAGCTACCATTCCAGTATACAGATGGCGCCATACGAGGCTTTATATGGGCGAAAATGTAGATCGCCGATTGGTTGGTTCGACGTGGGCGAGGTACAGTTAGTTGGCCCAGACTTGGTACAGTAGGCTGTGGATAAGGTGAAGCTTATCCAGGAGAGACTGTTAGCAGCTCAGAGTCGGCAAAAGTCTTATGCGGATAATCGGCGTCGGCATTTGGAATTTCAGGTAGACGATTGGGTCTTCTTGAAGGTGTCACCCATGAAGGGTGTGATGAGATTCGGTAAGAAGGGGAAACTCAGCCCATGGTACATTGGGCCCTACCAGATCGTCCGTAGAGTGGGAAAGGTTGCCTACGAGTTGGATCTGCCATCAGAGTTAGAGGCGGTACATCCGGTCTTCCATGTTTCTATGTTGCGGAAGTGTATCGGTGATCGGCGAGTTTTCCCTACTAGTGAGGTCCAGGTGGCAGAGGGGTTATCGTATGAGGAGAGTCCCATAGCGATACTCGATCGCCAGGTCAGGCGACTGCGGACCAAGGATGTAGCTTCCGTCAAAGTCCCGTGGAGAAATGATAACCGGGATGAGATGACTTGGAAAGCGGAGGAGGACATATTGAGGAAGTATCCTCACTTATTTCCTATGCCTTCAGGTAATTCATCTTCCCTTACTTGTCAGGTTTTAATTGAAGTATTTCTTTTGCTTAAATGCTATTATGTGGCCATGTGTGGCAGTATTGGTATGTCGGGGTTGTGAAAGGAACTATGTCGCTAATTGACTCCGAAAGAACATTCGGGGACGAATGTTTCTAAGGGGGGAAAAATGTTACACCCCGTAATTACAGGACATGTTTTAAGAACGTAAGTAAGAACTCACAAGTGTTAAGATTTGAGATTGTAAAAAATTTATCGGAAATATGAAATTGTCGGAAAATGTATTATTGTGACGAATGGGAGGGCGACATGTGTCACCCCCCCTTAGAGATGCCTTGGACGAAATGCCATGGCTAATATGGTCATTGACCATAGTCTTGTATGACTAAAGTCTTGCAACTTGAAGCTTGAGAAATTTGACTTGGTCAAAGGACCCACAAAGTCTTGATTTTTACTAAGAGCTTATCCAAGCCACCCAATTGTTCATATCTTGACCATCCAATGTGTTTTATATTACTACTAGTAGCAAGAGTGAGCCAACACTTAGAAAATTTTCACTAAAATTGGAAGAGCTCAAAAACATGCTCTCGGGTTCCCTCTCTTTGAAAAAGAAAAAAATTTGTTTCTTGTCCATTTAACTCTCCACTTTAAACCAAGGTTCTTATGTGTATTGTAAACATATCTCAATAGAAAAATCTTGGAAAAAGATAGTTTACGGGTTAGTCGCAAAATGAAAACCTAGTTGTCTTTCTAGGTTTTGTTGGAGATTTGAAGGATAATTGTTGGTGTTGTTCTAAGGGTCTCAACAAGCGGATTGAAGTATCTTGGAGAGGCTCTAAACTACTAAGGAGCGACTTCGGATTGGAGTTGGATTAAGGTTCATTGAGGTATAATCTTGTCTTTTAAAGGTGTTACAAGATTATATAATTATATTGTTGTTGTTAGCTTTACATGTAACTAGCATGAAGTTGTTATGTTGAAGTTTATAAGTATTATGGATTGCTTGTAGCTTAAATCCGAAATGTTATACAAGCCACTTGAAGATTGGATTACTAATTGGTCGTTTATTAGAAATCGTCGCATGTCACTTATTTGAAGATTATGGTAGTTATAATCAAATGCGACTTGATATCATGTTATGCTACCAATTTGGATTGAAATGGAAATTGGATAAGGATTGGTATTGTTTTATTCATTATGGCCGAAAATTGGACTAGTAGTTGTATTAGTTGTTATCGTTTGTGGGGCGGAATTTTACACGTCTAGTAGACGTGTAATCCCCTATTGATTAATTGCTTTGATTGTGCCTTAAATGTGGCGTGTTTGGTTATTGTATTCGGCCTTGAAAAAGGTGGCAAAGTGAGTAGAAACAAAGGAGGTGCTGTCCGATTTTCCGTAGAATTTAGCGACTTGACACTTATAATATTCTACGTTTGAAGAAAGGCTTTAATAGACGTATTGTGAATATTATAGGTTGACATACTACGGGCGGGACTTTGTACTTGACAAGTGGTTTGACCCGGCGAGGTATGTAGAACTTTTCCTATCCTTTGAGCATGACTAGTTACACTTATATAGTACGGTAGACGTACAAGATCTTGATATCCTTTACTAGTTTATTGAATAGCAAAGTTGGGTGAGTTAGTAGTTTAACTCACTTCTTGGAAGTATTAAGGATGTCTAATGTTTTATTAAAGTTAAGGGACTTGAAGAGTTTTAAAGTATGAGATACTTGTTCCGTTTTAAACGTATAAGTCCCTTGGATAGGAAATTGTATATGACTAAGGTATAAAGTGAATATAACGACTTTATGGGGAGTTGGTTATATTGGCTTTATGGAAAGATAAATGGCTTGATTTAATGGAAGGCAATTCGATTTTAAGGCATCAATTGCCTAAGGTTTTATAAGAAAAAGAGTCACTTGATTTAGAAACCTAACTTTACTTCTAACGGTGTTGTGACTTGCCTTGAAATGTAATTTGGACTTGATACTAGGATTAATAGTATTTTGGAAGTTTTCTACTAAAAAGAGTCATTTGTTTTAAAGAATTGAAGTACGTAGTACTTTGGGTTAAATTCCCGAATTTTTATAAAAGACATGCTAGTGCCTTAGGTAATACTAAAATGAGAGTGTAGATGAATAAGACTAATAAGAAGTTAGGGGGATTTCTAACTTGCTTATTTATTGTATGATGGCCGGTTGAGATAGGGTAAGAGTATAAGTGAGGGGTAAACCCCCAAGACGCTATACCACCTTCTCCAGGATAAGAGTATAAATGAGGGGTAAACCCCCAAGACGTTATACCACCTGTTTTATTACCTTCTTCAGGGTAAGAGTATAAATGAGGGGCAAACCCCCAAGACGTTATACCATCTGCTTCAGGGTAAGAGTATAAATGAGGGGTAAGAACCATAAGACGTTATACCACCTGTTTCTATGGGTTCGCTACCCATGATTTGTTCGGGAGTCTCCTATTGTGATGTTGTACGTATTCTCTCGATTTACTCTCATTGTTAGTAAGGCACCGTAATCGTAATCTGTTATCATACATGTCTCAGACTTTGTTTTAAACTTATGTTGTAATTACGCATTTTCCGCTTTACATACTTAGTACATATTGTGTACTCACTTTTCTCACGCCGCAGTGCGTTAAATCTTGCGAAAGTGCGTGGTGGATCCTCATACTTAGGATCACTTATCAGACTTCAGAAGCTCCATTTATCCGGAGGTTTGTCTCATTTTGGTACAGTATTTTCCCTGGTGTTGTAGATTTATGTACATTCAGGGGTATGGCGGGGCCCGGTCCCGCCACAGTTATTATTCCTAGAGGTCTGTATTCACATATGTGGTTGGGCTGTAATAACTGATTGTACAGTTGTACTTTTGAGTATGTTTATATTATGGAAGGCGGCCTTATCGGCTAGCCTGGGATGTTATTGTTTTCACATGTGTTTATGTTGTGTATGTTCCGCCGCTATTCTCTGATGTATACAACAGGTGCCTGTGTAGGGCACGATCGCGCCCGGTCGGGTCGTGACAAAAGGTGGAAAAGTATGTAGAAACAAAGGAAGTGCTGTCCGATTTTCCGTAGAATTTAGTGACTTTGCACTTAAAATATTCTACGTTTGAAGTTAGAAGTTAATAGACGTATTATGGTCATTATAGGTTGACATACTACGTACGACATATTGGACATAGCAAGTGGATTGAACCGAAGAGGTATGTGGAACTTTCTTATCCCTTGAGCATGAGTAGTTGTAAACGTATAGTACGGTAGACGTACGAGATTTAAATGAATTAAGTTTCATTTTATATCCTTGACTTGTTTAAAGGATGTCCAAGTTGGTTGTGTTAGAGAATTAACTCACTTGTTTTTTTTAAAGGATAGAAATGTCTTGGTTTCAAAAGCATAAAGTTGGTTAATAACTTTATGGAAAGTAAAAAAGAATGGTTTATTCTAATAAGGTAAACAAAGATTTCTTGACTTGAAAATGTATAGAATACTTGATTTGGAAAGTATTGATTCCTTGAGCTATTCTAAAGTTAAGAAACTTGATTACTAAAGTTAAGAGACTTGAAGTATTTTAAAAGTATATGATACTTGGTTTTTTTTGAAAGTATAAGTCTCTTGGTTATAAAAAGAATGTATTTGCCTAAAGTATAAAGTTAGTATAACGACTTTATGGGAAGTTGGTTATAATAGCTTTATGGAAAGATGAAAGAGTGGTTTACTCTAGTAATGTAAATAATGATAAATGACTTAAAATAAGAAAGACAAATGGATTTGAAGGCTTCAATTGCTTAAGGTTTTAAAGAAAGAAGTCACTTGATTTAGAAGCTTATAAATGTATTTCTAAAAGGTATTGTGACTTGTCTTGAAAAGTAGATATGACTCGATACTACGGTTATTAGTATCTTGGAAGTTTTATATGAAAAAGAGTCATTTTAAAAGAGTAAGAAGTACGTAGTACTTTGGGTTAAATTCCCGTATTTTTTATAATGACATGTTAGTGCCTTAAGTAAACTAAAATGAGAGTGTATATGAACAAAGCTAATAAGAAGTTAGGGGATTTCTTAACTTGCTTATGTTATGTATGATAAGTCGATAGTGCTTATGTTATGTATGATAAGCCGGTAGTGCTTATGTTACGTATGATAGCCGGTTGTGCTAGGTTATATATTCTTACGGGGTAGACCCCGAGTTACTACTTATTCCATGGAATTGCTACCCATGATGTGAGTGCGACGTTTGTACTCATTGCGGGCCCACCGGGCCCATGCGGGTGAAATAGTCCTATGCGGGTGAAATAGTCCCATGCGAGGCGGATGACCTCATTGCGGGTCCACATGACCTATGCGGGTGAAATAGTCCCAAGAGTAGGATTGCTTAATGACACTACGGGCGGGTGGCCCTACTTTGATCATGAGCCTCCTATTTTTAGGCAGTAAAGTATACTCTTGTTTAATCTCATTGTTAGTAAGGCACAGTGTACTGTTATTTGAGTTATCATACATGTCTCCAACTTTATTTAGACTTTATGATTTCATTATAGTACTTTCAGTTTCATATACTTGGTACATGTTGTATTGACCTCCTTCGGGGGGCTGCGTTCATGCCGCAGGTAGAGTATACAGGTTGCTGATCCTCACTCTTAGGATCACTGTTCAGCTGTTGAGAAGCTCCATTACTCCGGAGGCTTATCCTTGGTTCAGAATCCCTGGTATTGTCGGTTTTTGTACATTCAGGGGTATGGCGGGGCCCTGTCCCGTCACAGTTGTTATTCTTAGAGGTCTGTAGTCATGTCTTGTGGATTTGGGTTGTAGAGAAAAAAAAAGAAAAAAGGGAGTTGTACTATTTTATTATTGGATTATGTATTTTTTTATAAGTTGTGTATGTTCATTGCTATTCTACGATGTATACACGAAAGTGCGCCAGTGTAGGCACCGCCATGCCCGGGGTCGGGTCGTGACAATAGCTGAGAGGATTATTTTCCTCTTGTTGAGTTACGTACGATAACAGATAACCTTCCAGTATTCAGATGGCCCTGTATGAGGCCTTGTATGTAAGAAAGTGTAGATCGCCGGTTGGTTGGTTCGACGTAGGAGAGGTTCAGTTAATTGGTCCCGACTTGATTCAGCGGGTTGTGGATAAGGCGAAGCTTATCTAGGAAAGATTATTAGTAAGCTTAGAGTCAGCAGAAGCTTTTTACAGATAACCGACATTGACACTTGGAGTTGAGATTGACGTGTTAGTATAAGTATTGTTATGCGGCCAGGTGTGGCAAGTGTGATTATGTTAGGTGTAGTCAGGGAACTATGCCAATATCAGTTTAGATGTAACCTCGAAGGAACATTCGGGGATGAATGTTTCTAAGGAGGGGAGAATGTTACACCCCAAAATTCCAGAACATGTATATGAGAATAGACGGGAGAACACAAGACTTAAAAATTTGAACGAAAGAAAGAGTTGTAAATTCTAAGAAAAATCTTCCGAACCCCGGGAAGGAAAGTTGTTCGTTAAGGAGAATTGGATTCTCAAATTGTTATTTAAGACTTTTAAGAGTTTATCGAAATTATGGAATTTTATTTTTCAGAGTTGGATACGTGGGGCCACCCGAGAGATTTTACGTTTTTGTGGGGCCCACGAGGTTTCTGACATTTTGACCAATTATGGAAATTTTGGGAAACTAAATGTTATGGACCAATAGGAGGGCGACACATTTCACCCTCCACATGTATCATCTTGGACGAAATTGATGGCTAAGTGTAGCAAATGTTGGCTTGAGAAAAATGGACCAAGTCAAAGGGTCAATTGAGCTTGAGATAATTGACCACATCTTGACCTTCCATTTGGATTGATCCTAGCCCTTGATTTAATTATATATACTACTACTAGTAGTTGCAAGACAATTTAAGACTTAGAAAAAATCAAGAAAACTTTCTTGTTCTATAGAGAGCTCTCGGCAACAAGGTTTTTCCCACACAAAAGTTTTGCAATCTTGCTCCATAATTCCCAATATTCAAACCCAAGGTTCCTAGGGGTATTGTAAGGATATCTCAATAGAAAGATCCCGTAAAAACGACGTTTTCACGTTAGTCGCAAGGCGAAAACCTAAGGTGTTCTTCAACTTTGAAGTTGGAAATTGAAGAGAAGTTGGTTATGAGCTTCTAAGGAGAGCTTGGAGCGGATTGGAACATAAGAAGAAGAGCTAAAAGTTGCTAAGGATCAACTTGAAATCTTGGATAATATTTGGGCTTATTTGAGGTATAAATCTTCATCTTGCTATTATAATTGAATATTCCATGTTATGATAAGTTAGAAATGATCATGTGATATGTATTATGAAGATTGATAAGTGTTATGAAATTTTGGAAGCCTAAAATCCGAAACTAGCATGATTTGCTTTTAAGATTGTAATTCAATTTAGTTATTAGTTTTAGTCGTCGCATGTTATATAAAGAGGATATTATAGTTGTTAAAGTTGGTTGCGACTATATAACATGTTGGAACGAAAATATGGATTGAAAAAGAATTGGAATAGACTTTGCATTGTTGCTTATATTAGCCGAGAATGGCATTGACTATTGAATTACTTGGTATTAATTGTGGGGCAGAATTTTACACTTCCTGTAAGGCGTGTAATCCCCTTTGATTGGTTGATGTGTTGAGCCTTAAATGTGGCATGTTTGGTTATTGAATTCGGGCCTTGAAAAAGGTGGAAAAGTACGTAGAAACAAAGGAAGTGCTGTCCGATTTTCCGTAGAAATTGGTGACTTTACACTTAGAATATTATACGTTTTAAGCTAGAGGTTAATAGACGTATTATGGTCATTATAGGCTGACATACTACGTACAGCATATTGGAATTAGCAAGTGGATTGAACCGAAGAGGTATGTGGAACTTTTCTTATCTCTTGAGCATGAGTAGCTATAAATGTATAGTACGGTAGATGTACGAGATTTAAATGAATTTAGTTACATTTGATATCCTTGACCTGTTTAAGAATGTCCAAGATTGGTTGAGTTACAGAATTAACTCACTTGTTTTTAAAAGGTTAAAGATGTCTTAGTTCTAAAGCATAAAGTTATTATAACAACTTTACGAGAAGTTAAAAGAATGGTTTATTCTAATAAGGTAAACAAAGATTTCTTGACTTGAAAATGTATGGAATACTTGGTTTGGAAAGTATTGACTACTTGAACTATTCTAAAGTTAAGAAACTTGATTTCTAAAAGTTAAGAGACTTGAAGTATTCTGAAAGTATATGATACTTGGTTTTAAAAGTATAAGTCTCTTGGTTTCAAAAAGAATGTAATTGTCTAAAACATAAAGAGTTATAACGGCTTTATGGGAAGTTAGTTATAACGGCTTTATGGAAGGTTAAGAGAGTGTCTACTTGATTTATAGGCATGAGTTGCCTAGGTTGTGAATGTAGGAAGTTACTTAGTGTCAAAGCCTTGAAATGAATTTCTAAAGGTGTAGTAACTTGTTTTGAAAAGTAAACAAACCTTGATACTACGGGTGTTAGTATCTTTGGGTTTCTATATAAAGAGGGTTCTTTTAAAGGAACGGAAGTACGTAGTACTTTGAGTTAAATTCCCGGATTTCTAATAGCATGTTAGTGCCTTAAGTTAACTAAAATAAGAGTACATGATAATTAAGGCTAATAAGAAGTTAGGGGATGTCTTAACTTGCTTATGATAATTATGATAAGTCGGTGGGGCTTATGTTATGTGTGATAAGCCGGTAGTGCTTATGTTATGTATGATAGCCGGTTGTGCTAGTGATATATTGTTCATTACGGGGTCATTCCCCGGGTTTGTGGCATTTGCATATTCCGTGGATTTGCTATCCATGATGCGAGGAATACCTCATGTGAGTCCGTAGGGCTTATGTGGATGAAATAGTCCTATGCGGGGCGGACCAGTCCTATGCGAGGAGATTACCTCATGCGGGTCCATACGACTCCATGCGCGATATCATGCAAGGAAATTACCTCATGCGGGTCTATACAGTCTATGCGGGTGAAATAGTCCCAGGAGTAGGATTGCAGAATGATACTACGGGAGGATGACCCTAGGTTAATCATGAGCTTCCTGTTTTAAAACCGACAAAGTTTATTCTTATTTACTCTCATTGTTAGTAAGGCACAATGTATTGTTATTTGAGTTATCATACATGTCTCCACCTTTATTTTAGACTATTATGATTTAATTACGATGATTTCACATACTTGGTACACGCCAGTACGTATCTTGACCTCCTTCGAAGCTGCGTTCATCTTTGCGGTAGAGTTATACAGGTTGCTGATCCTCACTCTTAGGATCACTGTTCAGCTGTTGAGAAGCTCCATTACTCCGGAGGCTTATCTTTGGTTCAGATCCCTGGTATTGTAGGTTGTTGTACATTCAGGGGTATGGCGGGGCCCTGTCCCGTCACAGTTGTGATTCTTAGAGGTCTGTAGTCATATCTTGTGGATTGGGTTGTAAATAAAAAAAAGATGTAACTGTTGTTTTTGGGTTATGTATATTTCACGAAAGGTGGCCTTATCGGCTAGCCTGTTGATATTCTTGTCTAAGTATTTTATGAGTTTTTGTATGTTCTGCTGCTATTCTCTGATGTATACCTGTAAGGGGTGCCCAGGTAGGGCACCGGTCGCGGGCCCGGGGTCGGGTCGTGACAACAACTTTGATAAACAGGCAGAGAAAGCACTATCTCAGGAAGACTAATCCAGCGGGGGTCTCAATTGAATTG
The DNA here is from genome assembly GCA_029844215.1 of Przewalskia tangutica. Classification (NCBI taxonomy): domain Eukaryota; kingdom Viridiplantae; phylum Streptophyta; class Magnoliopsida; order Solanales; family Solanaceae; genus Przewalskia; species Przewalskia tangutica. The sequence goes on from CM056718.1 coordinate 114,840,554, forward strand.
GAAGAGGCTTGCAATAGCCCGCGTCATGCCGTGATATTAAATCAAGCGCTTCTCGGGAGGCAACTCGAGTTTGTAATAGCAGGATAGAGAAAACATAAGAAAAGTACAAAAAGTTGTCGTGCCACGACCTTAACTAAGGCGCCTGTTGGGGGCAACCTTATTATTTATGTTATAGTGTAATATTTTGTTCATATACCGGGACTAGGGAATGAGCGAAATGCAAAGCGAAAAAAAATCAAAAATTGTTTTTGCTCAGGTTTGTTAGATGTGCTGCGTGTGCACGTACATGTAACACAGATGAAATTGTTTTCCCATAGGATGAAATCCCTGTGATGGACCCACGATGCACATGCAAGCTAGTCTTCATAAATTGTTATAGGATGAATTCATCACGATGGACTCAGATACACATGCAGTGTCGATCCTAATAAAATTAATGTGGTATAAATTCCTCCCAATGATGCACATGCAGTGCGGGTTGTAAAAACTTATGCAGAATAAAAACCCTACGATGCAGATTCAACACAATCAGAGAAAAAAATCTAGAGAGATGAATATTATGCGATGGACCCGTGACACAGGTCCAACGCATGTCATGCGCGATTCGAAAAAATCTAAAGAAACGAATAATGTGTGATGGACCCATGACACATGTCCAACACGGGTCATGCTCATAGAGTCTCTCTCAAAAAAACATCTCCAAACCTCCGTTCAACCCCTTTTCAACTTAAGAACTTCTATCCACCATCTATTAACACCAACTAGGTAAGAAATCTTCACTCCAATTCATTAGTTCTTGAATTTTAAGTGTTTGAAAAAACTTAGGGGTTTGGGTTTGAGAGAATTGGGGTGGGGTTTTGGTATTGTATAATGATAATTATTTATGCATGTTGTTAAAGGAAAGGAGGTGATTCCTATAACAATTTGGAGTGGTTCACCTCCCTCTATTATTTTCTAAATCTTGAGGATGATTCTATGCCCACAAAGTGTTCGTAAAAATGCTTGAACCGAAATTATTATGCAATTGTGAAGTATTGAGTAGCATTGTACCATTAAATGATTGCATGAACCCTTGGGTACCTATTTGGGCCAAAATTTGAAAGATTGATGAAAATATTGAATGTGGGCAAATTTATCCCAAGTCCTAAAACATGAACTTTTTTTTTGTTTTTCAAATAGTATAGGATTAGTTAACTTCTTCATTTTTTTTTCTAACATAGTTTGAAATAAGTGTGGGGTTGGTTTACCGACGGTTTAAAATAAGTGTGGGGTCATTTCACGACCCCTTTGATTTTGAATTGAACTCATAAGTTGGTTTGAGTTTTTGCAGGAAAGATGGTAAATTCAAGAGGCAAAGGAAAAGTTGTCGTTACTTTATCCCAGGGGGCCAAAAGGGGCCTCTATACGAAACCATCGACAAGAGAGAGCAAGAAATCACAGTCAGCATGAAAGAAGCCAACTGTCCATGTTTTTCAGGCTTCTACCTCGAGGCCTCGCCCCCACATACAGGGTGAAGGAGAAGGGGATGAATGCTATAAAAAATTGATTTGTCAGGGGGATATGTCCATGAGCATGCCATCAATCCAGACACCTTGAGGCGCCAGTGACCTATTATCTTTCACAAGATTATTTGATGCAAGTAAGGAGGGGTGTTTGTGGGTAAGTGGGTCAGGTTTTGTTTATATTCGGGTTGACCCGAAATTGGATGCCAAAGTAGGGGGTCTCGGGTTCTCATCTTGGCCGGGCAGTGTGGTGTTTGGTGGCTATTTCGGGTAGTTGTGTTTTGAATCGGGATTAGGCATTTTGTGGAGTTGTCACGGGTGTGTTGAGGGCCAGGGTGATGATCGGGACTTGGTCGTTTGGTGGTGGGAAGTCCACGGAAATGAACCGAAATAGTGAGGTCTCGACAAGGTTGGTTTTGGTGGACTATTTGTTGTTGTCGGGCTTGGAAGGTTGGATACGTATGGTCTCTGGTAGTGAAATTTATAGTGGATGTTAGGGAAATATTTTGGGACATGGTGGTGCAAGGATTGAAGTGGTTTGGATGAGGGATGAACACGTAATGCGAGGTGTAAGTCCGAGTACACACCAAGTGTAGGATGTTTGATTTGGTGAAGTGTTTGGTCGATGTAGTTTAAGTGAGGTGCGGTCGATATGTCAAGGACATGGACACGGGGTTTTAATTCCCAAGTTGAAACCAAGATAAAGGTGACCAATTTCATAAGAACTTGGTCGGGGTTGCTAAGTAAAAGCCCGAATACAAATCAAGTACGTGTTACACCCCGTAATTCCAGGGCACATAAGTGAGAACGTAAGTAAGGAAATAAGATTTGAATGTTGAAAGGAAAGTATATTTACATTTTCTATATGGAATAATTTTGGATACAACAAATGTGACGACGAGAATTAATATTAGTGGTTGAATTCTTTCCAAATGGATATATGGACTTAGTATTGTATTATGAAGTCTTGGCATTGATAATATGGGGTTCGCCGAAAATTTCACAATTTTGTGGGCCCATCGAAATATTAAGAATTTTGGGCTAAGTATGGAATTATTATTGTGAAGAGAATTATGAGCGAATTAGAGGGTGACACGTGTCCCTCCCACTTGTGTAACAAAGCTCTAATTATTATATGTATTGCTAGATTGGCTATGTGTGGGAGATATTATTGTGAAGAGAAGACAAGTGGGCAAGTGGGTCTACAAGGGTCCCCCTCCACTTGTCTTGTAAATGCTCCACTTGTATATAGATATACATTGCAAGACTTAGGCTCATAATATCTTCATCATCCAAACCTCTCTTATCTCTTCCTTAGGCTTCAAATTTTGAAATCTCCATAGCCAAGAAGAACAAGATTAGGTTATTTTTCAAGATTAAGCACTTTAACCAAGTTCTAAGCCAAGTTAACTTTCCAAAACAGTGGACACGGTTTTGGTCGAGATTTTGCCTTGAAACCCTAAGCTTGGAGATGAACTTTTTGGAGGGAAAACAAGAAATCAAGATGGTTACAAGCTTGTAGAGGATACATGTGTGTTATTGTAACTTGAAGAAGTGGCGCAAAGGGAAAAGCAGTGAGTCGTGTAATGTGGACTGTTTTGGCTAAGATTAAGGTAGCTCTTCTTCCTCTTGAAGTAATTGGAAATTACATGTTGTTATAGTTAAGGGATGAACTTGTGTTAAGTGAAATGGAGAATAAGAAATACATGTCACAGTTTTGGCATGTTAGCTGAATTGTTGGACAGTTTTGTATATATTGGATTCGTTGGTTGTTGTTGTTATTATCGTCACTAAGTGCATGTTATATTGAAGGAAATCTTGTTATTGAAAGTTGAAATGGTTTATATTAAAGTGTTGAAACTTGAATTGGATTATAAGGCATTATGAAAAGGGTTTTGGATTGTTGTGTTGGCCGAAACTATCTTAAAACTGTTGGATATTGTCGTGCTATTTTAGGGGCTGTTTTATACGTGTATAAAGCTGGAAATTAAGTTACCATTATGCATGTTTAAATGTGGTAATTTCTTGTTACACCCCGTATTTGCAGGACATGTTGTAAAAACGTACGTAAGAACTCATAGGTGTCAAGATTTGAGACTTGTAAAATTTTAGCGGAATTATGAAATTGTCGGAAAACGTCTTATTTTGACGAATGGAAGGACGACACGTGTCACCCCCCTTATAATGCCTTGGTCGAATTTAGGCATGGCTAATATGGTCATTTACCATAAGATGACTAATGTCTTGCAAGTTGTGGCATGAGAAAGTTGACTAAGTCAAAGGTCAATTAGTCTTGATTTTTAGTAAGACTTCATCTAAACCACCTATTTGGTTACATCTTAACCCTCCATGCCCCTTTATTACACTACTAGTAGCAAGAGTGTGTCATTACACTTAGAAAAATTTCCACAAAAATTGAAGAACATAGAGGGAGGCTCACGGGTTCCTCTTGGAAGAAAAGGAAAAATCTTTGATCCTTGTTCTTTTAGCTCCCCACTTTAAACCAAGGTTCATGAGTGTAATGTAAGTGTATCTCAATAGAAAAATCCCGGAAAAAGAGAGTTTTCGATATTAGTCGCAAAGTGAAAACCTAGTGACTTTCTAGGTTTTGGATTGGAAGTTGAAGGAAAGTTGTTGGTATGGTTCTAAGGGTCTCAACAAACGGATTGAAGTGTCTTGGAGAGGTTCTAAACTACTAAGGAGCGACTTCGGATTGGAATTGGATTAAGAATCGTTAAGGTATAATCTTGTCTTTTAAATGTATTACAAGATTGTATATTTATATTGTTGTTGATAGCTTTACGTGTTGCTAGAATGAAGTTGATATGTAGAAGTTTATAAGGATTGTGGATTGATTGTAGCCTTGGAAATCCGAAATGTAATGTAAGCCATGTTAAGTTGGATTTCAATTTAGTCGTTATTAGAATCGTCGCATGTTACTTACTTAAGGATTATGGTTGTTATAATCAAATACGACTTGATATCATGTTATGCTACCAATTTGGATTGAAATGGAAATTTGATAAGAATTGGTAAGGTTGAACTCAAGGTGGCCGAATTTGGACTTTTAGTTTGTTTTTCAATTGTATTGGACTACTTTCTAAATTGTGAGCCAATTGGGGTTGTTTAGTTTTTATTTGTATTGGAGTACCTTATAGAAATTGTGAGCCAATTGGGGCTATTTGGTTATTGTATTCGGCCTTGAAAAAGGTGGCAAAGTAAGTAGAAACAAAGGAAGTGTTGTCCGATTTTCCGTAGATTTTGGCGACTTAGCACTTAGAATATTCTACGTCTGAAGTAAGAGGTTAATGGACGTATTGTGACCATGATAGGTTGAGGTACTAAGTATAGCGTATCCTACTTGAAGAATGGAGTAGCTCAAGGTTGATGTACTTTGGAGCATTTTGCTACTTGTCGACAATCGTCGCGAGGTATGTGAACCTCTTCCTTCTTTTGACATGATTCTATGTATGGAATATACGTGTAGTACTATTTCATGATTCCTTCTACCCTTAGAAGTTAAGAGGTATGTATGTTGATTTACTCTACGAAAAGGTTATGTCTAAGTTATCCTAAGTTCTTACCAAGTCTTATGGGGGATGTTGGTAAGAGTCGTTAGGGGGTATTTGGAGCCAAGTTGACTTGGCTAATTTACGGCACGAATGAGAATAAGTATCGAACAAGCCATTGCAGCGTTAGTAAAGGAAAATGTAATGACAATTAATTATGTTAAAACAAGTAGAATTCTCCATCTGCATAGAAGCTAAGATAAGACAAAATTGTATTACATTTTCTAGATCATGGCTACTTGATTAAGATCGTTATAAATAAGCAGAACTTATTCACAACGCACCAAAGTATATGTTACTTAATTTATAAGGATTTACGTATGAAGTTTTAAGACTATGGACCTCAAATTGTTAAAAGGTTAAGGGACTTTATTTTTCAAGTTATGAGACTTGATTCTTAAAGGAAGAAATGAATAGATTTAAAAGTATAGAATACTTGATTTGGAAAGTATTGATTTCTTGCCATTCTAAGTTAAGAAACTTGTTTTCTTAAAAGATAAGAGACTTGAAGTATTTTGAAAGCTATGTGATTTGAATTGAAAGTATAAGTTTCTTGGTCATAAAAGGAATGAATTTGTCTAAGACATAAAGAGTTATAACGGCTTTATGGGAAGTTGGTTATAACAACTTTATGGAAGATTAAAAGAATGGTTTTCTTCAGTAATGTAAGCAACGAAATGATTTGAAATAAAGAAGGGCAAATTGTTTTAAAGGTACCAATTGCTTAAGGTTTCAAAGAAAGAAGTCACTCTATTTAGAAGCCTATAAATGTATTTCTAAAAAGCATTGTGACTTGTCGTGAAAAGTAGATATGACTTGATACTACGGTTATTAGTATCTTGGAAGTTTTATTTGAAAGAGAATCATTTTAAAGGAGTAGAGGCACGTAGTACGTTGGGTTAAATTCCCGGATTTTATAATGACATGTTAGTGCCTTTAGTAAACAAAAAAAAATGAGTGTATATGAACAAGCCAATAAGAAGTTAGGGGATTTCTTAACTTGCTTATGTTATGTATGATAAGTCGGTAGTGCTTATGTTATGTATGATAAGCCGATAGGGCTTATGTTATGTATGATGGCCGGTTGAGTTAGGGTAAGAGTATAAATGAGGGGTAAACCCCCAAGACGTTATACCACCTTCTTCAGGGTAAGAGTATAAATGAGGGGTAAACCCCCAAGACGTTATACCACCTGTTCCGTGGATTTGCTACCCATGATGCGAGGAATACCTCATGCGAGTCCTTATGGGCTTATGCGGGTGAAATAGTCCCATGCGTGCGGTAGTCACCTATCGAGGAATACCTCACGCGAGTCTTTATGGGCTTACGCGGGTGAAACAGTCCCACGCGGTAGTGCACCTATGCGAGGAATACCTCATGCGGGTCCACAGGACCTATGCGGGTGAAATAGTCCCAGGAATAGGATTGCTTATCGATGCTACGGGCGAGGGACCCTGTTTTGATCATGAGCCTCATATTTATATGCAGTATACCTTTATGGGCAGACTTATGTGATTTTATCGCGTCCCAGATTGGGCCGACAGTATAGGCGTTCCTCCATAAAGGGACGGATTGGATTATGCAAGATACGTAAGTTATATGTTTATGAACTTGATGAGTTTTCTTAAGTAAGTACGTAAGAATTTGACTATACTTTTATGGAAAAATGGGAAAAGATAATAAGGTACGATTAAGTTCACGAGATGAAAATGACACGGTAGGATCTGGTATTTACCCTTTCTTTATACTTGCCCTGTCATTCTTTAGTACAGTTATGATTTGTCATTGTACTTTATTTTCTGTTCCATATTCTGCACTGTTGTTATGCGACTTTTTCGGGGCTGCGTTAAATGTCCGCAGTTTAGGTACACAATTGTGGATCCGCGAGCTTAGGATCTGGTTCAAAGATTTTCATGGCTCCAATGTTCGGAGTTGTCATGGCTTTGTATATTCGAAGTGCAGCGGGGCCTTGTCCCGCCACAGTGGTTATGTTAAAACTCTTAGAGGTCTGTAGTCACATGTTGTGGGTCAGTTTGTAAAAGAAAGGAGGCAACTGCTTCGGTTGTATTTATATATATGTACTGGAAGGTAGCCCTATCGGCTAACCTGTTGTATTACTTCCGACGTTTTATTTATAAGTTTCATGTATGTTCCGCTGATTTTCTCTGATGTTTACCTGTAAGGGTGCCTGTAGGGCACGACCGCGTCCCGGTCGGTCGTGACAAAAGTGGTATCGAGCGATTAGTCCTCGGAAAGTGTCTGGCGCATCGTGTCTAGTAGAGTCTTGATTATCGGTGTGTTGTGCACCACATCTATAATCGGAGGTGCAGGACATTTAGAGTTGGTTTCATTCTTCTCACTCGAGATCGTGCGATGAAGTCAGTATTGTTAGGGTCGTCCCTCCCTAACAAGTTATGTTGATTGCAGCTACGAGAAAGGCAGCAGTGACCCAGGAAGGACTATGTGGATTGCGTATCCAGGTTGGTAATGATTTTAGTATAGTTGGTATTGTGACATACATCTATACGGAGTTATGTATGAGGGTCAGACGCGTGTTGCCTAGAATGATGTTAGATTTCCAGGAATTGGTAAAGACTAACTAGATACCGGGAAGGTATGGAATAGTTAATGAATTCTCGCCAAGATCTTATGTTTTATTTGAGATGATTGGGAAAGGATGAGCTGTCTGATAGGGTAGTGAACCCTTAAGAAGCCATGTTAAGGAACCTAGCGGAATGTCATGTTAATAGATTAAGCTGCGTAGTAGGCTTAAGAGAATTGTACGGATGAGGTCCGTATAGAGTAAGTAATGGTTGTGGTGATCGAGACAACATGGCTTTGGTTTTATGAGAAGTTTTTGTACCCGCATCGGGATCGTAAGGTAGGCTTGGTGCATGGAAATTGCGAGCCTAAGAATATTGATTACTGCCGAGACCTTAGGTATATAAGGCTTTCTCTGGCAATAAGATTTTAAGTCAGACCAAGGATAAGAGTTAAGTGCGACGCTGAGTCGGGTTAAGGACCTGTTACGGGTCTCCCCATGGCCTGGAATGGAGTGGGATCAGTTGGTAGTAGTTCCGCTATGTGACGGGGTCACGGGGGCGCAAGGCCCAAGTCTAGTTAATTGTTTTACGAGTTCGTGGACGCGTTCCACCGGAACCAGGTCATGAAAGCCGGAAATGGTCGTATTTTTGTCTTAAAGAGTGACTCCAAAGATTAGTGGCCAGAATCGGTATGGAAGTTATGTATGTATGCTAGTATGAGTTGGAATTACGGAAAGAGTACGGCCAGTACGATGGATAGCAACCAAGTGTAAAGGAGTAGAGCCTGAATCCATAAGAACCTTTTGAGGAAACTACACCCGTAAGTGCGTGGGGCGGTAGTTGAGTGGGAATATGAGGTTTTCCCGATGATGATACAGTCGTCAGACTCTAGTAGACCTAGTGGTGAAGATTATGACATACTTTGAGGTCATTATAAGTATGGGCTAGTTGGCCTCGTGAGTGCCAAGGTTGACATCTTAGTATAAATATTGTTACGTGGCCATGGGTGGCGTATGTAGTAAGAAGGGTGTAGTATAAGGAAACTATGTCGCGCTTTAATTAGATTGGACTCCGAAAGAACATTCGAGGACGAATGTTTCTAAGGGGGGAAGAATGTTACACCCCGTATTTGCAGGACATGTTGTAAGAACGTACGTAAGAACTCATAGGTGTCAAGATTTGAGACTTGTAAAATTTTAGCGGAATTATGAAATTGTCGGAAAACGTCTTATTTTGACGAATGGAAGGACGACACGTGTCACTCCCCTTATAATGCCTTGGTCGAATTTAGGCATGACTAATATGGTCATTTACCATAAGTCTTGGATGACTAATGTCTTGCAAGTTGTGGCATGAGAAAGTTGACTAAGTCAAAGGTCAATTAGTCTTGATTTTTAGTAAGACTTCATCTAAACCACCCATTTGGTTACATCTTAACCCTCCATGCCCCTTTATTACACTACTAGTAGCAAGAGTGTGTCATTACACTTAGAAAAATTTCCACAAAAATTGAAGAACATAGAGGGAGGCTCACGGGTTCCTCTTGGAAGAAAAGGAAAAATCTTTGATCCTTGTTCTTTTAGCTCCCCACTTTAAACCAAGGTTCATGAGTGTTATGTAACTGTATCTCAATAGAAAAATCCCGGAAAAAGAGAGTTTTCGATATTAGTCGCAAAGTGAAAACCTAGTGACTTTCTAGGTTTTGGATTGGAAGTTGAAGGAAAGTTGTTGGTATGGTTCTAAGGGTCTCAACAAACGGATTGAAGTGTCTTGGAGAGGTTCTAAACTACTAAGGAGCGACTTCGGATTGGAATTGGATTAAGAATCGTTAAGGTATAATCTTGTCTTTTAAATGTATTACAAAATTGTATATTTATATTGTTGTTGATAGCTTTACGTGTTGCTAGCATGAAGTTGATATGTAGAAGTTTATAAGGATTGTGGATTGATTGTAGCCTTGGAAATCCGAAATGTAATGTAAGCCATGTTAAGTTGGATTTCAATTTAGTCGTTATTAGAATCGTCGCATGTTACTTACTTAAGGATTATGGTTGTTATAATCAAATACGACTTGATATCATGTTATGCTACCAATTTGGATTGAAATGGAAATTTGATAAGAATTGGTAAGGTTGAACTCAAGGTGGCCGAATTTGGACTTTTAGTTTGTTTTTCAATTGTATTGGACTACTTTCTAAATTGTGAGCCAATTGGGGCTGTTTAGTTTTTATTTGTATTGGAGTACCTTATAGAAATTGTGAGCCAATTGGGGCTGTTTGGTTATTGTATTCGGCCTTGAAAAAGGTGGCAAAGTAAGTAGAAACAAAGGAAGTCATCCGATTTTCCGTAGATTTTGGCGACTTAGCACTTAGAATATTCTACGCCAAGTAAGAGGTTAATGGGCGATTGTGACCATGATAGGTTGAGGTACTAAGTATAGCGTATCCTACTTGAAGAATGGAGTAGCTCGGTTGATGTACTTTGGAGCATTTTGCTACTTGTCGACAATCGTCGCGGGTATGTGAACCTCTTCCTTCTTTGACATGATTCTATGTATGGAATATACGTGTAGTACTATTTCATGATTCCTTCTACCCTTAGAAGTTAAGAGGTATGTATGTTGATTTACTCTACGAAAAGGTTATGTCTAAGTTATCCTAAGTTCTTACCAAGTCTTATGGGGGATGTTGGTAAGAGTCGTTAGGGGGTATTTGGAGCCAAGTTGACTTGGCTAATTTACTACGAATGAGAATAAGTATCGAACAAGCCATTGCAGTGTTAGTAAAGGAAAATGTAATGACAATTAATTATGTTAAAACAAGTAGAATTCTCCATCTGCATAGAAGCTAAGATAAGACAAAATTGTATTACATTTTTTAGATCATGGTTACTTGATTAAGATCGTTATAAATAAGCAGAACTTATTCACAACGCACCAAAGTATATGTTACTTAATTTATAAGGATTTACGTATGAAGTTTTAAGACTATGGACCTCAAATTGTTAAAAGGTTAAGGGACTTTATTTTTCAAGTTATGAGACTTGATTCTTAAAGGAAGAAATGAATAGATTTAAAAGTATAGAATACTTGATTTGGAAAGTATTGATTTCTTGCCATTCTAAGTTAAGAAACTTGTTTTCTTAAAAGATAAGAGACTTGAAGTATTTTGAAAGCTATGTGATTTGAATTGAAAGTATAAGTTTCTTGGTCATAAAAGGAATGAATTTGTCTAAGACATAAAGAGTTATAACGGCTTTATGGGAAGTTGGTTATAACAACTTTATGGAAGATTAAAAGAATGGTTTTCTTCAGTAATGTAAGCAACGAAATGATTTGAAATAAAGAAGGGCAAATTGTTTTAAAGGTACCAATTGCTTAAGGTTTCAAAGAAAGAAGTCACTCTATTTAGAAGCCTATAAATGTATTTCTAAAAAGCATTGTGACTTGTCGTGAAAAGTAGATATGACTTGATACAACGGTTATTAGTATCTTGGAAGTTTTATTTGAAAGAGAATCATTTTAAAGGAGTAGAGGCACGTAGTACGTTGGGTTAAATTCCCGGATTTTATAATGACATGTTAGTGCCTTTAGTAAACAAAAAAATGAGTGTATATGAACAAGCTAATAAGAAGTTAGGGGATTTCTTAACTTGCTTATGTTATGTATGATAAGTCGGTAGTGCTTATGTTATGTATGATAAGCCGATAGGGCTTATGTTATGTATGATGGCCGGTTGAGTTAGGGTAAGAGTATAAATGAGGGGTAAACCCCCAAGACGTTATACCACCTTCTTCAGGGTAAGAGTATAAATGAGGGGTAAACCCCCAAGACGTTATACCACCTGTTCCGTGGATTTGCTACCCATGATGCGAGGAATACCTCATGCGAGTCCTTATGGGCTTATGCGGGTGAAATAGTCCCATGCGGGCGGGTACAGCCTATGCGAGGAATACCTCATGCGAGTCCTTATGGGCTTATGCGGGTGAAACAGTCCCATGCGGGCGGGTACAGCCTATGCGAGGAATACCTCATGCGGGTCCACAGGACCTATGCGGGTGAAATAGTCCCAGGAATAGGATTGCTTATCGATGCTACGGGCGAGGGACCCTGTTTTGATCATGAGCCTCATATTTATATGCAGTATACCTTTATGGGCAGACTTATGTGATTTTATCGCGTCCCAGATTGGGCCGACAGTATAGGCGTTCCTCCATAAAGGGACGGATTAGGTTATGCAAGATACGTAAGTTATATGTTTATGAACTTGATGAGTTTTCTTAAGTAAGTACGTAAGAATTTGACTATACTTTTATGGAAAAATGGGAAAAGATAATAAGGTACGATTAAGTTCACGAGATGGAAATGACACGGTAGGATCTGGTATTTACCCTTTCTTTATACTTGCCCTGTCATTCTTTAGTACAGTTATGATTTGTCATTGTACTTTATTTTCTGTTCCATATTCTGCACTGTTGCATCGACTTTCGGGCCGTTCATGTCCGCAGGTTTAGGTACACAGTTGTGGATCCGCGAGCTTAGGATCCTGGTTCAGCATTTTCAGATGGCTCCAATGTTCTGGAGTTGTCATGGCTATGTATATTCAGGGGTACGGCGGGGCCTTGTCCCGCCACAGTGGTTATGTTAAAACTCTTAGAGGTGCAGAGTCACATTTTGTGGGTCGATTTGTAAAAGAAAGGAGGCAATCGCGGTTGTATTTATATATGTCTTGGAAGGTAGCCATTCCGGCTAACTTTGTCAGACATTCGACGTTTTATTTATAAGTTTCATGTATGTTCCTCTGATTTTCTCTGATGTTTACCTGTAAGGGTGCCCAGGTAGGGCACCAGTCGCGGTCCCGGGGTCGGGTCGTGACAAAAGTGGTATCAGAGCAGTTAGTCCTCGGAAAGTGTCTACTGCACCGCGTCTAGTAGAGTCTTGATTATCGGTGTTGTGCACCACATCTATAATCAGGAGGCTGCAGGACATTTAGAGTTGGTTTCCATTCTTCTCACTCTGAGATCGTGCGATAGAGATGTATTGTTAGGGTCGTCCCTCCCTAACAAGTTATGTTGATTGCAGCTACGAGAAAGGCAGCAGTGACCCAGGAAGGACTATGTGGATTGCGTATCCAGGTTGGTAATGATTTTAGTATAGTTGGTATTGTGACATACATCTATACGGAGTTATGTATGAGGTCGACGCGTGTTGCCTAGAATGATGTTAGATTTCCGTGAATGGTAAAGACTAACTAGATACCGGAAGGTATGGAATAGTTAATGAATTCTCGCCAAGATCTTATGTTTTATTTGAGATGATTGGGAAAGGATGAGTCATGCGATAGGGTAGTGAACCCTAAGAAGCCATGTTAAGGAACCTAGCGGAATGTCATGTTAATAGATTAAGCTACGTAGTAGGCTTAAGAGAATTAGCGGATGAGGTCCGTATAGAGTAAGTAATGGTTGTGGTGATCGAGACAACATGACTTTGGTTTTATGAGAAGTTTTGTACCCGTCATCGGGGATCGTAAGGTAGGCTTGGTGCATGGAAATTGCGAGCCTAAGAATATTGATTCCTGCCGAGACCTTAGGTATATAAGGCTTTCTCTGGCAATAAGATTTTAAGTCAGACCAAGGATAAGAGTTAAGTCGCGACAGAGTCTGTTAAGGACTCACGGTCTCCCATGGCCTGGAATGGAGTGGGATCAGTTGGTCGTAGTTCCGCTATGTGACGGTCACGGGCGCAAGGCCCAAGTCTAGTTAATTGTTTACGAGTTCGTGGGACGCGTTCCACCGGAACCAGGTCATGAAAGCCGGAAATGGTCGTATTTTTGTCTTAAAGAGTGACTCCAAAGATTAGTGGCCAGAATCGGTATGGAAGTTATGTATGTATGCTAGTATGAGTTGGAATTACGGAAAGAGTACGGCCAGTACGATGGATAGCAACCAAGTGTAAAGGAGTAGAGCCTGAATCCATAAGAACCTTTTGAGGAAACTACACCCGTGAGTGCGTGGGGCGGTAGTTGAGTGGGAATATGAGGTTTTCCCGATGATGATACAGTCGTCAGACTCTAGTAGACCTAGTGGTGAAGATTATGACATACTTTGAGGTCATTATAAGTATGGGCTAGTTGGCCTCGTGAGTGCCAAGGTTGACATCTTAGTATAAATATTGTTACGTGGCCATGGGTGGCGTATGTAGTAAGAAGGGTGTAGTATAAGGAAACTATGTCGCGCTTTAATTAGATTAGACTCCGAAAGAACATTCGAGGACGAATGTTTCTAAGGGGGGAAGAATGTTACACCCCGTATTTGCAGGACATGTTGTAAGAACGTACGTAAGAACTCATAGGTGTCAAGATTTGAGACTTGTAAAATTTTAGCGGAATTATGAAATTGTCGGAAAACGTCTTATTTTGACGAATGGAAGGACGACACGTGTCACCCCCCTTATAATGCCTCGGTCGAATTTAGGCATGGCTAATATGGTCATTTATCATAAGTCTTGGATGACTAATGTCTTGCAAGTTGTGGCATGAGAAAGTTGACTAAGTCAAAGGTCAATTAGTCTTGATTTTTAGTAAGACTTCATCTAAACCACCCATTTGGTTACATCTTAACCCTCCATGCCCCTTTATTACACTACTAGTAGCAAGAGTGTGTCATTACACTTAGAAAAATTTCCACAAAAATTGAAGAACATAGAGGGAGGCTCACGGGTTCCTCTTGGAAGAAAAGGAAAAATCTTTGATCCTTGTTCTTTTAGCTCCCCACTTTAAACCAAGGTTCATGAGTGTTATGTAAGTGTATCTCAATAGAAAAATCCCGGAAAAAGAGAGTTTTCGATATTAGTCGCAAAGTGAAAACCTAGTGACTTTCTAGGTTTTGGATTGGAAGTTGAAGGAAAGTTGTTGGTATGGTTCTAAGGGTCTCAACAAACGGATTGAAGTGTCTTGGAGAGGTTCTAAACTACTAAGGAGCGACTTCGGATTGGAATTGGATTAAGAATCGTTAAGGTATAATCTTGTCTTTTAAATGTATTACAAGATTGTATATTTATATTGTTGTTGATAGCTTTACGTGTTGCTAGCATGAAGTTGATATGTAGAAGTTTATAAGGATGGATTGATTGTAGCCTTGGAAATCCGAAATGTAATGTAAGCCATGTTAAGTTGGATTTCAATTTAGTCGTTATTAGAATCGTCGCATGTTACTTACTTAAGGATTATGGTTGTTATAATCAAATACGACTTGATATCATGTTATGCTACCAATTTGGATTGAAATGGAAATTTGATAAGAATTGGTAAGGTTGAACTCAAGGTGGCCGAATTTGGACTTTTAGTTTGTTTTTCAATTGTATTGGACTACTTTCTAAATTGTGAGCCAATTGGGCAATTTAGTTTTTATTTGTATTGGAGTACCTTATAGAAATTGTGAGCCAATTGGGGCTGTTTGGTTATTGTATTCGGCCTTGAAAAAGGTGGCAAAGTAAGTAGAAACAAAGGAAGTGCTGTCCGATTTTCCGTAGATTTTGGCGACTTAGCACTTAGAATATTCTACGTCTGAAGTAAGAGGTTAATGGACGTATTGTGACCATGATAGGTTGAGGTACTAAGTATAACATATCCTACTTGAAGAATGGAGTAGCTCAAGGTTGATGTACTTTGGAGCATTTTGCTACTTGTCGACAATCGTCGCGAGGTATGTGAACCTCTTCCTTCTTTTGACATGATTCTATGTATGGAATATACGTGTAGTACTATTTCATGATTCCTTATACCCTTAGAAGTTTAGAGGTATGTATGTTGATTTACTCTACGAAAAGGTTATGTCTAAGTTATCCTAAGTTCTTACCAAGTCTTATGGGGGATGTTGGTAAGAGTCGTTAGGGGGTATTTGGAGCCAAGTTGACTTGGCTAATTTACGGCACGAATGAGAATAAGTATCGAACAAGCCATTGCAGCGTTAGTAAAGGAAAATGTAATGACAATTAATTATGTTAAAACAAGTAGAATTCTCCATCTGCATAGAAGCTAAGATAAGACAAAATTGTATTACATTTTCTAGATCATGGTTACTTGATTAAGATCGTTATAAATAAGCAGAACTTATTCACAACGCACCAAAGTATATGTTACTTAATTTATAAGGATTTACGTATGAAGTTTTAAGACTATGGACCTCAAATTGTTAAAAGGTTAAGGGACTTTATTTTTCAAGTTATGAGACTTGATTCTTAAAGGAAGAAATGAATAGATTTAAAAGTATAGAATACTTGATTTGGAAAGTATTGATTTCTTGCCATTCTAAGTTAAGAAACTTGTTTTCTTAAAAGATAAGAGACTTGAAGTATTTTGAAAGCTATGTGATTTGAATTGAAAGTATAAGTTTCTTGGTCATAAAAGGAATGAATTTGTCTAAGACATAAAGAGTTATAACGGCTTTATGGGAAGTTGGTTATAACAACTTTATGGAAGATTAAAAGAATGGTTTTCTTCAGTAATGTAAGCAACGAAATGATTTGAAATAAAGAAGGGCAAATTGTTTTAAAGGTACCAATTGCTTAAGGTTTCAAAGAAAGAAGTCACTCTATTTAGAAGCCTATAAATGTATTTCTAAAAAGCATTGTGACTTGTCATGAAAAGTAGATATGACTTGATACTACGGTTATTAGTATCTTGGAAGTTTTATTTGAAAGAGAATCATTTTAAAGGAGTAGAGGCACGTAGTACGTTGGGTTAAATTCCCGGATTTTATAATGACATGTTAGTGCCTTTAGTAAACAAAAAAAAAAAGAGTGTATATGAACAAGCCAATAAGAAGTTAGGGGATTTCTTAACTTGCTTATGTTATGTATGATAAGTCGGTAGTGCTTATGTTATGTATGATAAGCCGATAGGGCTTATGTTATGTATGATGGCCGGTTGAGTTAGGGTAAGAGTATAAATGAGGGGTAAACCCCCAAGACGTTATACCACCTTCTTCAGGGTAAGAGTATAAATGAGGGGTAAACCCCCAAGACGTTATACCACCTGTTCCGTGGATTTGCTACTCATGATGCGAGGAATACCTCATGCGAGTCCTTATGGGCTTATGCGGATGAAATAGTCCCATGCGGGCGGGTACAGCCTATGCGAGGAATACCTCATGCGAGTCTTTATGGGCTTATGCGGGTGAAACAGTCCCATGCGGGCATGCGACTGGCGAATACCTCACGCGGGTCCACAGGACCTACGCGGTGAAATAGTCCCAGGAATAGGATTGCTTATCCATGCTAAGGCCGAGGGACCCTGTTTTGATCATGAGCCTCATCTTTATATGCAGTATACCTTTATGGGCATACTTATTTGATTTTATCGCGTCCCAGTTGGGCCGACAAGATAAAGCGTTCCTCCATAAAGGGACGGATTAGATTATGCAAGATACGTAAGTTATATGTTTATGAACTTGATGAGTTTTCTTAAGTAAGTCGTAAGAATTTGACTATACTTTTATGGAAAAATGGGAAAAGATAATAATGTACGATTAAGTTCACGAGATGGAAATGACACGGTAGGATCTGTTATTTACCCTTTCTTTAGACTTGACCTGTCATTCTTTAGTACAGTTATGATTTTTCATTGTACTTTATTTTCTGTTCCATATTCGCACTGTTGCATCGAATTTTTCGGGGCCGCGTTCATGTCCGCAGTTTAGGTACACAATTGGATCCGCGAGCTTAGGATCCTGGTTCAAGATTTTCGATGGCTCCAATGTTCGAGTTGTCATGGCTTTGTATATTCGTGGTACGGGGCCTTGTCCCGCCACGATGGTTATGTTAAAACTCTTAGAGGTCCAGTAGTCACATGTCAGGTCGATTTGTAAAAGAAAGCGAGGCAATCGCTTCGTTTGTATTTATATACGCATCGAAGGTAGCCCTATCGGCTAACTTTGTCAGACATTCCGACGCTTTATTTATAAGTTTCATGTATGTTCCTCTGATTTTCTCGATGTTTACTTAAGGGTGCCTGTAGGGCACGATCCGCGATCCCGGGTCGGGTCGTGACAAAAGTGGTATCGAAGCGATTAGTCCTCTGAAAGTGTCTACGCATCGTGTCTAGTAGAGTCTTGATTATCGTGTGTTGTGCACCACATCTATAATCGTGAGGCTGCAGGACATTTAGAGTTGGTTTCCATTCTTCTCACTCGAGATCGTGCGATAGAGTCAGATTGTTAAGTCGTCCCTCCCTAACAAGTTATGTTGATCGCAGCCACGAGAAAGGCGTGATGACCCGAAGGACTATGTGGATTGCGTATCCGTGTTGGTAATGATTTTAGTATAGTTGGTATTGTGACATACATCTATACGGAGTTATGTATGAGGGTCAGACGCGTGTTGCCTAGAATGATGTTAGATTTCCAGGAATTGGTAAAGACTAACTAGATACCGGGAAGGTATGGAATAGTTAATGAATTCTCGCCAAGATCTTATGTTTTATTTGAGATGATTGGGAAAGGATGAGTCATGCGATAGGGTAGTGAACCCTTAAGAAGCCATGTTAAGGAACCTAGCGGAATGTCATGTTAATAGATTAAGCTGCGTAGTAGGCTTAAGAGAATTGTACGGATGAGGTCCGTATAGAGTAAGTAATGGTTGTGGTGATCGAGACAACATGGCTTTGGTTTTATGAGAAGTTTTTGTACCCGTTTACTGGGGGACTGGTAAGGTAGGCTTGGTGCATGGAAATTGCGAGCCTAAGAATATTGATTACTGCCGAGACCTTAGGTATATAAGGCTTTCTCTGGCAATAAGATTTTAAGTCAGACCAAGGATAAGAGTTAAGTGCGACGCTGAGTCGGGTTAAGGACTCATACGTCTCCCCATGGCCTGGAATGGAGTGGGATCAGTTGGTAGTAGTTCCGCTATGTGACGGGGTCACGGGGGCGCAAGGCCCAAGTCTAGTTAATTGTTTTACGAGTTCGTGGACGCGTTCCACCGGAACCAGGTCATGAAAGCCGGAAATGGTCGTATTTTTGTCTTAAAGAGTGACTCCAAAGATTAGTGGCCAGAATCGGTATGGAAGTTATGTATGTATGCTAGTATGAGTTGGAATTACGGAAAGAGTACGGCCAGTACGATGGATAGAAACCAAGTGTAAAGGAGTAGAGCCTGAATCCATAAGAACCTTTTGAGGAAACTACACCCGTAAGTGCGTGGGGCGGTAGTTGAGTGGGAATATGAGGTTTTCCCGATGATGATACAGTCGTCAGACTCTAGTAGACCTAGTGGTGAAGATTATGACATACTTTGAGGTCATTATAAGTATGGGCTAGTTGGCCTCGTGAGTGCCAAGGTTGACATCTTAGTATAAATATTGTTACGTGGCCATGGGTGGCGTATGTAGTAAGAAGGGTGTAGTATAAGGAAACTATGTCGCGCTTTAATTAGATTAGACTCCGAAAGAACATTTGAGGACGAATGTTTCTAAGGGGGGAAGAATGTTACACCCCGTATTTGCAGGACATGTTGTAAGAACGTACGTAAGAACTCATAGGTGTCAAGATTTGAGACTTGTAAAATTTTAGCGGAATTATGAAATTGTCGGAAAACGTCTTATTTTGACGAATGGAAGGACGACACGGGCTTATGCGGGTGAAATAGTCCAACCACTGTGGCGGGACAAGGCCCCGCCGTACCCCTGAATATACATAGCCATGACAACTCCGGAACATTGGAGCCATCTCAAAATGCTGAACCAGGATCCTAAGCTCGCGGATCCACAATCACAGTACCTAAACTGCGGACATTTAACGCAGCCCCGAAGGGTCGATAACAAAAATTTAATATGGAACGGAAAATAAGGTACAGTAAACAAATCATAACTGTACAAAAGAATGACAGGGGCAAGTATAAAAAGGGTACATACCAGATCCTATCGTGTCATTACCATCTCGTGAACTTAATCGTACCTTATTATCTTTTCCCATTTTTCAATAAAAGTTATAGTCACATTCTTACGTACATGCTTAGGAAAAACCTTCAAGTTCATTACCATATAACTTACTTACCTTACATAACATAATCCGGCCCAATCTGGGATGCGATAAAGTCACATAGTCTGCCCATAAAGGTATACTGCCCGGCCCATTCCTGGGACGCGGTAAAGTCACATAGTCTGCCCATAAAGGTATCGCCCGCCCATTCTCGACGCGTAGGTCACATAGTCTGCCCATAAAGGTATACTGCCCGACCCATTCCTGGGACGCGGTAAAGTCATATAGTCTGCCCATAAAGGTATACTGCCCGGCCCATTCCTGGGACGCGGTAAGGTCACATAGTCTGCTCATAAAGGTATACTGCCCGGCCCATTCCTGGGATGCGGTAAAGTCATATAGTCGGCCCATAAAGGTATACTGCCCGACCCATTTCTGGGATGCGATAATGTCATATAGTCTTCCCATAAAGTGTTACACCCCGGAATTTCAGGATATGTTTATAAGAACGTACGTAAGAACTCAACAATGTTAAGATTTGAGACGAGTAAAAGTTTGTCGGAATTTTTGGAATTGGTCGGAAACGAAATATTGCGACGAACGGGAGGGCGACACGTGTCACCCCCCCCCCCCTTATGGTCATGGACGAAATTGTCATGGTTAGAATGGTCATTTGACCATAAATTAAATGACCAAGTCTTGCTAGTCTTGAAGCTTGACAAGGTTGACTAAGTCAAAGGCCACCTAGACTTGATCCATGTGAAACTTATCCAAGCCACACAATTGTGCTAATCTTAACCCTCCATCATGTTATATATTGTATGCTAGTGCAAGACAAGGCTAAACACTTAGAAATTTTCAAGAAAATTTGAGGGAGGCTTGAGGGAGCTCTCGCCGCGGCTAGTGGCTGAAGGAAATTTTTTCAATTGTTGTCCAATAATTCCCCCACTTTAAACCAAGGTACCTAAGGGTATAGTAAGTGTTTCTCAATAATAAGATCCCGGAAATGTGGTGTTTTCGTATTAGTATCCAGGCGAAAACCTAAAGGGTTATTCAACTTTGAAGTTGAAACTTGAAGATGAGTCTTTTATACGCTTCTAAGGGTTGCTTGGAGTGGATTGGAACGTCGAAAGGAGGATCTAAAGTTGCTAAGGAGCGACTTGTGATCTTGGATCATAATTGGGCTAATTGAGGTATAATCTTCGTTTTACTTTTGTAATTGAAGATTTCATGTTATGATAAGTTATAAGTGATCATGTGATTTGTGTTATGAAGTTTGATAAGTGACATGGATTGTAGAAGCCTAGAACCGAAAAGGACATGATTAGCCTTTTGAAATTGAAATACAATTTTGGTCGTTTATTAGAATCGTCGCATGTTTACCTACTTGAGGATTGTAGTAGTTGTAATCGATTGCGGCTTGATATCATGTTATACTAAACCACTTGGATTAAAAAGGAATTTGAAACGATTTGTATTGTTGCCTAATTGCCGAATTGACATTATAGTTTAGACTAGTTTGTTATCGTTTGTGGTGAGCCAATTGGGGCTGTTTGGTTATTCATTTGTATTGAACTACCTTATAAATTGTGGTGAGCCAATTGGGGCTGTTTGGTTATTCATTTGTATTGAACTACCTTATAAATTGTGGTGAGCCAATTAGGGCTGTTTGGTTATTGTATTCGGCCTTGAAAAAGGTGGCAAAGTTAGTAAAAACAAAGGAAGTGCTGTCCGATTTTCCGTAGAATCTAGTGACTTGCACTTGAAATATTCTACGTTTGAAACTAGAAGTTAATAGACGTACTATGGTCATTATAGGTTGGCATACTACGTACGGCGATTGGACTTAGCAAGTGGATTAAACCGAAGAGGTATATGGAACTTTCTTATCTCTTGAGCATGATTAAGTTGTAAATGTATAGTACGGTAGACGTACAAGATTTTGACAATCTAGTCTATTTGATATCCTTGGCTTATTTTAAGAATGCCCAAGTTGTTTGAGTTAGGGAATTAACTCACTTGTTTAATTATTAAGGATATCTTGGTTTTCAAAAGTTAAGAGACTTTAAGTATGTTGAAAGTATTTTGATACTTGTTTTGTTGGAAAGTTTAAGTCTCTTGGTTAAAAAGAAGTATGTAAGTTGCTAATGTATAAAGCTAGTATAACGGCTTTATGGGAAGTTGGTTATAATAGCTTTATGGAAAGTTAATAAGAGAATGGTTTACTCTTAAGTAATTTAAGCATGTTAAGGGACTTGAAGAGTTTTAAAGAATGTGACACTTGTTTCGTTTTAAACGTATAAGTCCTGGATAGGAAATTGTACTTGACTTAGGTATAAAGTGAATATAACGACTTTATGGGAGTTGGTTATATTGGCTTTATGGAAATATAAATGGCTTGATTTATTTGAAAGGCAATTTGATTTAAAGGCATCAATTGCCTAAGGCTTTTATTTAGAAGAAGTCACTTGATTTAGAAGCCTAATTTTATTTCTAAAAGTATTGTGACTTGTCTTGAAAGAGAAATTGTAACTTGACACTACGGTTATTAGTATCTTGGAAGTTTTATAATGAAATGAGTCATTTTGAAAGAATAGACGTAGTACTTTGGGTTAAATTCTGAGTTTTATAAAGAACATGTTAGTGCCTTAAGTAAACTAAAATGAGAGTGTATATGAAATGTAATAATAAGAAGTTAGGGATTGCTTAACTTTCTTATATATTGTATGATAAGTTTAGTGCTTATGTTATGTGTGATAGCCGATTTGTGCTAGTAGTTCAAGAATAATTGCGGTCATTCCCGTTTGTGGCATTGCATATTTCGTGGATTTGCTACCCACGATGCGAGAATACCTCACGCGAGTCCGTAGGGCTTACGCGGTGAAATAGTCCTACGCGGGCGTCCGACCTATGCGAGGAATACCTCATGCGAGTCCGTAAGGGCTTACGCGGTGAAATAGTCCCATGCGAGGATACCTCATGCGGGTCCACGCGATCTACGCGGGTGAAATAGTCCCGTGAATAGGATTGCTTAATGACATCGCGACAGTGGTCCTGTTGATCGTGAGCTTCCTACTTTATATTGTAAGTATACACCTATTTACTCTCATGTTAGTAAGGCACGATTATCGTTAATCGAGTATCATACATGTCTCCGCTTTATTATTAGACTTATGATTTCATTACAAGATTTCGGGCCACATATTTGGTACATGTTGTGATCGACCTTCGGCCGCGTTCACGCCGCAGTAGTACTGTGTCTTGATCCTCGCTCTTAGGATCACTGCTCACCGTTGAGAATCTCCTCATTTCGGAGGCTTATCCCCGGTATTGTCGGTTGTTGTACATTCGTGGTATGGCGGGCCCCGTCCCGCCTTGATTGTTATTCTTAGAGGTCCTGAGTCACATAGTGGATTGGGTTGTAAAAGAAACAAAATGTACCGCTTTATTGGTATAAGTTACTAAGGTGGCCTTATCCGCCAGCTTTGTTGTTATTTTATGTTTAAGTATTTTATTAGTTGAGTATGTTCCGCCGCTATTCTCTCGATGTATACCAAGGGGTGCCCGTGTAGGGCACCGCGAGCCCTGGTCGGTCGTGACAAAAGTGGTATCGAGCGATTAGTCCTCGGAAAGTGTATACACCGTGTCTAGTAGTCTTTATTATCGTGTTGTGCACCACATCTATAATCGTGAGGTCGCAGGACATTTAGGATTAGTTTCCATTCTTCTCACTCTAAGATCGTGCGATAAAGTGTATGGTTAGTGGTCGCTTTTCCCTAACAAGTTATGATTGTTTGCGCCACGAAAGGCAACAGCGACCCGGAAGGATTATATGGATTGCGTATCCGGGTTGGTAATGTTTGTAGTATAGTTGGTATTGTGACATACAACTATACGATTTATGTTTGGGGTCACATGTGTTGCCTAGGATGATTTTAGATTACCGAGATCGTAAGGACTAAATAAATACCGGAAGGTATGAAAGAAGGAACTCTCATCAAGGTTTTACGTGCTAATTTGAGATAATTAGGTGATGATGAGATGTGTGAGAATGTAATGGACCCTTAGAAGTTAATTAAGAGACTAAGTGGAAGACTATGTTAGCAACTTAAGCTACGTGGTATGCTTAAGGAATTGTACGCGAGATCCTGACGAAGAAAGTATAGTTGTTGTGGTCAAGACAACACGGCTATGATTTTACGAGAAGTTTTTGTACCCTTCACGGGGTGATAAGTTAGGCTTGAGCATGGAAATTGCGAGCACGAGAATGTGATAACCGTCGAGACCTTAGGTATATAAGGCCTTCTCGTAGTAAAGTTAAGTCGGACGAGGGTAAGAGTTAAGCGACGCCGAGTCGGGTTGGGGATCTATTAAGGGTCGCCCATAGCTTGAAATGAAATGGGATTAGTTGGTAGTCCCGCCACGTGACGTGGTCACGGCGTGTAAGGCCCAAGTCT
Organism: Przewalskia tangutica; assembly: GCA_029844215.1. Classification (NCBI taxonomy): domain Eukaryota; kingdom Viridiplantae; phylum Streptophyta; class Magnoliopsida; order Solanales; family Solanaceae; genus Przewalskia; species Przewalskia tangutica. Next base: position 114,864,598 of record CM056718.1, read on the forward strand.
AGTTAACCGCTTTATGGGTTCGCACGCATTCCACCGAACCGAGTTGCGAGCCTGAATGGGCCTTGTATTGTTTAATTTAGTAACTCCAAAGATGGAGACCGGATCAGTATGAAGGCTATGTGCGACGCTAAAATAAGTTTGGGAGTACGGAAAAGTACGACCGATGAAAAGAGAGCAACCAAGTGTAAAGAAATAAAGCCTGAATCCATGAGAACCTTTCGGTGATCACACCCGTAGTGATGGGTGGTAGGCGGCGAGTAGATAATAATTACCAGAACGATACGCCGTTGGACCTTAGCGCACCTAGCAGAGTCATTATGACAGACGTTGAGGTCATTATAGTCGGACTAGTTGGCCTCTTGTGATGCCAACGTGGACTACGCAGAGATTGATTCCATCGATTTTCCGATAAGCGGTTATCGAGTGGAAAGGAAGAGAAGTGGTGGTAACCGATGAATTATTCTTCCTTCTTTGACATAATTATTTTTAATAAGTCCAGTGATTTGTTCATTTGAGGTGGATTAAGGCGTAAAGTAGTAATAATTGAATTTGAAGGAATTTATGTTAAATGCCCTGGAGGTACTTGGAGTTGGTTTGGTGTGGCGGTCGGGCCACGACCTTCCGAATAATTTCAGAAAATGTGTAAGGCATGAATAAATAAGTGCGGTGTCGCCATGGAAAGTGAGGGCATCTTTGGTAGGTTTTGGAAATCTACACTACTTTAAGGCGGGGCGTGATGATTAGATAATTACTGGACCGCGAGAGGACCCTGTGATTAGGGTTGTGACTCCAAGGAAAGTTTAAGAAAGGGAGATAAGTTTTCTCCCCCACATAAAAGGACGATTACGAATTATGGGTCAGCGTGTACCCATGTTGTTAGACGAAGGATATAAGATGTAAGATCTTCGATATCGTCATACGCCATAGGTTACAATTGTAGATAACCGCGGGAAAGTGTTGTGTTGGGGTAATTAAGAACGACGCATTTAATTGGTCGAGGAAGTATCGTAAAGATATTAATGTAAGTTGCACGTCATGATTACCCAGACGAGTGTAAAGACCATTAGTTGATAATGGCGAAGAACATTTCAAGAAAATGGTAACACCTAGTTATAGGCTCTACAACCGGGAAAGGAAAACCGTTACTACTTGACGAGATCAAGGAAACCTCCCCCCCCAAAAAAAATGTGATTGACAGTAAGTCTTAGCCGTGAGGCAAGCAAATGAATCAAATCTAAGTTTAGTGACCAAGTTTGGTTGCAACAGAGAAAGGGAAACAGGGACCATAAGTGAGATTAAGGATACCCGAATACTTCGCAGGAATGAGAAAGGCTTTCGATTATCGAAAGATAAGTTGACCACGACTCTGATTCTAACCTCCCGTGAGACTAGAGGTTAGGTTATTATGATAACACGTTGGGTGTGTTGGCAATAGGTTGTGTCTTTGACGCAACCCGATAAGGATAGAGCCTATGTTTTCCGGTAGTTAGGCGGCGGAGAAGAAATCGCGCCACTCACGATTTAGAGTGGCGGCGATTAAATCATGCCCGAAGATTTGGGGGCATGACGTATATCTGAACTTCATGTGGATAATTATGCGGACCACAAAAGCCTCGGTATGTCTGCAGATCGAGGCGATAGAATTTGCGACACCGATGGTGGTTAGAGTTACTCAAGGATTGTGATATTGGTATCCTATACCATCCGGAAAGCCAAGACGATTCTGATACTCTTTGTGGTGGACTGGGTAGTCCGCGGATGGGCAGCCATATAGACAGATATGGTCCGTGAGATCCTTCGGGCCATCGAGCCTGGGGTTCGATTATTTGTTTCAGGTTAATGAAGTCTAGATCCGAGAGGTTGCCGAGTCTTCCATTGGGGAGGTAAGGAGGCGGCATGATGAGGATTCGATTATGATACGCAGATCGAAGTTACGACTCCGGCGAGAGAAGAGCTGTTTGAGTAGCACCGGATGGGTGCTATGAGATGAGGATAGATTGCGTGTACCGCTGCGCCGCAGACTAGTCGCAGGTTCTAGGGAGGCACGCAGCGCTTATTGCTCACGATTGTTTGGGGCCGACTAAGTCGTGGTCGTGGCCTCGGATGTATGTATGGGTAAGATGACCCAAGAGAGACATAGCGGAGTTTCTTGCTTAGTGTCCGAAAGTTAGTAGCAGTCATGGTTGTGTACCGAAGCCCAAGTAGGCTATTGCGAGCGATTGAAATCCCAACCTAGATATGAGAGGTAATTATTATGGAACTTGTTACTGGTGGCATCGCACTTAGGAAGTGCGACTCGGGGTCATGGTAATTAGGTGGCGAAACCAAATTGTGTTCTTTCTGATTGGGACCACTTACTCTACCGAGGTTTATACTAGCTTGTATAGCGGAGATTGTGAGATCGCACGAGGTTCCTACGCTTATGATTACAGATAGATGAGCTCGGCCATGATAACTTCGGAGGTTTTTCGAAAGGATTAGGACACAGGTGAGTCTCGGTGTTGCATTACACCCTCGACCGACGGCCAGCAGAGCGTACTATCCGAGCACTCGAGGATAGGTTGGGCCCGTGTTTTTGATTTCGTGAATAGCCGGAAGGTTATTTGCCTCTTGTCTTGTTACGTAACGATAATGAATACCCTTTCGCTTTTGGTGGCGACGAGGCCTTGTGTGTAAGAAAGTGGAGATCGCCGATCGGATGGTTCGACATAGGCGAGGTTCGATTATTTAGTCCGAACTTGACTCAGCGGGCTATGGATAAGGCGAGGCTTATCCGGGGAAGATTGTAGTAAGCTTAGAGTCCGCAGAAGCTTTATGCAGATAACCGATGTTGACACGTGGGGTTCATTTGATATTTTGGTATGAGTATTATTATGCGGCCAAGTGTGGCATTATTGGTACGTAGGGGTTGTAAGGAGACTATGTCGCTATCTTAAGTTTGACTCCCGAGAGAACATTCGGGGACGAATGTTTCTAAGGGGGGAAGAATGTTACACCCCGGAATTTCAGGATATGTTTATAAGAACGTACGTAAGAACTCAACAATGTTAAGATTTTAGACGAGTAAAAGTTTGTCGGAATTTTTGGAATTGGTCGGAAACGAAATATTGCGACGAACGGGAGAGCGACACGTGTCACCCCCCTTATTGTTATACCCCGTATTTCCAGAGTATGTACGTAAGGGAATACGTACAAAAAGTCTAGCCTTAAAGTTTAGGCAAAACGTTTTTTTTTAGGCACAACTCACAAAACGAATAGTTTTCCGACGAAACGTTTCCACAGCTTTCGTAGGATAAATTCCGGCTATGCCATTTCTAATTTTTGCGGATTTTTCCGAGAGACGAAACATTTTGGACCAACGGGAGGGCGACACTTGGCACCCTCCCATTGATAGACTTGAAATCGTCCATTTGGACGATTTGAACAATAGGGAGCACGTTTTTTGTGCCTTGTGCACAAGTCAAGGAGTTGGTAGGATATTTGTGTTTAGTGAATCCTCACCCTACACTTGCCTTGCACTTGTCTAAATCTTGGCCATTGGTTGGCCACTTCTTGACCTATAAATACCCCCCTTAAGATGAAGAGTTCTTCATCCACAAATTACTTTCCAAGTCTTGAAAATCCTCCCTTCTCCCTTGTTAGCCATTTCGTCCAAGCCCTCTTCCCCCTCTAGCCTAAGTGACCCTTGGCCGAGGCTTTCCCTCCCCCCTAGCCTAGCCGAAATCTACCCCCCTCCCTTGGTAGAAAAGTTGCCTTCTTGTATTGTTATAATGCCCAAAATACCCTAGCCCAAATACCTTAGTACTTAGTAGAAGTTGTGAAGAACTTCTAAGGTTTTCCTTGGAGCATACAACTTAGGAGCAAAACCTTGCTCAGGCGCGACTTTTTCTTGGATATTATTGGGCTTACCGAGGTAACTAATCCTAACCCTCTTTTGAATTAGAGAATATATACTGTTGTAGTATAAGGATAAGTATTAAATACTTAGAAGAATATTGTAGAATAGAATTGAACTGTTACCACAGTAGAAGGGTTTAAAAGAAGAATAATCAAACTGTACTTACATAGGACTGTTTCACAGTAGACTTATATAGCTCACCAGGTAGGGAAGTGCTGCCCGACTTACCGTAGAATTATGAACCCTCTGTTTAGAATGACCTTCAGAGTAGTCTTTGATAGATATCTGTGACTATTATAGGCTGACTCTCTGCGCGCGACATATTCAACTCAAGTGTGGTTTTCACGAGAAGGTATGTGATTCTTCCTAAAGCATGATATTTTACAATATATATATATAGTACGAGACGTACGTGTTAATCGAATAATAACTACGGCAATGTCTTTGACTTAAGCCTGAATAATACTTACGGCAATGCCTCACGGCTTAAGCCTGAATAATACTTACGGCAATGCCTCACGGCTTAAGCCTGAATAATAAAGATCTGAAAGCATTTCAAAAAGGATACTGAATCATTTTAACAGAAGAGAACTAACTGGTTTTTAAAAACAGAAGCTTAAGAGTTATACTAGCTTTATGGGAAGTTGAGTATAACCACTTAAGATTGATAAAAGAAACAAGTTTGACTATGTGTGTATAACAGACTTAAATTGAATTGTGAAAAGAATAATAAAATGGTTTGATAAGTAGACATGATATGATGCTATGTGTGTTAGTGTCTTGTAACGTTTGTGAAAAAGAGTATTCTTGTTGTGCTTATGTTGTTTAAATATAAGCTGTTACGTTAGTGTACCATCACTCACCTCTTGAGATGATACCGGGGGTTAAGCTGCCCTCCGATGCGGGGTAGACTCAGGCGGTCTGGGACCATGATTCGAGAATACCTCATGCGGGTCCAGGGGGCCTATGCGGAGCTACGAGAGTTCCAGGTTAGTATGCGGGGTTATGCCTCATGCGGTCTATGTGGCCCACGGACAACGAGTCGGGGCGATGCCGAGAGTAGCTACTCGATGCGGGTTATACCTCATGCGCCCACGTGAGTGGCCTTCCATGCGGACTCGGAGTCCGTGATTAGGCTTGCAGAGTGATAATACGGGCGAGTGGCCCTGCTTCGAATCATTCGCAGCCTAGAAAAGACCTATTACAGTTTACCTATTGTTGCTCTTGTTTGTGATGTGGCACTATGTGCGGGTTCCTTGGTTGTTTCACACATATTGTAAACTGGTTTTAAAATGATATGTTTCATTTAAGTATTTTACAGTTTCACATACTTAGTACCTGTTGTACTGACCTCCTTCGGGGGGCTGCGTTCATGCCGCAGGTAAGGGCAAGCAGGTGCTAGATCCACATTCTTAGGATCTCTACGTTGGTGTCGGGAGCTCCATCTTTTCCGAGGCTCTACTTTTAGGTATGATCTCCTGTTGTAGATAGTTTTGTATAGTGGTATGGCGGGCCCCGTCCCGCCATAGTTGTATATTTCTAGAGGTGCAGTAGTCATGCATGCGTTTCGGATGTAATCGCTAAACCATGATTATATATATATATGCCGAAAGGCGATGTTTTCTCACATAAAGCGTGTCTTATTTTATAAACTGTTTCATGTCTTGCTTTATATTTCCGCCGATTACTCGATGTATGACTACTGGTGCCCCTGAAGGCACGATCCACGCCCCTGAACGGGTCGTGACAAAAGTGGTATCGAGCGATTAATCCTCGGAAAGTGTCTACGCACCGTATCTAGTAAGTCTTGATTATCGCGTGTGCACCACACCAATAATCGTGAGGCTATAGGATATTTAGGATTGGTTTCCATCCTTCTCATTCTCGAGATCGTGCTTTAGAGTCGTGTTATAGGTGGACCCTCTAACGTATTCCTTTCTCGTATGATTATGCCTCCACGTAAGGCAACCCGCCCGAGGCGGCAAGGCACGGCGGAGCTGCTAGCGAGACACCCAGAGTCACGAGGGCTCGTGCCCGCCTATACCGAGACGGCGAGTTCTATGACGCCGCCACTTCAAAGAGACCACAGCACCCACACCTCCGCCCCACACCGGCTGGCGAGTTAGGTACAAGGAGATGGCCCGCCTTTTGGCTAAAGTGTGGCCCGACACGAGAGAGGGATGCGCGATTCGCCCAGCTCAGCCCACCCGGCCAGACCGTTGTTCACCCGAGGCGAGAGTTTGAGGCTACGAGACTTCTTGAGTCAGAGCGGAGTTTTATGGGTCGAGGCCGAGGATGATCCGCAGGAGTTCATCCGTCGCCTTGAGAATTTTGAGTGATCGGGCGTCGGAGACCGAGTCCGTGATCTTTGGTTCACATAGGCGCGTGATACCGCGATCGATTGGTTTGATTCATGGAGTTATCCCGGAGAGCACGCGTCCCCACTACTGGGATGAGTTCTCGAGGCTTTCTCACTCACTTCTTGCCTCCACGACGGCGAGGGCGCGGCCGATAGATTTTTACCGCCGAGGCGCAGAGGACGACCGCCGAGAGTACAATGTCGAGTTTGATTCATGGCTCGATATGTCCCAAAGATTGCAGCAGATACGAGGATAGGTGCACCGCTATGTCACCGCCAGACGACTATATGGCCGAGTCATGTGCGGGTTTCTCCACCGTATGGACATTACCCGCACGCAGCTCACGCCTGACGCGGCGAGCGCAGAGGTCGACGAGTGGACGACAGCCAGCAAGAAGGCGCCGACGGAGGGTCTTCCGGTGGTTATCGTGGGCGGCGCCTCAGCGGCCTAGATTCGCACCACGCCCGGCTGAGCACTCGCACCGCCCTCAAGACAACCGAGTTTTCGAGGGCGCATCGGCCCTGTGGCTTCGAGACGCCCAGAGTAGCGAGGTATCGCCGACGGACCACCCCGGTGTGGCCGATGCGGTGGATCCCATTACGGAAGTGTGGTACTACTTTTGGAGCTTGTTACGCCAGGCCAGCAGGTCACTTTGCGGATCGTCCGACCGGGGCGCCCGGTGGTAGGCTCACCTTCGTGTTCTCTGCCGCTTCATCATCTCCTACAGCTACTCGCCCGAGGCGTGGTGCTCATGGGTCGCCAGGTCGCGCAGGTCGTGGCTCGGTCCCGCCTAGTGGTCCTCGAACCGCATTTATGCTTTGTCCACCGACAGATCGGAGGCCTCACCGATGTCGCCACGGTACCTTATCGGTTCGGGTTTGATGTGTATGCTTTGATAGATCCGGTTCTACTGGCCCCATATATCTCCCTTGTTGCTAGTAGGATAGGGATAGAGCCCGAGTCCATAGACCCTTTCGAGGTAGCTACGCCAGGGTGATTCGGTGGTAGCTCGGCGGGTATATAGAGCTTGTCTGTGACCATTTACACGTCGCACCAGCCGACTTGATAGAGTTGGAGATGATTGACTTCGACGTGATTATGGGGATGGATTGGCTAGCTTCTTGCTACGCCAATGTAGACCGCAGAGAGAGAGTACGTTCCAGTTCTCGGCGAGCGGTTGTTGAGTGGGAGGAGCACGCAGTATCGCCGAGGATAGGTTTATTTCCTACCTCAAGGCTAGGAAGATGGTGCGTAAGGGTATATCTACCATCTCGTTCGGTGTTTGATATCAAGCCGCGGTACCAGATTTTCATCGCCGAGAGTCACGAAGTTCCCGGGCGTGTTTCGGATGACCTCGGGTATCCTCCCGAGAGGAGATCGAGTTTTGTATTGACATATTGCGGATACTCGGCCTATTTCCATTCCGCCATACGTAATGACACCGCCGAGTTGAGAGAGTCAAGGACCGGTGAGGATTTGGCCGGAGAAGCGGCTTCATTAGGCCCGATGTTTCCCGCGGGCGCCGTATTGTTCGTGAAGAAGAAGGGCGACGCCAGCGCATGTGTGTTGATTACAGCATGAACAAGGTGACCATTAAGAACGAATACCCCTTCCCGTGATTGATGATTTGTTCGACCATTGCGTGGCGCGAGATGTTTCTCCAAGATTGATCTGCGTCGCTATCATCGAGTTCGTGTCGAGAGTGGATATCCCTGTGGATCGCATTCCGACCGCAGACGCATTATGAGTTCGTGGTCATGTCTTTGGTTGACCAATGCTCCGCCAGATTCATGGATTTGATGAACCGAGTGTTCAAACCATTTTCGGACACGCTTGTGATAGTGTTCATTGATGATATCTTGGTTTATTCTCGCCAGAGCGGGAGCATGCGAGCATTTGGCGATCTTGGCCGATTCTCGAGATCGCGATTATGCGCCAAGTTTTCCAAATGTGAGTTTTGGTTGACTTCGGCGTTTCTTGGGCATATTGTCGGCCGATGGCATTCGAGTGATACGCCAAGATCGAGGCGATCGAGACTGCCTGACCTACTACTCGGCGAGGTTCGCAGCTCGGGCCTTGCGAGTTATTATCGGCGGTTCGTGGAGAAGTTTGCTTCTATCTCGCACCATTGACTAGGCCGACTCGGCGGCCAAGTTCGATGGACTGATGCTTGTGGCGGGGTTTCCATTCTTGAAAGAGAGATTGACGACCGCCTCGTTCTTACTCTTCCGGAGGTCCATGGTTATGTCGTGTATTGTGATCGTCGGGCATCGGGTTGGGATGTGTGTTGATGCAGCATGGCAGGTTATAGCATATGCATCCCGACACCGAGGAAACACGAGAGGAACTACCCCACCCATGATTTGGAGTCATACCGTGATTCACACTTGAAGATCCAGGCACTATTTGTATGGGGTTCACGTGGATATTTATACGCACCACAAGAGCCTCCAAAGATATCTTCACCAGAGGAGTCGAACTTACGGCGAGACGGTGGTTAGAGTTGCTTAAGGATTACGATGTTGATATCCTGTACCACCCGGGAAGGCCAATGTCAGGCGTACGCTTAGTCGTAGGTCGATGGGAGCCTATCGGATGTGCAGCTAGAGAGAGAGGACATGGTTCGTGATTTGCATCGGTTAGCGAGCCTTGGTGTCCGCTTGATTGATTCTCGATAGCGATGGGGTTAGAGTTCGTGAGGTTGCCGAGTCTTCCATCGCCGGCGAGGTGAAGAGGCAACGATCGAGGATCCACTTTGATTCGATATCGTGATACGACTCTTCGTGAGGGCAAGGGTCCTTTTGAGGTAGCACCATGGGTGCTAAGGTTTGAGGCGCATCAGGTGTTCCGGATGTTTCGTGACTTCGCACAGTGTTCTTGGGAAGCACACAGCGCGCGTTACTCTATCCATCCGGTCGACCAAGATGTACCACGACCCAGATCCGTATTGGTGGGATGGCTTGAAGAGAGACGTTGCGAGTTCGTAGCTCGCCCGTGTTGTCGGCAGTGAAGGTAGAGCACCGCAGGCCCGTGGTTTGTTCTGACGATTGAGATCCCGACCGGAAGTGGAGGTAATCAACATGGACTTCATCACAGGATTACCTCGCACTCAGAGGAGACATGATTCTATACGGGTTATCGTCGACAGGCTGACGAAATCAGCCCACTTTCTTCCCGTCAGGACGACTTTTTCGGCTGAGGATTATGCCAGACTTTACATCCGAGAGATCGTCAGACTGCATGGAGTCCCTACTTCGATAATATCGCATGTGAGCCCGCCACGCTAACTTCCTGAGGTCCTTCCAGAGGGTTTAGGGACGCAGTGAGCCCGAGCATCGCATTTCATCCACGCATGCACGGACAGCAGAGCGCACTATCCGCACTCTTGAGGATATGTCACGAGCGTGTTATTGACTTCAGTGGTAGTTGGGAGGATCATTTGCCTCTAGTTGAGTTCGCGTATAATAATAGCTACCACTCCAAGATTCGATGGCGCCTATGAGGCCTTGTATGGGAGGAAGTGCAGATCGCCTATAGGTTGGTTCGATGTGGGCGAGTGCGCTAGTGGGACCAGATTTGGTACAAAGCAGATGGATAAGGTGAAGTTTATCCGAGGCGCTATCGACTCGTAGTCGATGAAGTCGTATGCAGATCATCGCCGTCGACATCCGGGTTCGCATTGATGATTGGTTTTCTGAAGGTGTCACCCATGGCGGTGTGATGAGATTCGGGAAGAAGGAAACTCAAATTTCAGGTACATTGGGCGTTCAGATTGTCCGCGGTAGGCAAGGTTGCCTATGAGTTGAATCTGCCGTCCGATCCGGAGGCGCATCCGGTTTTCACGTATCTATCCGGAGAGATGTATCGGATCCATCTAGTGGTACACCCGATTGACGATGTCCAGTGACCGAGGGGTTATCGTGATGAGGAGATTCCCATAGCGATAGTCGATCGTCAAAGTTAGGCGTCTGACGGGCGACGTGGCTTCCACAAAGTCTTGTGGCGAACGAGCTCGTGAGGAGATGACGTGGAAGCCGGCGAGGACATGAGGCAGAAGTATCCTCACCTATTCCCCACACCTCCGTAATTCACTTTCCTACTTGTAAATTTTCGTTATCGTTTCTGCCTAAGTGTTGTTCTGTGGCCGTGTGTGGCATTTGCAAATCGTCAAGCTATGAAGAATCTTATCGTTAATCGTTTGGGAAGGAACATTCGACGAATGTTTCTAAGGGAGAATGTTATACCCGTATTTCGAGTATGTGCGTAAGGGAATACGTCTGAAAAGTCTAGCCTTAAAGTTTAGGCAAAACGCTTTTTTAGGCACAACTCACAAAACGAATAGTTTTCCGACTAAACGCTTTCCACGCCTTTCGTAGGATAAATTCCGCTATGCCATTTCTAATTTTTATGCGGATTTTTCCGAGAGACGAAACATTTTGGACCAACGGGAGGGCGACACTTGGCACCCTCCCATTGATAGACTTGAAATCGTCCATTTGGACGATTTGAACAATAGGGAGCACGTTTTTTGTGCCTTGTGCACAAGTCAAGGAGTTGGTACGATATTTGTGTTTAGTGAATCCTCACCCTACACTTGCCTTGCACTTGTCTAAATCTTGGCCATTGGTTGGCCACTTCTTGACCTATAAATACCCCCCTTAAGATGAAGAGTTCTTCATCCACAAATTACTTTCCAAGTCTTGAAAATCCTCCCTTCTCCCTTGTTAGCCATTTCGTCCAAGCCCTCTTCCCCCTCTAGCCTAAGTGACCCTTGGCCGAGGCTTTCCCTCCCCCCTAGCCTAGCCGAAATCTACCCCCCTCCCTTGGTAGAAAAGTTGCCTTCTTGTATTGTTATAATGCCCAAAATACCCTAGCCCAAATACCTTAGTACTTAGTAGAAGTTGTGAAGAACTTCTAAGGTTTTCCTTGGAGCATACAACTTAGGAGCAAAACCTTGCTCAGGCGCGACTTTTTCTTGGATATTATTGGGCTTACCGAGGTAACTAATCCTAACCCTCTTTTGAATTAGAGAATATATACTGTTGTAGTATAAGGATAAGTATTAAATACTTAGAAGAATATTGTAGAATAGAATTGAACTGTTACCACAGTAGAAGGGTTTAAAAGAAGAATAATCAAACTGTACTTACATAGGACTGTTTCACAGTAGACTTATATAGCTCACCAGGTAGGGAAGTGCTGCCCGACTTACCGTAGAATTATGAACCCTCTGTTTAGAATGACCTTCAGAGTAGTCTTTGATAGATATCTGTGACTATTATAGGCTGACTCTCTGCGCGCGACATATTCAACTTGGCAGGTGGTTTTCGCTGAGAAGGTATGTGATTCTTCCTAAAGCATGATATTTTACAATATATATATAGTACGGTAGACGTACATGTGTTAACTGAATAATAACTACGGCAATGTCTTTGACTTAAGCCTGAATAATACTTACGGCAATGCCTCACGGCTTAAGCCTGAATAATACTTACGGCAATGCCTCACGGCTTAAGCCTGAATAATAAAGATCTGAAAGCATTTCAAAAAGGATACTGAATCATTTTAACAGAAGAGAACTAACTGGTTTTTAAAACAGAAGCTTAAGAGTTATACTAGCTTTATGGGAAGTTGAGTATAACCACTTAAGATTGATAAAAGAAACAAGTTTGACTATGTGTGTATAACAGACTTAAATTGAATTGTGAAAAGAATAATAAAATGGTTTGATAAGTAGACATGATATGATGCTATGTGTGTTAGTGTCTTGTAACGTTTGTGAAAAAGAGTATTCTTGTTGTGCTTATGTTGTTTAAAGATAAGCTGTTACGTTAGTGTACCATCACTCACCTCTTGAGATGATACCGGGGGTTAAGTCGCCTCCGACGCGGTAGACTCAGCGATGCAGGACCATGATTCGAGAATACCTCACGCGGGTCCAGGGGCCTATGCGAGCTACGAGTTCCGTGTTAGTATGCGGGGTTATGCCTCACGCGTCTATGTGGGCCATGCGGACAACGAGTCCAGGCGATGCCGAGGAGTGCACCCTCGATGCGGGTTATACCTCACGCGCCCACGTGAGTGGCCTATGCGGACTCGAGTCCGTGATTAGGCTTGCAGAGTGATAATACGCGAGTGGCCCCGCTTCAATCATTCGCATCCTAGAAAAGACCTATTACAGCTTACCTATTGTTGCTCTTGTTTGTGATGTGGCACTATGCGCGGTTCTCGTTGTTTCACACATATTGTAAACTGGTTTTAAAATGATATGTTTCATTTAAGTATTTTACAGTTTCACATACTTAGTACCTGTTGTACTGACCTCCTTCGGGGGGCTGCGTTCATGCCGCAGGTAAGGGCAAGCAGTGCTAGATCCACATTCTTAGGATCTCTACGTTGGTGTCGAGCTCCATCTTTTCCTGAGGCTCTACTTTGGGTATGATCTCCTGTTGTAGATAGTTTTGTACAGTCGGTATGGCGGCCCTGTCCGCCATAGTTGTATATTTCCTTAGAGGTCTCAGAGTCATGTTGCGAAGGTTTGGATGTAATCGCTAAACCATGATTATATATATATATGCCGAAAGGCGATGTTTTCTCACATAAACTGTGTCTTATTTTATAAACTGTTTCATGTCTTGCTTTATATTTCCGCTGACACTGGATGTATGACTACTGGGTGCCCCTAGGCACTACCACGCCCCCGAACGTCGTGACACTTATGGTCATGGACGAAATTGTCATGGTTAGAATGGTCATTTGACCATAAATTAAATGACCAAGTCTTGCTAGTCTTGAAGCTTGACAAGGTTGACTAAGTCAAAGGCCACCTAGACTTGATCCATGTGAAACTTATCCAAGCCACACAATTGTGCTAATCTTAACCCTCCATCATGTTATATATTGTATGCTAGTGCAAGACAAGGCTAAACACTTAGAAATTTTCAAGAAAATTTGAGGGAGGCTTGAGGGAGCTCTCGGCCAAGGGCTAGGGTTTGAAGGAAATTTTTTCAATTGTTGTCCAATAATTCCCCCACTTTAAACCAAGGTACCTAAGGGTATAGTAAGTGTTTCTCAATAATAAGATCCCGGAAATGTGGTGTTTTCGTATTAGTATCCAGGCGAAAACCTAAAGGGTTATTCAACTTTGAAGTTGAAACTTGAAGATGAGTCTTTTATACGCTTCTAAGGGTTGCTTGGAGTGGATTGGAACGTCGAAAGGAGGATCTAAAGTTGCTAAGGAGCGACTTGTGATCTTGGATCATAATTGGGCTAATTGAGGTATAATCTTCGTTTTACTTTTGTAATTGAAGATTTCATGTTATGATAAGTTATAAGTGATCATGTGATTTGTGTTATGAAGTTTGATAAGTGACATGGATTGTAGAAGCCTAGAACCGAAAAGGACATGATTAGCCTTTTGAAATTGAAATACAATTTTTGGTCGTTTATTAGAATCGTCGCATGTTTACCTACTTGAGGATTGTAGTAGTTGTAATCGATTGCGGCTTGATATCATGTTATACTAAACCACTTGGATTAAAAAGGAATTGGAAACGATTTGTATTGTTGCCTAATTGCCGAATTGACATTATAGTTTAGACTAGTTTGTTATCGTTTGTGGTGAGCCAATTGGGGCTGTTTGGTTATTCATTTGTATTGAACTACCTTATAAATTGTGGTGAGCCAATTGGGGCTGTTTGGTTATTCATTTGTATTGAACTACCTTATAAATTGTGGTGAGCCAATTGGGGTTGTTTGGTTATTGTATTCGGCCTTGAAAAAGGTGGCAAAGTTAGTAAAAACAAAGGAAGTGCTGTCCGATTTTCCGTAGAATCTAGTGACTTGCACTTGGAATATTCTACGTTTGAAACTAGAAGTTAATAGACGTACTATGGTCATTATAGGTTGGCATACTACGTCACGCATGGACTTAGCAAGTGGATTAAACCGAAGGAGGTATGTGGAACTTTCTTATCTCTTGAGCATGATTAAGTTGTAAATGTATAGTACGGTAGACGTACAAGATTTTGACAATCTAGTCTATTTGATATCCTTGGCTTATTTTAAGAATGCCCAAGTTGTTTGAGTTAGGGAATTAACTCACTTGTTTAATTATTAAGGATATCTTGGTTTTCAAAAGTTAAGAGACTTTAAGTATGTTGAAAGTATTTTGATACTTGTTTTGTTGGAAAGTTTAAGTCTCTTGGTTAAAAAGAAGTATGTAAGTTGCTAATGTATAAAGCTAGTATAACGGCTTTATGGGAAGTTGGTTATAATAGCTTTATGGAAAGTTAATAAGAGAATGGTTTACTCTTAAGTAATTTAAGCATGTTAAGGGACTTGAAGAGTTTTAAAGAATGTGACACTTATTTCGTTTTAAACGTATAAGTCCCTTGGATAGGAAATTGTACTTGACTTAGGTATAAAGTGAATATAACGACTTTATGGGGAGTTGGTTATATTGGCTTTATGGAAAGATAAATGGCTTGATTTATTTGAAAGGCAATTTGATTTAAAGGCATCAATTGCCTAAGGCTTTTACGAGAGAAGAAGTCACTTGATTTAGAAGCCTAATTTTATTTCTAAAAGTAGTGTGACTTGTCTTGAAAGAGAAATTGTAACTTGACACTACGGTTATTAGTATCTTGGAAGTTTTATAATGAAATGAGTCATTTTGAAAGAATAGAAGTACGTAGTACTTTGGGTTAAATTCCCGGATTTTTATAAAGAACATGTTAGTGCCTTAAGTAAACTAAAATGAGAGTGTATATGAAAGAATAATAAGAAGTTGGGGATTGCTTAACTTGCTTATATATTGTATGATAAGCAGTAGTGCTTATGTTATGTGTGATAGCCGATTTGTGCTAGTAGTTCAAGAATAATTGCGGGTCATTCCGGTTTGTGGCATTGCATATTTCGTGGATTTGCTACCCACGATGCGAGGAATACCTCACGCGAGTCCGTAGGGCTTATGCGGGTGAAATAGTCTCACGCGCGGGTCCAAACCTATGCGAGGAATACCTCACGCGAGTCCGTAAGGGCTTATGCGGGTGAAATAGTCCCATGCGAGGATACCTCATGCGGGTCCACGCGATCTACGCGGTGAAATAGTCCCGTGAATAGGATTGTAATGATATCGCGACACGTGGTCCTGTTTGATCGTGAGCTTCCTACTTTATATTGTAAGTATATACCTATTTACTCATTGTTAGTAAGGCACGCATCGTTAATTGAGTATCATACATGTCTCCGCTTTATTATTAGCCTTATGATTTCATTACGCATTTCGGTCACATATTTGGTACATGTTGTCGACCTCCTTCGGGCCGTTCACGCCGCAGTAGAGTCTGATTCTTGATCCTCGCTCTTAGGATCACTGCTCACCGCTGGTGAAGCTCCTCATTTCGGAGGCTTATCCCTGGTATTGTCAGTTGTTGTACATTCAGGGGTATGGCGGGGCCCTGTCCCGCCAGGATTGTTATTCTTAGAGGTCTGTAGTCACATAGTGGATTGGGTTGTAAAAGAAAAAAAATGTACTGTTTTATTGGTATAAGTTACGGAAGGTGGCCTTATCGGCTAGCCTGTTGTTATTTTATGTTTAAGTATTTTATCAGTTGAGTATGTTCCGCTGCTATTCTCTGATGTATGCCAAAAGGGGTGCCCAGGTAGGGCACCAGTCGCGGGCCCGGGGTCGGGTCGTGACATAAAGGTATACTGCCCGGCCCATTTCTGGGACGCGATAATGTCATATAAAATCCAAGAATTTAACCCAACGTACTACGTACCTCTACTCCTTTTAAAAATGACTCTTTTTCAAATAAAACTTCCAAGATACTAACAACCGTAGTATCAAGTCATATCTATTTTTCAAGACAAGTCACAATACCTTTTAGAAATACATTTACCGGCTTCTAAATCAAGTGACTTCTTTCTTTAAAACCTTAAGCAATTGGTACCTTTAAAACAATTTGCCCTTCTTTATTTCAAATCATTTCTTTGCTTACATTACTGAAGAAAACCATTCTTTTAATCTTCCATAAAGTTGTTATAACCAACTTTCCATAAAGACGTTATAACTCTTTATGTCTTAGACAAATTCATTCCTTTTATAACCAAGAGACTTATACTTTCAAATCAAATCACATAGCTTTAAAAATACTTCAAGTCTCTTAACTTTTAAGAAAACAAGTTTCTTATCTTTAGAATGGCAAGAAATAAATACTTTCCAAATCAAGTATTCTTTACTTTTAAATCAATTCATTTCTCCCTTTAAGAATCAAGTCCCATAACTTGAAAAATAAAGTCCCTTAACCTTTTAAAAATTTGAGGTCCATAGTCTTAAAACTTCATACGTAAATTCTTATAAATTAAGTAACATATACTTTGGTGCGTTGTGAATAAGTTATACTTATTTATAACGATCTTAATCAAGTAGCCATGATCTAGAAAATGTAATACAATTTTGTCTTATCTTAGCTTCTGTGCAGATGGAGAATTCTACTCATTTTAACTTAATTGATTGTCATTACATTTTCCTTTATTAACGTTGCAGTGGCTTGTTCGATACTTATTCTCATTTGTGCCGTAACTTAGCCAAGTCAACTTGGCTCCAAATTGTTATACCCCGTATTTCCAGAGTATGTACGTAAGGGCGTACGTACGAAAGTCTAGCCTTAAAGTTTAGGCACAAGACGTTTTTTTGGGCACAACTCCTTAAAAGAATCGTTTTCCGACGAAACGTTTTACACAACTCGCGTAGGATAAATTCCGGCTATGTCATTTCTAATTTTTGCGGATTTTTCCGAGAGACGAAACACTTTGGGCCAACGGGAGGGCGACACTTGTCACCCTCCAATTGGTGGACGTGAGGCGTCAATATGGCCGAATGGAGTGCCAATTTTGTCAAGTAGTTGGTAGGATATTTTGTGTGCAAGTTGGCTAGGTACACTTGCCCTAATCTTGACCTTACATTTGCCTTGCACTTGGCATAATCTTGGCCATTGGTTGGCCATCCCTTGACCTATAAATACTCCTCTTGTGATGAAGAGTTCTTCATCCACAAACAAGCTTTCCAAGTCTTGAAATCCTCTCCTCTCCCTTGAGCCTTTTTCGTCCAACACACCCCCCCCCCCACCTTTGGTGAAGCTTAGCCGAGGCTATCCCCCCCTAGCCTAACCGAAATCTACCCCCCCTCCCTTGGTAGAAAAGTTGCCTTCTAGTATTGTTATAATGCCCAAAATACCCTAGCCCAAATCCCTTAGTACTTAGTAGAAGTTGTGAAGAACTTCTAAGGTTTCTTGGAGCTACCGGAGCGTCTGACTTAGGAGCTAAGCCTTGCTCCGGATCGACTTATATCTAGGATATTATTGGGCTTACCGAGGTAAATAATCCTAACCCTCTTTTGTATTAGAGAATACATATTGTAGAAGTATAGAATTAAGTATTGAATACTTAGAAGAATATTACAGAATAGAATTGAATCATATCACGTAGAAGGGTTTAAAAGATGAATAATTGAACTATACTTAGAATTTGTTTTCTGATGAGACTTGAGTAGCTCACCGGGTAGGGAAGTGCTGCCTGATTTTCCGTAGAATAAAGGACCCTCTGCTTAGAACTGTTTACAGAGTAGTCTAGACGTTGATAGACGTTGATAGACGTGTCTGACTATTATAGGTTGATTCTCTGCGCGCGACATATTCAACTTGGCAGGTGGTTTTCGCCGAGAAGGTATGTGATTCTTCCTAAGCATGATATTTTAAAATATATATATAGTACGGTAGACGTACATGTGTTAACTGAATAATAATTACGGCAATGTCTTTTGACTTAAGCCTGAATAATACCTACGGCAATGTCTTTTGACTTAAGCCTGAATAATAAGAGTCTTGATGCATTTCAAAAGAATACTGAATCATTTTTAACAGAAGAGAACTAATTGGTTTTTAAACAGAAAGCTTAAGAGTTATACTAGCTTTATGGGAAGTTAGGTATAACAACTTAAGAATGATAAAAGGAACAGTTTACTTATGTGTTTATAACAGACTTACATTGATCTATGGAAAGAATAATAAAATGGTTTGATAAGTAGACATGATATGATGTTATGTGTGTTAGTGTCTTGTAACGTTTGTATAAAAGGGTATTCTTGTTGTGCTTATGTGTTTAACGATAAGCTGTTATGTTAGTATTATATCACTCACCTCTTGACATAAATATCGGGGGTTAAGCTGCCCTCCGATGCGGGGTATACCTCAGGCAGTCTGTGTGACTATGATGCAAGGACACCTCATGCGGGTCTGTGTGACCTATGCGCGAGGCTGCGAGTTCCGTGTTAGTGTGCGGGTTATACCTCATGCGGTCTATGTGGCCATGCGGACTACGAGTCCAGGCGATGCCGAGGAGTAGCTACCTCGATGCGGGTTATGCCTATGTAGGCCTGCGTGAGTGGCCTATGCGGACTACGGAGTCGAGATTAGGCTTGCTTAATGATACTATGGGCAATTGGCCTGCTTGATCATTCGGCCTAGAAAAGACCTTACGATTTACCTATTGTTGCTCTTGTTTATGATGTGCACTATGCGGTTACCTGGTTGTTTCATACATATATGTAAACCGATTTTAAAAATGATATGTTTTCATTTAAGTACTTTACGCTGCATACTTAGTACTGTTGTGATCGACCTCCTTGGGCTGCGTTCATGCCGCAGGTAAGGGCAAGCAGGTGCTAGATCCACATCCTTAGGATCTCTTTGCATTGGTGTCAGGAGCTCCATCTTCTCCGGAGGCTCTACTTTTTGGTATGATCTCCCTGTATTGTAGATAGTTTGTACATTCAGGGTATGGCGGGGCCCTGTCCCGCCATAGTTGTTTACTTCCTTAGAGGTCTGTAGTCCTATTGTACAGTTGGGATGTAACTGCAAAACTATGTTTATGTATATATGCCGAAAGGCGACATTTTCTCACATAAAACTGTGTCTCTTTTTACAACTGTTTCATGTCTTGTTTTATATTCCGCTGATTACTCTGATGTATGACTACTTGGGTGCCCGGGTAAGGCACCAGTCACGGGCCCCGGAACGGGTCGTGACAAAAGTGGTATCAGAGCAGTTAATCCTCGGAAAGTGTCTACAGACCGTATCTAGTAGAGTCTTGATTATCGGTGTGTTGTGCACCACACCAATAATCAGGAGGCTATAGGATATTTAGGATTGGTTTCCATTCTTCTCACTCTGAGATCGTGCTTTAGAGCTGTGTTAAAATTTGACCCCTCTAACGTATCCCTTTTCTGTAACAGTTATGCCTCCACGTAAGGCAACCCGGGCCCAGAAGGGCAAGGCAGCCGAGGGAGCTGCTAGTAGGACACCGAGAGTTACGAGGGCTCAGGCCCAGTCTATACCTCAGACGGCGAGTTCCATGACGCCGCCGGCCCCAGCAGAGACCACAGTACCCACACCTCCTGTCCCACAGCCTGGGGCGGAGGAGTTAGGGTACAAGGAGATGGCCCAACTATTGGCCAGGATCGTGGCCAGACATGAGGACAGCCGATGCAGCCCGATTCGATTCAGCCGTACCCGTGGCTCACCCGAGGCGAGAGTTTGAGGCTACGAGATTTCCGAGTCAGAGCCCGCCGAGTTTTACGGTCGAGGCCGAGGATGATCCGCAGGAGTTCATCCGTCCTACAGAGATTATGAGAGTGATCGTGGCGTCGGAGACCGAGTCCGCGATCTTTGTTCACATAGCCGCGTGATACCGCAATCGATTGGTTTGATTCATGGGAGTTATCCCGGGAGAGCACGCGTCCCGCCTACTTGGGATGAGTTCTCAGAGGCTTTCCTCACTCACTTCTTGCCTCCACAGATGAGTGCGCGTGCTGACAGATTTTTACTGCTGAGACAGAGGGGACGTACAGTTAGGGAGTACAATGTCGAGTTCGATTCTTTGGCTCGATATGTCCCAGCATTGGTAGCAGATATGGAGGACAGGGTGCACCGCTACGTCACCGGGCTAGATGATTATATGTCCGAGTCTTGTGCGGGTGTCTCTCTTCAGCCGGGTATGGACATTACCCGCATGCAGGCTCATGCACTAGGATGCGAGCGAGCGCCGAGGCCGACGTTGTGACAGCAGCAGAAGAGGACCAGGACGGCAGGGTCATTTGGTAGTTATCAGGGTGGACGGCCTCAGCAGCGGTCTAGATTCTCACCACGGCTACCAGAGCACTCCTCGCTATCCTCAAGACACAGATTATTCGGGGCGTCGTGCCCCAGACTTCGTGACTTTCGAGTGGCAGAGGTGCGGCGGCCGGACCACCCCTCGCTGTGGCCGATGCGGTAGATCCCATTTCGGGAATTATGGTACTCCTCCGAGGGTTTGTTACGCTGCGCGACGGTCATATTGCGAGGCTTGTCCGACGGGGCAGCGCGGTGGTAGGCTCACCTACAGTGCATTGTCGTTCATCATCTCCTACGATTACTCGCCCCGAGGCGTGGTACTCATGGGCCAGCAGGTCGCGGCAGAGGTCGTGGCGCGTCCAGATTCTAGCGGTCCTCGAACCGCATTTATGCCTTGTCCACCGGCAGATCGTGAGTCCTCACCGATGTCGCCACAGTACCTTATCGGTTTGGATTTGATGTGTATGCCTTGATAGATCCGGTTCTACTGGCCCCATATATCCGCCTGTTGCTAGTAGGATAGGGATAGAGCCTGAGTCCATAGACCCTTTCGAGGTAGCTACGCCAGTGGGTGATTCGGTGGTAGCTCGGCGGGTATATAGGGCTTTTCCAGTGACCATTTACAGTCGTCAGACCCTAGCCGACTTGATAGAGTTAGATATGATTGATTTCGACGTGATCATGGGTATGGATTGGCTAGCTTCTTGCTACGCCAATGTAGACTGCAGGGAGAGAGTAGTGCGGTTCCAGCTCGAGGAGCCGGTTGTTGAGTGGGAGGAACATCAGACGCCGGGGGTAGGTTTATTTCCTACCTCAAGGCTAGGAAGATGGTGCGAGCGGTATATCTACCATCTCGTTCGTGTTTGATCTCGAGGTCGGTACCAGATTTTCGGGCCCAGAGTCGAGAGTTCCCGCACGTGTTTCAGACGACCTCCCGTATCCTCCCGAGAGGAGATTGAGTTTTGTATAGATGTGTTGCCGACGCCGGCTATTTCCATTCCGCCATATAGAATGGCACCGCCGAGCCGAGAGAGTTGAAGGATCGGCTTAGAGACTTGCTTTGGAGAAGCGGCTTCATCGACCTAGTGTTTCTCCCGGGAGCGCCGTATTGTTCGTGAAGAAGAAGGACGGACGCCGCGCATGTGTTGATTACAGACGGTGAACAAGGTGACCATTAAGAACAGATACCCTTCCCGAGATTGATGATTTGTTCGACCGGTGAAGTGCGAGATGTTTCTCCAAGATTGATCTGTGATCGCTATCATCAGTGCACGAAGTCGAGAGGTGGATGTCCCTAGGATCGCATTCCGACCCAGACGCATTATGAGTTCGTGGTCATGTCTTTTGATTGACCAATGCTCGTGGTATTCATGGATTTGATGAACCGAGTGTTCAAACCATTTTTGACACGTTTGTGATAATGTTCATCGATGATATCTTGGTTTATTCTCGCCAGAGCAGAGCATGCGAGCATTTGGCGATCTTGCCGATTCTCCGACTACCGTTATACGCCAAGTTTTCCAAATGTGAGTTTTGGTTAACTTCGTGGCTTTTCTTGGGCATATTGTTTGGCCGATGGCATTCGAGTGGATACGCCAAGATCGAGGCGAGACTTGGCCTAGACCTACTACTCCGGCAGAGGTTCGCGATTTTACGGGCCTTGCGAGTTATTATCGGCGTTCAGAGAAGTTTGCTTCTATCTTCGCACCATTGACTAGGCCGACTCGTAAGGCGGCTAAGTTTCATGATCGATGCTTGGAGCGGGCTTCCATTCTTGGCGAGAGATCGACGACCGCCTCGCTTCTTACTTCCGCAGGTCCAGACGGTTATGTCGTATATTGTGATGCGTCGCATCGGGTTGGGATGTGTGTTGATGCAGAGGCAAGGTTATAGCGTATGCATCCCGACAACCAAGAAATACGAGGAACTACCCCACCCATGATTGGAGTTGGCGCGGTGATTCACGCCAAGATCCGAGGCACTATTTGTATGGGGTTCACGTGGATATTTATACGCACCACAAGAGCCTCCAAGATATCTTCAGCCGGAGGATCCGAACTTACGGCGAGACGGTGGTTAGAGTTGCTTAAGGATTACGATGTTGATATCCTATACCACCCGGGAAGGCCAATGTCGTGGCGTATGCTCTTAGTCGTAGGTCGATGGGAGCCTATCGATGTGGCTAGAGAGAGGACATGGTTCGTGATTTGCATCGCTTAGCGAGCCTTGGTGTCCGTTTGATTGATTACGATAGCGATGGGTTCGAGTTCGTGAGGTTGTCGAGTCTTCCATCGCCGGCGAGGTGAAGAGGCAACAGCTCGAGGATCCGCTTTTGACACGTTATCGTGATACGCTTCTTCGTGAGGAAGCGGTCCTTTTGAGGTAGCACCTGATGGGGTGCTAAGGTTTGAGGCGAGTTGTGTGTTCCGGATGTTTGAGGACTTGGCAGTGAGTTCTTGGGAAGCACACGCAAGCGTTACTCATCCATCCGTGGTCGACCAAGATGTACCACGACCTGAGATCTGTGGATTGGTGGGATGGCTTGAAGAGGACGTTGCGAGTTCGTAGCTCGGCCCGTGTTGTCGCAGTGAAGGTAGAGCATCGAGGCACGGTGGTTTGTTGCGCACGAAAGAGATCCCGACCGGAAGTAGGAGGTAATCAACATGGACTTTATCACAGGATTACTTCGCACTCAGAGGAGACATGATTCTATATTGGTTATCATTGACAGGCTGACGAAATCAGCCTACTTTCTTCCCGTCAGGACGACTTTTTCGGCTGAGGATTATGCCAGACTTTACATCCGAGAGATCGTCAGACTGCATGGAGTCCCTATTTCGATCATATCAGACAGAGGAGCCCAGTTTACGGCTAACTTCTGGAGGTCTTTCCAGAAGGGTTTAGGGACGCAGGTGAGCCTGAGTACCGCATTCCATCCACAGACAGACGGACAGGCAGAGCGCACTATCCAGACTCTTGAGGATATGCTGCGAGCCTGTGTTATTGACTTCAGGGGTAGCTGGGAGGATCATTTGCCTCTAGTTGAGTTTGCATACAATAATAGCTACCACTCCAGTATTCAGATGGCGCCTTATGAGGCCTTGTATGGGAGAAGTGCGAGATCACCTATAGGCTGGTTCGATGTGGGCGAGTGCGATTAGTGGGACGATTTGGTGCAGCAGCGATGGATAAGGTGAAGCTTATCCAGAGAGGTTCTTGACGGCTCGTAGTCGGCGAAGTCATATCTGAGATCATCGTCGTCGGCATCCGAGTTCGAGGTTCATGATTGGGTTTTCCTAAAGGTGTCACCCATGAAGGTGTGATGAGATTCGGAAGAAGAAACTCGGCCCAAGGTACATTGGGCGTTTGATTGTCGCGAGGTAGGCAAGGTTGCCTATGAGTTGGATCTGCCGTCCGATCTGGAGGCGGTGCATCCGGTGTTTCATGTTTCTATCTTTGAGAGATGTATCGGGATCCATCTAGAGTGCATCCGATTGACGATGTCGGTGGCGAGGGTTATCGTATGAGGAGGTTCCCATAGCGATAATCGATCGTCGGGTTAGGCGTCTGCGGACGAGGCGTGGCTTCCGTCAAAGTCTTATGGCGAACGAGCTCGGGGAGGAGATGACGTGGGAAGTCAAGAGGACATGAGGAAGAAGTATCTCACCTATTCCCACACCTCCGTAATTCACTTTCCTACTTGTAAATTTTCGTTATCGTTTATGCCTAAGTGTTGTTACGTGGTGTGTGGCTTTTGCAAATCGCTAAGTTATGAAGAATCTTATCGTTAATCGTCTTGGGAAGGAACATTCGACGAATGTTTCTGGAGAGGAGAATGTTATACCCCGTATTTCCAGAGTATGTACGTAAGGGCGTACGTACGAAAGTCTAGCCTTAAAGTTTAGGCACAAGACGTTTTTTTGGGCACAACCCCTTAAAAGAATCGTTTCCGACTAAACGTTTTACACAACTCGTAGGATAAATTCCGCTATGACATTTCTAATTTTTGCGGATTTTTCCGAGAGACGAAACACTTTGGCCAACGGAGGGCGACACTTGTCACCCTCCACCGTGGGCGAGGCGTCAATATGGCCGAATGGAGTGTCAATTTTGTCAAGTAGTTGGTAGGATATTTTGTGTGCAAGTTGGCTAGGTACACTTGCCCTAATCTTGACCTTACACTTGCCTTGAACTTGGCATAATCTTGGCCGTTGGTTGGCCATCCCTTGACCTATAAATACCCCTCTTGTGATGAAGAGTTCTTCATCCACAAACAAGCTTTCCAAGTCTTGAAATCCTCTCCTCTCCCTTATGCCTTTTTCGTCCAACACACCCCCCCTTTGGTGAAGCTTAGCCGAGGCTATCCCCCCTAGCCTAGCCGAAATCTACCCCCCCTCCCTTGGTAGAAAAGTTGCCTTCTAGTATTGTTATAATGCCCAAAACACCCTAGCCCAAATCCCTTAGTACTTAGTAGAAGTTGTGAAGAACTTCTAAGGTTTCCTTGGAGCTATCGGAGCGTACAACTTAGGAGCTAAGCCTTGCTCCGGATCGACTTATATCTAGGATATTATTGGGCTTACCGAGGTAAATAATCCTAACCCTCTTTTGTATTAGAGAATACATACTGTAGAAGTATAGAATTAAGTATTGAATACTTAGAAGAATATTACAGAATAGAATTGAACTGTTATCACAGTAGAAGGGTTTAAAAGATGAATAATTGAACTATACTTAGGACTATTTTCACAATAGACTTGAGTAGCTCACCGGGTAGGAAAGTGATGTCCGATTTTCCGTAGAATAAAGGACCCTCTGCTTAGAACTGTTTACAGAGTAGTCTAGACGTTGATAGACGTGTCTGACTATTATAGGTTGATTCTCTGCGCGCGACATATTCAACTTGGCAGGTGGTTTTCGCCGAGAAGGTATGTGATTCTTCCTAAGCATGATATTTTAAAATATATATATAGTACGGTAGACGTACATGTGTTAACTAAATAATAATTACGGCAATGTCTTTTGACTTAAGCCTGAATAATACCTACGGCAATGTCTTTTGACTTAAGCCTGAATAATAAGAGTCTTGATGCATTTCAAAAGAATACTGAATCATTTTTTTAACAGAAGAGAACTAATTGGTTTTAAGCGAAAGCTTAAGAGTTATACTAGCTTTATGGGAAGTTAGGTATAACAACTTAAGAATGATAAAAGGCAGTTTACTTATGTGTTTATAACAGACTTACATTGATCTATGGAAAGAATAATAAAATGGTTTGATAAGTAGACATGATATGATGTTATGTGTGTTAGTGTCTTGTAACGTTTGTATAAAAGGGTATTCTTGTTGTGCTTATGTGTTTAACGATAAGCTGTTATGTTAGTATTATATCACTCACCTCTTGACATAAATACAGGGGTTGTCGCCTCCGTCGGGGTATACCTCGTGCGATGCAGTGTGACTATGATGCAAGGACACCTCATGCGGGTCTGTGTGACCTATGCGGAGCTGCGAGAGTTCCAGGTTAGTGTGCGGGGTTATACCTCATGCGGTCTATGTGGCCATGCGGACTACGAGTCCAGGACGATGCCGAGGAGTAGCTACCCTCGATGCGGGGTTATGCCCTATGCAGGCCTACGTGAGTGGCCTATGCGGACTACGGGAGTCCAAGATTAGGCTTGCTTAATGATACTATGGGCAATTGGCCTGCGATCATTCGCGGCCTAGAAAAGACCGTTACGATTTACCTATTGTTGCTCTTGTTTATGATGTGGCACTATGTGCGTTACCTTGGTTGTTTCATACATATATGTAAACCGATTTTAAAAATGATATGTTTTCATTTAAGTACTTTCTGATTTCGCATACTTAGTACTGTTGTCTTGACCTCCTTGAAGCTGCGTTCATGCGCGGTAAGAGCGGCAGTGCTAGATCCACATCCTTAGGATCTCTTTGCATTGGTGTCGTGAGCTCCATCTTCTAGGAGGCTCTACTTTTGGTATGATCTCCTGTATTGTAGATAGTTTGTACATTCGGTATGGCGGAACCCGTCCGCCATAGTTGTTTACTTCCTTAGAGGTCTGTAGTCCTATTGTACAGTTGGGATGTAACTGCAAAACTATGTTTATGTATATATGCCGAAAGGCGACATTTTCTCACATAAAACTGTGTCTCTTTTTTTCAACTGTTTCATGTCTTGTTTTATATTCCGCTGATTACTCTGATGTATGACTACTTGGGTGCCCGTGTAAGGCACCAGTCACGGGCCCCGGAACGGGTCGTGACACAAATACCTCCTAACTACTCTTACCAACATCCCCCATAAGACTTGGTAAGAACTTAGGATAACTTAGACATAACCTTTACGTAGAGTAAATCAACATACATACCTCTTAACTTCTAAGAGTAGAAGGAATCATGAAATAGTACAACATGTATATTCCATACATAGAATCATGTCAAAAGAAGGAAGAGGTTCACATACCTCGCGACGATTATCGACAATTAGCAAAATGCTCCGAAGTACTTCAACCTTGATAGTTATTCCATCCTTCAAGTAGAATACGTTATACTTAGTACTTCAACCTATAATGGCCATAATACGTACATTAACCTCTAGCTTCAAACGTAGAATATTCTAAGTGCAAAGTCACTAAATTCTACGGAAAATCGGACAGCACTTCCTTTGTTTCTACATACTTTGCCACCTTTTTCAAGGTCGAATTCAATAACCAAACACTCCACATTTAAGGCTCAACAATGTAATTGACAATAGGGGATTACACGCCTACAAGACGTGTAAAATTCCGCCCCACAATTGATATCAAACTAGTCCACAATACAAATTCCAATTTCGGCCAAAAGGTGCAACAACTTATCAACCTTTCCAATTCCTTTTCAATCCAAGTTCTTCGGTCAAACATGTTATATAGTCAAAGACAACTTCAACAACTACAATTTCCTTCTTTAAATAACATGTGACGACTTATACTAATAATCAAATTGAATTGTAATCTTAAGGCTAAACATACTAGTTTTCGGATTAGGGTTCCAATATCCCTAACACTTATCAACTTCATAATATAAACATCTCATGCTTGCTAATATCCATATCTACAACAATAAGTAATCTTAATTACTAAAACGACAAGAATTATACCTTTACAAGCCCTTAAAATTTCCAAGATTCAAAGTCGCTCCTTAGCAATTCTTAGCTCCTTTCCTTTACGCTCCAATCCGCTATTTGAAGCCCTTAGAAGTTCACAACCAACTTCTCTTCCATTTCCAATCCAAAACTAGGGAAACCACTTAGGTTTTCGCCTTGCGACTAACGTGAAAACGCCGTTTTTCCGAAATCTTTCTATTGAGATACCCTTACAATACCCTTAGGGACCTTGGGTTTAAGTCTTGTGAATAATGGATCAAAATTACAAAAAAAATCTCTCTAAAGGAAGCTTTGGCCGAGAGCTCTTTAGTCTCAAGCTCTAGTTCTCTAAAAATTTCTAAGTGTTGAAGACTTGGTCTTGCACTAGTGTGTATATAAAACACAATGAAGGGTCAAGATTATAACAAATGTGTGGCTAGGATGAAGAACATTAATTAAATAGGCAAGTGGACAAGTTGACTTGGTCAATATTATCAAGCTAGCAAGACTTATCATCTTTAATGGTCAATGACCATTTTAACCTTGAAAATTTCGTCCAACACCATGTGGGGGGTGCCACGTGTCACCCTCCCATTCGTCCATAAAATTCCGTAACCCTCGTGGGTCCCACAAAATGTAAAATTCCTCGGGTGGGCCCCACATGACCAAATCCGTAAAAATAATTTTCCATAATGATAATTAGTTCCATACTTCTTCAATTAATGCATTTTGAGAATCCAATTCTCCTCAACGAACATTTTTCCTTTCCGACGTTCGGAAGATTTTCCATCGGAAAAACAATTCTTCCTTTCGTACCAATTTCAAGTCTTGAGTTCCTTACGTACATTCTCTTAAACATGTCCTGGAGTTACGGGGTGTAACATTCTTCCCCCCTTAGAAACATTCGTTCCCGAATGTTCTTTCGGAGTCCAATCTAATTAGATAGCGACATAGTCTCCTTTTACTGCACCCTTCATATTACATATGCCACTCATGGCCACATAACAATACTTATATTAAGATGTCAACCTTGGCACTCACAAAGCCAACTAGTACATACTCATAATGACCTCAAAGTCTGTCGTAATCATCTCTACTAGGTCTACTATGGTCTGACGACTCTATAATCACCGGGCAATTCTCATATACCCGCTCAGCTACCACCCCAAACACTCACGGGTGTAGTTACCTCGAAAGGTTCTTATGGATTCAGGCTCTATTCCTTTACACTTGGTTGCTATCTTTCTTACTGGTCGTACTCTTTCCGTACTTCCAACTCATACTAGCATACATACATAACTTCCATACCGATTCTGGCCTCTAATCTTTGGAGTCACTCTATAAAACAATATAAGGCCATTTCCGGCTTTCACGGCCTGGTTCCGGTGGAACGCGTCCACGAACCCGTAAAACAATTAACTAGACTTGGGCCTTGCACCCTCGTGACCCTGTCACGTAGCGGAACTACTACCAACTGATCCCACTCCATTTCAGGCTATGGGGCGACCCGCAGTAGGTCCTCACCCCGTCCCACCGTCGCACTTAACTCTTATTCTTGGTGTATAATAAATCTTTCTACCCGAGAAGACCTTGTACATCTAAGGTCTCAGCGGTCATCAATATTCTTAGGCTCACAATTTCCATGCTCCAAGCCTACCTTACCAGTCCCCCAGTAAACGGGAAAAAAAAACTTCTCATAATACCATAATCGTGTCGTCTTGATCACAACAACCATTACTTACTCTATACGGACCTCATCCGTACAATTCTCTTAAGCCTACCACGTAGCTTAATTTATTAACATGGTATTCCATTAAGTTTCTTAACATGACTTCTTAAGGGTTCACTGCCCTATCAGACAACTCATCCTTTCCCAATTATCTCAAAATAAAACATAAGACTTTGGCGAGAATTCATTAACTGTTCCATACCTTCCCGGTATCTAGTTAGTCTTTACCAACTCCTGGTAATCTAAAATCATTCTAGGCAACACGCGTCTAACCCTTATACATAACTCCGTATAGATGTATGTCACAATACCAACTATACTATAATCATTACCAACCTGGATACACAATCCACATAGTCTTTCCCGGTCATCACGCTTTCTCGTAGCTGCAATCAACATAACTCGTTAGGGAGAGACGACCCTAACAACACAGCTCTATCGCACGATCTCAGAGTGAGAAGAATGGAAACCAATCTTAAATGTCCTGCAGCCTCCTGATTATAGATGTGGTGCAAAACACACCGATAATCAAGACTTTACTAGACACGGTCTGTAGACACTTTCCGAGGACTAACTGCTCTGATACCACTTTTGCCACGACCCGACCCCGGACCGCGACTGGTGCCCTACCTGGGCACCCTTCTAATCATACAACATAATAAACTGCGGAAGATAAATAACACTCTTTTTTTCTTTTTTTTTTTAAACCAAGTCCAAGCCGATAAGGCTGCCATAACATAAAAATTTCCCGAAAGGGGCTACCCTGTTTAACAATGTAAAAACAACTCTAGCCACCCAAACGGATGAATACGCACTCTAAGATTTGAACAAATACTATGACGGGACAAGGCCCCGCCGCACTTCGAATATACATAGCCATGACAACTCCGAACATTGGAGCCATCTCAAAATCTTTGAACCAGATCCTAAGCTCGCGGATCCACAATCGCTGTACCTAAACTGCGGACATGAACGCGGCCCCGAAGAAATTCGATTACAACAGGTACCGAATATAGAACGGAAAATAAGGTACAGTAAACAAATCATAACTGTACAAAAGAGTGACTGGGGCAAGTATAAAAAGGGTACATACCAGATCCTACCGTGTCATTACCATCTCGTGAACTTAATCGTACCTTATTATCGTTTCCCATTTTTCAATAGAAATAGTCACATTCTTACGTACATGCTTAGGAAAAACCGTCAAGTTCATTACCATATAACTTACTTACCTTACATAACATAATCCGGCCCTTTATGGAGGGACGCCTATACTGCCCGGCCCAATCTGGGACGCGATAAAGTCACATAGTCTGCCCATAAAGGTCTACTGCCCGGCCCATTCCTGGGACGCGGTAAAGTCACATAGTCTGCCCATAAAGGTATACTGCCCGGCCCATTCCTGGGACGCGGTAAGGTCACATAGTCTGCCCATAAAGGTATACTGCCCGACCCATTCCTGGGACGCGGTAAAGTCATATAGTCTGCCCATAAAGGTATACTGCCCGGCCCATTCCAGGGAAGCGGTAAGGTCACATAGTCTGCCCATAAAGGTATACTGCCCGGCCCATTCCTGGGACGCGGTAAAGTCATATAGTCGGCCCATAAAGGTATATTGCCCGGCCCATTTTTGGGATGCGATAATGTCATATAGACTTCCCATAAAGGTATACTGGCCGGCCCATTTCTGGGACGCGATAATGTCATATAAAATCCTGGAATTTAACCCAACGTACTACGTACCTCTACTCCTTTTAAAAATGACTCTTTTTCAAATAAAACTTCCAAGATACTAACAACCGTAGTATCAAGTCATATCTATTTTTCAATACAAGTCACAATACCTTTTAGAAATACATTTACCGGCTTCTAAATCAAGTGACTTCTTTCTTTAAAACCTTAAGCAATTGGTACCTTTAAAACAATTTGCCCTTCTTTATTTCAAATCATTTCTTTGCTTACATTACTGAAGAAAACCATTCTTTTAATCTTCCATAAAGTTGTTATAACCAACTTCCCATAAAGCCGTTATAACTCTTTATGTCTTAGACAAATTCATTCCTTTTATAACCAAGAGACTTATACTTTCAAATCAAATCACATAGCTTTAAAAATACTTCAAGTCTCTTAACTTTTAAGAAAACAAGTTTCTTATCTTTAGAATGGCAAGAAATCAATACTTTCCAAATCAAGTATTCTTTACTTTTAAATCAATTCATTTCTCCCTTTAAGAATCAAGTCCCATAACTTGAAAAATAAAGTCCCTTAACCTTTTAAAAATTTGAGGTCCATAGTCTTAAAACTTCATACGTAAATTCTTATAAATTAAGAAACATATACTTTGGTGCGTTGTGAATAAGTTATACTTATTTATAACGATCTTAATCAAGTAGTCATGATCTAGAAAATGTAATATAATTTTGTCTTATCTTAGCTTCTATGCAGATGGAAAATTCTACTCATTTTAACTTAATTGATTGTCATTACATTTTCCTTTATTAACGTTGCAGTGGCTTGTTCGATACTTATTCTCATTTGTTCCGTAACTTAGCCAAGTCAACTTGGCTCTAAATACCTCCTAACTACTCTTACCAACATCCCCCATAAGACTTGGTAAGAACTTAGGATAACTTAGACATAACTTTTACGTAGAGTAAATCAACATACATACCTCTTAACTTCTAAGAGCAGAAGGAATCATGAAATAGTACAACATGTATATTCCATACATAGAATCATGTCAAAAGAAGGAAGAGGTTCACATACCTCGCGACGATTATCGACAATTAGCAAAATGCTCCGAAGTACTTCAACCTTGATAGCTATTCCATCCTTCAAGTAGAATACGCTATACTTAGTACTTCAACCTATAATGGCCATAATACGTACATTAACCTCTAGCTTCAAACGTAGAATATTCTAAGTGCAAAGTCACTAAATTCTACGGAAAATCGGACAGCACTTCCTTTGTTTCTACATACTTTGACACCTTTTTCAAGGCCGAATTCAATAACCAAACACGCCACATTTAAGGCTCAACAATGTAATTGACAATAGGGGATTACACGCCTACAAGACGTGTAAAATTCCGCCCCACAATTGATATCAAACTAGTCCACAATACATATGCCAATTTCGGCCAAAAGGTGCAACAACTTATCAACCTTTCCAATTCCTTTTCAATCCAAGTTCTTCGGTCAAACATGTTATATAGTCAAAGACAACTTCAACAACTACAATTTCCTTCTTTAAATAACATGTGACGACTTATACTAATAATCAAATTGAATTGTAATCTTAAGGCTAAACATACTAGTTTTCGGATTAGGGTTCCAATATCCCTAACACTTATCAACTTTATAATATAAACATCTCATGCTTGCTAATATCCATATCTACAACAATAAGTAATCTTAATTACTAAAACGACAAGAATTATACCTTTACAAGCCCTTAAAATTTCCAAGATTCAAAGTCGCTCCTTAGCAATTCTTAGCTCATTTCCTTTACGCTCCAATCCGCTATTCAAGCCCTTAGAAGTTCACAACCAACTTCTCTTCCATTTCCAATCCAAAACTAGGAAACCACTTAGGCTTTCGCCATGACTAACGTGAAAACGCCGTTTTCCGAAATCTTTCTATTGAGAGACCCTTACAATACCCTTAGGGACCTTGGGTTTAAGTCTTGTGAATAATGGATCAAAATTACAAAAAAAATCTCTCTAAAGGAAGCTTTGGCCGAGAGCTCTTTAGTCTCAAGCTCTAGTTCTCTAAAAATTTCTAAGTGTTGAAGACTTGGTCTTGCACTAGTGTGTATATAAAACACAATGAAGGGTCAAGATTATAACAAATGTGTGGCTAGGATGAAGAACATTAATTAAATAGCCAAGTGGACAAGTTGACTTGGTCAATATTATCAAGCTAGCAAGACTTATCATCTTTAATGGTCAATGACCATTTTAACCTTGTAAATTTCGTCCAACACCATGTGGGGGGTGCCACGTGTCGCCCTCCCATTCGTCCATAAAATTCCGTAACCCTCGTGGGTCCCACAAAATGTAAAATTCCTCGGGTGGGCCCCACTTGACCAAATCCGTAATAATAAATTTCCATAATGATAATTAGTTCCATACTTCTTCAATTAATGAATTTTGAGAATCCAATTCTCCTCAACGAACATTTTTCCTTTTCGACGTTCGGAAGATTTTCCGTCGGAAAAACAATTCTTCCTTTCGTACCAATTTCAAGTGTTGAGTTCCTTACGTACATTCTCTTAAACATGTCATGGAGTTACGGGGCGTAACATTCTTCCCCCCTTAGAAACATTTGTCCCCGAATGTTCTTTCGGAGTCCAATCTAATTAGATAGCGACATAGTCTCCTTTTACTGCACCCTTCATATTACATATGCCACCCATGGCCACATAACAATACTTATACTAAGATGTCAACCTTGGCACTCACAAAGCAAACTAGTCCATACTCATAATGACCTCAAAGTCTGTCGTAATCATCTCTACTAGGTCTACTAGGGTCTGACGACTGTATAATCACCGGGCAATTCTCATTTACCCGCTCAGCTACCACCCCAAACACTCACGGGTGTAGTTACCTCGAAAGGTTCTTATGGATTCAGGCTCTATTCCTTTACACTTGGTTGCTATCTTTCTTACTAGTCGTACTCTTTCCGTACTTCCAACTCATACTAGCATACATACATAACTTCCATACCGATTCTGGCCTCTAATCTTTGGAGTCACTCTATAAAATAATATAAGGCCATTTCCGGCTTTCACGACCTGGTTCCGGTGTAACGCGTCCACGAACCCGTAAAACAATTAACTAGACTTGGGCCTTGCACCCTCGTGACCCTGTCACGTAGCGGAACTACTACCAACTGATCCCACTCTATTTCAGGCTATGGGGCGACCCGCAATAGGTCATCACCCCGTCCCACCGTCACACTTAACTCTTATTCTTGGTCTATAATAAATCTTTCTACCCGAGAAGACCTTGTACATCTAAGGTCTCAGCGGTCATCAATATTCTTAGGCTCACAATTTCCATGCTCCAAGCCTACCTTACCAGTCCCCCAGTAAACGGGAAAAAAAACTTCTCATAATACCATAATCGTGTCGTCTTGATCACAACAACCATTACTTACTCTATACGGACCTCATCCGTACAATTCTCTTAAGCCTACCACGTAGCTTAATTTATTAACATGGTATTCCATTAAGTTTCTTAACATGACTTCTTAAGGGTTCACTGCCCTATCAGACAACTCATCCTTTCCCAATTATCTCAAAATAAAACATAAGACTTTGGCGAGAATTCATTAACTGTTCCATACCTTCCCGGTATCTAGTTAGTCTTTACCAACTCCTGGTAATCTAAAATCATTCTAGGCAACACGCGTCTGACCCTTATACATAACTCCATATAGATGTATGTCACAATACCAACTATACTATAATCATTACCAACCTGGATACGCAATCCACATAGTCTTTCCTGGGTCACTGCTGCCTTTCTCGTAGCTGCAATCAACATAACTCATTAGGGAGAGACGACCCTAACAACACAGCTCTATCGCACGATCTCAGAGTGAGAAGAATGGAAACCAATCCTAAATGTCCTGCATCCTCCTGATTATAGATGTGGTGCACAACACACCGATAATCAAGACACTACTAGACACGGTCTGTAGACACTTTCCGAGGACTAACTGCTCTGATACCACTTTTGCCACGACCCGACCCCGGACCGCGACTGGTGCCCTACCTGGGCACCCTTCTAATCATACAACATAATAAACTGCGGAAGATAAATAACACTCTTTTTTTTCTTTTTTTTCTTTTTTTTAAACCAAGTCCAAACCGATAAGGCTGCCATAACATAAAAATTTCCCGAAAGGGGCTACACTGTTTAACAATGTAAAAACAACTCTAGCCACCCATTTACATATGAATACTGCACTTAAGATTTGAACAAATACTATGACGGACAAGGCCCCGCCGTACTTCGAATATACATAGCCATGACAACTCCGGAACATTAGAGCCATCTCAAAATGCTGAACGAGGATCCTAAGCTCGCGGATCCACATCTGTACCTAAACTCGGACATTTAACGCACGGCGGGGTCGATAACAAAAATTTAATATGGAACTAAAATAAGGTACAAGAAACAAATCATAATCGTACATAAGAATGACAGGGCAAGTATAAAAAGGGTACATACCAGATCCTACCGTGTCATTACCATCTCGTGAACTTAATCGTACCTTATTATCTTTTCCCATTTTTCAATAAAAGTTATAGTAACATTCTTACGTACATGCTTAGGAAAAACCGTCAAGTTCATTACCATATAACTTACTTACCTTACATAACATAATTCGGCCCTTTATGGAGGCACGCCTATACTGCCCGGCCCAATCTCGGACGCGATAAAGTCACATAGTTGCGCCATAAGGTATACTTGCCGACCCATTCTCGACGCGTAAAGTCACATAGTCCGCCCATAAAGGTATCTTGCCCGCTCATTCTCGACGCGTAAAGGTCACATAGTCTGCCCATAAAGGTATACTGCCCGACCCATTCCTGGGACGCGGTAAAGTCATATAGTCTGCCCATAAAGGTATACTGCCCGGCCCATTCCTAGGACGCGGTAAGGTCACATAGTCTGCCCATAAAGGTATACTTCTCGGCCCATTCCTGGGACGCGGTAAAGTCATATAGTCGGCCCATAAAGGTATACTGCCCGGCCCATTTCTGGGATGCGATAATGTCATATAGTCTTCCCATAAAGGTATACTGCCCGACCCATTTCTGGGACGCGATAATGTCATATAAAATCCGGGAATTTAACCCAACGTACTACGTACCTCTACTCCTTTTAAAAATGACTCTTTTTCAAATAAAACTTCCAAGATACTAACAACCGTAGTATCAAGTCATATCTATTTTTCAAGACAAGTCACAATACCTTTTAGAAATACATTTACCGGCTTCTAAATCAAGTGACTTCTTTCTTTAAAACCTTAAGCTATTGGTACCTTTAAAACAATTTGCCCTTCTTTATTTCAAATCATTTCTTTGCTTACATTACTGAAGAAAACCATTCTTTTAATCTTCCATAAAGTTGTTATAACTAACTTTCCATAAAGCCGTTATAACTCTTTATGTCTTAGACAAATTCATTCCTTTTATAACCAAGAGACTTATACTTTCAAATCAAATCACATAGCTTTAAAAATACTTCAAGTCTCTTAACTTTTAAGAAAACAAGTTTCTTATCTTTAGAATGGCAAGAAATTAATACTTTCCAAATCAAGTATTCTTTACTTTTAAATCAATTCATTTCTCCCTTTAAGAATCAAGTCCCATAACTTGAAAAATAAAGTCCCTTAACCTTTTAAAAATTTGAGGTCCATAGTCTTAAAACTTCATACGTAAATTCTTATAAATTAAGAAACATATACTTTGGTGCGTTGTGAATAAGTTATACTTATTTATAACGATCTTAATCAAGTAGTCATGATCTAGAAAATGTAATATAATTTTGTCTTATCTTAGCTTCTATGCAGATGGAGAATTCTACTCATTTTAACTTAATTGATTGTCATTACATTTTCCTTTATTAACGTTGCAGTGGCTTGTTCGATACTTATTCTCATTTGTGCCGTAACTTAGCCAAGTCAACTTGGCTCCAAATACCTCCTAACTACTCTTACCAACATCCCCATAAGACTTGGTAAGAACTTAGGATAACTTAGACATAACCTTTACGTAGAGTAAATCAACATACATACCTCTTAACTTCTAAGAGTAGAAGGAATCATGAAATAGTACAACATGTATATTCCATACATAGAATCATGTCAAAAGAAGGAAGAGGTTCACATACCTCGCGACGATTATCGACAATTAGCAAAATGCTCCGAAGTACTTCAACCTTGATAGCTATTCCATCCTTCAAGTAGAATACGCTATACTTAGTACTTCAACCTATAATGGCTATAATACGTACATTAACCTCTAGCTTCAAACGTAGAATATTCTAAGTGCAAAGTCACTAAATTCTACGGAAAATCGGACAGCACTTCCTTTGTTTCTACATACTTTGCCACCTTTTTCAAGGCCGAATTCAATAACCAAACACGCCACATTTATGGCTAAACAATGTAATTGACAATAGGGGATTACACGCCTACAAGACGTGTAAAATTCCGCCCCACAATTGATATCAAACTAGTCCACAATACAAATGCCAATTTCGGCCAAAAGGTGCAACAACTTATCAACCTTTCCAATTCCTTTTCAATCCAAGTTCTTAGGCCAAACATGTTATATAGTCATAGACAACTTCAACAACTACAATTTCCTTCTTTAAATAACATGTGACGACTTATACTAATAATCAAATTGAATTGTAATCTTAAGGCTAAACATACTAGTTTTCGGATTAGGGTTCCAATATCCCTAACACTTATCAACTTCATAATATAAACATCTCATGCTTGCTAATATCCATATCTACAACAATAAGTAATCTTAATTACTAAAACGACAAGAATTATACCTTTACAAGCCCTTAAAATTTCCAAGATTCAAAGTCGCTCCTTAGCAATTCTTAGCTCCTTTCCTTTACGCTCCAATCCGCTATTTTAAGCCCTTAGAAGTTCACAACCAACTTCTCTTCCATTTCCAATCCAAAACTAGGGAAACCACTTAGGTTTTCGCCTTGCGACTAACGTGAAAACGCCATTTTTCCGAAATCTTTCTATTGAGATACCCTTACAATACCCTTAGGGACCTTGGGTTTAAGTCTTGTGAATAATGGATCAAAATTACAAAAAATTTCTCTCTAAAGGAAGCCTTGGCCGAGAGCTCTTTAGTCTCAAGCTCTAGTTCTCTAAAAATTTCTAAGTGTTGAAGACTTGGTCTTGCACTAGTGTGTATATAAAACACAATGAAGGGTCAAGATTATAACAAATGTGTGGCTAGGATGAAGAACATTAATTAAATAGCCAAGTGGACAAGTTGACTTGGTCAATATTATCAAGCTAGCAAGACTTATCATCTTGAATGGTCAATGACCATTTTAACCTTGAAAATTTCATCCAACACCATGTGGGGGGGTGCCACGTGTCGCCCTCCCATTCGTCCATAAAATTCTGTAACCCTCGTGGGTCCCACAAAACGTAAAATTCCTCGGGTGGGCCCCACATGACCAAATCCGTAAAAATAAATTTCCATAATGATAATTAGTTCCATACTTCTTCAATTAATGCATTTTGAGAATCCAATTCTCCTCAACGAACATTTTTCCTTTCCGACGTTCGGAAGATTTTCCGTCGGAAAAACAATTCTTCCTTTCGTATCAATTTCAAGTCTTGAGTTCCTTACGTACATTCTCTTAAACATGTCCTGGAGTTACGGGGTGTAACAAGTGGTATAGTGATACAAGGTACAGTTGGCTCTTATTTTACATGACACGGTTGGATCTTGTATTTGATTTTCATACTTATCTCTGTCATCTTTTGTCCAGTCATGATCTTATTTACTGTACTTTATGTTTACATACTTGGTACCTTTTTGTACTGACCCCATTCGGGGGGCTGCGTTCATGCCCGCAGGTATGTACTCAGTTTGGTGATCCGCGAGTTTAGGATCCTTGCTCAGCATTTTGGGATAGCTCCATTGTTCCGGGGCCTAGTCATTTTGGTACAAGTCTTCCATTATGGCTTACGTATATTCAGGGGTACGTCGGGGCCTTGTCCCATCATAGTTACTATCTTACTCTTAGAGGTCTGTAGTCATGTATGGGTTGGACATGTACAATTGT
Source organism: Przewalskia tangutica (assembly GCA_029844215.1). NCBI lineage: Eukaryota > Viridiplantae > Streptophyta > Magnoliopsida > Solanales > Solanaceae > Przewalskia > Przewalskia tangutica. Next base: position 114,903,751 of record CM056718.1, read on the forward strand.
AGTTCGTTTGGATATTCCTATGTACAGTGTCGGCCTTGTCGGCTTGCCTATTTTATATTGAGAGTTTGCTATTACAGTTCAAGGGACAGGATCCCTTTGTTATAAGATTATGAGTTTTCTTAAGCATCCGCTGTTTATATGTGATGTGGGGGTATAAGGGTGCCCAGGTAGGGCACTAGTTGCGGCCCGTCGGTTCGGGTCGTGACAGTAAGGGTGACCGGAAACCTTAAGATAGACCCTAGGCTTAGGTTAGGTTGGACCACACAAGTTCCAACATTCACTTGCAACCACGGGGGTTCCTTAAGCTTGGGTTTTTATTAGGTCACACATGTCCTAACCAAGACTTACACCGAAGGGAGGGTGGTTCACATAAGAATTGTGATCCACACAAGGACCGATTGATGTAATCAACACACAAGTTGAAAACACTCAAGTTTATATTTCACTGTTAGGCGTATTTTGTATACGCTTTTTGAGTCATTTTTAGTTAGTATTTTTCCAATTTTCGTTTAAATAAGTGTCTTGTTAGGGTTGTTTTTCTTTCTTTTGAGTCACAGCAGTTCTAAATGATAAAATGACAAAAAAAAACTAAAAGTGGGCAAAAAAGGAGCTCCCGAAGCAAAAAAGACGAAAGTTGGCAGATCCGGACGAAAGACTGCAGGACCGCGGTGCCATTCTGCAGGACTGCGGTGCCATAATTACTGAGAAGTCGCAGTACTTTCGGCACCACGGTGCCATTCCGCAGGACCGCGGTGCCAATGCAGGAATTTCCAGTTCGAAACATAATTGGCAAGGGGCAAAAGGGTCCAAGGCACATGTTTTTGACAACATATATAAACCTTTGGGGCATATTTTAGGGATTATTCTACCATACATCTTCTTCTCTTGGGAAGAACATAACACAATGCTTGGCGGCTAGAATTGGAGACCTAGTTCTAAGTATTTTTCTTTCTTTTCTCTATTGTAATTCAGTTCATGTTTGGATTTGTATTAGTTCTTAGTTTGTCTATGGCTAGGAGCTAAACACTTTATTAGGGCTTTTCTATTGAATCGCTTGAAACTCTCTTTCATGAATTAATGCATTAGTTTGATTTCTTCTTCACTTGATTAAGATTTATTCAATATTGGTATGAATGTTTGATAGTTAGTTGATCACTAATTATCATAATCTATATGATTTCGAATCAAGAACCTGGAGGAGAGATTTGGATATGATGTAATTGAATAGACATGTTAAAATCGCGGACAAAAGTACGCTGATACTTGTGTAGCATTATAGGTTATTGTTCTTAATCCTCCTATGTGGTAAAACCTATCATAGAAATATAGAAAGTTTCTGCACTGGGGTTGAGCGATTATATATCCTAACAGGAATATAAGACAGTCTAGTTAACCGCTATCTTAACGTAGAAGAAGAAGTCATTCTAGTTGCATTAAGGATTGAAAATAGTGGATAGTTGAGGATATTCGAAGCCCTAATTCCTTCATAACTGATTAAACCTCAATAATTTAGTTTGATTCCTGCAATTACTCTACTAGTGTTAGATAAAAACCAAATCAACTTATCGTTTGCCAAATAGATAACCTAGAATAGATGTTTGGTAATTAGAAACCAATCTCTGAGGACGATATTTGGTCTTACCAGACTATATTACTTGTAACGATACGTACACTTGCGTGAGTAATTGGAAATCGGCCTAACAAGTTTTTGACGTCGTTGTCGGGGACTGGCGTACTTCTAATATCGAACCATTTATTCTTAAGTCTACTTTGGTTTTTATTTTGTTGTGTTTATTTTTATTTTTATTTTAGAACCCTGTTGCCTTGATTTTTTTGTTGATTTTGATCGTTTTCAGGACGTAGTTTATGCGAAGAAGAAGAGGAGCAGGTACACTTTTTCCTGTTAATCCTGAAATGGAGAAAACTTACAAGCAGAACTGTTACACCCCGTATTTGCAGGCATGTTTTAAAGAACGTACGTGAGTATCCCAAATGTTAAGATTAGAGACTTGTAAAAATTTATCGGAATTATGGAATTTTCGGAAAACGTAATATTATGACGAATGGGAGGGCGACACGTGTCACCCCCCTTATTGTTGTCTTGGACGAAATTACATGGGCAAAAGGGTCATTTGACCCTTGTTAGGAAGACAAGTCTTGCAAGTAGTAAAGCTTGATATATTTGACTTAGTCAATGGGACCACTAGCTTGATATTTAGAAGAACTACATCCAAACCACACATTTGTGCTAATCTCAACCCTCCATGTTACTATATAGTAGTACTAGTAGTGAGACAAGTTCCACACTTAGCCAAATTTTCAAGAAAATTGGATGAACAAAGCTAAGAGCTCTCGGGTTCATCAAGGGAGAAAAGGAAAAAAAATTGTTCGTTGTCCAATAATCTCCCCACTTTAAACCAAGGTTCCTAAGTGTATTGTAAGGGTATCTCAATAGAAAAATCCCGGAAAAAGATAGTTTTCGTATTAGTCGCAAGATGAAAATCTAGTTGCTTTTCTAGGTTTTGATTGGAAGATTTAAGGGAAGTGGTTTGTGATATTCTAAGGGTCTCAAGGGGTGGATTGAAGTGTCAAGAAGAGGCTCTAAGTGCTAAGGAGCGACTTTGGATTTGAAGTTGGACTAAGAATCGTTGAGGTAATAATCTTGTCTCTTAAGTGTTACAAGATTACATATTGTTGTTAGCTTTACATGTTTGCTAGCATGAAGTATATGTGTTGAAGTTTCTTAAGTATTATGGATTGATTGTAGCCTTAAATCCGAAATGTCATTTAAGCCTTGTGAAGTTGGATTACAATTTGGTCGTTTATTAGAATCGTCGCATGTTACTTACTTGAAGATTATAGTGGTTATAATCGATTGCGACTTGATATCATGTTATGCTAACAACTTGGATTGAAATGGAAATTGGATAAGAATTGGTGTTATTGTACTCAATGTGGCCGAATTGGACTAGTAGTTTGTATTAGTTTGATATCAATTGTGGGGCGGAATTTTACACGTCTTGTAGGCGTGTAATCCCCTATTGTTAATTACATTGTTGAGCCTTAAATGAGGCGTGTTTGGTTATTGAATTCGGCCTTGAAAAAGGTGGCAAAATATGTAGAAACAAAGGAAGTGTTGTCCGATTTTCCGTAGAATTTAGTGACTTAGCACTTAGAATATTCTACGTTTAAAGTAAGAGGTTAATGGACGTATTGTGGCCATTATAGGTTGAAGTACTAAGTATAGCGTATTCTACTTGAAGGATGGAATAGCTATCAAGGTTGATGTACTTTGGAGCATTTTGCTACTTGTCGATAATCATCGCGAGGTATGTGAACCTCTTCCTTCCTTTGGCATGATTCTATGTATGGAATATACATGTGGTATTATTTCATGTTTCCTTATACTCTTAGAAGTTAAGAGGTATGTGTGTGATTTACTTTATGTAAAGTTTATGTCAAAGTTATCCTAAGTCCTTACCGAGTCTTATGGGGGATGTTGGTAAGAGTCGTTAGAAGGTACTTTGGAGCCAAGTTGACTTGGCTAATTTATGACACGAATGAGAATAAGTATCGAGCAAGCCATTGCAGCGTTAATAAAGGAAAATGTAATGAAAATTGATTATATTAAAATGAGTAGAATTCTCCATCTGCATAGAAGCTAAGATAAGACAAAATTGTATTACATTTTCTAGATCATGGCTTCTTTAATAAGATCGTTATAATCAAGTATAATCTACTCACACTCATAAGGCATATGTGCTTAACTTAAAGGATTTACGTTACGAAGTTTTAAGACTGTGAACCTTAGACTCATAAAAAGGTTAAGAGACTAATTGTATTTTGAAAGTTAAGAGAATTGATTTGAAAGTATATAATACTTGGTTTTAAAAAGTATAAGTCTCTTGGTTATAAAAGGAATGAGTTTGTCTAAAACCATAAAGGGTTATAACGACTTTATGGGAAGTTGGTTATAACGGCTTTATGGAAGGTTAAGAGAATGGTTTTCGCTACTAAGGTAAACAAAGAAATAACTTGAATTAAGGAAGGTCAATTTGATTTAAAGGTATCACTTGCTTAAAGCTTTAAAGTAAGGGTCACTTGATTTAGAAGACGAGAAATGTATTTCTAAAAGTATAATGACTTATGTGAAATGTACACAAGCCTTGATACTACGGGTGTTAGTATCTTGGGGTTTTATATGAAAAGGAATCTTTTAAAAAGAATAGAAGTACGTAGTACTTGGGGTTAAATTCCCGGATATTTATGTGTGAAACGAAAGTGCCATGAGTTTATAAAAATGGAAGTCTAAAGGTTTAATGAACTTGCCTATGTTTGGTTGTGATAGCTTTGAGTGCAAGTATTATATGTTTACGTTGTCGTGACTCTCAGTTGGAGGGTCGGTTGTCTTGTTGTAAGTTTACTTGGACGTACCGACAGTGATATGGGATTCCACGGGTATGCTTCCATTATGATTGATCTTTGGACATGCTTATACGATGTGGGATTCTAGGGCATGTGACCAGGAGGCGGGTTAGATTCCCGGATTTGTTTTATTACCCATGGCCATGCTTATACGATGAGGGATTCCGGGGCATGCGACCATGTTATGTACGATTATTACTCCATGGGCTAGCTCCCCATGAAGACATGTACCCACGATGAGGAATTCTGGGGGCATGTTATATTATTACTCCATGGGCTAGCTCCCCATGAAGACCTGCACCTACGATGAGGATCAGGACGCCGAGGCACGTTATGGCCATGCTTATACGATGAGGATTCCGGCATGCGCCACGTTATATATATATATATATATATATATATATATATATATATATATATGTTTTATGTATGCGATGAGGTAGGATGCCACGCGCGTCACATGGTTATATGTTACACCTACTACCGTTTGCAGTGATGTGGGATTCCACGGGCAGGAGATATATATATGTATTGTGTATGTGTACGCCGGCAGTGAGGTAGGATGTCACGGGCGCGTCACATGGTTATATGTTACACTTATGACTGTCGGTAGTGATGGGGGATTCCACGGACACACTTTGATATTTGTGTGATTTGATCGCGTCCCAGATTGGGCCGGGTAGTATATGCGTCCCTCCATAAAGGGCCGGATTATGTTATGAAAGATAAGTAAGTTATATGGTAATGAACTTGACGATTTTTCCCAAGTATGTACGTAAGAAAGTGACTATAACTTTTATTGAAAATGGGAAAAGATAATAAGGTACGATTAATTTCACGAGATGGTAATGACACGGTAGGATCTGGTATGTACCCTTTTATACTTGCCTCTGTCATTCTTTTGTACCGTTATGATTTGTTTACTGTACCTTATTTTTCCGTTCCATATTCGGTACTGTTGTCGACTTCTGGGCTGCGTTCATGCCCGCAGGTATTTGGTACACAGGTTGGTGATCCTTGCTCTTAGGATCTCGGTTCAGTTTTTGGGAAAAGCTCCATTTGCTCCGGAGGCTTATCTCTTGGTACGGTTTTCCCTGAGGTTGTAGATTCATGTATATTCAGGGGTATGGCGGGGCCCTGTCCCGCCACTGTTGTTATGTTAAAACTCTTAGAGGTTTGTAGTCACATATTGTGGGTCAGTTTGTAAAGGAAAGGAGGCAACTGCTTCGGTTATTTATATATATGTCCAGGAAGGTAGCCCTATCGGCTAACCTGTTGTTTTACTTCTGTTGTTTTATTTTATAAGTTTCATGTATGTTCCGCTGATTTTCTCTCATGTATACCTGCAAGGGTGCTCAGGTAGGGCACTAGTCGCGGGCCCGGGGTCGGGTCGTGACAAGAACAGGCGAAACAAGAAGATATCTGATTCAGTGACCATGGAAAACCATCCGAATCAGAATGGGGCGGATAATGAGGTTCCTGAGAATGTAGGGGAGCCAATACAGGTCCCAGCAGAGAGAAGTTTGGGGGACTATGTTCTGCCCACGGTTACTGGTGCACAGACATGCATCAGCCTCCCAACAATAGGGGAAAACAACTTTGAGATCAAGCCAGCCATCCTGAGCGTGGTCCAGAACACGATGGGCTGGGGATTGTCGTCTGAAGACCCCCACATGCACATTGCCAATTTTCTGGAGTTGTGTGCCACCTTCAAGTACAATGGCATTACTGACGACGCCAGTAGATTGAGGCTCTTCCCGTTCTCACTTAGGGACAGAGCCAAGAGCTGGTTGAACTCATTGCCTGCCAACTCCGTCACCACCTGGCAGGATTTAGCCCAAAAGTTTCTTGCAAAGTTCTTCCTTCCTTCAAAGGCAGCAAAGTTAAGGGGAGAGTTGAACAATTACTATCAGGTATATTGAGAGTCGTTTATGATGCATGGGAGCGATTCAAGGATTTGCAGAGAAAATTCCCACATCATAGCATAGAGAAGTGGATGTTGGTCCACATTTTTTATAATGTGTTGAGTGGTACTACTCGTACCATCATTGATGCTGCAGTAGGGGGAGCGTTCATGAGGAAGAGTGCCAATGAGGCACATGAGTTGCTAGAAGACATGGCTGTGAATAATCACCAAGGGGCAGATGACAGATCAATGAGTAGCAGGAAGACTATGGGCATACATGAGATAAATGCTATCACTGCATTGAATGCGCAGGTGGCCCTTTTGACAAAGCAGCTGCAGCAGAACACTATGTCTGTAAATGCATTCCAGATGTCGGTGAATTGTGAGATTTGCGGGTGTCACGACCCGACCTCGGGCCCGCGACTGGTGCCTTACCCCGGGCACCCTAGTGATAAAACATCAGAGAAAATCAGCGGAAAATAAAACTCATGAAAAATAAACAGTGATACTAAAAACAGACTGACCAAAAAGTCGCCTTACTGCATATATATATAAATAAACCTTGAACAGTTATCCTTTACAAACCCTGCCCACAACAAAGATTTCATGCACCTCTAAGAATGTAACAATAACTATGACGGGACAGGGCCCCGCCATACCCCTGAATGTACAAGTACCTACAATGACAGGGGACTATACCAAACGATAAGTCTCCGGAGAAACGGAGCTTCCCACTACGCAGAACTGTGATCCTATGAGCGAGGATCAACAATCGGTGTACCTCTACCTGCGGCATGAACGCACTTCAAGGAGGTCGATAACAGTACCAAGTATGTGAAATCAAAATATCAGAATGAAATCATAACAGTCTATATAAATTGGAGACATGTATGATAACCAAAATACAGTACACAATGTATAAACAGTCATGTCAAATCAGGGACTCACGCCCTCAAAGTCATCACTCAAATATAACCATGGGTCTCACGCCCATAATATCAATCATGCCCGTGGAATTCCTTCCTCACTACCGGCAGTCTATGATATAACAACACACAGGAGTACAAAAGAACACCAGGTCCCACCTGTGTCCTAAGAACCGTACGGGGCAAGTACGAAGGCATAGCTACCAGATCCACCCTGCATCATCAACTGACCGGGGCAAGTACGAAAGCCAGCTACCAGAACCTACCGTACCAACAATACTATATAATCAGATCACGGCCGACCGGCAAATGCGATAGCTCTACCAGATCCACCCTGCATCACGTCGCTGACCGGGGCAAGTATGTAAGCTAACTACCAGATCCACCCTGCATCATGAAACTTCGGCCTAAAACTAAAAAACTGTGTCACGAAGCTGACCGGGGCAAGTACGATAGCCTCTACCAGATCCACCCTGCATCACGTCGCTGACCGGGGCAAGTACGTAAGCTAACTACCAGATCCACCCTGCATCAGTAAACCTCATGGAGAGCTAGTCCATGGAATAACACTATCAACAGGGAACGAACCCTCATCATGGCCGCATACCCGTGGACCATCCATCGAGTCAGTATGCCCAAAATGATCAAGAATGACATGACCGGCCCTCCATCGAGAGACGCGGTAGCATAAGGATACAATACTTGCACAACAAGGCTATCACAAGCAAACATAGGCAAGTTACTCACACTCAAGGTACTTTTATTTTATGCCAAAAATTCGGATTTTAACCCCAAAGTACTACGTACTTTAACTCTTTAAAAAGATCCATTTCTTTCACAAAAGTCACATGATACTAACACCCGTAGTATCAAAATAGAGTAACTATTATTTTAAGTAAACCAAAATAATTTCCATACCTTCTTTTTGAATAAACCAAGACAATACCATGCCTTCTTTTTAAACCAAATCAAGACAATACCATGCCTTCTTTTTAAACAAAAACACTTCTCCTTTTTAAAGTCAAGTAACAATATACTTTTCAAAATAGTTCAAGTTTCATAACTTCTTACAAATATCAAGTTACCGTTTTAAATCCAAAAACCATTTTTTCGTTTTCATAAAGTCGTTATAGCTAGCTTCCCATAAAGCTATTATAACACTTTATATTTTAAACCAACCAAGGACAACTACTCACATTTCCGAAATCAAGATACCTTTATTCTTTTTAAAGACCAAGTACCCATTTCTCACGAATGAGGTTTCACAACTTTTTAACATAATTCAAGTCCTTAACATTTCATATCAAGTCAAGGACACAAAAAGGAAATCAAACTTCTTTAACACACGTGCGTCTACCGCACTATATATTTCACAAATAATCATGCTCAAGAGAATAGGAAGAATCACATACCTCTTCGGCTTAATCCACTAGCCAAGTCGAGTATGTCGCGCGTAGAATATCCACCTATAATAATCAATCACGTCTATCAACGTCTAGACTTCTTCGTAGAACATTCTAAGTATAAGGTTTCTTATTCTACGGAAAATTGGGCAGCACTTCCCCTGCAACTATGTACTTCCACCTTTTTCAAGGCCTGATATCAATAACCAACATGCCACATTTAAGGCGCAATAATACAACAACTCAAAGGAGATTACACGCCTAACTGGACGTGTAAAATTCTGCCCCACAATATACAACATAGTCCGATTCTTTTCAATCCTCTTTCCACATGTCATATACTCAATTATAAACTACTACAATATGTAATCTCCCATTACAATAGAAGGACAAAGATCATTACCTCGATAAGCCCAAAATTATCCAATGATTAAAAGTCGATCCTTAGGAATCTTAGCTCCAATTCCTTACGTTCCAATCCGCTACAAGCAACCCTTAGAAGTCTCTAACCAACTTCTCTTCAAGATTTAACTCCAAAAAGTGAAGAACACTTAGGTTCCAACACCACCAAATTTCGGCCAAGGGGTATATTTAAGGCTAGGGGTGTGAAATCTTTTCTAACACTTGGTTCACAATCTTCCTAACACCTTAAGGAAGAACACTTAAAAGTTTAAGGATTTTTGGACAAATTTTGGTCAAGGGGGGAGGGCCATTGCCGAGAGCATCATCAAAGGGGAGAGAGTATTTTTCCTTGGAAATCTCTAAGTGTGGGATGAAGAAGTCTTACATCAAGGGGGGTGTTTATAGGGAAATAAAAGGCTAGGATCATAGAAAGTGTGTGGTGAGATTGGGGGACAAGTGTGTGTGGGTCCCACCATCCACATGTCTACACAAAAGCTTGGGACAAGTGGCTTGCCACTTGGCTAACCATTTCCGCCAAGGGCCACTTGTCCACAAGATTTCGGCCAACATGGCCACATGGGGGTGACACATGTCGCCCTCCTACTCGTCCAAAATATTTCATCTCCCGAAAACATCCATAATGGCCAAAATCTCGAAAACAATGTGGGCCCCACAAAACCGTAATTTTTTTTCCGTGGACCCCACGTGACCAAATCCGAAAATAAAATTCCATAATTCTCTAATATTCCAAGAAGTCCAAATACCAAATTTGGGAATCCAATTCCCATTTTGGAACCTTTTTCCTTCACAAACTCCGGAAAATTTTCCGTCTGAAAATCAAATCTTTTTTCCTTTCCAATCTTAATGTCGTATTCTCATACGTACGTCCTCACATACATACCCTGGAACTACGGGTGTAACAGCGGGGGCCCACACTCTTTTGACAGATGCACAGTGGTAGATCCTAATAATGTTCCCATGGAGTAGGTTCAAGCAGTGGGGAACTTTCAGCGCCCTTATAACTCCAACACATACAATCTGGGGTGGAGAAATCACCCCAACTTTTTGTGGAGGAATGACCAAGCCCAGCAGCCACCATATCAAGGTAATTACCAGAACCATCAGGCACATAATCAGGCTACATCTTCCTAGCAGTTTAGACCACCTACCAAACAGGAGAAGCCTAATGAACTGAGAGCAGCACTGCTTACACTCACCAATTCGCAGAATCGGTTCATGTCCGAAACAAGGCCCTCTCTCAGGAATATGGAAACGCAGGTGGGATAACTGCCGAAGATGGTAAATAACAGACCACAGGGTACTCTCCCTAGCAACACAGAGGTTAATCCGAGAGAGCAGTGTTAGGCAGTTTTGTTGAGAAGTGGAAAGCAGTTGGAGCAGGTTTCTCCCCAACCAGCAGTAGTGAATGAGAAAGATTGTGAGAAGACAGTTGATGTAGGAAAGGATGGGGTCACTGAGGACCGCCCTACAGTGGAGAAATCTCCACCAGCACCTTTGAGGGAATATACTGACAAAATCTCTTACCCTCAAGACTCCAAATGAAGGCCCTAGACAAACAGTTCTCCAAGTTCTTGGAGGTATTTAAGAAGCTCCACATCAATATCCCTTCATTGAGGCGTTAGAACAAATGCCCACATATTTCAAATTCATGAATGAGATACTTGGGAAGAAGAGAAGATTGGCGGATTATGAGATAGTAGTGCTGACAGAGGGGTGCAACGCCATCTTACAAAAGAAACTACCGCCTAAATTGAAAGATCCAGAAAGTTTCACCCTACCATGCACTATTGGAAAGGTAACCTGCAAAAGGGCACTTTGCGACTTAGGGGCTAGCATAAATCTTATGCCTCTATCAGTATTCAAGATATTGGGTTTGGGGGAATCCAAGCCAACCACAGTTAATCTGCAGCTTGCTAACCGATCTGTGGTACACCCCTGAGGTATAGTGGAAGATGTGCTAGTCAAGGTGGGCAAGTTCTTCCCAGCGGACTTCCTCATTCTTGACATGGAGGAAGATGAGGACTTGCCCATTATTTTGGGAAGACCATTCCTAGCCACGAGCAGAGCTCTCATTGATGTGGAGTAGGGAGAGTTAAGACTCAGGGTTCAGGAAGAAGAAATGGTATTCAATGTTTTCAAATCTACCATTGAATCTCAGGCCAGCAACAAATGTTTTACAGTAAGCACAGCTGACACAGCATCTCATCAAGCACAAACCAAAGGTAGGGGAATCATTACGACAGTTGTGAACCCACAGGTTAGGTGGATTGCTGAAACAAAAGTGGATGAGATGGAAGCTGACAAAAAGGTAAACCTTATTGAACCCAATCCTGTAAAAAAGAATAATAGAGTGAGGAAAAGGAAAATGATTTTTAAATGGATAGGTTGTGGGGTTAATTTACCCCAGTTATTGATTAAGGAACCTGCGTCCGGCTAAAAGACGTTAAAGACAACGCTACTTGGGAGGCAACCCAATGTTTAAATTATGCAATTAGTTTAACTTGAACAGTCTCACTTGATGGTATTTTTGGGTTGTGTTGTGATGACAGGTAAGGAAATCGGAGACTAAGCACGAAGAAAATAGTGGAAAACACGGAATCGGGGCGCAGACCGCGGCCATTTTGCAGTTCGCTGCGCCGAATGTTCGAAATGTCACGAGATTTCTGTACCACGGTGTCATTCTCGTAAGATCACGCGTTCGGGCGCGATTTCAGAAAAATAAAAAGCCCTAAATCACCAAATCCCTTCCCACATATACCGTCTTAATGCAACATCTGTCGCTATCGCCACCATCTTGAGCCGCTATTATCTGTAAGTCATCTCTTTTTAATTTTTGAGTCGTTACACATTTGAGACAATGTGTCGTTTAAGTTTGGGGGGTACTTATTTTATTTTTGTGTTTCTGTTTTGAGTCGTTTTGATTGAGTTTTTGTGTCTTTTATTGTGTCTATATGAGTCCAAAAAAAATTATGATCATGCATGTTGTAGTTGCCAAATATACCTAGTGAATTAAGTGGGATAATGTAATGGAATTAGAAGCTAAAAATATGTGTGCTTAAGTTAGATATGTCAAATATTCATGAAAATCTAACTATTTGGGATAATTGTGCTTAGCCTATGTGTCACGACCCGAACCGGGGCCCGTGACTGGTGCCTTACCCCGGGCACCCTAGTGATACAACATCAGAGAAAATCAGCGGAACATAAAGCATAAATATGAAACAAGAGACATGATAAATAAAAGCAAATAGGTCAACCAAAACGGTTGCCTTCCAACATATATATATAAACATTTGAACAAGCATAATCCTTACACTCGCCCACAACAAAGCATGCACTCTAAGATTTATACAACAACTATGACGACAGGGCCCCGCCATACCCCGAACGCACAAGAACTTACGCACTGTGGTAACATACCAAAGATAAGCCTCCGACGAAACGGAGCTTCCCAAAATGTCAAATGAGATCCTAAACGCAGGATCGACAAATGATGTACTTCTACCGCAGATGAACGCAGCTTCAAGGAGGTCAAGATAACAGTACCAAGTATGTGAAATCAGAAATATCAGAAATGAAATCATAATAGTCTATAAAAGCAGGAGACAGATATGATAACCAAACTACAGTACACACACATAACAGTTATATCAATTCAGGGTCTCATGCCCACAACATCAATCCCGCCGTGAGTACCTTCCTCATCACGGCAGTCTATGATATGATAACAACAAGACAACAATCCAATGGAGCATACCCGTGCGCTACGCATCGTGTCAGTATGTCCAAAGGGAACAGATAAGACAACATTCCAAATGGAAGCATACCCGCAGCGCTACGATCGTGTCGAGAGTCCAAAGTGGAAACAATAAGACAAAGATTCCAAATGGAAGCATACCCGCGCTACGATCGTGTCGATGTCCAAAGGGAAACAATAAGACAACAAGGCGGTAATCAAAGTGGAAGCATACCCGCGCGCCACGATCGTGGTCGTGATGTCCAAAGCGATTAACAAAAGTAACACTATCAACAGAACGCACTGCGGAATTTATCCACACGGCCCCGCTCAAGTAAGTTCTCAACAAGTCAACCGACCTCCATCGAGAGGCGCGGTAGTATAGAAACACAATTCTTGCACAACAAAGGCTATCACGACAAGCATAGGCAAGTTTCACAACAACAAGCATAGGCAAGTTTCACAACAACAAGCATAGGCAGGTTTCACAACAACAAGCATAGGCAGGTTTCACAACAACAAGCATAGGCAGGTTTCACAACAACTCAAAGTACTTTCATTTTATGCCCAAGTCCGGGTTTTAACCCTAAAGTACTACGTACGTTAAATTCCTTTTAAAGAGATCTATTCCTTTTATAAAAGTCACCCGATACCCGTAGTATAAAAATAGAGTGACTTATATCTTTTAAGTAAACCAAAACAACTTCCATACTTTCCTTTTTAAAACCAAATTAAGGCAACACCATGCCTTCTTTTTGACCAAAACACTTCTCTTTTTAAAGTCAAGTTACCACATTAAAACCAATGATAAAACCTTTCTTTTGTTTTCATAAGGTCGTTATAACCAACTTCCCATAAAGATGTTATCACACCTTATGTTTTAAACCATTTTAAGACAACGCAATGCCTTTCTTTTCCCTAAAGTTCCCGTTTGCCTAATTTCAATTACACAAGTCTCTTTTTTGAAAAGTTTCATAGTTCAATGTCTTAATCTCTTTTAAAACAATTGAGTAACATATGCCATAAAGTAGGTTATTCTTGTTCATAATCGCCTTATTAAGCAGCCATGATCTAGAAAATGTAATATCATTTTGTCTCATCTTAGCTTCTATGCAGATGGAGGTTTCTACAGGTTTTAATAATACTTAATTATTCAATACATTTTCCTTTATTAACGCTGCAGTGGTTTGTCGATACACATTCGATTTCCAAATCAAGAAACATTATTCCTTTCAAAACCAAGTACTCATTACTCACGAACGAGGTTTCACACAAACATCCATATTAAGTCAAGTCTCTTATCTTTTAAGAATAAGTCTCTTAACTTCTAAACCATTAAACCATTCTTTTATCTCTCTTAAGACGTTACACCTAACTTCTCATAAAGCTGGTATATCTCTTATGTTTTCAAGCCAAGTATACACTTCTTTCAAAAAGGTTTCTTAATCTTTTAGAATACTTCAAGGTTCTTTATTATCCCACATCAAGTCGGTTATAAGTCAAATCGCTTATCTTTTAAAACCACAAAGCATTTCTCATTTACATGAGTCGTTATAACCAACTTCCAATAAAGCCGTTATAACACTTTATGTTTAAAAACAATCAAATACATTTAACACACGTGACGCCTACCGTACTACATAGTTATACACATATCATGCTAGAACAGATAAGAAGAGGTTCACATACCTCGCGACGATTATCGACTAATAGCAAAACGCCTCCCGATTCTCAAACCGTCGGCTACACTCTAAGCCAAGCAGATCACTCCACACGTAGTACTACAACCTATAGAGGCCACAAGGCGCCTATTAATATCTTTAGATCCCGACGTAGAATATTCTACAGAAAATTCGGCAGCACCTCCCCCCCCCGCAACAGCGTAATTCTCCTCATCTATCGAGGCCCTCCACCAAGCCACCCAGTGGGGTTTACACGTTTAACCGGACGTATACAATTCTACTTCACAGTAATGCTATACAAGTCTACTGTAATACAGTCCTAAGTAATTACAGTTCATTTCTCATCTTAAAGTTCAGGCTTAAGTCGCAAGACATTGCCGTAAGTATTATTCAGGCTTAAGTCAAAAGACATTGCCGCACAACTATGTTCAATTCTATATATAGTATACCTTAATTATATATTCCAACAACATGTAATTTCCAATTACAACAGAAGGTTAAGAGTGTTTACCTCGATAAGCCCAAAATTATCCAAGTTATAAGTCGATCCTGAGCAAGGTTTAGCTCCTACTCCGTGCGCTCCAACCCGCTCCAAACAACCCTTAGAAGTTCTTACCAACTTCTACTTAACACTTCGACCGACTATGAAGGTTTTCCTTAGGGTTTCGTTTAGTGGCTAAAGGAAGTATAATAGTATTTGGGCTTTTGTATAAGTGTAACCTTGGGAATACTACAAGGTATTTGGGCCAAGGTATTTGGGCATTATAACAATACTTGAGAGTATTTCTATACCACAAAAAGGGGTATTTATACGAGACAACTAGGCTAGTGGTACCCTCGCCAAGGCTTCACAAGGGAGGGTGTGGTGGCTCTCGCCAAGCTCAACTAGGAGGGGAGAGGGACTAAAAGCTCACACTAAGAGTGGGAGGATTTTTAACACTTAGAACAATTTAGGATGAAGAAGTTCATCAACTTGTAGGTATTTATAGGTCAAGCCATGGCCAACCAATGGCCAAGATCACTCCAAGTGTTAGGCAAGTGTAGGGCTAGGATTAAGCCATGTGCAACTTATCCATCTACCACACAACTTGCACAAAATATCCTACCTAACCATGCCACCTATTCGCCAAGCATTACCGCCACACTCATCCAATGTGAGGTGACACATGTCACCCTCCCGTTGGTCCAACATGTTTCGCCTCTGAAAAATCCGCAAAAATTAGAAATAACATAGCCGGAATTTTCCTTCGCAAGTTTAGTAAAACGCTTCGTAAAAACGACTTTCTCGCACTTGTGCCCAAATTTCGAAACTTGTCAATTCTTAAGGCAAAATTTAATACGCACGCCTCACGTACATACTCGGAAATACGGGGTATAACATTCTCCCCTCCTTAGAAACATTCGTCCCGAATGTTCCTTCTCAAGGTGGATTACGAAGAAGATCTTCTAACAAGTTGCCAACATCACGCCTGGCCACGAACTAACACACGTTATCTTCCTTCCTTACTCGTCGTGCCCTCCTCGAACACTTGAACTCTTCTAGTATACGCACCATACTTCAGTCATTGCTTCGCTTCAATACTTTGGAGTCACAACCTCCAAACTTGGTCATCTTACTAGCTTTACTTTCCTCTAAGGCCATTCCCGGCCTTCACGAACCGATTCTGGTCGAACATATCCACAAACTCATACGATGGTCATCTAAACTTGGGCCTAGCACTCGTGACCTACCACCAAGTGACCACCCAGAGCTGACCCCACTCGAACAGCCGCGGTTGGCCCTCAACATGGCCCCAACCCGACCCACTTAACGCATCACGCTCTTGTTCCCGATCCGAACAATCTTACCTCTACAGTCATGAAAGCTACCACTTCCATCAGACACTACCCAGGACTTTATCACACAAAACGCTCTAGGCATAAAATGCACTCCGACAAGGATCACTTGCAAAATTTGGTACTCAAGACGGCCTTACATCTAAGGTCTCAATCTGTAATATTCTAAGGTTCATCATTTTCTCACCTCAAGCTTACCCTTCTCACTAACTGTGTTCTACATCACGCTTTAGCACAAAGCTATCCGAACATAACACTAAACACATCATCACAACATCAATACATACAAAACTCTGTAGGTTAAGGATATACCAAAATAGGCGATTCAGAGGACCGCTAAAATCGGAACTTCCACCGCGACCTCTACCGTGGCCCGCCGTATGAACATCCCGCTCAAGCATGGGAGGTGAAGAACCCGCAATCGATCCCGTAGTCCGTGCTATCCTACCAGCTACCCACGCCTGGACAATTTCTCCCAAAATGGCCCTCGCCGCCGCATGTAAAACAAACTCCTGACTAGCACGACACACCCCATCGCGAGTCTACCACAGCGGTCACAACGAGGTAGGTGGCTTCACCGTTAACACCCCGCTTCTCCCGAAAATCTGAACCTCGAGCCCCGACCGCCTCAAAACTCGACGCTCAAGATTGTAGAGACCACTCAGATCGGGCGAGGCGCATAACTAGTTCGGCCGAGGCGGTTCGCTAAAATCACCAGCGACCTCGCAGCTTCGCCCTCTCACGACTTTCGTCATTCCGCCGATTTCTCCGCCTCACCTCCAAGTGCATAAGCTCGCACGCGGTAACGTCCATGCCCTACCAAGAGCTACACCAACAACTCTCGCTAGGTAATCATCGAGCCTCAGAATATATCGGTGGACTCGATCCTCCATACTAGCTACTAACGCGGGACGCATCGCCAATGAGTCGAACTCACATTGTACTTCGCATCAGACGCCTGCTCGCCGCAACACCAAAAATCTGCCGCCCGAGCCCTCCTCATCCGTGGCGGCAAGAAGTGTGCAAGAAATGCCTTTGAGAACTCGCCCTAAAACCGGCGCATTCTCTCCCGACAGCTCCCACGATCAAACCAATCGATCGCGGTATCACGCACCGATGCGAACTCAGACCACCGACTCGGTCTCCGAGGCTCGATCACTTACGATCCGTCAGAATCGCCGGATGAACTCCGCGGATCATCCTCGTGCCTCACCCATAAAACTGCGCGTTACACTCGTAAAATCCCGTAGTCTCAAATCGCTCGCCGGGGTTGAACTACGGTGCATCTGGATCGAATCGCCAAGGCCCATTTATCTCAAGTCCGCCACAACCTCGCTATTAATCGCCATCTCTTGTAACCTATCTCATCTCGCCTCACTGTAGGATCGAGGCTCGTGTATCGTGGTCTCTGAGAGATCGCCACGCTTCTACTCAGATCTCCTCTCGCCGCTTTGCCTTCTGGCCCGGTTGCCATGAGGCATAATCGTAAAACGAGATACGCCGGAGGGTCCAACTTACAACATGACTCTAAGGCACGATCTCGTAATGAGAAGAATGGAAACTAATCCTAAATGTCCTATAGCCTCTCGACATAGATGTGGTGCACAACACACCCATAATCAAGACTCTACTGTAGACACGGTCAGTAGACACTTTCCGAGGATTAATCGCTTCGATACCACTTTGTCACGACCAACCGGGCCCGTGGATCGTGCCTTACCCTGCACCCTAGTGATACAACATCGTGAGAAAATCAGCGAACATAAAGCATAAATATGAAACAAGAGACATGATAAATAAAGCAATAAAGCAACCAAAACGGTTGCCTTCCAACATATATATATAAACATTTGAACAAGCATAATCCTTACACCCGCCCACAACAAAGGTTGCATGCACTCTAAGATTTATACAACAACTATGACGGGACAGGCCCCGCCATACCCCGAACGCATAAGAACTTACAGGACTGTGGTAACATACCAAAGATAAGCCTCCGACGAAACGAGCTTCCCAAAATGCTGAAATGAGATCCTAAACGCGGATCGATACCGATGTACTTCTACCGCGCAGATGAACGCACTTCGGCGAGGTCAAGATAACAGTACCAAGTATGTGAAATCAGAAATATCAGAATGAAATCATAATAGTCTATAAAAGCAGAGATGTGTATGATAACCAAACTACAAGACACACACATAACGCTTCTATCAATTCGTGGTCTCATGCCCACAACATCAATCCCGCCGCGAGTACCTTTCTCATCGCGGCAGCATGATATGATAACAACAAGACAGAATCCAAATGGGAGCATACCCGCGCGCTACGATCGTGTCGAGATGTCCAAAGGGAACATATAAGACAACATTCCAAATGGAAGCATACCCGCAGCGCTACGATCGTGTCGATGAGTCCAAAGGAAACAATAAGACAACATTCCAAATGGAAGCATACCCGCGCGCTACGATCGCACAAGATGTCCAAAGGGAAACAATAAGACAACAAGGCGTAATCAAAGTGGAAGCATACCCGCGCCACGATCGTGTCGGATGTCCAAAGCGATTAACAAAAGTAACACTATCAACAGAACGCACTGCGGAATTTATCCGCCACACGGCCCCGCTCAAGTAAGTTCTCAACAAGTCAACCGACCCTCCATCGAGAGACAGTAGTATAGAAACACAATTCTTGCACAACAAAGGCTATCACGACAAGCATAGGCAAGTTTCACAACAACAAGCATAGGCAAGTTTCACAACAACAAGATAGGCAAGTTTCACAACAACAAGCATAGGCAAGTTTCACAACAACTCAAGTACTTTCATTTTATGCCCAAGTCCGGTTTTAACTCCTAAAGTACTACGACGTTAAATTCCTTTTAAAGAGATCTATTCCTTTTATAAAAGTCACCCGATACCGTAGTATAAAAATAGAGTGACTTATATCTTTTAAGTAAACCAAAACAACTTCCATACTTTCCTTTTAAAACCAAATTAAGGCAACACCATGCCTTCTTTTTGACCAAAACACTTCTCTTTTAAAGTCAAGTTACCACATTAAAACCAATGATAAAACCTTTCTTTTGTTTTCATAAGGTCGTTATAACCAACTTCCCATAAAGTCATATCACACCTTATGTTTTAAACCATTTTAAGACAACGCAATGCCTTTCTTTTCCCTAAAGTTCCCGCTTGCCTAATTTCAATTACACAAGTCTCTTTTTGAAAAGTTTCATAGTTCAATGTCTTAATCTCTTTTAAAACAATTGAGTAACATATGCCATAAAGTAGTAGTTATTCTTGTTCATAATCACCTTATTAAGCACCATGATCTAGAAAATGTAATATCATTTTGTCTCATCTTAGCTTCTATGCAGATGGAGGTTTCTACTGGTTTTAATAATACTTAATTATTCAATACATTTTCCTTTATTAACGCTGCAGTTGGTTTGTCGATACACATTCGATTTCCAAATCAAGAAACATTATTCCTTTCAAAACCAAGTACTCATTACTCACGAATGAGGTTTCACACAAACATCCATATTAAGTCAAGTCTCTTATCTTTTAAGAATAAGTCTCTTAACTTCTAAACCATTAAACCATTCTTTTTATCTTCTTAAGACGTTACACCTAACTTCTCATAAAGTTCGTATAACTCTTATGTTTTCAAGCCAAGTATACACTTCTTTCAAAAGGTTTCTTAATCTTTTAGAATACTTCAAGGTTCTTTATTATCCCACATCAAGCTGTTATAAGTCAAATCGCTTATCTTTAAAAAACCACAAAGCATTTCTCATTTACATGAGTCGTTATAACCAACTTCCAATAAAGCCGTTATAACACTTTATGTTTAAAAACAATCAAATACATTTAACACATGTACGCTCACCGTACTACATAGTTATACACATATCATGCTAGAACAGATAAGAAGAGGTTCACATACCTCGCGACGATTATCGACTAATAGCAAAACGCCCCAAGACTTCTCAAACCGCTGGCCACACTCTAAGCCAAGCAGATCACTCCACACGTAGTACTACAACCTATAGAGGCCACAAGGCGCCTATTAATATCTTTAGATCCCGACGAGAATATTCTACGTAAAATTCTGAAGACTTCCCCCCGCAATGCAGAATTCTCCTCCTCTATCGGTGCCGCTACCAAGCCAACCAGTGGGGTTTACACGCTTAACCTGACGTATACAATTCTACTTCACAAGAATGCTATACAAGTCTCCATCTGATACACTAAGTAATTACGCTCATTTCTCATCTTAAAGTTCAGCTTAAGTCGCAAGACATCGCTGTAAGTATTATTCAGCTTAAGTCAAAAGACATTGCCGCACAACTATGTTCAATTCTATATATAGTATACCTTAACTATATATTCCAACAACATGTAATTTCCAATTACAAATGTAGGTTAAGAGTGTTTACCTCGATAAGCCCAAAATTATCCAAGTTATAAGTCGATCCCGAGCAAGGTTTAGCTCCTACTCAAGCTACCCAACCCGCTCCAAACAACCCTTAAGTTCTTACCAACTTCTACTTAACACTTCGACCGACTATGAAGGTTTTCCTTAGGGTTTCGTTTAGTGGCTAAAGGAAGTATAATAGTATTTGGGCTTTTGTATGTGTAACCTTGGGAATACTACAAGGTATTTGGGCAAGGTATTTGGGCATTATAACAATACTTGGAGAGTATTTCTATACCACAAAAAGGGGGTATTTATACGAGACAACTAGGCTAGGGGTACCCTCGCCAAGGCTTCACAAGGGGAGGGTGTGGTGGCTCGCCAAGCTCAACTAGGAGGGGAGAGGGACTAAAAGCTCACACTAAGAGGGAGGATTTTTAACACTTAGAACAATTTAGGATGAAGAAGTTCATCAACTTAGAGGGGTATTTATAGGTCAAGCCATGGCCAACCAATGGCCAAGATCACTCCAAGTGTTAGGAAAGTGTAGGGCTAGGATTAAGCCATGTGCACCTTATCCATCTACCACACAACTTGCACAAAATATCCTACCTAACCATGCCACCTATTCGGCCAAGCATTACCGCCCACACTCATCCAATGTGAGGGTGACACATGTCACCCTCCCGTTGGTCCAACATGTTTCGTCTCTCGGAAAAATCCGCAAAAATTAGAAATGACATAGCCGGAATTTTCCCTTCGCAAGTTTAGTAAAACGTTTCGTCGAAAAACGACTCCTTTCGGCACTTGTGCCCAAATTTCGAAACTTGTCAATTCTTAAGGCAAAAATTTAATACGTACGCCCTCACGTACATACTCTGGAAATACGGGGTATAACACTATGTGTTGTCAATTATGAAAAAAGTCTATGAGTCTGCTTGCTTGTTATTTGAGATGAAATAGTTAAAGATGTACATGTTTAGGGAAATGATTCAGGCATTTCTTTGTTAGTCCTTCTTACCTTTCGTTACCTACCATGCAGTAAATTATCCCTAGTCAGCCCCTTTGAGCCTAAAATAAGTTGTTTCTTTGACACCCTATGATTCCCTTGTATGCCATAAGCAGTAAGTGAAAACAGGGATGAAAAAGAGTGAAAAAGAAATACCAAAAGAAAGTGAAAAAATTGATGCACCCCAATGAAAAAAATGTAAAAGCTTAAGTTTGGGGGTGCCTATGTGAATGTGTTTCATGCTCTCAAAAAGAAAAGAGGGAAATGATAGGTATGAACGAAAAAGAATACCCAAAAGAAGGACAAAATAGTTGAATGAGAAAAACGCTTATGGTACGTAATTTGAGCCTAAATGTCAACTTTTATCTACACTTGCCTAAGCCTACATTACAACCCTGAAAAGTCCTGAAGATCTCTAGAGTGTATGTCTATGATTAGCGGAGAATAGCAAGTAAACAGGCCCATAGAACTAAATGAAATTGACATACATAGGTTAGTGTTCATGCTTCCATTGATTATGATTGAAATGAATTTGTGAAATATCTTACTTGAAATTCTAGATTGCTATATTCATGCTATATATGATCCAGCATATTATACCAACTGACATTCATGCTTTTATAAGTAATCTTGTGCAGCTGCTTGATTTGAGTCTGTTTGTTCTGTTTCTTTGATTTTGTTTTGATCTTTGCTCGAGGGCGAGCAAAGGTTAAGTTTGGGGGTATTTGTTAGGCGTATTTTGTATACGCTTTTTGAGTCATTTTTAGTTAGTATTTTTCCCATTGATCCAGCAAAAACTTGTTGCGAGATTTCTAAGTGTTTACGCAAGTGTACGTATCGTTCCAAGTAATATAGTCTGTAAGACCGAGTTTATCGTCCACAGAGCCTGGTTTATTAAGTAACGATTATCTATCCTATGATATTTATTTGGCAATCGTTCTTTTGTTTGAGAATTATAACTAAAAATTATGACTAAGTGCAGGAAATAAACTAAAGATTATAAGACTTTGGGTTTATAACAGTTATGAAGGAAATAGGGTTTCAATCTCCTCAACTATCCACTCTTTCACGTGTTAATGGAATGCTAATGATTTTTCTTCTTATTAAGATAGCAGGTTAACTAATCTGTCATTATATTCTGGTTAGGACATACAAGAGCTCAACCTAGTGCAGAAACCTTCTATATTCCTATGATAAGTTTTACCACACAGGAGGATTAAGAACAATAACCTTTAAATGTCACACAAGTATCTGGGTACTTCCGTCCATGATTTTAACATATGTCTAGACAATTACAGCATATTCAAATCTTACCCTTCAGACTTTTGATTCGAAATCATATAAGTGATTACAATTAATAGCTAGTTAATTATCAAGCAATCATAACAATATTGAATATATCTTAATATGATGAAGAAGAAATCAATAATCAATGCATTAACTATATGAAAGAGTTTCAAGAAGATTCGATGAAAACCCTACTAAAGTAATTAGCTCCTAAACATTGTCATGTCAAGAACTAAATTACAATCCAACATAAACTGAAATAAAGTAAAAGAAAGAAAATAACTTGAAGAATGAGATGTCTCCAATTGTGTCTTGCCTCCTTTTCTCCTCTCCAAAGTTGTGTTTGGAATATGGTATAAAATATCGTATATGAGCAGGGTTTAGGGATTTTATACTTGAAAAAGTTTGCCTTTCGGACCATAAAAACCCTCTCCAATTCAGCCCAGGAAACCTAAAAAATACGCGTCGGCACCGCGGTTCCTCTGAGAGGCACCTAGGTGCTAATTGACTGAAAATCACTGGAAGTTACCGAATTGACGCATCATGGTTTCTCCGCTGTGCACCTAGGTGCCTTCGACGGTGATTCAGTTTCGGACTTTTGGCAATTTTTACGCCTCGGTGCTAATTTTCCGGACCGCAGTTCAATGGCACCGCGATGCTGCTTGGCCAGGCACCGCGGTGCCTCCCTGATTTTTGTCCGGTTCCGCCTGATTTGTTCTATTTTTCGTGGCATTTATTAGGCTTCATTTCTTGGGATGTGTTTGTGCGAGTTTCATCTCAATTAAGCTCATTTCGTTCTCAAAAGTAGTATTCTCTCCTTTATAACCGCTGTGACACAAAAAAAAACACCTAACACTATACTAAACGCAAAATAAAAGAGTAAAATACTAACTAAAAAAGACTCAAAAGAGTGTATAAAATACACTCAACACCCTCAAACTTACACTTTACTCGCCCTCGAGTAAAGCACAAAACAAAAACAAAAACAAAAACAAACTCTATGAAATGGATCATGTAGTTATAGCAATGTTTCTTCAAGATCATGGATGAAAGTTGGGATAATATGTTAGAACATACATAGCATGAATAATTAGGAATCTAGAATTTCAAGTTAGATATTTCGCAAATTCACTTAGATCATGATCAATTGGCAATACAAATACCTAACATATGCATGTCAATCTCATTCCATCTTTCCCAAAATTTTATAGATCGATTTACTTGTTATTCTCCACTAATAATAGACATACACATTAAAGATCATCAGGGCTTTCAAGGGTTGTAATGTAGGCTTAGGCAGGGGTAGATAAAAATAGGCATTTAGGCTTAAATTACGTACCATAAGCATTTTTCATTCAACTCCTCTTTCCTTCTTTTTGACTTTCTTTTCAGTCTCATACCTGTTTTTCCCTTCTTTTCTTTTGAGAGAATGAGACACATTATAAATAACAAGCACCCCCAAACTTAGGCTTTTGCATATTTTTCATTGGGTGCATCAAATTTATACTCTCTTTTTTATTCTTTTTCAACACTTTTCATCCCAATAATTTCAATTATTACTTATGGCAGAAATTGGGAATCATAGGGTGTCAAAGAGAGATATTATTTAGGCTCAAAGGGGCTGACTAAGGATATAATTTATGTCATGGTATGTACTGAATGGTAAGAAGGACTAACAAAGAATGCCTGAATCATCTCCCTAAATATGTACATCTTAACTATTTCGCCTCAAATAACAAGCAAACAGATTTTCTAGACATTTTCAACCTTTATTTCCATAACTGACACACACAGGCTAAGCGCAAATATCCTAAATAATTAGATGTCATGAATTTTTGGCATATCTAACTTAAGCACACATATTGTCGCTTTTAATTTCATTACATTATCCCACTTTATCCACTCAATATATGTAGCAACTATAACATATTTATAAAAAAGGAGTTAGAGAGAAGTTTCTCTCACTAAGAAAACGCTCTCAACGTTTCCCTTAGTTGCTCCTTAGGTTTCTTCCTCTTCTCCCCCCCCCCCCCCCTTAGTTTTTCGTTTGATTCATTATGGTTTGATTGTTATTGTCCAAAATATGAAAAAGTCTAAACGTTACACACGTTCTAGCAATGATTCAGGAGGTTCAGGCAGTTCGGCTAAAGCTAGAACAAAGAAGAAAAAAAAGAATGGCAGTAGTCCAACAATTGACGTGGAAAATCTTATTCCGCAATCTCGACCTTCCGTGTTGGTTCATGTTACTCCGCATCGCGCTTTCCTTTAGAAAATGTAGTAGATGATTCTATGCTACAAAGGATACATGAATGGGGCAAAAATATCGAAATTGAAAGCTTGGATATTAGTGAGTTTGAAGCGCGTAACTTCCAAAGAGACCATTGACGCCCTAATGCTACTATGGTGGTTGATCATTCCACGCCAATTTGTTGGTAAAGGGATCATTTCGAAGAACTAGACGCTACTCCAAAGATTAGTACCCGACACTACCCGGAAATTCTCTCAAAGTTAGCCGGAAAAGGGTTAAAATCTAGCCGACATTCGCAATTGGTGAAGCAAGACACGATGGCATTCTCGGCCCAAACCGGTCGTATGGGTCAAAAGTTCTTGGCGGGTCGTGCAGGTGTTCATGGGTCCAAGAGTAATCATGTCTTATTTGATTCGAAGTCAGTTGAAAGCATTGATGGTACTCTTATCCCCAAGAAGTTCAACGCGGGTGTCAAGAGAGCAAACTTCAATGCCCCGGGAAACGATGTGACTACTCCTATTACGGCCTGTCTTGGGTCGTAAGGCTAAGGCGGGTCACGATGATAACAATGATACTAGGAATATGCACTCTATGCAAGGATCAAGATCGATGTGGAATACGGCGGGTTTCTATCCCCGAGGACTCTAACGCCATTATTGAGGTGCCGAGGCGCCACACATTAACGCCGCGTATCAACATGTCACTCACAACCACGCCTTTATGATGGTCCGATTTCCAAGGCGGGCAGGGATAACCTAGGGACATTAACTACCCCCGCTTTACGCGAGCTAAGTCGGTGGTGTGCTCTAACGCTTTTATTGAGGTGCCGAGGCGCCGCACATTTATGAGGCGGGTATCAATGACTCTCTAATAACTCCGACTTTATGATGGTCTTGGTTCCAAGACGGATCGTGGGACATCTAGGGGCATTGACTACTCACGCTACACGAAGAGCCAAGTCAATTGTGAGAAACAAAGCTATTTCTATGTCCAAGGAGCCTAGGAACTCCATAACCATCAATGATGCAAGAGCCGAGGCGTCGCACATTTATGAGGCGGGTATCAATGACTCTCTAATAACTCCGGGACTTTATGATGGTCTTGGTTCCAAGACGGATCGTGGGGACAATCTAGGGACATTGACTACTCACGTTACACGAAGAGCCAAGTCAATTGTGAGAAACAAAGCTATTTCGATGTCCACTGAGCCTAGGAACTCCATAACCATCAATGATGCAAGAGCCGAGGGGTCGATTGAATGAGACGGATTCAAAGTGCCTTCTCGTGATTCAAGTCAACAACCCTGATTTCTTTAAGTGTCACCAATGAAGCCTTCCTACTTTAGCTAGTTTGCTAAGTGGAGGCAATCTCAAGAATCACAACACTCCTTTCGCCTTTAACACTTCCTGATTCGAGTAGAGTCTTTAACATCCCCCCTCTCTCATCTAACACCACTTCACTACTTCCTGAATTTCACAACACCTCACCCCTTCTATCTCCTCTACCTTCTATTCCTTCTGAAAACCAACACAAATTCCCTACCCTCCCAAATGGCACGCAAATCATCTCTTCTATCATGGGCCCAAGCTCACTCCCTTCTACCCTTCCCCCTCTGCCTATACCTCCAGATATACCTCCCAATGATTTACACACTAATGCATCTCCTAAACCACATCATATCCCTACCACGGCCACAACTCATAACAATCTTCCCCCAAACCATGGCAAAGGTCCCTTCCCTCCTAAAAAGACTTATGTTGGAGTCTTTGCGGGAACTAGGATTGAGGCAAAAGGTATGAAGTTACAATTTATTGAACAACAAGGGGCTAAGTAGATATAGAAGTGAGGATGAAGTTCCTTTCATAGAAACTTAGGGCTATTGCCTAATAGGTTGCTTCACTGGTCCTTTCCGGGAAGAGAAACATGAATACGATTGTGAAAGGACGGGAGTTAAATGTCGATTATACCATATGGCAAAGGCTGGACAGTGTTCAAATTCATGACGGAGGAAGAGCACACTAATGTACTTCACGGAGGCCCTTATATGGTCTACGGGAAAACCATGATGCTCAAGGCTATCAATAAAGGAGTTCTTATAACAGATGATTTGTTTATGGACATTCCTATTTGGGTCACTTTCCTGACATTCCCTTTCTATTCGAGGTAACTGCCTTAGTAAGATTGCTTCACGTGTAGGAAAACCTCTTTACACTGACCAATATACTAAGGAAAGGTCTAAAATGAACTATGCAAGAGTTCTAGTGGAAGTGGATGTTAGCAAGGAGCCGATAATGGATTTTGTCGTCAAACTCCCCGATAACAGAAGGTATACTCAAAGGGTAAACTATGAGAATTACCCGGACTTTTGCTATTATTGTGCGGCTTTTGGACACAATCACTTGAAGTGTAGGAAGCTGAGGGATGATGTCAACATTGAAGAAACTCCAAAAACACGCAATACTGAGGTACCCCCTAACAACAAGGATGATTCTGCTCGTTTGAAGGTCAACAAAGGTACGGGTGGAACCAACCCTCCTCCCCCTCATCCACCAACTTCTCAACATCCCGTAGATGCTGATAACTTGATGGACATTGAAGAAACTGAGCACACAACACCTCCTGGTACCTAAGCTTGGGAGAAGTATCACATGCCGCGTCCTCCGGTTTTGGGTCATTCTGGCCCATCATGTTTGCGGGATTCTCTAGCAAAGTCCTCACTGCCTAATTCTCACAATGGCAGTACACAACATGTTAGGATGAGGGGTGAGTCATAACATTCTGATTCTGAGATGCCTATGAACCCGCCACCTTCCGTGGATGAAGTTGCATACAACGGTGCTACTAAAAGGCTCGGCTTGTGTCAAGTAACGTTAACTTTGAACGCGGAACATAGCTTGACCGGTACACAAGTTATGGCTTCCAGAACAAAGATGATGGATGGCAAGAGGTTTTGTCCAAAAAGAATGGGCCAAAAGTGGGAAAGCGGCGACTAAGCGCGGAGGTGCTAATAAAACCTCCTTTGTTTCCTAATGAAAATACTTTGTTGGAATGTCCGTGGTCTTTGCGGACAAAGGGATAGGGATGCCACACAAGCTCTAGTGTGTAGTATCACAAAACAGCATGACGCGGCTATGATTTGTCTATTGGAAACTAAGCTATCACTGGCGACGTAGTCTTTCTACTCAAAGATTCAAAGCGTGGAAGTATTGCTCAAATTTGTAATTCATCGAGGCGGTAGAATGCTATTACTGGGATCCATCCAGGTTTGTCATGGCGTCGGGTATGGACTCTCAGCATATCCATGTCCAGGCAAGTTGCAATATAACACAAGTGTCCTTCCTTGCCACATTTGTGTACCCGGTTTATAGCATCTCGGATAGAAGGATGCTTTGGCATCACCTTTCTCACCTGGGCGTTGGCATCACTAAGCCTTGGATGATTATGGGAGATTTCAACACTTACTACAACCCTAATGATAAGGTGGGGGGTCCTCCTCTCACGCCTTATGCACTTAGGGATCTTGGAGATTTCAGGAATTCTCATGGACTAGAAGATGCTCCTTCTTCCGGTTCCTTCTACACTTGGACGAATGGTTCGATTTGGTCTAAGCTTGATAGAGTGTTGATGAATCAAAATTGGAGTGATTTGACCCTAGAATGCACGGCCAATTTCATGCCTATGGAGCCTGTCTCGGACCACTGTCCTGTGATAGCCACGATTATTGCATCCTATAATGTTGGGAAACGCCCTTTCAAGTTCATGAATATGTGGCTTTCTCACCCAGCCTTTGAGAACATTATGACTTCATGTTGGAGACAAGACATATTGGGAATCTGCCAATTCGCCCTAACCTCCAAATTGAAAGCCTCAAGCAACCTTTGGGGCTTTGAACATAAGTGACTTTGGAGGTATCGAACAAAGAGCAAAAGGGGCAAGCATAGAGTTCAAGGAGGCTATCAATGCACACATGGAAAATCCCTTTGATGAGGAGCTTAAAGCCAAGGTGAAGTCCTCAAGAGCTAGAGCAAACACCTTACTGGAAGCTGAAAGACACTTCATAAGGCAGAAGTCAAGCGAAGCACTTGATTGGAAGTGATAGATGTTCCAAATACTTTCATAGTTTGATCAAAAGGAGTAATGTCAGGAACTCCATTAACTTTCTTGTTAAAGCTAATGGTACTACCACTACATCACCAGAAGAAGTTAGGAAGTTGCTTGTTGAATTTTACAAGGATCTATTAGGTACTTCCCGACCCACTACCAACTTTGATCCTGATGTTCAGATATGGCCCAAAGCTGAGTGAAGAAGAGAGATTACGACTTTTGCATTTCATCACCCCAAAGGAGATTTGGGAAGCACTCTCGATATAGGCAATGACAAGGCACTGGACCGATGGTTATACTACTGTTTTCTTCAAGAATAGATGGAAAGATGTGGGCTATGATGTTGTAAGACGTGTCCAAGAGTTCTTCTCATCGGAGTTCTTTGAAGCAGTTAATCATACCATCATTACCCTCGCTACCAAAAACTGATCATGATCCCAAGGTAAATGATTTCGTGCCCATCGATTGACTAATGTGATCTATAAGATCATCACAAAGATTCTAGCTAATGAATGGCATTGATCCTTCCTTCTCTCATTGACAAATCCGCGGGCTTTTGTGAAAGGAAGAAACATGATGGACAACGTATATGTGGCACAAGAGCTTGTGAGAGGATTTAATAGAGCCAGAGTCTCACCAAGATGTATGCTTATGGTGGACCTTCGTAAAGCATTCGATACAGTCTCTTGGAGCTTCCTCGACCGTACTAAGAAGTCTAAAATTTCCGCATGATTTACAAGATGGATCATGGAATGTGTTAGCTCAACCTCCTTCTCCCTTTCTATCAATGGTGAGCTACATGGATACTTCAAAGGAAAGCGCCTAAGACAAGGTGATCCTATGTCCCTACTCTCTTTATCTTGTGCATGGAATACCTCTCAAGGTCGCTTAAAATGAAGGTCGAGGCAAGAGCTTTCATATTTTCCAAAGTGTAAGAAATTGGGCATTACTCATCCGGCATTCGCGATGACCTCATGCTTTTTGCCAAAGGAGATATATCTTCATTGGGATTCTTATGAATTGTCCGAAGAGTTGGAGGCTGCCTCAGATTAACTCTAACCCACTAAATCCTCTGTCTACTTAGCGGGAATGCATTCTACGCGGGACTTGATATTGTCCAGAGTGGGTTTCGCCATGGAAGCTTTCGGACGATACTTGGGGATCCTTTGTCCCCAATTTCAGTCTCGGTGGATCAATTTGCCCCATTCACTAGTGCTATTTCGAATTACATTCGAAATGGGGCATCACACCCTTTCTTACGCCGTAAGTCGAACTAATCAGTCTGGTCGCCCGGGTTGAGAGCTTTTGGTTCCGGACACTTTCTATCCCGGCCACTATTATCAACAAGGTACGGTCTGCTTGTATTCAGTTCTTATGGGGAGGGAAACCACCAAGAGTTGCTTGGGATATCATTTGCTTGCCTCAAACTGAGGGTGGCTTGGGTCTTATGAACATCAAGGAATGGAATCATGCCCTGCTATCCAGGACGATTTGGCAAACTCACACGGAAGTTGATTCCCTATGGGTCCAATGGATCAATAGCCACTATTTGAGAGATATTACAATTTGGGACTATGAGGTACGTCCTAGGGACTCCCCCTTATTCAAAAAGATTTGTGGGATTCGCGACAAATTTGTTACTATCTTTGGTAGCCATGGTGATGCTATTGAGGGCTTTACAAAATGTTGTGCCAACGGTATATTTGATTCAAGCCTCGTGTATGATATCTTGCGCTCTCCGCAAGCTAAAAAGCCTTGGATGTCACAAATTTGGAAAGGCTTCATTCCTCCCAAATTCTCTTTTACTATGTGGCTAAATTGCAGAAAGCGGTTAGCTACAAAGGATACTCTATCATTTCTCAACTTGGAGGATAAATCTTGCGGGTTCTGCAAGCAAGCTAATGAAACAAGGGAACACCTCTTCTTTGCCTGCCCCTATACACACATGATTTGGAAGAGCATAAAAGATTGGTTGGGTATTAGAAGAGAGATGACAACTGTTGAAAGCTCCCTTAAATGGATTAAGAAAGAACACTGCGAGACAAGCATTCGAGCCAAAGCTATTTTGCTTACTTTTTGCATAATGGTTTATGAGATTTGGAGGGCAAGAAACACAATGCTATTTGAAGGCACAAGCTTTCCGGCAGAAGAGGTCATTGCAAGAATCAAAACAACTTCTTATAGAGTTCTCTATGATTTTATCCCCTCCTGTAATGGCACCTTTTGAGTGACCACCCCTCCCCTCTATCTCTTCTTGTTTGCATTACGTTGAGGCTTGAGATACCTCAACGACTGATTGTAGCCACTTCCTTTTCGTTATTAGTAATAATATTTGCATTTACCTAAAAAAAAAAAAA
The DNA here is from genome assembly GCA_029844215.1 of Przewalskia tangutica. Classification (NCBI taxonomy): domain Eukaryota; kingdom Viridiplantae; phylum Streptophyta; class Magnoliopsida; order Solanales; family Solanaceae; genus Przewalskia; species Przewalskia tangutica. The sequence goes on from CM056718.1 coordinate 114,935,512, forward strand.
ACTATAACATATTTGCTCCATAAAAAACATTATGACTCATGAACACATAAAACAACAAAAGGACAACAAAATAAGACACCCCCACACTTAATCGACACATTGTCCCCAATGTGTGAAGACTAAAAATAAAAGAACAACTTACTGACACAACACAGCGGTCATAACGGAGGTTTGGGAGGAAGGCCAAATTATTGTGCACAAAGCCGAAGGAGGCACCGCGGTTCTGCTCCAAGCACCGCGGTGCGAATTGCCGAAAAATTTCAGTGTCTTCAGTTTTCTGCATTGTTAACCATTTGCCCTTCGGAGTGAGTCCTGCCCTTCATCTGTCATCCAAAAACACTAGCATACCAGATCGTGAGACTGTTCAAAATAAAAAAACAAACTGAAACAAAAATTGAAATAACATAATTAAAAAGTTGGGTTGCCTCCCAAGTAGCGCTGTCTTTAACGTCTTTTAGCTGGACGCAGGTTACTTACTAGATCAAGGAGGTAGAGTGTCCCCTCCGCATATCCACTTTAGCACCATTTTCCTCCTCCTTCTCCTTTTCTTTTTCACATGGCTTATTTCAGGAGGGTTCATTCCCTTGTTCCTATCCACCACATCATTAACTGGTGCAAAATGCTTATCATCAAGGGCATCAGTACCCTTGGAACTTTCATGAGGAGCCTTTTTATCAACTACACCAACAGAAAAGCATCTAGCATTAACTTGAGGTTTAGTGGGCTGCTTGAAAACTTTAAACACCATTTCCTCACCTTGAACTCTGATCTTTAACTCCCCCTTTTCAACATCAATGAGGGCTCTCCTTGTGGCTAGGAATGGTCTCCCAAGGATCATGGGCATATTTTCATCTTAATCCATGTCTAAAATGAGGAAATCAGCAGGAAGGATGAATTTACTCACTTATACCAACACATCTTCAATAATTCTTTGGGGATGCACAACTGAGCGATCAGCTAGCTGCAAGGTGACTGTGGTTGGTCTTTCCTCCCCCAAACCAAGTCTTTTGAACACAGAGAGTGGCATTAGGTTGACACTTGCCCCCAAATCACATAAGGCTTACTTGCATGTCACATTCTCTATGGTGCAAGGTAGGGTGAAACTCCCTGGATCATTCAACTTTGGGGGAAGTTTCTTCTGCAATATGGAACTGCACTCCTCTGTCAGCACTACTGTCTCATAATTTGTCAGCTTCCTCTTCTTAAAAAGGACGTCCTTCATGAACTTCACATACGCTGGTATTTGCTCCAAGGCTTCAATGAAAGGAAGGTGAATGTGCAGTTTTTTAAATACCTGCAAAAATATCGAAAACTGCTTATCCAAAGCCTTCTTCTGCATTCTTTGAGGGTAAGGGATTTTGTCTGTGTACTCCTTCATCACTGCGGGTGGAGCCTTCTCTAAAGTAGGAAGGTCATCAGTAACCCCCTTTTTTACTACTTCAATTGTCTGCTCCACATCCTTTTCATTTTCAACCACTGTTTGGGGTGCCCTCTGCTCTAACTGCTTCCCACTTCTCAAACTGATTGGTTGGCATTGCTTCCTTAGGGTTCATCACTGTATCACTAGGGAGAGTTCCCTGAGGTCTGTCATTCAACTTCCATGCCAACTGCCCCATCTGAGTCTCCAAGTTCCTAATGGAGGATCTTGTTTTTTCATGAACTGCTTGGTCTCTGTTATAAAATGTGCTTGGGTATTGGCCAATGATGAAATTGAGGACCTAGTTTCTGCCATGAATTGAGTCTGAGAATTGACCAAGGTCAACAATGCTGCTTTTATGTCATCTGGTTTCTCTTGTGGGTCTAGTGGGCTGAACTATTATGAGTGTCACGAACTGAACCCCGGGCCCACGACTAGTGCCCTACCTAGGCACCCTTCTACTTATACATCACTTTAAACCAGCGGAAATTATAGAAAAATCATTTAATCATTTTTTTAAAAAACAAAACAGGCAAAGCCGACAAGGTCGTCATTATATATAAAACAATCAAAAGGAACTACAACTGTACAACTCATACAAGTCCAACCCACATATGAATACAGACCTCTAAGATTGACAATAACTATGACGGGACAAGGCCCCACCGTACCTCTGAATATACCTAAGCCATAATGGAAGACATGTACTATAATGACTAGACTCCAGAATGGTGGAGTCATCTTAATAAAAGCTTGATGGAAATCCTAAGCTCGCGGATCACCCAACTGAGTACCTAATACCTGCGGGCATGAGCGTATCCCCCCGGAGAATGGGGTCAGTACAATAAAGGGGGCTATAACGGATGATGGTGTTCACGGAAGTAAAGAAGAGATGGAAGGGGAAAACTAGCACGGGGTCACAAACCATGCCTAGTACAGGACCGCAAATGAGAGCCCAGTACAGGTTTAGAGATGGTCAAGGGGTACACACCTATTTTAACTCTCCTGGGAAGGACGCGGGTACAACTGGGAGTTGTATCCATAATGATCAGCACGCGCATCCTCATATTCTTGATCCTCAGCCCCATGGTGGCCAGTATTCGGGGTCCCAAACCGAGGCTGACAAAGGTTGGACTAAGACTAGGATAGAGGGGGGAAATGACGAAGGGTTTTCGATCAGAGAAAGGGGCCAGCCAGCGGGGACACAAACCGTGGCTGGCACAAGACTGCCTATTGATACCAACGGTGTAGGACAACCCGCGGACAGAGCGGGTAGTCCAATTGACGCGAATATTAGTGGCCAACTTGCGGAGGCACAAACCAAAGTTGGCAAGGGCCTACTGATATGAAAGCTCAACCGTTCGGCCCATCGGCTAAGGTTGGGAAATGTGGGAACTTTGATGGTACCAAAAATGAGGAGGGGCATGTGGGCGTGAGGACGAGGGAAAAAGCTAAGGCTAACAAGGGCGGGAAAAGCTTGCCCATCCCCTTGAGCAGAATGACGACCCTCCCCCCTAAAATTAAGGGACCTTATGATGGTACCACCTCTATCAACACTAAGAAAGATAGCACGAAGGGGACTATTCCCCCTCCGTTATCGAAATGAACGTTACTTCTTGGAATATAAGGGGCCTACACCGCTCCTCTAAGAAAAAGGATATTTGCTCCGTGGTGCATGAGAATAACATTTACATTTTCGGTATCCTGGAATCGAAGCTCAACAACACGACGCTTGAGCGTTTCTGGTCTTCTAAATTTCGCAACTGGGAGATCTTAGATAATTTTGCCCATCATAAAAAGTGGAGGATATTTATTTTATTCAACCCTGCCAAATTCATGCTACAAGTGATTGATATCAACCCGCAAGCCATTCATTGTGGTGTTACTTGTGTTATCTCCTCCAAGAGGCTTCATGTCACCTTCGTCTACGGGCTTCACACGATTGTCGACAGACGGGTATTGTGGGAGAAGTTGAGGGATTACGGGACCCCCATTACTGAGTTGTGGCTTGTACTTGGGGATTTCAACAAGATTATGAAGGAGGATGAGTGTTTCAACATGAAGCCCATCTCCAACTATGACACAAAGTATATTGTTGATTGTTGTCGGGATCTGAGCCTCACGGACTTGACCTGTTACACCCCGTAGTTCCAGAGTAGGTATGTGAGGATGTACGTACGAGAATATAACATTAAGTTCAATAAAGGAAGAAAGATTTGTTTTTCTGACGAAAAATATTCCGAAACCCGTGAAGGAAAAATGCTTAATAATGAGAATTAGATTCCCAAAATTGGTATTTGAGACTTATGGAATTTATAAGAATTATGGATTTTATTTCCAAAATTGGTCACGTGGGGCCCACGGGAAAAATTTACGGTTTTGTGGGACCCACAATATTTTTGAGATTTTGGCCAAATATGGAGATTTTAGGAGATGAGAAAATTTTGGGCCAATAAGAAAGTGACATGTGTCCCTCCCCACTTGTGTAGCAAAGGTGTATGTATATGTATATGTATACATGTACATGTACTTGTACATGTATAGGTTTTGGTTGAAGACTTGGTGAGGGGTGTTTCGTCCAAAGGGGGGAGGAAGATATTTGTGTGGACAAGTGGAGGAAGATATTTGTGAGATATTTGTGTGGACAAGTGGCTTGTGGGACCCACACACACTTTTCCCCAATCTCAACCACACATTTGTTTTGATCCTAGCCCTTGGTTGTCTTATAAATACACACCTTAGGGTTGCAAGACTTCATCAACACTTAGAGAAATTCCAAGACTTGAAAAATTACTCCCTCCCTTCCTAGTGCTCTCGGCATTTGGCCATGTTCTTGACCAAAAGTTGTCCAAAAATTCTTAAACTCTTAAGTGTTCTTCCTTGATGTGTTAGGAAGGTTATTAACCAAGTGTTAGACAAAATTTCACACCCCTAGCCTAAAAGATACCCCTTGGCCGAATCTTGCAAGTTTGAAACCTAAAGTGTTCTTCACTTTTTTAAGTTGGATCTTGAAAAGGAGTTGGTTAGGAGCTTCTAAGGGTTACTTGGAGCGGATTGGAACGTAAGGAATAAGAGCTAAACTTGCTACGGATCGACTTTTAGTTCTTGGATTATTTTGGGCTCTTTGAGGTAATGAACTTTGTCCTCTTTGTGAAGTTGGATATTATATATGTTGGTTGTATATAAATGAGTATGTGATACATGGAAGGAGGATGGAAAAGATTTGGACCTTGTTAAGTTGCTAAAATCAATAAAATTGGCATGCTAGCCATTAAAATGGTAAAAACATTACCTATTACCTATTGACAGTTAATAGCAAAGTTATTATAACTTATATAAAGATTGGAATATAAGTTGGAAGATTAAAGAAGTAATTCCGGCATGCTAGCCGAAAATTGGATAAGTTTGATTATAGTAGTTGGCCAAGAACACCAACTAATGGACTGTATTTATATTGGATTGTATTTACATTGGACTATATTTACTTTGGACTAATGGAATGTTTTGTATATTGTGGGGCAAAATTTTACACGTCCAGTTAGGCGTGTAATCCCCTTTAGTATTGTTGTGTTATTGCGCCTTAAATGTGGTATGTTGGTTATTGAATTTCGGGCCTTGAAAAAGGTGGAAAAGTACGTAAAAACTGTTATACCCCGTAGTTTCAGGGTATGTATGCGAGGACGTACGTACGAGAATACGACATTGAAATTGGAAAGGAAGAACGAGGTGATTTTTCCACGGAAAAGTTTCCGGTTTTTGTGAAGGAAAAAGGTTCGTTAATGGGAATTGGATTCCCTGTTTTGGTATTCGGACTTCTTGGAATATTAGAGAATTATGGAATTTTATTTTCGGAAATGGTCACGTGGGGCCCACGGGAGAAATTTACGGTTTTGTGGGGCCCACTTTGTTTTCGAGATTTTGGCCATTGTGGATATTTTCGGAAGATGAAATATGTTGGACGTGTAGGAGGGCGACACGTGTCACCCCCCCCCCTAGTTGGCTTGGACGATTTCACTTTGTGCACAACACCCGTTTAGAGTCGTTTTCCGACGAAACGTTTTACAAGACTCGCGTAGGATAAATTCCGGCTATGTCATTTCTAATTTTTGCGGATTTTTCCGAGAGACGAAACATTTTGGACCAACGAGAGGGCGACACTTTTCACCCTCTCATTGGTGGACTTGTGGCGGTAATAGGGCCGAATGGAGTGGCTTATTTTGTCAAGTAGTTGGTAGGATATTTTGTGTGCAAGTTGGCTAGGACACTTGCCCTAATCCTCACCCTACACTTGCCTTGCACTTGGCACCATCTTGGCCCTTGGTTGGCCATCCCTTGACCTATAAATACCCCCCTTTAGATGAAGAGTTCTTCATCCACATTTCACTTTCCAAGTCTTGAAAATCCCTCCCCTTCCTTGTTGTGTTTTCGTCCAACCTCTCCCCCCCTCTAGCCTTAGTGGCTTGGCCGAGAGCCCCCTCTAAAGCTAGCCTAGCCAAACACTACCCCCTCCTTGGTAGAAAAGTTGCCTTCTAGTATTGTTATAATGCCCAAAATACCCTAGCCCAAATCCCTTAGTCCTTAGTAGTACAAGAACTTCTAAGGTTTTCGAGCTACTGGAGCGCACAACTTAGAGCTAAACCTTGCTCAAAGCGACTTTTATCTAGGATATTATTGGGCTTACCGAGGTAAATAACCTTATCCTCCTTTTGTAATTAGAATATACATACCGTAGAAGTATAGGAATAAGTATAAATACTTAGAAGGATATTAAAGAATAGAATTGAACTGTTATCACAAGTAGGGGTTTAAAAGATGAATAATAGATCGTACTTACATGGAGATTTGTTTTCACATGAACTTGAGTAGCTCACGGGTAGGAAGTGCTGCCCAAATGTCCATAGAATAACGAACCCTCCGCTAGAGCTTTGTGCAATCATACCGACGTTGATAGACGATTTGATCGTTATAGGTCGATTCTCTGCGCGACATGTTCAACTCGCGGTGGTTTTCACGAAGGTATGTGATTCTTCCTATCCTCTTGAGCATGATATTTTAAAGAATATGTATATAGTACGGTAGACGACGTGTTAATCGAATAATATTACGGCAATGTCTTCTGACTTAAGCCGAATAATAATTACGGAATGTCTTGGACTTAAGCCCGAATAATAATTACGCAATGTCTTCTGACTTAAGCCCGAATAATAATTACGCAATGTCTTGACTTAAGCCCTAATAAAAGAATCAAGAAGTTCAAAAGAATTAAGAAACCTTTTTTTTGAAAGAAGAGTAACACTTGGTTTTAAAAGCTTAAGAGTTATACTAGCTTTATGGGAAGTTAGGTATAACGGCTTAAGAGTGATAAAAAGAACGATTTATTGATTTAAGGAAATAAGAGACTTGACTTATTATACTAATATGAATTTTGTTAAAAAGTGTGAAACCTCATTCGTGAGTAAATAGTATTTTTGGTTTTCAAAAGGAATGATGTTTTACCGATCGAATGAATGTCGAACAAACCACAAGCTAATAAAGGGAAATATTTTGACTAATAAAGTATTATTAAAACCAGTAGAAACTTCCATCTGCATAGGAGCTAAGATGAGACAAAATGATATTACATTTCCTAGATCATGGCTGCTGTAATAAGATTATTATGAACAATAATAACCTACTCACACATAAGGTATATGTTTCTCAAATTGTTTTAAAGGATTAACTATGACTACGAAACCTTTCGAAAATGAGAAACTTGAGTAATTGAAATTAGGCAAACTTGAGCGTTGGGAAAAGTGTTGTTACTTGATTTTACCAAGAGAAGTGTTCTAATTTACTTCAAAAGATAATCACGCTATTTTTATACTACGGGTATTGTGTGACTTTTGTGAATGAAACGGATCTTTTAAAAGAGTAATACATGAAGTACTTTGGGGCTAAAAACCCGAACTTGTTAGCATAATGTAGAAAGTACCTTGTGTGAATAACTTGATTGTATTGATTTGTGATAGTCTTGTAATACTTTCTTGTTGACTTGATAAGTAAACATGTTAGGATGCTACGTGAGTTAGTATCTTGTGATGTTTGTGTAGAGGGGTTTTCCCTTATTGTGCTTAGGTTGTTTAACGATAAACCGCCATGTTGATATTATATCACTCATGATTCCGGTTAAGTCGCCTCCGACGCGGGTAGACTCAGTGGTCTAGTGACCTATGATTCGAGAATACCTTATGCAGTCTCAGATGGCCTATCGCGAACTACGGGAGTTCCAGGTTAGTATGCGGCCCTTGTGGTCATGCGGTCTTTGTGGCCATGCGGACGGCGAGTCCAGGACGCTGCCGGGGAGTAGCTACCCTCGATGCGGGGAATACCTCATGCGGGCCATTGGAATGGCCCATGCGGAGCTACGGGAAGTTCCAGGGCTAGACGCGCACATTAGATACTGCGGGCGAGTGGCCAGCTTTGATCATGTGACGGTCTAGACAGATCTCATGATACAGTTTATGACCTTGTTGTACTGTGGGTTTTAGTAGTCGGCTATGCCCTCGTACTTACCCCGTACGGTTTTATGATGACTTTGAGGGCGTGAGTCCCTGACTTGACGTGACTGCTTATTTATTGTGAACTGTAGTTTTGGTTATCATACATGTCTCCTGCTTTATATAGACTACTATGATTTCATTTACAGTATTTTCAGTTTCACATACTTGGTACCTGTTGTACTGACCTCCTTCGGGGGGCTGCGTTCATGCCGCAGGTAAAGGTACTCCTACTGTTGATCCCCGTTCTTAGGATCACCGCTTTTGACATTGGGAAAGCTCCGCTTCTCCTAAGCTTAGCATTTGGTATGGTCCTCGCCGCTTTAGTTATTTGTATTCGGGTATGGCGGCCCCGCCCCGCCATTGTTGTTTTAAACTCTTAGAGTCTGTAGACCGCTGTAAGGTTGGGATGTAATCGCTCATTTTGGGGTATTTATATACATGTATGTCGAAAGGCAACTTTTTCCCAGAAACTGTGTCTTATTTATATTGTTTCATATTATGGTTGTTTTATTTTTCGCTGATTTCTCTGATGTATGACTACTTGGGTGCGGGTAGGCACGACCACGCCCCGAACGGTCGTGATGAGTGGTATCGTGAGCGATTAATCCTCGGAAAGTGTCTACGCATCGTATCTAGTAGTTCTTGATTATCGCGTGTTGTGCACCACACCAATAATCGTGAGTCTATAGGATATTTAGGATTGGTTTCCATTCTTCTCACTCGAGATCGTGCTTTAGAGTCGTGTTATAAGTTGGACCCTCTAACGTATTCCTTTCCTTTACCGGTGATGCCTCCGCGCCAGCAACTCGCCCGAAGGCGGCAAGGCGGCGAGTCGCGAGTGGAGTTCGTGAGATTTATGGCACAGCCCAATCATCACCGGGTGATGCTTCATGCGGGAGTTCGAGACGCCGCCAAAGAAGCAGAAGTTTGGCACAAGGCGGCAGCTCCATCGCGCCATGACATCTGGACTTTCGCCCACGACTGGAGCAAAATATGGATTGGAAGGAGACGCCTCACATTAGCAAAGGACTTGCAAACAGAGAGTATTTTATGTACCAGATACCAAGGATATTGATGCTTATCTAAAGAAGGGTTGTGAGGAGTAGCTCTTGATCGAGGACGAGCCAAAGCCAGATTCAGATTATTGCGGCTGAGAGAGGTAGAGATCGACAGATTAAACAAGATCAACAGAAGAGGGCCCGATTGGCAGGATCATTTGGTAACTCTCGAGGCGGACCGCCTCAGTGCAGACAGACATGCGCCCGCCAAGGCAGAGTGTCCTCCACAGGTTCGCTTTTTCTCAGTGGCGGCGTCATCCCGGAAGTGCCGTCTTTATCGGTGCTTGTTTTTCTTGCGTGTGGCCATATGGCGAGAATGTTCTATGAGGAAGGATGCAAGTAGGAAGACTCACCTACCGGTCGATTGCGGATTCATGGTGCGGAAAGAAAGGGGTGTTAGTTGAGGAGGCCACCCCACCTCGCGGCGTTGTGGTTTGTCATTCGGAGTGTCGTGCTTCTCCGACACTTGTTATGTTTGCGGCCAGGCCATTTTATGCGAAATTGTCCAACCGAGTTGGCGGGAGGTAGGGACTCACCCGGGATCGGTGGATAGTTCATCACCTTCCTCACATGCACAGCAGGCGGGTTTGATTAGAACGACCTAGGGAAGTGCGCGTAGATCTGGTATATCCTTAACCCTTTAGAGATTTATATGTGTAGCAAATATCTTAAGTATTGTTTTCTGTTAGCATGGTGTTAGTGTGATTAGAATTGTTGATTAATTAACCTGTAAGATTGGGGGACAGAGAGTGGGAGCCTTAGAATATTATACGTAGAAGACCTTAGAGGCGAGGCCATCATTGGTAAAAGAATTATTTCGTGTTTGACCTTTATCAAGTGCATAGTATACGTGAGATATTTTTGTGGATGAATCACGAGTGTTGTGAAACGAAAGAGGGTAGTTGAGCTTAGAAGACCGCTAGGTTTTCGTAACGTGATCGTGAGATTGTTCCGGATCGGAGCTAGTGTTTTGCGCGTTCTTGGCGTCGGGTTGAGGTCGGGTCGACCCACGCCCGCTTGGTGATGGGTCAGTTTGTGGTGGTCCCGCTTTGTGTTAGGATCACGAGGTGTTAGGCCCAGTTTAGTTAACCATCATGCGATTTCGTGGATGTGTTCGACCAGTAGTCGGGCCGATAGGTCAACCCGCCTTATCTTTTAGTCAAACCGTGTACTCGGTAGTAAGTTGCGAGATGATTATTTCAAGAAGGTTGTAAGGTCGCACGGTGCCTACCTTCACCTTATGGTCGATGCGGAGTCCAAGTTGCTACTGCTTTTTTCGGAAGAGTTACGAGCAAGGTTAGGAACTCGGTGAATCTCGTCGATTCACCCTCGGGCGGTGTTGGGATTTCGGGAGTACCGTAGGACTATTCGCCCCTTGTTGAGTATGTATTATATAGCTACCATTTCAGATTCTGTCGCCGTTTGGAGCCTTTTATAAGCGCTAGTGTAAGATTGCCGATCGATTGATTCGATGTAAGCAAGTGCGCATGTTGGTTCGCACTTGTTCAAGAGGCGTGGATAAAGTGGAGCTTATCCGTAAGAGGTTATTGGCAGCTCGTAGTCGGTGAAGCGATGCAAAACATGGTAAGTGATAAGGAAGAGTTCGAGTGTACGAGAAGGGTACGACGAGTAAGGCAAAGTGACAAAAGTGGTATGGGAAGAAGCGAGCATGTATTACAGGCATAGGTGTGATCATTTCGTTTGTAAAGAGTAGCGGCGGGAGTATCTTTTAGACCTCTAGTAGAGCTTTCGTGATGAGGTGATTCCTCGTGGACTTGGAGATAAGTAGGTGCGTTTGTTGTGTTGTGGCCAAAGTGTGGCATGGATGTTTCCGTAAGTATAGCAGCAAGGACTATCTCGGCGCCGCTTGTTTTGATACCTAGAAGGAACATTCGGGACGAATGTTTCTAAGGAGGGGAGAATGTTATACCCCGTAGTTTCAGGGTATGTATGCGAGGACGTACGTGTTATACCCCGTATTTTCAGAGTATGTACGTAAGGACGTACGTAGAAAATTTGAAACTTGTACTAAGGCTTGGCCGAATTAATTTTGTTCACAACACCCGTTTAGAGTCGTTTTTCGACGAAACGTTTTCACAGCTTTCGTAGGGGAATTTCCGGCTATGACATTTTTAATTTTTGCGGATTTTTCCGAGAGACAAAACGTGTTGGACCAACGAGAGGGCGCCACTTGGCACCCTCCCATTGGCGGACGTAAAGGGATCGGTTTGGACGATTTGAGAGGGGGGAGTTGGTAGGATATTTTGTGTTGGTTGGTGTGGTAGATGGATAAGGTGTACTTGGGTGAATCTTGGCCTTACACTTGTGTAGCACTTGGCTCAATCTTGGCCATTGGTTGGCCTTCACTTGGCCTATAAATACCCATCCCTTTGAAGACTTATTCATCCATTCCTAAATGTTCCTAAGTGTTAAATCTTCTCCTCCCTTTGTGTTGAGTTCGCCAAGAGGCCTCCCCTCTCCTAGAGGCTCAGTGTGGTACACCCCCTCCTAGTAGTGTGGCGTGGGTACCCCTCTAGCCTAGTTGCTTTCAGATAATACCCCCTTTGTGATGTAGAAATACTCTCAAAAGTATTGATAGCATGCCCAAATTACCTTAGTCGTATACCTTGTTGTATTCTAAGGTTATACCTATCTGAAAATGCCCGTAAATACTATTATACTCCGCTACCACAAAACCGAAACCCTAGGAAAATCTCCATAGTTCGTTGAGTATTGTGTAGAAGTTGGTTAGAACTTCTAAGGGTGGTTTAGAGCGGTTGAGCGCTGAGTGGAGCTAAACGATTGCCCGTGATCGACTTTAACTAGGATAATTATGGGCTTATCGAGGTAAATATCTTGTCCTCTTTGTAATTGGAAATTACATATTGTTAGAATATATAGTTGAAGTATACTATATATGTAATCAACGTAGTTAGTTGGCAATGTCTTTTGACTTAAGCCTGAATTTAAAGAAGAATCCGAATCAGTAATTACATAGGTCATTACAGAGACTTGCAGTAGTACCGTGGAGTGTAATTGTACCCGTAGGGTTAGACGTAACCCCCGGTTGGCTTGCAGGCCTCGATAGAGGAGAGATTTACGCTGCCATGGGGAGGTCTTTGCCAATTTTCTGTAGAATGTTCGCGATGAGAGCTTAATGTTAATAAGCGCCTTGGCCTTATAGGTTGAAGTACTACATGTGGCGCGATCTACTTGGCTTAAGGAGTAGCCGACGGGAAGTACTTGAGCGTTTTGCTATTAGTCGATACTGCCGCGAGGTATGTGAACCTCTTCCTATCTCTTCTAGCATGATATGTGTGAACTATGTAGTACGGTGACGATACGTGCTAAACGTATTTGATTGGTTTAAAACATAAAGTGTTATAACGGCTTTATGGGAAGTTGGTTATAACAACTTTATGTTGGTAAGAAAATACTTGTGGTCTTTAAAAGGTAACTGATTTGAACTATAACTGGCTTGTTATGTGTTAATAAAGAACTTGAAGTATTTCAAAAGATTTTTGAATCATTTTGAAAGAAGAAGTAATACTTGATTTTTGACAAACTTAAGAGTTATACTAGCTTTATGGGAAGTTAGGTATAACGGCTTAAGAATGTTTTACTGATTTCGGAAATCAGAATGTGTATCGACAAACCACTGCAGCGTTAATAAAAGGAAATGTTTTGACTAATTAAGTATTATTAAAACCAGTAGAAACTTCCATCTGCATAGAAGCTAAGATAAGACAAAATGATATTTCCTAGATCACGGCTGCTGTAATAAGATTGTTATAAACAAGAATATCCTACTCACATATAAGACTATGAACTACGAAACCTTTCTAAAATAAGAAACGTGAACATTTGAAATTAGGCAAACTTGGACGTTTGGAAAATAATGTTGTTACTTGATTTTACAAAGGTAAGTGTTTTGGTTTATTTAAAAGACAAATACTCTATTTTATACTACGGGTATTGTGTGACTTATGTGAAAGCAACGGATCTTTTAAAAGATTTAATGTATGAAGTACTTTAGGGGTAGATACCCGAACGTGTTAGCTTAAAGTACCTTGTGTGTATAACTTGATTGTGTTGGTTTGTGATAGCCTTGTAATACTTTCTGGTTGATTGATAAGTAAACATGTTAGGATGCTACGTGTGTTAGTATCTTGTGTGATCGTGATGTAAGAGGGTCATTCTTGTTGTGCTTACGTTGTTAAACGTTAAGCCCGTTGTACTGTTATTGTATCACATACCCCTTTGACTTATTATACCGAGGGCTTGCCACCCTTGATGCGGGTCTTTACGGCCTATGCGGTCCTCGTGACTACGCGAGCGCGTAGCTCCGAGATTGATCATTCCGGTGTTTAGCCCGACGCGGGGATTCCCTATGCGTCCGCTGAGACTATGCGGTCTTTTGAGACTACGCGGTTGCGGAGCCTAGCGGATACCGAGGGTTAGCCGCCTTCGACGCGGTATACCTCAGCGATGCAGGACCATGATTCGAGGAATACCTCATGCGGTCCGTGTGTGACCTATGCGAGTCGCGAGAGTTCGTGGATAGACGCGCGACATTGATATTGCGGGCGAGTGGCCGCCTTCGATCATGTAGTGCGGTCTAGAAAGACCTCGGATACGCTTTGTGGTATTTTTGGCATCGTGGGTCTTAGTAGTCGGCTATGCCTTCGCACTTGCCCCGCACGGTTTTATTGTGATAACTTGAGGCGTGAGTCCCCGACTTGACATATCGCTTATTTGTTGTGAATCGTAGTTTGCTTATCATACATGTCTCCGCTTTATAGACTATTATGATTTCATTTACTGTATTTTTAGTTTCACATACTGCACTGTTATCGACCTCGCCCGGGCTGCGTTCATGCCGCAGTTGAGGTACACCGATCGTTGATCCTAGCTCTCGGTCACGATTTGGCGTTGAAAGCTCCGTTTCTCGGAGGCTTATCGATGGTATAGTCCCCGTCGTAGTAAGTGTTTACATTCGGGGTTTGGCGGGCCCGCCATCGTTGTTGTCGTATCATTCTTAGAGGTGTAGTAATCTTGTTGTGGCGGGGTTTGTAAAAGGATTAAAGCTATTCATGTTAAAAAAGTTGTCATTTATATATATGCCGAAAAGCAAGTTTTTCTCGATTATTGTTTCATATTTCATAATATGTCTTGTATCGTTGTATGTTCCGATTACTCGATGTTGTATCACTAGGGTGCCCGGTAAGGCACGATCACGCCCAGTTGGTCGTGACAAAAGTGGTATCGAGCGATTAATCCTCGGAAAGTGTCTACGACCGTATCCGATGAAGTCTTGATTATCGGTGTGTTGTGCACCACCAATAATCGAGGAGGCTATAGGATATTTAGGATTGGTTTCTATTCTTCTCACTCCGAGATCGTGCCTTAGAGGCATGTTGTAAGTTGGACCTCTAACGTATTTCTTTCCCTTACCGCTATGCCTCCGCGTAGGCAACCCGCCCAGAGGCAAGCGGCGGAGCCGCGAGTAGAGTTCGAGAGGTTGCGAGGGCACAGCCCAATCATTACCTAGGGTAGTGCTTCATTCGGGATTTCTGCGACGTCACTAGCCCGATAAAGTTTAGCACGGCGGCGGTTCCTCTGCGGCATGATAGTTGAACCTTCGCCCACGACCAGAATGAGAATATGGATTGCAAAGAGCGACCTGTTACTAGCTATGGATTTGGCTACCGAGAGTATACCGATTTCGCGAGTCTTGATGAATATCAACGAGAGGTTGTGCAAGAGTAGTTCTTCGATTGAGGCGAGCATGGCGATTATGCGGGCTTATGCCCGGCCGAGACGCGTGTAGATCGACGTTAACGGGCGATAGAAGGCAGGCGAGCGGCAAGGTCCTTTGGTAACTTTCGAGGCGAGTCGCCTCCCAGCGAGTTAGATATGCACCTCCGCCGGTCGCAGTGGTCTTCTACAAATTTCGGGGCGTTCGGGTGTGCAAGAGTTGGTCGAACTCTGTGGCTCCGGTTGCTCATGTGACGACGCCATCCCGGGAATGTCATCTTTTAGGTTGGTACTTGTTGTACTATGACCGTCGAGTGCAGTGTCGAAGAGTGTCCTTGTAGGAGGACTTAGCCTTCGTGATCGGTGGGTAGTTTGTCATCTCCTAAGCTATCGCCTACAGGCGAGTTTGATTAGAACGACTAAGGAGTGAAGCGGTAGATATAAATATATCTTTAACCCTGTAGTTTTGTTTATGTGATAAGGTGAGTAGACCTTAAGTGCTATGTTACGATAGCGGTGTGTTAGTTGTGATTAGAAATCTTGGTTGTTTAACCGAGTAAGATTTTGGGGATAGAAAAGGTGTGAGCCTTAGAGCTTTTTACGTAGAGACCTTAGAGGTGAGGCCATCTCGAGAAAAGGTGTAGTGTTATGTTTGATCCTTATCGAAGTGCATAGTGCGTGAATTATGGTTGGGATAGGTCCCTAGTAGTGTGGAATGAAAGGGTTAGTTGAGCTAAGAAGACCGCTGGGTTTTAAACGTGATTAGTGAGGCCCATTCGGATCGGGGAACTAGTGTTGTGCTCGTTGTGGGTCGGATTGAGGCCGTGATGCGGGTCAACCCGCGGCTGTTTGGTGGTGGGTCGGTTGTGGTGGTCCTCCTCGTGGTAGGGTCACGAGGGTGTTAGGCTCAAGTTTAGTTAACCAAAGATACTGAGTTCGTGGATCGTTCAACCGATGGTCGGGCGATGGGGGCAGCCCATCGTGTTCGTCGGTCGGACCATTTACTCGGTGTGTTGAGATATCGGAAGGTTGTAAGGCTGCAGGGTGCCTACCTTCACCTTATGACAGTGGGGCCTGAGTGCTGTTTTTGTTTCGAAGTTTTACCAGCGAGTTAAGAACTCGGGAGAGTCTCGATCGCATTCGCCTCGGGCGATGTATGGATTTCGGGGTAGTCGTGGGAATTGTTGTCTCTGTGGAGGAGCGTTTAAGCTACCATTTCGGTGTTCGGATGTCGCCTTTTGAAGCCTTGTAGGCGGAAGTGTAAGTTCTTGGCCGATTGGTTCGAGGTTGGCAAGGTTCGAGATAGTTAGTTCAGCTTGTTCCGCAGACTATGGATAGGGTGAAGCTTGTCCAGAAGAGGTTCTGGCAACTCAGAAGAAATTGTACGGATAATCGGCGACGTTTAGAGTTCGAGTTGACGGTCGATCTTCTTGAAAGTACCACCGGTTAGGGTGTGGCGATTTTGGAAAACAGAGAAAACTTAGCGAGTTACTTTGGGCCTTTTGAGTTCATAGGCGGTGCCTATAGGTTAGCGTTGCCGTCCGACTTAGGAGGCGAGACGTCCGGTCTTCGTATTGTTATGTTCGGAAAGTACCGAAACCCATCCAGTGTTCCCGATTAATGATGACCACGTTAGAGATAGTAACCCGAGTCTTGGAAAAGCCGTATCGAATGTGGTAAGAGTTCGAGTGTCACGACGACCTCGAGTCATGGCGGCCGGTACCATTTGTTGGGTCGTCGAGCAAGGCTCGCGACAAAGTGACAAAAGTGGTACCATTTGTTGGGTCGCTGAGGAGGTTAATGCCTCGGGAAAAGTGACAAAGTGGTATCTACGACGAGTAAAGAGAAGCGAGCATGTATGGCGGCCGTAGATGTGATCATTTCTTTTGTAAAGAGAAGGTCGAAGGAAGTATATTTTAGACCCGGTGAGAGTGTTTTGTGGTGATGATTAGAGGTGTTTCCTCGTGGACTTTGATGTAAGTATTTACGCAGTGCTTGGTGGCGGTGTGGCGAGATTGTTCTCGTAAGTATAGTAGTGAAGACTATCTTGGCGCGTTTGTTACGAGACTTAGAAGGAACATTCGGGACGAATGTTTCTAAGGAGAGAATGTTATACCGTATTTTCGAGTATGTGCGTGGGGCGTGCGTAGAAAATTTGAAACTTGTACTAAGGCTTGGCCGAATTAATTTTGTTCACAACACCCGTTTAGAGTCGTTTTTGGACGAAACGTTTTCCACGACTTTCGTAGGGAATTTCGGTATGACATTTTTAATTTTTGCGGATTTTTCCGAGAGATAAATCGTGTTGGACCAACGAGAGGGCGCCACTTGGCACCCTCCCATTGGCGGACGTAAAGGGATCGGTTTGGACGATTTGAGAGGGGGGAGTTGGTAGGATATTTTGTGTTGGTTGGTGTGGTAGATGGATAAGGTGTACTTGGGTGAATCTTGGCCTTACACTTGTGTAGCACTTGGCTCAATCTTGGCCATTGGTTGGCCTTCACTTGGCCTATAAATACCCATCCCTTTGAAGACTTATTCATCCATTCCTAAATGTTCCTAAGTGTTAAATCTTCTCCCTCCCCTTTGTGTTGAGTTCGGCCAAGAGGCCTCCCCCTCTCCTAGAGGCCTTGGCCGAGGGGTACACCCCCCCTCCTAGTAGTGTGGCCGTGGGGTACCCCCCCTCTAGCCTAGTTGCTTTCGTATAATACCCCCCTTTGTGGTGTAGAAATACTCTCAAAAGTATTGTTATAATGCCCAAATTACCTTAGCCGTATACCTTGTTGTATTCTAAGGTTATACCTATACGAAAATGCCCAGAAATACTATTATACTTCCGTCAGTCACAAAACCGAAACCCTAGGAAAATCTCCATAGTTCGTTGGAGTATTGTGTAGAAGTTGGTTAGAACTTCTAAGGGTGGTTTAGAGCGGGTTGGAGCGCTCGGAGTTGGAGCTAAACGATTGCCCAGGATCGACTTTAACTAGGATAATTATGGGCTTATCGAGGTAAATATCTTGTCCCTCTTTTGTAATTGGAAATTACATATTGTTAGAATATATAGTTGAAGTATACTATATATAGAACTGAACGTAGTTAGTTGGCAATGTCTTTTGACTTAAGCCTGAATTTAAAGAAGAATCTTGTTGTAATTACATAGGTGTATTACATGAACTTGTGTAGTAGTGCAGTGGAGTAGAATTGTACCAGTTAGGGTTAGGCGTAACCCACTGGTTGGCTTGGTAGCCGGCCTCGATAGAGGAGGAGATTTACGCTGTTGCGGGGGGGGGAGGTGCTGCCGAATTTTCGGTAGAATGTTCTGCGATGAGAGCTTAATGTTAATAAGCGCCTTGTGGCCTTATAGGTTGAAGTACTACATGTGGCGCGATCTACTTGGCTTAAGGAGTAGCCGACGGTTGGAAGTACTTGGAGCGTTTTGCTATTAGTCGATACTCGTCGCGAGGTATGTGAACCTCTTCCTATCTCTTCTAGCATGATATGTGTGAACTATGTAGTGCGGTGAGCGTCATGTGCTAAACGTATTTGATTGGTTTAAAACATAAAGTGTTATAACGGCTTTATGGGAAGTTGGTTATAACAGCTTTATGTTGGTAAGAAAATACTTGTGGTCTTTAAAAGGTAACTGATTTGAACTATAACTGGCTTGTTATGTGTTAATAAAGAACTTGAAGTATTTCAAAAGATTTTTGAATCATTTTGAAAGAAGAAGTAATACTTGATTTTTGACAAACTTAAGAGTTATACTAGCTTTATGGGAAGTTAGGTATAACGGCTTAAGAATGTTTCTTGATTTGAAATCAGAATGTGTATCGACAAACCCCTGCAGCGTTAATAAAAGGAAATGTTTTGACTAATTAAGTATTATTAAAACCAGTAGAAACTTCCATCTGCATAGAAGCTAAGATGAGACAAAATGATATTTCCTAGATCACGGCTGCTGTAATAAGATTGTTATAAACAAGAATATCCTACTCACATATAAGACTATGAACTACGAAACCTTTCTAAAATAAGAAACGTGAACATTTGAAATTAGGCAAACTTGGACGTTTGGAAAATAATGTTGTTACTTGATTTTACAAAGGTAAGTGTTTTGGTTTATTTAAAAAGACAGTCACTCTATTTTATACTACGGGTATTGTGTGACTTATGTGAAAGCAACGGATCTTTTAAAAGATTTAATGTATGAAGTACTTTAGGGGTAGATACCCGAACGTGTTAGCTTAAAGTACCTTGTGTGTATAACTTGATTGTGTTGGTTTGTGATAGCCTTGCAATACTTTCTGGTTGATTGATAAGTAAACATGTTAGGATGCTACGTGTGTTAGTATCTTGTGTGATCGTGATGTAAGAGGGTCATTCTTGTTGTGCTTACGTTGTTAAACGTTAAGCGTTATCTTGTTATTGTATCACATACCCCTTTGACTTATTATACCGAGGGCTTGCCACCCTTGATGCGGTCTTTACGGCTATGCGGTCCTCGTGACTATGCAGTCACGGTAGCTCAGGATTGATCATTCGGTGTTTAGCTGATGCGGGGATTCCCATGCGGTCTGTTGAGACTATGCGGTCTTTTGAGACTATGCGGGTTGCGGGAGCCTGGCGGATACCGAGGGTTAGCCGCCCGATGCGGGGTATACCTCGAGGTGATGCAGGACCATGATTCGAGAATACCTCATGCGGGTCCGTGTGTGACCTATGCGAGCTGCGAGAGTTCGAGGATAGACGCGCATTGATATTGCGGGCGAGTGGCGGCCGATCATGTAGTGCGGTCTAGAAAGACCTCGGGATACGGTTGTGGTATTTTTGGTGCGTGGGTCTTAGTAGTCGGCTATGCCTTCGCACTTGCCCGTTCGGTTTTATTGTGATAGCTTTGAGGCGTGAGTCCACGACTTGACATATTCGCTTATTTGTTGTGAGCGTAGTTTGCTTATCATACATGTCTCCTGCTTTATAGACTATTATGATTTCATTTACAGTATTTTTAGTTTCACATACTCGGTACCTGTTGTACTGACCTCCTTCGGGGGGCTGCGTTCATGCCGCAGGTTGAGGTACACCAGTCGTTGATCCTAGCTCTCGGTCACGATTTGGCGTTGGAAAGCTCGTTTCTCGGAGGCTTATCGGTGGTATAGTCCTGTCGTAGTAAGTGTTTACATTCGGGGTTTGGCGGGGCCTGTCCGCCATTGTTGTCGTATCATTCTTAGAGGTGCAGAAATCTTGTTGTAGGCGGGGTTTGTAAAAGGATTAAACTGCTCATGTTAAAAAAGTTGTCATTTATATATATCGAAAAGGCAAGTTTTCTCAGGTTATTGTTTCATATTTCATAATAGGTCTTGTATCGTGGTATCTTCACTGATTACTCTCATGTTGTATCACTAGGGTGCCCGGGGTAAGGCACGATCCACGGGCCAGTTCGGTCGTGACGATGCGTCTGAGAATCGACATTGAAATTGGAAAGGAAGAGCGAGTGATTTTTCCACGGAAAAGTTTCCGGTTTTTGTGAAGGAAAAAGGTTCGTTAATGGGAATTGGATTCCCATTTTTGGTATTCGGACTTCTTGGAATATTATAGAATTATGGAATTTTATTTTCGGAAATGGTCACGTGGGGCCCACGGGAGAAATTCTGATTTTGTAGAGCCCACTTTGTTTTGAGATTTTGGCCATTGTGGATATTTTGGAAGATGAAATATGTTGGGCGTGTAGGAGGCGACACGTGTCACCCCCCACAGTTGGCTTGGGCGATTTCACTTTGTGCACAACTTTGGTTTAGAGTCGTTTTTCAGGCGAAGCGTTTTACAAGACTCGCGTAGGATAAATTCGGCTATGTCATTTCTAATTTTTGCGGATTTTTCCGAGGCGAAACATTTTGGACCAACGAGAGGAGACACTTGTCACCTCTCATTGAGTGGACTTGTGGCGGTAATAGGGCCGAATGGAGTGGCTTATTTTGTCAACTAGTTGGTAGGATATTTTTTGTGCAAGTTGGCTAGGACACTTGCCCTAATCCTCACCCTACACTTGCCTTGCACTTGGCCCCATCTTGGCCCTTGGTTGGCCATCCCTTGACCTATAAATACCCCTTTAGATGAAGAGTTCTTCATCCACATTTCACTTTCCAAGTCTTGAAAATCCTCCCTTCCTTGTTGTTTTTTCGTCCAACCTCTCCCCTCTAGCCTTAGTGGCTTGGCGAGAGCCCTCTAAAGCTAGCCTAGCCAAACACTACCCACTCCTGGTAGAAAAGTTGCCTTACAGTATTGTTATAATGCCCAAAATACCTAGCCCAAATCCCTTAGTCCTTAGTAGAAGTTGTGAAGAACTTCTAAGGTTTTCTTAGACTCTGAGCGCACAACTTAGAGCTAAACCTTGCTCAGTAGCGACTTTTATCTAGGATATTATTGGGCTTACAGGTAAATAACCTTATCCTCCTTTTGTAATTAGAATATACATACTGTAGAAGTATAGGAATAAGTATAAATACTTAGAAGGATATTAAAGAATAGAATTGAACTGATATCACAGTAGAAGGGTTTAAAAGATGAATAATAGAACTGTACTTACATAGGACTGTTTTCACAGTAGACTTGAGTAGCTCACCGGGTAGGGAAGTGCTGCCCAAATGTCCATAGAATAACGAACCCTCTGCTTAGAGCTTTGTACAGTACAGTCTGGACGTTGATAGACGTATTTGACTGTTATAGGTCGATTCTCTGCGCGCGACATATTCAACTTGGCAGGTGGATTTCGCCGAGAAGGTATGTGATTCTTCCTATCCTCTTGAGCATGATATTTTAAAGAATATGTATATAGTACGGTAGACGTACGTGTGTTAACTGAATAATATTACGGCAATGTCTTCGGACTTAAGCCTGAATAATAATTACGGCAATGTCTTCGGACTTAAGCCTGAATAATAATTACGGCAATGTCTTCGGACTTAAGCCTGAATAATAATTACGGCAATGTCTTCTGACTTAAGCCTGAATAAAAAGAATCTGAAGAAGTTCAAAAGAATTAAGAAACCTTTTTTGAAAGAAGAGTAACACTTGGTTTTAAAAGCTTAAGAGTTATACTAGCTTTATGGGAAGTTAGGTATAACGGCTTAAGAGTGATAAAAGAGCGATTTATTGATTTAAGGAAATAAGAGACTTGACTTATTATACTAATATGAATTTTGTTAAAAAGTGTGAAACCTCATTCGTGAGTAAATAGTATTTTTGGTTTTCAAAAGGAATGATGTTTTACCGATCAGAATGAATGTCAAACAAACCACAACAGCGCTAATAAAGGGAAATATTTTGACTAATAAAGTATTATTAAAACCAGTAGAAACTTCCATCTGCATAGGAGCTAAGATGAGACAAAATGATATTACATTTCCTAGATCATGGCTGCTGTAATAAGATTATTATGAACAATAATAACCTACTCACACATAAGGTATATGTTTCTCAAATTGTTTTAAAGGATTAACTATGACTACGAAACCTTTCGAAAATGAGAAACTTGAGTAATTGAAATTAGGCAAACTTGAGCGTTGGGAAAAGAATGTTGTTACTTGATTTTACCAAGAGAAGTGTTACGATTTACTTCAAAAGATAATCACGCTATTTTTATACTACGGTATTGTGTGACTTTTGTGAATGAAACGGATCTTTTAAAGAGTAATACATGAAGTACTTTGGGGCTAAAAACCGAACTTGTTAGCATAATGTAGAAAGTACCTTGTGTGAATAACTTGATTGTATTGATTTGTGATAGTCTTGTAATACTTTCTTGTTGACTTGATAAGTAAACATGTTAGGATGCTACGTGAGTTAGTATCTTGTGATGTTTGTGTAGAGGGTTTTCCACTTGTGCTTAGGTTGTTTAACGATAAACCGCCATGTTGATATTATATCACTCATGATTCCGGGTTAAGCGCCTCCGTCTGGGGGTAGACTCAGCGGGTCTAGTGACTATGATTCGAGAATACCTTATGCAGTGCAGATGGCCTATGCGGAACTACGGAGTTCGAGTTAGTATGCGGCCCTTGTGGTCATGCGGTCTTTGTGGCCATGCGGACGGCGAGTCCAGGACGCTGCCGGGGAGTAGCTACCCTCGATGCGGGGAATACCTCATACGGGCCATTGGAATGGCCCATGCGGAGCTACGGGAAGTTCCAGGGCTAGACGCGCACATTAGATACTGCGGGCGAGTGGCCAGCTTTGATCATGTGACGGTCTAGACAGATCTCATGATACAATTTATGACCTTGTTGTACTGTGGGTTTTAGTAGTCGGCTATGCCCTCGTATTTACCGTCACGGTTTTATGATGACTTTGAGGCGTGAGTCCACGACTTGGCGTATCGCTATTTATTGTGATCGTAGTTTTGGTTATCATACATGTCTCCGCTTTATATAGACTACTATGATTTCATTTCTGATATTTTGATTTCACATACTTGGTACCTGTTGTACTGACCTCCTTCGGGGGGCTGCGTTCATGCCGCATGTAAAGGTACTCCTACTGTTGATCCTCGTTCTTAGGATCACCGTTTCAGCGTTGGGAAAGCTCCGTTTCTCCGGAAGCTTAGCATTTTGGTATGGTCCCCTGTCGTTGTAGATATTTGTATTCAGGGGTATGGCGGGGCCCTGTCCCGCCATTGTTTTTTTAAACTCTTAGAAGTGCATGACTGTTGTAAGGTTGGGATGTAACTGTTCATTTTGGGGTATTTATATACATGTATGTCGAAAGGCAACTTTTTCCCAGAAACTGTGTCTTATTTATATTGTTTCATATTATGGTTGTTTTATTTTCCGCTGATTTCTCTGATGTATGACTACTTGGGTGTCCGGGTAAGGCACCAGTCACGGGACCCGGAACGGGTCGTGACAAAAACAGTGGAAGTGCTGCCCGATTTTCCGTAGAATAAGAGACCCTATACTTAGAAATATTCTACGAAGAAATCTAGAAGTTGATAGATGTGTTATGGTTGTTATAGGTGGATATTCTACGCGCGGCATACTCGACTTGGCTAGTGGATTAAGCCGAAGAGGTATGTGATTCTTCCTATCCTCTTGAGCATGATTGTTGTGAAATATATAGTACGGTAGACGTACGTGTGTTAAATGAATTTGGTTTCATTTTTGATGTCTTTGACTTGACTTCTAAATCATAAAGGGCCTTGAATTATTCTAAAAAGTTGCGAAGCATTATTTGGAAAGAAATTGATACTTGGTTTGAAAAGAATAAGTCGTCTTGGTTTTCCAAATAAATGTAGTTGTTTCGAAATGATTAAAACATAAGTGTTATAATAGCTTTATGGGAAGTTAGTTATAACGACTTGAGGAGGATAAAAGAACGATTTACTTACTTGATTTTAAAGGTCTTGTAAAGATTTTATGAAGGTGTAGTAATTTGGTTTGAAAAGAAAACGTGTTGTGATACTACGGGTATTAGTATCATGTGGCTTTTACGTAAAAAGTGATCTTTTTGAAAAGAATTAAAATATGTAGTACTTTGGGGTTAAAACCCGGATTGTTGGTATAAAATGAAAGTACTTTGAGTTTATAAAATGGTGAATCAGTTTACATGTTAATGAAAGTCTAAGAGTATGTTAAACTTGCCTATGCTAGTTGTGATAGCCTTTGTTGTGCAAGTGTTGTATTTCTATGCTACCACGTCTCTCGATGGAGGGCCGGTTATCTTGTTGTTTACTTGGACATACCGACGCTACTGGATGGTCCACGGGTATGCTTCCACTATGAGTGTTATCTTGTTATTTCCTTGGACATACTGACACGTTGGGTGGCCCACGGGTATGCTTCCACTATATCGTTCCTTTGGACATACTGACACGTTGGGTGGCCCACGGGTATGCTTCCACTATATCGTTCCATGGCTATGCTTACACCGATGAGAGATTTCGGGGGCATGTGGCCATGGTGCGGGTTAAATTCCCAGGTCATGTTATTAGTCCATGGACTAGCTATCCATGAAGCTTGCCGCAGTGATGAGTGGTCACGGGCTTGATTTGTACATGTAGTTACAGGCACACTTTAGATACTTGTCCTGGTCATTTCTCGTGTATCGGCAGGCTCTGGTAGATAGCTTAAGATACTTGCCCCGGTCATATCTCGTGAGACGGTAGGCTCTGGTACGTTGGCTTAAGATACTTGCCCCGGTCAGTTGCGTGACGCATGTTGGATCTGGTAGTTGGCTTCCGTACTTGGCTCGTAAAGTTTTATGATGCAGGTTGGATCTGGTAGTTGGCTCTTCTACTTGGCGTCGGTTTATAGCCGACGCGGGATCTAGTGTTCATGTACACATATGGGTGTTGTTTTACATCATGGACTGTCGGCAGTGAGGAAGGAATTCCACGGGCATGATTGATATTGTGGGCGTGAGACCCGCGGTTATATATGAGTAATGATTTTCAGGGCATGCGTCCCTGACTTGACATGACTGTTTATATATTGTGAAATGGTCTTTTAAAATGATGAAATGCGATTTCATTACAGTACTTTCAGTTTCACATACTTGGTACCTGTTGTACTGACCTCCTTCGGGGGCTGCGTTCATGTCGCAGGTAGAGGTACACCGGTTGTTGATCCTCACTCATAGGATCACGGTTCTGCGTATTTGGGAAGTTCCGTTTCTCCGGAGGCTTATCTTTTGATATGGTTCCCTGTCATTGTAGACACTTGTACATTCACGGGTATGGCGGGACCCTGTCCCGTCATAGTTGTTATGTCAAACTCTTAGAGGTCTGTAGTCCTGTTGTGAGTTGGGTTGTAAAGGATGTAACTGTTCGGGTTTTGATATATATATATATGCAGAAAGGTGACCTTATTGGTGTCACGACCCGACCCCGGGGCCGCGACTGGTTCCCTACCGGGGCACCCCATTCAGGTAAACATCAGAGAATAGCAGCGGAACATACGTAACACATAACTTGTATAAAGTAAACATCACTGGCAAGCCGATAAGGCTGCCTTCCATAAAACAAACTTAACCAAAAGTAAAACAGTACAACTTATTCTTACAGCCCAAACCACAAATGTGACTACGCACTCAGGAATAACAAGCGTATGACAGGCCCCGCCATACCCCCTGAATGTACAAAAGTCTACAACCTCAGGGAACCGTACCAAAAGACAAAGCCTCCGGAGAAATGGAGCTTTCCAAGAGCTGAACAGTGATCCTAAGAGTGCGGATCGCCAGTTACGACTCAACTGCGGCATTTA
Organism: Przewalskia tangutica; assembly: GCA_029844215.1. Classification (NCBI taxonomy): domain Eukaryota; kingdom Viridiplantae; phylum Streptophyta; class Magnoliopsida; order Solanales; family Solanaceae; genus Przewalskia; species Przewalskia tangutica. The sequence goes on from CM056718.1 coordinate 114,961,535, forward strand.
ACGCAACCCCCGGGCGAGGTCAGTACAACAGGTACCAAGTATGTGAAACTGAAAATACTGTAATGAAATCATAATAGTCTATATAAAGCAGGAGACATGTATGATAGCCAAACTACAGTACACAACATATACACAGTCATGTCAAGTCAGGGACTCACGCCCTCTAAGTCATCACTCAAATATAACCATGGGTCTCATGCCCACAATATCAATCATGCCCGTGGAATTCCTTCCTCACTGCCGGCAGTCTATGATATAACAACACCAAGGAGTACACATGAACACCAGATCCCACCTGTGTCATAAGAACCGTACGGGGCAAGTACGAAGGCATAGCTACCAGATCCACCCTGCATCCTCAACTGACCGGGGCAAGTACGAAAGCCAGCTACCAGATCCCACCGTACCAACAATACTAAATACCTGTATCACGAAGCTGACCGGGGCAAGTACGATAGCCTCTACCAGATCCACCCTGCGTCACGTCGCTGACCGGGGCAAGTACGCAGGCTAACCACCAGATCCGCCCTGCATCACGAAACTTCGTCCTAACACTGACCGGGGCAAGTACGAAAGCCAACTACCAGATCCACCCTGCATCACGTCGCTGACCGGGGCAAGTACGAGGGCTAGCTACCAGATCCACCCTGCATCAGTAGACCTCATGGAGAGCTAGTCCATGGAATAACACTATCAACAGGGAACGAACCCTCATCATGGCCGCATACCCGTGGAATCCTCCATCATTGACGGTACGTCCAAGTACACTCATAACTTCTTTAAACCTTTCATTTCTTTCATCTATGTTTACCTCTTTCAAGAAAAACCAACTCTTTAATCTTCCATAAAGTTATTATAACCAACTCCCCATAAAGCCGTTATACTAACTTTATGCTTTAAAACTGTAGACATTCTTATCCTCTCATAAGGCCGTTATAACTAACTTCCCATAAAGCCGTTATAACTCCTTATATCTCACACAGTTTCGTTCTTTTATTAGCCAAGAGACTTATACTTCAAAACAAATTTACACAATTTTCAAAACACTTCAAGCCTCTTATCTTTAGAAAACAAGTTTCTTACCTCAAAAATTAAGCCTCTTATTCTTAGAATAATTCAATACTCAATATTTTCACACCAAGTACTCTATACTTCTTTATGTCAAGAAATCCTTGTCTACCTTATTTAGGATAAACCATTCCTCAAGAACAAGCGGGTTAACTTCTTAACCCAACCAACTTAGACATTTTCTTAAAACAAGTCAAGTATAACAAAAGGATTTACTTCATTTAAAACACGTACGTCTACCGTACTATATAGTTATAACTACTCATGCTCAAGAGATAAGAAAGTTTCACATACCTCTTCGGCTCAATCCACTTGCTAAGTCCAAAATACCGCACGTAATATGTCAACCTATAATGACCATAATACGTTTATTAACCTCTAGTTTTAACGTAGTCATTCTAAGTGCAAAGTCACTATATTCTATGGAAAATTGGGCAGCGTTTCCTTTGTTCCTACATACTTTGCCACCTTTTTCAAGGCCGAATTCAACATCCAAACGCCACATTTAAGGCCCAACAATCCAAACATTTCAAAGGGGGTTACACAACTAAACTTGGGTGTGTAAAATTCTGCCCCATAAGGTACAACAATTAACTTAACAAGTTTAAGGTAGTTCTTAGGCCACAACATGCTCACATAACCTTTTTAATCAATCCTTTCATATCCAAACCACATTTCTTACATGCAATTCTTCTAAGAGAAATATTTTCAACTATAAGATCTTTCTTCTTCACATGCAACACTAAAAACTAGCTACAAGAAAAGAATTGTTACCTTAGAGCTTTAGCCAAAATTATTCCAACAATTTTGCTAGCCTCTTTTCCAAGAACACCACCACAACAACCCTTACAAGCTAGCCACAAGCTTCCTTCTTGTCCTAACTTTTCAGATTTTCCTTAAGCTTTGAATTCCTCTTGGAATTTTAGAGAGAAGTGAGAGCTCTAGCTTTAGAGAGAGAGAGAAGGTCTTTGAATGATGACCAAGTCTTCAAGACTTGGTCAATATAAAGGACATGCAAAAATCAGATGGGGGGGGGGGGGACACTTGTCACCCTCCCATGCCCTTTTTAAAAGAAGAAATCTGATTTTCCTCAGTTTTTCCGCCAAATTTTCCGCCGCGGCGCTGAATCGTCTGCAACCCTACAGAACTTCCGGCGCCGCGGAGCTGCAACTCCAGCGACCCCTCAGCATATTCGGCGCCGCGGTCCTGCTTCTGGCGCCGCGGCCCTGTGGCCCCTGACCGTAACACTTTTCTGTCCGACTGCGCACTGAACTTGTAACTCCCATAACTTTCTACTCTGATGTCATATCGACGAACGGTTGGTTGCGTTGGAAACTAGACTCAACGAAATACGCACTAGGCCTTTGAAACACCTAGGAATTCTCAATATACCGGGTCATAACCCGCCCCAAAGTTGACCAAAACCCGTCCGAAGAAATCCGTCAACCTATCTTTCGAAAATTTTAAGTCTTACTCCTTTCGTACGCTCTCACACGTATGTCCAGAACTACGGGGTATAACAATTGGTTAGCCTATTTCTTCTTTATATTGTTCCATGTCTATGAGTTTTATTCCGCTGGTTTTTCTCTGATGTATTATCACTAGGGTGCCCGGGGTAAGGCACCAGTCGCGGGCCCGAGGTCGGGTCGTGACAAAAGTGATATCAGAGCAGTTAATCCTCGGAAAGTGTCTACAGACCGTATCTAGTAGAGTCTTGATTATCGGCGTGTTGTGCACCACACCTATAATCAGGAGGCTACAGGATATTTAGGATTGGTTTTCATTTCTTCTCACTCTGAAATCGTGCGATAGAGTTGTGTATAAGTTGGACTCCCTCTGACGTATTCTTATGTACCAGTTATGCCTCTACGCAAGGCAACTAGAGCCCAGAAGGGCAAGGCAGCAGAGGGCGCTGCGAGTAGAACACAGAGGGTTGCGAGGGCACAGGCCCAGTCATTACCTGAGGTAGTGCTTCAGACGGCGAGTTCTACGATGCCGCCAAATTTCAGAGAGTTTAGAGCAAAGAATGTCTCACGAGGCCACAAGACTGAGCCTCCACCCCACGGCCGAGAAGCAGAATATGGGTTACAAAGATGCCCGATTACTAGCTATGATTGTGGTGAGGCATGAGGACAGACGGGAGCCGGTAGTACCGGTGGTGCACCCCAGAACCGATAGTTTGAGGCTTCGGGACTTCTTGAGTTGCAGTCCACCAGAGTTCTATGGATCGAGAACTGAGGAAGATCCTCAGGAGTTTATTCGACAGTTGCAGCGGATCATGAAGGTGATCAAGGCCTCAGAGGCAGAGTCAGTGGTATTGGGTTCTCATCGGCTGCGTGATATTGCAGCCAATCGGTATGATCTAGGAACCGCCCCGGGAGCATGCGCTCACCGGCTGGGACGAGTTCTCGGAGGCATTTCTTAACCACTTCTTGCCTCCACAGATAAGGAGAGCCCGGGTGGATAGGTTTTTGATGTTGAGACAGAATGGGCGGATGGTTCGAGAGTACAACATAGAGTTCGACTCATTAGCTCGGTATGCCCCCACTCTAGTGGCAGACATGGAGGATAGAGTGCACCGATATGTCACAGGACTTGATGATTATCTAGCAGAGGGTTGTACGGGAGTAGCTCTTCAGCCGGGCATGGACATTGCCCGCATACAGTCTTATGCACATGGTATTGAGGAACGTAGAGGTCGACGAAATGACCGAGATCAACATAAGAGGGCCAAGACAGCAGGGTCCTTTGGTAACTTTTGAGGCGGACCGCCAAGAAGAAAGTTAGTTATGCGCCTCCACCAAGATGAGTGGTCCTCCACGCCTTCGGGGCGTCAGAGCTATTCAGAGCAGTCGGGGCTCGAGGTTCAGTTTGGGAGTAGGGGTGTTAGCCAGATGAAGCCATCCCTACCTCGGTGTGGCCAATGTGGTAGCCCCCATGCGGGGGAGTGTCATAGTGTTCAGATAGCTTGTTTTACCTGCGGCCGGCAGGGCCATTTTGCGAGGAATTTTCCGACCAGAGGTAGCGCAGATATTAAGACTCATCCTTCGGGATCGGTGGCTGGTTCATCGCCTTCTATAGTTATGCGCCCATCAGGGCAGGATTATGATTAGAGCGACAAAGGGAAAGTGAAGCAATAGTTACAGGTATATCTTTAACCCTCTAGAGACTAATATGCATTGATAAGATGGTTATATGTTAAGTGTTATGTACGGGTAAGTTTGGGGACATGGAAATTGTGAGCCTTAGAATTTTGATAACCGTTGAGGCCTTAGATGCAAGGCCGTCTTGAGTAAAAGATTTTACGGTTGATCTTGGTCGAGGTACATAGTATACGTGGGGTATATTAGAATGATAATTCCATGGGTTGTGTGGAATGAAAGTGGGTAGTTGAGCTAAGAAGACCCCTAGGCTTTCATGACTTGAATAGTGAGATTTGTTCCGGGCAGGAATGAGAATTTAGTGCGATGATGGGCCGGGTTGAGGACCAATCGCGGGTCAACCCGCAACCCGGATTGGAGTGGGGTCAATTTGAGGTAGTCCCGCTAGGTGATAGGGTCATGAGGGTGCAATACCCAAGTTTAGGTAACCATTGTACGAGTTCATAGACGCGTTCGACCAGAACCGGGTCGTGAAGGCTGAAAATGGCCTTAAAGGAAATTGAAGCTAGTATAATGACCAAGTTTGGAGGTAGTAACTCCAAGGTTTTGAAAATAGAAGCAGTATTTGAAATGTGGTACGTGTACTAGAAAGAGTTCGGGTATATGAGAAGGGTACGACGAGTAAGAAATTAAGCGAACATGTGTTAAAAGAATGGAAGTGATCATTTTTGTGAAGTGAAGGTGCGAAGAGAGTATCCTTTAGACCTTGGGTGGGAGCTAATAGTGATGTTATGCATGTTATAGGCGATTCCTCGTTGGCTTGGATTTAAGTATTGCGCGTGTATTATATTATGGCCATACGTGGCATAATTGGTTTTGTGAGTATAATAGTGAAGACTATATCGGCACATGTGTTATTGGAGACTTAGAAGGAACATTCGGGACGAATGTTTCTAAGGGGGGAAGAATGTTGCACCCCATAGTTCCAGAGTAGGTATGTGAGGACGTACGTACGAGAATATAACATTAAGTTCAATAAAGGAAGAAAGATTTGTTTTTCCGACGAAAAATATTCCGAAACCCGTGAAGGAAAAGTGCTTAATAATGAGAATTGGATTCCCAAAATTGGTATTTGAGACTTATGGAATTTATAAGAATTATGGATTTTATTTCCAGAATTGGTCACGTGGGGCCCACGGGAAAAATTTACGATTTTTTGGGGCCCAAAATATTTTCGAGATTTTGGCCAAATATGGAGATTTTAGGAGATGAGAAAATTTTGGGCCAATAAGAAAGTGACATGTGTCCCTCCTCACTTGTGTAGCAAAGGTGTATGTATATGTACATGTACTTGTACATGTATAGGTTTTGGTTGAAGACTTGGTGGGGGGTGTGTGTTTCGGTCAAGGGGGGGAGGAAGATATTTGTGAGATATTTGTGTGGACAAGTGGCTTGTGGGACCCACACACACTTGTCCCCAATCTCAACCACACATTTGTTTTGATCTTAGCCCTTGGTTGTCTTATAAATACACACCTGAGGGTTGCAAGACTTCATCAACACTTAGAGAAATTCCAAGACTTGAAAAATTACTCCTTCCCTTCCTAGTGCTCTCGGAATTTGGCCATGTTCTTGACCAAAAGTTGTCCAAAAATTCTTAAACTCTTAAGTGTTCTTCCTTGATGTGTTAGGAAGGTTATTAACCAAGTGTTAGACAAGATTTCACACCCCCAGTCTAAAAGATACCCCTTGGCCGAATCTTGCAAGTTTGAAACCTAAAGTGTTCTTCACTTTTTGAAGTTGGATCTTGAAGAGGAGTTGGTTAGGAGCTTCTAAGGGTTACTTGGAGCGGATTGGAACGTAAGGAATATGAGCTAAACTTGCTACGGATCGACTTTTAGTTCTTGGATTATTTTGGGATCTTTGAGGTAATGGACTTTGTCCTCTTTGTGAAGTTGTATATTATATATGTTGGTTGTATATAAATGAGTATGTGATACATAGTAGGAGGATGGAAAAGATTTGGACCTTGTTAAGGTGCTAAAATCAAGAAATTGGCATGCTAGCCATTAAAATGGTAAAAACATTAGCTATTACCTGTTGACAGTTAATAACAAAGTTATTAACTTATATAAAGATTGGAATATAAGTTGGAATATTAAAGAAGTAATTCCGGCATGCTAGCCGAAAATTGGATAAGTTTGATTATAGTAGTTGGCCAAGAACACCAACTAATGGACAATATTTACATTGGACTGTATTTACTGTTATACCCCGTATTTTCCTGAGTATGTACGTGAGGGCGTACGTATAATAATTTAAGCCTTAAAGATTGGCTAGTTTCGAAAATTGTACACAACACCCGATTAGAGTCGTTTTTCGACGAAACGTTTCCACAGCTTACGTAGGGAAAATTCCGGCTATGTCATTAATAATTTTTGCGGATTTTTCCGAGAGACGAAACATTTTGGACCAACGAGAGGGCGACACTTGTCACCCTCTAATTGGAAGGAGTGGGCGGCTAAGTTGGACGAAAATGGTGAGTTGGGTTAGGTAGGATATTTTGTGCAAGTTGTTGTGGTAGATGGATAAGGTGCACTTGGCTTAAATCTAACCCTACACTTGCACCACACTTGTCTTCATCTTGGCCATTGGTTGGCCTTCACTTGACCTATAAATACCCCTCTAGTTGAAGACTTTCTTCATCCAAAAACTTGAGCAATCTATCTAAGTCTCAAATACTCCCTCCCTCTTGTCTTGAAATCGTCCAAAGCCCTTCCCCTTTGAGAGCCTAGCCGAGGCGAAACCCCCCCCCCCTTTGAGTGAGGCTTGGCCGTGGGGTACCCCCCTAGCCTAGTTGTCTCGTATAAATACCCCCTTTTTTTGGCATAGAGATACTCTCCTAGTATTGTTATAATGCCCAAAATACTCTAGCCCATATACCTTATAGTACTTTCCAAAGTACCCTTTATACGAAAAACCCGGAAAATACGATTATACCTCCTTTAGCCACTAAACGAAACCCTAAGGAAAAATATTCACCCGTAGTTGAAGTATTAAGTAGAAGTTGTGTAGACACTTCTAAGGGTTTCTTGGAGCGTTTTGGAGCGCACGGAGTAGGAGCTAAACCTTGTTCAGGAGCGACATTTAACTCGGATAATTTTGGGCTTATAGAGGTAAATATCTTGTCCCCCTATTGTAATTGGAAATTACATGATTGTTAGAATATATAGTTGAAGTATACTATATATAGAATGAATATTGAATAGAATCGAGCGTAGTTAAATCGTGCAATGTCTTTTGACTTAAGCTGAATAAGAATTGAACAAGAATCACATGTAAGGATAATAAAGAGAAGAATCGAGTGAATCAGTAATTACATAGGTCTGTACATGAGACTTGTGTAGCATTACCGTGTGGTAGAATTGTACACGCCCGTTAGGCGTGTTAACCCCTCGGTTGGCTTCGTGGCCTCGATAAGGGAGGAGTTTTACGCCGTCATGGGGAGGGAGGAGGTTGCCGAATTTTCTGTAGAATATGGAACGATGAGATCTAGATGTTAATAAGCGCCTTGTGGCCTTATAGGTTGAAGTACTACGTGTGGTGCAATCTACGTGGCTTAAGGAGTAGCCGACTGTTTGAGGTACTTGGAGCATTTTGCTATTAGTCGATAATCGTCGCGAGGTATGTGAACCTCTTCCTATCTTTTCCAGCATGATATGTGTATAACTATGTAGTACGGTAGACGTACATGTGTTAAATGTACTTGGTTTTGAAAACATAAGAGTTATACTAGCTTTATGGGAAGTTAGGTATAACGTCTTAAGGGAGGAAAAATGAATGGTTTATTGATCTTAAAAGATAAGAGACTTGACTTGAATGAATTAATATGAGTTTTGTGTGAAACCTCATTCGTGAGTAATGAGTACTTGGCTTTTAAAAGGAATAATGTTTTACTGATTCGGAAATCAGAATGTGTATCGACAAACCACTGCAGCGTTAATAAAGGAAAAATGTATTAAATAAATGAAGTATTATATTAAAACCAGTAGAAACCTCCATCTGCATAGAAGCTAAGATGAGACAAAATGATATTACATTTTCTAGATCATGGCTGCTTAATAAGATTGATTATGAACAGGAATAACATACACTCATATAAGGCATATGTTTTCTCAGATTGTTTAAAAGAGAATTATATTCTTAAATGATTAAGACTATGAACTATGAAACTTTTCTAAAATAAAGAGACTTGAGTAAGTGAAATTAGGCAAACTGGAACTTTAGGAAAAAGAATGTTGTTATGAAGGAAAGTGTTTTGGTTTACCTAAAATGTGAGTCACTCTATTATTTTTAATACTACGGGTATCGGGTAACTTTTATAAAAGGGATGAATCTCTTTAAAAAGGAATTTAACGTATGTAGTACTTTAGGGTTAAAACCCGGACTTTGGCATAAAATGAAAGTACTTTGAGTTGTGTATGACTTGCCTATGCTTGTTGTGGTGAAACCCGCTATGCCGTGATGATAGCCTTTGTGCAAGTGTTGTATTTACGTGTTACCGCGTCTCGATGGAGGCTTGACTTGTTGAGAACTTACTTGGAGCGTCTTTGGCCGGGTGAAGAATTCCACGTATGTTTCCATTTTGATTGTTGTCTTGATTGATTGATGTTACATGGACATGCCTACACCGATGCAATTTCGGGACATGCCACGCAGCAGGTTGATCACCCAAGATATTGTTGTTGATGTTACATGGGCGTGTCTACACCGGCGAATTCCGGCATGTGGCCACGCAAAGATTGTCATTATTGTTGCATCATGGACATGTTTACACCGTCGCATTCCGGCATGCGGCCATGATGCGAACATGATTGGTGTTGTGGGCGTGAGACCCATAGTTATATTTTAGTGGTGACTTTGAGGGCGTGAGTCCCTGACTTGACATGACTGCTTTTATGTTGTGAACTGTAGTTTGGTTATCATACATGTCTCCTGCTTTATATAGACTATTATGATTTCATTTCTGATTTTCTGATTCACATACTTGGTACCTGTTGTACTGACCTCCTTCGGGGGGCTGCGTTCATGCCGCAGGTAAAGGTACATCGACTGTCGATCCCCGCTTATAGGATCACATTCAGCGTGTTGGGAAGCTCCGTTCCTTCGGAGGCTTATCTTTGGTATGTTACCCTGAGTCTGTAGGTTCTTGTACATTCAGGGGTATGGCGGGGCCCTGTCCCGTCATAGTTGTTGTAAATCTTAGAGGTCTGTAGTACTGTTGTGGGCAGGGTTGTAAAAAGGATTAAACTGTTCAGGGTTTGTATATATTTATGCAGAAGGCAACTGTTTTGGTTGGCCTGTTTATTTATCATGTCACTTGTTTCATATTGATGTTTTATGTTCCGCTGATTTTTCTCTGATGAATGGCTACTTGGGTGCCCGGGAAAGGCACCAGTCACGGGCCCCGGTTCGGGTCGTGACATTTACATTGGACTATATTTACTTTGGACTAATGGACTGTTTTGTATATTGTGGGGCAGAATTTTACACGTCCAGTTAGGCGTGTAATCCCTTTTAGTATTATTGTGTTATTGCGCCTTAAATGTGGCATGTTGGTTATTGAATTTCGGGCCTTGAAAAAGGTGGAAAAGTACGTAAAAACAGGGGAAGTGATGCCCGATTTTCCGTAGAATAAGAGACTCTATACTTAGAAATATTCTACGAAGAAATCTAGAAGTTGATAGATGTGTTATGGTTGTTATAGGTGGATATTCTACGCGTGGCATACTCGACTTGGCTAGTGGATTAAGCCGAAGACGTATGTGATTCTTCCTATCCTCTTGAGCATGATTGTTGTGAAATATATAGTACAGTAGACGTACGTGTGTTAAATGAATTTGGTTTCATTTTTGATGTCTTTGACTTGACTTTTAAATCTTAAAGGGCCTTGAATTATTCTAAAAATTTGCGAAGCATTATTTGGAAAGAAATTGATACTTGGTTTGAAAAGAATAAGTCCTCTTGGTTTTCCAAATAAATGTAGTTGTTTTAAAATGATTAAAACATAAGTGTTATTATAGCTTTATGGGAAGTTAGTTATAACGACTTGATGAGGATAAAAGAACGGTTTACTTACTTGATTTTAAAGGCCTTGTAAAGATTTTCTGAAGGTGTAGTAATTTGGTTTGAAAAGAAGACGTGTTTTGATATTACATGTATTAGTATCATGTGGCTTTTACGTAAAAAGTGATCTTTTTGAAAAGAATTGAAGTATGTAGTACTTTGGGGTTAAAACCCGGATTGTTGGTATAAAATGAAAGTACTTTGAGTTTATAAAATGGTGAATCAGTTTACATGTTAATGAAAGTCTAAGAGTATGTTAAACTTGCCTATGTTAGTTGTGATAGCCTTTGTTGTGCAAGTGTTGTATTTCTATGCTACCGCGTCTCTCGATGGAGGGCCGGTTATCTTGTTGTTTACTTGGACATACCGACACTGCTGGATGGTCCACGGGTATGCTTCCACTATGAGTGTTATCTTGTTATTTCCTTGGACATACTGACACGTTGGGTGGCCCACGGGTATGCTTTCACTATATCGTTCCTTTGGACATACTGACACATTGGGTGGCCCACGTGTATGCTTCCACTATATCGTTCCTTTGGACATACTGACACACTGGATGGTCCACTAGTATGCTTCCACTAGGATTGTTCCATGGCTATGCTTACACCGATGAGAGATTTCGGGGGCATGTGGCCATGGTGCGGTTTAAATTCCCGGGTCATGTTATTAGTCCATGGACTAGCTATCCATGAAGCTTGCCGCAGTGATGAGTGGTTACGGGCTTGATTTTTACATGTAGTTACAGGCACACATTAGATACTTGTCCTGGTCATTTCTCGTGTATCGGCAGGCTCTGGTAGATAGCTTAAGATACTTGCCCCAGTCATATCTCGTGAGACGGTAGGCTCTGGTACGTTGGCTTAAGATACTTGTGTTACACCCCGTAATACCAGGGCTACTAATTGAGAACGTGATTAAGGATTTAAGATTTGAATTTTGAAAGGAAAGAATAATTACATTTTCTTAAGGACAATTTCGGGAAAAAATGTGACGACGAAAAAATTATTAACTTGGAGTATAATACTTCTAATTGGATTTATAGACTTAGTAATGGATTATAAGGTGTTGGAATTGATAATATGGGGTCCGCCGAGAATTTCACAATTTCGCAGGGACTTTTAAAAAATTATAATATTTTGGACCAATCGGAGGGCGACATGTGGCACCCCTCCACTTGTCTTGCTAAAATGACAACAAAATAGATATTTTGAGAGGGGACAAGTGGACATGAGTCCCACTCCACTTGGCTATACATATCCAAGTCTTTCAAGACTTGGATCACTTTACACTTAGACATAAAAATAAGCTCTCATCTTTTCCCCTTTAGCTCCATAATTTCGAGAGCCCCTTGGCTAAGAACAACCATTGTTGATCAATTTATTTCTCCAAGATTAATCCCTTAAACCAAGTGCTAAGCCAAGATTAATATTCTACACGTTTTTACTTGTCTTGGCCGAAAGTTTATGCCAAAACCCTAGGGGTTCCGTCGACTTTTTGGAAGTGAGATTCAAAGAGAAGTTGCTCCTAAGGTTGTAGGGGGTACATATATGTGATTTGAACTTGAAGAAGTGGAGTGAAACGAAAACTGCGCACCAATAAATACCGGACTGTTCTGGGGCGTTTTTGGGCAAACAAATGAGGTAAAAGTCCTTCTTCTTTTAATGTAATTTGATATTACTTATTGTTAATATGTATGGATGAACTTGTGTTAGAAAATAATGAAGAATAAAAAGCTTTTGAGCCATTTTTGGGGCTAAAACCGATTTGGGACAGATTTGGTGCAAATGGAATTCATTGGTTATTGTCGTTGTTATCTTCACCTATTGCATGTTATAATGGATTAATATTGTTGCTAATAAGTTGTTATAACTTATGTAGATGTTTTGGAACTCGAATTGGATTAAAATGGATTAAGGAACAAGTTATCGGGTTGTAGTTGTTGTGGCCGAGAAACTGCTCAAAACTGTTAGACGTTGTTATGTCGTTTAGTGGACTGTTTTGAGGTATTAAATGCTGGAAATGTAGTTGTTGTTATGCATGTTTAAGTGTAGTAGTTGCTAATGAAAGTCCTAATGGAATAAGGGTGTGGAAAGGCGTTAAAAGGCCTCATATTTTACCCTTGTTATGGTTGGATTGCGGACTGTTTTTATGGGCTGATTTGTGGACTGTTTTGTATAACTGTAGGGCAGAATTTTACACGTCCAGTTAGGCGTGTAATCCCCTTTGGCTAACTGTTGGTTGTGCCTTAAATGTGGCTTGTTGGTTGATGAATACGGGCCTTGGAAAAGGTGGAAAAGTACGTAGAAACAAAGGAAGTGCTGCCCAATTTTCCGTAGAATTAGAGGGCCATTATTTGGTATAAGTCCTACACTTGATAGCTTGTAGTTGATAGAAGTGCTATTGTCATTTTAAGTTGAAGTACTACGTGTAGCACATTCTACTTGGCTTGTGGAATAGCCAATAAGGTTGAAGTACATTGGAGCGTATTGCTACTTGTCGTTTGGGTTAGTCGCCAACGAGGTATGTGAACTTCTTCCTTCCTTTGACATGATTATTTGGTAAGTCTATGTGACTAAATTTTAGTGAGTCTATGTGACTTGATTTGGTAAGTCTATGCGACTTAATTCATTTGAAGTAAGTAAGTCGATTTTGGAAATATATGAGACTTGATTATGAAAGTATGAGTGGCTTAGTCAAAATTGTATAAGTTACGTGAAGTACTTTAAAGTTAAAAGATTTTATTTAAAGTTATGAGCCTTGATTTCTTTATATGAGACTTTATTTTTCAAGATATGAGACTTGATTTATAAAGTTAAAAGATTTGATTTAAAGTTATGAGACTTGATTTCTTTAAAAGTTATGAGAATTTATTTTTCAAGATATGAGACTTGATTTCTAAAGTTAAGAGATTTGATTTAAAGTTATGAGACTTGATTTCTTTACAAGTTATGAGACTTTATTTTTCAAGATATGAGACTTTATTTCTAAAGTTAAAAGATTTGATTTAAATTTATGAGACTTGATTTCTTTACAAGTTATGAGACTTTATTTTTCAAGATATGAGACTTGATTTCTAAAGTTAAGAGATTTGATTTAAAGTTATGAGACTTGATTTCTTTACAAGTTATGAGACTTTATTTTTCAAGATATGGGACTTGATTTCTAAAGTTAAGAGATTTGATTTAAAGTTATGAGACTTGATTTCTTTACAAGTTATGAGACTTTATTTTTCAAGATATGGGTTACTTGATTTAATTCTAAAGTTAAGAGGCTTTATTTCGAAAGAGTATGTGACTTGAGTTTTAAAAGTATACGTTTATTGATTTAAAGAGAAGGAGTTTTATGATTCTTTTTAAGTATGTATGTACGTAGTACTTTTGGATTTAGTTTCCCCAATGTGATAAGAAATAAAAGTGCCTTAAGTTCTCTAAAATGAAAGGTTGTTATAATAGCTTTATGGGAAGTTGTTATAACGACTTAAGAAGAAGTGAAATATGGTTTAAAAATGTTATGTAAGGAAAATCACACCGAGCCTACAAATAGGCCGGATTATGTTATGAGATACACCGAGCCTACAAATAGGCCGGATTATATTATGAGATACATCGACCCTACAAATAGGCCGTATTATGTTATGAGATACACCGAGCCTAAACATAGGCCGTATTACGCCATATTACCCCGAGCCTAAACATAGGCCGGATTACGCCATATTACCCCGAGCCTAGACATAGGCCGGGTTACGTCATCTTACACCGATCCCCACAGGCGGGCCGGATTATGCTACATGATTCCACAGTACACCGAGCCCCACAGGCGGGCCGGATTATGCTACATGATTCCACAGTACACCGAGCCCCACAGGCGGGCCGGATTATGCCACATGATTCATCAGTACACCGTGTCCCGCAAATGGGTCGGATTACGTTATCACGTATGGATAATCAAAGTAAGCTCCCAAATAAAAAGTCCCTCCATAAAGGGTCGGATTATGTTATGTAAGATATGTAAGTTATGTGGAAAAACTTGATTGAATTCTTAAGTATGTATGTAAGAATATGATGTTAATTCTTATTGAAAGAAGGAAAATAATGATTAATGTACGATTGATTTCATGAGTTAAAATGGCACGGTAGGATCTGGTATTTTATTTTTTATACTTGCCCCTGTCATTCTTTTGTACAGTTATGATCTTTACTTTATTTCCGTTCTATACTTAGTACTTGTTGTACTGACCCCCTTAGGGGGGCTGCGTTCATGTCTGCAAGTCTAGGTACACAGTTGTGGATCCGCGAGCTTAGGATCCTTGTTCAGCATTTTGAGATGGCTCCAAGTTCCGGAGTTTGTCATGATGGCTAGGTATATTCAGTGCACGCGGGGCCTTGTCCCGTCATAGTTGTTGTCACCTTCTTAGAGGTCTGTATTCATATGTGGGCTGGACTGGTGTAAGTTGTATTTACATTGTTGTACAGCGTAGACCCTTTCGGGTGATTTATATTTATACGGAAGCCTTTCCGACTTTGCCTTTGTTTAAAAAAAAAAATGAGTGTTATTTATCTTCCGCGGTTTATATATGTTGTATGGGTAGAAGGGTGCCCATAGGGGCACCAGTTACGGGCCCGGGATTTGGGGCGTGACAGGTATCAGAGCAGTTAGTCCTCGGCATGTCTACATACCGTGTATAGTAGAGTCTTGTTTATCGATGTGTTGTGCACCACATCTATAAACAGGAGGCTATAGTACATTTAGGATTGATCTCCCTTCTTCTCACTCTGAGATCGTGCGATAGAGCTGTGTTGTTAGGGTAGTCTCTCCCTAACGTGTTATTTTGATTGCAGATATGAGAAAGGCAACAGTGACCCAGAAAGGATTATATGGACTTCGTATCCAGGTTGGTAAAACTATTGTACAGTTGGTATAATGATGATGTGTATCTGTTCGAGCGTATTTATTTGGGGTCATATGTGCGTTTCCTAGAATGATTATGAGTTACCATGAGTTGGTTAAGCCTTAATAATTACTTGGAAGGTGTGAAACAGTTTATTTAATCCACACCTAGGCTTTATATATATACTTATTTGGAATAGTCAAGAGGTAATGAACTGACTAAGATTGTGATAGACTCTTGAAAGATCAGGTTTAGTTGACTTATGGACATACCATGTTATTAGATTAAGTTGTGTTGTATGCTTAAGTGAGATGCACGAATAATATTTTTATGGAGTAAATATGGTTGTTGTGATTAGGACAACGTGATATTGAGATTATGAGAAACTATCTTACCCGTATGAGGGGAGAGATAATGTAAGATTGGGACATGGAATAATCGAGAATCGTGGAATACTAGCTAACTATTGAGACCTTAGATGAACATTCGAGGACGAATGTTTCTAAGGGGGGAAGGATGTTACACCCCGTAATACCAGGGCTACTAATTGAGAACGTGATTAAGGATTTAAGATTTGAATTTTGAAAGGAAAGAATAATTACATTTTCTTAAGGAAAATTTCGGGAAAAAATGTGACGACGGAAAAATTATTAACTTTGAGTATAATACTTCTAATTGGATTTATAGATTTAGTAATGGATTATAAGGTGTTTCAATTGATAATATGGGGTCCGCCGAGAATTTCACAATTTCGCAGGGACCTTCAAAAAATTATAATATTTTGGACCAATCGGAGGGTGACACGTGGCACCCCTCCACTTGTCTTGCTAAAATGACAACAAAATAGATATTTTGAGAGGGGACAAGTGGACATGGGTCCCACTCCACTTGGCTATACATATCCAAGTCTTTCAATACTTGGATCACTTTACACTTAGACATAAAAATAAGCTCTCATCTTTTCCCCTTTAGCTCCATAATTTCGAGATCCCCTTGGCTAAGAACAACCATTGTTGATCAATTTATTTCTCCAAGATTAAGCCCTTAAACCAAGTGCTAAGCCAAGATTAATATTCTACACGTTTTTACTTGTCTTGGCCGAAAGTTTATGCCAAAACCCTAGGGGTTCCGTCGACTTTTTGGAAGTGAGATTCAAAGAGAAGTTGCTCCTAAGGTTATAGGGGGTACATATATGTGATTGGAACATGAAGAAGTGGAGCGAAACAAAACTGCGCACCAATAAATATCGGACTGTTCTGGGGCGTTTTTGGGCAAACAAATGAGGTAAAAGTCCTTCTTTTTTTAATGTAATTTGATATTACTTATTGTTAATATGTATGGATGAACTTGTGTTAGAAAAGAATGAAGAATAATGTTATACCCCGTAGTTCCTGGGTATGTATGTGAGGACGTACGTACGAGAATACGACAGAAATTTTGGAAAGAAAGAAAGATGTGATTTTTCGACGGAAAAGTTTCCAGTTTTTGTGAAGAAAAAGGTTCGTTAATGGGAATTGGATTCCCAGATTTGGTATTTGGACTTCTTGGATTATATTAGAATTATGAGATTTTATTTTCGGAAATGGTCACGTGGGGCCCACGGGAGAAATTTACGGTTTTGTGGGGCCCACTTTGTTTTTGAGGTTTCCGGTATTTTGGATATTTTCGGAAGACGAAATATTTTGGACGAGTAGGGGGGCGACACGTGTCACCCCCTTAGGTGGCTTATTGCCGATTTGGCTTGACATGTGGCCTATGGCCGATTTGTTCTTCCATGTGGCTAGCCACTTGTCTTGCTTAGACAAGTGGTTTGTGGCACCACACTTGTACCCCAATCTCACCACCCACTTGCTTTAATCTTGGCCCTTGAATTCTCTATATATACCCCCTTAAGTTGAAGACTTATATTCATCCACCCTTAAGAGTTTACAAGGCAAAATATAATACTCCCTCCTTTGTGGTTTTTCGTCCCCCTCACCCCACTTGTGTAGAAATACTTGGTGTATTGTTGTATAATCCCAAATACCTTGGCCTAGTATCCCTAGTAGTTTTCCAAAGTTATTTCAATACTAGGAGCCCGGAAATACTACTTTATTCCAATAGCCGTAAAGTGAAACCCTAGAAAATCTTCCTAGCTTGGTTGAAGTTTTTAGAGAAGTTGTTGGAAACTTCTAAGGGTCGCTTGGAGCGGGTTGGAGCGTAAGGAGTCGGAGCTAAACGTTGCTCAGGATCGACTTATAACTTGGATAATTTTTGGGCTTATCGAGGTAATGATCTATGTCCCCCTATTGTAATTGGATATTACATGTTGTAGTAGTTATACTTGAGTATATTATATTGGAAGGATGATTATAAAGGTTTGAATCAGATTTACATTGACCGCATTTACAGTAGACTTGTGTAGTATTATTGTGAAGCAGAATTGAACACGTCCGGTTAGACGTGTAATCCCCTGGGAGTTGTTGTCCTGGTAGCGGGCCTTGGTAGGGGAGGAGATTTTTGTGATAGCGGGGGTGGGAGGTGCTGCCGAATTTTCTGTAGAATAAGGAATCCTGTATTTAGAATATTCTACGAAGAGAACTAGAAGTTGATAGATATATTGTGGCCTTTATAGGTGGATCTTCTACGCGCGGCATACTTGACTTGGCTTGTGGTTTAAGCTAAAAAGGTATGTGATTCTTCCTATACTCTTGAGCATGATTGTTGTGAACTATATAGTACGGTAGACGTACATGTGTGAAATGAGTTTTGTTTGTTTTAAACATAAAGTGTTATAATGGCTTTATGGGAAGTTAGTTATAACGACTTTATGAAAATAAAAGAAAGAATTGATTTTGAAAGTTAAGAGACTTGATCTTGAAAGATAAGAGACTTGACTTATAAACGACTTGTATTCGGAAAAGGAGAAGTAACTTGATTTAAGTATAGGTTACTTGTTTTGGAAAGAGTAAGTTATTTGGGTTTTAAGGAGTATACTTGATGTTGTTTAAAAGGAAAGCACTTGGTTTTAAAAGTATAGAGTACTTGATTTTAAAAATCTTATAAAGATTTTCGGAAGGTGTAGTAATTTGGTTTGAAAGGAAAACGTGTTTTTAATACTACGAGTATTAGTATCATGTGGCTTTTACGTAAAAAGAAGTCTTTTTGAAAGAATGAAAGTATGTAGTATTTTGGGTTTGAAACCCGGATTGTTGATTAAAATGAATGTATGTTGAACTTGCCTATGCTTGTTGTGATAGTCTGTGATGTGCAAGTGTTTTGTTGATGTGCTGTCGTGACTCTCTGGGAGGGCCGGCTATCTGATTGATTGATTGGACATACTGACGTTGGGTGGTCCACGAGTATGCGTCCACTTTGAGTATTGACTGGTTGTTTCTTTACTGCCGTGACTCTCTGGGAGGGTCGGCTATCTGATTGATTTTCCTTTGGACATGCTGACGTGATGGATGTTCCACGGGCATGCGTCCAGTAGGATGGTTTCATGGCCATGACTTCCGAGGTGAGATGCCGGGGCATGCGGTCATTATGAGGTTCAGGTTGTTAGTCCATGGACCGCTAATCCATGAAGCTTGCCGCGGTAACGAGCGATCACGGGCTTGATTTGTACGTGTGGTTCAGGCACACTTTAGATACTTGTTCTGGTCATTTTCTCGTGTACCGGTAGCCTCTGGTAGATAGCTTAAGATACTTGCCTCGGTCATATCTTGTGAGACGGTAGGCTATTGTACGTTAGCTTAAGATACTTGCCTCGGCTAGTTGCGTGGCTAGCTTTTGGACTGGTAGTTGGCTTCCGTACCTTGCCCGTGATGGGATATGACTAGCTTTTGGACTGGTAGTTGGCTATTCTACTTGGCCCGATCGGTTTTGATGACGCAGGCAGGATCTAGTGTTCGAGTTCACATATGGGTGTTGTTTTACATCATGTACCGCCAAGATGAGAATGAGTTCCACGGGAATGATTGATATTATGGGCGTGAGACCCATAGTTATGTGTGAGTGATTATTCTGGGGATATGCGTCCCCTTACTTGACATAACTGTTTACTTATCGCAAAATGGTTTTATAAAATGATGAAATGTGATTTCATTACGCATTTTCGATTTCACATACTGTACTGTTATCGACCTCTCGGGGCTGCGTTCATGCCGCAGGTAGAGGTACACCAGTTGTTGATCCTCGCTCGTAGGATCGCAGTTCAGCGTTGGGAAGCTCCGTTCCTCCGGAGGCTTATCTTTTGGTATAGTCCCCTGTCATTGTCGGTACTTGTACATTCAGGGGTATGGCGGGGCCCTGTCCCGTCATAGATGTTGTTACATTCTTAGAGTTCTGTAGTACTGTTGTGGGCAGAGTTTGTAAAAAGGATAATTGTTCGGGTTTTTATGTATGTATACAGAAGACAACTGTTTTGGTTGGCCTGCTTATTTATCATATCTCTTGTTTCATGTTTATGTTTTATTTCCGCTGATTTTCTCTGAGGTTGTATCACTAGGGTGCCCGGGGTAAGGCACCAGTCACGGGCCCGGGTTCGGGTCGTGACAAATAAAAAGCTTTTGAGCCATTTTTGGGGCTAAAACCGATTTGGGACAGATTTGGTGCAAATGGAATTCGTTGGTTATTGTCGTTGTTATCTTCACCTATTGCATGTTATAATGGATTAATATTGTTGCTAATAAGTTGTTATAACTTATGTAGATGTTTTGGAACTCGAATTGGATTAAAATGGATTAAGGAACAAGTTATCGGGTTGTAGTTGTTGTGGCCGAGAAACTGCCCAAAACTGTTAGACGTTGTTATGTCGTTTAGTGGACTGTTTTGAGGTATTAAATATTGGAAATGTAGTTGTTGTTATGCATGTTTAAGTGTAGTAGTTTCTAATGAAAGTCCTAATTGAATAAGGGTATGGAAAGGCGTTAAAAGGCCTCACATTTTACCCTCGTTATGGTTGGATTGCAGACTGTTTTTATGGGCTGATTTGGGGACTGTTTTGTATAACTGTGGGGCAGAATTTTACACGTCCAGTTAGGCGTGTAATCCCCTTTGGCTAACTGTTGATTGTGCCTTAAATGTGGCTTGTTGGTTGATGAATACGGGCCTTGGAAAAGGTGGAAAAGTACGTAGAAACAAAGGAAGTGCTGCCCAATTTTCCGTAGAATTAGAGGGCCATTATTTGGTATAAGTCCTACACTTGATAGCTTGTAGTTGATAGAAGTGCTATTGTCATTTTAGGTTGAAGTACTACGTGTAGCACATTCTACTTGGCTTGTGTAATAGCCAATAAGGTTGAAGTACATTGGAGCGTATTGCTACTTGTCGTTTGGGTTAGTCGCCAACGAGGTATGTGAACTTCTTCCTTCCTTTGACATGATTATTTGGTAAGTCTATGTGACTAAATTTTAGTGAGTCTATGTGACTTGATTTGGTAAGTCTATGCAACTTAATTCATTTGAAGTAAGTAAGTTGATTTTGGAAATATATGATTCTTGATTATGAAAGTATGAGTGGCTTAGTCAAAATTGTATAAGTTACGTGAAGTACTTTAAAGTTAAAAGATTTGATTTAAAGTTATGAGACTTGATTTCTTTACAAGTTATGAGACTTTATTTTTCAAGATATGAGACTTGATTTCTAAAGTTAAAAGATTTGATTTAAAGTTATGAGACTTGATTTCTTTACAAGTTATGAGACTTTATTTTTCAAGATATGAGACTTGATTTCTAAAGTTAAGAGATTTGATTTAAAGTTATGAGACTTGATTTCTTTACAAGTTATGAGACTTTATTTTTCAAGATATGGGACTTGATTTCTAAAGTTAAGAGATTTGATTTAAAGTTATGAGACTTGATTTCTTTACAAGTTATGAGACTTTATTTTTCAAGATATGGGTTACTTGATTTAATTCTAAAGTTAAGAGGCTTTATTTCGAAAGAGTATGTGACTTGAGTTTTAAAAGTATACGTTTATTGATTTAAAGAGGAGTTTTATGATTCTTTTTAAGTATGTATGTACGTAGTACTTTTGGGTTTAGTTTCCCCAATGTGATAAGAAATAAAAGTGCCTTAAGTTCTCTAAAATGAAAGGTTGTTATAATAGTTTTATGGGAAGTTGTTATAACGACTTAAGAAGAAGTGAAATATGGTTTAAAAATGTTATGTAAGGAAAATCACACCGAGCCTACAAATAGGCCGGATTATGTTATGAGATACACCGAGCCTACAAATAGGCCGGATTATATTATGAGATAAATCGAGCCTACAAATATGCCGTATTATGTTATGAGATACACCGAGCCTAAACATAGGCCGGATTACGCCATATTACCCCGAGCCTAAACATAGGCCGGATTACGCCATATTACCCCGAGCCTACACATAGGCCGGGTTACGTCATCTTACACCGAGCCCCACAGGCGGGCCGGATTATGCTACATGATTCCACAGTACACCGAGCCCCACAGGCGGGGCGGATTATGCTACATGATTCCACAGTACACCGAGCCCCACAGGCGGGCCGGATTATGCCACATGATTCATCAGTACACCGTGTCCCGCAAATGGGCCGGATTACGTTATCACGTATGGATAATCAAAGTAAGCTCCCAAATAAGAAGTCCCTCCATAAAGGGTCAGATTATGTTATGTAAGATATTTAAGTTATGTGGAAAAACTTGATTGAATTCTTAAGTATGTATGTAAGAATATGATGTTAATTCTTATTGAAAATAATGATTAATGTACGATTGATTTCATGAGTTAAAATGGCACGGTAGGATCTGGTATTTTAATTTTTATACTTGCCCCTGTCATTCTTTGTACAGTTATGATCTTTACTTTATTTCCGTTCCATACTTAGTACTTGTTGTACTGACCCCCTTAGGGGGGCTGCGTTCATGTCTGCAGGTCTAGGTACACATTTGTGGATCCGCGAGCTTACGATCCTTGTTCAGCATTTTGAGATGGATCCAAGTTTCGGAGTTTGTCATGATGGCTAGGTATATTCAGGGGTACGGCGGGGCCTTGTCCCGTCATAGTTGTTGTCACCTTCTTAGAGGTCTGTATTCATATGTGGGTTGGACTGGTGTAAGTTGTATTTACATTGTTGTACAGCGTAGACCCTTTCGGGTGATTTATATTTATACAGAAGCCTTTCCGACTTTGCCTTTGTTTTAAAAAAAAATGAGTGCTATTTATCTTCCGCGGTTTATATATGTTGTATGGGTAGAAGGGTGCCAGTAGGGGCACCGATCCACGAGCCGGATTTGGGCGTGACAACTTTCCGATCGATTGCGTGTATGATTTGGATCACAGTAGTTGGCTTATGTACTTGGCCCGTAAAGTTTTATGATGCAGGCTGGATCTGGTAGTTGGTTCTTCCACTTGGCCCGATCTGTTACACCCTGTCACGACCCGAACCCGGGCCCGTGACTGGTGTCTTACCCGGGCACCCAAGTAGACATACATCAGAGTAACCAGCGGAATATAAAACAAGACATGAAACAATAAGAAGTGAAAAACAGTTTATCTGAGAAAAGTTGCCCTTCGGCATATATATAAATAAACTTGAACACGAACAGTTACATCCCTTTTACAAACTCTGCCCACAACAGTACTACAGACCTCTAAGAATGTTATAACAACAACGACGGGGCGAGGCTCGCCATACCCCAGATGTAAGTACTACAACAACGAGGACTATACCAAAGATAAGCCTCGAGAAAGCGGAGCTTCCCAAAATCTTTGGCTGTGATCCTATGGCGAGGATCGGCGGCGTGTACCTCTACTGCGGCATGACGCGACCTCGAAGGAGGTCGATCAACAGTACCAAGTATGTGGCCGAAAATACTATAAAATGAAATCATAATAGTCTATATAAAACAGAAGACATATATGATAACAAATTTACGATACACAATATGTAAGCAGTCATGTCAAGTCAGGGACTCACGCCCTTAAAGTTACCACTCAAATATAACCATGGGTCTCATGCCCACGATATCAATCATGCCCGTGGAAATGTAATACAATTTTGTCTTATCTTAGCTTCTATGCAGATGGAGGTTTCTACTGGTTTTAATAATACTTAATTATTCAATACATTTTCCTTTATTAGCGCTGCAGTGGTTTGTTCGATACTTATTCTCATTTCCGAAATCAATACAAGACTTTCATAAACAATTAAGTAAACCGTTCCTTTTATCTCTCTTAAGTCGTTATACCTAACTTCCCATAAAGCTAGTATAACTCTTAAGCTTTTAAAACCAAGTATTACTCTTCTTTCAAAAACGATTCATAATTCTTTTGAAATACTTCAAGATTCTTATTATTTAAAACTCAAGTCAAAAGACATCGAAGTAAGACCACGTTCAGTTAACACACGTACGTCTACCGTACTATATATATTCTTTTAAAATATCATGCTCAAGAGGATAGGAAGAATCACATAACTCCTCGGCGAAATCCACTTGCCAAGTCGAATATGTCGCGCGCAGAGTATCAACCTATAATAGTCAAATACGTCTATCAACGTCTAGACTATACTGTAGAATATTCTAAGCAGATGGTTCTTATTTCTACGGAAATTTGGGCAGCACTTCCCTACCCGTCAAACTACTCAAGTCTACTGTAAATACAGTCCTATGTAAGTACAGTTCAATTCTCTTCTTTTATACCATCCTTCTATATATCTAATACTCATTTCTATACTACTACAGTATGTAATTTCCAATTACAATAGAAGGACAAAGATATTTACCTCGATAAGCCCAAAATTATCCTAGATTAAAGTCGATCCTGAGCAAGGTTTAGCTCCTAATTTGCACGCTCCGATAGCTCCAAGAAACCCTTATAAGTTTCTAAACAACTTATACTTAGCACTTTAACCAACTATGAAGATTTTCCCTAGGGTTTCGTTTTCTGACTAAAGGAAGTATAGTAGTATTTTCCGGTCTTTTAGTATAGAGGTAACTTTGGGGATACTACAAGGTATTTGGGCCAAGGTATTTTTGGAATAGTGGTAATACTTGGAGAATACTTTTCAACCAAGGGGGGGGGGGGGGTATTTCACGAGAACCTCTTTAGGAAAGGGGGGGTAGTTTCGGCCAAGGCTTCACAAAGGGGGAGGGGTGGTTTGGACGAGAGCTTCAAGAGGGAGGGGGAAGGATTTCAAGACTTAGAAATTATTTTGTGGATGAAGAAGTCTTCAACTAAGGGGGGGGGGGGGGGGTATTTATAGGACTACCAAGGGCCAAGATTAAGGCAAGTGAAGGGTGTAGATTTGGACAAATGTGTGTGGGTCCCACCTTATCCATCTACTACACAAATATCTCACCAAACATTGACCAAACATTTTTGGCCTTTAAAATGATAAAAACGTGCCATCAATTTCGTCCACCAATCCGCCCACTTGAGGGTGACATATGTCGCCCTCTCTTTGGTCCAAAATATTTCATCTCTCGGAAAAATTCAAAATAAATATTTTCTTGAAAACGTAAAATTCCTTTACAAGGTTCGAAAAATTTTCCGTCGGAAAAACAAATCTTTTTCGTGGATGTGCACAATTTTCGTCCCTAACATAAATCGGGCTTACAAAATTGTACGTACGTCCTTACATACATACTCTGGAAATACGGGGTGTAACATTCTCCCCTCCTTAGAAACATTCGTTCCGAATGTTCCTTCTCAAGACAAATAACGAAGAAGTTCCTCTTAACTTAAACAAGTTGCCAATGCCACACATGTCCACCAAATAACATACGCGCAAATACTAAAACCCAAGTCCACAAGGAATCACCTCTGGCAGCACAAAAACACCCACCCAAGGCCTAAAAGATATTCCCTTCGCACCTTCATTTTACCAAAGAAATGATCACTTCTATTCTCTTGACACATGCACGCTTCTTCCCTTACTCGTCGTATCCTTCTCGTACACTCGAACACTTCCTAAATAAACCTACCACCTTTCTGCTATTGCTTCAGTTTCCAAAATCTCGGGGTTACTATCTCCAACTTGGTCATCCTTAGCTGGGAACACTCTGGATGGATCTCCGATACTTTTCCGAACATAGCAACACGAAAGACCGGATGTACTGCCTCCTAAGTCGGATGGCAAACGCTAACATATAGGCAACCTGGCCTATTATTCACATGTTCTAAAAGGGCCCAAAGTAACTCGGGCTAAGTTTCCCCTGCTTCCCAAATCTCGTCACACCCTTCCGGGGTGGAACCTTCAAGAAGACCTACCGTCAACCTGAACTCCAAGTGTCGACGCCGACCGTCCACACGACTTCTGTTGACTCTGAGCTGCTAATAACCTCCTTTGGATAAGCTTCACTCTATCTTCATCCTGCTGAAAAAAGTATGGACCAACTATCTGAACCTTGCCAACCTCGAACCAATCGACCGGCAACCTACACTTCCGCCCATACCAGGCTTCATAAGGCGATATCCAAATACTGAAATGGTAGCTATAATGATACTCACTCAACAAGAGGCACATAATCCTCGCTGCTACCCCTGAAATCAGAACACCGGCCCGAGGGTGAATGCAATACTGAGACTCACTCGAGTTCCTAACCCTGCCTGGTAAAACCTCCAGACACAAAAGAAATAGTGGCGGGCTCCACCGTCACAAAAAGTAAAAGTAGGAACCCCGTGCAGTCTTACAACCTTCCTGATATACAACATCTCGTATAACCCTCCGCCGAGTAAACAGTCCTAACTGAAAGACAAGATGGGCTGACCTCATCGGCCCGGCTATTGGTCGAACGCATCCACGAACTCGTACGATGGTTAACTAAACTTGGGCCTAACACCCTCGTGACCCTAACATAAAGCGGAACCACCACAATTTTTCCTTACTTCAAACCGGGCCGCGGGTTGACCCGAAATCTGGCCTCAACCCGACCCATTTTTCGCGCCAAGCTCTTTTTTTTTCCCGATCCGGAACAATCTCACCATCGAGTCACGAAAACCTAGTGGTCATTCTTAGCTCAACTACCCTCTTTCATTCCACACTACTCAGGGACTTATCACACAGATATATCCCACGTATAATATGCACTCCGATAAGGGTCAAACATAAAATAAATCTTTTACTCAAGATGGCCTCGCCTCTAAGGTCTCCACGTATAAATCTCTAAGGCTCACACTTTCCCTATCCCCAATCTTACCCTTTTAACTAATCATGATTTCTAATCACAATTAACACAATGCTATCTGAACATAACACTTAAGATATACTCATCTTATCACACATACTAATCTCTAGAGGGTTAAGGATATACCTGTATCTACTGCTTCACTCCCCTTTGTTGTTTTAATCAATCACCTTGTTGGCGCATAGCTAGGAAGGTGATGAACTAGCCACCGATCACGGTGAGTCTCTACATCCGCGCCACCTCTGGTCGGACAATTTCTCGCAAAATGGCCCTGCTGGCCACAAGCATAACAAGCTGTCGAAGAAGCACGACACTCCCCACAATGACACCCACCACAACGGCCACACCGAGGTGGGGGTGGCCTCCTCTGGCTAACACTTCTTCCTCTGCGAATCACTGAATCCGCAACTGATCTAGTAGGCTGAGTCCTCCTACTTGCACATCCTTTCGTCACATGGCCCTGACGGCCGCAAGTAAAACAAGCACCAGTAAAAGACGACATTCCCCGGGATGACGCCTGCCACACTGTGAACACTGAGGGAAAACTGAACCCGGCTGGCTAGAACCTACGTATAGCTGTGAACCAGAAGCCCTGGAGCTCTGACCAACTCCGGCATACCCCAAACGTCCTGAACCCTGTGGAGGACCACTCTGTACTGGCGGAGGCACATATCCAGTCTGCTGCTGAGGCGATTCGCCTCGAAAGTTACCAAAGGACCCTGCCGATCTGGCCCTCTTCTGCTGATCTTGGTTAACCCGTCGATCTCTACGTTTCTCGGCCTGCTGCGCATAAGCCCGTACACAGGCTATGCTTAAGCCTGACTGAAGAGCTACTCTTACACAACCCTTCTTTAGATAATCATCAAGACCCACGATAAATCGGTACATAATATACTCTCTGGTTGCTAAATCACCTAGTAATGTGGTCGTCTCTTTGCAATCCATACTTTGCTCGGGTCATGGGCGAAGGTTCAAATATCATGGCCGCGATGGAGCTCTTGCCGCGCTAGACTCTCTTTGGGTGGCGACGTCGAGAACTCCCGAATGAAGCACCACCTCGGGTGATGATTGGGCTGTGCCTCGTAACCTGCGTGCTCTACTCGCGGCTCGCCGGTGCCTTGCCGCTCGGGCCCGGGTTGCCTTGCGCGGAGGCATAACTGGTAAGGGAAAGAATTTCGTTAGAGGGGCCCAACTTATAACACAGCTCTAAGGCACGATCTCAGAGTGAGAAGAATGGAAACCAATCCTAAATATCTTATAGCCTCCTGATTATTGGCGTGGTGCACAACACACCGATAATCAAGACTCTACTAGATACGATGCGTAGACACTTTCCGAGGATTAATCGCTCACGATACCACTTTTGTCACGAACCGAACCCGGGCCCGTGACTGGTGCCTTACCCGGGCACCCAAGTAGACATACATCAGAGTAACCAGCGGAATATAAAACAAGACATGAAACAATAAGAAGTGAAAAACAGTTTATCTGAGAAAAGTTGCCCTTCGGCATATATATAAATAAACTTGAACACGAGCGATTTACATCCCTTTTACAAACTCGCCTACAAGATTACTACAGGACCTAAGAATGTTATAACAACAACGACGGACGGGGCCCGCCATACCACGAATGTAAGTACTGACAACAAGGGGACTATACCAAAGATAAGCCTCGGAAACGGAGCTTCCCAAACGCGAATCGTGATCTATGGCGAGGATCGGCGGTGTACCTCTACTGCGGCATGACGCACTCGGCCGAGGTCGATAACAGTACCAAGTATGTGGCGAAAATAATGTAAATGAAATCATAATAGTCTATATAAAGCAGAAGACATATATGATAACAAATTTACGATACCTGATATATGCGATCATGTCAAGTCGTGACTCACGCCCAAAGTTACCACTCAAATATAACCATGGGTCTCATGCCCACGATATCAATCATGCGTGGAATTTCTTCCTCACTTAGGCATTCCATGATATAAAAGCACCAAGGAATACACATGAACACGGGTCCCACGTGTCATAATAAAACCGTCTGAGGTAAATGCGAAGGCATGGCGACTACTAAAACCCACAGTACCAACAATGTCATAAAGCGTATCACGAGGTCTTTCTAGACCGCCACATGATCGGCCGCCACTCGCGCGATATCAATGTCGCGTCTAATCCTCGAACTTCCATGACTCACATAGGCCTGCGTAGGCGCGTGAGGTATTCTCGCGTCGAGGTAGCTACTCCGGCGTCGCCCCGACTCGTAGTCCGCGTGGCCACATAGACGCGTAGGTA
Source organism: Przewalskia tangutica (assembly GCA_029844215.1). Taxonomy (NCBI): domain Eukaryota; kingdom Viridiplantae; phylum Streptophyta; class Magnoliopsida; order Solanales; family Solanaceae; genus Przewalskia; species Przewalskia tangutica. The sequence continues at coordinate 114,990,167 of CM056718.1, forward strand.
TTCCCGCACACTAACACGAAACTCGTAGCTCGCATAGGTCCCTGGACTGCGTAGGTATTCTCGAATCACGATCACATGCATCGCCGAGGTATACCTCGCATCGGGGGGCAGCTTAACCCCCGATATATCATTTCAAGAAGTGAGTGATATAATACTAACATAACTGTTACACCCCGTAGTTCCAGGGTATGTATGTGAGGACGTACGTACGAGAATACGACAGTAATATTGGAAAGGAAGAAAGATGTGATTTTTCGACGGAAAAGTTTCCGGTTTTTGTGAAGGAAAAAGGTTCGTTAATGGGAATTGGATTCCCAGATTTGGTATTTGGACTTCCTGAATTATATTAGAATTATGGAATTTTATTTCCGGAATTGGTCACGTGGGTCCCACGGGAGAAATTTACGGGTTGCGGGGCCCACTTTATTTTCGAATTTTTGGCATTACGGATATTTTCGAAAGATGAAATATTTTGGACGAGTTGGAGGGAGACACATGGCACCCCATGTGGCCCTATGGCCGAAAGTAGTGGGACACTTGGACGTTTCTTTGGTGGACAAGTGGCAAGCCACTTGTCCCATTTTTGTGGTGGACATTTGGTTGGTAGTTTACCCACACACATGTACTCAATCTTCACCATACACTTGCTCACATCCTAGCCCTTGATTTCTCTATAAATACCCCCCCTTGAGTGCAAGACTTATTCATTCCACACTTAGTTATTTCCAAAGCTTGAAATATTACTCCCTCCCTTCTAGGTGCTCTCGGCCTTGGGCTGATTTGTGGAGCTTAAGTTGTCCAAAAATTCTTAAAGTTTTAAGTGTTCTTCCTTAGGGTGTTAGGAAGATTGTGTACCAAGAGTTGGAAAAGATTTCACACCCCTAGCCTAGAAACCTTGCCTTGGCCGAAAGTTGCCAAATTGTAGCCTAAGTGTTCTTCACTTTTTTGGAGTTGGATCTTGAAGAGGAGTTGGTTAGAAACTTCTAAGGGTCGCTTGGGGCGGATTGGAACGTAAGGAATTGGAGTTAAACGTTGCTCAGGATCGACTTATTAATCTTGGATAATTTTGGGCTTATCGAGGTAATGATCTTTGCCCCTATATTGTAATTGGATATTTCATATTGTAGTAGTTTAGAATTGAGTATAAGATTTATTGGAGGGATGATTATAAAGAATTGAATCAGATTTACATTGGGTGTATTCTGATGGACTTGTAGTATTATTGTGGGGCAGTGTTGTACACGTCCGGTTAGACGTGTAACCCCCTTGGAGTTGTTGGCTTGGTAGCGGGCCTTGATAGAGGAGGAGATTTATGTGGTTTCGGGGGGGGAGGTGCTGCCGAATTTTCCGTAGAATATGGAACCTTGTATTTAGAAATGTTCTACGAAGGGATCTAGAAGTTGATAGACGTTTTGTGGCCTTTATAGGTTGAAGTACTATGAGTAGCGTATTCTACTTGGAGGGTGGAAAAGGCTAGCAGGGTTACAGTACTTTAGAGCGTTTTGCTAATTGTCGATAATCATCGCGAGGTATGTGAACCTCTTCCTATCTTTTCTAGCATGATTGTTGTAAACTATGTAGTACGGTAGACGTACGTGTGCTAAATGAATTTGGTTGGTTTAGAACATAAAGTGTTATAATGGCTTTATGGGAAGTTAATTATAACGACTTTATGTAGGTAAAAGAATGGTTTGTTGAATTTTTAAAAGATAAGAGACTTGACTTATATTGGACTTGATATGAAATGTGAAGAACTTTAATTGTGTTAAAAAGTGGTAAAACCTCATTCGTGAGTAATGAGTACTTGGTCTTTAAAAGAATAAAGTTTTACTTGATTTCGGAAATGGGAATAACTATCGAACAAGCCATTGCAGCGTTAATAAAGGAAAATGTAATGACAAATAATTAATTATATTAAAACCAGTAGAAACCTCCATCTGCATAGAAGCTAAGATAAGACAAAATTGTATTACATTTTATAGATCATGGCTACTTTAATAAGAATCATTATAAACAAGTATTGTTTTCTTAAATTCCAAAGTAAGGAACTTGATTTCTAAAAGAAAAGAGACTTGAGAATTTGAAGTGTTTTGGTTTAAAGAAAGGCATGGTTTTGTCTTAAATTGGTTTAAAACATAAAGTGTTATAATAGCTTTATGGGAAGTTAGTTATAACGACTTTATGAAAACAAAAGAATGGTTTTAGTATTGGATTTAAAATGGTAACTTGATTTTGGGAAAAGAGAAGTAACTTGAGTTTAATGGTATAAGTAACTTGTTTTCAAATATCGAACTTTTCTTGATGGAAAAGTATAAGTGGCTTGGTTTTTAAAATGTAGGAGTACCTTGATCTTAAAAGAGTTAGTTACTTGGGTTTTAAACGTATACTTGACGTTGTTTTAAAAGTGTAAGCCACTTGGTTTAAAAAGTATAAAGTACGTGATTTAAACATGTACGTGTTTGGTACTACAGATAATAGTATCGAGTTATTTTACGTAAAAAGAGATCTTTTTGAAAGGATTAAAGTATGTAGTACTTGTTAAAACCCGGACTTTGACATAAAATGAAAGTACCTTGAGTTGTGTGTAACTTGCCTATGTTTGCGTGTGATAGCCTGGTTGTGCAAGTGTTGTATCCTTATGTTACCGCGTCTCTCGATGGAGGGCCGGTCATGTTATTCTTGATTGATGGACATACTGACACGATGGGTGGCCCACGGGTATGCTTCCACTAGGAGTGTTGTCTTGTTATATCCTAGGACCTACTGACACGTTGGGTGGCCCACGGGTATGGTTCCATTAGGATTGTTGTTCCATGGACTAGCTCTCCATGAGGTTTACTGATTCGGCCTTGGTATCTGGTAGTTAGCCCTCGTACTTGCCCCGGTCGTTGCTGATGTAGGTTGGTTCTGGTAGTTGGCTTTCGTACTTGCCCCGATCAGTTCTTGTTAGTGTCATTCCATGGACCGACCCTCAGTGGGGTTTTCTTGGTCGACGCGGTATCGGTGGTCGGCTCGTACTTGCCGGCCGTGGCTGATTCGGCTTTGGTATCGGTAGTTAGCCTTGCCTTGCCGTTCAATTTTGTGGCGAAGTCTCGTGATCACGACGCTTGGTATCCGTAGTTAGCCCTCGTGCCCCCATCGACGTGATGCGGCCTTGGTATCTGGTAGTTGGCTTTCGTACTTGCCCCGTGTCAGCTTCGTGGTATGGTTATATAGTATTGTTAGTACGGCTTTGGTATCTGGTAGTTGGCTTTCGTACTTGCCCCGGTCAGTTGATGATGCGGCTTTGGTATCTGGTAGTTAGCCTTCGTACTTGCCCCGTACGGTTTTATGACACAGGTGGGACCTGGTGTTCATGTGTACTCCTTGGTGTTATTATATCATAGACTGCCGGCAGTGAGGAAGGTATTCCACGGGCATGATTGATGTTGTGGGCGTGAGACCCATTGTTATATTTGAGTGATGACTTTGAGGGCGTGAGTCCCTGACTTGACATGACTGCTTATATGTTGTGTACTGTAGTTTGGTTATCATACATGTCTCCTGCTTTATATAGACTATTATGATTTCATTACAGTATTTTCAGTTTCACATACTTGGTACCTGTTGTACTGACCTCCTTCGGGGGGCTGCGTTCATGCCGCAGGTAGAGGTACACGATTGTTGATCCTCATGAGGATCACGATTCGGCGTTCGAAGCTCCGTTTCTCGGAGGCTTATCTTTAGTATAGTCCCCTGTTGTTGTAGGTACTTACATTCGTGGTATGGCGAAGCCCTGTCGTAGTTGTGGTTACATTCTTAAGTGCAGTAATCTTGTTGTGGCGGGGTTTGTAAAAGGATATAACTGTTTCGTATATATATATATGCGTAAAGGTAACCGCTTTGTTTCTTATTTTATCTTGTTTCATGTTTAAGTTTTTATTTCCGCTGATTTTCTCTGATGTTGTATCACTAGGGTGCCCGGGGTAAGGCACCAGCCACGGGCCCGAGGTCGGGTCGTGACAATAACGGCTTACCGTTAAACAACATAAGCACAATAAGAATAACCTCTTTACACAAACGTCACAAGATACTAACACACGTAGCATCATAACATGTTTACTTATCAAACCAACAAGAAAGTATTACAAGGCTATCACCAGCAAATCATAGTCAAGTTACTCACACAAGGTACTTTCTATTTTATGTCAACAAGTTCGGGTTTTTATCTCCAAAGTACTTCATACATTTAACTCTTTAAAAACCAAGTACTCATTACTCACGAATGAGGTTTCACACTTTTTAGCAAAATTCATATCAAGTCAACTAAGTCAAGTCTCTTAACTTCTAAAATCAATAACCCATTCTTTTCCAAAAGTTCAAGTTGCATAATTAAAATATACTCAAGTCTTTTATTTCCGAAAGATTTCATAGTTCATAGTCTTAATCAAATAATGTAATCTCTTTTTAAAACAATTGAGTAACGTATGCCTTATGTGTGAGTAGTTATTCTTGTTTATAACAATCTTATTAAAGCAGCCATGATCTAGGAAATGTAATACAATTTTGTCTTATCTTAGCTTCTATGCAGATGGAGGTTTCTACTGGTTTTAATAATACTTAATTAGTCAATACATTTTCCTTTATTAGCTATGATGGTTTGTTCGATACTTATTCTCATTTCCGAAATCAATACAAGGCTTTCATAAACAATTAAGTAAACCGTTCCTTTTATCTCTCTTAAGTCGTTATACCTAACTTCCCATAAAGCTAGTATAACTCTTAAGCTTTTAAAAACAAGTATTACTCTTCTTTCAAAAACGATTCATAATTCTTTTGAAATACTTCAAGATTCTTATTATTTAAAACTCAAGTCAAAAGACATCGAAGTAAGACCGCGTTCAGTTAACACACGTACGTCTACCGTACTATATATATTCTTTTAAAATATCATGCTCAAGAGGATAGGAAGAATCACATAACTCCTCGGCGAAATCCACCTGCCAAGTCGAATATGACGCGCGCAGAGTATCAACCTATAATAGTCAAATACGTCTATCAACGTCTAGACTATACTGTAGAATATTCTAAGCAGAGGGTTCTTATTTCTACGGAAATTTGGGCAACACTTCCCTACCCGTCAAACTACTCAAGTCTACTGTAAATACAGTCCTATGTAAGTACAGTTCAATTCTCTTCTTTTATACCATCCTTCTATATATCTGATACTCATTTCTATACTACTATAGTATGTAATTTCCAATTACAATAGAAGGACAAAGATATTTACCTCGATAAGCCCAAAATTATCCTAGATTAAAGTCGATCCTGAGCAAGGTTTAGCTCCTAATTTGCACGCTCCGATAGCTCCAAGAAACCCTTAGAAGTTTCTAAACAACTTTTACTTAGCACTTCAACCAACTATGAAGATTTTCCCCAGGGTTTCGTTTTGTGACTAAAGGAAGTATAGTAGTATTTTCCGGGCTTTTAGTATAGAGGTAACTTTGGGAATACTACAAGGTATTTGGGCCAAGGTATTTTTGGAATAGTGGTAATACTTGGAGAATACTTTTCAACCAAGGGGGGGGGGTATTTCACGAGAACCTCTTTAGGAAATGGGGGGGTAGTTTCGGCCAATGCTTCACAAAGGGGGAGGGGTGGTTTGGACGAGAGCTTCAAGAGGGAGGGGGAAGGATTTCAAGACTTAGAAATTATTCTGTGGATGAAGAAGTCTTCAACTAAGGGGGGGTATTTATAGGACTACCAAGGGCCAAGATTAAGGCAAGTGGAGGGCAAGTGGAGGGTGTAGATTTGGACAAGTGTGTGTGGGTCCCACCTTATCCATCTACTACACAAATATCTCACCAAACATTGACCAAACATTTTTGGCCTTTAAAATTGTTATACCCCGTAGTTCCAGGGTATATAGGTGAGGATGTACGTGCGAGAATACGACAGAAATTTTGGAAAGAAAGAAAGATGTGATTTTTCGACGGAAAAGTTTCCGGGTTTTGTGAAGGAAAAAGGTTCGTTGATGAGAATTGGATTCCCAGATTTGGTATTTGGGCTTCTTGAATTATATTAGAATTATGGAATTTTATTTCCGGAATTGGTCACGTGGGGCCCACGGGAGAAATTCTGGTTTTGTGGCCACTTTGTTTTCGAGATTTTTGCCTTTATGGATATTTTCGGAAGATGAAATATTTTGGACGAGTAGGAGGGTGACACGTGTCACCCCCCTAGGTGGCCTCATGGCCGAAATTTGCTAACAAGTGGCCTTGTCTTGCTAGATATTTTGTGTGGACAAGTGGCCAAGTCTTGCTAGATATTTTGTGTGGACAAGTGGCTTGTGGGACCCACACACACTTGTCCCCAATCTCAACCACACACTTGCCTTCATCCTAGCCCTTGGTTGTCCTATATATGCACCCTTAGTTGATGAAAACTTCCACACTTAACCATTTCAAGACAAGAAATTCCCTCCTTCTCCCTTGACCTTGCTCGTTTTTAGCCCATTTCTTGACCTAAATTTGTCCAACAATTCTTAAACTCTCAAGTGTTCTTCCCTAAGGTGTTAGGAAGATTGTGTACCAAGAGTTGGAAAAGATTTCACACCCAACCTATTGTTCATGCCTTGGCGAAACTTACTAGTTGGAAACCCTAAGTGTTCTTCACTTTTTGGAGTTAGTTCTTGAAGAGAAGTTGGTTAGGAGCTTATGGGTTTCTTGTAGCGATTGGAGCGGAAAGATTTGGAGCTAAGACTTGCTTGGAGCGACATTAAGTTCTTGGATAATTTTGGGCTATTTGAGGTAGTAAACCTTAACCTCTTTGTGAATTGGTCATTATACATATATTATAAGTATATTATGGAGTATATAAAATATGGAGTGAAGTTTGGAAAAGTTGGATCTTGTTAACTTGTTAAAAGAAAGGATTGACCGCTTGCCATTAAAATGGTAAAACGTATCTTACTTGTGAAGAAGTAATTAACAAAGTAACTATAACTTATATTAAGATGGAATATAAGTTGGATGACTAATGAAGTAATTGGATAAGTAAAATGGACAAAGTTGGCCAAGGACCCCAACTTAGAGGTATTTACTTTGGACCGTATTTACTTTGGGCATGTTACTTTTACTTTGTATTTACTTTGGGCGATATTTACTTTGGACCGTATTTACTTTGATCGTATTTACATTTACATTAAGGGAAGATTGTTCAATCGCGTTCCGTTTGGGCGTGTGATCCCTTTTAATTATTGTATTGTTATGAAGGCGTGATAGTAAACGCGTTACCGTTTGGCGCGTAATCCCCTTCTTTTACTTGTTGTTATTATGGGCGTGATAGTAAACCGTTACCGTTTGGGCGTGTAATCCCCTTCTTTATGTTGTTTAATTATTACGCCTTATATATATATGGGATATATATTACTGTTATTCGGGCCGGGGTGAAAGATGGAAAAGTGAGTAAAAGCGGGAAGTCTTTGCGAATTTTCCGTAGAATTAGAGGGCTTTTATTGGTATAAGTCTTGATGGTAAGAAAGGTTTGATAGAAGTACTATGACCATTTTAGGAGTGGAGTACTACGTGTGGCGTGATCTACTTGGCTTAAGGAGTAGCCGACGGGTTGAAGTACTTGGAGCGTTTTGCTATTTGTCGATAATCGTCGCGAGGTATGTGAACCTCTTCCTATCTTTTCTAGCATGATTGTTGTGAACTATGTAGTACGGTAGACGTACATGTGCTAAGTGATTTGGTTGGTTTAAAACATAGGGTGTTATAATAGCTTTATGGGAAGTTAGTTATAACGACTTTATGTAGGTAAAAGAATGGTTTATTGATTGTAGAAAGATAAGAGACTTGACTTAAACACGACTTGATTTTGAAAGTTAAGAGACTTGATCTTGAAAGATAAGAGACTTGACTTAGTTTGACTTGTTATGAATTTTGTTAAAATGTTGTAAAAACCTCATTCGAGAGTAATGAGTAGTTGGTTTTAAAAGAATAATGTTTTACTGATTTCGGAAATGAGATTAAGTATCGAACAAACCATTGCATCGTTAATAAAGGAAATGTATTGACTAATTGTTATTAAAACCAGTAGAAACCTCCATCTGCATAGAAGCTAAGATGAGACAAAACGATATTACATTTCCTAGATCATGGCTACTTTTATAAGATTGTAATAGACAAGAACAACCTACTCACACATAAGGCATATGTTTCTCAAATTTGTTTTAAAGGAGAATTATATTCTTAAGTGATTAAAACTATGAACTACGAAACCTTTCGAAAATGAGAAACTTGAGCATTTGAAATTAGGCAAACTTGAACGTTTGGAAAATAATGTGTTACTTGATTTTACAAGGGAAGTGTTTTGGTTTACTTAAAAGATAGTCCCTCTATTTTATACTACGAACATTGTGTGACTTTTGTGAAAGAAACGTATCTTTTTAAAAGAGTTAATGTATGTAATACTTTAGAATTCGAAGCAGGATTTTGGCATAAAATGATAGTACCTTAAGTTGTGTGTAACTTGCCTATGTTTGCGTGTGATAGCCTTGTTGTGCAAATCGTATTTTACTCGACTGGGTTCATGGGATGAGCAGGAATGTATTTCACTCGACTACGCGTTCATGGGATTAACCGAATGTATTTCACTCGACTACGCGTTACGTAGGATGAACCGAATGTATTTCACTCGACTACGCGTCCGTGGATGGACCGAATGTATTCCATCCGACTACCGAAGTTCATGAGATGAGCCGAATGTATTCCACACGTTTCTATCGGGTCCATGAGATGGGCGAGACATGTTATACGTATCACATGGTTTGTACCTAGATCGCTGGCGGTGAGGAAGGAGTTCCACGGGCGTGAGGATGACTTTGAGGCGTGAGTCCACGACTTGACATGACCGCTTTTATGTTATGAAATGTAGTTTGGTTATCATACATGTCTCTGCTTTATATAATCGTTATGATTTCATTCTGATATTTTCGTTCACATACTTGGTACTGTTATCTTGACCTCTTTCGGCCGCGTTCATGCGCGGTAGGTACATCGGTTGTGGATCCTCGTTCATAGGATCACGATTTAGCGTATTAGGAAGCCCATTTCTCGGAGGCTTATCTTTTGGTATGTTACCTGAGTCAGTAGGTTCTTGTACATTGGGGTATGGCGGGGCCACTGTCGTCATAGTTATTATCCTTCTTAGAAGTGCATGTAATGCTGTTGTGGCGAGTTTGTAAAAAGGATAAGCGTTCGGGTTTAATGAATATATCTGAAGCAACTGTTTTGGTTGGCCTGTTTATTTATCATGTCTCTTGTTTCATGTTTATGTTTTTATTTCCGCTGATTCTCTCTGATGTTGTATCACGAGGGTGCCCGGGGTAAGGCACCAGTCACGGGCCCCGGTTCGGGTCGTGACAAAAATGATAAAAACGTGCCATCAATTTCGTCCACAAATCCGCCCACTTGAGGGTGACACATGTCGCCCTCTCGTTGGTCCAAAATATTTCATCTCTCGGAAAAATCCAAAATAAATATTTTCTTGAAAACGTAAAATTCCTTTACAAGGTTCGGAAATTTTTCCGTCGGAAAAACAAATCTTTTTTGTGGATGTGCACAATTTTCGTCCCTAACATAAATCGGGCTTACAAAATTGTACGTACGTCCTTACATACATACTCTGGAAATACGGGGTGTAACACACCCCGTAATGCAGGTCATGCTTATGAGAACGTACGAAAGGAATTAAGATTTAAATTTTAGAAAGATAGGTTGACGGAATTTTCGGACGGGTTTTAGTCAACTTTGAGGCGGTTTATGTCCAGTTGCATTAGGAGTTCCTAAGTGTTTCAAAGGCCTAGTATGTAGTTCGTTGATTCTAGTTCCCAACGCAACAAACCGTTCGTCGATAGGACATCGGAGTAGAAAGTTATGGAAGTTACAAGTTCGGTCTTGTGATCGAGCAGAAAAGTATTTTCGGTCAGGAGCCACAGCGCCGCGGCGCCGGATGCAGGGCCGCGGCGCCGGATTTACTGGGAGTCCTCTGAAGTTGCAGCGCCGCGGCGCCGGAATGCAGGGCCGCGGCGCCGGAAGTACTGAAATTCTCGGAGGTTTCAGCGCCGCGGCGCCGGCTGCAGGGCCGAGGCGGGATTTTTGCGAAATCTGGGGGGAAAATCAGAAGATATTTTTTTAAAAAGGCCCTGGGAGGGTGACAAGTGTCCCTCCCATCTGACTTTGTGGAAGTGCTATTTATTGACCAAGTCTTCAAGACTTGGTCATTCATCACCAAACCCCCTTCTCTCTAAAAATTCAAGAAGCAACCAAGGCCTAGAAAAATTTCGGAAAGGTGGCAAGAAGGAGATATGTTGACAAGCTTGTAGGAGGTTTGTGGAAGTGATTATGGAAAGAAGACAAGTGAGATTTGTTGGACTGATTTGGGTAAACTCTAACGTAACAATCCATTCTCCTTTTTAAATAAATTGTGTTGCATGTGAGGAAGAAAGGACTTGTAGTTGTCAATATTGCTTTTAGGTATATTGCATGTAGGAATAACGATTTGGATTTGAAAAGATTGGATAAGGATGATATGTGAACATGTTATAGCCAAGATACTATCTTAAACTTATTGGATTATTTAATTTGTATTGTGGGGCAGAATTTTTACACGTCCAAGTTAGGCGTGTAATCCCCTTGTATTGCTGAATTGTTGGGCCTTAAATGTGGTGTTTGGTAGTCGAATTCGAGCCTTGAAAAGGTGGAAAAGTATGTAGAAACAAAGGAAGTGTTGTCCAATTTTCCGTAGAATAAGGAACTTTATACTTAGAATATTCGACGAAGAAATCTAGACGTTAATAGTCGTATTTGATTATTATAGGTTGATACTCTACGCGCGGCACATTCGACTTGGCAAGTGGATTTAGCCAAGGAGGTATGTGATTCTTCCTATCCTCTTGAGCATGATATTTGTAAATATATAGTACGGTAGACGTACGTGTATTAACTAAATTTGGTTTCACTTTGGTGTCTTTTGACTTGAGTTCTAAATGTTAAGAATCTTGAAATATTTCAAAAAGAGTTATGAATCATTAATCGAAAGGAAATTAATACTTGGTTTTAAAAGAACAAGTTCTTTTGGTTTTCCAAACAAATGTGAATGTTTTGATTTATTACAAAGTTTAAGTGTTATACTAACTTTATGGGAAGTTAGTTATAGTGACTTAAGGAAGATAAAAAGAATGGTTTACTTACTTGTTTGTAGAAGCCTTGTAATGATGTCTGAATGTGTGGTAACTTGGCTTGAGAAGTAAACATGTTATGTTACTATGGGTGTTAGCGCCTTGAGTTTTGTTGTGGTAAGGGGGTTCTCTCGTTGTGCTTATGTCGTTTACGATAAGCTGGCTGTGCTTGTGTATATCACCTACCCCTCCTGACTTGTTATGATTCCGCGGGTTAGCTACCCCCGATGCGAGGAGTACCTCATGCGGGTCCACATGACCTATGCGGACTACGGTAGTCCAGGAATCACTCCGGGTGTGTTACGCCGATGCGAGGAATACCTCATGCGGTCCTAGTGGCCATGCGGACTACGGTAGTCCAGGAAATACCGCGGGTTAGCTACCCCGTCGCGGCGAGTACCTCATGCGGGTCCACGGGACCTATGCGGACTACGAAAGTCCAGGATTAGGCTCGTATAATGATACTATGGGCGAATGGCCCTGCTACAATCATTAGCGGCCTAGAAAAGACCGGTTGCGTTACACCTGTTTACTCTTATTTATGTTGTGGCACTGTGTGCGGTTAATTGGTTTTTCATACATATCTGTGGATTTGGTTTGGAAATGTTATGATTTCATTACGATTTTCAGCCACATACTTGGTACTGTTATCGACCTCCTTCTGGGTTGCGTTCATGCCGCAGGTCGAGGTACATCGGTTGTTGATCCTCGCTCTTAGGATCACCCTTCTGCTTTTGGGAATCCCCGTTTCTCCGGAGGCTTATCTTTTGGTATGATTCCCTGTCATTATAGACTCATGTACATTCAGGGGTATGAGGGGGCCCTGTCCCGTCATAGTTGTTACAAACTCTTAGAGGTCTGTAGTCCTGTTGTAAATTGGGGTTTGTAAAGATGTAACTGTTCAGCTTTTGTTATGTATAGTTACCGAAAGGTAACCATTTTGGGTTAGCCTGTTTCTTATTTTATATTGTTTCATGTTTATGAGTTTACTTCCGCTGGTTTTTGTCTAATGTTGTATCACTAGGGTGCCCGGGGTAAGGCACCAGTCACGGGCCCGAGGTCGGGTCGTGACAAAAGTGGTATCAGAGCAGTTAATCCTCGGAAAGTGTCTACAGACCGTATCTAGTAGAGTCTTGATTATCGGTGTGTTGTGCACCACATCTATAATCATGAGGCTACAGGATATTTAGGATTGGTTACCATTCTTTCACTCTAAGATCGTGCAATAGAGCTGTGTTATAGGTTGAACTCCCTCTGACATATTTTTATGTATAAGTTATGCCTCCACGCAAGGCAACCGCGCCTGGCGGCAAGGCAAAGCGGTGAGCCGCTAGTAGGACGCAGGGTTACGAGGGAACAGGCCCAATCTTTACCTGAGGTGATGTTTCGGACGGCGAGTTCCACGACGTCGCCCGGCCAAAGAGTTCGGGCAGCAGAGCCATCGAGACCACGCACTGAGCCTCCGTTACACCGAGCGCAGGATATGGGCTCTGAGAGATGGCGATTATTAGCCGTGATCGTGTGAGGTAGGAGGAGGACGGTGAGACGGTTCCGGTTGTACCCGTAGTTCTCCCCAGATATGATAGCTTGAGACTTCGGGACTTTTTGAGTTGCAGCCCACCAGAGTTCTATGGGTCGAGGACTGAGGATGATCCTCAGGAGTTTATCCGACAGTTGCAGCGGATCATGAGAGTGATCAAGGCCTCGGAGACAGAGTCGGTAGTATTGGGTTCACATCGGTTGCGTGATACTGCAGTTGACTGGTTTGATTCGTGGGAACTATCCCGGGGGGAGCATGCGCTTCCAGCTGTTTGGGACGAGTTCTCAGAGGCATTTCTTAGCCATTTCTTGCCTCCGCAGATGAGGAGAGCTCGGGCCGATAGATTTCTAACGTTGAGACAGAGCGGGCGGATGGTCCGGGAGTACAACATAGAGTTTGACTCGTTGGCTCGGTACGTCCCCGCTTTAGTGGCCGACATGGAGGACAGAGTGCACCGCTATGGCACAGGGCTCGATGATTACTTAGCAGAGGGTTGCTCGGGAGTAGCTCTTCAGTCGGGCATGGACATTGCCCGCATGCAGGCTTATGCACTTGGGTGTGAGGAACGGATGGGCCGACGGATTGATAGATACCAGCAGAAGAGGGCCAGGACAGCAGGGTCCTCTGGTAGTTTTCAAGGCGGACAACCTCAGAAGCAGACCGGATTTGCACCTCAGCCGGTTCAGAGCGCTCCTCCACCGTCTTCCGGACGTCCAGGGTATTCGGGAGCGAGTCGGGGCTCGAGCTTGAGCTTCGAGGAAGCGAGGATGCTACCCGATCGAGACCACCCCCCCTCTCATTGTGGCCGATGTGGTAGATCCCATTTCGAGAGTTGTGGTAATACTGTGGGGCCTTGTTACACTTGTGGCCAGCAGGGTCATATTTCGAGGCTGTCAGGCGAGCAGGCGCAGATGGTAGGGTTCACCTCTGAGGTCATTCGCCGGTCTTCATCTCCTACGATTTTCGCCCGGGCGTGGTACTCATGGTCCAGCAGGTCGCGACAGAGGTCGTGGCAAGGGTCCTAGTTCCAGCGGTCCTCAGAAACACATTTATGTTATGTCCAGCCGTCAGGACCAGGAGGTGTCACCAGATGTCATCACAGGTACATTATTGGTTTCATGTTGTGATGTATATGCTTTGATAGATCCAGATTCTACCTTGTCCTATATATCTCCTCATATTGCTGGTAGAATAGGGATAGAGCCCGAGTCCATAAAACCTTTTGAGGTGGCTACGCCAGTAGGTGATTCGGTGGTAGCTGAGCGGGTATATAAGGCTTGCCCAGTGACTATATACAGTCGTCAGACCCTAGCCGACTTGATAGAGTTGGACATGACGGACTTTGATGTGATAATGGGTATGGATTGGCTAGCGTCCTGCTATGCCAATGTGGATTGTAGAGAGATTGAGTGCGGTTCGGTTTCTGGGGCCGGTTATCGAGTGGAAGGGAATCTTTGCGTCGGCGAGGGTAGGTTTATTTCTTACCTCAAGGCTAGGAAGATGGTACAGAAGGGGTATATCTACCATATTGTTCGGGTATTCGATACTGAGGCCAAGATACGGACTTTCATCGATTTCGATTGTCGAGAGTTTCGGACATATTCCCATCGATCTCGGTATCCCTCACGAGAGGAGATTGACTTTTGCATTGATATGTCGCGGACACTCGTACGATATCTATTCCACCATACAGGATGCTTTCTTGAGTTGAGGGAGTTGAAGGACCAACTGAAAGATTTGCTGGAAAAAGGCTTTATCAGACCTAGTATTTCTCCCTGGGGAGCGCCGGTTTTATTTGTAAAGAAGAAGGATGGGACGCTGCGTATGTGTGTTGATTACAGGCAGCTGAATAAGGTAACTATCAAGAACAGATACCCCCTTCCCAGGATTGATGATTTGTTTGACCAGTTGCAGGGTGCGAGGTGTTTCTCCAAGATAGACATGCGGTCTGGTTATTATCAGGTGCGAGTTAGAGGCGGATATCCCAAAGATCGCATTCGGGACCGGTATGGGCACTATGAGTTCGGTGATGTCTTTCGGGTTGACAACGCCCCAAGGTATTCATGGATTTGATGAACCGTGTTCAAGCCATTCTTGGATATGTTCGTTATAGTATTCATTGATGATATCTGGTTTATTCGCGCCAGAGCGGGGCGTCATGCGATCATTTGAGGCGATGCTTTGGAGTCCTCGGGGCCGCATTTGTATGCTAAGTTCTCGAAATCGCGAGTTTTGGTTGCCTTGATGGCTTTCTTAGGGCATGTTATTGGGGTAGATGGTATTCGGGTTGTCTGACAAGATGAAGCGATCGAGACTTGACCTAGACCCACTACACCGACGAGTGCGTAGCTTTGGGCCTTGCGGGTTATTATCGAGATTTGTGCGAAGTTTGCTTCCATTTCGGCACCCTTGACTAGGTGACTCGGCGGCTATGTTCCGGTGGGCGGATACTTGTGAGAGAGAGCTTCCGATTCGAAGGAGAAATTGACGACCGCCCGATTCTTACTCTTCCGAGGGTTTGAAGCGGATATGTGGTTTATTGTGATGCGTCGGGTGTCGGGCTTGGGTGCGTGCTGATGCAGCACGGTAAAGTTATAGCTTACGCATCTCGACAGCTCAGGAAGCATGAGAAGAACTACCCCACACATGACTTAGAGTTGGCAGCAGTGATTCATGCCTTGAAGATCTGGAGACATTATTTATATGAAGTTCATGTGGATATTTACACGAACCACAAGAGCCTCGGTATATCTTGACGGAGGAGCTGAACTTGCGCGAAGACGGTGGTTAGAGCTACTTAAGGATTATGATGTCGATATCTATACCACCGGGGAAGGCAATGTAGTTCTGCATGCCCTTAGTCGCAGTCGATGGGTAGTGCATCGGATGTGCGACGAGAAAGGGACATGGTCCGCGAGTTACATCAGCTAGCGAGCCTTGGGGTTCGTTTGGTCGGTTCTGATAGTAGTGGGGTTCGGGTTCGAGAGATTGTCGAGTCGTCCATCGTCGAGGAGGTGAAGAGGCGACAGTATGAGGATCCGATTGTGGTACGGTATCGAGATACGGCTCTTCGAGAGGAGAAGAGCCTATTTGAGGTAGCACCTGATGGGGTTCTAAGATTTGAGGGCAGGTTATGTGTTCCCGATGTAGCAGGACTTCGTCAGCAGCATCTGGGGGAGGCACACAGTGCTCGTTACTCTATTCATCCGGGATCGACTAAGATGTACCATGACCTCAGGTGTATATATTGGTGGGATGGTCTGAAGAGGGACGTTGTGGAGTTTGTTGCGCAGTGTCCAAATTATCAGCAGGTCAAGGTGGAGCACCAGAAGCCTGGTGGGTTGTTGCAGATGATAGAGATTCCGACATGGAAGTGGGAGGTAATCAATATGTACTTTATTACAGGGTTACCTCACACTCATAGGAAGTATAATTCCATCTGGGTTATTGTCGACAGGCTGACGAAATCAGCCCACTTTCTTCCAGTTAGGACGACTTTTTTGGCCGAGGAGTATGCTAGATTGTACATCAGAGAGATTGTGAGACTGCACGGAGTTCCTATATCGATTATTTCAGACAGAGGAGCCCAGGTCACGACTAACTTCTGGAGGTCTTTCGGAAGGATTAGGGAACCTGGTGAGTCTCAAGATCGCGTTTCATCCTCGAGACCAAGCGGGCGGGCGGCGTACTATCCAGACACTTGAGGATATGTTGCGGTCCTGTGTTATTGATTTCAGGGGTAGCTGGGAGGATAATTTACCTCTTGTGGAGTTTGCATATAACAACAGCTACCATTCTAGTATTCAGATGGCGCCTTATGAGGCTTTATACGGGAGGAAGTGCAGGTCACCAATCGGCTGGTTTGATGTGGGCGAAGTTCAGTTAGTCGGGCCAGACTTGATTCAGCAGGCGGTGGATAAGGTGAAGCTTATCCAGGAGCGGTTATTGTCAGCTTAGAGTCGACAGAAGTCGTATGCAGATCATCGGCGTCGACACTTGGAGTTTGAGGTGGATGATTGGGTCTTCTTGAAGGTATCACCTGTTGGTAAAGACTAACTAGATACCGGGAAGGTATGGAACAGTTAATGAATTCTCGCCAAGGTCTTATGTTTTATTTTGAGATAATTGGGAAAGGATGAGCTGTCTGATAGGGCAGTGAACCCTTAAGAAGTCATGTTAAGAAACTTTATGGAATACCATGTTAATATATTAAGCTATGTGGTAGGCTTAAGAGAATTGTACGGATGAGGTCCGTATAGAGTAAGTAATGGTTGTTGTGATCAAGACGACACGATTGGTATTATGAGAAGTTATTGTACCCGTTTACGGGGGGACTGGTAAGGTAGGCTTGGAGCATGGAAATTGTGAGCCTAAGAATATTGATGACCGCTGAGACCTTAGATGTACAAGGTCTTCTCGGGTAGAAAGATTTATTATAGACCAAGAATAAGAGTTAAGTGGGACGGTGGGACGGTGGGACAGGGTGAGGACCTATTGAGGGTCACCCCATAGCCTGAAATGGAGTGGGATCAGTTGGTAGTAGTTCCGATACGTGACAGGGTCACGAGGGTGCAAGGCCCAAGTCTAGTTAATTGTTTTTACGGGTTCGTGGACGCGTTCCACCGGAACCAGGTCGTGAAAGCCGGAAATGGCCTTATATTGTTTTATAGAGTGACTCCAAAGATTAGAGGCCAGAATCGGTATGGAAGTCATGTATGTATGCTAGTATGAGTTGGAAGTACGGAAAAAGTACGACCAGTAAGAAAGATAGCAACCAAGTGTAAAGGAGTAGAGCCTGAATCCATAAGAACCTTTCGAGGTAACTACACCCGTGAGTGTTTGGGGTGGTAGCTGAGCGGGTATATGAGAATTGCCCGGTGATTATCTGATCGTCGGACCACTAGTAGACCTTGTAGAGATGATTACGACAGACTTTGAGGTCATTATGAGTATGGACTAGTTGGCTTCGTGAGTGCCAAGGTTGACATCTTAGTATAAGTATTGCTATGTGGCCATGGGTGGCATATGTTGTATGAAGGGGGTAGTAAAAGGAGACTATGTCGCTATCTAATTAGATTGGACTCCGAAAGAATATTTGGGGACGAATGTTTCTAAGGGGGGAAGAATGTTACACCCCGTAACTCCAGGACATGTTTAAGAGAATGTACGTAAGGAACTCAAGACTTGAAATTGGTACGAAATGAAGAATTATTTTTCCGACGGAAAATCTTCCGAACGTCGGGAAGGAGAAATGTTCGTTAGTGAGAATTGGATTCTCAAAATGCATTAATTGAGGATTATAGAATGTATTATCATTATGGAAATTTATTTTTACGGATTTGGTCACGTGGGCCCACCCGAGAAATTTTACATTTTGTGGGACCCACGAGGGTTCTAATTTTATGGACGAATGGGAGGCGACACGTGGCACCCCACATGGCTTGGTCGAATTAATGCAAGGGCAAAATGGTCATTTGACCATTGTGAAGATAGTATGTCTTGCTAGGCTGTAGCGACATTGTTGACTAAGTCGAGGGCCACATGGGCTTGATCTAGTGAAACTCATCTTAGCCACCCATTTGTTTAAGTCTTGACCCTCCATAGTGTTATAAATACATACTAGTAGCAAGACTAGTTCCACACTTAGTCATATTTCAAGAAAATATTGAAGAACAAAGGGAGGGGGCTCTCGGCTTTAGGCTTATTTTTTAAGACAAAATTTTGCAATTGTGGATGATAATTCACAAGACTTAAACCCAAGGTCCCTAAGAGTATTGTAAGGTTATCTCAATAGAAAGATCCCGGAAAAGTGGCATTTTCGTATTAGTCGCAAGGCGGAAACTTAAGGAGTTCTTCAACTTTGAAGTTGGAACTTGAAGATGAGTTCTTCATAGGCTTCTAAGGAGTGCTTGGAGAGGATTGGAACACAAGTAAAGGAGCTAAGAATTGCTAAGGAGCGACTTTGAATCTTGGGAAGATTAAGGGCTTGAAAAGGTATAATTCTTGTCGTTTTAGTAATTAAGATTACTTATTGTTGTAGCTTTGGATATTAGCAAGCATGAAGTGTTTTTTTATGAAGTTGATAAGTGTTTTGGATATTGGAACTCTAATCCGAAAACTAGCATGTTTAGCCTTGAGATTTCAATTCAATTGGATTATTAGTTTAATCGTCACATGTTATATAAGGAAGGAATTATAATTGTTAAGTTGTTTATGACTATATAACATGTTAGGCCTAAGAGGTTGGATTGAAAAGGAATTGGAAAGATTGATAAGTTGTTGCACCTTTTGGCCGAAATTGACATTTGTATTGTGGACTAGTTTAATGTCAATTGTGGGGCGGAATTTTACACGTATTGTAAGGCGTGTAATCCCCTTTAATTGGTTGTTGTATTGATCCTTAAATGTGGCATGTTTGGTTATTGAATTCGGCCTTGAAAAAGGTGGCAAAGTATGTAGAAACAAAGGAAGTGCTACCCGATTTTCCGTAGAATTTAGTGACCTTGTACTTAGAATATTCTACGTTCGAAGCTAGAGGTTAATGGACGTGTTATGGACATTATAGGTTGAAGTACTAAGTATAGCGTATTCTACTTGAAGGATGGGATAGCTATCAAGGTTGAAGTACTTCGGAGCATTTTGCTAATTGTCGATAATCGTCGCGAGGTATGTGAACCTCTTCCTTCTTTAGAAATGATTCTATGTATGGAATATACATGTGGTATTATTTCATGATTCCTTCTACTCTTAGAAGTTAAGAAGTATGTATGTTGATTTACTCTACGTAAGGGTTATGTCTAAGTTATCATAAGTTCTTACCAAGTCTTATGGGGGATGTTGGTAAGAGTCGTTAGGAGGTATTTGGAGCCAAGTTGACTTGGCTAAGTTACGGCACAAATGAGAATAAGTATCGAACAAGCCACTGCAGCGTTAATAAAGGAAAATGTAATGGCAATCAATTAAGTTAAAATGAGTAGAATTCTCCATCTGCATAGAAGCTAAGATAAGACAAAATTGTATTACATTTTCTAGATCATGGCTACTTGATTAAAATCGTTATAAATAAGTATAACCTATTCACACATGTAAGGCATAAGTTGCTTAATTTAAAGAGTTTACGTTATTAAGTGTTAAGACTATGAACTACGATACTTGGTTTTCGAAAGTATAAGTCTCTTGGTTATAAAAAGAATGTATTTGCCTAAAGTATAAAGTTAGTATAACGACTTTATGTGAAGTAGGTTATAATAGCTTTATGGAAAGTTAAAAGAGTGGTTTACTCTAAGTAATGATAAATGTTTTGAAATAACGAAAGGCAAATGGATTTAAAAGCATCAATTGCTTATGTTTTAAGGAAAGAAGTCACTTGATTTAGAAGCCGGAAAATGTATTTCTAAAAGTGTAGTGACTTAGGTAAAATGTAAACAAGCCTTGATACTACGGGTGTTAGTACCTTGGGGTTTTATATGAAAAGGAGTCTTTTGAAAAGAATGTAAGCACATAGTACTTTGGGTTAAATTCCCGGATTTTTATGTGTGAAACGAAAGTGCCATGAGTTTATAAAAATGGAAGTCTAAAGGTTTAATGAACTTGCCTATGTTTGCTTGTGATAGCTTTGAGTGCAAGTATTATATGTTTACGTTGTCGTGACTCTCAGTTGGAGGGCCGGTTGTCTTGTTGTAAGTTTACTTGGACGTACCGACAGTGATGTGGGATTCCATGGGTATGCCTCCATTATGATTGATCCTTGGACATGCTTATACGATGTGGGATTCCGGGGCATGTGACCAGGAGGCGGGTTAGATTCCCGGATTTGTTTTATTACCCATGGCCATGCTTATACGATGAGGGATTCTGGGGCATGCGACCATGCTATGTACGACTATTACTCCATGGGCTAGCTCCCCATGAAGACATGTACCCACGATGAGGGATTCCGGGGGCATGTTATATTATTACTCCATGGGCTAGCTCTCCATGAAGACCTGCACCTACGATGAGGGAATGCCGAGGACACGTTATGGCCATGCTTATACGATGAGGGATTCCGGGGCATATATATATATATGTGTGTGTTGTATATGTGTACGCCGACAGTGAGGTAGGATGCCACGGGCGCGTCACACGGTTATATGTTACACCTACGGCTGTCGGCAGTGATGTGGGATTTCACGGGCAGGAGATATATATATGTATTGTGTATGTGTACGCCGACAGTGAGGTGGGATGCCACGGGCACGTCACATGGTTATATTTTACACTTATAGTTGTCGGCAGTGATGGGGGATTCCACGGGCACGCTTTGATATTTGTGTGACTTGATAGCGTCCCAGATTGGGTCGGGTAGTATATGCGTCCCTCCATAAAGGGTTGGATTATTGTTATGAAAGATAAGTAATTTATATGGTAATGAACTTAATGACTTCTCCTAAGTATGTACGTAAGATATGGCTATAACTCTTAATGGAATGGAAAAGATAATGATGTGCAATTAAGTTCATAAGTGGTAATGACACGGCGAGATCCGTATGTACTTTTATACTTGCCCTGTCATTTTTGTCTGATTATGATCATTTCTTGTACTTTATTTATGTTCCATATTAAATTTTTGTTATCGGCCCGCCGCGTTAAATGTCGCAGTTTAGGTACGCGATTGTGGATCCGCGAGCTTAGGATCTGGTTCAGATTTTGAGATGGCTCAATGTTCCGAGTTGTCATGGCTATGTATATTCGAAGTGCGGCGGGGCCTTGTCCGTCATAGTATTTGTTCAAATCTTAGAAGTGCGTATTCATCTGTGTTGGGTAGCTAGAGTTGTTTTTTTTACATTGTTAAACAGTGTAGACCCTTTCGGGTAATTTTTATGATTATGGCAGCCTTATCGGCTTGTCCTTAGTTTAAAAAAAAATGTGTGTTATTTATCTTCCGCAGTTTATTATGTTTTATGATTAGAAGGGTGCCCAGGTAGGGCACTAGTCGCGGCCCGGGGTCGGGTCGTGACATCACCCATGAAGGGTGTGATGAGATTTGGGAAGAAGGGGAAACTTAGCCCAAGGTACATTGGGCCTTATCAGATTGTCCGTAGGGTAGGCAAGGTTGCCTATGAGTTGGATCTGCCGTCCGATCTGGAGGCAGTACATCCAGTTTTTCATGTGTCTATGTTGCGAAAGTGTATTGGAGATCCATCTAGAGTGCACCCGATTTGTGATGTCCAGGTGACAGAGGGGTTATCATATGAGTAGAGTCCCATAGCGATACTCGATCGTCAGGTTAGGCGACTACGGACAAAGGATGTGGCTTCCGTCAATGTCTTATGGCGGAACGAGAACAGGGAAGAAATGACATGGGAAGCAGAGGAGGACATGATGAAGAAGTATCCTCACTTGTTCCCTACACCTCCAGGTAACCCACTTTCCTGCTGGTTAGTTTTTAATTTGGCATTTATGCTTAAGTTTTGATTGTGGCCATGTAGAGCGTCCTTATTTGCAAGAGGGATAGTTAAGAGGGTCTATGTCGATATTGTGATTTGAGTAAGCCTAGAAGGAACATTCGGGACGAATGTTTATAAGGGGGGAGAATGTTACACCCCGTAATGCAGGTCATGCTTATGAGAACGTACGAAAGGAATTAAGATTTAAATTTTAGAAAGATAGGTTGACGGAATATTTCGGACGGGTTTTAGTCAATTTTGAGGCGGTTTATGTCCAGTTGCGTTAGGAGTTCCTAAGTGTTTCAAAGTCCTAGTATGTAGTTCGTTGAGCCTAGTTCCCAACGCAACAAACCGTTCGTCGATAGGACATCGAAGTAGAAAGTTATGGAAGTTACAAGTTCAGTGTGCAGTCGAGCAGAAAAGTATTTTCGGTCGAGCCATGGCGCATGGCCGGATCTGGTCGCGCGGATTTCTTGGAGTCCTCACGAGTTGCAGCCGCCGGCTGAAATCTTGAAATTCTCACGAGGTTTCAGTGCATGGCCGAGGCGGGATTTTTGCGAAATCTGGGGGAAAAATCAGAAAATATTTTTTTTAGAAGGCCCTGGGAGGGTGACAAGTGTCCCTCCCATCTGATTTTGTGGAAGTGCTATTTATTGACCAAGTCTTGAAGACTTGGTCATTCTTCACCAAACCCCCTTCTCTCTAAAATTTCTCTATTCCTTCTCTCTAAAAATTCCCCTCCCTTCTCTCTAAAAATTCAAGAAGAAACCAAGGCCTAGAAAAATTTCGGAAAGGTGGCAAGAAGGAGATATGTTGACAAGCTTGTATGAAGTTTGTGGAAGTGATTGTGGAAAGAATACAAGTGAGATTTATTGGACTCATTTGGGTAAACTCTAAGGTAACAATCCATTCTCTTTTTTAAGTAAATTGTGTTGCATGTGAGGAAGAAAGGACTTGTAGTTGTCAATATTGCTTTTAGGTATTGCATGTAGGAATAACGATTTGGATTTGAAAGGATTGGATAAGGATGATATGTGAGCATGTTATAGCCAAGATACTATCTTAAACTTATTGGATTATTTAATTTGTATTGTAAGGCATAATTTTTACACGTCCAAGTTAGGCGTGTAATCCCCTTGTATAGCTGAATTGTTGGGCCTTAAATGTGGCGTTTGGTAGTCGAATTCGAGCCTTGAAAAGGTGGAAAAGTATGTAGAAACAAAGGAAGTGCTGTCCAATTTTCCGTAGAATAAGGAACTTTATACTTAGAATATTCGACGAAGAAATCTAGACGTTAATAGCCATATTTGATTATTATAGGTTGATACTCTACGCGCGGCACATTCGACTTGGCAAGTGGATTTAGCCAAGGAGGTATGTGATTCTTCCTATCCTCTTGAGCATGATATTTGTAAATATATAGTATGGTAGACGTACGTGTATTAACTAAATTTGGTTTCACTTTGGTGTCTTTTGACTTGAGTTTTAAATGTTAAGAATCTTGAAATATTTCAAAAAGAGTTATGAATCATTATTCGAAAGGAAATTAATACTTGGTTTTAAAAGAACAAGTTCTTTTGGTTTTCCAAACAAATGTGAATGTTTTGATTTATTACAAAGTTTAAGTGTTATACTAACTTTATGGGAAGTTAGTTATAGTGACTTAAGGAAGATAAAAAGAATGGTTTACTTACTTGTTTGTAGAAGCCTTGTAATGATGTCTGAATGTGTGGTAAGTTGGCTTGAGAAGTAAACATGTTATGTTACTATGGGTGTTAGTGTCTTGAGTTTTGTTGTGGTAAGGGGGTTCTCTCATTGTGCTTATGTCCTTTACGATAAGCTGGTTGTGCTTGTGTATATCACCTACCCCCCTGACTTGTTATGATGCCGCGGGTTAGCTACCCCCGATGCGAGAAGTACCTCATGCGGGTCCACATGACCTATGCGGACTACGGTAGTCCAGGAATCACTCCGGGTGTGTTACGCCGATGCGAGGAATACCTCATGCGGTCCTAGTGGCCATGCGGACTACGGTAGTCCAGGAAATGCCGCGGGTTAGCTACCCCCGATGCGAGGAGTACCTCATGCGGGTCCACGAGACCTATGCGGACTACGGAAGTCCAGGATTAGGCTCGTATAATGATACTATGGGTGAATGGCCCTGCTACGATCATTAGCGGCCTAGAAAAGACCGGTTGCGTTACACATGTTTACTCTTATTTATGTTGTGGCACTGTGTGCTGTTAATTGGTTTTTCATACATATCTGTGGATTTGGTTTGGAAATGTTATGATTTCATTACAGTATTTTCAGTTTCACATACTTGGTACCTGTTGTACTGACCTCCTTCGGGGGGCTGCGTTCATGTCGCAGGTCGAGGTACATCGGTTGTTGATCTCGCTCTTAGGATCACCCTTCTGCTTTTGGGAATCCCCGTTTCTCCGGAGGCTTATCTTTTGGTATGATTCCCTGTCATTATAGACTCATGTACATTCAGGGGTATGACGGGGCCCTGTCCCGTCATAGTTGTTACAAACCCTTAGAGGTCTGTAGTCCTGTTGTAAATTGGGGTTTGTAAAGGATGTAACTGTTCAGTTTTTGTTATGTATAGTTACCGAAAGGTTACCATTTTGGGTTAGCTTGTTTCTTATTTTATATTGTTTCATGTTTATGAGTTTACTTCAGCTGGTTTTTCTCTGATGTTCTATCACTAGGGTGCCCGGGGTAAGGCACCAGTCACGGGCCCGAGGTCGGGTCGTGACACGATCGGTTTTATAACGCAGGCGGGATCTAGTGTTCAGGTACACATATGGGTGTTGTTTTACATCATGGACTGTCGGCAGTGAGGAAGGAATTCTACGGGCATGATTGATATTGTGAGCGTGAGACCCGCGGTTATATGTGAGTAATGATTTTGAGGGCATGCGTCCCTGACTTGACATGACTGTTTATATATTGTGAAATGGTCTTTTAAAAGGAAGAAATGCGATTTCATTACAGTACTTTCAGTTTCACATACTTGGTACCTGTTGTACTGACCTCCTTCGGGGGGTTGCTGTCACGACCCATTCCGGGGCCCGTAACTGGTGCTTTACCGGGGCACCCAAGTAGTCATACATCAGAGTAATCAGCGGAAATATAAAACAAGACATGAAACAGTTTATAAAATAAGACACAGTTTATGTGAACAAACGTCGCCTTTCGGCATATATATATAAACAAGGTTTAGCAGTTACATCCGACACTGTACAACATGACTACAGACCTCTAAGGAAAAATACAACTATGGCGGGGCATGGCCCCGCCATACCCACTAAACAAAACTATCTACAACAGGGAGATCATACCAAAGAGTAGAGCCTCCGGAAGAGATGGAGCTCCCGACACCAACGTAGAGATCCTAAGGATGCGGATCTAGCACCTGCTTGCCCTTACCTGCGGCATGAACGCAGCCCCCCGAAGGAGGTCAGTACAACAGGTACCAAGTATGTGAAACTATAAAGAACTGAAATGAAATCAAAGTATTTAAAACCTTTTCACAAATACAATCAGTTCAATTGCACATAGTGCCACATCACAACCAACAATAATAGAAAAAGCGTAGCAGTCTATTCTAGGCGCGAATGATCGAAGCAAGGCAATCGCCCATAGTATCATTCGTGCGTGCCTAGTCACCGACTTCCGGCCAGCATAGGTCACACACAGACCCGCATGAGGTATTACTCGCATCGGGGGCAGCCAACCCCCGGCATCCGCCTAGGCTCCCGCATAGCCTCAAAAGACCGCATAGTCTCAACAGACCGCATAGGAATCCCCGCGTCGGGATAAACACCCGAATGATCAATCACGGAGCATACCGCTGCTCCGCATAGTCTCGCGAACCGCATAAGCCGTATAGACCGCGTCGAGGCAAGCCACCTGTATAACGATCGAGGGTAGGTGATACAATAACGATAACGGACTTACCGGTTAGCAACGTAAGCCGCAAAGAATGACCCCACACGGTATTTCAAGACACTAACCTGTAGCATCATAATATGTCTACTTATCACACAAATCTTACTACACTTAATGTAAATCAATACAAGGCTTTTATAAACAAACAAAATGTAATTCCTTTTATCTTTCTTAAGTTGTTATACTTAACTTCCCATAAAGCTAGTATAACTCTTAAGCTTTTGTTTTAAAACCAAATATTTATCTTCATTAAAAATGATTCAGTATTCTTTTGAAATGCTTCCAGTTCTTTGTTATTCAGGCTTAAGCCGTGAGGCATTGCCGTAAGTATTATTCAGGCTTAAGCCGTGAGGCATTGCCATAAGTATTATTCAGGCTTAAGCCGTGAGGCATTGCCATAAGTATTATTCAGGCTTAAGTCAAAGACATTGCCGTAGTTATTATTCAGTTAACACATGTACGTCTACCGTACTATATATTGTAAAATATCATGCTTTAGGAAGAATCACATACCTTCTCAGCGAAAACCACCTGCCAAGTTGAATATGTCGCGCGCAGAGAGTCAGCCTATAATAGTCACAGACATCTATCAAGGACTACTCTGAAGGTCATTCTAAACAGAGGGTTCACAATTCTACGGAAAGTCGGGCAGCACTTCCCTACCCGGTGAGCTATATAAGTCTACTGTGAAAACAGTCCTATATAAGCATAGTTTAATTATTCTTCTTTTAAACCCTTCTACTGTGATAACAGTTCAATTATATTCTGCAATATTCTTCTAAGTATTTATACTTATTCTTATACTACTACGATGAAGTATTCTCTAATTCACAAGGGTTAGGATTAGTTACCTCGGTAAGCCCAATAATATCCTAGATAAAGTCGCGCTGAGCAAGGTTTAGCTCTAAGTTATGCGCCCGGTAGCTCCAAGAAACCTTAGAAGTTCTTCACAACTTCTACAAAGGACTAAGGGATTTGGGCTAGGGTATTTTGGGCATTATAACAATACTAGAAGACAACTTTTCTACCAAGGGAGGGGGGTAGATTTCGGCTAGGCTAGGGGTAGGCCTCGGCCAAACTCACTCAAGGGGAGGTGTTGGACGAAGGCTAAGGGAGAGGAGAGGATTTTTAGACTTGGAAGATAACTTTGTGGATGAAGAACTCTTCATCTTTAAGGGGTATTTATAGGTCAAGAAGTGGCCAACCAATGGCCAAGATTAAGACAAGTGCAAGGCAAGTGTAGGGTGAAGATTTACTCCACACAAATATCCTACCAACTCCTTGACTTGTGCACAAGGCACAAAAAACGTGCACTTCCTCTCCAATTTCGTCAATGGGCGATTCAAGTCCATCAATGGGAGGTGCCAAGTGTCGCCTCCCGTTGGTCCAAAATGTTTCGTCTCTCGGAAAAATCCGCAAAAATTAGTAATGGCATAGCGGAATTTTCCTACGAAAGTGGAAAGCGTTTAGTCGAAAGCGATTCTTTTAGTGAGTTGTGCACAAAAAAGCGTCAAGGCTAACTTTAAAGCCAAACTTTTTATGCGTATTCCCTTACGTACATACTGCAAATACGGTATAACATTCTCCCCTTAGAAACATTAAATCGCGAATGTTCCTTCTCAAGACGATTATCGATGAAGCTTAAGCGGTTTGTAAGTGCCACACATGGCCACAAAATAACACTTAGGCATAAATGATAATGGAAATTTACAAGTAGGAAAGTGAATTACCTGGAGGTGTGGGGAATAGGTGAGGATACTTCTGCCTCATGTCCTCCTCGGCTTCCCACGTCATCTCCTCCCTGAGCTCGTTCCGCCACAAGACTTTGACGGAAGCCACATCCTTCGTCCGCAGACGCCTAACCTGACGATCGACTATCGCTATGGGAATCTCCTCATACGATAACCCCTCGGTCACCTGGACCTCGTCAATCGGGTGCACCCTAGATGGATCCCCGATACATCTCCTCAGCATAGATACGTGAAAAACCGGATGCACTGCCTCCATATCGGACGGCAGATCCAACTCATAGGCAACCTTGCCTACCCTGCGGACAATCTGAAACGGCTCAATGTACGCAGGTTGAGTTTCCTTCTTCCGAATCTCATCACACCGCCGTGGGTGACACCTTTAGGAAAACCCAATCATGAACCTCGAACTCAAGATGCCGACGACGATGATCTGCATACGACTTCTGTCGACTCTGAGCTGTCAATAGCCGCTCTCGAATAAGCTTCACCTTATCCACTGCCTGCTGCACCAAATCTGGTCCCACTAGCTGCACCTCGCCCACATCGAACCAACCTATAGGCGATCTGCACTTCCTCCCATACAAGGCCTCATAAGGCGCCATCGAATCTTTGGGTGGTAGCTATTATTATCATGAAACTCAACTAGAGGCAAATGATCCTCCCAACTACCATCGAAGTCAATAACACGGGCTCGCAGATATCCTCGCAGTGCGGATAGTGCGCTCTGCTGTCGTGCATGCGTGGATGAAATGCGATTTCGTGCTCACTGCGTCCCTAAACCCCTGCGGAAGGACCTCCGAAGTTAGCGTGGCGGGCTCCTGCATGCGATATGATCAGTAGGGACTCCATGCGATCGACGATCTCTCGGATGTAAAGTGCGGCATAATCCTCGGTAGAAAAGTCGTCTGACGGGAAGAAAGTGGGCTGATTTCGTCGACTGTCGGCGATAACCCATATAGAATCATGTCTCTCCGAGTGCGAGGTAATCCTGTGATGAAGTCCATGTTGATTACCTCCCACTTCCGGTCGGGATCTCAATGCGTAACAAACCACGGGCCTGCGGTGCTCTACCTTCACCTGCGACAACATGGGCACCGAGCTACGAACTCTGCAACGTCCTCTTCAAGCCATCCCACCAATACGGATCTAAGGTCGTGGTACATCTTGGTCGACCGGATGGATAGAGTAACGCTGTGTGCTTCCCAGAACCTGCCGAAGTCACGAAACATCCGAACACCGATGCGCCTCAAACCTTAGCACCCCATCAGGTGCTACCTCAGAGACCGCTTGCCCTCACGAAGAGGCGTATCACGATATCGAATCAAAGCGGATCCTCGATCGTTGCCTCTTCACCTCCTCGGCGATGGAAGACTCGGCAACCTCACGAACTCTAACCCCATCGCTATCGTAATCAATCAAGCGGACACCAAGGCTCGCTAAGCGATGCAAATCACGAACCATGTCCCTCTCTCTAGCTGCACATCCGATAGGCTCTCATCGACCTATGACTAAGAGCATCTGCCACAACATGGCCTTCCCGGGTGGTACAGATATCAACATCGTAATCCTTAAGCAACTCTAACCACCGTCTGCGCCGTAAGTTCAGCTCCTCTGGCTGAAGATATCTTTGGAGGCTCTTGTGGTGCGTAAAAATATCCACGTGAACCCCATACAAATAGTGCCTCGGATCTTCAAAGCGTGAATCACGGCCCGACTCAAATCATGGGTGGGTAGTTCCTCTCGTGTTTCTTGGTGTCGGGATGCATATGCTATAACCTGCCATGCTGCATCAACACACATCCCAACCCGATGCCCGACGCATCACAATACCACGACATAACCATCTGGACCTGCGGAAGAGTAAGAACGGCGGTCGTCGGTCTCTTTCAAGAATCGAAACCACGCTCCAAGCATCACCATCAAACTTGGCCGCCTTACGAGTCACCTAGTCAATGGTGCGAAGATAGAAGCAAACTTCTCTCTGAACGCGATAATATCTGCAAGGCCCGTAAAGCTGCGAACCTCTGCCGGAGTAGTAGGTCTAGGCAAGTCACGATGCCTCGATCTTGGCGTATCCACTCGAATGCCATCACCCGACAATATGCCCAAGAAACGCCATCAAGTCAACCAAAACTCACACTTGGAAAACTTGGCGTCAAATGCTGTCGTCCGGAAGCTGTCGGCCAAGATCGCTCAAATGCTCGCGTGCTCTGCTCTGGCGAGAATAAACCAAGATATCATCGATGAACACTATCACAAAGCGTGTCCAAAATGGTTTGAACACTCGGTTCATCAAATCCATGAATACCGCCGAGCATTGGTCAACCCAAAAGACATGACCACGAACTCATAATGCCGTCTGGGTCCGAATGCGATCTAGGGACATCCACCTCTCGACTCGCACTGATGATAGCGGCCGTAGATCAATCTTGGAGAAACATCTCGCACCTGCAACTGGTCGAACAAATCATCAATCACGGGAAGGGTATCGTTCTTAATGGTCACCTTGTTCACCGTAATCAACACATGCGCGGCGTCGCCCTTCTTCTTCACGAACAATACCGGCGCTCCCGGGGAGAAACACTAGGCCGATGAAGCCCTTCTCCGGAAATCCTAAGCGATCCTTCACTCTCTCAACTCGGCGGTGCCATTACGTATGGCGGAATGGAAATAGGCCGAGTGTCCGCAATATGTCAATACAAAACTCAATCTCCTCTCGGGGAGGATACCGGAGGTCATCCGAAACACGCGTGCGGGAACTCGCCGACTCTGGGAACCGAAAATCTGGTACCGCGGCTTGATATCAAACACCCGAACGAGATGGTAGATATACCCCTTCGCACCATCTTCCTAGCCTTGAGGTAGGAAATAAACCTACCACCGGCGATACCGTGCTCCTCCCACTCAACAACCGGCCAGAAAGCGAACCGTGCTACTCTCTCTCTGCGGTCCACATTGGCGTAGCGAAGCTAGCCAATCCATCCCCATGATCACGTCGAAGTCAATCATCTCCAACTCTATCAAGTCGGCTGTGGTCCGACGTAAATAGTCACGGGACAAGCTCTATATACCCGCCGAGCTACCACCGAATCACCCATCGCGTAGCTACCTCGAAAGGGTCTATGGACTCGGGCTCTATCCCTATCCTACTAGCAACAAGGGAGATATATAGACAGTAGAACCGGATCTATCAAAGCATACACATCAAACCCGAACCGATAAGGTACTGTGGCGACATCGGTGAGGCCTCCCGATCTGTCGGTGGACAAAGCATAAATGCGGTTACGAGGACCGCTAGAATCGAGACCAGCGCCACGACCTGCCGCGACCGCTGGTCCATGAGTACCTTGCCTCGGGCGAGTAAGCTGTCGAGGATGAAGAAGCGGCAATGACCACATGGCCCGGGCCTACTACGGCGCCGCCCCGGTCGGACAAACTCGCGAAATGACCTGCCGCCACAAGTATAGCGAGCTCGAGTCTGACTCCCGAATGGTATCTACCACAACGGGCACCGAGCGGACCTCGAGCAGTTAGCACTCTACTCGAAATCCAGTCACAGGGCCACGACGCCCCGATCGCTCTGGGTCTGAAAATGAGGTAGGAGCGCTCTGCGGCCGTGGTGCAAATCCGACTTGGCGATGCCGCCCACCACGAGGACCACCAAAAGAACCGGCCGTCTTGGCCTTCTTCTCGCTGATATCGCTCTACCCGGCGGTCTCTACGCTCCGCATCCCGGTCGCATGAGCTGCATACGGGTTATGTCCATGCTGGTGAAGGACACACCCGCACAAGACTTCGGCCATGTAATCATCTAGCCCGATGACATAGCGATGCACCCTGTCCTCCATCTCGCTACGGTCGCAGGACATATCGAGCCAAAGAATCAAACTCGACATTGTACTCCCTCACTGTGCGTCCTCCCTGTCTCAGCAACAAGAATCTATCAGCTCGTGCCCTCCTCATCTGCGGAGGCAAGAAGTGTGTGAGAAAAGCCTCTGAAAACTCATCCCATACTGCTGGAGGTGCATGCTCTCCCCGGGAAAGCTCCCATGAATCAAACCCGATCATTGCGGTATCACGCAGCCGATCAACCGAATATCACGACTCGATCTCGAAGCCACGATCACCCGCATAATCCTCTGCAGCTGACGGATGAACTCCTGCGGATCATCCTCCGGCCTCGACCCGTAAAACTCTGGCGGGCTACAACTAAGGAAATCCCGTAGTCTCAAACTATCTGCCCTCGGGTGCACTACGGGTGCGACTGGAACTGCCGCATCCAGCCTCTCCTCGTATCGGGCCACAACTCTAGCCAATAGCTGGGCCATCTCCTTGTACCCTAACTCCTCCGCCCCAGGCTGTGGGACAGGAGGTGTGGGTACTGCGGTCTCTGCTGGGGCCGGCGGCGTCATAGAACTCGCCGTCTCTGGTATAGACTGGGCCTGAGCCCTCGTGACTCTGGGTGTCCTGCTAGCAGCTCCCTCGGCTGCCTTGCCGTTCTGGGCCCGGGTTGCCTTACGTGGAGGCATAACTGTTACAGGAAAGGAATACGTTAGAGGGGTCCAACCTATAACACAGCTCTAAAGCACGATCTCAGAATGAAGAATGGAAACCAATCCTAAATATCCTATAGCCTCCTGATTATTGGTGTGGTGCACAACACACCGATAATCAAGACTCTACTAGATACGGTCTGTAGACACTTTCCGAGGATTAACTGCTCTGATACCACTTTTGTCACGACCCATTCCGGGGCCCGTAACTGGTGCCTTACCGGGGCACCCAAGTAGTCATACATCAGAGTAATCAGCGGAAATATAAAACAAGACATGAAACAGTTTATAAAATAAGACACAGTTTATGTGAACAAACGTCGCCTTTCGGCATATATATATAAACAAGGTTTAGCAGTTACATCCGACACTGTACAACATGACTACAAACCTCTAAGGAAAAATACAACTATGGCGGGACAGGTGTCACGACCCGAACCCGGGCCCGTGACTGGTGCCTTACCCCGGGCACCCTAGTGATACAACATCAGAGTAATCAGCGGAACATACAACGATACAAGACATATTATGAAATATGAAACAATCATCTGAGAAAAACTTGCCTTTCGGCATATATATAACAACTTTTTTTCAACATGAACAGTTTAATCCTTTTTACAAACCCTGCCCACAACTGTACTACAGACCTCTAAGAAATGATACGACAACAACGACGGGACAGGGCCCCGTCATACCCCTGAATGTAAGCACTTACAACAACAGGGGACTATACCAAGATAAGCCTCCGGAGAACGGAGCTTCCCAAAAGCTGAACTGTGACCCTAAGAGCGAGGATCAATGACTGGTGTACCTTTACCTGCGGCATGAACGCGGCCCGAGGAAGGTCGATCTGACAGTGCAGGTATGTGGCGAAAATAAATCAGAAATGAAATCATAGTAGTCTATACAAAGCAGGAGACATGTATGATAACCAAACTACAGTTTTACAATAACTAAGCAGTCATATCAAGTCAGGGACTCACGCCCTCAAGTCATCACAAAAGAACATAACAGTGGGTCTCACGCCCACAACATCAATCGTGCGTGGGACATTCCTCAGCTTGGCGGTTTATGATATAAAAGCACCAAGGAACACATGAACACGAGTCCCACTGTGCCATAATAACACCGTCACGGGGTAAATGCGAAGGCATAGCCGACTACTAACACCAGTACCAACAAGGTCATGAATCAGATCATAAGATCTGTCTAGACGTCACATGATCAAAGCCGCCACTTGCCCGCATGATATCTAATGTGCGCGTCTAGTCCTGGAACTTCCGCGACTCCGCATAGGCCAATCTCTTCGGCCGCATAGGCATTCCCGCGTCGAGGTAGCTACTCCGGCGTCGTCCCGACTTCCGAGTCCGCATGGCCACAAGGACGCATGCCCATAAGGGCCACACTAACACGGAACTCTCGTAGCTCCGCGTAGGCCGGGACTGCGTAGGTATTCTCGAATCATAGGTCCATCGACCGCTGAGTCTACCCGCGTCGGAGCGGCTTAACCCGGAATCATCTCAAGAGATGAATGCCACAATACTATCATAACGACTGATAGTTAATAAGCACAATCAAGGGAAACCCCTTTACACAAACATCACAAGATACTAACACACGTAGCATCCTAACACGTTTACTTATCAAAGCAAATCAAGAAAGTATTACAAGGCTATCACAAACCAATATAATCAAGTTGTTCACACAAGGTACTTTCTACTACATGATTAACAAGATCGGGTTTTTATTCCCAAGGTACTTCATACATTAACTCTTTAAAAGATACGTTACTTTCACAGTGTCACACAATACCCGTAGTATAAAAAATAGAGTGACTATCTTTTTAAAGTAAATCAATTACTTCTCTTTGTAAAATCAAGTAGCAACATTCTTTTCCAATGTTCAAGTTTGCCTAATTTCCAATATTCAAGTTTGCCTAATTTCCAATGTTCAAGTTTCTCAGTTTTCGAAAGGGTTTCGTAGTTCATAGTATTAATCACTTAAGAATATCATTCTCTTTTAAGCCATCTGAGAAACATAAGCCTTATATGTGAGTAGGGTATTCTTGTTTATATAAATCTTATTACAGCAGCCATGATCTAGGAAATATCATTTTGTCTCATCTTAGCTTCTATGCAGATGGAAGTTTCTCGGTTTTAATAATACTTAATTATTCAAAACATTTCCTTTTATTAACGCCGCGATGGTTTGTCGATACACATTCGATTTCAAATCGTAAAACATTCTTAAGCCGTTATACCTAACTTCCCATAAAGCTAGTATAACTCTTAAGTTTTCAAAACCAAATATTACTTCTTCTTTCAAAATGATTCAAAAATCTTTTGAAATACTTGAGTTCTTTATTAACACATAACAAGCCGCTTATAGTTCTAATCGATTTACCTTTTAAAACCACATGTATTTTCTTACCAACATAAAGTCATATAACCAACTTCCCATAAAGCCGTTATAACACTTTATGTTTTACACCAATCAAATACATTTAGCACGTATGTCGTCTAGTACTACATAGTTCACGCATATCATGCTAGAAGAGATAGGAAGAGGTTCACATACCTCGCGACGAGTATCGACTAATAGCAAAACGCTCCAAGTACTTCCAAACGTCGGCTACTCCTTAAGCCAAGTAGATCGCGCCACACGTAGTACTTCAACCTATAAGGCCACAAGGCGCTTATTAACATTTAGATCTCATCGTAGAACATTCTACCGAAAATTCGTGACTCTCCCCATGACAGTAAATCTCTCCTCTATCGGTAGGCTACCAAGCCAACCAGGGGGGTTATACATCTAACCCTAACGGGTACAATTCTACTTCACGGTACTACTACACAAGTCTACTGTAATACAGCCCTATGCAATTACAGTTCAGTATTCTTCTTTCAATTCAGGCTTAAGTCGCAAGACATTGCCGTAAGTATTATTCAGGCTTAAGCCGTGAGGCATTGCCGATAACTACGCTCAGTTCTATATATAGTATATTTCAACTATATATTCTAACAATATGCAATTTCCAATTACAATAGAGGGACAAGATAATTACCTCGATAAGCCCATAATTATCCTAGTTAAAGTCGATCCTGGGCAATCGTTTAGCTCCAACTCCGTGCGCTCCAACCCGCTCCAAACTACCCTTAGAAGTTCTAACCAACTTCTACATACAACTCCAACTAACCATGGAGATTTTCCTAGGGTTTCGGTTTGGTGACTGACGGGAAGTATAATAGTATATCTGGGCTTTTCGTATAGGTATAACCTTAGAATACTACAAGGTATAAGGCTAAGGTAATTTGGGCATTATAACAATACTTTTGAGAGTATTTCTACCAAGAGAGGGGGGTGTATTATACGAGACAACTAGGCTAGGGGGGGGGTACCCCACGGCCACACCACAAAAGGGGGGAGGGGGAGGCTCTCGGCCACAAGGGCCTATCTAGGGAGGGGGGGGCTCTTGGACGAGAGTCAACAAGAGGGGAGGGGGAGGATTTCTAAGACTTAGAACATTTTAGGATGAATAAGTCTTCCAAAGGGGTGGGTATTTATAGGCCTAGCAAAGGCCAACCAATGGCCAAGATCTTGCCAAGTGCAAGGCAAGTGTAGGGCCAAGATCTTGCCAAGTGCACCTTATCCATCTACCACAAAATATCCTACCAACCCCTTGACCAACAATGGCCAATTCGTCCACCTCTTTTACCGCCCAACGTGCACCAATGGGAGGGTGACAAGTGTCGCCCTCTCGTTGGCCAAAAATGTTTCGTCTCTCGGAAAAATCCGCAAAAATTATAAACGACATAGCCGGAAATTCCCCTACGAAAGCTGTGAAAACGTTTCGTCGAAAAACGACTCTAACCGGGTGTTATGCACAAATAAAATTCGGCCAAGCACTTTATTCTCAAGTTCAAATTTTCTACGTACGTCCCCACGTACATACTCTAGAAATACGGGGTATAACAACAGGGCCCCGCCATACCCTGACTGTACAAAACTATCTACAACAGGGAGATCATACCAAAGAGTAGAGCCTCCGGAAGAGATGGAGCTCCCGACACCAACGTAGAGATCCTAAGGATGCGGATCTAGCACCTTGCCCTTACTGCGGCATGAACGCGGCCCGAAGGTCGATAACAGTACCAAGTATGTGAAACTATAAAGAATCAAATGAAATCAAAGTATTTAAAACCTTTTCACAAATACAATCGGTTCAATTGCACATACCGCCACATCACAACCAACAACGATAATAGAAAAAGCGTAAGTGCTATTCTAGGCGCGAATGATCGAAGCAAGGCCAATCGCCCATAGTATCATTCTGCGTGCCTAGTCTGGACTTCCGCAGCCAGCATAGGTCACACACGACCGCATGAGGTATTCCTCGCGCCGGGGCAGCCAACCCCGGCGTCCGCCTAGGCTCCGCGGCCGCATAGCCTCAAAAGACCGCGTAGTCTCAACGGACGCGTAGGAATCCCGCGTCGGGCTAAACACCGGAATGATCAATCACGAGCATACCGCCGCTCCGCATAGTTTCACGCGGACGCGTAGGCCGTATAGACCGCGTCAAGGGCAAGCCCTCGTATAACGATCGAGGGTAGGTGATACAATAACGATACAACGGACTTAGGTTAGCAACGTAAGCACAGCAAGAATGACCCCCTTACACAGTATTTCAAGACACTAACCCAGGTAGCATCATAATATGTCTACTTATCACACAAATCTTACTACACTTAACAGAAATCAATACAAGGCTTTTATAAACAAACAAGTAAACAGTTCCTTTTTATCTTTCTTAAGTTGTTATACTTAACTTCCCATAAAGCTAGTATAACTCTTAAGCTTTTGTTTTAAAAACCAAATATTTATCTTCTGTTAAAAATGATTCAGTATTCTTTTGAAATGCTTCCAGTTCTTTGTTATTCAGGCTTAAGCCGTGAGGCATTGCCGTAAGTATTATTCAGGCTTAAGCCGTGAGGCATTGCCATAAGTATTATTCAGGCTTAAGCCGTGAGGCATTGCCATAAGTATTATTCAGGCTTAAGTCAAAGACATTGCCGTAGTTATTATTCAGTTAACACATGTACGTCTACCGTACTATATATTGTAAAATATCATGCTTTAGGAAGAATCACATACCTTCTCAAATGAAAACCACCGCCAAGTTGAATATGTCGCAGAGAGTCACCTATAATAGTCACGCACATCTATCAAGGACTACTCTGAAGGTCATTCTAAACAGAGGTTCACAATTCTACGGAAAGTCGGGCAGACTTCCCTACCCGGTGAGCTATATAAGTCTCATGTGAAAACAAATTCTATATAAGCATAGTTTAATTATTCTTCTTTTAAACCCTTCTCGTAATAACGATTCAATTCTATTCTAATATTCTTCTAAGTATTTATACTTATTCTTATACTACTACAAGAAGTATTCTCTAATTCACAAGAGGGTTAGGATTAGTTACCTCGGTAAGCCCAATAATATCCTAGATAAAGTCGCGCTGAGCAAGGTTTAGCTCTAAGTTGTACACCTGGTAGCTCGAGAAACCTTGAAGTACTTCACAACTACTCCAAAGCCCTAAGGGATTGGGGCTCGGGTATTTTGGGCATTATAACAATACTAGAAGACAACTTTTCGACCACGGGAGGGGGGTAGATTTCGGCTAGGCGAGGGGGGGTAGGCCCTCGGCCAAACTCACTCAAAGGGAGGTGTTGGACGAAAGGCTAAGGGAGAGGAGAGGATTTTTAGACTTGGAAGATAACTTTGTGGATGAAGAACTCTTCATCTTTAAGGGGTATTTATAGGTCAAGAAGTGGCCAACCAATGGCCAAGATTAAGACAAGTGCAAGGCAAGTGTAGGGTGAAGATTTACTCCACACAAATATCCTACCAACTCCTTGACTTGTGCACAAGGCACAAAAAACGTGCACTTCCTCTCTAATTTCGTCCAATGGACGATTCAAGTCCATCAATGGGAGGGTGCCAAGTGTCGCCCTCCCGTTGGTCCAAAATGTTTCGTCTCTCGGAAAAATCCGCAAAAATTAGTAATGGCATAGCCGGAATTTTCCCTACGAAAGCTGTGGAAACGTTTCGTCGGAAAACGATTCTTTTAGTGAGTTGTGCACAAAAAAACGTCCAAGGCTAACTTTAAAGCCAAACTTTTTGTACGTATTCCCTTACGTACATACTCTGGAAATACGGGGTATAACAGTTGCGTTCATGCCGCAGGTAGAGGTACACCGGTTGTTGATCCTCGCTCATAGAATCACGGTTCTGCGTATTTGGGAAGCTCTGTTTCTCCGGGGGCTTATCTTTTGGTATGGTTCCCTGTCATTGTAGGTACTTGTAGATTCAGGGGTATGGTGTCCCGTCATAGTTGTTATGTCAAACTCTTAGAGGTTTGTTCGGGTTTTGATATATATATATATGCAGAAAGGTGACCTTATTGGTTAGCCTGTTTCTTCTTTATATTGTTCCATGTCTATGAGTTTTATTCCGCTGGTTTTTCTCTTATGTATTATCACTAGGGTGCCCGGGTTAAGGCACCAGTCGCGGGCCCGAGGTCGGGTCGTGACATGACCTCGACGGGTTGTTTCATTGCGGTCACTACCAAGAGTGATGGTTCTCTCAAAAACTCCGGGGACCAAGTCGCGGCAGAATTCATCAAGTACTATAAAAGGTTGCTTGGAACTAGGGACGCTTGTAATCCTATTGATATTGGTGTCATCTCCGGGGGAAATTGTCTTTCGGCAGAACAAGGGAATGATCTCATTAGAAATGTCACGAACGCTGAGATTAAAGGGGCATTATTCGATATTGGGGATGACAAACCTCCTGGATCGTATGGTTACTCTTCGGGTTTATTCAAGAAAGCTTGGAATATTGTCGGTGAGGAGTTCTGTGCCGCGGTTAAGGAGTTCTTCAGCTTGGAAAAGCTCCTCAAACAGATCAACCACACTACCATCGCCCTTATTCCAAAGTCTTCCCACTGCTCAAAACATCTTGTACAAGGTCATCACCAAGATTATTGCTTCACGGTTGGTGCCGGTTTTGGACTATCTCATTGATCCAGCCCATGGGGCTTTTGTCCAGGGAAGAAGTATGTCCGACAACATACACCTTGCTCAAAAGCTTTTGAGGGGTTACAATCACAAGAGGGTCTCAATTAGATGCATGCTCAAAGTTGATCTCCGAAAGGCCTTCGACTCGGTAAATTAGGAATTCCTCACGGCTATTTTGATTGGTTTGAATTTCTCGGAAAGGCTGGTGGCTTTGATTATGGAGTGCATCTCCACGGCTTCATATTCGATTTCTATCAACGGGAGCTTACATGGGTATTTTAAGGGCCGCAAGGGGCTCAGACAGGGGGACCCTCTCTCCCCTACCTTGTTTGTCATTTGCCTGGAATATCTGTCGAGGATGATCAGCAAGAACACTCGGACGGTGGTTTTCCACTACCACCCCAAGTGCAAAAGCTTAAGGATCACCCACCTTGCTTTCGCCGATGATTTGCTTCTTATGTCAATAGGGACACTACTTCCGTCTGGATCCTCATGGACTGCCTTCGAGACATCCAGAAATGCTCGGGTCTTGGTTCTAATGCCCTCAAGTCCAGCTTGTATATGGTTGGTATTACGGAACACGACCTTGATGATATTAAGCAGATTACTAGCTTCGACACTGGCACTATGCCTTTCCGCTACCTCGGCATTCCCCTAGCCGAGGAGATGATGAGGCTGGTTCACTATGACCCATTTGTGAACAAAATTGTTGGGTACACTGATTCGTGGATGAGCGCTACTTTATCTTATGCGGGCAGGCTTGAGCTCATCAAGTCTGTGCTCCAAGGTGAGGAATACTTCTGGTTATCTATGTTGCTAGTGTCTGTGGCAGTTTTTAAGAAAGTTTACGGGCTTTGTAGGACCTTTCTGTGGCGTTCCAACCACCCTCTTGTATCCTGGAAGGAGTGTACCAGACCGAAATCCGAGGGTGGCCTCGGAATCAGGGATATCAAGGCCTGGAACCTTGCATTGCTAGCTAAATGCCTTTGCAATATCCATCAAAAGAAGGACACGCTCTGGATTAAACGGATCAATCACAAGTATCTTAGCAACAACAACAACATCTGGACGTGGGTTGCAAAGAACGACGACTCACCTTTGATCAAGCGGCTTCTCATTATTCGGGACATTATTCTGGACCGGGAAGGGTCCCATGATCTGGCGGCTACTACAATGACGGCATGGTATAGTAGCAATCACAATCCTTATGATTACTTCAGGACACATAGGCAGCGGGTGATTTGGGCGAAAGATGTTTGGAGTTCCTGTATCACTCCAAAGCAGTCTTTCATACTTTGGCTTTGTGCGAGGAAGAGATTACATACGAAGGATAGGGTCACTTATATGGACATTGATAGGAGGTGTTCCCTTTGCGTCTATTCTGATGAGTCAATAACGTACATATTTTTCAACTGCACGGTCAGTAGTTATCTTTGGTCCAGGGTCAAGACATGGCTTGGCATCCGGAGGGCTATGACCACCATCGATAGCGCTTTGAAATATATTAAGAAAGAGGAACATGGTATATGTTGGCAAGCTAAAACTAAGCGGGTTGGGCTGGCCACCACCGTCTACCACATTTGGACTGAGAGGAACAAGATTATTTTTGACGTGTCAAGACTTGATAGAGATGTTATTCTTTTTAGGATCAAGACCAGCGTCTACAAGATCTTGTTCTCATTATACCCCCTTTTCCAGGACAGATTTGTAGCTCTAGCCACAAACTAGGATAATGGACAGTCTGTTTGGACCTGAGGCCTACACGGGTCTCCTTTTGGAAATCTCTAGACTACCCAACTTGTAGGAGCAGCTGGAGTCTCCCGACCTCCCGGAATGTGGGATTGGCGGGAGTACTTTCTGCTTTGTACCTCATGACTTCCCGACCTGTGGGCAAGCATGAGATAGTAGGTTATCTGGAAGGTAGGTACTATGGCGATTACTCTCAGCGGCATAACGTGACGAGAATGGGTCTTTACCCATGTCCGAATAGGTACTCTTCCCTTGACCGTGGGTTTGTCCCATTTGGGTTTACCATGGCAAGGGTTTAAGGAGGCCCACGGCAGCAACCTTATGCTCTACATAAGGGAATTGTCATAGTTTAGGACTATTTTGCGGGTTGCATTTATCTTTTGCATAGCTTGGGCACTCACGACTACCCAGCTTGTGAGCTAGCTTGAGCTTTTGATTTTGACGTGCTTAAATCTTGTGTTGATCTGCCTAGCAGGAACGCACTGGATTTACATCGTCATTATGCCCGTGGGTTCACCCACAAAACTTGTACATTTGATGATTATTAATACATATTTACCTTTTCATAAAAAAAATGATGTAAACATAAAGTACAGTAAATAAGATCAGACTGGACAAAAGATGACAGGGACAAGTATGAAAATCAAATACCAGATCCAACCGTGCCATATAAAAATAAAATAGAATTGTACTTCATTTTTAAAAGTGAAATTCAACTGTACCTTTGAAAAATATGATAGTCATGTCAAATCAAGAATGCATATATGTACAATCCACATATATATCTATAATATAAGGTGACCACATGAGTATCTAAATTCACACCATGGACCTTGTCCATGAAATAATTGTCACGACCCGATCCCGGGTCCGTGATTGGTGCCTTACCCCGGGCACCCTAGTGATAATACATCAGAGAAAAACCAGCGGAAATAAAATCAAAGACATGAAACAATATAGAGTAAGAAACAGGCTAACCAAAACGGTCACCTTTCTGTATATATATAAAAACTGAACAATTACATCCCAAATTTACAACAGGACTACAGACCTCTAAGAATGTAAACCACTATGACGGGACAGGGCCCCGCCATACCCCTGAATGTACATAAACCTACAATGACAGGGAAATCATACCCAAAAGATAAGCCTCCGGAGAAACGGGGCTTTCCCAAAAGCAGAACAGTGATCCTAGGAGCGGGGATCAACAACCGGAGTACCTCTACTGCGGCGTAACGGCCCAGAAGGAGGTCGATAACAGTACCAAGTATGTGAAATCGTAAAAATCGAAATGAAATCATAACATTTTAAAACCAATTCACAAATACGTACGAAACAACCCAATTTTAAACGCACATAGTGCCACAGCATAAACAAGAGCAAATAGATGTAACGTAACTGGTCTTTTCTAGGCCGCTAATGATCGAAGCAAGGCCAATCGCCCATAGTATCATTATGCGAGCCTAATCCTGGAACTCCCGCAGTCCGCATAGGCCACCTAGGCCCGCATGAGGTACTCCTCGCATCGGGGGTAGCTAACCCGCGGCATCAACCTGGACTCCCGCAATCCGCATGGCCACATGGACCGCATGAGGTATTCCTCGCATCGGCGTAACACACCCGGAGTGATTCCTGGAACTCCCGCAGTTCCGCATAGGTCACATGGACCCGCATGAGGTATTCCTCGCATCGGGGGTAGCTAACCCGCGGCTCGTAACAAGTCAGGGGGGTAAGTGATATAATACCAGCACAACGGGCTTATCGTTAAACAACATAAGCACAACAAGAAAAACCCCCTTACACAAACGTCACAAGACACTAACACACGTAGCATTATAACATGTTTACTTATCAAACCAACTTACCACACATTTAGAAATCATTACAAGGCTTTCATAATCAAGTAAGTAAACCATTCCTTTTATCTTTCTTAAGTTGTTATAACTAACTTCCCATAAAGCTAGTATAACACTTAAGCTTTATAATAAATCAAAACCTTCACATTTGTTTGGAACACCAAAAGAACTTATTCTTTTAAAACCAAGTATTAATTTCCTTCCGAATAATAAGTCATAACTCTTTTTGAAATATTTCATGATTCTTAACATTTAGTACTTCAAGTCAAAAGACATCAGAGTGAAACCAAATTCAGTCAACACATGTACGTCTACCGTACTATATATATTTTTTTCACAAATATCATGCTTAAGAGGATAGGAAGGATCACATACCTCCTCGACTTAATCCACTTGCCAAGTCGGATATGTCGCGCGCGCAGAGTGTCAACCTATAATAGTCAAAACACGCCTATCAACTTCTAGTTCTACGTAGGATTCTTCTAAGTAAGATTTCTTATTCTACGGAAAATTGGGCAGCACTTCCCCCATTTCTACGCACTTTTCCATCTTTTTCAAGGCTCGATAACCGTAATTAACATGCTATATTTAAGGTGCAATAATTCAATAACTAAAGAAGGGGATCACACGCCCAAACGGACGCGATAAACAATCTTCCCCTTAACAACAACAACAATTAAAGAAGGGGATCACACGCCCAAACGGACGCGATAAACAGTTTTCTCCTTAACAACAACAATAATTAAAGAAGGGGATCACACGCCCAAACGGACGCGATAAACAATCTTCCCCTTAACAACAACAATTAAAGAAGGGGATCACACGCCCAAACGGACGCGATAAACAATCTT
The DNA here is from genome assembly GCA_029844215.1 of Przewalskia tangutica. Lineage (NCBI taxonomy): Eukaryota > Viridiplantae > Streptophyta > Magnoliopsida > Solanales > Solanaceae > Przewalskia > Przewalskia tangutica. The sequence continues at coordinate 115,034,153 of CM056718.1, forward strand.
CCCCTTAACAAAAACAACAATGTAAATAAGTCCAATGTAAATACAATCCAAAGTAAATACAGTCCTTTAGTTGGGGTCCTTGGCCAACTATTACAATTTCACTTATCCAAGTTGGTTAGTATGCCGGAATTACTTCATTAATCTTCCAACTTATATTCCAATCTTTATATAAGTTATAGTTACTTTGTTATTAACTTCTTAGCAAGTAATGGATACGTTTTTACCATTTTAATGGCTAACATGCCAATTCCCCATTTAACAAGTTAACAAGATCCAAATATTTCCAAACCTTACTCCACATATCTCATACTCCATAATATACTTCCAATATACATAATAATCAACTTCACAAAGAGGACAAGGTTCATTACCTCAAATAGCCCAAAAATATCCAAGAACTTAAAGTCGCTCCTAAGCAAGTTTAGCTCCAAATCCTAATGTTCCAATCCGCCAAAAGTCACCCTTAGAAGCTCCTAACCAACTTCTCTTAAAGAATCAACTCCAAAAAGTGAAGAACACTAAGGTTCCACTCCTCACAACTCTCGACCAAGGGGGGGTTTTGAGGCTAGGGGTGTGAAATCTTGTCTAACTCTTGGTTACTAATCTTCCTAATACATCAAGGAAGAACACTTAGAAGTGTAAGAATTATTGGACAACAATTGCTCAAGAAAATGGGGATTGGACGAGAGCAACTAGAAAGGGAGAGGGAAGATATTTTCAAGTCTTGAAATAATACTAAGTGTGGAAGATTTCATCAAGTAGAGGTGTTTATATAAGACAACCAAGGGATAGGATAGAAGCATGTGTATGGTGTAGATTGGGGACATGTGTGTGTGTGGGTCCCTCTTGCCCACTTGCCCAACAAATATCTTGCAAGACTTGGCCACTTGCCTTGGCCACTTGTCCTAAAAAAACGTCCAACCATGGCCCATCTAGGGGTGACACATGTCGCCCTCCTATTGGTCCAAAATATTTCATCTCTCGAAAAAATCCATAATTGGTTAAAATATTGAAAACGTAAAATTTCCTTTACAAGGTTCGGAATATTTTTCGTCGGAAAAACAAATCTTTCATAGCTTCCAAACTTATGGTTGTATTCTCTTACATACGTCCTCACGTACATGCCCTGGAAAAACGGGGTATAACAATAATATAAGGTATTCTGCCCGGCCCTTTCTAGGACAAGGTAAAGTCATGTAAGGTATTCTGTCCAGCCCCTCGTGGGACGCGGTAAAGTCATGTACTATATACTGCCCTGCCCATTAAGGTATACTGTCCTGCCCTTTCTAGGACACGGTAAAGTCAATAATATATACTGTCATTCCCATTAAGGTATACTGCCCGGCCCTTTCTAGGACATGGTAAAGTCAATAATATATACTGCCCTTCCCATTAAGGTATACTACCCGGCCCTTTCTATGACACGGTAAAGTCAATAATATATATTGCCCTTCCCATTAAGGTATACTGCTCGACCCTTTCTAGGACACGGTCCAAATATAAAGGATTGTACACATATAGCTATCACAAGCAACTATGTGTAATTTAAATCATCTTTGACTCTCATTAGCACAAATAGAATGAATTATCATTTTTAGAAAAACTCAAGGCATTATCAAACCCCAATAGCACCATTACGTCTGTCGTACATCCTTTCATTTATAAAACCCCCAAGACACCACTTGTAGCATCAAGGTACTTTCACTTTTAAAATCATTAAAATGAACTCTTTACTATAAAATCAAAGGCACGTCTCATCTCTTCCCTTTTAGAAAAACCAAGGTACTACCACATCTTTCCTTTTAGAAAAACCAAGGTACTACCACCTCTTTCCTTTTAGAAACCCCCAAGGTACTATTAATAAAATAGATAGAACTTCTCTTTAGAAACCCAAAGTACTATTAATGAAATAGGTAGACAACTTCCATTTTAGAAACCCAAAGTACTATCAATAGAATATGTACACAACATCCATTTTAGAAACCCAAAGTACAATCAATATAATGTATCACTAAGGATTAGGTTTCAATAGAACTCTATAAAGATCAAGTCAAGTATCGTTTAAGGAATAGGATCCACTCACTTTCTAAAATCAAATCAAGTATCAATAAGGATTAAAATCCACTCACTTTATAAAATCAAATCAAGTATCAATAAGGATTCAAATCCACTCACTTTATAAAATCAAATCATGCCAAAAGAAGAAGGGATAGTTCACATACCTTGTTGACGAACTAACCAACTCTACAATCTAGAATACGTCTCAATGTACTTCAACCTATAAATACAACAATACTTCTATCAACTTCAAGCTTACTAGTGTAGGTTAATACCAAGTAAAGGTTCTCTTATTCTACAAAAATTTGGGCAGCATTTCCCTTGTTTATACGTACTTTTCCACGTTTCAAAGGCCCAATTTCATCAATAACCAAGACACCAATTAAGGGCACAACCAAAAAGCAACCAAAGGGGATTACACGCCTACCTTACGTGTAAAATTCTGCCCCATAATCACATAAAAACAGTCCACAAAATCAGTCCAATATCCAACAACAACAAGGGTAAAATGTGAAGCTTTTTAACACATTTTTATACCATTAATCTCTAAGGACTTTCATTAGAAATAACCACACTTAAACATACATAACGAGGCTGAATTTTCAGAATTCCAACACCCTAAAACAGTCCCTAAAAACTGTATAATAACGTTCAACAGATTCATAGAGTATGCGGCCAACAACCCCAATACGATTACCCTTTCCATAATCCTTTTTAATCCAATTCAAGTTCCAATACTTTTATACAAGTCATAAAAACTTATCAACAACAATATTACTTCATTATAACATGCAATATGTGACGTTAATAACAACAATTATAGCCAACGACACCAACATCCGAAAATTGCCATTCTCGGCCAACCCTACCAAAATTATCCAAACATATTTTATCCTTCATTAGTTTTCGCACAAGCTCATCTATACATTATAACAATATGTAATATCCAATTACTTCAAGAAAAGGAAGAATTTTTACCTTAAAATTGCCCAAAAACCGTCCAAGGCAGTTCGCTCAACTTTGGCCCGCAGTTTTCGTTTTTCTCCACTTCTTCAAGTTCCAATCACACACATATATCCTCTACAATCTTATAACCAACTTCCCTTCACATTTTACCTCCAAAAAATCGATGAAAAAGCTAGGGTTTTCAACCCCAATTTCGGCCAACATAGATTTTTGGAGAACTTGGAGAGTTAACTTGTCTTAGAACTTGATTAGTGTTCTTAATCTTATATAATAATCAACCTTTGTTCTTGGAAAATTTGTTCTTGGATTTTTGAAATTTAGGGTTAAGAGGAGAGAGAAAAGAGCTTGGAAGATGAAAAATGTAACAAATGATCTAAGTCTTCATCTCTTTCTCTATATAGATATTTCCTTTAGCATGACAAGTGGAGGAGTGACACGTGTCACCCTCCCATTGGCCGAAAATCCCACTTCATAAAATATCTAGATATTTGTCCAAAATATCTTTAAAATCGAAGGGCCCCACAAAATTGTGAAATTCTCGGCGGGCCCCATATTATCAATTCCAAGACTTCACAATAATATAATAAGTCCATAAATCCAAATTTGGGAATCTAACTCGAGTTAATAATTTTCTCTTCACATTTTTCTGAGAATTTTTCCTTAAGAAAAATGAAAATTTTCATTCTTTCCAAAATTCAAATCTTATATCCTTAAGTACGTTCTCATATCATTTCCTTGGAAATACGGGGTGTAACAGTGAGGATGATGCCTGAAATGGTGGTTGTTGCTCTTGTTCCTTCTTCTATGAAAATTTTGGGTGATTTCTCCATCCTGGATTATATGTGTTGGAGAATGGATTGTTGTAGGGTCTCTGAAAATTCCCCACTGCCTAAACCTGCTCCATGGGCACATTATTTGGGTCCACTGATGTGCATCTATCAAAAGTATGGGGACCCCCACAAATTTCACATCTAGCTGGTGTCTGAACTGCTTTAACTGTCATGGTACTCTGCTGCATCTGCTTTGTCAAAGTGGCTACCTGCGCAGTCAATGCATTGATAGCATCTAGCTCATGAATCCCTGCCATTTTTTTGCTGTTCATTGCTCTCTCATCTGCCCCCTGATGGTTGTTTGTGGCCATGTCTTCTAACATATCATATGCCTCATTGGCACTCTTTCTCATGAACGTACCGCCTGCTGCAGCATCAATGATGGTACGAGTTGTACCACTCAACCCATTGTAAAATATGTGGACTAGCATCCACTTCTCAATCCCATGATGTGGGCACTTCCTCTGCAAATCTTTGAACCGCTCCCATGCATCATAGAGTGACTCTCCATCCATCTGATAGTAATTATTAAGCTCTCCTCTGAGCTTTGCTGCTTTGGATGGAGGGAAGAACTTGGCAAGGAAATTCTGGGCTAAGTCTTGCCATGTAATGATGGAGTTTGCCTGTAATGAGTTCAGCCAACACTTTTCTCTATCCCTGAGTGAGAATGGGAAGAGTCTCAACCGTATGGCATCATCAGTGATACCATTGTATTTAAAGGTTGCACACAGCTCCGGAAAATTTGCTAGATGCAAATGAGGATATTCAGACGGTAATCCCCCAAACTGGACTGAACCTTGGACCATGTGCAAGATTGCTGGTTTAATTTCGAAATTATTAGCTTCAACAGCTGGAAGCCTGATGCAAGTTTGCACCCCTGTAATAGTAGGCATCGCATAGTCCCCCAAGCTCCTTTCTGCAGGGACTTGTCTTAAGACAGGCGGTAACTCATCATCCACCAAATTGTTGTTCGCTGATCTCCTATTGCTAAGGAATCAGCTGCTCTTTTCTCTTTCCTGTCTGTCTGCATAATCTTTCAATCTCAGGGTTCATAGGGATAGGAGTATCTGCTCCTCTCCTACTTCGCATAAACTAAGTTCCAGAGACTAATCAAAAACAGCAAACAAATCACGACAAACATCACTATAGCAAAAAATAAAAATAAAACAACTGAAAATAAATAAAAAACCAAATTAGAAATAAGAATAGATAAATCGATATTAACAGTACGTCAGTCCCCGGCAACGGCGCCAAAAACATGTTGCGATATTTCTAAGTGCTTACGCAAGTGTACGTATCGTTCCAAGTAATATAGTCTGCAAGACCGAGTTTATCATCCACATAGACTGGTTTATTAATTATCGATTATCTATCATATGGTATCTATTTGGCAATCGTTCTTTTGTTTGAGAATTATAACTAAAATTATGACTAAGTCCAGGAAATAAACTAAAGATTATAAGACTTTAGGTTTATAACAGTTATGAAGGAAATAGGGTTCCAATCTCCTCATTATCCACTTTTTCACGTGTTAATGCAATGCTAATGATTCTTCTTCTTATTAAGATAGGAGGTTAACTAATCTGTCATTATATTCCGGTTAGAACATACAAGAGCTCAACCTAGTGCAGAAACCTTCTATATTTCTATGATAAGTTTTACCACACAGGAGGATTAAGAACAATAACATTTAAATGCCACACAAGTATCGGGGTACTTTTGTCCACGATTTTAACCTATGTCTAGACAATTACAGCATATTCAAATTTCACCCTTCAGACTTTTGATTCGAAATCATATAAGTGATGACAATTAATATCTAGTTAATTATCAAGCAATCATAACAATATTGAATAGATCTTAATATGATGAAGAAGAAATCAATAATGAATGCATTAACTATATGAAAGACTGTCAAGAAGATTCGATGGAAACCCTACTAAAGTAATTAGCTCCTAAACATTGTCATGTCAAGAACTAAATTACAATCCAACATAAACTAAAATAAAGTAAAGGAAAGAAAATAACTTGAACAATGAGATGTCTCCAATTGTGTCTTGCCTCCTTTTCTCCTCTCCAAAGTTGTGTTTGGAATATGGTATAGAATATCTTATATGAGCAGGGTTTAGGGATTTTATACTTGAGAAAAGTTGTCTTTCGGACCATAAAAACCCTCTCCAATTTGGTCCAGGACACCTGAAAAATACGTGTCGGCACCGCAGTTCCTCTGAGAGGCACCTAGGTGCTAATTGGCTGAAAATCACTGGAAGTTACTGGAATGGAGGCACCGCGGTTCCTCTGTCAGGCACTTAGGTTCCTTTGATGGTGATTCAATTTCGGGCTTTTGGCAATTTTTACGCCTCGGTGCTAATTTTCCTGACCGCGGTACTGCTTGGCCAGGCACCGCGGTGCCTCCCTGATTTTTGTCCGGTCCGACTGATTTGTTCTATTTTTCGTGGCACTTCTTACGCTTCATTCCTTGGGTTATGCTTGTGCGAGTTTCATCTCAATTAAGTTCATTTTGTCCTCAAAAGTAGTATTCTCTCCTTTATAACCGCTGTGACATAAAAAGAAAGAAAAACACACCTAACACTATACTAAACGCAAAATAAAAGAGTAAAATACTAACTAAAAAGGACTCAAAAGAGTGTATAAAATACACTCAACAGAGGACGATATTCGTTCTTACCAGACTATATTACTTGTAACGATACGTACCAACTTCTCACTATAAGGATTCACGGTTTGTTGTTCCCTGCTTAGATTGGCACCAACTTGCCCAAACTCTTATTCAAGTTGTATCATCATGACCGTGATAGGGGAATCATAGGGATCACAACTTCCGAGTGATACTATAATACATCCGCACTCACCATGTATGCCCTTACAGACCTTTTCTCGCCCAATCTCCTACCGATTTTTCATTAGTGGAGAGCTTCTTTTCATGTCGATCCTTGAAGACATTTTTGCTCCACTCAATTCATTCAAATGTACACTCATCCTTATCCACGGAGACTCATTCCTCAAAGTGAGGTTGTAGACCAATCGGTGAGCCATGTGCACCTCTCAAACCTCATTTTGCTTTGACACCAACAAGAGAGGTCATGTGTCAGAGCTAAGGCACTCTTGGTGATTCTCCTAGCCTAATTGTTCATATTCTTCACATCCACAGGCTTGATGAATGGACAATGAACTTCTTAAAAATAAATCAAAAGTAAGTTCATTATCTCCCGTTGGTAGGATTCCGGATGTGTTGTTCTTTGGGAATATTGTATCATCCCTTTCCTCCATATGGGTTTGCTCATACAAGAGATGGACAAATAAGGTATTTCCCTTTTATTCCACATGGTACAAAGGATTAGTAAAAATAGTACAACCTTGTTTTGTTCCTCACCCTTTTTTTTAAATTTGAGTCGGACATGGAACAAAACCTTCTTAAAAAAATGGCTCGGTGCTTCCTTCGGATCTTTAGAGGGAGGTAGTGATTCTCCGAGAACTACCTCACAAGTATGGTTAACATTGTTGTTTGATGGTAGTTTGTTTGTTGGAACATTCGGCATTGCACCTCCTGAAACTTCTATGGTTTCTTTCAAGCCGACATCTTCAAAGGTCTGTTCCTCTCTACATGCCAATACATTCAAGGCACTCCCCTTCTTGGACTCGTCTTGCCCTTCACATAAGAGAGCTTCGGATTCGGCTTGGCGTTTTGGGCTTGTTGGATTTTCATCTCCTTTACATTACTTGATGGCAAATGTGTTAACAGGAAGTCTTTACCATTGTTGAGAGTCAATTTTGACCCGTTTTTCGTATATTTGTTACAATTTTACGTGTTTTAAGACACCGCATTTTAATCATCATTTTTTTGCATTTTTTACATAATATTCTATGTTTATTTCTTCATAAAATGGCATTGCATCTTTTTATTTTAAATTAAGCATTATGTCTTTGTTAATATTATGTTTCTATTATTATTACACCGTCGTTTATTTTAATAATGTTTGCATCTCTTTAAATAATTAATTGGCACTGCATTTTTTCTTTTAATTAGGCATTAAACATTTCTTAAATATTGCATTTTATTATTATAGCGTCGGCATTTTTATTTTGATAATTTTGTACCTTTAAATAATTTTTCTTTTAAATAATTAATCCATTTTGCATTTTTGTCAAACCAGTCCAGTCCAATCCGCCAAAAACCGAAGCCCAAACTGAGGCCCAATACACCTTTCATCTTTTCCCTCCAATACCCAATACCCAAAACCCAAAACCCTAATCCCATACTATAAATAAAAACCTTACCCCCCCCCCCCATTTAAAAACCCTAGGGCAGCCGCACACCCCTACCCCTTTAAAATGCACTCACCGACATCTCCTCCGCTCACACCATGCCGCCCAACTCACCTCCACCCACTGCCCATCGCCACCGCCCATTCCCCAGATCCGGCGAACTCCCAGTAACCCCATCACCACTGTCACACCACCGCAATCTCTTTTAGCAGCACAACATCACACACAGCCGCACTCTCTCCCTCATCCCTCACCCTCTCTCCTCGCTCTCCTGCTGCCGCCGCCACGGAGCTCCAAGCTCCGGCGAACCCCGTGTAAACACCCTCAGCCGCCCTAACACCCTTCACCCCATTCCCTGTCTTTCCCGTCGACCGCTGCTCCCACTCCCACTTCCCCGTCGCCACTTATCACCTTCAAACCCCTGTCAATGACCCATTGTTCCCCGGCGAACTCCACAGCCGCCCACTGCTTTCCCACACCCCTGGCTGCGTCGAACCCCAACTCCCGTCGACCATCTGTTGGCTTGTATTTTAGGCGTTGCTCCGGTGAAAACCATTGAAGCAACGTCGTGCTTCCCTTCCCCTATGTTTTGCCAGTCCTCCGCCAGATTTGACCACCGGCGGCGGACACTACCGGCGATGTTGTTTGTTTCTCTGTTATTGCAACTATATATTTTGGTTGTTGGACTGATTTTGACTTTTGGTAACTTGCCGGAGTTTAAAAACTCCGACGAATCTTGTTGGCTTTATTTCGATATCTGATTTTCTGATTTTTGATGTGTCGCCGGAATTTAAAACTCCGGCGACCTTGTTCTTGACTGCATTTTCGGGCATCGTTTGTTATCTTGGTTAATGGGCTGATTATTTTTGTCTGGTCGGAATTTCGGCGATCTTGTTTTGCTTACTGTTTGGGGGAAATATGTTGTTAATGGTGTTTTAGACTGATTTCTGATTTTCCGGCGATATTTGGACTTTTCCGGCGAACTATGTTGCTGCTACTGTTTACTGTTTTTGGACTGGTTTTTTCTGATTTTTGGCTACCCGCCGGAGTTTTCAAACTCCGATGATGTTCTAAAAAATTCCAGCATGTTCGCTCGCTGTTGCTGTTTCTACTGTTTTCATAATATTTCGGACAGATTTTGACAATTTTGCCCCTTTGTTTTATTTTTTATTAAACTGATTTTTAAGAACAGATATTACACTTGGTATTTTACTTATTTTTAAATATGATGCTACACTATTGATATTTTACTGATTTTGAATAAGATACTACACTTGCAATGGCCAATGAAAAAGTTATCCGTCGATTTTTTAGGCCTCCACATTTGCAAAGACGGAAAATAAAATATATGAAGCTTTCTGGGCGTTGATGATTTCTTCTACTTACACAGGATAACCAACATGCGCTGGCATGGCGAATTCTCGCAGCCGCACTTGTTTAGGATGTCCCACTTTATTTCTATACATATCTGAGCCCTCCGTGTTTAAAACTATTACTGTTTTGGCGCGGATCTTAAGGTTTTATTTATTTTATTGTTTTTAACAATATTGGTCGATGAAGGAATCTCCGTCTGATTTCCAAGGCCTCCTCTGTACAAAAGACGGATTTATTAGTCTTACATCATTTTCCTCACTGGTCATATTTCTCTCAGTTAGAGACGCAAATGAGTTAGAGAGATGTTTCTCTCACTAGGCGAAAATGCTCTCAACATTTTTTCCTAGTTGCTCTTCTACGTCTCCCTTCTGCTAGGATTTTCATCAACTGATTTTCTACGGATTGTTCTTTGATCTAATCTATCCTAAGAAGAAGTTTGTGTGTTCATTTCATGTTCACTCTAATTGATTTGTTATAGCGTAAGGTATCTTCCTTCTAGCCATGAGAATGAATACAAAGATTTCAGCCAAAAGAATGAAAGAGATTATTTTGATTATTCAAGATTACAAGATTCAAGATATGAATTTGAAGTTTGCATTTCCGGGCGGCAGCGGAGGCGGTTGCTTCTCTGAATATTGTGGAGTATTCGGGACAGGCGGGTGTTGCAGGGTTGTTAGCAGGCCAGGAGGGTGATATTGGTGTGCAAGAGGGTCATGATGGTGGTCTTGGGTTGAGTATGCAGCTCTTGGATTCTCCCAACCTTCCGGTGGCAACCTCTGCTGGTGTTCCGGTTGAAAAACTTGACACTAGAAGGTTTACGAGTCTTGACGGATTTCCCGGGTCAAATGCGGGTAAGGTGGGTGGTCCCGGGTTGCAGGAGGGTCGTGATGGTGATAAGGGGTTGTGGTTGAAACCCATGGGTCACCGTTCTTTAGTCTTTGAGTCCAAAGGGGCTTTTCCGGCAGGCACCTTGGAAGTCGGAAAGGCAGCTGCGATTCCGGTAGGCACTCCTGACTCTGGGGAGATTGCGGATCTTGATTGGGATCCCGGGTCGAAAGTGGGTATGGAGGGTGGACCCGGGTTGCAGGAGGGTGGTGTTGATGTTCAGGGTTTGTGGTTTGAACCCTTGGGTCTCCGATCCTTGGTTTCTGAGTACATTGAGCTTTTTCCGGCGGCCACTTTGAATGCCAAGGCGATGCTGGTCTCGAGGTTAGTCACGGGTTGTTCATGGTCGCAAGGGCATAGGTCTTGGGGAAAGTCCATGGGCCACCAGCCTTTGGTTGTTGAGTCCGAGAATTTTTCTTTTCCAATTGGCCTTGGAAATGCTAAGGTTATGGAAGCCGAGGGGTTCTTTATCCAAAAGAGGTCTAGTAATTTGATGCATTCTATTGTTGCGGATGTCGATGGCACGCCTCATTCATTATGTGCTACAACTGCTACATTCGAAGTTGAGGATGTTGGGAATGCAAGTGTTGCGGTTTCCGAAACGTCACCCCTTCTCGAGGTGAAGACGGGTCGCATGGGTGGGCACCGGTCGATGGCGGACCTTGAGGGTGGTTCCGGGTCGAAGGAGGGTCAGAAGGGTGGTCATGGGCTGCTGATTGGTCATGATGGTGGTCGCGGGTCAAGGCTGCAGCCGCGGTCTTCGTTCAAGTTTGTAGGGTCCGAAGTTGGTTCAATTCCCATGGCTCTTGGTATTGCAAATCGTGCGGGAGTTGAACAGCCTACTCTTCAAACGAGACTTGGTAACTTGGGGAATTTAATTGCTGAGAGAACCAAGGAAACATCGAAACTTGATAAGGGTGGGAACCGAAGAGTCAACTCTTCTAATGAAGTCAAAGGTTGCGGAAACCAAAGGGGCAACTCGTCCAAAGAGGTATGGAAACTTGATGGCTACGGGAACCGAAGGGGCTACTCTTCAAACGAGTCTTGGAAGATCAACTAATGTGGAATTCGAAGGGTCGTTCTTTTCCAAGACGCCTAAGAATTCTGATCTTGTCTCAGCCAATGAAGCATTTAATGCCGAGGGACATGAGCCAGTTATGGCAACCATTCCCAATGATGCACTAGTCTTGATTTCCCCCACGAATCCAACTATTGCACCTATTGAGCGTGCAAATGATACTCGGGAGTCACAACAAAATAAGGAGTCTAATCCAACGAATAAAAGTCCAAGTACGAAGATTGGAAGAGTATTTCACTACCCCCCGATTACTTAAATGAAGATACTATCTTGGAATGTCCCGGATAGATAGCATTTAATTTTCATGTTGGAGTTTATTTTCCTGTATTATTTTCTTGTTCTTGCTTACGTTGAGGATTGAGAACCCTCAACGACTGATTGTAGCTCCCTGAGTTTTTCTTTTTTAGTAATAATATTTGCATTTACCCAAAAAAAAAACAGATTTATTTATTTATTGGCTTTGCTTATTAATTTTTGTCATTGCATTAAAATTATTTATTTTATTACTAACACTTTTACTAAGTGTTTATGCAGGTACCCGGAGATCATCTTGTGCAGAAGGCCTAAAAAAGGCTAAAAGATGTCCCGGAGTTGTATTTTATGTCGCATTTAATTTTAGTTTTATTATTCTGTATTGCATTTTATTTTAATTGTAAATTATAAAAAAATGCTTAGAATAGGTAGAATAAAAAGGCAATAAATAATTAACCTAGGTTTGAACGAATAACCGCAAGTTAGCGGATCTTAAAGGATGCCTAATCTCTTCTCTTTAGGATAATAAAGAACCCTGATCCAGAATCTCATTAATTTCGCAGACCATTAAATGGAGATTAATTGCAGTATTTTTATTGCAATAAATCAAGTGTCCTAATTCACTTAACTAATTAGGTGGCGACTCCTCAAAATCAACATTATTGCTCCATCCAGGGAACCGCGCCAAAGAGCAACGTTGCGGATACCGTTTAGACCCCGAGGTCAAAAACGGGCGCGACAGCATGGCGACTCCGCTGGGGATATCAGGTTCTTGATCATAGCAAACTCAGGTAAATTAAATATTGTACTTTATTTTGCTTTTATATTTGTTATAAATGTTTTATATTGTTTGCTTTTATTTTGTAATTAACCACTTTAATTGCTACATTCTTTTACTGCTTTCCTTAAATTGTCATTCCGCTCATATTTCCTTCATTCTGGAAAATTGACACTATCACACACTACACGCGAGGTGTGCTTTGCACACCCGCAAATTTCTTTCAAATATTCAAATTTAGGAGAGTTGGCATTTTACGCGGAGAATCCGATCCAATCGGTGGCCGCGTTGTCACGACCCGACCTCGGGCCCGCGACTGGTGCCTTACCCGCGACTGGCCAAGATCAATCACAATGGAAGCATACCCGTGGAATCCTCCGTCACTGCCGGTACGTCCAAGTAAATTCACAACACGTCAGCGCATCCTGGTCGCATGCCCCGGCATCCCTCATCGTATAAGCATGGCCAAGATCAATCATAATGGAAGCATACCCGTGGAATCCTCCGTCACTGCCGGTACGTCCAAGAAAATTTACAACAAGTCAGCCGGCCCTCAAACTGAGAGATGCGGTAACATAGTAATACCACCAAAGGCTATCACAACTAGCATAGACAAGTTTAACATACTTTTAGACTTTCATTTTATGACAACAAATCCGGGTTTTAACCCCAAGGTACTATGTACTTAAATTCTTTCAAAAGATCTATTTCTTTTACAAAGGTCACACGATACCCGTAGTATCAAAATAGAGTGACTATCATTTTAAGTAAACCAAAACAATTCCCATACCTTCTTTTTGAATAAACCAAGACAATACCATGCCTTCTTTTTAAACCAACTTAAGACAAAACCATGCCGTTCTTTTAAACCAAAAACACTTCAATTCCTCAAGTCTCTTTTCTTTTAGAAATCAAGTTCCTTACTTTGGAATTTAAGAAAATTAATACTTGTTTATAATGATTCTTATTAAAGCAGCCATGATCTATAAAATGTAATACAATTGTGTCGTATCTTAGCTTCTATGCAGATGGAGGATTCTACTTGTTTTAATATAATTATTTGTCATTACATTTTCCTTTATTAACGCTGCAATGGCTTGTTCGATACTTATTCCCATTTCCGAAATCAATATAACTTATTCTTTTACCTACATAAAGTCGTTATAACTGACTTCCCATAAAGCCATTATAACACTTTATGTTTTAAACCAACCAAATTCGTTTAGCACACGTACGTCTACCGTACTACATAGTTCACAACAATCATTCTAGAAAGGATAGGAAGAGGTTCACATACCTCGCGACGACTATCGACAAATAGCAAAATGCTCCAAAGTACTATACCCTTGCTACCCTTTTCCACCCTTCAAGTAGAATACGCTACTCGTAGTACTTCAACCTATAATGGTCTAAAACGTCTATTAACTTCTAGATCTCTTCGTAGAATATTTCTAAGTACAAGGTTCCTTATTCTACGGAAAATTCGGCAGCACCCCCCCTGCAACTACTTACCACCACCTCTTTCAAGGCTCGATAACAATAGCCAACAACTCAGCGGGTTACACGCCATCGGGCGTGTACAAAAGCGCCCCACAAGAATACTACACAAGTCATCAGAATACGGTCAATGTAAATACAGTTCAATTCTTTTCAATATTCATTCTACATATAGTATACTCAACTATACATTACTACAACATGTAATCTCCAATTACAATAGGGGGATAAAGATCATTACCTCGATAAGCCCAAAATTATCCAAGATTTATAAGTCGATCCTGAGCAACGTTTAGCTCTTATTCCTTACGCTCCAATCCGCTCCAAGCAACCCTTAGAAGTTTCTAAACAACTTCTCTTCAAGATTCGACTCCAAAAAGTGAAGAACACTCTAGGTTCCAAATTTACAAGTTTCGGCCAAGGGGTTTCTTTTAGGCTAGGGGTGTGAAATCTTTTCTAACACTTGGTTTATAATCTTCCTAACACCTTAAAGAAGAACACTTAAAACTTTTAGAATTTTTGGACAACTTTAGCTCCAAAATCAGCCCAGGGCCGAGAGCACAACAAGGAAGGGAGAATTTTGCCTTGGAAATCTCTAAGTGTGGATCAATAAAGTCTTGCAACAAGGGGGGTATTTATAGAGAAATCAAGGGCTAGGATCAAGGCAAGTGTGTGGTGTAGATTGGGGACATGTGTGTGTGGGTCCCACAAACCACATGTCCCACACAAACTTGAGACATGTGGCTCAAAAACGGCAATGATGGACAAGTGGCTAGCCATTTGTCCCACCATTTCGGCCCACATGGCCACCTAAGGGGTGACACGTGTCGCCCTCCTATTCGTCCAAAATATTTCATCTTCCGTAAATATCCACAATGTCCAAAATCTCGAAAACAAAGTGGGCCCCACAAAATCAGAATTTCTCCCGGGCCCCACGTGACCAATTCCTAAATAAAATTCCATAATTCTCTAATATTCCAAGAAGTCCGAATACCAACTGGGAATCCACCCCATTAACGAACCTTTTTCCTTCACAAAATCCGGAAACTCTTCCGTCGAAAAATCACATCTTTCTTCCTTTCCAATTTTAATGTCGTATTCTCGTACGTACGTCCTCATATACATACCCTGGAACTACGGGGTGTAACATTCTTCCCCCCTTAGAAACATTCATCCCGAATGTTCCTTCTAAGTCTCAAAACATACATGCGCCGGTATAGTCTTCACTACTATACTTACAAAACCAATTATGCCACACCTTGCCATAATATAACACATGCGCAAAACTCCAATCCAAGCCAACGAGGAATCACCTTCTAACGTGTATAACAACACTAAAGCTTCCACCCATGGTCTAAAGGATACTTTCTTCACCTCGCTACTTCACAAAATGATCACTTCCCTTCTCTTAACACATGTTCACTTCTTCCCTTACTCGTCGTACCCTTCTCGAACACCCGAACTCTTTCTAGTACACATACCACACTTCCGTCATTGCTTCAGTTTTCAATACCTTGGAGTTACCACCTCCAAACTTGGTCATTACGCTAGCTTCAATTTCCTTTAAGGCCATTCCCGGCCTTCACGATCCGACTCTGGTCGAACGCATTCACTAACTCGTACAATGGTTACCTAGACTTGGGCCTAGCACCTACGTGACCCTACCACCTAGCGGGACCACCACAAATTTACCTCACCTCATTCCGGGCTGCGGGTTGACCCGCGATCTTGCCTCAATCCGACCCATTTCGTACTAAACTCTTGTTCCCCCTTCGGAATAATCTTACTATTTCATGTTATGAAAGCTACCACTTCCATCTCATACCACCCATGGAATTATCACACAAAATTCAGTTCACGCATACCAAGTACTTGACAAAGATCACCCGGCAAATCTTTTACTCATGACGGCCTTACATCTAAGGTCCCAACTGTTATAAATTCTATGGTTCACAATTGTCTCATCCCCAGACTTACCCTTTTCACTAACCAGGCTTCTAAATCACATTTTATCACAATGCTATCCGAACATAACACTTAACACATCATCATATCATCAATACATACTAGTCTCTAGAGGGTTAAGGATATACCTGAAAATCAAATAGGCGGTTCAAAGGACCGCTAAAACTGGGAACTTCCACCACGACCTCTGTCGTGGCCTGCCGGTGTATGAACATCCTGCCTAGCTATTGAAGGCGAAGAACCCGCAACTGATCCCGTAGTCTGTGCTATCACACCAGTGCCACCTTTGGTCGGACAGTCTCTCGCCAAATGGCCCTGTTGGCCGCAAAGCATAACAAGCGGTCGAAGTAGTACGACACTCCACAACATGGAATCTATTACAGCGACCACACCGAGGCAAGGGTGGCTTCCCCTGGCTACTACCCTCGAGCATCTGTGACCCTGCAGTCCTGGAGCCCTGACCTGCTCCCGAATATCCCCGGTGATCAAACCTCCTGCTAGAAGACTGGGAAGGGGCACTCTGTGTCGGCTGAAATGTTGACCTAGCTCGCCGCGAGGCCGTCGCCTCGAAAGTTACCAGGACCACTTGTCTTGGCCTCTTATGTTGATCCCGTCCCTACGTTCTCAATCCCTCGCATAAGCTCAGATACGGCAATGTCCATGCCCGGCTGAAGAGCTACTCTTGTACAACTCTCTGCTAGATAATCGTCAAGTCATGTGACATAACGGTGCACTCTATCCTCCATGTCTGCCACTAAAGCGGGGATATAACGAGCCAACGAGTCAAACTCTACACTGTATTCCCGAACCGTCCGCCCGTTCTGCTTCAACATCATAAATCTATCTGCCCGAGCTCTCCTCATCTGAGAGGGCAAGAAGTGTGTAAGAAATGCCTCTGAGAACTCGTTCCAACCAGCTGGAAGCGCATGCTCTCCCCGGGATAGTTCCCATGAATCAAACCAGTCGACTGCAGTATCACGCAGCAGATGTGAACCCAATACCACCGACTTTGTATCTGAGGCCTTGATCACTTTCATGATCCGCCAGAATCGTCGAATAAATTCACGGGATCTTCCTCGCCTCGATCCATAGAACTCTGGTGGACTGCAACTCAAGAAGTCCCGAAGTCTCAAACTATCGTATCTCGGGTGAACTGCTGGTACTACCGGAACCTCCGACTCTCGTCTGTCCTCATTCCTAGCCACAAGTCTAGCTAGCAACTGGGCTATCTCCTTGTAACTCATATCCTCGGCTCTTGGTCGTGGAACTGGAGACTCAGGTATCGTGGTCTCAGTAGCTACTGCTACTGCTCTAAACTCTCCTGGGCTAGCAGCGTCGCAGAACTCCCCATCTGAAGTACCACCTTAGGTAAAGACTGGGCATGTGCCCTGGTAACCCTCTGTGCTCTACTCGCAGCTCCCTCTGCTGCCTTGCCCTTCTGGGCTCTGGTTGCCTTGCGTAGAGGCATAACTGCTAAAAAGAATACGTCAGAGGGAATCCAACTTATAACACATCTCTAAGGCACGATCTCAGAGTGAGAAGAATAGAAACCAATCCTAAATATCCTATAGCCTCCTGATTATAGGTGTGGTGCACAACACGCCGATAATCAATACTCTACTAGATACGGTCTGTAGACACTTTCCGAGGATTAACTGCTCTGATACCACTTTTGTCACGACCCGACCTCGGGCCCGCGACTGGTGTCTTACCCCGGGCACCCTAGTGATACAACATCAGATAAAATCAACGGAAATAAAAACTTAAACATGAAACAAGATATAAAATAAAAAACAGGCTAACCAAAACGGTCACCTTTCTGTATATATACAAAATCTGAACAGTTACATCCTTTACAATCCTGCCCATAATAGTACTACAGACCTCTAAGAGTTTTATAACAACAACGACGGGACAGGGCCCCGCCATACCCCTGAATTTACAAGAACCTACAATCTCAGGGAATCATACCAAAAGATAAGCCTCCGGAGAAACGGAGCTTCCCAAAATGCTGATATGTGATCCTAAGAGCGAGGATCAACAACCGGTGTACCTCTACCTGCGGTATGAACGCAGCCCCCCGAAGGAGGTCAGTACGACAGGTACCAAGTATGTGAAACTGAAAATACTGTAATGAAATCATAACAGTCTATATAAAACAGGAGACATGTATGATAACCAAACTACAGTGCACCATATATAAACCGTCATGTCAAGTCAGGGACTCACGCCCTGAAAGTCATCACTCATGCCCGTGGAATTCCTTCCTCACTGTCGGCAGTCTATGACATAAATCATACTCATGTGACGCGCCCGTGGCATCTTACCTCACTGTCGGCGTACACATATACAATACATATATATATATATATAACATGCCATCGGCATCCCTCCTCGTGGGTACATGTCTTCATGGGGAACTCATCAATGGAGTAATGATCGTACATAACGTGCCCCCGGAATCCCTCATCGTGGGTGTAGGTCTTCATGGGGAGCTAGCCCATGGAGTAATAATATAACATGCCCCCGGAATCCCTCATCGTGGGTACATGTCTACACGGGGAGCTAGCCCATGGAGTAGAAATATAACATGGTCGCATGCCCCGGCATCCCTCATCGTATAAGCATGGCCAAGATCAATCACAATGGAAGCATACCCGTGGAATCCTCCGTCACTGCCGGTACGTCTAAGTAAATTCACAATGGGGGAGGTGCTGCCGAATTTTCTGTAGAATAAGGAATCTTGTATCTAGAATTATTTTACGAAGAGATCTAGAAGTTAATAGATGTTTTATGACCATTATAGGTTGAAGTACTACGAGTAGCGTATTCTACTTGAAGGGTGGAAAAGGCTAGCAGGATTATAGTACTGTGGAGCGTTTTGCTAATTGTCGATAATCGTCGCGAGGTATGTGAACCTCTTCCTGTCATTTCTAGCATGATATTTGTGAAATATATTTAGTGAGGTAGACGCACGTGTGTTTAAAGGAAGTTGATTTTCCTTTTGTGTCCTTGACTTGATTCCAAAGTTAAGTGACTTGTTATGAAATATTAAGGACTTAAATTATGTTAAAAAATTGTAAAACCTCACTCATGAGTAATGGGTGTGTGGTCTTTTAAAAAATAAAGTTATCTTGATTTCGAAAATAAGAATGGTTTTATCATTGGATTTAAAATGATAACTTGACTTATAAACAACTTGATTTTGGGAAAGGAGAAGTAACTTGATTTAAAGGTATAGGTTACTTGTTTTTAAAAGAGTAAGACCCTTGGTTTAAAAAGTATATTGCTACTTGACTTTAAAAAGGAAAAAGTGCCTTTGTTTTAAAGGAAGGTATGGTTTTGTCTTTAAATGGTTTAAAAAAAAAAGGAAGGCACACTTTTGTCTTAAGATTGGTTTAAAAAGAAGGTATGGAAATTGTTTTGGTTTTACATTGATGTCTTTTGACTTGAGTTTTAAATAATAAGAATCTTGAAGTATTTCAAAAGAGTTATGAATCATTTTTGAAAGAAAAGAAATACTTGGTTTTAAAAGCTTAAGTGTTATACTAGCTTTATGGGAAGTTAGGTATAACGACTTAAGAAAGATAAAAGGAACGGTTTACTTATTTGTTTATGAAAGTCTTGTATTGATTTCTGGAAAGTGTAGTAAGATGGTTTGATAAGTAAACATGTTATGATGCTACGTGTGTTAGTGTCTTGTGATGTTTGTGTAAGGGGGTTATTCTTGTTGTGCTTACGTTGTTAAACGATAAGCCCGTTGTACTGCTATTATATCACATACCCCCCTGACTTGTTATGATGCCGAGGACTTGCCACCCTCGATGCGAGGTATACCTCATGCGGTCTGTGTGACTATGCGGAGCTGCGGGAGTTCCAGGATGATCACTCCGGGTGTGTTACCCGATGCGAGGAATACCTCATGCGGTCTGTGTGACTATGATGCGAGGAATACCTCATGCGGTCTGTGTGACTATGCGGACTGCGGGAGTCCAGGATGACGTCGCGGGTTAGCTACCCCGTCACGAGGAATACCTATGCGGTGCATGTGACTATGCGATCGCGGAGTTCGGATTAGGCACGCATAATGATACTATGGGCGATTGGCCTTGCTTCGATCATTAGCGGCCTAGAAAAGACCAGTTACGTTTTATCTATTTTGCTCTTGTTTATGTTGTGGCACTATGTGCAGTTTAATTGGTTGTTCGTACGTATTTGTAATTGGTTTTAAAATGTTATGATTTGATTTCGATTTACGATTTCATACTTGGTACTACTGTTATCTTGACCTCCTTCGGGTCGATTCATGCCGCAGGTAGAGGTACACCAGTCGTCGATCCTCGCTCATAGGATCACAGTTCATCGTTTTGGGAAGCTCCGTTTCTCCGGAGGCTTATCTTTGGTATAGTCCCCTGTCGTTGTAGGTACTTACATTCAGGGGTATGGCGGGGCCCTGTCCCGTCGTTGTTGTTAACATTCTTAGAGGTCTGTAGTACTGTTGTGGGCAAGGTTTGTAAAAGGGATGTAACTGTTCAAGTTTTTATTTATATACAGAAAGGTAACCGTTTTGGTTAGCCTGTTTTCTTATTTCGACGGAAAAGTTTCCGGATTTTGTGAAGGAAAAATGTTCGTTAAAGGGAATTGGATTCCCAGATTTGGTATTCGGACTTTTTGGAATATTTGAGAATTATGGAATTTTATTTCCGGAATTGGTCACGTGAGGCCCACGTGAGGAATTTACGATTTGTGGGGCCCACTTTATTTTCGTATTTTTGGCATTGCGGATATTTTCGGAAGATGAAATATTTTGGACGATTAGGGGGGCGACACGTGTCACCCCCATGTGGCCATATGGCCATGTGGCCGAATTGTAGATGTACACCTAGCCTTGGACGTTTTATTGGGGGACAAGTGGCAAGCCACTTGTCCCATTTTTGTGGTAGCCAAATGGTTGGCCAACTACCCACACACATGTACCCCATCCTCACCTTACATTTTCTTTAATCCTAGCCATTGATTTATCTATAAATACCCCTTTGTTGCAAGACTTATTCTTCATCCACTTAAGAGTTTCCAAGGCAAAATTTTCCCTCCCTCCTTGTGTTGTTCTCGTCCAACACCCATCCTTTGTGTAGAAAAATACTTCAAGTATTGTTGTATTATCCCAAATACCTTAGCCTAGTATTCCTAGTAGTTTTCCAAAATTATTTCAAATATTAAGAGCCCGGAAATACTACTTTATTCCTAGTCGCAAAATGAAGCCCTAGAAAAATCTTCATAGCTTAGATGAAGTGTTAAGAGAAGTTGTTTGGGAACTTCTAAGGGTTGCTTGGAGCGGGCTGGAGCGTCAGGAATTGGAGCTAAACGTTGCTCAGGATCGACTTATATCTTGGATAATTTTGGGCTTATCGAGGTAATGATCTTTATCCCCCTATTGTAATTGGAAATTACATGTTGTAGTAGTTAATAATTGAGTATAAGATATATTGGAAGAATCAGTATAAAGAATTGAACTGTATTTACATTGGACTGTATTCTGATGAACTTGTAGTATTATTGTGGAGTAGAATTGTACACGTCCGGTTAGACGTGTAACCCCCCCTGGAATTGTTGGTTTGGTAGCAGGCCTCGTTAGAGGAGGAGATTTATGTGGTTGCGGGGGGGGAGGTGCTGCCGAATTTTCCGTAGAATAAGGAATCTTGTATCTAGAATTATTTTACAAAGAGATCTAGAAGTTAATAGACGTTTTATGACCATTATAGGTTGAAGTACTACGAGTAGCGTATTCTACTTGAAGGGTGGAAAAGGCTAGCAGGATTATAGTACAGTGGAGCGTTTTTCTAATTGTTGATAATCGTCGCGAGGTATGTGAACCTCTTCCTATCCTTTCTAGCATGACATTTGTGAAATATATTTAGTGCGGTAGACGCACGTGTGTTTAAAGGAAGTTGATTTTCCTTTTGTGTCCTTGACTTGATTCCAAAGTTAAGTGACTTGTTATGAAATATTAAGGACTTAAATTATGTTAAAAAGTTGTAAAACCTCACTCATGAGTAATGGGTGTGTGGTCTTTTAAAAAATAAAGTTATCTTGATTTCGAAAATAAGAATGGTTTTATCATTGGATTTAAAATGATAACTTGACTTATAAACAACTTGATTTTGGGAAAGGAGAAGTAACTTGATTTAAAGTTATAGGTTACTTGTTTTTAAAAGAGTAAGACCCTTGGTTTAAAAAGTATATTGCTACTTGACTTTAAAAAGGAAAAAGTGCCTTTGTTTTAAAGGAAGGTATGGTTTTGTCTTAAAATGGTTTAAAAAAAAAAGGAAGGCACACTTTTGTCTTAAGATTGGTTTAAAAAGAAGGTATGGAAATTGTTTTGGTTTTACTTTGATGTCTTTTGACTTGAGTTTTAAATAATAAGAATCTTGAAGTATTTCAAAAGAGTTATGAATCATTTTTGAAAGAAAAGAAATACTTGGTTTTAAAAGCTTAAGTGTTATACTAGCTTTATGGGAAGTTAGGTATAACGACTTAAGAAAGATAAAAGGAACGGTTTACTTATTTGTTTATGAAAGTCTTGTATTGATTTCTGGAAAGTGTAGTAAGATGGTTTGATAAGTAAACATGTTATGATGCTACGTGTGTTAGTGTCTTGTGATGTTTGTGTAAGGGGGTTATTCTTGTTGTGCTTACGTTGTTAAACGATAAGCCCGTTGTACTGCTATTATATCACATACCCCCCTGACTTGTTATGATGCCGAGTACTTTCCACCCTCGATGCGAGGTATACCTCATGCGATGCAATGTGACTACGCGAGTCGCGGAGTTCGGGATGATCACTCGGTGTGCTGCCGACGCGAGAATACCTCATGCGATGCATTCGACTATGATGCGAGGAATACCTCATGCGATGCAAGTGACTATGCGATGCGGAGTCGAGATGATGTCGCGGTTAGCTACCCCGATGCGAGGAATACCTCATGCGGAGTGCGACCTATGCGATCGCGGAGTTCGAGATTAGGCACGCATAATGATACTATGGGCGATTAGCCTTGCTTCGATCATTAGCGGCCTAGAAAAGACCGATTCGTTTTATCTATTTTGCTCTTGTTTATGTTGGCACTATGTGCGATTTAATTGGTTGTTAAATGCGTATTTGTAATTGGTTTTAAAATGTTATGATTTGATTTGATTTACGATTTCACATACTGTACTGTACTTGACCTCCTTCGAAGGCCGTTCATGCCGCGGTAGAGGTACACGATCGTCGATCCTCGCTCATAGGATCACAGTCAGCGTTTGGGAAGCTCCGTTTCTCGGAGGCTTATCTTTGGTATAGTCCTGTCATTGTAGGTACTTACATTCGAGGGTATGGCGGCCACTGTCCGTCGTTGTTATTAACATTCTTAAGTGCAGAGTAATCTTTTGTGGGCAAGGTTTGTAAAAGGGATGTAACTGTTCAAGTTTTTATTTATATACAGAAAGGTAACCGTTTTGGTTAGCCTGTTTTCTTATTTCACTGTTTTTCTTTATGAGTTTTTATTTCTGCTGATTATCTCTGATGTTGTATCACTAGGGTGCCCGGGGTAAGGCACCAGTCGCGGGCCCGGGTTCGGGTCGTGACAAAAGTGGTATCAGAGCAGTTAATCCTCGGAAAGTGTCTACAGACCGTATCTAGTAGAGTCTTGATTATCGGTGTGTTGTGCACCACACCTATAATCAGGAGGCTGCAGGATATTTAGGATTGGTTTCCATTATCCTCACTCTGAGATCGTGCCTTAGAGCTGTGTTATAAGTGGGACTCCCTCTGACGTATTCTTTTCACCCGTTATGCCTCTACGCAAGGCAACCAGAGCCCAGGAGGGCAAGGCAGCAGATGGAGCTGCGAGTAGAGCACAGAGGGTTACGAGGCACGAGCCCGATCATTATCCGAGACTCGCTTCATTCGAGGAGTTCTGCGGCGCCGCTAGCCCCGTGAGAGTTTAGGCGATGGCGGTAGCTACTGAGACCACGATACCTGAGCCTCTAGTCCCACGGCCAGGAACAGAGGATATGAGTTACAAGGAGATGGCCCAGTTACTAGCTAGTCTGGTGGCTGGGAATGAGGAGAGACGGGGCCGTGGTTCCGCAGCATGAGTTCACCCTAGATCCGATAGTTTTGAGACTTCGAGTTCTTGAGTTGCACCACCCGAGTCCTATGGATTGAGGATCGGCGAAGATCATCGTGAGTTTATTCGACGATTGCGTGGATCATGAAAGTGATCAAGACCTCAGAGGCATTTCTTACACACTTCTTGCCCTCGCAGATGAGGAGAGCTCGGGCAGATAGATTTATGAGGTTGAGGCAGAACGGGTGGACGATTCGTGAATACAGTATAGAGTTTGACTTATTGGCTCGTTATGTCCCCGCGTTAGTGGCAGACATGGAGGATAGAGTGCACCGATATATCACAGGACATGACGATTATCTAGCAGAGAGTGTACAAGTAGCTCTTGATCGGACATGGACATTGCGTCTGAGCTTACGCGCAGCAGACTGAGGAACGTGGAGATCGACGGATTAACCAAGATCAGCAGAAGAGGGCCAGAACAGCAGGGTCCTTTGGTAACTTTCGAGGCGGACCTTCTCAGCAGCAGATTGGTTATGCGCTTCCGCCAGTACAGAGTGGTCCTCCACGGACTTCAGGACGTTCGGGGTATTAGGAGTTGGTCAGAACTCCAGGGTTTCTGATTCACAGATTTGCATAGGTTCTAGCCAGCCAGATTCAGTTTTCCCTCAGTGTTCACTATGTGGTAGACGTCATCCCAGAAATGTCGCTTTTTACTAATCTTGTTTTACCAGCCGCCGCCGTGTGAGGAGAGAATGTCGATGGGAGGATACGGTGGGATGACTTAGCCTACCAAGTCGATTCTGGATTCTGGTTCGAGAGGAAGGGGTGTTAGCCAGAGGAGGCCACCCCCACCTCGGTATGGCCGTTACGGTAGGTGTTCTTATGGGGAGTGTCGTACTACTTAGATAGCTTGTTAGGCTTGCGGCCAGCAGGGCTATTTTACGAGAAATTGTCCGAACAGAGGTGGCGCGGATGTTACGACGCAGCCTTCGGGATCAGTGGCTGGTTCATCACCGTCTGTAGTTATGCGCCCAGCAGAGCAGGATTTGATTAGAGCGACAAAGGGAAAGTGAGGCGAGAATTACAGAGATATCTTGACCTTAAGAGACTTGTTTAGTCGTTATGGTAGATACATGTGAGTGCTATGTTCGGGTAGCATTGTGTAAGTTGTGATTAGAAAACATGGGTAGTTGAAAAGGGTAAGTCTGGGGACGAGAAAATGGGGAGCCTTAGAATTTATAACAGTTGGGACCTTGGATGCAAGGCCGTCTTGAGTGGATGATTTTACGGTTGGTCTTTGTCGAAGTACTCGGTATAAGTGGTGTATTTGTGTGATAATTCCATGGGTAGTGTGAGATGGAAGTGGTAGCTTTCATGACGTGAACTGGTAAGATTGTTCCGACGGGAGCGAGTTTAGTACGAAGTGGGTCGGGTTGAGGCCATATCGCGAGTCAACCCGCAGCCCGGAATGTGGTGGGGTCAGTTTGAGGTGGTCCCGCTAGATGATAGGGTCACGAGGGTGTTAAGCCCAAGTTAGGTAACCATCGTACGAGTTTGTGGATGCGTTCGACCAGTAGCCGGGCCGATGAGGTCGGCCCATCTTGTCTTTCAGTTAGGACTGTTTACTCGGCGGAGGGTTATGCGAGATGTTATCAGGAAGGTTGTAAGGCTGCACGGGGTTCCTACTTTTATTTTATGGCAGGCAGTGGAGCCCAGTTTATGGATATTTCTTTTTCGAGAGGTTTTACCAGGCGGGGTTAGGAACTCATGTGAGTCTCGATGTGCATTCACCCTCGCCGACGGACGAACGACGATTTTATCCGCATTTGAGGTCGAATTACGGTCTGTTTTGATTTCAGGGGTAGCTGTGAGGATTATTTTGCCTCTTGTTGAGTGAGTATTATATATCTACCATTTCAGTATTCGGATGGTGCCTTATGAAGCCTTGTATGGGCGGAAGTGTAGGTTGTCGGTCGATTGGTTCGAGGTTGGCAAGGTTCAGATAGTTGGTCCCTACTTGATTCAGCAGGATGTGGGTAATGTGAAGCTTATCCAGAAGAGGTTTTTAGCAGCTCAGAGTCAACAGGAGTCATGCGGGTAATCGGCGTCGACACTTGGAGTTCAGGTTGACGGTGGGTCTTCTTGAAGGTACCACCCCGGAAGGGTGTGACGAGATTTGGAAAGCAGGGGAAACTTAGCCCGAGGTGCATTTTCAGATCGTTGTAGAATAGGCCAGGTTGCCTATAAGTTAGCACTGCCGTCCGACTTAGGAGACAGTACGTCCGGTCCCCCAGGTTGCTATGTTTCGAAAGAGTATCGGAGATCCATCCAGAGTGTTCCCAGTTAATGATGACCAAGTTAGAGATAGTAACCCCGAGATTTTGGAAACTGAAGCAATGACAGAAATGTGGTACGTATAGTAGGAAGAGTTCGAGTGTACGAGGAAGGTACGACGAGTAAGAAAAGAGACTAAGATATGTTAAGGAGATGGAAGTGTCCTTTTTATAAGTGAAGATGGGAAGAAAGTATCCTTTGGACCATGGGTGGAAGCTTTAGTGTTGTTATACACGTTGGAGGTGGTTCTTCGTTGACTCGGATGTGAGTTTTGCGCGTATGTTGTATTATGGCCATGTGTGGCATAATTGGTTTCGTAAGCACAATAGGGAAGACTATACCGGCAGGTATGTTTGGAGGCTTAGAAGGAACATTCGGGACGAATGTTTCTAAGGGGGGAAGAATGTTACACCCCGTAGTTCCAGAGTATGTATATGAGGACGTACGTACGTAAATACGACATAAATTGGAAAGGAAGAAAGATGTGATTTTTCGACGGAAAAGTTTCCGGATTTTGTGAAGGAAAAATGTTCGTTAAAGGGAATTGGATTCCCAGATTTGGTATTCGGACTTTTTGGAATATTTGAGAATTATGGAATTTTATTTCCGGAATTGGTCACGTGGGGCCCACGGGAGGAATTTACGGTTTGTGGGGCCCACTTTATTTTCGTATTTTTGGCATTGCGGATATTTTCGGAAGATGAAATATTTTGGACGAGTAGGGGGGCGACACGTGTCACCCCCATGTGGCCATGTGGCCATGTGGCCGAATTGTAGATGGACACCTAGCCTTGGACGTTTTATTGGGGGACAAGTGGCAAGCCACTTGTCCCATTTTTGTGGTAGCCAAATGGTTGGCCAACTACCCACACACATGTACCCCATCCTCACCTTACATTTTCTTTAATCCTAGCCATTGATTTATCTATAAATACCCCTTTGTTGCAAGACTTATTCTTCATCCACTTAAGAGTTTCCAAGGCAAAATTCTCCCTCCCTCCTTGTGTTGTTCTCGTCCAACACCCCTCCTTTGTGTAGAAAAATACTTCAAGTATTGTTGTATTATCCCAAATACCTTAGCCTAGTATTCCTAGTAGTTTTCCAAAGTTATTTCAAATATTAAGAGCCCGGAAATACTATTTTATTCCTAGTCGCAAAATGAAGCCCTAGAAAAATCTTCATAGCTTAGATGAAGTGTTAAGAGAAGTTTTTTGGGAACTTCTAAGGGTTGCTTGGAGCGGGTTGGAGCGTCAGGAATTGGAGCTAAACGTTGCTCAGGATCGACTTATATCTTGGATAATTTTGGGCTTATCGAGGTAATGATCTTTATCCCCCTATTGTAATTGGAAATTACATGTTGTAGTAGTTAATAATTGAGTATAAGATATATTGGAAGAATCAGTATAAAGAATTGAACTGTATTTACATTGACAGTATTCTGATGACTTGTAGTATTATTGTGGAGTAGAATTGTACACGCCCAGGTTAGGCGTGTAACCCCCGAATTGTTGGTTTGGTAGCGTGCCACGTTAGAGGAGGAGATTTATGGTCATTTGCGGGGAGGTGTTGCGAATTTTCCGTAGAATAAGGAATCTTGTATCTAGAATTATTTTACGAAGAGATCTAGAAGTTAATAGACGTTTTATGACCATTATAGGTTGAAGTACTACGAGTAGCGTATTCTACTTGAAGGGTGGAAAAGGCTAGCAGGATTATAGTACAGTGGAGCGTTTTGCTAATTGTCGATAATCGTCGCGAGGTATGTGAACCTCTTCCTATCCTTTCTAGCATGATATTTGTGAAATATATTTCTCGCGTAGACGACGCGTGTGTTTAAAGGAAGTTGATTTTCCTTTTGTGTCCTTGACTTGATTCCAAAGTTAAGTGACTTGTTATGAAATATTAAGGACTTAAATTATGTTAAAAAGTTGTAAAACCTCACTCATGAGTAATGGGTGTGTGGTCTTTTAAAAAATAAAGTTATCTTGATTTCGAAAATAAGAATGGTTTTATCATTGGATTTAAAATGATAACTTGACTTATAAACAACTTGATTTTGGGAAAGGAGAAGTAACTTGATTTAAAGGTATAGGTTACTTGTTTTTAAAAGAGTAAGACCCTTGGTTTAAAAAGTATATTGCTACTTGACTTTAAAAAGGAAAAAGTGCCTTTGTTTTAAAGGAAGGTATGGTTTTGACTTAAAATGGTTTAAAACAAAATGGAAGGCACACTTTTGTCTTAAGATTGGTTTAAAAAGAAGGTATGGAAATTGTTTTGGTTTTACTTTGATGTCTTTTGACTTGAGTTTTAAATAATAAGAATCTTGAAGTATTTCAAAAGAGTTATGAATCATTTTTGAAAGAAAAGAAATACTTGGTTTTAAAAGCTTAAGTGTTATACTAACTTTATGGGAAGTTAGGTATAACGACTTAAGAAAGATAAAAGGAACAGTTTACTTATTTGTTTATGAAAGTCTTGTATTGATTTCTGGAAAGTGTAGTAAGATGGTTTGATAAGTAAACATGTTATGATGCTACGTGTGTTAGTGTCTTGTGATGTTTGTGTAAGGGGGTTATTCTTGTTGTGCTTACGTTGTTAAACGATAAGCCTGTTGTACTGCTATTATATCACATACCCCCCTGACTTGTTATGATGCCGAGGACTTGCCACCCTCGATGCGAGGTATACCTCATGCGGTCTGTGTGACTATGCGGAGCTGCGGGAGTTCCAGGATGATCACTCCGGGTGTGTTACCCGATGCGAGGAATACCTCATGCGGTCTGTGTGACTATGATGCGAGGAATACCTCATGCGTCTCAATGTGACTATGCGGTCGCGAGTCGAGAGGATGTCGCGGGTTTGCTACCCCGATGCGAGGAATACCTCATGCGGGTCTGTGTGACCTATGCGGACTGCGGGAGTTCCAGGATTAGGCACGCATAATGATACTATGGGCGATTGGCCTTGCTTCGATCATTAGCGGCCTAGAAAAGACCAGTTACGTTATATCTATTTTGCTCTTGTTTATGTTGTGGCACTATGTGCAGTTTAATTGGTTGTTCGTACGTATTTGTAATTGGTTTTAAAATGTTATGATTTGATTTCAGTACTTTACAGTTTCACATACTTGGTACCTGTTGTACTGACCTCCTTCGGGGGGCTGCGTTCATGCCGCAGGTAGAGGTACACCAGTCGTCGATCCTCGCTCATAGGATCACAGTTCAGCGTTTTGGGAAGCTCCGTTTCTCCGGAGGCTTATCTTTGGTATAGTCCCCTGTCGTTGTAGGTACTTACATTCAGGGGTATGGCGGGGCCCTGTCCCGTCGTTGTTGTTATAACATTCTTAGAGGTCTGTAGTACTGTTGTGGGCAAGGTTTGTAAAAGGGATGTAACTGTTCAAGTTTTTATTTATATACAGAATGGTAACCGTTTTGGTTAGCCTGTTTTCTTATTTCACTGTTTATCTTTATGAGTTTTTATTTCCGCTGATTATCTCTGATGTTGTATCACTAGGGTGCCCGGGGTAAGTCACCAGTCGCGGGCCCGGGTTCGGGTCGTGACACCAAGACAATACCATGCCTTCAATTCCTCAAGTCTCTTTTCTTTTAGAAATCAAGTTCCTTACTTTGGAATTTAAGAAAATTAACACTTGTTTATAATGATTCTTATTAAAGCAGCCATGATCTATAAAATGTAATACAATTTTGTCTTATCTTAGCTTCTATGCAGATGGAGGATTCTACTTGTTTTAATATAATTATTTGTCATTACATTTTCCTTTATTAACGCTGCAATGGCTTGTTCGATACTTATTCCCATTTCCGAAATCAATATAACTTATTCTTTTACCTACATAAAGTCGTTATAACTGACTTCCCATAAAGTCATTATAACACTTTATGTTTTAAACCAGCCAAATTCGTTTAGCACACGTACGTCTACCGTACTACATAGTTCACAACAATCATGCTAGAAAGTATAGGAAGAGGTTCACATACCTCGCGACGATTATCGACAAATAGCAAAATGCTCCAAAGTACTATACCCTTGCTAGCCTTTTCCACCCTTCAAGTAGAATACGCTACTCGTAGTACTTCAACCTATAATGGTGATAAAACGTCTATTAACTTCTAGATCTCTTCGTAGAACATTTCTAAGTACAAGGTTCCTTATTCTACGGAAAATTCGGCAGCAACCCCCCCCCCCCCTGCAACTACTTACCACCACCTCTTTCAAGGCTCGATAGCAATATCCAACAACTCAAAGGGGGTTACACGCCTACTGGACGTGTACAAAACTGCCCCACAGTAATACTACACAAGTCTACTGTAAATACAGTCCAATGTAAATACAGTTCAATTCTTTTCAATATTCATTCTACATATAGTATACTCAACTATACATTACTACAACATGTAATCTCCAATTACAGTAGGGGGATAAAGATCATTACCTCGATAAGCTCAAAATTATCCAAGATTTATAAGTCGATCCTGAGCAACGTTTAGCTCCTATTCCTTACGCTCCAATCCGCTCCAAGCAACCCTTAGAAGTTTCTAAACAACTTCTCTTCAAGATTCGACTCCAAAAAGTGAAGAACACTCTAGGTTCCAAATTTACAAGTTTCGGCCAAGGGGTTTCTTTTAGGCTAGGGGTGTGAAATCTTTTCTAACACTTGGTTTACAATCTTCCTAACACCTTAAGGAAGAACACTTAAAACTTTAAGAATTTTTGGACAACTTTAGCTCCAAAATCAGCCCATGGCCGAGAGCACAACAAGGAAGGGAGGGAGAATTTTGCCTTGGAAATCTCTAAGTGTGGATGAATAAAGTCTTGCAACAAGGGGGGTATTTATAGATAAATCAAGGGCTAGGATCAAGGCAAGTGTGTGGTGTAGATTGGGGACATGTGTGTGTGGGTCCCACAAACCACATGTCCCACACAAACTTGAGACATGTGGCTTGCCACATGTCTCTCAAAAATGGCAATGATGGACAAGTGGCTAGCCACTTGTCCCACCATTTCGGCCCACATGGCCACCTAAGGGGGTGACACATGTCGCCCTCCTATTCGTCCAAAATATTTCATCTTCCGTAAATATCCACAATGTCCAAAATCTTGAAAACAAAGTGGGCCCCACAAAACCGTAAATTTCTCCCGTGGGCCCCACGTGACCAATTCCGGAAATAAAATTCCATAATTCTCTAATATTCCAAGAAGTCCGAATACCAAATCTGGGAATCCAATTCCCATTAACGAACCTTTTTCATTCACAAAATCCGGAAACTTTTCCGTCGAAAAATCACATCTTTCTTCCTTTCCAATTTTATTGTCGTATTCTCGTACGTACGTCCTCATATACATACCCTGAAACTACGGGGTATAACACGCGTAGCCTTCTCACTCGAGTAGACCGCTCGGGAACCATTGTGTCTAGTAATCAAATTTTAGAAAATTTAAGATAGAGTTATACCGCCCTCTTTATTTTAAGTCATGCATGCATACACCCTAGGCGGGTCGATCCTTGGTATCGTCTCCACAATTAGGAAATCCTCCAAATTGTCGTTGGGTTTCACAACCCGTCGACCAATAAGCATATGTGTGTAGCGTGATAATGATAGACGGATCCAAGCCTGGTCATGACACGCCGAAATTGGAAAAAGTGCACCGTCATTTGGTCGTCATTTCCAACAAAACATTGCAGTTTAACGGCTTGGACTTATTTATCATAATCTCGCATATTTGACGTTTAGGCCGACGTCTGGCATAAGAGAGGTCCCATGCATATTAGGGCGCGCACTTGATTTGCTTGCTTTTGTTTACTATTGTTGTCGCTAGCAATTTTGCACATATTATTTAATGCAATAATTACCCTTTTGTGATTCTGGGCTCGAGCATTTGCATTTTTGCACTTTTTGCTATCACATTGCAATCAGGACTTCTACTGCGTAAATCACTCTTGAATAGCGCGACTTGGACTTTGTGAAGCATCAACCACCAGTCCGGTCGAACCAATCAGAGGAGTCTTTAACTATATTGTCACACCTCTGCATTTTTATTATTTTGTCATTTTCCTACTCACCTATTTCTCATATTCTTTGCGAGAAGGTCGTCCTCGCAAACAGCCGAGGGCGGTCGGAAAAAGAAAAAAAAATTATCACAAGAATGAGCGGGAGTTATGTTGACTAATAGAAGTTAATTTATACCAGATTCAACGAGACATCGCTCTCAGTTCTTCTATATTTTGTATTTTTATACATATTTGCGAATTCAATTGATATGTTTAGTGTTGATTACATAGTTCTTTCATATCATGCATTTTACCATAATCATCTCGAACTACGCGTGTCTGATTCTCACCATACGGTGTGATACGTAGGCAACCCATCTAGGGTTCGACACCACACACAAAAAAAAAGGGACATACTTGGTTCACCCATTCATTGAATTTATCCAATCACGGACATTCATTATTGCATTTCAATCATTCTAGCACATACATTCATTCATGCATTTCATTCATTCTATCACAGGCATTCATTTTTTTTCATTACATTCTTTTTACTTTGCATTAGTTTTATATTGAACAATCATTTGTTTTGCGCAGCTTTTACTTTTGCATTTCTTTCATGAATGAATTCTTTTTAAATCATACGTTTTATAACATATCTGAACGAACTACGCACACCTGATTCTCGTCAAAGATGAGATACGTAGGCAGCCCTATTCGGGTTCGGTACCATTTATTCAAAAATACAAAAATATTTTATTCAAAAAGCATAAAATAAAATAAAAATTAAAAAACAAATACAAAAAGAAAGCTCTTTTAAGTATTATTGTTTGATTTGGTTGATACCAACACAGTTAGGAGTGTGCATAGGAAAGAACGAGTAATAATCAGTATGGGTGGACTTCGTGGTAAACCATAGATTCTTTTGGTACCTCTCACGCACACCTGTAATGACATTGTCTTGCATGCTTTCAAGATAAGAACGAAACCAACCTCATCGTTTCATGTGCATTGTGTGGTGAGTTTTAGAATAAGTTCAATTGCATTGTGATCTAGAACTTGGCCTGAATGTTTGTTGAGGCAAAATCCTGAGTAACACTCGGTGTAGGAAATGATTGTAGGCTTTCTTTGACCCGCTTGAGCCTTTTCAGCCTACCAAATAATATTATCCATAGTACACCCCTTTTGAGCCTAAAGCCTATTCTTTTGACAACCGCATATTACACCTATACCCTTTCTGAGTGCGTACGCACTATCCCTCTCTTGGCCCGACCTTCTTGAGCGATTTGGAAATGTGCAAGTGGCTGACAAAATTCTGCATCGAAGTTTGCAAAGACAAAAATTGTCAAAGTCCCAAAAGGGAAAAGAAAACACCAATGACGACTTCCCAAAAGAAGAAATCAAAAGCCCCAGCATTATAAAAAAATGAATGAAATGAGAGAATAACTTTGGAAAAAAGGGGGCTCCAAACGAAAGATTCAAAAAGAAGACAGTGCGGAAAAACTGGGACAAAAAAAAAAAAACAGGTCAGCATTAAAGCACACAAATATCAAGCACGGACATAGTCCAACGCTCGAGGAAGGATTAGTCACTTTTTACCCAAATGATATCCATCTCTTTCCCCAAACCTACATTACAAGCCCGTGACAAGCCCTACATGATCTTATACTGAGGGTTCTCACATTAGTGGATACTTACATGACGCCCAAGCCTATGGTATCACAATTGCATGCATTGAACATCTTTCTGAGTGTGAGTGTGTTTCTCTAAACGTCCCAAAATGTTATACCCCGTATTTCCAGAGTATGTACGTGAGGGAATACGTACAAAAGTGTAAGTCCTAAGTAGGCAAGGGACGAAAATTTGTGCACAACCCACGAAAAGAATTGTTTTCCGACGAAAAGTTTTCCGAACCTTGCGAAGGGAAAATTACGGTTGCGACATTTATAATTTTTGCGGATTTTTCCGAGAGATGAAATATTTTGGACCAACGAGAGGGCGACACTTGTCACCCTCAAGTGGATGGCAATTGAGGGGAGTTGTTGCCACGTTTTTGGTGTTTAAAAGATCTAAAACATTTGGTCAATGTTTGGTGAGATATTTGTGGAGTAGATGGATAAGGTACACTTGTGCAAATCTACACCCTCCACTTGCCCTCCACTTGCCTTAATCTTGGCCCTTGGTGGTCCTATAAATACCCCCCCTAAGTTGGAAGAATTCTTCATCCACAAAACATTTTCCAAGTCTCAAAATCCCTCCCCTCTCTTGTAGCTTCTCGTCCAAAGCCCTCTCCCCCCCCCCCCCCCCCTTTTAATTGATCTAGCCGAAACACCCCCTCCTTGGTAGAAAGTATTCTCCAAAGTATTGTTACTATTCCCAAATACCTTAGCCAATCCCTTGTAGTATTTCCAAAGTTACCTCTACACTTAGAGTCCGGAAAATACTACTATACTTCCTATTAGTCACTAAACGAAACCCTAGGAGAAACTTCATTATTGGTTGAAGTAGTAAGTAGAAGTTGTGTAGAAACTTCTAAGGGTTTCTTGGAGCGACTGAGCGTCTGATTAGGAGCTAAACCTTGCTCAGGATCGACATTTAAACTTGGATAATTTTGGACTTATCGAGGTAAATATCTTGTCCTTCTATTGTAATTGGAGATTACATACTGTAGTAGTATAGAAACGTGTATAAGATAACTAGAAGGATGGTTTAAAAGAAGAGAATTGAACTGAAATTACATCAGAAGAATATTAAGGAAGAATTGAGATTTCTTACATGGGATGTATTTATGAGACTTGAGTAGTTTGACGGGTAGGGAAATGCTGCCCAATTTTCCGTAGAATTAAGAACCCTCTGCTTAGAATAGTCTACAGAGTAGTCTAGACATTGATAGACGTATTTGACTATTATAGGTTGATTCTCTGCGCGCGACATATTCGACTTGGCAGGTGGATTTCGCCGAGGAGGTATGTGATTCTTCCTATCCTCTTGAGCATGATATTTTAAAATATATATATATAGTACGGTAGACGTACGTGTGTTAACTGAACATGGTTTTACTTGACGTCTTTTGACTTGAGTCTAAATAATAAGAATCTTGAAGTATTTCAAAAGAATTATGAATCATTTTTGAAAGAAGAGTAATACTTGGTTTTTAAATAAAAAGCTTAAGAGTTATACTAGCTTTATGCAAAGTTAGGTATAACGACTTAAGAAAGATAAAAGGAACGGTTTACTTATGTGTTTATAAAAGACTTGTATTGATTTCTGGAAAGTATAGTAAGATGGTTTGATGAGTAGACATATTATGATGTTATGTGTGTTATTATCTTGTAACGTTTGTATAAGAGGTTATTCTTATTGTGCTTATGTTGTTTAACGATATGTTGTTATGTTAGTATTATACCACTCACCTCTTGACATGATACCGGGGGTTAAGCTGTCCCCCGATGCGAGGGATGCCTCATGCGGGTCCAGGGGACCTATGCGGAGCTACGAGAGTTCCAGGTTAGTGTGCGGGGGAAATCCCTCATGCGGTCTATGTGGCCATGCGGACTACGAGAGTCCAGGACGATGCCGAGGAGTAGCTACCCTCGATGCGGGGAATACCTCATGCTGGCCTAGGTGGCCTATGCGGACTGCGGGAGTCCAGGATTAGGCATGCATAATGATACTATGGGCGATTGGCCTTGCTTCGATCATTCGCAGCCTAGAAAAGACCTGTTACAGTTTACCTATTATTGCTCTTGTTTGTGATGTGGCACTATGGCTGTTTCGTACATATTTGTAAAATTGGTTTTAAAATGATATGATTTCATTTAAAGTACTTTACAGTTTCACATACTTGGTACTTGTTGTACTGACCTCCTTCGGGGGGATGCGTTCATGCCGCAGGTAAAGGGAAGCAGGTAGCGGATCCTCAGTTTTAGGATCTTTTCTCTGGTGTCAGGAGCTCCATTTCTCCGGAGGCTCGACTTTTGGGTATGATCTCCCTGTTGTTGTAGATAGTTTTATACATTCAGGGTATGGCGGGGTCCTGTCCCGACATAGTTGTTTACTTCCTTAGAGGTCTGTAGTCCTGTTGTAAAGTTGAGATGTAACTGTTCACTGTTGATATGTATATATATGCCGAAAGGCAACTTTTTCTCGGATAACTGTTTCTCTTTTCATGTCTTGTTTTTATATTCCGTTGATTACTCTGATGTATGAATACTTGGGTGCCCGGGTAAGGCACCAGTCACGGGCCCCGGAACGGGTCGTGACAAAAGTGGTATCAGAGCAGTTAATCCTCGGAAAGTGTCTACAGACCGTATCTAGTAGAGTCTTGATTATCGGTATGTTGTGCACCATACCAATAATCAGGAGGCTATAGGATATTTAGGATTGGTTTCCATTCTTCTCACTCTGAGATCGTGCCTTAGAGCTGTGTTATAAGTTGGACCCCTCTAACTTATTCCTTTTCTGTATCAGTTATGCCTCCGCGCAAGGCAACCCGGGCCTAGAAGGGCAAGGCAGCCGAGGGAGCTGCTAGTAGGACACAGAGGGTCACGAGGGCCAGGCTCAGTCTATACATGAGGCGATACCTCAGACGGCGAGTTCCACGACGCCGCCCCAACAGGGTTTAGAGCCGCAGAATGGGCCGATGAGACCACGCACTGCACCTCCGCCCCACAACCGGCGAGAGGAGATAGGTACAAGGAGATGGCCCACCATCGCGAGATCGTGGCGGCATACGGCGATAGGCCGATGCAGCAGCTTCAGCCCAAAGAAGCACATGGTTCACCCGAGATCGGATAGTTTGAGGCTACGAGATTTTCTCGAGTTGTAGCCCGCCGAGTTCTACGGTCGAGGCACGAGGATGATCCGCAGGAGTTCATCCGTCGATTCTGAAGGATCATCGCGAGTGATCAAGGCTTCGAGACCGAGTCCGTGATCTTCGGTTTACATAGGCCGCGTGATACCGCAAGCCGATTGGTTTGATTCGCGGAGTTATCCCGGAGAGCATGCGCCTCCAGCGGATGGACGAGTTCTCCGAGGCATTTCACTCATTTCTTGCCGCCACGTACGGCGAGAGCACGCCGACAAGTTTTGATCTTTGAGACAGAGAGCAGGCGCCGCTAGGGAGTACAACGTTGAGTTCGATTCGTTGGCTCGGTATGTCCCGACGCTAGTAGCAGATATGGAGGACCGGGTGCACCGCTACGTCACCGGGCTAGATGATTATATGGCAGAGTCTTGCGCAGGTGTAGCTCTTCAGCCGGGCATGGACATTGCCCGCATGCAGCTCACGCACTGATGCGGCGAGCGTAGAGGCCGACGGGTGTGACAGCAGAGAAAAGGCCAGACGGAGTTCTTTTGGTAGCTCTCGGGGTGGACGGCCTCAGCAGCAGTCTAGATTTGCACCAGAGCCAGCTCAGAGCACTCCTACACCGTCTTCGAGGACAGACCAGGGCCCCAGGACTTCGGACGTCCAGGGTAGCAGAGGTGCTAACCGACGGACCACCCTCCCCTCAGTGTGGCCAATGCGGTAGATCACATTACGGTAATTGTGGTAGTGATTCGGGAGTTTGTTTCACTTGCGGCCAGCAGGGTCACTTTGCGAGCCCGTCTCACCAAGCGGCGCGCAGAGGGTAGGTCACCACGGTCTTTCACGTCTTCTTCATCTCCTGCGATTACTCGCCCGAGGCGTGGTACTCGAGGCCGCAGGTCGCGGCAGGTCGTGGCGCGGTCCAGCTTCTAGCGGTCCTCGAATCGCATTTATGCCTTGTCCACCGGCAGACCGTGAGGCGTCACCGACGCCGTCTGTGTACTTTATCGGGCCGGTTGTGATGTGTATGCCTTGATAGATCCGGGTTCTACTCTGTCCTATATATCTCCCCTTATTGCTAGTAGGATAGGGATAGAGCCTGAGTCCATAGACCATTTTGAGGTAGCTACACCAGTGGGTGATTCGGTGGTAGCTCGGCGGGTATATAGGGCTTGCCCAGTGACTTTATGCAATCGTCAGACCCTAGCCGACTTGATAGAGTTGGACATGACTGATTTTGATGTGATCATGGGCATGGATTGGTTAGCTTCTTGCTACGCCAATGTAGACTGTAGGGAGAGAGTGGTACGGTTCCAGTTTCCTTGGGAGCCTGTTATTGAGTGGGAGGGGAACACTGTGTCGCCGAGGGGTAGGTTTATTTCTTACCTCAAGGCTAGGAAGATGGTGCAGAAGGGGTATATCTACCATCTCATTCGAGTGTTTGATACTGAGGCTGGGGTACCAGATTTTCACGCCCAGAGTCGAGAGAGTTCCCGGATGTGTTTCGCACGACCTCGGGTATCCTCCCGAGAGGAGATAGAGTTTTGTATCGATGTCTTTGCGGACACTCGGCCTATTTCCATTCGCCATACGTAATGGCACCGCCGAGTTGAGAGAGTTGAAGGACCACCGAGAAATTTGGAGAAGGGCTTCATCGGACCTAGTGTTTCTCCCCAGGAAGCGCAGATTGTTCGTGAAGAAGAAGGGCGACACTGCGCATGTGTGTTGATTACGAGCGGTGAACAAGGTGACTATTAGGAACAGATACCCCCTTCCCAGGATTGATGATTTGTTCGATCAGTTGCAGGGTGCGAGATGCTTCTCCAAGATTGATCTGCGATCGGGCTATCATCAAAGTAGTCGAGAGGCGGATGTCCCAGATCGCATTCCGGACCGCAGACGCACTATGAGTTCAGGATTATGTCTTTCGGTTTGACCAATGCTCCGGCAGTTTTTATGGATTTGATGAACCGAGTGTTCAAGCCATTTTTGGATACGTTTGTGATAGTATTCATTGATGACATCTTGGTTTATTCTCGCTCAGAGCAGGAGCATGCAGAGCATTTGAGGACTGTGCTGAGAGTTCTCCAGGACCAGCAATTATACGCCAAGTTTTCAAAGTGTGAGTTCTGGTTGACTTCGGTGGCTTTTCTTAGGCATATTGTCGGGGCCGATGGTATTCGGGTGGATACGGCCAAGATCGAGGCAGTCAGGAGTTGGCCTAGACCTACCATCCGGCAGGTGCGCATTTCGGGCCTCAGTTACTATCGGAGGTTCGTGGAGAAGTTTGCTTCTATTTCGGCACCATTGACTAAGCCGACTCGAGAAGGAGCTAAGTTTGGTGGGTGATGCTTGTGGCGGGGTTTCCGATTCTTGAAGGAGAGGCGACGACCGCCCGATTCTTACTCTTCCGGAGGGCCTGAAGCGGTTATGTGGTGTATTGTGATCGCGCCGACATCGGGCTGGGATGTGTTGATGCAACAGGGGCAAGGTTATAAGCGTCACGATCCCGACTTAAGAAGCATGAGAGGAACTACCCCACCCATGATTCGGAGTTGGCAGCGGTGATTCACGCCTTGAAGATCTGGAGGCACTATTTGTATGGGGTTCATGTGGATATTTATACAGACCACAAGAGCTTCCAATATATATTCATCCAGAGGGAGCTGAACTTACGACAGAGACGGTGGTTAGAGTTTCTCAAGGATTATGATGTCGATATCCTGTACCACCCAGGGAAGGCCAATGTTGTGGCAGATGCCCTTAGTCGTAGGTCGATGGGGAGTCTATCAGATGTGCAGCCAGAGATGAGGGGCATGGTCCGCGAGTTACATCAGTTAGCGAGCCTTGGAGTCCGATTGATTGATGCTGATAGCAGTGGGGTTCGGGTTCGAGAGGTTGCCGAGTCTTCCATCGTCGAGGAGGTGAAGAGGCAACAGTTTGAAGATCCGGTTTTGACACAGTATCGTGATACGGCTCTTCGTGAGGGGAAGGGTCCTTTTGAGGTAGCACCTGATGGGGTGCTAAGGTTTGAGGGCAGGTTGTGTGTTCCAGACATTGTGGGACTTCGGCAGCAGGTTCTAGGGGAAGCACACAGCGCGCGTTACTCTATCCATCCGGGATCGACAAAGATGTACTATGACCTCAGATCAGTGTATTGGTGGGATGGCTTGAAGAGGGACGTTGCAGAGTTTGTGGCTCAGTGCCCGTGTTGTCAGCAGGTGAAGGTAGAGCACCAGAGGCCTGGTGTTTTGTTGCAGACGATAGAGATCCCGACCTGGAAGTGGGAGGTGATCAACATGGACTTTATCACAGGGTTACCTCGCACTCCGAGGAAGCATGATTCTATTTGGGTTATCGTCGACAGGCTGACGAAATCAGCCCACTTTCTTCCAGTCAGGACGACTTTTTCGGCCGAGGATTATGCCAGACTTTACATCCGAGAGATCGTGAGACTGCATGGGGTCCCTATTTCTATCATATCTGACCGAGGAGCCCAGTTTACGGCTAACTTCTGGAGGTCTTTCCAGAAGGGATTGGGGACGCAGGTGAGCCTCAGTACTGCATTCCATCCTCAGACTGACGGACAGGCGGAGCGTACTATCCAGACACTTGAGGATATGCTACGAGCCTGTGTTATTGACTTCAGGGGTAGCTGGGAGGATCATTTGCCTCTAGTTGAGTTTGCGTATAATAATAGCTACCACTCCAGTATTCAGATGGCGCCTTATGAGGCCTTGTATGGGAGGAAGTGCAGATCGCCGATAGGCTGGTTCGATGTGGGCGAGGTGCAGTTAGTGGGACCAGACTTGATACAGCAGGCAGTGGATAAGGTGAAGCTTATCCAGGAGCGGTTATCGATACTGAGTCGCATGGTCGTGCGAGATCATCGTCGTCGACATCTGGAGTTCGAGGTTGATGATTGGGTTTTCCTGAAGGTATCACCCATGAAGGGTGTGATGAGATTCGGGAAGAAAGGGAAACTCAGCCCAAGGTACATTGGGCCTTATCAGATTGTCCGCAGGGTAGGCAAGGTTTCCTATGAGTTGGATCTGCCGTCCGATCTGGAGGCAGTGCATCCGGTTTTTCATGTTTCTATGCTGAGGAGATGTATCGGGGATCCATCTAGAGTGCACCCGATTGACGATGTCCAGGTGACCGAGGGGTTATCGTATGAGGAGAGTCCCATAGCGATACTCGATCGTCAGGTTAGGAGGTTGCGGACGAAGGATGTGGCTTCCGTCAAAGTCTTATGGCGGAACGAGAACAGGGAGGAGATGACGTGGGAAGCAGAGGAGGACATGAGGCAGAGGTATCCTCACTTATTCCCCACACCTCCAGGTAACTCACTTTCCTTCTTGTAAATTTTTCATTGACATATTTGCTTAAGTGTTGTATTGTGGCCATGTGTGGCATTTGCAAACTGTTTAAGTTATGAGGAACTTTATCGTTATCTGTCTTGGGAAGGAACATTCGGGACGAATGTTTCTAAGGAGGGTAGAATGTTATACCCCGTATTTCCAGAGTATGTACGTGAGGGCATACGTACAAAAGTATAAGTCCTAAGTAGGCAAGGGACGAAAATTTGTGCACAACCCACGAAAAGAATTGTTTTCCGATGAAAAGTTTTCCGAACCTTGCGAAGGGAAAATTACGGTTGCGACATTTATAATTTTTGCGGATTTTTCCGAGAGATGAAATATTTTGGACCAACGCGAGGGCGACACTTGTCACCCTCAAGTGGACGGCAATTGAGGGGAGTTGTTGGCACGTTTTTGGTGTTTAAAAGATCTAAAACATTTGGTCAATGTTTGGTGAGATATTTGTGGAGTAGATGGATAAGTTACACTTGTGCAAATCTACACCCTCCACTTGCCCTCCACTTGCCTTAATCTTGGCCCTTGGTGGTCCTATAAATACCCCCCCTAAGTTGGAAGAATTCTTCATCCACAAAACATTTTCCAAGTCTCAAAATCCTCCTCTCAGAGCTTCGTCCAAAGCCCTCTCCCCTTTAATTGATCTAGCCGAAACACCCCCTCCTTGGTAGAAAGTATTCTCCAAAGTATTGTTACTATTCCCAAATACCTTAGCCAATCCCTTGTAGTATTTCCAAAGTTACCTCTACACTTAGAGTCCGGAAAATACTACTATACTTCCTATTAGTCACTAAACGAAACCCTAGGAGAAACTTCATTGTTGGTTGAAGTAGTAAGTAGAAGTTGTGTAGAAACTTCTAAGGGTTTCTTGGAGCGACATGGAGCGTACAGATTAGGAGCTAAACCTTGCTCAGGATCGACATTTAAACTTGGATAATTTTGGGCTTATCGAGGTAAATATCTTGTCCTTCTATTGTAATTGGAGATTACATATTGTAGTAGTATAGAAACGTGTATAAGATAACTAGAAGGATGGTTTAAAAGAAGAGAATTGAACTGAAATTACATCAGAAGAATATTAAGGAAGAATTGAACTGTACTTACATAGGACTGTATTTACAGTAGACTTGAGTAGTTTGACGGGTAGGGAAATGCTGCCCAATTTTTCGTAGAATTAAGAACCCTCTGCTT
Source organism: Przewalskia tangutica (assembly GCA_029844215.1). Classification (NCBI taxonomy): domain Eukaryota; kingdom Viridiplantae; phylum Streptophyta; class Magnoliopsida; order Solanales; family Solanaceae; genus Przewalskia; species Przewalskia tangutica. The sequence continues at coordinate 115,076,955 of CM056718.1, forward strand.
AGAATAGTCTACAGAGTAGTCTAGACATTGATAGACGTATTTGACTATTATAGGTTGATTCTCTGCGCGCGACATATTCGACTTGGCAGGTGGATTTCGCCGAGGAGGTATGTGATTCTTCCTATCCTCTTGAGCATGATATTTTAAAATATATATATATAGTACGGTAGACGTACGTGTGTTAACTGAACATGGTTTTATTTGACGTCTTTTGACTTGAGTCTAAATAATAAGAATCTTAAAGTATTTCAAAAGAATTATGAATCATTTTTGAAAGAAGAGTAATACTTGGTTTTTAAATAAAAAGCTTAAGAGTTATACTAGCTTTATGCGAAGTTAGGTATAACGACTTAAGAAAGATAAAAGGAACGGTTTACTTATGTGTTTATAAAAGACTTGTATTGATTTCTGGAAAGTATAGTAAGATGGTTTGATGAGTAGACATATTATGATGCAATGTGTGTTAGTATCTTGTAACGTTTGTATAAGAGGTTATTCTTATTGTGCTTATGTTGTTTAACGATAAGCTGTTATGTTAGTATTATACCACTCACCTCTTGACATGATACCGGGGGTTAAGCTGCCCCCCGATGCGAGGGATGCCTCATGCGGGTCCAGGGGACCTATGCGGAGCTACGAGAGTTCCAGGTTAGTGTGCGGGGGAAATCCCTCATGCGGTCTATGTGGCCATGCGGACTACGAGTCCAGGACGATGCCGAGGAGTAGCTACCCTCGATGCGGGGAATACCTCATGCGGGCCTAGGTGGCCTATGCGGACTGCGGGAGTCCAGGATTAGGCATGCATAATGATACTATGGGCGATTGGCCTTGCTTCGATCATTCGCAGCCTAGAAAAGACCTGTTACAGTTTACCTATTATTGCTCTTGTTTGTGATGTGGCACTATGTGCAGTTACATTGGTTGTTTCGTACATATTTGTAAAATTGGTTTTAAAATGATATGATTTCATTTAAAGTACTTTACAGTTTCACATACTTGGTACCTGTTGTACTGACCTCCTTCGGGGGGCTGCGTTCATGCCGCAGGTAAAGGGAAGCAGGTAGCGGATCCTCAGTTTTAGGATCTTTTCTCTGGTGTCAGGAGCTCCATTTCTCCGGAGGCTCGACTTTTGGGTATGATATCCCTGTTGTTGTAGATAGTTTTGTACATTCAGGGTATGGTGGGGCCCTGTCCCGCCATAGTTGTTTACTTCCTTAGAGGTCTGTAGTCCTGTTGTAAAGTTGGGATGTAACTGTTCACTGTTGATATGTATATATATGCCGAAAGGCAACTTTTTCTCGGATAACTGTTTCTCTTTTCATGTCTTGTTTTTATATTCCGCTGATTACTCTGATGTATGACTACTTGGGTGCCCGGGTAAGGCACCAGTCACGGGCCCCGGAACGGGTCGTGACACAAAATTCAAAATACTGAAATATATGTGTGGATGGGACTTTCTTTCAGTGAGGGCATTTGAAACGTAAGATTACGTGTAGTTCGAAACCTTGGATGCAAGCAGGTGTGTCGACACTCAGATATGTCTGAGGTACTATCTGAAGCTGTGTGAATTACACCGGAGCCAATCTCGGTTAGACTGAAAGCAATAAACGAAAATCCTTATGCACAATACTAATTGTTGGTATCAACTGAAATCAGAACGTAATGTTGTCTTCCATTTTTTCAGGAAAAAAACAACAAATCTACTAAAAAATCCTTATTTTGCATCACGAACTACGTCTTGACCTGATTCCCTCATCGGGATACGTAGGCGGCCATATTGGCTTCGGTCTCATTTTTGAAAATTGTACAATCATTTTTTGCATCACGAACTACGTCTTGACCTGATTCCCTCAGCGGAATACGTAGGCGTCTACATTGGCTCTGGGGTCATTTTTTTGAAAATTGTACAATCACTTTTTGCATCACGAACTACGTCTTGACCTGATTCTCGTCAAAGATGAGATATGTAGGCGGCCACATTGGCTTCGGTCCCACATCATTTTAAAATCTTAAAAATCTTTATTTTTGCATCACGAACTACGCTCTGACCTGATTCCCTCGGCGGGATATGTAGGCAGCCACATCGGCTTCGGTCACATCATTAGAAATATTTCTTCCTTGTTTTGCACAGGACTCGATTTTGTCCATTGGAGAGTTTAGCATCCTCATATGTTTTGCATCCATGACTACCTACACCTGACTAGGGCATATTTTGAGGGTTGCATCTCATCTACTCAATTGTACATTGTTCATATTCTCGCATTAGCTTTTCATTCATGATAAAAAAAAAATTGCTTACCTGATCGTCTTGATAGCGTCAAGACTCAACCTTACTCAGTTGAAAGTTCAACATCTTCATTTACCAGAAACTGGGGCATTTTAAGGATTCGCTGCAAAAAAATGACAATAGACAGAGAAAAAGCAGGCCAACTAGGTTTTCAATCCAAACCAATCTGAGAATGCAAGCGTCAAGAGCCAAAGCTACAAAGTCGACGCTAATCAACCACTCATTTCCTAAAAACTCACTAGTTTCCTTTGAGTGCATGATCTTCATATCAGCAAAGGCGGGAGCACAACAATAAGCCCATGCGGGTTACAAACACACAACGTCTATGCAATGACGCTATCTCAACCCAGACGGGTCACAAAGCAGGTACGCCCATAAACCGATGTCATTTCATCTAAGCCTATGCAACGGTTCATCTATGTTTCATCTATGCAACGACGAATATCTACATCGCGTCTATGCAACGATGCTATTTCATTTAAGTCTATGCAACGGCTTCATCTATGTTTCGTCTATGCAACGACGAGCATCTGCATCGCGTCCATGCAATGACGCCATCAACATCTACAAACACCATGTCTGTTACAGCACCACATCACCTATAACCCAGTGTCAATCATAATTCGACACTGGGACAAATTTTAAATCTGCGTCGGCATTGTCATTAATTTTGCAGCATCACAGCAGCCCAGTGTCATCATGATTCGACACTGGGACAATTTTGAATCGGCGTCTGCCTGCTTTAATTTTCTAACATCGCAGCAACCCAGTGTTCTCATAATTCGACACTAGGACATTTTTTAAATCTGTGTCAGCTTTGCTTTTTATTCTCGCATCACAACGACCCAGTGTCATCATAATTCGACACTGGAACAATTTTGAGCCTGCATCAGCCCCACTTTAGAGTTCTAGTCTGTAAAATAGGACAAAATTGGCTACAAGTCAACATCTTTGTCCGAAGACTCTTCCATCATCTCCGTACAAAGAGGGACATGCTGTTGACAGTCAATTTTGACTCGTTTTTCGTATATTTGTTGCAATTTTATGTGTTTTAAGACACCGCATTTTAATCATCATTTTTTTGCATTTTTTACATAATATTCTATGTTTATTTCTTCACAAAATGGCATTGCATCTTTTTATTTTAAATTAAGTATTATGTCTTTGTTAATATTATGTTTCTATTATTATTACACCGTCGTTTATTTTAATAATGTTTGCATCTCTTTAAATAATTAATTGGCAATGCATTTTTTCTTTTAATTAGGCATTAAACATTTCTTAAATATTGCATTTTATTATTATAGCGTCGGCATTTTTATTTTGATAATTTTGTACCTTTAAATAATTTTTTTTTTAAATAATTAATTTGTTTTGCATTTTTTGTCAAACCAGTCCAGTCCAAGGCTCAATCTGGACCAGTCCAATGCGCCAAAAACCGAAGCCCAAACTGAGGCCCAATACACCTTTCATTTTTTCCCTCCAATACCCAATACCCAAAACCCAAAACCCTAATCCCACACTATAAATAAAAACCTTACCCCCCCCCCATTTAAAAACCCTAGGGCAGCCGCACACCCCTACCCCTTTAAAATAGACCTCAGCCCGTACATCTCCTCTGGCTCACACCAGTCGTCGCCCCAACTCACCTCCACCCACTGCCCATCGCCGCCGCCCATTCCCCAGATCCGGCGAACCCCCAGCAACCCCATCACCACTGTCACACCACCGCAATCTCTTTCAGCCGCACAACATCACACACAGCCGCACTCTCTCCCTCATCCCTCACCCTCTCTCCATGCCTCTCCCGTCGCTTCCGCCCTTCGCCGGAGCTCCAAGCTCCGGCGAACCCCCTGTAAACACCCTCAGCCACCCTAACTCCCTTCACCTCATTCCCTGCCTTTCCCGTCGACCGCTGCTCCCACTTCCACTTCCCCGTCACCACTTATCACCTTCAAACCCCTGTCAATGACCCATTGTTCCCCGGCGAACTCCACAGTCGCCCACTGCTTTCCCACACCTCTGGCTGCGTCGAACCCCAACTCCCGTCGACCATCTGTTGGCTTGTATTTTAGGCGTTGCTCCGGTGAAAACCGTTGAAGCAACTTCGTGTTTCCCTTCCCCTCTGTTTTGCCAGTCCTCCTCTAGATTTGACCACCGGCGGCGGACACTACCGGCGATGTTGTTTGTTTCTCTGTTATTGCAACTATATTTTGTGGTTGTTGGACTGATTTTGACTTTTGGTAATTTTCCGGAGTTTAAAAACTCCGGCGAATCTTGTTGGCTTTATTTCGATATCTGATTTTCTTATTTTTGTTGTGTCGCCGGAATTTAAAACTCCGGCGACCTTGTTCTTGACTGCATTTTCGGGCATTGTTTGTTATCTTGGTTAATGGGCTGATTATTTTTGTCAGGTCGGAATTTCGGCGATCTTGTTTTGCTTACTGTTTGGGGGAAATCTGTTGTTAATGGTGTTTTAGACTGATTTCTGATTTTCCAGCGATATTTGGACTTTTCCGGCGAACTATGTTGCTACTACTGTTTACTGTTTTTGGACTAGTTTTTTCTGATTTTTGGCTACCCGCCGGAGTTTTCAAACTCTGGCGATGTTCTAAAAAATTCCAGCATGTTCGCTCGATGTGTCGCTGTTGTTGTTTCTACTGTTTTCATAATATTTCGGGCAGATTTTGACAATTTTGCCCCTTTGTTTTATTTTTTTTAAACTGATTTTTAAGAACAGATATTACACTTGGTATTTTACTTATTTTTAAATATGATGCTACACTATTGATATTTTACTGATTTTGAATAAGATACTACACTTGCAATGGCCAATGAAAAAGTTATCCGGCGATTTTTTAGGCCTCCACATTTGCAAAGACGGAAAATAAAATAAATGAAGCTTTCTGGGCGTTGATGATTTCTTCTACTTACACAGGATAACCAACATGCGCTGGCAGGGCGAATTCTCGCAGCCGCACTTGTTTAGGATGTCCCACTTTATTTTTATACATATCTGAGCCCTCCGTGTTTAAAACTATTACTGTTTTGGCGAGGATCTGAAGGTTTTATTTATTTTATTGTTTTTAACAATATTGGCCGATGAAGGAATCTCCGTCGGATTTCCAAGGCCTCCTCTGTACAAAAGACGGATTTATTTATTTTTTGGCTTTGCTTATTAATTTTTGTCATTGCATTAAAATTATTTATTCTATTACTAACACTTTTACTAAGTGTTTATGCAGGTACCCGGAGATCATCTTGTGCTGAAGGCCTAAAAAGGGCTAAAAGATGTCCCGGAGTTTTATTTTATGTCGCATTTAATTTTAGTTTTATTATTCTGTATTGCATTTTATTTTAATTGTAAATTATAAAAAAAAAATGCTTAGAATAGGTAGAATAAAAAGGCAATAAATAATTAACCAGGTTTGAACGAATAACCGCAAGTTAGCGGATCTTAAAGGATGCCTAATCTCTTCCCTTTAGGATAATAAAGAACTCTGATCCAGAATCTCATTAATTTCGCAGACCATTAAATGGAGATTAATTGCAGTATTTTTATTGCAATAAATCAAGTGTCCTAATTCACTTAACTAATTAGGTGGCGACTCCTCAAAATCAGCATTATTGCTCCATCTAGGGAACCGCGCCAAAGAGCAACGTTGCGGATACCGTTCAGACCCCGAGGTCAAAAACGGGCGCGACAACCATCCTTGTGAAAGGAGTAGGTTTTGTGTTTCTCCATCGTGTAGTGTTCTTTGGTCATATTACCACGGACGTCCCAACAATAAGTGACACGCATCCATAGGAAGGACGTCGCACCCAAGCTCATCCACATATCCTCCGATTCAAAAGTTGATGAGGGCTTGAGTAGCTACCTTAAGGCCATTCTCCTTGTTCGCCCACCGAAGGTGGTAAGGCTTGGGTGCTTACAGATTAGTAGTTGCAATTTGATTACCATCCTGATGGAAACCATGTAGCACAAAACTTCCTCCGTCGATGATCACACTACAAACCTTATCTTTTACCTTGCAACGTGTGTAGAGGATTTGTCCCCACTGCATCTCCTTATGTTCTCCTAGGTGTGCACTTGGCACATGTTGAAGAACTAAACATACTCCGTCTTTCACAAGAGCCTCATATTCTTCGTGGCTCTCTTCCATTTTGGGTTCTTCTAAGACAAAGGTGTCTCCACTCTCATTATATTCTTCAAGTGTCGTGACTTTCGGGTTAGGACACTCTTTGGCAAAATGTCCGAGTCTTTGACATTTGAAACATCTCTTGCCGCCTCTATCATTTCCCTTAGCAGCTTCCATCTTTCCTTTGTCCTTATTTGTGTCTTCTTGTTTGTACAAAGAATTGGCATAGGAAGTACTAACTTTCTCCTTAGTATTTGTGGGCTTGGTGTAGGGCTTAGTGACACCCTTATTTTGTTGTTGCTCGAATCTAAGTGGCACACATCCTCAAAGGTAGTGTAAGTGGACACCACCATTTTCTCTTTTATTGTCGCATTTAGTCTGCCGATGAATAGGGCAATACGTTGTGGCTCTTTTTCTTCTAAGTCATATAGCATCGTGACTTTCTCAAAATCTCGCACGTATTCTTCAACCTTAAGAACACCTTGATGAAGCTTGGTGAGTTTAAGGTATAGATCCTGCTCATATTCTCTCGGCAAGAACTTTCTTTTTAAGTGCTTCTTCAATTTCTCTCAAGAATCAATCTTGGGTTTTCCATGTATCTTCCGTCTCGTCTTTCGATTCTTGTACCATACGAAAGTAAATGACTTGAGCTTCAATGTGGAAACTTTGAAGCATTGGTGGTCGTCATATTGTTTGAACTCAAAGAGTCTTTCTATGGCTCTTAGCCATTCGTGAAACTCTTTCGGGTCCAAATTTCCCTTGAACATTGGAAGATCGAATCGTAAGGTTCGGTCACTTCCTTTTTCAAGTCTGGGTTCTTTTTGTGCATCATCTTCTACATGTAGGGGGTTCTTTTGGGCAACTTCATCCCCGGATTCAACATCATTGATGATGACACAATCCGAGAATTCTCTTCTTAATAGTTGCATTTATTCCGCAACCATTTCGGATAAGGCCCTCCTAAGTTCATCGATTATATGTGCCATAGCGTCAAAGTGTGGGACGAGATGACCTCACTCTGATACCAATCTGATGCAAGTAAGGAGGGGTGTTTGTGGGTAAGTGTGTCGGGTTTTGTTTATATTCTGGTTGACCCGAAATTGGATGCCAAAGTAGGGGGTCTCGGGTTCTCGGCTTGGTCGGGCAGTGTGGTGTTTGGTGGCTATTTTGGGTAGTTGTGTTTGGAATCAGGCTTAGGCGTTTTGTGGAGTTGTCACGGGTGTGTTTAGGGTCAGGGTGATGATCGGTACTTGGTGGTTTGGTGGTGGAAAGTCCACGAAAATGAACTGAAATAGTGAGGTCTCGGCAAGGTTGGTTTTGGTGGACTATTTGTTGTTGTCGGGCTTGGAAGGTTGGATACGTATGTTCTCGGGTAATAAAAATTTATAGTGGATGTTAGGGAAGTATTTTGGGAAATGGTGGTGAAAGGATTGAAGTGGTCTGGATAGGGATGAACACGGAATGTGAGGTGTAAGTCCGAGTACACACCAAGTGTAGGATGTTTGATTTGGTGAAGTGTTTGGTCGATGTAGTTTAAGTGAGGTACGGTCAATATGTCAAGGATATGGACACGGGGGTTTTAATTCCCAATTTGACACCAAGATAAAGGTTACCAATTTCATAAGGACTTGGTCGGGGTTGCTAAGTACAAGCCCGAATATAAATCAAGTAAGGGTGACCAGAAACCTTAAGATAGACCCTAGGCATAGATTAGGTTGGATCACACAAGTTCCAACATTCACTTGCAACCAAGGAGGTTTCTTAAGTTTGGGTTTTGATTAGGTCACACAAGTCCTAACCAAGACTTACACCGAATGGAGGGTGGTTCACACAAGAACTGTGGTCCACACAAGGATTGATTGATGTAATCAACACACAAGTTTATAACACTCAATCTTATATTTCACACAATATTCAACGTCTATTTACAGCATCCTAAGGGTCCTATTTATAGTAGCATAGGGACTTCTCTAGAAGATAAACCAGAAGACACAAAACCACAACCACTCGGCCAAAGGGATCGGATTTGCTTGGGAACCAAGAATGTTCTTGGCCATTGTAAGAATAATGGGAAAGGATTTGATTTTTCTTGGAGACAAATATGAACTCAAACTCCTTTACACCATTGTTGTGCCACCCAAGTAGAAGAGTGCATGAATTTGGGTTCTCAAGGTCTTATCTTCATGGAACTAGTTTGGAAGCTTCCATTCCTTGCACAAGACAGTGGTTCTCAACTAACTCTTAATATCCCCTAAGCCGAGCTTGACTTCTTATAGTTGGTTCATGAATGGACTTCTTGGAAGTATCTTGTCCTTGCCATTTTGTCAGCCAAGTAATCACTTGTCCTTGCCATCTTAGCACTCTCGGCCAAGTCACCCTTCTCAACTTCATCATTTCCTTACAAGGCATTGATTCTATCCTATATTAAGCTAAGGGTTATTACATAGTTTTAATATGTCCTAAGACAACTAGTAACTAGTCTAGAATTTAAAGACAATAAAATAAAAGCATGGTCTCGTCCGGGACCAACACAAAGGCCAAATAAAAGGTTGTCTCCTAAGACAATTAAGTAATGGTGTGTAATCCGCCCCAAAGTCCATGCCATTCTTGGCCCTTAACCGTGGGTCGATGATCAACCTTTGACACCTTTGGTATTTCGTTTTACAACTTGAGTTGAGAAGCTAAGTTCGGGTCCTTTCTTGCACTATTATTTCTATAGGATGGAGGTCAATCTTTCACAACCCGGGCTAGAAAAAGCTGACCTGATCATAGAGATCTACGCCAACTATGGGTTCATAGGTACAGATGCGGACCAATAGACTGTGTATATTCAGGGAAAATGGGTGCCTTTGCAGGCATCCACTGTATGTAGAGTACTTAGGCCGCCTGACCATCCCATTGATCCATTACAGGAATTCATCTGGTGGTCAGACTACAAAGCCATAAGAGAGACACTCTGTGGGTCTGATTTTAAGTCTATGTGGGCCCGATGCCCTAAAAAGCACATAAAACACAAGAGCGTGAGAATGGAAATTTCACAAAAGAGGCTCGTAAGTGGTTGAGGCTATTCAATTATCGGATCATGTCCCTTGACCACTATACCTATGTGGCAAAGGAAATGGTATGTATTATTTACTTCTTGATGATGGGGAACCTCATCAATATTGGGCATTTGATGATGGAAGAGATAAAAAGAGTGCGGCAGGGTAAGTCCAAAAGGTTGCATTACGGCAACACTCTCACAAAGTTTATAATGATAATCAACTTGGCCCATTCCTTTGATAGGTTTGTTGAAGAACTTGAGGACCTGTTTGACATCTCCAAAGTCAAAGCTCTTGAGCAAAGAATTAAGCATAATCTAACATCGTCTGAGGAAAGGTCGGAGCAAGCCACACTATTAGTTCAGCTTCACAAGACGATTGTTGTACGGGGTGAGCGGTTAGACTTAGATTTCTCAAGTGTTTTTGTTATGTCTTGTAGTTTCACGTCTAGTAATGTTGTCGTTTGACATCGGTGTCTTGTGAAGATAGGTGACCTTTTTGAAAGGATAATGAGTATTTACAACTTGTTTATAAAGTATCGGGATATATAAAAGTTAAATGGATTAAAGAGAATACATTTCGATGAAATCAACAAGTTTTCCAGAATTCAGCCCAAATGTGCGGACCGTACAATATTGTACGAACCATATAATTTGGAGTTTGAACCATAATTTGGTCTGTAATTTTTCAGGTTTTTGTTCTGGTTATACAGTCCAAATATATGGACCGTACATAAATGTACAGACTATACATAAATGTGCGGACCATACATTAATGTAGGGACCGTACATTTGTACCGTACAATAAGGCGGTGCAGATTAGTTTTTTATATAAATTACACCTATCAACCTTAGAAGCCTCATTTCATATCCTTATAGACCTAGAACATCCCTAATACTCTGTCAAAGGTTTTCCATAAACTTGAATCTAAAACCAAAGTTAAATCATGCAAGTTCGACGTGAAGAATCCTATGAATATCACTAACTGTATTTCTTCCTTGTTGTGACAACTTCAGAGATATCTTGGTGCTGAAGTAAGCTAAGAAATAGGATGTTCTTGGTGGAATTAAGGTAAGCCTCATGTTCTCTAGGTTATTTTTAGGTTTGTACAAGAGTTGAGTTAAGAACTATTAGAGGATTCTTGAAGATGTTAGTGACTAAAATTCTTAAATCTAAGCTATACTGTGTGGGCTATTTCTATGAGATTTAAGCTACTAAATGAAGTTTTAAGGTCATGGATAGAATTGTGGTGATGAGTAGGAGTGGTGATGAAGGTTTTTGTGCTAGAATATGTTGAGTTTGAACTATAAATGATCCTATGAAGTTACGTGTATGAGTTGGTTGATATATTGTCTAAATGAACTTTTGTATAGGATATGAATTCGATATTAATAGAAATTTTTCGTATGGTGTAGATAATCATTCGTACAAGGTGTGAGAGCTTGTGGGACTTGCATAGCTTCGACAATAAGGTATGTCGGACTTACTTTATTTTATTTTGGCATGATCAACATACGATGTCAACCATGAAATGCTCCCCAATAAGAACTCTACTCCCAATCGCTAAGAAGATACTTAGGTTCTATTTTGTTGTTTGATTGTTGTACCCTATATGTTCCCTGCTGTATGTATATTTCACTCTCTACAATATCATTTTCATATTGATAAAACAAGGTTCATTGGTGTTACTCTAAAAGCTAAAGATAGTAAAGTTTTAACTTCTCATTGATTCATAAGCAAATTCAAGACAATATGTAATCCACATAAGGTTAGTCGGAGGTGTAACGACCTTATGTCACTTTGAAGAGATTAATAAGTATGATGTGTGCTTCAGTTTGTCTTCATACATATACTATGCATTTATACTTCCCTCAGATGCCTATGGTTTTATATACGCAGCTTATACAGATATGACATTGATGATATTGCCCACACAGTCCTATGGAAATATATATGTGATATACTATATATATGGTACTTCCCATAGAGGCCTACAGTGTTATATATGTGATTACATCATATATCTATACAATTTAATTCATTGTGACACTTATGAGTGGTATCTCTTGTGTTCATTCCATTATTGTTGTCTTCCATTATGCCCTACATATTCAGTACATTCTTTCATATTGACATTTCTATTTCTGGGGCACTATGTTTCATGCCCGCATGTGCAGGTAGACAAACTGACGCACTCTACCGTATGTTGCACATCTCAGTAGTTTGTCATTACACTCTACTTTTCTAGAGTTGTTGTACTGAGTCGGTAGGCACTACTGCGCGTATATATGATTATTTTAGGTATGTCATGGCCCTGTCCCGATTGGGTGACACATGTTAGTACTCATAAAGGCTTGAAGACTAGCAATTGTTGTATATATGTCTTGTGTGGACTTGTCAGCCCTTTGTACGGTTGTTAGCTTACTTGTGATGGCCTTGTCGGTATTAGCTTATGTATATATGTTGTGTTGGGATTTTTTTGTGTGCAGGTTATTGATATTTTCTATCTTTTTATTATCGTCTGATGTCCTTTTCAGCCCATGTTTCATGTCAGAAATTCCAGGTACTACATTTAGTCCACTCGGGACTTTTTTGTCAACCCATTATATAAGCAAACCCGCATGGTAGAAGATGCCGACATGGAATTCCGAAGGAACAATACATCTGGAATCCTACTAAGGGAAGATAATGAACTTACTCTTGATTTATTTTCAAGAAGTTCATTGTCTATTCGTAAATCCTATAGATGTGAAGAACAAGAAAAGTTAGGCGACAAGGATGACCACGAATGTCTTAGCTCCGACAAGGTGTCTCTTGGTAGTACCAAAATCAAATGAAGTTTGGGAGGTGCACATTGGTCCCCGATTGATCTACAACCTCACCTTGAGGATCGAGATTACATGGTCAAGAATAAGTACTTATGTGAATGAATTGTGTGGAGCCAACATGTCTTCAAATCCTGGCTAGAAAAAAAGATCTACATCGATAAAGATCTGAGAGGAAGTTGAGCAAGAAAGGTGTGGATGTCTTGTAAGGTCACTCGAAAGTTATGACATCCAAGGTAGTGATACCTATGTTGCCCCTATCATGGTCATGACAGTGCAAATTGAGCTAGATCTTGGTGTCAACCTATTAAAAGAACCCCAAGTCGTGACTCTTTGTGATGAAAGGTTGGAAGGAATGCACCACAAACCATGGCCTTATAACGACTTGATTGATTGGGAAGGCTACTTGAGAGATGGTCCTTTCAAGTTTATTGGCTAAGTTCAGAAGTGACGCATATGAAAGAAAAGTTTCGGCCGACGGACTAGATCAGACATGTTGTGCTAATAAGGTCTCATTATTATTGAACCCCTCAAATTTGTTGACAAATTCTTTTCAAGAAAGGGATACTGATGAAAGAAATTGTCCGAACTTAGCTTCTAATTTATGTTTTAACCAAAGGACCGAGGGTGTCAAAGATTGGCTATCAACCAACGGTTAACGGCTGAGAATGGCATGGCATATGGGGCGTATTAGGAACCACAACTTAATGGTCTTATAGTGACAAGTTTTATTCGGCCTTATATGTTAGTTTTGGCCGAGACCTTGCATTTTATTTTGCTGTCTTTAATTTCTAGCCTAGATTTTAGTCATATTAGGATATATTAAAATCATGTAATAGTTCTTAGCTTGTCTTGGGACACATTCAATGCTTGAAATTGAATGTTGAAGCCGAGAAAGGACAAGGTCAAGATGTCACGGAGAGATGAGTTGGTCGGGAATACACCATGGCAAAGACAATGGATGATTTGGACAACAAGGTGGCAAGAATAAGAACTTTCCAAGAAGACCATCCAATTACAAGTCAACTTCGGTCTAGGGAGATTAAAGGTTGGTCGATAGTCATCACCTTGGTGCAAGGAATGGAAGTTTCTAAAATTGTTCCACTAAGATGAAGTCTAGAGAAGTCAAATCCATTCCCTCTTCTACTCGGTTACTACAATAGAAGTGTGGAGAAGTTTGGTTTTACCATTGTATCCAAGAAAGGACAAACTCTTTCACATTATGCTCACAATGGCCGAGGAACAACTTGGTCCCCAAGACAACCCAATCCATTTCCCTTGTTCACATTTCGGTCGAATGGCCTTGTATTTGTGTCCTTTTGTTTTCCTTCTAGAATGGTATCTATGTTACTATAAATAGGGTCTTAGGTTGTTTTACTTAGACATGTTGAGTTTGAGTTAATTATAAACTTGTGTTTTTAACTTGTGTGTTGAAACATATCGATCATGTGTGGTCACCCCTCCCTTCAGTGTAAGTCTTGGTTAGGACTATGTGACCTAATCAATATTCAAGCTCGATGAACCCCTTAGTGATAAGTGATAAGTGAATGTTGGAACTGCGTGGACCAACCTAGTCTAAGCTTCGGGTTACTAAAAGGGCTTCTGACCACCCTCACTTGGCTAGTTAACGAGCTTGTACTTAGCAACCCCGGCCTTGACTTTATGGAATTGGTCACCATCTCCTTAGTGTCGACTCGGGAAGTAAAACCCCCATGTCTCTATCCTTAAGATCATCGACCACAATTAACTACAACCATAACAACCAAACACTTAGCCAAAATCGAACAAACCAACACTTGGTGTGTGCCCATATTTGCATCTCGCATTCCGTATTCATATCTAATCCAAACCACTTCAATCATTTCACCACCACGTCACACAAAACTTACCTAATCCCCACTATAAAGACCATTGTCCAAAACTACACGCATACATCCATCCATAACCGACAACTATAAACAGTCCGATAAAACCAATCTTACTGAGACCCCACAATTTCAGTTCAATACGACAGCCTTACCACCATCAAAACAGCAAGTCCCAAAAATTGTCCTGACCTTCATATCACCCATGACAACTCCATAAAATGCCTAGACCTGTTTCCAACCACAACTACCCAAAACCTCCACCACACATCACCCTAAAAGGTCAAACCGAGAAACCAAGAACCCTACCTTTGGTATCCAAATTCAGGTCGACCCGAATATCATCAACATCCGAACCACTTACCAAATAGCACCCCTCATTACTTACATCAGATTGGTATCAGAGTGAGATAATTATGTCCCACGCTTTGACGCTATGGCACAAGTAAATGATGAACATATGAGGGGCCTATCCGAACTAGTTGCAGAGCAAGTGCAACAAATAAGAAGAGAATTTGCAAATGGTGTGGTCATCAATGATGTTGAATTAGGGGATGAAGTTGCTCAAAATAACCCACTACACATTCAAGATGATGCACAAAATGAAACAAGAGTTGAGCCATGAAGTGACAGTACATTACGGTTAGACCTTCCAACATTTGAAGGAAACTTAGACCCCGAGGAGTTTCAACTTACACTACAGGGTTTGGCTTACACAAGAACCAAAGGCCCATACAAGGACAACTAAGATAAACAACACACAAGTTGAATAACTTAGCAAATGAGTAAAACTCAATTTTTGTATATCAACAAACTCTCTCTGTCTATTTAGAATGTCATAAGGTCCTATTTATACTTGTATAAAGACTATTCTAGAAGAGTAACAAAAAGACACAATCTACATGGTTAGGTGGGGAAAATGGGAAAGGGTTCGGGATTTCTTGGTGGCCAAGGGTGTTTCGACCAAACCAAGACACTGGGAAAGGTCTTGTCTTTTCTTGGGTACAAAGGATGAATCTTTCACACTCCCTTTGTGGATTCCATGAAGAAAAATTCTTGAACTTCAGCTCTTCATAAACATTCTCTTCTTGGAATAGGTGTGGAAGCTTCCATTCCTTGTACTTGTTTGGATGAACATTTCGGCCACCTCTTGATCTTCCTTTCACTGAATTTAGAGCCTTCAATGTACTCAAATTCATGAACTAGTTGGTTCATGAATTGTCTTCTTAGAAGCCTTAACTTCTAGATCATCCATTTCGCTTACATCCTTGTCCTTGATTACCTTGTCCTATTACATGGTACATTAAATATGTCCTAAGAATAACTAAAAGCTAAGCTAAGAATTTAAGACAAGCTAAAAGAAAAACAAACATGGTCTTCGGCAAAGACCTACATACAAAGCTAAAATAAACTATCTTCTTAAGCCTTCATGTGATGTTCTCAACTCCAATCCATAAACCATTCCATTTTGGTCATCTAGCCATGGATTGATGGTTCATTGTTGGCATTTTCGATAACCCACTTATCAACTCATGTTGAGAGTTCAAGTTCGTGGTATGTCTTTCATCAAAAAGATTTCAAGCTCCCCTCTTATTAATCAACTCTAGCTCATTCATTCTAGAATGATATGAAATTAACCACCTTGGTACAATTCAAGTCATCTTTCTATCAACCTTATCACATTAGTCATCTGAAACTCGTACCTCACAGTCGTCAATCACAAATCTCCATGGTACTTTGCCATAACACTTAGTAAAATTTGTAGGCTTCCTTCAAGCGTACTTAATAACTACCACATATCTAAATAATACGATATAATCCTACCATTATTCATACTTGACTCAAATAATCATGTTGATTTGAACCAAACATTTCTTTATCTTAACTCTTCAATTCACATATTTTTCCAAAATTACATTTATCACTATCGACCAAAAGTCACTCTAACCCACTCGAGAATGTACCGAAATATCATAAATCTTGCAAAACAAGTGAGTCAATCCTAGAGAGTAGTAAACCACAACTCGAATAACCGAAGGTTTTCCTTGCCTCACTAGAATATCAAAACTAGATACTTATCTTAATCAAGTGCATCATATGAATAATCCTTCACGAAGCCTTTCCCACCAGAGGTATTGACCAACATATGCTACCCGAACGAGATCCATTACTGTCGATGTAATATTCCAAACCTTTACTACACTGGTCCATAATTTGTAGGATGATCTTTGTTATGACCCCAAAACCCATTTGTGTTGTGAGGGCACCTATCTTAACCCATAGGCGAACCCAACATACAAACCATATGAATAAGCAGAAAATAATGCGGAAATAAAAGAGTTCAAAAGGAATACGTAAATAGTTTCAAAATACAATTATCTGAGTCTAAAAAAACACCAAATGATCTGGTAGTAATGAATACCAAGCTCTACACAGATTACAAGTCTGAATAAGGGAGAAATACATAATCTGTCTAAATATAACAATAGGACATAGTATGTGAATAGAAAAACATAACAATAAGGAGGAGTGGAGTTGTAGTTCTAGGAAAGAAGTTGTGGATCACCGTTTACTCCAAAGTATTGCTCGTGCTAATAAGGGGAAAGAATTAAGTTGCTCCAATGTCGCCTCCTAGCTCAGTACCTATACATAGAGTGCAACAAGCGTAGAGTGAGTACAGGAAACATGTGTACTCAACAAGAATCGTCGATCGACCCTAGCTAAAATGGTGACGAAGGATGGTACTTTACGATACCTCTCTTTACTAGTTAGTTACAAAAGTATAGATTAAAACAGTTAACCAGCCTACGATAAATCTATGGTTTAAATCATTATAAGTACCCTTAAGTCACATGTCACACCAGTCCAACCTAAACCTCATTAGGGCGTCTAGATCCCTCAATTCACTTTGTTCAGGTCTTATATAAGGTTAAGCATAAGCTAACTGTATACTTTCTAGTAGTCTAATAGCACAATTTCAATAGAGTTAAATTCATGCACAGATGTCATAAAGCTCATATCATGGTTTAAATGTATGCAAGACCTCCGCAAGTGTATAGTGTTATGGGTATCAGGTGAACTTAAATGGCTAATGAATGAACTAATAGTATAGCAAGTGTAAGAGTTTATATGTTTATCCTTCGGGCCTCAAGGAGGAATGAATGTTGGAGAATGAAATGAATGTTAGGTCTAAACCCTCATTAAATCTGCACAGTGGTCTGCTCTGACTGACTCAATTCTGTTGGGGCAGATCCGCTTTAATGGAAACCTTATTTTTTGGGGTGAAAGTCACTTAAATCCCTATTTCTACTTCGGTGAACAAGACCTACGCTGAGGCGGACAACTGGTCTTGGGGTGGACATCAACAACCAACAGAAACCCAAGGATATGAAATCCTCTGTCAACCACTCGAAACACTCCCGGGATCTCCCGAATGCAAACCAAACATGCTACCCTATCAAAAAAAACATTTAGGACTTGTTCGCGTACTCAGATTTCCGAAAAATGTCTCTATGACTCGGGTTTGACTAAAGTCAATACTTAAGTTCTAATTCCACAATTTTATAAACTAAAACTCAAAACACATTGGGCTACCTCGAGACTTAAACTAAAGGCTCGACTAAGTCATAGATGTCATCCCGGAGCTAATAGAACCAATGAGACTACAAACATAGCTCATTTACCCAAAAGTCAACTATGGGTCAAACTCTTATTTTTTCTTAACTTAAAATTTCTCCAACTTAACTAAATGGGTCTGAAACCTACCCGATCACCCCAAGTTTGGGCATGGGGAGGGAAATTTTAGAATTTCTAGGCAAAGCAAGCAAACGACTATTTGAGTCATTACATCAGGTACCACTTAAATAAACTTTCATCCTCGAATGGTAAAAAAAAAAGAATACATAGGCTCTCAAATAACTCGGGGTAGCTAGCCCGCATATTAGACCCATTCTCCTATGTAGCCTCCTCTACTAGGTGATTCCTTTACTGAACCTTCACGGAAGCTATTTTTTTGGACCTCAATTTTTTGACCTCCCTATCTATGATAGCTACATGCTCCTCCACATAAGCTAGATCCTAATCCAACATCACCGAGTCCCAACTAATCACATGAGAAACATCCGAAACATACTTCCTCGACATCGAGATATGGGACACCGGATGCAGACTAGATAACCCAAGAGGTAGAGCTAATTCATAAGCCACCTCACCAACTTTATCTAAGATCTCAAAAGGGTCAATGAACTTTGGGCTGAGCTTTCCCTTCTTCCAAATCTCATCACCCTTCATGGGTGAAACCTTCAGCAATACCCACTCACCAACCATAAACTCCAAATGAAGAACTCTCCGGTTAGCGTAACTCTTTTACCGGCTCTGGGCTATAAGAAGCCGATCCTAAATTAACTTAACCTTGTCCAGTGATTCTCTCAAAAGATCAATACCCCAAGGTTGAACCTCAAATTGATCAAACCATATGATGGGAGAATGACACTACCTACCATACAATGCCTCAAATGGTGTCATCTCAATGCTCGAATGGTAACTATTATTGTAAGGAAACTCTGCCAGTGGTAAAAACTAATCCTAATGATCTCTGAAGTCAATCACACAAGCTCGCAATATGTCCTCAAGAACTTAAATAGTCCGCTCAGACTGGCCATCAGTTTGGGGATGGAATGTCTTGATAAGGTCCACTTTAGTACCCAACTCTTTCTACATTGGACCGCCAAAAATGAGAAGTGAATTATGTACCCCGGTCAGAAATAATGAAAATAGGCACCCCGTGTAATTGAATTATCTCTCGAATGTAGATCTTGGAATACTTCTCTGAATTATAGGTAGTCTGAACCGGAATGAAATGGGTATATTTGGTCAACCTATCCACAATGACTCATATAACATCAAACTTGCACAAAGTACGGGGCAATCCTACCACGAAATACATGGCAATACATTCATACTTCCACTCAAGAATGGGCATCCTCTGAAGCTCACCACCAGGCCTCTGGTGCTCATATTTCACTTGCTGACAAATCAAACACCGGGACACGAACTCCAATATGTCTCTCTTAATCCTGCACCACTAATAATGTTGCCTCAAGTCATGGTACATCTTGGTAGCTCCCGTATGGACGGAGTACTTTGAACTAATCCATGATCACTCTGGTTAAGTCACCCACCCTAGGAACCCAAATCTGACCCTTAATTCTCAGGACACCATCACTATCAATCACAACTTCTATCGCCTCTCCCCGCAAAACCTTATCACAGATTTTGTACAACTGAGCATCGTCAAACTGTTGGGACCGAATCTGCTCTAACAAGGAAGACATCGCATCCACACAAGATAATACCATACAAGGCTCAGAGATATCAATCCTGAAAACCCGATTTCCCAAATGCTGAACGTCCATAGCCATAGGACGTTGCCTCACATATAATGTTATACCCCGTATTTCCAGAGTATGTAAGTGAGGGCGTACGTACAAAAGTTTGAGCCTTAAAGTAGACTAAGGGACGAAAATTTTGTGCACAACCCCCGAAAAGAGTCGTTTTCCGACGAAACGTTTTACAAACTTTGCGAAGGGAAAATTTCAGCTATGTCATTTATTATTTTTGCGGATTTTTTCGAGAGACGAAATATTTTGGACCAACGGGAGGGTGACATGTGTCACCCTCAAAAAGTGGACGGCAAGGGCTAGCATTGGCACGTTTTTTGTGCCTTGTTTGTAGTCAAGGTTAGGTAGGATATTTGTGAGATATTTTGTGTAGTTTATGAACAAGTGGGACCCACTTACACATGTCCAAATCCCCACCCTACACTTTCCTAACACTTGTCTTGATCTTGGCCATTGGTTGGCCTATAAATACCCCCTTAGTTGATGAGTTATTTCATCCACACTTGAGCAAATTCCAAGTCTAAAAATACTCCCTCCCTCTTGAGGTTTCGTCCGCCACACCCCTTCCCCCTTTGTGAGGCCCTTGGCCGAGAAACCCCCCCCCTAGCCTAGTTGTTTTTAGAAATACACCCCCTTTGTGGTATGAAATACTTCTCAAGTATTGTTATAATGCCAAAATACTCTAGCCCAAAACCTTTGTAGTATTTCCAAGTACCTATATCTAAAAGCCGGAAAATACTATTATACTTTCCTTTAGCCACTAAACGAAACCCTATGGAAAAATCTCCATAATTGGTTGGAATACTAAGTAGAAGTTGTGTAGAACTTCTAAGGGTTTCTTGGAGCGAATTGGAGCGCACGGAGTAGGAGCTAAACCTTGCTCAGGATCGACTTTAAACTTGGATAATTTTGGGGCTTACCGAGGTAAATAATCCTATCCTTCTATTGTAATTGGAGATTACATACTGTAGTATTATTGAAAATGAATATAAGATTCATAGAAGAGAATTGAACTGTAATAGAAGGATATTACAGAAAAGACTTGAATCAAATCACATCGTAAGAATATTTAAGTAGAAGATTAAAACTACTTACATAGGACCGTATTCTGATGAGTCTTATAACCTTTATTGGTTGATTGTTCTGCGAGTAGCATGTACTACTTGGAAGGTGGACAAGGCTAGCCGGGTTATAGCCGAGGAGCGTTTTGCTAATAGTCGATAATCGTCGCGAGGTATGTGATTCTTCCTATACTCTTGAGCATGATATTTTAAAGGAATATATATAGTACGGTAGATGTACGTGTGGCAATGTCTTTTGACTTAATCCTGAATAATAAGAATCTGGAAGTATTTTACAAGAATATATATATAGTACGGTAGACGTACGTGTGTTAACTGAATGTAGTTTTACGGCAATGTCTTTTGACTTAAGCCTGAATAATAAGAATCTGGAAGTATTTCAAAAGAATTAAGAATCTTTTTTGAAAGAAGAATAATACTTGGTTTAAAAGCTTAAGAGTTATACTAGCTTTATGGGAAGTTAGGTATAACGACTTAAGAAAGATAAAAAGAATGGTTATTTGATTTTAAGAAGTTAAGAGACTTGATCTTAAAAGATAAGAGACTTGACTTAATTAAATTAACATGAAGTTTGTTAAAAAGTGTGAAACCTCATTCGTGAGTAATGAGTACTTGGTTTTTAAAGGATAATGTTTTACTGATTTCGGAAATGAGAATAAGTATCGAACAAACCACAGCAGCGCTAATAAAGGGAAATGTATTGACTAATAAAGTATTATTAAAAAAACCAGTAGAAACCTCCATCTGCATAGAAGCTAAGATGAGACAAAATGATATTACATTTTCTAGATCATGGCTGCTTTAATAAGATTGTTATGAACAAGAATAACCTACTCACACATAAGGCATATGTCTCTCAATTTGTTAAAACTATGAACTACGAAACCTTTGCGAAAATGAGAAACTTGAGCATTTGAAATTAGGCAAACTTGAACGTTTGGAAAATAATGTTGTTACTTGATTTTACAAAGGGAAGTGTTTTGGTTTACTTAAACAATGTTAGTCACTCTATTTTTATACTACGGGTATCGGGTGACCTTTGTAAAAGAAATGGATCTCTAAAAGGAATTTAACGTACGTAGTACTTTAGGGTTAAAACCCGGACTTCGACATAAAATGAAAGTACCTTGAGTTGTGTGTAACTTGTCTATGCTTGTTGTTGTGTAACTTGCCTATGCTTGTTGTTGTGTAACTTGCCTATGCTTGCTTTGATAGCCTTTGTTGTGCAAGAATTGTGTTTCTATACTATCGCGTCTCGATGGAGGCGGTTGACTTGTTGAGAACTTACTTGGGCATTGGCGTGTGGAAGATTCCACGGGTATGCTTCCATTATGATTGTTACACGGGCATGTCTACACCGATGATGGATTATGTGGACATGTGACCCTTATGGTTATTTATGGCGAAGTATCGTGACTTACGGTTGTGATCGGGTGCGTAGCCTGTTTACTTGCCCCGTCGCCACGTGGCGGTGGATCTGGTAGAGGTTATTGCGCTTGCCACGTGTCAGCTTCGCGGCGAAGTATCGTGACTTACGGTTGTGATCTGGTGCTTAGCCGATTCACTTGCCCCCGCCGCCACGTGGCGCGAGGAGGAGGCGGTGGAGGCTGGTGCACTTGCCACGTGTCGCCGCGAGTCGGTGTTTGGATGGAGCTGCCGTGACTTACGGTTGTGATCTGGTGCGTGGCGATTCACTTGCCCCGTCCGCCTACGTGGCGCGAGGAGGAGCCGTGGAGGCTATTGCACTTGCCACGCGTCGCCTTCATGATATGGTTGTACAATATTATCGTACGGTTGGATCTGGTAGTTATACTTGCCGTCACGGTTTTATGACAGTGGGACCTCGCGTTCATGTATACTCCTTAGTGTTGTTATATCATGAAGCTGGCGGTGAGGAAGAATTCCACCGCACGAGTGATGATTTGGAGGCGTGAGTCACGACTTGATATATTTGCTTATATGTTGTGTCTCGTAGTTTGGTTATCATACATGTCTCCCGCTTTATATAGACTATTATGATTTCATTCTGATATTTTGATTTCACATACTGTACTGTTGTCTCGACCTCCTTCGGGCCGCGTTCATGCCGCAGTAGAGGTACATCTACC
The DNA here is from genome assembly GCA_029844215.1 of Przewalskia tangutica. Lineage (NCBI taxonomy): Eukaryota > Viridiplantae > Streptophyta > Magnoliopsida > Solanales > Solanaceae > Przewalskia > Przewalskia tangutica. Next base: position 115,099,701 of record CM056718.1, read on the forward strand.
GCCGATCCCCGCTTATAGGATCACATTTCAGCGTATTGGAAGCTCCGTTCCTTGAGGCTTATCTTTTGGTATGTTACCACAGTCAGAGGTTCTTGTACATTCGGGGTATGGCGGGGCCCCGTCCGTCATAGTTGTTGTAAAAATCTTAGAGGTTTGTAACCTTTATGTGGGCGTGGTTTTAAGGATTATCGCTCAAATGTCGATATATATATATATATATATATGAAAGGCAACCGCTTTGGTTGGCCTATTTTCTTTATCTTGATCCATATCTATTTGTATATTTAAGTTTTTATTTCCTGGTTTTCTCGATGTTGTATCACTAGGGTGCCGGTAGGCACGATCACGGGCCGGTTCGGTCGTGACAAAAGTGGTATCGAGCGCTTAGTCTTCGAAAGTGTCTACGCATCGTGTCTAGTAGAGTCTTGATTATCGGTGTGTTGTGCACCACATCTATAATCGTGAGGTCGCAGGACATTTAGGATTGGTTTCCTTCTTCTCATTCCGAGATCGTGCCTTAGAGCCATGTTGTAAGTTGGACCCTCCGACGTATCTCGTTTTACCGCTATGCCTCCGCGCAAGGCAACCCGGCCCGGAAGGGCAAAGCGGCGAGAGGAGTCGCGAGTAAACGGCAGCCTCTACAAAGACCATATTACACGAGCCTCACCCCATAGTCCGGAGCGGAGAGATGGGTTACGCGAGTTGCCCGATTATTGCCGTGGTTGTGGCGAACTTGAGGATAGGTGGACGCAGCAGCCGAGTTCGATGCTGATGGTTCACCTAGATCGGACGATTTGAGGCTACGGGATTTTTACGAGTTGTAGCCCGTAGTTTTATGGGTCGAGGCACGAGGATGATCCGCAGGAGTTCATCCGAAGCGATTCTGATGGATCGAGAGTGATCAAGGCATCGGAGACCGAGTCGGTAGTCCTAGGTTCGCATCGTGCGTGATACCGCGATCGGCCCGGTTTGATTCGTGGGAGGCCCCGGGAGAGAATGCACTTCCGGCTATATGGGACGAGTTCTCGGGGCATTTCTTGCACATTTCTTGCCTCCACGGATGAGGAGGGCTCGCCTACTGATTTTTGGTGTTGCGTAAGCAGGCGTGCGGTTGAGTACAATGTGGAGTTCGACTCATCGCCCGCGACGTCCGCGTTAGTAGCTAGTATGGAGGATCGAGTGCACCGATATGTTATAGGGCTCGATGATTACCTAGCGAGAGTTGTTCGTGTAGCTCTTCACCGCATGGACATTGCCGCACGCAGCTTATGCACTTGGATGTGAGGAGCGGAGAGATCGACGGAATGACCGAGATCAGCAGAAGAGGGCCAGAACAGCAGGGTCCTTTGGTGACTTTCGAGGCGGACCGCCTCAGCAGCAGGCCAGTTATACACCTCCGCCAGTACCGAGTGGTCCCCCACCATCATCGGGACGTTTGGGATATTCAGGAGCAAGTCAGAGCTCCCAGGTTTCAGATTTTCAGGGGAGTAGAAGTGCTCGCAGGATGAGGCCACCCGTATCTCAGTGTGGCCGTTGTGGTAAAGCCTATAGGGGGGAATGTCGTACTGGTTTGGGAGATTGTTATACTTGCGGCCGACAGGGCCATTTGACGGGAGACTGTCCGACCAGGGGTAGCACTGGTGGGATAGCACAGACTACTAGATCAGTTGCGGGTTCTTCACCTTCCATAGCTAGGCAGGATATTCATACACCGGCTGGCCACGGCAGAGGTCGCGGTGGAAGTTCCCAGTTTTAGAAGTCCTTTGAACCGCCTATTTTCAGGTATATCCTTAACCCTCTAGAGACTTGTATGTATTGATGTTTTGATGATGTGTTATGTTCGAATAGCTTTGTGCTAAAATGCGATTTAGAAGTCTGGTTAGTGAAAAGGGTAAGCCTGGGGGTGAGGAAATGATGAACCTTAGAATATAACACATTGAGACCTTAGATGTAAGGCCGTCTTGAGTAAAAGATTTATGTCTATGTTGACCTTTATCGGAGTGCAAATGTGTTTTGGGATAATTCCAGGGGTTGTGTAGCATGAAAGTGGTAGATTTCAGGACTTGATTAGTGAGATTGTTCCGGATCGGGGAACAAGAGTTGGCGCGATTGTGGGTCGGGTTGAGGACCATTCGCGGGTCAACCCGTAGCTCGGTTTGGGGTTGGGTCAGTTCGAGGTGGTCCCACCAGGTGGTAGGATCACGAGGGTGCTAGGCCCAAGTTTAGGTAACCATCGTATGAATTCGTGGATGCGTTCGACCAGAATCGGTTCATGAAGGCCGGGAATGGCCTTAAGGAAGATTGAGGTTAGTAAGATGACCAAGTTTGGAGGTGGTGACTCCAAAGTTTTGGAAAGCGGCGATGGCGAAGTGTGAATACGTATACTAGAAGAGTTCAAGTGTTCGAGAAGGGCACGACGAGTAAGGAAGGAAGAGAACGTGTGTTATTTCGTGGCCAGGTGTGGCGTTGGCAACTTGTTAGAAGAACTTTATCGTAATCCGTCTTGAGAAGGAACATTCGGGACGAATGTCTCTAAGGAGGGGAGAATGTTATACCCCATATTTCCAGAGTATGTACGTGAGGGCGTACGTACAAAAGTTTGAGCCTTAAAGTAGACTAAGGGACGAAAATTTTGTGCACAACCCCCGAAAAGAGTCGTTTTCCGATGAAACGTTTTACAAACTTTGCGAAGGGAAAATTCCGGCTATGTCATTTATTATTTTTGCGGATTTTTTAGAGACGAAATATTTTGGATCAACGGGAGGGTGACATGTGTCACCCTCAAAAAGTGGACGGCAGGGCTAGCGTTGGCACGTTTTTGTGCCTTGTTTGTAGTCAAGGTTAGGTAGGATATTTGTGAGATATTTTGTGTAGTTGATGAACAAGTGGGACCCACTTACACATGTCCAAATCCCCACCCTACACTTGCCTAACACTTGTCTTGATCTTGGCCATTGGTTGGCCTATAAATACCCCTTAGTTGATGAGTTATTTCATCCACACTTGAGCAAATTCCAAGTCTAAAAATACTCCCTCCCTCTTGAGGTTTCGTCGCCACACCCTCCCTTTGTGAGGCCCTTGGCAGAAACCCCCCTAGCCTAGTTGTTTTAGAAATACACCCCCTTTGTGGTATAGAGATACTTCTCCAAGTATTGTTATAATGCCAAAATACTCTAGCCCAAAACCTTTGTAGTATTTCCAAGTACCCTCTATACGAAAAGCCCGGAAAATACTATTATACTTTCCTTTAGCCACTAAACGAAACCCTATGGAAGAATCTCCATAATTGGTTGGAGTACTAAGTAGAAGTTGTGTAGAACTTCTAAGGGTTTCTTGGAGCGAATTGGAGCGCACGCATGAGAGCTAAACCTTGCTCAGGATCGACTTTAAACTTGGATAATTTTGGGGCTTACCGAGGTAAATAATCATATCCTTCTATTGTAATTGGAGATTACATACTGTAGTATTATTGAAAATGAATATAAGATTCATAGAAGAGAATTGAACTGTAATAGAAGGATATTACAGAAAAGACTTGAACTGAAATCACATCAGAAGAATATTTAAGTAGAAGATTAAACTGTACTTACATAGGACCGTATTTACAGTAGTCTTATAACCTTTATTGGTTGATTGTTCTGCGAGTAGCATGTACTACTTGGAAGGTGGACAAGGCTAGCCGGGTTATAGCCGAGGAGCGTTTTGCTAATAGTCGATAATCGTCGCGAGGTATGTGATTCTTCCTATACTTTTGAGCATGATATTTTAAAGGAATATATATAGTACGGTAGACGTACGTGTGGCAATGTCTTTTGACTTAAGCCTGAATAATAAGAATCTGGAAGTATTTTACAAGAATATATATATAGTACGGTAAACGTACGTGTGTTAACTGAATGTAGTTTTACGGCAATGTCTTTTGACTTAAGCCTGAATAATAAGAATCTGGAAGTATTTCAAAAGAATTAAGAATCCTTTTTGAAAGAAGAATAATACTTGGTTTAAAAGCTTAAGAGTTATAGTAGCTTTATGGGAAGTTAGGTATAACGACTTAAGAAAGATAAAAAGAATGGTTATTTGATTTTAAGAAGTTAAGAGACTTGATCTTAAAAGATAAGAGACTTGACTTAATTAAATTAACATGAAGTTTGTTAAAAAGTGTGAAACCTCATTCGTGAGTAATGAGTACTTGGTTTTTAAAGGATAATGTTTTACTGATTTCGGAAATGAGAATAAGTATCGAACAAACCACAGCAGCGCTAATAAAGGGAAATGTATTGACTAATAAAGTATTATTAAAACCAGTAGAAACCTCCATCTGCATAGAAGCTAAGATGAAACAAAATGATATTACATTTTCTAGATCATGGCTGCTTTAATAAGATTGTTATGAACAAGAATAACCTACTCACACATAAGGCATATGTCTCTCAATTTGTTAAAACTATGAACTACGAAACCTTTGCGAAAATGAGAAACTTGAGCATTTGAAATTAGGCAAACTTGAACGTTTGGAAAATAATGTTGTTACTTGATTTTACAAAGGGAAGTGTTTTGGTTTACTTAAACAATGTTAGTCACTCTATTTTTATACTACTGTATCGTGACCTTTGTAAAAGAAATGGATCTCTAAAAGGAATTTAACGTCGTAGTACTTTGAGTTAAAACCTGACTTCGACATAAAATGAAAGTACCTTGAGTTGTGTGTAACTTGTCTATGCTTGTTGTTGTGTAACTTGCCTATGCTTGTTGTTGTGTAACTTGCCTATGCTTGCTTTGATAGCCTTTGTTGTGCAAGAATTGTGTTTCTATACTATCGCGTCTCTCGATGGAGGGCCGGTTGACTTGTTGAGAACTTACTTGGGCCTTGGCGGTGACGAAGATTCCACGCATGCTTCCATTATGATTGTTACGGGCATGTCTACACCGATGATGGATTATGTGGACATGTGACCCTTATGGTTATTTATGGCGAAGATCGTGACTTACGGTTGTGATCGCGCGTAGCTGTTTACTGCCCCCGCCGCCACGTGACGCAGTGGATCCGTAGAGGTTATCGCGCTTGCCACGCGTCGCCTTCGCGCGGTATCGTGACTTACGGTTGTGATCTCGTGCTTAGCCGATTCACTTGCCCCGCCGCCTACGTGGCGCAGGAGTGAGCCGCGAGGCTAGTGCACTTGCCACGTGTCAGCTTCGCGAGTCAGTGTTTGGATGGAGCTTCGTGACTTACGGTTGTGATCTGGCGCGTAGCCGATTCACTTGCCCCCGTCAGCTACGTGGCGCAGGTGGAGCTGGTGGAGGCTATTGCACTTGCCACGGTCGCCTTCCGTGATATGGTTGTACAAGATTATTGTACGGTTGGATCCGTAGTTATACTTGCCCCGCACGGTTTTTATGACACGCGGACTCGCGCTCATGATACTCCTTAGTGTTGTTATATCATGATCGCCAGTGAGGAAGGAATTCCACGCACGAGTGATGATTTGGAGGCGTGAGTCCCCGACTTGATATGATCGTTTATATGTCGTGTAATCGTAGTTTGGTTATCATACATGTCTCCTCGCTTTATATAGACTATTATGATTTCATTTACGATTTTCGCCACATACTGCACTGGCCAGATCGACCTCCTTCGGGCCGCTCATGCCGCAGTAGAGGTACATCTACCGCCGATCCCCGCTTATAGGATCACATTTCAACAGATTGAAGCTCCGTTCCTTCTGAGGCTTATCTTTTGTATGTTACCCGAGTCCAGTAGGTTCTTGTACATCTGTGGTATGGCGGGCCCCGTCCGCCATAGTTGTTGTAAAAATCTTAGAGGTTTGTAGCACTGCCAAGTGTGGTTTTAAGGATCAGAATCGCTCAAATGTCGATATATATATATATATATATACGAAAGGCAACCGCTTTGGTTGGCCTATTTTCTTTATCTTGATCCATATCTATTTGTATATTTAAGTTTTTATTTCACGGTTTTTCTCTCGATGTTGTATCACTAGGTGCCCGGTAGGCACGACCACGCCCGGTTCGGTCGTGACAAAAGTGGTATCGAGCGATTAGTCTTCGGAAAGTGTCTACGCACCGTGTCAGTAGTAGTCTTGATTATCGCACAGGCACCACATCTATAATCGAGGTCGCAGACATTTAGGATTGGTTTCCCTTCTTCTCATTCCGAGATCGTGCCTAGAGCCGGTTGTAAGTTGGACCCTCCGACGTATCTCGCTTTTACCGCTATGCCTCGCGCAAGGCAACCCGCCCTGGCGGCAAGCGCAGCAGGCGAGTCGCGAGTAGAGAGCAATGCAGCCTCTACAAAGACCATATTACCCGAGCCTCCACCCCATAGTCCGGAGCAGCAGGAGATGGGTTACGCGAGTCGCCCGCTTATCGCCGTGGTCAGGCCGACTTGAGGATAGGCCGACGCAGCAGCCCAAAGAGCACCAGCCGTTCACCCTAGATCGGACGATTTGAGGCTACGGATTTTCCGAGTCAGAGCCCGCCAGAGTTTTATGGGTCGAGGCCCGAGGATGATCCGCAGGAGTTCATCAAGCGATTCCATGATGGATCATGAGAGTGATCAAGGCATCGGAGACCGAGTCGGAGTCCTAGGTTCGCATCGGCCGCGTGATACCGCAATGATCGGTTTGATTCGCGAGCCGCCCCGGGAGAGAATGCACTTCCACTATATGGGACGAGTTCTCGTGGGCATTTCTTGCACATTTCTTGCCTCCATGCATGAGAGGGCTCGCCTCTGATTTTTGGTGTCATGCGAATCCGCGCATTTGCTCGAGTACAATGTGGAGTTCGACTCATTGGCTTGCAGACGTCCCCGCGTTAGTAGCTAGTATGGAGGATCGAGTGCACCGATATGTTATAGGGCTCGATGATTACCTAGCAGAGAGTTGTTCGGGTGTAGCTCTTCAGCCGGGCATGGACATTGCCCGCATGCAGGCTTATGCACTTGGATGTGAGGAGCGGAGAGATCGACGGAATGACCGAGATCAGCAGAAGAGGGCCAGAACAGCAGGGTCCTTTGGTGACTTTCGAGGCGGACCGCCTCAGCAGCAGGCCAGTTATACACCTCCGCCAGTACCGAGTGGTCCCCCACCATCATCGGGACGTTTGGGATATTCAGGAGCAAGTCAGAGCTCCCAGGTTTCAGATTTTCAGGGGAGTAGAAGTGCTCGCAGGATGAGGCCACCCGTATCTCGCCAGCGGTGTGGTAAAGCCTATGGGGAATGTCGTCGTTTGGGAGATTGTTATACTTGCGCCGACAGGCCATTTGACGGAGATCGCCGGACCGTGGGTAGCACCGTGGGATAGCACTACTAGATCGGGCCATGGTTCTTCACCTTCCATAGCTAGGCAGGATATTCATACACCGGCTGGCCACGGCAGAGGTCGCGGTGGAAGTTCCCAGTTTTAGAAGTCCTTTGAACCGCCTATTTTCAGGTATATCCTTAACCCTCTAGAGACTTGTATGTATTGATGTTTTGATGATGTGTTATGTTCGGATAGCTTTGTGCTAAAATGCGATTTAGAAGTCTGGTTAGTGAAAAGGGTAAGCCTGGGGGTGAGGAAATGATGAACCTTAGAATATTACACATTGAGACCTTAGATGTAAGGCCGTCTTGAGTAAAAGATTTATGTCTATGTTGACCTTTATCGGAGTGCAAATGTGTTGTGGGATAATTCCAGGGGTTGTGTAGCATGAAAGTGGTAGATTTCAGGACTTGATTAGTGAGATTGTTCCGGATCGGGTAACAAGAGTTGGCGCGATTGTGGGTCGGGTTGAGGACCATTCGCGGGTCAACCCGTAGCCCGGTTTGGGGTTGGGTCAGTTCGAGGTGGTCCCACCAGGTGGTAGGATCACGAGGGTGCTAGGCCCAAGTTTAGGTAACCATCGTATGAATTCGTGGATGCGTTCGACCAGAATCGGTTCATGAAGGCCGGGAATGGCCTTAAGGATGATTGAGGTTAGTAAGATGACCAAGTTTGGAGGTGGTGACTCCAAAGTTTTGGAAACTGAAGCGATGACTGAAGTGTGGTACGTATACTAGAAGAGTTCAAGTGTTCGAGAAGGGCACGACGAGTAAGGAAGGAAGAGAACGTGTGTTATTTCGTGGCCAGGTGTGGCGTTGGCAACTTGTTAGAAGAACTTTATCGTAATCCGTCTTGAGAAGGAACATTCGGGACGAATGTCTCTAAGGAGGGGAGAATGTTATACCCCATATTTCCAGAGTATGTACGTGAGGGCGTACGTACAAAAGTTTGAGCCTTAAAGTAGACTAAGGGACGAAAATTTTGTGCACAACCCCTGAAAAGAGTCGTTTTCCGATGAAACGTTTTACAAACTTTGCGAAGGGAAAATTCCGGCTATGTCATTTATTATTTTTGTGGATTTTTCCGAGAGACGAAATATTTTGGACCAACGGGAGGGTGACATGTGTCACCCTCAAAAAGTGGACGGCAAGGGCTAGCATTGGCACGTTTTTTGTGCCTTGTTTGTAGTCAAGGTTAGGTAGGATATTTGTGAGATATTTTGTGTAGTTGATGAACAAGTGGGACCCACTTACACATGTCCAAATCCCCACCCTACACTTGCCTAACACTTGTCTTGATCTTGGCCATTGGTTGGCCTATAAATACCCCCTTAGTTGATGAGTTATTTCATCCACACTTGAGCAAATTCCAAGTCTAAAAATACTCCCTCCCTCTTGAGGTTTCGTCCGCCACACCCCCTCCCCCTTTGTGAGGCCCTTGGCCGAGAAACCCCCCCCCTAGCCTAGTTGTTTTCGAGAAATACACCCCCCCCTTTGTGGTATAGAAATACTTCTCCAAGTATTGTTATAATGCCAAAATACTCTAGCCCAAAACCTTTGTAGTATTTCCAAGTACCCTCTATACGAAAAGCCCGGAAAATACTATTATACTTTCCTTTAGCCACTAAACGAAACCCTATGGAAAAATCTCCATAATTGGTTGGAATACTAAGTAGAAGTTGTGTAGAACTTCTAAGGGTTTCTTGGAGCGAATTGGAGCGCACGGAGTAGGAGCTAAACCTTGCTCAGGATCGACTTTAAACTTGGATAATTTTGGGGCTTACCGAGGTAAATAATCATATCCTTCTATTGTAATTGGAGATTACATACTGTAGTATTATTGAAAATGAATATAAGATTCATAGTAGAGAATTGAACTGTAATAGAAGGATATTACGTAAAAGACTTGAACCAAATCACATCGTAAGAATATTTAAGTAAGATTAAACTGCATTTACATAGACCGTATTTACTGAGTCTTATAACCTTTATTGGTTGATTGTTCGCGAGTAGCATGTACTACTTGGAAGGTGGACAAGGCTAGCCGTTATAGCCGAGAGCGCTTTTGCTAATAGTCGATAATCGTCGCGAGGTATGTGATTCTTCCTATACTTTTGAGCATGATATTTTAAAGGAATATATATAGTACCAGACGACGCTGTGGCAAATGTCTTTGACTTAAGCCCTAATAATAAGAATCTGAAGTATTTTACAAGAATATATATATAGTACCAGAACGACGTGTGTTAATCGAATGTAGTTTTACTGCAATGTCTTTTGACTTAAGCCCAATAATAAGAATGAAGTATTTCAAAAGAATTAAGAATCCTTTTGAAAGAAGAATAATACTTGGTTTAAAAGCTTAAGAGTTATAGTAGCTTTATGGGAAGTTAGGTATAACGACTTAAGAAAGATAAAAAGAATGGTTATTTGATTTTAAGAAGTTAAGAGACTTGATCTTAAAAGATAAGAGACTTGACTTAATTAAATTAACATGAAGTTTGTTAAAAAGTGTGAAACCTCATTCGTGAGTAATGAGTACTTGGTTTTTAAAGGATAATGTTTTACTGATTTCGGAAATGAGAATAAGTATCGAACAAACCACGAAATAGCTTAATAAAGTGGAAATGTATTGACTAATAAAGTATTATTAAAACCAGTAGAAACCTCCATCTGCATAGAAGCTAAGATGAAACAAAATGATATTACATTTTCTAGATCATGGCTGCTTTAATAAGATTGTTATGAACAAGAATAACCTACTCACACATAAGGCATATGTCTCTCAATTTGTTAAAACTATGAACTACGAAACCTTTGCGAAAATGAGAAACTTGAGCATTTGAAATTAGGCAAACTTGAACGTTTGGAAAATAATGTTGTTACTTGATTTTACAAAGGGAAGTGTTTTGGTTTACTTAAACAATGTTAGTCACTCTATTTTTATACTACGTATCGTGACCTTTGTAAAAGAAATGGATCTCTAAAAGGAATTTAACGTACGTAGTACTTTAGGGTTAAAACCCGGACTTCGACATAAAATAAAAGTACCTTGAGTTGTGTTTAACTTGCCTATGCTTGTTGTTGTGTAACTTGCCTATGCTTGTTGTTGTGTAACTTGCCTATGCTTGCTTTGATAGCCTTTGTTGTGCAAGAATTGTGTTTCTATACTATCGCCTTCTCGATGGAGGCCGGTTGACTTGTTGAGAACTTACTGACGCACTGGCAGCGACTCAAGATTCCACGGGTATGCTTCCATTATGATTGTTACACGGGCATGTCTACACCGATGATGGATTCTCGCGACACGTGACCCTTTATGGTTATTTATGGCGAAGATCGTGACTTACTGGCCAGGATGCGCGTAGCTGCTTACTTGCCCCGCCGCCACGCGGACGCAGTGGATCCGGTAGAGGTTATCGCACTTGCCACGCGTCGCCTTCTCGGCGTATCATGACTTACGGCCAGGATCCGTGCTTAGCCGATTCACTTGCCCCCGCCTACGCCACGCGGGCAGGAGTCGCGAGGCTAGTGCACTTGCCACGGTCGCCTTCGCGAGTCGGTGTTTGGACGGAGCCGTGACTTACGGCCAGGATCTGCGCGTAGTCGATTCACTTGCCCCCGCCGCCACGCGCGCAGGAGGAGCCGCGAGGCTATTGCACTTGCCACGGTCGCCTTCATGATACGGTTGTACAATATTATCGTACGGCCGGATCCGTAGTTATACTTGCCCCGCACGGTTTTTATGACACAGCGGACTCGCGCTCATGATACTCCGTGTTGTTATATCATAGATCGCCAGCTGGCGGAAGGAATTCCACCGCACGAGTGATGATTTGGAGGCGCGAGTCCCCGACTTGATATGATCGCTTATATGTCAGGTAATCGTAGTTTGGTTATCATACATGTCTCCCGCTTTATATAGACTATTATGATTTCATTTACGATTTTCGGGCCACATTCTCGTACACGCCAGACCGACTCCTTCGGGCCGCGTTCATGCCGCAGTAGAGGTACATCTACCGCCGATCCTCGCTTATAGGATCGCATTTCCAGATTGGAAGCTCTGCCTTCTGAGGCTTATCTTTCGTATGCTACCCCGAGTCCGTAGGTTCTCAGACGCTCGTGGTATGGCGGGGCCCTGTCCCGTCATAGTTGTTGTAAAAATCTTAGAGGTTTGTAGCACTGTTGTGGGCAGGGTTGTAAGGATTGTAACTGTTCAAATGTCGATATATATATATATATGCTGAAAGGCAACCGTTTTGGTTGGCCTATTTTCTTTTATCTTGATCCATATCTATTTGTATGTTTAAGTTTTTATTTCCGTTGGTTTTTCTCTGATGTTGTATCACTAGGGTGCCCGGGGTAAGGCACCACTCACGGGCCCGGGTTCGGGTCGTGACATATAACATAGACAAGCTACCCATGCTCACCGCCTTGCGACTCAAGGCAACTACTACAACATTTAACTTACTCAGGTGATACAAGATAGTCATATCATAATCCTTTAGAAATTCCAACCACCGACTTTGTCTCAAATTAAGATCTTTCTAGTTGAACAAGTACTGAAGACTACGATGGTCAGTGTAAACCTCACAATGTACACCATAGATATAATCTCCAAATCTTCAAGGCAAACATGATCGACATCAACTCTAAGTCACGTGTGGGATAATTATTTTCATGAACCTTCAATTTCCTCAAACAGTAGGCTATAACTTTCCCTTTCTGCATCAACACACACCCAAGACCTACCCCAAAAGTATCATAATACACAATAAAGTTCTCTTCGTCAACCGACAATATCAAAATATGAGCGGTAGTCAATAAGGCCTTCACCTTTTGAAAGCTTGCTCACAAGCATCAGACCACTCGAAAGACACTTCCTTCTGGGTCAATCTAGTCAATGGGGCTACAATGGATGAATACCCCTCCACAAATTACCTATAATACCATGTGAGTCCAAAAAAGCTCTGAACCTCGATAACAAAAATAGGCCGCATCCAATCCCGAACTGCCTCTATCTTCTTAGGATCTACTATAATACCATCCTTAGTCACTACATGACCCATGAATGACACCGACCTAAGCCAAAACTCGTACTTCAAAAAATTTGCATAGAATTGCGTCTCCTTTAGAATACCAAGCACAATCCTCAAATATTGCACGTGTTCCTCATTGCTCCGTGAGTATATCAATATATCATCGATGAACACAATAACGAACAAATCCAAATATGGCCTGAACACTTCATTCATCAACTACATAAAGACTGCAGGTGTATTGGTCAACCTAAACGACATCACCAAAAACTCATAATGTCCATATTTGGTCTGGAAGGCTGTCTTAGGAACATCTTCAGCCCTGATCTTCAGCTGATGATAGCCGGACCTCAAGTCGATCTTCGAAAAGATTGAAGCACCCTGTACATAATCAAACAAGTCATCAATGCACGGTATCGAATATTTGTTCTTAATAGTCACTTTGTTTAGCTACTTGTAATCAATACACATGTGCATAGACCCGTCTTCCTTCTTAACGAAAAACACTAGAGCACCCCAAGGTGAAAATCTGGGTTGAATGAATCCCTTACGCAACAAATCTTGCAATTGTTCCTTCAACTCTCTCAACTCGGTCGGTTTCATCCGATATGGAGCCATAGGATTGTGTTGAGTGACTGACTCTAGATCAATACAAAAATTGATATCACGCTATGGTGAAACACTAGGAAGGCCTGTAGGAAACACCTTTCGATAATCTTAATGTTACGATCCGACCCCGGGCCCGCGATTGGTGGCCTACCTGGGCACCCTTACAGGTATACATCAGAGATAATCAGCGGAACATACATGAAACTTATACAATAAATCAACAGAAATAAAATCAACAGGTTAGCCGATGAGGCTACCTCCCTAGATATATAAAAACATAACCGAAGCAGTTGCCTCCTTTCCTTTACAAACTGACCCACAACATGTGACTACAGACCTCTAAGAGTTTTAACATAACAACTGTGGCGGGACAGGGCCCCGCCATACCCCTGAATATACATGAATCTACAACCTCAGGGGAAACCGTACCAAAAGATAAGCCTCCGGAGTAAATGGAGCTTTCCAAGAACTGAACAGTGATCCAAAGAGTGTGGATCAGCAAGCTATGTACCTCAACCTGCGGCATGAACGCATCCCCCCGAAGGAGGTCAGTACAAAATATGTACCAAGTATGTGAAACTAAAAATATTGTAATGAAATCATAACAGTCTATAAAAAGCTGGAGACATGTATGATAACCAAAATAACAGTACACTGTGCCTTACCAAAGTGAAAGTAATAAAAGTCAGTTTTACCTTTTAAAGACTATTTCAACACATGAACAATAGTCACACAAGGCTACCGACACAAGCCCCCAAATATCATCACATAGTCCAGTAAGGGTCTCAAGCCAACAAATATCAAAGCGTGCCCGTGGAATCCCTCATCACTGTCGGCAGTTATAAGTGAAGAATATAACCATGTTACGCGCCCGTGGAATCCTACCTCACTGTCGGCGTACACACCTACAATACATATATATATCTATATCCCCTGCCCGTGGAATCCCCCGTCACTGCCGACAGCCGTAAGTGTAACATATAACCATGTGACGCGCCCGTGGCATCCTACCTCACTTTGTACATACATATACAATATATATATATATATATATATATATATTTATATATAAATATATATATATAGATATATATATATATCCCCTGCCCGTGGAATCCCCCATCACTGTCGACAGCCGTAAGTGTAACATATAACCATGTGACGCGCCCGTGGCATCCTACCTCACTGTCGGCGTACACATATACAATATATATATATATATAAATATATATCACATGCCCATGGAATCCCTCATCTCGGGTACATGACTTCATGGGGAGCTAATCCATGGGTAATAATCGATATAACACGCCTGGAATCCTCATCTCGTACATGTCTTCACGGGAGCTAGTCCATGGAGTAATAGTCGACATAACATGGTCGCATGCCCTAATCCTCATCGATAAGTATGGCCATGGGTAATAAAACAAATCTGAATCTAACCCGCCTCGGTCGCATGCCCTAATCCTCATCGTATAAGCATGTCAAGGAGTAATAAAGACAATCCGAATCTAACCCATCCTGGTCGCATGCACCTAATCCTCATCGATAAGCATGTCCAAGGATAAATCACAATGGAAGCATACCGTGGAAGCCTCATCGCTTTGTGACGCCCAAGTAGATTCACAACAAGCATACTTCTCCAATCGAGAGTCACGTGTCACGACCGAACCTGCCCGTGGATCGTGCCTTACCCCGGGCACCCTAGTGATACAACATCAGAGAAAAACCAGCGAAAATAAAAACTTAAACATACAATTTAGATATGGATCAAGATAAAAGAAAATAGGCCAACCAAACGGTTGCCTTTCTTCATATATATATATATATATATATATATATATATATATATATATATATATATATATATATCGACATTTGAAACAAGCATAATCCTTACAACCTCCCCACAAATAAGGTTATGCACTCTAAGATTTTTACAACAACTATGACGGACGTGGCCCGCCATACCCCGAATGTACAAGAACCTGCTGCACTGTGGTAACATACCAAAAGATAAGCCTCCAAGGAACTGAGCTTCCAATACGCTGAAATGTGATCCTATAAGCGGGATCGACAGCCGATGTACCTCACTGCAGCATGAACGCAGCCCGAAGGAGGTCAAGATAACAGTACCAAGTATGTGAATCAAAATATCAGTAAATGAAATCATAATAGTCTATATAAAGAAGGAGACATGTATGATAACCAAACTACAGATACACATATAAACAAGATATCAAGTCGTGACTCACGCCTCCAAGTCATTACTCAAATATAACTACGGGTCTCACGCCCACAACATCAATCATGCCCGTGGAATACCTTCTCATCGGCTAGCCTATGATATGATAACACCAAGAAGTACACCAACATCGTGTCCCACCAGTGTCATAAAGAGACCGCAGACGGAAATAATCATAACATGAAGCTGACACATGGCAAGTGCTATAACCTATAACAGATCCACACGCGCCACGTAGTCGACGGCAAGTAAACAGGCTATGCTCCAGATCACAACCGTAAGTCACGAAGCTTCATCCAAACACTGACTCGCGAAGCTGACACGTGGCAAGTGCAATAGCCTCCACCAGATCCTCCCAGCGCCACGCAGATGACGGGGGCAAGTAACCAGACTAAGCACCAGATCACAACCGTAAGTCACGATACTTCGCCGCGAAGCTGACACGTGGCAAGTGCGATAACCTATACCAGATCCACCTGCGTCACGTAGCTGATGGGGGCAAGTAAACAGGCTATCACAACAAGCATAGGCAAGTTACACAACAACAAGCATAGGCAAGTTATACACAACTCAAGGTACTTTCATTTTATGTTAAAGTCCGGGTTTTAACCCTAAGGTACTACGTACGTTAAATTCCTTTTAGAGATCCATTTCTTTTACAAAGGTCACCCGATACCCGTAGTATAAAAATAGAGTGACTAACATTGTTAAGTAAACCAAAACACTTCCCTTTGTAAAATCAAGTAACAACATTATTTTCCAAACGTTCAAGTTTGCCTAATTTCAAATGCTCAAGTTTCTCATTTTCGAAAAGGTTTCGTAGTTCATAGTTTTAATCCTTTAAAACAATTTGAGAAACATATGCCTTATGTGTGAGTAGGTTATTCTTTGTTCATAACAATCTTATTAAAGCAGCCATGATCTAGGAAATGTAATATCATTTTGTCTCATCTTAGCTTCTATGCAGATGGAGGTTTCTACTGGTTTTAATAATACTTAATTATTCAATACATTTCCCTTTATTAGCGCCCAGGGTTTGTTCGATACTTATTCGATTTCCAAATCAAGAAACATTATTCCTTTTAAAAAAACCAAGTACTCATTACTCACGAATGAGGTTTCACACTTTTTAACAAAATTCATATTAATTCAATTAAGTCAAGTCTCTTATCTTTTAAGATCAAGTCTCTTAACTTCTTAAAATCAATAAATCATTCTTTTTATCTCTCTTACGTCGTTATACCTAACTTCCCATAAAGCTAGTATAACTCTTAAGCTTTCAAACCAAGTATTATTCTTCTTTCAAAAAGGATTCTTAATTCTTTTCAGATTCTTATTATTCAGGCTTAAGTCAAAAGACATTGCCGTAAAACTACATTCTGTTAACACACGTACGTCTACCGTACTATATATATATATTCTTTTAAAATACTTCCAAATTCTTATTATTCAGGCTTAAGTCAAAAGACATTGCCGTAAAACTACATTCGCTAACACACGACGCCTACCGCATTTATATATATATATTCTTTTAAAATATCATGCTCAAGAGGATAGGAAGAATCACATACCTCGCGACGATTATCGACTATTAGCAAAACGCTCCACGGCTATAACCCGGCTAGCCTTGTCCACCTTCCAAGTAGTACATGCTACTTCCAGAACATTCAACCAATAAAGGTTATAAGTTCATCAGAATACACCCTATGTAAGTACAGTTTAATCTTCTACTTAATATTCTTCTGATGTGATTTCAGTTCAAGTCTTTTATGTAATATCCTTCTATTACAGTTCAATTCTCTTCTATGAATCTTATATTCATTTCTATACAACTACAGTATGTAATTTCCAATTACAATAGAAGGATAGGATTATTTACCTCGGTAAGCCCAAAATTATCCAAGTTTAATGTCGATCCTGAGCAATGTTTAGCTCCTACTCCGGGTGCTCCAACCCGCTCCAAACAACCCTTAGAAGTTCTACACAACTTCTACTTAATACTTCAACCAACTGTGAAGATTTTCCTTAGGGTTTCGTTTAGTGACTGAAGGAAAGTATAATAGTATTTCTGGGCTTTTAGTATAGGTGTAACCTTGGAATACTACAAGGTATTAGGGCCAAGGTATTTGGGAATAGTAACAATACTTGGAGAGTATTTTTGTACCAAGGGGGGGGTATTTACGAGAACAACACTACTAGGAGGGGGGTAGGTTTCGGCCAAGGCTCACAAAGGGGGAGGGGTTTTGGCTAGCTTAACTAGGAAGGGGAGGAGGTGCTCTGCCAGAGCTCTCAAGAGAGGCTAAGGGATTTCAAGACTTAGAAAACATTTTGTGGATGAAGAAGTTCATCAACTAAGGGGTATTTATAGGCCAACCAATGGCCAAGATCAAGACAAGTGGGGTGCAAGTGTAGGGTGAGGATTTATCCATGTGTCCTTATCCATCTACTACACAAAATATCCTACCTAACCCTTGACCAAAAGAAAGCACAAAAAACGTGCAAGGAATGCCCTCCCAATGCCGTCCACTGGCGGGCAAGTGTCACCCTCTCGTTGGTCCAAAATATTTCATCTCTCGGAAAAATCCGCAAAAATAATAAATGACATAGCCGTATTTTTCCCTTCGCAAAGTTTGGAAAACGTTTCGTCGGAAAACGATTCTTTACGGGGGTTGTGCACAAAATTTCGTCCTTGCCTAACTTTAAGGCTCAAACTTTTCTACGTACGCCCACACGTACATACTCTGGAAATACGGGGTATAACATCACGGCAGCGTAAACCTATAATACTTGCACTCAAGACTATCACAAGCAAGCATAGGCAAGTTCATAAAATCTTTAGACTTTCATTTTATATGCTCAATGCACTTTTCGTTTCACATAAAAAATTCGGGAATTTAACCCAAAGTACTACGTACTTCTTTTCCTTTTAAATGACTTTTTTTTCATATAAACTTCCAAGATACTAACAACCGTAGTATCAAGTCATATCTACTTTTCAAGACAGGTCACAATACCTTTTAGAAATACATTTACAGGCTTCTAAATTAAGTGACTTCTTTCTTTTGAAACCTTAAGAAATTGATGCCTTCAAATCAATTTGCCTTTCATTATATCAAGTCATTTATCATTACTTACATTGCTTAGAGTAAACCACTCTTATAACTTTCCATAAAGTTATTAGAATCAACTTCCCATAAAGTCGTTATACTAACTTTATACTTTAGGCAAACACATTCTTTTTATAACTAAGAGACTTATACTTTCGAAAACCAAGTATCGTATACTTTCAAAATATTTCAAGTCTCTTATCTTTTAGAAATCAAGTTTCTTACCATTCGAATGTCAAGAAGTTAATAATTTCCAAATCAACAATTCCATACTTTTAAAATCAAGTCATTTCTTCCTTTAAGAATCAAGTCTCATAACTTGAAAAATAAAGTCTTTTAACCTTTTAAGAATTCATAGTTCATAGTCTTGACACTTCATAACGTAAATTCTTTAAGTTAAGTACATATGCCTTATGTGTGTGAGTAGGTTATACTTGTTCATAACGATCTTATTAAAGCAGCCATGATCTAGAAAATGTAATACAATTTTGTCTTATCTTAGCTTGTATGCAGATGGAGAATTCTACTCATTTTAATATAATCAATTGTCATTAAATTTTCCTTTATTAACGCTGTAATGGCTTGTTCGATACTTATTCTCATTCGTACCGTAAATTAGCCAAGTCAACTTGGTTCCAAATACCTCCTAACGACTCTTACCAACATTCCCCATAAGACTTGGTAAGAACTTAGGATAACTTAGACATAACCTTTACATAGAGTAAATCACATACATACCTCTTAACTTCTAAGAGTAGAAGGGAACATGAAATAATACCACATGTATATTCCATATATAGAATCATGCCAAAGGAAGGAAGAGGTTCACATACCTCGCGACGATTATCGACAAGTAGCAAAATGCTCCTAAGTACTATAACCTTGCTAGCTTTTCCACCCTTCAAGTAGAATACGCTACTCGTAGTACTTCAACCTATAATGGTCATAATATGTCTATTAACCTCTAGCTTCAAACGTAGAATATTCTAAGTGTAAAATCTCCAAATTCTACGGAAAATCGGACAGCACTTCCTTTGTTTCTACATACTTTTCCACCTTTTTCAAGGCCCGAATTCAATAACCAAACACGCCACATTTAAGGCTCAATTAACGGTTAACAATGTGATTACATGCCACAAGACGGTAAAATTCACCACAATTGATATCAAACTAGTCCAACATACTATGTCATTTCGGCAACTTGAGGTACAATCAACACAATTTCTTATCCACTTCCTTTTCAATATAAGTTGTTTAGTATAACATGATATCAAGACGCAATCGATTATAACTACTACAATCTTCAAGTCTGTAACATGCGACGATTCTAATTAGCGACCAAATGGTATTTCAATTTCAAATGGCTAACAATGATATTTCGGCTATAGGCTTCCACAATCCATATCACTTATCAAACCTTAATACATATACCTCATGCTAGTAAAAAAATGTAAGGCTACAACAATATGTAATCTTATAACACTAAGAGAACAAGATTGTTACCTTAACGAGCCTTAATCCAACTTCAAGATCCGAAGTCGCTCCCTAGCAACTTAGAGCCTATCCTTGACACTCCAATCCGCCACTTGAAGCCCTTAGAAGATCACAAACAACTCTCCTTTATTTTCCAATCCAAACCTAGGAAAGTGACTAGGTTTTCACCTTGCGACTAATACGAAAACGATATTTTTCTGGGATCTTTCTATTGAGATACCCTTACAACACCCTTAGTAACCTTGGTTTAAAGTGTTATACCCCGTAACTCCAAGAGGATGAGATGAGAACGTACAAAAGGAAATAAGATTCGAAGTTGGAAAAAGAAAAAAAAAGTTGGCAGAATATTTTTGGACAGTTTTTCAGTCAACTTGGAAGCAGTATATCTCCTAGTATAATTGAAGTTTTTAGGTTTTTCAAAATCCTAATATGAATTTCATTGAGTCTAGTTTCCAACGCAATAAACCGCTCGTCTATAGGACATCGGCGTAGAAAGTTATGGACGTTACAAGATCGGCTGACAGAACAGATAGGGTCAGGCGCCGCGGCGCCGGCAGCAGCGCCGGGGCTCCGAAAAGCCTGAAATTGTCTGAAATTGCAGCGCCGCGGCGCCGGCTGCAGGGCCGCGGCGCCGAGGCGGGATATTTTGCGAAAATAGGGGAAAATAGAAGATATTTGTTGTAGAGGACCCCTGGGTGAGTGACAAGTGTCCCCCCAACTTGTGGAACAAGATAAAGGCTATATTTGACCAAGTCTTGCTAGATTAAAATCATTTTACAAGACTTCACCCAAATCTTCTCTTCTCTTCTCTCTCAAATGGTTGAAACCCTAAGCCTAAAAGAGATTTTTTTAGAAAGGCAACAAGAAGGAAATACGTTGGCAAGCTTGTAGGGGGTTCGTAGAGATGATAATCATGGAAGAAGAATTTGGAAAGAGGGCTAAAGTGGGCAAGATTGTTGGACTATTTTGGGCTTATCAAGGTAACCACTTTGTCCTCTTAAGTGATTGAAGATTTCTTATTGTTGTAGTTATACATTTTAACTAGCATGAAGTATATGTATCAAGATCGATAAGTGATATGGATCAAGTAGCCTAAATCCGAAAATGACATGTTGAGTAGTTTGAAATTGAATTACAATTTGGTCGTTAACTAGTATCGCTGCATGTTATCTACTTGAAGATTTTAGTTGCTATAATCGATTGCGCTTTATAACATGTTGTACTAAACAACTTGGATTGAAAAGGAATTGGAAAAGACATTGTGGTGATGTACCTCAAATTTGTCGAACGTGACATAGTATGTCGACTAGTTTGATATCAATTGTGGGGCGGAATTTTACACGCCTTGTAGGCGTGTAATCCCTATTGTTAACTACATTGTTGAGCCTTAAATGTGGCGTGTTTGGTTATTGAAATTCGCCTTGAAAAGGTGGCAAAGTATGTAGAAACAAAGGAAGTGTTGTCCGATTTTCCGTAGAATTTGATGACTTTGCACTTAGAATATTCTACGCTTGAGGTAAGAAGTTAATAGACGACATGGTCATTATAGGTTGACATACTACGGCATATCGACTTGGCAAGTGGATTGAACCAAGAGGTATGTGGAACTTTCCTATCTCTCGAGCATGAATAGTTGTACTTATATAGTACAAGAGACGACAATACTTTGATATCCTTTACTTATTTAAGAATGGCCAAGTTGGGCGAGTTAGAGATTAACCCACTTCTTTAAAATTATTAGGATGTCTTAAGTTTTCAAAGTTAAGGGACTTCAAGTGTTTTAAGTATATGATACTTGTTTTGTTTTAAAAGTATAAGTCCTCGATATAGGAAAATGTAATTGACTACAGGTATAAGGTTAATATAACAACTTTATGGAAAGTTGGTTATATTAGCTTTATGGAAAGTTAAAAGGAGAGATTTACTCAAAGTAAGATAATTAAGGACGAATGACTTGATTTATGAAAGGCAAATTGATTTTAAGGCATCAATTGCCTAAAGTTTTATATGAAAAGGAATCATTTTTAAAAGAGTAGAAGTATGTAGTACTTTGGGTTAAATTCCCGGATTTCTTTGATTAAGATATGTTAGTGCCTTAAGTAAACTAAAATGAGAGGGTATATGAACAAGACTAATAAGAAGTTAGGGGCTTTCTTAACTTATTTATGTTATGTAGGATGGCCGGTTGAGCTAGGTAAGAGTATAAACGCGGGTAAACCCCAAGACGTTATACCACCTTCTTCTGGTAAGAGTATAAACGAGGTAAACCAAGACGTTATACCACCTTCTTCAGGGTAAGAGTATAAATGGGGGGTAAACCCCCAAGACGTTATACCACCTTCTTCAGGGTAAGAGTATAAATGAGGGGTAAACCCCCAAGACGTTATACCACCTTCTCTAGGGTAAGAGTATAAATAAGGGGTAAACCCCCAAGACGTTATACCACCTTCTTCAGGGTAAGAGTATAAATGAGGGGTAAATCCCCAAGACGTTATACCACCTTTTGAGTATGATTGCGGGGTAAACCCCCAAGACATTATACCTCTCCATGGATTTGCTACCCATGATTTGATCGTGAGTCTCCTATTTTTATGTTGTAAGTGTACTCTTATTTACTCTCATTGTTAGTAAGGCACAGTGAACTGTAATTTGATTATCATATATGTCTCCAGTTTTATTTTAGACTTATGATCTCACTACAGTACTTTCAGTTTCACATATTTGGTACATGTTGTACTGACCTCCTTCGGGGGGCTGCGTTCATACCGCAGGTAGAGTACAGGTTGCTGATCCTCACTCTTAGGATCACTGTTCAGCTGTTGAGAAGCTCCTTTATTTCGGAGGCTTATCCCTGGTATTGTCGGTTGTTGTACATTCAGGGATATGGCGGGGCCCTGTCCGCCAAAGTTGTTATTCTTAGAGGTCTGTAGTCACATTTGTGGATTGGGTTTGTAAGAACAGAGATGTACTATTTTAATTTTGTATTATGTATATGTTACGAAAGGCGGCCTTATCGGCTAGCCGGTTGATGTCTACTGTCTAAGTATGATTTTTATTTTAGGAGTTGTGTATGTTCCGCTGCTATTCTCTGATGTATACCTGAAAGGGTGCCTGTGTAGGGCACCGGCATGCCCGGGTCGGTCGTTACAAAAGTGGTATCGAGCGCTTAGTCCTCTGAAAGTGTCTACGCCGTGTCTAGTAAGTCTTGATTATCGGTGTGTTGTGCACCACATCTATAATCGTGAGGTTGCAGACATTTAGGATTGGTTTCCATTCTTCTCACCGAGATCGTGCGATAGAGCCGTGTTGTTAGGTCGCCTCTCCTAACGAGTTATGTTGATTGCAGCCACGCAGAAAGCGTGATGACCAGAAACGATTATGTGGATTGCGTATCCAGGTTGGTTGTAATTGTTGTATAGTTGGTATAATGACATACAACTATACGGATTTATGTATAAGGGTCATATATGGGTTGCCTAGAATGAATTTAGATTACCAGGAATTGGTAAGGACTAATTAGATACCGGGAAGGTATGAAACGGTTTAATGAACTCTCATCAAGGTTTTACGTACTAATTTGAGATAATTAGGAGATGATGAGTTGTCTGAGAAGGTAATGGGCCCTTAAGAAGTTTAATTAAGGGACCTAATGGGAGACTATGTTTGTAAATTAAGCTACGTGGTATGCTTAAGAGGATAGTACGGATGAGATCCGGGTGGAGTAAGTGATGGTTGTTGTGATCAAGACGACACGATTATGGTATTATGAGAAGTTAGTGTACCCGTTTATGGGGTGGGATCAGTTGATAGTAGTCCCGCTACATGACAGGGTCATGAGGGTACAATCCCGAGTCTAGTTAATCGTTTTATGGGTTCGTGGACGCATTCCACCGGAACCAGGTTGTAAGAGCCGGAAATGGCCTTATATTGTTTAACTTAGTAACTCCAAGATTGGAGGCCAGATGTAGTATGGAAGTTATGTACGTATGTTAGTATAAATTTGGAAGTACGGAAAGCGTACGACCAGTGAGAAAGAGAGCAACCAAGTGTAAAGAAATGGAGCCTGAATCCATGAGAACCTTTCGAGGTGACTACACCCGTTAGTGTTGGGTGGTAGCTGAGCGGGTAGATAATAATTACCGGTAACGATACAGTCGTTGGACCCTAGCGCACCTAGCGGTATGATGCATATCGAGGTCATTATGAGTACGACTAGTTGGCCTCTTGTTATGCCAACGTGGACTACAGAGAGATTGATTCAGATGCGCTTCCGATAAGTTTGCCATCGAGTGGAAAGGAAGAGAAGTGGTGGTAACCAAGAATTATTCTTCCTTCTTTGACATAATTGTTTTTAATAAGTCCGTGTGACTTGTTCATTCGAGGTGAATCGAGGCAAAGTAAGTAATAATTGAATTTGAAGGAATTTATGTTAAGTGCCCTCGAGGTACTTCGAGTTAGTTTGGTGTGGCGGTCGGCCACGACCTTCCTGATAATTTCGTGAAAATGTGCAAGGCAAGAATAAAATAAGTATGAGTGTTGCCATGGAAAGTCGAGGGCATCTTTGGTAGGTTTTGAAAATCTACACGATTTTAAGGCGGGCGTGATGATTAGATATTTACAGGACGCGAGAGACCCTTTGATTAGGGTTATGACTCAAGGAAAGTTTATTTAAGGAGATAAGTTCTCTCCCCACGTAAAGGATAGTTTTACATATTATGGGGTTCATGTACCCATGTTGTTATCTGAAGGATATGAGACTGTAAGGTCTTCAGATCGCCATACCATAGGTTACGCTTTAGATAACCGTGGAAAAGTATTTGTCACGACCGAACCTGCCCGTGATCGTGCCTTACCCGGCACCCAAGTAGACATACATCGAGTAATCAGTGAACATAAAGACAATACATGGAACCAGTGTAATAAGACAGTGAAATAAGAAGACAGGCTAACCAAAAACGGTTACCTTCAGTATATATATATAAATAACAACTCTTTCAACATGAACAGTTTAATCCTTTTTACAAACCCTGCCCACAACAGTACTACAGACCTCTAAGAATGATACGACAACAATGGCGGGACAGGGCCCAGCCAAACCCCTGAATGTAAACACTTACTACGACAGGGGACTATACCACTGATAAGCCTCCGGAGAAACGGAGCTTCCCAACGCTGGAATCGTGACCACGAGCTAGGATCAACGATCGTGTACCTCAACTGCGGCATGACGCAGCCCGAAGGAGGTCAAGACAACAGTGCAAGTATGTGAAACTAAAAATCGTAAATGAAATCATAATAGTCTATAAAGCGTGAGACATGTATGATAACCAAACTACGATTCACAATAAATAAGCATATGTCAAGTCGTGACTCACGCCAAAGTCATCACTCAAATATAACTATGGGTCTCAAGCCCATAACATCAATCATTCGTGGAATACCTTCCTCACCGGCAATCATGATAGAAAAGCACCAAGGAATACACATGAACACCAGGTCCCACCTGTGTCCAAATAAAATAGTACAGGGTAAGTACGAAGGCATAGCCGACTACTAACACCCACAGTACTAACACGGTCATAACCTGTATCATGAGATCCGCCTGCACCGTCACATGATCAAAGCGTCACTCGCGCAGTGATCAAATGTGCGCGTCTAGCCCCGAACTTCCGCAGCTCCGCATAGGCCAACCTCATAGGCCCACATGAGGTATAACCCCGCATCGAGGGTAGCTACTCCCCGGCATCGTCCTGGACTCGCAGTCCACATGGCCACATAGACCGCATGACCATAAAGGCCGCACACTAACCTGGAACTCCCGTAGTTCCGCATGGATCCCCTGGACCCGCATGAGGTATTCTCGAATCATGGTCCTGCATCACTGAGTCTACCCGCATCGGAGGCGCCTTAACCTCCGAAATAAGTCAAGGTGGTGGTACAATACCAACATAACGGTGATAGTCAAACAACTTTAAGCACGATCGAGGAAAACCCCTTTACACTAACATCACAAGATACTAACACACGTAGCATCCTAGCATGTTTACTTATCAATCAACAAGAAAGTATTACAAGGCTATCACAAACCAACACAATCAAGTTATACACACAAGGTACTTTCTACTATATGTCAACAAGTTCGGGTTTTTATCCCCAAAGTACTTCATACATTAACTCTTTAAAAGATACGTTACTTTCACAAAAGTCACACAATACCCGTAGTTATAGGAAAATAGAGTGATTATCCTTTTAAGTAAACCAAAACACTTACCTTTGTAAAATCAAGTAACGACATTGTTTTCCAAACGTCCAAGTTTGCCTAATTTCAAATGTTCACGTTTCTCATTTTAGAAGGGTTTCGTAGTTCATAGTTTTATTCATTTAAGAATATAATTCTCTTTTAAACAATTTGAGAAACATATGCCTTATATGTGAGTAGGATATTCTTGTTTATAACAATCTTATTACAATGACCATGATCTAGGAAATATCATTTTGTCTCATCTTAGCTTATGCGGATGGAAGTTTCTCTGGTTTTAATAATACTTAATCTGTCAAAACATTTCCTTTTATTAACCGCAGTGGTTTGTCGATACATTCGATTTCGAAATCAAGAAACATTCTTAAGCCGTTATACCTAACTTCCCATAAAGCTAGTATAACTCTTAAGTTTTCAAAAACCAAGTATTACTTCTTCTTTCAAAATGATTCAAAAATCTTTTGAAATACTTCAAGTTCTTTATTAACACATAACAAGCGCTTATAGTTCAAATCGCTTACCTTTTAAAAACCACAAGTATCTTCTACCAACATAAAGTTCATATAACCAACTTCCCATAAAGCCGTTATAACACTTTATGTTTTAAACCAATCAAATACATTTAGCACGTATGCGTCTACCGCACTACATAGTTCACACATATCATGCTAGAAGAGATAGGAAGAGGTTCACATACCTCGCGACGAGTATCGACTAATAGCAAAACGCCCAAGTACCTCAAACCGCCGCTACTCCTTAAGCCAAGTAGATCGCGCCACGCATAGTACTTCCACCTATAAGGCCACAAGGCGCTTATTAACGTTAGGTCTCTTCGTAGAATATTCTCTGAAAATTCGCGAACACCTCCCGCACATGACAGAAATCTCCTCCTTTATCGAGGCCGCCATCAAGCCAACCAGGGTTATACATCTAACCTAACGGTACAATTCTACTCACGGTACTACTACAAGTCTCAGAATACATCCCTATGTAATTACGATTCGATTTTTCTTCCAAAAGGTTCCTTATTATTCAAAGCTTAAGTCGAAAGACATTATGCGATAACTACGTTCAAGACTATATATAGTATACTTCAACTATATAATCAACAACATGTAATTTCCAATTACAATAGGGGCAAGATAATTACCTCGATAAGCCCATAATTATCCTAGTTTAAATGTCGATCCCGAGCAAGGTTTAGCTCTACTCATGCGCTCAGGCCATCTCCAAACAACCCTTAGAAGTTCTAACCAACTACTTATAACTTCAACTACGGGTGAAGATTTACTTAGGGTTCGGTTTGTGGTACGACGGAAGTATAATAGTATAACTGGCTTTTGTAAAGGTATAACCTTAGAATACTACAAGGTATATGGCTAAGGTAATTTGGGCATTATAACAATACTTTTGAGAGTATTTTTACCAAGAGGGGGTGTTTTATACGAGACAACTAGGCTAGGGGGGAGGGTACCCCACGGCCACACTACTAGGAGGGGGGAGGGCTCTCGGCCAAGGGGGAGGGGGAGGACGAGAACAACTCTTTCAAGGGAGGGAGGATTTCTAACACTTAGGAAATATTTGGAATGGATGAAGAAGTCATCCTAAGGGGGGGTATTTATAGTATAAGCCAAGGCCAACCAATGGCCAAGATCATGCCAAGTGCAAGGCAAGTGTAGGGCCAAGATCTTGCCAAGTGCCCCTTAACCAACTAACACACAAATATCCTACCAACTCCATGACAAAATAGGCACACTTTCGGCCACCCTTGACCGCCCAAGGTGTTCCAATGAGAGGGTGACAAGTGTCGCCCTCTTGTTGGTCCAAAATGTTTCGCCTCTCGGAAAAAATCCGCAAAAATTAAAAATGACATAGCCGGAATTTTCCCTACGAAAGCTGTGGAAACGTTTCGTCGAAAAACGACTCTAATCGGGTGTTGTGAACAAAAACAATTCGGCCAAGCCTATTTGAAGTTCGAATTTTTCTACGTACGTCCCCACGTACATACTCTGGAAATACGGGGTATAACAGTATTGTGTTGGGGTAATTAAGTACGGATGTTACGAAGTGGTCGAGGAAGTGTCGTAAGGAAAAACAATGCAGGTAGTACGCATGTATGAAACTTTACGATTACGGATCAAGATAGAAATACTTTTGTTAATAATAAGCATAAGGTAAGGTTATGACCAGAATGATAAAAGAGAATACGACTATGGTTATGTGAGTTGCACGAGATATGATTACCCCGGACTAGTGTAAGACCATTAGTAAATAATAGGCAGTAAGAACACCTCGAGGGAAGGTAGTAGCATCGGTACTGACAAGAAAGATAGTAAGAAAATACGGAGGGGTAAGGGACCCCAGGACAACTTGAAATAACTTATAAAGGAAAGACGAGTAGACACTCGAACGATAAGAAATCTTGACAAGTCATTGGGTTATGTAATACCGTGAATTGAGGTTGAACACCTGACTATAAGCTTTACGAGCTGGGAGAGAATAATCGGGTTACGACTTGACGAGACCAAGGAAATCCCCCCCCCCCCCTCCTAAATTGTGATGGACAGGAAGTCTTAGCCATGAGGCAAGCAAAGGAATCAAATCTAAGTTAGTGACCAAGTTGAGTTGCAACAGAGAAAGGGGAAACAGGAACCATAATTGAGATTAAGTGTTACACCCCGTAACTCCTGGACATGTTTAAGAGAATGTACGTAAGGAACTCAAGACTTGAATAGGGTACGAAAGGAAGAATTGTTTTTCCGACGGAAAAATCTTCCGAACGTCGGGAAGGAGAAATGTTCGTTGGTGA
Organism: Przewalskia tangutica; assembly: GCA_029844215.1. Classification (NCBI taxonomy): domain Eukaryota; kingdom Viridiplantae; phylum Streptophyta; class Magnoliopsida; order Solanales; family Solanaceae; genus Przewalskia; species Przewalskia tangutica. The sequence continues at coordinate 115,128,585 of CM056718.1, forward strand.
GAATTAGATTCTCAAAATGCATTAATTGAAGAGTATGGAACTTATTATCATTATGGAAATTTAATTTTTACGGATTTGGTCACGTGGGCCCACCCGAGGAATTTTACGTTTTGTGGGTCCCACGAGGGTTACGGAATTTTATGGATGAATGGGAGGGCGACATGTGGCACCCCCCACATTGGTCTTGGAAAAATTGGAGCAAGGGTAAGATGGTCATTGACCAAGGTAAAAGATTAGTCTTGCTAGCATGATATTATTGACCAAGGTCAACTTGTCCACTTGGCTATTTAATTAATGATCTTCATCCAAGCCACACATTTGTTATAATCTTGGACCTTCATTGTATTATATATACATAACTAGTGCAAGACCAAGTCTTCAAACACTTAGAATTATTTCAACATTTCTTGTTCTCTTAGTGAAGCTCACGGGTTCACCAAATTTTCCCACACAAAAATTTTAGTTTGTGATCCATTATTCACAAGACTTAAACCCAAGGTCCCTAAGGGTATTGTAAGGATATCTCAATAGAAAGATTTTGGAAAAACGGCGTTTTCACGTTAGTCGCAAGGCGGAAACTTAAGGGGTTCTTCAACTTTGAAGTTGGAACTTGAAGATGGATTCTTCATAGGCTTCTAAGGAGTGCTTGGAGCGGATTGGAACATAAGGAAAGGAGCTAAGAATTTCTAAGGAGCGACTTTGAATCTTGGAAAGATTAAGGGCCTGTAAAGGTATAATTCTTGTTGTTTTAGTAATTAAGATTACTTATTGTTGTAGCTATGGATATTAGCAAGCATGAGATGTTTATATTATGAAGTTTGATAAGTATATTGGCTATTGGAACCCTAATCCGAAACTAGTATGTTTAGCCTTAAGATTACAATTCAAGTTGATTATAAGTATAAGTCGTCACATGTTATATATTGAAGGAAATTGTAGTTGTTGAAGCTGTTTATGACTATATAACATGTTATACCTAAGAACTTGGATTGGAAAGGAATTGGAAAGTTTGATAAGTTGTTGCACCTTTTGGCCGAAAATGGCATTGTATTGTGGACTAGTTTGATATCAATTGTGGGGCGGAATTTTACACGTCTTGTAGGCGTGTAATCCCCTATTGTTAACTACATTGTTGAGCCTTAAATGTGGCATGTTTGGTTATTGTATTCGGCCTTGAAAAAGGTGGAAAAGTATGTAGAAACAAAGGAAGTCTTTGTCCGATTTTCCGTAGAATTTAGTGACTTTGCACTTAGAATATTCTACGTTTGAAGCTAGAGGTTAATGGACGATATGGCCATTATATGTGGAAGTACTAGTATAGTGTATTCTACTTGAAGGATGGAATAGCTATCAAGGTTGAAGTACTTTGGAGCATTTTGCTATTTGTCGATAATCGTCGCGAGGTATGTGAACTTCTTCCTTCTTTTGACATGATTCTATGTATGGAATATACATGTGGTATTATTTCATGATTCCTTCTACTCTTAGAAGTTAAGAGGTATGTATGTTGATTTACTCTACGTAAGGGTTATGTCTAAGTTATCCTAAGTTCTTACCAAGTCTTATGGGGGATGTTGGTAAGAGTCGTTAGGAGGTATTTTGGAGCCAATTTGACTTGGCTAAGTTACGGCACAAATAAGAATAAGTATCGAACAAGCCACTGCTGCGTTAATAAAGGAAAATGTAATGACAATCAATTATGTTAAAATGAGTAGAATTCTCCATCTGCATAGAAACTAAGATAAGACAAAATTGTATTACATTTTCTAGATCATGGCTACTTGAATAAGATCGTTATAAATAAGTATAACTTATTCACAACGCACCAATGTATATGTTACTTAACTTATAAGAATTTACGTATGAAGTTTTAAGACTATGGATCTCAAATTCTTAAAAGTTAAGGGACTTTATTTTTTCAAGTTATGGGACTTGATTCTTAAAGGAAGAAATGAATTGATTTACAAGTATAGAATACTTGATTGGGAAAGACTTGATTTCCAAAGTTAAGAAACTTGTTTTCTTAAAAGTTAAGAGACTTGAAGTATTTTGAAAGCTATGTGATTTGATTTGAAAGTTTGAGTCTCTTGGTTATAAAAGGAATGAATTTGTCTAAGACATAAAGAGTTATAACGGCTTTATGGGAAGTTGGTTATAACAACTTTATGGAAGATTAAAAGAATGGTTTTCTTCAGTAATATAAGCAAAGAAATGACTTGAAATAAAGAAGGGCAAATTGTTTTAAAGGTACCAATTGCTTAAGGTTTTAAAGAAAGAAGTCACGTGATTTAGAAGCCTATAATTGTATTTCTAAAAGGTATTGTGACTTGTCTTGAAAAGTATATATGACTTGATACTACGGTTATTAGTATCTTGGAAGTTTTATTTGAAAAAAGAGTCATTTTAAAGAAGTAGAGGTGCGTAGTACTTTGGGTTAAATTCCCGGATCTTTATGTGTGAAACGAAAGTGCCATGAGTTTATAAAAATGGAAGTCTAAAGGTTTAATGAACTTGCCTATGTTTGCTTGTGATAGCTTTGAGTGCAAGTATTATATGTTTACGTTGTCGTGACTCTCAGTTGGAGGGCCGGCTGTCGTGTTGTAAGTTTGCTTGGACGTCGCAAGCGGTGATGTTGGATTCCACGGGTATGTTTCCATTATGATTGATCCTTGGACATGCTTATACGATGTGGGATTCTGGGGCATGTGACCAGGAGGCGGGTTAGATTCCCGGATTTGTTTTATTACCCATGGCCATGCTTATACGATGAGGGATTCCGGCACGCGACCGCTATGTATGCGACTATTACTCCATGGGCTAGCTCCCATGAAGACATGTACCACGATGAGGATTCGGGCATGTTATATTATTACTCCACGGGCTAGCTCCCATGAAGACTGCGCACCTACGATGAGGATGCCGAGGGCACGTTATGGCCATGCTTATACGATGAGGGATTAGGGCATGCGACGCGTTATATATATATATATATATATATATATATATATATATATATATATATATATGTGTGTGTGTGTGTGTGTGTGTGTGTGTGTGTGTGTGTTGTATATGTGTACGCCGACAGTGAGGTAAGATGCCACGGGCGCGTCACATGGTTATATGTTACACCTACATCGGCGGTGATGTAGGATTCCACGCGGGAGATATATATATGTATTGTATATGTATGCGCCCGACGGTGAGGTGGGATGCCAGGCGCGTCACATGGTTATATTTTACACTTATGGTATCGGCGGTGATGGGGATTCCACAGACGCGCTTTGATATCGTGTGACTTGATCGCGTCCCAGTTGGACCGGTAGTATATCGTCCCTCCATAAAGGGCGGATTATGTTATGAAAGATAAGTAAGTTATATGGTAATGAACTTAATGATTTTCCCTAAGCATGCGTAAGAATGTGACTATAACTTTTATTGAAAAATGGGAAAAGATAATAAGGTACGATTAAGTTCACGAGATGGTAATGCACGGTAGGATCCGTATGTACCCTTTTTATACTTGCCCTGTCATTCTTTTGTACGATTATGATTTGTTTATCAGACCTTATTTTTCGCTCCATATTCGGTGCTGTTGTGCGGCCCGCCGGAAGTGCGTTAAATGTCTGCAGTTTAGGTACGATTGTGGATCCGCGAGCTTAGGATCCTTGTTCAGCATTTTGAGATGGCTCCAATGTTCCGGAGTTGTCATGGCTATGTATATTCAGGGGTACGGCGGGGCCTTGTCCCGTCATAGTATGTGTTCAAATCTTAGAGGTTTGTATTCACATGTGGGTTGGACTGGTTAGAGTTGTAATTACATTTTTGGATAGTGTAAGCCCTTTTTGGGTGATTTATATTATGGCAGCCTTATCGGCTTTGCCTTGGTTTTAAAAAAAATGTGTTACTTATTTTCCGCAGTTGTTTTGGTGTTGTATGATTGGAAGGGTGCCCAGGTAGGGCACCAGTCGCGGCCCGAGGTCGGGTCGTGACATTAAGAATACCCGAATATTTCGCAGGTATGAGAAAGGCTTCCAGTACTAGAAGATAAGTTGACCACGACTACAGTTCTAACCCCTCCTGAGAGACTCAAGGGTTAGGTTATTATTGTAACACTTTGGGTGTTGGGCTAGGTTGTATGCTGATGCAACACGATAAGGTTAGAGCCTATGTTTTCCCGGCGGTTAGGGAAGCAAGAAAGGAAATTACGCTACTCACGATTTAGAGTAGGCGGCAGTTAATCGTGCCTTGAAGATTTGGAGGCATGACGTATCTATAAGACTTCGTGTGGATATGTGTATAGACCATAATAGCCTCCGGTATATCTTCAGACAGAGACAACTGAATTGGCGACAGTGACGGTGGTTAGAGTTACTCAAAGGATTGTGATATTGATATCATATACCATCCGGGGAAAGCCAAGACAGTTACAGATGCTCTAAGACGTGGATCTATGGGTAGGCTGCCAGGTGGGCAGCCAGATAAACAGGACGTGGTTCGTGAGACTCACCAGCTACCTAGCCGAGGGATTCAATTGTTTGTTTCCAAGGTTAATGAAGTTTAGGTCCGAGAGGTTGCCGGGTCTTCCGGCATTGAAGAGGTAAAGAGGCGACAGTATGAGGATCCAGTTATGATACGGTATCAAGATACGGCTCTCCGAGAAGAGAAGAGCCTGGTTGAGTAGCACCGGATGGGGTGCTGTGATATGAGGATAGATTGTGTGTACCCGGTGCTGCGCAGACTAGTCGGAGTTTTAGGGGAGGCACGCAGTGCTTATTGCTCTAATTGTTCGGGGTCGACTAAGTTGTGTCGTGACCTCAGATATTTGTATTGATAAGATGGCCTGAAGAGGGACGTAACAGAGTTGTTGTTTAATGTCCGAATTAGTAACAGGTCAAGGTTAAACACCAGAAGCCCAGTGGGCTATTGCAGGCAATTTATATCTCGACTTAGATATGAGAGGTAACTAATATGGACCTTGTTACAGGGTAGCATCGTACTCAGAGGAAGTGCGACTCCCTGGGGGTCATGATAAATAGGTTGGCGAAACCAGCCGTGTTCTTCCGGATTGGGACCACTTACTCGGCTGAGAATTATGATAGCTTATATAACAGGGAGATTGTGAGACTGCACAGGGTTCCTACATTTATGATGTCAGTCAGATAAGCTCAGTTTACGGCTAACTTCTGAAGGTGTTCCAGAAGGTATTAGGGACACAGGTGAGTCTCAGTGTGGCATTTCACCCTCAGACCGACGGACAGGCAGAGCGTACTATCCAGGCACTTGAGGATAGGTTGCGGGCCGATGTTATTGATTTCAGGGGTAGCTGGGAGGATTATTTACCTCTTGTTGAGTTTGCGTATAACAAAAGCTACCATTTCAGTATCCAGATGGCCCTGTATGAGGCTTTGTATGAAGAAAGTGTAGACTCGCCAATTGGTTGGTTCAACGTAGGCGAGGTTCAGATAATTAGCCCGGTCTTGATTCAGCGGGCTGTGGATAAGGCGAAGCTTATCCAGGAAAGATTATTAGCAAGCTCAGAGTCGATAAAAGCTTTATGCAGATAACCGACGTCGACACTTGGATTTCAGGTTGACGTTGTAGCATAAGTATTGTTATGTGGCCAGGTGTGGCAAGTATGATTATGTTGGGTGTAGTCAAGGGACTATGCCAATATCCGTTTAGATTGGACTCCGAAAGAACATTCGGAGACGAATATTTCTAAGGGGGGAAGAATGTTACACCCCGTAATTCCAAGAGGATGAGATGAGAACGTACGAAAGGAAATAAGATTCGAAGTTGGAAAAAGAAAAAAAAAAGTTGGCAGAATATTTTTGGACAGTTTTTCAGTCAACTTGGGAGCAGTATATCTCCTAGTATAATTGAAATGTTTAGGTGTTTCAAAAGCCTAATATGAAGTTCATTGAGTCTAGTTTCCAACTCAACAAACCTCTCGTCGATAAGACATCGGAGTAGAAAGTTAAGGACGTTACAAGATCGGCTGACGAGGCAGAACAGTCGGTAGCCGCGGCTCAAAGGCCCAGCGGCTCAAAAGCCCGAAATTGTGCGAATTGCAGCCATGCGGCGCTGCAGGGCCGTGGCTCCGAGGCAGGATTTTTTGTGGAAATAGGGGGGAAATAGAAGATATTTGTTGTAGAGGACCCCTGGGTGAGTGACAAGTGTCCCCCCAACTTGTGGAACAAGATAAAGGCTATATTTGACCAAGTCTTGCTAGATTAAAATCATTTTACAAGACTTCACCCAAATCTTCTCTTCTCTTCTCTCTCAAATGGTTGAAACCCTAAGCCTAAAAGAGATTTTTTTAGAAAGGCAACAAGAAGGAAATACGTTGGCAAGCTTGTAGGGGGTTCGTAGAGATGATAATTGCGGGAAGAAGAATTTCGGAAAGAGGGCTAAAGTGGGCAAGATTGTTGGACTATTTTGGGCTTATCAAGGTAATCACTTTGTCCTCTTAAGTGATTGAAGATTTCTTATTGTTGTAGTTATACATTTTAACTAGCATGAAGTATATGTATTGAAGATTGATAAGTGATATGGATTGAAGTAGCCTAAATCCGAAAATGACATGTTGATAGTTTGAAATTGAATTACAATTTGGTTGTTAACTAGTATCGTTGCATGTTATCTACTTGAAGATTTTAGTAGCTATAATCGATTGCGGCTTTATAACATGTTGTACTAAACAACTTGGATTGAAAAGGAATTGGAAAAGACTTTGTGGTGATGTACCTCAAATTTGCAGAATGTGACATAGTATGTTGGACTAGTTTGATATCAATTGTGGGGCGGAATTTTACACGTCTTGTAGGCGTGTAATCCCCTATTGTTAACTACATTGTTGAGCCTTAAATGTGGCGTGTTTGGTTATTGAAATTCGGCCTTGAAAAAGGTGGCAAAGTATGTAGAAACAAAGGAAGTGTTGTCCGATTTTCCGTAGAATTTGGTGACTTTGCACTTAGAATATTCTACGTTTGAGGTAAGAAGTTAATAGACGTATTATGGTCATTATAGGTTGACATACTACGTACGGCATATTGGACTTGGCAAGTGGATTGAACCGAAGAGGTATGTGGAACTTTCCTATCTCTTGAGCATGAATAGTTGTACTTATATAGTACGGTAGACGTACAATACTTTGATATCCTTTACTTATTTAAGAATGGCCAAGTTGGGCGAGTTAGGAGATTAACCCACTTCTTTAAAATTATTAAGGATGTCTTAAGTTTTCAAAGTTAAGGGACTTGAAGTGTTTTAAGTATATGATACTTGTTTTGTTTTAAAAGTATAAGTCCCTTGGATATAGGAAAATGTAATTGACTAAGGTATAAGGTTAATATAACAACTTTATGGAAAGTTGGTTATATTAGCTTTATGGAAAGTTAAAAGGAGAGATTTACTCAAAGTAAGATAATTAAGGACGAATGACTTGATTTATGAAAGGCAAATTGATTTTAAGGCATCAATTGCCTAAAGTTTTATATGAAAAGGAATCATTTTTAAAAGAGTAGAAGTATGTAGTACTTTGGGTTAAATTCCCGGATTTCTTTGATTAAGATATGTTAGTGCCTTAAGTAAACTAAAATAAGAGGGTATATGAACAAGACTAATAAGAAGTTAGGGGCTTTCTTAACTTATTTATGTTATGTAGGATGGCCGGTTGAGCTAGGGTAAGAGTATAAATGCGGGGTAAACCCCCAAGACGTTATACCACCTTCTTCAGGGTAAGAGTATAAATGAGGGGTAAACCCCCAAGACGTTATACCACCTTCTTCAGGGTAAGAGTATAAATGAGGGGTAAACCCCCAAGACGTTATACCACCTTCTCTAGGGTAAGAGTATAAATGAGGGGTAAACCCCCAAGACGTTATACCACCTTCTTCAGGGTAAGAGTATAAATGAGGGGTAAATCCCCAAGACGTTATACCACCTTCTGAGTATGATTGCGGGGTAAACCCCCAAGACATTATACCTCTCCATGGATTTGCTACCCATGATTTGATCGTGAGTCTCCTATTTTTATGTTGTAAGTGTACTCTTATTTACTCTCATTGTTAGTAAGGCACAGTGAACTGTAATTTGATTATCATACATGTCTCCAGTTTTATTTTAGACTTATGATCTCACTACAGTATTTTCAGTTTCACATATTTGGTACATGTTATGTCGACCTCCTTGAGGTGCGTTCATACCGCAGTGAAGTGCAGTTCTTGATCCTCACTCTTAGGATCACTGTTCAGCTGTTGAGAAGCTCCTTTATTTCGGAGGCTTATCCCTGGTATTGTCGGTTGTTGTACATTCAGGGGTATGGCGGGGCCCTGTCCCGCCAAAGTTGTTATTCTTAGAGGTCTGTAGTCACATTTATGGATTGGGTTTGTAAGAACAGAGATGTACTATTTTAATTTTGTATTATGTGTATGTTACGAAAGGCGGCCTTATCGGCTAGCCGGTTGATGTCTACTGTCTAAGTATGATTTTTATTTTAGGAGTTGTGTATGTTCCGCTGCTATTCTCTGATGTATACCTGAAAGGGGTGCCCAGATAAGGCACCAGTCGCGGGCCCGGGGTCGGATCGTGACATAAAGTATGGATGTTATTGAACAACAAACGAAAATTTTTCTCTCTTTGAAGAACCCTAACCCGAGAGCTTGTTAGAACAAGAACAAGTTTTCATGAAAATTTTCTAAGTGTAGAACCCTTGTCTTGCTACTAGTATGTATATATAACATAATGGAGGGTCAAGATTAGAACAAATGGGTGGCTTGGATGCAAAAATCTAGCCAAGTGGCCCTTTTGACTTAGTCAACATTATCAAGCTCTACTTGCAAGACTTAGTCATCTTCACATAGGTCAAATGACCATCTAACCCATGTCCAATTCGTTCAAGGCCAACTTAAGGGGGTGACACGTGTCGCCCTCCCACTCGTCGCAATATTTCGTTTTCCGACAATTCCATAATTCCGATAAATTTTTACTAGTCTCCAATCTTAACATTTTTTAATTCTTACGTACGTTCTTATAAACATGTCCTGAATAATGGGGTGTAACATTCTTCCCCCCTTAGAAACATTCGTCCTCGAATGTTCTTTCGGAGCTCAATCTATCATTTCTCGGCGTAGTCTCATAAAACTACACCTAATGAAACCTAATTATGCCACATATGGCCCTAATATCTTGCACACACATATCCATCCTTCATAAGCCCAAAAAGGATTATCTTTTCGTATTTCCAAGTTACTCTAGCATACATACATAGTCTCAATATTAACCGTTCATGACACTTAAACTTACAACAACCTTATCATGCATACAAGTCTCTAAAGGGGTCAAAGATAACTGAAAGCATATAGGCGGTTCAAAGGACCGCTAAAACTGGGAACTTCCACCACGACCTCTGTCACGGCCTGCCGGTGCATAAACATCATGCCTAGCTATTGAAGGCGAAGAACCCATGAATCGATCCAAAGATGTTGTGCTATCCCGCGGTGCCACCTCTGGTCGGATAGTCTCTCACCAAATGGCCCTGCTGGCCGCAAGCATAACAAGTTGTCGAAGTAGTACGACACTCTCCAAAGTGGAATCTACCACAGCGACCACACCGGGGAAAATGTGGCTTCCCCTGGCTACTATCCTCGGACATCGTGAACTGCATCCTGGAGCCACGACTGCTCCGAATATCGGCGACCAAACCTCCGGCGGAAGGCGGGAAGGAGCACTCTGTGTCGGTGAAATGTAGACCTAGCTTTCTGTTGAGGTTGTCGCCTCGAAAGTTACCACGAAACCACTGCCATCCACGGCCTCTTGGGCCGGATCGCGTCTGGTGGTCCTCTCTCTCCCTCCTCGATCCGCGTGCATAAGTCTGCATCCTAGCAATATCCATACCTGGCTGAAGGGCCACTCCCAGGCATGTAATAATCATATAATGGTCTAGCCCCATCACATAGCGGTGAACTCTGTCCGCCATATCAGCCACAATAGTATGCGCATACCTGGCCAACGAGTCAAACTCCAGGTTGTACTCTCTGATGGTCCTCTCATTCTGCCTCAATGACAAGAACCTATCAACACGGGCTCTCCTTATTTCAGGAGGCAAAAAGTGATCAAGAAAGGCCTCCGTGAACTCATTCCAAACTGCTGGACGAGCACCCACACCCCTCGACAGCTCCCAAGACTCAAACCAGTTCAACGCAATATCGCGTAACCGGTAAGAAGCTAACACAACTGACTCTGTCTCCGAGGCCCTAAGCACCTGCATAGTCCGCTGTATCTGTCGAACGAACTCTTGAGGGTCATCCTCAGATCTCGAACCATAGAACTCGGGTGGATTACAGCCCAGAAAATCTCGAATCCTCAAATTGTCGGCTCTAGGGTTAGCTACCTGCTCCTGTCGGCGCTGCCCTACCACTATGCTAGTCAATAACCTGATCTGCTCTCCATAATCTCTAAACTCTGCCCCTGGCTGCGGAACTGGAGGCTCGGGTATTGGAACCTCTGGAGCTGCGGCTGTTCTCGGCTCCTCTAACACTGTAAGCGTGGCCCAACTCGTCCCGAGCCTGACCTCGGGCATAATTTGTGCACAGTCTTGTAACCCTCTGTGGACCACTAGCAGCTCATGTTGCTGCCTTGCCCTTCTGGGCCCTGGTCGCCTTCCGTGGAGGCATAACTGATACATAAGAATAGGTCAGAGAGGATTCAACCTACTATGACAGCTCTACTGCACGATCTTAGAGAGAGAAGAATGGAAACCAATCCTAAATGTCCTGCAGCCTCCTGATTATAGATGTGGTGCACAACACACCGATAATCAAGACCCTACTAGACACGATGCATAGACACTTTCCGAGGATTAAGCGCTCGATACCACTTTTGTCACTACAGGCCGGGCATGGCTGGTGCCCTGCAGGCACCCTTACAGGTATACATCAGAGATAATCAGCGGAACATACATGAAACTTATACAATAAATCAACAGAAATAAAATCAACAGGTTAGCCGATGAGGCTACCTCCCTAGATATATAAAAACATAACTGAAGCAGTTGTCTCCTTTCCTTTACAAACTGACCCACAACATGTGACTACAGACCTCTAAGAGTTTTAACATAACAAATGTGGCGGGACAGGGACCCGTCATACCCCTGAATATACATGAATCTACAACCTCAGGGGAAACCGTACCAAAAGATAAGCCTCCGGAGTAAATGGAGCTTTCCAAGAACTGAACAGTGATCCAAAGAGTGTGGATCAACAAGCTATGTACCTCAACCTGCGGCATGAACGCAGCCCCCGAAGGAGGTCAGTACGAAATATGTACCAAGTATGTGAAACTGAAAATACTGTAATGAAATCATAACAGTCTATAAAAAGCTGGAGACATGTATGATAACCAAAATAACAGTACAATGTGCCTTACTAAAGTGAAAGTAATGAAAGTCAGTTTTACATTTTAAAGACTATTTCAACACATGAACAATAGTCACACAGGGCTACCGACACAAGCCCCCAAATATCATCACATAGTCGATGAGGTCTCAAGCCCACAAATATCAAAGCGTGCAGTGGAATCCCCATCACTTCGGCGATTATAAGTGAAGAATATAACCATGTGACGCGCCGTGGCATCTACCTCATTTGTCTGCATACACCTACAATACATATATATATCTATATCCCCTGCCCATGGAATCCCCCGTCACTGCCGACAGCCGTAAGTGTAACATATAACCATGTGACGCGCCCGTGGCATCCTACCTCACTGTTGGCGTACACATATAAAACATATATATATATATATATATATATATATATATATATATATATATATATATATATCATGCCCGTGGAATCCTCATCATCGCGATACCGTAAGTGTAACATATAACCATGTGACGCCAGTGGCATCCTACCTCGTTTACGTACATATACAACACATATATATATATATATATATATATCATGCCCGTGGAATCCCTCATCACTGTCGACAGCCGTAAGTGTAACATATAACCATGTGACGCGCCCGTGGCATCCTACCTCACTGTCGGCGTACACATATACAATATATATATATATATATATATATATATATATATATCTCATGCCCGTGGAATCCCTCATCTCGGATACATGACTTCATGAGGAGCTAATCCATGGGGTAATAATCGTATATAACATGCCCGTGGAATCCCTCATCTCGGGTACATGTCTTCATGGGGAGCTAGTCCATGGAGTAATAGTCGTACATAACATGGTCGCATACCCCGGAATCCCTCATCGTATAAGCATGTCCAAGGAGTAATAAAACAAATCTGGGAATCTAACCCGCCTCCTGGTCGCATGCCCCGGAATCCCTCATCGTATAAGCATGTCCCGGGGAGAGAATGCACTTCCAGCTATATGGGACGAGTTCTCAGGGGCATTTCTTGCACATTTCTTGCCTCCACAGATGAGGAGGGCTCGGGCCTACAGATTTTTGGTGTTGCGGCGAGCGAGCGTGCGGTTGGAGTACAATGTGGAGTTCGACTCATTGGCGATCGTCCGCGTTAGTAGCTAGTATGGAGGATCGAGTGCACCGATATGTTATAGGGCTCGATGATTACCTAGCAGAGAGTTGTTCGGGTGTAGCTCTTCAGCCGGGCATGGACATTGCCCGCATGCAGGCTTATGCACTTGGATGTGAGGAGCGGAGAGATCGACGGAATGACCGAGATCGTGAAGAGGGCGAGCAGCGAGTCCTTTGGTGACTTTCGAGGCGGACCGCCTCAGCGAGCGATTATACACCTCCGCCCGATGCAGTGGTCCCCACCATCATCGGGACGTTTGGGATATTCAGGAGCAAGTCAGAGCTCCCAGGTTTCAGATTTTCAGGGGAGTAGAAGTGCTCGCAGGATGAGGCCACCCGTATCTCAGTGTGGCCGTTGTGGTAAAGCCTATAGGGGGGAATGTCGTACTGGTTTGGGAGATTGCTATACTTGCGGCCGACAGGGCCATTTGTGAGAGGCTGTCAGGCGGTAGCTTGGTGGGATAGCACAGACTACTAGATCAGTTGCGGGTTCTTCACCTTCCATAGCTAGGCAGGATATTCATACACCGGCTGGCCACGGCAGAGGTCGCGGTGGAAGTTCCCAGTTTTAGAAGTCCTTTGAACCGCCTATTTTCAGGTATATCCTTAACCCTCTAGAGACTTGTATGTATTGATGTTTTGATGATGTGTTATGTTCGGATAGCTTTGTGCTAAAATGCGATTTAGAAGTCTGGTTAGTGAAAAGGGTAAGCCTGGGGGTGAGGAAATGATGAACCTTAGAATATTACACATTGAGACCTTAGATGTAAGGCCGTCTTGAGTAAAAGATTTATGTCTATGTTGACCTTTATCGGAGTGCAAATGTGTTGTGGGATAATTCCAGGGGTTGTGTAGCATGAAAGTGGTAGATTTCAGGACTTGATTAGTGAGATTGTTCCGGATCGGGTAACAAGAGTTGGCGCGATTGTGGGTCGGGTTGAGGACCATTCGCGGGTCAACCCGTAGCCCGGTTTGGGGTTGGGTCAGTTCGAGGTGGTCCCACCAGGTGGTAGGATCACGAGGGTGCTAGGCCCAAGTTTAGGTAACCATCGTATGAATTCGTGGATGCGTTCGACCAGAATCGGTTCATGAAGGCCGGGAATGGCCTTAAGGATGATTGAGGTTAGTAAGATGACCAAGTTTGGAGGTGGTGACTCCAAAGTTTTGAAAGCGAAGCGATGGCGAAGTGTGGTGCATTATACTAGAAGAGTTCAAGTGTTCGAGAAGGGCACGACGAGTAAGGAAGGAAGAGAACGTGTGTTATTTCGTGGCCAGGTGTGGCGTTGGCAACTTGTTAGAAGAACTTTATCGTAATCCGTCTTGAGAAGGAACATTCGGGACGAATGTCTCTAAGGAGGGGAGAATGTTATACCCCATATTTCCAGAGTATGTACGTGAGGGCGTACGTACAAAAGTTTGAGCCTTAAAGTAGACTAAGGGACGAAAATTTTGTGCACAACCCCCGAAAAGAGTCGTTTTCCGATGAAACGTTTTACAAACTTTGCGAAGGGAAAATTCCGGCTATGTCATTTATTATTTTTGCGGATTTTTCCGAGAGACGAAATATTTTGGACCAACGGGAGGGTGACATGTGTCACCCTCAAAAAGTGGACGGCAAGGGCTAGCATTGGCACGTTTTTTGTGCCTTGTTTGTAGTCAAGGTTAGGTAGGATATTTGTGAGATATTTTGTGTAGTTGATGAACAAGTGGGACCCACTTACACATGTCCAAATCCCCACCCTACACTTGCCTAACACTTGTCTTGATCTTGGCCATTGGTTGGCCTATAAATACCCCCTTAGTTGATGAGTTATTTCATCCACACTTGAGCAAATTCCAAGTCTAAAAATACTCCCTCCCTCTTGAGGTTTCGTCACACACCCTCCCCTTTGTGAGGCCCTTGGCCGAGAAACCCCAGCCTAGTTGTTTTAGAAATACACCCCCCCCCCCTTTGTGGTATAGAGATACTTCTCCAAGTATTGTTATAATGCCAAAATACTCTAGCCCAAAACCTTTGTAGTATTTCCAAGTACCCTCTATTATACTTTCCTTTAGCCACTAAACGAAACCCTATGGAAAAATCTCCATAATTGGTTGGAGTACTAAGTAGAAGTTGTGTAGAACTTCTAAGGGTTTCTTGGAGCGAATTGGAGCGCACGGAGTAGGAGCTAAACCTTGCTCAGGATCGACTTTAAACTTGGATAATTTTGGGGCTTCACAGGTAAATAATCCTATCCTTCTATTGTAATTGGAGATTACATACTGTAGTATTATTGAAAATGAATATAAGATTCATAGAAGAGAATTGAACTGTAATAGAAGGATATTACAGAAAAGACTTGAACTGAAATCACATCAGAAGAATATTTAAGTAGAAGATTAAAGCATACTTACATGGGACCGTATTCTGATGAGTCTTATAACCTTTATTGGTTGATTGTTCTGCGAGTAGCATGTACTACTTGGAAGGTGGACAAGGCTAGCGGGTTATAAGCCGAGGCGTTTTGCTAATAGTCGATAATCGTCGCGGTATGTGATTCTTCCTATACTTTTGAGCATGATATTTTAAAGGAATATATATAGTACGGTGAGCGTCGTGTGGCAATGTCTTTTGACTTAAGCACGAATAATAAGAATCGGAAGTATTTTACAAGAATATATATATAGCAGATGGCGTCGTGTGTTAACTGAATGTAGTTTTACGGCAATGTCTTTTGACTTAAGCCTGAATAATAAGAATCTGGAAGTATTTCAAAAGAATTAAGAATCCTTTTTGAAAGAAGAATAATACTTGGTTTAAAAGCTTAAGAGTTATAGTAGCTTTATGGGAAGTTAGGTATAACGACTTAAGAAAGATAAAAAGAATGGTTATTTGATTTTAAGAAGTTAAGAGACTTGATCTTAAAAGATAAGAGACTTGACTTAATTAAATTAACATGAAGTTTGTTAAAAAGTGTGAAACCTCATTCGTGAGTAATGAGTACTTGGTTTTTAAAGGATAATGTTTTACTGATTTCGGAAATGAGAATAAGTATCGAACAAACCACAAAGTAGCTAATAAAGGGAAATGTATTGACTAATAAAGTATTATTAAAACCAGTAGAAACCTCCATCTGCATAGAAGCTAAGATGAAACAAAATGATATTACATTTTCTAGATCATGGCTGCTTTAATAAGATTGTTATGAACAAGAATAACCTACTCACACATAAGGCATATGTCTCTCAATTTGTTAAAACTATGAACTACGAAACCTTTGCGAAAATGAGAAACTTGAGCATTTGAAATTAGGCAAACTTGAACGTTTGGAAAATAATGTTGTTACTTGATTTTACAAAGGGAAGTGTTTTGGTTTACTTAAACAATGTTAGTCACTCTATTTTTATACTACGGGTATCGGGTGACCTTTGTAAAAGAAATGGATCTCTAAAAGGAATTTAACGTACGTAGTACTTTAGGGTTAAAACCCGGACTTCGACATAAAATAAAAGTACCTTGAGTTGTGTTTAACTTGCCTATGCTTGTTGTTGTGTAACTTGCCTATGTTTGTTGTTTTGTAACTTGCCTATGCTTGCTTTGATAGCCTTTGTTGTGCAAGAATTGTGTTTCTATACTATCGCGTCTCTCGATGGAGGGCCGGTTGACTTGTTGAGAACTTACTTGGGCCTTGGGCGATGTGGAAGATTCCACGGGTATGCTTCCATTATGATTGTTACGGGCATGTCTACACCGATGATGGATTACGTGGACATGTGACCCTTATGGTTATTTATGGCGAATGCTCGTGACTTACGGTTGTGATCGGGTGCGTAGCTGTTTACTTGCCCCGTCATTCGTGGCCGGTGGATCTGGTAGAGGTTATTGCACTTGCCGCGTGTCGACTTCTCGGCGATATCATGACTTACGGTTGTGATCGGTGCTTGGCGATTCACTTGCCCCGTCGGCTCGTTGCGCGGGGAGGCTGGTGGAGGCTGGTGCACTTGCCGCGTGTCGACTTCAGTCGGTGTTTGGATGGAGCCGTGACTTACGGTTGTGATCTGGTGCGTGGCGATTCACTTGCCCCGTCGGCTACGTGGCGCGAGGAGGAGGCGGTGGAGGCTATTGCACTTGCCGCGTGTCGACTTCGTGATATGGTTGTACAATATTATTGTGCGGTCGGATCTGGTAGTTATACTTGCCGTCACGGTTTTATGACACAGTGGGACACGGCGTTCATGTATACTCCTTGGTGTTGTTATATCATAGGCTATGCGGTGAGGAAGAATTCCAGACACAGTGATGATTTGGAGCGTGAGTCCACGACTTGATATATTTGTTTATATGTTGTGTCTTGTAGTTTGGTTATCATACATGTCTCTGCTTTATATAGACTATTATGATTTCATTCTGATATTTTCGTTTCACATTCTTGGTACATGTTGTCTTGACCTCCTTGAAGCTGCGTTCATCTGCGCGGTAGAAGTCGTGTGTCGATCCGACATAGGATCGCATTTGGCGTATTGGGAAGCTCAGTTCCTTGGAGGCTTATCTTTTGGTATGTTACCACACAGTGCAGTAGGTTCTTATGCGTTCGGGGTATGGCGGGGCCACTGTCCGTCATAGTTGTTGTAAAAATCTTAGAGGTTTGTAACCTTTGTTGTGGGCGGGGTTGTAAGGATTATGCTTGTTCAAATGTCGATATATATATATATATCTTTGAAAAGCCGTTTTGGTTGGCTATTTTCTTTATCTTGATCCATATCTATTTGTATGTTTAAGTTTTTATTTCCGTTGGTTTTTCTCTGATGTTGTATCACTAGGGTGCCCGGGGTAAGGCACCACTCACGGGCCCGGGTTCGGGTCGTGACATATAACATAGACAAGCTACCCATGCTCACGCGCTTGCGACTCGAGGCAACTACTCTGACATTTAACTTACTCAGGTGATACAAGATAGTCATATCATAATCCTTTAGAAATTCCAACCACCGACTCTGTCTCAAATTAAGATCTTTCTAGTTGAACAAGTACTGAAGACTACGATGGTCAGTGTAAACCTCACAATGTACACCATAGATATAATCTCCAAATCTTCAAGGCAAACATGATCGACATCAACTCTAAGTCACGTGTGGGATAATTATTTTCATGAACCTTCAATTTCCTCAAACGATGAGGCTATAACTTTCCCTTCTGCGCATCAACACACACCAAGACCTACCCCAAAGTATCATAATACACAATAAAGTTCTCTTCGTCGGCCAAATGATATCAAAATATGAGCGGTAGTCAATAAGGCCTTCACGCTTTTGAAAGCTTGCTCCAAGCGTCGGACACTCGAAAGACACTTCATGCAGGTCAATCTAGTCGATGGGGCTCTGATGGATGAATACCCTCCACAAATTACCTATAATACCATGTGAGTCCAAAAAGCTGCGAACCTCGATAACAAAAATAGGCGCGTCGATCCCGAACTGCCTCTATCTTCTTAGGATCTACTATAATACCATCCTTAGTCACTACATGACCCATGAATGACACCGACCTAAGCCAAAACTCGTACTTCAAAAAATTTGCATAGAATTGCGTCTCCTTTAGAATACCAAGCACAATCCTCAAATATTGCACGTGTTCCTCATTGCTCCGTGAGTATATCAATATATCATCGATGAACACAATAACGAACAAATCCAAATATGGCCTGAACACTTCATTCATCAACTACATAAAGACTGCAGGTGTATTGGTCAACCTAAACGACATCACCAAAAACTCATAATGTCCATATTTGATGCGGAAAATTTGTCTTAGGAACATCTTGATACGATCTTGGTGATGATAGCCGGACCTCAAGTCGATCTTCGAAAAGATTGAAGCACCCTGTACATAATCAAACAAGTCATCAATGCACGGTATCGAATATTTGTTCTTAATAGTCACTTTGTTTAGCTACTTGTAATCAATACACATGTGCATAGACCCGTCTTCCTTCTTGAAAAACACTAGAGCACCCCAGGTGAAAATGCAGGTTGAATGAATCCACTACGCAACAAATCTTGCAATTGTTCCTTGACTCTCTCAACTCGGTCGGTTTAAATCCGATATGGAGCCATAGGATTGTGTTGAGTGGTGACTCTAGATCAATACAAAAATTGATATCACGCTATGGTGAAACACTAGGAAGGCACAGTGAAACACCTTTCGATAATCTTAATGTTACGATCCGACCCGGGCGCGATTGGTGGCCTACACAGGCACCACTACAGTATACATCGAGAGATAATCAGCGGAACATACATGAAACTTATACAATAAATCAACGAAATAAAATCAGCGAGTTAGCCAGGTAGAGGCTACCTCCTGAATATATAAAAACATAGCAAGCGATTGCCTCCTTTCCTTTACAAAGCGACCCATGACATGTGACTACAGACCTCTAGAGTTTTAACATAACAAGCGTGGCGGGACGGGGCCGCCATACCACGAATATACATGAATCTACAACCTCGGAAAGCCGTACCAAAAGATAAGCCTCGGAGTAAATGGAGCTTTCGAAGCGAGCAGTGATCGAAGAGTGTGGATCGACAAAGCTATGTACCTCAACCTGCGACATGAACGCAGCCCCCCGAAGGAGGTCAGTACAAAATATGTACCAAGTATGTGAAACTAAAAATATTGTAATGAAATCATACCAGTCTATAAAAAGCTGGAGACATGTATGATAACCAAAATAACAGTACACTGTGCCTTACCAAAGTGAAAGTAATAACAGTCAGTTTTACCTTTTAAAGACTATTTCAACACTTGAACAATAGTCACACAAGGCTACCGACACAAGCCCCCAAATATCATCACATAGTCCAGTAAGGGTCTCAAGCCAACAAATATCAAAGCGTGCGTGGAATCCTAAATCCTTGTCGCGATTATAAGTGAAGAATATAACCGTATTCTGTGCGCGTGGAATCTACCTCAGTCGGCGTACCACCTACAATACATATATATATCTATATCACAGTGGAATCCCCGTCATTGCAGCGGTAGTAAGTGTAACATATAACCGTGTGGCGCGCGTGGCATCCTACCTCATTTGTCGTACATATACAACATATATATATATATATATATATATATATCTAAATGCGTGGAATCCTAAATCATCGGCAAGTAAGTGTAACATATAACCATGTGGCGCGTGGCATCCTACCTCACTGTCGGCGTACACATATACAATATATATATATATATAAATATATATCACATGCCCATGGAATCCCTCATCTCGGGTACATGACTTCATGGGGAGCTAATCCATGGGGTAATAATCGTATATAACATGCCCGTGGAATCCCTCATCTCGGGTACATGTCTTCATGGGGAGCTAGTCCATGGAGTAATAGTCGTACATAACATGGTCGCATGCCCCGGAATCCCTCATCGTATAAGCATGGCCATGGGTAATAAAACAAATCTGGGAATCTAACCCGCCTCCTGGTCGCATGCCCCGGAATCCCTCATCGTATAAGCATGTCCAAGGAGTAATAAAGACAATCAGAATCTAACCCGCGTCACAGTCGCATCTGCGGAATCCTCATCGTATAAGCATGTCGAGGATAAATCACAATGGAAGCATACGTGGAAGCCTCTGTCGCGTCGATGCGTCGAGTAGATTCCAACAAGGCGATCGGCCCTCAGCGAGAGTCA
This sequence comes from Przewalskia tangutica, assembly GCA_029844215.1. Classification (NCBI taxonomy): domain Eukaryota; kingdom Viridiplantae; phylum Streptophyta; class Magnoliopsida; order Solanales; family Solanaceae; genus Przewalskia; species Przewalskia tangutica. The sequence continues at coordinate 115,148,842 of CM056718.1, forward strand.
CGTGTCACGACCGAACGGGCAGTGGTGGTGTCTTACCGGGCACCCTAGTGATCTGACATCGAGAGAAAAACCGAAAATAAAAACTTAAACATACAATTTAGATATGGATCAAGATAAAAGAAAATAGGCCAACCAATCGGTTGCCTTACTTCATATATATATATATATATATATATATATATATATATATCGACATTTGAGCGATTCTACAATCCTTACAACCACACTTGTGGCAGTGTTCTGAGACCTCTAAGATTTTTACAACAACTATGGCGGGACGGGGCCCGTACCACAGAATGTACAAGAACCTACGGACTCGGGTAACATGCAAAGATAAGCCTCAGAAGGAGCAGACTTCAATCTGTTGAAATGTGATCCTATAAGCGGGGATCGGCGGTAGATGTACCTCTACTGCGGCATGAGCGGCCCGAAGGAGAGTCGATGCAAGTACAGTATGTGGCCCGAAAATCGTAAATGAAATCATAATAGTCTATATAAAGAAGGAGACATGTATGATAGCAAACTACGATACACACGTATAAGCGATTATATCAAGTCGGGGACTCGCGCCTCAGTCATTACTCAAATATAACTATGGGTCTCACGCCCATGGCATCAATCATGCGTGGAATACCTTTCGCCGGCTGGCGATCATGATATGATAACACGAAGTACACACGAACATCGAGTCCCACGTGTCATAAAGAGGCCGTGCGGGAAATAATCATAACATGAAGGCGACACGTGGCAAGTCGATAACCTATACGGATTCACATCGTCACGTAGGCGGCGGGGCAAGTAAGCGAGCTATGCTCGGATCCTGGCAAGTAAGTCACGAAAGCCGTCAAACCGACTCGCGAAGGCGACCGTGGCAAGTGCAATAGCCTCACGAGATCCTCGGCGCCACGCGGATGGCGGGGCAAGTAACGGACTAAGCACGGATCCTGGCCAAGTAAGTCACGATGCTTAGCGCGAAGGCGACCGTGGCAAGTCGATAACCTATACGGATCCACTGCGTCACGTGGCGATGGGGGCAAGTAAACGAGCTATCACAACAAGCATAGGCAAGTTACACAACAACAAGCATAGGCAAGTTATACACAACTCGAAGGTACTTTCATTTTATGTTAAAGTCGGGTTTTAACCCTAGGTACTACGTCGTTAAATTCCTTTTAGAGATCCATTTCTTTTACAAAGGTCACGATACGTAGTATAAAAATAGAGTGACTAACATTGTTAAGTAAACCAAAACACTTCCCTTTGTAAAATCAAGTAACAACATTATTTTCCAAGCGTTGAGTTTGCCTAATTTCAAATGCTCAAGTTTCTCATTTTCGAAAAGGTTTCGTAGTTCATAGTTTTAATCCTTTAAAACAATTTGAGAAACATATGCCTTATGTGTGAGTAGGTTATTCTTTGTTCATAACAATCTTATTAAAGCAGCCATGATCTAGGAAATGTAATATCATTTTGTCTCATCTTAGCTTCTATGCAGATGGAGGTTTCTACTGGTTTTAATAATACTTAATTATTCAATACATTTCCCTTTATTAGCGCTGCAGTGGTTTGTTCGATACTTATTCTGATTTCCGAAATCAGTAAAACATTATTCCTTTTAAAAAAACCAAGTACTCATTACTCACGAATGAGGTTTCACACTTTTTAACAAAATTCATATTAATTCAATTAAGTCAAGTCTCTTATCTTTTAAGATCAAGTCTCTTAACTTCTTAAAATCAATAAATCATTCTTTTTATCTCTCTTACGTCGTTATACCTAACTTCCCATAAAGCTAGTATAACTCTTAAGCTTTCAAACCAAGTATTATTCTTCTTTCAAAAAGGATTCTTAATTCTTTTGATTAAGTATTATTCGGGCTTAAGTCAAAGACATTCTTAGTAAAACTACATTCTGTTAACACACGTCGTCTCTAGTACTATATATATATATTCTTTTAAAATACTTCCAAATTCTTATTATTAGGGCTTAAGTCAAAAGACATTGCCGTAAAACTACATTCGATTAACACGTCGTCTAGTACTATATATATATATTCTTTTAAAATATCATGCTCGAGAGGATAGGAAGAATCACGTACCTCGCGGCGATTATCGACTATTAGCAAAGCGCTCACGGCTATAACGGCTAGCCTTGTCCACCTTCCAAGTAGTACATGCTACTTCCGGAACATTCAACCAATAAAGGTTATAAGTCTGTAAATACGATCCTATGTAAATCTGATTTAATCTTACTTAATATTCTTACGATGTGATTTGATTCAAGTCTTTTATGTAATATCCTTCTATTACAGTTCAATTCTCTTCTATGAATCTTATATTCATTTCTATACAACTACGATATGTAATTTCCAATTACAATAGAAGGATAGGATTATTTACCTCGGTAAGCCCAAAATTATCCAAGTTTAATGTCGATCTGAGCAATGTTTAGCTCCTACTCGGTGCTCCACCGCTCCAAACAACCCTTAGAAGTTCTACACAACTTCTACTTAATACTTCAACCAAGCGTGAAGATTTTCCTTAGGGTTTCGTTTAGTGGTGAAGGAAAGTATAATAGTATTTACGGGCTTTTAGTATAGGTGTAACCTTGGAATACTACAAGGTATTAGGGCGAGTATTTGGGAATAGTAACAATACTTGGAGAGTATTTTTCTACCAAGGGGTATTTCTGAGAACAACACTACTAGGAGGGTAGGTTTGGCCAAGGCTCACTAGGGGAGGGTTTTGGCTAGCTTAACTAGGAAGGGGGGGGGGGGGGAGGAGGTGCTCTCGGCTAGAGCTCTCAAGAGAGGGCGGAAGGGATTTCAAGACTTAGAAAACATTTTGTGGATGAAGAAGTTCATCAACTAAGGGGGTATTTATAGGCCAACCAATGGCCAAGATCAAGACAAGTGGGGTGCAAGTGTAGGGTGAGGATTTATCCATGTGTCCTTATCCATCTACTACACAAAATATCCTACCTAACCCTTGACCAAAAGAAAGCACAAAAAACGTGCAAGGAATGCCCTCCCAATGCCGTCCACTTGAGGGGCAAGTGTCACCCTCTCGTTGGTCCAAAATATTTCATCTCTCGGAAAAATCCGCAAAAATAATAAATGACATAGCCGTATTTTTCCCTTCGCAAAGTTTGGAAAACGTTTCGTCGGAAAACGATTCTTTACGGGGGTTGTGCACAAAATTTCGTCCTTGCCTAACTTTAAGGCTCAAACTTTTCTACGTACGCCCACACGTACATACTCTGGAAATACGGGGTATAACATCACGGCAGCGTAAACCTATAATACTTGCACTCAAGACTATCACAAGCAAGCATAGGCAAGTTCATAAAATCTTTAGACTTTCATTTTATATGCTCAATGCACTTTTCGTTTCACATAAAAAATTCGGGAATTTAACCCAAAGTACTACGTACTTCTTTTCCTTTTAAATGACTTTTTTTTCATATAAACTTCCAAGATACTAACAACCGTAGTATCAAGTCATATCTACTTTTCAAGACAGGTCACAATACCTTTTAGAAATACATTTCTGAACTTCTAAATTAAGTGACTTCTTTCTTTTGAAACCTTAAGAAATTGATGCCTTCAAATCAATTTGCCTTTCATTATATCAAGTCATTTATCATTACTTACATTGCTTAGAGTAAACCACTCTTATAACTTTCCATAAAGTTATTAGAATCAACTTCCCATAAAGTCGTTATACTAACTTTATACTTTAGGCAAACACATTCTTTTTATAACTAAGAGACTTATACTTTCGAAAACCAAGTATCGTATACTTTCAAAATATTTCAAGTCTCTTATCTTTTAGAAATCAAGTTTCTTACCATTCGAATGTCAAGAAGTTAATAATTTCCAAATCAACAATTCCATACTTTTAAAATCAAGTCATTTCTTCCTTTAAGAATCAAGTCTCATAACTTGAAAAATAAAGTCTTTTAACCTTTTAAGAATTCATAGTTCATAGTCTTGACACTTCATAACGTAAATTCTTTAAGTTAAGTACATATGCCTTATGTGTGTGAGTAGGTTATACTTGTTCATAACGATCTTATTAAAGCAGCCATGATCTAGAAAATGTAATACAATTTTGTCTTATCTTAGCTTGTATGCAGATGGAGAATTCTACTCATTTAATATAATCAATTGTCATTAAATTTTCCTTTATTACATTTGTAATGGCTTGTTCGATACTTATTCTCATTCGTACCGTAAATTAGCCAAGTCAACTTGGTTCCAAATACCTCCTAACGACTCTTACCAACATTCCCCATAAGACTTGGTAAGAACTTAGGATAACTTAGACATAACCTTTACATAGAGTAAATCACATACATACCTCTTAACTTCTAAGAGTAGAAGGGAACATGAAATAATACCACATGTATATTCCATATATAGAATCATGCCAAAGGAAGGAAGAGGTTCACATACCTCGCGACGATTATCGACAAGTAGCAAAATGCTCCTAAGTACTATAACCTTGCTAGCTTTTCCACCCTTCAAGTAGAATACGCTACTCGTAGTACTTCAACCTATAATGGTCATAATATGTCTATTAACCTCTAGCTTCAAACGTAGAATATTCTAAGTGTAAAATCTCCAAATTCTACGGAAAATCGGACAGCACTTCCTTTGTTTCTACATACTTTTCCACCTTTTTCAAGGCCCGAATTCAATAACCAAACACGCCACATTTAAGGCTCAATTAATGAAGTTAACAATAGGGGATTACATGCCTACAAGACGTGTAAAATTCCGCCCCACAATTGATATCAAACTAGTCCAACATACTATGTCATTTCGGCAACTTGAGGTACAATCAACACAATTTCTTATCCACTTCCTTTTCAATATAAGTTGTTTAGTATAACATGATATCAAGACGCAATCGATTATAACTACTCTGATCTTGATGCGTAACATGCGACGATTCTAATTAGCGACCAAATGGTATTTCAATTTCAAATGGCTAACAATGATATTTCGGCTATAGGCTTCCACAATCCATATCACTTATCAAACCTTAATACATATACCTCATGCTAGTAAAAAAATGTAAGGCTACAACAATATGTAATCTTATAACACTAAGAGAACAAGATTGTTACCTTATGACCTTAATCGACTTCAAGATCCGAAGTCGCTCCCTAGCAACTTAGAGCCTATCCTTGACACTCCAATCCGCCACTTGAAGCCCTTAGAAGATCACAAACAACTCTCCTTTATTTTCCAATCCAAACCTAGGAAAGTGACTAGGTTTTCACCTTGCGACTAATACGAAAACGATATTTTTCTGGGATCTTTCTATTGAGATACCCTTACAACACCCTTAGTAACCTTGGTTTAAAGTGTTATACCCCGTAACTCCAAGAGGATGAGAACGTACAAAAGGAAATAAGATTCGAAGTTGGAAAAAGAAAAAAAAAGTTGGCAGAATATTTTTGGACAGTTTTTCAGTCAACTTGGAAGCAGTATATCTCCTAGTATAATTGAAGTTTTTAGGTTTTTCAAAATCCTAATATGAATTTCATTGAGTCTAGTTTCCAACGCAATAAACCGCTCGTCTATAGGACATCGGCGTAGAAAGTTATGGACGTTACAAGATCGGTGTGAGCAGATAGGGTCAGGCGCGCGGCTGGCGGCGCCAGGGGCTCGAAGCGAAATTATGCAGAAATTGCAGCGCTGCGCTGGCTGCAGCCGGCGGGATATTTTGCGAAAATAGGGGAAAATAGAAGATATTTGTTGTAGAGGACCCCTGGGTGAGTGACAAGTGTCCCCCCAACTTGTGGAACAAGATAAAGGCTATATTTGACCAAGTCTTGCTAGATTAAAATCATTTTACAAGACTTCACCCAAATCTTCTCTTCTCTTCTCTCTCAAATGGTTGAAACCCTAAGCCTAAAAGAGATTTTTTTAGAAAGGCAACAAGAAGGAAATACGTTGGCAAGCTTGTAGGGGGTTCGTAGAGATGATAATTGCGGGAAGAAGAATTTCGGAAAGAGGGCTAAAGTGGGCAAGATTGTTGGACTATTTTGGGCTTATCAAGGTAACCACTTTGTCCTCTTAAGTGATTGAAGATTTCTTATTGTTGTAGTTATACATTTTAACTAGCATGAAGTATATGTATTGAAGATTGATAAGTGATATGGATTGAAGTAGCCTAAATCCGAAAATGACATGTTGAGTAGTTTGAAATTGAATTACAATTTGGTCGTTAACTAGTATCGTTGCATGTTATCTACTTGAAGATTTTAGTTGCTATAATCGATTGCGGCTTTATAACATGTTGTACTAAACAACTTGGATTGAAAAGGAATTGGAAAAGACATTGTGGTGATGTACCTCAAATTTGTCGAATGTGACATAGTATGTTGGACTAGTTTGATATCAATTGTGGGGCGGAATTTTACACGTCTTGTAGGCGTGTAATCCCCTATTGTTAACTACATTGTTGAGCCTTAAATGTGGCGTGTTTGGTTATTGAAATTCGGCCTTGAAAAAGGTGGCAAAGTATGTAGAAACAAAGGAAGTGTTGTCCGATTTTCCGTAGAATTTGATGACTTTGCACTTAGAATATTCTACGTTTGAGGTAAGAAGTTAATAGACGTATTATGGTCATTATAGGTTGACATACTACGTACGGCATATTGGACTTGGCAAGTGGATTGAACCGAAGAGGTATGTGGAACTTTCCTATCTCTTGAGCATGAATAGTTGTACTTATATAGTGCGATGGGCGTCTGATACTTTGATATCCTTTACTTATTTAAGAATGGCCAAGTTGGGCGAGTTAGGAGATTAACCCACTTCTTTAAAATTATTAAGGATGTCTTAAGTTTTCAAAGTTAAGGGACTTGAAGTGTTTTAAGTATATGATACTTGTTTTGTTTTAAAAGTATAAGTCCCTTGGATATAGGAAAATGTAATTGACTAAGGTATAAGGTTAATATAACAACTTTATGGAAAGTTGGTTATATTAGCTTTATGGAAAGTTAAAAGGAGAGATTTACTCAAAGTAAGATAATTAAGGACGAATGACTTGATTTATGAAAGGCAAATTGATTTTAAGGCATCAATTGCCTAAAGTTTTATATGAAAAGGAATCATTTTTAAAAGAGTAGAAGTATGTAGTACTTTGGGTTAAATTCAGTTTCTTTGATTAAGATATGTTAGTGCCTTAAGTAAACTAAAATGAGAGGGTATATGAACAAGACTAATAAGAAGTTAGGGGCTTTCTTAACTTATTTATGTTATGTAGGATGGCCGGTTGAGCTAGGGTAAGAGTATAAATGCGGGGTAAACCCCAGGCGTTATACCATGCCTTGGGGTAAGAGTATAAATGAGGGTAAACCCCAAGGCGTTATACCTTCTTGGGTAAGAGTATAAATGGGGTAAACCCCAAGGCGTTATACCACCTTGAGGGTAAGAGTATAAATGAGGGTAAACCGAGGCGTTATACCACGCCTGCAGGGTAAGAGTATAAATAAGGGTAAACCCCGAGGCGTTATACCACGCTTGGGGTAAGAGTATAAATGAGGGTAAATCCCGAGCGTTATACCACCTTTTGAGTATGATTGCGGGGTAAACCCCGAGACATTATACCTCTCCATGGATTTGCTACCCATGATTTGATCGTGAGTCTCTATTTTTATGTTGTAAGTGTACTCTTATTTACTCATTGTTAGTAAGGCCTGATGAAGCGTAATTTGATTATCATATATGTCTCGGTTTTATTTTAGACTTATGATCTCACTCTGATGCTTTCGATTTCACATATTTGGTACATGTTGTCTTGACCTCCTTGAGTGCGTTCATACATGAGTGGAAGTGCAGTTGCTGATCCTCGCTCTTAGGATCAACTGTTGTTGAGAAGCTCCTTTATTTGGAGGCTTATCACTGGTATTGTCGGTTGTTGTACATTCGGGGATATGGCGGGGCCACTGTCATAGTTGTTATTCTTAAGTGCTGTAGTCACATTTGTGGATTGGGTTTGTAAACAGAGATGTACTATTTTAATTTTGTATTATGTATATATTCTGAAGGCGGCCTTATCGGCTAGCCGGTTGATGTCTACTGTCTAAGTATGATTTTTATTTTAGGAGTTGTGTATGTTCGCTGCTATTCTCTGATGTATACCTGAAAGGGGTGCCCAGGTAGGGCACGATCGCGAGCGAGGTGGTCGTTACAAAAGTGGTATCAGAGCAGTTAGTCCTCGGAAAGTGTCTACAGACCGTGTCTAGTAGAGTCTTGATTATCGGTGTGTTGTGCACCACATCTATAATCAGGAGGTTGCAGTACATTTAGGATTGGTTTCCATTCTTCTCACTCTGAGATCGTGCGATAGAGCTGTGTTGTTAGGGTCGTCTCTCCCTAACGAGTTATGTTGATTGCGACTCACGAGAAAGCGTGATGACCAGGAATGATTATGTGGATTGCGTATCCAGGTTGGTTGTAATTGTTGTATAGTTGGTATAATGACATACAACTATACGGATTTATGTATAAGGGTCATATATGGGTTGCCTAGAATGAATTTAGATTACCAGGAATTGGTAAGGACTAATTAGATACCGGGAAGGTATGAAACGGTTTAATGAACTCTCATCAAGGTTTTACGTACTAATTTGAGATAATTAGGAGATGATGAGTTGTCTGAGAAGGTAATGGGCCCTTAAGAAGTTTAATTAAGGGACCTAATGGGAGACTATGTTTGTAAATTAAGCTACGTGGTATGCTTAAGAGGATAGTACGGATGAGATCCGGGTGGAGTAAGTGATGGTTGTTGTGATCAAGACGACACGATTATGGTATTATGAGAAGTTAGTGTACGTTTATGGGGTGGGATCGATTGATAGTAGTCAGTACATGGCGAGTCATGAGGGTACAATCCCGAGTCTAGTTAATCGTTTTATGGGTTCGTGGACGCATTCCACCGGAACCAGGTTGTAAGAGCCGGAAATGGCCTTATATTGTTTAACTTAGTAACTCCAAGATTGGAGGCCAGATGTAGTATGGAAGTTATGTACGTATGTTAGTATAAATTTGGAAGTACGGAAGCGTCGACCGGTGAAAAGAAAGCAACCAAGTGTAAAGAAATGGAGCACGAATCCATGAGAACCTTTCGAGGTGACTACACGTTAGTGTTGGGTGGTAGGCGGCGGGTAGATAATAATTACAGAGTAACGATCTGATCGTTGGACCACTAGCGGACCTAGCGGTATTGCATGACATTGAGGTCATTATGAGTGCGGACTAGTTGGCCTCTTGTTATGCCAGCGTGGACTACTGAGAGATTGATTACATGCGGTTTCCGATAAAGCGGTTATCAGTGGAAAGGAAGAGAAGTGGTGGTAACGATGAATTATTCTTCCTTCTTTGACATAATTGTTTTTAATAAGTCTGTGTGACTTGTTCATTTGAGGTGAATTGAGGCAGAAAGTAAGTAATAATTGAATTTGAAGGAATTTATGTTAAGTGCCCTTGGAGGTACTTGGAGTTAGTTTGGTGTGGCGGTCAGGGCCACGACCTTCCGGATAATTTCAGGAAAATGTGCAAGGCAAGAATAAAATAAGTATGAGTCTTTGCGGAAAGGTGAGGCATCTTTGGTAGGTTTTGAAAATCTACGATTTTAAGGCGGGCGTGATGATTAGATATTCTGAGGACGCGAGAGGACCCTTTGATTAGGGTTATGACTCGAGAAAGTTTATTTAAGGAGATAAGTTCTCTCCCCACGTAAAGGATAGTTTTACATATTATGGGGTTGCGTGTACCCATGTTGTTATCTGAAGGATATGAGGTAGTAAGGTCTTGGTATCGTCATACCATAGGTTCTGATTTTAGATAGCAGTGGGAAAAGTATTTGTCACGACCGAACCGGGCGTGGTAGTGCCTTACCGGGCACCCAGTAGACATACATCGAGTGTCGGTGGAACATAAAGACAATACATGGAACGATGTAATAAGGCGGTGAAATAAGAAAAGGCAGGCTAACCAAAAGCGGTTACCTTGGTATATATATAAATAACAACTCTTTCAACATGAGCAGTTTAATCCTTTTTACAAACCACTGCCCATGATTACTACAGACCTCTAAGAATGATACGACAACAATGGCGGGGCGGGGCCACGCCACCTGAATGTAAACACTTACTCTGACGGGGACTATACGGCTGATAAGCCTCGGAGAAAGCGGAGTTTCCCAACGCTGAAAGCTGTGACCACGAGCTAGGATCAGCGGCGGTGTACCTCGACTGCGGCATGAGCGGCCCGAAGGAGGTCGATCTGAGTGCAGAGTATGTGAAACTAAAAATCGTAAATGAAATCATAATAGTCTATAAAGCGGGAGACATGTATGATAACCAAACTACGATTCACAATAAATAGCGATCGTGTCAAGTCGGGGACTCGCGCCAAAGTCATCACTCGAATATAACTATGGGTCTCGAGCCCATAACATCAATCATTCGTGGAATACCTTCCATTTCTTGGCGATCTATGATAGAAAAGCACCGAGGAATACACATGAACACGGGTCCCACGTGTCCAAATAAAATAGTGCGAGGTAAATGCGAAGGCATGGCGAGCTACTAACACCCAGTACTAACAAGGTCATAAAGCGTATCATGATATCTGTCTGAACCGTCACATGATCAAAGTGATCACTCGCGCGATATCAAATGTGCGCGTCTAGCCTGGAACTTCCGCGACTCGCGTAGGCCAACCTCGTAGGCCAGCATGAGGTATAACCCGCGTCGGTAGCTACTCCGGCGTAAATCACGGACTCGCGATCCGCGTGGCCACGTAGACCGCGTGACCATAAAGGCCGCGCTAACACGGAACTCCGTAGTTCGCATGGATCCACGGACCGCGTAGGTATTCTCGAATCATGGTCCCGGACGCTGAGTCTACCGCGTCGGAGGCGGCAACCTCGGAAATAAGTCAAGGTGAGTGGTACAATACCAACATAACGGTGATAGTCAAACAACTTTAAGCGCGATCGAGGAAAACCCGCTTTACACTAACGTCACAAATACTAACACCGTAGCATCCTAGCATGTTTACTTATCAATCAACGAAAGTATTACAAGGCTATCACAAACCAACACAATCAAGTTATACACACGAGGTACTTTCTACTATATGTCAACAAGTTGGGTTTTATCCCCAAAGTACTTCATACATTAACTCTTTAAAAGATCGTTACTTTCACAAAAGTCACACAATACGTAGTTATAGGAAAATAGAGTGATTATCCTTTTAAGTAAACCAAAACACTTACCTTTGTAAAATCAAGTAACGACGTTGTTTTCCAAGCGTCGAGTTTGCCTAATTTCAAATGTTCACGTTTCTCATTTTAGAAGGGTTTAAGTAGTTCATAGTTTTATTCATTTAAGAATATAATTCTCTTTTAAACAATTTGAGAAACATATGCCTTATATGTGAGTAGGATATTCTTGTTTATAACAATCTTATTACTGACCATGATCTAGGAAATATCATTTTGTCTCATCTTAGCTTCATGCGGATGGAAGTTTCTCTGGTTTTAATAATACTTAATCTGTCAAAACATTTCCTTTTATTATGACTGCGGTGGTTTGTCGATACACGTTACGATTTCGAAATCGATAAAACATTCTTAAGCGTTATACTAACTTCCCGTAAAGCTAGTATAACTCTTAAGTTTTCAAAAACCAAGTATTACTTCTTCTTTCAAAATGATTCAAAAATCTTTTGAAATACTTCAAGTTCTTTATTAACACATAACAAGCGGTTATAGTTCAAATCGATTACCTTTTAAAAACCACAAGTATCTTAACACCAACGTAAAGTTGTTATAACCAACTTCCCATAAAGCGTTATAACACTTTATGTTTTAAATAATCAAATACATTTAGCACGTATGCGTCTGCCGTACTACATAGTTCACACGTATCATGCTAGAAGAGATAGGAAGAGGTTCACATACCTCGCGACAGTATCGACTAATAGCAAAAGCGCTCAGTACCTCAAACCGCCGGCTACTCCTTAAGCCAAGTAGATCGCGCCACGCGTAGTACTTCCACTATAAGGCCCGCAGTGACATTAACGTTAGGTCTCTTCGTAGAATATTCTCTGAAAATTCGTGACCTCCCCACACATGAGCGTAAATCTCCTCCTTTATCGGTAGGCTATCAAGCCAACCGGGGGTTATACATCTAACCTAGCGGTACAATTCTACTCACGGTACTCTTACAAGTCTCGTAATGTCTGACCTATGTAATTACGATTCGATGCCTTTCTTAGAAAGGTTCCTTATTATTCGGGCTTAAGTCGAAAGACATTGCCGATAACTACGTTGATTACTATATATAGTATACTTCAACTATATAATCAACAACATGTAATTTCCAATTCTGATAGGAAGCGAGATAATTACCTCGATAAGCCCATAATTATCCTAGTTTAAATGTCGATCTGAGCAGGTTTAGCTCTACTCAGTGCGCTCAGGCCGCTCCAAACAACCCTTAGAAGTTCTAACCAACTTCTACTTATAACTTCAACTACGGGTGAAGATTTACTTAGGGTTCGGTTTTGTATTGTGGGAAGTATAATAGTATAAGCGGGCTTTTGTAAAGGTATAACCTTAGAATACTACAAGGTATATGGCTAAGGTAATTTGGGCATTATAACAATACTTTTGAGAGTATTTTTACCAAGAGGGGGTGTTTTATACGAGACAACTAGGCTGGGGAGGGTACCCACGGCACTACTAGGAGGAGGGCTCGGCCGAGGGGAGGAGGGCGAGAACAACTCTTTCAAGGGAGGAGGATTTCTAACACTTAGGAAATATTTGGAATGGATGAAGAAGTCATCCTAAGAGTATTTATAGTATAAGCCAAGGCCACGATGGCGAGATCATGCCAAGTCTGAGGCAAGTGTAGGGCGAATCTTGCCAAGTGCCCTTAACCAACTAACACACAAATATCCTACCAACTCCATGACAAAATAGGCACACTTTCGGCCACCCTTGACCGCCCAAGGTGTTCCAATGAGAGGGTGACAAGTGTCGCCCTCTTGTTGGTCCAAAATGTTTCGCCTCTCGGAAAAAATCCGCAAAAATTAAAAATGACATAGCCGGAATTTTCCCTACGAAAGCTGTGAAGCGTTTAGTCAGCGACTCTGTCGGGTGTTGTGAACAAAAACAATTCGGCCAAGCCTATTTGAAGTTCGAATTTTTCTACGTACGTCCCCACGTACATACTCTGGAAATACGGGGTATAACAGTATTGTGTTGGGGTAATTAAGTACGGATGTTACGAAGTGGTCGAGGAAGTGTCGTAAGGAAAAACAATGCGGTGAAATGCGCGTGTATGAAACTTTACGATTACGGATCAAGATAGAAATACTTTTGTTAATAATAAGCATAAGGTAAGGTTATGACCGAGAATGATAAAGAGAATCGACTATGGTTATGTGAGTTGCGAGATATGATTACCGGACTAGTGTAAGACCGTTAGTAAATAATAGGCGGTAAGAACACCTCGAGGAAGGTAGTAGCATCGATGCGACAAGAAAGATAGTAAGAAAATACGGAGGGTAAGGGACCCGGGACAACTTGAAATAACTTATAAAGGAAAGGCAGTAGACAACGAGCGATAAGAAATCTTGACAAGTCATTGGGTTATGTAATCTAGTGAATTGAGGTTGAACACTGACTATAAGCTTTTACAGTGGGAGAGAATAATCAGATTCTGACTTGTGAGACCAAGAAATCCCCCTCCTAAATTGTGATGGGCGGAAGTCTTAGCCATGAATGAAGAAAGGAATCAAATCTAAGTTAGTGACGAGTTGAGTTACAGCAGAGAAAGGGAAAGCAGGAACCATAATTGAGATTAAGTGTTACACCCGTAACTCTGGACATGTTTAAGAGAGATATGCGTAAGGAACTCAAGACTTGAATAAGTGCGAAAGGAAGAATTGTTTTAAAGCGGAAAAATCTTAGAACGTCGGGAAGGAGAAATGTTCGTTGGTGAGAATTAGATTCTCAAAATGCATTAATTGAAGAGTATGGAACTTATTATCATTATGGAAATTTAATTTTTACGGATTTGGTCACGTGGGCCCACCCGAGGAATTTTACGTTTTGTGGGTCCCACGATTCTGAATTTTATGGATGAATGGGAGGCGACATGTGGCACCCACATTGGTCTTGGAAAAATTGGAGCAAGGGTAAGATGGTCATTGACCAAGGTAAAAGATTAGTCTTGCTAGCGTGATATTATTGACCAGTCAACTTGTCCTTGGCTATTTAATTAATGATCTTCATCCAAGCCACACATTTGTTATAATCTTGGACCTTCATTGTATTATATATACATAACTAGTGCAAGACCAAGTCTTCAAACACTTAGAATTATTTCAACATTTCTTGTTCTCTTAGTGAAGCTCACGGGTTCACCAAATTTTCCCACAAAAATTTTAGTTTGTGATCCATTATTCCAAGACTTAAACCCAAGGTCCCTAAGGGTATTGTAAGGATATCTCAATAGAAAGATTTTGGAAAAGCAGGCGTTTTCACGTTAGTCATGGCGGAAACTTAAGGGGTTCTTGACTTTGAAGTTGGAACTTGAAGATGGATTCTTGTAGGCTTCTAAGGAGTGCTTGGGCGGATTGGAACATAAGGAAAGGAGCTAAGAATTTCTAAGGAGCGACTTTGAATCTTGGAAAGATTAAGGGCACATAAAGGTATAATTCTTGTTGTTTTAGTAATTAAGATTACTTATTGTTGTAGCTATGGATATTAGCAAGCATGAGATGTTTATATTATGAAGTTTGATAAGTATATTGGCTATTGGAACCACTGTCCGAAACTAGTATGTTTAGCCTTAAGATTACAATTCAAGTTGATTATAAGTATAAGTCGTCACATGTTATATATTGAAGGAAATTGTAGTTGTTGAAGCTGTTTATGACTATATAACATGTTATACCTAAGAACTTGGATTGGAAAGGAATTGGAAAGTTTGATAAGTTGTTGCACCTTTTGGCCGAAAATGGCATTGTATTGTGGACTAGTTTGATATCAATTGTGGGGCGGAATTTTACACGTCTTGTAGGCGTGTAATCCCCTATTGTTAACTACATTGTTGAGCCTTAAATGTGGCATGTTTGGTTATTGTATTCGGCCTTGAAAAAGGTGGAAAAGTATGTAGAAACAAAGGAAGTGCTGTCCGATTTTCCGTAGAATTTAGTGACTTTGCACTTAGAATATTCTACGTTTGAAGCTAGAGGTTAATGGACGTATTATGGCCATTATAGGTGGAAGTACTAGTATAGTGTATTCTACTTGAAGGATGGAATAGCTATCAAGGTTGAAGTACTTTGGAGCATTTTGCTATTTGTCGATAATCGTCGCGAGGTATGTGAACTTCTTCCTTCTTTTGACATGATTCTATGTATGGAATATACATGTGGTATTATTTCATGATTCCTTCTACTCTTAGAAGTTAAGAGGTATGTATGTTGATTTACTCTACGTAAGGGTTATGTCTAAGTTATCCTAAGTTCTTACCAAGTCTTATGGGGGATGTTGGTAAGAGTCGTTAGGAGGTATTTTGGAGCCAATTTGACTTGGCTAAGTTACGGCACAAATAAGAATAAGTATCGAACAAGCCACTGCTGCGTTAATAAAGGAAAATGTAATGACAATCAATTATGTTAAAATGAGTAGAATTCTCCATCTGCATAGAAACTAAGATAAGACAAAATTGTATTACATTTTCTAGATCATGGCTACTTGAATAAGATCGTTATAAATAAGTATAACTTATTCACTGGCACGATGTATATGTTACTTAACTTATAAGAATTTACGTATGAAGTTTTAAGACTATGGATCTCAAATTCTTAAAAGTTAAGGGACTTTATTTTTTCAAGTTATGGGACTTGATTCTTAAAGGAAGAAATGAATTGATTTACAAGTATAGAATACTTGATTGGGAAAGACTTGATTTCCAAAGTTAAGAAACTTGTTTTCTTAAAAGTTAAGAGACTTGAAGTATTTTGAAAGCTATGTGATTTGATTTGAAAGTTTGAGTCTCTTGGTTATAAAAGGAATGAATTTGTCTAAGACATAAAGAGTTATAACGGCTTTATGGGAAGTTGGTTATAACAACTTTATGGAAGATTAAAAGAATGGTTTTCTTCAGTAATATAAGCAAAGAAATGACTTGAAATAAAGAAGGGCAAATTGTTTTAAAGGTACCAATTGCTTAAGGTTTTAAAGAAAGAAGTCACGTGATTTAGAAGCCTATAATTGTATTTCTAAAAGGTATTGTGACTTGTCTTGAAAAGTATATATGACTTGATACTACGGTTATTAGTATCTTGGAAGTTTTATTTGAAAAAAGAGTCATTTTAAAGAAGTAGAGGTGCGTAGTACTTTGGGTTAAATTCCCGGATCTTTATGTGTGAAACGAAAGTGCCATGAGTTTATAAAAATGGAAGTCTAAAGGTTTAATGAACTTGCCTATGTTTGCTTGTGATAGCTTTGAGTGCAAGTATTATATGTTTACGTTGTCGTGACTCTCAGTTGGAGGGCCGGCTGTCGTGTTGTAAGTTTGCTTGGACGTACCGACAGTGATGTGGGATTCCACGGGTATGTTTCCATTATGATTGATCCTTGGACATGCTTATACGATGTGGGATTCTGGGGCATGTGACCAGGAGGCGGGTTAGATTCGGTTGTTTTATTACCCGTAGCCGTACTTATACGATGAGGATTAGGGCATGCGACCGTGCATATGCGACTATTACTCCATGGGCTAGCTCCCGTGAAGACATGTACCCACGATGAGGATTAGGGGCATGTTATATTATTACTCCATGGGCTAGCTCCCCATGAAGACTGCACCTACGATGAGGATCACGAGGCACGTTATGGCCATGCTTATACGATGAGGATTAGGGCATGCGCGCGTTATATATATATATATATATATATATATATATATATATATATATATATATATATATGTGTGTGTGTGTGTGTGTGTGTGTGTGTTGTATATGTATGCACGAAGCGGTGAGGTAGGATGACAGGCGCGTCACGTGGTTATATGTTACACCTACGGTGTCGGCGATGATGTGGGATTCCACAGGCGGGAGATATATATATGTATTGTATATGTATGCGCGGCGGTGAGGTGGGATGCCGCGAGCGCGTCACGTGGTTATATTTTACACTTATGGTATCGGCGGTGATGGGGATTCCACAGACGCGCTTTGATATCGTGTGACTTGATCGCGTCCCAGTTGGGCCGGGTAGTATATCGTCCCTCCATAAAGGGCGGATTATGTTATGAAAGATAAGTAAGTTATATGGTAATGAACTTAATGATTTTCCTAAGCGTATGCGTAAGAATGTGACTATAACTTTTATTGAAAAATGGGAAAAGATAATAAGGTACGATTAAGTTCACGAGATGGTAATGTACGGTAGGATCGGTATGTACCCTTTTTATACTTGCCCTGTCATTCTTTTATGCTGATTATGATTTGTTTCTTGTACCTTATTTTTCGTTCCATATTCGGTGCTGTTATGCGGCCCCGCCGAAGCTGCGTTAAATGTCTGCGAGTTTAGGTACGATTGTGGATCATGAGCTTAGGATCCTTGTTCGGCATTTTGAGATGGCTCGATGTTCGGAGTTGTCATGGCTATGTATATTCGAAGTGCAGCGGGGCCTTGTCGTCATAGTATGTGTTCAAATCTTAGAGGTTTGTATTCACGTAGGTTGGGTAGTTAGAGTTGTAATTACATTTTTGGATAGTGTAAGCCCTTTTTGGGTGATTTATATTATAAGCCTTATCGGCTTTGCCTTGGTTTTAAAAAAATGTGTTACTTATTTTCGCGATTGTTTTGGTGTTGTATGATTGGAAGGGTGCCCGGGTAGGGCACCGATCGTGGCTTAGTCGGTCGTGACATTAAGAATACCGAATATTTCGCGGTATGAGAAAGGCTTCGATCTTAGAAGATAAGTTGACCGACTACGATTCTAACCCTCACGAGAGACTCGAGGTTAGGTTATTATTGTAACACTTTGGGTGTTGGGCTAGGTTGTATGCTGATGCAACACGATAAGGTTAGAGCCTATGTTTTCCCGGCGGTTAGGGAAGCAAGAAAGGAAATTACGCTACTCACGATTTAGAGTAGGCGGCAGTTAATCGTGCCTTGAAGATTTGGAGGCATGACGTATCTATAAGACTTCGTGTGGATATGTGTATAGACCATAATAGCCTCCGGTATATCTTCAGACAGAGACAACTGAATTGGCGACAGTGACGGTGGTTAGAGTTACTCAAAGGATTGTGATATTGATATCATATACCATCGGGGAAAGCCAAGCGATTCTGGATGCTCTAAGGCGTGGATCATGGGTAGTGCGGTGGGCGGCGGATAACAGGGCGTGGTTCGTGAGACTCACGGCTACCTGGCGAGGGATTCAATTGTTTGTTTCAAGGTTAATGAAGTTTAGGTCAGAGGTTGCGGGTCTTGGCATTGAAGAAGGTAAAGAAGCGGCGATATGAGGATCGATTATGATCTGGTATCGAATCGGCTCTCAGAAGAGAAGAGCTGGTTGAGTAGCACCGGATGGGGTCTTTGTGATATGAGGATAGATTGTGTGTACCGGTCTTTGCGAGGACTAGTCGGCGAGTTTTAGGGAGGCACGCGGTGCTTATTGCTCTAATTGTTGGGTCGACTAAGTTGTGTCGTGACCTCGGATATTTGTATTGATAAGATGGCACGAAGAGGGGCGTATGAGTTGTTGTTTAATGTCGAATTAGTAGCAGTCAGGTTAAACACGAAGCCCGGTGGGCTATTGCGAGCAATTTATATCTCGACTTAGATATGAGAGGTAACTAATATGGACCTTGTTACGAGGTAGCATCGTACTCGGAGGAAGTGCGACTCCACGGGTCATGATAAATAGGTTGGCGAAACGGTAGTGTTCTTCGGATTGGGACCACTTACTCGGCTGAGAATTATGATAGCTTATATAACAGGGAGATTGTGAGACTGCACGGGGTTCCTACATTTATGATGTCGATCGAGATAAGCTCGATTCTGGCTAACCGAAGGTGTTCGGAAGGTATTAGGGACACGGTGAGTCTCGGTGTGGCATTTCACCCTCGGGCCAAGCGGACGGGAGCGTACTATCGAGCGCGAGGATAGGTTGCGGGCGATGTTATTGATTCGGGGTAGCTGGGAGGATTATTTACCTCTTGTTGAGTTTGCGTATAACAAAAGCTACCATTTCAGTATCCAGATGGCCCTGTATGAGGCTTTGTATGAAGAAAGTGTAGACTCGCCAATTGGTTGGTTCAACGTAGGCAAGGTTCAGATAATTAGCTCGGTCTTGATTCAGCGGGCTGTGGATAAGGCGAAGCTTATCCAGGAAAGATTATTAGCAAGCTCAGAGTCGATAAAAGCTTTATGCAGATAACCGACGTCGACACTTGGATTTCAGGTTGACGTTGTAGCATAAGTATTGTTATGTGGCCAGGTGTGGCAAGTATGATTATGTTGGGTGTAGTCAAGGGACTATGCCAATATCCGTTTAGATTGGACTCCGAAAGAACATTCGGAGACGAATATTTCTAAGGGGGGAAGAATGTTACACCCCGTAATTCCAAGAGGATGAGATGAGAACGTACGAAAGGAAATAAGATTCGAAGTTGGAAAAAGAAAAAAAAAAGTTGGCAGAATATTTTTGGACAGTTTTTCAGTCAACTTGGGAGCAGTATATCTCCTAGTATAATTGAAATGTTTAGGTGTTTCAAAAGCCTAATATGAAGTTCATTGAGTCTAGTTTCCAACTCAACAAACCTCTCGTCGATAAGACATCGGAGTAGAAAGTTAAGGACGTTACAAGATCGGCTGACAGAACAGACAGGGTCAGGCGCCGCGGCTCCGGCAGCAGCGCCGCGGCTCCGAAAAGCCTGAAATTGTCTGAAATTGCAGCGCCGCGGCGCCGGCTGCAGGGCCGTGGCTCCGAGGCAGGATTTTTTGTGGAAATAGGGGGGAAATAGAAGATATTTGTTGTAGAGGACCCCTGGGTGAGTGACAAGTGTCCCCCCAACTTGTGGAACAAGATAAAGGCTATATTTGACCAAGTCTTGCTAGATTAAAATCATTTTACAAGACTTCACCCAAATCTTCTCTTCTCTTCTCTCTCAAATGGTTGAAACCCTAAGCCTAAAAGAGATTTTTTTAGAAAGGCAACAAGAAGGAAATACGTTGGCAAGCTTGTAGGGGGTTCGTAGAGATGATAATTGCGGGAAGAAGAATTTCGGAAAGAGGGCTAAAGTGGGCAAGATTGTTGGACTATTTTGGGCTTATCAAGGTAATCACTTTGTCCTCTTAAGTGATTGAAGATTTCTTATTGTTGTAGTTATACATTTTAACTAGCATGAAGTATATGTATTGAAGATTGATAAGTGATATGGATTGAAGTAGCCTAAATCCGAAAATGACATGTTGATAGTTTGAAATTGAATTACAATTTGGTTGTTAACTAGTATCGTTGCATGTTATCTACTTGAAGATTTTAGTTGCTATAATCGATTGCGGCTTTATAACATGTTGTACTAAACAACTTGGATTGAAAAGGAATTGGAAAAGACTTTGTGGTGATGTACCTCAAATTTGCGAGAATGTGACATAGTATGTTGGACTAGTTTGATATCAATTGTGGTGAATTTTACGTCTTGTAGGCGTGTAATCCCTAGTGTTAACTACATTGTTGAGCCTTAAATGTGGCGTGTTTGGTTATTGAAATTCGGCCTTGAAAAAGGTGGCAAAGTATGTAGAAACAAAGGAAGTGTTGTCCGATTTTCCGTAGAATTTGGTGACTTTGCACTTAGAATATTCTACGTTTGAGGTAAGAAGTTAATAGACGTATTATGGTCATTATAGGTTGACATACTACGTACGGCATATTGGACTTGGCAAGTGGATTGAACCGAAGAGGTATGTGGAACTTTCCTATCTCTTGAGCATGAATAGTTGTACTTATATAGTGCGGTGAGCGTCTGATACTTTGATATCCTTTACTTATTTAAGAATGGCCAAGTTGGGCGAGTTAGGAGATTAACCCACTTCTTTAAAATTATTAAGGATGTCTTAAGTTTTCAAAGTTAAGGGACTTGAAGTGTTTTAAGTATATGATACTTGTTTTGTTTTAAAAGTATAAGTCCCTTGGATATAGGAAAATGTAATTGACTAAGGTATAAGGTTAATATAACAACTTTATGGAAAGTTGGTTATATTAGCTTTATGGAAAGTTAAAAGGAGAGATTTACTCAAAGTAAGATAATTAAGGACGAATGACTTGATTTATGAAAGGCAAATTGATTTTAAGGCATCAATTGCCTAAAGTTTTATATGAAAAGGAATCATTTTTAAAAGAGTAGAAGTATGTAGTACTTTGGGTTAAATTCCCGGATTTCTTTGATTAAGATATGTTAGTGCCTTAAGTAAACTAAAATAAGAGGGTATATGAACAAGACTAATAAGAAGTTAGGGGCTTTCTTAACTTATTTATGTTATGTAGGATGGCCGGTTGAGCTAGGGTAAGAGTATAAATGCGGGGTAAACCCCCAAGACGTTATACCACCTTCTTAATGGTAAGAGTATAAATGAGTGGTAAACCCCCAAGACGTTATACCACCTTCTTCAGGGTAAGAGTATAAATGAGGTAAACCCAAGACGTTATACCACCTTCAGGGTAAGAGTATAAATGAGGGTAAACCCCAAGGCGTTATACCACCTTCTTGGGGTAAGAGTATAAATGAGGGTAAATCCCGAGCGTTATACCACCTACGAGTATGATTGCGGGGTAAACCCCAAGACATTATACCTCTCCATGGATTTGCTACCCATGATTTGATCGTGAGTCTCTATTTTTATGTTGTAAGTGTACTCTTATTTACTCATTGTTAGTAAGGCCTGATGAAGCGTAATTTGATTATCATACATGTCTCGATTTTATTTTAGACTTATGATCTCACTCTGATATTTTGATTTCACATATTTGGTACATGTTGTCTTGACCTCCTTGAGTGCGTTCATCTGCAGTAGAGTGCTGTTCTTGATCCTCACTCTTAGGATCCTTTGTTCACCGTTGAGAAGCTCCTTTATTTCGGAGGCTTATCACAGTATTGTCGGTTGTTGTACATTCGGGGTATGGCGGGGCCACATCATAAAGTTGTTATTCTTAAGTGCAGTAGTCACGTTTATGGATTGGGTTTGTAAACAGAGATGTACTATTTTAATTTTGTATTATGTGTATGTTCTGAAAGCGGCCTTGCTCGGCTAGCCGGTTGATGTCTTGTCTAAGTATGATTTTTATTTTAGGAGTTGTGTATGTTCATTGCTATTCTCGATGTATACACGAAAGGGTGCCGAGATAAGGCACGATCGCGGGCAGAAGTCGGATCGTGACATAAAGTATGGATGTTATTGAACAACAAACGAAAAAATTTCTCTCTTTGAAGAACCCTAACCCGAGAGCTTGTTAGAACAAGAACAAGTTTTCATGAAAATTTTCTAAGTGTAGAACCCTTGTCTTGCTACTAGTATGTATATATAACATAATGGAGGTCGAGATTAGAACAAATGGGTGGCTTGGATGCAAAAATCTAGCCAAGTGGCCCTTTTGACTTAGTCAACATTATCAAGCTCTACTTGCAAGACTTAGTCATCTTCACATAGGTCAAATGACCATCTAACCCATGTCGATTCGTTCGAGGCCAACAAGGGGTGACACGTGTCGCCTCCCACTCGTCGCAATATTTCGTTTTCCGCAATTCCATAATTAGATAAATTTTTACTAGTCTCAATCTTAACATTTTTAATTCTTACTTTGTAACGACCCGTTCGGGGCGTTCTTGGTGCCTTATCGGGCACCCTGGTGATCTGATCATCGGAGAAAACGTGGAAAATAAAACTTTAACAAGAAACAAGATATATGAACATAAAGCAGGCCAACCAATGGTTACCTTCCAATAACATAAATAAATACAACTCTTTCAAAGCGAGCAGTTTAATCCTTTTACAACCACGCTTGCAGTACTACAGACCTGCAAGATTTACAACAACTATGGCGGGACGGGGCCCATACCACAGATGTACAAGAACCTGACTCGGGAACACATGCGAAAGATAAGCCTCGGAGAAGCGGAGCTTCCCAACAGCTGGCGAGATCCTAAGGCGAGGATCCACGGCCGATGTACCTCTACTGCGGCATGAGCGGCCCGAAGGAGGTCGATCTGGCAGTACAGTATGTGAAAGCTGTAAAAATCGTAATGAAATCATACTAGTCTATATAAAGCGGAGACATGTATGATAACAAACTCTGATTCCGACATAAGCGATCATGTCGATCGAGGACTCGCGCCTCAAGTCATCACTCAAATATAACTATGGGTCTCACGCCCAACATCAATCATGTTCGCATCGCGCGTGCCGGAATTCTGCGCCGGTGTAGACATGTCCATGATGCAACAATAACAATGCCCGGCCACGTGCCGGAATTCTACCTCGGTGTAGACCGTCCGTGTGACATCAACAATAATATCTTGGGTGATCAACCTGCCGCGTAGCCACGTGCCGGAATTCTACCTCGGTGTAGACGTGTCCATGTAACCACAATAACAATATATCGGGTAATCAACCCGACCGCGTAACGCGTGCCGGAATTCTACCTCGGTGTAGACATGTCCGTGTGACATCAACAACAAGACGATAATCAAAAATGGAAACATGCGTGGAATTCTCCATCACCGCGACGCGTCAAGTAAGTTCTCGACAAGTCGGCCAGGCCTCTATCGAGAGGCGGTAACGAAATACCACACGCACAACAAAGTCTATCATCACAAGCATAGGCAAGTTTCACAACAACAAGCATAGGAGTTTCACAACAACAAGCATAGGCAAGTTTCACCTGACTCAAAGTACTTTCATTTTATGCCAAAGTCGGGTTTTAACCCCAGTACTACATACGTTAAGTTCTTTTAAAGAGATCCATTACTTTTATAAAGTCACGATACGTAGTATTAGAATGACCAACCCATTCCTTTTCAAAATCAAGTAACAACATTCTTTTCCTAAGTTCGGTTGCCTAGTTTGATTACTCAAGCTTACCGTTTTCAAATGCTCAAGTCACTTATTTTAGAAAGGTTTCATAACTCATAGTCTTAATCTCTTTTAAAACAATTGAGTAACATATGTCATATATGTGAGTAGTTTATTCTTGTTTATAACGATCTTATTACAATGACCGTGATCTAGAAAATGTAATATCATTTTGTCTCATCTTAGCTTCTATGCGGATGGAGGTTTCTCTTGGTTTTAATACAACATCATTATTCAATACATTTTCCTTTATTAACATTGCGGTGGTGCAGCCGATACACCACGATTTCGAAATCGGTAAAACATTATCCCTTTAAAACCAAGTACTCATTACTCACGAATGAGGTTTCACACAAACATCCACATTAAAACAAATAAGTTAAGTCTCTTATCTTATAAGATCAAGTCTCTTAACTTCTAACATCGATAAACCATTTTCACTACATAAGGTCGTTATAACTAACTTCCCATAAAGCTATTATAACACCTATGTTTTAAACCAACCAAATCACTTAGCACGTATGCGTCTACCGTACTACATAGTTCCACAATCATGCTAGAAAAGATAGGAAGAGGTTCACATACCTCGCGACGATTTATCGACAATAAGCAAAATGCTCCAATCTACAACGCTAGCCCTTTTCACTCTCGAGTAAAATACGCTACTCTTAGTACTTTCACTATAAAGGTCACAAACGTCTATTAACCCCAAAACACAAGTTTCTATCTTTCTACTGAAAATTCGGCACCTCACACATGCGTAAATCTCTCTCTATCGAGTAGCTACCAAGCCAACCGAGGGTTTACATCTAACCGGGCGTGTACAATTTCTGACAATACTACACAAGTCTCTGCAATACGATCCTATGTAAATACTGATGCGATTCGATTCTTTATTCTTGAGGCTTAAGTCAAAAGACATTGCGAATACTAAGTATAGTTCCATATATAGTATACTTGACTATATATTCTAACAAACATGTAATTTCCAATTACAATAGAGACAAGATAATTACCTCGACAAGCCCAAAATTATCAAGTTATAATGTCGATCTGAGCAAGGTTTAGCTCACTCAGTGCGCTCCAAACCACTCCAAACAACCCTAGAAGTTACTGCAACTTCTACTCAAATACTTCAACCTATGAAAATTTCCTTAGGGTTTCGGTTTGAGACTAAAAGGACAAAAGGTAGTATTTAGGGCTCTACGTATAGAGGTATCTTTGGAATACTACAAGGTACAAGGCTAAGGTATTTTGGGCATTATAACAATACTAGGGAGTATTTCTATACCACAACAAAGGGTATTATCGAAAACAACTAGGCTAGGGGAGGGTACCCACGGCCAAGGCACCTGAGGGGAGGAGGAGGCCTCGGCCAAGACTCTCAAAAGAGGGGATGAGTTGGGCGAACTCAACACTAGAGGAGGAGGTATTTTAGGCTTGGAAGGTTTCATTTGTGGATGAAGAGTTCATCAACATAAGGGGTATTTATAGCAAAACCAAAAGCCAACCAATGGCGAGATCAAGCCATGTGCAAGGCAAGTGTAAGGCAAGATCAAGCCAAGTGCACCTAGACCTACTCCACAAAACAAGCCCTGAAACATTGCACAAAACATTGCACAAAACAAGGCATGAATTCGTCCCCAGGCTTCACTGCGAGTCCAGGGGTGACAAGTGTCACCCTCGTTGGTCAAAATGTTTAAATCGCTCGAAAAATCCGCAAAAATACAAAGCGACATAGCGGAATTTTCCCCTGCAGTTACGCAAAACGTTTCGTCGAAAAATGACTCTAGCAAGGTGTTGTGCACAAATGTCATTCGGCCAGCCACTGGCGGGGTGACACGTGTCACCCTCCTATGGCCCTCAAAAATGTCTTCAAAAAATATCCTGATGGCCAAAATCTAGAAAACAAAGTGGGCCCACAAAAGCCAGTAAATTTCTCCGTGGGCCCCACGTGACCATTTCCAAAATAAAATCTCAAAATTCTAATATAATCTATGAAGTCCAAATACCAAATCTGGGAATCCAATTCCCATTAACGAACCTTTTTCTTCTTCACAAATAACCGGAAACTTTTCCAGAAAACTCGCATCTTTCTTTCTTTTCAAAATTTATGTCGTACTCTCGTGCGTGCGTCCTCACATACATACCACCGCAACTACGGGTATAACATTCTCCCCTCTTAGAAACATTCGTCCGAATGTTCCTTCTCAAATCGGATAACGATGAAGTTCCTCTAACAAGTTGTCAACGCCACGGCACGCGAAATAACACACGTTATCTTCCTTCCTTACTCGTTGTACCGCTTCTCGAACACTCGAACTCTCCCGACGTACCATACTTGATCATTACTTCCGTTCCGAAAATCTGAGTCACTACCTCAAACTTGGTCATCTTACTAACCTCAAACTTCCTAAGGCCATTCCGGCCTTCTACGAACCGGCTGGTCGAACGCGTCCACGAACTCATACGATGATCATACAAACTTGGGCCTAGCATCCTCGTGACCCTACCACTGGCGGGACCACCGAGCAGCCACCCCAAACCGGGTTCTGGGTTGACCGCAAATGGTCCTCAACCCGACCCCAACGCGCCAAACTCTTGTTCCCGATCCGAACAATCTTACTAATTCACATCATGAAAGCTACCACTTCCATCTCACACTACCCACGGACTTATCACACAAATAAATCCCACGTATACCACTACTCGATAAGGGTCAAACATAAAATAAATCTTTAACTCAAGACGACCTTACCCACAGGTCTCGGTCGTGACATAGTCTAAGGTTCACACTTACCATGCCCCATACGTATCCTCCCAACTAAGCATGTTTTCTAACTCATAATTAACACAACGCTATTCGTACAGCACATAATAATGAGACCATCATAACAAGCATACCAAAACTCTAGAGGTTAAGGATAAACACGAAGCTACCGCTCCTCTAATCATAGGCACACTGCGAGTATGCTATGAAAGGCGATGAACCGACCACGATCCGGTGGTGAGTCGTAACATCCGTGCTACCCTTGGTGGACAGTTCCTCGCAAAATGGCCTGCTGGTCGCCAACAATAACAAGCTCCCCTGGCACCACGACACTCCCCGAAATGCGGTCTACCACATCGACCACACCGAGGTAGGGGTGACCGCATCTGGCCAACACCCTTACTTCCCTGGAAACATGAACCCTTGGAGCCCTGACCTGCTCCCAAATACTCTGAAGGTTGTGGAGGACCACTCTGCACTGGCGGAGGTACAAAACTAGTATGCTGCTGAGGCGGTCCGCCTCGAAAGTCACCAAAGGACCCTATTGTTCTGGCCCTCTTCTGCTGATCTTGGTCATTCCGTCGACCTCTCCGTGCCTCACATCCCGGTCGTGAGCTGCGTGCGGGAAATGTCCATGCCGGTGAAGAGCTACTCACGAACATGCCTCGACATGTAATCATCGAGCCACTGTAACATATCGGTGCACTCGATCCTCCATACTAGCTACCACGCTGGGGCGTCGCAGGCCAATGAGTCGAACTCCATTGTACTCGAACCGTGCGCGCTCTGTCTAAGCATCAAAAATCGCCGGCGTGCCCTCATAAATGCGGAGGCAAGAAGTGCGTGAGAAAGCCCGAAAACTCATCCCATCTGCTGGAGTGCATGCTCTCCCGGAAAGCTCCCATGAATCAAACCAATCATTGCGGTATCACGCGGCCGATCACGAACCAAAGGTCACGCACTCGGTCTGAAGCCTTGATCACCGCGTGATCCGTATCTGCCGAATGAACTCCTGCGGATCATCCTCAGGCCTCGACCCATAAAACTCTGGCGGGCTACAACTCAGACAGTCCCGTAGCCTCAAACTATCTGCTCTCGGGTGCACCACGGTCTTCTTTGGAGCCAGGCTGCTGCGTCGGCCTATCGCCATATCGGCCACGACCACGGCGGCCAGCGAATCGCCATCTCCTTGTAACCCATTTCCTGCCCCGCCTGTGTGGGGATGGAGGCTCGAGTCTTGTGGTCTCGGCGGACCATCGCTGCGGCTCTAAACTTCTTTGGGCGGCGTCCAAAACCCGCCGTCAAGCACAACCTCAGTCTTTGTCAGGACTGCGCCTCGTACTCCTCGTATCTCACTAGCGGCACCCTCGTGCCTTGCCCGCCGGGCTCTGGTTGCCTTGCGGCGGAGGTATAAGCGGTAAAAGCGAGATACGTCGGAGGTCCAACTTACAACACAACTCTAAGGCACGATCTCGGAATGAGAAGAATGGAAACCAATCCTAAATGTCCTGCGACCTCCGATTATAGATGTGGTGCACAACACATCGATAATCAAGACTCTACTAGACACGGTGCGTAGACACTTTTCCGAGGATTAAGCGCTCGATACCACTTTTGTAACGACCGTTCGGGGCGTTCTTTGGTGTCTTATCGGGCACCCTAGTGATCTGATCATCGGAGAAAACCAATGGAAAATAAAACTTTAACAAGAAACAAGATATATGAACATAAAGCAGGCCAACCCAGCGGTTACCTTCCAATAACATAAATAAATACAACTCTTTCCAAAGCGAGCAGTTTAATCCTTTTTACAACCACACTTGCAGCGATTACTACGGACCTAAGATTTACAACAACTATGACGGACGGGGCCCGCCATACCACAGATGTACAAGAACCTACAACTCGGGAACACATACGAAAGATAAGCCTCGGAGAAGCGGAGCTTCCCAAGCAATGGCGAGATCCTAAGGCGAGGATCCACGGCCGATGTACCTCTACTGCGGCATGAACGCGGCCCGAAGGAGGTCGATCTAACAGTACCAAGTATGTGAATCTGTAAAAAATACTGTAATGAAATCATACTAGTCTATATAAAGCCGGAGACATGTATGATAACCAAACTACGATTCCAACATAAAAGCGATCATGTCGATCGGGGACTCACGCCTCAAGTCATCACTCAAATATAACTATGGGTCTCACGCCCACAACATCAATCATGTTCGCATCACGGCGCGTGCCGGAGTGCGCATCGGTGTAGACATGTCCATGATGCAACAATAATACCAATGCCCGCGTACCGGAATTCTACCTCGGTGTAGACGCGTCCGTATGACATCAACAATAATATCTTTGGGTGATCAACCTGCGCGTAACGTGCCCGGAATTCTACCTCGGTGTAGACATGTCCATGTAACCACAATAACAATATATCGGGTAATCAACCCGACCGCGTAACGCGTGACCGGAATTCTACCTCGGTGTAGACATGTCCATGTGACATCAACAACAAGCGATAATCAAAATGGAAACATGCGTGGAATTCTCCATCACCGCCGGACGTCGAGTAAGTTCTCAACAAGTCGACCACTCTATCGAGAGGCGGTAACACAGAAATACCACACTTGCACAACTAAGTCTATCATCACAAGCATAGGCAAGTTTCACAAAAACAAGCATAGGCAAGTTTCACAAAGACAATCATACTCAAGTTTCACAAAACTCAAAGTAATTTAATTTTATTCCAAAGTTCGGGTTTTAACCCTAAAGTACTACATACGTTAAGTTCTTTTAAAAGAGATCCATTACTTTTATAAAGTCACCCGATACGTAGTATTAGAATGACCAACCCACATTCCTTTTCAAAATCAAGTAACAACATTCTTTTCCTAAGTTCGGTTTGCCTAGTTTCAATTACTCAAGCTTCTCATTTTCAAATGCTCAAGTCACTTATTTTAGAAAGGTTTCATAACTCATAGTCTTAATCTCTTTTAAAACAATTGAGTAACATATGTCATATATGTGAGTAGTTTATTCTTGTTTATAACGATCTTATTACAGTGACCATGATCTAGAAAATGTAATATCATTTTGTCTCATCTTAGCTTCTATGCGGATGGAGGTTTCTCTTGGTTTTAATACACATCATTATTCAATACATTTTCCTTTATTAACGCGGTGGTGCGTCGATACACCTTCCGATTTAGAAATCGGTAAAACATTATCCCTTTAAAACCAAGTACTCATTACTCACGAATGAGGTTTCACAAACATCCACATTAAAACAAATAAGTTAAGTCTCTTATCTTATAAGATCAAGTCTCTTAACTTCTAACATCAAGAAACCATTTTCACTACATAAGGTCGTTATAACTAACTTCCCATAAAGCTATTATAACACCACATGTTTTAAACCAACCAAATCACTTAGCACGTATCGTCTACCGTACTACATAGTTCACAACAATCATGCTAGAAAAGATAGGAAGAGGTTCACATACCTCGCGACGATTTATCGACAATAAGCAAAATGCTCCAAGTACTACAACGCACTAGCCCTTTCCACTCCTCGAGTAAAATACGCTACTCTTAGTACTTTCACCTATAAAGGTCACAAACGTCTATTAACCCCAAAACACAAGTTTCTATCTTTCTGAGAAAATTCGTGACACCTCCCACATGGCGTAAATCTCTCTCTCTATCGAGTAGGCTACCAAGCCAACCAGTGGGTTTACATCTAACCGGACGTGTACAATTTTACACAATACTACACAAGTCTCTTTGCAATACGATCCTATGTAAATACGATGCGATTCGATTCTTTATTCTTGAGCTTAAGTCAAAAGACATTGCGAATACTAAGTATAGTTCCATATATAGTATACTTCAACTATATATTCTAACAAACATGTAATTTCCAATTACAATAGAGGACAAGATAATTACCTCGACAAGCCCAAAATTATCCAAGTTATAATGTCGATCTGAGCAAGGTTTAGCTCTACTCCGT
Source organism: Przewalskia tangutica (assembly GCA_029844215.1). Classification (NCBI taxonomy): domain Eukaryota; kingdom Viridiplantae; phylum Streptophyta; class Magnoliopsida; order Solanales; family Solanaceae; genus Przewalskia; species Przewalskia tangutica. The sequence goes on from CM056718.1 coordinate 115,179,821, forward strand.
GCGCTCCAAACCACTCCAAACAACCCTTAGAAGTTCTACAACTTCTACTCAAATACTTGACCAACTATGAAGATTTCCTTAGGGTTTGGTTTGAGACTAAAAAGGACAAAGGTAGTATTTAGGGCTCTACGTATAGAGGTATCTTTGGAATACTACAAGGTACAAGGCTAAGGTATTTTGGGCATTATAACAATACTAGGGAGTATTTCTATACCTGACAAGGGGTATTATCTGAAAACAACTAGGCTAGGGGTACCCACTGCACCACAAAGGGGAGGAGGAGGCCTCGGCAAGACTCTCAAAGAGGGGATGAGTTGGGCGAACTCAACACTAGAGGAGGAGGTATTTTAGGCTTGGAAGGTTTCATTTGTGGATGAAGAGTTCATCAACATAAGGGTATTTATAGCAAAACCAAAAGCCAACGATGGCGAATCAAGCCATGTGCAAGGCAAGTGTAAGGCCAAGATCAAGCCAAGTGCACCCTAGACCCTACTCCACAAAACAAGCCCTGAAACATTGCACAAAACATTGCACAAAACAAGGCCAAAACAAGGCATGAATTCGTCCCACTTGAGCTTCACTTACCGTCCACTTGGGGTGACAAGTGTCACCTCTCGTTGGTCCAAAATGTTTAAATCGCTCGGAAAAATCCATAAAAATACAAAGCGACATAGCGGAATTTTCCCCTGCAAGTTCTGTAAGCGTTTAGTCGAAAACGACTCTAACAGGATGTTGTGCACAAATGTCATTCGGCCGAGCCACTGGCGGGGTGACACGTGTCACCCTCCTATTGGCCTCAAAAAATGTCTTAGAAAAAATATCCACAATGGCCAAAATCTAGAAAACAAAGTGGGCCCATGGCAAGTAAATTTCTCCGTGGGCCCACGTGACCATTTCCGAAAATAAAATCTCAAAATTCTAATATAATCTATGAAGTCCAAATACCAAATCTGGGAATCCAATTCCCATTAACGAACCTTTTTCTTCACAAATAACCGGAAACTTTTCCGCCGAAAACTCACATCTTTCTTTCTTTTCAAAATTTATGTCGTACTCTCGTACGTACGTCCTCACATACATACCCTGAAACTACGGGGTATAACACTTACGTACGTTCTTATAAACATGTCCTGAATAATGGGGTGTAACATTCTTCCCCCCTTAGAAACATTCGTCCTCGAATGTTCTTTCGGAGCTCAATCTATCATTTCTCGGCGTAGTCTCATAAAACTACACCTAATGAAACCTAATTATGCCACATATGGCCCTAATATCTTGCACACACATATCCATCCTTCATAAGCCCAAAAAGGATTATCTTTTCGTATTTCCAAGTTACTCTAGCATACATACATAGTCTCAATATTAACCGTTCATGACACTTAAACTTACAACAACCTTATCATGCATACAAGTCTCTAAAGGGGTCAAAGATAACTGAAAGCATATAGGCGGTTCAAAGGACCGCTAAAACTGGGAACTTCCACCACGACCTCTGTCACGGCCTGCCGGTGCATAAACATCATGCCTAGCTATTGAAGGCGAAGAACATGGCCCGATCCGATGGTGTGCTATCCACGATGCCACCTCTGGTCGGATAGTCTCTCACCAAATGGCCCTGCTGGCCGCAAGCATAACAAGTTGTCGAAGTAGTACGACACTCTCCAAAGTGGAATCTACCACAGCGACCACACCGGGGAAAATGTGGCTTCCCCTGGCTACTATCCTCGGACATCTGTGAACCTGCATCCCTGGAGCCCTGACCTGCTCCCGAATATCCCCGGCGACCAAACCTCCGGCCAGAAGACCGGGAAGGAGCACTCTGTGTCGGCTGAAATGTAGACCTAGCCTGCTGTTGAGGTTGTCCGCCTCGAAAGTTACCCTGAAACCCTGCCATCCACAGCCTCTTGGGATTGCGTCTGGTCTCTCTCTCCCTGTCCTCGATCCCTTGTGCATAAGTCTGCATCCTAGCAATATCCATACCTGGCTGAAGGGCCACTCCCAGGCATGTAATAATCATATAATGGTCTAGCCCCATCACATAGCGGTGAACTCTGTCCGCCATATCAGCCACAATAGTATGCGCATGCACGGCCAGAGTCAAACTCCAGGTTGTACTCTCTGATGGTCCTCTCATTCTGCCTCAATGACAAGAACCTATCAACACGGGCTCTCCTCATTTCAGGAGGCAAAAAGTGATCAAGAAAGGCCTCCGTGAACTCATTCCAAACTGCTGGACGAGCACCCACACCCCTCGACAGCTCCCAAGACTCAAACCAGTTCAACGCAATATCGCGTAACCGGTAAGAAGCTAACACAACTGACTCTGTCTCCGAGGCCCTAAGCACCTGCATAGTCCGCTGTATCTGTCGAACGAACTCTTGAGGGTCATCCTCAGATCTCGAACCATAGAACTCGGGTGGATTACAGCCCAGAAAATCTCGAATCCTCAAATTGTCGGCTCTAGGGTTAGCTACCTGCTCCTGTCGGCGCTGCCCTACCACTATGCTAGTCAATAACCTGATCTGCTCTACATAATCTCTAAACTCTGCCCCTGGCTGCGGAGCTGGAGGCTCGGGTATTGGAACCTCTGGAGCTGCGGCTGTTCTCGGCTCCTCTAACACCGTCGTGGCGAACTGTCGCCGTCGAGCCTGACCTCGGGCATAATTTGTGCACAGTCTTGTAACCCTCTGTGGACCACTAGCAGCTCATGTTGCTGCCTTGCCCTTCTGGGCCCTGGTCGCCTTCCGTGGAGGCATAACTGATACATAAGAATAGGTCAGAGAGGATTCAACCTACTATGACAGCTCTACTGCACGATCTTAGAGAGAGAAGAATGGAAACCAATCATAAATGTCCTGCAGCCTCCTGATTATAGATGTGGTGCACAACACACCGATAATCAAGACCACTACTGAACCGGTGCAGACACTTTCCGAGGATTAAGCGCTCGATACCACTTTTGTCACGACCGACCCGGGCTCGCGGCGTGCCTACACAGGCACCGCACGGTATACATCGAGAGATAATCGGAACATACATGAAACTTATACAATAAATCAACAGAAATAAAATCAACAGGTTAGCCGATGAGGCTACCTCCCTAGATATATAAAAACATAACTGAAGCAGTTGTCTCCTTTCCTTTACAAACTGACCCACAACATGTGACTACTGACCTCTAAGAGTTTTAATATAACAAATGTGGCGGGACAGGGACCCGTCATACCCCTGAATATACATGAATCTACAACCTCAGGGGAAACCGTACCAAAAGATAAGCCTCCGGAGTAAATGGAGCTTTCCAAGCGAGCAGTGATCAAAGAGTGTGGATCAACAAGCTATGTACCTCGACTGCGGCATGAGCGGCCCAGAAGGAGTCGATCTGAAATATGTACCAAGTATGTGGCGAAAATCAGTAATGAAATCATAACAGTCTATAAAAAGCTGGAGACATGTATGATAACCAAAATAACAGTACAATGTGCCTTACTAAAGTGAAAGTAATGAAAGTCAGTTTTACATTTTAAAGACTATTTCAACACATGAACAATAGTCACACAGGGCTACCGACACAAGCCCCCAAATATCATCACATAGTCCAGTAAGGGTCTCAAGCCCACAAATATCAAAGCGTACCCGTGGAATCCCCCATCACTGTCGGCAGTTATAAGTGAAGAATATAACCATGTGACGCGCCCGTGGCATCCTACCTCACTGTCGGCGTACACACCTACAATACATATATATATCTATATCCACCTTGTGGAATCCCCGTCACACGCCGGTAGTAAGTGTAACATATAACCATGTGACGCGCCTGGCATCCTACCTCATTTGTTGGCGTACACATATACATATATATATATATATATATATATATATATATATATATATATATATATCATGCGTGGAATCCCTCATCACCGATAGTAAGTGTAACATATAACCATGTGACGCGCTTGGCATCCTACCTCACCGTCGTACACATATACAACACATATATATATATATATATATATATCATGCGTGGAATCCTCATCCATCGACAGTAGTAAGTGTAACATATAACCGTGTACGGCCTGTGGCATCCTACCTCACCGTCGTACACATATACAACATATATATATATATATATATATATATATATATATATCTCATGCGTGGAATCCTCATCTCGGATACATGACTTCGCGAGGAGCTAATCCATGGGGTAATAATCGTATATAACATGCGTGGAATCCTCATCTCTTACATGTCTTCATGGGGAGCTAGTCCATGGAGTAATAGTCGTACATAACATGGTCGCATACCCCGGAATCCCTCATCGTATAAGCATGTCCAAGGAGTAATAAAACAAATCTGGGAATCTAACCCGCCTCCTGGTCGCATGCCCCGGAATCCCTCATCGTATAAGCATGTCCAAGGATCAATCACAATGGAAGCATACCCGTGGAAGCCTCCGTCACTGTCAGTACGTCCAAGTAGATTCATAACAAGACAATCGTCCCTCCAACTGAGAGTCACGGCAGTGTAAACCTATAATACTTGCACTCAAGGCTATCACAAGCAAGCATAGGCAAGTTCATAAAATCTTTAGACTTTCATTTTATATACTCAAGGCACTTTTCGTTTCACATAAAAAATCTGGGAATTTAACCCAAAGTACTACGTACTTCTTTTCCTTTTAAATGACTCTTTTTTCATATAAACTTCCAAGATACTAACAACCGTAGTATCAAGTCATATCTACTTTTCAAGACAGGTCACAATACCTTTTAGAAATACATTTACAGGCTTCTAAATTAAGTGACTTCTTTCTTTTGAAACCTTAAGAAATTGATGCCTTCAAATCAATTTGCCTTTCATTATCTCAAGTCATTTATCATTACTTACATTACTTAGAGTAAACCACTCTTACAACTTTCCATAAAGTTATTATAACCAACTTCCCATAAAGTCGGTATACTAACTTTATACTTTAGGCAAACACATTCTTTTTATAACCAAGAGACTTATACTTTCAAAAACCAAGTATCGTATACTTTCAAAATATTTCAAGTCTCTTATCTTTTAGAAATCAAGTTTCTTACCTTTCGAATGTCAAGATGTTAATACTTTCCAAATCAAGTATTCCATACTTTTAAAATCAAGTCATTTCTTCCTTTAAGAATCAAGTCTCATAACTTGAAAAATAAAGTCTTTTAACCTTTTAATAATTCATAGTTCATAGTCTTGACACTTCATAACGTAAATTATTTAAGTTAAGTACATATGCCTTATGTGTGTGAGTAGGTTATACTTTTTCATAACGATCTTATTAAATCAGCCATGATCTAGAAAATGTAATACAATTTTGTCTTATCTTAGCTTGTATGCAGATGGAGAATTCTACTCATTTTAATATAATCAATTGTCATTACATTTTCCTTTATTAACGCTGTAATGGCTTGTTCGATGCTTATTCTCATTCGTGTCGTAAATTAGCCAAGTCAACTTGGCTCCAAATACCTCCTAACGACTCTTACCAACATCCCCCATAAGACTTGGTAAGAACTTAGGATAACTTAGACATAACTTTTACATAGAGTAAATCACATACATACCTCTTAACTTCTAAGAGTAGAAGGGAACATGAAATAATACCACATGTATATTCCATACATAGAATCATGCCAAGGGAAGGAAGAGGTTCACATACCTCGCGACGATTATCGACAAGTAGCAAAATGCTCCAAAGTACTATAACCTTGCTAGCTTTTCCACCCTTCAAGTAGAATACGCTACTCGTAGTACTTCAACCTATAATGGTCATAATATGTCTATTAACCTCTAGCTTCAAACGTAGAATATTCTAAGTGTAAAATCTCCAAATTCTACGGAAAATCGGACAGCACTTCCTTTGTTTCTACATACTTTTCCACCTTTTTCAAGGCCCGAATTCAATAACCACACACGCCACATTTAAGGCCCAATCAATGAAGTTAACAATAGGGGATTACACGCCTACAAGACGTGTAAAATTCCACCCCACAATTGATATCAAACTAGTCCAACATACTATGGCATTTCGGAAACTTGAGGTACAAGCAACACAATTTCTTATCCAATTCCTTTTCAATCTAAGTTGTTTAGTATAACATGATATCAAGCCGCAATCGATTATAACTACTACAATCTTCAAGTAGGTAACATGCGACGATTCTAATTAGCGACCAAATGGTATTTCAATTTCAAATGGCTAACAATGATATTTCGGCTATAGGCTTCCACAATCCATATCACTTATCAAACCTTAATACATATACCTCATGCTAGTAAAAAAATGTAAGGCTACAACAATATATAATCTGTCACGACCCGTTCTGGGGCCCGTGACTGGTGCCTTACCCGGGCACCCAAGTAGTCATACATCAGAGAATATCAGCGGAATATAAAAACAAGACATGAAACAATGTAAATTGAGACACAACTTATCTGAGAAAATCGCCTTTCGGCATAAATATATAAACAAAACATCTGGCAGTTTACATCCCAACTGTACAATAGGACTACAGACCTCTAAGGAAGTAAACAACTATGGCGGGACAGGGCCCCGCCATACCCTGAATGTACATAACTATCTATAACAACAGGGAGATCATACCCAAAAGTCGAGCCTCCGGAGAAGATGGAGCTCACGACCAAAGAAAAAGATCCTAAGGCGAGGATCCGCTACCGCTTCCCTTTACGGCATGAACGCAGCCGAAGGAGGTCGATCTGACAGTACTAAGTATGTGAAACTGTAAAGTACTTAAATGAAATCATATCATTTTAAAACCAATTTTACAAATATGTACGAAACAACCAATGTAACCGTACATAGTGTCACATCACAAACAAGAGTAATAGCAATTAGCGATGTGTCTTTTCTAGGTGCGAATGATCGAAGCAGGGCCAATCGCCCATAGTATCATTATGCAAGCCTAATCCTGGACTCCGTAGTCCGCAGGCCACTCACATAGGCGCGTGAGGTATTCCCGCGTCGAGGGTAGCTACTCTTGGCATCGCCACGGACTCGTAGTCGCGTGGCCATAGACCTCGTGAGGTATAACCCGCACTAACACGGAACTCTCGTAGCTCGCATAGGTCCCTGGACCCGCATGAGGTATTCTCGAATCATGGTCCTGCATCGCTGAGTCTACCGCGTCGGAGGACAACCCTGTATCATGTCAAGAGGTGAGTGATATAATACTAACATAACAGCTTATCGTTAAACAACATAAGCACAACAAGAATACCCTCTTTTACAAACGTACAAGACACTAACATACATAGCATCATATTATGTCTACCTATCAAACCATCTTATTATACTTTCCATAAATCAATATAAGTCTTTTATAAACACATAAGTAAACTGTCCCTTTTATCTTTCTTAAGTCGTTATACTTAACTTCCCATAAAGCTAGTATAACTCTTAAGCTTCTTGTTTTAAAAACAAATATTCTTCTTCTTTCAAAACTGGTTTATAATTCTTTTGAAAGACTTTAAGATCTTTATTATTCGGGCTTAAGTCAAAAGACATTGCCGTAAAGCTACGTTCGATTAACACGTCGTCTGCGTACTATATATATACTTTAAAATATCATGCTCAAGAGTATAGGAAGAATCACATACCTTCTCGGCGAAATCCACCTGCCAAGTCGAATATGTCGCGCGCAGAGTAACAGCCTATAATAGTCAAAGACGTCTATCAAAGTCTAGACTACTCTGTAGGACATTCTAAACAGAGGGTTCTCTATTCTATGGAAAATCGGGCAGCACTTCCCTACCCGGTAAACTATACAAGTCTACTGTAAATACAGTCCTATGTAAGTCTGATTTAATTCTTCTTACATATACCCTTCTACTGTGATTACAGTTCACTTCTATACTTTAATATCCTTTTTTATCTTATACTCAAGTCTTAACTATTCTTATATGTAATATCCAATTACAATAGAAGGACAAGATATTTACCTTGATAAGCCCAAAATTATCCAAGTTAAATGTCGATCCTGAGCAAGGTTTAGCTCTGGTTGCGCTCAGATAGCTCAAGAACCCTTAGAAGTTTCCAACAACTTCTACTTAAATACTAAAAGGGATTTGGGGCTAGGGTATTTTGGAATAGTGACTATACTTGGAAGACAACTTTCTACCAAAGGGGGGGGGGGGCTCTCGGCCAAAGCCACTAGGCTAGAGGGGGGGAGAGGGGTGTTTCGGCTAGGCTCTCTAGAGGGGGGGTGAGGCTAGGACGAGAAGCTCACAAAGGGGGGGGGAGAAGGGATTTCAAGACTTGGAGATTTTGTGGAGTGGATGAATAAGTCTTCAAAGGGGGGGGGGTATTTATAGGGAAACCAAAGGCCATGATCAAGCCAAGTGGGGGGCAAGTGGAGGGCCAAGATTTGCCCAAGTGCCCCCTAACCTACTCCTCAAATCACTCCACAAACAATGGCCCATGTTTTGTGCCCCAAAACCTTGCCAACCGTGGCCTCCCTTGCCGTCCAATGAGGGTGACAAGTGTCACCCTCCCATTGGTCCAAAATATTTCATCTCTCGGAAAAATCCGCAAAAAATATAAATGACATAGCCGGAATTTTCCCGTCGCAAGTTTTGTAAAACGTTTCGTCGGAAAACCATCCGTTTTGTGAGTTGTGCCCAAAATCGTCCATAATGCCTAACTTAAGGCTAAACTTTTTGTACGTACGCCCCTACGTACATACTCTGAAAATACGGGGTATAACATAATCTTATAACACTAAGAGAACAAGATTGTTACCTTAACGAGCCTTAATCCAACTTCAAGATCCGAAGTCGCTCCCTAGAAACTTAGAGCCTCTCCTTGACACTCCAATCCGCCACTTGAATCCCTTAGAAGATCACAAACAACTCTCCTTTATTTTCCAATCCAAACCTAGGAAAGTGACTAGGTTTTCACCTTGCGACTAATACGAAAACGATATTTTTCCGGGATCTTTCTATTGAGATACCCTTACAACACCCTTAGGAACCTTGGTTTAAAGTATGGATGTTATTGAACAACAAACGAAAAAAATTCTCCCTTTGAAGAACCCTAACCCGAGAGCTTGTTAGAACAAGAACAAGTTTTCATGAAAATTTTCTAAGTGTAGAACCCTTGTCTTGCTACTAGTATGTATATATAACATAATGGAGGGTCAAGATTAGAACAATGGGTGGCTTGGATGCAAAAATCTAGCCAAGTGGCCCTTTTGACTTAGTCAACATTATCAAGCTCTACTTGCAAGACTTAGTCATCTTCACATAGGGCAAATGACCATCTAACCCATGTCCAATTCGTCCAAGGCCAACTTAAGGGGGTGACACGTGTCGCCCTCCCACTCGTCGCAATATTTCGTTTTTCGACAATTCCATAATTCCGATAAATTTTTACTAGTCTCCAATCTTAACATTTTTTAATTCTTACGTACGTTCTTATAAACATGTCCTGAATAACGGGGTGTAACACTTAAAATACATGAACTAAATCTAAGGAAAGAGTATTTGATCTAGTGTCACGAACATAGGCCAAATAAGATTTAAAAAAACCTTCCCTACCATCTTCTAAGCTTTCAGAAATGAGATTACCCTTTTTGGATACTGGCTAAGAGTACCATTTTAAACTAGCTGAGGAATACTAGGCATAGCTAATGTAACAGTCTTGGCATAACAATCCAAGATAGCATGATAAGGAGCTAACCAATTCATACCCGATATATCATCAAAGTCTACCATATGCAAGACCTTCAAATCTACTTGTATCATACCCAACAATGTAATAACACAACTTAAATAAATTTGATCTACCACTACGAAATCCCCAACATGTGTAGACACGTGAATAATCATGGCTAGAGACTCACACATCAAATTCAAGTTCAATGAAAAGTAGGTAGACACATAACAATAGGTAGACCCTTGATCAAATAAAATTATAGCATGTCGATGAGAAACTGAAATAGTACCTATGATCAAAGCATCAGAGGCCGCTACCTCGGGTCTACTTGGGAAATCATAGAAATGGTTGAGATCACCCCTAAGTCTGCCACCTCTGTCGGCCTGAGAACCGCCTCGACCCATCTGAGGGCCACCTTTACCTCCCTTATCATCACCCCTAGCTCTCTAAAATATACCTCTAGCCAGCTACCCTGTTGCTATGGATCCAAAACCCCAAGAATATTTACCCCATATGAGTCTAGAAATTGCCCTCTTGAAGTGCCCATGATCCCCACACTCAAAGAAACCCCTCAGAACTGACGATGGCTGGAAAGAAGAAGAACTAGCACCAGAATAGCTACCACGAATAGAAGGCCGGTAAGAATTCAGGACTAACTGCCCCGATCCATGAAAGGTACGTGCAGACTAGCCTCGCTCTGATGTGGGCATAGCAACAACAATAGGTCTGACACTCGGACGGTGATGACCTCCACTATAATATCCCCGACCTCCAGACGAGGCAACTACATGAGTGCTAAACTGAGGTCTCTTAACTTTATCTCCTCCCAATCCTCTCTCCGAATGAACTCAACCTCTCTCACGACATCAATAATCTACTGAAAGGTAGAACTAGTGGCAGCCATCTGTGGTGAAATCAATCGAAGAGGGCATATCAAACCATTGGTGAACCTCATCACCCTCTCAGCCGCATCAGGTAGAATCATCAAAGAATATCAAGACAAGGCGTGGAAATGCATCTCATACTCAGTCACATACATACGCCTCTGGAGTAACCCCTCAAAGTGAGCCCATCTCCTCTCTTTGACACTATAAAGGACAAACTTCTCCAAGAAGATTTGGGTAAATAAAACCTAGATCATAGGAGGGGATCCTGCTGGTTGAACTAAAAATAGGACCGTCAACACTACTTGGCCATCCTGACAATTTGAAAAGCAGTATAAGCAACACCATGAGAATCCACTAGTCTGAAGTTGTGCAAACTCTCATACTAGCTGATCAGGAACTCATAAGCGTCATCCTTTGGATCCCCATATTATCTGGGAGGATCTAATGTAACGCCCCGAACCCGGGCCCGTTACTGGTGCCTTACCCCGGGCACCCTAGTGATACAACATCAGAGAAAACCAGCGGAAAATAAAACATGAATCATGAAACAAGAGATATAATAAATAAGCAGCAACCAAAACGATTTGCCTTCGATATACATAAAACCCGAACAGTTTAATCCTTTTACAACCACACCTTGATTCTGAGACCTCTAAGATTTACAACGACTATGACGGGACGGGGCCCGCCATACCAGATGTACAAGCACTGACTCAGAGAACATACCAAAAGATAAGCCTCGGAGAAAGCGGAGCTTCCCAAAACGGCCCGAGATCCTAGGCGAGGATCCACGGCCGATGTACCTCTACTGCGGCGTGACGCGGCCGAAGGAGGTCGATAACAGTACCAAGTATGTGGCCCATGCAATCAGTAAATGAAATCATACTAGTCTATATAAAGCGGGAGACATGTATGATAGCAAACTACGATTCACAACATAAAACGATCATCACTCGATATAACTATGGGTCTCACGCCACAACATCAATCGAGTTCGCATTATGGCGCGTGCCGGAATCTGCGCCGGTGTAGACATGTCCATGATGCAACAATAAGACAAGAATCAAATGGAAGCATACGTGCGCTACGCGCATCGTGTCGGTATGTCCAAAGGGAAACAATAAGACAACTTTCCAAATGGACGCATACGTGCGCTACGCATCGTGTCGGTATGTCCAAAAGGAAATCCTGGCGATAATCGAAATGGAAACATACGTGCGCTACGCGTCGTGTCGATATATCCAAAGCGATTAACCACAAGACCTTAACCAAAATGGAAGCATACGTGCGCTACGCGCATCGTGTCGGTATGTCCAAAGCGATTAACAACAATAATACTATCAGCGAGGAGCGTGCGTGGAATTTCTCGTCACTGCCGCACATCCAAGTAAGTTCTCAACGGTCAACCGACCTCTATCGAGACGCGGTAACACGTAAACACAACGCTTGTACAATAAAGGCTATCATCACAAGCATAGGCAAGTTTCACAACAACAAGCGAGGCAAGTTTCACAACAACAAGCATAGGCAAGTTTCACACAACTCAAAGTACTTTCATTTTATGCCAAAGTCGGGTTTTAACCCCAAAGTACTACATACGTTAAGTTCTTTTAAAAGAGATCCATTCTTGTTATAAAAGTCACGATACGTAGTATTAGAATGACCAACCCACTTCTTTTTCAAAATCAAGTAACAACATTCTTTTCCTAAGTTCGGTTGCCTAGTTTTGATTACTCAAGCTTCTCATTTTCAAATGGTTTCATAGTTCCCAAACTTAATCACTGATTCCTTTTTAGAGCAATTGAGTAACATATGTCATATATGTGAGTAGTTTATTCTTGTTTATAACGATCTTATTACAATGACCATGATCTAGAAAATGTAATATCATTTTGTCTTATCTTAGCTTATGCGGATGGAGGTTTCTCCGGTTTTAATACAACACATCATTATTCAATACATTTTCCTTTATTACTTATTTGCGGTGGTGCTGTCGATACATTACGATTCCCAAATCGGTAAAACATTATCCCTTTAAAACCAAGTACTCATTACTCACGAATGAGGTTTCACAAACATCCACATTAAAACAAATAAGTTAAGTCTCTTATCTTATAAGATCAAGTCTCTTAACTTCTAACATCAGTAAACCATTTTCGCTTACATAAGGTCGTTATAACTAACTTCCCATAAAGCTATTATAACACCCTATGTTTTAAATCAACCAAATCACTTAGCGTATGCGTCTACCGTACTACATAGTTCACAACAATCATGCTAGAAAAGATAGGAAGAGGTTCACATACCTCGCGACGATTTATCGACAATAAGCAAAATGCTCCAAGTACTACAACCTTGCTAGCCCTTTCCACTCTCGAGTAGAATACGCTAATATTTGTACTTTCACCTAAAACGTTCACAAACGTCTTTTAACCCCAAAACACAAGTTTTATATCTTTCTAAAGAAAATTCGCGTACCTCCACCCATGACAGCGTAAATCTCCTCTCTATCGAGGCCGGCTCCCCCGCCAACCCGGGGGGGGGATTCCACGTCGAACCGGACGTGTACGATTCTACAAGTCTCTTGCAATCTGATCCATGTAAATACGATTGATTCGGTTCTTTATTCTTGAGCTTAAGTCAAAAGACATTGCCGAATACTAAGTAGTTCTATATATAGTATACTTGACTATATATGCTAACAAACATGTAATTTCCAATTACAATAGAGGACAAGATAATTACCTCGATAAGCCCAAAATTATCCAAGTTATAATGTCGATCCTGAGCAAGGTTTAGCTCCTCCGTGCGCTCCAAACCACTCCAAACAACCCTTAGAAGTTCTAACCAACCTGCTCAAATACTTGACCAACTATGAAGATTTCCTTAGGGTTTCGGTTTGAGACTAAAAAGGACAAAGGTAGTATTTAGGACTCTCGTAAAGAGGTATCTTTGGAATACTACAAGGTACAAGGCTAAGGTATTTTGGGCATTATAACAATACTAGGGAGTATTTCTATACCACAACAAGGGTATTATCTGAAACAACTAGGCTAGGGGTACCCTACCGCCAAGACACCACAGGGGAGGAGGAGGCCTCGGCCAAGACTCTCAAAGAGGGGATGAGTTGGGCGAACTCAACACTAGAGGAGGAGGGATTTTTAGGCTTGGAAGGTTTCATTTGTGGATGAAGAGTTCATCAACATAAAGGGGGTATTTATAGCAAAACCAAAGGCCAACGAGGCGAGATCCTTCCAAGTGTAAAGCAAGTGTAAGTGGCAAGATTAAGCCAAGTGCACCCTAAACCTACTCCACAAAACACTCCACAAAACAATGCACCAAACAAGGCACACTTGAGGGCGATCGGCGAGCCAACCCACTCGACCGTCCTCCAAGCCGTCGATGAGGGTGACAAGTGTCACCCTCCGTTAGTCAAAAGGTTTCGTCTCTCGGAAAAATCCGCAAAAATACAAAGCGACATAGCGGAATTTTCCGCCCGCAAGTTCTGTAAGCGTTTCGTCGAAAACGACTCTAGGGTGTTGTGCACAAATGTTATTTCGGCGAGGTGCCACGTGGGGTGACACGTGTCGCCCCGATTCGCCAGAATATTTCGTCTTGAAAATATCCAAAATCGGAAAACTCAAAAACAAAGCGGGCCCCAAAACCGTAAATTTCTCAAGTGGGCCCACGTGACCATTTCCAAAATAAAATCTCAAAATTCTAATATAATCTATGAAGTCCAAATACCAAATCGGGAATCCAATTCCCATTAACGAACCTTTTTCTTCACAAATAACAGGAAACTTTTAAAGAAAACTCACATCTTTCTTTCTTTTCAAAATTTTCTGCGTACTCTCGTGCGTCGTCCTCACATACATACCACGCAACTACGGGTATAACATTCTCCCTCGCGAAACATTCGTCCGAATGTTCCTTCTCAAGTCGAATAACGATAAAGTTCCTCTAACAAGTTGCGATGCGCGAACGCGCGAAATAACATACGTCCTCTTCTTTCCTTACTCGTCGTGCCCTTCTCGAGCGCTTGAACTCTCCCATTACGCACCATACTTCATTACTTCGCTTCGAAAATCTGGAGTCACTACCTCCAAACTTGGTCATCTTACTAACCTCAAACTTCTTTAAGGCCATTCCGGCCTTTACGAACCGCAGTCGAACGCGTCCACGAACTCATACGATGATCATACAAACTTGGGCCTAGCACCCTCGTGACCCTACCACTGGCGGGACCACCCGAGCACCCCACCCCAAACCGGGTTCTGGGTTGACCCGCAAATGGTCCTCAACCCGACCCCAACCGCGCAAACTCTTGTTCCCGATCCGAACAATCTTACTAATTCACATCATGAAAGCTACCACTTCCATCTCACACTACCCATGGACTTATCACACAAATAAATCCCACGTATACTACTCACCCTTATAAAGGTCAAACATAAAACGAATCTTTTACTCAAGACGACCTTACCTCTAAGGTCTCGGATCGTGAAATAGTCTAAGGTTCACACTTACCATGCCTCCATACGTATCCTTCCAACTAACCATGCATTCTAACTCACACATATCACAATGCTATCCGTACATAGCACACAATAATGAGATCATCATAACAAGCATACCAAAACTCTAGAGGTTAAGGATATACAAAGCTACCGCTCACTCTAATCATAGGCACGCCTGCAGGCATAGTATGAAGGTGATAAACCACCACAGATCACGAAGGTGAGTCGTAACATCCGTGCTACCCTTGGTGGACGGTTCCTCGCAAAATGGCCTGCTGTCGCATGCAAAACAAACTCCCAATCTAGCACGACACTCTCCAAAATGGAGTCTACCACAATGGTCACAACGAGGTAGGGGTGGCTTGGTGGTTAACACCCGCTCTGCGAAAATCTGAACCTCGAGCCACGACCGCTCCACGAAGGCGGTGGAGGACCACTGCTGCGGTGGGGGTATATAACTAACTGCTTCTTTGGCGGTCGCCTCGAAAGCCACCAAAGGACCTGCCGTCCGGCCTCTTCTGGCGATCCAGTCATTCCGTCGACCCTCCGTGCCTCGCATCCTAGTGCATGAGCTGCGTGCGGGCAATGTCCATGCGGTGAAGAGAAACACCGCGCAAGACTCGGCCATATAATCATCTAGCGGTGGCGTGGCGATGCACCACATCCTCCATATCTGACTAAGCGCGAGGACATATCGAGCAAAGAATCGAACTCGACATTGTACTCACGGCGGTCGCCTCTCTGTCTCAAGAACAAAAATCGCCGGCGTGCCCTCCTCATCTGCGGAGGCAAGAAGTGTGAGAAAGCCCGAAAACTCATCCCATTCTGCTGGAGTGCATGCTCTCCCGAAAGCTCCATGAATCAAACGATCATTGCGGTATCACGCGGCCGATGCGAACCAAAGTCCGCGACTCGGTTTACGAAGCCTTGATCACCGCGTGATCGGCTGGCTGCGGATGAACTCCTGCGGATCATCCTCGAGCCTCGACCCATAAAACTCGCGGGCTCTGACTCGTAAAGTCCGTAGCCTCAAACTATCTGCTCGGGGTGAACCGTTGGTGCATCTTGGGCCAGGCTGCTGCGTCCGGCCTATCCTCATATCGGCCACGACCACG
The DNA here is from genome assembly GCA_029844215.1 of Przewalskia tangutica. Classification (NCBI taxonomy): domain Eukaryota; kingdom Viridiplantae; phylum Streptophyta; class Magnoliopsida; order Solanales; family Solanaceae; genus Przewalskia; species Przewalskia tangutica. The sequence continues at coordinate 115,196,058 of CM056718.1, forward strand.
GCCAGCGGGCCATCTCCTTGTAACCCATCTCTCTGCCCCCGGTGTGGGGTGGAGGCTCAGTGCTGCGGTCTCGGCGGCCATTCTTTGCGGCTCTAACCTCTCTTTGGTGGCGGCGTCCTGAAACTTCGCCCGTCGGAAGCCTGTCTCAGTCTTGGCCAGGGCTGCGCCCTCGAACTCCTCTGTATCTCACTAGCGGCTCCTCGGCTGCCTTGCCCTTCAGGCTCTGGTTGCCTTGCGGAGAGGCATAGCGGTAAAAGCGAGATCGTCGGAGGTCCAACTTACAACACACTCTAAGGCACGATCTCGGAATGAGAAGAATGAAACCAATCCTAAATGTCCTATAGCCTCACGATTATAGATGTGGTGCACAACACACCGATAATCAAGACTACTAGACACGATGCGTAGACACTTTCCGAGGATTAAGCGCTCGATACCACTTTTGTAACGCCCGAACCGGGCAGTTCGTGCCTTACCGGGCACCTAGTGATACAACATCAGAGAAAACCAGCGGAAAATAAAACATGAATCATGAAACAAGAGATATAATAAATAAACAGGCCACCAAAGCGATTTGCCTTGGTATATACATAAAACCGACAGTTTAATCCTTTTACAACCACACTTGTGATTCTGGACCTAAGATTTACAACGACTATGGCGGGACGGGGCCGCCATACCCACGAATGTACAAGCACCTACAACTCGGAACACATACAAAAGATAAGCCTCGGAGAAGCGGAGCTTCCCAGCAATGGCGAGATCCTAAGGCGAGGATCCACGACCGATGTACCTCTACTGCGGCGTGAACGCGGCCCAAGGAGGTCGATCTGGCAAGTACAGTATGTGGCGTGCAATCATAAATGAAATCATACTAGTCTATATAAAGCGGGAGACATGTATGATAACCAAACTACGATTCACAACATAAAGCGATCATCACTCCAATATAACTATGGGTCTCACGCCCACAACATCAATCGAGTTCGCATTATGGCGCGTGCCGGAATCTGCGTCGGTGTAGACATGTCCATGATGCAACAATAAACAACAATCGAATGGAAGCATACCCGTGCGCTACGCGTCGTGTCGGTATGTCCAAAGGGAAACAATAAGACAACTTTCCAAATGGGCGCATACGTGCGCTACGCGTCGTGTCGGTATGTCCAAAAGGAAATCACTGGCGATAATCGAAATGAAACATACCGTGCGCTACGCATCGTGTCGATATATCCAAAGCGATTAACCACAAGACCTTAACCAAAATGGAAGCATGCGTGCGCTACGCATCGTGTCAGTATGTCCAAAGCGATTAACAACAATAATACTATCAACAGGAACGTACCCGTGGAATTTCTCCGTCACTGCTGACACGTCCAAGTAAGTTCTCAACCAGTCAACCGACCTACATCGAGAGCGGTAACACGAAACACAACGCTTGTACAATAAAGGCTATCATCACAAGCATAGGCAAGTTTCACAACAACAAGCATAGGCAAGTTTCACAACAACAAGCATAGGCAAGTTTCACACAACTCAAAGTACTTTCATTTTATGCCAAAGTCGGGTTTTAACCCCAGTACTACATCGTTAAGTTCTTTTAAAAGAGATCCATTCTTGTTATAAAAGTCACCCGATACGTAGTATTAGAATGACCAACCCACCTTCTTTTTCAAAATCAAGTAACAACATTCTTTTCCTAAGTTCGGTTTGCCTAGTTTGATTACTCAAGCTTCTCATTTTCAAATGGTTTCATAGTTCCCAAACTTAATCACTTGATTCCTTTTTAGAGCAATTGAGTAACATATGTCATATATGTGAGTAGTTTATTCTTGTTTATAACGATCTTATTACGTGACCATGATCTAGAAAATGTAATATCATTTTGTCTTATCTTAGCTTCTATGCGGATGGAGGTTTCTCCGGTTTTAATATAACACATCATTATTCAATACATTTTCCTTTATTAACGCTGCGGTGGTGCAGTCGATACACGTTACGATTCGAAATCGGTAAAACATTATCCTTTAAAAACCAAGTACTCATTACTCACGAATGAGGTTTCACACAAACATCCACATTAAAACAAATAAGTTAAGTCTCTTATCTTATAAGATCAAGTCTCTTAACTTCTAACATCAGTAAACCATTTTCACTTACATAAGGTCGTTATAACTAACTTCCCATAAAGCTATTATAACACCCTATGTTTTAAATCAACCAAATCACTTAGCACGTATGCGTCTACCGTACTACATAGTTCACAACAATCATGCTAGAAAAGATAGGAAGAGGTTCACATACCTCGCGACGATTTATCGACGATAAGCAAAATGCTCCAAGTACTACAACGCACTAGCCCTTTCCACTCCTCGAGTAGAATACGCTACTCTTAGTACTTTCACCTATAAAGGTCACAAACGTCTATTAACCCCAAAACACAAGTTTTCTATCTTTCTAAAGAAAATTCGGCAGCACCTCCCCCCCCCGCAACAGCGTAAATCTCCTCCTCTATCGAGGCCGGCTACCAAGCCAACCAGGGGGGGGGGTTTACACGTCTAACCGGACGTGTACAATTCTACACAAGTCTACTGCAATACAGTCCTATGTAAATACAGTTCAGTTCAGTTCTTTATTCTTCAGGCTTAAGTCAAAAGACATTGCCGAATACTAAGTAGTTCTATATATAGTATACTTCAACTATATATGCTAACAAACATGTAATTTCCAATTACAATAGAGGGACAAGATAATTACCTCGATAAGCCCAAAATTATCCAAGTTATAATGTCGATCCTGAGCAAGGTTTAGCTCCACTCCGTGCGCTCCAAACCACTCCAAACAACCCTTAGAAGTTCTAACCAACTTCTACTCAAATACTTCAACCAACTATGAAGATTTCCTTGGGTTTTGGTTTGAGACTAAAAGGACAAAAGGTAGTATTTAGGACTCTACGTAAAGAGGTATCTTTGGAATACTACAAGGTACAAGGCTAAGGTATTTTGGGCATTATAACAATACTAGGAGTATTTCTATACCACAACAAGGGTATTATACGAAACAACTAGGCTAGTGGGTACCCTGGCCAAGACACCACAAAGGGAGGAGGAGGCCTCGGCCAAGACTCTCAAAAGAGGGGATGAGTTGGGCGAACTCAACACTAGAGGAGGAGGGATTTTTAGGCTTGGAAGGTTTCATTTGTGGATGAAGAGTTCATCAACATAAGGGGGTATTTATAGCAAAACCAAAGGCCAACCAGGGCGAAGATCCTTCCAAGTGTAAAGCAAGTGTAAGGGCAAGATTAAGCCAAGTGCACCCTAAACCCTACTCCACAAAACACTCCACAAAACAATGCACCAAACAAGGCACACTTGAGGGCGATCGGCCAACCCACTCGACCGTCCCTCCAAATCACAACGAGGGTGACAAGTGTCACCCTCCCGTTAATCCAAAAGGTTTCGTCTCTCGGAAAAATCCGCAAAAATACAAAACGACATAGCCGAATTTTCCTTCGCAGTTACGCAAACGTTTCGAAAAAAACGACTCTAACCGGTGTTGTGCACAAATGTTATTTCGGCCAGGGTGCCACATGGGGTGACACGTGTCGCCCGATTCGCCGAATATTTCGTCTTAGAAAATATCCAAAATACCGGAAAACTCAAAACAAAGCGGGCCACAAAATCAGAATTTCTCCCGTGGGCCCCACGTGACCATTTCCGAAAATAAAATCTCAAAATTCTAATATAATCTATGAAGTCCAAATACCAAATCTGGGAATCCAATTCCCATTAACGAACCTTTTTCTTCACAAATAACCGGAAACTTTTCCGTCGAAAACTCACATCTTTCTTTCTTTTCAAAATTTTCTGCCGTACTCTCGTACGTACGTCCTCACATACATACCCTGCAACTACGGGGTATAACATCTAACTTCCTGAATCTCTCAAACATTTTCTTTTCCTCTATGGACATGGTAGGTTATGCTACTGGATGTGTAGTAAGGCCAGGTATAGACACATCCAGAAGCTGAGCAATTGTAGCATGACTAGAATGAACCCCAGGTGTTCGAAATCACGACATAACATCATGGTTATGAGTCTATCCTCCTACCCTAGTATGAGATATATCATATGTAACTAGATGGACACCCTGAGCAATAGACTCTAGAAAACTCATCATCCAAATAAAGGTCTCCTGAAGTACTGGTGTGGCAATAAAATCCAGGGACATTTGATCCTATCCAGCCCGTCAACCTAACCCTGCTTATCCTACTCAATCGAAATCTCCTCCTCCTCCAAAATAGCCTCAAGCTTTGAAGACTTTACTTGGCCATGAGCCCAAGCAACTACATGTGCTCAACTTCGGACTACAACTCGAGGCCTACCCCTGCCTCTACCTCTGCCTCACACTCTGCCCCTGAGCACCTCCTCTTAAAATAGGTGTGGGTACAGGTGTGGGATCATCATCTCCTTCTGTGGCAGATCTAGTCCTCATCATCTGTGAGAAAGAATGAAATAAAGAAGTTTAGAATTCAATCATAATCGATCGTGCGAAAGAGTAAAAGAATTGAAGTTCCTTAAATGTCTTATAGCCTCTTGAAGATATGTACGGAGCTATTCGTAACAATTCTTGAGACTCTACTAGACACTCATTGTACTCATGAGACCATTAACCTAGGGCTCTGATACTAATTTGTCACAATCCTAAAACTTATTTGTGTCGTGAGGACACCTACCTTAACCCATAGGCGACCCCAACATACAAACCATACGAATAAGCAGAAAATAATGCAGAAATAAAAAAGTGCAAAAGGAATACATAAATAGTAACAAAATATAATTATTGAGTCTAAAATAAAAATCCCCCAAGTGATTTGGTAGTCATGAGTACCAAGCTCTACACCTATTACAAGTCTGAATAAGGGAGAAATACATAATATGTCTTAATACAATAATAGGGCATAGTTTGTGAATAGAAAACCATAACAATAAGGAGGAGAGAAGTTCCAGTGCCGAGAAAGAAGTTGCGGCTCACCGAGGACTCCAAAATATCGCTCGCGCTGGTAATGGGAAAGAATTAAGTTGCTCCAATGTCGCCTCCTAGCTCATTACATGCACATAGAGTGCAACAAGCGTAGAGTGAGAACAGGAAACACGTGTACTCAACAAGAATCGTCGATCGACCCTAGCTAAAATGGTGAAGAGGGATGGTACTTTACGATACCCTCTCTACTAGTTAGTTACAAAAGTATAGAATAAAACAGTTAACTAACCTACGATAAATCTACTATTTAATTCACTATAAGTACCCTCAAGCCACACGTCACACCAGTCCAACCTAAAACCCCATTACGGCGTTTTGATCCCTTAAGTCACTCTATTCAGGTCTTACACAAGGTTAAGCATAAGCTAATTGTAAACTTTCTAGAAATACAAGATCACAAGTTCAATAGAGTTAAATCCAAGCACATATGCCATAAAGCTCATATCATGATATAAATGTGGGCAATGTAGAATGATATACATGAATGCAAGGGGCTACAATATCTGGTACACACACGTTGTTGCAGTAGCTGTCACATGACCCATAGGGGACTCTAGAGGTCCATATACCCATCTGATCCCATCGGATACCAACTCTATGGTTGAAGTGTCATATCGGTCATCACTCTCATAAACATATACTATATCCTTTAATTCGAATTTCCAAGTCATTTTCAGTGATTCCACCAGTAACAAATGCCAAGTATATATAATGTATGAATGAGATGGATATGAATACACCATACAATTAGCATAATCAGTTTATCAATCTTAATCAAGTATTTGGATGAGGTATAGAGTGATGAATGCATGACAGTCAAATTAGGATATCATAACAATGGTTATAAGCCCAAATAAACAGCAAGCATACCAAACTAAGCGGACTCTTACACCGCACATCGTGGCCCGAAAGATAAAAACATAAACTCATCCACTTGTTATACTATTAGTTCATTGATTACCCATTTAAGTTCACCCGGTACCCATATTAGTGCTCGTCACCTCACTAATACGGGGGGGCCAAGTTCTCAATAATCCCATTAGTTCATTAATTAAGCATACCAACACATAACGCTATACTAAAGCCTAGAAAAGTCTCAACTAGCCCTAGTGAATCTGAAGACTCAAGCAATAGCCTTTTCTTTCCGCTTAGCCTCCCCACAAAGCCACTTTGATCAAACATATCGAGTATAAATGAGATTACATTCTAAGTTACACATAATCCCCCAAGCTAGATTACAAAATAACGTCGGGCCCACATTATCAAAATATTGACTTTTCTACCCTAATAGTACTAACACAAGCTAGATATGCATATCTCAAGTTAATTAAACAACAAAGCCTCCAAAGATCCTCAATTTCTAGCATTGTATAAAAGCACCAACTCTAACCCTAGATTTTTTCCCAATCTCCAAAAGGGTTCTTAACATGAAATTGATCTCATGAACATCATCTACTAGATGAATATAATACTAATTTAGGATAATAATAACAACAATAATCCATTAATCAATCCTAAGTCCCCAATTACAACTCTCTTAATTTCAACAAGCATTTCTACCTTTTCCCCCCATTTAATACACATGCTTAAGAAGTAATACACTAACACTCATTAATTGAAGGAAGAATGATTATATTAACGGTGAAAATATCTTGAAGTTATCACTATCTTGTTGCCCAAGCTCAATTCTCAAGGAGGAATAAATGTTAGTGTAAACTCACCTAGCCCTAAGCAACAAGTATAATGCCCACATTCCTTAGCCAAAATTAAGTGCAACCACCGATAATTCCTAAAGTCATTAAATACTCACACTTTCTGGTCGCTAGATTCACCCTCATCAGCCGATCCTTGTACATCCCAGTAGTCTACAACATAGTCACAATATCTACCAATCCACCTCTCATTAGCATCTACTTTATTCTCAGAGCAGTCTCTTCCGATGATAACTTAGTGAATTTATGTTATACCCCGTATTTCCAGAGTATGTACGTATGGACGTACGTACGAAATTTGAGCCTTAAGTTAGGCATAGGACCGAAATTTGGGCACAAGTGCCGAATAGAGTCGTTTTTCGACGAAACGTTTCACTTTTTCGTAGGGAAAATTCCGGCTATGTCATTTATAATTTTTGCGGATTTTTCCGAGTGACTAAACATTTTTGGACCAACGGGAGGGTGACACTTGTCACCCTCATTGGACGGTTTAGGGGGGGCGGTCAAGGGTGGTTGGCCTTGGCCGATTGGTCCCTTAGTTTTGGCCTTGTTTTGTGCCATGTTTTGTGGAGTGTTTTGTGGAGTAGGGGTTAGGGTGCACTTGGCTTGATCTTGTCCTTACACTTGCTATACACTTGGAAGGATCTTGGCCCTTGGTTGGCCTTTGGTTTTGCTATAAATACCCCCCTAAGCTTGAAGACTTCATCCATTCCTAAAATCCCCAAGTCTTGAAAATCCTCCCTCCCTTTCTTGTGCTCTAGCCGTGAGCTTCCTCCCCTTTTTCGTGGCCTTTGGCCGAGAGGATTCCCTCCTCCTAGTAGTGTGGCCGTGGTACCCCAGCCTAGTTGTTTCGTATAATACCCTTTGTGGGATAGAAATACTCTCCTAGTATTGTTATAATGCCCAAATACCTTGGCCCAAATACCTTGTAGTATTCCCAAGGTTACACTTATACAAAAGCCCAGAAAATACTATTATACTTCCCTCAGTCACAAAACGAAACCCTAAGGAAAACCTTCATAGTCGGTTGAAGTGTTTAAGTAGAAGTTGTGAAGAACTTCTAAGGGTTGTTTGGAACGGATTGGAGCGCCCGGAGTAGGAGCTAAACGTTGTTCAGGATCGACATATAACTTGGATAATTTTGGGCTTATCGAGGTAAACACTCTTGACCTTCTATTGTAATTGGAAATTACATGTTGTAGGAATATATAGTTGAAGTATACTATATATAGAATTGAACATAGTTGTGCGGCAATGTATTTTGACTTAAGCATGAATAATACTTACGGCAATGTCTTGCGACTTAAGCCTGAAGTTAAATAAGAGAACTGAACTGTAATTACATAGGATCAGACATGCTGAGACTTGTGTAGTATTGCGTGTGTAGAATTGTACACGCCCGGTTAGGCGTGCAACCCACGGTTGGCTTGGTAGCCGCCTCGATAAAGGAGAGATTAACGCTGCGGGGGGAGTCTTTGCCGAATTTTCTGTAGAATATTCTACGTGGAGACCTTGATGTTAATAGGCGCCTTGTGGCCTCTATAGGTTGAAGTACTACGTGTGGCGTGATCTACTTGGCTTAAGGAGTAGCCGACGGTTTGAGGTACTTGGAGCGTTTTGCTATTAGTCGATAATCGTGAGGTATGTGAACCTCTTCCTATCTGTTCTAGCATGATATGTGTATAACTATGTAGTGCGTTAGACGCATACGTGTTAATCAGATTCGATTGGTTTGAAACATAAGGTGTTATAACGCTTTATGGGAAGTTGGTTATAACAGCCTTATGTAGGTAAGAAAATGCTTTGTGGTTTTAAAAGGTAACTGACTTGATATGTGTTAATAAAGAACTTGAAGTATTTCAAAAGATTCTTGAATCGTTTTGAAAGAATGAGTAGTACTTGGTTTTGAAAGCTTAAGAGTTATACTAGCTTTATGGGAAGTTAGGTATAACGGCTTAAGAATGTTTCTTGATTTGAAATCGAATGTGTATCGACAAACCACCGCAGCGTTAATAAAAGGAAAATGTATTGACTAATGAAGTATTATTAAAACCGAGAAACCTCCATCCGCATGAAGCTAAGATAAGACAAAATGATATTACATTTCCTAGATCATGGCTGCTTAATAAGATTGATTATGAATAAGAATAACCTACACTCATATAAGGCATATGTTACTCAATAGTTTTAAAAAGGGATTAAGACATTGAACTATGAAACTTTTCTAAAAAGAGACTTGTGTAATGAATATTAGGCAAACTGGAACTTTAGGGAAAAGAAAGGCATTGTGTTGTCTTAAAATGTTTTAAAACTTAAAGTGTTATAACAGCTTTATGGGAAGTTGGTTATAACGACTTTATGAGAACAAAAGAAGGGTTTTTATCATTGGTTTTAAATGTGGAAACTTGGCTTTAATAAGAGAAGTTGTTTTGGTTTACTTAAAAGATATAAGTCACTCTATTTTTATACTACGGGTATCGGGTGACTTTTATAAAAGGGAATGGACCTTTAAAAAGGAATTTAACGTACGTAGTACTGTAAGGTTAAAAACCCGGACTTTGGCATAAAATGAAAGTAGCTTGAGTTGTGTAACTTGCCTATGCTTGTTGTTGTGTAACTTGCCTATGCTTGTTGTTGTGTAACTTGCTTATGCTTGTGGTGATAGCCTTTGTTGTGCAAATGGTGTTCTATATAACCGCGTCTCTCAATGGAGTGCCGGTTGACTTGTTGAGGACTTACTTGGACGTACCGGCAGTGACGGAAAATTCCACGGGTATGCTCCTGTTGATAGTGCTATTCCATGGACTAGCTCTCCATGAGGTATCTTACTGTTCGGCCTTGGTACCCGGTGGTCGGCCAGATTGCCCCGCCTCGTGGCTGATTCGCCCGTACTGGTAGTTAGCCCTGACTTGCCCTGCTCACAGAGTGACGGTCTCGTGATACGCCTTGGTACCGGTGGTCACCCTTACTTGCCCGGCCACCACGTGACCGCCTTGGTATCTGTAGTCGGCTCTCGCACTTGCCCCGTGTCAACCGTGTTTGTGGTTGCATTGTATTATCGTACGGTCGGATCCGTAGTTGTACTTGTCTGTGACGGTTTTTATGACACGGTGGGACCTAGTGTTCATGTATACTCCTTGGTATTGTTATATCATAAAGCCGCAGTGAGGAAGAAATTCCACGCACGAGTGATAATTTGGAGCGTGAGTCACGACTTGAATCGATTTATATGTTATGTCGTAGTTTGGTCATCATCATACATGTCTGTTTTATATAGACTATTATGATTTCATTTACTGATTTCTGATTTCACATACTTGGTACTGTTATCGACCTCCTTCGAGCTGCGTTCATGCCGCAGGTAAGTACATCTACCGTCGATCCCCGCTAGGATCTCATTTCAGCGTTTTGGGAAGCTCCGTCCGTCGAGGCTTATCTTTGGTATGTTACCCCGAGTCCGTAAGTTCTTATGCGTTCAGGTATGGCGGCCCTGTCCCGTCATAGTTGTTGTATAAATCTTAGAGGTCTCAGACCTTTGTAAGTGTGGTTGTAAGGATCAGAATCGTTCAAATGTCTTTATATATATATGTTGAAAGGCAACTGTTTTGGTTGGCCTGTTTATTTATAATATCTCTCATTTCATGTTCATGTTTTATTTTCCGCTGATTTTCTCTGATGATTGTATCACTAGGGTGCCCGGGGTAAGGCACCAGTCACGGGCCCGGATTCGGGTCGTGACAATTTATCCCACTTATCCAGAGGCCATTAGCCAATTACGTAGTGAATTCGCATACCACACGTCCTTACTCCAGCACCACATTTCCATCATATCACAACTCTGCTTAACCTTTCATACCCTTATGAATTAACAGACTTAGCACACCCCGTGCTCCCATCAGATGAATACCTTATCATTCTAACATTTTGACACCAAGCTCTAACCATTTGAATCCTCTCTAGTACAACTCAACTTAAAAGATAGAAAGAAACTATTTATACAAACTCCATGACAAATCCTATCACTTCCGACCTCATCACCAAGGATCATTTTTCATGTCCTTGTCTTTTATCAACTTCTCTTCATAACATTACCATGGTCTCTATCCTCGCATATGACCAATTGATCTTCCCAAGTCTAAGCTTGTCTTCAATGCCAACCTATGCACACTTTTGTTAAGTAAGACATCTTTGATATGTCAAACCTTTTCAAATGCGGTCTTAAAAGTCGTAACGCTTATTACTTAGTTACTTCGCTAACCATAGGAATTCAAATCTCCAATACATTACTCGTCACATGTTATACTATATATGCACCTCTTCGACCTTTGAGTAACTAATTGTAGAAGATATGGCGATCTTGCAGTCTTTCATACCATTGCTCCCATTTTCTAGGGATATCATTGAATCAAATTATCTGAATCACAACCTCGCTCAACCGAGTCTTCAAATCAAAACTCCAATCTGAACTCAATTTTGCGTCCTTATCATGGTGACACATCTCATACTATACCACGTGATGTCATATCCAATCGCTCGTGGGCAAATTCGAGAACGTGTCCTCATTGTTGGTGAGAGATTGAAATAAAAAAGTTTAGACCTTAGACCAAATCATATACGCATGATAAGGAATGAAAGAATAAAAGTTTTCTAAATGTCCTATTGTTATACCCCGTATTTCCAGAGTATGTACGTAAGGACGTACGTAGAAAAATTTGAACTTGTGATTTAGGCTTGGCCGAATTCTTTTTGTTCACAACACCCGATTAGAGTCGTTTTTCGACGAAACGTTTCCACAGCTTTCGTAGGGGAATTTCCGGCTATGTCATTTTTAATTTTTGCGGATTTTTCCGAGAGACGAAACATTTTGGACCAACAAGAGGGCGACACTTGTCACCCTCTCATTGGAACACCTTGGGCGGTAAAGGGGGTTGGCCGAATGGCCATTGTTTGGTCAAGGGGTTGGTAGGATATTTTGGTGGTAGATGGATAAGGTGCACTTGGCAAGATCTTGCCCTACACTTGCCTTGCACTTGGCAAGATCTTGGCCATTGGTTGCCTTCACTGACCTATAAATACCCACCCCTTTGAAGACTAATTCATCCACAAAATTGCCTAAGTCTTGAAAGCTCTCCTTCTCCTCCTCAGTGTTGAGTTCGCCGAGGCCTCCCCTCAGGGTGAGAGCACCCCCTCTGGGTGCTAGCGAGTGTACCCCCCCTAGCCTAGTTGTCTTCGTATAATACCCCCCTCGTGTTAGAAATACTCTCAAAAGTATTGTTATAATGCCCAAATTACCTTAGCCATATACCTTGTAGTATGCTAAGGTTATACCTTTACACAAAGCCCGAAATACTATTATACTTCCTTCACTACAAAACCAAACCCTAAGGAAAATCTTCATAGTTAGTTGGAGTATTAAGTAGAAGTTGGTTAGAACTTCTAAGGGTTGTTGGAGGGTGAGCGCACGGAGTAGGAGCTAAACCTTGCTCGGGATCGACATTTAAACTCGGATAATTATGAGCTTATCGAGGTAAATATCTTGTCCTCTATTGTAATTGGAAATTACATGTTGTTAGATTATATAGTTGAAGTATACTATATATAGATCAACGTTGTTATCAGCAATGTCTTTTGACTTAAGCCTGAATAATAAGAAACCTTTTCGAAAGAAGAGTACTGAACTGTATTTACATAGGACTGTATTACAGTAGACTTGTGTAGCTTTTCTGTGAGGTAGAATTGTGCACGTCCGGATTAAACGTATAACCCTCGGTTGGCTTGGTAGCCGGCCGATAGAGGAGGAGATTTACGCTGCGGGAGAGTGCCGAATTTTCGTAGAATGTTCTGAAGGGATCTAAATGTTAATAAGCGCCTTGTGGCCTTATAGGTTGAAATACTACGTGTGGCGCGATCTACTTGGCTTAAAGGAGTAGCAGACAGTTGGAAGTACTTGGAGCGTTTTGCTATTAGTCGATAATCGTCGCGAGGTATGTGAACCTCTTCCTATCTCTTCTAGCATGATATGTGTGAACTATGTAGTGCGGTAGACGTCGTACGTGCTAAATGTATTTGATTGGTTTAAAACATAAAGTGTTATAACGGCTTTATGGGAAGTTGGTTATAATGACTTTATGTTGGTAAGAAAATACTTGTGGCTTTTAAAAGGTAATCGATTTGAACTATAAGCGGCTTGTTATGTGATAATAAAGAACTTGAGGTATTTCAAAAGATTTTGAATCATTTTGAAAGAGGAGGTAGTACTTGATTTTTTTAGAAAACTTAAGAGTTATACTAGCTTTATGGAAAGTTAGGTATAACGGCTTAAGAATGTTTTCTTGATTTTGGAAATCGAATGTGTATCGACAAACCAACTGCGGCGTTAATAAAAGGAAATGTTTTTAATAATTAAGTATTATTAAAACCAAGAGAAACTTCCATCTGCATAGAAGCTAAGATGAGACAAAATGATATTTCCTAGATCATGGTCATTGTAATAAGATTGTTATAAACAAGAATATCCTACTCACATATAAGGCTTATGTTCTCGATTGTTTAAAGGAGAATTATATTCTTAAATGAATAAGACTATGAACTACTGAAACCTTTCTAAAAAGGCAAACTTGAACATGGGAAATTAGGCAAACTTGAACATTGGAAAAGAATGGCTACTTGATTTTAAAAAGAGAAGTAATTGATTTACTCTAAAAGATAATCACTCTATTTTCATACTACGGTATTGTGTGGTTTTTGTGAAGTAACGTATCTTTTAAAGATTTAATGTATGAAGTACTTTGGGGATAGGTACAACTTGTTAGTAGAAAGTACCTTGTGAATAACTTGATTGTATTGGTTTGTGATAGCCTTGTAATACTTTCTTGTTGATTTGATAAGTAAGCATGTTAGGATGCTACGTGTTAGTATCTTGTGATTATTGTAAAGGGGGTCACTTTGTTGTGCTTACGTTGTCAAGCGTTAAGCCCGCTGTATCGTTATTGTATCACATACCCTTGACTTATTATACCGAGGGCTTGCCACCCTTGATGCGGTCTATCGGCCTATGCGATCCTTGTGACTATCGCGAGTCACGGTAGCTCGGATTGATCATTCCGGGTGTTTAGCACGCGGGGATTCCTATGCGGTCTGTTGAGACTATGCGGTCTTTTGAGACTATGCGCTGCGGGAGCCTAGGCGGATACCGAGGGTTAGCCGCCCGATCGCGGTATACCTCGGGTGGTGCAGGACCGTGATTCGAGAATACCTCATGCGGTGCGGGTGACCTATGCGAGTGCGAGAGTTCGAGGATAGACGCGCACATTGATATTGCGGGCGAGTGGCCAGCTTCGATCATGTGGTGCGGTCTAGAAAGACCTCGGGATACAGTTTGTGGTATTTTTGGTACTGTGGGTCTTAGTAGTCGGCTATGCCTTCGTACTTGCCCCGTACGGTTTTATTGTGATAACTTTGAGGGCGTGAGTCCCTGACTTGACATGACTGCTTATTTATTGTGAACTGTAGTTTGGTTATCATACATGTCTCCTGCTTTATATAGACTACTATGATTTCATTTCTGATGATTTATTTTGATTTCACATACTTGGTACTGTTGTCTTGACCTCGCCGAGCTGCGTTCATGCCGCGAGTAAGGTACACGATCGTTGATCCTCGCTCTTAGGGTCACAATTCAGCGTTTGGGAAAGCTCCGTTTCTCCGGAGGCTTATCTTGGTATAGTCCCCTGTCGTTGTAGGTATTTACATTCAGGGGTATGGCGGGGCCCTGTCCCGCCATTGTTGTCGTATCATTTCTTAGAGGTCTGTAGTACTGTTGTGGGCAGGGTTGTAAAAAGGATTAAACTGTTCATTTGTAGGAGTTGTTATTTATATATATGCCGAAAGACAAGTTTTCTCGACATCTTGTTTTGTACTTCATTTGTTTCATGTATGTGTTTTATGTTCCGATTACTCGATGTTGTATCACTAGGGTGCGGGTAAGGCACGATCCACGCCCAGATTCGGTCGTGACAAAGTGGTATCGAGCGATTAATCCTCGGAAAGTGTCTGCTGCATCAGATCGAAGTCTTGATTATCGGTGTGTTGTGCACCACACCAATAATCGAGGAGGCTATAGGATATTTAGGATTGGTTTCTATTCTTCTCACTCGAGATCGTGCCTTAGAGCGTGTTGTAAGTTGGACCTCTAACGTATTTCTTTCCCTTACCGTTATGCCTCGCGTAGGCAACCCGGCCAGAGGCAAAGCGGCGGAGGCTGCGAGTAAATCTGAGAGGTTACGTGGGCACAGCCCAATTATCACCTTGGTGGTGCTTCATTCGGGGAGTTCTGCGGCGTCACTAGCCCCAAAGAGTTTAGCACGCGGCGATTCCTCGCGGCCATGATATTTGAACCTTCGCCCACGACGAAGCAGAGAATATAGATTTCAAAGGCGACCACATTAACTATGGATTTGACTACGGAGAGTATACCGATGTATCGCGAGTCTTGATGAATATCAACGGCGAGGTTGTGCAAGAGTAATTCTTGATTGGGCTTGAGCATGGCACGTATGCGGGCTTATGCGCGGCAGCGAGAAACGTAGATCGGCGGGTTAACGGGCGAGAAGAGGCGAGCGGCAAGGTCGCTTTGGTAACTTTCGAGGCGAGTCGCCTCACCGCCAGATTAGATTATGCGCATCCACGGTCTGAAAGGTCCTCCACAGGGTTCAGGACGTTCGGGGTATGCAGGAGTTGGTCAGAGCTCCAGAGCTTCCGGTTCACAGTCACACGAAGGTTCCAGCCATCTGGATTCAGTTTTTTCTCAGTGTTCACAGTGTGGCAGGCGTCATCTCAGGGAATGTCGCCTTTTAGTTGGTACTTGTTGTACCTATGACCGTCAGGGTCTGATGTCGAAAGAGTGTCCTTGCGGGAGGACTTAGCCTTCAGGATCGGTGGGTAGTTCGTCATCTTCCTTAGTTATCGCCTGCGGCGAGTTTGATTAGAACGACTAAGGGGAGTGAAGCAGTAGATACAGATAGATCTTTAACCCTCTAGGGTTTAGTATGTGTGATAAGGTGAGTATACCTTAAGTGTTTATTCTGATAGCATTGTGTAAATGGTGATTAGAAATCTTGGTTAGTTAACCAAGTAAGATTTGGGGGATAGAGAAAGTGTGAGCCTTAGAGTGTTATACGTAGAGACCTTAGAGGTAAGGCCATCTCGAGTAAAAGAGGTATTGTTTATGTTTGACCCTTATAGGAGTGCATAGTGCACGTGAGTTATGTTTGTGGGATTAGTCACGAGTAGTGTGGAATGAAAGAGGGTAGTTGAGCTAAGAAGACCGCTAGGTTTTCGTAACGTGATTAGTGAGTTTTCCTTCGGGAGTGGCGTTTGCGCGTTCTTGGGTCGGGTTGAGGCTACTGCGGGTCAACCAGCGGCATGTATGGTGGTGGGGTCGGTTGTGGTGGTCCCGCCTTGTGGTAGGCCACGAGGGTGTTAGGCCGAGTTTAGTTAACCAACGTCACGATTTCATGGATGCGTTCGACCGATGGTTGGGCGAGGTCGGTAGTGTTGTCTTCTAGCAAAGACCGTTTACTCGGCAGAGGGTTATGCGAGATGATATATCAGAAAGGTTGTAAGGCTGCACGAGGTGCCTACCTTCACCTTATGTCAGACAGTGGAGCCCAGGTTGCGGCTGTTTCTTTTCTGGAGGTTTTACCAGGCAAGGTTAGGAACTCAAGTAAGTCTCAGAATCACATTCGCCCTCGGGCCAGTGTTTGGATTTCAGGGATAGTTGCGAGAATTGTTGTCTCCTGTTGAAGGAGTGTTTAAGCTACCATTTCAGTGTTCGGATGTCGCCTTATGAAGCCTTGTAGGGGCGGATGTGTGAGTCGCCGGTCGATTGGTTCGATGTTGGCAGGATTCAGATAGTTGGTTCAGGCTTGTTCCAGTAATGGATAGAGTAAAGCTTGTCTAGAAGAGGTTACGGCGGCTCGGAGAAATCGTGCGGATAATCGGCGACGACGCTTAGAGTTCTGTGCCGACGGTCGGTCTTGAAAGTACCACCCCGGGTTGGGTGTGACGAGTTTTGGAATACAGAGGGAACTTGGCCCGAGTTACTTTGGGCCTTTGAGTTCATGTGAAGAATAGGCCAGGTTGCCTATATGTTAGCATTTGCCGTCCGACTTAGGAGGCAGTGCGTCCAGTCTTTCGTGTTATGTTCGAAAAGGAAATCGGAGATCCATCCAGAGTATTCCCAGCTAATGATGACCAAGTTGAAGATGATAACCCCGAGTTTTGGATACTGAAGCAGTATCAGAAATGTGGTAAGAGTTCGAATGTACGACATCTTCAGTGATCGCATGCAGCCCGGTACCATTTGTTGGGTCGCCGGAGTGACACTAGAACCTCGCGGCAAAGTGACAAAAGTGGTATGCTTTATGATGTTAGAGGTGCTTCCCCGTGGACTTGGATGTAAGCATTTTGCGCAGTTGTTTCGGTGGCCATGTGTGACAGGTTTGTCCTCGTAAGTATAGTAGTGAAGACTATACTGGCGCGCGTTTGTTTTGAGACTTAGAAGGAACATTCGGGACGAATGTTTCTAAGGAGGGGAGAATGTTATACCCCGTATTTCCAGAGTATGTACGTAAGGACGTACGTAGAAAAATTTGAACTTGTGATTTAGGCTTGGCCGAATTCTTTTTGTTCACAACACCCGATTAGAGTCGTTTTTCGACGAAACGTTTCCACAGCTTTCGTAGGGGAATTTCCGGCTATGTCATTTTTAATTTTTGCGGATTTTTCCGAGAGACGAAACATTTTGGACCAACAAGAGGGCGACACTTGTCACCCTCTCATTGGAACACCTTGGGCGGTAAAGGGGGGTTGGCCGAATGGCCATTGTTTGGTCAAGGGGTTGGTAGGATATTTTGGTGGTAGATGGATAAGGTGCACTTGGCAAGATCTTGGCCCTACACTTGCCTTGCACTTGGCAAGATCTTGGCCATTGGTTGGCCTTCACTGACCTATAAATACCCACCCCTTTGAAGACTAATTCATCCACAAAATTGCCTAAGTCTTGAAAGCTCTCCTTCTCCTCCCTTGTGTTGAGTTCGGCCGAGGCCTCCCTCAGTGGCGAGAGCACCCCTCCCCTCTAGGGGTGCTAGCCGAGAGTGTACCCCCCCCCCCCTAGCCTAGTTGTCTTCGTATAATACCCCCCTCTTGTTAGAAATACTCTCAAAAGTATTGTTATAATGCCCAAATTACCTTAGCCATATACCTTGTAGTATTCTAAGGTTATACCTTTACAAAAGCCGAAATACTATTATACTTCCCTTCCACAAAACCGAAACCCTAAGGAAAATCTTCATAGTTAGTTGGAGTATTAAGTAGAAGTTGGTTAGAACTTCTAAGGGTGGTTTGGAGCGCACGGAGTAGGAGCTAAACCTTGCTCAGGATCGACATTTAAACTCGGATAATTATGGGCTTATCGAGGTAAATATCTTGTCCCCCTATTGTAATTGGAAATTACATGTTGTTAGATTATATAGTTGAAGTATACTATATATAGTACTGAACGTTGTTATCGTGATGTCTTTTGACTTAAGCTGAATAATAAGAAACCTTTTCGAAAGAAGAGTACTGAACTGTATTTACATAGGACTGTATTACAGTAGACTTGTGTAGCTTTTCTGTGAGGTAGAATTGTGCACGTCCGGATTAAACGTATAACCCCCCCCCCTGGTTGGCTTGGTAGCCGGCCCCGATAGAGGAGGAGATTTACTGTCATGGGGAGAGTCTTTGAATTTTCTGTAGAATGTTCTACGAAGGGATCTAAATGTTAATAAGCGCCTTGTGGCCTTATAGGTTGAAATACTACGTGTGGCGCGATCTACTTGGCTTAAAGGAGTAGCAGACAGTTGGAAGTACTTGGAGCGTTTTGCTATTAGTCGATAATCGTCGCGAGGTATGTGAACCTCTTCCTATCTCTTCTAGCATGATATGTGTGAACTATGTAGTACGGTAGACGTACATGTGCTAAATGTATTTGATTGGTTTAAAACATAAAGTGTTATAACGGCTTTATGGGAAGTTGGTTATAACAGCTTTATGTTGGTAAGAAAATACTTGTGGTTTTTAAAAGGTAAATCGATTTGAACTATAAGCGGCTTGTTATGTGATAATAAAGAACTTGAGGTATTTCAAAAGATTTTGAATCATTTTGAAGGAGGTAGTACTTGATTTTTTTAGAAAACTTAAGAGTTATACTAGCTTTATGGAAAGTTAGGTATAACGGCTTAAGAATGTTTCTTGATTTTGGAAATCGAATGTGTATCGACAAACCAACTCGGCGTTAATAAAAGGAAATGTTTTTAATAATTAAGTATTATTAAAACCAGTAGAAACTTCCATCTGCATAGAAGCTAAGATGAGACAAAATGATATTTCCTAGATCATGGCTGCTGTAATAAGATTGTTATAAACAAGAATATCCTACTCATATAGGCTTATGTTCTCAGATTGTTTAAAGGAGAATTATATTCTTAAATGAATAAGACTATGAACTACGAAACCTTTCTAAAAAGGCAAACTTGAACATGGGAAATTAGGCAAACTTGAACATTGGAAAAGAATGTGGCTACTTGATTTTAAAAAGAGAAGTAATTGATTTACTCTAAAAGATAATCACTCTATTTTCATATACTACGGTATTGTGTGGTTTTGTGAAGTAACGTATCTTTTAAAGATTTAATGTATGAAGTACTTTGGGGATAGGTACCCGAACTTGTTAGTTGAAAGTACCTTGTGTGAATAACTTGATTGTATTGGTTTGTGATAGCCTTGTAATACTTTCTTGTTGATTTGATAAGTAAGCATGTTAGGATGCTACGTGTGTTAGTATCTTGTGATTATTGTGTAAGGGGGTCACTCTTGTTGTGCTTACGTTGTCAAGCGTTAAGCCCGTTATCGTTATTGTATCACATACCCCCCGACTTATTATACTGAGGGCTTGCCACCCTTGATGCGGTCTATACGGCCTATGCATCCTTGTGACTATGCGGTCGCGGTAGCTCGGGATTGATCATTCGGGTGTTTAGCTTTGATGCGGGGATTCCTATGCGGTCTGTTGAGACTATGCGGTCTTTTGAGACTATGCGGGCTGCGGAGCCTAGGCGGATACCGAGGGTTATTTTGCCGCCCGATGCGGGGTATACCTCGGGTGGTGCAGGACCGTGATTCGAGAATACCTCATGCGGTCTGGGTGACCTATGCGGAGTCTGCGAGAGTTCGAGGATAGACGCGCACATTGATATTGCGGGCGAGTGGCCGCCGATCATGTGGTGCGGTCTAGAAAGACCTCGGGATACGATTTGTGGTATTTTTGATGCGTGGGTCTTAGTAGTCGGCTATGCCTTCGCATTACTTGCCCCGTACGATTTTATTGTGATAACTTTGAGGGCGTGAGTCCCGGACTTGACATGACTGCTTATTTAGTGTGAACTGTAGTTTGGTTATCATACATGTCCCCTGCTGTATATAGACTACTATGATTTCATTTCTGATTTATTTTCGCCACATACTCGGTACCTGTTGTACTGACCTCCTTCGGGGGGCTGCGTTCATGCCGCAGGTAAAGGTACACCAGTCGTTGATCCTCGCTCTTAGGGTCACAGTTCAGCGTTTGGGAAAGCTCCGTTTCTCCGGAGGCTTATCTTGGTATAGTCCCCTGTCGTTGTAGGTATTTACATTCAGGGGTATGGCGGGGCCCTGTCCCGCCATTGTT
This sequence comes from Przewalskia tangutica, assembly GCA_029844215.1. NCBI lineage: Eukaryota > Viridiplantae > Streptophyta > Magnoliopsida > Solanales > Solanaceae > Przewalskia > Przewalskia tangutica. The sequence continues at coordinate 115,216,581 of CM056718.1, forward strand.
GTCGTATCATTTCTTAGAGTGCAGTAATCTTTTGTAGGGGGGTTTGTAAAAAGGATTAAACTGTTCATTTGTAAGAGTTGTTATTTATATATATGCCTCAGGCAAGTTTTCCTCAGATTACTGTTTTGTACTTCATTTGTTTCATGTATGTGTTTTATGTTCCGCTGATTACTCTGATGTTGTATCACTAGGGTGCCCGGGGTAAGGCACCAGTCACGGGCCCAGATTCGGGTCGTGACACCTATAGCCTCTCTAAGATAGGTATGGGGTTCTTCGTACTGATCCGCAAGACTCTACTAGACATCTCTCTTGTACTCATGAAATCAATGAACGTAGTGCTCTGATACCAATTTGTCATGACCCAAAATCTCATTTGTGTCATGAGAACATATACTCAAACCTGTAGGTGAACCACCAACATCCAAATAGAATAACATGAATATAAAGGCGGAAAAGTAAGAAACAACAAAAGTATTATCAAGCCTTAGTACTTAATACATAAACCTTGAAAAGAAAACCACAAAATCTGGTTGTCATGAGTACAGAGTTACTACAAGTCACTGTCTAAAATATAGGACAGAAAATAAATAATAAATTGAAGGAGTTCCGGTGCTAGTAAAGTGCCTACAGCTTACCTGGACTCCCGATAAGCTATCCAAATGCGCTGCATTCATGCTCCCCTCGAATCCAGATCAATACATGCATATAGAGTGCAACAAGTGTATAGTGAGTACAGAAAGCACGTCTACCCAGCAGCATCGTCACCGACCCTAACTATAGGGGTGGCGAGTGTTGGTACTCCCAATACTTCTCTTGTTTCTTAGTTAGTTAAAATGTACAACTTGCAAGTATTACAACCATTCAACTAAGATTTCCACAACCAATCGAGTCACAAAAATACATTACTTTTCGAGGATCATACCTAAGTCTCCAATTTCACTCAATTAAGATAAGTTTAGTAGTAGGTTTCCAACCTATACCCAAATCAGGCATCTAAACCCACCAAAATACGACTTTATCATCAAATTACACGAGTTTACTCCAAGGATCCAACCTTTGCATCCTCTAAGGCACATACGTTCATTAAGATTTGACCTTACACTATTTAAGGCAATATAATAACAAAGATTCAGTTTTCTATTTTTTAAAGCAAGTATCGTCAAAAATGTCCTATCTTTCCATCCTTTACATTAACAAAACCCATAAGGATTCTATATTTACACTCGTTGCACTACATATATCGTAAGGATCTCATCATTTTTCACTTTTAAGCAAGTATATTGTACATTCTCATATTTTTGTGTTACATCAAGACTATGTTACAAAGTTCCAGTATTTCTGTCCTTAAGAGTCATATGATCATAAAGACTACATTTTTATATCACTGAGTACACATAGCATAAATTACACAATAGTAAGTATGATTGAAATGCAATGCATATGATATGTATGCAATGTAATGATCATATGTACCCGATATACACACGTTCCTGCAATAGGTGTCATGTGACCCATGAGGTCCATATACCCATCCGATCTCATTCGATCCCAGCTCTGTGACTGTAGTATCATCACCATCCGGAATTTCTCATCGGATCTCAGCTCTGTGGTTGTAGTATCATCATCAATCATCATTTTCGTACCCATGTACCATATCCAGTAATCAGCTTTCAAGCCCTTTTTATCAGTATCTCAACAGTTCAAATGACAATAATAATATAAATGGATGATATGGATATGTTGTACACCATGTCAATCATAATCAATAGAAACAATATTATAAAATACTTTTCAAGTATTTAGACGAGTGCATGACAAGTCAAATCACAATAAGCTATCAAACATAGCTATGGGCCCAAATAAGCTGCAAACATACCAACCTAGGTTATTATGAAGTCTCATAGCTCACAAACGACTTCAACCTCTGTCTACGCGAAGATTAAGCCTCTCGAAAGCTCCATCATATCCAAACTCACCGAACGAGTTCAATTTAGTCAAAATAGAAGTCTACGGAGTTAGACGAGTCCAACGATACCCATAATACTATACTTTATTTCAAAACCCAAAAAATAAAATCTCGCGCCTCAAAAGGCAAAATGGGAAATTTAGTCCAAAATTAGCTTATCCATCCTCTAGGGAGTCTATATACTAAGAATCATCCAAATCTAATATCAATTTCATGATTTATTAGAGAAAACTTCATTTTTCAAATTAGAGTTCATAACCCATGAAACTCTCATCCCAAATCATATATTCTACCATGAAATTCTTTACTAATAAATGTAATAAAAAAAAGGAAGATTAGAAGCTTACCCAATAGATGGATCTTGCAAAAAAAAATCTCCTTAAACCGAGCTCTCATGCTCCAAATATATAAATAAGAAATCAACCCTCGAAATGAGAATTAAATATCTGATCTGAAATAGTGATTCTGCTGAATCGCCTTCGCTGAAGCGGCAGAAAAATAAGCCGCCGAGGTGAGGTCACTTACTATTTCCTAAAAGTCGCTGGGGCGAAAATGACTCCGCAGAGGCGCTCTCCTCTTTCAGAAAAACATGGTGCCATCCTCCGCATAGACGGACGGGAGGGTTGGTGTGGGCACCAGAAACCAGCAATAGCCCAAACTTAGTCAACTCTCCGTCAAACACTTGAAACACTCTTGGGACCCCTCAGATACAAACCAGACATGCAAACCACTCTTAACACATCCAACGGATTTGCTCGCGCACTCGGATTTCTCATATGACCGAGCTAAGACATGCCTTTCTACGAAATCACCCAAAATATCCAATTTTCACAATTTTTAGAATAAAACCATATAGTACATCTGAATGTCTCGAGGAGTGAATCAATTACTCGACTAAGTCATAAATGTCATTTCGGACTTAATGAAATCGATGAAACTCCGAAAATGATTCATTTACCCAAAAGTCAACTACGAGTCAAACATCTTCTTCTCTTTACTTTAAAACTTCAAAAACTCACTAAAGTCAGATCTGAAACTCGATCGATTGCCTCATGAACCGCACCACTCATTCCGCAAGTCATAAATACCGAGATAAAGCTACGGAAGGGTATTCTTGAAAAAATAAGTCAAAAAGTTCAAATCGACCAAACGGATCGTTACACCTTCTCATTTGTGTTCCTTCTCATTTGTGTTCTCCAACTTTTTCTCAACAAAAGACTCGTTCTTCATCAATTTCTCCTTTTCCCATTCCATTGGAGAAATATTATTCAAATATAACTACAAAAGAAAAGATTTAAATCATAAGTACCATACAATATGTAAATGTTAATATAGAAACAAGCTGTGTGAACTAGTGGTAGCATACAGTGAAGAAATATGTAGTATATACTTACATACCAATGTATATAAATTATACAAGATTAACCACTATATTTATTAGTATACTAATCAATTATTGCTATTTAACAAGATATGAGTAGTATACAGAATATACATGTTGATAATAGGGAACAAAATATACCTTATCGTTCATCTTCGTTACGTACTTTGAAACTTCTTTGTACGTTGGTTTGTCTGCAACTCTCCATCCAAGCATACGGGGTACTTTTTCCTCGACACGCAATGCAATTTTTGGTTTAATCCTGTGGCAACATTCATAAAACCAAAATTGAAAAGCCAATGAAAAACCACCACTGCTGTACATTTTAGGATTTCATCCCAACTTGTTTTTCATAGATTCAAAAGTGGCTCTAAACACATCTTTGGCCCAAAGATAGTGGTTATATTCACCTTTCTCCACAAAGTCTAAATAAGACCTCTCAACAATCTTATCTTTTACATTTGAAAACAGAAATGTATACCAAAAAAAAGAGAACTGAAATCTTTAAGGCATCTTCATCAGTCCTCCATCTTCTCTGTTTGAAGCACTCATCAATGCAGATTTTATCTATCTTTTCATAATCATCATAACATCTCACAATCAACTGATTGTCCGAATCAGGATCAATGACGATTCAACACATCACCACTACAATTTAAACTAGTTACCAATGTGAACTCCTCCAACCCAAAATGCAGCTTGACACCATTCAATTCAACTCATAATCGTTCTCCTGATACACCTCCCTCAACAACAAGTAATAAATTAATTGGTTTTGTATAACAATTTTTTTCATTTTAAAAAAAATGGCCAAAACATGTATTCCTAAACATATTCAGCTGTATAGATAATAAAATTTCCTTCAAATCATCTATAAATGTTAAGAGTCACTCATCTGATATGGAATGAAAACATGGACTCCTTATATGGACTTGGACAATCCTCACCCTACAAGCTAGCTTTTAGGATTGAGTTAGGCCCAAGATTTATTCCTTCAAAATTATATTATCCACGCTCCAGTTAACAAGGTCTGGACGTGCGGGGAGTGTTAAGAGCAGTGGCGGAGGGAGTGTTAAGCATGGTAGTGCAGTTGCACCACCAGAATTTTTAAAATTTTTTGCTTCCTAGGGCATAAAAAAAATGTTACGCAAAAAAATATTACTTCGTATGTTTGCACCACCTGATTTTGTTGCCTGGATCCGCCACTGGTTAAGAGTCACCCATCGGATATGTAATGAGAACATGGACTCCTTATATGGACTTGGACAATCCTCACCCTACAAGTTAGCTTTTGGGATTGAGTTAGGCCCAAGATCCATTACTTCATGGTATCAGAGTCAGATTCATTTAAATTCTTTGTTCACCGATGTTGGTCCGCCAAATTATATTATACACGCTTCAGTTAACAAGGTCTGTGCGTGCGGGGAGTGTTAAGAGCCTCACATCGGATATGAAATTGGAACATGAACTCCTTATATGAACTTGGACAATCCTCGCCCTACAAGCTAACTTTTGAGGTTGAGTTAGGTCCAAGATCCAACATATTCTTTATTATATTATCCACGCTCCAGTTAACAAGGTCTGAGCGTGCGGGGAGTGTTAAAGTCTCACATCGAATATGAAATGAGAACACGAACTCCTTATATGGATTTGGACAATCCTTACCGTACAAGTTAGCTTTTGGGGCTCTCCAATGCTCTCTTCGTTGGTTGCTTCCCTGCCCGGTTTGAGTTGGCCGAAATATCTATTCCTTCAATACCATTTGCATTTATGTGCACACTAGGCTTTGATGTTATATCACTAGGCTTCTTCACGTGCAAATTCCAAACCTGTGGAACATCACAAGTTCACTTCTAGTATAAAAATATATATTATGCACCATTAAGATAAAATAGTCCAATGATACATTTTAGTATAATTTTAGAAGTGTGTGCATATGACGAATTATATACGATATAATAATATAATTATACAGTAATATTAAGTATATTTGACATCCCCAAAATACATATACCATATACTAAATGTGTACCTTTAAGTCATCTGTTGAAGGTTTTGTTGGAAATTTATTAACGTGAAATAAAGTTTATCCTATTATTTATCATTCGAACAATTGGGGTCTCACACGTCGGAAACGTCGTTTCCACACATGTGCACACATTGTACCAAGGATCGTAAATTTTCTTAGTGAAAGAGATAATTGAAATGTGCACACATTGTACCAGAAATTTCCGCGGAGCCACAGCTTCGCGGCTCCTCCAACCAGAGTCGCGGCGCCTGGTGGTCAGTTGGTCACTGGAGTTTAGGCGCCGTCCCAGGCAGAGCGGTGGCGCTTCGAAGGCAGAATGGTCGATGAAAAGCTGAAAAGTTTCTGACTTTTGGGCTGGTTTGGGGCATTGATTCTCCATTACTTGGCACATGAATTCATCAATTATTAAGATAATTGAAACCTCTCAATAAGTGTCACTACATGGATCTTGAATGCTATTAGTTGGCTAGATGAGAGGTCATTTTTCATACACTATAAATTGAGGCCCTTGGCTCAATTAGAGAACACACAAAATTCAGATTTCCTATTTACTTCTTCTACTATAAGCTTTCTTTCAAACACTCAAAAGGTTCTTCTCTTAGTAAACACTTGATTTTTCTTTGCTCAATTATTAGTTGTTTTATCTTGGGAGACAGGTTGTCAATCACCGTAAAAGGATACATACGGGGCAATATTGTCTTAAGGACAGAGTGCTAACACTCGACTCAGCAAATCCCTTGTTGCAGTTTACATTTTGTTCTTGTTCCAATTTGTAATCTTTGTAACAGTTGTTGACTTCTCATTTCCTTGTAATCCTTATTGTAATCACAATCTTAAGACAATATTCGTTGTAAGTGACAAGAAAGATGACTGGAGGTGAATAATTTGTTGTTTAATCTTCCACTGTTGCTCAAGGCAACCCCAATGCCTTCCCCACCGCTGCTCAAGGCACACCCAGTGCCTTCCCCTCTATTGCACAAGGCTCAAACAATGCCTTCCCTGCTGATCATTGGAACATTACCGTTCCTCCACCCGCTGGATTTCACCATGAACGTCCAGAAAAGTTCATGGGCTCTAACTTTAAGAGATGGAAGCAGAAGATGTTGTTCTTTTTTACTGTTATGGAAATATCTCATTTCATAACAGAAGATCCTCCACAAGCTGAAGATGAAATGGACCCTCAGCCAAATGAAACGGCTGGAGAGGGCCAAGGTATCCATGTAGTTAATGACGTGAAGATGGTTTATGATGCATGGAGTCATAGTGACTTCATCTGCATGAACTATATTTTGAATTGTTTGTCTGACCCACTCTACATGGTGTATTGCATCGTTGGAACCGCCAAAGAGTTGTGGGATAAACTACAAAAAAAGTACAATGCACAAGATGCGGGTACTAAGAAGTTCATCGTTGGAAATTTCTGAAATTTCAAATGGTGGACAGCAAAACTATGATGTCCCAAGTTCAGAAATTTCAAATGATTTTATATCACCTGAATTTGGAAGGAATGAAACCAAATGAGCAATTTTTGGTTGCCTCGTTGGTTGAGAAGTTACCTCCCTCGTGGAATGAGTTCAGGAGTTACTTAAAACTCAAGACAAAAGAGATGACCTTTGAGGAACTTATTATCAAACTCCATATTCAGGAGGATAATAAGAAGGTCATGCCTAAGGGTAAGCAACCCGCCGATACAAAGTCAAATCTGGCGGAGGCCAAAGGGAACTAGCAAGAAGGGAAAGTTCCAGAAGGATGGTAAGGCCCTAACAACTGAGAAGTTTAAGGGGAACTGTCATCACTGTGGGAAACCTGGTCATATGATCAAGGATTTCCGCAAACTCAAGAATGAGAATAAGGAGAAAGTCGAGGGCAAGGCTAAGACTAACATCGTCGAAGACACGCTTCTTGACGATATGATTGAGGAGTTCTCGGTGGTGGTACTTGAAGCAAACCTCGTTGAGAATCCTATGCAGTGGTGGATGGACACATGTGCTATCTGTTTCAATAGAGAAGCCTTCTCCACATATACACCAGTTACGGATAAAAAGTTGTTCATGGGCAACAATGTTTCTTCTGAAGTGCTGGGGGTAGGAAAGGTGATCCTGAAGATGACTTCCAGAAAGGAGCTTACTCTAAAGGAGGTGATGCGTGTGCCTGACATTAGAAGAAATTTAATTTCATGACCTTTATTGGTGAATGTTGGTTTTAGGCTAGTGTTTGAGTCCTATAAATTTGTAATCACTAAGAATGGAACTTTTGTAGGAAGTGGTTTCGTCTGTGAAGGCCTCTTCAAAGTTAATTCCTTGTCTGTAATGCCTTCTATTAATAAAATAGAGTCTTCTTCTTATTTTCTTGAGTCCTCTAATTTATGGCATCATAGATTAGGACATGTAAACTATCAATTTATCCAAAGGTTGGTAAAGTTGGAGTTGTTGTCGTCTATCGACGTAAACTTAGCTCTTCTTCTGACTCTACTCTTCCTGACGCAACTCAGTGTCTTAAAGAAGCTTCTTTACCGGCAAGGGTCTGGATCAACTACCCAAGCAATGGAATGAGAAAGGAAAAAGACTTTCCTCGGGAACCCTCAATATAAGTGTGAGGTGTGCGTAAAGGCAAAACTTTCAAAGAGTCTCTTTAGATCTGTCGAAAGGGAAACTGCTCCTCTAGAACTTATTCACACCGACATATATGATTTAAAGTTTTCTCAAACTAGAGGAGGGAACAAGTACTTTGTGACATTCATAGATAATAGCACAAGGTATCGTTACCTTTACTTATTAAAAAGTAAAGATGAAGCTTTTGAAGCATTCAAACGCTACAAAGCAGAAGTTGAAACCAACTAAGCGTACGGATTAAATCAACTCGTAGCGATAGAGGGGTCGAATACGTAGCGCCTTTTGAAGAATATTGTGCCCAATCGAGCATTATTCATCAAACGACGGCTCCATACTCACCTAAATCAAAAGGTGTTGTTGAACGCAAGAACAGTACATTAAAGGAAATGATGAATGCCTTACTCATCAATTCGGACATTCCCTAAAACATGTGGGAAAAAGTTGTCCTTACTGCTAATAAGATTCTTAACAGAGTCTCATATAAGGGTAAGGACAAAACCCCATATGAGTTATGGAAAAAAAACTCACCTATAAATACTTGAAGGTGTGGGGTTTTCTGGCAAAGGTTGATGTACCTAAGCTAAAGCAGGTCAAGATTGGGCCTAAGACTGTAGATTGCATATTCATCGGATATGTAAATAACAGTAGTGTTTATCGTTTCTTGGTGCATAAGTTAGATGTACCAGACATCCATGTGGGTACAATCATGGAATGAAGGAACATCAGTTTCTTTGAGGACTCGTTTCCTAGAAAGGAAAGAGACATAACCTCTCGCAAATGAAGTTATGAACAAAGCTCTCAGGATCCAGGAGTCATTGACTGCCCGGATCTAGGCGGTTCATATCTAGTGGACTCCGAAGTGGATGATTATCCGGAATCTAGTGTTCTAGATTTTCAAGACTTCGGGTTCCAGAGATGGAACCAAGACGAAGCAAAAGGGCCAAGAAGGATAAGTACTTCGGTCCGGACTTTGTAGCTTATATGGTTCATGATGAACCACGAACAATTGCTAAAGCATTGTCAACTCCAGAAGCACCGCTCTGGAGAGAAACTATAGAGAGTACGATAGACTTCATTCTACGCAACCATACTTGAGAGTTGGTTGATCTTCCTCTGGGAAACAAACCGTTGGGTTGTAAATACTCAAACGAAAGTTGAAAGCAGATGGATCTATAGACAAGTACAAGGCCAGGTTGGTAGTCAAAGGCTATTGACAAAAGGAGGGTCTTGATTACTTTGACACGTACTCCCCAGTGTCTAGAATGACATCCATACGAGTATTCATTGCGATCACCGCGTTGCGGGATCTTAAGATACATCAAATAGATGTCAAGACAGCCTTCCTAAATGATGATTTGGAAGAAGAAATCTATATGGACCAACCTGAGGGATATGTGGTTCCAAGACAAGAGAAGAAAGTCTGTCGGCTTGTCAAATATCTGTACGGGCTGAAACAGGCCCCGAAATAATAGAACGATAAATTTGATAGTACTTTACTATCAAAAGGGTTCGCCAGTAATGAATGTGACAAATGTGTCTACACGAAAGGAAATGTCGACTCGTTCATCATAATATGTCTTTATGTAGATGACATGTTGATCAAAGAGAGCAGTCCTAGGTTGATCTTATAGACTAAGAATATGTTGAAATAATGTTTTGACATGAAGGACATGGGTATTGCAGATGTCATCTTAGGGATCAAGATCTCTAAGACATCTAACGGACTGGTCTTATCTCAATCTCACTACATCGAGGATGTGTTGAAGAAGTTTGAGATGTTCGACAGTTCGCCGATAACGTCACCACTGGATATAAATCAAAAGATTGATAAAAATTATGGTGCGCCCGTATGCCAGGAATGATACACTCAGGTGTTTGGTAGTTTGATGTACATCACAAACTGCACCTAACTTGATATCGCGTATGCAGTCAACAAGTTGGCTAGGTTCAACCGTAATCCAAGTGATGATCATTGTAAAGTGTTAAATCTGGTACTACGGTACCTGAAATACACTCTAGCTTACGGGTTACATTATTCGAGATATTCAGTTGTACTAAAGGGGTACAGTGATGCAAACTGGATATCTGATATAGAGAACATCAAGTCCACTAGTAGATATATATTTACAATTGGTGGTGGGGTTGTGTCTTGGAAATCCTCTAAGCAAACTTGCATCGCCCGATCCACGATAGAATCGGAGTTTATCGCTTTAGACAAAGCAGGAGAAGAAGTTGAGTGGCTTCATGACTTCTTAGAGGATGTCCCATATTGGGATAAACTCGTACCTGTAATGATCTACTGTGACAGTCAGTCGGCTCTAGGAAAGGCACAGAGTTCTATGTACAATGGCAAATCTCGTCATATTCGACGGAGACATAAGATCGTTCGGCAGTTGATCACCACGGGTATTATTTCTATTGATTATGTAAAATCAAAGGAGAACATAGCAGACCTTTTGACTAAGGGCATACTCAGAGATCATACAGTCTGCCTGTGTAGGGGAATGGGCTTAAAACCCAAACAATAAGAACTGATATGGTGGATACCCAACCTTACTGACTGGAGATCCCATTAATTAGGTTCAATGTGAAAACTAAGTCGTAAAAGTTCAGTTGAGCGCTTCGGTGGAAGAAAGAGCACTTCGAATAATGATTTCTGCAAAGAAACATGAATCCAGGGTCGTTTCCGTGATAGACATTAAGTGTTATATGTTGTGTGGGTAGAGGTTAAGTTTTCAAAATCTTTAATGATCCTCAACGATTGAGGTTAGGTTTGGGAAAACTTTTAATAGTTCCTAACACTTGTGAAGTGGGGTATAGCAGAATACCTTGTAGGAGACCACCTATTTAAGTGCGAGGATAGGCCACCTCAAATGAACGCACTTAAGAATTCAAGACGTGTCCACGGCCACAACGGACAAAATATTAAAGAAGAACGGAGTAAGGAAAGTTGTTGTGTTGGTACCATTGTCTTGGATTACATTAAACACTAACGGTTCAAGACATCACGTTCACCGCGCAGTAAGCCGATTGTATTCAACTATGGAAGGTTCAAAGCCACGGCTACCTATCCAAATGCAACGTCGATCTGCCGAAAGATTGCTAGAAAGGCACCTTCTGAGTGCGCCAAAATCTCTTTCAAGAGGGGATTGTTGGAAATTTATTAACGTGAAATAAAGTTTATCCTACTATTTATGACTCGAACAATTGGGGGCACGCACGTCGGAAACGTCGTTTTCACACACGTGCACACATTGTATCAAGGATCGTAAATTATCTTAGTGAAAGAGATATTGGTACTAAATAAAATATTTTGATATATGGAACAATATACGGTTGTTGGCCAAATGATGAGTTTTTCACGTTGGTAAATTAAGGAAGAAGTGTATGATGTGTAAAAGATGAAACGAGTCGGAAATCACCATGGTGCAGCGAAGGGCCGTGGCGCAGCGCCGGAGCTCTGTGGCGCCTCCAGCCTAAACCTGTCTACCGGTCCGGGTTGACCCGAAACTGGATCGGTTGACCCGGTAGAAAATTCGGACCGGTAAGGACTTACCGGGTTGGGGTTGGTCGCCTCAACCCTAACCCACACGTTAGAAAAACTCAGAAGGCCGGACCGGTTGGACCAGAATAAACCGGTTCCATTACTGCTAACCTGACCGACCCAGAACACAAAAAAATGCCTGATGACCCAAACGGTATTATTCGTTGGGAGGGGAGGTGGGGGTGCCAACGGTCATTTCGACCGTTTGGCTGCATTTGTTTCCTTTTTCTTTTTTTTTTTTGTTTATTATTATTTTTAATTACATTTTTACCCTTTAAAAATCTATAAGTTCTCTACATTTTTTTCATTTTTATCACACAACATTTCTCTCAATTCTCTTATTCTCAATTTCTCATACTCTCTTAATCATCTTTATTATCAATTTTCAAGTTATTATTATTAGTTTTCAAATTCAAAGTAGCAAGACGCAAGACTTCGAGCTTCGAGTTTCAATTGAATTCTGAATCCCGAAGTTTGGTACACTCGTTTCATTCTCTAATTATTTTATTAAATTGTCATATTTATTTGTTGATTATTTAAATATTTTATAATGTCTTTACTAAGGGGAATTGCATCGGGACTGCGCCGTAAATCTAGTTCAAGGGGTAAAAAATCTATAGGTTCTTCATCATCTAATCAAAATATAGATTATGATCAAATGCAAGAAGATTTTGGAATAGAAGATAATGAATATGATAACGTTCAATTAGATAATATTGTTGAACTTGAAGAAAATGAACCTCCTACACCTACTAGTGTTCCTTCTGTCAATGTTGGTACTGCTAGTGGTAGTCGTAGTCGTAGACCTCCTTTATCAGAACCAGTAGCAAGAAAAAAAAGGAGTAAAATGTGGCTCTTTTATGATAAAATTGTGGGTACTGATAGAGTTAGATGTAATATTTGTGGGAGAACTTATAAACATAAGACAGGGGGTGGGGACGGGGGACGGGCACTATAGGTAGACATATAAAACACGATCATACGACACAATAGAATGTTGTCTCTGATTTAGAACCCGGTCAACAACAACTTAATCCATTAACTGGGGGTGGCTAAGTACGATCCAAAAAAGGATCGCATTGAATTAGCAAAAATGATTGTCGGAGGTTGTTTACCTTTTTCTTTTGCTTCTTCTTCATATTTAATTACATATATTCAAAGAGTATATAATCCTTTTTTTAAAGGTGTTCCTCGTAGTACTACTAGAGACGATATTTTTAGACTTCATAATGATTATGTTATTTTTTTGCAATATTTGTTTGCTAACCTTCCATGCCTAGTTAGTTTTACTTCAGACATTGGACATGCTTTAAACGGTTATGATTATTTAACAATTACTTGTCATTGGATTGATGAAAATTTTAGAATGGAAAAACGTATTATTGTTTTTGCGTATGACGAGGATCAAAGTCATACTGAAAAATATATAAGCGAAACTATTTGTTCTTATGCCCAAAAATATAATCTTTATAATAAAATACTTTGTGTATCATTCGATAATGCATCTAATAATACCATTGTAGATTTTAAAAGCGGAAGTACAACCACCACTTCCTGATATATTTCATGTTCGTTGTGCTTGTCATATTTATAATTTAATTGTTAAAAGTGGTCTTGATTTATTTTCACCTGAAATAAAACTTGTCAAAAGAGCTATTGGATTTATTCAGGGTAATAATAGGAAAAATAGAATTATAGAATTTAAAGAAAAATGTAAACAATTTAATTTGAGACCTAAATTCATGTCAGAAGAGATTATTACACGGTGGAATTATACTTATTTATTTTTAAAATAATGTTATAAGTATAAAGACCCCATAACACATGTTGCAAATGCGCATTGTAAGAACGTGATGTATATGTTAACCGACAAACATTGGAAATCAATTGGTGAACTTTTAAAAAATTTACGTAAATTTTACACTGCTACTGTTGAATTTTCAGGATCTTATTACCCAACAGTTTGTAATGCTTTAGCTCATATAGCTGAAATTTCATATTTACTTTATGGTTTAAAATCAAATGTGAAATATAAAGATGCAGTTACACTTATGTTTGAAAAATTTAAAAAATATTTTTTCCCTATTCCTGATATTTATTGTATTGGTGCAGTCTTAAATCCTTCTATTAAAAAAGTAGATTGTCATAATTTAATATGTAGTTTATATACTTATATGGAAGTAGGTGAAACAGAAACTCCATCTTCATTTGATTGCATAAGTACACTTGATACTAATTTAACTACATTATATGAATATTATGCTACATTACATGATAACAACAACTCTGCTACTAATATTCCTTCTAGTTCTGCTTCTGTGTCTACACCTTCAGGATTCAATGCTGATGACGATGAAGAAGTATCTTTAGACATATTGAGCACTTTTACAACACAAGCAAGCACAGGTCGATCTTGCGATGAGATGCAATTTTATTTGCAAAAGTCAGCGGAGCCGAAGAAAAGTTTTGACCCTTTACAATGGTGGCAGGATAACAAAAGGCAATTCTCGGTACTTGCAGCGATGGCCCGAGATATTCTTAATGTGTCGATCTCAATAGTGGCTTCTGAAAGTGCATTTAGCCAAGCACGAGATCAAACAGGAGACACACGTCACTCATTGGGTGGAAGCACATTAGAAGTGTTAGTCTGCTTAAGGGATTGGATCAGATCAGAGAGAAGAAATCAAGGATGTGGAGACGTTAATTCTCCGGAAGATGAAGAAATAGGCAATATTTTGGAAGGCGGGAGCGGAGGCGGGACTGGAATTAATACTCCAGATTTAGAGGCTATGGAGCATAACCAATTCAATCAACCTATAGATTACGAAGAACTTGCAAGAAGGATGTATAATATGTAAACAAAATTATTATTACTTCATTATGTACTCTTATTAACATTATGAAAGTTCAAAAGTTTACATCTTATCATTAGTTTTAATTTTACTATCTATTTAGTTGTTAATCTGTTATTACTTATTTGTTAACTTATATCTACTAATCTAATAAATTAATAAAAGTATAATAACAATATAAAGTTATAAACTATAAAGTATAACTATAACAGTACTATAAAGTAAGCTATAAAATAAAGATAAAGTATAAAGTTATAAACTATAAACTATAAAGTTATAAACTATAAAGTTATAAACTATAAAATAGAAAGTTAACTTTAAAGTTTCAATTTTAATATATAAAACTAAATTATATTACATATTTAAATTGAATTTAGTTTACATTATAGAAAATAAATACTAGAAATTTAAAAAAACAAATCGCACCCGACCGCACGGCCGACTCGAATCCAATCGGATGAACCGACCGGATGGTCTGAGTCCGATGAAACCGACCGAATCGTCCGAATCATAAACCTAGTGGGCTACCGGTCGCCCGTTAAACAGTATACTCGGCCAGAGCCGCGGCACTGGTGGTCGATTACCGAGTTTAGGTGCGCACGCCTCCTGCGAGGCAGAATGGTTGACGGAAAGCTGAAAAGTTTCTGACTTTTGGACTGGTTTGGAACATTGATTCTCCATTACTTGACACATGAATTCAGCCATTATTTGGCTGATTGAAACCTCTCAATAAATTGTCATTACATGGCTCTTGAATGCCATTAGTTGGATAGATGAGATGTCATATTTCATACACTATAAATTGAGGCCCTTGGCTCAATTGTAGAAGACACAAAATTCAGATTTCTGATTTACTTCTTCTTCTCTAAGCTTTCTTTCAAACACTCAAAATGTTCTTCTCTTAGTAAACATTTGAGTTTCCTTTGTTCAATTGTTAGTTGTTGTTTTATCTTGGGAGACAAGTTGTCAATCACCGTAAAAGGATACATATTGAGCAATATTGTCTTAAGGACAGAGTGCTAACATTCGACTCAGCAAATCTCTTGTTGTAGTTTACATTTTGTTCTTGTTTCAGTTTGTAATCTTTGTAACATTTGTTGACTTCCCATTTCCTTGTAATCACTGGTTTTTCCAGTCTCCCTTTGCATTTAGCCTTCAAAACATATATATTGTTAATATAATGTATATTGAACATAATATACTATATACTATATCATGCATATATGTGCATCAATATACTATATAAGTTACGCTAACCACATATATGTGCATCGATATACTATATAGTTTTAGGAATACAGTAATTAATAGAAAAATACCTTCGGTTAACTTTTGGAAGCATCTGTTCCTCCATTAACTATTCGAATCTTTTTCTGTGTTGAATCCCACAGAAATCATCGTCGTCGTCAACGGCGAGAAATTTGCCATTGCAATTTTTTGCCAGAGACTCATCTCTGCTGTCCTTTTTCCAGAATTATTTTTATCGCTCCTACATTAACTATCCATGATTTTTCAAACAATATGTTCATTCTTTTACCAGAATATAGCTAGTATTTATATACTAATTCCCGATTGTGCACCTAAACTTAGATCATATACTATTTTCTTCATATTGATATTTTAGGAATGTAAAAAGTTGTATTTGTGTAATTAAAAACTTAAAATTTTGAATAAGTTGTATTTTTATTATTTTTAGAAAGTAGTTATAATCTTTTAAATTATCATTTTAAAAAATTGTATGTGTAATGTTTCCGCTAATAAATGCACATCATACTATATTCAGCTTGTCAAAGGTAGGATGCCGTCTGATTCACTAAATATCCATTAGTATGAAATCATTACACGGACATGCTAAATACTGACAAATCAATATCTTGTGCCCTGGGCATTGTATACAGTTAATTTTATCGTAGTTCTCTTCTACATGGAGGAATAATTCCTTTTCTTTTTTTAAAATGACTTTAGACAATTATGTTTCTACTTTTGTTTAGCCACCGAACTATCGGGGCGATTAACGGTGTCCTTGTGTTTGATATCATTGCCTCTTGTGGTAATTTGATTTCCATTCTTGATCAAGTATAAAAGAACTATTAGCGCTCGTTGGAAGTAATTTGATTTGTTTAGTGCCAGCGTCTATTTTAAAAGGAGAACACGTAATTTACAAAATTAAATCTTAATAATGTCCCATGTGGATGATTATATGATGGTGTTAGTGATTTTGGGTAGTGTGGAAGAAAATGAGTTGGTTTGGTTAGTTTACGTAGGGGCTAACGAAAGAAGGGAAAATTTGAGCCACTTTTATAAAATTAAGGGTATATACAAACGATGGCATAACGTTAAGAACATTTATGAACCGAATGTAAAAAAGGGGGCAGCATTAAACCATTTTCAATAATAGGAGAGCAATATAAAACCTTTTTCAATATTAGAAGCAAATATGACCCTTTACCCCAATTAATATTGCCCTTCACACGTTCTGATTTTATTTTTGACTTTTTTTTTTATCCTTGAGGTCGGATTAAAGTTGCATCTAGTGTTAACCAAGTCATAAAATGTGAAAGCCAACGCCAAAAATATTAATGTGTCATATTTATAAAGCTCGTTGTACATTCACCAATCACTGCAACATAAATAGTTAACTATACATAAAATATGAACCTGTAGTTAAACATGTTGCTAATAGCCAGCCTACACAAACATATCCAATATGCCATTGCCTCACAATGGGGCTAGGCTGCTGAAAATGCGTTTCAAACTGGGATATGCAACCCGCAACTTCGTCATGCTCAGTGGACAAATCTGTTTAAGTGGCAAAAAGGACTATGAGCAAATTCTCAAAGGGGCTCTAGTATCAATAAATGATACTAATAAATCAATACAGGGCATATTATTAGCATCAAAAGTATTCCTGACCTTGGGACAAAAACGTACGTCAAGCGTCTCAAGCATAGTACATCGTGATACGGCAGCTTCAACAGCTTCCTCGTCAATGTTGCAAGACTGTAGGACAACAAAAGCAAGAGTAAGGAATACCTCCACAAAATAATTGTCACAAGTATTTCAATTGCACAAGCACCTTATGGGTATGCCAATGATTTTTCAAGGGAGTTGATCAAAGTTGTTTTAATGAGGCAACCAAGAATTATTTTGGACACGATAGCAAGAATAGCAATCGATTTCATGAGCTCTACAGTATAAAGTGTTGTGTAAAGGTAAAGGGAAGCCTGAAGCGTGTAATTTATAGAAGCAACAGCGGAAAAATCCTTTATCCATATTTCATGCCGAAGTATGGTGCAAGACAGTTGCAACAATTATGTCAAGTACCAGAACCAAGTAGAGTAGCAACTTGTTCATTGCAGTTCCAATATATCATGCAAATAAGCACCGTCAGAGCTATGAAGCACGGACACCTCATTTAGGGTGAGGTGTCCGTGTCGGACACCGTTTCGGACACGTGTCCGGGACGTTTCCGAGTGGGCCCAGCAAAAAAAAAATCGGACACGGCAGGGACATTTTTTTTTTTAGAAAAAGTTTAGTTTTAATTTTATTTGATTTATTTTAAGTAAATTTATATTTATTTGAATTTGGGTCTTGGGACATACTTATGTATTAGTTTATGGACTACGGTCTTATGAATTATGTATTGAATATTAGATTGATTGTCAATTTATTATGAATGTTTCTTTTTAATTTGGTACATATAATTTGGTTATTTGGTTATTTGGTTATTTGGTATATAACAAATTTGAATTAAATTTATAATTTATTTATGAATGTGAAGCTTTAATTTTAGTATTTTATATATTATATTATATATATATAAAAATATTTTTTAATTTATTTTTACAGCCGTGTCCCTGCCGTGTCGTGTCCCCTATTTTTCAAAATTGTCGTTACCTCACGTGTCCGTGTCCTATCGGACACCTCTCACGTGTCCGTGCTACATAGCGTCAGTTCAAATTTTCCTTTCAGTAATTTTACCAAAGTACATCATGCTCCAAGAAATAGGGACAAGATGCCCTCAAATTACATGCCACACCTCCTTCTAAGGACTGCCTCAAATTTTAACACTTCCAAATTTGAAAATGTTTATTATCCACATTAATACCGAGGAAGACCATGAGTGTTGGGATTACTTGTTAATTTAGTTGGTCAGTGTGTT
Organism: Przewalskia tangutica; assembly: GCA_029844215.1. Taxonomy (NCBI): domain Eukaryota; kingdom Viridiplantae; phylum Streptophyta; class Magnoliopsida; order Solanales; family Solanaceae; genus Przewalskia; species Przewalskia tangutica. Next base: position 115,235,127 of record CM056718.1, read on the forward strand.
AATTTGAGTATTCCTTAGACGATACGCAGCTAGCTATTAGATCTTATAATACAATCTCATTTAGTGGAACTTAATTAGAAGCTTAAGTGCATACATGTTTTTCATACCAACCTACTGGACAGAAGCAGCCAAGAATGTTATGTATAAAGGACCAAGGAGGATCCTATATCCTAAATGAGGAGTTTTTGGTGTAAAAAGGAAATTGTAAATGAAATTGAATCATTGATACAACTCATAGAGTCCCTACAAGGGTAGGAAGGAGACATTTGTTTTTTGCAATGTAATACTTGTGCAGTCCACACAGCCTTTGTGCTACAGAATTATTACTTATCTCAAGGGGGGGGGGAGCACAACCACATGAAGCAAAATGATAAAGACTAACTAGAAAAACACAATCGCAGCAAAGCTGCCACACTACAACAACTAAAGCAGCCAGCAAAGAAAATGCCAAATTGAAGATATAAGAATACCTGAAGAAAGAGGCTACTCAATCTTGGACATTCCAGTTGCAACGATTCCAATGAACAACAGTTGCTGAACAAGAGAAGATAATTAACTTTGATTATGAAAATAAAATTGATGATATAAAATTAACCTATGAAATCATATTGCTAAAGTATATACCTCAAATTGAGAATGCACAAGTTGTAACAAGCTATATCAACCTCCTTCAAATTCGCTGACAGGGAAAGGTTTAATGATGACAAAAGGAAACCTTGTGCCATTGGAATAACCACCTTTTTTATATTCGGGCAACCTACACAGTTTAGGTTCTCTAGCAAACGCTTTGGAAGTGCATTGGGCAAATGCAGTTCTCCCAAGGAAGATCTATGAGGTGCTATACTAATACTGGGTATATGCGACAGTTGGTCACCAGTAAATCCCCAAATTAAATCATGCATATTAATACATCCATTCAAGCTGACATGAGTCAAATGTGTGCAGCAAGCAAGCAGTTCCTCAATGGCTGATTGGCATAGCGTCCCATACGACAAATCCAACTCACAAAGGGCTGGGAGAGCATTTTCTTTATAGAGAGGCTCCAAAGAAGTATTAGTCAGGTACTTGCATGCTTGCAACTTTAGGACCTAAAACAGAATCAATATATAAGCTTAGAAAAGGGTGTGTAAGCAAAAAAAAACATCAATGTATCATGCAGATCCAAAAAATTAATCCCAAAAGCAATAAGGCAGTGCCTTTGAGCCGAGATTCTTTCAAAAACAGCCTCTCTACCTCCATGAGGTAGGAGTAAGGTTTGTGTACACTCTACCCTACCCAGACCCCACTTGAGACCCCCACAAGTGGGATTACACTAGGTATGTTGTAGTTGTAATAAGGCAGTGCCTAGCACAACTAGAAAAAGATAAACCCAATTATGTCGCTAAACTACGTCAATGAAAAATTTAAGATTGATACAGCATTAGAAACTCCGCATACAAAGAACTGAAGCCCTTCCAGTGAAACAAATTGGGCCATCAGACAATGCCAAACATTGGATCCCAATCGACGAATTAGAGCATGAGGTGGGAAAGTAGATATATTGATGTGACTGCTCCAAAATAAAAAAGAATGATAGAATGCCTAAAGTAACGGGATATCCGCATTCAACTTCCCCAATTCCAGGCCGGCCATTTTAAAGGGTCCAGAAGGAGAGAATAATGAAAAAGAGGTGAGGTGGCATTCTAGTCTACAATTTTGTAATCTTTAACCAGCGTGTTAATAAACAACCCAACCGACTAGGTAATAATTCTTCCTCTCTGCGTGTTGATTTAGAGCACAGAACTATTTGAGAACAGACAGACAACATCATCAGTCCTTGAATGGCATTATCATTAATCCTACTCCATCTACGGCTAACATAATTGTAGATTTTAGAAGCCCTACAATTTACAATCTTACTCTAGACTTTTTAGACTCTTTCCCTTGACCTCCAACTAGTCTTCTTCTCAGTGCACAAGGCAACCTCTTCCTAGTTTTCTGGTTGTTCTTTATAGTTTCTGTTGTTCTTGCAGGTAAAAGCTAAAACCTAAGTTTGCCTTTTAGTTGTTTCCTAGATCTTTAGACTGCAACATGCCTTGGATAAGCTAGATTTTTCTCAGAACTGTTTATTCAGAGTTCAGACAGCTTTAGAACTTTTTTGATAGTACAAACTGTGAGTTTAAACATACTCCATGTCTGATCACAGTTGTGATTCTTCCTTTTTTTTCCAGTTTTTGAGATCTCCGTTTCCTCTCAGAATGACTCTTTTTTGCCTTCCGTTGAACTGCTGTTCTTTTACTGCAGCTTTCTGGTATCCATGGTTGTTAACTTTCTAAGCTACTGAAGTTACTTTATCTGTGTTATCACTTATGCATGAATTCATGTATTGGCTTAATTTACTTACTATTCCTTGTACCCAGCTAATGTTTCACTTTGAAAACAGAAATGCTTTTTCGATTAATAACTAAATCCTGCTCTCGGTAACGTGGGGATAATTTGATCAAAAACATTTATAATAGTATCTCGTGTTGAAAAGTTAAGCCTTTGCTTCTGCTTAACGAGGAGCTTCAGATTTGACTTTATTCACCAAAGCAGAAAAACATCTTATGGTACTAAATATCACATTTCTTTTTCAAGAAGATTGGCCAAACACCTTTAACTGCCAAAAAACTACTCCCTCCGTGTCGATTTGTTTATCTTAGTTTGACTTGGCATGTAGTTTTAGAAAATAAAGAAGAATTTTGAATCTTGCGGTCTTAAGCTAAAGATGTGTGTAATGTACTAAAATGTCTTTTGTATCTTGTAGTCTTAAATATGCAATGTAGGATGTTGGATGTAAAGAGTTACTAAATATAGAAAGTAAGACGAACAAATTGAAACATAGGGAGTTAAAACAAGCACTTCTAGTTTCTCAAAAACATGACCAAATCTGCAATAATTAAATTCTTATTGTCAGAATAGAATCAGTTCTGCTGAAGTTAACTTTTCAATCATTCCAAACTGATTCGCAGATTGTTACTCGCATCCATGTGTTTTAGCTTTTACTGCAAAAGGAAAAAAAAAAGAACAGAAGTAGAAAAAGGAAAAGGAGAGATTAAAGTTATTGGCATCCCATCTTAATATTAGTAAATTGTGTTGTAGTTAGGTATTATAACTTGCCCAAGCTTGTCCTAACCCATCCATTTGACACCCCATATAAAAAAGGGATAGAAAAGTGGCCCATATATCCTAGAAGAGTGGAAGTCACTGAACTGTTTTCCACAAAATAGAGCATGTTAAATCAAATTCATCTTAATTCCTGCTGTAATGGAGAAAGTGCTAATATGCTTAGATGATAGAAATTACCTTTAACCGCGAGCATGATTCATAAACAGGTTGCAAATTCACCAAGAACGTATAGGATAGATCAAGGTAGGTCAAGTTTGGAAGGGAATGCAAAGAGAGAAGTCCATCACAGCCAACAGATGGACATGACATTAATACTAGTGACTCGATGAGGGGGCATGATGAAGTTGTGGCAGATAAACAGTCATCCTTGAGTTGACTGCATATATAGAAATAAATTAATGAGACGTGAAAGAACTAAAACAAATATGCAAGTGTGACAGGTGAGACAAAGTAAACAACCTGCAGAACGAAGCATCAAAAGAGGTTAAGAGGGGGCAATTAATAGATGCTTCAGATAGCACACCACAGCCCTTCAGCTCAAGTGAAGCCATTTGTGGAGCTTCAATATTGAGCACATTCACTTTGGGGCATATACCGAGATTAAGTGACCTAAGACCAACCTGCAATAAGAGAGCACATTCATCAACCATCTGGGTATAAATAGAGATAAAAATGCAAAGTAATAGCCTGTTTGCAAGCTTATTTTCCCCCAAAAGTGCTTATGTTTTTCAGTAAGTGCTTATTTTAAAAAAGTGAGGTGTTTGGCCAAGCTTTTGGGAGAAAGTAAGTGCTTCTGGGGAGTAGTAGAAGCAGTTTTTCAGAAGCTAAAATATAGCTTTTGCCCAAAAACACTTTTTTGAAAAGCACTTTTGAGAAAAATACACTTAGAAGCACTTTATAAAAGCTTGGCCAAACACTAATTGCTGCTCAAAAATGCTTTTAAAATTAATTGCCCAAACACATTCGCCAAAATTACCTTTTTTTTAAACATTTTTGAAAAAACACCTTTTGAAAACAAGCTAATTTTAGAAGCTTGACCAAACAGGCTATAAGAATTATAAAATCAGTAGGTAAGCTCCAACTCCAGTCTCAACCCAAAGAGGATGTAAAGCAAAGAGGAGGTGATGTTACTTGAGGCTAAAAAGGATCATATCATCACTTACTGGGCAAAATGATGCTCTTTCAAGATGATCACAACCATCTAAAGAGACTTGCTCAAGATATGGGCACCTGAGTTCAAGAGAAATTAAAGCACGACAACCAGCAAGTGAAAGAGAAACCAACGAAGAGCTGCAGAAAGCCACAACTGTCAAGCTCTGAACAAAGAGAAAACCACAATTAGATTTAGACCATAATAATACATACAAGTGTGACACAGATACAGGATCCACTTTAAAGTTGAATAGGCAGAAATATATAATCATTCTCTTTCAATATAAAAAACATTTTCTTTTCCAAATAGGTATTAGACAAAAACAGATCTGGCAGGAAAAAAACACCAGAAGGTGAATGCTTATCAGAACCCATTCTAACACCGTGGAAATCTCTCCCTCCCTCTCATCCCCCTTTTTCTCGGGAGGGGAGCGGGAGGGGGTAACTGAAATATAATACTCCCTCCATTTCAATTTGTTTGTCATAGTTTGACTCGTCACAGAGTTCAAAAAAATAAAAAGGACTTTTGAATCTTGTCGTCTTAAACTAAAGATATGTGCAATGTACAAAAATAACCTTTGAATCTTGTGGCCTTAAATGTGCCAAGGATGTTGGGGGTAAAGAGTTACTAATTATAGAAAGTGGCATTCTTTTTGAAACATACTAAAAAATGAAGTAAGACAAACAAACAAATTGAATCGGAGGGAATACTTGATTTGTTGTGACATTTCTTCAATAGTCTCACAATGTTTAGACAAATTTCTCCCATTATTTTAAACATCTCCCAAAAAGCTGCAACATCAAAGCAAGTTCAGCCTTAATTTCTTGGTCACTACATTAGTCAAAAGGAATTTCATTTGGGAGAGTACATATTTTCTTCAAGCTTCAAAAGGAACTTCAGCTTTGGCATTTTTTTAAAATGGGACGACTCCAGCTCTGGCATTGAATCAGGAAAAGAGGTGATATATCCGGTTAATAGTTCTCAGTTTCTACTTCAGCTTAAACCGTCCCCTTGAGAACTCTCAAATCTAATGTATGTTAATAACTTAGAACTTATTATACTAAGACTGACGTCTACCCTAATAATTTGTGTTGACAAGGTTAAGATAAAATGACTTCAAGTCAATTTGGAAATGTGAGTACAAAATTAACACTACCAGTAAATCTAGGAAAGACACAATAACTATCTTGAGGCCAAAACAAGGAATTAGAACTTCTCATCTTTCCCGCTTCACCTCTTGGGCAATTTTAATATTTTTTTAGCTTCTGTGAGTTGTTGAAGGGAAGTCTTGGAGTTGTTGCCTTGTTAACTAGGATGTCACGAGTTCAAGCCATTAAACAACCTTAGTGCACCCAGCTGCGCAGCTTCCATGACTTGTCACAAACAAGACAAATTTTGCAAAGCACAACCAGATGACACAACAGCCAGTACACTTGGATGTTTTGGTTCTTTCTGACATGATCCAAATTGGCATAAACATTTAAGAGACAAGAATATCACCTTTCATGATTACTCATTAAAATACCTGATCATTGATTGTCGGAATTTTCAGTATTAAATTTATCTACTTGGTAAAATACGAAGAAAATTATTTCCCAAGTTTCTGTTACAAGAACAGCAAAAATGGCAGTATGAACCACATTGAAAAAGGTGAAGAAAAAAGGTAGGCTCTCATTTAAATATAAATGTGACTCGACACAGATCAACTGCCACGATTTTGAATAAACAACCTTTCACTGACAAGCAAAACTAAGTAGAGATACATATATATATCGTAATTAGATGTAGACAATCATGGTCAGCAACACATCCTCTAGTTAACAACCAAGAATGCACATGTTTACAATGAGGAACTAAAATTGCCTACCTCGCAGTTATCTAGAACTAAAGATTTAAGCACAGGACAGCCACCACCATCGCTGAAAACTTCACAGATAGAATTGGTGAGGGATTCGCACTCAGTAAGGTCTACTTCTAGCAAATTCGGACACTGTAATGCAATTGTTGTCAAGCTTTCTTGCTTCTGCAAAACTAATTTCTGTGGAATGATAAAGGAGAGAACCGTTATCCTATGAATAGAATAATTCTAGTCAACAAAATAAAGTGACAAGATATACAGTCAGACTAACAGCATCCTCATACAACAGCACATGTTATACACCTCTATAACAGCTAAGTTTTTTGGAGTCGATTTTTTATGTTTTATTTTACTTTTCTATAACAGCATTTTTACCTATAACAGAAATAACCTCATCAACCATCTCTTTGTAAATTACGCCTCCTATAACAGCAAATATAATAATGAACCATCTTTATAAAAATAGAATATCTATGATTACCAATAATAAATGTAGAGATTTTAACCAAATACTTTCATACTTTAATACACTATTTATGACAAACAATATTATATGAATATATATTTCCATCATTAAAATATTTTTCTTCATTATAGAAAGTTCGATTAAGCTTTAGAATTTGACAATTAAAAATTAAAAATGAAAAATTAGATTTTATACATCTTTTTTGCCTATAACAACGACATATTATTTAAACGTCAATGTTGTTATAGGTGTATAACAGCCATTCACTATAGCAGCCAAAAAAATTCAGACCCAACGATGTTATAGAGGTTTGACTGTAACATCTAGGAACAAACTTACTTTGAGTGCACTTGAAGTTATATTGATTCGTTGGAGCAGTGGGCAATTAGAAACAGTAATTGATGATAACATTCCACTATGCAAGTTGAGATCGATAAATCTGTTTCGATATATGCAATGAGTCAGTGCCCAAAAGAGTGATAAGGGTTGGAAAGAAATTTCCTTGAACCTGGATATGGAAACTACAAAGCATGTCTCATACTTGCGACAATGTACTAGTCTAATGTTCTGGAGGCGAGGAAGATCCAAGGACACTGATGTCAATAAACTGCAATTATCAAGCTCCAGAACCTGAAAAGTAGTGAAATTCACTGTCCAATATGAGGTTTACGGACTCCTGATCAGCATGGTTACCAGTATGAAAAGGGTGAGGAAAGACTCAAACCTCCAACATATAGCTATGGGCTATGGCAGACATGGAAGCTGATGTTATGCCCTCACAACTATGAAGCTTGAGAACAGTCAGCATAACCAGCCTCACAGACTTTAACAATGAACAATTGTTAGCATAAACCATGTCAATTTCAGGTACTACATAAATTTAATGAACATAAGAACATACCTCAAGTGAAATATTTGGGCAGTATGAAGCATCCAGAACTCGAAGATTTGCACAAGTTTGAGCTATATCTCGCAGTGTTTCATCACCGACGCATGAACAATTCGACATATCCAAAGATTCTAAAAGAGGGCATGCTGTGGCTGCCGAACGAATAGCAGCGTCAGAGAGTTTGTGACATGAAGCTATATCAAGGTCATGTAAAAGAGGGCAATTAAGCACCGCATGTGGCATGCTACTGCGCTTAAGTGACAATGTTTCAAGCTGCGGACATCTGTAAGAATAACAACAGTTAAGCACAACTGGGAGTCAACTAATTTGATAATATAACATTGTTGGCTAACGTTTTACAACCTGATAGAAACTCGAAGCACACGACACTTCACGAGCTGCAGAAGACGCAAACTATCATGATAAATTGGTATCTCCTGGATGCCATTTCCAAGAGTGGCATCATTAATGGTCAAGCTCTTCAACACATGGCAATCTGTTAAGGCTTGGAAAAATGTTTCCCCCAATTGACCTCTGCCCAACGTTAGCGCATCAAGATTTCTGGCAACAATGAAATTGTATCAAATTAGTCATTTATAACGGTTCTTTTTTTAATGGTCACTTATAGTGATTCCTAAAGTAGTGCCAACAACATAAAAACCCTATTACCTTAATGAAGAAACGGCTTTCATTGCTAGTGGGTGAATATTAGGAGTTCCATATAAATTGATTGTTGTTGCATTTGGATATCGCTGACACATGTCCTCAACTATCATCAAAACAAACATCAATTATTTTTTATAAGTGAAAGAAACAATCAAAAATAGAGATAGCAAAAAGATGCGCTTAATCGAAACATGAATTTAAGTAAAGTTATCTATGCAGTGTGCAATTAGCAACTTCAACTGAAGATAACATCCCAAACTCAAACTTCCCGACTTAATTAAATTACATAAACAAAATGAGACGCCAACCATTCAACTTGGCATCTTCTATCATTTGTCACATTAAGTTAGAAAAAATCATACATAAGCCTACTAGGAAGGAAATACTTGTACTATTAATTTCGAATATTTGGCAATATTTTATTCCAGTGTTGCACATATTAACCAGCTAGATTTTTGGTTAGGTGCTGAAGACGTTTTACCAAAAACTTTCTGTAACAGAGAGCATATGACGTAATGACGGTCCCAATATTTGTAGATCTACAATAATGGATATTCAGATGCATGCTCAGGTTTACGAGTAACGTTAAACAAAGATATCTCCCCCGGTATCTTCAAGGGAGTTTAGTGGCCTTTGTTATATCATGATCCGTTTTTCTCTCCATCACCATAACACCATTTTATCTCCAAAGTTTCAATCCTCAACCCAAATATGATGAAGATGGATAAACGTTCTGTAACTGCTTTAATGTAACATGAATCACTGTTGAAAAACGATAAAACAACAGCATGTCAGCATTTTTTACCAGAGGAAAAGATACTCACATTGATCTGAGGAAATCTGCTTGTTCTCAAAATTCAGATACCGCCAAAACTCTTCATGAGAGCTAGCTGCTCTCCACTGGATACAAACACTAGCAGCTCGACAAAGATCAATATGGTCCAAAAAAGAGAATACCTAGCAGCAAAAGAGGTAGATATTTCCTTAAGACACTTGGTGGAGATAAATAAACTAATTAAGCAACTCGGAAGGAACAGATGCCAGGCAACTAGTAAATACCATATGCAACAAGTCATCAGTAAGATCCATCCGGACATCTAAATCCTCCATTTTTGAGATGTCATTATCTTTCCCCTCATCATCCGTTGCACCAAGTAAGTTTGATAAACTCACATCTCCACCGCCTTCGTTCATTGGACAAAGGTAACTGGTCTCCTGCAACAAGTGGTTGTCCCAATCCCTACAAGAATATTAATCAATCAGTCTTCATTTTTGAGTTGTTGGCCCGCATTTAGGTCTCACTTCAAATGACAACTTGTCTATTATCAATTAAAAAGTTAAATTCTATTTTAGGTTAAGCTTCCGAAATTCCATAATATAAGTAGCTTTAGAAAATAATTCTACTAAGTTAAGTAAAATGCCTTTACAAAATTTCTATAGTACTATATTCTTTTTTTTAGAACATTTATGCGAGAATGTACTTTCTCAAAAACTCAATGAACTCTGAAGCAGCCTTGACCCTAAGTAAAACTGTACAACACGAGAAATTATTAAGGGACTCTTAAGAGTCTGTAATTAGTGAACAACAACTACACCTTTGGGCTGCTTAAAAGAATTCGCTATTCACTACTTTGGCCAATTTCAATCTAATATTCAATAATTTAACTACTTGAAACAACAAAAATACTATAAATGAAGGTGCATTAGTCTGTCTTTCAGTGAAAAGGAGTTAAATTTGGGCCGATTTCACTCTAATATTCAATAATTTGTCTAATTGAAACAAAAAAAAATACCACATGAAGGCACAGTAGCCTGCCTTGCAGCGAAAATGAGTTAATTTTGGGCTGATTTCATTCTAATATTCAATAATTTGACTAATTATGACAAATTATTATGACAAAAATACTATAAATGAAGGGGCAGTAGCCTGCCTTACAGCGAAAAGGAGTTAACTTTGGGCCAATTTCACTGTAATATTCAATAATTTGACTAATTGAAACAAATAAGCACTACAAATGAAGGTGCATTAGCCTGTCTTACAGCAAACTTTGGGCCAATTTCACTATAATATTGAACAATTTGACTAAATGAGACAAAACAAATACTACAAATGAAGGCACAGTAGCCAGTCTTACAGTGAAAATGAGTTAACTTTGGGCCTTTTACTAGACGTATGAGAATCAGTTTCCTCTTTATGCACTGTTGAGGACGACGAAGCCTCTCCACTCAACCCCAAATTCAAATTAACATTCAACATTCTGTCACCACCACTATAATTCCCATTCCTAGCCTCCACTTCACTAGACAACCAGTTCATATCAAAATCAATCTCCTCATTCCTCCCAACACTAATATCAACACCGTCAAAAACACTCCTCCAATCAAATGCTGGATTATCATCTGGCAATTCCTCGCCATTATTCCCCTCCTTCATACTCTTGTTATTATCTTCTTCTTCTTCTCCAAAACATAAACAACACCAAATCCTCATACACACCAAGAAACCCTAAATTTTATTAGTTTCTGATCTTTTAGAAACCCTAGCTCACGATCTAACTATTTTTCAACCAAGAAAACCCTAACTTTCCAACAAAAAGACTCCTATTTTACAAGAAAACACACAGGTGAGAAAATCCAATAAATTATTGTTCTAGAATCTTCGAATGGAGTAGCAGAAAATAATACATATTACATATATGTACAAGTATAGAGACAGAGATCTGATCAGATCTTAGAAGGCATGTAGTTGTGAAGCTAGTTTTGGTGAGCTTTGAAAAGATCGGCGGAATGGAGATTTGTGGGAAAAAAGAAAAAGGCAATGGAGGGTATACTTCTTTTCCCCTTCTATATATGTCTCTCTTTCACTTTATCTCAAATGTACAAATACTATCTTAATTAGGGCCAAATTAGTCTTGTTATGAATAATAATGTGTAATTTAAAAGAATTGTAACACAAAAAGTAAAATAAGAGAGTTAAGTGCCCCAAGCTTCTGGAAAGATATTTTTGTTTTTCAGAAGTAGTTCTGCAGAAATTGTTTAGAAATTATTGTACGTCAAATAACATCAAAAGTGTTGATTTCAGAAGATGGAAACAAAGAGATTTCGCTTAGCTAATGCTTACTGATAGACTAGATGGAGAGCCTGGTGCCACTTTCTATGGACTCGATTTGCTTCTCTCCCCCGAGTAAGGAGGGTCTCATTTTAAAAAAAAGTCAGAGCAATAGATTCCATAGTCGCAGTCCTTCCTCCATCAAAAGGGTCTTTGGTTTGGAGTTATTCCCATTAGGCTGCTTTCTCGAGTGTTGTTCGAGCTACTTCGTAACCTCTCCTTCAAGGATAGAAGCTAGAAGAATCAGTTAGGTGTTTGGCCTATAATTATAGAAGTGCTTCTGAGAAACAGAAACGTTTCATGTTTGGCCAATATTTATGCAAATTTACTAGAATATTCTTTTTAATAAATTTAAAACTATTTAAAATATTCTTTTCTATCATATGTTTCTAAAAATTAGTATATCTTTACAATTTAATATTTTTTAAAAAAAATTATTTAATTGCTACATTTAATCAAAAAATAATATTATATTGTACATAAGAAATGTAACGACAATATGATAGTCAATGACTCAAATATGTCCAAAACTACCCCGCCCTACCCACACCTACCCCACATCATCCTCAAATTTCTATGTCATATTTTTTTACTTTTATAAAATATGAATTTTTTTCTTCCCTCTTACCCCCCCTCCCTACCCCCAACCCCACCCTGTTTCCCTACTTCATCCTCAAATTTCTATTTCATATCTTTTGTTACTTTTATAAAAAATTATTGAAAATATACAAAAATCTTACCCCCTACCCCCACCCCCACCCCATTGCCCTACCGTTATACCTCGTGTTTTTAAGACGATAATTAAGAAAGTCATTAAGAATAAAGGTTCGGATTTTTGGAAATTAAGTATATTCGTTCATGCTAATACAGAATAATTTTGGTAATAACGAATGTGACGCCGGAAAATTCTTTAAGGATAGTTGTTTATATCTATATCCCGTTATGAATTAGCAATGTATGTGAGTTACGACAATGAGAATACGAGACCTTATGAAATTTCTGGGAATTAAAGGAAACGGGAGTAAGATTAGAAGAGGTGGAGCATAAGTTTAATTATTACTTGAGGGTTAACTAAGTGTAACGCCCCGAACCCGGGCCCGTTACTGGTGCCTTACCCCGGGCACCCTAGTGATACAACATCAGAGAAAACCAGCGGAAAATAAAACATGAATCATGAAACAAGAGATATAATAAATAAACAAAGCAACCAAAACAATGCTTTCAAGATATACATAAAACCCGAATAGCTTTAATCCTTTTACAACCCCGCCTACAACAGCTTCTGGCTGCACTTAAGATTTACAATGACTATGACGGACAGTGGCCCCGCCATACCCCGAATGTACAAGAACCTACAACTCGTGGAACACATACCAAAAGATAAGCCTCCGAGAAACGGAGCTTCCCAAAACGCTGAATCGAGATCCTAAGAGCGAGGATCCACGATCGATGTACTCTACTCGCAGATGAACGCAGCTTCGGGCGAGGTCGATAACAGTACTAAGTATGTGAAATCACAACATCAGAATGAAATCATAATAGCTTAAAAAGCGGGAGACATGTATGATAACCAAAATACAAGACGCAACATAAAAATAGCCAAGTCGGGGACTCACGCCAAAGTCACCACTAAATATAACTATGGGTCTCACGCCCATACATCCATCATGTTCGCGTCACGGCCGCGTGCCCCGAATATCGCCTCTGTAGACATGTCCATGATGCAACAATAATAACAAGGCCGCACGCCACATGCCCCGGACATCGTGACGGCAGTATACGCCCATGTAACCTCAATAACAATATATCGGGTGGTCAACCCGCCGCACGGCCACACGCCCCTCATCGTGACGGCAGACACGCCCATGTTGCAAATAACCATGTATCGGTAATCAACCCGCCGCACGCCGCACGCCCTTAATCGCGACGGTAGACACGCCCATGTGATATCAACAACAAGACAAGAATCAAAATGGAAACATACCCGGAATTCTCCATCACCGCCAAAGACGCCCCAAGAAGTTCTCAATAAGTCAACCTCTATCGAGAGACGCCAGAATACGTAAATACCACACTTGTACAACAAAGGCTATCATCACAAGATAGGCAAGTTTCACAACAACAAGCATAGGTAAGTTTCACAACAACAAGCATAGGCAAGTTTCACAACAACAAGCATAAAGTTTCACAACAACACAAAGTACTTCCATTTATACCAAAGTCCGGGTTTTAACCCCAAAGTACTACATACGTTAAGTTCTTTTAAAAGAGATCCATTACTTTTATAAAAGTCACCCGATACCGTAGTATTAGAATGACCAACCCACATTCCTTTTCAAAAATCAAGTAACAACATTCTTTTCCTAAGTTCCGGTTGCTAGTTTCATTACTCAAGCTTCTCATTTTCAAATGGTTTCATAGTTCCCAAACTTAATCACTTGATTCCTTTTAGAACAATCGAGTAATATATGTCTCACGTGAGAGTAGGTTATTCTTGTTTACAACATTCTTATTACCATGACCATGATCTAGAAAATGTATATCATTTTGTCTCATCTTAGTTTCTATGCGGATGGAGGCTTCACTGGTTTTAATACAATTCATCATTATTCAATACATTTTCCTTTATTAACGCTTGCGTTGGTCCTCGATACACATTCGATTTCAAATCAAGAAACATTATCCCTTTAAATAACACCAAGTACTCATTACTCACGAATGAGGTTTCTCACAAACATTCACATTAGAACAAATAAGTTAAGTCTCTTATCTCATAAGATCAAGTCTCTTAACTTCTAACATCAGTAAACCATTTTCTTTACCTCTTAAGACATTATACCTAACACCCCATAAAGCTTAGTATAACTCTTTTTAAAACCTTTTAAAACCAAGTGTTACTCTCCCTTCAAAACGATTTATAAATCTTTTGAAATACATCAAGTCCTTTATTATAACAAGCCAGTTATAATTCTCATCAGTTACCTTTTTTAAAACCACAAAATATTTTCTTACCTACATAAAGCTGTTATAACCAACTTCCCATAAAGCCGTTATAACACTTTATGTTTTAAGAACAATCAAACATAGTTAACACATGTACGTCTACCGTACTTACATAGTTCACACATATCATGCTAGAAGAGATAGGAAGAGGTTCACATACCTCGCGACGATTATCGACAATAAGCAAAAAGCTCCAAGTACTACAACCTTGCTAGCCCTTTCCACTCCTCGAGTAGAATACGCTACTCTTAGTACTTTCACCTATAAAGGTCACAAACGTCTATTAACCCCAAAACACAAGTTTCTATCTTTCTACGTAAAAATTGAAGATTTCCCGCAACAACAGAAATCTCCTCCTCTATCGAGGCCGCCACCAAGCCAACCAGGGGGTTTACACGCCTAACCGGACGCTGCATACAATTCTACTACACAAGACACAAGTTCATCAGAATACACCCTATGTAATTACAGATTCACTACCAGATTCTTCAGCTTAAGTCAAAAGACATTGCCAACTAACTACGCTCAAGACTATATATAGTATACTTCAACTATATAATCAACAACATGCAATTTCCAATCACAATCAAGGATGAGTGTTTACCTCGATAAGCCCAAAATTATCCAAGTATAAAGTCGATCCCGAGCAACGCTTAGCTCCTACTCCGAGTGCTCCAATCCGCTCCAAACAACCCTTAAGTTCTAACTAACTTCTACTCCAAAACTTCAACCAACAATGAAGATTTTCCTTGTGGTTTCGGTTTGAGACTAAAAAGGTAGTATTTCTGCTCTACGATGAGGTAACTTTGAATATAACAAGGTATAAGGCCAAGGTATTTTGGGCATTATAACAATACAGAGAGTATTTCTATACCACAACAAGGGTATTATACGAAAGTAACTAGTTAGTGGTACCCCACTACCAGACACCACAAGTGGAGTGGAGACCTCTCGCCAAAGGCCACTAGGAGGGGAGGGAGAGAGGCTAAGGACGAGAGCCACAAGAGGAGGAGGATTTCAAGACTTGGAAACATTTGTGGACGAATGAAGTCTTCAAGCTTAGTGGTATTTATAGCAAAACCAAAGCCAACCAATGGCCAAGATCAAGCCATGTGCAAGGCAAGTGTAAGGCCAAGATCAAGCCAAGTGCACCCACAAAACACTCCACAAAACACTCCACAAAACAAGCCACAAAGCAAGGCACAAAAGAGGAGCCAATCGCCAAGGCCAACCAAGGCCTCGACGCCCAAATCGTCCAAGCCAACCTATCAGATTCAATGCGAGGTGACACACGCCACCCTCCCGCTGGTCCAAAATGTTTCGCCTCTAAAATCCGCAAAATAATAAATGACATAGCCGAATTTTCCTACGAAAGTCGTGGGAAACGCTTCGCCGAAAACGACTTAATCGCACTGTGCCCAAATTTCGAATCCAATGCCTATCTTAAGGCTCAAATTTCAGACGACGCCCATACGCATATACTGAAAACGGGTATAACATTCTCCTCCTTAGAAACATTCGCCCGAATGTTCCTTCTCAAGTCTCAACACAAACACGCGCTAGTATAGCCTTCATCGCTATACGCACGAAACGATCATGCCACACCGCCATAAAAATAACAAACGCACCAATACTTAAACCCAAGTCAACGAGGAAATACCTCTAATCATCACAAAACCCCACCCGAGGTCTAAAATATACTCCTTCACACCTTCATTTCACAAAAGAAACGATCATACACGCTCACTTTCCCTATCTCATTGCACTTTCTCAACACTCAAACTCTTTCTAGTATCCGCACTACACTTCCGCCAACGCTCGCTTTCCAACCTCGAGTCACTACCTCCAAACTTGGTCATCTCACTAATCTCGATTTCTAAGGCCATTCCCGCCTTCACGAACTGATTCGTCGAACGATTCACGAACTCATACGATGGCCATCTAAACTGGGCCTAGCACTCGTGACTTCGCCACCGCGACCACCCAGGTGACCCTTCCTCGAACGGACGCGGGTTGGCCCGCAACATGGCCCCAACCCGACCCATCAGCGCCAACTCTCTAATTTCGATCCGAACAATCTTATTTATACAGTCATAAAGCTACCACCTCCATTCCACACTACCTGTGACTTACCCTTTTCACTAACTGTGTTTCTAAATCACATTTTAGCACAAAGCTATCCAAACATATCATTAAACACATCAACAACATCAATACACACAAAACTCTGAGGGTTAAGGATATACTCAAACTAGGCGGTTCAAGGACCGCTAAAACTGGCACTTCCACCGCGACTTACCGCGTGGCCCGCAATCGCTTCTAGTAGTCAGGCTATCCTACCGCTACCCCGCCTGACAGCCTCGCCATATGGCCTTGTTGGCGCAAGAATAACAAGCTCCTCGTACTACGACACTCCCGAAACGCGGTCTACCACATCGACACACCGAGGTAGGTGATCGATCCGCCAACACCCTACTCCTCGAACATTCAAACCTGGGAGCCCCGACCGCTTCCTCAATATCCTGCGGTCCCGGCCGCGGAGGACCACTCTGCAATGGCGAGGTACATAACTAGTCTGGCCGAGGCGGTCCGCCTCTAAAGTCGCTAAAATATCCGGCCTTGGCGCCTTCTTCTCGAAAGCGTCCACCTGCCGATCTTCGCGCCTCGCACTCCAAGTGCATGAGCTCGAACGCGGCAATGTCCATGCCCTGAAGAGAAACACCAACAACTCTCTAGGTAATCATCGAGCCCCGTAATATATCGGTGCACTCGATCCTCCATACTAGCTACTAATGCGGAACATACCGCCAATGAGTCGAACTCACATTGTACTCAGACGCTCGTTCGCCTCAACATTAAAAATTTGTCACCGAGCCCTCCTCATTTGTGGAGGCAAGAAATGTGCGGAAGGCCCCAAAACTCGCCCCAAACGGCCGGAAGTCATGCTCTCCCGAAAGCTCCCACGAGTCAAACCAATCGATGCGGTATCACGCACCGACGCGAACTAAATGTCACGCACTTCGGTCAAGCCTCGATCACCCGCACGATCCTCTTCAGAATCGACGGATGAACTTCGGATCATCCTCCGGCCTCGACCAGAAACTCAAAGCGCTACAACTAAGGAAATCCCGTAGCCTCAAACTATTCGCCGCGCACTACAGCGCCTGGGCTGAATCGAATCGCTACGCCCAAATATCTCTCATATCGCCACAACTCGCCAATAATCGCTATCTCTTAGCGACCCATCTCCCGCTTCGCATCGTGGACTGAGGCTCGTATCAGAGTCTCAGCAGCCATCGCCGCGCTTAAAACTGGCCGGCGGTGTCGCAAAACTCGCCGCTCAAGCACTACTCGTGTTCGACCGCTCGCGCTCGCACTCTGAAACCCACTAGCGCCTCCCTACGCTTTGCCCTTCGGGCCTGGTTGCTTTCGCAGAGGCATAATCGTAAAACGAAACACGCCGGAGGGCCCAACTTACAACACGGCTCTAAGGCACGATCTCGTAATGAGAAGAATGGAAACCAATCCTAAATGTCCTATAGCCTCCTGATTATAGATGTGGTGCACAACACACCGATAATCAAGACTTACTGTACACGGTGCAGAGACACTTTCCGAGGATTAATCGCTCGATACCACTTTGTAACGCCCGAACTCGCCCATCGTGCCTTACCCTGCACCCTAGTGATACAACATCGAGAAAACCGGAAAATAAAACATGAATCATGAAACAAGAGATATAATAAATAAACAAAGCAACCAAAACAGCTTGCCTTCAAGATATACATAAAACCCAACAGCTTTAATCTTTTACAACCCTCGCCACAACAGCTTCTGCACTTAAGATTTATAATGACTATGACGGACAGGCCCCGCCATACCCCAATGTACAAGAACCTACAACTCAGGAACACATACTAAAAGATAAGCCTCCGAGAAACGGAGCTTCCTAAAACGCCAACCGAGATCCAAGAGCGAGGATCCACGACCGATGTACTTACTGCAGATTGAACGCAGCCTCGGGCGAGGTCAAGACAACAGTACTAAGTATGTGAAATCACAACATCAGAATGAAATCATAATAGCTTAAAAGCAGGAGACATGTATGATAACCAAAATACAAGACGCAACATAAAAATACCAAGTCGTGGACTCACGCCTCAAAGTCACCACTAAATATAACTATGGGTCTCACGCCCATACATCCATCATGTTCGCATCACGGCCGCATGCCCCATCGCTTCTGTAGACATGTCCATGATGCAACAATAATAAGCGCCGCACGGCCACACGCCGGACATCGCGACGGTAGACATGCCCATGTAACCTCAATAACAATATATGGGTGGTCAACCCCGCCGCACGCCACATGCCCCGGAATCTCAGACGGTAGACACGCCCACGTTGCGCAATAACCATGTATCGTAATCAACCCGCCGCACGGCCGCACGCCTAATATCAGACGGCAGATACGCCCATGTGATATCAACAACAAGACAAGAATCAAAATGGAAACATACCCGTGGAATTCTCCATCACCGCCAAAGACGCCCCAAGAAGTTCTCAACAAGTCAACCTACTTATCGAGACGCCAGAATACGTAAATACCACACTTGTACAACAAAGGCTATCATCACAAGATAGGCAAGTTTCACAACAACAAGCATAGCAAGTTTCACAACAACAAGCATAGGCAAGTTTCACAACAACAAGCATAGGCAAGTTTCACAACAACACAAAGTACTTCCATTTATACCAAAGTCCTGCTTTAACCCCAAAGTACTACATACGTTAAGTTCTTTTAAAAGAGATCCATTACTTTTATAAAAGTCACCCGATACCCGTAGTATTAGAATGACTAACCCACATTCCTTTTCAAAAATCAAGTAACAACATTCTTTCCTAAGTTCCAGCTTTGCCTAGTTTCAATTACTCAAGCTTCTCATTTTCAAATGGTTTCATAGTTCCCAAACTTAATCACTTGATTCCTTTTTAGAACAATCGAGTAATATATGTCTCACGCGAGAGTAGAGTTATTCTTGTTTACAACATTCTTATTACATGCATGATCTAGAAAATGTATATCATTTTGTCTCATCTTAGTTTCTATGCAGATGGAGGCTTCTACTGGTTTTAATACAATTCATCATTATTCAATACATTTTCCTTTATTAACGCTGCAGTGGTCTGTCGATACACATTCTGATTTCCGAAATCAGTAAAACATTATCCCTTTAAATAACACCAAGTACTCATTACTCACGAATGAGGTTTCTCACAAACATTCACATTAGAACAAATAAGTTAAGTCTCTTATCTCATAAGATCAAGTCTCTTAACTTCTAACATCAGTAAACCATTTTCTTTACCTCTTAAGACATTATACCTAACACCCCATAAAGCTTAGTATAACTCTTTTTAAAACCTTTTAAAACCAAGTGTTACTCTCCCTTCAAAACGATTTATAAATCTTTTGAAATACATCAAGTCCTTTATTATAACAAGCCAGTTATAATTCTCATCAGTTACCTTTTTTAAAACCACAAAATATTTTCTTACCTACATAAAGCTGTTATAACCAACTTCCCATAAAGCCGTTATAACACTTTATGTTTTAAGAACAATCAAACATAGTTAACACATGTACGTCTACCGTACTTACATAGTTCACACATATCATGCTAGAAGAGATAGGAAGAGGTTCACATACCTCGCGACGATTATCGACAATAAGCAAAAAGCTCCAAGTACTACAACTTGCTAAATTTCTTTCCACTCCTCGAGTAGAATACGCTACTCTTAGTACTTTCACCTATAAAGGTCACAAACGCCTATTAACCCCAAAACACAAGTTTCTATCTTTCTACGTAAAATTCAGAAGACCTCCCCGCAACAGAAATCTCCTCCTCTATCGAGGCCGCCACCAAGCCAACCGGGGGTTTTACACGCCTAACCTGACGCTGCATAATTCTACTACACAAGACACAAGTTCATCAGAATACACCCATGTAATTACAAGTACTACCAGATTCTTCAGGCTTAAGTCAAAAGACATTGCCAACTAACTACGTTCAGTACTATATATAGTATACTTCAACTATATAATCAACAACATGCAATTTCCAATCACAATTGAAGGACAGTAGTGTTTACCTCGATAAGCCCAAAATTATCCAAGTATAAAGTCGATCCTGAGCAACGCTTAGCTCCTACTCCGAGTGCTCCAATCCGCTCCAAACAACCCTTAGAAGTTCTAACCAACTTCTACTCCAAAACTTCAACCAACAATGAAGATTTTCCTTAGGGTTTCGGTTTGAGACTAAAAGGTAGTATTTCTGCTCTACGATAGAGGTAACTTTTGGAATATAACAAGGTATAAGGCCAAGGTATTTTGGGCATTATAACAATACTAGAGAGTATTTCTATACCACAACAAGGGTATTATACGAAAGTAACTAGGCTAGTGGTACCCCACTAGCTAGACACCACAAGGGGAGGGAGACCTCTCGGCCAAAGGCCACTAGGAGGGGGAAGGAGAGAGGCTAAGGACGAGAGCCACAAGAGGGAGGGAGGATTTCAAGACTTGGAAACATTTGTGGATGAATGAAGTCTTCAAGCTTAGTGGTATTTATAGCAAAACCAAAAGCCAACCAATGGCCAAGATCAAGCCATGTGCAAGGCAAGTGTAAGGCCAAGATCAAGCCAAGTGCACCCACAAAACACTCCACAAAACACTCCACAAAACAAGTCACAAAGCAAGGCACAAAAGAGGAGCCAATCGGCCAAGGCCAACCAAGGCCTCTGACGCCCAAATCGCCCAAGCCAACCCATCAGATTCAATGTGAGGTGACACACGCCACCTCCCGCTGGTCCAAAATGTTTCGCCTCTCGGAAAAATCCGCAAAAATAATAAATGACATAGCCGAATTTTCCTACGAAAGTCGTGGAAACGCTTCGCCGAAAACGACTTAATCGCACTTGTGCTCAAATTTCGAATCCAATGCCTATCTTAAGGCTCAAATTTCAGACGACGCCCATACGCATATACTGAAAACGGTATAACATTCTCCTCTTAGAAACATTCGCCCCGAATGTTCCTTCTCAAGTCTCAACACAAACACGCGCTTAGTATAGCCTTCATCGCTATACGCACGAAACGATCATGCCACACCGCCATAAAAATAACAAACGCACTCAATACTTAAACCCAAGTCAACGAGGAAATACCTCTAATCATCACAAAACCCCTTACCCGAGGTCTAAAATATACTCCTTCACACCTTCATTTCACAAAAGAAACGATCATACACGCTCACTTTCCCCATCTCATTGCACTTTCTCGAACACTCAAACTCTTTCTAGTATCCGCATCACACTTCCGCCAACGCTTCGTTTCCAACCCTCGAGTCACTACTCCAAACTTGGTCATCTCACTAATCTCGATTTCCTAAGGCCATTCCCGCCTTCACGAATCGATTCTCGCCGAACGATCCACGAACTCATACGATGGCCATCTAAACTGGGCCTAGCACCTCGTGACTCGCCACCGGGCGACCACCCAGAGTGACCTTCCTCGAACGGACGCTGGTTGGCCCGCAACATGGCCCCAACCCGACCCATCGTAGCGCCAACTCTCTAATTTCGATCCGAACAATCTTACTATACAGCGCAAAGCTACCACCTCCATTCCACACTACCTGTGACTTACCCTTTTCACTAACTGTGTTTCTAAATCACATTTTAGCACAAAGCTATCCAAACATATCATTAAACACATCAACAACATCAATACACACAAAACTCTGTAGGTTAAGGATATACTCAAACTAGCGCTCAAGGACCGCTAAAATCGGCACTTCCACCGCGACTTACCGTGGCTCGCAATCGCCTAGTAGTCAGGCTATCCTACCAGCGCTACCGTCGGCCTCTCGCCATATGGCCTTGTTGGCCGCAAGAATAACAAGCTCCTCGTACTACGACACTCCCAAATGCGGTCTACCATCGACCACACCGGTGAGGTAGGTGATCGATCCGCCAACACCCTACTCCCGAACATCCAAACTCGGAGCCCCGACCGCTTCCCGAATATCCTGGCGTCCCGGCGCGGAGGATCACTCGCAATGGCGAGGTACATAACTAGTCTCACGAGGCGGTCCGCTCTAAAGTCGCCAAAATATCCGCCGCCTTGGCCTTCTTCTCACAAAGCGGTCCACCTGCCGACCGCGCCTCGCACCCAAGTGCATGAGCTCGAACGCGGCAATGTCCATGCCTACCAAGAGAAACACCAACAACTCGCTAGGTAATCATCGAGCCTCAGAATATATCGGTGCACTCGATCCTCCATACTAGCTACTAATGCGGAACATACCGCCAATGAGTCGAACTCCACATTGTACTCCCGAATCAGACGCTTCGCCTCAACATCAAAAATCTGTTTACCGAGCCCTCCTCATTTGTGAGGCAAGAAATGTGCCGAAGGCCCCCGAAACTCGTCCCAAACTACCGGAAGTGCATGCTCTCCCGAAAGCTCCCACGAGTCAAACCATCGATCGCGGTATCACGCACCGATGCGAACCAAATGTCACGCACTCGGTCTCAAGCTCGATCACCCGTGACGATCTCTTCAGAATCGACGGATGAACTCGCGATCATCCTCCGCCGACCAGAAAACTCAAAGCGGGCTACAACTAAGGAAATCCCGTAGCCTCAAACTATTCGCCTCGGGTGCACTACAGCGCCGCTGAATCGAATCGCTACGCCCACTTATCTCATATCCGCCACAACTCGCCAATAATCGCCATCTCTCAGGACCCATCTCCCGCCTGCATCGGACCTGAGGCTCGCATCAGAGTCTCGCAGCCCATCGCCGCGCTAAACTCGCTGTGCCGGCGGTGTCGCAAAACTCGCCGTCGAAGCACTACTCGTGATCGACCGCTCGCGCTCGCATTTCTCGAAACCCACTAGCAGCCTCCTCGCCGCTTGCCTTCGGGCCTCGTTGCCTTCGCAGGCATAATCGTAAAACGAACACGCCGCAGGGCCCAACTTACAACATACGCTCTAAGGCACGATCTCGTAATGAGAAGAATGGAAACTAATCCTAAATGTCCTATAGCCTCGATTATAGATGTGGTGCACAACACACCGATAATCAAGACTTACTAGACACGGTCAGAGACACTTTCCGAGGATTAATCGCTCGATACCACTTTGTAACGCCCCAACCTGCCCGCATCGTGCCTTACCCCGCACCCTAGTGATACAACATCGAGAAAACCAGCTAAAATAAAACATGAATCATGAAACAAGAGATATAATAAATAAACAGTGGCCAACCAAAATAGCCGCTTTCAAGATATACATAAAACCCAACAGCTTTAATCCTTTTACAACCTCGCCACAAGCTTCTATGCACTTAAGATTTACAATGACTATGACGGATTGGGCCCGCCATACCCTCAATGTACAAGAACCTACAACTCAGTGGAACACATACTAAAAGATAAGCCTCCGAGAAACGGAGCTTCCCAAAACGCTCAATCGAGATCCTAAGAGCGAGGATCCACGATCGATGTATTTACTGCAGATGAACGCACCTCGGGCGAGGTCGCATAACAGTACTAAGTATGTGAAATCACAACATCAGAATGAAATCATAATAGCTTAAAAAGCGTGAGACATGTATGATAACCAAAATACAAGACGCAACATAAAATACCAAGTCGTGACTCACGCCTCAAAGTCACCACTAAATATAACTACGGGTCTCACGCCCATACATCCATCATGTTCGTGATCATGCCGCATGCCCCTAATATCGCCGCTGTAGACATGTCCATGATGCAACACACAATAAGCGCCGCACGGCCACGCCCGGACATCGTGACGGTAGATATGCCCATGTAACCTCAATAACAATATATCGTGGTCAACCCCGCCAGACGGCCACATGCCCCGGACATCGCAGACGGCAGACACGCCCATGTTGCGCATAACCATGTATCGGTAATCAACTCGCCGCACGGCCGCATGCCCCTGACATCGTGACGGTAGATACGCCCATGTGATATCAACAACAAGACAAGAATCAAAATGGAAACATACCCGGAATTCTCCATCACCGCCAAAGACGCCCCGCAAGTTCTCAACAAGTCAACCGCCTCTATCGAGAGACGCAGAATACGTAAATACCACACTTGTACAACAAAGGCTATCATCACAAGATAGGCAAGTTTCACAACAACAAGCATAGGCAAGTTTCACAACAACAAGCATAGGCAAGTTTCACAACAACAAGCATAGCAAGTTTCACAACAACACAAAGTACTTCCATTTATACCAAAGTCCGGTTTTTAACCCCAAAGTACTACATACGTTAAGTTCTTTTAAAAGAGATCCATTACTTTATAAAAGTCACCCGATAATTCGTAGTATTAGAATGACCAACCCACATTCCTTTTCAAAAATCAAGTAACAACATTCTTTTCCTAAGTTTCAGTTTGCCTAGTTTCAATTACTCAAGCTTCTCATTTTCAAATGGTTTCATAGTTCCCAAACTTAATCACTGATTCCTTTTTAGAACAATTGAGTAATATATGTCTCACGTGAGAGTAGGTTATTCTTGTTTACAACATTCTTATTACCGCAGCCATGATCTAGAAAATGTATATCATTTTGTCTCATCTTAGTTTCTATGCAGATGGAGGCTTCTACTGGTTTTAATACAATTCATCATTATTCAATACATTTTCCTTTATTAACGCTGCAGTGGTCTGTCGATACACATTCTGATTTCAAATCAAGAAACATTATCCCTTTAAATAACACCAAGTACTCATTACTCACGAATGAGGTTTCTCACAAACATTCACATTAGAACAAATAAGTTAAGTCTCTTATCTCATAAGATCAAGTCTCTTAACTTCTAACATCAGTAAACCATTTTCTTTACCTCTTAAGACATTATACCTAACACCCCATAAAGCTTAGTATAACTCTTTTTAAAACCTTTTAAAACCAAGTGTTACTCTCCCTTCAAAACGATTTATAAATCTTTTGAAATACATCAAGTCCTTTATTATAACAAGCCGCTTATAATTCTCATCGCCACCTTTTTAAAACCACAAAGTATTTTCTTACCTACATAAAGCTGTTATAACCAACTTCCCATAAAGCCGTTATAACACTTTATGTTTTAAGAACAATCAAACATAGTTAACACGTACGCTCACCGCACTTACATAGTTCACACATATCATGCTAGAAGAGATAGGAAGAGGTTCACATACCTCGCGACGATTATCGACAATAAGCAAAAGCTCCAAGTACTACAACCTTGCTAGCCCTTTCCACTCTCGAGTAATACGCTACTCTTAGTACTTTCACCTATAAAGGTCACAAACGCCTATTAACCCCAAAACACAAGTTTCTATCTTTCTACGTAAAATTCAAAGACTCTCCCCGCAACAACAGAAATCTCCTCCTCTATCGAGGCCTGCCACCAAGCCAACCAGGGGGGGGTTTTTTTACACGTCTAACCGGACGCGTACAATTCTACTACACAAGACACAAGTTCATCAGAATACACCCTATGTAATTACAGCACTACGTCAGATTCTTCAGCTTAAGTCAAAAGACATTGCCAACTAACTACGCTCAAGACTATATATATTATACTTCAACTATTTAATCAACAACATGCAATTTCCAATCACAATCTAAGGACAGTAGTGTTTACCTCGATAAGCCCAAAATTATCCACGTATAAAGTCGATCCTGAGCAACGCTTAGCTCCTACTCCGAGTGCTCCAATCCGCCTCCAAACAACCCTTAGAAGTTCTAACTAACTTCTACTCCAAAACTTCAACCAACAATGAAGATTTTCCTGTGGTTTCGGTTTGAGACTAAAAGGTAGTATTTCTGCTCTACGATAGAGGTAACTTTGGAATATAACAAGGTATAAGGCCAAGGTATTTGGGCATTATAACAATACTAGAGAGTATTTCTATACCACAACAAGGGTATTATACAAAGTAACTAGCAGTGGTACCCCACTGCTAGACACCACAAGGGAGTGGAGACCTCTCGCCAAAGGCCACTAGGAGTGGAGGAGAGAGGCTAAGGACGAGAGCCACAAGAGGAGGAGGGATTTCAAGACTTGGAAACATTTGTGGATGAATGAAGTCTTCAAGCTTGGTGGTATTTATAGCAAAACCAAAAGCCAACCAACGGCCAAGATCAAGCCATGTGCAAGGCAAGTGTAAGGCCAAGATCAAGCCAAGTGCACCCACAAAACACTCCACAAAACACTCCACAAAACAAGCCACAAAGCAAGGCACAAAAGAGGAGCCAATCGCCAAGGCCAACCAAGGCTCTGACGCCCAAATCGTCCAAGCCAACCCATCAGATTCAATGCAGGTGACACATGTCACCCTCCCGCTGGTCCAAAATGTTTCGCCTCTAAAAATCCGCAAAAATAATAAATGACATAGCCGAATTTTCCTACGAAAGCCGTGGAAACGCTTCGCCGAAAACGACTTAATCGCACTTGTGCCCAAATTTCAATCCAATGCCTATCTTAAGGCTCAAA
Organism: Przewalskia tangutica; assembly: GCA_029844215.1. Classification (NCBI taxonomy): domain Eukaryota; kingdom Viridiplantae; phylum Streptophyta; class Magnoliopsida; order Solanales; family Solanaceae; genus Przewalskia; species Przewalskia tangutica. The sequence goes on from CM056718.1 coordinate 115,262,004, forward strand.
TTTCAGACGCACGCCCATACGCATATACTCGAAAACGGTATAACATTCTCCTCCTTAGAAACATTCGTCCCGAATGTTCCTTCTCAAGTCTCAACACAAACACGCGCTTAGTATAGCCTTCATCGCTTATACGCACGAAACGATCATGCCACACCCGCCATAAAAATAACAAACGCACCAATACTTAAACCCAAGTCAACGAGGAAATACTCTAATCATCACAAAACCCTTACCCGAGGTCTAAAATATACTCCCTTCACACCTTCATTTCACAAAAGAAACGATCATACACGCTCACTTTTCCCTATCTCATTGCACTTTCTCGAACACTCAAACTCTTTCTAGTATCCGCACTACACTTCCGCCAACGCTCGCTTTCCAACCTCGAGTCACTACCTCCAAACTTGGTCATCTCACTAATCTCGATTTCCCTAAGGCCATTCCCGCCTTCACGAATCGATTCTCGTCGAACGATCCACGAACTCATACGATGGCCATCTAAACTGGGCCTAGCACTGCGTGACTCGCCACCGCGGACCACCCGTAGCTGACCTTCCTCGAACGGACGCGGTTGGCCCGCAACATGGCCCCAACCCGACCCATCGTAGCGCCAACTCTCTAATTTCGATCCGAACAATCTTTTCTACAGTCATGAAAGCTACCACTCCATTCCACACTACCTGGACTTACCCTTTTCACTAACTGTGTTTCTAAATCACATTTTAGCACAAAGCTATCCAAACATATCATTAAACACATCAACAACATCAATACACACAAAACTCTGTAGGTTAAGGATATACCAAACTAGCGGTTCAAGGACCGCTAAAATGGCACTTCCACCGCGACTTACCGTGGCCCGCAATCGCCTAGTAGTTCAGGCTATCCTACCAGCTACTCGCTTCGGACAGTCTCGTCATATGGCCTTGTTGCCGCAAGAATAACAAGCTCCTCGTACTACGACACTTCAAACGCGGTCTACTACATCGACCACACCGGTAGGGTGATCGATCCGCCAACACCCTACTCCTCGAACATCCAAACTCCGGGAGCCCCGACCGCCCCAATATCCTGGCGGTCCCGGCGTCGCGGAGACCACTCAGAATGGCGAGGTACATAACTAGTTCGCCGAGGCGGTCCGCCTAAAGTCGCCAAAATATCCGCCGCTCGGCCTTCTTCTCGCCGAAAGCCGTCCACCTGCCGATCTTCGCGCTCGCACCCAAGTGCATGAGCTCGAACGCGGCAATGTCCATGCCCTACCAAGAGAAACACCAACAACTTCTCGCTAGGTAATCATCGAGCCTCAGAACATACTTCCGCACTCGATCCTCCATACTAGCTACTAACGCGGAACATACCGCCAATGAGTCGAACTCCACATTGTACTCCCAATCAGACGCCTGCTCGCCTCAACATCAAAAATCTTACCGAGCCCTCCTCATTTGCGAGGCAAGAAATGTGCGCGAAGGCCCCAAAACTCATCCCAAACTACCGGAAGTGCATGCTCTCCCGAAAGCTCCCACGAAGTCAAACCAATCGATCGCGTATCACGCACCGACGCGAACCAAATGTCACGCACTCATCAAGCCTTGATCACCCGCACGATCCTTCTCAGAATCGACGGATGAACTCGCGGATCATCCTCCGCCGACCAGAAACTCAAAGTGCTACAACTAAGGAAATCCCGTAGCCTCAAACTATTCGCCTGCGCACTACAAAGCCGCTGAATCGAATCGCTACGCCCAAATTTATCTCATATCTCGCCACAACCTCGCCAATAATCGCCATCTCTCGCGACCCATCTCCCGCTTGCATCGGGACCGAGGCTCGTATCAGAGTCTCAGCAGCCATCGCCGCGCTCTAAACTCGCTGGTGCCGGGCGTGTCGCAAAACTCGCTTCAAGCACTACTCGTATCGACCGCTCGCGCTCGCATTCTCAAACCCACTAGCAGCGCTCGGCCGCTTGCCCTTCGGGCCCCGTTTTCGCAGAGGCATAATCGTAAAAACGAAACACGCCGTAGGCCCAACTTACAACACCTTCTAAGGCACGATCTCGTAATGAGAAGAATGGAAACTAATCCTAAATGTCCTATAGCCTCGACATAGATGTGGTGCACAACACACCGATAATCAAGACTTACTAGACACGGTCAGACACTTTCCGAGGATTAATCGCCCGATACCACTTTGTAACGCCCAACCCGCCCGCATCGTGCCTTACCCCGCACCCTAGTGATACAACATCGAGAAAACCAATGAAAATAAAACATGAATCATGAAACAAGAGATATAATAAATAAACAAAGCAACCAAAATAGCTTTTCAAGATATACATAAAACCCGAATGCTTTAATCCTTTTACAACCCCGCCCACAAGCTTCTACGCACTTAAGATTTACAATGACTATGACGGACAGGCCCCGCCATACCCCGAATGTACAAGAACCTACAACTCGTGGAACACATACTAAAAGATAAGCCTCCGAGAAACGGAGCTTTCCCAAAACGCTGAATCGAGATCCTAAGAGCGAGGATCCACGATCGATGTATTCTACTCGCGCAGATTGAACGCATTTCAAGGAGGTCAAGATAACAGTACCAAGTATGTGAAATCACAACATCAGAATGAAATCATAATAGCTTAAAAAGCGGGAGACATGTATGATAACCAAAATACAAAGACGCAACATAAAAATAATAAGTCGTGGACTCACGCCTCAAAGTCACCACTCAAATATAACTATGGGTCTCACGCCCATACATCCATCATGTTCGCATCACGGCCGCATGCCCCTAACATCGCTTCTGCAGACATGTCCATGATGCAACACATAATAAGGCCGCACGGCCACACGCCGAATATCGTGACGGTGTAGACATGCCCATGTAACCTCAATAACAATATATCATGGTCAACCGCCGCACGTACACGCCTCGAATCAGCATCGGTGTAGACACGCCCATGTTGCGCATAACCATGTATCGGTAATCAACCCGCCGCACGGCCGCACGCCCGAATATCGTGACGCAGACGGTAGACACGCCCATGTGATATCAACAACAAGACAAGAATCAAAATGGAAACATACCCGTGGAATTCTCCATCACCGCCAAAGACGCCCCGAAGTTCTCAACAAGTCAACCGCCTTCTATCGAGACGCCAGAATACGTAAATACCACACTTGTACAACAAAGGCTATCATCACAAGCATAGGCAAGTTTCACAACAACAAGCATAGGCAAGTTTCACAACAACAAGCATAGGCAAGTTTCACAACAACAAGCATAGGCAAGTTTCACAACAACACAAAGTACTTCCATTTATACCAAAGTCCGGGTTTTTAACCCCAAAGTACTACATACTACATACGTTAAGTTCTTTTAAAAGAGATCCATTACTTTTATAAAAGTCACCCGATACCCGTAGTATTAGAATGACCAACCCACATTCCTTTTCAAAAATCAAGTAACAACATTCTTTTCCTAAGTTCCAGTTTGCCTAGTTTCAATTACTCAAGCTTCTCATTTTCAAATGGTTTCATAGTTCCCAAACTTAATCACTTGATTCCTTTTTAGAACAATTGAGTAATATATGTCTCACGTGAGAGTAGGTTATTCTTGTTTACAACATTCTTATTACCGCAGCCATGATCTAGAAAATGTATATCATTTTGTCTCATCTTAGTTTCTATGCAGATGGAGGCTTCTACTGGTTTTAATACAATTCATCATTATTCAATACATTTTCCTTTATTAACGCTGCAGTGGTCTGTCGATACACATTCTGATTTCAAATCAAGAAACATTATCCCTTTAAATAACACCAAGTACTCATTACTCACGAATGAGGTTTCTCACAAACATTCACATTAGAACAAATAAGTTAAGTCTCTTATCTCATAAGATCAAGTCTCTTAACTTCTAACATCAGTAAACCATTTTCTTTACCTCTTAAGACATTATACCTAACACCCCATAAAGCTTAGTATAACTCTTTTTAAAACCTTTTAAAACCAAGTGTTACTCTCCCTTCAAAACGATTTATAAATCTTTTGAAATACATCAAGTCCTTTATTATAACAAGCCGCTTATAATTCTCATCGCCACCTTTTTAAAACCACAAAGTATTTTCTTACCTACATAAAGTCAAGTTATAACCAACTTCCCATAAAGCCGTTATAACACTTTATGTTTTAAGAACAATCAAACATAGTTAACACATGTACGTCTACCGTACTTACATAGTTCACACATATCATGCTAGAAGAGATAGGAAGAGGTTCACATACCTCGCGACGATTATCGACAATAAGCAAAAAGCTCCAAGTACTACAACCTTGCTAGCCCTTTCCACTCCTCGAGTAGAATACGCTACTCTTAGTACTTTCACCTATAAAGGTCACAAACGCCTATTAACCCCAAAACACAAGTTTCTATCTTTCTACGTAAAATTCGCAAAGACTCTCCCGCAACAACAGAATCTCCTCCTCTATCGAGGCCGGCTACCAAGCCAACCGTGGGGTTTTTACACGCCTAACCTGGACGCTGCACAATTCTACTACACAAGACACAAGTTCATCAGAATACACCCCATGTAATTACAGATTGGGCCTCAGATTCTTCAGGCTTAAGTCAAAAGACATTGCCAACTAACTACGTTCAGTACTATATATAGTATACTTCAACTATATAATCAACAACATGCAATTTCCAATCATAATTCAAGGACAGTAGTGTTTACCTCGATAAGCCCAAAATTATCCAAGTATAAAGTCGATCCTGAGCAACGCTTAGCTCCTACTCCGAGTGCTCCAATCCGCTCCAAACAACCCTTAGAAGTTCTAACTAACTTACTCCAAAACTTCAACCAACAATGAAGATTTTCCTGTGGTTTCGGTTTGAGACTAAAAGGTAGTATTTCTGCTCACGTATAGAGGTAACTTTTGGAATATAACAAGGTATAAGGCCAAGGTATTTTGGGCATTATAACAATACTAGGAGAGTATTTCTATACCACAACAAGTGGTATTATACTAAAGTAACTAGGCAGTGGTACCCCACTGGCTAGACACCACAAGTGGAGGAGACCTCTCGCCAAAGGCCACTAGGAGAGGGAGGAGAGAGGCTAAGGACGAGAGCCACAAGAGGAGGGAGGATTTCAAGACTTGGAAACATTTGTGGATGAATGAAGTCTTCAAGCTTAGGGGGGTATTTATAGCAAAACCAAAAGCCAACCAATGGCTAAGATCAAGCCATGTGCAAGGCAAGTGTAAGGCCAAGATCAAGCCAAGTGCACCCACAAAACACTCCACAAAACAAGCCACAAAGCAAGGCACAAAAGAGGGAGCCAATCGGCCAAGGCCAACCAAGGCTCTTGGACGCCCAAATCGTCCAAGCCAACCCATCAGATTCGATGTGAGGTGACACGCCACCCTCCCGTTGGTCCAAAATGTTTCGTCTCTCGGAAAAATCCGCAAAAATAATAAATGACATAGCCGGAATTTTCCCTACGAAAGCTGTGGAAACGTTTCGTCAGAAAACGACTCTAATCGGCACTTGTGCCCAAATTTCGAATCCAATGCCTATCTTAAGGCTCAAATTTCGTACGTACGTCCATACGTACATACTCTGGAAAAACGGGGTATAACACTAAGAAGACTAATAAGAAATTTTGGACCAAAATGTAATAAGGGAAAGTTGAAATTTCATATTTTTATTAATCAAACACTTCATCTTCTATTTCATTTCAAAACTCATTTTAACTCAATCTCTTCTCCTCTTCAAACCAAAGAAAGAAAGAAAACTCACCCCATTCCTCATAACCAAACTCAAGAATTGTATCAACTTCATTACAAGATTTATTCTTCTACAATCAATAGCAAAAATTAAAAAAAAAAAGACAAAAAGCGAATCGGCCATCGCCAACAAATTTCTTAGTCTCGGTTTTGGCTAGGTTTTTAAACAAATTTGTGAATGAAAATCGTGTAGGAATGATGGAGTAACATCATAGATTGTTGCATGTTGATTTGGAATTAAAAAGGGGTGAAGTTGGGCAAGCAAATAGCCAAAACAGTGGGGAAATCGCTGGGTGCTGGCCGCAGGTCAAGGTAAGATTTTTCGAATTTTTGGATAAGTTTTTTAGAAGAAAAACACGTAAGGATGTTGGTCTAACATTGTAGAATGTTTGCATGTTGGTTTGAAGTTGAAACGACGACCATTTAGAGAAGAAAAGCCGACGAAACCGCGGGTATCGCGGGCTGGGCAGTGAGCTCGGCTAGGGACTGTTTTGGTAATCTAATTGAGGTAAAAATTCTTCCCTTAAGTTACAATTGAAGTGCATGTTGTTGTAGTTGAAGTATTGGGTTATGGTCGATAAATTGTTGTTGGGAATTGGAAGGAAAGCTTAATGTTAATGCACTTGTGATATGGAATTGTTTATAGAGAAAGTTGGATTAAGAAGTAAGAATTTTTTTTAGAGAATTGTAATATGTTAGGGCTAACCTTTATGAAATTGTTGAGCACGATTGTCCCGCCTAAAGGGTCGTTTTTGTTAGATTATAAAATAAGTTATAAAATTGTAAATACGTTGCGATAATCGTCAATACATATTTTAAAAGAGGTTGAAAGTATAAGTAAAGTAATATGTTGCAAACTAGAAGACTTGAACTCTTGTTACTAATTGATAGACTTGGTGGATTGCCTTAATGGATTATTTCTTTTATTGTTATGAATTAAGAGTTGGTGGAATATGACAGATAAGTGGTTTAATCACCTAAATTGTTGTTGGGATAAATTTCATAAAGGTGAGAAGAAAGATTGTATAGATGGTATGTGCCAAGTATATGGGCTATTATGATCATACTCCTAAGTAATGACTTATTGATTGGTTGGTTGGATTGTTGGTTTGAATTGGATTGTTAGTTGGAGTCGAATTGCTGGCTGATTTGGATTGTTGGAAAATTGTAGATATGCACATAAACAAAGGAAGTGCTTGTTACACCCCGAAAGTCCAGGACATGTTTAAGAGAATGTAAGTAAGGAACATAAGACTTGAAATTGGTACGAAAGGAAGAATTGTTTTCCCGACGGATAATCTTCCGAACGTCGGAAAGGAAAAATGTTCATTGGTGGGAATAAGATTCTCAAATTGCATTAATTGAGGAATATGAAATGTATTATCATTATGGAAATTTATTTTTACGGATTTGGTCACGTTGGGCCCACCCGAGGAATTTTACGTTTTGTGGGGCCCACGAGGGTTACGGAATTTTATGGATGAATGGGAGGGTGACACGTGACACCCCCACCACATGGTCATGGACGAAAATACAAGGGTAAAATGGTCATTGACCATTGAAGATGAACAAGTCTTGCTAGCTTGAGATTGTTGACTTGTCAACTTGTCCACTTGGCTATTTAATTAATGTTCTCCATCCAAACCACACATGTGTTGTTATCTAAGCCCTCCATTGTATTATATATACACAACTAGTGCAAGACAAGGTCTTCCACACTTAGAAAATTTAGAGATCATATTGTGCCATGAAAAATGCTCTCGGGTTTGCCTTCTCTCTCACACAATTTTTTTGTAGTTTTGATCCATTATTCACAAGACTTTAACCCAAGGTCCCTAAGGGTATTGTAAGGATATCTCAATAGAAAGATTTCGGAAAAACGACGTTTTCACGTTAGTCGCAAGGCGAAACCCTAAGGTGTTCTTCAACTTTGAAGATGGAACTTGAAGAGGAGTTCTTCATGAGCTTCTAAGGAGTGCTTGGAGCGGATTGGAACATAAGTAAAAGAGCTAAGAATTTCTAAGGAGCGACTTTGAATCTTGGATATTATAAGGGCTTGTAAAGGTAAAAATCTGGTCGTTTTAGCAATTAAGGATTTCTTATTGTTGTAGCTATGGATATTAGCCAGCATGATGTATATAGTATGAAGTTTGATAAGTGTATTGACTATTGGAACCCTAATCCGAAAACTAGTATGTTTAGCCCTTAAGATTGTAATTCAATTTGGTTACTAGTTTAGTCGCCACATGTTATATAAAGAAGGAATTATGGTTGTTGAAGTTGTTTATAACTATATAACATGTTATACCTAAGAACTTGGATTGGAAAAGAATTGGAAAAGACTTTGAGTTGTTGTATATGTTTAGCCGAGAATGGCTTTAAATATGGAACTAGTTTCGTATTAATTTGTGGGGCAGAATTTTACACGTCATGTTAAGGCGTGTAATCCCCTTTGGTTAGCTGAATTATTGGGCCTTAAAAGTGGCGTTTGGTTATTGATTTTCGGCCTTGAAAAATGTGGCAAAGTATGTAGAAACAAAGGAAGTGTTGTCCGATTTTCCGTAGAATTTAGTGACTTTGCACTTAGAATATTCTACGTTTGAAGTAAGAAGTTAATAGACGTATTATGATCATTATAGGTTGAAGTACTACGAGTAGCGTATTCTACTTGAAGGGTGGAAAAGCTAGCAAGGTTATAGTACTTTGGAGCATTTTGCTACTTGTCGATAATCGTCGCGAGGTATGTGAACCTCTTCCTTCCTTTGACATGATTCTATGTATGGAATATACATGTGGTATTATTTCATGTTCCTTTCTATTCTTAGAAGTTAAGAGGTATGTATGTTGATTTACTCTATGTAAAGGTTATGTCTAAGTTATCCTAAGTTCTTACCAAGTCTTATGGGGGATGTTGGTAAGAGTCGTTAGGAGGTATTTGGAGCCAAGTTGACTTGGCTAATTTACGGCACAAATGAGAATAAGTATCGAACAAGCCATCGCAGCGTTAATGAAGGAAAATGTAATGACAATTAATTAATTAAAATGAGTATAATTCTCCATCTGCATAGAAGCTAAGATAAGACAAAATTGTATTACATTTTCTAGATCATGGCTACTTGAATAAGATCGTTATAAATAAGTATAACTTATTCACAACGCACCAAAGTATATGTTACTTAATTTAAAAGAGTTAACGTATGAAGTTTTAAGACTATGAACCTCAAATTCTTAAAAGGTTAAGAGACTTTATTTTTTTATTTTTTTCAAGTTATGGGACTTGATTCTTAAAGGAAGAAATGAATTGATTTAAAAGTATAGAATACTTGATTTGGAAAGAATTGATTTCTTGTCATTCTAAAGATAAGAGACTTGATTTCTAGAGTTAAAGAAGCTTGATTTCAAAAGTTAAGAGACTTGAAGTATTTTGAAAGCTATGTAATTTGATTTGAAAGTATAAGTCTCTTGGTTATAAAAGGAATGAATTGTCTAAGACATAAAGGGTTATAACGGCTTTATGGGAAGTTGGTTATAACAACTTTATGAAAGATTAAAAGAATGGTTTTCTTCAGTAATGTAAGCAAAGAAATGACTTGAAATAAAGAAGGGCAAATTGTTTTAAAGACATCAATTGCTTAAGGTTTTAAAAAAAGAAGTCACTTGATTTAGAAGTCTAATTGTATTACTAAAATGGTATTGTGACTTGTCTTGAAAGTAGATATGACTTGATACTACGGTTATTAGTATCTTGGAAGTTTATATGAAAAAGAGTTATTTCTAAAAGGGAAGAAGTACGTAGTACTTTGGGTTAAATTTCCGGATTTTTATGTGAAACGAAAAGTGTCTTGAGTATATAAAATGAAAGTCTAAAGATTTTATAAACTTGTCTATGCTTGCTTGTGATAGCCTTGAGTGCAAGTATTATATGTTTACGCTGCCGTGACTCTCAGTTGGAGGGCCGGCTGTCTTGTTGTGAATTTACTTGGACGTACCGACAGTGATGGAGGCTTCCACGGGTATGCTTCCATTGTGATTGATCCTTGGACATGCTTATACGATGTGGGATTCTGGGGCATGCGACCAAGATGCGGGTTAGATTCCCGGATTGTTCTTATTACTCATTGGACATGCTTATACGATGAGGGATTCCGGGGCATGCGACCAGGAGGCGGGTTAGATTCCCGGATTTGTTTTATTACCCATGGTCATGCTTATACGATGAGGGATTCTGGGGCATGCGACCATGTTATGTACGACTATTACTCCATGTACTAGCTCCCCATGAAGACATGTACCCGAGATGAGGGATTCTACGGGCATGTTATATACAATTATTATCCTATGGCCATGCTTATACGATGAGGGATTCCGGGGCATGCGACCATGTTATGTACTATTACCCCATGGATTAGCCCTCCATGAAGTCATGTACCCGAGATGATGGATTCCACGGGCATGATATATATATATATATATATATATATATATATATATATATATACATACATACATATATATATATGTATGTATGTATTGTATATGTGTACGCCGACAAAGGCGCAGATGCCACCGCGCGCACACGGTTATATGTTACACTTACTACTTTACGTGATTGGGATTCCACGGGCGGGGATATATATATATATATATATATATATATATATATATATATATATATATATATATTGTAGGTGTGTACGCCAGACAGTGAAGTAGGATGCCACGGGTGCGTCACATGGTTATATTATTCACTTATAGCTTCCGGCAGTGATGGGGGATTCCACGGGCACGCTTTGATATTTGTGGGCTTGAGACCCTTACTGGACTATGTGATGATATATGAAGGATGGTGTTCGTAGCTCTGTGTGACTATTGTTCATGTGTTGAAATAGTCTCTAAAAGGTAAAACTGACTTTCATTACTTTCACTTCGGCAAGGCACAGTGTACTGTTATTTTGGTTATCATACATGTCTCCAGCTTTATATAGACTGTTATGATTTTATTACAGTATTTTCAGTTTCACATACTTGGTACATATTTCAGATCGACTTCTTCGGGGCCGCTCATGCCGCAGGTTGAGGTACACAGCTTGCTGATCCGCACTTTTAGGATCACTGTTCAGTTCTTGGAAAGTTTCATTTCTCCGGAGGCTTTGTATTTTGGTACGGTTCCCTGAGGTTGTAGTTTTATATACATTCAGGGGTATGGCGGGGCCCTATCCCGTCACAGTGGTTATGTCAGAAATTCTTAGAGGTCTGTAGTCATATCTTGTGAGTCGCTTTGTAAAAACAAAAAAGAGGTAACTGCTTTTGGTTTTACATGTTTATATGTATCTAGGAAGGTAGCCTTATCGGCTAACCTATTATTTAATTCTTGTTAAGTTTATGTATGTATGTTTCGCTACTATTCTCTGATGTATACCGTAGTGGTGCCCGTGTAGGCACCATGCGCCCGGTCGGTCGCGATCTTGCCCAATTTTTTTATAGAAATAGGGGAGCCGTTATTCGTATAACTTACATTAGGAAATCAAAATTGACGAGCGTGTTATTCCTTATTATAGGTTGAAGTACTTGACGAGGAATACCTTAATATCGAGTTGATTAGTTCGCCTAAGAGGTATGTGAGACCTTTCCTTCTTTCTTTTGACATGATTTTTATGAAAGTACGGCGGACGTACTTAACTCCTACCAGTTCAGTTTTAAAAATGATTATTTACTAGTGATTATGATTTCAGTAACAGAGTTTATGGTAATAATTTTATTAAGAGTCACATAATGATTTTAATTGCATACATTTGCTCATGATATCTACTCGTGCTAAGTGTTACTATTTCACTCCACTGAGTCCCGGGCCAGGTCATGTTCGTGCGCAGCCATGCATCATTCATCGAGTCCCTCACTAGAGATCTGAATATAAATACAGACTTTATCTTAGGACTAGACTTTATGCTGAATAGCAACGGAAGCTGTACTATTACAAGGGATGGTGTAATCTTCTTAAAAAATAGTACATATTCCCCGGTACAAACTAGTAAGATACCAACAAAAATTACCCAAATCTCTCCTTTAGACCTACAAAAGAAAGATGACAAAGAAAAAGACGAGTGTTGTCAGGATTGTAAGAATAAAGGAACATCATGCAATAATAAAGAAGATAAAAACCTAATCTGGGAAGAAGATTTAGAAGAAGATAGTATACTAGACAAAAACTATACCCTCATAGATATTGAAACAGATCTTTATAATTTCAAAACAGGTATAGATAAAATAGGAATAATAAAAAATAAAGAAGATTTAGATAAAATAATAAAGATTCTAGATGAATTAGAAATCATTGGAGAAAAGCCTCTAAAACATTGGAATAATAATAAGGTTACTTGTAAACTAGATATTATAAATCCAGAATACATTATAAAAACCACATCAATAGAAGCTACTAACCAAGACCTGAAAGACTTCAAAATCCAAATAAAAGAATTACTTGATTTGGGTGTAATAAGAAGGTCAATTTCAAAACACAGATCTGCAGCTTTCATGGTAAGAAATCATGCAGAAGTAATAAGAGGAAAGGCAAGAATGGTAATAAACTATAAAATACTCAACGACAATACTAGAAATGACGGATATAAACTACCTGATAAAACAGAATTAATTAATAGAATACAAGGAAAGCAAGTTTTTAGTAAGTTCGATTGCAAGTCAGGATACTGGCAGGTAAAAATGCATCAAGATAGCATAGACTGGACAACCTTTACTTGTCCAGAAGGACATTTTGAATGGCTGGTCATGCCATTCGGATTAAAAACAGCTCCTCCGATATTCCAAAGGAAAATGGATAATATTTTCGGAGAATACAAAAGATTTATATTAGTTTATGTTGATGATATCCTAGTTTTCAGCCATAACATGAACGAACACTTAGGACATCTACAAACAACTTTTAGACTATTTGTAGACAACGGAATAATAATAAGTAAAAAGAAAATGGAATTATGTAAGCATTACATAAATTTCTTAGGAGTAATATTAGGAGATGGAAAAATAAAACTACAACCCCACATAGCCAAAAAGGTATTAGAAATGCCCGATAAACTAGACAAACTAAAAGACCTCCAGAAATTCCTAGGAATAATTAATTATGCCAGAGTCTTTATTAAAGACTTAGGAAAAATGGTCGGACCTCTTTACGCTAAAACAGGTTCGACAGGACAAAGACTTTTTAATATAGAAGACATCAAACTAGTACAAAAAATTAAAGAAAAAGTAAAACATATTCCAGACCTAAATATGCCTTTAGAAACAGACTTCCTAGTTATAGAAACTGACGGAAGCTTCGAAGGATGGGGAGCCGTCCTAAAAGCAAGACCTAACAAATATAGTAATAAAAATGAAGAAAAAATTTGTGCCTACCAAAGTGGTAAGTATAAAGAAAAGGGGAACATGAGTTGCATAGACGCAGAAATATTAGCAGTAGTTTACGGGTTAAACAGTTTTAGACTTTACATTCTGAATAAACCAGAAATATTAGTAATATATATATATATATATATACAGAGTACATCGAGTTCCTCCTTAGAGGGCCGAGACACGTTACGCGCGCAGATACAGATTCCATCGAGTCCCTCCATAGAGGGCCGAGACATGTTATACAGTTTTATATACAGACATGAGCATGATGATTTATGATTCAGTATACATGATATGATTTTCAGACATAATTCTCAGTTTTATGAAATTTGATGACTCTATGTTTTACTTGGTACAGTTGTTATTCAGTTTCAGTATTTTATGTTTTACATACTCAGTACATTATTTTGTACTGACCCCCCTCTCCTGGGGGGCTGCGTTCATGCCCGCAGGTTCAGGTGTTCAGATAGGTGACCCTCTAGTATAGGATTTCTGTACAACAGTTGGAGAGCTCCTTTGTTCCGGAGCCAACTATTTTGGTAAAAACCTTTATCTTTCAGACTTATGCATATTTTGGACACGACGAGGTCCTGTCCCGTCATATGTCAGTATTACACTCTTAGAGGTCTGTAGACAGTTGTGGGTTGAACGTTTGTACCTTGTTTTGGATTTTGATGTTGTTATCTAGTGGCAGCCTTGCCGGCTTGCTTATTTTGATTATGCCTTTGTGCACGTGATGTTGGTTGGTGACAGCCTAGTCGGCTAGCCTATTATGACTGTTGTTTTGTTGTTGCTGGCAATTTGTTTGCCGCCCATTTTAGGGATATGTTGCAAAAGCAGCGTTGTGCTGCCGAAATTTTTATAAATCTCTGTATTAGATAAATTAAGAGTGACAGGTCAGCAAGGACGTCCAATTAGGACTCTTAGTTGCGGCACGTCGGGTCGGGTCGTGACACCTACCCCCATCCTCAAATTTATATTTCATAATTTTTGTTACTTTTATTAAAAAAAATGATTTTTTTCTTATCCCCGCCCTACCCCTCCACCCACCCCACCCCATTGCCCTACACATCCTCAAACTTCTATTTCATATTTTTTGTTATTTTTATAAAAAAACAATTATTAAAAAATATGAATTTTTTTCTTACCCCCGCCCTACCCCTACCCCATTGCCCTACTCATCCTCAAATTTTTATTTCATATTTTTTTGTTACTTTTATAAAAAAAATGATTTTTTTTCTTACCCTCCCCCCGCCATACCCCCCACCGCACCCCACCCCATTGCCCTACCCATTCTCAAATTTCTATTTCATATTTTTTGTTACTTTTATAAAAAAAATATATGAATTTTTTTCTTACCCCACCCTACCCCTATTCCCAAATTTTTATTTTATATGGGAATATTATATGAGATTAAAAGGAATTTTGTGAAAAGAAAATGGTAAATGGGTCTAATAAAATTCAATGAATTAGCAAAAAGGGCTTCTCCAAGAGCACTTCTCCAGAAGCACCAAATTGATGTTTCTACTTCTCTTCCCATCTAGAAACACTTTTTGACTTCTGCCTAAAGTGTTTCTACTTCTGAAAAGATGGTGTTTGGCCAAAGAAGTGTTTCTGAAAAACAGAAACACTTCCAGAAGCTTGGCCAAACACCACCTAAGTGTTATAGAGTCAAAACCTAGAGGGACGCCTATCAAACTATCTCTATTTTTACTTTAAATTTTTTCGTTATATATTTTATTTTAACTTACTATGCACTTTCTTTTCATTTTTATTTGTTTTTTCGTCGAATGTATTGATGAGTCACATTCAAAAGTAAGTGTCATGGTAGATGTTATTTGTCGATGATAATGTATTGATCGATGAGATGCGGCGTGGGTAAACGTCAGGTTGTTGGTCTGGAGACAAACCTTGGAATCGAAAGGTTTCATGTTGAGTAGGCATAAGACCGAGTACATGGAGTGCAAGTTTAATGCGGTGACGACTGACGAGTGACGTTGACATGGAAGTGAAGTTTGACTCACAAGTCGTTCCGATGAGAGAGAGATTCAAGTATCTGGGGGCTATAATCTAAGATAATTGAGAGATTGATGAGGATGTTACACACTGTATTGAAGTAGGGTGGTTGAGATGGAGGCTCGTTTCTAGTGTATTGTGATAGGAAAGTGCCACCAAGACTTAAAAGTAAGTTTTATAGAGTAGTCGTTAGACCAACGCTGTTGTATGGGGCAGAGTATTGGCCAGTTAAGAACTCTCATGTCCAGAAATGAGGATGTTGAGATGGATGTGGAGGATGATTAGGAGAGATATAGTCAGAATTAAAGAAATACGAGATAAGGTGGGAGTGACCTCCGTGGCGGATAAGATGTGGGAGGCAAGGCTGAAATGGTTCGGACATGTCTAGAGGAGAGACGCAGACGCTCCGGTGATGAGGTGTTAGAGCTTGGCGATTGAGGGTTGAAAATGAGGTAAGGATAGGTCGAAGAAGTATTGGTGAGAGGTGATCACACAGAATATGACAAGCCTTCATCTTACCAACGACATGACCCTAGATAGGAAGGTGTGGAGGTCAAGAATTAGGATAGAAGGCTAGTAATAGGTCTAGTATTATTTTTCTTTCTTGTTGGGTCAGTATTATTTTTGTTATTTTCGTGTATTTTTACTTTAGTATTCACATACTTCTTATTTCTAATTTTATATTATTACTTGTTGTCTCTTCTGCTTTAATTTTCTTGTTATCCTAATGTTGTTTTTGCTTTACTTGAGCCGAAGGTCTTTCGAAAACAGTCTCTCTATCTGCCTAGGTAGGGCTTGTTGTTGTTGTTGTTTGTTACTATGCACTTTCTGGAGTAGTTCTAGAGTGACATTTTACATTGTTCTAAAAACGAAAAATATTTTAAAATTATGTTGATATCTCTCAAAATTGTTTTTGTTAAATAGTGACCGTATGGGTCACGTTCCAAGTCCAGTGGGGCCTTGTCCTTCCTTGTATATTTGGTAAATATTAGACTTAGAATTATACCTTAATTAGTAGTGTAATATTACCATAATTGTAAAGTTATATTCTTATAGAATAGGAATTTCTAGGTAGAATAGGAAGGGGATCTTCCTTGTAACTTGTATATATATATATATATATATATATATATATATATATATATATATGTCTCTCATAAGAATAATCTATAATCTTTCATGGTATCAAGAGTCTAGATTCTCTTTACCCTGCTTCCGCTCCTCAAATTCTCTCTCTCGATTTTTTCTGTTCAGTGCACAGTCGCGGTCCTCCGGCTTTCTTCCCTTACGTTGCGGCCCTTCTCTACTTAAAAAATCCTTTCTCACAAATTTCCTTCTCTGAATCTTGTTGTTCTATTCCCTATGACTGATAAGAACATTTTTCATTCTGCCCTCACAGTTTCTAACATCAAGAGCGTTATCCCTATCGTTCTTGACCTAGAAAACGTCCAATATGGGATGTGGGCGGAATTATTTAAGATTCATGTTTTGGCACATAAAGAAAGTCCTCCATCACATCATTCTTCCAACTCTTCCAAAGGAGGGTGATACGACGTCTACTTCTACGACGGTTGTGCCTACTAAAGAAGCAGATCCATAATTATAGGTCATGCTTGATGCCAAGGCTCTTCAGTGAATTTATGTCACTATCTCCTTGGATCTTTTACAGACGATTAAAGAACCCAACTCCACAGTTATAGCGGCGTGGAATCGATTGCGAGACATATTCCAAGATAACAGTCATTCTCGAATTGTTATCCTTGAGCAGGAATTTTCACAGGTGGCTATGGTGAATTTTCAAAACGTTTCTTCTTATTGAAAACACCTCAAGGACTTGGCAGACCAACTCAGCAACGTGGGGTCTCCTATTTCTAATAGTCGTCTAGTTCTTCAGATGGTTGCAGGCCTGTCAGAGGCCTATAGCGGTGTTGCTTCGGTTATTCGTCAAAGTAACCCCCTGCCAGGATTTTACAAGCCTGTTCTATGCTTACTTTGGAAGAAGCCGGATTGGCTAAGAAAGTGGCGGTTGGGGCCAGCCCTGTCGTCATGATGACTGCTTCTAATTTTTCTCCTTCCAATCCAACCAACATGACCCAAAATCATAACAACGGGGGTGGTAAGAAGGGCCAAAATCAGAAGAATAATGACAGGAATCATGGCAGCAAGAACGGGGGCAACCGTTAGCAGCAGCAGTAGTTTTGGAGCCCACAGGGGCCCCCTGGACAGTGGCAGTGGGTATCAGCGCCTCACAGCGCCACGACTCCGGGTTACAGCGTCGGTGCAAGCGCCGCGGCCCAGCGTCTTCCCAGATCAGAATCCAGGTTTCAGACCAAAGTATGGGCAACACCAGCAGTCCAGTATACTTGGGCCTCGCCCCCATCAAGCCTACCACGCAGTGGCCTCACTCAGACCAATATTAAAGCAACGCTGCACACGTTTGGGTTGACTCAACCACATCCTAATTGGTACATGGACACCGGCGCCACCACCCACATGACATCCGACCAAGGTACTCTCTCGTCTTATTCCAATTTGAGCACTAATCGTGGTATAACTGTTGGTAATGGAAATTCTATTCCAATTAAGAGTTATGGTTATAAAACTTTGTCCCCTCCTCATCCACCACTGGTCCTGAAACATACCCTTCATACCCCAAAATTGATTAAAAAATTGGTGTTTTCCCGTAAATTCACCACTGATAATTGAGTTTCTATTAATTTTGATCCATTTGGATTTTCTGTGAAGGATTTCAAGACGGGGAGTCATCTCATGAGGTGTGACAGTAGGGGATCTTTATCCAATCACATCGAGTCTCAGCATCTCGCGTCAAGCTATTTCATCCACTTTTGCAGATCTTGCTCATTCCTTGTGGCATGCTCGTCTAGGTCATCCCGGGTCATCTATTTTATCTTCTTTAGATAGACATAAGTTTATTTCTTGTAAGGGTACGCGTAGTACTCCACTTTGTCAATCATGTGCTTTGGAAAAAAATATTAAGTTACCATTTGTAGCTTCGAATTCTAATACTTCAATGTCATTTGAGATTATTCGTAGTGATTTATGGACATCTCCGGTTCTCAGTTCTATGGGTCATAGTTATTATATTTTATTCTTAGATGACTATTCTAAATATTTATGGACGTTTTCAATTGCGAAAAAATCTCAAGTTTTTTTCATTTTCATAAAATTTAGAGCTTTCATAAAAACGCAATTCGAACGGGAAATAAAAAACATTCAATGTGATAATGACAAAGAGTATGACAATGAGAAATTTAGGGAGTTTTGTGCTCAAAATGATATATTTTTTTGTTTTTCTTGTCCTCATACGTCTCCACGAAATGGGAAAGTTGGGCGAAAAATTCGTACCATTAATAATATTGTCCGCACTTTATTGGTTCATTCTTCCGTTCCTCCATTATTTTGGCATCATGCGCTACAAATGACTATCGATCTACTAAATATTCTTCCATCTAAATGTTTGACATATTCATCCCCTCTCAAAGTGTTATACAATAAGACTCCGTCATATTCTCATCTTAGGGTCTTCAGATGCTTATGTTATCCACTGTTTCCATCCACTACGATCAACAAACATCAGGCACGTTCTACTCTTTGTGTATTTTTGGGTTTTCCATCAAATCACTGTGGTTATAAATGCTTTGATTTGTCCTCTAAACGAATCATCATTAGTCGTCATGTTCTCTTTGATGAATCCCAATTTCCCTTTTCTAAAGTAAAAAAATTTGTGCCTAGTTCTTATGATTTTTGGATAAGGATGTCTCCCCATATTTTCTCCGTCATTTTTCAGATTCTTCAGAAAAAACGACGCCAGCGCTGCGGCCCTTAGGGGAGGCGCCACACCGCCAGCCAACCAGTGTCCAACCAGTTTCAATCCCGTCATTAGTACTGCGGCCCTCTGGGGAAGCGCCACGACGCCAATACTTCAGAGAGCTCTGCAGTTCTTCCAGTGCCGCGGCTCTTCCGACGGTAATTTTCGAAATTTCTCAAAATTCCCCTAATCCAGCCCAGAGTCATGGTCCAGTCACTTGCAGTCAACAGAGTATTTTTAAACCAAAAAGACATTTGAATTCTAATGTTCTTAAATTTTCCTTACCCCGTAAT
Source organism: Przewalskia tangutica (assembly GCA_029844215.1). Lineage (NCBI taxonomy): Eukaryota > Viridiplantae > Streptophyta > Magnoliopsida > Solanales > Solanaceae > Przewalskia > Przewalskia tangutica. Next base: position 115,281,341 of record CM056718.1, read on the forward strand.
CATGTTGTTATACCCCGTATTTCCCGAGTATGTACGTAAGGGAGTACGTATAAAAGTTTGAGCCTTAAAGTTAGGCAAGGACGAAATTTTGTTCACAACTACCGAAAAGAATCGTTTTTCGACGAAACGTTTTACAAAACTTGCGAAGGGAAAAATACGGCTATGTCATTTATTATTTTATGGATTTTTCCGAGAGATGAAATATTTTGACCAACGGGAGGGTGACATGTGTCACCCTCAAAGTGATCGCAGCGGCCATTCTTGGCACGTTTTTGTTGCCTTGGAGTTGGTAGGATATTTGTAGATATTTTTGTGTAGTTGATGAGCAAGTGGGACCCACAAACACTTGTCCAAATCTTGACCATACACTTGCCCACCACTTGGCTTGATCTTGGCCATTGATCTCCCTATAAATACCCCCCCCCCCCTTGTGGAAGACTTCTTCATCCAAAAATAGTTTCTAAGTCTTGAAAATCCTCCCCTCTCATTGAGCTCTCGTCCAAAAGAGCACCCCCTCGAGAAGGCTTTGGCCGAGAGGTACCCCCCCTACCTTGAGTTGTTCTCGTAAAATACCCCCCTCTCTTGGTAGAAAATACTCTCCAAGTATTGTTACTATACCAAAATACCTTAGCCTTATACCTTGTAGTATTCCAAAGTTACCTCTATACGTAGAGCCCGGAAATACTACCTTATGTCCTTTTTGTCTCAAAACGAAACCCTAAAGAAAATCTTCATAGCCGGTTGAAGTATTAAGAAGAAGTTGCGTAGAACTTCTAAGGGTTGTTTGGAGAGGGTTGGAGCACCCGGAGTAGGAGCTAAACGTTGCTCAGGATCGACATTAAATCTTGGATAATTTTGGGCTTATCGAGGTAAATACTCTTGTCCCCATATTGTAATTAGAGTTTACATACTATTGAAGTATAAGAATTAAGTATAAGTTATATACAAGGAAGGTATATAAGAAGAGAATTGAATCAGACTTACATAGATTGTATTTACGAGACTTGAAGATTGACGGAAGTCTCACGCCAATTTTCTCGTAGAATCTTGTATCTAGATTTATTCTACCGAGTAGTCTAGACATTGATAGACTTGTATAACCGTTATAGGTTGAAGCATCGCGAGTAGCGTATTCTACTCGGCGGTGGAAAAGGCTAGCAGGATTACAGTACTTTGGAGCTATTTGCTAATAGTCGATAAATCGTCGCGAGGTATGTGATTCTTCCTATCCTCTTGAGCATGATATTTTAAAGAATATATATATAGTACGGTAGACGTACGTGTGTTAACTGAACGTAGTTTTACGGCAATGTCTTTTGACTTAAGCCTGAATAATAAGAATTTTGAAGTATTTCAAGAGAATTAAGAAACATTTTTGAAAAAAGAGTAATACTTGGTTTTAAAAGCTTAAGAGTTATACTAGCTTTATGGGAAGTTAGGTATAACGGCTTAAGAGAGATAAAAATAATGATTTATTGATTTTAGAAGTTAAGAGACTTGATCTTAAAAGATAAGAGACTTGACTTAATTAAATTAATATGAGTTTTGTTAAAAAGTGTGAAACCTCATTCGTGAGTAATGAGTACTTGGTTTTTAAAAGGAATAATGTTTTACTGATTTCGGAAATCAGAATAAGTATCGAACAAACCACTGCAGCGTTAATAAGGGAAATGTATTGACTAATTAAGTATTATTAAAACCAGTAGAAACCCCATCCGCATGTAAGCTACGATGAGACAAAATGATATTACATTTCCTAGATCATGGCTGCGTTAATAAGATTGTTATAAACAAGAATAACCTACTCACATATAAGGCATATGTTTCTCAAATTGTTTTAAAGGAGAATTACATCATTAAGTGATTAAAACTATGAACTACGAAACCTTTCGAAAATGAGAAACTTGAGCATTTGAAATTAGGCAAACTGGAACGTTTGGAAAAAAATGTTGTTACTTGATTTTACAAAGGGAAGTGTTTTGGTTTACTTAAAAAGATAGTCACTCTATTTTTATACTACGGGTATTGTGTGACTTTTGTGAAAGAAACGGATCTTTTAAAGAGTTAATGTATGAAGTACTTTGGGGATAAAACCCAACTTGTTAACATAAAGAAAGTTCCTTGTGTGTATTACTTGATTGTGTTGGTTTGTGATAGGGTTGTTATACTTTCTTGTTGATTTGATAATTAAACATGTTAGGATGCTACGTGTGTTAGTATCTTGTGATGTTTGTGTAAAGGGGTTTCCCTTGTTGTGCTTATATGGTTTAACGATAAGCTGTTATGTTAGTATTATATCACTCACCTCTTGACATGATTCTGGGGGTTAAGCCTCCACGCGGTGTAGACTCGGTGTCCAGGTGACCTATGATTCGAGAATACCTACGCGGTCCGTGTGACCTATGCGAGCTACGAGTTGCAGTTAGTGTGCGACCTTTGTGGTCATGCGGTCTATGTGGCCACGCGGATCGCGAGTCCGTGACGTTGCGGGGAGTAGCTACCGATGCGAGGAATACCTCACGCGGGCCATTGGAGTGGCCTATGCGGAGTCAGCGGAAGTTCCAGACTAGACGCGCACATTAGATATCATGCGCGAGTGGCCAACTTCGATCATGTGGCGGTGCAGACAGATCTCATGATACGCTTTATGACCTTGTTGCACCGTGGTGTTAGTAGTCGCTATGCCTTCGCATTTACCCAGACGGTTTTATTATGACACACGTGGGACCCGTGTTCACGTGTATTCCTTGGTGCTTTTATATCATAGATCGCAGCGGTGAGGAAGGTATTCCACGCATGATTGATGTGGTGGGCGTGAGACCCATAGTTATGTTTGAGTGATGACTTTGAGGGCGTGAGTCCCTGACGTGACATAACTGCTTATTTATTGTGAACTGTAGTTTGGTTATCATATATGTCTCATGCCTTATATAGACTACTATGATTTCATTTACGTGATTTTTCGCCACATACTTGGTACTGTTGTATCGACCTTCTTCGGCCGCTCATGCCGCAGTAGAGGTACACCGTTGTTGATCCTCGCTCATAGGGTCACAGCCGCTTTGGGAAGCTCTGCTTTCTCCGAGGCTTATCTTTGGTATAGTCCTGTTGTTGTAGGTGCTACATTCGTGGTATGGCGGGCCCCGCCCGTCGTTGTTGTCATATCATTCGTAGAGGTCCATAGTAATCTTGCTGTGGGCGAGTTGTAATGGGATGTAACTGTTCGGATTTAAGTTTTTATATATATATATGCCGAAAGGCAACTTTTCTTCAGATAAACTGTGTCTCTTTTACATTGTTTCATGTTGTGTTTTATATTCCGATGATTACTCTGATGTTGTATCACTAGGGTGCCCGGGGTAAGGCACACGTCACGCCCGGCTCGTCGTGACAAAAGTGGTATCGAGCGATTAATCCTCGGAAAGTGTCTACGCATCGATCTAGTAGAGTCTTGATTATCGGTGTGTTTTGCACCACACCAATAATCGTGAGGCTATAGGATATTTAGGATTGGTTTCATTCTTCTCACTCCGAGATCGTGCCTTAGAGCCGTGTTATAAGTTGGACCCTCTAACGTATTTCTTTCCTTACCGCTATGCCTCGCGTAAGGCAACCCGGCCCGAAGGGCAAGGCGGCCAAGGAGGCTGCGAGTAGAGCACGAGGGTTACTAGGCAGCACTCCAATCATCACCGGGTGGTGCTTCATTCGGGAGTTCTGCGACGTCGCCGCCAATTTCAAAGAGTTTACATGCGGCAGCTCCTACTGCGCCATGATATATGAGCCTTCGCCCACCGAGAACAAAGAATATGGATTACAAAGGAATGGACTCACATTAGCTAGGATTTTAGCAACAGAGAATATAGAGTGCACCGATATATCACGGGTCTTGATGACTATCTAAAGAAAGGTTGTGCAAGAGTAGCTCTTGATGTGCATGGATATTGCCCACAGACAGTTTATGCGCAGCACGCAGAGGAACGTAGAGATCGACGGATTAACCAAGATCAGCAGAAGAGGGCCAGAACAACAGGGTCCTTTGGTAACTTTCGAGGCGAACCGCCTCAGCAACAGATTAGATATGCGCCTCCGCTAGTGCAGAATGGTCCTCCACAGGGTTCAGGACGTTCGGGGTATGCAGAGTTGGTCGAGCCTGTGGCTTCGATTCACAGATACACGCCGGTTCCCACACCGGATTCGATGGTTCGGAGAGGAAGGGGTGTTAGCTGTAGAGGCCACCCCACCGGTGTGGCCGTTGTGGTAGATGTCATTGTGGAGTGTCGTACTTTCGACTTGTTATGCTTGCGCCAACAGGCCATTTTGCGAGAAATTGTCCGACCGCAGGTGGCGCGGATGTAGAGACTCACCGGGATCAGTGGCTAATTCATCATCTTCCCTAGCTATGCGCCCAACCGGGCAGGATTGATTAGAACGACAAAGGGAAGTGAAGCAGTTGATGCAGGTATATCCTTAACCCTCTAGAGATTTGTATGTATGATAAGATGAGTATACCTTAAGTGTTATGTTCAGATAACATTGTGTTAATTGTGATTAGAAATCATGGTTAGTTAACCGGGTAAGATTGGGAATAAGGAAAGTGTGAGCCTTATAGTTTTATACGTAGAGACCTTAGAGGCAAGGCCATCTCGAGTAAGAGATTTATATTTTTTTATTTATGTTTAACACTTATCAGAGTGCACAGTATACGTGAGATATGTCTGTGTGATAAGTCCCGGAGTGGCATGAAATGAAAGAGGGTAGTTGAGCTAAGAAGACCACTAGGTTTTCGTAACTTGATTGTGAGATTGATTCCGGATCGGGGAGCAAGTGTTTGGCGCGATAGCGGGTCGGGTCGAACTGACGCGGGTCAACCCGCGGCCTGTATGGTGGTAGGGTCAGTTTGGGGTGGTCCCGCTTTGTGATAGGGTCACGAGGGTGTTAGGCCCAAGTTTAGTTAACCAGCGTATGAGTTCGTGGATGCGTTCGACCAGTAGTCGGGCCAATGAGGTCAGCCCATCTTGTCTTTCAGTCAGGACCGTTTACTCGGCAGAGGGTTATGCGAAAGGTTATATCAGGAAGGTTGTAAGGCTGCACCGAGGTGCCTACTTTCACCTTATGGCAGACAGCGAAGCCCAGGTTATAGCTATTCCTTTTTCTGGAAGTTTTACCAGGCAGGGTTAGGAACTCAGGTGAGTCCCCGTATCGCATTCATCCTCGGGCCAGTGTTTGGATTTCAGGGGTAGCTGTGAGGATTGTTGCCTCCTGTTGAGGGAGTGTTTTTAGCTACCATTTCAGTATTCGGATATTGCCTTATGAAGCCTTGTAGGGGCGGAAGTGTAAGTTGTCGGTCGATTAATTCGATGTAGGAAAGGTTCAGATAGTTGGTTCATACTTGTTCAACAGGATGTGGATAGGGTGAAGCTTATCCAGAGGAGGTTATTGGCAGCTCAGAGTCAACAGAAGTCGTGCGGATAATCGACGTCGACACTTGAAGTCGGGTTGACGGTCGGTATTCTTGAAGGTACCACCCCGGAAAGGGTGTGACGAGTTTGGGAAACAGAGGAAACTTAGCCCGAGTTACTTTGGGCCTTTCAGATCTTGTGAAGAGTAGGCCAGGTTGCCTATAGTTGGCATTGCCGTCCGACGTAGGAGGCAGTATGTCCGGTCTTTCGTGTTGCCATGTTCGGAAAGTATCGGAGATCCATCCAGAGTGTTTCCAGTAATGATGACCAAGTTGGAGGTAGTAACCCAGAGATTTTGGTAAATGAAGCAGTAACGGAAATGTGGTAAATTATGAGAAAGAGTTCGAGTGTACGAGAAGGGTACGACGAGTAAGAGAATAAAAGTGATCATTGCGTCAGAAAGAAAAAAGCGAAGGGAGTATTTTTTAGACCTTGGGTGGGAGCTTTTGTAGTGATGGAGGTGATTCCTCGTAGACTTGAAGTTGAGTAATTGCGCGTGTGTTATGTTATGGCCAGGTACGGCATGATTGTTTTCGTAAGTATAGTAGTGAAGACTATACAGGCACTTGTGTGTTTTGAGGCTTAGAAGGAACATTCGGGACGAATGTTTCTAAGGAGGGGAGAATGTTATACCCCGTATTTTTCGAGTATGTACGTAAGGGAGTACGTATAAAAGTTTGAGCCTTAAAGTTAGGCAAGGACGAAATTTTGTTCACAACTACCGAAAAGAATCGTTTTTCGACGAAACGTTTTACAAAACTTGCGAAGGGAAAAATACGGCTATGTCATTTATTATTTTGCGGATTTTTCCGAGAGATGAAATATTTTGGACCAACGGGAGGGTGACATGTGTCACCCTCAAAGTGGACGGCAAAGGGCCATTCTTGGCACGTTTTTGTTGCCTTGGAGTTGGTAGGATATTTGTAGATATTTTTGTGTAGTTGATGAGCAAGTGGGACCCACAAACACTTGTCCAAATTTTGACCATACACTTGCCCACCACTTGGCTTGATCTTGGCCATTGATCTCCCTATAAATACCCCCCCCCCCCTTGTGGAAGACTTCTTCATCCAAAAATAGTTTCTAAGTCTTGAAAATCCCCCTCTTGTGAAGCTCTCGTCCAAAAGAGCACCCCCTCGAGAAGGCTTTGGCCGAGAGGTACCCCTACCTTGAGTTGTTCTCGTAAAATACCCCTCTCTTGGTAGAAAATACTCCAAGTATTGTTACTATACCAAAATACCTTAGCCTTATACCTTGTAGTATTCCAAAGTTACCTCTATACGTAGAGCTTAAATACTACCTTATGTCCTTTTGTCTCAAAACGAAACCCTAAGGAAAATCTTCATAGCCATTGAAGTATTAAGAAGAAGCGTAGAACTTCTAAGGGTTGTTTGGAGCGGGTTGGAGCACCCGGAGTAAGAGCTAAACGTTGCTCAGGATCGACATTAAATCTTTGATAATTTTGGGCTTATCGAGGTAAATACTCTTGTCCCCCTATTGTAATTAGAGTTTACATACTATTGAAGTATAAGAATTAAGTATAAGTTATATACAAGGAAGGTATATAAGAAGAGAATTGAATCAGATTACATAGGATCAGATTTACGAGACTTGTGAAGATTGACGGGTAGGGAAGTGCTGCCCAATTTTCCGTAGAATCTTGTATCTAGATTTATTCTACCGAGTAGTCTAGACATTGATAGACTTGTATAACCGTTATAGGTTGAAGTACTGCGAGTAGCGTATTCTACTCGAAGGGTGGAAAAGGCTAGCAGGATTACAGTACTTTGGAGCTATTTGCTAATAGTCGATAAATCGTCGCGAGGTATGTGATTCTTCCTATCCTCTTGAGCATGATATTTTAAAGAATATATATATAGTACGGTAGACGTACGTGTGTTAACTGAACGTAGTTTTACGGCAATGTCTTTTGACTTAAGCCTGAATAATAAGAATCTTGAAGTATTTCAAGAGAATTAAGAAACCTTTTTGAAAAAAGAGTAATACTTGGTTTTAAAAGCTTAAGAGTTATACTAGCTTTATGGAATTTAGGTATAACGACTTAAGAGAGATAAAAATAATGATTTATTGATTTTAGAAGTTAAGAGACTTGATCTTAAAAGATAAGAGACTTGACTTAATTAAATTAATATGAGTTTTGTTAAAAAGTGTGAAACCTCATTCGTGATTAATGAGTACTTGGTTTTTAAAAGGAATAATGTTTTACTGATTTTGGAAATCAGAATAAGTATCGAACAAACCACTGCAGCGTTAATAAGGAAAATGTATTGACTAATTAAGTATTATTAAAACCAGTAGAAACCCCCATCTGCATAGAAGCTAAGATGAGACAAAATGATATTACATTTCCTAGATCATGGATGCGTTAATAAGATTGTTATAAACAAGAATAACCTACTCACATATAAGACATATGTTTCTCAAATTGTTTTAAAGGAAAATTACATCATTAAGTGATTAAAACTATGAACTAAGAAACCTTTCGAAAATGAGAAACTTGAGCATTTGAAATTAGGCAAACTGGAACGTTTGGAAAATAATGTTGTTACTTGATTTTATAAAGGGAAGTGTTTTGGTTTACTTAAAAAGATAGTCACTCTATTTTTATACTACGGGTATTGTGTGACTTTTGTGAAAGAAACGGATCTTTTAAAGAGTTAATGTATGAAGTACTTTGGGGATAAAAACCCGAACTTGTTAACATAAAGAAAGTACCTTGTGTGAATAACTTGATTGTGTTGGTTTGTGATAGCCTTGTAATACTTTCTTGTTGATTTGATAAGTAAACATGTTAGGATGCTACGTGTGTTAGTATCTTGTGATGTTTGTGTAAAGGGTTTCTCATTTGTGCTTATATGGTTTAACGATAAGTCGTTATGTTAGTATTATATCACTCACCTCTTGACATGATTCCGGGTTAAGTCGCCTCCGACGCGGTAGACTCGGCGGTCTGTGACCTATGATTCGAGAATACCTCACGCGGGTGCAGGTGACCTATGCGAGCTACGAGAGTCGCAGGTTAGTGTGCGACCTTTGTGGCCATGCGCGTCTATGTGGCTACGCGGATCGCGAGTCCGGGACGTTGCCGGGAGTAGCTACCCTCGATGCGAGGAATACCTCACGCGTCCATCGGAGTGGCCTATGCGGAGTCGCGGAAGTTCCAAAGACTAGACGCGTACATTAGATACTGCGGACGAGTGGCCAGCTTCGATCATGTGGCGATCTAGACAGATCTCATGATACAGTTTATAACCTTGTTGGTACTGTGGGTGTTAGTAGTCGGCTATGCCTTCGTACTTACCCCGTACGGTTTTATTATGACACAGGTGGGACCTGGTGTTCACGTGTATTCCTTGGTGCTTTGATATCATGTGATCACGGCGGTGAGGAAGGTATTCCACGCATGATTGATGTGGTGGCGTGAGACCCATAGTTATGTTTGAGTGATGACTTTGAGGCGTGAGTCCTCGACGCGTGACATAATCGCTTATTTATCGTGAATCGTAGTTTGGTTATCATATATGTCTCATGCCTTATATAGACTACTATGATTTCATTTACGATTTTTCGCCACATACTTGGTACTGTTGTCGACCTCCTTGGGCCGCGTTCATGCCGCAGGTAGGTACACCGTTGTTGATCCTCGCTCATGTGGTCACGTCAGCGTTTGGAAAGCTCCGTTTCTCGAGGCTTATCTTTCGTATAGTCCCTGTTGTTGTAAAGCTACATTCGTGGTATGGCGGGGCCCTGTCCCGTCGTTGTTGTCATATCATTCGTAGAGGTCTGTAGTACTGTTGTGGGCAGAGTTGTAATGGGATGTAACTGTTCGGATCTAAGTTTTTATATATACATATGCCGAAAGGCAACTTTTCTTCAGATAAACATGTGTCTCATTTACATTGTTTCATGTTGTGTTTTATATTCCGCTGATTACTCTGATGTTGTATCACTAGGGTGCCCGGGGTAAGGCACCAGTCACGGGCCCGGGCTCGGGTCGTGACACATGTGTCTGCCTTAAATGATCCTAATTGGAAAATTGACATGATCGAGGAATATAATGCTCTTATTGATAATAAGACGTGGGAGTTGGTACCCCGTCCATATGGTACTAAATTATTATTCGGTCTATGTGGATTTTTGTTCATAAGGAAAATTCTGATGGTTCATTTGCAAGGCATAAGGCTATACTTGTAGGTGATGGTAAGACTCAATAGGTTGGTGTGGATTGTGGTGAGACATTTAACCCGGTGGTCAAGTCGGCTACCATTCGCACTGTGCTCAGCTTGACTCTTTTAAAATCATGGCCCATTAATCAGCTAGATGTGAAGAATGCTTTTCTACATGGTGATCTTCAGGAGACAGTGTATATGTATTAGCTCTTGGGGTTCAGGAATACTAGATATCCTAATCATGTCTGTCTATTGAAGAAGTACTTATATGGGCTTAAGCAGTCTCCACGGGCTTGGTATAAGAGGTTTGCTGACTATGTTTCGACTATGAGTTTTTTGCACAGTAGATCTGATAATTCATTATTCATATATCACTGGGGTTCTTCCATGACTTATATATTATTATATATTGATGATATTATCTTGACTGCCTCTTCTGATGCTTTGTGAAAGTCTATTATGACAATGCTCAATTCTGAGTTTGCCATGAAAGACTTGGGCCCATTGAGTTATTTTTTGGGGATTGCAGTCACTCGTCATGCAAGGAGATTGTTCTTATCACAGAGGAAGTATACAACATAGATCATTGAGAGGGCTGGGATGTCATCATGTAAGTCCACTTCTACTCCAGTTGATACTAAACCCAAGTTGGGTGCTGCAGCTGACTCTCCCTATGAAGATCTGACCCGCTATCGTAGTCTTGCAGGTGCCCTTCAGTATCTGACGTTCACGTGATCTGATATTACATATGACGTACATCATGTGTATTTGTTCATGCATGATCCCATAGTTGAACATATGAATGCGCTCAAACGCATTCTTAGGTACATTCAGGGGACACTTGATTATGGCTTGCATTTGTATCCCTCGTCGACGTCTACACTTGTCTCCTACTCAAATGTTGATTGGGGTGATTGTCCTGACACCAGACTATCAACGTCTGGATATTGCATGTTTTTAGGTAATAACTTGGTCTCATGGTCTGCCAAGCGTCAATCAACGCTTTCACGTTCAAGTGTAGAGGCCGAGTATAGAAGGGTAGCCAATGTGGTTTCTGAGTCATGTTGGTTATGAAATCTACTTTTAGAGCCTCATTGTCCTATTGAGAAGGCTACCTTGGTGTATTGTGATAATATAAGTGCTATCTACCTTTCTGGTAATTCAGTTCAGCACCAGCGTACTAAACACATAGAGATGGATATTTACTTTGTTCGAGAGAAGGTAGCCAAATGACAAGTACGTGTCTGCCATGTCCCTTCAAGATATCAAATTGCAGACATCTTTACAAAGAGTCTTCCCTCGGTCCTTTTTGAAGATTTTAGAGACAGTCTCAACGTACGAAGATCGTCCGCTATGACAGAGAGGGTGTGTTAAACAGTGACCGTATGGGTCACGTTCCAAGTCCAGTGGGGTCCTTGCCCTTCCTTGTATATTTGGTAAATATAAAAATTGAATTTTATCTTAATTAGTAGTATAATATTACCATAATTGTAAAGTTAGTATTCTGCTAGAATAGGGATTTTGTCACAACCCGAACCCCGGGCCCGTGACTGGTGCCCTACCTGGGCACCCTCCTACCTAAATGACACAAGAAAACCGCGGAACTAAATAACACCTCATTTTAAAAAAAAACCAACGAACATACAAGGGCAGAGCCGACAAGGATGTCATATAATATACATAATCAAAAAGTACTACACTGTACACGAGTCCAATCCCACATATGAATACAGACCTCTAAGAGTTTTACTGAACTATGACGGGACAAGGCCCCGCACCCATAATCGTATAAAAGCACAGTAATGAGGATCTATACCAAAATGATAAACTCCCGAATGTATGGAGCTATCCAAAACTCCGAAAGTGGTCCTACACTTGTCGATCACCAAATCACGATCTAAACTCGCGGATGAACGCAACCCCGGAGAAAGGTCGATTGAAGAATGTACCAAGTATATGGCGATAAGTATCAGAAAGGAGATCACACAGTCCACATATAACATGAAGCAAGTATGATAACTCAAAACAACAACACACTAAACTTTGCAAACATGAGAGTAATGCAATCATTTTTTGCTTTTAAGTTATGCTTTTAACAATGAGATTAACTGTTCCACTTTAAGTCATAAACACACTGCACCCTTTTATTAATGAAATCACTACCGTTTCAAAACACGGGCGTGCGATGCTGTGGTCAACCACCCTCTGTATTATAATGCAACCTATCATATGACTATTTCACCCGCAAGGGACTATTTCACCCGCATAGGTCACGTGGACCCGTAATGAGTCATCGATACACGATACTCACATCACGGATAGATAATCCATGGCTTATATCCCGAAAATTTAACCCGCCCGAGTCTATCCGACCCGCCGTGAGTGTGTACCACTCACACCATGGGGAGCTACTCCATGATATCTCTTGAACCAAGTTGCCGGCCCTTTATGGAGGGACACGGAGATGTGGAAATACGACACTTACACGAATGTCTATATGAGCAACCCATATGCAAGCAAACCATTCTTGACCTTTATTTATAAAATTAATAAACCATCATTTTAGCAAACCAAGACAATACCATGTCTTTCCTTTTTTACACAAACTAAGACAATATCATGTCTTTCCTTTTTACATAAACCAAGACAATACCATGCATTTACACAAACCAAGACAATTACTATGTCTTTCATTTTTACATAAACCAAGACAATACCATGCATTTACACAAACCAAGACAATTACTATGCCTTTCCTTTTTACATAAACCAAGACAATACCATTCCTTTACACAAACCAAGACAATTACCATGCCTTTCCTTTTTATATAAACCAAGACAATTACCATGCCTTCTTTTTTTACACAAACCAAGAGTAATTCTTATTTAAGCAAGCCAAAGTACTATCAATGCACAAATAGAATAATTCTCATTTAAACAAGCCAAAGTACTATCAAGGCACAAATAGAATAATTCTTATTTAAACAAGTCAAAGTACTACGTACGTCCATTCTTTTCCAAAGACTCCTTTTATATAAAACCTCAAGATACTAACACTCGTAGTATCAAAGCATGTCTATTTTTCAAATTAAGTTACTACACCTTTAGAAATTCATTTCAAGGCTTTGAAACCAAGTAACTTCTAATTTCACAACCTAGGCAATTCATGCCTATCAATCAAAATAGACCACTCTTTTAACCTTTCATAAAGTCGTTATAACTAACTTCCCATAAAGCCGTTATAATTCTTTATGTATTAGAAAAATTCATTCTTTTTATAACCAAGAGACTTATACTTTTAAAATCAAGTATCATATACTTTCAAATCAAGTTTCTTAACTTTAGAAATCAAGTCTCTTAACTTTAGAAATCAAGTAGCTTATACTTTTAAATCCCAAGTAACTCACACCTTTAAAACAAGTTACTTCCCTTTAAATCATGTAATTTCTCCTCTTTTAAATCAATTAAGTAAATCACTCCTTTGACTCCCCTAAAGCCGTTATAACAAACTTCTCATAAAGCCATTATAACAACCTTTAGGTTTTTGGAACTAAGATACTATCTATGAGATTAGAAACCACTTCCTTTTTAAGACTCTAAGTACTTCAAGTAAAACATCTTTCACTTTTGAAAATCCAAATATTATCAAGGGAATGGATTATAACAACTTTTAATTTAAACATCCCAAGTACAATCAAGGAAGTATATAGAACAACTTTTATATTAGGCAATCCAAGTACAATCAAGAGATCATTTAAGGAGTAGGATTTACTTACTTTACCATAAGGAATCATACTAGAAGAAGAGGAGATGATTCACATACCTTTTCGGCTTAATCCACAAGCTAAGTCGAATACACCACACGTAGAATTGTCAACCTATAATGGACACAACACGACTATCAACTTCTAGTTTCTAACGTAGAATGATACTAAGTATAATGTCTCTTATTCTACAGAAAATTGGGCAGCACTTCCTTTGTTTCTACGTACTTTTCCACCCTTTTCAAGGCCCGAAATCAATAACCAATATGCCACATTTAAGGCTCAACACATCAACCAATCAAAGGGGATTACACGCCTTACAATACGTGTAAAATTTTGTCCCACAATTAATACCAAGTAGTTCCATAGACAATGACATTCTCGGCTAACAATGTATAACAACCCAAAGTCTTTTCCAACTCTTTTCAATCCAAGTTGTTAAGTCTACCATGTTATATAGTCGTAAACAACTTTAACAACTATAATTCCTTCTTTATATAACATGCGACGACTAAACTAATAACCAAATTGAATTGTAATCTCAAAGGCTAATCATGCTAGTTTCGGATTAGTGGTTCCAATATCCATAACACTTATCAAACTTCAATATATACATCTCATGCTTGTTTATATCCATAACTACAACAATAAGTAATCTTTAATTACTAAAACGACAAGATTATTACCTTGATAAGCCCTTATAAAATTCCAAGATTCAAAGTCGCTCCTTAGCAATCTTAGCTCCTTTCCTTTACGCTCCAATCCGCTATTTGAAGCCCTTAGAAGTTCACAGACAACTTCTCTTCCATTTCCAATCAAAACTATGAAAATGACATAGGTTTTCATCTTGCGACTAACGTGAAAACGTCATTTTTCCGGGATCTTTATATTGAGATATCTTTATAATACCCCTAGGAACCTTGGGTTAAAGTATGGTGAATTATGAACCACAAACGATTTTTTTTGTGTGGGAAATGCATGAACCCGAGAGCTCCTCTTTCAAGCTCAAAGTTTTCTCAATTTTTTTCTAAGTGTTGAGATAAGTCTTGCTACTAGGATGAATATATAACACAATGGAGGACCTAGATTAAAACACTTGTGTGGCTTGGATGAAGAAATTTAAATATCTAGTCAAGTGGCCTTATTTGACTTAGTCAATTATCTCAAGCTTGTCTTCAAGACTTGATCATCCTTCTCTTGGTCAAATGACGTCTTTGACCTTGGCCAATATCGAACAAGCCCATGTGGGGGAGGGGGGGGGGTGACACGTGTCACCCTCCCATTCGTCCATAAAATATCGAAACTCTCATGGACCCCACAAAACGTAAAATTTCTCGGGTGGGCCCTACGTGACCAAATCCGTAAATAAATTTCCACAATGATAATAAATTTCATACTCCTCAAATAATGCATTTTGAGAATCTAATTCTCATCAACGAATATTTTTCCTTTCCAAAGTTCGGAAGATTTTTCCTTTTGAAAAATAATTCTTTCTTTCGTACCAATTTTCAAGTCTTGTGTTCTCGCTTCTATTCTCTTATACATGTCCTGGAATTACGGGGTGTAACATTCTTCCCCCCTTAGAAACATTCGTCCCCGAATGTTCTTAGTCGGTTTTCAAGCTATACAAACTCCGACATAGTCTTCTTACTATTCCTATCAAGCAATACTCTACAAGACCAACGATGCCACACATGACCACCATATATCATATGTATACATATCAATGGACCTTCCATCCGCTGTCCCTTCTCACAAACTCTAAGTTTATAGTCTTCAAAAACAGGATCTTTTAGATGTTCCTTTCTTTTTCCCGTAAAAAAGGATGACCCTGTCGTATTCTAAGTCATGGGACTAACACTATCTGAACCCTTCAGTCGGACTCCCACTCAGCTAACTGGTGTGTTCCCTCGTGTTACTTCCCTTTTTTTGTCTCACCTAGTCACAATACTAGTTGGGGCATGATCCTATAATCTGCCTAGCTTAGTTTATCAACTCGTGTAAACTCTAATACTAGTAGCATCTCAATCACGAGCTCCTATGGACAGTGTTACTGAACCTAAGGTGTGTGTATCATCACAATTAACTCCCGCTCATGGCTTAAAAAGGATTCTCTCTACGCACCTTCATTACTCATAACTATAACCACTATAGTTCTTTTAACCCTTGTTCCTTCCTTTTCTTACTTGTCATACCTTCTCGTACTTCCAAACTTATTTGAGCATACGTACAAAATTTCAAATATTGTTTCAGTCCTCCAATTCCTGGAGTTACTATCCAAACTTGACCATCGTGCTACTTGAATTTCCGTTAAGGCTCTTCTCGGACCTTACGACCTGGTTCTGGTAGAACGCATCCACGAACTCGTACACCGATTAATTAGACTTGTGCCTTGCATCCTCGTGACCCTATCACATAGAGGGACCATATCCAACTGGCACCACCTCATTCCATGCTACCGGTTGACCCGAATTTGGTCCACCACCCGACCCATCGTCACACTTAACTCTTATTCTTAGTCTGAAATAAATCTCTCTTATCTCAAGGTACTTCTCACCCTATACTCTCATTCACTAGAGGTTCGCCACCTAGGCCGAAGTATTTCTATTGTACATCCTCCACTATCGGTCTTACACTATTATGGGTTAATTACAACTTGTGAACCCTACATAACTGTAGTCTCAGTTCACTTTATCATTATTGTCAACATTCTTCACTCTTCACCTTACTAATCAACGTATCTCTACTTCTGGTGGTGCTATCAATTTACAACTAGTAGCAACAAAGAGAAATATATACGCTAGGGCGGAATCAGAATCTATAAATGCATGTATGATTCAAAAGAATCGAAATATACCTGTAGCCCCATGCGATGTTGCCTCTTGGTCCTGCCCAGTAGCCACGTCATCTATGCGGTTCAAAGGACCGCCAAAACTATAAACTCCACCCTGACCTCTACCACGGCTGGATGACATCTGAACACTCTGCCCTGGGGGGCGCACAACTGTAGATGAAAATGAACCAACCACCGACCTCATAGGCTGAGCCACCTCACCAGTGTTGTTTCTAAAAGGACATACCCTCAGCATATGGCCCAGACGGACACAATAAAAACAAACACCTGTACCATAACAACATTTCCCCATATGACGCTTGCTACATCGGAAACACTGAGGAATAAGTGGCCTCGACTGAGAAAATCCTCTGCTCCTCTGAAAACCTCGAACCATGGAGCTCGGACCGGCTCTTAAATACCTTGTGGGGTCCAAACTCCCACCTGTGAGCTACGGGGGTATGTCCTGGGTAAGCTGGGATGAATATCTCACTCGCTGCTGAGGCTGCTTGACCAAAAACTCATCGGGATAACCAACCGGTCTAGCCCTCTTACGCTGATTTCCGCGTTGGCTCTCTACCCTCGGTACACCTGTCAGATCGCCGAGTAACCTCCTCACGATGAAATCAGATCACCGCTATCTTGGTCAATAACATAATCGCTTCCCTTATGACCCTATAGTCTTCCCCAATCGAGAAACCGGAGGCTCGTGCTGGGCCTCAAAACTCGTGCGCAGGTTAACTCGCCGATCGCGACAAAATATCCAGATACCACAGGCATGAGCCCTATCAACTCTCGAGTCATGGTAGCTCGCCATCGCTTTTGCCATTCTGGTGATCATGTTCTCCTTGGAGGCATAAATGTAACACAATAATACGTCAGAGAGGGATTATCTTAATAACACATCTCTATGGCACAATCTCAGAGTGAGAAGAATAGAAACCAAATCCTAAATGTCATGTAGCCTCCTGTTTATGGGTGTGGCGCGCAACACACCGATAATCAAGACTCTACTAGACACGGTCTGTAGATATTCCGAGGATCGATCGCTCGATACCACTGTCACGACCAACCCCGCCCACGATCGTGCCCTACCTGGGCACCCTCCTACCTAAATGACACAAGTAAACCGCAAAACTAAATAACACCTCATTTTTTTTAAAAACCAACGAACATACAAGGGCAGAGCCGACAAGGCTGCCATATAATATACATAATCAAAAAGTACTACACTGTACACGAGTCCAATCCCACATATGAATACAGACCTCTAAAAGTTTTACTGAACTATGATGGGACAAGGCCCCACCGTACCCATAACTGTACAAAAGCCTGTAATAAAGGATCTATACCAAAATGATAAACTCCTGAACAGATGGAGCTATCCAAAAACTCTGAGCAAGGGTCCTACACTTGCCGATCACCAAACTGCGTACCTAAACCTGCGGCATGAACGCATCCTCCCGAAGAAAGGGGGTCAGTACGAAGAATGTACCAAGTATATGAAGCAGTAAGTACTGTAAATGAGATCACACAGTCCACATATAACAGGAAACAAGTATGATAACTCAAAACAACATCACACTGAACCTTGCAAACATGAGAGTAATGCAATCATTTTTACCTTTTAAGTTATGCTTTTAACAATGAGATTAACTGTTCCACTTTAAGTCATAAACACACTGCACCCTTTCATTAAAGAAATCACTACCGTTTCAAAATATGAAGGCCGTGCCAGTGGCAGGGTCAACCACCCTCTGTATTATAATTGTTACACCCCGTAGTTCAGGTCCTGCTTATGGGGACGTACGAAAGGAGTTAAGATTTAAATTTTTGACGGAATATTTCGGACGGGTTTTTAGTAAACTTTGAGGCGGTGTATGTCCAGTTACATTGAGAGTTCCTATGTGTTTCAAAGGCCTAGTACGTAGTTCATTGAGTCTAGTTCCCAACGCAACCAACCGTTCGTCGATAGGACATAGGAGTAGAAAGTTATGGAAGTTACAAGTTCAGTGTGCAGTCGGACATAAAGATATTTCGGTCAGGAGCCACAGGGCCGCGGCACCGGATGCAGGGCCGCGTCGCCAAATGTTCTGAATGTTCGCTGAAGTTTTAGCGCCGCGGTGTCGGAAGTTCTGAAGAGTCTCGGATGTTTCAGCGCCGCGGCGCCGGCTGCAGAGTCGCGGCGCCGAGGCGGGTTCGGCGAGGCTGAGGGGAAAAATCAGAACTGTTTTGTTTTAAAAAAGGTCATGGGAGGGTGACAAGTGTCCCCCCCCCCCCCCATCTGATTTTGCATGTCCTATTTATTGACCAAGTCTTGAAGACTTGGTCATTCTTCAAGTTCTTCTCTCTCTCTAAAATTAAAAGCTCTCCCTTCTCTCTAGAAAATCAAGAGGAAATCAAGGCTTGAGAAAAATCTGAAAAAGGTGGCAAGAAGGAAACTTGTTGGCAAGCTTGTAGGAGTTTTTGTGGTGGTGATTGTGGAAAGGAGGCTAGTGAATTTGTTGGATTAATTTGGCTAAGCTCTAAGGTAACAATCCTTTCTCTTTTTGCTAGTTTATTGTGTTGCATGTGAAGAAGAAAGGACTTGTAGTTGTAAATATTGCTCTTAGATAAATTGCATATAAGAAATATGATTTGGATTTGAAGGGATTGAATTAGGTTAGTATGTGAACATGTTGTAGCCAAAATACTACCCTTAACTTATTGATTTAGTTAATATGCATTGTGGGGCAGAATTTTACACATCCAAGATTAGGTGTGTAATCCCCTTTGTATTGATTGGATTGTTGGGCCTTAAAAGTGGCGTTTGGATGTTGAATTCGGCCTTGAAAAAGGTGGCAAAGTACGGAGAAATAAAGGAAATGCTGCCCGATTTTTCGTAGAATTTAGTGACTTTACACTTGGAATATTCTACGTTGAAGCTAGAGGTTAATAAATGTATTATGATCATTATAGGTTGACGTACTACGTGCGGTATATTGGACTTAGCAAGTGGATTGACCTGAAGAGGTATGTGGAACTTTCCTACCTCTTGAGCATGAATAATTGCATCTATGTAGTACGGTAGACGTACAAGGCTTTGATATCCCTTACTTGTTTTAATGATGTCTTAAGTTTCAAAGTCAAGGGACTTGAAGTGTTTTAAGTATATGATACTTGTTTCGTTTTAAAAGTATAAGTCCATTGGATATAGGGAAATGTATTTGACTAATGTATAACGTTAATATAACGACTTTATGGGAAGTTGGTTGTATTGGCTTTATGGAAGGTTAACAAAGAAAGATTTACTCTAAGTAAAATAAGTACGGATAAATGATTTGAATTTGTGAAAGACAAATTGATTTTAAGGAATTAATTGCCTAAGGTTTTAAAAGAAATGAAGTCACTTGATTTAGAAGCCTATTATATTTCCGAAAGGAAACGTGACTTATCTTGAAAAGTAGTCGTGACTTGATACTACGGTTATTAGTATCTTGGGAGTTTTACATAAAAATGAGTCATTTTCTTAAAAGGTTAGAGGTACGTGGTACTTGGGTTGAATTCCCGGATTTTCTCTTAAAATGACATGTTAGTGCCTTAAGTAAACTAAAATGAGAGGATATACTAATAATGTTAACAAGAAGTTAGGGGATATTCTTAACTTGCTTACGTTATGATAAGCCGGTAGCGCTTATGGTATGTATGATAGCCGGTTGTGCTGGGTTATGTATTATTATTATTATTATTATTATTACTACTTATGCCATGGATTTGCTACCCATGATGCGAGTGCGGCGCTTGTACTCATGCGGGCCCACCGGGTCCATGCGGGTGAAATAGTCTCATGCGGGTGAAATAGTCCCATGCGAGGCGGATGACCTCATGCGGGTGAAATAGTCCCATGCGGGTGAAATAGTCTCATGCGAGGTGGATGACCTCATGCGGGTCTACATGACCTATGCGGGTGAAATAGTCCCAGGAGTAGGATTGCTTAATGATACTATGGGCGAGAGACCCTGTTTTGATCATGAGCCTCCTATTTTTATGCAGTAAAGTGTATACTTGTTACTCTCATTGTTAGTAAGGCACAGTGCAAGGTAATCTGATTTTCACCCATGACTCCAGCTTATTTTAGACTTATGATATTATTACAGTATTTTCCACTTTTACATACTTAGTACATATTGTGTAATCGAACCCTTCCTGGGCCGTTCATGCCGCAGGTAGGGGTAAGCAGGTGGTGGATCCTCATTCTTAGGATCTTTGCTCAGGTGTCAGAAGCTCCATTTCTCCGAAGGCTTGACTTTTGGTACGGTTCTCCCTGGTATTGTAGATGTTTTGTACATTCAGGGGTATGACGGGACCCTGTCCCGTCATAGTGGTTACACATTCTTAGAGGTATGTAGTCCTGTTATAAATTGGGTTGTTAAGGATGCAACTGTTCAGTTTTTGTTATATTTTGGGTTAGCCTGCTTTATATTCTATATGAGTTCTTGTTGTGAGTTTATTTTCCGCTGGTTTTCTCTATTGTTGTATCACAAGGGTGCCCGGGGTAAGGCACCAGTCACGGGTCCGTGGTCGGGTCGTGACAAAAGTGGTATCAGAGCAGTTAATCCTCGGAAAGGGTCTATAGGCCGTATCTAGTAGAGTCTTGATTATCGGTGTGTTGTGCACCACATCTATAATCAGGAGGCTACAAGATATTTAGGATTGGTTTCCATTCTTTCTCCCTAAGATCGTGCAATAGAGCTGTGTTATAGGTTAAACTTCCTCTGACATATTTTTATGTATCAGTTATGCCTCCACGCAAGGCAACCGCGGCCCGAGCGGCAAGGCGGTGAGGAGCTGCTAGTAGGACACAGAGGGTTACGAGGGCACATGCCCAGTCTTTACCTGAGATGATGTTTCGGACGGCGAGTTCCACGACGTCGCCACCCACAGCAGAGTTCGGGACAGCAGCAGCGGCTATTGAGACCGCGGTACCTGAGCCTCCTGTTACACAGCCTGGAGCAGAGGAGATGTGTTACAAGGAGATGGCCCAGTTATTATCCAGGATCGTGGCAAGGCAGGAGGACAGACGGGAGGCAGCGGTTCCGGTTGTACTCGTAGTCCACCCCAGATCTGATAGCTTGAGACTTCGGGACTTTTTGTGTTGCAGCCCACCAGAGTTCTATGGGTCGAGGCCTGAGGATGATCCTCAGGAGTTTATCCGACAGTTACAGCGGATCATGAGAGTGATCAGGGCCTCGGAGACAGAGTCGGTATTATTGGGTTCACATCGGCTGCGGGATACTTTAGTTGACTGGTATGATTCATGGGAACTATCCTAGGGGGAGCATGCGCTTCCAGCTGTTTGGGACGAGTTCTCAGAGGCATTCCTTAGCCATTTCTTGCCTCCGCAGATGAGGAGAGCTCGAGCCGATAGATTTCTGACGTTGAGACAGAGCGGGCGGACGGTCCGGGAGTACAACGTAGAGTTTGACTCGTTGGCGCGGTATGTACCCGCTTTGGTAGCAGACATGGAGGACAGGGTGCACCGCTATGTCACATGGCTCGATGATTACTTAGCAGAGAGTTGCACGAGACTAGCTCTTCAGCCGGGCATGGACATTGCCCGCATGCAGACTTATGCACTTGGGTGTGAGGAACGTAGGGGCCGACGGATTGATAGGTATCAGCAGAAGATGGCCAGGACAGCAGGGTCCTCTGGTAGTTTTGAGGTAGACAACCTCAGCAGCAGACCGGATTTGCACCTCAGCCGGTTCAGAGCGCTCATCCACCATCTTCCGGACGTACATGGTATTTAGGGGCAGGACAGGGTTCCAGGGCTTCGGGTTCCCAGAAGGACCTGTGTTCCAGTCAGATGAGGCCACCTATACCTCGGTGTGGTCGATGTGGCGATTGCCATTATGGGGGGTGTCGTGTTCCTCCAGGAGCTTGTTACTCTTGTGGCCAGCAGGGCCATTTGAGGAGAGATTGTCCGACCAGAGGCGGCGGGAATGTTGTGGTTCAACCGACGCGGTCGATTCATCGGATCTTCGTCTTCAGTGGCGATGCGCCCCGGAGGGCAGGGTGTTCACGGACCAGCAGGCCGCGGTAGGGGTCGTGGTAGGGGTCCCAGTTCCAGCGGTCCTCAGAACCGCATTTATGCTATGTCCAGCCGTCAGGACCAGGAGGCGTCACCAGATGTCGTCACAGGTACATTATTGGTTTCATGTTGTGATGTATATGCTTTGATAGATCCAGGTTCTACCTTGTCCTATATATCTCCTCATATTTCTGGTAGAATATGGATAGAGCCCGAGTCCATAAAACCTTTTGAGGTGGCTACGCCAGTAGGTGATTCGGTAGTAGCTGAGCGGGTATATAAGGCTTGCCCAGTGACTATATACAGTCGTCGGACTCTAGCCGACTTGATAGAGTTGGATATGACGGACTTTGATGTGATTATGGGTATGGATTGGCTAGCGTCTTGCTATGCCAATGTGGACTGTAGAAAGAGATTGGTAGGGTTCCAATTTCCTGGTGAGCCGGTCATCGAGTGGAAAGGGAATACTGCATCGCCGAGGGTAGGTTTATTTCTTACCTCAAGGCTAGAAAGATGGTGCGGAAGGGGTATATCTACCATATGGTTCGGGTATTCGATACTGAGGCCGAGATACCAGACCTTGATCGATTCGGTTGTTAGAGAGTTTCGGACGTATTCCCGCACGAGCTTCCGTATCCTCCCGAGAGGAGATTGAGTTTTGCATTGATATGTCGCCAGACACTCGACCGATATCTATTCCACCATACAGGATGACACCTGCTGAGTTGAGGGAATTGAAAGACCAGTTGAAAGATTTGCTGGAGAAAGGCTTTATCAGGCCTAGTGTTTCTCCCTGGGGAGCTCCAGTGTTATTCGTAAAGAAGAAGGATAGAACGTTGCGTATGTGTGTTGATTACATACAGCTGAATAAGGTAACTATCAAGAACATATATCCCCTCTCCAGGATTGATGATTTGTTTGACCAGTTGCAGGGTGCGAGGTGTTTCTCCAAGATAGACATGCGATCTGGTTATCATCAGGTGCGAGTTAGAGAGGCAGATATCCCAAAGATTGCATTCAGGACCCGGTATGGGCACTATGAGTTCAGGGTGATGTCTTTCGGGTTGACCAACGCCCCAGCAGTATTCATGGATTTGATGAACAGGGTGTTCAAGCCATTCTTGGATATGTTCGTTATAGTATTCATTGATGATATCCTGGTTTATTCGCGCACAGAGCAGGAGCATGCAGATCACTTGAGGGCGGTATTGGGAGTCCTCCGGGACCGACAATTGTATGCCAAGTTCTCGAAATGCGAGTTTTGGTTTGCCTCAGTGGCTTTCTTAGGGCATGTTATCGGGGCCGATGGTATTCGGGTTGATACAACAAAGATTGAGGCAGTCAAGACTTGGCCTGCACTCCACTACACCGACGAGTGCGCATCTTTTGGGCCTTGCAGTTATTATCGGAGATTTGTGGAGAAGTTTGCTTCCATTTCAAAGACCTTTGACTAGCCGACTCGGAAGCGCTATGTTCCGGACGGATGCTTGTGAGGAAAGTTTCATTACTAAAGAAAATTGATGGCGCCCAGTTCTTACTCTTCCGCAGGTTTAGACGGATATGTGGTTTATTGTGATGCATCGGGTGTTGGGCTCGGGTGCGTGCTGATGCAGCACGGTAAAGTTATAGCTTACGCATCTCGACAGCTTAGGAAGCATGAGAAGAATTACCCCACACATGACTTAGAGTTGGCAACAGTGATTCATGCCTTGAAGATCTGGAGACATTATTTATATGGAGTTCATGTGGATATTTACACAGACCACAAGAGCCTCCAGTATATCTTCAGCCAGAGGGAGTTGAAATTGCGGCAGAGACGGTGGTTGGAGCTACTTAAGGACTATGATGTTGATATCCTATACCACCCTGGGAAGGCCAATGTAGTTGCAGACGCCCTTAGTCGCATATCGATGGGTAGTCTATCAGGTGTGCAGCCAGAGAAGAGGGACATGGTCCGCGAATTACATCAGCTAGCGAGCCTTGAGGTTCGTTTGGTTGGTTCAGATAGTAGTGGAGTTCGGGTTCGAGAGGTTACCGAGTCTTCCATCGTCGAGGAGGTGAAGAGGCGACGATATGAGGATCCGATTATGGTACGGTATCGAGATACGACTCTTCGGGAAGAGAAAAGTCTATTTGAGGTAGCACCTGATGGGGTGCTAAGGTTTGAGGGCAGGTTATGTGTACCCGATGTGGCAGGACTTCGTCGATTTCGGCGAGGCACACAGTGCTCGTTACTCTATTCACCCGGGGTCGACTAAGATGTACCATGACCTCAGGTGTATATATTGGTGGGACGACCTGAAGAGGGACGTTGCGGAGTTTGTGGCGCAGTGCCCGAATTGTCAGCAGGTCAAGGTAGAGCACCGAGCCCGCGGTTGTTGCAGTCGTTAGAGGTTCCGACATGGAAGTGTGAAGTGATCTATTTGGACTTTATTACAGGTTTACCTCACACTCAGAGGAAGCATGATTCCATCTGGGTTATTGTCAGTCGATTTAAATCAGCCCATTTTCTTCCAATGGGGCGACTTTTTCGCCGAGGATTATGCTAGATCAGTATATCGAGAGATTGTGAGATCGCACGGAGTTCCTATATCGATTATTTCGCATGCAGGAGCCCGGTTCACGCTAACTTCGGAGGTCTTTCCGGCGGATTAGGGACACATGTGAGTCTCAGTACTGCGTTTCATCCTCAAACCGACGGACAGGCCGAGCGCACTATCCAGACACTTGAGGATATGCTGCGGGTCTGTGTTACCGATTTCAGGGGTAGCTGGGAGGATCATTTACCTCTGGTGGAGTTTGCATATAATAACAACTACCATTCTAGTATCCAGATGGCGCCTTATGAGGCCTTATACGGGAGGAAGTGCAGGTCACCGATAGGCTGGTTTGAGGTAGGAGAAGTTCAGTTAGTCGGGTCAGACTTGATTCAGCAGGCAGTGGATAAGGTGAAGCTTATCCAGGAACGGTTATTGTCAGCTCAGAGTCGACAGAAGTCGTATGCAGATCATCGGCGTCGACACTTGGAGTTTGAGGTGAGTGATTGGGTCTTCCTGAAGGTATCACCTATGAAGGACGTGATGAGATTTGGAAAGAAAGGGAAACTTAGCCCAAGGTACATTAGGCCTTATCAGATTGTCCGTAGGGTAGGCAAGGTTGCCTATGAGTTGGATCTGCCGTCCGATCTGGAGGCAGTACATCCAGTTTTTCATGTGTCTATGTTGCGGAAATGTATTGGAGATCCATCTAGAGTGCACCCGATTTGTGATGTCCAGGTGACAGAGGGGTTATCATATGAGGAGAGTCCCATAGAGATACTCGATCGGCAGGTTAGGCGACTACGGACAAAGGATGTGGCTTCCGTCAAGGTCTTATGGCGGAACGAGAACAGAGAGAAAATGACATGGGAAGCAGAGGAGGACATGATGAAGAAGTATCCTCACTTGTTCCCTACACCTCCAGGTAACCTACTTTCCTGATTGTTAGTTTTTAAATTTAGCAATTATGCTTAAGTATTGTTGTGGCCATGTGGAGCGTCTTTATTTGCAAGAAGAATAGTTAAGAGGGTCTATGTCGATATTGTGATTTGAGTAAGCCTAGAAGGAACATTCGGGATGAATGTTTCTAAGGGAGGGATAATGTTACACCCCGTAGTTCAGGTCCTGCTTATGGGGACGTACGAAAGGAGTTACGATTTAAATATTTGACGGAATGTTTCGGACGGATTTTTAGTCAACTTTGAGGCGGTGTATGTCCAGTTACATTGAGAGTTCCTAGGTGTTTCAAAGGCCTAGTACGTAGTTCGTTGAGTCTAGTTCCCAACGCAACCAACCGTTCGTCGATAGGACATCGGAGTAGAAAGTTATGGAAGTTACAAGTTCAGTGCGCAGTCGGACATAAATATATTTCGGTCAGGAGCCACAGGGCCGCGGCGCCAAATGTTCTGAATGTTCGCTGAAGTTTCAACGCCGCGGCGCCGGAAAGCAGGGCCGCGGCGCCGGAAGTTCTGAAGAGTCTCGGATGTTTCAGCGCCGCGGCGCCATGTGCCGCGCGCAGGCGGTTTCACGAGGCCGAGGAAAAATCATAACTGTTTTGTTTTAAAAAAAGGCCATGGGAGGGTGACAAGTGGCCCCCCCCCACATCTGATTTTGCATGTCCTATTTATTGAAAGACTTGGTCATTCTTCAAGTTCTTCTCTCTCTAAAATTAAAAGCTCTCCCTTCTCTCTAGAAAATCAAGAGAAAATCAAGGCTTGAGAAAAATATGAAAAAGGTGGCAAGAAGGAAACTTGTTGGCAAGCTTGTAGGAGTTTTTGTGGTGGTGATTGTGGAAAAGAGGCTAGTGAATTTGTTGGATTAATTTGGCTAAGCTCTAAGGTAACAATCCTTTATCTTTTTGCTAGTTTATTGTATTGCATGTGAAGAAGAAATGACTTGTAGTTGTAAATATTGCTCTTAGATAAATTGCATGTAAGAAATATGATTTGGATTTGAAGGGATTGAATAAGGTTAGTATGTGAACATGTTGTAGCCAAAATACTACCCTTAACTTATTGATTTAGTTAATATGCATTGTGGGGCAGAATTTTACACATCCAAGATTAGGTGTGTAATCCCCTTTGTATTGATTGGATTGTTAAAAGTGGCGTTTGGATGTTAAATTCGGCCTTGAAAAAGGTGGCAAAGTACGGAGAAATAAAGGAAATGCTGCCCGATTTTCCGTAGAATTTAGTGACTTTGCACTTGGAATATTCTACGTTGAAGCTAGAGGTTAATAAACGTATTATGGTCATTATAGGTTGACGTACTACGTGCGGTATATTGGACTTAGCAAGTGGATTGACCCGAAGAGGTATGTGGAACTTTCCTACCTCTTGAGCATGAATAGTTGCATCTATGTAGTACGGTAGACGTACAAGACTTTGATATCCCTTACTTGTTTTAATGATGTCTTAAGTTTCAAAGTCAAGGGACTTGAAGTGTTTTAAGTATATGATACTTGTTTCGTTTTAAAAGTATAAGTCCCTTGGATATAGGGAAATGTATTTGACTAATGTATAACGTTAATATATCGACTTTATGGGAAGTTGGTTGTATTGGCTTTATGGAAGGTTAACAAAGAAAGATTTACTCTAAGTAAAATAAGTACGGATAAATGATTTGAATTTGTGAAAGGCAAATTGATTTTAAGGCATTAATTGCCTAAGGTTTTAAAAGAAATGAAGTCACTTGATTTAGAAGCCTATTATATTTCCGAAAGGAAACGTGACTTGTCTTGAAAAGTAGTCGTGACTTGATACTACGGTTATTAGTATCTTGGGAGTTTTACATAAAAAAGAGTCATTTTCTTAAAAGGTTAGAGGTACATGGTACTTGGGTTGAATTCCCGGATTTTCTCTTAAAATGACATGTTAGTGCCTTAAGTAAATTAAAATGAGAGGATATACTAATAATGTTAACAAGAAGTTAGGGGATATTCTTAACTTGCTTACGTTATGATAAGCCGGTAGCGCTTATGGTATGTATGATAGCCGGTTGTGCTGGGTTATGTATTATTATTATTATTACTACTTATGCCATGGATTTGCTACCCATGATGTGAGTGTGACGCTTGTACCCATGCGGGCCCACCAGGTCCATGCGGGTGAAATAGTCCCATGCGGGTGAAATAGTCTCATGCGAGGCTGATGACCTCATGCGGGTGAAATAGTCCCATGCGGGTGAAATAGTCTCATGCGAGGTGGATGACCTCATGCGGGTCCACAGAACCTATGCGGGTCCACAAGACCTATGCGGGTGAAATAGTCCCAGGAGTAGGATTGCTTAATGATACTACGGGCGAGAGACCCTGTTTTGATCATGAGCCTCATATTTTGTTACTCTCATTGTTAGTAAGGCACAGTGCAAGGTAATCGGATTTTCATCCATGACTCCAGCTTATTTTAGACTTATGATATTATTACAGTATTTTTCAGTTTTACATACTTGGTACATATCAGGTAATCGACCCCTTCCTGGCCGCGCTCATGCCGCAGTAGGGTAAGCAGTGGTGGATCCTCATTCTTAGGATCTTTGCTCAGGTGTCAGAAGCTCCATTTCTCCGGAGGCTTGACTTTTGGTACGGTTCTCCCTGGTGTTGTAGATGTTTTGTACATTCAGGGGTATGACGGGGCCCTGTCCCGTCATAGTGGGTACACATTCTTAGAGGTCTGTAGTACTGTTATAAATTGGGTTGTTAATGATGTAACTGTTCAGTTTTTGTTATATTTTGGGTTAGCCTGCTTTATATTCTATATGGGTTCTTGTTGTGAGTTTATTTTCCGCTGGTTTTCTCTGATGTTGTATCACAAGGGTGCCCGGGGTAAGGCACCAGTCACGGGTCCGTGGTCGGGTCGTGACAATAATGCAACATATCATAGAACTATTTCACCCGCAAGGGACTATTTCACCCGCATAGGTCACGTGGACGCGCAATGAGTCATCGGTACACGATACTCGCATCACGGATAGCTAATCCATGACTTATATCCCGGGAATTTAACCCGCCCGAGTCTATCCGACCCGCCGTGAGTGTGTACCACTCACACCATGGGGAGCTACTCCATGATATCTCTTGAACCAAGTTGCCGCCCTTTGGAGGACGCGAGATGTGGAAATGTCACGACCGCCCGGCCCGTGGATCGTGCCTTACCCGCACCCAAGTAGTCATACATCGAGAAAACCAGCGTAATATAAAACAACCAAGATATGAAACCGTATAAGTAAGACACAGTTTCTGGGAAAAAGTTGCCTTTCGGCATAATGTATATAAATAACCCAAAACGAACAGTTTCATCCCAACCTTACAACAGTCTGCTGCACTCTAAGAGTTTAAAACAACAATGGCGGACAGAGGCCCCGCCATACCCTGAATACAAATATCTACAACGACAGGACCATACCAAAATGCTAAGCTTCCGAGAAACGGAGCTTTCCCAACGCGGTGATCCTAAGAACGGATCAACGGTAGGAGTACCTTTACTGCGCGTGAACGCGGCCCGGGCGAGGTCAAGATAACAGTACCAAGTATGTGAAATCAAAATATCGTAAATGAAATCATAGTAGTCTATATAAGGCAGAGATGTGTATGATAAGCCAACACTACGATTCACAATAAATAGCGGTCATGCCAAGTCGTGACTCGTGCCTCAAAGTCATCACAATAGAACCGCACGGGTAAGTGCGAAGGCATAGCCGACTACTAAAACCCACGCATCAACAAGGTCATAAATCAGATCATGAGATCTGTCTGCATCGTCACATGATCAAAGCCGCCACTCGCCCGCGGATCTAATGTGCGCATCTAGTCCCGAACTTCCCGCGACTCGCATAGGCCAGTCAGATAGGCCCTCATGAGGTATAACCCCGCATCGATGGTAGCTACTCCCAGCCGTCCTAGACACGTCGTCCGCATGGCTACAAGAACCGCGTGACCACAAGGGCCGCGATACTAACACGAACTCCCGCAGCCCGCATAGGCCATACTGCACCGCATAAGGTATTCTCGAATCATAGTCCATCGACCACCGAAGTCTACCCCGCATCGGAGGGCAGCTTAACCCCCGGAGTTATGAATGATATAATATCAACATAACCGCTTATTGCTAAACAACATAAGCACAACAAGAAAAACCCCTTTACACAAATATCACAAGATACTAACTCACGTAGCATCCTAACATGTTTACTTATCAAGTCAACAAGAAAATATTACAAGACTATCACAAATCAATACAATCAAGTTATTCACACAAGGTACCTTCTATATTATGTTAACAAGTTCGGGTTGTTAGCCCCAAAGTACTTCATGTATTACTCTTTTAAAAGATCCGTTTCTTTTACAAAAGTCACACAATACCCGTAGTATAAAAATAGAGTAATTATCTTTTGAAGTTCATTAAAACACTTCTCCTTGTAAAATCAAGTAACAACATTCTTTTCCTAACGTTCAAGTTTGCCTAATTTCAATTACTCAAGTTTCTCATTTTCGAAAGGGTTTGTAGTTCATAGTTTTAATCCTTTAAAACAATTTGAGAAACATATACCCTAAGTGTGAGTAGGTTATTATTATTCGTAACAATCTTATTACAGCAGCCATGATCTAGTAAATGTAATATCCTTTTGTCTCATCTTAGCTCCTATGCAGATGGAAGTTTCTACTAGTTTTAATAATACCTTATTAGTCAAAATAATTCCCTTTATTAGCGCTGCTGTGGTTTGTTCGACATTTATTCTGATTGGTAAAACATCATTCCTTTTGAAAACCAAAAATACTAATTACTCACTAATGAGGTTTCACACTTTTAAACAAAATTCATATTAGTATAATAAGTCAAGTCTCTTATTTCCTTAAATCAATAAATCGTTCTTTTTATCACTCTTAAGCCGTTATACCTAACCTCCCATAAAGCTAGTATAACTCTTGCACTTTTAAAACCAAGTGTTACTCTTACATTAAAAATGATTCAAGATTCTTTTGAAATGTTTTCGATTCTTTATTATTCGAGCTTAAGCGTGAGGCATTCTGCAAGTATTATTCATTAACACGTACGTCTACCGCACTATATATATTGTAAAATATCATGCTTTAGGAAGAATCACATACCTTCTCTACGAAAACCTCCCGCCAAGTTGAATATGTCGCGCGCAGAGTATCGACTATAATCCAACACGTCTATCAACGCCCGCATCAGATTGTACAAAGTTCTAAGCGGAGGGTTCGTTATTCTATGGTCATTTGGGCGCACTTCCCTACCCTGAGCTACTCAAGTTCATCGTGAAAACAGTCCTAGGTAAGTACAGTTCTATTATTCATCTTTTAAACCCTTCTACTGTGATAATAGTTCAATTCTATTCTGCAATATCCTTCTAAGTATTTAATACTTATTCCTATACTTCTACAAGATATATATTCTAATTACAAAAGGAGGATAAGGTTATTTACCTGTAAGCCCAATAATATCCTAGATAAAAGTCGCTGAGCAAGGTTTAGCTCCTAAGTTGTGCGCTCCAGAGCTCGATAAAACCTTAGAAGTTCTTCACAACTTCTACTAAGGACTAAGGGATTTGGGCTAGGTAATTCGGGCATTATAACGATACTAAGGCAACTTTTCTACCGCGGGAGGGGGTAGTGTTTGCTAGGCTAGCTTTATGGGGTTGTTTCTGCCAGGCTTCTCAAAAGGGGAGGGTGTGTTTGGACGAAACAACAAGAGGGAGAGGGAGGATTTGAGACTTAGATAGATTGCTCAATTTAGGATGAAATAACTCTTCAACAAGGGGTATTTATAGGTCAAGACACGCCAACCAATGGCCAAGATTATGCCAAGTGCAAGGCAAGTGTAGGGTGAGGATTTAGGCAAGTGTCCTTGGCCAACTTGCACACAAAATATCCTACCAACTCCAAGACAAAACAAGCCATCCCAATCGGCCTATTGCCGCTGACATCCATCAATGAGAGGGTGACAAGTGTCGCCCTCTCGTTGGTCCAACGTGTTGCGTCTCTCGGAAAAATCCGCAAAAATTAGAAATGACATAGCCGGAATTTATCCTACGCGAGTTGTGTAAAACGTTTCGTCGGAAAACGACTCTAAACGGGTGGTGTGTACAAAGTGGAAATCGTCCAAGCCAACTAGTGGGGGGGGTGACACGTGTCGAACTCCTACTCTTCCAACATATTTCATCTTCCGAAAATATCCACAATGGCCAAAATCTCAAAACAAAGTGGCCCCACAAAACCAGAATTTTCTCCAGTGGCCCCACGTGACCATTTCCAAAATAAAATTCCATAATTCTCTAAAATTCCAAGAAGTCCGAATACCAAACTGGGAATCCATTCCCATTAACGAATCGCTTTCCTTCACAAAACCTAAACTTTTCCGTGGAAAAATCACCTCTTTCTTCCATTCCATTCCGATGTCAGATTCTCGCACGCACGTCCTCGCATACATACCTTGAAACTACGGTATAACATTCTCCTCCTTAGAAACATTCGTCGAATGTTCCTTCTAGGTATCAAAACAAGCAGCGCCAAGATAGTCCTTATCGCTATACTTACTTTAAACAACCATGCCACACCCTGGTCACAACACAACAAGCGCATACTTATCTCCAAGTCCACGAGGAATCACCTCTATCACAAAATATTCCTACTCGAGATCTAAAAAGATGCTCCTTCGCCTACTCTTTACAAACGAATGATCACACCTATGCTCGTAATACATGCTCGTTTCTTCCTTACTCGTCGTGATACCACTTTTGTCACTTTGTCGCGAGCCCGCTCCGACGACCCAACAAATAGTACCGGCCGCGATCCCTGAGGATGTCGTACACTTCTTGTACGCTCGAACTCTTACCACCCTTCTGTTACTGCTTAGTTTCCAAAATCTCGGGGTTACTATCTCTAATGTGGTCATCATTAACTGGGAACACTCTGGGTGGATTTCTGATACTTTCCCGAACATAACAATACGAAGATCGGACGATCGCCTCCTAAGTCGGACGGCAATGCTAACATATAGGCAACCCGCCTAATCTTCACATGAACTCAAAAGGCCCAAAGTAACACGGCTAAGTTTCTCTGTTTTCCAAAACTCGTCACACCCTATCCACAAATTACCGGAACAAACTCAACCAACTATCCGAACCTTGCCAACATCGAACCAATCGATCGGCAACTTATACTTCCGCCCCTACAAGGCTTCCTAAGGCGACATCCGAATACTGAAAATGGTAGCTTAAACATTCCCTCTACAGGAGACAACAATCCCCACAACTATTCCTGAAATCCAAACACTGCCCGAGGGCGAATGCGATTCTGAGACTTACCTGAGTTCTTAACCCTGCCTGGTAAAACTTCCAAAAAAAAGGAAACAGCGTGCACTGGCTCCACTGCATCATAAGGTGAAGGTAGGCACCTGCAGCCTTACAACCTTTCTCGCATAATCACCCCTACCGAGTACACTGCCTTTGCTAGAAGACAAGGCGGCCGACCTCCTCGCCCGACCATCGGTCGAATGTATCCACGAACTCGTCGTTGGTTAACTAAACTTGGGCCTAACATCCTAGTGACCTACCACCCGGGCGACCACCAAAAACTGACCCCACCACCAAACAGGCCACGGGTCGACCCGCCACATGGCCTCAACCCAACCCGGCAACGTGCAAACACTAGCTCCCTGATTCGGAATAATCTCACCAATCACGTTACGAAAACCTAGCGGTCTTCTACCCTCTTTCATTCCACATAATATCTCACGTATACTATGCACCTCGACAAGGGTCAAACGCGAAGTACTTCTTTTACCAAAGATGGCCTCGCCTCTAAGGTCTCTACGTACACATCCTAAGGCTCCCACTTTCTCTATCCCCAATCTTTCCTGATTAACTAATCATGATTCCCAATCACGCTAACACAATGCTATCCAAAATAAAACTTAAGATATTCTCTACACATATAAATCTCTAAAGGGTTAAGGATATACCAGATCTACGCCGACACTTCCCTTAGGTCGTTTCTAATCAAACCCGCCGGGCGATACCGGGAAGGTGATGAACTATCCATCGAT
Source organism: Przewalskia tangutica (assembly GCA_029844215.1). NCBI lineage: Eukaryota > Viridiplantae > Streptophyta > Magnoliopsida > Solanales > Solanaceae > Przewalskia > Przewalskia tangutica. Next base: position 115,315,259 of record CM056718.1, read on the forward strand.
CCTCGGCGCCGAGTCTCTACATCCGCACCACCCTTGGCCGGACAATTCCTCGCAAATGGCCTGCTGGCCGCAAACATAACAAGTCGACGCGAGGAACGACACTCCCACGATGACATCGACCACAACGCCACACCGAAAGCGGGTGACTCCTCGCTAACACCCTCCTCTCCGAACCACCGTGATCCTCAATCGTCTAGTAGCCGAGTCCTCGTATTGTATCCTTCCTCATAGAACATTCCTTGCTATATGGCCCGACGGCCGCAATAAAAACAAGCACCCGAAAAAGACGCACTTCCCGATGACACCGCCACACCGTGAACACCGAGGAAAATCAACCCCGCGAGGACACTGCATCGGCGGAGGCGCATGTCTAATCTGCCACGAGGCGATTCGCCGAGAGTTACCAAATGATCCCGCCAATCGGGCCTCTTCTCGCCGCTTCGGTCACTCGCCGATCTCTACCTCTCTCACCACGCATAATCTGAACGCAAGCCTGCTCGCCCTCGATCAAGAGCTACTCCTCACAACCCTTCTTTAGATAAGCATCAATATCCTTGGAATACGGTACATAAAATACTGCCGCCAAGTCCTTTGCTAGCAACAGGCCGTCTCCTTCCAATCCATATTTTCTCGCTCCAAGCCGTGGAACAAAGTCCAGATGTCATGACCGCAGAGGAATCGCCGCCGCGTACAAACTCTATCTGCCGCGACGCCTCGTAACTCCTCGCACGTAAGCATCACCCCAGTGATGATTGGGCTGTGCTTCTAAATTTCTCAGATTTACTCGCAGCTTCCTTCGCCTTGCCATTCTGGGCCCGAGTTACTGGCGCGAGGCATCACCGTAAAGGAAAGGAATACGTTAGAGGGTCCAACTTATAACACACTCTAAAGCACGATCTCGAGTGAGAAGAATGGAAACCAATCCTAAATATCCTATAGCCTCACGATTATTGGTGGTGCACAACACACCGATAATCAAGACTTACTAGATACGATGCGTAGACACTTTCCGAGGATTAATCGCTCGATACCACTTTTGTCACGACCGCCCGGCTCGTGGATCGTGCCTTACCCGCACCCAAGTAGTCATACATCGAGAGAAAAACCAGCGAATATAAAACAACCAAGATATGAAACAAGATAAGTAAGACACGCTGGAAAAAGTTGCCTTTCGGCATAATGTATATAAATAACCCAAAACGAGCAGCTACATCCCAACCTTACAACAGTCTCATGGACTCTAAGAGTTTAAAACAACAATGGCGGACAGGCCCCGCCATACCCTGAATACAAATATCTACAACGACAGGGACCGTACTAAAATGCTAAGCTTCCGAGAAACGGAGCTTCCCAACGCCAAGCGGTGATCCTAAGAACGGATCAACGGAGGAGTACCTTTACTGCGGCATGAACGCAGCCCAAGGAGGTCGATGCAACAGTACCAAGTATGTGAAATCGAAATATCAGAAATGAAATCATAGTAGTCTATATAAGGCAGAGATGTATGATAAGCCAACACTACGATTCACAATAAATAAGCGGTCATGCCAAGTCGTGACTCATGCCTCAAAGTCATCACAATAGAACCGCACGGTAAGTACGAAGGCATAGCCGACTACTAAAACCCACAGCACCAACAAGGTCATAAATCAGATCATGAGATCTGTCTGCATCGTCACATGATCAAAGCCGCCACTCGCCGCAGTATCTAATGTGCGCGTCTAGTCCGGGAACTTCCCGCAGCCCCGCATAGGCCAAACTCATAGGCCTGCATGAGGTATAACCCCGCATCGAGGGTAGCTACTCCCGCAGCCGCCCTAGACACGTCGTCCGCATGGCTACAAGAACCGCATGACCACAAGGGCCGTACTAACTCGAACTCCCGCAGCCCGCATAGGCCATACTGCACCGCATAAGGTATTCTCGAATCATAGTCCATCGACCACTGAGTCTACCCCAGACGGAGGGCGCTTAACCCCGAGTTATGAATGATATAATATCAACATAACCGCTTATTGCTAAACAACATAAGCACAACAAGAAAAACCCTTTACACAAATATCACAAGATACTAACTCACGTAGCATCCTAACATGTTTACTTATCAAGTCAACAAGAAAATATTACAAGACTATCACAAATCAATACAATCAAGTTATTCACACAAGGTACCTTCTATATTATGTTAACAAGTTCGGTTGTTAGCCCCAAAGTACTTCATGTATTACTCTTTAAAAGATCCGTTTCTTTTACAAAAGTCACACAATACCCGTAGTATAAAAATAGAGTAATTATCTTTGAAGTTCATTAAAACACTTCTCCTTGTAAAATCAAGTAACAACATTCTTTTCCTAACGCTCAAGTTTGCCTAATTTCAATTACTCAAGTTTCTCATTTTCAAAGGGTTTGTAGTTCATAGTTTTAATCCTTTAAAACAATTTGAGAAACATATACCCTAAGTGTGAGTAGGTTATTATTATTCGTAACAATCTTATTACAAAGCATGATCTAGTAAATGTAATATCCTTTTGTCTCATCTTAGCTCCTATGCAGATGGAAGTTTCTACTAGTTTTAATAATACCTTATTAGTCAAAATAATTCCCTTTATTAGCGCTGCTGTGGTTTGTTCGACATTTATTCTGATTGGTAAAACATCATTCCTTTTGAAAACCAAAAATACTAATTACTCACTAATGAGGTTTCACACTTTTTAACAAAATTCATATTAGTATAATAAGTCAAGTCTCTTATTTCCTTAAATCAATAAATCGTTCTTTTTATCACTCTTAAGCCGTTATACCTAACCTCCCATAAAGCTAGTATAACTCTTGACTTTTAAAACCAATATTACTCTTACATTAAAAATGATTCAGTATTCTTTTGAAATGTTTTCAGTTCTTTATTATTCAGGCTTAAGCCGTGAGGCATTGCCGCAAGTATTATTCAGTTAACACATGTACGTCTACCGTACTATATATATTGTAAAATATCATGCTTTAGGAAGAATCACATACCTTCTCGGCGAAAACCTCCTGCCAAGTTGAATATGTCGCGCGCAGAGTATCGACCTATAATACCAACACGCCTATCAACGCCCGTATCAGATCGCATAAAGTTCTAAGCGAGGGTTCGTTATTCTACGGTCATTTGGGCGACTTCCTACCCGGTGAGCTACTCAAGTCTCATGGAAAACAAATTCTATGTAAGTACGCCTATTATTCATCTTTTAAACCCTTCACTGTGATAACAGCTCAATTCTATTCGCAATATCCTTCTAAGTATTTAATACTTATTCCTATACTTCTACAAGATATATATTCTAATTACAAAAGGAGGATAAGGTTATTTACCTGTAAGCCCAATAATATCCTAGATAAAAGTCGCTACCGAGCAAGGTTTAGCTCCTAAGTTGTGCGCTCAGAGTCTAATAAAACCTTAGAAGTTCTTCACAACTTCTACTAAGGACTAAGGGATTTGGGCTAGGTAATTCGGGCATTATAACGATACTGAGGCAACTTTTCTACCAAGGAGGGGTAGTGTTTCGGCTAGGCTAGCTTTAGAGGGGTTGCTCTCGCTAGGAGCTTCTCAAAGGGGAGGGTGTGTTTGGACGAAACAACAAGAGGGAGAGGGAGGGATTTGAGACTTAGATAGATTGCTCAATTTAGGATGAAATAACTCTTCAACAAGGGGGGTATTTATAGGTCAAGACATGGCCAACCAATGGCCAAGATTATGCCAAGTGCAAGGCAAGTGTAGGTGAGGATTTAGGCAAGTGTCCTTGGCCAACTTGCACACAAAATATCCTACCAACTCCAAGACAAAACAAGCCATCCCAATCGCCCTATCACGCGTGACATCCATCAACGAGGTGACAAGTGTCGCCTCTCGTTGATCCAACGTGTTGCGTCTCTCGGAAAAATCCGCAAAAATTAGAAACGACATAGCCGAATTTATCCTCGCGAGTTGTGTAAAACGTTTCGTCTAAAAACGACTCTAAACGGGTGTTGTGTACAAAGTGGAATTCGTCCCAAGCCAACTAGGGGTGACACGTGTCGCCTCCTACTCGCCCAAAATATTTCATCTTCCAAAATATCCACAATGGCCAAAATCTCAAAACAAAGTGGGCCCACAAAACCAGAAATTTTCTCCCGTGGCCCCACGTGACCATTTCCAAAATAAAATTCCATAATTCTCTAAAATTCCAAGAAGTCCGACCAAACTGGAATCCAATTCCCATTAACGAATCGTTTTCCTTCACAAAAACCGGAAACTTTTCCGTGGAAAAATCACCTCTTTCTTCCATTCCAATTCCAATGTCGTATTCTCGTACGTACGTCCTCGCATACATACCTTGAAACTACGGGGTATAACAGGAAATACGACACTTGCACGAATGTCTATATGAGCAACCCATATGCAAGCAAACCATTCTTGACCTTTATTTATAAAATGAATAAACCATCATTTTAGCAAACCAAGACAATACATGCCTTTCCTTTTTTACACAAACCAAGACAATACCATGCCTTTCCTTTTTACATAAACCAAGACAATACCATGCCTTTACACAAACCAAGACAATTACTATGCCTTTCCTTTTTACATAAACCAAGACAATACCATGCCTTTACACAAACCAAGACAATTACCATGTCTTTCCTTTTTACATAAACCAAGACAATTACCATGCCTTTTTTACACAAACCAAGAGTAATTCTTATTTAAGCAAGCCAAAGTACTATCAACGCACAAATAAAATAATTCTCATTTAAACAAGCCAAAGTACTACGTACGTCCATTCTTTTCAAAAGACTCATTTTTATATAAAACCCCAAGATACTAACACCCGTAGTATCAAGACATGTCTATTTTTCAAATTAAGTTACTACACCTTTAGAAATTCATTTCAAGGCTTTGAAACCAAGTAACTTCTAATTTCACAACCTAGGCAACTCATGCCTATCAATCAAAATAGACCACTCTTTTAACCTTTCATAAAGCCGTTATAACTAACTTCCATAAAGTCGTTATAATTCTTTATGTATTAGACAAATTCATTCTTTTTATAACCAATAGACTTATACTTTTAAAACCAAGTATCATATACTTTCAAATCAAGTTTCTTAACTTTAGAAATCAAGTCTCTTAACTTTAGAAATCAAGTAGCTTATACTTTTAAATCCCAAGTAACTCACACCTTTAAAACAAGTTACTTCCCTTTAAATCATGTCATTTCTCCTCTTTTAAATCAATTAAGTAAATCACTCATTTGACTCCCCTAAAACCGTTATAACAAACTTCTCATAAAACCATTATAACAACCTTTAGATTTTTGGAACTAAGATACTATCTATGAGATTAGAAACCACTTCCTTTTTAAGACTCTAAGTACTTCAAGTAAAACATCTTTCACTTTTGAAAATCCAAATATTATCAAGGGAATGGATTATAACAACTTCTAATTTAAACATCCCAAGTACAATCAAGAAAGTATATAGAACAACTTCTATATTAGGCAATCCAAGTACAATCAAGGAGTAGATCATTTAAGTAGTAGAATTTACTTACTTTACCATAAGGAATCATGCTAGAAGAAGATGAGATGGTTCACATACCTTTTCGGCTTAATCCACAAGCTAAGTCGAATACACCGCACATAGAATTGTCAACCTATAATGGCCACAACACGACTATCAACTTCTAGTTTCTAACGTAGAATGATTAATGTCTCTTATTCTACGGAAAATTGGGCAACACTTCCTTTGTTTCTACGTATTTTTCCATCTTTTTCAAGGCCCGAAATCAATAACCAATATGCCACATTTAAGGCTCAACACATCAACCAATCAAAGGGGATTACACGCCTTACAATACGTGTAAAATTCTGCCCCACAATTAATACCAAGTAGTTCCATAGACAATGTCATTCTCGGCTAACAATGCACAACAACACAAAGTCTTTTCCAACTCTTTTCAATCCAAGTTGTTAAGTCTACCATGTTATATAGTCGTAAACAACTTTAACAACTATAATTCCTTCTTTATATAACATGCGACGACTAAACTAATAACCAAATTGAATTGTAATCTCAAAGGCTAATCATGCTAGTTTCGGATTAGTGGTTCCAATATCCATAACACTTATCAAACTTCAATATATATACATCTCATGCTTGTTTATATCCATAACTACAACAATAAGTAATCTTTAATCACTAAAACGACAAGATTGTTACCTTGATAAGCCCTTATAAAATTCCAAGATTCAAAGTCGCTCCTTAGAAATTTTAGCTCCTTTCCTTTACACTCCAATCCGCTATTTGAAGCCCTTAGAAGTTCACAAACAACTTCTCTTCCATTTCCAATCAAAACTATGAAAACGACTTAGGTTTTCATCTTGCGACTAACGTGAAAACGTCGTTTTTCCGGGATCTTTCTATTGAGATATCCTTATAATACCCCTAGAAACCTTGGGTTAAAGTATGGTGAATTATGAACCACAAACGATTTTTTTTTTGTGTGGGAAATACATGAACCCGAGAGCTCCTCTTTCAAGCTCAAAGTTTTCTCAAATTTTTTCTAAGTGTTGAGATAAGTCTTGCTACTAGGATGAATATATAATACAATGGAGGGCCTAGATTAAAACACTTGTGTGACTTGGATGAAGAAATCTAAATATCTAGTCAAGTGGACTTATTTGACTTAGTCAATTATCTCAAACTTGTCTTCAAGACTTGATCATCCTTCTCTTGGTCAAATGACCTCTTTGCCCTTGGCTAATATCGAACAAGCCCATGTGGGGGGGGGGGGGGGTGGTGGCACGTGTCGCCATCCCATTCGTCCATAAAATATCAAAACCCTCGTGGGCCCCACAAAACGTAAAATTTCTCGGGTGGGCCCTACGTGACCAAATCCGTAAATAAATTTCCACAATGATAGTAAATTCCATACTCCTCAAATAATGAATTTTGAGAATCTAATTCTCATCAACAAACATTTTTCCTTTCCGAAGTTCGGAAGATTTTTCCTTTGGAAAAACAATTCTTTCTTTCGTACCAATTTTTAAGTCTTGTGTTCTCGTGTCTATTCTCTTATACATGTCCTGAAATTACGGGGTGTAACATGTTTTTAGGTAGAATAGGAAGATGATCTTCCTCGTAACTTGTATATATATGTCTTTCATTAATAAGAATAATCAAAGGATTATTTCTTTTAGTTTTTGGCTGAAAAAACTATATAATGCTTTTATTTGTTTTATTAATTTAATTGTAGATGCAATTTTATGAATATGACGAACAAATACTGAATGATCAACCTCAGTTTGCTTCAACTAATATGCAGTTGTTAAAATAAAACTCGAATTATGTGAGAAAGACTTGAGACTTTAATAAAAACTAATTGCAAATAAGAGCATCAATTTTAAATTAAAAATTAATTAAGTTAAACATGATTGAACCAAATGCTTTATTTATACAAATATTTTTATGAAAAAATACATAATATTTCCTCTTGTCCAAAAAAAATCATTTACACATTGATATTTTATGAACGACCTATTACCCTCTATTCTTGTTTTAAATAAAGCTAATGTCATTTTAAAATGTATATTACCACTCGTCTGATGGACAGTTGTCTCATACTCGCCTCCACATCATCCACAATTTACTATGTCACCATCATATCAATTGTATCAAATCTCAAAAACATACTTTGTCAGGTTAGCCAAATTTCTTCTTTTTCAATATTTATAACCACTCTCTCTGTCATAATCGAATTCATCGGTCACCATTAAAACTCATTAACATAAAAACAAATCACAACATTATCATCATTCAGTTGGTTGATTCGAACCTAGTAAAAGAAAGCCTTTGGGTCTAGAATTGGTATATAATATCTTGTATAAGGTCAAATTGATCTAGAAACCGCTAAGAACAACACATATTTAGTAAGCAACTTCGCAAACTGCTTATATCAAGTTTGAGGTATAAATTAATCTTGGAATTAATTATACCTTCAACCAGATAAAGTATAAATTTAATTTCAAGGCTTAATCATGAAATATCCACCTTATCCTATGAACGAAACGTACCCCTAAGTCTATATAGATAAATATCAAACTTCTAAATCGCTCTTTCTTTGTTTTGTTTCTCTTTAGTCTTCTTTGTTTCATAACACAAAACTTGAACTTTCAAGATAGAGACCCTACTTCTCAACTATTGTTTCGCCACAGATTGCTCTAGATAAGCTCTCTCTCACTATATCTTCTTCTCCAATGCTCCTCTTTTCCCTCGCTCAATTGTTGATGTTTTTATTGTTTATTTTTGTTCTCGTAGATGGTAGAGATAGAAGCTAAAATAGATGAAAGTGGGGGTTCAAGTGAAACCACAACTATAGGTGAAACTAACCAAAGAGAAGGAAACACATAATAGAAAGATCTGTTATCTGTGATCACTTCGAAAAGGTCGATGACCCTATAAATGATTGTAAAATACAAGTATTGTGCTTTTTCATATTCACATTTTAAGATTAAAAATGGTACCTGGGGATTGAGGTCATACACTAGGTGCCCAAAATATCCCCATAATGTTGAAACTAGTCAAACTAGGTTAGGTTTTCGACCAATTCAAGGTGCTCAAAAGTTGGGGTGAGGGAACACTTGTCCCTTGGAAATTTGATCAAGAACTGTGTAGGGCTGCTTTAGCTAGGATGATAATTATTGATGATCTACATTTTCATTTTTTTGAAAAGAAATATTTAAAAACTTTGTTAAAGTTGTGCAACCTCAATTTTAGATTTCCTCACGTAAAACAATGACTAGGGATTGTTTTGACTTTTATGATGAAGAGAACCACAAACTGAAGAATTTTTTTTGTACAAAAATACGAACATCATTGTAAAGGATTAATTAGATGTATCTTATTATTCACCTTAATTATCATAAAGATTGGACTATGCATAAAAGAATAATCCTTTGTCCAATTGTTAGTCATAAATGTGATGATAGATCATGTGTTATACAAAGTTCTTGCTTTATTGAGGCTTTGAAAAGGTTTTCACTGTTACAGTTGATAATGCTAGTTTAAATGATGTCGCAGTGAAAGAGTTGTCTAAGCAATTTAGTAAATGGGTATCTAATACGATTGATAGTAATCACCTTCATATGAGAGGGACTCACATTCACAATCTTCTTGTTCAAGATGGTTTGAAAGAAGTGGACGGTTTTGTGAAACGTGTTAGACAAATAGTAAGATACATTAGACAATCTCTAACAAGATTGAATAAGTTTAAAGAATGTTGTGAATTTGAAAAGATAGCATGTAATAAATCATTATGCTTGGATATTCCTACTAGGTGGAACTTCACCTATTTGATGTTAAATATGGCATAAGAATTCGAGAATGTATTTGTAAGTTATGGTGCTCGGATTGTTGCATTATATTCTTATTCGTGTTTGTGAAGATAAAAAATTTGCAGGTTCTACAAATTGGGAAAATGTAAGGCACATGATAAGAGTTCTTGAAACTTTCAATGAATTTACCTTTAAGGTCTCGAAATCACTTTATATTACATCAAATGTTCACTTTACTGAAATATGTGATGTACATTATATTTTGAAAAGTTTGATAGAAAATAAATTTGAGTTCAATGGCAACCAATATGAAATGAAATTCTTACAATTATTGGAGTGAACCGAAAAAATGAACAAAATGTTTTTATTGCATGTTTTGAATCCGCGCCACAAGGATGTGTATGTAATATGTTACTTATGCACTAGTGATCATGCTTGGGAAAGTAAAAGGATATGTGAAGTGAAAAAGTGCATGATTTCTTTGTTAAATAAGTATGGAAAACAACATTAAAAAAGTCTCAAAGTTCATCATCTTCATCTATTTCTTCATCCACTTACCAAATGTTAGTGTCATCAATCTTACCTAGTTGCAACGTTTACATAACAATTCAAGAAGCATAAAGCTGACAGTGAAGTTTGGATGCTAAAATAGAGTTAAGACAAATATCTAGGTGAAGCAAGTGAGAATGAAAGTGATGTTTTTGATATCTTGCTTTGGTGAAAAATGAACTCAACTAGATTTTCTATTCTTGCTTAAATGGATCGTGATGTGTTAGCAATTCCTGTTTTTAGTAAGGCTTCATAGAGTGCATTTAGTACATGAGTGCATATTCATGAATGATTTAGGAGTTTATTGACTCCTAAATTGGTGTAAGCTCTTATGTGCTCTCAAGATTGAACGGGAAGCGAATCCCTTTCGGTTAGAGTTGAGAAAGATTTAGACTATTTGGAGTAATTTGAACTTGGTAAGAATATTTCGTGTGTATGAGCTCTATTTTCATATTGCAAATAGTTTATTTGTTTATATTGCATGACAATTAATTTTATTTTTTTAGATTTGACCAAGAGTGGAAGTTACTCTGGCATCATTGATATATGAGTATTAGTAGCAATATATGTGGTAAGTATTTTTTTTGCCTCTTATATTCATTTCTTTATTGGTTAAACGTAGGGGTAGGGGTGATAGATGAGCCATTTGGGTTGAAGTTGGGCGGATCAAGATGGGCTGAAACTGTAGATGGGTCAATGCCCAACCCGTCCAAAACTTACATGGGCTAAGATGGGCGGGTCAAAATGGGCTAAAATGATGGGTCATAACCCATATTGCCCAACTTGACCCATTACTTTTACAAAATTCAAACTTACCTTCTATGATATTTGATTTTTTCATATCTTTATTTTTAAAATAAGAATACTATTTTAAAGATTTTTTTCATTTTTTATAAAATCAAAAAAATTATGAAATAGAAATTTGATGATGGAGTGGGGTGGAAGGGGGTTAGGTGTCGATGGGGTAAGAAAAAAATTCATATTTTTTATAAATTATTTATGAAAGTAAAAAAATATAAAATAGAAATTTGAGAATGTGATAGGGCAGATGGGGTGGGTGGAGGTAAAAAACATCATATTTTTTTTTTATAAAAGTAAAATATATAAATTAGAAATTTGATAATGTGGTAGGGCGGGGGAGGGTGGTGGAGGTAAGAGGGTGAGGTGGGGTTAGAGGCGGGGAGGGTAAGATTTTTTTATATTTTTTATAATTTATTTATAAAAGTAAAGAAATATAAAATAGAAATTTGAGAATGTGGTAGGGGTATGGCCGGGAGGTGGGGTAGGGCGGGGTGGAGGTAAGAATTTTTTATTTTTATAAATTATTTATAAAAGTAAAAACAAATATAAAATAGAAATTTGAGAATGTGGTAGAGGCGGGCGGGAGGTGGGGTGTGGAGGTAAAAAATCATATTTTTATAAATTATGTAGTAGAGGGGAGGGAGGCGAGAGGTGGGGATAGAGGCGGGGTGGAGGTAAGAAAAATTATATTTTTATAAATTGTTTATAAAAGTAAAAAATATAAAATAGAAATTTGAGAATGTGGTAGGGCGGAGGGGGAGGGGGAGGTATGAAAAAATTCATATTTTTATAAATTATTTATAAACATAAAAAAAATATAAAATAGAAATTTGAGTAAATTATTTATAAAAGTTAAAAAATATAAAATAGAAATTTGAGAATGTGGCCGGGAAGGGGAGGGCGGGAGGGAGGGGTAGGGGGGGGAGAGGGGGGTGGAGTTAATAAAAAAATCATATTATTTTATAAATTGTTTATAAAAGTAAAAAATATAAAATAGAAATTTGAGAATGTGGTAGTGCGGGGGTAGGGCGGGAGGTGGGGTAGGGAGGGTGGTGGAGGTAGCGGGTGAGGTGGTGGCGGCGTGAGGCGAAAGGGGTAAGAAAAAATTCATATTTTTTATAAATTGTTTATAAAAGTGAAGAAATATAAAATAGAAATTTGAGAATGTGGAGGGGGTAGGGCGGGAGGTGGGGTAGGGACGGGGGGAGAGGTACGAATTTTTTTTATATTTATAAATAATTATTTTATAAACGACCCATCTGCTACCTCTAATTATATTTAATATACTTATTATGGATAATAGTATTATTTATAAATAAAAATCTTAATCTAGAGTGAAACTCTAATCATTAAAATTAAATATTTTGATGAGTTAAGTTTGAGCAGCATCATGGGCTCATTTGGGTTGTTGATTTATGGGTCAACTTGGGATAGCCCAAACCAATCCATCATCAAAATCACTCTTGCCCAAACCCATGAAATCTTGAGCGGGTCATTTGGGTTTGGCTAATTTTGCCACCCTTAGTTAAACGTAATCATGTAAATTCCAGGTCATTCATATCCCCCGAATACTATTGGTTAAATTAGCTAAAGAAAGTTTAGAAATTTAATTAGCATGTTGTGTTTGAAGAAGTTATTAGAAATTATTGGTGTATTCACTTAGTTAATTGCTATAAATTGTGTATTGAGCTATGACTGAAACTTTCACTTTCACTTTCATTTAGAAACACTCTCTAGCCTATCAAAACCTTATCATAAACCCTAACCCTAAAGAGTCTTCTTCTCCGATGGCCATTGTGGCCGACAAACAACCTCTGAAAGGGGTTATCCAATCAGTCCCATAACCTTCCACTGAAACCACATACACCAGAGTTCTTTAACTACAAAAAAAATGACCTCCTGCAAACTATTCCATTGTAACCTCTTACGTACTTGTCTGGAGAACCTATGATAATATGAAATGAGCACAAGATTAACAAAGTGCTTGCACTTGAAAACTTACAATATGGTGTTGTAACGATCCCATCGATCATTTTAGGCTTATTACTCTATCATTACCAAAATATCCTTTCTGTAGACTCTTTCGGGGTTTGTGATTCGCAAGGATGGATATCACATTTCCCAAAGAGAGTTAGATAGGTTTCAGAAGAAAAATCTAAGTTTGATATGTTTGAAATGAATAGAGTTCACCCAAAGTTGATTTTTGAGTATATGGGTTCGTTTATAATTTTCATCCCTTTCGGTAGTTTCGGAGCATCATTTGTGACTTAGTCGAGTCATTGGTTCACTTCCCGAGACGCTTAGATGTGTTTTGAGTCATTATTTGCTAAATTGTGGAAATTATGATATTTGGGTGCATTTGTAGAAAAGTGAAACCAGCTTGGTCGTATGAGAATTCTGAGTGCGTGAGTGTAGCGTCGTTTACACTTGGGTAACATATTTGGCTTGTGTCCGAGAGGTCTTGAGTGAGTTTCGGGTGTTTGATGGAAATTTGGAATTGTAACACCTCGTACCTTCAAACTAAGACTTGTTCATAATGCACGAGTGTAGAAAACCAAAACAGGGAGTTTATGTTGGAAAACCATGTTTATATCGGCAGAGGAAATTTGACGACAAGAAGTACAGACCGTATAACGTTTTACGGTCCATCAAACAAACCGCCGATCTTCACTTTTGATAATGATGGTCAAGCTGTGAATTCGACGGACCGTCGAACAATTGGTAACCCGTCAATCTTCTCAGTCTCTTAATTTCAGATATTCACCACTCTCTGGAAATCTTCAAAAAATGATGGTACAATCAATTTAGACCGTCAAAACATTGACGGCCCAGACTCAAACAGTCAAACATTCGACAGGGCATCGAATAGACCATCAAAATTCCCCGACAACAGATAATATAAATACGACACTTGATTTAAAAATCAGTTTTTCTTATTCTTCAAGCACCAACACAAATGTTTCTTCTACCATCATCTTCATAACTCAAGGTAAGACTTTTTCATACCATTCCACATGACTTTAATTAAGCATAATCAATTCCTAAATAGAATTCATTATTCATAACCTACGATTTTCAAGTTAAACCCAATTCAAGGTTCAAGGTGCAATCTTTGGGGTTCTTCTTCAAAGTTATTATAAGTCTTGGAGCGATTAAGGTATGCAGAGCTTCTATCCACGTTCTTCCCCACGCCATGTTTCCATGAAACCATAAATATCTCATAACTTAGGATATTGTTCTAATACTATGATAACCCTAACTATATGAATATTATGTCATGTTTATATTATTATTCATCAATTATATTCATGATTTATCGTTATGATTGTCATGAACCAGTCCGTAATCCATGAACCCATGCCTTACTTTTTATGAGTTCTTAAATACAAGTTATGATTATATTTACTCAGTTTCATGAAATTATTTTCATGATTTATACAAGTTATATTATGTATTTCTTTACATGTTAAATTTTTGATATTACATGTCATATTTCAAGATATTTTATGAAATTCATGGGCTTCAAGCCAGTATTTTCAAGTACATATTTTTGGGAGTTGCATAGATTACCGAGAAGGCTTAGATAGCCTGAAACTACACATGCCAACGTAGGATAAGGGACGCTCTACCAGAGGATGATACCTTCAGATTAATTATTAGATCCATCATGTTCATGTTCATGTCTCATACTTCGATAAAGTACGAGATGCCTTAGCTGATGGAGCACATATCAGACTCCACATTTACGTGTGGTGGTTCATGTCAATTTGATTGTTGATCTCCCCACAGATATATATGATTATAGTGTTATACCCCATAGTTCCGACCCTACGTAGGAGAGCGTACGAAAGCATGTAAGACTTAAAATTTTCAAAGGATAGGTTGACGGGTTGTTCCGGACGGGTTTTAGTCAACTTTGAGGCGGGTTATGACCCGGTACAGTGAGAGTTCCTAAGTGTTTCAAAGTCCTAGGGCGTAGTTCGTTGAGTCTAGATTCCAACGCCACCAACCGTTCGTCGATAGGACGTCGGAGTAGAAAGTTATGAGAGTCACAAGTTCAGTGCGCAGTCGGACAGAAATGTGTTTCGGACAAAGCGGCGGACGCGGCGCCGGATCGCAGGCAGCGGTGCGAAATGCGAAGGTTGCTGAAGTTGCAGCGCCGCCGTGGCTCCAGATCGAGGCGCGCGCAGAAGTTCAGAGAGGATGCGGAGGTTTCAGCGCTGCGGCGCCGGCGGCGGGGCCGCGGCGCCGAGGCGGGAATTTTGGGCGGAAAAACTTAGGAAAGTCTGTTTTTCTCTTTTAAAAAGGCCATGGGAGGGTGACAAGTGTCCCCCCCCCCCATCTGATTTTGCTTGCATGCCTTATATTGACCAAGTCTTGAAGACTTGGTCATCTCTCAAACCTCTCCCTCTCTCTAAAATTGCTCCTCATTCTCTCTACAATTCCAAAGGAAATCCAAGCCTAAGAAAAATCTGAAAAGCTAAGAACAAAAAGGAAGCTTGTGGCTAGCTTGTTGGTGTTGTTGTGGTGGTATTCTTGGCAAGGAAGCTAGCAAAACATTTGGAATAAAATTGGCTAAAGCTCTAAGGTAATGATTCTTCCTTTATAATTAGTTTGTAGTGTTGCATGTTAAGAAGAAAGAACTTGTGGTAGTGAATAATGCTCTTAGAGTCATTGCATGCTAGAAATGTGATTTGGATATGAAAAATGGGTTAAGAAGAGATTATGAGCATGTTGTAGTCTAAAAACTACCTTAGAATTGTTAAGTGAATTGTTGTATCTTATGGGGCAGAATTTTACACACCCAAGTTTAGGTGTGTAATCCCCTTTGGAATGTTGGATTGTTGAGCCTTAAATGTGGCGTTTGGATGATAAACTCGGCCTAGAGAAAGGTGACAAAGTATGTAGAAACAAAGGAAATGCTGCCCAATTTTCCATAGAATTTAGTGACTTTGAACTTGGATTGTTCTACATTGAGATTAGAGGTTGATAAACGTATCATGATTATTATAGGTTGAAATATTACTTGCGGTAGTTGAGCTTAGCAAGTGGATTGACCAAAGAGGTATGTGAAGCTTTCCTATCTCTTGAGCATGAATAGATGAAACTATGTAGTACGGTAGACGTACAAGATTTGGTATTCTTACTTGTTTTAAGTATATAATGACTTGTTTCGTTTTAAGAAGGTATAAGTCCCTTGGTTAGGGGAGAAGTATGATTTTACTAAAGTGTAGAGTTAATATAACAACTTTATGGGAAGTTGGTTTATTAGCTACATAAAAGGTTAATGAGAAGAGATTTACTCTAAGCAAGATAAGTATATGAAGAGGCAAATTGATTTTAAGGCATCAATTGCCCAAAGGTTTTCATGTATAAAGAAGAGTCACTTTTAAAAGAGTCGAAGTATGTAGTACTTGGGTTAGATTCCCGGTTTCCTTTTTCTTAAAGATATGATTAAGTGCCTTAAGTAAACTAAAATGAGAGGGTATATGAACAAGACTAATAAGAAGTTATAAGTTTTCTTAACTTATTTATGATTATGATATGATGACAGTTTGAGCTAGGGTAAGAGTATATCTGAGGGGCAAGCCCAAGATCGTTATACCACCTTCTCCAGGGTAAGAGTATGTCTGAGGGGCAAGCCCCAAGATCGTCATACCACCTTCTTCAGTGTAAGAGTATATCTGAGGGGCAAGCCCCAAGTTCGTTATACCATATGCTTCAGGGTAAGAGTATATCTGAGGGGTAAGTCCCCAAGATCGTTATACCACCTGTTCCGTGGATTTGCTACCCATGATGCGAGGAATACCTCATGCGAGTCCTTATGGGCTTATGCGGGTGAAATAATCCCACGCGGTAGTACACCTATGCGAGGAATACCTCATGCGGGTCCACAAGACCTATGCGGGTGAAATAATCCCAGGAGTAGGGGTGCTTATTGATACTACGGGCGAGGTACCCTGTTGTGATCCTAAGGCCCCTATTTTATGCAGTATTATATATATATACTTGTCACTCTCATTGTTAGTAAGGCACAGTAAAAGGTATTTTGATTGTCTTCCATGACTCCAGCTTACTTTTAGACTTGATATCATTATTACAGTATTTTCCAGCTTTACATACTTGGTACATATTGCGTACTGACCCCCTTCCTCGGGGGCTGCGTTCATGCCGCAGGTAAGGGTAAACAGATTGTGGATCCTCATTCCTAGGATCACTCTTCCGGTGTCAGAAGCTCCATTCCTCCGGAAGCTTGTTATTTTGGTACGGATTTCCCTGATGCTATAGGTATTTTGTACATTCAGGGGTATGGCGGGGCCCTGTCCCGCCACAGTTGTTATCCTTAGAGGTCTGTGGTCACATATGTGTTTTGGGCTATAAGAACCAGTTGTATTACTATACTTTGTTTAAGTATGTTTATGGAAGGCAGCCCTATCGGCTGGCCAGAGATGTTTTACCCTTTACATAAAGTTATGTGTTATGTATGTTCCGCTGCTATTCTCTGACATATACCTGACAGGGTACCCCGGTAGGGTACTAGTCGCGGCCCCGGGGTCGGGTCGTGACAAAAGTGGTATCAAAGCAGTTAGTCCTCGGAAAGTGTCCACAGACCGTGTCTAGTAGAGTCTTGATTATCGGTGTGTCGTGCACCACATCTATAATCAGGAGGCTGCAGGATATTTAGGATTTGTTTCCATTCTTTCACTCTAAGATCGTGCAATAGAGCTGAGTTATAGGTTGAATCTCCTCTGATGTTTCCCTTTATGTATCAGTTATGCCTCCACGCAAGGCAACCGCGGCCCAGAAGGGCAAGGCAGCCGAGGGAGCTGCTAGTGGGACGCGGAGAGTCACGAGGGCACAGGCCCAGTCCTTACCAGAGATGATGTTTAGAGCGGCGAGTTCCACGTCGTCGCCCTCACAGATTTCGGCGGCGGAGCGGCACGAGACCGCAAGACGAGCTTCCGATCCCAGTGGTCCGAGTGCGAAGATTACGGGAATGATTCTTGACGATCCAGCGTAGTGGCGAGCGGCGGCAGAGCGGCGGCAACCCTGAGCCGACGTTTACTGATTCGGATTTCTGAGTTGTCACCCACCCGAGTTCTATGGTTCGAGATTTGAGGAGGATCCGCAGGAGTTTGTCCCATTCTACGGACCATGCAGTGCTAGGGCATCGAGATCGAGTCTGCATTAGCTTCTTACCGGTTACGCGATATTGCGTTGAACTGGTTTGAGTCATGGGTGTTATCGAGGGGTGATGATGCTCTTCCAGCTGTTTGGGAGGAGTTCACAGAGGCGTTCCTAGACCATTTCTTACATCCTGAGGTGAGGAGAGCCCGCGTAGATAGGTTCTTGACCTTGAGACAGGACGGGAGGACTATTAGGGAGTACAACCTGGAGTTTGACTCCTTGGCCAGATATGCGCACACCATCGTAGCGGCATACGGCGCATGTGGTTCATAAATCGTGATGGGGCTAGCCGTCACGACATCGCTGCTTAGGAGTGGCTCTTCAGCCCGGGATGGATATTTCCAGGATGCAGGCATACGCGCAGGGGATTGAGGACAGAGAAAGACAGGATAAGCTAGATTTGGGCCACCAAGAGGCGGGGCAGCGAGTTCCTGTGGCGCTGAGGCGGGCATCTCGCAGCGGACTAGGTCCACATTCCGGCCAAAGACAGTGCTCCTTCGATTTTCAGCGGGAGGTCCGATCAGCGAGGTTATTCGGGAGGCGGTCGGGCTCGGGACTTGAGTTTTCGGGGAAGCGAGGCCACTAATCGAGGCCACCCACATCTCGGTGCGATCTATGCGGTAGGTCTCATCTGGGCAAGTGCCGTATGGGTTCGGGAGCGTGTTACTCTTGTGGCCAGCAAGGCCATCTGAAGAAGGATTGTCCGTCCTTAGGCGGCGGAAGTATTACGGTTCAGCCGACGGGGTCTGTTGCTGGATCTTCGTCTTCGATGGTTAGACGCCCCGGAGGGCAGGGTACCTATGGGCCAGCAGGCCGCGGCAGAGGTCGTGGTAGGGGTTCCAGTTCTAGCGGTCCTCAGAACCGCATCTATGCTATATCCAACCGACAGGACCAGGAGGCGTCACCAGATGTCGTCACAGGTACATTATTGGTTTCTTGCTGTGATGTATATGCTTTGATAGATCCAGGTTCAACCTTATCCTACATATCTCCTCATATTGCCTGTAGAATAGGGATAGAGCCCGAGTCCATAAGACTTTTTGAGGTGGCTACGCCAGTAGGTGATTCAGTGGTAGCTGAGCGAGTGTATAAGGCTTGCCCTGTGACTATAGATAGTCGTCAGACTCTAGCCGACTTGATAGAGTTGGATATGACAGACTTTGATGTGATTATGGGTATGGATTGGCTAGCATCTTGCTATGCCAATGTGGACTGCAGAGAGAGATTAGTTCGGTTCCAATTTCCCGGCGAGCCGGTTATCGAGTGGAAGAGGAATACTGCGTCGCCGAGGGGTAAGTTTATTTCTTACCTCAAGGCTAGGAAGATGGTGCGGAAAGGGTATATCTACCATATGGTTCGGGTATTCGACACTGAGGCTGAGATACCGAACCTTCATCGACGGCCGTTAGAGTTTCCGGGCGTATTCGGATGAGCTTCGTATCCTCCCGAGAGGAGATTGAGTTTGCATTGATTTGGCGCCGGATACTCGGCCGATATCTATTCCGCCATACGAGGATGGCACCGCCGAGTTGAAGGAATTGAAAGACCGGTGAAATGTTATACCGTATTTCCAGAGTATGCGTGAGGGCGTGCGTAGAAATTTGAACTTTAAAGTGGCTTGACCGATTTTATTTGTGCACAACACCGGTTAGAGTCGTTTTCGACGAAACGTTTTACAACTTGCGAAGGGAAAATTCGGCTATGTCATTTCTAATTTTTGCGGATTTTTCCGAGAGACGAACGTGTTGGACCAACGAGGGCGCCACTGGAACCCTCTCATGGCGGAAAAGTGGGCGGATTTGGGACGATTTCCTTGACATTTTTGTCAAGTAGTAGGTAGGATATTTTTGTGGTAGATGGATAAGGTGCACTTGGCATGATCATGGCCTACACTTGCCTTGCACTTGGCATGATCTTGGCCATGGTTGGCCTTTGCTAGACCTATAAATACCCCTTTGGAAGACTTCTTCATCCATTCCTAAATTTCCTAAGTGTTAAAATCCTCCCTCCTCGAGTAGTGTTCTCGTCCTCCCCATGAGGCCTTGTGGCCGAGAGTTCCTCTCCCCTCGCCGAGAGTACCCCCCCTAGTGGGGTAGGCAGAGAGGTATACACCCCCCCTTGTGGTGTTGTCTCGTATATATACCCCCCCTCTTGGTAGAAATACTCTCAAAAGTATTGTTGTTATACCCAAATTACCTTAGCCGTATACCTTGTAGTATTCCAAAGATACCTCTATACGTAGAGCAAATACTACCTAAATGTCCTTTTGTCTCAAACCGAAACCCTAAGGAAAATCTCCATAGTTGGTTGGAGTTTAAGTAGAAGTTGGTTAGAACTTCTAAGGGTTGTTTGGAGCGGCCTGAGCGCAGTAGGAGCTAAACCTTGCTCAGATCGACATTTAAACTCGGATAATTTTGGGCTTATCGAGGTAAACACTCTTGACCTTCTATTGTAATTGGAAATTACATGTTGTAGGAATGTATAGTTGAAGTATACTATATATAGAATCGAACATAATTGTGCGGCAATGTCTTTTGACTTAAGCACGAATTTAAAGAAGAGAATCAATCAGTAATTACATAGGTGTATCAGATGAGACTTGTGTAGCATTACTGTGTAGTAGAATCGTACACGTCCGGTTAGACGTGCAAACCCCCCCTGGTTGGCGTGGTAGCCGGCCTCGATAGAGGAGGAGATTTACGCTGTTGCGGGGGGGGAGGTGCTGCCGAATTTTCTGTAGAATGTTCTACGATTAGACCTAGATGTTAATAAGCGCCTTGTGGCCTTATAGGTTGAAGTACTATGCGTGGCGCGATCTACTTGGCTTAAGGAGTAGCCGGCGGTTTGAGGTACTTGGAGCGTTTTGCTATTAGTCGATAATCGTCGCGAGGTATGTGAACCTCTTCCTATCTTTTCTAGCATGATATGTGTATAACTATGTAGTACGGTAGACGTACATGTGTTAAATGTATTTGGTTGGTTTAAAACATAAAGTGTTATAACGGCTTTATGGGAAGTTGGTTATAACAGCTTTATGTAGGTAAGGAAATGCTTTGTGCTTCTAAAAGGTAACTGACTTGTTTTTTTAAAAAAAAGTTAAGAGACTTAATCTTGAAAGATAAGCGACTTAACTTGTTTTACTTGGTAATTAACATTTTGTTAAAAATGTTGTAAGAACCTCATTCGCGAGTAATGAGTACTTGATTTTAAAAGAATAATGTTTTACTGATTTCGGAATGAGAATAATTATCGAACAAACCACAGCAGCGCTAATAAAGGAAAATGTATTGACAAATAACTAATTGTTATTAAAACCAGTAGAAACCTCCATCTGCATAGAAGCTAAGATGAGACAAAATGATATTACATTTCCTAGATCATGGCTGCTGTAATAAGATTGTTATGAACAAGAATAACCTACTCACACATAAGGTATATGTTTCTCAAATTGTTTTAAAAGGATTAAAACTATGAACTACGAAACCTTTCGAAAATGAGAAACTTGAGTAATTGAAATTAGGCAAACTTGAAACATGTGGAAAAGAATGTTGTTACTTGATTTTACGAAGAGAAGTGTTTTGATTTACTTCAAAAGATAATCACTCTATTTTTCATATACTACGGGTATTGTGTGACTTTTGTAAAAATAACGTATCTTTTAAAGAGTTAATGTATGAAGTACTTTGGGGATAAAAACCCGATCTTGTTAATCATATAGTAGCAAGTACCTTGTGTATATAACTTGATTATGTTGGTTTGTGATTGCCTTGTAATACTTTCTTGTTGATTTGTTAAGTAAACATGCTAGGATGCTACGTGTGTTAGTATCTTGTGATGTTAGTGTAAAGGGGTTTCCCCTCGACTGCGCTTAAAGTTGTTTGACTCTCAGCCGTTAGGTTGGTATTGTACCACTCACCTTGACTTGTTTCCGGAGGTTAAGGCGCCTCCACGCGGGTAGACTCAGCGATGCAGGACCGTGATTCGAGAATACCTCATGCGGGTCCGGGGATCCGTGCGGAACTACGGAGTTCCGTGTTAGTTTGCGCCCTTGTGGTCACGCGGTCTTTGTGGCCATGCGGATCGCGAGTCCGGGGCGATGCCGGAGTAGCTACCGATGCGAGAATACCTCACGCGCCTATGAGGTTGGCCTATCGCGAGTCGCGGAAAGTTCGTGGCTAGACGCGCACATTTGATCTGCGAAGCAGTGACCGGCCTTTGATCATGTGACGGCCCAGACAGATATCATGATACGATTTATGACCACGTTAGTACTGCGGTGTTAGTAGTCGGTTATGCCTTCGTACTTACCTGCATCGTTTTATTAGGACACAGTGGGACCTGGTGTTCATGTGTATTGCTTAGTGCTTTTATATCATAAATCGCTGGCGAGGAAGGTATTCCACGCATGATTGATGTTATGGGCGTGAGACCCATAGTTACATTTGAGTGATGACTTTGGCGTGAGTCCACGACTTGACATGATCGCCATTTATCAGGAATCGTAGTTTGGTTATCATACATGTCTCTCGCTTTATAGACTATTATGATTTCATTTACGATTTTCGGGCCACATACTTGGTACTGTTAGATCGACCTCCTTCGGGCTGCGTTCATGCCGCAGTTGAGGTACACCGCCGTTGATCCTAGTTCTCGGGTCACGTCGGCGTATGGAAGCTCCGTTTCTCCGAGGCTTATCGGTGGTATAGTCCTGTCGTTGTAGGTATTTACATTCGGTATGGCGGCCCCGTCCCGCCATTGTTGTCGTATCATTCTTAGAGGTCCGTAGTACTGCCAGGCGAGTTGTAATGGGATGAATCGTTCGGTTTAAAATTGATTTATATATATGCCGAAGACAAGTTTTCTCCACCATCGCTTTACTTCATAATATTTTCATGTCTTGTTTTATGTTCCGATTACACGATGTTGTATCACTAGGGTGTCCGGTAGGCACGATCCACGAGCCGGGTTCGGTCGTGACAAAAGTGGTATCGAGCACTTAATCCTCGGAAAGTGTCTACGCACCGTATCTAGTAGTCTTGATTATCGGTTGTGTGCACCACACCAATAATCGTGAGGCTATAGGATATTTAGGATTGGTTTCTATTCTTCTCACTCGAGATCGTGCCTTAGAGTCATGTTGTAAGTTGGACCTCTGAGCGTATTTCTTTCCCTTACCGCTATACCTCCGCGTAGTGGCAAACCCGCCCGGGAGGCGCGCAAATGGCGGAGCTGCGAGTAGAGTTCGCAG
Organism: Przewalskia tangutica; assembly: GCA_029844215.1. NCBI lineage: Eukaryota > Viridiplantae > Streptophyta > Magnoliopsida > Solanales > Solanaceae > Przewalskia > Przewalskia tangutica. Next base: position 115,338,395 of record CM056718.1, read on the forward strand.
GTTACGAGGCACAGGCCCAACCATCACCTGAGTTAGGTGCTTCAGTCGGGGAGTTATGCTACGTCACCAGCCCCAACAGAGTTTAGCACGGCGGCAGTAGTTCCTACTGCGGCCATGATATATGAACCTTCAGTCCCACGACCGGGAACAGAGAATATAGATTGCAAAGAGACAACCTCACATTAGCTATGGATTTGGCTACCGGAGAGTATACCATGTACCGCGAGTCTCGATGAAAATATTAGAAAGGGTTGTGCGAGTAATTCTTGATTAGGCTTCGAGCATGGCACGTATGCGGGCTTATGCGCGGCGAGAAACGTAGAGATCGGCGGGTTAACGGCGACGAAGGCAGGCGAGCAAAGGTCCTTGGTAACTTTCGAGTCGAGTCACCTCACCAAAGATTAGATTATGCACATCCACTAGTGCAGAAAGGTCCTCCACAGGGTTCAGGACGTTCGGGGTAGGCAGGAGTTGGTCAGAGCTCCAGAGTTTCCGGTTCACGCTACACGTAGTTCCAAACACCGATTCGATTTTCCCCAGTGTTCACAGCGATGACGCCATCCCGGGAATGTCATCTTTAGTTGGTACTTGTTTTACTGCGCCGTCAGTGGCCGTGTGTCGAAAGGATGTCCTAGTAGGAGGACTCAACCTTCGTGATCGGTGGGTAGTTCGTCATCTCCCTAGCTATGTGCCTTACGGGTAGGTTTGATTAGAACGACTAAGGGAATGAAGTAGATATAGATATATCCTTAACCTCAGAGATCAAGATATGTGATAAGGTGAGTATACCTTAAGTGTTATGTTCAGATAGCATGGTGTAAATTGTGATTAGGAAATCATGGTTAGTATGAGGTAAGATTGGACATAAGGGAAAGTGTGAGCCTTAGAGCTTTATACGTAGAGACCTTGAAGCAAGGCCATCTTGGGTAAAAGATTTATATTTTTATGTTTAACCTCGACGGAGTGCATTGTGCACGGGAGATATGTTTTGGGATAAGTCCACGAGTAGCGTGATATGAAAGAGGGTAGTTGAGCTAGGAAGACCGCTAGGTTTTCGTAACGTGATTTGTGAAATTGTTCCGGATCGGGGAGCTAGTGTTTTGCGCGATGCCGGGTAGGGTTGAGGCCATGTTGCGGGTCAACCCGCGGCCTGTATGGTGGTGGTCGGTTGTGGTGGTCCCGCCTTGTGATAAGTCACGAGGTGTTAGGCCCGTGTTTAGTTAACCAGTCACGAGTTCGTGGATGCGTTCAACCAGTAGTCGGGCCGATGAGGGCAACCCGTCGTGTTTTTCGGTCGACCGTACTCGCAGCGATGTTGATATATCGTAAAGGTTGTAAGGCGCACGGTGCCTACCTTCACCTTATGGCGACAGTGGGGCCTGTGTTACGGCTGCTTTTCTTTCTCAAAGTTTTACCGAGCAGGTTAGGAACTTCGGGTGAGTCTCGAAATCACATTCGCCCTCGGGCCAGTGTTTGGATTTCAGGGGTAGTTGCAAGTATTGTTGTCTCCTGTTGAAGGGGTGTTTAAGCTACCATTTTAGTGTTCGGATGTCGCCTTATGAAGCCTTGTAGGGGCGGAAGTGTAAGTTGCCGGTCGATTGGTTCGATGTTGGCAAGGTTCAGATAGTTGGTTCAGGCTTGTTCCAACAGACTGTGGATAGGGTGAAGCTTATCTAGAGGAAGTTTTTGGCAGCTCAGAGGAATCGTGCGGGTTATCGGCGACGACGCTTAGAGTTCAGGTTGACGGTCGGTCTTCTTGAAGGTACCACCCCGGATAGGGTGTAAGAGGAAACTTAGCCCGAGTTACTTTGGGCCTTTTGAGTTCATGTGAGGGATAGGCCAGGTTGCCTATATGTTAGCGTTTGCCGTCCGACTTAGGAGGCAGTGCGTCGATCTTCGTGTTATGTTCGAGAAGGAAATCGGAGATCCATCAGTGTTCCCGATTAATGATGACGGGTTGAAGATAATAACCGAGATTTGGAAACGAAGCAATGGCGAAGTGTGGTAAGAGTTCGAGTGTACAAGAAGTGTCGACATCCTCGAGGATCGTGATGCAGTCGGCACCATTTGGTTGGGTCGCCGAGTGAGACTAGAACCTCGCGCAAAGTGACAAAAGTGGGAAGAAGCGAGCATGTATGGCGGCATTGATGTGATCATTACTTTGGTGATGTTAGAGGTGTTTCGTGGGCTTGGATGTAAGAATTGTGCGCAGTGTTTACGTGGCGGTGTGGCGGATTGTTCGTAAGTATAGTAGTGAAGACTATCTTGGCGCACGCTTGCTTTGAGACTTAGAAGGAACATTCGACGAATGTTTCTAAGGAGGGAGAATGTTATACCGTATTTCCGCAGTATGTGCGTGAGGGCGTGCGTGAAATTTGAACTTTAAAGTGGCTTGACCGATTTTATTTGTGCACAACACGGTAGAGTCGTTTTTGACGAAACGTTTTACACAACTTGCGAAGGAAAATTCCGGCTATGTCATTTCTAATTTTTGCGGATTTTTCCGAGAGACGAACGTGTTGGACCAGCGAGGGCGCCACTTGGCACCCTCTCATTGCGGAAAAGTGGGGCGATTTGGGACGATTTCCTTGACATTTTTGTCAAGTAGTAGGTAGGATATTTTTGTGGTAGATGGATAAGGTGCACTTGGCATGATCATGGCCCTACACTTGCCTTGCACTTGGCATGATCTTGGCCACGTTGGTTGGCCTTTGCTAGACCTATAAATACCCCCTTTGGAAGACTTCTTCATCCATTCCTAAATTTCCTAAGTGTTAAAATCCTCCCTCCTTGAGTAGTGTTCTCGTCCTCCCTTGTGAGGCCTTGTGGCCGAGTTCCTCTCCCTCGTCGGAGAGTACCCCTAGTGGGTAGGTAGAGGGTATACACCCCCTTGTGGTGTTGTCTCGTATATATACCCCCTCTTGGTAGAAATACTCAAAAGTATTGTTGTTATACCCAAATTACCTTAGTATACCTTGTAGTATTCCAAAGATACCTCTATACGTAGAGCAAATACTACCTAAATGTCCCTTTTGTCTCAAACCGAAACCCTAAGGAAAATCTCCATAGTTGGTTGGAGTTTAAGTAGAAGTTGGTTAGAACTTCTAAGGGTTGTTTGGAGCGGTCTGAGCGCCTGAGTAGGAGCTAAACCTTGCTCGGGATCGACATTTAAACTCGGATAATTTTGGGCTTATCGAGGTAAACACTCTTGACCTTCTATTGTAATTGGAAATTACATGTAGGAATGTATAGTTGAAGTATACTATATATAGAACTGAACATAATTGTGCGGCAATGTCTTTTGACTTAAGCTGAATTTAAAGAAGAGAATCAATCGTAATTACATAGACCAGACATGAGACTTGTAGCATTCTTGTGTAGTAGAATCGCACACGTCCGGTTAGACGTGCAAACCCCGGTTGGCTTGGTAGCCTCGATAGAGGAGATTTCTGTCATGTGTGCGGGGAGGTCTTTGCGAATTTTACGTAATGTTCTACGATTAGACCTAGATGTTAATAAGCGCCTTGGCCTTATAGGTTGAAGTACTATGCGTGGCGCGATCTACTTGGCTTAAGGAGTAGCCGGCGGTTTGAGGTACTTGGAGCGTTTTGCTATTAGTCGATAATCGTCGCGAGGTATGTGAACCTCTTCCTATCTTTTCTAGCATGATATGTGTATAACTATGTAGTACGGTAGACGTACATGTGTTAAATGTATTTGGTTGGTTTAAAACATAAAGTGTTATAACGGCTTTATGGGAAGTTGGTTATAACAGCTTTATGTAGTTAAGGAAATGCTTTGTGCTTCTAAAAGGTAACTGACTTGTTTTTAAAAAAAAGTTAAGAGACTTAATCTTGAGAGATAAGCGACTTAACTTGTTTTACTTGGTAATTAACATTTTGTTAAAAATGTTGTAAGAACCTCATTCGCGAGTAATGAGTACTTGATTTTAAAAGAATAATGTTTTACTGATTTCGGAATGAGAATAATTATCGAACAAACCACAGCAGCGCTAATAAAGGAAAATGTATTGAGAAATAACTAATTGTTATTAAAACCAGTAGAAACCTCCATCTGCATAGAAGCTAAGATGAGACAAAATGATATTACATTTCCTAGATCATGGCTGCTGTAATAAGATTGTTATGAACAAGAATAACCTACTCACACATAAGGTATATGTTTCTCAAATTGTTTTAAAAGGATTAAAACTATGAACTACGAAACCTTTCGAAAATGAGAAACTTGAGTAATTGAAATTAGGCAAACTTGAAACATGTGGAAAAGAATGTTGTTACTTGATTTTCTGAAGAGAAGTGTTTTGATTTACTTCAAAAGATAATCACTCTATTTTTCATATACTACGGGTATTGTGTGACTTTTGTAAAAATAACGTATCTTTTAAAGAGTTAATGTATGAAGTACTTTGGGGATAAAAACCCGATCTTGTTAATCATATAGTAGCAAGTACCTTGTGTATATAACTTGATTATGTTGGTTTGTGATTGCCTTGTAATACTTTCTTGTTGATTTGTTAAGTAAACATGCTAGGATGCTACGTGTGTTAGTATCTTGTGATGTTAGTGTAAAGGGGTTTCCCCTCGACTGCGCTTAAAGTTGTTTGACTCTCAGCCGTTATGTTGGTATTGTCCCACTCACCTTGACTTGTTTCCGAGGTTAAGTCGCCTCCGTCGCGGGGTAGACTCAGCGATGCAGGACCGTGATTCGAGAATACCTCATGCGGTCCGGGGATCCATGCGAACTACGGAGTTCCAGTTAGTTTGCGGCCCTTGTGGTCATGCGGTCTTTGTGGCCACGCGGATCGCGAGTCGGGGCGATGCCGGAGTAGCTACCTCGACGCGAGGAATACCTCATGCGGGCCTATGAGGTTGGCCTATGCGGAGTCGCGGAAAGTTCGTGGCTAGACGCGCACATTTGATATCTGCGCGAGTGACCGGCTTTGATCATGTGACGGCCAGACAGATATCATGATACGATTTATGACCGTTAGTACTGCTGGGTGTTAGTAGTCGGTTATGCCTTCGCTTACCTGCATCGTTTTATTAGGACACGTGGGACACGTGTTCATGTGTATTGCTTGGTGCTTTTATATCATAAAAGCCGGCGGTGAGGAAGGTATTCCACGGCATGATTGATGTTATGGGCGTGAGACCCATAGTTACATTTGAGTGATGACTTTGGCGTGAGTCCACGACTTGACATATCGCTATTTATTGTGAATCGTAGTTTGGTTATCATACATGTCTCTCGCTTTATAGACTATTATGATTTCATTCTGATACGATTTTTTCTGCATACTTGGTACTGCAGATCGACCTCCTTCGGGGGGCTGCGTTCATGCCGCAGGTTGAGGTACACCAGTCGTTGATCCTAGTTCTCGGGGTCACAGTTCAACGTATGGGAAGCTCCGTTTCTCCGGAGGCTTATCAGTGGTATAGTCCCCTGTCGTTGTAGGTATTTACATTCAGGGGTGTGGCAGGGCCCTGTCCCACCATTGTTGTCGTATCATTCTTAGAGGTCTGTAGTACTGTTGTGGGCAGAGTTGTAATGGGATATAATCGTCGGTTTTAAAATTGATTTATATATATGCCGTAAGACAAGTTTTCTCCGACATCGCTTTACTTCATAATATTTTCATGTCTTGTTTTATGTTCCACGATTACTCGATGTTGTATCACTAGGGTGTCCGGTAGGCACGATCCACGAGCCGGGTTCGCGTCGTGACAAAAGTGGTATCAGAGCAGTTAATCCTCGGAAAGTGTCTACAGACCGTATCCAGTAGAGTCTTGATTATCGGTGTGTTGTGCACCACACCAATAATCAGTAGGCTATAGGATATTTAGGATTGGTTTCTATTCTTCTCACTCTGAGATCGTGCCTTAGAGCTGTGTTGTAAGTTGGACCCTCTAAACGTATTTCTTTCCCTTACCGTTATACCTCCGCGTAGGGCAAACCCGGGCCCAGAAGGGCAAGGCAGCCGAGGGAGCTGCGAGTAGAGTTCAGAGGGTTACGAGGGCACAGGCCCAACCATCACCTGAGTTAGGTGCTTGATCGGGAGTTATGCTCGTCACCGGCCCAACAGAGTTTAGCACGGCGGCGATGGTTCTCTTGCGGCCATGATATATGAACCTTCACCCCACGGCCGAACAGAATATAGATTGCAAAGAGACAACCACATTACTAGCTATGGATTTGGCTACCAGAGAGTATACCGATGTACCGCGAGTCTCGATGAAAATATTAGAAAGGGTTGTGCGAGAGTAATTCTTCAGTTAGGCTTGAGCATGGCCTGTGTACGGGCTTATGCGCAGCAGGCCGAGAAACATAGAGATCGACGGGTTAACGAAGTACAACAGAAGAGGGCCAGAGCAGCAAGGTCCTTTGGTAACTTTCGAGTCGAGTCACCTCACCAGCAGATTAGATTATGCACATCCACTAGTGCAGAAAGGTCCTCCATGTGGTTCGGGGCGTTCGGGTATGCAGGAGTTGGTGAGCTCGAGCTTAGGTTCCGCTCACTACACGTAGGTTCCGGCCGGATTGATTTTCCCAGTGTTCATAATGTGACGGCGTCATCGGGAATGTCATCTTTTAGTTGGTACTTGTTTTACTGCGGCCGTCGAGACGTGTGTCGAAAGGATGTCCTAGTAGGAGGACTCAACCTTCGAGATCGGTGGGTAGTTAAATCATCTCCACTGCTATGTGCCTACGGGTAGGTTTGATTAGAACGACTAAGGAATGAAGCGATAGATATAGATATATCCTTAACCTACAGAGATCAAGATATGTGATAAGGTGAGTATACATTAAGTGTTATGTTCGGATAGCGTGGTGTAAATTGTGATTAGGAAATCATGGTTAATATGAGGTAAGATTGGACATAAGGGAAAGTGTGAGCCTTAGAGCTTTATACGTAGAGACCTTAGAGGCAAGGCCATCTTGGGTAAAAGATTTATATTTTTATGTTTAAGCCTTGACGGAGTGCATTGTGCACGGGAGATATGTTTTAGGATAAGTCCCCGAGTAGCGTGATATGAAAGGGTAGTTGAGCTAGGAAGACCGCTAGGTTTTCGTAACGTGATTTGTGAAATTGTTCCGATCGGGAGCTAGTGTTTTGCGCGATGCCGTAGGGTTGAGGCCATTTGCGGGTCAACCCGCGGCTGTATGGTGGGTCGGTTGTGGTGGTCCCGCCGCGTGATAGGTCACGAGGTGTTAGGCCCGTGTTTAGTTAACCAAACAGACGAGTTCGTGGATGCGTTCAACCGCAGTCGGGCCGATGGGGCAACCCGTCGTGTTTTTCGGCCGTGACCGTACTCGCGATGTTGATATATCGAAAGGTTGTAAGGTCGCGACGGTGCCTACCTTCACCTTATGGCGATGTGGGCCCGAGTTACTACTGCTTTTCTTTTCTGAAAGTTTTACCAGCAGGTTAGGAACTCGGTGAGTCTCGAATCACATTCGCCTCGGGCGGTGTTTGATTTCGCGGTAGTTGCAAGTATTGTTGTCTCTGTTGAAGGGTGTTTAAGCTACCATTTTAGTGTTCGGATGTCGCTTATGAAGCCTTAGAGGGCGGAAGTGTAAGTTGCGGTCGATTGGTTCGATGTTGGCAAGGTTGAGATAGTTAGTTCAGCTTGTTCCAACAGATTGTGGATAAAGTGCTTGTCTAGAGGAAGTTTTTGGCACCGGAGGAATCGTGCGGGTTATCGGCGGCGGCGCCAGAGTTCGAGTTGACGGTCGGTCTTCAAGGTACCACCGGATAGGGTGTAAGAGGAAACTTAGCCCGAGTTACTTGGGCCTTTGAGTTCATGTGAGGATAGGCGGGTTGCCTATATGTTAGCGTTGCCGTCCGACTTAGGAAGCGGCGTCGATCTTCGTGTTATGTTGGAGAAGGAAATGGAGATCCATCCAGAGTGTTCCCAGTTAATGATGACCAAGTTGAAGATAATAACCCCGATATTTGGAAACTGAAGCAGTGACAGAAGTGTGGTAAGAGTTCGAGTGTACAAGAAGTGTACGACATCCTCAGGGATCGCATGCAGTCCGGTACCATTTCGGGTCGGAGTGAGACTAGAACCTCGCGGCAAAGTGACAAAAGTGGGAAGAAGCGAGCATGTATGGCGAGCATTGATGTGATCATTACTTTGGTGATGTTAGAGGTGTTTCCTGGGCTTGGATGTAAGAATTGTGCGCAGTGTTTCGTGGCGGTGTGGCGAGATTGTTACGGTAAGTATAGTAGTGAAGACTATCTTGGCGCCGCTTGCTGAGACTTAGAAGGAACATTCGGGACGAATGTTTCTAAGGAGGGGAGAATGTTATACCCCGTATTTCCAGAGTATGTACGTGAGGACGTACGTAGAGAAATTTGAACTTTAAAGTGGCTTGGCCGATTTTATTTGTGCACAACACCCGGTTAGAGTCGTTTTTAGACGAAACGTTTTAAAAAACTTTCGAAGGAAAAATTCCGGCTATGTCATTTCAAATTTTTTAGGATTTTTACGAGAGGCGAACGTGTTGGACCAACGAGAGGCGCCACTTGGCACCCTCTCATCATGGAAAAGTGGGGCGGATTTGGGACGATTTCCTTGACATTTTTGTCAAGTAGTAGGTAGGATATTTTTGTGGTAGATGGATAAGGTGCACTTGGCATGATCATGGCCCTACACTTGCCTTGCACTTGGCATGATCTTGGCCATTGGTTGGCCTTTGCTAGACCTATAAATACCCCCCTTTGGAAGACTTCTTCATCCATTCCTAAATTTCCTAAGTGTTAAAATCCTCCCTCCCCTTGAGTAGTGTTCTCGTCCTCCCCCTTTGTGAGGCCTTGTGGCCGAGAGTTCCTCTCCCCCCCCTTGGCCGAGAGTACCCCCCCTAGTGGGGTAGGCCGAGGGGTATACACCCCCCCTTGTGGTGTTGTCTCGTATATATACCCCCCCTCTTGGTAGAAATACTCTCAAAAGTATTGTTGTTATACCCAAATTACCTTAGCCGTATACCTTGTAGTATTCCAAAGATACCTCTATACGTAGAGCCCGGAAATACTACCTAAATGTCCCTTTTTGTCTCAAACCGAAACCCTAAGGAAAATCTCCATAGTTGGTTGGAGTTTAAGTAGAAGTTGGTTAGAACTTCTAAGGGTTGTTTGGAGCGGGTCGGAGCGCACGGAGTAGGAGCTAAACCTTGCTCAGGATCGACATTTAAACTCGGATAATTTTGGGCTTATCGAGGTAAACACTCTTGACCTTCTATTGTAATTGGAAATTACATGTTGTAGGAATGTATAGTTGAAGTATACTATATATAGAACTGAACATAATTGTGCGGCAATGTCTTTTGACTTAAGCCTGAATTTAAAGAAGAGAATCGAATCAGTAATTACATAGGATCAGACATGAGACTTGTGTAGCATTCTTGTGTAGTAGAATCGCATACGTTCGGTTAGACGCAAACCCACACGGTTGGCTTGGTAGCGGCCTCGATAGAGGAGGAGATTTACGCTGTTGCGGGAGGATGTCTTTGCGAATTTTACGTAGAATGTTCTACGATTAGACCTAGATGTTAATAAGCGCGTGGCCTTATAGGTTGAAGTACTATGCGTGGCGCGATCTACTTGGCTTAAGGAGTAGCCGGCGGTTTGAGGTACTTGGAGCGTTTTGCTATTAGTCGATAATCGTCGCGAGGTATGTGAACCTCTTCCTATCTTTTTTAGCATGATATGTGTATAACTATGTAGTACGGTAGACGTACATGTGTTAAATGTATTTGGTTGGTTTAAAACATAAAGTGTTATAACGGCTTTATGGGAAATTGGTTATAACAACTTTATGTAGGTAAGGAAATGCTTTGTGCTTCTAAAAGGTAACTGACTTGTTTTTTAAAAAAAGTTAAGAGACTTAATCTTGAAAGATAAGCGACTTAACTTGTTTTACTTGGTAATTAACATTTTGTTAAAAATGTTGTAAGAACCTCATTCGCGAGTAATGAGTACTTGATTTTAAAAGAATAATGTTTTACTGATTTCGGAATGAGAATAATTATCGAACAAACCACAGCAGCGCTAATAAAGGAAAATGTATTGACAAATAACTAATTGTTATTAAAACCAGTAGAAACCTCCATCTGCATAGAAGCTAAGATGAGACAAAATGATATTACATTTCCTAGATCATGGTCGTAATAAGATTGTTATGAACAAGAATAACCTACTCACACATAAGGTATATGTTTCTCAAATTGTTTTAAAAGGATTAAAACTATGAACTACGAAACCTTTCGAAAATGAGAAACTTGAGTAATTGAAATTAGGCAAACTTGAAACATGTGGAAAAGAATGTTGTTACTTGATTTTACGAAGAGAAGTGTTTTGATTTACTTCAAAAGATAATCACTCTATTTTTCATATACTACGTATTGTGTGACTTTTGTAAAAATAACGATCTTTTAAAGAGTTAATGTATGAAGTACTTTGGGGATAAAACCCGATCTTGTTAATCATATAGTAGCAAGTACCTTGTGTATATAACTTGATTATGTTGGTTTGTGATTGCCTTGTAATACTTTCTTGTTGATTTGTTAAGTAAACATGCTAGGATGCTACGTGTGTTAGTATCTTGTGATGTTAGTGTAAAGGGTTTTCCTCGATCGCGCTTTAAAGTTGTTTGACTCTCAGTTAGGTTGGTATTGTACCACTCACCTTGACTTGTTTCCGAGGTTGGCGCCTCCGTCGCGGGTAGACTCAGCGTGTCCAGGACCGTGATTCGAGAATACCTCATGCGGGTCCGTGGATCCATGCGGAACTACGGAGTTCCGAGTTAGTTTGCGGCTCTTGTGGTCATGCGGTCTTTGTGGCCACGCGGATCGCGAGTCCGGGGCGATGCCGGGAGTAGCTACCGATGCGAGGAATACCTCATGCGGCCTATGAGGTTGGCCTATCGCGAGTCGCGAAAGTTCGAGGCTAGACGCGCACATTTGATCTCAGCGCGAGTGACCGGCTTTGATCATGTGACGGTGCAGACAGATATCATAATCTGATTTATGACCTGTTAGTACCGCGGGTGTTAGTAGTCGGTTATGCCTTCGTTACCCTGCATCGTTTTATTAGGACACAGTGGGACTCGTGTTCATGTGTATTGCTTGGTGCTTTTATATCATAAAGCCTGCCGGCGGAAGGTATTCCACGGCATGATTGATGTTATGGGCGTGAGACCCATAGTTACATTTGAGTGATGACTTTGAGGCGTGAGTCCACGACTTGACATATCGCTTATTTATTGGAATCGTAGTTTGGTTATCATACATGTCTCTGCTTTATAGACTATTATGATTTCATTTCTGATATTTCGATTTTCGCCACATACTTGGTACTGTTATCGACCTTCGGGCCGCGTCATGCCGCAGTTGAGGTACACCGCCGTTGATCCTAGTTCTCGGTCACGTCAGACGTATGGGAAGCTCCGTTTCTCGAGGCTTATCGATGGTATAGTCCGCCGTTGTAGGTATTTACATTCGGGGTATGGCGGGCCCCGTCCGCCATTGTTGTCGTATCATTCTTAGAGTCCGTAATACCGTTGTGGGCGAGTTGTAATGGGATGTATCGTCGTTTTAAAATTGATTTATATATATGCCGTAAGGCAAGTTTTCTCCGACATCGCTTTCTTACTTCATAATATTTTCATGTCTTGTTTTATGTTCCGCTGATTACTCTGATGTTGTATCACTAGGGTGCCCGGGGTAAGGCACCAGTCACGGGCCCGGGTTCGGGTCGTGACATGAAAGACTTATTGGAGAAAGGCTTTATCAGGCCAAGCGTTTCTCCCTGGGGAGCGCCAGTCTTATTTGTAAAGAAGAAGGATGGGACGCTGCGCATGTGTATTGATTACAGGCAGCTGAACAAGGTAACTATCAAGAACAGATATCCCCTTCCCAGGATTGATGATTTGTTTGACCAGTTGCAGGGTGCAAGGTGTTTTTCCAAGATAGACCAGCGGTCTGGTTACCATCAGGTACGAGTTAGAGCAGCGGATATCCCGAAGACTGCATTCAGGACCCGGTATGGGCACTATGAGTTCAGGGTGATGTCTTTCGGTTTGACCAACGCCCCAGCAATATTCATGGATTTGATGAATATGGTGTTCAGGCCATTCTTGGATATGTTTGTTATAGTTTTCATTGATGATATCTTGGTATATTCGCGCACAGAGCAGGAGCATATAGAGCATTTGAGGACGGTATTGGGAGTCCTCCGAGACCGGCAGTTGTATGCCAAGTTCTCGAAATGCGAGTTCTGGTTAGCTTCAGTGGCTTTCTTAGGGCATGTTATCGGGGCCTATGGTATTCGGGTTGATACAGCTAAGATTGAGGTAGTCAAGACTTGGCGGACCACTACAAGCGGAGAGTGCGCATCTTTTGGGCTGGCGAGTTATTATCGGAGGTTTGTAGAAAAGTTTGCTTCTATTTGGACATTTGACTAAAGTGACTCGTAAGCGGCTATGTTCCGGTGGACGGATACTTGTGAGGAAAGTTTCCAGTTGCTAAAGGAGAAGTTGACAACCGCCCCAGTTCTTACTCTTCCAAAGGGCTTAGATGGTTATGTGGTTTATTGTGACGCGTCAGGTGTCGGGCTTGGCTGCGTACTGATGCAACATGGCAAGGTTATAGCTTATGCATCCCGACAGCTTAGGAAACATGAGAAGAACTATCCCACACATGACTTGGAGTTGGCAGTAGTGATTCATGCCTTGAAGATCTGGAGACATTATTTATATGGAGTTCATGTGGACATTTATACAGACCACAAGAGTCTCGAGTATATCTTCACCGGAGGAGTGAACTTGCGGCGAGGCGGTGGTTGGAGCTACTTAAGGATTACGATGTTGATATTCTATACCACCGGGGAAGGCCAATGTAGTTGCATATGCCCTTAGTCGCGGTCGATGGGTAGTCATCGGATGTCTGACGGAGAAGAGGAGTATGGTCCGAGAGTTGCATCACTAGCGAGCCTTGGGGTTCGTTTGGTTGGTCGATGATGATGAAATTCGGGTTCGAGAGGTTGCGAGTCTTCTATCGTCGAGAGGTGAAGAAGCGGCGATATGAGGATCCGATTTTGATGCGATGCAGAGATGCCGCTGTTCGAAAGAAGTCTATTTGAAGTAGCGCTGATGGGGTGCTAAGATTTGAGGGCGGTTGTGTGTTCCGATGTAGCGAGGACTTCGTCGGCAGATGCAGGGGAGGCACGGTGCTCGTTATTCCATTCATCCGGGGTCGACTAAGATGTATCATGACCTCAGATGCGTGTATTGGTGGGATGGCCTAAAGAGGGACGTTGCGGAGTTCGTGCACGATGCGAATTACCAGAGTCAAAGTTGAGCACGAAGCCGGTGGGAAACATTGCGTATTGATATTCCGACTTGGAAGTGAGAGGTGGTAAATATGGATTTTATTACAGGGTTACCTTCCACTCAAAGGAAGCATGATTCCATTTGGGTTATCGTCGACAGACTGACGAAATCAGCCCATTTCCTTCCAGTCAGGACGACTTTTTCAGCCGAGGATTACACTAGACTGTATATCAGGGAGATTGTGAGACTGCACGGAGTGCCCGTATCGATTATTTCAGACAGAAGAGCATAGTTTACGGCTAACTTCTGGAGGTCTTTCCAGAAGGGATTAGGGACCCAGGTGAGTCTTAGTACGACGTTTCATCCTCAGACCGACGGGCAGGCCGAGCGCACTATCCAGACACTTGAGGATATGTTGCGGGCTTGTGTTATTGATTTCAGGGGTAGCTGGGAGGATCATTTACCTCTTGTGGAGTTTGCTTATAACAACAGCTACCACTCTAGTATTCAGATGGCGCCTTATGAGGCCTTATATGGGAGGAAGTGCAGGTCACCGATAGACTGGTTCGAGGTGGGAGAAGTTCAGTTGGTCGGGCCAGACTTAGTTCAGCAGGAAGTGGATAAGGTGAAGCTTATCCGAGAACGCATCGTTGGCGGCTCAGTCGCGAAGTCGTATGCAGATCATCGGCGTCGACACTTGAAATTTGAGATAGATGATTGGGTTTTCCTAAAGGTATCGCCCATGAAGGGCGTGATGAGGTTCGGGAAGAAAGGGAAACTTAGCCCAAGGTACATTGGGCCGTATCAGATTGTCCGTAAGGTAGGCAAGGTTGCCTATGAGCTAGATCTTTCGTCCGATCTGGAGGCGGTGCATCCAGTTTTTCATGTGTCTATGTTGCGGAAATGTATTGGAGATCCATCTAGAGTGCACCCGGTTCATGATGTCCAGGTGACAGAGGAGTTATCGTATGAGGAGAGTCCCATAGCGATACTCGATCGTCAGGTTAGGCGACTACAGACGAAAGACGTGGCTTCCGTCAAGGTCTTGTGGCGGAACGAGAACAGGGAGGAAATGACGTGGGAAGCAGATGATGACAAGATGAAGAAGTATCCTCACTTATTCCCTATACCTCCAGGTAACCTACTTCTTGCTTGTTAGTTTTGATTTAGCAATTACGCTTAAGTATGTTGTGGCTCGTGGAGCTTCTTTATTTTGCAAAAGAGTAGTTAAGAGGGTCTATGTCGATGTTGTGATTTGAGTAAGCCTAGAAGGAACATTCGGGACGAATGTTTCTAAGGGGGGGGGGGGGGGAGAATGTTATACCCCATAGTTCCGACCCTACGTAGGAGAGCGTACGAAAGCATGTAAGACTTAAAATTTTCAAAGGATAGGTTGACGGGTTGTTCCGGACGGGTTTTAGTCAACTTTGAGGCGGGTTATGACCCGGTACAGTTAGAGTTCCTAAGTGTTTCAAAGGCCTAGGAAGTAGCTCGTTGAGTCTAGATTCCAACGCCACCAACCGTTCGTCGATAGGACGTCGGAGTAGAAAGTTATGAGAGTCACAAGTTCAGTGTGCAGTCGGACAGAAATGTGTTTCGGACAAAGCGGCGAGGCGCGGCGCGGATGCGAGGCATGGCGCGAAAGTACTTGAAGGGTTGCTGAAGTTGCAGCGCGGCTCAGGGCAGCGAGGGCGCAGAGAAGTTCGGAGGTTTCAGCGCCCATGCCGGCGCGCGCGCGCGCGGCGGCGGCGAAAAACTTAGGAAAGTCTGATTTCTCTTTTAAAAAGGCCATGGGAGGGTGACAAGTGTCCCCCCCATCTGATTTTGCTTGCATGCCTTATATTGACCAAGTCTTGAAGACTTGGTCATCTCTCAAACCTCTCCCTCTCTCTAAAATTGCTCCTCCTTCTATCTACAATTCCAAAGGAAATCCAAGCCTAAGAAAAATCTGAAAAGCTAAGAACAAAAAGGAAGCTTGTGGCTAGCTTGTTGGTGTTGTTGTGGTGGTATTCTTGGCAAGGAAGCTAGCAAAATATTTGGAATAAAATTGGCTAAAGCTTTAAGGTAATGATTCTTCCTTTATAATTAGTTTTTAGTGTTGCATGTTAAGAAGAAAGAACTTGTGGTAGTGAATAATTCTCTTAGAGTCATTGCATGCTAGAAATGTGGTTTGTATATGAAAAATGGGTTAAGAAGAGATTATGAGCATGTTGTAGCCTAAAAACTACCTTAGAATTGTTAAGTGAATTGTTGTAACTTATGGGGCAGAATTTTACACACCCAAGTTTAGGTGTGTAATCCCCTTTGGAATGTTGGATTGTTGAGCCTTAAATGTGGCGTTTGGATGATAAACTCGGCCTTGAGAAAGGTGGCAAAGTATGTAGAAACAAAGGAAATGCTGCCCAATTTTCCATAGAATTTAGTGACTTTGAACTTGGATTGTTCTACATTGAGATTAGAGGTTGATAAACGTATCATGATTATTATAGGTTGAAATATTACTTGCGGTAGTTGAGCTTAGCAAGTGGATTGACCAAAGAGGTATGTGAAGCTTTCCTATCTCTTGAGCATGAATAGATGAAACTATGTAGTACGGTGGACGTACAAGATTTGGTATTCTTACTTGTTTTAAGTATATAATGACTTGTTTCGTTTTAAGAAGGTATAAGTCCCTTGGTTAGGGGAGAAGTATGATTTTACTAAAGTGTAGAGTTAATATAACAACTTTATGGGAAGTTGGTTTATTAGCTTCATAAAAGGTTAATGAGAAGAGATTTACTCTAAGCAAGATAAGTATATGAAGAGGCAAATTGATTTTAAGGCATCAATTGCCCAAAGGTTTTCATGTATAAAGAAGAGTCACTTTTAAAAGAGTCGAAGTATGTAGTACTTGGGTTAAATTCCCGGTTTCCTTTTTCTTAAAGATATGATTAAGTGCCTTAAGTAAGCTAAAATGAGAGGGTATATGAACAAGACTAATAAGAGGTTATAAGTTTTCTTAACTTATTTATGATTATGATATGATGACAGTTTGAGCTAGGGTAAGAGTATATCTGAGGGGCAAGCCCAAGATCGTTATACCATCTTCTCCAGGGTAAGAGTATGTCTGAGGGGCAAGCCCCAAGATCGTCATACCACCTTCTTCAGTGTAAGAGTATATCTGAGGGGCAAGCCCCAAGATCGTTATACCATCTGCTTCAGGGTAAGAGTATATCTGAGGGGTAAGTCCCCAAGATCGTTATACCACCTGTTCCGTGGATTTGCTACCCATGATGCGAGGAATACCTCATGCGAGTCCTTATGGGCTTATGCGGGTGAAATAGTCCCATGCGGTAGTCTGACTATCACGAGGAATACCTCATGCGGGTCCACAAGACCTATGCGGGTGAAATAGTCCCAGGAGTAGGGGTGCTTATTGATACTACGGGCGAGGTACCCTGTTTTGATCATAAGGCCCCTATTTTATGCAGTATTATATATATATATACTTGTCACTCTCATTGTTAGTAAGACACAGTAAAAGGTATTTTGATTGTCTTCCATGACTCCAACTTACTTTTAGACTTGATATCATTATTACAGTATTTTCCAGCTTTACATACTTGGTACATATGTGTCGACCCCTTCTCGGGGCTGCGTTAAATGCGCGGTAAGTAAGCAGTTGTGGATCCTCATTCCTAGGATCACTCTTGGTGTCGAAGCTCCATTCCTCGGAAGCTTGTTATTTTAGTGCAGTTTCTCGATGCTATAGGTATTTTGTACATTCGTGGTATGGCGGGGCCTGTCCATACGATTGTTATCCTTAAGTGCGTGGTCACATATGTGTTTTGGACTATAAGAACCAGTTGTATTACTATACTTTGTTTAAGTATGTTTATGGAAGGCAGCCCTATCGGCTGGCCAGAGATGTTTTACCCTTTACATAAAGTTATGTGTTATGTATGTTCATTGCTATTCTCGACATATACGGCAGGTACCGGTAGGTACTAGTCGCGGCCGAGAATTGGTCGTGACATATAGTTTACAGATTTTACACATGTTATAATATACCCATGTTCATGTTTCAGTTTCAGTTCATGTCCTTGTTATTTCTTGTGCATTCTTATTTCTTTAGTGGCTTTACATACAATACAATTCAAATATACTAACATCTCTTTGCATGAGGCCTGCATTTCATGGTGCAGGTGCTGAGTTTCAAGGAGACGCATCTGCTTAGTAGGATTGCTTCATACTCAGCTGTTTGGTGAGCCTCATTTCATTCGGGGTGTCAGTCTAGTGTTTTATGATGATGCATTATTAGTAGAGGTATGCTACGACCTTATCTTGGTAGACAGTTTTCAGACTCATGTCAGAGGTTTCATAGACTAGTCCAGTATTATGTCATATCAGTTATGTCAACATTATATTTTCAGACTTATCATGTTTTACTCATATGATTCCGCAATTATATTTTTAGACTATTATATTCAGTATTATGATTTACATGCTTTCATTATAGTGTTAGTGTATGTTGTGTTGCCCATGTTGACAAGTAAACCATGTGGTTCGCTCGGTCACATGAAATCAGACACTGAGTATCATGTTCTTCCCATGCCATGATTCGGGGCGTGATAAAGTTTGGTATCAGAGCACTATGTTCATGTTATACCCCGTAGTTTCAGGGTATGTATGTGATGACGTACGTACGAGAATACGACAGTAATATTGGAAAGAAAGAAAGATGTGATTTTTCGACGGAAAAATTTCCGGGTTTTGTGAAGGAAAAAGGTTCGTTGATGGGAATTGGATTCCCAGATTTGGTATTTGGACTTCTTGGGTTATATTAGAATTATGGAATTTTATTTTCGGAAATGGTCACGTGGGGCCCATGGGAGAAATTTACGGTTTTGTGGGGCCCACTTTGTTTTCGAGATTTTCGATATTTTGGATATTTTGCGGAAGATGAAATATTTTGGACGAGTAAGGGGGCGACACGTGTCACCCCCCTTAGGTGGCCATGTGGGCCGAATTGGTGGGACAAGTGTCTTGCCACTTGTCCCTTGGCCGAAATGGCCATGGCACTTGGCTCTTGTTTTTGTTGGCCATGTGGTGTGGTGGGACCCACACACATGGCCCAATCTAGACCACACACTTGCTATGATCTTGGCCTTTGATTTCTCTATAAATACCCCCTTAGTGCAAGACTTAATATCATCCACACTTAAGTTTTTCCAAGGCAAAAATATCCCCTCCCTTTGTGGTGTTCTCGTCGCCCCCACCACTTTGTGTAGAGAAATACTTCAAGTGTTGTTGTATAATCCCTAAAACCTTAGCCTAGTATCCCTAGTAGTATTCTAAAGAAATCCCAACATAAGAGCCCGGAAATACTACTTTTTTTCCAATAGTCGCAAAATGAAACCCTAGAAAAATCTTCATAGCTTAGATGAAGTGTTAAGAGAAGTTGTTTAGAAACTTCTAAGGGTTGCTTGGAGCGGGTTGGAGCGTAAGGAATTGGAGCTAAACGTTGCTCAGGATCGACTTATAATCTTGGATAATTTTTGGGCTTATCGAGGTAATGATCTATGTCCCCCTTTTGTAATTGGATATTACATATTGTAGTAGTTTAGAATTGAGTATAAGATATATTGGAAGGATGATTATAAAGGATTGAACTGTATTTACATTGAACGGTATTTACAGTAGACTTGTAGTATTATTGTGGGACAGAATTGTACACGTCCGGTTAGACGTGTAATCCCCTTGGAGTTGTTGGCTTGGTAGCAGGCCTTGTTATGGGAGGTTATTTATGTGTTTGCGGGGGGAGGGGGGGGAGGTGCTGCCGAATTTTCCGTAGAATAAGGAACTGTTTACTTAGAATATGCTACGAAGAGAACTAGAGGTTGATAGATATATTGTGGTAATTATAGGTGGATTTTCTACGCGCGACATACTCGACTTGGCTTGTGGATTAAGCCGAAGAGGTATGTGATTCTTCATATACTCTTGAGCATGATTGTTGTGAACTATATAGTACGGTAGACGTACGTGTGTGAAATGAATTTTGTTTGTTTAAAACATAAAGTGTTATAATGTCTTTATGGGAAGTTAGTTATAACGACTTTATGAAGACAAAAGAAAGGTTTGATTTTGAAAGCTAAACAACTTGATTTTGAAAGTTAAGAGACTTAGTCTTGAAAGATAAGAGACTTGACTTATAAACGACTTGATTTCGGAAAAGGAGAAGTAACTTGATTTAAGTATGGGTTACTTGTTTTGAAAAGAGTAAGTTACTTGGGTTTTAAAAGTATACATTGATTTTGTTTCAAAGGAAAAGCACTTGGTTTAAAAAGTATAGAGTACTTGATTTTAAAAGCCTTATAAAGATTTTCGGAAGGTGTAGTAATTTGGTTTGAAAGGAAAACATGTTTTGATACCACGAGTATTAGTATCGTGTGGCTTTTACGTAAAAAAGAGGTCTTTTTTTTTAAAAGAATGAAAGTATGTAGTATTTTGGGGTTGAAACCCGGATTGTTGACATAAAATGAAAGTACGTTGAACTTGCCTATGCTTGTTGTGATAGCCTTTGTTGTGCAAGTGTTTGATTTTGTGCTACCGTGTCTCTCGGTGGAGGGCCGACTATTTGGTTGATTGTTGGACATACTGACACGATGGATGGTCCATGGGTATGCTTCCACTATGAGTGTTATCTTGTTGTTTCTTTTGGACATACTGACACGTTGGGTGGCCCACGGGTATGCGTCCACTTTGAGTATTATCTTGTTATTTCCTTTGGACATACTGACACGATGGATGGTCCACGGGTATGCGTCCAGTAGGATGGTTTCATGGCCATGCTTATACCGAGGTAAGATGTCGGGGCATGCGGTCATTGTGAGGGTTAAATTCCCGGGTTATGTTATTAGTCCATGGACCGCTAATCCATGAAGCTTGCCGCGGTGAGCGATCACGAGCTTGATTTGTACACGTGGTTCTGCACACTTTAGATACTTGTCCTGGTCATTTCTCGTGTATCGGCTGGATCTGGTAGATAGCTTAAGATACTTGCCACGGTCATATCTCGTGAGACGGTAGGCTCTGGTACGTTAGCTTAAGATACTTGCCTCGGCGATTCGTGGCTAGTTTACGGATCGTAGTTGGCTTCCGTGCTTGGCGTGAAGTTTTATGACTAACGCCGGATCCGTAGTTGAATATTCTACTTGGCCCGATCAGTTTGATGACGCAGGCAGGATCTAGTGTTCAGGTTCACATATGGGTGTTGTTTTACATCATGTACTGCCGGCAGTGAGGAAGGAGTTCCACGGGCATGATTGATATGGTGGGCGTGAGACCCATAGTTATGTGTGAGTGATGATTTTGAGACATCGTCCCTTACTTGACATAGCATTTACTTATTGCGAAATGGTTTTATAAAATGATGAAATGTGATTTCATTACGATATTTTCGATTTCACATACTTGGTATCTGTTATGCAGACCTCGCCCGGCTGCGTTAAATGCCGCAGTAAGTACACGATTGTTGATCCTCGCTCATAGGATCACGATTCAGCGTTTGGGAAGCTCCGTTTCTCGGAGGCTTATCTTTTGGTATAGTCCTGTCATTGTAGGTACTTGTACATTGAGGGTATGGCGGGCCCTGTCCGTCATAGTTGTTGTTACATTCTTAGAAGTGCATGTAATGCTGTTGTGGCGGGGTTTGTAAAGGATTATGCTGTTCGGTTATATGTATATACATGAAGGTAACCGCTTTGGTTAACCTGTTTTCTTATGTTGTATCTTGTTTCCTGTTTAAGTTTTTATTTCCGCTGATTTTCTCTGATGTTGTATCACTAGGGTGCCCGGGGTAAGACACGATCGCGGGCGAGTGGTCGTGACAAAAGTGGTATCGAGCGATTAGTCCTCGGAAAGTGTTTACAGACCGTATCTAGTAGAGTCTTGATTATCGGCGTGTTGTGCACCACACCTATAATCAGGAGGCTGCAGGATATTTAGGATTGGTTTCTATTCTTCTCACTCTGAGATCGTGCCTTAGAACTGTGTTGTAAGTTGGACTCCTTCTGACGTATTCTTTTATGCCAGTTATGCCTCGCGCAAACGAGAACCCGTAAGGCAAGACAACGAGAGGAGGCTGCAAGTAAAGCGGCGGTCTCTGCGAGCCATCAGACGAGCCTCGGTCCACGGCGAGAACAGAGGATATGGGTTATAAGGAGATGGCCCAGTTACTAGCTAGGATTGTGGCTAGACACGAGGGCGAGCGAGTCGGAGGTTCCAGATGCACCGTAGTTCACCCCGTCGATAGTTTGAGACTACGGGACTTTTTGAGCCGATCCACCGAGTTCTCTGGTCGAGGCACGAGGATGATCCACAGGAGTTCATCCGAAGCGATTCTGACGGATCGTGAGTGATCAAGGCTTCGGAGACCGAGTCGGTGGTCTTAGGTTCGCATCGGCTGCGTGATACTGCAGTCGACTAGTTTGATTCGTGGGAGCTGTCCCAGGGGGAGCATGCGCCTCCAGCTATTTGAGACGAGTTCTCGGAGGCATTTCTCAGCCATTTCTTGCCTCGCGGATGAGAAACGCAGTAAGCAATTTACGATCTTTGAGGCGAGGGCGTACGGTTCGGGAGTACAACGTGGAGTTCGACTCGTTGGCTCGATATGTCCCTGCGTTAGTGGCTGACATGGAGGACAGAGTGCACCACTATGTCACAAGGCTGGACGATTATTTAGCAGAGAGTTGCTCGGGTGTAGCTCTTCAGCCGGGCATGAACATTGTCGCGTGCGAGCTTATGCGCAGGTGTGAGAGCGGAGAGGCGATGGATTGACCAATACCGAGAAGAAGGCGGGGCGGCGAGGTCCTTTGGTAACTTTCGAGGCGGACCACCTCGAAGCGGACTAGTTATGCGCCTCCGCCCGATCTGAGTGGTCCTCTGATCTTGAGGCATCCAGGTATTGAGGCGGTCGTGGCTCCAGGTTGAGTTTTTGGAGTGGGAGTGTTGGCGGATGAAGCCACTGACCTCGGAGTGGCGGTGTGGTAAACCCGTGCGAAGTGTCACAGTATTCAGAGAGTTTGTTTTACATGCGGCCAGCAGACCATTTGCGAGAAATTGTCCGACTGCAGGTAGCGGATGTAGAGACTTCGACGCCGGGATGCATTGCGGGTTCTTCGCGCCGATAGCTAAGCGGTGTTGATACCCGGCGAGGCGAGGCGAAGTCGTGGTGGAAGTTCGATTCTAGCGGTCCTTGGAACCGCCTATTTGATTTCAGGTATATCCTTAACCCTCTAGAGACTAGTATGCATTGATGATATGATGATGTGTTAAGTATTATGTTCAGATAGCATTATGTTAAATTGTGATTTAGAGGCCTGGTTAGTAAAGGGGAAGTTGGGTACATAGAGATTGTGAGCCTTAGAATTTTGATAAACGTTGAAGTCTTAGATGCAAGGCCATCTTAAGTGAAAGATTTACAGTTAATCCTTGTCAGAGTATGTAGTATACGTGGAGTATTAGCGTGATAATTCCATGAGTAGTGTGAGATAGAAGTGGTAGCTTTCATGATGTGAGTTAGTAAGTTTGTTCCGGATCGGGGAACGAGAGAGTTTGGCGCGATAAATGGGTCGGGTTGAGGCAAGGTCGCGGGTCATCCCGCAGCCTGGAATGGGGTGGGGTCAATTTGTGGTGGTCCCACTGTGTGATAGGGTCACGAGGGTGCTAGGCCCAAGTTTAGGTAACCATCGTACGGGTTCGTGGATGCGTTCGACCTGAATCGGATCGTGAAGGCCGGGAATGACCTTAGAGGAAATTGAAGCTAGTGAGATGACCAAGTTTGGAGGTAGTGGCACCAAAGTTTTGGAAACTGAAGCGATGACTGAAGTGTGGTACGTGTAATAGAAAGAGTTCAGGTGTACGAGAAGGGTGCGACGAGTAAGAAAAGAAGCGAACATGTGTTATGAGAACGGAAGTGATCATTTCTTTTGTGAAGTGAAGATTCGAAGGGAGTATCCTTTAGACCATGGGTGGGAGCTTTTTGAGATGTTAGAGGTGATTCCTCGTTGGCTTGGATTTGAGTTTTGCGCGCATATTATATTCTGGCCATTAGTGGCATGATCGGTTTTTGTAAGTGTGGTAGTGAAAACTATACCGGCGCAAGCGTGTTTGGAAGACTTAGAAGGAACATTCGGGACGAATGTTTCTAAGGGGGGAAGAATGTTATACCCCGTAGTTCCAGGGTATGTATGTGAGGACGTACGTACGAGAATACGACAGTAATATTGGAAAGAAAGAAAGATGTGATTTTTCGACGGAAAAGTTTCCGGGTTTTGTGAAGGAAAAAAGTTCGTTGATGGGAATTGGATTCCCAGATTTGGTATTTGGACTTCTTGGGTTATATTAGAATTATGGAATTTTATTTTCGGAAATGGTCACGTGGGGCCCACGGGAGAAATTCTGATTTTGTAGGCCCACTTTGTTTTCGAGATTTTCGATATTTTGAATATTTTTCGGAAGATGAAATATTTTGGACGAGTAAGGGGGCGACACGTGTCACCCCCCTTAGGTGGCCATGTGGGCCGAATTGGTGGGACAAGTGTCTTGCCACTTGTCCCTTGGCCGAAATGGCCATGGCACTTGGATCTTGTTTTTGTTGGCCATGTGGTGTGGTGGGACCCACAAACACATGGCCCAATCTAGACCACACACTTGCTATGATCTTGGCCTTTTATTTCTCTATAAATACCCCCCTTAGTGCAAGACTTAATATCATCCACACTTAAGTTTTTCCAAGGCAAAAATATCCCCTCCCTTTGTAGTGTTCTCGTCCCCCCCCCCCACACTTTGTGTAGAGAAATACTTCAAGTGTTGTTGTATAATCCCTAAAACCTTAGCCTAGTATCCCTAGTAGTATTCTAAAGAAATCCCAACATAAGAGCAGGAAATACTACTTTTTCCAATAGTCGCAAAATGAAACCACTAGAAAAATCTTCATAGCTTAGATGAAGTGTTAAGAGAAGTTGTTTAGAAACTTCTAAGGGTTGCTTGGAGCGGGTTGGGCGTAAGGAATTGGAGCTAAACGTTGCTCGTGATCGACTTATAATCTTGGATAATTTTTGGGCTTATCGAGGTAATGATCTATGTCCCCCTTTTGTAATTGGATATTATATAATGTAGTAGTTTAGAATTGAGTATAAGATATATTGGAAGGATGATTATAAAGGATTGAACTGTATTTACATTGAGCAGTATTCTGATGAGACTTGTAGTATTATTGTGTGGCGGTGTACACGTCGATTAGGCGTGTAATCCCGCGAGTTGTTGGCTTGGTAGCACGCCTTGTTATGGGAGGTTATTTATGTGTTTGCGGGGAGGTCTTTGCGAATTTTCCGTAGAATAAAGGCTGTTTACTTGGAATATGCTACGAAGAGAACTAGAGGTTGATAGATATATTGTGGTTATTATAGGTGGATTTTCTACGCGCGACATACTCGACTTGGCTTGTGGATTAAGCCGAAGAGGTATGTGATTCTTCCTATACTCTTGAGCATGATTGTTGTGAACTATATAGTACGGTAGACGTACGTGTGTGAAATGAATTTTGTTTGTTTAAAACATAAAGTGTTATAATGGCTTTATGGGAAGTTAGTTATAACGACTTTATGAAGACAAAAGAAAGGTTTGATTTTGAAAGCTAAACAACTTGATTTTGAAAGTTAAGAGACTTGATCTTGAAAGATAAGAGACTTGACTTATAAACGACTTGATTTCGGAAAAGGAGAAGTAACTTGATTTAAGTATGGGTTACTTGTTTTGAAAAGAGTAAGTTACTTGGGTTTTAAAAGTATACATTGATTTTGTTTCAAAGGAAAAGCACTTGGTTTAAAAAGTATAGAGTACTTGATTTTAAAAGCCTTATAAAGATTTTCGGAAGGTGTAGTAATTTGGTTTGAAAGGAAAACATGTTTTGATACCACGAGTATTAGTATCGTGTGGCTTTTACGTAAAAAGAGGTCTTTTTTTTAAAAGAATGAAAGTATGTAGTATTTTGGGGTTGAAACCCGGATTGTTGACATAAAATGAAAGTACGTTGAACTTGCATATGCTTGTTGTGATAGCCTTTGTTGTGCAAGTGTTTCATTTTGTGCTCTGGTGTCTCTCTCGGTGGAGCCGACTATTTGGTTGATTGTTGGACATCGACCACGATGGATGGTCCATGGGTATGCTTCCACTATGAGTGTTATCTTGTTGTTTCTTTTGGACATCTTGACACGTTGGGTGGCCGGGTATCGTCGCCCACTTTGAGTATTATCTTGTTATTTCCTTTGGACATCTTGACCACGATGGATGGTCCACGGGTATGCGTCGATGGGATGGTTTCATGGCCATGCTTATACCGAGGTAAGATGTCGGGCATGCGGTCATTGTGAGGTTAAATTCGGGTTATGTTATTAGTCCATGGACCGCTAATCCATGAAGCTTGCGCGGTGACGGCGATCACGGGCTTAATTTGTACATGTGGTTACTGAGCACTTTAGATACTTGTCTGGTCATTTCTCGTGTATCGGTGGCTCACGGTAGATAGCTTAAGATACTTGCCACTGGCCATATCTCGTGAGACGGTAGGCTCGCACGTTAACTTAAGATACTTGCCTCGGCGATTCGTGGCTAGTTTTGGATCCGTAGTTGGCTTTCGTACTTGGCGTGAAGTTTTATGACTAGCCGGATCCGTAGTTGGCTATTCTACTTGGCGTCGGTTTGATAGACGCAGCGAGATCTAGTGTTCGAGTTCACATATGGGTGTTGTTTTACATCATGTATGCCGAAGCGGTGAGGAAGGAGTTCCACGCATGATTGATATGGTGGCGTGAGACCCGGTAGTTATGTGTGAGTGATGATTTTGAGGACATCGTCCGCTTACTTGACATAGCTTGTTTACTTATTGCGAAATGGTTTTATAAAATGATGAAATGTGATTTCATTACTGATATTTTGATTTCACATACTTGGTACTGTTATGCTTGACCTCCTTGGTGCGTTCATCTGCGCAGTAGGTACACCAGTTGTTGATCCTCGCTCATAGGATCGCAGTTCAGCGTTTGGGAAGCTCCGTTTCTCTGGAGGCTTATCTTTTGGTATAGTCCCCTGTCATTGTAGGTACTTGTACATTCAGGGGTATGGCGGGGCCCTGTCCCGTCATAGTTGTTGGTACATTCTTAAGTGCATGTAATCTTGTTGTGGGCAGGGTTTGTAAAGGATTGTAACTGTTCGGTTATATGTATATACATGAAGGTAACCGCTTTGGTTAACCTATTTTCTTATGTTGTATCTTGTTTCCTGTTTAAGTTTTTATTTCCGCTGATTTTCTCTGATGTTGTATCACTAGGGTGCCCGGGGTAAGGCACGATCGCGGGCCAGTGGTCGTGACAAAAGTGGTATCGAGCGATTAGTCCTCGGAAAGTGTTTCTGAACCGTATCTAGTAGAGTCTTGATTATCGGCGTGTTGTGCACCACCTATAATCGGGAGGCTGCGAGATATTTAGGATTGGTTTCTATTCTTCTCACTCGAGATCGTGCCTTAGAAGCGTGTTGTAAGTTGGACTCCCGACGTATTCTTTTATGCGATTATGCCTCGCAAGGCAACGAGAACCCGAAGGGCAAAGCGGCGAGAGGAGGCTGCAAGTAAAGCGGCGGTCTCACGAGAGCCCACGATGCACGAGCCTCGGGCCGCGGCGAGAAGAGGATATGGGTTATAAGGAGATGACCCGATTACTAGCTAGGATTGTGGCTAGACACGAGGGCGAGAGTCGGAGGTTCGATGCACCGTAGTTCACCCGGTCGAGATAGTTTGAGACTACGGGACTTTTGGCTGCGGCCACCGAGTTCTACGGTTCGAGGCCCGAGATGATCCAGGGAGTTCATCAAGCGATTCTGTGGATCGTGAGTGATCAAGGCTTCGGAGACCGAGTCGGTGGTCTTAGGTTCGCATCGGCTGCGTGATACTGCAGTCGACTGGTTTGATTCGTGGGAGCTGTCCCGGGGGGAGCATGCGCCTCCAGCTATTTGGGACGAGTTCTCGGAGGCATTTCTCAGCCATTTCTTGCCTCCGCAGATGAGAGAAACGCGGCGACAAATTTACGATCTTTGAGGCGAGAGAGTGCGTACGGTTCGGGAGTACAACGTGGAGTTCGACTCGTTGGCTCGATATGTCCCTGCGTTAGTGGCAGATATGGAGGACAGAGTGCACCGCTATGTCACAGGGCTGGATGATTACTTAGCAGAGAGTTGCTCGGGTGTAGCTCTTCAGCCGGGCATGGACATTGCCCGCATGCAGGCTTATGCACTTGGGTGTGAGAATGGAGGCCGACGGATTGACCAATACCGCGAGAAGAAGGCGGGGCGGCGAGTCCTTTGGTAACTTTCGAGGCGGACCACCTCAGCAGCAGACTAGTTATGTGCCTCCGCCCGATCTGAGTGGTCCTCTGATCTTGAGCATTCAGGTATTCGGGAAGCGAGTTAGGGCTCGAGGTTGAGTTTTCAGGGGAGTGGGAGTGTTGGCCAGATGAAGCCACCCCAACCTCGGTGTGGCAAGTGTGGTAAACCCCATGCGGGGGAGTGTCACGGTATTCAGAGAGTTTGTTTTACATGCGGCCAGCAGGGCCATTTTGCGAGAAATTGTCCGACCAGAGGTAGCGCGGATGTAGAGACTCGACCTTCGGGATCTGTTGCGGGTTCTTCGCCTTCGATAGCTAGGCAGAGTGTTCATACTGCCGGCAGCGAGCGAAGTCGTGGTGGAAGTTCCCAGTTCTAGCGGTCCTTGGAACCGCATATTTGATTTCAGGTATATCCTTAACCCTCTAGAGACTAGTATGCATTGATGATATGATGATGTGTTAAGTATTATGTTCAGATAGCATTATGTTAAATTGTGATTTAGAGGCCTGGTTAGTAAAGGGGAAGTTGGGTACATAGAGATTGTGAGCCTTAGAATTTTGATAAACGTTGAAGTCTTAGATGCAAGGCCATCTTAAGTGAACGATTTACAGTTAATCCTTGTCAGAGTATGTAGTATACGTGGAGTATTAGCGTGATAATTCCATGAGTAGTGTGAGATAGAAGTGGTAGCTTTCATGATGTGAGTTAGTAAGTTTGTTCCGGATTGGGGAACGAGAGAGTTTGGCGCGATAAATGGGTCGGGTTGAGGCAAGGTCGCGGGTCAACCCGCAGTCCGGAATGGGGTGGGGTCAATTTGTGGTTGTCCCACTGTGTGATAGGG
Organism: Przewalskia tangutica; assembly: GCA_029844215.1. NCBI lineage: Eukaryota > Viridiplantae > Streptophyta > Magnoliopsida > Solanales > Solanaceae > Przewalskia > Przewalskia tangutica. The sequence goes on from CM056718.1 coordinate 115,367,009, forward strand.
TCACGAGGGTGCTAGACCCAAGTTTAGGTAACCATCGTACGGGTTCGTGGATGCGTTCGACCAGAATCGGATCGTGAAGGCCGGGAATGGCCTTAGAGGAAATTGAAGCTAGTGAGATGACCAAGTTTGGAGGTAGTGGCTCCAAAGTTTTGGAAACTGAAGCGATGACTGAAGTGTGGTACGTGTAATAGAAAGAGTTCAGGTGTACGAGAAGGGTGCGACGAGTAAGAAAAGAAGCGAACATGTGTTATGAGAACGGAAGTGATCATTTCTTTTGTGAAGTGAAGATTCGAAGAGAGTTTGAGATGTTAGAGGTGACTCCTCGTTGGCTTGGATTTGAGTTTTGCGCGCATATTATATTCTGGCAATTAGTGGCATGATCGGTTTTTGTAAGTGTGGTAGTGAAAACTATACCGGCGCAAGCGTGTTTGGAAGACTTAGAAAGAACATTCGGGACGAATGTTTCTAAGGGAGAAAGAATGTTAAACCCCGTAGTTCCAGGGTATGTATGTGAGGACGTACGTACGAGAATACGACAGTAATATTGGAAAGAAAGAAAGATGTGATTTTTCGACGGAAAAGTTTCCGGGTTTTGTGAAGGAAAAAGGTTCGTTGATGGGAATTGGATTCCCAGATTTGGTATTTGGACTTCTTGGGTTATATTAGAATTATGGAATTTTATTTTCGGAAATGGTCACGTGGGGCCACGGAGAAATTCTGATTTTGTAGGCCCAATTTGTTTTCGAGATTTTCGATATTTTGGATATTTTTCGGAAGATGAAATATTTTGGACGAGTAAGGGGGCGACACGTGTCACCCCCTTAGGTGGCCATGTGGGCCGAATTGGTGGGACAAGTGTCTTGCAGTCATGGCGAAATAGCCATGGCACTTGGCTCTTGTTTTGTTGGCCATGTGGTGTGGTGGGACCCACCCACATGGCCCAATCTAGACCACACACTTGCTATGATCTTGGCCTTTGATTTCTCTATAAATACCCCCTTAGTGCAAGACTTAATATCATCCACACTTAAGTTTTTCCAAGGCAAAAATATCCCCTCCCTTTGTGGTGTTCTCGTCGCCCCCACCACTTTGTGTAGAGAAATACTTCAAGTGTTGTTGTATAATCCCTAAAACCTTAGCCTAGTATCCCTAGTAGTATTCTAAAGAAATCCCAACATAAGAGCCCGGAAATACTACTTTTTTTCCAATAGTCGCAAAATGAAACCCTAGAAAAATCTTCATAGCTTAGATGAAGTGTTAAGAGAAATTGTTTAGAAACTTCTAAGGGTTGCTTGGAGCGGGTTTGAGCGTAAGGAATTGGAGCTAAACGTTGCTCAGGATCGACTTATAATCTTGGATAATTTTTGGGCTTATCGAGGTAATGATCTATGTCCCGTTTGTAATTGGATATTACAAATTGTAGTAGTTTAAATTGAGTATAAGATATATTGGAAGGATGATTATAAAGGATTGAATATTTACATTGAGCGATATTCTGATGAGACTTGTAGTATTATTGTGGGGCAGAATTGTACACGTCCGGTTAGACGTGTAATCCCCTTGGAGTTGTTGGCTTGGTAGCAGGCCTTGTTATGGGAGGTTATTTATGTGTTTGCGGGGGGGTGGGGGAGGTGCTGCCGAATTTTCCGTAGAATAAGGAACTGTTTACTTAGAATATGCTACAAAGAGAACTAGAGGTTGATAGATATATTGTGGTTATTATAGGTGGATTTTCTACGCGCGGCATACTCGACTTGACTTGTGGATTAAGCCGAAGAGGTATGTGATTCTTCCTATACTCTTGAGCATGATTGTTGTGAACTATATAGTACGGTAGACGTACGTGTGTGAAATGAATTTTGTTTGTTTAAAACATAAAGTGTTATAATGACTTTATGGGAAGTTAGTTATAACGACTTTATGAAGACAAAAGAAAGGTTTGATTTTGAAAGCTAAGCAACTTGATTTTGAAAGTTAAGAGACTTGATCTTGAAAGATAAGAGACTTGACTTATAAACGACTTGATTTCGGAAAAGGAGAAGTAACTTGATTTAAGTATGGGTTACTTGTTTTGAAAAGAGTAAGTTACTTGGGTTTTAAAAGTATACATTGATTTTGTTTCAAAGGAAAAGCACTTGGTTTAAAAAGTATAGAGTACTTGATTTTAAAAGCCTTATAAAGATTTTCGGAAGGTGTAGTAATTTGGTTTGAAAGGAAAACATGTTTTGATACCACAAGTATTAGTATCGTGTGGCTTTTACGTAAAAAAGAGGTCTTTTTTTTAAAAGAATGAAAGTATGTAGTATTTTGGGGTTGAAACCCGGATTGTTGACACAAAATGAAAGTACGTTGAACTTGCCTATGCTTGTTGTGATAGCCTTTGTTGTGCAAGTGTTTGATTTTGTGCTACCGTGTCTCTCGGTGGAGGGCCGGCTATTTGGTTGATTGTTGGACATACTGACACGATGGATGGTCCATGGGTATGCTTCCACTATGAGTGTTATCTTGTTGTTTCTTTTGGACATACTGACACGTTGGGTGGCCCACGGGTATGCGTCCACTTTGAGTATTATCTTGTTATTTCCTTTGGACATACTGACACGATGGATGGTCCACGGGTATGCGTCCAGTAGGATGGTTTCATGGCCATGCTTATACCGAGGTAAGATGTCGGGGCATGCGGTCATTGTGAGGGTTAAATTCCCGGGTTATGTTATTAGTCCATGGACCGCTAATCCATGAAGCTTGCCGCGGTGACGAGCGATCACGGGCTTGATTTGTACATGTGGTTACAAGCACACTTTAGATACTTGTCCTGGTCATTTCTCGTGTATCGGTTGGCTCTGGTAGATAGCTTAAGATACTTGCCACGGTCATATCTCGTGAGACGGTAGGCTCGCACGTTAGCTTAAGATACTTGCCTCGGCGATTGTGTGGCTAGTTTTGGATCCGTAGTTGGCTTCCGTACTTGGCGTGAAGTTTTATGACTAGCCTTGGATCGGTAGTTGGCTATTCTACTTGCGATCAGTTTGATAGCGCAGCGAGATCTAGTGTTCGTGTTCACATATGGGTGTTGTTTTACATCATATGCTGCCGTGATGAGGAAGGAGTTCCAGGCATGATTGATATGGTGGCGTGAGACCCATAGTTATGTGTGAGTGATGATTTTGAGACATCGTCCGCTTACTTGACATAGCTTGTTACTTATTGCGAAATGGTTTTATAAAATGATGAAATGTGATTTCATTCTGATATTTTGATTTCACATACTTGGTACTGTTATCGACCTCGCCCGGCTGCGTTCATACGCCAGGTAAGTACACCGATTGTTGATCCTCGCTCATGGATCGCATTCGGCGTTTGGGAAGCTCCGTTTCTCTGGAGGCTTATCTTTTGGTATAGTCCTGTCATTGTAGGTACTTGTACATTCGTGGTATGGCGGGCCTGTCGTCATAGTTGTTATTACATTCTTAGAGGTGCAGAAATCTTGTTGTGGCGGGGTTTGTAAAGGATTATGGCTCGGTTATATGTATATACATGAAGGTAACCGCTTTGGTTAACTGCTTTCTTATGTTGTATCTTGTTTCTGTTTAAGTTTTTATTTCACGATTTTCTCGATGTTGTATCACTAGGGTGCCCGGTAAGGCACGATCGCGAGCCCGAGTCGGAGTCGTGACAAAAGTGGTATCGAGGCGATTAGTCCTCGGAAAGTGTTCTGAATCGTATCTAGTAGAGTCTTGATTATCGGCGTGTTGTGCACCACACCTATAATCGTGAGGCTGCGAGATATTTAGGATTGATTTCTATTCTTCTCACTCGAGATCGTGCCTTAGAAGCGTATGTTGTGAGTTGGACTCCTTAGCGTATTCTTTTATGCGATTATGCCTCGCGCGCAACGAGAACCCGAAGAAGGGCAAGCGGCGAGAGGAGGCTGCAAGTAAGCGGCGGCGGTATCTACGAGGCCACGAAGATTGATCCTCGATCCACGGCGAGAACGAAGGATATGGGTTATAAGGAGATGGCCCGATTACTAGCTAGGATTGTGGCTGACACGAGCGAGCGAGTCGGAGGTTCCAGATAGCACCGTAGTTCACCCGGTCGGATAGTTTGAGACTACGGGACTTTTTGAGCCGCAGCCACCCGAGTTCTACGGGTGAGGCACGAGGATGATCCACGGGAGTTCATCCGAAGCGATTCTGTGGATCGTAAGTGATCAAGCTTGGAGACCGAGTCGGTGGTCTTAGGTTCGCATCGGTGCGTGATCTGCGATCGGTGGTTTGATTCGTGGGAGCTGTCCCGGGAGGAGCATGCGCCTCCAGCTGTTTGAGACGAGTTCTCGGAGGCATTTCTCAGCCATTTATTGCCTCCGCAGATGAGGAAACGCAGGCCAGTTTACGATCTTTGAGGCGAGAGGCGTGCGGTTGGAGTACAACGTGGAGTTCGACTCGTTGGCTCGATATGTCCCTGCGTTAGTGGCGATATGGAGGGCGAGTGCACCGCTATGTCACGGTGGATGATTACTTAGCGAGTTGCTTGGTGTAGCTCTTCACCGCATGTACATTGCCGCATGCAGCTTATGCACTTAGGTGTGAGAGCGGAGGCGGCGGATTGATCAATACCAGCGAGAAGAAGGCCGGGGCGCGGTACTTTGGTAACTTTCGAGGCGGACCACCTCGGCCGAGACTAGTTATGCGCCTCGCCCGACTGAGTGGTCCTCTGATCTTGAGGCATCCAGGTATTCGAGGCGGTCGTGGCTCGAGGTTGAGTTTTAGGGAGTGGGAGTGTTGGCCAGATGAAGCCACCCCAACCTCGGTGTGGCAAGTGTGGTAAACCCGTGCGAAGTGTCACGGTATTCGAGAGTTTGTTTTACATGCGGCGGCAGGCCATTTGTGAGAAATTGTCCGACCAGGTAAGCGGATGTAGAGACTCGACGCCGGGATCTGTTGCGGGTTCTTCGCCCGATAGCTAGGCGAGTGTTCATACACCGAGGCGAGCGAGGGTCGTGGTGGAAGTTCGATTCTAGCGGTCCTTGGAACCGCCTATTTGATTTCAGGTATATCCTTAACCCTCTAGAGACTAGTATGCATTGATGATATGATGATGTGTTAAGTATTATGTTCAGATAGCATTATGTTAAATTGTGATTTAGAGGCCTGGTTAGTAAAGGGGAAGTTGGGTACATAGAGATTGTGAGCCTTAGAATTTTGATAAACGTTGAAGTCTTAGATGCAAGGCCATCTTAAGTGAAAGATTCTGATTAATCCTTGTCAGAGTATGTAGTATACGTGGAGTATTAGCGTGATAATTCCATGAGTAGTGTGAGATAGAAGTGGTAGCTTTCATGATGTGAGTTAGTAAGTTTGTTCCGGATTGGGGAACGAGAGAGTTTGGCGCGATAAATGGGTCGGGTTGAGGCAAGGTCGCGGGTCAACCCGCAGCCTGGAATGGGGTGGGGTCAATTTGTGGTGGTCCCACTGTGTGATAGGGTCACGAGGGTGCTAGACCCAAGTTTAGGTAACCATCGTACGGGTTCGTGGATGCGTTCGACCAGAATCGGATCGTGAAGGCCGGGAATGGCCTTAGAGGAAATTGAAGCTAGTGAGATGACCAAGTTGTGAGGTAGTGGCTCTAAAGTTTTGGAAACTGAAGCGATGACTGCAGTGTGGTACGTGTAATTGAAAGAGTTCAGGTGTACGAGAAGGGGGCGACGAGTAAGAAAAGAAGCGAACATGTGTTATGAGAACGGAAGTGATCATTTCTTTTGTGAAGTGAAGATTCGAAGAGAGTATCCTTTAGACCATGGGTGGGAGCTTTTTGAGATGTTAGAGGTGATTCCTCGTTGGCTTGGATTTGAGTTTTGCGCGCATATTATATTCTGGCCATTAGTGGCATGATCGGTTTTTGTAAGTGTGGTAGTGAAAACTATACCGGCGCAAGCGTGTTTGGAAGACTTAGAAAGAACATTCGGGACGAATATTTCTAAGGGGGGAAGAATGTTAAACCCCATAGTTCCAGGGTATGTATGTGAGGACGTACGTACGAGAATACGACAGTAATATTGGAAAGAAAGAAAGATGTGATTTTTCGACGGAAAAGTTTCCGGGTTTTGTGAAGGAAAACGGTTCGTTGATGGGAATTGGATTCCCATATTTGGTATTTGGACTTCTTGGGTTATATTAGAATTATGGAATTTTATTTTCGGAAATGGTCACGTGGGGCCCACGGGAGAAATTTACGGTTTTGTGGGGCCCACTTTATTTTCGAGATTTTCGATATTTTGGATATTTTTCGGAAGATGAAATATTTTGGACGAGTAAGGGGGAGACACGTGTCACCCCCTTAGGTGGCCATGTGGGCCGAATTGGTGGGACAAGTGTCTTGCCACTTGTCCCTTGGCCGAAATGGCCATGACACTTGGCTCTTGTTTTTGTTGGCCATGTGGTGTGGTGGGACCCACACAAACATGGCCCAATCTAGACCACACACTTGCTATGATCTTGGCCTTTGATTTCTCTATAAATACCCCCTTAGTGCAAGACTTAATATCATCCACACTTAAGTTTTTCCAAGGCAAAAATATCCCCTCCCTTTGTGGTGTTCTCGTCCCCCCCCACTTTGTGTAGAGAAATACTTCAAGTGTTGTTGTATAATCCCTAAAACCTTAGCCTAGTATCCCTAGTAGTATTCTAAAGAAATCCCAACATAAGATCCCGAAAATACTACTTTTTTTCCAATAGTCGCAAAATGAAACCCTAGAAAAATCTTCGTAGCTTAGATGAAGTGTTAAGAGAAATTGTTTAGAAACTTCTAAGGGTTGCTTGGAGCGGGTTTGAGCGTAAGGAATTGGAGCTAAACGTTGCTCAGGATCGACTTATAATCTTGGATAATTTTTGGGCTTATCGAGGTAATGATCTATGTCCCCATTTTGTAATTGGATATTACAAATTGTAGTAGTTTAGAATTGAGTATAAGATATATTGGAAGGATGATTATAAAGGATTGAACTGTATTTACATTGAACGATATTTACAGTAGACTTGTAGTATTATTGTGGGGCAGAATTGTACACGTCCGGTTAGACGTGTAATCCCCTTGGAGTTGTTGGCTTGGTAGCAGGCCTTGTTATGGGAGGTTATTTATGTGTTTGCGGGGAAGTCTTTGCGAATTTTCCGTAGAATAAAGGAACTGTTTACTTAGAATATGCTCTGAAGAGAACTAGAGGTTGATAGATATATTGTGGTTATTATAGGTGGATTTTCTACGCGCGGCATACTCGACTTGACTTGTGGATTAAGCCGAAGAGGTATGTGATTCTTCCTATACTCTTGAGCATGATTGTTGTGAACTATATAGTACGGTAGACGTACGTGTGTGAAATGAATTTTGTTTGTTTAAAACATAAAGTGTTATAATGGCTTTATGGGAAGTTAGTTATAACGACTTTATGAAGACAAAAGAAAGGTTTGATTTTGAAAGCTAAACAACTTGATTTTGAAAGTTAAGAGACTTGATCTTGAAAGATAAGAGACTTGACTTATAAACGACTTGATTTCGGAAAATGAGAAGTAACTTGATTTAAGTATGGGTTACTTGTTTTGAAAAGAGTAAGTTACTTGAGTTTTAAAAGTATACATTGATTTTGTTTCAAAGGAAAAGCACTTGGTTTAAAAAGTATAGAGTACTTGATTTTAAAAGCCTTATAAAGATTTTCGGAAGGTGTAGTAATTTGGTTTGAAAGGAAAACATGTTTTGATACCACGAGTATTAGTATCGTGTGGCTTTTACGTAAAAAAGAGGTCTTTTTTTAAAAGAATGAAAGTATGTAGTATTTTGGGGTTGAAACCCGGATTGTTGACATAAAATGAAAGTACGTTGAACTTGCCTATGCTTGTTGTGATAGCCTTTGTTGTGCAAGTGTTTGATTTTGTGCTACCGTGTCTCTCGGTGGAGGGCCGGCTATTTGGTTGATTGTTGGACATACTGACACGATAGATGGTCCATGGGTATGCTTCCACTATGAGTGTTATCTTGTTGTTTCTTTTGGACATACTGACACGTTGGGTGGCCCACGGGTATGCGTCCACTTTGAGTATTATCTTGTTATTTCCTTTGGACATACTGACACGATGGATGGTCCACGGGTATGCGTCCAGTAGGATGGTTTCATGGCCATGCTTATACCGAGGTAAGATGTCGGGGCATGCGGTCATTGTGAGGGTTAAATTCCCGGGTTATGTTATTAGTCCATGGACCGCTAATCCATGAAGATTGCCGCGGTGACGAGTGATCACGGGCTTGATTTGTACATGTGGTTACAAGCACACTTTAGATACTTGTCCTGGTCATTTCTCGTGTATCGGCTGACTCTGGTAGATAGCTTAAGATACTTGCCACGGTCATATCTCGTGAGACGGTAGGCTCTGGTACGTTAGCTTAAGATACTTGCCTTGGCCAGTTGCGTGGCTAGTTTTCGGATCTGGTAGTTGGCTTCCGTACTTGGCCCGTGAAGTTTTATGACTAGCCTTCGGATCTGGTAGTTGGCTATTCTACTTGGCCCGATCAGTTTGATGACACATGCAGGATCTAGTGTTCAGGTTCACATATGGGTGTTGTTTTACATCGTATGCTGCGCGGTGAGGAAGAGTTCCACGCATGATTGATATGGTGGGCGTGAGACCCATAGTTATGTGTGAGTGATGATTTTGAGGACATCGTCCCTTACTTGACATAATCTTGTTTACTTATTGCGAAATGGTTTTATAAAATGATGAAATGTGATTTCATTACGCATTTTCATTTCACATACTTGGTACTGTTATGCGACCTCGCCGGAGGCTGCGTTCATGCCGCGAGTTGAGGTACACCGATTGTTGATCCTCGCTCATAGGATCGCGATTCGGCGTTGGGAAGCTCCGTTTCTCCGGAGGCTTATCTTTTGGTATAGTCCCCTGTCATTGTAGGTACTTGTACATTCAGGGGTATGGCGGGGCCCTGTCCCGTCATAGTTGTTGTTACATTCTTAGAGGTCTGTAGTACTGTTGTGGGCAGGGTTTGTAAAGGATTGTAACTGTTCGGTTATATGTATATACATGAAGGTAACCGCTTTGGTTAACCTGTTTTCTTATGTTGTATCTTGTTTCCTGTTTAAGTTTTTATTTCCGCTGATTTTCTCTGATGTTGTATCACTAGGGTGCCCGGGGTAAGGCACCAGTCGCGGGCCCGAGGTCGGGTCGTGACAAAAGTGGTATCAGAGCAGTTAGTCCTCGGAAAGTGTTTACAGACCGTATCTAGTAGAGTCTTGATTATCGGCGTGTTGTGCACCACTTTATAATCGAGAGCTGCGAGATATTTAGGATTGGTTTCTATTCTTCTCACTCTAGATCGTGCCTTAGAAGCGTGTTGTAAGTTGGACTCGCCGACGTATTCTTTTATGCGATTATGCCTCGCGCAGCAACGAGAACCGAAGAAGCGCAAAGCGTGAAGAGGCGCAAGTAGAGCAACGATGGTCTCTGCGAGGCCACGATACACGAGCCTCGATCCGCGGCCGAGAGCAGAGGATATGGGTTATAAGGAGATGGCGATTACTAGCTAGGATTGTGGCTAGACACGAGGGCGAGCGAGTCGGAGGTTCGATGCACCGTAGTTCACCCCGGTCGAGATAGTTTGAGACTACGGGACTTTTGAGCTGCAGCCACTTTGAGTTCTACGGTCGAGGCACGAGGATGATCCACGAGTTCATCAAGCGGAATCTGATCGTAAGTGATCAAGCTTGGAGACCGAGTCGGTGGTCTTAGGTTCGCATCGGCTGCGTGATCTGCGATCGGGTTTTGATCGTGGAGGCTGTCGGGAGCATGCGCCTCGGTATTTGAGATGAGTTCACGGAGGCATTTCGGCCATTTCTTGCCTCATGAGATGAGAAACGCGGCCGACATATTTACGATCTTGAGGCGAGAGATGGCGTGCGGTTCGGCGATACAACGTGGAGTTCGACTCGTTGGCTCGATATGTCCCCTGCGTTAGTGGCGATATGGAGGGCGAGTGCACCGCTATGTCCGCGGCTGGATGATTACTTAGCGAGAGTTGCTCGGTGTAGCTCTTGTAGGGCATGGACATTGCCGCATGCGAGCTTATGCGCAGGTGTGAGCGGAGGCCGGCGAATTGACAATACCGAGAAGAAGGCCGGGGCGGCGAGGTCGCTGGTAACTTTCGAGGCGGACCACCTCGGCCGAGACTAGTTATGCGCCTCGCCCGATCTGAGTGGTCCTCTGATCTTGAGGCATTCAGGTATTGGGAGGCGGTCGGGGCTCGAGGTTGAGTTTTTGAGTGGGAGTGTTGGCGGATGAAGCCACCAACCTCGGTGTGGCAAGTGTGGTAAACCCGTGCGGAAGTGTCACGGTATTCGAGAGTTTGTTTTACATGCGGCGGCGGGGCATTTGCGAGAAATTGTCCAGGAGGTAAGCGCGGATGTAGAGACTCGACGCCGGGATCTGTTGCGGGTTCTTCGCCGATAGCTAAGCGGGTGTTCATACACGGCGGAGCGAGCGAAGTCGTGGTGGAAGTTCGATTCTAGCGGTCCTTGGAACCGCCTATTTGATTCGGTATATCCTTAACCTCAGAGACTAGTATGCATTGATGATATGATGATGTGTTAAGTATTATGTTCAGATAGCATTATGTTAAATTGTGATTTAGAGGCCTGGTTAGTAAAGGGGAAGTTGGGTACATAGAGATTGTGAGCCTTAGAATTTTGATAAACGTTGAAGTCTTAGATGCAAGGCCATCTTAAGTGAAAGATTCTGATTAATCCTTGTCAGAGTATGTAGTATACGTGGAGTATTAGCGTGATAATTCCATGAGTAGTGTGAGATAGAAGTGGTAGCTTTCATGATGTGAGTTAGTAAGTTTGTTCCGGATTGGGGAACGAGAGAGTTTGGCGCGATAAATGGGTCGGGTTGAGGCAAGGTCGCGGGTCAAACCGCAGCCCGTAATGGGGTGGGGTCAATTTGTGGTGGTCCCACTGTGTGATAGGGTCACGAGGGTGCTAGACCCAAGTTTAGGTAACCATCGTACGGGTTCGTGGATGCGTTCGACCAGAATCGGATCGTGAAGGCCGGGAATGGCCTTAGAGGAAATTGAAGCTAGTGAGATGACCAAGTTTGGAGGTAGTGGCTCCAAAGTTTTGGAAACTGAAGCGATGACTGAAGTGTGGTACGTGTAATAGAAAGAGTTCAGGTGTACGAGAAGGGTGCGACGAGTAAGAAAAGAAGCGAACATGTGTTATGAGAACGGAAGTGATCATTTCTTTTGTGAAGTAAAGATTCGAAGAGAGTATCCTTTAGACCATGGGTGGGAGCTTTTTGAGATGTTAGAGGTGATTCCTCGTTGGCTTGGATTTGAGTTTTGCGCGCATATTATATTCTGGCCATTAGTGGCATGATCGGTTTTTGTAAGTGTGGTAGTGAAAACTATACCAGCGCAAGCGTGTTTGGAAGACTTAGAAAGAACATTCGGGACGAATGTTTCTAAGGGGGGAAGAATGTTAAACCCCGTAGTTCCAGGGTATGTATGTGAGGACGTACGTACGAGAATACGACAGTAATATTGGAAAGAAAGAAAGATGTGATTTTTCGACGGAAAAGTTTCCGGGTTTTGTGAAGGAAAACGGTTCGTTGATGGGAATTGGATTCCCAGATTTGGTATTTGGACTTCTTGGGTTATATTAGAATTATGGAATTTTATTTTCGGAAATGGTCACGTGGGGCCCACGGGAGAAATTTACGGTTTTGTGGGGCCCAATTTGTTTTCGAGATTTTCGATATTTTGGATATTTTTCGGAAGATGAAATATTTTGGACGAGTAAGGGGGCGACACGTGTCACCCCCTTAGGTGGCCATGTGGGCCGAATTGGTGGGACAAGTGTCTTGCCACTTGTCCCTTGGCCGAAATGGCCATGACACTTGGCTCTTGTTTTTGTTGGTCATGTGGTGTGGTGGGACCCACACACACATGGCCCAATCTAGACCACACACTTGCTATGATCTTGGCCTTTGATTTCTCTATAAATACCCCCTTAGTGCAAGACTTAATATCATCCACACTTAAGTTTTTCCAAGGCAAAAATATCCCCTCCCTTTGTGGTGTTCTCGTCCCCCCCCCCCCCCCACTTTGTGTAGAGAAATACTTCAAGTGTTGTTGTATAATCCCTAAAACCTTAGCCTAGTATCCCTAGTAGTATTCTAAAGAAATCCCAACATAAGAGCCCGGAAATACTACTTTTTTTCCAATAGTCGCAAAATGAAACCCTAGAAAAATCTTCATAGCTTAGATGAAGTGTTAAGAGAAATTGTTTAGAAACTTCTAAGGGTTTCTTGGAGCGGGTTTGAGCGTAAGGAATTGGAGCTAAACGTTGCTCAGGATCGACTTATAATCTTGGATAATTTTTGGGCTTATCGAGGTAATGATCTATGTCCCCATTTTGTAATTGGGTATTACATATTGTAGTAGTTTAGAATTGAGTATAAGATATATTGGAAGGATGATTATAAAGGATTGAACTGTATTTACATTGAACGATATTTACAGTAGACTTGTAGTATTATTGTGGGGCAGAATTGTACACGTCCGGTTAGACGTGTAATACCCTTGGAGTTGTTGGCTTGGTAGCAGACCTTGTTATGGGAGGTTATTTATGTGTTTGCGGGAGTCTTTGCCGAATTTTCCGTAGAATAAGGAACTGTTTACTTAGAATATGCTACGAAGAGAACTAGAGGTTGATAGATATATTGTGGTTATTATAGGTGGATTTTCTACGCGCGGCATACTCGACTTGGCTTGTGGATTAAGCCGAAGAGGTATGTGATTCTTCCTATACTCTTGAGCATGATTGTTGTGAACTATATAGTACGGTAGACGTACGTGTGTGAAATGAATTTTGTTTGTTTAAAACATAAAGTGTTATAATGGCTTTATGGGAAGTTAGTTATAACGACTTTATGAAGACAAAAGAAAGGTTTGATTTTGAAAGCTAAACAACTTGATTTTGAAAGTTAAGAGACTTGATCTTTAAAGATAAGAGACTTGACTTATAAACGACTTGATTTCGGAATAGGAGAAGTAACTTGATTTAAGTATGGGTTACTTGTTTTGAAAAGAGTAAGTTACTTGGGTTTTAAAAGTATACATTGATGTTGTTTTAAAGGAAAAGCACTTGGTGTAAAAAGTATAGAGTACTTGATTTTAAAAGCCTTATAAAGATTTTCGGAAGGTGTAGTAATTTGGTTTGAAAGGAAAACATGTTTTGATACCACGAGTATTAGTATCGTGTGGCTTTACGTAAAAAGAGGTCTTTTTTAAAAGAATGAAAGTATGTAGTATTTTGGGGTTGAAACCGGATTGTTGACATAAAATGAAGAAATCGTTGAACTTGCGTATCTTGTTGTGATAGCCTTTGTTGTGCAAGTGTTTGATTTTGTGCTCTGCGTGTCTCGGTGGAGCGGCTATTTGGTTGATTGTTGGACATCTTGCACGATGGATGGTCCATGGGTATCTTCCTATGAAAGTGTTATCTAGTTGTGTCCTGTGGACATACTGACACGTTGGGTGGCCCGGGTATCGTCGGCTTTGAGTATTATCTTGTTATTTCCTTTGGACGTACTGACACGATGGATGGTCCACGGATATGCGTCCAGTAGGATGGTTTCATGGCCATGCTTATACCGAGGTAAGATGACGGGGAATGCGGTCATTGTGAGGGTTAAATTCCCGGGTTATGTTATTAGTCCATGGACCGCTAATCCATGAAGCTTGCCGCGGTGACGAGCGATCACGGGCTTGATTTTTACATGTGGTTACAGGCACACTTTAGATACTTGTCCTGGTCATTTCGTGTATCGGCGAGCTCGTAGATAGCTTAAGATACTTGCCACGGCCATATCTCGTGAGACGGTAGGCTCTGCACGTTAGCAAGATACTTGCCTCGGCGATTCGTGGCTAGTTTTCGGATCTGGTAGTTGGCTTCCGTACTTGGCCCGTGAAGTTTTATGACTAGCCTTCGGATCTGGTAGTTGGCTATTCTACTTGGCCCGATCGGTTTGATGACGCATGCAGGATCTAGTGTTCAGGTTCACATATGGGTGTTGTTTTACATCATGTACTGCCGACAGTGAGGAAGGAGTTCCACGGGCATGATTGATATGGTGGGCGTGAGACCCATAGTTATGTGTGAGTGATGATTTTGAGGACATGCATCCCTTACTTGACATAACTATTTACTTATTGCGAAATGGTTTTATAAAATGATGAAATGTGATTTCATTACAGTATTTTCAGTTTCACATACTTGGTACCTGTTATCGACCTCGCCCGAAGCTGCGTTCATCTGCAGTAGAGGTACACCAGTTGTTGATCCTCGCTCATAGGATCATAGTTCAGCGTTTTGGAAGCTCCGTTTCTCCGGAGGCTTATCTTTTGGTATAGTCCCCTGTCATTGTAGGTACTTGTACATTCAGGGGTATGGCGGGGCCCTGTCCCGTCATAGTTGTTGTTACATTCTTAAGTGCAGTAATCTTGTTGTGGGCAGGGTTTGTAAAGGATTGTAACTGTTCGGTTATATGTATATACATGAAGGTGACCGTTTTGGTTAGCCTGTTTTCTTATGTTGTATCTTGTTTCCTGTTTAAGTTTTTATTTCCGCTGATTTTCTCTGATGTTGTATCACTAGGGTGCCCGGGGTAAGGCACCAGTCGCGGGCCCGAGGTCGGGTCGTGACAGTTCAAGTGTCTTAGAGAGTATAAAACTGTATCCAGTAGTCACTTTTATGTGTGTGAGGGCCCCACACATGTAAATAGTTGACCACTAAGACATGTAGGATTGTATCAATTCTTTGTACTCTAGATCATGCAGTTAGAGCTACACCTTCAGGATATCCATCTAACTCATGCATATTACATATTTCAGAAAATGCATGCGAAAAGAAAGTGCACTAAGAGGACTTTAGCTAACATCCAGAAAGCTGCTAATGATACTGCTCGCGAGGAGAATGCTCAGGCTCAGGGAGCCAATTTGGGTACAACACCATCCGATACCACAGGGTCTACGGAGATCCTAGTTTAACCACCCAGCGCTACTGACTCTGATGTTAGGGGAGCTATTCAAATGCTCACCTAGCTTGTGGCTACTCAAGCCCAATGTTAGAGAATGACTCTAAGTATGAGAACTAATGGGGAGTCATCCAGGTTTAGGACTAGGGAATTTCTGCGAATGGACCCTTCAGTATTCACAAGGTCAAGCAAAACAGATGATCTACATAATTACATTGATGGGCTTCAGAAAATCTTTCGTGTGATGCATGTTAATGAGGTAGAGGCAGTAGAGTTTAGAGATTATCAGTTGTAGGATGTTGCTAACATATAATATGAGTCTTGGGAGCAGTCCTGTGGGGAAGATGTACCTCCAACGACGTGGGACGAGTTCGCATATGCCTTCATTGAGCACTTTCTGCCAATTGAAGTCAGAGAGGCTAAGATTGTGGAATTTGAAAAGCTCAAGCAGAACATGACTATGCATAAATACTATCTTTAGTTTGTCTATTTAACAAGGTATGCTCCATATATGGTCCAAGAAATGAGGGTCAGAGTTAGGCATTTTGTATATGGCCTTAATCCCCACTTGTAAGATGCATCAAATATCATAGCTCAAAACAGAAATATGACTATTACAAAAATGATTGCTTTCGTACAGAGTAATAAGAATAGGTAAAAGGAAGATGAAACATTACATAAGGAGAAATACAAGAAATTCAACAAAAGAGTTAAGTCTTCAGGTCACTTCAGTCATGGAGGAGGTGGAGGCAGGCAGTTTATCAAAAATAGGTCATCAGAACCTGCTCCATCATCAGCTTGTGCCCCAGCCCCAAGATTCAGGAATGATAATAAAAAACAGAACTTCAGAGCATCAGGATCCTAGTCACAAACCAGTGTGGGTCAAGGTACTTTCAGCCACCTAATCTGCGACAAGATGGTAAAAGAAACCCATGAGAGTGTCTCTTGAGTATGGATGTCTGTTTTGGGTACGGATAATGAGGTAACTTTTAGCGATATTGTCTGTCAGTGAGACAGGGTACATAAGGTAATGTAACTCAGTCCACAAATTCAACAGTCCTTCGTAATTCTTAGGCCAGTCAGTTAGGGCGTAGTCCAGTTAAGTTCGGTAATGCAGATGGAGGTCCAAACTGCTTATACGCACTAGGAGGTTGTTAGGACACAAAAGCTTATGTAGATGTGGTAATATGTATACTCACCATTTTTTCTTTTGACATTTATGCCCTTATATACCTTGGATCCACTCTGTCGTATGTAACCCCTTTGTTGCTCAAAAATTTAGGACAGAACTCGAAAAGTTGCATGAACCCTTTGAAGTATCCACTATTGGTGAGTCAGTTATAGCTAGACGGGTTTATAGGGGTTGTCTAGTTAGAGTCTATCACCTCATTACCATAGCCTATTTTGTATATTTATAAATAGTAGATTTAAATATAATCATGGGCATAGATTGGGTGTCTTCATGTTATGGCACAGTAGGATGTGGAACCAAAATTGTAAAATTTGAATTTCCTAGTGAACTAATCATAGAATGGAAGGGTGATGCAGTATCACCCATGTGTAGATTTATTTCCTATCTTAAAGCCCGAAAGATGATATCCAATGAGTACATTTACCATCTAGTTCGGGTTAGTGATGCATAGATCCAGACCTCAAGACTTCAATTTGTAACAGTTGTCAATAAGTTTCCAGAAGTCTTTCTTGAGGATCTTCTCGGAGTTCCTCCCGATAGGGAGATTAACTTTGGAATTGATCTACTTCCCGACACTAAGTTGATATCTATTCCGCCTTATAGAATGGATCCAACAGAGTTAAGATAGTTAAAAGCCTAGTTGAAAGATCTCTTTGGTAAGGGATTCATTAGACCAAGGGTCTAACCTTGGGGTGCACCAGTCTTGTGTTTTTGGAAGAAATATGGGTCTTTGCGTATATGCATTGACTACCGACAGTTAAACAAGGTCACAATTAAGAAAAAGTATCATCTCCCCAGAATTGATGATTTATTTGACCAACTTCAGGGTGCTCACTATTTGTATGTAGTTCAAGTCGATATTTACACAATCACAAGAGCTTTTAGTATATTTTCAAACAACAGAAGTTGAATATCAGGTAAAGGAGATGGCTCAAATTGATAAAGGATTATGATGTAGATATTCTCTACCATTCATGGAAGGCGAATGTGGTAGTCGATGCTCTTAATCGGCGATACATGGGAAGTTTAGCTTATGTTGAAGAAGGTAAGAGAACTATGACGAAGAAATCCATCGACTAGCTAGTTTAGGAGTTTGACTTTTGGACTACGAAGATGGTGGTGGTGTTGTCTAGAACATGTCAGAATCCTCCTTAGTAGCCGAGGTGAAGGAGAAGCAGTTTAGTTATCGCTACTTGCTGAAGCTGAAATAAGGGATTCACAAGCATAAGACTATGACTTTTGAACAAGTGAGAGATTGCAATACTTTGACACACTGAGGTAGGTTATGTGTTCCAGACGTAGACGGACTCTGAAGCGCATCATTCCAGGTATTACATTCACCCAGGTTCTACAAATATGTATAATAATCTTAAGGAGATTTATTGATGGAATGACATGAAGAGGAATGTGGTCAATTTTGTAGCCAAGTGTCCGAATTGTCAGCAGGTGAAATCCAAACACCAGAGGCCTAGTGGGTTGGCTTATACCATTGATATTCCTGTTTGGAAATGAGAGATGATAAATATGAACTTTATAACAGGCCTACCTCGCTCAGCCCGGAGGCATGGTTCAATTTGGGTGATTGTGGACCGACTGACTAAATCAACCCACTTTTTGCTAGTCAAGACCACAGATTCACCAGAGGATTATGCTAAGTTGTATATCCGAGAAATTATCAGGCTTCATGGGACCCCAGTGTCCATTATTTCAGACCATGGCGCTCATTTCACGACACATTTTTGGAGCTTATTTAAAAAAAAGATTGGGTATCAAGGTAAATCTCAAGACAACTTTTCATCCTCAGACGGATGGCCAGGAAGAGCATACTATTCTTACTCTTGAGGATATGTTGAGAGTATGTGTTCTCGATTTTAAAGGTAATTGGTATGATCATTTGCCCCTTATTGAATTTGCCTATAATAACAGCTACCATGCAGTATTCAGATGGTAGCATTCGAAGCCTTGTATGGGCGAAGGTATAGATCGTTAAGTGGTTGGTTCGAGGTTGGTGAAGCAGAATTGCTAGGACCAGGCTTGGTCTATCAAGCTTTGGAGAAAGTCAAGTTAATTCAGAGCATTTGAAAATAGCCCAGAGTTGCTAGAAATTTTATTCCTATGTGAGGCGTAGAAATTTGGAGTTTCAACTTAATGATTGGGTATTTATGAAAGTATCACATATGAAAGGTGTCATGAGATGGAAAGAAATGAAAGCTCAGTCCCAGATATATCGGACCCTACAAGATTTTGAGGAGAGTTGGCCAAGTGGTGTATGAACTTGAAGTGCGATGAGACTTGATTGTTGTTCATCTAGTGTTTCACGTGTCCATATTGAGAAAGTGAGTGGGAGACCCATCATTGGTTGTTCCTACTGATTTTATTTTAGTTACAAATGGTTGGACCTATGAGGAGATTCTTGTGGCTATTTTGGATCGTCAGATTCGAAAATTGAGAACTAAGGAGGTTGTCTTAGTGAAAGTGTTGTGTAGAGGTCAGAGTGAATAAGGGCCATTGAACATAAATAACAAACTTATGCATTCAGGATGCTATGGATATAAAAGGAAAGGAAGAAGCAAAAGAAACAAATAAAGGGGTGCATTTACTTGTTTGAGAGTAGGAATCGGGTTACAACTTACAAGTTGAAAATCTTGAACCTTTAACCCTTTAGCACTCGACAAACTTTTTTTCGGCACCCGACCAACAAAGTTAATATCTCATTTGTTTGCACTTAATGGATGTCTGAATCTTAATGATTCGTATCTTAGGCCATTAAATGTATTTGTTTACATTAATATCTAGGCACTTATTTGGTCTGAATAAATCTCAATCCTTAAGATCTTGAACAAAGTCTTAATATCATTAAGATGTATTTTTGTATGAATATTTTTTACCACCACTCTATCCACAACCTCCACCCCCACCCTTATAACTCACCCACCACCCACCCAACCCCTACCCGCTCTTCACTCACACCCCTACCCACAATCACTAACTACATATGTCATCACAACCACTGTCAATCACCATCCCACACCCTTCTAACCCCTACCTTACCTCTCACCTCACCCATCCCACAACCTACCAATACCCCACTGCTCACAACACCACCTACCACCGCACCCACCCCACTTACCCCCACTAACCACTTTTTTCATCACAATCACCATCACCATCGTCGCCAACCACCTCTATCGTCACAACCACTACCGTCGTCATCAGCGCCGCCATTACCACCATTGTGATCAATCCTTAATACTAACCACCTCTACCATAATAACTAGCACCACCACTTACTACCACTAACATAATGGTCAACCAAAACACATTCTTCAAGCACCAACACCATTAATTACTAACATCAACCAACTACCATCACAACCGCCACTACCAACCGCCACCATCGCATCAGTCACTACAACACCAACTACCTCTATAATCATAACTATCACCATTACTAGCCACTATCACCAACCATCATCACCACCACCACTACAAGCATCTCTACTATTACTAGCACATATAAATTCTTTGTTTTATTAAATTTATATTTATTTCTAATATTTTAATTATTTTTTATTTGAATTGTATATTTATTGTGTTAATATAAATACAATATGCACATTTAAATATTTCAAAACAAACAGTCTTAATTATTCAGTGTACAAATCTAGAGACAACATCTTAATCATTTAGATGTACATTCAGATTCAGACGTCTTAATCTTAAAGAAAATAAATGAGGCCTAAGACTTTGACAGGGAAAAATAAGAAAAATTATTAGTACTTCTCCAAAAACTCAAAACCTCAAACTCTCAAGATGAAATTTTGGTTGAAAGCTAAGTAACCGAGGATTCAGAGGTAGAGAAACCATTCTAAAGTTGAAAAGAGGGATTTTACTTATAGAACCGCCAAATGTTAGGGTTAGAAAATTGAGAATTTGAGATCCGAAGTCGAATTTATTGAAATCTGTTTAAGCTTTGAAATAATTTGGAAAATCAGGAACACGACGGAGACCATTATGGTATTCATCTATAAATTTAGACGAGAAATAGAAGAACAAAAAAGAAAATAAGAAACAAAGAGAAGAGGAGACAGTTACTGTTGTTATGACTTGTTTCCATCGGGGAATAAAACTCTCATAAATGTTATTGTTCGATATGGATGAACAAAGACTGGAGACTATGAAACTCGTCGTGCTCTTTGCTCACTTTGTCTGGAGCGCATTAGGATTTCTGGGTTGAGAGGAGGCTTAGAGAGAACAAATGAGGGTGAGGAGAGAGAGTGAGGAGGGTCTGAGAAAATGAATGAAAAAAAAGAAAAATAACTTTTATATTTAATGATTTGTTAAATCACGATCGTCTGATCATTTGATTAAATGATTTGTGTTAAATAAAAAATAAAATTAACTAAATGCATACATATATAGAGAGTGTTGAACTCAAAACCAACGACCTAGATTAACAGATAGAAAACACAATCTATGTTCTTCCATACGTAGCACACGTGGATTGATGCATTGAGTAAGACTTAAATTGCAAAATGATTGGCACACACCCAGATTTAAAAATGGGAAAATGGTCATATTTGTCATCCAACTTTTGAAAAAGGATCATACTTACCCTCTGTTAAAGTATGTAGTCAAATATGTCCTTTCCGTTAGCAAAGTTGTCATATTTGCCCTCTGGTAGATGCAAATCCAATATGGACGCCACGTTGGATCCACGTGGACGCCACATGGGATCCACGTGGAGGGTGGGACCCACCTTCGTCTTCAACAACCACCGCCGTCATCTCCACCAGCCACCGCCCCCACCTCCTTCTTTAACAACTACAACCGCCGCCTGCACCGCCCCCCTCTCCATAGCCACCACCACACCACTGCCTCACCCTCCGTCTGTCCCCTCCACTGCTCCGGTGAACCGGAGCAGTCACAAACAACAAAGGTGCATTAATTTCACGCCTTACCTCTCTCTCAATTACTCTTCAAATTTGACAATTTTGCTATTATAAACCCCTAAAACCCTGACCCAGACAGTCCCCTCCTATAGCAATAAATTTCCTTTTGTAATCGTAGAAAAGTGTTATACCCCGTAGTTCTGGCCACACGTGTGAGAGCGTGCGAAAGGGAGTAAGACTTAAAATTTTCGAAAGATAAGTTGACGGATTGTTTCGGACGAGTTTTAGTCAACTTTGAGGCGGGTTATGACATGGTACATTGAGAGTTCCTAAGTGTTTCAGAGGCCTAGGGCGTAGTTCGTTGAGTCTAGTTTCCAACGCAACCAACCGTTCGACGATAGGACGTCGGAGTAGAAAGTTATGGGAGTTACAAGTTCAGTGCGCAGTCGGACAAAAATGTGTTTCGGACAAAGCGGCGAGGCGCGGCGCGGATGCAGGCAGCGGCACGGATTTTCCGAGGGTCGCTGAAGTTGCGAGCCGCGACGCCAGAGATAGAAGGGCGCGCGGAAGTTCAAAGTCGCAGGTTTCGTGCCACGGCGTCAGGCATGGCGGGATTCCTGGCGGAAAAACTTAGGAAAAATCAGATTTCTCTTTTAAAAGACCTTGGGAGGGTGACAAGTGTCCCCCCCCCCCCCATCTGATTTCTTGCATGCTTTATATTGACCAAGTCTTCAGACTTGGTCATCTTTCAAATCCCTGTCTGTCTCTAAGCTTAAGCTCCCACTTCTCTCTAAAATTCCAAGAGGAATTCAAGCCTAAGGAAAAATCTGAAAAGTTAAAGACAAGAAGGAAGCTTGTGGCTAGCTTGTAGGAGTAGTTGTGGTGGTGTTCTTGGAAAGGAGGCTAGCAAAGTTGTTGGAATAAGTTTGGCTAAAGCTTTAAGGTAACATTTCTTCTCTTGTGGTTAGTTATTAATGTTGCATGTGAAGAAGAAGGGATGTGTAGTAGTAAATAATGCACTTAGAGTCCTTGCATGTAAGAATGTGGTTTGGATATGAAAGAATTGGTTAAGAAAATATTATGAGCATGTTGTAGCCTAAAAACTACCTTAGAATTGATAAGTGAATTGTTGTACCTTATGGGGCAGAATTTTACACACCCAAGTTTAGGTGTGTAATCCCCTTTGAAATGTTTGGATTGTTGAGCCTTAATAGTGGCGTTTGGATGTTAAATTCGGCCTTGAGAAAGGTGGCAAAGTATGTAGAAACAAAGGAAATGCTGCCCAATTTTCCCTAGAATTTAGTGACTTTGAACTTGGATTATTCTACATTGAAATTAGAGGTTAATAAACGTATCATTGTCATTATAGGTTGACATATTACGTGCGGTGTTTGGAATTAGCAAGTGGATTAACCGAAGAGGTATGTGAAGCTTTCCTACCTCTTGAGCATGAGTATTTGTATCTATGTTGTTATACCCCGTATTTCCAGAGTATGTACGTAAGGACGTACGTAGAAAATTTGAACCTTCAAATAGGCTTGGACGATTTCACTTTGTGCACAACACCTGGTTAGAGTCGTTTTTCGACGAAACGTTTCCACAGCTTTCGTAGGGTAAAATGCGACTATGTCATTTTTAATTTTTGCGGATTTTTCCGAGAGACGAAACATTTTGGACCAACAAGAGGGCGACACTTGTCACCCTCTCATTGGAACGTTGTGGGCGGTTGGCTTGGACGAATTGGCCATTGTTTGGTCAAGGAGTTGGTAGGATATTTTTGGGTAGATGGATAAGGTTGCACATGGCTTGATCTTGGCCCTACACTTGCATAGCACTTGGCTAGATCTTGGCCATTGGTTGGCCTTGTCTTGTACTATAAATACCCCCCCTTTGGAAGACTTATTCATCCATTCCACAAAGTTTCTAAGTCTTGAAAGCCTTCCCCTCTCCCTTTGAGAAAGGCCTTTGGCCGAGAGCACCCTTCCCCCCCACGTGAGTCCCCTCCAGTGGGGTAGGCCGGGGCATACACCCTCCTTGTGGTGCTAGCCGTGGGTACCCCTAGCCTAGTTGTTCTCGTATAATACCCTCTTGGTAGAAATACTCTCAAAAGTATTGTTATAATGCCCAAATTACCTTAGCCGTATACCTTGTAGTATTCTAAGGTTATACTTATCTGAAAAGCCCGTAAATACTATTATACTTCCCGTCAATACCAAACCGAAACCCTAAGGAAATCTTCATAGTTGGTTGAAGTATTTAAGTAGAAGTTGGTTAGAACTTCTAAGGGTTGTTTGGAGCGGATTGAAAGCGCCGGAGTAGGAGCTAAACCTTGCTCGGGATCGACATTATAACTTGGATAATTATGGGCTTATCGAGGTAATTATCTTGTCCCCTATTGTAATTGGAAATTACATGTTGTTAGACTATATAGTTGAAGTATACTATATATAGAATCAACGTAGTATCGCAATGTCTTTTGACTTAAGCTGAATAATAAGAAACCTTTTCGAAAGAAAGTACCGAATCGTAATTACATAGATGTATTCTGATGGACTTGTGTAGCTTTTCGTGAGGTAGAATTGTGCGTCGGATTAGGCGTATAACCCCCGTTGGCTTGGTAGCGGCCCCAGATAGAGGAGGAGATTTACGCTGTTGCGGGAGAGTCTTGCGAATTTTCGTAGAATGTTCTGAAGAGATCTAGATGTTAATAAGCGCCTTGTGGCCTTATAGGTTGAAGTACTACGTGTGGCGCGATCTACTTGGCTTAGGAGTAGCCGACGGTTGGAAGTACTTGAGCGTTTTGCTATTAGTCGATACTGTCGCGAGGTATGTGAACCTCTTCCTATCTCTTCTAGCATGATATGTGTGAACTATGTAGTACGGTAGACGTACATGTGCTAAATGTATTTGATTGGTTTAAAACATAAAGTGTTATAACGGCTTTATGGGAAGTTGGTTATAACGGCTTTATGTTGGTAAGAAAATACTTGTGGTTTTAAAAGGTAACTTTTGAACTATAAGCGGCTTGTTATGTGTTAATAAAGAACTTGAAGTAATACTTGGTTTTGAAAACTTAAGAGTTATACTAGCTTTATGGGAAGTTAGGTATAACGGCTTAAGAATGTTTCTTGATTTGAAATCGAATGTGTATCGACAAACCACTGCGGAGTTAATAAAAGGAAATGTTTTGTGATTAAGTATTATTAAAACCGGTAGAAACTTCCATCCGCATGAAGCTAAGATGAGACAAAATGATATTTCCTAGGTCATGGTCATTGTAATAAGATTGTTATAAACAAGAATATCCTACTCACATATAAGGCTTATGTTTCTCAGATGGTTTAAAAGAGAATTATATTCTTAAATAAATAAGGCTAGGAACTACGAAACCTTTCTAAAATAAGAAACGTGAACATTTGAAATTAGGCAAACTTGGACGTTTGAAAAAGAATGTTGTTACTTGGTTTTACTAAGAGAAGTGTTTTGATTTACTTCAAAAGATAATCACTCTATTGTTATATACTACGGGTATTGCGTGACTTTTGTGAAAGTAACATATCTTTAAAGAGTTATTGTATAAAGTACTTTGGGGATAAAAACCCGATCTCGTAAATCATATAGTAGAAAGTACCTTATGTGTGAATAACTTGATTGTATTGGTTTGTGATAGCCTTGTAATACCTTCGTGTTGATTTGATAAGTAATCATATTAGGATGCTACGTGTGATAGTATTCTGTGATGGTTGTGTAAAGGGGTTTTCCCTTGATTGTGCTTATGTTGTTTAAACGATAAACTGTTATGATTATACCACTCACCGTGTTTCCGGGGGTTAAGCTGCCCTCCGATGCGGGGTAGACTCAGGCGGTCTGGGACCATGATTCGAGAATACCTCATGCGGGTCCCGGGCCTATCGCGAGCTACGAGTTCCAGGTTAGTGTGCGGCCTTTATGGTCATGCGGTCTGTGTGGCCATGCGGACTGCGAGTCCAGGACGATGCCGGGGAGTAGCTACCCTCGATGCGGGGGTATACCTCATGCGGGCCTATGAGATTGGCCTATGCGAGTCGCGGGAGTTCCAGGCTAGACGCGCATTTGATATTGCGAGCGGCGACCGGCTTTGATCATGTGACGTCTAGACAGATATCATGATACGCTTTATGACCTTGTTGGTGCGTGGGTGTTAGTAGTCGGCTATGCCTTCGCATTTACCTGCATCGCTTTATTTGGACACGTGGGACCGTTGTTCGTGTGTATTCCTTGGTGCTTTTCTATCATCGATGCCGCGGTGAGGAAGGTATTCCACGCATGATTGATGTTGTGGGCGTGAGACCCATTGTTATATTGGAGTGGTGACTTGAGGCGTGAGTCCACGACTAGACATGATCGCTATTTATCGTGAATCGTAGTTTGGTTATCATACATGTCTCCCGCCTTCTATAGACTACTATGATTTCATTTACGATATCTTCATGTTTCACATACTGTACTGTTGTCGACCTCCTTGAAGCCGCGTTCATGCCGCAGGAAAAGGTACACCAGTCGTTGATCCTCGCTGTTAGGGTCCCAGTTC
Organism: Przewalskia tangutica; assembly: GCA_029844215.1. NCBI lineage: Eukaryota > Viridiplantae > Streptophyta > Magnoliopsida > Solanales > Solanaceae > Przewalskia > Przewalskia tangutica. The sequence continues at coordinate 115,392,761 of CM056718.1, forward strand.
AGCGGTTGGTAAGCTCCGTTCCTCCGGCGGATTATCTTGGTATATTCCACTGTTGTTGTAGGTGTTTACATTCGTGGTATGGCGGCCCCGTCCGTCGTTGTTGTCATATCATTCGTAGAGTGCATGTAATCGTTGTGGGCGGGGTTTGTAAAAGGATTAAAGCTCGTGTTGAAAGAGTTGTTGTTTCTATATATATATCTTTGAAAGCAAGTTTTCCACGTGCTATTGTTTATACTTCATATTTTATGTTATTGATTTATGTTCACGATTTTCTCTCGATGTATGACTCTTTGGGGTGCCCGGTAAGGCACTACCACAGTCCGGGTTGGTCGTGACATATGTAATCTGATGACGACAATATTTAGTATTCTTACTTGTTTAAGTATATAAAGACTTGTTTCGTTTTAAGAAGTATAAGTCCCTTGGTTAAGGGAAAAGTATAAGTCCCTTGGTTAAGGGAAAAGTATGATTTTACCAAAGTATAGAGTACTTGGTGTGAAAGTATTGAGTATTGAATTATTCTAAAGATAAGAGTCTTGAAGTATTTTTGAAAATTGTGTAAATTTGTTTGAAGTATAAGTCTCTTGGTTAGTAAAAGAACAAAATGGTTTATAAGGAGTTATAACGGCTTTATGGGAAGTTAGTTATAACGGCCTTATGAAAGGATAAGAATGTATTAATTTCTAAAGCATAAAGATAGTATAACGGCTTTATGAGAAGTTGGTGTATTAGCTTTATGAAAGGTTAATAAGAAGAGATTTACTCTAAGTAAGATAAGTAAGGACAAATGACTTGAGTTATGAAAGACAAATTGATTTCAAGGCATCAATTGCCCAAAGATTTTATGTATGAAAAAGAGTCACTTTTAAAAGAGTTGAAGTATGTAGTACTTTGGGTTAAATTCCCGGATTTTCTTTTATTAAAGATATGGTTAAGTGCCTTAAGTAAACTAAAATGAGAGGGTATGAACAAGACTAATAAGAAGTATGAGTGTTTAACTTATGTATGTTATATATGATGACAGTTTGAGCTAGGGTAAGAGTATATCTGATGGGAAAACCCCAAGATCGTTATACCACCTTCTCCAGGGTAAGAGTATGAATGAGGGGCAAGCCCCAAGATCGTCATACCACCTTGTCCAGTGTAAGAGTATATCTGAGGGGTAAGTCCCCAAGATCGTTATACCATCTGCTCCAGTGTAAGAGTATATCTGAGGGGCAAGCCCCAAGATCGTTATACCATCTGCTCCAGTGTAAGAGTATATCTGAGGGGTAAATCCCCAAGATCGTTATACCATCTGTTTCAGGGTAAGAGTATATCTGAGGGGTCAATCCCCAAGATCGTTATACCACCTGTTCCGTGGATTTGCTACCCACGATGCGAGGAATACCTCATGCGAGTCCTTATGGGCTTATGCGGGTGAAATAGTCCCATGCGGTACAAACTATCACGAGAATACCTCATGCGGGTCCACAGGACCCATGCGGGTGAAATAGTCCCAGGAGTAGGATTGCTTATTGATACTACGGGCGAGGGACCCTGTTTTGATCACGAGCCTCCTATTTTTATGCAGTATTATATATATGCTTGTTACTCTCATTGTTAGTAAGGCACAATAAAAGGTAATTTGATTTCCTCCCTGACCCCAGCTTATTTTCAGACTTATGATTTCATTACAGTATTTTCAGTTTCACATACTTGGTACCTGTTATCGACCTCCTTCACTGGCCGTTCACGCCGCAGTCGAGATCGTAACTGGCGATCCGCACTCTTGGATCACTGTTGATTCTTGAAAGCTCCATCTCTCGAGGCTTTGTCTTTTGGTATGATTCCACGAGGTTATGGACTTTTGTACATTTAGGGGTATGGCGGGGCCCCGTCCATACGATTATTCCTAAGTGCAGTAGTCACGTTTGTGGTTTGAAATGTAAGAATAAGTTGTATGGTTTCACTTTTGATTAAGTATGTTTTTTTTATGGAAGGCAGCCTTATCGGCTGGCCAGTGATGTTTACCTTTTTATAAGCTATGTGTTATGTATGTTCATTGCTATTCTCGACGTATACCGACGTGGTACCGGTAGGTACGATCGCGACTCAGTCGGTCGTGACAAAAGTGGTATCGAGCGATTAGTCCTCGGAAAGTGTCTACGCATCGTGTCTAGTAGAGTCTTGATTATCGGTGTGTCGTGCACCACATCTATAATCGTGAGGTCGCAGGACATTTAGGATTAGTTTCCATCCTTCTCTCTTTAAGATCGTGCGATGAAAGTCGTCGTAGTAGGTCGAGTCATCTCGACCTATCCTTGTGTATGATTATGCCTCTCGGGAAGACTGCAGCCCGGAAGGGCAAGACAGCGTGAGGCGCTAGTGGTACAGAGAGTTACGTGACTCGAGCACGCACTATGCCCGAGGTAGTAGGCGGGTCGGCGAGTTCAACACGCCAGCGATGTTAGAAGGCGAGAGCGGCGGTGGCTCCAGAGGTTCCGTGCACGAGCCTCGATTCCACATCCAGGCGAGTATAGGGATTACGGAGAGCGGTCGGGTTATTGACTAGCATCGTGGCGGCAAAGACGCCAGGCCTGGCTAACCCTAGGGCCGACAGTTTAAGGATTCAGGATTTTCTGAGTTGTAATCCACCCGAGTTCTATGGTTCGAGGTCTGATGAGGATCCTCAAGAGTTTATTCGACAGGTGCGGCGGACTACGCAGGTGCTTAGGGCCTCGGAGACGGAGTCCGTTGTGTTAGCTTCTTACCGGTTACGCGATATTGCGTTGAACTGGTTTGAGTCATGGGTGTTGACGAGAGGTGAGGATGCTCTTCCAGCTGTTTGGGAGGAGTTCACAGAGGCTTTCCTGGATCACTTCTTGCCTCCTGAGATGAGGAGAGCCCGCGTAGATAGATTCTTGACCTTGAGGCAGGGCGGAAGGACTATCAGAGAGTACAACCTGGAGTTTGACTCCTTGGCCAGGTATGCGCACACCATTGTAGCGGACATGGCAGACAGGGTTCATCGATATGTGATGGGGTTAGACCGTCATATGATTACTGCATGCTTGGGGGTGGCTCTTCAGCCAGAGATGGATATTTCCAGGATGCAGGCGTATGCGCAGGGGATTGAGGACAGAGAGAGGCAGGATCAACTAGATTTAGGCCAGGACAGTAGGATCTCAGGGAAGTTTTCAAGGCGGATCACCTCAGCAGTAGGCTAGTTATGCGCCTCAGCCCGACGAGTACTCCACCGCCTTCGTGGCGTTCGGAGATTCGGAGCAGTCGGGGCTCGAGGTTCAAGTTTTCGGGAGAGTAGGGGTGTTAGTCTGAGGAGGCCACCTCTACCTCGATGTAGTCGATGTGGTAGGACCCATTATGGGGAGTGTCGTGCTAGTTTGGGAAATTGCTATACATGCGGCCAGCAGGGCCATTATGCGAGGAACTGTCCGACCAGGGATAGCGCGGATGTAGAGATTCAGCCTTCGGGATCAGTGGCTGGTTCATCGCCTTCTTTTGTTACGCACCCTGCAGGGCAGGATCATGATTAGAACGACAAGGGGAATGTGAAACAATAGTTACAGGTATATCTTTGACCTTTTAGAGATTAGTATGCATGATAGGATTGTTGTATGATTTAGAGTTATGAACAGAGGATATTGAGACTATGTACATATGTTAGAATAAGTTGGTAGATACGAACGGGCAATTCTGTTAGGCCGTGAACGAGAGTAAGTGGTAGTGGTTCATACTTTGGATTCGTTTTTCCTGTTTGACTTATGAGGAATGATTAAGCGTGGGCAATATCTTAGGGTCACAAGTGGCATAGTAAGGTCCCATTAAGCGTGAAGTACGAGGATGTACCGATGAATATTAGATTGGCTCCAAAAGAACATTCGGGGACGAATGTTTCTAAGAGGGGGAGAATGTTATACCCCGTAGTTCTGGCCACACGTGTGAGAGCGTGCGAAAGGGAGTAAGACTTAAAATTTTCGAAAGATAAGTTGACGGATTGTTTCGGACGAGTTTTAGTCAACTTTGAGGCGGGTTATGACCCGGTACATTGAGAGTTCCTAAGTGTTTCAGAGGCCTAGGGCGTAGTTCGTTGAGTCTAGTTTCCAACGCAACCAACTGTTCGGCGATAGGACGTCGGAGTAGAAAGTTATGGGAGTTACAAGTTCAGTGCGCAGTCGGACAAAAATGTGTTTCGGACAAAGGTGACAGGGCCGCGGCGCCGGATTTTCTGAGGGGTCGCTGAAGTTGCAGAGCCGCGGCGCCAGGACAGCAGGGCCGCGGCGCCGGAAGTTTCGAAAGTCCACAGGGGTTTCAGCGCCGCGGCGCCGGCGTCAGGGCCGCGGCGCCAAGGCGGGATTCGTGGCGGAAAAACTTAGAAAAAAATCAGATTTCTCTTTTAAAAGACCTTGGGAGGGTGACAAGTGTCCCCCCCATCTGATTTCTTGCATGCTTTATATTGACCAAGTCTTCAAGACTTGGTCATCTTTCAAATCCCTCTCTCTCTCTAAGCTTAAGCTCCCACTTCTCTCTAAAATTCCAAGAGGAATTCAAGCCTAAGGAAAAATCTGAAAAGTTAAGGACAAGAAGGAAGCTTGTGGCTAGCTTGTAGGAGTAGTTGTGGTGGTGTTCTTGGAAAGGAGGCTAGCAAAGTTGTTGGAATAAGTTTGGCTAAAGCTTTAAGGTAACATTTCTTCTCTTGTGGTTAGTTATTAATGTTGCATGTGAAGAAGAAGGGATGTGTAGTAGTAAATAATGCACTTAGAGTCCTTGCATGTAAGAATGTGGTTTGGATATGAAAGAATTGGTTAAGAAAATATTATGAGCATGTTGTAGCCTAAAAACTACCTTAGAATTGATAAGTGAATTGTTGTACCTTATGGGGCAGAATTTTACACACCCAAGTTTAGGTGTGTAATCCCCTTTGAAATGTTTGGATTGTTGAGCCTTAATAGTGGCGTTTGGATGTTAAATTCGGCCTTGAGAAAGGTGGCAAAGTATGTAGAAACAAAGGAAATGCTGCCCAATTTTCCCTAGAATTTAGTGACTTTGAACTTGGATTATTCTACATTGAAATTAGAGGTTAATAAACGTATCATGGTCATTATAGGTTGACATATTACGTGCGGTGTTTGGAATTAGCAAGTGGATTAACCGAAGAGGTATGTGAAGCTTTCCTACCTCTTGAGCATGAGTATTTGTATCTATGTAGTACGGTAGACGTACAAGATTTAGTATTCTTACTTGTTTAAGTATATAAAGACTTGTTTCGTTTTAAGAAGTATAAGTCCCTTGGTTAAGGGAAAAGTATGATTTTACAAAAGTATAGAGTACTTGGTGTGAAAGTATTGAGTATTGAATTATTCTAAAGATAAGAGGCTTGAAGTATTTTTGAAAATTGTGTAAATTTGTTTGAAGTATAAGTCTCTTGGTTAGTAAAAGAACAAAATGGTTTATAAGGAGTTTTAACGGTTTTATGAGAAGTTAGTTATAACGGCCTTATGAAAGGATAAAAATGTCTTAATTTCTAAAGCATAAAGATAATATAACGGCTTTATGGGAAGTTGGTGTATTAGCTTTATGAAAGGTTAATAAGAAGAGATTTACTCTAAGTAAGATAAGTAAGGACAAATGACTTGAGTTATGAAAGGCAAATTGATTTCAAGGCATCAATTGCCCAAAGGTTTTATGTATGAAAAAGAGTCACTTTTAAAAGAGTTGAAGTATGTAGTACTTTGGGTTAAATTCCCGGATTTTCTTTTATTAAAGATATGGTTAAGTGCCTTAAGTAAACTAAAATGAGAGGGTATGAACAAGACTAATAAGAAGTATGAGTGTTTAACTTATGTATGTTATATATGATGACAATTTGAGCTAGGGTAAGAGTATATCTGAGGGGCAAGCCCCAAGATCGTTATACCACCTTCTCCAGGGTAAGAGTATGAATGAGGGGCAAGCCCCAAGATCATCATACCACCTTCTTCAGTGTAAGAGTATATCTGAGGGGTAAGTCCCCAAGATCGTTATACCATCTGCTCCAGTGTAAGAGTATATCTGAGGGGCAAGCCCCAAGATCGTTATACCATCTGCTCCAGTGTAAGAGTATATCTGAGGGGTAAATCCCCAAGATCGTTATACCATCTGTTTCAGGGTAAGAGTATATCTGAGGGGTCAATCCCCAAGATCGTTATACCACCTGTTCCGTGGATTTGCTACCCACGATGCGAGGAATACCTCATGCGAGTCCTTATGGGCTTATGCGGGTGAAATAGTCCCATGCGGGCGGGTACAGCCTATGCGAAGAATACCTCATGCGGGTCCACAGGACCCATGCGGGTGAAATAGTCCCAGGAGTAGGATTGCTTATTGATACTACGGGCGAGGGACCCTGTTTTGATCACGAGCCTCCTATTTTTATGCAGTATTATATATATGCTTGTTACTCTCATTGTTAGTAAGACACAGTAAAAGGTAATTTGATTTCATCCCTGATCCCAGCTTATTTTCAGACTTATGATTTCATTACAGTATTTTCAGTTTCACATACTTGGTACCTGTTGTACTGACCTCCTTCGGGGGCTGCGTTCATGCCGCAGGTCGAGATACGTAGCTTGCTGATCCGCACTCTTAGGATCACTGTTCATTTCTGTTATACCCCGTATTTTCAGAGTATGTACGTGAGGACGTACGTAGAAAATTTGAGCCTTAAGTTAGGCAAGTTTCGAAATTTGTACACAACACCCGATTAGAGTCGTTTTTAGACGCTTCCACTTTTGTTGGGAAAATTCGCTATGTCATTTATAATTTTTGCGGATTTTTCCGAGAGACGAAACATTGTGGACCAACGGAGGGTGACATGTGTCACCTCACATTGGAACAAATGGGGCGCAATGGTGGACGAAAAGAGGGCTTTAGTTGGTAGGATATTTTTGTGCAAGTTGTGTGGTAGATGGATAAGGTACACATGGTGGAAATCTAACCCTACACTTGCACCACACTTGTCTTCATCTTGGCCATTGGTTGGCCATGGCTTGACTATAAATACCCCTAAGCTTGAAGAGTTCTTCATCCAAAATGTGCCTAAGTCTTGAAATCTCCTCCTCTCCTTGTAGTAGTCGTCCGCCACACCCTCCCCTTCGAGAAGGCCCCTTGGCGAAAGTATCCCCACTCCTAGTGGTGCTAGCAGTAGGGTACCCCTAGCCTAGTTGTTTCGTATAATACCCCTTTGTGGTATAGAAATACTCTCCTAGTATTGTTATAATGTCCAAATACTTTAGCCCAAATACCTTGTTGTACTTTCCAAGGTTATACTTATCTGGCTTGAAAATACTATTATACTTTCCTTTAGCCACTAAACGAAACCACAGGAAAAATCTTCACCGTAGTTGAAGTATTAAGTAGAAGTTGTGTAGACACTTCTAAGGGTTTCTTGGAGCGTTTTGGAGCGCAGGAGTAGGAGCTAAACCTTGTTCAGAACGACATATAAACTCGGATAATTTTGGGCTTATCGAGGTAAACATTCTTGACCTTCATTTGTAATTGGAAATTACATGTTGTAGGAATATATAGTTGAAGTATACTATATATAGAACTGAACATTATAATTGTGCGGCAATGTCTTTTGACTTAAGCTGAATAATACTTACGGCAATGTCTTGCGACTTAAGCTGAATTTAAATAAGAGAAGCTGACTGTAATTACATGGGTGTACTCTGATGACTTATGTAGCATTCGTGTAGTAGAATTGTACGTCGGTCGGACGTATTAACCCCCGGTTGGCTTGGTAGCGGCCTCGTTAGAGGAGGAGATTTACGCTGTTGTTGCGGGGAGGTCTTCGAATTTTACGTAGAATATTCTACGCCGATCTAAAGGTATTAATAGGCGCTTTGTGGCCTCTATAGGTTGTAGTACTACGTGTGGAGTGATCCACTTGGCTTAAGGAGTAGCCGGCGGTTTGAGGTACTTGGAGCGTTTTGCTATTAGTCGACAATCGTCGCGAGGTATGTGGACCTCTTCCTATCTCTTCTAGCATGATATGTGTGAACTATGTAGTACGGTGAGCGTCATGTGCTAAATGTATTTGATTGATTTAAAACATAAAGTGTTATAACGGCTTTATGGGAAGTTGGTTATAATAGCTTTATGTGGATAAGCACATACTTTGTGGTTTTTAAAAAAGGTAACTGATTTGAATAATAACTGGCTTGATATGTGTTAATAAAGAACTTGAATCATTTCAAAAGATCTATGAATCGTTTTGAAAGAATGAGTATTACTTGGGTTTTGAAAGCTTAAGAGTTATACTAGCTTTATGGGAAGTTAGGTATAACGGCTTAAGAATGTTTCTTGATTTGGAAATCGAATGTGTATCGACAAACCAACTGCAGCGTTAATAAAGGAAAATGTATTGACTAAAGAAGTATTATTAAAACCAAGTAGAAACCTCCATCTGCATGAAGCTAAGATGAGACAAAATGATATTACATTTCCTAGATCATGGTCGTTAATAAGATTGATTATAAACAAAGAATACCTACTCACTTATAAGACATAGGTTTCTCAAAACGTTTAAAGGAGAATTATGTTTTAAAGGATTTAAAACTATGAACTACGAAACCTTTTTCTAAAATGAGAAACTTGAGCATTCGAAATTAGGCAACTTGAACGTTTGGAAAATAAGGTTGTCACTTGATTTTACAAAGGAAAGCATTTTGGTTTACTTAACAATGTTAGTCACTCAAATTTTATACTACGGGTATCGGGTGACCTTTGTAAAGAAATGGATCTTAAAAGGAATTTAACGGACGTAGTACTTTAAGGTTAAAATCCGACTTTGATATAAAATGAAAGGACCTTGAGTCGTGTGTAACTTGCTTATACTTGTTGTTATGAAACTTGACCATGTTACGTGTGATAGCCTTGTTGTGTAAGTCTGTGTTCTACTCGACTACCGTTCATCCGAATGTATATCACTTGACTAGGGTCATCCGAATGTATATCACTTGATTCTAGGTTCATCCGGAATGTATTTCACTCGACTACGGTTCATCCGAATGTGTTTCACTTGATTCTGGTTCATCCGGAATGTATTTCACTTGAGGACCGGTTCATCCGGAATGTATTTCACTCGAGGACCGGTTCATCCGGAATGTATTTCACTTGACTCTGGGTTCATCCGAATGTATTCCTCGACTACGGTTCATGGATGAGCAGAATGTATTCCACCATTTTCTATATTGGGTCCATAAGATGGGCGAGACACATTATCGTATCACATGATTTGTACCTAGGCGCCGGCGGTGAGGAAGGAGTTCCACGGGCATGAGGATGACTTTTAGGCGTGAGTCACGACTTGACATGATCGCTTCTATGTTGTGAGCGTAGTTTGGTTATCATACATGTCTCTGCTTTATATAGACTATTATGATTTCATTTCTGATATTTCTGATTTCACATACTTGGTACTGTTATCGACCTCCTTCGGAAGTGCGTTCAATCTGCAGTAAAAGGTACATCGGTGTCGATCCCCTTTTAGGATCACCTTTCGTATTGGAAAGCTCCGTTCCTTCGAGGCTTATCTTTGGTATGTTACCACAGTGCAGTAGATGCTTATACATTCGGGGTATGGCGGGGCCTGTCCGTCATAGTTGTTGTAAATCTTAGAGTGCAGCCTTTGTTGTCGGCGAGGTTTGTAAAAGGTTAAGCGCTCGGGTTTTTATGTATATCTGAAGGCAACTGTTTTGGTTGCTTTGTTTACTTATTATATCTCTTGTTTCATGACTCGTGTTTTATTTTCCATTGGTTTTCTCGATGTTGTATCACTAGGGTGCCCGGTAAGGCACGATCCACGGGCAGGATTGGTCGTGACAAAAGTGGTATCGAGCGATTAGTCCTCGGAAAGTGTCTGCACCGTGTCTAGTAGAGTTTTGATTATCGGTGTGTTGTGCACATCTATAATCGTGAGGTCGCGAGACATTTAGGATTGGTTTCCATCCTTCTCATTCCGAGATCGTGCCTTAGAGGCATGTGATAAATTGGACCCTCCGACGTATTCCTTTCCTTTACGATTATGCCTCGCGTAAAACCTTGAGCCCAGTGGGCAAAGCGATCGAGGAGCTGTTAGTGAATCTGAGAAATGCGAGCGCGAGCGGTCGATACACAGCGATGCCAAGCCCGGGTTTCGCGACGCCGCCAGCCAAAAGTTTAGAGCGCGGCGATGGCTGCTGAGACTCTGATACGAGCCTCGATCCGCGGCTGGAGCCGATGAGATAAGTACAAGAGATGGCGATTCTTGGCGGTCGTGGCGAATATGAGGATAAATTTGGATCTGGCGATTCCGGCCCGTGCACCGTAGTACACCCCGGCGAGCGGTTTGAGGCTACGTGACTTCACGAGTTGTAGCCTCCGTGTTCTATGGATCGAGAGGCGAGGCGACCCTCGGGAGTTTATCAAGCGACTCTGACGGATCATGAGTGATCGAGCCTCGAGGCGTAGTCGGTGGTATTGAGTTCGTCACCGCGTGATCTGCGATTGGTAGTTTGATTCGTGGGAGCTGTCGGGAAGAGCATGCACTTCCAGCAGTTTGGGACGAGTTCTCGAGGCATTTCTTGCACATTTCTTGCCTCGCGAGATGAGAGGGCTCGGTAAACATTTTTGACGTTGAGGCGGGGCGGGCGGGCGGTTAGAAAGTACAATGTGGAGTTCGACTCATTAGCTCGGTATGTTCCCATGGTAGCCGATATGGAGGGCGAGTACACCGCTACGTCAGGTGGGCGATTACTTGGCGAGGCTTGTGCAGGTGTAGCTCTTGGCCGGGCATGGACATTGCCGCGTCTGGCTCATGCACTAGGATGTGAGGCGCGGAGTGGTCGGCCGGAATGGCCGAGATCGGAGAAGAGGGCCAAACAGCGGTCCTTTGGTAACTTTCGAGGCGGACCGCCTCGTGGCCGATCTAGTTATGTACCTCCACGATGCAGTGGTCCCCTCGATCTTGGGGCGTTCGGTATTCGGGAGCTGGTCGAGCTCGGGGCTTCAGTTCACGGTATACGTGAGTGCTAGCCCGGGATTCATGTCCCACCGGTGTGCACGATGTGGCAAACATCATCGAGAATGTCGTATTTTCTTGGTGCTTGTTTCACTGCGGCGTCGAGAGCCATGTGGCGAAGCGTGCTTATAGGAGAATGCGGCGGCTTAGCGCGACCTCCGGATCGATGGCGGGTTCATCGCGCCTACGATTATGCGCCTGCGAGGACTTATGATTAGAGTGGGCGGTAGCCAGTATATCTTAACCATCTAGAGTTTTGTTTGTTATGATAATGTGTTAAGTGTTATGTTCGGATAGCTTGGTGCTAAAATGTGATTTAGAAACATGATTAGTGAAAGGGTAAGCACAGGGTGAGAAAATGATGAACCTTAGAATATTACAGTTGAGACCTTAGATGTAAGGCCGTCTTGAGTACAAGATTTTTGCGAGTGATCCTTGTCAGAGTGCATTTTATGCCTAGAATGTATTGTGTGATAAGTCCTTGGGTTGGGTAAATGAAAGTGGTAGCTTTCATGATGTGTTTAGCAAGATTGTTCCGTGTCGAGCAAGAGTTGGCGCGATAGTGGGTCGGGTTGGGGCCGTGTTGCGGGCCAACCCGCGTCCGTTCGAGGAAAGGTCGGCTCAGGTGGTCACGCCAGTGGCGAGTCACAAGGTGCTAGGCCCAGTTTAGATGACCATCTTATGAGTTCGTGGATACGTTCGACCAGAATCGGTTCGTGAAGGCCGAGAGTGGCCTTAGAAATCGAGGTTAGTAAGATGACCAAGTTTGGAGGTAGTGACTCGAGGTTGGAAAGCGAAGCATTGGTGAAGTGTGGTGCGTGTCTTGGGAAGAGTTCGAGTGTTGAGCAGGCGCGGCGAGGTAGGGGAGAAGTGAGCGAGTGTGATCGTTTCTTTTGTGATAACGGTGATTCCTCGTGGACTTGGGATTTCGTATTTTGTGCATTTGTTATTTCATGGCGGTGTGGCATGATTGTTTTTAAATCGTATAGCGGTGAAGACTATCTTTGGCGCATGTTTGTGTTGAGACTTGAGAAGGAACATTCGGGGCGAATGTTTCTAAGGAAGAATGTTATACCCGTATTTTGAGTATATGCGTGAGGCGTGCGTAGAAAATTTGAGCCTTAAGTTAGGCAAGTTTCAAATTTGTACACAACACCCGATTAGAGTCGTGTTTCGAAAGCGTTTCCTGACTTTTGTTGGGAAAATTCCGGCTATGTCATTTATAATTTTTGCGGATTTTTCCAGAGGCGAAACATTGTGGACCAACGGGAGGGTGACATGTGTCACCTCACATTGGAACAAATGGGCGGCAATGGTGGACGAAAAAGGGCTTTAGTTGGTAGGATATTTTTGTGCAAGTTGTGTGGTAGATGGATAAGGTACACATGGTGGAAATCTAACCCTACACTTGCACCACACTTGTCTTCATCTTGGCCATTGGTTGGCCATGGCTTGACCTATAAATACCCCCCTAAGCTTGAAGAGTTCTTCATCCAAAAATGTGCCTAAGTCTTGAAATCTCCCTCTCCTCTCCTTGTAGTAGTCGTCCGCCACACCCCTCCCCCCTTTGAGAAGGCCCCTTGGACGAAAGTATCCCCACTCCTAGTGGTGCTAGAGTAGGGTACCCCACAGCCTAGTTGTTTCGTATAATACCCCCTTTGTGGTATAGAAATACTCTCTAGTATTGTTATAATGTCAAAATACTTTAGCCCAAATACCTTGTTGTACTTTCCAAGGTTATACTTATCTGGCTTGGAAAATACTATTATACTTTCCTTTAGCCACTAAACGAAACCCTAAGGAAAAATCTTCACCCGTAGTTGAAGTATTAAGTAGAAGTTGTGTAGACACTTCTAAGGGTTTCTTGGAGCGTTTTGGAGCGCGCGGAGTAGGAGCTAAACCTTGTTCAGGATCGACATATAAACTCGGATAATTTTGGGTTTATCGAGGTAAACATTCTTGACCTACATTTGTAATTGGAAATTACATGTTGTAGGAATATATAGTTGAAGTATACTATATATAGAACTGAACATTATAATTGTGCGGCAATGTCTTTTGACTTAAGCTGAATAATACTTACGCAATGTCTTGCGACTTAAGCTGAATTTAAATAAGAAGGCTGACTGTAATTACATGGGGCGTACTCTGATGAACTTATGTAGCATTCTTTGTGTAGTAGAATTGTACACGTCCGGTCGGGCGTGTTAACCCCCACGGTTGGCTTGGTAGCGGCCTCGTTAGAGGAGGAGATTTACGCTGTTGCGGGAAGAAAATCTTCTTGAATTTTACGTAGAATATTCTACGTCGGGCTCTAAAGGTATTAATAGGCTCATTGTGGCCTCTATACCTTTTAGTACTACCTGTGGATGGATACACTTGGCTTAAGGAGTAGCCGCGGTTTGAGGTACTTGGGCGTTTTGCTATTAGTCGACAATCGTCGCGAGGTATGTGGACCTGGTCCTATCTCTTCTAGCATTATATGTGTGATCTATGTAGTACGGTTGACGTACATGTGCTAAATGTATTTTATTGATTTAAAACATAAAGTGTTATAACGGCTTTATGGGAAGTTGGTTATAATAGCTTTATGTTGATAAGCAAATACTTTGTGGTTTTAAAAAGGTAATCGATTTGAATAATAAGCGGCTTGATATGTGTTAATAAAGAACTTGAAGCATTTCAAAAGATCTATGAATCGTTTTGAAAGAATGAGTATTACTTGGGTTTTGAAAGCTTAAGAGTTATACTAGCTTTATGGGAAGTTAGGTATAACGGCTTAAGAATGTTTCTTGATTTGGAAATCGAATGTGTATCGACAAACCAACTGCGGCGTTAATAAAGGAAAATGTATTGACTAAAGAAGTATTATTAAAACCGGTAGAAACCTCATCTGCATGAAGCTAAGATGAGACAAAATGATATTACATTTCCTAGATCATGGTGCTTAATAAGATTGATTATAAACAAAGAATACCTACTCACTTATAAGACATAGGTTTCTCAAAGCGTTTAAAGGAGAATTATGTTTTAAAGGATTTAAAACTATGAACTACTGAAACCTTTTTCTAAAATGAGAAACTTGAGCATTGAAATTAGGCAACAGGCGTTTGGAAAATAAGGTTGTCACTTGATTTTACAAAGGAAAGCATTTTGGTTTACTTAACAATGTTAGTCACTCAAATTTTATACTACGGTATCGGGTGACCTTTGTAAAAGAAATGGATCTTAAAAGGAATTTAACGGACGTAGTACTTTAAGGTTAAAATCGGACTTTGATATAAAATGAAAGTACCTTGAGTCGTGTGTAACTTGCTTATACTTGTTGTTATGAAACTTGACCATGTTACGTGTGATAGCCTTGTTGTGTAAATCTTGTGTTCTACTCGACTACGGTTCATCCAGGAATGTATATCACTTGACTCTGGGTCATCCGAATGTATATCACTTGATTCACGGTTCATCCGAATGTATTTCACTCGACTCTAGGTTCATCCGGAATGTGTTTCACTTGATTAGGTTCATCAGAATGTATTTCACTTGAGGACCGGTTCATCCGGAATGTATTTCACTCGAGGACAGGTTCATCAGGAATGTATTTCACTTGACTAGGTTCATCAGAATGTATTCCACTCGACTAGGTTCATGGGATGAGCAGGAATGTATTCCACCATTTTCTATATTGGGTCCATAAGATGGGCGAGACACATATCGTATCACATGATTTGTACCTAGGCTGGCGGTGAGGAAGGAGTTCCACGGGCATGAGGATGACTTTTAGGGCGTGAGTCCACGACTTGACATGATCGCTTCTATGTTGTGGCGTAGTTTGGTTATCATACATGTCTCGCTTTATATAGACTATTATGATTTCATTTCTGATATTTCTGATTTCACATACTTGGTACTGTTATGCGACCTCCTTGAAGTGCGTTCATCTGCATGAGTAAAAGGTACATCGGTGTCGATCCGCTTTTAGGATCACCTTTGGCGTATTGGAAAGCTCCGTTCCTTGGAGGCTTATCTTTGGTATGTTACCACAGTGCAGTAGATGCTTATACATTCGTGGTATGGCGGGCCCTGTCCGTCATAGTTGTTGTAAATCTTAAGTGCATGCCTTTGTTGTGGCGGGGTTTGTAAAAAGGTTAAGCTGTTGGGTTTTTATGTATATCTTGAAGGCAAGCTGTTTTGGTTGCTTTGTTACTTATTATATCTCTTGTTTCATGACTCGTGTTTTATTTTCCATTGGTTTTCTCGATGTTGTATCACTAGGGTGCCCGGTAAGGCACGATCACGGGCAGGATTGGTCGTGACAAAAGTGGTATCGAGGCGATTAGTCCTCGGAAAGTGTCTGCACCGTGTCTAGTAGAGTTTTGATTATCGGTGTGTTGTGCACCACATCTATAATGTCGAGGCTGCGAGACATTTAGGATTAGTTTCCATCCTTCTCATTCGAGATCGTGCCTTAGCCGTGTGATAAATTGGACCCTCGACGTATTCCTTTCCTTTACCGTTATGCCTCGCGTAAGGCAACCCGAGACCAGTGGGCAAGCGATCGAGAGCTGTTAGTGAGATCTGAGGAGTACGAGCGCGAGCCGGTCGATACTGAGCGATGCCGGCGGCGGGTTTCGCGACGCCGCAAAGCCAAAGAGTTTAGAGCGCGGCGGTGGCTGCGAGACTCTGATACTGAGCCTCGGTCCAGCGGAGCCGATGAGATGGGTACAAGGAGATGGCGATTCTGGCGAGTCGTGGCGATATGAGATAAATTTGGATCACGGATTCCGGCCCGATAGCACCGTAGTACCCGGCGAGCGATTTGAGGCTACGTGACTTCGCGAGTTGTAGCCCTCGGTGTTCTATGGATCGAGGCGAGGCGACCCTCGGGAGTTTATCAAGCGGCTCTGACGGATCGTGAGTGATCGAGCCTCGAGGCGAGTCGGTGGTATTGAGTTCGCATCACCGCGTGATCTGCGATTGGTAGTTTGATTCGTGAGGCTGTCCCGGGAAGAGCATGCTTCCAGCGATTTGGGACGAGTTCTCGAGGCATTTCTTGCACATTTCTTGCCTCGCGAGATGAGAGGCTCGGGTAAACAATTTTTGACGTTGAGGCGGGGCGGGCGGGCGGTTAGAAAGTACAATGTGGAGTTCGACTCATTAGCTCGGTATGTTCCATTGTAGTAGCGATATGGAGGGCCGAGTACACCGCTACGTCACGGGCGGGCGATTACTTGGCGAGGCTTGTGCGGGTGTAGCTCTTGGCCGCATGGACATTGCCGCATGCAAGCTCATGCACTAGGATGTGAGGCACGGAGTGGTCGGCGGAATGGCCGAGATCGGCGAGAAGAGGCCAAAACAGCGAGGTCCTGGTAACTTTCGAGGCGGACCGCCTCGGCGATCTAGTTATGTACCTCCACGATGCAGTGGTCCCCGCCGATCTTGGGGCGTTGGTATTCGGGGCTGGTCGAGCTCGAGCTTAGTTCCAGGTATACGTGAGTTCTAGCCAGTAGGATTCATGTCCCCCTCAGTGTGCACGATGTGGCAGGCGTCATCCTGGGGAATGTCGTCTTTTTACTGGTGCTTGTTTCACCTGCGGCCGTCAGGGCCATGTGACGAAGGCGTGCTTATAGGAGAATGCCGGCAGCGCGACCTAGGATCGATGGCGGGTTCCGCGCCCTACGATTATCGCCTGCGAGCGGACTTATGATTAGAGTGGGCGGTAGCTTCGGTATATCATAACCATCTAGAGTTTTGTTTGTTATGATAATGTGTTAAGTGTTATGTTCGGATAGCTTGGTGCTAAAATGTGATTTAGAAACATGATTAGTGACAGGGTAAGCACAGGGTGAGAAAATGATGAACCTTAGAATATTACGGTTGAGACCTTAGATGTAAGGCCGTCTTGAGTACAAGATTTTGCGAGTGATCCTTGTCGAGTGCATTTTATGCCTAGAATGTATTGTGTGATAAGTCCACAGGTTGGGTAAATGAAAGTGGTAGCTTTCATGATGTGTTTTAGCAAGATTGTTCCGTGTCGAGGAAGCGAGTTGCGCGATAGTGGGTCGGGTTGGGGCCATGTTGCGGGCCAACCGCGTCCGTTCGAGGAAAGGTCAGCTCTGGGTGGTCGCCCGGTGGCGGTCACAAGGGTGCTAGGCCCAAGTTTAGATGACCATCTTATGAGTTCGTGGATACGTTCGACGAGAATCAGTTCGTGAAGGCCGAGAGTGGCCTTAGGAAATCGAGGTTAGTAAGATGACCAAGTTTGGAGGTAGTGACTCGAGGTTGGAAAGCGAAGCGTTGGCGAAGTGTGGTGCGTGTCGGGAAGAGTTCGAGTGTTGAGCGAGGGCACGGCGAGGTAGGGGAGAAGTGAGCGAGTGTGATCGTTTCTTTTGTGATAACGAGGTGATTCCTCGTGGACTTGGGATTTCGTATTTTGTGCATTTGTTATTTCATGGCGGTGTGGCATGATTGTTTTAAATGCGTATAGCGGTGAAGACTATCTTGGCGCATGTTTGTGTTGAGACTTGAGAAGGAACATTCGGGACGAATGTTTCTAAGGAAGAATGTTATACCCGTATTTTGGGTATATGCGTGAGGGCGTGCGTAGAAAATTTGAGCCTTAAGTTAGGCAAGTTTGAAATTTGTACACAACACCCGATTAGAGTCGTTTTTCGAAAGCGTTTCCTGACTTTTGTTGGGAAAATTCCGGCTATGTCATTTATAATTTTTGCGGATTTTTCCGAGAGGCGAAACATTGTGGACAACGGAGGGTGACATGTGTCACCTCACATTGGAACAAATGGGCGGCAATGGTGGGCGAAAAAGAGGGCTTTAGTTGGTAGGATATTTTTGTGCAAGTTGTGTGGTAGATGGATAAGGTACACATGGTGGAAATCTAACCCTACACTTGCACCACACTTGTCTTCATCTTGGCCATTGGTTGGCCATGGCTTGACCTATAAATACCCCTAAGCTTGAAGAGTTCTTCATCCAAAAATGTGCCTAAGTCTTGAAATCTCCTCCTCTCCTTGTAGTAGTCGTCACACCCCTCCCCCTGAGAAGGCCCCTTGGCCGAAAGTATCCCCACTCCTAGTGGTGCTAGCCATGGGGTACCCCACTAGCCTAGTTGTTTTCGTATAATACCCCCTTTGTGGTATAGAAATACTCTCCTAGTATTGTTATAATGTCAAAATACTTTAGCCCAAATACCTTGTTGTACTTTCCAAGGTTATACTTATCTGGCTTGGAAAATACTATTATACTTTCCTTTAGCCACTAAACGAAACCCTAAGGAAAAATCTTCACGTAGTTGAAGTATTAAGTAGAAGTTGTGTAGACACTTCTAAGGGTTTCTTGGAGCGTTTTGGGCGCACGGGTAGGAGCTAAACCTTGTTCAGAACGACATATAAACTCGGATAATTTTGGGCTTATCGAGGTAAACATTCTTGACCTTACATTGTAATTGGAAATTACATGTTGTAGGAATATATAGTTGAAGTATACTATATATAGAACTGAACATTATAATTGTGCGGCAATGTCTTTTGACTTAAGCTGAATAATACTTACAGCGATGTCTTGCGACTTAAGCTGAATTTAAATAAGAAGCGAATCTGTAATTACATGGGGTACTACTGATGAACTTATGTAGCATTCTTTGTGTAGTAGAATTGTACACGTCGGTCGGGCGTGTTAACCCCACGGTTGGCTTGGTAGCGGCCTCGTTAGAGGAGGAGATTTCTGTTGTTGCGGGGATGTCTTGAATTTTACGTAGAATATTCTCGTCGGGATCTAAAGGTATTAATAGGCGCTTTGTGGCCTCTATAGGTTGTAGTACTACGTGTGGAGTGATCCACTTGGCTTAAGGAGTAGCCGCGGTTTGAGGTACTTGGGCGTTTTGCTATTAGTCGACAATCGTCGCGAGGTATGTGGACCTCTTCCTATCTCTTCTAGCATGATATGTGTGAACTATGTAGTCGGTGAGACGTCATGTGCTAAATGTATTTGATTGATTTAAAACATAAAGTGTTATAACGGCTTTATGGGAAGTTGGTTATAATAGCTTTATGTGGATAAGCACATACTTTGTGGTTTTAAAAAGGTAATCGATTTGAATAATAAGCGGCTTGATATGTGTTAATAAAGAACTTGAAGCATTTCAAAAGATCTATGAATCGTTTTGAAAGAATGAGTATTACTTGGGTTTTGAAAGCTTAAGAGTTATACTAGCTTTATGGGACGTTAGGTATAACGGCTTAAGAATGTTTCTTGATTTGGAAATCGAATGTGTATCGACAAACCATCTGCGGCGTTAATAAAAGGAAAATGTATTGACTAAAGAAGTATTATTAAAACCAGTAGAAACCTCATCTGCATGAAGCTAAGATGAGACAAAATGATATTACATTTCCTAGATCATGGTGCTTAATAAGATTGATTATAAACAAAGAATACCTACTCACTTATAAGACATAGGTTTCTCAAAGCGTTTAAAGGAGAATTATGTTTTAAAGGATTTAAAACTATGAACTACTGAAACCTTTTTCTAAAATGAGAAACTTGAGCATTCGAAATTAGGCAACTTGAACGTTTGGAAAATAAGGTTGTCACTTGATTTTACAAAGGAAAGCATTTTGGTTTACTTAACAATGTTAGTCACTCAAATTTTATACTACGGGTATCGGGTGACCTTTGTAAAAGAAATGGATCTTAAAAGGAATTTAACGGACGTAGTACTTTAAGGTTAATATCCGGACTTTGATATAAAATGAAAGTACCTTGAGTCGTGTGTAACTTGCTTATACTTGTTGTTATGAAATTTGACCATGTTACGTGTGATAGCCTTGTTGTGTAAGTACTGTGTTCTACTCGACTCTGGGTTCATCCGAATGTATATCACTTGACTACGGTCATCCGAATGTATATCACTTGATTCTGGTTCATCAGGAATGTATTTCACTCGACTACGGTTCATCCGGAATGTGTTTCACTTGATTAGGTTCATCCGGAATGTATTTCACTTGAGGACCGGTTCATCCGAATGTATTTCACTCGAGGACCGGTCATCCGGAATGTATTTCACTTGACTACGGTTCATCCGAATGTATTCCACTGACGACGGTTCATGGGATGAGCAGGAATGTCCACCATTTTCTATATTGGGTCCATAAGATGGGCGAGACACATTATCGTATCACATGATTTGTACCTAGACGCTGGCGGTGAGGAAGGAGTTCCACGGCGCATGAGGATGACTTTTAGGCGTGAGTCCACGACTTGACATATGGCTTCTATGTTGTGATCGTAGTTTGGTTATCATACATGTCTCACTTTATATAGACTATTATGATTTCATTTCTGATATTTCTGATTTCACATACTTGGTACTGTTATCGACCTCGCCGAAGTGCGTTCATCTGCGAGTAAAAGGTACATCGGTGTCGATCCCGCTTTTAGGATCACCTTTCAGTATTGGAAAGCTCCGTTCCTTGGAGGCTTATCTTTGGTATGTTACCACAGTGCAGTAGATGCTTATACATTCGGGGTATGGCGGGCCCTGTCCGTCATAGTTGTTGTAAATCTTAAGTGCAGCCTTTGTTGTGGCGGGGTTTGTAAAAGGTTAAGCGTTGGGTTTTTATGTATATACTGAAGGCAACTGTTTTGGTTGGCCTGTTTACTTATTACATCTCTTGTTTCATGACTCGTGTTTTATTTTCCGCTGGTTTTCTCTGATGTTGTATCACTAGGGTGCCCGGGGTAAGGCACCAGTCACGGGCCCGGGATTCGGGTCGTGACAATTTCTTAGAAAGCTCCATCTCTCCGGAGGCTTTGTCTTTTGGTATGATTCCCTGAGGTTATGGACTTTTGTACATTCAGGGGGTATGGAGGGGCCTGTCCCGCCACAGTTGTTATTCCTAGAGGTCTGTAGTCACGTTTGTGGTTTGGGGCTGTAAGAATAAGTTGTATGGTTTCACTTTTGATTAAGTATGTTTTTTTTATGGAAGGCAGCCTTATCGGCTGGCCAGTGATGTTTACCTTTTTATAAGCTATGTGTTATGTATGTTCCGCTGCTATTCTCTGACGTATACCTGACAGGGTACCCCGGTAGGGTACCAGTCGCGGCTCCGGGGTCGGGTCGTGACAAAAAGGTTGAGCTCCCAGGTGTTTCTCCTATGTGTGGGCATGCATCGATCATCCGATTCTAGACGAAGTGGTTATTTTATTTGTTTATCTTCTTCTAATAACAACTGGATTATAGATCATAGAACTTCATTATTAGTCACCATGAAAGGCTCAAAAATCAAGTGTCAGAAGAATTAATCAATCCAAACAAAGGTTTTAAGGGTTGAACATTTTAATGGAAACAAAATAAACAACATCTATACGGTCGTCTAATGTTTTTTAGAATCTCGAGTTACTGGTCATCTTTTTGAAGAGTAATTGAGAGAGTTGTAGATGGAGAAAAAATTGGGGTTTTGGGGGTTCCTCGCCGGAGCAGTGGGGGGGGGGGGGACGGAGGAAGGGTGAGGTAGTGGCGTGGTGGTGGTTGTGGTGAGGCGGCGGTGGTGATTGTTGAAGACGAAGGTGGGGGCGATGGCTGGTGGAGGCGGCGACGACGGTGGCGCGATTATTGAAGATGAAGGTGGTTCCCACCCTCAACGTGGATCCCATGTGGCGTCCACGTGGATCCATCGTGGCGTCCACGTGGATCCATCGTGGCGTCCACATGAGATTTCCGTCCACCAAAGGGAAACTATGACAACTTTGCTAATGAAAAGGACATATTTGACCCCATACTTTAACGAATGACAAATATGACCTTTTCAAAAGTTGGATGACAAATATGATCCTTTTCCCTTTAAAAATTCACAAATGTGGCCAAATTGCATTTAACTTGTGATCCATTTTTATTTCAATTATAACCAAATCTGTGTTGAAATCAAAATCAATTTCTTGCCAATCCAAACCAATTTTGAAATACAATTTAGGATAAATTAAATATCAAATTAATTAAGCTTTGAAAACTTAAACAAAATAAAACATATGTTGTAAATAGACTAAATATAATAATAAGTAGTAAATAATGTTTTTTTTAAATATGTACACAATTTGGCACTATATTTTTTGAAATGATTTGAGTTTCAAAATACGAAATACAATTTGTATTTTAGAAAGTAATATATTATTAATTATATAAGAAAAAATAATACTATATATGTAAAGTATATACTTAATATATATTAGGGTTTTTACCAAATGAAATGAAAAAATAGCACCAAAAATAATAAAATATATTTTTGACTTTATAAATAAATATTATAGTCTGTTTAAAATTCAAAAAGTTTGCCAAGTTAACTTACAATATTTTTTCGCTGCCCAGGGACAATACTTTGTTGGAATAATTTGCATCTTTCCCACCTAAGCCCCTCTTTAAATGATAGGGATACTACCCCTTATTGTTTACCAAAGAAGCTTCACAATCATGCTTTTTCAAATTAACCCACATGAGCTACCTAGTAGAATCATAATAATTAGATCCAATCGATCCGATCCGTGATCCGATCGACCCGATCCGCATTTTTGAGTTTCGGATATCCGAAAAAATTGAATCGGATACGGATCACAATTTCTTTTAATTTCGGATACCCAAAAAATCCGAAATATCATTACTTTAGTCCCTGAGAACTTGGGTAACTCCCCAGTTTCAGTTCCTCACCTTGCAAGTGGTTGACAGTTTTACACCAAACTGGTAGATGTGCAATTGTTTTAGTTCGAACATGAAAATCACCTTCCACCAAAAGCCAGTCTATCCAAATGGAAAACGAGGATATTGAGCCAAGATTTGTTCAACATTGATAACCATAAATGCATCTCACTCGACGACTAAATGGTCACCAAAATACATCATCCTTGAAAAGATATGTTTTAAGTACCAGAGAGAGATTACAAGGGAAAAAAGGAAAGCAAAAATACTTTCCATCAGCAACCAACCAGCATCATGAGAAACTACACATCTATCAACACCTTTATCGCCATCAGATGATATAAAAATAGAGCAGCTACACTACGACATGTTTGATGATAAAGGTTGTGAAAATTTAAAATATAAATAAAGGACACACACTTGGAGTTTTACTATTGCACCTATAAATTTCGGATATTCGGTTATCCGATCCAAAAATTGAAATATCCGATTTTTTCCGGATCGGATTCGGATCATAATTTTACCGATCCAAATTTTTTGAATATCCGAAACTTCGGATCGGATTATCCGAAATGAACAACCCTAGTAGAATCCTCATACCTTTTGCGTTGTGGAAGATTCGAAAAACTACAAATTACAACATATTCTTTCAAAACACATGTTTATCCTAATTCTACAACTATCTATCAACTTACAATTGAATATTACCTCCTGGGGACTGCATATTAAATTAAACCATTGAAGACTATCTATCACTTGAAATGTGAGCCTCCAAAAAGTAAACATTGAAGGATCGTTTGTATATAATAAAGATAGGGAATCGATGGAGTAATATGCGACTCCAACGGGACAAAGGGTTATTGGATTTATAGGTGAAGTACTCATCTACTCAGCTATGGAAACAGAAGCATGTGCTTTATTTCAAGTGTTACACCCTGCATTTTTGCGCTAGTTGTTAGGTCGATTTTCAATTGCTCACGCAAGCGTACATATCGTTACAAGTAATATAGTCTGGTAAGACCGAATATCGTCCACAGAGACTGGTTTTTACCACATAGGAGGATTAAGAACAATAACCTATAATGCAACACAAGTATCGGGGTACTTTCGTCCGCGATTTTAACCTATGTCTATTCAATTACAGCGTATCCAAATCTCTTCTCTCGGTTCTTGATTCGAAATCATATAGGTTATGATAATTAGTGATCAGTTAACTATCAAACATTCATACCAATATTGAATAAATCTTAATCAAGTGAAGAAGAAATCAAACTACTGCATTAATTCATGAAAGAGAGTTTCAAGCGATTCAATAGGAAAACCCTCATAAAGTGTTTAGCTCCTAGCCATAGACATGCTAAGAACTAATACAAATTCCAACATGAACTGAATTGAAAACTAAAGGAAAGAAAAGTACTTAGAACTAGGTCTCCAATTGTAGCCTTCAAGGTTGTGATGTCTTATGTGTTATGAGATATGTGATAGGTCCTAGAATAATTTCCTAAAATCTGTCCCAAGGGTTTATATATGTTGTCAAAAACGTGTGCCTTGGACCCTTTTGCCATTCTGCAGTACCGCGGTGCCGATGCGGAAATTTCCAGTTGTGCCTAAAGTACTGCGGCTTCTCAGTAATTATGGCACCGCGGTCCTGCAGTATTTCGTCCTGATCTGCCAACTTTCGTCATTTTTGCTTCGGGAGCTCCTTTCCTGCCTTTTCTACCCACTTTTAGCTTCTGTTTGCCATTTAGAACCGCTGTGACTCAAAAGAAAGAAAAACAACCCTAACAAGACACTTATTTAAATGAATATGAGAAAAATACTAACTAAAAATAACTCAAAAAGCGTATACAAAATACGCCTAACAAATACCCCAAACTTAACCTTTGCTCGCCCTCGAGCAAAGATCAAAACAAAATCAAAGAAACATAAAGAAAACTGACTCAAAAGACTCTAATCAAGCAACTACACAAGGTTACTTAGAAAAGCATGAATGTCAGTTGGGATAATATGTTGGAACATACATAGCATGAATTTAGCAATCTAGAATTTCAAATATGATATTTCGCAAATTCATTTCAATCATAATCAATGGAAGCATGAACACATATCATATGCATGTCAATTTCGTTCCATTTTTTTCCAAATACCTATGGGCCTGATTACTTGTTATTCTCCACTAATCATAGACATACAATTTAGAGATCTTCAGGTCTTTTCAGGGTTGTAATGTAGGCTTAGGCAGAGGTAGGTAAGAGTAGACATTTCGGCTCAATTTATGTACCATAAGAGTTTTTCTCATTCAACCATTTTGTCCTTCTTTTTGGCATTCTTTTCAGTTCATACCTATCATTCCTTTTTTTTGAGAGCATGAAACAATTCACATAGGCACCCCCAAACTTAAGCTTTTACATCTTTCTCATTGGGGTGCATCAATTTTTCAATCTCTTTTCGTATTTCTTTTTCACACTTCTTCATCTCAATTTTTCAATTACTGCTTATGGCACACAAGAGAATCATAGGGTGTCAAAGAAATAACTTATTTTAGGCTCAACGGGGCTGACTAAGGATACAATTTATTGCAAGATAGGTAATGAATGGTAAGAAGGGCTAACAAAGAAATGTCTGAATCATCTCCCTAAGTATGTACATATTAACTATTTCGCCTCAAATAACAAGCAAGCAGACTTCATAGACATATTTCAATCATTCTTTTCACCATTGACACACATATGCTAAACACAAATATCCCAAATAATTAGATGTTCATGAATTTTTGGCATATCTAACTCAAGCACACAGATTTTAGCTTATAGTTCCATTACATTATCCCACTTAATTCACTAGGCGTTTCAAGCATTATAACATGCATGCTCATAATTTTTTTGACTCATATAGACACAGTAAAAGACACAAAAACTCAATCAAAACGACTAAAAACAGAAACACAAAAATAAAATAAGTACCCCCCAAACTTAAACGACACATTGTCCCAAATGTGTAATGACTCAAAAATTAAAAAGGGACGACTTACAGACAATAGCGGCTCAAGATGGTGGCGATGGCGGCAGTTGTTGCATTGAGACGATATCTGTGGGAAAGGATTTGGTAATTTAGGGCTTTATATTTTTCTGAAATCACGCCCAGGCACCGCGGTCCTGCCGAATGGCACCGTGGTGCCGAAAGTACTGTGACCTCTCTGATCATTCGGCACCGCGGTCCTGCAGAATGGCATCGTGGTGCTGATCTGATTCCGTGTTTTTCACCCTTTTCTTCGTGCTTAGTCTCCGATTCCCACACCTATCATCACAACACAACAAAAAATACCATCAAGTGAGACTGTTCAAGTTAAGCTAATTGCATAATTTAAACCTTGGGTTGCCTCCCAAGTACCGCTGTCTTTAACGTCTTTTAGCCTGACGCAGGTTCCTCTTTACTGTGGCTTGAAACGGATAGCAGAGTTGAGTTGTTCTATGTTATTCAATAAGTATGGTTTCACTCTCTGTCCGTTCACTTTGAATGGAACACCTTCTTTCCCCCTCCCTTCGACTGCACCATAGGGGAACACTTTCTCCACAACGAATGGCCCTGACCATCTGGACTTTAACTTACCTGGGAACAATCTAAGCGTTGAGTTGAATAGGAGTACTTGTTTCCTAGGTTGTAGCTCTTTCAGGATCAAGTTCTTGTCGTGCCATGCCTTGGCCATTTCTTTGTAGAATTTTGCATTTTCATAGGCATTGTTCCGAAATTCATCTAACTCATTTAGTTGCAGCAGCCTCTTCTGCCCTGCTGCTTTGGCATCCATGTTCAGCTTTCCCATTGCCAGTATGCCCTGTGTTCCAACTCCACTGGTAGATGACATGCCTTCCCATAGACCATCATGTATGGTGACATCCTAATGGGATTCTTGAAAGCTGTATTATAGGCCCATAATGCATCATCCAGCTTCGTAGACCAATTCTTCCTTGAGCCATCCACTATCTTTTCCAGTATGCTTTTCACTGCCCTGTTTGAAATTTCAGCCTGCCCATTGTCTTGCGGGTGGTATGGCAAAACAGTCCTGTGGTAGACTCCATATTGTGCCAGCAAAGTGTCAAGTTGCTTGTTGCAAAAATGTTATACCCCGTATTTCCAGAGTATGTACGTAAGGACGTACGTAGAAAAGTTTGGACTTTAAAGTTGGCTTGGCCGAAAATTATTTGTTCACAACACCCGATTAGAGTCGTTTTTCGACGAAACGTTTTACACAACTTGCGAAGGGAAAATTCCGGCTATGTCATTTTTAATTTTTGCGGATTTTTACGAGAGACGAAACGTGTTGGACCAACAAGAGGGCGCCACTTGGCACCCTCTCATTGGCGGACGTGAGGGGCGGACATGAGCCGAATTGGACCATTGGGGTTGGTAGGATATTTTGTGTGTTGATTGATAAAGTGGGACCCACACACACTTGTCCAAATCTTGGCCCTACACTTGCACCACACTTGGCTTGATCTTGGCCATTGGTTAGCCATGGCTTGACCTATAAATACCCCTCCCCTTTGATGAACTTCTTCATCCAAAATTGTGCTAAGTCTTGAAAGCTCTCCCCCCCTCCCTCTATAGTTCTCGTCCCCCTCCCCCTTGTGAGGTTTTAGCCGAGGGCCCCCCCCCTTGGCCGAGAGTTTCCCACTCTGAGTGGGGTTGGCTGTGGGGTACCCCCCCTAGCCTAGTTGTCTTCGTATAATACCCCTTTTTTTGGTATAGAAATACTCTCCAAGTATTGTTGTAATGCCCAAATACCTTGGCCCAAATACCTTGTAGTATTCCCAAGGTTACACTTTTACAAAAGCCCAGAAAATACTATTATACTTCCCTCAGTCACAAAAACGAAACCCTAAGTAAATCTTCACCCATAGTTGAAGTTATAAGTAGAAGTTGGTTAGAACTTCTAAGGGTTGTTTGGAGGGTCGGAGCCTTGGAGTAGGAGCTAAACCTTGCTCAGATCGACATTTAAACTCGGATAATTTTGGGCTTATCGAGGTAAACACTCTTGACCTTCTATTGTAATTGGAAATTACATGTTGTAGGAATATATAGTTGAAGTATACTATATATAGAATCAACATAATTGTGCGGCAATGTCTTTTGACTTAAGCCCGAATTTTAAGAAAATCTTGAATCAGTAATTACATAGATCGTATTACGAGACTTGTAGCATTCTTGTGAAGTAGAATTGTGCACGTCCGGATTAGGCGTATAACCCCCAGTTGGCTTGGTAGCCGGCCCGATAGAGGAGGAGATTTACGCTGTTGTTGCGGGGAGGTCGCCGAATTTTCTGTAGAATGTTCTACGATATGATCTAGATGTTAATAAGCGCCTTGTGGCCTTATAGGTTGAAGTACCATGCGTGGCGCGATCTACTTGGCTTAAGGAGTAGCCGACGGTTTGAGGTACTTGGAGCGTTTTGCTATTAGTCGATAATCGTCGCGAGGTATGTGAACCTTTTCCTATCTCTTCTAGCATGATATGTGTGTAACTATGTAGTACGGTAGACGTACATGTGTTAAATGTATTTGATTGGTCTAAAACATAAAGTGTTATAACGGCTTTATGGGAAGTTGGTTATAACAGCTTTACGTAGGTAAGAAAATACTTGTGGTTTTTAAAAGGTAACTGATTTGAACGATAACTGGCTGGTTAGGTGATAATAAAGAACTTGAAGTATTTCAAAAGATTTTTGAATCATTTTGAAAAAAAAGTAATACTTGGTTTTTGAAAACTTAAGAGTTATACTAGCTTTATGGGAAGTTAGGTATAACGGCTTAAGAATGTTTTACTGATTTCGGAAATCAGAATATGTATCGACAAACCACTGCAGCGTTAATAAAAGGAAATATTTTGACAGATTAAGTATTATTAAAACCAGTAGAAACTTCCATCTGCATAGAAGCTAAGATGAGACAAAATGATATTTCCTAGATTATGGCTGCTGTAATAAGATTGTTATAAACAAGAATATCCTACTCACATATAAGGCTTATGTTTCTCAGATGGTTTAAAAGAGAATTATATTCTTAAATGAATAAGACTATGAACTACGAAACCTTTCTAAAATAAGAAACGTGAACATTTGAAATTAGGCAAACTTGGACGTTTGGAAAATAATGTTGTTACTTGATTTTACAAAGGTAAGTGTTTTGATTTACTTCAAAAGATAATCACTCTATTTTCATATACTACGGGTATTGTGTGGTTTTTGTGAAAGTAACGGATCTTTTAAAAGAGTAATACATGAAGTACTTTGGGGCTAAAAACCCGAACTTGTTAACATAATGTAGAAAGTACCTTGTGTGAATAACTTGATTGTATTGATTTGTGATAGTCTTGTAATACTTTCTTGTTGACTTGATAAGTAAACATGTTAGGATGCTACGTGAGTTAGTATCTTGTGATGTTTGTGTAAAGGGGTTTTCCCTTGTTGTGCTTAGGTTGTTTAACGATAAGCTGTCATGTTGATATTATATCACTCATGATTCCGGGGGTTAAGCTGCCCTCCGATGCGGGGTAGACTCAGGCGGGTCTAGTGACCTATGATTCGAGAATACCTTATGCAGTGCAGATGGCCTATGCGGAACTACGGAGTTCCAGTTAGTATGCGGCCCTTGTGGTCATGCGGTCTTTGTGGCCACGCGGACGGCGAGTCGGGGCAGCTGCCGGGGAGTAGCTACCCTCGATGCGGGAATACCTGTGCGGGCCATCGGGTGGCCCGTGCGGGCTACGGGAAGTTCCGTGGCTGGCAGCGCGCATTAGATCTGCGGGCTAGTGGCGGCTTTGATCATGTGGCCTGCAGACAGATCTCATGATCTGATTTACGACCTTGTTATCGTAGGTTTTAGTAGTCGGCTATGCCCTCGCACTTACCGTGCGGTTTTATGATGACTTTGAGGCGTGAGTCCACGACTTGACATGACCGCTTATTTATTGTGAATCGTAGTTTTGGTTATCATACATGTCTCCCCTTTATATAGACTACTATGATTTCATTTTGATATTTTGATTTCACATACATGGTACTGTTGTCGCCTCGCCCGGGCCGCGTTCATCTTGCGAGTTGAGGTACACGATCGTTGATCCTAGCTCTCGAGTCACGATTCAGCGTTTGGGAAGCTCCGTTTCTCGGAGACTTATCAGTGGTATAGTCCCGTCGTAGTAGGTGTTTGCATTCGAGGGTTTGGCGGGGCCTGTCCGCCATTGTTGTCGTATCAT
Organism: Przewalskia tangutica; assembly: GCA_029844215.1. NCBI lineage: Eukaryota > Viridiplantae > Streptophyta > Magnoliopsida > Solanales > Solanaceae > Przewalskia > Przewalskia tangutica. The sequence continues at coordinate 115,422,751 of CM056718.1, forward strand.
TCTTAGAGGTGCAGTAATCTTGTTGTGGCGAGTTGTAATGGGATGTAACGTTCGGTTTAAATTGATTTATATATATGCCGTAAGGCAAGTTTTCTCGAACTATTGTTTCATACTTCTTGTTATTTCATGTTATCGTCTTATGTTCGTGATTACTCGATGTTGTATCACTAGGGTGCCCGGTAAGGCACCGATCCGGGCCGGTTGGTCGTGACAAAAGTGGTATCGAGCAATTAATCCTCGGAAAGTGTCTGAGCCGTATCGATCCGAAGTCTTGATTATCGGTGTGTTGTGCACCACACCAATTATCATGAGGCTATAGTATATTTTGGATTGGTTTCTATTCTTCTCACTCTGTGATCGTGCCTTAGTGATGTGTTGTAAGTTGGACCCTCTCACGTATTTCTTTCCCTACTGCTATGCCTCGCGTAGACCGGCCGGGAGAGGCAAAGCGACCAAGGAGGCGAGTAGAGTTCGAGGTTACGAGGGCACAGCCCAATCATCACCGGGTGGTATTTCATTCGGGAAGTTATGCTCGTCACCAGGCCCAGCGAGTTTAGCACGGCGGCGATTCCTCCGCGCCATGATATTTGAACCTTCGCGGCCACGAGAACGATGAATTTAGATTGCAAGGAGACAACCACATTTACTAGCTATGGATTTGGCTACGGAGAGTATACCGATGTCTGCGAGTCTTGATGACTACCTAAGAGAGGTCGTGCGGGAGTAATTCTTGATTAGGCTTGAGCATGGCACGTATGCGGGCTTATGCGCGCAGCCGAAAGCGTAGAGATCGACGGGTTAACGAAGGGCGACGAGAAGAGGGCGAGCGGAAGGTCCTTTGGTAACTTTCGAGGCGAGTCGCCTCACCAAGTGGATAGATATGCACTTCCACGATGCAGAATGGTCCTCCCGGGTTCGGGGCGTTCGGGTATCACGGGGAGTTGGTCGAGCTCGAGCTTAGGTTCCGCACTACACGTAGGTTCCGGCCCGGATTCGATGTTCCTCGGTATTCACAGTGGCGGACGTCATCGAGAACGTCGTCTTTTAGTTGGTACTTGTGGTACCTCGACCGTCGAGATCGATGTCGAAAGAGTGTCCTTGTAGGAGGACTTAGCCTTGAGATCGGTGGGTAGTTCGTCATCTTTCTTAGCTGGCGCCTACAGGCGAGTTTGATTAGACGACTAAAGGGAGTGAAGCGGTAGATATAGATATATCCTTAACCCTCTAGAGATTGAAGTGCGTATGATGAGATGAGTATATCTTAAGTGTTGTTCGGATAACATAAGTGTATTGTGATTAGAAATCATGGTTAGTAACCGGGAAGGATTGGGGATAAGGAAAGTGTGAGCCTTAGAGCTTTTACGTAGAGACCTTAGAGGCAAAGCCATCTTGGGTAAAAGATTTATATTTTTACGTTTAAGCCTTATCGAGTGCATAGTGCACGCGTGGGCTATGTTTTGGGATAAGTCACGAGTAGTGTGGAATGAAAGAGGGTAGTTGAGCTAAGAAGACCGCTAGGTTTTTCGTAACGTGATTAGTGAGAGTTTTCCTTCGGGGAGCTAGTGTTTTGCGCGTCGGGTTGAGGCCATGTTGCGGGTCAACCCGCGGCATGTACGGTGGTGGGGTCAGTTTGTGGTGGTCCCGCTTTGGGTTAGGGTTATGAGGGTGTTAGGCCCAAGTTTAGTTAACCAGACGAGTTCGTGGATCGTTCGACCCGATGGTCGGGCGAGGAGGTCACCGCCTTGTCTTCTAGCAAAGACCGTTTACTCGGCGGTGTTGTTTTATCGGAAAGGTTGTAAGGCTGCAGGTGCCTACCTTCACCTTATGACAGTGGAGCCAGTGCAGCTGTTTTTGTTTCGGAAGTTTTACCAAGCGGGTTAAGAACTGGTGAGTCTCGAATCGCGTTCGCCACCGGGCGGTGTGTGGATTTCATGGGTAGTTGTGAATTGTTGTCTCTGTTGAAGGAGTGTTTTTAGCTACCATTTCGGTGTTCGGATGTCGCCTTATGAAGCCTTGTATGGCGGGAGTGTAAGTCGTCGGTCGATTGGTTCGATGTTGGCAAGATTGAGATAGTTGGTTGAGCTTGTTCCCGGTTTGTGGATAGGGTAAAGCTTGTCTAGAAGAGGTTCGGCGGCTCGGAGAAATCGTGCGGATAATCGGCGGCGCTTAGAATTCGAGTTGGTCGGTCTTCTTGGAAGTACCACCGGGTTGGGTGTGGCGAGTTTGGAAAGCAGAGGAACTTAGCAAGTTACTTGGGCCGCACTTTGAGTTCATGTGAAGAATAGGCGGGTTGCCTATATGTTAGCATTTGTCGTCCGACTTAGGAGGCGACGTCCGTCTTCGTATGGTTATGATCGTGAAAGTATCGGAGATCCATCAGTGTTCCCGATTAATGATGACCACATTAGAGATAGTAACCCGAGTTTTGGAAAGCAGGCGATGCTCGAAATGTGGTACGAGTTCGAGTGTCGGCGACCTCGGGGATCGCATGCAGCCGGTACCATTTGTTGGGTCGCCGGGTGACACTAGAACCTCGCGGCAAAGTGACAAAAGTGGTATCACGGCGAGTAAAGGAGAAGCGAGCAGGTATGGCACGCATAGATGTGATCATTTCTTTTGTAAAGAGAAGGTGCGAAGGAAGTATATTTTAGATCCCGGAGAGAGGTGTTTGTGATAATATTAGAGGTGTTTCCTCGTGGACTTGGATGGAGGTATTTGCGCGGGTGTTTTTGTGGCCATGTGTGGCAGGTTTGTTCTCGTAAGAATAGTAGTGAAGACTATACCGGCACGCGTTTGTTTTGAGACTTAGAAGGAACATTCGGACGAATGTTTCTAAGGAGGAGAATGTTATACCCGTATTTCAGTATATGCGTGGGGCGTGCGTGAAAAGTTTGGACTTTAAAGTTGGCTTGGCCGAAAATTATTTGTTCACAACACCCGATTAGAGTCGTTTTTCGACGAAACGTTTTACAACTTGCGAAGGAAAATTCCGGCTATGTCATTTTTAATTTTTGCGGATTTTTCCGAGAGACGAAACGTGTTGGACCAACAAGAGGGCGCCACTTGGCACCCTCTCATTGGCGGACGTGAGGGGCGGACATGAGCCGATTGGACCATTGGGGTTGGTAGGATATTTTGTGTGTTGATTGATAAAGTGGGACCCACACACTTGTCCAAATCTTGGCCTACACTTGCACCACACTTGGCTTGATCTTGGCCATTGGTTAGCCATGGCTTGACCTATAAATACCCCTCCCTTTGATGAACTTCTTCATCCAAAATTGTGCTAAGTCTTGAAAGCTCTCCCTCCTCTATAGTTCGTCCCCTCCCCCTTGTGAGGTTTTAGCCAGGTCCCCTTGGCGAGAGTTTCCCACTCCTAGTGGGGTTGGCGTGGGTACCCCAGCCTAGTTGTCTTCGTATAATACCCTTTTTGGTATAGAAATACTCTCCAAGTATTGTTGTAATGCCCAAATACCTTGGCCCAAATACCTTGTAGTATTCCCAAGGTTACACTTTTACAAAAGCCAGAAAATACTATTATACTTCCTCGACCACAAAAACGAAACCCTAAGTAAATCTTCACCCATAGTTGAAGTTATAAGTAGAAGTTGGTTAGAACTTCTAAGGGTTGTTGGAGCGGAGTCGGGCGCACGAGTAGGAGCTAAACCTTGCTCGGGATCGACATTTAAACTCGGATAATTTTGGGCTTATCGAGGTAAACACTCTTGACCTTCTATTGTAATTGGAAATTACATGTTGTAGGAATATATAGTTGAAGTATACTATATATAGAATCAACATAATTGTGCGCAATGTCTTTTGACTTAAGCTGAATTTTAAGAAGAATCTTGAATCAGTAATTACATAGGGTGTATTCTGATGAGACTTGTGTAGCATTCTTGTGAAGTAGAATTGTGCGCGTCGGATTAGGCGTATAACCCCGGTTGGCTTGGTGGCCGGCCCGATAGAGAGGAGGAGATTTACGTTTGTTGCGGGAGGAGGTCTTTGTCGAATTTTTACGTAGAATGTTCTACGATATGATCTAGATGTTAATAAGCGCGCGTGGCCTTATAGGTTGAAGTACCGTGCGTGGCGCGCGATCTTGGCTTAAGGAGTAGCCGACGATTTGAGGTACTTGGGCGTTTTGCTATTAGTCGATAATCGTCGCGAGGTATGTGAACCTTTTCCTATCTCTTCTAGCATGATATGTGTGTAACTATGTAGTACGGTGACGCATACGTGTTAAATGTATTTGATTGGTCTAAAACATAAAGTGTTATAACGGCTTTATGGGAAGTTGGTTATAACGACTTTACGTAGGTAAGAAAATACTTGTGGTTTTAAAAGGTAATCGATTTGAGCGATAACCGGTGGTTAGGTGATAATAAAGAACTTGAAGTATTTCAAAAGATTTTGAATCATTTTGAAAAAGTAATACTTGGTTTTGAAAACTTAAGAGTTATACTAGCTTTATGGGAAGTTAGGTATAACGGCTTAAGAATGTTTCTTGATTTGAAATCGAATATGTATCGACAAACCAACTGCAGCGTTAATAAAAGTAAATATTTTGTGATTAAGTATTATTAAAACGGTAGAAACTTCCATCCGCATGAAGCTAAGATGAGACAAAATGATATTTCTAGATCATGGCTTTGTAATAAGATTGTTATAAACAAGAATATCCTACTCACATATAAGGCTTATGTTTCTCAGATGGTTTAAAAGAGAATTATATTCTTAAATGAATAAGACTATGAACTACGAAACCTTTCTAAAATAAGAAACGTGAACATTTGAAATTAGGCAAACTTGGACGTTTGGAAAATAATGTTGTTACTTGATTTTACAAAGGTAAGTGTTTTGATTTACTTCAAAAGATAATCACTCTATTTTCATATACTACGGGTATTGTGTGGTTTTTGTGAAAGTAACGGATCTTTTAAAAGAGTAATACATGAAGTGCTTTGGGGCTAAAAACCCGAACTTGTTAACATAATGTAGAAAGTACCTTGTGTGAATAACTTGATTGTATTGATTTGTGATAGTCTTGTAATACTTTCTTGTTGACTTGATAAGTAAACATGTTAGGATGCTATGTGAGTTAATATCTTGTGATGTTTGTGTAAAGGGGTTTTCCCTTGTTGTGCTTAGGTTGTTTAACGATAAGCTGTCATGTTGATATTATATCACTCATGATTCCGGGGGTTAAGCCGCCCTCCGATGCGGGGTAGACTCAGGCGGGTCTAGTGACCTATGATTCGAGAATACCTTATGCAGGTCTGTATGGCCTATGCGGAATTACGGGAGTTCCAGGTTAGTATGCGGCCCTTGTGGTCATGCGGTCTTTGTGGCCATGCGGACGGCGAGTCCAGGACGCTGCCGGGGAGTAGCTACCCTCGATGCGGGGAATACCTCATGCGGGCCATTGGAGTGGCCCATGCGGAGCTACGGGAAGTTCGGGGCTAGACGCGCGCATTAGATCTGCGGGCTAGTGGCGGCTTTGATCATGTGACGGTCAGACAGATCTCATGATACGATTCTGACCTTGTTATCGTGGGTTTTAGTAGTCGGCTATGCCCTCGTACTTACCGTGCGGTTTTATGATGACTTTGAGGCGTGAGTCCACGACTTGACATATTTGCTTATTTATTGTGATCGTAGTTTTGGTTATCATACATGTCTCCGCTTTATATAGACTACTATGATTTCATTTTCGTATTTTCGTTTCACATACTTGGTACTGTTATCGCCCTCGCCGGGCTGCGTTCATACCGCAGTTGAGGTACACCGATCGTTGATCCTAGCTCTCGAGTCACAATTCAGCGTTTGGGAAGCTCCGTTTCTCCGAGACTTATCGATGGTATAGTCCTGTCGTAGTAGGTGTTTGCATTCGGGGTTTGGCGGGGCCACTGTCCGCCATTGTTGTCGTATCATTCTTAGAGGTGCATGTAATCTTGTTGTGGCGAGTTGTAATGGGATGTAACTGTTCGGTTTTAAATTGATTTATATATATGTCGTAAGGCAAGTTTTCTCAGACTATTGTTTCATACTTCTTGTTATTTCATGTTATCGTCTTATGTTCCGCTGATTACTCTGATGTTGTATCACTAGGGTGCCCGGGGTAAGGCACCAGTCACGGGCCCGGGTTCGGGTCATGACAAAAAATGACTCCCTTCATCACTGATGAGGGCTCTTGGAGTGCCAAACCTTGTGAATATGTTTTTCTGGAGGAATTTTAAGACAATTTTACTATCATTCTCTTTCGTAGCCACTGCCTCGACCCATTTGGACACATAATCCACTGCGAGAAGAATGTATTGGTTCCCAAAGGACGTTGGGAATGGGCCCATGAAATCAATCCCCCACATGTCAAACAGCTCCACTTCTAAGATCCCAGTTAGGGGCATTTCATTTCGCCTTGACATGTTTCCAGTTCTTTGGCAACGATCACAGCCCCTCACGAAGGTGTTGGCATCCTTGAATAGGGTTGGCCAATAGAATCCACTCTACAATACCTTGGCTGCTATCCGTGATGCTCCAAAATGCCCACCATATTGCAAGGTGTGACAATGAGTGAGAATTTGATGCATTTCATCCTGGGGTACGCACCACCTTATGACTTGATCAGCACAATGCTTGTAGAGAATTGACTCCTCTAAGTAGTAATGTTTTACCTCTGAATAGAACTTTTCACCTGCTGCCTTGTCATTCCTGAAGGCAATACTTTTGCTGCAAGAAAATTAACAAAGTAAGCGAACCAAGGTAAATTTACACTGGTACTTACCTGAAACAGTTGCTCGTCTGAGAAGTAGTCATTTATTTGCACATCCTTGGTGTTCTGACTCTCTTCCACTTCAAGCCTTGACAAGTGGTCTGCAACCACGTTCTCAGTCCCCTTTTTATCGCGGATCTCCATGTCAAATTCTTGTAGTAGCAGCACCCATCATATAAGCCGAGATTTTGCATCCTTCTTAGTCATCAAATACTTAATGGCTGAGTGGTAAGTGTACACTATCACCTTATTCCCAATTAGGTATGACCTGAATTTTTTAAATGCATATACTATGGCTAGCAGCTCTTTCTCTGGCGTCGCATAATTCAGCTGAGCATCATTGAGGGTTTTGGTAGCATAGTAAATTGACATAAATACCTTGTCAATTCTCTGTCTAAGAACTGCTCCCACTGCATAGTCACTTGCATCACACATTAATTCAAATGAGAGTGTCCAGTCAGGTGCAGCGACTATAAGTGCTGAGGTTAGCCTCTCCTTAAGTGTCTAAAAGGCAGTCAGACATTCTTCATTGAATTCAAAAGCAACCTCATTCATCAATAAGTTGGACAGAGATTTAGATATATTTGAGAAGTCCTTGATGAATCTTCTGTAGAAACCAGCGTGCCCAAGGAAACTTCTGATCCCTTTTACCGATACTGGAGGTGGCAGATTTTCGATCACTGAAACCTTAGCCTTGTCTACCTCAATGCCTTTGCTGAGAATCTTGTGGCCAAGAACGATACATTCCTGCACCATAAAGTGACACTTCTCCCAGTTCAGCACCAGATTCGAATCTTTGCACCGCTGCAACACTGCTTCTAAATGCTTTAAGCATTCACCAAAGGAGGACCCAAAAACAGAAAAATCATCCATGAAGATTTCTATGGTCCTCTGCACCATGTCATAAAAGATAGCCATCATACAACGCTGAAAGGTGGCGGGTGCATTGCAAAGCCCAAATGACATTCTCCTGAAAGAAAACGTACCAAATGGGTATGTGAAGGTTTATCTTCTCCTGATCTTCTGGAGAGATAACAATTTGATGATACTCTGAATAACCATCTAGAAAGCAATAGTAGTTGTGTCCTGCAAGCCTGTCAAGCATTTGGTCAAGAAAAGGCAAAGGAAAATGATCCTTCCTGGTTGCTTTGTTCAACTTGCGGTAGTCAATACACATTCTCCACCCTATAGTTGTTCTGGATGGAATAAGCTCATTCTTTTTGTTAGTCACCACAGTCATGCCACCTTTCTTGGGTACCATTTGCACTGGGCTTACCCATGCACTGTCAGAGATAGGATAAATCACCCCAGCATCGAGCTATTTCAGGATCTCTTTTCTCACCACCTCTTTCATGGTTGGATTTAGTCTCCTCTGTGCCTCAATGGAGGGTCTGCTCTCATCTTCTAGACGAATTTCGTGCATTACTGTAGAAGGACTTATCCCTCTAATGTCTGCCAGTGTCCACCCAATCGCGAGCTTGTGAGCCCTCAATACTCTCAACAGTTTTTCAACCTCCACTTTGGATAGATGACATGATACGATCACTGGTAAAGAGTGATTCTAACCTATATATTGATAGTGCAAATGATCTGGCAGAGTCTTCAACTCTAGTTCTGGAGCTTGTTCTGTGGATGGCACTGGTCTCTCTTGCATGGTTCCTAGCTCCTCATATTTTTTTTATAGCAGGGCTCATGGGAATCCAACCAATTCGCATACTCCATCAATTCTGTCTCATTTCCACTATCCTCATCCCATTGTGTCATCACCACTTCAAGAGTTTCCGCACTCCTGAACCCATTTTCAGAAACTTCTTTATCAACCACATCAATAGCGTAGCAGTTATCACTTGCCCTTGGGCAGGTTGCTGCCCTGAATACATTGAAAATCACATATTCTCCCTGAACATGAAGTCTCAGCTCACATTTCTGAACATCAATTAGTGTATGTCCCGTGGTTAAGAATGGCCTGCCAAGGATGATGGGCATCTCTTCATCTTTTTCCATGTCTAGGATGATGAAATCAGCGGGGAAGATAAACTTGTCCACCTTAAACAAAACATCCTCGATTATTCCTCTAGGGTGGACGATATAGCGATCTACTAGTTGTAAGGTTATGGTTGTAGGTCTTGCTTCTCCCACTCCAAGTTTGCAGAACATAGAATATGGCATCAAATTATACTTGCCCCCAGATCACATAGAGCCTGATTATATTCAAACTTCCCTATAGTGCAAGGGATGGTGAAGCTTCCCGGATCTTTCAACTTCTGAGGTAACTTTCTCTGTAGGATGACACTGCATTCCTCAGTCAACGCCACTGTTTCATACTCCTCCAACCTCCTCTTTTTACAGAGGATATCCTTCATGAACTTCACATAACTTGACATTTGTTTTAAGGCTTCAACAAATGGAATGTTGATGTGCAGTTTTTTAAAGACCTCCAGAAACTTAGAAAACTGCTTGTCAAGAGAATTTGTTCTAAGTATCTGAGGATATGGTATCTTCACCTGCGGTGTGTCAACGACTGCTGGAGGTGATCTTTGGTCTGCAGGAAGATCTTCTATGCTTACTGCATCCTCTGACTCCTTCACCTTACTGGGTTAACCCTTTTTTTCTGGACATATTGGGGATGAACCTGTCTCCATTTGTTTGCCACTTCTCAAAATCAATTGCTTGGCACTGTTCTTGTGGGTCTGCACCAGTATTGCTAGGGCGGTTCCCTTGCATACCGTTTCTCATCTTGCTAGCTAGCTGCCCCAACTGCATCTCTAGATTCCTGATGGATGATCTTGTTTCAACCATGAACTGATTTTGGGCGTTTGAGAGTGCCCAAAGAACTGCTCTCATGTTATCTAGCTCTCCTGATGAAGCCTAATTCTGTGGTGGATAAGTTAGGCCCTGAGGATTCTGGCACTTGGTGAGCCTGAGTAAGGCTTCCTGCAGCTCATTTCGCTCCTCTTGCGGCGCCTGTGGTCTAAATCGCTGTGGTGGACAAAGGTCATAGTCCTGCAACCCCTGATAGTGATAGTCCATGTACCTATACTTGACTTACCTGCAAAATTACAAAAACAACAAAAATTGATAAAAAGATGCTCTCAGAAACTTGTTCTGGGAGCAACCAAGTTAGAAATTAAGAATAAATGGTTCGATATTAGAAGTACGCCAGTCCTTGGCAACGACGCCAAAAACTTGTTAGGCCGATTTCCAATTGCTCATGCAAGTGTACGTATCGTTACAAGTAATATAGTCTGGTAAGAGCGAATATCGTCCACAGAGACTGGTTTCTAATTACCGAACATCTATTCTAGGTTATCTATTTGGCAAATGATGGTTGATTTGGGGTTTTATCTAACGACTAGAATAATTGCAAGAAGTAAACTAAATTGTTGAGGTTTAATCAGTTATGAAGGAATTAGGGCTTCCAATATCTTCAACTATCCACTCTTTTCAATCCTTAATGCAACTAGAATGACTTCTTCTTCTACGTTAAGATAACGGTTAACTAGATTGTCTTATATTCCGGTTAGGATATATAATCGCTCAACCCTAGTGCAGAAACCTTATATATTTCTATGATAGGTTTTATCAGATAGGAGGATTAAGAACAATAACCTATAATGCTACACAAGTATCGGGGTACTTTCGTCCGCGATTTTAACCTATGTCTATTCAATTACAACGTATCCAAATCTCTTCTCTCGGTTCTTGATTCGAAATCATATAGGTTATGATAATTAGTGATCAGTTAACTATCAAACATTCATACCAATATTGAATAAATCTTAATCAAGTTAAGAAGAAATCAAACTACTGCATTAATTCATGAAAGAGAGTTTCAAGCGATTCAATAGAAAATCCCTAATAAAGTGTTTAGCTCCTAGCCATAGACATGCTAAGAACTAATACAAATTCCAACATGAACTGAATTGAAAACTAAAGGAAAGAAAAGTACTTAGAACTAGATCTCCAATTGTAGCCTTCAAGGTTGTGATGTCTTATGTGTTATGAGATATGTGATAGGTCCTAGAATAATTTCCTAAAATATGTTCCAAGGGTTTATATATGTTGTCAAAAACGTGTGCCTTGGACCCTTTTGCCCCTCGCCAATTCTATTTCGGACTGGAAATTTCCGCATCGGCACCGCGGTACTGCAGAATGGCACCGTGGTACCTAAAGTACTGCAACTTCTCAGTAATTATGGCACCGCGGTCCTGCAGTCTAGCACCACGGTCCTGCATTCTTTCGTTCTGATCTGTCAACTTTCATCTTTTTTGCTTCGATAGCTCGTTTCCTGCCTTTTCTACCCACTTTTAGCTTCTTTTTGCCATTTAGAATCACTGTGACTCAAAAGAAAGAAAAACAACCCTAACAAGACACTTATTTAAACGAAAATGAGAAAAATACTAACTAAAAATGACTCAAAAAACATATACAACCTAACACTAGTGTGTGTCGCAAGTAAAGTAACAAGAACCTAGAGAGCTTAAGATCCCCGCAGAAGAATAGTAAAGGTATTAAACAAGTGTTAAGTAAGTGTTGTGGGAGGTTTAGACTAAACAAATCAAAGAAAACTCTTTGCCCCGAAGTTCGCCGAAGGAAATGGATTATATAGCACATATTTTTGAAGTAAAGTAAGTTGTAAAATAAAAGTTGGCAATAGTCACCGCAAATTATATTCATAATTCTGCTGAATTTTAGGTTATATCTCACCGAGCGTTTCTCTTAATATATTGAGAGTTATGGGGTTGTCCACCCATGAATTTAAAGGTCTACGAGTATAGTTTCCAACACATTAATATTCATCGATACAACATCAGAGTAGAGAATACTCACATTTTTGCGAGACTTAGGCAGACACAATTGGGACCCACTTAGGCGGTGGAAAGTTTCAGCCTTACATTTAAGCGGGAAGCCCCTTTTCACTTCAGTTTTTCGATCCAAACTGATCATACACCTCTATAAGAATTTCTCTAAGAGTTATCTCATATCCTAAGAGTAAATCCAAAGGTAAATCACATAAATCAAGTGTCGGGAATCCTGTGGTTCTACTAGAACATAGTTCTATCGTGTTGTGGTTGCGTTGGATGTTCCTTTGCTGGTTAGAGGTAAAAAATTCTGTCTTCTTCATGTATATGGATTATTTGAGATTTTTGATGTGTTAGATTGTTGAGAATATGCGATATGTCGGCTAGAAGTCATAAACTAGCTGTTGAATATTGATTGTGTTGTATTGTTAGGCTGAAAGTTATTCTAAGGCAAAGTTGGCTTAAAGAAGGTGTTGTAGGTAATATTTCCCTTGTCTTAGGTGTATTTAAGTTTATCCAAGTCATATCTAAATTGTTGGTTGAGAAAATGCGAAAGTAATATAAAAATCTTATAAATTGTTGTTATTATCGTCTTGGGATGTTTGGTGGTGTTTTGTGATGGATATAAGGCTGGAAAATCATGTATATATGTTTGTTTTGGTGCTGGACATGTTGATCTTGTTGTTTGGAGTTGAGGAAAGTAAAAGAAAGAGGGGAGATATTGTCCAATTTGTTATAGACGAGCTTGTCGCTCTTTGTGAAGAATTCTAGCTTCTGTAGATTAACAATAATATAATTATCATTGTGTAATTTGAGGTGTTGTGTGGATGTATCCATTGGATTATAAGGAATCAATAAAGGTATGCTAAGGATATACTTTCTTCTTTTGGCATGACCTGAATATAAATAAAACGTAAGTGAACGTCCCTCCAAAATGATTTTATTCATATTAGTCAGAAATATCCACGTTCTTCATTTTCTTGAGATATTAATTGAATCTTGTTTGTCCCTTGTTGGGAATACTTTTCGCATCTTAGATTTATTTCTCATTATGTGGTATTCTATGTTCTTTATTAGTTTCACGACAACTGATAGTATGTTAGCCACATAACGATAGTCGGAGGTGCAACGACCTTACGTCACTTCAACGAGCTCAGAATATTTCTCATGGTCCTCATGCATGTATATACATAAGTACTATGTATCTCCATTGCCCATAGAGGCCTACAACATTATATATGTGATTATGATATTTCCCACAGAGGCCTACGATGTTATATACACAATTATATCACATTTATACATATTATGGCCCACAGTGACAAGTCTCGAGTTACAAGTTGATATTTCTTGACTCTTTTACATTGATGTCTTACTTACACTCTTACTGCCTTACATATTCAGTACATATTTCGTACTAATATTTCATTTATTGGGGGACATCGTGTTTTATGCCCGCATTTGCAGATGGAAGGATTGATACCCCTTCTCAATATGTCTTCAGCTCAACTGTGGTGTTGGAGCACTCCACTCGTTCGGGAGGTGCTAGTGTAGTCGGTACGGTTTTATGTATATGTTAAGGGTATGACGGGGCCCTATCTCGACTTTATGTTGTTTATGTCACTCCTAAAGGCTTGTAGACTTGGGTCTTATGTACAATTGTTTTGTAGGACCTTGCTGGCCTTCTTGTTGTTTAGTTGGTATATATCGTGGCCTTGTCGACCTTATATATATGCATATATGTTTAGGCTGTTCTCCTTTTATAGGTTTTTATATTCAGGTCGTTATATGAATGTCTTTCTGAGGCCTTGCCGGCATAGACCCTTGCATGTCCAGGTTATGTTTCAGATGTGGTACGCTTGGGCCATTAAGGCACCGAGTGTCGGGCATCCCCCCAATGTTGGGTTTTGATAAACTTGATATCAGAGCACGTCGTTTCCTAGGGAGTCTACAAGTCGTGTCTAGTAAAGTTTTTTATGGATATGTTGTGTACCATATTTATAAACAGGAGGCTACATGACATTTAGGAGTTGGTTACCCTTCTTTCTTACTCTAGATCGTGCAATATAGTTGAGTCATAGACATTCAATTTTATCTTAGGTTGTGATAAGTAAGTATGCGACCCTATCAGATCATGGGTGCACCAAATGCGCAAGTTGCATTAAGAGTCTTAAGACGTGTATATCTATCTCTCCTATGCAAGAGAAAGACTACGAGAGCATCATAAGGTAAAGACCGAGTTTTAGAAAGTAAAAGAGGTAACATATAGAAAAAGCAGGGTACCTGAGTTGAGAAACTTGTACATAGTTGCAGCTCAGACAGAGAAGTGTTACAATTTTGTACGACAATGATTGAGGTATAGTAACAACACCACTTTTAGCTTACGACTTCTAGGCATCAACAAACATAGATTTGGAAAGAAAAGAAATTCCAAAAGTATAAAGGGTCATAGTAATCCTTGACAATGGCCTGTTAGGACTCAATGACATTTTTTAATAACATTACGAATATGTTTAGAATTCCTCCTCATGAGGCATATAAGTAATGTACCTAGAATTGTGTAATCGGATATGATTTCTCGAAGGTTTAGAAGATTCAGAGGTTAGGTATTGGAATTCTTGTATGCAGGGTAACTGTTCACTTCATCGTGGCCATATTCCAAGTAAAGAAGGAATATTACGTGACCAAAAGAATAAGGTAGGACAAAGCAGAGGAAGCTTGAAGCGAAAGAGAGCCCCTCTGGAGTGTTCCAGAATAAGGTAAGAGATGGAAATATTAGTAAGAGACCAGTAGAAGGCTAAGTAAAGCGCTATGAGTAGATATGGGATTCATTGGAGAACATAAGCTAGTATGACAAGGTTCATAGTCAAGTAGAAGAAAAGATAAGAGAAATCAAATTTTGGGATTACAAAGAACTGTATGTCATAAGATATGTATTTATTATGAAAGATGAACCAGCGACCTTAATGAGAATTACCAGAGGACTAATTTAGCCATAGACTTAAAGATACTACTATCAGGAAGTAAACTAAGATAAAGTGAATTCGAGTTAGATAGTCGAAGGATCTCTATAACAATTGACATCGCGATATTAGAAAAAAGTAAATGATTAAGTGATAATAGTATGAATGACAAAAGAATTACATTTGAGGGTAGGTAAGAAAGATATTTTCTTAAAACGAACGAAGTGGGAAAACTTAAGCTCATCAATACCAAATATGCCAATATGAATTATACCCGGCTAACGGGCCGACTTGACCGGTAGCCCTCACGGGTTTAGCGGTTAGGACGATTCTGGTCGGCCTTCACCAAGACCAACGGTCGGTTAGATCGATTCGAGTTGGCGTGCGGTTCTGTCGAACAAGTCCAACCGGTCCGGTTTCTTATTATTTTTTTTTTAATTTTTTTTAAATTCTAGTATTTATTTTCTATAATATAAACTAAATTCAATTTAAATATGTAATATAATAATATAATATATAATTTAGTTGTATATATTAAAATTGAAACTTTAAAGTTAACTTTTTATTTTATAGTTTATAACTTTATACTTTATTATAGATTATAACTTTATACTTTATAGTTTATAACTTTATAGTTTATATTGTAAATTTGTAATTATAATTTTATTAATTTATTAGATTAGTAGATATAAGTCATATAACTTATAAGTAATAACAGATTAACAACTAAATAGATAGTAAAATTAAAATTAATGATAAGATGTAAACTTTTGAACTTTCATAACGTTAATAAGAGTACATAATGAAGTAATAATAATTTTATTTACATATTATGCATCCTTTTTGCAAGTTCTTCGTAATCTATAGGTTGATTGAATTGGTTATGCTCCATAGCCTCTAAATCTGGAGTATTAATTCCAGTCCCGCCTTCCAAAATATTGCCTATTTCTTCATCTTCCGGAGAATTAACGTCTCCACATCCTTGATTTCTTCTCTCTGATCTGATCCAATCCCTTAAGCAGACTAACACTTCTAATGTGCTTACACCAAATGAGTGACGTGTGTCTCCTATTTGATATCGTGCTTGGCTAAATGCACTTTCGAAGCCACCGCTGAGATCGACACATTAAGAACATCCCGCCATCTGCAAGTACGGAATTGTCTTTGTTATCCCGCCACCATTGTAAAGGGTCAAAATTTTTCTTCGCTCCGCTTTTGCAAATAAAATTGCATCTCATCGCAAGATCGGCTTGTGGTTGGTTGTGTTGTAAAAGTGCTCCATATGTCTAAAGATTCTTCTTCATCGCCATCATCATTGAATCCTGCAGTGTAGACACGTAACCCGAACTAAAAGGAATATTAGTAGCCGAGTTGGTGTTATCATGTAATGTAGCATAATATTCATATAATGTTGTTAAATTAGTATCAAGTTTATTTATGCAATCAAATGAAGATGGAGTTTCTGTTCCACATATTTCCATATAAGTATATAAACTAAATATTAGATTATGACAATCTACCTTTTAATAGAAGGATTTAAGATCGCACTAATACAATAAACATCAGGAATAGGAAAAAAATATTTTTTAAACTTTTCAAACATAACTGTAACTGCATCTGTATATTTCACATTTGATTTTAAACCATAAAGTAAATAGGAAATTTCAGCTATATGAGCTAAAGCATTACAAATCGTTGGGTAATAAGATCCGAAAAATTCAACATTGCGATGTAAAATTTACGTAAAAATTTTAAAAGTTCACCAATTGATTCCAATGTTCGTCGGTTAACATATACACGTTCTTACAATGCGCATTTGCAACATGTGTTATGGGTCTTTATACTTATAACATTCTTTTAAAAATAAATAAGTATAATTCCACCGTGTAATAATCTCTTCTGGCATGAATTTAGGTCTCAAATTAAATTGTTTACATTTTTCTTTAAATTCTATAATTCTATTTTTCCTATTATTACCCTGAATAACTCCAATGACTCTTTTGACAAGTTTTATTTGGTGAAAATAAATCAAGACCACTTTTAACAATTAAATTATAAATATGACAAGCACAACGAACATGAAATATATCGAAGTGGTGGTTGTACTTCGCTTAAAAGATCTACACAGTTAGATTATTAGATGCATTATCAAATGATACACAAAGTATTTTATTATAAAGATTATATTTTTGGGCATAAAAACAAATAGTTTCGCTTATATATTTTTCATTATGACTTTGATCCTCACATACGCAAAAAGCAATATCGTTTTCCATTTTAAAATTTTCATCAATCCAATGACAAGTAATTGTTAAATAATCATAACTGCTCAATGCGTGTCCAATGTCCAAGTAAAACTAACATGGCATGGAAGGTTAGAAAACAAATATTGCAAGAAAATAACATAATCATTATGAAGTCTAAAAATATCGGCTCTAGTAGTACTACGAGGAACACCTTTAAAAAAGGATTATATACTCTTGGAATATATGTAATTAAATATGAAGAAGAAGCGAAAGAAAAAGGCAAACAACCTCCGACAATCATTTTTGCTAATTCAATGCGATCTTTTTGGATCGTATTTAGCCAACCCGCTTAATGGATTAAGTTGTTGTTGACGGGTTCTAAATTAGGGACAGATTCCATTGTGCCGTATGATCGAATTTTATATGTCTAGCTATAGTGCGTCCGTCGCACCCCGCCTTATGTTTATAAGTTCTCCCACAAATATTACATTTAACTCTATCAGTACCCACAACTTTATCATAAAAGAGCCACACTTTACTCCTTTTTTCTTGCTCTGCGGTTCTGTAAAGGAGGTCTACGACTACGACTACCACTAGCGCACTAACATCGTTGTAAGGAACACTAAAGTAGGTGGAGGTTCTTGTTCTTGTTCTTCAAGTTCAACAATATTATCTAATTGAACGTTATCACATTCATTATCTTCTATTCCAAAATCTTCTTGCATTTGATCATAATCTATATTTTGATTAGATGATGAAGAACCTACAGATTTTTTACCCCTTGAACTAGATTTACTGTTGCGATCCGACGCAATTCCTTAGTAAAGACATTATAAAATATTTAAATAATCAACAAATAAATATGACAATTTAATAAAATAATTAGAGAATGAAACGAGTGTACCAAACTTGGGATTCGAATTCAATAGAAACTCGGCTCAAGTCTTGCGTCTTGCTACTTTGAATTTGAAAACTAATAATATTAATAACTTGAAAATTGATAATAAAGATGATTAAGAGAGTATGAGAATAAGAGAATTGAGAGAAATGTTGTGTGATAAAAATGAAGAAAATGTAGAGAATTTATAGATTTTTTAAAGGGTAAAAATGGAATTAAAATAAATAATAAAACAAAAAAAAAAAAAAAAAAATTAATAATATATCGACCAGTAACTCGAAATGACCGCTTGACCCCCCACTTCCCTCCAAGCCCAACGGCCATTTTTACCGTTGGGCAATTTTTTTTTTTTTTTTTGGTCGGTCAGGTTAGGTAATGGAACCGTTTTCAATACGGCCTAACTGGTCCGGTTGTACCAGTTTTGAAATAACCTGCGGGTTGGGGTTGGGGACAATCCGACCAACCCAGATGTCACCGGTCGGCCGGTCCGGTTAAACGGTCAACGGTCGGCCGGTCGTCAACCTTAATTGGCTGACAGGTGTATAATATGAATGGATAACACTCTATGTATACAAATAATTCCAGTTACCCTAATAAGGGAATATTATTATGAGGAAAACTATAAGTCATCAGGGGTGCGAAGAATTACAAAGAGGTGAATAGGTAAGAGTAGAGATGACAGTGGATCCTGGACCCGGTGGATTCAGATCCGTTTTATAGGTTATAAATCTTTAAAATATGGACCCGATGGATCCATATCGGACCCGGATCCATTTCTGACGGATCAGATCTGGATCTTGTATTTGAGATCCGTATCCGACTAGTGGAATCATTTTTTATTAAATATATCCAAAATCTAGAATGTCGTCGTTCGCCCATCAATAAATGGACCATTTGTTTCGGAGACAGAAGACAAACCAATTTTATAAGTTTTATAGGAAGATGTTTCTATGTCACTCGATTGGTTGTACTTGTAATCAATTTACTTCTGATCTAGGGTTTCATAGCAGGACTTAATGATGTTAATCGCATTTACATTCATATGTATGCTGGATTAACCTGTTGTATTTGTTTGAATTTGGATTGTGGTTTAAACTGTGTATGTCTAAATGGACAGTTCAAGAAAAGTGGAGAACCAAAAAATTAGATCTTCATCATAAATTAGATTTTATCGAGAGCAGGAATAAGTATGCTTTTATACTCATCCTTCTCTGAACTGGTTAATGAAATATAAGTTGTATGTTAAGCTATTCATATTCTTTGTTTTTTATGAATTGAAAAATCCTTTGTGAGTTCAACTAGTTCAACCCCAATGAGGTTCGTAACTTAGCAGAGGGTACGTATGTGGACGTTCCTCTACCCTATTGCCACGTAATACTAGGATTGAGCTAGTGGCAGTGTTCAAGTTAATCATATTAGGTTCTACTTTCAAGTTCTCTATTAGATAAATATAGAAGATTTTAATGCTATATCTAAGGAATATAATTGAAGGAAAAAATTTATTCAAGGCAATTTTTTACATGTGGATCCAGATCCGATCCGTGGACCTGGTGGATCCGGATTTGGATATGATTTTTATGGACCATATGGATCTGGATCCAGGTATGAAAAATGGATCTGGATCTGGATCTAGTAGGATCCGATCCATTTCCATCCTTAGGTAAGAGTTTGACTTCTACAGGAGCGAAATCTTAAAACATAAGGTGTTAGTCATCCTCATAAAAGGGGGAGATGGTATGTTGAAGTATCAAGGTAGAAATGCATTTCGCTTAATGATAGAAAGGCAGAAGGATTGCGATAAAAGGTTATAAGCGGATGAGATAAGTTTTACTCAAACTTTACAGACGTGTAATGACTCTAGAATGGTGGGTAAGAACCAACGATAGAGGAGAGATGCGAAAGGCTTCTCGGTTGGACACAACTCTAAGTAGAATAAGGATGTAAAGGCAAGATGATTGAGATATCGGCTGATGGGAGACCTAATCATGGCTAGGTAAGAAAACTCAAACATGTCATTAGATCATACGAGTCTTCGAGTGGAATCTAACATGCGAGGTTTAATCCCATAATAAAACCGTCGCGATTCTTAGAAAGTATTTCAGACACAAGTTGCGTAGGTGAAGCTCAATAGAAGCATTTAAAAGGTCGAAAGAGGGCCATTAATCAATACGAGACCGATATTAAAGAGTTTTGTTTAGAAGTAATATTATTAGAGCAATGGCAAAGCGAATAGCAAGTAAGGATGATAATGGGCGATTCAAAATGACCAAAGGATGTATGAGGTATATGATGTAATGAGCTCACCATTAAATAGGAGCAAATGAATCTTTTTCAAGTACAATTGATGAAAAATGTTAGCCAAGAGATAAGAAAAGAGGTTTTGGTCTAAGTACAATGATCAGATTTAGTTATTACATTATCTTATAACGTCAAGTTCTTCAGAATCCTATATGTATTCAATAAGGGAATGAGATAATGACTCATCATCTATCGTGTATATTAACACGGAGGATTGGAATCAAGAGCAATATTTGAGATTATATGTATCACAAGCTCTATAATGAGTGAGAAATATGATAAATTAATCTATGCATAAATCACGTGTTAAAATAAGCAAGGAAAGGAAATTGCTTACAATTAGTGGCAGTGAGAAAGTACAAGAAGAAATGTCCGACCCATGAATTAGAGTTCATCACAATAGTGCACACACTTTAGATACGACAATTTTATCTATAAGTTGTTCATGTTGAGCCTCTACGATAAGGACTCAAAAAGTCATTTTGCTTACTTTGCTTGAAAACCCTTAATCTACCCTTCCAGAGACTTTACTTGCATATTCATGACTTATGGGGATAAGTTTCATGGTTCCCGAGGTAATCAGGTGGGTTTTAGATCTTTTTTGAGAAGTTTAGAAATTTCTAAGTTAAGTGAATTGGAAGGTTTGACTCATAGTAGAATTTTGGGTAAACACGTCCTTTTCATGGTTTTGTCATTTCCATTATATTCAAAATAACGTTTATGACTTAGTCGAGCCTTCGGTTAGGTTCCCGAGGCCTTGGTCAATCCCGAGCCTTAGAGACCTTTTTCGGGAATTCAGAGTGGGCGAGCAAGTTCAAAATACATGTTTGGTTTGTGTCATTAGGGTTCCGAATGATTTCTGAGCGTTGAGTCGAGAGTTGGCCGAAAACAAGATTTTCTGGTTCAACTGCCAACAGGTTTCCTTCTTTGCATTTGCGAGGAGGGGAACATGATTGCGAAGGGTAGGGAACAGTGGGTTCACGTTCATGAAGGAGAAATAGGTTATGGGTCGGGTCATCCAGTTCATCACGTTCACAATGGGCCACGTCACGATCGCGATGGTTTGGTCCAAGGTGGACCACGATCGCGAGCGGAGCCTCGCATTCACGTAGTGTAAAGTGGGTCTGGACAAATTAAATCCCAAGTTCGAACTTCATTCTTAATTTTCACTTGCCAAGAGCTATAGACCTCGATTTTGGGTGATTTCAAGGGCACAATTCAAGGTTCTTCATTGGGGTAACTTCTAAACCCTAATTCTAATATTTTCCATTGATTTATTCCTTTATTCTAGTCTTAATACATGGTTTATGAATGAGAAATTGGGGATTTTCCACATAGGACTAGGGTTTATGTATTTCATGAAATTAAAGGATCAATTGGGTTTAGATTGTGATGATTTTAGGATGTGGATTGTATGAATGATGGGTAAGGTAATTTACTTTCAATTTTCTGTTTTACCCTTGTAGACCCGGGGTTCCATTTTTGGGTTAGCTTGAGGATTCTAGAAATTATATATCAATATGGGTATTGTTGGGTTCGTATGAATGTATAGAGTCTTGTTTTGACGTTGTCAAACTTATATTAGCAATAAATTACTGTTTTGATCCTTAGTGTCATACCCTAATCTTGGGGGGGGGGGCATACCACTTGTATATCAATTCATGAACATATAACCGTCTGGCTGATAAGGCCTCAGAATGATAATTATAAAAGCAACATAACATAATATCCTGCAAATAGAAGGACCCAACTTATGCATACATATACATATGAAGGTCGACAAGGCCAACATAATCCCTAACCAACATCCAGGCCTACAAGGCCATACTGAACAAACTGTACAACATAGGATATGTCTACAAAGCCTCTAAATGTGAATATCAACATAATACATAAGTTAGACAAGACCCGCGACATACACAGAATACCAAAAGGATATAAATATGACCCTGACTCAGCAATACTTTAGGAGGAAATGAAGCTCACCAACAAAAGCTGATATCTAGAAATGATCTACAACTACGGATCCTCTCCTCACCTATCTTAACCTACGTGGAATGAAACACATCATCCCCTAGCAAAAGGATGACAGTATGAATAATGTACTGAATATGTAAGGAGAAATTAAAACACAACAATACATAATCATAAAAGAGAGAGATATGAATCAACACGGACCTTTGAAATATCGTTGAGTCATAATATACATAACGATCATACCTATCTTGTAACCTTATTATATACTACCTCATTAACATCGTAACTCTAACCATTTAACTTCCCAACTAATCAGTGGTAACTGCCCAACCGACTATAGCACGGTAGTGAAGACTTTCCTGCCTAACCGGTGGTAAGTAATGATACATAACTATCCAACTGGTGGTAACTGCCCGACCAATCATAGCTCGATGGTAAATACGTTCCTGCCCAACCGATGGTAAATAACAATACATAACTGCTCAACTGGTAGTAAATAGAAATGCACAATTTTCCCAACCCGCCATAGCTCGGTGGTAAGTCCTACTACCATATCCACGCCCCCTCTAGTTACTGCATACATACATGAATAGTCATAAGAGACTTCTACGAACTTATTATATTGTCGTAATACCGCTAGACTCCTGATTAACATTTGGGAATTTTTATAAACAATATTTACTTTAAAAAAGGATCCTTACACAGTAAAACCTCTATAAATGAATATCCTTGGGACCTGAAAATTATTATCTTATACGGGATTATTAATTTATCGATAAATGAATATTTTATTAATTTAACGATAAATAAATATTTTATTAATTTATTGATAAATTAATAAATATTAATTTATAGAATAATTTTTATTTTGTACATTATATTTCTCAAATTAAACAATTAATAATTTTTTGGTAACTAAGAAAAGAAAATAAATAAAAAATTAATTAATGATGGTGCATTGTATCTAAGTTTATTAATCTTGTCAAAAAGAAGTTTATTAATCTTGAGTTGGTGTGATGCAAAATAGAATGCATGTACACGTACATTAGAATATGAAGTGTTGTAGAATTATTTCAAGTACACAATATAGAGTTTAAAAATAGACACATGTACTTTAACTTCATATATCAAAATATAAAAAATTATATATTATATCTTTTCTTCCATGGCTACTCATTTGAAAGGTGTAAAAAAGTCTATGCTAACTGATGATATAAGAAAAACATAATGTGAGTACAAAAATAAGCATCCCTCTTCAAGTAAAAAAGATTTGCAACAATGGGTTCAACAAAAGTTTGATCTCTCTATTAGTCAATCAACAATATCAAATTCTCTTAAAAGGTCAGCAAAATACTAGTCAAAAGAGATAACAAATAACAATGTTAAAAGGCACAAATCAGCAAAATATCCTGAATTAGAAAATGTATTGTATGAGTGGTTTCTCCAATATCAAGAGAAAGTGAACATGACTGGAGAAATGATTCAAACTAAAGCAAGAGAGTTTCTACAGAAAACGTATGGTGATGTAAATCCAGAATTTAACTTCTCAAGTGGTTGGCTAGAACGGTTCAAGGCGAGACACGGGATTAAGTTTTATAGAATGTTTGGTGAACGTGGTTCAGTTGTCATGGAGAATATTGAAGAAGCTTTACCTGAAATTCGAGCTAAATTGAACAAATTTCATTGGAGGGATATCTATAATATGGATGAAACATGCTTATTTTATCGTTTGCAAGCAGATCATTCACTAGCTACAAAGCAATTAGAAGGATGGAAAAAAGATAGGGAAAGGCTTTCTATTGTTGTTTGTTGCAATGATGATGGTTCAAATAAAGTACCTCTTTGGATTATTGGTAAGTATGCTAATCCTAGATCCTTTAAAATATGAATATTAGCAATCTTAGTTGTCATTATCGACCCAACAAGAAAGCATGGATGGCTGGATCAATAGAAAAAGAAACTTGTGATGTTGAAGGCATTCAAATATTAGAGGAAGCTATTTCTAATATACATTATTGAAATGCCATGAATGTAGAATAAATTTTGAATTATCCTAGTGAAAATAAAGCTTTAATGAAATCGCCTACAAATGAAGAAATTATTCAAGGAGTAATGAGTATGGAAGATGATGACAATCAAGATCCAGATGATAGTAACGCTATACCACATGTTTATCCAAAAGAAGTTTTTTCTTGCCATAGAGACTTTGAAAAATTACTTGCTTCAAAATGAGAAGAATGTGCCGAATGTAGTTTATGTCCTCCAAAAAGTTAAAGATGAAATTGAGTTTAGTTCGCATGAAAAGAAGAACCAATTGACTATAGATACATATTTTAGGAAAACATAAAATTTGAAATAAAAATTGTTTAGGAAATGCTTTATTTTATGAATTATATATGTAATTTTCATACATATTAAATAAATTATTATTTTATATTTTCAGTGGGTCTCAAGAATTTTTTTAGAATTATTATCTTATGCATTTATGGAGGTTATTATTTTATCCCATTGGCCCAAGTCGGGACCGGAAAAAAATATTATTTAATCGAGATTATTAATTTATTGAATATTCATTTATCGAGGTTTTATTGTAGAATGAATACGTACATCAAACAAGACTTTTAAGTAAAAGCTCCTAATCTATTATGAACTAAGTCATTACACTTCTGACCATCCTTATACTTTAAGTAAAAGCTCCTAATCTATTATGAACAAAGTCATTACACTTCTGACCATCCTTATAGGGATAACTTACCATTCTACTCTTTCATACGAATTATCTAGACAATATTTGTCATTTCTAGCTTTCAAGAACCCAACAAAGAGATACCAAATGTTAATATAGACAAGACGTTATAAATTGCAGAAAGTATTCCCGACAAGGGAAAAAAAGGCCATGAATTACTATAATGAAGAAGACATAAGCATTTCAAACTCAACATGGACGGAGTCGTTTTAGTAAAAGATGTTTCATTCTGTTTTCATTTCTTTAACAAAATCATGACAAGAGAAGAAGGACGCCTTAACATACCTTATGCCGATAGTTCATGAGCTCCCAAATGCTCTAAAAATGATAGTCTACATTAAAAGAATGATTGGAATCAAAATCGACTCATTAGCTAAAGGAAATCTTCACTTAGACATTTTGTCAAACAACTTTAATACATAGAGTTTTTGAGCTCCTCTACAATGGAAACTTATGTAAATCAATTCCATAATCCTCCAAAACACACTTTACTCAATTCCACACACATACAACCAATTTAATTATCAACGCCACCTTATACTTCATGTAAAACAACCCAACAATCAATACAACTATGATTTTAAAGTTTGGAAGCTTTGATTATGAAGATTATTCAGCAACTTACTCCAAAACATCTATATAATCATAAAGATAGGCAGAGGAAGGTTAAACTTACCTTTACGCCCAAGAACTTCCTCAAAACAATGGTTACTTTGCCTATAAGGATTCTCCAGAATTGACACAACAAGGAGAACGATGTTACCCTGACAACCACAGAATTCACCAAGTCGAACTTGTTTGTCTTGTCTTATATTTAAGCCTATGATGTTAGTAGACCTTGAGAGTGTTTATGAAGTGTTCTAGGGTCTGTAAAAATATGAAATAAATATCCAAGTCTAGATAAGAAATTTATATACGAAAAATAAGCTTCCCACCGCCAAGATGTACGGCTAAACATACGGTCTGTACATTTGAATCATATGTGATAAGCAAAAAATTGAAATTTTTAGGAGCAAGGTATGGTCCCTCATGACACAATGTACAATTCGTACAAAGATGAATTCTCTTCGATTCGGTTAACTTCTATACATCCCGATACTTTCATAAATAAGTTTTAAACCCTCGTTACCTTTTGTAAGGGCTTATATCTTCTTGGGATATCGGTACGACATGATTTGATGTAAAACTACAAGGTATAACATCCTTCCCCCCTTAGGAACATTCTTCCTCAGATGTAGGGGTAACATATCTTTAGGATCCTAACTCTTATGGATTTCCTAAAAAATTTGGCAGGATTTCTTCTATAAGAAGGACTATCCACAACCTGTTAAGCAACCCAATATGCCTATCCAATGCCACACATGTCCACTGTCACGACCCGACCCCGGGCCGCGACTGGTGCCCTACCTGGGCACCCCGTTCAGGTATACATCAGAGAATAGAAGCGGAACATACACAACATAAAAACATGTTTAGACAATAAACATCACAGGCTAGCCGATAAGGCCGCCTTCCATAAAATATGCATAATCAAAAGTAAAACTGTACAACTCGGTTCTTACAGCCCAACCACATATGTGGCTACAGACCTCTAGGAATAACAACTGTGGCGGGACAGGGCCCCGCCATACCCCTGAATGTACATAAAATCTACAACATCAGGGAAAAACTGTACCAAAAGACAAGCCTCCGGAGGAATGGAGCTTCTGACACCTGATCAGTGATCCTAAGAATGAGGATCCACCACCTGCTTACCCCTACCTGCGGCATGAACGCAGCCCCCGAGGAAGAAGTCGATTACCTGATATGTACTAAGTATGTAAAACTGGAAAATACTGTAATTACATCATAAGTCTAAAACAAAGCCGGAGACATGTGTGATAATCAAATTACAGTACATTGTGCCTTACTAACAATGAGAGTAAATAAGAGTATACTTACTGTATAAAATAGGAGGCTCTCGATCAAAGCAGGACAACCCGCCCACAGTATCATTAAGCAATCCTACTCCTGGGACTATTTCACCCGCAAGGGTCGTGTGGACCCGCATGAGGTATTCCTCGCATCATGGGTAGCAAATCCATGGAGTGGTATAATGTCTTGGGGGTCTACCCCTCAATCATACTCAGAAGGTGGTATAACGTCTTGGGGGTGTACCCCTCATTTATACTCTTACCCTGGAGAAGGTGGTATAACGTCTTGGGGGTGTACCCCTCATTTATACTCTTACCCTGGAGAAGGTGGTATAACGTCTTGGGGGTGTACCCCTCATTTATACTCTTACCCTAGCTCAACCGACCATCATACATAACATAAGCCCTACCGTCTTATCATACATAGCATAAGCACTACCGGCCTATCATACAATATATAAGCAAGTTAAAAAATCCCCTAACTTCTTATTAGTCTTGTTCATATACACTCTCATTTTAGTTTACTTAAGGCACTTACATGTCTTTATAAAAGTCCGGGAATTTAACCCAAAGTACTACATACTTCTATTCTTTTAAAATGACTCTTTTTCATATAAAACTTCCGAGATACTAATAACCGTAGTATCAAGTCACACTTACTTTTCAAGACAAGTCACAATACCTTTAGAAATAAAATTAGGCTTCCAAATCAAGTGACTTCTTTTCTTTTAAAACCTTAGGCAATTGATGCCTTAAAATCAAATTGTCTTTCATTAATTCAAGTCATTTATCCTTATTTATCTTTCCATAAAGCTAATATAACCAACTCCCATAAAGTCGTTATATTAACTTTATACCTTAGCCAATTACAATTTCCTATCCAAGGGACTTATACGTTTAAAACGAAACAAGTATCATATACTTTAAAACACTTCAAGTCCCTTAACTTTAAAAACTTAAGACATCCTTAATACTTTTAAAGAAGTGAGTTAATCTCCTAACTCACCCAACTTGGCTATTCTTAAAACAAGTAAAGGATATCAAGGTCTTGTACGTCTACCGTACTATATACGTGCAACTATTCATGCTCAAAAGATAGGAAAGTTCTACATACCTCTTCGGGTCAATCCACTTGCTAAGTACAATATCCCGCCCGTAGTATGTCAACCTATAATGTCCACAATACGTCTATTAACGTCTTACTTCAAACGTAGAATATTATAAGTGCAAAGTCACTAAATTCTACGGAAAATCGGACAACACTTCCTTTGTTTCTACATACTTTGCCACTTTTTCAAGGCCGAATCCAATAACCAAACACGCCACATTTAAGGCCCAATCAATGTAGTTAACAATAGGGGATTACACGCCTATAAGAAGTGTAAAATTCCGCCCCACAATGGATATCAAACTAGCACAAACTACTAGGCCAATTCGGCAACTTGAGATACAATAACACCAATTCTAATCCAATTTCCTTTTCAATCCAAATTGTTAGCATAACATGATATCAAGTCGCAATCGATTACAACTACTACAATCTTCAAGTAAGTAACATGCGACGATTCTAAATAACGACCAAATTGTAATTTAACTTCAAAAGGCTTATATGTCATTTCGGATTTAAGGCTACAACAATCCATAACACTTATAAAACTTCAACACATATACTTCATGCTAGCAAACTTGTAAGGCTAACAACAATATATAATCTTGTAACACTTTAAGAGACAAGATTATTACCTCAACGAGTCTTAGTCCAACTTCAAATCCGAAGTCGCTCCCTAGCAACTTAGAGCCTCTTTTTGACACTTCAATCCGCCACTTGAGACCCTTAGAATAACACAAACAACTTTCCTTCAATCTTCCAAACAAAACCTAGAAAAGCAACTAGGTTTTCATCTTGCGACTAATACGAAAACTATCTTTTTCCGGGATTTTTCTATTGAGATACCCTTACAATACCCTCATGAACCTTGGTTTAAAGTGTGGAGCTTAAAGGACAACAAACAATTTTTTTTTCTTTTTCTTCAAGGTGAACCCGAGAGCAACCCTTTAGTGTTCTTCAAATTCTTGAAATTTTTTCTAAGTGTAGAAGTTAGTCTTGCTACTAGTACTACTATATAGTAACATGGAGGGTCAAGATGTGCACAAATGTGTGGCTTGGATGAAGTTCTATTAAATATCAAGACATGTGGTCCCATTGACTAAGTCAATATTATCAAGCTCTTCAAGTTGCAAGACTTTGTCATCCTAACAATGGTCAAATGACCCTTATGCCCATGGTATTTTTCGTCCAAGCTCACTAAAGGGGGGTGACACGTGTCACCCTCCCATTCGTCACAATATTTCGTCTTCCGACAATTTCATAATTCCGATAAATTTTTACAAGTTCTAATCTTAACATTTCTGAGTTCTTACGTACGTTCTTAATACATGTCATGTAATTACGGGGTGTAATATCCACAAACAAAGATAACACAACCATATTGGCCCCACACGACCAATTATCAAATCGAAAGGGTTAGCCATAATATAATGTAACATGTATAAGAATAGAACTGGAATTGGCCTATACATATATACTATAAGAAGAAGGAATGGAACACCGTCGATATACCTACAACAACGTTAGGCATATCCTGATCATGTCATATCAAAGAATAATTACGACATTAGCTATCACTGGGGCCAAATTCTCCACCCCTGCCTCGGCCCCTACCAGTCACTGCTTGAGACCCACTCTCTATGGGATACAATGAAGATGATGAAGCCGCTATTGATCTTATTGATTGTGATATACTTCTTTGGTTCCTCATCGAATAATTTCGCATAAAATGATCGGGATCCCCACAAGTGTAACATACCATAGAATCCCGACGACATCACCCAGAATGAGTCCAACCACACTGCTCTTATCGCGGAGAAGGTGGTCTCATCAGCGTCGATCCTCTCCGTTGCTAAAAATCTAAAGTTCGGCAACTCTGGCCCGATCCAGAATAAATATATGTATCATATCGTGGCCACTGGGCCTAAGAAACAAAACTAACTATAGAATATACTGAGGGCTTAGGGTCATTCCAATAACGCTTAGTTTGGCTAGCAGATCTAGCCCTCTTATGTTGACTCTCATCACCATCCTCCTATTGCTGCTACTTCCGATCTTCCAAATTTTGAGTGTATGTCTGGATACGAGAGATATCTATACCAATATTTAAGGAATATGTAGCACATTCATTAATTAGATGTGGTCCCAAACTATTCACAATTGGTGTACCCTATCACTCATCTCGACCACAATCATAAGGGCATACTTAGCTAATGAATTAAGATGAAGGCTATACTCTAATACACTCATATTGCATTGCTGAAGAAGTAGAAACCTATCTTGCTAGCCCGTCAGAGCTCTACCGGTAAATAATGTTGCAAAAAGACCTCAGAGAATTCTTTTCGTACTGTTGATGGCGCATACGATCCCCTAGATTGCACCCATGTCTCATACCATACAACTGAAATATCCTAAAATCTATATAAAGCCAACTCTACTACCTCAGTATCAATATCATGTATCACTTGTAATGTCATATACATCCGATCTAAGAAATTATGCGGATCTTCATTCGGATCAGATCCCAAAAATACCGAAGGATCTATGTTAATAAATGTAATGACCCGTTTGGTCGTTTAGCACTTTAAGACTACAAAAAATAGTATGAGACTATAGGGTATTAAATTATAGGAGTTTTAAAATATAAATTATGCATGAAATTTAGTTGAGGGAGTAAAGTGGGCCAAGCCCACTTCCCTTTCTCATGGGGCGCAAGAGTTACATAAGAAATGAGGGGGGGTGGGGGGTGGGGGACGCAACATGCATAACTAAAAAGAGAAAAGAAAAAAACCCTACAACTAGAAGAGATGGAAGGAATGTATACATCAGCCAAGGGAAAGGAAGGAAACAAAAGAAAACCTAATACTAGAAGAGAAGAAGAAGACGGTCACTTAGATGTATGCTTAAGTGGTAAACTTTTACAACCTTTTTTTTTCACCATCATTATTCTAGGATTTCTCTATTAAAAATAGTAACCACACGTTTAAATGAAGAACTTATTAATCAATTGCTTGTTTTTTTCCATAAACTAATTGAATTCAACTCGCTTAAGGGTTAGGTAAATAATGACTGGCGACACAGCATACAAAACGTGAAAAATGTATAAATTCGTAAAGAATATAAAAGTATGGGCTGAATGAAAGTTGTATATTACTATGTTCCCGCCAGTTTAAGATCTTACGGAGATAAATCCGACATATGGTTTGAAAGTTATGATTGTTTAAAGTTTCTGCCTCGTTTTACCGAAACTCAGGCGACACAACATATAAAACGTGAAAACTGTACAAATCCGTAAGGAATATGAAAATATAGGCTGAATGAAAAGTCGTAGATTACTCTATTCCCGTTAGTTTGATATCTTACGAAGATAAATTCGACTTATGGTATGAAAGTTATGACTGTTTGAAGTTTCTGCCTTTTTTTACAAAAAAATTCCGGCGACACAGATTTCGTTGTTTCATTCGTAAATTTTCACCATCTACACTAAGTATTGTCAGGTGGATTCGGCATAATAAGAGATCCTAGTGTTGCATTCTATGTGATACAATAAACACCTGATTTGGAGTTACGAATTTAATGTTATATCTTTTACAAGCGGGAGATACGAGAAAGTTAAAAGAAAGGAATATTATTTGTTTGTCCTGAATTTATGCTAATATTTTTATAGGGGTATGCGTTTAGTCATATAATGGAAATAGTAAAGATCTTGTTAATATAAATATAGAAATATCCGCATCTTTAGATTCGTATTATAATGTAGTTCACATATTTTCTAGATTTTAATCGTTCAGAGGCTCTACGCAAGGGGAAAACATTGGTTTGATTGTTCGTGGCACCCGCTCGGCATTGAGGTAGGTTACCGTTTACTTTAGTTAGACTCTGATTAGAGAATCGTATGTAGTTGTAGGAAGTGACAGGGATAGCATGATAGGCCTTCGGGCATGAAGTGGAGATAAATTACAAATACGTTGGTTTTGTCAGCTGTTATGTGGGTTTGTCGCCATATGTGTTATTTTATGTGATTATCACTTGATATGACGTGTACTTAATTATTGATTTTTGATATGTGTTGAGACTGATATCATGCCTGTCATACTTTTCCTATATTATTGTTGTGATGACATTGATAAATTCTGAGGTTTATGCCGGAGGTTGAGAGTGATTGATAAACTTCGAGGTTTCTGCCGGAGATTGAAAGTGATTGATAACTCCGAGGTCTTTGCCGGAGATTGAGAGTGATTGAGAAACTCCGAGGTCTTTGCCGGAGATTGTGAGTGATTGATAGCCTCCGAGGTTCTATCCGGAGAGTACGAGTGGTACATGGACTTCGCGGGTCCCCCATGGGTCATGGCTTGAAAGCACTGCCTTAGCTTGTGTGTACGAGAGTGGAGTGAGGGAGAGGTGACTATTGTATTGCATTGTTTCCATCTAGTCTTAGTTTAACTGCTCATTTGGTGAAATTCTATCTGTCTGGGTTGATTTCATCTCTTATGTTTTAACTTGTATAGGATACGTAACCATTCCTGTTTGTTCTATGTGCTACTTGTTAGTTTTGACTCTCCATGTGTTATCTAATCACTGTCGGCATATGATGCTTACCGGTACTAGTGTTGTACTAATACTACTCTTACTGCACTTTTGTTGAGTGCAGAGTACGATCCAGGTTCCAGTTCTACGTCCCGTGGCTGATTCGCGAGGTGGATATCTTCTAGTCATTCAGGGTAAGCTACTTGGTCGTCCGTGGCCCCTGAATGACTTCTTAGTTATTTCCATTTTTCGTTGGTTATTGACAGACAATATGCAGCCTTCAGGCATTCTTCCAGACTTCTATTTTCTTCCAGACTTATTAGTGCTCTTGTACCCGTTTTGACAAGATTTTGGGGAAATAAGTATTTAAGGTTTTATAACTTCTCTTCTTTATTTTATTTCTGCTGATTTAACTTGCTATTGAGAATATGGTTCGCCTACTCGGGGGAATAAGATAGGTGCCATCACGACTCGTGATTTGGGTCGTGACAAAGTTGGTATCAGAGCTCTTAGGTTAATCGGTCTAATGAGTACAAGAGTAATGTCTAGTAGAGTCTTGTGGATTGGTACGTAGACGTCTGTACCCATCCTCGAGAGGCTATAAGACATTTAGGAAACAATCCACTTATTTTCTACTTTCGTGCTAGTTCAATCCGATTGGTATCTGGTTCATTCTCTTCGTGCGAGATTGTTCAGATTGGTATCTTAAACTCATTTCTATGTTCTCTCACAGGTGGTAGGACTCTTTATGCGATTCATATAAAGTATTTTCTCTCTATCCTATAGGTTGAGGTGTACTGACGAGAATCCAAATAGTTTATGTTTGGTGACAAAATAGTCATAATGGTAAAATATTCTTTTGATGGGAGCATGAGGTGTGCTCAACTTAGTATTGCGCGGGAGAATGAATGGAAAAGTTGAGTGTCGGCAAGATGGGATTGTGTGGGTTAAGCACAAGTTGTTTAGAGGTTCTTCAAGGAAATATCTATTGCCTTTACGTCAAGTGGGGGGAATTTTCCCATGGAGATTGAATTTTATGGGAAGGGGAGGTTGTAATCTTTCAGTAGAGGGTGTGTTGCCGGTTCACTTGAGATTTTGAAGAGGTGATATAAAGGGGTCATTTTGGGCTAAAATCTTGTTGATTTTGTGAGATATACCACAATTGTTAGATGTGCAAGGCTGATGAGTGGTGCTAGCATGACATATTCTATGGGCTAAGACATCATAAATGGGGTGAACTCATTAGGTTGTCATGGAACAAGGTTACTCCATTCATAAAGTAAATGTTAAATGAACAAGAATTTTGTAAAGTTGACTATGTCGTGGGCTACGGTGAGTATAATGATCGACTAATGATGATGGATATGAGGAGGTGAATGTCCTTTACTCAACTCCTTATTTTATCTTATAGTATGACCTGAAGGATAAACTGATACCGAAGGTAGATTAGTGATTTCCTATCTGTACCATTTTCCTTTAATTGTGTGACCAACTGCATGGGTTGGTGAAAAGGCAAAATAAACTCAAGAAATGGATATTGATCCTAGCATATAGGTAAGAATAAAGACTTTAAAAAGGGACAAGAGAATTAAATTCACTATAGGACTTCCGACATTGATATTGGGTTGGTAAACGCATGAACTAATATGGAAGAAGTACTGTTCAATTAGAGGATATTTGGCAAAGATACTCGTATGGAAGTTTGAGAGAACGTTGGTAGGATTGTGTGTATGATAAGTAAGGATTGCCTTACAAATTATGTATCAGGACAGTGAGGTATCAGGATATTACATTGGTAATAATTGACTTGTTAGAATCACGAGGGTTGGTCGGTACTTTTGATGGAAAGGACTCGTGAAGGATTGTACTTGTCACACGATAGACTTGGAAGGGTATTTATTTTAAAGGTTAGAGTGTAATTGATAAATATGACTGAAGAGGAAAGTCTATGGAACTTAACTAAGTGTTATGACGAAGTGTCATGGGGTTTTGCGATTGGTGACTGGTAAGGTATAATATTCAGATGACTAACATGATAAGATTTATGGAAAGGCGATGTGTTGTACCAAGATAGGTAATTTCCTAGTATTATTTAATTGATGTGCTAGAGTTGATAAATAAGAGAAAAAATCTTGAAATCTCTGCAACTTGCAGTTGATGTATATTTTTGAGGTGAAATTGTGTCATGATAGTAGGCTAAGTCGAAACGTTTCTAGCTTGATAGCATGATTGAACATTTCAAGTATGAATAACATATGGATGTTTCTAGCCATATATAAGTCATGTAATATATATTAACACCTAGATTAAGGCTTTTTTGAATATGTTTAAATGGTTAGTATATAACATGGGTTGGTTTAGTCTAATATTGGTTTATTAAACTAAGAGATGTTCAAAGATAATGTTAGTTCAAAACTGGTTAGTTGAATAGGCATAGTCTATGATTCTGTTTTCATTAGTGTGTGTGCGATTCATGTTAATATAGTGTTTGTAAAGCTAAGGAATGAACTGTAAAGATTAGTTTGCCTTTGAAAAATGGCTAGGTTGGTTCCTGAGTGTCACATTTAGTCTGAACATATGTTAAATGTTACAGTATGTTAGTTAACTTCTACGTAAGACTAAGAGTGATTAAAACTATTTGATATTGGTTCAGTAGGCCTATTTGATTTAAGATAACTAAGACTATTACATCTATGTTAGACCACCTAATGACTTTGGAATGGATAAGTATCTTGTTTAAGCTAGCACCAGATTTAAAATGACGACTTAGGAGTTTATCAGGGGGTTACATGATCTATTCTAGCTAACTTGTGTGTCACTTGTACCAATTTGAGTTTTGTTTAAGTTAAAAGAAACCGCTAAGGATTAGTATATGCTTGATGTACCTATTCGTGTCTCTACTCCTGTCGGGGATTTGGTGCTAGAAGATCGAGTCTGTAGGTCTTGTGTGGTCACATTTATGGGGTATGATACTTGGGAGACCGAGGCGGTTATGCGGAGTAGATATCCTCAGTTGTTCGACAGTTCAGGTACTATTTGTTTCCCTCCACCCCTACCTTGTCGCTCGAGGATGAGCGATTGTTTGATTGGTATCTAATGTAACGACCCGTTTGGTCGTTTAGAACTTTAAGACTACGAAAAATAGTATGAGACTATAGGGTATTAAATTATAGGAGTTTTAAAATATAAATTGTGCATGAAATTTAGTTGAGGGAGTAAAGTGGGCCAAGCCCACTTCCCCTTCACGTGGGGCGCGGGAGTTACATAAGAAAAGAGGGAGGGGGGGGGGGGACGCAACATGAAGAACTAAAAAGAGAAAAGAAAAAAACCCTACAACTAGAAGAGATGGAAGGAATGTATACAACAACCAAGGGAAAGGAAGGAAACAAAAGAAAACCTAATACTAGAAGAGAAGAAGAAGACGGTCACTTAGATTGTATGCTTAAGTGGTAAACTTTTACAACTTTTTTTTTCACCATCATTATTCTAGGATTTCTCTATTAAAAATAGTTACAACACGTTTAAATGAAGAACTTATTAATCAATTGCTTGCTTTTTTCCATAAACTAATTGAATTCAACTCGCTTAAAGGTTAGGTAAATAATGGCTGGCGAAACAGCATACAAAACGTGAAAAATGTATAAATCCGTAAAGAATATAAAAGTATGGGCTGAATAAAAGTTGTATATTACTATGTTCCTGTCAGTTTAAGATCTTACGGAGATAAATACGACTCATGGTTTGAAAGTTATGACTGTTTAAAGTTTCTGCCTCGTTTTACCGAAACCCAGGCGACACAACATATAAAACGTGAAAACTGTACAAATCCGTAAGGAATATGAAAATATAGGCTGATGAAAAGTCGTAGATTACTCTATTCCCGTTAGTTTGATATCTTACGAAGATAAATCTGACTTATGGTTTGAAAGTTATAAATGTTTGAAGTTTCTACCTTATTTTACAAAAATATTCTGGCGACACAGATTTCATAGGGTTGTTTCCTTCGTAAATTTTCACCATCTACACTAAGTATTTTCTGGTGGGATTCGGCATAATAAGAGATCCTAGTGTTTCCTTCGATGTGATACAATAAACACCTGATTTAGAGTTACAAATTTAATGTTATATCCTTTACAAACGGGAGATATGAGAAAGTTAAAAGAAAGGAATATTATTTGTTTGTCATGAATTTATGCTAATATTTTTATAGGGGTATGCGTTTAGTCATATAATGGAAATAGTAAAGATATTGTTAATATAAATATAGAAATATCCGCATCTTTAGATTCGTATTATAATGTAGTTCACGTATTTTCTAGATTTTAATCGTTTCAGAGGCTCTACGCAAGTGGAATGCATTGGTTTGATTGTTCGTGGCACCCGCTCGTCATTGAGGTAGGTTACGGTTTACTTTAGTTAGACTCTGATTAGAGAATCGTATGTAGTTGTAGGAAGTGACAGAGATAGCATGATAGGCCTTCGGGCATGAAGTGGAGATAAATTACAAATACGTTGGTTTTGTCAGATGTTATGTGGGCTTGTCGCCATATGTGTTATTTTATGTGATTATCACTTGATATGACGTGTACTTTTCGATTATCGATTTGTGATATGTGTTGAGACTGATATCATGCCTGTAATACTTTTCCTATAATATTGTTGTGATGACATTGATAAATTCTGAGTTTTCTGTCGGAGGTTGAGAGTGATTAATAAAATCTGAGGTTTCTGCCGGAGATTGAAAATGATTGATAACTCTGAGGTCTTTTCCGGAGATTGAGAGTGATTGAGCAACTTCGAGGTCTTTGCCGGAGATTGCGAGTGATTGATAGCCTCCGAGGTTCTATCCGAAGAGCACGAGTGGTACATGGACTTCACGGGTCCCCCATGGGTCATGTCTTGAAGGCACTGCCTTAGCATGTGTGTACGAGAGTGGAGTGAGGGAGAGGTGACTATTGTATTGCATTGTTTCTATCTACTCTTAGTTTAACTGCTCATTTGGTGAAATTATATCTGTCTGGGTTGATTTCATAATTTCTTATGTTTTGACTTGTATAGGATACATAACCATACCTGTTTGTTCTATGTGCTACTTGTTAGTTTCGACTGCCTATGATGCTTCCCGGTACTAGTGTTGTACTGATACTACTCTTGCTGCACTTTTGTTGAGTGCAGAGTACGATCTAGGTTCCAGTTCTACGCCCCGTGACTGATTCGCGAGGTGGACATCTTCTAGTCATTCAGGGTGAGCTACTTGATCGTCCGTGGCCCCTGAAGGGCTTCTTAGTTATTTCCATTTTTCGTTGGTTATTGACAGACAATATGTAGCCTTCGGGAATTCTTCCAGACATCTATTTTTTTCCAAACTTATTAGTGCTCTTGTACCCGTTGACCAGATTTTGGGGAAATAAGTATTTAAGGTTTTATAACTTCTCTTATTTATTTTATTTCCGCTGATTTAACTTGCTATTGAGAATATGGTTCGCCTACTCGGGGGAATAGGGTAGGTGCCATCACGACTCGTGATTTGGGTCGTGACAATAAAATTCCATACCCTCACACTGACTAACCTATCATAGGATCATATACCCACACCCTGGCACTGGGCTTGAGCGACCACTGATGCGCGATTTATGCACACACTAAACGCAAGTGCACGTATCGTTACAAGTAATATAGTCTAGGTAAGACCGAATACCGTCCTCAGGGACTGGTTTTCAAGTACCGATTATCTTTGCTTTAGTTTCTATTTGGTGAACGTTAATTGAGTTGGAATTCTAAACTAATAATGCAGGAAATAAATTAATTATGAAAATACTTTGATTTAAATCAGTTATGATGGCGAATTAGGGCTTCCAAGATCATCAACTATCCACTCTATTCAATCCTTAATACAATTAGACTAACTTCTTCTACTACGTTAAGATAACATGTTAACTAGACCGTTTTATACTCTTGTTAAGGTAATATAAACACTCAACCCCAATGGAGAACCCTTCTACCTTTCGGTGACAAGATTGACTACAAAGGAGGATTAAGAGAAATAACCTATTAAGCTACACAAGTATCGGGGTACTTTCGTCCACGATTTAAACCTATGTTTATTCAACTATAGCATATTCACAATCTCCCCTTTCGGATTTCGATTAGAACTCATATAAGTGATGATAACTAGTGATCAATTAATTATCAAGCAATCAAAACAACTATTGAATAAATCTTAAACAAGTGAAGAAGAAATCAACTAATATATTAATTCATGAATAAGAGTTTCAATAGAATCACAAGGAAATCCCTAACAAAGTAATTAGCTCCTAGCCATAGTCACGCTAAGAACTAATATAATCTCCATACATGAACTGAAATAAAAAAAAGCAAAAGAAAGAAAATAAAAATACTCAAGAACAAGTCTCCAAGCCTTCTAGCATCCAAGGATTGTGTTGTGGAATATTTACAAGATGAATGTGGTAGAATGATGGATGGAGAATGGAATGAATTCTTCTAATGATGTAAGGGTTAAGATTATGTAGGTATGAAAAGTTATAGAATCCTTTAGGTAAAGGGTTAAGGAAAAGTTATGGAATCCTTTAGGTAAAGGGTTAAGGAAAAGTTATGGAATCCTTTAGGTAAAGGGTTAAGGATTATGTAGGTAGGAAAAGTTATCCCTATTGCACCCTGAAAACGTGTCAAATTCGGCCCAAAACTCAGAAATACCGCGTCGGCGCCGTGCCCTGCAGACTGGCGCCACTGCGCTGAAAAATCTGCAGCGAAATCAACTTTCGGAACATTCAGTAGCGCCGCTGCTGCCAGTCTTCGGCCGTGGCGTTTTTAAGCGGATTCGTCAACCGTCGTCGATTTTCATTCGGCCATTCGATCTTGTCTATACTTCCCGGGACTTCTTAGACTTCATTTATTGGCCCATTTTAGTGTGCAATTCCATCTCAATTAAGCTCATTTCCTCTTCTTTTCGCCATTTTTCCATTTTTGACCGCTGTGAAACAAAAGGAAGAAAAACGACCCTAATACTATACTAAACATCAACAAAATGGGTAAAATATTAACTGAAAATGACTCAAAAGGTGCTTATAAAATACACCGATCACACCCCCAAACTTAAACTTTGCTCGTCCTCGAGTAAAGCTAAAAAAAGATAGAAATAAAGACACTAAAGAAAAGAAAATAAAATGACTCAAAGACACTGATCAATTTGCTGCACAATTGTCACTTAGAAAAGTATGAAGGTTAGTAGGATAATATGCATGAACATATAACATGGATTTTTAGCATTCTAAACACTTCAAGTCAGATATTTCGCAAATTCAATTTAATCATGCTCAATGGAAGTAAGAATACCTAACTATGCATGTCAATTTCAAAATCCTATGGCATGTTTACTTGCTATTCTCCACTAATCATGGATACACATATTAGAGATCTTCAGGGCTTTTCAGGGTTGTAATGTAGGCAAGGCAGGGGTGGGTAAAAATAGGCATTTAGGCTCAATTTACGTACCATAAGCTCTTTTGCTTTAAATTCTTCCCTTTTCTTTTGATTCTCTTTTTAACCTCATACCTATCTTTCCCCTCTTTTGTTTTGAGAGAATGAGGTGTATGATGAATAACAGGCACCCCCAAACTTAGGCTTTTGCCTATTTTTTTTTCCATTGGGGTGCATCAAAATTGTTCACTCTCTTTTTGTCTTTTTTCAACATTTTATATTCCAAACAATCAATTTATTCACTTATGGCACAAGTATGGAATTATAGGGTGTCAAAGAAAGATATTATTTTTAGTCTCAAAGGGGCTGACTAGGGATACAATTTTTATGTCAGGGATAGGTAAAAATGGTAAGAAAGGGCTAACAAAGAATGCCTGAGTCATCTCCCTAACATGCATATCCTAACTATTTCGCTTCAAATAGCAAGAAAGCAGACACATAGTTTTAATCACTAACAATGCATAAATCAAGCAAGATACCCCAAATAGTCTGATTTAATGAATTTTTGGCATATCTATCCTAAGTGTTCAGATGGTTGCTTCTAATTCCATTACATTATTCCACTTTACTTCACTAGGCGTTTCAAGTAACTACATCATGCTTGATCAAAAAAAAAATTATGACTCAAAAATACTCAATGTCACGACCCGACCCCGGGCTCGCGACTGGTGCCCTACCTGGGCACCCTTACAGGTATACATCAGAGATAATCAGCGGAACATACAGTAAACTTATAAAATAAATTAACAAAAAAAAAAAAACAGGTTAGCCGATAAGGCTACCTCCCTGGACGCATGTACATACATAACCAAACGCAGTTACATCATTCTTATTTACAAACCGACCCACAAGATATGACTACAGACCTCTAAGAGTTTTAACATAACAACTGTGACAGGACAGGGCCCCGCCATACCCCGGAATATACATGAATCTACAACCTCAGGGAAACCGTACCAAAAGATAAGCCTCCGGAGTAAATGGAGCTTTTTCCCAAACCTGAACCGAGATCCTAAGAGCAAAGATCACCAACCTGTGTACCTAATACCTGCGGGCATGAACGCGGCCAGAAGGATTGATTACAACAAGTCAAGTATGGAACAAAATAAGTCTGATAAACAAATCATAACTGTACAAAAGAATGACAGGGCCAAGTTTATAAAAATAAATACCAGATCGTACCGTGTCATTACAATCTCGTGAACTTAATCGCACTTTATTATCTTTTCCTATTTTTCAATAAGAGGTATAGTCAAATTCTTACGTACATACTTAGGAAAAATCATCGAGTTCATAAACATATAACTTACGTATCTTGCATAACATAATCCGGCCCTTTATGAAGGGACGCCTCATTTTGGAGTTCAATTTGATTATCCATACGTGATAATGTAACCCGACCCATTTGCGAGCACGGCGAATTCATAAAAATCTTCCCACGAAGGTATACTGCCCGACCCATTCTGGGACGCGATAAAGTCATGTAAGTCTGCCCATAAAGGTATACTTCCTGGCCCATTCCTGGGACGCGATAAAGTCATGAAGTCTGCCCATAAAGGTATACTGCCCGACCCATTCCTGGGACGCAATAAAGTCATATAGTCTGCCCATAAAGGTATACTGCCCGGCCCATTCTTGGGACGCAATAAAGTCATGTAGTCTGCCCATAAAGGTATACTGCCCGGCCCATTCCTGGGACGCGATAAAGTCATGTAGTCTGCCCATAAAGGTATACTGCCCGGCCCATTCACGGGGCGATAAAGTCATGTAATCGCCCGTAAAGGTATCGCCGGCCCATTCTGGGACGCGATAAAGTCATGTAGTCGCCCGTAAGGTATCTTGCCGGCCCATTCTCGACGCGATAAAGTCATATAGTCTGCCCATAAAGGTATATTGCCCGGCCCATTCCTGGGACGCGATAAACTCATGTAGTCTGCCCATAAAGGTATACTGCCCGACCCATTCCTGGGACGTGATAAAGTCATGTAGTCTGCCCATAAAGGTATACTGCCCGGCCCATTCCTGGGACGCGATAAAGTCATATAGTCTGCCCATAAAGGTATACTGCCCGGCCCATTCCTGGGACGCGATAAAGTCATGTGATGCACCATAAAGGTATCTTGCCCCATTCTTGGGGACGCGATAAAGTCATATAGTCGCCCGTAAGGTATCTTTGCCGGCCCATTCCTGGGACGCGATAAAGTCATATTTACATAACATTTTAAATCATCTTTTCCTTTCTTCTTAAGTCGTTATAACAACTTTCCATAAAGCTATTATAACAACCTTTCACTTTAGAGAACTTAAGGCACTTTTATTTCTTTTTACATTAGGAAAAATTAAACCCAAAATTACTACGTACATACATACTTAAAAAGAATCATAAAACTCCTTCTCTTTTTAAATCCATAAACTTCTTCTTTTAAAAACTCAAGTTACATTCGCTTTTGAAATCAAACCGCTTAACCTTTGAAATAATTCATGGCAACCAAACTTTTTAAAATCAAGTCACTCCTTCCTTTAAGAATCAAGTCTCATAACTTGAAAAATAAAGTCTCATAACCTTTTTAGAAATCAAGGTTCATAGTCTTAAAACTTCATAACATAAACTCTTTTAATTTAAGTAACATATACTTTTATGAGTTGTGAATAGGTTATACTCGTTTATAACGATCTTATTAAAGAAGCCATGATCTAGAAAATGTAATACAATTTTGTCTTATCTTAGTTTCTATGCAGATGGAGAATTCTACTCATTTTAATATAATTGATTGTCGATACATTTTATTTTATTAACGCTGCAATGACTTGTTCGATACTTATTCTCATTCGTGCAGTAAATTAGCAAAGTCAACTCGACTCCAAATACTTCCTAACGACTCTTACCAACATCCCCCATAAGACTTGGTAAGAACTTAGGATAACTTAGACCTACCTTTTTCATAGAGTAAATCAACATACGTACCTCTTAACTTCTAAGAGTATAAGGAATCATGAAATAATACAACATGTATATTTCACACATAGAACATGCCAAAAGAAGGAAGAGGTTCACATACCTCGCGACGATTATCGACAAGTAGCAAAATGCTCCAAAATACTTCAGCCTTGATAGCTATTCCATCCCTTAAGTAGAATACGCTATACGTAGTACTTCAATCCTATAATGGCCATAATACGTCTATTAACTTCTAGCTTCAAACGTAGAATATTCTAAGTGTAAAGTCACCAAATTCTATGGAAAATCGGACAGCACTTCCTTTGTTTCTACATACTTTTCCACCTTTTTCAAGGCCCGAATTCAATAACCAAACATGCCACATTTAAGGCTCAACAATGTAGCTAACCAAAAGGGATTACACGCCTAACAAGACGTGTAAAATTCTGCCCCACAATAATACAAAACAATCCAATAATTCCATGCCATTCTCGGCTAATAGGTGCAACAACATATCATCTTTTCTAATTCCTTTTCAGTCCAAGTTGTTTAGTATAACATGTTATAAAGCCGCAATCGATTATAACAACTACAATCTTCAAGTAGATAACATGCGATGATTCTAATTATCGACCAAATTGTATTTCAATTTCAAATGGCTAACAAGGTCATTTCGGATTTAGGCTTCCAATATCCATAACACTTATCAATCTTCAATACATATACTTCATGCTAGTTAAAATGTAAGGCTACAACAATATGTAATCTTATAACACTTAAGAGAATAATATTATTACCTTGACAAGCCTTAATCCAACTTCAAGATTCAAAGTCGCTCCTTAGCAACTTAGCTCCTTTTCTTGACACTCCAATCCGCTACTTGAAGCCCTTAGAAGTTCACAAATAACTTCCCTTCAATTTCCAATCAAAACCTATGAAAACGACTTAGGTTTTCACCTTGCGACTAATGCAAAAACGACACTTTTTCGGGATCTTTCTATTGAGATACCCTTACAATACCCTTAGGAACCTTGGTTTAAAGTATTGTGAATTGTAG
The DNA here is from genome assembly GCA_029844215.1 of Przewalskia tangutica. NCBI lineage: Eukaryota > Viridiplantae > Streptophyta > Magnoliopsida > Solanales > Solanaceae > Przewalskia > Przewalskia tangutica. The sequence goes on from CM056718.1 coordinate 115,466,493, forward strand.
ACAACAAATGAAATTTTTTGTTCTTCAAAAGCCCCTAAACCCGAGAGCTCACTAGCATGTACAAGAGTTCTCTAAATTTTCTAAGTTTTGGAAGACTTGTCTTGCTACTAGTATGCTTATATAACAATATGGAGGGTCAAGATTACAACACATATTGGGTTTGGATGAATGAGATTAAAATATCAAGCCAAGTGGGCTCTTTGACTTGTCAATAAACTCAAGCTCTAGTTGCAAGACTTACTCATCTTTACTTTGGTCAAATGACCTTTCTACCCATGGTCCATTCAACCAAGACCATCTAAGGGGGGTGACACGTGTCACCCTCCCATTCGTCGTAATATTTCATTTTCCGACATTTCCAAAATTCCGATAAATTTTTACTAGTCTCAAATCCTAACGTTTTTTTTTTGAGTTCTTAAGTACGTTCTTATATACATGTCCTGGGATTACGGGGTGTAACATTCTTCCCCCCTTAGAAACATTCGTCCCCGAATGTTCTTTCGGAGTCAATCTAATATTTCTCGGTATAGTCTCATAAAACTACACTTAATGAAACTTAATTATGCCACCTATGGACCTAATACCTCGCACATGCATATCCATCCATCATAAGCCAAATGAGAAAACAAATCCAAAGTGTGCACCATCACTATTTACTCCCATTCATGGCCTAAAATGATTATCTTTTCGTATTTCCAACTTACTCTAGCATACATACATAATCTCAGTATTATCCGTTCATGACACTTAAACATACAACAACCTTATCATGCATACAAGTATCTAAAGGGTCAAAGATATACCTGAAATCATATAGGCGGTTCAAAGGACCGCTAAAACTGGGAATTTCCACCACGACCTGCGCGGCTGCCGTGCATTGAACATCCTGCCTAGCTATTGAAGGCGAAGAACCCGCAACTGATCCAGTAGACTGTGCTATCCCACCAGTGCCACATCTATAAGGACGCTCTCTTAACATATGGCCTAGACGAACACAAGAAAAACAAGTACCCGTACCGGCGCGACACACCCCAGAATGGAACCTACTACACTGGGGGCATTGAGGCAAAAGTGGCCTCGACTGACTGTAACCCCCATCTCCCTGAGACCCTGAAGCTCTAGAGATCTGACCGGCCCCTGCATTCCCGGTTGTAAAACCCCCCGCCAGAAAACTGTGGAGGAGCACTCGGTGCTGGCTGAAATGTAGACCTAGCCTGCTGCTGAGGCTGTCCGCCTCGAAAATTTCCCTGAAACCCTGCCGTCCTGGCTCTCTTGGGCTGACCTCGGTCTGGCTGGTCCTCTCTCTCTGTCCTCAATCCCCTGTGCATATGCCTGCATCCTGACAATATCCATACCTGGCTGAAGGGCCACTCCCAGGCATGCAGTAATTATATAACGGTCTAGCCCCATCACATAGCGGTGAACTCGGTCCGCCATGTCAGCCACAATAGTGATCGCATATCTGGCCAACGAGTCAAACTCCAGGTTGTACTCTATGATAGTCCTCCCATTCTGTCTCAATGCCAAGAACCTATCCACGCGGGCTCTCCTCATCTTAGGAGGCAAAAAGTGATTAAGAAAGGCCTCTGTGAACTCATCCCAAACTGAACAAGATCCGGAGCAACGACCCCAACAGTTTGGAAGATATCTTGAGAAAAGTTTGGAAGAGCACCCACACCTCTAGACAGTTCCCATGACTCAAACCAGTTCAACGCAATATCGCGTAACCGGTAAGAAGCTAACACAACTGACTCTATCTCCGAGGCCCTAAGCACCTGCATAGTCCGCTTTAACTGCCGAATAAACTCCTGAGGATCCTCCTCAGATCTCGAACCATAGAACTCGGGTGGATTGCAACCCAGAAAATCCCGAATCCTCAAACTGTCGGCTCTAGGGTTATCTACCTGCTCATGTCGGCGCTGCCATACCACTATGCTAGTCAATAACCTTATATGCTCTCTATAATCTCTAAACTCTGCCCCTGGCCGCGGAACTGGAGGCTCGGGTATCGGAACCTCAGGCCGATCGTTCTCGGCTCTCTAATACCGCTGTGGCGAACTCGCCGCTAGCCGTAACCTCATGCATAATCTGGGTCTGAGTAATGGTAACCCTCAGTGGACCACTAGAAGCTCCTGCTGCTGCCTTGCCCTTCCGGGCCCTGGTCGCCTTTCGTGGAGGCATAACTGAGACATAAGAATAGGTCAGAGAGGATTCAACCTACTATGACAGCTCTACTGCACGATCTCAGAGAGAGAAGAATGGATAGCAATCCTAAATATCCTGCAGCCTCTCGATTATAGATGTGGTGCACAACACACCGATAATCAAGACTCTACTCGACACGGTCTGTAGACACTTTCCGAGGATTAACTGCTCTGATACCACTTTTGTCACGAGCCAGGCCCGAGCCATGGCGGTGCCCTACCGGGCAATTGCATGTATACATCAGAGATAATCAGCGGAACATATATGAAACTTATAAAATAAATTAACAAAATAAAAAAAACAGGTTAGTCGATAAGACTACCTCCCTGGACGCATGTACATACATAACCAAACGCAATTACATCATTCTTTTTTACAAACCGACCCACAAGATATGACTACAGACCTCTAAGAGTTTTAACATAACAACTGTGATGGGACAGGGCACCGCCATACCCCTGAATATACATGAATCTACAACCTCAGGGAAACCGTACCAAAACATAAGCCTCCAGAGTAAATGAAGCTTTTTCCCAAACCTGAACCGAGATCCTAATAGCAAGGATCACCAACCTGTGTAACTAATACATGCGGGCATGAACGCAGCCCCCCGAAGGGAGTCAGTACAACAGGTACCGAGTATGGAATAAAAATAACGTACAGTAAACAAATCATAACTGTATAAAAGAATGACAGGGGCAAGTATATAAAAATAAATACCAGATCCTACCGTGCCATTACAATCTCGTGAACTTAATCGCACTTTATTATCTTTTCCCATTTTTCAATAAGAGTTATAGTCAAATTCTTACGTACATACTTAGGAAAAATCATCGAGTTCATAAACATATAACTTACGTATCTTGCATAACATAATCCGACCCTTTATGGAGGGACGCCTCATTTTGGAGTTCAATTTGATTATCCATACGTGATAATGTAACCCGGCCCATTTGCGGGACACGACGAATTCATAAAAATCTTCCCACGAAGGTATACAGCCCGACCCATTCTGGGACGCGATAAAGTCATGTAAGTCTGCCCATAAAGGTATACTGCCAGGCCCATTCCTGGGACGCGATAAAGTCATGTAGTCTGCCCATAAAGGTATACTGCCCGACCCATTCCTAGGACACGATAAAATCATATAGTCTACCCATAAAGGTATACTGCCCGGCCCATTCCTGGGAAGCGATAAAGTAATGTAGTCTGCCCATAAAGGTATACTGCCCGGCCCATTCCTGGGACGCGATAAAGTCATGTAGTCTGCCCATAAAGGTATCGCCGGCCCATTCTCGACACGATAAAGTCATCTGATCTACCCAAAGGTATACTGCCCGACCCATTCCTGGGATCGATAAAGTCATGTAGTCTGCCCATAAAGGTATACTGCCCGGCCCATTCCTGGGACGCGATAAATTCATGTAGTCTGCCCATAAAGGTATACTGCCCGGCCCATTCCTGGGACGCGATAAAGTCATATAGTCTGCCCATAAAGGTATACTGCCCGGCCCATTCGTGGGACGCGATAAAGTCATGTAGTCTGCCCATAAAGGTAGACTGCCCGACCCATTCCTGGGACGCGATAAAGTCATGTAGTCTGCCCATAAAGGTATACTGCCCGACCCATTCCTGGGACGCGATAAAGTCATATAGTCTGCACATAAAGGTATATTGCCCGGCCCATTCCTGGGACACGATAAAGTCATGTAGTCTGCCCATAAAGGTATACTGCTCGACCCATTCTTGGGACGCGATAAAGTCATGTAGTCTGCCCATAAAGGTATACTGCCCGGCCCATTCCTGGGACGCGATAAAGTCATATTTACATAACATTTTAATCATCTTTTCCTTTCTTCTTAAGTCGTTATAACAACTACCATAAATCTATTATAACAACCTTTCACTTTAGAGAACTTAAGACACTTTTATTTCTTTTTACATTAAGGAAAATTAAACCCAAAATTACTACGTACATACATACTTAAAAAGAATCATAAAACTCCTTCTCTTTTTAAATCCATAAACTTCTTCTTTTAAAAACTCAAGTTACATTCGCTTTTGAAATCAAGCCGCTTAACCTTTGAAATAATTCATGGCAACCAAACTTTTTAAAATCAAGTCACTCCTTCCTTTAAGAATCAAGTCCCATAACTTGAAAAATAAAGTCTCATAACCTTTTTAGAAGTCAAGGTTCATAGTCTTAAAACTTCATAACATAAACTCTTTTAATTTAAGTAACATATACTTTTATGAGTTGTGAATAGGTTATACTCGTTTATAACGATCTTATTAAAGCAGTCATGATCTAGAAAATGTAATACAATTTTGTCCTATCTTAGTTTCTATGCAGATGGAGAATTCTACTCATTTTAATATAATTGATTGTCGATACATTTTCTTTTATTAACGCTACAATGGCTTGTTCGATACTTATTCTCATTCGTGCAGTAAATTAGCAAAGTCAACTCGACTCCAAATACTTCCTAACGACTCTTACCAACATCCCCCATAAGACTTGGTAAGAACTTAGGATAACTTAGACCTACCTTTTTCATAGAGTAAATCAACATACGTACCTCTTAACTTCTAAGAGTATAAGGAATCATGAAATAATACCACATGTATATTTCACACATAGAACATGCCAAAAGAAGGAAGAGGTTCACATACCTCGCGACGATTATCGACAAGTAGCAAAATGCTCCAAAATACTTCAGCCTTGATAGCTATTCCATCCCTTAAGTAGAATACGCTATACGTAGTACTTTAATCCTATAATGGCCATAATACGTCTATTAACTTCTAGCTTCAAACGTAGAATATTCTAAGTGTAAAGTCACCAAATTCTACGGAAAATCGGACATCACTTTCTTTGTTTCTACATACTTTTCCACCTTTTTCAAGGCCCGAATTCAATAACCAAACATGCCACATTTAAGGCTCAACAATGTAGCTAACCAAAATGGATTACACGCCTAACAAGACGTGTAAAATTCTGCCCCACAATAATACAAAACAATCCAATAATTCCATGCCATTCTCGGCTAATAGGTGCAACAACATATCATCTTTTCCAATTCCTTTTCAGTCCAAGTTGTTTAGTATAACATGTTATAAAGCCGCAATCAATTATAACAACTACAATCTTCAAGTAGATAACATGCGATGATTCTAATTATCGACCAAATTGTATTTCAATTTCAAATGGCTAACAAGGTCATTTCGGATTTATGCTTCCAATATCCATAACACTTATCAATATTCAATACATATAGTTCATGCTAGTTAAAATGTAAGGCTACAACAATATGTAATCTTATAACACTTAAGAGAATAATATTATTACCTTGACAAGCCTTAATCCAACTTCAAGATTCAAAGTCGCTCCTTAGCAACTTAGCTCCTTTTCTTGACACTCCAATCCGCTACTTGAAGCCCTTAGAAGTTCACAAATAACTTCCCTTCAATTTCTAATCAAAACCTATGAAAACGACTTAGGTTTTCACCTTGCGACTAATGCAAAAACGACACTTTTCTGGGATCTTTCTATTGAGATACCCTTACAATACCCTTGGGAACTTTGGTTTAAAGTATTGTGAATTGTAGACAACAAACGAAAATTTTTGTTCTTGAAAGCCCTGGCAAGCAGAGCTCATGGCGTATACAAGAGTTCTCTAAATTTTGCTTAGTGTTGGAAGACTTGTCTTGCTACTAGTGTGCTTATATAATAATATGGAGGGTCAAGATTACAACACATGTTGGGTTTGGATGAATGAGATTAAAATATCAAGCCAAGTGGGCTCTTTGACTTAGTCAATAAACTCAAGCTCTAGTTGCAAGACTTGCTCATCTTTACTTTGGTCAAATGACCTTTCTACCCATGGTCCATTCGACCAAGACCATCTAAGGGGGGTGACATGTGTCACCCTCCCATTCGTCGTAATATTTCGTTTCCCGACATTTCCAAAATTCCGATAAATTTTTACTAGTCTCAAATCCTAACGTTTTTTTTTTGAGTTCTTAAGTACGTTTTTATATACATGTCCTGGTATTACGGGGTGTAACACTCAAAAACACACAAAACAAATCAAAAATAATAAAAAAAAATAAGACACCCCCCCCCCCCCCCCCAAAACTTAAATCACACATTGTCCCCATTGTGTGAAGACTAAAAAAATAGGGACAACTTACTGACACAACACAGCGGTGATAACGGAGGTCTGAGAGGAAAAATTCTGGAATTTGCACCAAATATGGCTCTCGGAACTTTCGGCGCCACGACCAGATTCTAGTGGCGCCCTATCTTGTGGCTCTCAAGTTACGCCACATCTTGATTCTAGGTGCCGTGGCGCTGACGACGACTTTTCTTTTTTTTCAGCGTTTTTGCTCATTTTCCCTCAGAGTTAGCTTTTAGTCCACCTGTCATCCAACAACACAAAACAAGAACCCAAGACCGTGAGACTGTTCAAGACAAAATAAAACAAACTAAAGACAAAAATCAAACTAACATAATTAAAAACATTGGGTTGTCTCCCAACAAGCGTTGTCTTTAACGTCTTTTAGCCAGACGCAATTAACCTTTACTAGTGCCTGGCTGATCCTTCTGCGAACTGCTTGCAATCCGCGCAGTGTTTGTTGCAGGTCTCACTTTTCCTACAACACTTTTTTCAAACAAGGGCCTCAGACATAAGATTATCCCCCAAGTACACAAGACAGACTTGTCTTTTAGGCTCTCTATAATGTAGGAATCAGTGAAATTCCCTACATCTCTCAACTCTAGGGGGTGCCCTTGATGGTATGGACTTCCTATTTGGGGATCAACAATGATATATGGTGGTGTTTCTTCTGCAATAGGTACAGGAAAAAGAATTTCCAAAGAATCCAAAAAGGTGAATAATTGGATCTCAATAATTTTTTCCTTCTCTACACCAACTATCTCGTCAGATTCCTCAACAACTGGGTGTGGTTCAAGTTCCTCAAATTGCTTACCACCTCCCATAATGATGTCACTAGGCAGATTTGTTTGAGGTGTATTGATCATCTTATCCATCAGTTGCCCTATGTGGGTCTCCAAATTTTTGAGGGACTCCCTTGTCTCAGCCATAAACTGAGTCTGACACTTGGTGAGCCTGAGTATGCCTGCCTGCAACTTATCTAGATCTTCCTCTAGAACCTATGGGTTAAGCTGCTGTTGATGACTCCACTGTCTCTGATAGTAGTAGTCCATGTGTCCTGATTTATTTTTTAACCTGCAAAATGAAATAAAAAAACAACAAAAAGTGATAAAAAGATGCTCGCTTGGAGCAACCAAATTAGAAATAAGAATAGATAAATCGATATTGAAAGTACGCCAGTCTCCGGCAACGGCGCCAAAAACTTGATGGGCGATTTATGCACACACTAAATGCAAGTGCACGTATCGTTATAAGTAATATAGTCTAGGTAAGACCGAATATCGTCCTCAGGGACTGGTTTTCAAGTACCGATTATCTATACTTTAGTTTCTATTTGGTTAACGTTAATTGAGTTGGAATTCTAAACTAATAATGCAGGAAATAAATTAATTATGAAAATACTTTGATTTAAATTAGTTATGATGGCGAATTAGGGCTTCCAAGATCATCAACTATCCACCCTATTCAATCCTTAATACAATTAGACTAACTTCTTCTACTACGTTAAGATAACATGTTAACTAGACCGTTTTATACTCTTGTTAAGGTAATATAAACACTCAACCCCAATGGAGAACCCTTCTACCTTTCGGTGACAAGATTGACTACAAAGGAGGATTAAGAGAAATAACCTATTAAGCTACACAAGTATCGGGGTACTTTCGTCCACGATTTAAACCTATGTTTATTCAACTATAGCATATTCACAATCTCCTTTGGTTCGATTAGAACTCATATAAGTGATGATAACTAGTGATCAATTAATTATCAAGCAATCAAAACAACTATTGAATAAATCTTAAACAAGTGAAGAAGAAATCAACTAATATATTAATTCATGAATAAGAGTTTCAATAGAATCATAAGGAAATCCCTAACAAAGTAATTAGCTCCTAGCCATAGTCACGCTAAGAACTAATATAATCTTCATACATGAACTGAAATAAACAAAGCAAAAGAAAGAAAAGAAAAATACTCAAGAACAAGTCTCCAAGCCTTGTAGCATCCAAGGATTGTGTTGTGGAATATTTACAAGATGAATGTGGTAGAATGATGGATGGAGAATGGAATGAATTCTTCTAATGATGTAGAGACTATTTATAGCCCAAGAATCATTTAGGTAAAGGGTTAGGGATTATGTAGGTAGGAAAAGTTATAGAATCCTTTAGGTAAAGGGTTAAGGAAAAGTTATGGAATCCTTTAGGCAAAGGGTTAAGGAAAGGTTATGGAATCCTTTAGGTAAAGGGTTAAGGATTATGTAGGTAGGAAAAATTATCCCTTTTGCACCCTGTAAACGTGTCAAATTCGGTCCAAAACTCAGAAATACCGCGTCGGCGCCGTGCCCTGCAGACTGGTGCCACGACGCTGAAAAACCTGCAGCGAAATCAACTTTCGGAACATTCAGCGTCGCTGCGCCGGTGGCATTTTTTAGGCGGTTCTTCGCTTCGTCGTTCAGTTTTCATTCGAGCTTCGTCTGATCTTGTCTATACTTCCCGGGACTTCTTAGACTTCATTTATTGGCCCCTTTTAGTGTGCAATTCCATCTCAATTAAGCCCATTACCTCTTCTTTTCGCCATTTCTCCATTTCTGACCGCTGTGACACAAAAGGAAGAAAAAACGACCCTAATACTATAATAAACATCAACAAAATGAGTAAAATACTAACTAAAAATGACTAAAAAGGTGTATATAAAATACACCGATCAACCACTAATCGAGTCAAAAATCATACTGCGTGTCACATATTCATACCTCATCATGCGTTTCAAGCGGAAGGGCTGGAGGTACTGGTTCTCTCATCTGTTCCTCTAGTGCTGGCAGGTTCAATGGGTCTTGTGGGGGCATCACATCCACACTTTGGCCCTCAGTAATAGGTGGAACTCTACTCATACCCTCATCAACTACCGTCTTTCCCTTTCTACTAACTAAAGCTCCTCTATTCACATGCATCGCTGTATCTAAAAGAAGACAAATGTTAAGAGTCTAATTCCTTACACTTCATCTCTATCACACAATCTGAAATAAGAAGAAAATGTAACCATCATAAATCCCTTATAACCTCCTGCTTATAAATATGGTGCACAACACACCCATAAATAAGACTATACTGGAAAAATCTTTGTAGACTCCTTAGGACATGATCTGCTCTAATACCAAGTTTGTCACACCTCAACCTTGGAGAGTGTGGCCGGCACTCGATGCTTGGACATCTTGAGCGTACCACCTGTATATCATACCGTGAACGTATAATCGTCTAGGTCGACAAGACCTCAGAATGATAATTGTAAAGCAACATGACATAATATCATGCAAATAGAAGGACCCAACTTATGCACACATATATATATTTACTAAGACCGACAAGGCCAACATAATCCCTAACCAATATCTAGGCCTACAAGGCCATACTGAACAAACTGTACAACACAAGACATGTCTATAAAACCTATAAATGGGAACATCGACATACTACATAAGTCAGGATAGGGTCCCGACATACCTAGAATACCAAAAGGATATAAACATTACACTGACTCGACAATACTCCATGAGAAAATGGAACTCACCAACAAAATTGATATCTAGAGGCGATCTACAATGATGGATCCTTTCCTCGCCAACCTAAACCTACGTGGCATGAAATGCAACATCCTCCAGCGAAGGGACGTCAGTACGAATACTGTACTGAATATATAAGGCGAAAGTAAGACACAACAATACATAATCATAAAAGAGAGGGATACAAATCAACCTGGACCTCTGAAATATCACCGAGTCATAATATAAATAACGATCATACCTATATTGTAACCTTATTATATACTACCACATTAACATTGTAACTTTAACCATTTAACTACGCAAATGATCAGTGGTAACTGCCTAACCGACCATAGCCCGATGGTGAATCGTGCCTGCCCAACCGGTGTTAATTAACGATACATAAATACCCAACTGGAGGTAAATTCCCGATCGGTCATAGCTCGGTGATAAATATGTGTCTGTCCAACCAGTGGTAAATAATGATACATAACTGCCCAACTGATGAACAATAAAAATACACAATATGCCTAGCTGACCAAAGCTGGGTGGAAAGTCCTACTACCATATCCATGCCCCCTCTAGTTACTACATACATGCACGAAGATTCATAAGAGACTTCAAGGAATTTATTGTATTGTCGTAATACAGCTAGACTCCTGATTAGCATTTAGGAATTTTATCAACAACAATCACTTTATCTTAAAATTAAAAGGATTCTTATAGCATAAATACGTACATCAAATGAGACTTAAGTAAAAGTTCCTAATCCGTTGAGAGCTGATTCATTACACTTATGACCATCCTTATAGGGATAACTTACCATCCTACTCTTTCATAGGAATTATTTAGACAATATTTGTCATTTCTAGCTTTCAAGAGCCCAACAAAGAGATACCAAATGTTAATATAGACAAGACGTTATAAATTGCGGAAAGTATTCCCGACAAAGGAAAATAAGGTCATGAATTACTATAATGAAGAAGACATAAACATTTCAAACTCAACATGGATGGAGTCGTTTTAGTAAAAGATGTTTCATTATGTTTTCATTTCTTTAACAAAATCATGACAAGAGAAGGAGGAAGCCTTAACATACCTTATGCCGATAGTTCACGAGCTCCCAAATGCTCTAAAAATGATAGTCAACATTAAAAGAATTATTGGAATCAAAATCGACTCATTAGCTAAAGAAAATCTTCACTTAGACATTTTGTCAAACAATTTTAATGCATAGAGTTTTTGAGCTCCTCTACAATGGAAACTTATGTAAATCAATTCCATAATCCTCCAAAACACACTTTACTTAATCCCACACACATACAACCAATTTGATTATCAACGCCACCTTATACTCCATGTAAAACAACGGAATAATCAATACAACTACGATTTTAAAGTTTGGAAGCTTTGATTATGAAGATTCTTCAACAAATTACTCCAAAACATCTATATAATCATAAGGATAGTCAGAGGAAGATGAAACTTACCTTTACACCTAATAACATCCGCAAGCCAGAGGTTACTTCGCCTCTAAGGATTCTCCGAAATCGACACAACAAGGAAAACGATGATACCACGACAACCACAAAATTCACCACGTCGAACTTGTTTTTTTTTCTTAGATTTAAGCCTATGATATTAGTAGACTTTGAAAGAGTATATGAAATGTTCTAGGGTCTTCAAATGTATGAAATAAATCCCCAAGTTGAGATAAGAATTTATATACGAAAAATGCTTCCCACCGCCAAGATATACGACCAAACATACGATATGTACATTAATGTACAGTCCGTACATTTGGACTGTATTTCTTAAGCAGAAGTTTGAATTTTTAGGAGCAAGGTACGATCCTTCATGACACAATGTACAGTTCGTACAAAAATGTACGGTTCGTACATTGTAGGGAACCTTTGGATTTTTTTTTATCAAAACGTATTCTCTTCGATTCATTTAACTTCTATACATCCCAATAATTCCATAAACAAGTTTTAAACCTTTATTATTCTTCTGTAAGGTCTCATATATTCTCGGGGTATCGATGTTAATCGACAACATGATTAGACACAAAACTACATGGTGTAACACTCGAGATTTGGAGGTGGGGTTTGGATTGACCTTTTTAGACTGAAATCCTTTCATATAGAAAAATGGATATAATTAGACTCATAATCTCATATAGATACCATATTTGAACATATTGAGCATATTTAGAGGCTCAAAGAAAGGGGAAGGCACTCGAGTGGCTATTCAGATTTGTATTTAGGAAAGTTGAGACTTTTTAGACCTTAATATAGTATATGTATTGGTAATTGATTAATTAAGAAGTGTAATGAGGAATCAGGTGTCCCGTACTTATTAGACGATGAGCACGTGTGCGGGTACCGATGTACTTAAAGGGTAATTAAATGGTAAAGTATGTTGTACATGACAAAGATTATGTGTTTAGTGAGAGTGATGTATAAATCCATTTAGGTTGGTATGTTTATTGTTTAATTGGGCGAATAGAGCTATATTAGTTGATTATGTGATTATGACTTATCATACATTTGTCACTTTATATCTCGTCTAAATCTTGTAAAGTAATTGGAAATGTTAAATGTATTAATTTATGCTTTTGCATGTTGTAGACATATCCATATCATTCATTCATATTATTATTGATATTGAACTATTGAGATACTGACAAAGGGGCTTGAAAGCCGGTTACTGGATATGGTACATGGTAAGAGTGATGATTGATGATGATACTACAACCACAGAGCTGGGACCCAATGGGAAATTCCGGATGAGTATCTAGACTTCATGAGTCCCCCATGGGTCACGTGACACCTACTGCATGATCGTTTGTATATCGGGTACAGATGATCATTGCATTACATACCTATCATCTGCATTGCATTTCATTCATACTTCTTGATGTGTAATTCATTCTATGTGTACATGGTGATGTAAAGCTGTAGACTTTATGATCATGTGACTTTTAGTTGAAGAAATTGTTACACCCCGTAGTTTCAGGGTATGTATATGAGGACGTACGCAAGAGAATGCGACCTTAAGTTTGAAAAGGAAGAAAGATTTCTTTTTCCTACGGAAAATATTCCGAATCACGTGAAGGAAAAATGTTTGTTATTGGGAATTGGATTCTCAATTTTGGTATTTAAGACTTTTAGGATTTATAAGAATTATGGAATTTTATTTTCAGATTTGGTCATGTAGGGTCCACCCGGGAAATTTTACGATTTTGTGAGGCCCACAAGGTTTTCGATATTTGACCAATTATTGAGATTTTGGGGAGATGAAATATTTTGGACCAATAGGAGGGCGACATGTGTCACCCCATGTGGCCCATGTTGGGCGAGAATGCTTGAGCCAAGTGGTTCAAGATATTTGTTGGACAAGTGGCTTGTGGGACCCCCACACACTTGTCCCCAGTCTCAAACACACACTTGCTTTAATCCTAGCCATTGGTTGTCTTATACACACCTAGAGGTGGAAGACTTCAACACTTAGAATTATTTTCAAGACAAATATACTCTTTTCTTTGAGTGATGCTCTCGGCACCCCCCCCCCCCCTATTGAAGAACAATTCTTCAATTGTTGTTGATTAATCCCATTACCTTAACCAAGTGTCCCTAGTAGTGTTCTAAGGATATCCCAACACAAATATCCCGGAGATACTACGTTAATCCGATAGTCGCAAAGTGAAACCCTAAGGTGATCTTCATATTTTTGGATGAAGTGTTAAGAGAAGTTGGTTAGGAACTTCTAAGGGTTGCTTGGAGTGGATTGGAACGTAAGGAATAGGAACTAAGATTCCTAAAAATCGACTTATAATCTTGGACATTTTGGGCTTATTGAGGTAATAATCTTTGTCCTTTTAGTGAAGTTGGAATTACATATGTTAGTAGTATATAAATGAGTATGTGATATGTGGAAGGAAGATTGCAAAGATTTGAACCTTAACAAGATGTTAAAAACCGAAATTGGCATGCTAGCCATTAAAGTTGTTAAAACCGAAATTGGCATGCTAGCCATTAAAGTTGTTAAAACATTACCTATTACTTGTTGACATGAAGGAATCTTGTTTATAACAAGTTAATATAACTTATATAAAGATTGGAATATAAGTTGGAGGATTATTAAAAAGTAATAAGACAATATTGACATGCTAGCCGAAAACTGGACAGTTTTGATTGCAGTAGTTGGCCAAGAACACCAACTAAAGGACTGGACTAATAGATTGTATTAGTGGACTAATGGAATGTTTTTACATTGGACTATGGACTAGTTAATGGACAGTGTTGGTAGATTAAGGGGCTGAATTTTACACGTCCTAGTTGGCGTGTAATCCCCTTTGAAATCCGATTTTATTGCGCCTTAAATGTGGCATGTTGGTTATTTATTTTGGGGCTTGAAAAAGGTGGAAAAGTACGTAGGAACAGGGGAAGTGCTGCCCAATTTTCTGTAGAATAAGAGACCTTATCTTAGAAATGTCCTACGAAGAAACTAGAAGTTGATAGACGTGTTATGGTTATTATAGGTTGATATTCTACGCGCGCCATATTCGACTTGGCAAGTGGATTAAGCCGAGGAGGTATGTGAACTCTTCCTATCCTCTTAAGCATGATTATTATGAAATATATAGTACGGTATACGTATGTGTGTTAAATGAATTTGGTTTCATTTTGATGTCCTTGACTTGACTTCTAAATCGTAAGAGCCTTGAATTATTCTAAAAAGTTGTGAATCATTATTCGGAAAGAAAGTGATACTTGGTTTTAAAAAAATAAGTTTTTTGGTTTTCCAAAAGAGTGTGATGGTTTTGAATTGCTTAAAACATAAGTGTTATAATAGCTTTATGGGAAGTTAGTTATAACGACTTTAGGAGGATAAAAAAACAGTTTACTTACTTGATTTTAAAAGCCTTATAATGATTTTCTGAAGATGTAGTAACTTGGTTTGATAAGTAAACGTGTTATGATACTACGGGTATTAGTGTTTTGAGACTTCTGTGTTAAAGGGGTTTCTTACTTTGCCTATGTTGTTTATGATGGCCGGTTGCGTTTGTATTATATCACTTAAACCCTGGCCATGTTACGTTGTTCATATTCCGCGGGTTTGCTCCCCCCGCTGCGAGGAGTACCTCATGCGGGCCCAAGGGGCTCATGCGGGACGGGTCCTATGCAAGGAATACCCTCATGCGAGTCCAAGGGGCTCATGCGGGACAGGGTCCTATGTATTACATCGGGTTTTCTTCCCCCGATGCGAGGAGTACCTCATGCGGGTCCACACGACCTATGTGGACTAAGAGAGTCCAGGTTTAGGATTTGTACAATGATACTATGGGCGAATGGCCCTAGTTCGATCATTGGCTGCCTATTCAGAACCGGCCAGGTTACACTTATTTACTCTCGTATATACTATGGCACTGTGTACTGTTAATTGGTTTTTTATACATGTCTGTGGATTTGTTTTTGGATTATTGTGATTTCATTACAGTACTTTCAGTTTCACATACTTGGTACATGTTGTACTGACCTCCTTAGGGGTACACCGGTTGTTGATCCTCGCTCATAGGATCACAGTTCTGCGTTTTGGGAAGCTCCGTTTCTCCGGAGGCTTATCTTGTGGTATGGTTCCCTGTCATTGTAAGTACATGCACATTCAGGGGTATGGCGGGGCCCTGTCCCGTCATAGTTGTTATGTCAAAACTCTTAGAGGTCTGTAGTCCTGTTGTGAGTTGGGTTTGTAAAGGATATAATTGTTCGGGCTATTGATATTTATATATATATGCTGAAAGGCGACCTTATCGGTTAGCCTGTTTCATATTCTACATTGTTCCATGTCTATAAGTTTATTCCGCTGATTTTCTCTGATGTATACCTTCTAGGGTGCCCGGGTAAGGCACCAGTTACGGGCCCGAGGTCGGGTCGTGACAAAAGTGGTATCAGAGCAGTTAGTCCTCGGAAAGTGTCTACAGACCGTATCTAGTAGAGTCTTGATTATCGGCGTGTTGTGCACCACACCTATAATCAGGAGGCTACAAGATATTTAGGATTGGTTTCCATTCTTCTCACTCTGAGATCGTGCAATAGAGTTGTGCTATAGGTTGGACTCCTCTAACATATTCGTATATACCAGTTATGCCTCCACGCAAGGCAACCGCGGCCCAGAAGGGCAAGGAAGCAGAGGGAGCTGCTAGTGGGACTCAGAGGGTTACTAGGGCACAAGCCCAGTCATTGCCTGAGATAGTACTTCAGACGGCAAGTTCTACGACGCCGCCAGTCCCAGAAGAGTTTAGAGCAGCAGCAGTATCTACTGAGGCCACGCAGACTGAGCCTCCACCCACGCGGCAGAGCGTAAGATATGAGTTACAAAGAGATGGACCAGTTACTAGCTAGGATCGTGGCGAGGCATGAGGACAGACAGGAACCGGTGGTTCCGGTAGTACCAGTGGTGCACCCCGAACCCCGGGCTCATGACTGGTGCCCTACCTGGGCACCCTTCTACCTAAATGACACAAGTAAACCGCGGAACTAAATAACACATCGTCATTTTTTTTTTAAATCAACGAACATGCAAAGGCAAAGCCGACAAGGCTGCCATATATATATATAATCAAAAAGCACTACACTGTACACGAGTCCAATCCCACATATGAATACATACCTCTAAGAGTTTTACTGAACTATGACGGGACAAGGCCCCGCCGTACCTATAATCGTACATAAAGCTCAGAATGAAGGATCTATACCAAAATGATAAGCTCCCGAACAAATGAAGTTGTCCAAAAACTCTGAGCAAGGGTCCTACACTTGCAGATCACCAAACTACGTACCTAAACCTGCGACATGAACGCAGCCCCCCGGAGAAAGGGGGTCAGTACGAAGAATGTACCAAGTATATGAAACAATAAGTACTGTAAAGAAGATCACACAGTCCAAATATAACAGAAAACAAGTATGATAACTCAAAACAACAGCACACTGAACCTTGCAAACATGAGAGTAATGCAATCATCTTTACCTTTTAAGTTATGTTTTTAACAATGAGACTAACTGTTCCACTTTAAGTCATGAACACACTGCACCCTTTCATTAATGAAATCACTATCGTTTCAAAACATGAAGGCCGTGCCAGTGCCAGGGTCATCCACCCTCTGAATTATTATGCAACCTATCATAGGACTATTTCACCTGCATAGGTCATGTGGACCCGCAATGAGCATCGGTACACGATACTCGCATCACAGATAGCTAGTCCATAGATTATATCCTGGGATTTGAACCCGCCCGAGTCTTTCCGACCCGCCGTGAGTGTGTACCACTCACACCATGGGAGCTACTCCATGATATCTCTTGAACCATGTTGCCGACCCTTTATGGAGGGACGCGGAGATGTGGAAATACGACACTTACACGAATGTCTATATGAGCAACCCATATGCAATCAAACCATCTTTGACCCTTATTTATAAAATGAATAAACCTTCATTTTAGCAAACTAAGACAATACCATGTCTTTCCTTTTTACACAAACCAAGACATTACCATGCCTTCCCTTTTAACAAACCAAGACAATTACCATGTCTTTTTTTTAACAAACCAAGACAATTACCATTTAAGCAAGCCAAAGTACTATCAAGACACAATTAGAGTAATTCTCATTTAAGCAAGCCAAAGTACTATCAAGGCACAAATAGAATAATTCTCATTTAAGCAAGCCAAAGTACTATCAAGGCACAAATAGAATAATTCTCATTTAAACAAGCCAAAGTACTATCAAGGCACAAATAGAATAATTCTCATTTAATCAAGCCAAAGTACTACGTACGTCCGCCGCACGTTCTTTATCTTTTCATAAAATCCCAAGGCCCTAGCCTTGCAACATCAAGTTACATATTCTTCAAATTTAGTGGCTTACAATCTTTATACTCTAGTCACTTCTTTTATGTATTACAATGAAGCCAAATTCATTTATGACCCCAAATACACTAACACTCGTAGTATCAAGCCACTTCTATTTTTTTCAAATCAAACTACACCTTTAAAACTTCAATTCAAGGTTTTGAAATCAAGTAGCTTCTACTTTTAAATCCCAAGTAACTCACACCTTTAAAACAAGTTACTTCTCTTTAAATCATGTCATTTCTCCTCTTTTAAATCAATTAAGTAAATCACTCATTTGACTCCCCTAAAGTTGTTATAACTAACTTCCCATAAAGTCATTATAACAACCTTTAGGTTTTGGAACTAAGATACTATCTAAGAGATTAGGAACCACTTCCTTTTTAAGACTCTAAGTACTTCAAGTAAAACAACTTTCACTTTTGAAAATCCAAATATTATCAAGGGAATGGATTATAACAACTTCTAATTTAAACATCCAAAGTACAATCAAGGAAGTATATAGAACAACTTCTATATTAGGCAATCCAAGTACAATCACGGGATAGATCATTTAAGGAGTAGAATTTACTTACTTTACAATAAGGAATCATGCTAGAAGAAGAGGAGATGGTTCACATACCTTTTCGGCTTAATCCACACGCTAAGTCGAATACGCCGCACGTAGAATTGTCAACCTATAATGACCACAACATGACTATCAACTTCTAGTTTCTAACATAGAATGATACTAAGTATAAGGTCTCTTATTCTATGAAAAATTGGGCAGCACTTCCTTTGTTTCTACGTACTTTTCCACCTTTTTCCAAGGCCCAAAATCAACAACCAAATCGTCACATTTGAGGCACAACCAACAGCTAACCAAAGGGGATTACACGCCTAACAGAACGTGTAAAATTCTGCCCCACAATTCATATAAAACAGTCCAATATTTTTAAGGGCATTCGGCCACAACAACAACAAATCCTAAGCCCATCTCCTTAATTTCTTTTCAATCCAAGTTGTTAAGTCTAACATGTCATATAGTCACAACTAGTTGTAACAATAATAATCCCTTATTTAACTAGCATGCGACGATTGTAACTATCGACCAATTTGAATTACAATTTCAAGGGCTAAACAAGCTAGTTTCGGATTTGCTTCCAAATATTCCATAACACTTATCAATCTCCATTATATATCTCATGCTTGCTAATATATATAACTACAACAACATGTAATCTTTAATCACTAAGACGACAAGATTGTTACCTTGATAAGCCCAAAAATAACTCCAAGATTCAAAGTCACTCCTTAGCAACTTAGCTCATTTCCTTCACGCTCCAATCCGCTATTTGAAGCCCTTAGAAGTTCATAAACAACTTTCCTTCAATTTTCAATCAAAACTTATGAAAACAACTTAGGTTTTCATCTTGCGACTCATGTAAAAACGTAGCTTTTCCGGGATCTTTGTATTGAAATATCCTTATAATACCTCTAGGAACCTTGGGTTTAAGTATTGTGAATTATGATCAACAAACGAAAATCTTTTGTGTGGAAAATGGCTCATTGCCGAGAGCTCATCTTCTCTTGCTCAAGATTCTCAATTTTTTTCTAAGTGTGGAGACTTGTATTGCTACTATGATGAATATATAATACAATGTAGGGTCAAGATTAAAACACTTGTGGGGTTTGGATGAAGAAGATTAAAATATCAAGTGTCAAGTGGGCTTATTGACTTGGTCAACAATGTCAAGCCTTGGCTTTCAAGACTTGACAAATTGGCCTTGTCCATTTCGTCCAAGCCCATAGAGTGGGGGGTGACATGTGTCACCCTCCCATTCATCCATAGCGTTTCGTTTTCTCGAAATTTCCATAATTGGTCAAAATATCGGAAACCTCGTGGGCCCCACAAAACGTAAAATTTGTCGGGTGGCCCCCATATATCCAACTCTGAAAATGAAATTTCATAGTTCCGATAAATTCCAACAGTCTCAAATAACAATTTTGAGAACCCAATTCTCATAACGAATAATTTTCCTTCCCGAGGTTCGGAAGATTTTTCCTTTGGGAAACACTTCTTTCTTTCGTTCAAATTTTTAAGTCTTGTGTTCTCACGTCTATTCTCGTATACATGTCATGGAATTACGGGGTGTAACATTATTCTTGTGAAGGAAGTTCATTTCATGGTTTATTTCATTCCAATAGTACAATTTATATACAAGTATACATGGCTACTATTAAGGAAGACTTATCCTAATCATATCCTAATTATCTTTGACAATCCTAATTCCATAATAATGAATATAATTACATCGATATTATTGTTGATGTGATATGATTGAGATAATTATGGATTGGCAGTCCCCTGCGGCCTTAGTGAAAGATTCTCGTATGCTGAGACTATCCCTAAAATCATTAAGAAGTACGCGCGAAAGACCTTTCATGAAATATTGACAATTTGATAACGGGAAGATACATGGAGAACCCGAACTTGTCCACGATCAACATTTTCATGAATAAACAAGATATACATTTCTATGTATTTTGTGTGTTGATGCTGGACAGGGTTACATGATAAGTATATCACACTCACATTATCACAATAAACCGTGGTTACTTTCTTGATCGGACAATAAAGTTCTAAAAGAATATTACGAAGCCAACATGATTCAGAGACCACATTATCAACTCTTCGGTATTCTGCTTTAGCACTAAATCGAGATAGTGTTGGATGTCATTTCGATGACCATGAAATTAGGTTATCGCCTAGAAATACACAATATCCATAGGTGGAACGTCGCGTGTCTGGGCAGCCACTCCAATCAACATATGTATACGATGTGAGTCCGGAACTGGTGGATTTATACAGGTGCAACCCAAAATTAAGAGTACCCTAAACATACCGCATAATTCATTTGAGGGCCCCCATATGCTCATCCATATGTAAACAAACTTGTTGAACTGCATATGATATATTCGGTCTCATGAAGGTGAGATACTGCAATGTCGCTACTAAGCTACTGTAATGTGTTGGATCATTGTAGGAAAAACCCGTAGAGTTACTCAATTTTGCCTTGGTATCGACCGATGTGTGTGACAGTTTTTAAGAGGTTATACACGCTTTGTCGATGATCTCCTCAGCGTATTTCTTTTGACAAAGAAATAGACCACCACCATATCGAGTTACAACAATGCCCAAAAAATAGTTTAAAGGGCTCAAATCTTTCATAGCCAATTCTGAAGCAAGGAAGGAATAGTTAACTTGCAAAGTGACTCAGATGACATTGTGAGAATGATGTCATCCACATAGAGAACAATGTATGCCATGCCAGTCCCTTTTTTTATAAATGAACAAGGACTGATTGGAAGTGCCATGTCAGAACTAAAGTATTGAGACGAACCATGCAAACCTATTATAACATGCCATGGGTGCTTGTTTTAAACCATATAATAATATTTTCTACAAACAGACATAATCTGGATGGGTCGGATCTCGAAAACCCAAATGTTGGTACATGTAAATCGTTTCCTGTAGGTGACAATGTAGAAATGCATTATTTATGTCCAGCTGATGAATGTACCATGATTTTAACAATGCCAGACTGAGAACAGCCCTGATAGTCGCTAGTTTAACCACTGGGATGAACGTCTCACCATAATCCACGACAACCTTATAAGACATGTCATCACCAACAAAATGAGTTTTATGCCTCGCAAAAGAACCATTAGAATTATTTTTATAATAGAAAACCCACATAGAATGAATTATGTTCATATTATATGGACGGGGCACCAACTCCCACGTCTTATTTTAATACGAGTATCAATTTCGTCTAACATGACAGCTTTCCAATTCGGGTCAGTTAGAGTAACTTTCAGATTTATTAGAATAGGTGATGGTTGGACTGAGGATGTTAAATTAAAATGATGCTTGGGCTAAAAAATTCCATGCATTGCACTGGTTCTAATGGACCGGGATGGGCTAAAACTTGGGATGAGGGCATTAGATTTTTGGAAATTGTGTTGGGCCGAGAAGAATTAACTATTTAGGCTTGGTTTGATGGGCTCACTGGTTGGATTTTTGTAGTGTTGGAGGGCTCCCTTATTTGGGCCAAAAGTGGTGGTGAGGCGGACTGGGCTGATGGAACGGGTGAGGGAGCAGTAGTCTCCCTTAATTGGACTAGCCTAGTCCGAGGATGTTGTTGAACTGATGCAAATTGTTGTCGTAAATAGACCGGTCCAGTCCATTCACTTGGCTTGATCGATGACAAGGATGATGCATTGGGCCTCCTCATTTGGGTTTGTTGAGATGGGTTTTGTAAATGTTATCTCAATATTGGATTCATCCCGTCATCCAAAAAATCATATAAAGGCGGGGAAGATGTGTGAGAGGTAGCAAAGGGGAACGTATACTCATTAAACACAACGTGACGAGAGATGATTATATTCCCATTAGACATATCATAACACTTATAACTCCTATGATTTTGCGGGTATCCCAAAAATACTCACGGGGTGGAACATGCTTAATGTTTATTTATTGTTGGATGGAACAAAAGGTAGCACAAACATTCGAAAGCCGCAAATGTGTGTAGGATGGAATACGATAGTATATCATTTGGGTGGGTGATATGTTTGAGAGTATCTTTCTAGGAAGAATGTTTAAAAGATATGTAATCATTTGAAGGGCATGAGGCCAAAAAGATTGTAGCATGGATGAATGTGCAAGAAGTGTGCACATTAAATTATTGATTGTGTGTATATTACTGGCTTTTCCATTTTGAGAAGACGTATGTGGACATGAGAGACGTAATGACATACCATTTTCGTGGCAAAAATCTTTAAATCGGTATTTACAAATTCCCTCTCATTGTCACATCGAAAACATTTAATGGACTTCTCAAATTGGGTTTGGATAAAGACACTAAATTGTTTAAAAATAGTGGGAACTTGTGATTTTTGCCCAATTTGAAATGTCCATAAAAAATTAATGAAATCATCCAAAATAATCATATAGTACTTATAACCCGCCGAACTCAAAATCGGGGATGTCCACAAATCATTATGCAATATATCAAACGACATACTAGTATTTGATGAAGATAAAGAAAAAGGGAATTTAACATACTTCCCGAAAATGCAATACTGACAAACATGGTTTACAATTAATCAATTAATTTTTTCTAAGAGAATTGAACACCAGTGCTCCCGAGTGTCCCAAATGGTTATTCCATAACATAGGAGAATGAGCAGCAAAAGTCGATGAAGTGGTGAATTGGTTGGTGATAGTAGTGGTGATGGGATACAAATTCACTAGTGCTATTACAACTCATTATTGACATCCTCGTATGAAAATACTTCACATAAAACCCAAACAAATCAAAATTAACAGAAACATTGTTGTCAGTAGTGAACCGACATACATGTATCAAATTTTTAATGTGTTTGGGTGCATGAAGGACATTATTCAATTGCAACGGTGGGTGGGGGAGGTTTAATTTGTCAATACCATGAATTGGAAATTCCTGCCCACTGCTAACGATAATATTTTTATTACTACTCATATTAAAATAAGACAAGTTATTACCTTGAAATAACATCATGTGTGAGGTTGCCCCGGTGTCCATGTACCACGAGTCATCGAAAACATTGATACTCATATTGTTCATGACTTTCTCAATATTCGTTGGAGCATAACTCGACAATGATGGTGCATGGGCTGAAAATGCTTGTTGTGGACGACTGCCTAAAATATCAGGCTGCCTGTTTGAAATATTGGGTCGAACCCACTAATTTGTTAGGTATGGGCAGCGTGGGCCCCATTGTTGTGGGTTCCAGGCCCACTGCGGGATCTGACCCCACTGCCCGTTGCCAAAAAAATGGTACGACTGCAAGTGGGTTTGACCATGCTGCTGCCCTCGGCCTCTGCTTCCACCGGAGGTGTTTCCACCGCTCCGGCCCCACCCTCTTACACCATTATTTTTACCTTTATTGTTGTTGCGATTTTGACCCATTTTTTATCCATTATTGTTGCAATTTGAAGCCCTTCCTGAACCAAAATTGTGTGGGTTAAAATCATTTGTATACATTGGTGGAAATAAGGGCGGCGCCGACACTATTTGTCGTCGCCGCCTCCTATTTCACCTTTCGAGTTTCTTCAAGAATCAACCTCGAACGGGCTTCATAGAATGGTGGTAAGGAATTGCTTTGTTGAATGAACGTAGCCACACCATAAAATTGTTCATTCAATCCTGCAATCAATTGAAGAACTAACCTTTGATTTGTCACCGACACACCAACATTTGAGAGTTGATTGTCACCGACACACCAACATTTGAGAGTTGATCGGTAAGCATTTTCAACTCTTGACAATATGTGGAAATGTTTGAAAAATCATCCAATTTAACATTGGTGAATTAGTTTTCAAGATATACTGCCCTAGAAATTTTATTATCATGAAAAATATTTTGCAAACGTTCCCAAGCTTGATGGGTCGTAGAATCCGATTCTAAAATTGTCACGACCCGACCTCGGGCCCGCGACTGGTGCCTTACCCCGGGCACCCTAGTGATACAACATCAGAGAAAATCAGCGGAAATAAAAACTTAGACATGAAACAAGATATAAAATAAGAAACAAGCTAACCAAAACGGTCACCTTTCTGCATATATATCAAAATCTGAACAGTTACATCCTTTACAAGCCCAACTCACAACAGTACTACAGACCTCTAAGAGTTTACAACAACTATGACGGGACAGAGCCCCGTCATACCCCTGAATGTACAAGAACCTATAATCTCAGGGAGTCATACCAAAAGATAAGCCTCCGGAGAAACGGAGCTTCCCAAAACGCAGAACTGTGATCCTATGAGCGAGGATCAACAACCGGTTTACCTCTACCTGTGGCATGAACGCAGCCCCCCGAAGGAAGTCAGTACAACAGGTACCAAGTATGTGAAACTGAAAATACTGTAATGAAATCATAACAGTCTATATAAAACAGGACACATGTATGATAACCAAACTACAATACACAATATATAAGAAGTCATGTCATGTCAGGGACTTACGCCCTCAAATTTCTCTCTCAAATATAACCATGGGTCTCACGCCCGCAATATCAATCATGCCCGTGGAGCTCCTTCCTCACTTCCGGCAGTCTATGACATAAATCATAATCATGTGACGCGCCCGTGGCATCCTACCTCACTATCGGCGTACACATATACAATACATATATATATCTCATGCCCGTGGAATCCTCCATCACTGCCGGTAGCCGTAAGTGTAACATATAACCATGTGACACGTCTGTGGCATCCTACCTCACTGTCGGCGTACACATATATATATCTCCTGCCCGTGGAATCCTCCATCACTGCCGGCAGCCGTAGGTGTAACATATAACCACGTGACACGCCCGTGGCATCCTACCTCACTGTCGGCGTACACATATACAATACATATATATATATAACATGCCCGTGACATCCCTCATCATGGGTACATGTCTTCATGGGGAGCTAGTCCATGGAGTAATAATCGTATATAACATGCCCCCGGAATCCCTCATCGGTGTAGACATGTCTTCATGGGGAGCTAGTCCATGGAGTAATAATCGTATATAACATGCCCCCGGAATCCCTCATCGGTGTAGACATGTCTTCATGGGGAGCTAGCCCATGGAGTAATAATAATGGCCACATGCCCCCGGAATCCCTCATCGGTGTAGACATGTCCATGTAACAATAACAATGGAAGCATACCCGTGGAATCCTCCGTCACTGCCGGTACGTCCAACTAATTTCACAACAAGTCAGCCGGCCCTCCATCGAGAGACGCGGTGGCATAGAAATACAATACTTGCACAACAAAGGCTATCACAACTAGCATAGGCAAGTTCAACATACTTTTAGACTTTCATTAACATGTAAATTGATTCACCATTTTTATAAACTCAAAGTACTCCCATTTATTGCCAACAATCCGGGTTTTAACCCTAAAGTACTACATACTTTCATTCTTTCAAAAAGACCTGTCTTTACGTAAAAGCCATACGATACTAATACTCGTAGTATCAAAACAGAGTAACTATCATTTTAAGTAAACCAAAACAGTTTCTGTACCTTCCTTTTAAACAAAAACACTTCTCCTTTCAAAGGTCAAGTAACAATATACTTCTCAAAATAGTTTAAGCTTCATAACTTCAAATTCTCAAGTCTCTTCTCTTTTAGAAATCAAGTTTCTTACTTTGGAAATCAAGAAAATCAATACCTGTTTATAATGATCTTATTAAAGCAGCCATGATCTAGAAAATGTAATACAATTTTGTCTTATCTTAGCTTCTATGCAGATGGAGGAATTCTACTCATTTTAATTTAATTGATTGCCAATACATTTTCAGTACATCCGGCGACGCGACCCTGCATCCGGCGCCGTGGCGCTGTGGCACCTGACTGAAAACACTTTCCTCTTCGTCTGCCCACTGAACTTGTAACCTCCATAACTTCCTACTCCGATGTCCTATCGACGAGCGGTTTGTTGCGTTGGAAACTAGACTCAATGAAATTCATAATGGGCTATTGAAACACCTAAAAACTCCTTATGAACTAGGAGATATACCGCTCCAAAGTTGACTAAAAAACTGTCAAAAAACATTCTGTCAACTTATCTTTCCAATTTCAATTCTTATTTCCTTTCGTATGTTCTCAATACAAGACCTGGAATTTTGGAGTGTAACAAAAATGACGTGCAAAAGGTCATTAGAAATTGTGCCATAAATCTATTGAAGGACTATATCATATAAGCGAGACCATAAATTTGTGTCAACAACGGTGGTTTCCGATAAAGACTTTGTAGGAATAATATGGTCTATTACTTCGTATGCTCGACAGTGGATTTTAAATAACTCCGCCCAAGAAGAGTATTGCCATTTTTTCATTTCAAGAGTTATTGGAACAAAGTTTTTGATGTTATTTACGGGAAGAGTTGGATGGAATTTATGTTTGTCGGCCATTGTCACTCAAGAAATTCAAGAAAATGAGAAGAGAAAGGATATTTTAGTGTATAGAGGGAGATGGATGATGAACCCTAATTAGGGTTTGGAAGGAAGAAGCCGAGAAGGGTAGATGAGGGTGGGTATTTTTCGTCTTAGGTAGTGTTTACGGTTTGGGAAAATGCTAGTTAGGGTTAGGGTTTGAGTGGCTGAAAACAAGGTGGTTTTTCGGCTAGGGTACCGACGGTTTAGGGCAAGGAAATTGGGGAGGTTATTTTGTGGCTCTTGATACCATGAAGGAAGTTCATTCTATGGTTTATTTCATTCCAATAGTACAATTTATATACAAGTATACATGACTACTATTAAGGAAGACTTATCCTAATCATATCCAAATTATCCTAATCATATTCTTATTATCTTTGACAATCCTAATTCTATAATAATGAATATAATTACATTGATATGATTTTTGATGTGATATGATTGAGATAATTATGGATTAAATCTATAATTATCTTAACAACTTGCATAGTTAAATTTCGTTTAGATGTGATCTTGCTGCTCTCTGTTTCATTTAGAGATGTTCTTTAGTTTTGTGGTCAATGTAAGTTTTTATTTTTTGTTCAAGTATGCCTATGTTTTCAATAAACAATATGGTTTTGTCTTGAGTGCTATGCGTTTCTGGGAAAATAAAAGCGAGAATAGTTTAAAGTTTTCTTTTTGAATATTATACATAGTTATTCGAAGGTTGCGTTTGAATGAGAATCGAATTTAACAGTTCTGAAGAATTTCTAAATAGACCAGATACATTTGGGGAAGGTATTTTTATTTCAAAAGTAGTTGAAGAACCAAATGTGTATCATTTACAAAGGTGTATTATAAGATATTGGAATAGTTTCCCTTAGAGATTTCTTTCATTAATCACAATATATATAGTTGTACAAATGTGATTTCTATTACAGTAAGAATCCTAAGTTACCTTAAATACATAAAAATAATAATTATAATATATATTGTGAATACTTAGAGAATATTCGCTAATACTACCCCTCAGACGGAGCGGGAGGAGGCCGAACGCTAAGGCTAGATATGAAGTATATGAATAACTGTATGGGAAGCCCTTTTGTGAAGATATCTGCATACTGATAGGAGGATGGTACATGCAATATTTTGACTTGACCAAGTGCTACCTTCCATCGTACAAAGTGAATATCCATCTCAATATGCTTGGTTCGATGATGTTGGACTAGATTGTGAGACATATATATGGAAGATATATTATCACAGCAGACTATAGACACTTTACGCGGTGGACAATGGAGCTCCAAAAGAAGATTTCAGAGCCAACAGACCTCATCAACTACATTAGCCACGCCTCTGTACTCTGCTTCTGCACTCGAGCGGGATAACGTGGCTTGCCGCTTGGTAGACCATGAAATGAGATTATCTCCTAGAAATACACAATAGCCGGAAGTAGATCGTCGCGTGTTCGGGTATCCTGTCCAATCAACATCGGTGTAAGAGAGTAGTCTGGATGGAGCAGAAGGGTAAAGATGCAACCCATAGTCATGTGTGCCCTTAATGTATCTGATAATATGCTTAAGGGAAGCAAAATGGGGTTCCCTAGGGGTAGGCATGAACAGACACACCTGCTGAACAACATAATCAATGTCATGCCTTGTAAATATGAGATACTGGAGTGCATCTGCAAGACTCCGATACAAGGTGGGATAAAAAACAGGAGTACCGTCAGTAGCACTGAGCTTGGATTTCGAATCAACCGGAGTAGACATAACTTTGCAATTCCACATCTTAGCCCTGTACATAATTTCTTCTGCATACTTGCGCTTACTCAGGAACATATTATATGCAGATCTAGTCACTGATATACCCAAGAAGTAACTCAGTTTGCCCAAATCAGTCATGGCAAATTCAGTTTTAAGTAGAGCAATAATTTCATTTTTCAATTGGTCCGAGGAGGCAATGAGAACAATGTCATACACATATAATAGTAAGTAATCAATGCCACTACCATGATGAAAAATGAACATAGATGTATCACACCTGCTACATATAAATCCAATCTACATATATACCCAGCAAAGCGGTCGTACCAAGCACGGGTGCCAGTTTTAGGCCATAAAATGACTTCCTGAGACGACAAACATACTGAGGGACTGCAGGATGAACAAACCCTGATAGCTGATGCATATACACAATTTCTTTCAAATCCCCATGAATAAATACGTTCTTGACATCCAGCTGATGAATCAACCACTACTTACCCATAGCAATACTAAGAACAATACGAATTGTAGCCACTTTAACAACCGGGATAAAAGTCTCACCACAATCAATGACCTCCTTCTTATTGGTACAATTTGCCATAAGTTCTTGCCTTATACCACTCCAAGTCACCACTGTCTCTGAATTTGTGACGAAATAGCCACATGCATCAGATCACATTCACCCCATCCGGTCTAGGTACCAAATCCCAAGTATGTTGCTTGGTTAAAACATTGAATTCTTCATGCATGGCCGCATTCCAATTGGGGTCCAGTTTGGCTAATTTTGGGTTTTTGGGAATGGGTGAAAGTGTTTGAGTAGCCAGGTTAAAGTGGCAATTGGGTTTGAAAATCCGTGCTTTGCACGAGTTTCCATGGAACGGGTGGTTAGTGGTGCAAAATGGGTTTGCTGGAGTGTGGGATCTGTTGTATCGGGACTGGGCGATGATATTTAGGTCGATGTAGATGTCGAAAATGTCACGACCCGAGCCGACGGGCCGCGACTAGTACCCTACCTGGGCACCCTTATACCCACACATCACATATAACCAGCGGAAGCTTAAGAAAAACTCATATTATAAAAACAGGCAAGCCGACAAGGCTGCCACTGTATACAGAATTTTCCAAAATGAGTTACTACATATACAACTCACATGTATCCAAATACACATTTACCACCCACACCTGTCTACAGACCTCTAAGAGTTTGATAATAAAATGTGATGGGACAAAGCCCCGTCGTACCCCTGAATATACATAAGTCTGTACCAAAATGACAAGCTCCGGAACAATGGAGCTATCCCAAAAGCTGAGCAAAGATCCTAAGCTCGAGGAACATCAAACTGAGTACCTATACCTGCGGGCATGAATGCAGCCCCCTGGAGAAGGGGTCAGTACAACAATGTACCAAGTATGTAAACATAAAGTACAGTAAATAAGATCATAATTGTACAAAATATGACATGGAAAAGTATGATAATCATCATACCAGATCCAACCTTGCCATATAAAATAAGAGTCAATTGTACCTTGTACAAATAGAGAGTCTACTGTACCCTTTAAAAACAGATAGTCAATTGTGCCCTTTTAAAGCATATGTGAGAGTCATATTCTGTCATGGGTATCAATACCCGCCTCATGGAAGCATGCCCATGGAATCATATATTGTCATAGGTATCTATACTCGCATCATGGAAGCATGCTCATGGAATCATATACATATAAACATTACCGGCCCTTTAGCGAGGGACTCGGTGAACAAGTGCTAGGATCTGCGCACGACTGTCATCAGTATCTATACTCGCATCATGGATACATGTCCATGGAATCATATACATATAAACATTGCCGACCCTTTAGCGAGGGACTCGGTGAACATTTCCGACCCATTTTGGGACCGGTGAAATCATATAAACATTGTCGGCTCATTGTGGGACTCGGTGGAATGGAATAATAACACTTGCACGAATAGCTATCATGAGCAACCTTGTGTAATTTAAATCATCATTTGACTCTCAATAAAATCTTTAAAATGAACTTTCATTTTAGAAAAACCAAGGCACTATCATGTCATGTATCCTTTCGAAACCATCATTTGGAAAATCAAGGCACTATGTATCATGTATCATTTAAAATCATCATTTGGAAAACCCAAGGCACTATATGTCATGTATCATTAAAGATTAAGATCCAATAAAACTATATACGTCCGCCGTAAACTCACTTTATAAAACTCAATTTTCATTTTAAAAAAACCAAAGTACTATCATATCATTAAGGATTAGGATCCAATAGAACTATGTACGTCCGTCGTACACTTACTTCATATAAACATGGCAAAAAAAGAAAGGATAGTTCAAATACCTTATCGGCTATACCAACACGACAAGTAGAATACGCCTCAAGTAGTACTTCAACCTATAATAACGATACCACATCTATCAACTTCATGCTTACTAGTGTAGGTCATATACCAAGTAATGGTTCTCTTTTCATATAAAAATTGGACAACACTTCCCCTATTTATACACATATCCACAACTTCCATACGGGGCCAATAACATCAATAACCAAGCACCAATTAAGGGCACAACCAAACAACAACAAGGGGATTTACACACCCATTTATCATGTAAATTCAGCCTTTTAATCCATATTAAAACAGTCCACAAAAATAGTTCATATTCCAACAACAACGAGGGTAGAATGTGAAGCTTTTCTACACCTTTCTACACCCTTATTCCTTTAGGACTTACATTAGTAATTACCACATTTAAACATGCATAATGATAACTGAATTTTCAGCATTTTAACACCACAAAACATTCCCTAAAACAACAAAACAACATCCCACAGTTTCATGCAGTTTCGGCCAACAAGACTTAATATCAAAGCCCTTCATAACTCCTTAAGATCCAAGTCATATTTCAACACTTTTATATAAACAGTTTCAACTTTCAATAACAAGATTTCCTTCAATTAATAACATGTAATAGGTGACGATAACAACAACAATAACCAACGAATCCAATATACTAAAACTGTCCAAAATCGGCTAGCATGCCAAAACTGTCTCATGCACTTCTTATTCTCCATTTCATTTAACACAAGTTCATCCCTTAACTATAACGACATCTAATTTCTAATTACTTCAGGAGGAAGAAGAAATCTTACCTTCACTTTAGCCAAAAACAGTCAACTAGTTCTCGGCCAACCACTTCTCTTTTGCACCACATCTTCACGTTACAATAACACACATGTATCCTCTACAAGCTTGTACCATCTTACTTTCTTGTTTTTCTTCCAACAAGTTCATCTCCAAGCTTAGGGTTTCAAGACAATTTTCAAGCCAAAATCGTGACCACTGTTTGGTGTATTAACCTTGGCTTAGAACTTAGTTAAAGAGCTTAATTTTGGAAAAGAAACTAATTTGTTCTTCACTTGGCTAAGGGTTTCGAAAACTTGGAGGAGAAGAGAGGTTAAGGAGAATTTGGATGAAGAAGATATTTGTGGACAAAGTCTTGCAAGACTTGTAATATAAAGGTGTATGTAGCACAAGTGGAGGGGGACCCTTGTAGACCCACTTGTCCAGTCTTCACAATAATATCTCTCACACTTAGCCAATCTTGAAATACATATATATAATTAGAGCTTTATTACACAAGTGGGAAGAGACACGTGTGACCCTCTAATTCGCCCATAATTCTCTTCACAAAAATAATTCCAAACTTAGCCCAAAATTCTTAATATTTCGATGGGCCCACAAAATTGTGAAATTTTCGGTGGACCCCATATTATCAATGCCAAGACTTCATAATACAATACTAAGTCCATAAATCCACTGGAAAGAATTTAACTACTAGTTAATAAATTTTCGTCGTCACATTTGTAGTTTCCAAATTTTTCCCATATAAGAAAATGTAAATATACTTTCCTTCCAACATTCAAATCTTATTTCCTTAATTACGTTCTCAATATATTGCCCTGGAATTACGGGGTGTAACATTCTTTGCCCCTTAGAAACATGCGTCCCTGAATTTTCATAATATGTCTCAAGCTATACAAACTTCGGCATAGTTTCCTTTAACCAAACCTATCAACCTATACTTGTTAGTTTCAAAGACCATCGCTCGCGCGTCGGCGCAAATTCTGCGATTCTCGAAGTTTCAAGACCGCGTCCTCGTTTCTTTAATCACGCGGCTCAAATTCACAACACGCATTTATCACTTAATCTCTTCTTTTTCTACAAGTTCCAACAATACTCAGCAATCCCAAAGATGCCTCACATGGACACCATATAACACATAGTCATTCATCAATCAAAATAGTCAAATAGGGATTGGAATTACCTGTAGGCATCGGGAACAAGTGAGGATGCTTTCTCTTCATCTCATATTTTGCTTCCCACGTCATCTCTTCCCTACTATTGTTCCGCCATAATACCTTGACGGAAGACACATCCTTAGTCCATAAACTTCTAACTTGGCGATCAAGTATGACTATAGGACTCTCCTCATAAGACAATTTCTCCGTCACCTGGACATCATCTACTGGGAAGACTCTAGAAGGGTTACCAATACACTTACGCAACATCGATACATGAAAAACTGGATGTACCGCATCCAAAGAAGATGGTAGATCCAACTCATAGGCAAACTTTCCTACCCTACGAATAACCTGATAAGGTCCAATGTATCTCGGCTAAGCTTCCCCTTCTTACCGAACTTCATCACCCCCTTCATGGGTGATACCTTCAAGAATACCCAATCATCAAGCTGAAACTCTAAGTGTCAACGTCGATTATCTGCATATGACTTCTATCGACTCTGGGCTGTTAATAATCTCTCCTGGATAAGCTTCACCTTATCCACAACTTGTTGAATCATGTTTGGGTCAAGTAACTTGGTCTCGCCCACATCAACTAACCAATATGTGACCTACACTTCCTCTCATAAGGCCTCGTATGGGGTCATCTGAATACTAGAATAGTAGCTGGAATTTCTTATATTAGTAGTATCTCAATCATGAACACTTTATGGTTAATGTCATTGAATCTAAAGTGTGTGTATCATCACAATTAACTCTCATTCATGGGCTGAAATGAATTTTGTTTTTTCATATCTTCTCACTACTCGTAATTATAAACAACTTCAATTCTTTTGACACTTGTTTACTCCTTTTATTACTTATCGTACTCTTCATACTTCCAAAGTATTCTGGTATATATACGTAATCTCAAGCATTGCTCCTGATTCCAATCCTTGACGTTATTATATCCAAACTTGGTCATTATACTTAGATTCAAATTTCTTCACTTGCCTCATGGCTAAGACTTTCTGTTAATGGCGTTTTAGGAAAATATTTCCTTGATCTCTTTAAGCTGTCAACCCATTACTTTATCTATCTCATAGAACTTATGGTCAGTTCAAAAATGCTCCTAGCCATCTGCATTTGCTTGACATTTTATCAGTATTATAATGTCATTATCTATTGACATATATCTTTAATGTCTACCTGATACTTATATCCATAGGCGCCATTGTCCTCTTTTCAACTGTCTAGGTGCTAATCTTGAGCTTTACTCATTGTTACTTCCATTTACACACTTTCTGAAAGGTATGTCTACACATATTGGGGAACCGATACTTCATATATTTAGATCCAATTCACGGTGTTACATGATCTAATGGCTTGTCAAGCTTTCTTGTCTTATCATTATTAGGTCTCTCATCGACCGAGTGCCCATTCGTCTTACCTTTATATTTCCATTTCAAGTTGCCTTGGGGGTATCTTATTTCAAGTATTTCTCATAATATCTTCCTGATTAAGGCAACCTTAATGAGCCCATGAGATGTAGCAAGCAGTTCCTATAAATGTATTTCAGCTTATTCAAAATCGTACAACAGTTCATAAGGTGCCAACTAACTCATCTTAACTGGATATCAACGTACCACAGAATGTGTATCATTTTGTACTACCAAGTTACAATATCTTAAGAACAACAATTAAAGAAAGCCATAGTTCACAGCAATAACAATAAATGTAGAGAACTTAATAACTCAACCAACAAGATATAACCAACTCATATCATTCCATTCCTACTTATTCATTGTTTTCACATTTCTTACCGCCATTCTTCGACTGTTCCATAGTTACCGTCCTCAATTACCCCCAACACACTATTGTTATCCATAGGTTATGTAGAATTGTAACATATTGCACCACGTAGCCAAAGTCGAAGACCTTACCAGTCCAATCTATATAGCATACCTTAGCTTACTAACCTTGATACATGTAATTCTTCATAATATGCAGTATCTCCCTTTTAGTCCTTAGCACATTGTATTTCCTTTGTAATCAAAGTCACATTCATAAGGTCCTATTGCAGTTCTCTCTAGAATTCTA
Source organism: Przewalskia tangutica (assembly GCA_029844215.1). Classification (NCBI taxonomy): domain Eukaryota; kingdom Viridiplantae; phylum Streptophyta; class Magnoliopsida; order Solanales; family Solanaceae; genus Przewalskia; species Przewalskia tangutica. Next base: position 115,501,498 of record CM056718.1, read on the forward strand.
ATCAGCAAGAGTGTTACACCCCGTAATCGCAGGACATGTTTTAAGAACGTAAGTAAGAACTCACAAATGTTAAGGATTGGAGACTTGTAAAAATTTATCGGAAATTATGAAATTGTCGGAAAAACATTGTGTGGTGTCGAATGGGAGGGCGACACGTGTCACCCCCCCTTAGCTATGCCTTGGACGAAATGGCATGGCCAATATGGTCATTTACCATAAGTCTTCTAAGGCTAAGACTTGCAACTTGTAGCATGAGTTTATTGACTAAAGTCAAAGGTCCCACCTTGGTCTTGATATTTAGCAAGACTACATCTAAACCACCCATGTGTTATTATCATAACCCTCCAAGGTGCTATATATTACTACTAGTAGTGCTAGAGAGAGCCAACACTTAGAAAAAATTGCACAAATTGAAGAACATAGGCAAGGTGCTCTCGGGTTTCTTCAAAAAAAAAAAAGAGAAAATCTTTGTTTGTGATCCATTTAGCTCCCCACTTTAAACCAAGGTTCTTATGTGTATTGTAAGCAAGTCTCAATAGAAACATCTTGGAAAAAGATAGTTTTCGGGTTAGTCGCAAGCAAAAACCTAATGGTCTTTCTAGGTTTTGTTTGGAGATTTGAAGAATAATTGTTGGTGTTGTTCTAAGGGTCTCAACAAGCGGATTGAAGTGTCTTGGAGAGGTTCTAAACTACTAAGGAGCGACTTCGGATTGGAGTTGATTTCATATTCGTGAAGGTATAATCTTGTCTTTTAAAGGTGTTACAAGATTACATATTTATATGGTTGTTGTTAGCTTTGTATGTTGCGAGCATGAAGTTGTTATATTGAAGTTATAAGGATTATGGATTGATTATAGCCTTGGAAATCCGAAATGTAATGTAAGCCATGACTAAGTTGAATTACAATTTAATCGTCGCATGTTACTTACTTAAAGATTATGGTTATTATAATCAAATGCGACTTGATATCATGTTATGCTACCAATATGGTTTGAAATGGAAATTGGATAGAATTGGTATTGTTGAACTCAAGGTGGCCGAATTTGGACTTGTAGTTTGTATTGTTTGGTTATTCATTTGCATTGGACTACCTTCTATAATTGTGAGCCAATTGGGGCTGTTTGGTTATTGTATTTTCGGCCTTGAAAAGGTGGCAAAGTGAGTAAATACAAAGGAGGTGCTGTCCGATTTTCCGTAGAAATTAGAGACTTAACACTTATAATATTCTACGTTTGAAGTAAGGCTTTAATAGACGTATTGTGAATATTATAGGTTGACATAGTACCAAGGGACTTCGTACTTGGCAAGGGGTTTGACCCGACAAGGTATGTAGAACTTTTCCTATCTTTGAGCATGACTAGTTTCACGTATATAGTACGGTAGACGTACAAGACTTTGACATTCTTTACTTGTTTTATGAAATGCCAAGTCGGGTGAGTTAGGAGATTAACTCACTTCTTTGAGAGTATTAAAGATGTCTTAAGTCTTATTAAAGATAAGGGACTTGAAGAATTTTAAAGTATGTAATACTTTGGTCGTTTTAAAAACGTATAAGTCCCTTGGATAGGAAATTGTACATGACTAAGGTATAAAGTGAATATAACGACTTTATAGAGAGTTGGTTATATTGACTTTATGGAAAGATAAATGACTTGATTTAATGGAAGACAATTCAATTTTAAGGCATCAATTGCCTAAGGTTTTATAAGACACGAGTCACTTGATTTAGAAGCCATATTTTATTTCTAAAAGTATTGTGACTTGTCTTGAAAAGAAATTGTCACTTGATACTACGGCTAGTAGTATCTTGGAAGTTTTCTAATGAAATGAGTCATTTTAAAAGAATAGAAGTATGTAGTACTTTGGGTTAAATTCCCGGATTTTCATAAAGACATTTTATTGCCTTAAGTAAACTAAAATGAGAGTGTACATGAACAAGAATAGTAAGAAGTTAGGGGATTTCTTAACTTGCTTATATATTGTATGATAAGCCGACAGAGCTTATGTTATGTGTGATAGCCGGATTTGGGCTAGGGATATATTATTCGCCATGGTCATTCCCGATTGTGGCATTGTATATTTCCGTGGATTTGCTAACCACGATGCGAGGAATACCTCATGCAAGTCCGTAAGGGCTTATCGCGGTGAAATAGTCCCGTGCGGGCGTCCAAATTTATGCGAGAATACCTCACGCGAGTCCGTAAGGGCTTATGCGGGTGAAATAGTCCCGTGCGAGGAATACCTCACGCAGTCCACCGACCTATCGCGGGTGAAATAGTCTCAGGAGTAGGATTCCAATCCTATTTTTCGTAAGTATACACCTATTTATACTCTCATTGTTAGTAAGGCACTGAGTACTGGAATTTTGTTAGCATACATGTCTCCGGCTTTCTTTTAAACTTATGTTGTAATTACAGTACTTTCCAGTTTTGCATACTTAGTACATATCAGTTGACCCTTCTGGGCTGCGTTCATGCCGCAGAAAGTGGTAAGGTGTCATGATCCACATTCTTAGGATCACTTATCGGACGTCGAAGCTCCATCCTCCGAGGCTTGTCTTTCTTTTGGTACGCCTTATCCACGATGTTGTAGATTATGTACATTCGTGGTATGGCGGCCCGCCCCGCCACTTGTTATTCCTAGAGGTATGTATTCACCATGTGGTGGGCTATAAGAACTGTGTTGTAAAGTTGTACTTTTGACCTTGTTTATATTATGGAAGGCGGCCTTATCGGCTAGCCTGTGTTGTTATATTATTTACACATGTGTTTATGTTTTTTATGTCCCGCTGCTATTCTTTGACGTATACTGGCGGGGTGCCCGTGTAGGCACGATCGCGGCCGGGTCGGTCGTGACAAAAGTGGTATCGAGCGATTAGTCCTCGGAAAGTGTCTACGCACCGTGTCTAGTAAGTCTTGATTATCGGTGTGTTGTGCACCACATCTATAATCGTGAGGCTACATGACATTTAGGATTGGTTTCCATTCTTCTCTCTCTGAGATCGTGCAGTAGAGCTGTCTTATTAGGTTGAATCCTCTCTGACCTCTTCTTATGAAACAGCTATGCCTCCACGGAAAGCTACCAGGGCCCAGAAGGGCAAGACAGCAGCAGGAGCTGCTAGCGGTACTCAGAGGGTTACACGGACTCGAGCACGCACTATGCACGAGGTAGTAAGCGGTCGGCGAGTTCAGCCACGCTGCGCTTTAGAAAGCGAGAGCGGCGAGCTCCAGAGGTTCGTACGAGCCTCAGCCCACGGCCACCACGAGTATAGAGACTACGGGAACGATTCGATTGTTGACCAAGATAGTAGTCGAGCGCAAACGAGAGAGTGCAAACACCCAGAGCCGAAGCCATGGATTAGGGATTTTCTGGGATGTCACCCACCGGAGTGTTCTGGTTCGAGGTCTGATGAGGATCCGCAGGAGTTCGTTCGACAGCTACAGCGGACCCTGCAGGTCCTTAGGGCTTCAGAGACAGAGTCTGTTACACTAGCCTCTTACCGGTTGCGCGATATTGCGTTGAACTGGTTTGAGTCGTGGTTGCTTTCGAGAGGTGATGATGCTCTTCCAGCTGTTTGGGAGGAGTTTACAGAGGCCTTTATGGATCACTTTCTACCTCCCGAGATGAGGAGAGCCCGGGTAGACAGATTTTTGACCTTGCGGCAGAACGGGAGGACTGTTAGGGAGTACAGCCTGGAGTTTGACTCCTTGGCCAGGCATGCTCACACTATTGTAGCTAGCATGGCGGATAGAGTTCATCGTTATGTGATGGGGCTAGACCGTCATATGATGATTACGATGTTTGGGGTGGCTCTTCACCGTATGGACATTGCTAGGATGCAGCCTATGCTCGTGGATAGAGGATAGAGAAAGGGAGGACCAGATTGACGCAGGCCAGCCCAAGAAGGCCATGACATCGTGGTCTCGGGGCGATTATCGAGGCGACAGCCTCGGCAGACTAGGTCCACTTTCCACCAAAGACAGAGTGCTCCGTCACGGTTTTCTGGCAGGAGGTCCGATCAGCAGGTCGATCGAGAGCAGTCGTGGCTCCGTGTCTTGAGTTTCAGGGAGGCAGAGATCCTCGCCGATCGAGACCACCCACAGCTCGGTGTGCTCGATGCGGCAGATCTCACCCAGGCGAGTGTCGTGTTCCTGCAGGAGGTTGTTACTCTTGTGGCCAGCTGGGCCATTTGAAGAGAGATTGTCCGTCTAGAGGCAGCATGGGTGGTACAAAGACACCGACGGATCGATTCTGGGTCTTCTCCTTCGTGGTTATGCGCCCGAGGCGTGGTACTCACGGACGAGGCAGCCGCGAGGGCGTGGTGGTGGTTCCAGTTCTAGCGGTCCCCAGAACCGCATATATTCTCTAGCCAGCCGCCAGGATCAGGAGGCTTCCCCTGACGTCGTCACAGGTACATTACTGATTTCAGGCTGTGATGTTTATGCATTGATAGATCCAGGTTCTACCTTGTCCTACGTGTCCCCTCTTATTGCGGGTAGAATCGGGATAGAGCCGGTGTCGATAGAGCCGTTTGAGGTAGCTACGCCAGTGGGTGATTCGGTGTTAGCTGAGCGGGTGTATAGAGGTTGTCCGGTATTTATTTACAGTCGCCGACTTGCGCAGACTTGATAGAGCCGAGATGACAGATTTTGATGTCATTATGGGTATGGATGGTTGGCTTCTTGTTATGCCAACGTTGACCGTAGGACGAGTTGGTTCGATTTCTGGCGAGCCGATTATCGAGTGGAGGGCAACACAAAGACGCCGGCGGTAGGTTTATTTCTTACCTCAAGGCTAGGAAGATGGTGCAGAAGGGGTACATCTATCATTTGGTCCGGGTATTCGATCAGGTGAGGTGCGATTCTTGATCGATGCGGTGGTTAGGAGTTTCGAGTATTCCCAGATGATCTTCCGGGTATCCCTCCTGAGAGGGAGATCGAGTTTTGTATTGACACGTTGCCAGACACTCGACCTAATTCCATTCCGCCTTACAGGATGGCACCTGCGGAGTTGAGGGAGCTGAAAGATTTGCTGGAGAAAGGATTTATCAGGCCTAGTGTATCTCCCTGGGGAGCGCCGATGTTGTTTGTGAAGAAGAAGGATGGGACGCTGCGTATGTGTGTTGACTACAGGCAGCTGAATAAGGTAACCATTAAGAATAGGTACCCTCCCGTGATTGATGATTTGTTTGACCGGGTGGTGCGAGGTGTTTCTCAAAGATAGACTGCGATGCAGTTATCATCGAGTTCGAGTTCGAGAGGCGATATCCCAAAGATCGCATTCGGGACCGGTATGGGCACTATGAGTTCAGGGTTATGTCTTTCGGTTTGACCAACGCTCCAGCGGTATTTATGGATTTGATGAACCGGGTGTTCAAGTCATTCTTGGATACATTTGTGATTGTATTCATTGATGATATCCTGGTTTATTCGCGGACAGAGCAGGAGCATGCAGATCACTTGAGGACGGTACTTGGGATTCTCGGGCCGATTATTCGCCAAGTTCTCCAAGTGTGAGTTTTGGTTGGCCTCGATGGCATTCCCGGGCATATTATTGGGCTGATGGTGTTCGCGTGGATACGGCAAAGATTGAGGCGATCAGTCTTGGCCGAGACCTACTACTCACCGAGTGCGCAGATTTCTTAGGATCGCAGTTATTATCGCAGGTTTGTGGAGCAGTTTGCTTCGATTTCAGCACCGTTGACTAGGCTGACTCAGAATGCAGCCAAGTTTCAGTGGACAGAGGCTTGCGAGAAGGGTTTCCAGTTGTTGAAGGAAATGTTGACTACAGCTCCATTTCTTACTCTTCCGGAGGGGTTAGATGGGTACGTGATCTATTGTGATGCCTCGGGTATCGGGCTAGGGTGTGTTTTGATGCAGCACGGCAAGGTTATAGCCTATGCTTCCCGGCGATTCTGAAGCATGAGGAATTACCCTACCCATGAATTAGAGTTGGCCGCAGTTATTCATGCCTTGAAGATTTGGAGACATTATTTGTACGGAGTTCATGTGGATATTTATACAGACCACAAGAGCCTCCAGTATATCTTCAGGCAGAGGGAGTTGAACTTGAGGCAGAGACGGTGGTTAGAGTTACTGAAAGATTATGATGTTGATATTCTATACCATCCGGGGAAGGCCAACGTAGTCTTGATGCCTTGAGTCGTAGATCTACGGGAGCCTATCGAGGTACGCCGAGAGGCAGGACATGGTCCGTCGATCCATCGATTAGCGAGCCTGGGGTTCGATTGATCGATACCGACGATAGTGGGGTACGGGTTCGTGAGGTTGCCGAGTCTTCCATCGTTGATGAGGTGAAGAGGCGACAGTTCGAGGACCCAGTATTGGTACGGTACCGTGATGCAGCTCTTCGGGAGGAGAAGAGTCTATTAGAGGTAGCGCCTGATGGGGTGCTGAGATTTGAGGGCCGGTTGTGTGTTCCCGATGTATCAGGACTTCACACAGATTCTCGTGAGGCACACGCTTCGATATTCTATTCATCCGGTCACCAAGATGTACCATGACCTCGGATGTTTGTATTGGTGGGATGGCACGAAGAGGGCGTGGCGAGTTTTGTTGCACGATGTCCTAATTGCCCGGCAGTCGGTCGAGCACCGCCGCCCATGGATTGTTGCGCCTATTGAGATTCCGACTGGAAGTGGGAGATGATCAACATGGACTTTATTCTGAGGTTACCTCGTACTCGAGGAAATGCGACTCCATTTGGGTTATTGTTGTGGTGTGAAATCCGCCATTTCCTTCCGGTCGGGGCGGCGTTTTGGTGAGGACTATGCGGTATACATCCGAGAGATAGTGAGGCCGCGGTGTCGGTGTCGATTATTTCGATAGGAGCCCGGTTCTACTAACTGGAGATCTTTCCGGAAGGTCTTGGGACACAGTGAGTCTCAAAGACATTTCTTCCTCGGGATCGACGGGCGCAGAGCGCACTATCCGACAACGAGGATATGCTGCGAGCCTGCGTGATAGATTTCAGTGGTAGCTGGGAGGATCATTTGCCTCTTGTGGAGTTTGTTTATAACAACAGCTACCATTTCAGTATACAGATGGCGCCATACGAGGCTTTATATGGGCGGAAATGTAGATCGCCGATTGGTTGGTTCGACGTGGGCGAGGTACAGTTAGTTGGCCCAGACTTGGTACAGCAGGCTGTGGATAAGGTGAAGCTTATCCAGGAGAGACTGTTAGCATCTCAGAGTCGGCAGAAGTCATATGCGGATAATCGGCGTCGGCATTTGGAGTTTCAGGTAGACGATTGGGTCTTCTTGAAGGTGTCACCCATGAAGAGTGTGATGAGATTCGGTAAGAAGGGGAAACTCAGCCCAAGGTACATTGGGCCCTACCAGATCGTCCGTAGAGTGGTACAGGTTGCTTATGAGTTGGATCTGCCATCAGAGTTAGAGGCGGTACATCCGGTCTTCCATGTTTCTATGTTGCGGAAGTGTATCGGAGATCCAGCGAGAGTTTTTCCTACTAGTAAGGTCCAGGTGACAGAGGGGTTATCGTATGAGGAGAGTCCCATAGCGATACTCGATCGCTGTGTCGCGATCATGACGGACGGATGTAGCTTCCGTCAAAGTCCTGTGGAGAAATGATAACCGGGAGGAGATGACTTGGGAAGCGGAGGAGGACATGTTGAGGAGGTATCCTCACTTATTTCCTATACCTTCAGGTATTTCATTTTGCCCTTACTTGTCAGGTTTTAATTGAAGTGTTTCTTTTGCTTAAATGCTTTTATGTGGCCATGAGTGGCATTTTTGGTATGTCGGGGCTGTGAAAGGAAACTAAGTCGCTAATTGTAAGTGTGACTCCGAAAGAACATCCGGGGACGAATGTTTCTAAGGGGGGAAGAATGTTACACCCCGTAATCGCAGGACATGTTTTAAGAACGTAAGTAAGAACTCACAAATGTTAAGGATTGGAGACTTGTAAAAATTTATCGGAAATTATGAAATTGTCGGAAAAACATTGTGTGGTGTCGAATGGGAGGGCGACACGTGTCACCCCCCCTTAGCTATGCCTTGGACGAAATGGCATGGCCAATATGGTCATTTACCATAAGTCTTCTAAGGCTAAGACTTGCAACTTGTAGCATGAGTTTATTGACTAAAGTCAAAGGTCCCACCTTGGTCTTGATATTTAGCAAGACTACATCTAAACCACCCATGTGTTATTATCATAACCCTCCAAGGTGCTATATATTACTACTAGTAGTGCTAGAGAGAGCCAACACTTAGAAAAAATTGCACAAATTGAAGAACATAGGCAAGGTGCTCTCGGGTTTCATCAAAAAAAAAAAGAGAAAATCTTTGTTTGTGATCCATTTAGCTCCCCACTTTAAACCAAGGTTCTTATGTGTATTGTAAGCAAGTCTCAATAGAAACATCTTGGAAAAGATAGTTTTCGTTAGTCGCAAGCAAAAACCTAATGGTCTTTCTAGGTTTTGTTTGGAGATTTGAAGAATAATTGTTGGTGTTGTTCTAAGGGTCTCAACAAGCGGATTGAAGTGTCTTGGAGAGGTTCTAAACTACTAAGGAGCGACTTCGGATTGGAGTTGATTTCATATTCGTGAAGGTATAATCTTGTCTTTTAAAGGTGTTACAAGATTACATATTTATATGGTTGTTGTTAGCTTTGTATGTTGCGAGCATGAAGTTGTTATATTGAAGTTATAAGGATTATGGATTGATTATAGCCTTGGAAATCCGAAATGTAATGTAAGCCATGACTAAGTTGAATTACAATTTAATCGTCGCATGTTACTTACTTAAAGATTATGGTTATTATAATCAAATGCGACTTGATATCATGTTATGCTACCAATATGGTTTGAAATGGAAATTGGATAGAATTGGTATTGTTGAACTCAAGGTGGCCGAATTTGGACTTGTAGTTTGTATTGTTTGGTTATTCATTTGCATTTGACTACCTTCTATAATTGTGAGCCAATTGGGGCTGTTTGGTTATTGTATTTTCGGCCTTGAAAAGGTGGCAAAGTGAGTAAATACAAAGGAGGTGCTGTCCGATTTTCCGTAGAAATTAGAGACTTAACACTTATAATATTCTACGTTTGAAGTAAGGCTTTAATAGACGTATTGTGAATATTATAGGTTGACATAGTACGGGCGGGACTTCAGATTGCAAGGGGTTTGACCCGACAAGGTATGTAGAACTTTTCCTATCTTTGAGCATGACTAGTTTCACGATATAGTACGGTGAGACGTCAAGACTTTGACATTCTTTACTTGTTTTATGAAATGCCAATTCGGGTGAGTTAGGAGATTAACTCACTTCTTTGAGAGTATTAAAGATGTCTTAAGTCTTGTTAAAGATAAGGGACTTGAAGAATTTTAAAGTATGTAATACTTGGGTCGTTTTAAAAACGTATAAGTCCTGGATAGGAAATTGTACATGACTAAGGTATAAAGTGAATATAACGACTTTATGGGAGTTGGTTATATTGACTTTATGGAAAGATAAATGACTTGATTTAATGGAAGGCAATTCGATTTTAAGGCATCAATTGCCTAAGGTTTTATAAGACACGAGTCACTTGATTTAGAAGCCATACTTTATTTCTAAAAGTATTGTGACTTGTCTTGAAAAGAATTGTCACTTGATACTACTACTAGTAGTATCTTGGAAGTTTTCTAATGAAATGAGTCATTTTAAAAGAATAGAAGTACGTAGTACTTTGGGTTAAATTCCCGGATTTTCATAAAGACATTTTAGTGCCTTAAGTAAACTAAAATGAGAGTGTACATGAACAAGAATAGTAAGAAGTTAGGGATTTCTTAACTTGCTTATATATTGTATGATAAGCGATAGAGCTTATGTTATGTGTGATAGCGGATTTGGGCTAGGGATATATTATTCGCCATGGGTCATTCCCGATTGTGGCATTGTATATTTCCGTGGATTTGCTAACCACGATGCGAGGAATACCTCATGCGAGTCCGTAAGGGCTTACTTATGCGGGTGAAATAGTCTCACGCGGCGGGTCCAAATTTATGCGAGGAATACCTCATGCGAGTCCGTAAGGGCTTATGCGGGTGAAATAGTCCCATGCGAGGAATACCTCACGCAGTCCACCGACCTATCGGGTGAAATAGTCCCGGAGTAGGATTCCAATCCTATTTTTCGTTGTAAGTATACACCTATTTATACTCTCATCATTGTTAGTAATCGAGCATCGGAATTTTGTTAGCATACATGTCTCGGCTTTCTTTTAAACTTATGTTGTAATTACGTATTTTCCGCTTTGCATACTTAGTACATATTGTGTCGACTTCTTCCTGGGGCTGCGTTCACGCCGCAGAAAGTGGTAAGGTGTCATGGATCCACATTCTTAGGATCACTTATCGGACGTGAAGCTCCATCCTCCGAGGCTTGTCTTTCTTTTGGTACGATCTTGTCCCCGATGTTGTAGATTATGTACATTCGGGGTATGGCGGGGCCCCGCCGCCACGCTTGTTATTCCAGAGGTCTGTATTCACCTATGTGGTTGGGCTATAAGAACTGTGTTGTAAAGTTGTACTTTTGACCTTGTTTATATTATGGAAGGCGGCCTTATCGGCTAGCCTGTGTTGTTATATTATTTACACATGTGTTTATGTTGTGTATGTCCCGCTGCTATTCTCTGACGTATACCTGAGCAGGGTGCCCAGGTAGGGCACCAGTCGCGGCCCGGGGTCGGGTCGTGACAAAGAGTCACCGTAAAACGTGTGAATCTTTATAACCCACTAAACCTTCCAATATAAATTCCTTCTTTCTATCCCCTTATAATTGCTAGACCAGTTTGCAAGGATACGTTCACCTCATGTGTTCAACATCTGGGAGTAAATCCTCCACTGCATTTCGCAGTCCCTTAAAATTGGTAATACCATTTCCAAACGGCTCAACAACATCAACAACAATCACTAGTGGTTTATACTCAAACCAAGGAATCATCCCAACTAATATACTTCACATATACTATGAACTTTAACCAAGATAAAACATAAAATATTTTACTCAAGAAGGCCTTGTATATCTAAGGGCTCAACGATTATCAAATATTCTAAGAGCCTTAAATATTCCATGTCCCAAGCTTACATTATCTCTCCCCGTATACGGGTAAGATAACTTCTCATAATCTCAAAATCATGTTGTCTTAATCATAACAACCCTATTTACTCCATACGAATATTATTCGTGCATATCACTTAAGCATACAACATAGCTTAATCTAACAACATGGTATGTCATTAAGTCAATTGAACATGATCTTTTAAGAGTCTATCACAATCTCAGACAGCTCATTACGTCCTGAATATTCCAAATTAGCACATATATAAAGCCTTGATGTGGATTCATTACATGGTTTCATACATTCCAAGCAATTACTAAAGCTTAACCAATTCATGATAACCCACAATCACTTCAGACAACACACACATAGCCCTAATAAATATGTTCGTATAGATGCACGTCATTATCATACCAACTATACAACAATTTTACCAACATGTATACAAGGTCCATATATTCCCCTTCTGGGCCGTTGTCATTTCTTTGGAGGCATATCTGCAATCACAATAATACGTTAGGAAGGGACTACCCTAACAACACAGCTCTATCACACAATCTTAGAGTAAGGAAAATATAAACCAATCCTAAATGTACTGTAGCCTCATGTTTATGGGTGTGGTGCACAACACACCGATAACCAAGACTCTACTGCATACGATCTGTAGACATTCCGAGGACTAACTGCTCTGATACCACTTTTGTCATGACCCGAGCCGACGGGTCACGATTGGTACCCTACCTGGGCACCCTTATACCCACATATCACATATAACCAGCGGAAGCTTAAGAAAACGCATATAATAAAAACATGCAAGCCGACAAGGCTGCCACTGTATACATAATTTTCCAAAATGAGTTACAACATATACAACCCACATGTATCCAAATACACATTTACCACCCACACCTGTCTACAGACCTCTAAGAGTTTGATAATGAAATGTGACGGGACAATGCCCCGCCGTACCCCTGAATATACATAAGTCTGTACTAAAATGACAAGCTCCGGAATAATGGAGCTATCCCAAAAGCTGAGCAAAGATCCTAAGCTCGAGGATCATCAAAGTGAGTACAAATACATGCGGGCATGAACGCAGCCCCCGGAGAGGGGGTCAGTACAACAATATACTAAGTATGTAAACATAAAATACAGTAAATAAGATCATAATTGTACAAAAGATGACAGGGACAAGTATGATAATCAACATACCAGATCCAACCTTGCCATATAAAATAAGAGTCAACTATACCTTGTACAAATAGAGAGTCCACTGTACCCTTTAAAAACAGAGAGTCAATTGTGCCCTTTTAAAACAAATGTGATAGTCATATTCTGTCATGGGTATCTATACCCGCCTCATGGAAGCATGCCCATGGAATCATATACTGTCATGAGTATCTATACTCGCATCATGGAAGCATGCCCATGGAATTATATACATATAAACATTGCCGACCCTTTAGCGAGGGACTCGGTGAATAAGTGCTAGGATCTGCGCACGACTGTCATGAGTATCTATACTCGCATCATGGATACATGTCTATGGAATCATATACATATAAATATTGTCAGCCCTTTAGCGAGAGACTCGGTGAACATTACTGACCCATTTTAGGACTCGGTGAAATCATATAAACATTGTCGGCCCATTATGGGACTCGGTGGAATGGAATAATAACACTTACATGAATAGCTATCATGAGCAACCTTGTGCAATTTAAATCATCATTTGACTCTCAATAAAATCTTTAAAATGAACTTTCATTTTAGAAAAACCAAGACACTATCATGTCATGTATCCTTTCGAAACCATCATTTGGAAAATCAAGGCACTATGTATCATGTATCATTTAAAATCATCATTTGGAAAACTCAAGGCACTATATGTCATGTATCATTAAGGATTAAGATCCAATAAAACTATATACATCCGCCGTAAACTCACTTTATAAAACTCAACTTTCATTTTAGAAAAACCAAAGTACTATCATATCATTAAGGATTATGATCCAATAGAACTATGTACGTCCGCCGTACACTTACTTCATATAAACATGCCAAAAGAAGACATGATAGTTCACATACCTTATCGGCTATACCAACACGACAAGTAGGATACACCACATGTAGTACTTCAGCCTATAATAACGATAACACATCTATCAACTTCATGCTTACTAGTGTAGGTCATATACCAAGTAATGGTTCTCTTTTCATATAAAAATCTGGGCAGCACTTACCCTATTTATACACATATCCACAACTTTCATACGAGACCAATAACATCAATAACCAAGCACCAATTAATAGCACAACCAAACAACAACAAGGGGATTACACACCCACTTCTCATGTAAATTCAGCCTCTTAATCTATATTAATACAGTCCACAAAAATAGTTCATATTCCAACAACAACGAGGGTAGAATGTGAAGTCTTTCTACACCTTTCTACACCATTATTCCTTTAGGACTTACATTAGTAATTACCACATTTAAACATGCATAATGATAACTGAATTTTCAGCATTTTAACACCACAAAACAGTCCCTAAAACAGCACAACAACATCCCACAGTTTCAAGCAGTTTCGGCCAACAAGACTTAACACCAAAGCCCTTCATAACTCCTTAAGATCCAAGTCATATTTCAACACTTTTATATAAACAGTTTCAACTTTCAATAACAAGATTTCCTTCAATTAATAACATGTAATAGGTGACGATAACAACAACAATAACCAACGAATCCAATATACTAAAAAATGTCCAAAAATCGTCTAGCATGCCAAAACTGTCTCATGCACTTCTTATTCCCCATTTCATTTAACACAGGTTCATCCCTTAACTATAACGACATGTAACTTCTAATTACTTCAAGAGGAAGAAGAAAGCTTACCTTCACTTTAGCCAAAAACAGTCCACTAGTTCTCAGTCAACCACTTCTCTTTTGCACCACATCTTCACGTTACAATAACACACATGTATCCTCTATAAGCTTGTAACCATCTCACTTTTTAGTTTTTCTTCCAACAAGTTCATCTCCAAGCTTAGGGTTTCAAGACAATTTTCAAGCCAAAACTGTGACCACTGTTTGGTGTATTAACCTTGGCTTAGAACTTAGTTAAGGAGCTTAATCTTGGAAAAGAACCTAATTTGTTCTTCACTTGGCTAAGGGTTTCGAAAACTTGAAGGAAAAGAGAGGTTAATGAGAGTTTGGATGAAGAAGATATTTGTGGACAAAGTCTTGCAATATTTGTAATATAAAGGTGTATGTAGCACAAGTGGAGGGGGAGCCTTGTAGACCCACTTTTCCACTCTTCCCAATAATATCTTCCACACTTAGCCAATATTGCAATACATATATATAATTAGAGCTTTGTTACACAAGTGGGGAGGGACACGTGTCATCCTCTAATTCGCCCATTATTCTCTTAACAAAAATAATTTCATACTTAGCCCAAAATTCTTAATATTTCGATGGGCCCACAAAATTGTGAAATTTTCGGTGGACCCCATATTATCAATGCCAAGACTTTATAATACAATACTAAGTCCATAAATCCACTGGAAAGAATTTAACTACTAGTTAATAAATTTTCGTCGTCACATTTGTAGTATCCAAATTTTTCCCATATAAGAAAATGTAAATATACTTTCCTTCCAACATTCAAATCTTATTTCCTTAATTACATTCTCAATCTATTACCCTAGAATTACGGGTTGTAACAGGAAACACTGTAGATCGGGGTTGTGTTGGGATCAGATCTGGTTGGTTTGTAGACAGATGCAGGCTGTGATGGTTGACTGTGGGGAGTCGAGTCGATAGGCATGTGATCTGGTGACTGTTGGGGACAGGTCAGGTGATAGAGTAGTTGTCGGTGGCGGGACAAAGGAGGAGACACCTGACGGAGTGCCAGAGAGGTGTTCGTGTGATGGAGATCGACGAACACTGGATGGAGTGGACACCAGATGGTTGGGCTCCGATGGGATGACAATGTCGGTGTCGTAAACTGACATCGAAGGTGCTACCGGTGGATGTGACTGGGCAGTGAGATTGTGGTAGTGTAGGGTGCTCACTAGCGATGCGATTTCTGACATCGAGAAACGTATAATCAGTGTTTTTGAATTTTCGGATATTAGAAAAGGGAAAATTGTCTCATCAAAGGTGACATGACGAGAAACAATAATTTTATGTGATGATAAGTCATAACACAAATATCCCATATGGTTGGATGGAAAGCCAACGAATACATACGGTGTAGTTCGGGGAGCCAACTTATGGGGGGGGGGGGGGGTGGAGGTAAGATTGGGGTAGCACAAACAACCGAAAATTCATAAGTGGTCATAAGATAGAATCCTACGGTATAAGATTTCCGTAGGGGTCTTATTTTGGAGAGTGCTAGTGGGTAAAATATTGAGGTATTCTACCATTTTAACAGCATAGGCCCAGAAAGAAGGTGGTAGACAAACATGAAACATGAGGGTATGGACCATGTTATTGATGGTACATATGATTCGTTCAGCCTTGCCATTTTGATGGGAGGTATGGGGACAGGAGAAATGGAACACCATGCCTTATTGTGAGCAGAAATTGTGGAATGCCGAATTATTAAATTCACGTCCATTATCACACTCGAAGGATTTGATAGATTTTTCAAATTGGATTTTAATAAATTTGTGAAACTCAAGAAATTTAGCAAAAACCTCAGATTTGAACTTGAGTGGGTAAATCCAAAGAAAATGTGAAAAATCATCTAATAAAATAAGATAAAATTTGTGACCCAGTGAGCTAACAACCGGAGATGTCCACAAGTCAGCATGAATAATATGAAATGGTGAAACTGTAATACTTAATAAAGACATAAACAGAAGACGAGTATGCTTGCCAAGTGGGCAAGAAAAACAATTTTGGGCAAGTTTTCCATTATTACATTGAATACGCAAATTGTTTCTAAGAAAATTAAAGACATGTTCTCCTGAGAGTCCGAGCCTATTATGCTAGGTTGATGTAGACAGTGTAGCAAGGGAGATAGGTGATTGAGATATGACAACAGAAGATTGAGTGAATGAGTATAGGTCTCCCACACTATTGTAGCGCGTAAGAACTTTCCCCAAATTGAGATTCTTCACAGAAAAACCAAAAGGGTCAAACGAGACAGAAAACCAATTATTATGAGTGAATTTTCTAACGGAGATCAATTTTTTTATGATCTGAAGGGCGTTTAGGACATGGTTAAGTGAGAAGGGTGGATGGGGATGTTTTGTGTGTGTGTGTTACCGTAACCTTCAATTGTAATGCGGTGACTATTGCCGACAGTAATATATTGAGGATACTTTAACCGAAGCAGTTGAGATAAATTACCTGAAGAACGGGTGAGATGAGAAGTGGCTCCGGTGTCCATGTACCAATTTTCGTCGGGATGTTGAAGGTTAAGAGTGTTGAAAGCCTAGCCCACATCAGTGGGGCTAGCGTCTAGCGGGCATCTTGGGCCGACATCAAATAGGCTCGTTCACTGGTGGCCTATTCGAGTCGGGTAGAGCCGGGCCCGTAATGCTAGGCCTCATCGCCGCTGAGCTAGGCCCCTGCTGTCGGGTATGGACATGCAGGCGAGCCCCAGTTCGTAGTGTTAGGCAAGCCTTGCAGAGCAGCCCACTGGTAATATGCATTCTGTGGAGGGCCTGCTTGCTGGGCCTTTTGGCCTTTGCCGCGGCCCTTCCCTTTTTTACCTTGCACGCGGCCTCTGCCGCCACGTCCTCCACCATGACTCTATTGTTGCTGGTAGTCCGACGGTGGTGGTGTGGTGGTATTGGCCGGCGGCTGCATGCTTTCAACAGCCAACACTTTTTGATTGTGCTCATCCTGTTTAGCACATCGGGTTTCTTCCAATAACAATTGTGAATGCGCCTTGTTGAAACTTGGAAGTGGGTCGTCCTGTTGAATCATTGTTGCAATAGTGTCGTATTCCCCTTTTGGTAAACCTGCAATGAGTTGTAGTACTATTTTTGTTTAAGAAATAGATGTCCCAATATTTAAAAAAAAGAAAGTTGGTCGGCGATAAGTTTCTGTTGTTTGCAATATTTGGACATGTTGTTAAAATTCTCAAGACGCGTATTGTTGAATTGCTCTCTAAATACACCGCCAGAGTATTCTTATTGTCCTGAAAATATTCCTCCAAACGTACCTGTTATACCCCGTAGTTCCAGAGTATGTATGTGAGGACGTACGTACATTTGTGTAAGCCCTAATTAGGTTAAGGATGAAATTGTGAACTTCCAACGGAAAAGATTCCGAACCTTGTGAAGGAAATGTTACGCTTTTAATATTTTAACCAATTACGGATTTTTCCGAGTGATGAAATATTTTAGACCAATAGGAGGGCGACATGTGTCACCCCTAGGTGGCACATGTTGAACGAAAAATTGTGGGCAAGTGGCCAAGACAAATAGTCAAGTCTTGGAAGATATTTTTGTGGGGCAAGTGGGAGGAGCCTTGGACGGTTTTTGTAGGACATGTGGCTAGCCACATGTCTCATTGTTGTGGTGGACATATGTCCCAAAGTTGTGGTGGACATATGTCCCAAAGTTGTGGTGGATACTTGGTTGGAAGACTTCACTCACACAAGCAACCAAATCTTCACCCTACACTTGCTTGAATCTTGAACCTTGAATGTCTATAAATACCCCCCTTAAGTTGCAAGACTTCTTCATCCACTTAAACAATTTCCAAGTCTCAAAAATCCTTCCCCCTTGTTGTAGTTCTCGTCCAAACTCCCTCCCCTTCGAGTAGCTCTCGTCCAAACACCCGCCCCTTGGTAGAAAATCTTCTTCAAGTATTGTTACTATCCCAAATACCTTAGCCAAAAATCCCTTGTAGTATTCCAAAATTACCTCTATACTAAGAGCCCGGAAATACTACTTTATTTCCTTTAGTTACAAAACGAAACCCAAGAAAAATCTTCATAGTTGGATGAAGTATCAGGAGAAGTTGTGTAGAAACTTCGAAGGGTTTCTTGAAAGAAAAGTAATACTTGGTTTTTCAAAAAAGCTTTAAGTGTTATACTAGCTTTATGGGAAGTTAGGTATAACGACTTGAGAAAGATAAGAGGAAACGGTTTACTTATTTGTTTATAAAAGCCTTATAAATGATTTCTGAAGGTGTGGTAAGTTGGTTTGATAAGTAGACATATTATGATGCTACGTGTGTTAGTGTCTTGTGACGTTTATGTAAAGAGGATTTCATTGTTGTGCTTATGTTGTTTAACAATAAGCAGTTGTGCTGATATTATATCACTTACCCCCCTGACTTGTTACGAGTCGAGGGCTAGCCACCCCCGATGCGAGGAATACCTCATGCGGGTCTATGTGACCTACGCGAGTCGCGGAGCTCCGGGATGATCACTCCGGGTGTGTTACGCCGATGCGAGAATACCTCACGCAGATCCAGTGACTATGCGATCGCGGAGTCCAGGTTGACGCCGGGTTAGCTACCCCGATGCGAGAATACCTCACGCGGACCAGGTGGTCATGCGCGATCGCGGAGTTCCAGGATTAGGCTCGCATAATGATACTATGGGTGATTGGCCTTGCTTCGATCATTAGCGCCTAGAAAAGACCGATTACGTTATATCTATTTTGCTCTTGTTTATGTTGCGCACTATGCGCGTTGGATTCGTTGTTCATACGTATTTGTGTGGTTTTAAAATGCTTTGATTTCATTTCTGATTTACTTCACATACTGGTACTGTTCGACCTCCTTCGGGTCGCTCACGCCGCAGTAGGTACTCCCGTTGTTGGTCCTCCTAGGATCAGATCACCGCTGGGAAAGCCCGCTTTCCGAGGCTTATCTTTTGGGTATGATCTCCCGCCATTGTAACTTTATGTACATTCAGGTATGGCGGCCCCGTCCCGCCATAGTTGTTTACATTCCTAGTGCAGTAGTCTGTTGTAAAGTTGGGATGTAATCGCTCACTTGATGTATATACACGCCAAAGGCAATCTTTTCTTGGATAAACTGTTTCTCATTTCATAATTGTTTCATGTCTTGTCTTTATATATTCGCTGGTTACTCTGATGTATGTCTACTTAGTGTCGTAAGGCACTACCACGCCCGGTTCGGTCGTGATAAGACCAAAGTTCATACCAAGCACTTGTTTTCATGATAGTACACAATAAGTTTTTTGAGATAGTTCTATATATCCATTGCTTGACGATGGCGTCAAGACGACGCCATGTCGAGTCTGCAATCTCAATGGGGCGAGGAGTTGAATCATCAATATGATCGAGCATGTTGTACGCGCAAACATGGATATAGAACAGTTCTACCCACATAGAATATTGACAATCTTCTTGATCAAGAATTATAGGGACAAAATTCTTGACATTTTTTTACAGTAAACGCCGGATGAAAAGAAGACGATGAAGAAAGAGAGAGGGTGTCAATTATACCGGTGGTAGAACCAGTGGTTTTAGGGGAGTTAGGAAGAGACATGGTAGCGACAAGTTTTGGAGTGTAGAGAGGAGAGTCGTCGCGGAGGAGGAGGAGGAGGGGGGGGAGGGTCGGAGACGGCTGGACAAAAAATTTAGGGTGTAGGGATTTTAGGCTACTGATACCATGTAAGATATTAGAATAATTTCCCTTAGAAATTTCTTTCATTAATCACAATATATATAGGTGTAAAAAGGTGATTCATAATACAGTAAGAATCCTAAGTTAACTTAAATACATAACAATAATAATTACAATATATACTATGAATATTCGGAAAATATCCGCTAATATGTATGTCATCCTTAAGGCTGTTATTTTTAGCTATAATAGAAACCTTCTATGTTTGCACCAAGCAAATCATATTATCAAGTTCTCACTTCAAGCTTTGAAATCTAAACCACTCTAGGTGTACTCTTGTTGTTTTATTAGTCCAATATAGTAGTAATATGCTTTTCCTTCATGAGGTTGCACTATAAGAAAAATAGGCTACGATGACAGTTCACATGTGACAGAAATGCAAGTGTCACATCTTTTTACTAAATTTACGATTTTTCTTGATATTCATGTGACATGGTTTTTAAGTGTCGTATAATTATGACATTTGTGTGACCGATTTTTAAGTGTCATTTATTTAAGACGTTTGTGTGGCGATTTTGTGAAATATCACATAAATAAGTGACTTGTGTTTTAAATTGATTAAAAATGACGCGTTTGACTGATTAAAACGATATCTTTTTTAATAAATAATATATATTTATCACTTTTTTATTCAAATTAAGACTTACACGATTTTTATTTTTATTTTAAAATATGCTTTTAATAAAAACAAACTAAACATTGTCGTTTTAACATTATAAAAAATAAAAGATCAAAAATACGCTCACACAAAAATGTTTGATTGTTGCGTGTTCTGATCCTCTTAACTCAATTGAATATAGAGTATAGTGCATGTTGTTATCTTATCTTTAAGGCAAAATTATAACATAACAACTCATGCATATATCACACACACACTCACCAACAACGCGGCCAGAAGCTTCAAGAAACAAGCATTTTCTTGTTCTTATTTTTCCAGTCATCTTCAAAGAGAACAAAAATTTATTTTAATTTTTTATAGAATATATACTCAAATTCACATTGAATCTAAGTATTTTGAGCTCGATACTCCATTTGTTTGCATAAACTGAATAGAAAGAGTATAATTTTTAACTTATTATATTAGATGGATTATCATTTTTATTAAATTACTAATTAATATTTAGTTAAATTATTTTATTAGTGAACTTATAATTATAATAGTGCATAAAATTTAAACTCTTTTTTTGTTAGCACTTTAACTCTAAATTTTCTTAAAGAAAAATAAATAAATTAATCCACCAAAAAGATTTTTGGAGTATACCTCGTAGCATTTTCCTCCTTGATCCATCAAGCTTTTGTTTGAATATAAAATAAATCTTACCCACTTGTCTCTCTCTCATACAGAACCCTAATCATACGCTTCAAAATCATTTTTCTTCTTTGATCGAATCGAATTTATCTCCTAAATATGAATGAAGAATACGATGTGATAGTGCTTGGTACTGGTCTTAAAGAATGCATCCTTAACGGTCTTCTCTCTGTTGATGGTCCTAAGGTATTGCCAGATCGATATTCGATCTTTTGATTTTTGTCAATCGAATGTTCCTTTTTGTTGTCTTGTATATTCACTTTTGTAAAGGAACTGATAACGCTGAAAATTTTGATCGATATACCTCTCATTTCATACTTAGATTCAATGTTTGCTCAAATTTTGATTTGATAACACTGAAAATCTAAGTATGTTGCTGATAATATACTTAGATTCAATGTTTACCCTCTCATTCTTTGTTCTTCTCTCTCTCCTTCTCAGTTTCCAGTTCTCTTTGTGCTGTTACATCGAGACCCCATCCCATGACCCTTTCGGGTAAAATTTGTGCACAATTATGTGAATGTTGTGCTTAATTTGGGTTACTTTTTGTTGAAACATTTGAACTATAATTCCCAATCGATTGAAAGGGTTGGATAAAACTGAAGCTTTAGACATTGCATACTAAGTGTTCGACAGATTTT
Organism: Przewalskia tangutica; assembly: GCA_029844215.1. Classification (NCBI taxonomy): domain Eukaryota; kingdom Viridiplantae; phylum Streptophyta; class Magnoliopsida; order Solanales; family Solanaceae; genus Przewalskia; species Przewalskia tangutica. Next base: position 115,523,163 of record CM056718.1, read on the forward strand.
CTGGGAGAAAAATTTATTCGCCGGTGAAGTCTGAGTAATCGAACGAAATTAGGAGGTGTGTAGAAGCAATTTTGAGGTAGTTTAGAGTGATTTCTGAAGTATATTTTTCAGGTTGTGTGGTGTTCAAGACCGACCTTATACTTGTTTGAACATTTGTTTCACTGAATGCTTGTAATGAGTTTCAGTTTTGGTTGAGATTTTCAGTTGTTAAACTCTTAATAAAATAAGTTGCAATGGAAAGTCCTGAATAAGTGTCTCAAGCTTCAGTGTGTGTGTGTCGCTGAGTTTCGGAGTGGCAAAAAGCATAAAAATCTTCACAACTCACCCTCGATCTTGGGCTGCCTCACAAAGAGGTAAATTTTCCTCCTTTCATCTCTTTTTGAGTATTATTGAATGATCTGTCTTTGTATTTTCGAGCGAGATTAGGATCCTGGATGTGAGTTCCTCGATGAGACTCGATCTCCTAAATTCACTCTGATTGTTGCACAAAGAAAACACCACACAAAGTTGTTCCAAGCTAACTCCAGTGACAATATTCCTCCCGGTGAGCTTTTAATGCCTACGACTACAAATACTAGTAAAAGCACCAGTCTCGAGTCTTGGATATTAAAGTATATTGTTGTGCGTTTGTCTTGTGGATTTGGTTAGTCATGCTTTTTATATTGCTTATGTAATTATTAATAGGATGAAGTTTAAGAATACAATATTATTAGAATTTAATGGAATTTCACCTTTAGGGATTACTGGCTTTTGATAGTGTTTAACTATTAGAATTTAGTGAATCTTTACAACTTTTGTTTTAAGTTATATTTACATGTTGATATTTAATTCAATGACAGTCACCAATACAACCTAGTGGTACCGAGTGTGGCTATTGTGTGATGCGTTTCATGAAAGAATTTATGCTAGACTCGACTTTTATGACAAATAATGTAAGTACTTCTATACTTAAATGATAGACCATTAATCATGTTAATTGTTATATCATTTCAAGCATTACTAATTATTTTCCTTTTGTGGTTTATAGTTCTACGACAAAAAACATGTACTCACAAGAGGAACTTGATGATATTTGTGTCGAGTGAGAATTGCATTTTTCGTAGATACTTGCTGAAACAGAAGTTCGTAAACTAAATACTGATGAGTGAACATTTTAGATTGATAAGATACTTGATTAATAATGTTTTAGTCTTTAATTAAACACTTAATATCACTTTGAATGATTATCCATTTTGGGAAGACTTTGTACAACATATTCTAGCTATTCAATGTATATTTTTTGTGTTATTTAAATTTTTAGTTCATTTCATCGGTGCACTCAATTTGCAATATTGAAATTAAATTGCCAATAATAATAATAATAATTTTCCACCAAATTTAATTTTCTCCGCCATATTAAAATAAATTATTAATTTAATAGAAATTTAAAAAAAATTTGAATATTTGGCGCCAATTTATTTTTCAATGTAGGCGGGAAATTTCAAAATTTGAAAAAACCAAAGACGGGAAGTTAAAATTTATGTGACATTTGTGTGACGTGTTTGAACCGTCACATGTATGTGACATTTTTGTGTCGGTTTGAACCGTCACATGTCGTGTGACAGATACAGAACCGTCATCCGTTTGTGACAGTGGCAAATATGACACTTACGAGAATCGTCATCTTAGGGGTTAGATGACGGTTTTTACCTGTCACCGTAAGGTATTTTTGTAGTAGTGTTGTTTTGCTAACCTCGAAAGTAGCTAAAAATCAGCTTCATAATCTTGTTTTGAATTCACAAAAGGGAAAAATGAATGATCACTGGTTCTGTTTTTTTTTTCCCGACCAAATAATGAACTAAGCTAGGTGCCTCTTTTACTCATTTCAAACTGTTCTCTATTAAAATTTGATTTAAGTTTTTTTTTTTTTAAAAAAGTTGAAGAGGCTAACAATGTGACTTTTAATGCTGTTACCGACTCCAATCCTGCTGTCCCTCTTTTTAAAAAAAATAATAATCTATGGAAGTTTAATTAGTTAGAACGAACTATGCTTTACACTTATTCACCTAAATCTTGCCAAAAAGAAATGCTATCTTTGTTTTAATTTGAGTGCGCCATTGACCCGAAAATGTTAACTCGTCATAAGTTAAGCTGAACCTTGGAAAACATAGGTGCTAGGAACAAATTATGTATTTAGTTCAATATGCTTAGAAATCACGTTCTAGATTTCGTTTTCTCATAGTTGTAACGACCATAGGCTGAGTATAACCTGTCTCTTACTGAACTACCATAAGGAAAATAATATGGGTCAAGTGATAAATACATATTTTGTCTAAGTGCTAATGCATGAGGTTTGTTCTGAATCTTGTATCCCATGTATAAATATTGGTTAGTAAGTATTTATGCCTTAAACTTATTTGTTGCAGAAAGAAATGGTTTCAAGTCCGAGGATGAAACTTGATCGAAATTTTTTGTGTGAATTTTTTCCTAAAAAAATCATGTGGTCTCCTTCATTACACCACTCTTTGAGCATATAGGCTACTGGGAGTTTTAGAATGGAGACTCTGTGAGTTACACAATGGATGTACGAGAATAGTTAACAATTACTACTAGTTTTTTGAAAGGATGAACTATGATGTTTACAATACAACAGGCTTGAAGCCTAACAAGAGTTGTGACAACAACAACAAGTCTTGTGATCTTGATCTTCTCTCTTGAATCCGTTACTAAAAGAAGAACCTTTGAGTGTGTGAAAGATATGCTAGAGAGGAAGAAGTTTAGAAAAATCTGAAGTATACAAGAGTGAGGTGTGTTCTACAATTGAGCCTAAAGCCTCAATTTATAGTGTGTGTAAGATGACCTCTCATCTAGCCAACTAATGGCAATCAATGACCATGTAATGACACTTATTGAGAGGTGTTATTCAGTCATATAATGACTGAATTCAAGTGCCAAGTAATGGAGGGTCAATGCTCCAAAACCAGCCAAAAGTCAGAAATTTTCCATCTTCCGTCGACCATTCTGCCTCCGAAGTGCCGCGGCGCCGCAGCTCCAGTGACCAACTGCCACTTAAGAGCGCGGCTCCGACGGTGTTGCTCCGCGGCGATTTCCAACTCGTTACATCTTTTACATATCGTACACTTCTTCATTCATTTACCAACGTGGAACACATGTCATTTAACCAACGGCCGTCCATCATTTCATGTCTCAAACGTTTACTCACGTTCCAATATATCTTTCACTAATGAAATTTACGATACTTGACACTACGTGTGCACGTGTGTGGAAACGATGTTTCCGACGTACGAAGCCTCAATTGTTCGAGTCATAAATAATGGGTTAAACTTAATTCCACATTAGTAAATTTCCAATAATCCCTTCTTGAAAGAGATTTTGGCGCAACCACATGGTTTCTTTCTAGCAATCTTTCGGCGGATTGATGTTGCATCTGGATAGGTAGTCGTAGCTTTGAACCTTCCATAGCAGAATACCAGCGGACTTACTTACTACGTGGTGAACGTGATGTCTTGAACCATCAGTGTTTAGTGTAAGACAAGACAACGGTACCAATACAACAAATTTCCTTACTCTGTTCTTCTTAATGTTTTATCCGTTGTGGCCGTGGACACCCTTGGATTCTTAAGTGCGTTCATTTGAGGCAGCCTGTCCTCGCACTTAAATAGGTGGTCTCCTATAAGGTATTCTTCTATACCCACTTCATAAGTGTTAGGAACCATTAAAAGTTTCCCCAAACCTAACCTCAACAATTGGGGATCATTAAAGGTTTTGGAAACTTAACCTTTACCCACACTGCAGATAGAACTTTAAGGTCTATCGCGGGAACGACTCTGGATTCAGGTTTCTTTACAGAAATCATCATCCGAAATTCTCTTGCTTTCACCGAAGCACTCAAGTGAACCTTTACGACTTAGTTTTCCCATTGAACCAAATTCTTGGGATCTCCAGTCAGTATGGTTGGGTATCCACTGTATCAGTTCATATTGTTTGGGTTTTAAGCCCATTCCCCTAGACCGACAGAACTCTTGATATTTGGGTAATCCCATTAAAAGGGTATGTTATATCCTTTGATTAGTAATCAATGAAGTGACACCCATAATGATCAACTGCCATACGGTCTTATGTCTCCGACAGTTATGTCCAGACGCCATCATCCGTGCCCTTACAGTGTATAACTGACGAAGGCACTAGTTACTCCCGATAAGGGACATCCTCTAAGAGTTCGTAAATCTACTCAACTTCTCATCATGCTTTGTACAAAACGATAAACTACGATTCCATCACGAATCGGCCGATTCAAGTTTTTCTTAGAGGATTTTCCAAAGACACACCATGCATATCCACTTGTGGCTTTGGTGTTCTTCAAGTCTGATGTCCAGTTTGCATCACTGAGTTCTCCCAGAACCACTGGACATCCAAAATATCATAATTCATAGACAAGCGAATAATTCAGATGTCATCACATCTCATTTAAAGCCTTATATCGATCATTTCAAGAATCACGAGTGAAACTTAGTTTAACTGATCTTCTTTATGAGCCGATACCAGGTCAGTTGTAGTGTGTAAAATACATTGAACTATATGTGACCTATGCATATCCCTCATGGTATATGGGTGTACCATGATTTCAATCAATTTTATGATCCATATCCATTGGTGACTTCAACGAGAATGTCAAAACATCTCACAAATGAGTTTGGTTTAGACCAGTCCGTTAGATGTCTTAGAAATCCCAATTCCTAAGATGTCATCTGCAATATCCATATCATTCATATCGAAACATCATTTCAACATACTCTTAGTCTCTAGGATCAACCCAGGACTACTCCATGTGATCAACCTATCGTCTATGTAAAGACACATCATGATGAACAAGTCAGAATTACCTTTTATGTAGACATATTTGTCACCTTCATTAATGGAGAAACCCTTCGATAGTAGAGTACTATCAAGATTTTCGAGTCATTGCTTCGGGGCTTGTTTTAGCCCACACAGAGATTTGACAAGTCGACAGACTTTCTTCTCTTCCCTGCAACTACATACCCCTCGGGTTGTTCCGTATTACTTTCTTCTTCCACTTTCGGACTTTTGTTTTTTCAACTGTTGGCTTTCCAGCTTCAGAATCAATGTTTCTATAGTTAAACTCATTGTTGCTGGTTTACTTGAAATTTCCATGACCAAAATGTAAACATTTCAGGGACCAACAAGGAAGTTCAGAAAGAAGCCCAACAGTCCACTAAACCAACTCTCCGGTTAGAAGGGCTGTCTTAATCATCCATGTCACACAAGACTGTAATGACCCTGGATGTTAAGCTATTCACAGTGGAGCACATGTCCAAATAGCAGAGGCCTTATACTTGTCAATAGATCCATCTACTTTGTACTCAATTTGAGTAACCACTTTTACAACAGGTTCTTTTCCCGGAGGAAGATCAACCATTACACAAGTGTGGTTCTATCTGATGGAGTCTATTTATCTCTTTTTAGCTTCTTTCCAAAGCCGCGCTTCTGGAGATGACAATTCTTTCGTTAATTGTCCATGGTTCATTCTCAACTATATAAGATAGAAGGCATGGAACAAGTCTTTGTCCCCTCTTTTGCTCCATCTTGGTTCAACATCTAGAATCACTGATTTCTATAGATCTGGAACAATAGTCAGAAACGTCCGAGTCCTATAGATTTGGAACGTCTAGTTCCGTACAATCAGGCACTCGCGGGTTCTTGTTAACCTTAAGCAAATACTACCTTTTTCCTTCTTAAGGAAAGTTATCTTCAAGAATTCACCATTCTTTGATACCAAGATGCGATACATACTACTGTTATTTGCATATCCAGTGGATATACAATCTACAGTCTTAGGTCCAACTTGACCCACTTTGGCTTTGGTATTTCAACACTTGCCACACTATCCCATATCACAACATTTGTAGATGTGATCCTTTCCATGCTTCACACGGAGGGTTATCCTTATCCTTATGCGGAGTTCTCATTAAGACTCACATTAGCGGTAAGGATCACCTTACCCATATACCTTTGGCGTATGGCTTTGTGCTTGGCTAACACCGTTAGACTGAGGTGATTAAGGAGCATCCATTTGATAAATGAGGCTTCACATTCTCCCCCTCTATTACTACGAATTCCTCAATCCGTAGACTTAGTAGTTTTGCAACTTGTGCTTTGTAGCGCTCATCCACTTCGACAAATTCATAGTTGTTCTTCAACAAAGTATGCAATATGTTGTACCACCGTCAATGAAAATCACAATGTATTTGTCTCCCCCTCTATTTGTAAAAGCTTCAAATCACCTACATAGGAGTGACTAAGTTATAGAGGAGCGATGCTTCTTTCGCTATTCCTTTGATGGAATGGAAAGATGATTTTGCATTTTCGCCTACCTTACATTCATTTGAGGGTTTATGTCGACAGACAACAACAATCTCAACTTAATTAGTTCTGAATGACTTTCTATTTGACGTGTCTTAAACTATGAAGGCATAGATGCACAAATTACAAATATATCATTCACTTGGCTACAGACATACTGTATCATTCTTAGTTATTACAGACCTGTTGGACTAGTCTCAAACCAGCTTGACCAACAACGTTCTTGAAACCAAGTTTAGGATATGTATCACCTCTTGTTAGAGTGATCTCATTCCCTGAAGTCCTTTGAGGACAACCTCTTCAACTCCTTTTACTTTGGAGGTGGCGTTACTTCACATGAATAACCTTTTGCTCGTGGTTAGGGCGTAACCGGATCGTATGAGATCTAGAGCGTTACTTCACATGAATAACCTCTTTCTCGTGGTTAGGGCGTAACCGGATCGTATGAGATCTAGATACTCTGGCCCACTCCAGTTGCCTTGGCACACTGAGTGTTTAATTTCTTTTCTTCCTTTCTTTTGGCCTTCAAATCATTTAAGATCTGGAAACTTTGGCCCACTCCAGTCACCCGTAGGCTTTGTATAACTGAGTGTCCAATACTATCTTGTCAAAAGATGGATCTTCTGTCGGAAACGGTGACAAGTTTGTCTCTAGTCCTCTAGTCATTGTCTTTAGTCCTCTAGTACTCTTCCCTTGTGATTGGTGCCCAGGAAAATTTATGGCGCTTACTTATGATTGTCCATAAAACCAATTTATTACAACCTAAGTTCATATCTTTTAAACCATTCTTTACTATAGTCCAATTTTTAAACGGGAAGGTGAGTAGTCCAATTTTTTATTTTAGGATGTAAAGAATAAAAGTTTTTAATGAAAACACTTCATATTCCTAGCCTTGCGTTATTCCCTTTTATTCAGAAATTCTTTAAACATATTATGGACAAGGAAGAAATAGTTAACTCATACCTTTTGAATTCTGGCCCACGTGAGTTACGTGTCCAAATCCTCTTTTCTATGGTTCGGATCCTTTTTCTAGGACAAATGTACGCCTTTTGATATAAGGTAGAACAACATCTTCAGCCTTCTCCTCTTGTCCCAGTTGATATCTTCCACCTCTTGTGGGAGCTTGTTTCCACCACTCTCGGGAGTGGTGAAAGCAACTATTCCTTGACCCTTAGCCTTGCTAGCATGACTATCAGCAGTATCTTGAAGTTTAGCATCAGATCTAGAGATCCCACCTTTGTCAGAGACAGATTTGTAACTGTCGTCAAAGAGAGAGCCAATACTAGGACCATATTTGAAACCTTTGTTATTGACAGAGACATTGTTACAACTGTTAACATAACTGTCAACAGAACTATTTTCATCAAGAAAACCACAGCCAGATTTAGGACTATATCTGCTAGCGAACATCTTTCTAGCACTAGTACAAATAATGTCTTAAGATTGTGAGTTACATAATGAATGTACGGAAATAGTTAACAACTACTACTAGTGCTTCGAAAGGACGAACTATGATGCTTTACAAAATCACAGGCTTGAAGCCTAACAAGAGTTGTGACAACAACAACAAGTCTTGTGATCTTGATCTTTTGTCTTGAATCCGTCTTGAATCTTCTGTCGTTGGATCATCATTCCAATTGCAACAAGCTCCTTGATCTTGATAACCTGAAACTAAGAGACACTAAATCTCTACTTATTACAACTGTGCTGAGTCGAGTGTTAGCACTCTGTCCTTAAGATATTATTGCCCCGTATATATCATTTTATGTTGATGGGCAATTGTCTCTCAAGATAAAATAACATCAACGAATGAGCAAAGAAAACTAAAATATTTCCTAAAAGAAGAACCTTTGACTGTGTGAAAGATATGATAGAGAGGAAGAAGTTCAGAAAAATCTGAACTATACAAGAGTGAGGTGTGTTCTACAATTGAGCCTAAGACCTAAATTTATAGTGTGTGTAAGATGATCTCTCATCTAACCAACTAATGACAATCAATGGCCATGTAATGTCACTTATTGAGAGGTGTTATTCAACCAAATAATGGTTGAATTCAAGTGCCAAGTAATGGAGGATCAATGCTCCTAAACCAGCCCAAAAGTCAGAAACATTCCATCTTCCGTTGACCATTCTGCCTCCGAAGCCCCGCGGCGTCGCAGCTCCACTGACCAACTGCCACTCAAGAGCCGCGGTGCTCCGGCGTCGTGGCTCCGACGGTGTTGCTCCGCAGCGCTTCACGGCTCTACGACGATTTCCGACTCGTTACATCTTTTACAAATAGTACATTTCTTCCTTCATTTACCAACGTGGAACACATGTCATTTAACCAACGACCGTCCATCATTTCATGTCTCAAACGTTTACTCACGTACCAATATCTCTTTCACTAATGAAATTTACGATATTTGGCACTACGTGTGCACGTGTGTGAAAACGACGTTTCCGACGTGCGAGACCTCAATTGTTCGAGTCATAAATAATGGGTTAAACTTAATTCCACATTAGTAAATTCCAACATACTCTCTATTTTAATTGTTCATTTAGAATTTTGTGTGGTTAGAGACATCTCTTTACACATGCGTTTCAAATAAAATTAAATTGCCTGTGTAGTCGTTTTGCTCAAAGGAAATATTGCTATCATCGAATGAAGTCAAATTTAGAACCTCTTGAGCTTACCGGATGTTGTATATCCAAGAGTAATGTAGTGCTCTTACTCATAAACGGTGTAGTACATTTTCTAGTGTCAAGTTTCATTACTAAATAGTTGAAGGTATCCTCCCCACCAAATTTCACCAAATTTCACCAAGAAGCCCCCATTTCTCCTCACACTCTAATTAGTTATAAATTGATCAAACTTTATATGGTCATAACTTTGCGCTCGGACGTCCGTTTTACCTAATTGTTTTTTGATTTCGCGTATTTTTTCGAGACGAATAATCCCTTGCTTCAACGGATTTCTCCAAAACCGTCCATATTGCCCCTCAATTTCTCTTTTCCCCCAAATCGTTACGTTTTTCCCATTTTCAAATCTAAATATCTCGCGATGTACAATTGATTTCAACGTAAAAATTGTGTGACACCGCGTCCGAGAATGTCAATTTCAGTATTGGAAATTCAATTTAAAAAAAAAAAAAAGGCCCGACCCGGAAATTCTTACCGGTCCGGACCGAGAACCGGACCGATAAGGTTTCGGCCCGGATCGATTCGCCCCAGACCAAACCTTACGTCCGGTCCCGTCCGACCGTAAGCTTATCGGTCGGTCGGTCCGACCGTAAGCTTATCGTCCTGGTCCCAGAAGTGATACCGGGGACCGGACCGGTAACAACACTAGTCTTACCCTTCTCTTTTAGTATTGTATTTTATATATTAAATGTTGTAAATGTGAAATATTTGATATATATTGGAATCCATTATTGATTACAACTTAGGATATACAAATAATATGTACATCGTTTAGTTAAAGTTGCTAAAATTGATTTCAAAGATTAAAAGGAATTTGGACATATTTTGAAACTTTGAAATGATTTCAAGAAAATGAATTGGAATTAAAAATGGGTTAGTTGTACCATCATTTTGAAAAAAACCAAACTTTGGTTTAATGGCTTGATTTAGAAAAATTAAAGTGTTTGGATATGAAATTGAATTTCCAAATTCCACCATTTTTGAGGCTAACTGATTGAAGAACAATCTTTGGACAAAAACTCTTAACACTTTTCTTGGACTTGAGTTTGAGTATGGGTTTCGAGTAAAGTGTAGACCATGGGATGACCTTTGGGAATATAGCATGAAAAGGAAAAAATTGTCTATTTTCTTAAATCCTAAACTTCTCATTTCAAAAGAATTACTCTTCAACTTTATTTTCAAAAGTGTATAAGGAATATTGGAAAATCTATTGGACTAAATAATGGAGTTTTGCTCAAATTAACTTTTGAGTATACCTAGTCTGGAAATAAGTTTGACCAAATTACCCATATGAAATCATTTTCAGGAGGAATTTAACTCCTTGATTTTCAAAATCCTTTGAGTCTGAATTAAAATGAATGGCATGAATTTTGCATGAATTTGTAACACTTTTTAAGTAATTTGTAGAGTTTAAACATGCTATAGAACCTGAAGGTCAATGTATTCTACAGATCTTTAATATCGATGTGTCTAACACCTTTTCTGAGGATCGCCAGAATTCTTATCTAGACTCTGGTTTAGAAAGAATTTTTCATTAATTTGAATAAACCTTCTCAACTTGGTTTTCCCAATTTATCTATAAATTAGGTGGCGACTCAAAAAAAATAATTATCCGACTTAGAGCACCAAAAACCTCTTAGTAGCTTTTATGTCTCGCGTAAAAGTGAACTGTAACAAAGTAATTACATTTCGATATACATTTTCTCTCTCTAATTACCACTCCAAGAAACAGTAAATCGACCCGCAAGGGTAGCCAACTTGGTGTAGCAATAGAGCGCGGGACCGCAAGGTCACGAGTTCGATCCCCTGCATAAACCTTCTTGGTTGAGCCTGTCACACATGGCTTGCCAAGTGTGGTTAATCGACTGACGTGGTTTGCAGGCTATTGCGTCAGCCCGGGGTTTACCCTGTGCGCACTCGAAAGAGTAGCGGCTGCGGGTTCCTTCGTCAAAAAAAAAAAAGAAACAGTAAATCGTTGATCACCTTTCTCCGTTTGGGTTCTCGCCCAACAACCATCACGATGACGGCTCTGGCCGACTCCGCCGGACAACCTCCCGATCCCACCACTTCCACAATAACTAACCCCAATCCCAATAATGCAACACCACCACTACCACCACGTGTAACAACCCATATAAAAGACACTTACGGACAAGGCATGCAAATCACAAAACCAACCGAACAACTTAATAACTCCATCAAACTACCATATCGACCCTTCGAAACTAATGATGGCACAACTATCATTTCTTTTACCTTTGAAGAGGAAAACCTACTAGCACATAATTGCCGATTGACACTAGTCAGAAAATTCTCAAGAAACAAACCCCAAATTGAAACCATCAGAAAAAAGAATCAAAGAAGATTTCCTATGAAAGGCGATCTAAATATAGGTTTATACTATTCAAGACATGTCTTCATTTGATTTCTCTGATGAAGAAGATTGAAAAAACATATACTACATACGATACATTCCTTTAAACGAAGATGCAGTGATGCAACTTTAAATATGGACAAAATTTCAAACTCTCAAAAGAAACTACTCTCGCACCGGTCTAGGTGATCTTCCCATGTCTCAAGTGGCATTACTTTCATTAGGAAGCAATATGCAGGTTAGTCGCTCCAATTGGCTATACTGTAGCTTTAGATAAGGCCACTAATTCTAAAACTAGATCGAGTGTAGCCAAAGTTAGGGTTGAAATCGATTTAGCAAAAACCTAGATTAACATAAAACAAGATCATGACTATAAACCAAGCCAATGGAAAATCAGAGGAAATCATTCAACCTGTAGAGTACGAAGGTGTCCCGGAATACTATTTCAAATGTATGATGCAAGGGAACAGTGATTGGAACTATAGGAGAATCATATCTGGGAATGATAAACCATCTACTAGTCAAGGCCAAAGAACCATCCCCCAACCTAATCGACAGAACCTCAAGAAACCAGTCGAGACAAACCAAAAGGGGGGGGAGGGACAATAACAACAAACAAATGGGTAACAAAGGGAAAAGTAGCAAAGAAAAGGAAGAAAAGAAGCCAGAACCAAATGATTCAGACAACATGGACATTATCAAAGATAAAGAGGACTTTGATGGAATAGAGGAAGAGGAAATAAGCTCTAATATGCATCTTGATGAAACCAATAAGAACCAGCAAGACAGTTATATTGGTCAAATTGAATTCATTGTTGAAGATATTCAACAACAGAGAGATCAAAGTCAAGAGATGGAGAAAGGAAAAGGAGGATCATGACAAACTGAATCTAGGCTATACAAGAAAACACATACTCCACCTACCAGAATGAGGCCTCCTTATCCTAAGAAAAAGAAGAGTAATAAGAAGAAAGTGCATTTCAATATTCAGACAGAGCAAGAGGCATGACAAAAAACACAGGAGGAATTACAGCTTATTCAGGATCATAACAGACTGATTGAAACTTATGTGATCCAAGGGAGAAAGGAATAGAAATCACTAATAAATATGATGTTCTAGCTAACATTTTTCTTTTGGATACAGGACAGAACAACTCTATGGCATCTATGGGAGAAGACAACCATTCAAATAACAAAAGCACAAAATCAAATGAATTCAGAACTGCCTCAGATGGCATTGAAGCTAGTACTGAACATCAAGATAACACCACTCACAGTGACAATAAAATTGACTTTAGGTAAGAGGGCAATCTGACAGTGAGAATGAAGCTTATTTTTGACAACCATCCCAATAGGATATCAGAGTTAACAAACTCAAACAACCTATCACCTAGAGGAACTCAGCTCCTTATAAGTGATAAAAATGGTTTACCCAGGGGTCCCGGAACCACCACCAATACCAATATTTAATGTTTAGCTTTCTATCTTGGAATGCAAGGAGCTTAAAAACTATGGGTGCCTGGGAATGGCTGAATAGCTTAAAAACCAGCACCAACTCCCCTTTGTTTACATTCAGAAACCTAAAAGGAAAGCCAAACACATGATCAAGTACATGATTTCAATCAAGCTCACAATAATCTTAATAATAAGATATGACTCTTCTGGGAGTCAAGTCTTACTGTACACATTGTTGAGAATTCCTATCAATAGATCACTTGTCATATCAATTGTCGCAATAGCAGTACTAGCATTTATCTTACTAGTGTTTAATTTGAGTGCACTATCCAACTCAAGAAACCACTGTAGGAGGAACTCCAAAATTTGTCTACCAAACAAAGTGGCCCATGGGGGTGATAGGAGATTTCAATGTAATTTTTTGTCCTGAGGAAAATCTAGGTGCTGCACCATATAATATGAAGAAAAGTCTTGATTTTCTAGAATGTCTAACTGAATGTGGTCTAATTGATGCATGCTTTTATGGAGTCCAATACACATGGTTCAACAACTGGGGACACTCAAGAACAATATGGAAGAGACTATATAGGCTGGTTTTCAATGACCAATGGCTGGAAAACTTCAATGATATAAGGGTCACATACCTCTCAAAAACTGGTTCAGACCAGATTCCTCTACTAGTGATTGTTGAAAAAAAAGGTCAATGCTGGAAAGTATTTCAAGTTCCTAAACATATGGTGTGGACATATAGATTTCCTGAAACTAGTTAAGAAAGCTTGGAAATCTCCCACATAAGGCACAACAATGTGGCAACTGCATAATAAAATGAAAACAGTCACCACAAAACTAAGCTTCTGGTCAAGAGAGAAATTTGGAGATATTTTTAAAGATGCAAAAGAGGCTGAAAAAAGTGTGTAAGCTAGAAAAGAAACACACAAAAGACCCCGTAGAGGAAAATAAAAGTACTCCAAGTAAATAAAAGGCAGAGTATATTAGATTAATAAAGAACCAAGAGGAAATATACAGACAAAGGGCAAAAGCTAGATGTCTGCAAGATGAGGAAAATACTGCCTATTTTCACAAGGTCATCAAGGATAGAAGGAGGAAATTAAATATTCATAATATTTATGTAGAGGGCCAGAGAATTCAAGGACATCAAAATATTGCAAATGCAGCAATTCAACACTTTGAAGAGTTGTTTAAGTATCAGGAATGTACTGGAAACTACAACATACTGATCCAAATTCCTCATTTGGTCACAAATGAAATGAACAACATGCTCACAACTCACCCAACACAACATGAGGTAAGAGATGCAATAAAAGTATTGATCCAGATAGTGCCCCAGGTCCAGATAGATTTGGAGCTAAATTCTATCAGGTTTGCATTCATATAATAATCTTTGGTTTACGTAAAACAATTTTAGAAGTTTTTGATAGTGCTCCCATTCCTAGATATGTACCTCATACCTGCTTAGTTATGCTTCCCAAATGTCCCAACCCTCATACTTTTCTAATATTAGACCTATAAGCTTATGCAACATTTTGAGTAAGATAATTGCTAAAATATTGTCTAATATGCTAGGAAAATCCTCCCAACCCTTATATCCCCTAACTAGAGTGAGTTCATACAAGGGAGATCAATTATTTATAATATATTACTTGCTCAACAACTTGTCCAAGATATCTCTAAACACAAATTCACTACCATTGCAGAATTCTACGCAAGCCTTTTCAATAGATTGGAGGCTGCCGAGATAATATACCCCATTACTACAAAAAATACAAGGTGTAGAGGGAAAACAAATATGACAAAGTTGTGTGCTTACCATCCAAAGACGTTAGGACACGATATTGAAGAATGTTATACTTTTATGAACAAAGTCGAAGAATTGATCGAGACGAGGAAAATCATGGTTGAGCTCCTTACAATCAATCAAGGAGGAAGATCAAAACTGAGCACCAAAGATGGTCGCTAAACGTAAATAAGAACAAAGAGGGTAGACTTTGGATAGCATCTAGGTTAATGTTTTACATTTCAAATTATGTTGTATTTACTTTTTATCTTATGTAACAGAACTATGCGCGACCTGAGTCCCATTGAGGTATACGTAGGGAGCCCAAATCAAGCCTGATCTTTGAAGTATTTTGGGTAGAACACCTTTAAGTATCTTTCCTTATAATTGAAACTACGTGTGACCTAATTTCTCATGACGGGATACATGGGCAGTCTATATAAGGCTCGTTCCTTTTATTTTCAAATTTTATATTCCTCCAAAGAATTGATATTGGAACACTTTTGGTACTCAAGAGGGAAAAAACATCCTCAGACATGCTCTTGAAACTGGGGCAAGATTTTGACACACAAGACGAAAGCATCATCATCTGTGATGCCCTACTACTGAGGGCGGGTATTGGTTATTCAATCCAAAAGTATCATCATTCAGGGATAGACTTTTAAAAAAATGACAAGATCTTGGGGTCAAATATTGGTATTTGACACAAGTCAACCTTTCTCAGAACCGCACATTCTGTCGCCTCTAAAGTTCACCTTTCTTCCATCGGTCCTTTAGCATTAGGTCTTACTAGATAATACATCATTTATATTCCGCGATTTAGGTTACTTCTTATAGCCTTCTAAGTATACCTGTCAACCGGTCCGGGTTGACCGGCAGTTGACCGTGGAGTTTAACCGGCCGACCGGCATGACATACCGTGGGGTCGGATTGTCCCCAACCCCAACCCGCAGTTCATTTCAAAACCCAGATGTTTCTAAGTAGGCCGTGATTGGAAAACGGTTCCATTATCGGCAACCGGACCGGCCCAGAACAAAAAAAAAAATAAATTGCCCAACGGCCATTTCGACCGTGGGCTTGGAGGGCGGCGGGGCAGGGCATGGCTAATCGGCCATTTCGACTGGCCCTTTTTATTATTTTTTTGTTTTTGTTTTGTTTATTTAATTATTTTAATTCCATTTTTACCCTTTTAAAAATCTATAAATTGTCTACATTTTCTTCATTATTATCACACAACATTTCTCTCAATTCTCTTATTCTCATACTCTCTTAATCATCTTTATTATCAATTTTCAAGTTATTATTATTATTAGTTTTCAAATTCAAAGTAGCAAGACGCAAGACTTGAGCTTCGAGTTTCTATTGAATCAATCCCAAGTTTGGTACACTCGTTTCATTCTCTAATTATTTTATTAAATTGTCATATTTATTTGTTGATTATTTAAATATTTTATAATGTCTTTACTAAGGAATTGCGTCGGATCGCTACAGTAAATCTAGTTCAAGGGTAAAAATCAGAGGTTCTTCATCATCTAATCAAAATATAGATTATGATCAAATGCAAGAAGATTTTGGAATAAGATAATGAATGTGATAACGTTCAATTAGATAATATTGTTGAACTTGAAGAACAAGAACCTCCTACACCTACTAGTGTTCCTTCACAATGTTGGTACCGCTAGTGGTGTCGGCGTCGAGACCTCCTTTATCGTAACCAGAGTGCAAGAAAAAGGAGTAAAGTGTGGCTCTTTTATGATAAAGTTGTGGTACCGATAGAGTTAAATGTAATATTTGTGGGAGAACTTATAAACATAAGGCGGGGTGGTGGCGACGGGACGGACACTATAGCTAGACATATAAAATTCGATCATACGACACTGATGGAATGCAGTCCCTAATTTAGAACCCGGCCAACAACAACTTAATCCATTAACCTGGGGTTGGCTAAGTACGATCCAAAAAAGATCGCATTGAATTAGCAAAAATGATTGTCGGAGGTTGTTTGCCTTTTCTTTTCGCTTCTTTTTCATATTTAATTACATATATTCAAAGAGTATATAATCCTTTTTTAAAGGTGTTCCTCGTAGTACTACTAGAGCCGATATTTTTAGACTTCATAATGATTATGTTATTTTCTTGCAATATTTGTTTGCTAACCTTCCATGCCATGTTAGTTTTACTTGGACATTGGACATGCATTGAAGCAGTTATGATTATTTAACAATTACTTGTCATTGGATTGATGAAAATTTTAAAATGGAAAACGATATTGCTTTTTTTGCGTATTTAGGATCAAAGTCATATGGAAAATATATGTTTAAACTATTTGTTTTTATGCCCAAAATATAATCTTTATAATAAAATACTTTGTGTATCATTTGATAATGCATCTAATAATCACTGTGTAGATCTTTTAAAGCGAAGTACAACCACCACTTCCGATATATTTCATGTTCGTTGTGTTTGTCATATTTATAATTTAATTGTTAAAAGTGGTCTTGATTTATTTTCACCAAATAAAACTTGTCAAAAGAGTCATTGGAGTTATTCAGGTAATAATAGGAAAAATAGAATTATAGAATTTAAAGAAAAATGTAAACAATTTAATTTGAGACCTAAATTCATGCGTAAGAGATTATTATACTGGAATTATACTTATTTATTTTTAAAAGAATGTTATAAGTATAAAGACCCCATAACACATGTTGCAAATGCGCATTGTAAGAACGTGATGTATATGTTAACCGACGAACATTGAAAATCAATTGGTGAACTTTTAAAAAATTTACGTAAATTTTACACTGCAACTGTTGAATTTTCAGGATCTTATTACCCAACAGTTTGTAATGCTTTAGCTCATATAGCTGAAATTTCCTATTTACTTTATGGTTTAAAATCAAATGTGAAATATAAAGATGCGATTCTGATTATGTTTGAAAAGTTTAAAAATATTTTTTCCTATTCACGATGTTTATTGTAGATGCGATCTTAAATCCTTCTATTAAAAAAGTAGATTGTCATAATCTAATATTTAGTTTATATACTTATATGGAAATAGGTGGAACATAAACCCCATCTTCATTTGATTGCATAAATAAACTTGATACTAACTTAACTACATTATATGAATATTATGCTACATTACATGATAACACCAACTCTGCTACTAATATTCCTTCTAGTTCTGGTTCTGTGTCTACACCTGCAGGATTCAATGATGATGACGATGAAGAAGAATCTTTAGACATATGGAGCACTTTTACAACACAACCAACCACTAGCCGATCTTGCGATGAGATGCAATTTTATTTGCAAAAGCCAATGAGCCAAGAAAATTTTGACCCTTTACAATGGTGGCGGGATAACAAAGGCAATTCCAGACTTGCAAATGTCCGGGATGTTCTTAATGTGTCGATCTCAACGGTGGCTTCGAAAGTGCATTTAGCCAAGCACGAGATCAAATAGAGACACACGCCACTCATCGGGGTAGACACATTAGAAGTGTTAGTCCGCTTGGATTGGATCGCATCGCAGAAGAAATCAAGGATGCGAGACGTTAATTCTCCGTAAGATGAAGAAATAGGCAATATTTTGGAAGGCGAGAGCGGCGGATCGAATTAATACTCATTTAGAGGCTATGGAGCATAACCAATTCAATCAACCTATGACATTAAGAACTTGCAAAAAGGATGCATAATATGTAAATAAATTTATTATTAGTTCATTATGTACTATTATTAACGTTATAAAAGTTCAAAAGTTTACATCTTATCATTAATTGTAATTTTACTATCTATTTAGTTGTTAATGTTATTACTTATAAATTATATGACTTATATCTACTAATCTAATAAATTAATACAAGTATAATTACAAATTTACAATATAAAGTTATAAACTATAAAGTATAAAGTTATAAAGTATAAAGTTATAAACTATAAAATAAAAAGTTAACTTTAAAGTTTCAATTTTAATATATACAACTAAATTATATATTATATCATTATATTACATATTTAAATTGAATTTAGTTTATATTATAGAAAATAAATACTAGAAATTAAAAAAAAAAAAAGAATCAGGACCGGGTTGGACTTCACCCGAACCGCACGGCCAACTCGAATCCAGAACGAACCGACCGGTTGGCCCAGTCGATGAACCGGACCAGAATCGTCCGAATCGTTAAACCCGCTATGGCTACCGTCCGACTGGTCAGCCCGTTAGCCGGGTATACTTCTAAGTACTAACACTTTTACCTTTTGAGTTTTTCTTTTCTTAAATAGGTCGACTTGTACTGAACATTGAATTAGCAAGGAAATTCTAATGACATACCCCTCTGCCATACTCAACTCCAAGCCAACAGCAGATGTCGCTCCTCTTCCAGTTAGGGAATCACCTCATTTCAACAAAAGTAACCGAAATCAGCACCTAATGATTACATACAAAGAATCTGGAAAGGAGATGGGGACCAGTGGCCATTGAGGTTTAGATGAATGGATTTTTCTTGTCTTTCCAATCCATTCATCTAAACCTCAATGGCCACTGAGGTTTAGATGAATGGATTTTTCTTGTCTAACCTATCAGATTTTTTCTCATTCTCAAATATTTATTTCATATTTTTTTTACTTTTATAAAAATATGGATTTTTTTCTTACCTCCCTTACCACACTAACCCCACCTACCCCTGACCCCATCATCAAATTTATATTTCATATTTTTTGTTACTTTTATAAAAAAAAATGTTAAAAATATGAAATTTTATCTTACCTCCCCCTACCCCTACCCCTCCCTACCCCAATCTCATTTTTTTTATTTTATATATTTTTTTACTTTTATAAATAATTTATAAAAATATAATTTTTTTTCTTACCCCCATACCCACACCTACCCCTACCCATCCACCCTACCCACATTTACCCCCTCCACCCCACCTCATCCTCAAATTTCTATTTCATAAGTTTTTTTACTTTAATAAAAAATATGGATCTTACCTCCCCCTACCGCCCTAACCCTGCCTACCTCCACCTCACCCATCCTCAAATTTATATTTCATATTTTTTGTTACTTTTATAAAAAAAAATTATTAAAAATATGAAATTTTATCTTACCTCCCCCTACCCCTACCCCGCCCTACTCCAATCTCAAATTTTTATTTTATATTTTTTTTTACTTTTATAAATAATTTATAATAATATGAATTTTTTTTACCCCCATACCCACACCTACCCCTACCCCCTCCACCCTATCTACACTTACCCCCTCGAGCCTCACCCACATCATTTAACCCATCTTGATCCGCCCATCTTAGCCCATGTAAGTTTTGGGTGGGTTGGACATTGACCCATCTACAACTTCAACCCATCTTAACCCGCCTAACTTCCGTCCAAACGACTCATCTGTCACCCCTAGTTGTAACCCTCAAGCCATGTGAACAATTCAACTGTAATAGGAGAAAGCAGGAGATCCTTACATTTGTTTGTGCTATTTTATTTTACTTTGGTTGAACTATTTGAGTTATAATTTTGTTGAACTATTGTTATTGTAATTTGATTAAACTTTTTATTGTTATTTATAGAATTAAGTAATATTTTAGACAATTAATGAGAAAGAATAGTTAATGAAACTTGGAATACTATATATTGTTATTTTAGAAGTACAATAACGGCTTTTGATATATTTTACATTGAAAATTAGTGATGAAAAATTATAAAAAAGTGGTGATGATGAGAGATTTGGAGAAAAAATTCATGTGGTCATTTCAAATCTTTATAAATCTTATAATAAGTCTATTAAAATCCAAACATAAGAAATCTTGATTGTCAAAATAGTCTTTTAAAATCAATAAGACTTATTTATCTCAAAAAAATCTTTTAAAATCCTAATTGAATACACCCCTAAGTTATGAGAACTTGTGTATGCACCCAAATGTCAAATTTTCGTCTAGATACAAAATATCAATGTTCCATACCTTTAATGGGAAAGGAGATCCCATAACTCATCTAAAAGACTATTGTAGCATATTAGTTGAGATCGGACACATTGAAGCAATCAGGATGATATTATTTATCCAACCTATCAGGGCCATCGCATACATGGTACACTAAGCTAGATTTTCATAAATGAAGCACATGGGAAGACATAGCTGGTGATTTCATAAAGCAACATAATTTCAACATCGGAATAGATCCGAATAGGTATGGCTTGTGTGAAATGAAGAAGATTCCATGAGAGCCTTTTAAAGATTATGTTATTCAATGATGAAGTTTGTGCTTCGTAGCATTAGACAGGGGAGGAGAGCTCAGTTTGAGGGGTTATGCTATGGGCGTATATCTGTAACAGAGTATGAGAAATGATTCCCTACTTTATCTCACCATGCTTTGATGATTCTTCCTGATGAGACTGAGAGGGTGATTAGGTTCACCAATAGGTTGATTTATCCTCTTCATTTGATTGCAGAAAAGATAAATGCCACTGGTTCCACCTTCCAGTAGATTGTTGATGTAGTTAGAGAGGCCGAGCTTATTAGTGGGAGGATTATGAGGAGTGAGTGGTCAAGAGACCTTATTTCAACACGCATATGGTTGCCTCATCTTGATGTAGGGGTCATTATGGTAGAGGTCTTCACCATTCGAGTGCTAGGACATCTGTTCCAACTTTGTATATATCTGAGGAAGGACAGTCTTCGCGTACGTCTTATGGTTTGGGGCTGTCACGACCCGACCCTGGGCCCGCGACGGGTGCCCTACCTGGGCACCCTTACAGGTATACATCAGAGATAATCAGCGGAACAAACATAAACTTAACAGAAAATAAATAACAGGCTAGCCGATAAGGCCACCTTCCAAAAATATACACGTAACCCAAAAAGCAGTTACCTCTTTTTTTTTTCTTTACACAACTCAATCCACAAGATATGACTACAGACCTCTAAGAATTTTTAACGTAACAACTGTGACGGGATAGGGCCCCGCCATACCCCTGAATGTACATAAATCTACAACCTCAGGGAATTGTACCAAACGACAAAGCCTCCGGAGAAAAGGAGTTTTCCAAGAACTGAACAGTGATCCTAAAAGTGCGGATCAGCAAGCTATGTACCTCAACCTACGACATGAACGCAGCCCCCCGAAGGAGGTCAGTACGAAATATGTACCAAGCATGTGAAATCAAAATATCAGAATGAAATCATAATACATATAAAGCCGAGACATGTATGATAAACAAATAATAAAGATAATCGTGCCTTGCCAAAGTGAAAGTAATGAAAGTCAGTTTTACCTTTTAAAGACTATTTCAACACATGAACAATAGTCACACAGGGCTACAGACACAAGCCCTCAAATATCATCACATAGTCCAGTAAGGGTCTCAAGCCCACAAATATCAAAGCATGCCCGTGGAATCCCCCATCACTGCCGACAGCCATAAGTGTAAAATATAACCGTGGACGCGCCTGGCATCCCACCTCACTGTCGCGTCTGCATATACACTATATATATATATATATATATATATATATATATATATATATCCTGTCCGTGGAATCCCCCATCACTACCGACAGTCGTAAGTGTAATATATAACCATGTGACGCACCCGTGGCATCCTACCTCACTGTCGGCGTACACATATACAACATATATATATATATATCTCACCCGTGGAATCCCTCATCTCGGGTACATGACTTCATGGAGAGCTAATCCATGAGGTAATAATATTATATTACATGCCCGTGAAATCCCTCATCTCGGGTACATGTCTTCATGGGGAGCTAGTCCATGGAGTAATAGTACATAACATGGTCGCATGCCCCGGAATCCCTCATCGTATAAGCATGGCCATGGGGTAATAATCGTATATAACATGCCCGTGGAATCCCTCATCTCGGGTACATGTCTTCATGGGGAGCTAGTCCATGGAGTAATAATTGTATATAACATGGTCGCATGCCTAATCCTCATCGTATAAGCATGGCCACGGGTAATAAAACAAATTCGAATCTAACCCGCCTCCGGTCGCACGCCTAATCCTCATCGTATAAGCATGTCCAAGGAGTAATAAAAACAATCCGGGAATCTAACCCGCATCCTGGTCGCATGCCCCGGAATCCCACATCGTATAAGCATGTCCAAGGATCAATCACAATGGAAGCATACCCATGGAAGCCTCCGTCACTGTCGGCACATTCAATTAAATTCACAACAAGACAGCCGACCCTCCAACTGAGAGTCGCGACAGCGTAAACATATAATACTTTCACTCAAGGCTATCACAAGCAAGCATATGCAAGTTCATAAAATCTTTAGACTTTCATTTTATATACTCAAGGCACTTTTCGTTTCACATAAAAAATCCGGGAATTTAACCCAAAGTACTACGTACTTACATTCTTTTCAAAAGACTCATTTTCATATAAAACCCCAAGATACTAACACCCGTAGTATCAAGGCATGTCTATTTATCAAACAAGTCACTACATTTTTAGAAATACATTTCTAGGCTTCTAAATCAAGTGACCCTTACTTTAAAACTTTAAGCAATTGATACCTTTAGATCAAATTACCTTTCCTTATTTCAAATCATTTCTTTGTTTACCTTACTAGAGAAAACCATTCTTTTAACCCTCCATAAAGTTGTTATAACCAACTTCCCATAGAGCCGTTATACTAACTTTATGCTTAGACAAATTCATTCTTTTTATAACCAAGAGACTTATACTTTCGAATCAAGTTACATAGCTTTCAAAATACTTCAAGTCTCTTAACTTTTAAGAAATCAAGCTTCTTAACTTTAGAAATCAAGTCTCTTATCTTTAGAATGGCAAGAAATCAATACTTCCCAAATCAAGTATTCTATACTTTTAAATCAATTCATTTCTTCCTTTAAGAATCAAGTCCATAACTTGAAAAATAAAGTCTCTTAACCTTTTTAGAATTTAAGGTTCATAGTCTTAAAACTTCATAACGTAAACTCTTTAAATTAAGTAACGTATACTTTTATGCGTGTGAGTAGGTTATACTCTTTTATAACGATCTTATTAAAGCAGCCATGATCTAGAAAATGTAATACAATTTTGTCATATCTTAGCTTCTATGCAGATGGAGAATTCTACTCATTTTAATATAATTAATTGTCGTTACATTTTTCTTTATTAACGCTGCAATGGTTTGTTCGATACTTATTCTCATTCGTGCAGTAAATTAGCCAAGTAAACTCGACTCCAAATACCTCCTAACGACTCTTACCAACATCCCCATAAGACTTGGTAAGAACTTAGGATAACTTAGACATAACTTTCACATAGAGTAAATCAACATACATACCTCTTAATTTCTAAGAGTAGAAGGAATCATGAAATAACACCACATGTATATTCCATACATAGAATCATGCCAAAAGGAGGAAGAGGTTCACATACCTCGCGACGATTATCGACAAGTAGCAAAATGCTCCAAAGTACTTCAACCTTGAGCTATTCCATCCTTTAAGTAGAATACGCTACTCGTAGTACTTCAACCTATATTAATCATAACATGTCTATCAACTCCTCACTTTTTAACGTAGAATCATACTAAGTGTACGGTCTCTTATTCTATGGAAAATCGGGCAGCACTTCCTTTGTTTCTACGTACTTTTCCACCTTTTTCAAGGCCCGAAAATCAATAACCAAACGCCACATTTAAAGCCCAATAATTCAGCAAATACAAAGGGGATTACACGCCTAATAGGACGTGTAAAATTCTTCCCCACAATCAATATAAAACTGTCCAATCATTCCAAGCCCTATTCGGCTACAATGTCACAACAATTATCAAATTCCTTTCAATTCCTTTTTCAATCCAAGTTGTTATTCCAACATGATACATACATAATAACAATTATAACAACTATACCTTTCTTCCTTAACATGCGACTATTGTAACTACCGTCCAAATTGATTACAACATTAATGGCTAACTTGTCCATTTTCGGCTTTTAACATGTCGACATGATCTAAATCTTTTCAAACTTCATTCTATATACCACATGCTCATTTCTTAACTACTATAACATGTAATCTTCAATTACATTAAAAAGATGAAGATTTTACCTTAATAAGCCCTAATAAAGTCCAAGCGTAAAAGTCTATCCTTAGCAACTTTTAGCTCCTCTTCTTATGTTCCAATCCGCTCCAAGCACTCCTTAGAAGCTCATGAAGAACTCCTCTTCAAGTTCCATCTTCAAAGTTAAAGAACACCCTAGGGTTTCGCCTTGCGACTAACGTAAAAATGTCATTTTTCCGGGATCTTTCTATTGAGATATCCTTACAATACCCCTAGGAACCTTGAGTTAAAGTCTTGTGAATAATGAACCACAAATGAAATTTTTTCTCTTCCAATATGGCACAAAGCTGAGAGTGTCGACGTCGATTATCTGAACTCCAAGTGTCGACGTCGATTATCTGCATAAAGTTTCTGCATAAAGTGTCGACGTCGATTATCTGCATAAAGTTTCTGCTGATTCTGAGCTTACTAATAATCTTCCCTGGATAAGCTTCGCCTTATCCACAGCCCGCTGAGTCAAGTCTGGGTCAATTATCTGAACCTCGCCTACGTGGAACCAACCAAACGGCGATTCTATACTTTCTTACTGGTTGTATTCTTTCCGTACCTCCAACTTACACTAGCATACTTACATAACCTCCATACCGATTCTGGCCTCCAATCTTTGGAGTCACTCTATTAACCAATATAAGGTCATTTCCGGCTCTCACGACCTGGTTTCGGTGGAACACGTCCACGAACCCGTAAAACAATTAACTAGACTTGGGTCTTGTACCCTCGTGACCCTGTCACGTAGCGGGATTACTACCAACCGACCCCACTCCATTTCAAGCTATGGGACGACCCGTAATAGGTCCTCACCCCGACCCACCGTCGCACTTAACTCTTTACTCAAAGTCTGCATAAAATCTTATTGCCCTAGAAGGCCTTATATACCTAAGGTCTCGGCGGTTATCAATATTCTTAGGCTCGCCTTTTCCATGCACCAAGCCTACCTTATCAGTCACCCCTCCCCCATAAACGGGTACAATAACTTCTCATAATATCATAATCGTGTTGTCTCGATCACAACAACCATTACTTACTCCATACAGATCTCATCCGTACAATTCTCTTAAGCCTACCACGTAGCTTAATCTATTATCATGGCATTCCGTTAAGTTCCTTAACATGACTTCTTAAGGGTTCACTACCCTATCAGACAGCTCATCATTTTCCAATTATCTCAAAATAATACGTAAAACCTCGATGAGAATTCATTAACTGTTTCATACCTTCCCGGTATCTAGTTAGTCCTTACCAACTCTTGGTAATCTAAAATCATTCTAGGCAACCCATAAATGACCCTCATACATAACTCTGTATAGTTGTATGTCAATAAACCAACTATACTACAATTATTACCAACCTGGATACGCAATCCACATAGTCCTTCCTGGATCACTGCTGCCTTTCTCGTAGCTGCAATCAACATAACTCGTTAGGGAGAGACGTGTTACACCCCGTAATTCATTGACATGTTTAATAGAATGTACGTAAGGAACACAAGACTTGAAAAGGGTACGAAAGGAAGAATTGTTTTACCGACGGAAATCTTCCGAACGTCGGAAAGGAAAAATGTTCATTGGTGAGAATTAGATTCTCAAAATGCATTAATTGAAGAGTATGGAACTTATTATCATTATGGAAATTTATTTTTATGGATTTGGTCACGTGGGGCCCACCCGAGAAATTTTATGTTTTGTGGGGCCCACGAGGGTTACAAAATTTTATGGACGAATGAGAGGGCGACACGTGGCACCCCCACATGGTCTTGGCCGAAATTATACAAGGGTAGTATGGTCATTGACCATGGTAGATGAACAAGTCTTCAAAGCTTGAGATTGTTGACTTGTCAACTTGTCCACTTGGCTTATCATTAATTATTCTTCATCCTAGCCCACAAGTGTTTTAATCTAAGCCCTACATTGTGTTTTATATACCTCACTAGTGCAAGACAAGCTCTTGAACACTTAGAAAAATTAGAGACCTTGTTCTCCACATTTGAGAGCTCTCGGGTTTGGTCCAATTCCCACACACAAATTTTGTAGTTTTGATCCATTATTCACAAGACTTTAACCCAAGGTCCCTAAGGGTATTGTAAGGATATCTCAATAGAAAGATTTCGGGAAAACTGTCACGACCCGACCTCGGGCCCGCGACTGGTGCCTTACCCCGGGCACCCTAGTGATACAACATCAGAGAAAATCAGCGGAAATAAAAACTCATGAAAGGTAAATAGTGAAATAAGAAAACAGGCTAACCAAAACGGTTACCTTTCTGTATATATAAATAAAAACTTGAACAGTTACATCCCTTACAAACCCTGCCCACAACAAGACTGCACTTCTAAGAGTTTTATAACAACAACGACGGACAGGCCCCGCCATACCCCGAATGTATAAGAACCTACACTCGTGGAATCATACCACAAGATAAGCCTCCGAGAAACGGAGCTTCCCAAAACGCCGAATCGTGATCCTATGGCGAGGATCAACAATCGTGTACCTTTACTCGCGCATGAACACACCGAAGGAGGTCGATAACAGTACCAAGTATGTGAAATCAGAAAGTATCAAATAAAATCATAACATTTTAAAACCAATTACAAATACGCATTTAATAACCAATTTAACCGCATATAGTGCCACAAAGATAACAAGAGCAAAAATAGATATAACGTAACTGGTCTTTTCTAGACCGCTAATGATCGAAGCAAGGCCAATCGCCCATAGTATCATTACGCGAGCCTAATCCTGGAACTTCCGCAGTCCGCATAGAACACCTAGGTCCGCATGAGGTATTCCTCGCATCGGGGGTAGTTAACCCTCGACATCAACTCGACTCGCATCGCGTAGTCACATGGACCGCGTGAGGTATTCCTCGTGACGGCATAACACACCCGGGTGATCATCCCGAACTCCCGCACTCCGCATAGGTCTCGTGGACCCGCGTGAGGTATTCCTCGACGGGGCGCTAACCCTGCATAACAAGTCGTGGGGTAGGTGATATAATACCAAAGATAATCGCTATCGTTAAACAACGTAAGCACAACAAGAAAACCCCCTTACACAAACGTCACAAGACACTAACACACGTAGCATCATAACATGTTTACTTATCAAACCAACAAGAAAGTATTACAAGGTTATCACAAGCCAACATAGTCAAGTTACTCACACAAAAGTCACACGATACCCGTAGTATCAAAATAGAGTAACTATCTTTTATGTAAACCAAAACAATTTCCATACCTTCTTTTTAAACCAATCTTAAGACAAAAGCATGCCTTCCTTTTTAAACCATTTTAAGACAAAACCATGCCTTCCTTTAAAACAAAGACACTTTTTCTTTTTTAAAGTCAAGTAGCAATATACTTTTTAAACCAAGTGTCTTACTCTTTTAAAAACAAGTAACCTATACCTTTAAATCAAGTTACTTCTCCATTCCCAAAATCAAGTTGTTTATAAGTCAAGTCTCTTTACTTTCAAAAATCAGTCTCTTAATCTTTAAATCATATCTTTTAAGGAAACCAACCTCCAACTTTTAAAATGTCAAGTTATCATTTTAAATCCAATGATAAAACCATTCTTTTGTTTTCATAAAGTCGTTATAAATAACTTCCCATAAAGCTATTATAACATTTTATGTTTTAAACCAACCAAGGACAACTATTCTCATTTTCGAAATCAAGATAACTTTATTCTTTAAAAGACCACACACCCATTACTCATGAGTGAGGTTTTACAACTTTTTAACATAATTCAAGTCCTTAATATTTCATAACAAGTCACTTAACTTTGGAATCAAGTCAAGGACACAAAAGGAAAATCAAATTCCTTTAAACACACGTGCGTCTACCGCACTATATATATTTCACAATAATCATGCTAGAAAGGATAGGAAGAGGTTCACATACCTCGCGACGATTATCGACAATTAGCAAAATGCTCCAAAGTACTATAACCCTGCTAGCCTTTTCCACCCTTCAAGTAGAATACGCTACTCATAGTACTTCAACCTATAATGGCCATAAAACGTTTATTAACTTCTAGATCCCTTCGTAGAATATTTCTAAGTACAAGGTTCCATATTCTACGGAAAATTCGGCAGCACCTCCCCCCCCCGTAACCACATAAATAACCTCTACTATCAAGGCCCGCTACCAAGCTAACAACTCAGAGGGGATTACACGTCTAACCGGACGTGTACAATTCTACCTCACAATAATACTACAAGTCTACTGTAAATACAGTCCAATGTAAATACAGTTCAATTCTTTTTAATCATCCTTCCATAAATCATATACTCAATTATACATTACTACAACATGTAATCTCCAATTACAATAGGGGGATAAAGATCATTACCTCGATAAGCCCAAAATTATCCAAGTTTTATAAGTCGATCCTGAGCAACGTTTAGCTCCACTTTCTTACGCTCCAACCCGCTCCAAGCAACCCTTAGAAGTTTCTAACCAACTTCTCTTAACACTTCATCAATCTATGAAGATTTTCCTAGGGTTTCACTTTGTGACTATTGGAATAAAGTGGTATTTCCGGGCTCTTAGTATAGAGATAACTTTAGAATACTACAAGGGATTACAAGGCTAAGGTATTTGGGATTATAACAACACTTGAAGGATTTTTCTACACAAAGGAGGGGGGTTTGGACGAGAACACCTTAGGAGGGAGGGAGAATTTTGCCTTGGAAAATATTTCAAGTGTGGGATGAATAAAGTCTTGCACTTAAGGGGGGTATTTATAGAGAAATCAAGGGCTAGGATTAAAGCAAGTGTAAGGTGAAGATTGGGTCCAAGTGTGAGTGGATTCTTCCAACCAAATGTCCACCACAACTTTGAGACATGTGGCCACCACATTAAAGAGACATGTGGCTAGCCACATATCCCTAAAAACGTCCAAGACCAAGGGGGGGGGGGGTGCCATGTGTCGCCCTCCTACTCGTCCAAAATATTTCATCTTCCGAAAATATCCGTAATGCCAAAAATCCGAAAATAAAGTGGGCCCCACAAAACCGTAAATTTCCCCCGTGGGCCCCATGTGACAAATTCCGGAAATAAAATTCCATAATTCTCAAATATTCCAAAAAGTCCGAATACCAAATCTGGAAATCCAATTCCCATTAACGAACCTTTTTCCTTCACAAAATCCGGAAATTTTTCCGTCGAAAAATCACATCTTTCTTTCTTTCCAATTTTTATGTCGTATTCTCGTACGTACGTCCTCGTATACATACTCTGGAACTACGGGGTGTAACAAAAACGACGTTTTCACGTTAGTCGCAAGGCGAAACCCTAAGGTGTTCTTCAACTTTGAAGATGGAAATTGAAGAGGAGTTCTTCATGAGCTTCTAAGGAGTGCTTGGAGCGGATTGGAACATAAGGAAAGGAGCTAATAATTGCTAAGGAGCGACTTTGAATCTTGGATATAATAAGGGCTTGTAAAGGTAAAAATCTTGTCGTTTTAGCAATTAAGGATTACTTATTGTTGTAGCTATGGATATTAGAAAGCATGAGGTATATAGTGTGAAGTTTGATAAGTGTATTGGCTATTGGAACCCTAAATCCGAAACTAGCATGTTTAGCCTTTGAGATTACAATTCAATTTAATTATTAGTTTTAGTCGTCACATGTTATATAAAGAAGGAATTATAGTTGTTAAAATTGCTTATGACTATGTAACATGTTAGACCTAAGAACTTGGATTGGAAAAGACTTTGAGTTGTTGTTTATGTTAGCCGAGAATGGCTTTAAATATGGAACTAGATTCGTATTAACTTGTGGGGCAGAATTTTACACGTCCTGTTAAGGCGTGTAATCCCCCTTGGTTAGCTGAATTGTTGGGTCTTAAAAATGGCGTTTGGTTATTGATTAATTGGGCCTTGAAAAAGGTGGAAAAGTATGTAGAAACAAAGGAAGTGCTGCCCGATTTTTCGTAGAATTTGGTGACTTTTCACTTAGAATATTCTACGTTTGAAGCTAGAGGTTAATAGACGTATTATGGCCATTATAGGTTGAAGTACTACGTATAGCGTATTCCACAAAGGATGGAATAGCTAGCAAGGTTGAAGTACTTTGGAGCATTTTGCTACTTGTCGATAATCGTCGCGAGGTATGTGAACCTCTTCCTTCTTTTGACATGATTCTATGTATGGAATATACATGTGGTATTATTTCATGTTTCCTTCTACTCTTAGAAGTTAAGAGGTATGTATGTTGATTTACTCTATGTAATGGTTATGTCTAAGTTATCATAAGTTCTTACCAAGTCTTATGGGGGATGTTGGTAAGAGTCGTTAGGATGTATTTGGAGCCAAGTTGACTTGGCTAGTTTACGACACGAATGAGAATAAGTATCGAACAAGCCATTGCAGCGTTAATAAAGGAAAATGTATCGACAATCAATTAAATTAAAACGAGTAGAATTCTCCATCTGCATAGAAGCTAAGATAAGACAAAATTGTATTACATTTTCTAGATCATGATTGCTTTAATAAGATCGTTATAAACAAGTATAACCTACTCACACACATAAGACATATGTTACTTAATTTAAAGAGTTTACGTATGAAGTTTTAAGACTATGAACCTTGTTTTCTTAAAAGGTTAAGAGACTTTATTTTTCAAGTTATGAGACTTGATTCTTAAAGGAAGAAATGACTTGATTTAAAAAGTATAGAATACTTGATTTGGAAAGTATTGACTTCTTGATACTCTAAGTTAAAGAGACTTGATATTCTAAGTTAAGAAACTTGTTTTCCTAAAAGTTAAGAGACTTGAAGTATTTTGAAAGCTATGTAATTTGATTTGAAAGTATAAGTCTCTTGGTTATAAAAGTAATGAATTTGTCTAAGACATAAAGAGTTATAACGGCTTTATGGAAAGTTGGTTATAACAACTTTATGGAAGATTAAAAGAATGGTTTTCTCCAGTAATGTAAGCAAAGGAATGACTTGAAATAAAGAAGGGCAAATTGTTTTAAAGGTACAAATTGCTTAGGGTTTTAAGGAAAAAAGCTTATAAATGTATTTCTAAAAGGTATTGTGACTTGTCTTGATAAGTACATATGACTTGATACTACGGTTATTAGTATCTTGGAAGTTTTATATGAAAAAGAGTCATTTTAAAAGAATAGAAGTACGTAGTACTTTGGGGATAATTTCCGGATTTTATAATGACATGTTAGTGCCTTAAGTAAACTAAAATGGGGGTGTTTATAAATAAGGTTAATAAGAAGTTAGGGGATTTCTTAACTTGCTTATGTTATGTATGATAAGCCGGTAGTGCTTATGTTATGTATGATAAGCCGGAGTGCTTATGTTATGTATGATAAGCCGGTAGCGCTTATGTTATGTATGATAAGACGGTATTGCTTACGTTATGTATGATAGTCTTTGGTGCTAGTGTTATGAGTATAAATGCGGGGTAAACCCCCAAGACGTTATACACCTCCTGAGTATAAATGCGGGGTAAACCCCCAAGACGTTATACACATTCTGTGTATAATTGCGGGGTAAACCCCCAAGACATTATACCTCTCCATGGATTTGCTACCCATGATACGAGCATGGCGTATTTGCTCATTGCGGGCCCGTAGGGCCTAAGCGGGTGAAATAGTCCTGTGCGGGTGAAATAGTCCTATGCGAGGAATACCTCATGCGGGTCCACACGACCTATGCGGGCGGATACGCCTATGCGAAGTTACCTCATGCGGGTCCACAAGACCGTCGGGTGAAATAGTCCCGGAGTAGGATTGTTAAATGATACTACGGGCGTGTGACCTAAGTTGATCATAAGCTTCCTATTTTTATGCAGTATACCTTTATGGGCAGACTTATGTGACTTTATCGCGTCCCAGATTGGGCCGGGCAGTATACCTTATGGGCAGACTTATGTGAATTTATCGCGTCCCAGATTGGGCCGGGCAGTATAGGCGTCCCTCCATAAAAGGGCCGGATTTATGTTATGAAAGGTAAGTAAGTTATATGGTAATGAACTTGATGCTTTTTCCTAAGTATGTACGTAAGCATTTGACTATAACTCTTATTGAAAAATGGGAAAAGATAATAATTTGCAATTAAGTTCATGAGTGGTAATGGCATGGCAGGATCTGGTATTTACTTTTTATACTTGCCCCTGTCATTCTTTTGTACAGTTATGATTTGTTACTGTATCTTATTTCCGTTCCATATTCGGTACCTGTTGTACTGACCCCCTTCGGGGGATTGCGTTCATGTCCGTAGGTTTAAGTACACAGTTGTGGATCCGCGGGCTTAGGATCCTGGTTCAGCATTTTGAGACGGCTCCAATGTTTCGGAGCTTGTCATCATGGTTATGTATATTCAGGGGTACGGCGGGGCCTTGTCCCGTCATAGTATTTGTCCAAACTCTTAGAGGTCTGTAGTCATATCTTGTGGATTGGGTTGTAAAAAAAAAGGGAGGTAACTGCTTTTGGTTTTACATGTTTATATGTATCCAGGAAGGTAGCCTTATCGGCTAACCTATTATTTAATTCT
This sequence comes from Przewalskia tangutica, assembly GCA_029844215.1. NCBI lineage: Eukaryota > Viridiplantae > Streptophyta > Magnoliopsida > Solanales > Solanaceae > Przewalskia > Przewalskia tangutica. Next base: position 115,556,470 of record CM056718.1, read on the forward strand.
TGTTAAGTTTACGTATGTATGTTCCGCTACTATTCTCTGATGTATACCTATACGGGTGCCCAGGTAGGGCGCCAGTCGCGGGACCGGGGTCGGGTCGTGACAAGACGACCATAACAACACAGCTCTATCACACGATATCAGAGTGAGAAGAATGAAAACCAATCCTAAATGTCCTGCAGCCTCCTGGTTATAGATGTGGTGCACAACACACCGATAATCAAGACTCTACTAGACACGGTCTGTAGACACTTTCTGAGGACTAACAACTCTGATACCACTTTTGTCATGACCCGACCCCGGATCCGCGACTGGTGCCCTACCTGGGCACCCTTACACGTATACATCAGAGATAATCAGCGGAACATACATAAACATAGCAGGAAATAAATAACAGGCTAGCCGATAAGACCACCTTCCAAAAACATACACGTAACCCAAAAAGCAGTTACCTCTTTTTTTTTTCTTTACACAACCCAATCCACAAGATATGACTACAGACCTCTAAGAATTTTTGACGTAACAACTGTGACGGGACAGGGCCCTGCCATACCCCTGAATGTACATAAATCTACAACCTCAGGGAACTGTACCAAACGACAAAGTCTCCGGAGAAAGGAAGCTTTCCAAGAACTGAACAATGATCCTAAAAGTGCGGATCAGCAAGCTATGTACCTCAACCTGCGGCATGAACGCACTCGGGCGAGGTCGATTTAAATATGTACCAAGTATGTGAAATCAAAATATCAGAATGAAATCATAATACCATATAAAGATGGAGACATGTATGATAACCAAAATAATAAAGATATCAGGCCTTGCCAAAGTGAAAGTAATGAAAGTCAGTTTTTACCTTTTAAAGACTATTTCAACACATGAACAATAGTCACACAGGGCTACGGACACAAGCCCTCAAATATCATCACATAGTCCAGTAAGGGTCTCAAGCCCACAAATATCAAAGCGTGCCCGTGGAATCCCCCATCACTGCCGACAGCCATAAGTGTAAAATATAACCATGTGACGCGCCCGTGGCATCCCACCTCACTGGCGGCGTACACATATACAATACATATATATATCTCCTGCCCGTGGAATCCCCCATCACTGTCGACAGCCGTAAGTGTAACATATAACCATGTGACGCGCCCGTGGCATCCTACCTCACTGTCGGCGTACATATATACAACATATATATATATATATATATATATCTCATGCCCGTGGTATCCCTCATCTCGGGTACATGACTTCATGGAGAGATAATCCATGAGGTAATAATATTATATTACATGCCCGTGGAATCCCTCATCTCGGGTACATGTCTTCATGGGGAGCTAGTCCATGGAGTAATAGTACATAACATGGTCGCATGCCCCGGAATCCCTCATCGTATAAGCATGGCCATGGGGTAATAATCGTATATAACATGCCCGTGGAATCCCTCATCTCTGGTACATGTCTTCATGGGGAGCTAGTCTATGGAGTAATAATCGTATATAACATGGTCGCATGCCCCGAAATCCCTCATCGTATAAGCATGGCCATGGGGTAATAAAACAAATCCGGGAATCTAACCCGCCTCCTGGTCGCATGCCCCGGAATCCCTCATCGTATAAGAATGTCCAAGGAGTAATAAAAATAATCCGGGAATCTAACCCGCATCCTGGTCGTATGCCCCGGAATCCCACATCGTATAAGCATGTCCAAGGATCAATCACAATGGAAGCATACCCGTGGAAGCCTCCATCACTGTCGGTACGTTCAAGTAAATTCACAACAAGACATTCGGCCCTCCAACTGAGAGTCACGACAGCGTAAACATATAATACTTGCACTCAAGTGTCACGACCAAACCCCGAGCCCGTGACTGGTGCCTTACCCCGGGCACCCTAGTGAGACTGGTGCCTTACCCCGGGCACCCTAGTGATACAACATCAGAGTAACCAGCGGAATATAAAACAAGACATGAAACAATATGAAGTGAGAAACAGTTTATCTGAGAAAAGTTGCCTTTCGGCATACATATATAAAAACTTGAACAGTTACATCCCTTTTACAAACCCCGCCACAACAAAGATTACTGCACTCTAAGAATTTTATAACAACGAGCGGACAGGTTCCGCCATACCACGAATGTAAGTACCTACAACGGCATGGACTATACTAAAGATAATCCTCCGAGAAACGAGCTTCCCAAAATGCCGAATCGTGATCCTAAGAGCGAGGATCGACGATCGTGTACTCTACCGCGACATTTAACGCGGCCCCGAGGAGGTCGACAACAGGTACCAAGTATGTGAAACTGAAAATACTGTAAATGAAATCATAACAGTCTATATAAAACAGAGACATATATGATAACCAATTTACGATACACAATATGTAAGCAGTCATGTCAAGTCAGGGACTCACGCCCTTAAAGTTACCACTCAAATATAACCATGGGTCTCATGCCCACGATATCAATCATGCCCGTGGAATTCCTTCCTCACTGCCGGCAGTCCATGATATAAAAGCACCAAGGAATACACATGAACACCAGGTCCCACCTGTGTCATAATAAAACCGTACGGGGTAAGTACGAAGGCATAGCCGACTACTAAAACCCACAGTACCAACAATGCCATAAAACTGTATCACGAGGTCTTTCTAGACCGCGCACATGATCGGCGGCCACTCGCCTCGTATCAATGCGCGTCTAATCTCGAGCTTACCGCGACTCCGCGTAGCCACCTAGCCCGCGTGAGGTATTCTCGCATCGAGCGTAGCTACTCCTGGCATCGCCCCGACTCGTAGTCCGTGATGGCCACATAGACGCGTGAGGTATTCCCCGCACACTAACACGGAACTCTCGTAGCTCGCATAGGTCCCCGACCCGCATGAGGCATCCTCGTGACGGGGCAGCTTAACCCCCGGTATAACATGTCAAGAGGTGAGTGGTACAATACTAACATAACGACTTATCGTTAAACAACATAAGCACAACAAGGGAAACCCCTTTACACAAACATCACAAGACACTAACATACGTAGCATCCTAACATGTTTACTTATCAAATCAACAAGAAAGTATTACAAGACTATCACAAACCAACATAGTCAAGTTATTCACACAAGGTACTTTCTATTTTATGCCAACAAGTTCGGGTTTTTATCCCCAAAGTACTTCATACATTATCTCTTTAAAAAGATCCTGTTTCTTTCACAAGAGTCACACGATACCCGTAGTATTAAAATAGAGTGACTATCTTTTTAAGTAAACCAAAACAATTTCCCTACTTCTTTTTGAACCAACTTAAGACAAAAGCATGCCTTCCTTTTTAAATGAAAACACTTCAAATTTTCAAGTCTTTGTCTTTTATAAATCAAGTCCTTACTTTGAAAGTGTAAGAAAATCAAAACTTGTTTATTAATGATCTTATTAAAACAGCCATGATCTAAGAAATGTAATACAATTTTGTCTTATCTTAGCTTCTATGCAGATGGAGGTTTCTACTGATTTTAATAATACTTAATTAGTCAATACATTTTCCTTTATTAGCGCTGCAGTGGTTTGTTCGATACTTATTCTCATTTCCGAAATCAATACAAGGCTTTCATAAATAATTAAGTAAACCGTTCCTTTTATCTTTCTTAAGTCGTTATACCTAACTTCCCATAAAGCTAGTATAACTCTTAAGCTTTTAAAACCAAGTAGTACTCTTCTTTAAAAAACGATTCTTAATTCTTTTGAAATACTTCAAGATTCTTATTATTTCAACTCAAGTCAAAAGACGTCTAGTAAAACCAGGTTCAGTTAACACACGTACGTCTACCGTACTATATATATATTTTAAAATATCATGCTCAAGAGGATAGGAAGAATCACATACCTCCTCGGCGAAATCCACCTGCCAAGTCGAATATGTCGCGCGCAGAGTATCAACCTATAATAGTCAAATACGTCTATCAACGTCTAGACTACTCTGTAGAATATTCTAAGCAGAAGGTTCTTATTTCTACGGAAAAATTGGGTAGCACTTCCCTACCCGTCAAACTACTCAAGTCTACTGTAAATACAGTCCTATGTAAGTACAGTTCAATTCTCTTCTCTTATACCATCCTTCTGTAAATCTTATACTCAATTCTTTACTACTACAGTATGTAATTCCCAATTACAATAGAAGGACAAAGATATTTACCTTGATAAGCCCAAAATTATCCAAGTTTAAATGTCGATCCTGAACAACGTTTAGCTCCTAATTTGCACGCTCCGATAGCTCCAAGAAACCCTTAGAAGTTTCTAAACAACTTCTACCTAAATCTTCAACCAACTATGAAGATTTTCCCTAGGGTTTCGTTTTGTGACTAATGGATATAAAGTAGTGTTTCTGGGCTTTTAGTATAGAGGTAACCTTGGAATACTACAAGGTATTAGGGCTAAGGTATTTTGGAATAGTGATAATACTTGGAGAATACTATTCAACCAAGGGGTACTTTGAGAACAACTTAGGAAGGGGGTGTTTGGTGAGGCTTCACAAAGGGGGAGGGGGAGTTTGGACGAGAGCTTTCAAGAGGGGGAGAGGGATTTCAAGACCTGGAATATGTTTAAGGGATGAAGATTTAGTCTTGCACTTGAGGGGTATTTATAGGACCTTCAATGGCCATGATCAAAGCAAGTGGATGGTAGAAATTTGGACAAGTGTTGTGTGGGTCCCACCTTATCTATCTACTCCACAAATATCTACAAAACATTGACCAAATGTTTTAGGGATTTAAAATGAAAAAAACGTGCCAACTACTCCCTCACCAAACCGTCCACTTGAGGGTGACACATGTCGCCCTCTCGTTGGACCAAAATATTTCATCTCTCGGAAAAATCCAAAATAAATAAATTCTTGAAAACGTAAAATTCTCATACAAGGTTCGGAAAATTTTTCGTCGGAAAAACAATTCTTTTCGTTGGGTGTGCACAATTTCCGTCCCTAACAATCATTCGGGCTTACAAAAATTGTATGTACGTCCTCACATACATACTCTGGAAATACGGGGTATAACATCAAGGCTATCACAAGCAAGCATAGGCAAGTTCATAAAATCTTTAGACTTTCATTTTATATACTCAAGGCACTTTTCGTTTCACATAAAAATTCGGGAATTTAACCCAAAGTACTACGTACTTACATTCTTTTCAAAAGACTTTTTTTCATATAAAACCCCAAGATACTAACACCCGTAGTATCAAGGCATATCTATTTATCAAACAAGTCACTACATTTTTAGAAAAAATACATTTCTAGACTTCTAAATCAAGTGACCCTTACTTTAAAACTTTAAGCAATTGATACCTTTAGATCAAATTGTCTTTCCTTATTTCAAATCATTTCTTTGTTTACCTTACTAGAGAAACCCATTCTTTTAACCCTCCATAAAGTTGTTATAACCAACTTCCCATAAAGTCGTTATACTAACTTTATGCTTAGACAAATTCATTCTTTTTATAACCAAGAGACTTATACTTTCGAATCAAGTTACATAGCTTTCAAAATACTTCAAGTCTCTTAACTTTTAAGAAATCAAGCTTCTTAACTTTAGAAATCAAGTCTCTTATCTTTAGAATGGCAAGAAATCAATACTTCCCAAATCAAGTATTCTATACTTTTAAATCAATTCATTTCTTCCTTTAAGAATCAAGTCCCATAACTTGAAAAATAAAGTCTCTTAACCTTTTTAGAATTTAAGGTTCATAGTCTTAAAACTTCATAACGTAAACTCTTTAAATTAAGTAACGTATAATTTTATGCGTGTGAGTAGGTTATACTCTTTTATAACAATCTCATTAAAGCAGCCATGATCTAGAAAATGTAATACAATTTTGTCTTATCTTTAGCTTCTATGCAGATGGAGAATTCTACTCATTTTAATATAATTAATTGTCGTTACATTTTCCTTTATTAACGCTGCAATGGTTTGTTCGATACTTATTCTCATTCATGCAGTAAATTAGCCAAGTAAACTCGACTCAAAATACCTCCTAACGACTCTTACCAACATCTCCCATAAGGCTTGGTAAGAACTTAGGATAACTTAGACATAACTTTCACATAGAGTAAATCAACATACATACCTCTTAATTTCTAAGAGTAGAAGGAATCATGAAATAACACCACATGTATATTCCATACATAGAATCATGCCAAAAGGAGGAAGAGGTTCACATACCTCGCGACGATTATCGACAAGTAGCAAAATGCTCCAAAGTACTTCAACCTTGAGCTATTCCATCCTTTAAGTAGAATATGTTACTCATAGTACTTCAACCTATATTAATCATAACATGTCTATCAACTCCTCACTTTTTATCGTAGAATCATACTAAGTGTAAGGTCTCTTATTCTACGGAAAATCGGGCAGCACTTCCTTTGTTTCTACGTACTTTTACACCTTTTTCAAGTCCCGAAAATAAATAACCAAACGCCACATTTAAGGCCCAACAATTCAGCAAATACAAAGGGGATTACACGCCTAATAGGACGTGTAAAATTCTGCCCCACTATCAATATAAAACTGTCCAATCATTCCAAGCCCTATTCAGCTACAATGTCACAACAATTATCAAATTCCTTTCAATTCTTTTTTCAATCCAAGTTGTTATTCCAACATGATACATACATAATAAGAATTACAACAACTATAAATCATTTCTTCCTTAACATGCGATGATTGTAACTACCGTCCAAATTGATTACAACATTAATGGCTAACTTGTCCGTTTTCGGTTTTAACATGTCGACATGATCCAAATCTTTTCAAACTTCATTCTATATACCACATGCTCATTTCTTAACTACTATAACATGTAATCTTCAATTACATTAAAAAGATGAAGATTTTACCTTAATAAGCCCTAATAAAGTCCAAGCGTAAAAGTCGATCCTTAGCAACTTTTAGCTCCTCTTCTTATGTTTCAATCTGCTACAAGCACTCCTTAGAAGCTCATGAAGAACTCCTCTTCAAGTTCCATCTTCAAAGTTGAAGAACACCCTAGGGTTTCGCCTTGCGACTAACGTAAAAACGTTGTTTTTCCGGGATCTTTCTATTGAGATATCCTTACAATACCCCTAGGAACCTTGGGTTAAAGTCTTGTGAATAATGAACCACAAATGAAAATTTTTCTCTTCCAATATGGCACAAAGTCGAGAGCACACATAACTCCCTCTAAGTGTTTTAGTTTTTTTCTAAGTGTTAGAGACAAGTCTTGCTACAAGGATGATTATATAAAACATTGGAGGGTCAAGATTATAACACTTGTTAGGTTTGGATGAAAGAGATCAAGCCAAGTGGCTCTTGACTTAGTCAATTATCTCAAGCTCTTAGCTTGCAAGACTTGGTCATCTATACTTTGGTCAAATGACCATTTTGCTCTTGGCATAATTCGAACAAGACCATGTGGGGGGGGGGGGGGGTGACACGTGTCGCCCTCCCATTCGTCCATAAAATTTTGTAACCCTCGTGGGCCCCACAAAACGTAAAACTTCTCGGGTGGGCCCTACGTGACCAAATCCGTAAAATACATTTCCATAAGGATAATAAATTCTATAATCCTCAAATAATGTATTTTGAGAATCTAATTCTCATCAACGAACATTTTTCCTTTCCGAAGTTCGGAAGATTTTCCTCCGGAAAAACAATTATTTCTTTCGTATCAATTTTCAAGTCTTGCGCTCACGCGTCTATTCTCTTATTCATGTCCTGAAATTACGGGGTTTAACAGGGGCAGCTGCCCCTGAGTTCTTATCGGCTAACTGATAGGGCTGGTCATTCAGGTGCCAGTTTTTATTCTTAGCCACAGGCACTTCCTAGATAGTGTTATGAGTGTGGCGACCTTGGGAATTTCAAGAGGAATTGCCCTAGACTTAGGCCTGGTAGGTAGGACTAGGGTTCTCATGCTTCAGGTTTTAGAGCAACGGTGCAGCTGTCTTGATGCCACCGTTCTCCAGTGAATTTATTCCATTATTTCTAACGACCTCCTTCAAACGATCATAGATCTCGATGCTACGACAATGGAAACTTGGGATAGGATGCGTGATATATTCTAAGATAACAAAAAAATTCGTGTTGTCACCCTCGAGCAGGAATTCTCCCACGTCAACATGGAATATTTTCCTAACGTTTCGGTCTATTGTAACAAGCTAAAGGAATTGGCAGACCAACGCCACAATATTGGTGCACCTGTTACCAATTATCATCTTGTTCTCCAAAAGGTTATCGTCTTGTCTGAGGCCTATAACAGAGTTAGCACAATTCTTCGTCAAAGTAACTCTCTACCACATTTCTATCAGGCTCATTTCATGCTCACATCAGAAGAAATCGACTTTGCTAAGAAGGCGGCTACAAGTGCAAATTCTATCGTGATAATGACCACGTCAGACGACCCTCACTCATTCATCGAAATTTTTGGCCAAAACCGCAGGCAGCAAAAAAATGATCAAAATCATAAAAATAATGGCAAGAACCGTGGTGGCAATCGCATTAGTAATGGAGGTGGCCAAAATAGTGGTGGCATCAGCAGTAGGCCTCAGGGCAGTGTGCAGCAGCTCAACTGGTCTTAGAAGTGGGACCCCTGGTAGTGGAATTGGGCTAGTGTCCCGTGGTCCAACAATGGCTACTTTCCTCCCAGCTCATACCCGTGTAACTGGGCCCAGTCCAGCAACATGCCAGACCCATTTTCCCAGGTCCAGCTACGTGCAATAGGTTTCCTTTTGGGCTAGGGCTGCAGGCAGGTTTTCTTGGGCCTCGGCCTCCGTATGCTTTCCAGGCAGTGGGTCCCACATCTACTCCGACATATATTGAGGCCACAATGCATACGCTTGGATTAAATCCTCCAGACACGAATTGGTACATGGATAATGACGTCACTTCTCACATGATGTCAGACCAAGGTACTCTCTAGTCTTATTTCAATTTGAGCAAAAATTGTGGCATTATTATTGGTAATGGCAACTCAATTTCAATTTGTGGTTACGGTCATACAACTTTGTCTCCCCCACATCTACTTCTTATCTTAAAATATCCTTCATGCCCCTAACTTAATTAAAAATTTGGTGTTTGTCCAAAAATTCACCACTTATAATTGAGTTTCTGTTAATTTTGATCCATGTGGGTTTTCTGTGAAGGATTTTAAAACGGGGATACCTCTCCTGAGATGCAATAGTAGGGAGATCTTTATCCCATCACCACCACCACCACTTCATCGAGTCAAGCCATATCGTCAACATTTGCAGCTCTAGCTCCTTCCTTGTGGCACACACCTTTGGGTCATCCTGTGTCGTCTATTATTTCTTCCTTGCATAAAAACAATTTTATTTCTTATAAGGGTACGCGTAGTACTCCAATTTGTCATTCTTGTCCGTTAGGAAAACATGTTATATTACCATTTGTAGCTTCTACTTCTCGTACTTTGATGCCTTTTGATATTATTCACAATGATTTATTGTCATGACCCGACCTCGGACCCGCGACTGGTGCCTTACCCCGGACACCCTAGTGATAAAACATCAGAGAAAAATCAGCGAAAATGAAAACTTATAGACATGCAACAATATGAAATAAGAAACAGGCTAACCAAAACGGTCACCTTTCTGCATATATATAAAAAAACCGAACAGTTATCCTTTACAAACCCTGCCCACAACAGTACTAAAGACCTCTAAGAGTGTAACAATAACTATGACGGGACAGGGCCCCGCCATACCCCTGAATGTACAAGTACCTACAATAACAGAGGACTATACCAAAAGATAAGCCTCCGAAGAACGGAGCTTCCCAAAGTGCTTGAGCGTGACCCATGAGCGAGAGGATCGATCAACGGTGTACCTACTGCGGCGTGAACGCAACCCCGGGCGAGGTCGATACAACATGTACCAAGTATGTGAAACTGAAAATACTGTAATGAAATCATAACAATCTGTATAAAACATGAGACATGTATGATAACCAAAATACAGTATACATAGCCCTTTTTAGAAACAACAAACACCAAAGAAAATCAAGTCCTTTACCTTTTTTTTCAAAACTGAAATCAACCGTGCCCCATTTTCCTTTAACAAGAGTCATAATGTGTAACATGTCCCGGCCCCCTTTCTGGGACTCGGTATAAAGTCATAAAGTGTACATGTCCCGGCCTATCCCTGGGACTCGGTGTAAAGTCATATAAATTGTATAACACGTATAACATGTCCCGGCCCATTCTGGGACTCGGTGTGAAATCGTATCCGTCGTATAACACGTATAACATGTCCCGACCCATTCTGGGACTTGGTGTGAAATCGTAAGGTGTACATATCCCGACCCATCCCTGGGACTCGGTGTGAAATCGTATGGTATACATGTCCCGGCCCATCCCTGGGACTCGGTGTGAAATCGTATGGTATACATATCCCGGCCCATCCCTGGGACTCGGTGTGAAATCGTATGGTATACATGTCCCGACCCATCCCTGAGACTCGGTGTGAAATCGTATGGTATATATGTCCCGGCCCATTCCTGGGACTCGGTGTGAAATCAACCATAATATTTTAAACCATCCTTTTAAACAAAACAAGACAATACAGTGCCTTCCCTTTTTAAACAAAATACTTCTCTTTTTTACAGTCAAGTAACTTTTCAAAATAGTTTAAGTTTCATAACTTCAAATACTCAAGTCTCTTATCTTTCAAGCTCAAGTCTCTTATCTTTCAAAATCAAGTCTCTTATCTTTTAAAAATCAAGTCTCTTAACTTTTAGAAATCAAGAAATCAATACTTGTTTATAATGATCTTATTAAAGTAGTCATGATCTAGAAAATGTAATACAACTTTGTCTTATCTTAGCTTCTATGCAGATGGAGAATTCTACTCATTTTAATTTAATTGATTGTCGATACATTTTCTTTTATTAACGCTGCAATGGCTTGTTCGATACTTATTCTCATTCGTGCAGTAAATCAGCAAAGTCAACTCGACTCCAAATACTTCCTAACGACTCTTACCAACATCCCCCATAAGACTCGGTAAGAACTTATGATCACTTTCACATAGAGTAAAACATCATACATACATCTTAACTTCTAAGAGTAGAAGGAAGCATGAAATAACACCACATGTATATTTCATACATAGAATCATGCCCAAAAGGAGGAAGAGGTTCACATACCTCGCGACGATTATCGACAAGTAGGAAAATGCTCCAAGTACTTCAGCCTTGATAGTTATTCCATCCCTTAAGTAGAATACGCTATACGTAGTACTTCAACCCTAAAATGGCCATAATACGTCTATTAACTTCTAACTTCAAACGTAGAATATTCTAAGTATAGAGTCTCTTATTCTACGGAAAATCGGGCAGCACTTCCCCCGTTTCTACATACTTTTCCACCTTTTTCAAAGCCCGAAAACAATAACCAACATGCCACATTTAAGGCGCAACAATTCAACAACTAAAGAAGGGGATTACACGCCTAAACGGATGTATAAAATTCTGCCCCTTTAAACAACCAAAACCGAAATGGAAACAAGTCCATAGTCCAAAGTAAAGACAGTTCAATGTAAATACAGTCCAATGTAAATACAGTCCAATGTAAATACATTCCAATAGTTGGTGTTCTTGGTCAACTACTACAATCAAACTTATCCAATTTTCGGCTAGCATGCTGGATTACTTCATTAATCTTCCAACTTATATTCTAATCTTTATATAAGTTATAATTACTTTGTTATTAATGTTGACAGGTAATAGATACGTTTTTACCATTTTAATGGCTAACATGCCAATTTCCATTTCAACAAGCTTATAAGATCCAAATCTTTCCAAACTTCATTCCACATATCTCATACTCCATAATATACTACCAACATAAATAATATCCAACTTCACAAGGATGACAAAGTTCATTACCTCAAAAAGCCCAAAAATATCCAAGAACTTAAAGTCGCTCCTTAGCAAGTTTAGCTCCAAATCCTTACGTTCCAATCCGCTACAAGCAACCCTTAGAAGCTCCTAACCAACTTCTCTTCAAGATTCAACTCCAAAAAGTGAAGAACGCTTAGGTTCCAAAACTACCAACTTTCATCCAAGGGGTATATTTAAGGCTAGGGGTGTGAAATATTGTCTAATTCTTGGTCCAAAATCTTCCTAACACCTTAAGGAAGAACACTTAGGAGTTTAAGAATTATTGGACAAATCTTGCTCAAGAAATCATGGCAAAGCCGAGAGCAACAATGGAGGAAGAGGGAGGATTTAAAGTCTTGAAATGTTCTACGTGTGGAAGATGTCATCAACAAGAGGTGTATGTATAGGACAACCAAAGGCTAGGATGAAAGCAAGTGTGTGGTTGAGATTGAGACAAGTGTGTGTGGGTCCCTCTTGTCCACTTGTCCAACAAAATATCTTGCAAGACTTGGCCACTTGTCATGAGGATTTCGGCCATATGGCCACATGGGGGTGACACATTTCGCCCTCCTCTTGGCCTAAAATATATCATCTTTCGAAATATCCATAATCGGTCAAAATCTCGAAAATAATGTGGGCCCCACAAAACCATAAATTTCTCCCGTGGGCCCCACGTGACCAATTCCGGAAAATAAAATCCATAATTCTCTAATATTCCAAGAAGTCCAAATACTAAATCTGGGAATTCAATTCCCATTTATGAACCTTTTCCTTCACAAAAACCGGAAAATTTTCCGTCGGAAAAATCAAATCTTTCTTCCTTTCCAATCTTAATGTCGTATTCTCGTACGTACGTCCTCACATACATACCCTGGAACTACGGGGTGTAACATTTATGGACATCTCCAGTTTGAGTTCTATGAGTCATCTCTATTATGTCTTATTTTTGGATGATTATTCTAATTTTTTGTGGACCATTCTGTTGGCCAAAGAGTCTCAAGTTTTTTCCACTTTCTTAAAATTTAGAGCATTCATTCGTACCCAATTCGATCGGGAAATTAAAAATATTCAATGTGACAATGGCAAGAAATATGATAATGGGTTGTTTCGAGAATTTTGTGGTGCTAATATTTTTGCATTTTTCTTGTCATCATACGTCCTCACAAATGGGAAAGTCTAACGTAAACTTCGTACCATTAATAATATTATCCGAACTTTATTAGCTCATGATTCTGTACCTCCTTCTTTTTGGCATCATGCACTACAAATGAATACTTACCTTCTTAACGTACTTCCTACCAAAGGATTAGCATATGATTCTCCCCTAAAAATTCTCTATAATAACAATCCTTTATATTCTCATCTTAGGGTATTTGGGTGTTTATGCTATCCACTCTTTCCGTCAAATACAATAAACAAGCTTCAAGTCTGTTCTACCGCTTGTGTGTTTTTGGGTTATTCGTCAAATCATCGTGGGTTATATGTGTTTTGATTTATCATCTAATAAAATCATAATCAGTCATCATGTTATTTTTGACGAAACTCAATTTCCGTTTATCAAAGTGTGTAGTCCTGTACCTAGCTCATATAATTTTTTAGATGACTTGGTCCCACCATATATTATGCATCATCTGTTGGACCAATTCCGTGCCACTAACCCGCCAGTAGGCCCACTACATGCTGTCACATAACACCTGTCCTAGTCCACTACCACTGGGTCGTCTCCCAACCCACTCCCAACTTTCCAGTCTACTACCAGTGGGCCGACTGCCCAATCCGCTATCCCAACCCACTCCCATATTGATCCAGTTCCAGTTTCTATTTCACGTGTTGGGCCAGCAGGCCCACTACCTGCTGGCCAGTCCGTCATTGATCTGGATTTTACCCAAAATCCACCCATTTCTACCTCGAGTCAAGGGCTTGTTACTCGTAGTCAGATGGGTATTTTTAAACAAAAAAAATATTTTAATCTAAATTCTAATGTTCTTAAATCCCCACTACCCCGTAACCTAGTGTTTGCTATGAACGCCGAATATAATGCTCATATTGAAAATAAGACGTGGGAGTTGGTGCCTCGTCCTTCTGGTGTTAATGTTATTCGGTCTATGTGAATTTTTACTCATAAAGATAAATTCGATAGTTATTTTGTGAGGCATAAGTCTTGTCTTGTAGGTGATGGTAAAACTCAACAGGTTGGCATGGACTGTGGAGAGACGTTCAGTCCAGTTGTTAAACTAACTACCATTCACACTGTTCTCAGTTTAGCTCTCCCAAGATCATGGCCCATTCATCAGCTAGATGTGAATAATGATTTCTTACATGGTGAGCTTAAGGAGACATTTTATATGCATCAACCCTTGGGTTTTAGAGACTCCCAATATCTGAATCATTTATGTTTATTGAAGAGGTCCTTGTATGGACTTAAGCAGGCCCCACAGGCTTGGTATAAGAGATTTGCAGATTGTGTATCTACTATTGGGTTCTCTCACAACAGGTCTGATAATTCTCTATTCATCTATCATTGTGGGCTTCCCTGACATATATTTTATTGTATGTGGATGATATTATCTTGGTTGATTTGTCTGATGATTTACGTCGGTCGATCATGACACTACTCAGTTCTGAGTTTTCTATGAAAGACTTGAGACCCTTGAGTTATTTCTTTGAGATTGTAGTCACTCGTCATGCATGTGGGTTATTCTTATCACAATGGAAGTATGCTGCTGAGATTATTGAAAGGGCTGATATGTCCTCTTGTAAGTCTACTTCTACTCCAGTTTATACTAAACCCAAATTGGGTGTTGCGGCAGTCTCACCATATGAGGATCTCACCCACTATCGCAGTCTTGCAGGGGCACTACATTATCTCACCTTTACGAGATCGGATATTACGTATGACGTGTAGCAGGTGTTCTTGTTTATGCATGATCCTCCGATTGAGCACATGGATGCCCTCAAACGCATTATACATTACTTACAAGGAAGACTTGATTATGGCTTGCATTTATATCCGTCATCGATTTCTACACTTGTCTCTTATACAGATGCTGATTGGGGTTGTTGTACAGACATCAGACGCTCTACGTCTGGTTACTGTATGTTTCTTGGTCATAACTTGAGCTCATGATCTGCAAACAACAGACTACCTTATCCCGCTCTAGTGTAGAGGCCGAGTATCGAGGGGTAGTCAATGTGGTTTCTGAATCATATTGGTTACGTAATCTTCTCTTAGAACTTCACTTTTCCATTTAAAAAGCTACATTGGTTTATTGTGATAATATTAGTGGAGTCTATCTTTCTGGGAATCTGATTCAACATGAGCGCAATAAACATATTGAGATGGATATCAAAAACACACACGAGGTAGAACGTGTCTGAAGTTTGTTGATTGTGGTGGATGGAAAAAATGGATAACATAAGCATCCAAAGACCCTTAGATGAGAATATGAAGGAGTCTTATTGTATAAAATCTGAAGAGGGGAAGAATATGTCAAACCTTTAGAGGGAAAACTATTAAGTAGATCTGTAGCCATTTGCAGGGCATGGTGCCAAAACAATAGAGGGACGAAAGAATGAGCCAATAAGGTGCAGATAATGTTATTAATTGTGCGAATTTTTCGTTCAACTTTCTCATTTTGTGAAGACGTATGAGGACAAGAAAAATGAAAATTTATCCCATTTTTAGCACACAACCCCCTAAAATCCCCATTGTCATATTCTTTGTCATTATCACATTGAATGTTCTTTATTTTTCGTTCGAATTGAGTTCTTATAAAATCTCTAAATTTGACGAAGATGAAAAAAACTTGGGATTTTTTCGCAATTGGAAACATCCATAAAAATTTAGAATAGTCATCCAAGAATAAAACATAATATCGATGACCCATAGAACTGAGAACTGGAGATGTCCATAAATCACTGTGAATAATATCAAATGACATTGAAGTATGAGAATTTGAAGCTACAAACGGTAACTTAATAATTTTCCCTAAAGAGCAAGATTGACAATTTGGAGTACTACGCCTACCCTTACAGGAAATAAACTTATTCTTATCTAAAACAGATAAAATTGACGACCCTGGATGACCTAGACGAGCATGCCGCAAGGAAGGAGCAAGAGCTGCAAAAGTGGATGACATAGCTTGACGCGAGATGCTGAGACTCGGTATGATTGGATAAAGACCCCCCTTACTGTCACACCTCATGATAGGACTCCCCGTCTTGAAATCCTTCACAGAAAACCCAAATGGATCAAAATCAATAGAAACCCAATTATCAGTGGTGAATTTACGGATATACACTAAATTTTTAATTACTTTCGGGGCATGAAGGGTATTTTTCAAGACAAGTGGTGGATGAGGAGGGGACAACATTTTATTACCATAACCCTTAATTGGAATAGAGTTGTCATTATCAATAATTATACCACGATTACTGCTCAAATTGGAATAAGATCAGAGAGTACCTTGGTCAGATGTCATATGGGTAGTGACGCCTGTGTCCATGTACCAAAAAGGTTCCAGTTGAGTCAAGCCAAGCGTGTGCATCGTGGCTTCAATGTCGGTTTGTGTGGGTCCTGTTGCGTGATGAGCCTGAGGGGGATGAGGCCCAAGTATTCGGATCGCACTGGACCATAGGTGATCGAAACCACGAGCTCGATCCGAGAAGCGTCACGAAAGAGGCGCCGCGGCGCCATTCTTTGGGACCCACCGCCATCGCTGGCGGTCTCCGTGGGCCCCGAATCGCTTCGTTGCCCGTGGTGGCTGACCCGCCACCGCCACCGTTCCGGTTGCTGCCGCGATTTTTGCCAGTATTTTTTCTATTTTACCACCACCGTTATTATAATTTTGGGTCACATTGGCGTGATTGAAAGGGGAAAATTTGAAGCAGTCATTATGACGATGATGCTTGCTCTGATTGATTCCCTTTTAGCCAAACCCGCTTCATTCAAAGTGAGCATGTATCAAGCTTGATAGAACTCCGGCAGGGGGTTACTTTGACGAATAACTGAAGAAACCCCTTTATAGGCCTCAGATAGACCGGCAACCATCTGAAGAACTAGACGACTATTAGAAACAGGAGAACCCACATTGCGAAGTTGGTCTGTCAAGTCCTTGAGGTGTCTGCAATAAGAAGAAACGTTTAAAAAATTCGTCATTGCAACTTGAGAAAATTCCTGCTCAAGGATAACAATGCGAGAATGACTGTTATCTTGGAAGATATCACGCAATCGATTTCACGCCACCATAGCTGTGGAGTTGGGTTTCATAATCGTCTGTAAAAGATCCAAGGAGATAGTGACATAAATCCACTAGAGAACCTTGACATCAAGCATGACCCATAAGTCTGGATCTGCTGCTTTGGTGAGCACAACTGTTGTAGACGTAGACGTCATATCACCCCCCGTAGGAGTAGTGGGAGGGATGTTGTGGTGAAGAACTTTATGTGCCATAGCATGAATCTTGAATAATTCTGCTCACGTCCCATATGGACGTTCTCTAGATCAAGAACAATAGGAAGAACGCTCTTGATGTTAGAAACGGTGAGGGCATGATGAAAAATGTTCTTATCAGTCTTGGTGAATAGAACAAACTTTGGACAAGATTTGTAGGAGGGGGGAGGGGGTCTCAAATTTTCAAAGAAACCGAGGGGGGGTGATTTGTCACGATATTTTTAGAAAGAAGTGAGAAGCGGAAGCAAGGAAAAGAACTTAGACTCTTTATATCATGAAAAGATTAATTCCTTGATTATTCTTATTGATGAAAGACATATATATACAAGTTACAATAGGAGAATCATATTCCTACTTTACATCTAAAACCATATTTTATAAGGAGACTAACTATACAATTATGATAATATTACAATAATAATTAAGATACAAGACTAATTATAATATATATCAAATATACATCAAGTATAATATTGTTTCGTGAACCGTGCTCGGGACTGGGCCGCAACGCTATGGGCTTCTTTTAACACTTTGTGTCAATATGTGAAAGAAAATAAATAAACTTATTAATTCATCTAAAGTAAAAAACTAAAAACTTTCGTACACATCCATGAATCTGCAACTTGCTTTTCTCAGTTAATTATTAGTAATAAACAATTCAGCACACCTGACTCAAAGACATTCCACTTTTGTCAATGTGTTTTTGTTTTCATTTGTCAGAGCTGTTTTAGGCAGTCTTTCGAGAGTTATTATTATGTCGTATATTTTAGGGAACTTGATTACGACAAAGTGGTGGTTGTCTCTCTAGACTAGACATGTCTTTTGTCATGATGGTCTTTACTCTCTACGCATGCTTGCTGGGCTTCAATTCACAATACAAGCCCAACTAAAGCTTTGATTGGGATTTTAGAACTCTCCTTGGGCTATTTCTTTCGAGGAGATATTTGGCACCGTATGACTATAGTGCTTACTAAATGGCATAAAATAACTTCAATTTTAAAATATTGGCATCCGATAGCCAATATCCACATTTTATGCTATTTCATAACTGAAAAATTCTTCCTTTAAAATAGCTTTTAAGTTTCAAATTCTTTCTCTTCTTAAAGTTTTATCCAATTACTTTTCTCAAATCTTATGAGGGAAGGGGGTCGGATCTAAATGGTTGCGTTATTTGCGTGGTCTTTTAACAACATCAATCTTCTTCTTATTTTTATTGTATTAAAACGAGTTTGTCCCCGTTACGTGGAATGATTAGTGGTTAAATGGTGGTGTGGTAGGGTAATGGATATTGTGTGGCATAAAGGGCGATGTCTTTGATTTTAGTATAGACAATGTATGTCAAATGTATATCAATGTATATTATATGTATATCTTATATATATTCCAATGTATGTATTCTGTATATCTTGCATATATACTATGTATGTCAAATGTATATCAATGTATATTATATGTATATCTTATATAATATATTCTGGTATGTGTCATCTGTATATCTTATATATATATTCTATGTATGTCATATATGATATACAAATGGCATACAATATACATGCGACATACGTAAGATACAAGTGAAATATATGTGAAGTTTAATATGAAATTCGATTCAAAATCTCATTAAATCTGAATCAAATCGTCCCAAACTTGAGATATAAGCTCCTTAAGATGTACCCAATCTTTTGAAACAATATCCAATCAGAAATAATTTCGATTTCGTGAACCCAATTTTAACTTCGAATATCAAAGCTTCCTCAATTGCACAGTTGTTCATTTGCCTGTTTAATTTCTCCATACTGTCAATAACCTAACAAGCCTTGTGATTCCTTGAACTACATTTAAAGTATTCAATGCTTACAAGCTTACATTCAATAAGTGGTGGTGTAGATGAATGTATGCCAGTATTGGAATGAGATAACTGCGTAAATACAACAACATACCACTGTAATTCCATAAAGTGGGACTTGGAGAGGGTAGAGTGTCCCTACCTTGGGAGGTAGAGAGACTATTTTGAAAGATCTTCGGCTCAATAGAAAGCATAACAAAGAAAGTCAGATAAGAAAAAAATAAAGAGATCATGACAAAAATACTATAAATAAGCATTAATGAAGAAAAGTAACAGTAAATGCATCAAACTCATACGGTAATCGAGGTACAAGAAATAACATATAGTAACAGGAAATCGAAGGACAAAAACCTACAAAGATAACACTAGGCCTACTAGTATGGAAGGATACATGAGACACGTTCTACCACCTAGCCTTTTACCCTAATATGCGTCCTCCATAACCTTTTAAGGTCATGTCATCGATAAATTGCAACTGTGTCATGTCCTGCTTAATCAATTCTCCCAAATACTTTTTGGTCCTACCTTGGCCTCTTCTGATATAACTGCATATACCCTATTAGATTTTGTGAAAAATTAATACAGAAGATAAGCAAAAAGAGAAGATCTTTAATATTTCTAATTTTATGGGTTTTATTGGATATATATAATATTTCTAATTTTATGGGTTTTATTGGATATATATTATGTAAATATTTTGTTGGTATGTTTTGAAAGTGGAATAGTACTGTATCTTTTTGTAATTATGGATCTAATTATTACATATATCTCAGTAGATCTTCCATAGTTTTAAGATATACTATCTGATAGTCATGGTGTAGTAGAATAATTTTTCACAATCAATACAATTATTTAACCTGTTATAAAAAGTTACTTGGGCTAATTTTGAGGTTACTATTTAACTGGTTAATATGTAGTTATATTCACTAATATTTAAAGTGATTCTATATTGTAAACAAAATTTATATATATATATTGATGTATAGAAGTTGATAGATGAATACAACTTATACTTTGAATTGGGAGAGTTGGGTTGGGGTAGGAGGGTAAGGTGGTGCAGGGTCCAACAGTGAGTGCAAGTAATTGGGCTAGTGTTGAAAAAAACAAGAAAGAAGCCTAAAAAAAAAAGAAGTTCTTGGGATGCTCATGCTAGGACATGCTGTATGTTGCCTATTTGCGACACGTCCTGCAAATTGTACACAAAACACTATTGAATGAAGCTGGTCCATGAGAATGACCTTAGAATTGTGTGTATGAATGAATGAATGTATTTGAAAGAAATTATCACTTAATTTTTATTGAATTAATATGTATATATACAAGTTATGATCTTCAAATATAAAAAATCCTATTTTTATTATATCTAATATTCTAATTTTATTTGTACAAGAATTCTACAATTATGGTAATTATACAACATAATTTACATCTTCTATTGATGGTACAATACTAGGCAAAATCGTGTATATCATAGGGATATACACGGGTATTCTATCACCCACCGCAGTCATAGTGGACGGCCTTCGTACGTTGAGACTGTCCCTAAAATCTTCAAAAAAGACCGAGGGAAGACCCTTTGTAAATATGTCTGCAATTTGATACCTGGAAGGGACATGACAGACGCGTACTTGTCTAAGAGCTACCTTTTCTCGAACCAAAGTGAATGTCCATCTCGATGTGTTTAGTGCGCCGGTGCTGAACCAGATTACCAGAAAGGTAGATGACACTAACATTATCACAATAACCAAGGTAACTTTCTGAATAGGACAATGAAGCTCTAAA
Source organism: Przewalskia tangutica (assembly GCA_029844215.1). Classification (NCBI taxonomy): domain Eukaryota; kingdom Viridiplantae; phylum Streptophyta; class Magnoliopsida; order Solanales; family Solanaceae; genus Przewalskia; species Przewalskia tangutica. The sequence goes on from CM056718.1 coordinate 115,577,457, forward strand.
ATAAGATTACGTGGATTCCGAGACCAAATTGGCTACCCATCGATACTCGACCTCTGCACTAGAGTGTGATAAAATCGACTGACGCTTTGCAGACATGGAGACCAAGTTATTACCGGAGAAACATACAATAGCCAGACGTAGACCGTTGGGTGTCTGGACAACCACCCCAATCAGCATATGTATACGAGCCAAGTGTAGACGTCGATAAAGGATACAAATGCAAGTCATAGTCAAGTGTCCCCTGGAGGTACCGAATAATACGTTTTAGCACATTCATGTGCTCAACCCTGGGATCATGCATAAACAAACACACCTGTTGTACGACATACGTAATATCTGGTCTCGTGAACGTAAGATATTGAAGGGCCCCTGCAAGACTGTGATAGCGGGTCAGATCCTCATAAGGTGAGCCAGTCGCATCACCCAACTTGGGTTTAGTATCAATCGGAGTGGAAGTGGACTTACAGGATGACATCTAAGCCCTCTTTATGATCTCAACTGCATAAGTCCTCTGGGATAAGAACAACCCTCCTGCATGACGAGTGACAACAATCCCCAAAAAGTAATTCAAGGGCTCCAAGTCTTTCATAGCAAACTCAGAACTGAGCATTGTCATGATAGACAGGCGTAAAACATCAGAAGAGGTAGTCAAAATAATATCATTCATATACAATATATAAGACATGGAAGAACCACAACGATATATGAACAATGAATTATCAGACCTGCTGTGAGAGAACTCAATAGTTGAAACATAGTCTCAAACCTCTTATAACAAGCCCGTGGGGACTGCTTAAGCCCGTACAGAGACTTCTTCAATAAACAAACATGATGAAGATGTTTGGCATCCCTAAACCTCAAAGGATGATGCATATATACTGTCTCCTTGAGATCACCATGTAAGAAAACATTTTTCATATCTAACTGATGAATGGGTCATGCTTTCGAAAAGGCTAAGCACCATGCGAATGGTAGCTGACTTGACCACCGAACTAAATGTCTTACTACAATCTACATCAACATGGTGAGTCTTACCATCACCGATCGAACGATCCTTATGCCTCACAAAAGAACCGTTAGAATTGTCCCTATGAGCAAAAATCCACATAGACCGAATAATATTAACACCAGATGGATGGGGTACCAACTCCCATGTCTTATTATCAATAAGATCATTATATTCGTCGGTCATAGCAATTTTCTAATTCGAATAATTTAAAGTAGACATAGGGTTACGGGATAAAGGAGATTTAAGAACATTAAAATTTAAATTAAAATATCTTTTTGGTTTAAAAATACCCCGTTGACTACGAGTGACCGGTCTATGACTCGAGGAAGAAATAGGTGGATTTTGCGAAAATTCTAGACACGAGGGGACTGCCAATCGGTGGGCTTCTGCCCGTAATCGAACACGAGCAAAGCCTTAAGTGGACTGAGCTGCCAGATTGGTCGGGAACCGCCCAATTGCGGAAATTGGAAACAATGGGTATCGATGACTCAGTGGGGCCAGTAGGGAGTGGGTCCGCTGGCGAATTTGGGATGCGGGACACATCCGAAAAATGGTGAATAAGATACGGGGATATCCCATAATTCAAAAAATTATACGAACTAGGCGCTGGATTACTTACCTTATTAAACGAAAATTGGGATTCATAAAAAATTACATGGTGACTAATGATAATTTTAATAGAAGATCAATCAAAATATTTGTAAGCATGATGATTTTACGGATAATCCAAAAAAACACAAGGGGTAGACCGAGCTTGAAGTTTGTTAATTGTGGTGGACGAAAAAAGTGGATAACACAAGCACCCAAAGACCCTAAGATGTGAATACAAAGGAATTTTATTATATAAAATTTGAAGAGGAGACAAATATGTCAAACCTTTGGAAGGAAGAATGTTAAGAAGATATGTAACCATTTGTAGAGCATGATGCCAAAAAGACGGGGGTACGGAAGAATGATCAATAAAGTTCAGACAATGTTATTATTGGTACGAATTTTGCGTTTGACTTTTTCATTTTGTGAAGACGTATGAGGACAAGAAAATGAAAATTGAGCCCATTATTAGCACAAAATTCCCGAAACACCTCATTGTCATATTCTTTGTCATTATCACATTGAATATTTTTTATTTCCCGTTCGAATTGGGTTCTAATGAATGCTCTAAATTTTAGAAAGATGAAAAAAATTTGAGATTTTTTCGCTATCGAAAAAGTCCATAAAAATTTAGAATAATCATCCAAAAAGAGAACATAATATTGACGACTCAAACAAATAAGAACATGAGATGTGCATAAATCAATATGAATAATATCATATGGCATTAAAGTATGAGAATTAGAGTCTACGAATGACAACTTAATATTTTTTCCTAAAGTACAAGATTGACAATTCGGAGTACTACGCGTACCCTTACAAGAAATAAAATTGCTTCTACCTAAGGAAGACAAAATAGACGACCCTGGATGACCTAGACGAGCATGCCACAATGAAGGAGCCAGAGCGGTAAAAGTTGATGGCAATACGTGACTGGAGAAACCGGAACTTGGCGTGATAAGATATATATCTCCCATACTATCACACCTCATGAGAGGACTCTCCATCTTGAAATCTTTTACATAAAACTCACATGGATCAAATTCGACAGAAACAGAATTATCGGTGGTGAATTTACGGACATACACCTAGTTTTTAATCAATTTAGAAGCGTGAAGGGTATTTTTCAAAATAAGGGGTGGATTGGGGGGAGACAACGTTTTATGACCATAACCACGAATTGGAATTGAATTACTATTACCAACAATTATACCACGATTGTTGCTCAAATTGTAATAAGAGGAGAGAGTACTTGAGTCAGTCATCATGTGAGTCGTGGCGCCGGTGTCCATGTACCAATTTGGGTCCGAAGGATTTATTTCAAACGTGTGCATCACGATTTCAATGTCGATAGGGATGAGACCCGCTGCGTGATGGGCCTGAGGAGGCCGGGGACTAAAAATCGTCCTTTTTTGTCATCATCAAAGGGGGCGACTTTTCTAGTCACCCCATTTGATTAGGTCAAGTCGCCCCCTTTGATGATGACAAAAAAGGGCGACTTTTCTAGTCGCCCCCTTTGGTTTATAAATATTTATTCTTTAGAAATTTAAGTTTTTTGTTTTAGTTTTTATTTATTCTTTCGCTTCAAAATTATCTTAAATATTCTTAGTTAGATAAAGTTTAATTTGTGTGAGATTTTCATTAATAAAAGGTTTTAACATTTTTTAGAAAAGGGATAACATTTTTTTTATTGTCTATAGTTTATTTTGAATTAATATATTTTGTATAGTATGTGTATGAAATATCTTTCATCAAACTTTTCCCAATACATGGAGAATTTCAAATGATGTAATCATGCATCGTTTCTCATAAGCAATCAGTGTTGATAGTTCCCTCTTTTATACTATACACAATATATTAATTCTAAATAAACTATAGACAATGAAAATAAAAAAATGTTAAAACCTTTTATTAATGAAAATCTCACACAAATTAAACTTCATCTAACTAAGAATATTTAAGATAATTTTGAAGCAAAAGAATAAATAAAAACTAAAACAAAAAACATAAATTTCTAAAGAATAAATATTTATAAACCAAAGGGGGCGACTTCAGAAGTCGCCCCCTTTGGTAAGGACCAAAAATGGCGACTTGAAAAGTCGCCCCCTTTGGTGAAATTAAAAAGGGCGACTTTAATAAATCAGTCGCCCTCTTTGAGCTGATTTGTTGTAGTGGTAGTTATAGAGAGAGAAAAAATGCATAGTTTGTTATTTTATCATAATGACTTGTAGTCATCAATACATTGACTAGTTTATATTTATACACATCAATAACACACTAATCATGGTGAGTTAACTATAACTACCTAACTAACAAAGTGTTAAGCTAACCATAGAGCTTGTAATTACATCTCTTAATACTTCTCCTCAAGTTCATGGTTTAAGAAAATTTATAACTCCAAGATTGCTTAGTTGATATTGTACTCTGCCCAGTCCCTTGGTCATCACATATTCAAGTTGCTCTGTAGTATGCACATATTATGTCTTCAGAATTCCTTGGCATAACATTTCTCTAACAAAATAACAATCAATGTCAATATGTTTAGTCCTCTAACAAAAAATTGAATTGGTTGCTATTTGAATGACAGCTTTGCTATCACATATAATCTTGACAGGTAATTCAATTTGCACAACAAGCTCTTTAAACAAGACAGTTATCCAGGTTATCTCAGCAGCACATATAGACATGCTTCTAAATTCTACTTCAGTTGAGCTTCTAGACATAACCTTTTGTTTCTTTGACTTCTAAGACACCAGTGCTCCTCCAAACTTAGCCAAATACCTTGTGACATATCTTCTAATCTCTAAGTATGCCCCCAGTCTGAGTCACAATAAGTCATTAGTTGATTGATATTTTCTGCAAGCATCAGTAAATCAAGACTTGGTGCTTCTTTGATATACCTCACGATCCTGAGTGATGTTTTCATATGTGAAACCTTTGGACAATGAATATATTGACTAAGTACCTGAATTGAAAATGAAAGATCAGGTCTTGTCATGGTGATATACAACAATTTTCCAACAAGCCTCTAGTACCTGCTAGGATCTTATAACGCTGGATCATCTTTGGTTTTTTTGTTCTTGTTATCTTGATCTTAAATGCACTTATCGTAGTCAACATAGGTCAATTTTTTATTTAGCTCTAAAGGTGTTGCAATAGTTTTAGCTCATCCTAGCCCAGACTCAGCTATCAGTTCTAGATAATATTTTCTCTAGGATAATACAATCCCTTTGCTTGACCTTGCATATTCAATTCCAAGAAAGAATTTCAACTCGCCCAAATCTTTCATCTTAAACCTTTTCTGAAGATCATTTCTAGTTGAAGATAACAGTTGTGGATTGTTGCCAGTAACAAGAAAATTATCAACATAAACTAGAATAAATATCACATCTGAACAAACATTCCTTGTAAACAACGAGTAGTCATGATGGTTCTATTTAAAGCCTAGATCAACAAGACACTAAGTGAGATTCAAGTTCCACTGTCTAGGTGCTTATTTAAATCCATATAATGATTTATGTAGTTTGTAGACCTGCTTAGTCCCCCTTTGTCTAGCAAACCAATCAATCACATCCATATAAACCTCTTCTAGTAGATTACCATTGAGGAATGCATTGTGAACATCCATTTGGTAAATAAATTGGTATTTTGAAGCTACTAGGTCCACCACAGACCTGATAGTTACCGTCTTTTCTACTGGGCTGAAAGTTTCACTAAAATCTAGTCCCTCTCTCTCACTATATCCCTTGACTACTAATCTAGCTTCACACCTCTCAACTTTACCATTAGATTGATACTTGATTTTGTAAATCCACCTACATCCAATAGGTTGTTTTCCATATGGTATATCAACCATGCTCCATGTGTTGTTTTCTTCCAAAGATGCAACTTCTAACTTCATAACCTCAATTCATTTACGATAATGATATCTTCTTTAAATGAAGATGGCCCAGTTTGAGCAGAGTATGCTACTAATACATGTTGATAATAGGGAGATATATAGTTGTGGGAAAGAGAAGAAATAGGATATATACAAGTATTACCCTTTGAGGTGGTAATATAATCTTGCATCCATAGAGGATATTTGGTAGATCTAGAAAGAAAGATAATTTGTGAAGGAATAGAAGTGATATCAGAGGTGGATGAAGGAGGAACTAAAGGATCTGAAGACATAATAGGAGATATAGAGGTGGTAAGAGTGTATGTGGTACTATGTACACCAGGAACATGCATAGTAGAAGATGTTGGGCAAGGAATTATTGTATCTATATGAGTTGTAGAAGATAATATGCCTAATACAAAGAAGATATAATTGGTAGAAATCTACATATGCTTGAAAGGAAAGAGTTCTTATTTGAACATTGCATGTCTATTGACAAACATGGTTTTATTTTGCAAATCATATAGAATATATCCCTTTTGAGTAGAGGAGTATCCTAAGAATACTAGTGGTATGGCTCAAGAAGAAAACTTGTCAAGATGTCTAGGTGTTGCAACATAACACATCAACCAAAGTATTTAAGATGAGTGAGTGATAGAGGGTGTTGGTAGAATATTTCAAATGGAGTATTGAACTTAAGAACAGAAGAAGGTAACCTATTGAGCAGATATACAACAATTATAACATATTCACCCCAGAACCTTAGAGTCATGACCCGACCCGACGGGCCGCGACTAAGCGCCCTAATAATGTCATTCTACTAACCTGTCACGTAACCTGATACTAAAGACAATATAAAATCCGACAGCATAACACTGCAATCATAACACATGTCCGAATAGACAAGCCGGCAAGGCTGCCTTTACACCCGAATAACCCTGTCTCCTGAGGAGTCACATCTAACCAACATAATAAAATGGGCAAGCCGACAAGGCTGCCCCCACATAGTATCATGTATACACGGGAACATCCCAAAAACAGAGTACAACAACGCAGAAGACCAAACAGGTTTACAACCCACATACATACAACCCACAACTGTCTACAGACCTCTATAAGAAGGATAATTATATATGACGGGACAGGGCCCCGTCGTGCCCCTAAATATACAAAAGTCAAAATAATAGGGTTCTGTACCAAAATGACAAAGCTCTGAATCAAAAGAGCTTTCCAAACAGCTGAGCAGGAACCTAGACCGGAGGATCGCCAAACTGAGCACCTGTACCTGCGGGCATTAACGCAGCCCCCCGAGGAAAGGGGGGTCAGTACGAAAGAATGTACCGAGTATATGAAATATAAAGTACAAAATAGATAATCATAACTGGTTAAAATGTTCAGGAGACATGTAATATTATCAAATGCCAAGCTAGCTGTGCCATAGAAAATGGAGAATCAACTGTGGCTTATAAAAATGTGAGTCAAGTCAAACACCATGAATGCCAGTCCAGTCACGACCCGATCTCGGCCCTGCGACTGGTGCCTTACCCCGGACACCCTAGTGATAATACATCAGAGAAAAACCAGCGGAAATAAAAACTCAAAGACATGAAACAATAAAATATAAGAAAACAAAGCAACTAAAACTGGCCACCTTTCGCATATATATAAAAATGATTAAACTCAACGAGCGATATCCTTTTTACAAACCCCGCCACAACAAAGCATTTACTGCACTCTAAGAGTTTTTATAACAACTATGACGGGACAGGGCCCCGCCATACCCCTGAATGTACAAGAACCTACAAACTCAGGGAAACATACCAAAAGATAAGCCTCCGGAGAAAACGGAGCTTCCCAATACGCTGAACTGTGATCCTAAGAGCGAGGATCAACAACCGATGTACCTCTACCTGCGGCATGAACGCATCCCCGGCGAGGCCATAACAGTACTAAGTATGTGAAACTGAAAATACTGTAAATGAAATCATAACAGTCTATATAAAACAGGAGACATGTATGATAACCAGACTACAGTTCACAACATAAAAGCAGTCATGTCATGTCAGGGACTTACGCCATCAAGTCATCCCTCATGCCCGTGGAACCCTTCCTCACTGCCGGCAGTCTACATATAAATCGTATGATACGTATAACATGTCTCGGCCCATCCCGTGGGACTCGAGGTGGAATCGTATGGTACACATGTCTCGGCCCATCCCATGGGACTCAATGTAAAATCGTGTGGAATACATGTCTCGGCCCATCTCATGGGACTCGATGTAAAATCGCATGGTCACATGTCCCGGCCCATCTCATGGGACTCGGTGTAAAATCGTATGGTCACATGTCCCGACCCATCTCATGGGACTCGGTGTAAAATCGTATGGTCACATGTCCCAGCCCATCTCATGGGACTCGGTGTAAAATCGTATGGTCACATGTCCCGGCCCATCTCATGGGACTCGGTGTCGGATCGTGGGGTATACATATCTCGGCCCATCTCATGGGACTCGAGGTGAAATCGTCCATAACATTTAAACCCTCTTTTAAGATAGATTAAGACAATACCATGCCTTCATTTTAAACCAACACACTTTCCCTTTTTAAAGTCAAGTAACAACATTCTTTTCCAAAAGTTCAAGTTGCATAATTTCAAATACTCAAGTCTCTTATTTTCGAAAGATTTCATAGTTCATAGTCTTAATCACTTAATAACGTAATCTCTTCTTTTAACAAAATTGAGTAACATATATCTTATGTGTGAGTAGTTTATTCTTGTTTATAACAATCTTATTAAAGCAGTCATGATCTAGAAAATGTAATACAATTTTGTCTTATCTTAGCTTCTATGCAGATGGAGGATTCTACTGGTTTTAATATAATTTATTTGTCACTACATTTTCCTTTATTAACGCTGCAGTGGTTTGTTCGCTACTTATTCTCATTTCCGAAATCAACATAACATTATCCTTTTTAAGATCAAGCACCCATTACTCATGAATGCGGTTGCACAACTTATTAAAAATTCAAGTCCTTAACATTTCATAAAACGTCATTTATAAGTTAAGTCTCTTATCTTTTAAGATCAAGTCTCTTAACTTCTAAAATCAACAAGTCATTCCTTTACCTACATAAAGTCGTTATAACTAACTTCCCATAAAGCTATTATAACACTTTATGTTTTAAACCGACCAAATTCGTTTAGCACACATACGTCTACCGTACTACATAGTTCAAAAAAACCATGCTAGAAAGGATAGGAAGAGGTTCACATACCTCGCGACGATTATCGACAATTAGCAAAACTCTCCAAAGTATTATAACCCTGCTAGCCTTTTCCACCATTCAAGTAGAATACGCTACTCGTAGAACTTCAACCTATAAAGGTCACAAAACGTCTATCAACCTCTAGATCTCTTCGTAGAACAATTCTAAGTACAAGGTTCCTTATTCTATGGAAAATTCGGCAGCACCTCCCCCCCGTAACCACATAAATCTCCTACTCTATCAAGGCCCACTACCAAGCCCACAACCCTAGGGGGGTTACACGTCTAACCGGACGTGTACAACTCTGCCCCATAATAATACTACAAGTCTACTGTAAATACAGTCCAATATAAATACAGTTCAATGTAAATACAGTTCAATTCTTTATAATCATCCTTCCATAAATCATATACTCAATTATACATTACTACAACATGTAATCTCCAATTACAATAGGGGGATAAAGATTATTACCTCGATAAGCCCAAAATTATCCAAGATTATAAGTCGATCATGAGCAACGTTTAGCTCCTATTCTGTACGCTCCAAACTGCTCCAAGCGACCCTTAGAAGTTTCTAACAACTTCTCTTTAACACTTCAACCATCTATAAAAATTTCCCTAGGGTTTCACTTTTTGCGACTAATGGAATAAAGTAGTATTTCCGGGCTCTTATGTTGGTTTAACTTTGGAATACTACAAGGGATATAGGCTAAGGTATTTGGGATAATAACAATACTTGAAGAAATTTTTCTACCAAGGGGGTTTGACGAGAGCTTCAACAAGAGGGGGGATTTTTGTGACTTAGGAATATTTAAGTGGATGAAGAAGTCTTGCAAACAAGGGGGTATTTATAGGCCAACCAATGGCTAGGATTTAAGCAAGTGTAAGTTGAGGATTGGGGACATGTGTGTGGGTAATTTGCCAACCATATGTCCACCACAAAAATGGGCCCCCAAAAAAAACGTCCAAGTGCCCTTTACTTTCGGCCATAGGGCCACATGGGGGTGACACGTGTCGCCCCCCTACTCGTCCAAAATATTTCATTTTCCGAAAATATCCGTAATGCCAAAACTCCGAAAATAAAGTGGGCCCCACAAAACCGTAAATTTTCCCCCGTGGGCCCCACGTGACCAATTCCGGAGATAAAATTCCATAATTCTCAAATATTCCAAAAAGTCCGAATACCAAATCGGGGAATCCAATTCCCATTAACGAACCTTTTTCCTTCACAAGATCCGGAAACTTTTCCGTCGAAAAATCACATCTTTCATCCTTTCCAATTTTTGTGTCGTATTCTCGCATTTAACGCCTTCAGATACATACCCTGGAACTACGGGGTGTAACATTCTTCCCCCCTTAGAAACATTCGTCCCGAATGTTCCTTCTAAGTCTCCAAACGTACATGCACCGGTATAGTCTTCACTACTATACTTACGGAACCAACTATGCTACATATTGCCATAATATAACATACGCGCGAAACCCAAATCCAAGCCAACGAGGAATCACCTCAAAGATGTAAAACAACACCAACTCTCGCTCCTGGTCCAAAGGATACTCCCTTCGCACCTTCACTTCACAAAAATGATCACTTCTATCTCTTAGCACATGTTCACTTCTTCCCTTACTCGTCGTACACTTCTCGAACACCCGAACTCTTTCTAGTATACGTACTACACTTCAGTCATCACTTCAGTTTCCAAAACATGGGAGTCACTACCTCCAAACTTGGTCATCTTACTAGCCTCAAATTCCTTCAAGGCCATTCCCGGCCTTCACGATCTGATTCTAGTCGAACACATCCGCGAACTCGTGCGATGGTTACCTAAACTTAGGCCTAGCACCCTCGTGACCCTACCACCTGGCGGGACCACCTCAAACTGACCACATCTCATTCCGGGCTGCGGGTTGACCCGTGATCTGGCCTCAACCCGACCCGCGATCGCGCCAACCTCTTGTTCCCTGATCCGGAACAATCTCACTATTCAAGTCATGAAAGCTACCTCCCTTCATCTTACACAACCCATGGAACTATCCCATAATACATTTCACGCATACCAAGTACTTCGACAAAGACTAACCGTAACATCTTTTACTTAAGACGGCCTCGCATCTAAGATCTCAACTGTTATCAAACTTCTAAGGCTCACCACTCTTCCCTAACCCCCAAACTTACCTTTTTCAACTAACCATGTTCTCTATATCATAATTAACACAATGCTACCCATACATAGCACTCAATCAAGATCATCATATCAAGCATACTAATCTCTAGAGGGTAAGAATATACCGTATTAATCGCTTCACTTTCCTTCGCCGCCTAATCATAATCCCGCCACGCACATAACTATAGAAGGTGATGAACACGCCAAAGGACTCGGAGTCGCGCCATTCTACCCGTATCCTCCTACTAGATGCTCTCGTCACATGGCCCTCGACGGCCGCAGTGAAACAAGCACCGTGAAAAAGACGACATTCCCGACGACGCCGCCACATCCTGCACACCGAGGAGACATGAATCCGGGCCGCTAGAACCCGTATATCTCGTGAACTAGAAGCCTGAGCTCGACTCACCCGAATACCCCGAACGCCCCAAGATCGCGGAGGACCACTCATCGGGCGAGGTGCATAACTAGTCACGCCGAGGCGGTCCGCCGAAAGTTACCAAATGACCGCTGCTCGCCCTCTTCGCGATCTAGGTCATTCCGTCGACCCCTCCGCTCCTCACATCCAAGTGCATAAGCCTGCATGCGGGCAATGTCCATGCCCGACTGAAGAGCTACACCCGAGCAAGACTCTGCCAAATAATCATCGAGCCCGTGACGAGCGCACTCGCCCTCCATATCTGCATTAACGCAGGACATATCGAGCCAACGAGTCAAACTCTACGTTGTACTCCCCGAATCAGACGCCGCTCGCCTCAACATCAAAAATCGTTACCGAGCCCTCCTCATGCGAGGCAAGAAATGTGCAAGAAATGCCTCTGAGAACTCGTCCCATACAGCTGGAAGTGCATGCTCTCCCCGGGACAGCTCCCACGAATCAAACCAGTCGACTGCAGTATCACGCAGCCGATGCGAACCTAAGACCACCGACTCGGTCTCCGAAGCCTTGATCACTCTCATGATCCAGAATCGCTTGATGAACTCCTGCGGATCATCCTCAGGCCTCGACCCGTAGAACTCAGGTGGGATGCAACTCAGAAAATCCCGTAGTCTCAAACTATCCGACCTGGGGTGAACTATGGGTACTATAGGGACTGCTGTATCCAGCCTATCCTCGTGCCGTGCCACGATCCTGGCCAATAACTGGGCCATCTCCTTGTAACCCATATCCTCTGCTCCTGGCCGTGGGACTGGAGGCTCAGGTACTGTGGTCTCTGTAGAGACTGCCGCTGCTCTACTCGCAGCTCCTTCGCCGCTTGCCTTCTTCGGGCCCCGATTGCCTTGCGCGAGGCATAATCGAACATAAGAATACGTCGAGAGAGTCCAACTCATAACAGATCTAAGGCACGATCTCAGAATGAGAAGAATGGAAACCAATCCTAAATATCCTGCAGCCTCCTGATTATAGGTGTGGTGCACAACACGCCGATAATCAAGACTCTACTAGATACGGTCTGTAGATACTTTCCGAGGATTAACTGCTCTGATACCACTTTTGTCACGACCGACTCGGCCCGCGATCGTGCCTTACCCTGCACCCTAGTGATAATACATCGAGAAAACCAATGGAAATAAAAACTCAAAGACATGAAACAATAAAATATAAGAAAACAAAGCAACTAAAACTGGCCACCTTTCTCATATATATAAAAATGATTAAACTCCGAATAGCATATCCTTTTTTACAAACCCTGCCCACAACAGTACTACAGACCTCTAAGAGTTTTTATAATAACTACGACGGGACAGGGCCCCCCATACCCCTGAATGTACAAGAACCTACAAACTCAGGGAAACATACCAAAAGATAAGGCACCGGAGAAAACGGAGCTTCCCAATACGCTGAACTGTGATCCTAAGAGCGAGGATCAACAACCGATGTACCTCTACCTGCGGCATGAACGCAGCTCGGCGAGGTCGATAACAGTACCAAGTATGTTAAACTGAAAATACTGTAAATGAAATCATAACAGTCTATATAAAACAGGAGACATGTATGATAACCAGACTACAGTTCACAACATAAAAGCAGTCATGTCATGTCAGGGACTTACGCCCTCAAGTCATCCCTCATGCCCGTGGAACCCTTCCTCACTGCCGGCAGTCTACATATAAATCGTATGATACGTATAACATGTCTCAGCCCATCCCGTGGGACTCGAGGTGGAATCGTATAGTACACATGTCTCGGCCCATCCCATGGGACTCGATGTAAAATCGTGTGGAATACATGTCTCGGCCCATCTCATGGGACTCGATGTAGAATCGCATGGTCACATGTCCCGACCCATCTCATGGGACTCGGTGTAAAATCGTATGGTCACATATCCCGGCCCATCTCATGGGACTCGGTGTAAAATCGTATGGTCACATGTCCCGGCCCATCTCATGGGACTCGGTGTAAAATTGTATGGTCACATGTCCCGGCCCATCTCATGGGACTCGGTGTAAAATCGTATGGTCACATGTCCCGACCCATCTCATGGGACTCGGTGTAAAATCGTATGGTCACATGTCCCGGCCCATCTCACGACTCTGTCGGATCGGGGTATACATATCTCGGCCCATCTCATGGGACTCGAGGTGAAATCGTCCATAACATTTAAACCCTCTTTTAAGACAGATTAAGACAATACCATGCCTTCATTTTAAACCAACACACTTTCCCTTTTTAAAGTCAAGTAACAACATTCTTTTCCAAAAGTTCAAGTTGCATAATTTCAAATACTCAAGTCTCTTATTTTCGAAAGATTTCATAGTTCATAGTCTTAATCACTTAATAACGTAATCTCTTCTTTTAACAAAATTGAGTAACATATATCTTATGTGTGAGTAGTTTATTCTTGTTTATAACAATCTTATTAAAGCAGTCATGATCTAGAAAATGTAATACAATTTTGTCTTATCTTAGCTTCTATGCAGATGGAGGATTCTACTGGTTTTAATATAATTTATTTGTCACTACATTTTCCTTTATTAACGCTGCAGTGGTTTGTTCGCTACTTATTCTTATTTCCGAAATCAACATAACATTATCCTTTTTAAGATCAAGCACCCATTACTCATGAATGCGGTTGCACAACTTATTAATAATTCAAGTCCTTAACATTTCATAAAACGTCATTTATAAGTTAAGTCTCTTATCTTTTAAGATCAAGTCTCTTAACTTCTAAAATCAACAAGCCATTCCTTTACCTACATAAAGTCGTTATAACTAACTTCCCATAAAGCTATTATAACACTTTATGTTTTAAACCGACCAAATTCGTTTAGCACACGTACGTCTACCGTACTACATAGTTCACAAAAATCATGCTAGAAAGGATAGGAAGAGGTTCACATACCTCGCGACGATTATCGACAATTAACAAAATGCTCCAAAGTATTATAACCCTGCTAGCCTTTTCCACCCTTCAAGTAGAATACACTACTCGTAGAACTTCAACCTATAAAGGTCACAAAACGTCTATCAACCTCTAGATCTCTTCGTAGAACAATTCTAAGTACAAGTGTCACGACCCGACCTCGGGCCCGTGACTAGTGCCTTACCCCGGGCACCCTAGTGATACAATCATTAGAGAAAATCAGCGGAAATAAAAACTTAAACATGAAGAAAGACATAAAGTAAGAAACTAGCTAACCAAAACCGGTCACCTTCCCTTATATATATATATATATATATATATAAAACCGAACAGTTAAAATCCTTTACAAACCCTGCCCACAACAAGATTTCATGCACTCTAAGAATGTAACAACAACTATGACGGGACAGGGCCCCGCCATACCCCTGAATGTACAAGAACCTACAATCTCAGGGAAACATACCAAAAGATAAGCCTCCGGAGAAACGGAGCTTCCCAAACGCTGAATTGTGATCCTATGAGCGAGGATCAACAACCGGTGTACCCCTACCTACGGCATGAACGCAGCCGGCGAGGTCGATAACAGTACTAAGTATGTGAAATCAAAATATTGTAAATGAAACCATAATACTATATAAAGCAGAGACATGTATGATAACCAAACTACGATTCACAATATATATTAGCAAATATATCAAGTCGTGGACTCACGCGTAAAGTCATCACTCAAATATAACCCGAATTTAACTCGCACAATGCCGCATGCCCCGATCTTACCTCGGTATAAGCATGGCCATGGAACCATCCTAATGGAAGCATACCCGTGGGCCACCCATCGTGTCAGTATGTCCAAAGGAAATAACAAGATAACAATCATAATAGAAGATACTCGGTCACCCATCGTGTCGATGTCCAAAGCAAATAACAAGATAACACTTAATGGAAGCATACCCGTGGGCCACCCATCGTGTCGGTATGTCCAAAAGGAAATAACAAGATAACAATCATAATGGAAGCATACTCGGGCCACCCATCGTGTCGTGATGTCCAAAGCAAATAACAAGATAACACTTAATGGAAGCATACCCGTGGGCCACCCATCGTGTCGATTTCCAAAAGGAAATAACAAGATAACAATCATAATGGAAGCATACTCGGGCCACCCATCGTGTCAAGATGTCCAAAGCAAATAACAAGATAACACTTAATGGAAGCATACCGTGGCCACCCATCGTGGTCAAGATGTCCAAAAGGATTGATATAGTGGAAGCATACCCGGGCCACCCATCGTGTCGGTATGTCCATCAATCAACGGATAGCCGCCCTCCAACGAGACGCGCAAAGACAAAAATACAACACTTGCACAACAAAGGCTATCACCACAAGCATAGGCAAGTTCAACATACTCATAGACTTTCATTTTATTACAACACAACCGGTTTTTTAACCCCAAGGTACTACGTATTTTAACTCTTTAAAAGATACATTTCTTTCACAAAAAGTCACACGATACCCGTAGTATCAAAATAGAGTAACTATCGTTTTAAGTAAACCAAAACAATTTCCATATCTTCTTTTCGAATAAACCAACTTAAGACAAAACCATGACTTCCTTTTAAAATCAATTTAAGACAAAACCATGACTTCCTTTTAAACCAGTTTAAGACAAAACCATGTCTTTCTTTAAAACCAAAACACTTTAATTTCCTCAAGTCTCTTTTCTTTTAGAAAACAAGTTCCTTACTTTGGAATTTAAGAAAAATCAATACTTGTTATTAATGATCTTATTAAAGCAACCATGATCTAGGAAATGTAATACAATTTTGTCTTATCTTAGCTTCTATGCAGATGGAGGTTTCTACTGGTTTTAATATAATTAATTATTTGTCAATACATTTTCCTTTATTAACGCTGCAGTGGTTTGTTCGATACTTATTCTCATTTCCGAAATCAATATAACTTATTCCGTTTTAAAACCCAATTACACATTTCTCATAAAAGCGGTTTCACAACTTTTTAACACAAACCAAGTCCTTAATATTTCACATCAAGTCATTTATAAGTCAAGTCTCTTATCTTTTAAAAACCACAAACCATTTCTTTTACCTACATAAAGTTGTTATAACAAACTTCCCATAAAGCCGTTATAACACTTTATGTTTTAAACCAACCAAATTCGTTTATCACACGTACGTCTACCGTACTACATAGTTCACAACAATCCTGCTAGAAAAGATAGGAAGAGGTTCACATACCTCGCGACGATTATCGACAATTAGCAAAACGCTCCAAAGTACTATAACCCTGCTAGCCTTTTCCACCCTTCAAGTAGAATACGCTACTCGTAGTACTTCAACCTATAAAGGCCACAAAACGTCTATCAACCTCTAGATCTCTTCGTAGAACAATTCTAAGTACAAGGTTCCTTATTCTACGAAAAATTCGGCAGCACCTCCCCCCCGTAACCACATAAATCTCCTCCTCTAACAAGGCCCGCTACCAAGCCAACAACTCCTAGGGGGGGGGGGGGTTACACGTCTAACCGGACGTGTACAACACTGCCCCACAATAATACTACAAGTCTACTGTAAATACAGTCCAATGTAAATACAATTCAATTCTTTATAATCATCCTTCCATAAATCATATACTCAATTAAACACTGCTACAACATGTAATCTCTAATTACAATAGGGGGATAAAGATCATTACCTCGATAAGCCCAAAATTATCCAAGATTATAAGTCGATCCTGAGCAACGTTTAGCTCCACTTCCTTACGCTCCAACCCGCTCCAAGCAACCCTTAGAAGTTTCTAAACAACTTCTCTTAACACTTCAACCAACTATGAAGATTTTTCCTAGGGTTTCATTTTTACGACTAGTGGAATAAAGTAGTATTTCCGGGCTCTTATGTTGGGATAACTTTGGAATACTACAAGGGATTTAGGCTAAGGTATTTGGAATAACAACAATACTTGAAGAAATTCTTTGGCTTGCCACTTGTCCCCTCACCAAACCGTCCAATGCCATGTGTCCCTCATCAATTCGGCCACATGGCCACATGGGGGTGACACGTGTCGCCCCCCTACTCGTCCAAAATATTTCATCTTCCGAAAATATCTGTAATGCCAAAAATCCGAAAATAAAGTGGGCCCCACAAAACCGTAAATTTTCCCCGTGGGCCCCACGTGACCAATTCCGGAAATAAAATTCCATAATTCTCAAATATTCCAAAAAGTCTGAATACCGAATCCGGGAATCCAATTCCCATAAACGAACCTTTTTCCTTCACAAAAATCCGGAAACTTTTCCGTCGAAAAATCACATCTTTCTTCCTTTTAATTTAAATGTCGTATTCTCGTATGTACGTCCTCATATACATACCCTGGAACTACGGGGTGTAACATTCTTCCCCCCTTAGAAACATTCGTCCCAAATGTTCCTTCTAAGTCTCAAAACATACATGCGCTGGTATAGTCTTCACTACTATACTTACAAAACCACTTATGCCACACCTGGCCATAATATAACACATGCGCAAAACTCCAATCCAAGCCAACGAGGAATCACCTCTAACATCACAAAAGCTTCCACCTATGGTCTAAAAGATACTCCTTTCGCATCTTCACTTCACAACAAAATGATCTTTTTTATTCTGTTAACACACGTTCACTCATTTCCTTACTCGTCATACCCTTCTCGTACACCCGAACTCTCTCTAGTACACGTACCATACTCCAGTCATCGCTTCAGTTTCCAAAACCTTGAAGTCACTAGCTCTAAACTTGGTCATTTTACTAGCCTCAAATTCCTTTAAGGCCCTTCCCGGCCTTCACGATCTGATTCTGGTCGAACGCATCCACGAACTCGTACAACGGTTACCTAAACTTGGGCCTTGCACCCTCGTGATCCTACCACCTGGCGGGACCACCTCGAACTGACCCCACCTCATTCCAGGCTGCGGGTTTACCCGCGATCTGGCCTCAACCCGACCCGCTATCCCGCCAAACTCTCTCGTTCCCCGATCCGGAACAAACTTACTAATTCACGTCATGAAAGCTACCACTTCTATCTAAACTACCCATGGAATTATCACACAAAACTCCACGTATACTATGAACTCCGACAAAGATTAACCGTAAATTCTTTTACTCAGGACGACCTTACATCTAAGGTCTCAACTGTAAAAAATTCTAAGGTTCACAATTGTCTCATCCCCAGACTTACCCTTTTTTTTTCTAACCAGGCTTCTAAATCATATTTTACCACAATCCAACCAAACATAATACTAAACACATCATCATAACATCAAAACAAACTAGTCTCTAGAGGGTTAAGGATATACCTGAAAATAAAATAGGCGGTTCAAATGACCGCTAAAACTGGGAACTTCCACCGCGACCTCTGCCGTGGCTTGCCGGTGTATGAACATCCTGCCTAGCTATGGAAGGTGAAGAACCCGCAACTGATCCCGTAGTCTGTGCTAACCCACCAGTGCCACCTCCGGTCGGACAGTTTCTCGCAAAATGGCGCTGCTGGCCGCATGTAAAACAAACTCCCAAACTAGCACGGCGCTCCCCACAATGGAGCCTACCACAACGGTCACAACGAGGTAGGGGTGGCTTCATCTGGCTAACACCCCTGGTCCCCCGAAAATCTGAACCTCGAGCCACGACCGCTCCCTCAACACTCCGACGTCACGAAGGCGCGGAGGACCACTCTGAATCGGATGAGGTATATATTCATCTGCCGCGGAGGTGCCGCCTCGAAAGTTACCAAAGGACCTGCTGTCTTCGCCTCTTATGTTGATCATGGTCCCTACGCGGTCTCTGCGTTCCTCCATCCCCGTAAAGCTCAGATACGGGCAATGTCCATGCCCGGCTGAAGAGCTACACCCGAGCAAGCCTCTGCCAAGTAGTCATCGAGCCCCGTGACGTAGCGGTGCACTCTGTCCTCCATATTTGCCACTAACGCAGGGACATATCGAGCCAACGAGTCGAACTCCACGTTGTACTCTCGAACCGTACGCCCTCTCTGTCTCAGCATCAGAAATCTGTCTGCCCGTGCTCTCCTCATCAGCGGAGGCAAGAAATGGCTGAGAAATGCCTCCGAGAACTCGTCCCAAATAGCTGGAGGCGCATGCTCCCCCCGGGACAGCTCCCACGAATCAAACCAGTCGACTGCAGTATCACGCAGCCGATGAGAACCTAAAACCACCGACTCGGTCTCCGAAGCCTTGATAACTCTCATGATCTGCTGTAACTGTCGGATGAACTCCTGCGGATCATCCTCAGGCCTCGACCCGTAGAACTCAGGTGGACTACAACTCAAGAAGTCCCGAAGTCTCCAACTATCGGCTCTGGGGTGCACTACTGGTACCACCGGCTCCCGTCTGTCCTCAAGTCTCGCCATAAACCTAACTAGTAACTGGGTCATCTCCTTGTAACCCATATCCTCTGTTCCTGGCCGTGGGACTGGAGGCTCAGATATCGTGGCCTCAGTAGCTACCGCTGCTGCTCTAAACTCTGCTGGGGTTGGCGGCATCGTAGAATTCGCCGTCTGCAGCACCACCTCAGGTAAAGACTGGGCCTGTGCCCACGTAACCCTCTGTGCTCTACTCGCAGCTCCTTCTGCTGCCTTGCCCTTCTGGGCCCTGGTTGCCTTGCGCGGAGGCATAACTGGTACATGAGAATACGTCAGAGGGAGTCCAACTCATAACACAGATCTAAGGCACGATCTCAGAATGAGAAGAATGGAAATCAATCCTTATTCTACGGAAAATTCGGCAGCACCTCCCCCCCCCGTAACCACATAAATCTCCTCCTCTATCAAGGCCCGCTACCGAGCCCACAACTCCTAGGGGGGTTACACGTCTAACCGGACGTGTACAACACTGCCCCACAATAATACTACAGGTCTACTGTAAATACAGTCCAATGTAAATACAGTTCAATGTAAATACAGTTCAATTCTTTATAATCATCCTTCCATAAATCATATACTCAATTATACATTACTACAACATGTAATCTCCAATTACAATAGGGGGATAAATATTATTACCTCGATAAGCCCAAAATTATCCAAGATTATAAGTCGATCTTGAGCAACGTTTAGCTCCTATTATGTACGCTCCAAACCGCTCCAAGCGACCCTTAGAAGGTTCTAACAACTTATCTTAAACACTTCAACCATCTATAAAGATTTCCCTAGGGTTTCACTTTTTGCGACTAATGGAATAAAGTAGTATTTCCGGGCTCTTATGTTGGGATAACTTTGGAATACTACAAGGGATATAGGCTAAGAGGGGGGGATTTCGGACGAGAGCTTCAACAAGAGGGGGGGATTTTTGTGACTTAGGAATATTTAAGTGGATGAAGAAGTCTTGGAAACAAGGGGGTATTTATAGGCCAAACAATGGCTAGGATTTAAGCAAGTGTAAGGTGAGGATTGGGGACATGTGTGTGGGTAATTTGCCAACCATATGTCCACCACAAAAATGGGTGCCACTTGTCCCCCAAAAAAAACGTCCAAGTGCCCTTTACTTTCGGCCATAGGGCCACATGGGGGTGACACGTGTCGCCCCCCTACTCGTCCAAAATATTTCATCTTCCGAAAATATCCGTAATGCCAAAAATCCGAAAATAAAGTGGGCCCCACAAAACCGTAAATTTTTCCCCGTGGGCCCCACGTGACCAATTCCGGAGATAAAATTCCATAATTCTCAAATATTCCAAAAAGTCCGAATACCAAATCGGGGAATCTAATTCCCATTAACGAACCTTTTTCCTTCACAAGATCCGGAAACTTTTCCGTCGAAAAATCACATCTTTCTTCCTTTCCAATTTTTGTGTCGTATTCTCGTACGAACGTCTTCGTATACATACCCTGGAACTACGGGGTGTAACAGGTCCATATGGTCATCATATACATATATACATATAACGTAATCCGGCCTTCTAGTGCGGACTCGGTGGAATCATATCATAATCCGACCCATACTGGGACTCGGTGAAGTCATCATCTCATGTATGCATGCATCCTACGTAAGTCGGCCCTCTAGTGAGGGACTCTGTGAACAATGCAAGGATGTGCACGAACATAAGCCGGCCCGGGACTCGGAGAAGTGGAATAATAATACTTAGCACGAGTAGATATCATGAACAACCATATGCAATTAGAAATCATCATTATAATAAACTCTTTACTGAAAAATCATAGACACTTCTCATAACTAACATCTTTAGGAATTAAACTGTGTAGACATCATGTATGTTCGCCGTACTTTCATTAAATCATGTCAAAAAGAAAGAAGGAAGAGTTTCACATACCTTTAAGTCGAACTAACCAACTCGAAGAATAGGATTCGTCTCAACTAGTACGTCACCTATAATAAAGGGTAATACGCCCGTCAATTCTATGATTTCTAGCGTAAGTTATATCGAAAGACGACTCTCTTTTCTATAGAAATTCGGGCAGCACTTCCGCTATTTATGTGCATATCCATAACTTTTCAAATCAAGCCAGCAATACCAATTAACAATCACAACGTAAAGATATAACTAAAACAATCCCAAATATTCTATTTACGCCATCAATATATATTCCTTCTCTTTTACATTTATGCAGAATAACAACTACAAGAGTTCAAGTCCCATAATTTGCAACATAACACCCTTTTTACACTTTAATTTCCTTAAGACATGTATTAGTAATTAACACAACATATATACATGTTTATAATCAAATTCCCAACATTTTAACTCCACAAAATCAGTCCTTAATACCTCACAACAACGTCCAATAATTCCATGTAAGTTTCGGCCAACGACAACATAATTCCATACTCTTTTCTTAACTTCTTAAAATCCAATTCATGTTCCAATAATTCCTTATGAACAACTATAACTTAAATATCAAGATTTCCTTCAATTCCAACATGCGATTAGCGACAATAATAGTAATAACATAGTCGAATTCAATGTACATAAAATCAGTCTCCAAAAATTGGTAATTACAATATTACAACAATCACATGAAAACCCATTCCCAATTTCTCTTTATCAAGAGTTCATTCCTTAATCACAACATCAATTATTTTCCAAATACTCAATGAAAAGGAGATTTTATACCTTAAACGAAGCCAAAACAGTCCCTACGAATCAGTCACCGTGCCCTCGATTTTTGCTCTAATTTTCACACTTCTTCAACTCCAAATTGACATGCATACATTCTCCAATGTTAATCCCTCATTCCTACACATTTTTCTTCCCAAACACTTGTCTAAAAATCCGAAACTCCTTGGCTTAAATTAGCCCAGCAGTGGTGGAAATCACCAATTTTTAGGAGCAAACTTTTGGCTTCTCTTTGTGGAAGGATTAAGCTTGGAAGAGAAGTGAATTGAATCTTAAATTGCTAAGAAAATGGGTATGATTTTCGTTTGAGAGGAGAAGGGAGAGGAAAAAGTGTTCTTCTTCTTGAACTTCTAAGTGGGGAAAGAAAATATGAAAGGTTTAGAAGTGTTTTAAAGAAATAAAAATCTGAATTTTAATATTTGCAAGCTTAGTCTCTCTCTCATAATTTGTCTACTAAATTTGATCCCTCTAATAAAATAAATCTCACAACTAATAAGTCAATCTCCCACATATCCATCCTTAAATAAAATTTGAAAATTCATGTCCTAATATAATATTTACCCGACACTAAGTCCATACCACATGTGTTGTATTCACAATTATTCCGGGATCGCATCCTTTGTATACTAATTCCCGTATTAACATGTGTAATTATACTTTATACCCAATATTCGAATCTTACTTCCTTAATGTCGTTCTTAATCATCACCTTAAACGTACGAGGTGTAACATCCTTCCCCCCTTAGAAACATTCGTCCTCGAATGTTCATCATAGGTCTCATGCTAGAAAAATTTCGAAAGAGTCTCCTTTATAACTATGTCTATCCACCTATATTCAGAAACCCAACAGATCCCACAATATAACACACATACAATTCACCAATTACTAATATCAAATAAGGGAGACGAGTTGAATTTACCTGGAGGCACAGGGAACAAGTAAGGATACTTCTACTTCATTTCATCTTCTGCCTCCCAAGTCATTCCTCCCTATTGTTGTTTCGCCACAATACCTTCACGGAAGCCGCATCCTTTGTCTGTAATCTCCTGACCTGACGATAAAGTATGGCTATGGGGCTCTCCTTATATGACAACTTTTCTGTCACCTGGACATTATCTACTGGGAAGACTCTGGAAGGATCACCAATACACTTACATAACATTAATACGTGGAAGACTGGGTGTACTGCTTCCAAATCAGATGGTAGATCCAACTCATAGGCAATATTGCCTATCCTACGAATGATCTGGTAAGGCCCGATGTACCTTGGGCTCAGCTTTCCTTTCTTACCGAACCGCATCACACCTTTCATGGGTGATACCTTCAAGAATACCCAGTCACCTATCTGAAACTCCAAGTGTCGCCGTCGATTATCAACATATGACTTCTGTCGACTCTGGGCTGCTAATAATATCTCCTGAATGAGCTTAACCTTATCAATAGCTTGCTGAACCATGTCAGGGCCGATCAACTTAGTCTCACCTACATCAAACCAACCAATAGACGACCTGCACTTTCTCTCATATAAAGCCTCATACGGGGCCATCTGGATGCTAGAATGGTAGTTGTTGTTATAGGCAAACTCAATGAGTGGTAAATGATCATCCCAGCTACCTCTGAAGTCAATAATGCAGGATCTCAACATATCCTCTAGTATCTGAATAGTACGCTCTGCCAGCCCATCCGTCTGAGGATGAAATGTTGTGCTGAGACTCACCTGTGTCCTCAATCCCTTCTGGAATGATCTCCAGAAGTTAGTTGTAAACTGAGCTCTCGGTACAATATAATAGATGTGGAAACCCCATGAAGTCTCCCTATCTCCATGATATATAACCTAGCATAGTCCTCAGCTGAGTAAGTAGTCTTGACTGGAAGAATGGCTGATTTCGTCAGCCTATCCACAATAACCCATATGGAATCACACTTTCGCTGAGTGCGAGACAAGCCTGTAATGAAGTCCATATTGATCACCTCACATTTCCAAGTCAGGATCTCTATCTCTTGCAATAATCCACCAGGCTTCTGATGCTCGACCTTGACCTGCTGACAATTCGGGAACTGGGCAACAAACTCTGCTATGTCTCTTTTCATGTCATCCCACCAATACAAGCATCTAAGGTCATGATACATCTAAGTCGTGTGGCTGCTGCCCCATTGACTAAGAGATTTCGTCGACCCTGGATGAATGAAATAACGGACATTGTGTGCCTCACTCATAATATGTTGTCGTAACCCTGCAATATCTGGTACACATAGCCTACCGTCATACCTTAGCACACCATCATGTGCAACCTCAAATAGAGTCTTTTCCTTTCGAAGAGCTGCATCTCCATATCGCGCCAGAACATGATACTCATGCTGATGTCTCTTTACCTCTTCTACGATAGAGGACTCAGCAACTCCTCGAACAAGAACCCCCACTATCTCCCAAATCCGCCAATCGGACTCCAAGACTAGCTAGCCTGTGTATCTCACGAACCGTCTCCTTTCTGTCTGGCTTCACATCCGTCAAGCTACCCATAGATCTACGGCTAAGAGCATCTGCCACAATATTGGCTTTCCCCGGGTGGTATAGAATATCAACATCATAGTCCTTTAGCAACTCTAGCCACCATTTCTGCCGTAGCTTCAGCTGCTTCTGCTTAAAGATATATTGGAGACTCTTGTGATCCGTATAAATATCAACATGAGCCCCATACAAATAATGTCTCCATATCTTCAAGGCATGAATCACCGCTGCTAGCTCCAAATCATGAGTGAGATAATTCTTTTCATACTTTCTGAGCTGTCGGGAGGCATAAGCTATAACCCTGCTAGCCCCAGAAAACTGCGTACCTCAGTAGGTGTCGTAGGTCTGGCCAAGTCTTCACTGCCTCAATCTTCTGTGTATCTACCTGAATACTTTCTATATACTCGCTTAGTTATGGTAGAATCTCCCATCGGTGTAGCAACCTCTTTGAGTTTGTTCATTTTGCCCATTAGTTCACATATATTTGTACCTCTCTTATCTGTTTTCCACCCTTTTATTATTGTCTGTAAAAATTCAGAATCCAACTTCACATATTAAAGTATCTAAACTTGTACTGAGTCTTTATGCCTATTTCCCACCTAATTAACCCAAGAGAATGTTCATATAGGTCCGGTTTTATGAAATGCACTTTAGAAACATGTATATTATCAACCCATTTCTGAGTAGTAAATACTGCTATAAACCCTTTTTAGCACACTACCATATATAATATGTCCCTGATAATCTTAGTTTTGTCAAATCACATTCTATTATGTACTGTTTAAAATCCCTTATCCCAGTTATAGCAACATGACACTTCACTCTTTAATTTCTCTTTAATACCCAGTTGTAATCACTTATTATTGTCTATGGACATTGTACCTGGCCACATAACCTTCTAATATTTATCCACATTTTCCTTTTAAGAGCCACATCATTGAATGCACACACCAATGTCATATGGAAACCTTTCTTTGTACCCCTATGTGTTACCCCGCAGTGTTCCAATTATTCTGTACAATTTTTAATATCTACCTCATAGAAATGAGGCTTCCACAATAATCATATTCTTCCATTTGGACGCTCACTAAGATTAGTACCAAAAGATCACCCACTACACAAGTTAAGAGAGACATTATGAGTTTCTTCCCTTTTTTACCTTTGGTTCCAAGAGACCAAATAACCCCATATTAGCATTCTGCGTGAACCAATGCATTGAAACTGTACACGAATACATACCTCAGTTACCAATCCTTCAAATAACTTCTTAACTGAAAATATGAATTCCAGAGGTTCGCTGCACGTTCTTGCTTTGCTTTTTCAAATTTCTTTTTTTTGTGTGCGCTGAACACTACTCTTTATGATATTTTAAATGTTTGACACAACTATACACTAATAGGATGCTCATCATTCCCAGGTTCTAAGTCATTGTGAAAGAAACTCAAATAATCCCTATGTCCAATACTTCCCAGAACTCGGTCCAAAAATAAAAAAGGCACTTTCATTCATTTATATCAATCTTATTATTCAAGAAGTAATAGCCCCTTCTTATTCTTACATGGGAACAATATTCTTTTGCAGTTTCCTACCTTCACATAGTCCAGCAACATGGTATACCATAAAACAGTTACAGGTTCTAACAATTAGAGCTCAAAATTTAATTAGAGGTATGGAGGAGAAAAGACTAGATAAGCTTCATTTTCTACCTTTGGGAGAAAAAGTTCAATCTCTGTGACTATAGAGCAGATAACGTGGCATAATGGAGTACCAATTTGTAAGATGGAGAATGCTGCAATACATTTCACAAGTTGACACCTCATTCATGGTCTGAAGGGGATCTCCCCCCTTTTTTGTATCTTCTCCCTACTCGTAATTATAAACAACTTCATTTCTTGTTCACCTATTCCTTACTTGACGTACTTTTCATAATTCCAACATATTCTACTATACATACTTAATCTCGGACATTGCTCCTGGTTCCAATCCCTGACGATATCATCCCTTAAGTGATGAATCGTTAACTTATTCCCTTATTCGGTACGTAGAAGATTCTGAATAGTTACCTTACCTGACGTTGACCTAGTACCTCCAAACCTGGTCATCATACTTCTATTCACATTCTTCCACTTCCCTTATGGCTTGATGCACTACGTCAAGTCCAAATAACTCTGATTTGCCCTTCCGGACCACTGCCGCTTTCTTTGGAGGCATAGCTGCAACCACAATAATTCGTTGGGGAATAATCATAATGACATAGCTCTATTGCACGATATATGAGATGAAAGAATAGAAACTAATCCTAAATGTCCGGCAGCCTCATGCGTTTAAGTATGGTGCACAACATACCCATACGCAAGACTCTACTAGACACGGTCTGTAGACATTCCGAGGACTAACTGCTCTGATACCACTTTTGTCACGACCCGATCCGACGGGCCGCGACTAAGCGCCCTAATGACGCCATTCTACTAACCTGTCACGTAACCAAACTGACACTAAAGACAATATAAACTCCGGTAGCATAACGCTGCAATCATAACATATGTCCGAATAGGCAAGCCGACAAGGCTGCCTTTACACACGAATAATCATGTCTCCCGAGGAGTCACATCTAACCAACATAATAAAATGGGCAAGCCGACAATGCTGCCCCCACATAGTATCACGTATACACGGGAACATCCGAAAAAACAGACTATAACAACGCAGAAGACCAAACAAGTTTACAACCCACATACGTACAACCCACAACTGTCTACAGATCTCTATAAGAAGGATAACGACATGTGACGGGACAGGGCCCGTCGTGCCCCTAAATATATAAAAGTCAAAATAATAGGGTTCTGTACCAAAATGACAAAGCTCTGAATCAAAGGAGCTTTCCAAACAGTGGCAGGAACTGCAGGAGGATCGCCAACCGAGCACTGCACTGCAGCGTAACGCAGCCCCCCGAGGAAAGGGGGTCATTACGAAAGAATGTACCGAGTATATGAAACATAAAGTACAAAATAGAAAATCATAACTGGTCAAAACGTACAGGAGACATGTAATATTATCAAATACCAAGCTAACTGTGCCATAGAAAATGGAGAATCAACTATGCCTTATAAAAATGAGAGTCAAGTCAAAAACCATGAATGCTTGTCCATATGGTCATCATATATGTCACGCCCCGAACCCCGGGACCGCGACTGGTACCCTACCTGGGCACCCTTCTATACACACAACATGAGTAACACGCGGAAGATAATAACACTCATTTGTTTTCTTAAAGCAAAGGCAAGGCCGATAAGGCTGCCGTATATATATATATATATATATATATATATATATATATATATATATATCATACCCAACTGGGTCTAAATTGTACAACAACATGAATATAACTCTCACCACTCCAACCCACATATGAATACGCACTTAAGAATTCGACATAATCAGCGATTTGACAAGGCACGTCATTTAATACCTAGTCATAAAGATAAGCTTCGGAACATTAGAGCTATTCAATATACTGAACAAGAATCCTAAGCTCGCTGATCCACAACTGAGTACCTAGACCAGCGGACATGAACGCAGCCCCCCGAAGGAGGTCACTACAACAAGAACTAAGTATGGAACAGAAATAAAGTACAGTATGAAAATCATGGCTGTGTACAAGAATAACAGGGGCAAGTATAGAAAATCAAATACCAGATCCTACCGTGTCACATAACCTAAATGCCAACTGCACCTTGTATCACTGTACTATAACAACTCCAAGAGTCGATTGTGCCTTTCAAGAATATAATATCACACAGTCCAAATACAAAGTAGGAAACCAGTATGATAACCAAATTAATCAATAAGAGTAATGAAAATCAACTTCATCTTTTAAAAGACCATTTCACAATATATAAGCAGTCATGCCAAGTCAGGGACACATGTCCTCAAAATCATTTCTCAAATATAACCATGGGTCTCACGCCCATAATATCAAGCGTGCCCGTGGAATTTCCTTCCTCACTGCCGACAGTCCATGATATGATAGAACACCAATATATACATACGCAAATACCAGGTCCAACCTGCGTTATAAAACTGACCGGGGCAAGTACGAATGCCAACTACCAGGTTCCGCCTGCGTCACAAAGCTGACCTAGGCAAGTACGAAAGCCAACTACCAGATTCCGCCTGCATCACGAAGCTGACCGGGGCAAGTACGAAAGCCAACTACCAGATACCGCATGCGTCGCCACGGTTCGACCGGCAAGTACGAAAGCCAATTACGGATACCGCTGCGTCACGGTTGACCGGCAAATACGAAGCCAACTACGGATATCGCTGCGTCGCACGGCCGGCAAGTCGAAGCCAACTACCGGATCTGATACCGTCTGCGTCACGAAGCTTCATAGGGAGCTAGTCCATGGAACAAACATAGTGGAAGCATACACGTGGAATCTTCAACAGCATCGGTATGTCCAAGTAAAATAGCGAGATTGTCACGACCCGACCCCGGGCCCGCGACTGGTGCCCTACCTGGGCACCCTTACAGGTAACCATCAGAGAAAACCAGCGGAACATACATAAGACACACAACTTAAATTAGTAAGAATTAAACAACTGACTAGCCGATAAAGCTGCCTTCCTGGATATATATACATAACTAGTCAAAAGCACTTACATCCTTTTTCCTTATAAACCGACCCACATATATGACTACAGACCTCTAAGAATTTTTATATAGCAATTGTGACGGGACAGGGCCCCGCCCTACCCTGAATGTACAACAACCGACAATACCAGGGATCTGAACCAATGACAAGCCTCTGGAGTATTGGAGCTTCTCAACAGCTGAACAGTGATCCTAAGAGTGAGGATCAAGAACTCAGATAATTCTACTGCGGCATGAATGCACGGCCCGAAGGAGGTCGAGACAACACGTACAAGTATGTGAAATCAAATCAGAATGAAATCATAATAGTCTAAAATAAAGTCGGGAACATGTATGATAACCACATTAACGATTAATCGTGCCTTACTAACAATGAGAGTAAACAAGAATAAACTTTGCCGGTTTTAAAACAGGAAGCTCATGATTAACCTAGGGCCATCCGCCCGTAGTATCATTCCGCAATCCTACTCCTGGGACTATTTCACCCGCATGAGCCCTACGGACTCGCATGAGGTATTCCTCGCATCATGGGTAGAAAATCCACGGAATATGCAAATGCCACAAACCCGGGAAATGACCCCGTAATGAACAATATATCACTAGCACAGCCGACTATCATACATAACATAAGCACTACCAGTTTATCATACATAACATAAGCACTACCAGTTTATCATACATAACATAAGCACTACCAGCTTATCATACATAACATAAGCACCACCGGCTTATCATAATTATCATAAGCAAGTTAAGAAATCCCCTAACTCCTTATTAGCTTTGATCATATACACTCTCATTTTAGCTTACTTAAGGCACTAACATGTCGTTATAAAATCCGAGAATTTAACCCAAAGTACTACGTACTTCTATTCTTTTAAAATGACTCTTTTTCATATAAAACTTCCAAGATACTAATAACCGTAGTATCAAGTCATATCTACTTTTCAAAATAAGTCACAATACCTTTTAGAACTACATTTAAAGACTTCTAAATCAAGTGACTTTTTACTTTAAAACTTTAAGCAATTGATGCCTTCAAATCAATTTGTCATTCTTCCTTTCAAGTCATTTATCTTAATTTACATTGCTAGAGTAAATCATCCTTTTAACTTTCCATAAAGCTATTATAACCAACTTCCCATAAAGCCGTTATACTAACTTTATGCTTTAGACACTAACATTCTTCTTTATAACCAAGAGACTTAAACTTACCATAAAAAAAACCAAGTATCATATACTTTCAAAAATACTTCACGTCTCTTATCTTTAGAAACTAAGATATCCTTTATCTTTAAAAACAAGTGAGTTAACTCCCTAACTCAATCAACTTGGACATTCTTAAAACAAGTCAAGGATATCAAATGATACTAGATTCATCAAAATCGCGTACGTCTACCGTACTATATATTTACAACTACTCATGCTCAGGAGATAGGAAAGTTCCACATACCTCTTCGGTTCAATCCACTTGCTAAGTCCAATATGCCGTACGTCGTATGTCAACCTAAAATGACCACAATACGTCTATTAACTTCTAACTTCAAACATAGAATATTCCAAGTGCAAAGTCACTTAATTTTACGGAAAATTGGACAACACATCCTTTGTTTCTACATACTTTTCCACCTTTTTCAAGGCCCGAAATCAATAACCAAACGCCACATTTAAGGCTCAACAATTTAGCTAACCAAAGGGGATTACACTCCTTAACAGGACGTGTAAAATTTTTCCCCACAATTTACATAAAGGTGTTCATTATTAAATGTCATCCTTGGCTACAATGTACAACCACATAATATCCTTTCCAATTCCTTCTCAATCCAATTTGTTAAGTCTAACATGTTATATAGTTGTAAACAACTTTAACAACTATAATTCCTTCTTTATATAACATGCGACGACTAAAAGAAATAATAACCAAATTGAATTTCAACATATAGTCCTTTTCCATTTCTTATAACCCAAGTCGTTATTCCAAAGTTACTACATAATTCACATTTGACAATTTGAACGACTGAAATTACTTCAATAAACCCCACATAAAAAGTGAAGACGACGACCATAAATATCCACGACTAGAGCTCGAAAATTGCCCTTTTATACCTTCATTTATAACACGAAAACCTTCGATTCTTATGTCCATTTTACCCATCACAATACCCTTCTCCAATTTCTACAATACGTGACATAATTTACTTCAAAAGGAGAATGAATTTTTACTTTGGAATTCGCCCAAAACAGTCCAACAAATCGCCCACTTTAGCCCTCTTTCCGCAATTCTTCTTCACGTTAAAATCACCCACACGAACCCTCTACAAGCTTGACAACATATTTCCTTCTTGTTACCTTTCCAAAAATCTCATTTAGGCTTAGGTTTTTTTTTAAAATTTGAGAGAGAAGAGAAGAGAAATTTCTTGCAATGAAATCTTGCAAATGGTCAAGTCTTGCAAGACTTTGGCCATAATATAAGGTCTAGCTTTCCTTGCAAGTTGGGAGGGACACTTGTCGCCCTCCCATAGGCCCTCTACAAAAATATCATTTGATTTAACCCTTTTTCCGCGAAAAATTCCGCCTTGGCGCCGCGGCGCTGCAACTTCAGACAATTTCAGGGTTTTCGGCGCCATGGCCCTATAGCCAGCGCCGTGGCGCCTGACCCTGTCTCTTATGTCAGCTGATCTTGTAACATCCATAACTTTCTACTCCGATGTCCTATCGACGAGCGGTTTGTTACGTTGGAAACTAGACTCAATGAACTTCATATTAGGCTTTTGAAACACCTACAAACACCCAATATACTAGGAGATATACTGCTCCAAATTTGACTGAAAAACTGTCCAAAAATATTCTGCCAACTTTTTTTATTTTTTCCAAATTCGAATCTTATTTCCTTTCGTACGTTCTCATCTCATCCTCTTGGAATTACGGGGAGTAACAGAGATATCCGGCCCTCCATTGAGAGACGCGGTAACATAGGAATATAACAAGGCTATCACGAGCAAGCACATGTAAGTTAACGCACTCTTAGACTTTTATTAACTTGTAAAATGAAGTATCAGTTTATAAACTCAAGGCACCTTCATTTTATGTAAAATCCGGGATTTAACCCCAAAGTACTACGTACTTCAACTCTCTTAAAAATGACCCTTTTTTACATAAAAATCCACAAGACACTAATACCCGTAGTATCAAACATGTTTACTTTTCAACCCAAGTTGCTACACCTTCAGAAAATTATTTCAAGGCTTTTGAAAATCAAGTAAGTAAACCATTCTTTTATCTTCATAAGGTCGTTTATAACTAACTTCCCATAAAGCTATTATAACACCTTATGTTTTTAGAAACTAAGGCAATTACATTCCTTTTAACAACCAAAAGAACTTAGTCTATTAAAGCCAAGTATCAATTACTTTCGAATAAGGTTTCACAACTTTTAGAATAATTCAAGTCTCTTAACATTTAGAATCAAGTCTATTAACATTTAAAATCAAGTCAAGGACACAAAAAAATGAAACCAAATTCATTTAACACACCTACGTCTACCGTACTATATATTTCACAACAATCATGCTCAAGAGGATAGGAAGAGTTCACATACCTCCTCGGCTAAATCCACTTGCCACGTCGAATAACTTTAAATCAAAGTCTCATCACTTTCAAAATAAATATTCATTAATGTAGTAACTTAGCAAGGTCAACTAGACTCCACTACTTCCTAATGACTCTTACCCACATCCCCCATAAGACTTGGTAAGAACTTAGGAATATTCTAGACATGTTTTTAGCCTAAAATCTATCACGTGAATACTTCCTAATTACAAGGCAAGTACTTCAAGAAGGCAAGTCACGTATACTCCAAATAACAAGACAAATATACTTCAAACAACAATTCATGTATACTCCCAACAACAAGGAAGTATACTCAAATAACAAATCCTGTATACTCCTAACAATAAGGCAAGTATACCATAAAAATACTCATGTCTTAGAGAAGAGTAAATCCACATACCTCGCGAAGACTAAACATTTTGACACGTAGCAAAACTCTCCAAGTACTTCAACTTCATCGGCTATTCCTTAAGCCAAGTAGACCATGCTACACGTAGTACTTCAACCTAAAATAGTCATAGTACTTCTATCAATATCTTACTTTCTAGTATAAGACTTATACCAAATAATGCCCTCTAATTCTACGGAAATTTGGGCAACACTTCCTTTGTTTCTACGTACTTTTCCATCTTTTCCAAGGCCCGTATTTCCATAACCAACAAGCCACATTTAAGGCGCAACCAACAGTTAGCCAAAGGGTATTACACACCTAACTGGACGTGTAAAATTCTGCCCCATAATCTAAACAAAACAGTCCATAATATACCAACATTTTTAGGGCCATTCTCGGCCAACATCACTTTAAATCCAAATCCATTTTTCTTAATTCCTTTTAATCCAACTCAAGTTCCAACATGTTATATAAGTTATATCAATTTATCAACTATATTTCCTTCATTATATAACATGCGACAAGTGTAGATGACGACAATAAAA
Source organism: Przewalskia tangutica (assembly GCA_029844215.1). Classification (NCBI taxonomy): domain Eukaryota; kingdom Viridiplantae; phylum Streptophyta; class Magnoliopsida; order Solanales; family Solanaceae; genus Przewalskia; species Przewalskia tangutica. The sequence goes on from CM056718.1 coordinate 115,611,584, forward strand.
ATCAATGAATCACATGGCCCGAAAAAGCTAGTTTCGGACCACTCACCCAAAGTAGGGCATACACACCTTATTTTCCATATCTTCCTTAATGAAAGTTCGTCCATATACTATAACAATGAGTAATATCCAATTACTGCAGAAAAAGAAGAATTATTACCTCATTTTTAGCCTTAAAATAGTCCCGGGCAGAACGCTATACTTTGGTCCGCAGTTTTCGTTTTGCTCCACTTCTTCAAGTTCCAATCGCATATACGTGACCCCTATAAGCTTGTGATCAACTTCCCTTCACGTTTCAACACCAAAAAGTAGACAGAAAATCCTAGGGTTTCAAACCCCATTCTCGGCCCAATTAAGGTTTAAAGGGTTGATATGTTATCTTGGTTCAACACTTGGATTAGGAGGCTTAATCTTGGAGAAAAATATATTAATCAACACTAGGTGGTCTTGTTCTTGAGCTCAAAGGAAGAAAAAAGATGAAGAAATATGGTTTAAGTGTAGAGACAAGTCTTGCAAGCCTCTTATGTATATATAAATATCTCAAAGGGTGAGATCATGACAAGTGTATGGACAAGTGGATGTGGGACCCATGTCCACTTGTCCTACTTCAACAAATATCTAAAGTCAAATAGTCAACCGAGACAAGTGGGGGGGTGGGGGTTTGCCACGTGTCACCCTCCGATTTGTCCAAAATATTTTCATCTCCCATAAACATCCATATTGTCCAAAATCTCAAAAAATATTGTGGGCCCCACAAAACCGTAAATTTTTCATGTTGGCCCCGCGTGACCAATTTCGGATTTAAAAAATCCATAATTCTATTATATTCTAAAAAGTCCAAATCCCAAATTTGAGAACTCAATCTCATTACTAAACACTTTTCTTTCACGGGTTCCGAGATTTCTTTTAAGGAAAAAGCGCATCTTCTATCGTTTCACGATTTAACCCTTATCGTCTTACGTACGTTCTCTTATTCTTGTGTTGGAACTACGGGGTGTAACATTCTCCCCCCTTAGAAACATTCATCCCGAATGTTCCTTCTAAGTCTCCAACAACCCATGCACCGGTATAATCTTCACTACTATACTCACCAAACCAATTATGCCATATATGGCCACCATATAACACACGCGCATAAACATAAATCCAAGCCAACGAGGAATCACATCTAAAGTGTATAACATCACTATTAACTCCCATTCATGGCCTAAAAGGATACTTTCTTCGTACCTTCACTTCACATATATAATCACTTCCATTCTTTTAACACATGTTCGCTTCTTTTCTTACTCGTCGTACTCTCCTCGTACAACCGAACTCTTTCTAGTATACGTACCATATTTCAGTCATCATTTCAGTTTTCAAAACCTTGGAGTTACCACTTCCAAACTTGGTCATTACACTAGCTTCAATTCCTTTTAAGGCCATTCTCGGCCTTCCCGACCCGGTTCTGGTGGAACGCATCCACGAACCAGTACAACTATTAACCAGACTTGGGCCTTGCACCCTCGTGACCCTATCACCTAGCGGGACCACCTCAAACTGATCCCACTCCATTCCGGGTTGCGGGTTGACCCGCGATTGGTCCTCAACCCGACCCAATATCGCACTAACTTCTCATTCCTAGTCCGGAATAAATCTCACTATTCAAGTCATGAAAGCCTAGTGGTCTTCTTAGATTAACTATCCATTTTCATTTCAAACAACCCATGGAATTATCACACTAATATACCCCAAGTATACTATGTACTTCAACTAAGATCAACCGTAACATCTTTTACTCCAGACGGCTTTATATCTAAGGTCTCAACGATTATCAATATTCTAAGGTTCACAATGTCCCGAGCCTATATTATCAATCCCCACAATACGGGAAATGTAGCTTCTAAATATCTCAAAGTCTTATTAAGAACTCACAACAACTCTATTAACTCCATACAAATATCATTCGTATATGACACTTAAGTCTATAATCATAGCTTAACCCAACAACTGAGTATGGCATTACTTCAATTGAACCTGATCTACCAAGAGTCTATCACCATCTTATTCAGTTCATTATCTCCTGATTTTCCAAATCAGTACATATATAAAGCCTAGGTGTGGGTTCAATAAACGATTTCACACCTTCCAAGTAATTAAGGCTTTTATCAATTCTTGGTAATCTGTAATCATTCTAGGCAACATGCATACGGCTCAAAATAAATACACTCGTACCGATATACATCATCAATATACCCACTATATGATAATATTACAACCTGGATACGCAATCCATATAATCCGTTCTGGGCCACTGTCGCCATTCTCAAAGCTGCAATCACAATTACTGTTAGGGAAAAATCATCCTAACAACACAGCTCTATCGCACGGCGTTAGAGTAAGAAGAATAGAAACCAATCCTAAATATCATGTAGCCTCCTGTGTATTAGTAAGGTGCACACATACCCATACCCAAGACTCTACTAGACACGGTCTGTAGACATTCCGAGGACTAACTGCTCTGATACCACTCTGTCATGTCCCGAACCTCGGGCCCGCGATTGGTACCCTACCTAGGCACCCTTCGATACACACAACATGAGTAACACGCGGAAGATAATAACACTTTTTTTTTCTTAAAGCAAAGGCAAGGCCGATAAGGATGTCGTATATATATATATATCATACCCAACTGGGTCTACACTGTACAACAACATGAATATAACTCTCACCAGTCCAGCCCACATATGAATACATACCTCTAAGAATTCGACACAACTGTGACGGGACAAGGCCCCGTCGTACCCCTTAATACCTAGTCATAAAGATAAGCTCCGGAACATTGGAGCTATTCAACATGCTGAACAAGGATCCTAAGCTCGCGGTTCCACAACTGAGTACCTAGACCTGCGGACATGAACGCAGCCCTCCGAAGGAGGTCAGTACAACAAGTACTAAGTATGGAACTGAAATAAAGTACAGTATGAAAATCATGGCTATGTACAAGAATGACAGGGGCAAGTATAGAAAATCAAATACCAGATCCTACCGTGTCACATAACCTAAAAGCCAACTGCACCTTGTATCACTGACTATAACAACTCCAAGAGTCGACTGTTCCTTTCAAGAATATAATATCACACAGTCCAAATACAAAGCAGGAAACAAGTATGATAACCAAATTAATCAATAAGAGTAATAAAAATCAACTTCATCTTTTAAAAGACCATTTCACAATATATAAGCAGTCATGCCAAGTCAGGGACACATGTCCTCAAAATCATTTCTCAAATATAACCATGGGTCTCACGCCCATAATATCAAGCGTGCCCGTGGAATTTTCTTCCTCACTGCCGGCAGTCCATGATATGATAGAACACCAATATATACATACGCAAATACCAGGTCCAACCTGCGTTATAAAACGGCCGGCAAGTACGGCGTCAACTACTGTGTTCCGCTGCGTCACAAAGTCGACAGGCAAGTACGAAAGCCAACTACCAGATTTCGCATGCGTCACAAAGATGACCGGGGAAAGTACGAAAGCCAACTACCAGATACCGCCTACGCCACGGTCGACCGGCAAGTACGAAGCCAACTACCGATACCGCGTCACGGCCGACGGCAAGTACGAAGCCAACTACCGATACCGTCATACACGGCTTCATGGGGAGCTAGTCCATGGAACAAACATAGTGGAAGCATACCCGTGGAATCTCCAACAGCGTCGGTATGTCCAAGTAAAATAGCGATATATCCGGCCCTCCATTGAGAGACGCGGTAACATAGGAATATAACAAGGCTATCACGAGCAAGCACAAGTAATTTAACGCACTCTTAGACTTTTATTAACTTGTAAAATGAAGTATCAGTTTATAAACTCAAGGCACCTTCATTTTATGTAAAATCCGGGATTTAACCCCAAAGTACTACGTACTTCAACTCTCTTAAAAATGACTCTTTTTTACATAAAAATTCACAAGACACTAATACCCGTAGTATCAAGCATGTTTTTTCAACCCAAGTTGCTACACCTTAAGAAAAACATTTCAAGGCTTTTGAAAATCAAGTAAGTAAACCATTCTTTTATCTTCATAAGGTCGTTTATAACTAACTTCCCATAAAGCTATTATAACACCTTATGTTTTTAGAAACTAAGACAATTACATTCCTTTTTACAACCAAAAGAACTTAGTCTATTAAAGCCAAGTATCAATTACTTTCGAATAAGGTTTCACAACTTTTAGAATAATTCAAGTCTCTTAACATTTAGAATCAAGTCTCTTAACATTTAGAATCAAGTCAAGGACACAAAAAAATGAAACCAAATTCATTTAACACACGTACGTCTACCGTACTATATATTTCACAACAATCATGCTCAAGAGGATAGGAATAGTTCACATACCTCCTCGGCTAAATCCACTTGCCAAGTCGAATAACTTTAAATCAAAGTCTCATCACTTTCAAAATAAATATTCATTAATGTAGTAACTTAGCAAGGTCAACTAGACTCCACTACTTCCTAATGACTCTTACCCACATCCCCCATAAGACTTGGTAAGAGCTTAGGAATATTCTAGACATGTTTTTAGCCTAAAATCTATCACGTGAATACTTCCTAATTACAAGGCAAGTACTTCAAGAAGGCAAGTCACGTATACTCCAAATAACAAGGCAAGTATACTTCAAACAACAAGTCAAGTATACTCCCAACAACAAGGAAGTGTACTCAAATAACAAATATTGTATACTCCTAACAATAAGGCAAGTATACCATAAAAATACTCATGTATTAGAGAAGAGGAAATCCACATACCTCGCGACGACTAAACATTTCGACACGGAGCAAAACGCTCAAAGTACTTCAACTTCATCGGTTATTCCTTAAGCCAAGTAGACCATGCTACACGTAGTACTTCAACCTAAAATGGCCGTAGTACTTCTATCAATATCTTACTTTCTAGTATAAGACTTATACCAAATAATGCCCTCTAATTCTACGGAAATTTGGGCAGCACTTCCTTTGTTTCTACGTACTTTTCCACCTTTTCCAAGGCCCGTATTTCCATAACCAACAAGCCACATTTAAGGCGCAACCAACAGTTAGCCAAAGGGGATTACACGCCTAACTGGACGTGTAAAATTCTGCCCCACAATCTAAACAAAACAGTCCATAATATACCAATATTTTTTGGGCCACTCTCGGCCAACATCACTTTAAATCCAAATCCATTTTCCTTAATTCCTTTTAATCCAACTCAAGTTCCAACATGTTATATAAGTTATATCAATTTATCAACTATATTTCCTTCATTATATAACATGCGGCAAGTGTAGATGAAGACAATAAAAATCAACGAATCACATGGCCCGAAAAAACTAGTTTCGGACCACTCACCCAAAGTAGGGCATACACACCTTATTTTCCATATCTTCCTTAATGAAAGTTCATCCATATACTATAACAATGAGTAATATCCAATTACTGCGGAAAAAGAAGAATTATTACCTCAATTTTAGCCTTAAAATCATCCCGGGCAGAACGTTATACTTTGATCCGCTGTTTTCGTTTAGCTCCACTTCTTCAAGTTCCAATCGCATATATGTGACCCCTATAAGCTTGTGATCAACTTCCCTTCACGTTTCAACACCAAAAAGTCGACGGAAAACCCTATGGTTTCAAACCCCATTCTCGGCCCAATGAAGTTTTAAAGGGTTGAGATGTTATCTTAGTTCAACACTTGGATTAGGGGCTTAATCTTGGAGAAAAATATTTTAATCAACACTAGGTGTTCTTGTTCTTGAGCTCAAAGGAAGAAAAAAGATTAAGAAATATGGTTTAAGTGTAGAGACAAGTCTTGCAAGCCTCTTATGTATATATAAATATCTCAAAGGGTGAGATCATGACAAGTGTATGGACAAGTGGATGTGGGACCCATGTCCACTTGTCCTACTTCAACAAATATCTAAAGTCAAATAGTCAACCGAGACAGGGGGTGGGGTGTGCCACGTGTCACCCTCCGATTCGTCCAAAATATTTTCATCTCCCATAAACATCCGTATTGGCCAAAATCTCAAAAATATTGTGGGCCCCACAAAACCGTAAATTTTTCCCGTGGGCCCCATGTGACCAATTTCGGATTTAAAAAATCCATAATTCTATTATATTCCAAAAAGTCCAAATCCCAAAAAACGCATCTTCTATCGTTTCACGATTTAACCTTTATCGTCTTACGTACGTTCTCTTATTCTTGTGTTGGAACTATGGGGTGTAACAATATACATATAACGTAATCCGGCCTTCTAGTGTGGGACTCGGTGGAATCATATCATAATTCGGCCCATACTGGGACTCGGTGAAGTGATCATCTCATCTATGCATGCATCCTACGTAAGCCGACCCTCTCGTGAGGGACTTTGTGAACAATGCAAGGATGTGCACGAACATAAGCCGACCCGGGACTCGGAGAAGTGGAATAATAATACTTAGCACGAGTAAATATCATGAACAACCATATGCAATTAGAAATCATCATTTGACTCTCAATAAAATCATTATAATAAACTCTTTACTGAAAAATCATAGACACTTCTCATAACTAACATCTTTAGGAATTAAACTGTGTAGACATCATGTATGTTCGCCGTACTTTCATTAAATCATGTCAAAAAGAAAGAAGGAAGAGTTTCACATACCTTTAAGTCGAACTAACCAACTCGAAGAATAGGATTCGTCTCAACTAGTACGTCACCTATAATAAAGAGTAATACACTCGTCATTTATATGATTTCTAGCGTAAGTTATATCGAAAGACGACTCTCTTTTCTATAGAAATTCGGGCAGCACTTCCGCTATTTATGTGCATATCCATAACTTTTCAAATCAAGCCAGAAATACCAATTAACAATCACAACGTAAGGATATAACTTAAACAATCCCAAATATTCTATTTACGCTATCAATATATATTCCTTCTCTTTTACATTTATGCAGAATAACAACTACAAAAGTTCAAGTCCCATAATTTGCAACATAACACCCTTTTTACACTTTAATTTTCTTAAGACATTTATTAATAATTAACACAACATATATATACATTTTTATAATCAAATTCCCAACATTTTAACTCCACAAAATCAGTCCTTAATACCTTACAACAACGTCCAATAATTCCATGTAAGTTTCGACCAGCGGCAACATAATTCCATACTCTTTTTTTAACTTCTTAAAATCTAATTCATGTTTCAATAATTCCTTATGAACAACTATAACTTAAATATCAAGATTTCCTTCAATTCCAACATGCGATTAGCGACGATAATATCAATAACATAGTCGAATTCAATGTATATAAAATCAGTCCCCAAAAATTGGTAATTACAACATTACAACAATCACATGCAAACCCATTTCCAATTTCTCTTTATCTAGAGTTCATTCCTTAATCACAACATCAATTATCTTCCAAATACTCAATGAAAAGGAGAATTGTTTTACCTTAAATGACGCCAAAACAGTCCCTACGAATCAGTCATTGTGCCCTCGATTTTTCTCCAATTTTCACACTTCTTCAACTCCAAATTGACATGCATACATTCTACAATGTTAATCCCTCATTCCTACACATTTTTCTTCCAAAAAACTTGTCTAAAAATCCGAAATTCCTTGGCTTAAATCAGCACAGCAGTAGCGAAAATCACCAATTTGTAGGAGAAAACTTTTGGCTTCTCTTTGTGGAAGGATTAAGCTTGGAAGAGAAGTGAATTGAATCTTAAATTGCTAAGGAAATGGGTATGATTTTCGTGTTCTTCTTCTTGAACTTCTAAGTGGGGAAAGAAAATATGAAGGGTTTAGAAGTGTTTTAAAGAAATAAAAATCTGAATTTTAATATTTGCAAGCTTAATCCCTCTCTCATAATTTGTCTACTAAATTTAATCTCTCTAATAAAATAAATCCCACAACTAATAAGTCAATCTCCCACATATTCATCCTTAAATAAAATATGAAAATTCATGTCCTAATATAATATTTATCAGGAACTAAGTCCATACCACATGTGTTGTATCCACAATTATTCCGGGATCGCATCCTTTGTATACTAATTCCCGTATTAACATGTGTAATTATATTTTATACCCAATATTCGAATCTTACTTCCTTAATGTCGTTCTTAATCATCGCTTTAAACTTACGAGGTGTAACACATAGGGGAATAGAACCCTAAAGTTTGAGAGCCCTAGCCATCTCTAGAATGGATCTATATTTTCTCTCAGCTATCTCTTTTTTCTGATGTGTATACATACAAGAAGAATGATGAATTACACCATTAGTTTCAACCATAGCTCTGAAATCAGTGCTAAAAACTCAATTCTAAGGACTTTTACAAAGGCACCAAAAGGAAATTTTTATTACCACAATTGTATCTGCCTTAGATTTTATTAAAAAGATCCAAGCATACATGGAATAGTCATCTACAACAGTCACAAAATATATTTTATTATTGTGAGTATCAACTCTATAAGGACTTCAAATATCACAATGGACCAATTCAAATATTGACTTTGAACTATGAGTACTTAAAAAGAATGGTAACTTGGTATGTTTAGCTAAAGGACACACTGTACAATGAATGTGAGGGTGTTCAGATATGATGAAACTCCTGAAGTACTCATGCTTATTTATTATATCTATGGGAACATAACCTAATCTTTGATGCCATAACAAAGAACTAGAGTTAGCATGACTGACTTTTTGAGTTGTACCATTATGCAACTGGCTGGTGAGAGACTTATGCTGACTTTGACTTCCTTCCTTTAGTATGATGAGATCACACTCCTCCTTACCAATCTCCTTGACCTATTCAGTGTAGAGATCCTGGAAAACACATAATTTATGAAAGAATATGGTTGGACATTGTAGTTCTTTAGTAAATTTAGAGACTGATAACAAGTTATACTTAAACTCTGAAATAAAGAGCATATTAGTAATAACTTGATCTTTAAGAACACTAGCCTCTCCAACATAGGAAACTCATACAACACTTTCATTAGGTAAGGACATTGTGCTTCTACTAGACTTTGGAGTATATTTGCACTTTGTTAATATTGGATGTCATATGATTAGTGGCTCTAGTATCAATAATTCATTCTTATATCACATACTTTGATACTAATACAGACATAATTCTACCTACAGCAACAACTTTGTCAGAGGATTCAGTTGTAGGAACTGTTAGCGATATTTTGACTGCTCACGCAAGCGCACGCATCGTTCACAAGTAATATAGTATGGTAAGACCAAATATCGTCCTTAGAGACTGGTTATCAAATACCGATTATCTAAGTTATGATTTCTATTTGGTGAACGGTAATTTGTTTGTATTTTTATCTAATAGCTAAGACTAAGTGCAGAAATTAAACTAAATTACTTAGGTTTAATCAGTTATGATGGAGATAGGGCTTCCAATATCCTCAACTATCCACTATTCAATCCTTAATGCAACTAGAATGAATTATTCTTTTACGTTAAGATAGCGGTTAACTAGACTGTCTTATATTCCGGTTAGGACATATAATCACTCAACCCCAGTGCAGACCCTTATATATTTCTATGATAGGATTTACCACATAGGAGGATTAAGAACAGTAACATATAATGCTACACAAGTATCAGAGTACTTTCATCCACGATTTTAACCTATGTCTAGTCAATTACAGCATATCTAAATCCCTCCTCTCGGTTTTTGATTCAAAAACATATAGGTTATGATAATTAGTGATCAATTAATTATCAAACATTCATACCAAATATTGACTAAATCTTAATCAAGCGAAGAAGAAATCAATCGACTACATTAATTCATGAATAATAGTTTCAAGCGATTCATAAGGAAAGTCATAATAGAGTGTTTAGCTCATAGTCATAGTCACGCTAAGAACTAATACAGAATACAACATGAACTGAAATAAAACAAAGAAAAGAGAAAAGAAAATAACTTGAACTAGGTCTCAAATCTTGATGCCTCCAAGAGTTATGTTGTGGAATATGTACAAGGATTCCAAGCTAGCCTGAATAATATATGACCTAGGGTATAGGATTTTATACTTATAAACTATATTGTTTTGGACTCTTATACCCCTGTCCAATTTCACCTCGGATCTGCAAAATTTCACGTCGGCACCGCGGTCCTGCAGAATGGCACCGCGGTGCCGGAAGTCCTGTATCCAACTTGAACTCACGGATCTTTTGGCACCGCGGTGCCGAAAGTACTGCAACAAATATTTTCTGAAACCTTGTCCTTTTCTCGTGCGGACTTCGTCTGATTTCTTCTATACTTTCCGAGACTTCTTAGGCTTCATTTCTTGGCCCTTTTAGTGTGAAATTCCATCTCAAATAAGCTCATTTCATCTTCTTTTTGACGTTTCTCCATTTTGAACCGCTGTGACTCAAAAGAAAGAAAAACGACCATAATATTATACTAAACACAAACGAAATGAGTAAAATATTAACTAAAAATGACTCAAAAGGTGTATACAAAATATGCCTAACAAACACCCCTAAACATAACCTTTGCTCTCCCTCGAGCAAAGATCAAAACAAAACAAAGACACAAAAACAAAAGACTCAAAGACTCAAATCAAGCAGCTGCACACATACTTAGAAATACATGAACGTCAGTTGGAATAATATGTAGAAATAGATATAGCATGAATTTAGCAATCTAGAATTTCAAGTCAGATATTTCGTAAATTCATTTCAATCATAAGTAATGGAAGCATGAATACCTAACCTATGCATATCAATTTCATTTAGTTCTATGAGTCTGTTTACTTGGTATTCTCCACTAGTCATAGACATAAATTCTAGAGATCATCAGGATTTTTCAGGGTTGTAATATAGGCTTAGGCAGGGGTAGGTAAAATTAGGCATTTAGGCTCAATTTACGTACCATAAGCGTTTTTCTTATTCAACCATTTTGTCCTTCTTTTTGGTACTTTTTTCAGTTCATACCTATCATTCCCCTTTTCTCTTTTGAGAGAATAAGATACATTATAAATAACAGGCACCCCCAAACTTAGGCTTTTGCATATTTTTCATTAGGGTGCATCAAATTTTTCACTCATTTTTTAATCTTTTTTTCAACACTTCTCATTCAAATACTTTTTCATTATCACTTATGACACAACAAATTAATTATAGGGTGTCAAAGAAATAACTTATTTTAGGCTCAACAGGGCTGACTAGAGGTACAATTTATGTCAGGGTAGGTAATGAATGGTTAGAAGGGCTAATAAAGAAATGTCTGAATCATCTCCCTAAACATGTACATCTTAACTATTTCGCCTCAAATAGCAAGCAAGCATACTTCACAGACATTTTTCAATTTACAACACATAGGCTAAGCATCAAATTTTCCACATAATCAAATTTTTATGAATTTTTGGCATATCTAACTTAAGCACACAAATTTTAGCTTCTCATTCCATTACATTATCCCACTTAGTTCACTAGGCGTTTTAAATAAGCGCAGCATGCATGATTATATATATTTTTTACTCACATAAAACACAAAAACAAACAAAAGACTCAAAAATAGACACAAAAATAAAATAAAGTAAGAACTCTCCCCCCCCCCCCCCAAACTTAAACTACACATTGTCCCAAATGTGTAAAAGACTCAAAAATTAAAGGGACGACTTAGAGACATACATCGGTTCAAAACGGTGGTGGTGGCGGCGGATATTGCACTGAGACGGTGTCTGTGGGAGGAGATTTGACGATTCAGGGCCTTTTTATTTTTAGAAATCGCTATCGGCACTGCGGTTCTGCATAGCGGCACCGCGGTGCCTAAATTCCTGCGCCCTCTCTGATCTTTTGGCACCGTGGTTCTGCATGATGGAACCTCGGTGCTGACTTCTGATTCGGTGTTTTCCAACATTTTTCCCTGCTCCATGTCCCATTCCTTCACCTGGCATCACAACACAACAAAAATACCAAAAGTGAGACTGTTCTAATTAAACTATAACAAACTAAAATGAAAAATTTAAATAACATAATTAAAACCTTGGGTTGCCTCCCAAGTAGCGCTGTCTTTAACGTCTTTTAGCCGGACGCAGTTAACCTTTACTAGTGCCCAGTAGATCCTTCTGCGAACTGCTTGCAATCCGCACAGTCATTGTTGCAGGTCTCACTTTTCCTACAACACTTTTTTCAAACAAGGGCCTCATATCTAAGATTATCTCTCAATTACACAAGGCAGACTTGTTTTCTAGGCTCTCTATAATGTAGGGATCAGTGAAACTCCCTAAATCTCTCAACTTTTGGGGGTGCCCTTCAGAGTATGGACTTTCTTTTTGAGTGTCAACAATGACATTTGGTGTTTTCCCTTCTGCAATAGGGTGGTCCTCAGTGACCTATTCTTGCTCTACACCAACTATCTCTCCAAATTCCTCAACAGCTTATTATGGGTCAGGTTCCACCATCTGCTCACCACTCCTCGTAATTGGGTCACTCGATGGACTTTCTTGAGGTGTAACGGGTACCATGTTCATCAGTTGCCCGATTTGTGGTTCCAAATTCAGAATTTGTCCCACTTGAGTCTTCAAGTTCTGCAAAGATGATCTTACATCCACCATGAACTGAGTTTGGGCATTTGTGAGTTCCAATAATGCTTCTCTCAATTCATTCCGCTCCTCTGATGGGGCTTGACTCTGTGGCTGCTGGAATTGCCCTTGAGGAGTGCAGGGATCCGTGAGCACGAGTAAGGCTTCCTGACTCATTTCGATTTTCTGTGGAACTACGTGGGTTAAATTATCATGGTGATACCGATGCCGCAAATAGTAGTCAAGTATCACGCTCGATAGTAGTAGTAGTCCATTTTTTTTTTCAACTTTACCTATAAAATAAGAAAAACAACAAAAAGTGATAAAAAGATGCTCGTAGAACAAGTTAGAAACTTGTTCCTGGAGCAACCAAATTAGAAATAAAATAACATAATCAAATATATACAAATCAAGTTAGAAATAAGATTAGATAATTCGATATTGAAAGTACGTCAGTCCCCGTCAACGGCGCCAAAAACTTGTTAGCGATATTTCGACTGCTCACGCAAGCGCACACATCGTTCACAAGTAATATAGTCTGGTAAGACCGCATATCGTCCTCAGAGACTGGTTATCAAGTACCGATTAGCTAAGTTATGATTTCTATTTGGTGGATGGTAATTGGTTTGTATTTTTATCTAATAGCTAAGACTAAGTGAAGAAATTAAACTAAATTACTTAGGTTTAATTAGTTATGATGGAGATAGGGCTTTCAATATCCTCAATTATTCACTCTTTTCAATCCTTAATGCAACTAGAATGAATTCTTCTTCTACGTTAAGATAGCGGTTAACTAGACTGTCTTATATTCCGGTTAGGACATATAATCACTCAACCCCAGTGCAGAACCCTTCTGTATTTCTATGATATGATTTACCACATAGGAGGATTAAGAACAGTAACCTATAATGCTACACAAGTATTGGAGAAGGCGATGGGTCTTCATTTCCCACGAATATTGGGAATGCAAGTTTTGCGGTTTCCGAAACGTCACCCCTTCACGAGGGGAAGACGGGTCACATGGTTGGGTATGGGTCGAAGGCGGGACAGGATGGTGGTCACGGGTCGGTGTTGAAGTCCATGAGTCATCAGCCAAGGGATGGAGAAGGTGAGGGGTTTTTCATTTCCCACGATCTTTGGGAATGCAAGTTTTGCGGTTTCCGAAATGTCACCCCTTCTCGAGGGAAAGACGGGTCATATGGGTGGGTTCGGGTTGACAGCGGGTCAGGTGGGTGACCATGGGTCAAGGATGAAGTCCAAGAGCCATCAGTCAAGACTCTAAGAATTCAATGGAACATCATTTCCCATAAACATTGGGCATTCAAGAGTGGCGGATCCCGAAAGGTCACACCTTCGACCGATACATGGGTACTCGACCAGTGCGGGTCTCAATGGAACCCCTTTCCCCATGAGCCTTGGAATTTCAAATGATGTTAATACCAAAGGGTCTACTCTTCAAACGAGCCTTGGAAGATCAACCATTGTGGAAACCGAAGGGTCGTTTTTTCCCAAGACACCTAGGAAGTCTGTTTTTGCCTCGACCGATGAAGAATTTAATGCCTAGAGACATGAGCCATTTATGGCAACCATTCCCAATAGTGCACAAGTATTGACTTCCCCCACGAATGCAACTAATGCACCTACTGAGCGTGCAAATGATACTCGGGTACCACAACAAAATAATGAGTCTAATCCAACAAAGAAATCTTATGCGGTAATCTTTACAAGTTCTCGTCTAGAATCAAAAGGACTTAAACTACAATTTGTCGAACAAGAAGGGGATGATGTGGAATTGGACGCAAATGACGAGGTTCCCTTTGTTGAAACTTGGAGTTATTGTCTTATTGGGTGCTTCACGGGTCCTTTCCCGGGACGTGAGGCATTAAATTCTATTGTTAAAAAATGGGGAGTTAACTGTAGAATCATCCCATACGGACGTCGATGGACTATTTTCCGATTTATGACTGAACAAGATCGCATCACGATATTTCATGGTGGCCCTTATACGACTTTTGGGAAAAATTTGATGTTAAAATCAGTTGATAAGGACATTTTGCTCACAGATGATCTTTTCATGAACATCCCGGTTTGGGTGGTGCTTCGTGATGTTCCTTTGTCGGTATGGAGCGCATCCGGGTTAAGTAAGATCGCCTCACACGTGGGGAAGCCCTTGTATACAGACCAATTCACGAAGGAGAGGTCCAAAATGAATTATGCAGAGTATTAATTGAAGTCAATGTTAGCAAGGATCCGGTCATGGAATTTAATGTTAAATTACCAAGCAATATCAAGTATGTTCAAAAGGTGGAATATGAGAATTATCCCGATTTTTGTTTTCATTGCAAAGTATTCGGGCATAATCATTCCAAGTGTAAGAAATTGGAGGAACATGTAACGCCTATGGAGACATTGAGCACTCATGAGCCAATGGTTGTTTCGGACAAAGGAATAGATCCGGAAATGGTTGGTGTTAATGAACCTACACGCTCACTTCAAACCAACCCCCTCTTTGTTCGACTACCAGTCGGTGGATCATTGAACAATGTAGTGGACATGGATGTGAGGACTAAGGGGGTTCCTAATACGGCTTTGATTCCGGATGCTTTTAGAGGTACTCCGGTGTCAAGGCAGGGAGATGAGGATGGATGGCATGAGGTAACTCCAAGAAAGAATTTCCAAAGAAACAGTGGTAAAGTTGCAAGTATGAAGATTGGAGGAGCATTTCATTACCCCCCCGATTTCCAAAGAAATGGGTTCATCTCCCGGTTGATGTTATTATGAACAAAGCCAAGCAGCAAGTTTGAGAAGTGGAAGAGTATTTATGATTTAATCCCCTCTTGTAACGTCACCTCTGAGTGAACGCCTCATCCCTCCTTCATTTCTTGTTCTTTGTTACGTTGAGGATTGAGAACCCTCAATGATTGATTGTAGTTCCCAGTTTCTTTCTTAGTAATAATATTTTCATTTACCCGGAAAAAAAAGTATCGGGGTACTTTCGTCCGCGATTTTAACCTATGTCTAGTCAATTACAACATATCCAAATCTCTTCTCTCGGTTTTTGATTCGAAATCATATAGGTTATGATAATTAGTGATCAATTAATTATCAAACATTCATACCAAATATTGACTAAATCTTAATCAAGTGAAGAAGAAATCAAACTACTACATTAATTCATGAATAACAGTTTCAAGTTATTCATAAGGAAAGCCCTAATAGAGTGTTTAACTTATAGTCATAGTCACGCTAAGAACTATTATAGAATTCAACATGAACTGAAATAAAACAAAGAAAAGAGAAAAGAAAATAACTTGAACTAGGTCTCCAATCTTGATGCCACCAAGAGTTGTGTTGTGGAATATATATAAGGATTCCAAGCTAGCCTGAATAATATATAACCTAGGGTATAGGGTTTTATACTTATAAACTATATTGCTTTGGACCCTTATACCCCTGTCCAATTTCATCTCGAATCTGCAAAATTCTGCGTCGGCACCGCGGTCCTGAAGAATGGCACCGCGGTGCCGGAAGTCTTATAGCCAACCTGAACGCGGATATTTTGGCACCGCGGTGCTGCATAATGGTGTCACGACCCGACCCCGGGGCCGCGATCGTACCTACCGGCACCGCACTATACATCGAGAGAATGGCGTGAACATATATAACACATAACTTATAAAAAGGTAAACATCACTGGCCAGCCGATAAGGCTGCCTTCCATAAAAAACATACTTAATCAAAAGTATAGCAGTACAACTTATTCTTACAGCCCAAAACACAAACGTGACCACAGACCTCTAAGAATAACAACTGTGACGGGACAGGGCCCCGCCATACCCCTGAATGTACAAAATACCTACAGTATAAGGAAAAAACCCGTACCAACAAAATAAGCCTCCAGAAGACTGGAGCTTCTGACACCAGAACAGTGATCCTAAGAATGAGGATCCACCACCTGCTTACCCCTACCTGCGGCATGAACGCAGCCCCCGAGGAAGGGGTCAGTACACAATATATACTAAGTATGCGAAACTGGAAAATACTGAAAATACCTCAAGTATAAAATAACTGGAGACATGTATAAAAATCAGTTTACAGAACATTGTGTCTTACTAATAATGAGAATATCAAACATATATAATACTGCATGAAAATAGAACGCTCATGTCAAAGCAAGGCCATCCGCCCCGCAGTATCATTAAGCACTCCTACTCCTGGGACTATTTCACCCGCATGGGTCATGTGGACCCGCATGAGGTATTCCTCGCATAGGCTGTACTCACCCTGTTATACCCCGTAGTTCTAACCCTACGTATGAGAGCGTACGAAAGCATGTAAGACTTAAAATTTTCAAAGGATAGGTTGACGGATTATTCCGGACGGGTTTTAGTCAACTTTGAGTCGGGTTATGACCTGGTACATGGAGAGTTCTTAAGTGGTTTAAAGTCCTAGTGCGTTGTTCGTTGAGTCTAGTTTCCAACGCAACCAACCGTTCGTCGATAGGACGTCGGAGTAGAAATTTATGGGTGTTACAAGTTCAGTGCGCAGACGGACAGAAATGTGCTTCGGGCAAAGACGACAGGGCCGCGGCGCCGAGTGCAGAGCGGCGGCGCCGGATATACTGAGGGATCGCTGAAGTTGCAGCGCCGCGGTGCCATGACAGCAGGGCCGCGGTGCCGGAAGTTCCGTAAGTCCGCAGAGGTTTCAGCGGCCATGCCGCTGAACTTGGCGCCGCCATGGATTTCAGGCGGAAAAACTTAGGAAAAGTCAGATTTTTCTTTTAAAATGCCATGGGCGGGTGACAAGTGTGCCCCCCCCCCCCCATCTGATTTTACATGCATTATATTGACCAAGTCTTGAAGAATTGGTCATCTTTATCTCTCTCTTAGACAAAAGATCTTCCTTCTCTCTTAAAAATCAAGCTTCTCCTTCTCTCTAAGATTCCAAGAGATATTCTAGCCTTAGGAAAAATCTGAAAAGTAAAGGCAAGAAGGAAGCTTGTGGCTAGCTTGTGAAGGTTGTTGTGGTGGTGTTCTTGGAAAGGAAGTTAGCTAGTTGTTGGAAAAATTTGGCTAAAGCTCTAAGGTAATGGTTCTTCCTTTATAATTAGTTTTTAGTATTGCATATTAAGAATAAAGAACTTGTGGTAGTAAATAATGCTCTTAGAGTCATTGCATGCAAGAAATGTGGTTTGGGTATGAAGGATTTGGCTAAAGAGGTTATGTGAGCATGTTGTAGCCTAAAAATTACCTTAAACTTGTTAAGATTAATTGTTATAACTTATGGGGCAGAATTTTACACACCCAAGTTTTGGTGTGTAATCCCCTTTGTGTTGGTTTGGATGTTGGGCCTTAAATGTGGCGTTTGAGTGTTAAAAATCGGCCTTTAAAAAGGTGGCAAAGTGAGTAGTAACAAAGGAAATGTTGCCCAATTTTCCATAGGAATTAGTAACCTTGAAATTGGAAATATTCTACTTTGAAATTAGAGGTTAATAAACGTATCATGGTCATTATAGGTTGACATATTACGTGCGGTGTTTGGAATTAGCAAGTGGATTAACCGAAGAGATATGTGAAGTTTTCCTATCTCTTGAGCATGAGTATTTGTATCTATGTAGTACGGTAGACGTACAAGATTTAGTATTCCTACTTGTTTTAAGCATATAAATACTTGTTTCGTTTTAAGAAGTATAAGTCTCTTGGTTAAGGGAAAAGTATGATTTTATTAAAGTATAGGGTTAATATAACAACTTTATGGGAAGTTGGTTTATTAGCTTTATAAAAGGTTGATAATAAGAGATTTACTCTAAGTAAGATAAGTAAGGACAAATGATTTGATTTATGAAAGACAAATTGATTTTAAGGCATCAATTGCCCAAAGGTTTATATGAAAAGAAGTCACTTTTAAAAGAGTTGAAGTATGTAGTACTTGGGTTAAATTCCCGGTTTTCTTTTATTAAAGATATGAATAAGTGCCTTAAGTAAACTAAAATGAGAGGGTATATGAACAAGGCTAATAAGAAGTTATAAGTTTTCTTGACTTATCTATGATTATGATATGATGACAGTTTGAGCTAGGGTAAGAGTATATCTGAGGGGCAAGCCCCAAGATCGTTATACCACCTTCTCCAGGGTAAGAGTATGTCTGAGGGGCAAGCCCCAAGATCGTCATACCACCTTCTTCAGTGTAAGAGTATATCTGAGGGGTAAGTCCCCATGATCGTTATACCATCTGATTCAGGGTAAGAGTATATCTGAGGGGTGAGACCCCAAGATCGTTATACCACCTGTTCCGTGGATTTGCTACCCACGATGCGAGGAATACCTCATGCGAGTCCTTATGGGCTTATGCGGGTGAAATAGTCCCATGCGGTAGCCTATGAGAGGAATACCTCATGCGGGTCCACAGGACCTATGCGGGTGAAATAGTCCCAGGAGTAGGGGTGCTTATTGATACTACGGGTGAGGTACCCTATTTTGATCATGAGTCCCCTATTTTATGCAGTATTATATATATATACTTGTCACTCTCATTGTTAGTAAGGCACAGTAAAAGGTATTTTAATTGTCTTCCATGACTCCAGCTTACTTTTAGACTTGATATCATTAGTACAGTATTTTCCAGCTTTACATACTTGGTACATATTGTGTACTGACCCCCTTCCTCGGGGGATGCGTTCATGCCGCAGGTAAGGGTAAGCAGATTGTGGATCCTTGTTCTTAGGATCACTGTTCCGGTGTCAGAAGCTCCATTTCTCCGGAAGCTTGTTTATTGGTACGGATATTCCCTGATGCTATAGGTATTTTATACATTCAGGGGTATGTCGGGGCCCTGTCCCGCCACAGTTGTTATTCCTAGAGGTCTGTGGTCACGTATGTGTTTGGGCGGTAAGAATAAGTAGTATTGCTATACTTTTGGTTAAGTATGTTTATATGGAAGGCAGTCTTATCGGCTGGCCAGTGTTGTTTACCTTCTTATAAGATATGTGTTATGTATGTTCCGCTGCTATTCTCTGATGTATACCTGACGAGTACCCGGTAAGTACGATCGCGGCCGAGGTGGTCGTGACAAAAGTGGTATCAGAGCAGTTAGTCCTCGGAAAGTGTCTACCGACCGTGTCTAGTAGAGTCTTGATTATCGGTGTGTCGTGCACCACATCTATAATCTGGAGGCTGCAGGATATTTAGGGTTGGTTTCCATTCTTTCACTCTAAGATCGTGCAATAGAGCTGAGTTATAGGTTGAACCTCCTCTGATGTTTTCCTTTATGTATCAGTTATGCCTCCACGCAAGGCAACCGCGGCCCAGAAGGGCAAGGCAGCTGAGGGTGCTGCTAGTGGGACGCGGAGAGTCACGAGGGCACAGGCCCAGTCCTTACCAGAGATGATGTTTAGGGCGGCGAGTTCCACGTCGTCGCCAGCCTCAGCAGAATTCGAGGCAGCGGCCATCGAGACCGCGATGCAGAGCCTTCATCCCACGATCGTGGTCCGAGTATAGAGATTACGGGAGCAGTTCGATTCTTGACCAAGATATAGTGGCGAGCGGCGCCGAGAGCGGCGGCCAACCCTAGGCCGACGGTTACTTGATTCGGGATTTCTGAGTTGTCACCCACCCGAGTTCTATGGTTCGAGATTTGAGAGGACTGCAGGAGTTTGTCCGGCGATTCTACAGGACCATCACAGTGCTTAGGGCATCGGAGACTGAGTTTGTTATACTAGCTTCTTATCGGTTACGCGATATTGCGTTGAACTGGTTTGAGTCATGGGTATTGTCGAGAGGTGAGGATGCTCTTCCAGCTGTTTGGGAGGAGTTCACAGAGGCTTTCCTGGATCACTTCTTGCCTCCTGAGGTGAGGAGAGCCCGCGTAGATAGGTTCTTGACCTTGAGGCAGGACGGGAGGACCATCAGAGAGTACAGCCTGGAGTTTGACTCCTTGGCCAGGTATGCGCACACCATTGTGGCTGACATGGCAGACAGGGTTCATCGTTATGTGATGGGGCTAAACCGTCACATGATTACTGCATGCTTGGGGGTGGCTCTTCAGCCAGGGATGGATATTGCCAGAATGCAGGCGTACGCGCAGGGGATTGAGGACAGAGAGGCGGATCGATTAAATTTGGGCGGCCAAGAGGCGAGGCAGCAGGTCTCGAGGCGCTTTTCGAGGCGGACTGTCACGACCCGTTTCGGGACCCGTGACTGGTGCCTTACCCGGGAACCCAAGTAGTCATACATCAGAGTAATCAGTGGAATATAAAAACAAGACATGAAACAATTGTAAAATGAGACACAGTTTATCTGAGAAAAGGGCGTCTTTCGGCATATATATATAAACAAAGCCTGGCAGTTACATCCCAACTGTACAATAGGACTACAGACCTCTAAGAAGGTAAACAACTATGGCGGGACAGGGCCCCGCCATACCCTGAATGTACAAAACCATCTACAACAACAGGGAGATCATACCCAAAAGTCGAGCCTCCGGAGAAGATGGAGATCCTGACACCAAAGTAAAGATCCTAAGGGTGTGGATCTAGCACCTGCTTTCCCTTACCTGCGGCATTTAACGCGGCCTCATGAAGTCGATGCATAACAGGTACCAAGTATGTGAAACTGTAAAGTACTTAAATGAAATCATAACATTTTAAAACCAATTTTACAAATATGTACGAAACAACCAATGTAACCGCACATAGTGCCACATCACAAACAAGAGCAATAATAGGTAAATCAGAATGTCTTTTCTAGGCGCGAATGATCAAGCAAGGCCAATCGCCCATAGTATCATTATGCATGCCTAATCACGGACTCCGCGATCGCGCATAGGCCACCTAGGCGCGTGAGGTATTCCCGCATCGAGGGTAGCTACTCGGCATCGCCCCGACTCTCGTAGTCGCGTAGCCACATAGACCGCATGAGGTATTCCCCCGCACACTAACTTGGAACTCTCGTAGCTCCGCATAGGTCCCCTGGACCCGCATGAGGCATCCCTCGCATCGGGGGGCAGCTTAACCCCCGGTATAACATGTCAAGAGGTGAGTGGCATACTACTAACATAACAGCTTATCGTTAAACAACATAAGCACAATGAGAATAACCTCTTTATACAAACATCACAAGACACTAACACACATAGCATCATAATATGTCTACTCATCAAACCATCTTATTATACTTTCCAGAAATCAATACAAGTCTTTCAAAAACACATAAGTAAACTGTTCCTTTTATCTTTCTTAAGTCGTTATACCTAACTTCCCATAAAGCTAGTATAACTCTTAAGCTTTCTGTTTAAAAACAAGTATTTCTCTTCTTTCAAAAATGATTCATAATTCTTTTGAAATACTTCAAGATTCTTATTATTTAGACCCAAGTCCAAAAGACGTCAAGTAAAACCATGTTCAGTTAACACACGTACGTCTACCGTACTATATATATATTTTAAAATATCATGCTCAAGAGTATAGGAAGAATCACATACCTCCTCGGCGAAATCCACCTGCCAAGTCGAATATGTCGCGCGCAGAGTATCAACCTATAATGGTCAAATACGTCTATCAACGTCTATACTACTCTGTAGAATATTCTAACCAGAAGGTTCTTAATTCTACGGAAAATTGGGCAGCATTTCCCTACCCGTCATACTACACAAGTCTACTGTAAATACAGTCCTATGTAAGTACAGTTCAATCTTCTTTAATATCCTTCTATACTATGTAATTACAATTCAATTCTTTTCTGAAATATCCTTCTATGTAATTACAGTTCAATTCTCTTCTTTAATATCCTTCTATGTACCTTATACTTAGTTCAATATTACTACAGTATGTAAGCTCCAATTATAATAGAAGGATAAGATTATTTACCTCGATAAGCCCAATATTATCCAAGATATAAGTCGATCCTGAGCAAGGTTTAGCTCCTAATCATGCGCTCAATCCGCTCCAAGAAACCCTTAGAAGTTTCTACACAACTTCTACTTACTACTTCAACCAACAATGAAGTTTCTCCTAGGGTTTCGTTTAGTGACTAAAGGAAGTATAGTAGTATTTTTCGGGCTCTAAGTATAGAGGTAACTTTGGAAATACTACAAGGGATTGGTTAAGGTATTTGGGAATAGTAACAATACTTGGAGAGTATTTTTCTACCAGGGGGGGGGGGTGTTTCGGCTAGCTCACTCAAGAGGGGGGGGAGAGGGCTTTGGACGAGAACTTCTCTCAAAGGGGGGGAAAGTTTTGAGACTTGGAAAATGATTTGTGGATGAAGAATTCTTCCAACTTAGGGGGGGTATTTATAGGACTTTCAAGGGTCAAGATTAAGGCAAGTGGAGGGCAAGTGGAGGGTGTAGATTTACCCATGTTTACCCTTATCCATCTACCACACAAATATCACAAAATATCCTACCTAACCTTGACCAATGTTTAAGGCCTTTAACTTGAAAAACACGTGCCAAGGAATGCACACCATTGCCGTCCACTTGAGGGTGACAAGTGTCGCCCTCTCGTTGGTCCAAAATATTTCATCTCTCGGAAAAATCCGCAAAAAATATTAATGTTGCAACCGTAATTTTCCCTACGCAAGTTTTGGAAAACGTTTCGTCGGTAAACAATTCTTTTCGTGGGTTGTGCACAAATTTTCGCCCCTTAAGTCTAACTAAGGCTAAACTTTTGTACGTACGCCCTCATGTACATACTCTGGAAATACGGGGTATAACATTCTCCCCTCCTTAGAAACATTCGTCCCGAATGTTCCTTCCCAAGACAGATAACGATAAAGTTTCTCATAACTTAAACAGTTTGCAAATGCCACACATGGCCACAATACAACACTTAAGCAAATATGTCAATGAAAAAATTTACAAGTAGGAAATTGAGTTACCTGGAGGTGTGGGGAATAAGTGAGGATACCTCTGCCTCATGTCCTCCTCTGCTTCCCACGTCATCTCCTCCCTGTTCTCGTTCCGCCATAAGACCTTGACGGAAGCCACATCCTTCGTCCGCAACCTCCTAACCTGACGATCGAGTATCGCTATGGGACTCTCCTCATACGATAACCCCTCGGTCACCTGGACATCGTCAATCGGGTGTACTCTAGATGGATCCCCGATACATCTCCTCAGCATGGAAACATGAAAAACCGGATGCATCGCCTCCGCATCGACGGCAGATCCAACTCATAGGCTTGCCTACCTCGCGACAATCGATAAGGCCCAATGTACTCCGAAGTTTCCCTTTCTTCCCGAATCTCATCACACCCTTCATGGGTGATACCTTCAGGAAAACCCAATCATCAACCTCGAACTCCAGATGTCGACGACGATGATCTGCATACGACTTCTGTCGACTCTGAGCTGTCAATAGTCGCTCCTGGATAAGCTTCACCTAATCCACTGCCTGCTGTATCAAGTCTGGTCCCACTAACTGTACCTCGCCTACATCAAACCAGCCTATCGGTGATCTGCACTTCCTCCCATACAAGGCCTCATAAGGCGCCATCTGAATACTGGAGTGGTAGCTATTATTATACGCAAACTCAACTAGAGGCAAATGATCCTCCCTACCACTCAAATCAATAACACAAAGCTCGCAGATATCCTCAAAAGTGCGGATAGTGCGCTCGCTGTCCGTCTGCTCGAGGATGGAATGCGATTTCAGCTCACTGCGTCCTAAACACTTCGAAAGATCTCCGGAAGTTAGCCGAAATCGGGCTCTGCATGCGATATGATCGAAATAGGGACTCCATGCAGTCTCACGATCTCTCGGATGTAAAGTCTGGCATAATCCTCGCCGAAAAAGTCGTCCTGACTGGAAGAAAGTGGGTTGATTTCGTCAGCCTGTCGACGATAACCCAGATAGAATCGTGCTTCCTCGGAGTGCGAGGTAATCCTGTGATAAAGTCCATGTTGATCACCTCCCACTTCCAGGTCGGGATCTCTATCGCCTGCAATAATCCACCAGGCCTCTGATGCTCTACCTTCACCTGCTGACAACACGGGCACTGAGCCACAAACTCTGCAACGTCCCTCTTCAAGCCATCCCACCAATACACAGATCTGAGGTCGTGGTACATCTTGGTCGACCCCGGATGGATAGAGTAACGCGCTCTATGTGCTTCCCCTAGAACCTGCTGCCGAAGTCCTGAAATATCTGGAACACACAACCTGCCCTCAAACCTTAGCACCCCATCAGGTGCTACCTCAAAAGGACCCTTCCCCTCACGAAGAGTCGTATCACAATACCGCGTCAAAACCGGATCCTCAAACTGTTGCCTCTTCACCTCCTCGACGATGGAAGACTCGGCAACCTCTCGAACTCGAACCCCACTGCTATCGTAATCAATCGGCGGACTCCAAGGCTCGCTAATCGATGTAACTCGCGACCATGCCCCTCCTCCGTCGCACATCCGATAGACTCCCATCGACCTACGACTAAGAGCATCTCGCCACAACATTGGCCTTCCCGGTGGTACAGATATCGACATCATAATCTTGAGTAACTCTAACCACCGTCTCGCCGTAAGTTCACTCCTCCGGCTGAAGATATACCGAGGCTCTTGTGGTCGTATAAATATCCACGAACCCCATACAAATAGTGCCTCCAGATCTTCAAGGCGTGAATCACCGCTGCCAACTCCAAATCATGGGTGGGGTAGTTCCTCTCATGCTTCTTAAGCTGTCGGGATGCGTATGCTATAACCTTGCCCTGCTGCATCAACACACATCCAAGCCCGATGCCTGACGCATCACAATACACTACATAGCCGTCTGGACCCTCTGGAAGAGTAAGAACGGGGGTGGTCGTCAGTCTCTTCTTCAAGAATCGGAAACCACGATCACAAGCATCACCATCAAACTTAGCCGCTTTACGAGTCACCTAGTCAATGGTGCGCAGATAAGCAAACTTCTCCACGAATCCGATAATAACCTACGAGGCCCGAAATCGCGCACTCGCTTGTAGTAGAGTCTAGGCCAAGTCCCGATCGCCTCGATCTGGCCGTATCCACCGAATACCATCAGCCCCTACAATATGCCCAAGAAATGCCACTGAAGCCAACCAAAACTAACATTTGGAAAACTTGGCGTATAACTGCTGGTCCTGGAGAACTCTCAGCACAGTCCTCAAATGCTCCGCATGCTCCCGCCTGGCGAGAATAAACCAAGATGTCATCAATGAATACTATCACAAACGTATCCAAAATGGCTTGAACACTTGTTCATCAAATCCATAAAACCGCCGAGCATTGGTCAAGCCGAAAGACATGACCACGAACTCATAGTGCGTCAGTGGTCCGAATGCGATCTAGGGACATCCGCCTCTCGACTGTGACTGATGATAGCCCGATCGCAGATCAATCTTGGAGAAACATCTCGCACTCGCACTGGTCGAACAAATCATCAATCACAGGAAGGGTATTCGTTTAATGGTCACCTTGTTCATGCAGAATCAACACACATGCGCAGCGCCCCGCCCTTCTTCTTCACGAACAATACACGGCGCCCTGGAGAAACACTAGGCCTAATGAAGCCCTTCTCCAAAGAAATCTCTCAGTTGGTCCTTCAACTCTCACTCGGCAGTGCCATTTTGTATGGCGGAATGGAAATAGCCGAGTGTCCGCAACATCTATACAAAACTCTATCTCCTCTCGAGGGATACCCGGAGGTCGCCTGAAACACATCCGGGAACTCTCGACTACGGAATCGATCAAAATCTGTACCGCACCTTAGTATCAAACACCCGAATGAGATGGTAGATATACCCTTCGCACCATCTTCCTAGCCTTGAGGTAAGAAATAAACCTACCCTCGGCGACACGGTGTTCCTCCCACTCAATAACCGGCCTCAGAAATGGAACCAGATCACTCTCTCCTGCAGCCTACATTGGCGTAGGGAAGCTAGCCAATCCATACCCATGATCACATCGAATCGGTCATATCCAACTCTATCAAGTCGGCTAGGTCCGACGATCGCATAAAGTCACCGACAAGCCCTATATACCCGCCGAGCTACCACCGAATCACCCATGGCGTAGCTACCTCGAGGGTCTATGGACTCGTGCTCTATCCCTATCCTACTAGCAATAAGGGAGATATATAGACGAGTAGAACCCGGATCTATCAAGGCATACACGTCACAACAAGAAACTGATAAAGTACCTATGACAACATCCGGCGATGCCTTCGGTCCCGCTACCGACAAGGCATAAATGCGTTCGAGGACCGCTAGAAGCGGACTGCGCCACGACCTCGCCGCGACCTGGCCGCCCATGAGTACCACGCCCGGCGAGTAATCAGAGGAGATGAAGACCCGTGCAGATCCCGTAGTGACCTACCATCTGCGATGCCCTTGGTCGGACAATTCCTCGCAAAGTGACCCTGCTGGCCGCAAGTGAAACAAACTCCCGTAGAAGTACCACAATTCCCGAAATAGGATCTACCGCATCGGCCACACTGACGGGTGGTCCCGTCGGCAAAGACTGCTACCCGACGCTCAAGTCCTGGGCCCCGTCCGCTCAAGACGGTAGGAGTGCTCAGCCGGGCCGTGGTGCAAATCTCAGATCTGCCGAGGCCGCCCACCACGAACTACCAAAAGACCACCGCCCCGGCCTTCTTCTCGCTGATGTTCACAACCCGCGGCCTCACGCCTCGCATCCAAGTGCATGAGCCTGCATACGGGTAATGTCCATGCCTGGCTGAAGAGCTACACCCGCACAAGACTCGTCCATATAATCATCTAGCCCGGTGACGTAGCGGTGCACCCTGTCCTCCATATATGCTACCAACGCAGGGACATATCAAGCCAACGAATCGAACTCAACGTTGTACTCCCTAATCGCGCGCCTCTCGTCTCAAAGAACAAAAATCGCTTACCGCGTGCTCCTCATCCAGAGGCAAGAAGTGAGTGAGAAAAGCCTCCGAGAACTCGTCCCATACTGCTGGAGGCACATGCTCTCCCCGGGATAACTCCCACGAATCAAACCAATCGACTGCGGTATCACGCAGCCTATGTGAACCGAAGATCACGGACTCGGTCTCCGAAGCCTTGATCACTCGCATGATCCTTCAGAATCGGCGGATGAACTCTCGCGGATCATCCTCGTGCCTCGACCGAACTCGCGGGCTACAACTCGTAAAATCCCGTAGCCGCAAACTATCTGATCTCGGGTGAACCACTTTGCATCGGGCTGAATCGAATCCGCCGATCCTATCCTCATGTTCGCCACGATCCCGGCGATGAATCGCCATCTCTCAGAACCCATCTCATCTGCTCCGGTGGACTGGAGGTGCAGTATCGTGGTCTCATCGCCCACGGCCGCGCTCTAAACTCGCTGGGCCGGCGGCGTCGTGGAACTCGCCGTCTGAGGTATCACCTCGGGTATAGACTGGGACTGAGCCCTCGTGACTCTCGGTGTCCTACTAGCAGCTCCCTCGGCTGCCTTGCCCTTCTGGGCCCTGGTTGCCTTACGTGGAGGCATAACTGTTAAAGAAAGGAAATACGTTAGAGGGGTCCAACTTATAACACAGCTCTAAGGCACGATCTCAGAGTGAGAAGAATGGTAACCAATCCTAAATATCCTATAGCCTCCTGATTATTGGTGTGGTGCACAACACACCGATAATCAAGACTGTACTAGATACGGTCTATAGACACTTTCCGAGGATTAAATGCTCTGATACCACTTTTGTCACGACCCGAACCCGGGCCCGTGACTGGTGTCTTACCCCGGGCACCCTAGTGATACAACATCAGCTCTATGGCACGATCTCAGAGTGAGAAGAATAGAAACCAAATCCTAAATGTCACGACCCGTTCCGGGGCCCGTGACTGGTGCCTTACCCGGGAACCCAAGTAGTCATACATCAGAGTAATCAGCGGAATATAAAAACAATACATGAAACAATTGTAAAATGAGACACAGTTTATCTGAGAAAAGGGCGTCTTTCGGCATATATATATAAACAAAGCCTGGCAGTTACATCCCAACTGTACAATAGGACTACAGACCTCTAAGAAGGTAAACAACTATGGCGGGACAGGGCCCCGCCATACCCTGAATGTACAAAACCATCTACAACAACAGGGAGATCATACCCAAAAGTCGAGCCTCCGGAGAAGATGGAGCTCCTGACACCAAAGTAAAGATCCTAAGGGTGTGGATCTAGCACTGCTTCCCTTACTGCGGCGTGAACGCACCCGAGGAGGTCAAGACAACAGTACCAAGTATGTGAAATCAGAAGTACTTAAATGAAATCATATCATTTTAAAACCAATTTTACAAATATGTACGAAACAACCAATGTAACCGCACATAGTGCCACATCACAAACAAGAGCAATAATAGGTAAACTGTAACAGGTCTTTTCTAGGCCGTGAATGATCGAAGCAAGGCCAATCGCCCATAGTATCATTATGCATGCCTAATCCTGGACTCCCGCAGTCCGCATAGGCCACCTAGGCCCGCATGAGGTATTCCCCGCATCGAGGGTAGCTACTCCTCGGCATCGTCCTGGACTCTCGTAGTCTGCATGGCCACATAGACCGCATGAGGTATTCCCCCGCACACTAACTTGGAACTCTCGTAGCTCCGCATAGGTCCCCTGGACCCGCATGAGGCATCCTCGTGACGGGGCAGCTTAACCCCCGGTATAACATGTCAAGAGGTGAGTGGCATACTACTAACATAACAGCTTATCGTTAAACAACATAAGCACAATGAGAATAACCTCTTTATACAAACATCACAAGACACTAACACACATAGCATCATACTATGTCTACTCATCAAACCATCTTATTATACTTTCCAGAAATCAATACAAGTCTTTCAAAAACACATAAGTAAACTGTTCCTTTTATCTTTCTTAAGTCGTTATACCTAACTTCCCATAAAGCTAGTATAACTCTTAAGCTTTCTGTTTAAAAACAAGTATTTCTCTTCTTTCAAAAATGATTCATAATTCTTTTGAAATACTTCAAGATTCTTATTATTTAGACCCAAGTCCAAAAGACGTCAAGTAAAACCATGTTCAGTTAACACACGTACGTCTACCGTACTATATATATATATTTTAAAATATCATGCTCAAGAGTATAGGAAGAATCACATACCTCCTCGGCGAAATCCACCTGCCAAGTCGAATATGTCGCGCGCAGAGTATCAACCTATAATGGTCAAATACGTCTATCAACGTCTATACTACTCTGTAGAATATTCTAACCAGAAGGTTCTTAATTCTACGGAAAATTGGGCAGCATTTCCCTACCCGTCATACTACACAAGTCTACTGTAAATACAGTCCTATGTAAGTACAGTTCAATCTTCTTTAATATCCTTCTATACTATGTAATTACAATTCAATTCTTTTCTGAAATATCCTTCTATGTAATTACAGTTCAATTCTCTTCTTTAATATCCTTCTATGTACCTTATACTTAGTTCAATATTACTACAGTATGTAAGCTCCAATTACAATAGAAGGATAAGATTATTTACCTCGATAAGCCCAATATTATCCAAGATATAAGTCGATCCTGAGCAAGGTTTAGCTCCTAATCTGTACGCTCCAATCCGCTCCAAGAAACCCTTAGAAGTTTCTACACAACTTTTACTTACTACTTCAACCAACAATGAAGTTTCTCCTAGGGTTTCATTTAGTGACTAAAGGAAGTATAGTAGTATTTTCCGGGCTCTAAGTATAGAGGTAACTTTGGAAATACTACAAGGGATTGGTTAAGGTATTTGGGAATAGTAACAATACTTGGAGAGTATTTTTCTACCAAGGGGGGGGGGGGGTGTTTCGGCTAGCTCACTCAAGAGGGGGGGGAGAGGGCTTTGGACGAGAACTTCTCTCAAAGGGGGGGAAAGTTTTGAGACTTGGAAAATGATTTGTGGATGAAGAATTCTTCCAACTTAGGGGGGGTATTTATAGGACTTTCAAGGGTCAAGATTAAGGCAAGTGGAGGGTGTAGATTTACCCATGTGTACCCTTATCCATCTACCACACAAATATCACAAAATATCCTACCTAACCTTGACCAATGTTTAAGGCCTTTAACTTGAAAAAAACGTGCCAAGGAATGCACACCATTGCCGTCCACTTGAGGGTGACAAGTGTCGCCCTCTCGTTGGTCCAAAATATTTCATCTCTCGGAAAAATCCGCAAAAAATATTAATGTTGCAACCGTAATTTTCCCTACGCAAGTTTTGGAAAACGTTTCGTCGGAAAACAATTCTTTTCGTGGGTTGTGCACAAATTTTCGTCCCTTAAGTCTAACTAAGGCTAAACTTTTGTACGTACGCCCTCACGTACATACTCTGGAAATACGGGGTATAACACGGAAAACCTCAGCAGCAGAATAGGTTCACATTTCAGCCAGCACAGAGTGTTCCTTCTCAGTTTTCTGGCAGGAGGTCTGATCAGCCGGGTTATTCAGGAGCAGGTCAGGGCTCCAGGACTTCAGGGTTTCAGGGAGGCAGAGACCGTCACCAATCGAGACCACCTACCTCTCGGTGCGTTCGATGCGGTAGGTCTCATCCGGGCGAGTGCCGTATGGGTTCGGGAGCATGTTATTCTTGTGGCCAGCAGGGCCATCCGGAAGGATTGTCCGCCCCAGCGGCGGAGCGTTACGTTCAGCCGACGGGTCCTTTGGATCTTCGTCTTCGATGGTCGACGCCTGCAGGCGTGGTACTTATGGCGCAGCCGCGCGCAGGTCGTGGTAGGGTTCGATTCTAGCGGTCCTCGTAACCGCATATATGCTATGTCCACCGCCGTGACCGCGAGGCGTCACCGATGTCGTCACAGGTACATTGTTGGTTTCTTGCTGTGATGTATATGCTTTGATAGATCCAGGTTCTACCTTGTCCTATATATCCCCTCATATTGCCAGTAGAATAGGGATAGAGCCCGAGTCCATAAGACCTTTTGAGGTGGCTACGCCAGTAGGTGATTCGGTGGTAGCCGAGCGGGTATATAGAGCTTGCCCAGTGACTATAGGCAGTCGTCAGACTCTAGCCGACTTGATAGAGTTGGATATGACGGACTTTGATGTGATTATGGGTATGGATTGGCTAGTGTCTTGCTATGCCAATGTATATTGTAGAGAGAGATTAGTTCAGTTCCAGTTTCCTGGTGAGCCGGTTATCGAGTGGAAGGGGAATACTGCATCACCGAGGGGTAAGTTTATTTCTTACCTCAAGGCTAGGAAGATGGTGCGGAAAGGGTATGTCTACCATATGGTTCGGGTATTCGATCATCGAGGTGAGATCTGGACCTTGATCGATCTGGTCGTTAGAGAGTTTCCAGACGTATTCCCAGACGAGCTTCCGGGTATCCCTCCGGAGAGGGAGGTTAAGTTTTGCATCGATTTGGCGCCAGATACTCGACCGATATCTATTCCGCCATACAGGATGGCACCTGCCGAGTTGAAGGAATTGAAAGACCAGTTGAAGGACTTGTTGGAGAAGGGCTTTATCAGGCCAAGTGTTTCTCCCTGGGGAGCGCCAGTGTTATTTGTAAAGAAGAAGGACGGGACGCTGCGTATGTGTATTGATTCTGAGCGGTGAACAAGGTAACTATCAAGAATATATATCCCTCCCGGGATTGACGATTTGTTTGGCGGTTGCGGTGCAAGGTGTTTTCAAGATAGACACGTGGTACCGTTATCATCAGTGCGAGTTAGAAAGACAGATATCCGAAATCGCATTCGGGACCGGTATGGGCACTATGAGTTGGTGATGTCTTTCAGTTGAACAACGCCCAAAGATATTCATGGATTTGATGAGCGGTGTTCAAGCCATTCTTGGATATGTTCGTTATAGTTTTCATTGATGATATCTTGGTTTATTCGCGCACGAGCGAGAGCATACTGGTCATTTGAGGGCGGTATTAGGAGTCCTCCGAGACCGCAATTGTATGCCAAGTTCTCGAAGTCACGAGTTCGTTAGCGTCGGTGGCTTTCTTAGGACATGTTATCAGGCGGATGGTATTCGGGTTGATACTGTGAAGATTGAGCGATCAAGACTTGGCGGACCACTACACCGAGCGGAGTGCGCGGCTTTGGGCCTTGCGAGTTACTATCGGAGGTTTGTGGAGAAGTTTGCTTCTATTTCAGCACCATTGACTAAGTGACTCGGAAAGCGGTGTGTTCGATGGGCGGATACTTGTGAGGAAAGTTTCCAGTTGCTAAAGGAGAAGTTGACGACCTCCCCAGTTCTTACTCTTCCAGAAGGTTCAGATGGATATGTGGTTTATTGTGACGCGTCAGGTGTCGGGCTTGGGTGTGTGCTGATGCAGCACGACAAGGTTATAGCTTACGCATCTCGACAGCTTAGGAAGCATGAGAAGAACTATCCCACACATTATTTATATGGAGTTCACGTGGATATTTACACAGACCACAAGAGTCTCCAGTATATCTTCACGGAGGAGTGAACTTGCGGCGAGCGGTGGTTGGAGCTACTTAAGGATTACGATGTTGATATTCTATACCATCCAGGGAAGGCCAATGTGGTTGCAGATGCCCTTAGTCGCCGTTCGATGGGTAGTCTGTCTGATGTACCACCAGAGAAAAAGGATATGGTACGAGAGTTACATCAGCTAGCGAACCTTGGGGTTCGTTTGGTTGATTCTGTTAGTGATGGAGTTCGGGTTCGAGAGGTTGCCGAGTCTTCCATCGTCGAGAAGGTGAAGAGGCGACAGTATGAGGATCCGACTATGGTACATTATCGAGATGCCGCTGTTCAGAAAGAGAGGAGTCTATTTGAGGTAGCGCCTGATGGGGTGCTAAGGTTTGAGGGCCGGTTGTGTGTTCCCGATGTGGCAGGACTTCGTCGTGATTCAGGGAGGCCTGCGGTGCTCGTTATTCTATTCATCCTGGGTCGACTAAGATATATCATGACCTCCGATGCGTGTATTGGTGGGATGGCCTAAAAAGGGCGTTGCGAGTTCGTAGCGCGATGCGAATTGTCGGCAGTCGAGTTGAGCACGAAGCGGTGGTCATTGCGAGCTATTGATATTCCGACTTGGAAATGGGAGGTGGTAAATATGGATTTTATTACAGGGTTACCTTCCACCCAGAGGAAGCATGATTCCATTTGGGTTATCGTCGACAGGCTGACGAAATCAGCCCATTTTCTTCCAGTCAGGATGACTTTTTCGGCCGAGGATTATGCTGAAGCGTATATCGGGGAGATTGTGAGATCGCAGTGCCCATATCGATTATTTCGCAGAGAGCCCGGTTTACGGCTTCCACGGAGGTCTTTCCAGAAGGGATTAGGGACCCAGGTGAGTCTCAGTACGGTGTTTCATCCTCAGACCGACGGACAGGCCGAGCGCACTATCCAGACACTTGAGGATATGTTGCGGGCTTGTGTTATTGATTTCAGGGGTAGCTGGGAGGATCATTTACCTCTTGTGGAGTTTGCTTATAACAACAGCTACCACTCTAGTATTCAGATGGCGCCTTATGAGGCCTTATATGGGAGGAAGTGCAGGTCACCGATAGGCTGGTTCGAGGTGGGAAATGCGATTAGTCGGGCGGACTTGGTTAAGCGGCGATGGATAAGGTGAAGCTTATCCAGGAGCGGTTGTTGGCAGCTCAGAGTCGACAGAAGTCGTATGCAGATCATCGGCGTCGACACTTGGAATTTGAGATAGATGATTGGGTTTTCCTAAAGGTATCGCCCATGAAGGGTGTGATGAGATTTGGGAAGAAAGGAAAACTTAGCCCAATGTACATTGGGCCGTATCAGATTGTCCGTATGGTAGGCAAGGTTGCCTATGAGTTAGATCTGTCGTCCGATCTGGAGGCAGTGCATCCAGTTTTTCACGTATCTATGTTGCGGAAATGTATTTGAGACCCATCTAGAGTGCACCCGGTTCATGATGTCCAAGTGACAGAGGAGTTATCATATGAGGAGAGCCCCATAGCGATACTCGATCGTCAGGTTAGGCGACTTCGGACGAAGGACGTGGCTTCCGTCAAAGTCTTGTGGCGGAATGAGAATAAGGAAGAGATGACGTGGGAAGCAGAGGAGGACATGATGAAGAAGTATCCTCACTTATTCCCTACACCTCCAGGTAACCCACTTTCCTGCTTGATAGTTTTTATTTAGCAATTATGCTTGAGTAATGTTGTGGCTCGTGGAGCTTCTTTATTTGCAAAAGAATAGTTAAGAGGGTCTATGTCGATACTGTGATTTGAGTATGCCTAGGAGGAACATTCGGGACGAATGTTTCTAAGGGGGGGAGAATGTTATACCCCGTAGTTCTGACCCTACGTATGAGAGCGTACGAAAGCATGTAAGACTTAAAATTTTCAAAGGATAGGTTGACGGATTGTTCCGGACGGGTTTTAGTCAACTTTGAGTCGGGTTATGACCCGGTACATGGAGAGTTCTTATGTGGTTTAAAGGCCTAGTGTGTTGTTCGTTGAGTCTAGTTTCCAACGCAACCAACCGTTCGTCGATAGGACGTCGGAGTAGAAAGTTATGGGTGTTACAAGTTCAGTGCGCAGACGGACAGAAATGTGCTTCGGGCAAAGCGGCGAGCGCGGCGCGCGGATATCGAGGATCGCTGAAGTTGCAGCGCGCTGAGGACAGCGACGCGGCGCGGAAGTTCCGTAGGTCCGCAAAGGTTTCAGCGCCGCGGCCATGGCGAGCGCGGCGGAAAAAATTAGGAAAAGTCAGTTTTTTATTTTAAAAGGCCATGGGCGGGTGACAAGGGTACCCCCCCCCCCCCCCCTCCCATCTGATTTTGCATGCATTATATTGACCAAGTCTTGAAGACTTGGTCATCTTTCATCTCTCTCTTAGACAAAAACTCTTCCTTCTCTCTTAAAAATCAAGCTCCTCCTTCTCTCTAAGATTCCAAGAGATATTCTAGCCTTAGGAAAAATCTGAAAAGTAAAGGTAAGAAGGAAGCTTGTGGCTAGCTTGTGAAGGTTGTTGTGGTGGTGTTCTTGGAAAGGAAGCTAGCTAGTTGTTGGAAAATTTTGGCTAAAGCTCTAAGGTAATGGTTCTTCCTTTATAATTAGTTTTTAGTATTGCATGTTAAGAAGAAAGAACTTGTGGTAGTAAATAAAGCTCTTAGAGTCATTGCATGCAAGAAATGTGATTTGGGTATGAAGGACTTGGCTAAAGAGGTTATGTGAGCATGTTGTAGCCTAAAAATTACCTTAAACTTGTTAAGATTAATTGTTATAACTTATGGGGCGGAATTTTACACACCCAAGTTTTGGTGTGTAATCCCCTTTGTGTTGGTTTGGATGTTGGGCCTTAAATGTGGCGTTTGAGTGTTAAAAATCGGCCTTTGAAAAGGTGGCAAAGTGAGTAGTAACAAAGGAAATGCTGCCCAATTTTCCATAGGAATTAGTAACCTTGAACTTGGAAATATTCTACTTTGAAATTAGAGGTTAATAAATGTATCATGGTCATTATAGGTTGACATATTACGTGCGGTGTTTGGAATTAGCAAGTGGATTAACCGAAGAGGTATGTGAAGTTTTCCTATCTCTTGAGCATGAGTATTTGTATCTATGTAGTACGGTAGACGTACAAGATTTAGTATTTCTACTTGTTTTAAGCATATAAAGACTTGTTTCGTTTTAAGAAGTATAAGTCCCTTGGTTAAGGGAAAAGTATGATTTTATTAAAATATAGGGTTAATATAACAACTTTATGGGAAGTTGGTTTATTAGCTTTATAAAAGGTTGATAAGAAGAGATTTACTCTAAGTAAGATAAGTAAGGACAAATGATTTGATTTATGAAAGGCAAATTGATTTTAAGGCATCAATTTCCCAAAGGTTTATATGAAAAGAAGTCACTTTTAAAAGAGTTGAAGTATGTAGTACTTGGGTTAAATTCCCGGTTTTCTTTTATTAAAGATATGATTAAGTGCCTTACGTAAACTAAAATGAGAGGGTATATGAACAAGGCTAATAAGAAGTTATAAGTTTTCTTGACTTAGCTATGATTATGATATGATGACAGTTTGAGCTAGGGTAAGAGTATATCTGAGGGGCAAGCCCCAAGATCGTTATACCACCTTCTCCAGGGTAAGAGTATGTCTGAGGGGCAAGCCCCAAGATCGTCATATCACCTTCTTCAGTGTAAGAGTATATCTGAGGGGTAAGTCCCCAAGATCGTTATACCATCTGCTTCAGGGTAAGAGTATATCTGAGGGGTGAGACCCCAAGATCGTTATACCACCTGTTCCGTGGATTTGCTACCCACGATGCGAGGAATACCTCATGCGAGTCCTTATGGGCTTATGCGGGTGAAATAGTACCATGCGGTAGTGCGACTATCACGAGGAATACCTCATGCGGGTCCACAGGACCTATGCGGGTGAAATAGTCCCAGGAGTAGGGGTGCTTATTGATACTACGGGCGAGGTACCCTATTTTGATCATGAGGCCCCTATTTTATGCAGTATTATATATATATACTTGTCACTCTCATTGTTAGTAAGGCACATTAAAAGGTATTTTAATTGTCTTCCATGACTCCAGCTTACTTTTAGACTTGATATCATTATTACAGTATTTTCCAGCTTTACATACTTGGTACATATTGTGCGGACCCGCTTCCTGGGCTGCGTTAAATCTGCGGTAAGGGTAAGCGGTGTGGATCCTCGTTCTTAGGATCACTGCTTAGGTGTCGAAGCTCCATTTCTCGGAAGCTTGTTTATTGAATACGATATTCCACGATCTTATAGGTATTTTGTACATTCAGGGGTATGGCGGGGCCCTGTCCCGCCACAGTTGTTATTCTTAGAGGTCTGTGGTCACGTATGTGTTTGGGCGGTAAGAATAAGTAGCACTGCTATACTTTTGGTTAAGTATGTTTATATGGAAGCGATCTTATCGGTGGCGATGTTGTTACCTTATAAGATATGTGTTATGTATGTTCATTGCTATTCTCGATGTATACGACGAGTACCCGGTAGGTACGATCGCGCCGGTCGGGTCGTGACACACCCGCATAGGACTATTTCACCCGCATGAGCCCTACGGACTCGCATGAGGTACTCCTCGCATCGTGGGTAGCAAATCCACGGAATAGGTGGTATAACGTCTTGGGGATTTACCCCTCATTTATAATCTTACCACAGGCGGTGGTATAACGTCTTGAGGATTTACCCGCCATTTATCTTTATTCAGTGGAGAAGGTGGTATAACGTCTTGGGGATTTACCCCTCATTTATACTCTTACCCTAACTCAACCGACCATCATACATAACATAAATAAGTTAACATATCTTAGTAAAAGGAAATCCGGGAATTTAACCCAAAGTACTACATACTTCCACTCTTTTAAAAATGACTCTTTTCCACATAAAACTTTTGGGCAATTGATGCCTTAAAACCAATTTGCCTTTCACAACCTCAAATCATTTATCCGTACTCATTCTACTTAAAGGAAATCCTTCTTTGTTAACCTTTCATAAATCTAATATAATCAACTTCCCATAAAGTCATTATATTAACGTTATACCTTAGTCAAATACATTTTCCTAAAACCCAAGGGTCTTACACTTTTAAAAAGAAAACAAGAATCATATACTTGAACACATCAAGTCCCTTAACTTTGAAAACTCAAGACATCCTTAAAACAAGTAAGGGATATCAAACCTTGTACGTCTATCGTACTACATAGGTAAAACCATTCATGCTCAAGAGATAGGAAAGTTCCACATACCTCTTCGGTCAAACCACTTGCTAAGCCCAAAATACCGCACGTAATATGTCAACCTATAATGACCATAATACGTTTATTAACCTCTAGTTTCAATGTAAAATATTCCAAGTTCAAAGTCACTAAATCCTATGGAAAATTGGGCAGCATTTCCTTTGTTTCTACATACTTTGCCACCTTTTTCAAAGTCGAATTCAACATCCAAACGCCACACTTAAGGCCCAACAATCCAAACATTTCAAAGGGGATTACACAACTAAACTTGGGTGTGTAAAATTCTGTCCCATAAGGTACAACAATTAACTTAACAAGTTTAAGGTAGTTTTTAGGCTACAACATGCTCACATAATCTTCTTAACCAAACCTTTCATATCCAAACCATATTTCTTACATGCAATTAATCTAAGAGCATTATTTACTACTACAAGTTCCTTCTTCTTCACATGCAATACCAATAAC
This sequence comes from Przewalskia tangutica, assembly GCA_029844215.1. NCBI lineage: Eukaryota > Viridiplantae > Streptophyta > Magnoliopsida > Solanales > Solanaceae > Przewalskia > Przewalskia tangutica. Next base: position 115,650,321 of record CM056718.1, read on the forward strand.
TAGCTACAAGAGAAGAATTGTTACCTTAGAGCTTTAGCCAAAATTATTCCAACAACTTTGCTAGCCTCCTTTCCAAGAACACCACCACAATAACTCTTACAAGCTAGCCACAAGCTTCCTTCTTGCTACACTTTTTTCAGATTTTCCTCAAGCTTTGAATTTCTCTTGAAATTCTAGAGAGAAGGGAGAGTTTCAGCTTTAGAGAGAGGTGAGAGTTTGAAGAATGACCAAGTCTTCAGGACTTGGTCAATAAGTAGTGCATGCAAAAATCAGATGGGGGGGGGGACACTTGTCACCCTCCCATGGCCTTTTTAAAAGAAGAAATCTGATTTTCCTCAGTTTTTCCGCCAGAAATCCCGCCTCGGCGTCGCGGCCCTGCAGCCGGCGCCGCGGCGCTGAAACTTCCGCCACCTCACAGAACTTCCGGCGTCGCGGCCCTGCTTCCCGGCGCCGCAGCGCTGCAACTTCAGCGACCCCTCAGAATATCCGGCGCCGCGGCCCTGTGGCTCCTGCCCGGAACACATTTCTGTCCGACTGCGCACTGAACTTGTAACTCCCATAACTTTCTACTCCGATGTACTATCGACGAACGGTCGGTTGCGTTGGAAACTAGACTCAACGAAATACGCACTAGGACTTTGAAACACTTAGAAACTCTCAATGTAGTGGGTCATAATCCGCCTCAAAGTTGACTAAAACCCGTCCGAAACAATCCGTCAACCTATCTTTCAAAAATTTTAAGTCTTACTCCCTTTCGTACGCTCTCACACGTAAGGCCAGAACTACGGGGTATAACAAATGGCACCGCGGTGTCGAAAGTACTGCAGCAAATATTTTCCAAAACCTTGTCCTTTTCTCGTGCGGACTTCGTCTGATTTCTTCTATACTTCTCGGGACTTCTTAGGCTTTATTTCTTGGCCCTTTTAGTGTGCAATTTCATCTCAAATAAGCTCATTTCATCTTCTTTTTGACGTTTCTCCATTTTGGACCGCTGTGACTCAAAATAAAGAAAAACGACCATAATACTATACTAAACACAAACGAAATGAGTAAAATACTAACTAAAAATGACTCAAAAGGTGTATACAAAATACGCCTAACAATAACTCTACTATCACCTCCTTGAGACAACATTTGCATTATCTGTTTGTATTATTTTTGAGTGAATAATGGAGTGGAAGAGCTCTGTGATTTTAGAGCATGAACTATCTGAATTGGAGCCAGACTGTGACTGGTTTTCACCTGATTTGCATAAGAACTGTCGCTATTTTTCTTCTTTGATTTCCACCCTGGTGGATAACCGACCACTTTGAAACATTGATCTTTTGTATGCCCCTTGTATCCACACACTTCACAGATTATGAAATGTTTTTCTCCTTTTTTTGTGTTGGTTGCCATAATAACTCCCTCTTGGTCCATTATTTCCTCCTTCTGGGCTGCCCCCGCCTACATGACCTCCACCAAATCCTCCTCATTTGTGACTAAAAATAGACGTTCCTTTAATTACACCAGGTTTTGCATAGCTAAATTCCTCTAGCTCTCTTGATCAATTATCAGAGAATATGCCCTAATTACACTTGGAGCAGGGGACATCATGAAGATATAGCCTCTGGCTTGGGCATAAGACTCATTCAGTCCCATAAGAAACTGAAAGAGTCTCTAATATTCAAATTGTTCATAGAACTTCCTTGATTCAGGACACATTATTGCATCAAATTTATTCCATAAATCTCACTTTTGAATAATAATCTGAAACTGACATAGTTCCTTGAGTGCATGTGTTATCTATTTGTGCCCCAAAAAATATATGAGATTTATTGACCTTATCAAATATTTCTTTCAATTAACACCACACTGTGTATACATCACACGGGTATACTATGCTACCAAGTAAACCAGGTCTCGCAGCACTCATAATCCATGATAATACTACGACATTATACTTTTCTCACAAATCATGCAATACAGATAAGAAACTACTTTTAGGATATCCACTATCCGCAAAATCAAGCTTACTTTTACCTAATAATCCAATTCTCATTAACCTACTCCAAAGTGCATAGTTTTCTGATCCAATAAATTGAATAGAATTAGCGGGTTACCTGGAGTATCAGTTGATTGAAGATATAGAGAATGATTATGATCAATTGAAGAAAACGATGTGCCAGTTGTTCCATTTTCAATTATTGATGCATTTTTAGTTCCTAAATTGCCTGCGATTCCAGTTTCTACACTTGTCATTGTTGAATTTCTTCAAAACGAGCTTCAATTGCGAACAAACCATAGATACTTACTCGTGATTCAACTCAACCTTGAATGAACCTAAGCACTCTACTATATTTGCACCTTTGAATACCTAAAGTGTACTCGAATTCTACCCTACGATTGCTTGTAGCTCTGATACCATGATAACTCCATTAATGGATGTTCATAGAAGCTTCTAGTAGCTGTAGTTTAGGGCGAGTTAAGGGAGAAAGAGTGCTTGTATATTGAGAGAGGAAGAAGACGGTAATAGAGAGAGAAAAAATGCATAGTTTGTTATTTCATCATAATGACTTGTAGTCAACAATACATTGATTAGTTTATATTTATACACATCAATAACACACTAATCATGGTTTGTTAACTATAACTATCTAACTAACTAAGTGTTAAGCTAATAATAGAGTTTAACACATTTGCATTTATATACTTAAATAATTAAATTCAGGATGATGTGTATAGGGATAATGTGCATAATATAACATACTAATGGTCTTAGTACTCTTATTTGTTTAGTGGAGGAAAAGAAGCCAGCCGATATATTCATGAGTTTTGCATGCTCCATTACAATTGGATTTTTCCAGGTTCTTTAATTTCTCTGAATGATTTGCTCACAAACTAGTCACAAGTAACACCTATGCCCTATATAACCTTCATCACTTATTTGAAATTTTGAATATAAAAAAAAGTGATTGCATAAAAAATTGAGGAAAGAAGATAGATATGTTTCTAGTCATGTACACTTCATGTGAAATTTATCCTATCATACTTTACATTCAGATCATCAGGTCAAAATAAAAATAATTGACCAAAAAAGAATGACAATTAGTTTAGTTGTATTATAGTGGCTTTCCCAAATTTGATTTTTCGCCTTCTTCTAAATACTACAACCAAATGAAGCTTAAAATGCATCATTTGCCTAAGATTATATCTTTTCTAAGAATATATATCATCATAATATGTTAGCTTATTTTCGTGATATGACTCATGACTATATACATCATTGCTTGCGAGGATAACAATAATGTACAAGAACAATACTCACAGAAAAAAGGGGGAATAATATCATCAAAAAAGTTAGTGTAGACTTTTCTTTTTAAAAAATCATTTCACTTAGAAAATCAAGAAACTCAAAATCTTTGCCCTCCTCCACGTCCTCCAATTAGAAAGAGGAACTTTCTGATGGATATTAGCACTCACACGGATCAGTCAAAGCATCTCTCTATTTCCCACAAAAAGATAAAAGGGCCCCAACAACACCCAATATATATATATATTTGAGTTGTAGAAAAGAAAGTGATATCCTTTTAAGGATAGACAAAACAAAGAAAAGAAACACAAGAATCTAGACTGATACAATTCCAAAGCTGGAAACCATCAAATCTAGCTAACCATATATATGGACACTTTCTCACTCATTATTGTGTCTTATAACCTCATTTAGTTTTTTATAAACTAAGAATCACTACAGTTTGTTGACATTTGAAAATTTCAATAATTGACCCCTTTAATTCCTAGCTTTACTTTAATTTGAATTAGAAATTTGTTTGATTTGAATTTCCCCTTTAATTCACGGATAATGTATTTTGCCCTTTTAAATGACATTCTGTCTAACATAGAAAAGAGCTAGTACTTGACTCTTATTTGTTTTGTATTAGAATGTTCTTATCTGGAAAGAAAACTAAGAAGAAAAAACGGTACTAACGTGTAATCAGGTGACAACTAACTAAAGTAGTCTTTACTCTTTTTTTCGTTTTTTAAAGTAGACTTTAAAAGCTTTATCAGATAGTAACAAGACAACAAAGAAAGAACGTCGATGCATGACACAGTAACCGAAGAACGTATCAGATACTTTGTGCATGGGACTTAAACAAGCAGGGCTTTCTCATTGGAGGGGTTCATCTTACAAGAAAGTTATCATGATCTTATCATTGCTTTCCAAATACATATTATGGGTCCATCTCTCTCCTTAGATTGTTTTTAATCTTTCCCTCCTTTTGATGACAAGTGAAAAAGATAAAAGAAACTAAGGAGCCAAGTAAAATTTTGGAGTGTATGCATGTGCATGTGGGATGGAACAAAGTTTAAGTACAGCCCGAGGACAGAAAAGTGGGAAAAAAAGAAGAGAAAGGGGAAGAAAAAGGGGTGAAAGGAAATCGTCTAAAAAAACGTATTTTTTTTGGAGTTTTTTGCATGAAATGAAAGGAGAATCTGATACCAATAGCCTAAGAAGCAGGTTGTTCCATAGACAAACATTATATATCCATATTTTGAAAGTTGAAACTGCCTCTCTGTGGTCTTTCTTTTCCTTTCATATCTCTTTTTTGGATAAGTGTATCTTTTGGATAACTGCTGACTGATGTGTTTTAATCTTTGACTAATTTTATACTCCATCTATTTCAATTTACGTGAACCATTTACTATTTAGGGAGTCTACGAGGTGGTTTTTTAACTACGTTTTTTTTATATTTTTTTCTAAATTATTTGAACTATAAATTATCATGACTTATAGTATTTTTAATGTAGTTTCTAAATATATAAATTTTATTTTTACAAATTTGAAAAATCTATGTCTAAATTTAAAGTCAAAGTTATAAAGTTTGACTCTCATACTTTAAAAAGGTTCACATAAATTGAAACGGAGGGAGATATATGGGTTTTGATAAACTAAAGGAAAAAATCACTAATCATAAGATATCGATTAGAAAACGTGTAAAGAAATGGGAAAAGGATCAAATTTATCCTCCAAATTTAGTTTAAAGATTAAATTTGCTCTATGTTAGAGTTAGGGTCAAATTTGCCCTTCTTGTTTAAAATACTTACGAGAGTATGATTTAGACTCTACAACACAAATTTTAGCCACGTCAGATTATCCACGTAGGCTCCCTAAACCCAATTTTTTTAATCCATAACCGGACCCGTTTTCCAGCAAATAAATTCTTTCAACCCGGTCCATTTTATTTGAGAGAGAGGAGGAAACTGAAGAGAGACAAAGGACTAATCTACCCATGAGTTTGTTCCTTCTGATCATTTTAGCTCTAGTAGTACGGGTATACTGTAAATTTTAGTATTAGTATATTAGTTAATCTTCCTTGTTGCTTAGTTTCGTATTCATTGCCTAGAAGTATGGATAGTAGTATTGATATTCATTGCCTAGAGGGAAACAATTCTTGCTTAAACTCCAAATTATGATTGCAAGCACATGAACAATAGTATGTGTACCTAGAGATTTCTGTTGCTGTAGATTGGATTTCACATCTTAATTTTCTTCTTCTTCTCAAATGATATAACGACTGGTTACATATATAGATATTGATCCCTTTGTGTAAACGTGTATAGTAGTATAATAATATCCCTACCCATAATTAGAATATTTGTGTAAATATAATTATGATAAGATTAGGATTCCTCTTGTATATGGGATGAACATTGTACACTATATATATTGATATTAATGAGAAAGACTCCCCAAGAGAGATTTATATCATCTTACATGGTATCAACAGCCAAATAAACAAAACCCTAGAATTTTTTGCCATAGCGCCGCCGGCCCTCACCCTTCTCAGCCGCGGCCCTCCCTAAAATTTTCTTGGTTTTCTTCATTTCTTCTCTTCTCTTCTACTTTGTATCCACCATCATGACTCCTCCTGAATCCCCTACAGCCTCCTCCTCCAACGTTATCATTCCCGAAACATCAAAACTATTTTTTCATCCAGCCCTAACCGTTACCAACATCAAGAACTGCATTCCTATTCTTCTTGATCAAGAAAACGGTCAGTATTCTCCTTGGGTTGAATTGTTTCGCATTCATGCATGTGTCTATAACGTGCTTGATCATATCGATAACACTATTCCTCGCCCCCGGAGGTTGATAATTCTACATGGCATCGTCTCGGCGCTGTCATTAAACAAAAGATATATGGTAGTATCTCTCAGGATCTTTCCCTGACAATCATGAAATCTGGCGCCACCGCTAGTGAATTGTGGATTCGTTTGAAAGAATTTTTTTAGGATAACAAGAACACTCGTGCTGTGTATTTGGAGGAACAGTTTAACAAAACACGTCTTGAAAACTCTCCAACGTGACTTAAGTACTGCAAGCAGCTAAAACTTGTGGCGGATCAAATCTCCAACTCCGGCATGCCTGTCTCTGAAACTAAAATGGTGTTAGAAATGATTGCAGGCCTTCCTAAAGAAGAATATGATACTTTGTCCACCATGATTCAACAGGCGGATCTGTTACCCAGTTTTAAGAAAGCTCATTCACAGTTGTTGCTCGAAGAAACACGTCGTGCTAAGCAAGATGAGCACAATCAGAAGGTGTTAGCTGTCGACACGTAACCCCAAGGCCGGAAAACTCTCAACCGCGTCAGGGTCGCGGCGGTAGAGGAGGTCGTAGTTATGGCAAGGGTCGCGGTCGTGAGATCCAGCGGCGGCCAGCAATCCGCAGAACAATTGGGCGCGGCGCGCCGGCGATGCAATCTGACGTCGCGGCGCGGCCGCTTTCGATGCTCGTGACCGCTTGCGGTATTCTCAACATGGGTTGTTGGGCCCAACTACGACCGCCGACAAGCCCGATGCTCGCGGCAAACCAGCCGTACAGGACAATTTGAGAACCCGGCTTCGGCGTGGCCCCTCGACTTAGGTAAGGCGCCCGGCTAAACACCGCGGCAATGGACAACAGTTGGATCATGGACTCCGGTGTCATATCTCACCTCACCCGGTCTGCAGGTAACATCCCTAAAATGTTTAGTTTAAATCATCCTCAATTTATTACAGTTGGCAATGGCCACCGCATTCTAATACATGACTATGGTACATCCTACACACTACCTCCTCATCTACTCTTCTCCTTTAAAAATGTCGTATATGCCCCACACAACATTAAGAACCTAATTTTTGTCTGTAAATTTACTCGTAATAACTCTGTCTCTGTTGACTTTGACCCTTTTGGTTTCATTGTGAAGGATCTGTATACGGGGACACCTCTTACGAGGTGCAATAGCACGGGGGATCTCTATCCATTCCCTTCCACCTCTGCTACCGGATCTCGCTCTCCCGTCTCTCTAGAGGCTATTTCTTCATCAACATGACATAATAGGCTTGGTCATCCTGGAGCCGCAATTTTTAATTTTCTTAGAGGCAATAATTTCATTACTTGTAATAATGGGAAGCTTGCCCAAAACTATGTTTCTTGTTCTTTAGACAAACATACTCGTCTTTCATTTAAATCATCTACTAGTGTTACCTTTTGCACCATTTGATATTATACATGCCGATTTATGGACATCACTTATTGCTAGTTCTCTCGGTCATAAATATTATCTTGTCTTACTAGATGATTTTCCTACTATGTTTGGTTATATCCTCTCAAATTTAAATCAGAAGTGTTTGCCAAATTTCTTGAGTTTCGAATATTCATTCAAACACAATTTGAAAAAGGTATTAAATCATTTCAGTGCGATAATAGTCGTGAATTCAACAACTCTATGTTTCACCATTTTTGTACTAATAATGACATGGTTTTTCCATTCTCCTGCCCTCACACCTCCGCATAAAATAGTAAAGCTGAAAGAATCATCTGCACCATTAACAATATGATTCGTACTCTATTGATTCATGTCTCACTCCCTCCGTCCTTCTGGGTATAAGCTGCTAAAATGTCAGAATACGTTCTCAATATTCTCCCAACTAGCACCCTTCACAATATGACCCCTACCAAAATCCTCACTCATAGAGTCCCATCTTATGATCATCTGTTGTCTATGCTATCCTAACATTGCCTCTATCGCCCCTCACAAACTAGCTCCTCAGTACACTCCATATGTCTACCTAGGCTTCTCGCCGAACCATAGGGGCTATATATGATATGACTTGTCCACTCGTCATATCCACATCTCTCGTCACGTCACATTTGACGAGACCACATTCCCGTTTTTTAATCTTAAAAAATTCCAAAAACTGAATTACTCATTTCCTGATTAGTCTGCCATCTCTCCCATCATTCTCAGTCAACTAGATCATAGCACCACTGCAAAATCGCCTCTGCGCCGATGAATTATCGTCGGCCGGTAGTGGGAGGCGTAGCGGCTGAAAATTCGATGAGCAAATTCAATCTTTATCGTCAACAGCGCCGTGGCGCCAAAACTTTAGAGAAGTTTATCCTTCCACACTGTCGACAGCGTCGCGGCCCAGTGATGAGGTGTCGCGGCGCCAAAACTTCAAAGAAGTTTGTTCCCCATCCAGCACCGCAACCCTTAATCTCGGCGCCGCGGTGCTTCCGACGGCTTCACCTCCACCCTCTCCATATCCAACCCTACCATCCGTCTTAGACCCCACCATAGCTGCCTCAGCCACCCACTGTTCCTACTCACCAAATGAAAACTCGTGCCAAACACAGAATTTTCAAACCCAAAGTCCAATTTAACTTGTTTGTCCAAACCATCTCTCCAATTCCCAAGAACCCTAAATTGGCCAAACAAGACCCTAATTGTAATGCGGCTATGTCTGAGGAATTCAATATTTTGACTAAATAGCATACGTGGGATCTAGTACTTAGACCTGAGGGGGTGAATATGGTTTGGTGTAAGTGGTTATTTTGTCACAAATTTAGATACAATAGGGATCTTGAGAGGTATAAGGCACGTCTTATGGCTAATGGCACGAATCAGCAAGATGACATTGATTGTGGTGAGACGTTCAGCCCGGTTGTCAAACCGAGTACCATTCGCACAATTGAGCATAGTTATGGGCAGACACTGGTTGATACATCAACTTGATGTGAAGAATGCATTTTTACATGCGGACCTGAGAGAGACAATCTACATGCATCAGCCGTCACCCATCCTGCAGTCTCTCACTATGTGTATCATCTCCGTAAGTTACTATATGGCCTGAAACAGGCCCCCCGTACATGGTATGATCGTCTTGACAGGTATATCTTGCAGATTAGATTTGTATGCAGCAAGAGTGATACATCACTATTCATTTTTCATCTAGGTAGTAGCATTGCTTACTTATTACTTTACGTGAATGATATTGTTCTTACTTCCTCCTCCGATGTGTTGAAAAATTAGATTATTGCCTTGCTTAAGACCGAATTTTCAATGACTGATTTGGAAAAGCTGAGTTATTTCTTGGGGATATCAGTGACCAGGTCTTCCAACCACATGTTCTTGTGTCAGCGTAAGTATGCAGAGGAGATTGTGTACAGGGCTAAGATGGCGAATTGCAAAGTTATGCCTACTCCAGTTGATTCAAAATCTAAGCTCAGTGTTATGGATGGTGCTACAATCTCTGATTCTACTCTGTATAGGAGCCTTGCAGGTGCACTTCAGTATCTCACATTTACAAGGCCAGACATTGCTTATGTTGTTCAGTAGGTATGCTTATTTATGCATGCCTCCAGGGAGTCTCATTTCACTGCACTTAAGTGTATCATCCGATACATTAAGGACACACTTGATTATGGTTTACACTTATACCCCTCTGCACCAAACAAGTTGCTCTCATATACAGATGCAGATTGGGCAAGGTGTTCGGACAGGCGACGCTCCACCTCCAGCTTTTGTGTTTTTTAGGGGATAATCTAATTTCATGGTCTGCCAAGCGACAAGCCACCCTATCTCGTTCCAGTGCCGAGGCTGAGTACAAAGGCGTTGTAAATGTGGTAGCTTGTTGGTTCAGAAATTTACTGTTAGAAGTTCAGTGTCCTTTGCGTCAGGCATCTATTTTGTACTGTGATAACATCTCTGCAATCTACCTTTTTCACAACCTGGTTCAACATCAGCGAACCAAGCACGTTGTATATTTCGTTCGTGAGAAAGTTACGCTAGGTCATGTCAGGGTGTTACATGTTCCCTCATCATATCTTTTACACCCCGTAAGTCCAGGATATGTATAAGAGAATGTACGTAAGGAACACAAGACTTGAAATTGGTACGAAAGGAAGAATTGTTTTTCCGACGGAAAAATCTTCCGAACGTCGGAAAGGAAAAATGTTCGTTGATGAGAATTAGATTCTCAAAATGTATTATTTGAGGATTATGGAATGTATTATCATTATGGAAATTTAATTTTACGGATTTGGTCACGTGGGGCCCACCCAAGGAATTTTACGTTTTGTGGGGCCCACGAGGGTTACAGAATTTTATGGACGAATGGGAGGGAGACACGTGGCACCCCCCACATGGTCTTGGATGAAAATAGACAAGGGTAATATGGTCATTGACCTATGTAGATGAACAAGTCTTCAAAGCTTGAGATTATTGACCAAGTCAACTTGTCCACTTGGCTTAATATTTAATCTCCTTCATCCAAGCCACACAAGTGTTGTGATCTAAGCCCTTCATTGTTTTATATATACACACTAGATGCAAGACCAAGTCTTCAACACTTAGAAAATTTTACAACATTCTTGTTCTTAGTAGTGTGCTCTCGGGTTCAAGGTTTTTCCCACACAAAAAAAATTGCAATTGTGGTTCATTATTCACAAAACTTTAACCCAAGGTCCCTAAGGGTATTGTAAGGATATCTTAATATAAAGATCTCGTAAAAACGACATTTTCACATTAGTCGCAAGGCGAAAACCTAAGTCGTTTTCATAGTTTTGGATTGGAAATGGAAGAGAAGTTGGTTGTGAACTTCTAAAGGCTTCAAATAGCGGATTGGAGCGTAAAGGAAAGGAGCTAAGAATTGCTAAGGAACGACTTTGAATCTTGGAATTTATAAGGGCTTATAAAGGTAACAAACTTGTCGTTTTAGTAATTAAGATTACTTATTGTTGTATCTATGGATATTAGCAAGCATGAGGTATATAGTATGAAGTTTGATAAGTGTATTGGCTATTGGAACCCTAATCCGAAACTAGCATGTTTAGCCCTTAAGATTACAATTCAATTTGATTATTAGTTTAAGTCGTCACATGTTATTTAAAGAAGGAATTATAGTTGTTAAAGTTGTTTATGACTATATAACATGTTAGACCTAAGAACTTGGATTGAAAAAGAATTGGAAAGGACTTGTGTTGTTGAACATGTTAGCCGAGAATGGCTTTGGATATTAAACTAATTCGTATAAATTGTGGGGCAGAATTTTACACGTATTGTAAGGCGTGTAATCCCCTTTGATTGGTTGTTTTATTGAGCCTTAAATGTGGCATGTTGGTTATTGATTATCGGGCCTTGAAAAGGTGGAGGTATGTAGAAACAAAAGAGGTGCTGCCCGATTTTCCGTAGAATAAGAGACTGTTTACTTAGTATTATTCTACGTTAGAAACTAGAAGTTGATAGTCGTGTTGTGGCCATTATAGGTTGACAATTCTACGTACGGCGTATTCGACTTAGCTTGTAGATTTAGCCGAAAAGGTATGTGAACCATCTCCTCTTCTTCTAGCATGATTCCTTATGATAAAGTAAGTAAGTCCTACTCCTTAAATGATCCACTCCTTGATTGTACCTGGATTGCCTAATATAGAAGTTTTTCTATATACTTTCTTGATTGTACTTTTGATGTTTAAATTGGAAGTTGTTATAATCCATTACCTTAATGAAGTTTGGATTTTCAAAAGTAAAAGTATTTTACTTGAAGTACATAGAGTCTTGAAAAAGAAGTGATTTCCAAATCTTTTGGCTAGTGCCTTAGTTCCAAAAACCTAAAGGTTGTTATAATGACTTTAGGGGAGTCAAATGAGTGATTTACTTAATTGATTTAAAAAGAGGAGAAATGACATGATTTAAAGTTAAGAGACTTGAAGTATTTTGAAAGTTATGTAACTTGATTTCTAAAGTTAAGAGACTTGAAGTATTTTGAAAGTTATGTAACTTGATTTCTAAAGTATATGATACTTGGTTTTAAAAGTATAAGTCTCTTGGTTATAAAAAGAATGAATTGGTCTAAAACCATAAAGGGTTATAACGGCTTTATGGGAAGTTGGTTATAACGGCTTTATGGGAGGTTAAGAGAGTTGTCTAATTTGATGGATATGTATGAGTTGCCTAGGTTGTGTAATTAAGAGTTACTTAGTTCAAATCCTTGAAATGAATTTATAAAGGTGTAGTAACTTATTTGAAAAATAGACATGCCTTGATACTACGGGTGTTAGTATCTTGGGGTTTTACATAAAAAGGAGTCTTTTGAAAAGAATGTACGTACGTAGTACTTTGGCTTGTTTAAATGAGAATTTTTCCATTCGTGCCTTGATAGTACTTTGGCTTGTTTAAATGAGAGTTATTCTATTTTGTGCCTTGATAGTACTTTGGCTTGTTTAAATGAGAATTATTCTATGTGTGCCTTGATAAGTACTTTGGCTTGCTTAAATAAAGATTTCTCTTGATATATGTAAAAAGAAGGTATGGTAATTGTCTTGGTATATGTAAAAAGAAGGCATGGTAATTGTCTTGGTATATGTAAAAAAAAGGCATGGTAATTATCTCGGTATATGTAAAAAGAAGGCATGGTAATTGTCTTGGTTTATGTAAAAAGGAAAGGCATGGTATTGTCTTGGTTTATGTAAAAAAGGAAAGGCATGGTAATTGTCTTGATTTGTATAAACACATGGTATTGTCTTGGTTTATGTAAAAAAGGAAAGGCATGGTAATTGTCTTGATTTGTATAAAGGCATGGTATTGTCTTGGTTTGCTTGCATATGGGTTGCTCATATAGACATTCGTGCAAGTGTCATATTTCTACATCTCCGTGTCCCTCCATAAAGGGCCGGCAACTTGTTTCAAGGATACCATGGGGTAGCTCCCCATGGGGGTGAGTGGTACACACTCGCGTGGTCGATATTTGACTCGGCGGGTTAAATTCGAGATATATATATAAGCCATGGATTAGCTATCCGTGATCACGATATCGTGTCTGATGACTCATTCGCGGTCCACATGATCTAAGCGGGTGAAATAGTCCCTTGCGGGTGAAATAGTCTCATGATAGGTTGCATTATAACACAGAGGGTGGTTGACCACAGCATCCGCGACGCCGTATTTCGAAAAGGTAGTTATTTCATTAATGAAAGGGCGCAGTGTGTGTATGACTTAAAGTGGAACAGTTAATCTCATTGTTAAAGGCATAACTTAAAAAGATAAAAATGATTGCATTACTCTCATGATTGTAAGGTTCAGTGTGCTTACTGATGTTATATTATATCATGGATCGCCGCGATGAGGAAGGATTCCACGCATGATTGATATTATGGGTGTGAGACCGGTTATATTTGAGTAATGACTTTGAGGCGTCGTCACGACTTGATGTATCGCTTATGTATTGTATCGTAGTTTGACTATCATACATGTCTCCTGTTTTGTATAGACTGTTATGATTTCATTACAATATTTTTAAGTTCACATACTTGGTACATTCTTCGTCTTGACCTCGCCCGGAAGTGCGTTAAATCTGCTTGAGTTTAGGTACGTGATTTGGTGATCTGCATGTGTAGGACCACCTCGAGTTTTTGGATAGCTCCATATGTTCGAGAGTTTATCATTTTGGTATAGATCCTTGATGCATGCTTTTATCTGATTATGGTATGCAGCGGGGCCTTGTCCCGTCATAGTTCAGTAAAACTCTTAGAGGTCTGTATTCATATGTGAGATTGGACTCGTGTACAGTGTAGTGTCTGTTGATTATGTATATTATATGGAGACCTTGTCGACTTTGCCCTTGCATGTTAATTGGTTTAAAAAAATGAGGTGTTGTTTAAGTTCCGCAGTTTACTTGTGTCAATTAAGTAAAAGGGTGCCCAGGTAGGGCACTAATCACGGGCCCGGGGTTCGGGGAGTGACAATATCAGTATGCAGATATATTTATCAAATGACTTCCCAGACAATTGTTTCTTGACTTCAGATCCAGTCTCAGCGTCCGGCCTCTTCCCGCTCCGACTGATGGTGTGTGTAAACGTGTATAGTAGTATAATAATATCCCTACCCATAATTAGAATATTGGTGTAAATATAATTATGGTAAGACTAGGATTCCGCTTATATATGGGACTAGGATTCCTCTTGTATATGGGATGAACATTGTACACTATATATATTGATATTAATGAGAAAGACTCTCCGAGGGGAATTAATATCATCTTACACTTTGATTATTAATTCTTGCTCCCATGTCCTTATGCATCTGGAGTTCTGTTTGCAATTAAGCTTTGGTTGTTATATGAGTTTTACTCTCATAAATAGCTGAGAAAGTGAGAGTTTAATCTTGGCTTTGCATTGGATGCGTTTGTCTCGTGTACGATAACGTCTGTAGGTGTAAGTCAGAACTTTAATAGAGCTGTCCGATCCTGTAAATCTGAGATCTACCATGTCCAAATTAGACATAAATGGACCTTTGTTCTCTCTTTAGTTTCCCCCTATCTTTCAAATAAAATGGATCGGAAAGAATTTATTTGATGGGAAAACGAGTCGGGTTAGGAATTAAAAGAATTGGATTTAGGAAGCCTACGTGGATTCGATGTGGCTAAAATTTTTGTGGTTGTGGAGTCCAAGTCATACTCCCATCCATATAAGGATAAATATAACAAGTATGCTAAATGGGAAGGGCAAATTTGACTCCTAACTTTAACGGAGGGCAAATTTAATCTATAAACCAAAATTGGAGGGTAAATTTGACCCTTTTCCCGTAAAGAAATGAACTTTGGGCCTAACGCAAATCCAAAAGCTAGTTCATAGGGTTAGGATTGTCCAAAATCATACAAGGAGATCAATTACCCATCACGTATCCGATGTAAGACTCATAGAACTCCCCCGCACGTCTAGACCTCGTTAACTGGAGTATGAACAATATATTATATAAGCCAACACCGGTGAACAAAGAACTAAGATGGACATAACTCTGATATCATGTAAAGAAATAAATTTTGGGTTTAACTTAACCTCAAAAGTTAGCTCAGAGGGTGAGAATTGTCCAAGATTATATAAGAAGACCAATTACCCAGTGACGGAGCTTGCCCAAATTATTAAGAGGGCGATAGTAGTCGTAGAAACTTGCCCAAAATCTTATTACGCAACCTTGTATTGATTATCTTCATTGTTGAAAATGATCTTTATGTAGTAGCCGTAGAAACTGAAAAAGTTAAGATAAGGCGGATTATCCGGCCAATCAAGTAATATGTATTCGCTTTCCCTATTTTTTCAAAGTTCCCCAATCTCACGAACTCAACCACACAAAAAAAAGAAAATTTTAGACTAGGAGAAACCTTGAAAAAATAAAAGAATAGTTAGGATTTTGGTAAAAGACAAATTTCATATCGTAATTTCAAAATTTAGGATTTTTATGCTAAAAAATGAGACTTGTAACTTGTAAGGGTTCTTTCATTGTACTCATTTTTTGTGATTAATACAAAGTGTAGTTACCCAAAAGTTATGTTGATATATAGCCCAAATTAATTTATAAAAAAAATTAGTTAAACTTTTTTTAATTTATATATAAGATATGTTGCAAAGATTTCTTTAACAAATCATATACAATCTGCGATAAATCTCATAAACGTAGAATTTGAAATATTTTTTTTATCTTTCTTTGTATATTCTCTTTCCACAATTAGTAGCCGTCATTGTTCTATCACCATACCGATATTATAAACAACCATAACCACCACCAGAAGTCCAGAACCACCACTTCTTCACCGTAACATTGCAAACATCATTCCCATACAAAAAGGAAGAAAAAAACTATTTTTAAAAAAAAAAATTGAGTTTTTTGAGGGGGCCATGGCCCCTGCCCGCCCCTGTAATTACCCATCACGTATCCGATGTGGAGACTCTTAACATTAATTAGCTTTTGTTTGAAAAATTTCAAAACATAAGGTTTGCATAATCTTTTTTGACTTTTGGCAAACTTTTACTTGTTTGATTTTGTTTTTATTAAGGGGAATTGAACACAAACCAGGGAAGTGAAAGTTGATATAGCTAACCAATTGGACTGCCGTGAAACATACTTAAATTATTCCAAAAAAATTAAAAAAAATTGATTTTGCAAAAAACATCTTTTTGCCTCACAAAAACTAGAAAGATGTTGCTCCTGTAGCTGAAAACCAAAAGTTCTGGAGTAAATGTGTAAACGCATCTTACACTCTTTTTTTTTTTTTTTTAGGTAAATGCAAATATTATTACTAATAACGAAAAGAAAAATGGCTACAATCAGTCATTGAGGGATCTCAAGCCTCAACGTAATGTAAACAAGAAATGGGGGAGGAGAGGGGTTGTCACTCGAAGGTGTCATTACAAGAGGGGATAAAATCATAGAGAACTCTATAAGATGTTGTTTTGATTCTTGCAATGACCTCATTTGCCGGAAAGCTTGTGTCTTCAAAGAGCAACGTGTTTCTTGCCCTCCAAATCTCATAGACCACTATGCAAAAAGTAAGCAAAATAGCTTTGGCTCGGATGCTTGTCCCGCGGTGATCTTTCTTAATCCATTTAAGGGAGCTTTCGACAGTTGTCATTTCTCTTCTAATGCCCAACCAATCTTTTATGCTCCTCCAAATCAAGCTTGTGTAGGCGCAAGTAAAGAAGAGATGTTCCCTTGTTTCATTATCTTGCTTGCAGAACCCGCAAGACTTATCCTCCAAATTGAGATATGAAAGAGTGTCCTTTGTAGCTAACCGCTTTCTGCAATTTAGCCACATAGTGAAAGAGAATTTGGGAGGAATGAAGCCTTTCCAAATTTGTGACATCCAAGGCTTTTTAACTTGCGGAGTGCGCAAGATATCATACACGAGGCTGGAATCAAATTTTCCGTTGGTACAACACTTTGTAAAGTCATCAATCGCATCACCATGGCTACCAAAGATAGAAACAAATTTGTCGCGGATCCCACAAATCCTTTTGAATAAGGGGGAGTCCCTAAGACGTACCTCATAGTTCCAAATTGTTATACCTCTCAAGTAGTGGCTATTTATCCATTGGACCCATAGAGAATCTGCATCCGTGTGAGTTTGCCAAATAGTCCTGGATAGCAAGGCATGATTCCATTCCTTGATGTTCATTAGACCCAAGCCTCCTTCAGATTGAGGCAAGCAAATGACATCCCAAGCGACTCTTGGTGGTTTCCCTCCCCATAAGAACTGAATACAAGCAGACCGTACCTTGTTGATAATAGTGGCCGGGATAGGAAGTGCACGGAACCAAAAGCTCTCGACCCTCGACAACCGACCTGATTAGTTTCAGCTTACCCGCATAAGAAAGAGTGTGATGCCCCCATTTCTGAATGTAATTCGAAATTGCGCTAGTGAATGGAGCAAATTGGTCCACCGAGACTGAAATTGGGGACAAAGGGATCCCCAAGTATCGTACCGGAAAGCTACCAATGGCGAATCCCACTCTGGACAATATCAAGTCACGAACTGTAATATGCATTCCCGCTAAGTAGACAGAGGATTTAGACTGGTTAAGAGTTAGCCCTGAGACAACCTCCAACTCTTTCAGACAATTCATAAGAATCCCAACTGAAGATATATCTCCTTTGGCAAAGAGCATGAGGTCGTCCGCAAATGCAAGATGAGTAATGCCCAATCTCTTGCACTTTGGAAAATATGAGAAAGCTCTTGCCTCCGCCTTCATTTTAAGCAGCCTTGAGAGGTATTCCATGCACAAGATAAAGAGAGTAGGGGACATATGATCACCTTGTCTTAGGTCGCGCTTACCTTTGAAGTATCCATGTAGCTCACCGTTGATAGAAAGGGAGAAGGAGGTTGAGCTAACACATTCCATGATCCAAGTTATAAATCTGTCTGGAAATTTTAGACTTCTTAGTACCAATTCAAGGAAACTCCAAGAGACTGTATCAAATGCTTTCCGGAGGTCCACCATAAGCATACATCTTGGTGAGACTCTGCCTCTATTAAAACCTCTCACAAGCTCCTGTGCCACATATACGTTGTCCATCATGTTTCTTCCCTTCACAAAAGCCCCTTGGGATTTGTCAATGAGAGAAGGAAGGATCAATGTCATTCTGTTAGCTAGAATCTTTGTGATGATCTTATAGACCACATTAGTCAATCCGATGGGCCTAAAATCATTTACCTTACGATCATGATCAGTCTTCGGTAGTAGGGTAATGATGGTATGATTCACCTGCTTCAAAAGAACTCCAGTAGAGAAGAACTCTTGGACACTTCTTACAACATCATGGCCCACATCTCTCCATCTATTCTTGAAGAAGGCATCCGAATAACCATCTGGTCCAGGAGCCTTGTCATTGCCTATATCAGAAAGAGTTTCCCAAATCTTCTTTGGGGTGATGAAATGCAAAAGCTGTAATCTCTCCTCTTCACTTAGCTTCGGGCCATAGTTGAACACTTCAGGATCGAAGTTGGTAGTGGATCGGGATGCACCTAATAGATCCTTGTAAAATTCAACAAGCAACTTCCTAACTTCTCCTGGTGATGTAGTGATAGTACCATTGGATTTAACAAGAATGTTGATAGAGTTCCTGACATTACTCCTCTTGATCAGGCTATGAAAGTATTTGGAGCATCTATCACTTCCAATCAAGTGTTTCTGCCTTGACTTCTGCCTTATGAAGTGTCTTTCTACTTCCAGTAAGGTGTTTGCTCTAGCTCTTGAGGACTTGACCTTGGCTTTTAGCTCCTCATCAAAGGGATTTTCCATGTGTGCATTGATAGCCTCCTTAAATTCCATGTTTGCCCCTTTTGCTCTTTGTTCAATACCCCCAAAGTTACTTATGTTCAATGCCCTCAATGGTTGCTTCAAGGCTTTCAATTTTGAGGCAAGGACGAATTGAGCAGTTCCCAATATGTCTTGTCTCCAACATGAAGTCATTATGTCCTCGAAGGCTGGGTGAGAAAGCCACATATTCATGAACTTGAAAGGACGTTTCCCAACATTATAGGATGCAATAACCGTGGCTATCACAGGACAGTGGTCCGAGACAGGTTCCATAGGCAAGTAATTGGCCGTGCATTCCAAGGTCAAATCACTCCAATTTTGATTCATCAACACTCTATCAAGCTTGGACCAAATCGAACCATTTGTCCAAGTGTAGAAGGAACCGGAAGAAGGAGTGTCTTCTAGTCCATGAGTATTCCTGAAATCTCCAAGATCCCTAAGTGCATAAGGCGTGAGAGGAGGACCTCCCGCCTTATCATGTGGGTAGCAATAAGTGTTGAAATCTCCCATAATCATCCAAGGCATAGTGATTCCAATGCCCAAGTGAGTAAGGTGATGTCAAAGCTTCCTTCTATCTGAGATGTTATAAACTGGGTACACAAAGGTGACAAGGTAGGACACTTGTGTAATATTGCAACTTGCCTGTACATGGATATGCTGAGAGTCAATTCCAAGCACTGTGCAACAGACCCTGGAGGGATCCCATAGTAATAGCATTCTTCCGCCAGTAATGAATTCCAAATTGGAGCAAAAGTTCCAACCTTTGAATCTTAGAGTAGAGAAAGACTCTGTCCTTGCCCGAGATAGTTTAGTTTCCAATAGACAAATCATAGCCGCATCATGCTGTTTCGCGATACTACACACTAGAGCTTGCGTGGCTGCCCTATCCCTTTGTCCGCAAAGACCACGGACATTCCAACAAAGTATTTTCATTAGGAAACAAAGGAGGTTTTGTTAGCACTTCCGCGCTTTGCTGCCTTCGCCTTTCCACTGCCTTTCGGCACATACTTTTTTGACAAAACTTCTTTCCATCCATCTTCTTTGTTGCTGGGAGCCATAAATTGTGGTTCAGCCAAGCTATGTTCCCCGCGTTCAAAGTTAACGTTACGTGACACAAGTTGAGCCTTTTCCGTAGCACCCTTGTATGTTTCTCCATCCAAAGAAGGTGGCGGGTTCATAGGCACCTCAGAATCAGAATGTTTTGACTCAGAACTCATCCTAACATGTTGTGTACTGCCATGGTGAGAATTAGGCAGTGAGGAACTTGCTTGAGTTTCCCGCAACCTTGATGGGCCAGAATGACCCAAAACCGGAGGACCTGCGGCATGCGGTGCTTCTCCCAAACTTCCGGTACCAGGAGGTAATGTGTGCTCACTTTCTTCAATGTCCATCAAGTTATCAGCATCTGCGGGATGTTGAGAAGTTGGTGGATGAGGGGGAGGAGGGTTGGTTCCACCCGTACCTCTGTTGACCTTCAAACAAGTAGAATCTTCCTTATTGTTAGGGGTACCTCGATGTGCGGGTTTTGGAGCTTCTTCATTGTTGACATCATCCCTCAGCTTCCTACACTTCAAGTGGTTGTGTCCAAAAGCCGCGCAATGATAGCAAAAGTCCGGGTAATTCTCATAATTTACCCTTTGAGTATACCTTCTGTTATCGGGGAGTTTGACGACAAAATCCATTATTGGCTCCTTACTGACATCCACTTCCACTAGAACTCTTGCATAGTTCATTTTTTACCTTTCCTTAGTATATTGGTCCGTGTAAAGAGGCCTTCCTACACGTGAAGCAATCTTACTAAGGCCCGTAGCACTCCAAATAGAAAGGGGAATGTCCGGAAAAGTGACCCAAATAGGAATGTCCAAGAATAAATCATCCGTTATTAGAATTCCTTTATTGATATCCTTGAGCATCATAGTTTTCCCGTAGACCATATAAGGGCCTCCGTGAAGTACATTAGTGCGATCTTCCTCCGTCATGAATTTGAACACCGTCCAGCCTTTGCCATATGGTATAATACGACATTTAACTCCCCATCATTTCACAATGGTATTCAATGCTTCTCTTCCCGGGAAAGGACCCGTGAAGCAACCAATTAGGCAATAGCCCCATGTTTCTATGAATGGAACTTCATCCTCAGCTTCTATATCTACTTCCGCTCCTTGTTGTTCAATAAATTGTAACTTCATACCTTTTGCCTCAATCCTAGTTCCCGCAAAGACTCCAGCATAAGTCTTCTTGGGAGGGATGGTACATTTGCCATGATTTGGGGGAAGATTGCTATGGGATGTAGCCGCGGTAGGAATTTGATGTTGTTTAGAAGGTGCATTAGTGTGTAAATCATTGGGAGGTATTTCTGGAGGTATAGGCAGAGGGGGATGGGTAGAAGGAATTGAGCTTGGGCCCGCGATAGGTGAGAGGATTCGCGTGCCATTTGGGAGGGTAGGGAATTTGTGTTGGGTTTCAGGAGGAATAGAAGGAAGGGAAGATAGAAGGGGTGAGTTGTTGTGTATTTCAGAGAGTAGTGAAGGGGTATTAGAGGAGAGAGGGGGTATGTTCAAGACATTACTCGTACCCAAGGAAGAATTAAAGACGAAAGGTTTATTGTGGTTCTTGAGATTGACTCCACTAAGCAAACTAGCTAAAGTAGGGAAGGCTTCATTAGTGACACTTAAAGAAATCTGGGGTTGTTGTCTTAATACACGAGAGGACTCTTTGGATCCCGCGTCATTCAAGTCTGACCCCTCGGCTCCCGCGTTATTAATGATCAATGAGTTCCTAGGCTCCTTGGAAATAGAATTTTCTTTGTTCCTCACAACTGACTTGACACCTTGTATAACGGGAATAGTCAATGACTCATGGTTATCCACCTGACCCGTCTTGGAAATTTGACCATCATAAAGACCCGTGCTAGCAAGTGAATCGTTGGTACCCGCAGCATTAATGTGCGACGCCTCGGCACCCTCAATAATAACGTTAGGATCCTTGGGGATAGAAATCCCTTCGTGTCCCACATCTGACCTTGAACCTAGCATAAAGTGCATATTCCTAGTTTCATTGTTATCCGCCTGACCCGCCTTATCTTTCTGACCCATGCCCCGACCCGGAATGGGAGGAGTCACATCGTTTCCCGGGGCATTAAAGTTTGTTCTCTTGGCACCCGCGTCAAACTTCTGGGGGATAGGAGTACCTTCAATGCTATCAACTGACTTTGATTCATACAAGACGTGATTAGTCTTGGACCCATGGACACCTGCCCGACCCGTCATGAGCTTCTGACCCGCGCCCAGACCCGGCTTTGGCCCGAGTATGCCATCGTGCCTTGTTTCATCAATTGCAATGCCTGGCCCAGATTGTAACCCTTTTCCGGCTAACCTGAGTAAATTACCAGGTAGAGTCGGGGTACTAATGTTTGAGTGATTGTCCTGCTCTTCCGAAATGATCCCGTTATCAACTA
Organism: Przewalskia tangutica; assembly: GCA_029844215.1. Lineage (NCBI taxonomy): Eukaryota > Viridiplantae > Streptophyta > Magnoliopsida > Solanales > Solanaceae > Przewalskia > Przewalskia tangutica. The sequence goes on from CM056718.1 coordinate 115,672,673, forward strand.
GTTGGCCCGTGGAATGATCGACCACCATAGTAGCATTAGGGGTGTCAATGGCTATCGGTAAAAGACCCTGCCTGCCGGAAGTTCCGCCTTCAAATTCACTTATATCCAAGCTTTCAATTTCTATATTTTTGCCCCATTCATGTATCCTTTGTAGCATAGAATCGTCTACTACATTTTCTAATGGAAAGCGTGAGTCTGGCGTGACATGAACCAACACATAAGGGTCCGAGATTGCCGGAATAAGATTTTCCTCGGCAATTGTTGGACTGCCGCCACTCTTTTTTTTCTTCCTTGTTCTAGCTTTAGCCGAACTGCCTGAACCTCCTGAATCATTGCTAGAACGTGTGTAACGTTTAGACTTCTTCATATTGTGAACAATAACAATTAAACCATTGTGAAATAAACGAAAATCTTAGGGGGGGGGGGGGGGAAGAAGAGGAAAAACCGAAGGAGCAACTAAGGGGAAACGTTGAGAGCGTTTTCTTAGTGAGAGAAAATTCTCTCTAACTCCTAGGACTTATAAATCAACGCATCTTACACTCTTCATAATAAACTTCATTTGTAATATTTAACGACCCAGCTTTTTAGTTAAAAGGTTTTACATCTACATATACATTTTTTGTTTAATAGCCTACAAGACTTAAAAGTTGAATTGGATAACAAAGATGTTGACTTTAATGATATATATTATTGAAATGGATAAACGAACATAAAAAGTTTAGAAGTTGAATTGATATATATTATTGATAGGGAATAAGTGTTATACCCCGTATTTCCAGAGTATGTACGTGAGCGCGTACGTATTATAATTTGAGCCTTAAAGTTGGCTAGTTTCGAAATTTGTACACAACACCCGATTAGAGTCGTTTTTCGTGAAAGCGTTTCCTGACTTTCGTAGGAAAATTCGGCTATGTCATTTATAATTTTTGCGGATTTTTAGAGAGGCGAAACATTTTGGACCAACGAGAGGCGACACTTGTCACCCTCTAATTGGAAGAAGGAGTGGACGGACGAAATGGGAGAGTTGGCACGTTTTTGTGCATTGTTTTGGTCAAGGAGTTGGTAGGATATTTTGGGTAGATGGATAAGGTTGCACATGGCTTAATCTTGACCTTACACTGCCTAACACTTGGATGGATCTTGGCTATTGGTTGGCCTTCACTTGACCTATAAATACCTCTAGTTGAAGACTTTCTTCATCCAAAACTTGAGCAATCTAACTAAGTCTCAAAATACTCCCTCTCCTCGAGCTTTATCCACCACACCTCCCCTTTGAGAGCCATGGCGAGAGCCACCTCCTCCACTTTGTGGTGTTTTGCCGTGGGGTACCCCACTAGCCTAGTTGTCTCGTATAAATACCCCTTTTTGTGGTATAGAAATACTCTCCAAGTATTGTTATAATGCCCAAATACCTTGGCCCAAATACCTTGTAGTATTCCCGAGTTACACTTTTACAAAAGCCGAGAAAATACTATTATACTTCCTCGATCCAAAAACGAAACCCTAAGTAAATCTTCACCGTAGTTGAAGTCATAAGTAGAAGTTGGTTAGAACTTCTAAGGGTTGGTTGGAGCAGTTGGGCGCCGGAGTAGGAGCTAAGCGTTGTTCGGGATCGACATATAAACTCGGATAATTTTGGGCTTTAGGGTAAACATTCTTGACTTACATTGTAATTGGAAATTACATGTTGTAGGAGTATATAGTTAAGTATACTATATATAGAACTGAACATAGTTGTAAGGCAATGTCTTTTGACTTAAGCTGAATAATACTTACGGATGTCTTGCGACTTAAGCTGAATTTAAAGAGAAGCTGATCGTAATTACATAGGGGTGTATTACAGTAGACTTGTGTAACATTCTTGTGTAGTAGAATTGTACACGTCAGGTTAGGCGTGTTAACCCCAGTTGGCTTGGTAGCGGCCTCGATAGAGGAGGAGATTTCTGTCATTGCGGGGAGGTCTTCTTGAATTTTACGTAGAATATTCTACGTCGGGATCTAAAGATATTAATAGGCGCTTTGTGGCCTCTATAGGTTGTAGTACTACGTGTGGAGTGATCTGCTTGGTGAGAGTGTGGCCAAGCGGTTTGAGTACTTGGAGCGTTTTGCTATTAGTCGATAATCGTCGCGAGGTATGTGAACCTCTTCCTATCTGTTCTAGCATGATATGTGTATAACTATGTAGTACGGTGAGCGTACATATGTTTAATGTATTTGATTGGTTTGAAACATAAAGTGTTATAACGGCTTTATGGGAAGTTGGTTATATGACTTTATGTAGGTAAGAAAGTACTTGTGGTCTTTAAGAGGTAAGATTTGAACTATAATCGTTTGGTTATGTGATAATAAAGAACTTGAAGTATTTCAAAAGATTTTTGAATCATTTTGAGAGAAGAAGTAATACTTGGTTTTGGAAACTTAAGAGTTATACTAGCTTTATGGGAAGTTAGGTATAACGGCTTAAAAATGTTTTCTTGATTTGGAAATCGAATGTGTATCGACAAACCAACTGCGGCGTTAATAAAAGGAAATGTTTTGGGACAGATTTAGTATTATTAAAACCAGAGAAACTTCCATCTGCATAGAAGCTAAGATGAGACAAAATGACATTTCCTAGATCATGGTGCTTAATAAGATTGATTATAAACAAGAATAACCTACTCACTTATAAGACATAGGTTTCTCAAAGCGTTTAAAGGAGAATTATGTTTTAAAGGATTTAAAACTATGAACTCTGAAACCTTTTTCTAAAATGAGAAACTTGAGCATTGAAATTAGGCAAACTTGAGCGTTTGGAAAATAAGGTTGTTACTTGATTTTACAAAGGAAAGCATTTTGGTTTACTTAACAATGTTAGTCACTCAAATTTTATACTACGGGTATCGGGTGACCTTTGTAAAAGAAATGGATCTTAAAAGGAATTTAACGGACGTAGTACTTTAAGGTTAAAATCGGACTTTGACATAAAATGAAAGTACCTTGAGTCGTGTGTAACTTGCTTATGCTTGTTGTTATGAAACTTGACCATGTTACGTGTGATAGCCTTGTTGTGCAAGTCTTGTGTTCTACTCGACTCTACGGTTCATCCGAATGTATTTCACTTGATTCTGGGTCATCCGAATGTATTTCACTTGATTAGGGTCATCCGAATGTATTTCACTTGATTACCGGGTCATCCGAATGTATTTCACTTGATTAGGTTCATCAGGAATGTATTTCACTTGATTACCGGTTCATCAGGAATGTATTTCACTCGACTCTGGTTCATCAGGAATGTATATCACTTGACTACGGTTCATCGAATGTATTTCACCGACTCTGGTTCATCCGGAATGTATTCCACGTTTCTATATTGGGTCCATAAGATGGGCGAGACATTATCGTATCACATGATTTGCACCTAGGCTGGCGGTGAGGAAGAAGTTCCACGGGCGTGAGGATGACTTTGAGGCGTGAGTCACGACTTGACATATTTGCTTCTATGTTGTGAGCGTAGTTTGGTTATCATACATGTCTCTGCTTTATATAGACTATTATGATTTCATTTCTGATATTTCTGATTTCACATACTTGGTACTGTTATCTTGACCTCCTTGAAGTGCGTTCATCTGCAGTAAAAGGTACATCGGTGTCGATCCGCTTTTAGGATCACCTTTCGTATTGGGAAGCTCAGTTCCTTCGGAGGCTTATCTTTTGGTATGTTACCACAGTCAGTAGATTCTTATACATTCGGGGTATGGCGGGGCCCTGTCCGTCATATTATTGTAAAAATCTTAGAGTGCATGCTTTGTTGTGGCGGGGTTTGTAAAAAGGATAAGCTGTTCAATATTTATGTATATATGATGAAAAGCTGTTTTGGTTGGCTTTGTTTATTTATCTTTTCTCTTAATTCATGTTCATGTTTTTATTTCCGCTGATTTTCTCTGATGTTGTATCACTAGGGTGCCCGGGGTAAGGCACCAGTCACGGGCCCGGGTTCGGGTCGTGACAAAAGTGGTATCAGAGCAGTTAGTCCTCGGAAAGTGTCTACAGACCGTGCCTAGTAGATTCTTGATTATCGGTGTGTTGTGCACCACATCTATAATCAGGAGGTGCGAGACATTTAGGATTGGTTTCCATTCTTCTCATTACGAGATCGTGCCTTAGAGGTGTGATAAATTGGACCCTCCGACGTATTCCTTTCCTTTACCGTTATGCCTCGCGTAAAACAACGAGCCCGGATGGGCAAAGCGCGATCGAGGCTGTTAGTGAGATCTGAGAGAAATGCGAGCGCGAGCGGTCGATACGAGCGATACTTCGGCCCGGGTTTCGCGACGCCGCCCGGCCAGCGAGTTTAGAGCCGCGGCGGTGGGCTGCGAGACTCTGATACACGAGCCTCCGTCCCGGCACAGGCGATGAGATAAGTACAAGGAGATGGCGATTCTGCGGCGAGTCGTGGCAGATATGAGATAAGGCCGAATCACGTGATTCCGGCCCAGCGGCACCGTAGTTCACCCCGGCGAGCGATTTGAGGCTACGGGACTTCTGAGTTGTAGCCCTCCGGTGTTCTATGGATCGAGAGGCGAGGCGACCCTCGGGAGTTTATCAAGCGACTCTGACGGATCGTGAGTGATCGAGCCTCGAGGCGAGTCGGTGGTATTGGGTTCGCATCACCGCGTGATCTGCGATTGGTAGTTTGATTCGTGGGGCTGTCACTGGAAGAGCATGCACTTCCAGCGTTTGGGACGAGTTCTCGAGGCATTTCTTGCACATTTCTTGCCTCCACGGATGAGAGGGCTCGGGCCGGCAGATTTTTGGCGTTGAGGCGGGGCGGGCGGGCGGTTAGAAGTACAATGTGAGTTCGACTCATTAGCTCGGTATGTTCCAGCGTAATGGCGGATATGGAGGGCAGTACACCGCTACGTCACCGTGGGCGATTACTTAGCGAGGCTTATGCGGTGTAGCTCTTGGCCGGGCATGGACATTGCCGCGTGCAAGCTCATGCACTAGGATGTGAGGCACGGAGAGGTCGACGGAATGGCCGAGATCGGCGAGAAGGGCGAGCAGCGAGGTCCTTTGGTAACTTTCGAGGCGGACCGCCTCGGCCGATCTAGTTATGTACCTCCGCCCGATGAGTGGTCCTCCGCGATCTTGGTCGTTCGGGGTATTCGGGGCTGGTCGAGCTCCGGGCTTCGTTCACGAGTTTACGTGAGTGCTAGCTTGGCGAGATTCATGTCCCACCGGTGTGCGATGTGGCAAATATCATCCGAAATGTCGTCTTTTTGGTGCTTGTTTCACTGCGGTATCGAGGGCCATATGAAGCGTGCTTATAGGAGAGTATGCCGGCAGCTTGGCGTAACTAGGATCGATGGCGGGTTCATCGCCCTACGATTATCGCCTGCGAGTGACTTATGATTAGAGTGGAAGCGGTAGCTTCGTGTATATCCTTAACCATCTAGAGGCTTGTATGTTTTGATGTTATGTTAATGTGTTAAGTGTTATGTTCGGATAGCTTTGTGCTAAAATGTGATTTAGGAACCAGTTGGGGAAAAAGGGTAAGCACAGGGTGAGAAAATGATGAACCTTAGAATATTACAGTTGAGACCTTAGATGTAAGCCGTCTTGAGTACAAGATTTTGCGAGTGATCCTTGTCGAGTGCATTTTATGCCTAGAATATATTGTGTGATAAGTCTGCAGGTTGGGTAAATGAAAGTGGTATCTTTCATGATGTGATTTAGCAAGGTTGTTCGGATCGAAAGCGAGAAGTCGGCGTGTGAGGCTCGGGTTGAGGGCGTGTTGCGTGTCAACCCGTGGCCGGAATGAGGTGGGGTCAGCTCTGGGTGGTCACTTGCGGTAAGTCACGAGGATGCTAGGCCCAAGTTTAGATGACCATCGTATGAGTTCGTGGATATGTTCGACTGAGCGGATCGTGAAGGCGGAAGTGGCCTTAAGGAAGATTGAGGCTAGTAAGATAACCAAGTTGGAGGTGGTGACTCGAGGTTTGGAGAAGCTGAGCGATGATCAAGTGTGGTGCATTATCTTGGAAGAGTTCAAGAGTTCGAGAAGAGTACGACGAGTAAGGGTAGAGCGAGCATGTATTGCGAGCATAGATATGATCATTTCTTGTAAAGGGAGAAGGTCACGAAGGATGTATATTTTAGACCTCGGGAATCGCATGCGATCGGTACCATTTGTTGGGTCGCGGGTGACACTAGAACCTCGCGGCAAAGTGACAAAGGTTTGTGATGTTAGAGTGTTTCCTCGTGGACTTGGATATAAGTATTTACGTGCGTGTGTTGTTTAAGTGGCGGATTGTGGCGTTGGCAACTTATTAGAAGAACTTTATCGTTATCCGTCTTGAGAAGGAACATTCGGGCGAATGTTTCTAAGGAGAGGAGAATGTTATACCGTATTTCCAGTATATGCGTGGCGCGTCGTATTATAATTTGAGCCTTAAAGTTGGCTAGTTTGAAATTTGTACACAACACCCGATTAGAGTCGTTTTTAAATGAAAGCGTTTCCACGACTTTCGTAGGGAAAATTCCGGCTATGTCATTTATAATTTTTGCGGATTTTTCCGAGAGGCGAAACATTTTGGACCAACGAGAGGCGACACTTGTCACCCTCAATTGGAAGAGTGGGACGGACGAAATGGGAGAGTTGCACGTTTTTGTGCATTGTTTTTGGTCAAGGAGTTGGTAGGATATTTTGGGTAGATGGATAAGGTTGCACATGGCTTAATCTTGACCTTACACTTGCCTAACACTTGGATGGATCTTGGCTATTGGTTGGCCTTCACTTGACCTATAAATACCCCTCTAGTTGAAGACTTTCTTCATCCAAAAACTTGAGCAATCTAACTAAGTCTCAAAATACTCCCTCTCCCTTGAGCTTTCGTCCACCACTCCCCCCTCCCCCTTTGAGAGCCCTTGGCCGAGAGCCACCTCCCTCCCCTTTGTGGTGTTTTGCCGTGGGGTACCCCCCCCCCTAGCCTAGTTGTCTCGTATAAATACCCCTTTTTTTTGTGGTATAGAAATACTCTCCAAGTATTGTTATAATGCCCAAATACCTTGGCCCAAATACCTTGTAGTATTCCCAAGGTTACACTTTTATAAAAGCCGGAAAATACTATTATACTTCCTCGATCCACAAAACGAAACCTAAGTAAATCTTCACCCGTAGTTGAAGTCATAAGTAGAAGTTGGTTAGAACTTCTAAGGGTTGGTTGGAGCAGTTGGAGCGCCGGAGTAGGAGCTAAACGTTGTTCGGGATCGACATATAAACTCGGATAATTTTGGGCTTACCGAGGTAAACATTCTTGACCTTACATTTGTAATTGGAAATTACATGTTGTAGGAGTATATAGTTAAGTATACTATATATAGAATGAACATAGTTGTGCGGCAATGTCTTTTGACTTAAGCTCGAATAATACTTACGGCAATGTCTTGCGACTTAAGCTGAATTTAAAGAAAGAAGCGAGCGTAATTACATGGGTGTATTCTGATGAGACTTGTGTAACATTCTTGTGTAGTAGAATTGTACACGTCAGGTTAGGCGTGTTAACCCCACTGGTTGGCTTGGTAGCGGCCTCGATAGAGAGAGGAGATTTCTGTTGTTGCGGGGAAGGTCTTTGCGAATTTTTACGTAGAATATTCTACGTCGGGATCTAAAGATATTAATAGGCGCCTTTGTGGCCTCTATAGGTTGTAGTACTACGTGTGGGTGATCGCTTGGCGAGAGTGTAGCCAAGCGGTTTGAGGTACTTGGAGCGTTTTGCTATTAGTCGATAATCGTCGCGAGGTATGTGAACCTCTTCCTATCTGTTCTAGCATGATATGTGTATAACTATGTAGTACGGTAGACGTCATATGTTTAATGTATTTGATTGGTTTGAAACATAAAGTGTTATAACGGCTTTATGGGAAGTTGGTTATAACGACTTTATGTAGGTAAGAAAGTACTTGTGGTCTTTAAGAGGTAAGCGATTTGAACTATAAGCTTGGCTATGTGATAATAAAGAACTTGAAGTATTTCAAAAGATTTTGAATCATTTTGAGAAGAAGTAATACTTGGTTTTGGAAACTAAAGAGTTATACTAGCTTTATGGGAAGTTAGGTATAACGGCTTAAAAATGTTTTACTGATTTCGGAAATCAGAATGTGTATCGACAAACCACTGCAGCGTTAATAAAAGGAAATGTTTTGGACAGATTTAGTATTATTAAAACCAGTAGAAACTTCCATCCGCAGAAGCTAAGATGAGACAAAATGACATTTCTAGATCATGGCTGCTTAATAAGATTGATTATAAACAAGAATAACCTACTCACTTATAAGACATAGGTTTCTCAAAACGTTTAAAGGAGAATTATGTTTTAAAGGATTTAAAACTATGAACTACGAAACCTTTTTCTAAAATGAGAAACTTGAGCATTTGGAAATTAGGCAAACTTGAGCGTTTGGAAAATAAGGTTGTTACTTGATTTTACAAAGGAAAGCATTTTGGTTTACTTAACAATGTTAGTCACTCAAATTTTATACTACGGTATCGGGTGACCTTTGTAAAAGAAATGGATCTTAAAAGGAATTTAACGGACGTAGTACTTTAAGGTTAAAATCGGACTTTGACATAAAATGAAAGTACCTTGAGTCGTGTGTAACTTGCTTATGCTTGTTGTTATGAAACTTGACCATGTTACGTGTGATAGCCTTGTTGTGCAAGTCTTGTGTTCTACTCGACTACCGGTTCATCAGGAATGTATTTCACTTGATTCTGGGTCATCCGGAATGTATTTCACTTGATTACTGGGTCATCAGGAATGTATTTCACTTGATTACCGGTTCATCAGGAATGTATTTCACTTGATTACGGTTCATCCGGAATGTATTTCACTCGACTACGGTTCATCCAGGAATGTATATCACTTGACTACTGGTTCATCAGGGAATGTATTCACACTACGACATCAATGTTCGTTCAGGATTCCACACGTTTCTATATTGGGTCCATAAGATGGGCGAGACACGTATCGTATCACATGATTTGCACCTAGGCTGGCCGGTGAGGAAGAAGTTCCACGGCGTGAGGATGACTTTGAGGCGTGAGTCACGACTTGACATGGCCGCTTACATGTTGTGAGTAGTTTGGTTATCATACATGTCTCCTGCTTTATATAGACTATTATGATTTCATTTACGTATTTCTGATTTCACATACTTGGTACTGTTATCTGACCTCCTTGAAGTGCGTTCATCTGCATGAGTAAAAGGTACATCGGTATCGATCCACTTTTAGGATCACCTTTGCGTATTGGAAGCTCCGTTCCTTGAGGCTTATCTTTTGGTATGTTACCACAGTGCAGATTCTTATACATTCGGGGTATGGCGAGCCACTGTCGTCATAGCCTTGTAAAAATCTTAGAAGTGCATGCCTTTGTTGTGGGCAGGGTTTGTAAAAAGGATAACTGTTCGAGTATTTATGTATATATGATGAAGGCAACTGTTTTGGTTGGCCTGTTTATTTATCTTTTCTCTTAATTCATGTTCATGTTTTTATTTCCGCTGATTTTCTCTGATGTTGTATCACTAGGGTGCCCGGGGTAAGGCACCAGTCACGGGCCCGGGTTCGGGTCGTGACAATAAGTTTATTTTTAAACTTCATTTGAATATTATATTAAAGAAATTCATTATTTACCAGTACTTAATTATTTTTCGGGTGGATATTTAAATTAGTAATTGCTAGTAGTATTAGTTTAAAGAATAAATTCTACTTTGCCCCTTAACATTTAAGGATTTGGAAATAATATCCTCTCCACATGTAACATGTTGAACGGAAATAGTATCCCCCTTGTGTAATATTTTCCTCTGATTTTTTTTAATAAAGATATTTTTTTTCTAAAACTAATAAAATACGAAAATATATCTCTTATTTACTAGATATAAGCTGCGATCTTTGCATAAACATGAGCACTCCAATAAGACGCGAATCGATTTCATCATACAACCAAGCATTTCTTCCATAACCTTTAATTGGATACTTTCTAAATGATTCTCATGTTATGCACAATTCTCTCTAAATAATTAGAGAATACAACATCAAATGCTAATCTTGTAAAGGTTAAAAGCTTCGAAATTAAAGTTATGGAAAACAACAAAAGGTGGAAAAGACGAGGGGGAAGAAGTACTCTAATAAGTTGTTGGAAATTTATTAACGTAAAATAAAGTTAATCTTATTATTTATGACTCGAACAATTGGGGTTCCGCACGTCGGAAACGTCGTTTTCACACATGTGCACATGTTGGACTAAGGATCGTAATTTTTCTTAGTGAAAGAGATATTGGTACGTATACGTAATGTTTGTGTTACACCCCGGAATTCCAGGATATGTTTATAAGAACGTACGTAAGAACTAAAAAATGTTAAGATTTGAGACGAGTAAAAATTTATCGGAATTATGAAATTTGTCGGAAAACGAAATATTGCGACGAACGGGAGAGCGACACGTGTCACCCCCACCCCTTAGTGGTCTTGGACGAAATTGACATGGTTAAAATGGTCATTTGACCATAATTTAAATGACCAAATCTTGCAAAGACAAAGAGTTTGACATTGTTGACTTGTCAAAATGCCACTTGGCTTGATCCTTGTGAAAAGCATCCAAATCACCCATTTGTTCTAATCTTGACCCTCCATATATTTATATAAGCTTCCTAGTGCAAGACAAGGCTCTACACTTAGTTAAATTTTCAAGAAAATTGGATGAACATGGAGGGGTGCTCTCGGCCAAGCTAGGGTTTCAAAGGAATTTTTTTTAATTGTTGCCCAATAATCTCCCCACTTTAAACCAAGGTACCTAAGGGTATTGTAAGTGTATCTCAATAGAAAGATCCCGGAAAAATGGTGTTTTCGTATTAGTCGCAAGGCGGAAACTAAAGGAGTTCTTCAACTTTGAAGTTGGAACTTGAAGATGAGTTCATCATAAGCTTCTAAGGGTTGCTTGGAGTGGATTGGAATGTCAAAAAGAGGCGCTAAAGTTGCTAAGGATCGACTTGTAATCTTGGATCATATTCGGGCTAAATGAGGTATAATCTTCGTCTTACTTTTGTAATTGAAGATTCCATGTTATTATAAGTTAGAAATGATCATGTGATATGTGTTATGAAGATTGATAAGTGTTATGGAAATTTGGAAGCTCAAATCCGAAAATGACATGTTAAGCCATTTGAAATTGAAATACAATTTGATCGATAATTAGAATCGTCGCATGTTTACCTACTTGAGAATTGTAGTAGTTATAATCAATTGTGGCTAGATAACATGTTATATTAAACCACTTGGATTGAAAAGGGATTGGAAACGAATTTGTATTGTTGTCCCTATTTTGTCGAATGGACATTATATGTTGGCTAGTTTGATATTTTTGTGGGGCAGAATTTTACACGTCTTGATTAAGCGTGTAATCCCCTATTGTTAACTACTTTGTTGAGCCTTAAATGTGGCGTGTTTGGTTATTTAATTTGGCCTTGAAAAAGGTGGCAAAGTATGTAGAAACAAAGGAAGTGATGTCCGATTTTCCGTAGAATTTAGTGACTTTGCACTTGGAATATTTTACGTTTGAAGTAAGAAGTTAATAGACGTACTATGGTCATTATAGGTTGACATACTACGTACGGCGTATTGGACTTAGCAAGTGGATGGAACCGAAGAGGTATGTGGAACTTTCTTATCTCTTGAGCATGAATAAGTTGTACATGTATGATGCGGTGAGCGTCTGAATTTTGACCATCTAGTCCATTTGATATCCTTGGCTTATTTTAAGAATGTCCAAATTGGTTGAGTTAGGGAATTAACTCACTTGTTTAAATATTAGGGATATCTTGGTTTTCAAAAGTTAAGAGACTTAAAGTATGTTGAAAGTATTTTTGATACTTGTTTTGTTGGAAAGTTTAAGTCTCTTGGTTATAAAGAAGAATGTAAGTTTCTAAGGTATAAAGCTAGTATAACGGCTTTATGGGAAGTTGGTTATAATAGCTTTATGGAAAGTTAAAAAGAGTGATTTACTCTAAGTAATATAAGTATGATAAATGACTTGATAATGAAAGGCAAATTGATTTAAAGGCATCAATTGCTTAAGGTTTTAAAAGAAAGAAGTCACTTGATTTAGAAGCCTGAAAATGTATTTTCTAAAAGGTATTGTGACTTGTCTTGAAAAGTAGTTATGACTTGATACTATGGTTATTAGTATCTTGGAATTTTTGTATGAAAAAGAGTCATTTTAAAAGAGTAGAAGTACGTAGTACTTTGGGTTAAATTCCCGGATTTTTATAATGACATGTTAGTGCCTTAAGTAAACTAAAAATGAGAGTGTACATGTATAAGACTAATAATAAGTTAGGGGTTAACTTGCTTATATATGGTATGATAAGTTGGTAGTGCTTATGTTATGTATGATAAGCCGGTAGTGCTTATGTTATGTGTGATAGCCGGTTTGTGCTAGTAGTATGTTATTCATTACGGGGTCATTCCCCGGGTTTGTGGCATTTGCATATTCCGTGGATTTGCTACCCACGATGCGAGGAATACCTCATGCGAGTCCGTAAGGGCTTATGCGGGTGAAATAGTCTCATGCGGGTGGATACAGCCTATGCGAGGAATACCTCATGCGTGTCTACACGACCTATGCGGGTGAAATAGTCCCATGCGAGGAATACCTCATGCGGGTCCACACGACCTATGCGGGTGAAATAGTCCCAGGAGTAGGATTGCTTAATGATACTGCGGGCGGGTGGTCCTGCTTTGATCGTGAGCTTCCTATTTTTATGTTGTAAGTATACTCTTATTTACTCTCATTGATAGTAAGTCACAGTGTACTGTTAATTGAGCTATCATACGTGTCTCCAGTTTTATTATAGACTTATGATTTCATTACAGTACTTTCAGTTTCACATATTTGGTACATGTTGTACTGACCTCGCCGAAGTGCGTTAAATGCAGTAGAGTATACATGTAGCTGATCCTCACTTTAGGATCACCGATTCACCGTTGAGAAGCTCCATTACTCGGAGGCTTATCCACTGGTATGGTCGGTTGTTGTACATTCGGGGTATGGAGGGCCTGTCATCATCACGATTGTTATTCTTAAGTGCGTAGTCACATTTGTGGATTGGGTTGTAAAGAAAAAAAAATGTACTGTTTTATTACGTATATTTTACGGAAGGTGGCCTTATCGGCTAGCCTGTTGTTATTTTATGTTTAAGCATTTTATAAGTTGTGTATGTTCATTGCTATTCTCGATGTATACAGAAAGGGTGCGGGTAGGGCACGATCCACGAGCGGTCGGTCGTGATAGTTTGAGACATGAAATGATAGATGGTTATTGGCCAAATGACGAGGGTTTCACGTTGGTAAATGAAGGAAGAAGTGTACGATGTGTAAAAGATGAAACGAGTCGAAAATCGCCGCGGAGCCGTGAAGGGTCGCAACGCAACCACCGTCGGAGCCGCGGCGCCTTGGTGGCAGTGAGTTACTGGAATTCAAGCGCCGGAAGATAGAAAGTTTCTCACTTTTGGGCTGGTTTTGGAGCATTGATCCTCCATTACTTGGCACTTGAATTCAACCATTATTTGGCTGAATTATAATCTCTCAATAATTTCCATTACATGGCTTTGATTTTCATTAGTTGGCTAGATGAGAGGTCATCTTACACACATTATAAATTGAGGCCTTAGGCTCAATTGAAGAACACACTTGCAAATCAGATTTTTTGAATACTTCTTCCTCCCTTGCTTTCTTTCACACACTCAAAATACTTCTTTTTAGTAAACACTTGAGTCCTTTGCTCAGTTATTTGTTGTTGTTTTATCTTTGGAGATAATTTGTCAATCACCGTAAAAGGATACATACTGGGTAATATTATCTGAAGGACATGGTGCTAACACCCGACTAAACTAATTCCTTTGTCGTAGTTCATTTTATTCTCAATTCCAGATTGTAATCCTTGTTGTTGTTACTAACTTCCCATTTTCTTGTATCCACCATTGTAACTCACAATCTTAAGATAATATTTGTTGTAAGTAACAAACAACATGACTGGAGGCGAACAATTCGTTGATGGATCTTCCATTGCTGCCCAAGGCACTCCTGGTGCCTTCCCATTGTTGCCACCACAGGACAATGATCAATCAACGTCTTTTTCACTGCTCATGAGAACGCTACCGTTCCACCACCCGCCTAATTCCACTATGAACGCCCAGAGAAGTTCATGAGGATAAATTTCAAGAGATGGCAGCAAAAGATGATGTTCTTTTTTACGATTAGGGGAATGTCTCATTTACTAACCGAAGATCCTCCACAAGCTGGAGATGAAGTGGACCTTCAGCCAAATGAAACGGCTGGAGGGGGCCAAGGTATCCATGTCGTAAATGGAATGAAGATGGTTCTTGATGCATGGAGTCATAGTGATTTCATGTGTAAAAACTATATTTTGAATTATTTGTCCGATCATCTATACACGGTGTATTGAACCGTTGGCACTGTTAAGGAGTTGTTGGATAAACTGCAGAAAAAGTACAACGCACAAGATGCGGGTACTAAGAAGTTCATCGTTGGAAAATTTCTGAAATTTCAAATGGTGGACAATAAAATTGTGATGTCCCAAGTCCATTAATTCCAAATGATTCTACATCACACTGGATTTGAAAGGAATGAAGCCTAACGAGCAATTTTTTGTTGCGACGTTAATTGAGAAGTTACCTCCCTCGTGGAATGAGTTACTTAAAACTCAAGACGAAAGAGATGACCTTTGAGGAACTTATTATAAAACTCTAGATTCAGGAGGATAATAAGAAGGTCATGCCAAAAGAGAAGCAACCCGCTGAGGCTAAGGTAAATCTGACGGAATCCAAAGGGAACTCAAGCAAGAAGCGAAAGTTCCAGAAGGATGGTAAGGGCCCAACAACTGAGAAATTTAAGGGGAGTTACCATCACTGTGGTAAACCTGGTCACATGGTCAAGTATTGCAACAAACTCAAGATTGAGATTAGAAAACGCTAAGGGCAAGGCTAAAGCTAACATCGTCGAAGACACACTTCTTGATGATATGGTTGAGGAGTTCTCAGCGGTGGTACTTGAAGCAAACCTCGTTGAGAATCCTATGAAGCGGTGGATGGACATGGGTGCTACCCGTAACATCTGTTCCAATAAAGACGCCTTCTCCACATATACACCAGTCACAAATAAAAAAATGTTCATGGGCAACAATGTTTCGTCTGAGGTGCTGGGGGTAGGAAAGGTAATCTTGAAGATGACTTCCAGAAAGGAGCTTACTTTGAATGAGGCGATGCATGTCCCGGAAATTAGAAGAAATTTAATTTCTGGACCTTTATTGGTCAATGCGGGTGTTTGGCTAGTATTTGAGTCCAATAAATTTGTAATCACTAAGAATGGAACATTTATAGGACTGGGCTTCGTTTGTGAATGCCTCTTTAAAGTTAATGTTTTTTCTGTAATGCATTCGTCTATTAACATTAAAATTGAGTCTTCTTCTTATTTGCTTGAGTCGTCTAATTTATGGCATCATAGATTAGGACATGTAAACTATCAATCTATTCAAAGGTTTGTAAAGTTTGTGTTGTTGTCGTCTATCGACGTAAACCCTCAACGTAAGTGTGAGATGTGCGTAGAGATAAAACTTTCAAAGAGTCCATTTAAATCTCTCGAAATGGAAACCGTTCCTCTAGAACTCATTCACACATATATATGTGACTTGAAGTTCGCACAAACTAGAGGGGGGAACAAACACATTGTGACTTTCATAGACGATAGCATAAGGTATTGTTATCTTTATTTATTAAAACGTAAGGATGAAGCCTTTGAAACATTCAAACGCTACAAAACAGAAGTTGAGAGCCAACAAAGCGGACAGATTAAATCAATCTGTAGCGATAGAGGGTGAGAATATGTAGCACCTTTTGAGGAATATTGTGCCCAATCGGGTATAGTTCATCAAACGACGGCTCCTTACTCACCTCAATCAAACGGTGTTGCTGAACGCAAGAACCGTACTTTGAAGGAAATGATGAATGCCTTGATCATCAATTCTGGCCTACCCCAAAACTTGTGGAGAAAAGTTGTCCTTACCGCTAATAAGATTATTAACAGAGTCTCACATAAGGGTAAGGACAAGACTCCATACGAGCTATAGAAAGGGAAGAAATCCATCTACAAATACTTGAAGGTGTGGGGGTGTCTGGCTAAGGTTGAAGTACCTAAGTCAAAGCAGGTCAAGAATGGGCCTAAGACTGTAGATTGCATATTCATCAGATATGTAAATAATAGTAGTGCTTATCGCTTCTTAGTATATAAGTTAGATGTACCAGATATTCATGTGGGTACAATAATGGAATCAAGGAACGCTAATTTCTTTGAAGACTCGTTTTCTATAAAGGAAAGAGACATAACCTCTCGCGAATGAAGTTATGAACAAAACTCTTAAGATCCAGGAGTCATTGATTGCCCGGATCTAGGTGGTTCAGATCTAGTGAACTCCGAAGTGGCTGATTATCTGGAATCTAATATTCCAGATTTTCAAGACTTGGAGGGTCCAGAGATGGAACAGAGATGAAGCAAAAGGGCCAGGAAGGATAAGTCCTTCGGTCCAGACTTTGTAGCTTATATGGTTCATGATGAACCATGGACAATTGTTGAAGCATTGTCAACTTCAGAAGCACCGCTTTGGAAAGAAGCTATATAGAGTGAGATAGACTCTATTCTGCACAACTATACTTGAGAGTTGGTTGATCTTCCTCCGGAAAACAAACCGTTGGGTTGTAAGTGTATACTCAAACGAAAGTTGAAAGCAGATGGATCTATAGACAAGTACAAGGCCAGGTTGGTATTCAAGGGCTATCGACAAAAGAAGAGTCTTGATTACTTTGACACCTACTCTCCGGTGTCTAGAATGACATCCATACGAGTATTCATAGATATCGACGTGTTGCGGGATCTTAAGATACATCAAATGGATGTCAAGACAGTCTTCCTAAATGATGATTTGGAAGAAGAAATCTATATGGACCAACCCAAGGGGTATGTGGTGCCAGGACAAGAGAAGAAAGTCTGTCGCCTTGTCAAATATCGGTATGGGCTGAAAAAGGCCCCGAAGCAATGGCACAAGAAATTTGATAGTACTTTACTATCGAACGGATTCACCATTAATGAGTGTGACAAATGTGTCTACACGAAAGAAAATGCCGACTCATTCGTCATGATATGCCTTTACATAGACGACATGTTGATCACAGGGAGTAGTTCTACGTTGATCCTATAGACTAAGAACATGTTAAAACAATGTTTTGACATGAAGGATATGGGTATCGCAAATGTCATCTTAGGGATAGAGATCTCTAAGACATCTGACGGACTGGTCTTATCTCAGTCCCACTAAATCGAGGATGTGTTGAAGAAGTTTGAGATGTTCGACAGTTCGTCGATAACGACACTATTGGATATAAATCAAAAGATTGATAAAAATTGTGGTGTGCATGTACACCAGGAGCGATATGCGCATGTGATTGGTAGTTTGATGTACATCACAAACTGCACTCGACCTGATATCGCTTATGGAGTCAATAAGTTGGCTAGGTTAACCCATAATCCAAGTGATGATCACTGGAAAACGTTAAATCAGGTACTACGATATCTGAAATACACGTTAGCTTACAGGTTGCATTATTCGAGATATTCAGTTGTACTAGAGGAGTACAATGATGCAAATTGGATATCTGATATAGAGGACACTAAGTCCACCAGTGGGTATATATTTACAATTGGTGGCGGGGCTGTGTCTTGGAAATCCTCTAAGTAAACCTGCATCGCCCGATCCACGATGGAGTCGGAGTTTATCACTTTAGATAAAGCAAGAGAAGAAGTTGAGTGGCTCCATGACTTTTTAGAGGATATTCCGTGTTGGGATAAACCCGTACCTTCTGTAATGATCCACTGCGATAGCCAGTCGGCTCTAGGAAGGGCACGATGTTCTATGTACAACAATAAATCCCGCCATATTCGACGGAGACATAAGACAGCTCGGCAGTTGATCATCTCGGGTATTATTTCCATTGATTATGTAAGATCAAAGGAAAACATAGCAGACCCTTTGACAAAGGGCATATCCAAAGATCAGACAGTCTGCCTGTCTAGGGGAATGGGCCTAAAACCCAAACAATAAGAATTGATACGGTGAACACCCAACCTTACTGACTGGAGATCCCAGGAATTAGGTTCAATGGAAAAACTAAGTCGTAAAGGTTCAGTTGAGCGCTTCGTTGGAAGCAAGAGCACTTCGTATAATGATTTCTACATAAAAACATGAATCCAATGTTGGCCCCGTGGTAGACATTAAGTGCTATTTGCAGTGTGGGTAAATGTTAAGTTTCCAAAACCTTTAATGATCCTCAATGGTTGAGGTTAGGTTTGGGAAATTTTTTAATGATTCCTAACACTTGTGAAGTGGGGTATAACAGGCTACCTTATAGTAGTCCATATATTTAAGTGCGAGGACAGGCCGCCTCAAATGAACGCACTTAAGAATCTAAGACGTGTCCACTACCACAACGGACAAAACTTTGAAGAAGAACAGAGTAAGGAAAGTTGTTGTGTTAGTACCATTGTCTTAGCTTACACTAAACACTGACGGTTCAAGACATCACGTTCACCACTCAGTAAGTAAGTCCAATGGTATTCTACTATGGAAGGTTCAAAGCCACGACTACCTATTCAGATGCAACATCGATCAGCCGAAGATTACTAGAAAGGCACCATGTGAATGCACCAAAATCTCTTTCAATTATTTATGACTCAAGCAATTGGGCCCCGCATGTCAAAAATGTCATTTCCACATACGTTCACACGTTGTACCAAGGATCGTAAATTTTCTTAGTGAAAGAGATATTGGTACGTATACATAATGTTTGAGACATGAAATGATAGATGGTTATTGGCTAAATGACGAAGGTTTCACGTTGGTAAATGAAGGGAGAAGTGTACGATGTGTAAAAGATGAAACGAGTCGAAAATCGCCGCGGAGTCGTGAAGGGTCGCGGCGCAACCACCATCGGAGTAGCGACACCTTGGTGGAAGTGAGTTACTGGAAGTCAAGCGCCGCGACGCCTCCCAGGCAGGGCCGCGACACATCAATGGCGGAATGCTCGACAGAAGATAGAAAGTTTCTGACTTTTGGACTAGTTTTGGAGCATTGATACGTCATTACTTGACACTTGATTTCATCAATTATTTGGCTAACTTATAACCTCTCAATAAGTTCCGTATTTTTGTTCTAGAAAAAAAAACCTTTATTCAGAAAAAAAAGTCTCATCGCAAACTATTACTTAAAGGGGTTATCTTTTTTATTCAACATGTGGAGGGGTATTATTTCGCAATTCTTAAATATTAAGGGGGTAAAGTGAAATTTACTCTTGCTTAAATGAAGAAGAGAAGTTAATTTTGGAGAGCTAAACCCAGAAGAATAAAATGACACTAAACAGGGTGTCTCCCCCCCCCCCACCCCTTATTAAACATTTCAAAATTACCCAGATTTGCACGACAACATAAAGGTACATGACCATTCTTATTCATGTGGGTGGAATTCATATTGTATAAAGCAAGTCCATGGCTGCCCAATCTCGTTTCGAATTTGCAGTTAATTAAGCCCGTTTTGATTTCCTATTAATTCACTACTGTAAATTGTAAATTAATCAATAAAACATACTTCGAATGATCATGACATGTCGGCTCGTTCACTAATTTCCTATGCATACTTTTTCTGTGAAAGAAATAGTCCTCCGGAATGTCGGGTGACAAAGATACCCAAGAAATAGCTGAGTGGGCCCAAATCTTTCATAGCGAATTCAGATCCAAGTTTAGACATAATAGATTGTCGAAGATTCTCTGAAGAAGTAGCCAGAATTATATCATCCACATAAAGGAGTATATACGCCATGTTTGTGCCTCGACGAAAAATGAATAAAGAATGATCTGAGATGATGTGGAGAAGCCCAATGTAGCCACATAATCTGCGAACCGTTGGTACCAAGCTCTAGGGGTTTGTTTAAGTCCATATAGGGATTTTCTGAGCAAGCATACATAATCAGGGTGTTGTGGGTCACGAAAACCCGGTGATTGGTGCATATATACAGTTTCATTGAGATGTTCATGTAAGAATGCATTTTTGACATCAAGTTGAGTGAGACACCAAGATTTTGATAACGCAATGCTAAGGACTGTCCGAATAGTAGCTGATTTGACTACCGGACTGAACGTTTCTCCGCAATCTACACCAGTTTGTTGTCCTGCACCATCACCTACAAGTTTGGCTTTATGTCTCTCAAAAGACCCGTCAGAGTTCTTTTTATGCCTGAAAATCCACAAACTTCGAATGATATTAGCATTAGACGGTCGTCCCACCAAGTCTCGCGTCTTATTTAAAATAAGAGCATCGTATTCATCTTTCATGGTCATTTTCCAAATATGATCGTTTAATGCATGGATGTGATTTGTAGGCAAAGAAGAAATGAATTTTTTGGTATTGGTGTGAAGATTAAAAAGTCTTCTAGGCTTAAAAATTCCATGTTGGGCTCTTGTTTTTATTTGAGTGGATTGATGAGGAGTTGGCTGTGAACTGGTTTGGGTAGTTTGTTGGGCGTTTATTGGACTGAGAGGGCTAGTGTGAGACAATATGGGAGTATTGTCTATTGTGGCTGGTGGTAAGTGAGCCGGAGTGGAATCGGTCCGAATAGGAGTTTGAACGGACTCATGAATCACCTGAGATGGAGTAGAAGTTGAGTCCCTTAGATTAGGTGGTGTAGGTAGTAAAAATAATGGATTAATGAGGCTTGTATCCAGAAATTCATATGTTGGAGGTTCTTGATCATGTATTTTTGAAAAAGGGAAGGTATTCTCATAAAAAATTACATGTCTTGAAATGATGATTTTTCGATTAGATAAATCATAGCATTTGTAACATCTATGATTTGCAGGATATCCCAAAAATACACATGGTGTTGATTTAGCTTGCAATTTATTCCGAGAGGTTGAGGGAAGTAGTGGATATCATAAACACCCAAAGACCCGAAGATGAGAATAGGATGGATCTTCTTTATAGAGAATATTCGTGGGTGTTTTGTATGCAAGCTTTTTGTTGGGAATTATGTTATGTAAGTAGGTAGTCATTTGTAATGCATGATGCCAAAATAAGGCGGGTAAGAAGGCATGAGTAAGGAGAGTTCAGATGATATTGTTTATGGTGCGGATTTTTCTTTCGACTTTTCCATTTTGAGAAGATGTATGAGGACAAGAGAATCTAAAATGCATTCCATGAGATTCACAAAACTTGTGAAAAGACTCATTGTTGTATTCTCCCCCATTGTCACATTGAATATTTTTATTTTTCTTTCAAATTGTGTTGTGACATAATTATTAAAATTTATGAACATGGAATGGACTTGAGATTTATAGGTAATTGGAAAAGTCCATAGAAAATTTGTAAAGTTATCAAGGAATAAAACATAATATATATGACCACCCGAACTAAGGATAGGTGATGACCAAAGGTCACTGTGCACAATATCAAATGACAAAGAGGTTAGTGAAGACGAGTCATAAAAAGGTTGTTTTACTTATTTTCCAAGGGAACAAGAATGACAAAAAGAATCATCCCGAAATTTATTACAATTAATAAAATTATTCTGACAAAGAGAGCTTAAATAAGAGCTCCCGGATGTCCTAAATGACTATGCCATAGTTCGGGAGATAAAGCTGCAAAAGTAGAAGGTGTGAAGCTTTCAAAAAAAGGTCTTGTGATTATTGGATATAGATCACCCATGCTGTTACACCTCATTAAATACATCCCCGTCTGAAAATTCTTCACAAAAAATTTGAACGGATCAAATTCAACAGAAACATAATTATCAATGATGAATTTTCACAAGGAAATAAGGGTTTTTATTAATGATGGGGCATGTAGAACATTTTTTAAAGTTAAGGGTGGATGAGGTTTGGGTACTAATGCATTTCCACAACCAATAATTGGAATTGTATGGCCACTACCAACTGTAATATTACGATTATTGCTCTTATTTAAATAAGACGTAAGATTACCTCCATTTGCAGTCATGTGAGATGTAGCTCCAGTGTCCATGTACCACTGATCATCCGGAGGAGCAATTGACATAGTGTGCATGGCTTGTTGAATATCAGTTGGTGCATAATTTGACTAAGTTGATGCAATGTGGGCTTGAGGCCTGGGGCCCAAAATATAGGGACGTTGGGCTGTGTTTTTCCATTGAAATTGGGCTGGATGGGTTGTTGGATACGGGCATGGAGTTGATGCAGCCCACGACCCATTTGTAGAATAAGCCCATTGCGGATTAAAAAAGGGCGTTGGCCCATTGTACCCCTAATTAGGGTACCAAACGCATTAGACATAGCCTATTGTTGTCGACCAGAACCTCCAGAACCATTTTCTTTACCTTTCCCTTTTCCACTTCGATTACCTCCACCACTTTTGCCTCCTCGATTGTTGTTGTAGTTATGGTTGTTGTTGTTGTTTGAATGATGGACACTTTGATTTCCGTTCGGATTCTTGTTGTCATCGATTGAAGTGTGAAGAGCGTCGTTTCTTCTAAAACAAGCATGGATCGGGCTTTGTAGAAAGGGGGAAGAGAGTTGTCGAGACGAATCTGGGAAGCTACAGTGGAATAGGCGTTAGTTAAACAGGAGATCATTTGGAGTACTAACCTTTCATTTGACATGACGGCTCCGACGTTCGAAAGTTGGTCCGACAGTGATTTTAGATGTTGGCAGTACGATGAAGCATCTAGGAAATTTTCCATTTGGACAGCGTTAAATTCTTGTTCGAGGTATAGTGCCCTCGAGTTCTTGTTGTCGGAAAATATGTCCTTTAGCTGATTCCATGCTAATTCTGCAGTGAAGTCCCGTTCAAGAATTGTACTTGTCACGACCCGAAGGGCCGTGAACATGGCGCCCTAATTGGACACCCTTATACTAACCTGTCACATGTAATCACATTGATACCAAGGCAATATGGAAAACTGTATCATACACTATATAGCAAAATAGGCAAGCCGGCAAGGCTGCTTTTACACACGACTGAACCTGTCTCCTGGAGAGTCACAACTAGTCAACACAATAAAATAGGCAAGCCGACAAGGCTGCCACTACATAGCATCACTTGTATATGGGAACATCCCAAAAACAGAGTAAAACAACACAGATGACCAAAATAGATTTACAATCCACATACATACAACCCACAACTGTCTACATACCTCTAAGAATACGATAATGAAATATGACGGGACATGGCCCCGTCGTGCCCCTAAATATACATGAGTAAAAAATAAGATTATGTACCAAAACGACTAAGCTCTGAAACAATGGAGTTTTCCAACCAGCTGAGTAGAAGGTCTAGGCCTGAGGATCACCAAACTAAGAACTTGTACCTGCGAGCATGAACGCAGCCCCCCGAGGAAAGGAGGTCAGTACGAAATAATGTACTGAGTATGTAAAACATGAAGTACTGTAAATAATATCATAACTGGCCAAGAAGTAACAGGAGACATGTATAATAATCTAAATACCAATATAACTGTGCCATATAAAAATGAGAGTGAACTGTGTCTTATAAAAATGAGAGTGAACTGTGTCTTATAAAAATGAGAGTCATATCACAATCATGGATGCTTGTCTATATAATCATATATATATATATATATATATATATATATATATATCTACAGTCATGGGTACTTGCACCCGTATCATGGATACATGTCCATGGAATCATCATATAGTATCATGGGTATTTGTACCCGCATCATATATACATAAACATTGTCGACCCTCTAGTGAGGGACTCGGTGAACAATGCAAGGATCTCCGCACGAACATTGCCGGCCCTGGACTCGGTGAAGTGGAATAGTAACACTTTGTACGAATAGATATCATGAACAACCATATGCAATTTAAATCATCATTTGACTCTCAATAAAATCATTAAAATGAACCTTTACTATACAAATCAAAGGCACTTCTCAAGACAAATATCTTTAGGAGTTAGACTGTGTAAAAATCATGTACGTCTGTCGTACGTTCATTTCATATAAATCATGCTAAAAGAAAGAAGAAATAGTTTCACATACCTTTTAGTCGAACTAACCAACTCAATATTAGAATACGTCTCGTCTAGTACTTTAACCTATAATAATGGTAATACGTCCGTCAATTCTATGATTACTAGCATATATTATATCGAATGACGACTTTATCTTCTATAAAAATCCGGAAATCACTTCCCCAATTTCTATACATATCCCCAACTTACAAACAAAGGCAACAATACCAAATAACAAGATGCAACTTGAAGGTATAATCAAATAATCCCAATTACTCCATATACACTACCATAATACCTTCTTTCTCTTTACATTTATGGAATACAAATACCATAATAACCAAGGTGATTTATACACCTATTTATCATGTCAATCTAACTCCTCTAATCATATTAAAACAACCCTCAAAATAGTCCATACTTCAACAACAATAAAAGTGCAAAGTAACATCTTTCTACACCTTAATTCTTTCGGGGCATACGTTAGCAATTACCACATTGAACATGCTTCATTGTAACTAAATTTTCAGTATTATAATCTTAACAAAACAACCCCTAATGCATCACGACAATGTCCAACAATTTCATGCAAGTTTTCGGCCAACATCCACAAAACCAATTCTTTTCTTAACTCCTTACAATCCAATTCATGTTTCAACACTTTCATATAACTAATTACAACTTTAAATATCAAGATATCTCTTCAATTTCAACATGCAATTAGTGACGATAATACGATAACACAATAAAAACCAATGTACCAAAAAAACAGTCCCCATTTCGGTCCAACAACATTTTAGTCACATGCATTGTTTTAATTCCAAGTTTCTCTTAACACAAGTTCATTTCTTATACTACAACAACATGCAACTCCAATTACACCATAAGAATAAGAATTTCATACCTTAAATTTGTCCAAAATCAGTCCTAATGTCACAGTCACTGCCCAGTTTTTCTTGGCAATTTTTATCACTTCTTCAAATCGTCCTCGAATGTTCATAATATGTTTTATGCTCTAGAAATTTTGGCAGAGTCTCCTTTATAACTATGCTTATCCACCTATATTCAGCAAACCAACAGATGCCCCACAGGGCCACAATATAACACACATACAATTCATCAATCTCTATAATCAAATAAGGGATCGAGTTTAATTACCTGGAGGTACAGGGAGAACCCCATAGCCATACAATTCATCGAGTTGTCTTCATTTCATCTTCTGCCTCCCAAGTCATTTCCTCCCTATTGTTGTTTCGCCACAATACCTTGACGAAATCCACATCCTTTGTCCGTAATCTCCTGACCTGGCGATCAAGTATGGCTATGGGGTTCTCCTCATAAGATAACTCCTTTGTCACCTGGACATCGTCTACTGGGAAGACTCTGGAAGGATCACCAATACACTTACGTAGCATCGATACATGGAAGACTGGGTGTACTGCTTTAAAATCAGATGGTAGATCTAACTCATAGGCAACCTTGACTACCCTACGAATGATCTGGTAAGGCCCAATATATCTTGGGCTAAGCTTTCATTTCTTACCGAACCTCATTACACCCTTCATGGGTGACACCTTCAAGAACACCTAATCATCAACCTGAAACTCCAAGTGTCGACGTCGATTATATGCATATGACTTCTGTCGACTCTAGGCTGCTAATAATCTTTCCTGAATAAGCTTTACCTTATCAACAGCTTGCTGAACTAGGTCTGGGCCGATCAAATTAGTCTTACTTACATCAAACCAACGAATAGGTGACCTGCACTTCCTCTCATATAATACCTCATACGGGGTCATCTGGATACTAGAATGGTAGTTGTTGTTGTAAGAAAACTCAATGAGTGGTAAATGTTCATCCCAGCTACCTCTGGAGTCAATAATACAGGCCCTCAACATATCCTCTAGTGTATGAATAGTACACTCTTCCTGCCCATCAGTCTGAGGATAAAATATTGTGTTGAGGCTCACCTGCGTTCCCAATCCCTTCTGAAATGATCTCCAAAAGTTAGCTGTAAACTGAGCTCCTCGGTCCGATATAATAGATGTAGGAACCCCGTGCAGTCTCACTATCTCCCTGATGTATAGCCTAGCATAGTCCTCGCCTGAGTAAGTAGTCCTGACTGGAAGAAAATGGACTTATTTCGTCAGCCTATCCACAATAACCCATATGGAGTCACACTTCCGCTGAGTGCGAGGTAAGCCTATAATGAAGTCCATATTGATCACTTTCTACTTCCAAGTCGAGATCTCTATCTCCTGCAATAATCCACCAGGCTTCTGATGCTCGACCTTAAACTGTTGACAATTCGGGAACTGGGCAATAAACTCTGCTATGTCTCTTTTCATGTCATCCCACCAATACAAACATCTAAGGTCATGGTACATCTTCGTTGACCCTGGATGAATAAAATAATGAGCGTTGTGTGCCTCACCCATAACCTGTTGTCATATCCCCGTAACATCCGGTACATATAGCCTACCTTCATACCTTAGCACACCATCAGGTGCAACCTCAAATAGAGTCTTCTCCTTTCGGAGAGTTGCATCTCTATATCGTGCCAGAACAAGATCCTCATACTGATGTCTCTTTACCTCTTCTATGATAGAAGACTCGGCAACTACTGGAACAACAACCCCACTATCTCCCGATCCGCCAATCGGACTCCAAGTCTAGCTAGCCTGTGTATCTCACAAACCATCTCCTTCTCGTCTGCCGCACATCCGCTGCTACCCATAGATCTACGGCTAAGATCATCTGCCATAATATTGGCTTTCCCTGGGTGGTATAGAATATCTACATCATAGTCCTTTAGTAACTCTAGCCACCGTCTCTGCCGTAGGTTCAACTCTTTCTGCTTAAAGATATACTAGAGACTCTTATGATCCGTAAAAATGTCAATGTGAACCCCATATAAGTAATGTCTCCAGATTTTCAAGGCATGAATCACCGCCGCTAACTCCAAATCATGTGTAGGATAATTCTTCTCATGCTTTCTGAGCTGTCGGGAGGCATAAGCTATAACTCTGTCATGATACATCAACACACAACCAAGTCCAACACCTGAAGCATCACAATAAATAACATACCCATATGGTCCTATAGAAAGAGTCAGAACTGGAGTCGTTTGTCCTTCAACAACTGGAAGTTGTGCTCACAAGCATCGGTCTACTAGAACTTAGCTGCCTTCTGGGTTAGCCTAGTCAAAGGCGCTGAGATCGAGGAAAACTTCTCCACAAACATCCTGTAATGCCCTGCAAGCCCCAGAAAATTGCGTACCTTAGTAGGTGCAGTAGGTCTGGGCCAAGTCTTCACTGCCTCAATCTTCTATGTATCCACCCGAATACAATCAGCTCCGATAATATGCCCCAGGAATGCCACTGAAGTCAACCAGAATTCACACTTAAAAAACTTGGCATATAACTGTTAGTGCTGAAGGACCCCAAGTACTGTCCTCAAATGGTCTACATGCTCCTGCTCCGAACGGGAATAAACAAGGATAACATCAATGAATACAATGACGAACATGTCTAAGAATGGCCTGAATACCCGGTTCATCAAATCCATAAATACTGCTGGAGCATTGGTCAGTCCAAAAGACATCACTCTAAACTCGTAATGTCCATATCGGGTTCTGAATGATGTCTTTGGAATATCTGCCTCCCTTACCCTCACCTGATGATAACCTGACCGCAAGTGTATCTTTGAGAAACACGTAGAACCCTGCAACTGGTCAAATAAATCATCAATCCTGGGAAGGGGATACCTGTTCTTGATAGTTACCTTATTCAACTGGCTATAATCAATACACATCTGCAGCGATCCATTTTTCTTCCTCAAAAATAATACCGGTGCTCCCCATGGAGATGTACTAGGCCTAATGAAGCCTTTTTCCAACAAGCATCTCAGCTGCTCCTTCAACTCCTTCGACTCTTCTGGTGCCATTTTATAAGGAGGAATGGATATAGGTTGGATATCTGGCAGTACATCTATACTGAACTCTATCTCCCGCTCCGAAGGAATACGTGAAAGATCATTTGGGAACACATCCGGGAACTCACTAACTACTGAAACTGACTGAAGAGCCGGTACCTCTGCTTCCATATCATGCACTCGAACCAAATGATAGATATACCCTTTTCTAACCATCTTCCTTGTCTTGAGGTATGAAATAAACTTACCCCTCGGCGATGCGGTATTCCCCTTAAATTCAATAACTGGCTCGCCTGGAAATTGAAATCGAACCAACTTCTCTCTACAATCAACTTTGGCAAAATAAGAAGCCAACCAATCCATACCCATAATAACATCAAAGTCAGTCATATCTAACTCTATCAAATCTACTATGGTATGACGACTATATACAACCACCGAACAATTTTTATATACACGCTTAGCTATAACCGAATCTCCTACCGTTGTAGCTACCTCAAATGGTTCTATCGACTCAGGTTCTATCCCAATTGTACTAGCAACTAGGGGAGATATGTATGATAAGGTGGAACCTGAATCTATCAATACATATACGTCACAGAAAAATACCTATAATATACCTGTAACAATATCTGGTGACGCCTCCCGATCACGTCTACTGGCCAAGGCATATATGCGGTTCGAAGTACCGCCAGATTCTTCATGCGAGACTTAGGGCCCATTAAAAAATGAACCTTGGCATTGCGTTGAAATTCTTTGAACCAAATCTGAGAACTAGAAACTCTGCCACGACCTCTACCCCGGCCTGCTGGCATCTGAATACCCTGCCCGATGGGGCACATAGCTATGGATGATGATGAACCAGCAACCGACCCCGTAGGCTGAGCCATACCACCTGTACTGCTCCTATAAGGACATTCCCTCCTCATATGCCCTTGACGTCCATAAGCAAAACAAGCACCAGTAGTAAGACTGCATTCCCTAATAAGGGACCTACCACACTGAGAACACTGAGGCAGAGGTGGCCTCGCCTGACTAGAACCCTTGTTCCTCTGAGAACCCGAAGCCCTAGAGCCCTGATCTCCTACATGTGGACAGTAGGGGAGCACTATGTGCTGGATGGGATGAATATCTAACCTACTGCTGAGGCTGCCTGCCTCTAGACTCACCCGAATAACCTGCCGACCTAGCCCTCTTATGCTGGTCCCTGTCATGACCTATGTCTGGTTGCCGCCCTCTGTGTCGGTTGCCTGGATCTGAGCAATATCCATACCCGGCTGAAGAGCCACCACCATACAACCATCGATCAAATAATAATCCAGCCCCATCACATAGTGATGTACCCTATCTGTCATATATGCTACAATAGTGGGTGCATATCTGGCTAATGAATCAAACTCAAGGTTGTACTCTCTAATGCTTCTACCGCTCTATCTCAAGTTTAAGAACCCGTCAACTCTGGCCCTCCTCATCTCTGGAGGTAGGAAGTGGTCAAGGAAGACCTCCGCAAACTCATCCCACATGGCTGGAGGAGCACCCTCGCCCCTAGATAGCTCCCACGACTCATACCAGTAGATAGCAACGTCATGCAACCGATATGAAGCCAACACGACTGACTCAGTCTCTGAAGCCTTTATTACCCTCAATATACGTTGTATCTGTCGGATGAACTCATGTGGGTCATCCTCGGGCCTTGACCCGAAACACTCTGGAGGGCTACAGATCAAGAAGTCACAAACCCTCAAACTATCTGATCGGGGTCAAATCTAGGTCCCTGTCTGTGGGTCTACCCTGCCACTAATCTAGTCAGCAGCTGAACCGCATCTCTCATGGCTTTGTCCTCTTCTCCTGGCTGATGAGTTGGAGGCTCAGGTGCTGGGGTCTCAAAAACTGGTGATGTTGCCCCCGAACTGGAGCCTCTAGAGGTGGCGACATAGCAGAGCTCGTCGACTGGGGTACAGTATCACGTATAGACTGAGTACGGGACCTGGTAACTCTCTGAATCCGACTAGTATCCCCTGCTGCTGATTTGTCCTTCTGGGCCGCTGTCGCCTTCTTCGGAGGCATAGCTGTAAACATATTAAGTCGTCAGAGAGGGGTTATCATAATAACATAGCTCTATTGCACGTTCTTTGAGATGAAATAATAGAAACCAATCCTACATGTCCGGAAGCCTTGTGTGTATAAGTATAGTGCAAAACATACCCATACTCAAGACTCTACTAGAAACGGTCTGTAGACATTCCGAGGACTAACTGCTCTGATATCACTTTTGTCACGATCCGACCCGACGGGCCGTGAACATGGAACCCTAATTGGACGCCCTTATACTGACCTGTCTCATGTAATCAGACTGACACCAAGGCAATATGGAAAATTGTACCATACGCTATATAGCAAAATAGGCAAGCGGACAAGGCTGCTTTTACAATTGACTGAACCTGTCTCCTGGGGTGTCACAACTAGCCAACACAATAAAATAGGCAAGCCGACAAGGCTTCCACCACATAGTTTCACCTGTATATGGGAACATCCCAAAAACAGAGTACAACAACATAGATGACCAAAAGAGGTTTACAATCCACATACGTACAACCCACAACTGTCTAAAGACCTCTAAGAATACGATAATGAAATATGATGGGACAGGGCCCCGTCGTGCCCCTAAATATACATGAGTCAAAAATAATGTTTTTTACCAAAACGACTAAGCTCCGAAACTATGGAGCTTTCCAACCAGCTGAGTAGGAGTCCTAGGCCTGAGGATCACCAAACTGAGAACTTGTACCTGCGGGCATGAACGCAGCCCCCCGAGGAAAGGGGGTCAGTACGAAATAATGTACTGAGTATGTAAAACATGAAGTACTGTAAATAATATCATAACTGGCCAAGAAGTAACAGGAGACATGTATAATAATCTAAATACCAATATAACTGTGCCATATAAAAATGAGAGTGAACTGTGTCTTATAAAAATGAGAGTGAACTGTGCCTTATAAAAATGAGAGTCATATCACAATCATAGATGCTTGTCCATATAATCATATATATATCTATCTATCTACTGTCATGGGTACTTGCACCCGCATCATGGATACATGTCCATGGAATCATCATATACTATCATGGGTATTTGTACCCGTATCATATGTACATAAACATTGTCGGCCCTCTAGTGAGGGACTCAGTGAAGTGGAATAGTAACATTTTATACGAATAGATATCATGAGCAACCATATGCAATTTAAATCATCATTTGACTCTCAATAAAATCATTAAAATGAACCTTTACTATACAAATCAAAGGCACTTCTCATAACAAATATCTTTAGGAGTTAGACTGTGTAAAAATCATGTACGTCCGTCGTACGTTCATTTCATATAAATCATGCCAAAAGAAAGAAGGAATAGTTTCACATACCTTTTAGTCGAACTAACCAACTCAATATAAGAATACGTCTCGTCTAGTACTTCAACCTATAATAATGGTAATACGTCCGTCAATTCTATGATTACTAGCATATTTTATATCGAATGACGACTTCCTCTTCTATAAAAATTCGGGAAGCACTTCCCATATTTCTATACATATCCCCAACTTACAAACAAATCCAACAATACCAAATAACAAGATGCAACTTGAATGTATAATCAAATAATCTCAATTACTCCATATACACTACCATAATACCTTCTTTCTCTTTATATTTATGGAATACAAATACCATAATAACCAAGGTGATTTATACACCTATTTATCATGTCAATCTAACTCCTCTAATCATATTAAAACAACCCTCAAAATAGTCCATACTTCAACAACAATAAAAGTGCAAAGTAACACCTTTATACACCTTAATTCTTTCGGGGCATACGTTAGCAATTACCACATTGAACATACTTCATTGTAACTAAAATTTCAGCATTATATTCTTAACAAAACAACCCCTAATGCATCACGACAATGTCCAACAATTTCATGCAAGTTTTCGACCAACATCCACAAAACCAATTCTTTCTAAACTCCTTACAATCCAATTCATGTTACAACACTTCCATATAACTAATTACAACTTTAAATATCAAGATATCTCTTCAATTTCAACATGTAATTAGTGACGATAATACGATAACACAATCAAAACCAATGTACCAAAAAAACAGTCACTATTTCAGTCCAACAACATTTTAGTCACATGCATTGTTTTAATTCCAAGTTTCTCTTAACACAAGTTCATTTCTTATACTACAACAACATGCAACTCCAATTACACCATAAGAAGAAGAATTTCATACCTTAAATTTGTCCAAAATCAGTCCTAATGTCACGGTCACTGCCCAGTTTTTCTTGGCAATTTTTATCACTTCTTCAACTCCAAAATGGTATGCATGTATTCTATAAGTTTAATCCATCATTCTTGCATGTTTTTCTTCCAAAAACTTCATCTTAAAAACTAAAATTTTCAGCCTAGAATTCGGTCCAGTGAGGGCCGAAATACTCACTGTTTTGGTGTTGTTTTTGGCTTAGAATTTTAGATGAAGAATTTAATCTAGTAAGAGGAATAAAATTCTACAATATTGGCTATGGAATAGGGCAAAAATTAGCTGAAATGGGGAGAGGAGAAGAGAGGAAAAGAGTTTGAAATGAACTCTTGAAATGAGAGGTGAAGGGTTATAAGTTAAGGCAAAATCTGAAAATGTTATTTACATTTTGGTCCAATTTCTTAATTGTCTACTTAATTTAATCCCTCAAGTATTAATTAAAGTTTGGATCCCACTTCTTCTAGTTCCCGAGAATTCATAAGGTCTCGTATTCTCAATGTCGTAATTCTTATAATACGACACTAGTCCGTAACGGGAATATAAAACTTATTATTACTAGTTTCCAACGTCACACTCATAGTATTCAAAAATTAATCCGGAATCACATCCTTGTATACTAATTTCTGATACTCGGATCTTATTATCCTAATTACGTTCTCTAATTATCACCTTAGGATTACGAGGTGTAACATCCTTCCCCCCTTTAGAAACATTCGTCCTCGAATGTTCATAATATGTCTTATGCTCTAGAAATTTTGGCAGAGTCTCCTTTATAACTATGCTTATCCACCTATATTCAGCAAACCAACAGATGCCCCACAGGGCCACAATATAGCACACATACAATTCATCGATCTCTATAATGAAATAAGGGATCGAGTTTAATTACCTGGAGGCACAGGGAACAAGTGAAGATACTTCGTCTTCATTTCATCTTCTGCATCCCAAGTCATTTCCTCCCTATTGTTGTTTTTCCACAATACCTTGACGAAATCCACATCCTTTGTCCGTAATCTCCTGACCTGGCGATCAAGTATGGCTATGGGGTTCTCCTCATAAGACAACTCCTCAGTCACCTGGATATCATCTACTGGGAAGACTCTGGAAGGATCACCAATACACTTACGTAGCATCGGTACATGGAAGACTGGGTGTACTGCTTTCAAATCAGATGGTAGATCCAACTCATAGGCAACCTTGACTACCCTACGAATGATCTGGTAAGGCCTAATATATCTTGGGCTAAGCTTCCATTTCTTATCGAACCTCATCACACCCTTTGTCACGACCCGACCCCGGGCCGCGACTGGTGCCCTACCTGGGCACCCTTAAAACATACAACATAATAAACCGCTGCGGAAAATAAGTAACACATTTTTTTTTCTTAAAACCAAGGCAAAGCCGATAAGGCTGCCGTAATATAAATCACCCAAAAAGGGCTTACACTATCCAAAAATGTAATTACAATTCTAACCACCCCCGCCTACGTGAATACAGACCTCTAAGATTTGAACACCTACTATGACGGGACAAGGCCCCGCCGTACCCCTGAATATACATAGCCATGACAACTCCGGAACATTGGAGCCATCTCAAAATGCTGAACTAGGATCTTAAGCTCGCGGATCCATAACTGTGTACCTAAACCTGCGGACATGAACGCAGGCGGGTCGATAACAAAAATTTAATATGAAATGTAAATAAAGTACAAGAAATGATCATAATCGCATAAAAGAATGACAGAGCAAGTATAAAAAGTACATACCAGATCCTGCCGTGTCATTACCACTTATGAACTTAATTGCATATCATTATCTTTTCCATTCCATTAAGAGTTATAGCCATATCTTACGTACATACTTAGGAGAAGTCATTAAGCTTATTACCAACTAACTTACTTATCTTTCATAACCTAATCCGCTTTACGGAGGGCGCTATATCGCCGCCAATCGGGACGCGATAAAGTCACATAGTCTGCCCCTAAAGGTATACTGCCCGGCCCATCTCTGGGTCGATAATATCATATAGTCTACCCGTAAAGGTATACTGCCCGGCCCATCTCTGGGTCGTTAATGTCATATAGTCTATCCGTAGCGTATACCGCCCGCCCATCTTCGGGTCGATAATGTCATATAGTGCGCGTAAAGGTATCTTGCCGCCATCTCTCGGTCGATAATGTCATATAGTTGCGCGTGGGTATACCGCCCGCCCATCTGCGGGTCGATAATGTCATATAGTCCGCGCAAAGGTATACCGCCCGCCCGTCTCGGGTCGATAATGTCATATAGTCCGCGTGCAGTCTCATCGCCCGCCCATCTCGGGTCGATAATGTCATATAGTCTGCCCAGAAGGTATATCGCCTACCATCTCTCGGGTCGATAATGTCATATAAAACCCGAGAATTTAACCCAACGTACTCACGACCTCTACTCCTTTAGAAAGACTCTTTTTAAATAAAACTTCCGGATACTAACAACCGTAGTATCAAGTCATCTCTACCTTTCAGACAAGTCACAATACCTTTTAGAAATACAATTACCGCTTCTAAATCAAGTGACTTCTTTCTTAAAGACCTTAAGCAATTGGTACCTTTAAAACAATTTGCCCTTCTTTATTTCAAATCATTTCTTGTTTATGTTACTGAAGAAAACCATTCTCTTAACCTCCCATAAAGTTATTATAACCAACTTCCCATAAAGCCGTCATACTAACTTTATGCCTTAAACTAATTCATTCTTTTTATAACCAAGAGACTTATACTTTCAAATCAAATCACATAGCTTTCAAAATACTTCAAGTCTCTTAACTTTTAAGAAAACAAGTTTCAAAGTCTTAAAACTTCATACGTACACTCTTTTAAATTAAGTAACATATACTTTGGTGCGTTGTGAATAAGTTATACTTATTTATAACGATCTTCTTCAAGTAGCCATGATCTAGAAAAATGTAATACAATTTTGTCTTATCTTAGCTTCTATGCATGGAGAATTCTACTTGTTTTAACATAATTAATTGTCATTACATTTTCCTTTATTAATGCCGCAATGGCTTGTTCGATACTTATTCTCATTCGTACGTAAATTAGCCAAGTCAACTCGACTCAAATACTTCCTAACGACTCTACCAACATCCCCATAAGACTTGGTAAGGACTTAGGATTTCTTAGACGTAGCTTTTACATGCAGTAAATCAACATAACTACCTCTTAACTTCTAAGAGTAGACGGAATCATGAAATACTACTACATGTATATTTCATACATAGAATCATGCCAAAGGAAGGAAGAGGTTCACATACCGCGACGATTATCGACAAGTAGCAAAAAGCTCCAAAGTACTTCAACCTTGCTAGCTATTCCATCCTTCAAGTAGAATACGCTATACTTGGTACTTCAACCTAAATTGGCCATAATACGTCCATTAACCTCTAGCTTCAACGTAGAATATTCTAAGTGCTAAGTCACTAAATTCTACGGAAAATCGGACAAAGACTTCCTTTGTTTCTACATACTTTGCCACCTTTTCAAGGCCGAATACAATAATCAAACACGCCACATTTAAGGCCCAACAAATCAGCTAACCAAAGGATTACACGCCTTAACAGACGTGTAAAATTCCGCCCACAAATTACATTAAACTAGTCCACAATACAAATGTCAATTCGCCAAAAAGTGCAACAACTTATCAACCTTTCCAATTCCTTTTCAATCCAAGTTCTTAGGTCTAGCATGTTATATAGTAATAAACAACTTAACAATTATAACCACCTTAATCCACTCTCTTTAGATAACACGCGACTAAACTAGTAACTAAATTGAATTACAATCTTAAAGGCTAAATCGCAACTTTCGGATTAGTCCAAATATTCCATAACACATATCATTCTTCATAATATAATCCACATGATCATTTCTAACTACTACAACATGAAATCTCGAATTAATATAGCAACACGGAAATTATTACCGTCTTAAGCTCAAAATGATCCAAAACCCTCAGTCGCTCCTTAGCAACTCCAACTCCTTTTCTTGACGTTCCAACTGCTATTTGCAACCCTTAGAAGCTTGTGAAAAACTCCTCTTCTATTTCCAACTTCAAAGTTGAAGAGCTCCTAGGTTTTCGCCTTGACTAACGTGGAAAACGCCGTTTTCCAAATCTTTCTATTGAGATATCCTTACAATACCCTTAGGGACCTTGGGTTAAAGTCTTGTGAACAAAGGATCAAAACTACAAAATTTTCTAGTGGGAATAGCACTAAGCCGAGAGCAACTTAAAGAGGACAAGAGTTCTCTAATTTTTTCTAAGTGTTCAAGACCTTGTCTTGCTACTAGTATGTATTTATAACACATGGATGGCTTAGACTTAAACAAATGGGTGGCTAAGATGAAAATCACATGGATTAAGCCTATGTGGACAAGTTGACAAGTCAACAATGTCACGCTAGCAAGACTAATCTTCCAAGGTGGTCAATGACCATTTTACCCTCACTCTAATTTCGACCAAGACCTTGTGGGGTGCCACGTGTCGCCTCTCATTCGTCCATAAAAATTATGTAACCTCGTGGCCCCACAAAAAGTAAAATTCCTGTGGGCCCCACGTAACCAATCAGTAAAAAATAATTTCCATAAGGTTAAGAGTTCCATACTCTTCAAATAATGCCTTTTGAGAATCCAATTCTCAACAACGAACATTTTTCCTTTCCTGTTTCGAAGATTTCCCGGAAAAACAATTCTTTCTTTCTACTTTTCAAGTCTTGTGTTCCTTACATACATTCTCTTAAACATGTCCGGAGTTACTGGTGTAACAATCTTCCCCTTAGAAACATTCGTCCTCGAATGTTCCTTCTGAGTCCAATCTAATTAGATAGCGACATAGTCTCCTCCTCCTACCGCACTCCTTCATACTACATATGCCACCCATGGCCACATAACAATACTTATACTAAGATGTCCACCTTGGCACTCACGGCCAACCACCCATACTCAAACTAGCATACTTACATAACTTCCATACCGATTCTCGCCTCTAATCTTGGAGTCACTCTATAAAACAATATAAGGCCATTTCCGCCACGACTGGTTCGGTGGAACGCGTCCACGAACCCAGAAACAATTAACTAGACTTGGGCCTTGCACCGTGACTCACACGTGCGGAACTACTACCAACTGATCCCACTCTATTCCGGGCTGGGCGACCCGCACAGGTCCTCACCCCGCCCCACCGCCGCACTTAACTCTTATTCTTGGTCTATAATAAATCTTTCTACCCGAGAAGACCTTGACGAATTCATTAATCGCTCCATACCTTCCGGATCTAGTTAGTCTTTACCAACTCTTGGTAATCTAAAATCAGTCAAGGCAACACGCGTCTGACCCTCATACCTCACTCCGTATAGATGTATGTCACAAAACCAACTATAAAATAATCATTTCCAACATGGATACATAATCCAAATAGTCCTTCCCGGTCATCACGCTTTCTCAGAATTGCAATCAACATAACTCGTTAGGGAGAGACGACCTAACGACACGCCTCTATCGCACGATCTCGAGTGAGAAGAATGGAAACCAATCCTAAATGTCCTGCAGCTCACGATTATAGATGTGCACAACACACCGATAATAAAGACTCTACTAGACACGGTCTGTAGACACTTTCCGAGGACTAACTGCTCTGATACCACTTTTGTCACGACCCGACCCCGGGCCGCGACTGGTGCCCTACCTGGGCACCATTAAAACATACAACATAATAAACCCATTTGGAAAATAAGTAACACATTTTTTTCTTAAAACCAAGGCAAAGCCGATAAGGTCTGTAATATAAATCACCCAAAAAGGGCTTACACTATCCAAAAATGTAATTACAATTCTAACCACCCGCCTACACGTGAATACTGCACTTCAAGATTTGAACACCTACTATGACGGACAAGGCCCCGCTGCACTTCAATATACATAGCCATGACAACTCCGAACATCGAGTCATCTCAAAATGCTGAACTAGGATCTTAAGCTCATGATCCATAATAATACCTAAACTCATGACATGAACGCAGCCGAAGGGGTCGCATAACAGTACCAAATATGGAACAGAAATAAAGTACAAGAAATGATCATAATCAGACAAACGAATGACAGAGCAAGTATAAAAAGTACATACCAGATCCTGCCGTGTCATTACCACTTATGAACTTAATTGCATATCATTATCTTTTCCATTCCATTAAGAGTTATAGCCATATCTTACGTACATACTTAGGAGAAGTCATTAAGCTTATTACCAACTAACTTACTTATCTTTCATAACCTAATCCTCTTACGGAGGACGCTATATCGCCTTACCCAATCGACGATAAAGTCACATAGTCTGCCCCTAAAGGTATACTGCCCGGCCCATCTCTGGGTCGATAATGTCATATAGTCTGCCCGTAAAGGTTGTAACACCCCATTTTAACCGGAGTCGGAAACGGGATTACCGCTACGCATGGTTGGATTCCTAAATGCTATTTAAGGAGTCGCCACCTAATTATTATAGTGAATTAGGACACTTAATTTATTGCAATAAAAATACTGCAATTGACTTCCATTTAATGGTCTGCGAAATTAGTGAGATTCGATCGTGGTTCTTTATTATCCTAAAGGGAAGGGTTAGGCATCCTTTAAGATCCGCTTAACTTGCGTTGTTCGTTCAAACCTAGGTTAATTATTTATTGCTCTTTTTATTCTACCTATTCTAAGCATTTTACATAATTTACAATTAAAATAAAATACAATGCAAAATAATAAAACATGAAATTAGATACGACATAAAATAAACTCCGGGGCATTCTTTTTGAAATGCATCTCCGGATACCTGCATAAACACTTAGTAAAAGTATTAATAATAGAATACATAAATTTTAAAATAATAGCAAAATTAACAAACAAAACAAATAAATTGCCTTTTGTACAGTGAGGCCTTGGAAATCGACGGATTCCTTCATCGCCAATATTGCTAAAAATAATAAAATAAATAAAACCTTCTGATCCGCCAAAACAAGTAATAGTTTTAAACACGGAGGGCTCGGATATGTAAAAATATAAAGTAGATACCTAAACAAGTGCGGTGCGAATTCGCTGCCAAGCGCATGTTGGTTATCCGATGTAAGTGGAAGAAATCATTCCCGCCGTAAAGCTTCATTTATTTTATTTTCCGTCTTTGCAATCATGGAGGCCTCAAAATCGACGGATAACTTTTTCATCGCCAATGTAGTATCTGCTCAAAATCAAGAAATACCAACGGTATAGTATTTGTTCAAAATCGCGAAACCAAAGAACAATATAGCGAAATAGCCTAAAAATTAGTCCAAATGCTCATAGCCAAAATCGAGTAAACGTGGCCTAAAATCAGCCCAACAACAATGGCCGAAACCAGTAGCAACACAGCGAAACAGTAAGCAATTCTTAGAAAATCAGCGAACAAACAGTAGCAAAAATAACCGGAAATCAGGCCAAAATCAATCCAGAACAGTAACAACATAACCAGTAATGAAATAGCCACCATTGTTAACATCGCCGGAGTTCACAAACTCCGGCCAGGTACAAAAAAACGAGAAATCAGTGAGCAGCAAAACGCAAAATATAGCGACAAAGGTGAAGAGCAAACAATAGTGTCGCCGGAGTTTAAATCCGGCAAGTTTCAAGGTTACCAACAGAGGGAGGGCAGCAGTGGGTGTCGACGGGAGAGGGCAGGGGTGTCGACGGGATGGTGGTCGACGGGATGGTGGTCGACGGGATGGTGGTCGACAGGTGTGTGATGTTGATGAGGTAGACGGGAGAGGTGAGAGGTGCAGCTGCATGCGTGAGGTGTTCGCCGAGCTCCAGCTCGGCGAAGAAGCGGCGGCGGCGACAGGTGAGTTAAAGGGATAAAGTGAGGGTGGAGGCTAAGTAGAGAGAGGGTGAGGGCTGCTGGGGTTCGTTTTTAGGGGGGTTCGCCGGCTGGGGGTTGAGTGAGAGCAGTGGGTTGGTTCGCCGGATTGGGGGGGTCGACGGCGATGGGGTGACGGGGTGAGGAGGAGAGGGCTGCTGAGAGGGGTGAGGGCTGCTGCTTTAAAAGTTGCGGCTGGGGTTAGTTATGTGGGGCTGATTTTTGTGTTGGGGGGAAAGTGGGAGTATAATGTTTTATTTATAGGGTAGGTTTTTAGGGTTTGGGTTTAGTTTTGGGGGGGGAAATGAAAAGTGGGTTTTAATTTTAGGGGGGGAAATAAAAGAGGGTGTTTGGGTGATATTTAAAAATAGTGTTGGCTTGGACTGGATCAAATTGTGTCTTGGACTGGACTGGTTTGACAAAAATGCAAGGCTGGTTAATTATTTAAAAGAAAAATTATTTAAAAATATGCAAAATTATTAAAATGCAAATGTCGACGCAATAATACTAAAATGCAATATTTAAAACATGTTTAATGCCTGATTAAAAGTAAAAAATGGGATGTCAACTAATTACTTAAGAAGATGCAAATATTATTAAAATGAAACGACGGTGTAACAAAAATAAAAACAAAATATTAACAAAGACATAATGCTTAATTTAACATAAAAAGATAAAAAATGCAAAAAATGCTGATTAAAATGCAGTGTGCTAAAATACTAAAGATTGCAATAAATATATGAAAACGGTCAAAATTATTTGTCAACAGCATGTCCCTCTTTGTACGGAGATGATGGAAGAGTCTTCGGACAAAGATGTTGACTTGTAGCCAATTTTGTCCTGTTTTATAAACTGGAACTCACAAATATGGATGATGCAGATCCAAAAAATGTCCCAGTGTCAAATCATGATGACACTGGGTCGTTGTGATGCAAAAATTAAAAAGCAAAGTGGCGATTAAAAATGTCGATGTCGGTATGATTGACCTTTGGGTTGCAGGTGATGTGGTGCTGAAAAAGACAAGGTTATTGTAGATGTTGATGGCGTCATTGCATAGACGCGATGCAGATGCTCGTCGTTGCATGGACGAAACATGAATGAAGCCGTTGCATAGGCTTAAAATAAAATGGCGTCGTTGCATGGACGCAATGCAGATGCTCGTCGTTGCATGGACGAAACATGAATGAAGCCGTTGCATGGGCTTTTAAAAATAAAATGGCGTCGTTGCATGGACGCAATGCAGATGCTCGTCGTTGCATGGACGAAACATGAATGAAGCCGTTGCATGGGCTTTTAAAAATGAAAAGGCGTCGTTGCATGGACGCGATGCAGATGCTCGTCGTTGCATAGACGAAACATAGATGAAGCCGTTGCATGGGCTTTTAAAATGAAAAGGCGTCGTTGCATGGACGCGATGCAGATGCTCGTCGTTGCATAGACGAAACATGAATGAAGCCGTTGCATAGGCTTATATGAAATGAAAAGGCGTCGTTGCATGGACGCGATGCAGATGCTCGTCGTTGCATAGACGAAACATGAACGGCCGCATGGGCTTTTAAAATGAAAAGGCGTCGTTGCGTGGACGCGACGCAGATGCTCGTCGTCAGATAGACGAAACATGAACGGCCGCCAGATAGGCTAAAAATGAAAAGGCGTCGTTGCACGGACGCGACGCAGATGCTCGTCGCCAGCAGACGAAACATGAATGTAGTCGTTGCATGGG
Source organism: Przewalskia tangutica (assembly GCA_029844215.1). Lineage (NCBI taxonomy): Eukaryota > Viridiplantae > Streptophyta > Magnoliopsida > Solanales > Solanaceae > Przewalskia > Przewalskia tangutica. The sequence goes on from CM056718.1 coordinate 115,714,729, forward strand.
CTTTTAAAATGAAAAGGCGTCGTTGCATGGACGCGATGCAGATGCTCGTCGTTGCATAGACGAAACATGAACGGCCGCCAGATAGGCTAAAAAATGAAAAGGCGTCGTTGCATGGACGCGATGCAGATGCTCGTCGTTGCATGGACGAAACATGAATGAAGCCGTTGCATAGGCTTAAAATAAAATGGCGTCGTTGCATGGACGCGATGCAGATGCTCGTCGTTGCATAGACGAAACATGAATGAAGCCGTTGCATAGGCTTAAAATGAAATGGCGTTGGTTTAGGGGCCTACCTGCTTTGTGACCCGTCTGGGTTGAGATAGCGTCATTGCATAGACGTTGTGCATTTGTGACTCGCATGGGTTTATTGTTGTGTTTCTGCCTTTGCTGATATGAAGATCCTGCACTCAAAGAAAACTTGTGTGTTTTTTAGGAAATGAGTGGTTGATTAGCGTCGACTCTGTAGCTTTGGCTCTTGACGCTTGCATTCTTGGTTTGCACTGAAGACCTAGTTGGCCTGCTTTTTCCTATCTATTGCCATTTTCTTGCACTGAATTCCTTAAAATGTCCCAGTTTCTGGTAATGAAGATGTTGAACTGGGTAAGGTTACATCTTGACGCTATCAAGGCGATCAGGTAAGCATTTTTATTTATTATTTTTTTTTTTTTTTTTTTTTTTTTATAATGAATGAAAAGTTAATGCGAGAATATGGACAATGTACAATTGAGTAGATGAGAATGCAACCCCCCCGAAAATATGTAGGTAGTAATGGATGCAAAATATATGAGGATGCTAAATTCTCCAATGCACAAAATCGAGTCATGTGCAAAACAAGGAAGAAATGTTTCTAACGGTGTGACCGAAGCCGACGTGGCCGCCTATGTATCCCGCCGAGGGAGTCAGGTCAAGACGTAGTTCATGCTGCAAAAATAAGAATTTTTACGATTTTAAAATGATGCGGGACCGAAGCCGATGTGGCCGCCTACGTATCCCGCCGAGGGAATCAGGTCAAGACGTAGTTCATGATGCAAAATGATTTTTATGTAATATGCATTTTGTTGTTTTTTTTTTCTGAAAAAATGGAAGACGACATTACGTTCTGACTCCAGTTGATACCAACAATTAGTATTGTGCATAAGGATGTTCTTTTATTGTTTTCAGTCTAACCGAGATTGACTCTGGTGTAATTCACACAGTTTCAGATAGTACCTCAAACATACCTGAGTGTCGACACACTTGCTTGCATCCAAGGTTTCGAACTACACGTAGCCTCACGTTTCAAATGCCCTCACTGAAAGAAAGTCCCATTTCACACATATATTTCAGTATTTTGAATTTTGGGACGTTGAAAGAATTGCGCTCACACTCAAAAAGATTTTCAATGCATGCAATTGTGATACCATAGGCTTGTCCATCATGTAAGTATCCACTAATGTGAGAACCCTCAGTATAAGATCATGTAGGGCTTGTCACAGGCTTGTAATGTAGGCTTGGGTAAAGGAATGGATATCATTTGGATAAAAGTGACTAATCATTCCTCGAGAGTTGGACTACGTCCATGCTTGATATTTGTGCGCTTTAATGCTGACTTGCTTTCTTTTTGTCTCAGTTTTTCTGTACTGACTTCTTTTGAATCCTTCATTTGGAGCCCCTTTTTTTTCGGGGTTATATATATATATATATATATATATATATTTTATATCGGGGCTTTTGATTTCCTCTTTATGTGAAGTCGTCTCTGCATTCATTTTTTGAGACTTTGACAATTTTGTCTTTGCAAACTTCAACGCAGGATTTTGTCAGCTATTTGCACATTTCTAAAGCACTCAAGGTGGTCGGGCCAATAGAGGGATAGTGCGTACGCACTCAGAAAGGTTATAGGTGTAATATGCGGTTGTCAAAAAATAGGTTTTAGGCTCAAAGGGGTGTACTAGGGATAATGTTATTTGGTAGGCTGAAAAGGCTCAAACGGGTCAAAGAAAGCCTACGATCATTTCTCACACCGAGTGTTGCTCAGGATTTCGCCTCAACAAACATTCAGGCCAAGTTCTAGATCACAATGCAATGCAATTGAACTTATTCAAATAACTCACCACACAATGCATATGAAACGATGAGGTCGGTTTCATTCTTATCTTGAAAACATGCAAGACAATGTTATCTGCGGGTATGAATAAGAGGTACCAAAAGAATCTATGGTTTACCACAAAGTCAACCCATACTGATTATCACTTGTTTTTTTTTTTGTTTTTTTATGCACATTTGTAACTGTGTTGGTATCAACAAAGTCAAACAATAATACTAAAAAAAATGTTTTTTTTTTTTTAATAACGTTTTTTTTTTGTATTTTTTTGAATAAAATATTTGTTTTTTTTTTGTATTTTTTGAATAATTGTTTTTTTTTTGTATTTTTATAATAAATGGTACCGAACCCGAATAGGGCTGCCTACGTATCCCGCCGAGGGAATCAGGTGTGCGTAGTTCATTCAAATATGTCATAAAATGTATGCTTGGAAAAATTTATACAAAGGATAGCAATATAAAGCTGTGCAAAATAAATGATTGTCCACTGTGGACGAATGCAAAGTAAAATGAATGCCCGAAAACATGATGAATGAGATGCATGAGTGAGACATGCGCTCTTTATTATTATTATTATTTTTGTGGTTTTTATTTTTGTGGTGTCGAACTCAAAATGAGTTGCCTACGTATCACACCGTGTGGTGAGAATCAGACACGCGTAGTTCGAAATAATTATGCTGTAAAATGCATGATATGCGAAAACTATGTAATTAACGCTAAACATATTAATTTAATTTGCAAATATGAATAAAAATACAAAGTATAAAAGAATTGAGAGCGATGTCTCGTTGAATCTGGTATAAACTGACTTCTATTAGTCAACATAATTCTCGCTCCTTGTGATGACTTCTTTTTTTTGTTTTCTTTTTCGAACGCCCTCGACTATTTGCGAGGACTGTTTTCCTGCAAAAATATGAGAAATAGGTGAGAGGAAAGTTACAAAATAATAAAATGAAGGGATGTGACAATATAGTCAGAGACTCCCCTGATTGGTTCGACCGGACTGGTAGTTGGTGCTTCACAAAGTCCAAGCCGCGCTATTCAAGTGTGATTTACGCAGTAGGAGTCCTGATTGAAATGTGACAGCAAAAGTGCAAAAATGCAAATGTCCGAGCCCGGAATCACCAAAGAGTAATTATTGCATTAAATAATATGTACAGGGTTGCTAGCGACAACAATAGTAAACAAAAAAACATGCAAAACAAGCGCGTGCCCTAATATGCTTGGGACCTCCCTTATGCCAGAGGTGAGCCTAAACGCCAAATACGCGAGATTATGATAAATAAGTCCAAGCCGTTAAACTGCAATGTTTTGTTGGAAATGGCGACCAAATGACGGGGCACTTTTTCCAATTTCGACGTGTCATGACCAGGCTTGGATCCGTCTATCATTATCACGCTACACATATATGCCAATGGGTCGTTGGGTTGTGGAACCCGTCGACAAGTTTGGTGGATTTCTAATTGTGGCGTTAATACCAAGGATTAACCCACCTAAGGTTTATGCATGCATGACTTAATATAAAAGGTGTTATAGCTCTATCCTAATTTTGGTAAGATTTGGATGACTAGACACAATGGTTCCCGAGCGGACTACTCGAGTGAGAAGGCTACGCGGCCACCGGATGGTCCGGCTGCTCCGCGCCTTTGCCAACTCTCCTAAAATTGGGTAATTGAAAGAAATTTTGCGGGTGCGTACAACACACCTCGCGTGTAGTGTGTGATAGTGTTAATTTTCCAGAACGGAGGAAATATGAGCGGAATGTCAATTTAAGGAAAGCAATAAAATAATGTAGCAATTAAAGTAGTTAATCACAAAATAAAAGTAAACAATATAAAATATTTACAACAAACATGAAAGCAAAATAAAGTGCAATATTTAATTAACATGGGTTTGCTATGATCAAGAACCTGATATCCCCAGTGGAGTCGCCATGCTGTAACACCCCATTTTAACCGGAGTCGGAAACGGGATTACCGCTACGCATGGTTGGATTCCTAAATGCTATTTAAGGAGTCGCCACCTAATTATTATAGTGAATTAGGACACTTAATTTATTGCAATAAAAATACTGCAATTGACTTCCATTTAATGGTCTGCGAAATTAGTGAGATTCTGGATCAGGGTTCTTTATTATCCTAAAGGGAAGGGGTTAGGCATCCTTTAAGATCCGCTAACTTGCGGTTGTTCGTTCAAACCTAGGTTAATTATTTATTGCTCTTTTTATTCTACCTATTCTAAGCATTTTACATAATTTACAATTAAAATAAAATACAATGCAAAATAATGAAACATGAAATTAGATACGACATAAAATAAACTCCCGGGCATTCTTTTTGAAATGCATCTCCGGATACCTGCATAAACACTTAGTAAAAGTATTAATAATAGAATACATAAATTTTAAAATAATAGCAAAAATTAACAAACAAAACAAATAAATCCGTCTTTTGTACAGGGGAGGCCTTGGAAATCAGACGGGGATTCCTTCATCGGCCAATATTGCTAAAAAATAATAAAATAAATAAAACCTTCGGATCCGCGCCAAAACAGTAATAGTTTTAAACACGGAGGGCTCAGATATGTAAAAATATAAAGTAGGGCGGCTAAACAAGTGCGTTGCGAGAATTCGCCTTGCAGCGCATGTTGGTTATCCGATGTAAGTGGAAGAAATCATTCACGCGTAAAGCTTCATTTATTTTATTTTCCGTCTTTGCAACTGTGGAGGCCTCAAAAATCGACGGATAACTTTTTCATCGGCCAATGTAGTATCTGTTCAAAATCAGTAAAATACCAACGGTATAGTATTTGTTCAAAATCAGTAAACCAGCAACAATATAGCGAAATAGCCTAAAAATCAGTCCAGCGTTCATAGCCAAAATCAGTAGTAAACGTGGCCTAAAATCAGCCCAACAACAATGGCCGAAACCAGTAGCAACACAGCGAAACAGTAAGCAATTCTTAGAAAATCAGCGAACAAACAGTAGCAAAAATAACCGGAAATCAGGCCAAAATCAATCCAGAACAGTAACAACATAACCAGTAATGAAATAGCCACCATTGTTAACATCGCCGGAGTTCACAAACTCCGGCCAGGTACAAAAAAAACGAGAAATCAGTGAGCAGCAAAACGCAAAATATAGCGACAAAGGTGAAGAGCAAACAATAGTGTCGCCGGAGTTTAAATCCGGCAAGTTTCAAGGTTACCAACAGAGGGAGGGCAGCAGTGGGTGTCGACGGGAGAGGGCAGGGGTGTCGACGGGATGGTGGTCGACGGGATGGTGGTCGACGGGATGGTGGTCGACAGGTGTGTGATGTTGATGAGGTAGACGGGAGAGGTGAGAGGTGCGGCTGCTGTCTGTGAGGGTGTTCGCCGGAGCTCCAAGCTCCGGCGAAGGGAGGCGGCGGCGGCGACAGGTGAGTTAAAGGGATAAAGTGAGGGTGGAGGCTAAGTAGAGAGAGGGTGAGGGCTGCTGGGGTTCGTTTTTAGGGGGGTTCGCCGGCTGGGGGTTGAGTGAGAGCAGTGGGTTGGTTCGCCGGATTGGAAGTCGGCGACGATGGGGTGACGGGGTGAGGAGGAGAGGGCTGCTGAGAGGGGTGAGGGCTGCTTTAAAAGTTCATGGTGAGTTAGTTATGTGGGGCTGATTTTTGTGTTGGGGGGAAAGTGGGAGTATACTGTTTTATTTATAGGGTAGGTTTTTAGGGTTTGGGTTTAGTTTTGGGGGGGGGGGGGGGAAATGAAAAGTGGGTTTTAATTTTAGGGGGGGAAATAAAAGAGGGTGTTTGGGTGATATTTAAAAATAGTGTTGGCTTGGACTGGATCAAATTGTGTCTTGGGTGATTTGGTTTGACAAAAATGCAAGGCTGGTTAATTATTTAAAAGAAAAATTATTTAAAAATATGCAAAATTATTAAAATGCAAATGTCGACGCAATAATACTAAAATGCAATATTTAAAACATGTTTAATGCCTGATTAAAAGTAAAAAATGGGATGTCAACTAATTACTTAAGAAGATGCAAATATTATTAAAATGAAACGACGGTGTAACAAAAATAAAAACAAAATATTAACAAAGACATAATGCTTAATTTAACATAAAAAGATAAAAAATGCAAAAAATGCTGATTAAAATGCAGTGTGCTAAAATACTAAAAGATTGCAATAAATATACGAAAAACGGGTCAAAATTGACTGTCAACAAAGGTATACTGCCCGGCCCATCTCTGGGTCGATAATGTCATATAGTCTATCCGTAAAGGTATACTGCCCGGCCCATCTCTGGATCGATAATGTCATATAGTCTGCCCGTAAAGGTATCTTGCGGCCCGTCTACGTCGATAATGTCATATAGTGCGCGTAAGGTATCTTGCGGCCCGTCTCGGGTCGATAATGTCATATAGTGCGCGTAAGGTATCTTGCCGGCCCATCTCTGGGTCGATAATGTCATATAGTGCGCGTGAGGTCTCTTGCGGCCCATCTCTGGGTCGATAATGTCATATAGTCGCGCGTAAGGTATCTTGCCGACCCATCTCTGGGTCGATAATGTCATATAAAACCCGAGAATTTAACCCAACGTACTACGCACCTCTACTCCTTTAGAAAGACTCTTTTTTAAATAAAACTTCCCAGATACTAACAACCGTAGTATCAAGTCATCTCTACCTTTCAGGACAAGTCACAATACCTTTTTAGAAATACAATTACCGGCTTCTAAATCAAGTGACTTCTTTCTTAAAGACCTTAAGCAATTGGTACCTTTAAAACAATTTGCCCTTCTTTATTTCAAATCATTTCTTGTTTATGTTACTGAAGAAAACCATTCTCTTAACCTCCCATAAAGTTATTATAACCAACTTCCCATAAAGCCGTCATACTAACTTTATGCCTTAAACTAATTCATTCTTTTTATAACCAAGAGACTTATACTTTCAAATCAAATCACATAGCTTTCAAAATACTTCAAGTCTCTTAACTTTTAAGAAAACAAGTTTCAAAGTCTTAAAAACTTCATACGTAAACTCTTTTAAATTAAGTAACATATACTTTGGTGCGTTGTGAATAAGTTATACTTATTTATAACGATCTTATTCAAGTAGCCATGATCTAGAAAATGTAATACAATTTTGTCTTATCTTAGCTTCTATGCAGATGGAGAATTCTACTTGTTTTAACATAATTAATTGTCATTACATTTTCCTTTATTAATCTTTGCAATGGCTTGTTCGATACTTATTCTCATTCGTGCGTAAATTAGCCAAGTCAACTCGACTCGAATACTTCCTAACGACTCTTACCAACATCCCCCATAAGACTTGGTAAGGACTTAGGATTTCTTAGACGTAGCTTTTACATAGAGTAAATCAACATAACTACCTCTTAACTTCTAAGAGTAGACGGAATCATGAAATACTACTACATGTATATTTCATACATAGAATCATGCCAAAGGAAGGAAGAGGTTCACATACCTCGCGACGATTATCGACAAGTAGCAAAAAGCTCCAAAGTACTTCAACCTTGCTAGCTATTCCATCCTTCAAGTAGAATACGCTATACTTGGTACTTGACCTAAATTGGCCATAATACGTCCATTAACCTCTAGCTTCAACGTAGAATATTCTAAGTGCTAAGTCACTAAATTCTACGGAAAATCTGACAAGACTTCCTTTGTTTCTACATACTTTGCCACCTTTTCAAGGCGAATACAATAAACAAACACGCCACATTTAAGGCCCAACAAATCAGCTAACCAAAGGGGATTACACGCCTTAACAGGACGTGTAAAATTCCGCCCCACAAATTACATTAAACTAGTCCACAATACAAATGTCAATTCGGCCAAAAAGTGCAACAACTTATCAACCTTTCCAATTCCTTTTCAATCCAAGTTCTTAGGTCTAGCATGTTATATAGTAATAAACAACTTAACAATTATAACCACCTTAATCCACTCTTTAGATAACATGCGACGACTAAACTAGTAACTAAATTGAATTACAATCTTAAAGGCTAAATCATCGTGCAACTTTCGGATTCATCCAAATATTCCATAACACGTATCATTCTTCATAATATAATCCACATGATCATTTCTAACTACTACAACATGAAATCTCGAATTAATATAGCAAGACGGAAATTATTACCTTCTTAAGCTCAAAATGATCCAAAACCCTAAGTCGATCCTTAGCAACTCCAACTCCTTTTCTTGACGTTCCAATCCGTTATTTGCAACCCTTAGAAGCTTGTGAAAAACTCCTCTTCTATTTCCAACTTCAAAGTTGAAGAGCTCCCTAGGTTTTCGCCTTGCGACTAACGTGAAAACGCCGTTTTTCCGAAATCTTTCTATTGAGATATCCTTACAATACCCTTAGGGACCTTGGGTTAAAGTCTTGTGAACAAAGGATCAAAACTACAAAATTTTCTAGTGGGAATAGGCACTAAGCCGAGAGCAACTTAAAGTGGACCAGTGTTCTATATTTTTTTTCTAAGTTTTAAAGACCTTGTCTTGCTACTAGTATGTATTTATAACACATTGGATGACTTAGACTTAAACAAATGGGTGGCTAAGATGAAAATCACATGGATTAAGCCTATGTGGACAAGTTGACAAGTCAACAATGTCATGCTAGCAAGACTAATCTTCCAAGGTGGTCAATGACCATTTTACCCTCACTCTAATTTCGACCAAGACCTTGTGGGGGTGCCACGTGTCGCCCTCTCATTCGTCCATAAAAATTCTGTAACCCTCGTGGGCCCCACAAAAAAAGTAAAATTCCTCGGGTGGGCCCCACGTGACCAAATCCGTAAAAAAATAATTTCCATAAGGTTAAGAGTTCCATACTCTTCAAATAATGCCTTTTGAGAATCCAATTCTCAACAACGAACATTTTTCCTTTCCGGCGTTCGGAAGATTTCCCGTCGGAAAAACAATTCTTTCTTTCGGCCCTTTTCAAGTCTTGTGTTCCTTACATACATTCTCTTAAACATGTCCTGGAGTTACGGGGTGTAACACCCTTCATGGGTGACACCTTCAAGAACACTCAATCATCAACCTGAAACTCCAAGTGTCGACGTCGATTATCTGCATATGACTTCTGTCGACTCTAGGCTACTAATATTCTTTCCTGAATAAGCTTTACCTTATCAACAGCGTGCTGAACCAGGTCTGGGCCGATCAACTTAGTCTCACTTACATCAAACCAACCAATAGGTGACCTGCACTTCCTCTCATATAAGACCTCGTACGAGGTCATCTGGATACTAGAATGGTAGTTGTTGTTGTAAGCAAACTCAATGAGTGGTAAATGTTCATCCCAGCTACCTCTGAAGTCAATAATACATGCCCTCAACATATCCTCTAGTGTCTGAATAGTACGCTCTGCCTTCCCATCAGTCTGAGGATGAAATATTGTGTTGAGGCTCACCTGCGTTCCCAATCCCTTCTGGAATGATCTCCAAAAGTTAGTTGTAAACTAAGCTCCTCGGTCCGATATAATAGATGTAGGAACCCCGTGCAGTCTCACTATCTCTCTGATGTATAGCCTAGCATAGTCCTCGCCTGAGTAAGTAGTCCTGACTGGAAGAAAATGGGCTTATTTCGTCAGCCTATCCACAATAACCCATATGGAGTCACACTTCCGCTGAGTGCGAGGTAAGCCTATAATGAAGTCCATATTGATCACTTCCTACTTCCAAGTCGAGATCTCTATCTCCTGCAATAATCCACCAGGCTTCTGATGCTCGACCTTAAACTGTTGACAATTCGGGCACTGGGCAACAAACTCTGCTATGTCTTTTTTCATGTCATCCCACCAATACAAACATCTAAGGTCATGGTACATCTTCGTTGACCCTGGATGAATAAAATAATGAGCGTTGTGTGCCTCACCCATAACCTGTTGTCATAGCCCCGTAACATCCGGTACATATAGCCTACCTTCATACCTTAGCACACCATCAGGTGCAACCTCAAATAGAGTCTTCTCCTTTCGGAGAGTTGCATCTCTATACCGTGCCAGAACAAGATCCTCATACTGATGTCTCTTTACCTCTTCTATGATAGAAGACTCGGCAACTTCTGGAACAACAACCCCACTATCTCCCGAATCCGCCAATCGGACTCCAAGTCTAGCTAGCCTGTGTATCTCACAAACCATCTCCTTTCTGTCTGGCTGCACATTCGTCAAGCTACCCATAGATCTACGGCTAAGATCATCTGCCACAATATTGGCTTTCCCTGGGTGGTATAGAATATCTACATCATAGTCCTTTAGTAACTCTAGCCACCGTCTCTGCCGTAGGTTCAACTCTTTCTGCTTAAAGATATACTAGAGACTCTTATGATCCGTAAAAATGTCAATGTGAACCCCATTTAAGTAATGTCTCCAGATTTTCAAGGCATGAATCACCGCCGCTAACTCCAAATCATGTGTAGGATAATTCTTCTCATGCTTTCTGAGCTGTCGGGAGGCATAAGCTATAACTCTGTCATGCTGCATCAACACACAACCAAGTCCAACACCTGAAGCATCACAATAAATAACATACCCATATGGTCCTACAGAAAGAGTCAGAACTGGAGTCGTTTGTCCTTCAACAACTGGAAGCTGTGCTCACAAGCATCGGTCTACTAGAACTTAGTTGCCTTCTGGGTTAGCCTAGTCAAAGGCGCTGAGATCGAGGAAAACTTCTCCACAAACATCCTGTAATGCCCTGCAAGCCCCAGAAAATTGTGTACCTTAGTAGGTGCAGTAGGTCTGGGCCAAGTCTTCACTGCCTCAATCTTCTGTGTATCCACCCGAATACAATCAGCTCCGATAATATGCCCCAGGAATGCCACTGAAGTCAACCAGAATTCACACTTAGAAAACTTGGCATACAACTGTTGGTGCTGAAGGACCCCAAGTACTGTCCTCAAATGGTCTACATGCTCCTGCTCCGAACGGGAATAAACAAGGATAACATCAATGAATACAATGACGAACATGTATAAGAATGGCCTGAATAGCCGGTTCATCAAATCCATAAATACTGCTGGAGCATTGGTCAGTCCAAAAGACATCACTCTAAACTCGTAATGTCCATATCGGGTTCTGAATGTTGTCTTTGGAATACCTGCCTCCCTTACCCTCACCTGATGATAACCTGACCGCAAGTGTATCTTTGAGAAACACTTAGAACCCTGCAACTGGTCAAATAAATCATCAATCCTGGGAAGGGGATACATGTTCTTGATAGTTACCTTATTCAACTGGCTATAATCAATACACATCTGCAGCGATCCATTTTTCTTCCTCAAAAATAATACCGGTGCTCCCCAGGGAGATGTACTAGGCCTAATGAAGACTTTTTCCAACAAGTATCTCAGCTGCTCCTTCAACTCCTTCGACTCTGCCGGTGCCATTTTATAAGGAGGAATGGATATAGGTTGGATATCTGGCAGTACATCTATACTGAACTCTATCTCCCACTCTGAAGGAATACCTGGAAGATCATCTGGGAACACATCCGGGAACTCACTAACTACTGAAACTGACTAAAGAGCCGGTACCTCTGCTTCCATATCATGCACCCGAACCAAATGATAGATATACCCTTTTCTAACCATCTTCTTTGTCTTGAGGTATGAAATAAACTTACCCCTCGACGATGCGGTATTCCCTTTCCATTCAATAACTGGCTCGCCTGAAAACTGAAATCGAACTAACTTCTCTCTACAATCAACGTTGGCAAAATAAGAAGCCAACCAATCCATACCCATAATAACATCAAAGTCAGTCATATCTAACTCTATCAAATCTATTATGGTATGACGACTATATACAACCACCGAACAAATTTTATATACACGCTTAGCTATAACCGAATCTCCTACCGTTGTAGCTACCTCAAATGGTTCTATCGACTCAGGTTCTATCCAAATTCTACTAGAAACTAGGGGAGATATGTATGATAAGGTGGAACCTGGATCTATCAATGCATATACGCCACAGAAAAAGACCGATAATATACATGTAACAACATCTGGTGACGCCTCCCGATCACGTCTACTGGCCAAGGCATATATGCGGTTCGAAGGACCGCCAGATTCTTCATGTGAGACTTAGGGCCCATTAAAAAATGAACCTTGGCATTGTGTTGAAATTCTTTGAACCAAATCTGAGAACTATAAACTCCGCCAAGACCTCTACCCCGACCTGTTGGCATCTGAATACCCTGCCCGATGGGGAACATAGTTATGGATGATGATGAACCAGCAACCGACGCCGTAGGCTGAGCCATACCACATGTATTGCTCCTATAAGGACATTCCCTCCTCATATAGCCTTGACGTCCATAAGCAAAACAAGCACTAGTAGTAAGACTGCATTCCCTAATATGGGACCTACCCCACTGAGAACACCGAGGCAGAGGTGTCCTCGCCTGACTAGAACCCATGCTCCTCTGAGAACCCGAATCCCTGGAGCCCTGATCGTCTCCTGAATACCCTGGACGGTCGAATCTCCAACATGTGGACTGTAGGGGAGCACTATGTGTTGGATGGGATGAATATCTAACATACTGTTGAGGCTTCCTGCCTCGAGACTCACCCGAATAACCTGCCGACCTAGCCCTCTTATGCTGGTCCCTGTCATGACCTATGTCTGGTTGTCGCCCTCTGTGTCGGTTTCCTGGATCTGAGCAATATCCATACCCGGCTGAAGAGCCACCACCATACAATCATCGATCAAATAATGATCCAACCCCATCACATAGCGATGTACCCTAACTGCCATATATGCTATAATAGTGGGTGCATATCTGGCCAATGAATCAAACTCAAGGTTGTACTCTCTAATGCTCCTACCGCTCTGTCTCAAGTTTAAGAACATGTCAACTCTGACCCTCCTCATCTCTGGAGGTAGGAAGTGGTCAAAGAAGGCCTCCGCAAACTCATTCCACATGGCTGGAGGAGCACCCTCGCCCCTAGATAGCTCCCACGATTCATACCAGTTGATAGCAACGTCATGCAACCGATATGAAGCCAACACGACCGACTCAGTCTCTGAAGCCTTTATTACCCTCAACATACACTGTATCTGTCGGATGAATTCATGTGGGTCATGCTCGGGCCTTGACCCAAAAAACTCTGGAGGGCTACAGATCAAGAAGTCACAAACCCTCAAACTATCTGATCGGGGTCAACTCCATGTCTCTGTCTGTGGGTCTACCCTGCCACTAATCTAGTCAGCAGCTGAACCGCATCTCTCATGGCTTTGTCCTATTCCCCTGGCTGAGGAGTTGGAGGCTCAGGTGCTGGGGTCTCAAAAATTGGTGATGCTGCCCCCGAACTGGAGCCTCTAGAGGTGGCGACATAGCAGAGCTCGTCGACTGGGGTACAGTCTCAAGTATAGACTGAGTACGGGACCTGGTAACTCTCTGAATCCGACTAGTATCCCCTGCTGCTGATTTGTCCTTCTGGGCCGCTATCGCCTTCTTTGGAGGCATAGCTGTAAATATATTAAGTCGTCAGAGAGGGGTTATCCTAATAACATAGCTCTATTGCACGATCTTTGAGATGAAATAATAGAAACCAATCCTGCATGTCCGGAAGCCTTCTGCGTATAAGTATGGTGCACAACATACTCATACTCAAGACTCTACTAGACATGGTCTGTAGACATTCCGAGGACTAAATGCTCTGATATCACTTTTGTCACGACCCGACCCGACGGGTCGTGAACATGGCACTCTAATTGGACGCCCTTATACTGACCTGTCACATGTAATCAGACTGACACCAAGGCAATATGAAAAACTGTACCATACGCTATATAGCAAAATAGGCAAGCCGACAAGGCTGCTTTTACAAACGACTGAACCTGTCTCCTGGGGAGTCACAACTAGCCAACACAATAAAATAGGCAAGCCGACAAGGATTCCACCACATAGCATCACCTGTATATGGGAATATCCCAAAAACATATTACAATAACACAGATGACCAAAAGATGTTTACAACTCACAACTGTCTACAGACCTATAAGAATACGATAATGAAATATGACGGGACAGGGCCCCGTCGTGCCCCTAAATATACATGAGTCAAAAATAATGTTCTGTACCAAAACGACTAATCTCCGAAACAATGGAGCTTTCCAACCAGATGAGTAGAAGTCATATGCCTGAGGATCACCAAACTGAGAACTTGTATCTGCGGGCATGAACGCAGCCCCCCCGAGGAAAGGGAGTCAGTACGAAATAATGTACTGAGTATGTTAAATATGAAGTACTGTAAATAAGATCATAACTAGCCAAGAAGTAAGAGGAGACATGTATAATAATCTAAATACCAATATAAATGTGCCATATAAAAATGAGAGTGAACTGTGCCTTATAAAAATGAGAGTTAGATCACAATCATGGATGTTTGTCCATATAATCATATATATATATATCTATATACTGTCATGGGTACTTGCACCCGCATCATGGATACATGTCCATGAAATCATCATATACTATCATGGGTATCTGTACCCGCATCATATATACATAAACATTGTCGGACCTCTAGTGAGGGACTCGGTGAATAATGCAAGGATCTGCGCACAAACATTGCCGGCCCTGGACTCGGTGAAGTGGAATAGTAACTCTTTGTACGAATAGATATCATGAGCAACCATATGCTATTTAAATCATCATTTGACTCTCAGTAAAATCATTAAAGTGAACCTTTACTATACAAATCAAAGGCACTTCTCATAACAAATATCTTTAGGAGTTAGACTGTGTAAAAATCATGTACGTCTGTCGTATGTTCATTTCATATAAATCATGCCAAAAGTGTTACACCTCGTAAGTTAAGACAAGGATTAAGAACGTCATTAAGGTTAATATTCGGATAATGGTTATAAGATATAATTACACAAGCTACGAGCACGTCGGTGAGAGTTTAAAATAATAAGTTATATGTAGGTTTATTGAGGATTATCATTTATTATAGGAATTATGACATGAAGGATACGAGACCTAATGGAATTTCCGGGAATTTAAGGCAACGAGTGTTACGATTTATAGAAGTGGAGTTAAGATTTATTTCTTGGGGTCATTTTTAACTAAGAAGGCATTAAGAGGGCCAAAGTGTAAGTTTTAAGAAGTAATTTTAGATTTTCCCCTAAATACTAAAACCTCTTTCTATTCTAATTCTAATTTCATTTCTTCACACCAAATTTTCATCTTTTCTCTCAAATTCCAATCCGAAATTACCCCATCCTTAACCAAGAATCCATGTTAGCATCCTTTTATTAGATTAATCCATGTAACAATTTGAAGCCAAACTTTGAACCCAAAAACAGTGTGCAATCGGGACTGCTGGGGGGTCGAAATTGGGGTCCAAATTCTCAGTTTTTGGACATATTTTGTGAAGGAAAAACGTGTATAAATGTTGGTCTAACATTGTAGAAGGGTTGCATGTTGAATTGGAGTTGAAGAAGTGATAAAATTGGATAAGAATTGGGTGAAAGTTGGGGGCAGAAATCTGGACACAGTCACGTTTTTTGGACTGTTTTGGTAAAATTTTAAGGTATGAAATTCTTCTTATATTGGTGAAAATTTATCCCTTTCACTTGATATTTGATAGATTAATTGATATTATATTTAGGAGAATTATCCATGTCAAAGAAGAAAGGGAAAGAAGACAATGCATGTGAATAATAGAGGTCGAAGCCGATTTAGAACCTATTTTGGCATACATTGGAATTGAGTAATTGTGTTGGTATGTTATTACTAATTGCATGTGAAAATTTAGATGAAACCTTGATGTTTAAAGTTAGAGTTGTTAATTGAAGTTGTTGGAAGATTAATTGGAAAGTAAGGAATTTTGGAAAAGCTTTGGAATTGTAATATGTTGATATGACCGGAAAGTTGATAGAAATTGTTGAATATTATAATAATGTATTACGGGCTGAATTAGTGTGTGAAAATAAGTTACAACATGCATATTTATTGAGGCAATTATCTATAAATGCCTTGAAAGGATTAAAGTATAGAAAAGTGTTAAATTTACATTCTTGAATTGACGATGTCGTTAAGAGATTGGATTGCCCCATGAATAATTCTAACGTAACTAAATGATTGACTAACATGAGAAGTAAATGTAGTAGTTTCCTTAGTTGTTGAAGTTGTTTTCCATGGATATAAAGAGAAGGAAGGTTATAGGGTAGCGTATATGAAGTATGTTGGGCTTAACTTAATTATATCCAGGAATAATGTTGGATTATTGGTGTTGGTTGGCTTGTTGGTAAATTGTGGATATGCATATAAACAGGGGAAGTGCTGCCCAAATTTTTATAGAAATAAGAAGTCGTTATTCGAATAACTTACGTTAGAGATCATAGAATTGACGAACGTATTGTCATTGTTATAGGTTGACATACTAGACGAGGCATGTCTTAGCATTTAGTTGATTTGCTCGCTTAAAAGGTATGTGAGCTTATCTTCCTTTCTTTTGGCATGATTTTGTGAATTATTGATTCTTTCTTTCGACATGAATATTATACAAGGGAGTGTACGGCGGACGTACATGACTCTTTCATAGTCTTATTCATAGTAATCTGAGTTATGAAAAGTACATGTGATCTTATTGTAAGAAGTTATTTAATGATTTTAATGAGAGTCAAAGAAATGATTTAAATTCCATACAGTTGCTCATGATATCTACTCGTGCTAAGAGTCATTTTTCCACTTCACCGCGTCCCGGGCCGGGCAGATTCGTGCACATATATCAGGATGATTCACCGCGTCCCTCACTAGAGGGCCGGGCAGTTTATATATATATATATATGATGATGATTCCACGGATAGGCATTCGTGATGCGGGTACAGATACCCATGACAGTATATTCTACCGCGTCCCTCACCCAAGGGACGGGCAGTTGATTCATTTATTTACATCTGATGATTTTATGACTAAGCATGCATGAGTACTGGTATGACTCTCATTATTTTATGATCTGATTGACTCTACCTTACGGAGACCTGATTGGTCTTATTTACATTATTTCATGCTTACATATTCGATACATTATTTCGTACTAACCCCTTTCCTCGAAGTGCGTTCATGCCGCGAGTTCAGTGTTGAATAGGTGACCCTCCAGTCTAGGATTTCTGTACAGCAGTTGGAGAACTCCTTTGTTCCGTAGCCAGCTAATTTGGTACAGACCTTTATCTTTCAGACTTACGCATATTTTGGGCACGACAGGGTCCTGTCCCGTCATATGTCAGTATTACACTCTTAGAGGTCTGTAGACAGTTGTGGGTTGGACGTTTGTACCTTGTTTTGGTTTTTGATGTTGTTATACCCTGTGTTGGGGCGTTCCCGATTATACTTGTTATTATCTAGTGGCAGCCTTGCCGGCTTGCTTATTTTAATTATTCCTTTGTGTACATAATGTTGGTTGGTGGCAGCCTAGTCGGCTAGCCTATTATGATTGTTGTTTTGTTGTTGATTTGGCAGCCTTGTCGGCTCGCCCATTTTAGGGAGATGTTGTAAAAGCAGCGTTGTGCTGCCGAAATTTCTATAGATCTCTATATTAGATGGATTAAGAGTGACAGGTCAGTAATGACGTTCAATTAGGACGTTTAGTCGTGGCCCGTCGGGTCGGGTCGTGACAAAAGTGGTATCAGAGCAGTTAGTCCTTGGAATGTCTACAGACCGTGTCTAGTAGAGTCTGTGTATGGGTATGTTGTGCACCATACTTATACGCAGGAGGCTGCCGGGCATTTAGGATTGTTTCTATTCTTCCACCTCTTAGATCGTGCTATAAAGCTGTGTTATTAGAATGATCCGTTTTCTGATAGTTTACTATATTTACAGTTATGCCTCTGAGGAAGGCGCCAGTGGCCCAGAAGGGAAAATCTATAGTAGGGGACACTTGTCGGGTACGGAGAGCTACCAGGTCCCGCACGCGGTCTACTCACGAGTGTGCCCGACGGCGAGTTACGCCTCGTCACGATTCTAGAGTTTCCCTCTGCAGGGCAACATCACCGTATCCGAGACTCGATGCACGAGCCTTGATTCTCGGCCCGAGGGCACATGATGGAGATTTGAGAGAGATAGTCTAGCTATTGGCAAGGATAGTAGCGGGCGGACTTACGAGCGAGGCCAAGCGATTAACCCTAGGGCAGACAGTTTGAGGGTTAGAGACTTTCTGAGTTGCAGTCCGCCAGAGTTTTATGGGTCAAGGCCAGAGGATGATCCTTATGAGTTCATTTGCGAATCTGAGAGGGCGTTGAGGTGATCGTGGCCTCGAGAGGAGTCAGTTATATTAATCTCATACCGGTTGCGCGATATAGCAGTCAACTGGTTTGAGTCATGGGAGTTGTCCAGTGGTGAGGGTGCTCCTCCTGCAGTATGGGATGAGTTTTCAGAGGCATTTCTTGGCCACTACGCCTCGAGAGATGAGGCGGGCGGGTGGCGAGTTTCTCTGATCACGGCATAATGGGAGGGCGGTTAGAGAATATAGGCGGAGTTTGACTCGCTGGCTCGTCTGCACCTACTATGGTAGCAAACATGGCAGTTAGGGTACACCGTTACGTGATGGGGTTAGACCACTATCTTATTGATGGGTGCATGACAGCAGCGCTTCAGCCGAGCATGGATATTGCTCGTATTCAGGCATTTGCGCAGGGTATCGAGGGGCGACACAAAGGGAGACGACTGGATAGAGACCATGGTAGGAGCCAACATAAGAGGGCGGATCGGTGGGTTTCGGGTGATTTCCGGCGGGCAGCCTCGAAAGATACTAGGTATTCCTCGGCCCGGCCGCAGTGCTCGCCATAATCTTCTGGTAGGCGATATGATCGCACGGGGTATTCAGGTCAGGGTTCCCGCGCGACATGATCACAGATGCACAGGAGTTCTAGTCAGTGGAGGCCACAGTTGCCTCAGTGTCCTCGGTGTGGTAGGCATCATTCTGGGGTATGTCGTGCTGCCACGGGGAGTTGTTTTTCTTGCGGCCAATAGGGCCATGGGATGAGAAAATGTCCCTCTAGAGATGGTGCGGGGGGCATGGCTCAGCCTACGGGTTCTATTGCCGGTTCATCGTCATCTACAGTTATGCGCCCCATCGGGCAGGGTACTCATACATCAGATGGCCTTGGCAGAGGCCGTGGCAGAGGTTCTAGTTCTGGCGGTCCTCCAAACCACATTTATGCACTAGCGATGAAGCGCGTCGAGGCGTCGCGGATGTTATTCTGGTATATTATCGGTATTTTTCTATGACGTGTATGCTTTAATTGATCCAGGTTCCACCTTGTCCTATATATCCCCTCTTGTTGCTAGTATGATAGGGATAGAACCTGAACCGATAGAACCATTCGAGGTAGCCACACCGGTGGGAGATTCAGTTATAGCTAGGCGTGTGTATAAGAGTTGCTCGGTGGTGATATATAGTCGTCGTACCTTAGCAGATTTGATAGAGTTGGATATGACCGACTTCAACGTTATTATGGGTATGGATTGGTTGGATTCTTGTTTTGCCAACGTTGATTGTCGAGAGAAGTTAGTTCGATTCCAGTTTCCAGATGAACCGGTTATTGAATGGAGAGGGAATACCGCATCGCCGAGGGGTAAGTGTATTTCATACCTCAAGGCAAGGAAGATGGTTCGAACGGGGTGTATGTATCACTTAGTTCGGGTGCATGATACGGGTCAAGTACGCCCTTGATGAAGTTCAATAGTCAGTGAGTTTCCGGATGTATTCCCAGATGATCTATCAGGTCTTCCTCCAGAGCGGGAGATAGATTTCAGTATAGATCTATTTTCAGGTACCCAGCCTATATCCATTCCTCCTTATAGAATGGCACCTGCAGAATTAAAGGAATTGAAGGAACAGTTGAGAGACCTATTAGAGAAGGGCTTTATTAGGCCTAGTGCGGCGCCATGGGGTGCCCCGGTACTATTTGTAAAGAAGAAGGATGGTTCGTTGCGGCTGTGCATTGACTATAGGCAGCTGAATAAGGTGACCATCAAGAATAGGTACCCCCTTCCCCGGATTGATGATTTGTTCGATCAGTTGCAGTGTGCTAAGTATTTCTCGAAGATAGATCTTCGATCCGGTTATCATCAGTGCAGGTTAGAGGCGAGATATTAGAAAGCTGCGTTCGAGGACGTGCAGG
The DNA here is from genome assembly GCA_029844215.1 of Przewalskia tangutica. Lineage (NCBI taxonomy): Eukaryota > Viridiplantae > Streptophyta > Magnoliopsida > Solanales > Solanaceae > Przewalskia > Przewalskia tangutica. Next base: position 115,734,976 of record CM056718.1, read on the forward strand.
CATTATGAGTTCAGGGTGATGTCGTTTGGGTTGACTAATGCTCCAGCAGTGTTCATGGACCTAATGAACCGGGTGTTCAAACCATTTTGGATACATTTGTTATAGTATTCATTGATGACATCACTGGTATATTCGTTGAGCGAGAGCACGCGGTCATTTGAGGCGATGCCAGAGTCCTCCCAGACGCAATTGTATGACAAATTTTGAAATGTGAGTTCGGTTGGCCTCGGTGGCATTTTTGGGAGTATATTGTGGGCGAGATGGTATTGGTGGATACTCGAGAAGATTGGCGGTGAAGACATGGCGGGCCAGCTACACTGCGAGTGTGATTTTACAGGTCTAGCAGGGTATTTAGAAGGTTTGTGGAAAATTTCGCCTCGATCTCAGCGCCCTTGACTAGGCTAACCCAGAAGGCAGCTAAGTTCCAGTGGACCGATGCTTATGAGCACAGTTTTCAGTTGTTGAAAGATAAGTTGACTACGGCTCCAGTTTTGACTCTTTCTGAGGGGCTAGATGGGTATATGATTTATTGTGACGCTTCAGGTATCGGGTTAGATTGTGTGTTGATGCATCATGACAAAGTTATAGCTTATGCCTCCCGACAGCTCAGAAAACATGAAAATAATTATCTCATTCATGATTTAGACCTAGCAGCGGTGATTCATGCTTTGAAGATATGGAGACATTACTTGTATGGTGTTCATGTTGATATTTACACGGATCATAAGAGTCTTCAATACATCTTTAAGCAGAAGGAACTGAATTTGAGACAAAGGCGGTGGCTTGAGTTGTTGAAGGATTATGACGTTGATATCTTGTACCACCCAGGGAAGGCATGTTACACCCCGAAATTCCAGGTCATGTATTGGGAACGTACGAAAGGAAATAAGAATTGATTTTGGAAAGATAAGTTGACAGAATGTTTTTGGACAGTTTTTGAGTCAACTTTGGAGCGGTATATCTCCTAGTTCATTAGGATTTTTTAGGTGTTTCAATATCCCAGTATGAAGTTCGTTGAGTCTAGTTTCCAACGCAACAAATCGCTCATCGATTGGACATCGGAGTAGGAAGTTATGGACGTTGCAAGATCAATCGCGTAAGAGAGGAAAAGTATTCGATCGGCGTCACGGTAGCGCCGTGGCGCCAGACACTGAACCCTGCAGGTTGCAGCGCCGCGGCGCCGGCTGCAGGGTCGCTGCGCCAAGGCGGGATTTTCAGCGAAAAATGGGGGAAAATCAGAGATATTTTGGGAAAAGGCCTATGGGAGGGTGACAAGTGTCCCTCCCATCTTTTGACCAAGTGAAGACCTTATATTATGACCAAGTCTTGAAGACTTGGTCATTTGCAAAGGTTCTTCCTAAAGAAAATCCTTTTCTCTTCTCTCTAAGTGATAAACCCTAGGTGCGATGAGACTTTTGGAAAGGCAACAAGAAGGAATTATGTTGGCAAGCTTGTAGAGGTTTCGTGTGGGTGATATTAACGTGAAGAAGATTTCGGAAAGAGGGCTTATTGAGGTAAAACCTTCACCTTCTTAGGTAATTGAAGATTACGAGTTATAGTAGTTAAGAAATGAGCATGTGGTTTATATATTAAAGTTTGAAAAGATTTGGATCATGTCGACTTGTTGAAAATCGAAAATGGGCATATTAGTCACTAATGTTGTAATCAATTCGGTTGTTAGCTAAAATTGTTACATGTTATATATGGAAGGGTATATCGTTGTCATAATTGGTTATGACTTATATAACAGGTTGAATTGAAAGGATTTGAAAAGTTGATATGTGAGCATGTTATAGCCAAGGAATTGCTTTAAACTAGTTAGATTGTTTTACTATGAATTGTGGGGCAGAATTTTACACGTCCAAGTTAGGCGTGTAATCCCCTTTGTATTGTTGAATTGTTGGGCCTTAAAAGTGGCGTTTAGTTATTGAATTCGAGCCTTGAAAAAGGTGGAAAAGTACGTAGAAACAAAGGAAGTGTTGTCCAATTTTCCGTAGAATAAGGGACTTTACAATTAGAATATTCTACGTTGAAGCTAGAAGCTAATAGACGTATTATGGTCATTATAGGTTGACATACTACGGACGGCATATTGGACTTAACAAGTGGATTAAGTCGGAGAGGTATGTGGAAACTTTCTTATTTCTTGAGCATGAGTAGTTATAATTGTATAGTACGGTAGACGTACGTGATTTAAATGAAGTAAATTCATTCGATATGCTTGACTTGTTTTTAAGAATGTCTAAGTTGGTTGAGTTAGAGAATTAACTCACCTATTACTAAGGAAAGGTTATAAGAATAGTTTATTCTAATAAGGTAGACAAGGATGTCTTGATGTGGAAAGGTATGGAATACTTGTTTTGGAAGTATTGATTCTGGAAATATTCTAAAGATAGGAAACTTGTTTCCTAAGCTAAGAAACTTGAAGTATTTTGAAAGTTGTGTAGCTCGGTTTGAAAGTGTAAGTCTCTTGGTCATAAAAAGAATAAAGTTATCTTGATTTCGGAAATGAGAGTAGTTGTCCTTGATTGGTTTAAAACATAAAGTGTTATAATAGCTTTATGGGAAATTAGTTATAACGACTTTATGGAAACAAAAGAATGGTTTTATTATTGGATTTAAAATAGTAACTTGACATTTTTTTTAAAGTAATGAGACTTTGACGTAAGGTCTTGACTTCTAAAGATAAGAAGAGACTTGAGAATTTGAAGTTATGAAACTTGAACTATTTTGAAAAGTATATTGTTACTTGACTTTAAAAAGGAGAAGTGTTTTGGTTTACTTAAAATGATAGCTACTCTGTTTTGATACTACGAGTATTAGTATCGTGTGGCTTTTACGTAAAAAGAGATATTTTTGAGAGAATTAAGGTATGTAGTACTTTAGGGTTAAAACTCGGATTGTTGCCATAAAGTGGGAGTACTTTGAGTTTATAAAAATGGTGAATCGGTTTACATGTTAAACAAAGTCTAAGATTATGTTAAAACTTATCTATGCTAGTTGTGATAGCCTCTGTTGTGCAAATGTGGTATTACTATGTTACCGCGTCTCTCGGTGGAGGGTTGGCTGACTTGTTGTGAACTTACTTGGACGTACCGATAGTGACGGAGGATTCCATGGGTATGCTTCCATTGTTATTATCACATGGACATGTCTACATCGATGAGGGATTCCGGGGGCATGCGGCCATGCAGCGGGTTAAACTCCCGGTATATTATTATTGTCACATGGACATGTCTACACCGATGAGGGATTCCGGGGGCATGTGGCCATTATTATTACTCCATGGGCTAGCTCCCCATGAAGACGTGTCTACACCGATGAGGGATTAGGGGCATGTTATATCGATTATTACTCCATGGGCTAGCTCCCGTGAAGGCGTGTCTACACCGATGAGAGGATTAGGGGCATGTTATATCGATTATTACTCCATGGGCTAGCTCCCGTGAAGGCGTGTCTACAGATGAGGATTAGGGGCATGTTATATACGATTATTACTCCATGGGCTAGCTCCCCATGAAGACGTGTCTATACCGATGAAGGATTCTGGGGGCATGTTATATACAATTATGTATTGTATATGTGTACGCCGACAGTGAGGTAGGATGCCACGGGCGTGTCACATGGTTATATGTTACACCTACGGCTGCCGGCAGTGATGGAGGATTCCACGGGCAGGAGATATATATATATATATATGTATTGTATATGTGTACGCCGACAGTGAGGTAGGATGCCACGGGCGCGTCACATGATTATGATTTATGTCATAGACTTCCGGCAGTGAGGAAAGAGTTCCACGGGCATGATGATTTTGAGGGCATAAGTCCCTGACTTGACATGACTGCTTATAAATAGTGCACTGTAGTTTGGTTATCATACATATCTCCTGTTTTATAAATAGACTGTTATGATGTCATTCTGATATTTTGATTTCACATACTTGGTACTGTTATCGACCTCGCCCGGGTGCGTTCATCTGCGGTAAGTCTGCGGTTGTTGATTCTCGCTCATAGGATCACGGTTCTGTGTATTGGGGAGCTCCGTTTCTCCGGAGGCTTATCTTTCGGTATAGTCCTCTGTCATTGTAGGTACTCGTACATTCAGGAGTATGGCGGGGCCCTGTCCCGTCATAGTTGTTATAAGGTCAATGTTGTGGTAGATGCTCTTAGCCGAAGATTTATGGGTAGCTTATCAGACGTGCAGCCGGACAGAAAATAGATGGTCCGAGAGATTCACATGCTAGCTAGTCTTGGAGTCCGGTTGGCGGATTCTGAAGATAGTGGTATTCTTATTCGAGGAGTTGCTGAGTCCTCTATCATAGAAGAGGTAAAGAGATGCCAGTATGATGATCCTGTTCTGGCATGGTATAGAGATGCAGCTCTCCGAAAGGAGAAGGCTTTATTTGAGGTGACCTCTGATGGTGTGCTACGGTATGAGGGTAGGTTATGTGTACGGCGTTGCGGAGGCTGCGACGGCGGAGTTATGGGTGAGGCACACAATGCTCGTTATTCTATTCATCCAGGGTCGACGAAAATGTATCATGACCTTAGGAGCTTGTATTGGTGGGATGGCATGAAGAGAGACGTGGCAGCGTTTGTTGCTCAGTGCCCGAATTGTCAGCAGGTTAAGATCGAGCATCAGAAGCCTGGTGGGCTACTCCAGGAGATAGATATCCCAACTTGGAAGTGGGAGGTGATTAATATGGATTTTATTACATGTTTGCCTCGTACTCAGTGGAAGTGTGATTCCATCTGGGTTATTGTAGATAGGCTGACAAAATCAGCCCATTTTCTTCCATTCCGGACTACTTATTCAGCTGAGGACTATGCTAGATTATATATCAGGGAGATAGTGAGGCTGCATGGGATTCCTATATCTATCATATCTGACTGAGGAGCCCAGTTCACATCTAACTTCTGGAGATCATTTCAGAAGGGATTGGGAACGCATGTGAGTCTCAGCACAGCATTTCATCCTCAGACGGATGGGCAGGCAGAGCGTACCATACAGACACTGGAGGATATATTGAGGGCTTGTATTATTGATTTTAGAGGTAGTTGGGATGATCACTTGCCACTTATTGAGTTTGCTTACAATAACAGCTACCACTCTAGCATTCAGATGGCCCCGTATGAGGCTTTGTATAGGAGGAAGTGCATGTCGCCCATTGGTTGGTTTGACGTAGGTGAGACTCAGTTGATTGGACGGACATGGTTCGATGGCGATCGACAAGGTGAAACTCATCTGATGAGATTACTAAGCGGCCCGAGTCGGCCGAAGTCATATCGCGATAATCGGCGTCGGCGCTTAGAGTTTCGGATCGATGGTAGGTATTCTTGAAGGTGTCACCCCGTGAAGGGTGTGATGAGATTTGGAAGAGAGGAAGCTTAGCGAGGTATATTGAACCTTACGGATCATTCGTAGAGTAGGCGGTCGCTATGAGTTGGACTTACCTCGGACTTAGGCGATACATCCAGTGTTTCATGTGTCTATGCTATGAAAATGTATAGGTGATCCGTCCAGAGTCTTCTCAATGGACGATGTCCATGTGACTGAGGGGTTGTCCTATGAGGAGAGTCTCGTGACCATATTGGATCGCCAAGTCAGGAGACTACGGACTAAGGATCTTGCATCCGTCAAGGTGTTATGGTGGAACAACAATAGGGAGGAAATGACTTGGGAAGCAGAAGAGGAGATGAAAAAGAGGTATCCTCATTTGTTCTCTGTGCCTTCAGGTAATTCAATCTAACTCCCTTAGTTAATCATTGTAATTGTAAATTGTATATGCGTGTTTATTTATGGACATGTGTGACATCTGTTGGTTTGCTGAATATAGGTGGTTAGACACAATTATAAAGGAGGCTCTGTCGAAATTTCTAGAACATAAGACTGGTTATGAACATTCGAGGACGAATGTTTCTAAGGGGGGGGGGGGGGGGAATGTTACACCTCGTAAGTTAAGACAAAGATTAAGAACGTCATTAAGGTTAATATTCGGATAATGGATATAAGATATAATTACACAAGCTACGAGCACGTCGGTGAGAGTTTAAAATAATAAGTTATATGTAGGTTTATTGAGGATTATCATTTATTATAGGAATTATGACATGAAGGATACGAGACCTTATGGAATTTCCGGGAATTTAAGGCAACGAGTGTTAAGATTTATAGAAGTGGGGTTAAGATTTATTTCTTGTGGCCGTTTTTAACTAAGAAGGCATTAAGAGGGCCAAAGTGTAAGTTTCAAGAAGTAATTTCAGATTTTCTCCTAAATACTAAAACCTCTTTCTATTCTAATTCTAATTTCATTTCTTCACACCAAAATTTTCATCTTTTCTCTCAAATTCCAATCCGAAATTACCCCATCCTTAACCAAGAATTGAAGCCATGTTAGCATCCTCTTATTAGGTTAATCCATGTAACAATTTGAAGCCAAACTGTGAACCCAAAAACAGTGTGCAATCGGGACTGCTGGGGGGTCGAAATTTGGGTCCAAATTCTCAGTTTTTGGACAAATTTTGTGAAGGAAAAACGTTTATAAATGTTGGTCTTACATTGTAGAAGGGTTGCATGTTGAATTGGAGTTGAAGAAGTGACAAAATTGAACAAGAATTGGGTGAAAGTTGGGGGCAAAAATCTGGACACAATCACGTTTTTTGGGATTGTTTTGGTAAAATTTTAAGGTATGAAATTCTTCTTCTATTGGTGAAAATTTATCCCTTTCACTTGATATTTGATAGATTAATTGATATTATAGTTAGGAGAATTATCCATGTCAAAGAAGAAAGGGAAAGAAGACAATGCATGTGAATAATAGAGGTCGAAATCGATTTAGAACTTATTCTTGGCGTACATTAGAATTGAGTAATTGTGTTGGTATGTTATTACTAATTGCATGTGAAAATTTAGATAAAACCTTGATGTTTAAAATTAGAGTTGTTAATTGAAGTTGTTGGAAGATTAATTGAAAAGTAAGGAATTTTGGAAAAGTTTTGGAATTGTAATATGTTGATATGACCGGAAAATTGATAGAAATTGTTGAATATTATGATAATGTATTACACGCTGAATTAGTGTGTGAAAATAAGTTACAACATGCATATTTATTGAGGCAATTATCTATACATGCCTTGAAAGGATTAACGTATAGAAAAAAATGTTAAATTCACATTCTTGAAATGGCGATATCGTTAAGAGATTGGATTGCCCCATGAATAATTCTAACGTAACTAAATGATTGACTAACATGAGAAGTAAATGTAGTAGTTGCCTTGGTTGTTTAAGTTGTTTTCCATGGATATAAAGAGAATGAAGGTTATAGGGTAGCGTATATGAAGTATGTTGGGCTTAACTTAATTATATCCTGGAATAATGTTGGATTATTGGTGTTGGTTGGCTTGTTGGTAAATTGTGGATATGCATATAAACAGGGGAAGTGCTGCCCAAATTTTTATAGAAATAAGAAATCGTTATTCGAATACCTTACATTAGATATCATAGAATTGACGAACGTATTGTCATTGATATAGGTTGACATACTAGACGAGGCATGTCTTAGCATTTAGTTGATTTGCTCGCTTAAAAGGTATGTGAGCTTATCTTCCTTTCTTTTGGCATGATTTTGTGAATTATTGATTCTTTCTTTCGACATGAATATTATACAAGGGAGTGTACGGCGGACGTACATGACTCCTTCATAGTCTTATTCATAGTAATCTGAGTTATGAAAAGTACATGTGATCTTCTTGTAAGAAGTTATTTAATGATTTTAATGAGAGTCAAAGAAATGATTTAAATTGCATCTGATTGTTCATGATATCTACTCGTGCTAAGAGTCATTTTCCACTTCACGCGTCGGGCGGATTCGTGCACATATATCGGGATGATTCACGCGTCCTCACTGAAATTTGGGCGGTTATATATATATGATGATTCCACGGACAGCATACGTGATGCGAGTACAGATACCCGTAGCGATATATTCCACCGCGTCCTCACCGCTGGTAAGGCGGTTGATTCATTTATTTACATCTGATGATTTTATGACTAAGCGTGCATGAGTACTGGTATGACTCTAATTCTTTTATGATACAGTTGACTCTCTACCTTACATGACACAGTTGGTCTTATTTACATTATTTCATGCTTACATATTCGATACATTATTTCGTACTAACCCCTTCGCCGGGCGTTGCATTCGTAGCGCGAGTTCAGTGTTGAATAGGTGACCCTCGGTCTAGGATTTACATGCAGCGGTTGGAAGCTCGCTTTGTTACGCAGCGGCTAATTTGGTACAGACCTTTATCTTTCGGACTTACGCGTATTTTGGGCACGGCGGGGTCATGTCGTCGTATATCGATATTACACTCTTATAGATGCAAGCGATTGTGGGTTGGACGTTTGTACCTTGTTTTGGTTTTTGATGTTGTTATACCCTGTGTTGGGGCGTTCCCGGTTATACTTGCTATTATCTAGTGGCAGCCTTGCCGACTTGCTTATTTTAATTATTCCTTTGTGTACATAATATTGGTTGGTGGCAGCCTAGTCGGCTAGCTTAGTATGATTGTTGTTCTGTTGTTGATTTGGCAGCCTTGTCGGCTCGCCCATTTTAGGGAGATATTGTAAAAGCAGCGTTGTGCTACCGAAATTTCTATAGATCTCTGTATTAGATGGATTAAGAGTGACAGGTCAGTAATGACGTCCAATTAGGACGTTTAGTCGCGGCCCGTCGGGTCGGGTCGTGACAAAAAGAAAGAAAGAATAGTTTCACATACCTTTTAGTCGAACTAACCAACTCAATATTAGAATACATCTCGTCTAGTACTTCAACCTATAATATGTCCGTCAATTCTATGATTACTAGAATATTTTATATCGAATGACGACTTCCTCTTCTATAAAAATTCGGGCAGCACTTCCCCTATTTCTATACATATCCACAACTTACAAACAAAGCCAGCAATACCAAATAACAAGATGCAACTTGAAGGTATAATCAAATAATCCCAATTACTCCATATACGCTACCATAATACCTTCTTTCTCTTTACATTTATGGAATACAACTACCATAATAACCAAGATGATTTATACACTTATTTATCATGTCAATATTACTCCTCTAATCATATTAAAACAACCCTCAAAATAGTCCATACTTCAACAACAATAAAAGTGCAAAGTAACACCTTTCTACACCTTAATTCTTTCGGGGCATACGTTAGCAATTACCACATTGAACATGCTTCATTGTAACTAAATTTCCAGCATTATAATCTTAAAAAACAACCCCTAATGCATCACGAGAATGTCCAACAATTTCATACAAGTTTTCGGCCAACATCCACAAAACCAATTCTTTTCTTAACTCCTTACAATCCAATTCATGTTTCAATACTTCCATATAACTAATTGCAACTTTAAATATCAAGATATCTCTTCAATTTCAACATGCAATTAGTGACGATAATACGATAACACAATCAAAACCAATGTACCAAAAAAACAGTCCCTATTTCGGTCCAACAACATTTTAGTCACATGCATTGTTTTAATTCCAAGTTTCTCTTAACACAAGTTCATTTCTTATACTAAAACAACATGCAACTCCAATTACACCATAAGAAGAAGAATTTCATACCTTAAATTTGTCCAAAATCAGTCTTAATGTCACGGTCACTGCCCAGTTTTTCTTGGCAATTTTTATCACTTCTTCAACTCCAAAATGGTATGCATGTATTCTATAAGTTTAATCCATCATTCTTGCATGTTTTTCTTCCAAAAACTTCATCTTAAAAACTAAAATTTTCAGCCTTGAATTCGGTCCAGTGAGGGCCGAAATACTCACTGTTTTGGTGTTGTTCTTGACTTAGAATTTAGATGAAGAATTTAATCTAGTAAGAGGAATAAAAACCTTCAATTTTGGCTATGGAATAGGGCAAAAATTGGCTGAAATAGGGAGAGGAGAAGAGAGGAAAAGAGTTCGAAATGAACTCTTGAAATGAGAGGTGAAGGGTTATAAGTTAAGGCAAAATCTGAAAATGTTATTTACACTTTGGTCCAATTTCTTAATTGTCTACTTAATTTAATCCCTCAAATATTAATTAAAGCTTAGATCCCACTTCTTCTAATTCCCGAGAATTTCATAAGGTCTCGTATTCTCAATGTCGTAATTCTTATAATACGACACTAGTCCATAACGGGAATATACAACTTATTATTACTAGTTTCCAACGTCACACTCGTAGTATTCAAAAATTAATCTGGAATCACATCCTTGTATACTAATTTCTGATACTCGGATCTTATATCCTAATTACGTTCTCTAATTATCGCCTTGGGATTACGAGGTGTAACAATATTAAGAAGGTCTTCAGATATAGTGTTGTAAATCTATTGTAAAACAATGGCATCAATTCGTGACCAGAGTTCAGGATCAATATGTTTGAGAGATGGGGATGTGTCTGTTGTCGCTGTTTCCTTCAAAGTTGGCATGATATGGTCGAGAACTTTATAAGCCTTAGCATGAATTTTAAAAAGTTCAGACCATGTTATGTACTGACCCTTTTCAATGTCAAGATTGATTTTGATGAAGGTATTGATGTTTGACACTATTAACGCGGGATGGAGAGTGAAGTTGGATGGGGAAGAAGATTTCGGGTCAGTTATTTGGTTTGCAGCCATGGTGATATAGTGAAGAAAACAGAGCAGGTTTCAGACACAAAGAAGGTGTTGGCTTGGTTAATTTAAGAGGTAAATTAACCTAGACTCTTGATATTATGTTAAAAGATATAGAGAGGATGAAATGTTGTGTGTCATTCCATTGATTTAATCAAGTTTATATACAATACAATTGTAACTGAAATCATGTTACTCATTAATCAGATATTTTGAATTATGCTAATCATAAATCAAAGATCTTGAATTATGCTAATTAGATTAATCATATCTTCAATCATGCTAATCTAATTATTTATGAAATATATACAGAGCTATTAATCTAATTAATATGTACAGATTCTAATAGAATTATATTGTCGTACTCACAGAAAAATTACACGTTGCTTTCTCATTTGTTCCTCAAGTAGATCTTAGTAACTGCAATCATTCAAAGCATTCAGGATCACATTCGGATAGCTAGTATAACATGAGAATCGTTAGAAAGTATCAGTTGAGGATTATAGAAGAAATACTTGATTACATGAAATCAATCGCCATCATATTTTTATGCAAATATATGAGCAACTTATATCTATTAAATAAGAGTTGGAAGTATATATTTTCCTATTTTTATTCTAGAAAAAAAAAAGACCTTTATTTAGAGAAAATAAAAGTCTCATCGCAAACTATTACTTAAAGGAGATTATCGTTTTTATTCAATACGTGGAGGGGGTATTATTTCACAATTCTTAAATATTAAGGCGGTAAAGTGAAACTTACTCTTGCTTAAATGAAGAAGAGAAGTTAATTTTGGAGAGCTAAACCTAGGAGAATAAAAGGGTGTCATTTTCCCCCCTTATCAAACGTTTCAAAATTAGCCAGATTTGCACAACAGAAAGGGACATGACCATTCTTATTCCTAGTGGGTGGAATTCAAATTGTATAAAGCAAGTCCATGGCTGCCCAATCTCGCTTCGAATTTGCAGTTAATTAAGCCCGTTTTGATTTCCTATTAATTCACTACTGCAAATTGTAAATTAATCAATAAAACATACTTCGAATGATCATGACACTAAATATAGTATATGATTGAAAAACAAAAGAACAAAACAGAGATGTGGAACATCGTTCAACGTTTTCATTTACATTCTTTTAGAGTTGTTTCTTAACAATTGCAATATCCAATGAAATGGAAAAAGACCCCAAATGGTTATTAGAGTTGGTGGTTTCTAGTAAATATTTTTTGGCCAGGTGCAAGGACAGCCTTTGGATCAAACTGCCTCTTTCTCTCGACAAATCTTCCCCATTGATCCCCAAAGTGCTTCTTCCATTCAACTGTAGACTCGTAATGCGGAAGGTACAACTTGAAATCAAATCCATTGTTGATACAAGTTTGTAAAACCAGTTGGTTCTGTGCAACCATCTGTTTTATTTCAGACTCTTTTGGATGTGCGTGGCTAAACCTTAGCAAAGCCACTAGGTAAAAGATTTCACCTTGGGGTAACGCCACTGACGATCGATTATCCCACCTAATTTCAGGAAATAATAATAATAATAAGAAACTATTAAAGGAAGAAAACAAATTATACTATTGAAACGATAAATTCCTAATGGAACAATTTGTTATACAACACAGCGGCTCCGTACTACCAATTATTTGAATCAATCAATCTAACTAATGTATGCCGCAATCTCAAATTAGTTCGTGCTATTTATATAAATCTTTTGTATCCAACAATTCGATATAATCCTACACGTGGGAAGATAAAAATGGATCTAATTTAGTTGTGCATATAAGTTTAGAAAGGACTATGTTTTGCAAAGCTCAATCAATTAACTAGCTGGGCATCAATTTCACACTCATGATTTAGCTACGTCAACAAGTGAAATTAAAGCCTTGAAAGAGAAAACTTCAAATGACAAAAGAAACAACAAGGATAGTTTGGTCCAACTAAATTAGTAGTTGAGGAGAAGAAAGAAGACAAGCAATGGTGTCACTATTAATCGGGTTGGCGAATTAATATCCTTGTCGTCACTTATATTGGCTAAAAATTGACCCTGAAAGCTGCGGTGCTCCATATCTCATTTTCTACAAAAAGATTAATTCATTATTACCAAAATATCCTCCCCTTACCTAGAACTAGAATCATCAACTCTTCGATTGAACAAGCAGTAAATTTTATTGGGAAAAACAATAATACTTATCTACGTTAATATAGGAGTACTATATTTAGAACCAAAGTAACAAAATGTGGGGCCCACCGTATCTTTGTCCGAAAATTCTCTTATTACGCTTGCTTATACCTCACAAAAAGAGCGGGAAACCATATTATATGCATTTAGAGTAAATGAATCAAGTACAAGCAACATAGCAGGTAGTACAAGGGTGTGCTACTGCTTGTTAAAAATAAAGAACTTGAGGGGCCAAGAAGATTTTTGAAAACCTGGGACCCATTTTAAAGGTAGAAGAGGGCATGAACTAACTTCCTCAGAAATCTCAACCACCGGATTTTGGATGGGAATCAGGTAGTCCGTTTCATATTAATTATTAAAATATATAATAAAACACGACACGTCACCACTGGGCCCCAAGGTTGCCACGTGTGATGCCTAACTTTGTGGTCCCAGAACACGTTACTATCTGATCCCCTTAGGCTTTCACGTAGCACTCAAGAGCCAATGAAACTTGTCCCCGCAAAGAAATTTTTTTCAAAACCATATTCTTAGCACAAGGTTAGCAAAAGAATTATGGGTAATTGATGATGGCCAATAAATCTTTTCCATTAGAATTAAGTAATCCAATTGGAGTCGATCAAAAGTCTACTTATATTAAACAATCGTTTCACTTTTAAATTGCAAACACAAGAACATAAAAATGTAGATAAATTCCTAATGGAACAATTTGTTATACAACACAGAGGCTCCTTACTACAATTATTTGAATCAATCAATATAACTAAAGTATGCCGCAATCTCAAATTAGTTCATACTATTTATATAAATCTTTTGTATCCAGCAAGAACATAAAAATGTACTTACTTGCTACGCAGGAGAGGATAGGTCAACATAGGGCCATTGACACCATCTTTTAAGATTTTTTGGAATATAATTCGGTTGAATGCGGCAATGTCTCTCTTGGAAACGAACATGTTAAGCCATGGATGAGGCGTATCCCATATACCACTAGCTCTAGCCGCTTGTTCTACGTGCTTTACTCGTAATAAAAAATTCATGTAACTCAAGTCGATCTCAAATCTTAAGTGTTCTATATATCTCAATCGCCCTAGCAATTTCTCGACCATCTGCCATGGAAAAAAATACAACATTTCTTAAGATCACAATGCAAGTAAAATTTAAAAATACTAAGATCAAAACTTTTTTTAAAACAGTAGTATTTTGGTCATTCTATTGACATCATATTAGGAAATTCTGCAAAATGATGGCGTTTTTTTGGCAAATTGTTAATTAAAGAGAAAGAATTAAGGGGGGGACCGCAGAACGTCATAAAAATCTGGGTCTGATCGGCAAGAGGACAAACAACTAACGAGATTTACTGTTTTAGCCTCAGGCTTTAGGACTTTTGTCATCAACGACAAGGACAGGAGACAGTGGAAAGTACGGTGTCAATTTCGTAATAAAAGCATGCTTCTGTGGGCACTTTCAAAAAAGCGGCTTGGTTCTATGGTGTCAGAAAATCCATGGGAAGATTACAATTTACAAACTAGTATTAACGTAAACTTTGACACAGTGTATGGTCACTTTTCAAACGTCGTCGTCTTGCATACTACAACTGGCCCCCTACCACCCTCCCGCCGCTTTTTTGCACACGTGTAATTATCAATGAAAATTTCATCTGTTTTTTCTTTTTGGGTTCTCGAGTTACTCAACTAATTTACATACACATTTAAATAAAGAGAAATTTATTCTAGGAAATGTAATTGTGGAAACGAATCATCCTTTTTGACCTTTTCACTGTGTTAACTTAAATCTTATGTTCCCCTCTTTTCCCTGATTCATGGTCAACATCTGTTAGGGCCCCTCCCTTAGCAGCCACCTAGGTCAAAACTATGTCTAAAATCCTTCCTTATGGCCCATTTCCAAATCACGTCGGTCAATAATTGTAATAAAAACTTACATTATTATAAAGTTAAAAACTTTAAAATGATGTAGTAACATAATAAAAACATTCCCATTTCCCTTTCCATCCACACAACAGGGAAATGCTAAAAAACTAAAGTAAAAAGAATAAGTGGTAAAAAGTTTTGAAATTGACAGAATTACCTTATTTACAGTGGAGGGATCGTCATGGTTGTTATAATGCAGGGCCACCTCAAGGCAATAGAGAACCGGGCCAGTGTGTTTGGGTAATTGGGTCGGGTCAAATGTCTGATTTGAATCCAATGGTACCGACGGCCACCCATTTACCGGGTCGTCACTGTTCGCCAACACAAAGCCTTCCACATAATTGAAAGATTCCTGACTCATTATCAGTAACTCAGCATCACGAGTGAACTCGTCGAATTCACTGTATACCACTCTTATCCACCTCACCTAATACACAAAAAACAAACCCCTAATTTTAATAAATAATCACCTTTCGTCAACGTGTTGAAAATCAATTTTATATAGGATTTTTTTAAAAAAAAAAAAAAGAGATACTAACCATATCCGTGGCGGGTTGAAGCAATACCCGAGCTCTAGTGATGATACCAAACTGACCAAGTCCACCAAGAACGGAGAAAAATAGTTCAGAATTTTGATAGTTTGAGCAAACGGCTCTTTCTCCGTTACCGGTTACAACTTCCAATTCCGTTATGGTTGAGGTCTGGGGCCCATAACGGAAAGCTTGGCCACTAACGCCAGCGTTAGACAGAGTACCTCCGACTGTTAAATCAAGATAATCCGTCCAGGACTTAGGAGCCAAGCCATAACCCAAAACGCAGTGTTTTAAGACGTCAGCCCATAATGCTCCACCACCCACGTCGGCATACATGGAGGTGACGTTGACGTCGATTCCGTTATTATCACCCATTGATTTCATGTCGATAACGAGTCCATTGTGGGCCATAGCTTGACCGTTAATAGAATGACCGTTACCCCTCGCAGCTACCGTTAATGTTGGTGAGTGTAACGCTTGCCTAATCACCCGTGCAACGTCATCGGCTCCGGCTGGACGTATAACGGCTAACGGCTTCACAGCATACATACCGCCGAAATCTTTAGCGGCTAAGCCGGTTGCGTTGGTTCCATAATCAATGCTTCCTTCAATGTCCAAGTCTTTCAAAACGCCGTCGTCGTTTATTTCAGATTGAGTTATTGAATCAGTGTCATTCTCAGCCACGAATCGTTCAACTAAACACGCTAACATCTTCCTTGCTGAATCGGGTACCTGCAAGAAAATTTATATATGTTTGATTTGATACAAAAAAGTAAAGAATTTAGAATTCTTGGTTATGGTGGTGGGGAAGAGGAGGAGGTTTAAGGAGGCTTTAAATAGCGGGCGGATGGGAATTTTAAGAATGGAAAAATGAAAAAAATAATTGAAGGGGGGCGGGGGAGGGGGAGGGTTTGAGGTCAAGAGAGCCTTTCAATATCCTGTTGACGCTGTGATCCTATCGGCTTCCTCCTCTGTCTGCCACTTCCACAAATATTACTATTTTTATATTTATTTATTTTCCTTTATAGAAGGTTTGGGAAATTTGGATTCTCTCACCTTCATTTTTACCTTATTCCAAAAAAAAAAAGGAATATCCACACCCTTACGCCTTACCCGATAGAGTTGGTAGAGAAATTAAATTATGTTGACTTAATTGATTCACAAAGGCTAAACTCGTATTACATCGTGTGCAAGGAGCCCCTCATTTTGTTTGAGGTGTAACTCTCACAGTGCCACTTGCGGAACTCGATCCTTGGTCACTTGTTCCAAACATCACCATTGGAACTAACTAAGTTGCCCATGCGGACAACCTTCATCTTTACCTTTTTTTTCCTTTTCCTTCAAATTTTGTATTTTTCTATATCTTTTTATATCAAAAGTTTTAAAAACATTAAAAAATTTGCATATATTTCTAAAAAGAAGTGTTCTCGTCAACAACAATATATCCAATGAAATTTCACAAAATAAAATCTATGAAAATTTAAGTATACGCAGATTTTATCTCTATCTTGAAAGGTAAATAGATTGTTTTCCGTTGAACCTTGACACAATAAAGCAATTCAAGACAATATAAAAAGTCATGCCAAAACACTATAAAAAACATGATAAAACTAACCGAAAAAAGTAATTGTAACTATCATAAAGTAATGTTATAATAAAAAATACAATAAATAATAAATAATAATTGTCCTAGTTCTCTTTCGCAATTTAGATGATTCAATTGTTGTTGGTATTCACAATTGAAGGAAAGTTAAATTGACTCTTCTCCTAGTCAAAATCTTATGCACGTTTTCTGTTTTACCTCTCTCCCTTTTTTGGTTGCTCTAAGAAAGTTGAAAGTTCTATTAAATATATAAATTATATATGTAACCTGATTTTGTAAATACATCTGCGTTATATAGAATTTAAACTCTTTTCTTAATACTCCTTCTGTTTATTTTACTTTGCCCATATTGATTGAATACTTTCCTTTAAAAAAGTTTATTAGAGATTATTTTACTAAATTAACCTTATTAATTACAACTAAATTTTTTTAATTTGACTATTATTACTTTATGTAGTTATTTATGATAAGGGTCATATTGGAAGAAAACAATAAAATTTTCTGGATTTGCTGAAATGAATAAGTAAAAAGAAAAAAAATTAATATAAGGATCAAGTAAAATTAAAGCAAAGGAGTAGTAGTATTTAGTAATGAAAAATGCTCATATAATATTTATGTAAAATACGTGTATTAATGACAACAAACTAAAAACAATGATCATTATAGTACGTACAGTATTAGATTTCACACAATCAACATATATTTGATTACTTTGACCATTACGGATCAGACATCAACTGTTCAAAGATGAAGAGAAATTGAATAATTAGTTCCCTAATTAAGGTCCTACTATTGTGTAATTTAGAGTTTAAGTTGTTAAAAATTTATTAACGTAAAATAAAATTTATCATATTTTTTATGACTCGAATAATTAGGGTCTCGCACGTCGAAAACGTCGTTTTCACACACGTGCACACGTTGTACCAAGGATAGTAAATTTTCTTAGTGAAAGAGATATTGATATGTAAACAAATGTTTGAGACATGAAATGATAGATGATTGTTGGCCAAATGATGAGTGTTTCACGTTGGTAAATGAAGGAAGAAGTGTATGATGTGTAAAAGATGAAACGAGTCGAAAATCGCAGCGGAATCGCGAGGGCCCGCGTCGCAACCCCGCTTCAAGACGCAGCACGAGCTTGGCGCCTCGGCCCCAGAGCCGACGGTGGTCGATTAGTTCTTGGAGTTCAGCGTCGCGCGCCTCCCAGCAGCCGCGGCCGAGGCGTAATGGTCGATGGGAAGCTGAACGTTTCTGAATTTTGGGTTGGTTTAGGGAATTGATTCTCCATTACTTGACACATGAATTCAACCATTATTTGGCTGATTGAAACCTCTCAATAAGTGTCATGGCTATTGAATGTCATTAGTTGGCTAGATGAGAGGTCATCTTTCATACACTATAAATTGAGGCCCATTGCTCAATTGGAGAACATGAAATTCAAATTTCTGATTTACTTCTTCTTTTCTAAGTTTTTTTCAAACACTCAAAAGGTTCTTTTTTTAGTAAACATTTGAGTTTTCTTTGTTCACTTATTAGTTGTTATTTTATCTTGGGAGACAAGTTGTCAATCACCCTAAAAGGATACATACGGGGCAATATTATCTTAAGTACATAGTGCTAACACTCGACTCAACAAATTTCTTGTTATAGTTTACATTTTATTCTTGTTCCAGATTGTAATTATTACTTACTTCTCATTTCCTTGTAACTATCGTTGTGCTCACGTAAGCTAGATGTACTAGCAATATAAAAAATATACATAGTCATGTCACTTATAAAGTACTCCATTATAAGTAAATTCCTATAGTAAGTATTAATTGGTAACATAAGAAAAACTGTAACTAAACTGTTCACATATTATAACTAAACTGATAGTCGTAAAAAACTTTTAAAGCATTAGCACATAGAACTTAAATGTCAAAGGAAAGTGCAATTGTAAAATTAATTAAATAGGGTACTAAGTATAAAAACATTCATAAAGTATAATGTTTTCTGAAGACCAAAAGAGTTGAGTTGCAAGCTAATTTGCATATAAAATAAAGAATATAATTAATTACGTACATGAAAAGAATGCTTAGCAACTTCAGCTGAAACCAATGAGGAAGAGCTACGGTGCAAGCAAACAGGAATATTTGATGTCTCAGTGTAAGTCAATTGTGATCCTAGAACTTGAAGAATGTGGTGGAGAAATGATCCCTTTATATAGCAATGAGTTTGTATGAAAAATGGTCATTTACTCTCTACGTAAAATATGTATTAATGACAACAAACTAAAAACAATGATTTGTATGAAAAACATGATTTAAAAATAATGACCATTACAGATCAGACAAAGATACAGAGAAATTGGATAATTAGTTCCTAAATTAAGGTGCTACTATTTTGTGTAATTTATATGCATTATAGGTGAAATTCTATTTTGTAACGTATCCTGTCATATCAAGCATTTGGACATGAATTGAGCTCATGCCAAATAGGCCCTTATAATCAATGAAAGTACCGATTAAACAAAACCATACATGAAAATAATTAAACAGGGTATATAATGAGCATTTCCGTATAATGTTTTCTGAATACAAATAGAACTATTTTTCATGGAAAATAAATAAGATAATCAATTACGTACATGAAAAGAATGCTCAACAACTTCAGCTGAAACTAATGAGGAAGAAGCTACAGTGCAAGCAAACAGGAATATTTGATGTTTCATTGTAAGTTAATTGTGATCCTAGAATGTGGTGGAGCCAAAAGTGAGAAATGATCCATTTATATAATAACGAGTTTGCGTACGAAATATTTTTCTAATTAAGAATATAATATGTACTCCATTTTTTTATTTTGAAATTGCTTATCCTCTCCTCTGTCTTAGCTTAGCAAATTTTACTTCATGTTTTCCTCTATCTATATGGTCTTGATATGACTTGCCAAACTTTTCCACGATTGCAGACTTTAGTGTCTGTTTGGATTGACTTTTGGGTATTTACTTTCGTAAAAATAGTAAAATTGACATGTTTGGTTTGATTTTTCAGAAGTACTTCTGATCTCCAGAAGCACTTCTATCATTTATTTCAATTTAAATTTTTCCATTTCCTTTATTACCCTCTTTAATTTTCATCAACAACTCTATCCACCTTCATTATCCTCTTTAAATATCTAGAAATAATTACTAAAAAAAGTCAAATATACAACTTTCATTACTCTCTTTAAATATCTAGATATAATTACTAAAAAAAATGAAATATACTACTCATTTTCTGTTTTAATTTAAAAAAAAAATTAAATATACTACTAAAGTTGACATTTGTTCATGTGTAATTGCAGATTGGAACTTTAAACTCCTCAAACATCCTAACGTTGTCCGATTATACGAGGATTATCCTTCTTCTTTTTATATTGTCCTCTTTCGAATACTCCGAATATTACTAATATAATACATTATATTTTGTACAAACAAGAAATAAATATACACAAGTTGAAGTATCGATTTTTTTATTATTTTTGAAGAATTGCCTGAAGAGCGCAGCGACGCCTCCTCCCAAGGACTGCGGCTCCTTCGGCGTGAAAAATCACTGAAACTTAGGCGCCGCGGTGCCTAGGCTCCAGTAGCTACTGGAAATTAAGCGTCGCGACGCCTCCTCCCAAGGGTCGCGACGCCTGTGGCATGAAAAATCACTGGAACTTAGGCACCGCGGCTCCTTCCCGAAGGGCCGCGGCGCCTACACTCCAGTAGCTACTGGAATTTAAGCGTCGCGACGCTTACCTTCATGATTTTAGGCGTTCTAACGGATATGCAAATCATAATGAAGTATTCAATTATTACCACTCAAGTTTAAGGTCCACAATAGAAAGAACTTTTGGGGTATGGAAGAACAAATTTGTACTTTTACGTCGCATGCCCAGGTTCAATTTTGAAACACAGGTTCAAATAGTCGTCGCAACAATGACTATACACAACTTTATCAGAAGGAATGTAGAAATGAATATTGATTTTGATCTTTATGAAAATGAAAGCAAAATCAATCACAATGATGATTATCATACATCATCTAACTTGGATCAATCACATGTTTTTAATGTAGCTTCTTCATCAGAGATGAATCACGTTCGAGACTTAGTCCGCAATCAAATTATAGAGTACATGCAAAATTAATATTGTAATAATATTTAAATACTATTTGCATTTTAAATTAGTATTGTAATAATATTCTACTAATATTTAAGTAATATATTGCACTTTAAATTCTATTATCTATTTATAATTTTTATTTACATACTTTCATTTATTAGTAATTTTATTTATATGTATTGACTAAATGTCCATTTTGGTAATTCTACATTCAAAAACAATTTTGATTAAAACTATCCAAACATCATTTATTGATAACAATTACTTTTATATTGTTCATCCAAACATAAATCACTTATGTCATAATCACTTATGACAAAATCACTTCTGCCATAATCACTTTTGGCCACAGACATGGAGTAGATTGAATGCATATATTTAAGAGTAAATATCTCAAAGAGTCATTCAACAATGAGAAAAATGTAGCAAAGTCATTTTATTTTATTTTATATCAATAAAATCACTCAATTTTTTTATTTTTCTCTAATAAAATATCTCAGCTAAATTGTAAATAAGTTTATTTTCATGCCATATAAACATAGACTGAATAAAATAATATTAAAGAAGACTCATATCTTAAACCCGACCAATTCACCCACAAGTCAAAAAATCCTTTAATTTTGATATTCTACAATAAAAGAATTTCACATTCTAGCATAAAAGAATAGGGATGACAATTAGGGCAGGGCTTAGCGGGGTAGGACAGGGATAACATTGAAGAATAATTTTCATTTACCATTATCAACAACAACAAAAAACTTTAGAAATATGAACAACAAAAAACAAACTTTAGAAAGATGAATAACCATACTCTTTTACATATTAAAGTGAAAAATAAAGAAAGGAAATGAAAGATGACATAAACGGGACAGGGCGGGGCATATTTTATGAAAATTGCTAAATGGGAAAGGACAGGGCGGGTCGAATTCGTAGCAGGTCAATACTGGCCCCGCCCTAACTTGCCCTATTGTCATCCCTATAAAAGAACAATTAACTAAGAAATTATGATTTTTACCTCTTCATTAATGTGATAAACTGTATAGTGGTGGTTCATTGGACAAACTGTAGGTGTTTTTTCGTACACGCAACGGAATTTGAAAATTTATGTTTCAAATCCGAAATGGCGGTCAAATTGTAGTATGATTATATAATGTACAGTAACACAAATCAAGAATGTAATACTTCGAACGAAGAATTACATTTGTAGTTAGCAATCTAAACTAGAAGCTTTGTGTAGTCAAAACTTTGATGTAATACACAAATGTCCCTCGATTTGCAAGTCAAAACTTTGATGTAATTTTCTAACTCTTGGAATGTTAGGAATTCCGACAGAGCTTTAGAAGAGATTAGTCTCTTGCTTTTTGGTGTTGAAAATATTAGGGGAACCCTCTTATTTATAGCTGAAAAGGACAACTAGGGTTCCCCAAATGGGTCAGCCCATAAAACCTCAGCAGACTGGGCCAACTCAGACCCGCATGACATTTAGCGTCGCAACCCTGAGTAAGTGGCGCCGCGGCGCTGACGCGCTCTGGCGTCGCGTCCCTGTTCCATTTTCTGCCTTGTTTTATATTTTCTTTCTAATGTCGATCATCAACTGAACATATATATAATCTCTTCTCTAATTACATCATTCAATCGACGAAACATTTGACTTAGTGTTACCCTTCAGGCCTTTACATATCGACACTAACAACGTTAGGGTCTACACGAAACTCCTAGACTGCGACGGAAGACGAACTCAATATGTAAAGTTTAGCTACACGAAACATGTGAACTGAACCTCAATCTGGGAAGATAAAATCATTTCATTCACGACACACTCAATCAAGCTTAGGATTTGTCAAGTGTCTATCCAAATAGCTTGATCATTATACCTCATCTATATTAGTTGACAACAGGACCATATCAAAGACATGTCCATTGCGTTGGCCAACGATTTAGTCAACCTACTACCATATGAGAATCTGAGTGCTCTCTCGAAGATACATTCGAGGAATGAATCCTAATCTTGGTTCAACTACCACCTTTAATCTACTTCGTAACGTACCCAAAACAAGCTGTGTCTC
This sequence comes from Przewalskia tangutica, assembly GCA_029844215.1. Lineage (NCBI taxonomy): Eukaryota > Viridiplantae > Streptophyta > Magnoliopsida > Solanales > Solanaceae > Przewalskia > Przewalskia tangutica. The sequence goes on from CM056718.1 coordinate 115,758,093, forward strand.
AACCTATAAGGCATTTGAGCTTAGGACAGGATCAAAGTACATTACTCTGTAAACAAGGTGGTATCGACCTCAAGTCTAAGGACTTCTATCTCCCACACGCCGATGACATTATAGACATATAACAAAACAATACTGATCAATTTAGGGGCAAGCAAAGTATTTTTCAAGTTAAGAGGTAGATGGGGGGAGACAAAATTTTATGACCATAATCACGAATCGGAATTGAATTGCCATTACCAATAATTATGCCACGATTGTTGCTCAAATTAGAATAAGATGAGAGACTACCTTGATCAGACGTCATGTGAGAGGTTGCATCGGTGTCCATGTACCAATTTGTGTCTGGCGGATTTAATCTAAGAGTGTGCATTGCAACTTCAATGTCGGTCGTGGTGGGGCCCACTGCATGATGGACCTGAGGAGGCCGGAGCCCAAGAACACCGACTTTCTGCCCCAGCCCAGAACTAGGGTGAAATCCACTAGGCCTCAAGGAATTGGGCCGAGAAAACTGTTGATGGGTAGCCCAGTAGCCAGGCGACGAAATTGTTGGGTCGTAGAGGTTGCTTGGCCATTTCCCACTAGCCTAGGCCCACTGCCAGGGAGCCCAGGGATGGGACCAGTGGGACGGTGGCCCACTGCTGCTTGGATGTGGTCCACTGCCTGTACTTTGCCCGCCGTCACCACTGCTAGAACCGCCGCGTTTGCCCCCGCGGTTTTTGTCATTATTTTTCTGTGTATTCTTGCCGCTACCGTGAGCACGATTTTGGCTTGAAGTATCAACAAAACCCAAAGAATTTGTGGAGGACGTCATCATGACTACGAGACTTGCACCGGTAGCCGCTTTTTTCGCCAAGCTGACTTCTTCCAACGTAAGCATGGAGCTGGCCTGATAGAACTTCGGAAAAGGATTACTTTGATGAAGGAGAGTACCAATGCCACTGTAGGCCTCAGAGAGGCCAACAACCATCTAGAGAATGAGACGATCATTGTTAAATGACACACCAACTTTGCGGAGGTGGTCCACCAATTCTTTCAACGTTTTGCAATATGCTGAAACATTCGGGAAATTTTCCATATTGACGTGGAAAATTCATGCTCAAGTGTAATAACTCTGGAATTTTGATTATCATGGAATATGTCACGCAGTATATCCCAAGCAGTCATTATCGTATCGTCAGGCTCAATAATCGTTTGCAACAGGTCGGTAGAGATAGTGGAGCAAGTCCACTGAAGGAGACGGTGACATCAAGCGTCGTCCACATCTTAGGATCATCCTCGCATTTTGACACTTCCTTATCCTCAGAAGCCGCGAGAATTATGTGATGGATGACTTGATGGAGCATGCGTGAATTTTGAGCAGTTCTGCCACGTCGCATAATGGGCATTTTTTATTTCAGGAATAAGAGGAATGTGATTCTTGATGTTAGAAACTTTAAGGGTGGGATGAAATGTGTTCTTAGATGTGTTAGGCGTATTTTGTATACACCTTTTGAGTCATTTTTAGTTGATATTTTACTCGTTTTTGTTGTGTTTAGTATAATAGTAGGTTTGTTTTTCTTTCTTTTGAGTCACAACGGTACAAAAAGGCAAAATGACAAAAAGGAATGAGAAATTGGCAGAAAAGGTGCTCCCGAGGCGAAAAGGACGAAAGTTGGCAACTCAGTGCGAAAGAAGGCAGCACCGCGGTGCCACTATGCAGAACCGCGATTCCATATTTACTGAGGAGTCACAGGACTTTCAAGACCGCTGCCATCGAGCGGGATCAGCGGTGCAATTTATCCGAGAAGCTGCAGGAGTTTTGGCATCATGCGATCTTGTATCTTTGCGCACGACGAGAAATTTCAGTTCCGAAGGTAAATTGGCTAAGGGCAGATTGGTCCATAGGGCACGAAAATTAGAGGATATTTAAGTCTTAGGGAATAATGATATGAAGGATGTTGGTCATTCTACAACACAACACAACACAAGGCGGATTTAGAGCTACAATTGAAGACTTTGTTCTACGTAATTTTCTTTCTTTCGTTTTTAATTCAGTTTATGTATGAATATTGTGTTAGTTCTTAGCATGACTATGGCTAGGAGCTAAACACTTTATTAGGGCTTTCCTTATGAATCGCTTGAACTTTTATTCATGAATTAATGCAGTAGTTTGATTTCTTCTTCACTTGATTAAGATTTAGTCAATAATTGGTATGAATGCTTGATAATTAATTGATTACTAATTATCATAATATATATGATTTCAAATCAAAAATCGAGAGAAGAGATTTGAATATGCTGTAATTGATTAGACATAGGTTAAAATCGCGGACGATAGTACCCCGATACTTGTGTAGCATTATAGGTTACTGTTCTTAAACCTCCTATGTGGTAAATCCTATCATATAAATATAGAAGGGTTTTGCACTGAGGTTGAGTGATTATATGTTCTAACCGGAATATAAGATAGTTTAGTTAACCGCTATCTTAATGTAGAAGAAAAAGTCCTTCTAGTTGCATTAAGGATTGAATAGAGTGGATAGTCGAGGATTTTGGGAGCCCTAATTCCTTCATAACTGATCACAACTTAAATAGCTAGTTAATACTTGCAATTATTCTAGTAGTTAAACAAAAACCCAACTTAAATATCGATTGTCAAATAGATAACATAAAATAGATGAACGATACTTAGAAATCAGTCTCTCTGAGGATGATATTCGGTCTTATCAGACTATATTACATGTGAACGATGTGTACACTTGCGTGAGCAGTTAAAATATCGCTAACAAGTTCTTGGCGCCGTTGCCGGGGCCTGACGTATTCTAATATCGAACCGTCTATTTTTAATTTCTAATTTAACTTGTACTTTATTTCTGTTTACTGTTAGAACCGTGTGCCGTGATTTATTTGTTGATTTTGATCTATTTCAGGGAACCGGTTTATGCGAAGAAGAATAGGGGCAAACACACTTGTTCCCTTCAATCCCGAAATTGAGAAAACTTGCAAACAGAACAGGCGTGAAAAGAGAATTGCAGACTTATTAGCAATGAACAACCAGAGGAACAATGAGTTAAACGGAGGGCTGGGTGATGATCAAAACAACCATGAAATACCCGAAGATATGCCCGGAAATAATGAGGTACCAGCTGCCATGGAACAAGTCCCGCCACCTGCAGAAAGGAGTCTGGGGGATTATGTTTTGCTCACAGTCACAGGTGCACAGACTTGCATCAGGCTCCCAGCTATAGGGGCCAATAACTTTGAGATCAAGCCAACCATCCTGAGCATGGTCCAAAACACAGCACAATTTGGGGGACTGTCATATGAAGATCCCCAGATGCACATTGCAAACTTTCTGGAGCTTTGTGCCACTTTCAAATACAATGGTGTTACTGACGATGCCATTAGACTGAGGCTCTTTCCGTTTTCACTGAGGGATATAGCCAAAAACTAGTTGAACTCACTGCCTGCCAACTCCGTCACTACCTGGCAGAACCTAGCACAGAAGTTTCTAGCAAATTTCTTCCCTCCTTCCAAAGCAGCAAAGTTAAGGGGAGAGCTGAACAACTTTTATCAGGTGGATGGTGAGTCACTCTATGATGCATGGGAACGATTTAAGGACTTGCAAAGGAAATGCCCACATCATGGAATTGAGAAGTGGATGTTAGTCCACATTTTTTATAATGGGCTGAGTGGCACTACTCGTACCATCATTGATGCTGCAGTAGGGGGTGCTTTCATGAGAAATAGTGCTAATGAGGCACATGAGTTACTGAAAGATATGACTGCCAACAATCATCAAGGGGTGGATGACAGGTCAGTAAACAACAGAAAGACTATGAACATACATGAAATAGATGCCATCACTTCCTTGAATGCACAAGTGGCCCTTCTGACGAAGCAACTGCAGCAGAACACCATGTATGCGAATGCAGTCCAGATGCTGGTAAATCATGAGATTTGTGGTGAGCCACACCCCTTTGACAGATGCACAACAGTTGACCCCAATAATGTGCCAATGGAGCAGCTGCATACAGTTGGGAACTTTCAGAGGACTTATAATTCCAACACGTACAATCCAGGGTGGAGAAATCACCCTAACTTTTCGTTGAGGAACGACCAACCCCAGCAGCAAACATATCAAGGTGGTTACCAGAACTAGCAGACACAAAATCAGGCTACCTCATCCCATCAGTATAGACCACCTACACAACAGGAGAAGCCTGATGAACTGAAAATTGCATTGCTTACACTCACCAATTCGCAGAATCAGTTCATATATGAAACCAGGTCCGCTCTCAGGAACCTGGAAACGCAGGTTGGACAACTGACAAACATGGCAACCAGCAGACCGATGGGCGCTCTCCCAAGCAATACAGAGGTAAATCCTAGAGAGCAATGTCAGACAATGTTGTTGAGGAGTGGAAAGCAGTTGGAGCAGGTTGCTCCCCAACCCGCAGTGGTTCGTGAGAAAAAGGTTGAGAAAGCAGTTGAGGTAGAGAAGGAGGGGGTCACTGAGGACCGCCCTACATTTGAGAAAGCTCCATAAACACATTTGAGGAAATATGTTGATAGAATCCCTTACCCTCAGATGTTACAAAAGAAGGCAATTGACAAGCAATTCTCCAAATTCTTGGAGGTATTTAAGAAGTTGCACATAAATATCCCCTTCATTGAGGCGCTAGAACAGATGCCCGCATACTTCAAATTCATGAATGAGATACTTGGGAAAAAGAGGAGGCTAGCGGATTATGAGACAGTATCATTGAGAGAGGGGTGCAGTGCCATCCTGCAAAAGAAACTGCCTCCTAAGCTGAAGGATCCAGGAAGCTTCACCTTGCCCTGCACTATTGGTAATGTGACATGCAACAAGGCGCTGTGTGATCTAGGGGCCAGTATCAATCTCATGCCTCTGTCTGTCTTCAAGAGATTGAGTTTGGGTGAAGCCAAACTAACCACAGTCAATTTCCAGTTGGCCGACCGAATCGTAGTGCACCCCAGAGGCATAATAGAAGATTTGCTTGTCAAGGTGGGGAAGTTCTTATTCCCAGCAGACTTCCTCATTCTGAACATGGAGGAAGATGATGAGATACCCATCATTTTGGAGAGACCCTTCCTTGCAACGGGGAGAACTTTAATTGACGTAGAGAAATGAGAACTGAAATTGAGGGTCCAAGAGGAATAGATGGTCTTCAAGGTGTTTAAATCCACCATCGTATCTCAGGCCAACAATAAGTGCTTCGCAGTAATCACGGTTGACACAACAATTCAGCCAGCACAGGCCAAAGTCAGAGAGATCATTTCGACAGATGTGAAACCACAGGCTAGTTTAAAAGCTAAAACGAAAATTGATGAGATGAAAGCTGTCGAACAGGTAAGTCACTGAACCCCCTCTTATGAAAAAGAAAAATAGAATGAGAAATAGGAGGATGATTATGAAGTGGATAGGTTGTGGGGTTAAATTACCCTAATGATTTTTGATAAGGACCTACGTCCGGCTACAAGACGTTAAAGACAGCGTTACTTGGGAGGCAACCCAATTTTTAAATTATGCAATTTAATTTAGAACAATCTCACTTTTGGTATATTTTTGTTGTGTTGTGAAGCCAGGTGAAGGAATGGGACACTAAGCACGAAGACAATGATGGAAAACACGGAATCGGGGAAGCACCGCGATGTCATTGTGCAGGACCGCGGCGCCTAATGTTCAGAGAGGTCGCGGGGGTTTATGCACTGCAGTGCCATGATGCAATACTGCGGTGCCGCAAGAGCTGATGTGCCACAATATTTTTGGCACCGCGATGCCATCAGGCAGTACCGCGGTGCCGGGACGAGATTTCCAAATTAAAAGCCCTAATCCCCCAAATCTTTTCCCACACAAACACAAATCCTCCCTCTCTCTAAAAATTCTGAAAATCCCTTTATCTACCCATTAAAATCTCTCACAAACTTCTTCAAATTCTTCCAAAAATCCCTACACAAACCTTCACATCTTGCACCACCATCATTCCTTCCAATTGGGTGAAGAACAACTCTTCAAAAAGGTAATCTTCATCATTGTTCTTGAAATTTCAAGGCTAGTAGGGAAAGTAACTTGCAAGTTTGGGGGTGTACGGGATTTGTTGGTAGGGCGTTGTGTAGTTGTGGGTGTGTCTTCTGATGGTTATATGCATTGTGTAGCTGTGTGAATTGAGGCGTATTATGGTGTAGTTGTTGTGTATTGCTGTTGTGGTCCAATTTTGCTTGGTTATTGTTGTTGTGTGGTGTGAGAGTTGTTGGGAAACCTCAAAGAAACAAAGGAAACACCGCTGAAAATTTTCCAACAACCTTCACTATGGCCTCTAGGAAGCGAACTTCAAGAGCTTCCCCATCTTCATCCGGCCCAGACTATGACGTGACTCGATTCTCCAACAAACATGTGGAGGATCGATACAACAAGATTAGCACTAGGGCATTGATACCAGAAAGAGGCATGGATTACCAGGCAAGGCCATTTGATGATGATGATGACTACGAGCCTATTAGGGTCATGATCGAGGAAAATGGGTAGAGAAGGTTCACCAATCCAGAAAGGATCCCACTTCAAAATTCTAGCATTGTGGGGGAGTTCTATGCGAACTACCCCGAGCAAGAGGATGGACGGTGCTTTGTTAGAGGGAAATATGTGTTTGTCAGTGCCGAAACAATGAATACGATACTATGGACCTATGATGTGGAGGACCGAGGCGATAATCCAAACCACTTCAGAAGTTGGTCAAGAGACGCAAACCACATGCTGTGGGACGTAGTAGCGCAGACATTGTGCTACCCAGGCGCTGAGTTTAGTTTTGCCCACAACGAATCCAAGAGACTTGCCCAATGCCAATTCAATAGAACAACCAAAAGATAGCTATATTTCATAAGTGCATGCTTGATTTCGTCAACTTATTTTACAAATGTTCCCTAAGACAGAATCAAGCTCATTTATGGCAACATAACAGACATGACAATTGATGTGGAGAGGGAAATAGTGCAGAGCATAAGGGAGATTAGTAGGCTAACGACTACTGGCGGATTGGAACATGGTTCACTCATTACTGCCTTATGTGATAGACATGAAGTCCCAATATTTGCAACTGATATCCTAGAGAAGAGTCAGTATGATGTGACCTACAGTTTAGTTCACTCATTCCTTGACCCCCACCCAGGACCAGCAGCAAGGGGAAGGGGTCCAGCAGCAACATACCCAGTAGCCATATATGAGGAAGAGCCAGAGGCACACAATGAAACAGGCAAAATCAGCCATCAGCCTCCCATGTCCTTAGAGCCTCCAATGTCAATGATGGATCAGATGTTCTTTAACCAACAAAGGATGATGCAGAATCAAGAGCAAATGATGCAAGACCATCAACACCTGACCCAGCGTGTTGATAATTTGAGTTCCATGTTCACCCAATGGACAATGCAGTATCCGCCGCCACCACCACCATTTTGAGTCGCTGTATGTCTGTAAGTCGTCCCATTTTAATTTTTGAGTCTTTTACACATTTGAGACAATATATAGTTTAAGTTTGGGGGGAGTTTTCATTTTATTTTATTTTTGTAAGTCTTTTGTTGTTTTTGTATTTTATGTGATTCAATGTTTTTTATATATCATGCATGTTGTGCTTATTTGAAATGCCTAGTGAACTAAGTGGGATAATATAATGGAATGAGAAGCTAAAATCTGTGTGTTTAAGTTAGATATGACAAAAAATCATGAAAATTTGATTATTTGGAATATTTGATGTTTAGCCTATGTGTTGTCAATTGAAAAATGTCTGTGAAGTCTGCTTGCTTGTTATTTGAGGCGAAATAGTTAAGATGCACATGTTAGGGAGATGATTCAGACATTTCTTTGTTAGCACTTCTTACCATTCATTACCTACATTGCAATAAATTGTATCCCTAGTCAGCCCCTTTGAGCCTAAAATAAGTTATTTCTTTGACACCCTATGATTCCCTTGTGTTCCATAAGCAGTAATTGAAAAAAATTGGGATGAAGAAGTGTGAAAAAGAAATACAAAAAGAGAGTGAAAAATTGATGCACCCCAATAAAAAAAAATGATAAAGCTTAAGTTTGGGGGTGCCTATGTGAATATGTTTCATGCTCTCAAAAAGAGAAGAGGGGAACGGTAGGTATGAACTGAAAAAGAAGGACCAAATGGTTGAATGAGAAAAATGCTTATGGTACGTAAATTGAGCATAAATGCCTAATTTTACCTACCCTTGCCTAAGCCTACGTTACAACCCTGAAAAGTCCTGATGATCTCTAGTATGTATGTCTATGATTAGTGGAGAATAACAAGTACACAGGCCCATAGAACTAAATGAAATTGATATGCATAGTTTAGGTATTCATGTTTCCATTACTTATGATTGAAATGAATTTGCGAAATATCTGACTTGAAACTCTAGATTGCTGAATCCATGTTGTATCTGTTCCTGCATATTATCCCAACTGACGTTCATGTGTTTCTAAGTCTTTGTGCAGTTGCTTGATTTGAGTCTTTGAGTCTTTTATTTTTGTGTCTTTATTTTTGTTTGATCTTTGCTCGAGGGCGATCAAATGTTAAGTTTGGGGGTGTTTGTTAGGCGTATTATGTATACACCTTTTGAGTCATTTTTAGTTGGTATTTTACTCATTTTTGTTGTGTTTAGTATAGTAGTAGGTTTGTTTTTATTTCTTTTGAGTCACAGCGGTGCAAAAAGGCAAAATGGTAAAAAAGAACGAGAAATGGGCAGAAAAGATATTCCCGAGGCGAAAAGGACGAAAGTTGGCAACTCAGAGCGAAAGAAGACAAAGATCATGCCACTACGCAGAATCAGCGGTGCCATATTTACTGGGAATCACAGGACTTTCAAAGCATGCACCGTGACGATCTGCGCGATGTCATTTGTCTTTGAGAAGCTGCGGAGTTTCGCCCGAGGTGATGCGTAAACGCAGCGCGACACGAGAAATTTCAGTTCCGAAGGCAAAATGGCTAAGGGCAGATTGGTACATAGGGCACGAAAATTAGAGGATATTTAAGCCCTAGGGATTAATGTTATGAAGGAGGTTGGTCATTCTACAACACAACACAACACAACACAAGGCGGATTTGGAACTACAATTGAAGACTTTGTTCTACGTAATTTTCTTTCTTTCATTTTAATTTAGTTTATGTATGGATATTGTGTTAGTTCGTAGCGTGACTATGACTAGGAGCTAAACACTTTATTAGGACTTTCCTTATGAATCGCTTGAACTTCTATTCATGAATTAATGCAGTAGTTTGATTTCTTCTTCACTTGATTAAGATTTAGTTAATAATTGGTATGAATGTTTGATAATTAATTGATCACTAATTATCATAATATATATGATTTCGAATCAAGAACCGAGAGGAGAGATTTTGATATGCTGTAATTGACTAGACATAAGTTAAAATTGCGGACGACAGTACCCCGATACTTGTGTAGCATTATAGGTTATTGTTCTTAATCCTCCTATGTGGTAAATCCTATCATAGAAATATAGAAGGGTTCTGCACTTGGGTTGAGTGATTATATGTCCTAACCGGAATATAAGACAGTTTAGTTAACCGCTATCTTAACGTAGAAGAAGAAGTCATTCTAGTTGCATTAAGGATTGAATAGAGTGGATAGTCGAGGATTTCGGGAGCCCTAATTCCTTCATAACTGATCACAACTTAAATAGTTAGTTAATTCTTTCAATTATTCTAGTAGTTAAACAAAAACTCAACTTAAATATCGATTGTCAAATGATAACATAAAATAGATGAACGGTACTTAGAAACCAGTCTCTGAGGACGATATTCGGTCTTATCAGACTATATTACTTGTGAACGATGCGTACGCTTGCGTGAGCAGTCAAAATATCGCTAACAAGATGTAGATAAAATGATAGAACAATATGTGATTTAGGAATTAGGAAGAGAGAATTTAGGTGGTTTTAGAGGGGAGAGGTTGCCGGACCCGAGATATGCTTCTCGGAAAACGTGTCGTAAGAAGGATATTTAGGAGAGGAAAATTAACGTAGACTTCTGATACCATGAAAGAAATAATCCCTTGATTATTTTTATTAATGAAAGAGAATATATACAATATACAATTTCCATAATAGAAAAATACTATTCCTATTCTAATACAAAAACCTTATTCTAGTAGTACCAGAGTTTTACAATTATAGTAAATGTACAAGACTAATTAATATAAAATATATATACACTAAATAAGCCCAATACCGTGATATACACTTAATATGGTAAGTATATATCACGGTCCATAATTGTGTCAAATAGCCGTGTGGCCCGCCGTGATGTATATTCCTTGTGATAAAACAAAGAATTATGGAAGACCATAATTTGCAAATTTTGTTTGTAGTTAAAGCACTTGTGTAAAGGTGCATAGAAAGTGTAACAAAATAGTGAATTTGAATATATGTATAATCATTGTGACTTGACCCAAACATAAAAGCCTTCTAGTACGGGTCATAGGTTTTTTTTTGTAAACAAGTGCATTCCTTTATAACTCTCAAATCTCAATCATTGAATATTTCATTAAACTAAAAAGTTACTAGTATATACCCGCAAGAGTAGTCAAGTTGGTGTAGCAGTAGAGCGCGAGATCGCAAGGTCACGAGTTCGATCCCCTGCATAAACCTTCTTAGTTGAGTCTGTCACACATGATTTGCCAAGTGTGGTTAATCAGCTGACGTGGTTTGCAGGATATTGCGTCAGCCCTGGATTTACCCTATGCGCACTCGAAAGAGTAGCGGCTGCGGGTCCTTCGTCAACAAAAAAAAAGTTACTAGTATAATGTGTGATTCTTAATAATTTACCACACTGCTCACTTCATAAATTTAAAGTCTCGTCGACGAGCTTTCGTATCTTAGTCTTTTGCTTTCCCGTACCTTTCTTTTCTAAAAATTAAATATCAGTAACTATGTAGTTCAATTATTTTCTTTCTTTTACCTCATTTTTCTGGATTGTTAACACATAGTAAATATATATGTCATACTCGATGCTTTTAAGGATATAATATTGAAATAGTAATAGTAATCCTTGCGAAGGGGACTTATTAGTTACTACGAATGTACTGCTTTTAAATCATATAAACAAAATTGCTCCATATTTGATTAATTAGGTTGCACAAAACTAGTAGTATAATTCGTACAGGGGGTGACGTTTTGACAAGGATTCATGTTAGATTACGTATGACTTTAGTTATTTTTCAGTTCTATTATGTATGACTTATGTTATGTTTCAGTTCTTCTTAATCTGTTAAGTCATGTTAATATATGAGTTTAGGTGAAAAGAGAAATCATCACTTACACTTGTGGACGTAGATCAACAAAGAAAACTATCTCCATATTACGTTGTGTTTACGAAAAATGCAGTATCTCCATATTGATTATTTGAAAAACCTAGAATTTTCTAATATTATGATATAACCAAATTTCTTACACAAAGAGAGACTAGAAAACCTTAGTTTTTTACTGTCTATTTTATGGACATCTTTGTAGTTGTAATTATAGATAGATTTTAAATTTAGGTAGCAATATGTGGGATATTGAAGATAGAATATAAATCATTTAATTGGACAAACATTGAAATGTCCCCACGAGTCGAATGAAATCCCAAAAATGTGAGAATCCGAGGCACGACCTATCTGCTTTTAACCGAATATAATATTCTTTTCATAACATGCTTGGTTTATTGGTCCTTTATCATTCCACATCTATAGTAGGTCGCACACGTTAAAATTTATATTGTTAATTATATTGTATGCTAAATTGAGTTTTCCGATGGTTAAGCCCTTATTTTACAGTAATAATAATTTATAGAAATAGAAGAAGTTAAAATTTTCTTTTTCATGTTTTTGTTTGTTAGCCGGGTCCGTGCCGGACCGGATTTATCGGGATATTCTAAAAAATATTACCACTTGGAGACACGGGGGTTCGAACCACATACATCTCGCATGTAAAACATGCTCTCAATCATTGAACTATATCCTTATTTGTTACCTAAAATAATAAGAAATCATATATGATGATTGTAAATAAATTTGTTTTTTTAACCCCAAACTTTAATATATATATTTTGACCCAAATTTTAAACTATAAATACCCCTTTATCCTTCTTCATTCTTAAAGTTAATAATTTATTTGGAAATCATTTACCTTTATTCAATGATTTATAGCTACACATACCACAATATTGACATTTAACATGTTCATCGTCTACTCGCTCAAAATGCATTCATACTGCACTTGAAGTTGATTTTCGAACTCGAGAAGAAAGTGGAGGTGAAATATTATCTATGAAAGTTGAAAGTAGAAATGTACACTAGTTAAACATAAAATTTAGATAAGGAGAGAATTGCGTGAAAATTAAGAAGAGTGAAGGGGTATTTATAGTTTGGAAATAGAGCCAGAATGTAATTTATTCATAAATTTAGGGGTTCAAATAAAATTAACAACGTCTAATTTTTTAATTTTACAACTACTATTTTTTTTGAATTAGGCAACCACTATTCTTTTTTTTTTAGTTTAACAATTTTATCATTAGATGTAAATGTTAATTTTATTATTATTAGTAAATGTAAATTCTATTTTAGTATTAGAATTTAAAAAATAAATAAAACCCGGCCCAACCAATTAACTAAAATTAATCCGGCCCGATAAGTCCGCTATGTACCCCTATCCAAGTAGGGACTGAGCCGGACACCCTTTTATCTCCCAAGCCTGGCGCCCAGATGTGACCCACGTTAAAATGGCCCGGCCACAACAAAGAATATGCTTCAAATTAAGCTCAATTGTATATTGAAAATAGAAGTTTAACAACCACTTTATGAAAGTAGGATTCGGCTGTTCATTTTATTATTTTGCTTTTTATTTTTGTCTTGGTGGTTAGTTTTCCACATTCAAAATAAAGAAAAAAAGCTAATCAAATAATCAGAATCATTATATTTGTTTTTTCTTGATTTATAATGGGAGTGGGACCATAATGCCAGTAGAGATGATTTTCTTCTACGACACTAAAAAAGTATTTTCATATATTAAGTTCCCGCTATGTGTGGGGTTCGAAAAAAAGTTGAACCACAAGAGTTTATTGAGAAAATAACAAAAACCTTAGATCACCTTTTCCTGAGTAAATATTATAATCGGATTCTACCATTCATGTTTTGCTAAGTAATTTATTTTTACTTTGTGTGGTGTTTGAAAAAAAAGTGCTTTTCAACATTTGTTTTTAAGTAGAAAAGTTAAAAGTTAAGTAAAATCAAGTATTGACTTTTAACTTTTACGTTAAAATTCAAAAACCCTCTAGGTCAATTTATTTTGGACTGAATTTTGAAATTGGATGGCATTTAAAAAGTACTCAATCACACATCCAAGTTTATGACGTCCACAATATAATTACATTCTTGTAAATGCAAAGGTTGATATAAGCTGGTCAAAATCAAGCGTTTGGCAGAAGTTAAAGAAGTCAAAATCTATTCATAATAATTTTTTAAAATATTTTTCCTAATCAAAACTCCCAATTTCCCTTTTCTATGCATCTTCATTCCTCCCTTTCTTTACACAAATATTTTTAAATTTATCCCCTGCATAAACCTTCTTGGTTGAGCGCACACACTGGGCCAAGTGTATACTACTGACGTGGTTTGCATTTCTGCGTCGATCAGGGTTTACCCTATGCGTCTTTCGAAAGAGTAAGCACATGCTTCCTTCACAACAAAAAAATATTTTTAAATTTATAATTTTTTTACAAAGATTTTAAGGGTATTTTAGTCATTCTAACAAAAGATCCAAATACGTAATTATTTATTTATAAAATTAATTACAGCACTTGAACATATTTTTAACACTTAAAGCTTATCAGCTATTTTACAATCAGTTAATCTAAACGTTCTCTTAATCTTTTTTGACCTTTTCTTTCTACCTTCATCTCCAATATTTCTTAATTTATTATAGTAGTGACTATTATAAACTGGAAGTTGGCGCAAAGTGGCTCCAGTGCAATGGACAAGGCCAAGTCCTGATGGTTGACAATTAATCGATACATAAAGTGGTTAATCGGCCGACGAACCGCCTCGCATCTTTGATTAGCTCACATAATAATTTCTTAATACCATTACTTTGCTGATATTCATATAGAAAATTGTGCAAAGTTATAATAAATGATCACTATAAAGAAATGAATATTGGGCCTAACTCAACCCCAAAAGCTAGCTTGTAGGGTGGGGATTGTCCAAATCTATATAAGGAGTTCATGTTCTCATTTCCATATATGATGTGAGACTCTTAACACCCCCGCACGCCCATACCTTGAATATAATTTGGGTGTCAACATCGGTGAACAATGAATTGGAATGAGTATGGTTCTGATACCATGTAAAGAATGAATATTGAGTCTAACTCAACCCCAAAAGCTAGCTTATAGGGTGAGGATTGTCCAAGCTATATAAGGAGTTCATGTTCTCATTTCCATATATGATGTGAGACTCTTAACCATCACAACTAGTAATTCAGCGTGAAAGCTTTAAGTCTAACGTGGGAAAACAAATGGGTGAAATAAAACAAATTCTTAAGAGGAAGAATTAGAATATACTAAAAGCAAATTACTTTGACATTGTTTTGCAACTTACAGTAACGTCTAATGCTAAAGTAAACATCCTTTTTGTAGAAACAAGATACGTGATACTCAACTAACATATAGCAAAAACAATACAATTAAGTAGCCCTGCAAGCATCAATACGCACGAGGACTAAGGGTTTACAAAGAAAATTGATAAAGCGCACAAGTCGACGATAATCCGAGTTAAATAATACAAAAAAGACTTGATTATGGTTCAGTTTGATATTGAAAAACAATCGGATCATAATTGGTTTGCTAAGCTTATCTTGAATGTCACTAGCCAACCTATAACACTTAGTATTAAGTTGTATTCACAAAATCTCGAAAGAAACAAGTGAAATTTCAGTTTGAATAAATCACTGCTATTATCCTTAGCCCCACGGTGGGCGTCAAACTGTTTACCCCAAAAAAGTACAGTTGAACTTGTAAGTGATTTTAAGAATACATCGATTAGTTTGTAATAAAGAATAATAAAAAATTAACAATATGCAAGTAATTAAAAATAACAAGCAGGAAGATTAGCCTGGAATGCTGTGACATTAATTGAAAAATACTCAATGAATTAGGTCCGATCCTTAGTTGATTTGCTTCGGGTCTGAACCAACGATGAGAATTAGGAGTTGTAATTGCTGTAAGTAAATTGTGCAAGTACGAATAGTGAAAATGAGATGCGCTACGAACATGAAGGTTGAACTCCTTTTATAGTTGTGAATACAAGACATTTATGCCTGAGAATCATTCTTCAATTTAATGCAATTAAATGACAATAATGGTCTCTTAATGAACAAGGAGTAACGGCTGACGCTATATCTGAAACGAGGTACGCGCTGAGCTCTTCTGGTCCTCTGTTCCGTTCCAATTGGTTTGGTCACTACCCAATCTTGTCTTCATACTTGGACTCATCTTGATGCAACTTTATCCGATACAAAACTCGTCCTCCTCCCTCCAACTCCATGCAAAAATCTTGCCATATGTCGTGCTGGTTTCCACCGTATACAGAGCACATATATATGTTGTATGCTAGCTATAAAGACTTTACCGAGTTAAAAAATTCAGTTTGTATTGATTTGAATTATTTTATAAATATAAGAATCCGGCATATTGAATTGATTTTATACTTAAAAAATCCGAATCAAACCAATCTATATACACCCCTAACGAGCACTATCATGAGATGTTCGAATACTTTAAAATGTCTATATACGACTTGAATTGTCCCAAGTAGAATATGCTCAAATTAAAAATTTATATGTAGTTACAAGTCTAAAGTTAGTCATATATATGAAGTATCATAATAATGAGAAATGCTAAAAAAATCAATTTATGACTTAATATCGATAGAATGCAACCTCAAACTACCTACTCCCTCCATTTCCATTCATGTCGCACTATTTCTGTTAAGGTTGGATCTAATTTTTTTTTTACCTTATTATCATAATTATATTTTATTTCTAAAAGAAAATAATTATTCTCTTGGAGAAAAAAGATTTTGGACTTCTATTAATTAAGAATAGCTATTTAATATCTAAGAGTATTTTTTATAGGTTATGGTAGATTTAAGACAACAAAATTACAAAACTCTTTTAGGGAGATCGTTGATCATTTTTGTTTTTATGAACCGTTAACATCATAACCTTGCAATTGCAACTACTCAATACATGTTCCCCTTTTATTGGAAGAGGTTGGTACGGAGTTATTTAGTAAAGTACTAGATCAGCCCGTGGCTGTTGATTAGTCTGACTAAGATTTGATAAATAAAATAATTAAATTAAGTAACCATTGAAAATAATGAGATAAATAAATTATGGAAAAAATAGAAGGGGGTCAACACGAATAAAGAACAAAGAAAAAGGAAAAAATAAAAAGTAAGAAGAAAGAGAATCTATTTTTAGAACATATAATATACCCTAAGTCAACTGAAAGAAATTAAAATCAGCGAAAATATACCCTCGAAGAGACATACCATATCTAAGAAGGGGGCAAAAACTATTTAAACTTAAGCCAATGTGGTTGCAACAGCCCTAATTCAGTGCACGTAGTCATTTCTTGAAAGTTGAAGGGTAATTTTTATTCTTTAATAGCGATATTTGCTGTTGACTCTAGAGCTACATAAGTATTTGACTTTTAATGAAAACAAACTATTTTATGATGTCAAACACCATAAACCCCCTGAGTCATGTAGCTCTCTCTGGTTGCTTGCAGGCTTTGTGGAAATAAAAAAATAAGAAATAAGATTTGCCAAATCTTTTTATGTGAAAAAAATCAAGAATTGGATCTATATATTGACCGTGTAATCATTTTATTTGACAAAAGAAGATTGACTTTCGACTACATGTGTTGTGCATATAAACCATATTTGTATATAGGTCGGACAAGAATGTCCATTCTCTATCCAAAGTGTTTGGCCCAATGACCATTTCACTGCAGTATTGCTATCTGGGTCTCGAGTACGATTCTTTTGACCTAATTTGTTTTAAAAAAAATCCCTTAACTAGTGAAAGATCAGAGCGGTGTATACTAATCCGTAAGGTCAGCCGCGTGTGAGATTTTCTGGGATATGGGGCCGTACTGCGATGAAACAAGTCACTTTAAAAAGTTTACCCTACCTTAGTTTTGTCCTCCGGGGCATAGTCCAGTGGCAAAAGCCTGAGCGCTATAAGGCGCTCTAGTATGGACAGCGTGAGTTCGATTTTCCCTGCAAGCACGAAAAAATTCTACATGTTGGGGAATTGGACCTTGTCTCATTGATCAGTTGTACGCTCCCAGAAACTTGGCCACAAAAGCATATCCCGCGATTTACCTGGTGATAGTGTTGAAGGACCGATGCTATTACCTCCAGGACGTCTGGGTAAAACCAGTGAAGTAGTCAGGCGCAAACCTGGTGTCACGACCCGACCCCGGGGCCGCGACTGGTGCCCTACCTGGGCACCCTGTTCAGGTATACATCAGAGAATAGCAGCGGAACATACACAACATACAACATGTTTAGACAATAACATCACAAGCTAGCCGATAAGGCCGCCTTTCATAAAATATGCATAATCAAAAGCAAAACTGTACAACTCGGTTCTTACATCCCCAAACCACAACATGTGACTACAGACCTCTACGAATAACAACAGTGGCGGGACAGGGCCCCGCCATACCCCTGAATGTACATAAATCTACAACATCAGGGAAAGACTGTACCAAAAAGACAAGCCTCCGGAGAAATGGAGCTTCGGCGTCGATAAGTGATCCTAAGAATGAGGATCCACCACCGCTTACCCCTACATGCGGCGTTAACGCACCCGAGAAGTGGGTCGACACACAATATGTACTAAGTATGTAAAACTGGAAAAAATATTGTAATTACATCATAAATTTAAAACAAAGCCGGAGACATGTATGATAATAAAATTACAGTACACAGTGTCTTACTAACAATGAGAGTAACTAAGAGTATACGTACAACATAAAAATAGGAAGCTCACGATCAAAGCAGGACCATCCGCCCGCAGTATCATTAAGCAATCCTACTCCTGGGACTATTTCACCCGCATAGGTCGTGTGGACCCGCATGAGGTATTCCTCGCATAGGCTGTACCCGCCCGCATGAGACTATTTCACCCGCATAAGCCCATAAGGACTCGGATGAGGTATTCCTCGCATCGTGGGTAGCAAATCCACGGAACAAGTGGTATAACGATCTTGGGGATTTACCCCTCATTTATACTCTTACCCTGAAGAAGGTGGTATGACGATCTTGGGGCTTGCCCCTCATTCATACTCTTACCCTGGAGAAGGTGGTATAATGTCTTGGGGCTTGCCCCTCATTTATACTCTTACCCTAGCTCAAAAGGCCATCATACATAACATAAGCCCTACCGGCTTATCATACATAACATAAGCACTACCGACTTATTATACAATAAATAAGCAAGTTAAGAAGTCCCCCTAACTTCTTATTAGCTTTATTCATATACACTCTCATTTTAGTTTACTTAAGGCACTAGCATGTCTTTTATAAAAATCCGGGAATTTAACCCAAAGTACTACATACTTCCACTCTTTTAAAAATGACTCTTTTTTTCCATATAAAACTTCCAAGATACTATTAACCGTAGTATCAAGTCAAAATTACTTTTCAAGACAAGTCACAATACCTTTAGAAATAAAGTTAGGTTTCTAAATCAAGTGACTCCTTTTCTTATAAAACCTTAGGCAATTGATGCCTTAAAATCACCCGACTTGGCTATTCATAAAACTAGTAAAGGATATCAAGGTCTTGTACGTCTACCGTACTATATACGTACAACTAGTCATGCTCAAAAGATAGGAAAGTTCTACATACCTCTTCGGGTCAATCCACTTGCCAAGTCTGATATCGTCCCGCGTATTATGTCAACCTATAATGACCATAATACGTCTATTAACATCTTACTCCAAACGTAGAATATTATAAGTGTAAAGTCGCTAAATTCTACGGAAAATCGGACAGCACCTCCTTTGTTTCTACTTACTTTGCCACCTTTTTCAAGGCCGAATTCAATAACCAAACACGCCACATTTAAGGCCCAATCAATGTAATTAATCAATAGGGGATTACACGCCTACTAGACGTGTAAAATTCCGCCCCACAAACGATATCAAACTAATACAAACTACTAGTCCAATTCGGCCACATTGAGATGCAACAATACCAATTCTTATCCGATTTCCTTTTCAATCCAAGTTGTTAGCATAACATGATATCAAGTCGTAATCGATTATAACTACTATAATCTTCAAGTAAGTAACATGCGACGATTCTAATAAACGACCAAATTGTAATCCAACTTCACATGGCTTAAATGACATTTTGGATACAAGGCTACAATCAATCCATAATACTTATAAAACTTCAACACATAAACTTCATGCTAGCACACAAGTAAAGCTAACAACAATATATATAATCTTGTAACACTTTTAAGAGACAAGATTATTACCTCAACGAATCTTAATCCAACTCCAAATCCGAAGTCGATCCTTAGCAACTTAGAGCCTCTTCTAGATACTTCAATCCGCCACTTGAGACCCTTAGAACAACACCAACAAATTTCCTTCAATCTTCCAAACAAAACCTAGAAAAACAACTAGGTTTTCACCTTGCGACTAATACGAAAACTATCTTTTTCCGAGATTTTTCTATTGAGATACACTTACAATACACTCATGAACCTTGGTTTAAAGTGTGGAGCTAAATGGACAACAAACAATTTTTTTTGTGTTGGGACTAGCCAAACCCGAGAGCCCCTAAAGAGTGTTCTTGAAATTCTTGAAATTTTTTCTAAGTGTTTAACTTAGTCTTGCTACTAGTAGTATTATATAGTAACATGGAGGGTCAAGATGTGTACAAATGGGTGGCTTGGATGAGGTTCTCTTAAATATCAAGCCTTGTGGACCCATTGACTAAGTCAATTTTCTCAAGCTCTTCAAGTTACAAGACTTGTCTTCCTAACAAGGGTCAAATGACCCTTGTGCCCATGCTACATTTCATCCAAGACAATCATAAGGGGGGTGACACGTGTCGCCCTCCCATTCGTCACAATATTACGTTTTCCGACAATTTCACAATTCCGATAAATTTTTACAAGTCTCAATCTTACATTAGGAATTCTCACGTACGTTCTTAAAACATGTCCTGTAAATACGGGGTGTAACATTCTTCCCCCCTTAGAAACATTCGTCCCCGAATGTTCTTTCGGAGTCAAACTTATAATTAGCGACATAGTTTCCTTTCACAACCCCTACATACCAATAATGCCACACATGGCCACATAATAGCATTTAAGCAAAATAAATACTTCAATTAAAAATTGACAAGTAAGGGAAAACGAATTACCTGAAGGTGTAGGGAATAAGTGAGGATACTTCCTCAACATGTCCTCATCCGCTTCCCAAGTCATCTCCTCCCGGTTATCATTCCTCCACAAGAATTTGACGGAAGCCACATCCTTGGTCATGATGCTTGACACAGCGATCGGGTATCACTATGGGACTCTCCTCATACGATAACCCCTCTGTCACCTGGACCTCACTAGCAGGGAAAACTCTCGCTGGATCTCCGATACACTTCCGCAACATAGAAACGTGGAAGACCGGATGTACCGCCTCTAACTCTGATGGCAGATCCAATTCATAGGCAACCTTGCCTACTCAACGGACGATCTGGTAGGGCCCAATGTACCTTGGGCTGAGTTTCCCCTTCTTACCGAATCTCACACCGCCACGGGTGTGGCGAAGACCCAATCGTCACGAAACTCCAAATCCGACGCCGATTATCTGCATATGACTTCGCGACTACGAGCGCTATGGTCTCTCCTGTATAAGCTTCACCTTATCCACAGCCTGCTGAACCATGTCTGGGCCAACTAACTGCACCTCGCCCACGTCGAACCAACCAATCGGCGATCTACATTTCCGCCCATATAAAGCCTCGTATGGCGGCGCCATCTGTATACTGGAATGGTAGCTGTTATTATAAGCAAACTCCACAAGAGGAAAATGATCCTCCGGCTACCCTCGAAATCAATCACGCATCGCGATATCCTCGAGTGTATCGGATAGTGCGCTCTGCACTGCCGTCGATCGAGGATGAAATGTTATCTTGAGACTCACTGTGTCCCTAATCCCTTCGGAAAGACCTCCGAGTTAGCGTGGCGGGCTCCCCTATCAGATATAATCGACATCGGGACACCGTGCAGCCTCACAATCTCTCTGATGTACAATCGGGCATAGTCCTCAGCCGAAAACGTCGTCCTGACTGGAAGGAAATGGGCTGATTTCATCAGACTGTCAACAATAACCCAAATGGAGTCGTACTTCCTCTGAGTACGAGGTAACCCTGTAACAAAGTCCATGTTGATCACCTCCCACTTCCAAGTCGGAATCTCAATAGCCTGCAATAAATCACTGGGCCTCTGGTTGTAAAATCCGGAAAAAAATAATAATAATATATAGTTGTGGTTGAGTTAATAAAAATATATATATATATAAGAAAACAATGAATAAATTGCATGGGATAGAGTTAGTGTTAAAGTTGGATAAATAGATAGATAAAATGAAAATAAGAAAACAAAAAAAACAAAAGAAAAACAAAAAAACAAAAAAAAAACATGCAGAATGTTGCACGTCCTTTGCTCCCCCCTTCCCCCTTTTCATTTCCCCTCCAACTCTTGTCATTCCACCTCCCATAGGTTATAGAAAACTCTCCACTTATACATTGTATTTACACACAAACAAAGTACATAACATAAAGGTTAGAAAATCAGAAAAAAACAAGTGAAAAGGAGAGGAAAAAAATACCAAGAGGGCAAGAAGAACAAGAAGCAAAATACTAGAGAGTAAGAATAATTTTAGCAACCACACAACAATAATCTTCACACTTACAAGGTGAGTTTTTCACTCAGAAATTCTTGGTAACATCCTTTATTTTTAGTTCAATACATGTTAGAATAAGAATTGAGTGTTGAAAAAAAATATTGAACTTTTGATTGTTTAGACAACTAGTTGCGTCATGAACGTTACGAACTGTTCTCACTGAGTTATAATTGTTAAAATTTGATGAAATTCGGAGGAGTAGTACACCTCTCTAATATGATCATATAGAACCAAAAATGAGGTAAAATGGACATACTGTCTGAAAGTTATCATAGTTCAAAGTTCCTGCCTTAGATTTGGCCGAAATTCAGAAAGACATAATTACGGACTGTTTTTATTGAGTTTTACTTATTAGAATTATATGAAAATTTACATGATTGTAAATCTCTCTGTTACGGACAGATATATATAAATATTTATTAAAACGGACTTACGAGTTGAGAGTTATTGTAGTTTGAAGTTTCTGCCTCGGATTCATCGGAATCCAGAAGGGCAGGACGTTGAAACGTAAAACTGTACTAATCTGTTGGAAATATGAAAATTGTTGCTAAATGAAAGTTCTATATCTCTCTGTTTTGGACATTGTGAAACCTTACGGGGGTCTATCCGACTTACGGATTGAGAGTTATCGCTGTTTAAAGTTTCTGCCTCGGATCTATCGAGATCCAGGAAGGGCAGCGAATAAAAGGGTGAAACTGTACCAAATGGTACAGAATATGAAAGAATGGTTCACATGGAGACGTGTAGCTCTATGTTCTCGTCGTTTTGAGATGTTATGGGGCTTGAACGGGTGTACAGATTAGGAGTTATGACTATTCTAAGATTGAGTGTTGTTTAATAAAAATTCTGCCAAAATAAATTTCATGTGGATGTTTTGAGGATAAATTTGTGTTAGTTACCCAAAGTAGTTTTAAATGAAATTTGGTACCGTGAAAGATCCCCGTCTTACCTTAGTTTCCGCTTGAGAAACATCTTAGTTGGAGTTATGGTTAAAAAGTTATAATCGTTACAAGTATGAATGACAAAATGTTAGAAAAGAGAATAGTATTTATTCGATCTTCTGAAAAATATGAAAAGTGAATACGTGTTCACATAAATATATAAATATATAATGGATCGGGTTGCACGCCGCAACAAAACGTAAAGTGAATACGCGTTCACAAATGTTATACCCCGTATTTCCAGAGTATGTATGCGAGGACGTACGTACGAATATACGAGCCCTAATTAGGTTAAGGATGAAATTGTGAGCTTTCAACGGAAAAGTTTCCGAACCTTGTGAAGGAAATTCTACGTTTTAATATTTTAACCGATTACGGATTTTTCTGAGAGACGAAATATTTGGACCAATAGGAGGGCGACATGTGGCACCCTTAGGTGGCATGTTTGGACGAAAATATTGGGCAAGTGGCCAAGTCAAATAGTCAAGTATTGCAAGATATTTCTTTGGGTGAGTGGGAGTAGGTAGTGGACGGTTTTCTTGAGCAAGTGGATGGCCACATGGCTCATTGTTGTGGTGGACATATGTCTCAATGTTGTGGTGGACATATGTCCCAATATTGTGGTGGAAACTTGGTTGGAAGACTTCATTCTTCACATGGATCCAAATCTTCACCCTCCATTTGTTTTAATCTTGTCCATTGAAGGTTCTATAAATACCCCCCTCTAGTGCAAGACTTCTTCATCCACAAACACACTTTCCAAGTCACAAAATCCTTCCCCCTTTGTAGTAAAGCTTTCGTCCAAGCTCCCCCCCCTTTGGAAGCTTTTGTCCGAAGCACCCTCTCCCCCCCTTCCTAGTTGTCTCGTCGAAATACCCCACTGTGAGAAAAGTTGTCTTCTAGTATTGTTACTATGCCAAAATACCTTAGCCTAAATCCCTTGTAATTTTCCTAAGTTACCTCTATACTAAAAGTCCGGAAATACTACTTCATATCCTTTAGTCACAAAACGAAACCCTAGGAAATATCTTCATAGTTGGTTGAAGTATTAAGTAGAAGTTGTTTAGACACTTCTAAGAGTTTCTTGGAGCTATCGGAGCGTGCAAATTAGGAGCTAAACGTTGCTCAGGATCGACATATAATCTTGGATAATTTTGGGCTTGTCGAGGTAAATATCTTGTCCTTCTATTGTAATTGGAAATTACATACTGTAGTAGTATATAAATGAGTATAAGATAAATAGAAGGATGGTATAAAAGAAGAGAATTGATCAGACTTACATGGGACCGTATTCTGATGAGACTTGTGTAGTTTAACGGGTAGGGAAATGCTGCCTAATTTTCCGTAGAATAGAGAACCTTCTGCTTAGAATATCCTACAGAGTAGTCTAGACGTTGATAGACGTATTTGACTATTATAGGTTGATACTCTGCGCGCGACATATTCGACTTGGCAGTTGGATTTCGCCGAGGAGGTATGTGATTCTTCCTATCCTCTTGAGCATGATATTTTTGATATATATATATAGTACGGTAGACGTACGTGTGTTAACAAAAATTGGTTTTACTCTGATGTCTTTGACTTGAGTTTTAAATAATAAGAATCTTGAAGTATTTCAAAAGAATTATAAATCATTTTTGAAAGAAAAGTAACACTTGGTTTTTCAACAAGCTTAAGTGTTATACTAGCTTTATGGGAAGTTAGTGTCACGACCCGACCCCGGGCCCGTGACTGGTGCCTTACCCCGGGTACCCTAGTGATACAACATCAGAGAAAAACCAGCGAAAATAAAAACTCATGAAAGAAAACAGTGAAATAAGAAAGCGAGCTAACTGACGGTTACCTTTTTGCACAAAAATTAAAACTTGAGCGATTCATCCCTTACAAACACTTGCCCAACAATTACTCTGCACCTCTAAATTTTGAAACCATAATGACGGGACGGGGCCCGCCATGCCCTGAATATACAAAAGTCTACTACTTGAGGCCGTACCACGTGACAAGCTTAGGAGATATGGAGCTTTCGAGAACCGAACAACGATCCTAAGAGTGCGGATCGGCAAGCTATGTACCTCAACTGCGGCGTGACGCGGCCGAAGGAGGTCGATCTGACAGTACCAAGTATGTGGCGAAAAATCAGTAAATGAAATCATAATAGTCTATATAAAGCGGGAGACATGTATGATAACAAAACTACGATGACGCAACATATAAGCGATCATGTCAAGTCGTGGACTCGTGCGGTGAAATCATCACTCAAATACAACCCGAATTTAACGCCTGATGGCGCGTGCCGGCATCTCACCTCGGTATAAGCATGGCCTGGAACCGTCTAGTGGGCCCATACGTGGACCATCCAACGTGTCGGTATGCCCAAAGGAAGTAACAAGATAACAATCCTGCGGAAGCGTACGTGGGCGCTGGCGTGTCGGTATGTCCAAACAACTAACAAAACAATACTCACTGTGGAAGCATACCCGTGGGCTACCCAACGTGTCAGTATGTCCAATCAAATAACAAGATACTACTCACTGTGGTAGCATACCCGTGGGCTACCCAACGTGTCAGTATGTCCACTCAAATAACAATAATAACACCCCTAATGAAAGCATACCCGTGGGCCTCCCAACGTGTCAGTATGTCCATCAAGAATCGATATAGTGGAATCATACCCGTGGACCATCCAACGTGTCAGTATGTCCATCAATCAACCAGATAGCCGGCCCTCCAACGAGAGACGCGGTAGCACAGAAATACAACACTTGCACAACAAAAGCTATCACAACAAGCATAGGCCAGTTCAACGTACTTTCATTTCATGTCAACAATTCCTGGTTTCAACCCCAAAATACTACATACTTTCATAACCAAGCCACTTATGTTTTTCCATTCACAAAGAGTTCAATATTTGAAAACAAGTTGCTTCTCTTTTTCCAAAAATCAAGTTACCATTCTAAATCCAATAATGAATCCATTTCTTTATTTTCCATAAAGTCGTTATAACTAACTTCCCATAAAGCTATTATAACACTTTATGTTTTAAAACAATACCAGCCAAAACCATGTCTTTCTTTTAAAACAAAACACTTCAAATTCTTAAGTCTCTTTTCTTTTAGAAATCGAGTTCCTTACTTTGGAATTCTTAAGAAGACCGAAACTTGATTACAATAATTCTTATTAGAGCAGCCATGATCTAGGAAATGTAATACAATTTTGTCTTATCTTAGCTTCTATGCAGATGGAGGTTTCTACTGGTTTTAATATAATTAATTGTCATTACTTCTTTCCTTTATTAACGCTGCATTGGCTTGTTCGATTCTTCTTCCCATTTCCGAAATTTAGGTAACATTACTCTTTTAAAAACCAAGTACTCATTTCTCACGAATGAGGTTTCACACTTTTCAACACCACTTAGGTCAATTATAAGTCAAGTCTCTTATCTTTTGAAAACAACAACCCATTCTTTTACCTACATAAAGTGGTTATAACAAACTTCCCATAAAGCCGTTATAACACTTTATGTTTTAAACCAACCAATTACAACTATAAGCCCTTATGAGACCAAGAGGGCTTATTCTTTAACAACCAAGTACCCATTACTAACGAATGGGAGTTTACTACTTCTTCACACAATCAAGACCTTTACACTTCATATTAAGTCAAGGAACAAAAGAGAAATTTAATTCCTTTAACACACGTGCGTCGACTATATATTTCCTTGATCAAATGCTGAAGAGGATAGGAAGAATCACATACCTCGCGACGATTATCGACGGTTAGCAAAATGCTCCACAGTACTATCCCCCTTAAGTAGAATATGCTACTTGTAGTACTTCAATCCTATAAGGGTCATAAAACGTCTATCAAACTCTAGCTTCGAACGTAGAATAAACTAAGTGCAAAGTCCCTAAATTCTACGGCAATTTGGACAGAACTTCCTTTGATTCTACTAACTTTGCCACCTTTTTCAAGGTCGAGTTTCAATAACCAACGCCACATCTAAGGCACACAATTCAGCTAACCACAAAGGGGATTACACGCCTTTACAGGATGCGTAAAATTCCGCCCCACAATGATACAAAATAAACCAATAATTTCCATGCCATTCTTAGCCAACAATATGACCAATACTAACCCCTTTCAATTCTTTTCCAATCCAAGTTCTTAGGTCTAACATGATATCTAGCCCTAGACATCTTCAACAACTACAATCCCCCTTTAACAATATGCGACGACCCAATTAGTAACCAAATTGAAGTTATCAACTTAAGGCTAACATGCCCATTTCAGTTTTCAACAAGACAACAAGATCCAAATCTATTCAAATATAACAGCCTCAGGCTCAATTCTAAATTACTAAAATATAACAGCCTCAGGCTCATTTCTAAACTACTATAACAAGTATAACTCATATCGAGAAGGGAAACTTTTACCTTTGGAGAAACCAAAAGCCCTTTCTTCCACTTTTCGTCAAACTCATCTACAGCGCTCCCAAGTTTACCCACTTTTCCTTCTGCCGCTCCAACAATTTCCTCTTAGGCTAAGTTTCCTTGAAAATCAAGAGAAGGGAGAGGATTTTCTTGGGAGGTTTCCAAATGAAATGACCAAGTCTTCCAAGACTTGGCCCCTTAAATAGGGCCCTTTTCTGGTCAAAGGATGGGAGGACACTTGTCCCCTCCCATGGGTCCTTTTCAAAATATCCCGATTTCACCTTTCTGTGAGAAAAATCCGCCTTGGCGCGCCGCCCATACGATTGTTATCTTTAAGTGCAGTGGTCACATATGTATTTTGGGCTATAAGAACCAGTTGTATTATAAATACTTTGTTTAAGTATGTTTATGGAAGGCAGCCTTATCGGCTGGCCAGATATGTTTTACCCTTTTTATGAAGTTATGTGTTGTGCTATGTTCATTTGCTATTCTCGACATATACGGCGAAATTTGCAAGAGTGTACTAGTCGCGGCCCCGGGGTCGGGTCGTGACAACTCTGATGTCTTTGACTTGAGTTTTAAATAATAAGAATCTTGAAGTATTTCAAAAGAATTATAAATCATTTTTGAAAGAAAAGTAATACTTGGTTTTTCAACAAGCTTAAGTGTTATACAGCTTTATGGGAAGTTAGGTATAACGACTTAAGAAAGATAAGAGGAAACGATTTACTTGTTTGTTTATAAAAGCCTTATAAATGATTTCTGAAGGTGTGGTAAGTTGGTTTGATAAGTAGACATATTATGATGCTACGTGTGTTAGTGTCTTGTAACGTTTGTGTAAAGAGGGTTCCCTTGTTGTGCTTATGTTGTTTAACGATAAGCAGTTATGCTGATATTATATCACTTACCCCCCTGACTTGTTATGCCGAGGGTTAGCCGCCCCGTCGAGAATACCTCATGCGGAGTGCATGTGACCTATGCGGAGTGCGGGAGTTCGGGATGATCCTCGGGTGGGTTACCCGTCGAGGAATACCTCATGCGGTGCGTGTGACTATGCGGACTGCGGAGTCGAGTTGATCTTAGGGTTAGCTACCCCGTCACGAGAATACCTCATGCGGACCTATGTGGTCTACATGCGGTGCGGAGTCGAGAATAGGCTCGCATAATGATACTATAAGCGATTGGCCTTGCCCGATCATTAGCGGCCTAGAAAAGACGATTCATTATATCTATTTTGCTCTTGTTTATCTTTGTGGCACTATGCGATTGAATTGGTTGTAATTGGTTTTAAAATGCTTTGATTTCATTTTAGTACTTTCTGATTTCACATACTTGGTACTGTTATCGACCTCGCCGGGCTGCGTTCATGCCGCAGGTAAGGGAAAGCAGGTGGTAGATCCTCGTTCTTAGGATCCTTACTCTGGTGTCAGGAGCCCCATTTCTCCGGAGGCTCGACTTTTGGTACGGCTCTCCCTGTATTGTAGATATGTTGTACATTCAGGGTATGGCAGGGCCCTGTCCCGTCATAGTTGTTGCATTCCTAGAGGTCTGTAGTCCTGTTGTAAAGTTGGGATGTAACTGTTCACTTTTGATGTATATATACATGCCGAAAGGCAAATCTTTTCTTGGATAAACTGTGTCTCTTTTACAATTGTTTCATGTCTTGTTTTTATATTCCGCTGATTACTCTGATGTATGACTACTTGGGTGCCCGGGTAAGACACCAGTCACGGGCCCCGGATCGGGTCGTGACAAAAGTGGTATCAGAGCAGTTAATCCTCGGAAAGTGTCTACAGACCGTATCTAGTAGAGTCTTGATTATTGGTGTGTTATGCACCACACCAATAATCAGGAGGCTATAGGATATTTAGGATTGGTTTCCATTCTTCTCACTCTGAGATCATGCCTTAGAGCTGTGTTATAAGTTGGACCCCTCTAACGTATTTCTTTTACTGCCGATTATGCCTCGCATGGCAACCGGGCGAAGAAGGCAAAACGGCGGAGGCGCTAGTAGGACAGAGGTCACGAGGCCTGTGCGATCTATACCCGAGGCGATACCTCGACGGCGAGTTCCACGACGCCGCCGGCGAAAACCTGATACTGCGCCTCGGTCCACCGGCACAAGCGAGAGAGATGGGTTCTGAGAGATGGCGATTACTAGCGAGATTGTGGCGGACATGAGATAGGCTGGATCGGCGATTCGGCTCGGCTCGGTAGTACCGTGGTTCCCGAGTCGGATAGTTTGAGACTACGGGATTTCTGAGTTGCGACCCACGAGTTCTACGGTCGAGGCACGAGGATGATCGCGGGAGTTCATCCAAGCGATTCTGACGGATCGTAGAGTGATCAAGGCTTTGGAGACCAGTCGGTGGTCTTGGGTTCGCATCGGCCGCGTGATACCGTAGTCGGTCGTTTGATTCGTAGAGCTATCCCGGGAGAGCATCGCCTCCAGCGGTATGGGGACGAAGTTCTCGAGGCATTTCTCACTCATTTCTTGCCGCCACGGATGAGGATAGCGGTAAGCCAAATTTTGATCTTTGGCGAAGGCGCCTGATTGGGAGTACAACGTGGAGTTCGACTCGTTGGCTCGATATGTCCTGCGTTGGTAGCGAATATAGAGGGCGAGTGCACCGCTACGTCACCGGCTAGATGATTATTTGGCGAGTCTTGCTCAGTGTAGCTCTTGGTGAGGCATGGACATTGCCGCATGCAGCTCATGCACTTGGGTGTGAGGCGTAGAGGCGACGGTCGCCAGATATCAGCGGCCAGAGAAGAAGGCCGGGGCGGCAGGATCTTTTGAGAGAGATAGAGTTTTGTATCGATGTCTTTGCGGATACTCGACCTATATCCATTCCGCCATACGAATGGCACTGCCGAGTTGAGAGAGTTGAAGGACCAGGTGAGAGATTTCTTTGGAGAAAGGCTTCATCGAGCCTAGTGTTTCTCCACAGGAAGCGCCGGTATTGTTCGTGAAGAAGAAGAAGGGCGGGGCCAGCGCATGTGTGTTGATTGACGGTGAACAAGGTGACTATTAAACGAATACCCCCTTCCGTGATTGATGATTTGTTCGACCGGTTGCGAAGTGCGAGATGTTTCTCAGATTGATCTCTGATCGGGCTATCATCAAAAGTGCGAGTTAGAGGCGGATGTCCACAGGATCGCATTCGGACGATGCGAACACTATGAGTTCGAGTTATGTCTTTCGGTTTGACCAATGCTCGTGGTATTTATGGATTTGATGAACAGTGTTCAAGCCATTTTGGATACGTTTGTGATAGTGTTCATTGATGACATCTTGGTTTATTCCCGCCAGAGCGGGAGCATGTAGAGCATTGAGGTCTTTGAGAGTTCTCGGGACCGTGATTTGATGCCAAGTTTTCCAAATGTGAGTTTTGGTTGGCTTCGGTGTCTTTTCTTGGGCACATTGTTGGGACCGATGGTATTCAGGTGGATACGGCCAAGATCGGCGATCGGGAGTTGGCTAGACCTACTACTCCGGCAGTGCGCGACTTTCCGGGCCTTGCAGTTACTATCGGAGGTTCGTGGAGAAGTTTGCTTCTATTTGGCACCTTTGACTAAGCCGACTCGAAGCGGCTAAGTTTGATGGGCGGATGCTTGTGAGAGGGCTTCCGATTCTTGAAAGAGAGATTGTGGCCAGCGATTCTTACTCTTCCAGAGGGTCCAGACGGCTATGTGGTTTATTGTGATGCGTCAGGCATCGGGCTTGGATGTGTGTTGATGCAGCAGGGCAAGGTTATAGCATACGCATCTCGGCAGCTCAAGAAGCATGAGAAGAATTACCCCACCCATGATTTGGAGTTGGCAGCGGTGATTCACGCCTTGAAGATCTGGAGGCACTATTTGTATGGAGTTCGTGGATATTTACGGACCACAAGAGCCTCGGTATATCTTCACCAGAGGAGCCGAACTTCTGACGAGACGGTGGTTAGAGTTACTCAAGGATTATGATGTCGATATCCTGTACCACCCGGGGAAGGCCAATGTTGTGGCAGATGCCCTTAGTCGTAGGTCGATGGGGAGTCTATCAGATGTGCAACCAGAGAGGAGGGGCATGGTCCACGAGATACATCAGCTAGCGAGCCTTGGAGTCCGATTGATTAGTTCTGATAGCAGTGGGGTTCGTGTTCGAGAGGTTTCCGAGTCTTCCATCATCGAAGAGGTGAAGAGGCAACAGTTTGAGGATCCGATTTTGACACGGTATCGTGATACAACTCTTCGTGAGGGGAAGGGTCCTTTTGAGGTAGCACCTGATGGGGTGCTAAGGTTTGAGGGCAGGTTGTGTGTTCCAGATATTACAGGACTTGGCGGAGTTCTAGGGAAGCACACATGGCGTTACTATCCATCCGGGGTCGACAAAGATGTACCATGACCTCAGATCTGTGTATTGGTGGGATGGCCTGAAGAGGGACGTTGCAGAGTTTGTTGCTCAGTGCCCGTGTTGTCAGCAGGTAAAGGTAGAGTACCAGAGGCCTAGTGGATTATTGCAGACGATAGAGATCCCGACCTGGAAGTGGGAGGTGATCAACATGGACTTTATCACAGGGTTATCCCCCATTTGGAAGCTTTTGTCCAAAGCACCCTCTCCCCCCCCCTTCCTAGTTGTCTCGTCGAAATACCCCCCCCCCCCCCCTTTGGTAGAAAAGTTGTCTTCTAGTATTGTTACTATGCCAAAATACCTTAGCCTAAATCCCTTGTAATTTTCCTAAGTTACCTCTATACTAAAAACCCGAAAATACTACTTCATATCCTTTAGTCACAAAACGAAACCCTAGGAAAAATCTTCATAGTTGGTTGAAGTATTAAGTAGAAGTTGTTTAGACACTTCTAAGGGTTTCTTGGAGCTATCGGAGCGTGCAAATTAGGAGCTAAACGTTGCTCAGGATCGACATATAATCTTGGATAATTTTGGGCTTGTCGAGGTAAATATCTTGTCCTTCTATTGTAATTGGAAATTACATACTGTAGTAGTATAGAAATGAGTATAAGATAAATAGAAGGATGGTATAAAAGAAGAGAATTGAATTGTACTTACATAGGACTGTATTTACAGTAGACTTGTGTAGTTTAACGGGTAGAGAAATGCTGCCCAATTTTCCGTAGAATAGAGAACCTTCTGCTTAGAATATCCTACAGAGTAGTCTAGACGTTGATAGACGTATTTGACTATTATAGGTTGATACTCTGCGCGCGACATATTCGACTTGGCAGGTGGATTTCGCCGAGGAGGTATGTGATTCTTCCTATCCTCTTGAGCATGATATTTTTGATATATATATAGTACGGTAGACGTACATGTGTTAACAAAAATTGGTTTTACTCTTGTTATACCCCGTAGTTCTGACCCTACGTACGAGAGCGTACGAAAGTATGTAAGACTTAAATTTTTTAAGGATAGGTTGACGGATTATTCCGGGCGGGTTTTAGTCAACTTTGAGGCGGGTTATGACCCGGTATATTGAGAGTTCCTAAGTGTTTCAAAGGCCTATGGCGTAGTTCGTTGAGTCTGGATTCCAACGCAACCAACCGTTAAATCGATAGGCGTCGGGTAAAGTTATGAAATTACAAGTTCAGTGCGCAGTCGGACAGAAACGTGTTTCGGACTAAGGCGACAGGGCCGCGGCTCCGGGTGCAGGGCCGCGGCGCCTAAAGTACCGCAGGTCGCAGCGATTCTGAGCCGCGGCGCGAGCGGCGAGGCGCGGCGCGAAAGATCGAAGGCGGAGGTGCGGAGGTTTAGCGCCATGGCGCCGCGGCGCCGAGGCGGGTTTTTAGGCGGAAAAACTTAGGAAATCTGATTTTTGTTTTGAAAAGAGGCCATGGGAAGGTGACAAGTGTCCCCCCCCATCTGATTTTCTGTTGCATGCAATATATTGACCAAGGCTTGGTCATTTTCTATCTTTCATCTTCACTCTCTCTCTCTCAAATTGCTCCCCCTTCTCTCTAAACTTCCAGCCCTCTCTCTAGAACCCCAAGAGAAATTCTAAGCCTAAGAAAAATCTGAAAGATAAGAGCAAGAAAAGGAAGCTTGTGGCTAGCTTGTTGGCATTGTTGTGGTGGTGTTCTTGGCAAGGAAGCTAGCAATATTTGGAATAAGTTTGGCTAAAACTTTAAGGTAACATTTCTTCCTTTAGAATTAGTTCTAGTGTTGCATGTTTAGAAGAAGGAACTTGTGATAGTAGATAATGCTCTTAGAATCATTGCATGCTAGAAATGTGGTTTGGATATGAAGAATGGGTTAAGAAGAGATTATGAGCATGTTGTAGCCTAAAAACTACCTTAGAATTGTTAAGTAAATTGTTGTAGACTTATGGGACAGAATTTTGGGTATGTAATCCCCTTTGAATTGTTGGTTTGATTGAGCCTTAAATGTGGCATTTGGATGATAAATTCGACCTTGAGAAAGGTGGCAAAGTGAGTAGAAACAAAGGAAATCTTGATTTTCCATAGAATTTAGTGACTTAGAACTTGGATTGTTCTACTTTGAGATTAGAGGTTAACAAGCGTATCATGATTATTATAGGTTGAGATATTACTTGCGGTAGTTGAGCTTAGCAAGTGGATTGACCAAAGAGGTATGTGAAGCTTTCCTATCTCTTGAGCATGAATAGATGAAACTATGTAGTGCGGTAGGCGTCAAGATTTGGTGTTCTTACTTGTTTTGATTATAAAATGACTTGTTCGTTTTAAAAATGTATAAGTCCTTGATTAAGGAAAAGTATGATTTTACTAAAGTATAGAGTTAATATAACAACTTTATGGGAAGTTGGTTTATTAGCTTCATAAAAGGTTAATGAGAAGAGATTTTACTCTAAGTAAGATAAATATATGAAGAGGCAAATTGATTTAAAGGCATCAATTGCCCAAAGGCTTTTATGTATAAAGAAGAGTCACTTTTAAAAGAGTTGAAGCATGTAGTACTTGGGTTAAATTCCCGGTTTTGCTTTTTATTAAAGATATGGTTAAGTGCCTTAAGTAAACTAAAATGAGAGGGTATATGAGCAAGATTAGTAAGAAGTTATAAGTTTTCTTAACTTATTTATTATTATGATATGATGACAGTTTGAGATAGGGTAAGAGTATGTCTGAGGGGCAAGCCCCAAGATCGTCATACCACCTCCTTCAGTGTAAGAGTATGTCTGAGGGGCCAGCCCCAAGATCGTCATACCATCTGCTTCAGTGTAAGAGTATATCTGAGGGGCCAGCCCCAAGATCGTTATACCAGCTGCTTCAGGGTAAGAGTATATCTGAGGGGTAAGTCCCCAAGATCGTTATACCACCTGGTTCCGTGGATTTGCTACCCATGATGCGAGGAATACCTCATGCGAGTCCTTAGGGGCTTATGCGGGTGAAATAGTCCCATGCCGGCGGGTACAGCCGATGCGAGGAGTACTCACGCGGTCCACAGGGACCTATGCGGGTGAAATAGTCCCAGGAGTAGGGGGTGCTTATGGATACTGCAGGCGAGGTACCCTGTCTTGATCCTAAGGCCCCTATTTTATGCAGTATTATATGTATATATATATATACTTGTCACCCTCATTGTTAGTAAGGCACAGTAAAAAGGTATTTTAATTGTCTTCCATGACTCCAGCTTACTTTTAGACTTGATATCATTATTACAGTATTTTCCAGCTTTACATACTTGGTACATATGTATCGACCCCTTCCTGGCCGTTCATGCCGCAGGTAAGGGTAAGCAGATTGAGGATCCTCGTTCTTAGGATCACTATTCCGGTGTCAGAAGCTCCATTCCTCCGGACGCTTGTTGTTTTGGTACGGATTTTTCCCTGATGCTATAGGTATTTTATACATTCAGGGGGTATGGCGGGGCCCTGTCCCGCCACAGTTGTTATCTTTAGAGGTCTGTGGTCACATATGTATTTTGGGCTATAAGAACCAGTTGTATTATAAATACTTTGTTTAAGTATGTTTATGGAAGGCACTTATCTACCGCCAGATATGTTTTACCCTTTTTAAGAAGTTATGTGTTGTGCTATGTTCCGCTGCTATTCTCTGACTTATACCTGACAGGGTACCCCAGTAGGGTACTAGTCGCGGCCCCGGGGTCGGGTCGTGACAAAAGTGGTATCAGAGCAGTTAGTCCTCGGAAAGTGTCCACAGACCGTGTCTAGTAGAGTCTTGATTATCGGTGTGTAGTGCACCACATCTATAATCAGGAGGCTGCAGGATATTTAGGATTGGTTTCCATTCTTTCACTCTAAGATCGTGCAATAGAGCTGAGTTATAGGTTGAGCCTCCTCTGATGTTTCCCCTTTTTGTATCAGTTATGCCTCCACGCAAGGCAACCGCGCCCGTGGCGGCAAGGCGGCCGAGGTGCCGCTAGTGGACGCGGAGAGTCACGAGGCACAGCCCGAGCCCCTTACCGAAGATGATGTTTAGAGCGGCGAGTTCCACGTCGTCGCCAGCCTCAGAGTTCGAGGCGAGACGCGCCATCGAGACCGCAGACGAGCCTCCAGTCCCACAGCCAGGGCCTGAGTACAGAGATTACGGGAATGATTCGCCATCGACCAAAGATAGTGGCGGCACGGCAGAGCGGCGACTAACCCTAGAGCCGACAGTTTACGGATTCGGGATTTCTTGGGTTGTCACCCACCCGAGTTCTATGGTTCAAGATTTGATGAGATCCGCAAGAGTTTGTCCGCGATTACGGACCATGCAGTTCTTAGGGCCTCGTAGACCGAGTCGTTATACTAGCTTACCTGCACGCGATATTGCGTTGAACTGGTTTGAGTCATGGGTATTGTCGAGGTGAGGATGCTCTTCCGGTGATTGGGAGGAGTTCACGAGGCGTTCTAGACCACTTCTTGCCCCACGAGGTGAGGAGGCCCGTAGATAGGTTCTTGACTTGAGACAAGACGGAGGACTATCGTGAGTACACAGAGTTTGACTCTTGGCCGATATCGCACACCATAGTAGGCGACATGGCGCATGGGGTTCATCGATATGTGATGGGTTAGACCGTCACATGACTCTCGATGCTTGGGGTGGCTCTTCACCGGGATGGATATTTCCGAGATGCAGCATACGCATGCGGATTGAGGATAGAGAGAGCAGGATCGGCTAGATATGGGTCACCAAGAGGCGTGACAGCGAGGACTCGGGCGGATCTCGGCGGGCAGCCTCGGCAGCGAAATAGGTCCACATTCCAGCCAGCACTGAGTACTCCTTCTCAGTTTTCCGGCAGAGATCCGATCAGCGAGGTTATTCGAGCAGTCGTGGCTCCGGGACTTGAGCTTCGAGGCGAGACCAACACCAATCGAGACCACCTACCTCTCTGCGTTCGATGTGGTAGATCTCATCGGCGAGTGCCGTATGGGTTAGGCGTGTTACTCTTGTGGCAGCGAGGCCATCTAAGAAGATTGCCCGTCATGGCGGCGAGCATGCAGTTCAGGCCGAGTGCATTCTTTGGTCTTCATCTTCTATGGCTGACGCCTGAGGAGTGGTATGGGCCAGCAGCCGCGGCGAAGGTCGTGGCGGGGTTCGATTCTAGCGGTCCTCGAATCGCATTTATGCTATGTCGGTCGACGGGACCGGGGCGTCCCGGTCGTCCGCGGTACATTATTGGTTTCTTCTTTGTGATGTATATGCTTTGATAGATCCGAGTTCTACCTTGTCCTACATATCTCCTCATATTGCGGTAGAATAGGGATAGAGCCCGAGTCCATAAGACCTTTTGAGGTGGCCACGCTGTGGCGGTCGGTGGTAGGCGGCGAGTGTATAAGGCTTGCCCGTGATTATAGATAGTCGTCGTCATACCCTAGCCGACTTGATAGAGTTGGACATGACAGACTTTGACGTGATTATGGGTATGGATTGGCTAGCATCTTGCTACGCCAATGTGGACTGTAGAGAGAGACTAGTTCGGTTCCAGTTTCCCGGCGAGCCGGTTATCGAGTGGAAGGGGAATACAGCGTCGCCGAGAGGTAAGTTTATTTCTTACCTCAAGGCTAGGAAGATGGTGCGGAAGGGGTATATCTACCATATGGTTCGGGTATTCGACATCGAGGTCGAGGTACCGACCTTGATCGATCTGGGTCGTTAGAGAGTTTCCAGATGTATTCCCAGATGAGCTTCCGGGTATCCCTCCCGAAAGGGAGATTGAGTTTTGCATTGATTTGGCGCCAGATACTCGACCGATATCTATTCCGCCATATAGGATGGCACCTGCCGAGTTGAAGGAATTGAAGGACCAGCTGAAAGACTTGCTGGAGAAAGGCTTTATTAGGCCAAGTGTTTCTCCCTGGGGAGCACCAGTGTTGTTTGTAAAGAAGAAGGATGGGACGCTGCGTATGTGTATTGATTACAGGCAGCTGAACAAGGTAACTATCAAGAATAGATATCCCCTCCCCAGGATTGACGATTTGTTTGACCAGTTGCAGGGTGCAAAGTGTTTTTCCAAGATAGACTTGCGGTCTGGTTATCATCAAGTGCGAGTTAGAGAGATAGATATCCCAAAGACTGCATTCAGGACCCGGTATGGGCACTATGAGTTCAGAGTGATGTCCTTTGGTTTGACCAACGCCCCAGCAGTATTCATGGATTTGATGAATAGGGTGTTCAGGCCATTCTTGGACATGTTCGTTATAGTTTTCATCGATGATATCTTGGTATATTCGCGCACAGAGCAGGAGCATACAGATCATTTGAGGGCGGTATTGGGAGTCCTCCGAGACCGGCAGTTGTATGCCAAGTTCTCAAAGTGCGAGTTCTGGTTAGCTTCAGTGGCTTTCCTAGGGCATATTATCGGGGCCGACGGTATTCGGGTTGATACAACTAAGATTGAGGCAGTCAAGACTTGGCCCAGACCCACTACACCGGCAGGTGCGCGACTTTGGGCCTCAGGTTATTATCGGAGGTTTGTAGAAGTTTGCTTCTATTTGGCCAGATTGACTAAGTCGACTCGTAAGCAGCTATGTTCCGATGGACGGATACTTGTGAGGAAAGTTTCCAGTTGCTAAAGGAGAAGTTGACGACCGCCCCAGTTCTTACTCTTCCAGAGGGCTTAGATGGTTATGTGGTTTTTTGTGACGCGTCAGGTGTCGGGCTTGGGTGCGTACTGATGCAGCACGGCAAGGTTATAGCTTATGCATCTCGACAGCTTAGGAAGCATGAGAAGAACTATCCCACGCATGACTTGGAGTTGGCAGCAGTGATTCATGCCTTAAAGATCTGGAGGCATTATTTATATGGAGTTCATGTGGACATTTACACAGACCACAAGAGTCTCCAGTACATCTTCAGCCAGAGGGAGCTGAACTTGCGGCAGAGACGGTGGTTGGAGCTACTTAAGGATTATGACGTTGATATTCTGTACCACCCAGGGAAGGCCAATGTAGTGGCAGATGCCCTTAGTCGCAGATCGATGGGTAGTCTGTCTGATGTTCAGCCAGAGAAGAGGGATATGGTCCGAGAGTTACATCAGCTAGCAAGCCTTGGGGTCCGTTTGGTTGATTCTGTTAGTAACGGAATTCGGGTTCGAGAGGTTGCCGAGCCTTCCATCGTCGAGGAGGTGAAGAGGCGACAGTATGAGGATCCGATTTTGTACGCATCGAGATGCGGCTCCGAAGGAGAGAAGAGTCTATTTGGTGGCGCTGATGGGGTGCTAAGATTCGAGGCGGTTGTGTGTTCCCGATGTGGACAGACTTCGCCGCCAGATTTCGTGAGGCACACGGTGCTCGTTATTCTATTCATCCGGTCGACTAAGATGTACCATGACCTCGGATCGTGTATTGGTAGGATGGCCTAAAGAGGGCGTTGCGGAATTCGTGGCACGCGCGAATTGTCAACGAGTTAAGATTGAGCACCGAGGCGGTGGTCATTGCGAGCCATTGATATTCCAACTTGGAAGTGGGAGGTGATAAATATGGATTTTATCACAGACTACCCACCACTCGGAGGAAGCATGATTCCATTTGGGTGATTGTCGGCCATTGGCGAAATCAGCCCATTTTCTTCCGATCGAGCAGCGTTCTCGGTGAGGACTATGCCGATTATATATTAGAGAGGTTGTGAGACCGCACGAGTCGGTGTCGATTATATCGATAGAGGAGCCCGGTTCGGCTAACTCGGAGGTCTTTTCGAGAAGGATTAGGGACACAGGTGAGTCTCGATGCGGCGTTCATCCTCGACAGACGGACGGGCCGAGCGCACTATCCGAACTCGAGGATATCTTTGCGGGCTTGTGTTATTGATTTCGAGGTAGCTGGGAGGATCACTTGCCTCTTGTGGAGTTTGCTTATA
This sequence comes from Przewalskia tangutica, assembly GCA_029844215.1. Taxonomy (NCBI): domain Eukaryota; kingdom Viridiplantae; phylum Streptophyta; class Magnoliopsida; order Solanales; family Solanaceae; genus Przewalskia; species Przewalskia tangutica. Next base: position 115,797,786 of record CM056718.1, read on the forward strand.
ACAACGGCTACCATTCCGATTCAGATGACGCCTTATGAGGCCTTATACGGGAGAAGTGCAGTCACCGATAGGCTGGTTCGAGGTGGGAGAAGTTGATTAGTCGGGCGGACTTAGTTCAGCGTGGATAAGTGAAGCTTATCCAGAGGCGGTTATTGGCGGAGTCAGTGCGCGAAGTCGTATGCAGATCATCGGCGTCGACACTTGGAATTTGAGATAGATGATTGGGTTTTTCTAAAGGTATCGCCCATGAAGGGCGTGATGAGATTTGGAAAGAAAGGGAAGCTTAGCCCAAGGTACATTGGGCCGTATCAGATTGTCCGTAAGGTAGGCAAGGTTGCCTATGAGTTAGATCTTCCGTCCGATTTGGAGGCGGTGCATCCAGTTTTTCATGTGTCTATGTTGCGGAAATGTATTGGAGATCCGCTAGAGTGCACCCGATTCATGATGTCCAGTGTGGAGGAGTTATCGTATGAGAGAGTCCCATGCGATACTCGATCGACGTGTTAGACGACTTCGGACGAAAGACGCGTGGCTTCGTCAAGGTCCTGTGGCGGAACGAAAACAGGGAGGAAATGACGTGGGAAGCAGAGGATGACATGATGAAGAAGTATCCTCACTTATTCCCTATACCTCCAGGTAACCTACTTTCCTGCTTGTTAGTTTTGATTTAGCATTTACGCTTCAGTATGTTGTGGCTCGTGGAGTTTCTTTTTGCAAAAGAATAGTTAAGAGGGTCTATGTCGACGTTGTGATTTGAGTAAGTCTAGAAGGAACATTCGGACGAATGTTTCTAAGGGGGGGAGAATGTTATACCCCGTAGTTCTGACCCTACGTACGAGAGCGTACGAAAGTATGTAAGACTTAAATTTTTTAAGGATAGGTTGACGGATTGTTCCGGGCGGGTTTTAGTCAACTTTGAGGCGGGTTATGACCCGGTATATTGAGAGTTCCTAAGTGTTTCAAAGGCCTGGCGTAGTTCGTTGAGTCCGATTCCAACGCAACCAACCGCTCGTTAAATCGATAGGCGTCGTAGGAAGTTATGAGAATTACAAGTTCGCGTGCGGACAGAAACGTGTTTGAACTAAGCGGCAGGGCGCGGCTCGGGTGCGAGCATGGCGCCTAAGTACGCAGGTCGCAGCGATTCTGAGCCGCGGCGCCCGAGCGGCAGCCGCGCCGAAAGATCGAGAGGATCGCGGAGGTTTCAGCCGCGGCGCTGGCGGGCGCAGCGCCGAGGCGGGTTTTAGGCGAAAAACTTAGGAAATCTGATTTTGTTTTGAAAGAGGCCATGGGAAGGTGACAAGTGTCCCCATCTGATTTTCTGTTGCATGCAATATATTGACCAAGGCTTGGTCATTTTCTATCTTTCATCTTCACTCTCTCTCTCAAATTGCTCCTTCTCTCTAAACTTCCAAATTTCTCTCTAGAACCCCAAGAGAAATTCTAAGCCTAAGAAAAATCTGAAAGATAAGAGCAAGAAAAGGAAGCTTGTGGCTAGCTTGTTGGCATTGTTGTGGTGGTGTTCTTGGCAGGAAGCTAGCAATATTTGGAATAAGTTTGGCTAAAACTTTAAGGTAACATTTCTTCCTTTAGAATTAGTTCTAGTGTTGCATGTTTAGAAGAAGGAACTTGTGATAGTAGATAATGCTCTTAGAATCATTGCATGCTAGAAATGTGGTTTGGATATGAAGAATGGGTTAAGAAGAGATTATGAGCATGTTGTAGCCTAAAACTACCTTAGAATTGTTAAGTAAATTGTTGTAGACTTATGGGACAGAATTTTGGGTATGTAATACCCTTTGAATTGTTTGTTTGATTGAGCCTTAAATGTGGCGTTTGGATGATAAATTCGACCTTGAGAAAGGTGTCAAAGTGAGTAGAAACAAAGTAAATGCTGATTTTCCATAGAATTTAGTGACTTAGAACTTGGATTGTTCTACTTTGAGATTAGAGGTTAACAAGCGTATCATGATTATTATAGGTTGAGATATTACTTGCGGTAGTTGAGCTTAGCAAGTGGATTGACCAAAGAGGTATGTGAAGCTTTCCTATCTCTTGAGCATGAATAGATGAAACTATGTAGTACGGTAGACGTACAAGATTTGGTGTTCTTACTTGTTTTGATTATAAAATGACTTGTTCGTTTTAAAAATGTATAAGTCCCTTGATTAAGGGAAAAGTATGATTTTACTAAAGTATAGAGTTAATATAACAACTTTATGGGAAGTTGGTTTATTAGCTTCATAAAAGGTTAATGAGAAGAGATTTTACTCTAAGTAAGATAAATATATGAAGAGGCAAATTGATTTAAAGGCATCAATTGCCCAAAGGCTTTTATGTATAAAGAAGAGTCACTTTTAAAAGAGTTGAAGCATGTAGTACTTGGGTTAAATTCCCGGTTTTGCTTTTTATTAAAGATATGGTTAAGTGCCTTAAGTAAACTAAAATGAGAGAGTATATGAGCAAGATTAGTAAGAAGTTATAAGTTTTCTTAACTTATTTATTATTATGAGATGATGTGATTTGAGATAGGGTAAGAGTATGTCCAGGGCAAGCCCAGATCGTCATACCACCTCCTTGATGTAAGAGTATGTCCGGCGGGCTAGCCCCAAGATCGCCATACCATCCGCTTGTAAAGAGTATATCCGAGGGCCACCAAGATCGTTATACCACCGCCGGGGGTAAGAGTATATCTGAGGGGTAAGTCCCCAAGATCGTTATACCACCTGGTTCCGTGGATTTGCTACCCATGATGCGAGGAATACCTCATGCGAGTCCTTAGGGGCTTATGCGGGTGAAATAGTCCCATGCCGGCGGGTACAGCCGATGCGAGGAGTACCTCATGCGGGTCCACAGGGACCTATGCGGGTGAAATAGTCCCAGGAGTAGGGGGTGCTTATGGATACTGCAGGCGAGGTACCCTGTCTTGATCCTAAGGCCCCTATTTTATGCGATTATATGTATATATATATATACTTGTCACCTCATTGTTAGTAAGGCACGATAAAAGGTATTTTAATTGTCTTCCATGACTCACTTACTTTTAGACTTGATATCATTATTACGATTTTCCACTTTACATACTTGGTACATATCGACCCGCTTCCTGGGGGCTGCGTTCATGCCGCGGTGGTAAGCGATTGAGGATCCTCGTTCTTAGGATCACTATTCCTGTCGAAGCTCCATTCCTCGGACGCTTGTTGTTTTAGTACGGATTTTCCACGATGCTATAGGTATTTTATACATTCGGGGTATGGCGGGCCCTGTCCCGCCACGGTTGTTATCTTTAAGTGCGTGGTCACATATGTATTTTGGGCTATAAGAACCGGTTGTATTATAAATACTTTGTTTAAGTATGTTTATGGAAAGCGACCTTATCGGTGGCGGATATGTTTTACCCTTTTTATGAAGTTATGTGTTGTGCTATGTTCCGCTGCTATTCTCTGACATATACCTGACAGGGTACCCCAGTAGTGTACTAGTCGCGGCCCCGGGGTCGGGTCGTGACAACTCTGATGTCTTTGACTTGAGTTTTAAATAATAAGAATCTTGAAGTATTTCAAAAGAATTATAAATCATTTTTGAAAGAAAAGTAATACTTGGTTTTTCAACAAGCTTAAGTGTTATACAGCTTTATGGGAAGTTAGGTATAACGACTTAAGAAAGATAAGAGGAAACGATTTACTTGTTTGTTTATAAAAGCCTTATAAATGATTTCTGAAGGTGTGGTAAGTTGGTTTGATAAGTAGACATATTATGATGCTACGTGTGTTAGTGTCTTGTAACGTTTGTGTAAAGAGGGTTCCCTTGTTGTGCTTATGTTGTTTAACGATAAGCAGTTATGCTGATATTATATCACTTACCCCCCTGACTTGTTATGCCGAGGGTTAGCGCCCCGTCACGAGGAATACCTCATGCGGGTCTGTGTGACCTATGCGGAGCTGCGGGAGTTCCAGGATGATCCCTCCGGGTGGGTTACCCCGATGCGAGGAATACCTCATGCGGTCTGTGTGACTATGCGGACTGCGGGAGTCCAGGTTGATGCCGAGGGTTAGCTACCCCCGATGCGAGGAATACCTCATGCGGACCTAGGTGGTCTATGCATACTGCGGGAGTCCAGGAATAGGCTCGCATAATGATACTATAGGCGATTGGCCTTGCTTCGATCATTAGCGGCCTAGAAAAGACCAGTTACATTATATCTATTTTGCTCTTGTTTATGTTGTGGCACTATGTGCGGTTGAATTGGTTGTAAGTGGTTTTAAAATGCTTTGATTTCATTTCAGTACTTTACAGTTTCACATACTTGGTACCTGTTATCGACCTCCTTGAGGCTGCGTTCATGCCGCAGGTAAGGGAAAGCAGGTGGTAGATCCTCGTTCTTAGGATCCTTACTCTGGTGTCAACAGCCCCATTTCTCCGGAGGCTAGACTTTTGGTACGACTCTCCCTGTATTGTAGATATGTTGTACATTCAGGGTATGGCGGGGCCCTGTCCCGTCATAGTTGTTGCATTCCTAGAGGTCTGTAGTCCTGTTGTAAAGTTGGGATGTAACTGTTCACTTTTGATGTATATATATATGCCGAAAGGCAAATCTTTTCTTGGATAAACTGTGTCTCTTTTACAATTGTTTCATGTCTTGTTTTTATATTCCGCTGATTACTCTGATGTATGACTACTTGGGTGCCCGGGTAAGACACCAGTCACGGGCCCCGGATCGGGTCGTGACAACAAATACGTATACATAATGGATCGGGTTGCACGCCGCAACAAAACGTAAAGTGAATATGTGTTCACAAATACGTAAATATAATGGATCGGGTTGCACGCCGCAACAAAACGTAAAGTGAATACGCGTTCACAAATACGTAAACATAATGGATCGGGTTGCACGCCGCGACAAAACGTAAAGTGAATACGTGTTCACAAATACGTAAATATAATGGATCGCGTTGCACGCCGCAGCAAATATGAAAGATGAATACATGTTCATCTATATATAAATATGAAAAGTGAATACGCGTTCACAAATATATAAATGTAATAAACATGTGGAAATGCAGGAGAATGTCTTAACGTATAATACGAGATAAAATGAAGTGTTAGTTAAACCGATAATTTCCTATGAGGAGTTGTTGCATAATTAAAAATGTTGTAACCTGATATGTTTTTGCAATATGCTTATTACGTTATAATGTGATTGCACTTGGAATATTGTGGTGTTACTTTGAATTGCAGGGTAAGGTTCTCACTCAATTTGGATGGTAGGGCTGACTCTTTATTTAACATGTTTCAGGAAAGCGTGATAGAGGAATGGCTCCACGCCAAGGCTAGCGATCGTCCCGCAGCCTCTTGTCATACCAAATCCATTGCTTCGAGCTTGGTATTCGAGTTCGGGATGTCGGTTCGGTGTCTCGAAATGCGGTATGGAATGGTCTCCCTTCCAACTTAGAATAATATTTGTCAGTATGTCTATGTAGAAATAATATTTGCACGAGCATGGACTCGCGTTATATTTTCAATAAAGTCATAAACAAATTTCTTTATTGTTATTTTTATTAATAGCTCCGTATTTGAATATAAGTTTAAATTTCTAAATAAAGAGAATTAAAGGGTGCTCCTGGTGGAAAATAATTGTCCAGGTGCCATCACGCCCTAAGTAAAGACTTAGGAAAATTTGGGGCGTGACAAGTTGGTATCAAAGCTAAACCAGGTTAAGAGATTCTAGGAAATTTTCTTCGAGTTGGATGTTTGAACGGTTACTTATTGCGACGGTGTGCGCGCCACCTTAGTAATAAGTGAACGGAATAACATCCTAAAGTTTCCCTTCTTTCATACTCTTCTCGTGCCTATCTTGAGTCTTTTCAAAGACTTGGTTCTCGTACTACCTCCTTCAAGGGATTGTGGAAGGGAGTGTACAACGATAAAATAACCGTGTGGATCGCACCACCGACCGAAAGGGTAGAGAGGTACGAGATAGACTATGGGGCAAATTTTGTGATTAGAGGAACATATCTATACATGAAAGGACTACAAGTCTAACTTGATAGTATTTCTCGATGAGGTAGAAAACCTCATTTACGAGGATGTGTGGAGACGCATGGCGTCAATTTGGTAATCGCGACGGTTAGTGGACGACACACGCGGGTGTGGTGGAGAAATTTTAGAAGAAATCATTTTACGATGTCACCACCGATGGCGTGGGGAGTTGAGCGCATTCAGTGAAAAGTACATGCCTAACTCCCGAAAAGATGCGCTCAGACGTGAGTTTGAACTGTTGAAACAAGGAGACCGCAATGTGATAGAATACAATACCTAATTCATCCGATTGTCAGCATACAACACACATATTATTCCTACAGAAAGGGAGAAGGTCAAAAGAGTTGTTAAGGGTTTAAACCCAAACTTGGAAGAGAAGGTAGTGGCATTAGCCCATTATCGGGCATACCTTCAGATCGTCGGTATGACAATGAGGGTAGAAGGTTTCGCTAAAGCAAAAAGAGAATATTCGCAGAAGAGATTTCGGACGTCAGGATCATTTAACCAGAGTCAAAATCAGAAGCAGGAGTTTAGTAAGGGATCTTCAGGACCGAACAAATCTGTGGGCCAGTCTTATTTCAAGCCTAAGGGGCACAATTGGTCTAATTACCAAGTTAGAAAGGACAATGCCACCAACCCTAACACAGGAGGTGACAAACCGATTTGTAAGATTTGTCAAAGGAAACAAATGGAGAATGTCGGCTCTTAACGAAGACATGTTATAACTGTGGAGAGTCAGGCCACTATGCCAGGGATTGCAAGAAGAGGACCCAAACTCAATCTATTCAGGGGAGGTCAGAAGCAACCACAGCTGCCTACAGGGGAAATCAGGGAAACCAACCCCGCCAGAGTCAGGGAGGTCAACAACCCAACAATTCTAATCGGCTCTATGCTTTGCCCCAGAGGAATGAGGCAGAAATATCTAATGCGGTGGTCACAGGTATTTTGCTAGTCTCGAGTATTCCTGCATTTGTATTGTACGATCCCGGCTCTACATTTTCATATGTGTCAATGGGCTTTGCTAAGAATTTACACGTGGAACCTTCTTATTTAAGTGAACCTTTTGAGGTTATGACACCAGTAGGGGCCTCAATTTGGGCCTCTCGGGTGGTAAATAATTTCCCATTTGAAGTGAATGGTAGGGGAACAATGGTGAACCTAGTACTACTTGATATGGTAGACTTCGACGTCATTTTGGGTATGGATTGGTTGTCGGCATGTTATGCCATGTTAGATTGTCGGCGAAAGATAGTGAGATTAACTTTTCTCGGAGAACCAGAAGTTGTTATAAGGGGTAGAATTGGTATATCCTCAGGTCAGTTTATTTCCTACCTTGGGGCTCAAAAGTTATTGAGAAGTCACAGAGTGGAGTATGCATATCTGGCTAATATAGTGGATACCCAAAAGGAATCCCCAGCAATGAATGATGTTCCTATTGTTCGAAATTTTCCGGAGGTTTTTCCTGAAGATCTTCCAGGCCTTCCTCCGGATAGAGAAGTGGAGTTTGCTATAGAGTTAATTCCGGGTACAAGACCCATTTCTATTCCTCCATATCGAATGACCCCAGCTGAATTGAGGGAGTTAAAAGAACAATTGAAGGATCTTCTGGATAAAGGCTTTATAAGGCCTAGTGTTTCCCCTTGAGGTGCACTAGTCCTGTTTGTGAAAAAGAAAGACGGATCGCTCCGAATGTGCATCGATTATCGGCAGCTCAATAAGGTCACGCTCAAGAACCGATGATCTTTTTGACCAACTTCAGGGAGCTAGCTATTTTTCCAAGATTGATCTCTGTTCGGGATATCACCAGCTGAAAATAAATCCAGATGATATATCCAAAACAACCTTTAGAACCCGATACAACCATTATGAGTTCTTGGTCATGTATTTTGGGTTAACCAATGCCCCAGCAGCTTTTATGGATTTAACGAACATAATCTTCAAACCATTCCTAGATTTGTTCGTGATCGTGTTTATAGATGATATCCTAATTTACAGTAAGAGTGTTGAAGAACATGAAGAGCATCTGAGGGTAGTGCTTCAAGTCTTGAAACAGGAGAAACTATATGCTAAATTTTCAAAGTGTGAATTTTGGTTGGAAAAGGTAGCCTTTTTGGGTCATGTTGTGTCAAGGGATGAAATTATGGTAGACCTCCAGAAGATAGAAGCAGTGAAGAACTGGCCAAAAACCGACTCCGGAGGTTAGAAGTTTCTTGGGTTTGGTGGGTATTATAGAAGATTCGTAAAGGTTTTCTAGTCTTCTGCTCCTTTGACCCGGTTGACTCAAAAAGCGGTTAAGTACCAGTGGTCAGAAGCATGTGAAACGAGTTTTCATAAACTAAAGGAATTGTTGACTACTGCACCAGTCCTAACCTTACCATCGGGACAAGAAGGGTTTACAGTCTATTGCGATGCCTCCAGAGTTGGGTTAGGATATGTCTTGATGCAGTTTGGAAAGGTTATTGCGTATGCATCTAGACAATTGAAGATACATGAGAAGAATTACCCAACTCATGACTTGGAATTAGCTGCGGTGGTGTTTGCCTTACGAATATGGAGACATTATTTGTATGATGTGCATGTGGACATATTTACAGATCATAAGAGTTTGCAGTACATAACCACGCAGAAGGATTTGAATCTCCGACAAAGAAGATGGTTATAGTTGCTTAAGGATTATGACCTTAGTATTCTTTACCATCCTGGGAAAGCTAACGTGGTGGCTGACGCACTCAGTAGGAGATCAATGGGCAGCTTGACTCATTTGGCAATACAAAAGAGGGGTATTGTTCGGGAGGTACAAAGATTGGAAAACCTTGGGGTTAGCTTAACTGAGATCGGTGAAGGTAGGGTGGTGGTACATGATACCTCGCAGTCTGCCTTAGCTTCAGAAATAAAAGAAAGTCAGTTTGAGGATACGGAGTTTGTTGGATTTCGGGAGAGGATCCAACAGGGAAAACCTTCACAGTTTACATTGGGAGATAATGACGGAACCCTTCGGTATAAGGGTAGGTTATGTGTTCATAAGGTAAAGGATCTAAGGAGGAAGATCTTAGATGAGGGTCACAACACAAGATATTCCATTCATCCAGGGTCAACAAAAATGTATCAGGACCTCAAGGCAAATTACTGGTGGGACGGGATGAAGAAGGACGTTGCGGAGTTTGTCGGGAGGTGTCTTATATGTCAGCAGGTGAAAGCTGAACATCAAAAACCTGGCGGATTACTTCAGGACATTGGGGTCACCATGTGGAAATGGGAAGCGATTCATATGGATTTTGTAACTGGTCTACCGAAAACTCGAGAAGGGTATGATTCTATTTGGGAGATTGTTGATCGACTTACAAAGTCAGCCCATTTCTTACCGGTCAAGACTACGTATCGCGCACCACACTACACACAGGTTTATTTGAAGGAGATTGTGCGGTTACACGGGATTCCCTTACAAATTATTTCAGATAGGGGTTCCCAGTTCACCTCACACTTTTGGCAAAGTTTCCAGCAGGGTCTCGGGACAAAAGTTAAGTTAAGCACGACTTTCCACCCATGAAGCAGATGGGCAAGTGAGCGAACAATCCAAACAATTGAGGACATATGCGATCTTGTGTGTTAGATTTTCGGGAAGTTGGTTGGACCATCTATGTCTAATTGAGTTACTTTACAACAATAGTTTTCACTCTAGCATACAAATGGCCCGTTGGAAGCATTATATGGACGAAAATATAGGTCTCCACTTGGATTGTTCGAGGTGGGTGAGGCCTTATTTGTTCGGACCTGAAGTCATTCAAGAAACAAATGATAAGGTACAAATGATTCGGGAGCGGATCAAAACAGCTCATAGCCGTCATAAGTCCTATGCGGATCATCGGAAAAGAGATCTTGAATTCCAAGAGGGGGAAAAAGTATTTTTAAAAGTATCCCCAATGAAGGGAGTGATGCGTTTTGGTAAGAAAGGGAAATTGAGCCCAAGGTTTATTGGGTCATATGAGATCTTGCGAAGAGTGGAGAATGTGACTTACGAATTAGCACTTCCACAAGAGCTGAAAGCAGTGCATCCGGTATTTCATGTGTCAATGTTACGAAAATACTTGCACGATCCAAGTCATGTCATCCTTCCCTAGGAGATAGTTCTTAATAAAGAGCTTCAATATGAAGAGGCTCCGGTAGAAATACTTGATAGAAAGGTCCAACGCCTTAGAAATAAAGATATTGCTTCCATGAAAGTCCTATGAAGGAATCACTCCACAGAGGAAGCCACCTGGGAAGCTGAAGAGGCGATGAAAGTCAAATATCCATTCCTATTTGACTAAGGTAAAAAAAAAATGCGTTACATAGTACTTCATATGTGTGTCATTTGCGTGTCTATATGCATGTGCTACAACCTTATTCTCATTCGAGGACGAATGCTTCTTAAGAAAGGGAGAATGTGAAGCCCCAAATTTGTTACAATAACAATAAACATTATTGTGTCTATGTGATTATGTTACGACCTTATTCACATTCGAGGACGAATGTTGCTTAAGGAGGAGAGAATGTAAAATCCGGAAAAAAATAAAATAATAATATATAGTTGTGGTTGAGTTAATAAAAATATATATATAAAAGAAAACAATGAATAAATTGCATGGGATAGAGTTAGTGTTAAAGTTGGATAAATAGATAGATAAAATGAAAATAAGAAAACAAAAAAAACAAAAGAACAAAAAAAAAAAAAAAAAAGAAAAAAAAAAAAAATGCAGAATGTTGCACGTCCTTTGCTCCCCCCTTCCCCCTTTTCATTTCCCCTCCAACTCTTGTCATTCCACCTCCCATAGGTTATAGAAAACTCTCCACTTATACATTGTATTTACACACAAACAAAGTACATAACATAAAGGTTAGAAAATCAGAAAAAAACAAGTGAAAAGGAGAGGAAAAAAATACCAAGAGGGCAAGAAGAACAAGAAGCAAAATACTAGAGAGTAAGAATAATTTTAGCAACCACACAACAATAATCTTCACACTTACAAGGTGAGTTTTCTCACTCAGAAATTCTTGGTAACATCCTTTATTTTTAGTTCAATACATGTTAGAATAAGAATTGAGTGTTGAAAAAAAATATTGAACTTTTGATTGTTTAGACAACTAGTTGCGTCATGAACTTTACGAACTGTTCTCACTCATTTATAATTGTTAGAATTTGATGAAATTCGTAGGAGTAGTACACCTCTCTAATATGATCATATAGAACCAAAAACGAGGTAAAATGTACATACGGTCTGAAAGTTATCATAGTTCAAAGTTCCTGCCTTAGATTTGGCCGAAATTCAGAAAGGCATAATTACGGACTGTTTTTATTGAGTTTTACTTATTAGAATTATATGAAAATTTACATGGTTGTAAATATCTCTGTTACGGACAGATATAGATAAATAGTTATTAAAACGGACTTACGAGTTGAGAGTTATTGTAGTTTGAAGTTTTTGCCTCGGATTCATCGGAATCCAGAAGGGCAGGACGTTGAAACGTAAAACTGTACTAATCTGTTGGAAATATGAAAATTGTTGCTAAATTAAAGTTCTAGATCTATCTGTTGTGGACATTGTGAGACCTTACGGGGGTCTATCCGACTTACGTATTGAGAGTTATCGCTGTTTAAAGTTTCTGCCTCGGATCTATCGAGATCCAGGAAGGGCAGCGAATAAAAGGGTAAAACTGTACCAAATGGTACATAATATGAAAGAGTGGTTCACATGGAGACGTGTATCTCTCTGTTCTCGTCGTTTTGAGATCTTATGGGGCTTGAACGAGTTTACAGATTAGGAGTTATGACTATTCTAAGATTGGGTGTTGTTTAATAAAAATTCTGCCGAAATAAATTTCATGTGACTGTTTTGAGGATAAATTTGTGTTAGTTACCCAAAGTAGTTTTAAATGAAATTTGGTACAGTGAAAGATCCCCGTCTTACCTTAGTTTCCGCTTGAGAAACACCTTAGTTGGAGTTATGGTTAAAAAGTTATAATCGTTACAAGTATGAATGACAGAATGTTAGAAAAGAGAATAGTATTTATTCGATCTTCTGAAAAATATGAAAAGTGAATACGTGTTCACATAAATATATAAATATATAATGGATCGGGTTGCGCGCAACAAAGCGTAAAGTGAATACGCGTTCACAAATACGTAAACATAATGGATCGGGTTGCACGCCGCAACAAAACGTAAAGTGAATATGTGTTCACAAATACGTAAATATAATGGATCGGGTTGCGCGCAACAAAACGTAAAGTGAATACGTTCACAAATACGTAAACATAATGGATCGGGTTGCGCGCGACAAAGCGTAAAGTGAATACGTGTTCACAAATACGTAAATATAATGGATCGGGTTGCACGCAACAAATATGAAAGATGAATACATGTTCATCTATATATAAATATGAAAAGTGAATACGCGTTCACAAATATATAAATGTAATAAACACGTGGAAATGCAGGGGAATGTCTTAACGTATAATACGAGATAAAATGAAGTGTTAGTTAAACCGAGAATTTCCTATGAGGAGTTGTTGCATAATTAAAAATGTTGTAACCTGATATGTTTTTGCAATATGCTTATTACGTTATAATGTGATTGCACTTGGAATATTGTGGTGTTACTTTGAATTGCAGGGTAAGGTTCTCACCATTGGATGGTAGGGCTGACTCTTTATTTAACATGTTTCAGAAAAGCGTGATAGAGGAAAGGCTCCACGCCAAGGCTAGCGATCGTCCCACAGCCTCTTGTCATACCAAATCCATTGCTTCGGGCTTGGTATTCGTCAGGTTCAGGATGTCAGTTCCAGTGTCTCGGGAAATGCCCGTATGGAATGGTCTCCCTTCCAACTTAGAATAATATTTGTCAGTATGTCTATGTAGAAATAATATTTGCACGAGCATGGGCTCGCGTTATATTTTCAATAAAGTCATAAACAAATTTCTTTATTGTTATTTTTATTAATAGCTCCGTATTTGAATATAAGTTTAAATTTCTAAATAAAGAGAATTAAAGGGTGCTCCTGGTGGAAAATAATTGTCCAGGTGCTATCACGCCCTAAGTAAAGACTTAGGAAAATTTGGGGCGTGACACTGGTGCTCGAACTTGACCTGCTGGCAATTAGGACACTGTGCAACAAAACCTGTCATGTCCCTCTTCAGGCCATCCCACCAATACAAACATCTGAGGTCATGTTACATCTTGGTCGACCCCGGATGAATAGAATAACGAGCACTGTGTGCCTCCCCCAAAATCTGCTGACGAAGTCCTGCCACATCGGGAACACACAACCGGCCCTCAAATCTTAGCACCCCATCAGGCGCTACCTCGAATAGACTCTTCTCCTCCCGAAGAGTTGCATCTCGATATCGTACCAACACTGGGTCCTCAAACTGTCGCCTCTTCACCTCATCAATGATGGAAGACTCGGCAACCTCACGAACCCGTACCCCACTATCGTCGGTATCGATCAATCGAACCCCAAGGCTCGCTAGCTGGTGGATCTGACGGACCATGTCCTGTCTCTCTGGCTGTACCTCTGAAAGACTCCCCATCGATCTACGGCTCAAGGCATCAGCAACTACGTTGGCTTTCCCCGGATGGTATAGAATATCAATATCATAATCTTTCAACAACTCTAACCACCGTCTCTGTCGCAAGTTCAGCTCCCTCTGCCTGAAGATATACTGGAGGCTCTTGTGGTCTGTATAAATATCCACATGAACCCCATACAAATAATGTCTCCAAATCTTCAAGGCATGAATAACTGCGGCCAACTCTAAGTCGTGGGTAGGGTAATTCCTCTCATGCTTCCGTAACTGCCGGGAAGCATAGGCTATAACCTTGCCGTGCTGCATCAAAACACACCCTAGCCCGATACCCGAGGCATCACAATAGATCACGTACCCGTCTAACCCCTCAGGAAGAGTAAGAACTGGAGCCGTAGTCAACCTTTCCTTCAGCAACTGGAAACCCTTCTCGCAAGCCTCTGTCCACTGGAACTTGGCTGCCTTCTGAGTCAGCCTAGTCAACGGTGCTGAAATCGAAGCAAACTGCTCCACAAACCTACGATAATAACCTGCCAGCCCTAAGAAACTGCGCACCTCGGTCGGAGTAGTAGGTCTCGGCCAAGACTTGACTGCCTCAATCTTTGCCGTATCCACCCGAACACCATCAGCCCCAATAATGTGCCCCAGGAATGCCACTGAGGCCAACCAAAACTCACACTTGGAGAACTTGGCGAATAACTGCCGGCTCCGGAGGACCCCAAGTACCGTCCTCAAGTGATCTGCATGCTCCTGCTCTGTCCGCGAATAAACCAGGATGTCATCAATGAATACTATCACAAATGTATCCAAAAATGGCTTGAACACCCGGTTCATCAAATCCATAAATACCGCTGGAGCGTTGGTCAAACCGAAAGACATAACCCTGAACTCATAGTGCCCATACCGGGTCCTGAATGCAGTCTTTGGGATATCTGCCTCTCGAACTCGCACCTGATGATAACCAGACCGCAGGTCTATCTTGGAGAAACACCTCGCACCCTGCAACTGGTCAAACAAATCATCAATCCTGGGAAGGGTACTATTCTTGATGGTTACCTTATTCACTTCTGTAATCAACACACATACGCAGCTGCCCCATCCTTCTTCTTCACAAACAAAACCGGCGCTCCCCAGGGAGAAACACTAGGCCTGATAAAGCCTTTTTCCAGCAAATCTTTCAGCTGGTCCTTCAGCTCCCTCAACTCAGCAGGTGCCATCCTGTATGGCGGAATGGAAATAGGTCGAGTGTCTGGCAACGTGTCAATACAAAACTCAATCTCCCTCTCAGGAGGGATACCCAAGATCGTGCGGGAACACATCCGAAAATCCTATCCATCGCATCGATCAAGAATCGAACCTCGGCCTGCGTATCAAATACGAACCGGATGATGAGGTACCCGCTCGCACCATCTTCCTAGCCTTGAGGTAAGAAATAAACCTACCCCTCGGCGACGCTGTGTTGCCCTTCCACTCGATAACTGGCTCGCCAGGAAACTGGAACCGAACCAACATGCCTCTACAGTCAACGTTGGCATAACAAGAAGCCAACCAGTCTATACCCATAATGACATCAAAATCTGTCATCTCCAACTCTATCAAGTCTGCAAGGGTCTGACGACTGTAAATAAATACCGGACAACCCCTATACACCCGCTCAGCTAACACCGAATCTCCCACTGGCGTAGCTACCTCAAAAGGCTCTATCGAGACCGGCTCTATCCCGATGCTACCCGCAATAAGAGGGGACACATAGGACAAGGTAGAACCTGGATCTATCAAAGAATAAACGTCACAACATGAAATCAATAATGTACCTGTGACGACGTCAGGGGAAGCGCCCTGATCCTGGCGGCTGGATAATGAATATATGCGGTTCTGTGGACCGCTAGAACTGGAACCACCACCACGACCTCTACCGCGGCTGCGCCGTCCACGAGTACCACGCCTCGGTGCATAACCACGAAGGAGAGGAAGACCCGGCCCGATCATCGCTGCGCGTACCACCCATGCCGCCTAGACGAACAATCTCTCCTCAAATGGCCTGCGCTCCACAAGAGTAACAGCTCCGAGCCATGCGACACTTCGCCACAGTGAGACCTACCGCATCGAGCACACTGAGATGTGGGTAGTCTCGATCGGTGACGGTTTCTGCCTCCCTGAAACCCCGAAGTCCTGGAGCCCTGACCTGCTCCTGAATGACCTGGATGATCAGACCTCCTGCCAGAAAACCGTGAAGGAGCACTCTATCTTTGGTGGAATGTGGACCTAGTCTGCCGAGGCTGTCGCCTCAGCGCCTCGAGACCTCTGTCACAGCCTCTTGGGCTGGCCTGAGTCAATCTGGTCCTCCCTCTCTCTATCCTCTATCCCCTGCGCATACGCCTGCATCCTGGAAATGTCCATACCGGGCTGAAGAGCCACCCCCAAGCATGAAGTAATCATATAACGGTCTAGCCCCATCACATAACGATGAACTCTATCCGCCATGTCAGCTACAATGGTGTGCGCATGCCTGGCCAAAGAGTCAAACTCCAGGATGTACTCCCTGATAGTCCTCCCATTCAGCCTCAAGGTCAAGAATCTATCTACGCGGGCCCTCCTCATCTCAGGAGGCAAAAAGTGATCCATAAAGGCCTCTGTGAACTCCTCCCAAACAGCTGGAAGAGCATCCTCACCTCTCGACAACTCCCATGACTCAAACCAGTTCAACGCAATATCGCGTAACCGGTAAGAGGCTAGCATAACAGACTCTGTCTCTGAAGCCCTAAGAACCTGCATAGTTTGCTGTAGCTGCCGAATGAACTCCTGCGGATCCTCCTCAGACCTCGAACCATAAAACTCGGGCGGATGACAACCCAGAAAATCTCGAATCCATAGTTCGCCTCACAGGGTTAGGCTGCACTCGCTCACTGTCGGCGCCTCGCTACTATCTTGGTCAATAACCGGATCTGCTCCCCGTAGTCTCTATACTCGGCACTGCCGCGCTCGAGGCTCGTACGGAACCTCTGGAGCTACTGTCGCCCTCGGCTCCTCTACTACTGCTGGCGTGGCTGAACTCGCCGACCCGCCTACTACCTCAGGCATAGTCTATGCACGAGTCCGTAACCCTCGAGTACCGCTAGCGCCTCCCGCCACGCCTTGCCTCGGGACACAGTCGCCTTCGTGGAGGCATAATCGTTTCATAAGAATAGGTCGAGAGGATTCAACCTAATAAGACAACACTCTCGCACGATCTCGGAGAGAAGAATGGAAACCAATCCTAAATGTCCTGCGACCTCACGATTATAGGTGTGGTGCACAACACACCGATAATCAAGACTCTACTAGACACGGTGCGTAGACACTTTCGAGGACTAATCGCTCGATACCACTTTTGTCACGACCGACCGGGGCGCGGTCGTGCCCTACGGGCACCCTGTTCGGTATACATCGAGAATAGCGGAACATACACAACATACAACATGTTTAGACAATAACATCACAGCTGGCCGATAAGGCCGCTCCATAAAATATGCATAATCAAAAGCAAAACTGTACAACTCGGTTCTTACAGCCCAAACCACAACATGTGACTACATACCTCTAGGAATAACAACAGTGGCGGGACAGGGCCCCGCCATACCCCTGAATGTACATAAATCTACAACATCGGGAAAGATCAGACTAAAAGACAAGACTCGGAGAAATGGAGCTTCGACGTCGATAAGTGATCCTAAGAATGAGGATCCACCACCGCTACCCTACACGCGGTATGAACGCAGCCCCAGGAAGGGTCGATTACACATATGTACTAAGTATGTAAAAGCTGGAAAAATCAGAATTACATCATAAGTTTAAAACAAAGCGGAGACATGTATGATAATAAAATTACGATTACGGTGTCTTACTAACAATGAGAGTAACTAAGAGTATACGTACAACATAAAAATAGGAAGCTCACGATCAAAGCAGGACCATCCGCCCGCAGTATCATTAAGCAATCCTACTCTTGAGACTATTTCACCCGCATAGGTCGTGTGGACCCGCATGAGGTATTCCTCGCATAGGCTGTACCCGCCCGCATGGGACTATTTTACTCGCATAAGCCCATAAGGACTCGCATGAGGTATTCCTCGCATCGTGGGTAGCAAATCCACGGAACATGTGGTATAACGATCTTGGGGATTTACCCCTCATTTATACTCTTACCCTGAAGAAGGTGGTATGACGATCTTGGGGCTTGCCCCTCATTCATACTCTTACCCTGGAGAAGGTGGTATAACGTCTTGGGACTTGCCCCTCATTTATACTCTTACCCTAGCTCAAACGACCATCATACATAACATAAGCCCTACCGGCTTATCATACATAACATAAGCACTACCGGCTTATTATACAATAAATAAGCAAGTTAAGAAATCCCCCTAACTTCTTATTAGCTTTATTCATATACACTCTCATTTTAGTTTACTTAAGTCACTAGCATGTCTTTTATAAAAATCCGGGAATTTAACCCAAAGTACTACATACTTCCACTCTTTTAAAAATGACTCTTTTTTTTCCATATAAAACTTCCAAGATACTATTAACCGTAGTATCAAGTCAAAATTACTTTTCAAGACAAGTCACAATACCTTTAGAAATAAAGTTAGGTTTCTAAATCAAGTGACTCCTTTTCTTATAAAACCTTAGGCAATTGATGCCTTAAAATCAAATTGCCTTTCATTAAATCAAGTCATTTATCTTTCCATAAAGCTAATATAACCAACTTCCCATAAAGTCGTTATAATCACTTTATACCTTAGCCAAATACAATTTCCTATCCAAGGGACTTATACGTTTAAAACGAAACAAGTATCACATACTTCAAAACTCTTCAAGTCCCTTAACTTTAATAAAACTTAAGACATCCTTAATACTTTCAAAGAAGTGAGTTAATCTCCTAACTCACCCAACTTGGCTATTCATAAAACTAGTAAAGGATATCAAGGTCTTGTACGTCTACCGTACTATATACGTACAACTAGTCATGCTCAAAAGATAGGAAAGTTCTACATACCTCTTCGGGTCAATCCACTTGCCAAGTACAATGTCCCGCACGTATTATGTCAACCTATAATGACCATAATACGTCTATTAACATCTTACTCCAAACGTAGAATATTATAAGTGTAAAGTCGCTAAATTCTACGGAAAATCGGACAGCACCTCCTTTGTTTCTACTTACTTTGCCACCTTTTTCAAGGCCGAATTCAATAACCAAACACGCCACATTTAAGGCCCAATCAATGCAATTAATCAATAGGGGATTACACGCCTACTAGACGTGTAAAATTCCGCCTCACAAACGATATCAAACTAATACAAACTACTAGTCCAATTCGGCCACATTGAGATGCAACAATACCAATTCTTATCCGATTTCCTTTTCAATCCAAGTTGTTAGCATAACATGATATCAAGTCGCAGTCGATTATAACTACTATAATCTTCAAGTAAGTAACATGCGACGATTCTAATAAACGACCAAATTGTAATCCAACTTCACATGGCTTAAATGACATTTCGGATACAAGGCTACAATCAATCCATAATACTTATAAAACTTCAACACATAAACTTCATGCTAGCACACAAGTAAAGCTAACAACAATATATATAATCTTGTAACACTTTTAAGAGACAAGATTATTGCCTCAACGAATCTTAATCCAACTCCAAATCCGAAGTCGTTCCTTAGCAACTTAGAGCCTCTTATAGATACTTCAATCCGCCACTTGAGACCCTTAGAACAACACCAACAAATTTCCTTCAATCTTCCAAACAAAACCTAGAAAAGCAACTAGGTTTTCACCTTGCGACTAATACAAAAACTATCTTTTTCCGAGATTTTTCTATTGAGATACACTTACAATACACTCATGAACCTTGGTTTAAAGTGTGGAGCTAAATGGACAACAAACAATTTTTTTTTGTGTTGGGACTAGCCAAACCCGAGAGCCCCTAAAGAGTGTTCTTGAAATTCTTGAATTTTTTTCTAAGTGTTTAACTTAGTCTTGCTACTAGTAGTATTATATAGTAACATGGAGGGTCAAGATGTGTACAAATGGGTGTCTTGGATGAGGTTCTCTTAAATATCAAGCCTTGTGGACCCATTGACTAAGTCAATTTTCTCAAGCTCTTCAAGTTGCAAGACTTGTCTTCCTATCCATGCTACATTTCGTCCAAGACAATCATAAGGGGGGTGACACGTGTCGCCCTCCCATTCGTCACAATATTACGTTTTCCGACAATTTCACAATTCCGATAAATTTTTACAAGTCTCAATCTTACATTAGGAATTCTCACGTACGTTCTTAAAACATGTCCTGTAAATACGGGGTGTAACACCTGAAAACCTGGATTTTCAAAAAAAAGAAAAAAGAATGTCCATTCTCTTTTAAAGTTCAAAACAGGTGACTCATCCTTTCAAAAGTAATTTCATATGTAGAAGGGCCCACGTATAGTTAGATAAATTAATGGAAATGTTCAACTTTGTCACGCTCCTAAATTAATGTAGAATATGATTCACACCCAACTTATACTATCCATCAAGTGGATCATATTCCAACAGTCTGATAGCTATTAATAGACTTAGCATAATAATAAATGTTATTTAAGTTTGTAATTATCATAATATCAAAAATGAATTACGAACATAATGTCAAAACGTCTAAAAGTTAATCCATTGACAAGTCATGAGCGTCTAAGATTTGTAATCCAAACATAGTCTACTAGGCATTCTTCGGGAATAATAAAAATGTCTAAAAAAACATAAGCTGAAAATGCACTACTAAAAACAAGCCAAACACCGAGGAACAAGATCGACGTCTATCCGTCGGTTATTGAGAAAAACAGAGGAGAAACTGTAACGGCCTTTCCTGTAGCTTTAAAATGATGTTTTTGTCTTACAGAGATGAGTGACACGATTTCCGAGGTAATGAGTGAGTTTTAGATCATTTTTAGCAAAATAAGGAAATCCTTAAGTTAAGAAATGGATATGATTGACCAAAGTTAACATCGAGTGTAAACATGTCTAGAAGTTTCATCGATTCCAGTAGGTCTAGAATGCGATTTATGATTTAGTCGAGTCACTAGTTCGGGTACCGAGGCATTCAGATGCATTTTGGGTCGTTGGTTGAGAACATAATTAAGGTAAGGTTTGGAGTTGACCACGGTCAACATCATATCAAGAAGACATTTTCTAGGTCTTTCGAGTGCGCGACCAAGTCCGAAACCTATTTTATAACTAAAATGCATATTTGGTTTGTGTCCGAGGGCTATCAGATGAGTTTTGAGTGTCGATCCCATGTTTGGAGGACACTAGAAAAATATGGTGTCCTGCTCTGGTTTCCTCTTTTGTGACCGCGAGGCGATGTGTTGCGATCGCGATGAGCCTCATGGTCAAGCCCCGCGATCGGGTAGAACAAGTTGATGGGCTGGGTCGGGTAGACGATCTGTGATCGCGAGCTGTGGCTACCACGATCGCGATGAGTAGTTGGTGCAGGGTCCCGTGCCGAGAATAAGGGTCATCTAGGGAGTTTATAATTTCTCAATTACGGGTTTGACATTCATGTCCACCAATTGTGCAATAGACCTCGGATTTGAGAGATTTTTGAAGGAATTTTTAAGGTTCATCGCGAATGTAAGATTCTAACCACCATTTTACCTTTCTACCTTAGATTCTTGCGGAACTTTATTATTTAAATCATGATTTGAGCGGTAGAGTTGAGATTAAAAAGCCATAGGACATGAAATTAAGGTTTTCTTCAATTTAAATATCGAATTGATGTCAGATTTGGTTCATATTTAGGTTGTAAATCCCTAAGCTATCGATAAACCATTTTTGGATTGAATTACTAGTTTTGTTGGGATTGCTTTTTTGGGTCCGAAATAATAATATAACAATATGGGTGTCTACAAACTTGTATTCTAATATATAATTCATATTTGAACAGATTGGGATCGATCAGAGGCTCTACTAAAAGGCAAGGCTTGTTGTGAGCGTCAGCTCCAAAACAGATAAGCTGAGACCTTACTTGACTCTATTTAAAGTGTGTAGTTGGTCTAAATAAACTAATGAAGAGTGAGTAATAATTAATTAGGGGCCCGTAAGTGTGAGGCGGCGAGCACCCGTATTGGGTACTAATGTCATGCTTTTGGAAGTGTGTTGTGACCTGATTCGTTGTGAATAGGGTCCGGATGTCATGATTTAGACACTAACTATTAGCTTAGTTGATTATGTGAATTGTGATTGGGGTATGACGCCCGTACTTTATGTGTCCATGATTATATTTCTGTTGTATTTGTGATTGTGTGTTCTCATCACTTTGCAATACTCGTCTAAAAGAGGAAAATATGATTAAGATTAAATCTTTCTACTTATTAGCCTTGTTGCTTCTATTGTACATGTCAATTTCATGCTTTCCATATTACAAAGCGTGTATATACCAGTGTTGAAACAGCCTTGCATTACATATGCATATCATTTCCTTTCATGGATCCCTTGTCAGATGACTTACTTGGATCGTTAATTGAAATGTACTTATCTTGCCTAAAGGACTATTTGAATATTTGTGAAATATGAGGATTCCATCACTTAGACAAATTGGATTATAATTATTGTAAAGTTGTACTAATTGCGATTAAGTGTGGAATAAGCAGTCAAAAAGACCAACACTTGTTACTATTTTAGTTTAGGGTCGGTCGATGCTATCGAGTACACGTTGATTTTCCATCCTCACTCTATATTTGTTGTACCTTTTTGTGTGCATGTTCAGATCATAGCACGAACTCCACTCGAAGCTATAGGACATTTAGAAATATTCTTATATTTCATTCATTTTCGTGCCTATTTGATTCTATTTGAAGTTCTAAGTTTCTTTGCTTCATTCTCTCACAGATGGTGAGGACGTGATCGACCGCGGATGGAGGCCAGACACCCGCACTCATACCCGCTGCCAGTGCTATTGCATGAGGGAGAAGTAGGGGTCGGGGCAGGGGCCGTGATAGAGGCCGAGGCCGAGCTACTACACTACCCAGGGGACGAGCACAAGCACCAGCTTAGGACCCTGTTAGGGATGTGACTCCAAACTTGGAGGATATTCTGAAAGAAGAGCCGATCCAGATAGATGAGTTTGGACCCACTCAGGTACGACCTGGCTTCATTGACTCCAGTCCTTCAAGATGCTTTGGTCCATCTTTAGGGCTACTGTGATGGTTCTTAGACCATAGTTGGATCTCAGACTCCCAATCCGATGGTTGCCGTAGTGTTTCAAACCCAAGTGGAATAACTACCTATTGTTGTGGCTCCTCAACTTTTGAGTTTGCTGGCTCTAGGTGTTGTTATTAGATTGGTTGCTCAACCCACTATGACTGTAAATGAGCAGAAGAGGTGGGACAAATTTAAGAAGATAAATCCACCAAGTATGATGTACATCCATATGATGATGATTATGAGTTATTGGTTAGTTGTCATGAGAGGCTGAATAATATGGGATTGATTGAGTCCAACAATGTTGATTTTCACAGTCTTTCAAATAACTGGGTCACCTTCACTTACTTTGACTGAGTTTACTTGTGTGTTTCTGTCACGACCCGACCCGACGGTCCGCGACTAAACGCACTAATGACACTATTATACTAACCTGTTACACATAATCTAACTAACACTTAAGGAATATGAAATCCGGCAGCATAACACTACAACAATAACATTTGCCAGAATAGGCAAGCCGACAAGGCTGCTTTTACACAAGAATGTACCTGTCTCCTGGGGAGTCACAACTAGCCAACACAATATAACAGGCAAGCCGACAAGGCTGCCACCAGATAGTATCACATATACACGGGAACACCCCAACACAGAGTACAATAACATTGCTGACCAAAACAGATTTATAACTTAACATAAGTACAACCCACAACTGTCCACATACCTCTATAAGAAGGATAATGACATATGCCGGGACAGGACCCCGTCGTGCCCCTAAATATATACATAAGTCTAAAAAGAGGTTTTGTACCAAAATGACAAAGCTCTGGATCAAAGGAGCTTTCCAACTAGCTGAGTAGGAGTCCTAGGCCTGAGGATCACCAAACTGAGAACATGTACCTGCGGGCATGAACGCAACCCCTCGAGGAAAGGGGGTCAGTACAAAATAATGTACCGAGTATTTAAAACATGAAGTACTGTAAAAGAGATCATAACTGGCCAAAGGATGTCAGGAAGCAAGTATAATAATCAATTTTCAAAACAATTGTGCCTTATGAAATGAGAGTCAGTTGTGGTTCATCAGGTTGTGGTGCACATGGTTAGGGATGACGTTCCCAGGGTTCTTCACCCAGGATGCAAATTGGGGTGGTTATTCAAGATCTCTTCAGCACACAACGGCATGCCGGGGGCGACATAGATTATTTCATGAGAAATTTCCCTAGACCCAGGAGAGTGGTCAACACTTCGATTCTTAGGGTTCGACACTGAGAGTAGAAGCACAATAGGCTAGAGGCGGTACACAAAGCGACAGAGGTGGTTCATATTGTAGTTGTGGTAGTATTCAGTCAGGCCATGAAAAATCTCAAGTCGAGGGTGGCCGTGCTCATTACTTTACATTTCCAACCAGAACAGAGGTAGAGGCTTCTGATGTACTTATTATAAGTACTATTTTGTTTTCTTGTTAGTCGGCTATGACATTATTAGAGCCAGGCTCTACATACTCTTATATGTGTACTTATTTTGTTTTCGGTCTGGATATGTTGTATGAGTCCCTTGATTTCCCTGTTAATGTTTCTATTCCTGTTGGGGATTCTTTAGTATTGGATCTAGTGTATCGATCTTGTGTGGTTATATTCATAGGTTATGATACTTGGGCTGATTTGATGATCCTAGATATGGTAGATTTTGACATTACTCTGGCATGGATTGGTTGTCTCCTTATCATATGATCTTGGACTATCATGAAAAGATAGTTACGCTGACTATGACATGAATTCCTAGGTTAGAGTGGAATGGTTCTATTAGTCATGCGTAAAAAAAGGTGATATCTTCCCTAAGGGCTAGAAGGATGGTGGAAAAATGATGTTTGGCATACTTAGCGATTATTCGGGATACTAGTGCTGATACTCATTCGCTTGAGTCAGTACCGACAACAGTGAGTTCTCTCAGGTATTTTGACGTATTTATTTGGTATTCCACCTAACCGGGATATCAATTTTTGTATAGACTTAGAGCTATCAGATGACACCCACAAAATTGAAGGAGTTGAAGAAACAGTTGAAAGATTTGTTTAGCAAAGGGTTCATTAGACCTAGCATTTCACCTCAGGGTGCTCTTATACTATTTGTGAAGAAAAAGGATGGGTCTTTGCAGATGTGAATTGACTATCAATAATAGAACAAGGTTACCAAAAGAATAAATACCTCATTTCTCGCATTGATGACTTGTTTGATCAACTTCAGAGTGCGTTAGTTTTCTCTAAGATTGATTTGAGATCCGGGTATCATCCGTTGAATATTATGGCAGAAGATATCCCAAAGACAAATTCAAGAGGTGATATGGTCATAACATGTTTCTAGTGATGTCTTTCGGGCTTACCAAAGCCCCAACAACTTTATGGATTTGATGAAGGAGATTTTCAAACAATATTTGGATTCCTTTATCATCATCTCCATCGATGACATTCTGATATACTCTCGTAGTTGATAGGAGCACGAGTAGCATTTAAGGATTGTACTCAGGATTTTGAAGGAGAAGAAACTCTATGCTAAGTTTTCAAAGTGTGAGTTTTGGATTAGCTTTGTGGCCTCTCTGGGACATATGGTGTCCAAGGATGGTATTATGGTGGATAGTAAGAAGACTGAGGCAGATAGTAATTGGGTCAGTCCTTCTTTAGTCATTGCGATTCAGAGTTTTATTGGACTTACGAGTCACTATCAATATTTTGTGGATGGGTTTTCATCTATTTCATCCCCTTTGACTATATTGACTCAGAAGAATATATAGTTATAATGTTCGGACGAGTGTGAAATGAGCTTTCAAAAGCTTAAGATTCTATTGACTACGACTCTGATTTTGACTTTACTAATTGAGGGTGAGGGTTTCACTGTGTATTATGATGCTTCGCATATTGGCCTTTGTTGTGTTTTGATGAAAAATGTCAAAATGATAGCATATTCTTTGAGTCTATTGAATGTTTATGAAAATAACCACCCCACTCATGATTTGGAATTGGCGACAGTAGTATTTTCCTTAAAGATTAGGAGGCATTACCTCTATGGTGTGCATTGTAAGGTGTTTACCAATGATCGTAGTTGTCACGACCCGACCCGACGAGCCGTGACCTGAATCCCTAACTGGACACCCTTACTGACCTGTCACATATAATCTAACGAACACCCAAAAACAATACATAAATACCGTGAAATAGCTGCTGACGCATGACGTCATATATATATATACCAAATTAAACCTGTCTCCTGAGGAGTCACATCTAATCAAATATAACAAGGGAGGCAAGACGACAAGGCCGCCACTATACAATATCACCTATATACGGGAACATCCAAAATAGAGTACAACAACACAGCTGACCAAAACAGGTTCACAAATCCACATACGTACAACCCGCAACTGTCTACAGACCTCTATGAGAAGGATAATGAAATGTGACGGGAAAGGGCCCCGTCGTGCTCCTAAATATACATAAGTAAAAAATGAGGTTCTGTACCAAAATGACAAAGCTCCGAATCAATGGAGCTCTCCAAACAGCTGAACGGGAATCCTGTACTGGAGGATCACCAAACTGAGCACCTGTACCTGCGGGGATGAACGCAGCCCCCCGAGAAAAGGGGGTCAGTTCGAAATAATGTACTGAGTATGTAAAACATGTAGTACTGTAAAACCGATCATAACTAGCCAATAGATAATAGGAAACATGTACGATTATCAAATACCAAATCCAGCTGTGCCATATAAAATAGAGAGTCAACTGTGCATTATAAAAATAGTCATATATACACTGCCCGACCCTCTAGTGAAGGACGCGGTGAAATCATATACTGCCTGGCCCATTATGGGACTCGCTAAAACCATATACTGCCCGACCCTTTGGTGAGGGACGCGGTGAAATATACTAATCTGGGTATCTGTACCCGCATCATATGTACATAAACTACCTGACCCTCTAATGAGGGACGCAGTGAATCATACAAGGAATCTGCACGCGTATCTTCTCAGCCCGGGACGCGGTGAAGTGGAATAATAACACTTTGCACGAGTAGATATCATGAGCAACCATATGCAACTTAAATCATCATTTGACTCTCAATAAAATCATTCAATGAATTATTTACTAGAAGATCAAAGGCACTTCTCATAACACATATCATTAGGAATTAAACTGTGTAGAAATCATGTATGTCTGTCGTACGTTCATTAAATCATGTCAAAAGAAAGAAGGAAGAGTTTCACATACCTTATTGACAAACTAACCAACTCAATAAATAGGATTCGTCTCAACTAGTACGTCAACCTATAACAAGAGTAATATGTTCGTCAATTCTATGATTACTAGCATACTTTATATCGAATGACGAATCTCTTTTCTATACAAATTTTGGCAGCACTTGCCCTATTTATATGTACATCCACAATTTACAACAAATGCCAACAATACCAATAACAAGATGCAACTTAAAGATATAACCAAAACAATTCCAAATACTCCATATACGCCATCATAATACATTCATTCTCTTTACGTTCATGGAAGACAACAACTACAACAACCAATGTGATTAATACACCTATTTCTCTTCTTAATCTAGCCCTTTAATCGTATTAAAACGGTCCTTAAAAATAGTCCATACTTCTAGCAAAAATCGAGAGTTCAAGAATGCAAAATAACATCTTTCTACACCGTAATTCCTTAAGACATATATCCATGATTCGGGAAGGCTTCGGCCACAACAACCAAAATTCCATAACTCTTCTCATAACTTTCTAAACTCCAATTTCATGTTTCAACACTTTCATATAACCAATTACAACTTTAAATATCAAGATTTCTTTTCAATTTCAACATGCAATTAGTGACGTTATTATCATCACTGCCTCAAAAAGGCCATTTCTACAAATTCCCAAGAATACACACACACACACAGATATGTGGATTTGCCTTCTATTTAGTATTTTATCAACAACATTGTCGGTTTAATAGCTATAGAAAATCATTGACATAACAGAGAGGGGAAACAACCGCTAGATGAAAATCCATTCTCCCCATTAACCTCATTAATCCACTACAGGGATTTGTCCTCCTCTATTTTTATGTTTGAGCTTAGGCTAGCAAGTTGCCACCTATATCTTCTATTTCATTCTCTGGAACCTCTCTCACCTTTTGACCGTACTGTTTTATTGATTGTTTATGGCGGTGGGCTGATGTTGGAATTGAAAACACGAGCTTAAGATAAATGACCAAATAACAAGAGGATCATGATTACACTTTGGTACTATGCGCGTGGCTTGTGTGGTCTAATCGTTCACTTGGCCAGCTTTGAAGGTGAGGAGTATTAATTGTCTGCAACGCATCCCCCTTATTTAATAATAAGTGATCTGCCATGTATAATGTATCAATTATACATATAGTTAATTCTTGATCCCAATTCACTTAATTTCAAAAAAACTCACAAACCCTTCGTATACTCGATGTCATAATTTGTAATATGATACTAGTCCATAACGGGAAATATACAACTATCATTAAAAATTTCCGTTGTCACACTCGTAGTAACAAAAAATTATTCCGGAATTACATCCTTTGTATACTAACTTCCGGATTAGCATATATAAATATACTCTATATCCAAGATTCGAATCTTATTTCCTTAATAATGTTCTTAATTATCGCCTTAAAACTACGAGGTGTAACATCCTCCCCCCTTAGAAACATTCGTCCTCGAATGTTCATCATAGGTCTCATGCTAGAATTTTTTTGGCAGAGTCTCCTTTATAACTATACCTATCCACCTATATTCAGCAAACCCAAAAATGTTACACAGGGCCATAATAAACATCACACATATCATTCACCAAATAATATAGTCAAAGAAGGAATTGGAATTACCTATAGGCATCAGAGCAAGTGAGTATACTTCCTCTTCATCTCATCTTCTGCTTCCCAAGTCATCTCTTTCCTATTATTGTTTCGCCACAATACCTTGACGGAAGCCACATCCTTAGTCCGTAATCTTTTGACCTGGCGATAAAGTATAGGGCTCTCCTCATAAGATAACTCCTCTATCACATGGACATCATCAACCGAGAAGACTCTAGAAGGATCACCAATACACTTACGCAACATCGACACATGAAAAACTGGATGTACCGCTTCCAAATCAGATGGAAGGTCCAGCTCAAAGGCAACCTTGTCTATCCTGCAAATAATCTGATAAGGTCCAATGTACCTCGGGCTAATCTTCCCCTTCCTGCTGAATCTCATCACACCATTCATGGGTGACACCTTCAGGAAGACCCAATCACCAACCTGAAACTCCAAGTGTCGACGTCGATTATCTGCATACGACTTCTCTCGACTCTGGGATGCTAACAATCTCTCCTGGATAAGCTTCACCTTATCAACCACTTGCTGAACCATGTCTGGGCCAATTAACTTAGTCTTGCCCACATCGAACCAACCGATAGGTGACCTACACTTTCTCCTATATAAGGCCTCGTACGGGGCCATCTGGATACTAGAATGGTAGCTATTATTATACGCAAACTCAACAAGTGGTAAATGATCATCCCAACTACCTCTAAAGTTAATAATTCAGGCTCTCAGTATATCCTCAAGTGTCTGAATAGTATGCTCAGCCTGTCCATCAGTCTGAGGATGAAATGTTGTGCTAAGACTCACATGTGTTCCCAATCCCTTTTGGAATGACCTCCAAAAGTTAGCTATAAACTGAGCTCCACTGTCCGATATAATAGATATGGGGACCCCATGAAGTCTCACTATCTCCCTGATGTACAATCTCGCATAGTCCTCAGCCGAATAAGTAGTCATGACTGGAAGAAAGTGGGCTGATTTCATCAGCCTATCTACAATAACCCATATGGAGTCACACTTTCGCTGATTGCGAGGTAAGCCTGTAATGAAGTCCATATTGATCACTTCCCATTTCCAAGTTGGGATCTCCACCTTCTGCAGCAATCCACCAGGCTTCTGATGCTCGACCTTAACCTACTGAAAATTCGGACACTGAGCAACAAACTCCGCTATGTCTCTCTTCATGCCATCCCACCAATACAAGCATATGAGGTCATGATACATCTTTGTTGACCCTAGATGAATATAAGAATGGGCATAGTGTGCCTCTCCCATAACCTACCGTCGTAGCCCTGCAATATCCGACACACATAATCTGCTGCCATACCGTAATACCCCATCAGGTGCAACCTCGAATAGGGTCTTCTCCTTTCGAAGAGCTGCATCTCTATACTGTGCTAGAACAGGATCCTCATACTGACGTCTCTTCTCATCTATGATAGAGGACTCGGAAGCCGCTCGAACGACAACTCCACTATCTCCAGAATCAGCCAAACAGATACCAAGATTAGCTAGCTGGTGTATCTCACGAACCATCTCCTTTCTGTCTGGCTGCACATCCGTCAAGATACCCATAGATCTATGACTAAGAGCATCCGCCACCACATTTGTTTTCCCGGGATGGTACAAAATATCAACATCATAATCCTTTAGCAACTCCAGCCACCGTCACTGTCGCAGATTCAACTCTTTCTGCCTAAAGATATATTGGAGACTCTTGTGATCCGTATAAATATCAACATGAACACCATACAAATAATGTCTCCATATCTTCAAGGCATGAATCACCGCTGCTAACTCCAAATCATGAGTAGGGTAGTTCTTCTCGTGCTTTCTGAGCTGTCGGGAGGCATAAGCTATAACTCTGCCATGCTGCATCAACACACAACCTAGTCCAACACCCGAAGCATCACAATAGATAACATAACCCTCTGGTCCCTCAGGAAGAGTCAGAAATGGAGCTATAGTCAACTTGTCTTTCAACAATTGGAAGCTTTGCTCACAAGCATCGGTCCACTGGAACTTATCTGCCTTCTGAGTTAGCCTTGTTAAATGCGCTGAAATTGAGGCAAACTTTTCCACGAACCTTATATAATACCCTACTAGCCCCAGAAAACTGCGTACCTCAGTAGGTGTAGTGGGTCTGGGCCAAGTCTTAACTGCCTCAATCTTCTGTGTATCCACCCGAATACCATCAGCTCTGATAATATGCCCTAACAATGCCACTGAAGTCAACTAAAACTCACACTTAGAAAACTTGGCATACAACCGCTGGTGCTGGAGCACTCTAAGCACCATCCTCAAATGGTCTGCATACTCATCTTCTGAACGTAAATAAACCAGAATATCATCAAAGAATACAATGACAAACATATCCAAGAATGTATTGAATAGCCGGTTCATCAAATCCATAAACACTTCTGGAGAATTGGTCAGCCCAAAAGACTTCACTCTGAACTCATAATGTCTGTATCGGGTCTTGAATGTTGTCTTCGGAATATCCGCCTCCCTTACCCGCACCTGATGATAACCTGATCGCAAGTCTATCTTTGAAAAATACTTAGCACCTTACAACTATTCAAATAAATCATCAATCCTAGGGAGGAGATACCTATTCTTTATTGTTACCTTGTTCAGCTGCCTGTAATCAATACACATCCACAGCGACCCATCCTTCTTCCTCACAAATAGCACCAGTGCTCCCCAAAGTGATGTACTAGGCCTAATGAAGCCTTTTTCTAACAAGTCTCTTAGCTGCTCCTTCAATTCCTTCAACTCAGCAGGTGTCATTCTATAGAGAGGAAAAGATATAGGCTGGGTACCTGGCGATACATCAATAGTGAACTCTATCTCCCTCTCTGGAAGAAGACCTGGAAGATCATCTGGGAATACATCCGAGAATTCACTAACCACCGGAACTAACTGAAGAGCCAGTACCTCAGCTTCCGTATCATGCACCCGAACCAAATGATAAATACAACCCTTTCTGACCATCTTCCTTGCCTTGAGGTATGAAATAAACTTACCCGTCGGCGATGCTGTATTTCCTCTCCATTCTATAACTGGTTCGCCAGGAAACTGAAATCGAACCATCTTCTGTCTACAATCAACGTTAGCATAACAAGACGTCAACCAATCCATACCCATAATAACATCGAACTCGTTCATGTATAACTCTATCAAATCTGCCATGGTATGACGACTATAAACAACCATCGAGCAATTTCTATACACCCGCTTAGCTACGACCGAATCTCCTATCGGTGTAGCTACCTCAAAAGGTTCTATCGACTCAGGTTCTATTCCGATACTACTAGTAACAAAGGGGGATATATATGTTAAAGTAGAACCTGGATCTATCAATGCATATACGTCCCGGAAAAATATCGACAATATACCTGTAACCACATCTAGCGACGCCTCCTGATCATGCCTACTAGCCAAGGCATATATGCGGTGCGAGGGACCGCTAGGACTGGAAACTCCACCACGACCTCTACCACGACCTGCTGGTATGTGAACATCCTGCCTTGTGGGGCGCATAGCTATAGAAGAAGTCGAACCAACAACCGATCTAGTAGGCTGAGCCATACCACCTGTACCACTTCTAGAAGGACAATCTCTCATCATATGGCCTTGACGACCGCAAGCAAAACAAGCACCTGTACCAGAATGTCATATCCTAGAATGGGACCTACCACACCGAGTACACTGAGGAAAAGGTGGCCTCGAATGACTAGAACCTCTGTTCATATGTGAACCTGAAGTCGTGGAGCTCTAGCCAGCTCCTGTATACCCCATGCGGTCGAATTGTCTACCTGTAGACTGTGGAGGTGCACTCTGTGCTCGCTGGGAAGGATATATGACATGGTGTTGAGGCTGCCTGCCTCGAGACTCACCAGAATACCCTGCTGACCTAACCCTCTTACGCTGGCCTCTATCGTGATCTCTATCTGGCTGACACCCTCTGTGTCGATCCTCTACCCCCTGTGCATAAGCCTGTACTCGGGCAATATCCATACCGGGCTGAAGAGCCACCGCCATACAACCGTCAATCAAAGAGCGGTCTAGTCCCATCACATATCGATGCACTCTATCCACCATATCAGCCATAATGGTAGGCGCATATCTAGCCAGTGAATCAAACTCGAGACTATACTCTCGAACGCTCCTGCCACCCTGCCTCAACTATAAGAATCAATCGACTCTGGCTCGTCTCATCTCTGGAGGCAGAAAATGGCCAAGGAATGCCTCTGTAAAATCATCCCATACAGCTGGAGGAACACCCTCGCCTCTGGATAACTCCAAAGACTCACACCAATTAACTGCTAAATCTCGCATCCGATATGAAGCCAACTCAACAGACTCAGTCTCCGAAGCCTTGATCACCCTCAATGTACGCTGCATCTGTCGGATAAACTCCTGCCGGTCATCCTCGGGCTTTGACCCAAAAAACTCTGGAGGATTACAACTCAAAAAGTCACGAACCCTCAAACTGTCACATCTACTGTCAACCCCAAGTCCCTGTATGCGAGTCTGCCCTGCCACTAATCTGGTCAGCAACTGTACTACATCTCTCATGGCTCTGTCCTGTTCTCCTGGCTGAGGAGCTGGAGGCTCATGTACTGGGTCCTCAGGAGCTAGTGATGATGTTGCCCCCTGAACTGGAGCCTCTGGAGGTGGCGATGTAGCAGAACTCATCCTCTGGGGTATAGTCTCAGGCATAGACTGGGTACGGGACCTGGTAACCCTCCGGGTCTGGCTAGTAGTTCCTGCTACTGATTTACCCTTTTGGGTGGCTGTCACTTTCTTCGGAGGCATATATGTAAACACATTAATACGTCAGAGAGGGATCATCCTAATAACATAGCTCTATTGCACGATCTACGAGAGGAAATAATAGAAACCAATCCTAAATATCTGACAGCCTCATGCGTATAAGTATGGTCCACAACATACCCATACGCAAGACTCTACTAGACACGATTTGTAGACATTCCGAGGACGAACTGCTCTGATACCACCTTCGTCACGACCCGATCCGACGGGCCGCGACCCGACGCCCTAATTGGACACCCTTACTGACCTGTCACATATAATCCAACTGACACCCAAAAACAATACATAAATCCTGTGAAATAACTGCTGACGCATGGCGTCATATATATATACCAAATTAAACCTGTTTCCTGAGGAGTCACATCTAATCAAGTATAACAAGGGAGGCAAGCCGACAAGGCCGCCATTATACGATATCACCTATATACGGGAACATCCCAAAACAAAGTACAACAACACAGCTGACTAAAACAGGATTACAAATCCACATACGTACAACCCACAACTGTCTACAGACCTCTATGAGAAGGATAATGAAATATGACGTGACAGGGCACAGACTGAAGCCGCGACCGTTCAGGGCGTGGATCGTGCCTTACCCGGGCACCCAAGTAGTTATACATCAGAGTAATCAGCGGAATATAAAAACAAGACATGAAACAGTTGTAAAATGAGACACAGTTTTATCTGAGAAAATGTCGCCTTTCGGCATATATATATAAACAAAGTCTGGCAGTTACATCCCAACTGTACAATAGGACTACAGACCTCTAAGAAGATAAACAACTATGGCGGGACAGGGCCCCGCCATACCCTGAATGTACAAAACTATCTACAACAACAGGGAGATCATACCCAAAAGTCGAGCCTCCGGAGAAGATGAAGCTCCTGACACCAAAGTAAGGATCCTAAGGATGTGGATCTAGCACCTGCTTTCCCTTACCTGCGGCATGAACGCAGCCCCCCGAAGGAGGTCAGTACAACAGGTACCAAGTATGTGAAACTGTAAAGTACTTAAATGAAATTATATCATTTTAAGACCAATTTTACAAATATGTACGAAACAACCAATGTAACCGCACATAGTGCCACATCACAAAAAAGAGTAATAATAGGTAAATCAGAAGTCTTTTCTAGGCCGCGAATGATCGAAGCAAGGCCAATCGCCCATAGTATCATTATGCATGCCTAATCACGGACTCCGTAGTCGCGTAAAGCCACCTAGGCTCGCATGAGGTATTCCCCGCATCGAGGGTAGCTACTCCTCGGCATCGTCCTGGACTCTCGTAGTCCGCATGGCCACATAGACCGCATGAGGTATTCCCCCGCACACTAACCTGGAACTCTCGTAGCTCCGCATAGGTCCCTAGACCGCGTGAGGCATCCGCTCGAGGCGACTTAACCCCCGGTATAACATGTCAAGAGGTGAGTGGTATAATACTAACATAACGGCTTACCGTTAAACAACATAAGCACAATAAGAATAACCTCTTATACAAACGTTACAAGACACTAACACACATATCATCATAATATGTCTACTCATCAACCCATCTTATTATACTTTCCAGAAATCAATACAAGTCTTTCATAAACACACAGGTAAACTGTTCCTTTTATCTTTCTTAAGTCGTTATACCTAACTTCCCATGAAGCTAGTATAACTCTTAAGCTTTTTGTTTAAAAACAAGTATTCTTCTTCTTTCAAAAATGATTTATAATTCTTTTGAAAGACTTCAAGATTCTTATTATTTAGACTCAAGTCAAAAGACGTCAAGTAAAACCATGTTCAGTTAACACATGTACGTCTACCGTACTATATATATATTTTAAAATATCATGCTCAAGAGTATAGGAAGAATCACATACCTCCTCGGCGAAATCCACCTGCCAAGTCGAATATGTCGCGCGCAGAGTATCAACCTATAATGGTCAAATACGTCTATCAACGTCTAGACTACTTTGTAGAATATTCTAAGTAGAAGGTTCTTAATTCTACGAAAAAATTGGGCAGCACTTCCCTACCCGTCATACAACACAAGTCTACTGTAAATACAGTCCTATGTAAGTACAGTTCAATCTTTTTTAATATTCTTCTGATGTGATTTCAGTTCAATTCTCTTCTGTAATATCCTTCTATGTAATTACAGTTCAATTCTCTTCTTTAATATCCTTCTATGTATCTTTATACTTATTTCTTATACTACTACAGTATGTAATTCCCAATTACAATAGAAGGATAGGATTATTTACCTCGATAAGCCCAAAATTATCCAAGATATAAGTCGATCCTGAGCAAGGTTTAGCTCCTAATCTGTACGCTCCAATCCGCTCCAAGAAACCCTTAGAAGTTTCTACACAACTTCTACTTACTACTTCAACCAACAATGAAGTTTCTCCTAGGGTTTCGTTTAGTGACTAAAGGAAGTATAGTAGTATTTTCCGGACTCTAAGTATAGAGGTAACTTTTGGAAATACTACAAGGGATTGGCTAAGGTATTTGGGAATAGTAACAATACTTGGAGAGTATTTTCTACCAAGGGGGGTAGTGTTTCGGCTAGCTCTCTAGAGGGGGGGGGGGGGAAGAGGGCTTGGACGAGAACTACAAGAGAGAGGAGGGATTTTTGAGACTTGGAAAATGATTTGTGGATGAAGAATTCTTCAACTAAGGGGGGGTATTTATAGGACCACCAATGGTCAAGATTAAGGCAAGTGGAGGGCAAGTGGATGGTGGAGATTTGGGCAAGTGGAACCTTATCCATCTACTCCATAAATATCTAGCAAACATTGACCAAGTGTTTAAGGCATTTTCCATCAAAAAAATGTGCCAACAATTGCCCATTGTTGCCGTCCACTTGAGGGTGACAAGTGTCGCCCTCTCGTTGGTCCAAAATATTTCGTCTCTCGAAAAAATCCGCAAAAATTATAAATGTTGCAACCGTAATTTTCCCTTCGCAAAGTTTGGAAAACGTATCGTCGGAAAACAATTCTTTTCGTGGGTGTGCACAAATTTTCGTCCCTTAAGTCTAACTAAGGCTAAACTTTTGTACGTACGCCCTCACGTACATACTCTGGAAATACGGGGTATAACATTCTCCCCTCCTTAGAAACATTCGTCCCGAATGTTCCTTCCCAAGACAGATAACGATAAAGTTTCTCATAACTTAAACAGTTTGCAAATGCTACACATGGCCACAATACAATACTTAAGCAAATATGTCAATGAAAAATTTACAAGTAGGAAAGTGAGTTACCTGGAGGTATGGGGAATAAGTGAGGATACCTCTGCCTCATGTCCTCCTCTGCTTCCCACGTCATCTCCTCCCTGTTCTCGTTCCGCCATAAGACTTTGACGGAAGCCACATCATTCGTCCGCAACCTCCTAACCTGACGATCGAGTATCGCTATGGGACTCTCCTCATACGATAACCCCTCGGTCACCTGGACATCGTCAATCGGGTGTACTCTAGATGGATCCCCGATACATCTCCTCAGCATAGAAACATGAAAAACCGGATGCACTGCCTCCAGATCGGATGGCAGATCCAACTCATAGGCAACCTTGCCTACTCTGCGGATAATCTGATAAGGCCCAATGTACCTTGGGCTGAGTTTCCCTTTCCTCCCGAATCTCATCACACCCTTCATGGGTGATACCTTCAGGAAAACCCAATCATCAACCTCGAACTCCAGATGCCGACGACGATGATCTGCATACGACTTACGCCGACTCACGAGCTATCGATGAAGCTCTCTGGATAAGCTTCACCTTATCCACTGCTGCAGTATCGGTCCGTCCCACTAACTGCACTTCGCCTACATCAAACCAGCCTATCGGCGATCTGCACTTCCTCCCATACAAGGCCTCATAAGGCGCCATCTGAATACTGAAGTGGTAGCTATTATTATACGCAAACTCAACTAGAGGCAAATGATCCTCCCAGCTACCCCTGAAGTCAATAACACATGCTCGCGAGATATCCTCGAAGTGCGGATAGTGCGCTCTGCTGTCCGTCATGCGAGGATGGAATGCGAGACTCGAGCTCACTGCGTCCTAAACCATACAGAAAGACCTCCGGAAGTTAGCGTAATCGGGATCCTGCATGCGATATGATCGAAATAGGGACTCCATGCGGTCTCACGATCTCTCGAATGTAAAGTCCGCATAATCCTCGGCGAAAGGTCGTCATGATGGAAGAAAGTGGGCTGATTTTCGACTGTCGACGATAACCGGATAGAATCGTGCTTCCTGAGTGCGAGGTAATCTGTGATAAAGTCCATGTTGATCACCTCCACTTTCGGTCGGGATCTCTATCGCCGCAATAATCCACGTGCCTCGATGCTCTACCTTCACTGCCGACAACACGGGCGCGAGCCACAAACTCGCAACGTCCTCTTCAAGCCATCCCACCAATACGGATCTAAGGTCGTGGTACATCTTGGTCGACCCCGGATGGATAGAGTAACGTGCGCTGTGTGCTTCCCCTAGAACCTGCTGCCGAAGTCCTGCAATATCCGGAACACACAACCTGCCCTAAAACCTTAGCACCACATCAGGTGCTACCTCAAAAGGACCGCTTCCTCACGAAGAGCCGTATCACGATACGCGTCAGCGGATCTCAAATGTTGCCTCTTCACCTCGCCGACGATGGAAGACTCGACGACCTCTCGAACTCGAACCCACTGCTATCGTAATCAATCGGTCGGACTCGAGGCTCGCTAATCGATGTAACTCGCGGACCATGCCCTCCTCTCTGCGCACATCGATGGACTCCGCCGACCTACGACTAAGGCATACGCCACAACATTGGCCTTCCCCGGGTGGTACAGGATATCGACATCATAATCCTTGAGTAACTCTAACCACCGTCTCTGTCGTAAGTTCAGCTCCCTCTGGCTGAAGATATACTGGAGGCTCTTGTGGTCTGTATAAATATCCACATGAACCCCATACAAATAGTGCCTCCAGATCTTCAAGGCGTGAATCACCGCTGCCAACTCCAAATCATGGGTGGGGTAGTTCCTCTCATGCTTCTTAAGCTGTCGGGATGCGTACGCTATAACCTTGCCCTGCTGCATCAACACACATCCCAGCCCGATGCCTGACGCATCACAATACACGACATAGCCGTCTGGACCCTCTGGAAGAGTAAGAACGGGGGCGGTCGTCAGTCTCTCCTTCAGCAACTGGAAACCCTGCTCACAAGCATCAGTCCACTGAAACTTAGCTGCCTTCTGAGTCAGCCTAGTCAATGGTGCAGAGATAGAAGCAAACTTCTCCACGAACCGCCGATAATAACCTGCGAGGCCCAGAAAACTGCGCACCTCTGTCGGTGTAGTAGGTCTAGGCCAAGTCCTGACTGCCTCGATCTTGGCCGTATCCACCCGAATACCATCAGCCCCTACAATATGCCCAAGAAATGCCACCGAAGCCAACCAAAACTCACATTTGGAAAACTTGGCGTATAACTGCTGGTCCTGGAGAACTCTCAGCACAGTCCTCAAATGCTCCGCATGCTCCTGCTCTGAGCGAGAATAAACCAAGATGTCATCAATGAATACTATCACAAACGTATCCAAAAATGGCTTGAACACTCGGTTCATCAAATCCATAAATACCGTCGGAGCATTGGTCAAACCGAAGGACATGACCCTGAACTCATAGTGCGTCTGGTCCGAATGCGATCCTGGGACATCCGCCTCGACTCGTGCACTGATGATAGCCCGATCGCGAGATCAATCTTGGAGAAACATCTCACACCTGCGGTGGTCGAACAAATCATCAATCACAGGAAGGGTATACGTTCTTAATGGTCACCTTGTTCACCGTAATCAACACACATGCGCAGCGTCACGTCCTTCTTCTTCACGAACAATACCGGCGCTCCCCAGGGAGAAACACTAGGCCTGATGAAGCCCTTCTCCAGCAAATCTCTCAGCTAGTCCTTCAACTCTCTCAACTCGACAGGTGCCATTCTGTATGGCGGAATGGAAATAGGCCGAGTGTCTGGTAGCACATCGATACAAAATTCTATCTCCCTCTCAGGAGGGATACCCGGAGGTCGTCTGGAAACACATCTGGGAACTCTCGACTCTTTGGGCGATGAAAATCTGGTACCGCAGCCTCAGTATCAAACACCCGAATGAGATGGTAGATATACCCCTTCTGCACCATCTTCCTAGCTGTTATACCCCATATTTCCAGAGTATGTACGTGAGGGCGTACGTACAAAAGTTTAAGCCTTAAAGTAGGCAAAGTGGCGAAATTTGTGCACAACTTGCAAAAAGAGTCGTTTTCCGACGAAATATTTTCCGGAATTTGCGAAGGGAAACATACGACTATGTCATTTATAATTTTTGCGGATTTTTCCGAGAGATGAAACATTTTGGACCAACGAGAGGGTGACAAGTGTCACCCTCAAGTGGACGAGAAAGGTGGGACGAAACTTGGGCGGTTTGCCTTTGTTTTTTTGTCAAGTAGTTGGTAGGATATTTTGTGTAGTTGATGAGCAAGTGGGACCCACAAACACATGTCCAAATCTTGACCCTCCACTTGCCCTCCCACTTGGCTTGATCTTGGCCATTGAATGTCCTATAAATACCCCCTTAGTTGAAGGATTTCTTCATCCAAAAATCATTTCTCCAAGTCTTGAAATCCCTCCCCCTTTTGTTGAAGTGTTCGCCCAAGCTTCTCCCCAGAGAAGCCTTGGCGAGAGTATACCCCTTTGCCTAGTTGTTTTCGAAAAATACACCCCCCCCTTGGTAGGAAAGTATTCTCCAAGTATTGTTACTATTCCAAAATACCTTGGCCCTAATACCTTGTAGTATTCCAAGGTTACACCTATACTAAAAGCCCAGAAATACTATTATACTTCCTTTAGCCACTAAACGAAACCCTAAGGAAATCATCATAGTCGGTTAATGTATTAAGAAGAAGTTGCGTAGAACTTCTAAGGGTTGTTTTGAGCGGGTTGGAAGCGCACGGATTATGAGCTAAACGTTGCTCAGGATCGACATTAAACTTGGATAATTTTGGGCTTATCGAGGTAAATACTACTGTCCTTCTATTGTATTTGGAAATTACATACTGTGGTAGTATAGAAATGAATATAAGATGCATTGAAGAATATTAAAGAAGAAGACTGAACTGTACTTACATAGGACTGTATTTACAGTAGAATTGTGTAGTTGACGGATAGGGAAGTGCTGCCCAATTTTCCGTGGGATAAGGAATCTGTATCTAGAATTGTTTTACAGAATAGTCTAGACGTTGATAATTTGTATGACCAATATAGGTTGAAGTACTGCGAGTAGCATATTCTACTCGAAGGGTGGAAAAGGCTAGCAGGATTACAGTACTTTGGAGCTATTTGCTAATAGTCGATAAATCGTCACGAGGTATGTGATTCTTCCTATACTCTTGAGGATGATATTTTAAAAGTATATATATATATAGTACGGTAGACGTACGTGTGTTAACTGAACGTAGCTTTACGACAATGTCTTTTGACTTAAGCCTGAATAATAAGAATCTTGAAGTATTTCAGAAGAATTAAGAAACCTTTTTGAAAGAAGAGTAACACTTGGTTTTAAAAGCTTAAGAGTTATACCAGCTTTATGGGAAGTTAGGTATAACGACTTAAGAAAGATAAAAAGAATGGGTTATTGATTTTAAAAGTTAAGAGACTTGATCTCAAAAGATAAGAGACTTGACTTAATTGATTTAATATGAATTTTGTTAAAAAAGCGTGAAACCTCATTCGTGAGTAATGAGTACTTGGTTTGTAAAAAGAATAATGTTTTACTGATTTCAGAAATGAGAATAAATATCGAACAAACCACAGCAGCGTTAATAAAGGGAAATGTAATGACTAATAAAGTATTATTAAAACCAGTAGAAACCTCCATCTGCATAGAAGCTAAGATGAGACAAAATGATATTACATTTCCTAGATCATGGCTGCTTTAATAAGATTGTTATGAATAAGAATAACCTACTCACACATAAGGCATATAATACTCAACTGTTTTTAAAAGAGAATTATGTTATTAAATGATTAAGACTATGAACTATGAAACCTTTCGAAAATAAGAGATGTGAATATTTGGAAGTTAGGCAAACTTGAACTTTTGAAAAAGAATGTTGTTACTTGACTTTAAGAAGGAAAGTGTTTTAGTTTAAAAAGAAGGGCATAATGTTACCTTAGTTGTTTTAAAAGGAAAATATGGTATTACCTTAATCTGTCTTAAAAGAGCGTTTAAATGTTATGACCATCCGACTACCGCGTTCATGGGATGAACCGGGAATGTATTTCACTCGACTACCGCGTTCATGAGATGAATCGGGAATGTATTTCACTCGACTACCGCGTTCATGGGATGAACCGGGAATGTATGTCACTCGACTACCGCGTTCATGAGATGAACCGGGAATGTATTTCACTCGACTACCGCGTTCATGGGATGAACCGGGAATGTATTTCACTCGACTACCGCGTTCATGAGATGAACCGAGAATGTATTTCACTCGACTACCGCGTTCATGGGATGAACCGGGAATGTATTTCACTCGACTACCGCGTTCATGGGATGAACCGAGAATGTATTTCACCACGATACCGAGTCTATGAGATGGACCGGGAATGTATTTCATGCGAGACCGCATTCATGGGATGAACCGGGAATGTATTTTACACGACACCGCGTTCATGGATGAACCGGGAATGTATACCACCTGATTTGATACCGAGTCCATGAGATGGACCGGGAATGTATTCCATACGATTTCACCTCGAGTCCATGAGATGGGCCGAGACATGTTACACGCATCACATGACTTATACCTAGACTGCCGGCAGTGAGGAAGGAGTTCCACGGGCATGAGGGATGACTTTGAGCGCGTGAGTCCCTGACTTGACATGACTACTTTTATATTGTGAACTATAACTTTGTTATCATACATGCCTCCTGTCTTATATAGACTGTTATGAGTTCATTTACAGTATTTTTTAGTTTCACATACTTGGTACCTGTTGTACTGACCTCCTTCGGGGGGCTGCGTTCATGCCGCAGGTAGAGGTACATCGGTTGTGGATCCTCGCTCATAGGATCACAGTTCAGCGTGTTGGGAAGCCCCGTTCCTTCGGAGGCTTATCTTTTGGTATGTTACCCTGAGTCTGTAGGTTCTTGTACATTCAGGGGTATGGCGGGGCCCTGTCCCGTCATAGTTGTTATAAAACTCCTAGAGGTGCAGAAATCGTTGTGGCGAGTTTGTAAAAAGGATAACTGTTCGGGTTTTTATGTGTATATATGCAGAAGGCAACTGTTTTGGTTGGCCTGTTTATTTATCATATCTCTTGTTTCATGTTTATGTTTTATTTCCGCTGATTTCTCTGATGTATGACTACTTGGGTGCCCGGGTAAGGCACCAGTCACGGGCCCCGGAACGGGTCGTGACAAAAGTGGTATTAGAGCAGTTAATCCTCGGAAAGTGTCTCTGCATCGTGTCTAGTAGAGTCTTGATTATCGTTGTGTTGTGCACCACATCTATAATCAGGAGGCTGCAGGACATTTAGGATTGGTTTCCATTCTTCTCATTCTAAGATCGTGCCTTAGAGCTGTGTTATAAGTTGGACCCCTCTGACGCGTTTCGTTTTTACCAGTTATGCCTCCGCGCAAGGCAACCCGGGCCCAGGTGGGCAAGACAGCCGAGGGAGCTGCTAGTAGGATCTGAGAGAGAGCACGGCGCAGCCCAATCATTACGAGATAGTGCTTGACGGCCCGAGTTTTGCGCGCCGCCACGGCCCAGCGAGTTTAGAGCGCAGCGGTGGCTGCTGAGACCACAATACTGAGCCTCCACCACGGCTGGAGCAGGAGATGGGTTACAAGGAGATGGCGATTATTGGCGGTGATAGTAGCAAGGCACGAGGATAAGTGGGCCAGCCAGTTCTAGTAGTACCCATGGTTCACCCGAGATCAGATAGTTTGAGGCTTCGGGACTTTCTGAGTTGTAGCCCTCCAGAGTTCTACGGGTCGAGGCCTGAGGATGATCCGCAGGAGTTCATTCGGCGATTCTGACGGATCATGAGAGTTATCAAGGCTTCGAGACCGAGTCGGTGGTCTTAGGTTCGCGTCGGCCGCGTGATCTGCGATCGTTTGATTCGTGAGCTGTCCCGGGAGAGTATGCACTTCCAGTAGTATGGAGCGAGTTCTCGTGGCATTTCTTGCACATTTCTT
This sequence comes from Przewalskia tangutica, assembly GCA_029844215.1. Classification (NCBI taxonomy): domain Eukaryota; kingdom Viridiplantae; phylum Streptophyta; class Magnoliopsida; order Solanales; family Solanaceae; genus Przewalskia; species Przewalskia tangutica. Next base: position 115,841,580 of record CM056718.1, read on the forward strand.
GCCTCCACGGATGAGAAGGGCTCGGGCCGGCAGATTTTTGACGCGTTGAGAGACCGGGCGTGCGGTTCGGAGTACAATGTGAGTTTGACTCATTAGCTCGATGCGTCCCGCATTGGTAGCCGACATGGAGGACGAGTGCACCGCCACGCCACCGGCTTGACGACTACTTGGCGAGGCTTGTTCGGTGTAGCTCTTTAGCGGGCATGGACATTGCCGCATACAAAGCTTATGCACCGGGATGTGAGGCGGAGAGGTCGACGGAATGGCCGAGATCGCGAGAAGAGGCCGTGACACAGGTCTTTTGGTAACTTTCGAGGCGGACCGCCTCGGCAGAGCTAGTTATATACCTCCGCCAAGATGCAGTGGTCCTCGCGCTTCAGGACGTTCGGAGTATTCGGGAGCTGGTCAGAGCTCCAGGGCTTCTGGGTTGCAGATATACACGGGTTCTAGCCAGCAGGATTCATGTCCCCCTCAGTGTGCACGATGTGGCAAGCGTCATCCCGGGGAATGTCGTCTTCTTACTGGTGCTTGTTTCACCTGCGGCCGTCAGGGCCATGTGACGAGAGACTGTGCTTATAGAAAGGGTACAAGCAGAATGACGCAGCCTACCGGGTCAGTGGCAGGATCATCGCCTTCTACAGCTATGCGCCCTGCAGGGCAGGCCTATGATTAGAGTGGAGCAGATGGTACAGGTATATTCTTACCCCTCTAGAGACTAGTATGCGTAGATGATATGATGAAGTGCTAAGTATTATGTTCAGATAGCATTATGTTTAAAATTGTGTTTAGAAAACATGTTTAAGGGTAAGTTTGGGGACAGGGAAATTGTGAACCTTAGAATATTACACGAAGAGACCTTAGATGCGAGGCCATCTTGAGTAAAAGATTTATGTTTGTGTTGACCTTTATCGGAGTGCATAGTATATGTGGGATAATTCCTTGGGTTGTGTAAGATGGAAGTGGTAGCCTTCAGGACTTGAATAGGTAAGATTGTTCCGGATCAGGAGAACAAGTGTTTGACGCGATAGCGGGTCGGGTTGAGGATGTATTGCGGGTCAACCCGTAGCCCTGTTTAAGGTGGGGTCAGTTCTGGTAGGTCCCGCCAGGTGGCAGGGTCACGAGGGTGCTAGGCCCAAGTTCAGATGACCATTGTATGAGTTCGTGGATATGTTCGACCAGAAGCGGATCGTGAAGGCCGGGAATGGCCTTAAGGGAGATTGAGGCTAGTAAGATGACCAAGTTTGGAGGTAGCGAATCCAGAGATTTTGGAACCGGAGCGATGATTGAAGTATGGTACGTATACTAGAAGAGGTCAAGTGTTCGAGAAAAGTACGACGAGTAAGGACAGAAGTGAACGTGTGTTATTTTGTGGCCAGGTGTGGCGTTGGCAACTTGTTAGAGGAACTTTATCGTTATCCGTCTTGAGAAGGAACATTCGGGACGAATGTTTCTAAGGAGGGGAGAATGTTATACCCCGTATTTCCAGAGTATGTACGTGAGGGCGTACATACAAAAGTTTAAGCCTTAAAGTAGGCAAAGTGGCGAAATTTGTGCACAACTAGCAAAAAGAGTCGTTTTCCGACGAAACGTTTTCCGGACTTTGCGAAGGGAAAAATACTGCTATGTCATTTATAATATTTGCGGATTTTTCCAAGAGATGAAACATTTTGGACCAACGAGAGGGTGACAAGTGTCACCCTCAAGTGGACGAGAAAGGTGGGACGAAACTTGGGCGGTTTGCCTTTGTTTTTTTGTCAAGTAGTTGGTAGGATATTTTGTGTAGTTGATGAGCAAGTGGGACCCACAAACACATGTCCAAATCTTGACCCTCCAATTGCCCCCCCACTTGGCTTGATCTTGGCCATTGAATGTCCTATAAATACCCCCTTAGTTGAAGGATTTCTTCATCCAAAAATCATTTCTCCAAGTCTTGAAATCCCTCCCCCTTTTGTTGAAGTGTTCGTCCAAGCTTCTCCCCCCCCCCCTTGAGAAGCCTTGGCCGAGTATACCCCTTTTCCTTTTTGTTTTAAAAAAATACACCCCCCCCCCTTTTCCTAGTTGTTTTCAAAAAATACACCCCCCCCCTTGGTAGGAAAGTATTCTCCAAGTATTGTTACTATTCCAAAATACCTTGGCCCTAATACCTTGTAGTATTGGTTACACTTATACTAAAAGTCCAGAAATACTATTATACTTCCTTTAGCCACTAAACGAAACCCTAAGGAAATCTTCATAGTCGGTTAATGTATTAAGAAGAAGTTGCGTAGAACTTCTAAGGGTTGTTTTGAGCGGGTTGGAAGCGCACGGATTAGGAGCTAAACGTTGCTCAGGATCGACATTAAACTTGGATAATTTTGGGCTTATCGAGGTAAATACTACTGTCCTTCTATTGTAATTGGAAATTACATACTGTTGTAGTATAGAAATGAATATAAGATGCATTGAAGAATATTAAAGAAGAAGACTGAACTGTACTTACATAGAACTGTATTTACAGTAGAATTGTGTAGTTGACGGATAGGGAAGTGCTGCCCAATTTTCCGTGGGATAAGGAATCTGTATCTAGAATTGTTTTACAGAATAGTCTAGACGTTGATAATTTGTATGACCAATATAGGTTGAAGTACTGCGAGTAGCATATTCTACTCGAAGGGTGGAAAAGGCTAGCAGGATTACAGTACTTTGGAGCTATTTGCTAATAGTCGATAAATCGTCACGAGGTATGTGATTCTTCCTATACTCTTGAGCATGATATTTTAAAAGTATATATATATATAGTACGGTAGACGTACGTGTGTTAACTGAACGTAGCTTTACGGCAATGTCTTTTGACTTAAGCCTGAATAATAAGAATCTTGAAGTATTTCAGAAGAATTAAGAAACCTTTTTGAAAGAAGAGTAACACTTGGTTTTAAAAGCTTAAGAGTTATAACAGCTTTATGGGAAGTTAGGTATAACGACTTAAGAAAGATAAAAAGAATGGGTTATTGATTTTAAAAGTTAAGAGACTTGATCTCAAAAGATAAGAGACTTGACTTAATTGATTTAATATGAATTTTGTTAAAAAAACGTGAAACCTCATTCGTGAGTAATGAGTACTTGGTTTGTAAAAAGAATAATGTTTTACTGATTTCGGAAATGAGAATAAATATCGAACAAACCACAGCAGCGTTAATAAAGGGAAATGTAATGACTAATAAAGTATTATTAAAACCAGTAGAAACCTCCATCTGCATAGAAGCTAAGATGAGACAAAATGATAATACATTTCCTAGATCATGGCTGCTTTAATAAGATTGTTATGAATAAGAATAACCTACTCACACATAAGACATATAATACTCAACTGTTTTTAAAAGAGAATTATGTTATTAAATGATTAAGACTATGAACTATGAAACCTTTCGAAAATAAGAGATGTGAATATTTGGAAGTTAGGAAAACTTGAACTTTTGAAAAAGAATGTTGTTACTTGACTTTAAGAAGGAAAGTGTTTTGGTTTAAAAAGAAGGGCATAATGTTACCTTAGTTGTTTTAAAAGGAAAATATGGTATTACCTTAATCTGTCTTAAAAGAGCGATTAAATGTTATGACCATCCGACTACCGCGTTCATGGGATGAACCGGGAATGTATTTCACTCGACTACCGCGTTCATGAGATGAACCGGGAATGTATTTCACTCGACTACCGCGTTCATGGGATGAACCGGGAATGTATTTCACTCGACTACCGCGTTCATGAGATGAACCGGGAATATATTTCACTCGACTATCGCGTTCATGGGATGAACCGGGAATGTATTTCACTCGACTACCGCGTTCATGAGATGAACCGGGAATGTATTTCACTCGACTACCGCGTTCATGGGATGAACCGGGAATGTATTTCACTCGACTACCGCGTTCATGGGATGAACCGGGAATGTATTTCACCACGATACCGAGTCTATGAGATGGACCGGGAATGTATTTCATGCGACACCGCGTTCATGGGATGAACCGGGAATGTATTTTACACGACACCGCGTTCATGGGATGAACCGGGAATGTATACCACCTGATTTGATACCGAGTCCATGAGATGGACCGGGAATGTATTCCATACGATTTCACCTCGAGTCCATGAGATGGGCCGAGACATGTTACACGCATCACATGACTTATACCTAGACTGCCGGCAGTGAGGAAGGAGTTCCACGGGCATGAGGGATGACTTTGAGGGCGTGAGTCCCTGACTTGACATGACTACTTTTATATTGTGAACTATAGCTTTGTTATCATACATGCCTCCTGTCTTATATAGACTGTTATGAGTTCATTTACAGTATTTTTTAGTTTAACATACTTGGTACCTGTTGTACTGACCTCCTTCGGGGGGCTGCGTTCATGCCGCAGGTAGAGGTACATCGGTTGTGGATCCTCGCTCATAGGATCACAGTTCAGCGTGTTGGGAAGCCTCGTTCCTTCGGAGGCTTATCTTTTGGTATGTTACCCTGAGTCTTTTGGTTCTTGTACATTCAGGGGTACGGCGGGATCCTGTCCCGTCATAGTTGTTGTTATAAAACTCCTAGAGGTCTGTAGTACTGTTGTGGGCAGAGTTTGTAAAAAGGATAACTGTTCGGGTTTTTATGTGTATATATGCAGAAGGCAACTGTTTTGGTTGGCCTGTTTATTTATCATATCTCTTGTTTCATATTTATGTTTTATTTCCGCTGATTTCTCTGATGTATGACTACTTGGGTGCCCGGGTAAGGCACCAGTCACGGGCCCCGGAACGGGTCGTGACACTAGCCTTGAGGTAAGAAATAAACCTACCCCTCGGCGACACAATGTTCCCCTCCCACTCAATAACCGGCTCCCCAGGAAACTGGAACCGTACCACTCTCTCCCTGCAGTCTACATTGGCATAGCAAGAAGCTAGCCAATCCATACCCATGATCACATCAAAATCAGTCATGTCCAACTCTATCAAGTCTGCTAGGGTCTGACGACTGCATAAAGTCACTGGACAAGCCCTATATACCCGCCGAGCTACCACCGAATCACCCATTGGCGTAGCTACCTCGAAAGGGTCTATGGACTCAGGCTCTATCCCTATCCTACTAGCAATAAGGGGAGATATATAGGACAGAGTAGAACCCGGATCTATCAAGGCATACACGTCACAACAAGAAACTAATAAAGTACCTGTGACAACATCCGACGATGCCTCCCGTCCCGCTACCGACAAGGCATAAACGCGTTCGAGGACCGCTAGAATCGGGACCCGCGCCACGACCTCTGCCGCGACTGGCCGCCCATGAGTACCTCGCCCCGGGCGAGTAATCAGAGATGAAGATCCCAGAATGCACTCGTAGCCGACCCTACCATCTGCGCGCCTTGGCCCGACAAGCCGCAAAGTGACCCTGCTGGCCACAAGTGAAACAAACTCCCGTAGCAGTACCACAATTCCCGAAATGAGATCTACCGCATCGGCCACACTGAGGGGGGTGGTGGTCCCGATCGGCTAGCACCTCTGCTACCCTGGACGTCTGAAGTCCTGGGGCCCTGGTCTACCCTCGAAGACGGTGTAGGAGTGCTCTGAGCTGGCTGTGGTGAAAATCTAGATCGCCGCCGGCCGCCCACCCCGAGAGCTACCAAAAGACCTGCCGCCCCGGCCTTCTTCTGCCGCCGTCACAACCTGGCCTCTACGCCTCGCATCCAAGTGCATGAGCTCGCATACGGTAATGTCCATGCTCGGGTGAAGAGCTACACCCGCACAAGACTCGCCATATAATCATCTAGCCCGTGGCGTGGCGGTGCACCGCCCTCCATATTCGCTACCAACGCAGGGACATATCGAGCCAACGACCGAACTCAACGTTGTACTCCTAACTGCGGCGCCTCTGCCTCAAAGAACAAAAATCTGTCCCGTGTCCTCCTCATCTCGGAGGCAAGAAGTGAGTGAGAAAGCCTCCGAGAACTCGTCCCAAGTAGGGACGCGTGCTCTCCCGATAACTCCCACGAATCAAACCAATCGATCGGTATCACGCAGCCTATGTGAACCGAAGATCACGCACTCGTCTCCGGCCTTGATCACTCGCGTGATCCTTCAGAATCGACGGATGAACTCCTGCGATCATCCTCGTGCCTCGACCCATAGAACTCGGGCGGCCACAACTCGTAAAATCCCGTAGCCTCAAACTATTCGATCTCGGGTGAACCACGACATCGCTGAACTGAACCGCCAGATTCAAATTTATCCTCATGTCCGCCACGATCCTGGCGATGAATCGGGCAATCTTCAGAACCCATCTCATCCGCTTCCAGGTGAGGACCGGAGGTGCCAGATCGTGGTCTCATCGCCACGGCCGCAGCCTCTAAACCTCGCTGGGCGGCGTCGTGGAACTCGCCGTCGGAGGTATCGCCTGTATAGATCGGGCACGCCTCGTAACTCTCGGTGTCCTACTAGCGGCTCCTCGCCGCTTTGCCCTTCTGGGCCCGGTTGCCTTACGTGAGGCATAATCGCTTGTAAAAGGAATACGTTAGAGGGGTCCAACTTATAACACAACTCTAAAGCATGATCTCAGAGTGAGAAGAATGGAAACCAATCCTAAATATCCTATAGCCTCCTTATTATTGGTATGGTGCACAACACACCGATAATCAAGACTCTACTAGATACGGTCTGTAGACACTTTCCGAGGATTAACTGCTCTGATACCACTTTTGTCACGACTGCTTCGGGCCCATGATCGTGCCTTACCCGCACCCAAGTAGTCATACATCGAGTAATCACGAATATAAAACAAGACATGAAACAGCTTGTAAATGACACGCTTTATCTCGAGAAAATGTCGCTTTCGCATATATATATAAACAAAGTCCGCGCTACATCCCAACTGCATAATAGACTACGCACTTAAGAAGATAAACAACTATGGCGGACAGTGGCCGCCATACCCTGAATGTAGAAAACTATCTACAACAACAGGGAGATCATACCCAAAAGTCGAGCCTCCGGAGAAGATGGAGCTCCTGACACCAAAGTAAGGATCCTAAGGATGTGGATCTAGCACCTACTTTCCCTTACCTGCGGCATGAACGCAGCCCCCCGAAGGAGGTCAGTACAACAGGTACCAAGTATGTGAAACTGTAAAGTACTTAAATGAAATTATATCATTTTAAGACCAATTTTACAAATATGTACGAAACAACCAATGTAACCGCACATAGTGCCACATCACAAAAAAGAGTAATAATAGGTAAACTGTAACAGGTCTTTTCTAGGCTGCGAATGATCGAAGCAAGGCCAATCGCCCATAGTATCATTATGCATGCCTAATCCTGGACTCCCGTAGTCCGCATAGGCCACCTAGGCCCGCATGAGGTATTCCCCGCATCGAGGGTAGCTACTCCTCGGCATCGTCCTGGACTCTCGTAGTCCGCATGGCCACATAGACCGTATGAGGTATTCCCCCGCACACTAACCTGGAACTCTCATAGCTCCGCATAGGTCCCCTAGACCCGCATGAGGCATCCCTCGCATCGGGGGGCAGCTTAACCCCCGGTATAACATGTCAAGAGGTGAGTGGTATAATACTAACATAACGGCTTACCGTTAAACAACATAAGCACAATAAGAATAACCTCTTATACAAACGTTACAAGACACTAACACACATAGCATCATAATATGTCTACTCATCAACCCATCTTATTATACTTTCCAGAAATTAATACAAGTCTTTCATAAACACACAGGTAAACTGTTCCTTTTATCTTTCTTAAGTCGTTATACCTAACTTCCCATGAAACTAGTATAACTCTTAAGCTTTTTGTTTAAAAACAAGTATTCTTCTTCTTTCAAAAATGATTTATAATTCTTTTGAAAGACTTCAAGATTCTTATTATTTAGACTCAAGTCAAAAGACGTCAAGTAAAACCATGTTCAGTTAACACATGTACGTCTAGCGTACTATATATATATATTTTAAAATATCATGCTCAAGAGTATAGGAAGAATCACATACCTCCTCGACGAAATCCACCTGCCAAGTCGAATATGTCGCGCGCAGAGTATCAACCTATAATGGTCAAATATGTCTATCAACGTCTAGACTACTCTGTAGAATATTCTAAGCAGAAGGTTCTTAATTCTACGGAAAAATTGGGCAGCACTTCCCTACCCGTCATACAACACAAGTCTACTGTAAATACAGTCCTATGTAAGTACAATTCAATCTTTTTTAATATTCTTCTGATGTGATTTCAGTTCAATTCTCTTCTGTAATATCCTTCTATGTAATTACAGTTCAATTCTCTTCTTTAATATCCTTCTATGTATCTTTATACTTATTTCTTATACTACTACAGTATGTAATTCCCAATTACAATAGAAGGATAGGATTATTTACCTCGATAAGCCCAAAATTATCCAAGATATAAGTCGATCCTGAGCAAGGTTTAGCTCCTAATCTGTACGCTCCAATCCGCTCCAAGAAACCCTTAGAAGTTTCTACACAACTTCTACTTACTACTTCAACCAAACAATGAAGTTTCTCCTAGGGTTTCGTTTAGTGACTAAAGGAAGTATAGTAGTATTTTCCGGACTCTAAGTATAGAGGTAACTTTTGGAAATACTACAAGGGATTGGCTAAGGTATTTGGGAATAGTAACAATACTTGGAGAGTATTTTCTACCAAGGGGGGTAGTGTTTCGGCTAGCTCTCTAGAGGGGGGGGGGGGGAAGAGGGCTTGGACGAGAACTACAAGAGAGGGGAGGGATTTTTGAGACTTGGAAAATAATTTGTGGATGAAGAATTCTTCAACTAAGGGGGGGTATTTATAGGACCACCAATGGTCAAGATTAAGGCAAGTGGAGGGCAAGTGGATGGTGGAGATTTGGGCAAGTGGAACCTTATCCATCTACTCCATAAATATCTAGCAAACATTGACCAAGTGTTTAAGGCATTTTCCATCAAAAAAATGTGCCAACAATTGCCCATTGTTGCCGTCCACTTGAGGGTGACAAGTGTCGCCCTCTCGTTGGTCCAAAATATTTCGTCTCTCGGAAAAATCCGCAAAAATTATAAATGTTGCAACCGTAATTTTCCCTTCGCAAAGTTTGGAAAACGTTTCGTCGGAAAACAATTTTTTTCGTGGGTGTGCACAAATTTTCGTCCCTTAAGTCTAACTAAGGCTAAACTTTTGTACGTACGCCCTCACGTACATACTCTGGAAATACGGGGTATAACAGTAGCCCCTTGAGAAAAGGGGGGTCAGTACGAAATAATGTACTGAGTATGTAAAACATGTAGTACTGTAAAACAGATCATAAATGGCCAATAGATAATAGGAAACATATATGATTATCAAATACCAAATCCAGATGTGCCATATAAAATAGAGAGTCAACTGTGCCTTATAAAAATAGAGTCATATATATACTGCCCGACCCTCTAGTGAAGGATGCAGTGAAATCATATACTGTCTGGCCCATTCCGGGACTCGGTAAAATCATATACTGCCCGACCCTTTGGTGAGGGACGCGGTGAAATATACTATTCTGGGTATCTGTACCCGCATCATATATACATAAAATGTCCGGCCCTCTAATGAGGGACGCAGTGAATCATACAAGGAATCTGCGCACGTATCTGCCTGGCCCGGGATGCGGTGAAGTGGAATAATAACACTTTGCACGAGTAGATATCATGAGCAACCATATGCAATTTAAATCATCATTTGACTCAATAAAATCATTAAATGAACTTTTTACTAGTAGATCAAAGACACTTCTCATAACACATATCATTAGGAATTAAACTGTGTAGAAATCATATACGTCCGCCGTGCGTTCATTAAATCATGCCAAAAAAAAGAAGAAAGAGTTTCACATACCTTATTGACGAACTAACCAACTCAATAAATAAGATTCGTCTCAACTAGTACGTCAACCTATAACAAGGTAATATGTTCGTCAATTCTATGATTACTAGCATACTTTATATCGAATGAAGACTCTCTTTTCTATACTGGAGGCAAGGTCTTCCTTACTGGAGTAGATTAAGGCTCAACAATTTAATGATGCAAAATTCAAAAATAAAGTGTTGCAAAGAAAGTTCAAGGAGGCAATTTTTGACGATGAAAGAGTTTTGTGGATCAAAGGTCACATATGTTTTCCTCAGACAGGTGATTTGACTCGTTTAATTATGGAGTAGGCTTATAGTTTGAGGTATTCTATTCATCCAGAAACTACAAAGATATATCAGACTTGAAACAACATTATTGGTGGTATAGTATGAAGAGGGACATCACAGTGAATGTGTCTCGGTGTTTGAATTGACAACACGTTATCTATAAGCATCAGAAACTAGACGGTATTACCCAGAGAATGCCCATACTCTAGTGGAAGTGGGAGAGGATCGCTATAGATTTTGAGGTTGGATTGCCATGGACCTTGGGAAAGTTTGATGACATTTGGATTGTTGTGGATTTGTTTACTAAGTCCACACATTTCATTCATATTCAAGCTACCTATAATTTAGAGAAATTGACAAAAATCTATATCCAAGAGATAGTTCGATTGCATGCGGTGCCCATTTCTATCATTTTAGAGCAAGACACATAGTTTACATCTCACTTTTGGCAGTGTATGCAAAAGGAGTTGGATACTCAAGTGGATCTTAACACAATATTTCATCCACAAATAGATGACATTTAGGTTCTCGAGGATATGTTGTATGATTGTGTGATCGACTTTGCTGTTTATTGGGATCAGTTCTTTTCTTTGGCAGAGTTTGAGTACAAAAATAGCTACCATTCGAGTATTGAGATAGTACTATTCGAGGCATTATATGGTAGGAGGTGTCATTCTTTGATTGGTTAGTTAGACATATTTCATGTTAGGCCTTGGAGTATTGATTTGTTGAGGGACGTTGGATAAGGTCAAGTTAATCCAAGAAAGACTTCTCACAACCCAATGTCGATAAAAGAGTTATGCAGATTGAAGAGGTCATGATTTGGAGTTCATGGGTGGTGAGAGATTTTTGTTGAAGGTTTCACCCATAATGGGTGTGATGAGATTTGGGAAGATGGGCAAGTTGAGCCCGAAGTATATCACCCCATTTGATATTGTTTAGTATATTGGTGAGTTAGCCTATGAGTTAGCTTTGCCACCTGGATTGTCGGGTGTTCATCATGTATTATATATTTCAATGCTCAAGAAGTATCATTCGGATGGTTCTCATATAATTCAAAAGGATTAAATGTCTTTTGATCAGGACTTGACTTTTGAAGAAGATCCGGTGGCCTTTTTGAATTGACAATTTTAGAAGTTGAGGTTTAAGGAAATAGCTTTTGTAAAGGTTTAATTGAGGCATTATCCCATCGATGAGGCTATTTGGGAGATCGAGCCGGACATGCAGAGTAGATATACTCAATTTTTCAAAAATTTAAATACTTTCTCTTCCTTTATGTTCGACGACGAATGTGTGTTTAAGTGGCAGATGATGTAATGACCCGATAAGTCATTTTAAGGTTTAGGTCTTTTTTTTCCAAAATGACCCTTCCCATATCTTTAAATGATATTTTAACTTGTGAAGATGTGTGATACGATTCGGGTGGCAATCGCATGAGTTTCGTATCATTTTAAGCAAAATAATGAAATCCTTAAGTTAAGAAATGGATATGATTGACCAGAGTTACAATTAGGGGTAAACATGTCTTTTAGAAGTTTAGTCGACTCCATTAGGTCCAGAATGTAATTTATGACTTAGTCGAGTCATTCATTCGGGCCTCGAGGTATTCAGATGCATTTTTGGCCGTTGATCAAGAAAATAGTTAAAGTAGGGTTTGGAGTTAACCACAGTCATCATCATATCAAAACCACATTTTCTGGGTGTTTCGAGTGTGAGATGTTTCAGATCAATTTTGAGTGTCGATTCCAAGTTTAGAGGACACTAGAAAAATCTGGTGTCCAGCTCTAGTTTCCTCTTTCACAATCGTGAGGCCATGTGTCGTAATCACAATGAGCCTCGTGGTTAAGCTTTGCAATCGTGTAGAGTACGTATATGAGCCGGGTTGGGTAAACTATCCATGATCGCGACTGTGGCTGCTACGATCGCTCTGAGTAGTTGGGGTAGAGTCCCACAATCGTGTGGTTGGGGCCCGCGATCGCGAACAAAGGTCACCTGGGAAGTTTATAATTTCCCAATTATAGGGGTAAGATTCTAACCTTCATTTTACCTTTCTACCTTAGATTCTTACGGGACTTTATCATTAAAATAATGACATGGGTGGTAAAGTTGTAATTAAAAAGCCCTAGGTTGAAATTCAGGATTTCTTTTAATTAGATGTCGAATTGATGTCTGATTTGATCCATCTTTGGGTAATAGGCTCCCTAGGATATGAGTAAACCAATTTTGCGATAGAGTTTATGTTTTTCCCTTCGGGACTTAGGATTGCCTTTTTGGGCGACTTTTTGGATTCCGAAATAATAGTCTATCAATATGGATGTCCACAAACTCACATTTTAACATAGGATCTATATTTGAACAATTGGGATCGATCGGAGGCTCTACGAAAGGAAAGAGTGTCACACCCAAACCCAACCTTGGACGTAACATGCATCTGATGCTATTAACAACATCGTAAGCATCTTATAATACATTTAAAAAGTTATTCCAATTCGTGATCTATTAATAACAAGTCATATAAAGTTTAAACATGAACATGCTCAACTTAATAAAATCAGCAGAAGTCTAATATAGATATCATAAACATAGCAAAGCCTCAGCAAGTAATACAATACTTTAAACATCTACCCTAAATCTTACAACTATCTATGGATCTTCAAAGATAAACAAATGTATATCTATCTTCAAGACGCAACCTGAAACTAAAATAAATAGATATATAAAGATAGGGTAGGGTTCCACAAACAAGCATGTGGCCTCACCAAGTGATCCAAAAAGTACCAAGTTCTCCTATCCGGTATGCGTATCACGAACCTGCTATTCTACGTTATCTGACAAACCATAAAAAACAACAATGGTATGCTGAGTATTGGGTACTCAGTGAGTGTGTAAGTGGAAATATTTAACATAACCAAAATAAGATAATAAATTCAATAGAAACAGTATTAATGAAAACAATTTGAAATCTAAAGTTAGAGTATGATATCAAACTTAGTAAAATTCAACAAAGCAACTAATAATGAAAGATACATAAAGTTAAACTCATTAAACTCTTACCATATTAAGTCTTTCACTTACAAACCCAAAATCATCAACAAACTAACTTATGGGCAACCAAAGAATAGGCAACAACCATTTGATACAACAAGGATTTATTATACGGAGGTCCATCATCCTCAGGACTAACAAAAAAATACTCATAAGTGATACATTAGGATCCATAACGGCTAATCGTCCTCTGGACTGACACAACAATACTCACAAGTGATACGTTAGGATACATAATGGCTAATCAAGCGCATCTTCTTCATATAGGCCCAAACACAAACAAGTATAAGTCATGACATGTTAGTCGAATTCACTTCTCAAGTCATCTTCTCAGTAATAGGGATATTTCAATTCTTAGATCATTTTAGAAACATTGTTCAAACAACTTGTTCAACTTCAATTCAAAAAAGATCATTCAATGGAGAAACATGTTTAAACCTTTAACTTTTAGAAAATACTTTCAATCATCCCAAAATGGGGCAAAATAAGTTCAATCAAAGTAGTATGTTACATAAAATATTCAATATGAGCTTGAACCTACACACGCATGACCTTGTCTAAAAATCACCTTCAAACTAAAAATAAGTTCAATGAAGAATAACCACCAAACAAGGGTTGTACGTGTACAAAACAATCAAAGAAGATTTTTTTAAATCTAGACATACCACAATTTCTGCTCAAATGTATTCCTCCAAGTTCAACAATCATTCTACAATTAATTAGGATGATAAAGATTAGAACTTTAAATATTTTTCCTAGAATTCCCACCGTTTTTGAAAACTAGGGGTTTTAATTCAATATTCATGTTCACCATTTCATAAGATTTACCCATGGATTCTAATCACTTGTAATATCCCACACTAGTCCCAATCCCAGTGGTGCTTGGTCAAAGATCCAGTAGTCCATTAATTAAACACCACTAGAGTCAAAGATCTTTCCTTTATTGAGATTTCCCCAAAAGCCATCTTCAATTGTTCTTCCTTTGATTCACAAGAATCTATGGATTGGAATGATAATATAGTGTTAATCCTTATTGAGAATTTCAACAAAAACTCATTCTTATACAATTTCAGCAAAGTTGGGAATGCTACGCAACATATGCGGTCGCATTCTGAGTTTGTGGCCACATTCTGGTCACATACGGGAACTAGAAACACTGGAAAATCAGCCTGAAATGCGAAGTGAATATGCTTCCCCGCATTCGGAGTATACGGTTACGTACTGAGTCTGCGGCCGCATTCTGGTTGCTTTCTAACCAGTGTCTTAGACAGGCTTCGGTAAAACAAGCATAACTCTTTTCTCATAGCTTCGATAGAGCTCCACGTTCTATAGTCAGGACTACCGAAAACTTAGTTGATTCTATTGAATCTTACGCACCGCACTATTCGTGTTGATCTTAAAACAACTATTTTCACCTAAACTCACCTCGATAGGACTTCATATGTATAAACCAAGTGACACACTGGGTGGGGCCATGGGTACAAGAAAGTCTGCTGGTAGGAATTCCTCAGGGCGTATTACGCTTAAGCGATTCCCGTATTAGCTAATCAACTCGACTTCTGACAAAAAGAGGAAGAGAAGCCCTCTTGAGTAAGTGTCCTATTAATACTCATTTAATTAATTCACACCTAATCCGAATTTACGAATATTACATTATCCCCCTCTCAATATCATTCGTCCTTGAATGAGAGTCATGACCTAAGATTTTCACTAAACCTCAACTATTCAATTTTTTTGCTAGAGTTCCTTAGTATTGCAAGTTGTATTAAAATGAAACTCAGTTAATACTCTAACAGTAACCATATGGTCCTCTACAAGGACTCCCCACAACTGCACCAACAAGCCTACGCATGAAATAAGGAATGAGTTAAGGTATTACGGCCTGAGTGTCATTAACGAAAACTAGAGGGTAACTTCATCCCATTGAGACCATCTTACGAGCCTTAAGATAAGAAATAAATCTAATCCGAGGCAAATCTATGTATTTCCATTCCATTCAATAACAGATTCATCAAGAAATTAAAGCCTAACTATTATGGATCAGCAAGCCAGAGTTTCATAATGCTTGGAAAGTCAGTCCATCCCCATAATCACATAAAACACCATCTTTAATTCAAACAAATCAACATTAGTCTCACGACTTCTAGCTACACTACACATCTTCCATATATCCAAGAAGAATTAACAGAAATACTAGCAGGGGTATTCACAAAAGAAGGGTCCTGACAATTGTTCGGGTTCCACACTAAAATTCAAGGACCAATTATGGAGTTACATAAGAAAGATTCGGAACAGGATTGATCAACGAATATGCCACAAGAGAACAAATAGTTATAATACATGTGACCACAACATTTGAGGCTTTAGCCACCTCCATACAAGCCAAATCATGAAGTCAAGCTCTATTTGTACTAAACGATCACAAAAAGATGAGGACACAACTAACATCCAAATAAGAATAACATAGTCCTTAGGGGGATCCTAACATCTAGAACATTCAAGTCTCAACGCGAAGTAAGGGGGTTTCTTCCTTTAGCACACTTTCCCAAGAGTTAGATAAACAAAAGGTTTAACACGTATATGTTATGACAAGAGGGTGCACAATATATCAGTCAAGATAATCTACTCCGACAATAAGGCTAATTCCACAACATATGATTCAAGTCTAACTTACCTTACTTCCCGCTTTCATTAAATTTGGAAAGAACAAGCTGTTACACCTCGTAGTTTTAAGGCGATAATTAAGAACTTCATTAAGGAAGCAAGATTCGAATATTGGATATAAAGTATAATTACAAATGCTAATAAGGGAATTAGTATACAAAAGGATATGATTCCGGAATAATTTTGGCTACTATGAATATGACGATGGAAACTTATAATAATAGTTGTATATGTTCTAATGGGATTATGGTTTAGTCGTATTATAAAAAAAATTAGGACATTGAGAATACAAGGTCTTATGAAAATTTCAAGATTTAAAAAGAAGGGGTAGCCAAGACTAATAAATTGTGGGAATTGGACTATGTTGCAAAAACTAATTTTTAGCACTTAAAACTCCCCACCTCCCTACATTTCATTTCAAAACACACTCCCTCACTTCTCTCTTCCCCTCAATGAGAACCCTCCCCCCATTTCCATAAGCACATTGAATATTTTATTCACTCCTCTTCCAAGAACAAGTCTTCTACAAAATTCTAAGAAGTTGTAAAATTCCAAGCAGTGTAGTCACGCCACTGCTGGACCAATTTTAGACCAGGATTTCAGTTCTTAGAGATGAGTTTTTGGAAGAAAAACATAGTCCTTCGATCATATATTTGATAAGGTTGCACAAGGAAGACTCCACTAGACACAACTCTACACAATAGAAAAATCCTAGGACACATCTAAACGTAGGCTCTAATACCAAGCTTGTCACGCCCAAAACCCGACCTTGGATGTAACAGGCATCTGATGATATAAAAAACACCAGAAGAAACTTATAAGACATTTAAACAGTCATTCCAATCCATTATCTATTTATAACAAGTCGTATAAAGTTTAAACATGAACATGCTCAACTTAATGAAATCAGCAGAAGTCTAATATAGATATTAAATCATAAAATGTAGAAATGCCTCAGCAAGTGATATGAGAGTTTAAACATCTAACCAAAATTTGACAATTATCTATGGAGTTTCTAAGATAAAAAAAATGAGTATCTAACTTCGGGACGCACCCCGGAATCTAAATGTAACACCTCGTACCTTTGGGCTAAGGTTTGACCAATATGATGAGAACATAATAAAACCAATATGAGGAATTTAGGAAGTGTTTTGAAAATTAAACAAGTTATAATAATAGTCTTTGGACAAAGTATAGTCGGAAGCTACTCTACGTGTATGTTTTATGTGATTTTGTACAAGGTCTCACTTCAAGCGAGTATTAAGACATTTATATAAGGAAATTGAGAAACCATCCTTCATGATAGGTGTATTCCTTTACATACCTTTCTAACCATATATAGGAGAGGTCAAACAAAGTTATATACAAAATTTTATCCTCAATTTACTAAACATTGCATAGTCTGCGTGAAGAGCTGCATGAAATGACCTTCTGGTGTGCGATCGTGCACCAGAGGCAGTGTTACTTCCCTTTTTGCACGGTAAGTTGTGCGAAGAGGACTTCAGGTGTGCAACCGTGCACCACTGCAAAAAAATACATTTTAAAAGCCCTACATTGTTCCCTAACAACACCTAGCCCCGAAATATCACCATAAAGTTAGAGAGAAACAAGTCCCAAGCCTCAAGAACCATACAAAGTAAGTTCCCCAATGATTCTAGCATGAATTCAAGTTCTTAGTACCCTCCTAAGTTGATTAAAACCTTTCTAATCCATAGAAATACGATTGAAACGTTATTATCCGACGAGGAGCCCTAGATTTTGAATTCAATCCTCTTGAATATCAAAAATGTATTATTCATCCCCTATTTTATTATATTACTGGATTAATGATTATAAATTATATATTCTTTAGATAAGCTAATGAGTTCGATAAAAAAATATATGAACTATTGTATGGGGTTAATTGTTGACTTATGTTTGTTGTTATCTTATGGCTGACGAAGTATAGTGATAATTACATCTAATTGAGATTGAAGAATCACATAGAAGTAATAAAATGGGAAGCGGGTGAAGAAAACCCTATTAATGGAAGTTGTGGAGCTTTATGCGCACCAAGTGTTTGATAAAATGCCTAAATGGCCAAAACATGAGAATTGTTGCTAATGTTTATTCTATTGACATATATATATAGATAAAGTTGAAAAATAGTGACAAACATTGTATTACGCTCAAGAGCAAGAGGTTAATATATGTGAAGCTAACTATCTTCGTTTGGGAATGTTGATAATTCTCCCAACAACACGTTCTTTATTTACTATCACAAATTGCCTCAGAACATAGTTATGTCTTAGTTTCATGAATACTTATGGAACTTCTATTCTCTAGTTTCGTAATTCGTTCATGATCTTTATTTTGAATATTGTGAACTCAGAATGTAATCAGTATAGACTCATGTTTGTTACCCATGAGTCTCAGTCTAGAAACTCAGCAGGTCTAAAAATAGTTAAGGCTTCAGGTCTCATACTCAGTTCATGAATACATGTCTCAGTTCAGTGATATTCATTGTCCTAGTAATCTTAGTACCTTAATAATAATTAATGAATAGTGAACATATGTGATTTCTCAAGCGCATAGGTCTCATGTATACGTATACCTGACCAAGGCCATACTGACACACTTACATGGCCAAGGCCATAGTTGTGCACTTATTATAGGGCCAACGCCCCACATATATACACTTGGCAAAGGCCACAGATTGACACACTTACTTGGGTAAGTCCGTAGTTTGTGCACCTATTATTGGTCTAAGGCCCCACATATAATACAGTTAAACATGTGTTTCATGCAGAACACTAATAACTTCACTTTTCTTGCTCATTTGAATTAGTTCATAAATAGATGTCTTAATTCAGTGATATTCATTATCCTAGTAATATTAGTTCCTTAATAATAATTAATGAAGAGTGAACATATATGATTGCTCAAGTGCATAAGTCTCATGTATACGTATACCTGACCAAGGCCATAGACTGGCGCACTTACATGGCCAAGGTCATAGTTGTGCACTTATTATAGGGCCAACACCCCACATATGTACACTTGGCGAAGGCCACAGACTGACACACTTACTTGAGTAAGGCTATAGTTTGTACACCTATTATTGGTCTAAGGCCCCACATATAATACAATTAAACTTTGTTTCATAATGCAGAACACTCATAACTTCACTTCTCTTGCTCATTTCAATTATCATTTACAATTCCAGTTTTACTATTTATTACTTATTTATTTGGGATGCCTTTTTCCCGCGCATCCCGCTTACATGTATTTGTTTCAGTTGCTTAACATACCAGTTCAATTCAAATATGTTGATGTCCCTTTTTCCCATGGCCTGCATCACGCGATGTAGGTAATAATTTACAGGTTGACGATTATTCTTGCTAGGAGTCATGTATTAGCTGAGTTGGTAAACCTATTATTTCAAGGCCATACATTTATTTTGTAGTCTTTATAGTTATTTCAGATAGTTAGACATGTCGGGTACATTTATATACTTCAGACATATTTTGAATTTATAATTTATCAGTTAGACTTTTCAGTACCTAAACATGTTTATTAGTTATATTCCACATTTAGTATACCACTTGTTGAATTAGCCAGCCAGTTGATTCGCTCGGTCACATATAGTTAGGCACCAAGTGTCGTGTTACATCCAGTCCATGGTTCGAGACATGACATAAAATAAATAGACAAATAAAGATAGGGTAATTTCCCATGAACAACCATGTGGGCTCACCAAGTGATTCAGAAAGTAGCAATTTCTCCTTTTTGGTATGCATATCACGCACCTGCTCTTCTACGTTATCTGACACACCATATAAACAACAATAGTATAATGAGTACTGGGTACTTAGTGAGTGTCTAAGGAGCAATAGTTAACAAAACCAAAATAATATAGTAAATTCAATAAAAACAATATTAATGAAAGAAATTAGAAATCCAAAATTAGAGTATGATATAAAGCTTGGTAAAATTCAACAAAAGCAACCAATAATGAAGGATACATCAAGTAAAATCGTTAAGTATTTACCATATTAAGTCTTTCACATAAGAATTTGAATCATCAACAAGCCAACTTATGGGCAACACGATAATTAACATATGCCAACTCATGGGCGAACAACCATTTGATACACCAGGAATTTTCTCACGGAGGTTGATCGTCCTCTGGACTAGCACATCAATAGATATAGTGGGCTACATGTCTCGTAGGTCAATCGTCCTCTGAACTAATACAAAAATACTCACAAGTGATACGTTAGGATCCATAACGTCTAATCGTCCTCTAGACTAGCACAAATTTCCCATACATGCCCAAACACAAACAAGTACAAGTTATTTCATGTTAGCCGAATTCACTTCTGAAGTCATCTTCTCAGTAATAGAGGTATTTCAATTCTTAGATCAATTTAGAAACGTTGTTCAAAGGACTTCTTCAATTTCAATTTCAAGAAAGCTCATTCAATGGTGAATTTATGTTTAAACCTTTAACTTTTAGAAAATACTTTCAATCATCCCAAATGGGGCAAAACAAGTTCAATCAAAGTAGTATATTATGTAAAAGGTTCGATGCGGGCTTGACCCTAAACAAGCATGACCTTGTCTAAAAATCATCTTCAAACTAAAAATAAGTTCAATGAAGAACAACCACCAAACAAGGGTTTTACGTGTACAAAATAATCAAAGAAGATTTTTTAAATCTGGACATACCACAATTCCTGCTCAAATGTATTCCTCCAAGTTCAACAATCATTCTACAATTAATTAGGATGATAAAGATTGGAACTTTAAATATTTGTCCTAGAATTCCCACCGTTTTTTAAAACTAGGGGTTTTAAGTCCATATTCATGTTCATCCTTTCATAAGATTTACCCATGGATTCTAATCACTTGTAGTATCTCACACTAGTCCCAATCCATTGGTTAAAAACCATTAGAGGTCAAAGATCTTACCTTTATTGAGATTCCCCAAAAAGCCCTCTTCAATTGTTCATCCTTTGATTCTCAATAATCTATGGATTGGAATGATAATTTATTGTTAATCTTTGTTATTTTGATGACATTTAATCATAGGATGGTTAGGAACTCACCTTATAGGGTTTGAAGAAGTTATAGGGCCTTTTCTCCTAAAAAAGCCATCCAATAATGAAGTGGGATTGAAACTTTCAACAAAAACTCATTCTTATACACTTTCAGCGAAGTTAGGAATGCTACGCAGCATTTGTAGTTGCATTCTGAGTTTGCGGCCGCATTATGGTTGCATACGCGAACCAGAAACACTAAAAAATGGTCTGAAATACGGAGTGAGTATGCTGCACCGCATTCTGAGAATGCAGTCGCATACTGAGTTGTAGCTGCATTGTATTCACTTTTCAGACGGTGTTCGCAGATATACTTTGGTAAAATAGGCATAACTCTTAAAAGATAAAAGTTTCAAAGGGCCACAACTTTTATCTTTTAAGTTTTCTCAAATTCCGAATGAATCGTTATGTAAACAGGTTGATAGTCAGGACTACCAAAAAATTAGTTAATTCTATCGAATCTTACGCATCCCACTATTCGTGTTGATCTTAAAATAACTATGTTCACTGAAACTCACCTCGATAGGAATTCATATGTCTAAAGTGAGGATCCTATTAACTCTCATTTAATCCCATTCATACCTAATTTGTATTTACGGAGTATTACAAAGACATTATTGTGAGTGTCAGACTCCAAAACAAGCATGTTGAGACCTTACTTTACTCTATTTAAAGCATGAGGTTGTTCTTGATGAATTAATGAAAAGGGGGTAATGAGGAATAAATGGTGCTCCCATAAGTGTGAGGTGACGAGCACCCATATTAGGTACCAATGAAATTATTTTGGGAGCAAGTTTGTAGAGTCATTTAAACTTGGGTGGCATACTTTATTTGTGATCGAAAAGTCTCAGGTGAGTTTCAGATGTGACCTCTATCATACATTTATAATATTAAAGTTTTGATTTTACCCTTGTCTGGTCAATTTGAGGGTCATGTATTCGATTTTTTTAAAAGGTTGGTGTTACACCCCGTAGTTCTAGAACATGTGTTTACGAGAATAGACATGAGAGCACAAGACTTATAAATTTGAACGAAAGAAAGAATTGTTTTCCAAAGGGAAAAGTCTTTCAAACCTCGGGAAAGATTAATGTTTGTAAATTGAGACTTGTAAAAATTTATCGGAATTATGAAAATGTCGGGAAACGAAGTGTATGGACGAATGGGAGGGTGACATGTGTCACCCCCCTACTTAAGCTTGGACGAAATTGACATGGAATTGGTCAAGTCTTGAACAAGCCAAGGCTTGACATTATTGACTTAGTCAACTAGCCAACTTGACATTAGATCTTTTAACCCCAATGAATCTAGGCCAGACAAGTGTTCTAATCTTGACCATTGGAAGTAGTATATCATCACACTAGTAGCAAGACAAGTCTTACACTTAGAGATTTTTTTGCAAAACTTTAGGTGCTCATAGTGTTGCTCTCGGCTTTGTGCATGATTGAACAAGAAAATTTTCCGTTTGTGGTTCAATAATCTCAATACATTAAACCAAGGTTCCTAAGGGTATTGTAAGAATATCTCAATAGAAAGATCCCGGAAAAACTACGTTTTCACTTTAGTCGTAAGATGAAAACCTAAGGTGTTCTTCAACTTTGAAGTTGGAACTTGAAGAAGAGTCCTTCATGAGCTTCTAAGGAGTGCTTGGAGCTGATTGGAACGTAAGGAGAGGAGCTAAAAGTTGCTAGGATCGACTTTGACGCTTGGATATTATTAGGGCTTATTGAGGTAAAATCTTCATCTTCTTAATGTGATTAAAGATTACATGTTATTGTAGTTAAGAAATGAGCATGTGATATATAAATTGAAGTTTGAAAAGATTTGGATCATGTCGACATGTTAAAATCGAAAATGGACAAGTTAGCCATTTATGTTGTAATCAATTTGGTCGATAGTTACAATCGTCGCATGTTAAGGAAGAAAAGATTTATAGTTGTTGTAATTGTTATTATGTATATAACATGTTGGAATAACAAATTGGATTGAAAAAGGAATTGAAAGAAAATTGATAATTGTTGTGACAATGGTAACCGAATATGGCTTGGAAATATTGGACAGTTTTATATTGATTGTGGGGAAAAAATTTACACGTCCTATTAGGCGTGTAATCCCATTTGTATTGCTGAATTGTTGGGCCTTAAATGTGGCGTTTGGTTATTGATTTTCGGGCCTTGAAAAAGGTGGAAAAGTACGTAGAAACAAAGGAAGTGCTGCCCAATTTTCTGTAGAATTAGAGACCCAGCACTTAGTAATATTCCACGTTGATAAGCTAGGAGTTGATGGAAATGTTATGATTATTACAGGTTGAAGTGCTACGTATAGTGTATTCTACTTGAAGGGTGGAATAACTATCAAGGTTGAAGTACTTTGGAGCATTTTGCAACTTGTCGATAGTCGTCGCGAGGTATGTGAACCTCTTCCTTCTTTTGGCATGATCCTACGTATGAAATAGCCATGTGATATTATTTCATGATTCCTTCTACTCTTAGAAGTTAAGAAGTATCCACATTGTTGATTCTAAGTTAAAGATATGTTTAAATTATTCTAAGTCCTTACCAAGTCTTATGAGAGATGTTGGTAAGAATAGTTAGGAAGTTATGAGGTTTGATTTAAAGCTATGTGCCTTGATTTATTTAAAGTAAGTAAGTTGATTTTATATTTGAAAATGACTTGAATTTATAATTGAAAAGGGACTTGTTTTTATAAGTGAAAGTTATATGAGTTTAAAGAGGATAAGTTACTTGGTTTTGGAAGCATATGAAACTTTATTTTTCAAGTTATGGGACTTGATTTCTAAAGTATAGATGACATGATTTTACATGTATAAGTGACATGATTTTAAAGAGTATATGATACGAGATTTAGTTTTGGTGTAGCAGCTATATTTCGATTCATTTAAGACTATAGGCCTTGATTTTATAAGTGGAAATGACTTGATTTAAAAAGTATGGCTTCTTAATTTATTTCAAAAGTTAAGAAGATTGATTTCAAAAGAGTATGTGACGTGAGTTTTAAAAAGAAAGGAGTTTTATGATTCTTTTTAAGTATGTATGTACGTAATACATTTGGGTTTAGTTTCCCCAATGTGATAAGAAATAAAAGTGCCTAAAGTTCTCTAAAATGAAAGGTTGTTATAATAGCTTTATGGGCAGTTGTTATAACGACTTAAGAAGAAGTAAAAGGGTGGTTTAAAATGTTATGTAAGGAAAATCACACCGAGCCCCACAGGCGGGCCGGATTATGCTACATGATTCCACAGTACACCGAGCCCCACAGGCGGGCCGGATTATGCTACATGATTCCACAGTACACCGAGCCCCACAGGCGGGTCGGATTATGCTACATGATTCCACAGTACACCGAGCCCCACAGGCGGGCCGGATTATGCCACATGATTCATCAGTACACCGTATCCCGCAAATGGGCCGGATTACGTTATCACGTATGGATAATCAAAGTAAGCTCTCAAATAAGAAGTCCCTCCATAAAGGGCCGAATTATGTTATGTAAGATATGTAAGTTATGTGGAAAAACTTGATCAAACTCTTAAGTATGTATGTAAGAATATGATGTTAATTCTTATTGAAAGAAGGAAAAGAACGGTTAATGTACGATTGATTTCATGAGTTAAAATGGCACGGTAGGATCTGGTATTTCATTTTTATACTTGCCCTTGTCATTCTTTTATACAGTTATGTTTGGTTACTGTTGTCACGACCCGACCTCGGGCCCGCGACTGGTGCCTTACCCCGGGCACCCTAGTGATAATACATCAGAGAAAAACCAGCGGAAATAAAAACTTAAACATGAAACAAGATATACGATAATAAAACAGGCTAACCAAAACGGTCACCTTTCTGTATATATACATAAAACCCGAACAATTATATCCTTTTACAAACGCTGCCCACAACAGTACTACATACCTCTAAGAATGTAACCACAACTATGACGGGACAGGGCCCCGCCATACCTCTGAATGTACAAGTACCTACAATGACAGGGGACTATACAAAAGATAAGCCTCTGGAGAAACGGAGCTACCCAAAATGCTGAACTGTGATCCTATGAGCGAGGATCAACAACCGGTGTACCTCTACCTGCGGTATGAACGCAGCCGGGCGAGGTCGAGACAACAGTACCAAGTATGTGAAACTGAAAATACTGTAAATGAAATCATAATAGTCTAAATAAAGCAGGAGACATGTATGATAACCAAACTACAGTACACAACATATAAGCGGTCATGTCAAGTCAGGGACTCACGCCCTCAAAGTCATCACTCATGCCCGTGGAATTCCTTCCTCACTGCCGGCAGTCTATGACATCAATCATACTCATGTGACGTGCCCGTGGCATCCTACCTCACTGTCGGCGTACACACATACAATATATATATATAAAATATGCGGCCGCATGCCTCGGAATCCCTCATCGGTGTAGCATGGCCATAACGTGCCCTCGGCATCCCTCATCGTAGGTGCAGGTCTTCATGGGGAGCTAGTCCATGGAATAATAATCGTATATATCATGCCCCCGGAATCCCTCATCGGTGTAGACATGTCTTCATGGGGAGCTAGCCCATGGAATAATAGCAATGGTCACATGCCCCCGGAATCCATCATCGGTGTAGACATGCCCATGTGACAATAATAATATACCGGGAGTTTAACCCGCTGCATGGCCGCATGCCCCCGGAATCCCTCATCGGTGTAGATATGTCCATGTGATAATAACAATGGAAGCATACCCGTGGAATCCTCCGTCACTGCCGGTACGTCCAACAAATTCACAACAAGTCAGTCGACCCTTCAACCGAGAGGCGCGGTAACATAGTAATACCACCAAAGGCTATCACAACTAGCATAGGCAAATTTAACACATTCTTAGGCTTTCATTAACATGTAAATAGATTCACCATCTATATAACTCAAGTACTTCCATTTTATGCCAACAATCCGAATTTTAACCCTAAAGTACTACATACATTAAAATCTTTCAAAAGATCCATTTCTTTTACAAAGGGTCACACGATACCCGTAGTATCAAAATAGAGTGACTATCATTTTAAGTAAACCAAAACAATTTTCCATACCTTCTTTTTGAATACACCAAGATAATACCGTGCCTTCTTTTTAAATCAAAAACACTTCAATTCTTCAAGTCTCTCTCCTTTATAAATCAAGTTCCTTACTTAGGTAATTTAAGAAAACAATACTTGTTTATAATGATTCTTATTAAAGTAGCCATGATCTATAAAATGTAATACAATTTTGTCTTATCTTAGCTTCTATGCAGATGGAAGATTCTACTTGTTTTAATATAATTAATTGTCGTTACTTTTTCCTTTATTAACGCTGCAATGGCTTGTTCGATACTTATTCCCATTTTCCGAAATCAATATAACTTATTCCTTTTCCTTTTCTTTAGACACAGTACTCATTTCTCACGAATGAGGTTTCACCATTTTTTTTAACACAATTAAAGTTCTTCACATTTCATATCAAGTCAATTTAAGTCAAGTCTCTTATCTTTTTAAAACCAATAAACCACTCTTTTACCTACATAAAGTCGTTATAATTAACTTCCCATTAAACCATTATAACACTTTATGTTTTAAACCAACCAAATTCGTTTAACACACGTACGTCTACCGTACTACATAGTTTACAAAAATCATGCTAGAAAGGATAGGAAGAGGTTCACATACCTCGCGACGATTATCGACAATTAGCAAAACGCTCCAAAGTACTATAACGCGCTAGCCTTTTCCACCCTTCAAGTAGAATACGCTACTCGTAGTACTTCAACCTATAATGGCCATGAAACGTCTATTAACTTCTAGATCCCTTCGTAGAATATTTCTAAGTACAAGGTTCCCTATTCTACGGAAAATTCAAAGACTCTCCCGTTTCTACTCAATTCTCCACTTTTTTCAAGGCCCGATAATAGTAACCAACATGCCATAAATAAGGCGCAATAATTTCGAAATTTAAAGAAGGGGATCACACGCCCAAACGGAACACGATTAACAATCTCTCCTTAATAACAACAATAATTAAAGAAGGGATAACACGCCCAAACGGAACGCGATTAACAATCTCTCCTTAATAACAACAATAATTAAAGAAGGGGATAACACGCCCAAATGGAACGCGATTAACAATCTCTCCTTAATAACAACAATAATTAAAGAAGGGGATAACACGCCCAAACGGAATACGATTAACAATCTCTCCTCAATAACAACAATCATTAAAGAAGGGGATCACACGCCCAAACGGAACGCGATTTAACAATCTTCCCCTTAACAACAATGTAAATGCAGTCCAAATTAAATACGGTCCAAAGTAAATACGGTCCAAAGTAAATACAGTCCTTAAGTTGGGGTCTTTGGCCAACTTTTACAATTTTACTTATCCAATTACTTCATTAGTCTTCCAACTTATATTCCAATCTTTATATAAGTTATAGTTTCTTTGTTGTTATCTTCTTTAGCAAGTAATGGATGCATTTTTACCATTTTAATGGCTAATATGCCAATTCTCCTTTTAACATCTTAACAAGGTCCAAATCTTTCCTTATACCTCATAGTTCATAATATACTTCCAATATATGTATAATATCCAATATACATAATAATCAACTTCACAAAGAGGTTAAGGTTCATTACCTCAATTTAGCCCAAAAATATCCAAGAACTTAAAGTCGTTCCAAGCAAGTTTTAGCTCCAAATATTTGTGTTCCAAATCACCACAATTCACCTTTAGAAGTTCCTAACCAACTTCTATTCAAGAATTAACTCCAAAAAGTGAAGAACACTAAGGCTCCATAATGGCATGCTCTCGGCCAAGGGGGTATTTTTGAGGCTAGGGGTGTGAAATCTTGTCTAACTCTTGGTTAATAATCTTCCTAATACATTAAGGAAGAACACTTATAAGTTTAAGAATTTTTGGACAACATTTGCTCAAGTAAAGGGGGGTTTGGACGAGAACAAGAAGGGAGGGAGAGAAAATATTTTCAAGTCTTGAAATGTTCTAAGTGTGGAAGATTTCATCAACTAGAGGTGTTTATATAGGACAACCAAGGGTTAGGATTGAAACATGTGTATGGTATAGATTGTTTGTGTAGGTTCCTTTCTCCACTTGTCCCAAAAATGTCATGCAAGACTTTTGGCCACTTGTCTTGCCCACTAGTCTTGAAAAACGTCTCACCCATGTCCAATTTGGGGTGACACATGTCGCCTTCCTATTGGTAAAAAATATTTCATCTCTCGGAAAAATTCCATAGTCGTAAAAATATTGAAAACGTAATATTTCCTTCACAAGGTTCGGAATATTTTCCGTCGGAAAACAATTCTTTCATTCTTACCCTAATTAGGGTTTAAACATTCGTACGTACGTCCTCACATACATACTCCGGAACTACGGGGTATAACATTCTTCCCCCCTTAGAAACATTCGTTCCGAATGTTCCTTCTAAGTCTCAAAACATACCTGTGTCGGTATAGTCTTCCCTCTTATACTTACGAAACCAATTATGCCACACATGACCATAATACAACATACGCGCGAAAACGCACATCCGAGCCAACGAAGAATCATCTCTAAAGCGTATAACAATACCATTAGCTCCACCCATGGTCCAAAGGATACTTTCTTCATATCTTTACTTATAAAAAGGACACTTCCATCTTCTTAACACATCGTCGCCTCTTTTCTTACTCGTCGTTCCCTCCTCGAACACCCGAACTCTTTCTAGTACACGTACCATACTTCCGTCATTGCTTCAGTTTCCAAAATCTTGGAGTTACTACCTCCAACCTTGGTCATCTTACCAGCCTCACATTCCTTTAAGGCCAATCCCGGCCTTCATGATCCGATTATGGTCGAACGCATCTACGAACTCGTACAATGGTTATCTAAACTTGGGCCTTGTACCCTCGTGACTCCATCACCTAGCGGGACCACCTCAAATTTACCTCACTTCATTCCGGGCTGCGGGTTGACCCACAATCTGGCCTCAACCCGACCCATTATCGCACCAAACTCTCTCGTTCCCCGATCCGGAATAATCTTACTAATTCACGTCATGAAAGCTACCACTTCTATCTCAAACTACCCATGGAATTATCACACAAATACTTCATGTATACTATGCACTCCGACAAAGACTAACCGTAAAATCTTTTACTCAAGACGGCCTTACATCTAAGGTCTCAACTGTTATAAATTCTAAGGTTCACAATTGTCTCATCCCCAGACTTACCCTTTTCACAAACCAGGCTTCTAAATCACATTTTAACACAAGTTATCCGAACATAACACTTAACACATCATCATATCATCAATACAAACTAGTCTCTAGAGGGTTAAGGATATACCTGAAAATCAAATAGGCGGTTCAAAGGACCGCTAAAATCGAACTTCCACCGCCACTCTGCTGTGGCTCACGGTATGAACATCCTGCCTAGCTATGGAAGGAGAAGAACCCGCATCGATCCGTAGTTTGTGCTATCCCACCGCCTCTGGTTGGGATCTCGCCAAATGGCCCTGTTGGCCGCAAGCATAACAAGCTGTCGAAATAGTACGACACTCCCCAAGATGGGGTCTACCACATCGACCACACCGAGGTAGAGGTGGCTTTCTCAGACTAACACCCCTACTTTCCCGAAAACCTGAACCTCGAGCCCCGACCGCTCCGAATCTCGAACGCCCCAAGATCGTGGTGGAGTACTCCGTACTGGCTGAGGCGCATAACTAGCCTACTATTGAGGCGGTCCGCCTCGAAAATTACCAAAGGACCCTGCTGTCTTGGCCCTCTTCTGTTGATCTTGGTTATTCCGTCGACCTCTACGCTCCTCACACCCAAGTGCATAAGCCTGCATGCGGGCAATATCCATGCCCGGCTGAAGAGCTACTCCCGTGCAACTCTCTGCTAAGTAGTCATCGAGCCCTCTGACATAACGGTGCACTCTATCCTCCATGGTTTCCACTAACGCAGGGACATACCGAGCCAACGAGTCAAACTCTACATTGTACTCCCGGACCGTGCGCCCGTTCTGCCTCAACACCAAAAATCTGTCGGCTCGTGCTCTCCTCATCTGTGGCGGCAAGAAATGGCTAAGAAATGCCTCGGAGAACTCGTCCCAAACAGCTGGAGGCGCATACTCCCCCCGGGACAGCTCCCATGAATCAAACCAGTCGACTGCAGTATCACGCAGCCGATGCGAACCTAAGACCACCGTCTCTGCCTCCAAAGACTTGATCACTCTCATGATCCGCTGTAACTGTGGGATAAACTCCTGAGGATCATCCTCAGGCCCCGACCCATAGAACTCTGGTGGGCTGCAACTCAAAAAGTCCCTAAGTCTCACGCCATCAACTCTGTGGTGGACTACGGGTACAACCGGAACTGCTGCCTCCCGTCTATCTTCCTGCCTAGCCACGACCCTGGCCAATAACTGGGCCATCTCCTTGTAGCCCATATCCTCCGCTCCAGGCTGTGTAACTAGAGGCTCAGGTATCGCGGTCTCAGTAGCCGCTGCTGCTGCCCCAAACTCAACTAGGGCTGGCGACGTCGTGGAACTCGCCGTCTGGGGTATCACCTCGGGTAAAGGATGGGCCTGGGCCATCGTGACCCTCTGTGTCCTTCAAGTAGCTCCCTCGGCTGCCTTGCCCTTCTGGGCCCGGGTTGCCTTGCGTGGAGGCATAACTGGTAAACAAAAGAAATTCGTCAGAGGGGTCCAACTTGTGACACAGCTCTAAGGCACGATCTCAGAGTGAGAAGAATGGAAACCAATCCTAAATATCCTGCAGCCTCCTGATTATTGATGTGGTGCACAACACACCGATAATCAAGACTCTACTAGACACGGTCTGTAGACACTTTTCGAAGACTAACCTGGCTCTGATACCACTTTTGTCACGACCCGACCTCGGGCCCGCGACTGGTGCCTTACCCCGGGCACCCTAGTGATAATACATCAGAGAAAAACCAGCGGAAATAAAAACTTAAACATGAAACAAGATATATGATAATAAAACAGGCTAACCAAAACGGTCAACTTTCTGTATATATACATAAAACCCGAACAGTTATATCCTTTTACAAACCCCGCCACAACAAGATTACAGGCACTCTAAGAATGTAACCACAACTATGACGGGACAGGGCCTCGCCATACCCCTGAATGTACAAGTACCTACAATGACAGGGGACTATACCAAAGATAAGCCTCCGGAGAAACGGAGCTTCCCAAAACGCTGAACTGTGATCCTATGAGCGAGGATCAACAACCGGTGTACCTACTGCGCATGAACGCAACCCCGAAGGAGGTCGATAACAGTACCAAGTATGTGAAATCAAAATATCAGAAATGAAATTATAATAGTCTAAATAAAGCAGGAGACATGTATGATAACCAAACTACAGTACACAACATATAAGCGGTCATGTCAAGTCAGGGACTCACGCCCTCAAAATCATCACTCATGCCCGTGGAATTCCTTCCTCACTGCCGGCAGTCTATGACATCAATCATACTCATGTGACGAGCCCGTGGCATCCTACCTCACTGTCGGTGTACACACATACAATATATATATATATATAATACGCGGCCGCATGCCCCGGAATCCCTCATCGGTGTAGCATGGCCATAACGTGCCCTCGGCATCCCTCATCGTAGGTGCAGGTCTTCATGGGGAGCTAGTCCATGAAATAATAATGGTATATACCATGCCCCCGGAATCCCTCATCGGTGTATACAAGTCTTCATGGGGAGCTAGCCCATGGAATAATAGCAATGGTCACATGCCCCCGTAATCCCTCATTGGTGTAGACATGCTCATGTGACAATAATAATATACCGGGAGTTTAACCCCCTGCATGGCCGCATGCCCCCGGAATCCCTCATCGGTGTAGACATGTCCATGTGATAATAACAATGGAAGCATACCCGTGGAATCCTCCGTCACTGCCGGTACGTCCAACAAATTCACAACAAGTCAGCCGGCCCTTCAACCGAGAGGCGCGGTAACATAGTAATACCACCAAAGGCTATCACAACTAGCATAGGCAAATTTAACATATTCTTAGACTTTCATTAACATGTAAATAGATTCACCATCTATATAACTCAAGTACTTCCATTTTATGCCAACAATCCGGGTTTTAACCCTAAGGTACTACGTACATTAAAATCTTTCAAAAGATCCATTTCTTTTACAAAGGTCACACGATACCCGTAATATCAAAATAGAGTGACTATCATTTTAAGTAAACCAAAACAATTTTCCATACCTTCTTTTTGAATACACCAAGATAATACCGTGCCTTCTTTTTAAATCAAAAACACTTCAATTCTTCAAGTCTCTCTCCTTTATAAATCAAGTTCCTTACTTAGGAAATTTAAGAAAACAATACTTGTTTATAATGATTCTTATTTAAAGTAGCCATGATCTATAAAATGTAATACAATTTTGTCTTATCTTAGCTTCTATGCAGATGGAAGATTCTACTTGTTTTAATATAATTAATTGTCGTTACTTTTTCCTTTATTAACGTTGCAATGGCTTTTTCGATACTTATTCCCATTTTCCGAAATCAATATAACTTATTCCTTTTCCTTTTCTTTAGACACAATACTCATTTCTCACGAATGAGGTTTCACCATTTTTTTAACACAATTAAAGTTCTTCACATTTCATATCAAGTCAATTTAAGTCAAGTCTCTTATCTTTTTAAAACCAATAAACCACTCTTTTACCTCATAAAGTAGTTATAATTAACTTCCCATTAAACCATTATAACACTTTATGTTTTAAACCAACCAAATTCGTTTAGCACACGTACGTCTACCGTACTACATAGTTTACAAAAATCATGCTAGAAAGGATAGGAAGAGGTTCACATACCTCGCGACGATTATCGACAATTAGCAAAACGCTCCAAAGTACTATAACCTTGCTAGCCTTTTCCACCCTTCAAGTAGAATACGCTACTCGTAGTATTTCAAACTATAATGGCCATGAAACGTCTATTAACTTCTAGATCCCTTCGTAGAATATTTCTAAGTACAAGGTTCCCTATTTTACGGAAAATTCGGCAGCACCTCCCCCGTTTCTACTCAATTCTCCACCTTTTTCAAGGCCCGATAATAGTAACCAACATGCCATAAATAAGGCGCAATAATTCCGAAATTTAAAGAAGGGGATCATACGCCCAAACGGAACGCGATTAACAATCTCTCCTTAATAACAACAATAATTAAAGAAGGGATAACACGCCCAAACGGAACGCGATTAACAATCTCTCCTTAATAACAACAATAATTAAAGAAGGGGATAACACGCCCAAATGGAACGCGATTAACAATCTCTCCTTAATAACAACAATAATTAAAGAAGGGGATAACACGCCCAAACGGAATGCGATTAACAATCTCTCCTCAATAACAACAATAATTAAAGAAGGGGATCACACGCCCAAACGGAACGCGATTTAACAATCTTCCCCTTAACAACAATGTAAATGCAGTCCAAATTAAATACGGTCCAAAGTAAATACGGTCCAAAGTAAATACAATCCTTAAGTTGGGGTCCTTGGCCAACTTTTACAATTTTACTTATCCAATTACTTCATTAGTCTTCCAACTTATATTCCAATCTTTATATAAGTTATAGTTTCTTTGTTGTTATCTTCTTTAGCAAGTAATGGATGCATTTTTACCATTTTAATGGCTAATATGCCAATTCTCCTTTTAACATCTTAACAAGGTCCAAATCTTTCCTTATACCTCATAGTTCATAATATACTTCCAATATATGTATAATATCCAATATACATAATAATCAACTTCACAAAGAGGTTAAGGTTCATTACCTCAATTTAGCCCAAAAATATCCAAGAACTTAAAGTCGTTCCAAGCAAGTTTTAGCTCCAAATCTTTGTGTTCCAAATCACCACAATTCACCTTTAGAAGTTCCTAACCAACTTCTATTCAAGAATTAACTCCAAAAAGTGAAGAACACTAAGGCTCCATAATGGCATGCTCTCGGCCAAGGGGGTATTTTTGAGGCTAGGGGTGTGAAATCTTGTCTAACTCTTGGTTAATAATCTTCCTAATACATTAAGGAAGAACACTTATAAGTTTAAGAATTTTTGGACAACATTTGCTCAAGTAAAGGGGGGTTTGGATGAGAACAAGAAGGGAGGGAGAGAAAATATTTTCAAGTCTTGAAATGTTCTAAGTGTGGAAGATTTCATCAACTAGAGGTGTTTATATAGGACAACCAAGGGTTAGGATTGAAATATGTGTATGGTATAGATTGTTTGTGTAGGTTCCTTTCTCCAGTTGTCCCACAAATGCCATGCAAGACTTTTGGCCACTTGTCTTGCCCACTAGTCTTGAAAAACGTCCCACCCATGTCCAATTTAGGTTGACACATGTCGCCTTCCTATTGGTCCAAAATATTTCATCTCTCGGAAAAATTCCATAGTCGTAAAAATATTGAAAACGTAATATTTCCTTCACAAGGTTCGGAATATTTTCCGTCGGAAAACAATTCTTTCATTCTTACCCTAATTAGGGTTTAAACATTCGTACGTATGTCCTCACATACATACTCCGGAACTACGGGGTATAACAATTGTACCTTATTTCCGTTCCATACTAGGTACCTGTTGTACTGACCCCCTTCGGGGGGCTGCATTCATGCCCGCAGGTGTTAGATGCACAGGTTGGTGATCCTTGCTCTTAGGATCTCTGTTCAGTCTTTGGGAAGAAGCTTCATTTACTCCGGAGGATTGTCTTTTGGTATGAGTCCCTGTTGTTGTAGATTTATGTACATTCAAGGGTATGGCGGGGCCCTGTCCCGTCACAGTGGTTATGTTAAAACTCTTAGAGGTCTGTAGTCATATATTGTGGGTCGCTTTGACAAAAAAGGGAGGTAACTGCTTTTGGTTTTACGTAGTTATATGTATACTTTTGGAAGGTGGTCTTATCGGCTAGCCTGTTATTTATTTATTTTGAGATGTATGTATGTTCCACTACTATTCTCTGATTTTTACCTGTAAAGGGTGCCCAAATAGGGCACCAGTCGCGGGCCCGGGGTCGGATCGTGACAGTTGGTCTACGAATGATCGGAGGCACTTCGCAAGGGCAATGCCTTAGATAATGGTTAGTTCATGGCACCTATTCATCTTTGAGGTAGGCTACAATTTTCCTTTTTAGTCTTTGATAGAAGCATATAATTTATTTAAATATTGAGGGGTATTGGGCATGATGGGGGTCCTACTTTGGTGGCTGTTATAAGTGCTTGGGTGGGTACCTGTGTTTAACTATTTTGAGGGATCATCCATAGGGTTGACCCTGACTGTTGTTATGTGGCTTTTCGCCTAATTGATATTATTTATGTTGGTTGTTGAAATTACTCATCACATATGACTTATAATATGAAAGATTGATTATGTGGAACTGTGTTGTTTTGATAATCATGAGGAATGTGTTAGTCATGTCTTGAACTTGATTACATCTCATACTTCTTGATTACTTGTGTTATTATGCATTCATACACTCATGTGATTATGATATTGCAACGGAGTGGTATGGAATGATTTTGGTCCGTTGAGACTTGGAAACAAATGTAATGATACTATTATGGGATGGTTTGAAATACTGAGATGATATTGATATGGCTCGACAAATAAGTCTGATGTTTTAGCCAGACCAATGGATCATTTCAGTTGGTTGTGAGTGGTATATGGATTTCGCGGGTCCTCCATGGGTCATTATTATATGGTAAAGTCCAATATAATGTCTATACCGATTGATTAATAGGTACCTTTGCATTCATGCATATCATTCATTAACATACATTATAATCATGAGACTTGTACTTGATTGTAATTGCTATTGTGATAAGATGCTTTTGTGTTAGGCTGTATTTTTTGTGATTCCGAGTTCGGTTAAGTGTTGAACCATACTTGCTATTTGAAAGTGTACTACGTGCTTAATCATATTGTGTAGGTTAGGGATACTTTTGTGTCAACTTGATATTTATTTTTATTACTTGTATTTCATCGTTGTCAGCCTATGATGCTTACAGGGATACGTTGTGTACTCATACTACACTTGTTGTATTCTTTTTGGATGCAAATATAGCTTCATTGACCAGTACCGGACATCATGACTGATATCCGATGCGGTGGTCTTGAGTATTCAGGGTGACACTGTGCATCCTTAGCATGCCCTGGATGATTCCTTCTTATTTCCCTATCTTTGTTTTGGTTATTATTAGATATTTAGACACTTCTTCCTTTTATGTATTAATGGCTCTTGTACTGACCATTCTTGATATTTTGGGATGTAATAAGTAAATTTCGGTATTGTATAACTATTTTTTTATATGACAAGACAATTATTTAGTAATTTGTTTTATTTCTGATTAACTTTATTGTTATACTTGTGTGATTTGGGAAGTGATTTGCCTACCGATGGGTAAAATGTATGTTCTACCACGTTGCCCGAATGGGGTCATAACAAAGTTGTTATCAAAGCTGTAGGTTAAGCAATCTCACGAGTACAAGAGAAATGTCTAGTAGAGTGTTGGAGATTAGTACAGATACGTATGTACTTATCTTTGAGAGGCTATGTGACATTTAGGAAACTTCACTTCTTTCATTCTTTTTGTGCTAGTTTGATCAAATTGATATTTGACATTGTTTTCTATTCTCTCATAGATGGTGAGAACTCGTGCACATATGTCTAGAAATGAGGCATCGACACCAACCCCTGTGGTATGCGGTCATGGTAGAGGTCGAGGACGAGGACGAGGTAGAGGTGGACCCTGAGTGGTAGCACATGTGAGAAGAGGAGTACAAAGAGCTGGCCTGGCTCATGCTAGATCTTTATCCCCTGAGTTGGAGATGGAACATCAGGATGATCAGTTTGAGGAGGAGCTGGAGCTAGGCAAAGGTCAGCCAGAGTTTATAGCCACACCTATCCTACATGATACTATGGCTCATATTTTGTGTTTTCTCGATTAATTTGCCAAGACGGGTGTTCTCCCAGCTACTCCGGATAGGTCATATACCTGAGTGAGAGGTCAGATTCTAGACTAGTGCCGCACACTGGGAGCACAACCAACTGTTTATTTGGCACACTAAATCAATAATATCCCAACACTTTTGTCCTGGGCCAGTGACTGGTGCTATTATGACCCTTGAGGAGAGGAAGATTTGAGAGCACTTGTCCAACATGAAGTCTCCTAGTTATTTATCCTGAAAAGGACATATATGAGTTCATAGTGAGTTGTCATGAGTGAATCCATACTTTGGGTATTATAGAGGTGCATGGAGTACATTTTGGTGCTCTTCAACTGGTGGGTGATTCAAAATAGTGGTGGAGGTCGTATATCGATTGTCGGCCAGCAAGCTCGCCTCCTTTGTCTTGGACTAGGTTTTATCAAGTTTTCCTTGAGACGTATGTTCTCATCAGTTTGAGAGTGAGCAAGAGAGATAAATAATCCATGTTGGAGCAGAGAGGAATGTTTGTTGTTGATTATGAGGCTTTATTCCATGCTTTGTCTCACTATGCAACACCATGTTATACCCCGTATTTCCAGAGTATGTACGTGTGGGAGTACGTACAAAAGTTTAGGCCTTAAGTTAGGCTAAGGACGAAATTTTGTGCACAACTACCAAAAAGAATCGTTTTTCGACGAAACGTTTTCGAAACTTTGCGAAGAGAAAAATACGGCTATGTCATTTATTATTTTTACGGATTTTTTCGAGAGATGAAATATTTTGGACCAACGAGAGGGCGACACTTGTCACCCTCAAGTTGGCGGATTTGTGGGCTTCATTTGGACGATTTCAAGGTCTTGGAGTAGGTAGGATATTTGTGATATTTTGTGTGGTAGTTGGATAAGGTACACATGGATGAATTCTCACCCTACACTTGCCTACCACTTGGCTTCATCTTGGCCATTGGTTGGCCTATAAATACCCCCCCTAACTTGAAGGTTTTCTTCATCCACAAATTGTCTTCCAAGTCTCAAAATTCCCTCCCCTCTCTTGTAGTGTTTCGTCCAACACCCTCTCCCCCTCTAGCCTAGTGGCTTCGGCCGAGAGCCTCCCCTTGGTAGAAAGTTGTCTTCCAAGTATAGTTACTATTCCTAAATACCCTAGCCCAAATCCCTTATAGTATTTAAGTAGAAGTTGTTAGAAACTTCTAAGGGTTGTTTGGAGTGGGTTGGAGCGCCCAGAGTAGGAGCTAAACGTTGCTCAGGATCGACATTTAAACTTGGATAATTATGGGCTTATCGAGGTAAATATCTTGTCCCCCTATTGTAATTAGAGTTTACATACTGTTGAAGTATAAGAATTAAGTATAAGTTATATACAAGGAAGGTATATAAGAAAGGAATTGAACTGTACTTACATAGAATTTGTATTCTGATGAGACTTGTGAAGTTTGTGGGTAGGGAAGTCTTTGCCCGATTTTCCGTAGAATCTTGTATCTAGATTTATTCTACAGAGTAGTCTAGACTTTGATAGACTTGTATAACCGGTATAGGTTGAAGTACTGCGAGTAGCGTGTTCTACTTGAAGGGTGGACAAGGCTAGCCGGGTTATAGCGGTGGAGCGTTTTGCTAATAGTCGATAATCGTCGCGAGGTATGTGATTCTTCCTATCCTCTTGAGCATGATATTTTAAAAGAATATATATAGTACGGTAGACGTACGTGTGTTAACTGAACGTAGTTTTACGGCAATGTCTTTTGACTTAAGCCTGAATAATAAGAATCTTGAAGTATTTCAAGATAATTAAGAACCGTTTTGAAAGAAGTAATACTTGGTTTTAAAAGCTTAAGAGTTATACTAGCTTTATGGGAAGTTAGGTATAACGACTTAAGAGAGATAAAAAGAATGGTTTATTGATCTTAAAAGATAAGAGACTTGACTTAATTGAATTAATATGAATTTTGTTAAAAAGTGTGAAACCTCATTCATGAGTAATGAGTACTTGGTTTTTAAAAGAATAATGTCTTACTGATTTCGGAAATCAGAATAAGTATCGAACAAACCACAGCAGCGCTAATAAAGGGAAATGTTTTGACTAATTAAGTATTATTAAAACCAGTAGAAACCTCCATCTGCATAGAAGCTAAGATGAGACAAAATGATATTACATTTCCTAGATCATGGCTGCTTTAATAAGATTGTTATAAACAAGAATAACCTACTCACACATAAGGCATATGTTTCTCAAATCGTTTTAAAGGAGAATTATATTATTAAGTGATTAAAACTATGAACTACGAAACCTTTCGAAAATGAGAAACTTGAGCATTTGAAATTAGGCAAACTTGAACGTTTGGAAAATAATGTTGTTACTTGATTTTACAAAAGGAAGTATTTTGGTTTACTTAAAAAGATAGTCACTCTATTTTTATACTACGGGTATTGTGTGACTTTTTGTGAAAGAAGCGGATCTTTTAAAGAGTTAATGTATGAAGTACTTTGGGGATAAAAACCCGAACTTGTTAACATAAAGTAGAAAGTACCTTGTGTGAATAACTTGATTGTGTTGTTTGTGATAGCCTTGTAATACTTTTTGTTGATTTGATAAGTAAACATGTTAGGATCTATGGGTGTTAGTATCTTGTGATGTTTGTGTAAAGGGTTTCCACTTGTTGTGCTTATGTTGTTAAGCAGTAAGCCCGTTGTCTTGTTATTATATCACCTACCCCGACTTGTTATCCGAGGCTTGCCACCCTTGATGCGGGTCTATCGGCCTATGCGATGCAATGCGACTATGCGAGTCTGGGAGTTCCGAATTGATCATTCCGGTGTTTTATCCGTCACGGGGATGCCCTATGCGGTCTGTGTGACTATGCGGTCTATGAGACTATGCGGACTGCAGGAGTCGAGGAGAATGCAGGGGTTAGCTACCGTCACGAGGAATACCTCATGCGGGTGCAGTGTGACTATGCGGTGCGGGAAGTCGAGATTAGGCGCATAATGATACTATGGGCGATTGGCCTTGCCCGATCATTCGCGGCCTAGAAAAGACCGGTTACATTATATCTACTTTGCTCTTGTTTATGTTGTGGCACTATGTGCGATTAGGCTAGTTGTCTTTGCAAATGTTTTTTAATACTTTGATTTTACTTGATGCTTTTGATTTCACATACTTGGTACTGTTATCGACCTACTTGAAGTGCGTTAAATGCGCGGTAAGTACACCGATCGTCGATCCTCGCTCTTAGGATCACGATTCGGCGTTTGGGAAGCTCCGTTTCTTGGAGGCTTATCTTTGGTATAGTCCCTGTTGTTGTAGGTGCTTACATTCGGGGTATGGCGGGCCTGTCCGTCATTTTGTTGTAAAACTCTTGAAGTGCTGTAGTCCTGTTGTAAAGTTGGGATGTAACTGTTCATTATTGAGATATTTATATACTTGCCGAAAGGCACTCTTTTATTGGATAAACTGTGTCTCTTTTACATTGATTTCATGTCTTGTTTTTATATTCCGCTGATTACTCTGATGTATGTCTACTTGGGTGCCCGGGTAAGGCACGATCCACGAGCAGGTTGGGTCGTGACAAAAGTGGTATCGAGCGA
Source organism: Przewalskia tangutica (assembly GCA_029844215.1). NCBI lineage: Eukaryota > Viridiplantae > Streptophyta > Magnoliopsida > Solanales > Solanaceae > Przewalskia > Przewalskia tangutica. Next base: position 115,882,178 of record CM056718.1, read on the forward strand.
TTAATCCTCGAAAAATGTCTACAGACCGTATCTAGTAGTGTCTTGATTATCGGTGTGTTGTGCACCACACCAATAATCAGGAGGCTATAGGATATTTAGGATTGGTTTCCATTCTTCTCACTCTGAGATCGTGCCTTAGAAAGGCGTGTTATAAGTTGGACCCTCTAATGTATTTCTTTCCACTTGCCGATTATGCCTCGCGTAAGGCAACCGAACTAGAAGGCAAGCGGCTAGGAGGCTGCGAGTAAACCTGAGAGGTTACTAGAGCCTGTGCCCAATCATCACCGAGGTGGTGCTTCATTCGGGGGATTCTGCGGCGTCGCGATCCAGCAGAGTCTAGCACAGCGACACGATTCCTCTGCGGCCATGATATTTGAACCTTCCACGACCCGATGGCGAAGTATGGATTGCAAAGAAGACGGCCTGTTTCTAGCTATGGATTTAGCAACCAGAGAGTCTGTTATGTATCGATTTATCGCGGGCCTTGATGAATATCTAAGGAAGGGTTGTGCAAGTAGCTCTTGATCGAGCATGAGCATGGCACGTATGAGCTTATGCACTGCAGTAGAAGCGTGGGATCGACGGGTTAACCAAGATCGGCGAAGAAGGGCGAGCAGCGAGGTCCTCTGATAACTTTGAGAGGACCTTCTCGGCCAGTTGGTTATGCGCCTCCGCCCGGTCTGAGTGGTTCTCCACGGGGTTCAAGATGTTAGGTATGTAGGAGTTGGTGAGCTCCAGGGTGCTAGTTCGCGGCTCACGTATGTTTGACCCGGCGGATTGATTTTCCTCAGTGTTCACAGTGTGGCAAACGTCATCCCGGGGAATGTCGTCTTTTTGTTGGTACTTTTTTTACCTGCGGCCGTCAGGGCCATGTGTCGAAAAGATGTCCTAGTAGGAGGACTCGGTCTACCAGATCAGTTGCGGAGTCAGTGGTTCGGAGAGGAAGGGGTGTTAGCCAGAGGAGGCCACCCCCACCTCGGTGTGGCCGTTGTGGTAGATGTCATTTTGGGGAGTGTCGTGCTTCTTCGACAACTTGTTATGCTTGCGGCCAGCAGGGCCATTTTGCGAGAATTTTTCCGACCAGAGGTGGCGCGGATGTAGAGACCCAGCCTTCAGGATCAGTGGCTAGTTCATCACCTTCCCTAGCTATGCGCCCAACAGGGCAGGTTTGACTAGAACGACAAAAGGGGAGTGAAGCAGTAGATACAAGTATATCCTTAACCGTCTAGAGATTAGTATGTGTGATAAGATGAGTATATTTTAAGTGTTATGTTCAGATAGTATTGTGTTAATTATGAGCTTTAGAATATTATACGTAGAGACCTTAGATGTGAGGTCATCTTGAGTAAAAGATTTATTTTATGTTTGACCCTTATCGGAGTGCATAGTACATGTGAGATATGTTTGTGTGATAAGTCCCTGTGTAGTGTAAAATGAAAGAGGGTAGTTGATCTAAGAAGACCACTAGGTTTTCGTGACTTGATTTTGAGATTGTTCCGGATCGGGGAACGAGAGTTTTGCGTGATAGCGGGTCGGGTGGCGGACCATGCGGGTCAACCGCGGCATGTGTGGTGGTGGGGTCGGTTTGGGGTGGTCGCTTTGTGATAAGTCACGAGGTGTTAGGCCCAAGTTTAGTTAACCAGCGTACGAGTTCGTGGATGCGTTCGACCAGTAGTCGGGCCGATGAGGTCAGCCCATCTTGTCTTTTAGTCAAGACCGTTTTCTCGGCAGAGGGTTATGCGAGATGTTATATCAGGAAGGTTTTAAGGCTGCACGAGGTGCCTACTTTCACCTTATGTCGAGCGGTGGAGCCAGTTACGGCTATTTTCTTTTTCTTTGGAAGTTTTACGAGCGAGGATAGGAGCAGGTGAGTCTCGATGTGCATTCACCGCCGGGCGGTGTTTTTGATTTCAGAGGTAGCTGTAAGGATTATTCGTCTCTTGGTTGAGTGTGTATTATAATAGCTACCATATCAGTATTCGGATGTCGCCTTATGACGCCTTGTAAGGGCGGAAGTGTAAGTTGTCGGTCGATTGGTTCGATGTTGGCAAGATTCGGATAGTTGGTTCATACTTGTTCCAGCAGACTGTGGATAGGGTGAAGCTTATCGGGAGAGGTTATTGGCGGCTCGAGTCAGCGAAGTCGTGCGGATAATCGGCGGCGGCTTGGAGTTGAGTTGCGGTGGGTCTTGAAGGTATCACCGGAAAGTGTGACGAGTTTTTGGAAAACGGAGGAAACTTAGCCTGAGGTACTTGGAGCGTTTCCAGATCCTTCGGAGGATAGGCCAAGTTGCCTATAGGTTAGCATTGTCGTCCGACTTAGGAGGCAGTACGCCCGTCCTTTCGTGTTGTTATGTTCGGGAAAGTATCGGAGATCCATCCAGAGTGTTCCCAGTTAATGATGACCAAGTTGGAGATAGTAACCCCGAGATTTTGGCGAAGCGATGAAAAAAATGTGGTAAGTTATGAGAAAGAGTTCGAGTGTATGCGAGAAGATGCGACGAGTACGAGAATAGAAGTGATCATTTCGTTTGTAAAGAGAAGGTGCGAAGGGAGTATATTTTAGACTTTGGGTGGGAGCTTTTGTGATGTTGGAGGTGATTCCTCGTGGACTTGGATTAAGTATTTGAGCGTGTGATATTTTATGGCCAGGTGTGGCGTGATTGTTTTTAAATAAGTATAGCGTGAAGACTATCTTTGGCGCATGTATGTTTTGAGGCTTAGAAGGAACATTCGGGACGAATGTTTCTAAGGAGGGGAGAATGTTATACCCCGTATTTCCAGAGTATGTACGTGTGGGAGTACGTACAAAAGTTTAGGCCTTAAGTTAGGCTAAGGACGAAATTTTGTGCACAACTACCAAAAAGAATCGTTTTTCGACGAAACGTTTTCCAAACTTTGCGAAGGGAAAAATACGGCTATGTCATTTATTATTTTTGCGGATTTTTCCGAGAGATGAAATATTTTGGACCAACGAGAGGGCGACACTTGTCACCCTCAAGTTGGCGGATTTGTGGGCTTCATTTGGACGATTTCAAGGTCTTGGAGTAGGTAGGATATTTGTGATATTTTGTGTGGTAGTTGGATAAGGTACACATGGATGAATTCTCACCCTACACTTGCCTACCACTTGGCTTCATCTTGGCCATTGGTTGGCCTATAAATACCCCCCTAACTTGAAGGTTTTCTTCATCCACAAATTGTCTTCCAAGTCTCAAAATTCCCTCCTCAGTAGTGTTTCGTCAACACCTCCCTCTAGCCTAGTGGCCTTCAGGAAGCCCCTTTGGTAGAAAGTTGTCTTCCAAGTATAGTTACTATTCCTAAATACCCTAGCCCAAATTGTTATACCCCGTAGTTGCAGGGTATGTATGTGAGGACGTACGTACGAGAGTACGGCAGAAAATTTTGAAAAGAAAGAAAGATGTGAGTTTTCGACGGAAAAGTTTCAGTTTATTTGTGAATAAATAGGTTAGTTAATGGGAATTGGATTCCCAGATTTGGTATTTGGACTTCATAGATTATATTAGAATTTTGAGATTTTATTTTGGAAATGGTCACGTGGGGCCAGCGGGAGAAATTTACGGTTTTGTAGGCCCACTTTGTTTTGAGATTTTGGCCATTGTGGATATTTTTGAAGACGTTTTTGAGGGCCAATAGGAGGTGACACGTGTCACCCCGCCTAGGTGGCTTCGCCGGTTACATTTGGGCACAGTGCCGAAGAGTCGTTTTTCCGACGAAACGTTTCCACGACTTTCGTAGGGAAAATTCGGCTATGTCCTTTTTAATTTTGCGGATTTTTCCAGAGACGAAACATTTTGGACCAACGGGAGGGTGACGTGTGTCACCTCACATCGGAAGGCTTGTGGGCGTCCAAGTGGACGATTGGTTCACGTATGGGATTGTTTTGTGGCTCACGTTTTTGGCCCTATTGGTTCCTTGTTTTGTGCCTTGTTTTGGCCTTGTTTTGTGGCTTGTCTTGTGCCATGTTTTGTGGAGTAGGGGTTAGGGTGCACTTGGCTTGATCAAGGCCTTACACTTGCCTTGCACATGGCTTGATCTTGGCCATTGGTTGGCATTTGGGTTTGCTATAAATACCCCCCCTTTGTGAAGACTTCATTCATCCAAATCTTCCAAGTCTTGGAAACCCCTCCCCTCCCTCTTGTTGACTCTCGTCCAAGAGCTCCTCTCCCCCTTGAAAGTGGCCTTTGGCCGTGAGGTCTCCCCCTCCCCCTTGTGAGGTCTAGCCGTGGGGTACCCCCCCCCTAGCCTAGTTGCTTTCGTATAATACCCCTTGTTGTGGTATAGAAATACTCCCCTAGTATTGTTATAATGCCCAAAATACCTTAGCCTTGTACCTTGTAGTATTCCAAAGATACCTCTTTACGTAGAGTCCGGAAATACTACCTTTTGTCCTTTTTAGTCTCCAACCGAAACCCCAAGGAAAGCTTAATACTTGGTTGAAGTATTTGAGTAGAAGTTGGTTAGACCTTCTAAGGGTTGTTTGGAGTGGTTTGGGCGCGCAGAATTGGAGCTAAACCTTGCTCAGGATCGACATTATAACTTGGATAATTTTGGGCTTATCGAGGTAATTATCTTGTCCCTCTATTGTAATTGGAAATTACATGTTTGTTAGAGTATATAGTTGAGGTATACTATATATGGAACTACTTAGTATTCGGCAATGTCTTTTGACTTAAGCCTGAAGAATAAAGAACTGAACTGAACTGTATTTACATAGTCCGTTATTGCAGTAGAATTGTGTAGAATTGTACACGGCCGGTTAGCCGTGTAACCCCCCCCCCCCCCTGGTTGGCTTGGTAGCCGGCCTCGATAGAGGAGGAGATTTACGCTGTTGCGGGAGAGTCTTTGCCGAATTTTCTATAGAAAGATAGAAACTTATGTTTTGGGGTTAATAGACGTTTTGACCTTTATAGGTGAAAGTACTAAGTGTAGCGTATTCTACTCGAGGAGTGGAAAGGGCTAGCAAGGTTGTAGTACTTGGAGCATTTTGCTTATTGTCGATAAATCGTCGCGAGGTATGTGAACCTCTTCCTATCTCTTCTAGCATGATATGTGTGAACTATGTAGTACGGTGACGTCGTGTGTTAACTGTTTTTGATTGTTTTTAAAACATAAAGTGTTATAACGGCTTTATGGGAAGTTGGTTATAACAGCTTTATGTAGGTAAGAAAATGGTTTTACTGAGGTTAGAAGTTAAGAGACTTGATCTTATAAGATAAGAGACTTAACTTATTTGTTTTAATGAGGATGTTTGTGTGAAACCTCATTCGTGAGTAATGAGTACTTGGTTTTTAAAGGGATAATGTTTCTTGATTTTGGGAATCGAATGTGTATCGGCAGCACCAACCGCAGCGTTAATAAAGGAAAATGTATTGAATAATGATGTGTTGTATTAAAACCAGTAGAAACCTCCATCCGCATGAAGCTAAGATGAGACAAAATGATATTACATTTTCTAGATCATGGTCTTTGTAATAAGATCGTTATAAACAAGAATAAACTACTCACGTATATGTCATATGTTACTCAATTGTTCTAAAAGGAATCAAGTGATTAAGTTTGGGAACTATGAAACCAATTGAAAAATGAGAAGCTTGAGTAATTGAAACTAGGCAAACCGAACTTAGGAAAGAATGTTGTTACTTGGTTTTGAAAAGGAAGGTGGGTTGGTCATTCTAATACTACGGTATCGGGTGACTTTTATAAAAGAAATGGATCTCTTTTAAAAGAACTTAACGATGTAGTACCTTGGGGTTAAAAACCCGACCTTGGCATAAAATGAAAGTACTTTGAGTTGTGTGAAACTTGCTATCTTTGGTTGTTGTGAAACTTGCCTATGCTTGTTGTTGTGAAACTTGCCTATGCTTGTTCTTTGTGAAACTTGCCTATGCTTGTGATGATAGCCTTTGTTGTGCAAGTGTGGTATTTACGTATTCCGCGCCTCTCGATAGAGGCGGTCGACTTGTTGAGAACTTACTTGGGCGTCTTTGGCGGTGATGGAGAATTCCACGGGTATGTTTCCATTTTGATTCTTGTCTTGTTGTTGATGTCACATGGACATGTCTGCCGATCTGCAGAATTCGGGCATGCGGCCACGCGGTCGGTCGATTACGATATATTGTTATTGTGGTTACATGGACATGTCTACACCGATGCAGAATTCCGGGGGCATGTGGCCATGCGGCGGGGTTGATCACCCAGTATATTATTGTTGATGTCATGGGCGTGTCTGCGAGGTAGAATTCGGGGCATGTGGCCATGGGGCATTGGTATTATTGTTGCATCATGGACATGTCTACACCGATCTGAATTCGGGGCATGCAGCCGTGATCTGAACATGATTGATGTTGTGGGCGTGAGACCCATAGTTATATTTGAGTGATGACTTGAGGCGTGAGTCCACGATCGATATGATCGCTTTTATGTTGTGAATCGTAGTTTGGTTATCATACATGTCTCCGCTTTATATAGACTAGTATGATTTCATTCTGATATTATGCGATTTCACATACTTGGTACTGTTATCGACCTCCTTGGGCTGCGTTCATGCCGCAGTAGAGGTACATCGGTCGTGGATCCTCGCCGTAGGATCACGATTCAACAGATTTGAAGCTCCGTTTCTCCGAGGCTTATCTTTTAGTAGGTGTTCCACTGAGTTGTAGGTTCTTGTACATTCGGGGTATGGCGAGCCACTGTCGTCATAGTCTTTGTATATCTTAGAAGTGCATGTAATCTTGTTGTGGCGTGGTTGTAAAAGGATTAAAGCTGTTCGGGTTTTATGTTTATCTTGAAGGCAAGCTGTTTTGGTTGCTGTTTATTTATTATATCTTTTGTTAAATGACTCATGTTTTATGTTCCGCTGATTTTCTCGATGTATGTATCACCAGGGTGCGGGGTAAGGCACGATGCGAACCGGGCGAGTCGTTACAAAAGTGGTATCGAGCGATTAATCCTCGGAAAGTGTCTATGCATCGTGTCTAGTAGAGTCTTGATTATCGATGTGTTGTGCACCACATCTATAATCGTGAGGTCAGACATTTAGGATTAGTTTCCATTTTCTCATTACGAGATCGTGCCTTAGAGTCGTGTTGTAAGTTGGACCCTCGACGTATCTCGCTTTACGATTATGCCTCCCGCAAGGCAACCAGATCCCGAAGGGCAAGGCGGCCGAGGTGCCGCTAGTGAGATACTGAGAGTACGAGCGCGAGCCCGACAAGACGAGGTTGTGCTTGACGGCGGGTTTTGTAGCGCCGCCCAGCGAGATTTAGAGCGCGGCCGTGGGATGAGACTCTGATACACGAGCCTCGGTCCACGATGCAGGCGAGAGGAGATGGGTTACAAGGAGATGGCCCGATTCTGGCGAGTCGTGGCGATTATGAGGATAAGTGGATCACGGCGATTCGATTCGATGCACCATGGTTCACCCCGAGCGAATAGTTTGAGGCTACGGACTTTCTCGAGTTGTAGCCGCGAGTTTTATGGGTCGAGGCACGAGGATGATCCGCGAGAGTTCATCCAGCGATTCTGACGGATCACGCGGGTGATCAAGGCTTGAAGACCGAGTCGTGACCTTTGGTTCGCATCGGCCGCGTGATACCGCAATCGATTGGTTTGATTCATAGGAGCTTTCGGGAGAGCATGCACCTCCGGTATGGGATGAGTTTTGGGGCTTTCTCACGCACTTCTTGCCTCGCAGATGAGGAGCACGCGGTAAAGATTTTTGATGCTTAGACGAGGCGGCGTGCGGTTGGAGTACAATGTGAGTTCGACTCATTGGCGACGCGTCAGCGTTGGTAGCTAGTATGGAGGATCGAGTGCACCGATATGTTACAGGGCTCGATGATTACATGTCGGAGGCATGTTCAGGAGTAGCCCTTCAGCCGGGCATGGACATTGCCCGCATGCAGGCTCATGCACTAGGATGTGAGGTACGGAGAGGTCGGCGGAATGACCTGGATCAGCAGAAGAGGGCCAGGACATCAGGGTCTTTTGGCGACTTTCGAGGCGGACCGCCTCAGCAGCATATTAGTTTTGCACCTCCGCCGGTGCAGAGTGGTCCTCCACAACCTTCAGAGTATTCGGGAGCAGGTCAGGGCTCGAGGTTCGAGTTTCGAGGAAGTAAGGGTGTTGGCCAGATGCGGTCACCCCTACCTCGGTGTGGTCGATGTGGTAGACCGCATTTCGGGGAGTGTCGTGGTGCCAGGGGAGCTTGTTATTTTTGCGGCCAGCAGGGCCATTTTGCGAGGAACTGTCCTACCAAGGGAAGCGCGGATGTTACGACTCAGCCTTCAGGATCTGTGGCTGGTTCATCACCTTCTACAGCTATGCGCCCTGCAGGGCAGGCCTATGATTAGAGTGGAGCGGTAGCTTCAGGTATATCCTTAACCCTCTAGAGTTTTGGTATGCTTGTTATGATGGTCTCATTATTGTGTGCTATGTACGGATAGCATTGTGATATGTGTGAGTTAGAATGCAGGGTTAGTTGGAAGGATACGTATGGGGGCATGGTAAGTGTGAACCTTAGACTATTTCACGACTGAGACCTTAGAGGTAAGGTCGTCTTGAGTAAAAGATTCGTTTTATGTTTGACCTTTATAAGGGTGAGTAGTATACGTGGGATTTATTTGTGTGATAAGTCCATGGGTAGTGTGAGATGGAAGTGGTAGCTTTCATGATGTGAATTAGTAAGATTGTTCCGGATCGGGGAACAAGAGTTTGGCACGGTTGGGGGGGGTCGGGTTGAGGACCATTTGCGGGTCAACCCGTAACCCGGTTTGGGATGGGGTCAGTTCTGGGTGGTCCCGCCAGGTGGTAGGGTCACGAGGATGCTGGGCCCAAGTTTGTATGATCATCGTATGAGTTCGTGGACGCGTTCGACCAGAAGCGGTTCGTAAAGGCCGGGAATGGCCTTAAGGAAGTTTGAGGTTAGTAAGATGACCAAGTTTGGAGGTAGTGACTCCAGATTTTCGAACTAAGTAATGGTCAAGTATGGTACGTACTAGAAGAGTTCAAGTGTTCGAGAAGGGCACGACGAGTAAGGAAGGAAGATAACGTGTGTTATTTCGCGGCTCGTGGCGTTGACAACTTGTTAGAGGAACTTCATCGATATCCGTCTTGAGAAGGAACATTCGGGACGAATGTTTCTAAGGAGGAGAATGTTATACCCGTAGTTGCGGGGGTATGTGAGGACGTGCGACGCATTTGAGTACTACAGAAAATTTTGAAAAGAAAGAAAGATGTGAGTTTTCACGGAAAAGTTTCAGTTATTTGTGAAGAAAAAGGTTCGTTAATGGGAATTGGATTCCCGATTTGGTATTTGGACTTCATAGATTATATTAGAATTTTGAGATTTTATTTTCTAAATGGTCACGTGGGGCCCGGGAGAAATTTACGGTTTGTAGGGCCCACTTTGTTTTCGAGATTTTGGCCATTGTGGATATTTTTCGAAGACGTTTTTGAGGGCAATAGAGGGTGACACGTGTCACCCCGCCAGTGGCTTGGCCGAAGTTACATTTGGGCACAAGGCCGACTAGAGTCGCTTTCGACTAAACGTTTCCACTTTCGTAGGAAAATTCCGCTATGTCCTTTTTAATTTTTGCGGATTTTTCCGAGAGACGAAACATTTTGGACCAACGGGAGGGTGACATGTGTCACCCTCACATTGGAGGCTTGTGGGCGTCCAAGTGGACGATTGGTTCACGTATGGGATTGTTTTGTGGCTCACGTTTTGGCCCTATTGGTTCCTTGTTTTGTGCCTTGTTTTGGCCTTGTTTTGTGGCTTGTCTTGTGCCATGTTTTGTGGAGTAGGGTTAGGGTGCACTTGGCTTGATCAAGGCCTTACACTTGCCTCGCACATGGCTTGATCTTGGCCATGGTTGGCATTTGGGTTTGCTATAAATACCCCTTTGTGAAGACTTCATTCATCCAAATCTTCCAAGTCTTGAAACCCTCCTCCTCTTGTTGACTCGTCCAAGAGCTCCTCCCTCGAAAGTGGCCTTTGGCGTGAGGTCTCCTCCCTCATGAGGTCTAGCCGGGTACCCCCTAGCCTAGTTGCTTTCAGATAATACCCCTTGTTGTGGTATAGAAATACTCCCTAGTATTGTTATAATGCCCAAAATACCTTAGCCTTGTACCTTGTAGTATTCCAAAGATACCTCTTTACGTAGAGTCCTAAATACTACCTTTGTCCTTTTAGTCTCAAACCGAAACCCTAAGGAAATCTTCATAGTTGGTTGAAGTATTTGAGTAGAAGTTGGTTAGAACTTCTAAGGGTTGTTTGGAGTGGTTTGAGCGCACGAGTGGAGCTAAACCTTGCTCAGATCGACATTATAACTTGGATAATTTTGGGCTTATCGAGGTAATTATCTTGTCCTCTATTGTAATTGGAAATTACATGTTTGTTAGAGTATATAGTTGAGGTATACTATATATGGAACTACTTAGTATTCGCAATGTCTTTTGACTTAAGCCCAAGAATAAAGAATCGAATCAATCAGAAATTGTATTGCGGAGAGGCTTGTGTAGAATTGTACACGTCCAGGTTAGGCGTGTAAACCCCCTGGTTGGCTTGGTAGCCGGCCTCGATAGAGAGGAGATTTACTGCCATTGGGAGGTGTCTTTGCCAATTTTCTATAGAAAGATAGAAACTTATGTTTTGGGGTTAATAGACGTTTTGACCTTTATAGGTGAAAGTACTAAGAGTAGCGTATTCTACTCGAGGAGTGGAAAGGGCTAGCAAGGTTGTAGTACTTGGAGCATTTTGCTTATTGTCGATAAATCGTCGCGAGGTATGTGAACCTCTTCCTATCTCTTCTAGCATGATATGTGTGAACTATGTAGTACGGTAGACGTACATGTGTTAACTGTGTTTGATTGTTTTTAAAACATAAAGTGTTATAACGGCTTTATGGGAAGTTGGTTATAACAGCTTTATGTAGGTAAGAAAATGGTTTTACTGATGTTAGAAGTTAAGAGACTTGATCTTATAAGATAAGAGACTTAACTTATTTGTTTTAATGAGGATGTTTGTGTGAAACCTCATTCGTGAGTAATGAGTACTTGGTTTTTAAAGGGATAATGTTTTACTGATTTCGGGAATCAGAATGTGTATCGACAGACCACTGCAGCGTTAATAAAGGAAAATGTATTGAATAATGATGTGTTGTATTAAAACCAGTAGAAACCTCCATCCGCATGTAAGCTAAGATGAGACAAAATGATATTACATTTTCTAGATCATAATTCTTGTAATAAGATCGTTATAAACAAGAATAAACTACTCACGTATATGTCATATGTTACTCAATTGTTCTAAAAAGGAATCAAGTGATTAAGTTTGGGAACTATGAAACCAATTGAAAAATGAGAAGCTTGAGTAATTGAAACTAGGCAACCGGAACTTAGGAAAAGAATGTTGTTACTTGGTTTTGAAAAGGAAGGTGGGTTGGTCATTCTAATACTACGTATCGGTGACTTTTATAAAAGAAATGGATCTCTTTTAAAAGAACTTAACGATGTAGTACCTTGGGGTTAAAAACCCGACCTTGGCATAAAATGAAAGTACTTTGAGTTGTGTGAAACTTGCCTATCGCCGTTGTTGTGAAACTTGCCTATGCTTGTTGTTGTGAAACTTGTCTATGCTTGTTCTTTGTGAAACTTGCCTATGCTTGTGATGATAGCCTTTGTTGTGCAAGTGTGGTATTTACGTATTACCGCGCCTCGATAGAGGCGGTCGACTTGTTGAGAACTTACTTGGACGTCTTTGGCGGTGATGGAGAATTCCACGTATGTTTCCATTTTGATTCTTGTCTTGTTGTTGATGTCACATGGACATGTCTACACCGACGCAGTCGGGGCATGCGGCCACGCGGTCGGTCGATTACGATATATTGTTATTGTGGTTACATGGACATGTCTACACCGAGGTAGAATTCGGGGCACGTGGCCACGCGGGTTGATCACCCAAGATATTATTGTTGATGTCACGGACGTGTCTACACCGAGGTAGAATTCGGGCATGCGCCATGGGGCATTGGTATTATTGTTGCATCATGGACATGTCTACACCGATGCAGACTCGGCATGCAACCATGATGCGAACATGATTGATGTTGTGGGCGTGAGACCCATAGTTATATTTGAGTGATGACTTGAGGCGTGAGTCCCCGATCGATATGATCGCTTTTATGTTGTGAATCAGTAGTTTGGTTATCATACATGTCTCCCGCTTTATATAGACTAGTATGATTTCATTTACTGATTGCAGATTTCACATACTTGGTACTGTTCTTGACCTCCTTCGGGGCTGCGTTCATGCCGCAGTAGGTACATCGGCCGTGGATCCTCGCCGTAGGATCACAAGCCAACAGATTGAAGCTCCGTTTCTCGGAGGCTTATCTTTTAGTAGGTGTTCCCGAGTTGTAGGTTCTTGTACATTCGTGGTATGGCGGGCCCCGTCCGTCATAGTCTTTGTATATCTTAGAGGTCTCGTAGTAATGTGCAAGCGTGGTTGTAAAAGGATTAAACTGCTCGTGTTTTATGTTTATACCAAGGCAACCGTTTTGGTTGGCCTGTTTATTTATTATATCTTTTGTTAAATGACTCATGTTTTATGTTCCGCTGATTTTCTCGATGTATGTATCACCAGGTGCGCCGGTAAGGCACGATGCGAACGCCCCGAACGTCGTTACACAAATCCCTTTATAGTATTTAAGTAGAAGTTGTTAGAAACTTCTGGGTTGTTGGAGTGGTGGAGCGCCAGTAGGAGCTAAACGTTGCTCAGGATCGACATTTAAACTTGGATAATTATGGGCTTATCGAGGTAAATATCTTGTCCCCCTAGTGTGATTAGAGTTTACATATGGTTGAAGTATACGAATTATGCATAAGTTATATACAAGGAAGGTATATAAGAAAGGAATTGAATTACTTACATAGATCATTTACATGAGACTTGTGAAGTTTGACTGTAGGAAGTCTTGCCCAATTTTCCGTAGAATCTTGTATCTAGATTTATTCTACAGAGTAGTCTAGACTTTGATAGACTTGTATAACCGGTATAGGTTGAAGTACTGCGAGTAGCGTGTTCTACTTGAAGGGTGGACAAGGCTAGCCGGGTTATAGCGGTGGAGCGTTTTGCTAATAGTCGATAATCGTCGCGAGGTATGTGATTCTTCCTATCCTCTTGAGCATGATATTTTAAAAGAATATATATAGTACGGTAGACGTACGTGTGTTAACTGAACGTAGTTTTACGGCAATGTCTTTTGACTTAAGCCTGAATAATAAGAATCTTGAAGTATTTCAAGAGAATTAAGAACCGTTTTTGAAAGAAGAAGTAATACTTGGTTTTAAAAGCTTAAGAGTTATACTAGCTTTATGGGAAGTTAGGTATAACGACTTAAGAGAGATAAAAAGAATGGTTTATTGATCTTAAAAGATAAGAGACTTGACTTAATTGAATTAATATGAATTTTGTTAAAAAGTGTGAAACCTCATTCGTGAGTAATGAGTACTTGGTTTTTAAAAGGAATAATGTCTTCTTGATTTCGAAATCGAATAAGTATCGAACAAAACCTCAAAGAATACTTAATAAAGAAATGTTTTGACTAATTAAGTATTATTAAAACCGAGAAACCTCCATCTGCATGAAGCTAAGATGAGACAAAATGATATTACATTTCCTAGATCATGTCGCTTTAATAAGATTGTTATAAACAAGAATAACCTACTCACATAAGGCATATGTTTCTCAAATCGTTTTAAAGGAGAATTATATTATTAAGTGATTAAAACTATGAACTACGAAACCTTTCGAAAATGAGAAACTTGAGCATTTGAAATTAGGCAAACTTGAACGTTTGGAAAATAATGTTGTTACTTGATTTTACAAAAGGAAGTATTTTGGTTTACTTAAAAAGATAGTCACTCTATTTTTATACTATGGGTATTGTGTGACTTTTTGTGAAAGAAGCGGATCTTTTAAAGAGTTAATGTATGAAGTACTTTGGGGATAAAAACCCGAACTTGTTAACATAAAGTAGAAAGTACCTTGTGTGAATAACTTGATTGTGTTGGTTTGTGATAGTCTTGTAATACTTTTTTGTTGATTTGATAAGTAAACATGTTAGGATGCTACGGGTGTTAGTATCTTGTGATGTTTGTGTAAAGGGATTTCCCTTGTTGTGCTTATGTTGTTAAACGGTAAGCCCGTTGATCGTTATTATATCACCTACCCTCGACTTGTTTTACCGAGGGCTCACACCCTGACGCGTCTATACGGCCTATGCAAGGCGACTATGCGAGTCAGGGAGTTCCGAGATAGATCATTCGGGGTTTTATCCCGACGGGGATGCCCTATCCGGCTCAAGTGACTACGCGGTCTATGAGACTATGCGATCGCGGAGTCCGTGAGAGTACCGGGTTAGCTACCCGATGCGAGAATACCTCATGCGGTCATGTGTGACTCTATGCGATCGGGAAGTCGAGATTAGGCACACATAATGATACTATGGGCGATTGGCCTTGCTTCGATCATTCGCGCCTAGAAAAGACCGATTACATTATATCTACTTTGCTCTTGTTTATGTTGGCACTATGTGCAGCTGAACTGTTGTATTTGCAAATGGTTTTAAATACTTTGATTTTACTTCGCATTTTCGCCACATACTTGGTACTTGTTGTATCGACCTCCTTCGGGCCGTTCACGCCGCAGTAGAGGTACACCGCCGTCGATCCTCGCCTTAGGATCACAAGCCGTTGGGAAGCTCCGTTTCTCCGAGGCTTATCTTTCGTATAGTCCTCGTTGTAGGTGCTACATTCAGGGGTATGGCGGGCCCCGTCCCGTCGTTGTTGTTGTAAAACTCTGCAGGTCCGTAGTCCCGTTGTAAAGTTGGGATGTAATCGCTCATTCTGAGATATTTATATACTGCCGAAAGGCACTCTTTATCGATAAACTGTGTCTCTTTTACATTGGTTTCATGTCTTGTTTTTATATTCCGCTGATTACTCTGATGTATGTCTACTTGGGTGCCCGGGTAAGGCACCAGTCACGGGCCCGGGTTCGGGTCGTGACACACCATTACTTCCCACCGACGCCGAGTGGGTTAGGTGATTCATAAGGGGATTGTTTTTCCCACTTCAGTTGGTGATGTTACATTTGGTAGCTTATGTGTCTTTATTTGAGGTTATGGTGTATCACGCCAGGATGGTGAGGTCAGTGAGGGGTGGAGTCTATAGGAGTGAATCTGATAAGATAACTCACAGATTTGGCCATTATAATGGATCTTCTTCCTGAGGTTGGGGGCAGCATGATAGACCACATCAGTCTCAGTCTACTTACTTAATTTAGTCAGTGCTTCAGTTATCAAACAGTGGTTCTGCTGAGCAGAGTGGTTACAACACAATGAAGATTTCCAAAAGTTCTTACTCTCTATTCTAAGACCGCTGAGGTCACTTAGGTTCTTCTATGTCCATCAGTAGCCCATGTCGGGCAAGCCTTGTTACAACTGTGGTTACCTTAGGCACTTCTGGAGAGATTGTCCCAGACTTTGATTGGGTGGGGCTTAGCAGGTTTCCCAAGCTCAGACACCTAGGACTTCAATGTCGTCATCTAGAGATGGTGGATCGTCTGGCAGAGTGGGTTATCATTCGAGTTATAGTAGTTATGAGGCTAGTAAAGGTAGATCTCAGTTGGGTAGAGACGAGGAGCATACATGTCGCTGTAGCTTTTAAGAATCTATAAGTCGTGTCTAGTAAAGTATTCTTTATGGGTGTGTTGTTCAACAAACTTATAAATAGGAGGCTATGGTGCATTTAGGATAATGGTTACCTTCCTTCTTGATCTAGAATCGTATGATAAAACTGATTTGTAGGAGTTCTCTCCGTAACCCTTATCGTGTTTTTATCACAACGATGCTTCTTCTAGCAGGTAGAGAGAGGATGAGTTTAGAGGGGAGGCGCATAATACGCCCTCTATTGAGACAATTCCATCTTAGGATATGAGTGAGTCACCTTTCTAGGTATCTTCAATTCCAGTAGTACCAGAGGAGCTGAAGAAACCTCCCGTACCATCAGTTCTACCATCGGCTCTATTATTTGATTATGCAAGGAGAGCGGTGCAGGTATTGACTAAGTTGATTTCCTTGAAGGCACGACGTCATTCTAGAGCATCTGATAAAGATAGACCCCTTGAAGGGTCAAGAAGTTCACAACCTAGGGTGTTTATTGGTCAAGGACCGGAGATGTTTATAGGGGTTTGATCCAATTGAGGGTAATGAGCGGTAATAGGGCCATGATAGTTTGTGACTACGTAGGACTACGAAGTAGTGATGAGTTGCAGTTGTATCTCAGCAAGCTAGACCTTCACGAAAGATTAGAGTTTTCGGGTAAGGTCAAGACAGGGTTCACAAACATCGGTATCTTAGGGTCAGAGTAGTACAAGTTAAGTGATGTTTCCCCGACCATTATGTAGTCAGTGTGGTCGAGTGTATGTCAGACCATGTCATAAAGGTATGAATGATGTTATCAGTGTTTCATCAAGGCCATAGAGTTCAGAAGTGTCCTAGATTGATATGCAAAGGTAGGGGTAAGAGAAGAGATGGAATTTCGAGCTCTGATACTGTTTGAGGTGAGCTATTGGATGCTGATATGTTATTATTTTTGTCATTGACATATCTACCTCTTGTAGACTTAGTATTGACCTATTATGGTTGAGAGTATTGACCCCCCATTTTAAGGATTAGTTTTATGGTACCACTTGCGAGATAAGATATTCCCATAAGGACAAGTTATGGATCTAAAGGTAAAAGCCAAAAAGGGGCTTCTAGCCAAAACGATAGTTAGAACAACGTATATACATTAGTATATTGAAAGGATATATATGCCCGCACCTGTCATGGTGATGAAGTACGTAACATGTGTTATCTTTCCAAATGACTATGCTAGATAAGATCACGAACCTACGATATTATGTTACCCCGACGGTTGTATGAAAGCCCATGTTTTGTGGGAAAATGGTAAGATGAAGATAATTTGTAAAGATGAAATGCAGAAAGCATCATTAGAAAGTTCAGCGGTCCATAAGAATCAACATATTTCACGGTGAGTTTCGTCGATTCGAATGGGGAATATGCTATGTACATGCGACCAAATCATAACGTTGTGCCTAGAATGTATTGAGTATGACCCTAGGATATCATTAATAAGAATGGATTACCATGATCGACTCATGTGAAGATTGATCATTATTGTGTTTAAGAAGATCATCAAATGTGATGTACCCTAAAACTCTCGCATGTTCGTAAAGAAGCCATACCGCATGTTGTTGAGAGTTGTGTATATTGATGTTAGTAACCTAAAGCATGCTATGAGAATTGGACTAATATCATCTTCAGATGCTTTATGCGACACGTTATAACTCAAAAACCGGTTAGAGAAGAATATATTGTTGGAGGCAAGTGACTATGAAAACTTCGGGACAACTAAAGGGTGATTGCAATAAATATGATGACAGCCAATAAGTGCAAATAGAATAGTATGATGAGGTATCGAGGCAGAAATATTACGAAAAATAAGGATAAAAGTGAATGCGATTGTAGTTATGCAAGTTTTACAATGGTGTAATTACTTTGGAACAGTGTAAGGACCAATGGTAGACAAGGGATATAAAAACTCTTCACCTAGAGATGTCAGACCTTCGATGTTCCAGAAGTTAGTATGAGAAGTACAATAAAGACAAGAGAGCCCACCTAAGGTAACTCAAAATGCAAATGTAAAGGTTGGATGATTAAAGCAGTTAGTTGATGAAAGACCTAATTATGATTAGACAAGGGAACTCAGATGAGTCATTAGATCATGTAATGCCATAAAATTGAGCTAAACGTGCCAAAGTATCGGTTTCACAATATATGTAGTCATGACGTTCAGAAAGTACGTAAATGGAAGTGATGGTGAGCAAAGCTCGATACAAACATATAAATGATTGAAAAGGGGCTAATAAGCCTAAAGATAAAAGATAAGACATTAAAGAGATGTGTTAAGAGATAATGACATTAGGACGAAGATGAGGTGAAGGATAAATAAAGACGATTACGAGCATTTTGAATTGAATAAAGATTCTTCGAGATAGACAATGTAATGGGTTTACAATTTAGCTAGATCAATGACACATTTTTCCCAAAGCACCATTGGTAGAAAGTATTAGCCATGAGGTAAGTGAAGAAATTCTAATCTAAGTACAATAGTTGTATTTGGATTCAGTAGAACAATGTCATGTAACGTCGAATTCTTCAGGGTCCTGTACATACCTAATGAGGGAATAGGTTAACGACTCACCCTAAATAATCATTAATATAACAACATAGAAGCCTCGACGACACAAAAAATTACTCCACATTCACCTTCTTAGTCAAAACTTCCTCTAACTTGGCTAAAAGGCTCAATTTCATTATTTCCATACTCAAATTTCTCTCTCCACCTATTCTCGAATATAAGAACTACTTTGCTAAAATTATCTGATTTGATATAACCATACCTCTGAACGCGATCGATAGGTCCCATACATATTCCTCAAAATAACACAAACATTTAGATATAGACACAATCATAGCCCTCTCTGAACTGGTAAAATATTCTGATTCCGCTACCTTTCTTTCTCCCTTCTACAACCGTCTTTCGCACCACAATTTGTTAGAAACACATATATACAAGCCCAATACCTTGATTTACTCTTACCAAAAAAGAATTCTTGCTTTATCAGAGAAACTCTAAGCAATTCCATCAAACTAAACTTACTCATAGCTGACTTCGCTAGTTCCAAGTCTCTCTTATACCTTCAAATCACAATAAATGAAGCATACCACTAAATACCCCATCATGCCAAGTCCGTAGGCACCATATGATCACTCTAAAGACCTCTCGCAACCATAGTACCTCTTTAAATAACTACCAAGTACCGACGTAATCCATTTCATCTGTCAGAGTAGCTGCTCTCGGGAAAATATCATTTGTCCACCCATAACCCTGATAAAGCTCGGTAAACCTATCATACCTTAAATTTGAAATGAAACTAATCGAATCTGTAAAGGTGATTTATTGGGAACCCATAAGTCCTATTGAGCAACCCAATACTAAAAACATAGAGATCATGCGACCCTCTATACCATCTCTCCCATTTATCAAGAAAACTCCCACAATTGAATCCTCAAGCCAAAGCTAGAACTGAACTTGGGCACGCGTCTGAATCTGGATAACACATGTCGTACTATACCACAATACATCATAGAAAAAGCATAAGAATTTAAGCATGAGTTCCCACCATCCGGGATAGCGTAAGAGAAGGAAATTCATATACTAATTGGAATCAATTAGATATCAATTTGAATGAAGTAGCACGAAAGAAGGAAATAATTTGAAGTTTCCTAAATGTACCATAGACTCTCGTAGATAAGTATGGAGCTCTTCATACCCATCTGCAAGACTCTACTAGACATGCTCTTGTACTTATAGACCGGGTAACCTATGATTCTGAAACTAACTATTCACAATCCAAAATCTCTAAGTCATGAGTGCACCTACCAAAGTCACCATCGGTAGGCGAACCCTTACCTGCACTAATAATCCATCAATATATAAAGTGAATAAGAAGAATAAATAGAAGTCTAAGTTAAATCATTCTATCAAGTGCGGAAGTAAATTCTAAAAACACCCCAAGGTAATGGTCAGTATTAGTACAAGAGCTACTACCAATAACTTCAAGTCTGAATAATACATAGTCTCAAAATGGGAATATTGTCTCAAAACAAAAGTAAAGACACGTGATAAGAAGGAGTCTCCGGGAAAGGGATATTCCTGCAAGCTCACCCTAAAGAGTTTTTAGCAGGCTCAGATCAGTCTCAAGGAGTAGAGATAGAACCGGTCACTATTGCGATATTTCTGTGCGCTAACGCAAGTGTACGTGTCGCTCAAGTACTGTAAGACCGAGTTATCGTCCACAGAGACTAGTTTGTCAAGTACCGAATATCTAATCTATGATATCTATTTGGTAACCGTTCTTTTGTTTGAGATTTTAAACTAAGAATTATAACTAAGGAAGGTGCATAAAATAAACTAAGGTGATAATACTTAGGGTTTAAAACAAATATGATGAGAATTAGGGTTTTTAATCTCCTCAACTATCCACTCTTTCACTTGTAATGCAAAACTAACGACTCTTTTTCTTATTTATATAGCAGGTTAACGAATATGTTCTATATTCCGGTTAGGACATATAAAAATTCAACCTTATGCAGAAAGCTTCTATATTTCTATGATAGATTTTACCACACAGGAGGATTAAGAATAATAACCTTAAATACTACTCAAGTATCGGGGTACTTTCGTCCGCGATTTTAGCCTATGTCTAGACAACTACATCATATTCAAATCTCCCTTTTCAGATCTCGATTCGAAATCATATAAGTTATGACAATTAATGGCCAGTCAATTATCAAACAATCAATACAATATTGAATAAATCTTAATATAACTGAAGAAGGAATCAATAACTATGCATTAACTGTATCAAAGAGTTTCAAGCGATTTGACGGAAAACCCTAATAAAGAAATTAGCTCCTAGATATTGTCATGTTAAGAACTAAATTAATATCTAACATAAACTGAATTAAATAAAGTAAAGGAAAAGAACTTGAACAATTTGATGTCTCTAATCTTGCTCTTGCCTCCGCTCCTAGCCTCTACAAAGTATGATATCAATAATGACAGGGTTTCAGGTTTTTATATCTGAGAAAAACCTCGCTTCGGACCCTTTTACCCTTGTCAAAATTTGGCCCATTTTTCTCCAGAACACGCATTAGCGTCGCGACTCTGCTGCCCAGTGTCGCGACCCTAAATGGCATGAAAATCGAGTCATCGAATTCAGCCATGGCCGCTAAGCATTATCATGTGCCTTCGACGGTGAAATAATATCCGACTCTCTTAGAGATGTCAATTTCATTCCATCTTTTCCACTTTTCCAAAATTCTATAGGTTTGTCTACTTGCTATGACACTGCCAAGTCTCTAATGTGAATGTCAATTTCATTCCATCTTTTCTAAAATTCTATAGGCTTGTCTACTTACTATTCTCCACTAATCATAGACATACACATTAGAGATTCTCAGGACTTTCAGGGGTTGTAATGTAGGCTTAGGTTGGGGTAGATAAAAGTTGGCATTTAGGCTATTCAACTCATTTTTCCTTCTTTTTGACTTTCTTTTTAGTCTCATACCTATTTTCTCCCCTCTTTTCTTTTGAGAGAATGAGACACATTATCAATAACAGCGCCCCCAAACTTAGGTTTTTGCATATTTTTCATTGAGGTGCATCAAATTTTCACTCTTTTTTTTATTGCTTTTTTCAATACTTTTCATCCCAATAATTTTCAATTATCACTTATGGCACAACCAGGGAATCATAGGGTAACAAAAAAAGATATTATTTAGGCTCAAAGGGGCTGACTAAGGATACAATTTTTGTCAGGGTAGGTAATGAATGGTCAGAAGGCTATCAAAGAATGCCTGAATCCTTTTTCTAAACATGTATATTTTAACTATTTCGCCTCAAATAGCAAGCAAACAAGTTTTCTAGACATTTTCAACCTTACTTTCCATAATTAACACACATAGGCTAAGCACAAATATCTCAATAATTAGATGTCATGATTTTTTGGCATATCTAACTTAAGCACACAGATTTTTGCTTTTAATTTCATTACATTATCCCACTTTATCCACTCAATATCCTTATCAACTACAACATACACAATCCATAAAAAAATTATGACAAACAAACACATAAAACAAACAAAAGACAACAAAAAGACTCAAAACAAACAGAAGACAAAGTGAGATCCCCCCCCCCAAACTTAATCGACACATTGTCCCCAATGTGTTAAGACAAAAAATAAAGGAATAACTTACAGACACAAAACAACAGTCATAACGGAGGTCTGGGAGCAAATTTTTGAAATTGCATAGGTGGAACAACTCTGAACTTTCGGGAAAAAATCATTATAAACAAAACCGAAGGAGGAGCCGCGGATCTTGGATCATGCGCTGCGGCTCTAATTACCCTGAAAAATCACTGGAGCTACTGCCTTTCTTGCGTCGTGGCACTAATTCACTGAAAATTCGATTTCTCCCAGTTTTCAGCATTTTTTCGCCCTTTTCTCCTCGGAGTTAGTTCCCAGTCCACCTGCCATCAAAAGCATACCAAACATACAAGACCGTGAGTCTGTTCAAGACAAAATAAAATAACTAAAGCAAAAATTGAAATAACATAATTAAAACATTGGTTTGCCTCCCAAGTAGCGTTGTCGTTAACGTCATTTAGCCGGACGCATTTTTCTTACTCAATAAAGGGGGTAAATTACTCCCGAATATCCATTTCAGTGCCATTCTCTTCCTCCTCATTCTCATCTTTTTCACAGGGCTAAATTCAGAAGGGTTCACCCCTTGGACATCATTCACAGGTTCAGAATTCTTACCATCCTGTTCTGCATACTATTCTAATGGTACCCCACGAGCATCAGTACTTGTGAGACTTTTCTCAGAAACATCTCCTTCAATGACACCAACCGCAAAATATCTATCATTGGCTTGTGGTTCAGTGGGTGGTCTGAAAACTTTGAATATCATTTCCTCATCTTGGACTCGGAGCTTTAACTCTCTCTTTTCAACATCAATGGGGGCTTTCCCTGTATCAAAGAATGGTCTCCCAAGTATCATTGGCATATTCTTATCTTCCTCCATATCAAGAATGAGGAAATCAGCAGGTAAGATGAATTTGTCCACTTTCACCAATACATCTTCAAATTATTCCTCGGGGATGTACCGCGACTCTAAATGGTAGGAAAATCGCTGGGAGTCAATGGAATTCACGCGCCGCGGTGCCTTCGACGGTGAAATAATTTTTGACTCTCTGGAAATTTTACGCCTCAGCCCTAATTACTTCACCCTCGGCTCACCGAGCGTCGCGGCCCTTCCATGTCTTGCGTCGCGGCCCTTGACCTATTTTCGTCTAGAATTCGCCAGATTTATTCCATTCTTCCCGGGACTCCTTTGGTTTGATTCTTGGCCATTTTATTATGCAATTTCATCCTCAAAATTAGTATTTTCTCTTTTATGACCGTTGTGACTCAAAAGAAAAAAACAACCCTAACACTATACTTAACACAAATGAAACGGATAAAATACTAACTAAAAGTGACTCAAAAGTGTATATAAAATAGACTCAACAGTCACATACTATGCACTCAAATAAATGCAACAAGGTAGTATCAGTACAAACAGTATGTAGTGGTAGATATCATAGGCCGACAACAGTTAGTCAACATATGTATAAGAAAGAAACTGAAAGATAGACATGCTCACAATGCAATCAGGAATAAGTAATATCACAGTCCAAGAATAATCAGCCAAGTATAAAGATCAAGTCATGATTCAAATGTATAAATGAGATGATGAGTAAATACGCAATGCAATGTGATGCAATGTCCACATGCAGTATCTATACATACATGCTCAGGACGGAATATCACTACATCCCAACGGTCATGACCTATGGGGGACCCATGATGTCCATGTACCAGTCACTCTGTATCACTCAGCCTATAGTGATACCTACTCTGATACTATGTTTTTCACATAACAACCAGAGGGGTATGACCTACACCTAGGCCTTAATTATCAGTGCCAACATACATGACTTAACCTTAGTCTTTAATATACAAATGGGCCATCAAGGCCGCCATGATAAACTGAGAGACATATCAAAGCAATTATATAGTCGACGATACCATCCTAATATTAATATACATAGATACAGGCTGACAAGGCCATCATGAATTCTATACGTTAAAACATATGCCAACGAGACCGTATATGACATCTATACACATGACTCATGTCTATAAGACGCTAAGAGTACAACATTGTCATCACAAGGTTGGGACAGGGCCCCTTCCATACCTATAAACATGTACATAACATCATACTAACTCCAAAGTAGCAACTCCAGAACAAAAGGGGTGCACCAACCACAGTTGAGCTGAGAACCTACTGGTGAGGTTGCCAATCCATCTATCTGAATCTGCGGGCATTAAATGTAGTGTCCCCAACAAAAGAGACGTCAGTACAAAAGATGTACTAAATATGTAAGGCAGTAAAAACATAAGTAAGAACCTCAATATAAGAGAGTCAAGAAGGATCAACATGTACTTGTAACCTTCCACTATGGGCCATCATATTTAATACAATATATACACATATATAAAGCCTTCATAAATCATCAAGCCGCTCTTTGGGGCCATATCATATCGTCTATCTTTAGGTTTTACATAATCATTATAACCAACTGATTAGTGGTGCCATAACATATGTATATAACACCTTCATGAGAACCATATGCATGAGAGACATAGTATACTTATTTGAACTTATTGGAGTGACGTAAGGTCGTTACACCTCCGACTAGCGTTATGAAGCTAGCATATCCACATATCCTTCATTATGAGTCAATAAGACAAGATATACATGAATCAATAAACTCCTTCAATAGAATGAAAGACATAGTCATTTTTAGCTTTCAAGAGTAGAGTCACTTTAGATTGACATTTGTTTACATACAGGTCATGCCAAAAGAAAGAAGAGTTAGCCTTAACATACATTTGTTGTTTATTTAACGACTTAGTGTATAACTTTCAAAAACACTTCAATATACATTAATACATTAGAAATATAACTAATTCCATGGAAGGACTTATAAATATATTTTAAGCTAGTAGCTCTCCAAAAGAAAATTGGGTAGCACCTCCCCTATACTTCCGAACTTCCTAAATTCAAAATAGTAGCACACAACAATATATATAATAGAAATAATAAATCCCAACCATCCAACTCCTTAATGCACAAGAACAATTCCAATAACTCAAAGCAATAGTAAAACGAGCGACAAGCTTGGTTTACGATTAAACAAACTGTAGTTTTAAACCCCAATTTTCTTTACTTTTCTCAGCCCATAAGGCGTACAAAACAACCATACAAACATCAACTCAGCATAATACACGGGCGAAAATCTCGATTACAATTCTGAAGCAACACTTCTCCAAACTTCCCTTTCATTCAAAATATGAAACACAATCAATAATATATATATATATATATATATATATATATATATATATATATATATATATATATATATATATATATATATATATATATATATATATATATATATATATATATATATATATATATATGTCTCTTCTCACCATAATTAATCATGAATTAACTTAGAAATAGCTTCATAAACATTCCACCATAGCACAACATCATAAACATGATTTGTCTTTCAGAATTCACATGTTCTATCTTATCAAACTTGGCTACAACTCATAGAAGCTCAACCATGAGAAGGAGAATGAAGACTTACCTCAAAAAACTTAGAACAAACTTGTCTTGAGCCTTCATCACCTTAAAATAACCTTTTAATCCACCACAAGAACCAAAAAAAAGGAACTAGCAATCAACTCAGAAGTTTCGGCACTCAAATCACTTCATAAAATTTCATTTTATCTAGGGTTTGCCTGACCAGTTCATGGAGAGAGAGTTTTGTAGCTTCTCTTTGGTGTTATGACCTGGAGATGATGAGGAGAATGAATGAGATAAGTGTAAAATAATCCCCTTAAAAGGGGGCCCTTGGCTGACTCTCCTTATCCCTTTTTGGGAGATTTAATATTGATGTATCCTTTAGCAAGTAGGTGACACACCTACTTGTCACCTACTTGATATAATAGCCCAAATAAAAAATAATATACTAACCTAAAGGATTTAATTACCACATCCAAGGCCCGCAGGCTAAATACTTAATCTCTATCACAAGACATAATTCTTTTATATTTTAATTACCCATATAGATAAACCAGTACCCACAAAGATGCTTGTCACCTGACGAGTACAAACCCCAAATTTATCATTACACCCATTAATTACTTTAACCAAAACAAAACACTATTTAAAAGGCCTAGTAAGTCTCAACTTCCCCTGTTTAAAATTCGTAGCCTAAGTGATCACACATGACCTTCCCTCCCTCAAAGCCAGTAGGTATTCAATGTAAGTATATGAGTCTATAGGCACCCATATTTCTATGATAATAATTCGGATAAAAAAGTCAGCCAAAAATACAATCCCGAGCTCCGAAGAACAAAATTGTAATTTTATCACAAAATCGAGTTCAATCTAGTCAAAATAGTACTTTATGAGGTTAAACAAGTCCTGATACCCATATTTTAATACTTTAGTTCGGAACCCAGAAACAAATCCAAAAAGGTAACCGCGAGCCCCCAATGGAAAAACTTGAATTTTATTTCAAAATTGATTTCCTATAGATTAATTAGTCTAAATCCAGAAAACCCATTCAAAATCTATCGTCTTGATCCTCAAATTCATAATTTATCACTTTTCAACTTTAGGACTCAAAACCGTAATTTTTATAATTCAAACACGTATAAGAATGATAACCAGCAGATATAACTATGACGAAACACCATATAAAGGTTAGATACTTATCCCCTTTCTAAGACGAAAAGATAGCCACCAAAATTTCCTCAAATCGAGCACTAGCACTCAAAATATGTCCAAAATACAATGAAATCTCGATCTGCATTTTTAAACAATGTCTAGACACTTTTTATTCATCACGATATTGAACTGCCATATGTTGTGATCGTGATGGCCAATTTGTGTTTGCTCTTTGTGATCGCAACTCCCAAAATTCACACCAAAAAAACCAACAACACCACAATCTTTATTTTAGCACCTGGAACTTATCTGGAACCTCCATGACACAAAGCATATGTGCATTTTATTCATCAAACACGTTCCAGACCAACTCGTGAACTCGAAACACACCAAAAATGTCATATTGACCTGGTGTTGACCGCGGTCAACTCCAATTCTTACTTTAACTAGTTACTCAACCAACGATATGAAACTCATTCGGAAACCAACGAACACCAACAAAGAGCACAACATGACTATAAGCCACACTACGAAACTATTTGTATCGACGAAACACCCATTTGAGGTTGTTAAGACATACTTATCCACAAAAAATATCATAACTTCCTCAAAATAACATAAACCTCTATCGAGGGCTCAAATGTCTCCCAAATCTCTCAGGATATTTCCCTACTATCCAAATAAGTCAAAAAATCACGTTTCAAACCTAACGGAACCATCAAAATTCAATTCTAGACGTATTTATCCAAAAGTCAACTCTTGGTCAAACTTATAACTTCAAAATTTTAAAACTTTATTTTTTTCTATGTTTTTCATCTGATTGCTTCGGGAATTGCACCACCCATCCCCATAAGTCATAAATACTGAGATGAAACTATGAAAAGCTTACTTTTGGAGAAAAAGAGTCTAAAATCTCAAAATAACCTAGCGGATTGTTACATCATCTACCAATTAAATACGCATTCGTCCTCGAATGGTAAGAAAAAGTACCAAAGTTATCGAGTAGTCAAATAATCTCTGTAATAAACTTTATGGAAGCCTCCACATGTAAGAATCATGGCAATAGCACCGCTTCTTCATCTTAGCGATAAAATATTCCTTTAGTTTAGCTCAATAAT
The DNA here is from genome assembly GCA_029844215.1 of Przewalskia tangutica. Taxonomy (NCBI): domain Eukaryota; kingdom Viridiplantae; phylum Streptophyta; class Magnoliopsida; order Solanales; family Solanaceae; genus Przewalskia; species Przewalskia tangutica. Next base: position 115,909,874 of record CM056718.1, read on the forward strand.
CTAAATCTCCAATTTCCATGTCTGAAACTTTCCCCCGTGACTTTGGACTGATTTCGCTCGAATTCCTTGATTTGATTATAATTGCACCTTAAAATGAAATTGAGAGATTCCACAAATAGCATTATTGACACTATAACCCTTTTGTTGTAGCTACATTACATTGCCAAACTTCTATCGGTAAAATACTCCAATTCCACTTATCCAATTTCACACCATCCAATCTTATCTTTAGTACCAAGAATCCATAGAAAATATGTGATCACACACCGAGTGTTTAAATCATGACTCGCTCTCGGTAGTATTAATTCCAAGCCTTTCCGTATAGAAAATGATCCTTGTCCAATATTGATTGCGCTAATCCAAATTCGTTAGTTTTATTTCATCGAGTTGAAACTACTGAGTCAACGCTCATCATTCAATTCCTCTTAAACTGTTACACCCCGTATTTCCAAGGCAATGAGATGAAAACTTGCGTAAGAATTTGAGATTTGAATTTTGGAAAGAAAGAAGAATTATTATTTTCTTAAGGAAAAATCTCGGAACCTCATGAAGGAAAAAAGTTTATTATTTGGAATTTGATTCTCATATTTGGTATATGGGATTAGTATAGTATATTGAGGTTTGAAATTTTCAAGTCTCGAATTTGGTCATGTGGGGCCACCGGGGAAATTTTATGGTTTTGTGGGGACCACAATATTTTAAGATATTTTGGAGGAAGAAATAATTTGGACCAATCGGAGGGCGACACGTGTCACCCCCACTAGTCTTGGAAGACTTGGGCTTAGATATTTTGGGACAAGTGGACCATGTGGGTCCCACTCCACATGTCTTGCTACTTGGATATACATCTATATATTAGAGAGGGCTTGCAAGACTTGTTCTACACTTAGCCAATTTCACAACAAATATATCTCCATCTCTTAGGGTGTTCTCGGCCAAGGGCCAATATTGGAGACCAAAATTCTTTAATCCTCCATGATAAATCCTCTAATCCAAGACTAAGCTCCCTAATGGAGTACTAAGCCAAGATAACCCCTTAAACCCCAAGAATCTTGGTGTTGACCGAGAATAAGGGTGTGAAACCCTAAGGTTCCGTTGACTTTTTGGAAGTGAAATACAAAGTGAAGTTGTGTATAAGCAAATAGGGATCTCATATATGTGATTGAAACTTGAAGAAGTGGAGCGAAACGAAAACTGCGGACCATTGTAGCCCGGACTGTTTTGGACGTTTTTGGGCTAAAAATGAGGTAATAATCCTTCTTATTTTAAAGTAATTGGATATTACTTATTGTTGTTATGTATGTATGAGCATTTACTAAAAAGAATGAAGATTAAAAAGTGTTTGGGCCATTTTAGGGAGTTGAGGCCGAGCGCTTGCATATAGCCGTCGTTGGATTCGTTGGTTATTATTAATGTTAATAACACTTGTAGCACATTATATAATGAAGGAAATATTGTTGTAGATAGTTTATATGATATATATAACATGTTTAAATGAGAATTGGATTAAAAGGAATTAAGGAAAAAAACTTTGGATTGTTGTAATTGTGTTGGCCGAAAACTGCCAAAAACGGTTAGACGTTGTGGTGTCGTTTTATGGACTGTTTTGGGGTGTTGTTATGCTAGAAAATCAGTCCCTATATTGCATGTTTAAATGTGGTAAAATGGCTAATAAAGTCCTAAGGAATAAGGGTATAAAAAGGGTGTTAAAGGCTTCACATTGTACATTTAATGTTGGTTTATTATGGACTGTTTTTATGGGCTGTTTTGTATAGATTGTGGGAAAGAATTTTACACGTCAAGTAGGCGTGTAATCCCCTTTGGTTAACTGTTGGTTGTGCCTTAAATATGGCTTATTGGTTGATGAATTCGGGCCTTGGAAAAGGTGGAAAAGTACGTAGAAACAAAGGAAGTGCTGCCCAAATTTCCGTAGAATAAGAGGACAATTATTTGGTATAAGTCTTACACTTGATAGCTTGAAGTTGATAGAAGTGCTATTGTCATTATAGGTTGAAGTACTACGTGTAGCACATTCTACTTGGCATGTGGAATAGCCAATAAGGTTGAAGTACATTGGGGTGTATGCTACTTGTCGTGTTGGTTAGTCGTCAACGAGGTATGTGAACTTCTTCATTCTATCGGCATGATTGATTATTGGAGTATACATGACTTGTTTCTTGAAGTATACTTGCCTCGTTATTTAGAGTATTTATGTTATTGATTCTATGCTAGAGGCACGTCTAAATTATTTCTAAGTCCTTACCAAGTCTTATAGGAGATGTTGGTAAGAGTGTTCAGTAAGCATTGGAGTCGAGTTGATCTTGCTAAGTTACAACATTAATGAGACTTTATTTATTTGAAAGTCATGAGACTATATTTATTTGAAAGTTATGAGACTTGATTTATTTGAAAGTCATGAGACTATATTTATTTGAAAGTTATGAGACTTGATTTATTTGAAAGTCATGAGACTAGATTTATTTAAAAGTTATGAGACTTAGTTGAAAGTATATGAGACTTTACTTGAAGGTATATGAGACCTTAGTTGAAAGTATATGAGATTTGATTAGATGAAGTATAAGAGACTTGATTTATATGAAGTATAAATGACTTGATTTTGGAAAAGAAGAAGTAACTTGATTTAAAGGTATAGGTTACTTAAGTTTACAAGTGTAAGTAACTTGATTTTGATAGTAAAAGTATTTTGGGGTTCAACTCCCTAATATTGCATGAAGTGATTCTTTTTATAAAGAATAGATGTGCATATTACTTTTAGGTTTATTTCCCTAATATCACATGATTTGAGTCTTCTTGTAAAGAATGGATGTACATAGTACTTTGGGTTCATTTCCTTAATGTTACATGCCATGATAATGCCTTGGTTGTATTAAAATAAAATATGTGGTAGTGCTTTAGTTTTCTAAAATGAAAGTTGTTATAATGGCTTTATGGCAAGTTTGTTATAACAGTTTCATGAAAAGTCAAGTGATGGTTTAAAATGTTATATGGAAATCATGTGAGAATGTCCATGATTAAGTCCTTAATATAGTACATGAAATGAAAGTGCCTTGAGTTTATAAAGTGAATGTACGGCGGACGTACATTGTTGTAATGAATCTTAATCCTCAATGTACTATGTGATAGTGTCTTGGTGTTATAAAATGAAAGACTTCTTAGTATCTTGGTTTTTCTAAAAATAATAGTTCATTCTATTTGTGTTAATAAGAGTCGGAGATGATTTAAATTGTACATAGTTTCTTGTGATAGCTATATGTGTACAGTCTTGATATTGAGATCGTGTCCCTCACTGGAGGGCCGGCAATGTTATTGTGTTATTTACATGGATGTGCTTACATGATAGAAGAATTCCATGGGCATGCTTCCACTATATTGTTCCATGGACATGCTTTCACGATGAAGGAATTCTGTGGGCGTGCGGCCATGATGCGGGTTCAATTCCCGGGTGATATTATTATTCCATGGACTAGCTCTCCATGATGACATGTTCCTGAGATGCAAGAATTCCACAGGCATGTTATATATTATACTTTGTGCATGCCGACAGTGATGCAGGAATTCTACGGGCATGTTATATATTACACTCGTTACATGCTGACAGTGATGGAGGAATTCCACGGGCATGCTTCTATATTGCGGGTTTAAGACCCATGGTTAGAATTTTATAATGATTCTGAGGGCAGGTGTCCCTGATTTTGACATGACTTGCATATCTTGAAAAGGTACAGTTGACTCTCGGTGATATAGTAGTACAGTGATACAGTGATATAGTAGTACAGTGGTACTGTTACACCCCGTAAATCTAGGACATGTATACGAGAATAGACGCGAGAACAAAAGACTTAAAAATTTGAACGAAAGAAAGAATTGTTTTCCAAAGGAAAATCTTCCGAACCTCGGGAAGGAAAATTGTTCGTTAATGAGAATTGGATTCTCAAATTTGTTATTTAAGACTTTTAGAATTTATCGGAATTTTATTTTCAGAGTTGGATACGTGGGGCCCACGAGGTAAATTTTACGTTTTTTTGGGCCCACGAGGTTTCCGATATTTTGACAAATTATGGAAATTTCAGGAAACGAAATATTTTAGACCAATGGGAGGGCGACACATGTCACCCTCCACATGGGTCATAAATTGGACGAAAATAATGGACAAGTGTAGCCAAAATTGGCTTGATAATATTGACTAAGTCAAGTAGTCAAGATAGCTTGAGATAATTGACCACATCCTAGCCTTCCATTTGGATTAATCCTAGCCCTTGGTCTCATTATATATTACTACTACTAGTGCAAGACTAGTTCTACACTTAGAGAAAAATTCATGAAACTTGTTGTGTGCAAGAGCTCTCGGCCAAGGCTCTCATTGAGCAATAAAAATTCTTCAATCTTGTTCCATAAATCCCAATATTCAAACCTAAGATCCCTAGACGTATTCTAAGGATATCTCAATACAATAATTCTGGAAAAACTACGTTTTTACGTTAGTCGCAACATGAAAACCTAAGAGGTTTTTCATAGATTGAGTTAGAACTTAAAGAAGAGTTCTTCATAAGCTTCCAAGGGTTGCTTGGAGTGGATTGGAACGTCAAGAAGAGGAGCTAAAGTTTCTAAGGATCGACTTTGAATCTTGGATTAGATTTGGGCTTATTGAGGTAATAATCTTCGTCTTACTATTGTAATTGAATATTCCATGTTATGAAAGTGATAGATGATCATGAGATATATACTATGAAGATTGATAAGTGTTATGGAATATTGGAAGCCAAAAATCCGAAAAGTTCATGTTAGCCATTAAGATTGTAATTCAATTTAATTGTTAGTTACAACCGTCGCATGTTATAAAAGAAAAGAATTATAGTTGTTAGAATTGTTATTATGTATATAACATGTTGGAATAACGACTAGGGCTAAAAAGGAAATTGAAAGAGAATTGATGTTGTTGTAGCCGAGAATGACCATTGAATTATTGGACTGTTTTATACAATTGTGGGGCAGAATTTTACACGTCATGTTAGGCGTGTAATCCCCTTTGATTAGTTGATTGGTTGAGCCTTAAAGGTGGCATGTTGGTTATTGATTTTCGGGCCTTGAAAAAGGTGGAAAAGTACGTAGAAACAAAGAAAATGCTGCCCAATTTTCCGTAGAATAGGAAGTTTTACACTTAGAATATTCTACGTTGGAAAGCTAGAAGTTGATAGACGTATTATGGTCATTATAGGTTGACATTCTACGTGCAGCATATTCAACTTGGCAAGTGGATTAAGTCGGAGAGGTATGTGAACTCTTCCCTATCTCTTGAGCATGAGTATTTACAAAGGTATAGTACGGTAGACGTATGTATTTTAAGTGAACTTGGTTTCAGTTTGGTATCCTTGCCTTGATTTAGAAAAGTGAAGTAACTCGGCTTTTAAAAGTATATGTTACTTGATGTTACATGTAAAGATTACTTGACTTGAAAAGAATAGAATACTTGATTTGAAAGTATATGATACTTGGTTTTCAAAAGTATAAGTCTCTTGGTTTCAAAGAGGAACGTAATTGTTTTGGTTTGTCTAAAACATAAAGGGTTATAACGGTTTTATGGGAAGTTAGTTATAACGGCTTTATGGAAGGTTAAGATAGTGGTCTACTTGATTTATAGGCATGAGTTTCCTAGGTTGTGAAAGTAAAAAAAACTTTGATTTTTTTTTTGAAAAGCTTTGATTTGAATTTCTAAAGATGTAGTGACTTGTTTTGAGAAAGCAAGCATGCCTTGATACTAAGGGCATTAGTATCTTGGGGTTTTATTTAAAAAGGAGTCTTTTGAAAAGAATAGAAGTACGTAGTACTTTGGGTTAAATTTCCGGATTTTTCATGACATGTTAGTGCCTTAAGTTAAATAAAATGAGAATGCATGCTAATTAAGTACAATAAGAAGTTAAGGGATTTCTTAATTTGCTTATGTTATGTATGATAGCCAGTTGTGCTAGTGTTATGTTATTCTTACGGGGTAAACCCCCGGGTTACTACTTATTCCGTGGATTTGCTCCCACGATGCGAGTGCGGCGTTTGTACTCATTGCGGGTCCACCGGGCCCATGCTGGTGAAATAGTCCCATGCGGAGCAAATTGCTCCATTGCGGGTCCACAGGACCTGTGCGGGTGAAATGGTCTCAGGAGTAGGATTGCTTAATGATACTACGGGCGGGTGGCCCTAATTTGATCATGAGCTTCCTATTTTTAAGCAGTAAAGTATACTCCCGAGCTCATGGACTCTTTTCATGGAGGGTGCTGAGCGAATCGACTATTACTCTCATTATTAGTAAGGCACAGTGTAATGTTAGTTTGGTTATCATACTTGTCTCCAGCTTTATTTTAGACTATATGATTTCATTTCAGTACTTTCGGTTTCACATACATGGTACATATTTTGTACTGAGCCCCTTTCCTCGGGGGGCTACATTCATGACGCAGGTAGAATTAAACAGGTTACTGATCCTCACTCTTAGGATCACTGTTCAGCTGTTGAGAAACTTCATTACTCCTGAGGCTTATCTTTGGTTCAGATCCCTGGTATTGTCGGTTGTTGTACATTCAGGGGTATGGCGGGGCCCTGTCCCGTCACAGTTGTTATGTCAGAACTCTTAGAGGTCTGTAGTCATATCTTGTGGGTCAGTTTGTAAAAGAAGGGATGTAACTGTTTTTGGATATGTAATTGTATATATATATCTAGGAGGGTAGCCTTATCGGCTAGCTTGTTGTTTACTTCATATTGATTTAAGTTATGTGTTTCATGTATGTTCCGCTGATTTTTCTGATGGTTACCTGTAAGGGTGCCCAGGTAGGGTACCAGTTGCGGGCCCGGGGTCGGGTCGTGGCAGGTACAGTGGTACAGGGGTATAGTGATACAAGGTACAGCTGGCTCTTATTTTATATGACATGGTTGGATCTGGTATTTGATTATTTTACTTGTTCCTGTCATTCTTTTGTATAGTTATGATCTTGTTTACTGTACTTTATTTCCGTTCCATACTTAGTACATGTTGTACTGACCCCCTTCGGGGGTTGCGTTCATGCCTGCAGGTATTAGGTACTCATTTGGGTGATCTGCGAGCTTAGGATCTCCAGTCAACTTCTATTGAGACAACTCCACTATGTCGGAGTCTTGCCATGTTGGTACGAAGTTTGTATTAGAGTCTTGTACATTTATGGGTACGGCGGGGTCTTGTCCCGTCATAGTAATTGTCCAAACTCTTAGAGGTCTGTATTCATATGTGGGTTGTACTGGCGAGAGTGGTATTTACATTATTGTACGGTTGTAGACCCATTCGGGTGTTATATATATTATGGCGGCCTTGCCGACTTTGCCTTTATTTGTTAAAAGAAAAAAATGAGTGTTATTTATCTTCCGCGGGTTACTTGTGTTGTATTGGTAGAAGGGTGCTCAGATAGGGCACCAGTCGCGGGCCCGGGGTTTGGGGCGTGACATACACCTTCAAATATCATACTATGTGCATCATCCTAGTGATTATCGTGACTTTCCAAATATGTAAACAATCATTTGATCACCCAAAGGCTTCCCATATCTATTTGTACCTCCCCCAATACATCACCAAGTACATGCGTAGACCATTAGAATTGAATAGATGCAATCAACAAAATATCATCTAATCAACTTGCATACTCCAAATAAAGCATGGTAAACATGTCATAACTCTATCTTGAACCGAAATCTATCAAATTTTTTGAAATAGGCTAATAAGCTAAATATGTACCTTCCTGGTAATATATCCTTACGCCACTTGACCTTAAATGAGCGAATTCGACACGATGCAAAATGCATAATTCTCTGAATATCACTATTAGTCACTCAAGCTGATATTAGATCTTTACAAAACCAATTATAGACCTTTCATAGATCTATAGGGACAAATTTTAATCCTTTGCTCGTGCATTCTCAACCTCATGTAGATTTACAAAACCAATTATAGACCTTTCATAGATCTAAAGGGACAAATTTTAATCTTTTGCTCGTGCATTCTCAACCTCATGTTGTCATTCCTGACTTTTAAATCTGAATTCCAAATCATAACAAAATAAATAATAATCCTTCCATAAGTATCAAAATTTATAAATCAATCGCCTTTCCGTCTATAGTTTTTAAAAAGCAATTTTATCTGATGTACTCAACCATGATATCTCGCCATCAACACTTTGACATAGTCTACTATCACAAACATAGTCTCGCTTCAAAAATATGACTTTAACTTTCCAAACTGTAGAGGTTTCAAGACTTCTTATTCATCAACTCTAGCTCATTCTTTCAAGAATGCTATGAAATTACCCATTTTCGTACAATGCAAATTGACCTTCCATCAATATAATCACACCAATCATCTAAGATCTGCACTTTATCAATCACCTACCAAAAAGCCCTATGGCATATGTCATAACACGTAGTTTAATTTTGTTGACTTCCTTCTTCGAGCATACTTAACAATCACAATTCATCTAAATGATGCAAGATAATGCTGCCATAATCAATACTTGACTCACATAATCTCGTTGCTTCGAATCCAAACCCTTTATTTTTTTGAAGATATACCTCTATCCTCCCAATTCGAGATCAAATATGCTTTTATATTAATTATTCAATTGCCACATTCCATTCACAATCACATTCATCGTGATAAACCCAACATCGCTTAAACCAACTTGAGGGGTGAACCAAATAGCATACTCTTGTATAAAAGCTAAGTCGTAAATGGAGATACTAGTAAATCACAAACTCATGCAACTAAAAAAATTTCTTGCCTCACTCGAGCACCAAAACATGATACTCTCTAAATCAATTACATCACATGATCACTTCTTTCTGAGGTATTTCCACTAGTAAGTATCGACCAATATCGGTTACTCCAAAACTTTATTTATTAGTATTGATGTTACACCCCATAATTCTATGTGCGATCGAAAGTATAGTTAGTTGATTTGAGTTTTGGCAACCCGACACCCTTCCCGAGAGTCACGTATGACTAAGTGAATGTTAGGAAGGTATACGGAAGATTGAAAGTCAATTAGATTAAAAGAAGCATATCTTGGCAAAGTTTGGTAAAAATTAAAAGACACGCTAAGCCCCACAGAAGTTGATCCACTTTGCGGATCAAGAAACGAACTAAGGCCATATTTCATCACCACCTTCCCACTATATGCGGTGGGAAATATAGCCACATATGGGGATATGCACCACAGATCCTCCTGCACATTTGAGGCATTAGGAAGGTGTATATAAGCCCAAAAAATATGGGCATCTCATATGGTTTTCATCGACCTCGAGAAGGCATACGGTAACTGTTACACCCCGTATTTTCAGGATATGTTTTAAGAACGTACGTAAGAAATTGGGAATTTAATTTTAGAAATTTGGTCACGTGGGACCACCCGAGAAATTTTGTATATGTTGGGGAGTTTGGGAAGGCAAAACGCAGAACAAAAATACCCAAAACGTGTATGAACAGTGAAAACCCGTCCATGAACAGTGTTCGGAAAAACGCCATTTCCGGCCAAACCAGGAATCCACCGGGGGCGAGACATATACCAAAAGCTTCGTCTCGTCGAGCCCGTCACGTCCATACCAACCGCCACCGTCGATTCTCCCGATCGCCATAGCTTTCAGATCGTTTCGGTCATCGCTCATCCATCTTCCCGCTCGGTTTTTCTAATTTTCCGACCAACCGAGGTGCAATCGACGGAGTGGAGTATACCATCGTAACCACCATCTCCTTGCCGTCATTTCCATGTAAACCAGACCTCGATTCTTGCTCAAACTCGCCGACCGGATCGATTTTAGCCGAAACCTCGCCGCCGACGAGCATTTTCCGCCACCACGGTGCAGAGTCGACGGTCGTGGCTAGTGTAGAAACATTCAGGTGGAAAGGCCGACATTTTGGCACCACCCACGACCTCCAATTCAACCTGCATCGTCGTCAACTAAAACCCTTTTTCGATCGGAAGTTGGAAGATTCCGATCGATTCCGTGATTGAGGGCTAAGGCGTATACCGCTGTGTTCAGATTGATCTTAGCTACGCTTTGCAACCAATCCCGAGCCTCAATTCTCGTGATTTCGAATCCGCCATTGATGCCGCCTTGAGCTCGCCGGCCGGCGTGTCGCCGCAGACCACCAAAGAAGCCGCCGCATGACCACCACAGACTCTCCAAAATTGTTTTCCCCATTAATTCATCCACGCAACAACAATTCGATGAATTCACTTCCAACAGATCAAAAATGGAATTTTCCGGCGAACAATTCCGGCGACGGGTGGCGGCGCAGTGGGAATTCTGCCACAAATGGCGGTAGTTCAGGCTGCTTAACCACACATAAATATTCCACAAGATTTCGTGCAGTCCGACAACAATTTTCCAATCACCGTTGTCTACTTAGCGTGTGGATTAGCCAAGAGGTATGTAAACTTCTTACTTCTTTTGACATGAATTTGATAAGTCTAGAGGATCGAAGTACTTTGGTAAGTCTATGTGACTTGATTCTTGGAAGTAAGTAAATTGATTTTCAAGGTTATGGACGATTGTGACCATTATAGTCAAGTACTAAGTATAGCGATCCTACTGGAGAGTGGAATAGCTATCAAGGTTGAAGTACTTTGGAGCATTTTGCCACGTGTCGATAATCATCGCGAGGTATGTGAACCTCTTCCTTTCCTTTGGCATGATTCTATGTATGGAATATACTTGTGGTATCATTTCATGTTTCCTTCTACTCTAGAAGTTAAGAGGTAGTTATGTGATTTACTCTATGTAGAACTTTTCCTATCTTTTGAGCATGACTAGTTGCACGATGTAGTATGCAGACGACAAGACTATGATATTCTTTACTTGTTTTATGTAATGCCAAGTCGGGTGGGTTAGAGATTAACTCACTTCTTTGAAAATAGTAATGATGTCTTAAGTTGATTTTAAAGTTAAGGGACTCAAGAGTTTTAAAGTATGTGATACTTGTCCCGCTTTAAACGTATAAGTCCTCGTAGGAAATTGTTTATGGCTAAGGTATAAAGTGAATATAACGGCTTTATGGGAAGTTAGTTATATTTGCCTTATGGAAAGATAAATGACTTGACTATGTAAAAGTGGCAACTTGTTTTTACGCATCAATTGCCTAGTTTTTTTATAAAGAAGTCACTTGATTTAGAAGTTCGTAATCAGTATTTCTAAAAAGGTATTGTGACTTGTCTTGAAAGTGGATAGGACTTGATACTACGTGGTTAGTATCGGAAGTTTTATTTGGAAAGGAGTCTTTGAAAAGAATGTACGACGTAGTACTTTGGCTTAGTTAATTGAGATTTAGCCTATACGTACGTGATAGCCTTTGAGTGCAAGTATTATGTTTTATTACGTTGCCGCGACTCTGGCCGAGGGCCTACTGTCTTGTTATAAGTTACTCGACGCATCGACGCTGATGGGATTCCACGTATGCTCCGCTATTTGTAGCACTTGGGTTAAATTCTGATTTTATAAAAGACACGGTAGTGCTTATGTCTTGTCCGATGGCTCATCGAGATAGTAAGAGATAAACGGCGGCAAGCCCCAAGACGTTATACCACCTTCTCCGTGGTAAGAGTATAAGTGAGGGTAAACCCCAAGACTGCACCACCCGCTTTATGTGTTGTTTGACGACCGGCCGAGATAGGTAAGAGTATAAACGGCGGGCAATCCCCAAGACGTTATACCCCGCTTACCACCTTCTCCGTGGTAAGAGATAAAACGGCGGCAAGCCCCAAGACGTTATACCACCGCTTTGATTGATATTACGGGCGTGAGACCCATGGTTATGTTTTACACTTTAGCCGCCGATGACGGGCGATACCTTTACGCGCACTAGATGACATTATCGACCCAGAACGGGCAGGCAAGATACCTTACGCGCACTATATAACATTATCGACCCAGTGAACGGGCCGGCAAGATACCTTTACGCGCATCTAGATGACATTATCGACCCGTGAACGGGCCGCAAGATACCTTTACGCGCACTATATGACATTATCGACCCAGAACGGGCCGGCAAGATACCTTTACGCATACTATATGACATTATCGACCCAGAACGGGCCGCAAGATACCTTACGCGCATCAGATGACATTATCGACCCAGAACGGGCCGCAAGATACCTTTACGCGCACTATATGACATTATCGACCCGTGAACGGGCCGGCAAGATACCTTTACGCGCACTAGATGACGTTATCGACCCAGAACGGGCCGGGCGATACCTTACGCGCACTAGATGACGCGTTATCGACCCAGAACGGGCCGCAAGATACCCACGCGCATCAGATGACGTTATCGACCAGAACGGGCCGCAAGATACCTTACACGCGCACTAGATGACGTTATCGACCCGTGATCGGGCCGCAAGATACCTTTACGCAGACTATGTGACCTTGATCGCGCCCCAGATCGGGGTAGTATAGTGCCCTCCTTACAGGCGGGTTATACTTATGAGAGATAAGTAAGTTATATAGTAATGAACTTAATGATTTTTCCTAATCGTACGTAAGAATGTGGCTATAGTTTTTTATAGAGAATGAAAAAGATAATAAGGTGCGATTAAGTTCATAAGTGGTAATGACACTACAGATCCGCATGTGTTTTTATACTTGTCCTTGTCATTCTTTTGTACGCTTATGATCCATTTCATCAGACGTTATTTCGCTCCATATTCGCACTGTTATCGACTTCTTCGGGCCGCTCATGCCCGCAGTTTTAGGTACCTGGTTGGCGATCTCGCTCTTAGGATCTCGGTCAGCTTTTTGAGAAAGCTCCATTTGCTCCGAGGCTTATCTCTTGCAGCTTCCGAGGTAGTAGATTCATGTATATTCGTGGTATGGCGGGCCGCCCCGCCACGCTTGTTATTCCTGTGAGGTCCGTATTCACATACGTGGTCATGTAAGAACCGAGTTGTACTTTTGACTTTGTTTATGTTATGGAAGCGCCTTATCGCCAGCCTGTGTTGTCATATTATTTGCACCGTGTTTATGTTGTGTATGTTCCGCCGCTATTCTCTCGATGTATACAACAGGTGCCTGTAGGCACCGCCGCCCGGTCGGGTCGTGACAAAAGTGGTATCGAGCGCTTAGTCCTCGGAAAGTGTCTACGCATCTGTCAGTAGAATCTTGATTATCGGTGTGTTGTGCACCACATCTATAATCGTGAGGCCGCAGGACATTTAGGATTGGTTTCATTCTTCTCACTCGAGATCGTGCGATGAGTCGTGTTGTTGTGGTCGCCTCTCCTAACGAGTTATGTTGATTGCAGCTACGAAAGCGCAGCCGACCCGTAGCGACCACGGATTGTGTATCCGTGTTGTTAATGATTATAGTATAGTTGGTATTGTGACATACAGCTATACAGAGTTATGTATGAGGGTCAGACGCGTGTTGCCTAGAATGGTTTTAGATTACCAAGAGTTGGTAAGACTAACTAGATACCGGAAGGTATGGATCTGCTATTGAAATCTCATCAAGGTTTATGTACTACTTTGTTATAATTAGGGAAGGATGAGTCATGCGATAGGTGATGAACCCTTAAGAAGTCATGTTAAGGAACTTAATGGAATACCATGTTAAAATATTAAGCTCGTGGTAGGCTTAAGAGAATTGTACGGATGAGGTCCGATAGAGTAAGTAATGTTTGTTGTTATCGAGACAACAAGGTTATGGTATTATGAGAAGTTTATGTACCCGCTACGGGGAACTAGTAAAGAGGCTTGGAGCATGGAAATTGCGAGCCTAAGAATATTGATAATCGCCGAGACCTTAGATATAAGGCTCTCTCGCCATAAGATTTTAAGTCGGACCAAGGATAAGAGTTAAGTGCGACACGAGTCGGGTTGAGGACTCATACGGTCTCCCATGGCCCGGAATAGAGTGAGATCTGGTAGTAGTTCCGCCACGTAATGTGGTCACGAGGTGCAATGCCCAAGTCTAGTTAATTGTTTTACTGTTCGTGGACACGTTCCACCGAACCAGCCGTGAAAGCCGAAATGATCGATATTGTTTTATAGAGTGACTCCAAAGATTAGAGGCCAGAATCGGTATGGAAGTTATGTATGTATGCTAGTAAGAGTTGGAAGTACGGAAAGAGTACTACAAGAAGAAAGATAGCAACCAAGTGTAAAGGAATAGAGCCCGAATCCATAAGAACATTTCGGTAACTACACCCGAGTGTTTGGGGTGGTAGCCGAGCGTATATGAGATTGCCGGTGATGATACATCGTCGACCTAGTAGACCTAGTGGAGATGATTACGATGCACTTTGTGGGCATTATGAGTATGGGCTAGTTGGCTTCGTGAGTGCCTGTGTTGACATTTTTAGTATAAGTATTGTTATGTGGCCATGGGTGGCATATGTTGTAGAAGGTGTAGTAAAGGAGACTATGTCGCTAATTAGAAAGATTGACTCGGAAAGAACATTCGGGACGAATGTTTCTAAGGGAAGAATGTTACACTCGTATTTTCGTGATATGTTTTAAGAACGCACGTAAGAAATTGGGAATTTAATTTTAGAAATTTGGTCACGCGACCACCCGAGAAATTTTGTATATGTTGGGGAGTTTGGGAAGGCAAAACGCAGAACAAAAATACCCAAAACGTGTATGAACAGTGAAAACCCGCCCATGAACAAGTGTTGTTCGATGAACGTGTTCGAAAACGCCATTTCCGCCAAACCAGAATCACGGGGCGAGACATATACCAAAAGCTTCGCCTCGCCGAGCCCGCCACGCCCATACCAACCGCCACCGTCAATTCTCCCGAATCGCCGCAGCTTTCAGATCGTTTCGGCCATCGCTCATCCATCTTCCCGCTCGGTTTTTCTAATTTTCCGACCAACCGAGGTGCAATCGACGGGAGTGGAGTATACCATCGTAACCACCATCTCTCGCCGTCATTTCCATGTAAACCAGACCTCGATTCTTGCTCAAACTCGTCGACGGATCGATTTTAGCCGAAACCTCGCTGTCGACGAGCATTTTCCGCCACCACAGTAGAGTCGACGGTCGTGGCTAGTGTAGAAACATTCGGTGGAAAGGCCGACATTTTGGCACCACCCACGACCTCCAATTCAACCTGCATCGTCGTCAACTAAAACCCTTTTTCGATCGGTTGGAAGATTCCGATCGATTCCGTGATTGAGGGCTAAGGCGATACCGTTGTGTTCGTATTGATCTTAGCTACGTTTTGCAACCAATCCCGAGCCTCAATTCTCGATTTCGAATCCGCCATTGATGCCGCTTGAGCTACATGGCGGCGCGCCCGCAGACCACCAAGAAGGCTACCGCACGACCACCAAAGAGACCTCCAAAAATTGTTTTCCCCATTAATTCATCCACGCAACAACAATTCGATGAATTCACTTCCAATGATCAAAAATGGAATTTTCCGCGAACAATTCCGGCGACGCGGCGTTGGGAATTCTCGCCACAAATGGCGGTAGTTCAGCCGCTTAACCACACGTAAATATTCCACAAGACTCTCAAATCCGACAACAATTTTCCAATCACCGCGTTGTTTACTTAGCGTGTGGATTAGCCAAGAGGTATGTAAACTTCTTACTTCTTTGACATGAATTTGATAAGTCTGTATGATCGAAGTACTTTGGTAAGTCTATGTGACTTGATTCTTGGAAGTAAGTAAATTGATTTTCAAGGTTATGGACGATTGTGACCATTATAGGTTGAAGTACTAAGTATAGCGTATCCCATCGGGAGAGTGGAATAGCTATCAAGGTTGAAGTACTTTGGAGCATTTTGCTACGTGTCGATAATCGTCGCGAGGTATGTGAACCTCTTCCTTTCCTTTGGCATGATTCTATGTATGGAATATACTTGTGGTATCATTTCATGTTTCCTTCTACTCTTAGAATTAAGAGGTAGTTATGTGATTTACTCTATGTAGAACTTTTCCTATCTTTTGAGCATGACTAGTTGCACGTATGTAGTATGGTGAGCGACAAGACTATGATATTCTTTACTTGTTTTATGTAATGCCAAGTCGGGTGGGTTAGAGATTAACTCACTTCTTTGAAAATAGTAATGATGTCTTAAGTTGATTTTAAAGTTAAGGGACTTGAAGAGTTTTAAAGTATGTGATACTTGTCCCGCTTTAAACGTATAAGTCCCTGGGTAGGAAATTGTTTATGGCTAAGGTATAAAGTGAATATAACGGCTTTATGGGAAGTTAGTTATATTTGCCTTATGGAAAGATAAATGACTTGACTATGTAAAAGCAACTTGTTTTTACTGCATCAATTGCCTAGGGTTTTTATAAAGAAGTCACTTGATTTAGAAGCGGTAATTGTATTTCTAAAAGGTATTGTGACTTGTCTTGAAAGGTGGATAGGACTTGATACTACGTGGTTAGTATCGGGAAGTTTTATTTGGAAAGGAGTCTTTGAAAAGAATGTCGCACGTAGTACTTTGGCTTGGTTAATTGAGATTTAGCCTATACGCCGGGTGATAGCCTTTGAGTGCAAGTATTATGTTTTATTACGCCGCGACTCTCGGTTGGAGGGTCCTACTGTCTTGTTATAAGTTACTCGACGCATCGACGGTGATGTGGGATTCCACGTATGCTTCGTTATTTGTAGCACTGGGTTAAATTCTGATTTTATAAAAGACATGGTAGTGCTTATGTCTTGTCCGATGGCTCACGAGATAGGGTAAGAGTATAAATGAGGGGCAAGCCCCAAGACGTTATACCACCTTCTCCAGGGTAAGAGTATAAGTGAGGGGTAAACCCCTAAGACGTTGTACCACCGGCTTTATGTGTTGTTTGACGACCGGTCGAGATAGGGTAAGAGTATAAATGAGGGGCAAGCCCCAAGACGTTATACCTCGCTTACCACCTTCTCGTGGTAAGAGTATAAATGGCGGCAAGCCCCATGACGTTATACCACCTGCTTTGATTGATATTATGGCGTGAGACCCATGGTTATGTTTTACACATTTAGTCGCCGATGATGGGCGATACCTTACGCGCACTAGATGACATTATCGACCGTGAATGGGCCGGCAAGATACCTTACGCGCATCAGATGACATTATCGACCCAGGAATGGGCCGGGCAGTATACCTTTACGGGCAGACTAGATGACATTATCGACCCAGGAATGGGCCGGGCAGTATACCTTTACGGGCAGACTAGATGACATTATCGACCCAGGAATGGGCCGCAAGATACCTTTACGCGCACTATATGACATTATCGACCCGTGAACGGGCCGGGCAAGATACCTTTACGCGCACTAAATGACATTATCGACCCAGAATGGGCCGGCAAGATACCTTTACGCGCACTATATGACGTTATCGACCCAGAACGGGCCGGGCAAGATACCTTACGCGCACTAGATGACGTTATCGACCCGTGAACGGGCCGGGCAAGATACCTACGCGCACTAGATGACGTTATCGACCCGTGAACGGGCCGGCGAGATACCTTTACGCGCGCATCTAGATGACGTTATCGACCCGAGATCGGGCCGCGATACCTACGGGTAGACTATGTGACCTTGATCGCGTCCTAGATTGGGCCGGGTAGTATAGGTGCCCCTCCTTACAGGGCCGGGTTATACTTATGAGAGATAAGTAAGTTATATAGTAATGAACTTAATGATTTTTCCTAATCATGTACGTAAGAATGTGGCTATAGTTTTTTTTATAGAGAATGAAAAAGATAATAAGGTGCGATTAAGTTCATAAGTGGTAATGACACGGCGAGATCCGTATGTGTTTTTATACTTGTCCTTGTCATTCTTTGTACGCTTATGATCTGCATCAGACGTTATTTCGCTCCATATTCTGTACTGTTATCGACTTCTTCGGGGCCAAGGCGTCATGCCCGCAGTTTTAGGTACCAGTGTGGCGATCCTTGCTCTTAGGATCTCTTCGCTTTTTGAGAGAAAGCTCCATTTGCTCCGGAGGCTTATCTCTTGGTACAGTTTCCCTGAGGTAGTAGATTCATGTATATTCAGGGGTATGGCGGGGCCCTGTCCCGCCACAGTTGTTATTCCTAGAGGTCTGTATTCACATATGTGGTTGGGCTGTAAGAACTGAGTTGTACTTTTGACTTTGTTTATGTTATGGAAGGCGGCCTTATCGGCTAGCCTGTGTTGTCATATTATTTGCACCTGTGTTTATGTTGTGTATGTTCCGCTATTCTCTCGATGTATACAGAACAGGTGCCTGTGTAGGGCACCAGTCGCGGCCCGGGGTCGGGTCGTGACAGTAACATTTTGGCATGTGCAGAGGAGAGACACAAATGCCCCAGTGGAGGATAAGATGCGGGAAATGATGTTGAAATGGTTTGGGCATGTGCAGAGGAGAGACACAAATGCCCCAGTGCGTAGGTCTAAGAGGTTGGGTATGGAGGGATTTAGGAGGGGTAGAGGTAGGCCAAAGAAATATTAGGGAGAAGTGATTAGACGGGATATGACACAGGTGCAACTTACTAAGAACATGACCTTAGATAGGGGGTTGTGGCGGAAACGGATTAGGGTAGTGTCACGACCCGTTCCCGGGCCCGTGACTGGTGCCTTACCCGGGCACCCAAGTAGACATACATCAGAGTAATCAGCGGAATATAAACTTGAAAACATAAAACAGTGTAAAATAAGAACAGTCTAGCCAAGGAAAAGTTTCCTTTCGGCATGTATATAAATACCCAAAAGTGAACAGTTACATCTCAACTTAACAACAGGACTACAAACCTCTAAGAAGGTGTAAACACTATGACGGGACAGGGCCCCGTCATACCCCTGAATGTACAAATCATCTACAACACCAGGGAGAACCATACCAAAAGTCGAGCCTCCGGAGAAATGGAGCTCCTGACACCAGAGTAAAGATCCTAAGAATGAGGATCCACCACCTGTTTTCCTTTACCTGCGGCATGAACGCACTTCAAGGAGGTCAAGACAACATGTACCAAGTATGTGAAATCAGAAATCTTGATATATATATATATATATATAACTATAACATTTTAAAACCAATTCACAAATATGTACGAAACAACCAAGTTAACCGCACATAGTGCCACATCACAAACAAGAGCAATAATAGATATAATGTAACTGGTCTTTTCTAGGCCGCGAATGATCGAAGCAAGGCCAATCGCCCATAGTATCATTATGCGTGCCTAATCCTGGACTCCCGCAGTCCGCATAGGCCACCTAGACCCGCATGAGGTATTCCTCGCATCGAGGGTAACTAATCCTCGGCATCGTCCTGGACTCTCGTAGTCCGCATGGCCACATAGACCGCATGAGGTATTCCTCGCACACAATCCTGGAACTCCCGCAGCTCCGCATAGGTCCCATGGACCCGCATGAGGTATTCCTCGCATCGGGGGACAGCTTAACCCCCGGTATCATGTCAAGAGGTGAGTGGTATAATACTAACACAACGGCTTATCGTTAAACAACATAAGCACAACAAGAATAACCTCCTTACACAAATATCACAAGATACTAACACACGTAGCATCACAACATGTTTATCAAACCAACTTACCATACCTTCAAACATCATTTCAAGCATTTGATAAACAAACAATTAAACCGTTTTTCTTATCTTTCTTAAGTCATTATAGTTAACTTCTCATAAAGCTAGTATGGCACTTAAACTGTTTATGAAAACCAAGTATTACTTTTCTTCCAAAAATTATTCATAACTCTTGTTGAAATATTCAAGATTCTTATTATTTATAACTCAAGTCAAAAGACATCGAAGTAAATCCAAATTTAGTTTAACATACGTACATCTACCGTACTATATATATTTCACAAATATCATGTTCAAAGAGATAGGAAGAATCACATACCTCCTCGGCTAAATCCACTTGCCAAGTCGGATATGTCGCGCGCAGAGTGTCAACCTATAATAGTCAAAACACGCCTATCAACTTCTAGTTTTTCGTTGGATTCTTCTAAGTAAGATTTCTCTTAATCTACGAAAAATTGGGCAGCACCTCCCCCGTTTCTACTCAATTCTCCACCTTTTCCAAGGCCCGATAATAGTAACCAATATGCCATAAATAAGGCGCAATAATTCCGATAAGTAAAGAAGGGGATAACACACCCAAACGGAACGCGATTAACAATCTCTCCTTCATAATAACATTAAATAAAAAAGGGGATAACACGCCCAAACGGAACGCGATTAACAATCTCTCCTTCATAATAATAATAAGTAAATAAGGGGATAACACGCCCAAACGGAACGCGATTAACAATCTCTCCTTCATAATAATAATAAGTAAAGAAGGGGATAACACGCCCAAACGGAACGCGATTAACAATCTCTCCTTCATAATAATAAATAAGTAAAGAAGGTCCAAAGTAAATATAGTCCAAAGTAGATACGGTCCAAAGTAGATACGGTCCTTAAGTTGGTGTCCTTGGCCAACTTTTACAATTTTACTTATCCAATTACTTCATTAGTCCTTCAACTTATATTCCAATCTTTATATAAGTTATATCTTCTTTGTTGTTAACTTCTTAGCAAGTAATGGATACATTTTTACCATTTTAATGGCTAATATGCCAATTCTCCTTTTAACATCTTAACAAGATCCAAATCTTTCTTTATATCTTATAGTCCATAATATACTTTCAATATAAGTATAATATCCATTATACATAATAATCAACTTCACAAAGAGGTTAAGGTTCATTACCTCAATAATAGCCCAACAATATCCAAGAACTTAAAGTCGTTCCAAAGCAAGTCTTAGCTCCAAATCTTTGTGCTTTAGCTCTAAATCTTTGTGCTCCAAATCACCACAAGTCACCCTTAGAAGTTCCTAACCAACTTCTATTCAAGAATTAACTCCAAAAAGTGAATAACACTAAAGTTCCCATATGGCATGCTCTCGGCTTTGGGGTATATTTGAGGCTAGGGTGTGAAATCTTGTCTAACTCTTGGTTAATAATCTTCCTAACACACTAAGGAAGAACACTTATAAGTTTAAGAATTTTTGGACAACATTTGGTTAGGGAAGGGGCTGTTTGACGAGAGCAATTGAGAAGGAGGGAGAGGGAAATATTTTCAAGTCTTGAAATATACTAAGTGTGGAAGATTTTCATCAACTAAAGGGGTTTATATAGCACAACCAAGGGTTAGGATTGAAACATGTGTATGGTAGAGATTGTTTGTGTAGGTTCCTTACTACACTTGTCCCACAAAAGCCATGCAAGACCTTTACCATTTGACTTGCCCACTATTTTCCCCAAAACCGTCCACTACACCATGCAATACCATGCAAGACTTTTGGCCACTTGTCTTGCCCACTTGTCCACTCAATTTCGTCCAACATGGCCCAATCTAGGGTTGACACTTGTCGCCCTCCTATTGGTCCAAAATATTTATCTCTCGAAAAAATTCCATAATCGTAAAAATATTGAAAACATAAAATTTCCTTCACAAGGTTCGGAATAATTTCCGTCGGAAAACAATTCTATCATTCTTACCCTGATTAGGGCGTATACATTCGTACGTACGTCCTCACATACATATTCCGGAACTACGGGGTATAACATTCTCCCCCCCTTAGAAACATTCGTCCCGAATGTTCCTTCAGGATATATAAAAAAAAACTCAGATAACGGCATAGTCCCTCATAACTTGAACAATTTGCAAAATGCCACATATGGCCACAATAGAACACTTAAGTACATACGACAATTTAAATTAACCAGTAGGAAAGTGAGTTACCTTGAGGTGTGGGGAATAAGTGGGGATACTTCTGCCTCATGTCCTCCTCTGCTTCCCACGTCATCTCCTCTCTGTTCTCGTTCCGCCATAAGACCTTGACGGAAGCCACATCCTTTGTCCGCAGTCGCCTAACCTGACGATCGAGTATCGCTATGGGAATCTCCTCATATGATAAACCCTCTGTCACCTGGACATCATCAATCGGGTGCACCCTAGACGGATCTCCGATACATCTCCTCAGCATGGAAACATAAAAAACTGGATGTACTGCCTCCAGATCGGACGGCAGATCCAACTCATAGGAAACCTTGCCTACCCTACGGACAATCTGATAAGGCCCAATGTACCTTGGGCTGAGCTTCCCTTTCTTACCAAACCTCATCACCCCCTTCATGGGGGACACCTTCAGGAAAACCCAATCATCAACCTCAAACTCCAAATGTCGACGCCGATGATCTGCATACGACTTCTGTCGACTCTGAGCTGCCAATAACCGCTCCTGGATAAGCTTCACCTTATCCACCGCCTGCTGAACCAAGTCTGGCCCGACTAACTACACCTCACCCACATCAAACCAGCCTATCGGTGACCTGCACTTCCTCTCATATAAGGCCTCATAAGGCGCCATCTGGATACTGGAGTGGTAGCTGTTGTTATACGCAAACTCTACTAGCGGCAAATGATCCTCCCAGCTACCTCTGAAATAAATAACACAGGCTCGCAGCATATCCTCGTTGTCCGGATAGTACGCTCGCTCGTCCGTCGGCCTCGAGGATGGAATGCGATCGAGGCTCACCAAGCCCCTAATCCTTTCTGGAAAGACCTCCAGAAGTTAGCCGTAAACTGAGCTCCTCTATCCGATATGATAGAAATAGGGACCCCATGTAGTCTCACGATCTCTCGGATGTAAAGTCTGGTGTAATCCTCGACCGAAAAGGTCGTCCTGACGGGAAGAAAGTGGGCTGATTTCGTCAGCCTGTCGACGATAACCCAGATAGAATCATGCTTCCTCTGAGTGCGAGGTAATTCAGTAATAAAGTCCATATTGATTACCTCCCACTTCCATGTCGGAATCTCTATAGCCTGCAATAACCCACCAGGCCTCTGGTGCTCCACCTTGACCTGCTGACAACTCGGGCACTGAGCAACAAACTCTGCAACGTCCCTCTTCAGGTCGTCCCACCAATACACAGATCTGAGGTCGTGGTACATCTTTGTCAACCCCGGATGGATAGAGTAACGCGCGCTGTGTGCTTCCCCTAGAACCTGATGTCGAAGTCCTGCAATATCTGGAACACACAACCTGCCCTCAAACCTTAGCACCCCATCAGGTGCTACCTCAAATGGACCCTTCCCCTCACGAAGAGCCGTATCGCGATACCGTGTCATAATCGGATCCTCATAATGTCGCCTCTTCACCTCCTCGACGATGGAAGACTCGGCAACCTCTCGAACCTGAACCCCACTACTATCAGAATCAATCAATCGGACTCCAAGGCTCGCTAGCTGATGTAACTCGCGGACCATGCCCCTCCTATCTGGCTGCACATCTGATAGACTACCCATCGACATACGACTAAGGGCATCTGCCACTACATTGGCCTTCCCTGGATGGTATAGGATATCGACATCATAATCCTTGAGTAGCTCTAACCACCATCTCTGTCGCAAGTTCAGCTCCCTCTGGCTGAAGATATACTGGAGGCTCTTGTGGTCTGTGTAAATATCCACATGAACTCCATACAAATAATGTCTCCAGATCTTCAAGGCGTGAATCATTGCTGCCAACTCTAAGTCATGTGTGGGGTAATTCTTCTCATGCTTCTTGAGCTGTCGAGATGCGTAAGCTATAACCTTGCCCTGCTGAATCAACACACATCCAAGCCCGATTCCCGACGCATCACAATAAACCACATAGCCGTCTGGACCCTCTAGAAGAGTAAAAACTGGGGCGGTCGTCAACTTCTCCTTTAGTAACTGGAAGCCCTTCTCGCAAGCATCCGTCCACTGAAACTTAGCTGCCTTCTGAGTCAGCTTGGTCAAATGTGCTGAAATAGAAGCAAAATTTTCCACAAACCTCCTAGAGTAACGCCAGCCCAAAAAGTTGCGCACTGCTGGGTAAGAGGTCTAGGCCAACTCTTGACTGCCTCGATCTTCGCTGTATCTACCTGAATACCGTCGGCCCCGACAATGTGCCCCAAAAATGCCACCGAAGCCAACCAAAACTCACACTTCGAAAACTTGGCATACAACCGCTGGTCCCGGAGAACTCTCAGCACCGTCCTCAAATGCTCCGCATGCTCCTGCTCCGAGCGAGAATAAATCAAGATGTCATCAATGAATACTATCACAAACGTATCCAAAAATGGCTTGAACACTCGGTTTATCAAATCCATAAATACCGTTGGAGCATTGGTCAAGCCGAAAGACATGACCCTGAACTCATAGTGCCCGTACCGGGTCCTGAATGCGATCTGTGGATATCCGCCTCCTAACTCGCACTGATGGTAGCGATCGCAGGTCTATCTTGGAGAAACACCTCGCGCCCTGCAACTGGTCGAACAAATCATCAATCCTGGGAAGGGGGTATCTGTTCTTAATAGTCACCTTGTTCAGCTGCCTGTAATCAACACACATACACAACGTCCCATCCTTCTTCTTTACGAACTATACCGGCGCTCCCCAGTGAGAAATACTAGGCCTGATAAAGCCCTTCTCCAGCAAATCTCTCAGCTGGTCCTTCAACTCTCTCAACTCGGCAGGTGTCATTCTGTATGGCGGAATGGATATAGGTCGAGTGTCTGGCAGAATATCAATGCAAAACTCTATCTCCCTCTCCGGAGGGATACCCGGGAGGTCGTCTGGGAACACATCTGGAAACTCTCTGACTACTGGAACTGACTGAAGGTCCAGTATCTCGGCCTCAGTATCAAACACCCGAACGAGATGGTAGATATACCCCTTCTGAACCATCTTCCTGGCCTTGAGGTAAGAAATAAACTTACCCCTCGGCGACACAGTGTTCCCCTCCCACTCGATAACCGGCTCCCCAGGAAACTGGAACCGTACCAACCTCTTCCTACAGTCTACATTGGCGTAGCAAGAAGCTAACCAATACATACCCATGATCACATCAAAATCGGTCATATCCAACTCTATCAAGTCGGCTAGGGTCTGACGACTGCATATAGTCACTGGACAAGCCCTATATACCCGCTCAGCTACCACCGAATCCCCTACTGGCGTAGCTACCTCAAAAGGGTCTATGGACTCAGGATCTATCCCTATCCTACTAGCAATAAGGTGAGATATATAGGACAAGGTAGAACCTGGATCTATCAAGGCATATACGTCACAACAAGAAACAGATAAAGTACCTGTGATGACATCTGGTGATGTCTCCTGGTCCTGGCGGCTGGACATGGAATATATGCGGTTCTGAGGACCGCTGGAACTAGCACCCTTGCCACGACCTCTGCCGCGACCTGCTGGCCCATGAGCACACCGCCTCCGCGGGCGAGTAATCAGAGGAGATGAAGACTTAGCAAAGACCTCGTAGGTGAACCCTACTATCTCGCGCCTTTGCCTGACGATCTCGCAAAGTGACCCTGCTGGCGTTGCAAGTGAAACAAACTCCCGCAATAGTACCACAATTCCCGTAATGGGATCTACCACATCGAACACACTGAGAGTAAGGTGGTCTCGATCGGTTAGCACCTTTGCTACCCTGGAAGTCCGAAGTAATGGGGCCCTGACCTGCCCCCGAATACCCTGTCTGCCCGGAAGATGGTGTAGGAGTGCTCTGAGCTGGCTGAGGTGCAAATCTAGTCCGCTGCTGAGATCGTCCACCCCGAGAACTACCAAAAGACTCGCTGCCCCGCCTCTTCGCCGATATCTCACAACCCGCCGCCTCTATGCCTCACACCTGGGCGCATAAGCTGCGACGCGGCAATGTCCATGCCCGACTGAAGAGTTACACCCGAGCAAGCCTTTGCCAAGTAGTCATCAAGCCATGTGACGTAGCGGTGCACTCTGTCCTCCATATCTGCTACTAATGCAGGGACATACCGAGCCAACGAGTCGAACTCCACGTTGTACTCCCGAACTGTGCCCTCTCGCCTCGGCCACAAAAATCTGGCTCGTTTCCTCATCTGCGGAGGCAAGAAGTGCGTGAGAAACGCCTCTGAGAACTCGTCCCAAACAGCTGGAGGCGCCTGCTCCCCCCGGGACAGCTCCCATGAACCAAACCAGTCGACTGCGGTATCATGCAGCCGATGTGAACCTAAGACCACTGACTCGGTCTCCGAAGCCTTGATCACTCTCATGATCCGTTGTAACTGTCGGATGAACTCCTGCGGATCATCCTCAGGCCTCGACCCATAGAACTCTGGCGGGCTGCAACTCAAAAAGTCCCGAAGTCTCAAACTATCCGACCTCAGGTGAACCACGGGTACCACTGGAACTGGAGCTGCTACATCCAGCCTATCCTCGTGCCTCGCCATGACCCTGGCCAATAACTGGGCCATCTCCTTGTAACCTATCTCCTCTGCTCCAGGCTGTGCGGATGGAGGCTCCGGTGCCGTGGCCTCAGTAGCCACTCCTGCGGCCCTAAACTCTGCTGGGGCCTGCGACGTCGTGGAACTCGCCGTCTGGGGTATCACCTCGGGTAAAGGTTGGGCCTGGGCCCTCGTGACCCTCTGGGTACTACTAGCAGCTCCTACCGCTTGCCTTCTCGGGCCCGGTTGCTCTTCGCGAGGCATAACTGGTAAACAAAAGAAATTCGTCAGAAGGGTCCAACCTATAACACAGCTCTAAGGCACGATCTCAGAGTGAGAAGAATGGAAACCAATCCTAAATATCCTGCAGCCTCCTGATTATTGGTGTGGTGCACGACACACCGATAATCAAGACTCTACTAGATACGGTCTGTAGACACTTTCCGAGGATTAACTGCTCTGATACCACTTTTGTCACGACCCGTTCCCGGGCCCGTGACTGGTGTCTTACCAGGGCACCCAAGTAGACATACATCAGAGTAATCAGCGGAATATAAACTTGCAAACATAAAACAGTGTAAAATAAGAACAGTCTAGCCAAGGAAAAGTTGCCTTTCGACATGTATATAAATACCCAAAAGTGAACAGTTACATCCCAACTTAACAACAGGACTACAGACCTCTAAGAAAGTGTAAACACTATGACGGGACAGGGCTCCGCCATACACCTGAATGTACAAAACATCTACAACACCAGGGAGAACCATACCAAAAGTCGAGCCTCCGGAGAAATGGAGCTCCTGACACCAGAGTAAAGATCCTAAGAATGAGGATCCACCACCTGCTTTCCTTTACCTGCGGCATGAACGCAGCCCCCCGAAGGAGGTCAGTACAACAGGTACCAAGTATGTGAAACTGTAAAGTACTGATATATATATATAACTATAACATTTTAAAACCAATTCACAAATATGTACGAAACAACCAAGTTAACCGCACATAGTGCCACATCACAAACAAAAGCAATAATAGATATAATGTAACTAGTCTTTTCTAGGCCGCGAATGATCGAAGCAAGGCCAATCACTCATAGTATCATTATGTGTGCCTAATCCTGGACTCCCGCAGTCCGCATAGGCCACCTAGGCCCGCATGAGGTATTCCTCGCATCGAGGGTAGCTAATCCTCGGCATCGTCCTGGACTCCCGTAGTCCGCATGGCCACATAGACCGCATGAGGTATTCCTCACACACAATCCTGGAACTCCCGCAGCTCCGCATAGGTCCCATGGACCCGCATGAGGTATTCCTCGCATCGGGGGGCAGCTTAACCCCCGGTATCATGTCAAGAGGTGAGTGGTATAATACTAACACAACGGCTTATCGTTAAACAACATAAGCACAACAAGAATAACCTCCTTACACAAACATCACAAGATACTAACACACGTAGCATCACAACATGTTTATCAAACCAACTTACCATACCTTCAAACATCATTTCAAGCATTTGATAAACAAACAATTAAACCGTTTTTCTTATTATGGCACTTAAACTGTTTATGAAAACTAAGTATTACTTTTCTTCCAAAAATGATTCATAACTCTTGTTGAAATATTCAAGATTCTTATTATTTATAACTCAAGTCAAAAGACATCGAAGTAAAGCCAAATTTAGTTTAACATACGTACGTCTAACGTACTATATATATTTCACAAATATCATGCTCAAAGAGATAGGAAGAATCACATACCTCCTCGGCTAAATCCACTTGCCAAGTCGGATATGTCGCGCGCAGAGTGTCAACCTATAATAGTCAAAACACGCCTATCAACTTCTAGTTTTTCGTGGGATTCTTCTAAGTAAGATTTCTCTTAGTCTACGAAAAATCAAAAGACTCTCCGTTTCTACTCAATTCTCCACCTTTTTCAAGGCCCGATAATAGTAACCAATATGCCATAAATAAGGCGCAATAATTCCGATAAGTAAAGAAGGGGATAACACGAACGGAACGCGATTAACAATCTCTCCTTCATAATAACAGTAAGTAAAGAAGGGGATAACACGCCCAAACGGAACGCGATTAACAATCTCTCCTTCATAAGTTGGTGTCCTTGGCCAAAGTAGATACGGTCCAAAGTAGATACGGTCCTTAAGTTGGTGTCCTTGGCCAACTTTTACAATTTTACTTATCCAATTACTTCATTAGTCCTTCAACTTATATTCAAATCTTTATATAAGTTATAGCTTCTTTGTTGTTAACTTCTTAGCAAGTAATGGATACATTTTTACCATTTTAATGGCTAATATGCCAATTCTCCTTTTAACATCTTAACAAGATCCAAATCTTTCTTTATATCTTATAGTCCATAATATACTTTCAATATAAGTATAATATCCATTATACATAATAATCAACTTCACAAAGAGGTTAAGGTTCATTACCTCAATAATAGCCCAACAATATCCAAGAACTTAAAGTCGTTCCAAAGCAAGTCTTAGCTCCAAATCTTTGTGCCTTAGCTCTAAATATTTGTGCTCCAAATCACCACAAGTCACCCTTAGAAGTTCCTAACCAACTTCTATTCAAGAATTAACTCCAAAAAGTGAAGAACACTAAAGTTCCCATATGGCATGCTCTCAGCTTTGGGGTATATTTGAGGCTAGGGTGTGAAATCTTGTCTAACTCTTGGTTAATAATCTTCCTAACACACTAAGGAAGAACACTTATAAGTTTAAGAATTTTTGGACAACATTTGGTTAGGGAAGGGGCTGTTTGACGAGAGAAATTGAGAAGGAGGGAGAGGGAAATATTTTCAAGTCTTGAAATATACTAAGTGTGGAAGATTTTCATCAACTAAAAGGGTTTATATAGCACAACCAAGAGTTAGGATTGAAACATGTGTATGGTAGGGATTGTTTGTGTAGGTTCCTTACTACACTTGTCCCACAAAAGCCATGCAAGACCTTGACCATTTGACTTGCCCACTATTTGCCCCAAAATCGTCCACTACACCATTCAATACCATGCAAGACTTTTGGCCACTTGTCTTTCCCACTTGTCCACTCAATTTCGTCCAACATGGCCCAATCTAGGGGTGACACTTGTCGCCCTCCTATTGGTCCAAAATATTTATCTCTCGGAAAAATTCCATAATCGTAAAAATATTGAAAACGTAAAATTTCCTTCACAAGGTTCAGAATAATTTCCGTTGGAAAACAATTCTATCATTCTTACCCTGATTAGGGCGTATACATTCGTACGTACGTCCTCATATACATACTCCGGAACTACGGGGCATAACAGGTAGAAGAGTAGTAGATGGTCAAGCATAGTCCTACTTAGACTTGCAAATTGATAGTTGTAGTGTTATTATTGTAGGTCCGTTTAGCCTATCATATTAATAGGCATAGTATTGTGTTATAGTCCATTGTAGTTTGATTTATGTTGCTATGTGTCCTTTAGTATACTTTGTTTAGCCTATTTACATGCGCCAGTTACTGCTTACTTTTTTGGAATGCTCTATCATGTCTTATTTACATTTGATACCAACATTTTCATATTACTTTATTTTTTTTCTGATAAGGTCTGACCGTTTCTCTTGCTTTGCTTTTGTTGTTGCTTTGCTTGTGATTATGCTCTGTCTTGAGCTTATGGTCTTTCATTGTGTATGTTGTTGTTGTTGTTTTTGACCTAAATAGTCCTTACACACTCCTAAACTCTCGCCAAAGGTGTCCCTATCATTTAAGAACATCTCCAAAAGCCCTTGAAGTAATTTCTCCATTAGAAGGATTAAATGATCTTGATGATCTCTTGTAACTAGCTATGTGAAGTTGGGAGTTGGTGTTGAGGATATGTGGTAGTTTTGAGGTAATATTCTACCACTCCTTAATGATCATTAGCTTCTTGTAGCTTAGTTTATTGAGTTGTAAAGGCAACTTGGGGAGATATCAAGTTAACTCCATGATAATGATATGGTAGTTGTTTGGTTGTGTTAATAAATTTCTTGAGAAGTTATGACTAGAATTATAAAGGTATGGTAGTGAAGGTTGTGGAGTAGGTGGTTATGACATTGTTGATGTTGTTGTTGATAGAGGGGATTTAATAATAACCAAATTTTCATGAAAGAAAATCACGAGACGTATGCCCTCTAGGTACTCGACGAAATGTCATAAAGAATCGATTCTTAATCTACGGATTTCATCTTGACCGAATAATCTATATTGTGTAGATAATCATCTGTAAAGCTCTCCGGAGTTTGCAAGGCATTGTTACCAAAGTGACGCAGGTATGTAAGACTAAGCTTTCTTTCCAAGCATGAATCTTATAAACATGTAATTATTTCCAAAACAATTATTGCTTAACGTGTACTAAACCCATGTCTACATGATTCCTGTCAGGAGTACCTTTCCATATCGAATCTTATCTTGTTACCTTGGCTCTATTGGTTGCCTAGTACAGTTCGTACTCCTTCTTGATGGAGCTTCTCAAGCCATAGTCTTGTATGTTTACAAAGGGTCATATTAAGGCAAAGGAAAGGACCGTATAAGAGCTAAAGGATAAACGCCATTATTAACGTCAAAATAAGAGTTCTATTCACATATTGTTTATCCCTCGCTGGGAATATTTTCTTGTCTTGTTATTGCATTCTGCATATCTTGTCAGTTGGTTATCGGAACTCCATTGACCTCTAAAAGTAGTGTTCCAAATAGTTAAATGTTAAGTCGACCAAGAGGCGTTTCAAAGTAAAGTAAAAAAAGTTTACAAATTTCATAGGACCAAACGTGTCATTACTATTACAGTATATTACCCATACCACCGTACTAATATCGGTGGGCGGTTATATATATATATATATACTACGCTTACTACCAAACTAATATCGGTGGGCAATTATTTATGGGCATACACACCCCGAGCTATAATCGAAAGGCATACATTTATATATGCATCCATACACACATCTCAGAATGTTACCTGAAGGCATTACCTTATCTCAACACCTCAGGCTATAAGCCAATGACATATTATATAATAAAACATATATATAGAAGTTTCAGTACAGTTTCAGAGTTGCATTGTTCGACCTAAGTGGCACATAGGTTATCAAAGTATCAGGTTGATTCTTATGGCTTGTTTTATAGCGTATTATTTCATATTTCTATTTATGCTCCATATACTAGTACATTATTTCATACTGACATCCCTTTTTGTTAGAGAAATGTTGTATTTCATGCTGCATGTTTATATAGAGGGCATATAGTCCCCCACAGTAGGAGCTATTGAGTCTCAACTGTCAGTTGGTATGCTTGGCTTGTTCCGGAGCTTCCTGGCTAGATTTTCAGGTTATATCTTATGTACATAAGTAGAAAATGGGTAGGTCGGGGTCTTGTCCCGATCATATGACAGTTTAGTTACTCAAAGAGACTTGTGTAGTATGTTTAGTTGTGATGTATGAACTTGTCAACCTTGTGTATATATGTTTTATTGATCCCTCCTTATTTATCTTCAGAGTTTGGATAATGCTCTTGCATTACATATTTTAGCCTTGGCGGCCCTGTTATTGTGATGTTATTCAAGTCATATTCTAGTATGGCCTTGTTGGCCGAAAGTTCAATATGTATATGAGTCTGGTTGTAGAGTGGCAAACTCGGGCCAGTACGACACCGAGTGCTAGCCACATCCCCCAGTTTTGGGTGTGAAAAACATTGTATCATAGCAGGTCAGTCCTAGAGAGTCTACGATTTGTGTCTAGTAGAGTCTTGTTTATGGGTGTGTTGTGCCCACAATTATAAGCAAGAGGTTGCAGGGCATTTAGGGATGGTTTTTGTTCTTTTATCTCATAGATCATAGATCGTGTAGTAGAGTTGAGTTGGGAGAATTCAAGTCTAACTCATTCTTCATATAGTTCCAAGTATTGTTGGTTACTAGAGAGACCTTGGCTAGTTCGTATTCTTGACAAGTAAAGAAAATATCTCCTCCCCCTTACTAGATTATTGATATACCAAGGTGTGAATATTACTCTCAAGCTTCATATTGGGAGCATATATTTTACTGATATACGGAGGAAACAATGGGAACCTCTAAGGTGAAGTGCTCGTATCAACATACGATGGAATTAAAGTGAAAAAGGGTACAGAATACCCAAATGCAAGGGTTGTATGAAAGTTGTTATTAAGATAAAATAAGGTAAGCATTGTTATTCACGCCTTTTGTAATGATAGAACCTTAATGAGGAGTACCTACTCCAGCTCCCCATTTATTAATATCAATAGACGTGGTTTTAGAAAGATGTGATTTTTCTTGATTTGGTGAAGTGTAAGTCCTCCCTTAGCATGGGCAATACTGAAGAATAGAAGAATTATGTCAAGGGTCTCCCTTTTGAAAATATATATACATGACATACCGAGCAGTTGTTAGTCGAATATGACTTCTAAGGAATGTTGGGATTATAGAGGCTAAGTACAGAATTCTCGGTGTGCAAGGTAAATGTGGCCCTTAGAGAGGCTCACGTCCAGAGTAAGAAGAAATTGTAGGTGCCTAAGAGATAAGGCCTATCAAATAAGGATATGTTAAAGTCAGGAGGAAGTCTTTTTACAAATAGCTAGACTAAAGGGCATAAACCTTATAAAGGGCGATCCTTAATGATTATTAGGAAAGAATCCCTACATGCTCATTTGATGGCTAGTAAACTTACAAAGAAGTACAACAAAAGATTTTAAGATGAATAGAATTATGTTATCTAGATTGTTGTGAATGTGTTAAGGCTATCCAAGAATATGTAAGTATCGATGCTAAGGAAGGAATAGTAGCAACCTATTGGTTAGAGGAGTTAAGGATGTTAAGAGCTGCCAGACACGTGGGGCTCAAAATAAGAAGCATGAAGGATAATTAAAGATCGAAGAAACTTTAAGCTCAAGAGGAGTATTCAGAATTAACAAATGAAATGAGTGAGATGAGATTCAGCAAAAGATGATGCGTGTAAATCCTAGAAAAAGGCTAGTCCATAGGCCGGATGAGTCGTTAGTCAAGCATCATTTTATACTATAGAACAATTTAGTATCTTAAGCCCTAATTTTATAAAGTAATCATAGCTTTCAGGAAACTTTTCATATGGGAAAGTACTGGTGAAATGGACTAGAGTGAAGCAGATGAAATTGAAGAGGGTATGAAGCCTAAGAATAAAGACCAATAGCTCAAGGTTGTCTCTCGATCTGGTATTGATAGAGCAAAAGCAGAAGTAGGGACAAGAAGGATAAGTATGGGCGGTTAAAGGTGAAAAATACCCTATGAGGATATATGATGAGAGGACTACAAGTTAGTGCTACTAAATGTTAGCTAGAAGCATGGGAGCAAAAGTTACTCTAAGTACATTGGTTAAGTATAGAGTACCGAATGGATGATCTCTAATATAACTATCGTATGAGTGTGGGTGTGTATCCAATTGGGATTTACATCAATAGTTTATTGTTAAGTATGTTGGTTGGATAAAGAACTAAGATTGAAAACCCTGAATGGGACTTAAAGCCATATATGAAAGGAACTTCCAAATAACAGAAGTTGAGATAGACCACAACACCATAGTGTGTATGTTCATAATAAATTAGGGGAATGAGGTAATTTCTGACTTTGGGTCGGTGGTGGTGAGTACGCACCAGGAGAATGACATAATGTACTTAATAACCATGAAGACCTCCAGTATCCTTTTTGGTGATAGAAACCAAATTAGAAGATTGATTTCTCCAATTGTTAGTCGAGACGTCCTCCAAAATGAGCCAGACAAGGTCATATAATGGAAAAATGACGAACATTATAAAGGATCAAGGGATCCACTCGACATAAAAAGAGGGGTGGACCTCTTTCTCAATGACATAATGCAAATAGAGTCCAAGATACATATGACTCTTGTTAATGGAAATAACAGTTTTGGAGTTAAAAGGGGTGAGTAAAGGCGAGCTCCAATGACATGGTAGAATGTGGTCCTCCTTGAGAGGGAAATGATTCAGAAGTGAGATTACTACGAACAAGATTACCAACCAGAACTCAGTGGTATCATTAGTAAAAATATAACCTTATGAGGGGATTCGGTCCTATATAGTTTAAAGAGTAAGACTGACGGAGCAATGTGATAGTATTTGGGGAGACGTGAGATAAGAAGTGTAAGCAGGATTAGCTTATTTAGAGATCGAGAAAAAGATAAGGTTGGTCAAAGAAACTCCATCAGCTAGTAAGTTTAAGGGTCCAGTTTCAAAAATTCTGAATGATAATAGAGTTATAGCGCAAGAAGCATAAAAAATCATTCATGTGGTAAAGCAAAGAAAAATCAATATCGGATTCCAGATCCAACACTATCGGTAGGAAGAATTTCATAGCAACGAAAGACAATATTTGGATAAGGGATCATGAAGTTACATGGTACTCAGATCAAATGTATATTCTAGGTTTAGCAGGATTTTGGGCTCAATTGAAGGAGGGATGCGTTATTTATGCTATATTATTAATCTCGGATCAACGAAGAAATATCATGATACCAGATACATGTATTGATATAGCATCGCAACAAGGAGCCTTGCCAAATTTTGGCATAGCAACTCAGTGGACCATTGGTAAGATCAAGAGCATCAAGGAACTAAAAATGTTAGTATATAATATTGGAACGATCGTACAATGTTAAAACATTCTTGTGCATGTCACCTCAAGTAACACTACAAAAAAAAGACCTACGATAATAGTGAGAGTGTGACAGTTTTTTCAACTGTCACATAGTGTGACAGTTTTTCCCTTCACTTATTGGTCAATAGACACTTATGACATATGTGTGACAGTTATTTAAACTACCATAATATTATGACAGTCATATGATAGTTATTTGCACCGTCACATGTTGTGTGACGATTTTATAGAGTTGACTCGACCTAATAACCCAAACCCCGACCCAACTTCGCTACACCCAACCCTCTTATCCACCCAACACCCTTTATCCCTTTAACCCAAAGCAAACGCTAAAACAAAACTGAAAGAAATAATTCCTTGATTATTCTCATTAATGAAAGGTGTATATATATATTTTACAATAGGAAAAATCCTTTTCCTAATCTACTCCTAAAACCCTATTTTATTTGTAGACTAACTATACAATTAAGGTAAGTGTACAAGACTAGTTAATATATAAGAGTAATATACACTAATATACCATAAATAATAATGGGCAGTCCCGTGATGGGCTTCTGGCAGTCCATCCATCGTGACAATCTATCTAATATATATTTTATATACATGTATATTATGTATATAAAATGTATATTTAACACACACCCGCAGTCATAGTGGGAGGTATTCGTACGCTGAGACTATCTCTAAAATCTTCAAAAAGGATCGAGGGAAGACCCTTTGTAAAGATGTCTGCAATTTGATATCTGAAAGCGACATGGCAGACGCGTACTTGTCCTCGAGCTACCTTTTCTCCAACAAAGTGAATGTCCATCTCTATATGTTTAGTGCGCTGGTGTTGAACTGGATTATCAAAAAGGTAGATGGCACTAACATTATCACAATATGCCAATGTAGCTTTCTGAATAGGACACTGGAGTTCTAAAAGAAGATTACGTAACCAACATGACTCAGAGACCACATTGGCTACCCCTCGATACTCGGCCTCTACACTCGAACGTGAAAGCGTGGACGCTTGGAAGACCATGAGACCAAGTTATTACCCATAAACATACAATATCCAGATGTAGAATGTCTGATATCCGGACAACCACCTCAATCAGCATCTGTGTATGAGACAAGTGTAGATATCGACGAAGGATACAAATGCAAGTCATAATCAAGTGTTCCATGAACGTACCGAAGAATGTGTTTGAGCACATTCATATGTTCAATCCTGGGTTCATGTATAAACAAACACACATGCTGAACGACATATGTAATATTAGGTCGCGTGAACGTAAGATACTGAAGGGTCTCTGCAAGACTACGATAATGGTCGATCTCATAGGAGCTACCGCAAAGACTCAACTTGGGTTTAGTATCAACTGGAGTGGAAGTGGACATACAGGATGACATCCCAGCCCTCTTAATGATCTCAGCTACATACTTCCTCTATCATAAGAACAGTCCACCTGCATGACGAGTGACAGCAATCTCCAAAAAATAACTCAATGGCCCCAAGTCTTTCATGGCAAACTCACAATTGTGCATTGTCATAATAGACTAGTGTAATGCATCAGAAGAGGCAGTCAAGATAATATCATCCACATATAATAGTGTATAAGTCATCGAAGAACCCCGACGATATATGAATAATGAATTATCAAACCTGTTGTGAGAGAACCCAATAGTTGAAACCTAGTCAGCAAACCTCTTATACCAAGCCCGTGGAGACTGCTTAAGCTCATACTAGGCTTTCTTCAACAAATAGACATGATGAGGATATCGAGTATCCCTAAACTCCAAGGGCTGATGAGCCAAACTGAGCACAGTGCAAATGGCAATCGGCTTGACCACCAGGCTAAAAGTCTCACCACAATCTACTCCAACATGCTGAGTCTTACCATCACCTACAAGACGAGTCTTATGCCTCGCAAATGAACCATCAGCATTTTCTTTGTGAGCAAAGATTCACATAGACTGAATAATATTAACACCATATGGACGGGACACTAACTCTCACGTCTTATTATCAATGAGAGCATTATATTCGTTAGTCATAACAATCTTCCAATTAGGGTCATTTAAAGCAGACACAGGATTACGGGGTAGTGGAGATTTAAGAACATTTGAATTTAAATTAAAATGTCTTTTTGGTTTAAAAATACCCTCATTGACTTCGAATGACTGAACCATGACTCGGGGCAGAGTTGGGTGAATTTTGGGAATTTCCAGGACACGGGACATGCTGGCCAGCAGGCAGTGGGCCTGCTGGCCCAGAACTGGACACGGGACTCGTTGTTATTGGGCCAGAAAGGCCACTGGAAATCGAGGATTGAACTGGGGCAGAACTGGGCTGGGACGATGGCCCAGTTGCTGGACCTAGTGACAACGGTAAGGGAGGACCAGCGGGCAGTGGGCCCACTAACAGATTCGGGGTGCGGGACGTATCCGATAAATGGTAAATAATATACGGGGATATATCATCATCTAAAAAATTATACGAACTAGGCACGGGAATATTGACCTTAGCAAACAAAAATTGGGATTCATCAAAAATAACATGGCGATTAATGATGATTTTATTAGATGATAAATCAAAATATTTGTAACTACGATGATTCGACGGATAATCGAAAAACACACAAAAGGTAGAACGGGCCT
Organism: Przewalskia tangutica; assembly: GCA_029844215.1. Classification (NCBI taxonomy): domain Eukaryota; kingdom Viridiplantae; phylum Streptophyta; class Magnoliopsida; order Solanales; family Solanaceae; genus Przewalskia; species Przewalskia tangutica. The sequence continues at coordinate 115,947,472 of CM056718.1, forward strand.
GAAGTTTGTTAATTGTGTTGGACGGAAATAGTGGATAACACAAGCACCCAAAGACCAAAAAATGTGAATACAAAGGCATCTTATTATATAAAATTTGAAGAGGGGATGAATACGTCAAACCTGTGGAAGGAAGAATGTTACGAATATCTGTAGCCATTTGTAAAACATGATGCCAAAAGAACGGGGATACGGAAGCATGGATCAAGAAAGTGCGGATAATGTTATTAATGGTACGAATTTTACGTTCTGAAAGTATGAGTAAGTTCGTGGTACTATTTACCATAAAGGGGCATGTGGTTTGTGTCTAGGGGTCTCAGGAATATTTCGGAGGTTTGAACTATTTTTCCTATTATGGTGTCCGCTCCGATGGAACCAGTTTACACTTTGGCATACCACTTCGGTGGAAGGTTGGCTCGTCGAAGCGAGGGCTTGGGAATTATGGATTTCTGCCTTGGCGGATGGTTTTTTCGCAGGGGCGAGTCTGCTCTTGCGGAATCGAGCTCGTCGTGGAGATGAGGTGTCAAGTGATACCATATTAGCGGAGATTTTGTCCGCCGCATTGGGTCTGCTTCAGCGGAATCGATTCTGTTATAGTGGAAGCACTGTTCAGATGTCCTTTATATTCTTTAGGTCATAAATTCTTTTTCCCAAATAACAAACCTCAAAATCAGCGCGACATTTAAGTATTTTCAGAACACTAGGAGCAATTTCATCCTTGGTAGTAGATTCTTCCCTTTTATGACTTAAGTTTATGATTCTAAGTTCATTAATGGTGGTGTAGTGTGTTATTGTGTTGGAAAAAAATGATTGAAAGTTTGTATGAGAATAAGAGAGTTATGCTATTAATTTTAATGGAGGTTTATGAACTAAATTGTGTATATATCATAAATTAGGGTCGAATTATGTTAGATTATCATGTTGTAAGCTTTAATTTAAGAATAAAAGCTTATTCTTAATAGGGGGAAATTCTAGGATTTGAACTTGGGGTTTTGATTATTGTCCAATTGGGGGATCATTTGTGGATAGTTTTCCAATTAACTTAGGGATATGATTACCTAGTATGTATTAAAGGTTTTTAGGTATTAAATTTTGAGTCTTGTGAAGTGGGCCGGAGGTCGATACTTGTGGTCTTGCTTTGTTAAAGGTTATGTTCTTATTTTGTTTAAGTTGTATATATTAACGAGTAGTATATGCGTGAATAGATTTTGATTATCACGAGGCGTGAAGGAAGGACAAGGCTATCATCAGGGCTTGATCGTTGCCGCACCTGTTCGGCGCAGAGGTAGACTACGATTTAGCTTTTCGAGACTTCAGATTGGATTTTCTCGTATGGTTACAAGGTTTGGTTAATGATTAGTAATTAGTTCTTCGATTATTTAGATTTTATGTACTATGGTGATTAGATATTTTGGCTTTAACTTGACATCTGACGTAGACTTAATAAACCGAATCTTTTCCTGACATAATCCCGATCAGATTCTTACCGATTTAGCGACCTTCCACTTTAACTAAACTAAAATAAATAAGTTAAAAGATCATTTAGTTTTGTTTTTACTTTATCGTGAGTCAACATTTATCGGAAACAACATCTCTAATTTAAGGTAGAGATAAGATCTGCATACATTCTACAATTTCTAGACATCACTTGTGAGATTACACTAGATATGTTATTATTGTTATTTTATCAAATTTAACTTGTAATGACTTCACGTTTATTTTTGGATTGCCCTAATTACCCTTTCGATTTGAGTACAACCTCTAGAGCCTTAGGTTCAAGCAATTACATTTCACTCCCTTTCTTTCACTTTTCAACTTATCTCTATATATTCATAACTTGAAAACCCAAAAGGTCACCCACGTCACTTCTATTAATGATAATGATTGCTTCCTCCAATTTAAAAAGATTAATCTAGTTTGACTTGATACGAAATTTAAAAAATAAAAAAAGTATTTTGAAAAATGTGATCCAAAACAAGTCTTAGATATTTGTGTGGTTGTAAGTGATTTTATAAAGTTAAATTATTTTTAAATATAGAAAAATGTCAAATTTTTTTTAATAAATTAATAAGGAAAGTAAGTCAATTTTTTTATAACAGAGGGAGTATTATTTAGCTTCACAAGTTTTTTTTCCTTTTAAAAGGAGAAAGTATTTATTAGTGTGCTATGTTAATTATCTATTACTTGACCCTTAAAAAGAGTTTCCTTAAAAAGAAAAATCGTTACATGGAAGCAAAGATGATGATAAATTCCTTTGTTTAGACGAATGAGGGGTTCACAATTTAATAATCATTTACAATGTACCGCAAGGGTGACGAAGAGGGTATTAAAATAAATTGGACAAGTTTGCTGCTACTTTATAGGTCAGGTAAAGTAATGATTAACGACAATCTCACTTTCCTGATGTAAAGCAAGCAAATTATTTACTTGTAAGACTAGCAAATTTATAAGTTTTCCTTTTTTTAGCTAGTTCTATTTTTGTCTGTACCCAATTCTTTGAGATCACCAGATCATTGATAACATAATTAAAGAGCAAAAATCAGATGGAAACCTATGTATGTATCTATCCATATCTATATATATTAAAAAAAAGTGGAAAGCTCTTAAACTAAAAGTTAAATTACTAAAATATCTTTCTAATTTAAATATTTTACTTATAAAAAACTACTCGTCGAGGCTTTTATCGAAACAAAGAGAGAGAAGGAACGTCACTTGGTTGATTGAAAAGGGGCATGTATTCTTTTCTTTTTTATAAAGAAAGAGGGTGATGTGTTATTGACTGCTTTAACTCTACTTCTGCTCAATATCGATCCTCTCACATACTATTTCACTTCTTTTACTTATAAAAAACTACTTCAATACCCAATTCCCATGTCAACATTTACATATAAATGATACATAAAATATTTTAAATGAAGAGTTGTGTCTTTAAATGAAAGGATGCATACTTTCATCTTAAGTTATTTTTTTCCTTCCCTATAAATTGTTTTACTTTGTAAGAAAAAATTGTCTTCAGAATTAAATCGTCCATTTCCAATTTGTCATACGTAAAAGTTTGAAAAAAAAAATCTTCAAAAGTGCAACAATTTTGATTTTGAAATCCTAAAAGCAGGATTTTGTCTTGGATAATGATTAATGAGTAAGAAACAACCAATTTTATTCCATGGCATCAAAACAAGCTTCAATCTTAGATGAAAAAGAAAAAGGAACGGAACTATACATATGGTATTGTCTCAGTGATCTGAATGCCCGTAGATACCATGTCTTCAAAATACAGTCAAATCTCTCTATAATTGTCATTCACTATAACATCATTTCGCTATAACGATCTGATTTTCTCCGAAATCGATTTTTCATGTTATATTTTACTTCTCTATAAAACAACATTTTACCTATAACAACAATGACATTTACTATAGCGATACACTCTTTATAAAATTACATCTCTATAACAATCATACTCAAATATTGTGTAATAATATTTGTAAGAAGTATATTGTCTATAAAAAAATAAAAGAGCAAGATATTTATGATGATCATCATTATGTCATATATAGAGCTGTTACCGAGTCGAACCCTACCGAATAATACATATATTTGATTTGATTCGAAAATTTTCGAACCTTAAGTTCGATTATATTCGAACTCGTCGAATCTTAAAAATTAAAGCTCGATTCGGGTTCGACAATATTTTTGAGCAGTTAAAGTTCGATCAGATTCGGAAAATCAGATCGAATATTCGAAAATAGTTCGATCCGAAAGATGGAAAAAACAGTTTGCAAAATAAGTGATTTTTTTCATATTCACAGCCCAAAAAACTGTATTAATAGCGAAAACTTAGTGCATTGTCTACTTAGTGCACATATTCACAGCCCAAAAACAGTTTGCAAAATAAGTAATAGTGTGAGTGTGTGACTTGTCTACTTATTAGTTATTACAATATTCTCCCAAAAACAACAATTCAAAAATACATAATGTTCTCCCAAAAACAACAATTCAAAACACTCAAGTTCTTCTCTGTTTTTTTATTTGGTTTTGCTTCTTCTTCAAATTGCTTGGTGGCTTGATAGTTCTCTTTGAGGATTGGGCAACCTTAACTCCTTAAGCTGTGAAGGAGGTATAGTTTGGCTACTTTGTTCTTGGCCAAGTGAGGTTCCATATTTATTTTCATCTTTCAGAACATGCATCAAAGGAAACAGGCAACAACATATCATTAATGAAAGTGAATTCAGTAAATCATTTCAATTTTTTCCCAAAGGCAACAGGAAACAGGATAGTGGAAATCAGAATTGTTTCATCATTTTTCCATAGCATTGTATAGTAACCAAGTATGTAAGGCAACAAGGTTACTCAGCAGAATTATAAGTGAGAAGGAAATCAGAAAATACAACATGAATTCATCATCTTTCACTCAACATATAAATTGCAGGCAGCACATGTCACATCTCACAAACTTATATCACTATTACAAATGCATTATAATTTTTCCAACAGGAAACATAGTAAATCATTTCAATTTTTTTCCCAAAGGCAACAGGCAACAGGATAGTGAAAATCAGAATTGTTTCATCATTTTTCCATAGTATTGTATAGTAACCAAGTATGTAAGGCAATAAGGTTACTCAGCAAAATTATAAGTGGGAAGGAAATCAGAAATACAACATGAATTCATCATCTTTCACTCAACATATAAACTGCAGGCAGCACATGTCACATCTCACAAACTTATATCATTATTACAAATGCATTATAATTTTTGCAACAGGCAACAGTCAACACATTAGGATCTTTTATTTCATATTCAAACCAGAACTGAATTACCAGAACTGAATAGGCAACATTTAAACCAGAATAACAGGCAACATTTAAATCAGAACAACAGAACTGAATTACCTGGAACTGCATTAGGGTCTTTCATTTCATATTCCAACTCCATTGGATCATCATTACCCTAAAATTAGAAAACGTAGTTAACAAACATTAAATAATTACAAGATTAAATAAAAAATTAAAGCATAGAGAATTATAGATTTTACCTCTTTAACACTCCTGATTCCATAAGCCTCTTTGATCCAGTCACCACTACAAAGTAACACTTCAATAGTGTCTCTTCTCATTAAGGCTCTCTTCTTATCAATAACTCTCCCTCCAGCACTAATAGTAGACTTAGAAGCTACTGTAGTGATAGAGATTGATAAGATGTCCATAGCCATATTAGAAAGAAAACTATACTTCCCTCATTTCCTTTCCACCAAGCCAAGACATCAAAATTACCAACATTTGGAAAACAGATTTCATCAAAATATATTTCCAAATCATTTTTTTCCTTCCCTTTAGATTGCATCTTCATGATCAAATTTTCTTTTTCCAACAGTTGAGGAGGGAGGTTATTTCATATAGGAACTATATGATTCTGGCTCTTTCCCCTTAGAATCACCATATATTTGAACAGATTGTTCATACATTTTAGTAAACTGTTTCTCAACCATTTCAATCTTTTTTTGGTAATCATCAGAATACATGGATGTATAGGCATATGCGATCATTCTCTTCTTATACCTAGGATCTAAAATTGAGTCAAAGGATAACAATATATCAGACTCTTCTCAATATTTATCAAACTTAAGGGTCATTCTCCTAGTCATATTTTGCATATGTTTTTTACTTGTAACATCCAACTGAGCATTGATCAATTCTTTGATTCTACTTAACTCCAACAAAAATAAGTTAACTGTTGGATAATTACTTCCACTTATTAAATTTGTAACATCAAGAAAAACCTCAAGGAATTCACAAACTTCATGAACTTGTGTTCATTCTGCATCACTTGACACATATCTCTCAAAAGATTCATCATCCTCCCCATATTTAGTGAAACACTCTTTGTAATTGTAAGCAGTAGATAGCATAACATAAGTGGAATTCCATCTAGTGTTATTATTTAATACTAATTTATTTGGGGGCAGATTCAGATTCAATCTATGTTCATTGAAAGAACCAAGTCTGTTCTATGATCCAAATAGATATTTCACTCTTTTCCTAACAACCTCAACAATGGACTATATCTCTTTCAACTCATTCCTCACTAACAGATTTATAATATGGGCACAACATCTAACGTGGAACAATTTCCCATCCAAAATAAGACTTGAGTGTTTATTGTGATCTTTTTGAGAATTGAAATACAAACATCATTGACAGAGGCATTGTCAACAGACAGAGTGGATTTTATCACTAATCCCATAAACATTACACACCCTATGAACTTTTGTGGCCAAAGAAGGACCATTGTGTCGTGGAGGGACACTTACAAAAGAGAGTACTCTCTTATGTTCCTATCAATGAAATGTCTTGTGACTATCATATAGCCTATTATTTGAACACCTGACCACCAACAATCAGTTGTCAAACTAAATCTACTTACTTTGGCTAAAAGCCCTTTTAATCTCTCCCTTTCTTTTTCAAACACAGTAAAGCATTCTTTTCTAACCATCCATCTACTAATCTTTTTGTAGTAAGGAGTATAAGCCTTCAAAAATTCATTAAAGACCATATTTTCAACAACACTAAAGGGGTACTCATGAGCCAAAATCATATGAGCATATAGTGTTTTGACTTTATCAAAGCTAAACACAAAAGTTTGAATATAACTTTCTCCCTCAGAAATAACAACACCAGAAAGATGAGTTTGTTTAGACTTATCTGACTTATCTTCATGGATTGATTTTGGAAAATACTTGTGCCTGAAAGGACAGGCTATAGTCAAATGCCTCAATAAATGAGAAGTTGTCACGACCCGACCTCGGGCCCGCAACTGGTGCGTTACCCAGGCACCCTAGTAGGTATACATCAGAGAAAACCAGCGGAATAAACTCATAGACATGGAACAATGTAGAATAGGAAACATGTTAACCGATAAGGTCGCCTTTCAACATATATATAAATATCAAAAAGCCCGAACAGTTATATCATTTACAAACCCAACCCACAACAAGACTACAGACCTCTAAGAGTTTTTGACATAACAACTATGATGGGACAGGGCCTCGCCATACCCCTGAATGTACATGTACCTACAATGTCAGGGAACCATACCAAAAGAAAAGCCTCCGGAGAAACGGAGCTTCCCAAAACGCAGAACTGTGATCCTATGATCGAGGATCAACAACCGGTGTACCTCTACCTGCGGCATGAACGCAGGCCCCCGAAGGAGGTCAGTACAACAGGTACCAAGTGTGTGAAACCAAAAGTACTGTAATGAAATCACAATAGTCTAATAATAAATCCAGAGACATGTATGATAAGCCAATTAAAGTACACTGTGCCATAGTATATATGAGAGTAAAAAAAATGTAACTTTGTCGGTTCTAAATAGGAAGTCGATGATCAAACTAGGGCCATTCGCCCATAGTATCATTGTGCAAATGTTGTTCCTAGACTCTATAGTCCGCATAGGTCGCGTGGACCCGCATGAGGTAATCATCCCATCGGGGGGATCAAACCCGCAGAATGTAACGCATAGGACCCTGTCCCGCATGAGCCCCTTGGACTCGCATGAGGGTATTTCTCGCATAGGACCCCGTCCCGCATGATCCTTACGGACTCGCATGAGGTACTCCTCGCATCGGGGGAGTAAACCCGCGGAATATGAACAACGCAACATGGCCAGGGGGTTGACCCCATAATAAATGATATAATACAAGCGCAACCGGCTATCGTAAACAACATAGGCAAATTAAGAAAAACCCCTTAACATAAAAGTCTCAAGACACTAATACCCGTAGTATCAAGACATGTTTACTTATCAAACCAAGTTACTACACCTTCAGAAAATCATTACAAGGCCTTTAAAATCAAGTAAGTAAACTGTTCTTTTATCCTCCTAAAGTCGTTATAACTAACTTCCCATAAAGCTATTATAACACTTATGTTTTAAGAAATTCAAAACAATCACATTCATTTGTGAAACCAAGAGAAGTTATTCTTTTAAAACCAAGTATCAATTTCTTTCCGAATAATGATTCACAACTTTTTAGAATAATTCAAGGCTCTTAAGATTTAGAAGTCAAGTCAAGGACATCAAAATGAAACCAAATTCATTTAACACACGTACGTCTACCGTACTATATATTTCAAAATAATCATGCTCAAGAGGATAGGAAGAGTTCACATACCTCTTCGGCTTTATCCACTTGCCAAGTCGAATATGCCGCACGTAGAATATCAACCTATAATAACCATAACACGTCTATCAACTTCTAGTTTTCTTCGTAGAATATTTCTAAGCATAAGGTCTCTTATTCTACGGAAAATTGGGCAGCACTTACCCCGTTTCAACGTACTTTTCCACCTTTTTCAAGGTCCGAAATCAATAACCAAATGCCACATTTAAGGCGCAAAAATTCAGCAAGTCAAAAGGGATTACACGCCTAACTGGATGTGTAAAATTCAGCCCCTTAATCTATCAAAATTGTCCATTAAAACTAGTCCATAGTCCAATGTAAAAACAGTCTATTAGTCCACTAATACAATAAATTAGTCCAGTCCTTTAGTTGGTGTTCTTGGCCAACTACTGCAATCAAAACTATCCAGTTTTCGGCTAGCATGCCAAAATTGTTTCATTACTTCTTTATAATTCCAACTTATATTCCAATCTTTATATAAGTTATATTAACTTGTTTATCAACAAGATTCCTTCATGTCAACAAGTAATAGGTAATGTTTTAACAACTTTAATGGCTAGCATGCCGATTTTTCGGTTTTAACATCTTAATAAGGTCCAAATCTTTTCAATCTTTCTTCCACATATCACATACTCATTTATATACTACTATAACATGTAATCTCCAATTACATTAGAATGACAAAAATTATTACCTCAATAAGCCCAAATTTTTCCAAGATTATAAGTCGATCCTTAGGAGTCTTAGCTCTTATTCCTTACGTTCCAATCCACTCCAAGCAACCGTTAGAAGTTCCTATCCAACTTCTCTTAAAACTTCATCCAAAAATATGAAGATCACTTTAGGGTTTCACTTTGCGACTATCGGATTAACGTAGTATTTCCGGGATTTTGTGTTGGGATATCCTTAGAACACTACTAGGGACACTTGGTTTAAGTATTGAGATTTATAAACAACAATTGAAGAATTGTTCTTCAAATAAGGAGGGGTGCCGAGAGTCTCAAAGGGGAGGGAGTATATTTCTTGAAATTTTCTAAGTGTTGAAGTCTTCAACCTCTAGGTGTGTATATATAAGACAACCAAGGGCTAGAATTAAAGCAAGTGTGTGGTTGAGATTGGGGACAAGTGTGTGTGGGTCCCACAAGCCACTTGTCCAACAAATAACTTGGGACACTTGGCTTGCCACTTGTTCCTCACTTTCTCGCCCAACATGGGTCACATGGCGTGACACGTGTCGCCCTCCTATTGTTCCAAAATATTTTATATCTCCAAAGTCTCAATAATTGGTTAAAATATCAGAAATCTTGTGGGCCCCACAAAACGTAAAATTTCCCGGGTGGGCCCTACATGACCAAATCTGGAAATAAAATTCCAAAATTCTTATAAATCCTATAAGTCTTAATTACCAAAATTGAGAATCCAATTCCCAATAACAAACTTTTTTCCTTCAAGAGGTTCGAAATATTTTCCGTAGGAAAAAGAAATTTTTCTTCCTTTTCAAACTTAAGGTCGCATTCTCTTACGTACGTCCTCATATACATACCCTGAAACTATGGGGTGTAACATTCTTCCCCCTTAGAAACATTCGTCCCGAATGTTCCTTCTAAGTTCAATCAAATCAGATATCGACATAGTCCCTCTTAACCATACCCACACAATCACGAATGCCACACATGGCCACAATATAATACCTAAGTATATACGTCAATTAAAATCGACAAGTAGGAAAGTGAGTTACCTAGAGGTGTAGGGAATAAGTGAGGATACTTCTTCATCATGTCCTCTTCTGCTTCCCAAGTCATCTCTTCTATATTCTCGTTCCGTCATAAGACTTTGACGGAAGCCACGTCCTTTGTCCGCAGTCGCCTGACCTGGCGCTCAAGTATCGTGATGAGACTCTTCTCATACGATAACCCCTCTGTCACTTGGACATCCCTAACCGGGAACACTCTGGATGGATCTTCGATACACTTCCGCAACATAAAAACATGAAAGACCGGATGTACCGCCTCCAGATCGGACGGCAGATCCAACTCATAGGAAACCTTGCCTACTCTACGGACAATCTGATATGGCCCAATGTACCTTGGGATAAGTTTCCCCTTCTTCCCAAATCTCATCACACCCTTCATGGGTGACACCTTCAAGAAGACCCAATCGTCAATCTCAAACTCCAAGTGTCGACGCCGATTATCTGCATACGACTTCTGTCGACTCTGAGCTACTAATAACCTCTCATGGATAAGCTTCACCTTATCCACAACTTGCTGAATCAAGTCCGGCCTGACTAACTGAACCTCGCCCACATCGAACCAGCCTATCGGCGACCTGCACTTCCTTCCATACAAGACCTCATAAGGCGCCATCTGGATACTGGAATGGTAACTGTTATTATACGCAAACTCAACAAGAGGCAAATGATCCTCCCAGCTACCTCTGAAATCAATAACACAGGACCGCATCATATCCTCAAGTGTATGCGGATAAGACGTTCTTCCCGTCGATGCGAGGATGGAATGCGATCGAGGCTCACATGCGTCCCTAATCCCTTCTGGAAAGAACTCCAGAAATTAGCCGTAAACTGGGCTCCTATGTCCGATATAATAGATGTAGGGACCCCATGCAGTCTCACAATCTCCCGGATATAAAGTCTAGCATAATCCTCGGCCGAATAAGTCGTCCTGACTGTAAGAAAGTGGGCTGATTTCGTCAGCCTGTCTACTATAACCCAGATGGAATCACACTTCCTCTGAGTACGAGGTAACCCTGTAACAAAATCCATGTTGATCACCTCCCATTTCCAGGTTGGAATCTCGATAAATCTGCAACAACCACGTGCTTTTGGTGCTCCACATTGACCTGCTGACAATTCGGACACTGAGCAACGAACTCTGCAACGTCCCTCATCAGGCCATCCCACCAATACATACATCTGAGGTTGTGGTACATCTTTGTCGACCCCGAATGAATAGAGTAACGAGCGTTGTGTGCTTCCCCTAGAACCTGCTGACGAAGTCCTGCAACATCGGGTACACACAATCTACCTCGTATCTTAGCACCCCATCAGGTGCTACCTCAAATGAACACTTCTCCTCTCGAAGAGCCGTATCTCGATACCGTATCAGAATCAGATCCTCATATTATCGCCTCTTCACCCCCTCAATGATGGAAGACTCGGTAACCTCTCGAAACAGAACCCCACTACTATCGGAACCAACCAATTGAACCCCAAGGCTCGCTAGCTGATGAATCTCGCGGACCATGCCCCTTCTATCTGGCTGCACATCTGACAGACTATCCATAGATCTACGACTAAGAGCATCTGCAACTACATTGGCCTTCGCTGGGTGGTATAGGATATCGACATCATAATCCTTAAGTAACTCTAACCACCGTCTCTGCCGCAAGTTTAACTCCCTCTGGCTGAAGATATACTGGAGGCTCTTGTAGTCGGTAAAAATATCCACATGAACTCCATATAAATAATGCCTCCAGATCTTCAAGGCATGTATCACTGCTGCTAACTCCAAATCATGTGTGGGGTAGTTCTTCTCATGCTTCCTGAGCTATCGAGACGCATAAGTTATAACCTTACCATGTTGCATCAACATACATCCAAGCCCGACACACGACGCATCACAATAAACCACATACCCGTCTAAACCCTCTAGAAGAGTAAGAACTGGGGTCGTCGTCAATTTCTCCTTCAGTAACTGGAATCCCTTTTCACAAGCATCCCTCCACTGGAACTTAGCCGCTTTCTGAGTCAGCCTAGTCAAAGGCGCTGAAATTGAAGCAAACTTCTCCACAAACCTCCGATAATAACCCGCAAGGCCCAAAAAGCTGCGCACCTCAGTTGGTGTAGTAGGTCTAGGCCAAGTCGTGACTGCCTCAATCTTTGTTGTATCAACTCGAATACCATCGGCCCTGATAACGTGCCCTAAGAATGCCACTGAAGCCAACCAAAACTCACATTTAGAAAACTTGGCATACAACTGTCGGCTCTGGAGGACTCTCAATACTGTCCTCAAATGATCCGCATGCTCCTGCCGTGCGAGAATAAACCAGGATGTCATCAATGAATACTATAACAAACGTATCCAGAAATAGCTTGAACACCCGTTTCATTAAATCCATAAATACTGCTGGAGCATTAGTCAAACCGAAAGCACCCTGAACTCATAATGCCCATACCGGGTCCTGAATGCAGTCTTTGGGACATCTGCCTCCCTAACTCGCACATGATGATAACCAGACCGCAGGTCTATCTTGGAAAAACACTTCGCACCCTGCAACTGATCAAACAAATCATCAATCCTGGGGAGGGGGGTATCTATTTTTGATGGTTACCTTGTTCAGCTGCCTGTAATCGACACACATATGCAGCGTCCCATCTTTCTTCTTTATAAATAATACCGGCGCTCCCCAAGGTAAAGTACTAGGCCTAATAAAGCTTTTCTCCAGCAAATCTTTCAGCTGGTCCTTCAACTCCCTCAACTCAGCAAGTGCCATTTTGTACGGTGGAATAGATATAGGCTGAGTATCTGGCAGAACATCAATACGGAACTCTATCTCCCTCTCAGGAGGAATACCTGGGAGATCGTCTGGGAATACATCCGGAAATTCTCTAACAACCGAATCGATCAAGATCGACAACTCAGCCTCTGTATCAAATACCCGAATAAGATGGTAGATATATCCCTTCTGAACCATCTTCCTAGCCTTGAGGTACGAAATAAACCTACCCCTTGGCGACACAGTATTCCCTTTCCACTCGATAACCGGCTCACCGAGAAACTGGAACCGTACCAATCTCTCCCTACAACCCACATTGGCATAGCAATAAGCCAACCAATCCATACCCATAATAGCATCAAAATCTGTCATATCCAATTCTATCAAGTCGGCTAGGGTCTGATGACTGTATATAGTCACCGGGCAAGCCTTATATATCCGCTCTCTACCACCGAATCACCTACTGGCGTAGCTACCTCAAAAGGTTCTATGGACTCAGGCTCTATCCCTATTCTACCAATAATAAGAAGAGATATATAGGACAAAGTAGTATCCGGATCTATCAAAGCATATACGTCACAGCATGAAACCAATAATGTACCTGTGACGACATCCGACGACGCCTCCTGCTCATGACGGCTGGATAAGGCATATATGCGGTTCTGAGGACCGCTGGAACTAGGACCCCTACCACGACCTCTGCCGTGATCTGCTGGCCCATGAGCACCCTGCCCTCCGGGGCGAGTAACCGCAGGAGATGAAGACCCGACAAACGACCCTGTAGGCTAAACCTACCATCTGCGCTACCTTTGGTCGGACAATCCCTCGAAAAATGGCCCTGCCGGCCGCAAGCGAAATAAGCTCCCAAAGCACTACTACAATTCCCGACATGGGATTTACCGCATCGGTCACACCGAGAGGGGGATGGTCTCGATCGGCTAAGAATCCTGCCTTCCTGGAAACCCGAAGTTCTGGAGCCACGACCGCCTCGAATACCGGACGTCCGAAGGCGTGAAGGAGTATTCATCGGGCTGAGATGCATATCTAGACTGATGTTGAGGCTGTCCGCCTCGAAAGTTACCAAAGGACCCTGCTGTCTTGGCCCTCTTATGCTAATCTCGGTCATTTCGTCGACCTCTACGTTCTTCAGTCCCCTGTGCATAAGCCTGCATGCGGGCAATGTCCATGCCCGGCTGAAGAGTTACCCTCGTCAAACCCTCCGCTAGATAATCATCAAGCCTCGTGACATAGCGGTGCACTCTATCCTCCATGTCTGCCACTAGAGTGGAGGCATACCGAGTCAACGAGTCGAACTCTATGTTGTACTACCGAACCGTCCGCCCATTCTGCCTCAACATCATAAACCTATCCACCCGGGCTCTCCTCATCTGTGGAGGCAAGAAATGGTTAAGAAACGCATCCGAGAACTCGTCCCAACCAGCTGGAAGCGCATCCTCCCCCCAAGACAGTTCCCATGAATCAAACCAGTTGACTGCAATATCACGCAGCCGATGAGAGCCCAATACCACCGACTCTGCCTCTGAGGCCTTGATCACCTTCATGATCCGCTGTAGCTGTCGAATAAACTCCTGAGGCTCATCCTCAGTTTTTGATCCATAGAACTCTGGTGGATTGCAACTCAAGAAGTCCCGAAGCCTCAAACTATCGGTTCTGGGGTGCACCACCGGTACTACCGGAACCACCAACTCCCGTCTGTCCTCATGTCTCGCCACGATCCTAGCTAGTAACTGGGCCATCTCTTTGTAACCCATATCCTCTGCTCCTGGCCGTGGGACTGGAGGCTCAGGTATCGTGGCCTCAGTAGCTACTGTTGCTGCTCTAAACTCTTCTGGGGCTGGCGGCGTCGTAGAACTTGCCGTCTGATGCACTATCTTAGGAAATGACTGGGCCTGTGCCCTAGTAACCCTCTGAATCCCACTAGCAGCTCCCTATGCTGCCTTGCCCTTCTGGGCCGCGGTTGCCTTGCGTAGAGGCATAACTGGTACATAAGAATACGTCAGAGGGAGTCCAACCTATAACACAGCTCTATTGCACGATCTCAGAGTGAGAAGAATGGAAACCAATCCTAAATATCCTGTAGCCTCCTGATTATAGGTGTGGTGCACAACACGCCGATAATCAAGACTCTACTAGATACGGTCTGTAGACACTTTCCGAGGACTAACTGCTCTGATACCACTTTTGTCACGACCCGACCTCGGGCCCGCAATTGGTGCCTTACCCGGGCACCCTAGTAGATATACATCAGAGAAAACCAGCGGAATAAACTCATAGACATGGAACAATGTAGAATAGGAAACAGGCTAACCGATAAGGTCGCCGTTCAACATATATATAAATATCAAAAAACCCAAACAATTATATCCTTTACAAACCCAACCCACAACAGGACTACAGACCTCTAAGAGTTTTTGACATAACAACTATGACGGGACAGGGCCCCACCATACCCCTGAATGTACATGTACCTACAATGTCAGGGAACCATACCAAAAGATAAGCCTCCGGAGAAACGGAGCTTCCCAAAACGCAGAACTGTGATCCTATGAGCGAGGATCAACAACCGGTGTACCTCTACCTGCGGCATGAACGCAGCGCGAGGTCGATAACATGTACCAAGTATGTGAAACCAAAAGTACTGTAATGAAATCACAATAGTCTAATAATAAATCCAGAGACATGTATGATAAACCAATTAACAGTACACTGTGCCATAGTATATATGAGAGTAAAAAATGTAACTTTGCCGGTTCTAAATAGGAAGCCGATGATCAAACTAGGGCCATTCACCCATAGTATCATTGTGCAAATCCTGTTCCTGGACTCTCTAGTCTGCATAGGTCGCGTGGACCCGCATGAGGTACTCCTCGCATCGGGGGGAGCAAACCCGCAGAATGTAACGCATAGGACCCTGTCCCGCATGGGCCCCTTGGACTCGCATGAGGGTATTCCTCGCATAGGACCCCGTCCCGCATGAGCCTTATGGACTCGCATGAGGTACTTCTTACATCGGGGGGAGCAAACCCGCGAAATATGAACAACGCAACATGGCCAAGGGGTTGACCCCATAATAAATGATATAATACAAGCGCAACAGGCTATCGTAAACAACATAGGCAAATTAAGAAAACCCCCTTAACATAAAAGTCTCAAGACACTAATACTCGTAGTATGAAGACATGTTTACTTATCAAACCAAGTTACTACACCTTCAGAAAATCATTACAAGGCCTTTAAAATCAAGTAAGTAAACTGTTCTTTTATCCTCCTAAAGTCGTTATAACTAACTTCCCATAAAGCTATTATAACACTTATGTTTTAAGCAATTCAAAACAATCACATTCATTTGGGAAACCAAGAGAAGTTATTCTTTTAAAACCAAGTATCAATTTCTTTCTGAATAATGATTCACAACTTTTTAGAATAATTCAAGGCTCTTAAGATTTAGAAGTCAAGCCAAGGACATCAAAATGAAACCAAAATTCATTTAACACACGTACGTCTACCGTACTATATATTTCAAAATAATCATGCTCAAGAGGATAGGAAGAGTTCACATACCTCCTCGGCTTAATCCACTTGCCAAGTCGAATATGCCGCACGTAGAATATCAACCTATAATAACCATAACACGTCTATCAACTTCTAGTTTTCTTCGTAGAATATTTCTAAGCATAAGGTCTCTTATTCTACGGAAAATTGGATAGCACTTCCCCTGTTTCAACGTAGTTTTCCACCTTTTTCAAGGCCCGAAATCAATAACCAAATGCCACATTTAAGGTGCAACAATTCAGCAAGTCAAAGGTGATTACACGCCTAACTGGACGTGTAAAATTCAGCCCCTTAATCTACCAAAACTGTCCATTAAAACTAGTCCATAGTCCAATGTAAAAACAGTCCATTAGTCCACTAATACAATACATTAGTCCAGTCCTTTAGTTAGTGTGTTGACACCCAATTTTGACCCTCCCGTCCAGTCATTAGCTATAAAATTAGACTAATTTTGTAAAATAATTTTTATGATTTTTTTATAATAAAATGCAGCGATAAAATATAAATACAGGCATAAATAAACAATTTTTATAATGGCATCGTGTTTTACGTAGAGTATTAAGCACTTAGAGTCCCGCGCCCGCATTAATTGATTTCAAGCCCTGTCAGGATTCTTAATTAATAATAAATACATAAAATAAATAATTTAGCAACGACGTCGTGTCAAGTAGCATAGCCGCATTTATTAATACGCAAATCAATTTCATAACTTATCTTAAATAATAATGCGCAATAAATAAGGTTTTAAAATAATAGCACCGCGTTTTGAGTAAAAGCTTTTCTTAGATATCATACTTGCATTTAGCATTTTAATAATTTAATCTAAACTCAATTCAATTTTAATTTAACTTCGCAATAATGCACAATAATAAGATGTTAAATAATAGCGCCGCATTCTAAAATGTTAAGCATTAATTAAATAGCACGCCCGTCTTCATTTGTTATAATAATTCAAATTTAAACTTAGGCTAATAGAACACCTAAATAATCTAAGCACAATTTATTGTTTTAATTTACTACTAATTAATTAAATAGCACCTAAAACTAGCACTAATTAAATAACTAATTAAACACCTAAAATTAATGCCTTTAAAAACGCAGCCCATTAAAACACCTAAGAACTAATACCCTTAAAACTCTACCCAAATTAAATACCTAATTAAACCTAACTACCCTAATTAATAGCCCAATACCCATTAATTTCGTCCACCTAATTATAACACTACCCTAAATACCAGCCCATTATCCAGCAGCCCACGACCCACACCCCGCGACCCACACCCGCGACCCGCAGCCCAACCCGCAGGCCCAATCCCTCTATCAAAACCCACGCCCTTCCTCGTCTTCCCCAGACCCCTCAACAACAAAACCTAAAAGAAACCTAAACCTAAAATCGCCGCACCTTCTCTTCCCATCGCCCAAACTTACCATAACCATGCCAAATCTTCCAATTATCGTCCAAAATCTTACACCCATGCTATCATACAGACCTACCATAACAAGAACCAGTACCAACATATACCCCGAATAAACTTACCTTCCAAAATAGATTCCCTAAGAAATCAGTCACGAAGCCAACCATCAACTTTCCATATCAGTCCACAAAATCGCACCAAATCAGTACTAAAATTTGCGTTAATATCAGCCCAAAAATTACCCTAATTTGGAACCCAAATGGGGCTATAAAAAGCACATGCAATAGGCATTAACAGAGGGCAGAGAGGGAGAGAGGAGGAGAGACCCATAGCATCGATTCAGGGCATCAGTCGAACTCAGAGAGAGGAGAAATAGCAGCAAAAGTTCATCGATTAGGAGATTCAGAAAACAATCGAGAATCAATAGTCAACCATTCTCGCGAAACCCTTCCTCTTTCCACTGCATTAGCAATCCATCCGAGTGGCTCCGACGACTTGATACGCTGCCTCGGTTCGCTGCCCGGAGAAGGTAAACCCATCTTCTTCTCGAAATTTCAATTCTTTATGTTAACTTGTGTGTTTTCTGTCATATGTACTTTTGATTATACTTGTTAATAGTGTTAATTAATACCTAAGTATATTGTGTCGACTTCAGTTTAGAGTTATGAGATGTATGTTTTGTCGTAGTATTTACTTTAGTAAAGGGCATGATATAAAACTTGAACGTGATTATATGCTAGCTTAGGCTAAATGGTTCTGCTCTTCTGGAAAATGGTATCCTTGCTTGTTTATTTGTCTGTTCATAGTTCACCAAATTGGTCAGGTTATGCTCCACTTGCCTAAGTGTCATCATACCTAATATACATCATGTATACGTATATGCAACCCAAATGGTTCTGTGTCTAGCTAAGTTAGACATACTCTTATATATAAGTTCTCTGTTAGGTGTATGTTAAGTTAAACATACTCTTATATATAAGTTCTCTGTTAGGTGTATGTTACTCTTGATTCATTTATTCAAGATATATGTAAGAAGATGTTCATTATGCTTTAAATCTTTAAGTTGGTTTACGTGAGCATGTTTTCTTTGAATCAACATGACTTGTCTCGATTCTGCTTATTAAGAAATAAAAAGAATGGTTATCTCTTTGAATATTAACATTATTAATCTGGTCGTGTGCTTGAAATCCTGATAGCTCCATCTTATGTTTGTTGGATTCAAAAGTTGGTACGGAGTCATACATACTGCTTCTTATTGGGTTGTTAGGTAGTGTTATACAATTGTGGGATAAACTTCTTAGTTGGTAGGGTTATTTGGTTGCCATTCTATCAAAGAAATCTTAACTTGTACTAGCCCTAAAGGTGAAAGCATGATCACGTTTTCCTGCAGTCTTCTCTAGACCACTAATAGCCATGTTTCGCCTATTTTAAAGTGTCACCATGCTCAATGTAGTTTTAATGGTATAAATTTACACAGTCCTATATACCTAAGAAATGTCATCTTGATTACTGTTTGCCTATTTCTATATCTGATATCCAACATAAAAAATGTCCCTGCATTCCCGTCCTATTCTCTAAATCTGAGAACTATAAAATGCTAGGCCTGCTTTCTCGTCTCAGTTTTACCTGAAGCTGTATGTGTGGGCCAACAATACTTTCATAAGCTGAAATTTACTATTTCGGCCCATTCTCTCTTGAAAGGAAACGATTTCAATGTGTTAAATCTTATATCAATGTGCATTTATTATTTGATAAAGTTTGAAGCATTTACTAATCCATATCTTTCTTTTTTTTTACATGAAATGCACCGGAGTAACAAAGAGTCGCATAGCGGGACTCATTGTAGCAAATACGAAGACCCACTTCTACATGCATTTATCCCCGCATCAGAAATCCTAAGCCAGAGGCGAAATGACTTCGCCATCCCTCGAGTCGTCTTATTATTTGTATCCCGCTCCCCCATTCATTTATTATTGTAAATTATTTGTCTAACACTACATTAATTAATAGGAATATTAGAATATCTAAACCTCGAACTTCTAGAAACCAATTCCTTTTAGGTTAATTACTTTAGGCTCGCCTTGTTTAATAAGCTACAATAAACCGCGTAACACTCTACACTAGCATGATAGGTATGGCTAGTCGAAAGATTTTTAAACTGCTTTGAGGAAATCCCTATTAATACAAGAATAATAAATATTTATGCTGCATAATAGATACGTCTTGTCATAATAGTTTCACATTATCAGGCTAAGCAATATATACCTCTTAGGTGAAGGAATACTTGCATGCATTTTACTCCAGGAATACATTTGCCTCTTTTTGAAACTAGCTTTTTTAACAAACCTCATAGTCTTTATGCCCTATTTAAATAACTCTCAATACGTACCTCATTGGCATAATAATTAACCCTAGGTTTGGCGGGATAACCGCAAGTTAGCGGATCTTAGAGGGTGCCTAACCCCTTCCCTCTAGATTAATAAAGAACCCTTACCCAGAATCTCACTAAATTTAGAAGACCATAAAGAATGGAGTTAGTGTTGACTTTAACCTAAGTTGACATTTAGGTGTCCTAATTCACCCAAATAATTAGGTGGCGACTCCGCGAACCTTTAGCATTTTAGCACCCTTTTAAACTTTAGCCTCTTTTCCACTTTTAGCATCTTTTGCAATTTTAGCATCCTTTTAGCACTTCTAATATGTTAGCACCCCTTTTAGCATTTTTAAAACTTTAAGCCTCTTAAACTTTATTAGCATTTTATTTATTTTTATTTTCTAACCTTCTTATTTGAGCAGCAGGAGTTTAGAAAATAAATGTCGCGGCCGAAAAAGGGCGCGACAGAGATGACGACTCCACTGGGGATTTTAGGTTCTTAACCACAACAGACCTAGGGTTATAATTTGGCATTACTTTTGCATTTAATTTTGTGTGCTGTATTTTGTTTTGTTTATTTTAATTGCTACCTGCTTTACTGCTTTCCTTAAACTGGCATTTCGCTCATATTTCTTCCATTCTGGAAAATTCACACAATCACACACTCACGCGCTGGTGTGCTTCGCGCACCCGCAAATTTCTTCAAATACCCAAATTTTAAGAGAGTTGGCGCCTGCGCGGAGTTAGATCGGTTCGTCTGATCAGCCGCGTAGCCTTCTCACTCGAGTTGTCCGCTCGGGAACTCAAGGCCTAGAAAAGCCAAATCTTAGAAACTTAAGATAGAGCTATACCACCCTTATTTTAGGGCATGCATGCATTTACCTTAGGTGGGTCGGTCCTTGGCATCGACACCACAATTAAGAAGACACCAAATTGGCCGACGGGTTATTATAACCCCGCGCCCCAAAAAGCATATTATGTGTTGCATAGTCATGATAAACAAAACCAAGCCTGAAGTTGAAATGCCTAAATTGGAAAATGTATACTCATTTTTATTTATTTTTTAGATGGAACCTATCCCTCAGATCAGAATGGTGAATGGGGTTCCGAGCAAATTGAGGACATGGTGGTCAAAATTTGACTTGGGTAGTCAAATGGCAATCGTAAGGCGTCGATGCCTTTACTCGTTAATCGACATCTCCCGATCAAGATTTGGTCGAGCATTGATCCAATTTTGGGATCCGGATCGAGTCACCTTCAAATTCGTGGATTTCAAATAACCCCACCTAGAAGAAGTCACTACTTTACCGCTTTAGCATATCACGACAGAAACCGCTTATTCCACATGGCCATCAGGAAAAAGCTCTCAGATCCGGGTTTGAAGAATACTGCAGAATTGCGTTGCTTTGAAAATAATTGGGTTTCTCTAGACTACTTGACGAGATATGGTTGCCGAGACGGATATAAATTGTTTAAGAATGAATTTTGCCGCACCGCATCATCGAGAGTTAGACGCCCTATTGCATTTGCTATGGCTTTCCTAGGGATTCTTTTATTTCCGCCGAGCATGGAAGGATCAGCACATGCATATGTTCGGTGGTTAGAGCAGGGTTTGATGACGCTGGTGGCAAACAACTCACTGACGCCATGATCTCGCGTAACTATTTAGAGCGTTGAATAGGTGCGTATGGTGAATCGAGCTTTTCGCGCAAGAATCTCATTTTGCGATGTGGGCAATAGAACATTTTTATCAGCTCAAACATGACCGATGTATGCCACAACGCGACAACAAGATCTCCACTTTTATGAAAGAACGGCGTTATGTGTCACCGCCAAGAGAGGATCGGTACAAGTACCTAGCATCCCGCAAAGAGCGCCAAGTTCAATGGAAGTATCCATTGCTTCACATGGTCAAAAGCGGTCTACTGAGACCTGCGGATTGTATTATATCGCACTTATAGGTCTAAAGGGACTACAACCATATGCTCCACTACGCTGCATTCGGCCGCTTTGGCCATACAGTAATCCCTCTCGTAGCTGACACGAGAGCCTCCAAAATTCAGTTCGGACCAGAATTCGTCGTTCCCGAAGCCAAGCAGATCCTTTATGAATGGCATCATATTGACCAAATGGAAATCGGGAAGGACCAAGCAGGGTCTCCTGCAGTATCAAGCATGGTTTCTAGATCGCATGGAATATAGTCCGTATGAGCAAGGCTTTGAGGACATTCTTTGCAAGGACGTAATGAAAGACAATCAACTCGCGAGAGGTCATCACCCCGCATACGTGGGCCCTAATGCACGATGCAAGATAATACTTGGAACAAAGTGAGCTATACCAAAGAAAACCTAAGCTTCACC
Source organism: Przewalskia tangutica (assembly GCA_029844215.1). Classification (NCBI taxonomy): domain Eukaryota; kingdom Viridiplantae; phylum Streptophyta; class Magnoliopsida; order Solanales; family Solanaceae; genus Przewalskia; species Przewalskia tangutica. The sequence goes on from CM056718.1 coordinate 115,969,889, forward strand.
ATCACATCGATTTACATAGTTATTTAGTTTGAGATTTTTATTGTTTTTATTATAAAGTGTCATTTCAATTAACTTTATTTCCAATAAAGGCATTTCGATACAATGGCTTGGGTACATCTAACATGGCTTTGCATGTATGACGCTTAGGCCTACCTCTGGCATAATAGAGGTCCCCCTTGCATATTAGGAAACGTTTGAATGTGCTATGTGCAATATATCTACATACCTGCAAATTATGTGCTTTATGCTAACACTGTTTGTTGCATTTTTAGAAAAGATTATCATCTTCCCCAAAGGTCGGTTCGTATTTGACTCAACAATGTCGGAGCATCCACACTTTACCAGGTCTAAGGCAAGAAATGATGGTATGACTGACTCGGGGGCGTCTGAGCCGAATGGTTTGGGAATTGTCCCTGTCAGTGAAACAGAACCTTCAGAGGGGAGGAATGTCACCAGTCAGGAAGAATGTATTGCGCAGTTGCTACAACAAATTGCTGATATGCAGGTTGAGATGGAGAGGCTACGGAATCTGACCAACCTATCCATCAGTTTGAATACCCCTATGCCAGAGCAAAGGGCCACTACCTCGCAGACCACCCCAGATCGACCTCCACCACCACATATCCCCCAAAACTCCCCACAAAGGCCGCCAGTTACCGACCCAATCGCCCCTCGCCCAACCAATCATCAACCTCACCTTCAAAATGATCCTCCCATCGCCCACGTACTCACCTCTCCGCCTACTCACTTCACCATGATCAGCCCTAATCGCCAAGCCAACCAATGCCCACGCACCACACCCACTGCCAGCCCCAGCAAACCACCCAGACAGCTAACTTACACAACAGAAACCCAACCTTTCACCGTCCCCGCGCTTCACCAAGAAGTGGATCATTACGAAGAAATGGAAAGGGAAGTCCGAGCCAAAATGGACGATGACGTAGCACGGGAGATTCACAGCCTGAAAGAAGCAGTTCGTGGCATGCGATCGGATAAAGGTCACGGGCGACTAGATTATGAAGATCTTTGCACGCATCCGGATGTGGAACCGCCAGGATATAAGGTGCCAAGTTCGATTTATTTGACGGGAAGGAAATCCTCGCACACTTGAGATCATATTGCGACAAGTTGATCGGTAGGAAGAACCCAATGGCCATCATGAAGTTGTTCATTCAGCTTAACCGCGAGGCAATAGATTGGTACACTAGCCGATCCGTAAATGGCATAGTGGAATGCATCGCCCAAGACTTTGTGGAACGGTTCGGATTTAACACGTAAAACCGGGTGATGTGTTCTATCTAATGAAGTTGGAAAAGAAGTCTACGGAGACTTTCGGAGTACGCCATGAGCGCGTGAGGCAAGAAGGTACAACCACCCATGGTGGAGAGTGAGACGACCACACCGCTCGCGGCAATCTTTGAAGGACGCAACCTACTATGAGCGGATGATAAGCGCCATCGGGCGGAATTTCATGAGGTTGTCGAATGGGCGATTTCGTAAGAGGGTATTAAACCGGCAGATCACGAATCTAGCAAAGATTGCAGCAACCAATAAGGCAATTCATCGTGGACGATCGGGGTACTTCAAGGAAGAAAGAGACGCTTTCCTTCCATGCTCATACAAGAACGCAAACCCAAGCATTCATAACATACCAAAACCCATCCTACTGCACCCATACTACCACACAAGCACCAAAACTTTACACCTCACTATACACCGCCCACACCCCACTACCACACACACCATATATAACGCTTCCTAAGCACCCATTTATCCTACCCGCATCAACCCGCCCATCAAGCCCGCCAACAACATAGAGCACCCAACGCGCCTGCACCAAACACGAATTTTGAAGGAAGACCATCCGTAACCCGCACCCCACCGCCGAACCCATACCCCGATATACGAAAGGTCGCGAGCCGCAGTGCTTGATCCAACCAATTCCGGGAGGATCCCTAGCCCTATCCCAAGATGGTATGATGAGAATAAGCGTTGCGTATCACTGATATTTCAGGCATGACACCGAAGTTGCTACACCTCGTGGACAAAATCAAGAGTTGATCAAAGAAGGAGTAATTCACCAAGGATCCGCCCAAACGTGCATGATAATCCTCCAAACCACGGCAACGCCAATGTGCACTTGATAACCCTAGATGAGGAATACAACTCGAGGGAACCATCCGATCCTCAAGCGAGGAAGAGTCGAACCTTCGCTTTGCCGCCGCCACCAATCCTCGAAAGAAAGCGATTTGAGCTGGTGCGGCACCGCCGAGACATAAAGGTTCAATCACGCTTGTTCAGCGCCGAAGGGCCACCGATCAAGATGGATCGCAGAGAAAGTGGGAAGCGGGTCATGGTCACCGCCGCAGTACAACTGTGTCGTGAGGTATTACACACCTATAGAGGCAGCCAAAGAGGCACCGCAAAGAAGCCCGTGATGCAGGTCAAGTCGAGGAGTTTTGGAGGAAGATGCCCACTAAAGAGTATTCCGTCATAGAGCGCTTAAAGAAAACACCAACAAGATATCTCTACTTTCATTGCACGCATTCTCGCCACACAGACCGCATTAATGGAGGTGTGAAGGATGCATACGCCCGAGGGTACAACAGACGAACTTGGCGGCTTTAGTCGGACAAGTACTAGAGGTTCGCAGAATCACCTTTCACGGTGATGAGTTACCCACGATGGCGCCGACACAACTTGCATTGAATATCACCATCCAAGTCGCCGACAAGATTGTTTCAACAAAGGTTGATTGATGGAGGCTCACCACAACATTTGTCCTATGACGACATCGTTGAAATTGGGGCGCATCGTAAGAAGATTCGTGAAAGTCATATCGTAGTCAAAGGTTTCGACGAGTCCATAGAAGTCGGGCGCGAATGGACCTCACATCGGATCGACTGCAGAGTTCATTGTGGAATTTCAAATATTGGATATTGCTACATGTTACAACCTCGCTGATAGGAAGGCCATGGATCCACGAGGTTGGTGCGTCCCGCCCACTTTGCATCGATCTAAAGTTTATATGGGATCACCGTGAAGTGGTAGTATTTGGAGATAAAAAAGGAAGCATCAACACCGATTATGCAGTCCCTGTCATAGGGGACGTGAAACAGTTGGATGGTTCGGTTTTTCATATTAATAAGATCAAGAGAGCAAGCAGGTTCAGACCGTTGCAACTACCACGTTCTCTCAAAATGGTGGCCAAGGAAATGTTGAGAAATGGATACGAGCCCGACAAAGGTCTTGGAGCCAGTATGAAAGGGATCACAGAGCCTATCCGTTTGTTTGGGAAGAAGGACACTTTTGGTTTGGGGTACCAGCCTACTTCGAAGGATTTGGTGACCACGAACCTCCGGAAGAAGGGGTACATTCCTCGCTCGCGCCATTCCGCCTCGAGTCACTATTCGTCAAAGCCTACACCATCCAGATGCCGAGAGAAGATGACCGGATGATCTTGCAGTAGGGTTCCGTAACTGCTCATAGATGATGATGAGGCGATTGTTGCATGATCGCAGAGATCACAAGCGAGGAGCTCACCATTTGGGATGCAGAGCATGGATACAAACAATAATCGACTGCACTCGCCCCGACCGGCCCGAAGCTTGGTAGAATTTATGATTAGTTCTAGCAGTGTGACCTTTTTTATCTAGAAAGAAAACAGACATGCATTTAGGATTCTTAATATGTTTTTTCGCAATTTTACTTTCATCATAAATTCCAGGACATTTTTTTGCAGCTTTTTAAAAGATTTTGTTTGTGTTAAAATTAAATTCTTTAAGCATTTTTCTTTCAGCGATCATATTAATAAACCTGTTGATAACGCGAATATGACATGTAATGAGACCAACGAACAAAGTTCAAATGACGAGCATAACCCCGAGGAACAAGAGGAACGTCCGCAATCAGAACTTAGCCAAGAGCTGGAAAACTTTGAGAATAGGCCTAAACCAAATTTGGAAGAAATAGAGTTAATAAACTTAGGCGATGAGGGAACCGTGAAAGAGACTAGAGTCAGCGCCCACCTAAACGCCACACGTAAGAAAGAATTAATTGAGCTCTCAAACAAGATAATCGATGTGTTTGCTTGGTCATACGAGGACACGCCAGTTTGAGTACGTACATCGCCGCACACGTGCTACCTATTGAGCTATCTTATTTCCCAGAAACAAAGGCCGAGAAAGATCAAACCGCATACGAGTTTGAAGGTCAAAGAAGAGGTGTCTAAACAACTGAGGCAAAGGTAATTCGAGTTGCAAAGTATCCTACTTGGTTAGCAAATATCGTGCAGAAAGAAGAAAGATGGAAAGGTCCGAATCGTGGATTACAGACCTCAACAGAGCCAGCCCAAGGATGACTTTCCTCTTCCAAACATCCACATACTCATCGATAATTGTGCGAAGCATGAACTACATGCTCGTCGATTGCTTTGGGCTATCATCGATCCTTACGGCGTAAGAGACGCAGAAAGACAAGATTCACTACCCCGCGTGGTGTACTATTATCGAAGTTATGCCGCTCGGTCTCAAGAACGCAGGCGCCACCTACATGAGAGCCATGACCACCATCTTCCATGACATGATTCATAAAGAAATTGAGGTCTATGTGGACGACACCATCATCAAATCGCGAAATGAGGACCATTTGGCAAACTTCAAGAAATTTTTCCAACGACTAAGACAAGATAACTTGAAGTCAATCCCGCAAAGTGCGATTTGGCGTTCCCGCAGGAAGCGCTGGGTTTTATAGTGAGCAGGAGAGGGATTGAGCTAGACCCCTCGAAAATAAAAGCCATCCAAGAGTTACCTCCTCCGAAAAGCAAAAAGGACGTGATGAGCTTCCTTGGCCGCCTCAACTACATCAGCAGGTTCATAGCCCAGTCTACCGTGATATGCGAGCCGATATTCAAGTTATTGAAAAAGGATGCAGCTACCAAGTGGACAACAGATTGCCAACAGGCTTTTGACGTAATCAAAGAATACCTTTCTAATCCGCCATCTAGTACCTCCGTAACCGGAGACCTTTGCTACTCTATTTGTCCGTGTTAGAAAATGCTTTGACGCGTTGGGGCAACACGATGAAACGGGAAAAGGAGCGTGCCATATACTATTTGAGTAAGAAGTTCACAAGATACGAAGCTCGTTATACTCGCTAGAACGCATTTGCCGCGATTAACTCGGGTCGCCTAAGTTCGTGCATTATCTATCAAAGATACACTACTTATCTTATTTCGAGGATGGATCCGCTTAAGTACATCCTTCAGAAGCCCATGCCCACCGGAAAACTAGCGAAATGGCAAATTATGTCGAGCGAAGTTTGACATCGCTTCACGCCACGCAGAGCCGTAAAAGGACAGTGCATTAGCCGATCATCTTGCCGAGAACCCAATGATGAGAGTACGAGCCCTTCGAACCTATTTTCCACGATGAAGTATTGTTTGTCGGAGAAGATATCTCGCAGGATTACCCGTGGAGGATGTTTTTCAATGGAGCGCAAATTTCAGGAGTCGCATTGGAGCGCTTTTGGTTTCGTAAACAGTCAAGATTATCCGATTTCCGCTAAGCTCGATTTCCATGCACCAACAATATGGCGGAATACGGCTTGCATATCGGGGCTCGAATGGCCGTAGATATGGACGCACAAGAGTTGCCGGTCATAGGCGATTCGCACTTACCGATCCATCGTGCAGGTGAATGGGCAACCAAGAATATGAAGATACTTCCTACCTATTTTGCGTGAAGGAATTACGTAAGAGGTTCACCACATAGAATTTAGGCATGTTCCGAGGATCCGTAACGAATTCGATGCATTGGCAACCTTATCCTCCATGATTCAAAGATCCGACAAGAATTACATCGATCCAATCACGGTGAGTGTCTGGAGCAAACGCTTATTGCTCCCATATAGGTGAAGAAACAGACGGCAATCCATGGTACCATGACATCAAAAGGTACCTCAAGGCGCGAGAATATCCGTAGGCATAACCAACATCCGTAAGAAGACACTTCGAGACTAGCAAATCATTTCTTTTGAACGGGAAATTGTGTACAAGGACTCCGGATCCGGGCCTACCGAGACGTGTCGATGCTCAAGAGGCAAGCAAGTTAGTAGAAGAGATACACGGAGGACATGGACCTCATACGAACGCTTCACTTTGGCGAAAAGATTCTCGATGAAAGTTATTTTTGGATGACGATGGAAACAGATTGTATCCGCTTTGTGCGTAAATGTCGGCAATGCCGATTCACGGAGATTTGATCCGAGTACCTCCAAATGAACTTAATGTAACGAAGTTCTCCCGCCGTCGCAGCTGGGCATGGATGTCATCGCCCCATCGAACCCGCGCTTCAAACGGGCACGCATTCATCCTCGTAGCGATTGACTATTTCACTAAACGGGTAGAAGCATCATCACACGATCGCTGACGAAAAAGGCGTGGTCGACTTCGTCGCAACAACATCATTTGCCGATTTGGGATTCCCGAATCAATTGTGACCGATAACTAAGCAATCTCAACGCAATTTGATGCGTGATATATGTGGAAATTTCAAGATCACGCACCGTAATTCCACTCGCATCGACCCGGATGAATGGAGCAAAGGAAGCTAATAAGAACATCAAGAGGATATTGCGCAAGATGATCAAGAACTACAAACATTGGTACGAATTTGCCTTTCGCGCTGGGTTATCGCACCACAATCCGGACTTCTACCGGGCAACGCCAGATCTTTTGGTGTATGGAATGTGTCGTGTTACCAGCAGAGGTGGAAATACCATCGCGTTAAGAATCATCCAAGAAGCCGAGCGACGCCGAGTGGATAAAGGATCGTTACGAGCAGTTGATGTTGATTGACGAAAAAAGGTTGAATGCGATCTGTCATGGGCAGCTGTATCAGAGTAGAATGGCTAGAGCTTTTAACAAGAGAGTAAGGCCAAGGTTATTCAAGCCGACAATTGGTTTTGAAACGATATTTCCGAACCAAAATGAAGCTAAAGGAAAGTTCGCACCCAATCGCGCGGCCCTACACGGTCCATCGAGTATTAAGTGGAGGGCCCTAATCTTGGCCGATGGATGGCGAGGTATGGCCCAAAGCTATCAACGCAGATGCAGGAAGAGATATTACGCCTAGGAGTATTTGTCTTCCGTAATCCCTTTATATTGTAAAAGCCGCATTCCTGCTGATATGACAGAGCCCATATAGGTCTCGCCACGCAAATCAAAAGCCCTTTACTTGTAATCAACTACGCATGACCGATTCCTCGACGGATACGTAGGCGCCATATCGGCTTCGGTCCCACTTTTAGAATTTTACCCAATTTCGCTTGTAATGAACTACGCCATGACCGATTCCTGGGGATACGTGGCGCCTAAATCGGCTTCGTCACACCATTAGGAATCTCCCCATTTGTCTACAGGCAACAAATGGGTTTGGATTATTCCAAAAGCGATATGAGCAATTCATCACGAAGTTAAGTTCCGCCCACGCGACACATAATTGAGACAGCTTTGCGCACCATGAGGAAGGCAATAACGAGGACTCCAAAAGATGTTCGTTTGGTCGAAATACATGTCATATTCGGCAAATTAGACGAGGCTTTTACATTTTTACGCATGTCATATAAATGTTTATTTCTAAAGATGTTTTGTGCATACTTCATGAAAACATTTCATTTTGGAAAATGCTTTTGGAACACTACTAAACATCTCAAAGAGGTCAGACAGGGGTTGCAAATCCAAACAGGCCAGGCACGCGGACATCAAGGGACAAGGCGGCAAAGTCAGATACGAATCGACCCCCCCCCAAAACTCACAAATTTTCTTTGAGCGCAGGTCTTTTCATATTAACAGAAGCAGAAAGTGCAATAGCAGAGACAGAAAATACGGCGAAAGGTTTCTTCATATTAGCGTATGCAAAAGCAAAGCAGAATGGAAAAGCGGCATCAATAATCGCAATAAAAGTTCAGAAGCCCGCAACAAAACCTAGCGCATCAACTCTGCATAAAGTCAAATTGGCAACTCGCGATCACGCCCAACAAAGGCATCGTGACGATTCGTCAACGCGACATTTAGCATGTCCGCAAGGACAACATCTCGATTCATCTCGCGACGTGACGACATCTCGACCCATAAAATTGCACTTTTATATACATTTATCATTTCGCTTAAACAGTATACACTAACGCTTTTTCTCGCTTAGTTCGCAGGAGCATTTATTCTACGCGAGCGCAGAATACGCCCAGCAACGACGTTATCGCGATTGTGTCCGTGCAACGACACCATCAAGATCGCGCTTCACGCAACGACGCCAAAGAAGAATACGCCCAGCAACGACGTTATGAGCATTGTGTCCAGGCAACGACACCATCAACATCGCATCTACGCAACGACGCCAAAGAAGAATACGCCCGTGCAACGACGCATGAGCATCAGGTCCGTGCAACGACACCATCGCGATTGCGTTTACGCAACGACGCCAAAGAAGAACACGCCCGTGCAACGACGCGACGCGATTATGTCCAGCAACGACACCATCAAGATTAAGCGTCACGCAACGACGCCAAAGCAAAGAACACGCCCGTGCAACGACGTTATCGCGATTATGTCCAGTAACGACACCATCAAGATCGCGCTCACGCAACGACGCCGCAAAGAATACGCCCAGCAACGACGCGATTATGTCCAGTAACGACACCATCGCGATCGCTTCACGCAACGACGCCAAAGAAGAATACGCCCGTGCAACGACGCGACGCGATTATGTCCGTGCAACGACACCATCAAGATCGCGTTTCACGCAACGACGCCAGCAAGAATACGCCCGTGCAACGACGCATGGCATCAGGTCCAGTAACGACACCATCAAGATTGCGTTTACGCAACGACGCCAAAGAAGAACACGCCCGTGCAACGACGCGACGCGATTATGTCCAGTAACGACATCATCAAGATTGCGTTTACGCAACGACGCCAAAGAAGAACACGCCCAGTGCAACGACGTTATCGCGATTATGTCAAGGCAACGACATCATCGCGATTGCGTTCACGCAACGACGCCAAAGAAGAATACGCCCAGTGCAACGACGCGACGCGATTGTGTCCAGTGCAACGACACCATCGCGATTGCGCTTACGCAACGACGCCAAAGAATAATACGCCCAGCAACGACGTTATCAAGATTGTGTCCAAGCAACGACACCATCAAGATTGGCGTCACGCAACGACGCCGCAAAGAACACGCCCAGTAACGACGTTATCAAAGACAACAAGTCCGAAAACGACGTCATCATCAGCATATCACATCCACGCAGGGACGATTTCCGTACTCCCGAAAGTGCATTTCGTATTCATGCTTTATTATTCGGTCTTAGCAGTTATGCACTAACTCTTGCTTGAGCTTTAGTCTACAGGGACAGTTGCAGCAAGGACAACATATCCGCATTCACAATCGCAACACGTCCGTGCAAAGGCGAAATCACAGCATTTGCAGCATCGCATCAACACAGCAGGCATCACATTTTGCAGGATAACCTTTTCTACTCACAGTTGCATTACTTTTAAAATTATCCATCATCATTTTTTTTGTCTTAACAGTTATGCACTAACCGTTTGTTTAAGTCTTAGCATGCAGGAGCAGGAGCACAACGTGGATTTTCTCTACAAATAACCGGCAATTTGTCGGGCCAACCTTCCCAATGAATGGAAGAAGCCTCGCGCCGGTCCACTCGCCCGCATCACCATAGAACCCAAAGACCATAAGTCATAGCAGACACCCTGTGTTCAAGCCAGTTATTTTCTTTTACTTTTTGCACCATAGCCCAGTGTCATCATAACTCGACACTGGGACAAATTTTGAGTCCGCGTTAGCCCGCCCTGGTGTTTCGACCATGGTAACCCAGTGTCGTCATAACTCGACACTGGGACATATTTTAATTTTTTGCATCAGCCTTGTCTACCTGCCCAACATTTTTTGCAATTCTGAAGATCGAGACAAAATTGGCTATGAGTCAACGTCTTTGTCCGAAGATTCTTCCATCATCTCCATACAAAGAGGGACATCTGTTGACACCCAATTTTGACCCTCCCGTCCAGTCATTAGCTATAAAATTAGACTAATTTTGTAAAATAATTTTTATGATTTTTTTATAATAAAATGCAGCGATAAAATATAAATACAGGCATAAATAAACAATTTTTATAATGGCATCGTGTTTTACGTAGAGTATTAAGCACTTAGAGTCCCGCGCCCGCATTAATTGATTTCAAGCCCCGCTGTGATTCTTAATTAATAATAAATACATAAAATAAATAATTTAGCAACGACGTCGTGTCAAGTAGCATAGCCGCATTTATTAATACGCAAATCAATTTCATAACTTATCTTAAATAATAATGCGCAATAAATAAGGTTTTAAAATAATAGCACCGCGTTTTGAGTAAAAGCTTTTCTTAGATATCATACTTGCATTTAGCATTTTAATAATTTAATCTAAACTCAATTCAATTTTAATTTAACTTCGCAATAATGCACAATAATAAGATGTTAAATAATAGCGTCGCATTCTAAAATGTTAAGCATTAATTAAATAGCACGCCCGTCTTCATTTGTTATAATAATTCAAATTTAAACTTAGGCTAATAGAACACCTAAATAATCTAAGCACAATTTATTGTTTTAATTTACTACTAATTAATTAAATAGCACCTAAAACTAGCACTAATTAAATAACTAATTAAACACCTAAAATTAATGCCTTTAAAAACGCAGCCCATTAAAAAAACACCTAAGAACTAATACCCTTAAAACTCTACCCAAATTAAATACCTAATTAAACCTAACTACCCTAATTAATAGCCCAATACCCATTAATTTCTGGCCCACCTAATTATAACACTACCCTAAATACTGCACCATTATCCAAAGAAATTACCACCCACACCCCGCGACCCACACCCGCGACCCGCAGCCCAACCCGCAGGCCCAATCCCTCTATCAAAACCCACGCCCTTCCTCGTCTTCCCCAGACCCCTCAACAACAAAACCTAAAAGAAACCTAAACCTAAAATCGCCGCACCTTCTCTTCCCATCGCCCAAACTTACCATAACCATGCCAAATCTTCCAATTATCGTCCAAAATCTTACACCCATGCTATCATACAGACCTACCATAACAAGAACCAGTACCAACATATACCCCGAATAAACTTACCTTCCAAAATAGATTCCCTAAGAAATCAGTCACGAAGCCAACCATCAACTTTCCATATCAGTCCACAAAATCGCACCAAATCAGTACTAAAATTTGCGTTAATATCAGCCCAAAAATTACCCTAATTTGGAACCCAAATGGGGCTATAAAAAGCACATGCAATAGGCATTAACAGAGGGCAGAGAGGGAGAGAGGAGGAGAGACCCATAGCATCGATTCAGGGCATCAGTCGAACTCAGAGAGAGGAGAAATAGCAGCAAAAGTTCATCGATTAGGAGATTCAGAAAACAATCGAGAATCAATAGTCAACCATTCTCGCGAAACCCTTCCTCTTTCCACTGCATTAGCAATCCATCCGAGTGGCTCCGACGACTTGATACGCTGTCTCTGTCACGCCCGGAGAAGGTAAACCCGTCTTCTTCTCGAAATTTCAATTCTTTATGTTAACTTGTGTGTTTTCTGTCATATGTACTTTGATTATACTTGTTAATAATGTTAATTAATACCTAAGTATATTGTGTCGACTTCAGTTTAGAGTTATGAGATGTATGTTTTGTCGTAGTATTTACTTTAGTAAAGGGCATGATATAAAACTTGAACGTGATTATATGCTAGCTTAGGCTAAATGGTTCTGCTCTTCTGGAAAATGGTATCCTTGCTTGTTTATTTGTCTGTTCATAGTTCACCAAATTGATCAGGTTATGCTCCACTTGCCTAAGTGTCATCATACCTAATATACATCATGTATACGTATATGCAACCCAAATGGTTCTGTGTCTAGCTAAGTTAGACATACTCTTATATATAAGTTCTCTGTTAGGTGTATGTTAAGTTAAACATACTCTTATATATAAGTTCTCTGTTAGGTGTATGTTACTCTTGATTCATTTATTCAAGATATATGTAAGAAGATGTTCATTATGCTTTAAATCTTTAAGTTGGTTTACGTGAGCATGTTTTCTTTGAATCAACATGACTTGTCTCGATTCTGCTTATTAAGAAATAAAAAGAATGGTTATCTCTTTGAATATTAACATTATTAATCTGGTCGTGTGCTTGAAATCTCGATAGCTCCATCTTATGTTTGTTGGATTCAAAAGTTGGTACGAGTCATACATACCGCTTCTTATTGGGTTGTTAGGTAGTGTTATACAATTGTGGGATAAACTTTAGTTGGTAGGGTTATTTGGTTGCCATTCTATCAAAGAAATCTTAACTTGTACTAGCCCTAAAGGTGAAAGAATGATCACGCTTTCCTCAGCCTTCTCTAGACCACTAATAGCCATGTTTCGCCTATTTTAAAGTGTCACCATGCTCAATGTAGTTTTAATGGTATAAATTTACACAGTCCTATATACCTAAGAAATGTCATCTTGATTACTGTTTGCCTATTTCTATATCTGATATCCAACATAAAAAATGTCCCTGCATTCCCGCCCTATTCTCTAAATCGAGAACTATAAAATGCTAGGCCCCGCTTCTCGCCCCGCTTTACTGAAGATGTGTGGGCCAACAATACTTTCATAAGTCGAATTTACTATTTCGCCCATTCTCTCTGAAAGGAAACGATTTCAATGTGTTAAATCTTATATCAATGTGCATTTATTATTTGATAAAGTTCAAGCATTTACTAATCCATATCTTTCTTTTTTTTATACATGAAATGCACCGAGTAACAAAGAGTCGCATAGCGACTCATTGTAGCAAATACGAAGACCCACTTCTACATGCATTTATCCTCGCATCGTAAATCCTAAGCCAGAGGCGAAATGACTTCGCCATCCCTCGAGTCGTCTTATTATTTGTATCCCGCTCCCCCATTCATTTATTATTGTAAATTATTTGTCTAACGCTACATTAATTAATAGGAACATTAGAATATCTAAACTTCGAACTTCTAGAAACCAATTCCTTTTAGGGTCAATTACTTTAGGCTCGCCTTGTTTAATAAGCTACAATAAACCGCGTAACACTCTACACTAGCATGATAGGTATGGCTAGTCGAAAGATTTTTAAACTGCTTTGAGGAAATCCCTATTAATACAAGAATAATAAATATTTCTGCTGCATAATAGATACGTCTTGTCATAACAGTTTCACATTATCAGGCTAAGCAATATATACCTCTTAGGTGAAGGAATACTTGCATGCATTTTACTCCAGGAATACATTTGCCTCTTTTTGAAACTAGCTTTTTTTTAACAAACCTCATAGTCTTTATGCCCTATTTAAATAACTCTCAATACGTACCTCATTGGCATAATAATTAACCCTAGGTTTGGCAGGATAACCGCAAGTTAGCGGATCTTAGAGGGTGCCTAACCCCTTCCCTCTAGATTAATAAAGAACCCTTACCCAGAATCTCACTAAATTTAGCAGACCATAAAGAATGGAGTTAGTGTTGACTTTAACCTAAGTTGACATTTAGGTGTCCTAATTCACCCAAATAATTAGGTATGACTCATGAACCTTTAGCATTTTAGCACCCTTTTAAACTTTAGCCTCTTTTCCACTTTTAGCATCTTTTGCAATTTTAGCATCCTTTTAGCACTTCTAATATGTTAGCACCCCTTTTAGCATTTTTAAAACTTTAAGCCTCTTAAACTTTATTAGCATTTTATTTATTTTTATTTTCTAACCTTCTTATTTGAGCAGCAGGAGTTTAGAAAATAAATGTCGCGGCCGAAAAAGGGCGCGACATAGTGTTCTTGGCCAACTAATGCAATCAAAACTGTCCAGTTTTCGGCTAGCATGCCAAAATTGTTTCATTACTTCTTTATAATTCCAACTTATATTCCAATCTTTATATAAGTTATATTAACTTGTTTATCAACAAGATTCCTTCATGTCAACAAGTAATAGGTAATGTTTTAACAACTTTAATGGCTAGAATGTCAATTTTTTGGTTTTAACATCTTAATAAGGTCCAAATCTTTTCAATCTTTCTTCAACATATCACATACTCATTTATATACTACTATAACATGTAATCTCCAATTACATTAGAAGGACAAAGATTATTACCTCATTAAGCCCAAATTTTCCAAGATTATAAGTCGATCCTTAGGAGTCTTAGCTCCTATTTCTTACGTTCCAATCCACTCCAAGCAACCTTTAGAAGTTCCTAGCCAACTTCTCTTAAAACTTCATCCAAAAATATGAAGATCACTTTAGGGTTTCACTTTGCGACTATCGGATTAACGTAGTATTTCCGGGATTTTGTGTTGGGATATCCTTAGAACACTACTAGGGACACTTGGTTTAAGTATTGGGATTTATAAACAACAATTGAAGAATTGTTCTTCAAAACAAAAAGTGTTGAGAGTCTCAGCTGAGGAGTATATTTCTTAAAATTTTCTAAGTGTTGAAGTCTTCAACCTCTAGGTGTGTATATATAAGACAACCAAGGGCTAGGATTAAAGAAAGTGTGTGGTTGAGATTGGGGACAAGTGTGTGTGGGTCCCACAAGCCACTTGTCCAACAAATAACTTGGGACACTTGGCTTGCCACTTGTTCCTCACTTTCTCGCCCAACATGGGCCACATGGGGTGACACGTGTCGCCCTCCTATTGGTCCAAAATATTTTATATCTCCAAAGTCTCAATAATTGGTTAAAATATCGGAAATCTTGTGGGCCCCACAAAACGTAAAATTTCCCGGGTGGGCCCTACATGACCAAATCTGGAAATAAAATTCCAGAATTCTTATAAATCCTATAAGTCTTAATTACCAAAATTGAGAATCCAATTCCCAATAACAAACTTTTTTCCTTCACGAGGTTCGGAATATTTTCCGTAGGAAAAAGAAATCTTTCTTCCTTTTCAAACTTAAGGTCGCATTCTCTTACGTACGTCCTCATATACATACCCTGAAACTATGAGGTGTAACAGAAGTAGTGCCTTTGGCTTGAACTGACATTAGTTTACTGCAATATCTGCATTTGTTCTTCTTTTCACCAGGCAGTGCAATTGGATCCATGTGATTCTAGACATCTGATCTGTTTGATGGTTCAGGAGTAGCTAAACAATCTCCAGCACCACCTTCAACAGATTGAGACTGTTGTTGTTGTACCCCTTGACTATCCTCATTTAGAGTATCCTCAACTGACTTTAACAAAGCAAGCATACCCAAGTAGCCTCCTGTACCTTTGCCATGTTCATCTTCATCATTGTCAGACTTTAGGTTCTCAATCCCTAAGTCATCATCAGAATCAAACTGGGGAGTATCTGATGAATCAACAAAAGAGAAAGTCATTTATTAGATTTTTTAAAGTGAAAATATAATTATTTAATTAAAAGGAAATTGAATTAAAATAAAACAAATTACAATTTACAAAAAACCCTAATTACGAATTCATAACTCTATAACTTGTACCATTTTTAGGAAATTGAAATCCCTAATTACGAATTCATAACAAAAAACCCTAATTACCGAAAACAAAAGTGAAATTGAAACCCAAAATCAAATATTAATTATCCTAATTATAGCTACATACATCAACAATTGAACATCAGAATCATAAGAAAATTGAAAACCCTAAAAGTTCAAATACAAAACCCTAATTCAAAGTTTCAAACTCATAATGTAATAATCGACTTTCAAAATCGAAAACACGATAATTAGTATCAATATCAAAAATACTAATTTAAAACAAATTTTTTATTACATACCTTGCAATTCTGAAGAATTCGAAATCGATGATGTTGGGCTTGGGGGAATGAGAAGATCCGAATCTGACATAGACTTTGATGATGAAGGAAGAATCGGTGACGTTGGAGATTTTGTATCATGAGGTTTCAACTGGTGGCTTAATCTTAGCCGCCAAGATTAGAGAGAGGTCAGAGCAAATGAGGAAGAAAATGACAAGACAAGAACGCAGCAACTCAAGGGCTGAGAATGAAATAAAATTTTAGGGTTTATATATATATATATATATATATATATATGGACTGGGGCGGGCGGATCAGACCGAATTTTCGGCTCGATTTGAGCCGAATCAAAATCTAAGGTTCGGCCATATATTTGATGCAATGAATCGAACTCAAATCGAGCTTTTTCGAGCCGAATTTTTCGAATCGAATAGTTTGTCTCACTCACAGCCCTAGTCATGTACATAGTAAATTTTATGTATAAATATCTAAAAGAAAAAAAAATCTCATAGTGATCTGATTTAGATTTAAATATTTTCAAAATCATATATTTTTTATCTACCGATTTTTTATAAATCTGATTTTTATTTATTTGATATTGGTAGATGTAATTAGTTTATTTTAAGTTTGAAATTTTGCAAAATCAAATCAGATTACTATGAGAAATACCAGAATTCTATCTACATGAAAACCCTATTAATATTGAAACTTTAGAACTTGTTGAGGATGTTGGTGTGTCATCACTTATAGTCCAAATCTCATTTCATAACACCAATCAAATAATGGATGCTATCACTTATACAGAGATTGACACAACTCTTTCAATCTTTGAAACTTACACTGATGAAGAGATTATAACACAAGTGATTGGAGTCGGAGAACAAAAGACAACGGATACATAAGGTGAAAACGAAAGTGTTGATGAAGAGTCTCAACCTATTACTACTTGAGGTGAAATAGAAGAGTCAATTGTGCTCTGAGACAACAAGCAAGGGAAAGCTATTGAATTCCCTTTTGCTGAAAGTTTGGACAAAATTCTTCGCCAATTCAAGCGTTATATTATCTTTAAGAGACAGAAATTTACGAAACAACCTACAATTGTAGAATTTTACGTCAAATTTGAAATTGTATTTAAATTCTCAATTAATTTTAAATGCATATATTTCTTAGATTGCAATTCTTTATCGGTATGGTATAACTAGTCATTGATATATTTGTAATTTATTAGTCTTTTTAATTTTTAATTAATGAGATATGAAAATTAATTGAGATTTTAAAATTAACAAGTATATTATTTCCGTTTATTGCATAAAAAGTATAGAAAATAATTATTTGCATACTTTCGTTTATAACAACAATATGAGATCTAAACATCAAATCTGTATACATATATAATAACGCCTCACTATAGCGGCTATGAAATTCTCGGACAAACGTTGCCATTATAAAGAGGGTTGACTATATACATTTTTATTAGTAGTGTAAAGAATGGATCTTGGATCTAACTCAGCCCAAACACTAGTTTGTAGGGTGAGGATTGTCCAAGTCCATATAAGGAGTCCACGTTCTCATTCTATATACGATGTGAGACTCTTAACACTCCCTGCACGCTCAGAACTTGTTATCTGGAGCGTGAGTAATATAATTTGGGAGCCCAAAATCGGTGAACAAATAGTTGGAATTGGTCTGACTTTGATACCATGTAAAGAATGAATCTTGGGTCTAACTCAACCCTAAAAACTAGCTTATAGGGTGAGGAATGTCCAAGTCCATATAAAGAGTTCATGTTCTCATTTCATATCTGATGTGAGACTCTTAACATGTAAAATAGAGTTGATTCAATGTATGTTTACATGCACCCTCCGCAATACCGTTCTTTAATATAAAAGTAAATATTTTTCTTTTCTATTTGACAAGTAATATATATGTGTTTGTGTGTGGTGTGTGTATGAATGTGTGTACATATTACATGTCACACACATACACATAATTATATGTATATGTGTATGTAATTTTATTTTACTTTTAATGTATAAATGCCATCATGTAAATGGTCTTTTAACTTTGAATCACTATTTACATCTTTATCAAGTACATATCTAATACTGCAACAAGTTATCACACGACAATGCACATTGATCATCCATAGAAATATGTACATTAATCTTTTATGCATATTTATTTATTCACTTAGCATACACGTGCGAAAAAACTAGTATATATAAAAAGTAAGAAGCCTAGTTTGTAAGGGCATATTATATTGCTTTCACCTATTGAAGGCCAATTTGAATAGTTGGGTAGATATCTCATCACATCTGTATCAATCTTATCTTTGAATTCTAAGACCCTCGTAGCCAGTTTAGTAAAAGAAGAAATCTCATGACAATCTTTGAATAGCAAGAAAATCTTGTAAATTAGGTTGGTTGATTGGAAGTAAGGAAGATACAGCTTTGTGAAGTTGCTTTCAATGTTTTCAATGTAGCAAGTACAGAAGAAGAGAAATACGACCGCAAGGCCGAGTTCGATCTCTCGATAAACCTTCTTGGTTGAGTCTACCCATGGCTTGCCAAGTGTGGTTTACCTGGCTGACGTGATTTGCGGTGCTATCACATCCGGGTTTACCTGCGCACTTCGAAAGAGTAGCATGCGTTCCTTCACAACAAAAAAACGGAATAAATTCATTCACATCCAAATTTATAAACATACTGTGTTCACACAAAATCAATGAACAAATGACATGTCTTTTACACACACGTTATCACTTAATCATGGTTATTTAATATACAATTTTTAGCTTAATATATCAATAAACCATGATTAACTGGTGCAAACATACGGTCAAACTTTATATCTCTCTGTCAATATTGATTTATGGCACTTGTTCAGTTATAGCTTTGAAATTAAGCTCTTCTACAAACACGGTTGGCTAACAACCAGTCATAAATCAAATACATAATTCAGCTAGTGTTTTGCCTCTTGAATTTTTAATTGATCATGTTTGAATCATGTCTTCGAAGAAGTACAACATATCACCCTGTAATCAAATTTATACTTGTTTGGTTTCCATCAAGATACGTGCCTTTTCTTTTTTAAATGTATGTTGATGCACATGCTTCAAACTACTAATCAATATGGAGTAACATTTATCGTGTTGTTTAGCATGACTAATTTGAAAAATAAAATAAATTCTTAGCTCCTAGTTATGCATTTAGTATCTTATTATGTTCTTTTTTTCTTTTCCTATTTAGAAAGCCATTTGGTAAAAAATGTTTGTATTACTCGGAGATATAAATCCTATCACTTCAGCAGATAGTGATAGAAAAGAAAGATGGAACATTATGCCAACATTTGGATTATTTGGTTTTTCTGATGATATTCCATGTAAAATTGTACTGTCTTATCTCCATTTTTTGTTGTTTCATTCCTCATTTAGTCGAGAGAATTCGATGAAATGTGTAGACAACTACTTATTTCTTCTACCTCTAGTGGACAAGGTATGTACGTCATTGAAATATCGAGAAATTTTCAATGTACAAAACAAACGAGCTAAAATAAGTAATAGAAATTCTATCTACCTATGGCATTGTATACTTGGTCATATCAATCAAACAGGGATAGAAAGGTTAAGGAAACTTGACTACCTCGAACCATCTGACTTAGAATCTTATGGTAACTGTGAATCCTGTTTGAAAGGTAAAATGATTAATAAGCCTCTTTCTGGAAAGGGTGTACGAGCCATGGAGGTGTTTGAGTTGGTACATACTGACGTATGTGGACTATTTTTCGACTCAATCTAGAGAAGGTTTCCCTTACTTCATCACTTTTACAGACGACTTGACAAGGTATGAATATGTGTATCTTATGAAACACAAATCTGAGGCTTTCGAAAAGTTCAAGGAGTACAAGTGTGAAGTGGAGAAACAACTCGCAAAGAGTATCAAGACTCTTCGATCTGATCGAGGGGGTGAATACTTAAGTAAAGAATTTCTAGATTACTTGAAGCTACATGGAGTTCATTCAGAATGGACACCTCCTGAAACACCACAAATGAATGGTGTTGCCGAGGGGAGAAACCGAACCCTGCTTGATATGGTTCGATCCATGATGAGATTTTTAGCTTTACCAACATACCTTTGGGGATATGCTATACAAACCTCGATATATGTTCTGAACAAGGTTTCTTCCAAATCAGTTGAAAAGACGTCATATGAGATATGGTATAGCAAGAAGTCAGCTCTTAGACATGTGAGGCCCTGGGGGTGCCCTGCATATGTCAAGAAGATGCTCACTGATAAGTTGGAATCCAAGAGTGAGAAATATTACTTCGTGGGGTATCCAAAGGAAACTAAGGGATACTATTTCTATCTTCCTAGCGAATATAATATCATTGTTTCTAGGAACGCAACTTTCTTTGAAGAAGAATATGTCTATAAGGAAGAGAGCTGCACAGATATAGAACTTGAAGAAATTCAAGAACAACAAAGTAACATAGAGGCTGAATTCTTGCTGAATGATCAAGGCAAGAATTCAGTGGAGCTTTTGGCGAAGATTGTGTACTTAGGATACGCCCTTCGGTTAGTGGGAGTGTTGCGAGGAATGATGCAGAAATGCAAGACCCTCCTACACAGACCTTGGGAACAAGTGCAGTGAGTGCACCTCCTCCCATTCAAGAAAGACATGAAAATGATATTACTGAAAGCTCTCATGTTGGTGGATCAACCAACACACAAGAACCTTCTCACAATCAGAACATACCTAGAACTGAACTGTAAAACAATCAACTCCGTAGGTCAACTAGAACTCATCGTCCTCCAGAAAGACTAAATTTACTTGTGGAAACACATAGTGAGATAGAAATTCCAGATGATGATGAGCCTACAACCTATAATTAAGCAATGGTGGACATTGATTCGAAGAGATGACAAGAAGCCATGAAATCCGAAATGAAATTTATGTACGTCAATCAAGTGTGAAACTTGGTTGATTTGCCAAATGGGGTTAAACCTATAGGATGCAAATGAGTCTTCAAGAAGAAGATTGATGTATTTGGCAAGGTTCAAACTTATAAAGCTAGACTGGTGGCTAAAGATTATAATCAGCGGCTTGGTGTCGATTATGATGAAACCTTTTCACCTATTGCTAAGATTAAGTCTATTCAGATTTTGCTTGCGATAGCTGCATATTATGACTATGACATTTGGTAGATGAACGTCAAAACAACATTCCTCAATGGTAATCTAATTGAGGAAGTGTATATGAAACAATCTGAGGGTTTTTCATCCGAGTCCAAACCAAATGTTGTGTGCAAGAGTAGAGTTTCATATACACTTTATCAATTAGATTACCATTGAGGAATGCAGTTTTGACGTCCAGCTGCCAAATGTCATAGTCATAATGTGCAGCTATATCAAGCAAAATCTGAATAGACTTTATCTTAGCTACTGGTGAAAAGGTTTAATCATAATCAACACCAGGACGGTGATTATAACCTTTAGCCACCAGTCTAGCTTTATAAGTCTAAACTTTCCAAATGCATCAATCTTCTTCTTGAAGACTCATTTGCATCCTATGGGTTTAACCCCATTTGGAAAATCAACCAAGTTCCACACTTGATTGACATACATAGATTCCATTTCGGATTTCATGGCTTCTTGCCATCTCTTCGAATCAATGTCCACCATTGCTTCATTGTAGGTTGTAGGCTCATCATCATCTGGAATTTCTATCTCACTATGTGTTTCCACAAGTAGATTTAGTCTTTCTAGAGGATGATGAGTTCTAGTCGACCTACAGAGTTGATTGTCTTGCAGTTCAATTCTAGGTATGTTCTGACTGTGAGAAGGTTCTTGTGTGTTGGCTGATCCACCAACATGAGAGTTTTCAGGAATATCATTTTCATGTATTTTCTGAATGGGAGGAGGTGCAGTCACTGCACTTGTTCCCAAGGTCTGTGAAGAAGGGTCTTGCATTTCTGCATCATTCCTCGCAACACTCCCACTGGCCGAAGGGCGTATCCTAAGTACCCAATCTTCGCCAAAAGCTCCCACTGAATTCTTGCCTTGATCATTCGGCAATGATTCAACCTCTATGTTACTTTGTTATTCTTGAATTTCTTCAAGTTCTATATATGTGCAGCTCTCTTCCTTGTAGACATATTCTTCTTCAAGGAAAGTTGCGTTCCTAGAAACAGTGATCTTATGTTCTCTAGGAAGATAGAAATAGTATCCCCTAGTTTTCTTTGGATACCCTACGAAGTAACATTTCTCACTCTTGGATTCCAACTTATCAGTGAGTATCTTCTTGATATATACAAGGCACCCCCAGGGCCTCACATGTCTAAGAGCTAACTTCTTGTCACACCATATCTCATACGACATATTTTCAACTAATTTAGAAGAAACTCTGTTTAGAACATAAATTGAGGTCTGTATAGCATATCCCAAAGGTATGTTGTCAAAGCTGAAAAGCTCATCATGGATCGAACCATATCAAGTAGGGTTCGGTTTCTCCTCTCAGCAACAACATTCATTTGTAGTGTTCCAGGAGGAGTCCATTCGGAATGAACTCCATGTGCTTCAAGTAATCTAGAAATTCTTTACTTAAGTATTCACCTACTCGATCAGATCGAAGAGACTTGATACTTTTTGCAAGTTGTTTATCCACTTCATATTTTTACTCCCTAAATTTTTCGAAAGCCTCGGAGTTGTGTTTCATAAGATACACATGTCCATACCTTGTCAAGTCGTCTGTAAAAGTGATGAAGTAAGGGAAACCTCCTCTAGCCTGAGTCTAAAATGGTCCACATACGTCAGTATGTACCAACTCAATCACCTCCTTGTATCGTATTGTTATACCCCGTAGTTCTGACCCTACGTATAAGAGCGTACGAAAGCATGTAAGACTTAAAATTTTCTAAGGATAGGTTGACGGATTATTCCGGACGGGTTTTAGTCAACTTTGAGGCGGGTTATGACCCGGTACATTGAGAGTTCCTAAGTGTTTCAAAGGCCTATGGCGTAGTTCGTGGAGTCTATATTCCAACGCAACCAACCGTTCGTCGATAGGACGTCGGAGTAGAAAGTTATGAGAATTACAAGTTCAGTGCGCAGTCGGACAGAAATGTGTTTCGGACAAAGGCGACAGGGCCGCGGCGCCGGATGCAGGGCCGCGCCACCGAAAGTACTGAGGGGCCGCTGAAGTTGCAGCGCCGCGGCGCCGAAAGTTCAGAGAGGTTGCGGAGGTTTCAGAGCCACGGCGCCGAGGCGGGATTTTTGGGCGGAAAGACTTAGGAAAAGTCAGATTTTTCTTTTAAAAGACCTTGGGAGGGTGACAAGTGTCCCCCCCCCCATCTGATTTCTTGCATGCAATATATTGACCAAGTCTTGAAGACTTGGTCATCTTCCAATTTCTCTCTCTCTCTCTAAAGCTTAAGCTCCCACTTCTCTCTAAAATTCCAAGAGATATTTTAGCCTTAGGAGAAATCTGAAAAGTAAAAGGCAAGAAGGAAACTTGTGGCTAGCTTGTGAAGGTTGTTGTGGTGGTAATCTTGGAAAGGAGGCTAGCAAAATTGTTGGAATAAATTTGGCTAAAGCTCTAATGTAATGGTTCCTCCTTTTTAATTAGTTTTAGTGTTGCATGTCAAGAAGGAAGAACTTGTGGTAGTAAATTATGCTCTTAGACTCATTGCATGTAAGAACTATGGTTTGAATATGAAGGAATTGGTTAAGAAGATATTATGAGCATGTTGTAGCCTAAAAACTACCTTAGAATTAATTAGTGAATTGTTGTACCTAATGGGGCAGAATTTTACACACCCAAGTTTATGTGTGTAATCCCCTTTGAAATGTTGGATTGTTGAGCCTTAAATGTGGCGTTTGGATGATAAATTTGGCCTTGAGAAAGGTGGCAAAGTATGTAGAAACAAAGGAAATGCTGCCCAATTTTTCATAGAATTTAGTGGCTTTGAGTTTAGATTATTCTACATTGAAAGTAGAGGTTAATAAACGTATGATGGTTATTTTAGGTTGACATATTACTTGCGGTAGTTTGGACTTAGCAAGTGGATTGATCAAAAAGGTATGTGAAGCTTTCCTATCTCTTGAGCATGAATAGATGAAACTATGTAGTACGGTAGACGTACAAGATTTGGTATTCTTACTTGTTTTAAGTATATAATGAATTGTCTCGTTTCAAAAATGTATAAGTCCCTTAGTTAGGGGAAAAGTATGATTTTACTAAAGTATAGAGTTAATATAACAACTTTATGGGAAGTTGATTTATTAGCTTCATAAAAGTTAAAGAGAAGAGATTTACTCTAAGTAAGATAAGTATATGAAGAGGCAAATTGGTTTTAAGGCATCAATTGCCCAAGAGTTTTTGTATAAAGAAGAGTCATTTTTAAAAGAGTTGAAACATGTAGTACTTGGGTTAAACTCCCGGTGTTCCTTATTAAAGATATGATTAAGTGTCTTAAGTAAACTAAAATGAGAGGGTATATGAACAAGGCTAATAAGAAGTTATAAGTTTTCTTAACTTATTTATGATTATGATATGATGACAATTTGAGCTAGGGTAAGAGTATATCTGAGGGGCAAGCCCCAAGATCGTTATACCACCTACCTGGTAAGAGTATGTCTGAGGGGCAAGCCCCAAGATCGTCATACCACCTTCTTCAGTGTAAGAGTATATCTGAGGGGCAAGCCCCAAGATCGTTATACCAGCTGCTTCAGTGTAAGAGTATATCTGAGGGGTAAGCCCCAAGATCGTTATACCATCTGCTTCAGGGTAAGAGTATATCTGAGGAGAAAGTCCCCAAGATCGTTATACCACCTGTTCCGTGGATTTGCTACCCACGATGCGAGGAATACCTCATGCGAGTCCTTATGGGCTTATGCGGGTGAAATAGTCCCACGCGGCATGACTATGCGAGGAATACCTCACGCGGGTCCACAGACCTATGCGAGTGAAATAGTCCCGCGAGTAGGGTGCTTATTGATACTACGGCGAGGTACCTGTTTTGATCCTAAGGCCCCTATTTTATGCAAGATTATATATATATACTTGTCACTCATTGTTAGTAAGGCACAAGAAAAGGTATTTGATTTTCTTCCATGACTCGACTTACCTTTAGACTTATGATATCATTATTACAGATTTTTCCACTTTACATACTTGGTACATATTGTGTATCGACCCCTTCTCCGGGCCTGCGTTCATGCCGCAGGTAGGGTAAGGCATTGAGGATCCGCGCTTAGGATCACTATTCTCGTGTCGAAGCTCCATTCTTCCTAAGCTTGATCATCGTACGGATATTCCCTGATGCTATAGGTATTTTGTACATTCAGGGGTATGGCGGGGCCCTGTCCCGCCACAGTTGTTATCTTTAGAGGTCTGTGGTCACCTATGTGTTTTGGGCTATAAGAACCCGTTGTACTACTATACTTTTGTTTAAGAATGTTTTATGGAAGGCAGCCTTATCGGCTGGCCAGTGATGTTTACCTTTTATAAGTTATGTGTTATGTATGTTCCGCTGCTATTCTCTGACATATACCTGACAGGGTACCCCGGTAGGGTACCAGTCGCGGCCCCGGGGTCGGGTCGTGACAAAAGTGGTATCAGAGCAGTTAGTCCTCGGAAAGTGTCCATGCATCGTGTCTAGTAGAGTCTTGATTATCGCGTGTCGCGCACCACATCTATAATCGTGAGGTCGCAGGATATTTAGGATTGGTTTCCATTCTTTCACTCTGAGATCGTGCAATAGAGCTGAGTTATAGGTTGAATCTCCCCTGATGTTTTCCTTTATGTATCATTTATGCTTCCACGCAAGGCACCCGCGACCCGGCGGCAAGGCAAAGCGAGGGTGCCGCTAGTGGACGCGGAGAGTCACGGTGGCACAGCCCGATCCTTACCGAGATGATGTTTAGGGCGGCGTGTTCCACGCCGTCGCCAAATTTCGCAGAGTTCGAGGCAGCGACGCGCCATCGAGACCGCTGCACGAGCCTCCAGCCCCACATCGTGGTCCGAGTACGTAGATTACGGGAATTGATTCTGCATCGACCAAAGATAGTGGCGGCAGCGACAGAGCAGCGCCAACCCTGTGAGCCGATTTACTGATTCGGATTTCTTGGGTTGTCACCCACCCGAAGTTCTATGGTTCGAGATTTGAGGAGGATCCGCAGGAGTTTGTCCGGCGATTCTGCCGACCATGCAGTCCTTAGGCATCGGGGATCGAGTGCATTATACTAGCTTCTTACCGGTTACGCGATATTGCGTTGAACTGGTTTGAATCATGGGTATTGTCGAGGGGTGAGGATGCTCTTCCAGCTGATTGGGAGGAGTTCACAGATGCATTTCTAGACCACTTCTTGCCTCCTGAGGTGAGGAGAGCCCGCGTAGATAGGTTCTTGACCTTGAGACAGGACGGGAGGACTATCAGGGAGTACAGCCTGGAGTTCGACTCCTTGGCCAGATATGCGCACACCATAGTAGCTGACATGGCAGACAGGGTCCATCGATATGTGATGGGGTTAGACCGTCATATGATTATCGTGATGTTGGGGTGGCTCTTCACCGTGGATGGATATTTCCGTGATGCAGCGCATTTACGTGGATTGAGGACAGAGAGAGACAGGATCAGCTAGATTTGGGCCAGCCCAAGAGGGCTAGGACAGCAGGTTCCCAGGGCAGTTTTCGAGGCGGGCAGCCTCAGCAGCAGACTAGGTCCACATTCCAGCCAACACAGAGTGCTCCTTCTCAGTTTTCCGCAGAGGTCCGATCGAGGTTATTCAGAGCGTGTCGTGGCTCCAGACTTCGTGTTTTCGCGAGGCGAGACCAAGACTAATCGAGACCACCTACCTCTCTGCGTTCGACGCGGTAGGTCTCATCGAGCGAGTGTCGTATGGGTTCGGAGCATGCTACTCTTGTACAGGGCCATCTCGAAGAAGGATTGCCCGCCCCAGGCGGCGGAGCATTTCAGTTCACCGACGAGATCTGCGGGATCTTCATCTTCGATGGTTAGACGCCCCGGAGGCAGGGTACTTATGGGCCAAAGGCCGCGGCAGAGGTCGTGGTAGGGGTTCCAGTTCTAGCGGTCCTCAGAACCGCATATATGCTATGTCCAGTCGACAGGACCAGGAGGCGTCACCAGATGTCGTCACAGGTACATTATTGGTTTCTTGCTGTGATGTATATGCTTTGATAGATCCAGGTTCTACCTTGTCCTACATATCTCCTCATATTGCCAGTATAATAGGGATATAGCCCGAGTCCATAAGACCTTTTGAGGTGGCTATGCCAGTAGGTGATTCGGTGGTAGCTGAGCGGGTGTATAAGGCTTGCCCTGTGACTATAGATAGTCGTCAGACTCTAGCCGACTTGATAGAGTTGGATATGACAGACTTTGATGTGATTATGGGTATGGATTGGCTAGCATCTTGCTATGCCAACGTGGACTGTAGAGAGATTAGTTCGGTTCCAGCTCTGGTGAGCGGTTATCGAGTGGAAGGAATATCGTGACGCCGGCGGTAAGTTTATTTCTTACCTCAAGGCTAGGAAGATGGTGCGGAAGGGTATATCTACCATATGGTTCGGTATTCGACATCGAGAATGAGGTACCGACCTTCATCACCGTTGTTAGAGAGTTTCGGACGTATTCCCGCACGAGCTTCCGTATCCTCCCAGAGGAGATTGAGTTTTGTATTGATTTGGCGCGACACTCGACCGATATCTATTCCGCCATACGTGATGGCACCGCCGAGTTGAAGGAATTGAAGGACCACCAAAGATTTGCTTGGAGAAAGGCTTTATTAGGCCAAGTGTTTCTCCCCGAGAGCACCGATGTTATTTGTAAAGAAGAAGGATAGTGACGTCACAGATGTGTATTGATTACGAGTGAACAAGGTAACTATCAAAAACCGATATCCCCTCCCCAGGATTGACGATTTGTTTGACCAGTTGCAGGGTGCAAAGTGTTTTTCCAAGATAGACCTGCGGTCTGGTTATCATCAGGTGCGAGTTAGAGAGATAGATATCCCAAAGACTGCATTCAGGACCCGGTATGGGCACTATGAGTTCAGGGTGATGTCTTTCGGGTTGACCAATGCCCCAGCAGTATTCATGGATTTGATGAATAGGGTGTTCAGGCCATTCTTGGATATGTTCGTTATAGTGTTTATTGATGATATCTTGGTGTATTCGCGCACAGAGCAGGAGCATACAGATCATTTGAGGACGATATTGGTCGTCCTCCGAGACCGGCAGTTGTATGCCAAGTTCTCGAAGTGCGAGTTCTGGTTGGCTTCAGTGGCTTTCTTAGGGCATGTTATCGGGGCCGACGGCATTCGGGTTGATACAGCTAAGATTGAAGCAGTCAAGACTTGGCCCAGACCCACTACACCGACGGAGGTGCGCAGCTTTTTGGGCCTTGCAGGTTATTATCGGAGGTTTGTAGAGAAGTTTGCTTCTATCTCAGCACCTTTGACTAAGCTGACTCAGAAGGCAGCTATGTTCCGGTGGACGGATACTTGTGAGGAAAGTTTCCAGTTGCTAAAGGAGAAGTTGACGACCGCCCCAGTTCTTACTCTTCCGGAGGGCTTAGATGGATATGTGGTTTATTGTGACGCCAGTGTCGGTTGGAGTGCGTCTGATGCAAAGACGGAAAAGTTATAGCTTATGCATCTCGACAGCTTAGGAAACATGAGAAGAACTATCCCACACATGACTTGGAGTTGGAAACAATGATTCATGCCTTGAAGATCTGGAGACATTATTTATATGGAGTTCATGTGGACATTTACACAGACCACAAGAGTCTCCAGTATATCTTCAGCCAGATGGAGCTGAACTTGCGACAGAGACGGTGGTTGGAGCTACTTAAGGATTACGATGTTGATATTCTATACCACCCAGAGAAGGCCAATGTAGTTGCAGATGCCCTTAGTCGCAGATCGATGGTTAGTCTGTCTGATGTTCAGCCAGAGAAGAGGGATATGGTCCGAGAGTTACATCAGCTGGCGATCCTTGGGGTTCGTTTGGTTGATTCTGATAGTGACGGGATTCGGGTTCGAGAGGTTGCCGAGTCTTCCATCGTCGAGGAGGTGAAGAGGCGACAATATGAGGATCCGATTTTGGTACGGTACCGAGATGAAGCTCTCCAGAAGGAGAAGAGTCTATTTGAGGTAGCTACCTGGGTGCTAAGATTCGGCGGTTGTGTGTTCCCGATGTGACAGACTTCGTCGCCAGATTCTCGTGAGGCACACGCGTGCTCGTTATTCTATTCATCCGGGTCGACTAAGATGTATCATGACCTCGATGCGTGTATTGGTGGACGGGCCTAAAGAGGACGTTGCGGAGTTCGTGGCACGCGCCCGAATTGTCATCGAGTTAAGATTGAGCACCGAAGCCCTGGTCATTGCAGTTATTGATATTCCGACTTGGAAGTGGGAGGTGATAAATATTGATTTTATTACAGGGCTACCTACCACTCAGAGGAAGCATGATTCCATTTGGGTGATTGTCGACAGGCTGACGAAATCAGCCCATTTTCTTCCTACGAACGACATTCTCACCGAGGACTATGCGATTATATATTAGAGAGATTGTGAGACCGCATTTGAGTCCCTGTCGATTATATCAGATAGAGGAGCCCAGTTCTCGGCTAACTTCTGGAGGTCTTTTCAGAAGGGATTAGGGACACAGGTGAGTCTTAGTACGGCGTTTCATCCTCAGACCGACGGACAGGCCGAGCGCACTATCCAGACACTTGAGGATATGCTGCGGGCTTGTGTTATTGATTTCGAGGTAGCTGGAGGATCATTTGCCTCTTGTGGAGTTTTCTTACAACAACAGCTACCATTCCAGTATTCAGATGGCGCCTTATGAGGCCTTATACGGGAGGAAGTGCAGGTCACCGGTAGGCTGGTTCGAGGTGGGAGAAGTTCGATTAGTCGGGCGGACTTAGTTCACAGCGATGGATAAGGTGAAGCTTATCCAGAGCGGTTGTTGGCGGCTCGTAGTCGGGCAAGTCGTATGCGCAGATCATCGCGCCGACACTTGGAATTTGAGGTAGATGATTGGGTTTTTCTAAAGGTATCGCCATGAAGCGGCGTGATGAGATTTGGAAAGAAGGAAGCTTAGCCCAAGGTACATCGGGTCGTGTCGATTGTCCGTAGAGTAGGCGGGTTGCATGAGTTAGATCTGCCGTCCGATTTGGAGGCGGTACATCCGATTTTCCATGTGTCCATGCGGAAATGTATTGGAGATCCATCTAGGTGCACCCGGTTCATGATGTCCAAGTGACGTAAGAGTTATCGTATGAGAGAGTCCCATAGCGATACTCGATCGTCGAAGTTAGACGACTTCGACGAAAGACGCGCTTCCGCAACGTCCTATGGCGAACGAGAACAGGGAGGAAATTACGTGGGAAGCAGAGGATGACATGATGAAGAAGTACCATCACCTATTTCCTATACCTCCAGGTAACCCACTTTCCTGCTTGTTCTTTTTGATTTAGCATTTACGCTTGAGATTTTGTGGCTCGCGAGCTTCTTTATTTGCAAAAGAATAGTTAAGAGGGTCTATGTCGATGTTGGGATTTGAGTAAGCCTAGAAGGAACATTCGACGAATGTTTCTAAGGGGAGAATGTTATACCCGTAGTTCGACCTTACGTGAGAGCGCATTTAAAGCATGTACGACTTAAAATTTTCTAAGGATAGGTTGACGGATTATTCCGGACGGGTTTTAGTCAACTTTGAGGCGGGTTATGACCCGGTAAATTGAGAGTTCCTAAGTGTTTCAAAGTCCTAGGGCGTAGTTCGTGGAGTCTAGATTCCAACGCAACCAACCGTTCGTCGATAGGACGTCGGAGTAGAAAGTTATGAGAATTACAAGTTCAGTGCGCAGTCGGACATAAATGTGTTTCGGACAAAGGCGACAGGGCCGCGGCGCCGGATGCAGGGCCGCGGCGCCGAAAGTACTGAGGGGCCGCTGAAGTTGCAGCGCCGCGGCGCCGAAAGTTCAGAGAGGCTGCGGAGGTTTCAGCGCCGCGGCGCCGAGGCGGGATTTTTGGGCGGAAAGACTTAGGAAAAGTCAGATTTTTCTTTTAAAAGACCTTGGGAGGGTGACAAGTGTCCCCCCCCATCTGATTTCTTGCATGCAATATATTGACCAAGTCTTGAAGACTTGGTCATCTTCCAATTTCTCTCTCTCTCTAAAGCTTAAGCTCCCACTTCTCTCTAAAATTCCAAGAGATATTTTAGCCTTAGGAGAAATCTGAAAAGTAAAAGGCAAGAAGGAAACTTGTGGCTAGCTTGTGAAGGTTGTTGTGGTGGTAATCTTGGAAAGGAGGCTAGCAAAATTGTTGGAATAAATTTGGCTAAAGCTCTAAGGTAATGGTTCCTCCTTTTTAATTAGTTTTAGTGTTGCATGTCAAGAAGGAAGAACTTGTGGTTGTAAATTATGCTCTTAGACTCATTGCATGTAAGAACTATGGTTTGAATGTGAAGGAATTGGTTAAGAAGATATTATGAGCATGTTGTAGCCTAAAAACTACCTTAGAATTAATTAGTGAATTGTTGTACCTAATGGGGCAGAATTTTACACACCCAAGTTTAGGTGTGTAATCCCCTTTGAAATGTTGGATTGTTAAGCCTTAAATGTGGCGTTTGGATGATAAATTTGGCCTTGAGAAAGGTGGAAAAGTATGTAGAAACAAAGGAAATGCTGCCCAATTTTTCATAGAATTTAGTGGCTTTGAGTTTAGATTATTCTACATTGAAAGTAGAGGTTAATAATAAACGTATCATGGTTATTTTAGGTTGACATATTACTTGCGGTAGTTTGGACTTAGCAAGTGGATTGATCAAAAAGGTATGTGAAGCTTTCCTATCTCTTGAGCATGAATAGATGAAACTATGTAGTACGGTAGACGTACAAGATTTGGTATTCTTACTTGTTTTAAGTATATAATGACTTGTCTCGTTTCAAAAATGTATAAGTCCCTTAGTTAGGGGAAAAGTATGATTTTACTAAAGTATAGAGTTAATATAACAACTTTATGGGAAGTTGATTTATTAGCTTCATAAAAGTTAAAGAGAAGAGATTTACTCTAAGTAAGATAAGTATATGAAGAGGCAAATTGGTTTTAAGGCATCAATTGCCCAAGAGTTTTTGTATAAAGAAGAGTCATTTTTAAAAGAGTTGAAGCATGTAGTACTTGGGTTAAACTCCCGGTGTTCCTTATTAAAGATATGATTAAGTGCCTTAAGTAAACTAAAATGAGAGGGTATATGAACAAGGCTAATAAGAAGTTATAAGTTTTCTTAACTTATTTATGATTATGATATGATGACAGTTTGAGCTAGGGTAAGAGTATATCTGAGGGGCAAGCCCCAAGATCGTTATACCACCTACCTGTGGTAAGAGTATGTCCGGCGGGCAATCCCCAAGATCGTCATACCACCTTCTTCAAGTAAGAGTATATCCGAGGCAAGCCCCAAGATCGTTATACCACCGCTTGTAAGAGTATATCCGGCGGGTAAGCCCCAAGATCGTTATACCATCCGCCTGCGGTAAGAGTATATTTGGAGGAAAGTCCCCAAGATCGTTATACCACTCCGTGGATTTGCTACCCACGATGCGAGAATACCTCATGCGAGTCCTTATGGGCTTATGCGGTGAAATAGTCCCACGCGCGGTACAAATATGCGAGGAATACCTCACGCGGGTCCACAGGACCTACGCGGTGAAATAGTCCCGCGAGTAGGGGTGCTTATTGATACTACGGGCGAGGTACCCTGTTTTGATCCTAAGGCCCCTATTTTATGCAGTATTATATATATATACTTGTCACTCTCATTGTTAGTAAGGCACAGTAAAAGGTATTTGATTTTCTTCCATGACTCCAGCTTACCTTTAGACTTATGATATGATTATTACAGTATTTTTCCAGCTTTACATACTTGGTACATATTGTGTAATCGACCCTTTCTGGGCCGTTAAATGCCGCAGTAAGGTGGTAAGCAGATTGAGGATCCGTGTTCTTAGGATCACTATTCCGGTGTCAGAAGCTCCATTCTTCCGGAAGCTTGATCATTGGTACGGATATTCCCTGATGCTATAGGTATTTTGTACATTCAGGGGTATGGCGGGGCCCTGTCCCGCCACAGTTGTTATCTTTAGAGGTCTGTGGTCACCTATGTGTTTTGGGCTATAAGAACCCGTTGTACTACTATACTTTTGTTTAAGAATGTTTTATGGAAGGCAAATCTACCGCCAGTGATGTTTACCTTTTTATAAGTTATGTGTTATGTATGTTCCGCTGCTATTCTCTGACATATACCTGACAGGGTACCCCGGTAGGGTACCAGTCGCGGCCCCGGGGTCGGGTCGTGACACGTATCCCCTTTCCAGAAATAGGCTTATTGGTCATCTTACCTTTTAAACAGGATTCACAATTACTATAGGATTCTAAATCAAATGATTCAAGGTAGTTAAGTTTCCTCAACCATTCTATCCTTGTTTGATTGATATGACCAAGTCTACAACGTCACACGTAGGTAGAACTTCATTTACTTATTTTAGCTCGTTTATTTTATATATTGAAAATTTCTCGACAACAGTTTAGTGTATACAATCCATTCACAAGAGACGCAATTCCAAACACAACATCATTAAAAGACAAAATCATACTGCCATTAAATATGTTTGAGGAAAAACCCTCTTCGTCTAAAACAGGAATGGAAATGATGTTTCTCGTTAATGAGGGAACATAAAAACAATTGTTCAACACTAAACATTTGCCAGAAGGTAAATCTAATCTATAAGTTCCCACGCGCTCAGTATCAACTCGTGCTCCGTTTCCAACACGCATGTCCACCTCTCGAGGTCCAACCTTCCTACTGTCAGTTAGCCCCTGCACATTTGTACAAATGTGTGAGCCACAAGTGGTATCTAGTACCCAGGAATGAGAATTATTAATAGATATATTTATTTCAATTACAAACATACCTTGACCACTAGAGGATGAAGCACCAGGTGCCTTTCCTCCTCCTGGAGCAGTGCAATCTTTCTTCCAATGCCCCTCCTATTGCAGTTCATGCACACATCCTTAGCCAGAATACCTTTCTTCTTCTTCGCCCCCCCCCCCCCCCCTCCACCCCTTCATTGCTGCGGGCGCAGCGTTAGCTTTTACCTTCTTCTTCTGCCATTCCTTACCTTTCGTCTTGGGATGACTAGAAGAGCTTACCATGAGCAAAGCTTTGCCCTTAGAGATCGAAGATTCAAAAGTTTTTAACATATTATGCAATTCCGGCAGACTCACTTTAGTTTCATTCATGTTGTAGTTAATGATGAAACTCTCAAACGATAGAGGAAGTGATTTTAAGATCAACGTGGAAGCAACTCAACTCTGCAGATCATCCAATTGAGGCCAACCTTTCGATTAACCCTATCATCTTCAGCACGTGTTGAGACACTTGCTCCCCTTCGATCAACTTACATTTGAAAAGCTCTATAAGCAGCTCATACTCCAATGTCTGACACTGAGATTAATAGAGGCTCTTCAAATGTCCTTGTTATACCCCGTATTTCCAGAGTATGTACGTGAGCGCGTACGTATTATAATTTGAGCCTTAAAGTTGGCTAGTTTCGAAATTTGTACACAACACCCGATTATAGTCGTTTTTCGACGAAACGTTTCCACAGCTTTCGTAGGGAAAATTCCGGCTATGTCATTTATAATTTTTGCGGATTTTTCCGAGAGACGAAACATTTTGGACCAACGAGAGGGCGACACTTGTCACCCTCTAATTGGAAGGAGTGGACGGACGAAATGGGAGAGTTGGCACGTTTTTTGTGCATTGTTTTTGGTCAAGGAGTTGGTAGGATATTTTGGGTAGATGGATAAGGTTGCACATGGCTTAATCTTGACCTTACACTTGCCTAACACTTGGATGGATCTTGGCCATTGGTTGGCCTTCACTTGACCTATAAATACCCCTCTAGTTGAAGACTTTCTTCATCCAAAAACTTGAGCAATCTAACTAAGTCTCAAAATACTCCCTCCCTTGAGCTCGCCCACCACACCCCCTCCCCTTTGAGAGCCCTTGGCCGAGAGCCACCTCCTCCCTCCTTTGTGGTGTTTGTGGTACCCCTAGCCTAATTGTCTCGTATAAATACCCCCCTTTTTGTGGTATAGAAATACTCTCCAAGTATTGTTATAATGCCCAAATACCTTGGCCCAAATACCTTGTAGTATTCCCAAGGTTACACTTTTACAAAAGCCCGTAAAATATTATTATACTTCCTCAATACAAAAACGAAACCCTAAGTAAATCTTCACCCGTAGTTGAAGTCATAAGTAGAAGTTGGTTAGAACTTCTGGGGTTGGTTGGAACGGATTGGAGCGCCGAGTAGGAGCTAAACGTTGTTCAGATCGACATATAAACTCGGATAATTTTGGGCTTATCGAGGTAAACATTCGACATTCATTGTAATTGGAAATTACATGTTGTAGAGTATATAGTTAAGTATACTATATATAGAACTGAACATAGTTGTGCGGCAATGTCTTTTGACTTAAGCTCGAATAATACTTACGCAATGTCTTGCGACTTAAGCTGAATTTAAAGAAGAGAATCGAATCGTAATTACATAGATCAGACATGAGACTTGTGTAACATTACCGTAGTAGAATTGTACACGCCCGGTTAGGCGTGTTAACCCCCGGTTGGCTTGGTAGCCTACTGATAGAGAGGAGATTTACGCCGCTGGGGTGAGGTGCCGAATTTTCTCGTAGAATATTCTACGCCGATCTAAAGATATTAATAGGCGCTTTGTGGCCTCTATAGTCAGTAGTACTACGTGTGGAGTGACCGCTGACCGAGAGTGTAGCCGACGGTTTGAGGTACTTGGAGCGTTTTTATTAGTCGATAATCGTCGCGAGGTATGTGAACCTCTTCCTATCTGTTCTAGCATGATATGTGTATAACTATGTAGTACGAGACGCATACATGTTTAATGTATTTGATTGGTTTGAAACATAAAGTGTTATAACGGCTTTATGGGAAGTTGGTTATAACACTTTATGTAGGTAAGAAAGTACTTGTGGTTTTAAGAGGTAACCGATTTGAACTATAAGCGGTGGCTATGTGATAATAAAGAACTTGAAGTATTTCAAAAGATTTTTGAATCATTTTGAGAGAAGAAGTAATACTTGGTTTTTGGAAACTTAAGAGTTATACTAGCTTTATGGAAAGTTAGGTATAACGGCTTAAAAATGTTTTACTGATTTCGGAAATCAGAATGTGTATCGACAAACCACTGCAGCGTTAATAAAAGGAAATGTTTTGGACAGATTTAGTATTATTAAAACCAGTAGAAACTTCCATCTGCATAGAAGCTAAGATGAGACAAAATGACATTTCCTAGATCATGGCTGCTTAATAAGATTGATTATAAACAAGAATAACCTACTCACTTATAAGACATAGGTTTCTCAAAACGTTTAAAGGAGAATTATGTTTTAAAGGATTTAAAACTATGAACTACGAAACCTTTTTCTAAAATGAGAAACTTGAGCATTCGAAATTAGGCAAACTTGAACGTTTGGAAAATAAGGTTGTTACTTGATTTTACAAAGGAAAGCATTTTGGTTTACTTAACAATGTTAGTCACTCAATTTTATACTACGGGTATCGGGTGACCTTTGTAAAAGAAATGGATCTTAAAAGGAATTTAACGGCCGGAGTACTTTAAGGTTATAATCCGACTTTGACATAAAATGAAAGTACCTTGAGTCGTGTGTAACTTGCTTATGCTTGTTGTTATGAAACTTGACCATGTTACGTGTGATAGCCTTGGTGCAAGATCGTGTTCTACTCGACTACCGGTCATCCGAATGTATTTCACCGACACGGGTCATCCGGGAATGTATTTCACTTGATTACCGGGTCATCCGGGAATGTATTTCACTTGATTACCGGTTCATCCGGGAATGTATTTCACTTGATTACCGGTTCATCCGGGAATGTATTTCACTTGATTACCGGTTCATCCGGGAATGTATTTCACTTGATTACCGGTTCATCCGGGAATGTATTTCACTTGATTACCGGTTCATCCGGGAATGTATTTCACTTGATTACCGGTTCATCCGGGAATGTATTTCACTCGACTACGGTTCATCCGAATGTATATCACTTGACTACGGTTCATCCGAATGTATTTCACCGACTACCGTTCATCCGGAATGTATTCCACACGTTTCTATATTGGGTCCATAAGATGGGCCGAGACCGTTATATCGTATCACATGATTTGTACCTAGATCACGGCGGTGAGGAAGAAGTTCCACGTACGGAGGATGACTTTGAGGCGTGAGTCCACGACTTGACATGATCGCTTCTATGTTGTGAATCGTAGTTTGGTTATCATACATGTCTCCGCTTTATATAGACTATTATGATTTCATTTACTGATTTTACGCTTTCACATACTTGGTACTCAGATCGACTCTCCGGGGCCGCGTCACGCCGCAGTAAAAGGTACATCATTGCCGATCCCCGCTTAGGATCACCTTTCAACAGATTGGGAAGCTCGTTCCTTCTGAGGCTTATCTTTTGGTATGTTACCACGAGTCCGTAGATTCTTATACATTCGGGGTATGGCGGGAGCCTGTCCGTCATACCGCTGTAAAAATCTTAGGTCCAGAGTAATCGCTGTAAGCGTGGTTTGTAAAAGGATAACTGCTCGGGTATTTATATATATGATGAAGGCAAATCGCTTTTTGGTTGGCTGTTTATTTATCTTTCTCTTAATTCATGTTCATGTTTTTATTTCACGATTTTCTCGATGTTGTATCACTAGGTGCCCGGTAGGCACGACCACGCCCGGTTGGTCGTGACAAAAGTGGTATCGAGCGATTAGTCCTCGGAAAGTGTCTCTGGCATCGTGTCTAGTAGAGTCTTGATTATCGGTGTGTTGTGCACCACATCTATAATCGTGAGGTCGCAGGACATTTAGGATTGGTTTCCATTCTTCTCATTCTCGAGATCGTGCCTTAGAGCTGTGATAAATTGGACCCTCCGACGTATTCCTTTCCTTTACCGATTATGCCTCGCGCGTAAGGCAACCCAGCCCGGATGGGCAAGGCGATCGAGGAGTTGTTAGTGAGATACAGAGGAGTACGAGGCGCAGCCCTGGCCAAGACTGAGACAAGATTCGACGGAGGGTTTCGCCGCCAAAGACCAAAGAGTTTAGAGCCACAACAATGGTCACCGAGACTACAAGACTGAGCCTCCAGTCCCACAGCCTGGAGCCGATGAGATGGGGTACAAGGAGATGGCCTAGAATCGCCGTGGTCGTGGCTGATATGAGGATAGGCCGATGCGCAGCTGATTTCAAAGAAGACCGTAGTTCACCCCGAGCGCAGTTTGAGGCTACGGACTTCCTGAGTTGTAGCCCTCCAGTGTTCTATGGATCGAGAGCTGAGGACGACCCTCAGGAGTTTATCCGACAGCTACAGCGGATCATGAGAGTGATCAGAGCCTCAGAGGCAGAGTCGGTGGTATTGGTTCGCATCACCGCGTGATCTGCAGATTGATCGTTTGATTCGTGGAGCTGCCCCGGAAGAGCATGCACTTCCAGATTTGGGACGAGTTCTCGAGGGCATTTCTTGCACATTTCTTGCCTCCACAGATGAGGGCTCGGGCCGCAGATTTTTGACGTTGAGGCGGGGCGGCGACGGTTAGAGAGTACAATGTGGAGTTCGACTCATTAGCTCGGTATGTTCCCGCCAGAGTAGCGGATATGGAGGACAGAGTACACCGCTACGCCACCGGCCGACGATTACTTGGCGAGGCTTGCAGGTGTAGCTCTTCACCGCATGGACATTGCCCGCATGCAAGCTCATGCACTAGGATGTGAGGCACGAGAGGTCGACGGAATGACCGAGATCGCAGAAGAGGCCGTAACAGCAGTGGTCCTTTGGTAACTTTCGAGGCGGACCGCCTCAAAGCAGCCTAGTTATGTACCTCCGCCAAGACAGTGGTCCTCCGCGCCTTCGTGTCGTTCGGGGTATTCGAGCTGGTCGAGCTCCGTGGCTTCGTTCACGAGTTTACGTGAGTGCTAGG
Source organism: Przewalskia tangutica (assembly GCA_029844215.1). Lineage (NCBI taxonomy): Eukaryota > Viridiplantae > Streptophyta > Magnoliopsida > Solanales > Solanaceae > Przewalskia > Przewalskia tangutica. Next base: position 116,008,876 of record CM056718.1, read on the forward strand.
CCAGGATTCATGTCCTCAGTGCGCGATGGCAAACATCATCCCGAAATGTCATCTTTTTATCGGTGCTTGTTTCACTGCGCCGTCGGCCATGTGACGAGAGATCGTGCTTATAGGAGAGGTACCGCTTGGCGCAGCTCACCGGATCGATGCGGTGTTCATCGCCTTTCATACGCATGCTGGCAGGCGTATTTATGATTAGAGTGGAGCGGTAGCTTCAGGTATATCCTTAACCATCTAGAGGCTTGTATGTTTTGATGTTATGTTAATGTGTTAAGTGTTATGTTCGGATAGCTTTGTGCTAAAATGTGATTTAGGAACCTGGTTGGGGAAAAAGGGTAAGCCTGGGGGGTGAGAAAATGATGAACCTTAGAATATTACAGTTGAGACCTTAGATGTAAGGCCGTCTTGAGTACAAGATTTTGCGAGTGATCCTTGTCAGAGTGCATTTTATGCCTAGAATATATTGTGTGATAAGTCTCTGGGTTGGGTAAATGAAAGTGGTATCTTTCATGATGTGATTTAGCAAGGTTGTTCCGGATCGAGAAACGAGAGAGTCGGCGTGACAGAGGCTCGGGTTGAGGACGTGTTGCGTGTCAACCCGTAGCCCGGAATGAGGTGGGGTCAGCTCTGGGTGGTCCCGCCAGGCGGTAGGGTCACGAGGGTGCTAGGCCCAAGTTTAGATGACCATCGTATGAGTTCGTGGATATGTTCGACCTGAAGCGGATCGTGAAGGCCGGAAGTGGCCTTAAGGAAGATTGAGGCTAGTAAGATAACCAAGTTGGAGGTGGTGACTCCAAGGTTTGGAGAACTGAAGCGATGACTGAAGTGTGGTACGTATACTGGAAGAGTTCAAGAGTTCGAGAAGAGTACGACGAGTAAGGGTAGAGGCGAGCATGTATTGCGAGCATAGATATGATCATTTCTTGTAAAGGGAGAAGGTGCGAAGGATGTATATTTTAGACCTCAGGAATCGCATGCAGTCCGGCACCATTTGTTGGGTCGCCGGAGTGACCCTAGAACCACGCGGCAAAGTGACAAACGTGTGTGATGGTAGGGGGGTTTCCTCGTGGACTTGGATATAAGTAATTGCGTGCATGTGTTGTTTCGTGGCCAGTTGTGGCGTTGGCAACTTATTAGAAGAACTTTATCGTTATCCGTCTTGAGAAGGAACATTCGGGACGAATGTTTCTAAGGAGGGGAGAATGTTATACCCCGTATTTCCAGAGTATGTACGTGAGCGCGTACGTATTATAATTTGAGCCTTAAAGTTGGCTAGTTTCGAAATTTGTACACAACACCCGATTAGAGTCGTTTTTTAAACGCTTTCCACGCTTTTCGTAGGGAAAATTCCGGCTATGTCATTTATAATTTTTGCGGATTTTTCCGAGAGACGAAACATTTTGGACCAACGAGAGGGCGACACTTGTCACCCTCTAATTGGAAGGAGTGGACGGACGAAATGGGAGAGTTGGCACGTTTTTTGTGCATTGTTTTTGGTCAAGGAGTTGGTAGGATATTTTGGGTAGATGGATAAGGTTGCACATGGCTTAATCTTGACCTTACACTTGCCTAACACTTGGATGGATCTTGGCCATTGGTTGGCCTTCACTTGACCTATAAATACCCTCTAGTTGAAGACTTTCTTTCATCAAAACTTGAGCAATCTAACTAAGTCTCAAAATACTCCCTCTCCTCGAGCTGGCCCACCACACCCCTCCCCTTTGAGAGCCCTGGCCGAGAGCCACCTCCTCCTCAGGTGTTTTGCCGTGGGTACCCCAGCCTAGTTGTCTCGTAGAAATACCCCCCGTTTGTGGTATAGAAATACTCTCCAAGTATTGTTATTATGCCCAAATACCTTGGCCCCAATACCTGGTAGTAGTCCCAAGGTTACACGTATCCAAAAGCCCCGAACAGACTATTAGACTTCCCTCAGTCACAAAAACGAAACCCTAAGTAAATCTTCACCCGTAGTTGAAGTCATAAGTAGAAGTTGGTTAGAACTTCTAAGGGTTGGTTGGAACGGATTGGAGCGCCCGGAGTAGGAGCTAAACGTTGTTCAGGATCGACATATAAACTCGGATAATTTTGGGCTTATCGAGGTAAACATTCTTGACCTTCTGTTGTAATCGGAAATTACATGTTGTAGGAGTATATAGTTAAGTATACTATATATAGAACTGAACATAGTTGTGCGGCAATGTCTTTGACTTAAGCCTGAATAATACTTACGGCAATGTCTTGCGACTTAAGCCTGAATTTTAAGAAGTGAATCGAATCGTAATTACATAGATCAGACATGAGACTTGTGTAACATTACCGTGTAGTAGAATTGTACACGTCAGGTTAGACGTGTTAACCCCTCGTTGGCTTGGTAGCGCCTCGATAGAGGAGGAGATTTACGCCATGTGTGGGGAGGTGTCGAATTTTCTGTAGAATATTCTACGCCGATCTAAAGATATTAATAGGCGCTTTGTGGCCTCTATAGGTCAGTAGTACTACGTGTGGAGTGATCCGCTTGATCGAGAGTGTAGCCGACGGTTTGAGGTACTTGGGCGTTTTGCTATTAGTCGATAATCGTCGCGAGGTATGTGAACCTCTTTCTATCTGTTCTAGCATGATATGTGTATAACTATGTAGTACTGAGACGTCACATATGTTTAATGTATTTGATTGGTTTGAAACATAAAGTGTTATAACGCTTTATGGGAAGTTGGTTATAAATGACTTTATGTAGGTAAGAAAGTACTTGTGGTTTTTAAGAGGTAATCGATTTGAACTATAATGGTCAAGCTATGTGATAATAAAGAACTTGAAGTATTTCAAAAGATTTTTGAATCATTTTGAGAGAAGAAGTAATACTTGGTTTTGGAAACTTAAGAGTTATACTAGCTTTATGGGAAGTTAGGTATAACGGCTTAAAATGTTTTCTTGATTTCGAAATCGAATGTGTATCGACAAACCATCGCAAAGTTAATAAAAGGAAATGTTTTGGACAGATTTAGTATTATTAAAACCAAGAGAAACTTCCATCCGCATAAGCTAAGATGAGACAAAATGACATTTCCTAGATCATGGTCGCTTAATAAGATTGATTATAAACAAGAATAACCTACTCACTTATAAGACATAGGTTTCTCAAAACGTTTAAAGGAGAATTATGTTTTAAAGGATTTAAAACTATGAACTACGAAACCTTTTTCTAAAATGAGAAACTTGAGCATTCAAATTAGGCAAACTTGAGCGTTTGGAAAATAAGGTTGTTACTTGATTTTACAAAGGAAAGCATTTTGGTTTACTTAACAATGTTAGTCACTCAATTTTATACTACGTATCGGGTGACCTTTGTAAAAGAAATGGATCTTAAAAGGAATTTAACGGACGTAGTACTTTAAGGTTAAAATCCGACTTTGACATAAAATGAAAGTACCTTGAGTCGTGTGTAACTTGCTTATGCTTGTTGTTATGAAACTTGACCATGTTACGTGTGATAGCCTTGTGGTGCAAGTATCGTGTTCTACTCGACTACCGTCATCCGAATGTATTTCACCGACACGGGTCATCCGAATGTATTTCACTTGATTACACGGCTCATCCGAATGTATTTCACTTGATTACCGGTTCATCCGAATGTATTTCACTTGATTACCGGTTCATCCGAATGTATTTCACTTGATTACCGGTTCATCCGAATGTATTTCACTTGATTACCGGTTCATCCGGAATGTATTTCACTTGATTACCGGCTCATCCGGAATGTATTTCACTCGACTACCGGCTCATCCGAATGTATATCACTTGACTACCGGTTCATCCGAATGTATTTCATCGACTCCGTTCATCCGGAATGTATTCCACACGCTTTCTATATTGGGTCCATAAGATGGGCCGAGACACATTATACGTATCACATGATTTGTACCTAGATCGCCGGTGAGGAAGAAGTTCCACGCACGAGGGATGACTTTGGCGTGAGTCCACGACTTGACATGATCGCTTCTATGTCAGGAATCGTAGTTTGGTTATCATACATGTCTCCCGCTTTATATAGACTATTATGATTTCATTTTACGATTTCACATACTTGGTACTGTTATCGACCTCCTTCGGGCCGTTCATGCCGCAGTAAAAGGTACATCGGTCGATCCCCGCTTTAGGATCACCTTTCAGATTGGGAAGCTCCGCCTTCTGAGGCTTATCTTTTGGTATGTTACCCGAGTCATAGATTCTTATACATTCGTGGGTATGGCGGCCTGTCCGTCATAAGCTGTTGTAAAATCTTAGAGGTCTGTAGTAATCGCTGTAAGCGTGGTTTGTAAAAAGGATAATCGTCGTATTTATATATATGATGAAGACAACTGTTTTGGTTGGCCTGTTTATTTATCTTTTCTCTTAATTCATGTTCATGTTTTTATTTCCGCTGATTTTCTCTGATGTTGTATCACTAGGGTGCCCGGGGTAAGGCACCAGTCACGGGCCCGGGTTCGGGTCGTGACAGTCCTAGCATCTCGTTAGGACCCATGTTCTCAATTTGCCTTTGCAGTTCCATAGACATGGAAGATAGCATAATGCATTGTGCAGATGTGGCATCATTAAAATGCTTTTGATAAGCAACTTTGTCAAAAACAACATATTCAGCAGAGTCTTCAGCAGGCACAATGGGGAAAACTTTGTCCAATACATATTCAATTTTCTCTTGCCTTAGGACAATCCTAAGATTCCTAAGCCAATCAAGATAATTCGGTCCGGTGAGCTTGTTCGTGTTCATTAGCATTTTAAGTGAAAAACTCGACATTCTGAAGATCTAAAGATATAAATAGATAGGAAAATACAATCAAAATTTATTTTCTCTTTTATACACTTTCGTTTTAAACTAATTTAACATGACCTTTTGTTTAATTAGCTCCCACTATTTTAGCATACTTCTACGACCCCAAGGTAGAATACGGACTTAAAAACATGTTAAGGTCATAATGGGTCAAGATCTAAACCTATGTTATATCTGCGTTTACTTGGGCTGATAACTTCAATAACATATTTTGGTAGATCTTAAAACCAATTGCAAAGCTTATTTGCAACTCTTGGTTGATTAAATAATTTATTTTATTCCTGCGTCCTTAGATTAGTCCGACACTTGGGCACCAATATTTTTCTAAGCAAGTCAACCCCATTACACGACTGCGTTTATGTATCTAAGTAAACTTGACATTTGCGAGCAAACACTTAGGTGTAAATACTCACAAAAGTTTATCATCTACTTTTACATTTAACACATCTATGAAAGGGTCCGAGTCCTCGTAGACTTAGAGCAAATGCTTGGGCATAAATACTCGTATCACCGAAAAGGATTTTGCACCCTAAAAATTATAATGGACGACGCGCTTTAATTTTATACTTGTATTCAATGTTTGGGGAACATTTTCAATTTTCGGGGATTTCAACCAAGATCAACATTCATGTCATATATCATACGACACCCTGTCATGCAATTTCTAAAACACATTTAGATGGGAAACCACCAACCCAATAGACATGATATAAGATGGTTTTAATCAACTACTGAGGGCCGCCTACCTAGACAGTTATTGCGGTCATTTATGTAAATCAATTACTGGGAGCCGCATACACAGACAATAACAGCAGACACTATGTTAATAATTAAATGCTCACATTTAAAACTTTTAGCACATTTGTATATTATATAATAATATACTATTAATGATAATCATAGGTCTATTTGTCTAAACAATAAAATCTATGTCTATTCCAAACAATCCTTAAACATTTTTTGATTTTCAAAAAATTCCGTAAACTTTCAGAATTTACAGTTTAGTCCCTAAAGAATTTGAAAATCAATTTGAACCCTATTAAATTCAGAAAATCTAACTTTAATTTTAAGAAAATATTTTCAGATTTTAGGGACCTGTTTGCAATTTTCAGAAAATTCAGTTTTCAGAAACTTTATTTAATTAGAGAATTGTCCGAAAGGACCAAATCTTTTTTATTCAAAGTTTTAATTTTCAGATTCTGAATATTTTAAACTTTCGAATCAGAATCTTAATATTCAAAACTTCAGATTCCGATTTATTTATTTATTTTTTGAAAAATCACCGTCGGCGGCGCGACCCTAATGGGTGGCGCCGCGGCGCCTCGGAGACGGTAACCAAAAATTTTAATTTTAAGCTTTCGGGATGAACAGCGCCGCAGCGCTCCAAAACGGAGCCGCGACGTTTCTGACAAAGCTTAGGCATCGTCGCTACTCGCCTCTGAAAAGTAAAATCTCGCACTCAAACCCTAAAACTGTTCGTGGTCGACGGCAGATTCAACCTCGTACCCCTTCACCATTAAACAACACGTTCATCGACCATTATCTAATCTCTTTCCGTTCTTCGTCTCAATGCACCATGTTCGAAACGAACCGATAACACATTTCCACTTAGAAGAGTTAGATCGGAATGACTTCCTCTATTACATCATTGTTCAATGTTCTTGAGGTTTAAGGTTTTAAAGCTTCTTAATGACATAAATTAGATTTAAACAAATCGTAACCCATATAATCATTAATATTCATTATATAATCACACAAAACAGCCCAGACTCTGATACCACTGTAGGGTTTTGTCGGGTTCGTACACGCAACAGAATTCGAAAATTTATGTTTCAAACCTGGCGAGCGGTTAAACTGATGGATGATTATATAATGTAAAGCACATAGAAACTGTAATACTTCGAACGAATACTTACAGTTTTACACTCAGGAATCTCCTTCTTGTTCTTCAAGTGTAAGCCGAGGGTGCGCACGCAACCGTTCCTTGATTTGCAAGTCAAAGACTCCGATGTAATTACTCTTTTGGAAAGCTACGAAATCCAGCAGAGTTTCAGCAGAGAATAATTCGATTGAATTGGGTGTATTAAAATAATGATCGAACCCTCTATTTATAGCTGAAAAATCAGGGTTTTCAAGTGCACTCAAAACCGAGACAGTGGGTCACTTCGGACCCATCGACACGCAGCCATGCGCGCTGGCCTGGTCCAATTTTGCCTCGTTTCTATTTTAATTAAATCTGAAACATCATCTCGATTTAATTAAATAATTATTATTTATTCTAATGTCTCGATTATAAACCGAACATATATATTCTCTCTGATTACATCCTTGAATCGACGAAACAATTGACTTAGTGTTACCCTACAGACCTTCACATATCGATACAAATGTCATTAGGGTCTACACGGAACTCCTAGACGGCGCCGGAAGACGAACTAAATATGTGAAGTATTGTTACACGAAACCTGTGAACTGAACCTCTATGTGGGTAGATAAAATTCTTTCATTCACGACATACTCAGTCAAGCTTAGGATATGTCAAGTGTCTATCCAAATGACTTGATTAGTATACCTCATCTATATTAGCTGACAACAAGACCATATCATATATATGTCTACTGCGTTGGCCAACGACTTAGTCAACCTAATACCATATGAGAATCTGAGTGTTCTCTCGAAGATATATTCGAGGAATGAATCCTAATCTTGGTTCAACTACCACCTTTAATCTATATCACAATATACTCAATACAAGCCGTGTCTCAACCTATAAGGCATTTGAGCTTAGGACAAGATCAAAGTATATTACTTTATAAACAAGGCGCGTATCGACCTCAAGTCTAAGGTTCTATCTCCCACACGTTGATGATACTTTAGACATCTATAACAAACAGTACATCAGTAGGGTATACCAATACTTCCACAAGTATCCATGTATCCATCATGAGTTGCCATAACTCGTAGCAGGTGAGACATACTACATCCTCAAAGGATATGATGCAGACCACATGTCGATGTATCACATGTCATCGATATCCCATTCTCGATGATCATTAGTCGAGGCATTTTAAGAGTTACGCTATAATATTAACTCTCACATTATTAATAACCATGTAACCTCTAGGAATGCATTTACAGAATATTATAAACAATCAACTAATAATTCAATAAATGCAAATGCCATAATATTAATCTCCATTAATATAAATATGAATGTGTTTAAAATACATTTGTCCCAATACATATTATCTCTATGACATACATATACTTTCACTTATTTGGTTATTCTGAAATAAAATGAAAATAAGAAGTCCCAAATAACTAGAGTAAAATTAAACTATGATATATATATATATATATATATATATATATATATTACATATACAGTGTATGAATAATGTATGTTCTGTACAACCACGTATAAGTAGTGTATAACTATGTATAAATAATGTGTCCATACGTTTGTATGTATAAATAATGTATCCATATACACAAAATCATTAACAGGGGTGTATATGGATACATTATTTATATACACAAAATCATTAAATAATGTATAAATAATGTATCCATATACACAAAATCATTAAATAATGTATAAATAATGTATCCAGGCAAAAGGGGTGCACACCTATTTGGAATCTCCCGTGAAAGACGCGGGTACTGACCGTAAAATTCAGCCCGTGCATGCCCTGTTTATTGACCCTCATATTCATGGTGGCCAGTCTTCGGGGTCCCAAACCGAGGCTGGCAAAGGTCGGACTAAACCTAGGATAGAAGGGGGGAATGCCGGAGGGATTTCGATAAGAGATGGGGGCCAGTCAGCGGGGTCACAAACCGTGGCTGGTAAAGGTATACAAAACGAGAGCCCAGAACCGTGATAGAAAAGGTCAGGACATGGGTGGCCAGCACGCGGGGACACAGACCAGTGTTGGCAAAGGTTGGACTGATACTAGTTTGGGGGGGATTTCAGGAGGGATTTCGATCAGACTTGGGGGCCAGCCAGCGGGGACACAAACCGTGGCTGGCACAAGACTGCCTATTGTTATTGACGATGTAGGACAACCCGCGGGCAGAGCGGGTAGTCCAAATGTTGCGGATATTGGGGGCCAGCAGTCGGGGACACAACCGAGGTCGTGATGGTCGAATCACACGACCCAACCCGCCCGTGGATCGTGCCTTACCCCGCACCCTAGTGATACAACATCAGAGTAATCAGCGGAACATAAAACAAGACATGAAAATATTATGAAGTAAGAAACAGTAATCGGAGAAAACTTGCCTTACGGCATAGATATAAATCAATTTTTAAACCGAACGATTACATCCCATTACAACTCGCCACAACAGCATTTCTGCACTTAAGAATGATACGACAACAATGGCGGGACAGGGCCCCGCCATACCCCTGAATGTAAATACCTACAACGACAGGGGACTATACCACTGATAAGCCTCCGGAGAAACGGAGCTTCCCATACGCTGAACTGTGACCCCGAGAACTAGGATCAACGACTGGTGTACCTCAACTCATGCAGATGAACGCACTTCGGCGAGGTCGATAACATGTACCAAGTATGTGAAATCAAAATATCAGAAATGAAATCATAATAGTCTATAAAGCAGAGACATGTATGATAACCAAACTACATTTACAATAAATAGGCGAATATGTCAAGTCGTGACTCACGCCTCAAAGTCATCACACAAACGTAACTATGGGTCTCACGCCCATAACATCAATCATGCCCGGGGAATACCTTCCTCACTGCCGGCAGTTTATGATAAAAAAAAGCACCAAGCACTACACATGAACACCAGGTCCCACCTGTGTCCTAATAAAACACGACAGGGTAAGTAAGGCATAACCGACTACTAACACCTACAAGACTAACAGAGTCATAAATCGTATCATGATATCTGTCTGCATCGCCACATGATCAAAGCCGTCACTCGCTCGCAGATCAAATGCGCGTCTAGCCCTCGAACTCTCCGTAGCTCGCGATAGGCCAACCTCATAGGCCCGCATGAGGTATTCCTCGCATCGAGGGTAGCTACTCCCAAGATCGCCCCGACTCGCACCGCATGGCCACAAAGACCGCATGACCACAAGGGCCGCAAACTAACCCGAACTCCCAGAGTTCCGCATGGATCCCCGACCCGCATGAGGTATTCTCGAATCACGGTCCTGCATCACCGAAGTCTACCCCGCGTCGGAGGAAGCTTAACCTCCGAGACAAGTCAAGGTGAGTGGTACAATACCAACATAACTACCGAGAGTCAAACAACTTTAAGCGCAATGAGGAAAACCCTTTACACAAAACATCACAAGATACTAACACACGTAGCATCCTAGCATGTTTACTTATCAAATCAACAAGAAAGTATTACAAGGCTATCACAAACCAACACAATCATGTTATACACACAAGGTACATTCTAATATATGATTAACAAGATCGTATCTATTCCCAAAGTACTTCATACATTATCTTTTAAAGATACGTTACGTTTACAAAAGTCACACAATACCCGTAGTATATGAAAATAGAGTGATTATCTTTTGAAGTAAATCAAAACACTTACCTTTGTAAAATCAAGTAACAACATTATTTTCCAAACGTCCAAGTTTGCCTAATTTCAAATGTTCACGGTTCTTATTTTAGAAAGGTTTCGTAGTTCATAGTCTTATTCATTTAAGAATATAATTCTCCTTTAAACCATCTGAGAAAACATAAGCCTTATATGTGAGTAGGATATTCTTGTTTATAACAATCTTATTACAACAGCCATGATCTAGGAAATATCATTTTGTCTCATCTTAGCTTCTATGCAGATGGAAGTTTCTCTTGGTTTTAATAATACTTAATCACAAAATATTTCCTTTTATTAACGCTGCAGTTGGTTTGTCGATACACATTCGATTTCGAAATCAAGAAACATTCTTAAGCCGTTATACCTAACTTCCCATAAAGCTAGTATAACTCTTAAGTTTTCAAAAACCCAGTATTACTTCTTCTTTCAAAATGATTCAAAAATCTTTTGAAATACTTCAAGTTCTTTATTTATTACATAACCAGCCAGTTATAGTTCAAATTAGTTACCCTTTTAAAAACCACAAGTATTTTCTTACCTACATAAAGCTGTTATAACCAACTTCCCATAAAGCCGTTATAACACTTTATGTTTTAGACCAATCAAATACATTTAACACATGTACGTCTATCGTACTACATAGTTACACACATATCATGCTAGAAGAGATAGGAAGAGGTTCACATACCTCGCGACGATTATCGGCTAATAGCAAAACGCTCCAAGTACCTCAAACCGTCGGCTACTCCTTAAGCCAAGTAAATCGCGCCACGCATAGTACTTCAACCTATAAGGCCACAAGGCGCTTATTAACATCTAGGTCTAATCGTAGAACATTCTACGTAAAATTGAAGACCTCCCCGCAACAACAGAAATCTCCTCCTCTATCGGGCCGCTACCAAGCCAACCGTGGGGTTATACGCCTAATCCGGACGCACAATTCCACCTCACGTAAAAGCTACACAAGTCTATCTGATACACCCTATGTAATTACAGTTCAACACTCTTCTTTCGAAAAGATTTCTTATTATTCAGGCTTAAGTCCAAAGACATTGCCGATAACAACGTTCAGTTCTATATATAGTATACTTCAACTATATAGTATAACAATCATGTAATTTCCAATTACAATAGAGGGACAAGATATTTACCTCGATAAGCCCATAATTATCCAAGTATAAAGTCTATCCTGGGCAACGTTTAGCTCCAACTCCGTGCGCTCCAACCCGCTCCAAACTTCCCTTAGAAGTTCTAACCAACTTCTACATACTACTCCAACTAACCATGGAGATTTTCCTTAGGGTTTCGGTTTGGTGACTGACGGGAAGTATAATAGTATTACGGGGCTTTACGTATAGGTATAACCTTAGAATACTACAAGGTATACGACTAAGGTAATTTGGGCATTATAACAATACTTTTGAGAGTATTTCTACAAAGAGGGGGGTATTTATACGAGACAACACCACAAGGGGGGGGTGTGTATGCCCCTCGGCCTACCCCACTAGGGTGTACTCTCGCTGGGGGGAGGGCTCTCGGCCAAGGGGCCTCACAAGGGGAGGACGAGACAACCACTCCAAAGGGAAGCTCTCAAGACGTGAGGAAAGCTGCGGAATGGATGAACAAGTCTTCCAATGGGGGGTATTTATAGGACAAGCCAAGGCCAACCAATGGCCAAGATCATGCCAAGTGCATAGCAAGTGTAGGGCCAAGATTCACCCATGTGTCCTTAACCAACTAACACACAAATATCCTACCTAACCCTTGACAAAAATGGCCACACTTTCGCCACCTTTACCGCCACACTCCACCAATGAGAGGTGCCAAGTGGCGCCTCTTGTTGGTCCAACACATTTCGTCTCTAAAAATCCGCAAAAATTAGAAATGACATAGCCGGAATTTTCCCTTCGCAAGTTATGTAAAACGTTTCGTCAAAAAACGACTCTAATCGGGTGTTGTGAACAAATAATTTTCGGCCAAGCCACTTTAAAGCCCAAACTTTTCTACGTACGTCCTTACGTACATACTCTGGAAATACGGGGTATAACATTCTCCCCTCCTTAGAAACATTCGTCCCGAATGTTCTTTCTAAGTCTCGAAACAAACGCGCGCCAGTATAGTCTTCACTACTATACTTACGAGAACGATCCTGCCACACCTGGCCACAGAAACATCTGCGCAAATTCTTACATCCAAGTCCACGAGGAAACACCTCTAACATCACCACAAATACCCCTCTCCGGGGTCTAAAATATACTGCCTTCGCACCTTCTCCTTACAAAAGAAATGATCACATCTATGCTCGCCATACATGCTCGCTTCTCCCTTTACTCGTCGTGATACCACTTTTGTCACTTTGCCGCGAGGTTCTAGTGTCACTCCGGCGACCCAACAAATGGTACCGGGCTGCATGCGATCCCTGAGGCTGTCGTACACTCGAACTCTTACCACATTTCTGATACTGCTTCAGTTTCCAAAACTCGGGGTTACTATCTCTAACGTGGTCATCATTAACTGGGAACACTCTGGATGGATCTCCGATACTTTCCCGATCATAACAATACGAAAGACCGGACGTACTGCCTCCTAAGTCGGACGGCAAATGCTAACATATAGGCAACCTGGCCTATTCTTCACATGAACTAAAAAGGGCCCAAAGTAACTCGGGCTAAGTTCCCTCTGTTTTCCAAAGCTCGTCACACCCAACCCGGGGTGGTACTTTCAAGAAGACCGACCGTCAACCTGAACTCTAAGCGTCGTCGCCGATTATCCACACGATTTCTCTGAGCTGCCAGAACCTCTTCTAGACAAGCTTTACCCTATCCACGACCGGAACAAGCCTGAACCAATTATCTGAATCTTGCCAACATCGAACCAATCGACCGGCGACTTACACATCCGCCCCTACAAGGCTTCATAAGACGACATCCGAACACTGAAATGGTAGCTTAAACACTCCTTCAACAGGAGACAACAATTCTCGCAACTATCCCTGAAATCCAAACACTGGCCCGAGGGCGAATGTGATTCTGAGACTCACCTGAGTTCCTAACCTTGCCTGGTAAAACCTCCAGAAAAAGAAACAGCCGTACCCTGGGCTCCGCTGTCTGTCATAAGGTGAAGGTAGGCACCCCGTGCAGCCTTACAACCTTTCTGATATAACGCCTCGCAACATACCACCGAGTACACGGTTTGGACTAAAAGATAAGACGGGCTGACTTCATCGGCCCGACTACTGATTGAACGCATCCACGAACTCGTACGCTGGTTAACTAAACTTGGGCCTAACACCCTCATAACCCTAACTCAAAGCGGGACCACCACAAACTGACCCCACCACCATACAGGCCGCGGGTTGACCCGCAACGTGGCCTCAACCCGACCCGGCAACGCGCAAGACACTAGCTCCCCGAACCGAAAAACTCTCACTAATCACGTTACGAAAACCTAGCGGTCTTCTTAGCTCAACTACCCTCTTTCATTCCACACTACTCAGGGACTTATCCCACAAACATAGCTTACGTGCACTATGCACTCCGACAAGGGTCAAACATAAAATACTTCTTTACTCGAGATGGCCTTTCCTCTAAGGTCTCTACGTATAAAGCTCTAAGGCTCACACCTTCTCTATCCCCCAAATCTTACTTGGTTAACTAACCAAGATTTCTAATTACAATTTACACAATGCTATCAAAATATAACACTTAAGGTATACTCACCCTATCACACATACTAATCCCTGAGGTTAAAGATCTATCTCAGACATCGCTTCACTCCTTAGTCGTTTCTAATCAAACCTGCCTGCGTAGCAGCTAAGGAGGTGACGAACTACCCACCGATCCTAAAGGCGAGTCCTCCTACTAGGACACCCATTCGACACACGGCCTCGACGGCCGCCACGGTATACGAGTACCAACAAAAGACGACGCTTTCGGGATGACGTCACACCGTGAACACCGGGAAAATCAATCCAGGGCCGGAACCTACGCCAGTGTGGAACCTAAGCTCGAGCTCTAACCAACTCCTGCATACCCCGAACGCCCCGAAACTCGGAGGACCTTTCGCACCGCGGTGGATGTGCATAATCTAATCTGCCGCGGGTGACTCGACTCGAAAGTTGCCAAAGGACCTTCTCACCGCCTCTTCGCCGCCCTTCGTTAACCCGTCGATCTCTACGCTTGGCTCGCCGCGACAAGCCCGCATACGTGCCCCCGCCAAGCCTAATCGAAAAATTACTCTTGCACAATCCTCTCTTAGATAGTCATTAAGACTCGGTACATCGATACTCTGGTAGCCAAATCCATAGCTAGTAATGCAGTTGTCTCTTCGCAATCTATATTCTCTGCTTTCCGGCCGTGGAATCGAAGGTTCAAATGTCATGGCCGCAGAGAATCGCCGCCGTGCTAAACTCACTGGCCGCGACGAGCATAACTCCCAACGAAGCACCTAACTCGTGATGGTTGGGCTGTGCCTCGTAACCCTCAGATTTACTCGCAGCCTCTACCGCTTGCCTACTAGGCCGGGTTTGCCGTGACGCGAGGCATAACGGTAAGGGAAAGAAATACGTGAGAGGGTCCAACTTACAACACACTCTAAGACACGATCTCGGAGTGAGAAGAATAGAAACCAATCCTAAATATCCTATAGCCTCACGATTATTGGTGTGTGCACAACATACCGATAATCAAGACTTCATCGATACGGTCCGTAGACACTTTCCGAGAGAACTCGCTCGATACCACTTTTGTCACGACCAACCGGCCCGTGGATCGTGCCTTACCCCGCACCCTAGTGATACAACATCGAGTAATCAGAACATAAAACAAGACATGAAAATATTATGAAGTAAGAAACGATGTCGGAGAAAACTTGCCTTACGGCATATATATAAATCAATTTTTAAAACCGACGATACATCCCATTACAACTCGCCCACACAAAGCATTTCATGCACTCTAAGAATGATACGACAACAATGGCGGACAGGCCCCGCCATACCGTTATACCGTATTTCCAGTATATGTACGTGGGAATACGCATAAAAGTTTGGCCTTAAAGTTAGCCCCGACGCTTTTTGTACACAACTCACTAAAAGAATCGCTTTCCGACGAAACGCTTCCACACCTTCGTAGGGAAAATTCCGGCTATGCCATTACTAATTTTTGCGGATTTTTCCGAGAGACGAAACATTTTGGACCAACGGGAGGGCGACACTTGGCACCCTCCCATTGGTGGACTTGAAATCGTCCATTTGGACGAAATGGACTAACATGGCACGTTTTTTGTGCCTTGTGCACAAGTCAAGGAGTTGGTAGGATATTTGTGTGGAGTAAATCTTCACCCTACACTTGCCTTGCACTTGTCTTAATCTTGGCCATTGGTTGGCCACTTCTTGACCTATAAATACCCCCTTAGAGATGAAGAGTTCTTCATCCACAAAGTTATCTTCCAAGTCTTGAAAAAATCCTCTCCTCTCCCTTAGCCTTTCGTCCAACACCTCCCCCCCTTGAGTGAGTTTGGCCGAGGGCCTACCCCCCCCTAGCCTAGCCGAAATCTACCCCCCCTCCCTTGGTAGAAAAGTTGTCTTCTAGTATTGTTATAATGCCCAAAATACCCTAGCCCAAATCCCTTAGTCCTTTGTAGAAGTTGTGAAGAACTTCTAAGGTTTCTAGAGCTGGGCGCATAACTTAGGAGCTAAACCTTGCTCAGGCGCGACTTTATCTAGGATATTATTGGGCTTACCGAGGTAACTAATCCTAACCCTCTTTTGAATTAGAGAATACCTACTGTAGTAGTATTAGAATAAGTATAAATACTTAGAAGAATATCACGAATAGAATTGAACTGTTATCACGATGAAGGGTTTAAAAGAAGAATAATCAAACTGCATTTACATAGGATCGCTTTCATGAGACTTATATAGCTCACCGGTAGGAAGTCTGCCCGACTATCCGTAGAATTGTGAACCCTCTGCTTAGAATGACCTTGAGTAGTCTTTGATAGATGTCTGTGACTATTATAGGCTGACTCTCTTCGAGCGACATATTCAACTTGGCAGGTGGTTTTCGCTGAGAAGGTATGTGATTCTTCCTAAAGCATGATATATTACAATATATAGTAAGCTAGACGCATACGTGTTAATCGAATAATAACTACGCAATGTCTTTGACTTAAGCTGAATAATACTTACTAAGAATGCCTCACGCTTAAGCTGAATAATAAAGAATCAAAGCATTTCAAGGAATATCGAATCATTTTTAACAGAAGATAAATATTTGGTTTTAAAACAAAAGCTTAAGAGTTATACTAGCTTTATGGGAAGTTAGGTATAACAACTTAAGAAAGATAAAAAGGAACTGTTTACTTGTTTGTTTATAAAAGCCTTGTATTAATTTCTGTTAAGTGTAGTAAGATTTGTTTGATAAGTAGACATATTATGATGCTACCTGTGTTAGTATCTTGAAATCGTGTAAAGTGGTCATTCTTGTGCTTACGTTGCTAACCGTAAGTCCGCTGTATCGTTATTGTATCACCTACCCTCGATCGTTATACAGGGCTTGCCCTTGACGCGGTCTATACGGCTTTACGGTCCGCGAGACTACGCGGAGCAGCGGTATGCTCCAGATTGATCATTCCGGGTGTTTAGCCCGACGCGGGATTTCTACGCGGTCCGCTGAGACTACGCGGTCTTTTGAGGCTATGCGCGGCCGCGGAGCCTAGGCGGATGCCGGGGTTAGCTGCCCCGGCGCGAGGAATACCTCACGCGGTCTATGTGTGACCTATGCGATCGCGGAAGTCCGGACTAGGCACGCAGAATGATACTATGGGCGATCGCCTTGCTTCGATCATTCGCGCCTAGAATAGACTATTCTGATTTTCCTATTATCGTTGTTGTTTGTGATGTGGCACTATGTGCAATTGAACCGATTGTATTTGTGAAAAGGTTTTAAATACTTTGATTTCGTTTGATTCTTTAGAGTGTCACATACTTGGTACCTGTTGTACTGACCTCCTTCGGGGGGCTGCGTTCATGCCGCAGGTAAAGGCAAGCAGGTGCTAGATCCGCATCCTTAGGATCCTTTGCGTTGGTGTCAGGAGCTCCATCTTCTTCTGAGGCTCTACTTTTGGGTATGATCTCCCTGTTGTAGATAGTTTTGTATGATCAGGTATGGCGGCCCCGTCCCGCCATAGTTGTATTTTTCCTTAGGTCTGTAGTCATGCAGTTTGGGATGTAATCTGAACCATGTTTATTTATATATGCCGAAAGGCGACGTTTCACATAAAGCGTGTCTTATTTTATAAACTGCTTCGCCTTGTTTTATATTTCCGCTGGTTACTCTGATGTATGACTACTTGGGTGCCCCGGTAAGGCACCAATCACGGGCCCCGGAACGGGTCGTGACAAAAGTGGTATCGAGCGATTAATCCTCGAAAGTGTCTACCGCATCTAGTAGAAGTCTTGATTATCGGTGTGTTGTGCACCACACCAATAATCGTGAGGCTATAGGATATTTAGGATTGGTTTCCATTCTTCATTCCGAGATCGTGCTTTAGAGTCGTGTTATAGGTTGGACCCTCTAACGTATTCCTTTCTATGTGATTATGCCTCCACGTAAGGCAACCCGGCCCGAAGGGCAAGGCGAGGAGTCGCTAGCGAGACACCCAGAGTCACGAGGGCTCGTGCCCGCCTATACCGAGACGGCGAGTTCTATGACGCCGCCGCCCCAAAGAGACCACGCACCCACACCTCCCGCCCCACACCGGCGGAGGAGTTCGGGTACAAGGAGATGGCCCCGCTATTGGCTAGAGTTGTGGCCCGACACGAGAGAGGCTGACGCGCAGATTCAGCTCAGCCTCCGCTCGCACCCGTAGGCACCCGAGGCGAATAGTTTGAGGCTACGGGACTTCCTTAGTTGTAGCCACCAGAGTTTTACGGGTCGAGGCCGGAGGACGATCCGCAGGAGTTCATCCGCCACCGCAGAGGATTATCGCGTGATCGTGGCTTCGAGATCGAGTCTGTGATATCGGTTCGCATCGGCCGCGTGATACCGCAATCGATTGGTTTGATTCACGGAGCTTTCGGGAGAGCATGCACCTCCAGCAGATGGGATGAGTTTTGAGAGGCTTTTCTCACACACTTCTTGCCTCCGCAGATGGGAGGGCACGAGCCGATAGATTCTTGTTGTTGAGATGGAGGACGCAGTGAGGAGTACAATGTCGAGTTTGATTCTTTGGCTCGATATGTCCTCGCACCGTAGCAGAGATGGAGGACCGGTGCATCGCTATGTCACAGGCTAGATGATTACATGGCCGAGTCTTGTGCGGGTGTGTCCTTCACCGAGCATGGACATAACCCGTATGCAGCTCATGCACTAGGATGCGAGGCGTAGAGACCGCCGGTAGAGCGATATCAGCGAAGAAGGCGCCAAGACGGCCGGTTCTTTTGGTGGTTCTCGGGTGGGCATCGCCAGAAGTCCAGATTTGCACCACGGCCAGCCGCGAGCGCCCTACCTCATTTTTGGTACACCAGAGCGATCGGGGCGTGTCGTGGCCCCAGACTTGATTTCGCGGTAGCGAGGTGCTAACTGCTCGAGGTCCGCTCGGTGCCCGTTGTGGTAGATACCATTCGGGAGCCGTACTCGAGCTTGCTATACTTGTGGCCGCAGGTCATTTCGCGAGTTTGTCCGACCGAGCGCGCGGTAGTAGGCCCGGGCCTGTGGTCTGTTGCCGCTTCTTCATCCCCGATTACTCGCCCGAGGCAAGGTACTCATGGAACAGCGGGTCGCGGCATAGGTCGTGGCGCGGGTCCCAGTTCTAGCGGTCCTCAGAACCACATTTATGCTTTGTCCAGCCGACAGGATCAGGAGGCCTCACCTGATGTCGTCACAGGTACCTTATCAGTTTCTGGGGTTGATGTGTATGCTTTGATAGATCCGGGTTCTACTCTGTCCTATATCTCTCCCCTTGTTGCTAGTAGGATAGGGATAGAGCCTGAGTCCATAGACCCTTTCGAGGTAGCTACGCCAGTGGGTGATTCGGTGGTAGCTCGGCGGGTATATAGAGCTTGTCCTGTGACCATTTACAGTCGTCGGACCCTAGCCGACTTGATAGAGTTGGAGATGATTGACTTCGACGTGATCATGGGGATGGATTGGCTAGCTTCTTGCTACGCCAATGTAGACTGCAGAGAGAGAGTAGTACGGTTCCAGTTTCCTGAGGAGCCGGTTGTTGAGTGGGAGGGGAGCACGGTATCGCCGAGGGGTAGGTTTATTTCCTACCTCAAGGCTAGGAAGATGGTGCAGAAGGGGTATATCTACCATCTCGTTCGTGTTTGATATCAAGCCGCTGCACCAGATTTTCCATCGGCCCAGTGGTCGAGAGTTCCCGACGTGTTTCGACGACCTCCGTATCCTCCTGAGAGGGATATTGAGTTTTGTATTGACATATTGCCAGACACTCGGCCTATTTCCATTCCGCCATACAGAATGGCACCTGCCGAGTTGAGAGAGTTGAAGGATCAGCTTAGAGATTTGCTGGAGAAGGGCTTCATCAGGCCTAGTGTTTCTCCCTGGGGAGCGCCGGTATTGTTCGTGAAGAAGAAGGACGGGACGCTGCGCATGTGTGTTGATTACAGGCAGCTGAACAAGGTGACCATTAAGAACAGATACCCCCTTCCCAGGATTGATGATTTGTTCGACCAGTTGCAGGGCGCGAGGTGTTTCTCCAAGATTGATCTACGGCTGCTATCATCAGTGCGAGTCGAGAGGTGGATGTCCCTAGGATCGCATTCCGGACCGACGCATTATGAGTTCGTGGTCATGTCTTTTGGGTTGACCAATGCTCGTGGTATTCATTGATTTGATGAAACGAGTGTTGAAACCATTTTTGGACACGTTTGTGATAGTGTTCATTGTTTATATATTGGTTTATTCTCGCTCAGAGCAGATCATGCGAGCACTGAGATCTTGGCCGATTCTCCGACCAAGAATGCGCCAAGTTTTCCAAATGTGAGTTTTGGTTAACTTCGTGGCTTTTCTTGGGCACATTGTCGGGCCGATGGTATTCGTAGATACGCCAAGATCGAGGCGGTCCGAGTTGGCCTAGACCTACTACTCCGGCTGCAGGTTCGCAGCTTTACGGGCCTTGCAGATATTATCGGCGGTTCGTAGAGAAGTTTGCTTCTATCTCGCACCATTGACTAGGCTGACTCGTAAGGCAAGTTTGATGGATCGATGCTTGTGGAGCGTGGTTTCCAGCTTTGAAAGAGAGACCGACGACCGCCCGTTCTTACTCTTCCGGAGGTCCGGATGGTTATGTCGTGTATTGTGATCGTCGGGCATCGGCCGATGTGTGTTGATGCAGCATGGCAGGGTTATAGCATATGCATCCCGACAGCTGAAGAAACACGAGAGGAACTACCCCACCCATGATTTGGAGTTGGCGGCTGTGATTCACGCTTTGAAGATCTGGAGGCACTATTTGTATGGGGTTCACGTGGATATTTTTACAGACCACAAGAGCCTCCAGTATATCTTCAGCCAGAGGGAGCTGAATGTCACGACCCGAACCCGGGCCCGTGACTGGTGCCTTACCCCGGGCACCCTAGTGACACAACATCAGAGTAATCAGCGGAACATAAAACACATACATGAAACAAGTGAAGTACAAAACAGTAATCTGAGGAAAACTTGCCTTTCGGCATATATAAATAACAACTTTTACAAATGATCAGTTTAATCCTTTTTACAAACCCTGCCCACAACAGTACTACAGACCTCTAAGAAATGATACGACAACAATGGCGGGACAGGGCCCCGCCATACCCCTGAATGTAAGCACCTACAACAACAGGGGACTATACCAAGATAAGCCTCCGGAGGAACGGAGCTTCCCACACGCTGAACTGTGACCCTAAGAGCGAGGATCAACGACTGGTGTACCTCAACCTGCGGCATGAACGCAGCCGGCGAGGTCGAGACAACAGTCCGAGTATGTGAAATCAAAATACATATCAGAAATGAAATCATAGCAGTCATATAAAGCAGGAGACATGTATGATAACCAAACTACAGTTTACAACAAAGCAGTCATGTCAAGTTAGGGACTCACGCCCTCAAGTCATCACTCAAGAATAACAATGGGTCTCAGGCCCACAACATCAATCATGCCCGTGGAATACCTTCCTCACCGCCATCTATGATATAAAAGCACCAAGGAACACACATGAACACCGTGTCCCACTGTGTCATAATAAAATCAGACGGGGTAAGTACGAAGGCATAGCCGACTACTAAAAACCCACGCATCAACAAGGTCATGAATCGTATCATAAGATCTGTCTAGACCGTCACATGATCAAAGCCGCCGCTTGCCCGCAGATCGATGTACGCGTCTAACCTCGAACTCCCGCAGCCCGCGTAGGCCAATCTCATCGGCCCGCATGAGGTATTCCCGCGTCGGTAGCTACTCCCGGCATCGCCCCGACTTCGCAGCCCGCATGGCCACATGGACCGCGTGCCCATAAAGGACGTACACTAACACGAACTCGTAGCTCCGCATAGGCCCCGGGACTGCGTGAGGTATTCTCGAATCATAGGTCCATCGACCACTGAGTCTACCCCGACGGAGGGCGCTTAACCCTAATCATCTCAAGAGATGAATGCCACAATACTATCATAACGATCGATAGTTAATAAGCACAATCAAGGGAAACCCTTCACACAAACATCACAAGATACTAACACACGTAGATCCCAACACGCTTACTTATCAAAGCAATCAAGAAAGTATTACAAGGCTATCACAAACCAATACAATCAAGTTGTTCACACAAGGTACCTTCTACTATATGATTAACAAGATCGGGTTTTATCCCCAAAGTACTTCATACATTAACTCTTTAAAAGATCGTTACTTTCACAATGTCACACAATACCGTAGAATAAAATAGAGTGACTATCCTTTTAAAGTAAATCAATTACTTCTCTTTGTAAAATCAAGTAGCAACATTCTTTTCCAATGATCAAGTTTGCCTAATTTCCAATGTTCAAGTTTCTCATTTTAGAAAGGTTTCGTAGTTCATAGTCTTATTCATTTGAGAATATAATTCTCCTTAAAACTATCTGAAAAACATAAGTCTTATATGTGAGTAGGATATTCTTGTTTATAACAATCTTATTACAATGACCATGATCTAGAAATATCATTTTGTCTCATCTTAGCTTATATGCGGATGGAAGTTTCTCTGGTTTTAATAATACTTAATTAGTCAAAAGCATTTCCTTTTATTAACGCCGCAGTTGGTTTGTCGATACACATTCGATTTTCAAATCAAGAAACATTCTAGGCCGTTATACCTAACTTCCCATAAAGCTAGTATAACTCTTAAGTTTTTCAAAACCAAGTATTACTTCTTCTTCAAAATGATTCAAAAATCTTTTGAAATACTTCAAGTTCTTTATTAACACATAACAAGCCGCTTATAGTTCAAATCAAGACCTTTTAAAACCACATGTATTTTCTTACCAACATAAAGTCATATAACCAACTTCCCATAAAGTCGTTATAACACTTTATGTTTTAACCCAATCACATACATTTAGCACATGTACGTCTATCGTACTACATAGTTCACACATATCATGCTAGAAGAGATAGGAAGAAGTTCACATACCTCGCGACGATTATCGACTAAATAGCAAAACGCTCCAAGTACCTCAAACCGTCGGCTACTCCCTAAGCCAAGTAGATCGCGCCACGCATAGTACTTCAACCTATAAGGCCACAAGGCGCTTATTAACATTTAGATCTCATCGTAGAACATTCTACCGAAATTTCGGCAGCACCTCCCCCCCCCGCAACAGCGTAAATCTCCTCCTCTATCGAGGCCGGCTACCAAGCCAACCAGGAGGGGGGGTTGTGCATCTAACCCTAACGGGTACAATTCTACTCCACGGTACTACTACACAAGTCTACTGTAATACAACCCTATGTAATTACAGTTCAGTACTCCTCTTTAAATTCAGGCTTAAGTCGCAAGACATTGCCGTAAGTATTATTCAGGCTTAAGTCAAAAGACATTGCCAATAACTACGTTCAGTTCTAATATATAGTATACTTCAACTATATATTCAAGCAATCATGTAATTTCCAATTTACAATAGAGGGACAAGATAATTACCTCGATAAGCCCATAATTATCCTAGCTTAAAGTCGATCCTGGGCAATCGTTTAGCTCCAACTCCGAGCGCTCCAACCCGCTCTAAACCACCCTTAGAAGTTCTAACCAACTTCTACACAATACTCCAACGGACTATGGAGATTTCCCTAGGGTTTCGGTTTGGTGACTGACGGGAAGTATAATAGTATATCTGGGCTTTTTGTAAAGGTATAACCTTAGAATACTACAAGGTATTGGCTATGGACCATTGGGCAGTATAAAAATACTTTTGAGGGTATTTCTAGCAAGAGAGGGGTATTATACTAAACAACTAGGCTAGTGGGGTACCCAGCACCCCAAGGAGTGGGGTATACCCTCGCCTACCCCACTAGGGGAACTCTCGAGGGGAGGAAGGCTTTTGGACGAGAACCTCTGAAGGGAGAGGAGGGATTTTAACACTTAGAATATTTTTTTGGATGAAGAAGTTCATCAAAGGGAGGGGTATTTATAGGTCAAGGGATGGCCAACCAAAGGCCAAGATCAATCCATGTGTTAGGCAAGTGTAGGGCTAGGATTTACCAAACACAAATATCCTACCTACCCTTGACTTTGTGCCAAGGCACAAAAACGTGCCAAGCTTAGCCATTTTCGTCCAATGGACGATTTGAAGTCCACCAATGAGAGGGTGCCAAGTGGCGCCCTCTTGTTGGTCCAACACGTTTCGTCTCTCGTAAAAATCCGCAAAAATTAAAAATGACATAGCCGGAAATTCCCCTACGAAAGCTGTGAAAACGTTTCGTCGAAAAACGACTCTAAACGGGTGTTGTGAACAAAATTAATTCGGCCAAGCCTTAATACAAGTTCAAATTCTCTACGTACGCCCACACGTACATACTCTGGAAAATACGGGGTATAACACTGAACTTACGACAGAGACGGTGGTTAGAGTTGCTTAAGGATTACGATGTTGATATCCTGTACCACCCGGGGAAGGCCAATGTTATGGCAGATGCTCTTAGTCGTAGGTCGATGGGGAGCCTATCAGATGTGCAGCTAGAGAGGAGGGACATGGTTCGTGATTTGCATCAGTTAGCGAGCCTTGGTATCCGTTTGATTGATTCTGATAGCAGTGGGGTTAGAGTTCGTGAGGTTGCCGAGTCTTCCATCGTCGCGGAGGTGAAGAGGCAATTCGAGGATCCGGCTTTGATTCGATATCGTGATACGCTCTTCGTGAGGGCGCGGTCCTTTTGAGGTAGCACGATGGGGTGCTAAGGTTTGAGGGCGTTGTGTGTCCCGGATGTTTCAGGCTTCGCAGTGAGTTCTTGGGGAAGCACACAGCGCGCGTTACTCTATCCATCCAGGGTCGACCAAGATGTACCACGACCTTAGATCTGTGTATTGGTGGGATGGCTTGAAGAGGGACGTTGCAGAGTTCGTAGCTTAGTGCCCGTGTTGTCAGCAGGTGAAGGTAGAGCACCAGAGGCCTGGTGGTTTGTTACAGACGATAGAGATCCCGACCTGGAAGTGGGAGGTAATCAACATGGACTTCATCACAGGATTACCTCGCACTCAGAGGAGACATGATTCTATATGGGTTATCGTCGACAGGCTGACGAAATCAGCCCACTTTCTTCCCGTCCGGACGACCTTTTCGGCTGAGGATTATGCCAGACTTTACATCCGAGAGATCGTCAGACTGCATGGAGTCCCTATTTCGATCATATCGCATGCAGGAGCCCGCTTTACGCTAACTTCTCGAGGTCCTTCCAGAGGGGTTTAGGACGCAGTGAGCACGAGTAATCGCATTTCATCCACGCAGACGGACAGCAGAGCGCACTATCCGCACTCTTGAGGATATCTGCGAGCCTGTGTTATTGACTTCGATGGTAGTTGGGAGGATCATTTGCCTCTAGTTGAGTTTGCGATAATAATAGCTACCACTCCGATTCGATGGCGCCATGAGGCCTTGTATGGGAGGAAGTGCAGATCGCCTATAGGTTGGTTCGATGTGGCGAGGTGCAACTAGTGGGACCAGATTTGGTGCGCAGCGATGGATAAGGTGAAGCTTATCCGAGAGCGGCTATCGATACTCGTAGTCGGCCAGTCGATGCAGATCATCGTCGTCGCATCTTGAGTTCGAGGTTCATGATTGGGTTTTCCTAGCGTGTCACCCATGGCGGTGTGATGAGATTCGTGAAGAAGGGAAACTCACCGGCGTACATCGGGCCGCTTCGGATTGTCCGCAGGTAGGCAAGGTTGCCTATGAGTTGGATCTGCCGTCCGATCTGGAGGCAGTGCATCCGGTTTTTCACGTATCTATGCTGAGGAGATGTATCGGGGATCCATCTAGGGTACACCCGATTGACGATGTCCAGGTGACCGAGGGGTTATCGTATGAGGAGATTCCCATAGCGATAGTCGATCGTCCGTTAGACGTCATGACGGCGGACGTGGCTTCCGTCAAAGTCTTGTGGCGGAACGAGCTTAGGGAGGAGATGACGTGGGAAGCTGAGGAGGACATGAGGCAGAGGTACCCTCACCTATTCCCCACACCTCCAGGTAATTCACTTTCCTACTTGTAAATTTTCGTTATCGTTTTTACCTAAGTGTTGTTTTGTGGCCGTGTGGCTTTTGCAACCGCTTAAGTTATGAAGAACCTTATCGTTATCTGTCTTGGGAAGGAACATTCGGGACGAATGTTTCTAAGGAGGGGAGAATGTTATACCCCGTATTTCCAGAGTATGTACGTAAGGGAATACGTACAAAAAGTTTGGCCTTAAAGTTAGCCTTGGACGTTTTTTTTTGTACACAACTCACTAAAAGAATCGTTTTCCGACGAAACGTTTCCACAGCTTTCGTAGGAAAATTCCGCTATGCCATTACTATTTTTTGCGGATTTTTCCGAGAGACGAAACATTTTGGACCAACGGGAGGGCGACACTTGGCACCCTCCCATTGGTGGACTTGAAATCGTCCATTTGGACGAAATGGACTAACATGGCACGTTTTTTGTGCCTTGTGCACAAGTCAAGGAGTTGGTAGGATATTTGTGTGGAGTAAATCTTCACCCTACACTTGCCTTGCACTTGTCTTAATCTTGGCCATTGGTTGGCCACTTCTGACCTATAAATACCTTAGAGATGAAGAGTTCTTCATCCACAAAGTTATCTTCCAAGTCTTGAAAAAATCCTCCTCTCCTTAGCCTTCGTCCAACACCTCCCCTCGAGTGAGTTTGGCCGAGGGCCTACCCCCCATAGCCTAGCCGAAATCTACCCCCCTCCCTTGGTAGAAAAGTTGTCTTCTAGTATTGTTATAATGCCCAAAATACCCTAGCCCAAATCCCTTAGTCCTTTGTAGAAGTTGTGAAGAACTTCTAAGGTTTCTTCGAGCTACCAGGCGCATAACTTAGAGCTAAACCTTGCTCAGCGCGACTTTATCTAGGATATTATTGGGCTTACCGAGGTAACTAATCCTAACCTCTTTTGAATTAGAGAATACTTAATGTAGTAGTATAAGAATAAGTATAAATACTTAGAAGAATATCACAGAATAGAATTGAATCAATTATCACAAAGAAGGGTTTAAAAGAAGAATAATCAAACTGCACTTACATAGGATCGCTTTCATGAGACTTATATAGCTCACCGGGTAGGGAAGTGCTGCCCGACTATCCGTAGAATTGTGAACCCTCTGTTTAGAATGACCTTCAGAGTAGTCTTTGATAGATGTCTGTGACTATTATAGGCTGACTCTCAAGCGACATATTCAACTTAAGTGTGGTTTTCACTGAGAAGGTATGTGATTCTTCCTAAAGCATGATATTTTACAATATATAGTACGGTGACGCATACGTGTTAACTGAATAATAACTACGGCAATGTCTTTGACTTAAGCCTGAATAATACTTACGGCAATGCCTCACGGCTTAAGCCTGAATAATAAAGAACTGAAAGCATTTCAAGGGAATACTGAATCATTTTTTAACAGAAGATAAATATTTGGTTTTTAAAACAAAAGCTTAAGAGTTATACTAGCTTTATGGGAAGTTAGGTATAACAACTTAAGAAAGATAAAAAGGAACTGTTTACTTGTTTGTTTATAAAAGCCTTGTATTAATTTCTGTTAAGTGTAGTAAGATTTGTTTGATAAGTAGACATATTATGATGCTACCTGTGTTAGTATCTTGAAATGCTGTGTAAGGGGGTCATTCTTGCTGTGCTTACGTTGCTAACCGGTAAGTCCGTTGTATCATATTGTATCACCTACCCTCGATCGTTATACCGGTGGCTTGCCCCTCGATGCGGTCTATACGCCTATGCGGTCCGTGAGACTATGCGAGCAGCCGTATGCTCCGTGATTGATCATTCCGGTGTTTAGCCCGACGCGGGATTCCCTATGCGGTCTGTTGAGACTATGCGGTCTTTTGAGGCTATGCGGGCTGCGGGAGCCTAGGCGGATGCCGGGGGTTGGCTGCCCCCGATGCGAGGAATACCTCATGCGGGTCTGTGTGTGACCTATGCGGACTGCGGAAGTCCAGGACTAGGCACGCAGAATGATACTATGGGCGATTGGCCTTGCTTCGATCATTCGCGGCCTAGAATAGACCTGTTACAGTTTTCCTATTACTGTTGTTGTTTGTGATGTGGCACTATGTGCAATTGAACTGATTGTATTTGTGAAAAGGTTTTAAATACTTTGATTTCGTTTCAGTTCTTTATAGTTTCACATACTTGGTACCTGTTGTACTAACCTCCTTCGGGGGGCTGCGTTCATGCCGCAGGTAAAGGCAAGCAGGTGCTAGATCCGCATCCTTAGGATCCTTTGTGTTGGTGTCAGGAGCTCCATCTTCTCCGGAGGCTCTACTTTTGGGTATGATCTCCCTGTTGTAGATAGTTTTGTATGCCAGGTATGGCGGCCCCGTCCCGCCATAGTTGTATTTTTCCTTAGGTGCAGAGTCATGTTGTACGATTTGGGATGTAAATCACGAACCATGTTTATTTATATATGCCGAAAGGCGACGTTTTCTCACATAAACTGTGTCTTATTTTATAAACTGTTTCCTGTCTTGTTTTATATTTCCGCTGGTTACTCTGATGTATGACTACTTGGGTGCCCCGGTAAGGCACCAGTCACGGGCCCCGGAACGGGTCGTGACAATACCCCTGAATGTAAGTACTTACAACGACAGGGGACTATACCACTGATAAGCCTCCGGAGAAACGGAGCTTCCCATACGCTGAACTGTGACCCCGAGAACTAGGATCAACGCGACTGGTGTACCTCAACCTGCGGCATGAACGCAGCCCCCCGAAGGAGGTCAGTACAACAGGTACCAAGTATGTGAAACTGAAAATACTGTAAATGAAATCATAATAGTCTATAAAGCAGGAGACATGTATGATAACCAAACTACAGTTTACAATAAATAGGCAGTCAAGTCAGGGACTCACGCCCTCAAAGTCATCACTCAAACGTAACTATGGGTCTCACGCCCATAACATCAATCATGCCCGTGGAATACCTTCCTCACTGCCGGCAGTTTATGATAAAAAAACACCAAGCACTACACATGAACACCAGGTCCCACCTGTGTCCTAATAAAACAGTACAGGGTAAGTACGAAGGCATAACCGACTACTAACACCTACAAGACTAACAGTGGTCATAAATCAGATCATGATATCTCGCTTCATCACATGATCAAAGCCGTCACTCGCCGCAGATCAAATGCGCGTCTAGCCCTCGAACTCTCCGTAGCTCGCATAGGCCAACCTCATAGGCCCGCATGAGGTATTCCTCGCATCGAGGGTAGCTACTCCCGCATCGCCCCGACTCGCACCGCATGGCCACAAAGACCGCATGACCACAAGGGCCGCAAACTAACACCGAACTCCCGTAGTTCCGCATGGATCCCCGACCCGCACGAGGTATTCTCGAATCATGGTCCTGCATCACCGAAGTCTACTCCGCATCGGAGGGCAGCTTAACCTCCGGAGACAAGTCAAGGTGAGTGGTACAATACCAACATAACGGCTGAGAGTCAAACAACTTTAAGCGCAGTCGAGGGAAAACCCCCTTTACACAAAACATCACAAGATACTAACACACGTAGCATCCTAGCATGTTTACTTATCAAATCAACAAGAAAGTATTACAAGGCTATCACAAACCAACACAATCATGTTATACACACAAGGTACATTCTAATATATGATTAACAACAAATGCTATCTATTCCCAAAGTACTTCATACATTATCTTTTAAAAGATACGTTACGTTTACAAAAGTCACACAATACCCGTAGTATATGAAAATAGAGTGATTATCTTTTGAAGTAAATCAAAACACTTACCTTTGTAAAATCAAGTAACAACATTATTTTCCAAACGCCCAAGTTTGCCTAATTTCAAATGTTCACTTCTTATTTTAGAAAGGTTTCGTAGTTCATAGTCTTATTCATTTAAGAATATAATTCTCCTTTAAACCATCTGAGAAAACATAAGCCTTATATGTGAGTAGGATATTCTTGTTTATAACAATCTTATTACAAAGAATCGTGATCTAGGAAATATCATTTTGTCTCATCTTAGCTTCATACGATGGAAGTTTCTACCGGTTTTAATAATACTTAATCACAAAATATTTCCTTTATTAACGCCGCAGTGGTTTGTCGATACACATTCGATTTCAAATCAAGAAACATTCTTAAGCCGTTATACCTAACTTCCCATAAAGCTAGTATAACTCTTAAGTTTTCAAAACCCAAGATACTTCTTCTTTCAAAATGATTCAAAAATCTTTTGAAATACTTCAAGTTCTTTATTTATTACATAACCAGCCGATTATAGTTCAAATTAGTTACCCTTTAAAACCACAAGTATTTTCTTACCTACATAAAGTCATTATAACCAACTTCCCATAAAGCCGTTATAACACTTTATGTTTTAGACCAATCAAATACATTTAACACATGTATGCTCATCGTACTACATAGTTACACACATATCATGCTAGAAGAGATAGGAAGAGGTTCACATACCTCGCGACGATTATCGACTAATAGCAAAACGCTTCAAGTACCTCAAACCGCCGGCTACTCCTTAAGCCAAGTAAATCGCGCCACGCATAGTACTTCAACCTATAAGGCCACAAGGAGCTTATTAATATCTAGGTCTAATCGTAGAACATTCTACGTAAAATTCAAGAAGACTCTCCTCTCCTCCTCTCTATCTGGCCGCTACCAAGCCAACCGGGGGTTATACGTCTAATCCGGACGTGCACAATTCCACCTCACGTAAAAGCTACACAAGTCTATCAGAGTACACCCCTATGTAATTACAATTCAAAGACTCTTCTTTCGAAAAGGTTTCTTATTATTCAGGCTTAAGTCCAAAGACATTGCCTATAACAACGTTCAGTTCTATATATAGTATACTTCAACTATATAGTATACCAATCATGTAATTTCCAATTACAATAGAGGGACAAGATATTTACCTCGATAAGCCCATAATTATCCAAGTATAAAGTCGATCTGGCAACATTTAGCTCCAACTCAGTGCGCTCAACCCGCTCCAAACTACCCTTAGAAGTTCTAACCAACTTCTACATACTACTCCAACTAACCATGGAGATTTTCCTTAGGGTTTCGGTTTGGTGGTGACGGAAGTATAATAGTATTACTGGCTTTTAGATAGGTATAACCTTAGAATACTACAAGGTATACGGCTAAGGTAATTTGGGCATTATAACAATACTTTTGAGAGTATTTCTACCAAGAGGGTATTTATACGAGACAACACCACAAGGGGTGTGTATACCCTCGCCTACCCCACTTGGGGGGGTACTCTCGGCCAAGGGGAGGGCTCGGCGAGGGCCTCACAGGAGGGCGAGACAACCACTCGAGGGAAGCTCTCAAGACTTTAGGAAAGTTTAGGAATGGATGAACAAGTCTTCCAAGGGGGGGGGGGGGTATTTATAGGACAAGCCAAGGCCAACCAATGGCCAAGATCATGCCAAGTGCATAGCTAGTGTAGGGCCAAGATTCACCCATGTGTCCTTAACCAACTAACACACAAATATCCTACCTAACCCTTGACAAAAATGGCCACACTTTCGGCCACCTTTACCGCCCACACTCCACCAATGAGAGGGTGCCAAGTGGCGCCCTCTTGTTGGTCCAACACGTTTCGTCTCTCGGAAAAATCCGCAAAAATTAGAAATGACATAGCCGGAATTTTCCCTTCGCAAGTTATGTAAAACGTTTCGTCAAAAAACGACTCTAATCGGGTGTTGTGAACAAATAATTTTCGGCCAAGCCACTTTAAAGCCCAAACTTTTCTACGTACGTCCCTACGTACATACTCTGGAAATACGGGGTATAACAAGAACTTAACGCCCAAGGATGCCGAGAATCATCTTGCGGATGCAATTAAGGTGAAGGGCAATGGGCGGGATCTTATGGTTGGTCCCAGTGTCGAGGAAATGACAGGTATGGACCAGAACACGGTTGGCCAGCCTTCGGGGCACAAACCGGGGCTGGTAAGCTTGTGAAGGTACAATTCGTCAATAATAATGACCCCGGCACCATGAGCTCTGTCGTTAAACATTCCACAATTTTCCGTAAGCTAGTGGACTTACACGGTAATATTTTGGTGCAAAATGCAGTCGACGGCAAAGCTAAATCAGCCATTGAGGCTGTTTTTGTGCAAGGGTATGGTCTGTCTACTATTTCGGATGAACACAACGGAGGCCAACATGCGGGGACACAAACCGGTGCTGGCAAAGGTTGGACTAATACTAGTTTAGAGGGATCTCAGGAGGGATTTCAATCAGACATGGGGGCCAGCCAGCTGGAACACAAATCGTGGTTGGCACAAGATGACATATCGATATTGATGGTTTAGGACAACCCGCGGGTAGAGCGGGTAGTCCAAATGTTGCGGATTTTGGTGGCTATCCTGCGGGGACACATACCGAAGTTGGCGAAGGTCGGAACTTAATGCTTGAGGATGCCAAGGCAAATAAGGTGGAGGGCAATGGGCGGGATCTTATGGTTGGTACCGGTGTGGCGGAAGGTGCGGGGGTGGAACAAAACACGGATGGACAACCTTCGGGGCCACAAACCAGGGCTGGCAAAGGTCGGAACTCAGCAGCGGTAGGCCATAGGGGTCCCGCATGTACAAATGGGAGTGATAGTGAAACTCGTAAGATAGGGAGCCAACCCGCGGGTGTACAAGCAGATACGAAAGCTCAACCTTTCGGCCATTCGGCTAAGGTTGGAAAAGGTGGGAACTCTGACGGTACCAAAAAGGAGGAGGGGCACGTAGGCGTGAGGACGAGGGCAAAGCTAAGGCTAACAATGGCGGGAAAAGCTTGCCCATACCCTTTAGCATAATGATGACCCTTCCCCCTAAAAAGAAGGGACCTTATGGTGGCACCAGCTCTATTCACGCTAATGAAGATAGCACGAAGGGGACTATTCCCCCTCCGTTATCGAAATGATCATTGCTTCTTGGAATATAAGGGGCCTGCACCGCTCCTCCAAGCAAAAGGAGATTTGCTCAGTGGTGCATGAGAACAACATTGACCTTTTTGGTATCCTGGAATCAAAGCTCAACAATACGACGCTTGAACGTTTCTGGTCTTCAAAATTTTGCGACTGTGAGGTGTTGGGTAACTTCGCCCATCATCCGGCAGGGAGTATATTTATTTTATTCAACCAGGCCAAAGTTATTCTACAAGTGATTGACATTAACCCGCAAGCCATTCATTGCGGTGTCACTTGTGCTATCTCCTCCAAGAGGCTTCATGTCACCTTCGTGTACAGGCTACATACGATTGTTGCTAGACGGGGCTTATGGGAGAAGTTGAGGGAGTACGGGACCCCCATGACTGAGCCGTGGCTAGTACTTGGTGATTTCAACACGGTTATGAAGGAGGATGAGCGTTTCAACATTCGCCCATCTCCAACTATGACACGAAGGATATTGTCGATTGTTGCCGGGATTTGAGCCTCGCGGATTTGGCCTCGACGAGTTGCGAGTACACGTTCAGCCAAAATAATATTATGAGTAAGATTGATATGACCCTCATTAACGACCATTTGTTACAAGCTGGTTGGTTTAGTAGTGCACATTTCCGTCGGTCCGACCCTTCTCGGACCATACGCCGTGCATTGTCACTATTTTAGATCGTCCGAGAATGCATAATATACCCTTCAAGTTCTTCAACATGTGGGCTACCCATGAAAACTTTGGAAGGATTTTTACGGATGCTTGGGAGTAGAATATTGATGGCAATGCCCAATTCGGGTTATGCCGGAAGTTACTTAGCCTTAAAAGACCATTGAAGCAACTCAATGATAAAGACTTCTCTCTTATCTCTTCTCGGGTCAAAAGGGAAAAGGATGAGCTTGATATTGCTCAATAGGAGGCTTTGATCAACCCGCATCTTGATCACTTACACACACGGGTTACCGAGATCAGGCACAAGTCCATGGTCCTTATTGAAGCGGAAATGAGTTTCCTTAGACAGCTTGCAAAATGTGAGCATCTTAAGCACAGTGATAGGTGCACTAAGTTCTTTCATGGTATGGTCAAGCGCAACTCCAAAAGGAATTTCATTGCGGCCATTACCAAGAGTGATGATTCTCTTACGAACTCCAGTGACCAAGTTGCGGCAGAATTCATCAATTACTATAAAGGGTTGCTTAGAACTAGGGACGTTTGTGAACCTATTGATATTGGTGTCATCTCCGGGGGGAATTGTCTTTCGGCGGAAAAAGGGGATGATCTCATTAGAAATGTCACGGACGCTGAGATTAAATGGGCATTATTCGGTATTGGGGAAGACAAAGCTCCAGGTCCGGATGGTGCAACATCTTGTACAAGGTCATCACTAAGATTATTGCATCACGGTTGGTGCCGGTTTTGGATTTTCTCATTGATCCAGCTCAGGTGGATTTTGTCCACGGTAGAAGTATGTCTGACAACATACACCTAGCTCAAGAGCTTTTGAGGAGTTATAACAAAAAAAGGGTCTCTAGTACATGCATGCTCAAAGTTGATCTCCGAAAGGCCTTCGACTCGGTGAATTGGGAATTCCTCATGGCTACTTTGATTGGTTTGAATTTCCCGGAAAGGCTGGTGGCTTGGATTATGGAGTACGTCTCCACGACTTCATATTCGATTTCTATCAACGGGAGCTTGCACGACCATTTTAAGGGCCGAAAGGGGCTCAGACAGGGGGACCCTCTCTCCCCTACCTTGTTTGTTATTTTCCTGGAATATCTCTCGGGGATGATCAACAAGAACACTCGGATGGCGGTTTTCAACTACCACCCCAAGTGTAGAAGTTTAAGGATCACCCATCTTACATTCGCCGATGATTTGCTTCTTATGTCAAAAGGGGACACTACTTCCATCTAGATCCTCATGGAATGCCTTCGAGATTTCCAGAAATGCTCGGCTCTTAGTTCCAATGCCCTCAAGTCTAGCTTGTACACGGATGGTATCACGGAACATGAGCTTGATGATATTAAGCAAATTACTAGTTTCGACAACGACACTATGCCTTTCTGCTACCTCGGCATTCCCCTAGCTGCGGAGAGGATGAGGCTGGTGCACTATGATTCTTTTGTGAACAAAATTGCCGGGTACACTGACTCGTGGATGAGAGCTACTTTATCTTATGCGGGCAGGCTTGAGCTCATCATGTCAGTCCTCCAAGGCGTGGAATGTTTTTGGTTATCTATGCTGCCGGTGACTGTTGCGGTTTGTAAGAAAGTTTACGGGCTTTTTAGGACCTTCTTGTGGCGTTCCAACCACCCTTTGTAGCCTGGAAGGAGTGTACTAGACCGAAAGCCGAGAGTGGCCTCAGAATCAGAGATCTCAAGGCCTGGAATCTTGCTTTGCTTGCTAAATGCCTTTGGAACATCCATAAAAAGAAGGACACGCTCTGGATTCGATGGATCATTCACAAGTATCTTAGCAACAACAACAACATTTGGACGTGGGCTGCAAAGAAGGACGACTCACCTTTGATCAATCGGCTTCTGATTATTCGTGACATCATTTTAGACCGTGAAGGGTCCCATGAAAGGGCGGCTACTACCATGGCGACATGGTATATAGACTTCCGTAGCAACCACAATGCCTATGATTACTTCAGGATACATGGGCAGCCGATGATCTGGGCGAAGGACGCTTGGAGTGCCTGTATCATTCTAAAGCAGGCTTTCATTTTGTGGCTTTGTGCGAGGAAGAGATTACGAACGAAGGATAGAGTCCCTTATATGGACATTGATAGAAGGTTCTCCCTATGCGGCCAATCTGATGAGTCAATAGCGCACTTATTCTTTAGTTGCTCGATCAGTAGTTACCTTTGGTCCAGGGTCAAGACATGGCTTGGCATCTGGAGGGCTATGACCACCATTGATAGCGCTTTGAAATATATTAAGAAAGAGGGACGTGGTACGGGTTGGCAAGCTAAAGCAAAGCGGGTTGGGCTGGCCACCACCGTCTACCACATTTGGACAGAGAGGAACAAGATTATTTTTGACGGGTCTAGACTCGATAGAGAATCTATTCTTTTTAGGATCAAGACCAGCA
Source organism: Przewalskia tangutica (assembly GCA_029844215.1). Lineage (NCBI taxonomy): Eukaryota > Viridiplantae > Streptophyta > Magnoliopsida > Solanales > Solanaceae > Przewalskia > Przewalskia tangutica. The sequence goes on from CM056718.1 coordinate 116,045,067, forward strand.
TCTACAAAATCTTGTTTGCTTTGTACCCCCTATTCCAGGACAATTTTGTTACTTTGGACGCGAGATAGTAAAAATCCAGACTACCCGACCTGTGGGATCAGCCGGAGTCTCCTGACCACCCGGCATGTGGGATTGGCGGGAGTTCATCTTATTTTGTTGTATCCCGTGACTTCCCGGATTGTGGGTAAGTGCGAGAAATTAGAACTTATAGGTCTTAGGTACTATGGCGATTATCTTTTAGCAGCATAACGTGACGAGGGTGGGCTCAACCCATGATCCGAATAGGTACTCTTCCCTTGACCATGTGTTTTTCCTTTGGATTTACCATGGCAAGGGTTTAAGGAGGCCCACAGCTGCAACCTTATGGTTGCATAAGGGAATTTCCATAGCTTAGGACTTTCTCATTGATCTCCTTCTTGCATCATAGTTCTGCACTCTTGACGCTTGTGGGACTAGCTAGAGTTTTATTTTTGACGTGATTAAATCTGGTGTTGATCTGCCTAGCAGGAACGCGCTAGATTTATATCGTTACTGAGTTCGTGGGTATGCCCATCATAGATGTACATTTTGATGATTTTAATACACATTTACCTTTCATAAAAAAAAATAGTGTATTCCATGGCAACGTCCATTTCTGATTTGTGAAGCGGCGAGAATAAAGAAGATGAGGGAAAGAGATTTCATATTGGACCATGCACAGTTGTGGCCGAGTAGGGAAATAGGACTAACTGGGTAATAAACTAATAGTTAGGTTAATATTTTTTTTTTAGGTAAATGCAAATATTATTACTAATAACGGAAAGAAAGGTGGCTACAATCAGTCATTGAGGGTTCTCAATCCTCAACGTAATATAAACAAGAAATGGAGGGGGGGCGGGGTGGTCACTCAAAAGGTGCCTTTACAAGAGGGGATTAAGTCATATAGAACTCTATAAGATGTTGTTTTAATCTTTGCAATGACCTCCTCTGCCGGTATGCTTGTGCCTTCAAAGAGCAATGTATTTCTTGTCCTCCAAATCTCATAGACCACTATGAAAAAGGCAAGCAAGATAGATTTGGCTCGGATGCCTGTCCCACGGTGGTCTTTCTTGATCCACTTAAGAGAGCTTTCAACAGTTGTCATTTCTCTTCTAATACCCAACCATTCCCTTGTGCTCTTCCAAATCAAGCGTGTGTAGGGGCAAGTAAAGAAGAGGTGCTCCCTTGTCTCATTAGCACGCTTGCAGAACCCGCAAGACTTATCCTCCAAGTTCAGATAGGAAAGAGTGTCTTTTGTAGCTAACCGCTTTCTACAAGTGAGCCATACTGTGAAAGAGAACTTGGGAGGAATGAAGTCTTTCCAAATTTGTGACATCCAAAGCTTTTTATCTTGCGGAATGCGCAAGATATCATACACGAGGCTAGAATCAAATTTTCCGTTGGTACAACACTTTTCCAAGCCGGCAATAGCGTCGCCTTGGCTACCAAAGATGGAAACAAATTTGTCGCGGATCCCACAAATTCTTTTGAATAAGAGGGAGTCCCTAGGACGTACCTCATAATCCCAAAATGATAGGCCTCTCAAATAGTAGTTATTGATCCATTGGACCCATAAGGAATCTGCCTCAGTGTGAGTTTGCCAAATGGTCCGTGATAGCAAGGCATGGTTCCATTCTTTGATGTTCATAAGGCCCAAGCCTCCTTCGGATTGGAGCAAACAGATGACATCCCAAGCGACTCTTGGTGGTTTCCCACCCCATAAGAACTGAATGCATGCAGACCGTATCTTGTTGAGGACAGTGGCGGGAATAGGAAGTGCCCGGAACCAAAAGCTCTCAACCCCTTGAATGACCGACCTTGTTTCACCCCGCATTTCAGGTCTAGCTTATGAGACCGTACGAAAGGAACTAAGATCAAAAATTTAGAAAGATAGGGTGATAGGCTATTTCGGACGAGTTTTAGTAAACCTTGAGGCGGTTTATGCCCCGTTACATCAGGAGTTTCAAAAGCCTAGTGTGTAGTCCATTAAATCTAGTTTCGAACGCAATAAACCGTTCGTCGATATGACATCGGAGTCAAAAGTAATGGAAGTTTCAAGTTTGGTGCGCAATCGAGCACGAGTATTTTCGGTCGGGCCAGCCGCATGGCCGGAGGAAGGGCGGCGCCGGTTATCTTGGGTTCGGGGTTGCAGCGCCACGGCGGAATGCGAGGCATGGCGCCGGAATGCTGGAAATTCTCAGAGGTTGAAGCGCCGCGGAGCCAGCGTCGGGGCCGCGGCGCCAAGACGGGATTTTTTCGCAGTAAAGGGAGAAAAACAGGGGATATTTTAGAGAAAAGCCTATGGGAGGGTGACAAGTGTCCCTCCCATCTTTTTGACCAAGAAAAGGGTCCTATTTTAGGGCCAAGTCTTGAAAGACTTGGTCATTTCATCCAACCCTCCTAAGAACTCCTCTCCTTTTCTCTCTAGATTTTTGAAGAAAACCTAGCCTAAGGAAAAATTGTTGGAGCGGCGGCAAGAAGGCAAAGTGTTGGTAAGCTTGTAGGAAGCGCGCGTGGAAGAGTTTGACGGGAAAGGAGTGGAAGAAAAGGGCTTTATGTCACGACCCGATCTCGGGCCTGCGACTGGTGCCTTACCCCGGGCACCCTAGTGATAACAACATCAGAGAAAATCAGCGGAAATAAAATTTAATCAGGAAACAAGAGACAACATAAGAAAACAGGCTAACCAAAACGGTTACCTTCATGTATATACATAAAACCGAACAGTTATAATCCTTTACAAACCCTGCCCACAACAGTACTACAGACCTCTAAGAATGTAACAACAACTATGACGGGGCAGGTTCCGCCATACCACAGATGTACAAGTATCTACAATGACAGGGACTATACCAAAAGATAAACCTCCGAGAAACGGAGCTTCCAACGCCGACTGCGATTCTATGGCGAGGATCAACAATTGGTGTACCTCTACTGCGGCATGAGCGGCCCGAAGGTCGATCTGACATGTACCAAGTATGTGGCGAAAATCTGTAATGAAATCACATTTCATCATTTTATAAAACCATTTCGCAATAAGTAAGCAGTTAGGTCAAGTAAGGGCGATATCCCCAAAATGATCACTCACACATAACTATGGGTCTCACGCCATAATATCAATCATGCGTGGAACTCATTCCTCATCACGCGATGCATGATGTAAAACCACACCCATAAGTGAACCTGAACACTAAATCCTGCCTGCGTCATCAAACCGATCGGGCCAAGTAGAATAGCCAACTACCAGTCCGAAGGCTAGTCATATCCCTTTACGGGCAAGGTACGGAAGCCAACTACCAGTCAAAAAGCTAGCCGCGCAACTGGCCGAAGCAAATATCTTAAGCTAACGTCTAATAGCCTACCGTCTCACGAGATATGGCCGTGGCAAGTATCTTAAGCTATCTACGAGCTGCCGATACACGAGAAATGACCGAACAAGTATCTAAAGTGTGCGCCAGAACCACATGTACAAATCAAGCGTGATCGCTCGTCACCGGCAAGCTTCATGGATTAGCGGTCCATGGATAAATAACATAAACCTCACAACGACCGCATGCCCGGCATCTTACCTCGGTATAAGCATGGCCATGAAACCATCCTGCTGGGCGATACGTGGACCATCCATCGTGTCGGTATGTCCAAAGGAAATAACAAGATAATACTCAAAGTGGATGCGTACCGTGGACCATCCAACGTGTCGAGATGTCAAAAGAAATAACCGGATAATACTCAAAGTGGGCGCGTACTCGTGGACCATCCAACGTGTCGGTATGTCAAGCAATCAATCGGATAATGGCCCTCCCGAGAGACACGGTAGCACAGAAACAAAACACTTGCACATCAAAGGCTATCACAACAAGCATAGGCAAGTTCAACGTACTTTCATTTTATGTCAAAAATCCGGGTTTCAACCCCAAAATACTACATACTTTCATTCTTTCAAAAAGACCTCTTTTTACGTAAAAGCCACACGATACTAATACTCGTAGTATCAACAACACGTTTTCTTTTCAAACCAAATTACTTCACCTTTGTAAAAATCTTTACAAGACTTTTAAAATCAAGTACTCTATACTTTTTAAACCAAGTGCTTTTCTTTTAAAACAACATCAAGTATACTCTTTAAAACCCAAATAACTTACTCTTTTCAAAACAAGTAACCTATACTTAAATCAAGTTACTTCTCCTTTTCTGAAATCAAGTTGTTTATAAGTCAAGTCTTTTATCTTTTAAAATCAAGTCGTTTAGCTTTCAAAATCAAATCTTTCTTTTATTTTCATAAAGTCGTTATAACTAACTTCCCATAAAGCCATTATAACACTTTATGTTTTAAACAAACAAGATTCATTTCACACACGTACGTCTACCGTACTATATAGTTCACAACAATCATGCTCAAGAGTATAGGAAGAATCACATACCTCTTCGGCTTAATCCACAAGCCAAGTCGAGTATGCCGCGCGTAGAAGAACCACCTATAACAACCACAATATATCTATCAATCTCTAGTTCTCTTCGTAGCATATTCTAAGTAAACAGTTCCTTATTCTACGGAAAATTCGGCAGCACCTCCCCCCCCCCCCGCAATCACATAAATAACCTCCCCCTAACAAGGCCTGCTACCAAGCCAACGACTCCAAGGGGATTACACGTCTAACCGGGCGTGTACAATTCTGTCTCACAATAATACTACACAAGTCTACTGTAAATACAGTCCAATGTAAATACAGTTCAATCCTTTATAATCATCCTTCCAATATAACTTATACTCAATTCTAAACTACTACAATATGTAATATCCAATTATAATAGGGGGACACAGATCATTACCTCGATAAGCCCAAAATTATCCAAGATTATAAGTCGATCCTGAGCAACGTTTAGCTCCAAATACTGACGCTCCAACCCGCTCCAAGCAACCCTTAGAAGCTCCTAACCAACTCCTCTTCAAGATCTAACTCCAAAAAGTGAAGAACACTTAGGCTCAACTATGGCAAGTTTCGGCCAAGGTGAAATTCTAAGGCTAGGGGTGTGAAATCTTTTCCAACTCTTGGTACACAATCTTCCTAACACCATAAGGAAGAATACTTATAAGTTTAAGGATTTTTGGATAACTTTTGGTCAAGGGGAGGCTCCCAAAACCGAGAGCACACAAGAGAAAGGGGAGGGAGTATTTTGCCTTGGAAAACTTAAGTGTGGATGAAGAATAAGTCTAGCATTAAGGGGTATTTATAGAGGAATTTAGGGTCAAGATCTATGCAAGTGTGTGGTCAAGATTGGGCCATGTGTGTGTGGGTCCCACCACACCACATGGCTAACAAAAAACAAGACAAGTGGCTTGCCACTTGTAAGACCATTTCGGCCACCCTCCAATTCGGCCAAGGTGCCACATGGGGGTGACACGTGTCGCCCCCTACTCGTCCAAAATATTTCGTCTTCCGAAAATATCCAAAATATCGAAAATCCCGAAAACAAAGCGGGCCCCACAAAACCGTAAATTTCTCCCGTGGGCCCCACGTGACCATTTCTGAAAATAAAATCCCAAAATTCTAATATAATCCAAGAAGTCCAAATACCAAATCTGGGAATCCAATTCCCATTAACGAACCTTTTTCCTTCACAAAACCCGGAAACTTTTCCGTCGAAAAATCACATCTTTCTTTCTTTCCAAAATTTCTGTCGTATTCTCGTACGTACGTCCTCACATACATACCCTGGAACTACGGGGTATACCACTTTAGTGGGCTAATCCAAAAGGTAAAAGATTCCCTCTTCTCTTGGATATAAGTTATAATACTTGTTATAGTTGTTATAGACCACGTGAATCATGTATTAGAGTTTGGTAAGTACTATGGATTTTGGAAGGCTAGAAATCCGAAAATGACATGATTGAGTCATTTGAATTACAATTTGGTCGTTATCTAAAGTCGTCGCATGTTATCTACTAGAGGATTGTAGTAGCTTTAATCGATTTCGGTTTGATTACATGTCATACTAAATAACTTGGATTGAAAAGAAATTGGAAAGGAGACTTTGTGTTGTTGTCCCTCAAATGTGCCGAATTGACATTGTAGTTTAGACTTGTTGGTATTGTGGGGAAGAATTTTACACGTCTTGTAGGCGTGTAATCCCTATGGTTAACTACTTTGTTGAGCCTTAAATGTGGCGTGGTTGGTTACTGAATTCGTCCTTGAAAAAGGTGGCAAAGTAAGTAGAAACAAAGGAAGTGTTGTCCAAATTTCCGTAGAATAAGGGACTTTGCAATTAGAGTATTATACGATTAAAGCTAGAAGCTAATAGACGTATTATGACCATTATAGGGTGAAGTACTACGAGTAGCATATTCTACTTGAAGGGTGGAAAGGGCTAGCAAGGGTATAGTACTTTGGAACAGTTTGCTACTTGTCGATAATCGTCGCGAGGTATGTGATTTTTCCTATCCTCTTGAGCATGATTATTTGTGAAATGTATAGTGCGGTAGACGCACGTGTGTTAAAGGAGTTTGATTTCCCTTTTGTGCCTTGACTTGATGTGAAGGTTAAAGGGCTTGATTGTGTGGAAAAGTAGTAAAATCTTATTCGTTAGTAATGGGTACTCGGTTGTTAAAGAGTAAGCCCTCTTGGTCTCATAAATGCTTATAGTTGAAATTGGTTGGTTTAAAACATAAAGTGTTATAACGGCTTTATGAGAAGTTTGTTATAACCACTTTATGTAGGTAAAGAAATGGTTTGTGGTTTTTAAAGGATAAGAGACTTGACTTATAAATGACTTGGTTTGTGTTAAAAAGTTGTGAAACCGCATTTTTGAGAAATGGGTAATTGGGTTCTAAAAGGAATAAGTTATATTGATTTCGGAAATGAGAATAAGTATCGAACAAACCACTGCAGCGTTAATAAAGGAAAATGTATTGATTAATTAATTTTTATTAAAACCAGTAGAAACCTCCATCTGTATAGAAGCTAAGATAAGACAAAATTGTATTACATTTTCTAGATCGTGGCTGCTTTAATAAGATCATTATAACAAGTTTTAATTTTCTTAAATTCCAAAGTAAGAAGCTTAAATTATAAAAGAGAGAGACTTGAGAATTTGAAGTGTTTTTGTTTAAAAAGAAGGTATGGAAATTGTTTTGGGTTTACTTAAAAAGATAGTTACTCTATTTTTGATACTACGGGTATCGTGTGGCTTTTGTGAAAGAAATGCATCTTTTTGAAAGAGTTAAAATACATAGTACCTTGGGGTTAACACCCAGATTCGTTGTAAGAAAATGAAAGTCTATGTGTACGTTGATGTTATACCCCGTGGTTCGGGCCTGGACATGATCGGAGTCTCAGCCATGGCCCGGAGAAGCGCAGCGCCAAGACGTGATTGTAGGGCATGGCGAAGTCGTGGCCGCGGCTCGAAATCGAGGGTCGAAGTTTCAAGCCTGCGCGGAAAGCGAGCGGCGCTAAAGATCCGAGTCCGCAGGAGTTGCGCCTTGCAGCGAAGCAGCGCCGAGGCCGGAAATTTGGGCGGAAAAACTTAGAAAGTCTGATTTCTGTTTTAAAAGAGGCCATGGGATGGTGACAAGTGTCCCCCCCGTCGATTTACGCTCATGCATTATATTGACCAAGACTTGGTCATTTCTTTCAACATTTCATCTCTACACTCCATCTCTCTCTAAGTTAAAAGCTCATCCTTCTCTAAATTCCCAAGAGGAATTCTAGCCTAAGGGAAAAATCTGAAAAGTGTAATAGGAAGGAAAGGTTATTACAAGCTTGTGAAGACTATTGTGGTGGTGTTCTTGGAGAAAAGGCTAGCAAGGTGTTGGAATAAGTTTGGCAAAAACTTAAGGTAACATTTCTTCTCTTGTAGTTGGTATTGGGTGTTGCATGTTTAATAGGAAGAACTTGTAGTTGGAAAAATGCACTTAGAGTAGTTGCATGTAAGAAATGGGGTTGGTTATGAAAGAATTGGTTAGGGGGATTTTATGAGCATGTTGTTGCCTAAATACTACATTAGACTTGTTGGATTAGTTGTTGTAACTTGTGGGGCTGAATTTTACACACCAAAGTTTAGGTGTGTAATTCCCTTGGTGTTGGTTGGTTGTTGAGCCTTAAACATGGCATTTGAGCGTTAAAAATCGACCTTGGAAAAGGTGGCAATGTATGTAGAAACAAAGGAAACGCTGCCCAATTTTCCGTAGGAAATTGGTGACTTTAACTTGGAAATTCTGCATTTGTAATTAGAGCTTGATAAGCGTATTGTGGTCATTTTAGGTTGACATACTACGTGCGGTAAATTGGACTTAGCTTGTGGATTGACCGAAGAGGTATGTGGAGCTTTCCTATCTCTTGAGCATGATTAGTTGTACCTATGTAGTACGGTAGACGTACAAGATTTGGAAATCTTCGTTTGTTATAAGTATTTGATACTTGCTTCGTTTAAAAGAAAAGTATAAAAATCCCTTGGACTTAAGGGAATGTGTTTTACTATTGTTAACTCTAATATAACGGCTTTATGGGGAGTTGGTTATATTAGTTTGTGAAAGTTTAATGGAGAAAGGTTTTGATGTTTTGAACTTGTGGAAGGAAAATGGTTTTAAGGCATGAATTGCCTAAGGTTTTACAAGAAATGAAGTCACTTAATTTAGAAGCTTGAGGTAGTTTTAAAAGGAAATGTGACTTGTTTTGAAAAGAAATCGTAACTTGACACTATGGTGATTAGTATCTTGGAATTTTTGTATAAAAAGAGTTATTCCTTAAAAGGTTAAGTACATGATACTTGGGTTAAATTCTGATTTTTATTAAAAGACATGATCGTGCCTTAGGTATACTAAAATGAGAGGATGTATTAATACTATTAATAAGAAGTTAGGTGATTCTTAACTTGCTTGAGTTATGATAGGCCGGTAGTGCTTATGTTGTGATGTGATAGGCCGGTAGTGCTTATGTTATGTTTTATTAGCCGGATGAGCTATGTTATATATGTTTATATTGTTCTGTAAACCGGGTTATTATTTATGCCATGGATTTGCTACCCATGATGCGAGTGCGGCGATTGTACTCATGCGGATCTGGACCATAGGATCCATGCGGGTGAAATAGTCCCATGCGAGTACGCGATGGTACTCATGCGGATCCACAGGATCCATGCGGGTGAAATAGTCCCATGCGGGTGAAATAGTCCTATGACGAGGCGGATGACCTCATGCGGGTCCACAGGACCTATGCGGGTGAAATAGTCCCAGGAGTAGGATTGCTTAATGATACTACGGGCGAGGTACCCTGTTTTGATCATGAGCCTCCTATTTTTATGCTATAAAACTTATACTTGTTACTCTCATTATTAGTAAGGCACAGTGCAACATAATTTGATTTTTATCTATAACTTCAGTACATTTTTGGACTTATGATATTACTACAGTATTTTCCAGTTTTACATACTTGGTACGTTGTGTACTGACCCCCTTCCTCGGGGGCTGCGTTCATGCCGCAGGTAAGGGAAAGCAGGTGGTAGATCCTCATTCCTAGGATCTTGTACTCAGGTGTCAGGAGCTCCATTTCTTCGGAGGCTCGACTTTTGGTATGGTTCTCCCTGGAGTCATTGATATTTTGTACATTCAGGGGCATGACGGGGCCCTGTCCCGTCATAGTGTTATTCATTCTTAGAGGCCTGTAGTCTTGTCAGAACTTGGTTTGTTAAGGATGTAACTGTTCGGTTTATGTACTTTTGGGTTAGCCATTTTGGGCTAGACTATTCTATATCGTAATGCTCGTTTATCTTGAGTTTATATTCCGCTGGTTTTCTCTGATGTTGTGTCACTAGGGTGCCCGGGTTAGGCACCGGTCACGGTCGGGTTAGTCGTGACAAAAGTGGTATCGAGCGATTAATCCTCGGAAAGAGTCTACAGGCCGTATCTAGTAGAGTCTTGATTATCGGTGTGTTGTGCACCACATCTATAATCAGGAGGCTGCAGGATATTTAGGATTGGTTCCCCTTCTTTCACTCTAAGATCGTGCAATAGAGCTGTGTTATAGGTTGAATTTCCTCTGACGTATTTTTCCTGTATCAGTTATGTCTCCGCGCAAGGCAACCGCAGCCCAGAAGGGCAAGGCGATGAGAACTACCGGTAGGGCAGAGGGTCACTGAGCACGAGCCCTGGTCGCTTACGAGCAGGTGTTTGGACGGCGAGTTCTACGACGTCGCCAACCCAGTGAGCGGCGGCAGCGGCTCACGAGACCCGATACGAGCCTCGATCCAGCCCGGCGAGCGGAGGATATGGGCTACAAGAGATAGCCGATTCGCCGTGATCGTGGCGAGACAGAGGATAGGTTGGAAACGGCGATTCCATTTTGTAGTTCAGCCACAGGCTGCTAGCTCGAGGCGAAGATTTTACGAGTTGTAGCCCACGAGTTTTACGGTCGAGACTCGAGGATGATCTCGGGAGTTTATCCGGCGATTCTGCGGATCATGGCGGTGATCGGGGCTTGAGGCGAGTCCGTGGTCTTGAGTTCGCATCGGGCTGCGGGATCTGGCGATTGGTAATACGATTCGTGGGACTGTCGGAGGGAGCATGCGCTTCGGCCGTTTGGGGCGAGTTCTCGCAGGCATTCCTTAGCCATTTCTTGCCTCCGCGAATGAGAGGGCTCGGGCGATAGATTTTTGACCCGAGGCGAGAATGGGAGGGCGGTCGGGAATACAACGTGGAGTTTGACTCATTGGCTAGGTATGTGCCGCATTGGTAGCGAACATGGAGGGCGGGTGCACCGCTATGTCACGAGACTCGATGATCACTTGGCGAGTTGCTCGGGGTGGCTCTTCACCGGGCATGGACATTGCCGCGTGCGAGCACATGCCCTCGGGTGTGAACGCGGGCCGACGGATCGGCAGTATCAGCGAAGAAGGGCGGGACAGCGAGGTCCTCTGGTAGTTTCGGGGTAAACGGCCTCGGCCAGGGACGGAGTTGCGCCACGGCCGATTCGAGCACTCCTCCACCATCTTGGGGCGTCTGAGTATTCGGGAGCGGGGCGGGGTTCGTGGCTTGGGTTTCGGAGGACGAGTTCGGTCGAGATGAGGCCATCTATGCCTCGGTGTGGTCGATGTGGTGATTGCCATTATGGGGTGTCGTGTTCCTCCGAGAGCTTGTTATTCTTGCGGCGGCGGGGCCATTTGAGAGAGATTGTCCGTCGAGTGGTGGGAATATGATGGCTCAACCGACAGGGTCAGTGGCTGGATCTTCATCGTCAGTGGCGATGCGCCCCGGAGGCGAGGTATTCACGCAGACGCAGCGCGGCGAGGGTCGTGGTAGAGGTTCGATTCAGCGGTCCTCGAACGCATTTATGCTATGTCCGGCCGCCAGACCGGGGCGTCACGATGTCGTCACGCAGTACATTGTTGGTTTCTTCTTTGTGATGTTTATGCTTTGATAGATCCGAGTTCTACCATCTATATATCTCCTCATATTCTTTGGTAGAATAGGGATAGAGCGAGTCCATAGAATCCTTTGAGGTGGCTACGCCAGTAGGTGCCGGTGTTAGGCGGCGGGTATATAAGGCTTGCCCAGTGACTATAGATGGTCGTCAGACTCTAGCTGACTTGATAGTGTTGGACATGACATACTTCGATGTGATTATGGGTATGGATTGGCTATCGTCTTGCTATGCCAATGTAGAAGCTGAGAGAGGTTAGTTCGGTTCGGTTTCTGGTGGCGGTTATCGAGTGGAAGGGAATCTGCATCGTCGAGGGTAGGTTTATTTCTTACCTCAAGGCTAGGAAGATGGTACGGAAGGGTATATTTACCATTTGGTTCGTATTCGATCGAGGTGAGATCTGGACCTTGATCGATTCGGTGGTTAGAGAGTTTCGGATGTTTTCCCAGACGAGCTTGGGTATCCTCCGAGAGGAGATTGAGTTTTGCATCGATTTGGCACGGACACTCGACCGATATCTATTCCGCCATACGAGAATGGCACTGCGAGTTGAAGGAATTGAAGGACCCGGTGAAAGATTTCTTTGGAGAAAGGCTTTATTAGGCCTAGTGTTTCTCCCCGGGAGCGCCGGTGTTGTTTGTAAAGAAGAAAGATGGGGCGTTGCGTATGTGTATTGATTCTGAGCGGTGAATAAGGTAACCATCAAAAATAGATATCCACTCCCGGGATTGATGATTTGTTTGACGATTGCGAGTGCGAGATGTTTTCCAAGATCGACTGCGATCCGTTATCATCAGTGCGAGTTAGAGAGGCGAGATATCCGAAGACCGCATTTAGGACCGGTATGGGCACTATGAGTTGAGTAATGTCTTTTAGGTTGACCAACGCTCAGTGTATTCATGGATTTGATGAATAGGGTGTTGAGCCATTCTTGGATATGTTCGTTATAGTTTTCATCGATGATATCTTGGTGTATTCGCGCCTGAGCGAGCACGCATCATTTGAGGCGGTGTTGGGAATCCTCGGGATCGCGATTGTATGCCAAGTTCTCGAAATGCGAGTTTTGGTAGCCGGTGGCTTTCTTAGGACATGTTATCGGGCCGATGGTATTCGGGTTGTCTGACAAAGGTGAGGCGATCAAGACTTGGCCTAGACCAGCTACTGCAGCAGTGCGCGGCTTTGGGCCTTGCGAGTTATTATCGGAGGTTTGTGGGCGGTTGCTTCTATTTCAAACCTTTGACTAAGGCGACTCGAAAGCGGCTATGTTCGATGGACGGATACTTGTGAGAAAGTTTCCGGTTGCTAAAGGAGAAGTTGGCGACCGCCCCGTTCTTACTCTTCGGAGGTTTAGATGGATATGTGGTTTATTGTGGCCAGCGTCGGTGTCGGGCTTGGAGTGCGTCTGATGCGGCCGCGGCAAGGTTATAACTTATGCGTCCGGCGGCTTAGGAAACATGAGAAGAACTATCCCACACATGACTTGGAGCGGCGGATGATTCATGCCTTGAAGATGCGGAGACATTATTTATATGGAGTTCATGTGGACATTTACCACGGACCAAGAGTCTCGGTACATCTTGGCGGAGGAGGTGAACTTGCGGCGAAGGCGGTGGTTGGAGCTACTTAAGGATTACGATGTTGATATTACGTACCACCGGGGAAGGCGATGTAGTGGCGGATGCCCTTAGTCGCGGTCGATGGGTAGTCTATCGATGTTGAGCAGAGAAAGGGATATGGTCAGAGCTACACGCGATTAGCAAGCCTTGGGGTTCGTTTGGTTGATTAGTTAATGCGAATTGGGTTCGAAGTCGCGAGTCTTCCATCGTCGAGGAGGTGAAGAGGCGGCGATGAGGATCCGATTTTGATGCGATCGAGATGCGGCTCTCGGGAAGAGAAGAGTCTATTTGAGGTAGCCGGATGGGGTGCTAAGATTCGAGCGGTTGTGTGTTCCGATGTAGCGAGGACTTCGTCAGATTGCGGGAGGCACACAGTGCTCGTTATTCGATTCATCCGGGGTCGACTAAGATGTACCACGACCTCAGGTGCATATATTGGTGGGATGGTTTGAAGAGGGACGTGGCCGGTTTTGTTGCCCAGTGTCCTAACTGTCAGCAGGTTAAGGTTGAGCACCAGAAGCCCGGTGGGCTATTACAGGCTATTGATATTCCGATGTGGAAGTGGGAGGTGGTCAACATGGACTTTATTACAGGGTTACCTCGCACCCAGAGGAGGCATGATTCCATTTGGGTTATTGTTGTGGTCGTGAAATCAGCCCACTTTCTTCGGTCGGGCAGCGTTTTGGTAGAGACTATGCGATTATATATTAGAGAGATTGTGAGATTGCGAGTCCGGTGTCGATTATATCGAGATAGAGCCGGTTCACGGCTAACTTTTGGAGGTCTTTCGAAGGATTAGGGACACAGTGAGTCTCGACGGCGTTTCATCCTCGAGCGGACGGACGGGCGGCGCACTATCCGGAACGCGAGGATATCTGCGGGCTTGTGTTATTGATTTCGGGGTAGTGGGAGGATCATTTACCTCTTGTGGAATTTGCTTATAACAACGGCTACCATTCTAGTGTTGGATGGCGCCTTATGAGGCCTTATACGGGAGGAAGTGCAGTCACCAATAGGTTGGTTTGAAGTGGGAGAAGTGCGATTAATCGGGCGATTTGGTTCGTGACGATGGATAAGGTGAAGCTTATCCAGAGCGGTTATTGGCAGCCAGTCGGCGAAATCATACGCAGATCATCGGCGTCGACACTTAGAGTTTGAGGTTAATGATTGGGTCTTTACGAAAGTGTCACCCATGAGGTGTGATGAGATTTGGGAGGAAGGAAACTGGCCCAAGGTACATTGGGCGTGTCAGTTGTCAGAAGAGTGGGCAAGGTTGCCTATGAGTTGGATCTGCCGTCCGATCTTGGCGGTACATCCGATTTTCACGTGTCTATGTTACGGAAATCGTTGGAGATCCGTCTAGAGTACACCGGTCAGGATGTCGGTGTGAGAGAAGTTATCGTATGAGAGAGTCCCATAGCGATACTCGATCGTCGAGTTAGACGACTTGGACGAAGGGCGTGGCTTCCGTCAAGGTCTTATGGCGGAACGAGCGAGGAGGAAATGGCGTGGAAGCGAGAGGATGACATGATGAAGAAGTACCCTCACTTATTCCCTACACCTCGGGTAACCCACTTTCCGGCTTGTTAGTTTTGATTTAGTTGATTATGCTTGGGTAATGTTGTGGCTCGGGAGCATTCTTTTTAAAGGAATAGTTAAGAAGATATGTTTATATTGTGTTTTGTGTGAGGCTAGAAGGACCAGTCGGGACGAATGTTTCTAAGAGAGAATGTTATACCAGTGGTTCGAACTGGACCGCGGTCGAGTCTCAGCCTTGGCCGGGGCGAGGCGCGCGCGCAGTGATTGTAGGGCAGGCGGCGTCGCCGCGGCTCGAAAATCGAGGGTCGCTGAAGTTTCAGCGCCCATGGAAGCAGAGGCATGGCGCCTAAAGATCAGGTCGCGAGTTGTTGCGCGCGCCGGCCCAGGCCAGCGAGCGCGGCGGGAAATTTGGGAAAAACTTAGAAAGTCGATTTTGTTTTAAAAGAGGCCATGGGAGGGTGACAAGTGTCCCCCCCCATAAGATTTCTTCTACATGCATTATATTGACCAAGACTTGGTCATTTCTTTCAACATTTCATCTCTACACTCCATCTCTCTCTAAGTTAAAAAGCTCATCCTTCTCTCTAAATTCCCAAGAGGAATTCTAGCCTAAGGGAAAAATCTGAAAAGTGTAATAGGAAGGAAAGGTTATTACAAGCTTGTGAAGACTATTGTGGTGGTGTTCTTGGAGAAAAGGCTAGCAAGGTGTTGGAATAAGTTTGGCAAAAACTTAAGGTAACATTTCTTCTCTTGTAGTTGGTATTGGGTGTTGCATGTTTAATAGGAAGAACTTGTAGTTGGAAAAATGCACTTAGAGTAGTTGCATGTAAGAAATGGGGTTGGTTATGAAAGAATTGGTTAGGGGGATTTTATGAGCATGTTGTTGCCTAAATACTACATTAGACTTGTTGGATTAGTTGTTGTAACTTGTGGGGCTGAATTTTACACACCAAAGTTTAGGTGTGTAATTCCATAGTGTTGGTTGGTTGTTGAGCCTTAAACATGGCATTTGAGCGTTAAAAATCGACCTTGGAAAAGGTGGCAATGTATGTAGAAACAAAGGAAACGCTGCCCAATTTTCCGTAGGAAATTGGTGACTTTAACTTGGAAATTCTGCATTTGTAATTAGAGCTTGATAAGCGTATTGTGGTCAGTTTAGGTTGACATACTACGTGCGGTAAATTGGACTTAGCTTGTGGATTGACCGAAGAGGTATGTGGAGCTTTCCTATCTCTTGAGCATGATTAGTTGTACCTATGTAGTACGGTAGACGTCTGAAGATTTGGAAATCTTCGTTTGTTATAAGTATTTGATACTTGCTTCGTTTAAAAGAAAAGTATAAAAATCCCTTGGACTTAAGGGAATGTGTTTTACTATTTTTAACTCTAATATAACGGCTTTATGGGGAGTTGGTTATATTAGTTTGTGAAAGTTTAATGGAGAAAGGTTTTGATGTTTTGAACTTGTGGAAGGAAAATGGTTTTAAGGCATGAATTGCCTAAGGTTTTACAAGAAATGAAGTCACTTAATTTAGAAGCTTGAGGTAGTTTTAAAAGGAAATGTGACTTGTTTTGAAAAGAAATCGTAACTTGACACTATGGTGATTAGTATCTTGGAATTTTTGTATAAAAAGAGTTATTCCTTAAAAGGTTAGAGGTACATGATACTTGGGTTAAATTCCCGGATTTTTATTAAAAGACATGATCGTGCCTTAGGTATACTAAAATGAGAGGATGTATTAATACTATTAATAAGAAGTTAGGTGATTCTTAACTTGCTTGAGTTATGATAGGCCGGTAGTGCTTATGTTGTGATGTGATAGGCCGGTAGTGCTTATGTTATGTTTTATTAGCGGATGAGCTATGTTATATATGTTTATATTGTTACGGGTAAACCGGGTTATTATTTATGCCATGGATTTTCTACCCGTGATGCGAGTGCGGCGATTGTACTCATGCGGATGCGGACCATAGGATCCGTGCGGGTGAAATAGTCCCGTGCGAGTGCGCGATGGTACTCATGCGGATCCACAGGATCCATGCGGGTGAAATAGTCCCATGCGGGTGAAATAGTCCTATGACGAGGCGGATGACCTCATGCGGGTCCACAGGACCTATGCGGGTGAAATAGTCCCAGGAGTAGGATTGCTTAATGATACTACGGGCGAGGTACCCTGTTTTGATCATGAGCCTCCTATTTTTATGCTATAAAACTTATACTTGTTACTCTCATTATTAGTAAGGCACAGTGCAACATAATTTGATTTTTATCTATAACTTCAGTACATTTTTGGACTTATGATATTACTACAGTATTTTCCAGTTTTACATACTTGGTACGTTGTGTACTGACCCCCTTCCTCGGGGGCTGCGTTCATGCCGCAGGTAAGGGAAAGCAGGTGGTAAATCCTCATTCCTAGGATCTTGTACTCAGGTGTCAGGAGCTCCATTTCTTCGGAGGCTCGACTTTTGGTATGGTTCTCCCTGGAGTCATTGATATTTTGTACATTCAGGGGCATGACGGGGCCCTGTCCCGTCATAGTGTTATTCTTTTTTTAGAGGCCTGTAGTCTTGTCAGAACTTGGTTTGTTAAGGATGTAACTGTTCGGTTTATGTACTTTTGGGTTAGCCATTTTGGGCTAGACTATTCTATATCGTAATGCTCGTTTATCTTGAGTTTATATTCCGCTGGTTTTCTCTGATGTTGTGTCACTAGGGTGCCCGGGTTAGGCACCGGTCACGGGTCCGGGTTCGGGTCGTGACAGTTGAATTTGCCTATGCTTGTTGAGATAGCCCTTGTTGTGCAAGTGTTGTATTTCTGTGCTACCGCGTCTCTCGTTGGAGGGCCGACTATCTGGTTGATTGATGGACATACTGACACGATGGGTGGCCCACGAGTATGCTTCCAATATGATTGTTATCTTGTTATTTGTTTGGACATACTGACACGTTGGGTGGCCCACGGGTATGCTTCCACAGTGAGTATTATCTTGTTATTTGTTTGGACATACTGACATGTTGGGTGGCCCACGGGTATGCTTCCACAATGAGTATTATCTTGTTATTTGTTTGGAAATACTGACACGTTGGGTGGCCCACGGGTATGCTTCCACAGTGATTATTATCTTGTTATCTCCTTTGGGCATACCGACACGTTGGATGGTCCACGGGTATGGGCCCACTAGGACGGTTCCAGGGCCATGCTTATACCGAGGTGAGATGCCGGGGCATGCGGCCATTGTGCGGGTTAAATTCCCGGGTTGTATTTGAGTGATGATTTTACGGGCATGAGTCCCTGACTTGACATGACTGCTAATATATATTGTGAACTGTAGTTTGGTTATCATACATGTCTCCTGTTTTATATAGACTGTTATGATTTCATTCTGATATTTTCGTTTCACATACTTAGTACATTGTTATCGACCTCGCCCGGGGCTGCGTTCATGCCGCAGGTTGAGGTACATAGCTTGCTGATCCGCACTCTTAGGATCGCTGTTCAGTTCTCGGAAAGCTCCATATCTCCGGAAGCTTGTCTTGTGGTACGGTTCCCTGAAGTTGTAGACTTTTGTACATTCAGGGGCATGGCGGGGCCCTGTCCCGTCATTGTTGTTATAAAATTCTTAGAGGTCTGTAGCACTGTTGTGGGCAGGGTTTGTAAAGGATGTAACTGTTCAAGTTTTCATTTATGTACAGAAAGGTAACCGTTTTGGTTAGCCTGTTTTCTTATTTCATTGTTTATCTTTCATGAGTTTTTATTTCCGCTGATTTTCTCTGATGTTGTATCACTAGGGTACCCGGGGAAGGGCACCAGTCGCGGGCCCGAGGTCGGGTCGTGACAAAAGTAGTATCAGAGCAGTTAGTCCTCGGAAAGTGTCTACAGACCGTATCTAGTAGAGTCTTGATTATCGGTGTGTTGTGCACCACATCTATAATCAGGAGGCTATAGGATATTTAGGATTGGTTTCCATTCTTCTCACTCTGAGATCGTGCCTTAGAGCTGTGTTATAAGTTGGACTCCCTCTGACGTATTCTTTTTATACCAGTGATGCCTCGCGCAGCAACCAGAGCCCGTGAAGGGCAAAGCGGCGAGGGAGATGTGAGTAGAAGCGATGGCGGTCTCTCGAGACCACGACACACGAGCCTCCGGCCACGGCTGGAGCGGAGGAGATGGGTTATAAGGAGATGGCCCAGTTATTAGCCAGGATCGTGGCTAGACATGAGGATAGGCCGGATCACGGCGATTCGATTCGGTGGTACGTGGTTCACCCGAGGTCGGATAGTTTGAGACTACGGGATTTTACGATTGCGGCCCACCGATTTCTACGGTCGAGGCACGAGGATGATCGCGGGAGTTCATCCGAAGCGACTCTGGATCATGAGAGTGATCAAGGCTTCGGAGACCGAGTCAGTGGTTTTGGGTTCACATCGGCTGCGTGATATTGCAGTCGACTGGTTTGATTCATGGGAGCTGTCCCGGGGGGAGCATGCACCTCCAGCTGGTTGGGACGAGTTCTTAGAGGCATTTCTTGCACACTTCCTGCTTTCGCAGGTGAGGAGAGCCCGGGCAGATAGATTTTTGATGTTGAGGCAGAACGGGCGGACTGTTCGGGAGTACAATGTAGAGTTTGACTCGTTGGCCCGGTATGTCCCTGCTTTAGTGGAATACATGGAGGATAGAGTGCACCGTTATGTCACCGGGCTCGATGATTATTTAGCGGAGGGGTGCACAGGAGTAGCTCTTCAGCCGGGCATGGACATTGCCCTCATCCAGGCCTATGCGCAGCAGACTGAGGAACGTAGAGGTCGACGAAATAACCAAGACCAGCAGAAGAGGGCCAGGACAGCAGGGTCCTTTGGTGACTTTCGAGGCAGGCAGCCTCAGCAGCAGACTAGTTATGCGCCTCCGCCCGATGAGTGCCCGCCACATCTTGGGGCGTTCGTGTCACGACCGAACCGGGCGTGGATCGTGCCTTACCCCGGGCACCCAAGTAGACATACATCAGAGTAATCAGCGGAATATAAGACAAGACATGAAATAACATGAAGTGTGAAACAGTTATCTGAGAAAAGTTGCCTTTCGGCATATATATATAAAAACTTAAATCCGAACAGTTACATCCCTTTTACAAACTCTGCCCACAACAGTACTACAGACCTCTAAGAATGATATAACAACAATGGCGGGACAGGGCCCCGCCATACCCCTGAATGTAAGTACCTACAACGACAGGGGACTATACCCAAGATAAGCCTCCGGAGAAACGGAGCTTCCCAAACGCTGAACTGTGACCCTATGAGCGAGGATCAACAACTGATGTACCTCTACCTGCGGCATGAACGCAGCCCCCCGAAGGAGGTCAGTACAACAGGTACCAAGTATGTGGCCCGAAATATCAGTAAATGAAATCATAGTAGTCTATATTAAGCAGGAGACTTATATGATAACCAAACTACGATTCCTAAATAAGCAGTCATGTCAAGTCAGGGACTCACGCCCTCAAAGTCATCACTCAAATATAACTATGGGTCTCACGCCCACAACATCAATCATGCCCGTGGAATACCTTCCTCACTGCCGGCAGTCTATGATATAAAAGCACCAAGGAATACACATGAACACCAGGTCCCACCTGTGTCATACTAAAACCGTGCTGGGGTAATGCGAAGGCATATCCGGCTACTAAAACCACAGTACCAACAAAGTCATAAAGCGTATCACGAGTGCATCTAGAACGCCACATGATCGGCCGCCACTCGCCGCGATATCAAATGTGCGCGTCTAGTCCTGGAACTTCCCGACTCGCATAGGCCACTCGCATAGGCCCGCATGAGGTATTCCCCGCATCGATGGTAGCTACTCCCGGCGATCGCCCCGACTCGCGATCCGCGTAGCCACATAGACCGCATGACCACAAAGGCCGCACACTAACTCCGAACTCTCGTAGCTCGCATAGGTCCCCTGGACCCGCATGAGGTATTCGGAATCATGGTCCCGCATCACCGAGTCTACCTCGCGTGGAGGCGCTTAACCCCCGGTATCATGTCAAGAGGTGAGTGATATAATACTAACATAACAGTTTATCGTTAAACAACATAAGCACAACAAGGGAAACCCCTTTACACAAACATCACAAGATACTAACACACGTAGCATCCTAACATGTTTACTTATCAAAGCAACAAGAAAGTATTACAAGGCTATCACAAACCAACACAATCAAGTTATTCACACAAGGTACTTTCTACTTTATGTTAACAAGTTCGGGTTTTTTTTCCCCCAAAGTACTTCATACATTAACTCTTTAAAAGATCCGTTTCTTTCACAAAAGTCACACAATACCCGTAGTATAAAAATAGAGTGACTATCTTTTTAAGTAAACCAAAACGCTTTCCTTTGTAAAATCAAGTAACAACATTATTTTCCAAACGTTCAAGTTTGCCTAATTTCAAATGCTCAAGTTTCTCATTTTCGAAAGGTTTCGTAGTTCATAGTTTTAATCACTTAATAATATAATTCTCCTTTAAAACAATTTGAGAAACATATGCCTTATGTGTGAGTAGGTTATTCTTGTTTATAACAATCTTATTAAAGCAGCCATGATCTAGGAAATGTAATATCATTTTGTCTCATCTTAGCTTCTATGCAGATGAAGGTTTCTACTGGTTTTCATAATACTTTATTAGTCAATACATTTACCTTTATTAGCGCTGCTGTGGTTTGTTCGATACTTATTCTCATTTCCGACATCAGTAAAACATTATTCCTTTACAAACCAAGTACTCATTACTCACGAATGAGGTTTCACACTTTTTAACAAAATTCATATTAATTCAATTAAGTCAAGTCTCTTATCTTTTAAGATAGAGTCTCTTAACTTCTAAAATCAATAAACCATTCTTTTTATCTCTCTTAAGTCGTTATACCTAACTTCTCATAAAGCTAGTATAACTCTTAAGCTTTTAAAACCAAGTATTACTCTTCTTTCAAAAACGGTTCTTAATTCTTTTGAAATACTTCAAGATTCTTATTATTAGACTCAAGTCAAAAGACATCGCAGTAAAAACCACGTTCAGTTAACACACGTACTATATATATTCTTTTAAAATATCATGCTCAAGAGGATAGGAAGAATCACATACCTCGCGACGATTATCGACTAATAGCAAAATGCTCCACCGCTATAACCCGGCTAGCCTTGTCCACCTTTCAAGTATAACATGCTACTCGCAGAACTTTCAACCTATAAAGGCCATATACGTCTATCAACGTCTAGACTACTCTGTAGAATATTCTAAGCAGTAGGTTCTCTATTTACGGAAAATCGGGCAGCACTTCCCTACCCGTTAAGCTACACAAGTCTACTGTAAATACAGTCCTATGTAAGTACAGTTCAATCTTCTTCTTTAATATTCTTCTGATGTGATTTCAGTTCAATTCTCTTCTGTAATATCCTTCTATTACAGTTCAATTCTCTTCTGTAATATCCTTCTATGTATCTTATATTCATTTCTATACTACTACAGTATGTAATTCCCAATTACAATAGAAGGACAAGAGTATTTACCTCGATAAGCCCAAAATTATCCAAGTTTAAATGTCGATCCTGAGCAACGTTTAGCTCCTACTCTGGGCGCTCCAACCCGCTCCAAACAACCCTTAGAAGTTCTACGCAACTTCTTCTTAATACTTCAACCGACTATGAAGATTTTCCTTAGGGTTTCGTTTTGTGGTGAACGGAAGTATAACGATATTCGGGCTTTTAGTATAGGTGTAACCTTGGAATACTACAAGGTATTTGGGCCAAGGTATTTTGGAATAGTAACAATACTTGGAGAATACTTTTCTACCAAGGGGGGGGGGGTGTATTTCACGAGAACAACTCAAGGTAGGGGGGTATTTATAGTCCAATCAATGGCCAAGATTAAGACAAGTGGTGGGCAAGTGTAGGGTGAGGATTTTGGCAAGTGTACCTTATCCATCTACCACACAAAATATCACAAAATATCCTACCAACTCCTTGACTAGAAATCGTGCAAGAAACGCCCACAATAACGTCCACTTGAGGGTGACAAGTGTCGCCCTCTCGTTGGTCCAAAATATTTCGTCTCTCGGAAAAATCCTCAAAAATAATAAATGTTGCAACCGTATTTTTCCCTTCGCAAAGTTTGGAAAACGTTTCGTCGGAAAACAATTCTTTTCGGGGGTTGTGAACAAAATTTCGTCTCTTTGCCTACTTAAGGCTTAAACTTTTCTACGTACGCCCTCACGTACATACTCTGGAAATACGGGGTATAACATTCTCCCCTCCTTAGAAACATTCATCCCGAATGTTCCTTCTAAGTCTCAAACATACACGCGCCAGTATAGTCTTCACTACTATACTTACGGAAACAATCATGCCACACCTGGCCACAATACAACACGCGCAAATACTTACATCCAAGTCCACGAGGAATCACCTCCAACACTACAAAAGCTCCCACCCGAGGTCTAAAATATATTTCCATCGCACCCTTACTTCACAAAAGTAATGATCACTCCTATGTTCTTAACACATGCTCGCTTCTTCCCTTACTCGTCGTACCCTTCTCGTACATTCGAAATCTTTCTCATAACTTACCACATTTCTGTTCCTGCTTCAGTTTCCAAAATCTCGGGGTTACTATCTCCAACTTGGTCATCATTAACTGGGAACACTCTGGATGGATCTCCGATACTTTTCCGAACATAACAACATGAAAGACCGGACATACTGCTTCCTAAGTCGGATGGCAAAAGCTAACTTATAGGCAACCTGGCCTATTCTTCACATGATATGAAAAGGCCCAAAGTAACTCGGGCTAAGTTTCCTCTGTTTTCCAAAACTCGTCACACCTTTCCGGGGTGGTACCTTCAAGAAGACCCCCGTCAACCTGAACTCCAAGCGTCGTCGCCGATTATCCGCACGACTTCTGTTGACTCTTAGCTGCCAATAACCTCTTCTGGATAAGTTTCACCCTATCCATATCCTGCTGAAACAAGTATGAACCAACTATCTGAATCTTGCCAACATCGAACCAATCGACCGGCAACTTACACTTCCTCCCCTACAAGGCGTCATAAGGTGATATCCGAATACTGAAATGGTAGCTATAAAACACTCCCTCACCAGGAGGCAACAATCCTCACAGCTACCACTGAAATCCAAACACCGGCGAGGCGAATGCGTCTTGAGACTCACTGAGTTCCTAACCTGGTGGTAAAACCTCCGGAAAAGCGATCGAAATGGCGGGCTCCACTGCCTGTCATAAGGTGAAAGTAGGAACCTCGTGCAGCCTTACAACCTTCCCGATATAACATCTCGCATAACCCTCTACCGAGTAAACGGTTCTGACTGAAAGACAAGATGGGCTGATCTCATCGGCCCGACTACTGGTTGAACGCATCCACGAACTCGTACGATGGTTAACTAAACTTGGGCCTAACACCCTTGTGACCCCACCACCTGGCGGGACCACCTCGAACAGACCCCACCACATTGCAGGCCACGGGTTGACCCGCGATCGGTCCTCAACCTGACCCGCTATCGCGCAAAACTTTTGTTCCCCGATCCGGAACAATCTCACTAAACAAGTTACGAAAACCTAGTGGTCTTCTTAGCTCAACTACCCTCTTTCATTCCACACTACTCAGGGACTTACCACACAAATATATCTCACGTGCACTATGCACTCCGATAAGGGTCAAACATAAAAATACATCTTTTACTCGAGATGGCCTTACCTCTAAGGTCTCCACGTATAAAACTCTAAGGCTCACACTTTTCCTAACCCCCAATCTTACCCGGTTAACTAACCATTATTTCTAATCACAATTTACACAATGCTATCAGAATATAACACTTAAGATATACTCATCTTACATACCAATCTCTAGAGGGTTAAGGATGTACCTGTATCTACTGCTTCACTCCCCACAATGACACTTACCACAACGGCCACACCGAGGTGGGGTGGCCTCCTCGGGCTAGCACCCCTTCCTCTCCGAACCACTGAATCTGCAACTGATCTGGTAGGCTGAGTCCTCCTACTTACATCCCTCCTACTAGGACATCTTTTCGACACATGGCCATGACGGCCGCAGGTAAAACAAGTACCAACTAAAAAAAACGACATTCCCCGGGATGGCGCGCCATTGTGAACAGGAAAATCGAATACGGTGGCCGAACCGACGTGTATCTGCGAATCAGAAGCCCTGGAGCTCTGACCAACTCCTGCATACCGAGCGTCACGAACCACCGGAGGACCACTCTGCACTGGTGGAGGTGCATCTCTAATCTGCTGCTGAGGCGGTTTGCCTCGAAAGTTACCAAAGGATCCTGCTGATCGGGCCCTCTTCTGCTGTCCTTGATTAATCTGTCGATCTCTACGTTTCTCGGCCTGCTGCGCATAGGCCCGTACGCAGGCCATGCTCATGCCTGACTGGAGAGCTACTCTTACACAACCTTCTCTTAGATAGTAATCAAGACCCGTGATAAATCGGTACATAATATACTCTCTGGTTGCTAACTCCCTAGCTAGTAACAGGGTCGTCTCTTTGCAATCTATTCTTTCTGCTACTGGTCGTGGAACTGAAGGTTCAAATATCATGGCCGCAGTAGGAACTGCTGCCGCTGCGCTAGACTCTGCTGGGACTGGCGTCGTCGCAGAACTCCCCGAATGAAGCACCACCCCAGGTGATGATTGGGCCTGTGCCCTCGTAACCCTCTGTGCTCTACTCGCCTCCTTGGTGCCTTGCCGCTCGCGGGTTACCTTACGCGAGGCATAATGGTAAGGAAAGAAATACGTTAGAGGGTCCAACTTATAACACACGACTCTAAGCACGATCTCGAGTGAGAAGAATGGAAACCAATCCTAAATATCCTATAGCCTCACGATTATTGGTGTGGTACACAACACACCGATAATCAAGACTCTACTAGATACGGTGCGTAGACACTTTCCGAGGATTAATCGCTCGATACCACTTTTGTCACGACCGAACCCGAGCAGTGGTGGTGCCTTACCGGGCACCCAGTAGACATACATCAGTAATCGGCGGAATATAAGACAAGACATGAAATAACATGAAGTGTGAAAGCTTATCGAGAAAAGTTGCCTTTCGGCATATATATATAAAAACTTAAATCCGAACAGTTACATCCCTTTTACAAACTCTGCCCACAACAGTACTACAGACCTCTAAGAAAGATATAACAACAATGGCGGGACAGGGCCCCGCCATACCCCTGAATGTAAGTACCTACAACGACAGGGGACTATACCCAAAATAAGCCTCCGAGAAACGGAGCTTCCCAAACGCTGTGACCACATGAGCGAGGATCAACAATCGATGTACCTCTACTGCGGCATGAGCAGCGCCCCGAAGGAGGTCGATAACAGTACCAAGTATGTGGCGAAAATCACTGTAAATAAAATCATAGTAGTCTATATAAAGCAGGAGACATATATGATAACCAAACTACAGTTCACAATAAATAAGCAGTCATGTCAAGTCAGGGACTCACACCCTCAAAGTCATCACTCAAATATAACTATGGGTCTCACGCCCACAACATCAATCATGTCCGTGGAATACCTTCCTCACTGCCGACAGTCTATGATATAAAAGCACCAAGGAATACACATAAACACCAGGTCCCACCTGTGTCATACTAAAACCGTACGGGGTAAGTACGAAGGCATAGCCGACTACTAAAACCCACAGTACCAACAAAGTCATAAACTGTATCACGAGTGCATCTGAACCGCCACATGATCGAAGCTGGTCACTCGCCCGCAGTATCAAATGTGCGCGTCTAGTCCTGGAACTTCCCGCAGCTTCGCATAGGCCACTCACATAGGCCCGCATGAGGTATTCCCTGCATCGAGGGTAACTACTCCCCGGCATCGTCCTGGACTCGCAGTCCGCATGGCCACATAGACCGCATGACCACAAAGGCCGCACACTAACCTGGAACTCTCGTAGCTCCGCATAGGTCCCCTGGACCCGCATGAGGTATTCTCGAATCATGGTCCTGCATCACCGAGTCTACCTCGCATCGGAGGGCAGCTTAACCCCCGGTATCATGTCAAGAGGTGAGTGATATAATACTAACATAACAGCTTATCGTTAAACAACATAAGCATCCTAACATCACAAGATACTAACACACGTAGCATCCTAACATGTTTACTTATCAAAGCAACAAGAAAGTATTACAAGGCTATCACAAACCAAAACAATCAAGTTATTCACACAAGGTACTTTCTACTTTATGTTAACAAGTTCGGGTTTTTTTTTTCCCCAAAGTACTTCATACATTAACTCTTTAAAAGATCCGTTTCTTTCACAAAAGTCACACAATACCCGTAGTATAAAAATAGAGTGACTATCTTTTTAAGTAAACCAAAACGCTTTCCTTTGTAAAATCAAGTAACAACATTATTTTCCAAACGTTCAAGTTTGCCTAATTTCAAATGCTCAAGTTTCTCATTTTCGAAAGGTTTCGTAGTTCATAGTTTTAATCACTTAATAATATAATTCTCCTTTAAAACAATTTGAGAAACATATGCCTTATGTGTGAGTAGGTTATTCTTGTTTATAACAATCTTATTAAAGCAGCCATGATCTAGGAAATGTAATATCATTTTGTCTCATCTTAGCTTCTATGCAGATGGAGGTTTCTACTGGTTTTCATAATACTTTATTAGTCAATACATTTACCTTTATTAGCGTTGTTGTCGTTTGTTCAATACTTATTCTCATTTCCGACATCAGTAAAACATTATTCCTTTACAAACCAAGTACTCATTACTCACGAATGAGGTTTCACACTTTTTAACAAAATTCATATTAATTCAATTAAGTCAAGTCTCTTATCTTTTAAGATCAAGTCTCTTAACTTCTAAAATCAATAAACCATTCTTTTTATCTCTCTTAAGTCGTTATACCTAACTTCCCATAAATCTAGTATAACTCTTAAGCTTTTAAAACCAAGTATTACTCTTCTTTCAAAAACGGTTCTTAATTCTTTTGAAATACTTCAAGATTCTTATTATTAGACTCAAGTCAAAAGACATCGCAGTAAAAACCACGTTCAGTTAACACACGTACTATATATATTCTTTTAAAATATCATGCTCAAGAGGATAGGAAGAATCACATACCTCGCGACGATTATCGACTAATAGCAAAATGCTCCACCGCTATAACCCGGCTAACCTTGTCCACCTTTCAAGTATAACATGCTACTCGCAGAACTTTCAACCTATAAAGGCCATATACGTCTATCAACGTCTAGACTACTCTGTAGAATATTCTAAGCAGTAGGTTCTCTATTTTACGGAAAATCGGGCAGCACTTCCCTACCCGTTAAGCTACACAAGTCTCATCAGATACAATATGTAAATACAGTTCAATCTTCTTTAATATTCTTCTGATGTGATTTCAGTTCAATTCTTTTCTGTAATATCCTTCTATTACAGTTCAATTCTATTCTGTAATATCCTTGTATGTATCTTATATTCATTTCTATACTACTACAGTATGTAATTCCCAATTACAATAGAAGGATAAGAGTATTTACCTCGATAAGCCCAAAATTATCCAAGTTTAAATGTCGATCCTGAGCAACGTTTAGCTCTACTACTGGCGCTCAACCCGCTCCAAACAACCCTTAGAAGTTCTCCGCAACTTCTTCTTAATACTTCAACCGACTATGAAGATTTTCCTTAGGGTTTCGTTTTTGTGACTGAATGGAAGTATAACAGTATTTCTGGGCTTTTAGTATAGGTGTAACCTTGGAATACTACAAGGTATTTGGGCCAAGGTATTTTGGAATAGTAACAATACTTGGAGAATACTTTTCTACCAAGGGGGGGGTGTATTTCACGAGAACAACTCAAGGTAGGGGGGGGGTATTTATAGGTCAATCAATGGCCAAGATTAAGACAAGTGGTGGGCAAGTGTAGGGTGAGGATTTGGGCAAGTGTACCTTATCCATCTACCACACAAAATATCACAAAATATTCTACCAACTCCTTGACTAGAAATCGTGCAAGAAACGCTCACAATAACGTCCACTTGAGGGTGACAAGTGTCGCCCTCTCGTTGGTCCAAAATATTTCGTCTCTTGGAAAAATCCGCAAAAATAATAAGTGTTGCAACCGTAGTTTTCCCTTCGCAAAGTTTGGAAAACGTTTCGTCGGAAAACAATTCTTTTCGGGGGTTGTGAACAAAATTTCATCCCTTTGCCTACTTAAGGCTTAAACTTTTCTACGTACGCCCTCACGTACATACTCTGGAAATACGGGGTATAACAGTTCGGGAGATTCAGGAGCAGGTCAGGGCTCCAAGGTTTCAGGTTTTTGGGGAAACAGGGATGTTAGTCAGACAAGACCACCCCTACCTCGTTGTGGCCGTTGTGGTAGGCTCCATGATGGAGAGTGTCGTGCTAGTATGGGAGTTTGTTTTACATGCGGCCAGCGGGGCCATTTTGCGAGAAATTATCCAACCAGAGGTAGCGCGGATGTAGAGACTCAGCCTTCGGGATCAGCGACTGGTTCATCTCCTTCTTTTATGCTCCGTGCAGGGAAGGAACATGATTAGAACGACAAAAGGGAAAGTGAAGCAATAATTACAGGTATATTCTTAACCCTCTAGAGACTAGTATGCATTGATGTTATGGTGATGTGTTAAGTGTTATGTTCGGATAGCTTTGTGTTAAAATGTGATTTAGAAGCCTGGTTAGTGAAAAGGGTAAGTCTGGGGATTTGAAAATTTTGAACCTTAGAATTTATAACAGTCGAGACCTTAGATGTAAGGCCTTCTTGAGTAAAAGATTTTACGGTTATCTTTGTCGGAGTACATAGTATACGTGGAGTATATTCGGGTGATAAGTCCATGAGTGGTGGGAGCTTTGGTGATATTAGAGATGATCCCTCGTTGGCTGGGATTTAAAGTTTTGCGTGATTAGTATATTATGGCCATGAGTGGCATAATTGATTTTTTTGTAAGTGTAGTAGTGAAGACTATACCGGCGCATGTGTTTTGGAGACTTAGAAGGAACATTCGGGACGAACGTTTCTAAGGGGGGGGGGGGGGGGGAGAATGTTACACCCCGCATTTCAGGTCTAGCTTATGAGACCGTACGAAAGGAACTAAGATAAAAAAATCTAGAAAGATAGGGTGATGGGCTGTTTCGGACGAGTTTTAGTCAACCTTGAGGCGGTTTATGCCCCGTTACATCAGGAGTTTCTAGGTGTTTCAAAAGCCTAGTGTGTAGTCCGTTAAATCTAGTTCCCAACGCAACAAACCGTTCGTCGATAGGACATCAGAGTCAAAAGTAATGGAAGTTTCAAGTTTGGTGCGCGATCGAGCACGAAGTATTTTTCGGTCGGGAGGCCACAGCGCCACGGCGCGGAAGGAAGGGCATGGCGCCCGGTTATCTTGAGGGTTCGCGGGGTTGCGGCGCGCGGCCGAATATTGGAAATTCTCGAGGTTGAGCGCCCGCGGCTGAGCGGGATTTTCGCGGTACAGGGAGAAAAATAGGGGATATTTTAGAGAAAAGCCTATGGGAGGGTGACAAGTGTCCCTCCCATCTTTTTGACCAAGAAAAGGGTCCTATTTTAGGGCCAAGTCTTGGAAGACTTGGTCATTTCATCTAACCCTCCTAAGAACTCCTCTCCTTTTCTCTCTAGATTTTTGAAGAAAATCTAGCCTAAGGAAAAATTGTTGGAGCGACGGCAAGAAGGCAAAGTGTTGGTAAGCTTGTAGGAAGCGCGCGTGGAAGAGTTTGACGGGAAAGGAGTGGAAGAAAAAGGGCTTTAGTGGGCCAATCCAAAAGGTAAAAGATTCCCTCTTCTCTTGGATATAAGTTATAATACTTGTTATAGTTGTTATAGACCACGTGAATCATGTATTAGAGTTTGGTAAGTACTATGGATTTTGGAAGGCTAGAAATCCGAAAATGACATGATTGAGTCATTTGAATTACAATTTGGTCGATATCTAAAGTCGTCGCATGTTATCTACTAGAGGATTGTAGTAGCTTTAATCGATTTCGGTTTGATTACACGTCATACTAAATAACTTGGATTGAAAAGAAATTGGAAATGAGACTTTGTGTTGTTGTCCCTCAAATGTGCCGAATTGACATTGTAGTTTAGACTTGTTGGTATTGTGGGGCAGAATTTTACACGTCTTGTAGGCGTGTAATCCCCTATGGTTAACTACTTTGTTGAGCCTTAAATGTGGCGTGGTTGGTTACTGAATTCGGCCTTGAAAAAGGTGGCAAAGTAAGTAGAAACAAAGGAAGTGCTGTCCAAATTTCCGTAGAATAAGGGACTTTGCAATTAGAGTATTATACGATTAAAGCTAGAAGCTAATAGACGTATTATGGCCATTATAGGGTGAAGTACTACGAGTAGCATATTCTACTTGAAGGGTGGAAATGGCTAGCAAGGGTATAGTACTTTGGAATAGTTTGCTACTTGTCGATAATCGTCGCGAGGTATGTGATTCTTCCTATCCTCTTGAGCATGATTATTTGTGAAATGTATAGTGCGGTAGACGCACGTGTGTTAAAGGAGTTTTATTTCCCTTTTGTGCCTTGACTTGATGTGAAGGGTAAAGGGCTTGATTGTGTGGAAAAGTAGTAAAATCTTATTCGTTAGTAATGGGTACTCGGTTGTTAAAGAGTAAGCCCTCTTGGTCTCATAAATGCTTATAGTTGAAATTGGTTGGTTTAAAACATAAAGTGTTATAACGGCTTTATGGGAAGTTTGTTATAACCACTTTATGTAGGTAAAGAAATGGTTTGTGGTTTTTAAAGGATAAGAGACTTGACTTATAAATGACTTGGTTTGTGTTAAAAAGTTGTGAAACCGCATTTTTGAGAAATGGGTAATTGGGTTCTAAAAGGAATAAGTTATATTGATTTCAGAAATGAGAATAAGTATCGAACAAACCACTGCAGCGTTAATAAAGGAAAATGTATTGATTAATTAATTATTATTAAAACCAGTAGAAACCTCCATCTGCATAGAAGCTAAGATAAGACAAAATTGTATTACATTTTCTAGATCATGGCTGCTTTAATAAGATCATTATAACAAGTTTTGATTTTCTTAAATTCCAAAGTAAGAAGCTTAAATTATAAAAGAGAGAGACTTGAGAATTTGAAGTGTTTTTGTTTAAAAAGAAGGTATGGAAATTGTTTTGGGTTTACTTAAAAAGATAGTTACTCTATTTTTGATACTACGGGTATCGTGTGGCTTTTGTGAAAGAAATGGATCTTTTTGAAAGAGTTAAAATACGTAGTACCTTGGGGTTAACACCCAGATTCGTTGTAAGAAAATGAAAGTCTATGTGTACGTTGAATTTGCCTATGTTTGTTGAGATAGCCCTTGTTGTGCAAGTGTTGTATTTCTGTGCTACCGCGTCTCTCGTTGGAGGGCCGGCTATCTGGTTGATTGATGGACATACTTACACGATGGGTGGCCCACGAGTATGCTTCCAATATGATTGTTATCTTGTTATTTGTTTGGACATACTGACACGTTGGGTGGCCCACGGGTATGCTTCCACAGTGAGTATTATCTTGTTATTTGTTTGGACATACTGACACGTTGGGTGGCCCACGGGTATGCTTCCACAGTGAGTATTATTTTGTTATTTGTTTGGACATACTGACACGTTGGGTGGCCCACGGGTATGTTTCCACAGTGATTATTATCTTGTTATCTCCTTTGGGCATACCGACACGTTGGATGGTCCACGGGTATGGGCCCACTAGGACGGTTCCAGGGCCATGCTTATACCGAGGTGAGATGTCGGGGCATGCGGCCATTGTGCGGGTTAAATTCCCGGGTTGTATTTGAGTGATGATTTTACGGGCATGAGTCCCTGACTTGACATGACTGCTAGTATATATTGTGAACTGTAGTTTGGTTATCATAGATGTCTCATGTTTTATATAAACTGTTATGATTTCATTTACAGTATTTTTCAGTTTCACATACTTGGTACCTGTTATGTGACCTCCTTGAGGGTTCATGCGCGAGTTGAGGTACATAGCTTGCTGATCCGCACTCTTAGGATCGCTGTTCAGTTCTCGGAAAGCTCCATATCTCCGGAAGCTTATCTTGTGGTACGGTTCCCTGAAGTTGTAGACTTTTGTACATTCAGGGGCATGGCGGGGCCCTGTCCCGTCATTGTTGTTATAAAATTCTTAAGTGCATGCCTTTGTTGTGGCGGGGTTGTAAAGGATGTAACTGTTCAAGTTTTCATTTATGTACAGAAAGGTAACCGTTTTGGTTAGCCTGTTTTCTTATTTCATTGTTTATCTTTCATGAGTTTTTATTTCCACTGATTT
This sequence comes from Przewalskia tangutica, assembly GCA_029844215.1. Lineage (NCBI taxonomy): Eukaryota > Viridiplantae > Streptophyta > Magnoliopsida > Solanales > Solanaceae > Przewalskia > Przewalskia tangutica. The sequence continues at coordinate 116,078,048 of CM056718.1, forward strand.
TCTCTGATGTTGTATCACTAGGGTGTCCGGGGTAAGGCACCAGTCGCGGGCAGTCGGGTCGTGATGACACTGATAAGTTCGACTTACCGCGTAAGATGGCGAGTGATGCCCCATTTCGAATGTAATCCGATATTGCACTAGTGAATGGAGCAAACTGATCCAGAGACTGAAATTGGGGACAAAGGGATCCCCCAATGCGTCTGGGAAGCTTCCAATGCCGAAACCCACTCTGGACAAGATCAAGTCACGAACTGTATCATGCATTCCCGCTATGTAGACGTTGGATTTAGATGGGTTAAGAGTTAACCCTGAGACAACCTCCAACTCTTCAAGACACTCCATAAGAATCCCAACAGAAGATACATCTCATTTGGCAAAAAGCATGAGGTCATCCGCGAATGCAAGGTGAGTAATGCCCAATCTCTTACACTTTGGATAATAGGAGAAAGCTCTTGTCGTAGCCTTTAGTTTTAGAATCCTTGAAAGGTATTCTATGTACAAGATAAAGAGCGAAGGGGATATAGGATCACCTTGTCTTAGGCCGCGCTTACCCTTGAAGTAACCATGTAGCTCCCCGTTGATTGAAAGAGAGAAAGAAGTTGAGCTAACACATTCCATAATCCATCTTACAAATCTGTCCGGAAATTTGAGACCTCTTAGTACCGACTCAAGGAAGCTCTAAGAGACCGTATCAAATGCTTTCCGAAGATCCACCATAAGCATACACCTTGGTGATAATCTGGCTCTATTAAAACCTCTCACAAGCTCTTGTGCAACAAAGACATTATCCATCATGTTTTTTCCTTTCACAAAAGCCCCTTGAGATTTGTCAACAAGAGTAGGAAGAACCCTTGCCATTCTGTTTGCTAAAATCTTTGTTATGATCTTGTAGACCACATTAGTCAATCCAATAGGCCTAAAATCATTTACCTTGGGATCCCGTTCGGTCTTGGGCAGGAGGGTAATGATGGTATGGTTTACCTGCTTCAAAAGAACTCCGGATGAGAAGAACTCTTGAACACTTCTTACTACGTCTTGCCCCACATCTCTCCATCTATCCTTGAAGAATGCAGCCGAAAAACCATCCGAGCCAGGTGCCTTGTCATTGCCTATATCGGAAAGGGCTTCCCAAATCTCCTTTGGGGAGATAAAATGCAAAAGTTGTAATCCATCCTCTTCACTTAGCTTCAGCCCAGAGTTGAACACTTCGGGATCAAAGTTGGTAGTGGATCTGGATGTGCCTAAAAGGTCTTTGTAAAATTCCACAAGCAATTCTCTAACTTCCCTGGGAGATGATGTGATAGTACCATTGGCCTTGACAAGGTAGTTGATTGAGTTCCTGACATTACTCCTCTTGATCAAGCTGTGGAAGTATTTGTAGCATCTATCACTTCCAAGCAAGTGTTTCTGCCTCGACTTTTGCCTTATGAAGTGTCTCTCGGCTTCCAGTAAGGTGTTTTCTTTAGCTCTTGCGGACTTAACCTTGGATTTTAGCTCCTCATCAAAGGGATCTTCCATATGCGCATTGATAGCCTCCTTAAACTAAATGTTTACCTCATTTGCTCTTTGTTCAATGCTTCCAAAATCACTTATGTTCAATACCCGCAATGGTTGCTTCAAGGCTATCAATTTTGAGGCGAGCAATTGGCGATTCCCAATATGTCTTGTCTCCAGCATGAAGTCAATATGTTGTCGAAGGCTGGATGAGAGAGCCACATATTCATGAACTTGAAAGGCCGTTTCCCAACATTATAGGATGCAATAACTGTAGCTATCACGGGACAGTGGTCCGAGACAGGTTGCATAGGCAAGTAATTGGCCGTGCATTCAAGGGTCAAATCAATCCAATGTTGATTCATCATCACTCTATCAAGCTTAGAACAAATCGTACCATTCGTCCAAGTGTAGAAGGAACCGGAAGAAGGAGTGTCTTCTAGTCCATGAGCATTCCTGAATTCTCCAAGATCCCTAAGTGCATAAGGCGTGAGAGGAGGACCCCCCGCCTTATCATGAGGGTAGCAATAAGTGTTGAAATCTCCCATAATCATCCAAGGCTTAACAATGCCAATGCCCAAGTGAGTAAGGTGATGCCAAAGCTTCCTTCTATCTGGGATGCTATAAACCGGGTACACAAATGTGGCAAGGAAGGACACTTGTGTTATATTACATCTTGCCTGGACATGGATATGTTGAGAATCCATTCCAAGCACTTGACAACAAACTCTGGAGGGATCCCAAAGTAAAAGCATTATTCCGCCATCAATGAAATCTAAGTTTGAGCAAAGATTCCAAGCTTTGAAGACCACGGACATTCCAACAAAGTACTTTCATTAGGAAACAAAGGAGGTTTTGTTAGCACCTCCGCGCTTTGCTGCCTTTGCCTTACCACTGCCTTTCGCCATGTTTTTCTTTGAGATTACTTCCTTCCATCCCTCTTCTTTGTTGTTGAAAGTCATAACATGTGTCTCAGCCAAGCTATGTTCCCCGCGTTCAAAATTTATGCACCGTGATGCAAGATTAGAATCCTCCGTAGCACTCTTGTAGGTTCCCCCATCCAATGAAGGTTGCGGGTTCATTGGAACTTCAGAATCAGTCTGCCTTGTCTCCTTTCTCATCCTATCATGTTGCGCAATGCCAGGATGTGGTGGAAGCCTTGATGACCCTACTTGAGAATCCCGCAAGCTTGATGATCCATGATGACCCAAAACTGGAGGAACCGCGGCATGCGTAGCATTTCCCATACTTCCGGGAACAATAGGTGGTGTGTGCTCACTGTCTTCAGTATCCATCAAGTTTTCATCCACTGCGTGATGTTGAGAGGGTGGTGGATAAGAGGTAGGAGGGTTGGTTCCACCCGTACTTCTGTTGGCATTCGGACAAGTAGAACCTCCCTCTTTGCTAGGGGGTACCACTGGATTACGTTTTTTAGGAGCTTCTTCAGTGTTGGCATCATCCCTCAGCTTTCTACACTTCAAGTGATTGTGTCCAAAAGCCGCACAATGATAGAAAAAGTCCGGATAGTTTTCATAGTTCACCCTTTGAGTATACCTTCTATTGTCGGGCAACCTGACAACAAATTCCATTACCGGTTCTTTGCTAATATCAACTTCCACTAATACTCTTGCATAGTTCATTTTTGACCTTTCCTTAGTAAATTGATCAGTGTATAGAGGTTTTCCTACACGTGAAGCAATCTTGCTAAGGCCCGTTGCACTCCAAATAGAAAGGGGAATGTCAGGGAAGGTGACCCAAATTGGAATGTCCATGAATAAATCATCAGTTATTAGAACTCCATTTTATTAAGCATCATAGTTTTCCCGTAGACCATATAAGGGCCACCGTGGAGTACATTTGTGCGTTCTTCCTCCGTCATGAATTTGAAGACAGTACAACCTTTGCCATATGGTATAATACGGCACTTCACTCCCCATCCCTTCACAATGGTATTCAATGCCTCTCTTCCCGGGAAAGGACCCGTGAAGCAACCTATAAGGCAATATCCCCATGTTTCAATGAATGGAACTTCATCCTCAACTTCTATTTCAATTTCCTCTCCTTGTTGTTCAATGAATTGTAACTTCATACCCTTTGCTTCAAGCCTAGTACCCGCAAAGACTCCAGCATAAGTCTTCTTAGGAGGAAGGGGACATTTGCCATGATTCTGGGGTATAGTATTATGTGTTGTACTAACGGGTGGAGTTTCATGTTGTTCTGAAGATGTATTTGTGGGTAAGTCATTAGAAGGTATTTCTGGAGGTATAGACAGAGGGGGATGGGTAGGTGGAAAAGAACTAGGGCCCGCAATAGGTGAGAGGATTCGCGTGCCATTAGGGAGGGTAGGGAATGTGTTATGGGTTTCGGTAAGAATAGATGGTAGGGAGGATATAAGTGATGAGGTATTAGGGATTTCAGGAAGTAATGAAGAGGTGTTGGATGAGAGAGGGGTGTTGTTATTGACTCTACCCGTGCCCAAGGTAGAATTAAAGACGAAGGGGTTGTTGAGGGTTCTGTGATGGGTTCCACTAAGCAAACTTGCTAAAGTAGGGAAGGATTCATTATTGACACTTAAAGAATTCAGAGGTTGTTGTCCCATTAAGTTAGAAGACTCATTGATTCCCGCGGCATTTAATTCTGTTGTATTGGCTCCCGCGTTATTAATGTTCATAGAGTACCTAGGTTCTTTGGAAATAGAAGTCATTTCGTTTCTCACAACTGACCTTGGTCTTTGCATAACGGGAATATTCATCACCCCCTGGACTCCCACCTGACCCGTCTTGGCATTCTGACCAATGTAATGACCCGTCATTGAATATGGCTCCTTGGTACCCGCAGCATTAAAGAAAGACGCCTCGGCTCTCGCGACATTAATGTTAGACTCCTTGGGGATAGGGATCTCTTCGTTCCTACCAACTGACCTTGATTCTTGCATAGTGGGATTAATCAAAGTCTCATGGGCTCCCGCCTGACCCGCCTTAGTATTCTGAGCAATGTAATGACCCGTCATTGAATATGGCTCCTTGGTACCCGCAGCATTAAAGAAAGACGCCTCGGCTCCCGCGACATTAATGTTAGACTCATTGGGGATAGGGATCTCTTCGTTCCTACCAACTGACCTTGATTCTTGCATAGTGGGATTAATCAAAGTCTCATGGGCTCCCGCCTGACCCGCCTTAGTAGTCTGACCCATGCCCCGACCCGGAATATGAGGAGGCTCTTTGGTTCCCGCGACATTAATGTTTGATGCCTTGGCACCCGCGATAGACTCCTTGGGAATAGGAGTTTCTTCAATGCTCCCAACTGATATTGATTCTTGCAAAACGTGATTGTTATTAGACCCATGGGCACCCATCCGACCCGCCCTGAACCTCTGACCCGCTCCCTGACCCGGTTTTGACCCAAGTATGCCATCACGCTTAGTTTCGTCAATTGCAATTCCTGACCCAGATTTTTTCCCTTTTCCGGCTTACCTGAGTGAATTTCCAGGTACTGTGGAGGTACTAATGATGTCGTGGTTGTCCTGCTCTTCCGTAATGTTCCCTTTGTCTTTCAGATGACCCGTGATATGATCGACCACCCTAGTAGCATAAGGGGTGTCAATGGCTATCAGATTTAGTCTCTGCTTGACGGAAGTTTCAAGAGGGTTCTTCCCAGTAGGCATGTGGTCAGTGTCATGGTCTTCAACTGTGGTCACTTCAGGAGGAGTAATAGGATAGATTACTTCTGGATTGGTTACAGATGGACCATGAAGTTTTCCGCCTTCAAATTCACTAATATCCAAGCTCTCAATTTCTATATTTTTGCCCCATTCATGTATCCTTTGCAGCATAGAATCGTCTACTACATTCTCGAGTGGGATACGCAAATCTGGCGCGACATGAACTAACACCGTTGGGTCTGAAATTGCCGTAAAGGGATAATGCCGCTTTATACTAATATAGTCCCGAGTTGGTAATTAGAGTTAGAAGCTTCACATTAGATTTTCTTCAACAATGGTTGGACTACCGCCATTCTTTTTCTTTTTCTTGGTTCTAGCCTTCGTCGAACTTCCTGAACCTCCTGAATCATTGCTGGAACGTGTGTAACGTTTAGTCTTTTTCATGTTGTGAACATTAAGCTTCAAACCGTGGGGAATCAATGGTTAATTTTAGGGGGGGAGATGGGAAAAACCGAAGGAGCAACTAAGGGAAAACGTTGAGAGTGTTTTCCTTAGTGAGAGAAACTTCTCTCTAACTCCTAAATTAAAGTATGTGATACTTGTTAGGTTAATCATTAGTTATATGGTCGAGTGATATCTCAAATATATAACCTGCCCAAATTTTAATGAGTTTTGTGGGAGGTATTTTACCAATGGGCTGGTTTTGGCACAAACACAAACTAACCCGTCAGAATTAATGACACATATTGACCTATGGGACCACTACATAGTTGATCCATTAAATGCCAAGTTTAATCGTGGATACCACAAATCTGAGAGCAACTGGAGTTCTAAATATTTATGATAAAATTACACATATACAACCTTTGAAAACGGTGTTTTAAAAGTTACAATTACAACAACAACAACATACTCAGTGAAATCCCACAATATATGATCTGGAGAGGGTAGAGTGTACGCAGACCTTATCTCTACCTTGGTAGGTAGAGCGGTTTTTTCCGAGAAACCTTCGGCTCAAGACAAAGCACAAAAAATAAGAAAATTTACAATTACTTTTTGAAAATTATATATATATATATATATATATATATTTTAACTTTTTAATTACATTGTGTACAACTTTTTATATTTCTAAAATGCCTCTCCTAATTAAATGTCACACCCCAACCTAGGTGAGGTGTGACTGTCACCCGATACCTTGCTAGGTCCGAGCGTACCAAGTTGAACTCCCAACTTGCGCTTCGAAAGGCAAGCTAGGCCATGGAGGCCATACTATAAACGTAACATCAACTTAGGCTGTCAAGGTCGTATATTGAAATATCTTTAAATAAAGATCAACTTGACTGAAACAGGACTATCCCCCCACATATATATACATAAATGGCGGCCGACGAGGCCTACCCTAGTCCTTGGAAGTAGGAAAATCCAAGATAGACTACATATACAAGGGCCGACTAGGCCACCATACTGAAACTATTGTATAAAAGACACGTCTAAAATCCTTTAACGAGTTACAATTGTATCATGACCGGGATAGGGCCCTGACCTACCCATGAACTGTAAATACACAAAAAATAGACATGGCAACTCCGAATGATCTGGAGGTTACCGCAAAAGCTTATACTCAGTGGATCATACTGATGTGATCCTTCCTGAAACATGTATGAACCTGCGGGCATGAACACAATGTCCCCAGGAAAAGGGACGTCAATATAAGATAATGTACTGAGTATGTAAGGTGACAGAAATTGATTTGTACTATAATGTAAGGAAATCTGAATATAAACTAAAGAAATAATAAGGGAAAACTGTCTATGATTACCTGCCTCTGTCGTCGACTAACTACACAACATAATATCCACTTCTTAGCCTCGTATAAGTCACCTAAACATGAATAAATAGCCCAGAAGGCAAGTCCATAGCCCCGAAAGCAAGTGTATCTGAATAGCCCCTAAAGCAAGTGCATTTCTAGTTACATTCAACTATCAATATTTCTATCATATTAACAATATAACTAAACATGATAACTACAACTCTTTTCCCGACAAAGGGTAACTACTAGAATAGGTTCATGATAACCCGTATGTGATCTCTATGACTAGCACATCTTTGTGCAATTAAATTAAAACTATCTCGCTAAGGATATCATGCCAAAAATAAAGAATATGATAGCCTTCACATATCTAGGATTATCCTGTCTCAACAGGGCGACATAAACGGCCCGCAATGCACTTCAATCTATACCAAAACAAATGCACAATCATTACTATCAAAACTAGTAGCAATTACGATAGTCGATAAGTTCGATTTAGAATTAAACTTAGTTCTCCTTTGCCTTCCTTCAACTATAAATTCCATCATCAAATCAAGAACATGGAAGACCATGATAACAACAATATCAACATCATACTCAAGCTATTTCTAGCCATAGATAGATATAGATACACTTCAAATAATTCACATATATAACAACACTTTTCTAGACTGTCTTCTTACCTCTTTCTTATAGTTGTTCACCTCTCCAATTCAACCAACACAAAGACTAACTTGAACGTGACAATCAAGAGGTTAAACTTAACTTAAAGATATTGGCACAACTTTCTTTGAGCTTGAGACAACACCAACGCACTAAGAAAGAATCCTCTTCAAGCTTGCATCAACTTGTATGAGTTGAATCTTACTCAAATCACCTTGATACCTTGTGCAAACACCTTTGATACATGAAGAACCATAGGGAGATTGTTTGGGAATGATTTAGAGTTGAGAGGAGTGAAAATGAAATATTTAAAAGTCTCCACCGCTCAAGGCTTTATATAGTTGTTTCCACCGCCACCCATATGCGGTGGGTTCTGCGATGCAGAATAGGCTATTCTACCGCATATGCCATCACATGTGGTGGCAGAATATGTACCAAAAAGGCCAACCAAGATGCGCTAAAAATCTGCGAGGCGAATGGGCTTTTGTGATCTGAAACATTTAGTTGAACGTACTAACTTCGTCATGGAGTGTTTCCCCCAATCCCAATGACCTCTAAACCTCCTAACACCTTCTTAAGAAATAGATGCATGTCAGAAAAGGCTCAAGTCACCATAGTCTAGCTCAACCATCTTATCACCCAAGCGAACATAAAAGAGTAAACTTGTCGCAATTGCTTCCCTAATCTCAACAAAAATACTCCTTCCTTATAACATTAATTAACCATCCCATTAAGAATCGAATGTACAAATGTTTAGGGTGTAACATCAGACCAATTTTCCACACCCCAACCTAGGTGAGGTGTGGTTGGCATGTAGTAGCTTGCTAGGTTCGAAACTTGTCGAAGTGTAATTACTATATGAATACAAATTTACTATACCTGCAATACCATCTGGAGGAAACTCAGGGTCCTATCAATTGACTAAAGCATAGATGCAGTTCCGGCTATTGCCCAAACTAGAGGTTCTACATCGACCTTTACCAGTAGAAGATTATGACCCTTGTCCTGGGGGGCACATCGAAGTAGATGATCTTGCTACTAAGTCAGTCGACTGAGCCATGTTACCTTGCCCTCTGTCCGAGAAATCCCTCTTCCTGTGACCCTCACGACCATATTTATAACAAGCGGTCGATCTTAACCTACATCTTCCACAGTTCCCTCTACTGTAATATCACAACGCGGAGAGGTAGATACTATCTGGTCCAAACTCTAATGCCATTACAAACCTGATGCTCATGAGCTCTAACCTGGTCCTAATAGAATATAACCCTGTGACTGGGATGACTGAGGCCTGGGTGGGCTTCTTGTCATGACCTAAAATCCCATTTGTGTGATGAGAGCACCTACACTAATTTGTAGGAGAATCACTAGTCTTAATCATAAAGAGACCCTCAAACCTGAATATGCAAAATTAATGAAAGAAACATTTATATAGCAAAAATCCTTTTAAAAGTTACATGGCTTGCCGAATATAACAATTACTACCCAACATTTGGTGTCACTTTAACAAAGACTCTAAGATACAATGATGACAGAATATAACAATGACGCCCTGAATTAAAAGGGACGGCCTGACTAGATAGAGGCTAAGGCTACCAGAATAAATGGTCTGCTCAGTCTCCTGTGCTTCAAGCTGCACCCTGAACAAACCGTGTACCTGCATCCACATAAAAGATGCAACAAGCGTAGCATGAGTAAACAATGTACCTCCATAGGTATCATAGGACGACAACGATGGAAGTCACTTAACATATATAAATATCAAGTTGGATATACAAATAGGGCGTATTATAATCTTGTATAACAATTATTTACCTTATGCACTGATTGACCCATAGAGCACACATTTCACTCAACACTACCGAGTGAAATAATTTACTGTCAGATACATAATTACAGTCAACTATATTTACCACAAAGGGACTCTTACCTTGACACCCAATGGCCTGATTCATACCTAGCCATATTCATGTTCTATTCACTTCCCTACCGAACCCATGAGATAATCAAGTTGACCACAACCACATAAACTATCTTATTAGTACTAGTTCCCTAGTTTCATTATGACACTAAGTGTTTACAATCAAGTCATTCGCTAATCCTTTTAAGGGTTCTTCTTTCAACACACGCAATAATAACCACCACACACACACACAACAAATTGAAAACAAGTATTTAGGCACTTAGAATATAAATCAGCACGCACCACAATAGTTCTTCAATATGTCTTACTAGACACTCGCTAGAGAGTACTAACAATTACCAAGGAAGCACAGGGGCGCACATATTGACCTACCCTTACACATTTAATTATGAAATCAACCAAGTCATTGATGATCCTCTCAAACACTATAACTACTTAACATTCAAACCGGACCAAGTCCTATATAATACAAGTGACTTTCTATTGACAAGCATACTTTTATAGTCAATACTTGTTGCACAAATAACAAAAAAGATCACAAAATCTACCAAAAGTCAACACAGAGTACACACAACATAAAACACATATCAAAATAAGGTTGAATGCAATGCAGATGATATGTATGTATGCAATATCCATATGTACCCGTTATACACACGTTGTTATAGTAGTTGTCATGTAACCCATGAAGACTCATGAGGTTCATATACCCTCCCGGAATATCCCATCAGATACTAACTATGTGGCTAAAGTGTTATCATCAGCCATCACTCTCATATCATATACCATATCCAACAACCGACACTTCAAGAATCTTTCAGTAGTAATTCAGCAGTTCAAGTGCCAATATACTATGTATGAATAAGATGGATATATACACATCATGCAATCAGTATAAAAAACAAAATCAATATCATAGGTTCCTTTACAAATATCAGATGAGATATAGAGTGATAGATGCATGAAAATTCAAATCAAGGACAATAATATTAAACATGGCTACGAGCCCACTTCAACACGTATTACAGACATACTGAGTCTCCCTTGGGGGAAAGGTGATGAACAAGCACAACAGTCTCAAGTAATAGCTACAAGCCCATATTGTGGCAACAAGCCCAAATAATAACAATTGGAATCGGCTTAAGGACGATTCCCCAAATCACCCACGATTACAATTATACACTGGTACCACCCAAAATTTCATCACTACTACTAAAGTGGGACCCCCAAACATGCCTAATACCCTTCAATACTTATAGATACTATGTACTTTTAGTAAATTCTATAAGAAGGATAATTGTATCCTACTTCACTGCCGAGCGAGCACCACGAACTCCTACTCTATGACATTCTTTCGGATGGGTATCAGATGACCATAACTCAACAAACACATAGTTGTCCTAGGTTTACACACACAAAGTCAACATATAGGGCAATTTCTAACGGAATACATGTTATCTAGTCCAAAAGGAACCATTGAAATCCATTTTGACCATTCATAATTTTAGTCTACCTCAGCTTTATTAATAAATCAAAATCACCATTTTTATAAGAGAAGTCCTCCTCGTGGTTCTCATTTAAGAAACTAGATTCTAGTTCTAAATCAATTAATTTATCGATAACTTTTACCAATACATTCTTAGAATTAGAGAATCCATCTTACTATTTGAATTTTAGGTTAAGAAATCATATATCCAAGTTTCAATGTTTTAAAAGCAAAAGTGTATCTTCTCCACCAAAGATTCACCATTTGAGCATGAACCCGAAAGCTTAAGAATTATAAATAGGATTAATAGGTCTTACCCCAAGGCATTTAATTTGGAAACACTCGAAAATATGCCTTCACCGAGCCTCCAAGGAGCTGAAATGAGTTTGGGGAAATGAGGCTCGGAGATGGGGGTCTTAGCAAATAAGAAGCTAGATCTTCCCAGCGATGTTCGTTAGTGCAGTACCGCTCATGCGGGAAGATTCTCCGTAGAATCAAGATCATTAAGTCTCTGGACTTCCGCTGAAGTGGAAGAAATATGTGCGGAAGCGGGATTACTCGGCCGGTATAGTCTTTGCTGAGGCGGAGATTAGGCTTTCGAAAATCCTTATGTTTAAATAATATATTTCTTCCGATGCCAAGGGTCACTCTTACCAGAAAACTCCATGCATAACCATATCGGTGAGCACTAAACGAGGAGTATTTTAGGATTAAGGATGGAAAGCTAATAAGAACCAAGTTGGTCGTTACAACATATACTAATTAAATAAACATTCGTTCATGAATGGAGGGAGTAGTGGAAAGGAACTTCACTGAATGGAGGGCGTAGCACCACGGGATTATTCCCAAGCACGTAAATGATAACTGAAACAATGGTGTCATTTCATGACCATGACTCTACCGTACAAACTTTGACTCACAAGGTAGTTCTCACTGCGAGTAATCCAGACTAATTACAAAAACTCATTTGCTACAATTAAAATCCCCTCATAAATAGAATCGTTAGGAAACTTATGCCTGAAACAATTGAAGTAAGGTATATTACCATAAATCATGCTGCCAATTTTTTTGTCACGCCATTTAAAACATCATTGCTACTTAATTTGAAAGATCTTCTGTTCATGCAGAATAGGAAAATAAAACCTGTATGGTAAAACATACCGTATAATAGGACAACGTTAGTCTGGCACTTTGTAAGCGATATATAAATGAGCACGAGGGGAATTTTTTTTATTAAATAAAGTGGGACAATATTACTTGAGAGGAAAAAGGTTTACATTGCTTAATTTAAGACTTTAGCACCAGTGCGCACACACGGGCATGAGGAAACATATGTGCAATCGGCTAAATTTTACAAAGAAGAACTATGCGTAGGGGCGGAACATGACCTCACAAATGCACACACGCGCCTGCATAATATCTGTCACTGAGGCAAATCAACTGTTGACCTAGTGGATAAATCAGAAATACAGAAACAAAAACAGCAATTGGACCAGAGAATGCGATTGCATTATAAGGTCTCAATTGAACAGATCGAGCTTCGGATATACTAATCGTGCCTACACATTCACTGTGGTGCATGACAGTCCACTCGGGAGGAACATTGGATTTTCAAGAGCCTTAAAACTGAAAAGGTCCCCATTTCCCCACTCTACCCCAATGTTACACTCCCTCTTTCCCTCTCCAAATTCTTATTTTCTCAACACCAAATCTCCCATTAATCTAAATGTTTCTCTATACTCCCTTAAATATTCTAATTTCCAAACCTAGCCGGACTCAGAACCCAAGAAACAGTGAGAAACTTGAAACCTGTGAAACTCATTCAATTCGAACACGACAACTCAAAGCTCCCTCATATGGTAAGTTATTTGTAACCTCTCACAATATTCCTGATGGAAATCTTATTTCTTGTACATAAACAAACTAGTTTGTTGATAATCGCATAGAGGGATTTTAGGGTTCGAGCGACGAGTTATGGGGTTTCTGGTCGAATCTTAGTAGGTTGTAACAAGAGGATTGCTCTTGATACAGTGAAGAACAAGAAATGAGGGAGGAAGAGAGGAAAAGAAGAAGAAGAGAGAAATATTTTGTTATATTGATAATGATTCAGTCGATCAGTAAATGGCTTATAAGCTTTACAGAACTTCTCAAAATACTAAAACTTAAGGGACTATCATAACATAAACTAAACTTAGAAACTAAAATGTACTATTGGACTATAAAGCACTACTTAACAACTTAAGGGTATAATTTAAATAAAAACAATTCTAGTCACAATAGAATATTGTGACATTCCATCCTTCTTCAAATTTAGCATCTTCCTTCAAAATGTAGCAATCTCTGAAAATTGAGACTTGATGAATTGAAATATTCCCAAGTCGCTTCTTCTTATAAAAGGTTAGCCCATTGGACCAAGATTTGAGTAAAACCAAGCTGCTCCTCCTGATGTGCTCTTGTTTCATCGCAACATCTGTGAAAATAATAATTTGGTCTGGTTGCAGCCCTTGTATAGCAGCATGTGCACGGAGCCTCACCTCCCCTGCAGCTGAAAATCTGAGAAGCCAAAGAACACTGTTTGGTACACGCTCAAGGATATTGCACCATGTAATAAAATTCTCAAGACTTTTATATATGTGACTGGCCCCGATAGTATCTTCCCAGAAAACAATACCACCTCTGTAAGATGGAAAACTCAATTTAAGTACAGCAACAACATCAACGATCCTGTTAAATCACGTAATTCCATAGCTACTAAGTGAGAACATGATTATAGAAATAAGATTGGAATGTCGGAAGGAAAGAATTTTTACATTTCCTTATACAATTTTTTTTCGAGTTTAATGTGTTGACAAGAATTAATTCTAGTAATTGAATTCTTTCCAATAGAATTGTGGACTAAGTTTTAAATAATTAAGTCTTGGCATTGGAAGACTTGGGTCCATCGAAATTTCATGAAAAAAATGGCAAAGTGTGGAGATAATTTTTGCGAAGAAAAATACTTGGCCAATAGAAGGGTGGCAAGTGCTCCCTCCTCTTGTCTTGCAAAGACTCCACATAATTATATATATATATAAGTCTTGAAAGACTTAGAACAAATATCTTCATCCATACAAACCCTCATATCTCTCATTTCTCTTGAGATTTTCGAAAACCACATATCCAAAGACAAGAACAAGATCAACTTATTTTCTTTCCAAGATTAAGCACCAAGACTAAGTTCTAATCCAAGTTAACCTTGCAATATAGTAAGTCACGGTTTTGGCAAGAAAATATCTTGAAACCCTAAGCTTGTATATGAACTTATGGAAGGAAAAACATGAAGGCAAGATGTATACAAGCTTGTAGAGGTTACATGTGTATTTGTAAAATAAAGAAGTGGTGCTAAAGTGAAGTAGTGTGTGCCCTGGGTGTGGACTAATTTTTTTGGATAAGATTTTGGTAAGTTTTCTTCTTCCTCTTGAAGTAATTATATATTACATGTTGTGGTAGTTAGGGGAAGAACTTGTAACAAGAAAAATGGAGTATAAGAAACCTTTGTGACATTTCGGGTGATTACCGATTTGGGGACAGTTTTGTCGCTTTAAATTTCATTGGTTATTGTTGTTATTTAACGTCTCTAATCGCATGTTAAAATGAAGGAAATCATGTTGTTACAAGTTGTTATGGTTTATATAAACATGTTGGAATGTAAGTTGGATTATAAGGAATTGTGAAAAAGGCTTTAGGGTGTGTTGGCCAAAAACTGTCTAAAATTGTTGGATATTGTTGTGCAATTTCAGGGACTGTTTTGGGGTGTTTTAACGCTGAAAATTCAGTATCATTATGCATGTTTAATGTGGTAAATCGATAACGTAAGTCCTAAAGGAACAAGGGTATATAAAGGTGTTGTAAGCTTCACATTTTACCCTCATTGTTGTAGAAGTATGGACTGTTTTTATATGAATTAAGGGGCTGAATTTTACACGTAAATTAGGCATGTAATCCCCTTTGGTTGCTATTTTGATGTGCCCTTAATTGGTGCCTTGGTTATCATTGAAATTGGTCTTCTTGAAAGGTGGAAAAGTACGTATAAACAGGGGAAGTGCTGCCCGAATTTTTATACGAAAGGAGATTTATTATGTAGTATAAGTGTATACTAGTATCATAGAATTGATAGACGTTTTATTGGTATTTATAGGTTGAAGTACTACTTGAGACGTATTCTAGTTGTCAAGTTAGTGTAGCCTATAAGGTATGTGAACTATCCTTTCTCCTTTGGCATGATATTTGGTTTTCTAAAATGAAATTCCATTGTATTGTTAGTTGTATAAAGTAAGCGTACGGTGGACGTACATAGTTTTATTGGATCTTAATTCTAAATTGGAAGACATAGTGTCATGACCCGACCCCGGGCCCACGACTGTTGCCTTACCTGGGCACCCCTTACAGGTATACATCAGAGAATAGCAGCGGAACATACACAACTCATAAAAACACTTAGACATAATACATCAACAGGCTAGCCGATAAGGCCACCTTCCGTAAAACATACATAATAAAATAAACATCAGTCACAATTCTTTCTTTACAGTACAAACACTAGACATGACTACAGACCTCTAAGAATATCAACAGTGGCGGGACAGGGCCTCGCCATACCCCTGAATGTACAACAACCGACAATACCAGGGATAAGCCTCCGGAGTAATGGAGCTTCTCAACAGCTGAATCAGTGATCCTAAAAGTGAGGATCAGCAACCTGTATACTCTACCTGCGGCATGAACGCAGCCCCCCTAAGGAGGTCAGTACAACATGTACCAAATATGTGAAACCGAAAGTACTGTAGTGAAATCATAAGTCTAAAATAAAACTGGAGACATGTATGATAACTCATATAACAGTACACTGTGCCTTACTAACAATGAGAGTAAACTAGAGTATACTTTACTGCATAAAAATAGGAGGCTCATGATCAAAGCAGGACTACCCGCCCGCAGTATCATTAAGCAACCCTACTCCTGGGACTATTTCACCCGCAAGGGTCGTGTGGACCCGCATGAGGTTTCCTCGCATAGGCTGTATCCTCCCGCATAGGTCGGGTAGATCCGCATGAGGTATTTCTCGCATAGGACTGATCCGCCCCGCATGGGACTATTTCACCAGCATAAGCCCTTACGAACCCGCACGAGGTATTCCTCGCATCATGGATAGCAAATCCACGGAATATGCAAATGCCACAAACCCGGGGAATGACCCCGTAATGAATAATATACCACTAGCACAAACCGGCTATCATACATAACATAAGCACTACCGGTTTATCATTTATAACATAAGCACTACCGGCTTATCATACTATATATAAGCAAGTTAAGAAATCCCCTAACTTCTTATTAGTCTTTGTTCATATACACTCTCATTTTAGTTTACTTAAGGCACTAACATGTCTTTTATAAAAATCCGGGAATTTAACCCAAAGTACTACATACTTCCACTCTTTTAAAAAATGACTCTTTTTTCATATAAAACTTCCAAGATACTAATAACCGTAGTATCAAGTCACAATTACTTTTCAAGACAAGTCACAATGTCTTTAGAAATAAAATTAGGCTTCTAAATCAAGTGACTTCTTTCTTTTAAAACTTTAAGCAATTGATGCCTTTAAATCAATTTGCCTTTCATTATTTCAAGTCATTTATCATACTTAAATTACTTAGAGTAAACCACTCTTTTTAACTTTCCATAAAGCTATTATAACCAACTTCCCATAAAGCCGTTATACTAGCTTGATACTTTAGAAACTTACATTCTTCTTTATAACCGAGAGACTTAAACTTTCCAAACAAAACAAGTGTCATATACTTTCAAAAATACTTTAAGTCTCTTAACATTTAGAAAGTAAGATATCCTTAATATTTTAAACAAGTGAGTTAATTCCCTAACTCAACCAACTTGGACATTCTTATAATAAGCCAAGGATATCAAAGTAACTAAATTCGTCAAAATCTTGTACGTCTACCGTACTATACATTTACAACTTATTCATGCTCAAGAGATAAGAAAGTTCCACATACCTCTTCGGTTTAATCCACTTGCTAAGTCCTATACGCCGTACGTAGTATGTCAACCTATAATGATCATAATACATCTATTAACTTCTAGCTTCAAACGTAGAATGTTCCAAGTGCAAAGTCACTAAATTCTACGGAAAATCGGACAGCACTTCCTTTGTTTCTACATACTTTGCCACCTTTCAAGGCCAAATTCAATAACCAAACACGCCACATTTAAGGCTCAACAGTGTAGTTAACAATAGGGGATTACACGCTTACAAGACGTGTAAAATTCCACCCCACAATTTATAACAAACTAGTCCAACATATAATGTCATTCTCGGCCAAAGGTGTAACAACATAACAATATTTCCAATTCCTTTTCAATTCAAGTTGTTTAGTATAACATGATATCAAGCCGCAATCGATTACAACTACTAAAATCCTCAAGTAGGTAAACATGCGACGATTCTAATTAACGATCAAATTGTAATTCAATTTCAAATGACTCAACATGTCATTTTCGGATTTGAGCTTCTAAATTTCCATAACACTTATCAATCTTCATAACACATATCACATGATCATTTATAACTTATCATAACATGGAATCTTCAATTACAAAAGTAAGACGAAGATTATACCTCATTTAGCCCAAATATGATCCAAGATTACAAGTCGATCCTTAGCAACTTTAGCTCCTCTTTTTGACGTTCCAATCCACTCCAAGCAACCCTTAGAAGCTTATGAAGAACTCCTCTTCAAGTTCCAACTTCAATGTTGAAGAACTCCTTAGGTTTTCGCCTTGCGACTAATACGAAAACACCACTTTTCCGGAATCTTTCTATTGAGAAAACCTTACAATACTCTTAGGAACCTTGGTTTAAAGTATGGGGATTATTGGACAACAAACGAAATTTTTTTCTTCTTGCTTCCCATTAAAGCCGAGAGCTCTAATGAAGTTCTTCAAGATTTTCTTTGAAAATTTTGCTAAGTGTGGAGCTTGTCTTGCACTAGTATACATATATAACATGATGGAGGGTCAAGATTAGTACAATTATGTGGCTTGGATGAGTTTCACATGGATCTAGCCCAAGTGGCCCTTGGACTTAGTCAACATTGTCAAGCTTCAAGACTTTAGCAAGACTTGCTCATCTATTTAATGGTCAAATGACCCTTTTGCCCATGGTTCAATTCGTCCACTACCAGTAAGGGGGGTGACACGTGGCGCCCTTCCATTCGTCGCAATATTTCGTTTTCCGACAATTCCATAATTCCGATAATTTTACTAGTCTCAAATCTTAACACTTTTGAGTTCTTACGTACATTCTTAAAAACATATCATGGAAATTCCGGGGTGTAACATTCTTCCCCCCTTAGAAACATTCGTCCCCGAATGTTCTTTTGGGAGTCAAACTTAAAGATAGCGACATAGTCTCCTTACAACCCCTACAAACCAATAATGCCACACGTGGCCACATAACAATACTCATACTAAAATATCAACTTGAACCCCATGTGTCAATGTCGGTTATCTGCATAAAGCTTCTGCTGACTCTGAGCTTACTAATAATCTTTCCTGGATAAGCTTCGCCTTATCCACAACCCGCTGAATCAAGTCTGGACCAAATCACTGAACCTCGCCTACGTCGAACCAACCAACCAACGATCTATACCTCCTTACATACAAGGCCTCATACAGGGCCATCCGAATACTGGACGGGTATCTGTTATCGTACGTAACTCAATCAAGAGGCAGTTAACCCTCCCAGCTATCTCTGAACTCAAGAACACAGGCCCGCCACCTATCCTCAAGTACCTGGATAGTATGCTCTGCCTGTCTGTCGGTCTGAGAGTGAAATGTCACACTGAGACTCACCTGTGTCTCTAATACCTTCTGGAAAAACCTCCAGAAGTCAGCTGTAACAGAACTCATCTGTCTGACATCATAAAAATAGGAACCCCGTGCAGTCTTACAATCTCCCTGCTATATAAGTTAGCATAAACCTCAGCCGAGTAAGTAGTCCCAATACGGAAAAACACGGCTGGTTTCGCCAGCCTATTTACCATGACCCCCAGGGAGTCGCACTTCCTCTGAGTACGATGCCACCCTGTAACAAAATCCATATTAATTATCTCCCATAACTAAGTCGGGATCTAAATCGCCTGCAATAGCCCACTGGGCTTCTGGTGCTCAATCACACGACCGAACCGGCTCGTGGATCGTGCCTTACCTCGCACCCAAGTAGACATACATCGAGTAATCACGGAACAAACACAACCATATGAGATAAATGTATATAAACAATAAGTCAGAAAACTTGCCTTTCGTATATATAAATGACAACTTTTAACATGAAACGCTTTAATCCTTTTTACAACCCATGCCCACAGCAGTTCTCTGCACTTAAGAATGATATGACAACCATGGCGGGACAGGGCCCCGCCAAACCACTGAATGTAAAAACTTACTACGACAGTGGACTATACCACTGATAAGCCTCCTGAGAAACGGAGCTTCACAAACGCTGAATCGTGACCACGAGAGCTAGGATCAACGATCGTGTACCTCAACTGCGGCATTTAACGCACTTCAAGGAGGTCGATAACAAAAAGTGCAAGTATGTGAAACTAAAAATACTGCAAATGAAATCATAATAGTCTATAAAGCGGAGACATGTATGATGACCAAACTACGCTTTACAATAACTAGCGATCATATCTAGTCAGGGACTCAAGCCATCAAGTCATCTGCAAAGAACATAACAGTGTGTCTCACGCCCACAACATAAATCGTGCCAGTGGTTCACATTCCTCACTGCCGGGTGTTTATGATATAAAATTTCCAAGGAACACACATGAACAACAGGTCACACATGTGCCATAATAACACCAGACGGGTAAATGCGAAGGCATAGCCGTCTACTAACACCTACGCACCAACAAGGTCATGAATCAGATCATAAGATCTGCCTGCACCGTCACATGATCAAAGCTGGCCACTTGCCCGCAGTATCTAATGTGCGCGTCTAGTCCTGGAACTTCCCGCAGCTCCGCATAGGCCAATCTCATCGGCCCGCATGAGGCATCCCCCGCATCGAGGGTAGCTACTCCCGCATCGCCCCGACTTCGCAGCCGCACGCCACAAGGACCGCGTGCCCGTAAGGACGACACTAACACGGAACTCTCGTAGTTCCGCATAGGCCGGGACTGCAGGTATTCTCGAATCATAGGTCCATCGACCCGCCTGAGTCTACCCCGTATCGGAGGACAGCTTAACCCCCGGAATCATCTCAAGAGATGAATGCCACCATACTATCATAACGACTGATAGTTAATAAGCACAATCAAGGGAAACCTCTTCACACAAACATCACAAGATACTAACACACGTAGCATCCTAACACGTTTACTTATCAAAGCAACAAGAAAGTATTACAAGGCTATCACAAACCAATACAATCAAGTTATTCACACAAGGTACTTTCTACTAACAAGTTCGGGTATCTATCCCCAAAGTACTTCACACATTAAAATCTAAAAAAAGATCTGCTTTCTTTCACATAAGTCACACAATACCGTAGTATAAAATAGAGTGATCGTCCTTTTAAGAAACCCAAAACTCTTACCTTTGTAAAATCAAGTAACAACATTATTTTTCAAACGTCCAAGTTTGCCTAATTTCAAATGTTCACGTTTCTTATTTTAGAAAGGTTTCGTAGTTCATAGTCTTATTCATTTAAGAATATAATTCTCTTTTAAACAATCTGAGAAACATAAGCCTTATATGTGAGTAGGATATTCTTGTTTATAACAATCTTATTACAATGACCATGATCTAGGAAATATCATTTTGTCTCATCTTAGCTTCATGCGGATGGAAGTTTCTACCGTTTTCATAATACTTAATTATTCAAAACATTTCCTTTTATTAACGCTGCAGTTGGTTTGTCGATACACATTCGATTTCCAAATCAAGAAAGCATTCTTAAGCCGTTATACCTAACTTCCCATAAGGCTAGTATAACTCTTTAAGTTTTCAAACACCAAGTATTACTTCTCCTTTGAAAATGATTCAAAAATCTTTTGAAAATACTTCAAGTTCTTTCTTATCATATAACAAGCCGCTTATAGTTCAAATCGATTACCTTTTAAAACCACATGTATTTTCTTACTAACATAAAGTCGTTATAACCAACTTCCGTAAAGCCGTTATAACACTTTATGTTTTAAACCACTCAAACACATTTAGCACGTACGCTCACCGTACTACATAGTTTACACATATCATGCTAGAGATAGGAAGAGGTTCACATACCTCGCGACGAGTATCGACTCATAGCAAAACGCTCCAAGTACTTCCAAACGTCGGCTACCCCTTAAGCCACGTAGATCACGCCACACGTAGTACATCCACCTATAAGGCCACAAGGCGCTTATTAACATTTAGGTCTCAACGTAGAACTTTCTACAGAAATTTCGGCAGCACCTCCCCCCCCCGCAACAGCGTAAACCTCCTCCTCTATCGAGGCCGGCTACCAAGCCAACCAGGGGGGGTTATACATCTAACCCTAACGGGTACAATTCTACTCCACGGTACTACACAAGTCTACCAGAATACGCCCCTATGTAATTACAGTTGATTCATTCTTGAGCTTAAGTCAAAAGACATTGCCGCAGTACTAAGCTTAGTTCTATATATAGTATACTTCAACTATATAATCTAACAACATGTAATTTCCAATTACAATAGAGGGACAAGATATTTACCTCGATAAGCCCATAATTATCCAAGTATAAAGTCGATCCTGGGCAATCGTTTAGCTCCAACTCCGAGCGCTCCAACCCGCTCTAAACCACCCTTAGAAGTTCTAACCAACTTCTACACAATACTCCAACGGACTATGGAGATTTTCCTAGGGTTTCGGTTTTGTGACTGACGGGAAGTATAATAGTATAACTGGGCTTTTTGTAAAGGTATAACCTTAGAATACAACAAGGTATACGGCTAAGGTAATTTGGGCATTATAACTATACTTTTGAGAGTATTTCTACCAAGAGGGGGGGGTATTATATGAAAACAAACTAGGCTAGGGGGGGGGGTACCCCACGGCCACACCACAAAGGAGGGGGGGTGGCTACCCCTCGGCCTACCCCACTAGGGGGGGAAACTCTCGGCCAAGGGGGCCTCACGAAAAGGGGAGGGGGAAGGCTCTCAAGACTTAGGCATTTTGGATGAAGAAGTTCATCAAAGGAGAGGGGTATTTATAAGCAAGCCAAGGCCAACCAATGGCCAAGATCTAGCCAAGTGCCTAGCAAGTGTAGGGCCAAGATTCACCCATGTGTACCTAGCCAACTTGCACACAAAATATCTACCAAAAATATCTCCCACTTGCCTTCCCAAAATCGTCCATGCCGCCCACTTTGCCCACCAATGAGAGGGTGCCAAGTGCCGCCCTCTCGTTGGTCCAAAATGTTCCGTCTCTCGGAAAAATCCGCAAAAATACTAAATGACATAGCCGGAAATTCCCCTACGAAAGTCGTGGAAAACGTTTATTTAAAACGACTCTAACCGGGTGTTGTGCACAAACATATTTCGCCCAAAGGTGCCACATGGGGTGACACGTGTCGCCCCGATTCGCCCAAAATATTTCGTCTTAGAAAATATCCAAACGGCCAAAATCTCAAATCAAAGCGGCCCCACAAAATCAGAATTTCTCCGTGGGCCCCACGTGACCATTTTCGAAAATAAAATTCCATAATTCTCTAATATTCCAGGAAGTCCGAATACCAAATCTGGGAATCCAATTCCCATAAACGAACCTTTTTCCTTCACAAAAACCGGAAACTTTTCCGTGGAAAAATCGCCTCTTTCTTCCTTTCCAATCTTTCTGTCGTATTCTCGTACGTACGTCCTCGCATACATACCCTGGAACTACGGGGTATAACATCAACCATGACCTGCTACTAACTCGGACACTAAGTAGTAAACTCCGCTATGTCCCTTTTCCGGTCATCCTACCCATACATACATTTGAGGTCACGACACGACTTAGTCGACCTTGAACAATTAGAGCAATAAGCACTGTGTGCCTCCCCTAGAACCTGCTGACTAGCCCTGCAACACCGGGTACACACAATCTATCCTCATATCACAGAACCCTATCTGGTGCTACTCAAACATGCTCTTCTCTTCTCGGAGAGCTGTATCTCGATACCGAATTATAACTAGACCCTCAAACTGTCGCCTCTTTACCTCCTCAACGACGGAAGACTCGGAAACCTCTCGGATCTAAACATCATTAACCTTGGAAACAAAATAATCGAACCCCTCGGCTCGGTAGCTGATGAATCTTACGGACCACATCCTGTCTATCTGGCTGCCCATCCGGAAGACTACCCATAAATACACGACTAAGAGCGTCTGTAATCGTCTCGGCTTTCCCTGGGTGGTATAGGATATCAATAACACAATCCTTTGAGTAACTCTAACCAACGTCACTGTCGCAAATTCAGCTGCCTCTGTCTGGAGATATACCGGAGGCTCTTGTGGTCTGCACAAATATCCATATGAAGTCCATATATATGTCATGCCTCCAAATCTTCAAGGCATGATTAACTACCGTCAACTCTAAATCGTGAGTGGCGTAATTTCCTTTCATGCATCCCTAACTGCCGGGAAACATAGGCTCTAACCTTATCGTGTTGCATCAGCACACAACCTAGCCCAGCACCCAACGTGTTACAATGACAACCTAACCCTCTAGTCTTTTAGGAGGGGTTAGAACGTTGTCGTGGTCAACTTATCTTCCAATAACTGGAAGCCTATCTCAAAGCTTGCGAAATATCCGGCATCCCTTATCTCGATTATGGTTCCTGTTTCCCTTTCTCTGTTGCAACCAAACCTGGTCACCATACTTAGATTTGATTCCTTTGCTTGCCTCATGGCTAAGACTTCCTGTCAATCACAATTTAGGGGGGGGGGGGGATTTCCTTGATCTCGTCAAGTAGTAACCCGATTATTTCCTCCCAGCTCGTAGAGCTTATAGCCAGGTGTTCAACCTCAATTCATGGTATTACATAATCCAATGACTTGTCAAAATTTCTTATCGTTCGAGTGTCTACTCGTCTTTCCTTTATAAGATATTTCAAATTGTTCTGGGGTCCCTTACCCCTCCGTATTTGCTTACTATCTTTCTCGTTAGTACAGATGCTACCACCTTCCCTCGAGGTGTTCTTACTGCCCATTATTTACTAATGGTCTTACACTAGTCCGGGGTAATCATATCTCGTGCAACTTACATAACCATAGTTGCATTATCTTTTATCATTCTGGTCATAACCTAACCTTATGCTTATTATTAGCAAAAGTATTTCTATCTTGATTCATAATCGTACAATTCCATATATGCGTACTACCTGCATTTTTATCCCTATGACACTCCCTCGACCATTTCGTAACGTCGTTCTTAATTATCCCAACACAAATACTTTTTCCACGGTTATCTAAAACTGTAACCTATGGCATGATGATACTGAAGACCTTACCAGTATCCTATCCTTCGTCTAACAACATGGGTACACATAACCCCATAATATGTAAAACTGTCCTTTTACGTGGGGGAGAGAACTTATCTCCCAATCAAAATCTTAATCATCAAGCGCCACATTAATCGTATAGATTTTCAAAATCTACCAACGATGTCTTCTGTTTTCCGTAGCCAACACTCGTACTTATCTTATTTTTGCTTGCGCACTTTCCTGAAATTATCCGAAAAGGTCGTGGCCTTGACTGCCACCCCAGACCGACTCCAAGTACCACCAAGGGCACTTAACATAAACTCTTTCAAATTCGAGTATCACTTACCTTCTGCCTCAATTCACCTCAATGAACAAGTCACACAGACTTATTAAAAACAATGATGTCACAGAAGGAAGGATAATTTACTGGTTACCACCGCTTCCCTTCCTTTCCACTCGATAATCGGTTTACTGGAAATCTGGTACCGAACCAATCTCTCTCTGTAGACAACGTTGGCATAACAAGAGGCCAACTAGCCCGTACTCATAATGACCTCGATTATGTCGCCATAACAACTGCTAGGTCTGCTAGGGTCCAACGACTGTATCGTTACCGGTAATTATTATCTAAGCGCTCAGCTACCACCCAACACTCACAGGTGTAGTCACCTCGAAAGGTCCTCTTGGATTCAGGTTCCATTTCTTTACACTTGGTTGCTCTCTTTCTTACTGGTCGTACTCTTCTCGTACTTCCAAACTTATTGCAGCGTACATACATAACCTTCATACTGATTCGGGCCTCCAATCTTTGGAGTTACTATTCTAAACAACATAAAGCCATTTCCGGCTCTCACAACCTGGTTCCGGTGGAATGCGTCCACGAACCCGTAAAATGATTAAATAGACTTGGGCCTTGCACCCTCGTGACCCTGTCACGTAGCGGGACTACTATCAACTGATCCCATTCCATTTCAGGCTATGGGGCGACCCTTAATAGGTCATCAACTCGACTCGGCGTCATACTTAACTCTTATCCTTGGCCTGACTTAACTTTTTTACTACCCGAGAAGGCCTTATATACCTAAGGTCTCGGTGGTTATCAACATTCTTAGGCTCGCAATTTCCATGCTCCACGCCTACCTTATCAGTCCCCCCGTAAACGGGTACAAAAACTTCTCGTAATACCATAATCGTGTTGTCTTGACCACAACAACCATACTTACTCCATACGGATCTCACCCGTACCATTCTCTTAATCATACCACGTAGCTTAATCTATTAACATAGTCTTCCATTAAGTACCTTAATTAAACTTCTTAAGGGTCTATTTCCTTCTCCGATGTCTCATCATCTCCTAATTATCTCAAATTAGTACGTAAAACCTTGATGAGAGTTCATTAAACTATTTCATACCTTCCCGGTATTTATTTAGTCCTTACCAATTCCTGGTAATCTAAAATCATTCTAGGCAACACGCGTCCGACCCTCATACATAAATCTGTATAGCTGTATGTCACAATACCAACTTTACTACAAACATTACCAACCTGGATACGCAATCCACATAATATTTCCTGGGTCACTGCTGCCTTTCTCGTAGCTGCAATCAACATAACTCGTTAGGGAGAGACGACCCTAACAACACAGCTCTATCGCACGATCTCAGAGTGAGAAGAATGGAAACCAATTCTAAATGTCCTGCAGCCTCCTGATTATAGATGTGGTGCACAACACACCGATAATCAAGACTCTACTAGACACGGTCTGTAGACACTTTCCGAGGACTAACTGCTCTGATACCACTTTTGTCATGACCCGACCCCGGGCCCGCGACTGGTGCCCTACCTGGGCACCCCTTACAGGTATACATCAGAGAATAGCAGCGGAACATACACAACTCATAAAAACACTTAGACATAATACATCAACAGGCTAGCCGATAAGGCCACCTTCCGTAAAACATACATAATAAAATAAACATCAGTCACAATTCTTTCTTTACAGCCCAAACCACTATACATGACTACAGACCTCTAAGAATATCAACAGTGGCGGGACAGGGCCCCGCCATACCCCTGAATGTACAACAACCGACAATACCAGGGATAAGCCTCCGGAGTAATGGAGCTTCTCAACAGCTGAATCAGTGATCCTAAAAGTGAGGATCAAGAACTCAGTATACTCTACTGCGGCAAAGCGGCCCGAAGGAGGTCAGTACAACATGTACCAAATATGTGAAACCGAAAGTACTGTAGTGAAATCATAAGTCTAAAATAAAACTGGAGACATGTATGATAACTCATATAACAGTACACTGTGTCTTACTAACAATTAGAGTAAACTAGAGTATACTTTACTGCATAAAAATAGGAGGCTCATGATCAAAGCAGGACCACCCGCCCACAGTATCATTAAGCAACCCTACTCCTGGGACTATTTCACCCGCAAGGGTCGTGTGGACCCGCATGAGGTATTCCTCGCATAGGCTGTATCCGCCCGCATAGGTCGTGTAGACCCGCATGAGGTATTCCTCGCATAGGACTGATCCGCCCCGCATGGGACTATTTCACCAGCATAAGCCCTTACGAACCCGCATGAGGTATTCCTCGCATCATGGGTAGCAAATCCACGGAATATGCAAATGCCACAAACCCGGGGAATGACCCCGTAATGAATAATATACCACTAGCACAAACCGGCTATCATACATAACATAAGCACTACCGGCTTATCATTTATAACAAAGCACTACCGGCTTATCATACTATATATAAGCAAGTTAAGAAATCCCCTAACTTCTTATTAGTCTTGTTCATATACACTCTCATTTTAGTTTACTTAAGGCACTAACATGTCTTTTATAAAAATCCGGGAATTTAACCCAAAGTACTACATACTTTCACTCTTTTAAAAAATGACTCTTTTTCATATAAAACTTCCAAGATACTAATAACCGTAGTATCAAGTCACAATTACTTTTCAAGACAAGTCACAATACCTTTAGAAATAAAATTAGGCTTCTAAATCAAGTGACTTCTTTCTTTTAAAACTTTAAGCAATTGGTGCCTTTAAATCAATTTGCCTTTCATTATTTCAAGTCATTTATCATACTTAAATTACTTAGAGTAAACCACTCTTTTTAACTTTCCATAAAGCTATTATAACCAACTTCCCATAAAGCCGTTATACTAGCTTTATACTTTAGAAACTTACATTCTTCTTTATAACCGAGAGACTTAAACTTTCCAAACAAAACAAGTGTCATATACTTTCAAAAATACTTTAAGTCTCTTAACATTTAGAAAGTAAGATATCCTTAATATTTTAAACAAGTGAGTTAATTCCCTAACTCAACCAACTTGGACATTCTTATAATAAGCCAAGGATATCAAAGTAACTAAATTACAAAATCTCGTGACGCTCACCGTACTATACATTTACAACTTATTCATGCTCAAGAGATAAGAAAGTTCCACATACCTCTTCGGTTTAATCCACTTGCTAAGTCCAATACGCCGTACGTAGTATGTCAACCTATAATGACCATAATACGTCTATTAACTTCTAGCTTCAAACGTAGAATGTTCCTGCAAAGTCACTAAATTCTACGGAAAATCGGACAGCACTTCCTTTGTTTCTACATACTTTGCCACCTTTTTCAAGGCCGAATTCAATAACCAAACACGCCACATTTAAGGCTCAACAGTGTAGTTAACAATAGGGGATTACACGCCTACAAGACGTGTAAAATTCCGCCCCACAATTTATAACAAACTAGTCCAACATATAATGTCATTCTCGGCCAAAGGTGTAACAACATAACAATCTTTCCAATTCCTTTTCAATTCAAGTTGTTTAGTATAACATGATATCAAGCCGCAATCGATTACAACTACTAAAATCCTCAAGTAGGTAAACATGCGACGATTCTAATTAACGATCAAATTGTAATTCAATTTCAAATGACTCAACATGTCATTTTCGGATTTGAGCTTCTAAATTTCCATAACACTTATCAATCTTCATAACACATATCACATGATCATTTCTAACTTATCATAACATGGAATCTTCAATTACAAAAGTAAGACGAAGATTATACCTCATTTAGCCCAAATATGATCCAAGATTACAAGTCGATCCTTAGCAACTTTAGCTCCTCTTTTTGACGTTCCAATACACTCCAAGCAACCCTTAGAAGCTTATGAAGAACTCCTCTTCAAGTTCCAACTTCAAAGTTGAAGAACTTCTTAGGTTTTCGCCTTGCGACTAATACGAAAACGCCACTTTTCCGGAATCTTTCTATTGAGAAAACCTTACAATACTCTTAGGAACCTTGGTTTAAAGTATGGGGATTATTGGACAACAAACGAAAAAAATTTCTTCTTGCTTCCCACTAAAGCCGAGAGCTCTAATGAAGTTCTTCAAGATTTTCTTTGAAAATTTTGCTAAGCGTGGAGCTTGTCTTGCACTAGTATACATATATAACATGATGGAGGGTCAAGATTAGTACAATTGTGTGGCTTGGATGAGTTTCACATCGATCTAGCCCAAGTGGCCCTTGGACTTAGTCAATATTGTCAAGCTTCAAGACTTTAGCAAGACTTGCTCATCTATTTAATGGTCAAATGACCCTTTTTCCCATGGTTCAATTCGTCCACTACCAATAAGGGGGGGGGGGGGGGTGACACGTGTCGCCCTCCCATTCGTCGCAATATTTCGTTTTCCGACAATTCCATATTTCCGATAATTTTACTAGTCTCAAATCTTAACACTTTTGAGTTCTTACGTACATTCTTAAAAATATATCATGGAAATTCCGGGGTGTAACACATAGTATTGTCTTGGGTTTTCTAAAATGGAAGATGTGAAAGTTCCTCAATTTTGAAAAGTATAAGTCACTTAGTTTCAAAGGTGTAAGTTACTTGATTTTGAAAGTATACTTGACTTGGTTTTAAAAGTGTAAACTTGATTTTCAAAGAGTAAGTGACTTGATGTTTCAAGGCTAGTGCCTTGGGGTTTATAAAAAAAAGGATGTACGGCGGACGTACATGGTGCTTTTGGGTTCAAGTCCTTAATATTACATGACATGATAGTGCCTTGAGTTTTTCTAAAATGATAGTTCATTCATTTTATTCTAATGAGAGTCAAAGATTATTTAACTTGCACATGGTTGCTTTGATAGTTATCTGTATATCTATTGGGACGGGTTGCATGATCCGCAACACTTATATATTTATTGGGACGAGTTGCACGATCCGCAATACTATTATATAATGGGACGGGTTGCACGATCCGCAACACTGATATATATATAAATGCATTTGATGAGTATATGGGCCGGCGTCCCATGATGTTGACATGATTCTCTGTTAGTTTAAAAGGTACAGTTGGCCCTGATTTTTATATGGCACGGTTTGATCTAGTATTTGATATTTATACTTGTCCCCTCGCTATTCTTTGGCCGCTTATGATTTTCATTATCAGACTTTATGCTTACATACTTAGTACCATGTCAGACCGACTTCTTAGGTGCTGCGTTCATGCCCGCAGGTTTAGGTACTCAGTTTGTTAATCCGTGTGCTTAGGATCTTTGCTCAGCTGTTGAGATAGCTCCATTGTCCCGGAGTCTAGTCTTTTGGTACATTTTTGCTATTACAGGCTTATGTACATTCAGGGGTACGACGGGGCCTTGTCCCGTCATAGTTACTGTTATACTCTTAGAGGTCTGTAGTCATGTGTGGGTTGGACATATGTACAGTTGTAATTATTTGGGTATTTTATATATACTGTGGCGGCCTTATCGGCTTGCCAGTTTTATCACGTGAGTTGTGTTGTTATTTGAGTTTTATTCGCTTCTGTTGGTTATATGGGAGGTACGGGTATAAGAGTGCCCAAGTCCCACCAGTCGCGGGCCCGGGGTTTGGGTCATGACAAAAGTGGTATCAGAGCAGTTAGTCCTCGGATTGTCTACAGACCGTGTCTAGTAGAGTCTTGGGTATGGGTATGTGTGCACCATACTTATACCCATGAGGCTACATGATATTTAGGATTGGTTTTCCTTCTTCTAACTCTGAGATCGTGCAGTAGAGCTGTGTCATTAGGATAATCCTCTCTAACATATTGTGGTGTTGCAGCTATGCTGTTATACCACGTATTTTCAGAGTATGTACGTAAGGACGTACGTAGAAAATTTGAACTTGAAGATTTGGCTTGGCCGATTTATTTTTGTGCACAACCCCCGGTTAGAGTCGTTTTTCGACGAAACGTTTTCACAGCTTTCGTAGGGAAAATTCCGCTATGTCATTTATATTTTTTGGATTTTTCCGAGAGACGAACGTGTTGGACCAACAAGAGGCGCCACTTGGCACCCTCTCATCAAAGGAGCGGCGTAAAGGGGGCCGAAAGTGCGGCCTTTGTGGTCAAGGGTTTGGAGGATATTTTGGGTGTTAGTTGGTTAGGGTGCCCTGGGCAAGATCTTGGCCCTACACTTGCCTTGCACTTGGCAAGATCTTGGCCATTGGTTGGCCTTGGCTTGTCCTATAAATACCTCTCTCCTTTGAAGACTTCTTCATCCAAATAATTTCCTAAGTCTAAAATTCCTCCTCCCTTGTTGTATAGTTCTCGCCCTCCCCTTGTGAGGCCTTAGCCGAGAGTCCCCACCCTTGGCGAGAGTTCCCCACAGTAGGCCGTGGTATACACCCCCTCTGTGGTCTTCAGCTGGGTACCCCTGCCTAGTTGTTTTCGTATAAATACCCCCTCTTGGTAGAAATACTCAAAAGTATTGTTATAATGCCCAAATTACCTTAGCCTTATACTTTGTAGTATTCTAAGGTTATACCTATACAAAAAGCCCAAAAATACTATTATTCTTTCCGTCAGTCACAATACCGAAACCCTAAGGAATATCTCCATAGTTAGTTGGAGTAATAAGTAGAAGTTGGTTAGAACTTCTAAGGGTTGTTTGAGCGGGCCTGAGCGCACTGAGTAGAGCTAAACCTTGCTCAGATCGACATTATAACTTGGATAATTATGGGCTTATCGAGGTAAATATTTTGTCCTCTATTGTAATTGGAAATTACATGATTGTTAGACTATATAGTTGAAGTATACTATATATAGAATCAACGTTGTTATCGGCAATGTCTTTTGACTTAAGCCCAATAATAAGAAACCTTTTCGAGAGAAGAGTATCGAATCGTATTTACATAGGACCGTATTATGAGACTTGTGTAGCTTTTCGTGAGTAGAATTGTACCCATTCGGGTTAGATGTATAACCCCCTCGGTTGGCTCGTAGCCTCGATAAAGGAGGAGATTTACGCTGCCATGGGAGGCTTCACGAATTTTCGGTAGAATGTTCTACGATGAGGTCTAAATGTTAATGTCACTTGTGGCCTTATAGGTTGAAGTACTACGTGTGGCGCGATCTACTTGGCTTAAGGAGTAGCCGACGGTTGGAAGTACTTGAGCGTTTTGCTATTAGTCGATACTGTCGCGAGGTATGTGAACCTCTTCCTATCTCTTCTAGCATGATATATGTGTGAACTATGTAGTACCAGAGACGCATACGTGCTAAATGTATTTGATTGTTTAAAACATAAAGTGTTATAACGGCTTTATGGGAAGTTGGTTATAATACTTTATGTTGGTAAGAAAATACTTGTGGTTTTTAAAAGGTAATCGATTTGAACTATAACCGCTTGTTATGTGTTAATAAAGAACTTGAAGTATTTCAAAAGATTTTTGAATCATTTCGAAAGAAGAAGTAATACTTGGTTTTGAAAACTTAAGAGTTAAACCACTTTATGGGAAGTTAGGTAATAGCGGCTTAAGAATGTTTTATCGATTTCGAAATCGAATGTATCGACAAACCATCATAGCGTTAATAAAAGGAAATGTTTTGACATTAAGTATTATTAAAACCAGAGAAACTCCCATCCGCATGTAAGCTAAGATGAGACAAAATGATATTTCCTAGATCATGGTCATTGTAATAAGATTGTTATAAACAAGAATATCCTACTCACATATAAGACTTATGTTTCTCGATTGTTTAAAAGAGAATTATATTCTTAAATGAATAAGACTATGAACTACGAAACCTTTCTAAAATAAGAAACGTGAACATTTGGAATTAGGCAAACTGGACGTTTGGATAATAATGTTGTTACTTGATTTTACAAAGATAAGTGTTTTGATTCACTTCAAAGGATAATCACTCTATTTTCATATACTACGTATTGTATGACTTTTGTGAAAGTAACGATCTTTTAAAAGTTAATGTTAAGTACTTTGGGGATAGAAACCCAACATGTTGACATATAGTAGAAAGTACCTTGTGTGTATAACTTGATTGTGTGGGTTTGTGATAGCCTTGTAATACCTTCGTGATGCTTTGATAAGTAATCATATTAGGACGCCGTGTGTTAGTATTCGTGATGTTTGTGTAAAGCGGGTTTTTCCTCGATTGTGCTTATGTTGTTTAAACGATAAACCGTTATGTTGGTATTATACCACTCACCGTGGTTTACGGGGTTAAGCCGCCTCCGACGCGGGGTAGACTCAGCGATGCAGGACCATGATTCGAGAATACCTCACGCGGGTCCCGGGCCTATCGCGAGCTACGAGAGTTCCGTGTTAGTGTGCGGCCTTTATGGTCATGCGGCTACGCGCTACGCGATCGCGAGTCCGGGGCGATGCCGGAGTAGCTACCGACGCGGGGTTATACCTCATGCGGGCCTACGAGGCCGCCTACGCGAGTCGCGGAGTTCCAGGCTGCTAGACGCGCACATTTGATATCATGCGGCGACACTTTGATCATGTGACGGTCTAGACAGATATCATGATACATTTTATGACCTTGTTAGTACTATGGGTGTTAGTAGTCGGTTATGCCTTCGTACTTACCCCGTACTGTTTTATTTGGACACAGGTGGGACCTGCTGTTCATGTGTATTCCTTGGTGCTTTTCTATCATCGATCACGGCAGCTGGCGAAGGTATTCCACGCATGATTGATGTTGTGGCGTGAGACCCATTGTTATATCGAGTGACGACTTCGAGGGCGTGAGTCCACGACTTGATATGATCGCTATTTATCAGGAATCGTAGTTTGGTTATCATACTTGTCTCTGCTTTATATAGACTACTATGATTTCATTTACGATTTTCGATTCACATACTCTGCACTGGCAGATCGACTCTCCTGGGGCCGCGTTCATGCCGCAGTAAAGGTACACCGCCGTTGATCCTCGCCTTAGTGGTCACATTCAGTCATTGAAGCTCTTCCTCCGAGGCTTATTCGTATAGTCCCCGTTGT
Source organism: Przewalskia tangutica (assembly GCA_029844215.1). Taxonomy (NCBI): domain Eukaryota; kingdom Viridiplantae; phylum Streptophyta; class Magnoliopsida; order Solanales; family Solanaceae; genus Przewalskia; species Przewalskia tangutica. Next base: position 116,111,963 of record CM056718.1, read on the forward strand.
CAGAAAGCTACATCTGTGGTATGACGGCCCCGCCCCGTCGTTGTCATATCATTCGTAGAGGTCTGTAGTACCGCGGGGTGGTTTATAAAAAGGATTAAACTGCTCGTGAAAGAGTTGTTGTTTCTATATATATGCCGAAAGGCAAGTTTTCACAGTTATTGTTTATACTTCGCTATTTTATGTTATTGATTTATGTTCCGCTGATTTTCTCGATGTATGACTATCGGGTGCCCGTTAGGCACGATCACGCCCGGTTCGGTCGTGACAAAAGTGGTATCGTGAGCGATTAATCCTCGGAAAGTGTCTACGCATCGTATCCAGTAGAGTCTTGATTATCGGTGTGTTGTGCACCACACCAATAATCGTGAGGCTATAGGATATTTAGGATTGGTTTCTATTCTTCTCACTCGAGATCGTGCCTTAGAGTGTTGTAAGTTGGACCTCTAACGTATTTCTTTCCTTACTGCTATGCCTCCGCGTAGGCAACCCGCCAGAGGCAAGGCGAGGAGCTGCGAGTAGAGTACAGAGGGTTACGTGGGCACAGGCCCAATCATCACCTGGGGTGGTGCTTCATTCGGGGAGTTTCACGACGTCACTAGCCCCAGCAGAGTTTAGCACGGCGCAGCCTCTGCGCGCCATGATATTTGAACCTTCGCCCAATGACCGGAACAGAGAATATAGATTTCGAGGCGACCGTTACTAACTATGGATTTGACTACCGGAGAGTATACCGATGTACCGCGAGTCTTGATGACTATCTAAGAGAGGTTGTGCAAGAGTAATTCTTCATTGGGCTTCGAGCATGGCACGTATGCGGGCTTACGCGCAGCAGCCGAAAACGTAGATCGACGGGTTAACGGCGACAAAGAGGCCGAGCAAGAAGGTCCTTTAGTAACTTTTGAGGCGAAGTCGCCTCACCACGGATTAGATTATGCACATCCACCGCAGCGAGGTCCTCCACGAATTTCGTGGACGCTCGGTGCACGCAGGAGTCGGGTCGAGCCCGCATCTTCCGGTTCACAGATGACGACGCCATCCCGGAATGTCGCCTTTTAGTCGGGTACTTGTCGCATGGCGACCGCCGTGGTCCGATGTCGAAAGAGTGTCCTTGTAGGAGGACTTAGCCTTCGTGATCGATGGGTAGTCGCCACCTTCCTTAGCTATCGCCTACGGCGTGTTTGATTAGAACGACTTAAGGGAGCGAGCAAGAGAGATGTGTTTATCCTTAACCTCTAGAGATTAGTACGTGATAAGGTGAGTATACCTTAAGCGCTATGTTCGATAGCGAGGTTAGTTGTGATTAGAAATTATGGTGGGTTAACCGAGTAAGATTTTGGGGATAGAGAAGGTGAGCCTTAGAGTGTTATACGTAGAGACCTTAGAGGTAAGGCCATCTCGAGTAAAAGATGTATTGTTTATGTTTGACACTTAAAGGAGTGCATAGTGCACGTGAGTTATGTTGTGGGATAAGTCCCGAGTAGTGTGGAATGAAAGTGGGTAGTTGAGCTAAGAAGACCGCCAGGTTTTCGTAACGTGATTAGTGAGTTTTCCTTCGGGAGCTAGCGCTTTGCGCGTTGCCGGGTTGAGGCCACGCCGCGGGTCAACCCGCTGCATGTTTGGTGGTAAGTCGGTTTGTGGTGGTCCCGCCTTGTGGTAGGTCACGAGGGTGTTAGGCCTGTGTTTAGTTAACCAAACAGACGAGTTCGTGGACGATTCGACCGATGAGTCGCCGGCGAGGTCACCGCCTGTCTTCTAGCAAAGACCGCTTACTCGGCGTTGATATATCGTAAAGGTTGTAAGGTCGCACGAGGTGCCTACCTTCACCTTATGTCGCATGTGGAGCCTGTGTTGCATACCGCTTTTCTCGGAGGTTTTACCGTGCAAGGTTAGGAACTCAAGTAAGTCTCAGACCACATTCGCCTCGCCGTTGTTGGATTTCGAGGATAGTTACGAGAATTGTTGTCTCCTATCAAGGAGTGTTTAAGCTACCATTTCATGTTCGGATGTCGCCTTATGAAGCCTTGTAGGGGCGGATGTGTAGTCACGGCCGATTGGTCTGATGTTGGCGGATTCAGATAGTTGGTTCAGCTTGTTCCACAGATCGCGGATAGAGTAAAGCTTGTCTAGAAGAGGTTCCGCGGCCGTAGAAATCGTGCGGATAATCGGCGACGACGCTTAGAGTTCAGGTTGACGGTCGGTCTTCTTGAAAGTACCACCCCGGGTTGGGTATGACGAGTTTTGGAATAGAGAGGGAACTTAGCCCGATTTACTTTGGGCCTTTGAGCTCATGTGAAGAATAGGCCAGGTTGCCTATATGTTAGCATTTGCCGTCCGACTTAGGAGGCAGTGCGTCTAGTCTTTCGTGTTATGTTCGAGAAGGAAATCGGAGATCCATCCAGAGTGTTCCCAGTTAATGATGACCCCATTTGGAGATAGTAACCCCGAGATTTGGGAACCAAGCGATTTAAATGGTAAGAGTTCGAGTGTACGACCTCGTGGATCGCATGCAAAGTACCATTTGTTAGGTCGCCGAGCGACACTAGAACCTCGCGCAAAGTGACAAAAGTGGTATCACGACGAGTAAGGAGAAGCGAGCATGTATCGGCAGAGATGTGACCATTTCTATTGTATGGAGAAAGTGCGAAGGAATTATATTTTAGACCCTGATGGGAGCGTTTGTGATGTTAGAGGTGTTTCTCGTGGACGTGGATGTAGTATTTTTGTGGCTACGTGGCAAGGTTTGTTTCGTAAGTATAGTAGTGAAGACTATATCGCGACGCTGGTTTTTTGAGACTTAGAAGGAACATTCGACGAATGTTTCTAAGCGAGGAGAATGTTATACCCGTATTTTCGCAGTATGCGTAAGGACGACGTAGAAAATTTGAACTTGAAGATTTGGCTTGGCCGATTTATTTTTGTGCACAACCCCTGCTAGAGTCGTTTTCGACGAAACGTTTTCACGCTTCGTAGGGAAAATTCCGGCTATGTCATTTATATTTTTTGCGGATTTTTCCGAGACGAAACGTGTTGGACCAACAAGAGGGCGCCACTTGGCACCCTCTCATCAGTGGAGTGGCGTAAAGGTGGCCGAAAGTGAGGCCTTGTGGTCGGGTTGGTAGGATATTTTGTGTGTTAGTTGGTTAGGTGCACTTGGCAAGATTCGCCCTACACTTGCCTTGCACTTGGCAAGATCTGGCCATTGGTTGGCCTCGCTTGTCCTATAAATACCCTCTCCCTTTGAAGACTTCTTCATCCAAATAATTTCCTAAGTCTAAACTTCCTCCCTCCCTTGTTGTATAGTTCTCCCCCTCCCCTCGTGAGGCCTTAGCCGAGAGTCCCCTCGTCCGAGTTCCCCTAGTGGGTAGGCCGAGGGTATACACCCCCTCAGTGGTGCTAGCCGTGGGTACCCCTAGCCTACTTGTTTTCGTATAAATACCCCTCTCGTAGAAATACTCTCAAAAGTATTGTTATAATGCCCAAATTACCTTAGCCGTATACCTTGTAGTATTCTAAGGTTATACCTATACAAAAAGCCCAGAAATACTATTATACTTTCCACCACAAAACCGAAACCTAAGGAAAATCTCCATAGTTAGTTGGAGTAATAAGTAGAAGTTGGTTAGAACTTCTAAGGGTTGTTTGGAGCGGGCCTGAGCGCACTGAGTAGAGCTAAACCTTGCTCGGGATCGACATTATAACTTGGATAATTATGGGCTTATCGAGGTAAATATTGTGTCCTCATTGTAATTGGAAATTACATGATTGTTAGACTATATAGTTGAAGTATACTATATATAGAATCGAACGTTGTTATCGGCAATGTCTTTTGACTTAAGCCCAATAATAAGAAACTTTTCGAGAGAAGAGCTTGAATCAGATTTACATAGGGTATTCAGACATGAGACTTGTGTAGCTTTTCGTGGAGTAGAATTGTACCCATTTGGGTTAGATGTATAACCCCTCGGTTGGCTCGTAGCCGCCTCGATAAAGGAGGAGATTTACGTTGTCATGTGCCGAATTTTCGTAGAATGTTCTACGATGAGGTCTAAATGTTAATAAGTCACTGTGGCCTTATAGGTCAAGTACTACGTGTGGCGCGATCTACTTGGCTTAAGGAGTAGCCAACGGTTGGAAGTACTTGAGCGTTTTGCTATTAGTCGATACTCGTCGCGAGGTATGTGAACCTCTTCCTATCTCTTCTAGCATGATACGTGTGAACTATGTAGTACGAGACGCATACGTGCTAAATGTATTTGATTGTTTAAAACATAAAGTGTTATAACGCTTTATGGGAAGTTGGTTATAACTTTATGTTGGTAAGAAAATACTGTGGTTTTTAAAAGGTAATCGATTTGAACTATAATCGCTTGTTATGTGTTAATAAAGAACTTGAAGTATTTCAAAAGATTTTTGAATCATTTCAAAGAAGAAGTAATACTTGGTTTTGAAAACTTAAGAGTTATACCACTTTATGGGAAGTTAGGTAATAACGCTTAAGAATGTTTTCTCGATTTCGAAATCGAACGTATCGACAAACCACTGCAGCGTTAATAAAAGGAAATGTTTTGACAGATTAAGTATTATTAAAACCAGTAGAAACTCCCATCTGCATAGAAGCTAAGATGAGACAAAATGATATTTCCTAGATCATGGCTGCTGTAATAAGATTGTTATAAACAAGAATATCCTACTCACATATAAGACTTATGTTTCTCAGATAGTTTAAAAGAGAATTATATTCTTAAATGAATAAGACTATGAACTACGAAACCTTTCTAAAATAAGAAACGTGAACATTTGGAATTAGGCAAACTTGGACGTTTGGATAATAATGTTGTTACTTGATTTTACAAAGATAAGTGTTTTGATTCACTTCAAAGGATAATCACTCTATTTTCATATACTACGTGTATTGTATGACTTTTGTGAAAGTAACGTATCTTTTAAAAAGTTAATGTAAGAAGTACTTTGGGGATAGAAACCCGAACATGTTGACATATAGTAGAAAGTACCTTGTGTGTATAACTTGATTGTGTGGGTTTGTGATAGCCTTGTAATACCTTCGTGATGCTTTGATAAGTAATCATATTAGGATGCTGCGTGTGTTAGTATTCTGTGATGTTTGTGTAAAGGGGTTTTTCCTTGATTGTGCTTATGTTGTTTAAACGATAAACTGTTATGTTGGTATTATACCACTCACCGTGTTTCCGGGGGTTAAGCTGCCCTCCGATGCGGGGTAGACTCAGCGATCCAGGACCATGATTCGAGAATACCTCACGCGGGTCCCGGGCCTAGCGCGAGCTACGAGTTCCAGTTAGCGGCCTTTATGGTCACGCGATACGCGTGGCTACGCGGATCGCGAGTCCGTGACGCCGGGAGTAGCTACCGACGCGGGTTATACCTCACGCGCCTACGACGCCTACGCGGAGTCGCGGAGTTCGAGGCTAGACGCGCACATTTGATATCATGCGCGAGCGACCGGCTTTGATCATGTGACGGCTAGACAGATATCATGATACATTTTATGACCTTGTTAGTACCGCGGGTGTTAGTAGTCGGTTATGCCTTCGCATTTACCCCGCATCGCTTTATTTGGACACAGTGGACTCTTTGCTCATGTGTATTCCTTGGTGCTTTTCTATCATCGATCGCGGTGAGGAAGGTATTCCACGGGCATGATTGATGTTGTGGCGTGAGACCCATTGTTATATTGGAGTGATGACTTCGAGGCGTGAGTCCCCGACTTGATATGATCGCTATTTATCAGGAATCGTAGTTTGGTTATCATTCTTGTCTCCCGCTTTATATAGACTACTATGATTTCATTTACGATTTTCAGCCACATACTCGCACTGTACATCGACCTCCTTCGGGCCGCGTTCATGCCGCAGTAAAGGTACACCGCCGTTGATCCTCGCCTTGGTCACAGCCAGTCATTGAAGCTGTTCCTCCGAGGCTTATTCGTATAGTCCTCGTTGTAGGTGCTACATTCGTGGTATGACGTGGCCCCGCCCCATCGTTGTTGTCATATCATTCGTAGAGGTCTGTAATCTTGCAAGGCGTGATTTATAAAAAGGATTAAACCGTCGTTGAGTTGAAAGAGTTGTTGTTTCTATATATATGCCGAAAGGCAAGTTTTCTGTGTTATTGTTTATACTTCCGTTATTTTATGTTATTGATTTATGTTCCGCTGATTTTCTCTGATGTATGACTACTGGGGTGCCCGGGGTAAGGCACCAATCACGGGCCCGGGTTCGGGTCGTGACATATGCCTCCAAAAAAGGCAATAGTGGCCCAGAAATGATTATATGCACTTCGTATCCAGGTTGGTAAAAATTGTTGTATAGCTGGTATGATGATGATGTGTATCTATCCGAATGTATTTATTTGGGGCCATATGTGTGTGTTGTCTGAAGTAATTACGAGTCATTATGAGCTGGTTGAGCTTTAATAATTACTTGGAAGGTATGAAGCAATTTAGTGAATCCACACCTAGGCATAATATATGTGATACTTTGGGAAGTTTAGGAGGTGATGAGTTGTTTAAGAGATGGACGAACTTTTAAGAGATCATGGTTAATTAATTTGATGGCATACCATGTTGTTAGATTAAGTTATGTTGAATGCTTAAGTGATATGTGCGAATAATATTGGTATGGAGTAAATAGGGTTTTTATGGTTAAGACAACATGATTTTGAGATTATGAGAAGCTACATTACCCGTATGCGGGGACTGATAATGTAAGCTTGAGACATGGAATAATTGAGAACCTTAGAATATTGATAACCGTTGACACCTTAGATATACAATGCCTTCTTGAGTAAAAGACTTTACGGTTAATCTTGCTTAAAGTACATGGTATGTATGAAGTGTATTAGTTGTGATTATTCTGTGGTTTGTGTGAAATGAATATGAGTATATGATCTAAGAAGATTACTAGGCCTTCATGAATGGAGTATTTTACCTCTATTTGAAATTAAATACACAATATGACAAGTGTGTTGGGTTCCAATTGTTTACCAAGTTGTTAGAATGTGACGTAAAGGTATAAGAGGTTAGTTTGGTGTGGCAACCATGGCCACAGTATTTCGATGTATCCCAAGTTAATACACAAAATAAGATAAGTACAAGTGTTACCGAGGAAAAACAGAAGACATTATTGGAAGGTTAGGTAGGTTATGAAAATCACATGTCTTAAGGTGACACTTGATGATTAGAATTATAAAGGAAACTGCAATAAGACCTTTAAAAGGTGACTTTGATTACACGGGAATATTATGAAAGGGAGATAAGCCCTCTTCCTCGCGTAAAGGGCGATATCGTGTATTATTAAGAATTTCAAGTATCAAGGCTAGTAAGCTAAGGTATGCTATAGATATTGGACTGGTGAGATCCTCGGCTTCGGCTACGTTGTGCGATATCTACACTTGTACATAATCTTGGAAAAATAGTGTGTTGAAGGTAATTGAGGACAATACTATGGAATGATCGAATAAGTGTTGTAAGAATATGAAGCAGTTAATAAGTATGAATGGAACCGTATGATCGGGTATCGAGGTAGAAATACTTGGTGTAATAATAAATAGAATGAAGGAATATGACAATAATGATGAAGGTGAATGAAACTCTAATTATGTGGGTTTCACAAGGTATGATTACTCTGGGACAGTGTAAGGACCAATAATAGAGTAATGGGTTACTACTTAACGAGATCAAGGAAATCTTTTCTGCATTAATAGAAAGTCTTAGCCATGAGACAAGTGAAATAATTGAAATCTGAGTATATGACCAAGTTGGGATGTAGTAACGCCAAGGATGTGAAACAGAAGCGATATTTTAGTATATGTATGTGTACCAAAATATCTTGGAATTATGAAAAGTACGACAAGTAAGAAAAGGAATGAACAAGTGTTAAAATAGTTGAAGTTGTTTTAATTACGAATAGTGAGAGGTCGTGATGATACACACACTCTAGACTCGACGGCTCCAGTTCTGACCCTTCCTGAGGGATTAGAGGGTTATGTTGTGTATTGTGATGCTTTGGGTGTTAGGCTAGGTTGTGTGTTGATGCAGCATGGTAAGGTCATAGCTTACGCGTCCCGACAGCTCAGGAAGCATGAGAGGAACTACCCTACTCATGATTTGGAGTTAACGGAAGTTATACATGCTTTGAAGATATGGAGACACTATCTAATGGGGTTCATGTTGACATTTATACAGATCACAAGAGTCTCAATATATCTTCAGACAGAAGGAGCTGAACTTACGACAGCGACAGTGGTTAGAGTTACTGAAAGATTATGATGTTGATATTCTATACCACCCAGGGAAAGCCAATATGGTTGCAGATGTTCTTAGTCATAGATCTATGGGTAGCCTGATAGATGTACAACCAGACAGAAGGGAAATGGTTCGTGAGATACATCAGCTAGCGAGCCTTGGGATCCGGTTGGTTGATTCCGGCGATGGAGTTCGGCTTGAGAGGTTGCCAGTCTTCCATCGTGGAAGAGGTAAAGGGCACCAGATGAGGATCCTGCTCGCACGCAGATAGACGCAGCTTCCCAAGGAGAAGACTCTATTTGAGGTTGCACCCGATGGGGTTCTACGGTACGAAGGCAGGCTGTGTGTGTCTGATGTTGCAGGGCTACGGCAGCAGGTTATGGGAGAGGCACACAGTGCTCGGTATTCTATTCATCCGGGGTCAACAAAGATGTATCATGACCTTAGATGCGTGTATTGGTGGGATGACCTGAAAAGGGACGTAGCAGGGTTTATTGCTCAATGTCTGAATTATCAGCAGGTCAAGGTGGAGCACCAGAAGCCTGGTGGGTTATTACAGGCGATAGAAATCTCAACTTGGAAGTGGGAGGTGCTTAATATGGATTTTGTTAGAGGATTGCCTCGTACTCAGCGGAAGTGTGACTCCATTTGGATTATTGTGGATAGGCTAATGAAATCAGCCCATTTTCTTCCGGTCATGACTACTTACTCGGCTGAGGACTATGCTAGGTTATATATCAGGGAGATTGTGAGAATGCACGGGGTTCCTACATCTATTATATCCGACAGAGGGGCTCAGTTTACATCTAACTTCTGGAGGTCATTCCAGAAGGGATTGGGGACACAGGTGAGTCTCAATACAGCATTCCATCCTCAGACCGATGGGCAGACAGAATGTACTATTCAGACACTTGAGGATATGTTGAGAGCCTGTGTTATCAATTTCAGGGGTAGTTGGGAAGATCATTGCCACTCGTTGAGTTTGCGTATAACAATAGCTACCATTCGAGTATTCAGATGGCCCCGTATGAGGCCTTATATGGGAGGAAGTGCAGGCCACCTATTGGGTAGTTCGATGTGGGCGGGACTAAGTTACTCGGCTCAGACATGATTCAGCATGCTGTGGATAAGGTTAAGCTTATCCAGGAGAGATTATTAGCAGCACCGAGTCGACATAAGTTGTTTGCTGATAATCAACGTCGACACTTAGAGTTTCAGCTTGATGTTTGGGTATTCTTGAAGGTATCACCCATGAATAGTGTGATGGGGTTTGGTAAGAAGGGGACGCTCAGCCCGAGGTACATTGGGACTCACCAGATTATTCGTAGAGTAGGCAAGGTTGCCTATGAGTTGGATCTACCAGTAGATTTGGAGGCGGTACATCCGGTCTTCCACGTATCGATGCTACGCAAGTGTATTGGTGATCCATCCAGAGTCTTCCCCATTGATGATGTCCAGGTGACAAATGTGTTGGATTATGAGGAGACTCCCATAGCCATACTTGATCGCCAGGTTAGACGGTTGCGGACTAAGGATGTGGTTTCCGTCAAGGTATTGTGGCGGAATGATAATAGGGAAGAGATGACGTGGGAAGCGGAAGATGAGGATGAGGAAGTATCCTCACTTATTCCCGGTGCCTACAGGTAATTCCAATCCCTACTTGACTATTTTGATTTATTAATGAGACTGTGTGTTGTATTATTGTTATACCCCGTATTTCCAGAGTATGTACGTGAGGACGTACGTACAAAGTTTAAGCCTTAATTAGGAAAAGGGAGAAATAGTGAACTTTCAACGGAAAATATTCTAACTCATAAGGAAATTACTACATTACATTTAAATTTTTTGCGGATTTTTTCCGAGAGATAAAATATTTTGGACCAACGAGAGGGCGACATGTGTCACCCTCAAGTGGATGGTTTGGTGAGGGATTTCTTGGCACGTTTTTTGTGAGTAAAATGCCATAAACCTTTGGTCAATGTTTGGTTAGTTATTTGTGTGGTAGATGGATAAGGTGGGACCCACACACACTTGTCCAAATCTCCACCATCCACTTGCTTTGATCTTGGCCATTGAAGGTTCTATAAATACCCCTCAAGTGCAAGACTAAATCTTCATCCCTTAAACAATTTCCAAGTCTCAAAATCCCTCTCCCCCTCTTGAAAGCTCTCGTCCAAACTCCTCCCCATGTGAAGCTCTACCAAACACGACCCCCTTCCTAGTTGTTCTTGTTGAAATACCCCCCCCCCCTCCTGGTTGAAAAATATTCTCCAAGTATTGTTATTATTTCAAAATACCTTAGCCCAAATCCCTTGTAGTATTCCAAAGTTACCTCTATACTAAAAGCCCGGAAAATACTACTATACTTCCTTTAGTCACTAAACGAAACCCTAGGGAAAATCTTCATAGTTGGTTGAAGTATTAAGTAGAAGTTGTGTAGAACTTCTAAGGGTTTCTTGGAGCAAATTGGAGCGTATATAATAGGAGCTAAACGTTGTTCAGATCGACATTTTAACTTGGATAATTTTGGGCTTATCGAGGTAAATAATCTTGTTCTTCTATTGTAATTGGAAATTACATATAATAGTAGTTTAGATTTGAGTAGAAGATACTAGAAGGATATTAAAGAAGAGAATTGAATCAGAATTACATAGGACTTGTATTTACTGAGACTTGTAGCATTGTGAGACAAATTGTACACGTCCAGGTTAGACGTGTAATCCCCGGGAGTTGTTGTCCCGGTAGCGGCCCGAGTAGGAGGAGATTTATGTGGTTACGTGGGGAGGTGCCGCGAATTTTCTATAGAATATTCTACGAAGAGATCTATGAGTTGATAGACGCTTTATGACCATTATAGGTGGAAGTACTACGAGTAGCGTATTCTACTTGGGTGGAAAAGGCTAGCGCGTTGTAGTACTTGGATCATTTTGCTAATTGTCGATAATCGTCGCGAGGTATGTGAACCTCTTCCTATCCTTTCTAGCATGATGTTTTGTAAACTGTAGTACGGTGAGACGATACGTGTGCTAAATGAATTTGGTTGGTTTAAAACATAAGGTGTTATAATAGCTTTATGGGAAGTTACTTATAACGACTTTATGTAGGTAAAAGAATGGTTTATTGATTTTAGAAGTTAAGAGACTTGATCTTGAAAGATAAGAGACTTGACTTAATTGACTTGATATGAATTTTGTTAAAAAGTTGTAAAACCTCATTCGCGAGTAATGAGTACTTGGTTTTTAAAGAATAATGTTTTACTGATTTCGGAAATGAGAATAATTATCGAACAAATAACTGCAGCGTTAATAAAGGAAAATGTATTGACTAATTAATTATATTAAAACCAGTAGAAACCTCCATCTGCATAGAAGCTAAGATAAGACAAAATTGTATTACATTTTCTAGATCATGACTGCTTTAATAATTTTGTTATAAACAAGAATAACTACTCACACATAAGGTATATGCTACTCAATTGTTTTAAAAAGAGATTGCGTTATTTGATTAAGACTATGAACTATGAAATCTTTCGGAAGTAAAAGACTTGAGTATATTTTAATTAGGCAACTTGAACTTTTGGAAAATAATGTTGTTACTTGATTTTAAAAAAGGAAAGTGTTTGTGATTTAAAAGAAAAGTATGGTATTATCTTAATCTGTCTTAAAAGAGTGTTTAAATGTTATGGCCGATTCTATACCGAGTCCATGGGATGGACCGGGAATGTATTCCACCCGATTCTATACCGAGTCCATGGGATGGACCGGGAATGTATTCCACCCGATTCTATACCGAGTCCATGGGATGGACCGGGAATGTATTCCACCCGATTCTATACCGAGTCCATGAGATGGACCGTGAATGTATTCCAGCCGATTCTATACCGAGTCCATGTGATGGACCGGGAATGTATTCCACCCAATTCTATACCGAGTCCATGGGATGGACCGGGAATGTATTCCACCCGATTCTATACCGAGTCCATGGGATGGACCGAATGTATTCCACACGATTCTATACCGAGTCCACGGATGGACCAGGAATGTATTCCACACGATTTGGCACCGAGTCCACGAGATGGGCCGAATGTATTCCATACGATCCGACACCGAGTCCATGAGACGGGCCGAGACATGTTATACGATCACACGATTTATACCTAGATCACGGCAGCTGGCGGCGAGTTCCACGGGCATGAGGATGACTTTGAGGCGTGAGTCCACGACTTGACATGATCGCTTTATGTTGTGGAATCGTAGTTTTGTTATCATACATGTCTCCTATTTTATTTTAGATCGTTATGATTTCGCTTCTGATTTCCAGCCACATACTTGGTACTGCCAGATCGACTCATTCGGGCCGCTCATGCCGCAGTAGAGGTACATCGGTTGTTGATCCTCGCCATGTGATCACGCCAACAGATTGGGAAGCTCCGCTTCTCCGAGGCTTATCTTTTGTATGTTTTCTGAGTTGTAGGTTCTTGTACATTCGGGGTATGGCGGGCCCCGTCCCGCCATAGTTGTTACATTCTTAGGTCCGTAGTATCGCTGCAAGTGTGGTCAGAAAGGATGTAACGCCAATTTCTCAGATATATGCAAGCGCAACCGCTTGCTGGCCTGCTTTATTATCATATCTCTTGTTTCATATCTCGTATGTTTTATTTCCGCTGGTTTTTCTCTCGATGTTGTATCACTAGGGTTCCCGGTAGGCACGATCCACGCCCGGATCGGTCGTGACAAAAGTGGTATCGGAGCGCTTAATCCTGAAAGTGTCTACGCGCATGTCTAGTAGAGTCTTGATTATCGATGTTGTGCACCACATCTATAATCGTGAGGATGCAGACATTTAGGATTGGTTTCCATTCTTCTCATTCCGAGATCGTGCCTTAGAGCCGTGTTATAAGTTGGACCCTCCGACGATTTCGCTTTTACCGCTATGCCTCCGCGCACGCAACCCGCCCAGATGGGCAAGGCAACGAGGAGCTGCTAGTAGGATACAGAGGAGTACGAGGGCGCAGGCCTGGTCATTACCTGAGATAGTGCTTCAGACGGCGAGTTTTGCGACGCCGCCAAATTTCAAAGAAGCTAGAGTCGCAGAAGCTGCCGAGACCACAAGACTGAGCCTCCACCCCACACCGGAGCAGGAGTTGGGGTACAAAGAGATGGCCCGCCATCGCTAGGATCGTGGCCGCATACGAGGATAGGCCGATGCAGCAGCCTGGCCCAGTAGTACCCATGGTTCACCCGAGATCGGATAGTTTGAGGCTACAGGACTTTCTGAGTTGTAGCCCGCCAGAGTTCTACGGGTCGAGGCCTGAGGATGATCCGCAGGAGTTCATCCGACAGTTACAGCGGATCATGAGAGTGATCAAGGCTTCGGAGACCGAGTCGGTGGTCTTAGGTTCGCATCGGCTGCGTGATACCGCAATGATCGTTTGATTCGCGAGCCGTCCCGGGAGAGTATGCACTTCCACCGTATGGGACGAGTTCTCGTGGCATTTCTTGCACATTTCTTGCCTCCACGATGAAGGGCTCGCCGACATATTTTTGACGCTGAGGCGCATCGCGCACGGTTCAGAATACAATGTGAGTTTGACTCATTAGCTCGACGCCCCCGCATTAGTAGCCGACATGGAGGACGAGTGCACCGCTACATCACCGGCTCGATGACGACTTGGCAGAGGCTTGTTCGGGTGTAGCTCTTCAGTCGGGCATGGACATTGCCCGCATGCAGGCTTATGCACTTGGATGTGAGGAGCGGATGGGTCGACGGAATGACCGAGATCAGCAGAAGAGGGCCAGGACAACAGGGTCCTTTGGTAACTTTCGAGGCGGACCGCCAAGAAGAAAGTTAGTTATGTACCTCCGCCAAGACAGAGTGGTCCTCCGCGCCTTCGTGGACGTTCGGTATTCGAGCCTGGTCGAGCTCCGTGGCTTCCAGTTTACGATATACGGGTTCTAGCGGCAGATTCATGTCCCTCAGTGCACGATGCGTGGCGTGCGCCATCCCGGAATGTCGTCTTTATCGTGCTTGTTTCACTGCGCGCCGTGGCCATGTGACGAGATCGTGGCTTATAGGAGGTACAGCAGAATGACGCAGCCCGCCGGTCAAGTGTGTTCATCGCTTCTACGCTATGCGCTGCAGTCACAGCCTATGATTAGAGTGAAGCGGTAGATACAGGTATATCCTTAACCCTCTAGAGATTTGTATGCGTGATATGATGATCTTATTATTGTGTGCTATGTACGAATAGCATTGTGTTGATTGTGATTAGAAAACATGGTTGGTTAAAAGGGTAAGATTGGGGACAGGGAAATTGTGAGCCTTGGAATATTATACGTGGAGACCTTAGAGGCGAGGCCATCTTGGGTAAAAGATTTATTTTATGCTTGACCTTTATCGGAGTGCATAGTATACGTGCGATATATTTGTGTGATAAGTCCCTAAGTAGTGGAAAATGAAAGAGGGTAGTTGAGCTAAGAATGACCACTAGGTGTTCGTGACTTGATTAGTGAGATTGTTCCGGATCGGGGAACAAGAGCTTGGCGCGATAAATGGGTCGGGTTGAGGCCAGATTGCGGGTCAACCCGCAACCCGGTTTGATGTAATGAAATTTGTGGTGGTCCCGCTATGTGATAGGATCACGAGGGTGTTAGGCCCAAGTTTAGTTAACCATCGTACGAGTTCGTGGATGCGTTCGACCAGTAGTCGGGCCGATGAGGTCAGCCCATCTTGTCTTTCAGTCAGGACTGTTTACTCGACGGAGGGTTATGCGAGATGTTGTATATCAGGAAGGTTGTAAGGCTGCACGGGGTTCCTACTTTTACTTTATGATGGGCGCGAGCCCGGTTTACGCTATTTCTTTTTCTCGGAGGTTTTACCAAAGGGGTTAGGAACTCAGTGAGTCTCGTGATTGCATTCACCGGCCGGCTGACAAACAACGCGCTTACCCAGATATTTAAGGATAGGTTACGAGCCGGTGTTTTGATTTCAGGGGTAGCTGTGAGGATTAATTGCCTCTTGTTGAGCGAGTATTATAATAGCTACCATTTCAGTATTCGGATATCGCCTTATGAAGCCATGTATGGGCGGAAGTGTAGGTTGCCGGTCGATTGGTTCGATGTTGGCAAGGTTCAGATAGTTGGTCCGTACTTGATCCAGCAGGATGTGGATATGTTCAGAAAAGTATCGGAGATCCATCCAGAGTGTTCCCAGTTAATGATGACCAAGTTGGAGGTAGTAACCCCGAGATTTTGGAAAGTGAAGCAATAACAGAAGGGTGGTAAGTTTATTTAGGAAGTGTTCGAGTGTACGAGGAAGGTACGACGAGTAAGAGAATAGAAGTGATCATTACTTTTGTGAAGTAAAGGTGCGAAGGGAATATCTTTTAGACCTTGGGTGGGAGCTTTTGTAATGCTAGAGGTGATTCCTCGTGGACTTGGATTAAGTATTTGCGCGAGTGTTATTTTGTGGCCAGGTGTGGCATTGTCAACTTGTTTAAGTTAAGAGGAACTTTATCGTTATCCGTCTTGAGAAGGAACATTCGGGACGAATGTTTCTACGAGGAGAATGTTATACCTCAGATTTCCGCAGTATGCGTGAGGACGACGCATAAAAGTTTAAGCCTTAATTAGGAAAAGGGAGAAATAGTGAACTTTCAACGGAAAATATTCGGAACCTTGCGAAGGAAATTACGGTTACTACATTTAAATTTTTTGCGGATTTTTTCCGAGAGATAAAATATTTTGGACCAACGGTAGGCGATACGTGTCACCCTGCCGGACGGTTTGGTGAGGGATTTCTTGGCACGTTTTTTGTGAGTAAAGTGCCATAAACCTTTGGTCAATGTTTGGTTAGATATTTGTGTGGTAGATGGATAAGGTGGGACCCACACACACTTGTCCAAATCTCCACCATCCACTTGCTTTGATCTTGGCCATCAAGGTTCTATAAATACCCTCAAGTGCAAGACTAAATCTTCATCCCTTAAACATTTTCCAAGTCTCAAAATCCTCTCCTCTTGAAAGCTCTCGTCCAAACTCCCTCCCTTTGTAAAGCCCTCGCCAAACACCCCCTTCCTAGTTGTTCTTGTCGAAATACCCTGGTTGAAAAATATTCTCCAAGTATTGTTATTATTCCAAAATACCTTAGCCCAAATCCCTTGTAGTATTCCAAAGTTATTGTTACACCCCGTAAGTCCAGGACATGTATAAGAGAATGTACGAAAGGAAACAAGACTTGGAAATTAGTACGAAAGGAAGAATTGTTTTTCCGATGGAAAATCTTCCGGACGACGGAAAGGAAAAATGCTCGTTGTTGAGAATTGGATTCTCAAAAGACAATATTTGTAAAGTATGGAACTTATTAACACTATGGAAATTTATTTTTACGGATTTGGTCACGTGGGGCCCACCCGAGGAATTTTACATTTTTGTGGGGCCCACGAGGGTTACGGAATTTTATGGACGAATGAGAGGGCGATATGTGGCACTCCTTCCACATGGCTTGGTCGAAATTGTGTAAGGGCAAAATGGTCATTGACCATGGTAGAAGATAAGTCTTCCAAAGCTTGATATTGTTGACAAGTCAACTTGTCCACCTAGGCTTGATCCAAGTGAAACTCATCCTAACCTCACATTTGTTTAAGTCTAAGCCCTCCATTGTGTTTTATAAGGTTACTACTAGTGCAAGACTAGCTCATTTACACTTAGAAAAATTAGAGATCATTTGTGCCAAGAAAGAGGCTCTGCTGGCTATGTTGCTCACAAGAAATTTTGTAGTTTTGATCCATTAGCCACAAGACTTTAACCCAATGTCCCCAAGGGTATTGTAAGGTTATCTCAATAGAATGATTTCGGAAAAAACGCATTTTTACGTTAGTCGCAAGGCGGAAACTAAGGGAGTTCTTCAACTTTGAAGTTGGAACTTGAAGATGGGTTCTTCATAGGCCTCTAAGAAGTGCTTGGAGCGGATTGGAACCTAGGGAAAGGAGCTAAGAATTGCTAAGGCGCGACTTTGGAATCTTGGAAATATTAAGGGCTTATAAAGGTATATTCTTGTCGTTTTAGCAATTAAGGTTTACTTATCATTGTAGCTATGGTTATTAGCAAGCATGAGTTATATAGTATGAAGTTTGATAAGTATTTTGACTATTGGAACCCTAATCCGAAATCTAGCATGTTTAGCTTTAAGATT
Organism: Przewalskia tangutica; assembly: GCA_029844215.1. Lineage (NCBI taxonomy): Eukaryota > Viridiplantae > Streptophyta > Magnoliopsida > Solanales > Solanaceae > Przewalskia > Przewalskia tangutica. Next base: position 116,129,436 of record CM056718.1, read on the forward strand.
TCAATTCAAGTCGATTATTAGTTAAGTCGTCACATGTTGTATAAAGAAGGAAATTGTAGTTGTTGAAGTTGTTTATGACTAAATAACATGTTGACCTAAGAACTTGGAATTGGAAAAGGATTGGAAAAGACGTAGTGTTGTTGGTTATATGTTGGCCGAGAATGGCTAGTGAAGTATTAAACTATTTGGTATGAATTGTGGGGCGAAATTTTACACGTATTGTAAGGCGTGTAATCCCCTTTGTTTGGTTGTTGTTTTGAGCCTTAAATGTGGCTTGTTGATTATTGTATTCGGCCTTGAAAAAGGTGGCAAAGTGAGTAGAAACAAAGGAAGTGCTGCCCAATTTTCCGTAGAATTAGAGACCGTATACTTAGTATTATTCTACGTTAGAGACTAGAAGTTGATAGTATTGTTGTGACCATTATAGGTTGACACTTCACGCACGCGATTCGCTTAGCTTGTGGATTTAGCCGAAAAGGTATGTGAACTATCTCCTCTTCTAGCATGATTCCTTAAGATAAAGAAAGTACGTCAAACTCCTTAAATGATCCATTCCTTGGTTGTATTTGAATTGCCTAAAGTAGAATTTGTTCTATGTACTTCCTCTGATTGTACTTTGATGTTTAAATTGTAAGTTGTATAATCCATTGCCTTAGTGAAGTTGGATTCTTAAAAGTGAAAGTATTTTACTTAAAGTACATAGAGTCTTAAAAAGGAAGTGGTTTCCAAATCTTTTGGGCTAGTGCCTTAGTCCCAAAATCCTAAAGGTCATTATAATGACTTTAGGGGAGTCAAATGAGTGATTTACTTAATTGTTTTAAAAGAGGAGAAATGACATGATTTAAGAGAAGTAACTTGTTTTAAAGGAGTAAGTTACTTGAGGTTTAAAAGTAGAAGAAACTTGTTTTCTTTATATTAAGAGACTTGAAGTGTTTTGAAAGTTAAGAACTTGATTTGTAAGTATGTGATACTTGGTTTTAATAGTATAAGTCTCTTGGTTATAAAAGGAATGGATATGTCTAAAACCATAAAGGGTTATAACGGCTTTATGGGAAGTTGGTTATAACGGCTTTATGGAAGGTTTAGAAAGTTGTCTATTTTGATTAATCGGCATAAGTTGCCTATTTTGTGAAAATTTGAAGTTACTTGGTTTCAAGCTTCGAAATGAGTTTCAAAAAGTATAGTAACTTACTTTGAAGAATAGACACGCCTTGATACTACGGGTGTTAGTATCTTGGGATTTTACATAAAAAGGAGTCTTTTGAAAAGAATGTACGTACGTAGTACTTTGGCTTGATAAATTGAGAATTTGTCTAAGTGTGCCTTGATAAGTACTTTGGCTTGTTAATTGAGAATTATTCTATTTGTGCCTTGATAAGTACTTTGGCTTGATAAATTGAGAATTTGTCTAAGTGTGCCTTGATAAGTACTTTGACTTGTTAATTGAGAATTATTCTATTTGTGCCTTGATAAGTACCTTGGCCTGATTAATTGAGAATTATTCTATGTGTGCCTTGATAAGTATTTTGGCTTGTTTAGTTGAGAACTGCCTATGTGTGCTGGAAATAGCCGGTTGTGTGCTATTGGTATATCAGTCGTTTCGGGGTCATTCCCCGGGTTTGTGGCATTTGCATATTCCATGCAATTGCTACCCACGATGTGAAGAATACCTCATGCGGGTCCGTAAGGACTTATGCGGGTGAAATAGTCCCATGCGGGCGTGTCCAGCCTATGCGAGGAATACCTCATGCGAGTCCGTAAGGGCTTATGCGGGTGAAATAGTCTCATGCGAGGAATACCTCATGCGGGTCCACGCAGCCTATGCGGGTGAAATAGTCCCAGGAGTAGGATGGTTAAATGATACTGCGGGCGGATGGTCCTGTTTTGATCATGAGCTTCCTATTTTATATTGTAAAGATACTACTGTTTACTCTCATTGTTAGTAAGGCACAATGTGTTGTAATTTGATTATCATATATGTCCCCGGATTTGGTTGTTTTACCCTATGGTCATGCTTTTACGATGTGGGATTCCGGGGCATGAGACCACGAGGCATTTAGGACACAGGTGGGACTTGGTATTCATGTGTCCTTATTGGTGTTATTACATCATGGACTGCCGGCAGTGAGGAAGGATTCCACGGGCATGATTGATATTATGGGCGTGAGACCCATAGTTATATTTGAGTAGTGACTTTGAGGGCCTGCGTCCCTGACTTGATATGATCGCTTATGTGTTATCGTAGGTTGGCTATCGACATGTCTCTGCTTTGTTTAGATCGTTATGATTTTATTACGCATTTCATCGCTCACATACTTGGTACATTCTTCAGACCTCGACCCGGGGCCGTTCATGCCGCAGTTTAGGTACGTTGTTTGGTGATCGGCAGTGTAGGACCGCCGTAGTTTTGGATAGCTCCTTCGCTCGGAGTTATCTTTTTGGTATAAGTTCTTTCAAGATGTGCTTTTGTACGCATGGGTACGCGGCCTTGTCCCGTCATAGTTCAGTATAACTCTTAGAGGTCTGTATTCATATGTGGGATTGGACTCATGTACAGTGTAGTGTCTTTTATTATGTATATTATATGGCAGCCATTTAGGCTTTGCCCTTGCACGTACGTTGGTTTTAAAAAAAAAAAAGAGGAGTGTTATAAATTCCGCAGTTTACTTGTGTTGTTAAGGTAGAAGGGTGCCCAGATAGGGCACCAGTCACGGGCCCGGGGTTCGGGGCGTGACAGAGTGGTATCAGAGCAGTCAGTCCTCGGAATGTCTACAGACCGTGTCTAGTAGAGTCTTGATTATCGGTGTGTTGCGCGCCACACCCATAAACAGGAGGCTACATGACATTTAGAGTTGGTTTCTATTCTTCTCACTCCAAGATCGTACATGTAGCCGTGTTAGTAAGATAATTCCTCTCCGACGTATTGTTGTTACGCTTATGCCTCCGGCGAGGGCAACACGCCGTAGGGCAAAGGAGTAACAGAGCTACCAGCGCACTCAGAGTTGATAGGATTATGCCTGTGGTATACTGGATGTTGTTCCGCAATGGCGAAGTTCTTCTCAGCCAGTTTTGTGGCCCCAATACGAGCTTCCAGTCTCGATTAAGAGGAGACTTTAGGTCAGAAGGAAGCCATTATGTTATTGACCAAGATAGCGAGCTACAGATTTCATCGCAGGAGGTTATTCGCCGCATGCATGTGTACGTGGGTAGAGGCCAGCAGAGATCTGCGTAAGAGGCTAGGACCGTTGGTTATCCCTGAGTTTTTGGACGAGCTGCCTCATCAGCGAGTGAGATATTCATCCCAGCCTACCCAGTACCTATCCCCGCAGCCCACAGGTGGGAGATTTGATCCCACAAGGTATTTAGGAGCCGGTCTGAGCTCCAGGGGTCGAGGTTCTCAAAGGAGCAGGGGATTTTCTCAGTCGAGGCCACTTATTCCTCGCTTTTCCATCAGAAAGCGTCATTTGGGAAATGTCACACGGCATGTGTGTTTGTTTTTATTGTGGCCGTCCGGGCCATATTCCGAGGTATGTCCTTTTAGAAAGAGCACGGTGAGGTAGCTCACTATGAGGCCGATGGTTGATTCCCTTCCTCCACAAATGCTGCGTTCCCGCAAGGTGTTCGATGTTAGCCACCGTGGTGGAGGTCGTGGTGGGTTTATAGTTCCGCGGTCCTTCAACCGCAGAGATGACGTGACTCATCGGACATGATCGAAGCGACACCGCACGGGTTACGGTATAGTTCGATTCTTTGAATCATACGTGCATTGTTAGATTCAGATTTTGCCTTAGCGTATATGTTTTCCCTTTGTTGCTAGAGTTGTAAAGTGATAGTACCCTGCAGGTAGGGATACTTTGATTAGTAAAGTGAAAAGTTATGAATGTTGACAAGAATGATAAGTGAACTGAGACTATAGTTGTGTAGAGTTCACAAGTTGTAATTACCCCATATAAGTGTAAGACCGATAGGGAAGATTGTACAGTAGAAATACTTTGGATTATGTGATGAACCTCTAGTAAATAGGGGATAGGGTAAGAAGTACCTTGAGATAAGAGTGAGATTTATTTCAGACTAAGAATGAGGAGTTAAGTGTGACGATGAGTCGGGTTATGGACTCATTTCGGGTCAGCCGATAGTATGGAATGGGGTGATGACAGTTAGAAATGGTCCCGTTATGTGATAGGGTCCCGAGGATGCAAGGCCCAAGTTTAGTTAATTATGGTACGAGTTTGTGGATGCGTTCCACCGGAACTAGGTCGTAAGGACCGAGAAGAGCCTTAACGGGAATGTAAGTAACAATATAGCCAAGTTTGGTTAGTAACTCCAAGGATTGGAGAACCGAAACAAAATTTGAGATTTTGTACGTTTACTAAATGAGTATAGAAGTACGAGAAAGAATGACAAGTAAGGAAAGAAAGGAACCTCTAAGGATCCCGTGTTCTAGGAGACTGTAACCTTCGAGTTTGTGAGAAGGGGTAGCGGACGGAAGGTCCATTGATATGTTTACGTATGTTAGGCGATGGCCAGGTGTGGCATCGTTAGTCTTGTCGAGTATTGATTGATAGGCATAGTATAGAGATTGTGTCGGGGTTTGTATAGCGTGACAACCGACTAAGAACATTTGGGGACGAATGTTTCTAAGGGGGGAAGAATGTTACACCCCGTAAGTCCAGGACATGTATAAGAGAATGTACGAAAGGAAACAAGACTTGGAAATTAGTACGAAAGGAAGAATTGTTTTTCCGACGGAAAATATTCCGGACGACGAAAAGGAAAAATGCTCGTTGTTGAGAATTGGATTCTCAAAAGACAATATTTGTAAAGTATGGAACTTATTAACACCATGGAAATTTATTTTTACGGATTTGGTCACGTAGGGCCCACCCGAGGAATTTTACATTTTTGTGGGGCCCACGAGGGTTACGAAATTTTATGGACGAATGAGAGGGCGACAAGTGGCACTCCTTCCATATGGCTTGGTCGAAATTGTGTAAGGGCAAAATGGTCATTGACCATGGTAGAAGATAAGTCTTCCAAAGCTTGATATTGTTGACAAGTCAACTTGTCCACCTAGGCTTGATCCAAGTGAAACTCATCCTAACCTCACATTTGTTTAAGTCTAAGCCCTCCATTATGTTTTATAAGGTTACTACTAGTGCAAGACTAGCTCATTTACACTTAGAAAAATTAGAGATCATTTGTGCCAAGAAAGAGGCTCTCGGGTTTGGCTATGTTGCTCACAAGAAATTTTGTAGTTTTGATCCATTAGCCACAAGACTTTAACCCAATGTCCCCAAGGGTATTGTAAGGTTATCTCAATAGAAAGATTTCGGAAAAAACGCATTTTTACGTTAGCCGCAAGGCGGAAACTAAGGGAGTTCTTCAACTTTGAAGTTGGAACTTTAAGATGGGTTCTTCATAGGCCTCTAAGAAGTGCTTGGAGCGGATTGGAACCTAGGGAAAGGAGCTAAGAATTGCTAAGGCGCGACTTTGGAATCTTGGAAATATTAAGGGCTTATAAAGGTATATTCTTGTCGTTTTAACAATTAAGGTTTACTTATCATTGTAGCTATGGTTATTAGCAAGCATGAGTTATATAGTATGAAGTTTGATAAGTATTTTGACTATTGGAACCCTAATCCGAAATCTAGCATGTTTAGCTTTAAGATTTCAATTCAAGTCGATTATTAGTTAAGTCGTCACATGTTGTATAAAGAAGGAAATTGTAGTTGTTGAAGTTGTTTATGACTAAATAACATGTTGAACTAAGAACTTGGAATTGGAAAAGGATTGGAAAAGACGTAGTGTTGTTGGTTATATGTTGGCCGAGAATGGCTAGTGAAGTATTAAACTATTTGGTATGAATTGTGGGGCGAAATTTTACACGTATTGTAAGGCGTGTAATCCCCTTTGTTTGGTTGTTGTTTTGAGCCTTAAATGTGGCTTGTTGGTTATTGTATTCGGCCTTGAAAAAGGTGGCAAAGTGAGTAGAAACAAAGGAAGTGCTGCCCAATTTTCCGTAGAATTAGAGATCGTATACTTAGTATTATTCTACGTTAGAGACTAGAAGTTGATAGTCTTGTTGTGACCATTATAGGTTGACACTTCTACGTACGGCGTATTCGGCTTAGCTTGTGGATTTAGCCGAAAAGGTATGTGAACTATCTCCTCTTCTAGCATGATTCCTTAAGATAAAGAAAGTACGTCCTACTCCTTAAATGATCCATTCCTTGGTTGTATTTGGATTGCCTAAAGTAGAATTTGTTCTATGTACTTCCTCTGATTGTACTTTGATGTTTAAATTGTAAGTTGTATAATCCATTGCCTTAGTGAAGTTGGATTCTTAAAAGTGAAAGTATTTTACTTAAAGTACATAGAGTCTTAAAAAGGAAGTGGTTTCCAAATCTTTTGGGCTAGTGCCTTAGTCCCAAAATCCTAAAGGTCATTATAATGACTTTAGGGGAGTCAAATGAGTGATTTACTTAATTGTTTTAAAAGAGGAGAAATGACATGATTTAAGAGAAGTAACTTGTTTTAAAGGAGTAAGTTACTTGAGGTTTAAAAGTAGAAACTTGTTTTCTATATATTAAGAGACCTGAAGTGTTTTGAAAGTTAAGAACTTGATTTGTAAGTATGTGATACTTGGTTTTAATAGTATAAGTCTCTTGGTTATAAAAGGAATGGATATGTCTAAAACCATAAAGGGTTATAACGGCTTTATGGGAAGTTGGTTATAACGGCTTTATGGAAGGTTTAGAAAGTTGTCTATTTTGATTAATCGGCATAAGTTGCCTATTTTGTGAAAATTTGAAGTTACTTGGTTTCAAGCTTCGAAATGAGTTTCAAAAAGTATAGTAACTTACTTTGAAGAATAGACACGCCTTGATACTACGGGTGTTAGTATCTTGGGATTTTACATAAAAAGGAGTCTTTTGAAAAGAATGTACGTACGTAGTACTTTGGCTTGATAAATTGAGAATTTGTCTAAGTGTGCCTTGATAAGTACTTTGGCTTGTTAATTGAGAATTATTCTATTTGTGCCTTGATAAGTACTTTGGCTTGATAAATTGAGAATTTGTCTAAGTGTGCCTTGATAAGTACTTTGACTTGTTAATTGAGAATTATTCTATTTGTGCCTTGATAAGTATCTTGGCCTGATTAATTGAGAATTATTCTATGTGTGCCTTGATAAGTACTTTGGCTTGTTTAGTTGAGAACTGCCTATGTGTGCTGGAAATAGCCGGTTGTGTGCTATTGGTATATCAGTCGTTTCGGGGTCATTCCCCGGGTTTGTGGCATTTGCAGATTCCGTGGAATTGCTACCCACGATGCGAGGAATACCTCATGCGGGTCCGTAAGGACTTATGCGGGTGAAATAGTCCCATGCGGGCGGGTCCAGCCTATGCGAGGAATACCTCATGCGAGTCCGTAAGGGCTTATGCGGGTGAAATAGTCCCATGCGAGGAATACCTCACGCGGGTCCACGCGGCCTATGCGGGTGAAATAGTCCCAGGAGTAGGATGGTTAAATGATACTGCGGGCGGATGGTCCTGTTTTGATCATGAGCTTCCTATTTTATATTGTAAAGATACTACTGTTTACTCTCATTGTTAGTAAGGCACAATGTGTTGTAATTTTATTATCATATATGTCCCCGGATTTGGTTGTGTTACCCTATGGTCATGCTTTTACGATGTGGGATTCCGGGGCATGAGATCACGAGGCATTTAGGACACAGGTGGGACTTGGTGTTCATGTGTCCTTATTGGTGTTATTACATCATGGACTGCCGGCAGTGAGGAAGGATTCCACGGACATGATTGATATTATGGGCGTGAGACCCATAGTTATATTTGAGTAGTGACTTTGAGGGCCTGCGTCCCTGACTTGATATGATCGCTATGTGTTATGCATCGTAGGTTGGCTATCGATATGTCTCCCGCTTTGTTTAGATCGTTATGATTTTATTACGATTTCATCGCTCACATACTTGGTACATTCTTCAGATCGACCTCCTTCGGGCCGCGTTACGCCGCAGTTTAGGTACGCCGTTTGGTGATCGGAAGGTGTAGGACCGCCGTAGTTTTGGATAGCTCCTTCCGTCGGAGTTATCTTTTGGTATAAGTTCTTTCAAGATGTGCTTTTGTACGATTATGGGTACGGCGGGGCCTTGTCCCGTCATAGTTCAGTATAACTCTTAGAGGTCTGTATTCATATGTGGGATTGGACTCATGTAAAGTGTAGTGTCTTTTATTATGTATATTATATGGCAGGCTTTTCGGCTTTGCCCTTGCACGTACGTTGGTTTTAAAAAAAAAAAAAGGAGTGTTATAAATTCCGCAGTTTACTTGTGTTGTTAGGGTAGAAGGGTGCCCAGATAGGGCACCAGTCACGGGCCCAGGGTTCGGGGCGTGACAGTTACCTCTATACTAAAAGCCCGGAAAATACTACTATACTTCCTTTAGTCACTAAACGAAACCCTAGGGAAAATCTTCATAGTTGGTTGAAGTATTAAGTAGAAGTTGTGTAGAACTTCTAAGGGTTTCTTGGATCAAATTGGAGCGTACATAATAGGAGCTAAACGTTGTTCAGGATCGACATTTTAACTTGGATAATTTTGGGCTTATCGAGGTAAATAATCTTGTCCTTCTATTGTAATTGGAAATTACATATAATAGTAGTTTAGATTTGAGTAGAAGATACTAGAAGGATATTAAAGAAGAGAATTGAAGTGTAATTACATAGGACTGTATTTACAGTAGACTTGTAGCATTGTGAGACAAATTGTACACGTCCGGTTAGACGTGTAATCCCCTGGGAGTTGTTGGCCTCTGCCGAATTTTCTGTAGAATATTCTACGAAGAGATCTATGAGTTGATAGACGTTTTATGGCCATTATAGGTGGAAGTACTACGAGTAGCGTATTCTACTTGAACGGTGGAAAAGGCTAGCAAGGTTGTAGTACTTGGAGCATTTTGTTAATTGTCGATAATCGTCGCGAGGTATGTGAACCTCTTCCTATCCTTTCTAGCATGATGTTTTGTAAACTATGTAGTACGGTAGACGTACATGTGCTAAATGAATTTGGTTGGTTTAAAACATAAGGTGTTATAATAGCTTTATGGGAAGTTAGTTATAACGACTTTATGTAGGTAAAAGAATGGTTTATTGATTTTAGAAGTTAAGAGACTTGATCTTGAAAGATAAGAGACTTGACTTAATTGACTTGATATGAATTTTGTTAAAAAGTTGTAAAACCTCATTCGCGAGTAATGAGTACTTGGTTTTAAAGAATAATGTTTTCTTGATTTGAAATGAGAATAATTATCGAACAAATCATCACAGCGTTAATAAAGGAAAATGTATTGACTAATTAATTATATTAAAACCAGAGAAACCTCCATCCGCATGAAGCTAAGATAAGACAAAATTGTATTACATTTTCTAGATCATGGCTGCTTTAATAAGATTGTTATAAACAAGAATAACTACTCACACATAAGGTATATGCTACTCAATTGTTTTAAAAAGAGATTGCGTTATTTGATTAAGACTATGAACTAAGAAATCTTTCGGAAGTAAAAGACTTGAGTATATTTTAATTAGGCAACTTGAACTTTTGGAAAAGAATGTTGTTACTTGATTTTAAAAAAGGAAAGTGTTTGTGATTTAAAAGAAAAGTATGGTATTATCTTAATCTGTCTTAAAAGAGCGTTTAAATGTTATGGCCGATTCTATACCGAGTCCATGGGATGGACCGGGAATGTATTCCACCCGATTCTATACCGAGTCCATGGGATGGACCGGGAATGTATTCCACCGGATTCTATACCGAGTCCATGGGATGGACCGGGAATGTATTCCACCCGATTCTATACCGAGTCCATGGGATGGACCGAATGTATTCCACCCGATTCTATACCGAGTCCATGGATGGACCGAATGTATTCCACTCGATTATATACCGAGTCCATGGATGGACCAGAATGTATTCCACACGATTCTATACCGAGTCCACGGATGGACCGAATGTATTCCACACGATTTGGCACCGAGTCCATGACGGGCGGGAATGTATTCCATACGATCCGACACCGAGTCCATGACGGGCCGAGACATGTTATACGTATCACATGATTTATACCTAGATCGCCGGCATGAGAAAGGAGTTCCACGTACGGAGGATGACTTTGAGGTGTGAGTCCTCGACTTGACATACGATCGCTTTTATGTTGTGAATCGTAGTTTTGTTATCATACATGTCTCCTGCTTTATTTTAGATCGTTATGATTTCGTTCTGATATTCGATTTCCGCCACATACTTGGTACTGTTAGATCGACCTCTTGGGGCTGCGTTCATGCCGCAGTAGGTACATCGGTTGTTGATCCTCGCCATGGATCACGAACAGATTGGGAAGCTCCGTTTCTCGAGGCTTATCTTTTGTATGTTTCCCTGAGTTGTAGGTTCTTGTACATTCAGGGGTATGGCGGGGCCCTGTCCCGTCATAGTTGTTGTTACATTCTTAAAGGTCTGTAGTATCTTTGTGGCAGGTTGTAAAAGGATGTAATCGTCCATTTCAGATATATGCAAGGCAACCGTTTTGGTTGGCCTGTTTTATTATCATATCTCTTGTTTCATATCTGTATGTTTTATTTCCGCTGTTTTTTCTCTGATGTTGTATCACTAGGGTGCCCGGGGTAAGGCACCAGTCACGGGCCCGGGATCGGGTCGTGACAATTATGGTCATGTGAGACATCTTTGTGTATAACTTGAAACTTATTGTGAACATTCGGAACGAATGTTTCTAAGGGGGGGAGAATGTTACATCCCGTAATTCCATAGCAACTAAGTGAGAACATGATTATAGAAATAAGATTGGAATGTCGGAAGGAAAGGATTTTTACATTTCCTCATACGGAAATTTTCGAGTTTAATGTGATGACAAGAATTAATTCTAGTAATTGAATTCTTTGCAATAGAATTGTGGACTAAGTGTTAAATAATTAAGTCTTGGCATTGGAAGACTTGGGTCCATCGAAATTTCATGAAAAAAATGGCTAAGTGTGGAGATAATTTTTGTGAATATAAATACTTGGCCAATAGGAGGTTGGCAAGTGCTCCCTCCACTTGTCTTTCAAAGACTCCACATAATTATATATAGATAAGTCTTGAAAGACTTAGAACAAATATCTTCATCCATACAAACCCTCATATCTCTCATTTCTCTTGAGATTTTCGAAAACCACATATCCAAAGACAAGAACAAGATCAACTTATTTTCTTTCCAAGATAAAGCACCAAGACTAAGTTCTAAGCCAAGTTAACCTTGCAATATAGTAAGTCACAACTTTGGCATGAAAATATCTTGAAACCCTAAGCTTGTATATGAACTTATGGAAGTAAAAACATGAAGGCAAGATGGATACTAGCTTGTAGATGTTACATGTGTATTTATAACGTAAAGAAGTGGTGCTAAAGTGAAGTAGTGTGTGCCGTGTGTGTGGACTATTTTTTGGCTAAGATATTGGTAAGTTTTCTTCTTCCTCTTGAAGTAATTATATATTACATGTTGTGGTAGTTAGGGGAAGAACTTGTAACAAGAAAAATGGAGTATAAGAAACCTTTGTGACATTTCGGGTGATTACTGATTTAGAGACAGTATTGTAGCTTTAAATTTCGTTGGTTATTGTTGTTATTTAACGTCTCTAATCGCATGTTAAAATGAAGGAAATCATGTTGTTACAAGTTGTTATGGTTTATATAAACATGTTGGAATGTAAGTTGGATTATAAGGAATTGTGAAAAGGGCTTTAGGGTGTGTTGGCCAAAAACTTCCTAAAACTGTTGGATATTGTTGTGCAATTTCAGGGACTGTTTTGGGGTGTTTTAATGCTGAAAATTCAGTATCATTATGCATGTTTAATGTGGTAAATCGCTAACGTAAGTCATAAAGTAACAAGGGTATATAAAGGTGTTGTAAGCTTCACATTTTACCTTATTGTCGTACAAGTATGGACTATTTTTATATGGATTAAGGGGCTGAATTTTACACGTAAAATAGGCGTGTAATCCCCTTTGGTTGTTGTTTTGTTGTGCCCTTAATTGGTGTCTTGGTTATCGTTGAAATTGGCCTTCTTGAAAGGTGGAAAAGTATGTATAAACTGGGGAAGTGCTACCCGAATATTTATACGAAAGGAGATTCATTATGTAGTATAGGTGTATACTAGTATCATAGAATTGATAGACATGTTATTGGTATTTATAGGTTGAAGTACTAATTGAGACGTATTCTAGTTGTCAAGTTTGTGTAGCCTATAAGGTATGTGAACTATCCTTTCTCCTATGGCATGATATTTGGTTTTCTAAAATGAAAGTCCATTATATTGTTAGTTGTATAAAGTAAGTGTACGGAGGACGTACATAATTTTATTGGATCTTAATTCTAAATTGGAAGGCATAGTATTGTCTTGGGTTTTCTAAAATGGAAGATGTGAAAGTGCCTCGATTTTGAAAAGTATAAGTCACTTAGTTTCAAAGGTGTAAGTTACTTGATTTTGGAAGTATACTTGACTTGATTTTAAAAGTGTAAACTTGATTTTCAAAGAGTAAGTGACTTTATGTTTCAAGGCTAGTGCCTTGGGGTTTATAAAGAAAAGGATGTACGGCGGACGTACATGGTGCTTTTGGGTTCAAGTCCTTAATATTACATGACATGATAGTGCCTTGAGTTTTCTAAAATGATAGTTCATTCGTTTTATTCTAATGAGAGTCAAAGATGATTTAACTTGCACAAGGTTGCCTTGATAGTTATCTGTATATCTATTGGGACGGGTTGCACGATCCGCAACACTTATATATTTATTGGGACGGATTGCACGATCCGCAAAACTATTATATAATGGGACGGGTTGCACGATCCGCAACACTAATATAGATATAAATGCATTTGATGATTATATGGGTCGGCGTCCCATGATGTTGACATGACTCTCTGTTAGTTTAAAAGGTACAGTTGGCCCTGATTTTTATATCGCACGGTTTGATCTAGTATTTGATATTTATACTTGTCCCTGTCATTCTTTGGCCAGTTATGATTTTCATTATTGTACTTTATCTTTACATACTTAGTACATGTTGTACTGACCCCCTTAGGGGGGCTGCGTTCATGCCCGCAGGTGTAGGTACTCAGTTTGTTGATCCGTGTGCTTAGAATCTTTGCTCAGCTGTTGAGATAGCTCCATTGTCCCGGAGTCTAGTCTTTTTGGTACATTTTTGCTATTACAGGCTTATGTACATTCATGGGTACGACGGGGCCTTGACCCATCATAGTTACTGTTATACTTTTAGAGGTCTGTAGTCATGTATGGGTTGGACATATGTACAGTTACAGTTATTTGGGTATTTTATATATATTGTGGCGGCCTTGTCGGCTTGCCAGTTTTATCACGTGAATTGTGTTGTTATTTGAGTTTTATTCGCTTCCGTTGGTTATATGGGAGGTACGGATATAAGGGTGCTCAGGTAGGGCACCAGTCGCGTTCCCGGGGTTCGGGTCGTGACAGATCCCATCATCCAAAACACGACACACCTCGTTTACAACAGGAAATAGTATCATCTCAACAATTTCTTCATCAGTGACAGATATTAGCTTTCTTCCAGGCATAATATTAATGAGCCTTCTGGATTCCTCAACAATTGGAAGAACCGAAGGATCAAATTGTGGCTTCTCTCCCTTCTTGTAATTGTAGTATCCTTTTCCATTATTTTTACCATTTCGCCCACTTTTTACTAGAATGTCAAGCAATGGAGACTTAAATGTTCTATCATGAAACGTCGAAGTATACTGTTTTCCTGAAGCAGTAGCTACTCTATATTCAGTGAAATCTTGAAGTTTGAAGAGATCGATAGGGAAACCAAAGCTAATGATTTGTAAATCAATCCTGTAGACATCCACTCCAAGATTGGCGAGAATCCATGCGCTATGGGCATATGGACAGAATGTCCTATTGACAAAAAAACCAGAACAGTTTCCTACTACACCATGTGCTTTCTTTATTGTTTTTCCAACAGCCGTGAGGTTAAGAATTGCTTGGGCAAATATCTTCTCCGTTCGCACTATCTCCAGCAGAGGCATCACATGAGCATGACTGAATCTCGTCTTTTTCCCAATTACGTTGAGGTCGATAATAGATGTATTGTTTGCCAAAATACAGTAGGGAGGACGAACCTTCTCAATATCAGTGAAGATCTGTTATTTTAGCGGAACATTTACAATGACAGCCTCAATGACCATATCCACATCCTTAAATTCTGGGTAATCTAGTACACCTTTAACCCTTGATAAAGCTTTGTTTGCTTTGTCCTGCTGTAACTTCTTTCTCGCAACCAAACCTCGGATATTTTCTTCAACCACTTTTATCCCCTTCTGAAGATACTCGGAATTAATTTCCTTGTTCTCGGCAACTTCAAAGCATAGCTCAATGCACCTCTTCACCAAGTCCTTGCGTATAACCTTGAGGGTCTTGTTCTGCTGCATCATCTCTCTAGAGATGTTAAGAGGAAGGTCCTATGAATCCACAATACCCTTCACAAAACTCAGAAATTCAGGAATCAACTCTTCAAAGTTATCTATGATGAACACACGACGAATGTACAACTTGATATTGTTGGGTTTCTTTTTTGTGTCAAACATGTCAAAAGGAACCCTTTTTGGAACAAACGGAACAGCCTTAAACTCCAACTGGCCTTCAACAGAAAAGTTCTTCACAGCCAGGTGTTCCTCCCAGTCATTTGTCAGACTCTTGTATAAAGAGTCTAATGCAGCATACTCTTCCTTTGTGATCTCCTTTTCAATGGTCTTTTCGATCCAAAGAGAGATTGGGTAACTGATGAAATCTGAGTGCTTCTTAATCAGGTCCTTTAGCCTACGCTCTTCAAGATATTCAAGCTGATCCTCCTTGAGATACAAGGTCATTTTTGTACCCATCCCGAGGTTCTCACCAGAAATGTCCCTGGTGACAGTGAATGCACCACCGGCTTGAGACTCCCACACATATTGTTTATCATCGTTGTTCCTTGTAGTCACAATAACTTTCTCAGCCACCAAGTAAGTTGAATAGAAACCCACACCAAATCGCCCGATCATGCTAACATCTGCACCGGTTGCTAGAGTTTCCATAAATTGCTTGGTCCCTGACCTTGCAATTATACCAAGGTTGTATACAAGATCAGTCTTTATCATCTCCATACCACTGTCAATGACAGTCAAGGTATTATTGGTCTTGTCAGGAATAATGTGGATAAGGAGCTCAGGATCAGGTTCCACAAATAGTTCAGGTTTAGACATTATCTCGCTCTTCAACTGGCCTTCTACATGTGCCCTGAAGAGTGTCTTACCGACAACCTTGTAAAGCCCTTTATACTCAAATGGACAGAGATCTGGTCCTATTATGCCTTTATCCATCCTATCTACCCTATGCATATAAGCCACTGCCTCCAAGAGTTTTCCTTCAGGGCCTTCTCGTACAATATATCAAATAACATGAGGTATCATAAGCATCTGATATTGCCTGGAACAGATCTTTCACTGCTGAAGAAGGAGATGACAGAGTGTCCACCACAGATGCATATGTAGCAGCCCTTAGGTCAGGCTGTTTTTCAATTCCAAGAACCTCAAATGTCCTTAAGGCCTCGTATGTTTCTTCTAGACTCGAAAATGATCGATGAATAAACAACTTCAATGTAGCAGCTCGATGAGAATCTGAGATCGGTTTGAATATCACATCTTCACCACAAATCAATACGGACAATGCTAATACAAAAAATCCTAGAATTTTCACCATTCTTTGCGTAGTCACAAGGAAGGGAAAGAGGAGTGTGAGTAATATAGACGTTCCTTGCGCAGTGTCCATCAAAATATAGCCATAGCCCAGATGTGTCAATTCATTACTCAACAATTCAAATGACCAATCCTCTTTTGCAATGGTTGAATCTGATTCCAGTGATAAGATTCTGGAGAATTACGTCCAAGAAGTAACTTCCGAAACTGATACCACAAAATCTACCTTGATCAATTTAAACCCTTCCACTTCCTTTGACAAAATAGGTGTATGTGATACAACAATTGTCTCAAAATACTTTTCTAGCATCGTGGCTTCATCCGACTTGAAATTGACAGAAAGCATACCAACAACTCTCTTATCAAAACTTTTACCAGAAAGATGAGAGAAATCATCATTGAAAGCCACGAGGGGACTATCTAGACCAAACCGAGTCAATGACACTACCTTATCATCATTCTCTTCATCTACATTGTTTGATTCTTTTCCCACCATAACTATTGGTTTACTCAAGAATATGTTATCATTAAAACCAACGACATTACCATAATTGGCAAGTTATTAGGGAGACGTTCATCCAATTGATCCTTACACATAATATTATCCCCATTTGTTCTAATTAACCGAAAATCAGTTATTAGCATTGTTTTCTTCTTTTGAATACATTCATCCAACACATAATCCACAGTGTAACTAGAAAATGCAAGAGATGTACCGTGTATCTCAATTTCAGAACCATTACAATTAGGACTTTTGTCTAACACCTGATCTTCTTTCAAATTTTCTTCCTCGTTTCTTTTTGGGGTTTTATCAAACAACTTGTCTACATCATTCCCTGAATGTTTTCCATTGACATATTCCCTTTCTAAAGGTGAATCATCATTCCCAGTATCATCGTCCCCAGAATCGATTTTCGATAAGGATGTTGATAGTATTACCGTAGTGTTTAGGCTAGTAACGTTGTTCGCAGATGTCTCAGCTGGTGTGGTTGGAGTCGAATTTCCAGATTGTGCCAAATTCAAACTCGATAAGATGAGATCGAGCTTCTTATTGATTTCTCGAGTTTCATCCAACTGTGTTTGAAACTGATTTTGATTTTGTTTCGATGACTCTAACCTTTTGATGGTTCTAATGTCGTCGTAAACATTGTACAGTTTCGGTGGGGTCTTCGGCATCGTACCCACCTTCCCAAAGTAACCTCGATGGTATATGTTAAAATGGATTCTGCGATAGTACCTTCTGTCGATGTTTCCTCTGCCTCGAGGATGTTTTCAGATACGGCCCTGACAAGCCTTGACGCACCATCTCTTCGTTTTGGTCTTCTTAAACCTTGTCGTTCTTTTATGCTCATCTCTGTGTGCAGGAGCAGGAGCAGCGACATAGTAATACCCCAACCCATACGAATTTGGACTGGAAGCAGCGACATAGTAATACCCCAACCCATATGGATTTAGACTGAAATTGGGGATCGACACTATAAAATTGATGGGCGTAAGAATGAGGATAAATATATTGTTGCTCACCGCACCATCTTTGTGCTTCATATGAACCAATCGACTGCTGGACGTCCAGCGTAGTGAACAAATTCTGCATTCCCAATGAAACGTTGAATCTGGTCACGGATTTACTGTCGAGAATCGTCGACTTTGATACCATTTGTAACAAGAGGATTGCTCTTGATACAGTGAAGAACAAGAAATGAGAGAGGAAGAGAGGAAATGAAGAAGAAGAGAGAAATATTTTGTTATATTGATAATGATTCAGTCGATCAGTAAATGGCTTATAAGCCTTACAGAACTTCTCCAAATACTAAAACTTAAGGGACTATCATAACATAAACTAAACTTAGAAACTAAAATGTACTATTGGACTATAAAGCACTACTTAACAACTTAAGGGTGTAATTTAAATAAAAACAATTCTAGTCCAATAGAATATTGTGACATAGGTCTGTTGAAATAGTAGGTTAATAGGGGTTCAATCATCTTACATGCTTACCTAGGATCGGCAGGGAAGATATTTTCAGCAAATAGTGTGAGATTTTCAAGTTCCGAGTTTGATATCTAGACTGGGGATGATGACCTTGCTTCAGTGAACTAGTTCCGCCAAAGAGGGTCCATTGAGGAATGAGAGATATTCCTTGAAGAGAAACAACTGGGATTTCAAAAACTTACACATAATAAGATATCCTTCCACTGGGTGGTGCCGCTACAGCGGTACCTACTTCGTAGAAGCGGAAATTGGATAAGATAGTCCCAAAATAATAGCTTTGCATAGGTCAATTAGGTTCAATTTTTGTTGGTTTATTTGTATTATTAAGTACGTATAACATAATACACATTGCTCTATCATTGATCTGACTCAAATTTGATTAATGCAGGTATAATTTGGAGAAGATAGAGCAAATCCCAATTGAGAATCTTTCCCAAGCCTATGGACATATCGATGAAGAGTTCGTAGATGACTACGACATGGTACGGTTCATGTCCAAGGACTATGAGAATCGTTATTATGCTAACTTGAGAGACAAACTATTAAAGGAAAGGGGTATGGATTTGACCAATCTGGCAGAGTGTATTCCTGAATTTCATGACCGTTTGATAGGAATAGGCTGGAATTGCTTTTCCTCAACTCCTTCCAAAGCAAATGAAGGGATAAGGGAGTTCTACGTGAACCTGAAGCGGGTGAGGCTAACAGAGCCTAACATTGAGATGAAAATTTGGGGAATTATAGTACAAACTGGTGCTGAGGTGATTAATGCCCACTATGTCCTACCGGACCATCTAGTGGAGGCTATGGATGCCAAAGATGTTTGTGGGAATGAGGTGTGGTTAGTCGCACTAAAAAGACAGGAATGTGGAACAAATATTTTACTGCTGAGTCCAGGATGTGGCAGAACATCATTACTCGCAGGGTACGTCCCTTGAGTAACACTTCTGATTATGCATACATTTGCGCCCTTATGATAGCTTGCATACTGGATGACATTCTAGTAAATGTAGTGTTACACCCCGTAATTCCAGGACATGTGTTTAAGAGAATGTACGTGAGAAGATACGACTTTAAGTTTGATACAAAAGAATGATTTCTTTTTCCTACGGAAAAATGATTTCGAGCCTCGAGAAGGAAAAATGTTCGTTAATAAGAATTTAGTTCCCGAATTTGATATTTGAGACTTAAAGAATTTATCGAAATTTCGGGAGATGAAATATTTTAGACCAACCGGAGGGCGACACGTGTCACCCTTCATGGGCCCATGTGGGGCGGAAATTAAGAACAATACAAGAAGCCACTTGGCTTGACTTGTTGACCACATCTCACCCACACATTTGGATTAATCCTAGCCCTTGGTTGTAGTATATATCCATTACTAGTGCAAGACTATTTCCATACTTAGAAAAAAATTCAAGAACATTTTCTTGTTCATAAGAGCTCTCGGCCAAAGGGGTTTTTAGAGAGAACATTTTTGCAAATATGGATCATAATTCACAATACTTTAACCCAAGGTTCCTAGGGGTATTTTAAGGATATCTCAATAGAAAGATCCCGGAAAAACTATGTTTTCACGTTAGTCGCAAGATGGAAACCTAAGGTGTTATTCAACTTTGAAGTTGGAACTTGAAGAAGAGTTCTTCATGAGCTTCTAAGGAGTGCTTGGAGCGGATTGGAACATTAGAAGATGAGCTAAAAGTTGTTAAGGATCGACTTTTACGCTTGAACATTATTAGGGCTTATTGAGGTAAAATCTTCATCTTCTTAATGTGATTAAAGATTACATGTTATAGTAGTTGATATGAGCATGTGATATGTATAGATTGAAGTTTGAAAAGATTTGGATCATGTCGACATGTTAAAACTGAAAATGGACAAGTTAGTCATTAATGTTGTAATCAATTTGGTCGATAGTTACAATCGTCGCATGTTAAGGAAGAAAGGATTTATAGTTGTTGTAATTGTTATTATGTATATAACATATTGGAATAACAACTTGTATTAAAAAGGAATTGAACGGAAATTGACATTGTTAAGGATGTTGTTATTGTCGAGAATGTGCATTAAGGAATGAGTAGTTTTATATTGATTGTGGGGCAGAATTTTACACGTATTGTAAGGCGTGTAATCCCCTTAGTATTGCTGAATTGTTGGGCCTTAAATGTGGCGTTTGGTTATTGATTTTCGGGCCTTGAAAAAGGTGGAAAAGTGCGTAGAAACAAAGGAAGTGCTGTCCGATTTTCCGTAGAATTTGGTGACTTTACACTTAGAATATTCTACGTTTGAAGCTAGAAGTTAATAGACATATTATGGCCATTATAGGATTGAAGTACTACGTATAGCGTATTCTACTTAAGGGATGGAATAGCTATCAAGGTGAAGTACTTTGGAGCATTTGCTACTTGTCGATAATCGTCGCGAGGTATGTGAACCTCTTCCTTCTTTTGGCATGATTCTATGTATGGAATATACATGTGGTGTTATTTCATGATTCCTTCTACTCTTAGAAGTTAAGAGGTATGTATGTTGATTTACGCTATGTAAAGGTTATGTCTAAGTTATCCTAAGTTCTTACCAAGTCTTATGGGGGATGTTGGTAAGAGTCGTTAGGAAGTATTTGGAGTCAGTTGACTTTGCTAATTTACTGCACGAATGAGAATAAGTATCGAACAAGCCATTGCAGCGTTAATAAAAGAAAATGTATCGACAATCAATTAAATTAAAATGAGTAGAATTCTCCATCTGCATAGAAGCTAAGATAAGACAAAATTTTATTACATTTTCTAGATCATGGCTGTTTCAATAAGATCGTTATAAACGAGTATAACCTATTCACAACGCACAAAAGTATATGTTACTTAATTTAAAGAGTTTACGTTATGAAGTTTTAAGACTATGAACCTTAAATTCTTAAAAGGTTAAGAGACTTTATTTTTGAAAGTTATGCAACTTGATTTGAAAGTATAAGTCTCTTGGTTATAAAAAGAATGAATTTGTCTAAACCATAAAGAGTTATAACGGCTTTATGGGAAGTTAGTTATAACGGCTTTATGGAAGGTTAAGAGAGTTGTCTATTTTGATTGATAGGCATGAGTTGCCTAGGTTGTGAAATTGGAAGTTTCTTGGTTTCAAAGTCTTGAAATGAATTTCTAAAGGTCTAGTAACTTAATTTGAAAAATAGACATGTCTTGATACTATGGGTGTTAGTATCTTGGGGTTTTATATGAAAAGGAGTCTTTTGAAAAGAATGGAAGTACGTAATACTTTGGGTTAAATTCCCGGATTTTTATGTAATACGAAAGTGCCTTGAGTTTATAAAATGAGATTCATCTTTGTATGATAATGAAAGTCTAAAGATTTTATGAACTTGCCTATGCTTGCTTGTGATAGCCTTTGAGTGCAAGTATTATATTTTTACGCTGTCGTGACTCTCAGTTGGAGGGTCGGCTGTCTTATTGTGAATTTACTTGGACATACCGACAGTGACGAAGGATTCCACGGGTATTCTTCCATTGTGATTGATCCTTGGACATGCTTATACGATGAGGGATTCTGGGGCATGCAACCAGGATGCAGGTTAAATTCCCGGATGCTATTATTACCCCATGGTCATGCTTATACGATGAGGGATTCCGGGGCATGCGACCATGTTATGTACTATTACTCCATGGACTAGCTCCCCATGAAGACATGTACCCGAGATGAGGGATTCCACGGGCATGTTATATACGATTATTACCCCATGGATTAGCTCTCCATGAAGTCATGTACCCGAGATGAGAGATTCCACGAGCATAAGATATATATATATATATATATTGCATATGTGTACGCCGACAGTGAGGTAGGATGCCACTGGCGCGTCACATGGTTATATTTTACACCTACGGTTGTCGGCAATGATGGGGGATTCCACGGGCAGGAGATAAATATATGTATTGTATATGTGTACGCCGACAGTGAGGTAGGATGCCACGGGCGCGTCACATGGTTATATTTTACACTTACTACCGTTTACCGTGATGGGAGATTCCACGCACGCTTTGATATTTGTGGGCTTGAGACCCCATCGGATCATGTGATGATATTTGAGGGCTTGTGTCCATAGCCCCCGCGTGACTATTGTTCATGTATTGAAATAGTCTTTAAAAGGTAAACCGACTTTCATTACTTTCACTTGGCAAGGCACGATTATCGTTATTTTGGTTATCATACATGTCTCCAGCTTTATTTTAGACTATTATGATTTCATTACAGTACTTTCAGTTTTACATACTTGGTAAATATTTCGTAATGACCTCCTTCGGGGGGCTGCGTTCATGCCGCAGGTTGAGGTACATAGCTTGCTGATCCGCACTCTTAGGATCACTGTTCAGCTGGTTGGGAAGCTCCATTATTTCGGAGGCTTTGTATTTTGGTACAGTTCCCTGAGGTTGTAGATTTTTGTACATTCAGGGGTATGGCGGGGCCCTGTCCCATCACAGTTGTTACGTCAAAACTCTTAGAGGTCTGTAGTCATATCTTGTGGGTCGCTTTGTATAAAAAAAAAGAGGTAACTGCTTTTGGTTTTACGTAGTTATATGTATTCAGGAAGGTAGCCTTATCGGCTAACCTGTTATTTATTTCTTGTTAAGTTTATGTATGTTCCGTTGATTATCTCTGATGTATACCTGTAAGGGTGCCAAGGTAGGGCACCAGTCGCGGGCCCGGGGTCGGGTCGTGACATGTAGGCCACCATATCATCCAGGAGTGGAGGGACTATATATTCAAATATGGGCCAAGATTGATGTTTTCATCGCTGATTAGATAGTTGTGCTGGAGGGTGAAAGTGTTGGATCGCCGTACCGATCTGTATTGATCCTGATAGGGCCTTCCAACCTCTAAAGATGTCAGGATTTGGTACTTTGGTCAAGATAAAGAAGAGGAAAGTGTATCTGAATATGAGTGGCAGTGAGGATTGCTAAAGATGGTTCTCAGTCGCAGTCGCAGCCACATGGGCCATTTATTGCTCTGGGTTCTAAGTTGCAGGGCATTTGATAGTTGATCACCAGACTTTCTAGACCTACTATTGAGGCTAGCACTTTGGATTCTTTTGCTAGCTACTTCACCTGAGAGGAGATAAAATATTACCTTGATGCATAGAAGGGCCTCTAGACCTCTGTTGATACCCTTGATACTGCGTATAAGGATTTCCCCAAGGATTATGGTAAGCTCCGTAAAAGTTTCAAGAAGGAGAAGAAAAGGAACAAGTCCAGGGGTAAGCTGCTAGTGAAAGTGTAGAGATGTATTAGAGGCATGTTCAATTTGATGGAACACTGGGATCCACTTCCGATTGAAGATGATGAAGACTGCTATTTTCTACCCAATGCTGATGATGGAGACAGTTGCAGCACCGAGGAAGATGGTGAGGTTGTGAGTTTGAAGAGCTAGGATTAGGTTCCCTTTTAGCATTGGTTTCTGGCCCATGTCGGGCTTCATTTCAAATAATTTAATTTTTGGTTCTTGTTGAATACTTTGATAATATTGGTTTTATTTCATGCTTTTATTTTCTGGTTTTCTTTGGGTGATGGTTGCTCAGACATTTGGATATTATAGCTAGTTTTTCATTTATGTTGGCTTGTGATTGTAGCATATTTGGGTACTCTTAGATATCTGAAATATTTGGCTGGTTTCCTCTTATTTTTAAATGCCATAGTATGTAATGGTGTGGTACAGTTTAGAGATGGAAACATGGAAACCTTATTGGTTCCTACCCAGTGGTTCTGTTGGCGCTGGAGTGAGCTCCGCCGAGGCAGGCATGCTTCCACTAGTATAACCTGACATAGGCGGATTTCAGACAGGGCACAATCATTCACAACGACAGAAACTTTACCGCATATACGAGTTCGCCGAGGTGATCTCTGGTTAATAATATGGGCCATGCTTATAGGGCCCACCTTTCACTGGTGCGGCTTTGCGATGCAGGATAGAACGCGCTAAGGCAAAATGCCTGAACTAGAACAGAAAAGTTAGACTTAGGCAAATATCAAAATTTCTCCCGATACCTTTGAACATGATTTCCACGCACGATACACTCCAATAGAGTGTTAGAATCAGATACCAATTAGAATATACTAGATACCCATTCCACTCATCCATATACTGAATTGAATAAGGTAGCACAATAGGAGTGAAAGAATGAAAAAGTTCATAAAATATCTTATAGCCTCTCGAGAATATGTATGGACATCTAAGTACCTATCCGCGAGACCCTACCAAACGTTGTCCTTGTACCTATTGAGACCGGTGAACCTATAGATCTGATACCAATTTGTCACGATCCAAAATAACATTTGTGCCATGAGGACACCTACAATAATCCGTAGGAGAACCGCTAGCCCTAATCATAAAGAGACCCTCAGACCTGATGAAAGAAACATTTATATAGCAAAAAACCTATTAAAAGATACATGTCTTGCCGAATACAATAGTTACTACCCAAAGTCTGGTATCACTAATATAAGGACTCTAAGATACAATGATGAAAAAATATAACAATGACGCCCTAAATGAAAAGGGATAACCTTATTATATGGAGGCCCAAGGCTACTAGAATGAATGGTCTGCCTCACTCTCCTGTGCTATAAGTTGCAACCTGAACAGACTGTGTACCTGCATCCATATAAACGATGCACTAAGCGTATCATGAGTACACAACATACCCCCGTAGGCATACAATAATAAAAGTCACATAATAAATATAAATAACAAGTTGGCTCTACAAATAGGGTCTACTCTAATCCAATATAACAGTTATTTACTTTACCTTATCCACCGACTGACCCATAGAGCATATAGTTCCCTCAATACCACCAAGTAAGATGATTTACAATCAGATACATAATTACCGTCAAACATTTAGCACACTTAGCACAAATGGAATATTTCCTTGACGCCCAGTGACCTAATTCCTACCTAGCCATATTCATAGTAGTCGTAGTACATACTCCAGTGCCAAACCTGTTATAAATCAATGAATTTGTGCCCGCATCATATTAACAAAAGTTGGGAGATACCTTGACAAGGAATCATATTGGAGGTTATACTCTTAAACACTCATATTCCCCTGCTAAAGAGTCAATAACTGATCAACTCGGGGCTCTCGGATCTCCAAAGGCAAATAGTGATTCAGAAACGCCTCTACAAACTCATTCTAAACTGTTGGTAGGGCATCCTCTCCCATAGACCCCTCTAATGCCTCATACCAGAGGATGAAAATATCTCACAACCCGAAGGCTGCGAACTCTACTACTTCTATTTATGTATCATGCATAACTCTGAGAGCCCAGTGAAGGTGGTCTATAAAATTTTGAGGATCCTCGTTCGCATTTGACTCTATGAACTCTGGAAGGTTCGATAATATGAACTCACATGCCGTTTTAGAGACCTAACTCTAGTCCTGACTACCTTTGCATAGCCACTATTTGAGCTAATAAGTGAACTGCACTCCTGATATCCTGATTAGAGGGTGCAGGAGGGGGAACTGGAGGCTGAACAGGTGGTGTTGCATCTATGAGGAGCTTCTCTAGTGGTGGAGGTGGCTGAGAGTGTGTATCCCCCGGGGCTCATGCCAGTTCACATTGTCAGAAGGTGCCTGACTTGTACCCACTCTCTCTGACTCGCTGAAGCTCGCCTAGTAACAGGCATCTCTGAACAATCTATATCAAAAACATAAGTTAGACTTAAATTGCTTATACTCTGCTCTATAGCATGATCTGAGATCAGAAAGAAGGGTAACTAGCGCCTAAATGCCCTGTAGTTTCATTTCTATAAATATGGTGCACAATACATATATAAACATAACTTTACTAGACACAATTTGTAGACTCTCAAGGACTGACCTGGTCTGATACTAATTTCTCACACCCTAACCTAGGTAAAGTGTGGCTGGCACCCGATACCTTGCTAGGTCCGAAAATACCAAGCTGAAATCGCAACCTGCACCTCAAAAAGTAAGCTAGGCCATGGAGACCATACTGTAAACGTAACATCAACTAAGGTCAGCAAAGCCATATACTGAAATATTTGTAAACAAAAATTAACTCGACTGAAATGGGATAGTCCTTATATATATATATATATATATATATATGGCGAGCTGATGAGGCCTACCCTAGTCCCTGCAAGTAGCAAAATTCAAGACAAACTATATATACAAGGGTCGACTAGGCCAACATACTGACACTACTCTATCCAATGCACGTCTATAAGGCACGAAAGAGTTACAATGGTATCATGACCGAGATAGGGCCCGGACCTACCCATGATATGTAAATACACAAAAACTAGACCTGGAAACTCCGAATGATATAGAGCTTACCATAAAAGTTTATACTCGGCAAATCCTACTGATGCGATCCTTCTTGAAACCTTTCTAAATATGCAGGGATGAAAACAACATCCACATGCAAATGGATGTCAGTACGAGATGATGTACCGAGTATGTAAGGTGACTGAAACTGAACTATACTAAAATGTAAGGCAATTTGAATATAAGTTGAAAAGCTAATAAGGGAAAATTGGCTATTCTTACATGCCTCTATCGTCAACTAACTACACAACATAATATCCATTACTCAGCATCGTATAAGGCACCTAAACATGAATAAATAGCCTCGAAGACAAGTGCATAATCCCAAAGGTAAGTGTATATGATAGCCCCGAAGGCAAGTATATCTGAATATCCTTGAAGGCAAGTGTGTCTGAATAGCCCCAAAGGAAGTGAATTTCTAGGTACATTCAACTATCATTCTTTCTATCATCTTAAATGGATAGCTAAACATTTCTAACTATAACTCATTCCCGATAAGAATAGGGTCATGATAACCCGTATGCGTTCTCTATGACAAGCACATCTTTGTGCAATTAAATTGAAACTAGCTTGTTAAGAAGATCATGCCAAAAATAAAGAAAATGATAGCCTTCACATACCTTGGCTTATCTTTTTCCAACAAGCAACCTAACCGGCCTAAAACACACTTCAATCTATACCAAAACAAGTGTACAATCATTACCATCACAACTAATAGCAATTACGATAGTCGATAAGTTCGATTTAGAATTAAACTTAGTTCTACTCTTCCTTCAGTCAACTATAACTTCCATCACCAAATCCAGCATATGGAAGACTATGATAACAACCATATTAACATCATACTCAAGCTATTTCTAGCAATTTCCAACCATAAAAAGATATAGATACACTTCAAACAATTCACATATATAACAACACTTTTCTAGACTATCGTCTTGCCTCTTTCTTGTAGTTTTTCACTTCTCCAACTCAATCAACGCAAAGACTAACTTTAACATGTCATTCATGAGGTTAAACTTACCATAAAGAATTTAGAAAACTCCAACTGTTACACCCCGTAATTCCATGGCTACTAAGTGAGAACATGATTATGGAAATAAGATTTGAATGTTGAAAGGAAAGTATTTTTACGTTTTCTTGTATGAAAAATTTTGGATACAAATGTGACGATGAAATTTTTTAACTTGTAGTTAAATTCTTTCCAATTGATTTATGGACTTAGTATTGTATTATGAAGTCCTGACATTGATAATATGAGATCCATCGAAAATTTCACAATTTTGTGGGTGTGTCCATCGAAAATTTGGAGAAAATGACTGTGTGGGAGATATTTTATGTGAAGGGAAGACAAGTGGACAAGTGGGTCTACTTGGTTCCCCTTCCACTTGTGTTATATACACAATTATATACAAGATCTTGCAAGACTTAGCTCATAATATCTTCATCATCCAACTCTCTTATCTCTTCTCTTCTCCCACAAGTCTCGAAATTCCATAGAAAAGGTGAAGAACAAGATCAACTTATTTTCCAAGATTAAGCATCTTAACCAAGTTCTAAGCCAAGTTAACCTTGCAATTAGTGGGTCGCAGTTTTTGCTTGAAAGTTGTCTTGAAACCCTAAGCTTGTTGATGAACTTTTTGGAAGTAAAACATGAAAGCAAGATGGTTGTAAGCTTGTAGAGGATATGTGTGTGTTGTTGTAACGTGAAGAAGTGGTGCAAAAAGGGTGAAGCAGGGCCGAGACTAGGGACTGTTTTTGGCTAAGATTAAGGTAAGATTTCTTCTTCCTCTTGAAGTAATTAGAAGTTACATGATGTTATAATTGATAGATGAACTTGTGTTAAGAGAAAAGTAGAATAAAAAAATACATGTGACAGTTTTGGGACTAGTTGCCGATTTTGAGGCAGTTTTGGTGTTGTTGGATTCGTTGGTTATTATTGTTATTATCGTCACTACTTACATGTTAAAATGAAGTAAACCTTGTTGTTACAAGTTGTTATGGTTTATATAAACTTGTTGAAATGTGAATTGGATTATAAGGAATTGTGAAAAGGGCTTCGGTTGTGGTGTTGGACGTAAACTGCATAAAATTGTGGGACGTTGTTGTGTCGTTTTAGGGACTGTTTTATACGTGTATAATACTGGAAATTTAGTTACAATTATGCATGATTAATATGGTAATTGTTAACATGTGTTCCTAAAGGATTAAGGGTGTAGGATGGTGTAGAAAGACTTCATATCTTACCCTCATTGTTGTTGGAATATGGGCTGTTTTCGTGGCCTTTTTTAGTAAGGATTAAGGGGCTGTTTTACGTGAGAAATAGGTGTGTGAATCACATTGGTTAACTTTTTAGTTGTGCCCTTAATTGGTGCTCGGTTATTGGTGTACTTGGTCTTATTTGTAAGGTGGAAAAGTATGTATAAATAGGGGAAGTGCTGCCCAAATTTTTATATGAAATGAGAGTCATTATGTGGTATAGTGTATGCTAGTATTCATGAAGTTGATAAACGTGTTATCGTTGTTATAGGTTGAAGTACCTATTTGGTACGTATTCTACTTATCGTGTTGGTATTGCCAATAAGGTATGTGAACTATCCTTTCTTCTTTTGGCATGATATTCATATGATATGGGTGTACGGCGGATGTACGTAAATTCCATTGGATCCTAATTTATAGTGACATACATGATATGATAAGTGCCTTTGATGTCTAAAATAAAAGTTCATTATATATGATTGGTACATGAGATGTTGGTACCTTGGTTTTTCTAAAATGAAAGTCCATTATATATGATTGGTACATGAGATGTTGGTACCTTAGTTTTTCTAAAATGAAAGTTCATTATATATGATTGGTACATGAGATGTTGGTACCTTGGTTTTTCTAAAATGAAAGTTCATTATATATGATTGGTACATGAGATGTTGGTACCTTAGTTTTTCTAAAATGAAAGTTCATTATATATGATTGGTACATGAGATGTTGGTACCTTGGTTTTTCTAAAATGAAAGTTCATTATATATGATTGGTACATGAGATGTTGGTACCTTAGTTTTTCTAAAAAGGAAGTTCCTTATATATGATTGGTACATGATATGTTGGTACCTTGGTTTTGCTAAGAAGGAAGTTCATTATATTATGATTGGTACATGATATGTTGGTACCTTGGTTTTGCTAAAAAGGAAGTTCATTATATTATGATTGGTACATGATATGTTGGTACCTTGGTTTTTCTAAAATGTAAGTTCATTGTATATGATCGGTACATGATATGTTGGTATCTTGGTTTTTCTAAAAATGAAAGTTCATTTTAAAGATGTATACATGATATGATAGTGCCTTGGATTTTCTAAAATGAAAGTTCATTTTAAAAGATTTTATTGAGAGTCAAATGATGATTTAAATTGCACAAGGTCGCTCATGATAGCTATTCGTGTAAGTTTTATTATTTTATTTCACCGAGTCCCATAATGGGCCGACAATGTTTATATGTATATGTGTTACACCCCGTAAGTCTAGGACATGTATAAGAGAATGTACGTAAGGAATCAAGACTTGGAAATTTGTACGAAAGGAAGAATTGTTTTTCCGACGGAAAATCTTCCGAACGTCGGAAAGGAAAAATGTTCGTTGATGAGAATTTGGATTCTCAAAATGTATTATTTGAAGAGTATGGAACTTATTAATATTATGGAAATTTATTTTTAAGGATTTGGTCACGTGGGGCCCACCCGAGGAATTTTACATTTTGCGGGGCCCACGAGGGTTACGAAATTTTATGGACGAATGAGAGGGCGACACGTGGTACCCCCACACATGGTCTTGGTCGAAAATTGTAAGGGTAAAATGGTCATTGACCATCTTGGAAGATCAAGTCTTCAAGCTTGAGATTGTTGATCAAGTCAACTTGTCCACTTGGCTTTGCATTAATTTCTCTTCATCCTAGCCCACAAGTGTATTAATCTAAGCCATCCAATGTGTTATATAAGCATTCTACTAGTGCAAGACTTGTCTTCAACACTTAGAAAATATCACAACATTTCTTGTTCTTCCATTGTGCTCTCGGGTTCACCTTGTGTTCCACACAAAAAATTTTAGTTTGTGATCCTTTATTCACAAGACTTAAACCCAATGTCCCTAAGGGTATTGTAAGGATATCTCAATAGAAAGATTTCGGAAAAACGACGTTTTCGTATTAGTCGCAAGGCGGATACTTAAGGAGTTCTTCAACCTTGAAGTTGGAACTTGAAGATGGGTTCTTCATAGGCTTAAGGAGTGCTTGGAGTGGATTGGAACATAAGGAAAGGAGCTAAGAATTTGCTAAGGAGCGACTTTGAATCTTGGAAATTTTAAGGGCTTGTAAAGGTATATTTTTTGTCGTTTTAGCAATTAAAGTTTACTTATTGTTGTAGCTATGGATATTAGCAAGCATGATGTGTTTAGTATGAAGTTTGATAATTATATTGGCTATTGGAACCCAAATCCGAAAACTAGCATGTTTAGCCTTAAGATTACATTTCAAGTTGATTATTAGTTTAAGTCGTCGCATGTTGTATAAAGAAGGAAATTGTAGTTGTTGAAGTTGTTTATGACTATATAACATGTTAGACCTTAGAACTTGGAATTGGAAAAGAATTGGAAAGGACTTAGGATTGGTTATAAGTTGGCCGAGAATGGCTTTAATTATGGAACTACTTGGTATGAATTGTGGGGCGGAATTTTACACGTATTGTAAGGCGTGTAATCCCCTTTGTTTGGCTGTTGTTTTGAGCCTTAAATGTGGCGTGTTGGTTATTGTATTCGGCCTTGAAAAAGGTGGCAAAGTGAGTAGAAACAAAGGAAGTGCTGCCCGATTTTACATAGAATTAGAGACCGTATACTTAGTATTATTCTACGTTAGAGACTAGAAGTTGATAGTCTTGTTGTGACCATTATAGGTTGACACTTCTACGTACGGCGTATTCGGCTTAGCTTGTGGATTTAGCCGAAAAGGTATGTGAACTATCTCCTCTTCTAGCATGATTCCTTAAGATAAAGAAAGTATGTCCTACTCCTTAAATGATCCATTCCTTGTTGTATTTGGATTGCCTAAAATAGAATTCGTTCTATGTACTCCCTTGATTGTACTTTGATGTTTAAATTGTAAGTTGTATAATCCATTTCCTTAGTGAAGTTTGGATTCTTAAAAGTGAAAGTATTTTACTTAAAGTACATAGAGTCTTGAAAAGGAAGTGGTTTCCAAACCTTTTGGCTAGTGCCTTAGTTCCAAAACCTAAGGGTTGTTGTAATGACTTTAGGGGAGTTAAAGGAGTGATTTACTTAATTGTTTTAAGAGAGGAGAAATGACATGATTTAAGAGAAGTAACTTGTTCTAAAGGTGTGAGTTACTTGAGGTTTAAAAGTAGAAGAAACTTGTTTTCTAAATATTAAGAGACTTGAAGTATTTTGAAAGTTAAGAACTTGATTTGTAAGTATGTGATACTTGGTTTTAAGTATAAGTCTCTTGGTTATAAAAAGGAATGAATATGTCTAAAACCTTAAAGGGTTATAACGGCTTTATGGGAAGTTGGTTATAACGGCTTTATGGAAGGTTAAGAAAGTTGTCTATTTTGATTATTAGGCATAAGTTGCCTAGATTGTGAAAATTTGAAGTTACTTGATTCCAAGCTTTGAAATGAGTTTTCGAAAAGTCTAGTAACTTACTTTGAAAAATAGACACACCTTGATACTAAGGGTGTTAGTATCTTGGGGTTTTACATAAAAATGAGTCTTTTGAAAAGAATGTACGTACGTAGTACTTTGGCTTGTTTAATTGAGAATTATTCTATGTGTGCCTTGATAAGTACTTTGGCTTGTTTAATTGAGAATTATTCTATGTGTGCCTTGATAAGTACTTTGGCTTGTTAATTGAGAATTATTCTATTAGTGCCTTAAGTAAACCAAAATGAGAGTGTATATGAATAAGACTAATAAGAAGTTAGGGGGATTTCTTAACTTGCTTACTTATTGTGTGATAAGCCGGTAGTGCTTATGTTATGTATGATGGCCAGTTGAGGTAGGGTAAGAGTATAAATGAGGGGTATATCCCCAAAGATCGTTATACCACCTGCTTTATCACCTTCTTCAGGGTAAGAGTATAAATGAGGGGTGTATCCCCAAAGATCGTTATACCACCTGCTTTATCACCTTCTTCAGGGTAAGAGTATAAATGAGGGGTGTATCCCCAAAGATCGTTATACCACCTGTTTTATCACCTTCTTCAGGGTAAGAGTATAAATGAGGGGTGTATCCCTAAAGATCGTTATACCGCCTGCTTTATCACCTTCTTCAGGGTAAGAGTATAAATGAGGGGTGTATCCCCAAAGATCGTTATACCACCTGCGTTATCACCTTCTTCAGGGTAAGAGTATAAATGAGGAGTGTATCCCCAAAGATCGTTATACCACCTGCTTTACCACCTTCTCCAGGGTAAGAGTATAAATGAGGGGTAAATCCCCAAAGATCGTTATACCACCTGTTTCCGTGGATTTGCTACCTATACTTTTGATTACTCTCATTGTTAGTAAGGCACTGTGTACTGTTATTTGAGTAGTGACTTTGAGGGCATGCGTCCCTGACTTGATATGACTGCTTATGTATTGTGTACTGTAGGTTGGCTATCATACATGTCTCCTGTTTTGTTTAGACTGTTATGATTTCATTACAAGATTTCATCGCTTCACATACTTGGTACATTCTTTCAGACCGACCTCCTTGGGCCGCGTTCACGCCGCAGTTTAGGTACGTTGTTTGGTGATCGGCAGTGTAGGACCGCCGTAGTTTTTGGATAGCTCCTTCGCTCGGAGTTTATCTTTTGGTATAAGTTCTTTCAAGATGTGCTTTTGTACATGGGTACTGGCGGGCCTTGTCCCGTCATATTTCGGTAAAACTCTTAGAGGTCTGTATTCATATGTGGGATTGGACTCATGTACAGTGTAGTGTCTTTTATTATGTATATTATATGGCAGCCTTGTCGGTTTTGCCCTTGTACGTATGTTGGTTTTGAAAAGAAAAAAAAAGAGGTGTTATTTAATTTCCGCAGTTTACTTAGTTGTTAAGGTAGAAGGGTGCCAGGGTAGGGCACCGCCACGCCCGGTTCGGGCCCGGCAGAGTGGTATCCGAGCAATACCCTCGAATGTCTACAAACCGTGTCTAGTAGAGTCTTGATTATCGGTGTGTTGCGCGCCACACCCATGTAGGCGAGGCTACGGGACATTTAGGAGTTGGTTTCTATTCTTCTCACTCTAAGATCGTGCCATAGAGCCGTGTTAGTAAGATAATTCCTCTCGACGTGATTTTGTGTTCTGATTATGCCTCGAGGGCAACAACGCCTTGAAGGGCAAAGGAGTAGCAGGAGCTACTAGTCGACTCAGGAGTTGATAGGGCTTATGCCTGTGGTATACCGGATGTTGTTCTGCGATGGGCGAGTTCTTCTCGCCGAGTTTTGAGACCCCAGCACGAGCCTCCAGCCATTAGGAGAAGACTATAGTGGTCGTGAGGAAGCGATTATGTTATTGACCAAGATAGCGGTGCTACGATTTCATCATCGTGAGGTTATTCGCCAAGATGCAGGTGTACAGAGGTAGAGGGCCAACGCGAGATCGGCGTAAGAGGCTAGACCGGTTGGTTATCCCGGTGAGTGTTTGGACGAGCAAATTTCGGAAATGAGTGAGATATTCATCCCAGCCTACCCGGTACATACCCCCGCAGCTCACAGATGGGATATTGGACCCCACAAGGTATTTAGGAGCCGGTCCAAGCTCCAGGGGTCGAGGTTCTCGAGAGCAGAGGACTTTCTGGCCGAGGCCACCTATTCCTCGATGTATCGGATGTAGTAAGCGTCATTCGGGAAATGTTGTTATGGCACGTGTGTTTGTTTTGTTGTGGCCTTCCGCCATATTCGGAGGGTATGTCCTTTTAGAAAGAGCACCGTGAGGTGGCTCACCTATGAGGCCGATGGTTGATTCCTTTCCTCCACAAATGCGTTCCCGAGCGGCGTGTTCGGATGTTAGCCACCAGAGTTTCATGGCCCTTCAACCGCAGATGACGTGACTCTGGATGTGATCGTGAGGCGACATCACATGGGGTTACAGGTATATTTCGATTCTTTTGAATCATACGTGCATTGATATATTCAGATTTTGCCCTAGCGTATATGTTTTCCCTTTGTTGCTAGCAGTTGTAAGTGATAGTACCCCAGAGGTAGGAATACTTTGATTAGTAAAGTGAAAAGTTAAGAATGTTGACAAGAATGGTAAGTGAACTGAGACTATAGTTGTGTTGAGTTCACAAGTTGTAATTGCCCCATAACAGTGTAAGACCAATAGGGAAGAATGTACGGTAGAAATACTTTGGCCTATGTGACAAACCTCTAGTGAATCGGGGGATAGGGTGAGAAGTACCTTGAGATAAGAGAGAATATTTATTTCAGACTAAGAATGAGAAGTTAAGTGTGACGATGGGTCGGGTTATGGACTCCTTTCGGGTCAACCGATAGTATGGAATAGGGTGATGTCAGTTGGTAATGGTCTTGCTATGTGATAGGGTCACGAGGGTGTAAGGCCCATGTCTAGTTGATCGTTGTACGAGTTCGTGGATGCGTTCCACCGGAATCAGGTCGTAAGGACCGAGAAGAGCCTTAACGGGAATTTATGTAGCATAATGGCCAAGTTTGGATAGTAAATCCAAGGATTGGGGAACAAGAAACAATATTGAGATTTTGTACGTATGTTATGTGGTGTCCATGTGTGGCATCGTTGGTCTTGTGCAGTTTTGATTGATAGGCATAGTGTAGAGATTATGCCGGAGTTTGTATAGCTTGACAACCGACTAAGAACATTCGGGGACGAATGTTTCTAAGTGGGGAAGAATGTTACACCCCGTAAGTCCAGGACATGTATAATAGAATGTACGTAAGGAATCAAGACTTGGAAATTGATACGAAAGGAATAATTGTTTTTCCGACGGAAAATCTTCCGAACGTCGGAAAGGAAAAATGTTCGTTGATGAGAATTTGGATTC
This sequence comes from Przewalskia tangutica, assembly GCA_029844215.1. Classification (NCBI taxonomy): domain Eukaryota; kingdom Viridiplantae; phylum Streptophyta; class Magnoliopsida; order Solanales; family Solanaceae; genus Przewalskia; species Przewalskia tangutica. The sequence goes on from CM056718.1 coordinate 116,164,681, forward strand.
TCAAAATGTATTATTTGAAGAGTATGAAACTTATTAATATTATGGAAATTTATTTTTACGGATTTGGTCACGTGGGGCCCACCCGAGGAATTTTACGTTTTGTGGGGCCCACGAGGGTTACGGAATTTTATGGACGAATGAGAGGGAGACACGTGGTACCCCCACACATGGTCTTGGTCGAAAATTGTAAGGGTAAAATGGTCATTGACCATCTTGGAAGATCAAGTCTTCAAGCTTGAGATTGTTGACCAAGTCAACTTGTCCACTTGGCTTTGCATTAATTTCTCTTCATCCTAGACCACAAGTGTATTAATTTAAGCCATCCAATGTGTTATATAAGCATGCTACTAGTGCAAGACTTGTCTTCAACACTTAGAAAATATCACAACATCACTTAGAAAATATCACAACATTTCTTGTTCTTCCATTGTGCTCTCGGGTTCACCTTGTGTTCCACACAAAAAAATTTAGTTTGTGATCCTTTATTCACAAGACTTAAACCCAATGTCCCTAAGGGTATTGTAAGGATAGCTCAATAGAAAGATTTCGGAAAAACGACGTTTTCGTATTAGTCGCAAGGCGGATACTTAAGGAGTTCTTTAACTTTGAAGTTGGAACTTGAAGATGGGTTCTTCATAGGCTTCTAAGGAGTGCTTTGAATCTTGGAAATTTTAAGGGCTTGTAAAGGTATAATTCTTGTCGTTTTAGCAATTAAAGTTTACTTATTGTTGTAGCTATGGATATTAGCAAGCATGAGGTGTTTAGTATGAAGTTTGATAATTATATTGGCTATTGGAACCCTAATCCGAAAACTAGCATGTTAGCCTTAAGATTACAATTCAAGTTGATTATTAGTTTAAGTCGTCGCATGTTGTATAAAGAAGGAAATTGTATTTGTTGAAGTTGTTTATGACTATATAACATGTTAGACCTTAGAACTTGGAATTGGAAAAGGATTGGAAAAGACTTAGTGTTGTTGGTTATAAGTTGGCCGAGAATGGCTTGGATTTTAAACTACTTGGTATGAATTGTGGGGCGGAATTTTACACGTATTGTAAGGCGTGTAATACCCTTTGTTTGGTTGTTGTTTTGAGCCTTAAATGTGGCGTGTTGGTTATTGTATTCGGCCTTGAAAAAGGTGGCAAAGTGAGTAGAAACAAAGGAAGTGCTGCCCGATTTTCCGTAGAATTAGAGACCGTATACTTAGTATTATTCTACGTTAGAGACTAGAAGTTGATAGTCTTGTTGTGACCATTATAGGTTGACACTTCTACGTACGGCGTATTCGGCTTAGCTTGTGGATTTAGCCGAAAAGGTATGTGAACTATCTCCTCTTCTAGCATGATTCCTTAAGATAAAGAAAGTATGTCCTACTCCTTAAATGATCCATTTCTTGGTTGTATTTGGATTGCCTAAAATAGAATTCGTTCTATGTACTCCCTTGATTGTACTTTGATGTTTAAATTGTAAGTTGTATAATCCATTTCCTTAGTGAAGGAATGAATATGTCTAAAACCATAAAGGGTTATAACGGCTTTATGGGAAGTTGGTTATAACGGATTTATGGAAGGTTAAGAAAGTTGTCTATTTTGATTATTAGGTATAAGTTGCCTAGATTGTGAAAATTTGAAGTTACTTGATTCCAAGCTTTGAAATGAGTTTTCCAAAAGTCTAGTAACTTACTTTGAAAAATAGACACACCTTGATATTAAGGGTGTTAGTATCTTGGGGTTTTACATAAAAATGAGTCTTTTGAAAAGAATGTACGTACGTAGTACTTTGGCTTGTTTAATTGAGAATTATTCTATGTGTGCCTTGATAAGTACTTTGGCTTGTTTAATTGAGAATTATTATATGTGTGCCTTGATAAGTACTTTGGCTTGTTAATTGAGAATTATTCTATTAGTGCCTTAAGTAAACCCAAATGAGAGTGTATATAAATAAGACTAATAAGAAGTTAGGGGGATTTCTTAACTTGCTTACTTATTGTGTGATAAGCCGGTAGTGCTTATGTTATGTATGATGGCCAGTTGAGGTAGGGTAAGAGTATAAATGAGGGGTATATCCCCAAAGATCGTTATACCACCTGCTTTATCACCTTCTTCAGGGTAAGAGTATAAATGAGGGGTGTATCCCCAAAGATCGTTATACCACCTGCTTTATCACCTTCTTCAGGGTAAGAGTATAAATGAGGGGTGTATCCCCAAAGATCGTTATACCACCTGTTTTATCACCTTCTTCAGGGTAAGAGTATAAATGAGGGGTGTATCCCCAAAGATCGTTATACCACCTGCTTTATCACCTTCTTCAGGGTAAGAGTATAAATGAGGGGTGTATCCCTGTCACGACCCGACCCTGTGGTCGCGACAGACTTGTACCTGCGGTACCGTCAGTATACATCGAGAATAGCAATGAACATACATAACACATAACTTATAAAAGGGTAAATATCTCTCGTCACCGATAAGGTCGCTTCCATAAACATACTTAAACAAAAGTATAGTAGTACAACTTGTTCTTATAGCCCAAAACACATATGTGACCACGCACTTAAAGATAATAACCGTGGATGACAGGCCCGCCATACCCCGAATGTACAAAATACTTATAGCATCGTGGAATATCCGCATAATAAACAAGCTTCCGAGGAATGAAGCTTCGACACCGAACAGTGATCCTAAGAACGAGGATCCACAATGCGCTTACCACGTGGCATAACGCAGCCAGGAAGGGGTCGACACAATATGTACCAAGTATGTAAAGCTGGAAAATACTGTAATAATGATATCATAAGTCTAAAAGTAAGCTGGAGTCATGGAAGACAAACAAAATACCTTTTACTGTGCCTTACTAACAATGAGAGTGACAAGTGTATATAATACTGCATAAAGTAGGGGCCTCATGATCAAAACAGGGTACCTCGCCCGTAGTATCAATAAGCACCCCTACTCCTGGGACTATTTCACCCGCATAGGTCCTGTGGACCCCCATGAGGTATTCATCGCATAGGTTGTACCCGCCCGCATGGGACTATTTCACCCGCATAAGACCATAAGGACTCGCATGAGGTATTCCTCGCATCGTGGGTAGCAAATCCACGGAACAGGTGGTATAACGATCTTGGGGACTTACCCCTCAGATATACTCTTACCCTGAAGCAGATGGTATAACGATCTTGGGGCTTGCCCCTCAGATATACTCTTACACTGAAGAAGGTGGTACGACGATCTTAGGGCTTGCCCCTCAGACATACTCTTACCCTGGAGAAGGTGGTATAACGATCTTGGGGCTTGCCCCTCAGATATACTCTTACCCTAGCTCAAACTGTCATCATATCATAATCATAAATAAGTTAAGAAAACTTATAACTTCTTATTAGTCTTGTTCATATACCCTCTCATTTTAGTTTACTTAAGGCACTTAATCATATCTTTAATAAAAGAAAACCGGGAATTTAACCCAAGTCCTACATGCTTCAACTCTTTTAAAAGTGACTCTTTTTCATACATAAAACCTTTGGGCAATTGATGCCTTAAAATCAATTTGTCTTTCATAAATCAAATCATTTGTCCTTACTTGTCTTACTTAGAGTAAACCTCTTCTCATTAATCTTTTATAAAGCTAATAAACCAACTTCCCATAAAGTTGTTATATTAACCCTTCACTTTAGTAAAATTACACTTTTCCCCTAACCAAGGGACTTATACATTCTTAAAACGAAACAAGTCTTTATATACTTAAAACAAGTAAGAATACCAAATCTTGTACGTCTACCGTACTACATAGTTACATCTATTCATGCTCAAGAGATAGGAAAGCTCCACAAACCTCTTTGGTCAATCCACTTGCTAAGCTCAACTACCGCAAGTAATATTTCAACCTATAATAATCATGATACGTTTATTAACCTCTAATTTCAAGGTAGAATAATCCAAGTTCAAAGTCACTAAATTCTATGGAAAATTGGGCAGCATTTCCTTTGTTTCTACTCACTTTGCCACCTTTCTCAAGGCCGAATTTATCATCCAAACGCCACATTTAAGGCTCAACAATCCAACATTTCAAAGGGGATTACACACCTAAACTTGGGTGTGTAAAATTCTGCCCCATAAGGTACAACAATTCTCTTAACAATTCTAAGGTAGTTTTTAGGCTACAACATGCTCATAATATCTTCTTAACCAATTCTTTCATATCCAAACCACATTTCGCATTTAAATGACTCTAAGAGCATTATTTACTACCACAAGTTCTTTCTTCTTAACATGCAACACTAGAAACTAATTCTAAAGGAAGAAATGTTACCTTAAAGTTTTAGCCAAACTTATTCCAAATATTTTGCTAGCTTCCTTGCCAAGAACACCACCACAACAACACCAACAAGCTAGCCACAAGCTTCCTTTGTTCTTAACTTTTCAGATTTTTCTTAGGCTTTGAATTCCCTTTGGAATTGTAGAGAGAAGTGAGAGCTAATTTAGAGAGACAGAGAGGTTTGAAAGATGACCAAGTCTTCAAGACTTGGTCAATACAAGGCATGCAAGAAAAATCAGATGGGGGGGGGGGGACACTTGTCACCCTCCCATGGCCTTTTTAAAAGAGAAAATCAGAGTTTCCTAAGTTTTTCCGCCGAGAGTCCCGCTGCGCGCTGCGTTCGACGGGCGCCACTGCGCTGAAACCTCTGCGGACTCTGAACTTCAGCCGCGCGCTGCAACTTCAGCGACTCAAGATTTAGGCGCCGCGCCTCGCATCCGCGCCGCGCCCTCGCGCTTTGTCCAAACACATTTCTGTCCGATCACAAGACCGAACTTGTAATTCTCATAACTTTCTACTCGACGTCCTATCGATTTAACGGTTGGTTGCGTTGGACTCTAGACTCCACGAACTACGCCCGAGGCCTTTGAAACACTTAGGAACTCTCACGATACCGAGTCATAACCCACCTCAAAGTTGACTAAAACCCGTCCGGAACAATCCACAACCTATCCTTTGAAAATTTTAAGTCTTACATGCTTTAGACGCCTCACACGTAGGATCAGAACTACGGGGTATAACATTCTCCCCCCATTAGAAACATTCGTCCCGAATGTTCCTTCTAGGCTTACTCAAATCACAATATCGACATAGACCCTCTTAACTATTCTTTTGCAAATAAAGAAGCTCCACGAGCCACAACATACTTAAGCGTAATTGCTAAATCAAAACTAACAAGCAAGAAAGTAGGTTACCTGGAGGTATAGGGAATAAGTGAGGATACTTCTTCATCATGTCGTCCTCTGCTTCCCATGTCATTTCCTCCTGCTCGCCCGCCATGACTTGACGAAGCCACGTCTTTCATCCAAGTCGCTAACTCAAGATCGAGTATCGCTATGGGACTCCTCATACGATAACTCATCTGTCACCTGGACATCATGAATCGGGTGCACTCTAGATGGATCTCCAATACATTTCCGCAACATAGACACATGAAAAACTGGATGCACCGCCTCCAGATCGGACGGAATATCTAACTCATAGGCAACCTTGCCTACCCTACGGACAATCTGATACGGTCCAATGTACCTTAGGCTAAGTTTCCCTTTCTTCCCAAACCTCATCACGCCCTTCATGGGCGATACCTTTAGGAAAACCCAATCATCTATCTCAAATTCCAAGTGTCGGCGCCGATGATCTGCATACGACTTCTGCCGACTCTGGGCTGCCAACAACTGCTCCTGGATAAGCTTTACCTTATCCACTTCCTGTTGAACCAGGTCTGGCCCGACTAACTGAACTTCTCCCACCTCGAACCAGCCTATCGGTGACCTGCACTTCCTCCCGTATAAGGCCTCATAAGGTGCCATCTGGATACTAGAATGGCAGCTGTTGTTATAAGCAAACTCCACAAGAGGCAAATGATCCTCCCAGCTACCCCTGAAATCAATAACACAAGCCCGCAGCATATCCTAAAGTGTCTGGATAGTGCGCTCGCCCGCTTGGCCGTCGAGGATGAAACACTGCATCGAGACTCACCTGTCCCTAATCCTTCCGAAAGACCTCCAGAAGTTAGCCGTAAACTGGGCTCCTCTGTCTGAAATAATCGATACAGGCACACCGTGCAGTCTCACAATCTCCCTGATATACAGTCTCGCGTAATCCTCGGCCGAAAAGGTCGTCCTGACTGGAAGAAAATGGGCTGATTTCGTCAGCCTGTCGACGATAACCCAAATGGAATCATGCTTCCTCTGAGTGGAAGGTAATCCTGCAATAAAATCCATATTTACCACCTCCCACTTTCAAGTCGGAATGTCAATAGCTCGCAATGCCCACCGCTTCGTGCTCAATCTTAACTCACGACAATTCGCATCGTGCCACGAACTCCGCAACGTCCCTCTTTAGGCCATCCCACCAATACACGCATCTGAGGTCATGATACATCTTAGTCGACCCCGGATGAATGGAATAACGAGCACTGTGTGCCTCCCTGAATCTGGCGACGAAGTCCTCGCTACATCGGGAACACACAACCGGCCCTCAAACCTTAGCACCCCATCAGGAGCTACCTCAAATAGACTCCTCTCTTTCTGAACATCGGCATCTCGGTACCGTACCAAAATCGGATCCTCATACTGTCGCCTCTTCACCTCCTCGACGATAGAAGACTTGGCAACCTCTCGAACCCGAATTCCATCACTATCAGAATCAACCAAACGAACCCCAAGGCTCGCTAGCTGATGCGACTCTCGGACCATACTCCTCTTCTCTGGTTGTACATCAGACAGACTACCCATCGATCTGCGACTAAGGGCATCTGCAACTACATTGGCCTTCCCTGGGTGGTATAGAATATCAACATTGTAATCCTTAAGTAGCTCCAACCATCGTCTCTGTCGCAAGTTCAGCTCCCTCTGGATGAAGATATACTGGAGACTCTTGTGGTCTGTATAAATGTCCACATGAACTCCATATAAATAATGTCTCCAGATCTTCAAGGCATGAATCACTGCTGCCAACTCCAAGTCATGTGTGGGATAGTTCTTCTCATGCTTCCTAAGCTGTCGAGATGCATAAGCTATAACCTTGCCGTCTTTGCATCAAAGACGCACTCCAAGCCCGACACCGACGCTACAATAAACCATATATCCATCTAATCCTCCGGAAGAGTAAGAATCGGGCGTCGTCAACTTCTCCTTTAGCAACCGGAAACTTTCCTCACAAGTATCCGCCCACCGAACATAGCCGCTTCCGAGTCGCCTTAGTCAAAGCTTTGAAATAGAAGCAAACTTTTCTACAAACCTCAGATAATAACTCTGCAAGGCCCAAAAGGCGCACTCTCCGATTGGTAGTGGTCCGCCAAGTCTGATCGCCTCAATCTTAGTTGTATCAACCCGAATACCATCGGCCCCGATAACATGCCCTAAGAAAGCCACCGGCTAACGAACTCGCGTTTTGAGAACTTGACATACAATCGCCGGTCTCGGAGGACTCAATACCGCCTCAAATGATGCGTATGCTCGCTCAGGCGCGAATACACCAAGATATCATCAATGAAAACTATAACGAACATATCCAAGAATGGTTCAACACCCTATTCATCAAATCCATGAATCTGGGCTGGCGTTGGTCAAACCGAAAGACATCACCTGAACTCATAGTGCCCATACCGGTCCCGAATGCGATCTTGGGATATCCGCTTCTAACTCGTACTGATGGTAACTGCATCGCAGTCTATCTTGGAAAACACCTTGCACCTCGCAATCGTCAAACAAATCGTCAATCCCGGGAGGGAATATCTTCTTGATAGTTACCTTGTTCAACCGCTCAGAATCAATACACGTGCGCAGCTGGCCCCATCCTTCTTTCTTACAAATAACACCGCGCTCCCGGGGAGAAACACTGCACGATAAAGCCTTTCTCCAGAAATCCTTGGTGGTCTTTCAATTCCTTCAACTCGGCGGGTGCCATCCTGTATGGCGGAATAGATATCGGTCGAGTATCCGCGCCAAATCAATGCAAAACTCAATCTCCTCTCGGGAGGATACCCTAAGCTCATCCGGGAATACGTCGAAACTCTCTAACGGCCAATCGATCAAGGTCCGGTATCTCGACCTCGATGTCGAATACCGAACCATATGGTAGATATACCCTTTCCGCACCATCTTTCTAGCCTTGAGGTAAGAAATAAACTTACCCTACGACACACGGTATTCCCTTCCACTCGATAACGCTCACGAAACCGAACCGAACTAATCTCTCTCATACCACATTGGCATAGCAAGATGCTAGCCAATCCATACCCATAATCACATCAAAGTCCGTCATATCCAACTCTATCAAGTCGGCTGGAGTCCGGCGACTATCTATAGTCACAGTGGCAAGCCTTATACACTTGCTCGGCTACATCGAATCACCCATCGCGTAGCCGCCTCAAAAGGTCTTATGGACTGGGCTCTATCCCTATTCTATCGCAATATGAGGAGATATGTAGGACAAGGTAGAACACTGGATCTATCAAAGCATATACATCACGCAAGAAACCAATAATGTACCGTGGCGACATATCCGTGACGCCTCACGGTCTGTCGGTGGACATAGCATATATGCGATTCGAGGACCGCTAGATGGAACCCTACCACGACCTCTGCGCGGCTCTTGCCCATAAGTACCACGCCTCGGCGTCTAACCATCGAAGACGAAGATCCAAAGAATGCACCCGGTCGGTTGAACTGCACGCTCCGCCGCTGGGGCGGACAATCCTTCGATGGCCTCACGCTACAAGAGTAACACGCTCCGAACCCATACGGCACTCGCCGGATGAGACCTCCGCATCGAACACACCGGATGTGGGTGGTATTCATCACGACCAGCGGGCGTGGCGGTGCCTTACCGGGCACCCTAGTGACACAACATCGTGTCAGTGGAACATAAAGCGATACAAGACATATTATGAAATATGAAACAATAATATGAGAAGAACTTGCCTTTCGGCATATGTATAAATGACAACTTTTAACATGAGCAGTTTAATCCTTTTACAAACCACCGCCACAAGATTCTACTGACCTCTAAGAATGATACGACAACCGTGGCGGGACGGGGCCGCCAAACCCCGAATGTAAACACTTACTACGAGGACTATACGTGATAAGCCTCGGAGAAAGCGGAGCTTCCCAAACGCTGGCGTGACCACGAGCTAGGATCAACGGCGGTGTACCTCGACTGCGGCATGAGCGGCCCGAAGTCGATCTGCAGTGCAGTATGTGGCGAAAATAAATCGTAAATGAAATCATAGTAGTCTATACAAAGCGGGAGACATGTATGATAACCAAGCTACGATTTTACAATAACTAAGCGATCATATCAAGTCGAGGACTCACGCCTCAAGTCATCACAAAAGAACATAACGATGGGTCTCACGCCACAACATCAATCGTGCGTGGGACACATTCTCATCGGCGGTTTATGATATAAAAGCACCAAGGAACACACATGAACACGGGTCCCACTGTGCCATAATAACACCGTGCGGGGTAAGTGCGAAGGCATAGCCGACTACTAACACCAGCGTACCAACAAGGTCATGAATCGTATCATAAGATCTGTCTGGCCGTCACATGATCAAAGCGGCCACGCCCGCGATATCTAATGTCGCGCGTCTAGTCCTGGAACTTCCGCAGACTCGCGTAGGCCAATCTCTTGGCCCGCATGAGGCATTCCCGTCGAGGTAGCTACTCCGGCATCGTCACCGACTTCCGAGTCGCATGGCCCACAAGGACCGCGTGCCCGTAAAAGGGCCGCGCTAACACGGAACTCTCGTAGCTCGCGCATGGCCCGGGACTGCGTAGGTATTCTCGAATCATAGGTCCATCGACCACGCTGAGTCTACCGCGTGGAGGGCTTAACCGGAATCATCTCGAGATGAATGCCACAATACTATCATAACGATGATAGTTAATAAGCGCAATCAAGAAACCCCTTTACACAAACATCACAAGATACTAACACCGTAGCATCCTAACACGTTTACTTATCAAAGCAACAAGAAAGTATTATAAGGCTATCACAAACCACTACAATCAAGTTGTTCACACAAGGTACTTCCTACTATATGATTAACAAGATCGGGTTTTTATCCCCAAAGTACTTCATACATTAACTCTTTAAAAGATCGTTACTTTACAAAAGTCACACAATACGTAGTATATGAAAATATAGTGATTATCTTTTGAAGTAAATCAAAACACTTCTCTTTGTAAAACTCAAGTAACAACATTATTTTCCAAGCGTCCAAGTTTGCCTAATTTCAAATGTTCATGTTTCTTATTTAGAAAGGTTTAGTAGTTCATAGTCTTATTCATTTAAGAATATAATTCTCTTTTAAACTATCTCGAGAAACATAAGTCTTATATGTGAGTAGGATATTCTTGTTTACAACAATCTTATTACTGACCATGATCTAGGAAATATCATTTTGTCTCATCTTAGCTTCTATGCGGATGGAAGTTTCTCTTGGTTTTAATAATACTTAATGTCAAAACATTTCCTTTTATTAACGCTGCGGTGGTTTGTCGATACACATTCGATTTCCAAAATCGTAAAACATTCTTAAGGCGTTATACCTAACTTTCCATAAAGCTAGTATAACTCTTAAGTTTTCAAAACAAATCAAGTATTACTTCTCCTCTCAAAATGATTCAAAACTCTTTTGAAATACTTCAAGTTCTTTATTAACACATAACAAGCGGTTATAGTTCAAATCGATTACCTTTTAAAAACCACATGTATTTTCTTACCAACATAAAGCCGTTATAACCAACTTCCCATAAAGCGTTATAACACTTTATGTTTTACATAATCAAATACATTTAGTACGTATGCGTCTCTACCGTACTACATAGTTCACACATATCATGCTAGAAGAGATAGGAAGAGGTTCACATACCTCGCGGCGAGTATCGACTAATAGCAAAACGCTCAGTACTCCCAACCGGCTACTCCTTAAGCCAAGTAGAGCGCCACACGTAGTACTTGACCTATAAGGCCACAAGGCGCTTATTAACATTTAGACCTTATCGCAGAACATTCTACGAAAATTCGGCAAGACCTCCCGCAGCGTAAATCTCCTCCTCTAACGGTAGGCTACCAAGCCAACTGAGGGGTTATACATCTAACCCGACGGGTACAATTCTACTCCACGATTACTACACAAGTCTCAGAATCTGATCTATGTAAAAAGCGATTCGATTCGATTCTTGAGCTTAAGTCCAAAGACATTTCCACAAGCTATGTTCAGTTATATACATAGTATACTTCAACTATAATTTCCTACAACATGTAATATCCAATTACAATAGGGGGACAAGATATTTACCTCGATAAGCCCATAATTATCCAAGTATAAAGTCGATCCTGGGCAATCGTTTAGCTCGACTCAGGCGCTCAACCAGCTCTAAACCACCCCAGAAGTTCTAACCAACTTCTACACAATACTCCCCAATTTATGGAGATTTTCCTAGGGTTTCGGTTTTGTGACTGACGGAAAGTATAATAGTATTTCTGGGCTTTTCGTATAGGTATAACCTTAGAATACAACAAAGTATACGGCTAAGGTAATTTGGGCATTATAACAATACTTTTGAGAGTATTTCTACACCACAAAGGGGGGGTACCTCACGGCACACCACTAGGAGGGGGGGGTGTACCCCTCGGCCAAGGCCTCTAGGAGGGGGAGTGCACCCCTCGGCCAAGGCCTCACAAAGGAAGAGGGGAGGGACGAAACCAACAAGGAGGGAGGGAGGTTTTCAAGACTTGGAAATTATGGAATGGATGAAGAAGTCTTCAAAGGGGGAGGGTATTTATAGGCCAAGCAAAGGCAACCAATGGCAAGATCTAGCCAAGTGGGGGCAAGTGGAGGGCGAGATATGCCCAAGTGCCCCTAGTCCTACTCGTAAAACCCTCACAAATATCTACACAAATATCAACCAACAACTTGCCCGCCAATCGGCCTAAGCGCCCACTTCTTCGATGTGAGGTGACACGTATCACCCTCGTTGATCCAAAATGTTTCGTTTCTCGGAAAAATCCGCAAAATAAGAAAAGACATAGCGGAATTTACCGCCCGTAAGTTAGGTAGAGCGTTTAGTCGAAAACGACTCTAACAAGTGTTGTGCACAAACATATTTCGCCCGAGGTGCCACGTAGGGGTGACACGTGTCGCCCCGATTAAATCCAAAATATTTCGTCTTAGAAAATATCCATAACGGCCAAAATCTCAAAATCAAAGCGGGCCCACAAAGCGTAAATTTCTCCGTGGGCCCACGTGACCATTTCCAAAATAAAATTCCATAATTCTAATATAATCTAAGAAGTCCAAAACCAAATCGGGAATCCAATTCCACTAACGAACCTTTTTCCTTCACAAAACCGGAAACTTTTCCGTGGAAAAATCACCTCTTTCTTCCTTTCCAAACTTTACGCCGTATTCTCGCATGCGTGCGTCCTCGCATACATACCGGGAACTACGAGGGTATAACATTCTTCCCCAGAAACATTCGTCCGAATGTTCCTTCTAAGTCTCAAAACATCGTGCGCCAAAGATAGTCTTCACTACTATACTTACGAAACAATCTGCCATACGGCCCGCGAAATACTGCGCAACATACTTATATCCAAGTCTACGAAACACCTCTAACATCACCACAAATACCTCTTCCGGGGTTAAAAATATACTTAACTTTAGTCACTTTTGTCACTTTGCCGCGAGCCTAGCTCAAGCGACCCAACAAATGGTGCCGAACAACTGCGATCATGAAGGCGTATCGCACTCGAACCACCACATTTACGATCTTGCTTTAGTTTCCAAAACTCGGGTTACTATCTCTTTCGTGGGCATCATTAATCGGGAACATTACGGATGGATCTTGATACTTTCGAACATAACAATACGAAAGACCGGACGTACTGCCTCCTAAGTCGAACGGCAATTGCTACATATAGGCAACCTGGCCTATTCTTCACATGAACTCAAAAGGCCCAAAGTAACTCGGGCTAAGTTCCTTCTGTTTCCACAAATCGACACACCATGTCCGGGGTGGAACTTTCAAGAAGACCGACCGTCGGCTGAACTCTGGCGTCGTCGCCGATCATCCGCACGATTCCTCCGAGTGCGGAACTTCTTCTAGATGAGCTTTACCCTATCCACAGTCTGCTGGAACAAGCCTGATCCAACTATCTGAACCTTGCCAACATCGAACCAATCGACCGGCAACTTACACTTCTGCCCCTACAAGGCTTCGTAAGGCGACATCCGAACACTGGAATGGTAGCTTAAACGCTCCTCGCGAGAGACAACAATCCTCAACTACCCACAAATCCACACACCGGCAGGGCGAATGCGGTCGAGACTCACGAGTCCTTAACCTGCTGGCAAAACTTCCGAAACAAAACAGTAGTTCCACGGGCTCCACTGTCTGTCATAAGGTGAAGGTAGGCACCTCGTGCAGCCTTACAACTTTTCTGATATATCATCTCGCATAACCCTCTGCCGAGTAAACGGTCTTTGCTAGAAGACAACACGGCTGACCTCCTCGGCCCAACTACTGGTCGAATGCATTCATGAAATCGTACGTTGGTTAACTAAACTCGGGCCTAACACCCTCGTGACCTATCACGCAGGCGGGACCACAAACCGACCACCAAACATGCCGCGGGTTGACCCGCGGCGTGGCCTCAACCCGACCCGGCAGCGAACGCTAGCTCCCTGAAGGAAAACTCTCACTAATCACGTTACGAAAACCTAGCGGTCTTCTTAGCTCAACTATCCTCTTTCATGCCACACTACTCAGGGACTTATCCCGTAACATAGCTCACGTGCACTATGCACTCCTATAAGGGTAAAACATAACCCTACACCTTCTTCTCGAGATGGCCTCACCTCTAAGGTCTCTACGTATAAAGCTCTAAGGCTCACACTTTCTCTATCCCCCAAAATCTTACTCGGTTAAACAACCATGATTTCAAATCACAACTAACACACTGCTATCAGAACATAGCACTTAAGGTATACTCACCTTGAAAGATACCGAAGGACGCTTGCTCTGGCCTCTTACCGCGTCTTTGGTTAACCCGTCGATCTACGTTTTTCGGCTGCTGCACATAAGCGCATACGTGCCATGCTCAAGCCCAATGAAGAATTACTCTTTGCACACCTCTCTTAGGTAGTCATCAAGACTCGTGGTACATCGGTATAATCTCCGTAGCCAAATCCATAGCTAATGTGGTCGCCTCTTTGCAATCTATATTCACTGTTCGGTCGTGGGCGAAGGTTCAAATATCATGGGACGCGATGGAACTGCCGTCCATGCTAAACTCTGCTTTGGGGCTAGTGGCGTCGCGAAATCCCGAATGAAGCACTACCTAGGTAATGATTGGGCTGTGCCCTCATGACCTCTGAACTCTACTCGCGACTCCGCCGGCGCCTTGCCCTCTGGGCGGGTTGCCTGCGCGGAGGCACAGCGGTAAGGGAAAGAAATACGTTAGAGGTCCAACTTACAACACGCGGCTCTAAGGCACGATCTCGAGTGAGAAGAATAGAAACCAATCCTAAAATATCCTATAGCCTCACGATTATTGGCGTGGTGCGCAACACACCGATAATCAAGACTCTCGATACGGATGCGTAGACACTTTCAGGATTAATCGCTCGATACCACTTTTGTCACGACCCGGCCTGGGCGTGTTGGTGCCTTACCCGGGCACCCTAGTGACACAACATCGAGTAATCAGTGAACATAAAGCGATCTGAGACATATTATGAAATATGAAACAATAATATGAGAAGAACTTGCCTTTCGGCATATGTATAAATGACAACTTTTAACATGAGCAGTTTAATCCTTTTTACAAACCCGCCCACAGCGATTACTGCACCTCTAAGAATGATACGACAACCGTGGCGGGGCGGGGCCGCCAAACCCACGAATGTAAACACTACTGACGGGGACTATACGTGATAAGCCTCGGAGAAAGCGGAGCTTCCCAATAAATCGTGACCACGAGGCTAGGATCAACGCGGTGTACCTCAACTGCGGCATGAACGCGGCCCGAAGAGGTCGATCTGGCCAGTGCAAGTATGAAATGGGAAAATAAATCGTAAATGAAATCATAGTAGTCTATAGCAGGAGACTTGTATGATAACCAAGCTAAAGTTTTACAATAACTAAGCAGTCATATCAAGTCAGGGACTCACGCCGTCAAGTCATCAAAAATGAACATAACAGTGGGTCTCACGCCCAAAACATCAATCGTGCCCGTGGGACCACATTCCTCATCCGGCGGTTTATGATATAAAAGCACCAAGGAACACATGAACACGGGTCCCACGTGCCATAATAACACCGTGCGGGGTAAGTGCGAAGGCATAGCGACTACTAACACCAGCGTACCAACAAGGTCATGAATCGTATCATAAGATCTGTCTAGGCGTCGCATGATCAAAGGCGGCCACTTGCGCGATATCTAATGTCGCGTCTAGTCCTGGAACTCCGCGACTCGCGTAGGCCAATCTCTTCGCCCGCGTGGCGTTCCCGCGTCGGGTAGCTACTCCCGGCATCGCCACGACTTCCGAGTCCGCGTAGCCCAAGGACCGCATGCCCGTAAAAGGGCACACTAACACGGAACTCTCGTAGCTCGCCAGGCCCGGGACTGCGTGAGGTATTCTCGAATCATAGGTCCATCGACCGCTGAGTCTACCGCGTCGGAGGCGGCTTAACCGGAATCATCTCGAGATGAATGCCACAATACTATCATAACGACCGATAGTTAATAAGCACAATCGAAACCCCTTTACACAAACATCACAAGATACTAACACACGTAGCATCCTAACACGTTTACTTATCAAAGCAACAAGAAAGTATTATAAGGCTATCACAAACCAATACAATCAAGTTGTTCACACAAGGTACTTCTACTATATGATTAACAAGATCGGGTTTTATCCCCCAAAGTACTTCATACATTAACTCTTTAAAGATCGTTACTTTCACAAAAGTCACACAATACGTAGTATATGAAAATATAGTGATTATCTTTTGAAGTAAATCAAAACACTTCTCTTTGTAAAACTCAAGTAATGACATTATTTTCCAAGCGTCAAGTTTGCCTAATTTCAAATGTTCATGTTTCTTATTTAGAAAGGTTTAGTAGTTCATAGTCTTATTCATTTAAGAATATAATTCTCTTTTAAACTATCCGAGAAACATAAGTCTTATATGTGAGTAGGATATTCTTGTTTACAACAATCTTATTACGTGACCATGATCTAGGAAATATCATTTTGTCTCATCTTAGCTTATGCGGATGGAAGTTTCTCTTGGTTTTAATAATACTTAATCTGTCAAAACATTTCCTTTTATTAACGCGGTGGTTTGTCGATACACATTCGATTTCCAAAATCAGTAAAACATTCTTAAGACGTTATACCTAACTTTTCATAAAGCTAGTATAACTCTTAAGTTTTCAAAACAAATCAAGTATTACTTCTCCTCTCAAAATGATTCAAAACTCTTTTGAAATACTTCAAGTTCTTTATTAACACATAACAAGCGGTTATAGTTCAAATCGATTTACCTTTTAAAAACCACATGTATTTTCTTACCAACATAAAGCCGTTATAACCAACTTCCCATAAAGCCGTTATAACACTTTATGTTTTACACCAATCAAATACATTTAGTACATATGCGTATCGTCTGCACTACATAGTTCACATATCATGCTAGAAGAGATAGGAAGAGGTTCACATACCTCGCGGCGAGTATCGACTAATAGCAAACGCTCAGTACTCCCAACCGCTACTCCTTAAGCCCAAGTAGACGCGCCACACGTAGTACTTCAACCTATAAGGCCACAAGTGACATTAACATTTAGACCTTATCGCGAGAACATTCTACCAAAATTCGGCGCTCTCCCACATGACAGCGTAAATCTCCTCCTCTAACAGGGCGGCTACAAGCCAACCGGGGGTTATACATCTAACCCGAACGGGTACAATTCTACTCACAAGATTACTACACAAGTCTCATGTCTGATCCTATGTAAAAGCGATTCGTTCGATTCTTGGGCTTAAGTCAAAGACATTTCCACAAGCTATGTTGATTATATACATAGTATACTTCAACTATAATTTCCTCTGACATGTAATATCCAATTACAATAGGACAAGATATTTACCTCGATAAGCCCATAATTATCCAAGTATAAAGTCGATCTGGGCAATCGTTTAGCTCGACTCAGGCGCTCAACCCGCTCTAAACCACCCTTAGAAGTTCTAACCAACTTCTACACAATACTCAACGGACTATGGAGATTTTCCTAGGGTTTCGGTTTGTGGTAGTGGGGAAGTATAATAGTATTTACGGGCTTTTCGTATAGGTATAACCTTAGAATACAACAAGGTATACGGCTAAGGTAATTTGGGCATTATAACAATACTTTTGAGAGTATTTCTACACCACAAAGGGGGGGTACCTCACGGCACACCACTAGGAGGGGGGGGGGGGTGTACCCCTCGGCCAAGGCCTCTAGGAGGGGGGGTGCACCCCTCGGCCAAGGCCTCACAAAGGAAGAGGGGAGGGACGAAACCAACAAGGAGGGAGGGAGGTTTTCAAGACTTGGAAATTATGGAATGGATGAAGAAGTCTTCAAAGGGGGAGGGTATTTATAGGCGAGCAAAGGCCACGATGGCGAATCTAGCCAAGTGGGGCGTGGAGGGCAAGATATGCCCAAGTGCCCCTAGTCCCTACTCCTTAAAACCCTCACAAATATCTACACAAATATCAACCAACAACTTGCCCACAATCGCCCTAAGCGCCACTGCTTCGATGTGAGGGTGAAACTTGTCACCCTCCGGTTGTTCAAAAATGTTTCGTTTCTCGTAAAAATCCGAAAAAATAAGAAAACACATAGCCGAATTTACCGCCCGTAAGTTAGGTAGAGCGTTTCGTCGAAAACGACTCTAACCGGTGTTGTGCACAAACATATTTCGCCCGAGGTGCCACGTGGGGTGACACGTGTCGCCCCCCGATTCGTCCAAAATATTTCGTCTTCCGAAAATATCCATAACGGCCAAAATCTCAAAATCAAAGCGGGCCCCACAAAACCGTAAATTTCTCCCGTGGGCCCCACGTGACCATTTCCGAAAATAAAATTCCATAATTCTAATATAATCTAAGAAGTCCAAAAACCAAATCTGGGAATCCAATTCCCACTAACGAACCTTTTTCCTTCACAAAAACCGGAAACTTTTCCGTGGAAAAATCACCTCTTTCTTCCTTTCCAAACTTTCTGTCGTATTCTCGTACGTACGTCCTCGCATACATACCCAGGAACTACGGGGTATAACAGTATCGATTGGTGACGGTCTCTGCCTCCCGAAACCACAAGTCCGGAGCCACGACACCTGCGAATAACCTGGCGATCGGACCTCGCCGGAATCGAGAAGGAGCACTCTGTCTTTGGTGGAATGTGGACCTAGTCTGCTGCGAAATTTGCCGCCTCAGCGCCTGAGACCTGCTGTCACGGCCTCTTGGGCTGGCTCAAATCTAGCTGATCCTGCATCTCTCTGTCCTCAATCCCTCGCGTGCGCTGCGTCTGGCAATATCCATCCTCGGTGAAGAGCCACCCCAAGCATCGATGTCATTTGACGGTCTAACCCCATCACATATCGATGAACCTTGTCTGCCATATCAGCTACAATGGTGTGCGCATATCTGGCCAAGGAGTCAAACTCCAAGTTGTACTCCCTGATAGTCCTTTCGTCCTGTCTCAAGGTCAAGAACCTATCTACGCGGGCTCTCCTCATCTCAGGAGGTAAGAAATGGTCTAGGAACGCCTCTGTGAACTCCTCCCAAACAGCTGGAAGAGCATCATCACCCCTCGATAACACCCATGACTCAAACCAGTTCAACGCAATATCGCGTAACGGTGAAGCTAGTATAACAGACTCGGTCTCGATGCCCTAGCACTGCGTGGTCAGAATCTTGGACAAACTCCTGCGGATCCTCCTCAAATCTCGAACCATAGAACTTCGGGTGGGTGACAACCAGAAATCCGAATCAAAGCTGTCGGCTCTAGGGTTGGCGCTGCGCTCTGTCGTTGCCGCCTCGCTATCTTTGGTCGATGGCGAATCATTCCGTAATCTCTGTACTCGGACCACAGTGGGGATGGAGGCTCGTACGCGGTCTCGATGGCGCTTCACGCCTCGAAATCTGTTGAAATTTGGCGACGACGTGGAACTCGCCGCTCTAAATATCATCTCTGTAAGGATCGGGCCTGTGCCTCGCGACTCTCCGCGTCCAGCTAGCGGCACCTCCGGTGCCTTGCCCTTCTGGGTCGCGGTTGCCTTGCGTGGAGGCATAACTGATACATAAAGGAAAACGTCAGGGGAGGTTCAACCTATAACTCAGCTCTATTGCACGATCTTAGAGTGAAAGAATGGAAACCAATCCTAAATATCTTGCAGCCTCCTGATTATAAATGTGGTGCGACGCACCGATAATCAAGACTCTACTAGACACGATGCTGTGGACACTTTCCGAGGACTAATCGCTCGATACCACTTTTGTCACGACTGACCACGGGGCGCGACTAGTACCCTACCGGTACCATCGGTATACATCAAAGAATAGCGAATGAACATACATAACACATAACTTATAAAAGGGTAAACATCTCGGCGGTAGATAAAGTGCCTTCCATAAACATACTTAAACAAAAGTATAGTAGTACAACTTGTTCTTATAGCCCAAAACACATATGTGACCACAGACCTCTAAAAATAACAACTGTGGCGGGACAGGGCCCCACCATACCCCTGAATGTACAAAATACCTATAGCATCAGGGAATATCCGTACCAATAAACAAGCTTCCGGAGGAATGGAGCTTCTGACACCGGAATAGTGATCCTAAGAACGAGGATCCACGATCTGCTTACCTGCGTGGCATGACGCGGCCCAGGAAGGGGGTCGATTACTGATATGTACCAAGTATGTAAAGCTGGAAAATACTGTAATAATGATATCATAAGTCTAAAAGTAAGCTGGAGTCATGGAAGACAAACAAAATACCTTTTATTGTGCCTTACTAACAATGAGAGTGACCAGTGTATATAATACTGCATAAAATTGGGGCCTCATGATCAAAACAGGGTACCTCGCCCGTAGTATCAATAAGCACCCCTACTTCTGGGACTATTTCACCCGCATAGGTCCTGTGGACCCGCATGAGGTATTCCTCGTGATAAGGTACCGCCGCGTGGGACTATTTCACCCGCATAAGCCCATAAGGACTCGCATGAGGTATTCCTCGCATCGTGGGTAGCAAATCCATGGAACAGGTGGTATAACGATCTTGGAGACTTACCCCTCAGATATACTCTTACCCTGAAGCAGATGGTATAACGATCTTGGGGCTTGCCCTTCAGATATACTCTTACACTGAAGAAGGTGGTACGACGATCTTAGGGCTTGCCCCTCAGACATACTCTTACCCTGGAGAAGGTGGTATAACGATCTTGGGGCTTGCCCCTCAGATATACTCTTACCCTAGCTCAAACTGTCATCATATCATAATCATAAATAAGTTTAGAAAACTTATAACTTCTTATTAGTCTTGTTCATATACCCTCTCATTTTAGTTTACTTAAGGCACTTAATCATATCTTTAATAAAAAAAAAACCGGGAATTTAACCCAAGTCCTACATGCTTCAACTCTTTTAAAAGTGACTCTTTTTCATACATAAAACCTTTGGGCAATTGATGCCTTAAAATCAATTTGCCTTTCATAAATCAAATCATTTGTCCTTACTTGTCTTACTTAGAGTAAACCTCTTCTCATTAATCTTTTATAAAGCTAATAAACCAACTTCCCATAAAGTTGTTATATTAACCCTTCACTTTAGTAAAATTACACTTTTCCCCTAACCAATGGACTTATACATTCTTAAAATGAAACAAGTCTTTATATACTTAAAACAAGTAAGAATATCAAATCTTGTACGTCTACCGTACTACATAGTTACATCTATTCATGCTCAAGAGATAGGAAAGCTCCACATACCTCTTTGGTCAATCCACTTGCTAAGCTCAACTACCGCAAGTAATATTTCAACCTATAATAATCATGATACGTTTATTAACCTCTAATTTCAAGGTAGAATAATCCAAGTTCAAAGTCACTAAATTCTATGGAAAATTGGGCAGCATTTCCTTTGTTTCTACTCACTTTACCACCTTTCTCAAGGCCGAATTTATCATCCAAACGCCGCATTTAAGGCTCAACAATCCAACATTTCAAAGGGGATTACACACCTAAATTTGGGTGTGTAAAATTCTGCCCCATAAGGTACAACAATTCTCTTAACAATTCTAAGGTAGTTTTTAGGCTACAACATGCTCATAATATCTTCTTAACCAATTCTTTCATATCCAAACCACATTTCTTGCATGCAATGACTCTAAGAGCATTATTTACTACCACAAGTTCTTTCTTCTTAACATGCAACACTAGAAACTAATTCTAAAGGAAGAAATGTTACCTTAAAGTTTTAGCCAAACTTATTCCAAATATTTTGCTAGCTTCCTTGCCAAGAACACCACCACAACAACACCAACAAGCTAGCCACAAGCTTCCTTCTTGTTCTTAACTTTTCAGATTTTTCTTAGGCTTTGAATTCCCTTTGGAATTGTAGAGAGAAGTGAGAGCTAATTTAGAGAGAGAGAGAGGTTTGAAAGATGACCAAGTCTTCAAGACTTGGTCAATATAAGGCATGCAAGAAAAATCAGATGGGGGGGACACTTGTCACCCTCCCATGGCATTTTTAAAAGAGAAAATCATATTTTCCTAAGTTTTTCCGCCAGAGTCCGCCGCGCGCGTGTGGCGCCATGCGCGCGTGAAACATCTGCGGACTCTCGGAACTTCCGGCGCCACGGCCCTGCTGTCCTGGCGCCACGGCACTGCACCTTCAGCGACTCCTCGATCATTAGGCGCGCGACCTGCATCGGCCGCGCCGCGCCGCTTTGTCCGAAACACATTTCTGTCCGACTGCGCACTGAACTTGTAATTCTCATAACTTTCTACTCCGACGTCCTATCGACGAATGGTTGGTTGCGTTGGAATTTAGACTCCACGAACTACGCCCTAGGCCTTTGAAACACTTAGGAACTCTCAATATACCGGGTCATAACCCGCCTCAAAGTTGACTAAAACCCGTCCGGAACAATCCGTCAACCTATCCTTTGAAAATTTTAAGTCTTACATGCTTTCGTACGCTCTCATACGTAGGGTCAGAACTACGGGGTATAACAATCCCCAAAGATCGTTATACCACCTGCTTTATCACCTTCTTCAGGGTAAGAGTATAAATGAGGGGTGTATCCCCAAAGATCGTTATACCACCTGCTTTACCACCTTCTCCAGGGTAAGAGTATAAATGAGGGGTAAATCCCCAAAGATCGTTATACCACCTGTTTCCGTTGATTTGCTACCTATACTTTTGATTACTCTCATTGTTAGTAAGGCACTGTGTACTGTTATTTGAGTAGTGATTTTGAGGCGCGTCCACGACTTGATATACCGCTTATGTATTGTGTCTCGTAGGTTGGCTATCATACATGTCTCTGTTTGTTTATACTATTATGATTTCATTACTGATTTCATCGTTTCACATACTTGGTACATTCTTCGTCTTGACCTCCTTCGGGCCGCGTTCATCTGTGAGTTTAGGTCTGTTGTTTGGTGATCGGCAGTGTAGGACCGCCGAGTTTTTGGATAGCTCCTTCTGTTCGGGAGTTTATCTTTTTGGTATAAGTTCTTTCAGTACAGGCTTTTGTACAGTTATGGGTACGGCGGGGCCTTGTCCCGTCATATTTCGGTAAAACTCTTAGAGGTCTGTATTCATATGTGGGATTGGACTCATGTACAGTGTAGTGTCTTTTATTATGTATATTATATGGCAGCCTTGTCGGCTTTGCCCTTGTACGTATGTTGGTTTTGAAAAGAAAAAAAAAGAGGTGTTATTTAATTTCCGCAGTTTACTTAGTTGTTAAGGTAGAAGGGTGCCCAGGTAGGGCACCAGTCACGGGCCCGGGGTTCGGGGCGTGACAATATGATTCCACGGACAAGATCCGTGATGCGAGTATAGATACCTATGACGGTATATGACTCCCACTTTTTTAAAAGGCACAGTTGACTCTCTCATTTTTATAAAATACAGTGGTACAGTGATGTACAATGAATGCTGATGGTACAGATGATATAAGGTCTGATTGACTCTTATTTTATATGGCACGGTTGGATCTGGTATTTGATTTTCATACTTGTCCCTGTCATCTTTTGGCCAGTTATGATCTTATTTACTGTACTTTGTGTTTACATACTTGGTACATTATTGTACTAACCCCCCTTCTCCGGGGGACTGCGTTCATGCCCGCAGGTGTAGGTACTCAATTTGGTGATCCGCGTGCTTAGGATCATTGCTCAACTTTTGGGATAGCTCCATTGTTCCGTGGCTTATCATTTTGGTACAGTTTTGTCATTACATGCTTATGTATATTCAGGGGTACGACGGGGCCTTGTCCCGTCATAGTTATTGTCTTACTCTTAGAGGTTTGTAGTCATGTGTGGGTTGGACATATGTACAGTTGTATTTCATTTCGGATTTGTGTATATAATGGTGGCCTTGTCGGCTTGCCTATATTATTATAGGACAGTTCTGGGGATAGGATCCCTTTGTTTTGAGATTATGAGTTTTTCATTAGCTTCCGCTGGTCATATGTGACATGTGAGTATAAGGGTGCCCAGGTAGGACACCAGTCGCAGACCCGTCGGCTCGGGTCATGACACCAACCATAACTTTCTTTGAGCTTGAGACAACACACAACAACAATACTACACTAATAAAGATCCGCTACAAGATTGCATCAACTTGTAGGAGTTGATCTTACTCAAATCACTTTGAGACCCCGTGCAAACTCCTTTGATAGATGCAGAACTCTAGGGAGAGTGTTTGGGAATGATTTGGGCTGAGACAAGTGAAAATGAAATATTAGTAAGTCTCCACCGCTCAAGGCTTTAATAGGGATTTCCATCGCTTCCCATATTCGGTGGATTCTGTGACGCAGAACAGGTTGTGCCACCGCATATGCCACTGTATATGGTGGTAGAATCTGTACCAAAAAGTGATATGAATCACGTTAGGAATCCAAGAACTTGGAAAATAAAATTCAAGAAACTAAAGAAATATCAAGAAACATATGGAAGCTAAAAGAAATATTAAGAAACGAAACTAAACTAAACCTAAAGATAGAACGAATTCAAGAAAGTTGTTCTTGAATTCAAGAACGGATCAAGAAGCTCAAGAAAGATTGAAGAACCTCAACTACAATTAGCCAACGAGGAACTAATCGCCTTTGGTAGAGAATTAATCTATGACATAGATTATGGATTCTGACTCCTTGTACAGTAAAAAGAATAATAATAAGCCGAAACTTATCACCTTTCTTGAATACCTAGATGCAATCTAAGATTTAGAAGAAACTAAACATACCACCTTTAAAATGATTCTTGAAGGTTGAAGAATAAATCAAAGAGTAGTCAATGCAAGATTTGAAGGAAAAGTCCTCTCAATTTAATTGATGATAATCTGAATTGTGTCTAAGAAAAAAAAAGTCTTTATATAGAGGAGGGACACAAAATTATACTCTTAAAATGACAAGGAAATAAAATTCTAATCTACTTTGGATAAACAAATCCAATTATTCTAGGAAAAGGAAAAGAAAATAACCATAACAACCTAGGAAGCAAATAAGGAAACCTTTCCATAACTATCTAGGATAAAATATGGAAGGTTTGCCTAATTCATACCCTTAAAGAAACCATGTTATAAGCTTCCTTGATTGAAGCCTAAAATTAAGAAAAATCTTGGAATCTTGAAGTCAACTTGCAAGTAATTTGGGCAGCAACATTCCTTCAATATGCACACCTATGTGGCATTTGTTGTACAGCAAGGAAGCTCATTTTAAGTGATTAAAACATGACACAAGTGGGAGCACCATAGGTTTCAAGTCTATCACAATTTAAATGTCTGAATCGGTTTAAAAAGTAGAGCCCAATCAGCTTGTCTATAAATTCTTTATTTGAGATCTTGCCATAGGACTTTTAAGAGCTTCCAAAGCTTCATCCTAGTATTTTTATATATTTAACTTCCATGGATGCTATCAAAAAGGCCAACCAAGATCGATGCAGCCAAAATATGCGAGACAGATGGGCTTTTGTGATAAGAAATATTTAGTGGAACGTACTAATTTCGTCGAACTTCGTTGGGGGAGTGTTTACTTCAATTTCAATGACCTCTAAACCTCCCAACACCTTCATAATACTCTTCTTAGTAATAGATATCAAGCTGAAAATGCTCAAGTCACCATAATCTAGCTCAACCCTCTTCGCACCCAAGCGAACGTAAAAGAGTAAAGTTGTCGCAATTGCTTTCCTAATCTCAACAAAAATACTCCTTCCTTGTAACTTTACTTAACCATCCCATCAAGAATCCAACGTACAAAAGTTCAGGGTATAAAATTAAATATACAATAAATGAGAAAAAATTTCTCACCTAAAACAACTACCATATCATTTTTTCAAAAATCTCAGAGACCCTTTTACTCTTTTACGAAGTTAAGCAAATATATCTCACCCAAAGAATCTCTCCATCTTAATCGTATATCTCTCATATTCCCTTTTCCATCATCCCCCTAATTCCTCTTCCATCTTTTTTTACTATATGATATCCTAGCTATATGCTGTAAAAGAACGTGCAAGAATCATATTGTTCGTCTTTTAAAGTTTTTTTCGTTTATGAACAATATTATTTCTTCTGTTTTGATGATTCTCCACATCATCCTCGCATTCATATTTCTACAACTTTCCCTTTGAAATTGTCCTTCAATATATATATATATATATATATATATATATATATATATATATATATATATATATATATATATATCTACTGAATATGATATACCATGTATTAGATCCGTACATTACTACCCAATAAGGAACATGATATAAATTATTAATATAATATATTCTAAACAGAATATACTATATATCAGATTTGTACATTTAAATTTAATACAACTCAATAGTGAACATGATATAAGTTGTTAATATAATATATGTGGAACATGACATACTATATATTAGATATGCACATTTAACCCTACCAAATAGCTAATGCATATTTAAGTTTATCATATATGTGCATCGATATACTAAATATACTACAAAATACCTTTAAATTTAATATATATTGAACATGATATGTAATATAATATAATATACTGAACACGATATACTATATATTTGATATACCCCGTAGTTCTTAATTTCTTATTAATAGGTAATATTTTTACTAGAATGGAGAATTTGTAGGGGCTCATTGATTTTATTAAATATTTCTCATATCTAATCGTACGTTATCGAAGACAAAGTATGAACGATTAGATTTAGTTTCCTCGTTTATAGGAAAACTTTTATATCTAAATGATTTCTCATTTAGTCACTGACCTTGTATATATCATAGCTAATGTAATTTTGTAAATAATTATAGATTATGAGATATTTTACTCATTCACTAATATTTATGAAATTTTGCTTTTTATTTTCGTTTTCCTATTTCTACTATGCTTGTACTTTTTGCATACTTTTGCAATTATTAGGAATAATACTTCATATTTTGAGCTAGAATGCATATTTGTTTTAAAATATTAATAAATACGTCCCATTGTTTAGTCTCTTGTTCGTGATATCTTTTTTTTTGGCAGGATTAAAGTGTGATTATCTAGATCAGACACTTTAATTTGTATCTTGTTTTAAGAAGTATCTGCTATGTATGAAGAAATATCAAATATCGTTTTTTTAAGGAAGTGTCAAATATCTTTTGTTTTTTGTTAAAGAAGAAATATCTAATATCACCAATTTAGATATCATGATGATGCCTCTTTATTAATAGGTAGTATTATTACCTGAATGGGGAATTTGTAGAAACTAATTGATTTTATTAAATATTTCTTATAGCTTGAAAGAAGAAATATAGCTTATTAGATTTAGTTTTCTCATTTATAGGAAAACTGTCATATTGTTTACCCGTAAATTAGTACAGTTAAATTTGTATACATGATCAAGCAACTCACTACAACAAAAACATCCTATGGTGACGGATAAAAAACATCATCTAACTCCTAAGATGATGGTTATTGTAAGTGTCATCTTAGTCACTGTCACAAACGGATGACGGTTCTGGAACAATCACACGACATGTGACGGTTTTTATCCGTCACACAAATATCACAAATGGATGACGGTTCAAACCCGTCACATAAATTTAAATTTTGATTCGATTTAAAAAAAATCTATTAAATTATTAATTTATTTTAATATGGCGGGAAAATTAAATTTGGCAGGATTTTTTTTATTTTCTTTTGCAATTTAATTTCAATATTGCAAATTGAGTGCACCAATGAAATGGAATAAAAATTTAAATAACATCGAAATTAAATATACATTGAATAGCTTGAATCTATTGTACAAAGTCTTCCCAAAATGGATAATTATTCAAAGCGATATTAAAGTGTTTAATTAAAGACTAAAACATTGTTAATCAACTATCTTATCAATCTAAAATATTCACTCATCAGCATTCAGTTTATCAACTTCTGTTTCAGCAAGTATCTTCGAAAAATGCAATCCCCACTCGACACGAATATCATCAAATTCCTCTTGTGAGTACATGTGTTTGTCATAGAACTATAAACCACAAAAAGAAAATAATTAGTAATGCATGAAATGATGTAACAATTAACATGGTTAATGATCTATCATTTAAATATATAAGTACTTACATTATTTGTCATTAAACTTGAATCTCACATCAACTCTTTAGAGTGACGTACATGTTTAGTAGTCTTTCCAAATCTGTATCCGGAACTTTTCTCATACGTGTACCACTTCAATAACATTTTAAAAAATCTATTAATTGAAAGTATATTTATGTCCTAGAGACAATCTGTATTAGGACCAATATACTTTATACACATTCATATTTATATTAATGGAGATTAATATTATGACATTTGCAGTTATTGAATTATTAGTTGATTGTTTATAATATTCTATAAAATGCATCCCTAGAGGTTACGTGGTTATTAATAGAGTGACGATGGTAGGCCGACCGATCCGTCCGGTCGACCAGTTTAAATTTAAAAAAATGGGCGAGGCTCGAAGGGCGGGACATGGTATGGTCCCGCCCACCCTGGCCCCGCCAGACGACCCGTCCGATCCCGCGATCCAGCGATTACCAAAAATAGTCGTTGCAATAACGACCATTTTACATTTTTGTCGTTATTGCAACGGCCATTTTTGGCTTCTCCCACTCCCCCAACCCCTACCCCCTTTATATTTATTTTTAACCCCTAAGTTATTATATTTACATTTTAACCCAATTTTCCAACTATAAATACCTCATTTTCTCTTCTTATTTCTCACAATCTTCCTACAATCTCTAATCTCTCAAATCTCAATCAATCTATTTCTATACAACATTGTCTACTACATATTCACTCTATTTATTAATTTGAGAATTGGGAGTGAAGTTGACAACTAGCTTGAGGATTAATCTATCGAGCAAAGTTTCAATTTTCAACCTCTCTCGATTACACATCGACTCTACGTCGGCGTTTGGTACATTCGTTCTCTCATTAAATTATTATTTTGTTTTTATTTCATTTAGCACATTTAATTTCATTATCTTTAACTTTTTAAGTCTTTACCTATTTATTACCATAACTAAAATGAAAAGAACAAAAAATGTTTTGGGCCAGGCCTTGGGTATGAAGGGCAAGGGTACTTCTTCTAGTATTCCTAGACAAGATGATTTTATAGATCCTTAACTGTTTCCTGAAATACCATATGATCTTGACACAGATGTTTATCCTCAAAATGAAGAAGATTTTAATTTAGATGACACTCTAGATGATGATACACCTACTAATGTAGATGATGATACACCCACTAGTGAAATGCCTCATATCCCCCCTAGTATGAGACGAGGTCCGACAAAACGATCATTAAAATCAGTTGTATGGAAATATTTTCACAGAGACATACCGAATCAAATAGCTATATGTAAAACTTGTAAATCTGTTTATTCTTTTAAAACTGGACAAGGTCATGGTGGGACGGGGGGTTTAGGAAGACACCTATTGCAAAAACACAAAGTCTTGCATGCCCAATACCTTATTGAAAAAAATGTTGAGCAAGCGTCCTCTCAATAGGGACAAGGTTCACATCATCTGGACAAAGTGTGGTCAAATTAACCCTATGACGGGGAGTTGTAGGCCTAAATACGATCAACATAAAAATAGGAAGCTAGCAAAATTAGTTGTTGTGGGGTTTGCCTTTTCATTTCTGAATCTTTGATTTTATTCATTATATTAGAGATATGTATAATCCTGCTTATAAAGGTTTTCCTAGATCAACGGTTAAGAGAGACGTGTTTAAATTTGCACACGAATATCAACAATATTTGTGTTATTCATTATATCATTTAAATTGCAAAGTCGCTCTAACTTCTGATATAGGTCGTAGTACTAACGGCCATGATTATTTAACGGTAACTTGTCATTGGATAGATTATAAATGGACTATGCAAAAACGTATTTTAGCATATAGATATATAGATAGTAGGAACACTGGTGAGTTTATTTCACAAAATATTTATTTAGTCTGCGATTATTACGGAATAACTGATAATGTTATGAGTATTACATTAGATAATGCAACTTTTAACAATTCTGCTATTTATATTTTAAAAGAAGTTTTAACTCCGTCTTTTTCAAAATATTTTCATATCAAATGTGCGTGTCATATTTATAACTTAGTTGTAAAGGATGGTCTTTCACTTTTTCAAGATATTCTTGAAAAAATATAATTTTCTATAAACTTTATTTTTAAAAATAATAGAATTCAACAGAGAAAAGAATATAAAAAAACTTGTCACGATTGTGGACTATCTTACAGAAAAATTCCCGAAGAAGTACCAACTAGGTGGAATTCTTTATATGACCAACTAGTTGTTGCTTATGACTATAGAAAACCTATCACTTTATTTTTTAACGCCCATAATCAAAATCCAAATGATATGATTGTGGATAATGATTGGGACAAAATTAAAGAACTTATTGTATTTCTAGAGAATTTTCAATGAGCAACAAAAGAATTTTCTACTTTATATTATCCTACTATTTCAACTATGTTGTTTTATATAGCTATAATATTTTTACTTCTTAAAGAATATATGGAAAACCTTCTTGTAAGGCAGCTATTAAAAAAATGTTTATGAAATTAAAGAAATATTTTATTCCTATTCCCCCTATTTATATTATTGGTGTTGTATTAAACCCGACTATTAAAGTAGAGGGTTGTAAAAGTCTTATTGAAAATATTTATAACTGTATGGACGTACTACCACCTCCAACTCTCAAAAATTTAAATGTTGAGCCACTTATTGAACAAACGCTAGAAGAAGTGTTGAATAACGTAGGAGATGAATGCAAAAAAGTATATCGGCATTACCAGCAAGAAAGTGCTAGTAATCAACCGGCTTTCGTACCATCTTCTTCTACTTCAACACAGCCTCAAAAAAGACATTCTGTTTCTGCGGCTAGTATTGAAATCCTCAGAAATAGAATGTGCGGTGGTAGCACTACTAACCAAATTAGCGAGGTCGATGTTTTTGTTTTGCAGGGTACTTTACCTTACCAAGCAGTTGTCAATGAAGACGGAAAGGAAGACTTGCTAAAATATTGGATGCAGAATGAGAAGACATTTTCGACACTTTCAATGATGGCCCGAGATATTTTGAACATTCAAGCGTCATCAATCGCTTCTGAAAGCGCTTTTTCTGCAGACATATTTCAAATAGGAGAGCACAGACACTCATTAGCCGGAGACAGCTTGGAGATGGCGGTACTATTGAGAGATTGGATACGAGCGGAGCGAAGAAGGTGTGGTCAACCAGAGATTAACGAAGAAAAAGATGAAAATTACAACGACATCTTATCTGAAGGCATGAGTAGCGACGTGGAACAATTTGACCAAGATATACCAATTCCAACCGAAGAACCACACGAAATTATAAAGAAACTAGAAAAAGTATTTTCAAATTGGTAATTTATTTCATTGCAATTTTTTAATTTTTCTATGTCTTTTGCAAATTTTTTCAACAACCGTACACTACAATGTTGTAATTCTGAATCTTGTATATTTCAATGAAATAATTAATAATATAAGAGGCACAAAAACAACATTGGGATGTTTTTTTGACACTCTTCTTGTCTTTGTTTAATTATTTAGTTTATAAATATATATGAGTATAATACTATAATAGTATAATATGAGACTTGTGACTATATGAGTCTATGACTATCACTATATGACTATATGTTACTTTGTTAGTAATTTAGTATTTTTAATTTAGTGGAAAAATTTTAAAAAAATAAAACCCGTCAGACCAGCTTGCATCGGACCGGACGGACACGATATCGTCCGCTAGTCCGGTCCTTTGACCCGCCCGGCCAGGCCACGCCCTCCTCTCCGTCCGGCCGTCCGTCGCCGCCATTTCCGACCTAGCGGCAGACAGGCGGGCGTTCTGGTCGAGACGGACTGCACTCTTCTTTGTTTGAGCCGCTCCAGACGCAGTAAGATCTCACTTGTCTGTCCTGGACAAGTACGTAGAGATCTTCGTGGGACCGTGGAGGGAGTCTCAATCGATCTTTTCTAGGATTCCTTATCACGCCACACATGGAGATCTTTCCATTGATAGATCAGAGGGTCCTCCCTTGAACAAATTCTGAAAGGTTAGGTTACTACCTGCTTCTACGGAAGAGGTTTACTTTGTACCGCCCGGAGGTCATATAGATCGGAATCCGGAGCGATAAGAACGAAAGGGTTGGTGTGGCCACAGCTACAACTACTGGCGCTTCAAAAGGCTGAGCCCGTCGATCCCGACCCCAGTGGGCCCGGCTCGGCCCACTGGCCAGCCCTAGTTATTAATAACGTGAGAGATTAATATTATAACGTAACTCTTAAATTACCTCGACTAATGATCATCGAGAATGGATATGTGATACGTCGACATGTGGTCTGTATCATATCCTTAGGGATGTCATATGTTTTACCTGCTACGAGTTATGGCAACTCGTGATGGACACATGGATACTTGTAGAAGTATTGGTATACCCTGCTGATGTACTGTTTGTTATATATGTCTAAAGTATCATCAGTGTGTGGGAGATAGAAGTCCTTAGACTTGAGGTCGATACGCGTCTTATTTACAGAGTAATATACTTTGACCATGTCCTAAGCTCAAATGTCTTATAGGTTGAGACGCGTCTTGATCGAGTGTATCGTGAATGAAATAATTTTATCTACCCACATAGAGGTTTTGTTCACATGTTTCGTGTAACTATACTTCACATATTGAGTTCATCTTCCGGAGCCGTCTAGGAGTTCCGTGTAGACCCTAATTATATTAGTGTCGATATGTGAAGGCCTGTAGGGTAACACTAAGCCAATTGTTTGGTCGATTCAAGGATGTAATCAGAGAGAATATATATGTTCGGTTTATAATCGAGACATTAGAATAAATAATGATTATTTAATTAAATTGAGATGATATTTCAGATTTAAATAAAATAGAAATGATGTAGATTGGACCAGGACTGCGAATCGTGGGACCCAGGGCCCCCGCGCCTCAGTGTCGCGGCACCTCCTACTCAGCGCCGCGGCTCCACATGTCTAGTGGGTCCGAAGTGACCCACTCTGTCTCAATTTTGGGTTTGGCCCAATTGGAAACTCTAGCTGCTTTTTTCAGCTATAAATAGAGGGTTCAATTATTATTTTAACACACTCAACTCACAAGAATTATTATCTGCTGGATTTCCTAGCTCCAAATGAGTAATTACATCGGAGTCTTAGACTTGCAGTCGAGGAACGGTTGTGTGCTCACCCTCGGATTACACATCGAAGTTGAAGATTCCAAATTTGCTAAATTGTAAGTGTTCTATTTACGCATTACAATTTCTATGTGTTTTACATTATATTATCATCCATCAGTTTGACCGCCCGTCGGGTTTGAAACAAAAAATTTCAAATTCTGCTGCGTGTACGAACCCGACAAAACCCTACAGTGATATCAAAGTCATGGCTGTTTTGTGTGATTATATAATGAATATTAATTATTATATGGGTTAGAATTTGTTTAAATCTAATTTTATGTCGTTAAGAAGCTTTAAAACCTTAAACCTCAAGAACATATAATCCTTGTCTCTTAAACTATTGAACAATGATGTAATCGAGGAAGTCATTCTGATCTAACTCTTCTAAGTTGATATGTGTTATCGATTCGTTTCAAACATAGTGCATTGAGACGAAGAACGGGAAGGGATTGGATGATGGTCGATGCACGTGTTTTTTAATGGGTGAAGTGGTACGAGGTTGAATCTACCGTCGACCCTAAACCGGTTTAGGATTTGAGTGCGAGATTTTACGTTTACAGGGCGGGCGTCGCGACTCCACATGGGCGTCGCGGCCACGACAATGACCGTGACCTTTATGCAGGTTTGTCAGAAGCGTCGCGACGCTTTTCATCCCGAAAGTTTAAAAATTAATTTTTTGGTTACTGCCTCAGAGGCACCGCGGCGCCACCCATTAGGGCTGCGGCCCCGATGGTGTTTTTTTTTTTTAAAATCGAAATAAAAAACTGAAGTTTTAAATATTCAGATTCTGATTCTAAAGTTTAAAATATTCAGAATCTGAAAATTAAAACTTTTAATTAGACAAATTTGGTCCTGTCGGACAATTCTGTAATTAAATAAAGTTTCTAAAACTAAAATTTTAAAATCTGATTGCAAACAGGTCCCTGAAACCTGAAAATATTTTCTGAAAATTAAAATTGGATTTTCTGAATTTAATAGTTAATATTTTCTGTCCGGCCCTGTTTCGAAAAAATATGCAAAATCAAAAAAATATATTAGGTCAAACGGACATCCGAGCGCAGAGTTATGACCATTTAAAGTTGCACCAATTTACAACTACTTTTTCTCTCCCTATATTGTATGTCAATGTTTCACATTAAAACATAAAGTCTACATCACATATATTCTTAAAACTTGTAAAAAAAACTCATATATATGAATTATGATCAGACAGCGACGGGTCGAGGTCGGGTAGGGTCGGGCCGGGAGGGTCAAAAATTCTGACCCTGGCCCGACCCTACATGTGATAGGGTTCCCGCATTTTCGGATCAGGTGGCTCTCGGAACACAAAAACACTGACTCTGGCCCTGGTTTTTCAGGTCGGGTCGGGTCCCCGACCCGATGGACAGGTCTAATGCTAAGTGTTTTAAATGCAAGCATTTAATTATTAGCATAGTGTCCGTTATTATTGTCTGGGTAGGCGGTGCTCAGTAATTGATTTACATAAATTACCGATATAACTGTCTGGGTAGGCAGCGCCCAGTAGTTGTTTAAAACCATCTTTTATCATGCCTATTGGGTTGATGGTTTCTCATCTAAATGTGTTTTAGAAATTGCATGATAGGATGTCGTATGAAATATGACATGTATGTTGATCTTAGTTGAAATCCTCGAAAATTGAAAATGTTCCCCAAACATTGAATACAAGTCTATAATTAAAACGCGTCATCCATTATAATTGTTAGAGTGCAAAATCTTTTTCGGCGATACAAGTATTTATGCCAAATCATTTGCTCTAAGTCTACGAGGACTCAGACTCTTTCATAGATGTGTTAAATGTAAAAGTAGATGAGAAACTTTTGTGGGTATTTACGCCAAAGTGTTTGCTCGCAAAGGTCAAGTTTACTTAGATATATAAACGCAGTCGTGTAATGGGGTTGACTTGCTTAGACAAATCTTGGCGCCAAAGTGTCGGACTAATCTAAGGATGCAGGATTAAAATTAAATTATTTAATCAACCAAGAGTTGCAAATAAGCTTTGTAATTGGTTTAACACCTACCAAAATGTGCTATTGAAGTTATCAGTCAAAGCAAACGTGGATATATCATAGGTTTGGATTTTGGCCCATTATGACCTTAAAATAATTTTAGGTCTGTATTCTACCATAGGGTCGTAGAAGTATGCTAAAATAGTGGGAGCTAATTAAACAAAATGGCATGTTAAATTAGTCTAAAATGAATGTGTATAATAGGGAAATAAATTTTGATTGTAATTTCCCGTCTATCTAAATTCTTCAAAACTTCAAAATGTCGAGTCTATCATTAAAATGAACAAACTCACCGGACCAAACTATCTAGACTGGCCTAAGAAATCTAAGAATTGTCCTAAGGCAAGAAAAGATAGAATATGTATTGGATAAATTATTCCCCACAGTCATTGCCGAGGATTCTGCAGAATATGTCACATTTGATAAGGTAGCCTACCATAAGAACCTAGATGATGCCACTTCAGCACAATGCGTAATGTTGTCTTCCATGTCTGTGGAACTTCAGAGACAACATGAGAACATGGGCCCTAACGAGATGCTCGAACATTTGAAGAATCTCTATGACTCTCAGTCCCAACCTATGGAATATGAGATGTTAATAGAACTCTTCAAGTGTAAGCTAAGTGAAGGGAGCCAAATGTCTCAGCATGTGTTGAAGATGATAGGGATGATAGAAAGGTTGACCTCGATTGGTATAAGGATATCGAGGTATAAGGATGTTGAATAACGTCGCTTTCACCCTTATCCTGAACTCTCTCCTTCGTTCATTCGAGAATTTTATTATATACTACAATATGAATGGAACAAAGGCGAGTCTGCCGGAACTGCATAACATGCTAAAGACATTTGAATCTTCAACTTCTAAGAACAAAGTTGTGCTCATAATGAGCTCCTCTAGCCGGCCCAAGCCGAAAGGTAAGGATTGGCAGAAGAGGAAGGGAAAGGTAGTCGTTGCGCCTTCAGCTATGAAGCCTAAGGGAGGTGTGAAGAAGAAAAGGTGATTCCGGCCAAGGATGTATGCCTCAACTGTAATAGGAAGGGGCATTGGAAGAAAGGACTGCACTGCACTAGGAGGAAAAGGACCAGATGCATCTACATCTAGTGGATAAGGTATGTACATCATTGAAATAAAAGAAATTTCCAATGTACAAAACAAACGAGCTAAAATAACTAAAAGAAATTCTACCTACCTATGACATTGTAGACTTGGTCATATCAATTAAACAAGGATATCAAGGTTAAGGAAACTTTACTACCTAGAACCATTTGACTTGAAGTCTTATAGTAAATGTGAATCCTATTTGAAATGTAAGATGACCAATAAGCCTCTTTCTGAAAAGGGGATACGATCCAAGGAGGTGCTTGAGTTGGTACATAGTGACGTATGTGGACCATTTTCGACTCAAGCTAGAGGAGGTTTCCCTTACTTCATCACTTTTACATATGACTTAACAAGGTGTGGATATGTGTATCTTATGAAACACAAGTCCGAGGCATTCGATAAGTTTAGGGAGTACAAGTGTGAAGTGGAGAAACAACTCACAAAGAGTATCAAGACTCTTCGATCTGATCGAGGAGGTGACTACTTAAGTAAAGAATTTGTAGATTACTTGAAGCTACATGGAGTTCATTCCGAATGGAGGCCTCCTGGAACACACAAATAAATGGTGTTGCCGAGAGGAGAAACTGGATCCTACTAGATATGGTTCGTTCCATGATGAGTTTTACAACTTTACTAACAAACCTTTGGGGAGCTTTACAAACCTCGATATATGTTCTGAACAGGGTTCATTCAAATCAGTTGAAAAGATGCCATATGAGATATGGTGTGGCAAGAAGCCAGCTCTTAGACACATGAGGCACTGGGGGTGTCCTGCATATGTCAAGAAGATGCTCACTGATAAGTTGGAATCCAAAAGTGAGAAATGTTACTTTGTAGGGTATTCAAAGGAAACTAAGGGATATTATTTTTATCTTCCTAGTGAACATAAGATCATTGTTTCTAGGAACGCAACCTTCCTTGAAGAAGAATATGTCTATAAGGAAGAGAGCTGCACAGAGATAGAACTTGAAGAAATTCAAGAACAACAAAGTAACATAGAGGTTGAATCCTTGCCGAATGATCAAGGCAAGAATTCAGTGGGAGCTTTTAGCGAAGATTGGGTACTTAGGGTACACCCTTCGTCCAGTGAGAGTGTTGCGATGAATGATGCAGAAATGCAAGACCATCATATACAGACCTTGGGAGCAAGTGCAGTGATTGCACCTCCTCTCATTCAGGAAAGATATGAAAATGATATTCCTAAAAGCTCTCATATTGGTGGATCAATCAACACACAAGAACCTTCTCACATTCAGAACATACTTGTTACACCCTGAAGTTCCAGGACACGTGTTTACGAGGATAGACGTGAGAGCACAAGACTTATAAATTTAAACGAAGGAAAGATTTGTTGTTCTTAAGGAAAAGTTTTTCGATCCTCGGGAAGGAAAATGTTCGTTAATGAGAATTGGGTTCCCAAATTTGATATTTGAGACTTACAGAATTTATCGGAATTTCGGGAGATGAAATATTCGAGACCAACCGGAGGGCGACACGTGTCACCCTCCACATGCCCAAGTAGGACGAAAATGTGGACAAGTCAAGCTAGACAAGTGGAGCTTGACATTCTTGACTAAATCCTAGCCGCCCTTGAGTGTATTAATCTTGGCCCTTAGATGTGTTATATTATACTAGTAGCAAGACAAGCTTCCCACACTTAGAAAAATTTCAAGAACTTGAGTTCTTGAAATGTTGCTCTCGGCTTTGAGCAAGAAAGAACAAGAAAAAATTTCGTTTATGGTTCATAATTCACAATACTTAAACCCAAGATTCCTAGAGGTATTGTAAGGTTATCTCAATAGAAAGATCCCGGAAAAACTACGTTTTTACGTTAGTCGCAACATGAAAACCTAAAGGGTTTCTCATAGTTGGAACTTGAAGAGGAGTTCTTCATAAGCTTTCAAGGGTTACTTGGAGTGGATTGGAATGTCAAGAAGAGGAGCTAAAGTTGCTAAGGATCGACTTTTAGTCTTGGTTTGTATTTGGGCTTATTGAGGTAAAAATCTTCATCTTCTTAATGTAATTGAAGATTACATGTTATAGTAGTTAAGAAATGAGCATGTGGTATATAGATTGAAGTTTGAAAAGATTTGGATCATGTCGACATGTTAAAACCGAAAATGGACAAGTTAGTCATTTATGTTGTAATCAATTTGGTCGATAGTTACAATCGTCGCATGTTAAGGAAGAAAGAATTTATAGTTGTTGTAATTGTTATTATGTATATAACATGTTGGAATAACAACTTGGATTAAAAAGGAAATTGAAAGAGAATTGATATTGTTGTGATACATTGTAGCCGAATATGACTTTGGATTAATGGACAATTTTATATTGATTGTGGGGCAGAATTTTACACGCCCGGCTAGGCGTGTAATCCCCTTTGGTTAGCTGAATTGTTGAGCCTTAAATGTGACATTTGGTTATTGATTTTCGGGCCTTGGAAAAGGTGGAAAAGTACGTAGAAAAAAAGGAAGTGCTGCCTGATTTTCCGTAGAATAAGAATCTTTATACTTAGAAATATTCTACGTTGAAAGCTAGAAGTTGATAGGTGTATTGTGGTCATTATAGGTTGACATTCTACGCGCGGCGTATTCAAATTGGCAAGTGGATTAAGCCGGAGAGGTATGTGTAACTTTTCTTATCTCTTGAGCATGAGTAGTTATAAATGTATAGTACGGTAGACGTACGAGATTTAAATGAATTCAGTTTATTTGATATCCTTGACTTGTTTTAAGAATGTCCAAGTTGGTTGAGTTAGAGAATTAACTCACTTGTTTTTAAAGGATAAAAATGTCTTTGTTTCTAAAGCATACAGTTAGTATAACGGCTTTATGGGAAGTTGGTTATAATAACCTTATGGAAAGTTAAAAGAATGGTTTACTCTAGTAATGTAAACAAAGATAAAATGATTTGAAAAGTATAGAAACTTGATTTCTAAAGTTAAGAGAATAGAAGTATTCTGAAAGTTATGTAACTTGATTTGTAAGTATATGATACTTGTTTTTAAAAAAAGTATAAGTCTCTTGGTTATAAAAATAATGAATTTGTCTAAACCATAAAGAGTTATAACTGCTTTATGGGAAGTTAGTTATAACGACTTTATGAAAGGTTAAGAGAGTTGTCTATTTTGATTGATAGACATGAGTTTCCTAGGTTGTGAAATTAGAAGTTACTTGGTTTCAAAGTCATGAAATGAATTCCTAAAGGTGTAGTAACTTAATTTGAAAAATAGACATGTCTTGATACTACGGGTGTTAGTATCCTGGGGTTTTATATAAAAATGAGTCTTTTGAAAAGAATGGAAGTACGTAGTACTTTGGGTTAAATTCCCGGATTTGTATGTGAAACGAAAGTGCCTTGAGTTTATAAAATGAAATTCATTTTTGTATGATAATGAAAGTATAAAGATTTTATGAACTTGCCTATGCTTGCTTGTGATAGCCTTTGAGGGCAAGTATTATATTTTTACGCTGCC
This sequence comes from Przewalskia tangutica, assembly GCA_029844215.1. Taxonomy (NCBI): domain Eukaryota; kingdom Viridiplantae; phylum Streptophyta; class Magnoliopsida; order Solanales; family Solanaceae; genus Przewalskia; species Przewalskia tangutica. The sequence goes on from CM056718.1 coordinate 116,204,380, forward strand.
GTGACTCTCAGTTGGAGGGCCTACTGTCTGTTGTGAATTTACTTGGACGTACCAACAGTGATGGGGGATTCCACGGGTATGCTTCCATTGTGATGGATCCATGGGCATGCTTATACGATGGAGGATTCCGGGGCATGCGACCATGATGCGGGTTAAATCCCCGGATGATATTGTTATTCCATGGACTAGCTCTCCATGAGGTTTAGTGACGCAGGATGGATCTAATAGCTAGCTTTCGTACTTGCCCGATCGATTCTTGTATGATGGATCTCGTATTGGCTTCGTACTTGCCGATCGATTCTATGCACGATTTGGTACGGTAGACTCGGTAGATAAGCTCACTTGCCCGATCATATCTCGTGACGCATCTTTGGATCTCGTAATAGCTTTCGTACTTGCCCGTCGATTGTTGACTCAGTGAATCGTAGTTGGCTTTCGTCTTGCCGGCCAATTTTATGATGCGGTTGGATCCGTGGTTGGCTTTCTCTTGCTTGCGTCTGATTTTATGACACAGTGGGACACGGTGTTCATGTATACATATTGGTGTTATATTATATCATGGATCGCCGTGATGAGGAAGAATTCCACGGCATGATTGATATTATGGGCGTGAGACTCATGGTTATATTTGAGTAATGACTTTGAGGCATGCGTCCACTCAACATGGCTCGCTTATATATTGTATCGTAGTTTGGTTATCATACATGTCTCATGTTTTATATAGTATTATGATTTCATTCTGATATTTTGATTTCACATACTTGTACATATTCGTCTTGACCTCGCCCGAAGTGCGTTAAATGTCGCGTGTTGAGTGCAGCTTGCGATCCTCATTCTTAGGATCACTGTTCATTTGGTTGGGAAGCTCCATTATTTGGAGGCTTTGTATTTTGAGTACGATTCCACGAGGTTGTAGATTTTTGTACATTCGTGGTATGTCGAGCCCCGTCGTCCACGATTGTTACGTCAAAACTCTTAGAGGTCTGTAGTCATATCTTGTGGGTCTCTTTGTAAAAAAAAAAAAAGAGGTAACTGCTTTTGGATTTATGTATATTTATATATATCCAGGGAGGTGGCTTTATCGCTAACCTGTTATTTATTTCTTGTTGAGTTTATGTATGTTCCGCTGATTATCTCTGATGTATACCTGTAAGGGTGCCCGGAGTAGGGCACGATTCTTGCGAGCGGGTCGGGTCATGACAAAAGTGGTATCAGAGCAGTTAGTCCTCGGAAAGTGTCTACAAACCGTGTCTAGTAGAGTCTTAATTATCGGTGTGTTGTGCACCACATCTATAATCAGGAGGCTACAGGACATTTAGGATTGGTTTCCATTCTTCTCACTCTGAGATCGTACGATAGAGTTGTGTTGTTAGGGTCGTCTCTTCCTAACGAGTTATGTTGATTGCAGCTACGAGAAAAGGCAGCAGTGACCCAGGAAAGATTATGTGGATTGCGTATCCAGGTTGGTAGTAATTGTTGTATAGTTGGTATAATGACGTACAACTATACGGATTTATGTATGAGGGTCATATATGGGTTGTCTAGAATGATTTTAGATTACCAAGAGTTGGTAAGGACTAACTAGATACCGGGAAGGTATGAAACAACTTAATGAATTCTCATCAAGGTTTATGTGCTAATTTGATATAATTAGGAAATGATGAGCTGTCTGATAGGGTAATGAACCCTTAAGAAGTCATGTTAAGGTACTTGATGGAAGACTATGTGGATAGATTAAGCTACATGGTATGCGTAAGAGAATTGTACGAATGAGATCTGTATGGAGTAGGTAATGGTTGTTGTGATCAAGACAACACGATTATGGTATTATGAGAAGTTATTGTACCCGTTTACGGGAGGACTGATAAGGTAGGCTTGGTGCATGGAAATTGCGAGCCTAAGAATATTGATAATCGTCGAGACCTTAGGTATATAAGGTCTTCTCGGGCAATAAGATTTAATTCAGACTTAGGGTAAGAGTTAAGTGCGACGGTGGGTCGGGTTGAGGACCTATTACGGGTCGCCCCATAGTCTGAAATGGAGTGGGATCAATTGGTAGTAGTCCCTCTACGTGACAGGATCACGAGGGTGCAAGGCCCAAGTCTAGTTAATTGTTTTACAAGTTCGTGGACATGTTCCACCGGAACCAGGTCGTTAAAGCCGGAAATGGCCTTATATTGTTCGATTTAATAAACTCCAAAGATTGGAGGCCAGAATCAGTATGAAGGTTATGTGCGTATGCTAGAATAATTTTGGGAGTACGGAAATAGTACGACCAGTAATAAAGAGAGCAACCAAGGGTAGATGGATAGAGCCTGAATCCATAAGAACCTTTCGAGGTAGCTACACCAGTGGATGATTGGGTGGTAGATGAGCGGGTATATAAGATTTTCCCGGTGATGATATAGTCGTCAGACCCTAGCAGATCTAGTAGAGCTGGATACGACAGACTTTAAGGTCATTAGGAATATGGACTAGTTGGCTTCGTGTATGTCAAGGTTGATTGTAGAGAGAGGTTGGTTCGATTCCAGTTTCCCAACGGGCCGTTTATCGAGTGTAAAGGAAGGAAAGTGACTGTAACAAGTGAATTATCCTTCCTTCTTTGACATCATTGATTGAAAATTCTATGTGACTTGATTTTGGTAAGTCTGTGTGACTTGTTCAAAAAAAATCGATGTAGAAAGTATGGAATAGTTGAATTTGAAGAAGTTAGAAATGGAAATGAAAGCGTGTGGTCATTGAAAAAGTTCATGTTAAGTGCCCTTGGAGATACTTGGAGTTGGTTTAATGTGGCAGTCAGGGCCACGACATTCCGAATAATTTCAGGAAAATGCGCAAGGCAAGAATAAGATAAGTATGAGTGCTGCCTGTGGAAAACAGAAGATATCGCTGGTAGGTTTTGAAAATCTATACGACTATAAGGTGGCGCTTGATGATCAAGATTATGAAAGGGAGATAAGCTCTCCCCCCACGTAAAAGGATAGTTTTACGTACTATGGGGTTATGTGTACCCAGGTTATTAGGCGATGGATGTGAGACAGGTAAGATCTTTAGTGTCGTCATGCCATAGGTTACAGTTTTAGATAACCGTAGGAAAAGTATTGTGTAGAGGCGATTGAGGATTATGCGAGATTATATGTTAGGAAAATTATGAGACTGCACGGGGTTCCTACATTTATTTATGACAAACATATGAGCCCAGTTTACGGCTAGCTTCTGGGGGGTTTTCCAGAAGGGATTGGGGACACAGGTGAGTCTCAGTGTTGCATTTCGCCCTCAGACCGACGGACAGGCAGGGCATGTTATCCAGACCCTTAAGGATAGGTTGCGGGCCTGTGTTATTGATTTTAGGGGTAGCAGGGAGGATTTTTTGCCTCTCGATAAGTTGCGTATAATACCCGTTACCATTCCAGTATTCAGATGGCCTTGTATGAGGCTTTGTATGAAAGAAAGTGTAGAATCGCCGATTGGTTGGTTCCACGTAGGCGAGGTTCAGATAATTGGCCCAGACTTGATTCAGCGAGCTGTGGATAAGGCGAAGCTTATCCAGGAAAGATTATTAGTAAGCTCGAGTCGAAAAACTTTATGCGGATGAGCAGCGTCGACACTTGGAGTTCAGGTTGACGTTTTAGTATAAGTATTGTTATGTGGTCGTGGGTGGCATATTTTGTATGAAGGGTGTAGTAAAAGGAGACTATGTCGCTATCTAATTAGATTGGACTCCGAAAGAACATTCGGAGATGAATGTATCTAAGGGGGGAAGAATGTTACACCCCGTAGTTCCAGGACATGTGTTTACGAAGATAGACGTGAGAGCACAAGACTTATAAATTTGAACGAATGAAATATTTGTTGTTCTTAAGGAAAAGTTTTCCGAACCTCGGGAAGGAAAATGTTCGTTAATGAGAATTGGGTTCCCAAATTTGATATTTGAGACTTATAGAATTTATCGGAATTTCGGGAGATGAAATATTCTAGACCAACCGGATGGCGACACGTGTCACCCTCCACATGCCCAAGTAGGACGAAAATGTGGACAAGTCAAGCTAGACAAGTGGAGCTTGACATTCTTGACTAAATCCTAGCCCTTCAAGTGTATTAATCTTGGCCCTTAGATGTGTTATATTATACTAGTAGCAAGACAAGCTTCCCACACTTAGAAAAATTTCAAGAACTTGAGTTCTTGAAATGTTGCTCTCGGCTTTGAGCAAGAAAGAACAAGAAAAAATTTCGTTTATGGTTCATAATTAACAATACTTAAACCCAAGGTTCCTAGAGGTATTGTAAGGTTATCTCAATAGAAAGATCCCGGAAAAACTACGTTTTGACGTTAGTCGCAACATGAAAACCTAAAGGGTTTCTCATAGTTGGAGTTGGAACTTGAAGAGGAGTTCTTCATAAGCTTTCAAGGGTTGCTTGGAGTGGATTGGAACGTCAAGAAGAGGAGCTAAAGTTGCTAAGGATCGACTTTTAGTCTTGGATTGTATTTGGGCTTATTGATGTAAAAATCTTCATCTTCTTAATGTAATTGAAGATTACATGTTATAGTAGTTAAGAAATGAGCATGTGGTATATAGATTGAAGTTTGAAAAGATTTGGATCATGTCGACATGTTAAAACCGAAAATGGACAAGTTAGTCATTTATGTTGTAATCAATTTGGTCGATAGTTACAATCGTCGCCTGTTAAGGAAGAAAGGATTTATAGTTGTTGTAATTGTTATTATGTATATAACATGTTGGAATAACAACTTGGATTAAAAAGGAAATTGAAAGAGAATTGATATTGTTGTGATACATTGTAGCCAAATATGGCTTTGGATTAATGGACAATTTTATATTGATTGTGGGGAAAAAATTTACACGCCCGGCTAGGCGTGTAATCCTCTTTGGTTAGCTGAATTGTTGAGCCTTAAATGTGACATTTGGTTATTGATTTTCGGGCCTTGAAAAAGGTGGAAAAGTACGTAGAAACAAAGGAAGTGCTGCCCGATTTTCCGTAGAATAAGAGTCCTTATACTTAAAAATATTCTACGTTGAAAGCTAGAAGTTGATAGGCGTATTGTGGTCATTATAGGTTGACATTCTACGCGTGGCGTATTCAACTTGGCAAGTGGATTGAGCCGGAGAGGTATGTGGAACTTTTCTTATCTCTTGAGCATGAGTAGTTATAAATGTATAGTACGGTAGACGTACGAGATTTAAATGAATTCGGTTTATTTGATATCCTTGACTTGTTTTAAGAATGTCCAAGTTGGTTGAGTTAGAGAATTAACTCACTTGTTTTTAAAGGATAAAAATGCCTTAGTTTCTAAAGCATAAAATTAGTATAACGGCTTTATGAGAAGTTGATTATAATAACCTTATGGAAAGTTAAAAGAATGGTTTACTCTAGTAATGTAAACAAAGATAAAATGACTTGAAAAGTATAAAAACTTGATTTCTAAAGTTAAGAGACTGGAAGTATTCTGAAAGTTATGTAACTTGATTTGTAAGTATATGATACTTGGTTTTAAAAAAAGTATAAGTCTCTTAGTTATAAAAAGAATGAATTTGTCTAAACCATAAAGAGTTATAACGGCTTTATGGGAAGTTAGTTATAACGGTTTTATGGAAGGTTAAGAGAGTTGTCTATTTTGATTGATAGGCATGAGTTGCCTAGGTTGTGAATTTAGAAGTTACTTGGTTTTAAAGTCATGAAATGAATTCCTAAAGGTGTAGTAACTTAATTTGAAAAATAAACATGTCTTGATACTACGGGTGTTAGTATCCTGGGGTTTTATATAAAAAGAGTCTTTTGAAAAGAATGGAAGTACGTAGTACTTTGGGTTAAATTTTCGGATTTTTATGTGAAACGAAAGTGCCTTGAGTTTATAAAATGAAATTCATTTTTGTATGATAATGAAAGTCTAAAGATTTTATGAACTTGTCTATGCTTGCTTGTGATAGCCTTTGAGGGCAAGTATTATATTTTTACGCTGCCGTGACTCTCAGTTGGAGGGCCGACTGTCTGTTGTGAATTTACTTGGACGTACCGACAGTGATGGGGGATTCCACGGGTATGCTTCCATTGTGATGGATCCATGGACATGCTTATACGATGGAGGATTCCGGGGCATGCGACCATGATGCGGGTTAAATCCCCGGATGATATTGTTATTCCATGGACTAGCTCTCCATGAGGTTTAGTGACGCAGGATGGATCTGGTAGCTAGCTTTCGTACTTGCCCCGATCGATTCTTGTACGTCTTGAATCCGTAGTTGGCTTTCGTACTTGCCCCGGTCAGTTCTATGGCACAGTTTGGTACGGTAGACTCTGGTAGATGGCTTCCGCACTTGCCCCGGTCATATCTCGTGACGCAGGCTGGATCTGGTAGCTGGCTTTCGTACTTGCCCCGGTCAGTTGTTGACGCAGGCTGGATCTGGTAGTTGGCTTTCGTACTTGCCCCGGTCAGTTTTATGATGCGGTTGGATCTGGTGGTTGGCTTTCCTACTTGGCCCGTACAGTTTTTATGACACAGGTGGGACCTGGTGTTCATGTATACATATTGGTGTTATATTATATCATGGACTACCGCGGTGAGAAGAATTCCACCGCGTGATTGATATTATGGGCGTGAGACCCATGGTTATATTTGAGTAATGACTTTGAGGGAATGCGTCCCTGACTTGACATAACTGCTTATATATTGTGTACTGTAGTTGGTTATCATACATGTCTCCTGTTTTATATAGACTGTTATGATTTCATTACGATTTTCGCCACATACTTGGTACATATTTCAGATCGACCTCTTTCGGGGTTGCGTCATGCCGCGAGTTGAGGTACATAACTGTCGATCCTCATTCTTACGATCACTGTTCAGCTGGTTGGGAAGCTCCATTATTTCGGAGGCTTTGTATTTTGGTACAGTTCCCTGGGGTTGTAGATTTTTGTACATTCAGGGGTATGGCGGGGCTCTGTCCCGTCACAGTTGTTACGTCAAAATTCTTAGAGGTTTGTAGTCATATCTTGTGGGTCGCTTTGTAAAAAAAAAGAGGTAACTGCTTTTGAATTTGTGTATATTTATATATATCCAGGGAGGTGGCCTTATCGGCTAACCTGTTATTTATTTTTTGTTGAGTTTATGTATATTCCGCTGATTATCTCTGATGTATACTGTATGGTGCCTGTGTAGGGCACGCCATGCCCGGCTCGGTCGTGACAATACCTAGAACTGAACTGCAAAACAATCAACTCCGTAGTACTGTAAGAACTCATCGTCCTCCATAAAGAATAAATCTACTTATGGAAACACATAGTGAGATAGATATTCCAGATGATGATCAGCCTACAACTTACAACGAAACAATGGTGGATATTGATTCGAAGAGATGACAATAAGCCATGAAATTCGAAATGGAATCTATGTACGTCAATCAAGCATGGAACTTGGTTGATTTTCCAAATGGGGTTAAACTCATAGGATGCAAATGGGTCTTCAATAAGAAGATTGATTCATTTGGAAAGGTTCAGACTTATTAAGCTAGACTGGTGGCTAAAGGATATAATCAGCGGCCTAGTATCGATTACGATGAAACATTTTCACATGTTGCTAAGATTTAGTCTATTCGAATTTTGCTTGCGATAGTTGCACATTATGACTATGACATTTGGCAATTGGACGTCAAAATTGCATTCCTCAATGGTAATCTAATTGAGGAAGTGTATATGAAACAACCCGATGGTTTTTTATCTGAGTCCAGACCACATGTTGTGTGCAAGCTACAGAAGTTCATTTATAGACTTAAGCTAGCCTCTAGGAGTTGAAACATTTGCTTTGACAAGGCTTTCAAGTCATTTGATTTTGTCAGAAGCAAAGAAGATCCTTGTGTTTATAGCAAACACAAGGATGAGGGTATTGTCTTCATTGTTATATATATTGATGACATATTGATAATGGGAGACAATAAGACTCACATGCAGTCAGTTAAGAAATGGTTGTCCAGTACCTTCATGATGAAGGACTTAGGTGAAGCCTGCTACATTCTGGGAATTAGAATCTATAAAGATAAACCTAATAGATTGTTTGGGCTGTCACAGTCAGTCTACATAGACAAAGTTCTTAGACGTTTTATATGGAAAATTCCAAGAAAGACGGTCTTCATATGGGTCAAGGCATCAGGTTATCTAAGAAGGATTTCTCTTCTAGTGATGTAGAACTTGAGCGCATGAAGAGGATCCCATATGCTTCGGCTATAGGATCAATCATGTATGTCATGACTTGTACTAGGCCATATGTGGCATTTGCACTTAGTATGAGTTGCAAGTTCCAGCAGAATCCTGGTGAGGAACACTGGAAGGCAGTCAAAAGTATTCTTAAGTATCTCAGATGTACTAAATATTACTTTTTGGTCTATGATGGAGATGAGAAGCTAGTTGTTACTGGATACACTGATGCTAGCTTCCAGAAAGATGTTGATGACTTCAAATCTCAGTTTAGTTACACGTTCATTTTTAATGGTGGTGCAGTATGTTGGAAGAGTTCCAAACAAGCTACAACTGTTGACTCGACTACTGAAGCAGAGTACATTGCTGAATCGAAAGCTGATAAAGAGATTGTCGCGATATCAGAGTTCCTGAAGGAACTAGGGGTTGTTCCGAGTGTTAGTTGTCCAATAATCATTTATTGTGACAACACTGGTGCAATTGCACAGGCAAATGAACCAAGATCAACAAATAGAAACAAGCATGTACCACATACTCAGAGAGATGGTGGAGACTGAAGATATTAGATTATATTATGTTCCCACAGACAATAATCTAGCAGACTCATTTACTAAACCATTATGATTGGTTAAGCATAATGGTCATTTTGAGAATATGAGTATTAGATATGTTGGTGATTGGCTTTAGGCCAAGTGGGATATTGAAAGTATATTTATGTCCTAAAGACAATCTGTATTAGGACAAATGTACTTTATACACATTCATATTTATATTAATGAAGATTAATATTATGCCATTTGCAGTTATTGAATTATTAGTTGATTGTTTGTAATATTCTATAAATGCATCTCTAGAGGTTACGTGGTTATTAATAACGTGAGAGATTAATATTATAATGTAACTCTTAAATTACCTCTACTAATGATCACGAGAATGGGATATCGATGATATGTGATTCGACATGTGGTAATGCATCATATCCTTAGGGATGTAGTATGTCTCACCTGCTACGAGTTATGACAACTCGTGATGGACACATGAATACTTGTAGAAGTATTGATATACTCTGCTGATGTATTGTTTGTTATATATGTCTAAAGTGTCATCAGCGTGTGGGAGGTAGAAGTCCTGAGACTTGAGGTCGATACGTGCATTGTTTACATAGTAATATACTTTGATCCTGTCCTAAGCTCAAAATGCCTTATAGGTTTAGACGCGGCTTGTATTGAGTATATTGCGATGTAGATTAAATGTGGTAGTTGAGCCAAGATTAGTATTCATTCATCAAATGTATCTTCGAGAGAACACTCAGATTCTCATATGGTATTAGGTTGACTAAGTCGTTGGTCAATGTAGTAGACATATCTATGATATGGTTTTGTTGTCTGCTAATATAGATGAGATATAATGATCAAGTCATTTAGATAGACACTTGGCAGATCCTAAGCTTGATCGAGTGTGTCGTGAATGAAAGGATTTTATCTATCCACATAGAGGTTCAGTTCACATGTTTCGTGTAACTATACTTCACATATTGAGTTCGTCTTCCGACGCCGTTTAGGAGTTCCGTGTAGACCCTAATAATTAGTGTCGATATGTGAAGGCATGTAGGGTAACACTAAGTTAATTGTTTCGTCGATTCAAGGATGTAATCAGAGAGAATATATATGTTTGGTTTATAATCGAGACATTAGAATAAATAATGATTATTTAAATAAATCGAGATGATGTCGAATTTAATTAAAATAGAAACGAGGCAGAATTGGACCAGGGTCGCGGCTCGTGGGACCCAGGGCCCCGGCGCTTCAGCGCCGCGACGCCATGTGTCCAGTGGGTCTGAAGAGACCCACTCTATCTCGATTTTTGGGCCTAGCCCACTTGAAAACCCTTGATGATTTTTTCAACTATAAATAGATGGTTCAATCATCATTTTAACACACCCAATTCGCAAGAATTATTCTCTGCTGGATTTTCTAGCTTTCCAAAGGAGTAATTACATCGGAGTCTTAGACTTGCAATCGAGGAACAGTTGCGTGCTCACCCTCGGATTACACATCGAAATTGAAGATTTCAGATTTGCTAAACTGTAAGTGTTCATCGACGCATTACAGTTTCTATGTGTTTTATATTATATAATAATCCATCAGTTTGACCGTCCGTCGGATTTGAAACATAAATTTTTAAATTCCGCTGCGTGTACGAACCCGACAAAACCCTATATTAATACATTATGCACAAAATAGGCAATGTGCTATCTGAGACCAGGAACCTTCTGCCATTCAAATGTGCAGCAACACTACTCTTACAAGGAAAATATTATCCCAGAAAGAATGTGCTATCTGCGAACAGGAACCTGCTGCCATTCAAATGTGCAGCAAACACAAAGTGCATCACATCAGATATCCAGATAGCCCTTTTCCAGTTGGTTGAATGCAAGATAGGGGTAAACTCACTACTACAATTTATATAAGATTTCCAACTTTTCTTAGAGCTAGTGAATTAAACAAACATTAGAGCAATATTCTTAGCAAGTATTCGTTTAAAATAAATTATGATCTTTAGCAAGCGATAAACATATATGATCGCTGCAGCATAGAGCATAAAAAAGACTAGCAAAAGTCAGTTTAGCCACCTATAAAAATAGGAGAAACTAGTTTGTTAAATATTTCACAAAAGAGTCAAACTCCCTCCTACTTGTGCACGACACATACAAAAATCACAGATAAAAGTCTAAAAGAAGAGAACTAGAGGCATTAAAATCTGCAAATACAAGATTTTCTTTAAAAATTGTTGATTAAAGAGTCTTAGTTAGGACATAAGTCACCAAACCAATCAAATTCATTTTGCTAGCTAACTATCTTCTGAGAAGCTGCCAAAGCCCTCTAACTTAGCGACTGAAGATCTTATTAACAACCATTTAGCTTAATTATATTAGACATATCTTAAGGTTAGGGAAGGAATAAGAAAACAAAAACTCTTGTTTAAGAACAAGGGGAGCCTTCCCTATTATGGTTTTCCAGCATCATAACTAAAGAAAACTGAGACTTCACCGGAGAATAAATTTTTCTCTAAAGCAATCTGTCGAACACCTAGTATGCAATGTCTAAAGCTTCAGTTTTATCCAACCATCCCAATCGATTGTGAAGTATAGTTCAAATGTTTCCACAAAAAGCAACCCAAATAAAGCACAACATTCACAAAATTGTGCACAAATTTTGCTCGAAAGGGTCATGGGATGGGGTCACGATGTAGCGACACAAAGAGAACTAGAAACTGAGAAGGAGAGAGAGATAAGAACAAAGGATGAGAGGGTAAACATACCTGATGCGCTGGAGAGGATGACCGGAAAAAGAAGAACAAGAAAATTTTTGTTTCTTGACGCTACTGGCGGCGTTCTTGTGTTGCTGCTTCTTGGTGTTCTTAATGGTTTTGTGTGATGAGTGACTGAAAGAGAGGTGCGTTGGTGAGTGCGTGTGTGATATGTGCATCAGTTGTTATGTTATAATTTTGCCTTAAAGATAAGATAATAGCATGCAATATATTTTATATTCAATTGAGTTAAAGAGGATCGGAACAGGCAACAATCAAACATTTTTGTGTGAGCGTGAAGACACTAGTTTTTTACAGAGTTTTTTATCTTTTATTTTTTAATGTTAAACGACAATATTTAGTTTGTTTTTATTAAAAACAATTTTAAAAAAGAAATAAAAATCGTAACTCTTAATTTGAATTAAAAAAATTGTTAAATAAATAATAAAAACGGTGTCGTTTTAATCAGTCAAACGCGTCATTTTTGATCAATTTAAAACACAAGTTACTTATTTATGTGACATTTTACAAAATCATCACACAAACGTCATAAATAAATGACACTTAAAAAATCCGTCACACAAATGTCATAATTATATGAAACTTAAAAAATCCGTCACATGAATGTCATAATTACATTACACTTAAAAAACATGTCACATGAATGTCAAGAAAAGATGTAAATTTAGTAAAAAGATGTGACACTTGCATTTCTGTCACATGTGAACTGTCACCATAGATCATTTTTCTTATAGTGAGGACACATGAATTTCAAGTGACCAAAATAATTAACAATTGAAACGTATATGAACATAATGTAATTGAAAGTAAAGGATATAAATAGCCCGAGCATTGGAGAAACTTTGAACTAGAGTCTCCGAGCAAGCCACTAATTGTGACATTGGAAATCTTAAATTAAGACAAGAACTAGCAAATAGTGTAAGTAGAAATTGTGTAGTATATCTCCTTTCTTCAATGTTCTTACAATGAAATGATTAGTTCTATTTATACTTGAACTCAATGGTACACATTTCATGAATTATGCCCCCATTAATATTACATATTAATGCTATGGTAATAACGTACAATACAGGTGATCATTAGTGCCATTAATGTTGTGTGGGAGGTGTAAAACCATTTTTGTAAGGGTCGTCCATTGGTGATTAAATGCGTCTCTTCATACTCTGCTTTTTGATACTAGGGATCTTATAATGCCTCCGGTAAAATGCAAGAGCCTCTGGAACACTTGTGGTTGATGTGGATCTGACTCATCCTATTTGTCACGTGTCATAATATAATTCGTCAAGCTGTTTGATACAAATTTTATCCCATACAGATAGTTCCTGCACTTTTCGGTCGAATGTCCATATGCTTCTGGGATGTGGATTTGAACTCTATGTTTAGCCCGACAAAGAATTGAAGAACCTTACACTACAAGAAAAACACCTTATGGTGACGGATAAAAACCGTCATCTGACCCCTAAGATGACGGTTCCTGTAAGTGTCACAAACGGATGACGGTTGGAACCGTCACACGACATGTGACGGTTTTTACCCCTCACACAAATGCCACAAAAGGATGACGGTTATTACCCATCACACAAAGGTCACACTACATGTGACGGTTTTACCCGTCACACAATTGTCACTTAAATTTAAATTTTGATTCAATTTTAAAAAAAAATTCTATTAAATTAATAATTTATTTTAATATGGCGGAAAAATTAAATTTGGCCTTTTTTTTAATTTAATTTCAATATTGCAAATTAAAATTACAACAATGAAATGGACTAATAATTTAAATAACACCAAAATATACATTAAATAGCTAGAATCTGTTGTACAATGTACTCCCAAAATGGATAATCATTCAAAGCGTTAATAAAGTGCTTAATACAAGACTAAAACATTGTTAAATTCCATCTCCGATGCAATACGAACACGAACTCTTCAAATATTTCCATGACCATCATCTCCTTCAACCCGCTCATGATCAAAATATTCTCGATACCAATATGACAGAAGAAGATTCCAACAAATTAGAAGAAGAAAGCCACAAATTTCATTGAATCACACCATTAGTGACAAATTGTTGATCTCTTTCACCTTGTCCATTGGCATTGCTAATTGCAGCTTCCCATAAGCCACATATATCTGCAAAAAATACAATTATTTTAACATGGGTATTTTTGTCAACAGGTCCCAACTTTGCAAGTCCAAAATCTGACAGTTTTGGGCTGAAATCATTGTCCAACAATATGTTTGAAGATTTCAAATCACGGTAAATGACATGCATATTTTCTTCGCAGTGAAGATACTCAAGTCCATGAGCTGCACCTGCAGCAATTTTAAGTCTTGTGCTCCAACTTAATGGCTTCTTTCCTGGTTCCAAATCTACAATATCAATAGTAACGTACTGTTCAGAGTACAACACCATTAAGCAAGATAACTCCAAAATTAGAAGAAAACATTATTTGATTACAAGGAATTAGTAGTATATGACAATTATCTGTTACTCATAATAGAATACTAATATAAGCACACAGATAAATATTCAAGTGGAAGAAGAACACATTAGTCAGATGTTATTTTGACACGAGGATCAAGATTCATGATTCAACAACTTCGAAGTTCAAGTGGAAGAAGAACAAGTTGACTAACAAAATTCAGGTAAACAAATATTACTTGTAGAAAGAAGTAAATTACAATTCTTCAGGCTACCTATTGGCATGAACTCATAAACCAAGAGCCTTTGGTCTCCATCAGTGCAGTATCCGATCAAGTTGACAAGATTTTGTGATGTAGTAAACTCAACATGAGGACCTCCACAATGAACTCTTGGTTCCCTTGAAGGCCATCAAGATTAAGTTGTTTGATTGCAACAATCTGTTCACAAGATAAAAGAAAACAATAATAAATGATCACCAATTGCAGCATATCATAGAATTTTCATCCAAAAGATGCATAGTATTGAAATTTCCATCTACGTAAAACATTTCATCCCTTGTTTTCTTTGAGATAACATAGAAAAATAAAACCTTTTGAGACGAATAATATAAAATTAGAAGCATATATGAAAATTAAAAGGCAATGAGCTTGCAAAAGTAGAAAACTAGCCAGCGCTGATTCTAGGTGGCCCTTGTACACACTTCCAAAACCGCCTTCGCCAATCTGATTACTTTCTCTGAAATTCTATGTTGCTAAGGCAAGTTCTTTGAAAGTGAAACTGCGCGCGACATTGGCCTTCTGGTTATTGCTTTCCCCACCTTTCTCTCCTAACGAACGTCCTTTTCTACCTTTGCATATACATGAAAAATCCCCATAATTCAACAAAGTGAAAAACAAAACATCACATGATCAACTTCCACATCTCCCAAATGCAACTCAAATCGAGTTAAAAAAACCCTATTTGTGTTAAAAATTCATTTAATCTGTAAAAATGATCTATCAACAACCCAGTAAGCAAAACTAATTATGGTTCAAAACACATAAACTAAAAATCTTGGCTCATCATTTGAACTCAAATCTCAGACATTACTAACAACATAAAGGATGTAATAACCCTTACAGTTCAAATACATTAACAACAACATACCCAGTGTAATCACACAAAGTGGTGTCTGGGGAAGGTAGGATGTACGCAGACCTTACACCTTTATAGGGTAGATAGGTTGTTTCCAACATAAAGGATGTAAAATTACACAATTAGTACAATATATGAGCTCAAAAATTAAAAGAACGGTAATGGGAAAAGAAATAATATTTTGAAAACCTAATTATATGAAGAAAAATATGAAAAGAATTAGAAAAAGATTGAAGCTTTCACATAGATCTGCAAATACAATAAAAGACAACCAAACAAATATAAATACAAATAAGATCTTTAAGATACAATATTGAAGCAAATGAAGAAAGTCACCAGGTTTTACCAGTATAGAACAGATTCATAGACTTCGCAGACAGGAAATTCTTCCAGCAGTACTCATATCTAGAAAGGTCTCTTTCAGCATCCCTCCAACTCTCATATGCTCGGACAAGAGCAAGATGGTCACTAAAATTGCGTGAAAAATGAGCCTTCACAACCTTTGCAAGCTGAAGAATATAGGTAGCATGTCTCAAACCCGTTACTAGTCGCCCCAAGTATTAGCATATTTTCGAGTTTAGGCTCCATTGGAAGCATAGTTAAGTAACTTCCTATCATTGAACCACAACAAAGAGAGAAAATCGGAGGACTAAACGGTTAGACTTCAATACAAGTATGATTCAATAACCGCCGAATTTCATACCTAGAACAGTCAAATTTTCACTCACATCCTGTTACACCTCGTAATTTGGAACGATAAATTGAGAACGTAATTAAGGAAATAAGATTCGAGTATTGAAAATTAGTTTACAAAGAATGTAATACGTAATAATTTTTGCATACTACAAATGTGACGACGAAAATTAATACTAGTGGTTGAATTTTTCCAATAGGGTTAAGGACTATGTTGTGTAAATAAAAAGGGTGTCATCGAGAATTAGGACATGGAATTTCAGAATTTTTGTTAAGTGTGAGACTAATATTTAGTGGAGAGGATGAAAAGTGGGGATTAGTGGACAACAAGTGGCACCTTGTGCCCTCCAAGTGGCAAAAAGCCCCAATATGCATAGGCTAAAAATCTGCTCACTTTATCTATGTTCCTCTCACTTCTCCCCTCCATTTTCGAAAATCACTCCCTCACTATTCTCCATTCTCTCCTTCTCCCAAAACAGATTTCTCTCCTCCTCCCAAAACAAATTTCTCTCCATTCCCTTAGCCAAGTTAGAGACCAAACCAACCCCCTTTCCAAGATTAAGTTATTCTACAAAGTTCTAACCATGGTAAACTCCTAAAACAATGGTGAAAATCGACACTGCTGGACCAAAAACAACTGCTCAAGAACTTTAGTGTTGAAGATGAGCTATTTGGAAGAAAAATATGTAAGTAAGGTGGTTAAACTTGTAAAGGATGCATGCATGTCATTTTAAGTTGCAGAAATGGTGACAATGGTACACATTGGAGCAGTGGGTGTCGAATACTAGTAGGGACTGTTTCGACTAATCTAAGGTAAGAATTCTTCTTCTTATAGAGAAATTAGAAGTTAAATGGTGTTGTAGTTAAGATGTGAACTTGTGTTAAGAGAAAATGGAAGTAAGAAAATGCATGTGGTTGTTATTGATGTTGTTGAGCCAATTGAAGTGTCATTACCGATTTTGGGATTGTTTTGTATACATGGGGTTTGATTGTTGTTATATTATTGTCACTAATTGCATGTTAAAAATTGAAGGAAGCCTTGAAAGAAATCTTGATATTTAAAGTTGTAATGGTTTATATGAAAGTGTTGAAATATGAATTGGATTTTAAGGAATTATGATAAGAGTTGGTATTGTGCTTGTGGCCGTGACTTTCATGATATTGTTGGGTATTGTTATGTCGAATTTGGGGGTTGTTTTGTTTAGTTAAAATGCTGGAAATTTAGTTATGAATATGTATGTACATTGTGGTAGTTGCTAACATATGTCCTAAAGGAATTAAGGTATAAAAAGGTTGAAAATTGCACTCTCGTTGTTGTTGGAATATCTCTCGTTGTTATTGGAATATGGACTGTTTTTAGGGGCTGCTTTAATATGGTTAAAGGGGCTGGATTAACGTGAGAAATGTATTAATCTCCTTGGTTGTTGTGGTTATTGTAGTCCATGAATGTAAAAGGAAAGAATGTATAACGATGACGTTTATGGAGTATATGAGACTGATTTGGTTATGACCTTGAGACGTGTCTTATTATTGATGTTGTTGACCTTGTTTGTGAGTTTTGGATGTGTGTATAAGTAGGGGAAATGCTGCCCAAATTGATATAACAAGATAGTCATCATTCGATACATATAAAGTATATTAGTAATCTTAGAGTTGACGAACATGTTATTATTGTTATAGGTTAAAGTGCTAATTGAGACGAACTTTAATTATTGAGTTGGTTAATTCGACAATAAGGTATGTGAAACTATCCTTTCTTCTTTTGGCATGATTTATATAAAATGAGTGTACGGCAGACGTACATAATTCTATTGAATTCTAATTCATATTGATACTTGATATAATAGTTGCCTTCGATTTTACAAGTGATAGTTCATTCTATTTATTTCATTGAGAGACAGATGATGATTTAATTTGTATAAGGTTACTCATGATATTCTATTCATGCGTGATGTGATTATATTATTTCACCGAGTCCCGGGCCGGGTATGTACATATATGATGATTTTATCGAGTCCCAAAATGGGCCGGGTACAATATACGTGGACAGGCATCCACATGATTTTACCGAGTCCCAGAATGGGCCGGGTACGATATGTGCACATTATGTGACTTCACCGAGACCCTCACTAGGGGGCCAAGTACGGTATGTACATTTATATGACTTCATTCATAAAGACCCATAATGGGCCGGGTACGGTATGTATATATATATGATTTCATTCACCGAGTCGCACATTGGGTCGGATACGGTATATTATATGGACATACATGACTCTCATTTCATTAAGGCACATTTGCATTGGTATTTTTTATTATTATACCTGTCTCATGTTATCCTTTGGCAGTTATGAGCTTCCTTACAGTACTTCATGTTTTATATACTTAGTACATTATTTCGTACTGACCCCCTTTCCTCGGGGGGTTGCGTTTCATGCCCGCAGGTACAAATATTCAATTTGGTGATCCTCCAGTCTAGGATTCCTGTTCAGCTATTTGGAGAGCTCCATTGATCCGGAGCCAAGTCATTTTGGTATAGACCCTTTTGTTATAGACTTATGTATATTCAGGGGTACGGTGGGGTCCTATCCCGTCATGTTTCACTATCATACTCTTAGAGGTATATAGATATGTGTGGGTGGTAGATGTGTTTTGGACTTGCGTGGATTGTATATGTGTTTTGGTCAGCTGTACGGTTGTGATGCGTTTTGGATATCCCTATGTACAGTGACGACCTTGTCGACTTGCCTGTATTGATATGTTTGATTAGCTGTGACTCCTCAGGAGACAGGTTTATTACATATTTCTATATTTCCCTTAGTATGAGTCCGATTATATGTGACAGGTCAGTATAAGGGTGCCCAGTTAGGGCATCAGTCGTGGCCCGTCGACTCGGGTCGTGACATTTAGTGGTATCAGAGCAGTTCATCCTCGTAATGTCTACAGACCGTGTCTAGTAGAGTCTTGCGTATGGTATGTTGTGCACCATACTTATACGCAGGAGGCTGTCGGAAATTTAGGATGTCATCTTTCTTCTTACTCTAAGATCGTGCGATAGAGCTATGTTATTAGGATAATCCCTCTCTAACGAAGTATTGTATTTTCAGCTATGCCTCCAAAGAAAGAGACATCAGCCCAGAACAGAATATATGGACTTTGTATATAGGTTGGTAAGATTGTTGTATAGTTGGTGTGATGATGATGTGCATCTATACAAACATATTTATTAGGGCCATGTGTGTGTTGTCTGAAGTGATTATGGGTTATCATGAGTTGTTTAAGCTTTAGTAATTGTTTGGAAGGTATGTTACAGTTTCGATAACCCCGGTTACCAAAAAAAATGACTTCAGTCAGTTGATACTCGTAGCCAATAGATAAGCGATTTATACCCCGACTATTGATATTCCAGAAGGGCAACATGGCTTTGAGATTATGAGAAGCTATATCACTCGTATACGGGGAAATAATGTAAGCTTGGGACGCAGAATATTTGAGAATCTTAGAATGTTAGATAACCGTTGAGACCATATATATGCCTTGAATAGGGTATTTGACGCTTGATCTTGTTGAAATATATGGTATATGTGACGATTGTGAGTTATGAATAGCATCTACGTGCTTCTTCTTAAAACTATTTTGAGTTGGTTTATTGAATTATGGGTGTCTTGGGAGTTCATGGAATTTGGTATTTGCTACATGATTACACATTAGAGTAATCAAGAAATAAATGGACTGTGTATGGAATGATAAGATTATTGTAATACTTATGTCACGACCCATTCCGGGGCCCGTGACTGGTGCCTTACCGGGGCACCCAAGTAGTCATACATCAGAGTAATCAGCGGAAATATAAAGCAAGACATGAAACAGTTTATAAAATAGGACACAGTTTAAGTGAGAAAACATCGCCTTTCGGCATATATATATAAACATGGTTTAGCAGTTACATCCGAAATCTTGTACAACAGACTACGCACCTCTAAGGAAATATACAACTATGGCGACAGGCCCCGCCATACCCTCGATCAGACAAAACTATCTACAACAGGAGATCATACCCAAAGTAGAGCCTCGGAAAGGATGGAGCTCACGACACCAACGTAGAGATCCTAGGAATGTGGATCTAGCACTGCCGCTCTTACTGCGGATGAACGCATTTCAAGGAGGTCGACAACAGTACTAAGTATATGAAATCAGAAATACTTAAATGAAAACATATCATTTTAAAATCAGTTTTGCAAGTATGTATGAAACAACCGGGACCGCATAAGGCACATCATAAACAAGAGCAACAATAGGTAAATCAGAATGTGTCTTTTCTTAGGCCGCAAATGATCGAGCGGGCCAATTGCGTAGTATCACCATGCAAGCCTAATCACGACTCGTAGTCCGCATAGGCCACTCACATAGCCTGCGTAGGTACATAACCCCGCATCGGGGTAGCTACTCCTGCATCGCCCCGACTCGTAGTCCGCATGGCCACATGCATCGCATGAGGTATAACCCCGCACACTAACCGGAACTCGTAGCTCTGCATAGGTCCCTTGGACCCGCATGAGGTATTCTCGAATCATGGTCCTGCATCACCGAGTCTACCCCGCACGGAGGCGACAACCCCGGTAATATGTCAAGAGGTGAGTGATGTTACACTAACCTAACAAATTATCGTTAAACAACATAAGCACAACAAGAATACTCTTTTACACAAGCGTTACAAGACACTAACACACATAGCATCATATCATGTCTATTTATCAAACCATCTTATTATTCTTTTCACAATTCAACATAAGTCCATTATAAACACATAGGCAAACTGTTTCTTTTATCAATCTTAAGTGGTTATACTTAACTTCCCATAAAGCTAGTATAACTCTTAAGCTTTTGTTTTAAAACCAATTAGTTCTCTTACATAAAAATGATTCAAGATTCTTTTGAAATGCTTTCGATCTTTATTATTCAAAGTTAAGCCGTGAGGCATTGCAGTAAGTGTTATTCAGCTTAAGCCGAGGCATTGCCGTAAGTATTATTCAGCTTAAGTCAAAGACATTGCCGTAGTTATTATTCGTTAACACACGTACGTCTACCGCACTATATATATTGTAAAATATCATGCTTTAGGAAGAATCACATACCTTCTCAAATAAAACCACCGCCAAGTCAATATGTCGCGCAGAGAGTCACCATAATAGTCACGACATCTATCAAAGACTACTCAAGGTCATTCTAAACAGAGGGTTCACAATTCTATGGAAAGTTGGCAAGACTTCCCTACCCGTGAGCTATATAAGTCTCATCAGAAAACAAATCCTATGTAAGTCTGATTTGATTATTCTTCTTTAAACCCTTCATTGTGGTAATAGTTCAATTCTATTCTGTGATATTCTTCTAAGTATTTAATACTTATTCTAATACTACTACGAAGTATTCTCTAATTCAAAAGAGGGTTAGGATTAGTTACCTCGGTAAGCCCAATAATATCCTAGAAAAGTCGCGCTGAGCAAGGTTTTGCTCCTAAGTTGTATGCTCAGGAAACCTTAGAAGTTCTTCACAACTTCTACTAAGTACTAAGGTATTTGGGCTAGGGTATTTTGGGTATTATAACAATACAAGAAGGCAACTTTTCTACCAAGGAGGGGGTAGATTTTGGCTAGGCAGTGGGGTAGGCCTCGCCAAACTTCACAAGGAGGGGGTGTTGGACGAAAGAGCTACAAAGGAGAGGAGAGGATTTTTCAAGACTTGAAAGATTTGTGGATGAAGAACTCTTCATCTCTGGGGGTATTTATAGGTCAAGAAGTGGCCAACAAATGGCCAAGATAAAGACAATAGCAATGCAAGTTTAGGTTGAGGATTAAATATACACAAATATCCTACCAACTCATTGACTTGAGCACAAGGCACAAAAACGTGCCATCTAGTCCATTTCGTCCAAATGGGCGATTTGAAGTCCACCAATTGGAGGTGCCAAGTGTCGCCTCCGTTGGTACAAAATGTTTCGTCTATCGGTAAAATCAGCTAATTATAGAAATGGCATAGCCGGAATTTATCCTACGAATGGTGTGGAAACGTTTCGTCGTAAAACTATTCGTTTTGTGTGTTGTGCCCAAAAAAACGTTTTGCCTAAACTTTAAGGCTAGACTTTTTATGCGTATTCCCACGCACATACTGGAAATACGGTATAACATTCTCCTCCTTAGAAACATTCGTCCGAATGTTCCTTCCCAAGACAGTTAACGATAAGATTCTTCATAACTAAAACAGGTGCAAATGCCACACACGACCACAGAACAACACTTAGGCAGAAACGATAACGAAAATTTACAAGTAGGAAAGTGAATTACCTGGAGGTGTGGGAATAGGTGAGGATACTTCGCCTCATGTCCTCCTCGCTTCCCACGCCATCTCCTCCACGAGCTCGTTCGCCACAAGACTTTGACGGCCACGCCCCGTCCGCAGACGCCTAACCCGACGATCGACTATCGCTGGAATCTCCTCATACGATAACCCCTGGCCACACTGGACATCGTCAATCGGTGTACCCTAGATGGATCCCCGATACATCTCCTCAAAGATAGATACGTGAAAAACCGGATGCACCGCCTCCGGATCGGACGGCAGATTCAACTCATAGCAACCTTGCCTACCTGCGACAATCAAACGCCCAATGTACCTGTGGTGAGTTTCCTTCTTCCCGAATCTCATCACACCCTTCATGGGTGACACCTTTAGAAAACCCAATCATGAACCTCGAACTCAAGATGCCGACGACGATGATCTGCATACGACTTCGGCCGACTCGAAGTCGATAGCCGCTCTCGGATAAGCTTCACCTTATCCATCGTCACTGTACCAACCGTCCCACTAGCCGCACTCGCCCACATCGAACCAACCTATAGGCGACCGCACTTCCTCCCATACAAGGCCTCATAAGGCGCCATCCGAATCTGAGTGGTAGCTATTATTATACGCGAACTCAACTAGAGGCAAATGATCCTCCCAACTACCATCGGTCAATAACACAGCTCGCAGATATCCTCAAGAGTCCGGATAGTGCGACCGCTGTCCGTCGCTCATGCGGATGAAATGCGACTCGTGCTCACTGCGCCCCTAAACCCTCTGGAAGGACTCCGAAGTTAGCCGAACCGGGCTCTCATGCGATATGATCGGTAGGGACTCCATGCGATCGGCGATCTCTGATGTAAAGTCCGCATAATCCTCGGTGACCGGTGCGTCGCCCCGACGGAAGAAAGTGGGCTGATTTCACAACCGTCGACGATAACCCATATAGAATCATGTCTCCTCCGAGTGCGAGGTAATCCCGTGATGAAGTCCATGTTGATTACCTCCCACTTCCGTGTCGGGATCTCGATAAATCGTCAGAACAAACCACCGGGCCTCGGTGCTCTACCTTCACCGCCGACAACACGCACCGAGCTACGAACTCGCAACGCCCTCTTCAAGCCATCCCACCAATACACGATCTGGGCGTCGTGGTACATCTTGGTCGACCGGATGGATAGAGTAACGCGCACGTGTGCTTCCCAAGAACTCACAAGTCCTCAAACATCCGAACACACACCGCCTCAAACCTTAGCACCCCATCGTGCTACCTCAAAAGGACCCTTGCCTCACGAAGAGTCAGATCACGATATCGAATCAAAGCCGGATCCTCGAATCGTTGCCTCTTCACCTCCTCGACGATGGAAGACTCGGCAACCTCACGAACTCTAACCCCATCGCTATCGTAATCAATCAAACGGACACCAAGGCTCGCTAAATGATGCAAATCACGAACCATGTCCTCTTCTCTAGCCGCATCCGATAGGCTCCCATCGACCTACGACTAAGAGCATCCGCCACAACATGGCCTTCCCGTGGTACAGATATCAACATCGTAATCCTTAAGCAACTCTAACCACCGTCTCGCCGTAAGTTCAGCTCCTCCGTGAAGATATATGGAGGCTCTTGTGGTCAGTATAAATATCCACGTGAACCCCATACAAATAGTGCCTCCAGATCTTCAAAGCGTGAATCACTACCGCCAACTCCAAATCACGTGGGGTAGTTCCTCTCGTGTTTCTTCACCGGGATGCATATGCTATAACCCCGCCATGCTGCATCAACACACATCCCAACCCGATGCAAGCATCACAATACACGACATAACCATCTCGACCTCCGGAAGAGTAAGAACGGGCGGCGTCGCCTCTTTTCAAAGAATCGAAACCCCGCCACAAGCATCATCCATCAAACTTGGCCGCTTTACGAGTCACCCTAGTCAATGGTGCGTAGATAGAAGCAAACTTCTCCACGAACCGATAATATCCTGCAAGGCCCGTAAAATCGTGAACCTCGCTTGAGTAAGAGTTCAGGCCAAGTCCCGATCGCCGATCTTGCCGTATCCACTGAATGTCATCACCACAATATGCCCAAGAAACGCCATCAAGTCAACCAAAACTCACATTTGGAAAACTTGGCGCATAATCGCTGGTCTGGAGAATCACAAGACGCCTCAAATGCTCGCGTGCTCTCGCCTCGAGCGAGAATAAACCAAGATATCATCAATGAACACTATCACAAACGCGCCCAAAATGGTTTGAACACTCGGTTCATCAAATCCATGAATACCACGAGCATCGTCAACCCAAAAGACATGACTGAACTCATAATGCCTGCATCGTCCCGAATGCGATCCTGTGGACATCCACCTCTCTCGACTCGCACTGATGATAGCCCGATCGCAGATCAATCTTGAGAAACATCTCGCACTCGCAATCGGTCGAACAAATCATCAATCCCGGAAGCGGGTATCTGTTTAATGGTCACCTTGTTCACCGTCAATCAACACACATGCGCAGCTGCCCCGCCCTTCTTCTTTACGAACAATACCGGCTCCTCGTGGAGAAACACTAGGCCCGATGAAGCCCTTCTCCAAAGAAATCCTCACCGTCCTTCAACTCTCTCAACTCGCAGTGCCATTCTCAGATGGCGGAATGGAAATAAGCCGAGTATCCGCAACACATCTATACAAAACTCGATCTCCTCTCGAGGGATACCCGAGGTCATCCGAAACACGCCCGGGAACTCACGACTATCGAATCGATGAAAATCTGCACCGCAGCCTTCAAAGATCAAACACCCGAACGAGATGGTAGATATACCCTTCTCGCACCATCTTCCTAGCCTCGAGGTAGGAAATAAACCTACCCCGGCGATACCGTGCTCCTCCCACTCAACAACCGGCCTCTGAAACTGGAACCGCATTACTCTCTCTCTGCGGTCTACATTGGCGTAGCAGAAGCTAGCCAATCCATCCCCATAATCACGCCGAAGTCAATCATCTCCAACTCTATCAAGTCGGCCAGTGGTCCGACGATCGTAAATAGTCACAGACAAGCTCTATATACCCGCCGAGCTACCACCGAATCACCATCGCGTAGCTACCTCGAAAGTGGTCTATGGACTCGTGCTCTATCCCTATCCTACTAGCAACAAGGGGAGATATATAGACAGTAGAACCCGATCTATCAAAGCATACACATCAAACCAGAACCGATAAAGTACCGTGGCGACATCGGTGAGGCCTCACGATCCGCTTACCGACAAAGCATAAATGCGTTCGAGGACCGCTAGAATCGACCCGAGCCACGACTCTGCCGCGACTGGCCGACCCACGAGTACCACTCCCGGCGAGTAATCAGGAGATGAAGAAGACCGGCGAAAGAACTCGTAGTCGACTTACCATCAAGATCGCCTTGCCTGACAAGCCGCATAGTGACCTGGCCGCCAATCAAACAAACTCCCGTATCACAACTCCCGGCGGATCTACCGTGACGGCCACACCGGCGGGTGGTCCCGATCGCCGCACTTCTGCCGCCTCGACGCTCAAGTCCTGGGCCCCGGTGCGCCTCGAATATCTGGCCGCGGCCGAGGACGCGCAGAGTGCTCGGGCCGGCCGTGGTGCAAATCTAGATCTGCCGAGGCCGCCACCACGATAGCCACCAAACGACTTCGCCGCCCCGGTCTTCTTCTCGCACGTCACAACCCGGCGATCTCTACGCCTCACATCCAAGAGCATGAGCTGCATGCGGTAATGCCCATACCCGGCCGAGAGAAACACCCGCATACGACTCGGCCATATAGTCGCTTCAGCCCGGTGATATAGCGGTGCACCCTATCCTCCATATTCGCTACTAATGCCGGGACATATCGAGTCAATGAATCAAACTCGACATTGTACTCCCCGACAAGGCCCTTCGCCGCTCAGCAGAAAATCTATCGGCCGCGCCTCCTCATCCGCGAGGCAAGAAGTGAGTGAGGAAAGCCTCGGAGAACTCATCCCAAGTAGCTGGGGACGCGTGCTCTCCCCGGGATAACTCCCATGAATCAAACCAATCGACTGCGGTATCACGCAGCCGATGCGAACCAAAGGTCACAGACTGTGTCTCCGAGGCCTTGATCACCCTCATGATTCTCTGTAGCTGACGGATGAACTCCTTCGGATCATCCTCCGCCTCGACCAGTAAAACTCGCGGTCTACAACTCAAGAAATCTCGTAGTCTCAAACTATCTGCCCTCGGGTGTACCACGTGCGATCGAGCCGAGCCGAACTGAATCGCCGCATCCGCCTCTCTCTCGTATCGGGCCACAACTTTAGCCAATAGTCGGGCCATCTCTGTACCCTAACTCCTTCGCCTGTGCCGGGACGAGGTGTGTACTGCGTGGTCTCGCTGGGCCGGCGGCGTCATAGAACTCGCCGTCTCGTATAGACCGGGCACGAGCCTCGTTACTGGGTGTCTCGCTAGCGGCTCCTACGCTTTGCCCTTCTGGCCCGGGTTGCCTTACGCGAGGCATAATCAGCATACGAAAGGAATACGTTAGAGGGTCCAACCTATAACACAACTTCTAAAGCACGATCTCGTAATGAGAAGAATGAAAACCAATCCTAAATATCCTATAGCCTCTCGATTATTGGTGTGGTGCACAACACACCGATAATCAAGACTTACTAGATACGGTCGTAGACACTTTCCGAGGATTAATCGCTTCGATACCACTTTTGTCACGACCCATTCGGGGCGTGGATCGTGCCTTACCTGGGCACCCAAGTAGTCATAAATCAGAGTAATCAGAGGAAATATAAAGCAAGACATGAAACAGTTTATAAAATAGGACACGCTTTAAGTGAAAACATCGCTTTCGGCATATATATATATAAACATGGTTTAGCGCTACATCCGAAATCGTATAACAGACTACTGCACTCTAAGGAAATATACAATTATGGCGGGACAGTGGCCCGCCATACCCTCGATCTGCAAAACTATCTACAACAGGAGATCATACCAAAGTAGAGCCTCCGAAAGGATGGAGCTCACGACACCAACGTAGATCCTAGGAATGTGGATCTAGCACTGCCGCCTTACTGCGGCATGAACGCAGCCCCGAAGAGGTCGAGACAACAGTACTAAGTATATGAAATCAGAAATACTTAAATGAAAACATATCATTTTAAAATCAGTTTTGCAAGTATGTATGACACAACTGGGACCGCACATAGTGCCACATCATAAACAAGAGCAACAATAGGTAAATCAGAATGTATTTTCTTAGGCCGCAAATGATCGAGCGGGCCAATTGCGTAGTATCACCACGCAAGCCTAATCACGACTCGTAGTCCGCATAGGCCACTCACATAGGCCCGCATAGTACATAACCCCGCATCGAGGGTAGCTACTCCTGGCATCGCCCCGACTCGTAGTCCGCATGGCCACATAGGCCGCGTGAGGTATAACCCCGCACACTAACACGAACTCGTAGCTCGCATAGGTCCCTTGGACCCGCATGAGGTATTCTCGAATCATGGTCCTGCATCACTGAGTCTACCCCGCATCGGAGGGCAGCTTAACCCCCGGTAATATGTCAAGAGGTGAGTGATGTTACACTAACCTAACAGCTTATCGTTAAACAACATAAGCACAACAAGAATACTCTTTTACACAAACGTTACAAGACACTAACACACATAGCATCATATCATGTCTATTTATCAAACCATCTTATTATTCTTTTCACAATTCAACATAAGTCTGTTATAAACACATAGGCAAACTGTTTCTTTTATCAATCTTAAGTGGTTATACTTAACTTCCCATAAAGCTAGTATAACTCTTAAGCTTCTGTTTTAAAAACCAATTAGTTCTCTTCTGTTAAAAATGATTCAGTATTCTTTTGAAATGCTTTCAGATCTTTATTATTCAGGCTTAAGCCGTGAGGCATTGCCGTAAGTGTTATTCAGGCTTAAGCCGTGAGGCATTGCCGTAAGTATTATTCAGGCTTAAGTCAAAGACATTGCCGTAGTTATTATTCAGTTAACACATGTACGTCTACCGTACTATATATATTGTAAAATATCATGCTTTAGGAAGAATCACATACCTTCTCAGCGAAAACCACCTGCCAAGTTGAATATGTCGCGCGCAGAGAGTCAGCCTATAATAGTCACAGACATCTATCAAAGACTACTCTGAAGGTCATTCTAAACAGAGGGTTCACAATTCTATGGAAAGTTGGGCAGCACTTCCCTACCCGTGAGCTATATAAGTTCATCAGTGAAAACAGTCCTATGTAAGTCTGATTTGATTATTCTTCTTTAAACCCTTCACTGTGGTAATACCAATTCTATTCTCGTGATATTCTTCTAAGTATTTAATACTTATTCTAATACTACTACGAAGTATTCTCTAATTCAAAAGAGGGTTAGGATTAGTTACCTCGGTAAGCCCAATAATATCCTAGAAAAAGTCGCGCCTGAGCAAGGTTTTGCTCCTAAGTTGTATGCTCCAAGGAAACCTTAGAAGTTCTTCACAACTTCTACTAAGTACTAAGGTATTTGGGCTAGGGTATTTTGGGTATTATAACAATACAAGAAGGCAACTTTTCTACCAAGGGAGGGGGGGTAGATTTTGGCTAGGCTAGGGGGGGTAGGCCCTCGGCCAAACTTCACAAGGGGAGGGGGTGTTGGACGAAAGAGCTACAAAGGGAGAGGAGAGGATTTTTCAAGACTTGGAAAGATTTGTGGATGAAGAACTCTTCATCTCTAAGGGGGTATTTATAGGTCAAGAAGTGGCCAACCAATGGCCAAGATTAAGACAAGTGCAAGGCAAGTGTAGGGTGAGGATTAACTATACACAAATATCCTACCAACTCCTTGACTTGTGCACAAGGCACAAAAAACGTGCCATTGCTAGTCCATTTCGTCCAAATGGACGATTTGAAGTCCACCAATTGGAGGGTGCCAAGTGTCGCCCTCCCGTTGGTCCAAAATGTTTCGTCTCTCGGAAAAATCCGCAAAAATTAGAAATGGCATAGCCGGAATTTATCCTACGAAAGCTGTGGAAACGTTTCGTCGGAAAACTATTCGTTTTGTGAGTTGTGCCCAAAAAAAACGTTTTGCCTAAACTTTAAGGCTAGACTTTTTGTACGTATTCCCTTACGTACATACTCTGGAAATACGGGGTATAACAACTTAATGTTATGAATAGATGAATATGTTTTTATATGATCTAAAGTGGTATGAAATATAATAGTTGCTATTATTCCTTGGTGTGCCTTATGTCCATGTGAAATGAATATGGGTATATGACCTAAGAAATCACTATTTATTCATGAATTTGGTATTTTACCTTTTTTTGATATTAAGTGTATAATGTGGTAAGTGTATTAGTTTCTAAATGTTTACCAGGTTGTTAGAATATCTTAATTATACCTCTGCACATAGATAAGGTTGAGAATTGATTCTATATGATGTTTATAGAATACGATGATGCTTAAAAATATATGTATGTGTTATCTTCTATAAAATTCATTTTGTGTGAACAGGTGAAATATGAAATTACCCTGACCATGTTGTGTTGCACTGTCATGTTCCATTTTAATATCTTGTTGAGATGTTAAGTTTTTTTGAGTTAGTCTTTTGTACATCTCTTTGTGCGAACCTGTAAGAAAGATAATGTAGTTTTCCTTTCATGTTTTGTTAGTTTGACACATGTGATTTCTGTATTCATTTGAGAGGTCTGTTGGATAGGCTTCATAAGTCTGTTTGGTTTTGTATTTGGTTAAGTGATATGCATATGGATGAGTTGGGATTAAATATGATATAAAAGCGGCCTTAACATGAAGTTAGGAGGAACTTATGTGTTGTGAAGTACTTAAATATCCATGGAACCTGAATATGAATTGATGGAAGTTTAAAAAGATCATATAAGGGTCGTTGTTAAACTGAAATCTGAACGGGGTGGAATGATGTTGTCTTGATATAATATTAGATGAAATTTCTTAAATTTGTGGATTTTGTCATGTGGGATTGAACCCAACTGCTTATGTTAAGGATATGTTGTTTTAAATGATGCTTAGTATGGTATATGTGAAGAATGGGATATATGTGAACTTATGATACCTTTAGGATGCATGGGAAATAACTATTATGTGAATAAGTGAAGGATCGAAACTGTTTCTTGATTGATCTGAGAAGGTGTGAACTACCTCTACTTATTTGTCTTTGTTATAGATGCTAAATGATAGGTTGAATTGGTTTTGAATCTCTATTAGTATGCCCTGAATATGATGGTGTGTTGATTTTAGCATTACTGTCCTTATTTATTTGAAATCTTGTCTTTTAGTGGTCAGGCTACCCACCCTACTTATCCTCTATGATTATTCTATTTGCTTATGAAACACACTAAATCATGATAGGTGCTAAATGTTGATTCTTTATATGAATCCCCTGTTAAAGCTGCAAAGTTTCTTTAAAAAAATCTATAAGATTTGTCTACCTATATCAGGATTTTGTACCTAATTTATCTGGTATTGGGTCTGCTTGGTATAAAATGATCGGTTCAAGTTTATTTAAGTGTCATACCAGTCCTGCTATGCCTATTCCAAAGGAATAATATATCCAGCTAGGTTGGATTTAAGAGAGTATGCCTAATTTTCTGAGGAGTTCCTCACCGAGAACCCCTTAGGATACAATCTGCTTGGACCTAGAAGACTTTCACATCTTTTTGTTACACCTGTTTGATAGCATGAACCTGCACCTTGAGAAAGCTTCTTTTAAATAAACTTTCGGCTAATTTTAAGTTAAACAATCAGTTAAGTACTTTCCTACTTGTTAAATAGAACAAGAAATCTGAATATATAAATTGGGATATCATTTAGTATGTGGATTGTCTAGGACATGTCTATTGTTTATGTATGTCCAAAATTATGTGATAATTACTTGATCAAACCTCAAACCTCTGTTTAGCTTTGTTATAAACTCTTAGGCCTTATCACATGTTTAGTAACTTAATGATGGGTAAAATGAAAAGATTTGTTTTGATTGTTATTATCCCAAATGTGATTGTATGAATCTGTTTTAGTTTAGTAAGTTTGGCTTGAGAATAGCCGTGCCTAGAAACATCATATCTCACCTGATTGATGGTAAGTGTATGGGTCATTTTGAATATTTGAATGCGTTTAAACAGAGTCTCCTAGGTTGTGTCTAAGTGATTCATGTCAACTGTTTTGTGATGTGATAGGTTCAGAATCATGCCCTTGTGATTTTTCCTTTACTATCCAGTTCTGCGATGACCTGTGATGTCCTAAAGGCTAAATATTTGTACAAGTGTCTTGAAAAATGGTCTTTATGTTTAGTTTTGTGAAACTAATACTAGTGTAGTGCCTTGTATAAAGTTTTGTTTCTATCTCAACATGACTAGACTCACTCAGATATAAGTGTTACACCCCGTAATTCAATGACATGTTTAAGAGAATGTACGAAGGAAATCAGGACTCTAAAATTGGTACGAAAGAAAGAATTGTTTTTCCGAAGGAAAATCTTCCGAACTTCGGAAAGGAAAAATGTTCGTTGATGAGAATTAGATTCTCAAAATGCATTATTTGAGGAGTATGAAATTTATTAACATTGTGGAAATTTATTTTTCAGATTTGGACACGTAGGGCCCACCCGAGAAATTTTAGGTTTTGTGGGGCCCACGAGGGTTACGAAATTTTATGGACGAATGGGAGGGCGACACGTGTCACCCCCCACACATGGGCTTGTTCGAATGGACCATGGTTTAGTGGTCTTGTGACCAAGGTTAAGTAGTAATGTGGATGATAAAGTCTTGAAGCCTAGCTTGATATAATTGACTAAGTCAACTTGCCCACTTGACTAGATATTTAATCTCCTTCATCCAAGCCACACAAGTGCTATAATCATGACCCTCCATTGTGTTATATATTCACCCACATAGCAAGACAAGTCTCCATACTTAGAAAAAATTTAGAGAAACTTTGAGCATGAAAATAGCTCTCGGGTTTGAGAAATTCTCCACACACTTTTTTTTTATTTGTGGTTCATAATTCACAATACTTTAACCCAAGGTTCTTAGGGGTATTGTAAGGATATCTCAATAAAAAGATCCCGGAAAAACGACGTTTTCACGTTAGTCGCAAAGCGAAAACCTAAGGTGTTCTTCAACTTTGAAGTTGGAAATTGAAGGGAAGTTGTTTGTGAACTTCTAAGGGATTCAAATAGCGGATTGGAGCGTAAAGGAAAGGAGCTAAGATTGCTAAGGAGCGACTTGGAATCTTGGAGTTATATAAGGGCTTATCAAGGTAACAATCTTGTCGTTTTAATGATTGAAGATTACTTATTGTTGTAGTTATGGATATTAGCAAGCATGAGGTATATATTATGAAGTTGGATAAGTGTTATGGATATTGGAACTACTAATCCGAAACTAACATGTTTAGCCTTCGGGGGGTTGCGTTCATGCCCGCAGGTGTTAGGTACACAGGTTGGTGATCCTTGCTCTTAGGATCTCTGTTCAGTCTTTGGGAAGAAGCTCCATTTACTCCGGAGGCTTGTCTTTTGGTATGGGTCTCTGTTGTTGTAGATTTATGTATATTCAGGGGTATGGCGGGGCCCTGTCCCGTCACAGTGGTTATGTTAAAATTCTTAGAGGTATGTAGTCATATCTTGTGGGTCGATTTGTAAAGAAAAATGATGTAACTGCTTTTGGCTATATATATATATATATATATATATATATGTCTAGGGAGGTAGCCTTATCGGCTAACCTGATGTTTACTTCTTGTTGATTTATTTTATAAGTTTCATGTATGTTCCGCTAATTTTCTCTGATGTATACCTGTAAGTGCCTGTGTAGGCACTACATGCCCTGGCCTGGTCGTGATAATAAGAGATTACGATTTGAAATCAATTAAGGCATGTTTATATTGCGTAATGTTGTGTGCTATATGCTTTTGAACCATGAATCCATCAAAGTATAGTTTTTGTTAATTGCATGAACTTGTTTGAAATGATCTAAATATTTTATGATGCCCTCTCGTTGGATATAACAGCATGTGATAAAATCTAGGGAGCGGGTTGTTAAATTTGACTAAGTGCATATACAGTTAGGATCAACATTCTTCTTTTTTTGGATTACGTTATCACGTATGGATAATCAAAGTAAACTCCCCAAATAAGAAGTTCCTCCATAAAGGGCCGGAATATGTTATATAAGATATGTAAGTTATGTGGAAAAACTTGATCGAACTCTTAAGTATGTATGTAAGAATATGATGTTAATTCTTATTGAAAGAAGGAAAAGAACGGTTAATGTACGATTGATTTCACGAGTTAAAATGGCACGGTAGGATCTTGTATTTCATTTTTATACTTGGCCTTGTCATTCTTTCATACAGTTATGATTTGGTTACTGTACCTTATTTTTGTTCCATACTCTGCACTGTTAGATCGACTTCTTCTGGGCTGCGTTCATGCCCGCAGGTGTTAGGTACACAGGTTGGTGATCCTTGCTCTTAGGATCTCTGTTCAGTCTTTGGGAAGAAGCTCCATTTACTCCGGAGGCTTGTCTTTTGGTATGGGTCCCTGTTGTTGTAGATTTATGTACATTCAGGGGTATGGCGGGGCCCTGTCCCGTCACAGTGGTTATGTTAAAATTCTTAGAGGTCTGTAGTCATATCTTATGGATCGGTTTGTAAAGAAAAAAAATGTAACTGCTTTTGGCTATATATATATATATATATATATCTGTCCAGGGAGGTAGCCTTATCGGCTAACATGTTGTTTACTTCTTGTTGATTTATTTTATAAGTTTCATGTATGTTTCGCTGATTTTCTCTGATGTATACCTGTAAGGGTGCCCAGGTAGGGCACCAGTCGCGGGTCCGGGGTCGGGTCGTGACAATACGAGATTGCGATTTGAAATCAATTAAGACATGTTTATATTGCCTAAGGTTGTGTGCTATATGCTTTTGAACCATGAATCCATCAAAGTATAGTTTTTGTTGATTGCATGAACTTGTTTGAAATGATCTAAATATTTTATGATGCCCTCTCGTTGGATATAACAGCATGTGATAAAATCTAGGGAGCGGGTTGTTAAATTTGACTAAGTGCATATACAGTTAGGATTAACATTCTTCTTTTTCCTCTTTGAAAATGGAATGTCCTATGTCTAGAAATTTATCTAGTATTAAGGAAGTACTAAGCACCGGAACGCGAAAGATTGTTGGAAGATGGAGTTGGTGTGCAAATTATAATTTTATTGGCAAGTGTAGAATTTGAATTCCTTGGAACCTAATGGTGTTTGATTATGATGAACTTGAGGAGAAAGACCAGTACATACATAGAAATGTGCATATTCTGTATTTCAACATTAAGTTTCAGTTTACTTCTAGCTATGGTCCTCACACTATTGAAGCAAGGAAAACACTATGGAGAGAACTTAAAAATATGCATAGGATGATAAAGAACCCTGACTAATAATAGGAGATTATAATACTATTACCAGCTTAGATGATAGAATAAATGGGAGTCCTCTGCAAGAAAGTGAAGTAAGAGATTTCATATTAGATACAGATGTGTTAAATTCATGGATCACTTTGAAGAAGAAAAATGTTTGAGTTAGAAAAGTTTAAATGTACGGTGATGTATCTGTTCCTTCTATGAGTGATTTCCTGAGTCTGTTCAACCTATTAGTTATAAACTGAGTCATTGACCACTTAGTCTTATGATATTTGCCTAGTTTTTGGATTATTTATGTATGCTGGGTCGGTATAACACCATATTAGCATTCAAAGTTGTCCAAAA
Source organism: Przewalskia tangutica (assembly GCA_029844215.1). Classification (NCBI taxonomy): domain Eukaryota; kingdom Viridiplantae; phylum Streptophyta; class Magnoliopsida; order Solanales; family Solanaceae; genus Przewalskia; species Przewalskia tangutica. Next base: position 116,239,338 of record CM056718.1, read on the forward strand.
TCAGTTCTTTTGTTTCTCATATGTACTTGTAGTCAAGTTAATATTTTGCTTGAACTTTAAACCAGTCACAAGACAATAAAACGATTGAAGCATGATTAGATGTACTAATTTGGTTATTGCTCTAATAACTATGAACGCCTATATGACTCTAAACTAGATGTTAGAACTCTTTATTTTCTTTGCCTACTCTTTGAAACTGAAGAATGCATAAGATGTACTACAGACCTAGGCAAGAATTCATTAACCTATTAACTTCCTGTTTAAGCAGTTGACTAAATAATGACAGCTTCACACAAGATTACTGAATATTAGAATTTAAAAGGTATCACTATGTGTGTATTTTATATGTAGAATTGTACATGTAATTGGCCTGAACTTGAGTCTATTAAGTAAACATAGATTTATGTGTGCTTTCAGCTCTAGATAATAACCTGGATTAATCCATGAGAATCAATTTCCTGTTCAGATAAATTAGTGTGACGATAGCATTGTAGAAGATTACCTAGTACTGCATGATTACAAAGCTTAGGTACTGTAAGTATGAGGCTACGTTAGTTTCCCAGAATTAGTTCAAGCTAGTGAAATTCCTTACTTGACGGTATTAATTAGTAAATAATATATGTGATATATTGTGGCCCTGTGTGGCATCTTGAGTTTGCTGAATATAAGTTGGTAGGTCTAGTTATAGAGGAGACTATGCCAAAAATTTTGTAGTGTGAGACCTATTATGAACATTCGAGGATGAATGTTTCTAAGGGGGGAAAGATGTTACACTCGTAATTTGGGACGATAAATTGAGAACGTTATTAAGGAAATAAGATTCGAGTATTGGAAATTAGTTTACAAAGATTGTAATACAAAATAATTTTTGGATACTACAAATGTGACGACGGAAATTAATACTAGTGGTTGAATTTTTTCAATGGGGTTAAGTACTATGTTGTGTAAATAAAAAGGGTGTCATCGAGAATTAGGACATGAAATTTTACTTAAGTGTGGGACTAATATTTAGTGGAGAGGATGAAAAGTGGGGATTAGTGGACAACAAGTGACACCTTGTGCCCTCCAAGTAGAAAAAAGCCCCAACATGCATAGGCTAAAAATCTGCTCACTTTATCTATGTTCCTCTCACTTCTCCCATCCATTTTCGAAAATCACTCCCTCACTATTCTCCATTCTCTCCTCCTCCCAAAATAGATTTCTCTCCATTCCCTTAGTCAAGTTAGAGACCAAACTAACACCCTTTTCAAGATTAAGTTATTCTACAAACTTCTAGCCATGGTAAACTCCTAAAACAGTGGTGAAATCGGCACTGCTGGACCGAAAAAAACTGCTCCAGAACTTTAGTGTTGAAGATGAGCTATTTGGAAGAAAAACATGTAAGTAAGGTGGTTAAACTTGTAAAGGATGCATGCATGTCATTTTAAGTTGAAGAAATTGTGAAAATGGTGCACATTGGAGCAGTGGGTGTCGAATGCTAGTAGGGACTGTTTCGGCTAAGCTAAGGTAAGAATTATTCTTCTTATAGAGAAATTGGAAGTTAAATGGTGTTGTAGTTAAGAGGTGAACTTGTGTTAAGAGAAAATGGAAGTAAGAAAATACATGTGGTTGTTATTGATGTTGTTGAGCCCATTGGAGATTCATTATCGATTTTGGGACTGTTTTGTATACATGGGATTCGATTGTTGTTGTTGTTATTATTGTCACTAATTGCATGTTAAAAATTGAAGGAAGTCTTGAAAGAAATCTTGTTATTTAAAGTTGTAATGGTTTATATGAAAGTGTTGAAATATGAATTGAATTTTAAGAAATTATGAGAAGAGTTGGTATTGTGCTTGTGGCCGTGACTTCCATAATATTGTTGGGTAATGTTGTGTCGAATTTAGGGGTTGTTTTGTTTAGTTAAAATGCTGGAAATTTAGTTATGAATACGCATGTACATTGTGGTTTTTGCTAACATTTGTCCTAAGGGAATTAAGGTATAAAAAGGTTGAAAATTGCACTCTCATAAGGCACAATTGCATTGGCATTTTTTATTATTATATTTGTCTCATGCTATCCTTTGGCCAGTTATGAGCTTCCTTACAGTACTTCATGTTTTATATACTCAATATATTATTTCGTACTGACCCCCTTTCCTCGGGGGGCTGCATTTCATGCCAGCAACTACAGATATTCAGTTTGGTGATCCTCTAGTCTAGGATTCCTGTTCAGCTATTTGGAGATCTCCATTGATCCGGAGCCAAGTCATTTTGGTACAGACCCATTTGTTATAGACTTATGTATATTCAGGGGTACGACGGGGCCCTGTCCCGTCATGTTTGACTATCATACTCTTATAGGTCTGTAGACAGGTGTGGGTGGTAGATGTGTTTTGGTCAGTGATGCGCGAAAAGATGCACACACTTTAACGCAAGTGCACGTTATCGTGACAAGTAATATAGTCTTAGTAAGACCGAATATCGTCCATAAGGATTAGGGTTCAAGTATCAACTTTCTATCTTTTGGTATCTATTTGGCAATTGATAATTGGATTTGTTGTTTATAGCTAAGAATTATAAAGACTAATTTAACTAATGAGTTTACTTCAGATGTGATGGGAATAGGGCTTCCATGTCTCTTCAACTATCCGCTTATGTTATTTATTAATGCAATAAATTATGGACTTCTTCTTTCGGAGAAAGCAGGTTTACGAAATCGTTTTATATTCCCGTTAAGGATATATAAACACTCAACCCCAGTATCGCACCTTACCTACCTTTCGGTGATAAGGATAACTCTATAGGAGGATTAAGAACAAAAACCTAGTTAACCGTCACGCACTACGCAAAAATTAGGTTTCTAAGCCTCTCATTAACGCTACATAAATAATTGAGGTATTTTCATCCCCAATCCAAGAATGTCTACCCATCTTACAGCATATTCACAATCTCTCCTTTCGAAGTAAATTAGAAATCATATAATGATAATTAGTTGTCAATTAATTACCAAGCATTCAACACAATTATTGGATAGATCTCTCAAAGAAGAATAATAACCATAAACATGCATTAATTCATAACATAAGTTTCTAGAGAATTAACATGGAAAGCCCTATAAGAGAATTAGTTCCTAGCCATTGACATGACAAGAACTAATTCAAAAGTCATCATACAAAAACTGAAATAAAGAAAATAAAAAGGAAAAGAAAGTACTAAATTATGGTCTCCAATCTCCAAGCAAGAAATCTTGAGTTGTGCAAGAAAGGGAACCCTTAAAATCTGCCTAGGGTTCTCCTTTATAGCCGAAAACCGCTCTCTTTTCTCGCAGTTCGCCCAAAAATCGTCAAAACCTCGATTTTTCCCGCCGCACGCCGCTGCATTCAGCCGCGCCGAACTCGTGGTCCTTCGGGTGAATTGGCGCCGCGGCCCTGATCTCTGCTGTCTGTGGGCGCCGCGGCGCTACTTCTTCTGTAGCCTCTCTGATGATTAGGCGCCGCGGCCCTGCACCTGTTGACATGAGGCGCCGCGGCGCTGGGACTTCTGCAGCCTCTCTGGATATTGGGCGCCGCGGCCCTGCTACTGTTGGCATGAGGCGTCGCGGCGCTGACCCGCGATTCTGCCTCGTTCGCCACTTTCTCTGTTTTTAGCTCTGGAACCTCCTCTTTTGCCCTCTTTTAGCTCCTTTTCCGTCATTTGACCATTTTAACCACTTTGACTCAAAAGAAAGGAAAACTATCCTAATACGAAACTTATTTGTACAAAAAGGGACAAAAGACTAACTAAAACTGACTCAAAAAGTGTATATAAAATACACCGATCAAATACCCCCCAAACTTAACCTTTGCTCGCCCTCGAGCAAAGATAGAAAGAAAGAAATAAAAGACTCAAAGAAACGAAAAATAAAAGACTCACTGACATTGATCACTTTTGCTGCATTAGCGTTAACTAGAAAAACATGAAGGTTAGCAAAATAATATGCAGGAACATATAGCATGAAGTTTCAGCATTCTAAACACATTAAGCTAGATATTTCGCAAACTCATATTTATCATGCTTAATGGAAGTCAATATACTAAATCATGCATATAAATTCAAAAATCCTATGGCATTTTTACTTGCTATTCTCCACTAATCTTGGATATGCATAAAAGAGATCTTCAGGACTTTACGGGTTGTAATGTAGGCTTAGGTATAGGTAGGTAAAAATAGGCATTTTAGGCTCATTCTATGTACCATAAGCTTTTTAGCTTTTCAGTATTTCCCTTTTTTTTTGTTCTTTCCTTCTCTTCGATTCTATCTTTTCCCTCTTTTGTTTTGGGAGAGTGAAATGTATAATAATGACAGGCACCCCCAAACTTAGGCTTTTGCCTATTTCTTATTATTTTTTATTGGGGTGCAACAAGCTCATTCACTCTTTTTGTCTCTTTTTAACACAATTTACTCCACTACTTCACATTTTTACTTATGGCACAATTTTTGGGAATATAGGGTGTTAAAGAAGAAGTTTCAATGTTAAGGCTCAATGGGGCTGACTAGAGATACTTTTAAAGTCCGGGATAGAAAAGAATGGTAAGAATTGACTATCAAAGAAATGCCTGAGTCATCTCCCTATCATGCATATCCTAATTATTTCGCCTCAAATAGCAAGCAATCATAACACATAAGTATTCATCCTTTAGCATGCACAATTCAAGCAAGAAACTCCAAATAGACAGATTTTGTGAGTTTTTGGCATGTCTAACCTAAGTGTTTAGATAGTTGCTTTTATTCCATTACATTATTCCACCTTACTTCACTAGGTGTTTCTAGCAATTACAGCATACATGATCTTTGACAGGCAATTATGACTCAAACATAAAAAAAATTGTGACTCAAAATATACAAAAAAGATTTAAATAAAACATAACATGACACAAATAAACAAGACACAAATAAAACACCCCAAACTTAAATCACACATTGTCCCCAATGTGTGTAGACTCAAAGACAATAAAAGAAATAAGACACTTACAGAATTGGCTAAAATGGTGGTGGTGGCGGTGGATAATGCATCGACCATTGGTTGAACAGGGAAATCATCTCGTCATATCTGGTGCAACCGCTGGCCGCTTCCCGCCTCAATTCTTGTTGCCCTTGTCGCAACTCATGTTGTCCCTGTCTCAACTCATTTTGTCCTTGTATCATTGTGTCGAAATGTTGCATCATCATCCTCTGGTTCTGGAGCACTTGCTCCATCATAGGCACTGGAGGTTCTGCTTCTGTGGTTGGCTGGTGGCTAGGTCCTGCCGCATATTGAGCCCCTATTTCAGGCTCATCTTCGTTCATTGCGGCCTCTGCTGCTGCTGCTGCTGGTGGTTGTACTCTTCGCCCGTCGCCGGGGCTTGGAGTCCAGGAAAGAGTGCACTATCCCACAGGACACCGGCAGTTGGTTTCTCTCATGAGTGTCAGTGGGTAGGGTTGGGACCCCTCGGAAGGCGCATAGATTAGTGATAAGTGAGCCGTGTCCCAATCCACCTGTTGTCACCAACCTGCTGATTTCTTCAATGCTCTGCACTATCTCTTTCCCCACATCAATCGTCATCCCCCTCATAATTCCATATATCAGTTTAATCCTATCTTCTGGCACTCTGGTGAAGTGCGTGGATGGAATCATGCGGGCATTGACGAAATATAGCCAACCCTTGGCTGCTTTGTTGAATTGGCACCTGCTCAGTGCTCTTGATCCATTTCTTCCAATATCAAAAGCAGCCCCAGGGTAGCTCACGGTGTCTGCAACGACATTCCAGTCGATGCGGTCGGTGTTTCTAGACCATGTTCTAAAGTGATTCCAATCACTTCTTTCTTCAACATCAACCGTCTTCAATTGTGCATTTACATTCTCTGCTGTCACAGGCACATAAACTGCCCTTACAAAGCATCCCCTTTCCACCCTCTCCGGAAAGTTAACATAGAATTCACGCACCATTGTTGTGTTCATTGGTGCTATCTTCTCCGGATTTACAAATCTCATCCACCCCCTTAACTCAATCATTGCCCGAATGGGCTCATAAACATCTTCCTCCCCAAATGACTCCCTCTGGTAGTCCATTCCCCTTTCCGGTATTAAGGGTCTGGTATCAAGCTTTTTGTATCTTTGGAAGGCTTAGTAGCTCACAAACCTAGTATCATCGTATTATGGGGTTGGGGTGGATGTAGAGGCTCTTCTTTTTCTGGTGGACATGTTTAAAACAGTTTCTGCAGCTTACAACTTAGTGGCACAAATGTTTCCCGATACACTCAAGAATTAGCAGCTAAACACAACACCCCCAAACTTCAACTCTACTACCCAATACCCACACCCTCCTTTTATCCTCTTTCTCCAAACTTCACAATCAATTTTTCAGCACCCAACTACTTCACAACTACAATACTCCTTCAAACTACTACCTCTTGTGACTTCAGTAAAGATCTCAAGAACAGAAAAAAAAGATTACCTTTTTATGAGAAGATTCAAGTTGTTCTTGTTTCTAATGGTGGTTTGAGGCTATGGAATGGAGCTTTGTTGTTTGAGATAGCTAAGGGTTTTAGGAATTTAAGAGTCTTGGTTGTGGTTGGGTTTGATTTGTGGAGGAATTGTGGGTAAATTGTAGATTTTCGTGGGTTTTGGAGAGGAAAAGTTAGGTTTTGGTGGAATTGGGGGCAATCTGACTTCTGGGTGTCTTTAAGTTTCTGGATTTTCGCCGCTGCCGCGTTCGCTTTAGCCGCGCCAATGTTCGCACTCTTCGACTTTCTGCGCCGCGTCTCACATCGGGCACCGCGCCTCGCTCTGGCCGCTTACCCGCTTTTTCCGAAATCCTGGCTTTTCTTCATTTTTTTCGCCCTTCAGTTTATTGACATGTACCTGTCAATCACATCACAAACACTACCTCCGTGAGACCGTTCTAATAAAAACTACTATATTAAAAATAAAATAAATCAAAATAATTTGGGTTGCCTCCCAAGTAGCTACCGTCTTTAACGCCTTTTACCGGACGCAAGTTCCTTAGTTTTAATAACCGGGGTGGATCAACCCCAACCGATCTATTTCTCCACATTTTTGCGCTGCTTTCTTCTTTTCTTCTTAGCATTATCAGTAAGGGGGAGTTCAGGAACACATACCTGCGTCAGTGGGGGTTTGGCAAACCATGCCTGCTTTCGTGGGTTCATCTCCCTTTAGTTGACTTGTAATGGCTCACAGGGGGGCTTGATGGTGCTGATTGCAAAGCACCTGCTCATGGTTGGTGGCTCGATGATATGTTTAAAAACTTTAAACACCATTTCTTCCTTCTCCACCCTTAATGTTAGCTCTCCCCTTTCTACATCAATCAAAGCTCTCCATGTTGCTAGGAATGGTCTCCCCAATATGATAGGGATTTCCGCATCTTCTTCCATGTCAAGAATGAGGAAGTCCGCAGGAAAGAGGAATTTTCCTACTTTAACAATCACATCCTCAATCTTCCCTCTCGGATGAACCACTGTCCTATCGGCCATCTGCAAGCTCACTGTGGTCGGTTTAGCCTCACCCAACTCCAATCGTTTAAATACTGATAAGGGCATCAGATTTATACTTGCCCCTAAATCACACAGAGCTCTGTTGCAAGTCACCCTGCACACTGTGCAAGGTAGTGTAAAGCTTCCTGGATCCTTTAGTTTTGGTGGCAACTTCTTCTGCAAGATAGCACTACACTCCTTCGTTAGTGCTACTATATCATAATCCGCCAACTTCTTCTTCTTCCCCAATATTTCCTTCATGAACTTGAAATAGGAAGGCATCTGCTCCAAAGCCTCTATAAAAGGTATGTTGATATGCAGCTTCCTGAATATCTCCAAGAATTTGGAGAATTGTTTATCAACCGCCTTCCGCTGTAATCTCTGGGGGAAAGGGATCTTTTCTGTAAACTCCTTCTCTGGAGTTTTCTCTCCTACTGGGCTAGGTTCAGCCACCTTCTCTTTTTCTATCTCTGCCCTTTTCTACTACTCGTCAAGAGATCGCCGCTTCCAATCGCTTGCCACTTCAATCAGCATCGCTCGACACCGCTTCCTCAGATTTTTGTGTTGCTTGGCAGCTGCCCGTGGCTCGCTGCTTGCTCGCTGGCTACCGACCCACTTGTGTTTCCAAATTCAACGAGGATCTAGCTTCGCTGAATCGAGTTCGGCGCTGCACGTCTGCCGCCAGCTGCTTTCGCCTGGCTTTTCTTGGCCGAACCGGCATCAGATCGCTGAGGATGATGGGCCTGAGTAAAGGGATGCTGATTCTGGTTCTGCTGGTTCTGGTATTGGCCCCTGTATTGATTCTGCTGCCCCTGGTCTCATCTCCATGAGAAATTTGGGTGATTCCTCCACCCTGGATAATAAGTGTTGGAGTAGGGGTTGTTCTGTGGTCTCTGATAATTACCCACTACCGCACTCGCTCGCTTATTGGTATATTATCGGGATCACCAAGGACACCTATCGAATGTATGTGGGCCACCACATATTTCACAGCTTTTAGGCATCTGGACCGCATTCACTGACACTGTATGTTGCTGCAACTGTTTCGCCAAAAGGGCCACTTGGGCATTCAAGGCAGCAATATCATCTATTTCGTGGACCCCCACTGTTCTTCTCCCACTTGTCGACCTCTCTTCTGTGACATTGTTGTTGGTGGCCATATCTTCCAATAACTCGTGAGCGTCGTGGGCTGTTTTTCTCATGAATGCCCCACTCGCCGCATCTATGATGGTTCTCGTCAGATCGCCACCAGGTAGAAGATGTGGACCAAGTTCCACAACTCAATGCAATGGTGTGGGCATTTTCTTTGCAATTCCTTGAACCTTTCCCAAGCTTCATATAAGGACTCTCCATCTGCTTGGTAGAAGTTATTCAACTCCCCTCTCAATTTTGCTGCCTTGCATGGGGGAAAGAACTTGGCTAGGAATTTATGTGCCAGCTCGTGCCATGTGAAAATCGAATCGGCTGGCAGGGAATTCAACCATACTTTTGCTCTATCCCTGAGTGAGAAGGGAAAGAGCCTCAACTGACAAGATCATCGCAACGCCGTTATATTCGAAAGTTGCACATAGCTCCAAGAAATTAGCTATGTGCATATGTGATCCTCCGATGGCAGCTCCAAATTGCATCGCGGCCGTACTCATGCTCGTAATCGCCGGTTTTATCTCGAAGTTGTTCGCTCCTATGGCAGGGAGCCTAATGCATGTCTGTGCTCCATTCACTCTTGGCAGCACATAGTCTCCCAAGCTCCTTTCTGCCTGGACTTGAACTCTTTCCTCGACATCCATAGGTACTTGCCGAGGTATTCCTGGATGGGGTTGATTTTCACCTAACCCTTCTCTCATCATGTTGTTGTTTTGAACGCCGCCCATCTCTATCAAGGTTGCAATCCGATTCTTTCGCTCACATGTGTTTCTCAATCTCTGGATTGAAGGGAACAAGAGTGTCTGCTCCTCTTCTCCTTCGCATAAACTAATTTCCTGAAATAGATCAAAAACAGACAACAAATCACGGCACCCTGATTTTTGAAATAAATAATAAAAAAACAATTAAAAAAAAACGTGAAAATTAAAAAAAAATAAAAACCAAATTAAAAATTAAAAATAGATAAATTTGATATTGAACTATGCCTAATCCCCGGCAACGGCGCCAAAAACTTGATGCGCGAAAAGATGCACACACTTTAACGCAAGTGTACGTTATCGTGACAAGTAATATAGTCTTAGTAAGACCGAATATCGTCCACAAGGATTAGGGTTCAAGTATCAACTTTCTATCTTTTGGTATCTATTTGGCAATTGATAATTGGATTTGTTGTTTATAGCTAAGAATTATAAAGACTAATTTAACTAATGAGTTTACTTCAGATGTGATGGGAATAGGGCTTCCATGTCTCTTCAACTATCCGCTTATGTTATTTATTAATGCAATGAATTATGGACTTCTTCTTTCGGAGAAAACAGGTTTACGAAATCGTTTTATATTCCCGTTAAGGATATATAAACACTCAACCCCAGTATCGCACCTTACCTACCTTTCGGTGATAAGGATAACTCTATAAGAGGATTAAGAACAAAAACCTAGTTAACCGTCACGCACCATGCGCAAAATTAGGGTTTCTAAGCCTCTCATTAACGCTACATAAATAATTGAGGTATTTTCATCCCCAATCCAAGAATGTCTACCCAACTTACAGCATATTCACAATCTCTCCTTTCGAAGTAAATTAGAAATCATATAATGATAATTAGTTGTCAATTAATTACCAAGCATTCAACATAATTATTGGATAGATCTCTCAAAGAAGAATAATAACCATAAACATGCATTAATTCATAACATAAGTTTCTAGAGAATTAACATGGAAAACCCTATAAGAGAATTAGTTCCTAGCCATTGACATGACAAGAACTAATTCAAAAGTCATCATACAAAAACTGAAATAAAGAAAAGAAAAAGGAAAAGAAAGTACTAAATTATGGTCTCCAATCTCCAAGCAAGAAATCTTGAGTTGTGCAAGAAAGGAAACCCTTAAAATCTGCCTAGGGTTCTCCTTTATAGGTCGAATCGCTTCTCTTTTTCCTCGCAGTTCGCCCAAAAATCGTCAAAACCCTGATTTTTCCCGCGGCACTGCATTCGTAGCGCCAGAATCTCGCGGGTCCTTCGGGTGAATTGGCGCCGCGACCTTGATCTCTGCTGCAGCAGCCGCTTACATTTCTTCAGAGCCTCTCGATGATTAGCGCCGCGCCCGCACTGTTGACATGAGGCCGCGCCGGGACTTCGCAGCCTTCTCGATATCGGCGCCGCGCCGCCATCGTTGGCATGAAGCGCGCCGACCGCGATTCCGCTCGTTCGCCACTTTCTCTGTTTTTAGCTCTGGAACCTCCTCTTTTGCCCTATTTTAGCTCCTTTTCCGCCATTTGGCCATTTTAACCACTTTGACTCAAAAGAAAGGAAAACTATCCTAATACGAAACTTATTTGTACAAAAAGGGACAAAAGACTAACTAAAACTGACTCAAAAAGTGTATATAAAATACACCGATCAGTCAGCTGTATAGTTGTGATGCATTTTGGATATCCCTTTGTACAGTGGTGGCCTTGTCGGCTTGTCTGTCTTGATATGTTTGATTAGATGTGACACCTCAGGAGACAGGTTTATTACAAATTTCTATATTTCCCTTAGTATGAGTTTGATTATATGTGATAGGTTAGTATAAGGGTGCCCAGCTAGGGCATTAGTAGCGGCCCGTCGGCTCGGGTCGTGACACATCCAAAGCCTCAATGATTTTCAAATACTCAATAGCATTTTGAACATATCAGCAAAACAAAAAGAATACTTCAATGATAGTAACAAGCAAAGGATGAACGTGTACCATTCACGAAATGGTCTGAACTTATATCAGAGGCCAGTAAACTATAATTGTCACGACCCGACCTCGGGCCCGCGACTGGTGCCTTATCCCGGGCACCCTAGTGATACAACATCAGAGAAAATCAGCGGAAATAAAAACTCATAAAAGATAAACAGTGAAATAAGAAAACAGGCTAACCAAAACGGTTCTGTATATATAAATAAAAACTTGAACAGTTACATCCTTTACAAACCCTGCCCACAACAAGATTTCTGCACTTCTAAGAATTTTTATAACAACTATGACGGGACAGGGCCCCGCCATACCCCTAAATGTACAAGTACCTACAATCTCAGAGAATCATACCAAAAGATAAGCCTCCGGAGAAACGGAGCTTCCCAAAACGCTGAACTGTGATCCTATGAGCGAGGATCAACAATCGTGTACTCTACCGCGCAGATGAACGCATCCCCGGCGAGGTCAATACAACAGTACCAAGTATGTGAAATCAAAATACAAGAAATGAAATCATAATAGTCTATATAAAACAGAGACATATATGATAACCAAACTACGATACACAATATGTAAGCAAATATGTCAAGTCGTGACTCACGCCCTCAAAGTCATCACTTAAATATAATCGTGGGTCTCACGCCCACCATATCAATCATGCCCGTGGAATTCCTTTCTCACTGCCGGCAGTCTATGATATAACAACACCAAGGAGTACACATGAACACCAGGTCCCACCTGTGTCATAAAACCGTATGGGGTAAGTACGAAGGCATAGCCAACTACTAGGACCTACCGTACCAATAATGCTATAAAAGCAGACGCGAGGTCTTTCTAGACCGCCACATGATCGGCAGGCCACTCGCCTCGCATCATTGTGCGCGTCTAACTCGAACTCACCGCACTCCTCATAGCCACATAGGCCCGCATGAGGTACTCGCGACGGGGTAGCTAACCCGCGGAATCTTCCCGACTCGTAGTCCGCATGGCCTCACATGGACCGCATGAGGTATTCTCGACGGCGTAACACACCCGGCGGTTCCTGGAACTCCCGTAGTTCCGCATAGGTCCCATGGACCCGCATGAGGTATTCCTCACATCGGGGGTAGCTAACCCGCGGCTCATAACAAGTCAGGGGGTAAGTGATATAATACCAGCACAACGGGCTTATCGTTAAACAACGTAAGCACAACAAGAAAAACCCCATTTACACAAACGTCACAAGACGCTAACACACGTAGCATCATAACATGTTTACTTATCAAACCAACAAGAAAGTATTACAAGGCTATCACAAGCAAAACATAGGCAAGTTACTCACACAAGGTACTTTTATTTGATGTCAACAAATCCGGGTTTTAACCCCAAAGTACTACATACTTTAACTCTTTAAAAAAATCCATTTCTTTCACAAAAGTCACACGATACCCGTAGTATCAAAATAGAATAACTATCTTTTTAAGTAAACCAAAACAATTTCCATACCTTCTTTTTAAACCAATCTTAAGACAAAAGCATGCCTTCCTTTTTAAACCATTTTAAGACAAAACCATGCCTTCCTTTAAAACAAAGACACTTTTCCTTTTTAAAGTCAAGTAGCAATATACTTTTTAAACCAAGTGTCTTACTCTTTTTAAAAACAAGTAACCTATACCTTTAAATCAAGTTACTTCTCCTTTCCCAAAATCAAGTTGTTTATAAGTCAAGTCTCTTTACTTTCAAAAATCAGTCTCCTAATCTTTAAATCATATCTTTTAAGGAAACCAACCTCCAACTTTTAAAATGTCAAGTTATCATTTTAAATCCAATGATAAAACCATTCTTTTGTTTTCATAAAGTCGTTATAAATAACTTCCCATAAAGCTATTATAACACTTTATGTTTTAAACCAACCAAAGACAACTATTCTCCTTTTCGAAATCAAGATAACTTTATTCTTTAAAAGACCACACACCCATTACTCATGAATGAGGTTTTACAACTTTTTAACGTAATTCAAGTCCTTAATATTTCATAACAAGTCACTTAACTTTGGAATCAAGTCAAGGACACAAAAGGAAAATCAAATTCCTTTAAACACACGTGCGTCTACCGCACTATATATATATTTCACAACAATCATGCTAGAAAGGATAGGAGGAGGTTCACATACCTCGCGACAATTAGCAAAACGCTCCAAAGTACTATAACCCTGCTAGCCTTTTCCACCCTTCAAGTAGAATACGCTACTCGTAGTACTTCAACCTATAATGGCCATAAAACGTTTATTATCTTCTAGATCCCTTCGTAGTCCAAGGTTCCCCGTAACCACATAAATAACCTTCACTATCAAGGCCTGCTACCAAGCCAACAACTCAGAGGGGATTACACGTCTAACCGGACGTGTACAATTCTGCCCCACAATAATACTACAAGTCTACTGTAAATACATTCCAATGTAAATACAGTTCAATTCTTAACAATATTCATTCTATATATAGTATACTCAACTATACATTACAACAACATGTAATCTCTAATTACAATAGGGGGACAAAGATCATTACCTCGATAAGCCCAAAATTATCCAAGATTTATAAGTCAATCCTGAGCAACGTTTAGCTCCAATTCCTTACGCTCCAACCCGCTCCAAGCAACCCTTAGAAGTTTCTAAACAACTTATCTTAACACTTCAACTCCAAAAAGTGAAGAACACTTAGGCTTTAAAAATGGCCACTTTCGGCCAAGGCAAGGTTTCAAGGCTAGGGGTGTGAAATCTTTTCCAACTCTTGGTACACAATCTTCCTAACACCCTAAGGAAGAACACTTAAAAGTTAAGAATTTTTGGACAACATTTTGGTCAAGCCCTTAGCCAAAAACGAGAGCACTCACTAAAGGGGAGAGAGTATTTTTCAAGCTTGGAAATCTCTAAGTGTGGATGAATAAGTCTTGCACTCAAGGGGGGTATTTATAGGCCAACCAATGGCTAGGATCAAAGCAAGTGTAAGGTGAGGATTTGGTCCAAGTGGGAGTGGAGTCTTCCAACCAAATGTCCACCACAACAATGAGACATATGTCCACCACAAAAATGGGACAAGTGGTTTGCCACTTGTCCACCAAAAACGTCCAAGACACATGTCCTCAAACCATTCAGCCAACATGGCCACATGGGGGTGACACGTGTCGCCCCCCTACTCGTCCAAAATATTTCATCTTCCGAAAATATCCGTAATGCCAAAAATCCGAAAATAAAGTGGGCCCCACAAAACCGTAAATTTTCCCCGTGGGCCCCACGTGACCAATTCCGGAAATAAAATTCCATAATTCTCTAATATTCCAAAAAGTCCGAATACCAAATCTGGGAATCCAATTCCCATTAACGAACCTTTTTCCTTCACAAATTCCGGAAACTTTTCCGTCGAAAAATCACATCTTTCTTCCTTTCCAATGTTTATGTCATATTCTCGTACGTACGTCCTCGTATACATACCCTGGAACTACGGGGTGTAACAATAATATTGAATAAGAGAATTTCTAACATATTCATTACCACACAAGTAAGAGCAATAAATATGACTGAGCATTTCCGCTAATAACTTGGGGGATTGCAAAGCCCTTGAGAGGAACTCAGAAATGCTACCGAGTTTTACACTTTTAATTTGCAAACAAAGGGATTGCAAAGGAGTCCTCAGAATTTCTGGTAATTGATAATCTGCAAAAGCATCATATACACATCTGGGATAAAGATGATAGCATTCTCCAGACTGAAAATGGCCGACGGCGCCTAGGGTTTTGTTATCAATCGATCTGGGCGTCGTGGATTTTGGAGCAATATAGATGCATAGGGATGGTATATAAATGATAGAGATATTATGGTGGTCACAATGATATTACCCACTCCGGTCGACACCACCTCAACCCGCCGGAAAAAGAAAAAACATTGAACCTGCATTTCGAACTGAGCTTTGATCGTGAGATCAACTACAATAATGGCAGAATCGAGTGTCGAAATTGGTATAGATTGGAAGAGGAGGACGAGACGAGTCTGTTGGTATATGGTTGTTCGCCGGAAGTTGTCTAAGTCGACCGAAAAATTGAATTTTCCGGCGACGTTACTATAGCGTCGCGATTTCGCCCAAAATTGAGATGGGGTTTAGGGTTTTTTTGGGAGTTGGGTTTGAGCTAAGGGATTAGGGATTTAGGTGATTTTTTGAAGTCTTGGTAGTTTTAATATTTTATTTTATTCATGGGTTGTGGTTTAAAATAATTTATTATTAAAAGATGTTATGCACAACTATAAATTATAAAGATAAAAATATCCATGTGATAATATAATATTTAAGAAATGTTTAGTGTTTAATGTAAAATGTGATGTTTTTTTATAAATACAATAATATAGAATGCTAGGGCGAAATCATCATTGTGATAAAAACGCACGATTATATATATGTGTATATATTAAAATTATTTTGTGGTGTCAAAAAAATAGTTTAATTGCCTATAAATAATCGAAAGAGATTGTCAAAATTGGGTGTTAACAAGCGTGAAGACACTTAGTATTTTTACAGAATTTTTTATCTTTTACTTTTTAAAATATTAAAACGACAACGTTTAGTTTTTTTTTATTAAAATGATTTTAAAAAAGAAATAAAAATCGTGTAGGTCTTAATTTTAATTAAAAAATTGCTAAATAATTAATAAATATGACGTCGTTTTAATTTGTCAAACGCGTTATTTTTTGTCAATTTAAAACACAAGTCACTTATTTATGTGACATTTCACAAACCCGTCACACAAACGTCATAAATAAATGACACTTAAAAAAACTGTCACATAAATGTCATAATTTTATGACACTTAAAAAATCTGTCACACAAATATCATAATTTTATGACACTTAAAAAAAATGTCACATGAATGTCAAGAAAAGACATAAATTTAATAAAAAGATGTGATAGTTGTATTTCTGTAACACCTGAATTGTTCGCGGGCTGTTTTTCTTGTAATGTTACGACGGGAAACCAAAACTTCATGATGATTCAGTTTAAATTTTAAAATGTCAAACGTCAGAACCCTATTTAATTCATCAAAAATGACGGCAACCATTCAATCACTTCTGATTGATATTAGCTGCGTAATCATGATGAGTTACGTGTCTTCGTTTCCCGATCATTGCCTATATCTTTTCCTTATATATAAGGCCACGGTCTTCATCAAATATTCACTCATATATTCCTTCCCATTTTCCCAAGATTCATCAAGTATTCCTTTTAATACCCATCTCTCCTTTTTGCCATTCTACAAAAATCATGTTGTCATTCGTATCTTCTCCTTCAAACCCTTCTTCTGCCCATTCCTCCATAGAGAAAGCCAACGATGATGAGTCTACCCACACCATCGATCAGGAAAAGCTCTCGCTTCTTCCACCAGTTAAGAGATTGACTTGGGTTCTCTTGCAGTCGACATTCTTCCTTTCGACTTTAAATATCAGGAGATTTTTGTGTTTATGACCATCACGAGTCTGTTGAGGTAGTTAGTTCATTGATCACTGTTGATATCCTTCCCCAAGTTCCCGAGGTTTGCGACATTGATCCTTATATTGATATTACGATAGTTGGTCCTGAAGCCAAGATGAATCACCATGTTGAAAGTTTTTCAATGGTTCACACCTACCGCTTTAATATTGGTTTCCAGCTTCCAGTCACACAAATCATCAATGACCTCTGTTGATGATACCCGATGTGCCTAGGCCAAGTGGACTTGCAAATTTGTAGGATATTATATTACATCCAACTGTTGGCAGACCGTGCTGATGTTCCTTTCACGATTGGCCACCTGATTCACCTTTATTGCATTCGGTTATTGTTTGGGGGGTGGGTGGATTGATTTACCTATATCTCCGAGGGAGCCAAAGTTTGATTAACACCAAAGATGATTATGATAGGGGATGGTTGACCAAGTTTGTGATGATTCGGATGGTGCAAGTACATCAACCCTCATATGAACTTTTCCTTGAAGCATAGAAAATTACTCATAAGTTATCATGACAAAATTAGTTACTTTCCCTTTTTCCTTTTTCTGTGCACAGAGCCTAGTTATATATGTTTTTTTACTTGTAGCTGCCCCCGTTGAACCGGAGTTTATAGTTCGGATCTTTCAATGGGTGGTTGACCTCCTTCATGCTTCTCCCAACACAAGTCGGGCATGGAAGAGCATGATCTCCAAGTGGGGGAAGGGGAGAAGACAGGGTAAGGAACCAAAAAATCATTCGTAAATAAAATGAATTCTGATTTTCACATAATCCTTTTCTTATTTTCCTTCAGGACTCCCCGTGAAGAAATTCGCTTCCCAAAAAATGCCATCTCGTGCCGCTGCTTTGACAAATATATTTTGAGCAGCTTCCATCAGTGGTAAGAAGTGTCCCCAAGAGGATGCAACTATGATCTTTGAAGGAATAGGCCAGAGAGTGAGAAGTTGGCGCAGGCTTGTCGAAGCTTGGAAGGAAATAAAGCATGGTTTTGTTCAAATTGACGATGATGATGAGACATAAAAGGCAAATGATGAGAGCGGAGGTCCGTGATGCGCTGGAATTTCCTTGAACGAGGTCCCTAAGGAAGGTCCTGATGCTCCAGAGTTTCAACCTTCCAAGAGCTGCACCATACCCTCTACCATTACGGATGTAGGTACATCGACCTCTTCACCCCTTTCTAAATTTCTAATGTGAGCCTGGAGGATTCACTCGCTTACCTGACTAATTTGTTTCTTCATGTACCCCTGGTTTTTAGTTCAATTGTCATATAATAGATTTTGAAATTCCATGGATTTTCTAATACACCCTTTTTCTTCAGGGTCATGTGGCCGTTTTTTCCACTGTGGAAATGTCCAAAACATTAATCCCCTCTTGTGGTGAAGAAAGGATGTCCTTAGATAACCAGTACTTTCAAGACGAGTGTTATACCCCGTATTTCCAGAGTATGTACGTAAGGGCGTACGTACAAAAGTTTAAGCCTTAAGTTAGGCAAGGATCGAAAATTTGTTCATAACTAGCGAAAAGAATCGTTTTCCGACGAAACGTTTTCCGGACTTTGCGAAGGGAAAATTACGGCTATGTCATTTATTATTTTTGCGGATTTTTCCGAGAGATGAAATACTTTGGACCAACGAGAGGGCGACAAGTGTCACCCTCAAGTGGCGGATTGCTTGGACGAATTGGCAACGTTTTTTTGGCCTTGTTTTTGGTCAAGGATTAGGTAGGATATTTTGTAGATATTTTGTGTAGTTGATGAGCAAGTGGGACCCACCAACACTTGTCCAAATCTTGACCCTACACTTGCCTACCACTTGGCTTGATCTTGACCATTGAGGGTCCTATAAATACCCCCCTAACTTGAAGGTTTTCTTCATCCACAAATCATTCTAAGTCTTGAAAACCCTCTCCTCCTCACAGTAGTGTTCTCGTCCAACACTTCCCCTCCCCCTTGAGAAGGCCTTGGCCGAAACACACCACCCCTCCCCCTTTGAGAAGCCTAGCCGAGACACCCCCCTCTCTCTTGAGAATTCTCGTAAAATACCCCCCTTGGTAGAGAAATACTTCTCCAAGTATTGTTGTTATGCCAAAATACTCTAGCCCAAAACCTTTGTAGTATTTCCAAGTACCCTCTATACGAAAAGCCCGGAAAATACTACTATACTTTCCGTTAGTCACAAAATGAAACCCTATGGAAAAATCTTCATAAGAGGTTGAAGTATTAAGTAGAAGTTGTGTAGAACTTCTAAGGGTTTCTCGGAGCGAATTGGAGCATGCAGAATAGGAGCTAAACCTTGCTCAGGATCGACATTTAAACTTGGATAATTTTGGGCTTATCGAGGTAAATACTCTTGACCTTCTATTGTAATTGGAAATTACATACTGTAGTAGTATAGAAATGTATTTAAGATACATAGAAGAGAATTAAACTGTAATAGAAGGATATTACAGAAGAAAATTGAACTGGAATCACATCAGAAGAATATTAAAGAAGGTTGAATCAGATTTACATAGATGTATTTACAGTAGACTTGTGTAGTTTGGCGGGTAGGGAAGTGCTGCCCAATTTTCCGTAGAATTATTCTACAGTGCAGTCTAGACATTGATAGACTTGTATGACCATTATAGGTTGAAGTACTGCGAGTAGCATATTCTACTCGAAGGGTGGAAAAGGCTAGCAGGATTACAGTACTTTGGAGCTATTTGCTAATAGTCGATAAATCGTCGCGAGGTATGTGATTCTTCCTATCCTCTTGAGCATGATATTTTAAAAGAATATATATAGTACGGTAGACGTACGTGTGTTAACTGAACGTAGTTTTACGGCAATGTCTTTTGACTTAAGCCTGAATAATAAGAATCTTGAAGTATTTCAAAAGAGTTAAGAAACCTTTTTGAAAGAAGAGTAACACTTGGTTTTAAAAGTTTTAAAAGCTTAAGAGTTATACTAGCTTTATGGGAAGTTAGGTATAACGACTTAAGAGAGATAAAAAGAATGGTTTATTGATTTTAGAAGTTAAGAGACTTAATCTTAAAAGATAAGAGACTTGACTTATTTTGAATTAACATGAATTTTGTTAAAAAGGGTGAAACCTCATTCGTGAGTAATGAGTACTTGGTTTTTAAAAGGAATCATGTTTTACTGATTTCGGAAATCAGAATAAGTATCGAACGAACCACTGCAGCGTTAATAAAGGGAAATGTATTGACTAATTAAGTATTATTAAAACCAGTAGAAACCTCCATCTGCATAGAAGCTAAGATGAGACAAAATGATATTACATTTCCTAGATCATGGCTGCTTTAATAAGATTGATTATGAACAAGAATAACCTACTCACATATAAGGCATATGTTCCTCAAAATTGTTTAAAAGAGAATTATATTCTTAAGTGATTAAGACTATGAACTACGAAACCTTTCTAAAATAAGAGACTTAAGTACTTGAAATTAGGCAAACTTGAACTTATGGAAAAGAATGTTGTTACTTGATGTTGAAAAGGAAGGTATTTTGGTTTACCTAAAAATGTGAGTCACTCTATTTTAATACTACGGGTATCGGGTGACCTTTATAAAAGAAATGGATCTTTTAAAAAGAATTTAACGTATGTAATACTTTGGGGTCAGAACCTGGACTTTGGCATAAAATAACCTTGAGATGTGTGTAACTTGCCTATGTTTGCGTTTGATAGCCTTGATGTGCAAGTACTGTATTTCTATACCACCGCGTCTCGATGGAGGCCGATCGATTTGTTATGAACGATTCTTCACCGAGTCCCATGAGATGGGCCAGGACACGTATTCCATCTGATTCTTCACCGAGTCCCACGAGATGGGCCGGTACACGTATTTCATCTGATTCTTCACCGAGTCCCACGAGATGGGCCGGGACACGATTTCATCCGATTCTTCACCGAGTCCCATGAGATGGGCCGACACGATTTCATCCGATTATTTACCGAGTCCCACGAGATGGGCGACATGTATTCCATACTTCACCGAGTCCCACGGACGGGTCGACACGCATACACACGATTCTACCTCTATCCCCACGGATGAGCCGAGACATGTTGTGCGTATAATACGGTTTATATCCGCATCGCCAGCTGAGGAAGGAGTTCCACGGGCATGAGGGATGACTTGAGGGCGTGAGTCCCTGACTTGACGTGACTGCTTTTATGTTATGAACTGTAGTTTTGTTATCATACATGTCTCCTGTTTTACATAGACTATCATGATTTCATTTACGATTTTTCGCCACATACTTGGTACTGTTGTCTTGACCTCCTTCGGCTGCGTTCATGCCGCAGGTAGAGGTACATCTGTTGTGGATCCTCGCTCATAGGATCACAGTTCAGCGTATTGGGAAGTCCCGTTTCTTCGGCAATTTATCTTTGGTATGTTTCCCTGAGTTGTAGGTTCTTGTACATTCAGGGGTATGGCGGGGCCCTGTCCCGTCATAGTTGTTGTATAAATCTTAGGTCCAGAGCACTGCCAAGCGGGGTTGTAAAGGATGTAACTGTTCAAAGTTCTGTATATATGCAAGAAGGCAACCGTTTTGGTTGGCCTGTTTTATTATCTTATCTGTTGTTCCATATCTGTATGTTTTATATTCCGCTGATTTCTCTGATGTATGACTACTTGGGTGCCCGGGTAAGGCACCAGTCACGGGCCCCGGAACGGGTCGTGACAACGAGGTGAAAAGTTTTTGGGCCGAAATTCAGGATTCAAATTCCTTTCAAGCCTTGCTCTGATTGCGCCTGGAAGATGCTACCGACTCTCTGAAGGACCGGGTGAATTCCTTGCTAGTGCCCCTCTTCACATACATAAATTTGTATAGCAAAACTACTATGTTGGAGACATACCTGGCTACCATGCCAGACCAGTTTGTCAATACTGAGAATCTCCAAGAAGATCTCCAAGCTAAATGTAAGCTCTGACGAGACCAGGCCGTCCTGAAGATGTATAAGGACACCCTCAAAGAATCTAGCACCGGCGAAATGGATATCCCTACGACACTTCTCGATGAAAAAATTGATCTTGAAGCGGCCGAATTAGCCTTGGATGATCTGTAGGGTGCCGAAGAAAATGACTTAGAAGATGAGAAATCTGATGATATCCCTCTTGCATAGCTCTCTTTCAGATCAAACTGTTATTTTATTAAGACTTCAATGATTTAGACTTGGCAGACCATGTGACTAGGCAGGACAGTCCCTTTCTCAGTCTGAGAAATTCTATTTTGTCAGAAACACCGCTGGAGGACTATGGGACGAATGTGGCAATAACTTTCGCGCGGATTTGCAGTTTTCTTTCGTGGTCACTTTTGCCTGAATGTTTTATAATGGTGAATGAAACATACTTTTCCAGACTTTGCTATTTTTTGTTCATTAGTACAAGCCTTTTTCTTTATTAAGCTTGATTTTACCATAAACATGTTTCCTCCATATAGAAAATGTTTTTTATGACTTCAAATATAATCTAAGTCTTGATAACCTTTTTCCTTTAGGCTATTTATAACAAGAATGACTTATAGTTCTTTCTAACCTTGCTTTTAAAGGAAAACATAAGCCAGCTAAACTGAATTATCAATTATTACTTTTTAAGTTAGAAACCTGAAATAAATTTAGGTGGGGATCTTTTGTCCAATCATTCTTTGCTTGCAAAGGTGTGTATTTTCCCTTGAGCCTTCGTATCCTTTTAAATTATTAAATCTGGGCTGAATTTAGTCTCCGGTTAACTTTTTATCTGAATGCTCAAGCAATCAAATTTCAACCTTTTATTTCTTAAGGTTTTGAATAAGAGAGGACAGTTATCATTATGGTGCTTTAGAAGACGATATCTTCCGTTCATTACGACATAAGTTTTAGTTTTAGGTATGTCATAAATAACATCCATTTATCTTTGCTTTCAATGGGAAGAATTTTTATCATGAAAGGAATATTTTATTGATTCCTTTTACTTACAAACGTGACATAAATGTAAGAATAATTCGGTTTTCATCTTATGTGGTCAGTCCGGTTACATATGTAAAGAATTGTGTCACCTCGGGAAGTCCCTGGTGTTAGTATGCTTTTCATTAAACAGTACCAATACAAACTCATATGGTTCTGGTGATTACAAGTTCCTTCGAAAGAGGAAAAACTAAGTAAGCCTTTTCACGGGCTCATCTACTTTTGTGAAAAGAAAGACACTGGGTCTTCACCTGGACATGTCCACCTTTTAAAAAAATGCTGAAATGTTGGAAATGTCTTTCTTGCTCAATAATCATGCCTAATTCAGGTGTCGGGTATATATATCCCCCAAGTGTTTGAGTGTACATAATTGAAGACCTAAAAACTGGATAATTCATGAAAACAAAATATCTCAATACACTTTATGGTGCTGCCTCATTAAAAACCTTGTCGGAAAAATCCAATTGAGACAAAAACCTATTGATGGAAAAAAGAGTTCAGCACACATTTTCCTTGTTATGCATAGTACTTCTTCAAATGACTGACATTCCAGTTGCTAGGAAGTTGTTTTCCTTCCGATCTTCTAATTGATATGATCCTTTACCGGCAATTCTGGTAACTTTGTATGCTCATTCCCAATTCAAACCTAGCTTGCCTGCATTTGCATCCCAAGTGTTGCGGGTTAACTTCCATAGTACTAAGTCTCTGACTTTAAAATGCTGGAGGTTAGTACAACACTTGTAATACCACTTAATCCGTTATTTTTGTGCTACCATTTGGACGCATGCAAGGTCCTGATGCCCCTCAATCAAGTCTAAGTGAACCAGCATCCCCTCTGAATTGGCATGTTCATTCGACCGAATGTATTGAAGACTCAGAGTCCCCACTTTGATCGAGATTAATGCCTCTACCCCATATATAAGAGAAAAATGCATTTATTTGGTACTCAATTTTATTGTGGTTATGTATGCATATAGGACCTCGTGTAGCTTAGAATGTGATATGATATGTGATGGCACAAAAGTGATTATGAGAGTTAGGGTTCATTGTGGAACTCGGCTTCAAACCAATGATGATCCATAGAACATATTTACTATATTTGATGAGCTTCAAGGGGTCTCAAATGGGTCCTCACACCTCTTGATGAAGAAGGATAAGCCTTTGAAGGCCATTGAATACCTATGTGTGAAGATGATCAAGCTATGGAAAATATCATGGAAGGAACAAGACACAAATCACTCAAGTTCCTTCGCCCGGGACTATGTCGTGGAGCTCCAAGCCATATGAGTCATGTTCATGCAAGGAGCGGCCTTGGAGATCCTTGAGGGACTCAACTTGGTTGAAGAAGAGAAGCATGGGATTAGATGAAGATGTCAAGACCGGAGGCGGTTATTTATGCAAAAAGACCAATCTTTAAAGACAAAGTCATCATTCCTTGAAAAGACCACCAAACACGGCCCTTACTTCATTAAGGGCATATTTGTAATAGCTTAGTAGTCTTCTTAGCCTAAGTAGTATAAATACTACATTTGTTATTTCAGTACTTAGTTTTTGGATGAATATTGATTGAGGGTGATTCTATAGTATATAGGGTCTAGATGGTAGTGTAGTGCTCCTAGCGAGTGTAGGGTTAGTATTAATCTCTTCAATTGAACCTCTCTTTAAATATATCCAAGTTGGTAATTCAAGCATGATTTCAAGTCTCTTCTCCCTTGATTTGTGATCAATTAATTGATTTCAATCCATCATTTCTTTTATTCTCACCTATATTTCTTCTATCAAACCTATTTATTTTGTGTTGTTTAATTCTGCATATTTGATTGTTATTTTCATACGTTCCCAAATCGGATCGTATCATTTGGTATCAGAGCTTATGCTAAATGATTGTATCTACAATTTTTAATCCTGCGTCTTTTTATTTTGAAAATCCAAAAATAAAAATAAAAATAAAAATTCCCAAAATTCCCAAAAACAATTGTATTAATTTTGTTGTTTTGACACTAGATTTGTGTTCCCTAGTGTTAGTTGAATCTAAATTTCAAGTTTCGTTCAATTTCGAGGTGTTTGAGCATTCTACTATTGTTGGAGCTTCAAGGTTTGAAACTTGAAAGTGGGTTTTGGTGAAGGAATGTGATATTGCTTCAAACGTTAGTGGATTTTGTTCTACTCATCAAATGGAGCTTGAATATTAAATTTGGTGGAAATTGGAGGTCGTTTGGACAAGTATTCAAGAATCCACCATTGAAGGACCTTTAAACTTTCAAGAACTTGAAAGTGGGTCTTGTTGAATTAGGTGAAATTGGAACTTGAAACCTATTGAGTTTTGTTCTCTACATCAAGGAGAGCATAGATTTAAATTTTGATGCAATTTGAAGTTAATTTGAGGTGGATTGAAAAATTAGGTATTCTTCATGTTCTTGAGTCATCTTCATAATTCATAGTGAAGAAAACACTCAAATGGAGCTTTTGATCTAAAAAGGTTCAAGTCAAGTGATGGAAAGGTGTTTGTAGGGCCCAAAAAAAGTTCTAGGTTGGCTGGGGCCCACAAATCAACCAAGTTTTAGAATTAAAAAACATTTATTTTTTCCCGAAAATACCACATCATCAGTGAAAATCAGCAGATTTCCGACGTGGTTGTGCCAGCCGATGCGCGAAAAGATGCACACACTTTAACGCAAGTGCACATTATCGTGACAAGTAATATAGTCTAGGTAAGACCGAATATCGTCCACAAGGATTAGTGTTCAAGTACCAATTATCTATCTTTTGGTATCTATTTGGTAACCGATATTTGATTTTGTTGTTTATAACTAACAATTATAAATACTAATTTAACTATGTGTTTACTTCAGTAGTGATGGAAATAGGGCTTCCAAGTCTCCTCAACTATCCGCTTATGTTACTTATTAATGCAATGAATTATGGTTCTTCTTCTTTTGGAGCTAGCAGGTTTACTAAATCGTTTTATACTCCCGTTAAGGCTATATAAACACTCAACCCCAAAGACGCTCCTTTCTACCTTTCGGTGATAAGGATGACTCTATAGGAGGATTAAGACCAAAAACCTAGTTAACCGTCACGCGCCATGCGTAAAATTAGGTGTTTAGACCTCTCGTTAACGCTACACAAGTAATTGAGGTATTTTCATCCCCAATCCAAAATATGTCTACCCAACTTACAGCATATTCACAACCTCCTCCTTTCGAAGTTTGATTAGAAATCATATAAATAATGATAATTAGTGATCAATTAATTACCAAGCATTCAAAGCAATTATTGGATAAATCTCAACAAGAAGAAGAATAACCATAACCATGCATCAATTCATAACATAAGTTTCTAGTGATTTAACATGGAAAACCCTATAATGGAATTAGTTTCTAGCCATTGACATGACAAGAACTAATTCAATGTTCATCATAAAAACTGAAATAAAGAAAAGAAAAGAAAAGAAAGTTACTAAATTATGGTCTCCAATCTTCAATCCAAGAAGCCTTATGTTGTGTAAGAAAAGGAACTCTTAAAACTGCATAGGGTTCTCCTTTTATAGGCTCAAAACCGCCTCAAACTTTTCCCTTCAGGCCTAGCCCAGAATTCGTCATTAAACCTGATTTTCCCGCGTCGGCGCCATGTTCGCTATCGGCGCGCGCCAAACTGCGATGTTTCTGATGATTTGGCGCCGCGGCCCTGCACTCTGCTGTCTAAAGGCGTCGCGGCGCTGCAACTTCTGCAGTCTTCTGGATATTGGGCGCCGCGGCCCTGCACCTGTTGGTAGGAGGCGCCGCGGCGCTGGCCCGTGTTTCTGCTTCGTTCGCCACTTTCTCGTCTTTTAAGCTCCGGAACCTCCACTTTTGCCCTCTTTTAGCTCCTTTTCCGCCATTGGGCCATTTTAACTACTTTGACTCAAAAGAAAGAAAATCTATCCTAATACGACACTTATTTGTACAAAAAAGGACAAAAGATTAGCTAAAAACGACTCGAAAAGTGTATATAAAATACACCGATCAAATACCCCCAAACTTAACCTTTGCTCACCCTCGAGCAAAGATAAAAAGAAAGAAATAAGGACTCAAAGAAAAGGAAAATAAACAGACTCAATGACATTGATCACTTTTGCTGCATTGGTGTTACTTAGAAAAACATGAAGATTAGCAGAATAATATGCAGAAACATATAGCATGAAATTTTAGCATACTAAACACATTAAGCTAGATATTTCGCAAACTCATTTTTATCATGCTTAATGGAAATCACATACTGAATCATGCATATTAATTTCAAAAATTCTATGGCATGTTTACTTGCTATTCTCCACTAATCATGGCTATGCATCTAAGAGATCTTCAGGACTTTTAAGGGTTGTAATGTAGGCTTAGGCACGGGTAGGTAAAGATAGGCATTTAGGCTCATTCTGTGTACCATAAGCTCTTTAGCTTTTCAATTTTTCCCTTTTTCTTTTGATTTCTTTTCTTCACTTCAAATCTATCTTTCCCCTCTTTTGTTTTGGGAGAGTGAAGTGTATTATAATAACAAACACCCCAAACTTAGGCTTTTGCCTATTTCTTATTACTTTTTTTTATTGGGGTGCATCACTTTTGTTCTCTTTTTGTCTCTTTTTTTACACAATTTATTCCAACTATTTCACATGTTTACTTATGGCACAAGTATGGGAATATAGGGTGTTAAAGAAAAAGTTCAATTTTTAGGCTCAATGGGGCTGACTAGGGATACTTTTAATGTCAGGGATAGAAAAGAGTGGTAAGAATTGGCTAACAAAGAAACGCCCGAGTCATCTCCCTAACATGCATATCCTAACTATTTCGCCTCAAATAGCAAGCAATCATAACACATAGGTTTTCATCATTTAGCATGCACAATTCAAGCAAGAAACTCCAAAATAGACAATTTTTTTGAGTTTTTGGCATATGTAACCTAAGTGTTTAGATAGTTGCTTTTAATTCTGTTACATTATTCCACCTTACTTCACTAGGTGTTTCTAGTAACTACAACATACATGATCTTTTGACAGACAATTATGACTCAAAAGAAGAAAAAAAAAATTGTGACTCAAAAACACAAAAACAACAAAAAGACTTAAACATACTATAACAATAAGACACAAATAAGACACCCCCCAACTTAAATCACACATTGTCCCCAATGTGTGTAGACTCAAAGACAATAAAAGAAAACAAGACACTTACAGACTTGGTTAAAATGGTGGTGGTGGCGGTGGCATTGGATAGTGCATTGACCACTGGTTGAACAAGGAACTCATCTCGTTAATTTGCTGCCTCGTTTCTTGTTGTCCTTGTATCACCGTGTCCAAACTCTGCATCATCCTCATCTGATTCTGGAGTAACTGCTCCATCATGGGCACTGAAGGTTCTGATTCTGTGGTTGGCTGGTGGCTGCTCCCTGCCGCATATTGAGCCTCTATTTCAGGCTCATCTTCGTTCATTGCGGCCTCTGCTGCTGGTGCTCTTCTTCTTGCTGCTGGGGGGCTTGGGTCTGGGAAGGAGTGCACTATTCCATAAGACACAAGCAGTTGTTTTCTCTCCTTAGTATCAGTGGGGTAGGATTGGGACCCCATTCATGTGGCATAAATTAGTGATAAGTGAGTCATGTCCCAATCCACCTGTTGTTACCAACCTGTTGATTTCTTCAATACTTTGCACTATCTCTCTCCCCACATCAATCGTATTCCCCTTCATAATTCCATATATCAGTTTGATTCTGTCTTCTGACACTCTGGTGAAGTGCGTGGATGGAATCATGCGGGCGCTGACGAAATACAACCAACCCTTGGTTGTCTTGTTGAACTGACACCTGCTCAGTCCTCTTGACCCATTTCTGGCAATATCAAATGCAGCCCCAGGGTAGCTCACTGTGTCTGCGACGGCATTCCAGTTGATGTTGTTGGTGCTTCTAGACCATGTTCTAAAATAGTTCCAATCACCATCTCCTCCTTCAACATCAACTGTTTTTAGAGACATATTTATTGTTGCTGCCGTCACAGGCATATATCTTCCCCTCACAAAGCATTTGTTGTCCACCTTCTCCAGGAAGTTAGCATAGAATTCACACACCATCGTTGTGTTCATTGGTGCTATCTTCTCCGGGTTTACAAATCTCTTCCACCCCATCATCTCAATCATTGTCCGAATGGGCTCATAGACATCCTCATCCCCAAACGAATCCCTTTGATAGCCCATTCCCCTTTCAGGGATTAAGGGCCTAGTACTAAGCTTTTTGTATCTTTCATAAGCTTGTTGGCTAACGAACCTAGTATCATCGTATTGCGGGGCTGAGGTGGATGTGGAGGCTCTTCTCTTTCTGGCAGACATGGTTAAATCACTTTTTGCAGCTTACAAACTTAGTATCACAACTGTTTCCCAACACAATCACACAACACTAGCCGTTACAACACTAACACCCCCAAACTCCAACTCATGTACTACACAATACCCACACCCTCCTTGTATACTCCTCCTCTAAATTTCACAACCAATTTTTCAACACCCCCAACAACTTCAACAATGCAACACTCCTCCAAACTATTACCTCCTTTGGCTACTGAAAAGCTTTCAAGAGAAGATGAAGATTACCTTTTTGCCGGTGTTCTTCAAGGTTCTCTTGCTTCTAATGGTGATTTGAGGCACTTTGATGAAGTTTTTTTGGTTGAAATGGTTAAGGGTTTAGGGACTTTAGGAGTTTTTGGTTGTGGTTGGGTTTGATTTATGGAAGATTTGTGGGTGAGGTTTGAATTTTCGTGGGTTTTGTGGAGAAGAAAGGTTAGGTTTTGGTTTGAATTTGGGGAAAATCGGGTCTTTGGACGTTTTATTACTTTCTGGATTTCCGCCGCGCATGTTCGCTAGCCACGCCCAATGTTCTGCACTACTTCGGGAATTTCTGCGCGGCTCGACATCACACGACGACCGGGCGTGGATCGTGCCCTACCAGGCACCCCGCTGTATATATCAGAGAATAGCAGCGGAACATACACAACACACATAAAACTTAGACAGTAAACAACAACAGGCTAGCTGATAAGGCCACCTTCCGTAAACTATACATAATAAAACAGTACATTTTTTTCTTTCTTTACAACCCAAACCACAATGTGACTACAGACCTCTAAGAATAACAACTCTGGCGGGACAGGGCCCCGCCATACCCCTGAATGTACAACAACCGACAATACCAGGGATAAGCCTCCGGAATAAAGGAGCTTCTCAACAGCTGAACAGTGATCCTAAGAGCGAGGATCAGGAACTTGTACTCTACCTGCGGTATGAACGAAGCCCCCCGAAGGAGGTCAGTACAACATGTACCAAATATGTGAAATCAGCATCAGAATGAAATCATAAGTCTATAATAAAACTGGAGGCAGGTATGATAACTCAATTAACAGTACACAGTGCCTTACTAACAATGAGAGTAATAAAGAGTGTACTTACAACATAAAAATAGGAAGCTTGCGATCAAAGCAGGACCACCCGCCCGCAATATCATTAAGCAATCCTACTCATGGGACTATTTCACCCGCATAGATCGTGTGGACCCGCATGAGGTATTCCTCGCATAGGCTGTACCCGCCCGCATGGGACTATTTCACCCGCATAAGCCCATAAGGACTCGCATGAGGTATTCCTCGCATCATGGGTAGCAAATCCACGGAACAGGTGGTATAAGGATCTTGGGGATTTACCCCTCATTTATACTCTTACCCTGAAGCAGGTGGTATAACGATCTTGGGGGTTTACCCCTCATTTATACTCTTACCCTGGAGAAGGTGGTATAACGATCTTGGGGGTTTACCCCTCATTTATACTCTTACCCTATCTCAACAGGCCATCATACATAACTTAAGCCCTATCGGCTTATCATACATAACATAAGCCCTACCGGCTTATCATACATAACATAAACACTACCGACTTATCATACAATAAATAAGCAAGTTAAGAAATCCCCCTAACTTCTTATTAGCCTTATTCATATACACTCTCATTTTAGTTTACTTAAGGAACTAACGTGTCATTATAAATCCGGGAGTTTAACCCAAAGTACTACGTACTTCTATTCTTTTAAAATGACTCATTTTCATATAAAACTTCCAAGATACTAATAAACATAGTATCAAGTCATAACTACATTTTAAGACAAGTCACAATACCTTTTTAGAAAATACATTTTCGGGCTTCTAAATCAAGTGACTTCTTTCTTTTAAAACCTTAAGCAATTGATGCCTTTAAATCAATTTGCCTTTCGTTATTTCAAGTCATTTAATAAACTTAAATTACTTAGAGTAAACCACTCTTTTTAACTTTCCATAAAGCTATTATAACCAACTTTCCATAAAGCTGTTATACTAGCTTTATACATTAGCAACTTACATAGTTCTTTATAACCAAGAGACTTAAACTTTCCAACAAAACAAGTATCAATAATACTTTCAACATACTTAAAGTCTCTTAACTTTTGAAAACCAAGATATCCTTAATATTTAAACAAGTGAGTTAATTCCCTAACTCAATCAACTTGGACATTCTTAAAATAAACCAAGGATATCAAATGGACCTAGATTGTCAAAATCTTGTACGTCTACCGTACTATACATTTACAACTTATTCATGCTCAAGAGATAAGAAAGTTTCACATACCTCTTCGGTTTAATCCACTTGCTAAGTCCAACACGCCATACGTAGTATGTCAACCTATAATGACCATAATACGTCTATTAACTTCTTACTTCAAACGTAGAATATTCCAAGTGCAAAGTCACTAAATTCTACGGAAAATCGGACAGCACTTCCTTTGTTTCTACATACTTTGCCACCTTTTTCAAGGCCGAATTCAATAACCAAACACGCCACATTTAAGGCTCAAAAAAGTGGTTAACAATAGGGGATTACACACTTAATCAAGACGTGTAAAATTCCGCCCCACAATATATAACAAACTAGTCCAAACTACAACGTCAATTCGGCAATTAGGGCAACAATACCAATTCTTCTTCCAATTTCTTTTCAATCCAAGTTTTAGTATAACATGTTAGCAAGCCGCAATTGAGTATAACTACTACAATCTTCAAGTAGGTAATATGCGACGATTCTAATTAACGACCAAAATGTAATTCAATTTCAAATGACTCAACATATCATTTTCGGATTTGAGCTACTAAATTTCCATAACACTTATCAATCTTCATAACACATATCACATGATCATTTCTAACTTATAATAACATAGAATCTTCAATTACAAAAGTAAGACGGAGATTATACCTCATTTAGCCCAAATAGGATCCAAGACTACAAGTCGATCCTTAGCAACTTTAGCTCCTCCTTTCGACGTTCCAATCCACTCCAAGCAACCCTTAGAAGCTTATGAAGAACTCATCTTCAAGTTCCAACTTCAAAGTTGAAGAACTCCTTAACTTTCCGCCTTGCGACTAATACGAAAACGCCACTTTTCCGGGATCTTTCTATTGAGATACCCTTACAATACTCTTAGGAACCTTGGTTTAAAGTATGGGAATTATTGGACAACAATTGAAAAAATTTCCCTTGAAACCCTAGCCTTGGCCGAGAGCTTTCTCTAGTGTTCATCAACTTTTTTTTGAAAATTTTGCTAAGTGTGGAGCTTGTCTTGCACTAGTATACATATATAACAAGATGAAGGGTCAAGATTAGTACAATTGGGTGGCTTGGATGAGCTTCACATGGATCAAGTCCAAGTGGCCTTTGACTTAGTCAACATTGTCAAGCTTCAAGACTTTAGCAAGACTTACTCATCTATTTAATGGTCAAATGACCCTTTGCCCATGGTAAATTTCGTCCAAGACAACCTAAGGGGGGGGGGGGGGGGGTGACACGTGTCGCCCTCCCATTCGTCACAATATTACATTTTCCGACAATTTCATAATTCCGATAAATTTTTTACAAGTCTCAAATCTTAACATTTTGGGTTCTTACCAAGTTCTTATAAACAAATCTTGAAATTCCGGGGTGTAACATTCTTCCCCCCTTAGAAACATTCGTCCCCGAATGTTCTTTCGGGAGTCTAACTTAAAGACAGCGACATAGTCTCCTTACAACCCCTACATACCAATAATGCCACACGTGGCCACATAACAATGCTCATACTAAAATGCCAACCTGAACCCCATGTGTCAACGTCGGTTATCTGCATAAAGCTTCTGCTGACTCTAAGCTTACTAATAATCTTTTCCGGATAAGCTTCGCCTTATCCACAGCCCGCTGAATCAAGTCTGGACCAAATAACTGAACCTCGCCTATGTCGAACCATCCAACCGGCGATCTACACTTTCTTACATACAAGGCCTCATACAGGGCCATCTGAATACTGGAAGGGTATCTGTTATCGTACGTAACACAACAAGAGGCAATTAACCCTCCCAGCTATCTCTGAACTCAAGAACACAGGCCCGCCACCTATCCTCAAGTACCTGGATAGTATGCTCTGCCTGACCGTCGGTCTGAGGGTGTAATGCAACACTGAGACTCACCTGTGTCCCTAATCCCTTCTGAAAAACCTCCAGAAGTTATCCGTAACCGAGCTCATCTGTCTGTCATCATAAACGTAGGAACCCCGTGCAGTCTCACAATCTCTCTGCTATACAAGCTAGCATAATCCTCAGCCGAGTAAGTGGTCCTAACCGGAAGAACACGACTGGTTTCGCCAGCCCATTTACCATGACCCCCAGGGAGTCACACTTCCTCCGAGTACGATGCCACCCTGTAACAAGATCCATATTAAATACCTCTCATATCTAGGTTGGGATTTCAATCGCCTGCAATAGCCCACTGGGCTTCTGGTGCTCAACCATGACCTTCTACTAACTCGGACACTAAGCAGTAAACTCTGCTATGTCCCTTTTCCGATCATCTTACCCATACATACATCTGAGGTCACGACACAACTTAGTCGACCCCGAACAATTAGAACAATAAGCACTGCGTGCCTCCCCTAAGACCTGCTGACTAGTACTGCGCAGCATCGTACACGCATCTATCCTCATCTCACAAAGACCCATCCGGTGCTACTCAAACAAGCTCTTCTCTTCTGAGAGCCAGATCTCGATATCAGATCATAACTAGATCCTCATATTGTCGCCTCTTTACCTCCTCAACGATGGAAGACTGGCGACCTCTCGGATCTAAACTTCATTAACCTTGAAACAAATAATCGAACCCCTCGCTCATTGGTGATGAATCTCACGACCACGCCCCGTCTATCTGTCGCCCATCCGCGGACTACCCTTAGATCCACGACAAAGAGTATCTGTAACTGTCTTGGCTTTCCCCGGATGGTATATGATATCAATATCACAATCCTTGAGTAACTCTAACCACCATTGCTGTCGCAAATTCTACTGCCTCAGTCTGCAGATATACCAGAGGCTTTTGTGGTCTGCACAAATATCCACATGAAGTCTGTATATACGTCATGCCCCCAAATCTTCAAGGCATGATTTAACTGCCGCCAACTCTAAATCGTGAGTGGCGTAATTTCCTTTCATGCTTCCCTAACTACCGGGAAAACATAGGCTCTATCCTTATCGGGTTGCGTCAGCACACAACCTAGCCCAACACCCAACGTGTTATCCTAATAACTTAACCCTCTAGTCTCACAGGAGGGGTTAGAACTGTAGTCGTGGTCAACTTATCTTCCAATAACTGAAAGCCTTTCTTATTCCTGCGAAATATTTGGGTATCCTTAGTCTCACTTATGGTTCCTGTTTCCCTTTCTCTGCTGCAACCAAACTTGGTCACTAACTTAGAATTGATTCTTCTGCTTGCCTCCTGGCTAAGACTTCCTGTCAATCATAATTTAGGGGGGGAGATTTCCTTGATCTCGTCAAGTAGTAACCCGATGCTACCACCTTTCCTCGAGGTGTTCTTACTGCCCATTATTTACTAATGGTCTTACACTAGTCTGGGGTAATCATATCTCGTGCAACTTATATAACCATAGTCGTATTCTCCTTTATCATTCTGGTCATAACCTTACCTTATGCTTATTATTAACAAAAGTATTTCTATCTTGGTTCATAATCGTACAGTTTCATATATGCGTACTACCTGCATTTTTATCCTTACGACATTTCCTCGACCACTTCGTAACGTCGTTCTTAATTACCCCAACACAATACTTTTCCCACGGTTACATAAAACTGTAACCTATGGCATGACGATTCTAAAGACCTTACCAGTCTCCTATCCTTCGTCTAACAACATGGGTACACACAACCCCATAATACGCAAAACTGTCCTTTTTCGTGGGGGAGAGAACTTATCTCTCTATCAAAATCTAAATCATCAAGTGCCACCTTAATCGTATAGATTTTCAAAATCTACCTAAGATGCCCTCAGCCTTCCGCCGGCAGCACTCGTACTTATTTTATTCTTGCCTTGCACGTTTTCCTGAAATTATCCGGAAGGTCGTGGCCCTGACCGCCACACCAAACCAACTCCAAGTACCTACTAGGGCACTTAACATAAATTCCTTCAAATTCAATTATTACTTACTTCCTGCGTCAATTTACCTCAAATGAACAAGTCACACAGACTTATAAAAAAAACAATGATGTCAAAGAAGGAAGGATAATTCACTGGTTACCACCACTTCTCTTCTTTTCCACTCGATAACCGGTTTACCGGGAAACTGGTACTGAATCCATCTCTCTCTGAAGTCCACGTTGGCATATCAAGAGGCCAACTAGCCCGTACTCATAATGACATCAACGTCTGTCACAACAGCTCTGCTAGGTCTGCTAGGGTCCAACGACTGTATCGTTACCGGTAATTATT
This sequence comes from Przewalskia tangutica, assembly GCA_029844215.1. NCBI lineage: Eukaryota > Viridiplantae > Streptophyta > Magnoliopsida > Solanales > Solanaceae > Przewalskia > Przewalskia tangutica. The sequence goes on from CM056718.1 coordinate 116,274,992, forward strand.
TTCTAACCGCTCAGCTACCACCCAACACTCACGGGTGTAGTCACCTCGAAAGGTCCTCATGGATTCAGGTTCCATTTCTTTACACTTGGTTGCTCTCTCTCTTACTGGTCGTACTCTTCCCGTACTTCCAAACTTATTCTAGCGTACGTACATAGCCTTCATACTGATTTGGTCCTCCAATCTTTGGAGTTACTATTCTAAACAACATAAGGCCATTTCCGGCTCTCACACCCTGGTTCCGGTGGAACGCGTCCACGAACCCGTAAAATGATTAACTAGACTCGGGCCTTACACCCTCGTGACCCTGTCACGTGGCGGGACTACTATCAACTGATCCCATTCCATTTCAGGCTATGGGGCGACCCTTAATAGGTCCTCAACTCGACTCGGCGTCATACTTAACTCTTATCCTTGGCCTGACTTAACCTTTTACCACCCGAGAAGGCTTTATATAACTAAGGTCTCGGTGGTTATCACATTCTTAGGCTCGCAATTTCCATGTTCCACGCCTACCTTATCAGTCCCCCCCAAACGGGTACAAAAACTTCTCGTAATACCATAATCGTGTTGTCTTGACCATAACAACCATACTTACTCCATACGGATCTCACCCGTACCATTCTCTTAATCATACCACGTAGCTTAACCTATTAACATAGTCTTCCATTTAGTCCCTTAATTATATCCTCTTAAGGGTCCATTACATTCTCACACAACTCATCGTCACCTAATTATCTCAAATTAGCACGTAAAACTTTGATGAGAGTTCCTTAACTGTTCATACCTTCCCGGTATTTTTAGTCCTTACCAAGTCCTGGTAATCTAAAATAATTCTAGGCAACACGCGTCTGACCGTCATACATAAATCCGTATAGTTGTATGTCACAATACCAACTATACTACAAACATTACCAACCTGGATACGCAATCCACATAATCTTTTCTCGTCATTGCGCTTTCTCAGAATGCAAACAACATAACTTGTTAGGAGAGACGACCTAACCATACAAATTTATCGCACGATCTCGAGTGAGAAGAATGGAAACTAATCCTAAATGTCCTGCAGCCTCACGATTATAGATGTGGTGCACAACACACCGATAATCAAGACTCTACTAGACACGTCAGACACTTTCCGAAGACTAAGCGCTCGATACCACTTTTGTCACGACCACCGGGCTCGTGGTGGTGCCTACCCGGGCACCCCTATCGTATATATCGAGAATAGCGGTGAACATACACAACACACATAAAACTTAGACAGTAAACAGCAACAGGCTAGCCGATAAGGCCACCTTCCGTAAACTATACATAATAAAACAATACATTTTTTTCTTTCTTTACAACCCAAACCATAATGTGACTACAGACCTCTAAGAATAACAACTCTGGCGGGACAAGGCCCCGCCATACCCCTGAATGTACAACAACCGACAATACCAGGGATAAGCCTCCGGAATAAAGGAGCTTCCCAGCAAACAGCAGTGATCCTAAGGCGAGGATCGCAACCAAGACTTACTGCGGCATTTAACGCACCGAGGAGGTCGAGACAACATGTACCAAATATGTGAAACTGAAATCAGAATGAAATCATAAGTCTATAATAAAACTGGAGACAGGTATGATAACTCAATTAACAGTACACAGTGCCTTACTAACAATGAGAGTAATCAAGAGTGTACTTACAACATAAAAATAGGAAGCTCACGATCAAAGCAGGACCACCCGCCCGCAGTATCATTAAGCAATCTTACTCATGGGACTATTTCACCCGCATAGGTCGTGTGGACCCGCATGAGGTATTCCTCGCATAGGCTGTACCCGCCCGCATGGGACTATTTCACCCGCATAAGCCCATAAGGACTCGCATGAGGTATTCCTCGCATCATGGGTAGCAAATCCACGAAACAGGTGGTATAACGATCTTGGGGATTTACCCCTCATTTATATTCTTACCCTGAAGCAGGTGGTATAACGATCTTGGGGGTTTACCCCTCATTTATACTCTTACCCTGGAGAAGGTGGTATAACGATCTTGGGGGTTTACCCCTCATTTATACTCTTACCCTATCTCAACCGGCCATCATACATAACTTAAGCCCTACCGGCTTATCATACATAACATAAGCCCTACCGGTTTATCATACATAACATAAGCACTACCGGCTTATCATACAATAAATAAGCAAGTTAAGAAATCCCCCTAACTTCTTATTAGCCTTATTCATATACACTCTCATTTTAGTTTACTTAAGGCACTAACGTGTCATTATAAATCCGGGAGTTTAACCCAAAGTACTACGTACTTCTATTCTTTTAAAATGACTCATTTTCATATAAAACTTCCAAGATACTAATAACCGTAGTATCAAGTCATAACTACATTTTAAGACAAGTCACAATACCTTTTTAGAAAATACATTTTCGGGCTTCTAAATCAAGTGACTTCTTTCTTTTAAAACCTTAAGCAATTGATGCCTTTAAATCAATTTGTCTTTCGTTATTTCTAGTCATTTAACATACTTAAATTACTTAGAGTAAACCACTCTTTTTAACTTTCCATAAAGCTATTATAACCAACTTCCCATAAAGCCGTTATACTAGCTTTATACATTAGCAACTTACATACTTCTTTATAACCAAGAGACTTAAACTTTCCAACAAAACAAGTATCAATAATACTTTCAACATACTTAAAGTCTCTTAACTTTTGAAAACCAAGATATCCTTAATATTTAAACAAGTGAGTTAATTCCCTAACTCAATCAACTTGGACATTCTTAAAATAAACCAAGGATATCAAATAGACCTAGATTGTCAAAATCTTGTACGTCTACCGTACTATACATTTACAACTTATTCATGCTCAAGAGATAAGAAAGTTTCACATACCTCTTCGGTTTAATCCACTTGCTAAGTCCAACACGCCATACGTAGTATGTCAACCTATAATGACCATAATACATCTATTAGCTTCTTACTTCAAACGTAGAATATTCCAAGTGCAAAGTCACTAAATTCTACGGAAAATCGGACAACACTTCCTTTGTTTCTACATACTTTGCCACCTTTTTCAAGGTCAAATTCAATAACCAAACACGCCACATTTAAGGCTCAACAAAGTGGTTAACAATAGAGGATTACACGCTTAATCAAGACACAATATATAACAAACTAGTCTAAACTACAACGTCAATTCGGAAATTAGGGCAACAATATCAATTCTTCTTCCAATTTCTTTTCAATCCAAGTTTTAGTATAACATGTTAGCAAGCCGCAATTGAGTATAACTACTACAATCTTCAAGTAGGTAATATGCGACGATTCTAATTAACGACCAAAATGTAATTCAATTTCAAATGACTCAACATGTCATTTTCGGATTTGAGCTACTAAATTTCCATAACACTTATCAATCTTCATAACACATATCACTTGATCATTTTTAACTTATAATAACATGGAATCTTCAATTACAAAAGTAAGACGAAGATTATACCTCATTTAGCCCAAATAGGATCCAAGACTACAAGTCGATCCTTAGCAACTTTAGCTCCTCCTTTCGACGTTCCAATCCACTCCAAGCAACCCTTAGAAGTTTATGAAGAACTTATCTTCAAGTTCCAACTTCAAAGTTTAAGAACTCCTTAACTTTCCGCCTTGCGACTAATACGAAAACGCCGATTTTCCAGGATCTTTCTATTGAGATACCCTTACAATACTCTTAGGAACCTTGGTTTAAAGTATGGGAACTATTGGACAACAATTGAAAATTTTTCCCTTGAAACCCTAGCCTTGGCCGAGAGCTTTCTCTAGTGTTCATCAAGTTTTTTTTGAAAATTTTGCTAAGTGTGGAGCTTGTCTTGCACTAGTATACATATATAACAAGATGGAGGGTCAAGATTAGTACAATTGGGTGGCTTGGATGAGCTTCACATGGATCAAGTCCAAGTGGCCTTTGACTTAGTCAACATTGTCAAGCTTCAAGACTTTAGCAAGACTTACTCATCTATTTAATGGTCAAATGACCCTTTGCCCAGGATAAATTTCGTCCAAGACAACCTAGGGGGGGGGGGGTGACACGTGTCGCCCTCCCATTCATCACAATATTACATTTTTCGATAATTTTATAATTCCGATAAATTTTTTACAAGTCTCAAATCTTAACATTTTGGGTTCTTACCAAGTTCTTATAAACAAATCCTGAAATTTCGGGGTGTAACAGCTACGGGGCGCCGCGGCGCCTAGACTTGGCAATTTTTCTGGGTTTTTAGCCACGCTTAATCTTCAAAGACCTTTACGCTCTGTTGGCGCCATGCCCGCTATTAGCGCGCGCTACCCGTTTTTCTGGAAATCCCTGTTGTTCTTCAATTTTTCGCCCTTCAATTTATTGGCCTATACCTGTCAATCACAACACAAACACTACCTCCGTGAGACCGTTCTTAATAAAAACTACTATATTAAAGTAAAATAAATCAAAATACCTTGGGTTGCCTCCCAAGTAGCGCTGTCTTTAACGTCTTTTAGCCGGACGCAAGTTTCTTAACTCAATAAGTGTCACGACCCGAACCCGGGCCCGTGACTGGTGCCTTACCCCGGGCACCCTAGTGATACAACATCAGAGTAATCAGCGGAATATAAAACAATACATGACATAGTATGAAATATGAAACAGTTCATATGGGAAAACTTGCCTTTCGGCATATATAAATATATCAACTAGAACAGTTACATCCCTTTTACAACTCGCCACAACAGCATTACATGCACTCTAAGAATGATAACAACAATGGCGGACAGGGCCGCCATGCCCTGAATGTAAATACCTACAACGATGTGGATCGTACATCGATAAGCCTCCGAGAAACGGAGTTTCCCAAAACGCTGAATCGTGATCCTAAGAGCGAGGATCGACGATCGTGTACTTCTACTGCGCAGATGACGCAGCCCCGGGCGAGGTCGATAACAGTACCAAGTATGTGAAATCGAAATATCGTAAATGAAATCATAGTAGTCTATATAAAGCAGGAGACATGTATGATAACCAAACTACAGTTCACAATAAATAAGCAGTCATGTCAAGTCAGGGACTCACACCCTCAAAGTCATCACTCAATTATAACTATGGGTCTCACGCCCACAACATAAACAAGAGTGAAACAGATATACTGTAACTGGTCTTTTCTAGGCCGCTAATGATCGAAGCAAGGCCAATCGCCCATAGTATCATTCTGCGTGCCTAATCCTGGACTTCCCGCACCCGCATAGGTCACACATGCACCCGCATTGAGGTATTCCTCGTGACGGTAGCTAACCCTGCATTCTCCCGGACTCCCGCACCCGCATAGTCTCGATAGACCGTAGTCACACGCACCGCATAGGCATCCCCGTGACGGATAAACACCCGAATGATCAATCCCGAGCATACCGCTGCCCGCATAGTCACATAGACCGCATAGCCGTATAGACCGCGTCGGGTGGCAAGCCCTGTATAACAAGTCGAGGGTATGTGATATAATAACATAACATTATCGTTAAACAACATAAGCACAACAAGGGAAACCCCTTTACACAAACATCACCAGATACTAAGACACGTAGCATCCTAACATGTTTACTTATCAAATCAACAAGAAAGTATTACAAGGCTATCACAAACCAACACAATCAAGTTATTCACGCAAGGTACTTTCTACTTTATGTTAACAATTTCGGGTTTTTATCCCCAAAGTACTTCATACATTAACTCTTTAAAAGATCCGTTTCTTTCACAAAAGTCACACAATACCCGTAGTATTAAAATAGAGTGACTATCTTTTTAAGTAAACCAAAACACTTCCTTTTGTAAAATCAATTAACAACATTATTTTCCAAACGTTCAAGTTTGCCTAATTTCAAATGCTCAAGTTTCTCATTTTCGAAAGGTTTCGTAGTTCATAGTTTTAATCACTTAATGATATAATTCTCCTTTAAAACGATTTGAGAAACATATGCCTTATATGTGAGTAGGTTATTCTTGTTTATAACAATCTTATTAAAGCAGCCATGATCTAGGAAATGTAATATCATTTTGTCTCATCTTAGCTTCTATGCAGCTGGAGGTTTCTACTGGTTTTAATAATACTTAATTATTCAGTATATTTCCTTTTATTAGCGCTGCAGTGGTTTGTTCGATACTTATTCTGATTTCCGAAATCAGTAAAACATTATCCCATTTTAAAAACCAAGTACTCATTACTCACGAATGAGGTTTCACACTTATTAACAAAATTCATATTAATTCAATTAAGTCAAGTCTCTTATCTTTTAAGATCAAGTCTCTTAACTTCTAAAATTAATAAACCATTCTTTTTATCTCTCTTAAGTCGTTATACCTAACTTCCCATAAAGCTAGTATAACTCTTAAGCTTTTAAAACCAAGCATTACTCTTCCTTCAAAAAGGTTTCTTAATTCTTTTGAAATACTTCAAGATTCTTATTATTCAGGCTTAAGTCAAAAGACATTGCCGTAAAACTACGTTCAGTTAACACACGTACGTCTACCGTACTATATATATATTCTTAAAATATCATGCTCAAGAGTATAGGAAGAATCACATACCTCGCGACGATTATCGACTATTAGCAAAACGCTCCACGGCTATAACCCGGCTAGCCTCGTCCACCTTTCAAGTAGTACATGCTACTCGCAGATCAATCAACCTATAAGGGTTATACAAGTCTATTCTGTAATATCCTTCTATTACAGTTCAATTCTCTTCTATGAATCTTATATTCATTTCTATACAACTACAGTATGTAATTTCCAATTACAATAGAAGGATAGGATTATTTACCTCGGTAAGCCCAAAATTATCCAAGTTTAATGTCGATCCTGAGCAACGTTTAGCTCCTACTCCGGGTGCTCCAACCCGCTCCAAACAACCTTTAGAAGTTCTACGAAACTTCTTCCTAATACTTCAACCAACTGTGAAGATTTTCCTTAGGGTTTCGTTTAGTGACTGAAGGGAAGTATAATAGTATTTCTGGGCTTTTAGTATAAGTGTAACCTTGGAATACTACAAGGTATTTGGGCCAAGGTATTTTGGAATAGTAACTATACTTGGAGAGTATTTCTACCAAGAGGGGGGTAGTATTTTACGAGACAGCTCAAGGTAGGGGGGTGTGTGTCTCGGCCAATGACCACTCAAGAGAGGGGGGGGTTTCGGCTAAAGCCTCACCAAGGCTTGGACGAAAACCTAGCTAAGAGGGGAGGGAGATTTCAAGACTTAGAAACTATTTTAGGATGAAGAAGTTCATCAACTAAGGGGGGGTATTTATAGGCCAACCAATGGCCAAGATCAAGCCAAGTGGTAGGCAAGTGTAGGGTGAGGATTCATCCATGTGTACCTTATCCATCTACCACACCAACTATCACAAATATCCTACCTAACCCATGACTCCATTTCGTCCACTTGCCGCCCAAGAAGACGTCCAATATGAGGGTGACACATGTCACCCTCCCGTTGGTCCAAAATGTTTCGTCTCTCGGAAAAATCCGCAAAAATAATAAATGACATAGCCGGAATTTTCCCTTCGCAAGTTTTGTAAAACGTTTCGTCGAAAAACGATTCTTTTCGGTAGTTGTGCACAAATATTTTCGGCCCTTGCCTACTTTAAGGCTCAAATTTTCTACGTACGTCCTCACGTACATACTCTGGAAATACGGGGTATAACATTCTCCCCTCCTTAGAAACATTCGTCCCGAATGTTCCTTCTAATTCTCAAAACAAACATGCGCCAATATAGTCTTCACTGCTATACTTACGAAAACAATCATGCCACACCTGGCCACAGAAAACACCCGCACAAATACTTAATCCAAGTCCACGAGGAACCACCTCCATCACTACAAAAGCTCCCACCCAAGGGCTAAAAGATACTCCCTTCGCACCTTTTCTTTACAAACGAAATGATCACTTCTATGTTCTTAACACATGCTCGCTTCCCTTACTCGTGCCGCTTCTCGTACACTCGAACTCTTTCTCATAACTTACCACATTTCTGTTACTGCATCAATTTCAAAAATCTCTGGGTTACTACCTCCAACTTGATCATCATTAACTGGGAACACTCTGGATGGATCTCCGATACTTTCTGATCATAGCAACACGAAAAGACCGGACATACTGCCTCCTACGTCGGACGACAATGCTAACCTATAGGCAACTTGGCCTATTTTCCAATGATCTAAAAGGGTCCAAAGTAACTCGGGCTAAGTTTCCTCTGTTTTACAAATCTCGTCACGCCCTTCCGGGGTGGTACCTTCAAGAAGACCCTCCGTCAACCTGAACTACAAGCGTCGTCGCCGATTATCCGCACGACTTCCGTTGACTCTGAGCCGCCGATAACCTCTTCTGGATAAGCTTCACCCTATCCACTTCCTGCCGAAACAAGTATGAACCAACTATCTGAACTTTGCCGACATCGAACCAATCGACCGTCAACTTACACTTCCGCCCCTACAAGGCTTCGTAAGGCGATATCCGAATACTGAAATGGTGGTTATAAAAACACTCCTTTAACCGGAGGCAACAATCCTTACATACCCACAAATCCAAACACCGCCCGGCGGTGAATGCGATCTCGAGACTCACCTGAGTTCCTCAACCCTGCCTGGTAAAACTTCCGGAAAACGAAATAGCCACAACCTGGGCTTCACTGTCTGTCATAAGGTGAAAGTAGGCACCTCGTGCAGCCTTACAACCTTCCTGATAAATAACATATCGCATAACTCTCTGTCGAGTAAACAGTCCTGCCTGAAGGACAAGATGGGCTGACCTCATCGGCCCGACATCGGTCGACGCATCCACGAACTCGTACGCTGGTTTACTAAACTTGGGCCTAACACCCTCGTGACCCTACCACCTGGAGGGACCACCCCAAACTGACCCCACCACAAAACAGGTCACGGGTTGACCCGCGATCGGTCCTCAACCCGACCCGCTATCGCGCAAAAACTCTTGTTCCCCGATCCGGAACGATCTCACTAATCAAGTCACGAAAACCTAGTGGTCTTCTTAGTTCAACTACCCTCTTTCATTCCACACTACTCAGGGACTTATTATACAACTATATCTCACGTGCACTATGCACTCCGATAAGGGTCAAACACACATAAAAAAAATTCATCTTTTACTCGAGATGGCCTTTCCTCTAAGGTCCCTACGCATAAAGCTCTAAGGCTCACACTTTCTGTTACACCCCGTAAGTTCAGAACATGTGTAAGTGAAGGTACGTAAGGAACACAAGACTTGGAAATTTGTACTAAAGGAAGAATTGTTTTTCCGACGGAAAATCTTCCGGACGTCGGAAAGGAAAAATGTTCGTTGTTGAGAATTGGATTCTCAAAATACATTATTTGAAGAGTATGGAACTTATTAATATTATGAAAATTTATTTTTTACGGATTTGGTCACGTGGGGCCCACCCGAGGAATTTTATGTTTTGTGGGGCCCACGAAAGTTACGGAATTTTTATGGACGAATGAGAGGGCGACACGTGGCACCCCCACATGGTCTTGGTCGAATTATTCCAAGGGTAAAATGGTCATTTACCATGGTGGAAGATAAGTCTTGCTAAGCTTGACATTGTTGACTTGTCAACTTGCCACATAAGCTTGATCCATGTGATTTTCATCTTAGCCTCACAAGTGTTTTTATCCAAGCCATCCATAATGTTATAAGTGCTAAGCTAGTGCAAGACAAGCTCATTTCTACACTTAGAAAAATCACACACCTTGTTCTTCACATGGGAGCTCTCACAGGCTTGTGCCTCACAAGAAAATTTTGTAATTTTCCTCCATTAGTCACAAGACTTTAACCCAATGTCCCCAAGGGTATTGTAAGGTTACCTCAATAGAAAGATTTCGGAAAAAACGTATTTTTACGTTAGTCGCAAGGCGGAAACTAAGGGAGTTCTTCAACTTTGAAGTTGGAACTTGAAGATGGGTTCTTCATAGGCCGCTAAGGAGTGCGTGGAGCGGATTGGAACCTAAGGAATGGAGCTAATAATTGCTAAGGCGCGACTTCGAATCTTGGAAATTTTAAGGGCTTTGATAGGTATAAATTTTGTCGTTTTAATAGTTAAGGCTTACTTATTGTTGTAGCTATGGATTTTAGCAAGCATGTGTTATATAGTATGAAGTTTGATATGTTTATTGGCTATTGGAACCCTAATCCGAAAACTAGCATGTTTAGCGTTAAGATTACAATTCAAGTTGATTATTAGTCTAAGCGTCGCATGTTGTATAAAGAAGGAAATTGTAGTTGTTGAAGTTGTTTATGACTAGATAACATGTTAGACCTTAGAACTTGGAATTGGAAAAGGATTGGAAAAGACTTAGTGTTCTTTATGTAAGTTGGCGAGAATTGGCTAGTGTGCCTGACTATTTCGTATGAATTGTGGGCGGAATTTTACGTATTGTAAGGCGTGTAATCCCTTTGTTTGGTTGTTGTTTGGAGCCTTAAATGTGGCGTGTTGGTTATTGTATTCGACCTTGAAAAGGTGGCAAAGTGAGTAGAAACAAAGGAAGTCTTTGCCCGATTTTCCGTAGAATTAGAGACCACATACTTAGTATTATTCTACGTTGAGACTAGAAGTTGATAGTCTTGTTGTGACCATTATAGGTTGACACTTCTACGTCTGGCGTATTCGGCTTAGCTTGTGGATATTAGCGAAAGGTATGTGAACTATCTCCTCTTCTAGCATGATTCCTAGAATAAAGAAAGTAAGTCCTACTCGAATGATCCGTTTCCTTGCTTGTATTTGGATTTGCCTAAAAAAGAATTTGTTCTATGTACTTCCTTTATTGTACTTTGATGTATAAATTGTAATTAGTATAATCCAAATCGTTAGTTAAGTTTGGATTCTTAAATGTGAAGGTATAATTCTTAAATTTCATAGAGACTTGAAAAGGAAGTGGTTTCCAAATCTTTTGGCTAGTGCCTTAGTTCTAAAACCTAAAGGTCATTATAATGACTTTAGGGGAGTCAAAGGAGTGATTTACTTATTTGATTTAAAAGAGGAGAAATGACATGATTTAAGAGAAGTAACTTGTGCTAAGGGTGAAGTTACTTGAGGTTTAAAAAAGTAGAAGAAAACTTGTTTTCTAACTATTAAGAGACTTGAAGTATTTTTGAAAGTTAAGAACTTGATTTGTAAGTATGTGATACTTGGTTTTAATAGTATAAGTCTCTTGGTTATTGAAGGAATGATATGTCTAAAACCATAAAGGGTTATAACGGCTTTATGGGAAGTTGGTTATAACGGCTTTATGGAAGGTTAGAAAGTTGTCTATTTTGATTAATCGGCATAAGTTGCCTAGATTGTGAAAATTTGGAGTTACTTGATTTCAGGCTTTGAAATGAGTTTTCTAAAAATGTAGTAACTTACTTTGAAAAATAGACACGCCTTGATACTACGGGTGTTAGTATCTTGGAGCTTTACATAGAAAGGAGTCTTTTATAAAAGAGATATGCATTATGTAGTACTTTGGCTTGATAACTTGAGAATTTGTCTAAAGTGTGCCTTGATAAGTACTTTGACGTGTTAAAAGAGAATTATTCTATGTATGCCTTGATTAGTACTTTGGCTTGATAAATTGAGAATTTGTCTAAGTGTGCCTTGATAAGTACTTTGACTTGTTAAAGAGAATTATTCTATGTATGCCTTGATTAGTACTTTGGCTTGATAAATTGAGAATTTGTCTAAGTGTGCCTTGATAAGTACTTTGACTTGTTAAAAGAGAATTATTCTATGTATGCCTTGATTAGTACTTTGGCTTGATAAATTGAGAATTTGTCTAAGTGTGCCTTGATAAGTACTTTGACTTGTTAAAAGAGAATTATTCTATGTATGCCTTGATTAGTACTTTGGCTTGATAAAATGAGAATTATCCTATGTGTGCCTTGATAAGTACTTTGGCTTGGTTAATTGAGAACTTGCCTATATGTCTGGTAATAGCCTTTGAGTGCAAGTATTATGTTTTATTAAGTTGTCACGACTCTCGGTTGAAGGGTGTTTGTCTTGTTGTAAGTTCTTGGGACGTCTCAAGCGGTGATGTGGGATTCACGGGTATGCTTCCGTTACTTGTAGTACTTAGGTTAAATTCGGATTTTTATAGAAGACATGGTAGTGCTTATGTCTTGTTTGATGGTCGGTCGAGATAGGGTAAGAGTATAAATGAGGGCAAGCCCAGACGTTATACCACCTCCTCCGAGGTAAGAGTATTAGTGAGGTAAACCCCCGAGGCCAGTACCACCGCTTTATGTGTTGTTTGTGGCCGGTTGAGATAGGGTAAGAGTATAAATGAGGCAAGCCCAAGACGTTATACCACCTCCTCCAGGGTAAGAGTATAAGTGAGGGGTAAACCCCCAAGATGCTATACCACTTGTTTTACCACCTTCTCCAGGGTAAGAGTATAAGTGAGGGGTAAACCCCCAAGATGCTATACCACCGGTGGGACTTGATGTTATGTTATATCATGGATTGCCGGCAGTGAGGAAGGATTCCACGGGCATGATTGATATTATGGGCGTGAGACCCATAGTTATATCGAGTAGTGACCTTGAGGGCTTGCGTCCACGACTTGATATGACGCTTATGTGTTTTATCTTGTAGGTTGGCTATCATACATGTCTCTGTTTTGCTTAGATTTATGATTTCATTCTGATTTATTGTTCACATACTTGGTACATTCTTGTCTTGACCTCCTTGGAGGCTGCGTTCATCTGCGAGTTTAGGTCTGTTGTTTGGTGATCGGCAGTGTAGGATCTGCTCGGGGTTTTGGATAGCTCCTCTATCCGAGTTTATCTTTTTGGTATATGTCCTTGATGCAGGCTTTATGCAGTTTTGGGTACGGCGGGGCCTTGTCCCGTCACATTTCAGTTTAACTCCTAGAGGTCTGTATTCATATGTGGGATTGGACTCATGTACGGTGTAGTGTCTTTTGGTTATGTATATATGGTAGCCTTGTCGGCTTTGCCACTTGCATCTGGTTGTTTTAAAAGAAAAAAAAATGAGGTGTTATTTAATTTCCGCAGTTTACTTGTATTGTTAAGGTAGAAGGGTGCCCAGGTAGGGCACCAGTCACGGGCCAGGGGTTCGGGGCGTGACACTTTCTCTGCCCCCCAATCTTACCCGGTTAACTAACCATGATTTCTAATCACAATTAACACTTATGTTATCTGAACATAACACTTAAGATACGCTTATCTTATCACACCTACAATATCTAGAGGGTTCAAGGATATACATGTATCTACCGCTTCACTTCCCTTTGTCGTTCTAATCAATCACGCCTGTAGAGCGCGCAGCTAGGGAAGGTGATTAACTAGCCACTGATCCTGAAGGCTGAGTCTCTACATCCGCGCCACCTTTAGTCAGACAATTCCTCGCAAAATGGCCCTGATGGCCGTAAGTATAACAAGCTCCAACAAAAAGACGACATTCCCAGGGTGGCGTGCGCCGCACTGCGAACATTGGGAAAACCCGTGTATCGCAAACCGGAAGCCACCGAGCTCGACCAACTCCGGCATACTCGAGCGTCACGAACCTGTGGAGGACCACTCTGTTATGGCGGAGGCACATATCCAGTCTGCTGCTGAGGCGATTCGCCTCGAAAGTTACCAAAGGACCCTGCCGATCTGGCCCTCTTCTGCTGATTTTGGTTAACCCGTTGATCCCTACGTTTCTCGGCCTGCTGCGCATAAGCCCGTACACAGGCCATGCTCAAGCCTGACTGAAGATCTACTCTTGCACATCCTTTCTTTAGATAGTCATCAAGACCCGTGATTGTATCGGTGCACTCTATATTCTCTGGTTGCTAAAATCCTAGCCAGTAACAGGTCCATTCCTTTTAATCCATATTCTTTGTTCCCGGTCGTGGAACTGAAGGCTCATACATCATGGCGCGGTAAGGCTGCTGCCGTGCTAAACTCTGCTTTGAAATTTTGGCGACGTCGCAGAACTCCCCGAATGAAGCACCAACTCAGGTGATGGTTGGGCCTGTGCCCTCGTAACCCTCTGTACTCTACTCGCAGCTCCCTCGGCTGCCTTGCCCCTCTGGGCCCGGGTTGCCTTACGCGGAGGCATAACGGTAAGGAAAAGAAATACGTTAGAGGGGTCCAACTTATAACACAGCTCTAAGCACGATCTCAGAGTGAGAAGAATGGAAACCAATCCTAAATATCCTATAGCCTCCTGAGTATTGGTGTGGTGCATAACACACCGATAATCAAGACTCTACTAGATACGGTCTGTAGACACTTTCAGGATTAATCGCTCGATACCACTTTTGTCACGACCGAACCGGGCGTGGTGGTGCCTACCGGGCACACTAGTGATACAACATCAGAGTAATCAGCGGAATATAAAACAATACATGACATAGTATGAAATATGAAACAGTTCATATGGGAAAACTTGCCTTTCAGCATATATAAATATATCAACTAGAACAGTTACATCCCTTTTTACAACTCTGCCCACAACAGTACTGCAGACCTCTAAGAATGATAACAACAATGGAGGTACAGGGCCCCGCCATGCCCCTGAATGTAAATACCTACAACGATAGGGGACTGTACCACTGATAAGCCTCCGGAGAAATGGAGCTTCCCAAAACGTTGAACTGTGATCCTAAGAGCGAGGATCGACGACTGGTGTACTACTGCGGCATGAGCGCGGCCCGAAGAGGTCGATAAAAGGTACCAAGTATGTGGCGAAAATCACGTAAATGAAATCATAGTAGTCTATATAAAGCGGGAGACATGTATGATAACCAAACTACGATTCCTGATAAATAGCGATCGTGTCAAGTCGTGACTCACGCCCTCAAAGTCATCACTCGATTATAACTATGGGTCTCACGCCCACAACATAAACAAGAGTGAAAGCGGATATCAGAATGGTCTTTTCTAGGCCGCGAATGATCGAAGCAAGGCCAATCGCCCATAGTATCATTCTGCGTGCCTAATCCTGGACTTCCGCAGTCCGCATAGGTCACACACAGACCCGCATGAGGTATTCCTCGCATCGGGGGTAGCTAACCCCGGTACCCTCCTGGACTCCCGCAGCCCGTATAGTCTCAATAGACGCGTAGTCACCACGCATCGCATGGCATCCCCGCGTCGGGATAAACACCGGAATGATCAATCCGGAGCATGCGCTGCTCGCATAGTCACATAGACCGCATATGCCGTATAGACCGCATCAAGGGTGGCAAGCCCTCGGTATAACAAGTCAGGGTATGTGATATAATAACATAACGACATCGTTAAACAACATAAGCACAACAAGGGAAACCCCTTTACACAAACATCACCAGATACTAACACACGTAGCATCCTAACATGTTTACTTATCAAATCAACAAGAAAGTATTATAAGGCTATCACAAACCAACACAATCAAGTTATTCACGCAAGGTACTTTCTACTTTATGTTAACAATTTCGGGTTTTTATCCCCAAAGTACTTCATACATTAACTCTTTAAAAGATCCGTTTCTTTCACAAAAGTCACACAATACCCGTAGTATTAAAATAGAGTGACTATCTTTTTAAGTAAACCAAAACATTTCCTTTTGTAAAATCAATTAACAACATTATTTTCCAAACGTTCAAGTTTGCCTAATTTCAAATGCTCAAGTTTCTCATTTTCGAAAGGTTTCGTAGTTCATAGTTTTTAATCACTTAATGATATAATTCTCCTTTAAAACGATTTGAGAAACATATGCCTTATATGTGAGTAGGTTATTCTTGTTTATAACAATCTTATTAAAGCAGCCATGATCTAGGAAATGTAATATCAGTTTGTCTCATCTTAGCTTCTATGCAGATGGAGGTTTCTACTGGTTTTAATAATACTTAATTATTCAGTACATTTCCTTTTATTAGCGCTGCAGTGGTTTGTTCGATACTTATTCTGATTTCAAATCGGAAACATTATCCCATTTTAAAAACCAAGTACTCATTACTCACGAATGAGGTTTCACACTTATTAACAAAATTCATATTAATTCAATTAAGTCAAGTCTCTTATCTTTTAAGATCAAGTCTCTTAACTTCTAAAATTAATAAGCCATTCTTTTTATCTCTCTTAAGTCGTTATACCTAACTTCCCATAAAGCTAGTATAACTCTTAAGCTTTTAAAACCAAGCATTACTCTTCCTTCAAAAAGGTTTCTTAATTCTTTTGAAATACTTCAAGATTCTTATTATTCAGGCTTAAGTCAAAAGACATTGCCGTAAAATTACGTTCAGTTAACACACGTACGTCTACCGTACTATATATATATTCTTAAAATATCATGCTTAAGAGTATAGGAAGAATCACATACCTCGCGACGATTATCGACTATTAGCAAAAGCGCTCACGGTATAACCCGGCTAGCCTCGTCCACCTTTCAAGTAGTACATGCTACTCGCAGATCAATCAACCTATAAGGGTTATACAAGTCTATTCTGTAATATCCTTCTATTACAGTTCAATTCTCTTCTATGAATCTTATATTCATTTCTATACAACTACAGTATGTAATTTCCAATTACAATAGAAGGATAGGATTATTTACCTCGGTAAGCCCAAAATTATCCAAGTTTAATGTCGATCCTGAGCAACGTTTAGCTCCTACTCCGGGTGCTCCAACCAGCTCCAAACAACCTTTAGAAGTTATACTAAACTTCTTCCTAATACTTAAACCAAGCTGAAGATTTTCCTTAGGGTTTCGTTTAGTAGTGAAGGAAGTATAATAGTATTTCTGGGCTTTTAGTATAAGTGTAACCTTGGAATACTACAAGGTATTTGGGCCAAGGTATTTTGGAATAGTAACTATACTTGGAGAGTATTTCTACCAAGAGGGGGGTAGTATTTTACGAGACAACTCAAGGTAGGGGGGGTGTGTGTCTCGGCTAATGGCCACTCAAGAGGGGGGGGGGGGGTTTCGGCTAAAGCCTCACCAAGGCTTGGACGAAAACCTAGCTAAGAGGGAAGGGAGATTTCAAGACTTAGAAACTATTTTAGGATGAAGAAGTTCATCAACTAAGGGGGGGGGGTATTTATAGGCCAACCAATGGCCAAGATCAAGCCAAGTGGTAGGCAAGTGTAGGGTGAGGATTCATCCATGTGTACCTTATCCATCTACCACACCAACTATCACAAATATCCTACCTAACCCATGACTCCATTTCGTCCACTTGCCGCCCAAGAAGACGTCCAATATGAGGGTGACACATGTCACCCTCCCGTTGGTCCAAAATGTTTCGTCTCTCGGAAAAATCCGCAAAAATAATAAATGACATAGCCGGAATTTTCCGCCCATGAAGTTTTGTAAAACGTTTCGTCGAAAAACGATTCTTTTCGGTAGTTGTGCACAAATATTTTCGGCCCTTGCCTACTTTAAGGCTCAACTTTTCTACGTACGTCCTCACGTACATACTCTGGAAATACGGGGTATAACAATAAGTGTGGGGTGGATTAACCCCACAACCAATCCATTTTCTCCACATTTTTCGTTTTCGGTTTCTTCTTCTTCTTCTCTTCTTAGAATTATCTTCAAGGGAAGGTTCAGCAACACATACCTGCTTTTGTGGATGTTTGGCGTCACATACCTGCTTTTGTGGGCTCATCTCCCTTGGTTTGGCTTGTATTGGCTCACAGGGGGGTTTGATGGTGCTGATTGCAAAGCACCTGCTCATGGTTGGTGGCTCAATGATGTGTTTAAATACTTTAAACACCATTTCTTCCTTCTCCACCCTCAACGTCAGCTCTCCTCTTTCTACATCGATCAAGGCTCTCCCTGTCGCCAGGAATGGTCTCCCCAATATGATAGGGATTTATGCATCCTCTTCCATGTCAAGAATGAGGAAGTCTGCAGGAAAAAAAGAATTTTCCTACTTTAACGATCACGTCCTCAATCTTCCCTCTTGGGTGAACCACTGTCCTATCGACTAGTTGCAGGCTCACTGTGGTTGGCTTGTCTTCACCTAATTCCAACCGTTTAAACACCGATAAAGGCATCAAATTTATGCTTGCCCCTAAATCACAAAGAGCCCTGTTGCATGTCACCCTGCCAACTGTGCAAGGTAGTGTAAAGCTCTCTGGATCTTTTAATTTAGGGGGAAAATTCTTCTGCAAGATAGCACTGCACTCCTCCGTTAGTGCTACCATCTCATACTCTGCCAGTTTCTTCTTCTTCCCCAAGATCTCCTTCATGAATTTGAAATAGGAGGGCATCTTCTCCAACGCCTCTATAAAAGGTATGTTGATATGCAGCTTTCTGAATGTCTCCAAAAATTTGGAGAATTGTTTATCAACTGCCTTCCGCTGCAATCTCTGTGGGAATGGGATCTTCTCTGTATACTCCTTCTCTGGAGTTTTCTCTACTACTGGGCGAGCTTCAACCACCTTCTCTTTCTCTATCTCTGCCCGTTGTTCAACTACTGGCTAAGGTATTCTTTGCTCCATCGCTTACCACTTCTCAGTATCTTGCTGGCATTGTTCTCTCGGATTTACCTCTGTGTTGCTTGACAGTGTACCCTGTGGCCTGCTGTTCGATTGCTTTGCTAGCTGACCCACTTGTGTTTCCAAGTTTCTGAACGAGGATCTAGTTTCGCACATCCTGGCTGGTGCAGGCGTTGGTGAGTGCCAACAAAGCTGCTCTCAGCTCATCTTGCTTTTCTGGCTGAACAGGTGCATTGCACTGTTGAGAAGGTGGGGCTTGAGTAAAGGGCTGCTGATTCTGGTGCTGCTGGTTTTGATACTGACCCCTATATTGATTCTGCTGCCCCTGGTCTCCTCTCCATGAGAAATTTGGGTGATTCCTCCACCCTGGATTATATGTATTGAAGTATGGATTGTTTTGTGGCCTCTGATAGTTACCCACGGCCTGACACTCTGCCTGCTCGATTGACATATTATTAGGATTAGCAGCAGGACATCTATCGAATGTATGTGGGCCTCCACAAATTTCACAGCTCTTAGGCATCTGCACTGCATTTACTGACACTGTATGTTGCTGCAGTTGTTTCGTCAAAAGGGCCACTTGGGCATTCAAGGAAGCGATGGCATCTATCTCGTGGACTCCCACTGTTCTCCTCCCACTCATTGGTCTATCTTCTGTGACATGGTTGTTGGTGGCCATATCTTCTAATAATTCGTGAGCTTCGTGGGCTGTTTTCCTCATGAATGTCCCACCTGCTGCTGCATCTATAATGGTTCTGGTTGTTCCGCTCAGCCCGTTATAGATTATGTGGACCAAGTTCCACAACTCAATACAGTGGTGTGGGCACTTTCTCTGCAAATATTTGAACCTCTCCCAAGCTTCGTATAATGACTCTCCATCTGCTTGGTAAAAGTTATTTAGCTCCCCTCTCAATTTCGCTGCTTTGCACGGTGGGAAGAATTTTGCTAGAAATTTTTGTGCCAGATCTTGCCATGTAAAAATCGAATCAACTGGCAGGGAATTTAACCATACTTTTGCTCTATCCCTGAGTGAGAAGGGAAAGAGCCTCAATCTGACGGCATCATCAGTAACACCGTTATATCTGAAAGTTGCACATAACTCCAAGAAATTAGCTATGTGCATATGTGGATCATCTGATGGCAGTCCTCCAAATTGCACTGTGTTCTGCACCATGCTCAGAATCGCCGGTTTGATCTCAAAGTTGTTTGCTCCTATTGCAGGGAGCCTAATACATGTATGTGCTCTGTTCACTCTCGGCAGCACGTAGTCTCCCAAGCTTCTTTCTGCATGGGCTTGAACTCTTTCCTCGACGTCCATAGGTACTCGCCGAGGCATTCCTTGGTTAGGTTGATTTTCACCTAACCCTTCTCTCATCATATTGTTGTTTTGAACACCGTCCATCTCTATCAAGGCTGCAATCCGCTGATTCTTTCTGTTCTGTTTACAGGTTTTCTCAATCTCTGGATTGAATGGAACAAGAGTTTCTGCTCCTCTTCTCCTTCGCTTAAACTGATTTCCTCAAACAGATCAAAAACAGACAAACAGATCATGGCACCCTGATTTTTACTGAAAAATAAATAAAAAACGTAAAAATAAAATAAAAATTAAAAACCAAATTAGAAATTAAAAATAGATAAAATTGATATTGAACTATGCCTAATCCCCGGCAACGGCGCCAAAAACTTGATGCGCGAAAAGATGCACACACTTTAACGCAAGTGCACGTTGTCGTGACAAATAATATAGTCTAGGTAAGACCGAATATCGTCCACAAGGATTAGTGTTCAAGTACCAATTATCTATCTTTTGGTATCTATTTGATAACCGATATTTGATTTTGTTGTTTATAACTAACAATTATAAATACTAATTTAACTATGTGTTTACTTCAGT
Source organism: Przewalskia tangutica (assembly GCA_029844215.1). Taxonomy (NCBI): domain Eukaryota; kingdom Viridiplantae; phylum Streptophyta; class Magnoliopsida; order Solanales; family Solanaceae; genus Przewalskia; species Przewalskia tangutica. The sequence goes on from CM056718.1 coordinate 116,295,389, forward strand.
AGTGATGGGAATAGGGCTTCCAAGTCTCCTCAACTATCCGCTTATGTTACTTATTAATGCAATGAATTATGGTTCTTCTTCTTTTGGAGCTAGCAGGTTTACTAAATCGTTTTATACTCCCGTTAAGGCTATATAAACACTCAACCCCAGTATCACTCATTTCTACCTTTCGGTGATAAGGATGACTCTATAGGAGGATTAAGACCAAAAACCTAGTTAACCGTCACGCGCCATGCGTAAAATTAGGCGTTTAGACCTCTCGTTAACGCTACACAAGTAATTGAGGTATTTTCATCCCCAATCCAAAATATGTCTACCCAACTTACAGCATATTCACAACCTCCTCCTTTCGAAGTTTGATTAGAAATCATATAAATAATGATAATTAGTGATAAATTAATTACCAAGCATTCAAAGCAATTATTGGATAAATCTCAACAAGAAGAAGAATAACCATAACCATGCATTAATTCATAACATAAGTTTTTAGTGATTTAACATGGAAAGCCCTATAATGGAATTAGTTCCTAGTCATTGACATGACAAGAACTAATTCAATATTCATCATAAAAACTGAAATAAAGAAAAGAAAAGAAAAGAAAGTTACTAAATTATGGTCTCCAATCTTCAATCCAAGAAGCCTTATGTTGTGCAAGAAAGGGAACTCTTAAAAACTGCCTAGGGTTCTCCTTTTATAGGCTCAAAACCGCCTCAAACTTTTCCCTTCAGGCCTGGCCCAGAATTCGTCATTAAACCTGATTTTCCCGCGTCGGCGCCACGGCCCTGCTATCGGCGCCGCGGCGCCGAAACTTCTGTGATGTTTCTGATGATTTGGCGCCGCGGCCCTGCACTCTGTTGTCTAAAGGCGCCGCGGCGCTGCAACTTCTGCGGTCTTCTAGATATTGGGCGCCGCGGCCCTACACCTGTTGGTAGGAGGCACCGCGGCGCTGGCCCGTGTTTCTGCCTCGTTCGCCACTTTCTCATCTTTTAAGATCTGGAACCTCCACTTTTGCCCTCTTTTAGCTCCTTTTCCGCCATTGGGCCATTTTAACCACTTTGACTCAAAAGAAAGAAAATCTATCCTAATACGACACTTATTTGTACAAAAAGGGACAAAAGATTAGCTAAAAACGACTCGAAAAGTGTATATAAAATACACCGATCACCAGCTCAGCGCTGCGTCAGCTGAATCAGTCTACGTGGAAATCACACCTGCAGGCACGTGGGGCCCAATTTTAGAGGGTTGGCAGCCCTGTTTTTCATCCTAAATTCTCAAACTATTTTCTAAGTGTTGAAAATCGATTTTTCTTCTTTCCTTCTCATTTCTTTAATTTTTTAAGCTAATTAATAATTAGTAATTGTTCATTCTTGATTGTTAACTAGTTCTTGAGTCTGCATTTTCATTTCGTGCCAATTCTTTCAAGCTTTTATCGTTTAAAATTTGTTGCAATTTCATTGGATCTTGCCCAAATCGATGCTTTGATACTACTAGGAAACAATTTGAAATTTAAGGTTATTGACGAGCTTAAGGATAATCTATTGAAAGGGAAAAAGGCAAGAGTGGTGAAAACAATAGAGTGGTGCTAGCCAAGCACAAACGAGTGCAATATAAGCATTGGCGAGGAACTCTTATTATTAACCTTGTTTGCTTGTTTTTTAGGTACACGAAGAGGAGTCATAAGGAGAGGAGTTATAAGGAAACATGCCGTTCATCGCTTCGAGATCTTTTGATGATGATATGGGAGGCTATGTCTCTAGTGATGGAGGTTATGACCATGATGATGATGGATCTTATGGAGATGATGGTGGTCACTATGATCATGAACCATATGATGGTGAAGATCACTACTCTGGAGACAAATATAAGGTAAATGGATCTCATGAACAAGATGAGGGAGTAGAAGAGCCTAATGAAGAGTCTTATGGTGAAAACGATGGTTATAAAGATCATCATACTACACACCACGGATATGGAGGTGACTTGAGATATAGTTCTTTCTCACACATAACTTTTGAATCAATTTATGAAGAGTCGCATGAAATAGGGAGTTGTGATGAACATGAATCGAGTGGTTATGCACTTTGTTGTGAATATGACCGTGATGGTAGTAAACTTGAGTGTGAACCTTTTGATGAATTTTCTAGAGGATATTCATGTACATCCCCTAGTGATACCTCATATACTAAGCGAGACGGTATAAGTGTGTGGATTAGATGAGGTAAAAGTCGTCCTAGAAGGAAAAGAGAGTGTACATTTCTTACTTTAAGAAGTGCAATGTCTTATGTTCCTTATCCTAATACAAATGTGTCATGTTGTCAATATGGATATGATGTTAAAGGTAGGAGGGAAACATAGATAGGAATTGGGAGTATAGGGAACCCAATGTATCAAAGGGGATTGATCCAAAAAGACGAACTATCAAAACCAATGTGAATGTTTGTGGATGTGTGGGATTCTGTCTTTTGCTTGATGATTATTGTTATACAAACTTTATCACCCCTCATGTGATTGAATGGTTAAGGACACCTTATGTGATGAGACGGTATCCTTATTATGATGAGGGAGGATATTGGGTTGATAGAAAAGTGAAGGTATTCATTACACATGGTGAATACCAAGAGGAGATTTGGTGTGATGTGATTTCCATGGATACTTGTCACATATGTTTAGGATATCCTTGGTTCCAAGAACATACGATTTCATATGAGCAAGAATGGTATAAGTATGTAGTGGAAAAGAAGGGGAGCTTTCCTTTTCCACCCATACCCCCTAAAGAAGAAGCAAGTGCAAGTGAACCATTTCCTAGAGTGAGTGGTTTTGATCTTTCATATTTTGATAGGATAATAAATGCTCTCCAACAAATAGTTGCTCAACGCTTTGCCAAGGAGCAACCAACACAAGATGAGAAGGCTCTCACAAATGAAGCCAAATGGAAGATTGAAGTGAAGGGTCATCCTGTTACACCTCGTATGTTAAGACAAAGATTTAGAACGTCATTAAGGATTGAGATTTCCAATTTTCGAAATTACAAATATTCTACGTGCTAATACGGATTAATTTTTGACAATGACGAATGTGACGCCGGAAATCTCTTTAGAAATGGTGGTGTAAATAAACATATTTTTTTTCCGTTAAGTTAGTAAGGTATATAAGGTGCGATGATAAGAAATTAAGGCAATGGGAAATTAGATTAAAAGAAGTTGGATTGGTTTAGTTAAATAAATACTTAGAGGGGGCAAAGTGTGACATTTAAGGGGGCTAAGTATATAAAAAAAAAATCTGAAATCTGAAATTCCTAAATAACTATCCACTAAGTTCTTTTCTTCCACAAACAAGAACACACTTATTTCTTTCCTCTCCTTTCTCCCCCCTAGTTAATCGAAAATCTCCATTCATTTGCAAGAAAATTTAGCTTGTTACTCCATCTTCTTGGGTTAAATTATCCCACCATTTTAAAGCCAAATATTGCACCAAAACAGTGGGGAAAATGTCCCACTGCTTGCAGATTTTAGGGCTGTGGTTTCTTAAGTTTTTGGACAAATTTTGTGAAGGAAAATATGTATAAATGTTGGGTTATTATAGTAGAAGTGTTGCATGTCATTTTGGGTTGAAAGAAGAGAAGAATTTGGGTGAAAAATCGACGAAAAGAGGCTGAAAAATCGCTGGGCAGTGGGCAGATTTTCGGGACTGTTTTGGACAGATTTTTAGTCAAATTTGGAAGGGAATATCTCCTAGCATATTAGGAGTTTTTGGGTGTTACAAAATCCTAAAATGAATTTCGTCGAGTCTAGTTTCCAACGCAACAAACCGCTCGTCGATAGGACATTGGAGTAGAGAGTTATCGACGTTACAAGTTTAGCTGACGAAGCAGTGGCTAAAAATCTGGACAGTCACGTTATTTGGGACTGTTTTGGTAAAATTTTAAGGTATGAAATTCTTCTTCTATTGGTGAAAATGTATCCCTTTTACTTGATATTTGATAGATTAATTGATATTATAGTTAGGAGAATTATCCATGTCAAAGAAGAAAGGGAAAGAAGACAATGCATGTGAATGAGAGGTCGAAACCGATTTAGAACATATTCTTGGCGTACGTTGAAATTGCGTAATTGTGTTGGTATTTTATTACTAATTGCATGTGAAAATTTAAATGAAACCTTGATGTTTAAAGTTAAAGTTGTTAATTGAAGTTGTTGGAAGATTAATTGGAAAGTAAGGAATTTTGGAAAAGCTTTGAAATTGAAATAGGTGTTGGCCGAAAGGTCGATGAAATTTTTTGAACGTAATAGGGACGTATTACAGGCTGAATTTGGTTTTTAAAATAAGTTACATATACATGCCTCGAAAGGATTAAAGTGTAGAAAGATGTTAATTTTATATTCTGGAATAAGGTGGATTGTTGGTTTGAATTGGATTGTTGGTTTAAATTGGATTGTTGGTTTGATTGGATTGTAGTTGGAGTTGAATTGTTGGTTGATTTGGATTATTGGAAAATTGTGGATACGCACATAAATAAAGGAAATGCTGCCCAATTTATTTTTGTAGAAATAAGGGAGTCTTTAAGCATATAACTTACATTAGGAATCATAGAATTGATGAGCATGTTGTTCCTTATCATAGGTTGAAATACTAGACGAGGAATACCTTAATACCAAGCTGATTAGTTCGCCTAAGAGGTATGTGAGACTATCCTTTCCTTCTTTGGCATGATTTTATGAAAATCTTTCTTCCTTCCTTTGGCATGATTTTAATGAAAGTACGACGGACGTACGTGATTCCTTCAAAGGCTAGTTTTAGTCAAATAATGAATCATGATAAGTTAGTGTCTTGACTTTCCAAAAGATGATATGTGATACGCTAAGCGTCTTGATTTTCTAAAAGATGACTTAAATGATATATGATATGATAATGCCTTTTTTCTTATTCCATTGAGAGTCAAACGATAATCTAAGTTATATATGGTTTCTCATGATATTCTGCTCGTGCCAAGTGTTATTACTCATTTCATCGAGTCCCTCATTACAGGGCCGAGACATGTTATATTGATAATTCCATCGAGTCCTCATTCTGTGGCGAGACATGTTATATTGATAATTCCATCGAGTCCCTCATTACAGGGCCGAGACATGTTATATTGATAATTCCATCGAGTCCCTCATTACAGGGCCGAGACATGTTATATTGATAATTCCATCGAGTCCCTCATTACAGGGCCGAGACATGTTATACATATATACAGATATCATCGAGTCCCTCATTACAGGGCCGAGACACGTTATACATACATATATATATATATACAGATATCATCGAGTCCCTCCTTAGAGGGCCGAGACACGTTGTACAGATTTACAGACAGGTATATGGACATGATGATTTTATGGTAGGCATTCATGGGTTCTGATATGACTCTCATTTTATAGATCTGATTGACTCTATTTTACTTGGTACGATTATGGCCTCATTTTCGTGATTTCATGTTTTACATACTCGGACATTATTTCGTCTCGACCCCCTTTTCCGGGATGCGTTATGCCGCAGTCGGTGTTCAGTTTGGTGACCCTCCGATCTAGGTTCCTACTCAGCTGTTGGGGAAGCTCCTTGATCCAGAGTTTGTCGTTTTGGTACAGAATCTCTTTTAGACTTATGCATATTTTGGGCACGACGGGGTCATGTCCCGTCATATGTCAGTATTACACTCTTAGAGGTCTGTAGACAATTGTGGGTTGGATGTTTGTACTTTGTTTTGGGTTTGATGTCATTATCTAGTAGCAGCCTTGCCGGCTTGCGTGTTTTGATTTATGCCTTTATGCGCGTGATGTGATTGGTGGCAGCCTAGTCGGCTAGCCTATTATGACTGTTGTTTTGTTGTTTTGGCACCCTTGTCGGCTCGCCCGTTTTTAGGGATATGTTGTAAAAGCAGTGTTGTGCTGCCGAAATATATGTAGACATCTGTATTAAATGGATTAAGAGTGACAGGTCAGTAATGACGTCCAATTAGGACGTTAATCGCGGCCCGTCGGGCCGGGTCGTGACAAAAGTGGTATTAGAGCAGTTAGTCCTCGGAATGTCTACAGACCGTGTCTAGTAGAGTCTTGTGTATGGGTATGTTGTGCACCATACTTATACACGGGAGGCTGCCGGACATTTAGGATTGTTTCTATTCTTCCATCTCTTAGATCGTCTATAACTGTGTTATTAGGATGATCCGTCTTCTGATAGTTTACTATGTTTACGCCTATGCCTCCGGAAGGCGCTCGTGGCCCGAAGGGAAAATCTCTGAGGGGACACTAGGCGGGTGCGGAGAGCTACTGTGTCTTGACGCGGTCTACTCACGAGTGTGCCCTCAACGACGGACTCTGCCTCGTCACCAGTTCTAGAGGCTCCCTCTCAGGGGGAAACATCACCCGTATCCGAGACCCCAATACCTGAGCCTTCAGTTCCCCAGACAGGGGCACAGGATGGAGATTTGAGAGAGACAGTCCAGTTATTGGCAAGGATAGTGGCGGGACAGGTTCATAGGCGAGGCCGGCGATTAACGAGGCGAGCAGTTTGAGGTTAGAGATTTCCGAGTTGCGATCCGGAGTTTTACGGGTCAAGGCCCGAGGATGATCCGCAGGAGTTCATCCGTCAGGTACAGAGGACGTTGAGGGTGATCAGGGCCTCAGAGACTGAGTCAGTTATATTGGCCTCATACCGGTTGCGCGATATAGCGGTCAATTAGTTTGACTCATGGGAGTTGTTCAGGGGTGAAGATGCTCCCCCAACAGTGTGGGACGAGTTCACAGAGGCTTTCCTTGGCCATTTCTTGCCTCCCGAGATGAGGAGAGCTAGGGTTGACAGGTTATTGACTCTGAGACAGAATGGGAGGACGGTTAGAGAGTATAGCCTGGAGTTTGACTCTTTGGCTAGGTACGCACATACTATAGTAGCAGACATGACAGATAGGGTACACCGTTACGTGATGGGATTGGACCACTATCTTATTGATGGATGCATGGCAGTAACACTTCAGCCGGGCATGGATATTGCCCGTATTCAGGCATATGCGCAAGGAGTCGAGGAGCGGCATAGACAGAGACGGTTGGATAGAGGTCAGGAGGGAGATCAACCTAAGAGGTCCAGGATGGCAGGATTTTCGAGTGAGTCTCGAGGCAGACAGCCTCAACAGCACGACGGGTATTCCTCCCAGCCAGCACAGAGTGCACCTTCACAGTCTATGGGTAGGAGATTTGATCGCACGGGGTATTCGAGCGATCGTGGCTCCGTGGCTTGAGTTCTCAGGGGAACCAGGATTCTAGTCGGTGGAGGCCATCTTTTCCTCAATGTGCACGGTGCGGCAGGCATCATCCTGGGGAGTGTCGTCTTACTGCTGGTACTTGCTTTTCATGCGGCCGCCAGGGCCATATAATGAGAGAGTGTCCCTTCAGAGGTGGTTTAGGTGGTATAGTTCAGCCTACAGAGTCTGTTGCTGGTTTATCATTATTCATAGCTATGCGCCCCGTCGGGCAAGGTATTCAGACGCCAGCAGGCCGTGGAGGAGGCCATGGCGAAGCTCCCAGTTCTAGCGGTCCTTCGAACCGCATATATGCTTTGGCCAGAAGGCATGATCAGGAGGCGTCACCAGATATGGTCGCAGGTATATTTTGATCTTTTCGAGACGTATATGAATTAATAAGATTCATATTCTTCCTTATAGCATAGATATACATTTCTTTTTCCCTTTGTTGAAATAGGGAATGGTTATTACTTCTTGACATAGATCATCGTTTGATGTGTATAAAGCCTTAGGTGCTAAATTTTAAAGAGAAATTCCGAACATCTAACATAATGTGAGATAATATTATGTGGGACAAACATTGAAAAAGAGCAGGAGATATGGTAGGAGCCAAGGAGTGGAAAAGCTAATAACTGGGTTGATAGGTGAAATTAAGAAGCTGGTATTATGTTGATTCTGCAGGATACACAATGGGTGAGGGAAATGTCATGGTAGGAAATGACAGCTTTTCAGGTAAATTTACTGTGTCAAGTGTATGAGATTTGTTGGTTTGTTGTATATAGATGGATAGACACAATTATGAAGGAGGCTCTGCCGAAATTTCTAGAACTTGAGACTTGTTATGAACATTCGAGGACGAATGTTTCTAAGGGGGGAAAAATGTTACACCTCGTATGTTAAGACAAAGATTTAGAACGTCATTAAGGATTGGGATTTCCAATTTTCGAAATTACAAATATTCTACGTGCTAATACGGATTAATTTTTGACAATGACGAATGTGACGCCGGAAATCTCTTTAGAAATGGTGGTGTAAATAAACATATTTTTTTTTCCCGTTAAGTTAGTAAGGTATATAAGGTGCGATGATAAAAAATTAAGGCAATGGAAAATTAGATTAAAAGAAGTTGGATTGGTTTAGTTAAATAAATACTTAGAGGGGGCAAAGTGTGGCATTTAAGGGGGCTAAGTGTATAAAAAAAAATCTGAAATCTGAAATTCCTAAATAACTATCCACTAAGTTCTTTTCTTCCACAAACAAGAACACACTTATTTCTTTCCTCTCCTTTCTCCCCCCTAGTTAATCGAAAATCTCCATCCATTTGCAAGAAAATTTAGCTTGTTACTCCATCTTCTTGGGTTAAATTATCCCACCATTTTAAAGCCAACTATTGCACCAAAACAGTGGGGAAAACGTCCCACTGCTGACAGATTTTAGGGCTGTGGTTTCTTAAGTTTTTGGACAAATTTTGTGAAGGGAAATATGTATAAATGTTGGGTTATTATAGTAGAAGTGTTGCATGTCATTTTGGGTTGAAATAAGAGAAGAATTTGGGCGAAAAATCGACGAAAAGAGGCTGAAAAATCGCTGGGCAGTGGGCAGATTTTCGGGACGGTTTGGGCAGGTTTTTAGTCAAATTTGGAAGGGAATATCTCCTAGCATATTAGGAGTTTTTGGGTGTTTCAAAAGCCTAAAATGAAGTTCGTCGAGTCTAGTTTACAACGCAACAAACCTCTCGTCGATAGGACACTGGAGTAGGGAGTTATCGACGTTACAATTTCAGCTGACGAAGCAGTGGCTAAAAATTTGGACAGTCACGTTTTTTGGGACTGTTTTGGTAAAATTTTAAGGTATGAAATTCTTCTTCTATTGGTGAAAATGTATCCCTTTTACTTGATATTTGATAGATTAATTGATATTATAGTTAGGATAATTATCCATGTCAAAGAAGAAAGGGAAAGAAGACAATGCATGTGAATGAGAGGTCGAAACCGATTTAGAACCTATTCTTGGCGTACGTTGAAATTGAGTAATTGTGTTGGTATGTTATTACTAATTGCATGTGAAAATTTATATGAAACCTTGATGTTTAAAGTTAAAGTTGTTAATTGAAGTTGTTGGAAGATTAATTGGAAAGTAAGGAATTTTGGAAAAGCTTTGAAATTGAAATAGGTGTTGGCCGAAAGGTCGATGAAATTTTTTGAACGTAATAGGGACGTATTACAGGCTGAATTTGGTGTTTAAAATAAGTTACCTATACATGCCTCGAAAGGATTAAAGTGTAGAAAGATGTTAATTTTATATTCTGGAATAAGGTGGATTGTTGGTTTGAATTGGATTGTTGGTTTAAATTGGATTGTTGGTTTGATTGGATTGTAGTTGGAGTTGAATTGTTGGTTGATTTGGATTATTGGAAAATTGTGGATACGCACATAAACAAAGGAAATGCTGCACAATTTTTTTTTGTAGAAATAAGGGAGTCTTTAAGCATATAACTTACATTAGGAATCATAGAATTGATGAGCATGTTGTTCCTTATCATAGGTTGAAATACTAGACGAGGAATACCTTAATACCAAGCTGATTAGTTCGCCTAAGAGGTATGTGAGACTATCCTTTCCTTCTTTGGCATGATTTTATGAAAATCTTTCTTCCTTCCTTTGGCATAATTTTAATGAAAGTACGGCGGACGTACGTGATTCCTTCAATGGCTAGTTTTAATCAAATAATGATTCATGATAAGTTAGTGTCTTGACTTTCCAAAAGATGATATGTGATACGCTAAGCATCTTGATTTTCTAAAAGATGACTTAAATGATATATGATAATGCCTTTTTCTTATTCCATTGAGAGTCAAACGATAATCTAAGTTATATATGGTTGCTCATGATATTCTGCTCGTGCCAAGTGTTATTACTTATTTCATCGAGTCCCTCATTACAGGGACGAGACATGTTATATTGATAATTCCATCGAGTCCCTCATTACAGGGCCGAGACATGTTATATTGATAATTCCATCGAGTCCCTCATTACAGGGCCGAGACATGTTATATTGATAATTCCATCGAGTCCCTCATTACATGGCCGAGACATGTTATATTGATAATTCCATCGAGTCCCTCATTACAGGGCCGAGACATGTTATACATATATACAGATATCATTGAGTCCCTCATTACAGGGCCGAGACACATTATACATACATATATATATATATATACATATATCATCGAGTCCCTCCTGTAGGCGAGACACGTTATCTGATTTGACGCATGTATATGGACATGATGATTTTATGGTAGGCATTCATGGGTTCTGATATGACTCCCATTTTATATATACAATTGACTCTCTATTTTACTTGGTACAGTTATGGCCTCATTTTTAGTATTTCATGTTTTACATACTCAGTACATTATTTAAATCGACCGCTCCTGGGTGCGTTAAATGCCCGCAGGTACAGGTGTTCAGTTTGGTGACCCTCCGATCTAGGTTTATACTCAGCTGTTGGGGAAGCTCCTTGATCCAGAACTTGTCGTTTTGGTACATAATCTCTTTTAGACTTATGCATATTTTGGGCACGACGGGGTCTTGTCCCGTCATATGTCAGTATTACACTCTTAGAGGTCTGTAGACAGTTGTGGGTTGGATGTTTGTACTTTGTTTTGGGTTTGATGTCATTATCTAGTAGCAGCCTTGCCGGCTTGCGTGTTTTGATTTATGCCTTTGTGCGCGTGATGTGGTTGGTGGTAGCCTAGTCGGCTAGCCTATTATGACTGTTATTTTGTTTTTTTGGCAGCCTTGTCGGCTCGCCCGTTTTTAGGGATATGTTGTAAAAGCAGCGTTGTGCTGCCGAAATTTATGTAGACATCTGTATTAAATGGATTAAGAGTGACAAGTCAGTAATGACGTCCAATTAAGACGTTAATCGCGGCCCGTCGGGTCGGGTCGTGACACATCCTAACCCTTCAAAAGGAATAATGGGAGCTCATCCCTCTTCGAATGAACATGAGAGATACAAAATTGAGTGGAGTAAGGGAGAGCCATGTGATAACTCTAGAGTGGAAAAAGAATAGGTTGTGTGGAGTGACGTGAGAAAGTTGTCACAACTTAATTCTAACCTTTCTAACCTTTGTACTTCTTCTAGTTTTCTTGGTTCTTTTATAGGTACTCATGATGATGAGCACTCGAAAGAATCCCAAGTTTCCCTGGGAAGTGAAGTAACCCAAATGTTATACCCCGTAGTTCTGGCCACACGTGTGAGAGCATGCGAAAGGGGGTAAGACTTAAAATTTTCGAAAGATAGGTTGACGGATTCTTCCGGACGGGTTTTAGTCAACTTTGAGGAGGGTTATGACCCGATACATTGAGAGTTCCTAAGTGTTTCAAAGGCCTAGCGCGTAGTTCGTTGAGTCTAGTTTCTAACGCAACCAACCGTTCGTCGATAGGACGTCGGAGTAGAAAGTTATGGGAATTACAAGTTCAGTGCGCAGACGGACAGAAATGCGTTTCAGACAGAAGCGACAGGGCCGCGGCGCCGGATATTCAGAGGGGTCGCTTAAGTTGCAGCGCCACGACGCCGGGAAGCGAGGGCGCGGAAAGTCTGAGAGCGGCGAAGTTTCATTGACTGCGGCCGCAGTGCGGCGGGTTCTGCGAAGTTAAGTGGGGATTTCTGCATTGTTTTGTTTTAAAAGAGGTCATGGGTGGGTTACAAGTGTCCCCCCCATCTGAATTCTTGCATGTCTTAAATTGACCAAGTCTTGAAGACTTGGTCATCTTTCAAATCCCTCTCTCTCTCTAAGCTAAAAGCTCTCACTTCTCTCTAAAATTTCAAGAGGAATTCATAGCCTAAGGAAAATCTGAAAAGTTAAGGACAAGAAGGAAGCTTGTGGCTAGCTTGTAGGAGTTATTGTGGTGGTGTTCTTGTAAAGGAGGCTAGCAAAGTTGTTGGAATAATTTTGGCTAAAGCTTTAAGGTAACATTTCTTCTCTTGTGGTTAGTTATTAATGTTGCATGTGAAGAAGAAGGAATTTGTAGTAGTAAATAATGCTCTTAGAGTCATTGCATGTAAGAAATGTGGTTTGGGTATGAAGAGTTTGGTTAGGAAGATATTATGAGCATGTTGTAGCCTAAGAACTACTTTAAATTGTTAAGTGAATGGTTGTACCTTATGGGGCAGAATTTTACACACCCAAGTTTAGGTGTGTGATGCGCGAAAAGATGCACACACTTTAACGTAAGTGCACGTTATCGTGACAAGTAATATAGTCTTAGTAAGACCGAATATCGTCCACAAGGATTAGGGTTCAAGTACCAACTCTCTGTCTTTTGGTATCTATTTGGTAAATTGAAGTTTGATTTTGTTGTTTATAACTAAGAATTATAAAGACTAATTTATCTAATGAGTTTACTTCAGATGTGATGGGAATATGGATTCCATGTCAAACTGAAATAAAAGAAAAGAAAAAGGAAAAGAAAGTACTAAATTATGGTCTCCAATCTCCAAGCAAGAAATCTTGAGTTGTGCAAGAAGGGGAACCCTTAAAATCTGCCTAGGGTTCTCCTTTTATAGGCTGAAAACCGCCCTTAACTTTTCCCTGCAGGCCTGGCCCAAAAATCGGCAAAACCTCGATTTTCGCGTCGGCAGCCGGCCGGAACTCTGTGCCGGGTGAATTAGCGCGCGGCCAGTTCTCTTTGTCTTAGGGCGCCGCGGTGCTGAAACTTCTGTAGCCTCTCTGGTGTTTGGGCGCCGCGGCCCTGCACCTGTTGACATGAGGCGCCGCGGCGCTGGGTCTTCTGCAGCCTCTCTGGATGTTGGGCGCCGCAGCCCTGCTTCTGACTGCAGGAGGCGCCGCGGAGCTGGCCTGGATTTTCGCCTCGTTTGCCACTTTCTCTGTTTTTCATCTCTGGAACTTCCACTTTTGCCCTTTTTTAGCTCCTTTTCCGCCATTTGGCCATTTTAGCCACTTTGACTCAAAAGAAAGAAAAACTATCCTAATACGACACTTATTTGTACAAAAAGGGACAAAAGACTAACTAAAACTGACTCAAAAAGTGTATATAAAATACACCGATCAAATACCCCCAAACTTAACATTTGCTCGCCCTCGAGCAAAGATAGAAAGAAAGAAATAAAAGACTCAAAGAAACGAAAATAAAAGACTTACTGACGTTGATCACTTTTGCTGCATTAGTGTTATCTAGAAAAACATGAAGGTTAGCAGAATAATATGCAGGAATATATAGCATGAAATTTCAGCACACTAAACACATTAAGCTAGATATTTCGCAAACTCATATTTATCATACTTAATGGAAGTCAATATACTAAATCATGTTTGTAAATTCAAAAATCCTATGGTATTTTTACTTGCTATTCTCCACTAATCCTGGATATGCATAAAAGAGATCTTCAGGACTTTAAGGGTTGTAATGTAGGCTTAGGTATAGGTAGGTAAAAATAGGCATTTTAGGCTCATTCTGTGTACCATAAGCTCTTTAGCTTTTCAGTATTTCCCTTTTCTTTTTGTTCTTTCCTTCACTTCGATTCTATCTTTTCCCTCTTTTGTTTTGGGAGAGTGAAATGTATAATAATGACAGGCACCCCCAAACTTAGGCTTTTGCCTATTTCTTATTACTTTTTTATTGGGGTGCAACAAGCTCATTCACTCTTTTTGTCTCTTTTTTAACACAATTTATTCCACTACTTCACATTTTTACTTATGACACAATTTTTGGGAATATAGGGTGTCAAAGAAGAAGTTTCAATGTTTAGGCTCAATGGAGCTGACTAGGGATACTTTTAAAGTCCGGGATAGAAAAGAATGGTAAGAATTGGCTATCAAAGAAATGTCTGAGTCATCTCCCTAACATGCATATCCTAACTATTTCGCCTCAAATAGCAAGCAATCATAACATATAGGTTTTCATTATTTAGCATGCACAATTTTAAGCAAGAAACTCCAAATAGACAGATTTTGTGAGTTTTTGGCATATCTAACCTAAGTGTTTAGATAGTTGCTTTTATTCCATTACATTATTCCACCTTACTTCACTAGGTGTTTCTAGTAACTACAGCATACATGATCTTTGACAGGCAATTATGACTCAAAAAGAAAAAAAAATTGGTGACTCAAAAATATATATAAAACAATCAAAAAGACTTAAATAAAACATAACATGACACAAATAAAACAAGACACAAATAAAACACCCCCAAACTTAAATCACACATTGTCCCCAATGTGTGTAGACTCAAAGACAATAAAAGAAAATAAGACACTTACAGACTTTGGCTAAAATGGTGGTGGTGGCGGTGGATAATGCATCGACCATTGGTTGAACAGGGAACTCATCTCGTCAAACTGCTGGTGCAACTGTTGATGCTCCTGCCTCAATTCTTGTTGCCCTTGTCGCAACTCATGTTGTCCCTGTTTCAACTCATTTTGTCCTTGTATCATTGTGTCGAAATGTTGCATCATCATTCTCTGGTTCTGGAGCACTTGCTCCATCATAGGCACTGGAGGTTCTGCTTCTGTGGTTGGCTGGTGGCTAGGCCCTGCCGCATATTGAGCCCCTATTTCAGGCTCATCTTCGTTCGTTGTGGCCTCTGCTGCTGCTGGTTGTGCTCTTCTTCTGGCTGCTGGGGGGGCTTGGGTCTGGGAAAGAGTGCACTATCCCATAGGACACAAGCAGTTGGTTTCTCTCATGAGTATCAGTGGGTAGGGTTGGGACCGCATTCATGTTGCATAAATTCGTGATAAGTGAGCCATGTCCCAATCCACCTGTTGTCACCAACCTGCTAATCTCTTCAATGCTCTGTACTATCTCCTTCCCCACATCAATCGTCATTCCCCTCATAATTCCATATATCAGCTTAATCCTATCTTCTGGCACTCTGGTGAAGTGCGTGGATGGAATCATGCGCACCTTTAAATATAGCCAACCTCGTCGCTTTGTTGAATTGGCGGTTTGCCGGTGCTCTTGATCCATTTCTTCCAATATCAAATGCAGCCCGGGGTAGCTTCGTGTCGACGGCATTCCAAAGAGATATTGTTGGTGCTCTAGACCATGTTCTAAAATGGTTCCAATCACTACTTTTTCAACATCAACCGCCTTTAGATCTCAGATTTATCGCTGCGTCACGCCGGCATATATCTTCCCCTCACAAAGCATCCCCTTTCCACCCTCTCCGGAAAGTTAGCATATAATCCACGCACCATTGTTGTGTTCACTGGTGCTATCTTCTACGGATTTACAAATCTCCTCCACCCCCTCAACTTAATCATTGCCCGAATGGGCTCATAAACATCCTCTTCCCCAAACGACTCCCTCTGATAGTCCATTCCCCTTTCAGGGATTAAGGGTCTGGTATCAAGCTTTTTGTATCTTTGGAAGGCTTGGTAGCTCACAAACCTAGTATCATCGTATTGCGGGGCTGGGGTGGATGTGGAGGCTCTTTTCTTTCTGGTGGCCATGGTTAAAACAGTTTCTGCAGCTTACAACTTAGTGGCACAAATGTTTCCCAACACAATCAACAATTAGCAGCTAAACACAACACCCCCAAACTTCAACTCTACTATCCAATACCCACACCCTCCTTGTTACTCCTTCTTCAAACGTCACAATCAATTTTTCAGCACCCAAACTACTTCACAATGCAACACTTCTCCAAACTACTACCTCCTTTGACTAATAACAACTTTCAAGAAAGGGTGAAGATTACCTTTTTGATGGTTTTCTCCACGATGTTCTTGCTTCTATTGGTGATTTGAGGCTATGGAATGGAGCTTTGTTGGTTGAGATAGTTAAGGGTTTTAGGAATTTAAGAGTTTTGGTTGTGGTTGGGTTTGATTTGTGGTGGATTTGTGGGTAATTTGTGGATTTTCGTGGGTTTTGTGAGAAGAAGGGTTAGGTTTTGGTTTTTGAATTTGGGGAAAATCTGATTTCTGGGCGTTTTTAAGTTTCTGGATTTCGCCGCGCTGGCCGCTTTTGGCGCCGTGGCTGATGTCTACTCGCACTCGGGATTTTCTGCGCGGCCACATTCTGAGCCATGCGCTTAGACTTGGCATTTTTCTGGATTTTTGGCGCCGCGGCCCTTCAGGCGCGCGCGCTTCAGCGCCTCTTGATTCTTTTCGCGCATGGTTTGCTCTGGCGTGGCGCTAACCCATTTTTCTGGAAATCCTGGCTTTTCTTCAGTTTTTCGCCCTTCGATTTATTGGCCTGTACCTGTCAATCACAACACAAACACTAGAACCCAAGACCGTGAGACTGTTCTAGACAAAATAAAATAAACTAAAGACAGAAATTAAAATAACATAATTGAAAACGTTGGGTTGCCTCCCAACAAGCGATGTCTTTAACGTCTTTTAGCCGGACGCAATTATCCTTTACGAGTTCTCATTGGATCCTTCTGCGAACTGCTCGCAATCCGCAGGGTTATTGTTACAGATCTCACTTCAACTACAACAATTGCTTCAAACAAGGGCCTCAAATATCCAATTATCCCCCAAGTACACAAGACATGCTTGTCCTTTAGGCTTTCTATAATGTAGGAATCCGTGAACTTCTCTACATCTGTCAACTCTAGGGGGTACCCTTGATGGTGCGGACTTCCTAATTGGGGATCAGCAGT
This sequence comes from Przewalskia tangutica, assembly GCA_029844215.1. NCBI lineage: Eukaryota > Viridiplantae > Streptophyta > Magnoliopsida > Solanales > Solanaceae > Przewalskia > Przewalskia tangutica. Next base: position 116,312,305 of record CM056718.1, read on the forward strand.
GATAGCTGGTGGTGTTTCTTCTGCAATAGGTGCAAGAAAAAGAATTTCCACAGAATCCAAGAAGGTGAATAATTGGATTTCTGCAATCTTTTCTTTCTCTACACCAACTATCTCACCAGATTCCTCAATAGTTGGGTGTGGTTCAGGCTCCTCAATTTGTTGTTCACTGTTCAAAATGACTGCGAGTTCTCCTATTTGCAGTTCCAGCTTCTTCATGGCCAATCTCGTTTCGTCCATGAACTGAGCTTGATACTTAGCGAAACTAAGTATGGCTTCTCGCAATTCCTCCCTCTCTTCCTCTATGGTTGGAGCTCGATCATATTGACAGTAGAAATCCATGTCTAAAGGATTCCTGAGATGAATCAAAACCAACAGCGAATCACGACACACTTGTTTTCACACAATAAATACATAAAACGAAAAAAAAAAACCAAATTAGAAATTAAAAATAGATAAATTTGATATTGAACTATGCCTAATCCCCGGCAACGGCGCCAAAAACTTGATGCGCGAAAAGATGCACACACTTTAACGCAAGTGCACGTTATCGTGACAAGTAATATAGTCTTAGTAAGACCGAATATCGTCCACAAGGATTAGGGTTCAAGTACCAACTATCTATCTTTTGGTATATATTTGGTAAATTGATGTTTGATTTTGTTGTTTATAACTAAGAATTATAAAGACTAATTTATCTAATGAGTTTACTTCAGATGTGATGGGAATAGGGCTTCCATGTAAAACTGAAATAAAAGAAAAGAAAAAGGAAAAGAAAGTACTAAATTATGGTCTCCAATCTCCAAGCAAGAAATCTTGATTTGTGCAAGAAGGGGAACCCTTAAAATCTGTCTAGGGTTCTCCTTTTATAAGCTGAAAACCGCCCTTAACTTTTCCCTGCAGGCCTGGCCCAAAAAATCATCAAAACCCTGATTTTTCCCGCGTCGGCGCCAGCCCACGCTTGGCGCGCGGCCGAACTGGTGCCGGGTGAATTGGCGCGGCCAGTTCTCTGGCATGCAGCGCGTGGCCCAAACTCTGTAACCTCTTCGGTGTTTGGGCGCGCGTGCACTGCTGTTGACATGAGGCGCCGCGACGCTGGCCTGGGTTTTCGCCTCGTTCGCCACTTTCTCTGTTTTTCAGCTCTGGAACTTCCACTTTTGCCCTTTTTTAGCTCCTTTTCCGCCATTTGGCCATTTTAGCCACTTTGACTCAAAAGAAAGAAAAACTATCCTAATACGACACTTATTTGTACAAAAAGGGACAAAAGACTAACTAAAACTGACTCAAAAAGTGTATATAAAATACACCGATCAGTGTGTAATCCCCTTTGAAATGTTTGGATTGTTGAGCCTTAAATGTGGCATTTGGATGTTGAATTCGGCCTTGAGAAAGGTGGCAAAGTATGTAGAAACAAAGGAAATGCTGCCCAATTTTCCATAGAATTTAGTGGCTTTGAACTTAGATTATTTCTACATTGAAATTAGAGGTTAATAAATGTATCATGGTTATTATAGGTTGACATATTACTTGCGGTAGTTTGGGCTTAGCAAGTGGATTGACCAAAGAGGTATGTGAAGCTTTCCTATCTCTTGAGCATGAGTAGTTGTATCTATGTAGTACGGTAGACGTACAAGATTTGGTATTCTTACTTGTTTTAAGTATATAAAGACTTGTTTTGTTTTAAGAAGTATAAGTCCCTTGGTTAGGGGAAAAAGTATAATTTTACTAAAGTATAGGGTTAATATAACAACTTTATGGGAAGTTGGTTTATTAGCTTTATAAAAAGTTAATAAGAAGAGATTTACTCTAAGTAAGATAAGTAAGGACAAATGACTTGATTTACGAAAGGCAAATTGATTTTAAGGCATCAATTGCCCAAAGGTTTTATATGAAAAAGAGTCATTTTTAAAGAATATAAGTATGTGGTACTTTGGGTTAAATTCCCGGATTTTCTTTTATTAAGAATATTAGTGCCTTAAGTAAACTAAAATGAGAGAGTATATGAACAAGACTAATAATAAGTTATAAGCTTTCTTAACTTAATTATGATTATGATATGATGACCGATTGAGCCAGGGTAAGAGTATAAATGAGGGGCAAGCCCCAAGATCGCTATACCACCTTCTCCAGGGTAAGAGTATGAATGAGGGGCCAGCCCCAATATCGTCATACCACCTTCTTCAGGGTAAGAGTATATCTGAGGGGTACATCCCCAAGATCGTTATACCACATTCTTCAGGGTAAGAGTATATCTGAGGGGAACATCCCCAAGGTCGTTAAACCACCTGCTTCAGGGTAAGAGTATATCTGAGGGGTAAATCCCCAAGATCGTTATACCACTTGTTCCGTGGATTTGCTACCCACGATGCGAGGAATACCTCATGCGAGTCCTATGGGCTTATGCGGGTGAAATAGTCCCATGAGGCGGGTCTGACTATCACGAGGAATACCTCACGCGGGTCCACAAGACCCGTGCGGGTGAGATAGTCGGGAGTAGGATTGCTTATTGATACTACGGCGAGGTACCTGCTTTGATCGTGAGCCTCTATTTTTATGCAGATTATATATATGTACTTGTTACTCTCATTGTTAGTAAGGCCACGATTATCGTATTTTGATTGTCTTTCATGACTCCAGCTTACTTTCAAATTTATGATATTATTACGATTTTCGGTTTACATACTTGGTACATATTGTGTCGCGACCCCTTCCTGGGCTGCGTTCATGCCGCGGTAAGGGTAGCGGTGGTGGATCCTCGTTCTTAGGATCACCGCTCGGTGTCGAAGCCGTTCCTCGGAAGCTTATTTTTGTTGGTACGGATTTTCCACGATGCTATAGGTATTGTGTACATTCGGGGTATGGCGGCCCGCCACGCGATTGTTATCCTTAAGTGCGTGGTCACGTATGTGTTTTGGGCTGTAAGAACAAGTTGTACTGCTATACTTTTGATTAAGTATGTTTTTATGGAAGGCAGCCTTATCGACTGGCCAGTGATGTCTACTTTTTATAAGTTATGTGTTATGTATGTTCCGCTGCTATTCTCTGATGTATACTGACGGTACCGGTAGGTACGATCAGCGCCACAGGGTCGGTCGTGACAAAAGTGGTATCGCGCGCTTAGTCCTCGGAAAGTGTCTACAGACCGTGTCTAGTAGAGTCTTGATTATCGGTGTGTCGTGCACCACATCTATAATCAGGAGGCTGCAGGACATTTAGGATTGGTTTCCATTCTTTCACTCTAAGATCGTGCAATAGAGCTGAGTTATAGGTTGAACCTCTCGATGTTTTCCTTTATGTATCATTTATGCCTCGCAAGGCAACCGCGCCCGAGAAGGGCAAGGCGGTGAGAGTCTGCTAGTGGGGCTGGCGGTCACGAGGCACAGCCCGGGCTTTACGAAGATGGTGTTTACGGCGGCGAGTTCCACGACGCCGCCTCAGCAGTCGAGGCGTGAGCGGCTCGAGACCGCGATGCACGAGCCTCCAAATCCCACGCGGTGAGTATAGAGATTACGAGGAACAGATCCGCTTATTGACCAAAGATAGTGGCGGCGGCCAGCGAGCAGCGACCAACCCAGAGCTACAAGCTTCTGATTCGGGATTTCCTAGGTTGTCATCCACCCGCGTTCTATGGTTTGAGATTCGAGGAGGACCCGCAGGAGTTTGTGCGGCAGTTAAAGCGGACCATGCAGGTGCTTAGGGCCTCGGACACTGAGTCCGTTATACTAGCTTCTTATCGGTTACGCGATATTGCGTTAAACTGGTTTGAGTCATGGGTGTTGTCGAGAGGTGAGGATGCTCTTCCAGCTGTTTGGGAGGAGTTCACAGAGGCTTTCCTGGATCACTTCTTACCTCTCGAGATGAGGAGAGCCCGCGTAGATAGGTTCTTGACCTTGAGGCAGGACGGGAGGACTATCAGAGAGTACAGCCTGGAGTTTGACTCCTTGGCCAGGTATGCGCACACCATTGTAGCTGACATGGCAGACAGGGTTCATCGATATGTGATGGGGTTAGACCGTCATATGATTACTGCATGCTTGGGGGTGGCTCTTCAGCCAGGGATGGATATTGCCAGGATGCAGGCGTATGCGTAGGGATTGAGAGGCGAGCGAGATCGGCTAGATTTAGGCCACCTAAGAGGCGTGACAGCGAGATCTCGTGGCGATTTTGGCGGGCAACCTCGGCAGACTAGGTCACATTTCGGCCCGGCCAGAGTGCTCCTTCTCGATTTCTGGCGCGAGGTCCGATCGGGTTATTGAGGCGGTCGGGCTCCAGACTTGAGGTTTCAGGAGGCGGCCGTCACCAATCGAGACCACCTACATCTCGGTGCGTTCGATGCGGTAGGTCTCATCCGGGCGAGTGCCGTATGGGTTCGGGAGCGTGTTACTCTTGTGGCCAGCAGGGCCATCAGAAGAGGGATTGTCCGTCCTTAGGCGGCGGGAGTGTTATGGTTCAGCCAACAGGGTCAGTTGCTGGATCTTCGTCTTCGGTGGTCAGACGCCCCGGAGGGCAGGGTACTTACGGGCCAGCAGGCCGCGGCAGAGGTCGTGGTAGGGGTCCCAGTTCTAGCGGTCCTCAGAACCGCATCTATGCTATGTCCAGCCGTCAGGACCAGGAGGCGTCACCAGATGTCGTCACAGGTACATTATTGGTTTCTTGTTGTGGTGTATATGCTTTGATAGATCCAGGTTCTACCTTGTCCTATATATCTCCCCATATTGCTGATAGAATAGGGATAGAGCCCGAGTCCATAAGACCTTTTGAGGTGGCTACGCCAGTAGGTGATTCGGTGGTAGCCGAGCGGATATATAGAGCTTGCCCAGTGACTGTAGACAGTCGTCAGACTCTAGCCGACTTGATAGAGTTGGATATGACGGACTTTGATGTGATTATGGGTATGGATTGGCTAGCGTCTTGCTATGCCAATGTAGACTGTAGAGAGAGATTAGTTCGGTTCCAGTTTCCTGGTGAGCCGGTTATCGAGTGGAAGGGGAATACTGCATCGCCGAGGGGTAGATTTATTTCTTCCCTCAAGGCTAGGAAGATGGTGCGGAAAGGGTATATCTATCATATGGTTTGGGTATTCGATACTGAGGCTTAGATACCGAACCTTCATTCAGTTCCGATCGTTAGAGAGTTTCCAGATGTGTTCCCAGACGAGCTTCCGGGTATCCCTCCTGAGAGGGAAGTTGAGTTTTGCATTGAATTGGCACCAGACACTCGACCGATATCTATTCCGCCATACAGGATGGCACCTGCCGAGTTGAAGGAATTGAAAGACCAGCTGAAGGACTTGCTGGAGAAGGGCTTTATCAGGCCAAGTGTTTCCCCCTGGGGAGCGCCAGTGTTATTTGTAAAGAAGAAGGATGGGACGCTGCGTATGTGTATTGATTACAGGCAGCTGAACAAGGTAACTATCAAGAACAGATATCCCCTCCCCAGGATTGACGATTTGTTTGACGGTTGCGAGTGCAAGGTGTTTTTCAAGATAGACCTACGATGCAGTTATCATCAGTGCGAGTTAGAGAGCAGATATCCCAAAGCGCATTCGGGACCGGTATGGAACCATGAGTTCGGTGATGTCTTTCGGGTTGACCAACGCCCCAGCAGTATTCATGGATTTGATGAACAGGGTGTTCAAGCCATTCTTGGATATGTTCGTTATAGTTTTCATTGATGATATCTTGGTTTATTCGCGCACATAGCAGGAGCATACATACCATTTGAGGACGGTATTGGGAGTCCTCCGAGACCGGCAGTTGTATGCCAATTTCTCGAAGTGTGAGTTCTGGTTAGCGTCAGTGGCTTTCTTAGGACATGTTATCGGGGCCGATGGTATTCGGGTTGATACAGCGAAGATTGAGGCAGTCAAGACTTGGCCTGCACCACTACGACGGAGTGCGCGACTTTGGGCCTTGCGGGTTATTATCGGAGGTTTGTGGAGCGCTTGCTTCCATATCAAGACCTTTGACTAAGTGACTCGAGAAAGAAGCTATGTTCGGTGGACGGATGCTTGTGAGAGAATTTCCGATTCATCAAGGAGAAATTGACGATCGCCCGATTCTTTACTCTTCCGCAGGTTTAGATGGATATGTGGTTTATTGTGACGCGTCAGGTGTCGGGCTTGGATGCATGCTGATGCAGCACGGCAAGGTTATAGCTTACGCATCTCGACAGCTTAGGAAGCATGAGAAGAACTATCTAACACATGACTTGGAGCTGGCAGCAGTGATTCATGTGTCACGACCCATTCCCGGGCCCGTGACTGGTGCCTTACCCGGACACCCAAGTAGCCAAACATCAGAGTAACCAGCAGAAATATAACCAAGACATGAAACAATAAAAGTAAGAATAGTCTATCCAAGGAAAAGTTGTCTTTCGGCATATATATATATCATTACCCAATGGTGAACAGTTACAATCCCAAAATGCGACAGGACTACAGACCTCTAAGGAAATGTAAACACTATGGCGGACAGGGGCCGTCATACCTGAATGTACAAAATATCTACGACACCGGGAGAACCATACAAAAGTCGAGCCTACTGAGAAATGGAGCTCGACACTGAGTAAAGATCCTAAGGCGAGGATCCGCTACCTGCTTCCCTTTACCTGCGGCATGAACGCAGCCCCCCGAAGGAGGTCAGTACAACAAGTACCAAGTATGTGAAACTGTAAAGTACAGATATATATACATATATAAAACCTTAACATTTTCAAAACCAATTCACAAGTATGTATGAAAACAACCGAGTTAACTGCATATAGTGCCACATTACGAACAAGAGCAATAATATGTATACTGTAACAGGTCTTTTCTAGGCCGCGAATGATCGAAGCAAGGCCAATCGCCCATAGTATCATTATGCATGCCTAATCCCGGACTCCGCGATCGCGCAGCCACCTAGGCGCATGAGGTATTCCTCGCCGAGGGTAGCTACTCTCAGATCGTCCCCGACTCTCGCGATCCGCATGGCCACATCGCATGAGGTATTCCTCGCACACTAACACGGAACTCGTAGCTCGCATAGGTCCCCTGGACCCGCATGAGGCATCCCTCGCATCGGGGGGCAGCTTAACCCCCGGTATAACATGTCAAGAGGTGAGTGGTACAATACTAACATAACGGCTTATCGTTAAACAACATAAGCACAATAAGAATAACCTCTTTATACAATCATCACAAGAATCGAACACAACGACTAATCGTTGAACAATATAAGCAAAACAAGAATAACCTTCTTACATAAGCGTCACAAGATACTAACATACGTAGTATCATAATATGCCTATCAAACCAACTTACCATACCTTCAGACAATATTTCAAGCATTTGATAAACAAATAGTAAAAATTGTTTTCTTATCTTTCTTAAGTCGTTATACCTAACTTCCCATAAAGCTAGTATAACACTTAAGCTTTTTATAAAAACCAAGTATTACTTTTCTTCCAAAAATGATTCATATTTCTTTTGAAATATTCAAGATTCTTATTAATTAGAACTCAAGTTCAAAGACATTAAAGTGAAGCCAAGTTTAGTTTAATACACGTACGTCTACCGTACTATATATATATTTCGAAAATATCATGCTCAAAGGGATAGGAAGAATCACATACCTCCTCGGCTAAACCCACTTGCCAAGTCGGATATGTCGCGTGCAGAGTGTCAACCTATAATAGTCAAAACACAACTATTAACTTCTAGTTTTTCGTGGGATTCTTCCAAGTAAGGTTTCTCTTAGTCTACGGAAAATTGGGCAGCACTTCCCCCGTTTTTACTCAATTCCATATTTTTAACAAAGTCCGACAACAGTAACCAACGTGCCATAAATAAGACGCAATAATTCCGATAGGTAAGGAAGGGGATAACACGCCCAAACGGAACGTGATTAACAATCTCTCCTTCATAAATATAATAAGTAAAGAAGGGGATTACACGCCCAAACGGTAACGCGGTTTACTATCTCGCCTTCATAACAACAATAAGAAAAAGAAGGGGATTACATGCCCAGACGGTAACGCGGTTTACTATCTCGCCTTCAATTTATATTCCAATCATTATATAAGTTATAGTCCATAAGATACTTCCAATATTTGTATAATATCCATATATACATAATGATCAAATTCACAAAGAGTTTAAGGCTCATTACCTCAATACTAGCCCAACAATATACAAGATTTTAAAGTCGTTCCAAGGCAAGTCTTAGCTCCAAACCTTTGTGCTTTAGCTCCAATTTCTTGTGTTCCAACTCACCATAGTTTACCCTTAGAAGTTCCAACCAACTTCTATTCAAGAATGGACTCCAAAAGGTGAAGAACACTTAGTCTTCAAAACTGTCCAGTTTCGGTTTTGGTGGTGTTTTAGAGGCTATGGGTGTGAAAATCTTATCTAACTCTTGGTTGGTGATCTTCCTAACATACTAAGGAAGAACACTTATAAGTTTAAGAGTTTTTGGACAACTTTTGGTAGGGGAGGGGGCTGTTTAGACGAGAGCAAGCTAGAGAAGAGGGAGAGGAAAATATTTTCCAAGACTTGTAATGTTTAAGTGTGGATGATTTCATCTACTTAGGGGGTTTATATAGCACAACCAAGAGATGAGATTAACACAAGTGTAAGGTAGAGATTAATTGTGTAAGAGCCTTCCCACACTTGTCTTACAAAAGTTAGGCAAGTCTTGACTAAGAAAGACTTGCCTACAACTCCAATTTCGTCCAACATCATGCCAAATAGGCAAGACTTGTTGGCCACTTGTCTTGCCAACTTGTCCACCCATTTTCGTCCACTTGGCCCAATTCATGGGTGACACATGTCGCCTTCCTATTGGCCCAAAATATTTTATCTTTCGGAAAAATTCCATAGTCGTAAAAATATTGAAAACGTAAATTTTCTTCACAAGGTTCGAAATAACTTTCGTCGGAAAACAATTCTATCATTCTTACCCTAATTAGGGCATATACATTCGTACGTACGTCCTTACATACGTACTCCGGAACCACGGGGCATAACATTCTCCCCCCTTAGAAACATTCGTCTCGAATGTTCCTTCTAGATTCAACAACTTAAATACGACATAGTCCCCCATAATTCGAACAATTTACAAAATGCCACATATGGCCATAACAGAATGCCTAAGTACATATGACAATTTAAATTAACCGGTATTAAAGTGAGTTACCTCGAGGTGTGGGGAATAGGTGGGGATACTTCTGCCTCATGTCCTCCTCTGCTTCCCATGTCATCTCCTCTCTGTTTTCATTCCGCCATAAGACTTTGACGGAAGCTACATCCTTTGTCCGCAGTCGCCTAACCTGATGATCAAGTATCGCTATGGGAATCTCCTCATACGATAACTCCTCTGTCACCTGGACATCATCAACCGGGTGCACTCTAGACGGATCTCCGATACATCTCCTCAGCATAGAAACATGAAAAACTGGATGTACTGCCTCCAGATCGGACGGCAGATCCAACTCATAGGCAACCTTGCCTACTCTACGGACAATCTGATAAGGCCCAATGTACCTTGGGCTGAGCTTCCCTTTCTTGCCAAACCTCATCACACCCTTCATGGGTGATACCTTCAGAAAAACCCAATCAGCAACCTCAAACTCCAAATGTCGACGTCGATGATCTGCATACGACTTACCATGCGACTCGGTATCGATAACCGCTCTGGATAAGCTTCACCTTATCCATCGCTGTGAACCAAGTCTGGACCGACTAACTGTACCTGACCCACCTCAAACCAGCCTATCGGTGACCTGCACTTCCTCCCATATAAGGCCTCATAAGGCGCCATCTGGATACTGGAGTGGTAGCTGTTGTTATACGCAAACTCTACCAGCGGCAAATGATCCTCCCAGCTACCTCTGAAGTCAATAACACAGGCTCGCAGCATATCCTCAAGTGTCTGGATAGTACGCTCTGCCTGTCCGTCGGTCTGGGGATGGAATGCGATCGAGGCTCGCATCCCTAATCCCTTCTGGAAAGACCTCCAGAAGTTGGCCGTAAACTGGGCTCCTCGGTCGGATATGATAGATATAGGGACCCCATGTAGTCTCACGATCTCCCGGATTTAAAGTCTGGCGTAATCCTCAGCCGAAAAAGTCGTCCTGACGGGAAGAAAGTGGGCTGATTTCGTCAGCCTGTCGACGATAACCCAGATAGAATCATGCTTCCTCTGAGTGCGAGGTAATCCTGTAATGAAGTCCATGTTGATCACCTCCCACTTCCATGTCGGAATCTCTATAGCCTGCAACAACCCACCAGGCCTCTGGTGCTCTACCTTGACCTGCTGACAACTTGGGCACTGAGCAACAAATTCTGCAACGTCTTTCTTCAGGCCGTCCCACCAATACATAGATCTGAGGTCATGGTACATCTTTGTCGACCCCGGATGGATAGAGTAACGCGCGCTGTGTGCTTCCCCTAGAACCTGCTGTCGAAGTCCTGCAATATCTGGAACACACAACCTGCCCTCAAACCTTAGCACCCCATCAGGTGCTACCTCAAAAGGACCCTTCCCCTCACGAAGAGCCGTATCACGATACCGTGTCATAACCGGATCCTCATACTGTCGTCTCTTCACCTCCTCGATGATGAACGACTCGGCAACCTCTCGAACCCGAACTCTGCTATCATCAGAATCAATCAATCGGACTCCAAGGCTCGCTAGCCGATGTAACTCGCGGACCATGCCCCTCCTATCTGGCTGAACATCTGACAGACTACCCATCGACCTACGACTAAGGGCATCTGCCACTACATTGGCCTTTCCCGGGTGGTATAAAATATCGACATCATAATCCTTGAGTAGCTCTAACCACCGTCTCTGTCGCAAGTTCAGCTCCCTCTGGCTGAAGATATACTGGAGGCTCTTGTGGTTGGTGTAAATGTCCACGTGAACTCCATACAAATAATGTCTCCAGATTTTCAAGGCGTGAATTACTGCTGCCAACTCTAAGTCATGTGTGGGGTAGTTCTTCTCATGCTTCTTGAGCTGTCGAGATGCGTAAGCTATAACCTTGCCCTGCTGCATCAACACACATCCAAGCCCGATGCCCGACGCATCACAATAAATCGCATAGCCGTCTGGCCCCTCTGGAAGAGTAAGAACTGGGGCGGTCGTCAACTTCTCCTTTAGTAACTGAAAACCCTTCTCGCAAGCATCCGTCCACTGAAACTTAGCTGCCTTCTGAGTCAGCTTGGTCATAGGTGCTGAAATAGAAGCAAACTTCTCCACAAACCTTCGGTAGTAACCCGCAAGGCCTAAAAAGCTGCGCACCTCCGTCGGGGTAGTAGGTCTAGGCCAACTCTTGACTGCCTCGATCTTTGCCGTATCTACCCGAATACCATCGGTCCCTACAATGTGTCCTAAGAACGCCACCGAAGCTAACCAAAACTCACATTTTGAAAACTTGGCGTATAACTGCTGGTCCCGGAGGACTCTCAGCACTGTCCTCAAATGCTCTGCATGGTCCTGCTCCGAGCGAGAATAAATCAAGATGTCATCAATGAATACTATGACGAACGTATCCAAAAATGGTTTGAACACTCGGTTCATCAAATCCATGAATACCGCTGGAGCATTGGTCAAGCCGAAAGACATGACCCTAAACTCATAGTGCGTCACGAGTCGGAGCGCGATCCTAGGGATATCCGACTCACAACTCGCACTTTGATGGTAACCGGATCGTAGGTCTATCTTAGAGAAACATCTCGCGCCTGAAGGTCGAACAAGTCATCGATCCTAGGAAGGGTATCTGTTCTTAATAGTCACCTTGTTCACTTTGTAATCAACGCATACTGCAGCGTCCATCCTTTTTCTTCACGAACAATCTGCGCTCCCTGAGGAGAAACACTAGGCCTAATGAAGCCTTTCTCAAAGAAATCGCTCGGTGGTCCTTGATTCTCTCAACTCGGCAGGTGTCATTCGGTATGGCGGAATGGATATAGGCCGAGTATCAGGAAGAATATCAATGTAAAACTCTATCTCCCTCTCCGGAGGGATGCCCGGGAGGTCGTCTGGGAACATATCTGGAAACTCTCGACTCCGAAGCGGACTATAGTGCAGTGTCGCCGCCTCCGTATCAAATACCCGGACGAGATGGTAGATATACCCCTTCTGAACCATCTTCCTGGCCTTAAGGTAGGAAATAAACTTACCCCTCGGCGATAAAGTGTTCCCCTCCCACTCGATAACCGGCTCCCCCGGAAACTGGAACCGTACCAATCGTCTCCTGCAGTCTACATTGGCGTAGCAAGAAGCTAACCAATCCATACCCATGATCACATCAAAATCAGTCACATCCAACTCTATCAAGTCGGCTAGGGTCTGACGACTGCATATAGTCACTGGGCAAGCCCTATATACCCCTCGGCTACTCAAGATCCCCACAGGCGTAGCTACCACAAAAGGGTCTATGGACTCAGGCTCTATCCCTATCCTACTAGCAATAAGGGGAGATATATAGGACAAGGTAGAACCTGGATCTATCAAGGCATATACGTCGCAACACGAAACTGATAAAGTACCTGTGATGACATCCGGCGACGCCTCCTGGTCCTGGCGGCTGGACATGGCATAAATGCGGTTCTGAGGACCGCTGGAACTAGCACCCCTGCCACGACCTCTGTCACGACCTGCTGGCCCATGAGAACCCTGCCCTCCGGGACGAGTAACTGTAGGAGATGAAGACCCGGCAAAAGACCTTGTAGGCTGAACTCTACTATCTGCGCCGCCCTTAGTCGGACAGTCTCTCGCAAAGTGACCCTGCTGGCCGCAAGTGAAACAAACTCCCGCAGCAGTACCACATTTCCCGAAATGGGATCTTCCACATCGAACACACTGAGAAGAAGGTGGTCTCGATTGGTTAGCACCTTTGCTACCCTGGAAGTCTGAAGTCCTGGGGCCCTGACCTGCCCCTGAATACCCTGTCGGTCCTGAAGATGGTATAGGAGTGCTCTGAGCTGGCTGAGGTGCAAATCTACTCCGCTGCTGGGGTCGTCCACCTCGAGAACTACCAAAGGATCCTGTCGTCCTGGCCTTTTTCTGCTGATATCTGTCAACCCGTCGGCCTCTACGCTCCTCACACCCAAGTGCATGAGCCTGCATGCGGGCAATGTCCATGCCCGGCTGAAGAGCTACACCTGAGCAAGACTCCGCCAAGTAGTCATCAAGCCTTGTGATGTAGCGGTGCACTCGGTCCTCCATATCTGTTACTAACGCGGGAACATACCGAGCCAACGAGTCGAACTCCACGTTGTACTCGATCGTGCGCCTCTCTTTCAAAGATCAAAAATCTTTCAGCTCGTGCCCTCCTCATCTGCGGAGGGAAGAAGTGGCGAAATGCCTCGAGAACTTCGTCCCAAGCGGTGGGCGCTGCTCCCCCCGGGATAGCTCCCAAGAATTGAACCAGTCGACTGCGGTATCGCGCAACCGATGTGAACCTAAGACCACTGACTCGGTCTCCGATGCCTTGATCACTTTCATGATCCGTTGTAACTGTCTGATGAACTCCTGTGGATCATCCTCAGGCCTCGACCCATAAAACTCTGGTGGGCCCCAACTCAGAAAGTCCCAAAGTCTCAAACTATCTGACCTCGGGTGAACCACGGGTACTACTGGGACTGGAACTGCTGCATCCAGCCTATCCTCGTGCCTTGCCACGACTCTGGCCAATAACTGGGCCATCTCCTTGTAACCCATGTCCTCTGCTCCGGTGTGGTGGAGGCTCGTCTGCCGTGGCCTTAGCGACCTGCTGCGGCCCTAACTTCTTTGGGGCGGCGCCGTGGAACTCGCCGTCGGAGGTATCACCTCGGGTAAGGGTTGGGCCTGATCCCTCGTGACTCTCTGTGTACTACTAGCAGCTCCCTCGGCTGCCTTGCCCTTCTGGGCCCGGGTTGCCTTACGTGGAGGCATAACTGGTAAGAAAGGGAAATCCGTCAGAAGGGTCCAACCTATAACATAGCTCTAAGGCACGATCTCAGAGTGAGAAGAATGGAAACCAATCCTAAATGTCCTGCAGCCTCCTGACTATAGATGTGGTGCACAACACACCGATAATCAAGACTCTACTAGACACGGTCTGTAGACACTTTCCGAGGATTAACTGCTCTGATACCACTTTTGTCACGACCCGTGACTGGTGCCTTACCCGGACACCCAAGTAGCCAAACATCAGAGTAACCAGCGGAAATATAACCAAGACATGAAACAATAAAAGTAAGAATAGTCTATCCAAGGAAAAGTTGCCTTTCGGCATATATATATATCATTACCCAATGGTGAACAGTTACAATCCCAAAATGCGACAGGACTACAGACCTCTAAGGAAATGTAAACACTATGACGGGACAGGGCCCCGTCATACCCCTGAAGGTACAAAATATCTACGACACCAGGGAGAACCATACCAAAACTCGAGCCTCCGGAGAAATGGAGCTCCTGACACCAGAGTAAAGATCCTAAGACTGAGGATCCGCTACCTGCTTCCCTTTACATGCGGCATGAATGCAGCCCCCCGAAGGAGGTCAGTACAACAAGTACCAAGTATGTGAAACTGTAAAGTACAGATATATATACATATATAAAACCTTAACATTTTCAAAACCAATTCACAAGTATGTATGAAAACAACCGAGTTAACTGCATATAGTGCCACATTACGAACAAGAGCAATAATATGTATACTGTAACAGGTCTTTTCTAGGTCACGAATGATCGAAGCAAGGCCAATCGCCCATAGTATCATTATGCATGCCTAATCCCGGACTCCCGCAGTCCGCATAGGCCACCTAGGCCCGCATGAGGTATTCCTCGCATCGAGGGTAGCTACTCCTCGGCATCGTCCTGGACTCTCGCAGTCCGCATGGCCACATAGACCGCATGAGGTATTCCTCGCACACTAACCTGAAACTCTCATAGCTCCGCATAGGTCCCCTGGACCCGCATGAGGCATCCCTCGCATCGGGGGGCAGCTTAACCCCCGGTATAACATGTCAAGAGGTGAGTGGTACAATACTAACATAACGGCTTATCGTTAAACAACATAAGCACAATAAGAATAACCTCTTTATACAATCATCACAAGAATCGAACACAACGACTAATCGTTAAACAATATAAGCAAAACAAGAATAACCTTCTTACATAAGCGTCACAAGATACTAACATACGTAGTATCATAATATGCTTATCAAACCAACTTACCATACCTTCAGACAATATTTCAAGCATTTGATAAACAAATAGTAAAAATCATTTTCTTATCTTTCTTAAGTCGTTATACCTAACTTCCCATAATTCTAGTATAACACTTAAGCTTTTTATAAAAACCAAGTATTACTTTTCTTCCAAAAATGATTCATATTTCTTTTGAAATATTCAAGATTCTTATTAATTAGAACTCAAGTTCAAAGACATTAAAGTGAAGCCAAGTTTAGTTTAATACACGTACGTCTACCGTACTATATATATATTTCGAAAATATCATGCTCAAAGGGATAGGAAGAATCACATACCTCCTCGACTAAACCCACTTGCTAAGTCGGATATGTCGCGTGCAGAGTGTCAACCTATAATAGTCAAAACACGACTATTAACTTCTAGTTTTTCGTGGGATTCTTCCGAGTAAGGTTTCTCTTAGTCTACGGAAAATTGGGCAGCACTTCCCCCGTTTTTACTCAATTCCATATTTTTAACAAAGTCCGACAACAGTAACCAACGTGCCATAAATAAGACGCAATAATTCCGATAGGTAAGGAAGGGGATAACACGCCCAAACGGAACGTGATTAACAATCTCTCCTTCATAAATATAATAAGTAAAGAAGGGGATTACACGCCCAAATGGTAACGCGGTTTACTATCTCTCCTTCATAACAACAATAAGAAAAAGAAGGGGATTACACGCCCAGACGGTAACGCGGTTTACTATCTCGCCTTCAACTTATATTCCAATCTTTATATAAGTTATAGTCCATAAGATACTTCCAATATATGTATAATATCCATATATACATAATGATCAAATTCACAAAGAGTTTAAGGCTCATTACCTCAATACTAGCCCAACAATATCCAAGATTTTAAAGTCGTTCCAAGGCAAGTCTTAGCTCCAAACCTTTGTGCTTTAGCTCCAATTTCTTGTGTTCCAACTCACCATAGTTTACCCTTAGAAGTTCCAACCAACTTCTATTCAAGAATGGACTCCAAAAGGTGAAGAACACTTAGTCTTCAAAACTGTCCAGTTTCGGTTTTGGTGGTGTTTTAGAGGCTATGGGTGTGAAAATCTTATCTAACTCTTGGTTGGTGATCTTCCTAACATACTAAGGAAGAACACTTATAAGTTTAAGAGTTTTTGGACAACTTTTGGTAGGGGATGGGGGCTGTTTAGACGAGAGCAAGCTAGAGAAGAGGGAGAGGAAAATATTTTCCAAGACTTGTAATGTTTAAGTGTGGATGATTTCATCTACTTAGGGGGTTTATATAGCACAACCAAGGGATGATATTAACACAAGTGTAAGGTAGAGATTAATTGTGTAAGAGCCTTCCCACACATGTCTTACAAAAGTTAGGCACGTCTTGACTAAGCAAGACTTGCCTACAACTCCAATTTCGTCCAACATCATACCAAATAGGCAAGACTTGTTGGCCACTTGTCTTGCCAACTTGTCCACCCATTTTCGTCCACTTGGCCCAATCCATGGGTGACACATGTCGCCTTCCTATTGGCCCAAAATATTTTATCTTTCGGAAAAATTCCATAGTCGTAAAAATATTGAAAACGTAAATTTTCTTCACAATGTTCGAAATAAATTTCGTCGGAAAACAATTCTATCATTCTTACCCTAATTAGGGCATATACATTCGTACGTACGTCCTTACATACGTACTCCGGAACCACGGGGCATAACATCATGCCTTGAAGATCTGAAGACATTATTTATATGGAGTTCATGTGGATATTTACACAGACCACAAGAGTCTCCAGTATATCTTCAACCAGAGGGAGCTGAACTTGCGACAGAGACGGTGGTTAGAGCTTCTTAAGGATTACGATGTTGATATTCTATACCACCTAGGGAAGGCAAATGTGGTTGCAGATGCCCTTGGTCGCAGATCGATGGGTAGTCTGTCTGATGTACAGCCAGGAAAAAGGGATATGGTCCGAGAGTTACATCAGCTAGCGAGCCTTGGGGTTCGTTTGGTTGATTCTGATAGTGATGGAGTTCGGGTTCGAGAGGTTGCCGAGTCTTCTATCGTCGAGGAGGTGAAGAGGCGACAGTATGAGGATCCGATTATGGTACGGTATCGAGATGCCGCTGTCCAGAAAGAGAGGAGTCTATTTGAGGTAGCGCCTGATGGGGTGCTAAGGTTTGAGGGCCGGTTGTGTGTTCCCGATGTGACAGGACTTCGTCAGCAGATTCTGGGGGAGGCACACAGTGCTCGTTATTCTATTCATCCGGGGTCAACTAAGATGTATCATGACCTCAGATGCGTGTATTGGTGGGATGGCCTGAAGAGGGACGTTGCGGAGTTCGTGGCGCGATGCGAATTGTCGGCGAGTCAAGTTGAGCACGAAGCCGGTGGTCGTTGCGAGCTCTTGATATTCCGACTTGGAAGTGGGAGGTGGTAAATATGGATTTTATTACAGGGTTACCTTCCACTCAGAGGAAGTATGATTCCATTTGGGTTATCGTCGGCGGTGAAATCACCATTTTCTTCCAGTCAGAACGACTTTTTCGGCCGAGGATTATGCGAGACTGTATATCAGGGAGATTGTGAGACTGCACGGAGTTCCTATATCAATTATTTCAGACAGAGGAGCCCAGTTCACGGCTAACTTCTGGAGGTCATTCCAGAAGGGACTAGGGACACAGGTTAGTCTCAGTACGGCGTTTCATCCTCAGACCGACAGACAGGCCGAGCGCACTATCCAGACACTTGAGGATATGCTGCGGGCTTGTGTTATTGATTTCAGGGATAGCTGGGAGGATCATCTGCCTCTTGTAGAGTTTGCTTATAACAACAGCTACCATTCTAGTATTCAGATGACGCCTTATAAGGCCTTATATGGGAGGAAGTGCAGGTCACCGATAGGCTGGTTCGAGGTGGGAGAAGTACAGTTAGTCGGGCCAGACTTGGTTCAGCAGGCAGTGGATAAGGTGAAGCTTATCCAGGAGCGGTTGTTGGAAGCTCAGAGTCGACAGAAGTCGTATGCAGATCATCGGCGTCGACACTTGGAATTCGAGATAGATGATTGGGTTTTCCTAAAGGTATCACCCATGAAGGGCGTGATGAGATTTGGAAAGAAGGGGAAACTTAGCCCAAGGTACATTGGGCCGTATCAGATTATCCGTAGGGTAGGCAAGGTTGCCTATGAGTTAGATCTGTCATCCGATCTGGAGGCAGTGCATCCAGTCTTTCACATATCTATGTTGCGGAAATGTATTGGAGACCCATCTAGAGTGCACCCAATTCATGATGTCCAGGTGACAGAGGAGTTATCGTATGAGGAGAGTCCCATAGCGATACTCGATCGTCAGGTTAGGCGACTTCGGACGAAGGACGTGGCTTCCGTCAAAGTCTTATGGCGGAACGAGAACAGGGAGGAGATGACGTGGGAAGCAGAGGATGACATGATGAAGAAGTATCCTCACTTATTCCCTATACCTCCAGGTAACCCACTTTCTTGCTTATTAGTTTGATTTGACAATTTTGCTTAAGTATTGTTGTGGTTTGAGTAAGCCTAGAAGGAACATTCGGTACGAATGTTTCTAATGGGGGGAGAATGTTATACCCCGTAGTTCTGGCCACACGTGTGAGAGCGTGCGAAAGGGGGTAAGACTTAAAATTTTCGAAAGATAGGTTGACGGATTGTTCCGGACGGGTTTTAGTCAACTTTGAGGCAGGTTATGACCCGATACATTGAGAGTTCCTAAGTGTTTCAAAGGCCTAGCGCGTAGTTCGTTGAGTCTAGTTTCCAACGCAACCAACCGTTCGTCGATAGGACGTCGGAGTAGAATGTTATGGGAATTACAAGTTCAGTGCGCAGACGGACAGAAATGTGTTTGACGAAGCGGCGAGGCGGCGCGGATGCGGGCAGCGGCGCGGATATTCGTAGAAGTCGCTGAAGTTGCAGCGTCGCAGCACCGGAAGCGAGGCAGCGGCACCGAAAGTCCCTGAGAGCGGCAGAGTTTCAGCGCGCCGCGCCCAGGCGGCGCGCCGCCGAGGCTGCGAAGTTAAGTGGGGATTTCTGCATTGTTTTGTTTTAAAAGAGGTCATGGGTGGGTGACAAGTGTCCCCCCCCATCTGAATTCTTGCATGTCTTATATTGACCAAGTCTTGAAGACTTGGTCATCTTTCAAATCCCTCTCTCTCTCTAAGCTAAAAGCTCTCACTTCTCTCTAAAATTCCAAGAGGAATTCATAGCCTAAGGAAAATCTGAAAAGTTAAGGATAAGAAGGAAGCTTGTGGCTAGCTTGTAGGAGTTATTGTGGTGGTGTTCTTGGAAAGGAGGCTAGCAAAGTTGTTGGAATAATTTTGGCTAAAGCTTTAAGGTAACATTTCTTCTCTTGTGGTTAGTTATTAATGTTGCATGTGAAGAAGAAGGAATTTGTAGTAGTAAATAATGCTCTTAGAGTCATTGCATGTAAGAAATGTGGTTTGGGTATGAAGAGTTTGGTTAGGAAGATATTATGAGCATGTTGTAGCCTAAGAACTACTTTAAATTGTTAAGTGAATGGTTGTACCTTATGGGGCAGAATTTTACACACCCAAGTTTAGGTGTGTAATCCCCTTTGAAATATTTGGATTGTTGAGCCTTAAATGTGGCGTTTGGATGTTGAATTCGGCCTTGAGAAAGGTGGCAAAGTATGTAGAAACAAAGAAAATGCTGCCCAATTTTTCATAGAATTTAGTGGCTTTGAACTTAGATTATTTCTACATTGAAATTAGAGGTTAATAAACGTATCATGGTTATTATAGGTTGACATATTACTTGCGGTAGTGTTATACCCCGTAGTTCCAGGGTATGTATGTGAGGACGTACGTACGAGAATACGACAGAAATTTTGGAAAGAAAGAAAGATGTGATTTTTCGACGGAAAAGTTTCCGGTTTTTGTGAAGGAAAAAGGTTCGTTAATGGGAATTGGATTCCCAGATTTGGTATTTGGGCTTCTTGGATTATTTTAGAATTATGAGATTTTATTTTCGGAAATGGTCACGTGGGGCCCACGGGAGAAATTTACGATTTTGTGGGGCCCGCTTTGTTTTTGAGATTTTCGGTATTTTGGATATTTTCGGAAGACGAAATATTTTGGACGAGTCGGGGGGAGACATGTGTCACCCCCATGTGTCACTTGGCCGAAATTGGAGGCTTGGCCGATTTTGCCATGACATTTGGAGAGCCAAATCGTTGGCCATGTGGTGTGGTGGGACCCACACACACATGGCCCAATCTTGACCCTACACTTACCTTGATCTTGGCCCTTTAAACCTCTATAAATACCCCCCCTTAGGTTGAAGAGTAATTCATCCACACTTGAAAGTCTTCCAAGGCAAAAATATCCCTTTCCCTTTAAGCCTTGTTTCGTCCACCCTCACCCACATGTGTAGAAATACTTTTTGTATTGTTGTATAGTCCCAAATACCTTGGCCTAGTATCCCTAGTAGTATTCCAAAGTTATTTCAATACTAGAAGCCCGGAAATACTACTTTATTCCAATAGCCGTAAAGTGAAACCCTAGAAAAATCTTCCTAGCTTGGTTGAAGTATTTAGAGAAGTTGTTTGGAAACTTCTAAGGGTCGCTTGGAGCGGGTTGGAGCGTAGTAATTGGAGCTAAACGTTGCTCAGGATCGACTTATAAACTTGGATAATTTTTTGGCTTATCGAGGTAATAATCTATGTCCCCCTATTGTAATTGGATATTACATGTTGTAGTAGTTATACTTGAGTATATTATATTGGAAGGATGATTATAAAGGTTTGAACTGTATTTACATTGGACTGTACTTACAGTAGACTTGTGTAGTATTATTGTGAAGCAGAATTGAACACGTCTAGTTAGACGTGTAATCTCCTAGGAGTTGTTGGCCTGGTAGCGGGCCTTGATAGGGGAGGAGATTTATGTGATAGCGGGGAGGTCTTTGCCGAATTTTTGTAGAATAAGGAATCTTGTATTTAGAATATTCTCTGAAGAGAACTAGAAGTTGATAGATGTATTGTGGTTGTTATAGGTGGATCTTCTACGCGCGGCATACTTGACTTGGCTTGTGGTTTAAGCTAAAAAAGTATGTGATTCTTCCTATACTCTTGAGCATGATTGTTGTAAACTATATAGTACGGTAGACGTACGTGTGTGAGATGAATTTTGTTTGTTTAAAACATAAAGTGTTATAATGGCTTTATGGAAAGTTAGTTATAACGACTTTATGAGGATAAAAGAAAGGTTTGATTTTGGCGATGAAACGACTTGATTTTGAAAGTTAAGAGACTTGATCTTGAAAGATAAGAGACTTGACTTATAACGACTTGTTTTGGAAAAGAGAAGTGTCACGACCGACCAGGCGATCGTGCCCTACAGGCACCGCTACAGTAAACATCAGAGAAAATCAGCGGAACATACATGAAACTTATAAATAAAACATCGGAAGTAATACAACAGGTTAGCCGATAGGGCTACCTTCCAGTACATATATAAAAACAACCGAAGCAGTTGCCTCCTTTCTTTTACAAATCGACCCTGATATGTGACTACAGACCTCTAAGAGTGTTAACATAACCACTGTGGCGGGACAAGGCCCCGCCGTACCCCTGAATATACATAGCCATGACAACTCCGGAACATTGGAGCCATCTCAAAATGCTGAACCAGGATCCTACGCTCGCGGATCCATAACTGTGTACCTAAACCTGCGGACATGAGCGGCCCCGAAGGGGTCGATTACAACAGAATATGGAATGAAATAACGTCTGATAAATAGATCGAGCGTACAAAAGAATGACAAGGACAAGTATAAAAACACATACCAGATCCTTCCGTGTCATTACCACTTATGAACTTAATTTCACATCAATATCTTTTTCCATTCCATTAAGAGTTATAGCCATATCTTACGTACTTACTTAGGAGAAGTCATTAAGTTCATTTCTATCTAACTTACTTATCTTTCATAACATAGTCCGGCCCACTACGGAGGGACACATATACTACCCGGCCCAAACTGGGACGCGATCAGTCACACCAATATCAAAGCATGCCCGTGGAATCCCCCATCACTGTCGACAGCTAAAAGTGTAAAACATAACCATGGGTCTCACGCCCATAAAATCAATCAAAACAGGTGGTATAACGTCTGGGGGCTTGCCCCTCATTTATACTCTTACCCTGGAGAAGGTGGTACAGCGAGGTATAACGTCTTGGGGCTTGCCCTCATTTATACTCTTACCACGAGAAGGTGGTATAACGTCTTGGGGCTTTCCCCTCATTTATAATCTTACCCTATCTCGACCGGTCGTCAAATAACACATAAAGCAGGTGGTACAGCGTCTTGGGGATTTACCCCTCACTTATACTCTTACCCTGGAGAAGGTGGTATAACGTCTTGGGGCTTGCCCCTCATTTATACTCTTACCCTAACTCAACCGGCCATCATACATAACATAAGCACTACCGACTTATCATACATAACATAAGCACTACCGCTTATCATACATAATATAAGCAAGTTAAGAATTCCCTAACTTCTTATTAGCTTGTTCATATACACTCTCATTTTTGTTTACTTAAGGCACTAACATGTCATTATAAAATCAGAATTTAACTTGACGTACTACGTGCCTCTACTCCTTTAAAATGATTCTCTTTCAAACAAAACTTCCAAGATACTAATAACCGTAGTATCAAGTCATATCTACTTTTTAGAAATACAATTATAGGCTTCTAAATCAAGTGACTTCTTTCTTTAAAACCTTAAGCAATTGGTACCTTTAAAACAATTTTGCCCTTCTTTATTTCAAATCATTACTTTGCTTACAATCTTGAAGAAAACCATTCTTTTAAATCTTCCATAAAGTTGTTATAACCAACTTCCCATAAAGCCGTTATAACTCTTTATTTCTTAGACGAATTCATTCATTTGATAACCAAGAAAACTTATACTTCAATTCAAATCACATAGCTTTCAAAATACTTCAAGTCTCTTAACTTTTAGGAAAACCAGTTTCTTAACTTTGAATGGCAAGAAAACAATACTTTCCAAATCAAGTATTCTATACTTTTAAATCAATTCATTTCTCCCTTTAAGAATCAAGTCTCATAACTTGAAAAATAAAGTCCCTTAACCTTTTAACAATTTGAGGTCCATAGTCTTAAAACTTCATACGTAAATTCTTATAAATTAAGTAACAAATACTTGGTGCGTTGTGAATAAGTTATACTTATTTATAACTATCTTAATCAAGTAGCCATGATCTAGAAAATGTAATACAATTTTGTCTTATCTTATCTTCTATGCAGATGGAGAATTCTACTTGTTTTAACACAATTAATTGTCATTACATTTTCCTTTATTAACGCTGCAATGGCTTGTTCGATACTTATTCTCATTCGTGCCGTAAATTAGCCAAGTCAACTTGGCTCCAAAATACCTCCTAACGACTCTTACCAACATCCCCCATAAGACTTGGTAAGAACTTAGGATAACTTATACATAACCTTTACGTAGAGTAAATCGACATACATACCTCTTAACTTCTAAGAGTAGAAGGAATCATGAAATAGTACTACATGTATATTCCATACATAGAATCATGTCAAAAGAAGGAAGAGGTTCACATACCTCGCGACGATTATCGACAAGTAGCAAAAAGCTCCAAAGTACTTCCACCTTGAGCTATTCCATTCTCCAAGTAGGATCGCTATACTTAGTACATCAACCTATAATGGTCACCATCGTCCATTAACCTCTTACTTCACGTAGAATATTCTAGGTGCTAAGTCGCTAAATTCTACGGAAAATCGGACAGCACCTCCTTTGTTTTTACTAACTTTGCCACCTTTTTCAAGGCCGAATACAATAACCAAACAGCCTCAATTGGCTCACAACAATATAAAAGGTATTCCAATGCAAATGAATAACTAAATGACCCAATTGGCTCACAATTTAGAAAGTAGTTCAATACAAATGAATAACCAACTAAAAGTCCAAATTCGGCCACCTTGAGTTCAACCATACCAATTCTTATCAAATTTCCATTTCAATCCAAATTGGTAGCATAACATGATATCAAGTCGCATTTGATTATAACAATCCATAATCCCTAAGTAGGTAACGTGCGACGATTTCTAACTACGACAACTTGAAATCCAACTTCAAATGGCTAATGTGTCAATTCGGTTCTTAGGCTACAACAATTCATAACACTTATAAAACTTCAACACATATGCTTCATGCTAGTAAAATGTAAGGCTAACAACAATACATAATCTTGTAACACTTAAAGAGAACAAAATTATACCTCAACGAATCTCAATCAAACTTCCAAATCCGAAGTCGCTCCTTAGCAACTTAGAGCCTCTTCAAGACACTTCAATCCGCTTGTTGAGACCCTTAGAACCACACCAACAACTTTCCTTCAAACTTCAATCCAAAACCTAGAAAGACCATTAGGTTTTCGTTTTGCGACTAACCCGTAAACCATCTTTTTCCAAGATTTTTCTATTGAGATACACTTGCATAACACTCATGAACCTTGGTTTAAAATGGGGAGCTAAAATAACAAGGAACAAAGATTTTTCTTATTTCTTGTTGGTGAAGCCGAGAGCTCACTAGGGGTGTTTTTCAAATTTGTGTAATTTCTCTAAGTGTTGAACTCCCTCTTGCTACTAGTACTACTATATAGTTGATGGAGGTCAATAGTTGCACATATGTGTGGTTAGGATGAAACTCTTTTAAATATCAAGACTTTGGTCCCATTGACTAAGTCAACATTGTCAAGCTCTCCACTTGCAAGACTTGGTCATCTAAACAATGGTCAAGTGACCCTTTTGCCCATGAAATTTTCGTCCAAGACATAATAAGGGGGGGTGACACGTGTCGCCCTCCCATTCACACAATATTCCTTTTTCGACAATTTCATAATTCCGATAAATTTTTACAAGTCTCAATTCTCAACACTTGTGAGTTCTTACGTACGTTCTTAAAACACGTCCTGTAAATACGGGGTGTAACATTCTTCCCCCCTTAGAAACATTCGTCCTCGAATGTTCTTTCGGAGTCAAACTTAATATTAGCGACATAGTTTCCTCTCACAACCCCGACATACCAACAACGCCACACATGGCCCTAATACCTCACACACGCATACTTGTCCATCAAACGCCCAAAAGAGATTATCTTTTCGTACTTCCAACTCCTTCTAACATACATACATAACTTCCATACCTTCCCGGCACCTAGTTAGTCTTTACCAATTCCTGGTGACCTAAAATCATTATAGGCAACATGCGTCTGACCCTCATACATAACTCCGTATAGATGTATGTCACAATACCAACTATACTATAATCCATACCAACTCGATACGCAATCCATATAGTCCTTCCGGGTCTCTGCGCCTTTCTCGTGCAATCAACATAACTCGTTAGGGAGAGCGACCTAACAACACGCCTCTATCGCGCGATCTCGGAGTGAGAAGAATGGAAACCAATCCTAAATGCCTGCGACCTCACGATTATAGATGTGGTGCGCAACACACCGATAATCAAGACTCTACTGACACGCGATGCGTAGACACTTTCCGAGGACTAAGCGCTCACGATACCACTTTTGTCACGACCCGACCCCGGGCCGCGACTGGTGCCCTACCTGGGCACCCTTACAGGTAAACATCAGAGAAAATCAGCGGAACATACATGGAACTTATAAATAAAACATCGGAATGTCTGACAACAAAGTTAGCCGATAGGGCGACCTTCCAGTACATATATAACAACAACCGAAGCAGTTGCCTCCTTTCTTTTACAAACTGACCCACAATATGTGACTACAGACCTCTAAGAGTGTTAACATAACCACGGTGGCGGGACAAGGCCCCGCCGTACCCCTGAATATACATAGCCATGACAACTCCGGAACATTGGAGCCATCTCAAAATGCTGAACCAGGATCCTAAGCTCGCGGATCCATAAGCGTAATACCTAAACTGCGGACATGAGCGGCCCGAAGAAATTCGATCTAACAGTGCCGAATATGGAGCAGAAATAACGTCTGATAAATAGATCGAGCGTACAAAAGAATGACAAGGACAAGTATAAAAACACATACGGATCCTTCCGTGTCATTACCACTTATGAACTTAATTTCACATCAATATCTTTTTCCATTCCATTAAGAGTTATAGCCATATCTTACGTACTTACTTAGGAGAAGTCATTAAGTTCATTTCTATCTAACTTACTTATCTTTCATAACATAGTCCGCCCCTACGGAGGGACACATATACTACCCTACAATGGGACGCGATCATTCACACCGATATCAAAGCATGCCGTGGAATCCCCATCACCGGCGACCTAAAAGTGTAAAACATAACAATGGGTCTCACGCCATAAAATCAATCAAAACAGTGGTATAACGTCCGGGGCTTGCCGCCATTTATACTCTTACCACGGAGAAGGTGGTAAGCGGGTATAACGTCTTGGGCTTGCCCTCATTTATACTCTTACCCTGGAGAAGGTGGTATAACGTCTTGGGGCTTGCCCCTCATTTATACTCTTACCCTATCTCGACCGGTCGTCAAATAACACATAAAGCAGGTGGTACAACGTCTTGGGGCTTGCCCCTCATTTATACTCTTACCCTAACTCAACCGGCCATCATACATAACATAAGCACTACCGACTTATCATACATAACATAAGCACTACCGGCTTATCATACATAATATAAGCAAGTTAAGAAATCCCCTAACTTCTTATTAGCTTGTTCATATACACTCTCATTTTTTGTTTACTTAAGGCACTAACATGTCATTATAAAATCCGGGAATTTAACCCAACGTACTACGTGCCTCTACTCCTTTAAAATGATTCTCTTTCAAACAAAACTTCCAAGATACTAATAACCGTAGTATCAAGTCATAACTACTTTTTAGAAATACAATTATAGGCTTCTAAATCAAGTGACTTCTTTCTTTAAAACCTTAAGCAATTGGTACCTTTAAAACAATTTTGCCCTTCTTTATTTCAAATCATTACTTTGCTTACAATACTGAAGAAAACCATTCTTTTAAATCTTCCATAAAGTTGTTATAACCAACTTCCCATAAAGCCGTTATAACTCTTTATTTCTTAGACGAATTCATTCATTTGATAACCAAGAAAACTTATACTTCAATTCAAATCACATAGCTTTCAAAATACTTCAAGTCTCTTAACTTTTAGGAAAACCAGTTTCTTAACTTTGAATGGCAAGAAAACAATACTTTCCAAATCAAGTATTCTATACTTTTAAATCAATTCATTTCTCCCTTTAAGAATCAAGTCTCATAACTTGAAAAATAAAGTCCCTTAACCTTTTAACAATTTGAGGTCCATAGTCTTAAAACTTCATACGTAAATTCTTATAAATTAAGTAACAAATACTTGGTGCGTTGTGAATAAGTTATACTTATTTATAACTATCTTAATCAAGTAGCCATGATCTAGAAAATGTAATACAATTTTGTCTTATCTTATCTTCTATGCAGATGGAGAATTCTACTTGTTTTAACACAATTAATTGTCATTACATTTTCCTTTATTAACGCTGCAATGGCTTGTTCGATACTTATTCTCATTCGTGCCGTAAATTAGCCAAGTCAACTTGGCTCCAAAATACCTCCTAACGACTCTTTACCACATCCCCCATAAGACTTGGTAAGAACTTAGGATAACTTATACATAACCTTTACGTGAGTAAATCGACATACATACCTCTTAACTTCTAAGAGTAGAAGGAATCATGAAATAGTACTACATGTATATTCCATACATAGAATCATGTCAAAAGAAGGAAGAGGTTCACATACCTCGCGACGATTATCGACAAGTAGCAAAAAGCTCCAAAGTACTTCCACCTTGAGCTATTCCATTCTCCAAGTAGGATATGCTATACTTAGTACATCAACCTATAATGGTCACCATACGTCCATTAACCTCTTACTTCATACGTAGAATATTCTAGGTGCTAAGTCGCTAAATTCTACGGAAAATCGGACAGCACCTCCTTTGTTTTTACTAACTTTGCCACCTTTTTCAAGGCCTAATACAATAACCAAACAGCCTCAATTGGCTCACAACAATATAAAAGGTATTCCAATGCAAATGAATAACTAAACAGCCCCAATTGGCTCACAATTTAGAAAGTAGTTCAATACAAATGAATAACCAACTAAAAGTCCAAATTCGGCCACCTTGAGTTCAACCATACCAATTCTTATCAAATTTCCATTTCAATCCAAATTGGTAGCATAACATGATATCAAGTCGCATTTGATTATAACAATCCATAATCTCTAAGTAGGTAACATGCGACGATTTCTAACTACGACCAACTTGAAATCCAACTTCAAATGGCTAATGTGTCAATTCGGTTCTTAGGCTACAACAATTCATAACACTTATAAAACAACACATATGCTTCATGCTAGTAAAATGTAAGGCTAACAACAATACATAATCTTGTAACACTTAAAGAGAACAAAATTATACCTCAACGAATCTCAATCAAACTTCCAAATCCGAAGTCGCTCCTTAGCAACTTAGAGCCTCTTCAAGACACTTCAATCCGCTTGTTGAGACCCTTAGAACCACACCAACAACTTTCCTTCAAACTTCAATCCAAAACCTAGAAAGACCATTAGGTTTTCGTTTTGCGACTAACCAGTAAACCATCTTTTTCCAAGATTTTTCTATTGAGATACACTTGCATAACACTCATGAACCTTGGTTTAAAATGGGGAGCTAAAATAACAAGGAACAAAGATTTTTCTTATTTCTTGTTGGTGAAGCCGAGAGCTCACTAGGGGTGTTTTTCAAATTTGTGTAATTTCTCTAAGTGTTGAACTCCCTCTTGCTACTAGTACTACTATATAGTTCAATGGAGGGTCAATAGTTGCACATATGTGTGGTTAGGATGAAACTCTTTTAAATATCAAGACTTTGGTCCCATTGACTAAGTCAACATTGTCAAGCTCTCCACTTGCAAGACTTGGTCATCTAAACAATGGTCAAGTGACCCTTTTGCCCATGAAATTTTCGTCCAAGACATAATAAGGGGGGGTGACATGTGTCGCCCTCCCATTCGTCACAATATTCCTTTTTCGACAATTTCATAATTTCGATAAATTTTTACAAGTCTCAATTCTCAACACTTGTGAGTTCTTACGTACGTTCTTAAAACACGTCCTGTAAATACGGGGTGTAACAAGAAGTAACTTGATTTACGTATAGGTTACTTGTTTTGAAAAGAGTAAAGTTGTTTGGGTTTTAAAAGAACACTTGTTGTTGTTTTAAAAGAGAAGCACTTGGTTTAAAAAGTATAGAGTACTTGATTTTAAAAGCTTGTAAAGATTTTCTGAAGGTGTAGTAATTTGTTTTAAAAAGGAAACGTGTTTTAATACTACGAGTATTAGTATTGTGTGGCTTTTACATAAAGAGGGGTCTTTTTGAAAGAAGGAAAGTATGTAGTATTTTGGGTTGAAACCCGTATTGTTGACATAAAATAAAAGTATGTTGAACTTGCCTATGCTTATTGTGATAGCTTTGTTGTGCAAGTGTTTTGATTCTGTGCTACCGTGTCTCTCGGGGAGGGCCGGCTATCTGATTGATTGTTTGGACATACTGACGCGTTGGATGGTCCACGAGTATGCGTCCACTATTGAGTATTATCTGGTTATTCCTTTTGGACATACTGACGCGTTGGATGGTCCACGAGTATGCGTCCACTATTGAGTATTATCTGGTTATTCCTTTTGGACATACTGACGCGTTGGGTGACCCACGAGTATGCGTCCACCTTGAGTATTATCTTGTTATTTCCTTTGGACATCTTGTGCGATGGATGATCCACGCACGCGCCCGCAGGATGGTTTCGTGGCCATGCTTTCCGAGGTAAGATGCTGGGGCATGCGGTCATTGTGAGAGTTTTGTTATTAGTCCATGGACCGCTAATCCATGAAGCTTGCCGCGGTGACGAACAATCACGGGCTTGATTTGTACATGTGGTTACAGGCACACTTTAGATACTTGTCCTGGTCATTTCTCGTGTATCGGCAGGCTGCTGGTAGATAGCTTGAGATACTTGCCTCGGTCATATCTCGTGAGACGGTTGGCTAGGGTACGTTAGCTTTGGT
This sequence comes from Przewalskia tangutica, assembly GCA_029844215.1. Lineage (NCBI taxonomy): Eukaryota > Viridiplantae > Streptophyta > Magnoliopsida > Solanales > Solanaceae > Przewalskia > Przewalskia tangutica. The sequence continues at coordinate 116,342,704 of CM056718.1, forward strand.
ACTTGCCTCGGCCAGTTGCGTGGCTAGCTTTTGGATCTGGTAATTAGCTTCCGTACCTTGCCCGTGAAGTTTTATGACTAGCTTTTGGAACTGGTATAGGGCGATTCTACTTGGCCCGATCGGTTTGATGACGCAGGCAGGATCTAGTGTTCAGGTTCACATATGGGTGTTGTTTTACATCATGTACTGCCGGCAGTGAGGAATGAGTTCCACGGGCATGAGTGATATTATGGGCGTGAGACCCATAGTTATGTGTGAGTGATTATTCTGGGGATATGCGTCCCCTTACTTGGCATAACTGCTTACTTATCGCAAAATGGTTTTATAAAATGATGAAATGGGATTTCATTACAGTATTTTTCAGTTTCACATACTTGGTACCTGTTGTACTGACCTCCTTCGGGGGGCTGCGTTCATGCCGCAGGTAGAGGTACATCGGTTGTGGATCCTCGCTCATAGGATCACAGTTCAGCGTATTGGGAAGCTCCGTTTCTCCGGAGGCTTATCTTTTGGTATGTTTCCCTGAGTTGTAGGTTCTTGTACATTCAGGGGTATGGCGGGGCCCTGTCCCGTCATAGTTGTTGTTACATTCTTAGAGGTCTGTAGTACTGTTGTGGGCAGGGTTGTAAAGGATTGTAACTGTTCGGTTTTATATATATATGTCACGACCCGATTCCGGGCCCGTGACTGGTGCCTTACCCCGGGCACCCTAGTGATACAACATCAGAGTAATCAGCGGAACATAAAACAATAGAAGACATATTATGAAATATGAAACAATAATCTGAGAAAAACTTGCCTTTCGGCATAAATATAAATAACGACTTTTTCCAACATGAATAGTTTTAATCCTTTTTACAAACCTCGCCACAACAAGATTTCTGCACTTAAGAAATTATACGATAACAATGGCGACAGGCCCCGCCATACCCCGAATGTAAACACCTACAACAACAGGAACTATACCATCGATAAGCCTCCGAGCAACGAGCTTTACCAAACGCTGAATCTGACCCTAAGAGCGAGGATCAATGATCGTGTACCTTTACTCGCAGATTGAACGCAGCCGGGCGAGGTCGATAACAGTACCGAGTATGTGAAACTAAAAATATCAGAAATGAAATCATAATAGTCTATCAAGCAGGAGACATGTATGATAACCAAACTACAGTTCACAATAATAAGCAGTCATGTCAAGTCAGGGACTCACGCCCTCAAGTCATCACTCAAATATAACAATGGGTCTCACGCCCACAAGTCATCACTCAAATATAACAATGGGTCTCACGCCCACAACATCAATCATGCCCGTGGAATACCTTCCTCACTGCCGGCAGTTTATGATATAAAAGCACCAAGGAACACACATGAACACGAGTCCCACTGTGCATAATAACACGCATGGGGTAAGTGCGAAGGCATAGCCGACTACTAACACCTACAGCATCAACAAGGTCATGAATCGTATCATAAGATCTGTCTGACCGGCCACATGATCAAAGCCGACCACTTGCCCGCGGATCTAATGTGCGCGTCTAGCCACGAACTTTCCGCACTCGCATAGGCCAATCAGATCGCCCGCATGAGGTATAACCCCGCATCGAGGGTAGCTACTCCCCAGCATCTTCCTGGACTCGCAGTCAGCATGGCCACAAAGACCGCATGACCACAAGGGCCGCGTCCTAACTCGAACTCCCGCAGCTCGCATAGGCCCTCGACCCGCGTGAGGTAGTCTCGAATCATAGGTCCATCGACCGCCGAAGTCTACCCCGTCGGAGGCGCCTTAACCCGGAATCTTCTCAAGAGATGAGTGATGTATAATACTATCATAACGACTTATCGTTAAACAACATAAGCACAACAAAGGAAAAACCCCTTTACACAAACATCACAAGATACTAACACACGTAGCATCCTAGCATGTTTACTTATCAAATCAACAATAAAGTATTACAAGGCTATCACAAACCAACACAATCAAGTTATACACACAAGGTACTTTCTACTATATGCTAACAAGTTCGGGGTTTTATCCCCAAAGTACTTCATACATTAACTCTTTAAAAGATCGTTACTTTCACAAAAGTCACACAATGCCGTAGTATATGAAAATATAGTGATTATCTTTTGAAGTAAATCAAAACACTTCTCTTTGTAAAACTCAAGTAACAACATTATTTTCCAAACGTCCAAGTTTGCCTAATTTCAAATGTTCATGTTTCTTATTTAGAAAGGTTTAAGTAGTTCATAGTCTTATTCATTTAAGAATATAATTCTCTTTTAAACTATCTCGAGAAACATAAGTCTTATATGTGAGTAGGATATTCTTGTTTACAACAATCTTATTACAATGACCATGATCTAGGAAATATCATTTTGTCTCATCTTAGCTTCTATACGGATGGAAGTTTCTCCGGTTTTAATAATACTTAATCACAAAACATTTCCTTTTATTAACGCTGCAGTGGTTTGTCGATACACATTCTCGATTTCCAAAATCAAGAAACATTCTTAAGACGTTATACCTAACTTTCCATAAAGCTAGTATAACTCTTAAGTTTTCAAAACAAATCAAGTATTACTTCTTCTCAAAATGATTCAAAACTCTTTTGAAATACTTCAAGTTCTTTATTAACACATAACAAGCCGCTTATAGTTCAAATCGCTACCTTTTAAAACCACATGTATTTTCTTACCAACATAAAGCCGTTATAACCAACTTCCCATAAAGCCGTTATAACACTTTATGTTTTACACCAATCAAATACATTTAGTACATGACGTCTACCGCTACATAGTTCACACATATCATGCTAGAAGAGATAGGAAGAGGTTCACATACCTCGCGACGAGTATCGACTAATAGCAAAACGCTCAAAGTACTCCCAATTGTCGGCTACTCCTTAAGCCAAGTAGAACGCGCCACACGTAGTACTTCAACCTATAAGGCCACAAGGCGCTTATTAACATTTAGACCTTATCGCGAACATTCTACCAAAATTCGCAAAGACTCTCCCGCAACACAGCGTAAATATCCTCTCTAACTGGGCCGCTACCAAGCCAACCGGGGTTATACATCTAACCCGAACGGGTACAATTCTACTCCACGATTACTACACAAGTCTCATCAGAATACGATTCGATTGATTCTTGGGCTTAAGTCAAAAGACATTGCCAACTAACCACGTTGATTCTATATATAGTATACTTCAACTATATATTCTAACAACATGTAATTTCCAATTACAATAGAGGGACTAGATATTTACCTCGATAAGCCCATAATTATCCAAGTATAAAGTCGATCCTGGGCAATCGTTTAGCTCGACTCCGGCGCTCAACCCATCTAAACCACCCTTAGAAGTTCTAACCAACTTCTACACAATACTCCAACGGACTATGGAGATTTTCCTGTGGTTTCGGTGTAGTGACCGGGAAGTATAATAGTATTTACGGGCTTTTCAGATAGGTATAACCTTAGAATACAACAAGGTATACTACTAAGGTAATTTGGGCATTATAACAATACTGGAGAGTATTTCCTACCGAGAGGGGTACCTCACGACACCACTAGGAGTGGTGTACCCTCGGCCAAGGCCTCTAGGAGGGGTGCACCCTCGGCCAAGGCCTCACAGGAAGAGGAGGGACGAAACCAACAAGGAGGAGGAGGTTTTCAAGACTTGGAAATTATGGAATGGATGAAGAAGTCTTCAAAGGGAGGGTATTTATAGGCCAAGCAAAGGCCAACCAATGGCCAAGATCTAGCCAAGTGGGCAAGTGGAGGCCAAGATATGCCCAAGTGCCCCTAGACCCTACTCCTTAAAACCTCACAAATATCTACACAAATATCTAGCAACCCTTGCCCATCCAATCGCCCTAACGCCTTCAGTCCACCAACGGCAGGTGCCAAGTGTTGCCCTCTCGTTGGTCCAAAACGTTTCGCCTCTCGGAAAAATCCGCAAAAATACTAAATGACATAGCCGTAATTTACCCTTCGTAAGTTAGGTAGAACGTTCGTAAAAACGACTCTAACCGGTGTTGTGCACAAACATATTTCGCCCGGGTGCCACATGGGGTGACACGTGTCGCCCCGATTCGCCCAAAATATTTCGTCTTCCAAAATATCCATAACGCCAAAATCTCAAAATCAAAGCGGCCCCAAAATCAGAAATTTCTCCCGTGGGCCCCACGTGACCATTTCCGAAAATAAAATTCCATAATTCTAATATAATCTAAGAAGTCCAAAAACCAAATCTGGGAATCCAATTCCCATTAACGAACCTTTTTCCTTCACAAAAACCGGAAACTTTTACTTGGAAAAACTCACATCTTTCTTCCTTTACAATCTTTACGCCGTATTCTCGTCAAATGCGTCCTCGCATACATACCACGGAACTACGGGTATAACATTCTTCCCCTTAGAAACATTCGTCCGAATGTTCCTTCTAAGTCCCCAAACATACAAGCGTCGATATAGTCTCTACTACTATACTTATGATAACAATCCTGCCACACCTGGCCATGGAAACACCTGCGCAAAGACTTACATCCAATCCCAAGAGGAAACAACTCTATATCACCACAAATACCTCTTCCCGGGGTCAAAATATACTTCCTCGATCGATACCACTTTTGTCACTTTGCGCGAGCCTTGCTCGACGACCCAACAAATGGTGCCGAACAACTGCGATCCTCGAGCGTGCCGCCCGGCCGCTTCTCGGGATGTGCCATACGAGAGCCACGGTTGGTCTGTTCCGTGGTAGAGCTCGCCTCTTTATACGCTCGGCCCCGAACATAACAATACGAAGACCGGACGTCTTTCCTAAGTCGGACGGCAATTGCTAACATATAGGCAACCCGCCTATTCTTCACATGAACTCAAAAGCCCAAAGTAACTTCGGGCTAAGTTCCTTCTGTTTCCAAAACTCATCACACCTGTCCGGTGGTACTTTCAAGAAGACCGATCGGCTGAACTCTGGCGTCGTCGCGATTATCCGCACGATTCTCTGCAGTGCGAACTTCTTCTAGGCGAGCTTTACCCATCCGATCTCTTTGGAACAAGCCTGAACCAACTATGCGAACCTTGCCAACATCGAACCAATCGGCCGACAACTTACACTTCGCCCGCCACAAGGCTTCATAAAGCGACATCCGAACACGAAAAGGTAGCTAGAAGCACTTCTCTCTGAGGAGACAACAATCCTCGCTACCCACGAAATCCACCGCGGCTGGCAGGCGAATGCGGTCTGAGACTCACTGAGTCCTTAACCTGCTGGTAAAACTTCCGAAACAAAACAGCCGTAACACTGGCTCCATGCGCCATAAGGTGAAGGTAGGCACCCGTGCAGCCTTACAACCTTTACGATAAATCAACGCTGCCGAGTGAGCGGTCCGGCCGAAGAACACGATGGGCTGCCCCCATCGACCGACCACTGGTCGAACGCATCCACGAACTCGTACGCTAGTTAACTTAACTTGGTACTAACACCCTCACAAACCTAACACAAGGCGGGACCACAACAAACTGACCCAACCACCAAACCTGCCGCGGGTTGACCCGCGGCGTGGCCTCAACTCGACACTCTTTCATTCCACACTACCAGGGACCTATCCCCAACATAGCTCACGTGCACTATGCACTTACGATAAGGATCAAACATAACACTACACCTTTTCTTGAGATGGCCTTACCTCTAAGGTCTCCACGTATAACACTCTAAGGCTCACACCTTCTATCCCCAAAATCTTACTCGGTTAACCCACCATGATTTCTAATCACAACTAACACCTTGCTATCGTAACATAGCACTTAAGGTATACTCACCTTGAAAGTTACCGAAGGACCTGCCGCTGGCCTCTCTCTGTGTCCTTGGTTAACCCGTCGATCTCTACGTTTCTCGGCTCTGTACATAAGCCCGCACGTGCCATGCTCAAGCCCAATCAAGAATTACTCTTTGCACAACCCTCTCTTAGGTAGTCATCAAGACTCGTGGTACATCGGTATAATCTCTGGTAGCCAAATCCATAGCTAATGTGGTCGCCTCTTTGCAATCTATATTCACTTGTTCGATCGTGGGCGAAGGTTCAAATATCATGGGCGCAGAGGAGCGCCGTCAGTGCTAAACTCACTGGGCTAGTGGCGTCGCGAAATCCCGAATGAAGCACTACCCTAGGTAATGATTGGGCATGTGCCCTCAACCCTCGAACTCTACTCGCCGCTCCTGCCTTGCGCCGCTCGGGCGGGTTGCCTACGCGGAGGCATAACGATAAGGAAAGAATTTCATCGGAGGTCCAACTTACAACTCGGCTCTAAGGCACGATCTCGAGTGAGAAGAATAGAAACCAATCCTAAATATCCTATAGCCTCACGATTATTGGCGTGGTGCACAACACCGATAATCAAGACTCTCTTCGATACGATGCGTAGACACTTTCCGAGGATTAATCGCTCGATACCACTTTTGTCACGACCGATTCCGGGCGTGGTCGTGCCTTACCGGGCACCCTAGTGATACAACATCGAGTAATCAGTGAACATAAAACAATACAAGACATATTATGAAATATGAAACAATAATCGAGAAAAACTTGCCTTTGGCATAAATATAAATAACGACTTTTTCCAACATGAGCAGTTTTAATCCTTTTACAAACCACACTTGCGATTTACGGACCTCTAAGAAATTATACGATAACAATGGCGGGACGGGGCCCGCCATACCACGAATGTAAACACCTACAACAACAGGAACTATACATCGATAAGCCTCGAGCAACGGAGCTTTACAACGCGAATTGTGACCACTAGGCGAGGATCGATGGCGGTGTACCTTTACTGCGGCATGAACGCGGCCCGAAGGCGAGGTCGCATAACAGTGCAGAGTATGTGAAACTAAAAATCGTAAATGAAATCATAATAGTCTATAAAGCGGGAGACATGTATGATAACCAAACTACGATTCACAATAATAGCGATCGTGTCAAGTCGTGGACTCGCCTCAAGTCATCACTCAATTATAACTATGGGTCTCACGCCCACAAGTCATCACTCAATTATAACTATGGGTCTCACGCCCACATCAATCATGCGTGGAATACCTTCCTCACCGGCGATTTATGATATAAAAGCACCAAGGAACACACATGAACACGAGTCCCACTGTGCCATAATAACACGTCTGGGGTAAATGCGAAGGCATAGCCGACTACTAACACCCACGGTACCAACAAGGTCATGAATCGTATCATAAGATCTGTCTGCATCGTCACATGATCAAAGCGACCACTTGCGCGATATCTAATGTGCGCGTCTAGCCACGAACTTTCCGCGACTCGCATAGGCCAATCAGATCGGCCACGAGGTATAACCCGCGTCGAGGGTAGCTACTCCCGGCGGCGTCACGGACTCGCCGTCCGCGTAGCCTGAGGACCGCATGACCACAAGGCGCGTCTAACACGGAACTCCGCGATTCCGCATAGGCCCTGGACCGCGTGAGGTAGTCTCGAATCATAGGTCCATCGACCACTTTGAGTCTACCCGCGTCGGAGGCGCTTAACCCGGAATCTTCTCAAGAGATGAGTGATGTATAATACTATCATAACGACTTATCGTTAAACAACATAAGCACAACAAAGGAAAACCCCCTTTACACAAAACATCACAAGATACTAACACACGTAGCATCCTAGCATGTTTACTTATCAAATCAACAAGAAAGTATTACAAGGCTATCACAAACCAACACAATCAAGTTATACACACAAGGTACTTTCTACTATATGCTAACAAGTTCGGGTATCTATCCCCAAAGTACTTCATACATTAACTCTTTAAAAGATCGTTACTTTCACAAAAGTCACACAATGCGTAGTATATGAAAATATAGTGATTATCTTTTGAAGTAAATCAAAACACTTCTCTTTGTAAAACTCAGTAACAACATTATTTTCCAAACGTCAAAGTTTGCCTAATTTCAAATGTTCATGTTTCTTATTTAGAAAGGTTTCAGTAGTTCATAGTCTTATTCATTTAAGAATATAATTCTCTTTTAAACTATCGAGAAACATAAGTCTTATATGTGAGTAGGATATTCTTGTTTACAACAATCTTATTACAATGACCATGATCTAGGAAATATCATTTTGTCTCATCTTAGCTTACATGCGGATGGAAGTTTCTCTTGGTTTTAATAATACTTAATCACAAAACATTTCCTTTTATTAACTGCGGTGGTTTGTCGATACACATTCTGATTTCCAAAATCGGTAAAACATTCTTAAGGCGTTATACCTAACTTTCCATAAAGCTAGTATAACTCTTAAGTTTTCAAAACAAATCAAGTATTACTTCTCTCAAAATGATTCAAAACTCTTTTGAAATACTTCAAGTTCTTTATTAACACATAACAAGCCAGTTATAGTTCAAATCAGTTACCTTTTAAAAACCACACGTATTTTCTTACCAACATAAAGCCGTTATAACCAACTTCCCATAAAGCCGTTATAACACTTTATGTTTTACACCAATCAAATACATTTAGTACGTATGCGTCACCGTACTACATAGTTCACACATATCATGCTAGAAGAGATAGGAAGAGGTTCACATACCTCGCGGCAGTATCGACTAATAGCAAAAGCGCTCAAGTACTCCCAATCGGCTACTCGTAAGCCAAGTAGAACGCGCCACGTAGTACTTGACCTATAAGGCCACAGCGCTTATTAACATTTAGACCTTATCGCAGAACATTCTACCGAAAATTCGGCACCTCCCCATAGCGTAAATCTCCTCCTCTCTCTCTAACGGGGCTACGAAGCCAACCAGGGGTTATACATCTAACCCGAACGGGTACAATTCTACTCCACGATTACTACACAAGTCTCTTTATGTCTGATTCGATTCGATTCTTGAGCTTAAGTCAAAAGACATTGCCAACTAACCACGTTCATTCTATATATAGTATACTTCAACTATATATTCTAACAACATGTAATTTCCAATTACAATAGAGGACAAGATATTTACCTCGATAAGCCCATAATTATCCAAGTATAAAGTCGATCTGGGCAATCGTTTAGCTCGACTCCGAGCGCTCGCCAGCTCTAAACCACCCTTAGAAGTTCTAACCAACTTCTACACAATACTCCAAATGGTGGAGATTTTCCTAGGGTTTCGGTTTTGTGGTGACGGAAGTATAATAGTATTTCGGGCTTTTCAGATAGGTATAACCTTAGAATACAACAAGGTATACGGCTAAGGTAATTTGGGCATTATAACAATACTTGGAGAGTATTTCCTACCAAGAGAAGTGCTCACGACACCACTAGGAGTGGGTGTACCTCGGCCAAGGCCTCAGGAGGGTGCACCCGGCCAAGGCCTCACAAAGGAAGAGGAGGGACGAAACCAACAAGGAGGGAGGAGGTTTTCAAGACTTGGAAATTATGGAATGGATGAAGAAGTCTTCAAGGGAGGTATTTATAGGCCAAGCAAAGGCCAACCAATGGCCAAGATCTAGCCAAGTGGGGGCAAGTGGAGGCAAGATATGCCCAAGTGCCCCTAGACCTACTCCTTAAAACCTCACAAATATCTACACAAATATCTAGCAACCGCCCATCCAATCGGCCTAACGCCGCTTCAAGTCCACCAACGAGAGGGTGCCAAGTGTTGCCTCTCGTTGGTCCAAAACGTTTGCCTCTCGGAAAAATCCGCAAAAATACTAAATGACATAGCCGTAATTTACCCTTCGTAAGTTAGGTAGAGCGTTCGTCAACGACTCTAACGGTGTTGTGCACAAACATATTTCGGCCCGAGGTGCCACATGGGGTGACACGTGTCGCCCCGATTAAATCAAAATATTTCGTCTTAGAAAATATCCATAACGGCCAAAATCTCAAAATCAAAGCGGGCCCCACAAAACCGTAAATTTCTCCCGTGGGCCCCACGTGACCATTTCCGAAAATAAAATTCCATAATTCTAATATAATCTAAGAAGTCCAAAAACCAAATCTGGGAATCCAATTCCCATTAACGAACCTTTTTCCTTCACAAAAACCGGAAACTTTTCCGTGGAAAAAAATCACCTCTTTCTTCCTTTCCAATCTTTCTGTCGTATTCTCGTACGTACGTCCTCGCATACATACCCTGGAACTACGGGGTATAACAATATCCATGAAGGCAACCATTTTGGTTGGCCTATTTTCTTATGATGTATCTTGTTTCCTGTTTAAGTTTTTATTTCCGCTGATTTTCTCTGATGTTGTATCACTAGGGTGTCCGGGGTAAGGCACGATCGCGGGCCGGGAGTCGTGACAAAAGTGGTATCGAGCGATTAATCCTCGGAAAGTGTCTACAGACCGTATCTAGTAGAGTCTTGATTATCGGCGTGTTGTGCACCACACCTATAATCAGGAGGCTATGGGATATCTAGGATTGGTTTCTATTTCTTCTCGCTCTGAGATCGTGCCTTAGAGCTGTGTTGTAAGTTGGACTCCTTCTGACGTATTCTTTTCTGCCAGTTATGCCTCCACGTAAGAAGCGAGCCTGAAGGGCAAAGCGTGAAGGAGGCTGCGAGTAAGCGGCAGCGATCTGCGAGGCCACGATGCACGATCCTCGGTCCCACGGCTGGAGCGAGAGAGATGGGTTACAAGGAGATGGCCCGATTACTAGTCGATCGTGGCGAACATGAGGATAGGCTTGATCACGGCGATTCGATTCGGTAGCCCGTAGTCCACCCGGTCGGATAGTTTGAGGCTACGGGATTTTTACGAGTTGTAGCGCTTGAGTTACTGGTCGAGGCACGAGGATGATCCACGAGTTCATCAAATCGATTCTGAGAGGATCATGCGAGTGATCAAGGCTTGAGACCGAGTCCATGATCTTGTTCGCGTCGGCTGCGTGATACCGCGATCGGGTTTGATTCGTGCGAGCTGTCGGGGAGCATGCGCCCCGGTATTTGGGACGAGTTCTCGGAGGCATTTCTCGGCCATTTCTTGCCTCGCGCATGAGGATGGCACGGGCCGAGTTTACGATCTTTGAGAGCGAGGAGGGCGCCTGATTGGAGTACAACGTAGAGTTCAACTCGTTGGCTCGATATGTCCTTGCATTATTAGCTAATATGGAGGACAGAGTGCACCGCTACGTCACAGGGCTTGATGACTACTTGGCAGAGTCTTGTTCGGGTGTATCGCTTCAGTCGGGCATGGATATTGCCCGCATGCAGGCTCATGCACTAGGGTGTGAGGCACGGAGACCGGCAGTTGACCAATACCGAAGAAGGCCGGGCGGCGAGGTCCTTTGGTAACTTTCGGGGTGGACCGCCTCGGGCCGAGACTAGTTATACGCCGCCGCCCGATGCAGTGGTCCTCTACGATCTTGAGGCCTCCGGTGTATTGAGGAAGCGGTCGGGGCTCAAGGGTTGGATTTTCGGGAGTTGGGGTCTTGGCGGATAAGCCACCCCGACCTAAGTGTAGCCAGTGTGGTAAAACCCATGCGGGGGAATGTCGCAGTATTCATAGGGTTTGTTTTACATGCGGCCAGCAGGGCCATTTAGCGAAGAATTGTCCGACCAGAGGTAGCGCGGATGTTGAGACTTCGGCGCCGGGATCATTGCGGGTTCTTCGCCCGATAGCTAAGCGGTGTTCATACAGGCGGACCCGGCGAGGGTCGTGGTGGAAGTTCCCGATTCTAGCGATCCTTGGAACCGCCTATTTGATTTGGTATATCCTTGCCTCTGAAGTGGTATACGTTTATGATATGATGATGTCTTTGAGTATTATGTTCAGATAGCGTTATGCTAAATTGTGATTTAGAGGCCTGGTTAGTAAGGGGGAAGTTGGGTACATAGAGATTGTGAGCCTTAGAACTTATAACAGTTAGGACCTTGGATATAAGGTCGCCTTGAGTGGATGATTTTACGGTTGGTTTTTTGTCGAAGTACTTGGTATGCGTAAAATATATTGTGGGAAAATTCCATGGGTAGTGTGAGATGGAAGTGGTAGCTTTTATGACGTGAATATATAAGATTGTTCCGGAACGGGGAACAAGAGTCTGGTGCGATTATGGGTCGGGTTGAGGACCATTCGCGGGTCAACCCGCAGCCCGGTTTTGGGTGGGGTCAGTTCGAGGTGGTCCCGCCAGGTGGTAGGGTCACGAGGATACTAAGCCCAGGTTTAGGTAGCCATCGTATGAGTTCGTGGATGTGTTCGACTAGAATCGGATCGTAAAGGCCGGGAATGGCCTTAAGGGAATGAGAGGCTTGTAGATGACCAAGTTTGGAGGTAGTGACTCGAGGTTTTGGAAATTGAAGCGTGGCGAAGTGTGGGCGTGTACTATAGAGAGTTCGTGTACGAGAAAGGGACGAAGAGTAAGAAGAAGCGAACAATGTGTTATGAGCGGAAGTGATCATTTCTTTTGTGAAGTAAAGATGCGAAGGAGTATCCTTTAGACCATGGGTGTGAGCTTTTGTGATGTTAGAGGTGATTCCTCGTTGGCTTGGATTTGTATGATATACTATGGCCGTTGATGGCGTGATTGGTTTCGTAAGTATAGTAGTGAAGACTATCTGCACACGTTTGTTTGGAGACTTAGAAGGAACATTCGGACGAATGTTTCTAAGGAAGAATGTTATACCCGTAGTTCCAGTATGTATGTGAGGGCGTGCGTGCGAGAATCTGGCGAAATTTTGGAAAGAAAGAAAGATGTGATTTTTCACGGAAAAGTTTCGGTTTTGTGAAGGAAAAAGGTTCGTTAATGGGAATTGGATTCCCAGATTTGATATTTGGGCTTCTTGGATTATTTTAGAATTATGAGATTTTATTTTCGGAAATGGTCACGTGGGGCCCACGGGAGAAATTTACGGTTTTGTGGGCCCGCTTTGTTTTGAGATTTTCGTATTTTGGATATTTTCGAAGACGAAATATTTTGGGCCAGTCGGGGCGACACGTGTCACCCCATGTGTCACTTGGCGAATTGGAGGAGACAGTGGCTAGCCACTTGTCCCCTTGGCCGATTTTGCCATGACATTTGGAGAGCCAAATCGTTGGCCATGTGGTGTGGTGGGACCCACACACACATGGCCCAATCTTGACCCTACACTTACCTTGATCTTGGCCCTTGAAACCTCTATAAATACCCCCCCTTAGGTTGAAGAGTAATTCATCCACACTTGAAAGTCTTCCAAGGCAAAAATATCCCTTTCCCTTTAAGCCTTGTTTCGTCCACCCTCCCCCACATGTGTAGAAATACTTTGTGTATTGTTGTATAGTCCCAAATACCTTGGCCTAGTATCCCTAGTAGTATTCCAAAGTTATTTCAATACTATAAGCCCGGAAATACTACTTTATTCCAATAGCCGTAAAGTGAAACCCTAGAAAAATCTTCCTAGCTTGGTTGAAGTATTTAGAGAAGTTGTTTGGAAACTTCTAAGGGTCGCTTGGAGCGGGTTGGAGCGTAAGGAATTGGAGCTAAACGTTGCTCAGGATCGACTTATAAACTTGGATAATTTTTGGGCTTATCGAGGTAATAATCTATGTCCCCCTATTGTAATTGGATATTACATGTTGTAGTAGTTATACTTGAGTATATTATATTGGAAGGATGATTATAAAGGTTTGAAGCAGATTTACATTGTATTGTACTTACAGTAGAATTGTGTAGTATTATTGTGAAGCAGAATTGAACACGTCCGGTTAGACTTGTAATCCACAGGAGTTGTTGGCACAGTAGCGGGCCTTGATAGGGGAGGAGATTTATGTGATAGCGGGGGAGGTCTTTGCGAATTTTACGTAGAATAAGGAATCTTGTATTTAGAATATTCTCTGAAGAGAACTAGAAGTTGATAGATGTATTGTGGTTGTTATAGGTGGATCTTCTACGCGCGGCATACTTGAATTGGCTTGTGGTTTAAGCTAAAAAGGTATGTGATTCTTCCTATACTCTTGAGCATGATTGTTGTAAACTATATAGTACGGTAGCCGTACGTGTGTGAGATGAATTTTGTTTGTTTAAAACATAAAGTGTTATAATGGCTTTATGGGAAGTTAGTTATAACGACTTTATGAGGATAAAAGAAAGATAAGAGACTTGACTTATAACGACTTGATTTTGAAAGTTAAGAGACTTGATCTTGAAAGATAAGAGACTTGACTTATAACGACTTGTTTTTGGAAAAAGAGAAGTAACTTGATTTAAGTATAGGTTACTTGTTTTGAAAAGAGTAAAGTTGTTTGGGTTTTAAAAGAACACTTGTTGTTGTTTTAAAAGAGAAGCACTTGGTTTAAAAAGTATAGAGTACTTGATTTTAAAAGCTTGTAAAGATTTTCTGAAGGTGTAGTAATTTGGTTTAAAAAGGAAACGTGTTTTAATACTACGAGTATTAGTATTGTGTGGCTTTTACATAAAGAGGGGTCTTTTTGAAAGAAGGAAAGTATGTAGTATTTTGGGTTGAAACCCGTATTGTTGACATAAAATAAAAGTATGTTGAACTTGCCTATGCTTGTTGTGATAGCTTTGTTGTGCAAGTGTTTTGATTCGTACTCTTGTGTCTCTGGGAGGTAGGCTATCTGATTGATTGTTTGGACATACTGACGCGTTGGATGGTCCACGAGTATGCGTCCACTATTGAGTATTATTTGGTTATTCCTTTTGGACATACTGACGCGTTGGATGGTCCACGGTATCGTCACTATCGAGTATTATCCGTTATTCCTTTTGGACATATCGACGTTGGGTGACCGAGTATCGTCCACCGAGTATTATCTTGTTATTTCCTTTGGACATCTTGTGCGATGGATGATCCGCACGCGTCGTCGATGGGATGGTTTCGTGGCCATGCTTTCCGAGGTAAGATGCCGGGGCATGCGGTCATTGTGAGAGTTTTGTTATTAGTCCATGGACCGCTAATCCATGAATCTTGCCGCGGTGACGAACAATCACGGGCTTGATTTGTACATGTGGTTCTGATCGCACTTTAGATACTTGTCTGGTCATTTCTCGTGTATCGGCGTCTTTGGTAGATAGCGAGATACTTGCCTCGCCATATCTCGTGAGACGGTTGGCTAGGGTACGTTAGCTTTGGTACTTGCCTCGGCTAGTTGCGTGGCTAGCTTTTGGATCTGGTAATTAGCTTTCGTACCTTGCCCGTGAAGTTTTATGACTAGCTTTTGGAACTGGTATAGGGCGATTCTACTTGGCGTCGGTTTGATAGCGACGCAGGATCTAGTGTTCGAGTTCACATATGGGTGTTGTTTTACATCATGTCTTCGGCGGTGAGGAATGAGTTCCACGCATGAGTGATATTATGGCGTGAGACCCATAGTTATGTGCGAGTGATTATTCGGGATATCGTCCCCTTACTTGGCATAATCGCTACTTATCGTAAAATGGTTTTATAAAATGATGAAATGGGATTTCATTACGATATTTTCGATTTCACATACTTGGTACTGTTATCGACCTCGCTTGAAGTGCGTTCACGCCGCAGTAGAGGTACATCGGTTGTGGATCCTCGCCATAGGATCACGATTCAACGTATTAGGATGCTCCGTTTCTCCGAGGCTTATCTTTTGGTATGTTTCCACTGAGTTGTAGGTTCTTGTACATTCGGGGTATGGCGGGGCCCTGTCCGTCATAGTTGTTGTTACATTCTTAAGTGCAGAAATCGTTGTGGCGGGGTTGTAAAGTTATGGCGTTCGGTTTATATATATACATGAGGGCGACCGTTTTGGTTGGCCTATTTTCTTATGATATATCTTGTTTCCTGTTTAAGTTTTTATTTCCGCTGATTTTCTCTGATGTTGTATCACTAGGGTGCCCGGGGTAAGGCACCAGTCGCGGGCCCGAGGTCGGGTCGTGACAGGTAGTTTGGGCTTAGCAAGTGGATTGACCAAAGAGGTATGTGAAGCTTTCCTATCTCTTGAGCATGAGTAGTTGTATCTATGTAGTACGGTAGACGTACAAGATTTGGTATTCTTACTTGTTTTAAGTATATAAAGACTTGTTTTGTTTTAAGAAATATAAGCCCCTTGGTTAGGGGAAAAAGTATAATTTTACTAAAGTATAGGGTTAATATAACAACTTTATGGGAAGTTGGTTTATTAGCTTTATAAAAGGTTAATAAGAAGAGATTTACTCTAAGTAAGATAAGTAAGGACAAATGACTTGATTTACGAAAGACAAATTGATTTTAAGGCATCAATTGCCCAAAGGTTTTATATGAAAAAGAGTCATTTTTAAAGAATATAAGTATGTGGTACTTTGGGTTAGATTCCCGGATTTTCTTTTATTAAGAATGTTAGTGCCTTAAGTAAACTAAAATGAGAGAGTATATGAACAAGACTAATAATATGTTATAAGCTTTCTTAACTTAATTATGATTATGATATGATGACCGATTGAGCCAGGGTAAGAGTATAAATGAGGGGCAAGCCCCAAGATCGTTATACCACCTTCTCCAGGGTAAGAGTATGAATGAGGGGCCAGCCCCAAGATCGTCATACCACCTTCTTCAGGGTAAGAGTATATCTGAGGGGTACATCCCCAAGATCGTTATACCACCTTCTTCAGGGTAAGAGTATATCTGAGGGGAACATCCCCAAGATCGTTATACCACTTGCTTCAGGGTAAGAGTATATCTGAGGGGTAAATCCCCAAGATCGTTATACCACATGTTCCGTGGATTTGCTACCCACGATGCGAGGAATACCTCATGCGAGTCCTATGGGCTTATGCGGGTTAAATAGTCTCATGCGGGCGGGTACAGCCTATGCGAGGAATACCTCATGCGGGTCCACAAGACCCATGCGGGTGAGATAGTCCCAGGAGTAGGATTGCTTATTGATACTACGGGCGAGGTACCCTATTTTGACCGTGAGCCTCCTATTTTTATGCAGTATTATATATATGTACTTGTTACTCTCATTGTTAGTAAGGCACAGTGTACTGTATTTTGATTGTCTTTCATGATTCCAGCTTACTTTCAAACTTATGATATTATTACAGTATTTTCCAGTTTTAGATACTTGGTACATATTGTCTTGACCCTTCCTCGCTGCGTTCATCTGCGCGGTAAGGGTAAGCAGGTGGTGGATCCTCATTCTTAGGATCACTGTTCCGGTGTCAGAAGCTCCATTCCTCCGGAAGCTTATTTTTGTTGGTACGGATTTTCCCTGATGCTATAGGTATTGTGTACATTCAGGGGTATGGCGGGGCCCTGTCCCGCCACAGTTGTTATCCTTAGAGGTCTGTGGTCACGTATGTGTTTTGGGCTGTAAGAACAAGTTGTACTGCTATACTTTTGATTAAGTATGTTTTTATGGAAGGCAGCCTTATCGGCTGGCCAGTGATGTCTACTTTTTATAAGTTATGTGTTATGTATGTTCCGCTGCTATTCTCTGATGTATACTGACGTACCGGTAAGTACGATCGCGGCCGGTCGGTCGTGACACCAAACCTCTTCAAAAGAGGAAATTCAATGCAAGACACTTGATCAAGGTAACTAGTGATATGTACATGAGCTATAAGGTAACAAATCTAATCCTTATACGATATTGAACTTTGAGGAACATGTTGAGACTAATAGCCAATTGAGTAAGGATGAAGTTTTGTCTTATGTCGAGCATTGTGGCTCTTTTCTATGTAATGATGATGTCCTTGTTGGAAGTGTACTCACACTAGTTGATCCTTTTGATGACCGAATTGATTTTTATTGCAAGATCGATTTGTGTCCACCTAGTGTGCACACTTGTGATTCTACACTAGATGACTTTACTTGTGGTAATTATGTGAGTAAATCGTGAGCTTTACATGCTGCAATCTAGTATTGATATTTGAGTTAATCGACTTGATTGTAATCTTAATCCACTATTTGAGGAACCTTGTGATGTTCTTAATGAATCTTCGATTAGTGATGATATTTATAAAGTTAATCCTTTAAATTAGTATGACACAGTGCCTATATTTGACACACATGAAGATGAGTCCTTTGATCTTACCTTGTTGACTTTTGATGAGACTCAAGGTTATGATAGTGTTATGTGCCATGTAGAGAGTCGTGACGTTGATTCTTTCTGGAGTGACATTACATGTCTTCACTCACCAATTTTAGATGATTACTCTTTCCTTAAGAATAATGTCTTATTTGATGATGACATGATTGTTGATGATGATGTGCATGCTCACTTATTTTGTGGTATGGTAGATGTCGCCACATTTGAGGATTACAAAGTCTAGAAATCCAATGTGGAATGATGACGATCTTCCCTATGATGAAGATATTCATTTAGGAAATGATAATACACTTGCGAGAAATGAGTGTTTGAAAAGAATAGGTGAAACTTGTTTACAAATTGCTAATTCTTCTTTATGTGACCAAAATTGTAGTAGCATGCTTGATCTTGTTCTTGAACCTAATAGTAAAGCTGCATTTGAGGACACTATAGATGAAGAAGTTATTTTGAGTGATACATTTCTTTACTATCTATTTGCATATGATGACGCTCGTGTTTGTATTTTGGATGCATCTTATGTTGAAGGGGGTTCTTATGGGGTAAATAGTTGTGATCTTGACCAAGATGTGTGGATATCTATTCCTTTGGACCCCGGTAGGCTTTATGTGACTTGGTCATTATACTACCTTGGGAATGTTTTTGTTTGAGAGATGAGGATCAAATGTGTTTCATGTCATCGAGAACCAATGTAGCGTTGCATGCTTTGTATTTTGAATCCGTTGGTTTCTTTGTTTTATCCTCGTTTCATGATTGGAGGAATAAACTTCTTGAAACATCATATGTGCGGAGTTTGTTCATGATAACCATTGTGTGGTGGTACCACAAGTTCATCTGTACTTGGAGTGAGCGTATGATTATTTCCTTTTGTGCTAACCCTCATGATGAAGACTATATTTTCGTATATCTTTCCTTGGTTTTTTCAAGGTTCGGATTTGAGAACGAATCCTTTTCAAGAATGGTAGAATGATACGATACGGCATGGCACAAAAGTGATTATAAGAGCTAGGTTTCGTGGTGGAGCTCGGCTTCAAACCAATAATGATTTGTGGAGCATATTCACCACATTTAAGGAGCTTCAAGGGGTCTCAAACGGGTATCTTCACACCTCACACACTTTGATGATGAATGATAAGCCTTTGAAGACATATGTGTGAATATGATCAAGCTATGGGAAATAGTCTTGTTTGGATCATATCATAATGCCTCGATCCTTTGGTGTCCTCTAATTTCTTCTTTATATTTTGGATTATAATCTTGTTTGTTGACTTATTGAGTGTATTTTATAAACTCTTTTGAGTCCTTTTAGTTAGTATTTTACTCTTTTATTTTGCGTTTAGTATAGTGTTAGGTGTGTGTTTCTTTCTTTTGAGTCACAGCAGTCATAAAGGAGAGAATACTACTTTTGAGGATGAAATTTCACAATAAAAGGCCAAGAAATGAAGCCTAAGAAGTCCCGAGAAGAATAGAAGAAAATCAGATAAAATTTGGAAATTATCATCGACAGCGCCGTGGCGCCAGAATGCAGGGCCACATGCTGGAATTTCAGAGAGCTGCAGGACATTTGGCGATGTGGCGCCAGAATGCAGGGCCACGGCGCCGACGCAGGATTTTCCGAATCAGGGCCGAATTTTGACAGGGTTAAAAGGGTCCGAAACGCAATTTTTCATAAATATAAAAACCCTAAACCCTCACATTATTCAGATCATGTTTGGTTGAGGCAAAGAATGAGGCAAGTTACAAGATTGGAGACTACCCTTGTTCAAGTTCTTTCCTTTCTCTTTTATTTAATTCAGTTTATGTTAGTTATTGATTAGTTCTTAGCATGACAATGTCTAGGAGCTAATCTCTTTATTAGGGTTTTCCGTCGAATCGCTTGAAACTCTTTCATACAGTTAACACATAGTTATTGATTTATTCTTCAGCATATTAAGATCTGTTCAATATTGTTTTGATTGTTTGATAATTAATTGATCACTAATTTTCATAACTTATATGATTTCGAATCGAGATCCGAGAGGGGAGATTTGAATATGTTTTAGTTGTTTAGACATAGGTTAAAATCACGGACGAAAATACTCCGATACTTGTGTAGTATTTAAGGTTATTGTTCTTAATCCTCCTGTTTGGAAAATCTATCATATAAATATAGAAGATTTCTGCATAAGGTTGAGGTTTTATATGTCCTAACCGGAATATAAGACAGATTAGTTAACCTGCTATCTTAATAAGAAGAAGAATCATTAACATTGCATTAACACGTGAAAGAGTTGATAATTGAGGAGATTGGAAACCCTATTTCCTTCATAACTGTTTAAACCCAAAGTATTGTCAATCTTAGTTTACGTTCTGCACTTAGTTTTAATTCTTAGTTCATAAACAAAACAAAAGAACGGTAACCAAATAGATACCATAGATTAGATATTCGGTACTTGATAAACCAGTCTCTGTGGATGATAACTCGGTCTTACAGATCTTTATTATTTGAACGATACGTACACTTGCGTAAGCATAGAGAAATATCGTAATAAGTTTTTGGCGCCGTTGCCGGGGACTGACGTACTGTCAATAACGAATTAGCTAATCTTATTTCTAATTTGGTTTTTATTTTCTATATATTTTTATTTCATTATTATTATCTTTATTTTAGAACGTTTTGCCGTGATCTGTTTGTTGTTTTTGATCAATTTCAGGAAATTCGTTTATGCGAAGTAGGAGAGGAGCAGATACTCCTATCCATTTGAACCCTGAAATTGAAAGATTGTGCAGTGTTAGGTGTATTTTGTATACACTTTTTGAGTCACTTTTAGTTAGTATTTTACTCATTTCGTTTGTGTTTAGTATAGTATTAGGGTCGTTTTTCTTTCTTTTGAGTCACAGCGGTAACAAATGGAGAAATGGCAAAAAGAAGAGAAAATGAGCTTATTTGAGGTGGAATTGCACACTAAAAGGGCCAAGAAATGAAGTCTAAGAAGTCCCAGGAAGTATAGAAGAAATCAGACGAAGTCCGGACGAAAACAGGACAGGCAGAAAAGCGGCGGTGCGCCTCGCGGCGCCTGCCAGCGGCGCTTGAAATGTTGAAAGTTGGATTCGTTGCAGGAGTTTCGGCGCCGTGGCGCCAGCCTGCGGGGCCGCGGCGCCAACGCGGGATTTTTGAGTTTCTGGGCCGAATTTGACACGTTTTCATGGTCCGAAAGGGACAACTTTTCCTAGCTATATAATCCCTAAACCCTGCTGATTACATTAATTCATTCCATCATTGTACATACAACACAACTCTTGGAGGCTAGATGGCTTGGAGGCTAGTTCTAAGTATTTTCTTTCTCTTTACTTTGTTTTTATTTCAGTTCATGTTGGAGATTGTATTAGTTCTTAGCGTGACTATGGCTAGGAGCTAATTACTTTGTTAGGGCTTTTCCTATTGAATCGCTTGAAACTCTTATTCATGACTTCTTCATATAGTTAAAATTTATTCAATAGTTGTTTTGATTGTTTGTTAATTAACTGATCACTAGTTATCATCACTTATATGATTTCGAATCGAAATCCGAAAGGAGAGATTTGAATATGCTATAGTTGAATAAACATAGGTTTAAAATCGTGGACGAAAGTACCCCGATAGTTGTGTAGCATAATATGTTACTGTTCTTAATCTTCCTATGTAGTAAATCATATCATAGAAATATAGAAGGGTTCTGCACTGGGGTTGAGTGATTATATATCCTAACCGGAATATAAGACAGTTTAGTTAACCGCTATCTTAACGTAAAAGATGAGGTCAGTCTAGTTGTATTAATGATTGAATAAAGTGGATAGTTGAGGATCTTGGAAGCCCTAATTCTACATCATAACTTATTTAAACCAAAGTATTTTCATAATTAGTTTATTTCCTGCAGTAGTTTTAATTATTAGTCTAAATCATCAAACCAATTTACGTTCACCAAATAGAAACTAAAGCTTAGATAATCGGTAATTGAAAACCAGTCTCAGAGGACGATATTCAGTCTTACCTAGAATATATTACTTGTAACGATACGTACACTTGCGTTAAGCGTGTGAAAAATTGCTAACATGTAGACATAATAGGAAAGACAAGAGAATTGATGATTCTTTAGCAATGAAAAATCAGCAAAACAACAGTGTGGGGAATGATGAGTTACCGGCTGTGATGAGACAAGTCCAGCATCCTGCAGAGATGAGCTTAGGGGACTATATGATGCCAACAATTACAGGGGTGCATACTTGCATAAGGCTTCTAGCTATGGAAGCTAATAATTTTGAAATCAAATCATCAATCTTGCACATGGTTCAAGGCTCAGTTCAGTTTGGGGGATTACCGTCTGAAGATCCCCATATGCATCTAGCAAACTTCCTGGAGCTGTGTGCAACTTTTAAGTATAATGGTGTTACTGATGATGTCATTCAGTTGAGACTCTTCCTATTCTCACCTAGGGATAGAGCAAAGAGCTGGTTGAACTCACTATAGGCGAACTCCATTACCACATGGCAAGACTTAGTCCAGAAGTTTCTTGCCAAAATTTTCCCTCCATCCAAAGTAGCAAGACTCAGAGGAGAATTGAATAACTTTTATCAGCTGGAGGGAGAATCAATGTATGATGCATGGGAGCGGTTCAAACACTTACAGAGGAAGTGCCCGCATCATGGGATTGAGAAGTGGATGTTGGTCCACATATTCTATAATGAGTTGTGTGGTACTACTCGTACCATTATTGATGCTGCAGCAGGAGGAACATTCATGAGAAAGAGTGTCAATGAGGCATATGATTTTCTAAAAGACATGGCCACAAACAACCACCAGGGGGCCGATGAAAGATCAGCAAGCAGCAGGAAAGTGGTTGGGGTTCATGAATTAGATGCTATCACTGTGTTGACTGCCCAGGTTGCCACTTTGACAAAGCAGTTGCAGCAGAGCACCATGTTCGTTAAAGCTGTTCAGACACCAGTGAGTTGTGAGATTTATGGGGGTCCCCATACTTTTGATAGGTGCACAGCAGTGGATCCAAATAATGTGCCTATGAAGCAGGTTCAGGCAGTTGGGAATTTTTAGAGGCCCTACAACAATGCATTCTCCAACACATATAATCACTGGTGAAAAAGTTATCCCAACTTTTCATGGAATAATGACCAAGGGCAGCAACCTCAGTTTCAGGAGTTATTTCAACAGACCAATCCAGCTCCTCAGGGACAAATCCAGCAACAGCAACCCAGGCCACCAGCTCCACAAGAGAAGCTAGATAAAATAAGAGTAGCACTGTTGACCTTGGCTAACTCTCAGACTCAATTCATGGCAGAAACCAGGTCCTCATTTGAAACCTTGACCAACTCTCAGACCCAGTTCATGACTGAAACAAGATCATCTATTAGGAACTTGGAGACTCAAATGGGGCAGTTAGCAGAAAAATTGAGTGACAGACCGCAAGGAAACCTCTCTAGAAACACAGTGATGAACCGAAGGGAGCAGTGTCAGGTAATCAACCTGAGAGATGGTAAACAGTTAGAGCAGGATGTACCCCAACCAGTGGTTAAAAAGGAGAATGAAGTGGATAAGATAGTTGGTGCAGAGAAGGAGGGGGTTACTGATGACCGCCCTATTTTAGAAAAAGCTCCACCAACAGTCATGAGGGAATATACAGACAGAATTCCTTACCCTCAAAGACTTCAGAAGAAGGCCCTGGACAAGCAGTTTTCGAAATTCTTAGAGGTCTTCAAAAAGTTGCATATTAATCTCCTGTTCATTGAAGCCTTGGAGCAGATGCCAGCGTATGTCAAATTCATGAAGGATGTCCTCTTTAAAAGAAGAAATTGGCAGACTGTGAAACAGTGGTGCTGACAGAGGAGTGCAGTGCTATTTTGCAGAAGAGACTTCCTCCAAAGTTAAAAGATCCAGGAAGTTTCACCTTACCTTGCACAATAGGGAAGGTGACATGCAAGCAAGCTTTGTGTGACTTGGGGGCAAGTATCAATCGTATGCCCTTCTCTACATTTAGAAGACTTGGTTTGGGGGAAGCAAGGCCAACAACATTGACTTTGCAGCTAAAAGATCGCTCAATCGTGCATCCCCGAGAAATAATTGAAGACGTATTGGTGAAAGTGGGTAAATTCATCCTTCCTGCTGATTTCCTCATTCTTGATATGAAGGAAGATGAAAATATGCCCATGATGCTTGGGAGACCATTTCTATCCACAGGGAGGGCACTGATTGATGTTCAAAAGGGAGAGTTGAAGCTCCAAGTCCAAGATGAGGAAATGGTATTCAAAGTTTCAAGCCACCAACTGAACCTCACGTCAATGATAGATGTTTTGTCATTGGGATAGTTGACAAGGGTGTCACTGAGAAAAGCCTCACATGTACTAATGCTCGTGGGGTACCATTAAAGCAAAGTGCAGAACCTATGAGTAAGGCCAAGGAAATGGTGAATGATGCCATGATGGTAAATGCTTCGAACCTAGCCCTATGAAGAAAAAGATGACAAGGAGGAAGAGAATGATCCTGAAATGGATATGCGGATGAGATAATCTACCCCCTTGATTGAGTAAGAAAATTGCGTCCGGCTAAAATACGTTAAAGACAACGCTACTTGGGAGGCAACCCGATGTTTTAATTATGTTATTTCAATTTTTTGTTTTAGTTTGTTTTATTTTGTCTTGAACAGTCTCACGGTCTTGCATGTTGGGTATGTTTTTGATGACAAATGGACCAAGGACTAACTCCGAGGAAAAAAGGGCGAAAAATGTTGAAAACTAGAAAAATTGAAGTAGCAGCGAATTAGCGTCGCGGCTCCAGAAGTTCAGAGAGCCCAGATGCTGTGAAATTTCAAGAATTTCCTCCCAGACCTCCGTTATGAATGTTGTGTTGTGTTAGTAAGGTGTTCCTTTATTTTTAGTGTCACGAACCGACCCGACAGGCCGCGACTGGTGCCCTACCTGGGCACCCTTACACTCACCTGTCACATATAATCACACAGATACCAAGGATAATGTAGAAATCGATAAACCATATCAAAATAGGCAAGCCGGCAAGGCTGCCACTATATACGGGAACATCCCAAAATGAAGTACAACAGTACAGCTGACCAAAACATGTCTACAATCCACACATGTCCAACCTACACATGACCAACCCACACATGACTACAGATCTCTAAGAGTTTAACAGTGAAATATGATGGCAAAGGGCCCCGCCGTACCCCTGAATGTGTATAAGTCGATAGCAAGTATCTGTACCAAAATGATTAAGCTCCGGAACAATGGAGCTCTCCAAATAGCTAAGCGGAAAATCCTAATCTGGAGGATCACCAAACTGAGTACATGTACCTGCGGGCATGAAACGCAGCCCCCGAGGAAAGGGGGTCAGTACGAAATAATGTACTGAGTATATAAAACATGAAGTACTGTAAGAAAGCTCATAACTGGCCAAAGGATAGCAGGAGACAAGTATAATAATCAGAAATACCAATGCAAGTGTGCCTTATGAAATGAGAGTCATGTATGTCCATATCATATATCGTACCCGACCAATTAGGGGACTCGGTGAATGAAGTCATATACATATACATACCGTACCCGGCCCATTCTGGGACTCGGTAAAATCATCATATATATACATACCCGACCCGAGACTGATCGGTGTATTTTATATACACCTTTTGAGTCATGTTTAGTTAGTCTTTTGCCCATTTTTGTACAAATACGTGTCGTCTTAGGATATATTTTCATTCTTTTGAGTCATATTGGTTTAAAGTGGCTCATTGGCGGAAAAGGAGCAAAAAGAGGGCAGAAACAGAGGTTTCAGAGATCAAAAGCGAGAAAGTTGGCGAACCGGGCACGAAATAGAGCGGCGCCGCGGCGCCTCCAGCCAGCAGAGTCAGAGCGCCACGGCGCCCAATTTACAGAGACGTGCAGGGCCGCGGCACCGAGGCGGGAAAACTGGCAAATTCGAATGGGAATGGGCCAAGGCCTGAAGGAAAACCTGGAAAACGTTTTGGAGGCTATAAAAAGTAGCCTTTAGGTCAGATTTGGGAGTTCCCTTCCTTGCCAATTCACACAACTTTGGAGATCAAGATTGGAGACCATTTCTTAGTAAATTCTTGTTTCTTGTTTTATTTCTTTACAGTTTATGTTGGATATTAGTTTAGTTCTCGTCATGTCTATGGCTAGGAACTAACTTAATCTAGGGCTTTCCATGTCAAATCACTTGAAACTTATTCTTATGAATTAATGCATATTTTGGTTCTTCTTGTTATTGTTGAGATTTATTCAATAATTGTCTTGAATGTTTGGTAATTAATTGATCACTAATTATCATAATCCATATGATTTCTAATCGAAAGCCGAAAGGGGAGATTGTGAATATGCTATAATTGAATAAACATAGGTTAAATCGTGGACGAAAGTACCCCGATACTTGTGTAGTATTAATAGGTTATTGCTCTTAATCCTCCTTTATAGTCAATCTTATCGCCGAAAGGTAGAAGGGTTCTATATTGGGGTTGAGTGTTTATATTACCTTAACAGGAGTATAAAACGGCTTAGTTAACCTGTTGTCTCAAAATAGAAGAAGAACCATAATTAATTGCATTACCAAATAGATACCATAGAATAGAATTTGAGAATTGAACACTAATCTTTGAGGACGATAACTTGGTCTTCTAGACTATATTACTTATCACGACACGTGCACTTGCGTTAGTGTGTGCATAAATCGCGCATCAAGTTTTTGGCGCCGTTGCCGGGGATTGGCGTAGTTCAATATCATTTTATCTATTCTTAATTTCTAATTTGGTTTTTATTTTTGTTTTTATTTATTTTTATTTTTCTCTTTTATTCGTGGAATCAGTGTGCCGTGATCCGTTTGTTGATTTTGGTCTGTTGCATGAATCTAGTTTATGCGAAGGAGAAGAGGAGCAGATACACTTGTTCCCTTCAACCCGGAAATTGAAAAGACTTGCAAACAGAACAGGAGAAACCAACGAGTTTTAGCCTTAATAGCGATGGGGGGTTTACAGAACAACAATTAAATGAACGAAGGGTTAGGTGATCATCAACCTAATCAAAGGATTCCCCGGAGATTGCCAATGGATGTAGAAGAGAGGGTCCAGGTACAAGCTGAGAGAAGCTTGGGAGATTATGTGCTGCCAAGGGTGAATGGAGCACAAACTTGCATCAGGCTCCCAGTAATAGGAGCAAACAATTTTGAAATCAAGCCTGCGATCCTAAGTATGGTGCAGAATATTGTTCAGTTCGGAGGGTTGCCGTCGGAAGATCCTCACATGCACATAGAGAACTTCTTGGAGTTGTGTGCAACCTTCAAGTACAATGGCGTTACTGACGACGCCATCAGATTGAGGCTATTTCCCTTCTCACTCAGGGATAGAGCGAAAGTTTGGTTGAATTCCTTGCCTACAGATTCGATATTCACATGGCAGGAGCTGGCACATAAGTTTTTAGCAAAGTTCTTTCCACCATCAAAAGCCGCGAAGCTGAGAGGGGAGTTGAACAATTTTTATCAAACTGACGGAGAGTCACTCTATGAAGCTTGGGAGAGATTCAAAGATTTGCAAAGGAAGTGTCCACATCACAACATTGAGTTGTGGAATTTGGTCCATATTTTCTACAATGGGCTAAGCGGGACCACCAGAACGATTATTGACGCAGCCGCAGGTGGAACTTTCATGAGAAAAAAAGCACACGAAGCTCATGATTTATTGGAAGACATGGCCACCAATAATCATGTAACAGAGGACAGAGGGGTGAGTGGTAGAAGAGCAATAGGAGTCCATGATATTGATGTCATCACAGCACTAAATGCACAAGTTGCTCTCCTGACCAAGCAAATGCAACAAAACACAGTGTCAGTGAATGCAGTCCAAATGCTATTAAGTTGTGAGATGTGTGGAGGTCCACATACCTTTGATAGGTGCCCATCAGCTGATCCTAACAACATCTCGATCGAGCAAGCAGAATGTCAAGCAGTAGGGAATTATCAGAGGCCCCAGAACAACCTCTACTCAAATACCTACAATCCAGGGTGGAGGAATCACCCTAACTTTTCATGGAGGGGTGATCGAGGCGTGAGAACCAATTTGAGGCGATGCAAAATCAGCAACCATTCACTCAGGCCTCATCTTCACAACAATTTAGTGCACCTGCTCAACAAGAGAAGCCAGATGAGTTAAGAGCAGCCTTGTTGACACTCACCAACTCACAGACCCAGTTCATGGAAGAGACTAGATCCTCTATCAGGAATTTAGAGACACGGGTGGGACAACTAGCGAAGATGGCAAACAACAGGCCACATGGCACTTTGCCGAGCAATACAGAGATGAACCCCATAGAACAATACCAAGCGGTGCAGCTGAGGAGTGGAAAACATTTAGAATAGCTTACACCCCGACCTGTGGTTGAACAGAGAGTAGATGCAGAGAGGGAGAGGACTACTGAAGACCGCCCGATATTAGAGAAAGCTCTATCGTCGGTGAAGAGTACAGAGAGGACTCCTTTCATGAAGGTTGCAAAAAAAGTGGTTGATAAGCAATTCTTCAAGTTTTTGGAGATATTCAGAAAGTTACACATCAACATTCCGTTCATTGAGGCATTGGAGCAAATGTCTACTTACTTTAAATTCATGAAGGAAATTCTTGGGAAGAAGAAGAAGTTGACGGAGTATGAGATAGTAGCACTGACAGAGGAATGTAGTGCCATTTTGCAGAAGAAATTGCCCCCTAAACTCAAGGATCCAGGGAGCTTCACATTGCCTTGCACAGTTGGCAGGGTTACATGTAATAGGGCCCTTTGTGACTTGGGGGCTAGCATAAATCTTATGCCCTTGTCTGTTTTTAAGAAGTTGGGGTTGGGTGAGGATAAACCAACCACTGTGAGCTTGCAGTTAGCAGATAGAACGGTGGTGCATCCCAGGGGAAAGATTGAAGATGTCTTAGTTAAGGTGGGAAAATTCTTCTTTCCTGCGGACTTCCTCATCCTGGATATGGAGGAAGATGATGAGATCCCCATCATATTGGGAAGACCGTTCTTGGCAACCGGGAGAGCCCTGATTGACGTGGAGAAGGGTGAGCTGACACTTAGAGTGGAAAGTGAAGATATGGTGTTCAAAGTGTTCAAACACATCATTGAACCCCCAGTCATGAGCAAGTGCTTTGCAATTAGCCTTTGTCAAGACATCGGTGAGCGGTGCAAGCCACAGCAAGGGAGATAATCCCGCCAAAACAGGTAAGTAATGCAAAACCTCCTCTTGAAAAAAAAGAGAAAAAGAAAAACAGAAGGAGAAAGCAGAAAATGTTGATGAAATGGATAGGATGTGGGGTTAATTTACCCCATGCCTCTTAAGTAAGGAACTTGCGTCCGGCTAAAAGACGTTAAAGACAGCGCTACTTGGGAGGCAACCCAAGGTTATTTTATTTTGTTCAATTTAATGCAACTTAGTTTTTACTTAGAACAGTCTCACGGAGGTATTGTTTATATGTTGTGATGACAGTGCCACCCGAAATTTGGAGGGCGTGGCGAAAGAAATCAAAAAAAATCGGCTCGGCCATGCACCAGTGCGAGGGCGGCGCGAAAGTCGAAAAACTACGAAGTTTGGCGCGCGGCTAAATCAGAGCGCCACGGCGCTGGAAGTTCAGAGGATTGCAGAATTTTGGGCGCCGCGACGCCAGTTGCAGGGCCACGGCGCCGCGACGGAAATTCTGAAGTTTAAAGGAGCTGTAAATCCGATTTTCCTCTCTCCAATTCAAAACCCAAACCTTCCCTCTCTCCAAAACCCACGAAATTTACCCTTTACCTAAAAATCTTCCACAAACTAAACCCAATCACAACCAAAGTTCTTAAATTTCTTAAACCCTTAACCATCTTAAACAACAACCCTCATTCCATTGCCTCAAAACATCATTAGAAACAAGAAAATATTGAAGAACACCGTCCAAGGTAACCTTTATCACTTTTCTTGAAATCTTCAATATAATCAGAGGAGGTAGTAGGTTTGAGGAGGTGCTTTATTTGTGGAAGGTGTGTGGTGTGTTGAAGTTGGGTGTGAGATTTCGAGGAAGATTATACGAAGTAAGCGTGGGGTGTGTACCGGAGCTTTGAGTGAAGTGTGGGGGTTGATAAGTGTTGTAGCTGCTGATTATTAATTGATAGTGTTGGGTAATATCGTTGAAACAAAGGAAACGCTGCTGAAGTTATCTAAAAATATCTGCCAAGAAGAGGAGAGCTTCCACATCCACCTCCGCCCCTCAATATGATACTACTAGGTTTGTCAGCCAAAAAGTTGAGGATAGATATCAAAAACTTAGTACTAGGCCCTTGATCCCTGAAAGAGGAATGAATTACCAAAGGGAGTCATTTGAGGAAAGAGATGCCTATTCGGGCGATGATAGAGGTAATGGGGTGGAAGAGATTTGTGAACCCAGAAAGAATAGCACCGCAGAACACAGTAATGGTGAGAGAATTTTATGTTAACTTTCCAGAGAGGGTGAATGATAGATGCTTTGTGAGGGGACGATATGTGCATGTGACGGCCGAAGTGGTGAATGTGCTATTAAAAACAACCGATGTTGAAGAAAGAGGTGACGATCAGAGCTATTTCAGAACTTGGTCTAGAGACACCAACAACATCGACTGGGATGTCGTCGCAAGCACAGTAAGCTACCCTGGGGATGAGTATGATATTGCAAGAAATGGGTCAAGAGGACTGAGCAGATGTCAGTTCAACAAAACATCCAAGGGTTGGTTATATTTCGTCAGTGCCCGCTTAATTCCATCGATGCACTTCACCAGAGTGCTAGCAGATAGAATAAAAATGATATATGGAATCATGTCAGGAAAGACGATGGACGTGGGGAAGGAAATAGTGCAAAACATTGGAGAAACCAGTAGGTTGGTAACGACAGGTGGGTTGGGACATGGCTCACTTATTAGCAGCTTATGCTCCAGACATGGAGTCCCAACCTTACCCACTGATACATATGAGAAAGTCCAACCTCCTGTGTCATATGGGATAGTGCATTCCTTCCCAGACCCAATCCATCCAGCAGCAGCGCGAAGGAGACCAACACCAGCAGCAACAGCAGCAGAGGTTGCCATGGATGAAGATGAGCCTGAGACAGAGGCTCGGCATGAAGCAAGAAGCAGCCAGCAGCAGCCCCCGGAATCAGAACCTCCAGTGCCTATAATGGAGCAGTTGCTTATGAACCAGAGGAGGATGATGCAGAGCTTTGACATAATGATACAAGGTCAACAAGAACTAAGGCAGGAGCAACAACAGTTGCACCAAAGATTTGATGAGATGAGTTCCTTGTTCACCCAGTGGTCCATGCATTATCCGCCGCCACCGCCACCACTTTAAACCAAGTCTGTAAGTTGTCCAGTTTTATTTTATTTTTTGAGTCTTGCACATATTGGGGACAATGTGTGATTTAAGTTTGGGGGGGGTGTCTTATTGTTTTTGAGTCTTTTGATTTGTTTTGTGTATTTTTGAGTCATAATTTTTTTTTAAAGATCATGCATGCTGTAGTTACTGGAATCGCCTAGTGAAGTAAGGTTGAATAATGTAATGGAATAAGAAGCAACCATCTAAACACTTAGGTTAGATATGCCAAAAATTCATGAAATCAGATTATTTGGGGTATCTTTCTTGACTTGTGCATTGTTTATGATTTAACCTATGTGTATGATTGCTTGCTATTTGAGGCGAAATAGTTAGGATATGCATGTTAGGGAGATGACTCAGGCATTTCTTTGTTAGCCTTTCTTACCACTTTTACATATCCCTGACATTCAAAATATCCCTAGTCAGCCCTTTGAGCCTAAAAATTAGACTGTTTCTTTGACACCCTATAATTCCACACTTGTGTCATAAGTGAAAATTTGAGATGATTGGAATAGAAAGTGTTAAAAAAGAGACAAAAAGAGTGAACAATTTAGATGCACCCCAATGAAAAAGTAATAAGAAATAGGCAAAAGCCTAAGTTTGGGGGTGCCTGTTATTCATAATACACTTCACTCTCTCAAAATAAAAGAGGGGAAAGATAGGTATGAAGTGAAGAAAGAAAATCAAAAGAAAAGGGAAGAATTGAAAAGCAAAAGAGCTTATGGTACATAAAATGAGCCTAAATGCCTATTTTTACCTACCCATGCCTAAGCCTACATTACAACCCTGAAAAACCCTGAAGATCTCTTACATGTGTATCCATGATTAGTGGAGAATAGCAAGTAAACATGTCATATGATTTTGAAATTGACATGCATAGTTAGGTATTCTTACTTCCATTGAACATGATTGAATTGAATTCGCGAAATATCCAGCTTGATGTGTTTAGAATGCTAAAAATCCATGCTATATGTTCCTACATATTATTCTGCTAACTTTCATGCTTTTCTAAGTGACAATTGTGCAGCAAAGTGATCAGTGTCTTTGAGTCAGTCTATTTTTCTTTTTCTTCTTGTCTTTATTTCTTTCTTTTGATCTTTGCTCGAGGGCGAGCAAAGGTTAAGTTTGGGGGTGTTTGATCGGTGTATTTTATATACACCTTTTGAGTCATGTTTAGTTAGTCTTTTGCCCATTTTTGTACAAATACGTGTCGTCTTAGGATATATTTTCTTTCTTTTGAGTCATATTGGTTTAAAGTGGCTCATTGGCGGAAAAGGGGCAAAAAGAGGGCAGGAACAGAGGTTCCAGAGCTCAAAAGCGAGAAAGTTAGCGAACCGGGCACGAAACAGAGCGGCGCGGCCTCAAGCCAGCAGTCGAGCGCCACGGCGCCCAATTTACAGAGACGTCACGGAGTTTAGCGCGGCTGATTCTGAACGCGCCGGCGGAAAACTGGCAAATTCGAATGGGAATGGGCCAAGGCCTGAAGGAAAACCTGGAAAACGTTTTGGAGGCTATAAAAAGCAGCCTTTAGGTCAGATTTGAGAGTTCCCTTCCTTGCCAATTCACACAACTTTGGAGATCAAGATTGGAGACCACTTCTTAGTAAATTCTTGTTTCTTGTTTTATTTCTTTACAGTTTATGTTGGATATTAGTTTAGTTCTCGTCATGTCTATGGCTAGGAACTAACTTAATCTAGGGCTTTCCATGTCAAATCACTTGAAACTTATTCTTATGAATTAATGCATATTTTGGTTCTTCTTGTTATTGTTGAGATTTATTCAATAATTGTCTTGAATGTTTGGTAATTAATTGATCACTAATTATCATAATCCATATGATTTCTAATCGAAAGCCGAAAGGGGAGATTGTGAATATGCTATAATTGAATAAACATAGGTTAAATCGTGGACGAAAGTACCCCGATACTTGTGTAGTATTAATAGGTTATTGCTCTTAATCCTCCTTTATAGTCAATCTTATCGCCGAAAGGTAGAAGGGTTCTATATTGGGGTTGAGTGTTTATATTACCTTAACAGGAGTATAAAACGGCTTAGTTAACCTGTTGTCTCAAAATAGAAGAAGAACCATAATTAATTGCATTAACAAGTAAGATAAGCGGATAGTTGAGGAGATTTGGAAGCCCTATTTCCATCATAACTGAAGTAAAACAACGTAGTATTATTTAGCATTCATAATTATAGTTATAAATAACTTATCAATCATCGGTTACCAAATAGATACCATATAATAGAATTTGAGAATTGAACACTAATCCCTGAGGACGATAATTCGGTCTTCTAGACTATATTACTTGTCACGACACGTGCACTTGCGTTAGTGTGTGCATAAATCGCACATCAGGGACTCGGTGAAATAGTATAATCACATCAAGCACGAATAGAATATCATGAGTAACCTTATAAAAATTAAATCATTATTTGACTCTCAATGGAATAAATAGAATGAATTATCACTGAAAAATCAAAGGCACTATCATATCATGTATCACTAGGAATTAGGATTCATTGGAACTATGTACGTCCGCCGTACATTCATTTATGTAAATCATGCCAAATAAAGAAAGAATAGTTTCACATACCTTATCGTCTATACCAACTCGATAATTAGAATTCGTCTCGATTAGTACTTCAACCTATAACCATAATAACATATCCATCAACTCTATGATTACTAGCATAGTTATATATAGCGAATAATAACTCTTTTTTTATGTAGAAATTTGGACAGCATTTCCCCTACTTATACTCACATCCGCAACTCACACATAAGGTTAAACAACATCATTAACAAGACACAACTTCAAGGATAACCAAAACAGTCCCTTATACTCCATATACGCCATCGTTATACATTCTTTCTCTTTACATCCATGGAATACAACAACCACAACAACCAAGGTGATTACTACAATTATTTTTCATGTTAATCCAGCCCCTTAATCATATTAAAACAGTCACTAAGATCGGTCCATGCTCCAACAACAACAAGAGTGTAATGTACAACTTTTCTACACCTTTATTCCTTTAGGACATATACTAACAATTACCACAATGTACATACATGTTCATAATTAAATTTCCAACATTCTAACTCAACAAAACAACCCTTAATTTTGACACAACCATACCCACGATTTTTATGGATGTCACATCCACAACAACATAATACCAAAACTCTTCTCATAATTCCTTAAAATCCAATTCATGTTTCAACACTTTCATATAACCAATTACAAATTTAACATGCAATCAATAACAATGATAACAATAACAACAATCAACCCAATGTATACAAAAAAGTCCCAAAATCGGCTCACTACAACACCCGAAACAACCACGTGCAATTTCTTACTTCCAATTTCTCTTAACATGAGTTCATTCCTTAACTACAATATTATTTAAACTCCATTTACTCTATAAAAGAAGAAGAAATCTTACCTTAGTTTAGCCAAAACAGTCCCCACTAGTCTCGGCACCACTGCTCCTATTTTCACCTTTTCTTCAAGTTACAATGACATGCATGCATTTTCTATAAGTTTAAAACCCACCTTACTTGCATGTTTTTCTTCCAAAATCGTTCATCTCCAAAACTAAGATTGTTAGGGCAGATTCTCAGCCAACACCGTGACCCACTGTTTAGGAAGTGTACCAAGGCTTGGAACTTAGTTGAGGAACTTAATCTTGGAAGAAGGAGTTGTAGAGCTTCACTTAGCCATGGAAGGGAGTAGAAATCGGTTGGGGGATAGAGGATGAAGGTGAAGGATGAATTTTGAATTAAAGTATAGAGATATTTTGGTATATGCGAGCATGGGGCTGAAAATTAATAAGTGTGTGTGCTGCCCACGGTTTTTGAGACACAAGTCTCCATAATTTGTCCACTTATTATTATTCCCTACACTAAAATTAATCCCACAATTAATTAATCTCCCACATAATCAATCTTATATATAAAATCTGAAAATTTCATGTCCTAATCTCATAATACACGTCACTTAGTCCAACCTTATTGGGAATATACAATTATTAGTATTAATTCTCATCGTCACACTTGTAGTATTCAAAAATTATTCCGGGATCACATCTTTTGTATACTAATTTCCGTATTAGCATATATAAATATACTATATATCCAATATTCGAATATTATTTTCTTAATTACGTTCTCAATATTACCTTAAAATTACGAGGTGTAACATCCTTCCCCCTTTAGAAACATTCGTCCTCGAATGTTCATAGTAAGCCTTATGCTGTAAAAATTTTGGCATAGTCTCCTGTATAACTATACCTACCAATCCTATATTCAGCAAATCATAAGTGCCTCACAGGGCCATAATATAACACATGTATTATTTACCAATCCATATAGTCAAGTAAGGAATTGAATTACCTGCAGGCATAGGGAATAACTGAGGATACTTCTTCTTCATTTCATCTTCTGCTTCCTAAGTCATCTCTTCTCTATTATTATTTCGCCATAATAATTTGACGGAAGACACATCCTTAGTACGTAACCTTCTAACCTGACGATCAAGTATAGCTATGTGACTCTCCTCATAAGTCAACTCCTCTATCACCTGGACATCATCTACCGGGAATACTCTAGAAGGATCACCAATACACTTACGCAGCATCTATACATGAAAGACTGGATGTACCACTTCCAAATCAGATGATAAATCCAACTCATAGGCAACCTTGTCTACCCTACGAATAATCTGATAATGCCCAATGTATCTCGGGCTAAGCTTCCCCTTCTTACTGAATCTCATCACACCCTTCATGGATGACACCTTCAGGAATACCCAATCACCAATCTAAAACTCTAAGTATCAACGTCGATTATCTGCATATGACTTATGTCGACTCTGGGTTGCCAATAATATCTCCTGAATAAGCTTTACCTTATCAACAGCTTGCTGAATCATATCTGGGCCAATTAACTTAGTCTCGCCTACATCGAACCAACCGATAGGTGACCTGCGTTTTCTTCCATATAAGGCCTCGTATGGTGTCATCTGGATACTAGAATGATAACTATTATTATAAGCAAACTCAATAAGTGGTAAATGATCATCCCAGCTACCTCTAAATCCAATGATATAGACTCGCAACATATCTTCTAATGTCTGAATAGTACGCTCAGCATGCCCATCAGTCTGAGGATGAAATGTCGTGCTGAGACTCACTTGTGTCTCCAATCCCTTCTAGAACGATCTCCAAAAGTTAGTCATGGCGAGCTCCTGCATGCGATATAATAGATGTGAGAACCCCATGAAGTCTCACTATCTCTCTGATGTACAATCTCGCATAGTCTTCAGCTGAAT
Source organism: Przewalskia tangutica (assembly GCA_029844215.1). Taxonomy (NCBI): domain Eukaryota; kingdom Viridiplantae; phylum Streptophyta; class Magnoliopsida; order Solanales; family Solanaceae; genus Przewalskia; species Przewalskia tangutica. The sequence continues at coordinate 116,379,451 of CM056718.1, forward strand.
AAGTAGTCCTGACTGAAAGAAAATGGGCTGATTTCGTCAGCCTATCCACAATCACCCATATAGAGTCATACTTCCCTTGAGTGCGAGGTAAGCCTGTAATTAAGTCCATATTAATCACTTCCCATTTCCAAATTGGGATCTCTATCTCCTGCAGTAATCCACCAGGCTTCTAGTGCTTGACCTTAACCTGTTGACAATTCGGGCACTGAGCAACAAACTCTGTTATGTATCTTTTCATGTCATCCCACCAATACAAGCATCTGAGGTCATGATACATCTTCATTGACCCTGGATGAACAGAATAATGGGCATAGTGCGCCTCTCCCATAACCTGCCATCGTAGCCCTGCAACATCAGGTACACACAACCTGCCACCATACCGTAGCACCCCATCAGGTGCAACCTCGAATAGGGTCTTCTCCTTTCGAAGAGCTGCATCTCTATACTGTTCCAGAATAGGATCCTCATACTGATGTCTCTTTATCTCTTCTATGATAGAGGACTCAGCAACTTCTCGACCAAAAACTCCACTATCTCCAGAATTGGCCAACCGGACTCCAAGGCTCGCTAGCTGATATATCTCACGAACTATCTCCTTTCTTTCTTGTTGCACATCCGTCAAGCTACCCATAGATCTACGGCTAAGAGCATTTGCTACAACATTTGCTTTCCCTGGATGGTATAAAATATCAACATCATAATCTTTTAGTAACTCTAGCCACCGTCTTTGTCGTAAATTCAGCTCTTTCTGCTTAAAGATATATTAGAGACTCTTGTGATCCGTATAAATATCAACATGAACACCATATAAGTAATGTCTCCATATCTTTAAAGCATGAATCACTGCCGCTAACTCAAGGTCATGAGTAGGATAATTCTTCCCGTGCTTCCTGAGCTGTCGGGAGGCATAAGCTATAACCCTGCCATGCTGCATCAACACACAACCTAGTCCAACACCTGAAGTATCACAATAAATAACATAACCATCTAGTCCCTCAGGAAAAGTTAGAACTGGAACCGTAGTCAACTTGTCTTTCAACAACTGGAAGTTGTGCTCACAAGCATCAGTCCACTGGAACTTAGCTGCCTTCTGAGTTAGCCTGGTTAAAGGAACTGAAATCGAGGCAAACTTCTCCACGAACCTCCTGTAATATCCTGCAAGCCCCAGAAAACTGCGTACCTCAGTAGGCGTCGTAGGTCTGGGCCAAGTCTTTATTGCCTCAATCTTCTGCGTATCTGTCACGACCCGAACCCGGGCCCGTGACTGGTGCCTTACCCCGGGCACCCTAGTGATACAACATCAGAGAAAATCAGCGGAAATAAAAACATGAACATGAATTTAAAGACAAAATAAATAAACAGGTCAACCAAAACAGTTGCCTCCATCTTATATACATAAATACCCGAACAGTTATCCTTTTTACAAACCCCGCACAACAAAGGTTACAGACCTTAAGATTTACACAACAACTATGACGGACGTGGCCGCCATACCCAGAATGTACACGGACCTCTGCACTCGTGGTAACATACCAAAGATAAGCCTCCAAGGAACGGAGCTTCCCAACACGCTGAAAGGTGATCCTAAGCGAGGATCGACAAACGATGTACCTCTACTGCGGCGTGAACGGCCGAAGGAGGTCGATAACAGTACTAAGTATGTGAAATCGTAAAATCAGAATCAAATCATAATAGTCTATAAAAGCGGGAGACAGTATGATAACCAAACTACGATACACATAATATGATTATATCAATTCGGTCTCACGCCACAACATTAATCCCGCGTGAGTACCTTCCGCCCGCTACAATGCGATGATATGATAACAACAAGATAGAAATCCAAATGGGAGCATACCTGCGCTACGCATCGTGTCGGTATGTCCAAAGAACAAATAAGACAACATTCCAAATGGAAGCATACGTGCGCTACGCGTCGTGTCGATGGGTCCAAGGAAACAATAAGACAAGATTCCAAATGGAAGCATACGTGCGCTACGCATCGTGTCGATATGTCCAAAGGGAAACAATAAGACAACAAGGCGGTAATCAAAGTGGAAGATACCCGCGCGCTACGATCGGTGTCGATATGTCCAAAGTGATTTAACAAAAGTAACACTATCAACGAGCACTGCGGAATTTCTCCGTCATCGCGCGTCCAAGTAAGTTCTCAACAAGTCAATCGACCCTCCATCAAGAGACGCGGTAGTATAGAAACACAATCTTTGCACAACAAAGGCTATCACAACAAGCATAGGCAAATTTCACAACAACAAGCATAGGCAAGTTTCACACAACTCAAAGTACTTTCATTTTATGCCAAAGTCCGGGTTTTAACCCTAAAGTACTACGTACGTTAAATTCCTTTTAAAGAGATCTAATCCTTTTCTAAAAGTCACCCGATACCCGTAGTATAAAAATAGAGTGACTTATATCTTTTAAGTAAACCAAAACAACTTCCATACTTTCCTTTTTTTTTAAACCAAATTAAGGCAACACTATGCCTTCTTTTTTTGACCAAAACACTTTTCTTTTTAAAGTCAAGTTACCACATTAAAACCAATGATAAAACCTTTCTTTTGTTTTCATAAGGTCGTTATAACCAACTTCCCATAAAGTTGTTATACACCTTATGTTTTAAACCTTTTTAAGACAACACAATGCCTTTCTTTTTCCTAAAGTTCCAGTTTGCCTAATTTCAAATACACAAGTCTCTTTTTTGAAAAGTTCATAGTTCAATGTCTTAATCTCTTTTAAAACAATTGAGTAACATATGCCTTAGGCGAGTAGGTTATTCTTGTTCATAATCAATCTTATTAGCAGCCATGATCTAGAAATGTAATATCATTTTGTCTCATCTTAGCTTCTGCGGATGGAGGTTTCTACGGTTTTAATAATACTTAATTATTCAATACATTTCCCTTTATTAACGCTGCAGTTGATTTGTCGATACACATTCGATTTCCAAATCAAGAAACATTATTCCTTCCAAAACCAAGTACTCATTACTCACGAATGAGGTTTCACACAAACATCCATATTAAGTCAAGTCTCTTATCTTTAAGAATAAGTCTCTTAACTTCTAAACCATTAAACCATTCTTTTTATCTCTCTTGGCGTTACACCTAACTTCTCATAAAGTCGTATAACTTTTATGTTTTCAAACCAAGTATACACTTCTTTCAAAAAGGTTTCTTAATCTTTTAGAATACTTGAGGTTCTTTTACATCAAGTCGGTTATAAGTCAAATCGTTATCTTTTAAAAACCACAAAGCATTTCTCATTTACATAGAGTTGTTATAACCAACTTCCCATAAAGCCGTTATAACACTTTATGTTTAAAGACAATCAAATACATTTAACACACGTACGTCTACCGTACTACATAGTTATACACATATCATGCTAGAACAGATAGGAAGAGGTTCACATACCTCGCGACGAGTATCGACTAATAGCAAAACGCTCCAAGTACCTCAAACCGTCTGCTACACTCTCAGTCAAGCAGATCACTCCACACGTAGTACTACAACCTATAGAGGCCACAAAGCGCCTATTAATATCTTTAGATCTCAATGTAGAATATTCTACAGAAAATTCGGCAGCACCTCCCGCAACCGCGTAAATCTCCTCCTCTATCGAGGCCGGCTACCAAGCCAACCAGGGGGGGGGGGGTTAACACGTCTAACCGGACGTGTACAATTCTACTACACAGTAATGCTACACAAGTCTACTGTAATACAGTCCTATGTAATTACAGTTCAGTTCTCTTCTTAAAATTCAGGCTTAAGTCGCAAGACATTGTCGTAAGTATTATTCAGGCTTAAGTCAAAAGACATTGCCGCACAACTAAGTTCAGTTCTATATATAGTATACTTAACTATATACTCCTACAACATGTAATTTCCAATTACAACAGAAGGTCATGAGTGTTTACCTCGATAAGCCCAAAATTATCCAAGTTATATGTCGATCCTGAGCAAGGTATAGCTCCTACTCCGTGCGCTCCGACCCGCTCCAACCAACCCTTAGAAGTTCTAACCAACTTCTTGTCACGACCCGACCCCGGGACCGCGACTGGCGCCCTACCTGGGCACCCTTTCAGGTAATCATCAGAGAAAATCAGCGGAACATACATGAAACTTAAAAATAAAACATCGTAAGTAAAACAACAGGTTAGCCGATAGGGCTACCTTCCTGAACATATATAAATACAACCGAAGCAGTTGCCTCATTTCTTTTACAAACTGACCCACAAAATGTGAATACAGACCTCTAAGAGTTTTGACATAACAACTGTGGCGGGACAAGGCCCCGCCGTACCCCTGAATACACATAAATGTGACAACTCCGAAACACTGGAGCCATCTCAACTTGCTGAACCGGGATCCTAAGCTCGCGGATCCACAACTCTGTACCTAAACTCGCGGCATTTAACGCAGCTTCGGCGGGTCGATAACAAAAATTGCGAATATGGAACATAATATAACGTACAGTAAACAAATCATAACTGTACAAAAGAATGACAAGGACAAGTATAAAAATACTTACCAGATCCTGCCGTGTCATTACCACTTATGAACTTAATCGTACCTTACTATCCTTTCCATTCCCAATAAAAGTTATAGTCACATTCTTACGCATTATTCGAAAGAATCATTAAGTTCATTACCATATAACTTACTTATCTTTCATAACATAGTCCGCCCACTACGGAGGGACACATATAACGCCGCCTACCAACTGGGACGCGATCAAGTCACACTAATATCAAAGCATGCCCGTGGAATCCCCATCACCGCCGATACTATTAGTGTAAAATATAACCATGTGACGCGCGTGGCATCCCACCTCACCGCCGACGCACATACACAATACATATATATATATCCCGCCTGTGGAATCCCACATCATCGCCGATACCCAGGTATAATAATACACCAATAGCATACATGAACACCAAGTCCCACCGGTGGTATAGCGTCTTGGGGTCTACCCTCACTTATACTCTTACCCCGAGTATGGTAAAGCGGTGGTATAGCATCTTGGTCTACCCTCACTTATACTCTTACCGGAGAAGGTGGTATAACGTCTGGGCTTGCCTCATTTATACTCTTACCCTATCTCGACCGGTCGACAAACAACACATAAAGCAGGTGGTACAGCGTCTTGGGGCTTACCCCTCACTTATACTCTTACCCCGAGAAGGTGGTATAACGCCTGGGCTTGCCCTCATTTATACTCTTACCCTATCTCGATCGACCATCAAACAAGACATAAGCACTACCATGTCTTTTATAAAATCCGGGAATTTAACCCAAGTGCTACAAATAACGGAAGCATACCCGTGGAACCCCACATCACCGCTTTCAGACGTCCCAAGAATCTTACAACAAGACATCCGACCCTTCAACCGAGAGTCGCGACAACTTAATAAAACATAATACTTGCACTCAAAGGCTATTACCAGCACATATATGCAAGTTCTCAATTAACCAAGCCAAAGTACTTATCAAGGCACACATAGGATAATTCTCATTTTATCAAGCCAAAGTACTAATCAAGGCATACATAGAATAATTCTCTTTTAACAAGTCAAAGTACTACATACGTACATTCTTTTATAAAAGACTCCTTTCTATGTAAAGCTCCAAGAAACTAACACCCGTAGTATCAAGTCCTATTCACCTTCAAGACAAGTCACAATACCTTTTTAGAAATACAAACACCTTTCTAAAACAAGTGACTTCTTTTATTAAAAGCCTTAAGCAATTGGTACCTTTAAACCAATTTGCCGTTCCTTAATACAAGTTATTCCTTTGATTACGTTATTAGAGAAAACCATTCTCTTATCCTTCCATAAAGCCGTTATAACCCACTTCCCATAAAGCCGTTATAACCCTTTATGGTTTTAGACAAACTCATTCCTTTTATAACTAAGAGATTTATACTTTCAAATCAAATCTCTTAACTTTCAAAATACATCAAGTCTCTTAACTTTTTAGAAAACAAGTTTCAAAGTCTTAAAAGCTTCATACGTAAACTCTTTTAAAATTTGTAACAAATCTTTAGGCCGTGAATAAGTTATACTTATTTATAACGATCTTATTCAAGTAGCCATGATCTAGAAAATGTAATACAATTTTGTCTTATCTTAGCTTCTATGAAGATGGAGGATTTCTACTTGTTTTAACATAATGGATTGTCATTACATTTTCTTTTATTAACGCCGCAGTGGCTTATTCGATACTTATATTCATTGTGCCGTAAATTAGCCAAATCAACTCGACTCCTTTTTATATAAAACCTTAGGCAATTGATGCCGTAAAATCAAGTTGCCTTTTTACATAGTCAAGTCATTTATCTTTCCATAAGGCAAATATAACTAACTTCCCATAAAGCCGTTATATTCACTTTATACCTTAGCCATAAACAATTTCCTATCCAAGGGACTTATACGTTTAAAACGGGACAAGTATCACATACTTTAAAACTCTTCAAGTCCCTTAACTTTAAAATCAACTTAAGACATCCTTACTATTTTCAAAGAAGTGAGTTAATCTCCTAACCCACCCGACTTGGCATCACATAAAACAAGTAAAGAATGTCATAGTCTTGTATGTCTACCGTACTACATACGTGCAACTAGTCATGCTCAAAAGATAGGAAAAGTTCTACATAGGGTAATTCACATAACTACCTCTTAACTTCTAAGAGTAAGGAAACATGAAAGGATACCACAAGTATATTCCATACATAGAATCATGCCAAAGGAAGGAAGAGGTTCACATACCTCGCGACGATCATTGTCGACAAATAGCAAAATGCTCCAAAGTACTCCAACCTTGATAGCTATTCCATTCTCCAAGTAGGATACGCTATACTTAGTACTTCAACCTATAATGGTCACAATATGTCCATTAACCTTTTACTTCCAACGCAGAATCATTCTAAGTGCTAAGTCACTAATCCTACGGAAAATCGGACAAAGACCTCCTTTGTTTCTACTAACTTTGCCACCTTTTTCAAGGTCGAATACAATAACCAAACAGCCCCAATTGGCTCACAATTAAATAGAAGATAGTCCAATACAAATGACTAACCAACTACTACAAACTACAAGTCCAAAATCGGCCACCTTGAGTTCAACCAAACTAATTCTTATCCAATTTCCATTTCAAACCAAAATGGTAGCATAATAATATATCAAGTCGCATTTGGTTAGTACTACCATAAGCTTCAAGTCAATAACATGCGACGATTCTAACAACGATCAAATTGTAATCCAACTTAACATGGCCTACATTTCATTTCGAATTTCAAAGACTACAATCGATCTATAATCCTTATAAACTTCAACACATATGCTTCATGCTAGTAAAATGTAAGGCTAACAACAATACATAATCTTGTAACACTTAAAGAGAACAAAATTATACCTCAACGAATCTCAATCTAACTTCCAACCAAGTCGCTCCTTAGCAACTTAGAGCCTCTTCAAGACACTTCAATCCGCTACTTGAGACCCTTAGAACAATACCAACAACTTTCCTTCAAACCTCCAATCCAAAACCTAGAAAGCCACTAGGTTTTCACTTTGCGACTAATACGAAAACTCTCTTTTTCCGGGATTTTTCTATTGAGATACACTTACATAACACTCATGAACCTTGGTTTAAAGTGTGGAGCTTAATAGACAACAAACAAATTTTTTTCTCTCCTTGGTCCCTCTCAAACCCGAGCTCAATGTGGAGTTCATCCAATTCTCTTCAATTTTTTCTAAGTGTTGGACTAAGTCTCACTACTAGTAGTATTATAAAACACATGGAGGGTCAAGATGCAAACAAATGGGTGGTTTGGATGAGCTTTACTTAAATATCAAGGCTTGTGGGACCTTTGACTTTGGTCAAGATTGTCAAGCTTCACTACTTGCAAGACTTTGTCATCCAAGACTATGGTCAATGACCATATCGCCATGCCTAAATCGTCCAAGGCATCATAAGGGGGGGTGACACGTGTCGCCCTCCCGTTCGTCACAACAAAACGTTTTCCGACAATTTCATAATTCCTATAAATTCCTACAAGTCTCTAATCTTGACACTTATGAGTTCTTACGTACGTTCTTAAAACATGTCATGTAAATACGGGGTGTAACATTCTTACCCCCTTAGAAACATTCGTACCCGAATGTTCTTTCGGAGTCAATCTTTATAATAAGCGACATAGCTTCTTCTCACAACCCCGACATACCAACAATGCCACACATGGCCACATAACAATACTTATGCTAAGATGTCAACCTTGGCACTTATAAAGCCAACTAGTCCATACTCATAATGACCTTAAAGCCTGTCATAATCCTCTCTACTCGGTCTACTATGGTCCGACGATCAGATTATCACCGAAAATCTCATATTCCCGCCGCCTACCACCCCAAACACTCACTGTGTAGTTACCTCGAAAGGTTCTTATGGATTCGGGATCTATTCCTTTACACTTGGTTGCTATCTTTTTTATCGTCGCATTTCTTCCGTACTCCCAACTCATACTAGTATACATATATAACTTCCATACCGATTCTGGCCTCTAATTTGGAGTCACTCTATAAAACAATATAAGGTCATTTAAACCGCATGACTGGTTCCGTGGAACGCGCCCACGAACCCGTAAAACAATTAACTAGACTTGGGCTCTTGCGCCCGTGACCGCCACGTAGCGGAACTACTACCAACTGATCCCACTCCATTCCAGATACGGGAGACCCAGAATGTGTCCTCGACCTACTCAAGCCGCACTTAACTCTTATCCTCGTCCGACTTAAAATCTTATTGCGAGAAAGCCTTATACATCTAAGGTCTCAGCTATCAATATTCTTAGGCTCGCACTCCATGCTCCAAGCCTACCTTACCAATCCCCCAATAACGGGTATAAAACTTCTCATAAAATCATAACCATGTTGTCTCGATCACAACAACCATTACTTACTCTATACAGGCCTCATCCGTATAATTCTCTTAAGCATACTACGCAGCTTAATCTATTAACATGACATTCCGTTAGGTTCCTTAATATGGCTTCTTAAGGGTTCACTACCCTATCAGACAGTTCATCCTTTCCCAATAATCTCAAAATAAACCACAAGACCTTGGCGAAAATTCATTAACTATTCCATACCTTCCCGGTATCAAGTTAGTCTTTACCGATTCTCGTAATCTAAAATCATTCCAGTGCAACACGCGTCGACTTTCATACATAACTCCGTATAGATGTATGTCACAATACCAACTATACTATAATCATTACCAACCGGATACGCAATCCACATAGTCCTTCCCGGTCATCACGCTTTCTCGTGAATGCAATCAACATAACTCGTTAGGAGAGACGACCCTAACAACACAAATCTCTATGGCACGATCTCGTGAGTGAGAAGAATGGAAACTAATCCTAAATGTCCTGCAGCCTCCTCGATTATAGATGTGGTGCACAACACACCGATAATCAAGACTCTACTAGACACGGTCAGAGACACTTTCCGAGGACTAATCGCTCGATACCACTTTTGTCACGACCGACCTCGATCGCGATCGCGCCCTACACAGGCACCCTTTCGTAATCATCGAGAAAATCAGCGGAACATACATGAAACTTAAAAATAAAACATCGTAAGTAAAACAACAAAGTTAGCCGATAGGCTACCTTTCCCGAACATATATAAATACAACCAAGCAGCTTGCCTCATTTCTTTTACAAATCGACCCACAAAATGTGAATACGCACTTCTAAGAGTTTTGACATAACAATCGTATGGACAAGGCCCCGCCGCACTTCGAATACACATAAATGTGACAACTCCAAACACCGAGCCATCTCAACTTGTGACCGATCCTAAGCTCGCGGATCCACAATCGTACCTAAACTCGCGGCATTGAACGCACTTCTGGCGGGGTCGATAACAAAAATTTAATATGGAACATAATATAACGTCTAAGAAACAAATCATAATCAGACAAAAGAATGACAAGGACAAGTATAAAAATACTTACTGATCCTGCCGTGTCATTACCACTTATGAACTTAATCGCACCTTACTATCCTTTCCATTCCCAATAAAAGTTATAGTCACATTCTTACGCATTATTTAGAAAAAGAATCATTAAGTTCATTACCATATAACTTACTTATCTTTCATAACATAGTCCGCCCACTACGGAGGGACACATATAACGCCTACCAACTGGGACGCGATCAAGTCACACTAATATCAAAGCATGCCCGTGGAATCCCCATCACCGTCGATACTATTAGTGTAAAATATAACCATGTGACGCGCCCGTGGCATCCCACCTCACCGTCGACGCACACATACACAATACATATATATATCCCGCCTGTGGAATCCCACATCACCGCCGATCCAGGTATAATAATACACCAATAGCATACATGAACACCAAGTCCCACCTGGTATAGCGTCTTGGTCTACCCTCACTTATACTCTTACCACGGGAGAAGGTGGTAAAGCGGTGGTATAGCATCTGGGGTCTACCTCACTTATACTCTTACCCGAGAAGGTGGTATAACGCCTGGGCTTGCCTCATTTATACTCTTACCCTATCTCGACCTGGTCACAAACAACACATAAAGGTGTGGTACAAATGTCTTGGGGTTTACCCTCACTTATACTCTTACCCCGGAGAAGGTGGTATAACGCCTGGGCTTGCCCTCATTTATACTCTTACCCTATCTCGACCGACCATCAAACAAGACATAAGCACTACCATGTCTTTTATAAAATCCGAATTTAACCCAAGTGCTACAAATAACGGAAGCATACCCGTGAACCCCACATCACCGCTTGACGTCCCAAGAATTACAACAAGACATCCGACTTCAACCGAGAGTCGCGACAACTTAATAAAACATAATACTTGCACTCAAAGGCTATTACCAGACATATAGGCAAGTTCTCAATTAACTAAGCCAAAGTACTTATCAAGGCACACATAGGATAATTCTCATTTTATCAAGCCAAAGTACTAATCAAGGCATACATAGAATAATTCTCTTTAACAAGTCAAAGTACTACATACGCATATTCTTTTATAAAAGACTCCTTTCTATGTAAAGCTCCAAGATACTAACACCCGTAGTATCAAGTCCTATTCACCTTTCAAGACAAGTCACAATACCTTTTTTAGAAATACAAACACCGACTTCTAAAACAAGTGACTTCTTTTATTAAAAGCCTTAAGCAATTGGTACCTTTAAACCAATTTGCTGCTCCTTAATACAAGTTATTCCTTTGATTACGTTATTAGAAAACCATTCTCTTATCCTTCCATAAAGCCGTTATAACCCACTTCCCATAAAGCCGTTATAACCCTTTATGGTTTTAGACAAACTCATTCCTTTTATAACTAAGAGATTTATACTTTCAAATCAAATCTCTTAACTTTCAAAATACATCAAGTCTCTTAACTTTTTAGAAAACAAGTTTCAAAGTCTTAAAAGCTTCATACGTAAACTCTTTTAAAATTTGTAACAAATCTTTGGTGCGTCGTGAATAAGTTATACTTATTTATAACGATCTTATTCAAGTAGCCATGATCTAGAAAATGTAATACAATTTTGTCTTATCTTAGCTTCTATGCAGATGGAGGATTTCTACTTGTTTTAACATAATGGATTGTCATTACATTTTCCTTTATTAACGCCGCAGTGGCTTATTCGATACTTATACTCATTGTGCCGTAAATTAGCCAAATCAACTCGACTCCTTTTTATATAAAACCTTAGGCAATTGATGCCGTAAAATCAAGTTGCCTTTTTACATAGTCAAGTCATTTATCTTTCCATAAGGCAAATATAACTAACTTCCCATAAAGCCGTTATATTCACTTTATACCTTAGCCATAAACAATTTCCTATCCAAGGGACTTATACGCTTAAAACGACAAGTATCACATACTTTAAAACTCTTCAAGTCCCTTAACTTTAAAATCAACTTAAGACATCCTTACTATTTTCAAAGAAGTGAGTTAATCTCCTAACCCACCCGACTTGGCATCACATAAAACAAGTAAAGAATGTCATAGTCTCAGATGTCTACTGCACTACATAATGCAACTAGTCATGCTCAAAAGATAGGAAAAGTTCTACATAGGGTAATTCACATAACTACCTCTTAACTTCTAAGAGTAGAAGGAAACATGAAAGGATACCACAAGTATATTCCATACATAGAATCATGCCAAAGGAAGGAAGAGGTTCACATACCTCGCGACGATTGTCGACAAATAGCAAAATGCTCCAAAGTACTCCAACCTTGATAGCTATTCCATTCTCCAAGTAGGATACGCTATACTTAGTACTTCAACCTATAATGGTCACAATATGTCCATTAACCTTTTACTTCCAACGCAGAATCATTCTAAGTGCTAAGTCACTAATCCTACGGAAAATCGGACAGCACCTCCTTTGTTTCTACTAACTTTGCCACCTTTTTCAAGGTCGAATACAATAACCAAACAGCCCCAATTGGCTCACAATTAAATAGAAGATAGTCCAATACAAATGACTAACCAACTACTACAAACTACAAGTCCAAAATCGGCCACCTTGAGTTCAACCAAACTAATTCTTATCCAATTTCCATTTCAAACCAAAATGGTAGCATAATAAGATATCAAGTCGCATTTGGTTAGTACTACCATAAGCTTCAAGTCAATAACATGCGACGATTCTAACAACGATCAAATTGTAATCCAACTTAACATGGCCTACATTTCATTTCGAATTTCAAAGACTACAATCGATCTATAATCCTTATAAACTTCAACACATATGCTTCATGCTAGTAAAATGTAAGGCTAACAACAATACATAATCTTGTAACACTTAAAGAGAACAAAATTATACCTCAACGAATCTCAATCTAGCTTCCAACCAAGTCGCTTCCTTAGCAACTTAGAGCCTCTTCAAGACACTTCAATCCGCTACTGAGACCCTTAGAACAATACCAACAACTTTCCTTCAAACCTCCAATCCAAAACCTAGAAAGCCACTAGGTTTTCACTTTGCGACTAATACGAAAACTCTCTTTTTCCGGGATTTTTCTATTGAGATACACTTACATAACACTCATGAACCTTGGTTTAAAGTGTGGAGCTTAATAGACAACAAACGAATTTTTTCTCTCCTTGGTCCCTCTCAAACCCGAGAGCTCAATGTGGAGTTCATCCAATTCTCTTCAATTTTTTTCTAAGTGTTGGACTAAGTCTCACTACTAGTAGTATTATAAAACACATTGGAGGGTCAAGATGCAAACAAATGGGTGGTTTGGATGAGCTTTACTTAAATATCAAGGCTTGTGGGACCTTTGACTTTGGTCAAGATTGTCAAGCTTCACTACTTGCAAGACTTTGTCATCCAAGACTATGGTCAATGACCATATTGGCCATGCCTAAATCGTCCAAGGCATCATAAGGGGGGGTGACACGTGTCGCCCTCCCGTTCGTCACAACAAAACGTTTTCCGACAATTTCATAATTCCTATAAATTCCTACAAGTCTCTAATCTTGACACTTATGAGTTCTTACGTACGTTCTTAAAACATGTCCTGTAAATACGGGGTGTAACACTTCTACTTATAACTTCAACTACGGGTGAAGATTTACTTAGGGTTTCGTTTTTGTGACTGAGGGAAGTATAATAGTATTTTCTGGGCTTTTGTATAAGTGTAACTTTGGGAATACTACAAGGTATTTGGGCCAAGGTATTTGGGCATTATAACAATACTAGGAGAGTATTTCTATACCACAAAAGGGGGGTATTATACGAAAACAACTAGGCTAGGGGGGGGTACCCCACGGCTAGAACACTACAAAGGGGAGGGGGGAGCTTTCGGCCAAGGGCCTTTCTCAAAGGGGGAGGGTTTGGACGATTTTAACTCACAAAGGGGGAGAGATTTCAAGACTTGGAAAATGATTTTTGGATGAAGAAAGTTCATCAACTAAGGGGGTATTTATAGGTCAAGCAAAGGCCAACCAATGGCCAAGATCAAGCCAAGTGTTAGGCAAGTGTAGGGCTAGGATTAAGCCATGTGCACCTTATCCATCTACCACACAACTTGCACAAAATATCCTACCAACCCCCCTTGACCCTTTCGTCCAATCCGCCCAAAAACGTGCTCCAATTAGAGGGTGACAAGTGTCGCCCTCTCGTTGGTCCAAAATGTTTCGTCTCTCGGAAAAATCCGCAAAAATTTTAAATGACATAGCCGGAATTTTCCTACGAAAGCTGTGGAAACGTTTCGTCGAAAAACGACTCCTTTTGGTAGTTATGCACAAATTCGAACCTATGCCTACTTTAAGGCTCAAATTGTATACGTACGCCCTCACGTACATACTCTGGAAATACGGGGTATAACATTCTCCCCTCCTTAGAAACATTCGTCCCGAATGTTCCTTCTCGAAACAGATAACGAAGAAGTTCCTTCTAACAAGTTGTCAACGCCACACCTGGCCACGTAATAACACACGTTCTCTTCCCTCCTTACTCGTCGTGCCCTTTTGAACACTTGAACTCTTCTGGTATACGTACCACACTTCAGTCATCGCTTCAGTTCCCAACACTTTGGAGTCACAACCTCCAAACTTGGTCATCTTACTAGCTTCACTCTCCCTTAAGGCCATTCCCGGCCTTCACGATCCGCTTCTGGTCGAACATATCCACGAACTCATACGATGGTTATCTAAACATGGGCCTAGCGCCCTCGTGACCCTACCACCGGGACCACGAGCTGACCCCACTTTGAAACCGGCGCGGGTTGGCCCTCAACATGGCCCCAACCCGACCACTTACGCATCACGCTCTTGTTCCCGATCCGAACAATCTTACCTCTCTGGTCGCTAAATCTACCACTTCCATTTTTACACTACCCAAGGAAATTTCCCCACAATTACTCTACGTATGATTATACATTCTGACAAAGATCACCCGCAAGATCTTGTACTCAAGACGGCCTTACATCTAAGGTCTCAACTGTAATATTCTAAGGTTCATCATTTCTCACCCTGTGCTTACCCTTTTTCACTAACTGTGTTTCTAAATCACATTTTAGCACAAAGCTATCCGAACATAACACTAAACACATCATCACAACATCAATACATACAAAACTCGGAGGGTTAAGGATATACCGAAAATAGGCGATTGAGGACCGCTAAATCGGGAACTTCCACCGCGACCTCTCTGCGTGGCGCGTGTATGAACATCCTGCTGACTATGGGAGGTGAAGAACCCGCCCGATCCCGTAGTGCATGCTATCCTACCAGCGCTACCCCACGGTCGGACAATTTCTCCCAAAATGGCCACGATGGCGCATGTAAAACAAACTCGGACTAGCATGACACTCGCGTGGAGTCTACCCCAGCGGTCACACCGAGGTAGGGGTGGCTTCACCGCTAACACCTGCTCTCGAAAATCAACCTCGAGCCCCGACCGCTCCCGAATACTCTGGATGCTCAAGATTGTGGAGGACCACTCAGATCGCGGAGGCGCATAACTAGTCTGCTTCGAGGCGGTCGCCTCGAAAGTCACCAAAGGACCTGTTGTTCGCCTCTTCTGCGACCTTGGTTATTTCGTCGATTTCTCCGCCTCACCTCAGTGCATAAGCTGCATGCGGGCAATGTCCATGCCGGTACGAAGAGCTACACCGAACAACTCTGCTAGGTAATCATCGAGCCTCAACATATCGGTGCACTCGATCCTCCATACTAGCTACTAATGTGGGACGCATCGCCAATGAGTCGAACTCACATTGTACTCCCGAATGCGCGGATTCACGCAACACCAAAAATCTGTGCGCGAGCCCTCTCATCCGTGGAGGTAAGAAATGTGCAAGAAAGGCCTCGAGAACTCGTCCCATAAAGCTGGAAGTGCATGCTCTCCCGACAGCTCACGAATCAAACGATCATGCGGTATCGCGGCCGATGCGAACCTAGACCACCGACTCGGTCTCCGATGCCTCGATCACTCTCATGATCACAGCATCTGCGGATGAACTCCTGCGATCATCCTCGTGCCTCACCCATAAAACTCGCGGGTTACACCTCGGAAAATCCCGTAATCTCAAATCGCTCGCTGGGTGAACTACGGGTGCTCTTTGGCCGAACTGCATCGATCTATCCTCAAGTCGGCCTGACAACTCGCCATTAATCGGGCCATCTCGCCAACCCATCTCTCTGCGCTACTGTAGGATCGAGGCTCAGTGCTGCGGTCTCTGTAGAGGCTGCCATTTCTACTCGTATCTCCGCCTGTTGCCTTGCCGCCCGGGCGGGTTGCCTTGCGCGAGGCATAATCGTAAAAACGAGATACGTCGGAGGGTCAACTTACAACACGGCTAAGGCACGATCTCGTAATGAGAAGAATGGAAACCAATCCTAAATGTCCTATAGCCTCACGATTATAGATGTGGTGCACAACACACCGATAATCAAGACTACTAGACACGGTGCTGTAGACACTTTCCGAGGACTAATCGCTCGATACCACTTTTGTCACGACCGAACCGGGCGTGATCGTGCCTACCTCGCACCCTAGTGATACAACATCAGAGAAAATCAGCGGAAATAAAAACATGAACATGAATTTAAAGACAAAATAAATAAACAGGTCAACCAAAACAGTTGCCTCCATCTTATATACATAAATACCCGAACAATTATCCTTTTTACAAACCCCCCACAACTTGTTATTCTGCACCTCTAAGATTTACCACAACAACTATGACGGGACGGGCCCGCCATACCTCGAATGTACACCTACCTCTGCACTCGGGTAACATACCAAAGATAAGCCTCCGAAGGAACGGAGCTTCCCAACACGCTGAAAGGTGATCCTAAGCGGGGATCGACAGCCGATGTACCTCTACCTGCGGCATGAACGCAGCCCCCCGAAGGAGGTCGATAACAGTACTAAGTATGTGAATCGTAAAATCATGGCGAAATCATAATAGTCTATAAAAGCGAGAGCAGTATGATAACCAAACTACAAGACATACACATGGCATGATTATATCAATTCGGTCTCGCCCACAACATTAATCCCGCCTGGAGTACCTTCCTCACCGGCGATCATGATATGATAACAACAAGATAGAAATCCAAATGGGAGCATACCCGCGCTACGCGTCGTGTCGGTATGTCCAAGGAACAAATAAGACAACATTCCAAATGGAAGCATACCCGCAGCGCTACGCGTCGTGTCGATGAGTCCAAGGAAAC
The DNA here is from genome assembly GCA_029844215.1 of Przewalskia tangutica. Lineage (NCBI taxonomy): Eukaryota > Viridiplantae > Streptophyta > Magnoliopsida > Solanales > Solanaceae > Przewalskia > Przewalskia tangutica. The sequence goes on from CM056718.1 coordinate 116,396,739, forward strand.
AATAAGACAAAGATTCCAAATGGAAGCATACGTGCGCTACGCGTCGTGTCGGTATGTCCAAAGGAAACAATAAGACAACAAGCGGTAATCAAAGTGGAAGCATGCGTGCGCTACGCGTCGTGTCAGTATGTCCAAAGTGATTTAACAAAAGTAACACTATCAACAGGAACGTACCCGTGGAATTTCTCCGTCACTGCCGGCACGTCCAAGTAAGTTCTCAACAAGTCAACCGACCCTCCATCAAGAGACACGGTAGTATAGAAACACAATCTTTGCACAACAAAGGCTATCACAACAAGCATAGGCAAATTTCACAACAACAAGCATAGGCAAGTTTCACACAACTCAAAGTACTTTCATTTTATGCCAAAGTCCGGGTTTTAACCCTAAAGTACTACGTACGTTAAATTCCTTTTAAAGAGATCTAATCCTTTTCTAAAAGTCACCCGATACCCGTAGTATAAAAATAGAGTGACTTATATCTTTTAAGTAAACCAAAACAACTTCCATACTTTCCTTTTTTTTAAAACCAAATTAAGGCAACACCGTGCCTTCTTTTTTTGACCAAAACACTTTTCTTTTTAAAGTCAAGTTACCACATTAAAACCAATGATAAAACCTTTCTTTTGTTTTCATAAGGTCGTTATAACCAACTTTCCATAAAGTTGTTATACACCTTATGTTTTAAACCTTTTTAAGACAACACAATGCCTTTCTTTTTCCTAAAGTTCCAGTTTGCCTAATTTCAAATACACAAGTCTCTTTTTTGAAAAGTTCATAGTTCAATGTCTTAATCTCTTTTAAAACAATTGAGTAACATATGCCTTAGGCGAGTAGGTTATTCTTGTTCATAATCAATCTTATTAGCAGCCATGATCTAGAAATGTAATATCATTTTGTCTCATCTTAGCTTCTATGCAGATGGAGGTTTCTCGGTTTTAATAATACTTAATTATTCAATACATTTCCCTTTATTAACGCTGCAGTTGGTTTGTCGATACATTCGATTTCCAAATCGGAAACATTATTCCTTCCAAAACCAAGTACTCATTACTCACGAATGAGGTTTCACACAAACATCCATATTAAGTCAAGTCTCTTATCTTTAAGAATAAGTCTCTTAACTTCTAAACCATTAAACCATTCTTTTTATCTATCTTGGGCGTTACACCTAACTTCTCATAAAGTGGTATAACTTTTATGTTTTCAAACCAAGTATACACTTCTTTCAAAAGGTTTCTTAATCTTTTAGAATACTTCAAGGTTCTTTTACATCAAGTCGGTTATAAGTCAAATCAGTTATCTTTTAAAAACCACAAAGCATTTCTCATTTACATAGAGCTGTTATAACCAACTTCCCATAAAGCCGTTATAACACTTTATGTTTAAAGACAATCAAATACATTTAACACATGACGCTCACCGCACTACATAGTTATACACATATCATGCTAGAACAGATAGGAAGAGGTTCACATACCGCGACGAGTATCGACTAATAGCAAAACGCCCAAGTACCTCAAACTGTCACACTCTACCAAGCATCACCCACACGTAGTACTACAACCTATAGAGGCCACAAAGCGCCTATTAATATCTTTAGATCTCAATGTAGAATATTCTACGTAAAATTCGCAAAGACCTCCTCCCCGCAACAACAGAAATCTCCTCTCTATCGAGGCCGCTACCAAGCCAACTGGGGGTTAACACGCCTAACCTGACGTGTACAATTCTACTACACAAGAATGCTACACAAGTCTATCGTAATACACCCATGTAATTACAGCTCGCTTCTTCTTAAAATTCAGCTTAAGTCGCAAGACATCTGTAAGTATTATTCAGCTTAAGTCAAAGACATTGCCGCACAACTAAGTTCAGTTCTATATATAGTATACTTAACTATATACTCCTACAACATGTAATTTCCAATTACAAATGTAAGGTCATGAGTGTTTACCTCGATAAGCCCAAAATTATCCAAGTTATATGTCGATCCCGAGCAAGGTTTAGCTCCTACTCCGCGCTCCGACCCGCCTCCAACCAACCCTTAGAAGTTCTAACCAACTTCTACTTATAACTTCAACTACGGTGAAGATTTACTTAGGGTTTCGTTTTTGTGATCGAGGAAGTATAATAGTATTTTCTGGCTTTTGTATAAGTGTAACTGGGAATACTACAAGGTATTTGGGCCAAGGTATTTGGGCATTATAACAATACTAGAGAGTATTTCTATACCACAAAGGGGGTATTATACGAAACAACTAGGCAGTGGTACCCACCACTAGAACACTACAAAGGGAGTGGGAGCTTTCGCCAAGGGCCTTTCTCAAAGGAGGGTTTGGACGATTTTAACTCACAAAGGAGAGATTTCAAGACTTGAAAATGATTTTGGATGAAGAAAGTTCATCAACTAAGGGGTATTTATAGGTCAAGCAAAGGCCAACCAATGGCCAAGATCAAGCCAAGTGTTAGCAAGTGTAGGGCTAGGATTAAGCCATGCACCTTATCCATCTACCACACAACTTGCACAAAATATCCTACCAACCCCTTGACCCTTTCGTCCAATCCGCCCAAAAACGTGCTCCATTAGAGGTGACAAGTGTCGCCTCTCGTTGGTCCAAAATGTTTCGCCTCTAAAAATCCGCAAAAATTTTAAATGACATAGCCGGAATTTTCCCTACGAAAGCTGTGGAAACGTTTCGTCGAAAAACGACTCCTTTTGGTAGTTATGCACAAATTCGAACCTATGCCTACTTTAAGGCTCAAATTGTATACGTACGCCCTCACGTACATACTCTGGAAATACGGGGTATAACAGTATCTACCCGAATACCATCAGCTCTGATAATATGCCCTAAGAATGCCACTGAAGTCAACTAGAATTCACACTTAGAAAACTTGGCATACAACCTCTGGTGCTGAAGTACCCTAAGTACCGTCCTCAAATGGTCTGCATGCTCCTCTTCTGAACGCGAAGAAACCAGAATATCATCAATGAATACAATAACGAACATATCCAGGAATGACTTGAATACCCGATTTATCAAATCCATAAATACTGTTGGAGCATTGGTCAGCTCAAAAGACATCACTCTGAACTCATAATGCCTGTATCGGGTCCTGAATGTTGTCTTCGAAATATCTGCCTCCTTTACCCGCACCTGATGATAACCTGACCGCAAGTCTATCTTCAAAAAACACTTAGCACCTTGCAACTGGTCAAATAAATCATTAATCCTGGGGAGGGGATACCTGTTCTTTATTGTTACCGTATTCAACTACCTATAATCAATACACATCCGCAACGATCCATCTTTCTTTCTCACAAACAGCACCGGTGCTCCCCAAAGTGATGTACTAGGCCTGATGAAGCCTTTTTCCAACAAGTCTCTCAGTTGCTCTTTTAACTCCTTCAGCTCTGCAGGTATCATTCTATAAGGAGGAATAGATATGGGTCGGGTATCTGGTAGTACATTTATAGTGAACTCTATCTCCCGTTCTGGAGGAAGACCTGGAAGATCATCTGGTAATACACCTGGGAATTCATTAACTATCGGCACTGACCGAAGAGCCGGTACCTCCGCTTCCCTATCATGCACTCGAACCAAGTGATAAATATAACCTTTTTTGACCATCTTCCTTGCCTTGAGGTATGAAATAAACTTACCCCTCGGCGATGATGTATTCCCTTTCCATTCTATAATTGGTTCGCCTGGAAACTGAAATCGAACCATCTTTTCTCTACAATCGATATTAGCATAACAAGAAGCCAACCAATCCATACCCATAATGACATCAAAGTCAGTCATGTCTAACTCTATCAAATCTGCTACGGTAATACGACTATATATAACCACCGAACAATTTCTATATACATGCTTAGCTATGACAGAATCTCCTACCAGTGTAGTTACCTCAAATGGTTCTATCAACTCAGGTTCTATTCCGATTCTACTAGCAACAAAGGGATAAATATAAGATAATATGGAACCTGAATCTATCAATGCGTATACGTCTCAGAAAAATATCGATAATATACCTGTAACCACATTTGGTGACGCCTCCTGATCCTGCCTACTAGCCAAAGCATATATGTGGTTTGAGGGACCGCTAGAACTGGAAACTCTGCCATGATCTCTACCATGGCCTGCTGGCATATGAACACCTTGTCTTGTGGAGTGCATATCTATAGAAGAAGACGAACCAGCAACCGATCCAGTAGGCTGAGCCATACCACATGTACCACTTCTATAAGGACATTATCTCATCATATGTCCTTGGCGGCCGCAAGAAAAGCAAGCACCTGTAGTAAAGCGGCATTCCCCAAAATGGGACCTACCGTACCGAGAACACCGAGGCAAATGTGGCCTCGACTGGCTAGAACCCATGTTCATCTGTGAACCTGAAGCCCTGGAGCTCTAGCCAGCTCCTAAATACCCTGTGTGGTCAAATCTCCTACCCGTGGAATGTGGAGGTGCACTCTGTGCTGGCTGGGAAGAATATTTAACATGCTGTTGAGGCTGCCCGCCTCGAAACTCACCAGTATATCCAGCTGACCTAGCCCTCCTATGCTGGCCTCTGTCGTGATCTCTATCTGGCTGACGTCCCCTATGTCGATCCTCTACCCCCTATGCATAGGTCTGTACTCGGGCAATATACATACCTGGCTGAAGAGCCACTGCCATACAACCATCAATCAAATAGCGATCCAGTCCCATCACGTAACGATGCACTTTATCCGTCATATCAGCTACGATAGTTGGCGCATATCTAGCCAATGAATCAAACTCCAGACTATACTCTCAAACGCTCCTGCCAAAATTGTAAGAATCTATCAACTCTAGCTCTCCTCATCTCTGGAGGCAGGAAGTGGCCAAGGAAGGCCTCTGTAAACTCATCCCATACTGCTAGAGGAGCACCCTCGCCCCTAGATAACTCCCAAGACACATACCAATTAACAACTACATCCCGCAATCGATACGAAGTCAACTCAATGCACTCGACCTCGTGCCTTGACACTCAATGACGTCAGAGTCGCCGAATAAACTCCTGCGGATCATCCTCGGGCTTTGACTCGAAAAACTCTGGAGGATTACAACTCAGGAAGTCACGAATCCTCAAACTATCAGATCTATTGTCAACTCCAAGTACATGCCTGCGAGTCTGCCCTGCCACTAATCTGGTCAGCAGCTAAACTGCATCTCTCATGGAACTATCCTTCGCCCCTGGCTGAGGAACTGGAGGCTCAGGTGTTGGGGCCTCGGGAGTTGGTGATGCTTCCCCCTGAACTGGAGCCTCTAGAGGTGGCGGTGTAGTAGAGCTTTCTGATTGGGGTACAGTCTCAGGCATAGACTGGGTACGGGCCCTTGTAACTCTCAAGATCTGACTAGTAGCTCCTGCTACTGATTTGCCCTTCTGGGCGACTGTCGCTTTCTTCGGAGACATAATTGTAAACACAATAATTCATCAGAGAGGAATTAACCTCATAACATAGCTCTATCGCACAATCTTAGAGTAAGAAGAAAAGATGACATCCTAAATGTCTGGCAGCCTCATGCGTATAAGTATGGTGCAAAACATACACATACACAAGACTCTACTAGACACGGTCTGTAGATATTTCGAGGACGAACTGCTTTGATACCACTAAATGTCACGACCCGACCCGATGGGCCGCTACTGGTGCCCTACCTGGGCATCCTTACACCCACTTGTCATATATAATCACACAGATACCAAAGATAATGTAGAAATCGGTAAACCATATCAAAATAGGCAAGCCGACAAGGCTGCCACTATATACGGGAACATCCCAAAATGAAGTACAACAGTACAGCTGACCAAAACATGTCTACAATCCACACATGTCCAACCTACACATGACCAACCACACATGACTACAGACCTCTAAGAATTTAACAGTGAAATAGGACGAGACAGGGCCCCACCGTACCCCTGAATGTGTATAATTCTATAGCAAGGATCTGTACCAAAATGACTAAGCTCCGAAACAATGGAGCTCTCCAAATAGATGAGGGGAAAATCCTAAGCTGGAGGATCACCAAAATGAGTACATGTACCTGCGGGCATGAAACACAGCCCCCCGAGGAAAGGGGGTCAATACGAAATAATGTATTGAGTATATAAAACATGAAGTACTGTAAGGAAGCTCATAACTGGCCAAAGGATAGCAGGAGACAAGTATAATAATCAGAAATACCAATGCAACTGTGCCTTATGAAATGAGAGTCTTGTATGTCCATATCATATACCGTACCCGGCCCATTAGGGGACTCGGTGAATGAAGTCATATACATATTACATACCGTACCCGACGCCCTAGTGAGGGTCTCGTTAAAATCATATAATGTGCACATACCGTACCCGGCCCATTCTGGGACTCGGTAAAATCATGTGGATGCATGTCCACGTATATCGTACCGGCCCGGGACTCGGTGAAATAGTATAATCACATGAAACACAAATAGAATATCATGAGTAACCTTATACAAATTTAAATCATCATTTGACTCTCAATGGAATAAATAGAATGAATTAGCACTGGAAAATCTAAGGCACTATCATATCATGTATCACTAGGAATTAGGATTCATTGGAACTATGTACGTCCGCCGTACATTCATTTATGTAAATCATGCCAAATAAAGAAAGGATAGTTTCACATACCTTATCGTCTATACCAACTCGATAATTAGAATTCGTCTCGATTAGTACTTCAACCTATAACCATAATAACATATCCATCAACTCTATGATTACTAGCATAGTTATATAGCGAATAATAACTCTTTTTTTATGTAGAAATTTGGACAGCATTTCCCCTACTTATACTCACATCCGCAACTCACACATAAGGTTAAACAACATCATTAACAAGACACAACTTCAAGGATAACCAAAACAGTCCCTTATACTCCATATACGTCATCGTTATACATTCTTTCTCATTACATCCATGGAATACAACAACCACAATAACCAAGGTGATTCTACACTTATTTCTCATGTTAATCCAGCCCCTTAATCATATTAAACAGTCACTAAGATCGGTCCATGCTCCAACAACAACAAGAGTGCAATGTATAACTTTTCTACACTTTTATTCCTTTAGGACATATACTAACAATTACCACAATGTACATACATGTTCATAATTAAATTTTCAGTATTCTAACTCAACAAAACAGTCCTTAATTTCGACACAACAATACCCACGATTTTTATGGATGGCATGGCCACAACAACATAATACCAAAACTCTTCTCATAATTCCTTAAAATCCAATTCATGTTTCAACACTTTCATATAACCAATTACAACTTTATCATGCAATCAATAACAATGATAATAATAACAACAATCAACCCAATGTATACAAAACAGTCCCAAAATCGACTCACTACAACACCCGAAACAACCACGTGCAGTTTCTTACTTCCAATTTCTCTTAACATGAGTTCATTCCTTAACTACAACATTATTTAAACTCCATTTACTCTATAAAAGAAGAATAAATCTTACTTTAGTTTAGCCAAATCAGTCCCCACTAGTCTCGGCACCACTGCTCCTATTATCACCTTTTCTTCAAGTTACAATGACATGCATGTATCCTTTATAAGTTTAAAACCCACCTTACTTGCATGTTTTTCTTCCAAAATCGTTCATCTCCAAAACTAAGATTGTTGGGGCAGATTCTCAGCCAGCACCGTGACCCACTGTTTAGGAAGTTTACCAAGGCTTGGAACTTAGTTGAGGAACTTAATCTTGGAAGAAGGAGTTGTAGAGCTTCACTTAGCCATGGAAGGGAGTAGAAATCGGTTGGGGGATAGAGGATGAAGGTGAAGGATGAATTTTGAATTAAAGTATAGAGATATGTTGGTATATGCGAGCATGGGGCTGAAAATTAATAAGTGTGTGTGCTGCCCACGGTTTTTGAGACACAAGTCTCCATAATTTGTCCACTTATTATTATTCCCTACACTAAAATTAATCCCACAATTAATTAATCTCCCACATAATCAATCTTATATATAAAATCTGAAAATTTCATGTCCTAATCTCATAATACACGTCACTTAGTCCAACCTTATTGGGAATATACAATTATTAGTATTAATTCTCATCGTCACACTTGTAGTATTCAAAAATTATTCCGGGATCACATCTTTTGTATACTAATTTCCGTATTAGCATATATAAATATACTTTATATCCAATATTCGAATATTATTTTCTTAATTACGTTCTCAATATTACCTTAAAATTACGAGGTGTAATATTTAGTCTTTACACATTGGGGAAAATGTGTCGATTAAGTTTTGGGCGGGGGGGGGGGGGGGGGTGTGTTGTTTTGTTTTGAGTCTTTTTGTTATCTTTTTTTGTTTGTTTTATGCGTTTGTGAGTCATAATTTTTTTTATGGATCATGTATGTTGTAGTTGCTGAAGATATTGGGTGGATAAAGTGGGATAATGTAATAGAATTAAAAGCAAAAATATATGTGCTTAAGTTAGATATGCCAAAAATTCATTACATCTAATTATTTGGGATATGTTTAGATAGGTGTGTCAATTATGGAAAGAAAGGTTGAAAATGTCTAGAACACATGTTTGCTTGTTATTTGAGGCGAAATAGTTGAGATGTACATGTTTAGGGAGATGATTTAGGCATTCTTTGATAGCCCTTCTTACCATTCATTACCTACCCTGACATAAATTGTATCACTAGTCAGCCCCTTTGAGCCTAAAATAATATCTTTGTTTGACACCCTATGATTCTTTTGTTGTGTCATACGTAATAAATAAAAAGTGTTGAAAAAAAAGATATAAAAAGAGAGTGAGAATTTGATGCACCCCAATGAAAAATATGCAAAAGCCTAAGTTTGGGGGTGCTTGTTATTTATAATATGTCTCATTCTCTCAAAAGAAAAGAGGGGAGAAAATAGGTATGAGATTAAAAAAAGTCCAAAGAAGGAAAAAAGAGTTGAATGAAAATGTTTATGGTACATAATTTGAGCCTAAATGCCAACTTTTATCTACCCTGCCTAAGCCTACATTACAACCCTTGAAAAACCTGATAATATCTAATGTGTATGTCTATGATTAGTGGAGAATAACAAGTAAACAGGTCTATAGAATTCTGGGAAAGATGGAATGAAATTGACATGCATATGTTAGGTATTTGTATTTCCAGTGATTATGATATAATTGAATTTGCGAAATATCTAACTCGAAATTCTAGATTGCTAAATATCCATGCTATATATGTTCTAACATATTATCCCAGTTTTCATCCATGATTTTGAGAAAGCATTACTATAGCTACTTGATCCATTTCATTGAGTCTTTTATTTTATTTTGTTTTTGTTTTTGTTTAGTGCTTTACTCGAGGGCGAGTAAAGTGTAAGTTTGAGGGTGTTTGTTGAGTGTATTTTATACACTCTTTTGAGTCCCTTTTGGTTAGTATTTTACTCTTTTATTTTGCGTTTAGTATAGTGTTAGGTGTGTGTTTCTTTCTTTTGAGTCACAGCGGTTATAAAGGAGATAATACTACTTTTGAGGATGAAATTGCACAATAAAAGGCCAAGAAATGAAGCTTAAGAAGTCCCGAGAAGAATAGAAGAAAATCAGACAAAATTTGGAAATTATCGTCGATAGCGTCGTGGCGCTAGAATGCAGGGCCACGGCGCTGGAATTTCAGAGAGCTGCGGGACATTTGGCACCGTGGCGCCAGAATGCAGGGCCATGGCGCCGACGCGGGATTTTCCGAATCTGGGCCGAATTGACAGGGTTAAAAGGGTCTGAAATGTAATTTTTTATAAATATAAAAATCCTAAACCCTCACATTATTCAGATCATGCTTGGTGGAGGCAAAGAAGGAGGCAAGCTACAAGATTGGAGACTACCCTTGTTCAAGTTTTTTCTTTCTCTTTTATTTAATTCAGTTTATGTTGGATATTGATTTAGTTCTTAGCATGAAAATGTCTAGGAGCTAATCTCTTTATTAGAGTTTTCCGTTGAATCGCTTGAAACTCTTTCATACAGTTAACGCATAGTTATTGATTTTTTCTTCAGCATATTAAGATCTATTCAATATTGTTTTGATTTTTTGATAATTAATTGATCACTAATTGTCATAACTTATATGATTTCGAATCGATATCCGAGATGGGAGATTTGAATATGTTGTAGTTGTTTAGACATAGGTTAAAATCGCGGACGAAAGTACCCCGATACTTGTGTAGTATTTAAGGTTATTGTTCTTAATCCTCTTGTGTGTTAAATCTATCATAGAAATATAGAAGATTTCTGCATAAGGTTGAGTTTTTATATGTCCTAACCGAAATATAAGATAGATTAGTTAACATGCTATCTTAATAAGAAGAATAATCATTAGCATTGCATTAACACGTGAAGGAGTGGATAGTTGAGGAGATTGGAAGCCCTATTTCCTTCATAACCGTTTAAACCCAAAGTATTGTCAATCTTAGTTTAATTTCTGCATTTAGTTTTAATTCTTAGTTCATAAACAAAACAAAAGAACGGTAACCAAATAGATACCATAAATCATATATTCGGTACTTGATAAACCAGTCTCTGTGGACGATAACTCGATCTTACAGATCTTTATTACTTGAACGATACATACAATTATGTAAGCATAGATAAATATTGCAACATGACTCCGCCTAACCGTTCGCGCTAGGATGATAGGGAGATCATCGAGAAACCTGGTAACCGTAGCTCTAATAAATTAGTGGCAAACGTCCCAAGCTATTTCCTTCGGACTACCAAAATGACAGATGATATGCTGCCAAATAAGTTCATCACCTCCTTCTCCGAGACCTTCTGGTATACTGTTGGTTCAACCCATTTAGAAAAATGATCAGTCATAAATAATACAAATTATACCTGACCCAGGGCGGAAGGCACATGTCCGACTATGTCCATTCCCCATTTGATAAATAGCCATGGGGATAAAACTGGGTGAAATCCCTTCATCGGTTTATGTAACATCTGGGCGTGGCACTGACACTTATCACATCTCTATACAAATGTCTTTGTATCTTCCTTAATTATAAGCCAACAATATCCAGCCCTCATTAGTTTCTCATCAACGAATCTGATCCTGAATGATTTCACATATGCTCTCATAGAGTTCCCTCATCACGTAATCATCTTCCTTAGAACCTACGCAATATGTCAGCGGGGGGACCATAGTAGCACCTCCGATGTAATATTCAATCGATGATGCAGTACTAGGAAGCCTTGGTTCTTAGGGCTCTGGATGCCTTTGGGTCCTCTGGAAACTTTTCATGTTTGAGGTAATCTATGAACTCATTTCTCCAATCACAAACTAGGCTTGTCGAATTAACCTCATCATATCATACATGATCTAATGCCAAGTGAAGCAACTACACTACTGATTAAGCTTTCGAACTTTCTGACTTTGTTGACGAGCCTAAATTGACAAGTGCATCTACTTCTACATTTTCTACCCTGGGTATGTGCACCATTGTCCATTCCTAAAACCTTCAGAGCAACTTTAGAATCTTTTGAGGTACCGTGACATGTGCTCTTCCTTAGCTTCAAACATACCATCAACTTAATTTACCACCAGAAAGTAGTCTCACTTGACCTCAATTATCTTATAACCCAGTCCCTGGGCTAACTCAAGACCTACAATAAAACTACACACTCAACCTCATTGTTAGTTAAAGGTACACTATGAATTGCTTGCCTCAAAGTTTCTCCGATAGGAATATGTAAAATAATCCCCAAACCGGTTCCATTAACATGAGATGCCCCATTCATATGAAGAATCCATACCCCAAGACGACTTTTTTTTCCTCTTGAGTACTCACTCCTAGGCTAAAATTAGAAACAAGGTCCACCAGGACATGAGACCTAATAATAGTCTAGGGCTTATATTCTATGTCCAATTCACTTAATTCTACCACATACTTAGCCATTCGTCCTGAAATTTTGGGTTTATGAAGAACATTCCATATAGAAAATGTGGTCACTAAGTATGGTCGGAGCTTTCGTGATGCCATCACTACGGTAAAGGCCAACCTTTCTAGAAGTTTGTACCGTATTTCTACCCCTGACATAATTCTACTTGGATAATAAACTGGATATTGAATATTTTTTTCCTCGTGTACCAAAATTGCACTTACCACAACTTTTGAAACAACCAAATACACTAAGAGTTGTTCTGTGTCTTTTGGCCTTGACATGAGTGGAGGACTAGATAAGTAAGATTTTATGTCGCAAAGTGTCTGTTGACATTGCGGTGTACATTCAAAGTCATTATTCTTTTTGAGAAGTGAAAAGAACTTGGGGAGCTCGCATAGACTGCTCGTATATTAAGAAGGTCTTATCTCGGCAGGAAATCTCACATGTAAGGTGAATATCTAGACTTACAATAGGATAGATCTTTTATGGCACTTTTCTCGATGACTGAGATATGAAACTGTTGAGTGATGTTATTCGACCGGTCAACCATTACACCTCCTTCACGTTATCAAGTGAATTGGTAATGTCTTCGATGGATTTAATTTTATCCGGATTTACCTCAATCCTTCTTTGAGAGACCAAGAAAACTAAGAACTTTCCGGAGCCTACCCCTAAAGCACACTTCTCCGGGTAGAGCTTCATGTTAAATTTCCTTAGAATTTCAAAGGTTTCCTATAAATTGCTCAAACGGTCTTTGACACAAAGACTCTTAACAAGCATTTCATCAATGTAACCTCTAAACTCTAAAAAAAACTTTGTATCTTTGTTGTTGATGTGGGTCTAGGTCAATTTTCAAAACCTCTATTTTTTTAAAGTTTACATTTATGGCTTCACCTGAAATTATGTTTCCTAAAATGCTACATATTTTAGCCAAAATTTACACGTTGAAAATTTATCATGAAGCTTTCTTTCCTCAAGTGTCTACAACACAATTCTGAGGTGCTCTACATAGTCAGTATCACTAAGAGAATAAAACAAGATGTCATCAATGAAGACAATAACGAATAAGTCAATATAAGGCTTCAAAACTCTGTTCATGAGATTCGTGAAAGCTGCTGGCACATTCATCAACCCAAAAGACATGACAAGAAATTCAAAATGACCATAACGAGTCTAGAAAACTATTTTTGGAATATCCTTTTCCTTGACCTTCATATCGTGGTATTCTGAACTGAGGTCAATCATAGAAAAATATTTGACACCCTGAAGTTGATCAAACAAATCATTAATTCTTTTCCATTGAAGGTCATTAATTCTTTTAAAATATCATTTTCTTTGACCTTCAATGGATAATTGTTCTTAATTGTGACATTATTCAATTGACGGCAGTCAATGCATATTCTCAAAGATACATCCCTCTTTCAGACAAATAAGACCGGTGCTCTCCATGGCGAGACTTGGTCTAATACGTCATTTATCAAAAATATATTTTAACTGAGCATTTAACTCCTTCAACTTTACTGGATCCATTCTATATGGCGGAATATATATCGGCTTAGTGCCAAGAAGTACGTTTATTCTGAAGTCAATCTCCTTATCATGAGGGACTTTGGGAAAACATCTTGAAATTCATGAACAACTGGCATAGACTAAAGAGTTAGTGCCTTAGCATCTGCATCCCTGAATTAAACTAGGGGATAACTACACTCCTTAGTAATTATCTTTCTTGCCTTAAGATAAGAGATAAACCTACCCATTGGCACTACTGAATCTACCTTTCACTCTAGCTCTATGGGAAATTGAAACTATACAATTTTGGTTCAACAACCTATTGTAGCATATCATGACAACAACTAGTCCATACCCATAATAAAGTAAAAATCGATCATCTCCAATTCATATAAGTCAATGACAGTGCCTCAGCGAGACACTATAACTAGACAACCCTTATAAACACGTTTAGCCATTATAGACTCACCAACTGTAGTAGATATATAAAATGATTCATTCAAAATTGCGAGCTCTACCCTTAATTTATTTGCAATAAAGAGGGTAACATACGATAAAGTGGATCTAAGATCCATAAGAGCATATACATCATACATGAAAATTGTCAACATTCCTGTGATGATATATGAGTATGCCTCTGAATCGCGATTACCTGCTAAAGCATTCAAGCAGTTCTAACCTCTACTTGCATTTCCAGACTTAGTTGTACCACACATTACTTGAGCTAGATAATTATGATGAGCTGCTGAATTTGTGGACTGGGCCGCATTACCTATGGTAACCTATCTTGTTGATGGTCAATACCTCTAATAGTGACCTCACTAGACACACCAGTAACATATATCCATGCTCATATGACACTCCCCTAGTTATCTCTTACCATACATGTTGCAGATTGGATCTGAAAAGTCATTTGGCCTACATTAGCCTATGACTGAGAGCCTGGTGCTCGATAACTGTCCCTAGATAACCCTAAGCTTTCTTATAAAACCTAGACCTCAAAACTAATGAACTTGCTGCAGATGGAGTGAGTTTTGATGACTTCTTATTGAAGAATTATTTGCATCTACCTCCATGACATCCTTCAAGGTTAAAGTTACCTGCAGACTTATTGCTTTTGTTGATTTCTACGTCTTTATCTTTCTGCAGTCTATCCTCTCTCTTCTTGTCCTTTGCAGTTTCAGAAAAAGCCATCATCTTTGTGATGGTCATATATTTATTCAAAGTAATAATGTTAGCATCACCAATCAAGTGGGGTCCATGAGCAATCACAAAATATTTAATTTGGCCCACATAATGGAAACCATATACGGACCATACTTGGCCAGTGAGAAGAACATAAGATAGTACTCGTTCACACTTTGTCATTCTATTTGAGTTTCTTAAACTCAAAGGCCTTAGCCTTCCTGATCTCTAGTACTAGGAAATTATCATTAAAAGCCTCCACAAACTCCTCTTAAACAATGGGAGGTGCATCTCCCCCTTAGGAGTCTTCTCATGACTTATACCAGATGATAGAAATACCCTTCAACTGGTAAGCAGCAAACTCAACCATCTTTACATCAGTAGCATCAATGACTCAAAGAGTCCTCTAAGTCTCATCAATGAAGTTCTGCAAATCTTTCTTAGGATTGGACCCCGTGAACACTATAGGGTTTTATACGAATAAACTCCCTGACCCTGGAATTAAATGATCCCTCAAGAGAACCAGTACTTGGAGTTATTTCCTAATGCTGAGCTTGTGTAGTAACGAATTGGTTAAGCAACATGTTATTTGCCTTAACATCCATATCAAATGGAATGAGTGATGGAGGGACAATAGTACGAACTTTCGCAGGCCTTTACATAGTTAATAGACCAAAGGCAAGTCCCTGAACCCTAGTGATAAATCCCTAAGTTTGAGAGTCCACTTCTGGGTCAGCATCAGCAGTAGCCCTTTGAATCGTCACTGACTTTCTTTTTGCAGGCATTTTCTAAAAGAACATAATGCGCACGAGTTAGAATTGCTCCTGAAGGCATAACTCTAATTTCACGATCTAGAGTATGAACAAAGTGAGATAATCCTAAATGTCATGGTAGTCAACCATTGATATGTGTGGCAGCACACACACACATAAAAACACGACTTTATAGACTATCTAGGACAATTTAACCTAGTGCTCTGATACCAAGTTTGCCACGCCCCAAACCTGATCCTGGGAGGATAGGCAACTAGTGCCAAAACATAACCGAGTAAACCACATATATGATATGATACAAGAAATATGACTGTGCAAAATATATATCATCATGGGCAGATTCAGATGGTGGCTAGAGGGTTCACGCGAACCCCATTCGGCGAAAAAGTACCATGTATATAGAAGGTTAAATTATTTTTATGCATATATGGTAGATGTTCAACCTGTTTAACTCATTTGTTCATTTACTCCATATTTTTTAACACTGTTAGTGAAAATCCTAGTTCTGCCACTGTAAATCATAATATGTTTAAATATTAAAAGCTGAATAAATGTTATAATTGAAATACTGAACTAGTTTTCAAATTATAAACGTGCAACCATCATGGCTAAAACAACATCTGATAAACTGACATGACATACTAGCCTATGAAGCCTCTGACATGGACATGAAAATTAACTATTGATCGATACAAGGCCCCGACATACCTCAACATCTAATATGACTTAAATAATAAAACATCACACCTTGAATGATAATAGGGCTCACCAACATGCTGATACAAAGTGAATCTGAGGGAGAAGTTTGATTGTTTTGAGTCTTTGTACCTTCATCGCAAAATGCAGTGCTCTCGGCAAAAGAGATGTAAGCATCGTGGAATAGTACACATATGTAAAACCACTTAATGAAAGAATAGTAAAATGACGTGCTCGGGGAAACGAGCAGTACTGAACTGAAACTAAAATTGAAACTGAACATGAGCGTAATCGAAACACGAATATCATAAACATAGTTTAATCATTTTATTTGGGAGAGCCTTAGTAGAACCTACATATAACCACCATGTGAGTATATAGATTTTTTTGATCAACTAAGTCATCTCATACCTTACTGGAGTATGAGACATACATGCCATAGTGTATCTATAAAATAAACCGCAATGGGGTAACATAAAAGAATTGCTTGAACTAATGGAACAATCTTTATCCTATGTTAGCATACATAATGTCAGGTGTTAACCTTCTTAGTATCATTACTACTCCCAAAGCATAATGTGAGCATAAATGACATATAATCTCATGGTTTTCATAACATATTTCGTATCTGTCACGACCCGATCCCGGGCCCGTGACTGGTGCCTTACCCCGGGCACCCTAGTGATACAACATCAGAGAAAACCAGCGGAAAATAAAACATAACATGAAACATGATATATGATCATAAAACAGGTCAACCAAACGGTTACCTTCCAATAAAAATATATAAACAACTCTTTCAAAACGAACAGTGTAATCCTTTTTACAAGCCCTGCCCACAACAGTACTACAGACCTCTAAGAGTTTTTATACACATGACGGGACAGGGCCCCGCCATACCCCTGACTATACAAGAACCTACAACTCAGGGTAACATACCAAAGATAAGCCTCCGGAGAAACGGAGCTTCCCAACGCTACTGAATGACCAAGAGCGAGGATCAACATCGGTGTACCTACACTGCGGCATGAACGCGGCCGGAAAGGTCGATCTACAACAGTACCAAGTATGTGGCGAAAAATCAGTAAATGAAATCATAACGATCATATAAAAATAGGAGACATGTATGATAACAGAACTACAGTTCACAACATAAAAGCAGTCATGTCAAGTCAGGGACTCACGCCCTCAAGTCATCACTCAAATAAAACTATGGGTCTCACGCCCACAACATCAATCATGTTCGCATCACGGCGCATGCCCGGAATTGCAGACGGTGTAGACATGCCCATGATGCAACAATAATAACAATGCCCGGCGCCACATGCCCGGAGTGCGCCGGTGTGACACGTCCAAGTGACATTATCAACAATATCTTGGGTGATTAACCCCGCGCACGCCACACGCCGCCCGAGTGCGCCGGTGTAGACATGTCCATGTAACCACAATAACAATATATCGTAATCAACCCCGCCACGTGGCCACATGCCGGTCTGCGTGGTGTAGACATGTCCACGTGACATCAACAACAATATACCGCACAACCAAAGCTATCACAAACAAGCTCAAGCAAATTACCATACTTCTAGACTTTTATAAAAGATCCACTCCTTCCCGAAGTCACGATATCAACACTTGCACGACAAAGGCTATCACAACAAGCATAGGCGAGTTACACAACAACAAGCATAGGCAAGTTACACACAACTCAAGGTACTTCCATTTCGTATCAAAGTCTGGGTTTTAACCCTAAGTACTACGTACGTTAACTCTTTTTAAAGGATCCATTTTTTTTCACGAAAATCACATAATACCCGTAGCTTAAAATAGAGTGACTATCTTTTTAAGTAAACCAAAATACTTCCCTTTTGTAAAATCAAGTAACAATCATTATTTTCCAAACGTTCAAGTTTGCCTAATTTCAAATGCTCAAGTTTCTCATTTTTAGAAGGGTTTCATAACTCATAGTCTTAATCTCTTTTAAAACAATTGAGTAACATATGTCTTGTATGTGAGCCGTTTATTCTTGTTTACAACAATCTTGTTACAGCAGCCATGATCTAGGAAATGTAATAAAATTTTGTCTTATCTTAGCTTCTATGCAGATGGAGGTTTCTACTGGTTTTAATAACAATTTGTTAATTGTCAATACACCTTCCTTTATTAGCTACTTGTGGTTTGCTCGACACTTATTCTCATTTTCCAAATCAAGAAACATTATTCTTTTTAAAACCAAGTACTCATTACTCGAGAATGAGGTTTCACAACACATTTAACAAAATGTTAATAACCAAGTAAAACAAGTTAAGTCTCTTATCTTTCAAGATCAAGTCTCTTAACTTCTACAATCAACAAACCAATCTTTTACCTACATAGAGTCGTTATAACTAACTTCCCATAAAGCTATTATAACACCCTATGTTTTAAACCAACCAACTCATTTAACACGTATGCGTCTCACCGTACTACATAGTTTACAAAGCATCATGCTAGAAGGATAGGAAGAGGTTCACATACCTCGCGACGATTATCGACAATAAGCAAAAGCGCTCCACAAGATCAGAACGGCTAGCCGTTCCACTCTTTAAGTAGAATACGCTACTCGCAGTACTTCCACCTCGACAAGCCCAAAATTATCCAAGTTATAATGTCGATCCTGAGCAAGGTTTAGCTCCACTCCGTGCGCTCCAAACCACTCCAAACAACCCTTAGAAGTTCTAACCAACTTCTACTCAAATACTTCAACCAACTATGAAGATTTCCTTAGGGTTTCGGTTTGAGACTAAAAGGACAAAAGGTAGTATTTCCGGGCTCTACGTATAGAGGTAACTTTTGAGATACTACTAGGTAAAGGCTAAGGTATTTTGGGCATTATAACAATACTAGGAGAGTATTTCTATACCACAAAAGGGGGGTATTATACGAAAACAACTAGGCTGGGGTACCCACTGCTAGCACCTCGAGGGGAGGGGAAGGCTCTCGGCCACAAGGCCACTCAAAGGGGAGGAAGGCTTGGGACGAGAACACTCGAGGGGAGGAGAGTTTTCAAGGCTAAGACAAAGTGAGAGTGGATGAATAAGTTCATCACTAAGGGGGTATTTATAGCACTGGCGAGGCAATCAATGGCCAAGATCATGCCAAGTGCAAGGCAAGTGTAGGGCCAAGATCAAGCCAAGTGCACCCTAACCCCTACTCCACAAAACATGCCACAAACCAATGCACCAAACAAGGCCAAAACAAGGCACAAAATAAGGGCGGAAGACGTCCCCGCTTACCCAATCGCCACTGGGTGACAAGTGTCACCCTCTCGTTGGCCCAAAATGTTCCGTCGCTCGGAAAAATCCATAAAAATACAAAATGACATAGCCGAATTTTCCCCTGAAGTTATGTAAAGCGTTTAGTCGAAAACGACTCTGTCGGGTGTTGTGCCAATAAATATTTCGGCCAGGGTGCCACGTGGGGTGACACGTGTCGCCCCGATTCGCCTGAATATTTCGTCCTCGAAAATATCAAAATACCGAAATCTCAAAAACAAAGCGGGCCCCAAAACAGTAAATTTCTCCGTGGGCCCACGTGACCATTTCAGAAAATAAAATCTCAAAATTCTAATATAATCTATGAAGTCCAAATACCAAATCGGGAATCCAATTCCCATTAACGAACCTTTTCTTCACAAATAACAGGAAACTTTTCCGTGAAAACTCACATCTTTCTTTCTTTTCAAAATTTACGTACTGCTCAGACGTGCGTCCTCACATACATACCGCAACTACGGGTATAACATTCTCCCTCCTTAGAAACATTCGTCCGAATGTTCCTTCTCAAGCCGGATAACGATAAAGTTCCTCTAACAAGTTCGACGCCACGAACAACCACGAACTAACACACGCGTTCTCTTCCTTCCTTACTGCGTGCGATACCGCTTTTGTCACTTTGCGCGAGGTTCTAGTGTCACTCGGCGACCCAACCAATGGTACCGAATCGCATGCGATCCCCGAGGTTCTCAAAGCGGGTCACTACCCCAAACTTGGTCATCTTACTAGCTTCATCGTTCGCGAGGCCATTCACGGCCTTCACGAACCGCTGGTCGAACACATCCACGAACTCATACGATGGTCACCTAAACTGGGGCCTAGCACCCTCGTGACCCTACCCTCTGGCGGGACCACCCAGAACTGACCCCACCCAAAACCGGGCTGCGGGTCGACCCGCGAGCGGCCATCAACCCGACCCACAATCGCGCCAATACTTGCTCCTCGAAACGGAACAATCTTACCTAATCAAGTCATGAAAGCTACCACTTCCATCTCACACTACCCATGGACTTATCACACAAATAATTCCCGCATTCTTACTCTGATAAGGGTCAACCATGAAATAAATCTTTTACTCAAGACGACCTTACCTCTAAGGTCTCAATCGTGACATAGTCTAAGGTTCACACTTACCATGCCCCCATACTTACCCTTCTACAATAACCAGGTGTCTAAATCACATTTAGCACAAAGCTATCCGAACATAACACTAAAACACATCAGCATACAAAACTCTAGAGGGTTAAGGATATACCTGTATCCACCGCGTCACTCTTATCATAGGCCTGTCATACAGGCGTAAGCTATGAAGGTGATGAACCACCATCGATCTCAAGGTGAGTCGTAACATCCGTGCTTCCTTGGTCGGACAGTTCCTCGCAAAATGGCCTGCTGCCGCAAAATAACAAGCTCCCGGCACCATGACACTCCCGAAATGCGGTCTACCACATCGACCACACCGGTAGGGGTGACCGCGTCCGCCAACACCTTACTTCCCGAAACTCAACCTCGAGCCACGACCGCTCCCGAAGACTCTGGATGCTCTGAAGGTTGTGGAGGACCACTCTGCACTGGCGGAGGTACAAAACTAGTATGCTGCTGAGGCGGTCCGCCTCGAAAGTCACCAAAGGACCTGTTGTTCGCCTCTTCTCTGCTGATCTTGGTCATTCCGTCGACCTCTCCGTGCCTCACACCCCAGTGCATGAGCCTGCATGCGGGCAATGTCCATGCCCGGCTGAAGAGCTATACTCGAACAAGCCTCTGTCAAGAAATCATCTAATCCGGTGACGTAGCGGTGCACTCTATCCTCCATGGTTGCCACTAAAGCGGGGACATACCGAGCCAACAAGTCAAACTCCACGTTGTATTCCCGAACCGTACACCCTCTCTGTCTAAGCATCATAAATCGGCTCGTGCCCTCGCCATCTGCGGAGGCAAGAAGTGAGTGAGAATGCCTCGAGAACTCGTCCCATCTTCTTTGAGCGCGTGCTCTCCCGACAACTCCCACGAATCAAACCACGGATCATTGCGGTATCACGCGGCCGATGCGAACCTAAGACCACCGACTCGGTCTCCAAGCCTTGATCACTCTACGACCAGCAGAATCGCCGGATGAACTCCTGCGGATCATCCTCGTGCCTCGACCCATAAAACTCGCGGGCTCTGACTCGTAAAGTCCGTAGCCTCAAACTATACGCTCGGGGTGAACCGGTGCTCACTGGGCCAGGCTGCTGCGTCCGGCCTATCCTCATATCGGCCACGACCACGGCGAATCGGGCCATCTCTTATAACCCATCTCTCTGCTCCGGTGTGGACTGGAGGCTCAGTATCGCGGTTTCAGCGGCCATTCTTTGCGCTCTAACCTCTCTTTGAGTGGCGGCGTCCTGGCTCCGTCGTCAAGCACAACCTCAGTCTTGTCAGGGCTGCGCCTCGTACTCCTATATCTCACTAGCGGCTCCCTCGCCTTGCCCTTCCGGGCTCTGGTTGCCTTGCGGAGGCATAATCGGTAAAACGAGATACGTCGGAGGGTCCAACTTACAACACAGCTCTAAGGCACGATCTCAGAATGAGAAGAATGGAACCCAATCCTAAATGTCCTATAGCCTCCTATTATAGATGTGGTGCACAACACATCGATAATCAAGACTCTACTAGACACGGTCTGTAGACACTTTCCGAGGATTAATCGCTCACGATACCACTTTTGTCACGACCCGATCCGGGCGTGGTCGTGCCTTACCGGGCACCCTAGTGATACAACATCGAGAGAAAACCAGGAAAATAAAACATAACATGAAACATGATATATGATCATAAAGCGAGTCAACCAAACGGTTACCTTCCAATAAAAATATATAAACAACTCTTTCAAAACGAGCAGTGTAATCCTTTTTACAAGCCACACTTGGCGATTACTCTGCACCTCTAAGAGTTTTTATACACGACGGACGGGGCCCGCCATACCACGACTATACAAGAACCTACAACTCGGGTAACATACCAAAGATAAGCCTCCGAGAAACGGAGCTTCCCAATTGTGACCACAGGCGAGGATCAACACGGTGTACCTCTACTGCGGCATGAACGCGGCCGAAGGAGGTCGATTACAACAGTACCAGTATGTGAAATCGAAAAATCAGTAAATGAAATCATAACGATCTATATAAAAGCAGAGACATGTATGATAACGTAACTACGATTCACAACATAAAAGCGATCATGTCAAGTCGTGACTCACGCCTCAAGTCATCACTCAAATAAAACTATGGGTCTCACGCCCACAACATCAATCATGTTCGCGTCACGGCGCATGCCCCGGAGTGCGCCGGTGTAGACATGCCCATGATGCAACAATAATAACAATGCCCTGGCCACATGCCCCGGACTGCGCCGGTGTAGACACGCGTCAGTGACATTATCAACAATATCGGGTGATTAACCGCCGCGTACACGCCCGGACTGCGCCGGTGTAGACATGTCCATGTAACCACAATAACAATATATCGTAATCAACCCCGCCACGGCCACATGCCCCCGGAATTCTGCATCGGTGTAGACATGTCCATGTGACATCAACAACAATATACCGCACAACCAGGCTATCACAAACAAGCTCAAGCAAATTACCATACTTCTAGACTTTTATAAAAGATCCACTCCTTCCCAAGAAGTCACCTGATATCAACACTTGCACGACAAAGGCTATCACAACAAGCATAGGCGAGTTACACAACAACAAGCATAGGCAAGTTACACACAACTCAAGGTACTTCCATTTCGTATCAAAGTCTGGGTTTTAACCCTAAGTACTACGTACGTTAACTCTTTTAAAGGATCCATTTTTTCACAAAAATCACATAATACCCGTAGCTTAAAATAGAGTTACTATATTTTTTATTAAAACAATATAATTCCTTTTTGTAAAATCAAGTATGAATCATTATTTTGAAAACGTTAAAGTTTTCCTTATTTCAAATGCTCAAGTTTCTCATTTTAGAAGGGTTTCATAACTCATAGTCTTAATCTCTTTTAAAACAATTGGAGTAACATATGTCTTGTATGTGAGCCGCTTATTCTTGTTTACAACAATCTTGTTACTGACCATGATCTAGGAAATGTAATACAATTTTGTCTTATCTTAGCTTCTATGCAGATGGAGGTTTCTACTGGTTTTAATAACAATTTGTTAATTGTCAATACACCTTCCTTTATTAGCGCTGTTGTGGTTTGCTCGACACTTATTCTCATTTCCGAAATCAGTAAAACATTATTCTTTTTAAAACCAAGTACTCATTACTCGAGAATGAGGTTTCACAACACATTTAACAAAATGTTAATAACCAAGTAAAACAAGTTAAGTCTCTTATCTTTCAAGATCAAGTCTCTTAACTTCTACAATCAACAAACCAATCTTTTACCTACATAGAGTCGTTATAACTAACTTCCCATAAAGCTATTATAACACCCTATGTTTTAAACCAACCAACTCATTTAACACATGTACGTCTACCGTACTACATAGTTTACAAAGCATCATGCTAGAAGGATAGGAAGAGGTTCACATACCTCGCGACGATTATCGACAATAAGCAAAACGCTCCACAGTACTGTAACCTGGCTAGCCGTTCCACTCTTTAAGTAGAATATGCTACTCGCAGTACTTCCACCTCGACAAGCCCAAAATTATCCAAGTTATAATGTCGATCCTGAGCAAGGTTTAGCTCCACTCCGTGCGCTCCAAACCACTCCAAACAACCCTTAGAAGTTCTAACCAACTTCTACTCAAATACTTCAACCAACTATGAAGATTTCCTTAGGGTTTCGGTTTGAGACTAAAAGGACAAAAGGTAGTATTTTCGGGCTCTACGTATAGAGGTAACTTTTGAGATACTACTAGGTAAAGGCTAAGGTATTTTGGGCATTATAACAATACTAGGAGAGTATTTCTATACCACAAAAGGGGGGTATTATACGAAAACAACTAGGCTAGGGGGGGTACCCCACGGCTAGCACCTCCAAGGGGGGGAGGGGAAGGCTCTCGGCCACAAGGCCACTCAAAGGGAGGGGGAAGGCTTGGGACGAGAACACTCAAGAGGGAGGGAGAGTTTTCAGGCTAAGACAAAGTGAGGAGTGGATGAATAAGTTCATCACTGGGGTATTTATAGACAAGCGAGCCAATCAACGGCCAAGATCATGCCAAGTGCAAGGCAAGTGTAGGCCAAGATCAAGCCAAGTGCACCCTAACCCTACTCCACAAAACATGCCACAAAACAATGCACCAAACAAGGCCAAAATAAGGGAGAAGACGTCCCCGCTTACCCAAATCGTCACTGAGGGTGACAAGTGTCACCCTCTCGTTGGCCCAAAAATGTTCCGCCGGAAAAATCCGCAAAAATACAAAACGACATAGCCAGAATTTTCCCCTCGCAAGTTATGTAAAACGTTTCATCGAAAAACGACTCTAATCGGGTGTTGTGCACAATAAATATTTCGGCCAGGTGCCACACGGGGTGACACGTGTCGCCCCGATTCGCCTGAATATTTCGTCCTCGAAAATATCCAAAATACCTAAATCTCAAAAACAAAGCGGCCCACAAAACAGTAAATTTCTCCCGTGGCCCCACGTGACCATTTCCAAAATAAAATCTCAAAATTCTAATATAATCTATGAAGTCCAAATACCAAACTGGGAATCCAATTCCATTAACGAACCTTTTCTTCACAAATAACAGGAAACTTTTCCGAAAACTCACATCTTTCTTTCTTTTCAAAATTTCGTCGTACTCGCACGCACGTCCTCACATACATACCACCGCAACTACGGGTATAACATTCTCCTCCTTAGAAACATTCATCCCGAATGTTCCTTCTCAAGTCGGATAACGATAAAGTTCCTCTAACAAGTTGCCGACGCCACGCCGCTACGAACTAACACACGCTCTCTTCCTTCCTTACTCGCCGTGCGATACCGCTTTTGTCACTTTGCCGCGAGGTTCTAGTTTCACCGCGACCCAACCAATGGTACCGAAATGCATGCGATCCACGAGGTTCTCAAAGCGTGGTCACTACCCCAAACTCGTCATCTTACTAGCTTCATCGTTCGCCAAGGCCATTCTCGCCTTCACGAACCGCTCGTCGAACACATCCACGAACTCATACGATGGTCACCTAAACCGGGGCCTAGCACCTCGTGACCCTACCTGGCGGGACCACCGAACGGACCCCACCTAAAATCGGCCGCGGGTCGACGAGCGCCATCAACCCGACTCCACAATCGCGCGATACTTGCTCGAAACGGAACAATCTTACCTAATCAAGTCATGAAAGCTACCACTTCCATCTCACACTACCCATGGACTTATCACACAAATAATTCCCACGTACTTCTTACTCTGATAAGGGTCAACCATGAAATAAATCTTTTACTCAAGACGACCTTACCTCTAAGGTCTCAATCGTGACATAGTCTAAGGTTCACACTTACCATGCCCCCATACTTACCCTTCTACAATAACCAGGTGTCTAAATCACATTTAGCACAAAGCTATTCGAACATAACACTAAAACACATCAAAGATACAAAACTCTGAGGGTTAAGGATATACCGTATCCACCGCCACTCTTATCATAGGCACATATACGTGGCGATAATCGTAGGTGATGAACCACCCATCGATCACGAAGGTGAGTCGTAACATCCGTGCTTCCCTTGGACAGTTCTCGCAAAATGGCCCCGCTGGCCGCAAAAATAACAAGCTCCCCGCACCACGACACTTCAAATGCGGTCTACCACATCGACCACACCGGGTAGGGTGACCGTGATCCGCCAACACCCTTACTTCCTCGAAACTCAACCTCGAGCCACGACCGCTCCAATACTGATGCTCACAAGGTTGTGGAGGACCACTCTGCCGGGCGGAGGTACAAAACTAGTATCTTTCTGAGGCGGTCCGCCTCGAAAGTCACCAAAGGACCTCGTTGTTCTCGCCTCTTCGCGATCTTGGTCATTCCGTCGACCTCTCCGTGCCTCACACCCCGTCGTGAGCTGCGTGCGGCAATGTCCATGCCGGTGAAGAGCTATACTCGAACAAGCCTCACAAGCAATCATCTAATCCGGTGGCGTGGCGGTGCACTCTATCCTCCATGGTTGCCACTAAAGCGGGACATACCGAGCCAACGAGTCAAACTCCACGTTGTATTCCCAACCGACGCCTCTCTGTCTAAGCATCATAAATCTGTCCGGCGTGCTCCTCATCTGCGGAGGCAAGAAGTGAGTGAGGAATGCCTCGAGAACTCGTCCCATATCACTGGAAGCGCATGCTCTCCCGACAACTCCCACGAATCAAACGATCATGCGGTATCACGCACCGATGCGAACCTAAGACCACCGACTCGGTCTCCGGCCTTGATCACTCACGACCAGAATCGCCGGATGAACTCCTCGGATCATCCTCGTGCCTCGACCCATAAAACTCGCGGCTACAACTCGAGAAAGTCCCGTAGCCTCAAACTATCTCGCCGGGTGAACCATCGTGCTCGAATCGAACTGGCCAGATCCCTATCTCATATTCGCCACGACTCGCCAAAGAATCGGGCCATCTCGCTTATAACCCATCTCCTCTCGCCTGCATCGGGTGGAGAGGCTCGTATCGCGGTCTCGGCGGCCATTGCCGCGCTCTAACCTCTGGCCGTGGCGGCGTCACAAAACCCGCCGTCAAGCACAACCTCGTGCATCTTGTCCGGCCTGCGCTCGTACTCTCAGTATCTCACTAGCGCCTCCTCGCCGCTTGCCCTTCCGGGCTCTGGTTGCACTTGCGGAGGCATAATCGTAAAAACGAGATACGTCGGAGGGTCCAACTTACAACACGGCTCTAAGGCACGATCTCGGAATGAGAAGAATGGAAACTAATCCTAAATGTCCTATAGCCTCACGATTATAGATGTGGTGCCCAACACAGCGATAATCAAGACTCTACTAGATACTGCCGGTAGACACTTTCCGAGGATTAACTGCTCTGATACCACTTTTGTCACGACCGATCCTGCCCGTGATCGTGTCTTACCCCGCACCCTAGTGATACAACATCGAGAAAACCAATGGAAAATAAAACATAACATGAAACATGATATATGATCATAAAACAGTCAACCAAACGGTTACCTTCCAATAAAAATATATAAACAACTCTTTCAAAACGAAGGTGTAATCCTTTTTACAAGCCCCCGCCACAACAAGATTACTGCACTTAAGATTTTTATACACGACGGGACAGGCCCCGCCATACCCACGACTATACAAGAACCTACAACTCGTGGTAACATACCAAAGATAAGCCTCCGAGAAACGGAGCTTCCCAACGCCGAATCAGGACCCTAAGAGCGAGGATCAACACCGTGTACCTTCACCGCGGCATGAACGCACTTCGGCGAGGTCAAGACAACAGTACCAAGTATGTGAAATCGAAATATCAGAATGAAATCATAACGATATATAAAAACAGAGACATGTATGATAACAGTAACTACGATTCACAACATAAAAGCGATCATGTCAAGTCGTGACTCACGCCTCAAGTCATCACTCAAATAAAACTATGGGTCTCACGCCCACAACATCAATCATGTTCGCATCACGGCCGCGTGCCCGGACTGCGACGGTGTAGACATGCCCATGATGCAACAATAACAATGCCCCACGGCCACATGCCCCGACCAGATCGGCAGACACGCCCAAGTGACATTATCAACAATATCGGGTGATTAACCCCGCCGCACGCCACACGCCCCGACTGCGACGTGTAGACGTGTCCATGTAACCACAATAACAATATATCGTAATCAACCCCGCCACACGGCCACATGCCCCGAATGCAGATCGGTGTAGACATGTCCACGTGACATCAACAACAATATACCGCACAACCATGCTATAACAAACAAGCTCAAGCAAATTACCATACTTCTAGACTTTTATAAAAGATCCACTCCTTCCCAAGAAGTCACCTGATATCAACACTTGCACGACAAAGGCTATCACAACAAGCATAGGCGAGTTACACAACAACAAGCATAGGCAAGTTACACACAACTCGGTACTTCCATTTCGTATCAAAGTCCGGGTTTTAACCCTAAGTACTACGACGTTAACTCTTTTAAAGGATCCATTTTTTCACAAAAATCACATAATACACGTAGATTAAAATAGAGTGACTATCTTTTTAATTAAAAAAACATAATTCCATTTTGTAAAATCAAGTAACAATCATTATTTTCCAAACGTTCAAGTTTGCCTAATTTCAAATGCTCAAGTTTCTCATTTTTAGAAGGGTTTCATAACTCATAGTCTTAATCTCTTTTAAAACAATTGAGTAACATATGTCTTGTATGTGAGCCGTTTATTCTTGTTTACAACAATCTTGTTACAAAGACCATGATCTAGGAAATGTAATAAAATTTTGTCTTATCTTAGCTTCTATGCAGATGGAGGTTTCATCGTTTTAATAACAATTTGTTAATTGTCAATACACCTTCCTTTATTAGCGCTGTGGTTTGCTCGACACTTATTCTCATTTCCAAATCAAGAAACATTATTCTTTTAAAACCAAGTACTCATTACTCGAGAATGAGGTTTCACAACACATTTAACAAAATGTTAATAACCAAGTAAAACAAGTTAAGTCTCTTATCTTTCAAGATCAAGTCTCTTAACTTCTACAATCAACAAACCAATCTTTTACCTACATAGAGTCGTTATAACTAACTTCCCATAAAGCTATTATAACACCCTATGTTTTAAACCAACCAACTCATTTAACACATGTAAGTCTAACTTACTAAATAGTTTACAAAGCATCAAGCTAGAAGGATATGAAGAGGTTCACATACCGCGACGATTATCGACGATAAGCAAAACGCCCACAAGATCAGAATCGCTGGCCGTTCCACTCTTTAAGTAGAATATGCTACTCGCAGTACTTCCACCTCGACAAGCCCAAAATTATCCAAGTTATAATGTCGATCCTGAGCAAGGTTTAGCTCCACTCCGTGCGCTCCAAACCACTCCAAACAACCCTTAGAAGTTCTAACCAACTTCTACTCAAATACTTCAACCACCTATGAAGATTTCCTTAGGGTTTCGGTTTGAGACTAAAAGGACAAAAGGTAGTATTTTCGGGCTCTACGTATAGAGGTAACTTTTGAGATACTACTAGGTAAAGGCTAAGGTATTTTGGGCATTATAACAATACTAGGAGAGTATTTCTATACCACAAAAGGGGGGTATTATACGAAAACAACTAGGCTAGGGGGGGTACCCCACGGCTAGCACCTCCAAGGGGGGGAGGGGAAGGCTCTCGGCCACAAGGCCACTCAAAGGGGGAGGGGGGAAGGCTTAGGACGAGAACACTCAAGAGGGGAGGGAGAGTTTTCAAGGCTAAGACAAAGTGAGGAGTGGATGAATAAGTTCATCACTAAGGGGGGTATTTATAGCACAAGCCAAGGCCAATCAATGGCCAAGATCATGCCAAGTGCAAGGCAAGTGTAGGGCCAAGATCAAGCCAAGTGCACCCTAACCCCTACTCCACAAAACATGCCACAAAACAATGCACCAAACAAGGCCAAAATAAGGGAGGAAGACGTCCCCCCCTTGCCTACCCAAACCGTCACTTGAGGGTGACAAGTGTCACCCTCTCGTTGGCCCAAAAATGTTCCGTCGCTCGGAAAAATCCGAAAAAATACAAAACGACATAGCCGTATTTTTCCCCTCGCAAGTTATGTAAAACGTTTCGTCGAAAAACGACTCTAATCGGGTGTTGTGCACAATAAATATTTCGGCCAAGGGTGCCACATGGGGGTGACACGTGTCGCCCCCCGATTCGCCCAGAATATTTCGTCCTCCGAAAATATCCAAAATACCGGAAATCTCAAAAACAAAGCGGGCCCCACAAAACCAGAATTTCTCCGTGGGCCCCACGTGACCATTTCCGAAAATAAAATCTCAAAATTCTAATATAATCTATGAAGTCCAAATACCAAATCTGGGAATCCAATTCCCATTAACGAACCTTTTTCTTCACAAATAACCGGAAACTTTTCCGTCGAAAACTCACATCTTTCTTTCTTTTCAAAATTTCTGCCGTACTCTCGTACGTACGTCCTCACATACATACCCTGCAACTACGGGGTATAACAGTATCATAGTTTTTTATCATGTATAGTATAACTTTCATGAGACATGGAAATTCATGGAATAAAGTAATAATAGTTCATAGAAATTATGTGATTCATGATGAGTCTCATGGAAATCAAGACATGAGCATGAATATATTATATGATGAGTTCATGATGTTTAGAATGATATACATGAATGAAATACGAAGCTTTATCATTTAAAACATAATAGCATTAAAGGTTTTCATGAACTAGGGCATACCTTTGCTATGATGAGAATTTCAAGATAATCATAGAAGAACGTGGCGTGTGGATGAACAATGATATTTCTGCACCTAGAGAGTAGCCTTACATGCCTTTGATCTCTCCAATCTAATGAACTAAATTGAGTCTCTAACAAGGAACACTAAAACCCTTGCTTTGAGTACTTGGGAAGGATTATTTGGAAATCATGTGTTTTTCGATGATCATTCATGTTAGAATACGCATAGAAATTGTTAGAGTGATCTTCCCTTGATGTGAGAGGTTGAGAAGAGGAGATAATCACATCTTAGGGATTGAGAACTGAGTTAGAATGAACTAATTCATAAAATGTCGCGTAAGTTTCATATTTATAGGCTGGGGTAGAAACCACCCTAAGCTCGTGCCACGAGCTCCATTATGAGAAAAGGTCATGACATAGGCCTCATATTGCCTACCTTCCCCCGCTCCCATACTTATCTAATTTCTCAAAATTACCCTGGTCATGACGCGACCTCCATGGCGACCAACTGGGTTGCTTTGTGCCACACGTTGCGAGCCTCTCTGTGTCTGACACTTAAAATATTTTCTAGTTCCTTTGGTTCAATGGTTCAATCCTTAGCACGGGAGTACAAAACATTGCAAATCAAGTACTCATCAACACATAAGGAAGGAAGATCATCATCATGTAAATTGTAGATGAAGTTGTAGAAAATCTTGCAAACAATGAAAAAATAGTCAAATTATCATTAAGCAAAGAAGAAGACTACTATTACTCGACTTTAATAAGAATCAGTTCTCAAGTCAGTCAACAACGACTACAAAGGAAACAATTAAAGCTTCAACTTTATTCTTGAAATAGATCAATCATCAATTATCTTTTCATTTGACCAAAAATTTTGGTTGCTTCTATGTTCAAATCAATCAAGACATAGTCTATCGCAATAGCTAGATTTCTCACATATAAATACCCTTGAAGGCGATGAAGAATATATACAAGTCTACCCAACAAACATAGATCTATATTTTACTCTTACTCAAGCCATTGTATTTCACAATAGTAGATTTACTTTGCAAGAAGGAGAAAAATAGATAGTTCATAGTTGGAGAGTGTCACGTTCCATTCTCGACTAAGATAGACTACATTCTATATGCATCTACTATGAACCTATAATAGTCTACATGACATAACTTGTAAAAAAATTGGATATGTAAATGACTTTTGTACATATATGTGGCGATCACCCCATGGCATGCAACTGAATACAAATGACCCACTGACATTGTCTATGAAGCCTCTCTAAGTACCTATAACTAGATAACGGGTACAAGTGTTGGGACAGGGCCCCGACCTACCCCAGAATCACTATATATGAATATACTAGGATTCACTTAGATCTAGATAGAAGTGGAGCTTGCAACACTTATGCGTAGTGTTTGGAGTACCTAGAGAGAATATCTAGCATCATGTATAGCTGAACCTGTATGATGAAACATAACAAATGTAGCATCCCTAACTAAGGAACGTCAGTACAGAAATATTGTATCGAGTACGCAAGGTAGACAGAAGAACATATACAGCGAAACTGAAGCTCATAGAAGGAACAATTGAAATGTAATCAATCAAATACATCTGAGTGCTCTGAAACACCCTATAGGAATACTTGTTAAGTCTTATTGTACTTCTGTCTTTCTGAATCCTCTTTAGAGTCTTTATAATAATATATTTGGGTCGCTATATGGAACGACGTTCTGGGAGCATTCATTGTAACACTTGGGATTATTGTTTATTAGATTTTATCCTTACTTCCTGTAAACCACGTGTGTCATACAAGGCCATATGGAATACCATATATCATATCATGTCAATCATATACAAATGAATGACCATAAGGTGGAGCCTGTGAATTTCATAGACCATCTGTAGGACTCACATTTTACCTAGGCTGAACTATGCATTTCATCCTTCAATTATGCATTGTCAACCTTAACTTTTCACGTATGTGTTTCATAGTTCATCCATAAGGCTTACCTTTATTATGCACGCATGTGTTTCATAGTCCGTCCATAGAGCGTACAACATACGAACAACTGTGCACCTATGATTTACCTAGTCCGTCCATAGGGCATGCAACACATGAATATGCAATATGTCGCATACAATGCAAGTGATAATGTTCGTACAGTAGATGTATAACACGATCATTAACGTTCTGTAGATATTTACTCATTAGCTTATGGAAGTACTGTACATGCTTCTTATAAGGTTGTTTTCTTGTAGAACTAGTTCTTGTAATACATATAGAACATATAGATCACTTTGTGACAAAACTAACATGTTTACTAGACTAGATATCCTATATGATCATATGGGAACTCGATACTATACATATGAGATCACATCGGAGAACAATTGTATGCCCATAGAAGACTTGTCGTACTCTATTCTGTTGAATTCATTTAAAAGGAGGAACATATGATTTAACTTCATGTCGATGGATACGTCATGAACATGAACACTCATAGCTCTATGATTCCCATCTGATACTTTCCAACTTATATTATAATCCCATAGACCATTATACTTTTGTAAAGGCTCGTACATGTTTACATTAACATGACTCATTCTAAAGGACGCTCTATAACTCAACAGGGGAAAGTTGGATGCCTTAGTATGTTTCACCTTACAGTTTGCACTACATCCCATAACAATTACTTAGACATTTGCCATAAGGTATCTGTTACGCCTCATAATTTTACGTTTTATCGCATTGTCAATTGATACCGGCATTTCAGGAAGTTATGTGACCTTAGGGAGGAATTATGATAGTTTATAGGTTGTCTACAAAAGTATCGGAGGGTATAGAAGTGAAATGGATCGAAGGAAATATATTTCGATTAAAATTTACGAAATTGCATTATTACGGCCAAAATGATGGACCGTACAAATTTTTACAGCCTATCAAAATATGGACCCTCACCGTATTTTTAAGGGCATATTATATGGTCCAATTTGACGAACCGTACAAAATTTTATGGACCGTTAGTTACGGGGTTAAATGATTTTTTTGCCATTTTTTCTCCATTCTCGACCAAACCTAACCCTAACTCTCTCCTTAAACCTCTAGAAACACTTCTTCAAGATTATTAAAGATCCCAATAAAAAATTCAAGGTAAACTACATAAGTTCTATGTCAAGAACACTGAAATTACCACTAGTTCCTCTTCTTCTTTGTTGCGACAGTTTTGAAGGAGATTGATGAAGAAGTATACTAAAAGTTGGAATGTTCTTGATTGAATTGAGGTAAGTCTCATACTCTTTAACTTATTATTAGGCTTGAGAAAGAATTGAGTTAAGATTTATGGAAAAGTCATAGGAAATTATGTGTTTATGAACCTTGGAATTGAGTAATGTTGTATGGGCTGTTTTGATATGAGTTAGACTATTAAATGGAATTGTAAATGTATGAATATCGTGATTGGAATGAGTATAAGTAAAGTGAAGGTTGCTGGGCCAAGATATGTCGAATTTGACTTAGAAAAAACCTTATGAAGTGTTGCCTACAAGTTGTTCGATGAATTGTCTCAATGAATACTCTAATTAGATCTGAGCTTAATATTGATATCAATCTTTTATATGATATAGATAATCATCCGCAGAAGGTGCGAGACTCGTGATAGGTTTGTAACTTTGTTTCAGAGATATGTAAGACTCACTTCCCTCTTTTTGACATGATCAATATTGAAACGATTATTACGAAATGAAATCTGATAAAATACTCTATTCTAAAGTCCTTACGAAAGTATTGTGATTCTCCTATAAGTGGATTGTTGTGTATTATCATTCATTATCAAGATTACATCCTCGTGCCAAGGCATTCCTTTGATGTCAATAAAAGACAGCTCATTTGAATAAAATAGCTAATGCCGCCAGGAAAGCGGTCACTAAAGTGAGAAGGCCTCCACCACTTTTTACATCTATGATTTCGCCAATACCCAAGCATTTCCAGCCACCTGGGCTCATAATGAAATACCCATATTGGTACATCATACCAAACTCCACCACTGGTAATGCCACTCAAATACTTGGAACTTTCCGATCGATGCCTTCATATCAGGCACCACCGCCAATTTATACAAACTCAATGTACATCAAAATGTCGCTTCTCACCCAACACTCAGAAATATTGCACTCATAAAAACCACCAAGCACAGCCCACAGTATCCTTCCATACTCTCATTGACTCCTCACCTTAGATCGATCATTATAAGGAGAAGCAAAAGGTGTGGAGAGTTGAAAAACATAGGAGCCATAAGGAAATGAAACGGAATATGGTAGATCTACTTAAGAAGACCAACAGAGGCTCTCGAGAGGCAGAGGGTTTCAGCTACGATAAACTTTGCATGCATCCGGACTAGAACCTACCTGAAGGATTCAAGGTGCCAAAATTCGAGATGTTTATTGGGTTGATGAATAACAAAGGCCTGAAACAAAGCCAAAAGTGTCTTTCTCTTTAGCCCGAGCTCTTGACCCCTGGGGAGGTACTACTTTGACGACCCCGGGAATCCCAAGGCTCACTTAAGAGTATACTGCTACCCATTGGTCAGAGTAAAAAGAAATCAGGCTCTAATTATGATTCTATTCAATTAGAGCCTCACTGGAGAAACCTCTAAATGGTTCACAACGCAAGACATATGTCAATGGGACACCTAGGAAGACATTGTTGGAGCTTTCATGGAAAGATTTCGGTTCAACATAGACATTGTGTCTGGCCATTACTACCTAGAAATAAGCAAAATTCCACGGAGAATTACAATGAGTACGCGAGTAGAAGGACTGCCAAAATTGTCCGAGTACAACCGCCAATGAGAGAGGAATAATTGGTCTCTATGTTCATCCGATCACAAGAATCGAATTTGTACGACCGCATGCTACATATGGCTCGGAGGCCATTCTCTAAGTTAGTAAAAATGGGAGAGGTCATATTAGATAACCTCAAATCAAGAAGGATTATTAGTGTAGTCAACAAAGCTCATCAACAGAGCATCATCGGGGCTATAAAAAGAAGAATGAGGACTTGACAAATGTCTCCCACACACCTAGCCCAAGAAATCGAAAGAAGGAATGATCATAATATTCATTTGACATCTATCAATCTCAACTGCCAAATAGTTATATATCCTTCCTATACATCCCTGTGTCGATTTTCTATTCACAACTCAATTACCAAACACCAACTCCTTCATACCAAGCTCTACAACCCAATTACCAAACACCAATCCCCATATACCAAGCTCCAAAACCAAATTATCGAATGCCATCATCATCTTCTTAACGAGAACCTCATAAAAACCAAAATCATAAAAATACGCCGCCTCTAGCCACATATGATTCACCATGTAAGAACTTTGAAAAGAAGCCTCCACAGGTGCTTACCCTACTCCTTGAGACTCAAGCCAAGTTGTTTGAAAGAATGAGCATTGTTGGAATCATCCAAATTGTTCCATCAAAATTTGTCAATACTGGGAGTCACTTCTTGTTACACCCCGTATTTACAGGACATGTTTTAAGAACGTACGTAAGAACTCATAATGTTAAGATTTTGAGACTTGTAAAAATTTATCGGAATTATGAAATTGTCGGAAAACGTACCATTGTGACGAATGGGAGGGCGACACGTGTCACCCCCCCTTAGTGAATGCCTTGGACGAAATGTCAAGGCTAAAATGGTCATTGACCATAGTCTTGAGATGACAAAGTCTTGCAAGTGTGAGCTTGACAATCTTGACCAAGTCAAAGGACCCACAATAGCTTGATATTTGCTAGGAGCTTATCTAGACCACCCATTTGTGTGTATCATGACCCTCCAATACACTATATAATACTAGTAGTGCAAGACTTGACTAACACTTAGCCAAATTCACAAAAATTTGAAGAACACTTAGGGCATGCTCTCGGGTTCACAAGAAGAAAGAAAGAAAAATTTTCGTTCCTCGTTCTTTTAGCCCCACACTTTAAACCAAGGTTCATGAGTGTTATGTAAGTGTATCTCAATAGAAAAATCTTGGAAAAAGATAGTTTTCGGGTTAGTCGCAAAGTGAAAACCTAATGGTCTTTCTAGGTTTTGGATTGGAAGTTGAAGGAAAGTTGTTGGTGTTGTTCTAAGGGTCCCAACTTGCGGATTGAAGTGTCTTGGAGAGGTTCTAAACTACTAAGGAGCGACTTGGTTGGAAGTTAGATTGAGATTCGTGGAGGTATAATCTTGTTCTCTTTAAGTGTTACAAGATTATTTATTTTGTTGTTAGCTTTGCATGTTGCTAGCATGAAGTTGATATGTAGAAGTTTATAAGGATTTTGGATTGATTGTAGCCTTGAAAATCCGAAATGAAATGTAAGCCATGTTAAGTTGGATTACAATTTAATCGTTGTTAGAATCGTCGCATGTTATTGACTTGAAGATTATGGTGGTTGTAATCAAATGCGACTTGATATCATGTTAAGCTACCAATTTGGATTGAAATGGAAATTGGATAAGAATTGGTATTGTTGTATTCATTATGGCCGAAAATTGGACTAGTAGTTTGTTATTCGTTGTATTGGACTACCGTCTATATTGTGGTGAGCCAATTGGGGCTGTATGGTTATTTATTTGTATTGTACTACCTTATAGATTGTGGTGAGCCAATTGGGGCTGTTTGGTTATTGTATTCGACCTTGAAAAAGGTGGCTAAGTTAGTAGAAACAAAGGAGGTGCTGTCCGATTTTCCGTAGAAATTAGTGACTTAGCACTTAGAATAATATTCTACGTGTGAAGTAAGAGGTTAATGGACATATTGTGACCATTATAGGTGGAAGTACTAAGTATAGCGTATCCTACTTGAAGAATGGAATAGCTCAAGGTTGAAGTACTTAGGAGCATTTTGCTACTTGTCGACAATCGTCGCGAGGTATGTGAACCTCTTCCTTCCTTTGGCATGATTATATGTATGGAATATACCTGTGGTATCATTTCATGTTTCCTGTTACTCTTAGAAATTAAGAGGTAGTTGTGTGACCTACTCTATGTAGAACTTTTCCTATCTTTGAGCATGACTAGTTGCACGTAGGTAGTACGGTGAGCGTCTGACACCTTGATATCCTTTACTAGTTTTATGAATAGCCAAGTCGTGGGTTAGGAGATTAACTCACTTCTTTGAAAGTATAAAGGATGTCTTAAGTTTTATTAAGGTTAAGGGACTTGAAGAGTTTTAAAGTATGTAATACTTGTTCCGTTTTAAATGTATAAGTCCCTTGGATAGGAAATTGTATATGGCTAAGGTATAAAGTGAATAAAACGACTTTATGGGAAGTTGGTTATATTTACTTTATGGAAAGATAAATGACTTGTTTTATTGAAAAGGCAATTTGTTTTTAAGGCATCAATTGCCTAAGGTTTTATAATAAAAGGAGTCACTTGAGTTCTAAAGGTTAAGAGACTAATTGTATTTTTGAAAGTTAAGAGAATTGATTTGAAAGTATTTAATACTTGGTTTCAAAAAGTAGAAGTCTCTTGGTTATAAAAGGAATGAGTTGGTCTAAAACCATAAAGGGTTATAACGGCTTTATGGGAAGTTGGTTATAACGGCTTTATGGAAGGTTAAAAGAATGGTTTTCTTCAGTAATGTAAGCAAAGAAATGATTTGAAATAAGGAAGGACAAACTGTTTTTAAGGTACCAGTTGCTTAGGGCTTTTAAGAAAGAAGTCACTTGTTTTAGAAGCCGGTAATTGTATTTCTAAAAATGTATTGTGACTTGTCTTGAAAGACGGATAGGACTTGATACTATAGTTGTTAGTATCTGGGAAGTTGTAATTGAAAAAGAGTCTTTCTAAAGGAGTAGAGGCGCGTAGTACGTTGGGTTAAATTCCCGGATTTTATATGACATTATCGACCCGAGAATGGGTAGGCGAGATACCTGCAGGCGCACTATATGACATTATCGACCCGAGAATGGTAGGCGGTATACCTTCACGCGCACTAGATGACATTATCGACCGAGAATGGGCGGGCGATACCTTCTGACGGACTATATGACATTATCGACCGGGAATGGGTGGGCGAGATACCTTCACGCGCACTATATGACATTATCGACCGAGAATGGGCGGGCGAGATACCTTCACGCGCACTATATGACATTATCGACCGAGAATGGGCGGGCGTATACCTTTACGCGCGAACTATATGACATTATCGACCGAGAATGGGCGGCGAGATACCTACGCGCACTATATGACATTATCGACCGAGAATGGGCGGCGAGATACCTTCGAGCGCACTAGATGACATTATCGACCGAGAATGGGCGGCGGAGATACCTTTACGCGCACTAGATGACATTATCGACCGAGATCGAGCCGCAAGATATCGCTACGCGCGGTATGTGACCTTGATCGCGCCTAGATTGGTAGGGTAGTATAGGTGCCCCTCCTTAAAGGGCCGGATTATACTTATGAAAGATAAGTGAGTTATATAGTAATGAACTTAATGATTCTTTTTCTAATAATGTACGTAAGAATGTGGCTGTAACTTTTATTAAGAATGGAAAAGATAATAAGGTGCGATTAAGTTCATAAGTGGAAATGACACGGCAGGATCTGGTATGTATTGTTTTATACTTGTCATTGTCATTCTTTTATCTGATTATGATCATTTCTTGTCGTTATTTACATTCCATATTAAATTGTTGTTGTCTTGACCCCGCCAGCTGCGTTCATGCCCGCAGGTTTTAGGTACCCAGGTTGGTGATCCTTGCTCTTAGGATCTCGGTTCAGTTTTTGGGGAAAAAGCTCCATTTGCTCCGGAGGCTTTATCTCTTGGTACGGTTTTCCCTGAAGTAGTAGATTCATGTATATTCAGGGGTATGGCGGGGCCCTGTCCCGCCACAGATGTTATGTTAAAAACTCTTAGAGGTCTGTAGTCACATATTATGGGTCAGTTTGTAAAGAAAAGGAGGCAACTGCTTCGGTTGTATATATGTATGTCCAGGAAGGTAGCCCTATCGGCTAACCTGTTGTTTTACTTCTGTTGTTTTATTTTATAAGTTTCATGTATGTTCCGCTGATTATCTCTGATGTATACCTGTAAGGGTGCCCAGGTAGGGCACCAGTCGCGGTCCCGGGGTCGGGTCGTGACACTTCTACTAGGCGGATCAAACTTGTGCACTCGGGAGGAAGTGGACACAACACGAAAGACTATATTAACCTAAAATATAAGATACAAGATTTAATCAATATAAGAGAGATCATGATGCAGACAGCAGTGCCAAATATGAACACCAATCCTCTACCCAATCACGACACAAATCACATCCATATGATTGAGCGAGAGGAAGATTGGGTTGTCTATCAGCCACTAATTCAGGGATCTTTTGAGAGTTTGGAATGAACAATAGTCTCTTTCACCCTCTATGAATGATCTAATTTCGAAGTGCTAATCCCGACATCGGTCGTGGCTCAGGTATAAAAAGAGGTAGTCCAAGCCCTAAGGAAATAATTTGTTGTCCAGGCATCGGTAGCTCATAGAATGACAAGATCAGGGAGGTGTTATACTCCTGAAGAACTGGTGCAAGGAGCGCCACGAAAAGAATGGAATCAAAGGACAATAACTAAGGGAGAGGCCGAGGAATTTTGGTATAGAATGAAGTCAAAAGAATATTCCATTATCGAACACTTGAAGAAGACACCAGCCCATATATCGATAATTGTACTACTACTAAGTTCATCACAACACCAACAATCTCTAATAAGAGTATTAGATGAAGCACACGTCCTTGCGGGCATAAGTAGTGAAACGTTGGCTGAAACGGTAGGCCACATCATCATAGCCCATCGTATTTCTTTCACTCCTAATGAATTGCTAAAAAAGGAATGGCACACAACAAAGCTCTATACATCACTATCAAATGTTCTCGATTATTGTTCAATGATGCGATCGGTCTCAATATATGCCCTGAGTCTACACTCACGCAATTGGGTTATGATATTAGGAAGATATGCCAGAGCCATACGAATGTCAAAGCCTCTGACAAGGCTCTATGTGATCCCATTGGAGAGGTGGAACTCAATATCCAAATGTGGCCCGCCAAATTCACTATCGAGTTCCAAGTCATGGTGATAGTCGCCAACTACAATTTGTTATTGGGTAGCCCTTGGATCCACATGGTCGGGGCGGTACCATCTTCACTTCACCAGTCTGTGAAATTTGTGTGGGAGAACCACGAAGAAGTAATTCACGAAGGGGGAAACATCAATAACTTCCCCAACAATTTTGTACCAGTAATCACGAAAGTCCCCAAGGACACGAATTTCCATGTAGTAGAATTAGTGGGAGCCGCTCACAAAGAGGATGATGAGTGGAATCCTATGCCATGGATCGATAAAATAATTTCCTCCACCATGCTTCAGAGAGGGTTTGAACCTGGTAAGGGTTTAGGTAGAGATATAAATGGCATAACAAAACAAGTCTGTATTCCGAAAAATGGTTTTCGTTTTGTCCTTGGGTACGTCCCATACTTCGAATAAGCCTCTGAAGCTGATCAGAAAAATAGGGTCCTCCACAGTTACACAAACTGATTCTGATTTTGTACCAATCATTCCTAGTTAGATTACCCATGCACAACAGTGAAAATGCAAAAGAAGGGTTGGGGATGTTGTTCTGAGAGGAAGATTGTGTCGTGATATTGGATGAATGCTTCATAGCACCCACCATCCGCAATGTTGATCCTAGCGAGCAACTATCAAATTGGACCTTTACCCCACTCTTGGCTGTTAGGTAGAGATGATGAATTAAATTTACTTTCAAAAATAGGTGAAAGTCGGTTGAGGCCGAACATATACCATTTGCATTTTTATTTTCCTCATATTGATTGAAAAAATGGAAATGACTCGATGTTGATCCGAGTTAGGTGTCACGACCCGACCTCGGGCCCGTGACTGGTGCCTTACCCCGGGCACCCTTGTGATACAACATCAGAGAAAACCAGCGGAAGTAAACTCATAAACAAGAAACACTATAAATTATGAAACAGGCTAACCCAAAATGGCTACCTTACCGTGAATATAAATATAACAAAAACTGAACAGTTACATCCTTTACAACCCAATTTATAACAGGACTACAGGCCTCTAAGAGTTTGTAACAACTATGACGGGGCAGGGCCCCGTCATACCCCTGAATGTACCTAATATCTACAACATCAGGGAGAACCGTACCAAAAGACAAGCCTCCGAAGAACTGGAGCTTCTGACACCTGATCAAGGATCCTAAGGATGAGGATCCACCGCTACCACTTTCTGCGGCATTTGACGCGGCCCAGAAGGGGGTCGATACCTGATATGTACCAAGTATGTAAAACTGGAAAATACTGTAATAATATCATAAGTCTAAATAAAGCTGGAGTCATGGATGATAATCAAATTACAGTACATTGTGCCTTACTAACGATGAGAGTAACAAGTATAAACTTTACTGCATAAAAATAGGAGTCTCATGAACAAAACAGGGTCACC
Organism: Przewalskia tangutica; assembly: GCA_029844215.1. NCBI lineage: Eukaryota > Viridiplantae > Streptophyta > Magnoliopsida > Solanales > Solanaceae > Przewalskia > Przewalskia tangutica. The sequence continues at coordinate 116,439,150 of CM056718.1, forward strand.
CGCCCGTAGTATCATTAAGCACTCCTACTCCTGGGACTATTTCACCCGCATAGGTCCTGTGGACCCGCATGAGGTCATCCGCCTCGCATGGGACTATTTCACCCGCATGAGACTATTTCACCCGCATGGATCCTGTGGACCCGCATGAGTACAAGCATCGCACTCGCATCATGAGTAGCAAATCCATGGAATAAGTAGTAACCCGGGGTCTACCCCGTAATAATACATAACCTAGCACAACCGGCTATCATACATAACATAAGCGCTACCGACTTATCATAATATAAGCAAGTTAAGAAAATCCTCTAACTTCTTATTAACATTATTAATATATCCTCTCATTTTAGTTTACTTAAGGCACTAACATGTCAATTAAGAGAAAAATCCGGGAACTCAACCCAAGTACCACATACCTCTAACCTTTTAGGAATGACTCCTTTTTATATAAAACTTCCATGATACTAATAACCGTAGTATCAAGTCACGACTATTTTTCAAGACAAGTCACATTTCCGTTTAGAAATATAATAGGCTTCTAAATCAAGTGACTTCTTTTTCTTTTAAAACCTTAGGCAATTGATGCCTTAAAATCAATTTGCCTTTCATAATTTCACATCATTTATCCTTACTTATTTTACTTAGAGTAAATCTTTCTTTTGTTAACCTTCCATAAAGCTAATATAACCAACTTCCCATAAAGTCGTTATATTAACTTTATACATTAGTCAAATACATTTCCCTATATCCAAGGGACTTATACTTTTAAAACGAAACAAGTATCATATACTTAAAATACTTCAAGTCCCTTAACTTTGAAAACTTAAGACATCCTTAATACTTTTAAAGAAGTGAGTTAATCCCCTTACTCACCCAACTTGGCCATTCTTAAAACAAGTAAGGGATATCAAAGTCTTGTACGTCTACCGTACTATATAAGTGCAACTATTCATGCTCAAGAGATAGGAAAGTTCCACATACCTCTTGGTCAATCCACTCATGAGTCAATATACATGCGTAGTATGTTAATCTATAATGACCATAATACGTTCATTAGCTTCTAGCTTCATCGTAGGACATCCTAATTGAAAAGCCCCTTATTCTACGGAAAATTGGACAGCACCTCCTTTGTTTCTACATACTTTTCCACCTTTTCAAGGCTCGAATTCAACTACTAAACGCCACATTTAAGGCCCAACAATCCAATCAATACAAAGGGGATTACACGCCTAACTTGGACGTGTAAAATTCTGTCCCACAATACATAACAACTAATTCAATAAGTTTAAGGTAGTATCTTGGCTAAAACATGCTCACATATCATTCTTATCCAATCCTTTCAAATCCAAATTGTTATTCCTACATGCAATATATCTAAAAACAATATTGACAACTACAAGTCTTTTCTTCCACATATGCAATACAATTTCTACTTAAAAAGGTGAAGGGATGGTTACCTTAGAGTTTACCCAAATTAGTCCAACAATTTCACTTGCCTTCTTTCCACAATCACCTCCACAAACCTCCAACAAGCTTGTCAACATGTTTCCTTCCTGCCACCTTTTGAATTTTCTCTAAGCCTTGGTTTCTTCTTGAATTTCTAGAGAGAAGGGAGAGAATTTTAGAGAGAAGGAAGAAGGATGGTTTTTAGAGAGAAGGGGGTTCTTTCAAGAATGACCAAGTCTTGAAGACTTGGTCAATAAATAGGACATTCACAAAATCATATGGGGGGGACACTTGTCACCCTCCCATGGCTTTTTTTAAAAGAAACAGTTCTGATTTTTCCCCCAGTCGCGAAACCGCCTCGGCGGCCTGCGCCATGCGGCCTAAACCTCTGCAAACTTTCGGAACTTCCGGCGCCGCGGCCCTACTTTCCGGTGCCGCGGCGCTACAACTTCAGCGGTTTTTAGACTATCCGGCGCCGCGGCGCTGTGGCCCCTGACCGAAAATACTTTTCTGCTCGACTGCGCACTGAACTTGTAACTTCCATAACTTCCTACTCCGATGTCCTATCGACGAACGGTTTGTTGCGTTGGGAACTAGACTCAACGAACCACGTTCTAGGCCTTAGAAACACATAGGAACTCTTAATGCAACTGGACGTACACCGCCTCAAAGTTGACTAAAACCCGTCCGAAACATTCTTTCAACCTATCTTCCTAAAATTTAAATCTTAACTCCTTTCGTATGTCCTCATAAGCATGACCTGAACTACGGGGTATAACATTAGGACCACAGTTTGTACTACTTTTATCAAACTCAATGAAAGCCTCAATTATAAGAAGAAATAGTCTTCTCATTTAATTATATGTTATTATACACTAATCATGCTTTGCCTTATTTTTCAGTAATAACTCATAATGTCATGACATGTCGCGAGACGAGTGAGTCGAGTGATACAGAAGAAGGAGAATACGAGGAATACGATAAGGAGACCTTGTTACCTGATGATCTTATCGAAGAGGTAGATCAATACGAGAATAGGAAGAAACCTCTCTTGGATAAGACTGAAGTAATCAGCCTCTGGGATGAGGAAATAATTAAAGAAAATAGGATAAGCACGCACTTGGAAGCGTCTCATAAAGAGGAATTGATAAATCTGCTAAGAGAGTATGTTGATATCCTTGCGTGGTCATGCCCGGGTTGAGCACAAACATAGTGGCCCACAAGTTGCCTATCAATAAGGGGTTCATTTTGATCAAGCGGAAAATCTAATAGTTCAAACCACACTTGAGCATTAGAATCTAAGATAAGGTCGAAAAACAGATCAAGTCAGGTATGGTGGAAGTAACTCCGTATCCGACATGGCTGGCCAACATTGTGCATGTACCGAAGAAAGATGAATTTTTTTAGATTTGCATAGCCTATCATGATCTAAATAGATCTATTCCTAAAGATTATTTTCCCACTCCCGAACATCCACATACTTATCGATAAATGTGCGAAGCACGAGTTACATTTATTCGTGGATTGTTTCACCGATTACCATCAGATTCTGATGAGCAAGGAAGATGCACAGAAAACATCCTTGATCACTCCATAGGTAGTATACCACGACCATGTAATGTCATTCAGCCTCAAGAATGTCGGTGCAACTTACATGAGAGAAATCACCACTATCTTTCATGACATGATGCATAAAGAGATGGAGGTCTAGGTGGATGACATCATAATAAAATCGACAGAGAGTTCAGATCACATCATGTACTTGCAAAAGTTCTTTGGCAGACATTAAGAGTTCAATCTGAAGCTGAACCCGACCAAGTGCGCATTTGGAGTGCCTGCTGCAAAAGTGTTGGGATTCATAGTCAGCCACAGGGCCATAGAACTAGATCACTCAAAGATCAAACATATCATCTAATTGTCACCGCTAGAGACCAATAAATACGTCATGAGTTTTCTGGAAGGTTAATATACATTGGATGTTTCATAGTGGTCTACGTTAATTTTGGGACCTATCCTCAAGTTGCTAAAAAAGAACGCGCCTACCAAATAATGTCAGAATGCCTTTGACACTATCAAAAGATACCTCTGCAATCCGCTAGTCTTGGTCCCTCCCACACCGGAAAGCACATTGTTGTTGTATCTTTCGGTATTGGATAATGCTTTTGGATGCATGTTGGCACAATATGATAAAACTGGGAAGAAAGAGCGAGCCATCTACTATCTCATTAAGAAATTCACCACCTACAAGTCAAGGTACATCTTGGTAGAGAAAATATGATGTGCTCTGACTTGGGTAGCCCAAACGCTGAGACACTACTTCTCGTCTTACACTACCTATCTCATCTCCAAAATGGATCCTTTGAAGTACAGTTTTCGCCAGCCCATGCCTATAGGGATATTGGCCAAATGGCAAATGCTTCTGAGAAAATTCGACATTACATACGTGGTCCAGAAAGCTGTCAAGGAATAAGCATTGGCTAATTTACTAGCAGAAAATTTGGTCGATGAAGAGTGTTTGAGCCACTCGAGACATATTTCCCGGACGAGGAATTATTTACGATAGAAGGATACATGGTTGAATCTTACTCAGGATGAAAAATGTTCTTCGACAATACAGACAATTATAAAGGTTCATGAATTATAGTAGTTCTAGTCTCAAAAATGGGTCAGCATTACCCAATGGTTGTGAAGCTTAAGTTCCGATGTACTATCAACATGGCAGAATACAAAGCATGCATCATAGGTCTTCACATGACCCTTGACATGGATATTCAGGAATTATTAGTGATAGGAGACTCAAATATGTTGATTCACCAAGTCCAAGGGTAATGGGCTACGAAGAATGAAAATATCCTACCATATGTGAATCTGGCACAAAAGTTATGCAAAAGGTTCGGAAAGATCGACTTCTGCCATACACTAAGAGCCCGGAATGAATTTGTCGAGGCCCTTGTAACTATAGTATCCATGATACATCATCCTGAAAGCAATAACATTGATCCTCTAGAGATCAGGGAAGAATATGTTTATTATTACCACGTGCAAGCAAAACCAGACGGAAAACCTTGGTACACTGACATAAGAGTGTATTTGAAAAAGAGAGAATATCCTAAGAATATCATGAGTAGCCAAATGAAGATCATCATGAAAATGGCTAACGGTTTCTTCTGAATAAAGGAGTGCTCTACAGGAGAACTCCTGATCTAGGTCTACGCAGATGTGTCAATGCCACAAAGGCTACGAAATTGCCAGAAGAGGTACACACCGAGACTTGTGGTCCTCATAGGAATGGGTTTGTCCTAGCCAATAAATTCCATCAATTCCAGATTCACAGAGATCTAATCAAAGTCCCACTAAGTGAACTCAATGTCATGAGCTCACTATGGCCATTTGTAGCCAAGGACATGGACGTTATTCGGCCCATAGAGTAAGCCTAGGAATGGTAAATAGACGGGTTAGGGCGGGACAAACTTTGACCTATTTAGATTTTGACCCGCCCTGTCCTGTCCCGTTTAGCTTTGTCCAAACAAATACCCTGCCCTGCCCCGCCCCGTTTGTGTTTTTTCATTTCTTTTTTAAATCCCCCGTCCTAGTTTTAGGATGTAAATCATTTGAGAACTCAATTTCAAAAGACTCTTAATACAAACTACAATTTGGAGCATGTAAATCTATACATGATCATATCTGACATAGTCGAGCATCATGGAAGCTAGCTGCAGAGCCTTTTGCTTTCACTAAATATGTGACGCTCAGATCACCTAAAGAATAACTATAAGTAACTATCGGAATCAAAAGACAACTTGATATATACTGTAACATGTTAAGTTATGTTATTAGTATAAATTTCATTTATATTATCGGTGTATATGAGTTAAATTCATGAATAAAATTGTACAAAAAAAAACTAAACAAATGTAGCAGTTAGTAAGACTTACAGTCATCAGAGTTTGTCAAAGCTTCCAGCTGCACCAAAACTTGGATAGAAAGAATAAGAAGGAAAGAGATCATCAATTGGATTGTTCTTGTTTGGACCATTGTTTAAATCCACCACCATGCAACCTAAGCTTCTAAAGATTCAAAGAAAGGGAATAATGTATGTTTTTTTCTTTAAAGAAGAGGGGGAAAAAGACTAATGGGAAGAAATAGAAACCACAAATACTGGTTGGTTTGTTATGAGGACTCTAGTCTAGCTCTAAACAGCAAAAAGATAATATCTATGTACGTACAAGACTAAGTCAAGTCTTCCAGCAAAGCCAAATCATTCTAAATATATTAATTTCCCTCTGTTTTCCACTTTACCACAAAAATATCCCTCCATTAAAATAATTTTGACATCAAACAATTACTAAGGGTGTGTTCGGCGTGAAGAGAAATACTAAGGGTTAATAATTTTGATTAATCCTTATCACTATTTATTAAAACCCACCACCTACCCTGTAACATTTCATTTTTTTTTAAAACTAACTTTTCCCTGCCCTGTCCCATTAAGAGCTTGCCCTGCCCCGTTAAGAGTTTTTCCTGCCCCGCCCTGCCCCAATTGCCATCCCTAAGTAAGCCGCATCCAATGAACATTGCTTGATTATAGATGCCATAGACTATTTCAAAAAGTGGGTTAAAGTTACTTCTCATAAGTCAGTGACAAAGAAAGTAGTAGAAGACTTCGTATGAAACAATAGCATATGCCGATTCGGCATACCAGAGTCGATCATAATCGATAATTGAGAAAATATGAACAGTCATCTGATGAAGAATATATGCAAATAATTTTGTATAACCCATAAAAAATCTACCACCTACGCATACAAATGAAGAGAGCCATAAAGGTAGCCAATAAGAACATCAAGAGGATACTGAGGAAAATGATAGACAATTATAAGTGTTGGCATGAATAATTTCCCTATGCATTTCTAGGATACCGGACAACAACTCAGACCTCAACGGGAGCAACCCCATACTTAGTTGTCTACGACACTGAAGTAGGGATACCAGCCAAGGTAGATATATTGTCACTCGGAATTACACAAAAAATAGAGCTAGACAACACAGAGTGGGTCCAGAAAATATATAAGCAACTGGCTATTGACGAGAAAAGGATGGTCATCGTATGTCACGGTCAATTGTACCAATAGAGAATGGCTCGCGCTTTCAACAAATGGGTCAGAGCTAGAGTTTTTCAGATAGGACAATTGGTACGCAAGCGCGTATTTCCACACCAAGATGAGTACAAAGAAAAGTTCACACTCAATTGGAAAGGTCCCTACATGGTTCGCAAGATACTATCAGGAGGAGATGTAATCCTAGTAGAGATGGATGGCCAAGAGTGGCCCACGACAATCAACTCAGATGCAATCAAGAGATACTACGTGTGAAGGCATGTTTTTTCAATTTGTAATTGCAATTCTTTTACTTGTAATCACTACACAAGACCTATCTCTTACGGTGGAGATACGTAAAAAATCCTCATCGGATTTGGTCTTCTTCTTCTATAATAGAAAAACCAAGTGATATTTCCTTGTAATATGAACTATGTGATGCCCTGATTTCCCGGGGTGGAATATGTAGGAAGTCCACTCAGGTCTCGGTCACATTATTATAAAACATCGCACTTATTTTTGCAACGACAGGATAAGTAGGTGCTCTTTGAGCTCAGTCGCACCAAACAAAAAACTAAAGAAACCCCTAGAAAGCCTCTGAGAAGTGAAGATTTCAAAACCGTCTCACAGAAGCCCTAGACCCCAAATCTTGCAACTGGGGTATAATTTTGAGAGGATCTCAAAAATTCGACCGATAAATCTAGCATAAGAGTCAGTCGATCTTAGACTTGCAACTGGGGCAGAAATTTTGAGAGGGTCTGAAAAATTCATTCACCGTGATTCAACACGAGAGCTCGCGGCAAGGCAACCTTTGAACTGGGGCAAAATTTTCAAGCGGGGCTCAAAAACTTCACCAGAAAAATGAGGAACGCGCCCTAGAGCATCTGGGACGGTCGAAGAACCTCACTCAAAAAGTATATGTCATGACAATAAGATATTTGTTTAAAATAAACAAATGTTCCTAGTAAAATATTGGTTAAATTTATGATTAACATTTTTTGAAAATATTTTTCATATCATAAGTCAAATTCATCTCTCAAAATACCGAGCCTGAGAGGGTCGACACTAGAAGGTAGAGGAAAGACATAATAGGACTTGACAGTACAGGTCGACCTCATGAAAACTAACCATTTTTCTGTGATTGCAGATTTCCAAAAACATTGTCGGGATGACGGAGATTTATTCCACTAACTTGTTTATTCATGATGAAATAGGTATAGCGAAGAGGAAAACTCTGATACCTAAATATGACACGATCCGGCCAAGAGAGCCAAAAAAGTACAAAACGCCATAAGGGCAACATAATACAGACGTGAGAGCCATGTAAAGAGCAACGCTCCATGAGGGATGACATAATCCGACCATGAGAGCCATAAAAAGACAAAGAAAGATAATCCAACATGAGAGTCATACAAAGAGCGAAGCACCACAAAGGCGGAACAATCCGACCATGAGAGTCATGTAAAGAGCAAAGCTCCACGATAGAGGCTTAACCTAGCCATGAGAGCCATGTAAATAGCAAAACATCACAATGGAAGCACAATCCGGCCATGAATCCATACAAAGAGCAAAACACCACGAGGGTGGCATAACCTGACTATGAGAGTCATATAAAGAACAAAATGTCATAAGGTAAGCACAATCTGGCCATGAGAGCCATACAAATAGCAACGCTCCACGAGGGAGGCATAACCCAGCCATGAGAGCCATATAAAGAGAAAAGTGTTACAAGGGCGGCACAATCTAGCCATGAGAGCCATGAAAAGAGCAAAGTACCACGAGGGAGGCATAACCCAGACATGAGAGCTATGTAAAGAGAAAAGCACCAGAAGAACGACATAATCCAGCCATGAGAGCCATATAAAGAACAAAATGCCACAAGGATGGCACAATCTAGCCATGAGAGCTATAAAAAGACAAAAAACGACCATTTAACCAAAAGGGTCATAGCCAACAAAAGGATGAAAGAAGAATGATTTAGCCTTAAGGGCCATAAATGTTATAAACTACATGCCTAGATGGTAATCCATACAAATATGCATACTGAGAGGGTCATTCATACAAACTGCATGCCGGGAGGTCCATGCATACAAACTGCACACTGAGAGGGCCATTCATACACAATGTATGATGAATGGGACATATATTCAAACTGCATATTGAGAGGGCTATTCATACAAACTGCATTCCTATAGGGCCATTCATTCAAACTGCTTGCTGAGAGGGTCATTCATATAAATAAGCATGCGTAGAGGGCCATTGATACAAACATTGCCGAGAGGGTTATTCATAAAACTTCATACTGAGAGGTACATTCATACAAACAAGCATGCTGAGAGGGCCACTTATTCAAACTGCATATTGAGAGGGTCTTTCATACAAACAAGCATGTCGAGAGGACCATTTATTCAAATTATATGTCTAGAGAGCCAATTATATAAATTGCATGTTGAAAGAGCCATTCATTCAAACAAGCATGATGAGAGGTCCATTCATACAAAACAGTGTATCCCAAGAAGGCCATTCAATCAGACATAAACACTATCGGGAAAGCCATTTATTCATATTCAGTTATCACAAGGAAAATTTATGTGTTCATATGAATTAAAGAGTCATACAAGCCAGACAGTTTCGAAGGAGGCATTCACTAAAAAAACATCAATCAGAGAAATCATACAAGCCAAAAGGTGACGGAGAAGGCATCCGTCAAACAACATTCAACAGAAAAGTCATACGAGCCAAAAGGTGTCGGAAGTGTCACCCGCTAAAAATAGGGGTGGCTAACGGGCTGGGTCAGTCCGATCCCGCCTTGGTCCCACCCCGACACCGCCTCGATAGCGCTGCCATGATCCCACCCCGAGCCCAAAATTAAAAAAAATAACGATATCGGGACTCAAACCGGGATGGGACATGGTCTCGTCTACGGCCCGATCTGCCTCGATCCGCGAGGCAGGTCGTCCCGATCCGCTGTCCCTTCCCCTTTGCACAAAATAGTTATTGCACCAGTGACCATTTTATATTTGGTTGTTGTGCAATGACCATTTTTGGCTTCCCCCCTCCCCCAACCCCCTACCCCATAACATTTATTTTTAACCCCTAAGTTATTATATTTATACTTTAACCCAATTTTCTAACTATAAATACTTCATTTTCTCTTCATCTTTCTCACAAATCTTCCTATAATCTCTCAATCTATCTTCTACAAATCTACACTGTCTACTAAATATTCAATTTTATTTATGTATTTATTTTGGAGTGAAGTTCAGAACTAGCTTGAGGATCTTTCATCGAGCAAAGTTTCAATTTTCAACCTTTCGATTACACGTCGACGTTACATCGACGTTTGGTACATTCATTCTTTCATTAAATTATTATTGTGTATTTATTTTATTTAGCGTACTTAATTTTATTATCATTAAGTCTTTAACTATTTATTAGCATAATTAAAATGAAAAGATTAAGAAGTATGTTGGGTAAGGGTAAGGGTAAGGGTAAGGGTCAGGCTTCTTCTAGTAGGGGTAACAAGGGTAGGGGTACTTCTTCTAGTATTCCTATTCCTACTCCTAGACAAGATAATTTTATTGATACTGAACATTTTCCTGAAATACCATATGATTTAGACGACCAGATATTTTCTGAAACTCAACAAGACTTTAATTTAGAAGATGATTTAGATGACACACCCACTAATGTAGATGAAACACCTAATAGTAAACATCCAACTGGAACACCTCTTATTCCCCCTAGTATGAGACGAGGTCCAGCAAAACGACCATTAAAATCAGATGCATGGAATTTTTTTGATAGGGACGTACAAAATCAAGTAGCTATATGTAAAATTTGTAAAAGGGTTTATAGTTTTAAAACTGAAAAAGGTCATGGTGGGATGAGGGGTTTAATGAGACACATAGAACACAAACACCCCACTAGGTATTCTCAATACAAGGCTGAAAAGATAGTGCGCAAGCGCCATCTCCATCGGGACAAGGTTCACATACTGTCCCGGACCAAGTACAAGGTCAAATTAACCCTATGACGGGGGGAATTGTAGGCCCTAAATACGATAAACATAGAGATGTGGAAGCATTATCAAAATTAGTTGTTGTGGAGGGTTTGTCTTTTTCATTTTCTTCATCTCCTAGTTTTATTCATTATATTAGAAATATATATAATCCTGTTTTTAAAGGTTTTCCTAGATCAACTGTTAAGAGAGATGTATTTAAATTTGCACATGAATATCAACAGTATTTACGTTATTCATTATATCATTTTAATGGCAAAGTGGCTCTCACTTCTGATATAGGTCGTAGTACTAACAGTCATGATTATTTAACGGTAACCAGTCATTGGATATATTATAAATGGTCTATACAAAAACGTATTTTAGCGTATAGATATATATATAGTAGGCACACTGATGATTTTATTTCAAAAAATATTTATTTAGTTTGCGAATATTATGGAATAACTGATAAAATTATGAGTATTACATTAGATAATGCATCTTCTAATAATTATGCTATTACAGTTAAAAAGATGCTTTCATCTTTTCCAAATAATTTTCATATAAAATGTGTGTGTCATATTTATAACTTAGTTGTAAAGGATGACCTAATATTTTTTCAAGATATTCTTAAAAAAATATAATTTTCTATACACTTTATTTTTAAAAGTAATAGAATATAACAAAAAAAGATTACAAAAAGACTTGTCACGATTGTCAACTACCTTATAGAAAAATTCCAGAAGAAGTACCCACTAGGTGGAATTCTTTATATGAACAATTACTTGTTGTTTATGATTATAGAAAAGCTATAACTTTATTTTTTAACGTCCATAATCAAAATCCAACTGATATGATTGTAGATAACGATTGAAAAAAAATTAAAGAACTTATTGTATTTCTAGAGGAAAAATTTCAAGCAACAAAAGATTTTTTCGGCATATATTATCCTACTATTTCAACTATGTTGTTTTATATATCTATAATATTTTTACTGCTTACAGAATATATGGAAAAATCATCTTATAAGACAGCTATTAAAAAAATGTTTATGAAAATAAAGAATTATTTTATTCATATCCCCCATATTTATATTATTGGTGTTGTATTAAATTCGACTATTAAAATAGATGGTTGTAAAACACTTATTGAAAATATTTATGACTGTATAGCAGTACTACTACTTCCAACTCCCAAAAATTAAAATGCCCCACCAACTATTGAACAAACTTAAGAAGAAGTGTTGTCTATCATAGAAGAGGAATGCAAAAAAGTATATAGGTATTACCAACAAGAAAATGTTAGCAACCAACCGACTTACATACCATCTTCCGCTTCAACACATTCTCTAAAAATACATGTTGTTTATGCGGCTAGTATTGAAAGCCACATAAATATAATGTGTGGTGGTAGCACTACTAACCAAATTAGCGAGTTTGATGTTTTTGTTTGCAAGGTACTTTACCGTACCAAGTAGTTGTCAATGAAGAAGGAAATGAAGACTTGCTGAAATACTAGAGGGGGAATGAAAAGACATTTCCGACACTTTCAATGATGACCCGAGATATTTTGAATATTCAAGCGTCATCAACGGCGTCTGAAAGAGCTTTTTCTGCCGGCAGATTTCAAATAGGAGAACACAGACACTCATTAGCCGGAGACAGCTTGAAGATTGCAGTATTATTCAGAGATTGGATACGAGCGGAGCGGAGAAGGTGCGGTCAATCGAAGATCAATGAAAAAGAAGATGAAAACTATAACGACATCTTATCTGAAGGTATGAGTAGCGACGTGGAGCAATTTGACCAACAAATATAAATTCCAACCGAAGAACCACAAGACTTTATGAAGAAACTAGAAAAGTGTTTTCAAATTGGTAATTTATTTAATTGTAATTTTACTATGTCATTTGTAACTTTTAAACAACACTACAAAGTTGTAATTTTGACAATTATATATGTATTACCAAAAAACATCTCTATATTAAATAATATAGAGACATAAAAACATCACACTATCTTGTTCAATTATTGAGTTGTTCATATATATGTTGACACCCAATTTTGTCCATCCCCCCTTAAATAAATAACCAATAAATTAAACAATTTTCTTTTTTAGAACCGCAATTTTACATCGCAAAATACACATAATAAGTAGGTTTTAATAACGGTCTCGCATTATAAATATTAAGCACTAATTAATTAGCACACCCACATTTATTATTATAATAATAGCTTAGACTAATAAAAACACCTAAGTAATTTAATCACAATTTAGATTTTTTATCTACCATTAATTAAATAAAACACCTAAAACTAACCCACAAATCAATAATTAACAACCCATTCACCCTTTGAATTAGCCTACCCAACCCAGAACATTTAAAACGCAGCCCATTCCCTACCTAGCCCAACTACCCGCAGGCCCATTTCCCCTAAGCATTTAACTCGCCCCTCGTCCAGCCCGTCTACCCTTATACCCTCAAACCTCCTTTTCCATCGATGCCCCTTCAGAAAACCTAAAGAACGAAACCCTAATACCCTTCTCAACCGCCGCATACACCCCATCCCCTCACCCGCAAATCTCGCCGGATTTTCAGGTTGGAAAATCTGGCACAACCCAAATCAATCCCCTCCCATTCATAACCGGATCGACCGAATCAATGACCTTCCTTAAGACCTCCCTACAATCGAATCCCGACCCCCCGAAATAGATTCCTTAAAGAAATCAACCACACAGCCAGCTCGCCCTTACCATAACAAGAACAGTACGAAAATCGCACCAAAAGTAATCCCTAACACCCGTCCTAAACATACCATAAAAACGAAGCCCAACTAGGAGCAATAAATACCAACGTTTTGACATGCAGAAAAGAAATCGGTCATCGAGATTACTCATAGCATCGAGCCTAGAACCCCTATTTATTTTCAGTTTATTGCCCTCTGTTCGGCAAACAGTTCTTTTGCGAGCTTTCCTTCGACAATTCTGGGAAGCCTTTGTCGTCGCCTCAGTTCGCTACCCACAAAAGGTCCGGAAATCTACTCTCTTTCTACTGTTTAGTTGCTTAATTGGTACTGTGTTTTCTGTGATAGGATCCATATGTTGTTTTATCGAATTTGCTTGACTTAATTTAGTCGTCGTTTCCAGATAAATATGTTAGTTGTGGTTCTTCAGTATTTGTGGTGTCGATTCTGCTTTTAAGCATGTGTGTGTGTCCGATTGTGTTTTTCTATGGGTATGGATAGGTGTACAACATTTGCATAAGAGTCCTAGATCCATTTTGTGTTGATAGCCGAGATGTTCCACTATATTTATTATTAAAATTAATTCAGGTCTGGAAGATGGGTGATACCTGTATAGCTAGTTGTTGAATTCACGAAGATTGCCTAATACCTGGATGATTACTGTCGTGTCTCAGATTTTTGCATATCCATGTTCTAGTATAATCCAAAATCCAGCATTTAAAGTACATTGCCTCTGGATTCTCAACCCCAATACATATTACTGGATCTGAAATTCTGTAGGAGTATAGAAGTTGTCATCTCATGTTGATTCCCAAGTTATGCATATCAAGATCATGCTAAAATATTGGTCATATACTGCTCTAAGTATATGTTTGGTATATGAATCAAGTCAGTCTGTTTTAAGAACATTTAGTTAAAGTGGTCTATCTTTGAAGTGATTCCAATATAACAGTAAGAGACTTGTTTGGTTGATGAGTCCTGCTTTTTGATGTACCCCAACTAGTTTAACCTCGAAATGAGTCACTGATTAACCATACCATCATACTTCACATATCCTGTTAATGAAGTCATTTATATACTCAGTCTGTGGATATATCTGATATACCTCCATAACTTGACGTGAATCTGGAGGTTTGACATTTAGTGGTCAGTGGATAGTTTCGGAGGGACTGAATTTGTGTACGTGTTTTATCATATGCTTGATTTATGTGTAACTGAATAAGCTGGGAGACATACCTGTTTGCATGATCTTTCCATGTGTGGATCCAAGCAGTTTATCTAGAATTAAAATGAGTTCGTCCCATATTTACCTAAACTACTGGTCGTGGAAATGTATGCCCTGTATTTTCCTTTTGAATCCTGCCAACCCAGTGTGTCAATGATCAGGTATCACAATAAAATATAACTATTGACTTACCCTCATATCTGCTCCGCTGCTTGATGCTCAGTATTTCCCCTATCTGTTATCTTGTTTACATCGCATTAGTATACATTCAGTGTATATGGGTTGTATACCTCCCATGGTTTATGTGTATGTCTTATGTATGTCAACCCTTATATGGCTAAATATATTAGAGGTGAGTTCATATAAATGGGCCTGTTTGGGTGATAACGTTCATTTTCGAAATCTGGAAAAGTAAAAGAAAAATCTGATGCTACTGGGCCTGAATTACGTTTTCTGCATACTGAGGCCCATCACTTAATTAATATTACAAGGTGTTTATTTGTTGATAAAGGCCCCCGTATCTGTATTGCCTCATGTTAATACTGGCAACATGTGTACTTGTGTGTTTAATTTAACATTCCACTTATTTTCGTATATGATGGAGTTTAGATTATTTACTAATCCTTTTCTTTCTTATTTTTACATGACATGCATCGGGAGAATAATCAAGAGTCTCGGTATGAGACTCATCATGATCTCCATATCGCCAACCACACTTCCGCCGCAGGGCTTCCAAACAACTATAGGATAGATGGTGTCGCCATCCGTTCTAGATGTTACATCAACTCCAATCTCACTCTTCCCTTGCTTATTTATTTGTTTATTTATTTGTTTATTTATTATTGTTATATTTATTAATAGGATAATCAACTCTACTAGTCTTTGAATACATTGGAAGGGTAGTTTAAAAGATAAATTCATCTTTTATGTATTCTAGGCTCATCCTATAAATCTAAATCTAAAATAATTCAATTAACCCTAGCTATGCTTTAGTCATCTAGTTAATATATCCCTTCATATCTAATTCTTAAAAAATAAATTTTCTCATAAACTCTTCATAAATATCATAGGAGTAATTTATCATTTTTCCTCTTATCACTAAACTTTTTACGAAGGTAATTTCATAACTAATTTTTAAGAGTCTTAACCGTAGTAATTTATCATTTTTTTTTACTTTGTCAAATAAAATAATTTCATGTCTTATAAATGCATAATTAGCTTTACATATTTTGTGAGTATTAGAAAACCCTTTTTCGTTATCAAAATACATTCTTTTTAGATACTTGCCCCATCCTTTATTTGAATAATTTTCTAAAACATACATCTCTTAACCGGATAATTAACCTATGTTTGAACGGACAACCGCAAGTTAGCGGATTCTAAAGGATGCCTAACCCCTTCCCTTTAGGATAATAAGGAACTCTTACTCAGAATCTTATTTAGTTTCACAGACCATTAAATGGAGTTAATGTTGACTTTAATCGGTTAGCATTTAGGTGTCCTAATTCACCCAATTAATTAGGTGGCGACTCCCTTAACATTTAACATTTCTTTTTACATTTTTTGGGGAGGATAACCATTTCGTCGCGCATTCAAGTCTGAGAGTTCAAAATCAGGTGCGACAATATATAATATATGTTATTTTTTAAAATTAAGTGCAAAAAAAATATTAAAAACCCAAGCCCGACACAATCCCGGCCCTCTAGGCCCGGTTCCTTTTTCAGACGGGACCGATACCGGGACGGGACATCGGCCAAGTCTGATAATCTCGGCCCGTCAATCCCGCCCCCGGTTGGCCACCCTAGCTAAAAATAGCTGCCCAAGGGGCATAACAAACAAAGTCGCACAAGTGTGGCAGAACAAAACAATCAAACACGTCGATATCCCAACAAACAAAAATAGGTTGAAAGCTACCAGTGGGGAAAGTATGCGGACCGAATCTAGATGTATGTGGAGCAAACATGTAATGTTATCTTAGGCAGCCGGTCAAAACAGTGAACTAACAATAGTTAAGCTCTCTGGACTTGGGATTCAAAGATCAATCCACTTCACACTCGAGCACACGTAGTAAGAGAAAATTTTAGTTTTTAAAACCCTGTGACTAGTCGAGCATATACCGAAAAGGTTTTCAAAATCAGTAAAGGCATTCCTGCATAAGAGATACCCTGTTGAACCTATTGAGTATAACTACAAGTTACTTGATTTCCCAAAACCGGGGATATGTAGGCGAGCTCAATACCTAGGGATCGGTTGCATTCCAACAAAACCGTTCTAAGACCCTTTAGTTATTGAATTTGCTTTGTTTTATTACTTTCTAGAAGTCTAATTGAGTCGAACTACAAGTTACCTAAATTCTTATATAGCCTGAGATATGTAGGAAACCTAGAGACTAGGGTCCGACCATAATAAAATTGCATAAGAATGAGAAGTATTTTTCAATTGATCGGCTATAAACCAAGTTTTGTCAAATTTTGTTGCTCAGGGATAGTCCTACCATCCTCGAACAACGAAGAGTCAGTTGTCGACACTTAATTTTTACCCTCCAATAATTTTATTTAATTATTCAGGATTTTCGAGTCACGGATGGAGTAAAATATGCTTTTACAAGATGAAAATGATTTTACAAAAATGACTCCAGAAATAATGGAAAATTTTGCTAAATTAAATTAAAAATAACTATGCAATTATTTGCTCAAATTTCCAATTTAAAATATTGCCATATTTTACTCTATCGATATTGGAAAATTATTTAATTAAATGAGATAATTAAAATACATCTCAATTTCAAATCACTTTATGTTTGATTAAAAGGATTTTTGCTTGATTTTAAAATTTGGGTTCAATTTGAAGCTCGTGATTTAATTTGGTCAAATTTGAAAATATCTGGTTATTTGTTATTTAGAAAATGGCCACATTTTGTGTCCAGAACTATTTAAATTAAAAGAGTAGCGTTTGGGTCCCTCCTTTCATTTTAAAGATCGTTGGGTCCGGCCCAACGCTTAGATTATACCCAGAACCCACCCCCAATCTCTCTTTTCCTTTTGCGAGTTCAAACCCTAGCTCCTCTCTCTCTGTGGTATTCACCTTCAGATGCCAAAAATGGTAAGGCAACAGTACGTCACTCTCTTTTCATAGTCCTTGTGTGCTCAAATAAGGCAAGGACATTAATGGCCCTTGCCCTTACTCCGCAAAAGCACCCCCACCCCCACCAAGGTGAGGTTAGCCCTCTCCATGCGTCTGTGCGATTTTAGAGGAATCCCCAAATATGTTCTCACACATCAATTGTAATCTCAATTTCTAGGGCTTTAGGGGTTCTATAAATTGAACCCCAACCTTTCACCGTTGAGGGTCTGCATTTCTATGGTTTTATTTGCTTGAAAGCTTGATTTTCAATCTAAATTTAGGATTACTTTCGATAGAATTGGGTTCCAAACCCTTTGGTGGAACCCTAAGCTTTGAATTAGTCCCTCAGTCTTTAAAACCTTTTGTTTTTCTTGTGTGAGTGAGTGATCGAGTTGGAGGAGTGAAGACTCAAGCCCCAAACTTGACTAGGTTGCCACTACACAAGGTATCAACTCTCTAGTTGACCTAGACTATTTTAAGCTCAAGAAGTAGACTCAGAATATGATATTCTACATGATGTATCAACTCTCTAGTTGAATAACTATTAGGACTTAGCCCAAACACTATCATCACTATTAGGAAAGTTTATATTAATTTAGATTTATAAAACTGACTTCATTTAGTAAGGTTATGTGCTAATGAACTAGAACAAGAAGTAGGTTTACTTGGTTTGTAGTTAAAATGACAGTTTTAGGTTGGTATAGCATAGATTTGCCTTGAAATGAACCTAGATAGTAAGATAGACTAAAATGAACCTCCCAGTCTAATTGTTTAACTATTTGAACCCAGAGATGTTTCTCTAAGGTCTGTTTAAACAAGCTTAGGTTGGAATCTGTTAAAGTGTTGAAACTTGATATGATTTTTGAGATGATGAAGTAGTCTGAACCTGTAAACTATGTATGTTTGGATCTGAGATGAGTTTAACTTAAAATGAAAGTAACTGTATTGTATTTCAGTCTGTTATGTATTAACAAGGATAATATGGTCAAAGTAAGGAAGTTATGAAGTCAGTAGACTTTTAGATGTTTCATGAATCTATTTGAACTTGTCTTTTGCTATCTCATGGGCATATTGGGGAGATTTGGGTTTGGTATTTGATGTAGTGTGGCCTAAATTCCCACTTGTGTTTATTCTGTGTTGATACTACTCATTCTCTCTGTTGAATCTAGCCTAGTTTAAGTTGAAGTGACCTTTAGAACTCCTAAATCCCAAATCTTATACCCTACAAACTTGTGGATTATGTCCATGAACCTTGTCTTGGCTATATGATGTAGTTATTTAATCTAGACCTAAAAAATAATAGCATGTCTGATATATGCATGGCTCAAGTGTGGCTGTCTTAGTATTCTCCCCATATCTTGAACAGAAACAATTGTTTCATGTCTTGATATGTCGCTGCCTTGCCTGCCTGATCTGTTCTTGAGCCATCTTGCCTTGTTTGGGTCCCAAATTTTATGTATAATCAATATACCTACTACATCTAGTTGGTTCTAAATGAAATTTTATGTCCTTAAGTGTCTTAAAAATAATTGGGATTTTGTTCTAATATCATGTTAAGCCACTATTTGCACATGTTTGTGTGTTTAGATACAATTATTTGTTTAAAGCAAAACACCTAGTTCAAATGGCCATTTAGATGAAAATTGGAAATTCTAAATTGTCATGCCATGTGGTATGTTCCTGTACCTTTATTGAAAAGTAGAACTAAGTAAAACCATGCCTATCCATTCAGGAAGATATTCATAGAATGTTCAACTTGATGTTTTCTTGTATGTTGACAGTGTCAAAACTACTTTGCCTATTTGATTTCATAGTCATGCATGCTTATACTTAGATTTATTTGGTTTAAGATGATGAGTCCCTAAGGACCTAAGAAATGGTAAGAAACTAGTTGTAGTGTCATGCTAGGTACTATATACACACATCTGTATATCCACACATGACATGTCCTCTTTTTGAACAAATGTTGTTCTTGTGTGTTAAAATTGGACCATGCAACATGAACTGAAAATAACTAGAAATTGGACCATGTAACATGAACTGAAAATACCTGACACGTTGTTCATATGCTAGCTGCTTCTTTTTGCTATATACAGGGATTAGACTTTAATCTAAATAACTAGAAATCATGTCATATTTAGTTGTCTATGAATGCTAAGACGGGGGAAGGATTAAGAATTTGCATGTGTGACATTGCTAATTTCTTCTGTTTCTTCTTCCTTTTTCTCTGATGTGTTAGTTCCTTGTATGATATACCAAGTACATATATTCTACTGTATACCAAGTATATTCGGTATACCAGATATACAAGTTGTATATATTCCTTGTATATCACTCAAGACTATAAGAACATACCTCCGTTGGGCTTTGACTCATAGTCATATATGCCAAGTTTTTTCGTCTGATCATGTAATGTATTTATTGGGCTTTGGCCCATTCCTCTTTGAATTTCCTTATTTGACTTTTTCTCTTTTTTTTTTTGACGAAGGAACCCGCAGCCGCTACTCTTTCGAGTGCGCACAGGGTAAACCCCGGGCTAACGTAATAGCTTGCAAACTACGTCAGTCGATTAACCACACTTGGCAAGCCATGTGTGACAGACTCAAACAAGAAAGTTTATGCAGGGGATTGAACTCGTGACCTTGCGGTTCCGCGCTCTACTGCTACACCAACTTGGCTACCCTTGCGGGTTATTTGACTTTTTCTCTGTGTGGCTATTAATAGTTGTCTAGGCCAAGCCCACATGAATAGTTATTCATCTTATGTATTCCATTGTTTCTTCAAGTTGGCTCAGCCCATTTTGTTTGCATGCATTACTACGATGTGTATTGTCATTGGGTTGTCCCCGTTAATTTTAACTTAGGCTTTTAAAATTATTTTAATTGTTCCTTATTTATTTACATTATTTAAGATGGCATGCATTTAGAGTACATAAGTTTGTGTACCTTCTAAGTTCTAACTTCTATTTTCTTGTTCTCCTCCTCTTTTCCTTCTACACACCACGATGGGTTGCTTGGGTCACCACATTTCCAAAGCAGTGGGCCAAAGGCCCAAACTATTCATACCTATTGAGTCCAATCATGTAGTTGCGCTTGAAGGTCTAACTATGGATGAAAATAGCTAACAGGTCGGCTCGATAGGCCCACCAGCCTACCTTTCCTCTTTCAGTTCATTATTATTGTATTACAAGTAACATACTTATATAAAAATACTTTATAACAATATTGGAATCTTTATGGTTATGACCACCTGGGATAGGCAAAATGATATGTACATCATTATTAGAGTCACCAAAAAATAATTTTTTAAAACGGACCAAGTGTGATATATACATTAATGAACTAATTTTAAGAGGTATAATATCATAACACCTTTTTCGGAGATCACCATAACCCTTACCTCGAAGATCAACCGTATTCTACAGATCTTTAATATCATAACACTTTTTTCGGAGATCACCAGAATCCTTACCTTGAACTCTGGTTTAAAGAGGATTTTTCATTAAATTTTGGATAAACTCTTTTATCCGGATTTTCTAATTTACCGATAAATTAGGTAGACTCTAAAAAAAAAATCAATTAGAGTTCCAACAAGCTCTTAGTAGCTTTTATGTCTCGCGTAAAAGTAAATGATAACAAATACATGTTTGTCCAACCGATCGTAGCTCGGTGATAAGTAGAGATACATAATTGCCCAACCAGTCGTAGCTCGGTGGTAAAATAGGAATATCATAGTCATGCCCTTATAGATACTGTATGTGTATGTAACGTCATTACTTGTTTACCTGTTTTTACCTATATACAGACAATTCATGAATAGCATTTCAGGATCATTAAACATCTTTCGGAGTGACCTATAGTCGTTCACTCTCCGATTACGTTAAGAATATTAATATGTTTCTCATGATCCTCAATAGGAATTTAAGAACATATTTATACATGCTTTGAAATACATTTTTTGGAAATAAATAACATGAACATCCTTAACTACTAAGAATAGAACTACATATAGAATAAGTTAGGTTTACGTTTCATGTACTTGAAACATACCAAAAGAAGGAAGAATTAGCCTTAACATACATTTGGTTATCAAACCTCCGAATGACTACCCCGAATCAACCACCCCTTATAATATTAATCTATAAGATTTGACAACAAAACGAGTATCAACCAACCCGAAAGCATGAGAACTATATGATAAACTCAATATATGACAACTATTCGGCGTTTCACCATGCCCTCCGTCCATCCAAACTCCACAACAACAACGACACAACTAGGAGGCCCAATAATTATCCTACAACTTGCAGCAATAAGTTTAATAACTTGGACTCGTGACTTTTGGTCACCGTCCCATGAGTTCTATACAATAAACATATCAATAATGATCTTTATGACCTCCTCTATGATGTTAGGAAGGGAATGCACTTAAAACAAACTAGAACTCGCCTATTCTGCCCCGAACATTCAAGAAACAACTTCTACACCAACTTAAATGAAAGGGGATATGTGGTTACTACCAAGATTACTTCCTTCAAATGATTATTCCCCAAGATTAACAAAAATGGTTGCTACGACCTTATTGTCACTTCACGATGAGCTATCTCTTAAGGAAAATGTTGTTGTATGTTTTTTTGTGCTTCAAGAGAATTCCAAAAGTGGAAGATCCAATTATGAAAGTGAAAAACTAATTCTCCAAGTTAAAGGAATAACCTGGAACATTTTTGATCTATTTTATTCATGAAAGAGACAGATGGCACCCTCCCACTTCACTAACTAATCACTAGATTAATTGAGTCACCTTTATACTTTATAGTGAACTAATTAACTTCCACGTTGACATCCCTACATAAACATTTATTTATATCTATAGCTACTTATAAAGATAATCATTCCCCTTGTGGGACCCAAGAGGACATATTGTCCCCTAAATATTTCCTAGATATTTTTTACTCCCTCTACATCCCATCATTTAACTAGTTACCAATATAAATAATTATTGATCTCAATTTACTTAAATAATAATTATTTTTAACACACTTCATATACTTATTATCATGTGATATAGTTTGTAGCCTCTTTGGCACACACAAAATATTATTTTCAATTCCCGTCGTCACACTTTTAAGTAGTAAATCATTTCAGCAAATCGTCATTTTATATACCGAGCTCTTGATCCGCATAGTTGAATATGATCAAAATTATCTGAGGCTAAGGTCTACTTACATATGTTGAGTGGTTCAAGACAGCCTAAAAGTATGGGG
Organism: Przewalskia tangutica; assembly: GCA_029844215.1. Classification (NCBI taxonomy): domain Eukaryota; kingdom Viridiplantae; phylum Streptophyta; class Magnoliopsida; order Solanales; family Solanaceae; genus Przewalskia; species Przewalskia tangutica. The sequence continues at coordinate 116,462,044 of CM056718.1, forward strand.
TGTAACAATATGTGGATCAACCTCTGCAGAAGCGGCTCCGTAGGTGCGGTGATGTTTCCGCAAAGGTGGTTACACCAAAACCAGCAGCTAAATTTCAAGAAATTTCCATCCAACACCCGAAACTCATTCGAGACCTCCCAGATACAAACCAAATATTCTACCTAAGTACAAATGACGCTACAGGGCTCGCGCACTTAGAATATCAATCCGACATTGTTACGACACATTTTTCCACAAATTACCTACTTTCTCAAAACTCAAATTTAGCAAATCAAGGATCCAAAAAACATTTGAACGCCTCGGGAATAAAATCAAAAAATTAATCAAGTCATAAATGACGATGTGGACCTAACAAAACTGACGAAAATCTGAAATACACGTTTACCCAAAAGTCAACATTTAGTCAACTCTTTCCATTTTAAAACTTAAGAAACCTCTCACTTTAGATTTTCCTTCCGAAACCTATACAATTCTAATCAGGAATGTGCCACACATCCCCTCCAGTCACAAACATCGATAACAGACTACATAAAGGGTATTTTGGTTAAAATAAGATAAGAAATCTAAAACGACCGAACGGGTCGTTACACAGTTAATGAAATGTTGGACAAACTAGAAAAGATATGAGGGAACTGACAAGGTCAAGGAGACCAGATTCAGTCTTCTTATATATGAATACGAGTTCTTCTAAATAAAGGAATGTGAATCAATTGAAGATATGTTTTCCATATTCAGCAAGATTCTTGGAAAGCTCAACATCTAGAAACCTTTATCCAACTGTGGATAATCTTACAAAGATACTAAGAAGATTGCCTCCCCCATGTCATACATAAGTTGTTGCTCTAGAAAGCAAGGATCTCTAGAAACTCTCAGATAATAAAGTCAAAGAAGATCTGATTGCTTTTACAACAATAACATACCTAGTGAAATCCACAACGTGAGGTCTAGAGAGGATAGCGTATACACAGACTTTACCCCTACCAAGGTAGAGAGGTTGTTTTTAGAAGACCCTCAGCTCAAGAGAAAGCATAAAAAGAGGTCAAATACGGATGGCAAGAAATTCAAAATAATTCAAAGCAGTATGAAAATGAAAATAACAAAAGTGACTAAGTCCTAATAAACAATTTGAAAAATGGGCAATAACTACCATAAATAAAATAGGATAATCGAAGTACAAGAAATACCAGATAGTAGAAGAAATCACAGCATAAGAAACTATAGAGCAATACTGTGACTATAAATATGAAAGGATAAGCGAGACTACGTACTAGCATTCTACCCTAATCTCCTCTATTACCTCTTATCTAAGGTCATGTCCTCGATAAGTTGTAACTGCATCATGTCATGTCTAATCACCTCTCCCCAATACTTCTTTGGTATACCCCTACCTCTTCTGAAACTATCCATAGCCAACCTCCCACTGGGGCATTTGTGTTTCTCATATTCACATGTCCAAATTATCTCATTCTCGCTTTCTGCATCTTGCCCTCCACCGTGGCCACTCCCATCTAGTCATGGATAGCCTCATTCCTAATCCTATCTCTCCTAGTGTGCCCACACATCCATCACAATATTCTCATCTCTGTAACTTTCATCTTTTGAACGTCAGAAATCTTAACTAGCCAACACTCCACCCATACAATATAGTCGATCTAACCACCACTTTGTAGAACTTTCCCTTAAGTTTAGGTGACACCTTCTTATCACGTAGCATTCCAGAAGTGAGCCTCCATTTCATCCACCCTGCACCAATACGACGTATGACATCATTGGTAATTTTCATGTTGCCTTGGATAATAGACCCAAGATACTTGAAACTACTTTTTTTTGGATTTCCTAGATACCAAGCCTCACTTACACGTCAGCCTCATATGGTGCATCACTGAACTTGCACTCCAAGTACTCTGTCTTGTTCTTACTCAACTTGAATCATTTAGATTCCAGAGTTTGACTCTAACCCTCCAACTTAACATTAATTCCACTACAAGTCTCGTCGATTAGGATTATGTCATCTAAAAAAGCATACACCATGGAACCTCATCTTGAAATTTTTGCGTCAATCCATCCATCATCAAAGTAAATAAAAACATGCTAAGAGTTGACCCTTGATGCAACCCCATCACCATCGAAAAGTGCTCTGAGTCTCCTCCTACTGTCCTTACCCTGGTTTTGGCTCTATCATACATGTCCTTGATCGCAACTCTAGATATTGCCATTGTTCTTGTAGAAAGGAATCATTACACTTGACCTCCATTATTCAGGCATCCTCACCGTCTTAAAGATGACACTAAATCTAGTCAGTCACTCTAAAATTGTCATGCCTGGGCTCTTCCAAAATTGCCCAAAAATGTCGTCGGGCCCGGTTTCTATTCCCCTGTACATCCTACGAACAACACATTTAGCCTCCTTAACCTTAATACTCATGCAATACCTAGAATTGCAATTCCTCTTGGAATGTTCTAAATATCCAAACACAATATCTTCGTCCCCTTCTTCGTTGAAGAGTTTATGGAAGTATGACTGCCATCTCCGTCTAATGAAAGCTTCCTCCACCAATACTTTGCCATCCTCATCCTTGACATACTTCACTTGATCCAGATCACATGCCCTCCTCTCCCTCGCCTTGGCTAGCCTGAATAATGTCTTATCCCCGCCTTCGACCTTTAGTTCAACATATAAGCGTTCAAAAGCTATTGTTTTTGCCACCAAAACTGCCAACTTTTCCTATTTCCTCACCATATTATATAGTTCTCTATTCATCCACTTCTCCACCTCATATTTGATTTCTACGAACTTCATGTACGCCACCTTCTTTGTTTCTACTTTCCCTTTAACTTCTTCATTCCACCACCAGTCCCATCAATGTCCACCACAACTACCTCTCTAGACCCTTAACACATCCCTAGCTACTACCACGGAGATCTAATTGCTTTTAAAAATACTTATCTCACCAAGCGTTTCCAAGAGGAGAGCAAGAAGAGAATGTTACATTCAAGACTCAGGTTGAAGAAGAGTCTTAAGAAGAAAATATTTCCATGATATCCAAATATGTTATGGAAGCAATGAAAAGATCAAGAAATAATAGAATAAGAAAATCAAATTTCAGAAAAGGAAATTTACTCATGATTAGAAAAGAAATGATGGTCAGTTCTATGAGCATGGTAAGTATGGACAAAATGCCACCGAGTGTCCAGAACAGAAGAAAAGAACTTCCAACGGCTATCAATGGAAAAAAAATCATATAGTTGCTAGAGTTATAAAGACACGTCAGATAATGACAATAAGGAAATAACAAATCTTTGTTTCATGGCATTTGGAGAACCAAGGGACTAAGATCTAATAACTGCCCTAAATTTTGATGAACTTTTAGACATGTCTTACAGTATTTAAATCACTTAAGAACTCAGAAATCCAAAAGGATAAAAAGGACAAAAAGGACTTGGATACCAAACTAGATGTTTGTGAAATAGAAAAAAGACTTTCTACAAGAGGAAGTCCAATAATTGCAAATATTGTTCAATGGCATGCTCAAATATTCATGATGAAAGAAAGTCATGAGCTTAAGCTCCCAATATGAGTCGATAGGTGACTTGCAAGGAGTGTCAAAGATTATTGCCTATTATATGGCGATATGTTTAATTTGGAATGGATTATGGAGTGGAGTTGAAGATTGGACGTGAAGATCAAAAGGGGACATATTTATTTTCGGCTTTTATGTAGGTCTTGGCCCAGACTATTTTCTTTTAGCTTATTTTAATTCCTAGATTAACTACTAGCTCTCCTTAGGATATAATTAGTATGCCGTGTAATAACTACTAGCTCTCCATAGGAAATAATTAATATGTCGTGTAAGAGTAATGTGACAAGGCCAAGAACCATCTATAAGAAGAAGATTCCAAGGAGATAATTCATGAACTAACTAGTTCATGCACTTATCTACATGGATGACACAAAAGGTTGGCCTAAAAAACATGAAGGGTTGGTTTCCTATTCGGCCTAACCTAGCATCCAAAATGTACTTATCTTGATGTATGACACAAAAGGGTGGCTTAGAAAACATGAAGAGTTGGTGATGCATGTAAGGAGGAGTGTTGGTGGGTAAGTGGATCGGGTCTTGGTTATATTTGAGTTGACCCAAAATTGGATGCCACAGTAGGGGTCTTGGGTTCTCGGCTTGATCGGGCAATGTGGTGTTTGGTGGATGTTTGGAGTAGTTGTGTTTGGAGTCGGGCCTAGGAATTTTGTGGAGTTGTCAAAAAATGTGTTGAGGGTCAGGGTAATGCATTGGTATGTGAGAAGGAGAATATTCTAGGGGGAGGTGCGGTTATAAATACCGACTTGAAGGAACTCTTGGAAGATGTACTTCCAGATGATCTTGCACCCGGATTACCCTCAACCAAAGGTATTGAACGTACCATTGATGTTATCTCTGAGAGTTTATTACCTAATCATCTCGACTATAGATGCATCCGGAAGAGACTAAGGAGATTGTTGGTTCGATTTTACAAATGCTCACGCAAGTGCACGTATCGTTCACAAGTAATATAGTCTGTAAGACCAAATATCGTCCACAGATGTTGGTTATCAAGTACCGAACTTCTAAACTTTGGTTTCTATTTGGCAATCGGTAAATTGTTTGGTTTTATAACTAAGAACTATAATTAAAGCAAAGTGCAAAAATTTAAACTGAGGTTGATAATACTATGGGTTTATAACAGTTATGAAGGGAATAGGGCTTCCAATCTCCTCAACTATCCACTCTTTCACTTGTTAATGCAATGCTAATGAGTCTTCTTCATATTAAGATAGCAGGTTAACTAGTCTGACATCATATTCCGGTAAGGATATACGAGAGCTCAATCTTGCGCAGAAACCTTCTATATTTCTATGATAGATTTTACCACACAAGAGGATTAAGAACAGTAACCTTAAACACTACACAAGTATCGGAGTACTTTCGTCCACGATTTTAACCTATGTCTAAACAATTACAACATATTCAAATCTCTCCTCTCGGTTCTTGATTCGAAATCATATAAGTAATGATAATTAGTAGCTAATTATTTATCAAGCAATAAAAGCAATATTGAATAGATCTTAATAAAGTTGAAGAAGAAATCAATTAACTAATGCATAAACTATATGAAAGAGCTTCAAGAAGATTCGACGGAAACCCTACTAAAGTAATTAGCTCCTAAACGTTGTCATATCAAGAACTAAATTACAATTCAACATAAATGAAATAAACTAAGGGAAAAGAAAAGAAATACTGTGAACTAAAGTCTCAAATTGTGGCATCAAATCTGCCCTGAGTTGTGTTCTTTGATAGAATGTCCAACCTCCCTCACTAAACTAATCTCTAGGGCTTAAGTATTTTGCAAATTTCGTGCCCTATAGACCCTTCTGCCCTTGACCAATTCAAACTCGGATCTAAAAATTTGCGTCTCGGTACCGCGGTCCTGTAGAGTGGAACGCGGTGCCGAAAGTCCTGCAGCCTGACAGTAGATATGGCACCGCAATTCTATCTGAATGGCACCCCTGTGCCAAAAGTCCTGCGGGGTCTCTGATCTTCTGGAACCGTGGTTCTGCTTCTGGGCACCGCGGTGCTGCTTTGCCTTCATCCGAATTATCAATTTCCAACCTTTTTCTGCCTCGGGACCTCCTTTTATGCCCACTTTTCGCTCCTTTTTGCCATTTTGCATTTTTGAACCGCTGTGACTCAAAAGAAAGAAAAACGACCATAATACTATACTAAATACAACAAAAACAAGTAAAATACTAACTAAAAATAACTCAAAAAACGTATATAAAATACGCCTAACAAACCCCAAACTTAAACTTTGCTCGCCCTCGAGTAAAGCAGAAAACAAGAACAAAGAAACAAAATAAAAAAGACTCAAATCAAGCAGTTGCACAAGGTACTTAGAAACACGTGAACATCAGTGGGATAATATGTTGGAACATACAACATGAAAATATCAATCTAGAATTTCAAGCCAGATATTTTGCAAATTCATTTCAATCACAATCAATGAAAATATGAACACTAACCTATGCATGTCAATTTCATTTAGTTCTATGGGCATGTTTACTTGTTATTCTACACTAATCATAGACATATATTTTAGAGATCTTCAGAACTTTTCAGGGTTGTAATGTAGGCTTAGGCAGGGGTAAGTAAGAGTAGGCATTTAGGCTCAATTTACGTACCATAAGCGTTTTTCTCATTCAACCATTTGTCCTTCTTTTTGGTATTTTTTTTCAGTTCATACCAATCACTTTTTTCTTTCTTTTTGAGAGTATGAAACACATTCAAATAGGCACCCCCAAACTTAATCTTTTGCATTATTTTTTTATTAGGGTGCATAACTTTTTTTTATTCTCTTTTGGTATTTCTTTTTCACTCTTTTTCATCCCAATTTTTAATTACTGCTTATGGCACAAGAGAATCATATGGTGTCAAAGAAATAACTTATTTTAGGCTGGTAATGAAAGGTAAGAAGGGCTAACAAAGAAATGTCTGAGTCATCTCCCTAAACATGTACGTCCTAACTATTTCACCTCAAATAACAAGCAAGCAGACTTCATAGACATTTTTCAATTGACAACGCATAAACTAAGCACAAATATCCCAAATAATCAAAATTTTATGAATTTTTGGCATATCTACTTGAGCACACAGATTTTAGCTTCTAATTCCATTACATTATCCCACTTAACTCACTAGCGTTTTCTACAACTACATCATGCATGCTCATAATTTTTTTGACTCATATGGACACAATAAAAGACTAAAAACATAAGGTACCCCCCCAAACTTAACTGACACATTGTCCCAAATGTGTAATGTCTCAAAAATTAAACAGGGACGACTTACAGACATACAACAGCTCAAAATAGTGGTGGTGGCGGCGGATATTACACTGACCACTGATCGAACCAGGTGCTCAAATCATCAACGCGCTGACTCAGGTCCTGATGCCCTTACATCATCTGTTGCTGATTTAAGAGCATATGTTCATGGTTTCGCAACATCTGTTGTTGGTTTAAGAGCAGCTGAGCTGCTCCATCATTGGCATTGGAGGCTCCAAGGACAGGGGTGTTACACCCCGTAATTCAAGGACATGTTTAAGAGAATGTATGCAAGGAACACAAGACTTGAAAAGGGTACGAAAGGAAGAATTGTTTTTCCGACGGAAAAATCTACCGAACATCGGAAAGGAGAAATGTTCGTTGGTGAGAATTAGATTCTCAAAATGCATTAATTGAAGAGTATGGAACTTATATTCATATCGGGAAATTTGTTTTTACGGATTTGGTCACGTGGGGCCCACCCGAGGAATTTTACATTTTGTGGGGCCCACGAGGGTTACATAATTTTATGAACGAATGGGAAGGCGACACGTGGCATCCCCACATGGCTTGGTCGAATTAATGCAAGGACAAAATGGTCATTTGACCATTGTATTGATGAGCAAGTCTTGCTATGCATTGGCTTGATTTTATTTACTAAGTCAAAGTCAAGAGAGCTTGATAATATTGACCACATCCTAGCCTTCCATTTGGATTTATCCTAGCCTTTGATTTATTCATATATACTACTACTACTACTACTAGTAGCAAGACATTCCACACTTAGAAAATATTGCAAGAACTTGAGTTCTTGAAGAACCTTGCTCTCGGGTTTGAGGAAGAAAGGGAGAAGAAAATTTTCGTTTGTGGTTCATTAGTCACAAAACTTTAACCCAAGGTCCCTAAGGGTATTGTAAGGATATATCAATAGAAAGATTTCGGAAAAACAACGTTTTTACGTTAGTCGCAAGGCGAAACCCTAGGGTGTTCTTCAACTTTGGAGATGGAACTTGAAGAGGAGTTCTTCATAAGCTTCTAAGGAGTGCTTGGAGCGGATTGGAACATAAGAAAAGGAGCTAAGAATTGCTAAGGAGCGACTTTGAATCTCGGAAATTATAAGGGCTTATAAAGGTAAAATTCTTGTCGTTTTAGCAATTAAAGATTTCTTATAATTGTAGATATGGATATTAGCAAGTATGAGATATATATTATGAAGTTGATAAGTGTTATGGATATTAGAACCCTAATCCGAAAACTAGTATGTTTAGCCTTGAGATTTCAATTCAATTGGATTATTAGTTTAATCGTCACATGTTATATAAAGAAGGAATTATAATTGTTAAGTTGTTTATAACTATATAACATGTTAGGCCTAAGAAGTTGGAGTGAAAAATAATTGGAAAAGGACTTTGTGTTGTTGTATATGTTTAGCCAATAATGGCTTTAAATATGGAACTAGTTTCGTATTAATTTGTGGGGCAGAATTTTACACGTCCTGTTAAGGCGTGTAATCCCCTTTGGTTAGCTGAATTGTTGGGCCTTAAATGTGGCGTGTTTGGTTATTGAATTCGGCCTTGAAAAATGTGACAATATGTAGAAACAAAGGCAGTGCTGTTCGATTTTCCGTAGAATTTAGTGACTTTGCACTTAGAATATTCTACGTTTGAAGCTAGAGGTTTAATGGACGTATTATGGTCATTTTAGGTTGAAGTACTAAGTATAGCGTATTCTACTTGAAGGATGAAATAACTATCAAGGTTGAAGTACTTTGGAGCATTTTGCTATTTGTCGATAATCGTCGCGAGGTATGTGAACCTCTTCCTTCTTTTGACATGATTCTATGTATGGAATATACATGTAGTACCATTTCATGATTCCTTCTACTCTTAGAAGTTAAGAGGTATGTATGTTGATTTACTCTACGTAAAGGTTATGTCTAAGTTATCCTAAGTTCTTACCAAGTCTTATGGGGGATGTTGGTAAGAGTCGTTAGGAGGTATTTGGAGCCATGTTTACTTGGATAAGTTACGGCACAAATGCGAATAAGAATCGAACAAGCCACTGCAACGTTAATAAAGGAAAATGTAAGGGCAATCAATTAAGTTAAAATGAGTAGAATTCTCCATCTGCATAGAAGCTAAGATAAGACAAAATTATATTACATTTTCTAGATCATGACTACTTGATTAAGATCGTTATAAATAAGTATAACTTATTCACAACGCACCAAAGTATATGTTACTTAATTTAAAAGAGTTTACGTACGAAGTTTTAAGAGTATGAACCTCAATTCTTAAAAGGTTAAGAGACTTTATTTTTCAAGTTATGGGACTTGATTCTTAAAGGAAGAAATGAATTGTTTTAAAAGTATAGAATACTTGATTTGGAAAGACTTGATTTCTAAAGCTAAGAAGCTTGATATTCTAAGTTAAGAAACTTGTTTTCTTAAAAGTTAAGAGAATTGAAGTATTTTGAAAGCTATGTGATTTGAATTGGAAGTACAAGTTTCTTGGTCATAAAAGGAATGAATTTGTCTAAGACATAAAGAGTTATAACGGCTTTATGGGAAGTTGGTTATAACAACTTTATGGAAGATTAAAAGAATGGTTTTCTTCAGTAATGTAAGCAAAGAAATGATTTGAAATAAGGAAGGGCAAATTGTTTTAAAGGTACCAATTGCTTAAGGTTTTAAAGAAAGAAGTCACTTGATTTAGAAGCCTATAATTTTATTTCTAAAAAGTATCGTGACTGGTCTTGAAAAGTAGATATGACTTGATACTACGGTTATTAGTATCTTGGAAGTTTTATTTGAAAGAGAATCATTTTAAAGGAGTAGAGGCACGTAGTACGTTGGGTTAAATTCCCGGATTTTTATAAAGACATGTTAGTGCCTTAAGTAAACAAAAATGAGAGTGTATGCGAATAAGACTAATAAGAAGTTAGGGGGATTTCTTAACTTGCTTATGTAATGTATGATAAGCCGGTAGTGCTTATGTTATGTATGATAAGTCGGTAGTGCTTATGTTATGTATGATAAGCCGGTAGGTCTTATGTTATGTATGATGGCCGGTTGAGCTAGGGTAAGAGTATAAATGAGGGGTAAGCCCCAAGATCGTTATACCACCTTTTCCAGGGTAAGAGTATGAATGAGGGGCAATCCCCAAGACGTCATACCACCTTCTTCAGGGTAAGAGTATAAATGAGGGGTGAATCCCCAAGATCGTTATACCACCTGTTCCATGGTTTTGCTACCCACGATGCGAGGAATACCTCATGTGAGTCCTATGGGCTTATGCGGGTGAAATAGTCCCATGCGGGCGGGTACAGCCTATGCGAGGAATACCTCATGCGGGTCCACAGGACCCATGCGGGTGAAATAGTCCCAGGAGTAGGATTGCTTATTGATATTACGGGCGAGGGACCCTGTTTTGATCATGAGCCTTCTATTTTTATGCAGTATACCTTTATGGGCAGACTTATGTGATTTTATCGCGTCCCAGATTGGGCCGGGCAATATACCTTTATGGGCAGACATATGTGACTCTATCGCGTCCCAGATTGGGCCGACAGTATAGGCGTTCCTCCATAAAGGAACGGATTAGGTTATGCAAGATACGTAAGTTATATGTTTATGAATTTGATGGGTTTTCTTAAGTATGTACGTAAGAATTTGACTATACTCTTATGGAAAAATGGGAAAAGATAATAAGGTACGATTAAGTTCACGAGATGGAAATGACACGGTAGGATATGGTATTTACCCTTTCTTTATACTTGCCCCTGTCATTCTTTTGTACAGTTATGATTTGTTACTGTACCTTAATTTCCGTTCCATATTCGGCACTGTTAGACCGACTTCTTCGGCCGCGTTAAATGTCCGCAGGTTTAGGTATACGGTTGTGGATCCGCGAGCTTAGGATCCTGGTTCAGCATTTTGAGATGGCTCCAATGTTCCGGAGTTGTCATGGTTATGTATATGCAGGGGTACGGCGGGGCCTTGTCCCGTCATAGTGTTTGTCCAAAATCTTAGAGGTCTGTAGTCATATCTTGTGGGTCGCTTTGTAAAAAAAAAAAAAGAGGTAACTGCTTTTGGTTTTACATATTTATATGTATCCAGGAAGGTGGCCTTATCGGCTAACCTATTATTTATTTCTTGTTAAGTTTATGTATGTATGTTCCGCTATTATTCTCTGATGTATACCGTAAGGCGCCGTAGTGGCACCGCCGCGCCCGGGTCGGGTCGTGACAAAAGTGGTATCGTGAGTAGTCCTCGGAAAGTGTCTACGCATCGCGGTTCAGTAGAGTCTTGATTATCGGCGTGTTGTGCACCACATCTATAATCGTGAGGTGTAGGGCATTTAGGATTGGTTTCCATTCTTCTCACTCGAGATCGTGCGATAGAGTTGTGTTGTTGTGGTCGCCTCCCTAATGAGTTATGTTGATTGCAGCTACGAGAAAGGCAGCAGTGACCCAGGAAGGACTATGTGGATTGCGTATCCAGGTTGGTAATGATTATAGTATAGTTGGCATTGTGACATACATCTATACAGAGTTATGTATGAGGGTCAGACGTGTGTTGCCTAGAATGATTTTAGATTACCACGAGTTGGTAAAGACTAACTAGATACCGGGAAGGTATGAAACAGTTGATGAATTCTCGCCAATGTCTTGTGTTTTATTTTGAGATAATTGGGAAAGGATGAGTCATTCTGCGATAGGCGGTGAACCCTTAAGAAGTCATGTTAAGAAACTTAATGGAATACCATGTTAATATATTAAGCTACGTGGTAGGCTTAAGAGAATGGTACGGATAAGGTCCGTATAGAGTAAGTAATGGTTGTTGTGATCGAGACAACATGGTTATGGTATTATGAGAAGTTTTTGTACCCGTTTACCCCCGACTGATAAGGTAGGCTTGAAGCATGGAAATTGCGAGCCTAAGAATATTGATGACCGCTGAGACCTCCTTAGATGTACAAGGTCTTCTCGGGTAGAAAGATTTATTATAGACCAAGAATAAGAGTTAAGTGCGACGGTGGGACGGGGTGAGGACCTATTGCGGGTCGCCTCATAGCCTGAAATAGAGTGGGATCAGTTGGTAGTAGTTCCGCTACGTGACAGGGTCACGAGGGTGCAAGGCCCAAGTCTAGCAAATTGTTTTACGGGTTCGTGGACGCGTTCCCCCGGAACCAGGTCGTGAGAGCCGGAAATGGTCTTGTGTTGTTTAGAAGAGTGACTCCAAAAGATTGGGGGCCAGAATCGGTATGGAAGTTATGTATGTATGCTAGTATGAGTTGGAAGTACGGAAAGAGTGCGACTAGTAAGAAAGATAGCAACCAAGTGTAAAGGAATAGAGCCTGAATCCGTAAGGACCTTTCGAGGTAGCTACACCAGTGGGTGTTTGGGTGGTAGCTGAGCGGGTATATGAGATTTTCCCGGTAATGATACAGTCGTCAGACCCTAGTAGACCTAGTAGAGATGTTTATGACAGACTTTAAGGTCATTATGAGTATGGACTAGGTGGCTTCGTGAGTGCCAAGGTTGACAGTTTAGTATAAGTATTGTTATTTTGCCATGGGTGGCATATGTTGTATGAAGGGTGTAGTAAAAGGAGACTATGTCGCTATCTATTTAGATTGGACTCCGAAAGAACATTCGGGGACGAATGTTTCTAAGGGGGGAAAAATGTTACACCCCGTAATTCAAGGACATGTTTAAGAGAATGTATGTAAGGAACACAAGACTTGAAAAGGGTACGAAAGGAAGAATTGTTTTTCCGACGGAAAAATCTACCGAACGTCGGAAAGGAGAAATGTTCGTTGGTGAGAATTAGATTCTCAAAATGCATTAATTGAAGAGTATGGAACTTATATTCATAAAGGAAATTTGTTTTTCCGGATTTGGTCACGTGGGGCCCACCCGAGGAATTCTACATTTTGTGGGGCCCACAAGGGTTACGGAATTTTATGAACGAATGGGAGGGTGACACGTGGCACCCCCCCACATGGCTTGGTCGAATTAATGCAAGGACAAAATGGTCATTTGAACATTGTATTGATGAGCAAGTCTTGCTATGCATTGGCTTGATTTTATTGACTAAGTCAAAGTCAAGAGAGCTTGATAATATTGACCACATCCTAGCCTTCCATTTGGATTTATCCTAGCCTTTGATTTATTCATATATACTACTACTACTACTACTACTAGTAGCAAGACATTCCACACTTAGAAAATATTGCAAGAACTTGAGTTCTTGAAGAACCTTGCTCTCGGGTTTGAGGAAGAAAGGGAGAAGAAAATTTTCGTTTGTGGTTCATTAGTCACAAGACTTTAACCCTAGGTCCCTAAGGGTATTGTAAGGATATATCAATAGAAAGATTTCGGAAAAACAACGTTTTTACGTTAGTCGCAAGGCGAAACCCTAGGGTGTTCTTCAACTTTGGAGATGGAACTTGAATAGGAGTTCTTCATAAGCTTCTAAGAGTGCTTGGAGCGGATTGGAACATAAGAAAAGGAGCTAAGAATTGCTAAGGAGCGACTTTGAATCTCGAAAATTATAAGGGCTTGTAAAGGTAAAATTCTTGTCGTTTTAGAAATTAAAGATTTCTTATCATTGTAGATATGGATATTAGCAAGTATGAGATATATATTATGAAGTTGATAAGTGTTATGGATATTGGAACCCTAATCCGAAAACTAGTATGTTTAGCCTTGAGATTTCAATTCAATTGGATTATTAGTTTAATCGTCACATGTTATATAAAGAAGGAATTATAATTGTTAAGTTGTTTATGACTATATAACATGTTAGGCCTAAGAAGTTGGAGTGAAAAAGAATTGGAAAAGGACTTTGTGTTGTTGTATATGTTTAGCCAATAATGGCTTTAAATATGGAACTAGTTTCGTATTAATTTGTGGGGCAGAATTTTACACATCCTGTTAAGACGTGTAATCCCCTTTGGTTAGCTGAATTGTTGGGCCTTAAATGTGGCGTGTTTGGTTATTGAATTCGGCCTTGAAAAAGGTGGAAAAGTATGTAGAAACAAAGGAAGTGCTGTCCGATTTTCCGTAGAATTTAGTGACTTTGCACTTAGAATATTCTACGTTTGAAGCTAGAGGTTTAATGGACGTATTATGGCCATTTTAGGTTGAAGTACTAAGTATAGCGTATTCTACTTGAAGGATAGAATAGCTATCAAGGTTGAAGTACTTTGGAGCATTTTGCTATTTGTCGATAATCGTCGCGAGGTATGTGAACCTCTTCCTTCTTTTGACATGATTCTATGTATGGAATATACATGTAGTACCATTTCATGATTCCTTCTACTCTTAGAAGTTAAGAGGTATGTATGTTGATTTACTCTACGTAAAGGTTATGTCTAAGTTATCCTAAGTTCTTACCAAGTCTTATGGGTGATGTTGGTAAGAGTCGTTAGGAGGTATTTAGAGCCATGTTGACTTGGATAAGTTACGGCACAAATGAGAATAAGAATCGAACAAGCCACTGCAGCGTTAATAAAGGAAAATGTAAGGGCAATCAATTAAGTTAAAATGAGTAGAATTCTCCATCTGCATAGAAGCTAAGATAAGACAAAATTGTATTACATTTTCTAGATCATGGCTACTTGATTAAGATCGTTATAAATAAGTATAACTTATTCACAACGCACCAAAGTATATGTTACTTAATTTAAAAGAGTTTACGTACGAAGTTTTAAGAGTATGAACCTCAATTCTTAAAAGGTTAAGAGACTTTATTTTTCAAGTTATGAGACTTGATTCTTAAAGAAAGAAATGAATTGTTTTAAAAGTATAGAATACTTGATTTGGAAAGACTTGATTTCTAAAGCTAAGAAGCTTGATATTCTAAGTTAAGAAACTTGTTTTCTTAAAAGTTAATAGAATTGAAGTATTTTGAAAGCTATGTGATTTGAATTGGAAATACAAGTTTCTTGGTCATAAAAGGAATGAATTTGTCTAAGACATAAAGAGTTATAACGACTTTATGGGAAGTTGGTTATAACAACTTTATGGAAGATTAAAAGAATGGTTTTATTCAGTAATGTAAGCTAAGAAATGATTTGAAATAAAGAAGGACAAATTGTTTTAAAGGTACCAATTGCTTAAGGTTTTAAAGAAAGAAGTCACTTGATTTAGAAGCCTATAATTGTATTTCTAAAAAGTATCGTGACTGGTCTTGAAAAGTAGATATGACTTGATACTACGGTTATTAGTATCTTGGAAGTTTTATTTGAAAGAGAATCATTTTAAAGGAGTAGAGGCACGTAGTACGTTGGGTTAAATTCCCGGATTTTTATAAAGACATGTTAGTGCCTTAAGTAAACAAAAATGAGAGTGTATGCGAATAAGACTAATAAGAAGTTAGGGGGATTTCTTAACTTGCTTATGTAATGTATGATAAGCCGGTAGTGCTTATGTTATGTATGGTAAGCCGGTGGTGCTTATGTTATGTATGATAAGTCGGTAGTGCTTATGTTATGTATGATAAGCCGGTAGGGCTTATGTTATGTATGATGGCCGGTTGAGCTAGGGTAAGAGCATAAATGAGGGGTAAGCCCCAAGATCGTTATACCACCTTCTCCAGGGTAAGAGTATGAATGAGGGGCAATCCCCAAGACGTCATACCACCTTCTTCAGGGTAAGAGTATAAATGAGGGGTGAATCCCCAAGATCGTTATACCACCTGTTCCGTGGATTTGCTACCCACGATGCGAGGAATACCTCATGTGAGTCCTATGGGCTTATGCGGGTGAAATAGTCCCATGCGGTAGTGCGACTATCACGAGGAATACCTCATGCGGATCCACAGGACCCATGCGAGTGAAATAATCCAGGAGTAGGATTGCTTATTGATACTACGGGCGAGGGACCCTGTTTTGATCATGAGCCTCTTATTTTTATGTAGTATACCTTTATGGGCAGACTTATGTGATTTTATCGCGTCCCAGATTGGGCGCGATACCTTTATGAAGCGGACATATGTGACTCTATCGCGTCCCAGTTGGGCGACGATAAGCGTTCCTCCATAAA
This sequence comes from Przewalskia tangutica, assembly GCA_029844215.1. NCBI lineage: Eukaryota > Viridiplantae > Streptophyta > Magnoliopsida > Solanales > Solanaceae > Przewalskia > Przewalskia tangutica. The sequence goes on from CM056718.1 coordinate 116,477,947, forward strand.
GGGGACGGATTAGGTTATGCAAGAATCGTAAGTTATATGTTTATGAACTTGATGAGTTTTCTTAAGTATATGCGTAAGAATCGACTATAACTCTTATGGAAAAATGGGAAAAGATAATAAGGTACGATTAAGTTCACGAGATGGAAATGACACGGTAGGATCTTGTATTTACCCTTTCTTTATACTTGCCCCTGTCATTCTTTTGTACAGTTATGATTTGTTCTCGCACCTTATTTTCCGCTCCATATTCGGTATTTTTGTTATCGACCGCCCGAGCTGCGTTCATGTCCGCAGGTTTAGGTACACGGTTGTGGATCCGCGAGCTTAGGATCCTGGTTCAGCATTTTGAGATGGCTCCAATGTTCCGGAGTTGTCATGGTTATGTATATGCAGGGGTACGGCGGGGCCTTGTCCCGTCATAGTGTTTGTCCAAAATTTTAGAGGTCTGTAGTCATATCTTGTGGGTCGCTTTGTAAAAAAAAAAAAGAGGTAACTGCTTTTGGTTTTACATATTTATATGTATCCAGGAAGGTAGCCTTATCGGCTAACCTATTATTTATTTCTTGTTAAGTTTATGTATGTATGTTCCGCTACTATTCTCTGATGTATACCTGTAAGGGTGCCCAGGTAGGGCACCAGTCGCGGTCCGGGGTCAGGTCGTGACAAAAGTGGTATCAGAGCAGTTAGTCCTCGGAAAGTGTCTACAGACCGTGTCTAGTAGAGTCTTGATTATCGGCGTGTTGTGCACCACACCCCGGAATTTCAGGAGATGTTTATATGAACGTACGTAAGAACTCAAAAATGTTAAGATTTGAGACGAGTAAAAATTTATCGGAATTTTGGATTTTGTCGGAAAACGAAATATTGCGACGAACGGGAGGGCGACACGTGTCACCCCCTTAGTGGTCTTGGACGAAAATGGCATGGATGAAATGGTCATTTGACCATAATTTAAAAGACCAAGTCTTGCAAAGGCAAGAGCTTGACATTGTTGACTAAGTCAAATGCCACTTGGCTTGATCCTTGTGAAAAGCATCCTAACCACCCATTTGTTCTAATCTTGACCCTCCATATTTTTTTATATAAGCTTACTAGTGCAAGACAAGGCTCTACACTTAGCAAATTTTCAAGAAAAACTTGATGAACTCTAGAGAAAGATCTCGGCCAAGCTAGGGTTTCAAAGAAAAAAAATTCAATTGTTGTCCAATAATCTCCCCACTTTAAACCAAGGTACCTAAGGGTATTGTAAGTGTATCTCAATAGAAAGATCCCGGAAAAATGGTGTTTTCGTGTTAGTCGCAAGGCGGAAACTAAAGGAGTTCTTCAACTTTGAAGTTGGAACTTGAAGATAGGTTCATCATAAGCTTCTAAGGGTAGCTTGGAGTGGATTGGAATGTCAAAAAGAGGCGCTAAAGTTGCTAAGGATCGACTTGTAATCTTGGATCAAAATTGGGCTAAATGAGGTATAATCTTCGTCTTACTTTTGTAATTGAAGATTCCATGTTATTATAAGTTAGAAATGATCATGTGATATTTGTTATGAATATTGATAAGTGTTATGGAAATTTGGAAGCTCAAAATCCGAAAATGACATGTTAAGCCATTTGAAATTGAAATACAATTTGGTCGATAATTAGAATCGTCACATGTTTACCTACTTGAGGATTGTGGTAGTTATGCTCAATTGCGGCTTGATAACATGTTATATTAAACCACTTGGATTGAAAAAGAATTGGAGGAAGAATTGGTATTGTTGTCCCTATTTTTGCCGAATGGACATTATATGTTGGACTAGTTTGATATTTATTGTGGGGCAGAATTTTACACGTCTTGATTAAGCGGGTAATCCCCTATTGTTAACTACTTTGTTGAGCCTTAAATGTGGCGTGTTTGGTTATTGAATTCGGCCTTGAAAAAGGTGGCAAAGTATGTAGAAACAAAGGAAGTATTGTCCAATTTTCCGTAGAATTTAGTGACTTTGCACTTGGAATATTCTACGTTTGAAACTAGAAGTTAATAGACGTACTATGATCATTATAGGTTGACATACTACGTACGACGAATTGAACTTAGCAAGAGGATTAAACCGAAGAGGTATGTGGAACTTTCTTATCTCTTGAGCATGAATAAATTTTATGTATAGTACGGTAGACGTACAAGATTTTGACAATCTAGGTCCATTTGATATCCTTGGCCTATTTTAAGAATGTCCAAGTTGATTGAGTTAGGAAATTAACTCACTTGTTTAAATATTAAGGATATCTTGGTTTTCAAAAGTTAAGAGACTTTAAATATGTTGAAAGTATTATTGATACTTGTTTTGTTGGAGAGTTTAAGTCTCTTGGTTATAAAGAAGTATGTAAGTTGCTAATGTATAAAGCTAGTATAACGGCTTTATGGGAAGTTGGTTATAATAGCTTTATGGAAAGTTAAAAAGAGTGGTTTACTCTAAGTAATTTAAGTATGTTAAATGACTTGAAATAACGAAAGGCAAATTGATTTAAAGGCATCAATTGCTTAAGGTTTTAAAAGAAAGTAGTCACTTGATTTAGAAGCCCGAAAATGTATTTTTCTAAAAAGGTATTGTGACTTGTCTTAAAATGTAGTTATGACTTGATACTACAGTTATTAGTATCTTGGAAGTTTTATATGAAAATGAGTCATTTTAAAAGAATAGAAGTACGTAGTACTTTGGGTTAAACTCCCGGATTTATAATGACATGTTAGTGCCTTAAGTAAACTAAAATGAGAGTGTATATGAATAAGGCTAATAAGAAGTTAGGGGGATTTCTTAACTTGCTTATTTATTGTATGATAATCCGGTAGTGCTTATGTTATGTATGATAAGCCGGTAGGGCTTATGTTATGTATGACGGCCGGTTGAGCTAGGGTAAGAGTATAAATGAGGGGTAATCCCCAAGATCGTTATACCACCTTCTCCAGGGTAAAAGTATGAATGATGAGCAAACCCCAAGACGTCATACCACCTTCTTCAGGGTAAGAGTATAAATGAGGGGTGAATCCCCAAGATCGTTATACCACCTGTTCCCGTGGATTTGCTACCCACGATGCGAGGAATACCTCATGCGAGTCCTTATGGGCTTATGCGGGTGAAATAGTCCACGTGCGGTAGTCTGACTATGCGAGGAATACCTCACGCGGGTCCACGACTATGCGGGTGAAATAGTCCCGAGTAGGATTGCTTAATGATACCTTGGTGGTCCTGCTTTGATCGAGCTTCCTATTTTTATGTTGTAAGTATACTTTTGATTACTCTCATTGTTAGTAAGGCCTTTATGTCATTAATTGAGTTATCATACACATCTCAGCTTTATTATAGACTTATGATTTCATTCTGATGCTGATTTCACATATTTGGTACATGTTGATCGACCTCGCCGAAGTGCGTTCACGCCAGTAGAGTACATGTTGCTGATCCTCGCTCTTAGGATCATTGTTCAGCTGTTGAGAAACTCCTTTATTCCGGAGGCTTATCCCTGGTATTGTCGGTTGTTGTACATTCAGGGGTATGGCGGGGCCCTGTCCCGCCAGAGTTGTTATTCTTAGAGTTCTGTAGTCACATTGTGGTTTGGGTTGTAAAAAAAAATGTCTGCTTTATTTGTATAGTTTACGGAAGGTGGCCTTATCGCCAGCTTTGTTGCTATTTTATGTTTAAGCATTTTATCGGTTGTGTATGTTCATTGCTATTCTCGATGTATCTGAAAAGGGTGCCTGTGTAGGGCACCGATCGCGAGCCCGGTCGGGTCGTGACAAAAGTGGTATCAAAGCGATTAGTCCTCGGAAAGTGTCTGAGCCGTGTCTAGTATAGTCTTGATTATCGGTGTGTTGTGCACCACATCTATAATCGTGAGGCTGCAGGACATTTAGGATTGGTTTCATTCTTCTCACTCTAAGATCGTGCGATAAATTCAGTATGGTTAGGGTCGTCTCTCCCTAACAAGTTATGATTGTTTGCAGCTACGAGAAAGACAGCAGTGGCCCAGGAAAGATTATGTGGATTGCGTATCCAGGTTGGTAATGTTTGTAGTTGGTATTGTGACATACAACTATACGGATTTATGTATGAGGGTCAGACGCGTGTTGCCTAGAATGATTCTAGATTACCAGAATTTGGTAAGGACTAAATAGATACCGGGAAGGTATGAACAGTTAAGGAACTCTCATCAAGGTTTTACATGCTAATTTGAGATAATTAGGAGATGATGAGTTGTCGGAAAGGTAATGGACCCTTAAGAGGTTATAATTAAGGGAATTAATGGAAGACTATGTTAATAGATTGAGCTACGTAGTAGGATTTCGAAAATGGTACGGGTGAGATCTGTATGGAGTAAGTATGGTTGTTGTGGTCAAGACAACACGATTATGGTATTACGATAAGTTTTGTACGTTCTGAGGGCGATAAGGTAGGCATGGAGCATGGAAATTGCGAGCCTAAGAATGTGATAACCACCGAGACCTTAGGTATATAAGGCCTTCTCGGGTAGTAAAAAGTTAAGACAACCAAGGAAAAGAGTTAAATACGACGCCGAGTCAGGTTGGGGACCTATTAAGGGTCGCCCTATAGCTTGAAATGAAATGGGATCAGTTGGAAGTAGTCATTCGTGAGTCACGAGGTGCAAGGCCCAAGTCTAGTTAATCATTTTACGGGTTCGTGGGCGTGTTCCACCGTAACCAGTGTGAGCGGAAATGGCCTTATGTTGTTTAGAATAGTAACTCCAAAGATTGGAGGCGAATCTGTATGAAGGCTATGAACGTATGCTAGTATAAGTTTGGAAAGTACGGAAAAAGAATGCGACGGTGAAAAGAGAGCAACCAAGTGTAAAGAAATGAAGCTGAATCCACGAGGACCTTTCATGGCGACTACACCGTGAGTGTTGGGTGGTAGCCGAGCGGGTAGATAATAATTACCGTAACGATACGATCGTTGGACCCTAGCGCACCTAGCGAGTCATGACAGACGTTGAGGTCATTATGAGTACGAACTAGTTGGCCTCTTGTTATGCCAACGTGGACTACTGAGAGAGATTGATTCGTACCGCGCAGTTCGATGGCGGTTATCGAGTGGAAAAGAAGAAGTGGTGGTAACGATGAATTATCCTTCCTTCTTTGACATTGTTTTTCTTTTAAGTCCGTGACTTGTTCACTTGAGGTAAATTGACACAGAAAGTAAGTAATAATTGAATTTGAAGGGATTTATGTTAAGTGCCCTTGGAGGTACTTGGAGTTGGTTTGGTGTGGCGGTCAGGGTACGACCTTCCGGATAATTTCAGGAAAGTGTGCAAGGCATGAATAAAATAAGTACGAGTGCTTCCGGCAGAAAGCTGAGGGCATCTTTGGTAGGTTTGAAAATCTACATGACTTTAAGGTGGTGCGTGATGATTAGATATTTACTGGACCGCAAGAGGACCCTGTGATTAGGGTTGTGACTCCAAGGAAAGTTTAAGTAAGGGAGGTAAGTTCTCTCCCCCACGTAAAAGGACAGATTTACGTATTATGGGGTTGCGTGTACCCATGTTGTTAGACGAAGGATATGAGACTGGTAAAGTCTTGATATCGCCATGCCATATATTCTGATTGTGGATAACCGTGGGAAAAATGTTGTGTTGGGAAATTAAGAACGGCATTTAATTGGTCGGGGGAGTATCGTAAAGATATAAATGCAGGTTGTACGCTTGTATGAAACTGTACGATTATGAATCAAGATAGAAATACTTTTGCTAATAATAAGCCTAAGGTAAGGATATGGCCAGAATGATAAAGAAGAATACGACTATGGTTATGTAAGTTGCACGAGATATGACTACCCCAGACTAGTGTAAAGACCATTAGTAAATAATGGGAAGTAAGAACATTTCGAGGAAATATGATAACACCTAGCTATAGGCGCTACAAACTGGGAAAGGAAAATCGGGTTACTACTTTACGAGATCAAGGAAATCCCCCCCCCCAAATTGTGATTGACAGTAAGTCTTAGCCATGAGGCAAGCAAAGGAATTAAGTCTAAGTTTAGTAATCAAGTTTGGTTGCAACAGAAAGGGAAACAAGAACCATAAGTGAGATTAAGGATACCCGAATATTTCGCAAGAATGAGAAAGGCTTTTAGTTATTGGAAGATAAGTTGACCACGACTACAGTTCTAACCCCTCCTGTGAGACTAGAGGGTTAGGTTATTATTGTAACACGTTGGGTGTTGGGCTAGGTTGTGTGCTGATGCAAAACGATAATGTTAGAGCCTATGTTTCCCGACAGTTAGGGAGGCATGAGCGGAATTATGCCACTCATGATCTAGAGATGGCGGCAGTTAAATCATGCCTTGAAGATTTGGGGGCATGACGTATTTTTTTAGACTTCATGTGGATATTTGTGCAGACCACAAAACCTCTGGTATACCTTCAGACAGAGGTAGTAGAATTTGCGACAGCGACGGTGGTTAGAGTTATTCAAGGATTGTGTTATCGATACCCTATACCATTCAGGGAAAGCCAAAACAGTGACAGATACTCTTAGTCGTGGGTCTATGGGTAGTCTGTCAAATGGGCAGCCAGGTAGACAGGACGTGGTCCGTGAGATTCGTTAGTTAACGAGCCGGGGGGTTCGATTATTTGTTTCCAAGGTTAATGAAGTTTAGATCCGAGAGGTTGCAGAGTCTTCCATCGTTGAGGAAGTAAAGAGGCGACAGTATGAGGATCCAGTTATGACACGGTATCGAGATACGGCTCTCCGAGAAGAGAAAAGCATGTTTGAGTAGCACCGGATGAGGTGCTGTGAGATGAGGATAGATTGTGTGTACCCGGTGCTGCATGACTAGTCATCAGGTTTTAGGGGAGGCATACAGTGCTTATTGTTCAAATTGTTCGGGGTGGTTGACATCTCTCGACCAACTTCTGAAATGTTGCGGGTTATATCTTTGGTCCTCAACATCATAGGTCCTCAATATCGCATTCACTGCTTCAGAACTTATGTGCACATATCACCCTTTAACAAAGCATCTCCCATCCTCTTGCTCGGGATAATTCGCATCGAATTCCCTCACAAGGCTAGTGTTCTGAAGTGGAATCCTTTCTGGATTTGTGAACCTTCTCCAACCATTCGCCTCAATCATAGCCCTGATGGACTCGTAGTCATCATCATCATCAAATGACGTGGTCTGGTAGTCCATGCCTCTTTCCGGTATCAATGCTCTAGTGTTTATTTTGTTATATCGATCTTACTCATGTTTGTTGGTAAATCGAGTAACATCATATTCTGGAGCTGATGAAGATGGGGAGGCTCTGGCGGTTCATTTTCTAGAGGTCATTTTGAGGGATGTTGGAAAATTTCCGCAGCGTTTCCTTCATTTCCTTGGGGTTTCCCAACAACTCTCACTCCACACAACAACAATAACCAAACAAAATCAATTTCACACAGCAATAACCAAATAAAATCAGACCACAACAGCAATAACCCACGAATCAACTCTACACAGCACCCAAAAAAAACACAACCAACACAGCATACAAAAACTCGCAGCACACACCCACAACTACATAACACCCTACCAACACATCCCGTACAACCCCCGAACTTGAAATCTACTCTCCCTACTAGCCTTTAAATTGCAAGAACAATGATGAATATTACCTTTTTGAAGAGTTGTTACTCACCAATTTCTTGACCCAAATGAAAGGAGTGATGATGGTGTAAGATGAGAGGGTTTTTAATGGGGTGGTGTGTAGGGATTGTTGGAAGACATTGGGGAAGTTTGTGGGTATTTTTGTGTGAGGGAGAGAGGATTTTCAGAACTTTTAGAGAGAGGAAGCGTTTGTGTTTGTATGGAAAGGAATTGGGGGTGTAGGGCTTTTTAATTCTGAAATCCCGTATCGGCACCACAGTCCTGCATGACGGCACCGCAGTGCCTAAAGTATTGTGGCCCCTCTGAACATTCAGCACCGCGGTGTCGACCCAATTTTTCGATTTCTGCCCTTTTCTTCCTGCTCATTCCGACTCCCGCACCTGTCATCACATCACAACAAAAAAATACTACAAGTGAGACTGTTCAATTGAAAATAAAATAATTAAAACAATAATTACAATAACATAAGTAAAATAATGGGTTGCCTTCCAACAAGCGTTGTCTTTAACGTCTTTTAGCCGGACGCAGTTCACTTACTAGATCAAGGGGGTAGAGTGTCCCCTCCACATAACCATCTCAGCACCAATCGCTTCCTCTTCCTCCTCTTTTTTTTCACAATGTTATTTTCAGAAGCATTTACCATCTCAACATCTTTCACTATTTCCTTGACCTTACTCACAGGTTCTATGATTTACTTTAGTGGTATCCCACGAGCATCAGTACTCGTGTCTCAGGCACAACCTTGTCAACTATCCCAATAGCATAACATCTCTCATTGACTTGTGGTTCAGTGGGTAGTCTGAAAACTTTGAAGGTCATCTCTGGCTCAGGTGGTGGCTGGAACACTTTGAATGTCATTTCTTCATCTTGAACTCTGAGCTTCAACTCCCTCTTCTCAACATCAATAAGTGCCCTCCCTGTGGCTAAAAATGGTCTCCCAAGAATGATGGACATATTTTCATCTTCCTCCATATTAAGAATGAGGAAATCAGCAGGAAAGATAAATTTGCCACTTTCACTAACACATCTTCAATTATACCTCTGGGATGTACGACTGAGCGATCAACTAGCTGCAAGTTGACTGTAGTTGGCTTCGCTTCCCCCAGTCTAAGTCTTTTAAACACAGAGAGGGGCATCAAGTTGATACTGGCCCCTAAGTCACACAAGCGCCCTTACATGTAACCTTACCTATAGTGCAAGGTAAAGTGAAACTCTCTGGATCTTTCAGCTTATGGGGCAATTTATTCTACAAGATAGCACTGCACTCCTCTGTCAGCGCTATTGTCTCATAGTCTGCCAGCTTTCTCTTTTTAAACAGGATGTCTTTCATGAATTTTACATAAGCTGACATTTGCTCTAAAGCTTCAATGAACGGGAGATTGATATAAAGCTTTTTGAAGATCTCTAAAAACTTGGAAAACTCCTTGTATAAGGACTTCTTCCGCAGTCTGTGAGAATAAGGGATTCTGTCTACATATTACCTCACGACTGCCGGTGGAGTCTCCTCTATAATAGGGCGGTCCTCAGTAACCCCCTCATTTTCTACCTCAGCTGTCTTCTCCACCACTGGTTGGGATCCAATCTGCTCTAACTGTTTCCCACTTCTCAAACTGACTGCTTGGTATTAATCTCCTGGATTCATCACTGTATTACTGGGGAGTGCCCCCTGAGGTTTGTCATTCAACTTCTCTGCCAACTGCCCCATCTGAGTTTCCAAGTTCCTAATAGAGGATCTCGTTTCTGTCATGAACTGGGTCTGAGAGTCGGTCATTTGTGCTTGGGAGTTGGCCAAGGTTGAAAGTGAGGACTTAATTTCTGCCATGAATGACCTTGTCTCTGTTATGAATTGTGCTTGGGAATTTCCAGGGTTAACAGTGTTGTTTTCAACTCATCTGACTTGTCGTGTGGGGCTGGTGGGCTAAACTGCAGTGAGGAAGATGCTTGAGTCAAGGGTTGTTGTAGATTACTCTGTTGATACTGCCCCTAAAACTGGGGCTGCTGCACTTGATCATTCCTCCATGAAAAATCTAGGTGATTTTCCTCCCCTGGTTATATGTGTTAGAGTGTGCATTGTTGTATAGCCTTTGAAAATTTCCCACAGCCTGACATTGAGCCTGCTCTATTGGGATGTGGTTGGACATCTATCGAAGGTGTGTGGATCCCCACAAATCTCACAAACTGCTTGCATCTGGATCGCCTTTACGGACATGGTATTCTGCTGGAGCTGCTTAGTCAAGAGAGCGACTTGTGCTTTCAGTGCAGCGATGTCATCTAGCTCATGAGCCACAACTGCTTTTTTGCCACCTATTCCTCTATCATCTGGCAAGTGATTGTTCGTGGCTATGTCTTCCAACAAGTCATGGTCTTCATGTGTTGTTCTCTTCATGAAAGTGCCACCAGCAGCTGCATCAATTATTGTTTTAGTAGCCCCACTCAGACCATTATAGAAGATGTGCACCAAGTTTCACTGCTCAAGGCCATGATGTGGAAACTTCCCCTGCAAATCCTTGAATCTCTCCCAAGCATCATACAATGACTCTCCATTCATTTGATAGAAATTGTTCAATTCTCCCCTCAGCCTTGCTGCCTTCTCTGGTGGAAAGAATTTTTCAAGGAATTTGTGGGCTAGGTCTTGCCATGTGAAGACGGAGTCTGTTGACAGGGAGTTCAACCAAACCTTTTCTCTATCCCTGAGTGAAAATGGGAAGAGCCTCAACCGAATGACATCATCAGTAACGCCAATGTATTTGAATGTGGCACAAAGCTCCAGGAAATTCGCAATGTGCATATGTGACTCTTCAGATGGCAACCCTCCAAACTGGACTGTGTTCTGCACCATACCCAGAATAGCAGGTTTGATCTCAAAGTTGTTGGCTCCTATTACTGGGAGCCTTATGCAAGTCTGCACCCCTGTAACTGTAGGCAATACATAATCCCTCAAGTTACTTTCTGCAGGGACTTGTCTTAAGACAGGCGGTAACTCGCCATCCGTCAAATTATTATTTTGCTGATTTTCTATTGTCAAAGGATCAACAATTTATTTGTCTCTCCTGCAAGTGATAAAAAACAAGCAAACAGATCACGGCAAAATGTTCTAAAATAAAAAGACAAAAATAAAAACCAAGTTAGAAATTAGGATAGATAATTCGATATTGATTATACGTCAGTCCCCGGCAACGACGCCAAAAGCTTGTTGGTTCAATTTTACCAATGTTCACGCAAGTGCACGTATCGTTCACAAGTAATATAGTCTGTAAGACCGAATATCGTCCGCAGAGACTGGTTATCAAGTACCGAACTTCTAAACTTTGGTTTCTATTTGGCAATCGGTAAATTGTTTGGTTTTATAACTAAGAACTATAATTAAAGCAAAGTGCAGGAATTTAAACTGAGGTTGATAATACTATGGGTTTATAACAGTTATGAAGGGAATAGGGCTTTCGATCTCCTCAACTATCCACTATTTCACTTGTTAATGCAATGTTAATGGGTCTTCTTCTTATTAAGATAACAGGTTAACTAGTATGTCATCATATTCCGGTTAGGATATACGAGAGCTCAATCTTGTGCAGAAACCTTCTATATTTCTATGATATATTTTAACACACAAGAGGATTAAGAACAATAACCTTAAACACTACACAAGTATCGGGGTACTTTCGTCCACGATTTTAACCTATGTCTAAACAATTACAGCTTATTCAAATCTCTCCTCTCGGTTCTTGATTCGAAATCATAAAAGTAATGATAATTAGTAGCTAATTATTTATCAAGCAATCAAAGCAATATTGAATAGATCTTAATAAAGTTGAAGAAGAAATCAATTAACTAATGCATTAACTATATAAAAGAGCTTCAAGAAGATTCGGCGGAAACCCTACTAAAGTAATTAGCTCTTAAACATTGTCATGTTAAGAACTAAATTACAATTCAACATAACTGAAATAAACTAAGGGAAAAGAAAAGAAATACTGTGAACTTTAGTCTCCAATTGTGGCTTCAAATTTGCCCTGAGTTGTGTTCTTTGATAGAATGTCCAACCTCCCTCATTAAACTAATCCCTAGGGCTTAAGTATGTTGCAAATTTCGTGCCCTATGGACCCTTCTGCCCTTGGCCAATTCTAACTCGGATCTGAAAATTCGCGCCTCGGCACCGCGGTCCTGCAGAGTGGCACCGCGGTGCCGAAAGTCCTGCAGCCTGGCAGTAGATATGGCACCGCTGTTCTGTCTGAATGGCACCCCCGTGCCAAAAGTTCTGCGGTCTCGATCTTCGAACCGGTTACGCTTTGCGCATCAGCGCTTTGCTTTGCCTTCGTCCGAATTATCAATTTCCAACCTTTTTCTGCCTCGGGACCTCCTTTTATGCCCACTTTTGCTCCTTTTTGTCATTTGGAATTTTTGAACCGCTGTGACTCAAAAGAAAGCAAAAGGACCCTAATACTATACTAAACACAACAAAAACAAGTAAAATACTAACTAAAAATGACTCAAAAAGCGTATACAAAATACGCCTAACAGAGATGCAAGAATTACTAGACGAAGGCTCTGTCCGAGAGAACCTTAGTCCATGTGCGGCACTCGCCTTGTTGGCGTCAAAGAAAAATGGAACTTGGCACACATGTATTAATAGTCGAGCAGTCATAACATTATCATGGAGTGCAAGTTTCTAATGCTGGGATTGAAAGATCTTTTTGATGAATTGAGTGGGGCCAAGTTGTTCTCCAATATAGATTCAAGGAGTGGTTGTCATCTAGTGAGAGTCTGAGAGGGAGTTGAACGGAAGATGGATTTCAAGATTAAGTGTGGATGGTACGAATGGCTTATGGTGTCACTTGGATTGTGTAACGCTCCAAGATATTCCATGAGGTTCATGCACGAGGTACTACAACCATTCATGGTATACATAGCCTCATCCGAGGACATTCATATGAATCCGTCCAAGGTGGAAACTATCCGGAGTTGGCCCAAACCTATGAATGTAAGTGAGGTAAAAGGTTTCCATGATTTGACTTCTTTTTCTTATCGCTTCATTCGATATTGTTGTACCCTTGATACCCTATTCCAAACTTTGAAGAACTACTTGAAATGTTATGTGATGATAGAATTGTTACCGTATTAATTCAAGACATGGGACCCGTTGCTTTATCTAGTGAAATACTGGGTGGTACACGACTCGATTATTCTACTTACGGCAAGGAACTTGAGATGGTAGAACCCTTGGAACAATGGGAACACTACTTAGGGCCGAAACCCTTTGTCTTGTATGCAGATCCTTTGTACAAGGAATAACTTCCGGACGGATATCGAAGTTCAACATTTCATGTTGGAGACTTGTCAATGTACTTAGACGATGAGAATTTAAGGGCAAATGCTTTTAAAGAATGGGAGAGTGATGAAAGAAAGGCCACGAACTTAAGCTCCCAACATGAGCCGAGAGGTGACTTGCACGGAGTGCCAAAGATTGTCGTATGTCATATGGTGATATGCTTAATTTGGAATGAAATATGGAGTGGAGTTGAAGATTCGACGTGAAGATCCAAAAGGGGACATGTTTATTTTCGGCTTATGCATCATATAAAGATTTCAAATGGATGTAAAAAGTATTTTCTAAATGGTTTCACAATTGAAGAAGTTTTTGTAAAACAACCTCCTGGTTTGAAAATAAAAAATATCCATATCATATTCTCAAATTAATTAAAATATTTTTATTGACTTAAGCAACCACCACGAGCATGGCATGAAAGACTATGATCATTTCTAGTCAATCAGGATTTTTCATGAGGTAATATTGACACTACATTGTTTATTACTATCTCCATTTTAAAATATTTATCTGATTTTGACTTGGTACAAAGTTTAAGAAAGTAGAAAAGACTTTTGAATCTTGTAATATTAAATTATAGATATGTACAACGTACCAAAGTGACCTTTAATTTTCTCATTGTCAGCAAATAGCGATGTTGTTATTGTAGATCAATGGAGAATGTAATATTTTCTCATGACATGATTTACAGAAAATTCTTGTGAGGTAATTGTACTTATAAGCCGAGCAGTACATTTAAGGATTATGCAAAAATCTCAAAAGATAATGGAAGGCTAATTAGTTGATTTTCTTCATATCCGTTAAAAGTGAAACAATCACGGTACATTAAAGAGACTTTAATTTAAGAATAATATTAATTAACTTTTAAGTATGTATTTATTGCTAGAAATTGCAGCAACTCCAAATGCCAAGGAAGAGGTGCAAACGTACATATATACAACTGTTGGGTTCCGGAGTAATACTATGGAATAATTAAAAATAAATCGAAAGTAAAATAGCTTGTATGCTGAAACAGTTTGCAAATGTCGTCCCACACAAGTGACAACACTTAGATAAACACAGAAAAACCTTTGAAGAGTAAAATGTAGTGGAAATAATAAAGAACACAAAGGTTTATATTTACATAGGTTATATATTAATATAACCTATGACGGTCAATGACCGAAAGTATTATGTGTATATATATATACAATTGAATATATTCATTCTTTTACAATATTACAAGATAATACAAAAGGAATAAAAAAAAATTAAGTAGCAGATGACTTATGCCTGAAAAATCTACCTAAATAGACATCGACAACATCTCATTACAATTTCTTCAATAAAAAACAAATCTAGAATCTAAGCAGCAACTGTAATGTTGGACAGAATATTGTCGACACGCTCAGACAACACTTGTGATCCAGTTTTCTGATCGTTATATCGGAGAGCTCTCTTGATATTTTCTTTTGATTTTTCTGGGTATCGATTTCTTAATGTAGCATATCTATTTATAGTAGAGAGTCTTCCTTGAAATGCTCAATGAATCGTTGTAGAGGTTTAGAGAAAAGTGGGCAGCTTGATAGAATTTGTTGGAGAAGAATGTGGAGCAAGATCCTCTAACTTCTTGGACTTGTTCCCCAAGTCTAGCAACGACTTGGACTTGGTCTTCCCACGTTTTTAATCATCTCCAAAACTCCTTGTCAGGTCACTTTACCATCGTGGTAAAAATCCCACGAGGTCAGCTTCAGTCCGTGAAGTAAGGCAAAACTGTTATCAGAATGTTGGTCCGAATGTCATGACATTTGTTCCAACATTTTCTGATTTTAACTTAGTACTGAAAATGATATGTTGGGCAAAATGTCATAACATCAAACCCAACATTAACATTCTCTCCCTTTTTGTCTTTCTTCACAAAATGAATCTTTTCAGTGCGAGTAACCTAAGGCAATGGCATGACTACACGACTGTTCCCCCTCAACCTATAATGGCATACAAAAACATATATATCTGTGTATACCATAATATATAATTAAAGACAATGTTAGTACAAACATAGATATACACACATCAAATAGGATCAGGAATACTTAAAACATTAGACATTCACAGCATCATCTACAGAACAAAAATATTGTTAGAATATCCTTACATCTCAAAGATTAAAATAGTAACCATGAAATTGTCTTATAAAACCCAATTCATAAGTAACCAAAATAAATCATTCACCAACACAGCAACATATCATCAATAACAACCCAACATTCACAACCAGCAATCTTCTCTGCAAGTCTAGCACACGTAGTAGCTTTCAGTCATTTTCTACTTTACTCGACTTCAACATTGCATCCTCTCCCTGCATCAGTACCAGGTCCACGAGCAGCAGCAGCATTGCTAGTCTCTGCCTCCCTCTGCACAGAATCATCTCTCCCTTTTTGGGAAGAAAGCAACAATAAGAGATGAACCCTGGCTGTAACTAGTGCATTTCTAGCATGATCAATCTCAATAATTTGTGAGTTGATCTTGGCAATTTATTCCACTAGCCAGTTTATTGACAGCTCAGACTGTCGAGAACCAATGTTGTTCTGAATGTTGGAAACATTCTTGTCAACATTCTCACACTGTGCTTCTTTTCTCCAAGGGATATCAATTACTCTATCTTTGCTCTTCAAGATTTCTTTGTTCACTGCGTATGTCTCTGGTTGTTTCCCTAATTTCTCATCACTTAAAGGCTCAAAGCCCTGGTTAATTAAGATTTTATAAATCCGTGAGGGATAGGGTAGTACCAAAGTTGATTCTTTCTCAGCAAGATTGGTAACTTGATAGAATATTACATTTTCCAAATCAACTCTTAATCATTTACCAATCTTGTATAACAGTGAAACTTGTTCAGCAGTGACTATTGACTCATTTAAAGAACTGAGCCAATTGTGAATATCAATCTTGTGTAAGGTGGAGAACAATGTTGTCAGCTTTGAGACAGGGCACCTAGATGTCCACTTCTTGAGTATACCTCCTGTGAGGTATTCTATCATAACATCCTTATCTGTCACTCCACTTTCTGTTTCTTTTACATTCTCCTCATTAAGACCCAAGCATTGATTAATGATTGAAGGGGTGAAACGATAGACTTTTTTATAAAGGTAAATCTTACCATATTTCTTAGAAGAGGTGTCCTCTATAGAAGAGTACAAGTTTGCATAAAACAGTCTCACCACCTTATCAACATAAGGTTGTTTACCAGTGACAGAACCTATCAGTTGTTTGTCCTTAAGAAACTCAACTACACCGTGCTCAGCACAAGCAGCAACATCTAATTCTTTTTTTAGCCTAATCACCCTATTTCTAAAATTATCCCAATTATCATGCTTTGCTTTAAGATAAAATTTGTTAGAAAATGCATCTACCTCACTGTCTGACTCAGACAGGCCTAGTCTCTTGGAATCTGAGCTATTGGAGAAAATAAGTGAACCTATTTATGCAAAAGTCGACTGACGTGTTGCCGGAGATGTTGTGACATCTGGGGCGACATCTATATCAGCATGTGGTCTGGTTCCGTGAGCCATTCTATTGCGATAGAATTTCTTCAGTGGTGTGTCATCAGGAATGTCTTCTTCTTCAGAAGACTTTTGAGAGTCAGAAACAAGGGGCTCGGTATGAGACTGAGAGACTTGTGGTTCATCTTGCTCTTCGACAACAGTGGTCTCTTCTACATTATCTTCAGAGGAGTAATTGAAATCTGAGTCTTCAGTGTCGCTGCTTGAGCAAGCAGGGACTTGTGTCTCGAACCTTGATTTCTTTACTGCATGCTGAGGATTTCTTTCATAGATTTTACTCGACCTCTTTGTTGGAAATATATATGTGTTGTCCCTCTTTCCTAACATCGAAACATCAGGGGTTGCATCTATGTCGATGGGATTGTTATCATCCCCTGGATAGCTGATTTCAAGTGGTTCCTGAAATGCACTAAGCACAATGTTTGTGCAAATAGGAGGGCTGGTACTCATGGGAGTGTTTTCGGAAATGGTTGACATTGGGCTTGTATCCATTAGAGAGTAAGGTGAAGAAGGTTGTAAGAATTTAGGGTTTGGAGTGGTTTTGGAAGATGAATGGATTGAGGGTTACATCGGTTGTATAGACCGAGATGATATGATCTTTCCCCTTTTTAAAAAGAAAATTCGGAAAAGACAAAAGACAAGATGAATAACAAATGAAGTAAAATTTACACACTTGGAAAAATATCACATTTCTTGATTTTGAGAGTTTGTATATTCCAATACTTGTTCCTAAAATTTAGAGACAGATATCAAGATTTGATCTTAGCAAAAAAAAAATTAAAATCAACGGCACACAAATAGGAAAAAAAATAACTGAATTTTCAAAAATGAGTTACAAACAGTATCCCAACAAATATCATTATCTGAGAATGTTGGCAATATTTTGGACAACACAAGTATTATGATCCCACAAGAACTTTTTCACTTTGGCAACAAATCAAGACACCTTTTATATATGTTTTTATAAGTTTAACCACCGGCGATTCTGCTATTTGCTGGAATAATCTAGGACAAATGTAATATTTTCCCATTGTCCTTGATCTAATCATAAAACACATACGAAATTTATTTTCATGTAAAAAAATAAGAATACTTATTTAGTATCCTCATAATTTTTTTGTTTAAACACTTGATACTCCTATAGTATAGGAAAGGTATCATTTTCAAGGGCTTTGCCCATATTACACAGTTGCCAGTAATTTGAAATATTTTGCCTTATTTTGATACTCTCTTTTTATGATAATTATCATCGCATGGAACGATATCACATTAGACTTCATGTTCTTATTTGAGGAACATACTTGTGTGAATAAAAATCAGCCATTATACAGTAACGAGAATCAGATTATGATATTACAAAGGTAAATGTCATCCAAAATGTTAGAGACATTTCAGCAACATTCACCCAACATGTTCCTTTTCAGAGATTACAGATGTCACGACCCGACCCCGGGCCGTGACTGGTTCCCTACCTGGGCACCCCTCTCAGACATACATCATAGAATAGCAGCGGAACATACACAACACATAAACATGTTTAGGCAATAAATATCACAGGCTAGCCGATAAGGCTGCCTTCCATAAAATATACATAACCAAAGTAAGACAGTACAAGTTTGATCTTACAGCCCAAACCACAAATGTGACTACAGACCTCTAGGATAAACAACAGTGGCGGGACAGGGCCCCGCCATACCCCTGAATGTACATAATATCTACAACATCAGGGAAAACCGTACCAAAAAGGAATAAGCCTCCGGAGAAATTGAGCTTATGACACCTGATCAGTGATCCTAAGAATGAGGATCCACCACCTGCTTACCCCTACCTGCGGCATGAACGCAGCCCCCGAGGAAAGGGGGTCAGTACACAATATGTACCAAGTATGTAAAACTGGAAAAATACTGTAATTTAATCATAAGTCTAAATAAAGCTGGAGTCATATATGGTAATCAAATTACAGTTCACTGTGCCTTACTAACAATGAGAGTAAATAAGAGCATACTTACAACATAAAATAGAAGGCTCACGATCAAAGCAGGACCATCCGTCCGCAATATCATTAAGCAATCCTACTCCTGGGACTATTTCACCCGCATGGGTCGTGTGAACCCGCATGAGGTATTCCTCGCATCATGGGTAGCAAATCCATGGAATGGTATAATGTCTTGGGGGTTTACCCCACAATCATACTCAGAAGGTGGTATAACGTCTTGGGGATTTACCCCTCATTTATACTCTTACCCTAAAGAAGGTGGTATAACGTCTTGGGGATTTACCCCTTATTTATACTCTTACCCTGGAGAAGGTGGTATAACGTCTTGGGGATTTACCCCTCATTTATACTCTTACCCTGGAGAAGGTGGTATAACGTCTTGGGGATTTACCCCTCATGTATACTCTTACCCTAGCTCAACCAACCATCATACACAACATAAATAAGTTAAGAAAGCCCTTAACTTCTTATTAGTCTTGTTCATATACCCTCTCATTTTAGTTTACTTAAGTCACTAACATGTCTTAATAAAAGAAATCCGGGAATTTAACCCAAAGTACTACATACTTCTACTCTTTTTAAAAATGACTCCTTTTTATATAAAACTTTAGGCAATTGATGCCTTAAAATCAATTTGCCTTTCATAAATCAAGTCATTTGTCCTTACTTATCTTACTTTGAGTAAATCTCTCCTTTTAACTTTCCATAAAGCTAATATAACCAACTTCCCATAAAGTTGTTATATTAACCTTATACCTTAGTCAATTACATTTTCCTATATCCAAGGGACTTATGCTTTTAAAACGAAACAAGTATCATATACGTAAAACAAGTAAAAGATATCAAATCTTGTACGTCTACCGTACTATATAGGTACAACTACTCATGCTCAAGAGATAGGAAAATTCCACATACCTCTTCGGGTCAATCCACTCGCAAGTCCAATATACCACGCGTAGTATGTCAACCTATAATGACCATAATACGTACATTAGCCTCTATCTTCAACGTAGAACATTCTAATTGAAAAGTCTCTTATTCCTACGGAAAATTGGACATCACTTCCTTTGTTTCTACATACTTTGCCACTTTTTTTCAAGGCCGAATTCAATAACCAAACACGCCACCTTTAAGGCTCAACAATCCAATCAACACAAAGGGGATTACACGCCTAACTTGGACGTGTAAAATTCTGCCCCACAATACATAACAACTAATACAAACTACAAGGTCCAATTCGGCAACTTTGAGGTATAACAACATAAATTCTTATCCAATTCCTTTTTAATCCAAATTCTTATCCAATTCCTTTTTAATCCAAATTCTTATCCAATTTCCACATGCAATTATCTAAAAGCAATATTGACAACTACAAGTCCTTTCTTCCACACATGCAACACAATTTTACTAGCAAAAGAGAAAGGATTGTTACCTTAGAGTTTACCCAAATTAGTCCAACAAATTTTTACTTGTCTTCTTTCCACAATCACCTCCACAAACCTCCTACAATCTTGTCAACATGTTTCCTTCTTGCCACATTTTCTGAAATTTCTCTAGGCTTTGGTTTCTTCTTGAATTTCTAGAGAGAAGGGAGAGAGATTTTAGAGAGAAGGAAGAACTTTTTAGAGAGAAGGAGCTTTGAAGAATGACCAAGTCTTCCAGACTTGGTCAATAAATAGGACATGCACAAAATCAGATGGGGGGGACACTTGTCACCCACCCATGGCCTCTTTTTTTTTAAAAACGATTCGATTTTCCCAGATTCGCAGAACTCGCCGCGGCCCCTCGGCCTGGCCACGGCACAAACCTCTGCAACCCTTCAGAACTTCCGGTGCCGCGGCCCTGCCTTCCGGCGCCGCGGCGCTGCAACTTCAGCGATTTTCAGACTATCCGGCGCCACGGCCCTGCATCCGGCGCCGCGGCGCTGTGGCCCCTGACCGATGTTGTTTTTCTGCTCGACTGCGCACTGAACTTGTAACTTTCATAACTTCCTACTCCGATGTCCTAACGACGAACGGTTGGTTGCGTTGGAAACTAGACTCAACGAACTACGTACTAGGACTTTGAAAAACCTAGGAACTCTCAATGTAACGGGACATAAACCGCCTCAAAGTTGACTAACAACCCGTCCGAAACATTCCGTCAACCCATCATTCTAAAGTTTAAGTCTTAATTCCTTTCGTACGTTCTCAAAAGCATGACCTGAACTACGGGGTGTAACAACAGAGACCAAGATAACTTTTCAAATTGGAAAATCTCTCATGATCTAAAACTTTTGTAAAAATATCAGCTAGTTGATGAAGTCATGAAGAGTGTCAACATGATCAATTTGGACTAGCTATTTTTCTACCAAATTTCTTAAAAATGATGCCTAATATGTATGTGTTTTGTACGAGAGTACTGAACTGGATTTTTTGAAATATTTATAGCACTCAAATTATCACAATACAAAACTAAGATATTACTTGAACAACCATAGTCGTCTAACATGTTCCTTAACCATATTACTTGAGAACAATAACTCACAGCTGCTACATATTCAGATTCAGCTGTTGAAAGTGAGACACGGTTTTGTTTACGACTATACCAAAAAACTAGATTATTGCCAAGGTAAAAACATCATCCACTCGTACTCTTCCTGTCATCCACATCACTAGCCCAATCAGAGTCACTATATCCTATTAAATTAGGATTAGTGTCTTTGAAATACCAAATTCTCAACTCACATGTGTCGGCAACATATCTAAGGACACGTTTTACGGCATTTAAGTGAGAGACTTTTGGGCAGGCTTGGAATCGAGCACATACACAAACACTAAACATTAGATCAGGACGACTAGCAGTGAGATACAAGATACTACCTATCATAGATCAATATAATGTTGGGTCAACATTTTCGCCAACATCGTCTTTGCATATCTTCTGTGTTGCTCCCATTGGAGTTATCATTTATTTAGCATTTTCCAATCCAAACTTCTTAACTAAATTTTTGGCATACTTACTCTGGGAGATGAAGATTCCATCTTCATTTTGTTTTATCTGCAAGCCTAATAAAAAAGTTAGTTCCCCATCATGCTCATCTCAAATGTTGAGGACATAGCTTCGAAAAATGTCTCAAGGTAGGACTGTGAAGTCGAACAAAAAACGATGTCATCTACATAGATTTGAGCAATGACTATATCTACTTCGTGATATTTTATAAATAAAGTACAATCAGATTCACCACGTTTAAAACCAAATTCAAGAAGAACTGAGTTAAACGACCAGACTATGCCTTTTTGAGCTTGTATACAAATTGTGGATGGTGAGGATCTTCAAATTCTTTATGGTGTTTAACATAGACTTATTTATCAAGATATTCATTCAAGAAAACACCTTTTACATCCATCTGATTGAGAGTTATCTTCAGACAGCAAGCAACAACAAGTAACAATCTAATTGACTCAATTCTGGAAACAGGAGCAATGGTTTCATCATAGTCAATTTATTTGACCTGCGTGTATCCTTGAGCAACTAGGCAAGCTTTTTTTCACACAACAGTTCCATATTCATCTGTCTTGTTTTTAAATATCCATTTAGTTCCAATTACATTGGTATTATTTGGGCGTGGAACTAAATCCCAGACTTCATTTCTTGTTAAATGTTCAAGTTCTTTTTGCATAGCTTGAATCAAACAATTATCTTTGAGTGCTTCTGAAATATTTTTTGGTTCTAATGTAGACACATAACAAGAATGATTTACTGTTACACCCCGTAATTCCAGAGCAATGAAATGAGAACGCAAGTTAGGATATAAGATTTGAACATTGGAAGGAAAGTATATTTACATTTTCTATATGGAATAATTTTGGATGCAACAAATGCGACAACGAGAAGTAATACTAGTAGTTGAATTTTTTCCAATAGAATTATGGACTTAGTGTTGAATTATTAAGTCTTGGTATTATGTAGTATAAGGCCATCGAAAATATTGAGAAAATGGCTAAGTGTGGGAGATATTTTGTGAAGGGAAAGCAAGACTTCTTTGCCTTAGTTCACAAATATCTTCATCCTTCAAACCCTTATCTCTCCATTCTCCTTCAAGTTTCGAAATTTCATAGCCAAAGTGAAGAACAAGATCAAACTTATTTACCAAGATTAAGCACCTTAACTAAGTTCTAAGCCAAGTTAACATTACAAAATAGTGGGTCACGGTACATGGCAAGAAAACTGTCTTGAAACCTTAAGCTTGTTTATGAACTTTTTGGAAGAAAAACATGAAAGCAAGATGGTTACAAGCTTGTAGAGGATACGTGTGTGTGATTGTAACTTGAAGAAGTGGTGCAAAAAGTGAAGCAGGACTGAGAACCTTAGGAACTGTTTTGTGATAAAACTAAGGTAATATTTCTTCTTCCTCTTGAAGTAATTAGAAGTTACATGATGTTATAGTTAAGAGATGAACTTGTGTTAAGAGAAATGGAGAATAAGAAATGCATGTCACAGTTTTGGCAAGTTAGCCGATTGTGGACTGTTTTTAGTACATTGGATTCGTTAGTTATTGTTGTAGTTATCATCACTTATTGCATATTAAAATGAAGGAATCTTGTTATTGAAAGTTGATATGGTTTATATAAAAGTGTTGAAATATAATTGGATTTTAAGGAGTTGTGGAAAGGGCTTTGGTTTTGGTTGTTGGCCGAAAACTGCATGAAACTGTGGGACGTTGTTGTGCTGTTTTAGGGATTGGGAGGGCTGGGTAAGTTATATGTATATGATTCCATGGACATGTATCCATGATGCGGATATATATACCTATGACATATATGATTCTATGGATATGTATCCATAATGCGAGTATAGATACTGACGACCGTATATGATTCCATGGACATGTATCCATGATGCGGGTATAGATACATATGTCAGTATATGATTATATGGACAAACATTCATGATTTTGATATGACTCTCACTTTTTAAAAAGGCACAATTGACTCTCTATTTTTACAAGGTACAGTTGGCTCTTATTTTCTATGGCACGGTTGGATCTGGTATTTGATTTTCATACTTGTCTCTGTCATCTTTTGGCCAGTTATGATCTTATTTATTGTACTTTATGTTTACATACTTAGTACATTGTTGTACTGACCCCCTTCTCCGGGAGGCTGCTTTCATGCCCGCAAGTGTAGGCACTCAGTTTGGTGATCCGCGTGCTTATGATCATTGCTCAGCTTTTGGGATAACTCCATTGTTTCGGAGCTTATCATTTTGGTACAGATCTTGATTATAGGCTTATGTATATTCAGGGGTACGGCGGGGCCTTGTCCGGTCATATTTCACCGTCATACTCTTAGAGGTCTGTAGTCATGTGTGGGTTGGACATATGTACAATTGTAGTTCGTTTGGATATTTCTATGTACAGTGGCGGCCTTGTCGGCTTGCCTGTTTTATTATACGAGTTTGTTATTACAGTTCAGGGGACATGATCCCTTTGTTATGTGATTATGAGTTTCATTAAGCTTCCGCGAGTTATATGTGATGTGTGGGTATAAGGGTGCCCAGGTAGGGCACCAGTCGCGGCCCTTCGGTTCGGGGCGTGACAAAAGTAGTATCAGAGCAGTTCGTCCTTGGAATGTCTACAGATCGTGTGCAGTAGAGTCTTGGTTATCGGTGTGTTGTGCACCACACCTATAAACATGAGGCTACAGTACATTTAAGATTGGTTTCTATTTTCCTTACTCTAAGATCGTGCGATAGAGCTATGTTGTTAGGATAGTCCCTCCCTAACAAGTTATTGTGGTTGCAGCTACGCCTTCAAAGAAAGTGATAGCGGCCCAGAAGTGAATATATGGACTCTGTATACAGGTTGGTAAGATTGTTGTATAGTGGGTGTGATGATGATGCACATCTATACGAACATATTTATTAGGGCCATGTGTGTGTTGCCTAAAATGATTATGGGTTATCAAGAGTTGGTTAAGCTTTAAAAATTGCTTGGAAAGTATGAAACAGTTTAATGAATCCACATCAAGGCATCATATGTGTGCTAATTTGGAATATTTAGGAGGTGATGAGTTGTCTGAGATTTAGGTGAACTCTTAAAAGATCATGTTAAATTGACTTAATGACATACCATGTTGTTAGATTAAGCTCTGTTATATGCTTAAGTGATATGCACGAATAATATGGGTATGGAGTAAATAGGTTTGTTATGGTTAAGACAACATGATTTTGAGATTTTGAGAAGCTATCTTACCCGTATAAGGGGAAAAATAATGTAAGCTTGGGGCATGGAATATTTGAGGATATTAGAATATTAGAAAATCGTTGAGACCTTAGATATACAAGGTCTTCTTGAGTAAATATTTTATGTGTGATCTTGGTTAAAGTACATAGTATACGTGAAGTATATTAGTTGTGATGATTCCTTGGTTTGAGTATAAACCACTTGTGTGGTTAAAAGTTGGAGATAATGTTGAAACTGGAAATAAGGGCTTTTGAAGGATTTTATGTTAAGAATCCTTTGGAGGTACTTGGAGTTGGTTTAGTGTGGCAGCCATGGCCACGACATTCCGAAGTGTCTCAAGTGGATGCGCAAAGTAAGAATAAGATGAGTATAAGTGGTATAGATGAAAAATAGAAGACATCATTGGAAGGTTTACTAGGTTATAAAGATCCACACGTTTTACAGTGACTCTTGCTGATTAGAATTCTAGAGGGAACTGCAATAGGACCTTATGAATGTGACTTTGTTTACAAAGAAAGTAAAATGTGCTAAGGACTAGGTGAAATAAGACAAAGAGCAGTGGTAAGTGAGGAACAGAGAACAATGCTAAAAGGGGAGATTATGAAAGAGAGATAAGCCATCTTCCTCGCGTAAAGGGCGATATTGCGTATTATTAAGAATTACATGTACCAAGGTTAGTAAGTTAAGGTATGCTATAGATATTAGACTGGTAAGGTCCTCAGCTTCGGCTACGTGGTACAACATATTACAATTCTACATAACCTCAGGATAACAATGGTTTGTTGGGGGTAATTGAGAACGACACTATGGAACAATCGAAGAAATGTTGTAAGAATATAGAAGTAGTTAATAAGTATGAATGGAACTGTATGATCGAGTATCAAGGTAGAAATATTTTTGTTTAATAATGAGTGAATGAAATTATAGCGATGCAGATTTCATAAGGTATGATTACTCCGGAAAAGTGTAAGGACCAATGGTAGAGGAGGGACAGTAAGAACACTTCGGCCAAATGTGACAAACCTCTGATGTTCAGGAAGGTAGTATGAGAAATACTTAAGATAAGAGACCCCCCAAGGCAACTTGAAATGGAAATGTAAAGGTAAGACGAATGAGCACTCGGTCGATGAGAGACCTAATAATGATAAGACAAGAAATCTTGACAAGCCATTAGATCATGTAACACCATTAATTGGATATAAATATATGAATCATCGGTTCCACAACATTTGTAGACATACCTTTCAGAAAGTGTGTAAACAGAAGTAACAATGAGTAAAGCTCGAGATTAGCACCTAAACAGTTGAAAAGAGGCCAATGACACCTATGGATATAAGTATAAGGTAGACATTAAAGATATATGTCAAGATATAATGACATTATAAAGCAGATAAATTGTCAGGCAAACACAGATGTCTATGAGCATTTTTGAACTGACCATAAGTTCGACGAGATAGGTAAAGTAATGGGTTTACAGCTTGATGAGATCAAGAAAATCTTTTTCTAAAACGCTATTAACAGAAAGTCTTGGCCATGAGGCAAGTGAATGAATTTGAATCTAAGTATAATGACCAAGTTTGGATATAGTAACGCCGAGGATTGGAATCAGAAGCAATGCTTGAGATTACGTATATATACCAGAATATTTTGGAATTATGAGGAGTACGCAAGTAAGAAAATGAGTGAACAAATGTCAAAAGAAATTAAGTTATTTATAATTACGAGTAATGAGAAGGTACAAAAAAAGGGATTCCTTTCAGACCATGAATGAAAATTAACTGTGATGATACACGCACTTTAGATTCAATGACATTGTTCATAAAGTGTTCACGTTTTGAGATACTACAAATATAAGAGTTTCCAGCACACCAGTTAGTAAACAAAACTAAGTTGACAATATGATCATTCACCCACAAACAGCTTGACTAAAGTAAAGACTAAGGAGAGAAGTTGACATGAGGGAACACATCGGTTAGTTAAGAGGGAATTCGATTGAAGGATTCAGATAGTGATAGCCCTATGGCTCAGAATACATCAGAGTCATCCCTCATACGGGAAGGAAAAAGAACGTCATGATAAATATCCCATTATGGAATAGATTGGGAAAGATGTCTAACAAAATAAAAACTGCAACCTTCGAGTATAATAGGAAAGGGACCCTCAGATGAAAGGTCAATTTGTGTATTCCGAATATAGCAGGATTACGACGGAGGTCCATGGTTCACAATATTTCATTTACCATGAATATACTAAGATGTATCATGCTCTCATAAGGTATGTATTGGTGGGATGACATGAAAAGGGACATAGCAGAGGTTGTTGATCAGTGCCTGAATTGTCAACAGGTTAAGATCGAGCATCAGAAGCCTAGTGTATTATTACAGGAGGTAGAGATCCCAACTTGAAAGTGGGAATTGATTAATATGGGTTATTGTGGTTAGGCTGACGAAATCAACCTATTTTCTCCCAGTCAGGACGACTTAGTTAACGGAGGACTATGCTAGGCTATACATCAGGGAGATAGTGAGACTGCATGGGGTTCCCACATCTATTATATTGAACAGAGGAGCTCAGTTTACATCTGACTTTTGGAGATCGTTCCAGAAGGGATTGGGGACACAGGCGAGTCTCAGCACAGCATTTCATCCTCAGACTGATGGGCAGGTAGAACGTACTATTCAGACACCAGAGGATATGTTGAGAGCCTATAATATTGACTTCAGAGGTAGTTGGGATGATCATTTACCATTCTTAGAGTTTGCGTATAACAACAGCTACCATTCTAGTATTCAGATGGCCCCATACGAGGCCTTATATGAGAGGAAGTGCAGGTAACCTATTGGTTGATTTGAGGTAAGCGGGACCAAGTTACTTGGCACAGACATGATTCAGCAAGTTGTGGATAAGGTGAAGCTTATCCAGGAGAGATTATTAGCAGCCCAGAGTCGACAGAAGTCGTATGCAGATAATCGACGTCGACACTTAGAGTTTCAGCTTGATGATTGGGTATTCTTGAAGGTATAACCCATGAAAGGTGTGATGAGGTTCGGTAAGAAAGAGAAGCTTAGGCCGAGATATATTGGACCTTATCAGATTATTCGCAGGGTAGGCAAGGTTGCCTATGAGTTGGATCTACCCTCTGATTTGGAAATGGTACATCTAGTTTTTCATGTGTCGATGTTGCGTAAGTGTATTGGTGATCCTTCTAGAGTCTTTCCAGTAGATGATGTCCAGGTGACAGAGGATTTATCTTATGAGGAGAGTCCCATAGCTATACTTGATCGCCAGGTTAGAAGGTTACGTACTAAGAATGTGGTTTCCGTCAAGGTATTGTGGCGGAACGATAATAGGGAAGAGATGACGTGAGAAGAAGAAGATGAGATGAAGAGGAAGTATCCTCACTTGTTTCTGATGCCTACAGGTAATTCCAATCCCTATGACTATTTTGATTGATGAATAAGACTATGTGTTATATTGTGGCCATGTGAGACATCTTTGTGTTTGCTGAGTATATGTTGATAGGTATAGTTAAAGGGGACTATGCCGAAATTGTTATAGCTTGAGACCTATTATGAACGTTTGGGACGAATGTTTCTTAGAAGGGAAGAATGTTACACCCCGTAATTCCAGGGCAATGAAATGAGAACGTAAGTTAGGATATAAGATTTGAACGTTGGAAGGAAAGTATATTTACATTTTCTATATGGAATAATTTTGGATGCAACAAATGTGACGACGAGAAGTAATACTAGTAGTTGAATTCTTTCTAATAGAATTATGGACTTAGTGTTGAATTATTAAGTCTTGGTATTATGTAGTATAAGGCCATCGAAAATATTGAGAAAATGGCTAAGTGTGGAAGATATTTTGTGAAGGGAAAGACAAGTGGACACGTGGGGTTCATGGGTCCCCCTCCACTTGTGCTACATATACAAATTATATATACAAAGGCTTGCAAGACATTTTTGCCTTAGTTCACAAATATCTTCATCCTTCAAACCCTTATCTCTCCTTTCTCCTTCAAGTTTCGAAATTTCATAGCCAAAGTGAAGAACAAGATCAAACTTATTTACCAAGATTAAGCACATTAACTAAGTTCTAAGCCAAGTTAACATTACAAAATAGTGGGTCATGGTACATGGCTAAGAAAACTGTCTTGAAACCCTAAGCTTGTTTATGAACTTTTTGGAAGAAAAATATGAAAGCAAGATGGTTACAAGCTTGTAGAGGATATGTGTGTGTGATTGTAACTTGAAGAAGTGGTGCAAAAAGTGAAGCAGGACCGAGAACCTTAGGGATTGTTTTGTGATAAAACTAAGGTAAGATTTCTTCTTCCTCTTGAAGTCCTTAGAATTTACATGATGTTATAGTTAAGAGATGAACTTGTGTTAAGAGAAATGGAGAATAAGAAATGCATATCACAGTTTTGGCAAGTTGGCCGATTGTGGACTGTTTTTAGTATATTGGATTCGTTGGTTATTGTTGTTGTTATCATCACTTATTGCATGTTAAAATGAAGGAATATTGTTATTGAAAGTTGATATGGTTTATATAAAAATGTTGAAATATGAATTGAATTTTAAGGAGTTGTGGAAAGGGCTTTGGTTTTGGTTGTTGGCCGAAAACTGCATGAAACTGTGAGACGTTGTTGTGCTATTTTAGGGACTGTTTTATGCGTGTATAATGCTGGAAATTTAGTATAAATTATGCATGATTAGTGTGGTAAATTGCTAACGTATGTCCTAAAGGAATAAGGGTATAAATGGTGTAGAAATGCTTCACATTTTACCCTCGTTGTGTTGGGATATGGACTGTTTTTATATGGATTAAGAGGTCGGATTAACATAAGAAGTAGATGTGTGAATCACCTTGGTTGCTGTTTTGGTTATGTCCTTAATTGGTACTTGATTATTGATGTTAATGGCCTTGTTTGTACGTTGTGGATGTATGTATAAATATGGAAAGTGCTGCCCAAATTTTTATATGAAAGGAGAGTCATTATTTGGTAACGTACACTAGTATTTATAAAGTTGATAGAAGTGTTATTGTTGTTATAGGTTGAAGTACCTATTTGAGACGTATTCTACTTATCGTGTTGGTATAGCCGATAAGGTATGTGAAACTATCCTTTCTTCTTTTGACATGATTTATATGAAGTGAGTGTACGGAGGACGTACATAGTTCATTTGGATCCAAATCCTTAATGAAAGATATGATAGTGCTTTGGTTTTTCTAAAATGAGTGCCTTGATTTTTCTAAAATGAAAGATATGATAGTGCCTTGGTTTTTCTAAAATGAAAGATATGATCGTGCCTTGGTTTTTCTAAAATGAAAGTCATTCTATTTATTCCTTTGAGAGTCAAAAGATGATTTGAAATTGCATATGGTTACTCATGATAATCTATTCGTGCTTGGTATGATGATTTCACATCGAGTCCCAAAATGGGTCGGGTACGGTATGTATATGATCACACCGAGTCCCTCACTAGAGGGTCGGGTACGTTATATTTATGATTCTATGGACATGCTATCCATGATGCGGGTATAGATACCCATGACACCGAGACCCTCACTAAAGGGCCGGTTATGTTCGTGCGCAGATTTATGACATTCACACCGAGTCCCTCACTAGAGGGTCGGGTACGTTATATGTATATGATTCCATGGACATGTATCCATGATGTGGGTATATATACCTATGACATATATGATTCCATGGACATGTATCTATGATGCGAGTATAGATACTCACGATAGTATATGATTCCATGGACATGTGTCCATGATGCGGGTATAGATACGTATGTCTGTATATGATTACATGGACAAACATTCATTATTTTGATATGACTCTCACTTTTTGAAAAGGAACAGTTCACTCTCTATTTTTACAAGGTACATTTGACTCTTATTTTATATGGCACGGTTGGATCTGGTATTTGATTTTCATACTTTTCACTGTCATCTTTTGGCCAGTTATGATCTTATTTACCGTATTTTATGTTTACATACTTAGTACATTATTGTACTGACCCCCTTCTCCGGGGGGTTGCGTTCATGCCCGCAAGTGTAGGTACTCAGTTTGGTGATCCGCGTGCTTAGGATCATTGCTCAGCTTTTGGAATAGCTCCATTGTTTCGGGGCTTATCATTTTGGTACAGATCTTGATTATAGGCTTATGTATATTCTGGGGTACGACGGGGCCTTGTCCCGTCATATTTCACTGTCATACTCTTAGATGTATGTAGTCATGTGTGGGTTGGACATATGTACAGTTTTAGTTCTTTTGGATATTTCTATGTACAGTGGCGGCCTTGTCGGCTTGCCTGTTTTATTATACGAGTTTGTTATTACAGTTCAGGGGATATTATCCCTTTGTTATGTGATTATGAGTTTTCGTAATCGTCCGCTGGTTATATGTGATGTGTGGGTATAAGGGTGCCCAGGTAGGGCACCAGTCGCGGTCCGTCGGTTCGGGGCGTGACATTTACCTTTTGATACATGGTAGACATGAACACATATCTGACCATATCTCTGTAGTTCATGGGTTCTTTCCTTCTTGTTCTTACACCTTAGAACACTTCTCCTATCACCTGACCTGTAGGATGGTTCTTCCTAATCCTGGATGAGGGGTCTCTTCGAATTTGATCTATCAATTCAGCATTTGGCTCCTCATCTGCACCTTTTGTGCTCTCGGGTTCAGATTCATATGTTGCTTCAGATGTGGTACATTTGGGGCAACATCTGGTTCTTCAGCATTCTTCTCATTCTCCACTAAAATTATAACATTATTTTCAGATATATTTCCTGTAAGGTCAGAAAAATCATCAAAAATAATGTTAACACATTCTTGTACAATTTTGGTCCAAAGATTGTACACACGATAAGCATGGCTATTTTGAGAATAACCGACGAAGACTCCTTTGTCACTTTTAGAGTCAAACTTTGCTAGATGGTCTCTATCATTTAAGATGTAACAAACACAACCAAATACATGAAAGTAACGCAAATTGAGTTTCTTTCTATTAATTAGCTCATAGGGTGTTATTTTTTTTCCAGTCCTTACATAGACTCTATTTGTGATGTGACTTGCAGTATTCAAGGCTTCATCCCAAAAATGTTGACATTTTCTTAGAACTAAGCATGACTCTAGCCATCACTTGTAGAGTTTGATTCGTCCTCTCTGCTACATCATTCTGCTGAGGAGTTTTGAGAGCAGAAAATTCATAGAAAATACCTTTTTTCTCACAAAATATTGAGAACAGATTATTCTCAAATTCTTTTCCATGATCGGACCTAATCCGAAAAATAGAAGAATGATACAAATTTATTATTCTAAAGTACAATATCTTGAACATGCCGAAAGTTTGAGATTTTTCCTTCAAAAAGAATATCCATGAATACATAAAAGATCATCTACAATCACATACGAGTACCTCATGCCTCCTGAATGTTATCCGTTATTCTGGGCAACATTATGGATGACACGGGGTTGCTTACCTTTTAGACAATCTTCATAACCCACTTTTTTATCTTTAGGACTTAGTTTAGGAATGTCTCTTACTGCCTCATAAGAAATTAACCTTTCTGAGTTACGGTAGTTGACATGCCCTAATTTTTATGCCACAAAGTTGTGTCATCAGTCCTAATATTATTGCAGATTTTTTGTTCTCCAACAAGATAGCAATTGTCGCATGTCCTTGTACCTACCATTACACATTTGTTAGCTTCATTTGTAACTGTACAAGCATACTTATTAAACTTTAACTCAAGATTGTCGTCACACAATTGACTTATACTAACTAAGTTAGCCATTATTCCGTCAACATGTAATACATTTTCCAAGGCAGGAACACCAGGAACATTTAAGGTTCTTTTTCCTATGATTTTACTTTTCCCGCCACCTCTATATTACGTTACCTCCACTGAGTGGCTCGTAGTTCTTTAGGCACTCCTTTGTCCCTGTTATGTGGCGTGAGCACCCACTGTCAAAGTACCAAGAGCCTAAAATGTTAGTCCTTAAAGCAGTTATAGCTACATTACATTTCACATTCATTTTGGGAATTCAAACACTCTTAGAGTATTTTTCCTTTCTGGACTGAGGAATGTTGCTTTGAGTGTTGTCCGAGATGTTGGACAATCGTCTTGACAACATTCTGCTCCTGGAATTCTGAAGTTTGTGACAATATGGTCTTATGTGTCCAGGGGAGTTACAATGATGGCACACAAACTTCATATCTTTTGACGAGACCGAGAACTTTTCTTTTAATCCTTTTTCTTTTACAAAACCTATTCTCTCAGTTTTGTCAAACAAATTAGAGCATATTGCATTAAAAGAGTTCTTGTACCCAATATCTGCGTGTGGTGGTTGACCAACACTTAGTATCTCATTCAATTTGGAAGTACATGTATTGAGCTTACGGAATGTTGCTTCAGCTAGATCCAACTTTGCACTTATCTTACCAAATTCAAGATCCTTTTTGGTAAGTGCAACCTCTAAACGGGTTATTGTGCCTTTTAAACTTGCATTCTCAAGAGTTAAAATATTTTATCTTTGAGTCAAGTTGCTTGGATTCTAGGATAAAGTCTTTATAAAGTTTTTGCAATTCCTTAATCATGTCGTCCTTGGGGTCAACTTGATCATCAAAGTTAGTCTCACTACTAGAAATAGTACTACTAAAGCAATTAACATCAGGATAGTTGAAATATTCATACCTTTCGGATGTTGTTGGATATGCCGATGTCGTCGCAGATGTTGAAGCAAATGTGTTGACATTCGGGATAACACTGTCGATGACATTTTCTTCGTCTGAACAGGACTGCTCAAAAATAGTGGCCAGCATTATTTGTGACTATTTCATGATCTTTTTCTTCTTCTCCTTCGTCATCACTAAGAGAAACCCACAGACTTTTACCAAATTTTCTCAACGTGTTTGCACATTCATTGGCATAATGACCCCACCCTGAACAAGCACGTCATTGCACAGTTTCAAGTTGTTTGGGATCAAATTTGGTTCGATCTGAGTTGGTTCTCTTTAGTTGATTTCCTCTTTGTACTATAGGAATAAAGTTAATGGACTTTTGATTGAAGTCTTGGTTTTGGTGCTCTTTGGATTTAAATTTATTTTTATCATTGTTGAATTTTCTTACCATCGAATTGAACTTTCGAGTAAGGAGGGAAACATTTGCATCATCACCAATTTCTTCAAGATTCTCATCCTCTTCATCGATTTGATTCTCTAAGGATTTTACTTGAAGTGCTTCATCCTTGCTTTTATACAATGTCCTTTGATTCTCCATATTCATCTCATAAGTTTTGAGAATACTCATTAAGGTATGTAAGTCCATTGTAGCAAGATTGTGAGCTTCTTCAATCGCACAAATCTTTATGTTGAACTTTTCAGGAAGAAAACGAAGTGTTTTTTCCACAAGTTGAAAGTTGGTCAATGGAGAACCAAGCACTTGTCACTTCATTAGATATGTCAATCAACTTTTCAAAATATGTTTTAATATCCCCGTCTCTTCCATCCTTAAACGTTCATATTTACTCATGAGCATACGAAGTTTCGTTTGACGAACACTAGAGCTACCTTCATAATGAGTTTGTAAAGTATCTCATGCGTCCTTGACTGTAGAATATTTTTGTATGAGTTTGAACATATAAAGATCAACCCATCCAAAAATAAAATTTAAAGCCTTTTCATTGAAGCTTACATTGTTGATTTCTTCCGCATTCCATTCAGATTCAGGTTTAACAAGTATGTCACATTCCTCATCCGGTGGAAGAATTGGAACAACATATCCATTGAAAATAGATCTCCATGCCCTGACTTCAATTGATTTGATATGAGAGTGTAGGCGAATATTCCAATATGCATAGTTTGAACCATCTAAAATAGAAAGTCTACCAATTGTTGGATTAGCCGGATCCATAGTTTAAATAACAGGACCAAACACTTATTATATTAAGGGTTGGCTCTGATACCACTTGTTGGGTCCCGGGGGTAATACTTTGGAATAATTAAAAAAAAACCGAAAGTAAAATAGCTTGTATGCTGAAACAATTTGCAAATGTCGTTGACAATGTTGTCCAACACAAGTGACAACACTTAGATAAAAACAGAAAAACTTTTGAAGAGTAAAATGCAGGGAAATAATAAAGAACACAAATGTTTATATTTACATAGGTTATATATCAATATAACCTATGATGACCAATGACCGAAAGTATTGTATATATATATACAATTGAATATATTCCTTTTTTTACAATATTACTAGATAATACAAAAGGAATAAAAAAGGTTAAGTCGCAAATGACTTATGCCTGAAAAATTTACCTAAATAGACATAGACAACATCTCATTACAATTGCTTCAATAAAGAACAAATCTAGAATTTAGGCAGCAACTGTAATGTTGGAAAGAATGTTGTCAACACGCTCAGACAACACTTGTGATCCAGTTTTCTGATCATTATATCGGAGAGCTCTCTTGATATTTTCTTTTGAATTTTCTGGATATCGATTCATTGATGTAGCCTCTCTATTTATAGTAGAGAGTCTTCCTTGAAATGCTAAATAAATCGTTGTAGAGGTTGAGAGAAAAGTGGGCAGCTTGATAGGATTTGTTGGAGAAGAATGTGGAGCAAGATCCTCTAACTTCTTGGACATGTTCCCCAAGTCTAGCAACGACTTGGACTTGATCTTCCAACATTTTTAATCAGCTCCAAAACTCATTGTCATGTCACTTTACCATTTTGGTAAAAATGACACGAGATCAGCTTCAGACCGTGAAGTAAGGCAAAATTGTTATCAGAATGTTGATCCGAATGCCATGACATATGTCACGACCCGACCGGGCGATGGGTGCCTACACAGGCACCTGTTCGTATACATCGGAGAAATAGCGGAACATACATGAAACTTATAAAATAAAACAACGAAATAAACAACGAGTCGGTAGATAGGGCTACCTTCGCAGGCGTACATACATGAGCAAGCGGTTGCCTCCTTTCTTTACAAAGCGGACCACAATATGTGACTACGGACCTCTAGAGTTTTAACATAAGCTGTTGTGGCGGGCGAGGCCCCGCCATACCACTGAATATACATAGCCATGACAACTCCGAACCTCGGAGCCATCTAAATCTTTGAACCGAGGATCCTAAGCTCGCGGATCCACGGCGTACCTAAACTGCGGACATGAACGCGGCCCGAAGAAGTCGATTACAACAGTACCGAATATGGAATGCAAATAACGTGCAAGAATCAAATCATAAGCGTACAAGAACGTCCCTTTTAACTCCGAAATCAATCATATATTAACAGTTCCTTTCCTTCTTTCGATAAGATTAACAACATATTCTTACATACTTACTTAGAGCTTAATCCGGCCTTTTCACATAACTTACATATCTTACATAACATAATCCGCCCATTTGCGGGACACGGTGTACTGATGAATCATATAACATAATCCGGCCCGCCTGTGGGGCTCGGTGTACTGTGGACTCGTGTAGCATAAGACGGCCCTCGTGTGGGGCTCGGTGTACTGTGGAATCATGTAGCATAATCCGGCCGCTGTGGGGCTCGGTGTCTTGTGGAATCATGTAGCATAATCCGGCCGCTGTGGGGCTCGGTGTCTTGTGGAATCATGTAGCATAATCCGGCCGCTGTGGGGCTCGGTGTAAGATGACGTAACGGCTATGTGTAGGCTCGGGGTAATATGGCATAATCCGGCCTATGTGTAGGCTCGGTGTATCTCATAACGTAATCCGGCCTATGTGTAGGCTCGGTGTATCTCATAACGTAATCCGGCCTATTTGTAGGCTCGGTGTATCTCATGCGTGTCCGCCTATTTGTAGGCTCGGTGTATTTCATAACGTGTCCGCCTATTTGTAGGCTCGATGTGATTTTCCTTACGTAACATTTTAAAGCGTATTGTTACCTCTTCTTAAGTCGTTATAACAACTTCCCATAAAGCTATTATAACAACCTTTCATTTTAGAGAACTCAAGGCACTTTTATTCTTACAACATTAGGAAACTAGACCCAAAATACCACGTACATACGTATACTTAACAGAATCATAAACTTCTTTCTTTTTTAAAACTCAAGTCACATACTCTTAAAATCATGTCATCAATACTTTTAGAAATCAAGTCCACAACTTGAAAAATAAAGTTTCATAATCCTTAGAAGACAACCAAAGTTCATAGTCTTAAAACCTTATATCATACATTCTTTAAAATCCACTTACTTATACTTATACAAAACAAATATAAAGTTCCATACACTTCCAAAACCAAGTAACTTATTCTCTTAACACCATATAACTTTCACTTTTAAAAATCAATCCCCTTTTCACATATAAATTCAAGTCATTTTTGAACGTAAAATCCACTTACTTACTTTAAATAAATCAAGACACATAGTTTTAAATCAAATCTCATATTTTCCTAACCATTCTTACCAACATCTCCATAAGACTTGGTAAGGACTTAGGACAATTTAACATACTTATAACTTAGGATAACTTAGACATAACCCTTACGTAGAGTAAATCAACATACATACTTCTTAACTTCTAAGAATAGAAGGAATCATGAAATAATACCACATGTATATTCCATACATAGAACCGTGTCTAAAGAAGGAAGAGGTTCACATACCGCCATGACGATTATCGACAAGTAGCAAAAAGCCCAAAGTACTTCCACCTTGAGCTATTCCATTCGTCAAGTAGGATACGCTATACCTAGTTCGTCAACCTATACGGGTCACCATACGTCCATTAACTTCTTACTTCATCGTAGAATATTTTAGGTGCTAAGTCGCTAAATTCTACGGAAAATCGGACAAGACCTCCTTTGTTTCTACTTACTTTGCCACCTTTTTCAAGGCGAATACAATAACCAACAGCCCCGATTGGCTCACAATTTCTATAAGGTACTCGATACAAATGACTAACTAAAGCATTGATTGGCTCACAATTTAGAAAGTAGTCCAATACAAATGAAAAACAAACTAAAAAGTCCAAATTCGGCCACCTTGAGTTCAACCTTACCAATTCTTATCAAATTTCCATTTCAATCCAAATTGGTAGCATAACATGATATCAAGTCGTATTCGATTAAAACTATCACAATCTTCAAATCAATAACATGCGACGATTCTAATAACGACTAAATTGAAATCCAACTTAACATGGCTTACATTACATTCGGTTCCAAGGCTACAATCAATCCACAATCTTATAAACTTCTACATAACAACTTCATGCTAGCAACACGAAAAGCTAACAACACAAAATAAATATATAACCTTGTAACACTTTAAAAGACAAGATTTTACCTTAACGATTCTTAATCCAATTCCAAATTCGAAGTCGCTCCTTAGTAGTTTAGAACCTCTCCAAGACACTTCAATCCGCTACTTGAGACCATAGAACCACACCAACAACTTCCCTTCAAGCTTCCAATCCAAAACCTAGAAAGCAACTAGGTTTTTCTGCGACTAATACGAAAACTCTCTTTTTAGGATTTTTCTATTGAGATATACTTACATAACACTTAGGAACCTTGGTTTAGAGTGGGAGATTATTGGACAAGAAACAAATTTTTTCCTCCTTCCTGAAGTAAACCCGAGAGCTCAACAATGTGGTCTTCAAATTTTTGTGAATTTTGGCTAAGTATGGAACTTGTCATACTACTACTAGTATTATAAAGGGACATGGAGGGTCAAGATACACCTGATTGGGTGGTTAGGATGAGCTCTAATTAAAATATCAAGACTTTGAACCCTTTGACTTAGTCAATTTTGTCAAGCTAATTAATTGGAAGACTTAGTCATCTTAAGGCTATGGTCGATGACCATTTTGGCCATGACATTTTCGTCAAGGCATAAATAAGGGGGTGACAAGTGTCGCCTCCCATTAAATCCAATAATACGCTTTCGACAAATTTCAAATTTAGGTAAATTTTACAAGTCTTAAATCTTAACACTTGTGAGTTCTTACGTACATTCTTACACCGTATCCTGTAAATACGGGTGTAACATTCTTCCCCTTAGAAACATTCGTCCTCGAATGTTCTTTTCGAGTCAAACTTATAATTAGCGACATAGTTTCCTTTCACATCCGTCGTACCAACAATGCCACACATGGCCCTAATAACTTGATCACTCATAATTTTACATAATAATCCCAAAAGAGATTATCTTTTCTTACTTCCAATTCATTCTATCTTACATACATAACTTTCCTACCAATTCTGGCCTCAAATCTTTGGAGTCACTCTATAAAACAATATAAGGCCATTTAAACTTTCGCGACACAGTTCGGTGGAGCAGCGTCCACGAAGTAAAACAATTAACTAGACTTGGGCGCGCACCTCGTGACACTGTCACGTGGCGGAACTACTACCAACTGATCCCACTCCATTCCGGGCCATGGGAGACCGTAACAGGTCCTCAACCCGACTCAGCGTCGCAGTTAACTCTTATCCTTGGTCTGACTTAAAATCTTATTGCCAGAGAAAACCTTATATACCTAAGGTCTCGACAGTAATCAATATTCTTAGGCTCGCAATTTCCATGCTCCACGCCTACCTTACGATCCCGAAGAAGGTACAAAACATCTCATAAAACCATAACCATGTTGTCCGATCCAACAACCATTACTAACTCTATCGGACCTCATCAGTATAATTCTCTTAAGCCTAATCTGGCGGCTTAATCTATTAACATGACATTCGTTAGGTTCCTTAACATGGCTTAAGGGTTCACTACCTTATCGAATGACTCATCCTTTCCCGATTATCTCAAATAAAACATAAGATCTTGGCGAGAGTTCATTAACTATTCCATACCTTCCGGTATCTAGTTAGTCTTTACCGATTCTGGAAAGCTAACATCATTCTAGCGCAACACACGTCGACCCTCATACATAACTCCGTATAGATGTATGTCACAATACCGACTATACTATAATCATTACCAACCGGATACGCAATCCACATAGTCATTCTGGGTCATCACGCTTCTCGGCTGCAAACAACATAACTTTGTTAGGGAGGGGCGACCACTAACAACACAGCTATCGCGCGATCTCGAGTGAGAAGAATGGAAACCAATCCTAAATGTCCTGCGGCCTCACGATTATAGATGTGGTGCACAACACACCGATAATCAAGACTACTGACACGCGATGCGTAGACACTTTCCGAGGACTAAGCGCTCGATACCACTTTTGTCACGACCAGGCCGGGCGGCGGTGCCCTACACAGGCACCCTGTTGTATACATCGGAGAAATAGCGGTGGAACATACATGAAACTTATAAAATAAAACAACGAGAAATAAACAACGTCGGTAGATAGGGCTACCTTCGCGGACGTCTGTCGTGAGCGAAGCGGTTGCCTCGCTTTCTTTACAAAGCAGACCACGATATGTGACTACGGACCTCTGAGTTTTAACATAAGCTGCGTGGCGGGGCGGGCCCGCCGTACCCTGAATATACATAGCCATGACAACTCGGAACCTCGGAGCCATCTAAAATCTTTGAACCGAGGATCCTAAGCTCGCGGATCCACGGCGTATACCTAAACTGCGGACATGAACGCGGCCCCGAAGAATTGATCTAACAGTGCGAATATGGAGCAAATAACGTGCAAGAATCAAATCATAAGCGTACAAAGAAGCGTCCCTTTTAACTCCACGAAATCAATCATATATTAACCGTTCCTTTCCTTTCGATAAGATTAACAACATATTCTTACATACTTACTTAAGAGCTTAATCCGGCCTTTTCACATAACTTACATATCTTACATAACATAATCCGGCCCGTTTGCGGGACACGGTGTCTTGATGAATCATATAACATAATCCGGCCGCTGTGGGGCTCGGTGTCTTGTGGAATCATGTAGCATAATCCAGCCCGCCTGTGGGGCTCTGTGTACTGTGGAATCATGTAGCATAATCCGGCCCTGTGGGGCTCGGTGTACTGTGGAATCATGTAGCATAATCCGGCCCTCCTGTGAGGCTCGGCGTACTGTGGAATCATGTAGCATAATCCGGCCCGCTGTGGGGCTCGGTGTAAGATGGCGTAACGACATGTGTAGGCTCGGGGTAATATGGCATAATCAGGCCTATGTGTAGGCTCGGTGTATCTCATGCGTAATCCGCCTATTTGTAGGCTCGGTGTATCTCATAACGTAATCCGGCCTATTTGTAGGCTCGGTGTATCTCATAACGTGTCCGCCTATTTGTAGGCTCGGTGTATTTCATAACGTGTCCGGCCTATTTGTAGGCTCGGTGTGATTTTCATACGTAACATTTTAAAGCGTATTGTTACCTCTTCTTAAGTCGTTATAACAACTTCCCATAAAGCTATTATAACAACCTTTCATTTTAGAGAACTCAAAGCACTTTTATTCTTACAACATTAGGAAACTAGACCCAAAATACCACGTACATACGTACTTAACAGAATCATAAACTTCTTTCTTTTTTAAAACTCAAGTCACATACTCTTAAAATCATGTCATCAATACTTTTAGAAATCAAGTCCACAACTTGAAAAATAAAGTTTCATAATCCTTAGAAGACAACCAAAGTTCATAGTCTTAAAACCTTATATCATACATTCTTTAAAATCCACTTACTTATACTTATACAAAACAAATATAAAGTTCCATACACTTCCAAAACCAAGTAACTTATTCTCTTAACACCATATAACTTTCACTTTTAAAAATCAATCCCCTTTTCACATATAAATTCAAGTCATTTTTGAGCGTAAAATCCACTTACTTACTTTAAATAAATCAAGACACATAGTTTTAAATCAAATCTCATATTTTCCTAACCATTCTTACCAACATCTCCCATAAGACTTGGTAAGGACTTAGGACAATTTAACATACTTATAACTTAGGATAACTTAGACATAACCCTTACGTGAGTAAATCAACATACATACTTCTTAACTTCTAAGAATAGAAGGAATCATGAAATAATACCACATGTATATTCCATACATAGAACCGTGTCTAAAGAAGGAAGAGGTTCGCATACGCCATGACGATTATCGACAAGTAGCAAAAAGCCCCAAAGTACTTCCACCTTGAGCTATTCCATTCTTCAAGTAGGATACGCTATACCTAGTTCGTCAACCTATAATGGTCACCATCGTCCATTAACTTCTTACTTCATCGTAGAATATTTTAGGTGCTAAGTCGCTAAATTCTACGGAAAATCGGACACCTCCTTTGTTTCTACTTACTTTGCCACCTTTTTCAAGGCCGAATACAATAACCAAACAGCCCCGATTGGCTCACAATTTCTATAAGGTACTCAATACAAATGACTAACTAAATGCCCCAATTGGCTCGCAATTTAGAAAGTAGTCAATACAAATGAAAAACAAACTAAAAAGTCCAAATTCGCCTTGAGTTCAACCTTACCAATTCATATCAAATTACCATATCAAACCAAATTTGTAGCAAAACATGATATCAAAAATTATTCGATTAAAACTATCACAATCTTCAAATCAATAACATGCGGCGATTCTAATAACGACTAAATTGAAATCGACTTAACATGGCTTACATTACATTCGGTTCCAAGGCTACAATCAATCCACAATCCTTATAAGCTTCTACATAACAACTTCATGCTAGCAACACGAAAAGCTAACAACACAAAATAAATATATAACCTTGTAACACTTTAAAAGACAAGATTTTACCTTAACGATTCTTAATCGATTCCAAATTCAAGTCGCTCCTTAGTAGTTTAGAACCTCTCCAAGACACTTCAATCCGCTACTTGAGACCATAGAACCACACCAACAACTTCCCTTCAAGCTTCCAATCCAAAACCTAGAAAGCAACTAGGTTTTCGCTGCGACTAATACGAAAACTCTCTTTTTAGGGATTTTCTATTGAGATATACTTACATAACACTTAGGAATCTTGGTTTAGAGTGGGGAGATTATTGGACAAGAAACAAATTTTTTTCCTCCTTCCTTGAAGTAAACCCGAGAGCTCAACAATGTGGTCTTCAAATTTTTGTGAATTTTGGCTAAGTATGGAACTTGTCATACTACTACTAGTATTATAAAGGGACATGGAGGGTCAAGATACACACAATTGGGTGGTTAGGATGAGCTCTAATTAAAATATCAAGACTTTGAACCCTTTGACTTAGTCAATTTTGTCAAGCTAATTAATTGGAAGACTTAGTCATCTTAAGGCTATGGTCAATGACCATTTTGGCCATGACATTTTCGTCCAAGGCATAAATAAGGGGGGTGACAAGTGTCGCCCTCCCATTCGTCACAATAATACGCTTTCCGACAAATTTCAAATTTCCGGTAAATTTTTACAAGTCTTAAATCTTAACACTTGTGAGTTCTTACGTACATTCTTACACCATGTCCTGTAAATACGGGGTGTAACATTCTTCCCCCCTTAGAAACATTCGTCCTCGAATGTTCTTTCGGAGTCAAACTTATAATTAGCGACATAGTTTCCTTTCACATCCCCGTCATACCAACAATGCCACACATGGCCCTAATACCTTGCACACGCATACTTGTCCATCATAAGCCCAAAAGAGATTATCCTTTCGTACTTCCAATTCATACTAGCATACATACATAACTTCCATACCAATTCTGGCCTCAAATCTTTGGAGTCACTCTATAAAACAATATAAGGCCATTTCCGGCTTTCACGACCTGGTTCCGGTGGAACGCGTCCACGAACCCGTAAAACAATTAACTAGACTTGGGCCTTGCACCCTCGTGACCCTGTCACGTAGCGGAACTACTACCCGATCCCCTCCATTCCGGGCCATGGGGAGACCCGTAACAGGTCATCAACCC
This sequence comes from Przewalskia tangutica, assembly GCA_029844215.1. Taxonomy (NCBI): domain Eukaryota; kingdom Viridiplantae; phylum Streptophyta; class Magnoliopsida; order Solanales; family Solanaceae; genus Przewalskia; species Przewalskia tangutica. The sequence continues at coordinate 116,521,556 of CM056718.1, forward strand.
GACTCAGCGTCGCACTGAACTCTTATCCTTGGTCTGACTTAAAATCTTATTGCCAGAGAAAACCTTATATACCTAAGGTCTCGGCAGTAATCAATATTCTTAGGCTCGCAATTTCCATGCTCCACGCCTACCTTACGTCCCCGATGGCAAGGTACAAAAACATCTCATAAAACCATAACCATGTTGTCCGATCACAACAACCATTACTAACTCTATCGGACCTCATCCGTATAATTCTCTTAAGCCTAATACGCGGCTTAATCTATTAACATGACATTCCGTTAGGTTCCTTAACATGGCTTCTTGGGGTTCACTACCTTATCGAATGACTCATCCTTTCCCAATTATCTCAAATAAAACATAAGATCTTGGCGAGAGTTCATTAACTATTCCATACCTTCCGGTATCTAGTTAGTCTTTACAATTCTGGAAAGCTAACATCATTCTAAACAACACGCGTCGACCTCATACATAACTCCGTATAGATGTATGTCACAATACCGACTATACTATAATCATTACCAACCTGGATACGCAATCCACATAGTCATTTCTGGGTCACTGCTGCCTTTCTCGAAGCTGCAAACAACATAACCTGTTAGGGAGGGACGACCCTAACAACACGACTCTATCGCCGCGATCTCGAGTGAGAAGAATGGAAACCAATCCTAAATGTCCTGCGACCTCACGATTATAGATGTGGTGCACAACACCGATAATCAAGACTACTACTGAACACGATGCGTAGACACTTTCCGAGGACTAAGCGCTCGATACCACTTTTGTCACGACCCGACCCGGGCGCGGCGGTGCCCTACAGGCACCTGTTGATATACATCGGAGAAATAGCGGAACATACATGAAACTTATAAAATAAAACAACAGAAATAAACAACAGTCGTAGATGGGCTACCTTCCGGACGTCTGTCATGAGCGAAGCGGTTGCCTCTTTCTTTACAAAGCAGACCCACAATATGTGACTACAGACCTCTAAGAGTTTTAACATAACTGCTGTGGCGGGACAGGGCCCCGCCATACCCCTGAATATACATAGCCATGACAACTCCGGAACCTCGGAGCCATCTAATGTTATACCCCGTATTTCCAGTGTATGTACGTAAGGGAATACGTACGAAAGTCTTGCCTTAAAGATAAGCCTTGGACGTTTTATTTTGTACACAACTCACTAAAAGAATCGTTTTCCGACTAAACGTTTCCACGACTTTCGTAGAGTAAATTCCGGTATGCCATTTCTTATTTTGCGGATTTTTAGAGAAGAAACATTTTGGACCAACGGAGGGTGACATGTGTCACCCTCACATTGGAAAGCAAGTGGGGTGGCTTTGGACGATTGGGCGTCAGAGGGTGTTGGCCTTGGCCGATTGGGTCCTTGTTTAGGCCTTGTTTTGTGGAGTGTTTTGTGGAGTGTTTTGTGGAGTGTTTTGTGGAGTAGGAGTTAGGGTGCACTTGGCTTGATCTTGGCCTTACACTTGCCTTGCACTTGTCTTCATCTTGGCCATTGGTTGGCCAAGGCTTGAGCTATAAATACCCCCTTAGAGATGAAGAGTTATTCATCCACAAAGTTATCTTCCAAGTCTAAAAATCCTCTCCTCTCCCTTAAGCTTTTCGTCCAAACACCTCTTCCCTCCCCTTGTGTTGTATGGCCGAGAGCCTACCCCCCTAGCCTAGCCGAAATCTACCCCCCCTCCCTTGGTAGGAAAGTTACCTTCTTGTATCGTTATAATACCCAAAATACCCTAGCCCAAATACCTTAGTACTTAGTAGAAGTTGTGAAGAACTTCTAGGGTTCTTGGAGCATACAACTTAGGAGCAAAACCTTGCTCAGGCGCGACTTTTTCTAGGATATTATTGGGCTTACCAGGGTAACTAATCCTAACCCTCTTTTGAATTAGAATATATATCTTGTTGTAGTATAAGAATAAGTATAAATACTTAGAAGTATATCACGAATAGAATTGAAGTATTAATCACTTAGAAGGGTTAAAGAAGAATAATCAAAGCAGACTTACATAGAATTTGTTTTCACGATGAACTTATATAGCTCACGGGTAGGGAAGTGCTGCCCGACTTACCAGTAGAATTATGAACCCCTGTTTAGAATGACCTTGAGTAGTCTTTGATAGATATCTGTGACTATTATGGTGACTCTGCGCGCGACATATTGACTTGGCGGTGGTTTTATTTGAGAAGGTATGTGATTCTTCCTAAAGCATGATATTTTACAATATATATAGTACGGTAGGCGTACGTGTGTTAAGCGAATAATAACTACGGCAATGTCTTTGACTTAAGCTGAATAATACTTACGGCAATGCCTCACGGCTTAAGCTTTGAATAATAAGAAGCGAAAACATTTCAAAAGACTCTGAATCATATTATCGTAAGAGAACTAATTGGTTTTAAAGCGAAGCTTAAGAGTTATACTAGCTTTATGGGAAGTAAGTATAACCACTTAAGATTTATAAAAGAAACAAGTTTGCCTATGTGTTTATAACAGACTTGTATTGTGAAAAGAATAATAAAGATGGTTTGATAAATAGCATGATATGATGCTATGTGTGTTAGTATCTTGTAACGTTTGTATAGGTGAGTATCCTTGTTGTGCTTATGTTGTTTAAAGATAAGTTGTTATGTTAGTATACTATCACTCACCTCTTGAGATGATCTGGGGTTAAGCGCCCTCCGTCTGCGGTAGACTTCGGTGATGCAGGACCATGATTCGAGAATACCTCATGCGGGTCGAGGGCCTATGCGGAGCTACGGGAGTTCCGGTTAGTATGCGGGGTTATGCCTCATGCGGTGCTGTGTGGCCATGCGGACGGCGAGTCGGGGCGATGCGAGTAGCTACCTCGATGCGGGGTTATACCTCATGCGGGCCCGTGAGTGGCCTATGCGGACTCGAGTCGAGATTAGGCTTGCGAGAATGATGATGAGGCGAGTGGCCTGTTTGATCATTCGCGGCCTAGACAAGACCTATTACGATTACCTATTGTTGCTCTTGTTTGTGATGTGGCACTACGTGCGGTTTCCTTGGTTGTTTCACACATATTTGTAAACGGTTTTTAAATGATATGTTTTCATTTAAGTATTTCTGATTTCGCATACTTAGTACTGTTGTCTTGACCTCGCCCGGGGCTGCGTTCATGCTGCATGGTAAGGGCAGCAGTGCTAGATCCACATCCTTAGGATCTTTGCGTTGGTGTCGGGAGCTCCATATTCTCGGAGGCTCTACTTTTGGGTATGATCTCCTGTATTGTAGATAGTTTTATCTGATCGAGGGTATGGCGGGAACCTGTCGCCATAGTTGTTTACTTCCTTAGAAGTGCAGTAGTACTATTATGCAGTTGGGATGTAGCAAGAAAAAAACTTGAGTTATTTATATTATGCCGAAAGGCAAGCTTTTCTTGAGATAAAGCGTGTCTTATTTTATAAAGCGTTTCTGTCTTGTTTTATATTCATTGGTTACTCGATGTATGACTACTTGGGTGCCGGTGAGGCACGATCACGAACCGGGCAGTCGTGACAAAAGTGGTATCGAGCGATTAATCCTCGGAAAGTGTCTGACCGTATCTAGTAGAGTCTTGATTATCGGTGTGTTGTGCACCACCAATAATCGAGGAGGCTATAGGATATTTAGGATTGGTTTCCATTCTTCTCATTACGAGATCGTGCTATAGAGCGTGTTATAGGTTGGACCCCTAACGTATTCCTTTCACATGCGATTATGCCTCACGTAAGGCAACCGGGCCCAGAAGAGCAAAGCGGAGGCGCTAGCGAGACACCCAGAGTCACGAGGGCTCGTGCCCGGTCTATACGAGGCGGCGAGTTCTATGACGCCGCCCGGCCAGCCACAGACCCACAGTACCCGCACTCACCCACGGCTGGGCGGAGGTTAGGGTACTGAGAGATGGCCCGACTTTTGGCTAAAGTTGTGGCCCGTCTGAGAGAGGTGGATCACGGCGGTTCAGTTCCAGCTCGGCTCGGTCGCGCCCGTGGTACACCCGAGGCGGAATAGTTTGAGGCTACGAGATTTCTTGAGTTGTAGCCGCGGAGTTTTATGGGTCGAGGCCGAGGATGATCGCGAGGAGTTCATCCGTCCGCTTCAGAGGATTTTGAGAGTGATAAGGGCGTCGGAGACCGAGTCCGTGATCGTTGGTTCACATAGGCTGCGTGATACCGCAGTCGAGTGGTTTGATTCATGGGCGTTATCCCGGGGAGAGCACGCGTCCCGGCTACGTGGGGCGAGTTCTCGGAAGGCTTTCCTCACTCACTTGCCTCACGGATGAGGAGCGCGGGGTGATAGATTTTCTTGCTGGCGAGGCGAGAGGGCCCTTGTCGGGAGTACAATGTCGAGTTTGATTCTTTGGCTCGATATGTCCCGGCATTAGTAGCGAATATGGAGGATAGGGTGCACCGCTATGTCAAGGCTGAAGCGACTATATGGCGAAGTCATGTGCGGGGTTTCTCTCGGCCGGGTATGGACATTACCGCGTGCGAGCTCACGCCCTTGGATGCGAGGCGCTTGGTCGGCGAGTGGGCGGACGGGCGAGAAGAAGGCCGGGGCGGGAGGTTTTTGGTGGTTATCGTGGTGGCGGCCTCGGCGGCGATCTGGGTCGCACCACGGCCCGGCTCGAGCACTCTGCCGTCGCCGGCCGCGGCCCGAGTTTTCGAGGGCGGACGGGCCCAGGGGCTTGGGCGTCGAGTAGCGAGTGCGGCGTCGGGACCACCCGGTGTGGCGATGCGGTAGATCCCATTACGGAAGTGTGGTACTACTTATGGATCTTATTACGATTGTGGCGGCAGGTCACTGCGGCTTGTCAGGCCAGGCGGCCCGGTGGTAGGGCCCGGCCGAGTTACGTGGCGGCTTATCATCTCCTACGATTACTCGCCCGGAGGCGAGGTGCTCATGGGTCGGCCAGTCGGCAGGTCGTGGCTCGGGTCGATTCTAGCGGTCCTCGTAAGCGCATTTATGCTTTGTCCGGTAAGCGGGATCGGGAGGCCTCACCGATGTCGTCGCGAGTACCTTATCGGTTTGGGTTTGATGTGTATGCTTTGATAGATCCGGGTTCTACTGCATCTATATATCTCCCCTTGTTGCTAGTAGGATAGGGATAGAGCACGAGTCCATAGACCCTTTCGAGGTAGCTACGCGATGGGTGATTCGGTGGTAGCTCGGCGGGTATATAGAGCTTGTCTGTGACCATTTACGATCGTCGGACCACTAGCCGACTTGATAGAGTTGGAGATGATTGACTTCGGCGTGATTATGGGGATGGATTGGCTAGCTTCTTGCTATGCCAATGTAGGCAGAGAAAGTAATGCAGTTCCGATTTCTGAGGCCGGTTGTTGAGTGGGAGGAGCATGGTATCGCCGAGGGGTAGGTTTATTTCCTACCTCAAGGCTAGGAAGATGGTGCGAAGGGTATATCTACCATCTAGTTCGGGTGTTTGATCTGAGTGCGGTACCAGATTTTGATCGATTCCGTAGTCGTGAAGTTCCCAGACGTGTTCCCGGATGACCTCCGGGTATCCTCACGAGAGGAGATTGAGTTTTGTATTGACATATTGCGGATACTCGGCCTATTTCCATTCCGCCATACGAGAATGGCACTGCCGAGTTGAGAGTGAAGGATCGGCAGGGATTTGCTAGAGAAGGGTTTCATTAGGCCCGGTGTTTCTCCACGAAGCGCCGGTATTGTTCGTGAAGAAGAAGGGCGGGGCCGCGCGTGTGTGTTGATTACTGACGGTGAACAAGGTGACCATTAAACGGATACCCTCCCGAGATTGATGATTTGTTCGACCGGTTGCGAGTGCGAGATGTTTCTCTAAGATTGATCTGCGATCGGGCTATCATCAAAGTGCGAGTCGAGAGAGGTGGATGTCCACAGAATTCGCATTCGGACGTGCGGGCATTATGAGTTCGGTCATGTCTTTTGGGTTGACCAATGCTCGTGGTATTCATGGATTTGATGAGCGAGTGTTCAAACCATTTTGGACACGTTTGTGATAGTGTTCATTGATGATATCTTGGTTTATTCTCGCTCAGGCGAGCATGCGGGCGTTGAGGCTGTCTTGTGATTCTCGAGACCAGGTTATGCGCCAAGTTTTCCAAATGCGAGTTTTGGTTGACTTGATGGCGTTTCTTGGGCATATTGTCGGGGTGATGGCATTCGAGTTGATCTGGCCAATCGGCGATCGAGACTTGGCGAGACCTCTTACTCAAGCAGAGGTTCGCGATTTTACGGGCCTTGCGAGTTATTATCGGCGGTTCGTGGAGAAGTTTGCTTCTATCTGCACCATTGACTAGGTGACTCGGAAAGCGGCCAAGTTTGATGGGTGATGCTTGTGGCGGGGTTTCGATTCTTTGAAAGAGAGCGACCGCCCCGTTCTTACTCTTCGGAGGTCGGATGGTTATGTCGTGTATTGTGATCGTCGGGCATCGGGTTGGGATGTGTATTGATGCAGCATGGCGGGGTTATAGCATATGCATCCCGACGGTGAAGAAACACGAGGAACTACCCACCCATGATTTGGAGTTAGCGGTAGTGATTCACGCTTTGAAGATCTGGAGGCACTATTTGTATGGGGTTCACGTGGATATTTATTCGCACCACAAGAGCCTCCGGTATATCTTCACCGTAGGAGTGAACTTACGGCGAGAGCGGTGGTTAGAGTTGCTTAAGGATTACGATGTTGATATCTATACCACGGGAAGGCCAATGTTGTGGCGTATGCCTTAGTCGTAGGTCGATGGGAGCCTATCGGATGTGCGGCTAGAGAGGAGGACATGGTTCGTGATTTGCATCGATTAGCGAGCCTTGGTGTCCGTTTGATTGATTACGATAGCGATGGGGTTAGAGTTCGTGAGGTTGCCGAGTCTTCCATCGTCGAGAGGTGAAGAGCAACGATTCGAGGATCGGCTTTGATTCGATATCGTGATCTGACTCTTCGTGAGGGCAAGGGTCCTTTTGGTAGCACTGATGGGGTGCTAAGGTTTGAAAAGCGGTATGTGTTCGGATGTTTGAGACTTGGCGTGAGTTCTTGGGGAAGCACACGTAGCGCGTTACTCTATCCATCGGTCGACCAAGATGTACCACGACCTTAGATACGTGTATTGGTGGGATGGCTTGAAGAGGGGCGTTGCGAGTTCGTAGCTCGGTGCGTGTTGTCGGCCGGTAAGGTAGAGCACCGTGAGGCCTGGTGGTTTTATTCTGACGATTGAGATCCGACACGGAAGTGGGAGGTAATCAACATGGACTTCATCACAGGATTACCTCGCACTCGGAGGAGACATGATTCTATATGGGTTATCGTCGGACAGTCGCGAAATCAGCCCACTTTCTTCCGTCGGGGCGACTTTTTCGGTGAGGATTATGCGGACTTTACATCCGAGAGATCGTCGGTGCATGAGTCCCTACCGATCATATCGACGAGAGCCCGGTTTACGGCTAACCTGAGGTCCTTCCGAGAGGGTTTAGGGGCCTTGGTGAGCACATCGCATTTCATCCACGAGCAGACGGACGAGCAGAGCGCACTATCCGCACTCTTGAGGATATCTGCGAGCTGTGTTATTGACTTTAGTGGTAGTTGGGAGGATCATTTGCCTCTAGTTGAGTTCGCGTATAATAATAGCTACCACTCCGGTATTCGAATGGCGCCTTATGAGGCCTTGTATGGGAGGAAGTGCGGTCGCCTATAGGTTGGTTCGATGTGGGCGGCGGCTAGTGGGACCAGATTTGATACAAGAGCGATGGATAAGGTGAAGCTTATCCGAAGCGGCTATTGGCGACTCGAGTCGGCAAGTCGTATGCAGATCATCGTCGTCGACATCTTGAGTTCGAGGTTCATGATTGGGTTTTCCTAAAGGTGTCACCCATGAAGGGTGTGATGAGATTCGGGAAGAAGGGAAGCTCGAAACAGGTACATCGGGCCGTTTGATTGTCGCGAGGTAGGCAAGGTTGCCTATGAGTTGGATCTGCCGTCCGATCGGAGGCGTGCATCCGGTTTTCACGTATCTATCTTTGAGAGATGTATCGGGGATCCATCTAGGGTACACCGATTGACGATGTCCAGGTGACCGAGGGGTTATCGTATGAGGAGATTCCCATAGCGATAGTCGATCGTCAGGTTAGGCGTCTGCGGACGAAGGACGTGGCTTCCGTCAAAGTCTTGTGGCGGAACGAGCTCAGGGAGGAGATGACATGGGAAGCCGAGGAGGACATGAGGCGGAAGTATCCTCACCTATTCCCCACACCTCCAGGTTATTCACTTTCCTACTTGTAAATTTTCGTTATCGTTTCTGCCTATGTGTTGCTCTGTGGCCGTGTGTGGCATTTACAACTGTTTAAGCTTCTTCGATAACTGTCTTGGGAAGGAACATTCGGGACGAATGTTTCTAAGGAGGGGAGAATGTTATACCCCGTATTTCCAGAGTATGTACGTTAGGGAATACGTACGAAAGTCTTGACTTAATGATAAGTCTTGGACGTTTTTTTTTGTACACAACTCACTAAAAGAATCGCTTTCCGGCGAAACGTTTCCACGACTTCGTAGAGTAAATTCCGCTATGCCATTTCTTATTTTTGCGGATTTTTCAGAGACGAAACATTTTGGACCAACGGGATGTCACCCTCACATTGGAAGCAAGTGGGGTGGCTTTGGACGATTGGGCGTCCAAAGAGGGGTGTTGGCCTTGGCCGATTGGGTCCTTGTTTAGGCCTTGTTTTGTGGAGTGTTTTGTGGAGTGTTTTGTGGAGTGTTTTGTGGAGTAGGAGTTAGGGTGCACTTGGCTTGATCTTGGCCTTACACTTGCCTTGCACTTGTCTTCATCTTGGCCATTGGTTGGCCAAGGCTTGAGCTATAAATACCCCTTAGAGATGAAGAGTTATTCATCCACAAAGTTATCTTCCAAGTCTAAAAATCCTCTCCTCTCCCTTAAGCTTTTCGTCCAAACACCTCTTCCCTCCCCTTGTGTTGTATGGCCGAGAGCCTACCCCCCTAGCCTAGCCGAAATCTACCCCCCCTCCCTTGGTAGGAAAGTTACCTTCTTGTATCGTTATAATACCCAAAATACCCTAGCCCAAATACCTTAGTACTTAGTAGAAGTTGTGAAGAACTTCTAGGGTTCTTGAGCATACAACTTAGAGCAAAACCTTGCTCAGCGACTTTTCTAGGATATTATTGGGCTTACCGAGGTAACTAATCCTAACCTCTTTTGAATTAGAATATATATCTTGTTGTAGTATAAGAATAAGTATAAATACTTAGAAGTATATCACGTAATAGAATTGAAGTATTAATCACTTAGAAGGGTTAAAGAAGAATAATCAAATCAGACTTACATAGACTGTTTTCACGATGAACTTATATAGCTCACCGGGTAGGAAGTCTGCCCGACTTACTGTAGAATTATGAACCCCACTGTTTAGAATGACCTTGAGTAGTCTTTGATAGATATCCGTGACTATTATAGGTGACTCTCTGCGCGACATATTCAACTTGGCAGATGGTTTTCGCCGAGAAGGTATGTGATTCTTCCTAAAGCATGATATTTTACAATATATATAGTACGGTAGACGTACATGTGTTAACTGAATAATAACTACGGCAATGTCTTTGACTTAAGCCTGACTAATACTTACGGCAATGCCTCCCGGCTTAAGCCTGAATAATAAAGAACTCAAAACATTTCAAAAGACTACTGAATCATATTATCAGAAGAGAACTAATTGGATTTTAAAACAGAAGCTTAAGAGTTATACTAGCTTTATGTGTATTATGTTTAACCAATTAAGATTTATAATAGAAACAAGTTTGGCTATGTGTTTATAATGCACTTGTATTGTGAAAAGAAGAATAAAGATGGTTTGATAAATAGACATGATATGATGCTATGTGTGTTAGTATCTTGTAACGTTTGTATAGGTGAGTATCCTTGTTGTGCTTATGTTGTTTAAAGATAAGTTGTTATGTTAGTATACTATCACTCACCTCTTGAGATGATCTGGGGTTAAGCGCCCTCCGATGCGGGGTAGACTCAGTGATGCAGGACCATGATTCGAGAATACCTCATGCGGGTCGGGGGCCTATGCGAGCTACGGAGTTCGTGTTAGTATGCGGGGTTATGCCTCATGCGATGCGTGTGGCCATGCGGACAGCGAGTCGGGGCGATGCCGGAGTAGCTACCCTCGATGCGGGGTTATACCTCATGCGGGCCCACGTGAGTGGCCTATGCGGACTCGGGAGTCGAGATTAGGCTTGCGAGAATGATGATGAGGCGAGTGGCCTGTTTGATCATTCGCGGCCTAGACAAGACCTATTACGATTACTATTGTTGCTCTTGTTTGTGATGTGCACTACGTGCGGTTTCTTGGTTGTTTCACACATATTTGTAAACTGGTTTTAAATGATATGTTTTCATTTAAGTATTTTCTGATTTCGCATACTTAGTACTGTTGTCTTGACCTCCTTGGGCTGCGTTCATGCCGTAAGGGCAAGCAGTGCTAGATCCACATCCTTAGGATCTTTGCGTTGGTGTCGTGAGCTCCATATTCTCGGAGGCTCTACTTTTGGGTATGATCTCCTGTATTGTAGATAGTTTTGTACGATCGGGGTATGGCGGGGCCTGTCCGCCATAGTTGTTACTTCCAGAGGTGCAGTAGTACTATTATGCGGTTGGGATGTAGAAAAAAACTTGAGTTATTTATATTATGCCAAAGGCAAGCTTTTCTTCGATAAAGCGTGTCTTATTTTATAAAGCTGTTTCTGTCTTGTTTTATATTCCGGTTACTACGATGTATGACTACTTGGGTGCCCGGTAAGGCACGATCCACGCGAACCGGGCGGTCGTGACATCTAAAATCTTGAACCAGATCCTAAGCTCGCGGATCACATGTGTACCTAAACTGCGGACATGAACGCGGCCCGAAGAAGTCGATTACAACAGTACCGAATATGGAGCAAATAACGTGCAAGAATCAAATCATAATCGTACAAAGAAGCGTCCCTTTTAACTCCGAAATCAATCATATATTAACCGCTTCCTTTCCTTTCGATAAGATTAACAACATATTCTTACATACTTACTTAAGAGCTTAATCCACCTTTTTCACATAACTTACATATCTTACATAACATAATCCGCCCATTTGCGGGACACGGTGTACTGATGAATCATATAACATAATCCGGCCCGCCTGTGGGGCTCGGTGTACTGTGGAATCATGTAGCATAATCCGGCCCGCCTGTGGGGCTCGGTGTACTGTGGAATCATGTAGCATAATCCGGCCCGCCTGTGGGGCTCGGTGTACTGTGGAATCATGTAGCATAATCCGCCCTTTGTGGGGCTCGGTGTCTTGTGGAATCATGTAGCATAATCCGCCCGCTGTGGGGCTCGGTGTAAGATGACGTAACCCGGCTATGTGTAGGCTCGGGTAATATGGCATGTCAGGCCTATGTGTAGGCTCGGTGTATCTCATAACGTGTCCGGCCTATTTGTAGGCTCGGTGTATCTCATAACGTAATCCGGCCTATTTGTAGGCTCGGTGTATCTCATAACGTAATCCGGCCTATTTGTAGGCTCGGTGTATTTCATAACGTAATCCGGCCTATTTGTAGGCTCGGTGTGATTTTCCTTACGTAACATTTTAAAACGTATTGTTACCTCTTCTTAAGTCGTTATAACAACTTCCCATAAAGCTATTATAACAACCTTTCATTTTAGAGAACTCAAGGCACTTTTATTCTTACAACATTAGGGAAACTAGACCCCAAATACCACGTACATACGTACTTTCAATGAATCATAAACTTCTTTCTTTTTTAAAACTCAAGTCACATACTCTTAAAATCATGTCATCAATACTTTTAGAAATCAAGTCCACAACTTGAAAAATAAAGTTTCATAATCCTTAGAAGACAACCAAAGTTCATAGTCTTAAAACCTTATATCATACATTCTTTAAAATCCACTTACTTATACTTATACAAAACAAATATAAAGTTCCATACACTTCCAAAACCAAGTAACTTATTCTCTTAACACCATATAACTTTCACTTTTAAAAATCAATCCCCTTTTCACATATAAATTCAAGTCATTTTTGAACGTAAAATCCACTTACTTACTTTAAATAAATCAAGACACATAGTTTTAAATCAAATCTCATATTTTCCTAACCATTCTTACCAACATCTCCCATAAGACTTGGTAAGGACTTAGGACAATTTAACATACTTATAACTTAGGATAACTTAGACATAACCCTTACGTAGAGTAAATCAACATACATACTTCTTAACTTCTAAGAATAGAAGGAATCATGAAATAATACCACATGTATATTCCATACATAGAACCATGTCTAAAGAAGGAAGAGGTTCACATACCTCGCGACGATTATCGACAAGTAGCAAAAAGCCCCAAAGTACTTCCACCTTGAGCTATTCCATTCTTCAAGTAGGATACGCTATACCTAGTTCGTCAACCTATAATGGTCACCATACGTCCATTAACTTCTTACTTCATACGTAGAATATTTTAGGTGCTAAGTCGCTAAATTCTACGGAAAATCGGACAGCACCTCCTTTGTTTCTACTTACTTTGCCACCTTTTTCAAGGCCGAATACAATAACCAAACAGCCCCAATTGGCTCACAATTTCTATAAGGTACTCAATACAAATGACTAACTAAATGACCCAATTGGCTCACAATTTAGAAAGTAGTCCAATACAAATGAAAAACAAACTAAAAAGTCCAAATTCGGCCACCTTGAGTTCAACCTTACCAATTCTTATCAAATTTCCATTTCAATCCAAATTGGTAGCATAACATGATATCAAGTCGTATTCGATTAAAACTATCACAATCTTCAAATCAATAACATGCGACGATTCTAATAACGACTAAATTGAAATCCAACTTAACATGGCTTACATTACATTCCGGATTTCCAAGGCTACAATCAATCCACAATCCTTATAAACTTCTACATAACAACTTCATGCTAGCAACACGAAAAGCTAACAACACAAAATAAATATATAACCTTGTAACACTTTAAAAGACAAGATTTTACCTTAACGATTCTTAATCCAATTCCAAATTCAAGTCGCTCTTAGTAGTTTAGAACCTCTCCAAGACACTTCAATCCGCTACTTGAGACCCTTAGAACCACACCAACAACTTCCCTTCAAGCTTCCAATCCAAAACCTAGAAAGCAACTAGGTTTTCGCTTTGCGACTAATACGAAAACTCTCTTTTTCCGGGATTTTCTATTGAGATATACTTACATAACACTTAGGAACCTTGGTTTAGAGTGGGGAGATTATTGGACAAGAAACAAATTTTTTTCCTCCTTCCTTGAAGTAAACCCGAGAGCTCAACAATGTGGTCTTCAAATTTTTGTGAATTTTGGCTAAGTATGGAACTTGTCATACTACTACTAGTATTATAAAGGGACATGGAGGGTCAAGATACACACAATTGGGTGGTTAGGATGAGCTCTAATTAAAATATCAAGACTTTGAACCCTTTGACTTAGTCAATTTTGTCAAGCTAATTAATTGGAAGACTTAGTCATCTTAAGGCTATGGTCAATGACCATTTTGGCCATGACATTTTCGTCCAAGGCATAAATAAGGGGGGTGACAAGTGTCGCCCTCCCATTCGTCACAATAATACGCTTTCCGACAAATTTTAAATTTCCGGTAAATTTTTACAAGTCTCAAATCTTAACACTTGTGAGTTCTTACGTACATTCTTACACCATGTCCTGTAAATACGGGGTGTAACAACATAATTTGTTCCAACATTTTTTTATTTTAACTTAGTACTGAAAATGATATGTTGGCAAAATGTCATAACACCAAATTCAACATTAACAACAACAACATATCCAGTAAAATTCCACAATGTGGGGTCTGGGGAGGGTAGAGTGTACACAGACCTTACCTCTCTACCTTGGTAGGTAGATCGACTTCTTTCGAGAGACCATCGGCTCAAGACAAAGCACAGCAAGAGAAACCGTACATATATATAATTTAATAATAACTCTTTGTTGTCTTGTTAATTGTAACTTACAATTGAATATTAGTCCACGTAGAATTTATAATGTATATTTACATATGCATACAATAATAATAAAAAGTAAATGTGTAACAAAAGGGTATAATGGTCGATCAACTTTTGAAGGATAATTTTTTAATTCAACTTTGCACTTGGGAGCTTCCCACTTTTAATATATTATTATTATTATTATTATTATTATTATTATTATTATTATTATTATTATTATTATTATTATTATTATTATTATTATTATTATTATTATTATTAAACTTTTTTGTCTCTTCCCTGATTCATGGACAAAACAATACATGTACCTTAAATAATTTCCCCACATATGAATTATATTACAAAAATCTAAGTAAACCTCTTCCAACAAAAGCTTATAAGAGTATATATTGTATGTTTTGTATAAGAGTTAACTCTGTAAACGCTTATTATTGTATAAGAGTATATTCGTTTTGTATAACTAGTACCTATAACATGCTACTGGCCATGAATTGGAAGCACTGCACTTTTTTCTAACAATCATATATTCATACATCTGTGGCAATATCTTGGGAAGTAAGCTGTTGCACTTTTGAGACAAAATTTGATTACAGTTATTATCGTTTCATTTTAAGCTATAAGTAGTTTGGTACACCTTGTTGGTTAACCAATAAATTGACCAATAATCGCTAATTGGTTAGGCTAGGTTAGTGAATTAGTATATTTAATAATAGATAAGCGTTAAGCTAAATTTTTAAACGCAAATATTCAATCGAACCGGTCCGATAAGCAAGTACAAATTCAAGGAGAACGTTACGTATCAAGGTACGTCCATCCTCCCCTAGCATGCACTGTGTGGATCAGTTTGAGCACATAAGGTAAGCCCTTATTAAGGAAACAATAATGAAAGAGCTGGAGACCTTCATGTAGGATGGAAATTAACTTCCATATCTTGGTATGAATAACCGTATCTAATATTGACTAATCTAAATTTACTTCACACCAAGTTTATTAAAAAGGGAAATCGTTTAAACCAAAGTATTTTCATTTACAAAACTTGATTCTAATGGAGCATTAGTCCCCCTTTAGTGATGATTAACTTCCATTAAACTGATGGGGGAATGATTAACTTTCATTAGACTGATGGGGAGAGGGATAAATAGTTTTTCAATCTGTTGTATGCCGCTTAAAGGAAAGAATGGATGTTCAGTTCTCTATCCAATTTTGGATGGATTGATTGGAGATACTGAAAGCACTAAGGTGAAAGAGTGAGATACCAATTTACTTCTATCTACCCTTCCCTTCTGATATATAACAAAATTGATGGATATCCCTCTACTTACTACTTCTCTTCATGCAACCCTCTCATTTCACTCCCATCAGTTCTTCCCCCTTGTGGAACCTATGCCTATTTTTCTTTTAGCTTTCCTTTCCCTTCATGGTAAAAAAATAAATAATTACTTACATATAAAATTCAATTTTAGCTTGTCATTGAAAGTATGTATGTCCTAGAGTCAATAATTATTAGGAATAAATGTATTTGAACACATTCATATTATTAATAAGATTAATATATTTATGGCATTTGCAATTATTGAATTATTATTTGATTGTTTGTAAATATTCATTAATGTGCATCTCTTGAGCTTACGTTGTCATTAATAGAGTGTAACTCTCAAAATAGTCTCGACTAATGATCATCGAGAATGGAATATCGATGATATGTTATAAGTCGACATGTGGTCTACATCACATTCTTGGAGAATGTAGTATGTCTCACCTGCTTCTACTAATGGTTACTAGCGATGGACACATGAATACTTTTGAAAAGTATTGGTATACCCTGTTGATAATTTTTTTATTATGCATGTCTGAAATGTTATCAATGTGTGAGAGATAAAGATCATTTGAATTGAGGTCAATACGTATCTTGTTTACAGAGTAATGTACTTTGACTCTGTCCTAAGATTAAACTCCTTACAGGATAAGATACGGCTTGTGTTGGGTGCATTATGATGTAAACTAAGGTGGTAGTTGAGCCAAGAATAGAATTCATTACAGAGATAAAGATCATTTGACTTGAGGTCAATACGTATCTTGTTTACAGAGTAATGTACTTTGACTCTGTCCTAAGATTAAACTCCTTACAGGATAAGATACGGCTTGTGTTGGGTGCATTATGATGTAAACTAAGGTGGTAGTTGAGCCAAGAATAGGATCCATTGCTCGATTGGATATTCGAGAGAGCACTCAACTTCTCATTGATATTAGGTCGACCAAGTCATTGGCCAATGCAAGAGACATATTTAGAATATGGTCTAATTATCGACTAATATAGATGAGATAAAGTGATCAAGCCATTTGGATAGACACATGGCAAATCCTAAGCTTGATCGAGTGTGTCGCGAATGAAAGAAATTTATCATCTCACATAAAGGTTATGTTTGCTGGATTCATGTAAACGTACTTCACATATTGAGTTCGTCGTACGGCGCAGTCTAGGAGTTCCTTATAGACCTTAATTGGATTAGTGTCAATATATGAAGGCCTATAGGTTCACACTATGTTGATTGCCTCTTCGATCAAAGTGTGTATTGAGAAAGTATTAAATATTCGATTTGGAATCGAGATATTTAAATTGATAATAACTATGGGATAATCTAGTTGATGGAAATTATTTAATTAAGTCAAAATTGATTTTTGGATTTAATTAAATGTGTTGAATATATGTTAACAAAACGAGGAGCGTTAGTAGAAGTAAGGCGCCGCAGCGCCTACTAAGCTGAGCCGCGGCGTCGACCCGACAGTGGGCCCAGTCAAACTGGCCCACTGCACCTCGGTTTTTAGGCCAGGCTTAGAGTCCAACCCTAATCAGGTTTTGACCTATAATTAACTATATATATAATACTAACCTCATTGATATTAGACTAATGATTCTATTAAACAATTCTAGACTTGGAGTTTAGAATAAAACTTTCTCAAACCTCTGCCAAGAATTCCTGGCTTTGTTGATAGAGGAATACACTATCTATAACAAGGTTCTTGCAATCGAAGGGTACAATCGTGTGTTCGCCCTTAGTAAAAGATTCCAGATAATATAATTGTCTTTGAGTGCTTCTGAAATATTTTTTTGTTCTAATGTAGACACATAACAAGAAAGACTTACCTTTTGATACATGGTAGACTTACCTTATGTTAAATATAGAAGTGAGTGATAAAACTTCATGAGTATTTACACCACAATATTTGCAAAATCAGGAAAAACTCACTTAGATGCATAACTGCAGTCACATAACGGGATTGACTTGTTAAGTTGTCTTGGTGCCACACCGCTGAACAAGCCGAGGGACGCAGATCAATTATTTGGAACATTCGGTCAAACAAGAGTTACAAATTGTGTGTAATTGCTTTGGAGACCTACCATGTTGTGTTGTTGAAGTTATCAACAACATCAAACACGGAGATAGTATGAACCTGGATCTTGGCCTATTATGACTATATTTGATATGAGTCTATATTCTCCCTTGGGGTCGAAGAGTATGTTAAAATAGTGGGAGCTAATTAAACTAAAGGCTATGTTAGTTAGTTAACGAATGTGTTCAATATAAATTATATTAGAGTTTAGTTTCAAGTCTATATATTTCTTCAGATTATATAAAATGTGAATCTATCGCTGAAAATGTTGGTCGAGACAAATAAGTTGACTGGAGCTAATTACCCTGACTGGTTGAGAAAACTGCAATTGGTGTTAAGACTAGAAAGAATTGAGTATGTGTTAGACACATTGTTCCCCACAGTCCCTGCTGAAGACTCTGCTGAGTATGCCCTGTTTGATAAGGTGACTTATAAGAAACATCTGGACGATGCTACCTCGACACAGTGTGTAATGTTATCCTCCATGACTATGGAGTTACAGAGGCAACATGAAAACATAGGCCCCAATGAAATGCTAGAACACTTGAAGAGTCTCTATGACTCACAGTCTCAAACAATGAAGTATGAACTGTTGAGAGACCTTTTCAAGTGTAAGTTGAACGAAGGAGGTCAAGTGTCAGCACATGTTCTGAAGATGATTGGGTTGATAGAAAGGTTGGCTTCTATTAGAACGAAGTTGCCTATAAATGTCTCTGTCAACCTGATCCTGAATTCACTTCCTGGTTCATTTGAGAATTTCATTGTGAACTTCAATATGAATGAGACCAAGGCGAGTCTTCCAGAGCTTCACAACATGTTGAAGACCTTTGAATTATCTACTTCTAAAGGTAAAGTTGTGCTCATAGTGGGCTCATCTAGCAAGTTCAAACCCGAGAGTAAGAACATGCAGAAGAAGAAGGGTAAAACAGTTGCTGCACCCACAGTTTTGAAACTTATAGGAGGTGTTCAGAAGAAGGCAAAGGTAGTTATGGATGTGTTCCTCAACTACAGGAAGAAGAGGCACTGGAAGAATGACTGCACAGCTCCAGGAGGAGGCAAAGCACTAGGTGCTTCTAGCTCTACTGGACAAGGTATGTTTGTGTTGCGATATTTCTAGATGCTTACGCAAGTGTACGTATTGTTCAAGTAATAAAGATCTGTAAGACCGAGTTTATCGTCCACAGAGACTGGTTTATTAAGTATCGGTTATCTATCCTATGATATCTATTTGATTGACGTTCTTCAGTTTGAGAATTATACTAAGAATTATGACTAAGTGCAGAAAATAAACTAAAGATTATAATACTTTGGGTTTATAATAGTTATGAAGAAAATAGGGCTTCCAATCTCCTCAACTATCCACTCTTTCATGTGTTAATGCAATGTTAATGACTCTTCTTCTTATTAAGATAGCAGGTTAACTAATACGTTATCATATTCCGATTAGGACATACGAGAGCTCAACCTTGTGCAGAAAACTTTTATATTTCTATGATAAATTTTACAACACAGGAGGATTAAGAACAGTAACCTTAATTACTACACAAGTATCGGGGTACTTTCGTCCACGATTTTAACCTATGTCTAAACAACTACAGCATATTCAAATCTCCCCTCTCGGATCTCGATTCAAAATCATACAAGTTATGACAATTAATAGCTAGTTAATCATCAAGCAATCATAACAATATTGAATATATCTTAATACGCTGAAGAAGAAATCAATAACTAATGCATTAACTATATGAAAGAGCTTCAAGAAGATTCTATGAAAACCCTACTAAAGTATTTAGCTCCTAAACATTGTCATGTCAAGAACTAAATTACAATCCAACATAAACTGAAATAAAACAAGGGAAAGAAAAAGAACTTGAACAAGAGTCTCCAATTGTAGCCCCCTTCTTGCCTCCAAAATTATGATTTGTAATATGGTATAAGGTATAGCATAATGATCAGGGTTTTATACTTGAGAAAACTTGCGCTTCGGACCCTTTTACCCCTCTGAAATTCGATCCAAAAATTGAAAATCTCGCGTCGAGGCCTCATAGTATTAGCACCGCGGCGCTGGCGGCGTCCCATCCCGGATTTTCGTCGTTTTTCGTTTGGACTTCATCAGATTTCTTCTATACTTCCCGGGACTTCTCAGACTTCATTTCTTGGCCTTTTAATGTGCAATTTCATCCGCAAAAGTAGTGTCTTCTCCTTTATGACCGGTGTGACACAAATGAACAAAAAACACACCTAACACTACACTAAACGCAAAATAAAAGAGTAGAATACTAACTAAAGAGGACTCAAAATAGTGTATAAAATACACTCAACAAACACCCCCAAACTTACACTTTACTCGCCCTCGAGTAAAGCACTAAAAAAACAAAAAAATAAAGACTCTATGAAATGGATCAAGTAGTCATAGCAATTCTTCTTCAAAATCATGGATGAAAGTTGGGATAATATGTTAGAACATACATAGTATGAATATTCAGCAATCTAGAATTTCAAGTTAGATATTTCGCAAATTCACTTGGATCACAATCACTGAGAATACAAACACCTGACCTATGCATGTCAACTTCATTCCATCTTTCCCAAAACGCTATAGATCTGTTTACTTGCTATTCTCCACTAATCATAGATATACATATTAAAGATCATCAGGACTTTCCAGGGTTGCAATGTAGGCTTAGTGTCACGCCCCGAACCCCGGGCCCGTGACTGGTGCCCTACCTGGACACCCTTCTACCTAACTGACACAAGTAAACTGCGAAATTTAAATAACACCTCTTTTTTTTTTCAAAACCAACATATGTGCAAGGGCAAAGCCGATAAGGCTGCCATATAATATACATAGTCAGAAGACACTACACTGTACATGAGTCCAATCCCACATATGAATACAGACCTTTAAGAGTTTCTTGAACTATGGTAGATAAGGCCCCGTACCCATAATCGTACAAAAGCACATCAAGGATCTATACCAAAAGATAAACTCACGAGCAGATGGAGCTATCCAAAAACTACGGCGGTCCTACACTGCAGATCACCAAAGCTGCACCTAAACTCAAGCAGCGTGAACGCGGCCCGAGAGGTCGATCTGAAGAATGTACCAAGTATGTGAAACGAAAAAATCAGAATGAAATCATAACGTCTAACAAAGCAGAGACATGTATGATAGCCAACCTACAATACACAATACCTAAGCAGTCATATCAAGTCAGGGACGCATGCCCTCAAAGTCATTACTCAAATATAACCATGGGTCTCACGCCCATAATATCAATCATGCCCGTGGAATCCTTCCTCACTTCCGGCAGTCCATGATATAATACAACATCAGTAAGCACACTGGACCTTACAATTATAAGAGTAATGCAACCCTTTTTATCTTTTAAGTTATGACTTTAACAATGAGAATTACTGTTCCACATTAATTCATAACCACACTGCACCCTTTCATTAATGAAATCACTACCGTTTCAAAACATGAAGGTCGTGCCAGTGCCAGGGTCAACCACCCTCTGTGTTATAATGCAACCTATCATAGGACTATTTCACCCGCAAGAGACTATTTCACCCGCTTAGGTCGTGAGGACCCGCAATGAGTCATCGGTACACGATACTTGCATCACAGATAGCTAATCCATGGCTTATATATATCCGGGAATTTAACCCGCCCGAGTCAAATACCGACCCGCCGTGAGTGTGTACCACTCACCCCCATGGGGAGCTAACCCATGGCATCCTTGAAACAAGTTGTCGGCCCTTTATGGAGGGACGCGGAGATGTGGAGATATGACACTTGCACGAATGTCTATATGAGCAACCCATATGCAAGCAAACCAAGGCAAAACCATGCCTTTACACAAATCAAGACAATTACCATGCCTTTCTTTTTGTCATAAACCAAGACAACTACCATGCCTTCTTTTTACATAAACCAAGAGAAATACTTATTCAAGCAAGCCAAAATACTATCAAGGCGCAAATAGAATAGTTCTCATTTAACAAGTCAAAGTACTTATCAAGGCACAAATAGAATAATTCTCATTTAACAAGTCAAAGTACTTATCAAGGCACAAATAGAATAATTCTCATTTAACAAGACAAAGTACTTATCAAGGCACAAATAAAATAATTCTCTTTTATCAAGCCAAAGTACTACGTACGTACACTCTTTTCAAAAGACTCTTTTTTATGTAAAATCCCAAGATACTAACACCCGTAGTATCAAGGCGTGTCTATTTTTCAAAGTAATTTACTATACTTTTAGAAAACTCATTTCAAAGCTTGAAACCAAGTAACTTCAAATTTTCACAATCTAGGCAACTTATGCCCATTAATCAAAATAGACAACTTTCTTAACCTTCCATAAAGCTGTTATAACCAACTTCCCATAAAGCCGTTATAACCCTTTATGGTTTTAGACATATTCATTCTTTTTATAACCAAGAGACTTATACTTTTAAAATCAAGTATCACATACTTACAAATCAAGTTTCTTAACTTTCAAAATACTTCAAGTCTCTTAATCTTTAGAAATCAAGTTTCTTCTACTTTTAAATTCAAGTAACTCACACCTTTAAAACAAGTTACTTCCCTTTAAATCATGTAATTTCTCCTCTTTTAAATCGCTTAAGTAAATCACTCCTTTGACTCCCCTAAAGTCATTATAACAATCTTTAGGTTTTGGAACTAAGGCACTAACCAAAAGGTTTGGAAACCACTTCCTTTTCAAGACTCTATGTACTTTAAGTAAAATACTTTCACTCTTAAGAATCCAAACTTCACTAAGGAAATGGATTATACAACTTACAATTTAAACATCAAAGTACAATCAAGGAAGTACATAGAACAAATTCTATTTTAGGCAATCCAAGTACAACCAAGGAATGGATCATTTAAGGAGTAGGACATACTTTCTTTATCTTAAGGAATCATGCTAGAAGAGGAGATAGTTCACATACCTTTTCGGCTTAATCCGCAAGCTAAGTCGAATACGCCGCACGTAGAATTGTCAACCTATAATGGCCACAACATGACTATCAATTTCTAGCTTCTAACGTAGAATAATACTAAGTATACGGTCTCTTATTCTACGGAAAATCGGGTAGCACTTCCTTTGTTTCTACATACTTTGCCACCTTTTTCAAGGCCGAATTCAATAACCAACCATGCCACATTTAAGGCTCAACATACCAACCAATCGGAGGGGATTACACGCCTTACAATACGTGTAAAATTTTGCCCCACAATTCATACCAAGTAGTTAAATAACCAAGCCATTCTCGGCCAACATATACAACAATACTAAGCCCTTTCCAATTCTTTTTCAATCCAAGTTCTTAGGTCTAACATGTTATATAGTCATAGACAACTTCAACAACTACAATTTCCTTCTTTATATAACATGTGACAACTTATACTAATAATCAACTTGAATTGTAATCTTAAGGCTAAACATGCTAGTTTTCGGATTAGGGTTCCAATAGTCAATACACTTATCAAACTTCATACTAAATACCTCATGCTTGCTAATATCCATATCTACAACAATAAGTAATCTTAATTACTAAAACGACAAGAATTATACCTTTACAAGCCCTTAAAATTTCCAAGATTCAAAGTCGCTCCTTAGCAATTCTTAGCTCCTTTCCTTTACGCTCCAATCCGCTATTTGAAGCCTTTAGAAGTTCACAACCAACTTCTCTTCCATTTCCAATCCAAAACTAGGAAAACTACTTAGGTTTTCGCCTTGCGCCTAACGTGAAAACGTCATTTTCCCGAAATCTTTCTATTGAGATATCCTTACAGTACCCTTAGGGACCTAGGGTTAAAGTCTTGTGAATAATGGATCAAAACTACAAAAAATTTGTGTGGAGATAGGCACTAAGCCGAGAGCAACTTAAAGAGGACAAGAACATGAAATTTTTCTAAGTGTTGGGGAGCTTGTCTTGCACTAGGGTAGTATATATAAAACAATGGATGGCTTAGATTATAACACTTGTGTGGTTTGGATGGAGAACACTTGGATAATTACACAAGTGGCAAGTTGACTTGGTCAATATTATCAAGCTAGCAAGACTTATCATCCACAATGGTCAAATGACCATTCTAACCTTGTAAATTTCGTCCAAGGGCATTTGGGGGAGGTTCCACGTGTCGCCCTCTCATTCGTCCATAAAATTTCGTAACCCTCGTGGGCCCCGCAAAACGTAAAATTCTTCGGGTGGGCCCCACGTGACCAAATCCGTAAAAATAAATTTCCATAATGATAATATGTCTCATATTCTTCAAATAATGCATTTTGAGAACCTAATTCTCATCAACGAACCTTTTTCCTTTCCGACGTTCGGAAGATTTTCCGTCAGAAAAACAATTCTTCCTTTCGTACCAATTTCCATGTCTTGATTCCTTACGTTCATTCTCTTTTATATGTCCTGGACTTACGGGGTGTAACACTTAGGCAGGGGTAGGTAAAAGTAGGCATTTAGGCTCAATCACGTACCATAAGCGTTTTTCATTCAACTCTTCTTTCTTCTTTTTGAATTTCTTTTTAATCTCATACCTATTTGTCCTCCTATTTTCTTTTGAGAGAATGAGATACATTATAAATAACATACACCCCCAAACTTAGATTTTTGCATATTCTTCATTAAGGTGCATCAACTTTTCACTCTCTTTTTATTTCTTTTTTCAACCCAGAGTTTTCAATTATCACTTATGACACAACAAAAGAATCATAGGGTGTCAAAGAAAGATCTTATTTTAGGTTCAAAGGGTTGTCTAGTGATACAATTCATGTCAGGGTAGATAATGAATGGTCAGAAGGGCTATCAAAGAAATGCCTGAATCATCTCCCTAACACATGTACATCTTAACTATTTCGCCTCAAATAACAAGCAAACAGATTTTCTAGACATTTTTCAACCTTTTCTTTCCATAACTGACACACATAGGCCAGCATCAATATCCAAATAATTAGATGTCATGAATTTTTGGCATATCTAACTTAAGCACACAGATTATCGCTTTTAATTCCATTACATTATTCCACTTTATCCACTCAATATCTTTAGCAACTACAACATCATGATCCATAAAAAAATTATGACTCAAAAACATACAAAGACAAATAAAAAAGACTCAAAACAATAAAACAAAATAAGACACCCCCAAACTTAATCGACACATTTTCCCCAATGTGTGAAGACTAAAAATAAAGGGACAACTTACTGACAAAACACAACGGTCATAACAGAGGTCTAGGAGGGAAATTTTGGAAATTGCACGGCATCTGGGCATTCTGAACTTCTGGCGCCGCGACGCTAATTCGCTACTACTTTGATTTTTCCAGTTTTCAGCATTTTTCGCCCTTTTCTCCTCGGAGTCAGTTCCTGCTTTTATCTGTCATCCAAAAATACTAACATACCAGATCGTGAGACTGTTCAAGATAAACTAAAACAAAATTTAAATAACATAATTAAAACCATTCGGTTGCATCCCAAGTAGCGATGTCTTCAACGTCTTTTAGTCAGACGCATGTTACTTGCTAAATCAAGGGGGTAGAGTATCCCCTCCCCATATCCATTTCAGCACCATTTTCCGCCTCATTCTCCTTT
Source organism: Przewalskia tangutica (assembly GCA_029844215.1). NCBI lineage: Eukaryota > Viridiplantae > Streptophyta > Magnoliopsida > Solanales > Solanaceae > Przewalskia > Przewalskia tangutica. Next base: position 116,546,663 of record CM056718.1, read on the forward strand.
TTTTTCATAGGGCTCATTTCAGGAGGGTTCATTCCCTTGTTCTCATCCACAACATCATTTACTGATGCAGAATTCTTACATTGTTTTAATGGTCTCCCACAAACATCAGTACTTGTGAGACTGTTCTCAACTATATCCTTGTCAGCCATCCCAATGCCAAATCATCTATCATTTACTTGAGGTTCAGTGGGTGGTCTGCAAACTTTGAATATCATTTCCTCACCTTGGACTCTAAGCTTTAACTCCTCTTTTTCAACATCAATGAGGGCTCTCCCTGTGGCTAGGAATGGTCTCCCAAGGATCATGGACATATTTTCATCTTCATCCATGTCTAAAATAAGGAAATCATCAGGAATGATGAATTTACCCACTTGTACCAACACATCTTCAATTATTCCTTGGGGATGCACAATCGAGCGATCAGCTAGCTGTAGAGTGACTGTGGTTGGTCTCGCCTCCCCCAAACAAATTCTTCTAAACACAGAGAGGGGCATCAGGTTGACACTTACCCCCAAATCACATCAAGCTTTTTTTACATATAACCTTCCCTATGGTGCAAGGTAAGGTGAAACTCCCTGGATCTTTCAACTTAGGGGGAGTTTCTTCTGCAAGATAGCACTGCACTCCTCTGTCAGCGCTATTGTCTCATAATTTGTCAGCTTCTTCTTCTTAAACATGATGTCTTTTATGAACTTCACATAAGCTGGCATCTGCTCCAAAGCTTCAATGGATGGGAGATTGATATGAAGCTTTTTAAAGACCTCTAAAAACTTGGAAAACTCTTTGTCTAAGGACTTCTTCTACAGTCTTTGGGGAAAAGGAATTTTGTCTATATATTCTCTCATGACTGCTGATGGAGCTTTCTCTACAATAGGGTGGTCCTTAGTAACCCACTCTTTCTCTACCTCAAATGTTTTCTCCTGTTCAACCACTGACTGGGGTGCAACCTGCTCTAACTGTTTCCCACTCCTCAAGCTAATTACTTGGCATTGTTCTCTTGGATTTACCACAGTATTGCTGGGAAGATTCCCTTGCTCTATGTTGTTCAGCATGTTAGCTAGTTGTCCCACCTGCGTCTCCAAATTCCTGATGGATGATCTGGTTTCTGTCATGAACTGAGCCTGGGAATTTGTCAGGGTCAACAAAGCTGCTTGCAACTCACTTTGCTTCTCTTGTGGGTCTGGTGGACTGAACTACTGTGAGGATGATGCCTGAAATTGTAGTTGTTGTCCTTGTTTATTCTTCCATAAAAAAATTGGGTGATTTCTCCACCCCGGATTATATGTGTTGGAGAATGGATTGTTGTAGGGCCTCTGAAAATTTCCCACTGCCTGAACCTGCTCCATGGGCATATTATTTGGGTCCACTGTTGTACACCTATCAAAAGTATGGGGACCCCCACAGATTTCACATCTCACCGGTGTCTGACCCGCTTTGACTACCATGGTGCTCTGCTGCATCTGTTTTGTCAAGGTGGCAACATGCGCAGTCAATGCAGTGATAGCATTCAACTCATGAATCCCAACCACTTTCCTATTGTTCACTGCTCTCTCATCGGCCCCCTGATGGTTGTTTGTGGCCATGTCTTCTAACAGATCATGTGCCTCATTGACACTCTTTTTCATGAATGTTCCCCCTACTGCAGCATCAATAATGGTACGAGTTGTACCACACATCCCATTGTAAAATATGTGGACTAGTGTTACGACTCGATCCCATGGGCCGCGACTGCTGCCCTACTTGAACACCCTTATAATGACCTATCACGTATAATCAAACTAATACCAAGAATAATGCGGAAATCTATAAACCATATCAAAATAGGCAAGCCGACGAGGCCGCCACTATATATGAAAATATCCAAAGCGAGTTACAACAGTATCCGCTGACCAAAACACGTCAATAATCCACACACGACCCACCCACAAATGACTACAGACCTCTAAGAGTATGGTAATGAAATATGACAGAACAGGGCTCCGTCGTGCCCCTAAATATACATAGATAAAAAAATAAGGTATTGTACCAGAATGACTAAGCTCTGAATCAATGGAGCTCTCAAGCAATTTGAGCAATCCTAGGCGAGGATCACCAACGAGTATCTGTACTGCGATCATGAAACCTTGATCCCCAGAAAATGAAATTCACTACGAAATAATGTATTGAGTATGTAAAACCTGAAATACTATAAATAAGATCATAACTAGCCAAGATAACGGTCACGACCCGACCTCGGACCGTGGATCGTGTATACATCCAACCGGTCGGGTTGACCGAGCCGGACAGTTGACCGGTGGATTTTCGGGCCGGCCGGGCCGGTAAGCATCTGGGTTGGGGGTCGGATTGTCCCCCAACCCCAACCCGCACGGGTTATTAAAAAACCCGGTTAGGCCCGGTATTGGAAAACCGGTTCCATTACCGGTTAATCGGACCGAACCGGACCGGTAACAAAAAAAAATTAAAAAATTTGCCCAACGGTCATTTCGACCGTTGGGCTTGGGAAGAAATTTGGGGCGGGGCATGGCAATGGTCATTTCGACCGTTGGCCATTTTTTATTTTTTTTAATTTTTTTTGTTTTGTTTATTTATTTATTTTAATTCCATTTTTACCCTTTTAAAAATCTATAAATTCTCTACATTTTCTTCATTTTTATCACACAACATTTCTCTCAATTCTCTTATTCTCATACTCTCTTAATCATCTTTATTATCAATTTTCAAGTTATTATTATTATTAGTTTTCAAATTCAAAGTAGCAAGACCTTGAGACTTGAGCTTGAGTTTCTATTGAATTCGAATCCAAGTTTGGTACACTCGTTTCATTCTCTAATTATTTTATTAAATTGTCATATTTATTTGTTGATTATTTAAATATTTTATAATGTCTTTACTAAGGAATTGCGTCGGATCACGTAGTAAATCTAGTTCAAGGGGTAAAAAATTTGTAGGTTCTTCATCATCTAATCAAAATATAGATTATGATCAAATGCAAGAAGATTTTGGAATAGAAGATAATGAATGTGATAACGTTCAATTAGATAATATTGTTGAACTTGAAGAATAAGAACCTGCTACACCTACTAGTGTTCCTTACATCAATGTTGGTGCTGCTAGTGGTAGTCAAGGTCGTGAACCTCCTTTACTGAACCAGATGCAAGAAGAAAAAGTATTAAAGTTTGGCTCTTTTATGATAAATTTGTGGGTACTGATAGAGTTAAATGTAATATTTGTGGGAGAACTTATAAACATAAGACAGGGGGTGGTGACGGGGGGACGAGCACTATAGCTAGACATATAAAATTCGATCATACGGCACAATGGAATGCTGTCCCTAATTTAGAACCCGGTCAACAACAACTTAATCCATTAACTGGGGTTGGCTAAATACGATCCAAAAAGATCGCGTTGAATTAGCAAAAATGATTGTCGGAGGTTGTTTGCCTTTTTCTTTTGCTTCTTCATATTTAATTACATATATTCAAAGAGTATATAATCCTTTTTTTAAAGGTGTTCCTCGTAGTACTACTAGAGCCGATATTTTTAGACTTCATAACGATTATGTTATTTTCTTGCAATATTTGTTTGCTAACCTTCCATGCCATGTTAGTTTTACTTGGACATTGGACATGCATTGAGCAGTTATGATTATTTAACAATTACTTGTCATTGGATTGATGAAAATTTTAGAATGGAAAAAGCGTATTATTGCTTTTGCGTATGACGAGGATCAAAGTCATCTTGGAAAATATATAAGCGAAACTATTTGTTTTTATGCCCAAAATATAATCTTTATAATAAAATACTTTGTGTATCATTCGATAATGCATCTAATAATCTGCTGCTTTGTAGATCTTTTAAAGCGGAAGTACAACCACCACTTCGATATATTTCATGTTCGTTGTGCTTGTCATATTTATAATTTAATTGTTAAAAGTGGTCTTGATTTATTTTCACTGAAATAAAACTTGTCAAAAGAGTTGTTGGAGTTATTCAGTAATAATAGGAAAAATAGAATTATAGAATTTAAAGAAAAATGTAAACAATTTAATTTGAGACCTAAATTCATGCCAGGAGAGATTATTACACGGTGGAATTATACTTATTTATTTTTAAAAGAATGTTATAAGTATAAAGACCCATAACACATGTTGCAAATGCGCATTGTAAGAACGTGATGTATATGTTAGCAAGCGAACATTGGAAATCAATTGGTGAACTTTTAAAAATTTACGTAAATTTTACACTTTGTTGAATTTTCGTGATCTTATTACCCAACAGTTTGTAATGCTTTAGCTCATATAAATTTGAAATTTCCTATTTACTTTATGGTTTAAAATCAAATGTGAAATATACTGAATCGATTCTGATTATGTTTGAAAAGTTTTAAAAATATTTTTTCCTATTCACGATGTTTATTGTATTGAGTGCGATCTTAAATCCTTCTATTAAAAAGGTAGATTGTCATAATTTAATATTTAGTTTATATACTTATATGGAAATAGGTCAAAGCGAAACTCCATCTTCATTTGATTGCATAAGTAAACTTGATACTAATTTAACTACATTATATGAATATTATGCTACATTACATGATAACACCAACTGCTACTAATATTCCTTCTAGTTACGGTTACGTGTCTACACCTGCAGGATTCAATGATGATGACGATGAAGAAGAATGTTTAGACATGTGGAGCACTTTTACAACACAAGCCGATCTTGCGATGAGATGCAATTTTATTTGCAAAAGCCAGCGGAGCCGAAGAAAATTTTTGACCCTTTACAATGGTGGCAGGATAACAAAGGCAATTCTCGGTACTTGCGATGGCGAGATGTTCTTAATGTGTCGATCTCAACGGTGGCTTACGAAAGTGCATTTAGCCAAGCACGAGATCAAATAGAGACACACGTCACTCGTTGGGTGGAAGCACATTAGAAGTGTTAGTGCGCAAGATTGGATCGGATCGGAGAGAAGAAATCAAGGATGTGGAGACGTTAATTCTCCGGAAGATGAAGAAATTGGCAATATTTTGGAAGGCGGGAGCGGAGGCGGGACTGGAATTAATACTCCAGATTTAGAGGTTATGGAGCATAACCAATTCAATCAACCTATAGATTACGAAGAACTTGCAAAAAGGATGCATAATATGTAAATAAAATTATTATTACTTCATTATGTACTCTTATTAACGTTATGAAAGTTCAAAAGTTTACATCTTATCATTAATTTTAATTTTACTATCTATTTAGTTGTTAATCTGTTATTACTTATAAGTTATATCTACTAATCTAATAAATTAACAAAAGTATAATTACAAATTTACAATATAAAGTTATAAACTATAAAGTATAAAGTTATAAACTATGTATAAAATAAAAAGTTAACTTTAAAGTTTCAATTTTAATATATACAACTAAATTATATATTATATTATTATATTTAAATTGAATTTAGTTTATATTATAGAAAATAAATACTAGAAATAATAAAAAAAAATAGAAACCGGACGGTTCGACCGAACCATGCGGGCCAACACGGAATCCGTAACGAGCGGACGGTTGGCGATAGTCGATGAACGGACCGATAACGGTTAAACCGGTAAGAGCTCTGGTCGGGCAAGTCGACCATAGACACCTTTAGACTGGTGCCTTACCCCGGGCACCCTTGTGATACAACCTCAGAGAAAACCAGCGGAAATAAACTCACAACAAGAACCATATAGAATATGAAACAGGCTAACCCAAAATGGCTACCTGTCCGTAAACATAAGTATAACAAAAACTGAACAGTTACATCCTTAACAACCCAATTTATAGCAGGACTACAGACCTCTAATAATGTGTAACCACTATGACGGGACAGGGCCCCGTCATACCCCGGAATGCACATAACTTCTACAACATCAGGGAGAGTCGTACCAAAAGTCAAGCCTCCGGAGATGTCACGACCCGACCCCGGGCCCGTGACTGGTGCCTTACCCGGGCACCCAAGTAGACATACATCAGAGTAACCAGCGGAATATAAAACAAGACATAAAACAATATGAAGTGAGAAACAGTTTATCTGAGAAAAGCTGCCTGTCGGCATATATATATATAAAAACTTGAACAGTTACATCCCTTTTACAAACCCTGCCCACAATAGTACTACAGACCTCTAAGAATGCTATAACAACAATGGCGGGACAGGGCCCCGCCATACCCCTGAATGTAAGTACCTACAACGACAGAGGACTATACCAAAGATAAGCCTCCGGAGACACGGAGCTTCGCAACGCTGTGACCACATGAGCGAGGATCAACAATCGGTGTACCTCTACTGCGGCATGACGCACTTCCGAAGGAGGTCGATCTGACAATTGCAGTATGTGGCTGAAAATCGTAAATGAAATTATAATAGTCTATATAAAACAGAAGATATATATGATAACCAATTTACGATACACAATATGTAAGCAGTCATGTCAAGTCAGGGACTCACGCCCTTAAAGTCATCACTCAAATATAACCATGGGTCTCATGCCCACAATATCAATCATGCCCGTGGAATTCCTTCCTCACTGCCGGCAGTCCATGACATAAAAGCACCAAGGAATACACATGAACATCAGGTCCCACCTGTGTCAAAATAAAACCGTACGGGGTAAGTACGAAGGCATAGCCGACTACTAAAACCCACAGTACCAACAATGCTATAAAACTGTATCACGAGGTCTTTCTAGACCGCGCCACATGATCGAAGCTGGCTACTCGCCCTCAGTATCAATGCGCGCGTCTAATCCTGGAACTTACCGCAGCTCCGCATAGGCCACCTAGGCCCGCATGAGGTATTCCCCGCATCGAGGGTAGCTACTCCTCGGCATCGTCCTGGACTCTCGTAGTCCGCATGGCCACATAGACCGCATGAGGTATTCCTCGCACACTAACCTGGAACTCTCGTAGCTCCGCATAGGTCCCCTGGACCCGCATGAGGCATCCCTCGCATCGGGGCGCAACCCGGTATAACATGTCAAGAGGTGAGTGGTACAATACTAACATAACGGCTTATCGTTAAACAACATAAGCACAACAAGGGAAACCCCTTTACACAAACATCACAAGACACTAACACACGTAGCATCCTAACATGTTTACTTATCAACCCAACAAGGAAGTATTACAAGGCTATCACAAACCAACATAGTCAAGTTATTCACACAAGGTACTTTCTATTTTATGTCAACAAGTTCGGGTTTTTATCCCCAAAGTACTTCATACATTAACTCTTTAAAAAGATATGTTTCTTTCACAAGAGTCACACGATACCCGTAGTATCAAAATAGAGTGACTATCTTTTTAAGTAAACCAAAACAATTTCCCTACCTTCTTTTTGAACCAACTTAAGACAAAAGCATGCCTTCCTTTTTAAACGAAAACACTTCAAATTTTCAAGTCTTTGTCTTTTATAAATCAAGTCCTTACTTTGAAATTTTTAAGAAAATCAAAACTTGTTTATTAATGATCTTATTAAAGCAGCCATGATCTAGGAAATGTAATACAATTTTGTCTTATCTTAGCTTCTATGCAGATGGAGGTTTCTACTGGTTTTAATAATACTTAATTAGTCAATACATTTTCCTTTATTAGCGCTGCAGTGGTTTGTTCGATACTTAATTAGGAATTTTTGGGCAAAGTTTGGTTAAGGGAGAGGGGTGTTTCGGACGAAGGCTTTCAAGGAAGGGGGAGGGGAAGAGCTTGGACGAAAGCTCACAAAGGGAGAAGGGAGTTTTTGAGACTTGGAAAATATTTTTGTGGATGAAGAAGTCTTGCACTAGAGGGGGGGGGGGGTATTTATAGGACCCTCAATGGCCAAGATTCAAGCAAGTGTGTGGTGGAGATTTGGACAAGTGCAACCTTATCTATCTACTCCACAAATATCTACAAAACATTGACCAAATGTTTAAGCCCTTTAAAACACAAAAAACGTGCCATCAAATTCCCTCACCAAACCGTCCACTTGAGGGTGACACATGTCGCCCTCTCGTTGGTCCAAAATATTCATTTTCCGAAAATATCCGTAATGCCAAAAATCCAAAAATAAAGTGGGCTTCACAAAACCGTAAATTCTCTCGTGGGCCCCACGTGACCAATTCCGGAAATTAAAATTTCAATACTTCTAAAATATTCCAAAAAGTCCGAATACCAAATCTGGGAATCCAATTCCCATTAGCGAACCTTTTTACTTCACAAAAACCGGAAACTTTTCCGTCGAAAAATCACATCTTTCTTCCTTTCCAAAATTTCTGTCGTATTCTCGTACGTACGTCCTCACATACATACTCTGGAACTACGGGGTGTAACATTCTCCCCTCCTTAGAAACATTCGTCCCGAATGTTCCTTCTAAGTCTCAAAACATACATGCGCCGGTATAATCTTCACTACTATACTTACGAAACCAATTATGCCACACCTGGCCATAATAACACACGCGCAAATACTTAAATCCAAGTTCACAAGGAATCACCTCTAGCATCACAAAAGCTCCCACCCAAGGTCTAAAAGATACTCCTCTTGCACCTTCACTTCACAAAAGAAATGATCACTTCTATCCTCTTAACACATGCTCGCTTCTTCCCTTACTCGTCGTACCTTTCTCGTACCCAAACTCCAAGTGTCGACGCCGATTATCCGCACGACTTCGTGACTCAGCTGTCAATAACTGCTCCTGGATAAGCTTCACCTTATCCGCTGCCTGCTGTATCAAGTCTGGACCAACTATCTGAATCTTGCCAACATCGAACCAATCGACCGGCAACCTACACTTCCGCCCATACGAGGCTTCATAAGGCACCCTCCGAATACTGAAATGGTAGCTAGTATAATACTCCCTCAACAAGAGGCACATAATCCTTACAGCTACCCCTGAAATCAAAACCACCGGCCCGAGGGTGAATGCAATACTGAGACTTACCTGAGTCCCTTACCCTGCCTGGTAAAACCTCCAGAAAAAGAAATAGCCGTAAACTGGGCTCCACTGCCCGTCATCAGGTAAAAGTAGGAACCCCGTGCAGCCTTACAACCTTCCTGATATATAACATCTCGCATAACCCTCCGCCGAGTAAATGCGATCTGGTGAAAGACAAGATGGGCTGACCTCATCGGCCCGACTACTGGTCGAACGTATCCACGAACTCGTACGATGGTCAACTAAACTTGGGCCTAACACCCTCGTGACCCTAACACATAGCGGGACCACCACAAATTTTCCTTACTTCAAACCGGGCTGCGGGTTGACCCGCAATATGGCCTCAACCCGACCCATTTATCGCGCCAAGCTCTTGTTCCCCGATCCGGAACAATCTCACTAATCAAGTCACGAAAACCTAGTGGTCTTCTTAGCTCAACTACCCTCTTTCATTTCACACCACCCAGGGACCTATCACACAAATATATCCCATGTATACTATGCACTCCGATAAAGGTCAATCATAAAAATAAATCTTTTACTCAAGATGGCCTCGCCTCTAAGGTCTCCACGTATAATATTCTAAGGCTCACAATTTCCCTATCCCCAAATCTTACCCTTTTAACTAACCATGATTTCTAATCACAACTAACACAATGCTATCTGAACATAACACTTAAAATATACTCATCTTATCACACATACTAATCTCTAGAGGGTTAAGGATATACCAGATCTCGCTTCACTCCCCTTTGTCGTTCTAATCAATCCTGCCCTGTTGGGCGCATAGCTAGAGAAGGTGATGAACTAGCCACTGATCCTGAAGGCTGAGTCTCTACATCCGCGCCACCTCTAGTCGGACAATTTCTCGCAAAATGGCCCTGCTGTCATAAGCATAACAAATTTGTCAGTAGTACGACACTCCCCACAATGACATCTACCACAACGGCCACACCGAGGTGGGGGTGGCCTCCTCTGGCTAACACCCCTTCCTCTCCGAACCACTGAATCCGCAACTGATCTGGTGGGCTGAGTCCTCCTACTTGTATCCCTCCTACTTGCATCCTTCCTACTTGAACATTCTTTCGTCACATGGCCCTGACGGCCGCAGGTAAAACAAGCACCAACAAAAAGACGACATTCCCCGGGATGACGCCTGCCACACTGTGAACACTGAGGGAAAACTGAATCCGGCTGGCTGGAACCTACGTGTATCTGTGAACCAGAAGCCCTGGAGCTCTGACCAACTCCTGCATACCCCGAACGTCCTGAAGTCTGTGGAGGACCACTCTGTACTGGCGGAGGCCCATAACCAGTCTGCTGCTGAGAAGGTCCGCCTCGAAAGTTACCAAAGGACCCTGCTGTTCTGGCCCTCTTCTGCTGATCTTGCTTAACCCGTCGATCCCTACGTTTGTCGGCCTGCTGCTCATAAGCCCGTACGCAGGCCATGCTCATGCCTGACTGAAGAGCTACTCTTGCACAACCCTCTCTTAGATAGTCATCAAGACCCGTGATAAATCGGTACATAATATACTCTCTGGTTGCTAAATCCCTAGCTAGTAACAGGGTCGTCTCTTTGCAATCCATACTTTCGCCATCGTCGTGGGCGAAGGTTCAAATATCATGGTCGCAGAGGAATCGCTACGCCACGTGCTAGACTCTGCTGGGACTGGCGACGTCGCAGAACTCCCCGAATGAAGCACCACCTCAGGTGATGATTGGGTCTGTGCCCTCGTAACCCTCTGTGCTCTACTCGCAGCTCCCTCGGCTGCCTTGCCCTTCTGGGCCCGGGTTGCCTTGCGTAGAGGCATAACTGGTAAGGGAAAGAAATACGTTAGAGGGGTCCAACTTATAACACAGCTCTAAGGCACGATCTCAGAGTGAGAAGAATGGAAACCAATCCTAAATATCCTATAGCCTCCTGATTATTGGTGTGGTGCACAACACACCGATAATCAAGACTCTACTAGATACGGTCTGTAGACACTTTCCGAAGATTAACTGCTCTGATACCACTTTTGTCACGACCCGATCCCGGGCCTGTGACTGGTGCCTTACCCCGGGCACCCAAGTAGACATACATCAGAGTAAATCAGCGGAATATAAAACAAGACATGAAACAATATGAAGTGAAAGCAGTTTATCGAGAAAAGCGCACTGTCGGCATATATATATAAAAACTTGAGCGATTACATCCCTTTTACAAACCCTTCCACAATAGTACTACGGACCTCAAGAATGCTATAACAACAATGGCGGGACGGGGCGCCATACCACGAATGTAAGTACTCTGACGACATGGGACTATACTAAAGATAAGCCTCGGAGACACGGAGCTTCCCAAGCTGACTGTGACCACATGGCGAGGATCAACAATCGGTGTACCTCTACTGCGGCATGAGCGGCCCGAAGGAGGTCGATCTGACAACAGTACAGTATGTGGCCCGAAAATATTGTAAATGAAATCATAATAGTCTATATAAAACAGAAGACATATATGATAACCAATTTACGATACACAATATGTGATATGTCAAGTCGTCGAGGACTCACGCCCTTAAAGTCATCACTCAAATATAACCATGAGTCTCATGCCCACAATATCAATTATGCCCGTGGAATTCCTTCCTCACTGCCGGCAGTCCATGATATAAAAGCACCAAGGAATACACATGAACACCAGGTCCCACCTGTGTCAAAATAAAACCGTACGGGGTAAGTACGAAGGCATAGCCGACTACTAAAACCCACAGTACCAACAATGCTATAAAACTGTATCACGAGGTCTTTCTAGACCGCGCCACATGATCGAAGCTGGCTACTCGCCCTCAGTATCAATGCGCGCGTCTAATCCTGGAACTTACCGCAGCTCCGCATAGGCCACCTAGGCGTGAGGTATTCCCGCGTCGAGTGTAGCTCCTCGGCATCGTCCCGGACTCTCGTGAACGCGTAGCCATAGACCGCATGAGGTATTCCTCGCACACTAACCTGGAACTCTCGTAGCTCCGCATAGGTCCCCTGGACCCGCATGAGGCATCCCTCGCATCGGGGGGCAGCTTAACCCCCGGTATAACATGTCAAGAGGTGAGTGGTACAATACTAACATAACGGCTTATCGTTAAACAACATAAGCACAACAAGGGAAACCCCTTTACACAAACATCACAAGACACTAACACACGTATCATCCTAACATGTTTACTTATCAACCCAACAAGGAAGTATTACAAGGCTATCACAAACCAACATAGTCAAGTTATTCACACAAGGTACTTTCTATTTTATGTCAACAAGTTCGGGTTTTTATCCCCAAAGTACTTCATACATTAACTCTTTAAAAAGATATGTTTCTTTCACAAGAGTCACACGATACCCGTAGTATCAAAATAGAGTGACTATCTTTTTAAGTAAACCAAAACAATTTTCCTACCTTCTTTTTGAACCAACTTAAGACAAAAGCATGCCTTCCTTTTTAAACGAAAACACTTCAAATTTTCAAGTCTTTGTCTTTTATAAATCAAGTCCTTACTTTGAAATTTTTAAGAAAATCAAAACTTGTTTATTAATGATCTTATTAAAGCAGCCATGATCTAGGAAATGTAATACAATTTTGTCTTATCTTAGCTTATGCGGATGGAGGTTTCTCTTGGTTTTAATAATACTTAATTAGTCAATACATTTTCCTTTATTAAGCGTGCGATGGTTTGTTCGATACTTATTCTCATTTCCGAAATCAATACAAGGCTTTCATAAACAATTAAGTAAACCGTTCTTTTTATCTTTCTTAAGTCGTTATACCTAACTTCCCATAAAGCTAGTATAACTCTTAAGCTTTTAAAACAAAGTATTACTCTTCTTTCAAAAACGATTCATAATTCTTTTGAAATACTTCAAGATTCTTATTATTTAAAACTCAAGTCAAAAGACATCGAAGTAAAACCACATTCGATTAACACGTCGTCTACCGTACTATATATATTTTAAAATATCATGCTCAAGAGGATAGGAAGAATCACATACCTCCTCGGCGAAATCCACCTGCCAAGTCGAATATGTCGCGCGCAGAGTATCAACCTATAATAGTCAAATACGTCTATCAACGTCTAGACTACTCTGTAGAATATTCTAAGCAGAAGGTTCTTAATTCTACGGAAAATTGGGCAGCACATCCCTACCCGCCAAACCACACAAGTCTATTGTAAATACAGTCCTATGTAATTACAGTTCAATTCTATTCTTTAATATCCTTCTATATCTTATACTCATTTCTTGTAACGACCCGTTCCGGGCCCCGTTACTGGTGCCTTATCCCGGGCACCCTAGTGATACAATCATCAGAGAAAACCAGCGGAAAAATAAAACTTTAAACAAGAAACAAGATATATGAACATAAAACAGGTCAACCCAACGGTTACCTTCCAACAACATAAATAAATACAACTCTTTCCAAAGCGAGCAGTTTAATCCTTTTTACAAACCACACTTGCAGCGGTACTACAGACCTCTAAGATTTACAACAACTATGGCGGGACGGGGCCGCCATACCACGAATGTACAAGAACCTACAACTCGGGGAACACATACAAAAGATAAGCCTCGGAAGCGGAGCTTCCCAACAATGGCCCGAGATCCTAGGCGAGGATCCATGGCCGATGTACCTCTACTGCGGCGTGACGCGGCCGAAGGAGGTCGATGCAGCGGTACAGTATGTGAAGCGTAAAAATCGTAATGAAATCATACTAGTCTATATAAAGCGGGAGACATGTATGATAACCAAACTCTGATTCACAACATAAGCGATCATGTCGATCGGGGACTCGCGCCTCAGTCATCACTCAAATATAACTATGGGTCTCACGCCCAACATCAATCATGTTCGCATCACGGCGCGTGCCCCGGGTCTGCGCCGGTGTAGACATGTCCATGATGCAACAATAATACCAATGCCCGTGGCCACGTACCGGAATTCTACCTCGGTGTAGACACGTCCGTGTGACATCAACAATAATATCTTTGGGTGATCAACCTGCGCGTAACGCGTGCCCCGAATTCTACCTCAGTGTAGACCTGGCCATGTAACCACACTAACACTATGTCGGGGAATCAACGGCGCGTGGCGCGTGCCGGAATCTTTGCGTCGGTGTAGACATGTCCGTGTGACATCAACAACAAGACGATAATCAAAATGGAAACATACGTGGAATTCTCCATCACCGCCAAGACGCGTCAAGTAAGTTCTCAACAAGTCGACCGGCCTCTATCGAGAGCGGTAACGTGAAATACCACACTTGCACAACAAAGGCTATCATCACAAGCGTAGGCAAGTTTCACAACAACAAGCATAGGCAAGTTTCACACAACTCAAAGTACTTTCATTTTATGCCAAAGTCGGGTTTTAACCCCAAAGTACTACATCGTTAAGTTCTTTTAAAAGAGATCCATTACTTTTATAAAAGTCACCTATGCGTAGTATTAGAATGACCAACCCACATTCCTTTTCAAAATCAAGTACAACATTCTTTTCCTAAGTTCGGTTTGCCTAGTTTCAATTACTCAAGCTTCTCATTTTCAAATGCTCAAGTCACTTATTTTAGAAAGGTTTCATAACTCATAGTCTTAATCTCTTTTAAAACAATTGAGTAACATATGTCATATATGTGAGTAGTTTATTCTTGTTTATAACGATCTTATTACTGACCATGATCTAGAAAATGTAATATCATTTTGTCTCATCTTAGCTTCTATGCGGATGGAGGTTTCTCTTGGTTTTAATACAACACATCATTATTCAATACATTTTCCTTTATTAACGCGATAGTGCAGCCGATACACGTTACGATTCGAAATCGATAAAACATTATCCCTTTAAAAACCAAGTACTCATTACTCACGAATGAGGTTTCACACAAACATCCACATTAAAACAAATAAGTTAAGTCTCTTATCTTATAAGATCAAGTCTCTTAACTTCTAACATCGATAAACCATTTTCACTACATAAGGTCGTTATAACTAACTTCCCATAAAGCTATTATAACACCCTATGTTTTAAACCAACCAAATCACTTAGCACGTATGCGTCTACCACTACATAGTTCACAACAATCATGCTAGAAAAGATAGGAAGAGGTTCACATACCTCGCGGCGAGTATCGACAATAAGCAAAATGCTCCAGTACTACAACGCACTAGCCCTTTCCACTCGCCAAGTAGAATCGCTACTCTTGTACTTTCACTAAAAAGGTCACAAACGTCTATTAACTTCAAAACACAAGGTTCCATGTCTCTGAGAAAATTCGGCACCTCCCCATGAGCGTAAATCTCCTCTCTATCGGTAGGCTACTGCCAACCGAGGGGGTTTAAACGTCTAACCGGACGTGTACAATTATACTCAGCAAAACTACACAAGTCTGCATCGATCCATGTAAATACAGATTCGATTCTTTTCTTTACTCTTGGGCTTAAGTCAAAAGACATTGCCAAATACAAAGTTGATTCTATATAGTATACTTCAACTATATATTCCTACAACATGTAATCTCCAATTACAATAAGGGGACAAGAATATTTACCTCGATAAGCCCAAAATTATCCAAGTTATAATGTCGATCCTGAGCAAGGTTTAGCTCCTACTCCGTGCGCTCCAACCCGCTCCAAACAACCCTTAGAAGTTCTACGCAACTTCTACTTAACACTTCAACCGATTATGAAGGTTTTCCTTAGGGTTTCGGTTTGAGACAAAAAGGACATAAGGTAGTATTTCCGGGCTCTACGTATAGAGATATCTTTGGAATACTACAAGGTATACGGCTAAGGTAATTTGGGTATAGTAACAATACTTGGAGTATTTCTACCAAGAGGGGGGGGTGTATTCTACGAGAACAACAAGGCAAGGGGGTACCTCTGCGGCTCGACCCTAAAGGAAGGGGGTGGGTCTCGGCCACACCACAAGGAGGGTGCTACTCGGCGAGGGCCCTCACGAGAAAGGGGGAGGGCTTTCAAGACTTAAGGAAGTGAGGAGTGGATGAAAGCTTCACAGAGGGTATTTATAGGAAATCAAAGTCAAGATCTAGCCAAGTGGGGGCAAGTGGAGGGCCAAGATATGCCCAAGTGCCCCTAGACCCTACTCCCAAAACCCTCACAAATATCTACACAAATATCTACCACCAACTTGCCCACTCCACCTCAATCGTTCGAGCCATTCTGCCCACTCCACCAACTTGGGGTGACAAGTGTCGCCTCTCGTTGGTCCAAAATGTTTCGTCGCTCGGAAAAATCCGCAAAAATACAAAACGACATAGCCGAATTTTCCGCCGCAGCTCTGTAAGCGTTTAGTCGAAAAGCGACTCAACCGGTGTTGTGCCTGGTAAATTCGGCCAAAGGGTGCCACGTGGGGTGACACGTGTCGCCCCGATTCGCCGAATATTTCGTCTTAGAAAATATCCAAAATCTGAAATCTCAAAAACAAAGCGGGCCCAAAACCAGTAAATTTCTCCGTGGGCCCACGTGACCATTTCCGAAAATAAAATCTCAAAATTCTAATATAATTTAAGAAGCCCACATACCAAATCTGGGAAACCAATTCTCATTAACGAACCTTTTTCTTCACAAATTACGGAAACTTTTAGTGAAAACTCACATCTTTCTTTCTTTTCAAAATTTTTGTCGTACTCTCGTGCGTGCGTCCTCACATACATACCACTGCAACTACGGGTATAACATTCTCCCTCGCAGAAACATTCGTCCGAATGTTCCTTCTCAATCGGATAACGATAAAGTTCCTCTAACAAGTTCGCGACCACGCGACAGCCACGAACTAACACACGTTCTCTTCTCCCTAACTCATTGTACCGCTTCTCGAACACTCGAACTCTTTCTAGTATCCGTTCCCAAAAATCTGGAGTCACTACCTCAAACTTGGTCATCTTACTAACCTCAAACTTCCTTAAGGCCATTCCGGCCTTTACGAACCGCTGCGGTCGACGCGTCCACGAACTCATCGATGATCATACAAACTTGGGCCTAGCATCCTCGTGACCCTACCACTGGCGGGACCACCCGAAGCCCCACCTTAATCCGGACTCTGGGTTGACCGCAAATGGTCCTCAACCCGACCCCGACGCGAACTCTTGTTCCCGATCCGAACAATCTTACTAATTCACATCATGGCGGTACCACTTCCATCTCACACTACCCGGACTTATCACACAAATAAATCCACGTATACTACTACTGCGATAAAGGGTCAAACATAAAATAAATCTTTAACTCAAGACGACCTTACCCACAAGGTCTCGGTCGTGACATAGTCTAAGGTTCACACTTACCATGCCCCCATCGTATCCTCCCAACTATGCATGTTTTCTAACTCACAATTAACACAACGCTATTCGTACATAACACATAATAATGAGACCATCATAACAAGCATACCAAAACTCTAGAGGGTTAAGGATATACATGAAGCTACCGCTCCACTCTAATCATAGGCACGCCTGCCTGCGTATGCATGCTAGAAAGCGATGAACCACCAGCGATCGGTAGGTGAGTCGTAACATCCGTGCTACCCTTGGTCGGACAGTTCCTCGCAAAATGGCCCTGCTTGCCGCAAAAATAACAAGCTCCCCTGGCACCACGACACTCCCCGAAATGCGGTCTACCACATCGACCACACCGAGGTAGGGGTGACCGCATCTGGCCAACACCCTTACTTCCGCGAAACACAACCCTTGGAGCCACGACGCTCCGAATACTCTGAAGGTTGTGGAGGACCACTCTGCACTGGCGGAGGTACAAAACTCGTATGTTGCTGAGGCGGTCCGCCTCGAAAGTCACCAAAGGACCACTGTTGTTACGGCCTCTTCTGCGATCTTGAGTCATTCGTCGACCTCTCGTGCCTCGCATCCCGGTGCATGAGCTGCGTGCGGGCAATGTCCATGCCGGTGAAGAGCTACTCTGAACAAGCCTCTGTCAAGTAATCATCTAGCCGGTGGCGTGGCGGTGCACTCTATCCTCCATGGTTGCCACTAAAGCGGGGACATCTGAGCCAGCCGAGTCAAACTCACGTTGTACTCCCGGCTATGCGCGGGTGCGCCTCGGCGTCATAAATCGTCGGCGCGCCCTCGCCGTGCGGAGGCAAGAAGTGAGTGAGGAATGCCTGCGAGAACTCGTCCATCTTCTGCTGAGCGCATACTCTCCGGGACAACTCCGCGAATCAAACCCGATCATTGCGGTATCACGCGGCCGATGCGAACCTAAGACCACCGACTCGGTCTCGAAGCCTTGATCACTCTCATGACCAGCGTAGCTGGGATGAACTCATGCGGATCATCCTCGAGCCTCGACCCATAAAACTCGCGGGCTCTGACTCGGAAAGTCCGTAGCCTCAAACTATCGCTCGGGGTGAACGGCTGGTGCTCTGGGCCAGGCTGCTGCGTCCGGCCTATCCTCATCGGCCACGACCACGGCGGCAATCGCCATCTCGCGTAACCCATCTCCTGCCCGGTGTGGGGTGGAGGCTCGGTGCTGCGGTCTCGGCGGCCATTCTTTGCGGCTCTAACTCTCTTTGGGGTGGCGGCGTCCAAAACCCGCCGTCGAAGCACAACCTCGGTCTTGTGCGGGCTGCGCCTCGTACTCCTCGTATCTCACTAGCGGCACCTCGGCGCCTTGCCCCAGGCTCTGGTTGCACTTGCGGAGGCATAAGCGGTAAAAGCGAGATACGTCGGAGGGTCGACTTACAACACGGTTCTAAGGCACGATCTCGGAATGAGAAGAATGGAAACCAATCCTAAATGTCCTATAGCCTCACGATTATAGATGTGGTGCCTACAACACGATAATCAAGACTCTACTGAACCGCAGTGCGTAGACACTTTTCGAGGACTAACTGCTCTGATACCACTTTTGTAACGACCCGTTCCGGGCCCCGTTACTGGTGCCTTATCCCGGGCACCCTAGTGATACAATCATCAGAGAAAACCAGCAGAAAAATAAAACTTTAAACAAGAAACAAGATATATGAACATAAAGCGAGTCAACCCAATGGTTACCTTCCAACAACATAAATAAATACAACTCTTTCAAAGCGAGCAGTTTAATCCTTTTACAAACCACACTTGCCAGCGATTTACGGACCTCAAGATTTACAACAACTATGGCGGACGGGGCCCGCCATACCCGAATGTACAAGAACCTACAACTCGGGGAACACATGCAAAAGATAAGCCTCGGAGAAGCGGAGCTTCCCAAAACGCCCGAGATCCTAAGGCGAGGATCCATGGCCGATGTACCTCTTACTGCGGCATGAGCAGCCCCGAAGGTCGATGCGACAGTATGTGATGTGGCAAAAATGTAATGAAATCATACTAGTCTATATAAAGCGGGAGACATGTATGATAACCAAACTACGATTCACAACATAAAAGCGATCATGTCGATCGGGGACTCGCGCCTCAAGTCATCACTCAAATATAACTATGGGTCTCACGCCCACAACATCAATCATGTTCGCATCGTGGCGCGCATGCCCGGAGTGCATCGGTGTAGACATGTCCATGATGCAACAATAATACCAATGCCCCAGCGCGTGCCCCGGAATTCTACCTCGGTGTAGACACGTCCATGTGACATCAACAATAATATACTGGGTGATCAACCCTGCCGCATGGCCGCATGCCCCCGGAATTCTACCTCGGTGTAGACATGTCCATGTAACCACACTAACAATATATCGGGTAATCAACCCGGCCGCATGGCCGCATGCCCCCGGAATACTGCATCGGTGTAGACATGTCCATGTGACATCAACAACAAGACAGTAATCAAAATGGAAACATACCCGTGGAATTCTCCATCACTGCCAGCACGTCCAAGTAAGTTCTCAACAAGTCGACCGGCCCTCTATCGAGAGACGCGGTAACACAGAAATACCACACTTGCACAACAAAGGCTATCATCACAAGCATAGGCAAGTTTCACAACAACAAGCATAGGCAAGTTTCACACAACTCAAAGTACTTTCATTTTATGCCAAAGTCCGGGTTTTTAACCCCAAAGTACTACATACGTTAAGTTCTTTTAAAAGAGATCCATTACTTTTATAAAAGTCACCCTATGCAGTAGTATTAGAATGACCAACCCACATTCCTTTTCAAAAATCAAGTAACAACATTCTTTTCCTAAGTTCCAGTTTGCCTAGTTCAATTACTCAAGCGTCTCATTTTCAAATGCTCAAGTCACTTATTTTAGAAAGGTTTCATAACTCATAGTCTTAATCTCTTTTAAAACAATTGAGTAACATATGTCATATATGTGAGTAGTTTATTCTTGTTTATAACGATCTTATTACAATGACCGTGATCTAGAAAATGTAATATCATTTTGTCTCATCTTAGCTTCTATGCGGATGGAGGTTTACTTGGTTTTAATACAACACATCATTATTCAATACATTTTCCTTTATTAACACTGATGGTGCAGTCGATACACATTCGATTCGAAATCGGTAAAACATTATCCCTTTAAAAACCAAGTACTCATTACTCACGAATGAGGTTTCACACAAACATCCACATTAAAACAAATAAGTTAAGTCTCTTATCTTATAAGATCAAGTCTCTTAACTTCTAACATCGATAAACCATTTTCACTACATAAGGTCGTTATAACTAACTTCCCATAAAGCTATTATAACACCTATGTTTTAAACCAACCAAATCACTTAGCACGTATCGTCTACCGTACTACATAGTTCACAACAATCATGCTAGAAAAGATAGGAAGAGGTTCACATACCTCGCGACAGTATCGACAATAAGCAAAATGCTCAAGTACTACAACCGCACTAGCCCTTTCCACTCCTCAAGTAGAATACGCTACTCTTAGTACTTTCACCTAAAAAGGTCACAAACATCTATTAACTTCAAAACACAAGGTTCCATGTTCTACAGAAAATTGGCGACACCTCACATGGCAGCGTAAATCTCCTCTATCGAGGCTACCAAGCCAACCGAGGGGGTTTACGCCTAACCTGGCGTGTACAATTCTACTCAAGAATACTACACAAGTCTGCTGCAATACATCTATGTAAATCTGATTCGATTCTTTTCTTTACTCTTGAGCTTAAGTCAAAAGACATTGCCAAATACAAAGTTGATTCTACATATAGTATACTTCAACTATATATTCCTACAACATGTAATCTCCAATTACAATAAGGGGACAAGAATATTTACCTCGATAAGCCCAAAATTATCCAAGTTATAATGTCGATCCTGAGCAAGGTTTAGCTCTACTCAGTGCGCTCCAACCCGCTCCAACAACCCTTAGAAGTTCTCGCAACTTTTACTTAACACTTCAACCGATTATGAAGGTTTTCCTTAGGGTTTCGGTTTGAGACAAAAAGGACATAAGGTAGTATTTACGGGCTCTACGTATAGAGATATCTTTGGAATACTACAAGGTATACGGCTAAGGTAATTTGGGTATAGTAACAATACTTGGAGAGTATTTCTACCAGAGGGGTGTATTACGAGAACAACAAGGCGAGGAGGGTACCCTACGGCTCAACCCTAAGGAAGGGGTGGGTCTCGGCCACACCACAAGGAGGGGGGGTGCTACTCTCGGCCGAGGGCCTCGAGAAAGGGAGGGCTTTGAGACTTAAGGAAGTGAGGTGGATGAAGAAAGCTGCACAAAGGGAGGGGTATTTATAGGAAATCAAGGGTCAAGAACGAGCCAAGTGGGGGGCAAGTGGAGGGCCAAGATATGCCCAAGTGCCCCCTAGACCCTACTCCTTAAAACCCTCACAAATATCTACACAAATATCTACCACCAACTTGCCCACTTGACACCCCAATCGTTGACCATTCTGACACTCCGCAACTCGAGGGTGACAAGTGTCGCCTCGTTGGTCCAAAATGTTTCGCTCGGAAAAATCCGCAAAAATACAAAAGCGACATAGCCGAAATTTTCCTTCGCAGCTACGCAAAAGCGTTTCGTCGAAAACGACTCAAGGTGTTGTGCCAAAGGTAAATTCGGCCAAGGGTGCCACACGTGGGGTGACACGTGTCGCCCCGATTCGAGAATATTTCGTCTTAGAAAATATCCAAAATACCGAAATCTCAAAAACAAAGCGGGCCCCAAAACAGTAAATTTCTCCGTGGGCCCACGTGACCATTTCCGAAAATAAAATCTCAAAATTCTAATATAATTTAAAGCCCACATACCAAATCGGAAACCAATTCTCATTAACGAACCTTTTTCTTCACAAATTAGGAAACTTTTAGTGAAAACTCACATCTTTCTTTCTTTTCAAAATTTCTGCCGTACTCTCGTACGTACGTCCTCACATACATACCCTGCAACTACGGGGTATAACATTTCTATACTACTACAGTATGTAATCTCCAATTACAATAGAAGGACAGGATTAATTACCTCGATAAGCCCAAAATTATCCAAGATTTAATGTCGATCCTGAGCAACGTTTAGCTCCTACTCATGCGCTCCAACCGCTCCAAGCAACCCTTATACGCTCCTAACCAACTCCTCTTTAAGAACCAACCTAAACAAGTGAAGAACACTAAGGTTCTTGTCCTCACAACTCTCGGCCAGGTGAGGCTTTAGGAAATTTAGTGTGTGAAATCTTTTATAACCTTTTGGTTAATAATCTTCCTAATACACTAAGGAAGAACACTTAAGATTTTAGGAATTTTTGGGCAAAGTTTGGTTAAGGGAGAGGGGTGTTTCGGACGAAGGCTTTCAAGGAAGGGGGAGGGGAAGAGCTTGGACGAAAGCTCACAAAGGGAGAAGGGAGTTTTTGAGACTTGGAAAATATTTTTGTGGATGAAGAAGTCTTGCACTAGAGGGGGGTATTTATAGGACCCTCAATGGCCAAGATTCAAGCAAGTGTGTGGTGGAGATTTGGACAAGTGCAACCTTATCTATCTACTCCACAAATATCTACAAAACATTGACCAAATGTTTAAGCCCTTTAAAACACAAAAAACGTGCCATCAATTCCCTCACCAAACCGTCCACTTGAGGGTGACACATGTCGCCCTCTCGTTGATCCAAAATATTCATTTCCGAAAATATCCGTAATGCCAAAAATCCGAAAATAAAGTGGGCTTCACAAAACCGTAAATTCTCTCGTGGGCCCCACGTGACCAATTCCGGAAATTAAAATTTCAATACTTCTAAAATATTCCAAAAAGTCCGAATACCAAATCTGGGAATCCAATTCCCATTAGCGAACCTTTTTACTTCACAAAAACCGGAAACTTTTCCGTCGAAAAATCACATCTTTCTTCCTTTCCAAAATTTCTGTCGTATTCTCGTACGTACGTCCTCACATACATACTCTGGAACTACGGGGTGTAACATTCTCCCCTCCTTAGAAACATTCGTCCCGAATGTTCCTTCTAAGTCTCAAAACATACATGCGCCGGTATAATCTTCACTACTATACTTACGAAACCAATTATGCCACACCTGGCCATAATAACACACGCGCAAATACTTAAATCCAAGTTCACAAGGAATCACCTCTAGCATCACAAAAGCTCCCACCCAAGGTCTAAAAGATACTCCCCTTGCACCTTCACTTCACAAAAGAAATGATCACTTCTATCCTCTTAACACATGCTCGCTTCTTCCCTTACTCGTCGTACCCTTCTCGTACCCAAACTCCAAGTGTCGACGCCGATTATCCGCACGACTTCTGTTGACTCTGAGCTGTCAATAACTGCTCCTGGATAAGCTTCACCTTATCCGCTGCCTGCTGTATCAAGTCTGGACCAACTATCTGAATCTTGCCAACATCGAACCAATCGACCGGCAACCTACACCTCCGCCCATACGAGGCTTCATAAGGCACCATCCGAATACTAAAATGGTAGCTAGTATAATACTCCCTCAACAAGAGGCACATAATCCTTACAGCTACCCCTGAAATCAAAACCACCGGCCCGAGGGTGAATGCAATACTGAGACTTACCTGAGTCCCTTACCCTGCCTGGTAAAACCTCCAGAAAAAGAAATAGCCGTAAACTGGGCTCCACTGCCCGTCATCAGGTAAAAGTAGGAACCCCGTGCAGCCTTACAACCTTCCTGATATATAACATCTCGCATAACCCTCCGCCGAGTAAACAGTCCTGACTGAAAGACAAGATGGACTGACCTCATCAGCCCGACTACTGGTCGAACGTATCCACGAACTCGTACGATGGTCAACTAAACTTGGGCCTAACACCCTCGTGACCCTAACACATAGCGGGACCACCACAAATTTTCCTTACTTCAAACCGGGCTGCGGGTTGACCCGCAATCTGGCCTCAACCCGACCCATTTATCGCGCCAAGCTCTTGTTCCCCGATCCGGAACAATCTCACTAATCAAGTCACGAAAACCTAGTGGTCTTCTTAGCTCAACTACCCTCTTTCATTTCACACCACCCAGGGACCTATCACACAAATATATCCCATGTATACTATGCACTCCGATAAAGGTCAATCATAAAAATAAATCTTTTACTCAAGATGGCCTCGCCTCTAAGGTCTCCACGTATAATATTCTAAGGCTCACAATTTCCCTATCCCCAAATCTTACCCTTTTAACTAACCATGATTTCTAATCACAACTAACACAATGCTATCTGAACATAACACTTAAAATATACTCATCTTATCACACATACTAATCTCTAGAGGGTTAAGGATATACCTGTATCTACTGCTTCACTCCCCTTTGTCGTTCTAATCAATCTTGCCCCGTTGGGCGCATAGCTAGAGAAGGTGATGAACTAGCCACTGATCCTGAAGGCTGAGTCTCTACATCCGCGCCACCTCTAGTCGGACAATTTCTCGCAAAATGGCCCTGCTGTCATAAGCATAACAATTTGTCAGTAGTACGACACTCCACAATGACATCTACCACAGCGGCCACCGAGGTGGGGTGGCCTCCTGCAGCTAACACCCTTCCTCTCGAACCACTGAATCATGGCGATGCGGTGGTGAGTCCTCTACTTGTATCCTCCTACTTGCATCCTTCCTACTTGAACATTCTTTCGTCACATGGCCCACGGCGCGAGTAAAACAAGCACCAACAAAAGACGACATTCCCGGGATGGCGCTTGCCCTGTGAACACCGAGGAAAAGCGAATCGGTGGCTGGAACCTCGTGTATCTGTGAACCGAAGCCACAGAGCTCGACCAACTCCTGCATACCGAACATCGAAGTCTGCGGAGGACCACTCTGTCTTGGCGGAGGCCCATGCTTGATCTGCTTCGAGAAGGTCGCCTCGAAAGTTACCAAAGGACCTGTTACGGCCTCTTCTGCTGATCTTGCTTAACCCGTCGATCCCTACGTTTGTCGACTGCTTTGCTCATAAGCGTCTGTGAGCCATGCTCATGCTGGCGAAGAGCTACTCTTGCACAACCTCTCTTAGATAGTCATCAAGACCGTGATAAATCGGTACATAATATACTCTGCGGTTGCTAAATCCTAGCTAGTAACGGTCGTCTCTTTGCAATCCATACTTTACGCTCTTGGTCGTGGGCGAAGGTTCAAATATCATGGTCGCGATGAGGCTACTTGCATTGTGCTAGACTCTGCTTTGAAATTTGCGACGTCGCAGAACTCCCAGAATGAATCACCACCTCCGGTTATGATTGGGCCTGTGCCCTCGTAACCCTCTGTGCTCTACTCGCAGCTCGCTCGGCTTCCTTGCCCTTCTGGGCCCGGGTTGCCTTGCGTGGAGGCATAACTGGTAAGGGAAAGAATTACGTAAGAGGGGTCCAACTTATAACACGGCTCTAAGGCACGATCTCTGAGTGAGAAGAATGGAAACAAATCCTAAATATCCTATAGCCTCACGATTATTGGTGTGGTGCACAACACAGATAATCAAGACTACTAGATACGATGCACGTAGACACTTTCAGAAGATTAAGCGCTCACGATACCACTTTTGTCACGACCCAGGCCGGGCGTGGTCGTGCCTACCCGCACCCAGTAGACATACATCGAGTAACGGCGGAATATAAAACAAGACATGAAACAATATGAAGTGAAAGCAGTTTATACGAGAAAAATTGCTGTCGGCATATATATATAAAAACTTGAACAGTTACATCCCTTTTACAAACCCTTCCCACAATAGTACTACAGACCTCTAAGAATGCTATAACAACAATGGCGGGACAGGGCCCCGCCATACCCCTGAATGTAAGTACCTACAACGACATGGGACTATACTAAAGATAAGCCTCCGGAGACACGGAGCTTCCCAAACGCTGAATCGTGACCACATGGCGAGGATCAACAAGCGGTGTACCTCTACTGCGGCATGAACGCGGCCCCGAAGGAGGTCGATCTGGCAATTGCAGTATGTGGCGAAAATCGTAAATGAAATCATAATAGTCTATATAAAGCAGAAGACATATATGATAACCAATTTACGATACCTGATATAGCGATCATGTCAAGTCGTGACTCACGCCCTTAAAGTCATTACTCAAATATAACCATGGGTCTCATGCCCACAATATCAATTATGCGTGGAATTCCTTCCATTCTTGGCGATCCATGATATAAATGCACCAAGGAATACACATGAACACGTGTCCACGTGTCAAAATAAACCGTGCGGGGTAAATGCGAAGGCATAGCCGACTACTAAAACCACAATACCAACAATGCTATAAAAGCGTATCACGAGGTCTTTCTAGACCGCGCCACCTGATCGAAGCTGGCTACTCGCCCTCAGTATCAATGCGCGCGTCTAATCCTGGAACTTACGGCAGCTCCGCATAGGCCACCTAGGCCCGCATGAGGTATTCCCCACATGGAGGTAGCTACTCGCCGGCATCGCCCCGACTCGTGACCGCGTAGCCACAAAGACCGCGTGAGGTATTCCTCGCACACTAACACGGAACTCGTAGCTCGCGTAGGTCCCTGGACCCGCGTGAGGCATCCCTCGCATCGGAGGCAGCTTAACCCGGTATAACATGTCAAGAGGTGAGTGGTACAATACTAACATAACGACATCGTTAAACAACATAAGCACAACAAGGGAAACCCCTTTACACAAACATCACAAGACACTAACACACGTATCATCCTAACATGTTTACTTATCAACCCAACAAGGAAGTATTACAAGGCTATCACAAACCAACATAGTCAAGTTATTCACACAAGGTACTTTCTATTTTATGTCAACAAGTTCGGGTTTTTATCCCCAAAGTACTTCATACATTAACTCTTTAAAAAGATATGTTTCTTTCACAAGAGTCACACGATACCCGTAGTATCAAAATAGAGTGACTATCTTTTTAAGTAAACCAAAACAATTTCCCTACCTTCTTTTTGAACCAACTTAAGATGGAGGTTTCTACTGGTTTTAATAATACTTAATTAGTCGATACATTTCCCCTTATTAGCGCTGCAGTGGTTTGTTCGATACTTATTCTCATTTCCGAAATCAATACAAGGCGTTTATAAACAATTAAGTAAACCGTTCCTTTTATCTCTCTTAAGTCGTTATACCTAACTTCCCATAAGGCTAGTATAACTCTTAAGCTTTTAAAACCAAGTATTACTCTTCTTTCAAAAACGGTTCTTAATTCTTTTGAAATACTTCAAGATTCTTTATTATTAGACTCAAGTCAGAAGACATCGCAGTAAAACCACGTTCAGTTAACACACGTACGTCTACCGTACTATATATATTCTTTTAAAAATATCATGCTCAAGAGGATAGGAAGAATCACATACCTCGCGACGATTATCGACAATTAGCAAAACGCTCCACGGCTATAACCCGGCTAGCCTTGTCCACCTTCAAGTAGAACATGCTACTCGCGGAACCTTCAACCTATAAAGGCCATACACGCCTATCAACGTCTAGACTACTGCGTAGAACATTCTAAGCGAGGCTTCTCTATTCTACGGAAAATCGGGCAGCACTTCCCTACGTTAAACTACACAAGTCTCTGCAAATACGGTCCTATGTAAATCTGATTAAATCTTCTTCATTAATATTCTTCGATGTGATTTGATTTAATTCTCTTAGTAATATCCTTCTATTACAGTTCAATTCTCTTCTGTAATATCCTTCTATGAATCTTATATTCATTTCTATACTACTACAGTATGTAATTTCCAATTACAATAGAAGGACAAGAGTATTTACCTCGATAAGCCCAAAATTATCCAAGTTTAAATGTCGATCCTGAGCAACGTTTAGCTCTACTGCAGGCGCTCAACCCGCTCAAACAACCCTTAGAAGTTTCCAAACAACTTCTACTAGCACTTCAACCAACTATGAAGATTTTCCTTAGGGTTTCATTTGAGACAAAAAGGACATAAGGTAGTATTTTCGGGCTCTACGTATAGAGGTATCTTTGGAATAATAACAATACTTGGAGAGTACTTTTCTACCAATGGGGGGGTATTTATACGAGACAACACTCAAGAGGGGGGGGGGGGGGTACTCACGGCCTAAAGGCCCAACAAATGGGGAGAGGGAGGAATTGGACGAGAACCTCACCAAAGGGGGGAAGGGTTTTCAAGACTTAGAAATTTTTGTGGATGAAGAAGTCTTCAACTAAGGGGTATTTATAGGCCAACCAATGGCCAAGATCAAGACAAGTGGGGGGCAAGTGGAGGGTCAAGATTTGGACAAGTGTTTGTGGGTCCCACTTGCTCATCTACTACACAAAATATCTACAAAATATCCTACCAACTCCTTGACCAAAAATCAACACAAAAAACGTGCCATGAACTCCCATGGCTTGCCGTCCACTTGAGGGACAAGTGTCGCCCTCTCGTTGGTCCAAAATATTTCATCTCTCGGAAAAATCCGCAAAAATTATAAATGACATAGCCATAATTTTCCCTTCGCAAAGTCCGGAAAACGTTTCGTCGGAAAACAATTCTTTTCGGGGGTTGTGAACAAAATTTTCGACCCTTGCCTAATTTAAGGCTCAAACTTTTCTACGTACGCCCTCACGTACATACCCTGGAAATACGGGGTATAACATATATACACCTGAGGTCATGGTACATCTTAGTCGACCCCGGATGAATAGAGTAACGAGCACTATGTGCTTCCCCCAGAATCTGCTGACGAAGTCCTGCCACATCGGGTACACATAACCTGCCCTCAAATCTTAGCACCCCATCAGGTGCTACCCCAAATAGACTATTCTCCTCCCGAAGAGCTGTATCTCGATACCGTACCATAATCGGATCCTCATACTGTCGCCTCTTCACCTCCTCGACGATGGAAGACTCGGCAACCTCTCGAACCCGAACCCCATTGCTATCAGAATCAACCAAACGAACCCCAAGGCTCGCTAGCTAATGTAACTCGCGGACCATGCCCCTTTTCTCTGGCTGCACATCTGACAGACTACCCATCGATATGCGACTAAGGGCATCTGCAACTACATTGGCCTTCCCTGGGTGGTATAGGATATCGACATCATAGTCCTTAAGTAGCTCTAACCACCGTATCTGCCGCAAGTTCAGCTCCCTCTGGCTGAAGATTTACTGGAGACTCTTGTGGTATGTGTAAATATCCACATGAACTCCATACAAATAATGTCTCCAGATCTTCAGGACATGAATCACTGCTGCCAACTCTAAGTCATGTGTGGGGTAATTCTTCTCATGCTTCCTGAGCTGCCGAGATCGTGGCTATAACTTTACCGTCTGCGTCAGACGCTGAGCAGATGCGACGCATCACAATAAACCACATATCCGTCTAAACCCTCTGGAAGAAGTAAGAACTGGGGAGGTCGTCAATTTCTCCTTCAGTAACCGGAAGCTCTCCTCACAAGCATCCGTCACCAAACATAAGCGCTACGGGTCAACCTAGTCAAAGGTGCTGAAATGGAAGCAAACTTCTCCACAAATATCCGATAATAACCCGCAAGGCCCAAAAAGCTACGCACCTCCGTTGGTGTAGTGGTTCTAGGACAAGTCTTGACTGCCTCAATCTTTGCTGTATCAACCCGAATACCATTGGCCCCGATAACATGCCCTAAGAAAGCCACTGAAGCCAACCAAAACTCGCATTTCGAGAACTTGACATACAATTGCCGGTCCCTGAGGACTCCCAATACCGCCCTCAAATGATCTGCATGCTCCTGCTCTGTGCGCGAATAAACCAGGATATCATCAATGAATACTATAATGAACATATCCAAGAATGGCTTGAACACCCTGTTCATCAAATCCATGAATACTGCTGGGGCGTTGGTCAACCCGAAAGACATCACCCTGAACTCATAGTGCCCATACCGGGTCCTGAATGCAGTCTTTGGAATATCTGCCTCTCTAACTCGCACCTGATGATAACCAGACCGCAGGTCTATCTTGGAAAAACACCTCGCCCCCTGCAACTGGTCAAACAAATCATCAATCCTGGGGAGGGGGTATTTGTTCTTGATAGTTACCTTATTCAGCTGCCTGTAATCAACACACATACGCAGCGTCCCATCCTTCTTCTTTACAAATAACACTGGCGCTCCCCAGGGAGAAACACTAGGCCTGATAAAGCCTTTTTACAGCAAATCTTTCAGCTGGTATTTCAGTTTCCTCAACTCAGCAGGTTCCATCCTGTATGGTGAAATAGATATCGGTCGAGTATCTGGCGATATATCAATGCAAAACTCAATCTCCCTCTCAGGAGGGATACCCGGAAGCTCGTCTTGGAATACGTCTGGAAACTCTCTAATAACCGGAACTGACTGAAGGTCTGGTATCTCGGCCTTAGTATCGAATACCCGAACCATATGGTAGATATACCCCTTCCGCACCATCTTCCTAGCCTTGAGGTAAGAAATAAACCTACCCCTCGGCGACGCAGTATTCCCCTTCCACTCGATAACCGGCTCACCAGGAAATTGGAACCGTACCAATCTCTCTCTACAGTCCACGTTGGCATAGAAAGACACTAGCCAATCCATACCCATAATCACATCAAAGTCCGTCATATCCAACTCTATCAAGTCGGCTAGAGTCTGACGACTGTATATAGTCACTGGGCACGCTTTATATACCCGCTCAGCTACCACCGAATCACCTACTGGCGTAGCCACCTCAAAAGGTTTTATGGACTCGGGCTCTATCCCTATTCTACCGGCAATATGAGGAGATATATATGACAAGATAGAACCCGGATCTATCAAAGCATATACGTCACAACATTGAACCAATAATGTACGTGGCGACATCGGTGACGCGTCCACGGTCTGACGGTGGACATAGCATAAATGCGGTTCGAGGACGGCTGGGCCAGGACCCCACGGGACCCTGCGCGGCTGCTGGTCCGTGAACACCACGCCTGCAGGCGCGACCACCAAAGACGAAGATCCAGCAACTGACCCTGTCGGCTGAACCATAACACTTCCGCCGCCTCTGGTCGGACAATCTCTCTTCAAATGGCCCTGCTGGCCACAAGAGTAACAAGCTCCTGGAGAAACACGACACCCCCATGATGGTAATCACCACAACGACCACACCGAGGCATAGGTGGCCTCGTCTGACTGGAACTCTGGTTCCTTTGAGAACCGAAGCCACGGAACCTATCACCCCGAGAATACTGCGGGCGTCAGGAAGAGGCGGTGGAGGCGCTACGAGCCGGTGAGGTGCAATTCGATCTCTTCTTGAGGTTGTCTACCTCGAAAACTACCAGAGGACCCTGTTGTCCTGGCCCTCTTCTGCTGATATCTATCAATCCGTCGGCCCCTACGTTCCTCACACCCAAGTGCATAAGCCTGCATGCGGGCAATGTCCATGCCCGGCTGAAGAGCTACTCCCGTGCAACTCTCTGCTAAGTAATCATCGAGCCCTGTGACATAGCGGTGTACTCTGTCCTCCATGTCTGTCACTAAAGCGGGGACATACCGAGCCAACGAGTCAAACTCTACGTTGTACTCCCGGACCGTCCGCCCACTCTGTCTCAACGTCAGAAATCTATCGGCCCGAGCTCTCCTCATCTGCGGAGGCAAGAAATGGCTAAGAAACGCCTATGAGAACTCGTCCCAACCAGCTGGAAGCGCATGCTCCCCCCGGGACAGTTCCCATGAGTCAAACCAGTCAACTGCAGTATCACGCAGCCGATGTGTACCCAATACTACCGACTCTGTCTCCGAGGCCTTGATCACTCTCATGATCCGCTGTAACTGCCGGATAAACTCCTGAGTATCATCCTCAGGCCTTGACCCATAGAACTCTGGTGGGCTGCAACTCAAAAAGTCCCGAAGTCTCGAGCTATCAGATCTGGGGTGAACTACGGGTACAACCGGAACTGCTGTCTTCCGTCTGTCCTCTTTCCTTGCCACAATCCTGGCTAATAACTGGGTCATCTCCTTGTAGCCCATATCCTCTGCTCCAGGCGGTGTAACTAGAGGCTCAGGTACCGCGGTCTCGATGGCACTGCTTTGCCGAAATCTCTTTGGGGTTGGCGGCGTCGTGGAACTCGCCGCGAAATATCATCTCGTAAAGGCGGGCTGTGCCGCGTAACCCTCTGCGTCCTACTAGCAGCTCCCTCAGCTTCCTTGCCCTTCTGGGCCGCGGTTGCCTTGTGTGGAGGCATAACTGATACATAAAAATATGTCAGAGGGAGTTCAACCTATAACACAGCTCTATTGCACGATCTTAGAGTGAAATAATGGAAACCAATCCTAAATATCCTTTAGCCTCCTGATTATAGATGTGGTGCACAACACACCGATAATCAAGACTCTACTAGATACGGCCTGTAGACCCCTTCCGAGGATTAACTGATCTGATACCACTTTTGTCACGACCCGACCTCGGACCCGTGACTGGTGCCTTACCCCGGGAACCCTTGTGATACAACCTTAGAGAAAACCAGCGGAAATAAACTCACAACAAGAAACCATATAGAATATGAAACAGGCTAACCCAAAATGGCTACCTGTCTGTAAACATAAGTATAACAAAAACTGAACAGTTACATCCTTAACAACCCAATTTATAGCAGGACTACAGACCTCTAAGAATGTGTAACCACTATGACCGGAATGAGCCGCATCGCGACCCGACCGGGCGCGGCGGTGCCTGCAAGGGCACCCGTCAGGTATACATCAGAGAATAGCAGCGGAACATACATAACACATGACCTGTATAAGTAAACAGCACTGGCAAGCCGATAAGGTTGTCTTCCATAAAAATACACTTAATCAAAAGTACAACTTGTTCTTACAGCCCAAACCACAAACGTGACTACAGACCTCTAAGAATAACAACTGTGGCGGGACAGGGCCCCGCCATACCCGTGAATGTACATAATACCTATAGCATCAGGGAAAAACCGTACCAACAAAACAAGCCTCCGGAAGAATGGAGCTTCAGACACCAGACCAGTGATCCTAAGGTGAGGATCCACCGCACCTTACCCTTACTGCGGCGTGAGCGCGGCCAGGAAGAATTCGATTACCTGATATGTACTAAGTATGCGGCGGAAAATCTTGAAAATACCTCATAAGTCTAAAATAACTGGAGACATGTATGAAAATCAATTTATAGAACACTGTGCCTTACCAAAAACGAAAATAACAAGCATATACTATACTGCATGAAAATAGGAAGCTCATGATCAAAGCAAGGTCATCCGCCCCACAGTATCATCAAGCACTCCTACTCTTGGGACTATTTCACCCGCATGGGTCATGTGGACCCGCATGAGGTATTCCTCGCATAGGCTGTACTCACCCGCATGGGACTATTTCACCCGCATGAGCCCTACGGACTCGCATGAGGTATTCCTCGGATCGTGGGTAGCAAATCCACGGAATATACAAATGTCACAACCACACTGGGCATACGTGGAATCCCACATCGCTGTCGATGCGTCCGGGTAACCTCGTCGCATGCCTCGTAATCCTCATTGTAAGCATGTCCAAGGTGCATACCCGTGGAATCCCACATCACTGTCGGTACGTCTTATGACCATGGAAGCATACCAGTGGAATCCTCCATCAGCGGCGATGCGTCGAGTAAGCTCATACTACGACCATGAAAGCATACCCGTGGAATCCCACATCACTGTCGGTACGTCCAAGTAAGCTCATACTACGACCATGGAAGCATACCCGTGGAATCCTACATCACTATCGGTACGTCCAAGTAAGCTCATACTACGACCATGGAAGAATACCCGTGGAATCCTACATCACTGACGGTACGTCCAAGTACTTTCATAACTTCTTTACACTTTCATTAATGTACAAAATAAATCTCATTCTTGACCATAAGGCACCTTCTTATTGTTTAATCAAATCCGGAGAATTTAACCCGAAGTACTATGTACTTCTACTCTTTCAAAAGACCCCTTTTTCACATAAAAATTCCCATTTTACATTCTAAGCAATTGATGCCTTTTTAAATCGAATTTGCCCCACTTAATTTCGATTCTTTCATCTTTGTTTACCCTACTCGAGAAGACCATTCCTTTAACCTTCCATAAAGTTATTATAACCAACTCCCTATAAAGCCGTTATACTAACTTTATGCTTTAGAAATTACGACATTCTTATCCTTTCATAAGACCGTTATAACTAACTTCCCATAAAGCCGTTATAACTCCTTATAAACAATTTCGTTCCTTTATTAACCAAGAGACTTATACTTCAAATCAGTTTGCAAAATTTTCAAAATACTTCAATTATACCCAAGGATTTACTTTATTTAAAACACGTACGTCTACCGTACTATATAGTATAACTACTCATGCCCAAGAGATAAGAAAGTTCCACATACCTCTCCGGTTAATCCACTTGCTAAGTCCAATACACCACACGTAGTACGTCAACCTATAATGACCATAATACGTTTATTAACTTCTAGCTTCAACATAGAATTTTCCAAGTGCAAATTCACTAAATCCTACGGAAAATCGGGCAGCATTTCCTTTGTTTCTACATACTTTGCCACCTTTTCCAAGGCCGAATTCATCATTCAAACGCCACATTTAAGGCCCAACAATCCAAACATTTCAAAGGGGATTACACACCGAAACTTGGATGTGTAAAATTTTGCCCCACAATGTACAACAACCAACTTAACAAGTTTAAGGTAAAATTTAGGCTACAACATGTTCACATCCTAACCTTATTCAATCCTTTCATATCCAAACCATATTTCTTACATGCAATGTATCTAAGAGCAATATTTACTACTACAAGTTCTTTATTCTTCACATGCAACACCAAAAATTAGCTATAAGAGAAGAATTGTTACCTTAGAGCTTTAGCCACATTAATCCAAAAAATACACTAGCCTCCTTTCCACAAACACCACCACAATAATTCCTACAAGCTTGCAAATAAGTTTCCTTCTTGCCACACTTTTCAGATTTTCCTCAATCCTTGATTTCCTTTTGATTTTCTAGAGAGAAGGAGGAGCTTCTAATTTAGAGAGAGAGAAGAGTTTGAAGAATGACCAAGTCTTCAAGACTTGGTCAATAAATAGTGCATGCAAAAATCAGATGGGGGGGACACTTGTCACCCTCCCATGGCCTTTTTAAAAGAAAAGTTCTGATTTTCCTCAGTTTTTCCGCCAGAAATTCCGCCTCGGCGCCGCGGTGCCGCGGCCCTGCAGTCGGCGCCGCGACGCTGAAACCTCCGCAGCTTCTCTGAACTTCCGGCGCCGCGGCCCTGCTTCCCGGCGCCACGGCGCTGTGGCCCCTGACCGAGGTATTCTTCTGTCCGACTGCACAATGAACTTGTAACCTCCATAACTTTCTACTCCGATGTCCTATCGACGAACGGTTGGTTGCGTTGGAACCTAAACTCAGCGAACTACGTACTAGGCCTTTGAAACACCTAAGAACTCTCAATGTAACGGGTCATAACCCGTCCCAAAGTTGACTAAAACCCGTCCGAAACAATCCGTCAACCTATTTTTCGAAAATTTTAAGTCTTAACCCCTTTCGTACGCTCTCATACACATGGCCAGAACTATGGGGTGTAACATTCTCCCCCCCTTAGAAACATTCGTCCCCGAATGTTCTTTGGAGCCAATCTACTATTCCTCGGTACATCCTCGTACTTTATACTTAATGGGACCTTATTATGCCACTTGTGACCCTAAGATATCACACACGCATATCCACTCATCGTAAGTCAAACATGAAAACGAATCCAAAGTGTGAACCATCACTACTTACTCCCATTCATGGCCTAACAGGATTGCCTGCTCGTACCTACCAATTTATTCTATCACCTGTACATAGTCTCAATATCTTTCGTTCATGAAACTAAACCATACAACAATCCTATCATGCATACTAATCTCTAAAGGGTCAAAGATATACCTGACATCACCTAGGCGGGTCGAAGGACCTCTAAAACTGGGAACTACTACCACGACCTCTGCCGCGTCCTGCCGGTGTATGAACATCCTGCCTAGCCATTGAAGGTGAAGAACCCGCAACTGATCCAATAGATTGTGTCATCCCACCAGTGCCACCTCTGGTCGGACAGTCTCTCGCCAAATGGCCCTGTTGGCCGCAAGCGTAACAAGTTGTCGACCTAGTCCGACACTCCCCAAAATGAGATCTACCACAGTGACCACACCGAGGCAAAGGTGACCTCCCCTGGCTACCATCTTCGGACACCTGTGAACCTGCCGCCCTGGAGCCTTGACCTGCTCCCGAATATCCCCGGCGGTCAAACCACCCGCCGGAAGACCGGGAAGGGCACTCTGCGTCGGCGAAATGTAGACCCGACTGCTTCGAGGTCATCCACCACCCTGAAAGCTATCTTGAAATCCATGCCCCAGCCTCTTGGTGGTTTGAACTGGCCGCCTCACTCTCCTGTCGCCGATCCGCGTGCATATGCCTGCATCCTGGCAATATCCATACCTGGCTGAAGAGCCACTCCCAGACATGCAGTAACCATATAACGGTCTAGCCCCATCACATAGCGGTGAACTCATCGCCGCCATATGCGCCGATAGTGGCGCGTACAGCCAATGAATCAAACTCCAGGTTGCACTCTCTGATGGTCCTCCCATTCTGTCTCAATGTCAAGAACCTATCCAAGCGGGCTCTCCTCGTCTCAAGAGGCAAAAAGTGACCGAGGAAGGCTTCCGTGAACTCATCCCAAACAGCTGGAGGAGCACCCACACCTCTAGACAACACCCACGCCTCAAACCAATTCAACGCAATATCGCGTAACCGGTAAGAAGCTAACACAACGGACTCCATCTCCGAGGCCCTAAGCACATGCATAGTCCACCGCACCTGCCGAATGAACTCCTGAGGATCCTCCTCAGACCTCGACCCATAGAACTCGGGTGGATCACAACTCAGAAAATCCCGAATCCTTAAACTGTCGGCTCTAGGGTTAGCTACCGGCTCCTGGCGGCGCTGCCCTGCCACAATGCTAGTCAACAACCTGATTTGCTCTCCATAATCCCTATACTCTGCCCCGGTGTGGGCGGAGGCTCGGTATCGCGGTCTCGATGGCCGGCTGCCGCCTCGAACTCCATTGAAATTTGGCGACGTCGTGGAACTCGCCGCCCGAAACATCATCTCTGGTAAAGACTGGGCCTGTGCCCTCGTAGCCCTCTGTGTCCTACTTGTAGCTCCCTCAGCTGCCTTGCCCTTCTGGGCTCTGGTTGCCTTGCATGGAGGCATAACTGGTACATAAGAATAGGTCAGAGAGGATTCAACCTAGTAGGACAACTCTACTTCACTATTTCAGAGAGAGAAGAATGGAAACCAATCCTAAATGTCCTGCAGCCTCCTGATTATAGATGTGGTGCACAACACACCGATAATCAAGACTCTACTAGACACGGTCTGTAGACACTTTCCAAGGACTAACTGCTCTGATACCACTTTTGTCACGACCCGACCAGGCGCGGTCGTGCCCTCTGGCACCGTGCACTGTCGGGGCACCGTCAGGTATACATCAGAGAATAGCAGCGGAACATACATAACACATGACCTGTATAAGTAAACAACACTGGCAAGCCGATAAGGCTGCCTTTCATAAAAATACACTTAATCAAAAGTACAACTTGTTCTTACAGCCCAAACCACAAACGTGACTACAGACCTCTAAGAATAACAATTGTGGCGGGACAGGGCCCCGCCATACCCCTGAATGTACATAATACCTATAGCATCAGGGAAAAACCGTACCAACAAAACAAGCCTCCGGAAGAATGGAGCTTCAGACACCAGACCAGTGATCCTAAGGATGAGGATCCACCACCTTACCGCACCTGCGGCATGAACGCAGCCGAGAAGGGGTCGATTACCAATATGTACTAAGTATGCGGCTGGAAAATCCGAAAATACCTCATAAGTCTAAAATAGCGGAGACATGTATGAAAATCGGTTCTGAGAACATCATGCCTTACCAATAACGAAAATAACAAGCATATACTATACTGCATGAAAATAGGAAGCTCATGATCAAAGCAAGGTCATCCGCCCCACAGTATCATCAAGCACTCCTACTCTTGGGACTATTTCACCCGCATGGGTCATGTGGACCCGCATGAGGTATTCTTTGCATAGGTTGTACTCACCCGCATGGGACTATTTCACCCGCATGAGCCATACGGACTCGCATGAGGTATTCCTCGCATCGTGGGTAGCAAATCAACGGAATATACAAATGTCACAACCACACTGGAAGCATACCCGTGGAATCCCACATCACTGTCGGTACGTCCAGGTAACCTCGTACTGCATGCCTCGGAATCCCTTATCGTAAGCATGTCCAAGGTGCATACCCGTGGAATCCTCCATCACTGACGGTACGTCCAAGTAAGCTCATACTACGACCATGGAAGCATACCCGTAGAATCCCACATCACTGTCGGTACGTCCAAGTAAGCTCATACTACGACCATGGAAGAATACCCGTGGAATCCTACATCACTGTCGATACGTCCAAGTAAGCTCATACTACGACCATGGAAGCATACCCGTGGAATCCTACATCACTGACGGTACGTCCAAGTACTTTCATAACTTCTTTAGACTTTCATTAATCTACAAAATAAATCTCATTCTTGACCTTAAGGCACCTTCTTATTGTTTAATCAAATCCGGAGAATTTAACCTGAAGTACTATGTACTTCTACTCTTTCAAAAGACCCCTTTTCACATAAAAAATTCCATTTTACATTCTAAGCAATTGATGCCTTTTTAAATCGAATTTGCCCCACTTAATTTCGATTTTTTCATCTTTGTTTACCCTACTCGAGAAGACCTTTCCTTTAACTTTCCATAAAGTTATTATAACCAACTCCACATAAAGCCGTTATACTAGCTTTATGCTTTAAAAATTACGACATTCTTATCCTTTCATAAGGCCGTTATAACTAACTTCCCATAAAGCCGTTATAACTCCTTATAAATAATTTCGTTCCTTTATTAACCAAGAGACTTATACTTCAAATCAGTTTGCACAATTTTCAAAATACTTCAAGTATACCCAAGGATTTACTTTATTTAAAACACGTACGTCTACCGTACTATATAGTATAACTACTCATGCCCAAGAGATAAGAAAGTTCCACATACCTCTCCGGTTAATCCACTTGCTAAGTCCAATACACCACACGTAGTACGTCAACCTATAATGACCATAATACGTTTATTAACTTCTAGCTTCAACATAGAATTTTCCAAGTGCAAAGTCACCTAAATCCTACGAAAAATCGGGCAGCATTTCCTTTGTTTCTACATACTTTGCCACCTTTTCCAAGGCCGAATTCAACATCCAAACGCCACATTTAAGGCCCAACAATCCAAACATTTCAAAGGGGATTACACACCTAAACTTGGATGTGTAAAATTTTGCCCCACAATGTACAACAACCAACTTAACAAGTTTAAGGTAAAATTTAGGCTACAACATGTCCACATCCTAACCTTATTCAATCCTTTCATATCCAAACCATATTTCTTACATGCAATGTATCTAAGAGCAATATTTACTACTACAAGTTCTTTCTTCTTCACATGCAACACCAAAAATTAGCTATAAGAGAAGAATTGTTACCTTAGAGCTTTAGCCACATTAATCCAACAAATACACTAGCCTCCTTTCCACAAACACCACCACAATAATTCCTACAAGCTTGCAAATAAGTTTCCTTCTTGCC
The DNA here is from genome assembly GCA_029844215.1 of Przewalskia tangutica. Classification (NCBI taxonomy): domain Eukaryota; kingdom Viridiplantae; phylum Streptophyta; class Magnoliopsida; order Solanales; family Solanaceae; genus Przewalskia; species Przewalskia tangutica. The sequence goes on from CM056718.1 coordinate 116,586,771, forward strand.
ACACTTTTCAGATTTTCCTCAATCTTTGATTTCCTTTTGATTTTCTAGAGAGAAGGAGGAGCTTCTAATTTAGAGAGAGAGAAGAGTTTGAAGAATGACCAAGTCTTCAAGACTTGGTCAATAAATAGTGCATGCAAAAATCAGATGGGGGGGACACTTGTCACCCTCCCATGGCCTTTTTAAAAGAAAAGTTCTGATTTTCCTCAGTTTTTCCGCCAGAAATTCCGCCTCGGCGCCGCGGCCATGGCGCTGAAACCTCCGCAGCTTCTTCGAACTTCCAGCGCGCGACCACCTTCCCGGCGCCAGCTGGCCTGACCGAGGTATTCTTCTGTCCGACTGCGCACTGAACTTGTAACCTCCATAACTTTCTACTCCGATGTCCTATCGACGAACGGTTGGTTGCGTTGGAACCTAAACTCAGCGAAATACGTACTAGGCCTTTGAAACACCTAATAACTCTCAATGTAACGGGTCATAACCCGTCCCAAAGTTGACTAATACCCGTCCGAAACAATCCGTCAACCTATCTTTCGACAATTTTAAGTCTTAACCCCTTTCGTACGCTCTCATACGCATGGCCAGAACTATGGGGTGTAACAGCCCCGTCATACCCCTGAATGCACATAACATCTACAACATCAGGGAGAACAGTACCAAAAGTCAAGCCTCCGGAGAAATGGAGCTTCTGACACCTGAGCAAAGATCCTAAAAATGAGTATCCACCACCTTCTTACCCCTACCTGCGGCATGAACGCAGCCCCCGAGGAAGGGGGTCAGTACACAATATGTACCAAGTATGTAAAACTGGAAAATACTGTAATAATATCATAAGTCTAAAATAAGCTGGAATCATGGATGAAAATCAAATTACATTGCACTGTGTCTTACTAACAATGAGAGTAACAAGTATAAACTTTACTGCATAAAAATAGGAGGCTCATGATCAAAACAGGGTCCCTCGCCCGTAGTATCATTAAGCAATCCTACTCCTGGGACTATTTCACCCGCATAGGTCCTGTGGACCCGCATGAGGTCATCCGCCTCGCATGGGACTATTTCACCCGCATGGATCTTGTGGATCCGCATGAGTACAAGCGCCGCACTCGCATCATGGGTAGCGAATCCATGACATAAGTAGTAACCTGGGGTTTACCCCGTAATAATAATAATAATACGTAACTTAGCACAACCGGCTATCATACATAACATAAGCGCTACCGGCTTATCATAACATAAGCAAGTTAAGAAAATCCCCTAACTTCTTATTAACATTATTAATATATCATCTCATTTTAGTTTACTTAAGGCACTAACATGTCATTTAAGAGAAAATTCGGGAATTCAACCCGAGTACCACGTACTTCTAACCTTTTAAGAAATGACTCCTTTTTATATAAAACTTCCAAGATACTAATAACCGTAGTATCAAGTCACGACTACTTTTCAGGACAAGTCACATTTCCTTTTAGAAATATCATAGGTTTCTAAATGAAGTGACTTCACTTCTTTTAAAACCTTAGGCAATTAATGCCTTAAAAATCAATTTGCCTTTCACAAATTCAAATCATTTATCCGTACTTATTTTACTTAGAGTAAATCTTTATTTGTTAACCTTCCATAAAGCTAATATAACCAACTTCCCATAAAGTCATTATATTAACGTTATACATTAGTCAAATACATTTCCCTAAATCCAAGGGACTTATACTTTTAAAACGAAACAAGTATCATATACTTAAAACACATCAAGTCCCTTAACTTTGAAAACTTAAGACATACTTCATACTTTTTAAAGAAATGAGTTAATCCCCTTACTCACCAAACTTGGTCATTCTTAAAACAAGTAAGGGATATCAAAGTCTTGTACGTCTACCGTACTACATAAGTGCAACTAGTCATGCTCAAGAGATAGGAAAGTTCCACATACCTCTTCGGGTCAATCCACTTGCAAGTCCAAAATACCACGCGTAGTATGTTTAACCTATAATGACCATAATACGTCCATTAGCCTTTATCTTCAACGTATAACATTCTAATAGAAACGTCCCTTATTCCTACGGAAAATTGGACAACACTTTCTTTGTTTCTACATACTTTGCCACCTTTTTCAAGGTCGAATTCAATAACCAAACACACCACATTTAAGGCTCAACCATCCAATCAACACAAAGGGGATTACACGCCTAACTTGGACGTGTAAAATTCTGCCCCACAATACATAACAACTAATACAAACTACAAGGTCCAATTTGGCAATTTTGAGGTATAACAACATAAATTCTTATCCAATTCCTTTTTAATCCAAATTCTTATCCAATTTCTACATGCAATGTATCTAAAGGCAATATTGACAACTACAAATCCTTTCTTCCACACATGCAATCCAATTTACTAGCAAAAGAGAAAGGATTGTTACCTTAGAGCTTACCCCAAATTAGTCCAACAAAATCCACTTGTCTTCTTTCCACAATCCTCCTACAAGCTTGTCAACATGTTTCCTTCTTGCCACCTTTTCAGAATTTCTCTAGGCTTAGGTTTCTTCTTGAATTTCAAGAGAGAAGGGAGAGGAATTTTAGAGAGAAGGAATAGCTTTTTAGAGAGAAGGGAGAGCTTTCAAGAATGACCAAGTCTTCAAGACTTGGTCAATAAATAGGACATGCAAAAATCAGATGGGGGGGGGGGACACTTGTCACCCTCTCATGGCCTTTTTAAAAGAAAAATATCTGATTTTTCTACAGTTTTCCGCAAAAACTCCGCCTCGGCGCCGCGGCGCTAAAACCTCATCGAACTTTCAGAACTTCCGGCGTCGCGGCCCTGTTTCCCGGTGCCGCGGCGCTGCATCTTCAGCGTTTTCTCAGTTTATCCGGCGCCGCAGCGCTGTGGCCCCTGACCGAAAAAATGTTTTCTGCTCGACTGCGCACTGAACTTGTAACTTTCATACCTTTCTACTCTGACGTCCTATCGACGAACGGTTGGTTGCGTTGGAAACTAGACTCAACGAATTACATACTAGTACTTTGAACCACCTACGAACTCCCCATGTAATAGCACAAAAACCGCCTCAAAGTTGACTAACAACCCGTCCGAAACATTCCGTCGACCTATCTTTCAAAAATTTAAATCTTAATTCCTTTCGTATGTTCTCAAAAGCATGACCTAGACTACGGGGTGTAACAATAACAGGAGACATGTGTAATAATCAAAATACCAATACAACTGTGCCATATAAAAATGAGAGTCAACTGTGCCTTATAAAAATGAAAGTCATATCAAAATCATGGATGTCTGTCCATATAATCATATATATATATATATATATATATATATATATATATATATATATATATATATATACTGTCATGGGTACTTATACCGCATCATGGATACATGTCCATGGAATCATCATATACTATCATGAGTATCTGTACCCGCATCATGGATAAATGTCCATTGAATCATCATATATATAAACATTGTCGGCCCTCTAGTGAGGGACTCGGTGAACAAATGCAAGGATCTGCGCACGAACATTACCGGGTCGGAACTCGGTGAGGTGGAATAATAACACTTTGCACGAATAGCTATCATGAGCAACCATATGCAATTTAAATCATCATTTGACTCTCAAGGAAATAAATAAAAGGCATCATCATGTTATGTATCATTTAAAATCATCATTTGGAAAATCAAGGCACTATATATCATGTATCATTTTAAATCATCATTAGGAATTAGGATTCATTAGAACTATGTACGTCCGTCGTACACTCATTTATGAAAATTATGTCAAAAAGAAGAAAGGATAGTTCCACATACCTTATTGTCGAATTAACCTAAGTTCCGCGGATTCTTGTAAGCTCTATGAAGGATTCTCTACATCCTATGAATGATTCAAATCGCAATCGAGTCAACATATTAATTAACAGAATTCATTGAGACATTATATCGAACGTCTTATACGCATAGAACCTATATTTCTTTATATCGACATCTATGTACATATCGAAACACACAGCCCAATTAATTCTTCTCCTCACTGCCACAAGGTTCAAAACAGTTCAGAATTTACACATGCAACCTCCCAATTTTTGCACCAACTGCCCCACAATACCCAAATAACTTAGTATTCTTATAATCATAGAGTTATGTTCTATAACTTAATAATTAAGAACATGAATCGTTACCTATGCATGTACTCTAACAATCAACCTTCGTTAACCCTTTATCCTTAACTACTATAGTACTTGTAGTACCCAATATTCTCACATGCAGTCACCAATTCATACAACATCCCTGATAATACTCCCTCAAACCAGTATTTCCCATAATTTCCTTAAATCTAGTGGCAAGAATCATATTCTATAACTGGTATAGTCCAAAGAATAGGAAGAATTGCCTCAACCAGAGTTATCAGAAATCTTGCGTCGGTATTGCGCTTCGACGGACATCAACCAGTATCCAAAGAAAACAATTTTAGCACTTCTTCAATATCCCAGGACTTAATCCCGCTTCTGGGTCATAATTGTTGTTGAAATCGAAGCCCCATGTGCCATGAATTCCTTCTTTTTTTTATTATGCGACAATTATGCGAAAATCCCTAATTGAGTCGAGACCTTCATAATTTTACCCACTGATTTCACCAGATAAAAGAGATGCCAACTTTCTTTCTAATGGATGGTTTCTTCAACAATCTAAAGAGATGAAGGAATTTTGAGGAATGAAATTTGAGAGTTGAAGAGGCTTTGAAGAGAAATGGATTCTGGAGCTGCCATCGGTCGTGTAAATGACTTTGTCATTGCACCGCTGGTTTATAAATCAACCCGTAATATCTTACTAGATGTCCCACTGATAATTAATTAATCCCATAATTAATTCATTATATACACAATTAATTCTCGGTGACTTATAAAGCCTTCGTGTACTCAATATCACAATTCTCATAGCATAACATTAGTATGTAGCCTCTTTGGGGATATAAAATTATTATTATAAATCATCGTCGTCGCACTTGTTAAATCCAAAATTATTCTGGAACCACGTCCTTTAATACACTAATTTCCTTACTAGTGTACGCAGGTACAACATAAATTTCTCCGGAGTTCGGGTCCAATTGCTTACGTTACGCCGAAATCATTATCCGGAAATACAAGGTGTTACATCATCTTCCCCTTAGAAACATTCGTCCTCGAATGTTGTGGTTACATATCTAAACATTATCACGTCACTAGAAGTTACAGCCCTACTATCTAGTCCAATAAGTCATCTAATATCCCCATAATATCCTCCTAGTGATCTTAATAAATTAATGTAATCAAATATTCAAATCCTCAATTCATGCCAGGCCAAACCACAACATACTAGAATCAAGCAGATCCATACTTGAACCCTACGGTTCTATCGCTCGATGACAAAACACATTTGATTAAATAAAGAATAAATATAATAGATACACACCAGTTACTTTTTATCAGATGTCAACATTCAGTTTTAAGGAGTCCAGTTGTCATATTGGAAATGAATAGATGAAACTGAGTAAACTATTGAAACTTAAACCAATTCTGAAGAAATGCACATAGCTTTTCCACAACATTTTATTTGAAAACAAAGAAACTTAAATTCAAATTTCGAAGTCAAATAGAAAAATATTCTATCAGGAAATCAGTTCAAGACAAAACACAAGTATCCTTCAAGACATATAATAAAAAGAAGGAAAATAATACGCAGGTTCAGGTTCAGTACATTTCAAGGTGTAATTTTATTACCCAGCTATATAGTAGACAACAACATGGTAGTAACTAAGCTAAGGCCACTTTTTACAATTAAACCTGTTATTAAATAGGTAATACAACCTACTGAAACCAGAACCAGATTTCCGACCCCACAAATGGCTTTCACATACAAAATACACATGACCCCTGTATCAAGCCAACATATTCTAGAGATCATGTTCAGTTTGTATTTAAGCTTAGGCTCAACAGACATGACTAAATGTAGTTCATATTGGTTAGAAATATATGAATCCATGTAACAACCATTCCTACCAAGTGCAGCATTAACAAGACAAATTAGCCAAGCAACTACAAGTGACATTACACAACAACCATAGTGACAACAAGTATGGTAGTTAAATGCCTCGAAATTTACAAACATATGCGAGAACTAACTTCATATAACAATGACAACAACGCCCGGCAACTATCGAAACAATCTTCAAATCTCATTTTTTCCAAGTAGCATGGCATTTGTTCAAAGTAAGATGCGATAAGTAATAGAAAAAGCGATTGGCGGTGGTTATCAAATAACATTTAATAACCAGCCATCATAACAGCAAGTAGGGTGGTTGACTGCCTCAGAAGTAACTAATATATATAGCAACCAACTCAATATTTCAGTGTCAACAACAACCTATAGTAGCTAATGGAACCAGTTTTCAAGATGACACTGGATGTTCAAAATCTCACAACAGCATTTGATCATTTTAACATATCTCTACAATCTATTTTAACTAGGTCTGCCTAGTTAATGGGTTTTAACCAACATCACCCAACATTTAAGCAATAAACCAGCTTTACCTTTCCTCAAATAACCATCTCTAGCCTATCAATACATTTTTATTAGGCTGAAGCAGAGACAAGGTCATAGACAGGGCATAAAACTGGAGATATGTTATTAGAACCAAATTAAGGGATATTTCTCAAGCTACTTTAACATTCAGCGGACAGTGCAACAACAAATTATATTCAGAGTACACAAGTCAAAAAAATGCAAGTCCCTCAGGCACCTCCATTCTTGGTTTCAATAATCATATGGCAAGGTAATGGTCCCAATAGTTTCATTTATGCTATCATTTCTTGTGTCTTCCATATTTAACCAATTCAGCATGAGCAAATGACAAGAGAGGCTGACATTCATATAACATATAAGGACAGTTTTATGTACTGAATTATTCATTTACTTGTACAAGTTTTAAACAAACCACATGTGGCATTTGAGTTTGACAAGCTCAACATTCAAGATTCTTATAGGTCAGTTGTAGGCTAAACAGAGACTGGATTATACATTTATAATACTTTATACATGTCCATACTAAACATGACTCCCATAAATCAATATATGTTTGAAACATAGCAACAATTCTTATTAAGGAGCAGTGCTAACAAACTAATTATCAATCAATGGTAACATATGATATTAAACATTAGCCATACTACTAGCAAGCACAACCAGTCCAACATAACTAGTGTTCAACTAGCAGGCAGCAGCTGATGGGGACAGTCCCCACACCCTTCCTCGAATGCACGCAATAGAGATAATCAGGATTTGTCCACTGTTGGGTGGCTGCGACAGGGAATGAGTTTTATGCAACATAGAAATGTAGATAAAATTAACAAGCATACTGATGGCCTCAATTTACTGATTCAATATATGTATGTTAACTGGCTCTAAGAATTGGATTAAACTTAACAATCCCCAAATGGACTAACATGATAATTCAAATAAACATGAATTAAGCATTCTTAAAAGAGCTAAAATTTATATATTTAACTAATTCCATCAGGGTTTGAGTATATGTATGACCATATGAGTATACTTAGAAAGGCAAGACCAAGAAGTTGAAACAATGGGCAAACAATAGACTTTGGCCAAATAAGTAGATTATACTAAACACCATATTGTCTTAACAGTAAAAAAATGACATATTTGTGCAGGATAAAGGACAAAACTAGTCTAAACTGGCACTTGACCAAATAACCAGTTTTATCCTCTTATTCTATCATAAACAGAAAGCAATAGGATAAGTGATGAGGCATTCAGATTATCACAAAATCATATGCAGGGTTAACAAATAAAGAAAACTTCATGTTTAGCCTAAACATCCACTTAGCCAACTCAAGGATATTTGACACACTTTATATCTCAAAAAGATTAATGGACATAGCAAACATTCAACCCCCCTTACAAGTTTAAATTTCAAGAGTACCACAAGACTATTTAGGATAGATAGCAGCCAGAACCAGAGCCATGTTTTTCTCATTCATTTTTTTCCTCTCTGTCTTTATACTATATCAATGTTAACCGGACATTCAAGACCTTAATCACTTTGATCTATCTATTTAGATTAAAAAAATATGAGCTAACTTAGCTTCTACCTAGGCATATGCATATTAGAGTACTTAGCACACCCTTTTAGTATGTAACTTATCATTTTTCAACTTAGCATGGGAGAAGTTGAAACATGTACTATCCAGAAACTAGTTATCAAATGCTATGTGAAATCAATGCTCAGATTTTAGATTTTATCCAATAAGGCATTAGATTAGGTGACTCAGATTTCAAGATAACATTTCTAGTCTAAAAATGTGAAAGTATGTAGTCATGGCATTCAACATGACTTTTTAACATAGTTAGACATCACCCTGAGTTTCTAAAAGGCTTAGTGTTTATCATTTTAAATTGAGAATGCAAATATGTTACTTACCAAAACTTAGGTCTACAGAGACAAAGCAAACTTGTGTAACACTAAGGTTAATACATGTGAACAGAACATGAGATCAGATATATTTAAATAGGGCAAGGTCACAACAAGGTATGCAAGTGATTATTTCTCTCAAACTATCCACAAACATCCTAAGGTAGATGTGAATATCTTACATAGGCACAATATGTTGTTATTCATGGCTCAAAACACCACCACATGGATCCTGGGTTGGTAAGAAATATTAAACAGATACACAAGCCATATTCAATCATATACTTAAGCTATACAAGTATAGGAGAACCTTTCTTAACTAGATTAGCAGAAGTGAATACATGCTAGACATGGAAATAGGGGGAAACATCAGCACATAGGCTATTCTTGTGACTTAAATCAGCTTAGCAGATACATGTTTAGAATGATGTGAACTAAAATAAACTTATTAGCACCCAATAGGCACCTTAAGCTCATATTAGGCCCAAACCATCCTTTAAACTAGGTGTGATATTGCTCATGTTTAGACAAGGTCCTATACCTATTCTAAACTAGTTACATATGGCATTCATGAGTCAAAACAGGTTCAGTAACACAGATTAAGGACAAGTAAACATGTGGAGTTTATTTATTTATTTTTTTGTCTAGTCTAGGCAGTTTATACAATATTATGCATTTATAAAAGGTAACAAATTATTGATAACAAGGACATGATATTATGGAATCAAATTTAAAGCCAAACATGTCATTGGGAAGCTACACTTAAGCTATATTACTTCAAATCATCGTATACCACATCGAAAGACCAAGAACAGAAGGCTAACATACTCTCTAGGCTTATATTAAGCTAATATTACTATGGTAATCATGTGAAAAAAGTAATGGAAACTACACAAGTCTTGTTACTATAACCAATACGTTACAGATTACCCCCAACCTCATGTTGTATCCATATTTAGTCGAAATCATCCCTAATAGACATTAATCACTCCTAAATCAATTTGAATAAAGTCATTATTGCCTAGTTATGCATACGAAACAGATTTAAGGCCATTTGATGACTTAAATAAAACCACATACTAATCACACACTTCATGATCTTAATAAGCATGTTCATATAGATGCATATCATCACCATACTAAACTGTACAACAATCTTATCAATCCACATACATGGTCCATTTAGTTTCATGAATCAACAAGGTAAGCTTAAGATAGTTTTAAGAAGAAGCATTTAGTCACAACTAACAATCATCATATATACCATTTATTTCAACTAAGCTCAAGCATCAAATATCATATTTGAGAAAGCCTTGGATATCTAAGGTCTCAACGATTATCTAATATTCTAAGATTCTCAAATATTTCGCGTCCCCATCTTACCTTATCTTCTCCCCTTATACGAGTGAGATAGCTTTTCAAATTTCGAAATTATATTGTCCTTTTTGGCGTACCAATAGTCTGGGTATAATTCGCTCCTCTATAGGGTAAGAGTATCAACTAACTGAAGTCATTCTTGGTAACCGGGGTTACCGAAACTGTAACAGGCACGAGTTAAACTCTAATTCTTAAAACTCAGTTCTACGGCACGATTTATGAGATGAAATAATAGAAACCATCCTAAATGTCTGGCAGCCTCCTGCGTATAAGTATGGTGCACAACATACCCATATGCATGACTCTACTAGACACAGTCTGTAGACATTTTGACGACGAACTACTCTGATACCACTTCTGTCACGACCCGAACCCATGGGCCGCGACTGGTGCCCTACTTGGACACATTTATACTGACCTGTCACATATAATCAAACTAATATCAAGGATAATACGGAAATCTATAAACCATATTAAAATAGGCAAGCCGACGAGGCCGCCACTATATACGAAAATATCCAAAGCGAGTTACAACAGTATCCGCTGACCAAAACACGTCAATAATCCACACACGAGCCACCCACAAATGACTACAGACCACTAAGAGTATGATAATGAAATATGACAAGACAGGGCTCCGTCGGGCCCCTAAATATACATAGATAAAAAATAAGGTGTTGTACCAGAATGACTAAGCTCTGAATCAATGGAGCTCTCCAAATAGCTGAACATAAATCCAAGACTGGAGGATCACCAACGGAGTATCTGTACCTGCGGGCATGAACGCAGCCCCCCGAGGAAAGGGGGGTCAGTACAAAATAATGTACTGAGTATGTAAAACCTGAAGTACTATAAATAAAATCATAACTGGCCAAGATAACAGGAGACATGTGTAATAATCAAAATACCAATACAATTGTGTCATATAGAAATGAGACTTAAATGTGTCTTATAAAAATGAGAGTCATATCAAAATCATGGATGCCTGTCCATATAATTATATATATATATATATATATATATATATATATATATATATATATATATCTTGTCATGGGTACTTATACCGCACAATGGATACATGTTCATGAAATCATCATATACTATCATGGGTATCTGTACCCGCATCATGGATAAATGTCCATTGAATCATCATATATATAAACATTGTCGGCCCTCTAGTGAGGGACTCAGTGAACAAATGAAAGGATCTGCGCACGAACATTATCGGCCCGGAACTCGGTGAGGTGGAATAATAACACTTTGCACGAATAGCTATCATGAGCAACCATATGCAATTTAAATCATCATTTGACTCTCAAGGAAATAAATAAAAGGCACCATCATGTTATGTATCATTTAAAATCATCATTTGGAAAATCAAGGCACTATATATCATGTATCATTTTAAATCATCATTAGGAATTATGATTCATTAGAACTATGTACGTCCGCCGTACATTCATTTATGAAAATCATGCCAAAAAGAAGAAAGGATAGTTTCACATACCTTATTTTCGAATTAACCTAAGTTCCGCGGATTCTTGTAAGCTCTATGAAGGATTCTCTACATCCTATGAATGATTCAAATCACAATCGAGTCAACATATTAATTAACAGAATTCATTGAGACATTATATCGAACGTCTTATACGCATAGAACCTATATTTCTTTATATCGACATCTATGTACATATCGAAACACCCAGCTCAATTAATTCTTCTCCTCACTGCCACAAGGTTTAAAACAGTTCAGAATTTATACACGCAACCTCCCAATTTTTGCACCAACTGCCCCACAATACCCAAATAACTTAGTATTCTTATAATCATAGAGTTATGTTCTATAACTTAATAATTAAGAACATGAATCGTTACCTATGCATGTACTCTAACAATCAACCTTCGTTAACCCTTTATCCTTAACTATTATAGTACTTGTAGTACCCAATATTCTCACATGCAGTCACCAATTCATACATCAGCCCTGATAATAGTCCCTCAAACCAGTATTTCCCATAATTTCCTTAAATCTAGTGGCAAGAATCATATTCTATAACTGGTATAGTCCAAAGAATAGGAAGAATTACCTCAACCAAAGTTATCGGAAATCTTGCGTCGGTATTGCGCTTCGACGGACATCAACCAATATCCAAAGAAAATAATTTCAGCACTTCTTCAATATCCCAGGACTTAATCCCGCTTCTGGGTCCTAATTGTTGTTGAAATCGAAGCCCCATGTGCCATGAATTCCTTCTTTTTTTTATTATGCGATAATTGTCCGAAAATCCCTAATTGAGTCGAGACCTTCATAGTATTACCCACTGATTTCACCTTCCCAAATAAAAGAGATGCCAACTTTCTTTCTAATGGATGGTTTCTTCAACAATCTAAAGAGATGAAGGAATTTTGAGGAATGAAAATTGAGAGTTGAAGAGGTTTTGAGAGAAATGGATTTTAGAGCTGTCAGAGGTCGTGTAAATGACTTTGTCATTGCACCGCTGATTTATAAACCAACCCGTATCCCACTAGATGTCCCACTGATAATTAATTAACCCCACAATTAATTTATTATATATACAATTAATTCCCGATGACTTATAAAACCTTTGTGTACTCAATATCACAATTCTCATAACATAACATTAGCCGGAATTTTCCATACGCAAGTTTTGTAAAACGTTTCGTCGAAAAACGATTCTAAACGGGGGTTGTGCACAAAAATATTTCGTCCATGCCTACTTAAAGTTCAAACTTTTCTACGTACGTCCTCACGTACATACTCTGGAAATACGGGGTATAACATTCTCCCCTCCTTAGAAACATTCGTCCCGAATGTTCCTTCTAAGTCTCAAAACAAACATGCGCCAGTATAGTCTTCACTACTATACTTACGAGAACAATCCTGCCACACCTGGCCACAGAAACACCTGCGCAAATACTTACATCCAAGTCCACGAGGAAACACCTCTAACATCACAAAAGCCCTTACCCGAGGTCTAAAATATACTTCCTTCGCACCTTCTCCTTACAAAAGAAATGATCACATCTATGCTCGCAATACATGCTCGCTTCTTCCCTTACGCGTCGTACCCTTCTTGTACACTCGAACTCTTTTTCATAACTTACCATATTTCTGCTACTGATTCAGTTTCCAAATCTCTGGGTTACTATCTCTAACTTGGTCATCATTAACTGGGAACACTCTGGATGGATTTTTGATACTATTCCGAACATAGCAACAAGAAAGACCGGACATACTGCCTCCTAACGTCGGACGGCAATGCTAACTATATGCAACCTGGCCTATTCTTCACATGATCTGAAAGGCCCAAGGTAACTCGGGCTAAGTTTCCTCTGTTTCCCCAAAACTCGTCACACCCTAGCCACATTCTGCTGAAACCGGTATGAACCAACAATCTGAACCTTGCCAACATCGAACCAATCGACCGTGACTTACACTTCCGCCCCAAGGCTTCATAAGGCGACATCCAAAACTGAAATGGTAGCTATAAAACACTCCTCAACAGAGACAACAATCTCACAACTACCTCGAATCCAAACACCGGCGGCGAATGCGGTCGAGACTCACTGAGTTCCTAACCTGCTCGTAAAACCTCGAGAAAAAGCAGCCGTACCACTGGCTCCACTGCGTCATAAGGTGAAGGTAGGCACCCCGTGCGACCTTACAACCTTTACGATATATCATCGCCAAGCAACGGTCTGGTAGAAAGACACGAGTGACCCATCGGCCCGACTCGGTTGAATCGTCCACGAACTCGTCGATGGTTAACTAATCTTGGGCCTAACACCCTCGTGACCTACTACATGGCGGGACCACCACAAACCGACCACCATAAAGCGGTCGCGGGTTGACCCGTGCATGGCCTCAACCCGACCCACTCTCGCGTAAAACACTTGCTCCCCGATCCGGAACAATCTCACTAATCACGCTACGAAAACCTAGCGGTCTTCTTAGCTCAACTACCCTCTTTCATTCCACACTACTCAGGGACTTATCCCACAAACATAGCTCACGTGCACTATGCACTCCGACAAGAGTTAAACGTAAAAATATAAATCTTTTACTCGAGATGGCCTCGCTTCTAAGGTCTCTACGTATAAAGCTCTAAGGCTCACACTTTTTCTTATCCCCCAATCTTTCCCGGTTAACTAACCATGATTTCTAATCACAATTTACACAATGCTATCGGAATATAACACTTTAAGGTATACCTATCTTACATACTAATCTCTAGAGGGTTAAGGATATACCTGTATCTACTGCTTCACTCCCCTTAGTCGTTCTAATCAAACCTGCCCCGTAGGGCGCATAGCTAGGGAAGATGATGAACTGGTCACTGATCATGAAGGCTGAGTCCTCCTACTTACATCCCTCCTACTAGGACATCCTTTCGACACATGGCCCTGACGGCCGCCGGTAAAACGAGTACCAACAAAAAGACGACATTCCCGGGATGGCGTCGCCGCTGTGAATACCGAGGAAAAATCGAATCGGCTGGCTGGAACCTACGTGTAGCTGTGAACCGGACGCTCTGGAGCTCTGACCAACTCCGGCTTGCCCCCAACGTCCTGAACCCTTTGGAGGAACATTCTGCACTGGCGGAGGCGCATAACCAATCTGCTGCTGAGGCGGTTCGCCTCGAAAGTTACCAAAGGACCTTGCTGTTATGGCCCTCTTCTACTGTCATTCGTTAACCCGTCGATCTCTACGTTTCTTGGCCTGAGGCGCATAAGCCCGCATACGTGCCATGCTCAAGCCTAATCAAGAATTTCTCTTGCACTACCCTCTAAGATAGTCGCCAAGACCGTGATAAATCGATACATCATACTCTCTGCGTAGCTACATCCTTAGCTAATGTGGTCGCTCTTTGCAATCTATACTCTCTCTGTTCGATCGTGGGCGAAGGTTCAAATATCATGGCGCGATGCACCGCTGCCGTGCTGAACTCTGCTGGGGACCGCGGCGTTGCCAAACTCCGAATGAAGCACCACCCTAGGTGATGATTGGGCACGTGCCTCGTAACCTCTCAGACTCTGCTCGCGACTCCTCGCTTTGCCTTGCCTCTGGGCGGGTTGCCTTATGCGGAGGCATAGCGGTGAGGAAAGAAATACGTTAGAGGGTCCAACTTATAACACGCTCTAAGCACGATCTCGAGTGAGAAGAATGGAAACCAATCCTAAATATCCTATAGCCTCACGATTATTGGTGTGGTGCGCACCGATAATCAAGACTACTAGATACGGTCTGTAGACACTTTCCGAGGATTAATCGCTCGATACCACTTTTGTCACGACCGTTCGGCCCGTGGATCGTGTCTTACGGGCACCCAAGTAGTCATACATCGAGAAAATCAGTGAACATAAAACAAGACATGAAATATCAAGAAGTGTAAAGCGATGTCTGAGAAAACTTGCCTTTCGGCATATATATATAACAACTAGACGATTACATCCCTTTTTTTCAACTCGCCACAAGTACTACTGCACCTCTAAGAATGATATGACAACAATGGCGGGGACGGGGCCGCCATACCCGAATGTAAATACCTCTACGACGACGGACTATACATCGATAAGCCTCGAGAAACGGAGCTTCCCAAACGCTGACTGCGATCCTAAGGCGAGGATCAACCGGTGTACCTCTACTGCGGCATGAGCGCGGCCCGAAGGAGGTCGATAACAGTACCAAGTATGTGGCGAAAAATCGTAAATGAAATCATAGTAGTCTATATAAAGCAGAGACATGTATGATAACCAAACTACGATTCACAATAAATAGCGATCATGTCAAGTCGGGGACTCACGCCTCAAAGTCATCACTCAAATATCACTATGGGTCTCACGCCCATAACATCAATCATGCGTGGAATACCTTCCTCACCGCGGCGATCTATGATATCAAAGCACCGAGGAATACATGAACACCGGGTCTCACTGTGTCATAATAAAACCGTCACGGGGTAAGTCGAAGGCATAGCCGACTACTAACACCAGCGGTACTAACAAGGTCATAAAGCGTATCATAAGATCTGTCTGAATCGCCACATGATCGAAGCCGCCACACGCTCGATATCAAATGTCGCGCGTCTAGCCCTGGAACTTCCGCACTCGCGTAGGCCAACCTCATAGGCCGCGTGGTATTCCTCGCATCGAGGTAGCTACTCCGGCATCCGCCTGGACTCGCAGTCCGCATGGCCACATAGACCGCATGACCATAAAGGCCGCACACTAACCTGGAACTCTCGTAGCTCCGCATAGGTCCCCGGGACCCGCATGAGGTATCCTCGAATCATAGTCACACAGACTGCCTGAGTATTACCCCGCATCGGAGGGCATCTTAACTTTCGGGATCAAGTCAAGGTGAGTGGTACAATACCAACATAACGGCTGATCGTTAAACAACTTAAGCGCAATCGAGGGAAACCCCTTTACACAATCATCACAAGATACTAACACACGTAGCATCCTAGCATGAGTACTTATCAAATCAACAAGAAAGTATTACAAGATTATCACAAACCAACACAATCAAGTTATTCACACAAGGTACTTTCTACTATATGATTAACAAGATCGGGTTTTTATCCCCAAAGTACTTCATACATTAACTCTTTTAAAAGATCCGTTTCTTTCACAAAAGTCACACAATACCCGTAGTATAAAAATAGAGTGACTATTTTTTTAAGTAAACCCAAACACTTCCTTTTGTAAAATCAAGTAACCACATTATTTTCCAAACGTTCAAGTTTGCCTAATTTCAAATGCTCAAGTTTCTCATTTTCGAAAGGTTTCGTAGTTCATAGTTTTAATCACTTAATGATGTAATTCTCCTTTAAAACAATTTGAGAAACATATACCTTATATGTGAGTAGGTTATTCTTGTTTATAACAATCTTATAACAGCAGCCATGGTCTAGGAAATGTAATATCATTTTGTCTCATCTTAGCTTCTATGCAGATGGAGGTTTCTACTGGTTTTAATAATACTTCATTAGTCAATACATTTCCCTTTATTAAGCGCTGTGGTGCTCGATACTTATTCGATTTCCAAATCGAAGAAACATTATTCCTTTTAAAAACCAAGTACTCATTACTCACGAATGAGGTTTCACACTTTTTAACAAAATTCAATTAAGTCAAGTCTCTTAACTTCTTAAATCGATAAATCATTCTTTTTATCTCTCTTAAGTCGTTATACCTAACTTCCCATAAAGCTAGTATAACTCTTAAGCTTTTAAAACCAAGTATTACTCTTACATAAAAATGATTCAAGATTCTTTTGAAATACTTCAAGATTATTCAGCTTAAGTCAAAAGACATTGCGTAATTATTATTCGATTAACACACGTCACGCTCACTACTATATATATTTTAAAATATCATGCTCAAGAGTATAGGAAGAATCACATACCTTGCGGCGATTATCGACTATTAGCAAAAGCGCTCCACGGCTATAACCCTAGCCTTGTACACCCTCCGAGTAGAATACGCTACGCGATGCTTCAACCTATAACGGTTATATAAGTCTATCAACTTCTACCTTAATATTCTCTTGGCGATTTGGTTCAAGTCTTTCTGTAATATCCTTCTATTACAGTTCAATTCTCTTCTATGAATCTTATATTCATTTCTATACTACTACAGTATGTAATTTCCAATTACAATAGGGGGACAAGATATTTACCTCGATAAGCCCATAATTATCCAAGTATAAATGTCGATCCCTGAGCAACGTTTAGCTCTCTACTCGGTGCTCCAACCCGCTCCAAACAACCCTTAGAAGTTCTATGCAACTTCTACTCAACACTTCAACCGACTATGAAGATTTTCCTTAGGGTTTCGGTTTGAGAAAAAAAAGGACAAAATGTAGTATTTCCGGGCTCTACGTATAGAGGTAACTTTTGGAATACTACAAGGTATAAGGATAAGGTATTTTGGGTATAGTAACAATACTTGGAGAGTATTTCTACCAAGAGGGGGGGTGTTTCACGAGAACAACACCACAAGGAGGGGGGGTAGGTACTTCTCGGCCAAAGGCCACTAGGAAGGGGGGAAGGGTTTCGGCCAAGGGCCTTCTCAAAGGGGGGAGGGGGGGCTCTTGGACGAGACACTACACTAAGGGGGAGGAAGAGAGATATCAAGACTTAGAAGTTTGGATGAAGAAGTCTTCACAAAGGGGGGGGTATTTATAGGGAGTTCAATGGCCATGATCAAGCCAAGTAGGGGGCAAGTGGAGGGCCAAGATTTGCCCAAGTGCCCCCTAACCTACTCCTCAAATCACTCCACAAACAATGGCCCATGTTTTAGGCCCCAAAACCCTCCCAATCGTCCAAGGCAAAAGCCCCCATTGCCGTCCACTTGAGGGTGACAAGTGTCACCCTCTCGTTGGCCCAAAAATGTTCCGTCTCTCGGAAAAATCCGCAAAAATTATAAATGACATAGCCGGAATTTTCCCTACGCAAGTTTTGTAAAACGTTTCGTCGAAAAACGATTCTAAACGGGGGTTGTGCACAAAAATATTTCGTCCATGCCTACTTAAAGTTCAAACTTTTCTACGTACGTCCTCACGTACATACTCTGGAAATACGGGGTATAACATTCTCCCCTCCTTAGAAACATTCGTCCCGAATGTTCCTTCTAAGTCTCAAAACAAACCTGCGCCGAGATAGTCTTCACTATTATACTTACGAGAACAATCACGCCACACTGCCACGAAACACTGCGCAAATACTTACATCCAAGTCGAGGAAACACCTCTAACATCACAAAAGCCCTTACCCGAGGTCTAAAATATACTTCCTTCGCACCTTCTCCTTACAAAAGAAATGATCACATCTATGCTCGCAATACATGCTCGCTTCTTCCCTTACGCGTCGTACCCTTCTTGTACACTCGAACTCTTTTTCATAACTTACCATATTTAACTCGCGATTCAGTTTCCAAATCTCTGGGTTACTATCTCTAACTTGGTCATCATTAACTGGGAACACTCTGGATGGATTTTTGATACTATTCCGAACATAGCAACAAGAAAGACCGGACATACTGCCTCCTAACGTCGGACGGCAATGCTAACTATATGCAACCTGGCCTATTCTTCACATGATCTGAAAGGCCCAAGGTAACTCGGGCTAAGTTTCCTCTGTTTCCCCAAAACTCGTCACACCCTAGCCACATTCTGCTGAAACCGGTATGAACCAACAATCTGAACCTTGCCAACATCGAACCAATCGACCGGCAACTTACACTTCCGCCCCCCCAAGGCTTCATAAGGCGACATCAGAAAACTGAAATGGTAGCTATAAAACACTCCCTCAACAGGAGACAACAATCCTCACAACTACCCCTGAAATCCAAACACTGGCCCGAGGGCGAATGTGATTCTGAGACTCACCTGAGTTCCTAACCCTGCCTGGTAAAACCTCCAGAAAAAGCGATCGTACCACTGGCTCCACATGCGTCATAAGGTGAAGGTAGGCACCCGTGCGACCTTACAACCTTTACGATATATCATTATCGCCAAGCAATCCGATCGAAAGACACGAGGTGACCCATCGGCCCGACCATCGGTTGAATCGTCCACGAACTCGTCACGATGGTTAACTAATCTTGGGCCTAACACCCTCGTGACCCTACCACTGGCGGGACCACCACAACCGACCCCGCATAAAAGCAGTCGCGGGTTGACCGCGCATAGCCTCAACCGACCCACTCGCGTAAAACACTTGCTCCCGATCCGGAACAATCTCACTAATCACGCTACGAAAACCTAGCGGTCTTCTTAGCTCAACTACCCTCTTTCATTCCACACTACTCAGGGACTTATCCCACAAACATAGCTCACGTGCACTATGCACTCCGACAAGGGTTAAACGTAAAAATATAAATCTTTTACTCGAGATGGCCTCGCTTCTAAGGTCTCTACGTATAAAGCTCTAAGGCTCACACTTTTTCTTATCCCCCAATCTTTCCCGGTTAACTAACCATGATTTCTAATCACAATTTACACAATGCTATCGGAATATAACACTTTAAGGTATACCTATCTTACATACTAATCTCTAGAGGGTTAAGGATATACCTGTATCTACTGCTTCACTCCCCTTAGTCGTTATAATCAAACCTGCCCCGTAGGGCGCATAGCTAGGGAAGATGATGAACTGGTCACTGATCATGAAGGTTGAGTCCTCCTACTTACATCCCTCCTACTAGGACATCCTTTCGACACATGGCCTTGACGGCCGCCGGTAAAACGAGTACCAATAAAAAGACGACATTCCCCGGGATGGCGTGCGCCTGTGAATCGAGGAAAAACTGAATCCGGCTGGCTGGAACCTACGTGTAGCTGTGAACCGGAAGCTCTGGAGCTCTGACCAACTACGGCTTGCCCCCAACGTCCTGAACCCTTTGGAGGAACATTCTGCACTGGCGGAGGCGCATAACCAATCTGCTGCTGAGGCGGTTCGCCTCGAAAGTTACCAAAGGACCTTGTTGTTATGGCCCTCTTCTACTGTCCTTGGTTAACCCGTCGATCTTTACGTTTCTTGGCCTGAGGCGCATAAGCCCGTACACAGGCCATGCTCAAGCCTAACTGAAGAATTTCTCTTGCACTACCCTCTCTAAGATAGTCGTCAAGACCCGTGATAAATCGATACATCATACTCTCTGGTAGCTACATCCTTAGCTAGTAACAGGGTCGCCTCTTTGCAATCTATACTCTCTGTTCCCGGTCGTGGAACTGAAGGTTCAAATATCATGGCCGCAGTAGGCACTGCTGCCGCTGTGCTAGACTCTGCTGGGACTGGCGGCGTTGCCAAACTCCCTGAATGAAGCACCACCCTAGGTGATGATTGGGCCTGTGCCCTCGTAACCCTCTGTACTCTACTCGCAGCTCCCTCGGCTGCCTTGCCCTTCTGGGCCCGGGTTGCCTTATGCGGAGGCATAACGGTAAGGGAAAGAAATACGTTAGAGGGGTCCAACTTATAACACAGCTCTAAGCACGATCTCAGAGTGAGAAGAATGGAAACCAATCCTAAATATCCTATAGCCTCCTGATTATTGGTGTGGTGCACAACACACCGATAATCAAGACTCTACTAGATACGGTGCGTAGACACTTTCCGAGGATTAAGCGCTCACGATACCACTTTTGTCACGACCCGTTAGGGCGTGGATCGTGTCTTACCCGGGCACCCAAGTAGTCATACATCAGAGAAAATCAGCGGAACATAAAACAAGACATGAAATATCAAGAAGTGTAAAACAGTAATCTGAGAAAACTTGTCTTTCGGCATATATATATAACAACTAGAACAGTTACATCCCTTTTTTTTCAACTCTGCCCACAACAGTACTACAGACCTCTAAGAATGATATGACAACAATGGCGGGACAGGGCCCCGCCATACCCCTGAATGTAAATACCTACGACGACAGGGGACTATACCACTGATAAGCCTCCGGAGAAACGGAGCTTCCCAAAACGCTGAACTGCGATCCTAAGAGCGAGGATCAACACTGGTGTACCTCTACCTGCGGCATGAACGCAGCCGAAGGAGGTCGATAACAGTACCAAGTATGTGGCGAAAAATCGTAAATGAAATCATAGTAGTCTATATAAAACAGGAGACATGTATGATAACCAAACTACAGTTCACAATAAATAAGCAGTCATGTCAAGTCAGGGACTCACGCCCTCAAAGTCATCACTCAAATATCACTATGGGTCTCACGCCCATAACATCAATCATGCCCGTGGAATACCTTCCTCACTGCCGGCAGTCTATGATATCAAAGCACCAAGGAATACACATGAACACCAGGTCCCACCTGTGTCATAATAAAACCGTACGGGGTAAGTACGAAGGCATAGCCGACTACTAACACCCACAGTACTAACAAGGTCATAAACTGTATCATAAGATCTGTCTAGACCGCCACATGATCGAAGGCCACACGCGCGCGATGATCAAATGTCTGCGTCTAGCCACAGAACTTCCGCAGCTCGCGATAGGCCAACCTCATAGGCCGCGTGAGGTATTCCTCGCGTCGGTAGCTACTCCCGGCATCCGCTGGACTCGCGATCCGCGTAGGCCACATGTACCGCGCATGACCATAAAGGCCGCACACTAACCTGGAACTCTCGTAGCTCCGCATAGGTCCCCGGGACCCGCATGAGGTATCCTCGAATCATAGTCACACAGACTGCCTGAGTATTACCCCGCATCGGAGGGCAGCTTAACCTCCGGGATCAAGTCAAGGTGAGTGGTACAATACCAACATAACGGCTGATCGTTAAACAACTTAAGCGCAATCGAGGGAAACCCCTTTACACAATCATCACAAGATACTAACACACGTAGCATCCTAGCATGAGTACTTATCAAATCAACAAGAAAGTATTACAAGATTATCACAAACCAACACAATCAAGTTATTCACACAAGGTACTTTCTACTATATGATTAACAAGATCGGGTTTTTATCCCCAAAGTACTTCATACATTAACTCTTTTAAAAGATCCGTTTCTTTCACAAAAGTCACACAATACCCGTAGTATAAAAATAGAGTGACTATCTTTTTAAGTAAACCCAAACACTTCCTTTTGTAAAATCAAGTAACCACATTATTTTCCAAACGTTCAAGTTTGTCTAATTTCAAATGCTCAAGTTTCTCATTTTCGAAAGGTTTCGTAGTTCATAGTTTTAATCACTTAATGATGTAATTCTCCTTTAAAACAATTTGAGAAACATATACCTTATATGTGAGTAGGTTATTCTTGTTTATAACAATCTTATAACAATGACCATGGTCTAGAAATGTAATATCATTTTGTCTCATCTTAGCTTCATGCGGATGGAGGTTTCTACTGGTTTTAATAATACTTGATTAGTCAATACATTTCCCTTTATTAGCGTTGTTGTGGTCTGTTCGATACTTATTCTGATTTCCGAAATCAGTAAAACATTATTCCTTTTAAAAACCAAGTACTCATTACTCACGAATGAGGTTTCACACTTTTTAACAAAATTCAATTAAGTCAAGTCTCTTAACTTCTTAAATCGATAAATCATTCTTTTTATCTCTCTTAAGTCGTTATACCTAACTTCCCATAAAGCTAGTATAACTCTTAAGCTTTTAAAACCAAGTATTACTCTTCTGTTAAAAATGATTCAGTATTCTTTTGAAATACTTCAAGATTATTCAGGCTTAAGTCAAAAGACATTGCCGTAATTATTATTCGATTAACACGTCGTCTATCACTATATATATTTTAAAATATCATGCTCAAGAGTATAGGAAGAATCACATACCTTGCGACGATTATCGACTATTAGCAAAACGCTCCACGGCTATAACCCGGCTAGCCTTGTACACCCTCCGAGTAGAATACGCTACTCGCAGTACTTCAACCTATAACGGTTATATAAGTCTATCAACTTCTACCTTAATATTCTACTGAAGCGATTTCAGTTCAAGTCTTTCTGTAATATCATTCTATTACAGTTCAATTCTCTTCTATGAATCTTATATTCATTTCTATACTACTACAGTATGTAATTTCCAATTACAATAGGGGGACAAGATATTTACCTCGATAAGCCCATAATTATCCAAGTATAAATGTCGATCCTGAGCAACGTTTAGCTCCTACTCCGGGTGCTCCAACCCGCTCCAAACAACCCTTAGAAGTTCTATGCAACTTCTACTCAACACTTCAACCGACTATGAAGATTTTTCCTTAGGGTTTCGGTTTGAGAAAAAAAGGACAAAAGGTAGTATTTCCGGGCTCTACGTATAGAGGTAACTTTTGGAATACTACAAGGTATAAGGATAAGGTATTTTGGGTATAGTAACAATACTTGGAGAGTATTTCTACCAAGAGGGGGGGTGTTTCACGAGAACAACACCACAAGGAGGGGGGGTAGGTACTTCTCGGCCAAAGGCCACTAGGAAGGGGGGAAGGGTTTCGGCCAAGGGCCTTCTCAAAGGGGGGAGGGGGGGCTCTAGGACGAGACACTACACTAAGGGGGAGGAAGAGAGATTTCAATACTTAGAAGTTTGGATGAAGAAGTCTTCACAAAGGGGGGTTATTTATAGGGAGTTCAATGGCCATGATCAAGCCAAGTAGGGGGCAAGTGGAGGGCCAAGATTTGACCAAGTGCCCCCTAACCTACTCCTCAAATCACTCCACAAACAATGGCCCATGTTTTAGGCCCCAAAACCCTCCCAATCGTCCAAGGCAAAAGCCCCCATTGCCGTCCACTTGTGTCACCCTCTCGTTGGCCCAAAAAATGTTCCGTCTCTCGGAAAAATCCGCAAAAATTATAAATGACATAGCCGGAATTTTCCCTACGCAAGTTTTGTAAAACGTTTCGTCGAAAAATGATTCTAAACGGGGGTTGTGCACAAAAATATTTCGTCCATGCCTACTTAAAGTTCAAACTTTTCTACGTACGTCCTCACGTACATACTCTGGAAATACGGGGTATAACATTCTCCCCTCCTTAGAAACATTCGTCCCGAATGTTCCTTCTAAGTCTCAAAACAAACATGCGCCAGTATAGTCTTCACTACTATACTTACGAGAACAATCTGCCACCGCCACAGAAACACCTGCGCAAATACTTACATCCAAGTCCACGAGGAAACACCTCTAACATCACAAAAGCCCTTACCCGAGGTCTAAAATATACGTCCTTCGCACCTTCTCCTTACAAAAGAAATGATCACATCTATGCTCGCAATATATGCTCGCTTCTTCCCTTACGCGTCGTACCCTTCTTGTACACTCGAACTCTTTTTCATAACTTACCATATTTCTGCTACTGATTCAGTTTCCAAATCTCTGGGTTACTATCTCTAACTTGGTCATCATTAACTGGGAACACTCTGGATGGATTTTTGATACTATTCCGAACATAGCAACAAGAAAGACCGGACATACTGCCTCCTAACGTCGGACGGCAATGCTAACTATATGCAACCTGGCCTATTCTTCACATGATCTGAAAGGCCCAAGGTAACTCGGGCTATGTTTCCTCTGTTTCCCCAAAACTCGTCACACCCTAGCCACATTCTGCTGAAACCGGTATGAACCAACAATCTGAACCTTGCCAACATCGAACCAATCGACCGGCAACTTACACTTCCGCCCCCCAAGGCTTCATAAGGCGACATCCGAAAACTGAAATGGTAGCTATAAAATACTCCCTCAACAAGAGACAACAATCCTCACAACTACCCCTGAAATCCAAACACTGGCCCGAGGGCGAATGCGATTCTGAGACTCACCTGAGTTCCTAACCCTGCCTGGTAAAACCTCCAGAAAAAGCGATCGTACCACAGGCTCCACTGTCTGTCATAAGGTGAAGGTAGGCACCCCGTGCAGCCTTAAACCTTTCTGATATATCATCACTGCCAAGCAACGGTCCTGACTGAAAGACACGAGGGGATGACCCCATCGGCCCGACTACTGGTTGAATGCATCCACGAACTAGTACGATGGTTAACTAATCTTGGGCCTAACACCCTCGTGACCCTACCACCTGGCGGGACCACCACAAACTGACCCCACCATAAAACAGGTCGCGGGTTGACCCGCGGCATGGCCTCAACCCGACCCACTCTCGCGTAAAACACTTGCTCCCCGATCCGGAACAATCTCACTAATCACGCTACGAAAACCTAGCGGTCTTCTTAGCTCAACTACCCTCTTTCATTCCACACTACTCAGGGACTTATCCCACAAACATAGCTCACGTACACTATGCACTCCGACAAGGGTTAAACGTAAAAATATAAATCTTTTACTCGAGATGGCCTCGCTTCTAAGGTCTCTACGTATAAAGCTCTAAGGCTCACACTTTTTCTTATCCCCCAATCTTTCCCGGTTAACTAACCATGATTTCTAATCACAATTTACACAATGCTATCGGAATATAACACTTTAAGGTATGCCTATCTTACATACTAATCTCTAGAGGGTTAAGGATATACCTGTATCTACTGCTTCACTCCCCTTAGTCGTTCTAATCAAACCTGCCCCGTAGGGCGCATAACTAGGGAAGATGATGAACTGGTCACTGATCATGAAGGCTGAGTCCTCCTACTTACATCCCTCCTACTAGGACATCCTTTCGACACATGGCCCTGACGGCCGCCGGTAAAACGAGTACCAACAAAAAGACGACATTCCCCGGGATGACGTGCGCCGCTGTGAATACCGAGGAAAAATCGAATCCGGTGTTTGGAACTACGTGTAGCGTGAGCGGAAGCTCGAGCTCGACCAACTCCGGCTTGCCCCCAACGTCCTGAACCCTTTGGAGGAACATTCTGCACTGGCGGAGGCGCATAACCAATCTGCTGCTGAGGCGGTTCGCCTCGAAAGTTACCAAAGGACCTTGCTGTTATGGCCCTCTTCTACTGTCCTTGGTTAACCTGTCGATCTTTACGTTTCTTGGCCTGAGGCGCATAAGCCCGCATACGTGCCATGCTCAGCTAATCAAGAATTTCTCTTGCACTACCTCTAAGATAGTCGTCAAGACCCGTGATAAATCGATACATCATACTCTGGTAGCTACATCCTTAGCTAGTAACGGTCGCCTCTTTGCAATCTATACTCTGTTCGGCCGTGGAATCAAGGTTCAAATATCATGGCGCGATGAGCGCTGCTGCGTATCTGACTCTTTGGGGTGGCGGCGTTGCCAAACTCCATGAATGAAGCACCCTAGGTGATGATTGGGCTGTGCCTCGTAACCTCAGTACTCTGCTCGCGGCTCCGCCTTGCCCTCCTGGGCGGGTTGCCTTACGCGGAGGCATAGCGGTAAGGGAAAGAAATACGTTAGAGGGTCCAACTTATAACACGACTCTAAGCACGATCTCGAGTGAGAAGAATGGAAACCAATCCTAAATATCCTATAGCCTCACGATTATTGGTGTGGTGCGCAACACCGATAATCAAGACTCTACTAGATACGGTCGTAGACACTTTCCGAGGATTAATCGCTTCGATACCACTTTTGTCACGACTGTTCGGGGCGTGGTAGTGCCTTACCCGCACCCAGTAGTCATACATCGAGAAAATCGTGAGAACATAAAACAAGACATGAAATATCAAGAATTGTAAAGCGATGTCGAGAAAACTTGCCTTTCGGCATATATATATAACAACTAAACGATTCATCCCTTTTTTCAACTCGCCACAAGCATTACTCTGCACCTCTAAGAATGATATGACAACAATGGCGGGACAGGGGCCGCCATACCCTGAATGTAAATACCTCGACGATAGGGGACTATACATCGATAAGCCTCCGAGAAACGGAGCTTCCCAAAGCAATGACTGCGATCCTAAGAGCGAGGATCAACATCGGTGTACCTCACTGCGGCGTGAACGGCCAGAGGTCGATCTGGCAGTACCAAGTATGTGGCGAAAAATACTGTAAATGAAATCATAGTAGTCTATATAAAACAGGAGACATGTATGATAACCAAACTACAGTTCACAATAAATAAGCATTCATGTCAAGTCAGGGACTCACGCCCTCAAAGTTGTCACGACCCGAAACTGGGCCCGTGACTGGTGCCTTACCCCGGGCACCCTAGTGACACAACATCAGAGTAATCAGCGGAACATAAAACACATACATGAAACAAGTGAAGTACAAAGCAATCGAGGAAAACTTGCCTTTGGCATATATAAATAACCACTTTTACAAAAGAAACAGTTTAATCCTTTTTACAAACCACTTGTGGCAGATTACTACAGACCTAAGAAATGATACAACAACGACGGGACGGGGCCGTCGTACCCTGAATGTAAGCACTTACAACAACAGGGGACTATACGAATAAGCCTCGAGAAACGGAGCTTCCTAAAAGTGACTGTGACCAAGAGCGAGGATCAACGGCGGTGTACCTTTACTGCGGCATGAACGCGGCCCGAAGAGGTCGATAACAGTACCGAGTATGTGAAATCGAAAATAAATCTTGTAAATGGAATCATAGTAGTCTATATAAAGCGGAGACATGTATGATAACAAAACTACGATTCCTGATAAACAAGATCATATCAAGTCGAGGACTCACGCCCTCAAAGTCATCACTCAAATATAACTATGGGTCTCGCCCGCCACACCATCATGTTCGCATCATGGCCACATGCCCCGGAATCGCGACGGTGTAGACATGTCCATGATGCAACAATAATAAGAGCGCGTGGCCGTACCTGAATCTGCCGGTGTAGACATGCCCATGTAACCTCAATAACAATATCTTGGGTGGTCAACCGCGCGTGGCCACATGCCGGAATCTGCGTCGGTGTAGAACGCGTCCATGTTGCGGTAATAACCATATATCGGGTAATCAACCCGGCCGCGTGGCCGCGTGCCGGAATCTTTGCGTCGGTGTAGACATGTCCATGTGACATCAACAACAAGACGATAATCAAAATGGAAACATACGTGGAATTCTCCATCACCGCCAAGACGTCCAAGTAAGTTCTCGACAAGTCAACCGCCTCTATCGAGACGCGGTAACACAGAAATACCACACTTGCACAACAAAGGCTATCATCACAAGCATAGGCAAGTTTCACAACAACAAGCATAGGCAAGTTTCACAACAACAAGCATAGGCAAGTTTCACAACAAGCATGGCGAGTTTCACACAACTCAAAGTACTTTCATACATTAAATCTTTTAAAAGATCCGTTGCTTTCACATAAGTCACACAATACAGTAGTATAAAATAGAGTGGTATTTGTCTTTTAAATAAACCAAAACACTTACCTTTGTAAAATCAAGTAACAACATTCTTTTCCTAAGTTCCCGTTTGCCTAGTTTCAATTACTCAAGCTTCTCATTTTCAAATGGTTTCATAGTTCCCAAACTTAATCACTTGATTCCTTTTTAGGACAATTGAGTAATATTTGTCTCACGTGAGTAGGTTATTCTTGTTTACAACATTCTTATTACAATGACCGTGATCTAGAAAATGTAATATCATTTTGTCTCATCTTAGTTTCTATGCGGATGGAGGTTTCTCGGTTTTAATACGATACATCATTATTCAATACATTTTCCTTTATTAACGCTGCGGTGGTTTGTCGATACATTCGATTTCAAATCGATAAAACATTCTTAAGCCGTTATACCTAACTTCCCATAAAGCTAGTATAACCCTTAAGTTTTCAAAAACCAAGTATTACTTCTTCTTTCAAAATGATTCAAAAATCTTTTGAAATACTTCAAGTTCTTTATTAACACATAACAAGCCGATTATAGTTCAAATCGATTTACCTTTTAAAGACCACAAGTATTTTCTTACCAACGTAAAGTTATAACCAACTTCCCATAAAGCCGTTATAACACTTTATGTTTTAAACCAATCAAATACGTTTAGCACGTATCGTCTCCGTACTACATAGTTCACACATATCATGCTAGAAGAGATAGGAAGAGGTTCACATACCTCGCGACAGTATCGACTAATAGCAAAAGCGCTCAAGTACTTCCAAACGTCGGCTACTCCTTAAGCCAAGTAGATCGCGCCACACGTAGTACTTCAACCTATAAGGCCACAAGGCGCTTATTAACATCTAGATCTTATCGTAGAACATTCTCTGAAAATTCGCGGCCTCCCACACAGCGTAAATCTCCTCCTCTATCGAGTAGGCTACCAAGCCAACCGGGGTTATCGCCTAACCTAACGGTACAATTCTACTCCACGGTACTACTACACAAGTCTCATGTCTGACCTATGTAATTACTGATTCGATTCTTCTTTAAATTGGGCTTAAGTCGCAAGACATTCGTAAGTATTATTCGGGCTTAAGTCAAAAGACATTGCCGATAACTATGTTCGATTATATATAGCATACTTCAACTATATAATCTAACAACAAGTAATTTCCAATTACAATAGAGGACAAGATAATTACCTCGATAAGCCCATAATTATCCAAGCTTAAAGTCGATCTGGGCAATCGTTTAGCTCCAACTCGGCGCTCAACCCGCTCTAAACCGCCAGAAGTTCTAACCAACTTCTACACAATACTCAACGGACTATGGAGATTTTCCTAGGGTTTCGGTTTGTGGTAGACGGAAAGTATAATAGTATTTACGGGCTTTTCGTATGGGTATATCCTTAGAATACTACAAGGTATAAGGCTACGGTATTTTGGGCATTATAACAATACTTTTGAGAGTATTTCTACACCACAAAGGGGGTATTATCACAGCAACTAGGCTAGGGGTACCCACGGCCACACTACTAGGAGGAGGGGTTCTCGGCCGAGAGCCACTAGGCAAGGGGGAGGGACATCTCTCGGCCAAGAGGCCTCACGAAAAGGGGGAGGGGGAAGGCTCTCAAGACTTAGGCATTTTGGATGAAGAAGTCTTCAACCTTAGAGGGGTATTTATAGGTCAAGGGATGGCCAACCAAAGGCCAAGATCAATCCATGTGTTAGGCAAGTGTAGGGCTAGGATTTACCAAACACAAATATCCTACCTACCCTTGACTTTGTCAAGGCACAAAAAACGTGCCTTACCTTGTCCATTTCGTCCAAATGGACGATTTGAAGTCCACCAATGAGAGGGTGCCAAGTGGCGCCCTCTTGTTGGTCCAACACGTTATGTCCCTCGGAAAAATCCGCAAAAATTAGAAATGACATAGCCGGAAATTCCCCTACGAAAAGTGTGAAAGCGTTTACGAAACGACTCTAAACGGGTGTTGTGAACAAAATTAATTCGGCCAAGCCTTACTTGAAGTTCGAAATTTCCTACGTACGTCCTTACGTACATATTCTGAAAAAATACGGGGTATAACAAAAGTCATCACTCAAATATCACTATGGGTCTCACGCCCATAACATCAATCATGCCCGTGGAATACCTTCCTCACTGCCGGCAGTCTATGATATCAAAGCACCAAGGAATACACATGAACACGTGTCCGCTGTGTCATAATAAAACCGTCTGGGGTAAGTACGAAGGCATAGCCGACTACTAACACCTACGATACTAACAAGGTCATAAATCAGATCATAAGATCTGCAGACCGCCACGTGATCGAAGGCCGCCACACGCCCGCGAGATCAAATGTCGCGCGTCTAGCCACAGAACTTCCGCGACTCGCGTAGGCCAACCTCATAGGCGCGTGAGGTATTCCTCGCGTCGGTAGCTACTCCCGGCGTCCGCTGGACTCGCGATCCGCGTGGCCACATAGACCGCGTGACCATAAAGGCCGCTAACACTGGAACTCGTAGCTCGGCATAGGTCCCGGGACCCGCGTGGTATCCTCGAATCATAGTCACAATTTGCTGAGTATTACCCGCGTGGAGGGCATCTTAACCTCGGGATCAAGTCAAGGTGAGTGGTACAATACCAACATAACGGTGATCGTTAAACAACTTAAGCGCATCGAGGAAACCCTTTACACAATCATCACAAGATACTAACACGTAGCATCCTAGCGTGAGTACTTATCAAATCAACAAGAAAGTATTACAAGATTATCACAAACCAACACAATCAAGTTATTCACACAAGGTACTTTCTACTATATGATTAACAAGATCGGGTTTTATCCCTAAAGTACTTCATACATTAACTCTTTTAAAAGATCCGTTTCTTTCACAAAAGTCACACAATACAGTAGTATAAAAATGAGTGACTATCTTTTAAGTAAACCCAAACACTTCCTTTTGTAAAATCAAGTAACCATTATTTTTCAAACGTTCAAGTTTGCCTAATTTCAAATGCTCAAGTTTCTCATTTTGAAAGGTTTCGTAGTTCATAGTTTTAATCACTTAATGATGTAATTCTCCTTTAAAACAATTTGAGAAACATATACCTTATATGTGAGTAGGTTATTCTTGTTTATAACAATCTTATAACGAAGCATGTCTAGGAAATGTAATATCATTTTGTCTCATCTTAGCTTCATGCGGATGGAGGTTTCTCTTGGTTTTAATAATACTTGATTAGTCAATACATTTCCCTTTATTAGCGCTGCGTAGTGCATTCGATACTTATTCGATTTCCAAATCAGAAACATTATTCCTTTTAAAACCAAGTACTCATTACTCACGAATGAGGTTTCACACTTTTAACAAAATTCAATTAAGTCTCTTAACTTCTTAAATCGATAAATCATTCTTTTATCTCTCTTAAGCCGTTATACCTAACTTTCCATAAAGCTAGTATAACTCTTAAGCCTTTAAAACCAAGTATTACTCTTACATTAAAAATGATTCAAGATTCTTTGAAATACTTCAAGATTATTCAGGCTTAAGTCAAAAGACATTGCCGTAATTATTATTCAGTTAACACACGTACGTCTACCGTACTATATATATTTTAAAATATCATGCTCAAGAGTATAGGAAGAATCACATACCTTGCGACGATTATCGACTATTAGCAAAACGCTCCACGGCTATAACCCGGCTAGCCTTGTCCACCTCCAGTAGAATACGCTACTCGAAGTACTTCAACCTATAACGGTTATATAAGTCTATCAACTTACCTTAATATTCTCTTAAGCGATTTGATTCAAGTCTTTCTGTAATATCCTTCTATTACAGTTCAATTCTCTTCTATGAATCTTATATTCATTTCTATACTACTACAGTATGTAATTTCCAATTACAATAGGGGGACAAGATATTTACCTCGATAAGCCCATAATTATCCAAGTATAAATGTCGATCCTGAGCAACGTTTAGCTCCTACTCCGGGTGCTCCAACCCTCTCCAAACAACCCTTAGAAGTTCTATGCAACTTCTACTCAACACTTCAACCGACTATGAAGATTTTTCCTTAGGGTTTCGGTTTGAGAAAAAAAGGACAAAAGGTAGTATTTTCGGGCTCTACGTATAGAGGTAACTTTTGGAGTACTACAAGGTATAAGGATAAGGTATTTTGGGTATAGTAACAATACTTGGAGAGTATTTCTACCAAGAGGGGGGGTGTTTCACGAGAACAACACCACAAGGAGGGGGGGTAGGTACTTCTCGGCCAAAGGCCACTAGGAAGGGGGGAAGGGTTTCGGCCCAGGGCGTTCTCACAGGGGGGCGGGGGGCTCTTGGACGAGACACTACACTAAGGGGGAGGAAGAGAGCTTTCAAGACTTAGAAGTTTGGATGAAGAAGTCTTCACAAAGGGGGGTATTTATAGGGAGTTCAATGGCCATGATCAAGACAAGTGGGGGGCAAGTGGAGGGCCAAGATTTGCCCAAGTGCCCCCTAACCTACTCCTCAAATCACTCCACAAACAATGGCCCATGTTTTAGGCCCCAAAACCCTCCCAATCATCCAAGGCAAAAGCCCCCATTGCCGTCCACTTGAGGGTGACAAGTGTCACCCTCTCGTTGGCCCAAAAAATGTTCCGTCTCTCGGAAAAATCCGCAAAAATTATAAATGACATAGCCGGAATTTTCCCTACGCAAGTTTTGTAAAACGTTTCGTCGAAAAATGATTCTAAACGGGGGTTGTGCACAAAAATATTTCTTCCATGCCTACTTAAAGTTCAAACTTTTCTACGTATGTCCTCACGTACATACTCTGGAAATACGGGGTATAACACTTTTGAGCTAAGTCTTGCCATGTAGTGATGGAGTTCTCCTGTAATAAGTTTAGCCAGCACTTTGCTCTATCCCTGAGTGAGAATGGAAAGAGTCTCAACCGAATGAAATCATCAGTAACACCATTGTACTTAAAAGTTGCACACAACTCCAAAAAATTTGCTAGATGAAAATGGGGATCTTCAGACGGTAGTCCCCCAAACTGAACTGAGCTTTGAACCATGTGAAATATGGCTGGTTTGATTTCAAAATTGTTGGCTTCAACAGCTGGAAGCCTAATGCAAGTCTGCACCCCTGTAATTGTAGGCATCACATAGTCCCCAAAGCTCCTTTCTTCAGGGACTTGTCTTAAAACAGGCGGTAACTCATCATTCACCGTATTCTGATTCTGTTGATCTTCCATTGCTAACAAATCAGCAGTTCTTTTATCTTTTCTGTTCTGTCTGCACAATCTTTCAATTTTAGGGTGCAGAGGGATTGGAGTGTCTGCTCCTCTCCTACTTCGCATAAACTAATTTCCTGAAATTGATCAAAAATAACAAACAGATTACAACAAACAGCACTAAAACAAAATAAAAATAAAAAACCAAATTAGAAATAAGAATAGATAATTCGATATTAACAGTACGCCAGTCCCCGGCAACGGCGCCAAAAACTTGTTGCGATATTTCTAAATGCTTACGCAAGTGTACATATCGTTCAAGTAATAAAGATCTGTAAGACCGAGTTTATCGTCCACAGAGACTGGTTTATTAAGTACCGGTTATCTATCATATGGTATCTATTTAGTTGTCGTCTTTAGTTTGAGAATTATACTAAGAATTATGACTAAGTGCAGAAAATAAACTAAAGATTATAATACTTTGGGTTTATAACAGTTATGAAGGAAATAGGGCTTCCAATCTCCTCAACTATCCACTCTTTCACGTGTTAATGCAATGCTAATGATTGTTCTTCTTATTAAGATAGCAGGTTAACTAATCTGTCATCATATTCAGGTTAGGACATACGAGAGCTCAACCTTGTGCAGAAACCTTCTATATTTCTATGATAGATTTTACCACACAGGGGAATTAAGAACAATAACCTTAATTACTACACAAGTATCGGGGTACTTTCATCCACAATTTTAACCTATGTCTAAACAACTACAACATATGCAAATCTCCCCTCTAGGATCTTGATTCGAAATCATACAAGTTCTGACAATTAATAGCTAGTTAATAATCAAGCAATCACAACAATATTGAATAGATCTTAATACACTGAAGAAGAAATCAATAACTAATGCATTAACTATATGAAAGAGCTTCCAAGAAGATTCGATGGAAACCCTACTAAAGTATTTATCTCCTAAACATTGTCATGTCAAGAACTAAATTACAATCCAACATAAACTGAAATAAAACAAGGGAAAGAAAAAGAACTTGAACAAGAGTCTCCAATTGTAGCCTCTTTCTTACCTCCCAAAAGTATGATTTGTAATATGGTATAAGGTATGACATATTGAGCAGGGTTTTAGGGTTTTATACTTGAGAAAACTTGCGCTTCGAGCCCTTTTACCCTTCTGAAATTCGACCCAAAAACTGAAAATCTCGCGTCGGCGTCGTGGCCCTGGCGCCACGGCGCCGAAAATCCTGCAATGAAATCAGAGGCCTCAGTAGTATTGGTGCCGCGGTGTTGTTGCCAGGCGCTGCGGCGCTGGCGGTGTCCCATCCCGGATTTTCATCGTTTTTCATTTGGACTTCATCAGATTTATTCTATACTTCCCGGGACTTCTTAGACTTCATTTCTTGGCCTTTTAATGTGTAATTTCATCCTCAAAAGTAGTGTCTTCTCCTTTATGACCGATGTGACACAAATGAACGAAAAACACACCTAACACTACACTAAACGCAAAATAAAAGAGTAGAATACTAACTAAAAAGGACTCAAAAGAGTGTATAAAATACACTCAACTGTTTGTCATTGAAATAAGTATGTCTATGAGTAACTCTCACCGTTGGATATTAGATACCGCTTGTGGCTCAAATATTTGTAATAATGTGCAGGGTTTGACTGACAGTAGAAAGGTTGGACCATGAGAGCTACACCTGCGCGTTGAAAATGGAGCACAAGTGGATGTTGAACACGTGGGAACTTATAGACTAGATTTACCTTCAGGCTTTTGTTTAGACCTAAATAATTGTTATTTTATTCCCTCGTTGATGAGGAATATTATTTCTATCCCAGTGTTAGACATTGAGGGTTGCCAATGGCAGTTATGTACTGTCTTTTAATGTTTTTGTTTATGGAAATACTTCTCTTGTGGATGGTTTGTATGTTCTAAACTGTAGTCGTGATATTTTTAATATGCAAAATAAACGAGCTAAGATAAGTAATCCAAGAAACCCCACCTACTTATGGAACTGTAGACTTGGTAACATCAATGAATCAAGGATAACAAGATTAAGGAAGTTAGAATACATGGAACCGTTTGACTTAGAGTACTGTGGTAACTGTGAATCTTGCTTGAGAGGAAAATGACAAACAAGACACTTTCTGGGAAGGGTGTGCGAGCTAAAGAGATGTTTGAGTTGGTCCATACTGATGTATGGGGTCATTTTCAACTCAAGCTAAGGGAGACTTCCCTTACTTCATCACTTTTACAGACAATTTTACAAGGTTTGGGCATGTGTATCTTATGAAACACAAGTCCAAAGCCTATGAGAAATTCAAGGAGTACAAGTCAGAAGTAGAGAAGAAACTTGAAACAAGTATCAAGACCCTTCGATCAAATCGAGAAGGTGGATACTTAAGTAAAGAATTTCTAGATTACTTGAAGCTTCATGGAGTCCAATCATAATGGACACCTCCTGGAACGACACAAATGAATGGTATTGCTGAAAGGAGAAATCGAACCATATTAGATATGGTTAGATCCATTACAAAGCTTAATTTAAATTCTCAACAGGGTTCCTTCAAAGTCAATAGAGAAACTCCATATGAGATATGGAATGACAAGAAGGCAACACTTAAACAAATGTGACCCTGGAGGTGCCATGCATATGTAAAGAAGATGTTTAATGATAAGTTAGAATCTAAAAGTGAGAAATATTATTTTTGGGGTATCCAAATGAAACTAAGGGATACTATTTTTATCTTCTTGGAGAACATAAGGTCATTGTTTTCAGAAATGCAACTTTCCTTGAAGAAGACTATGTCTACAAGGAACATAGCTCACTACTACAGATTTCAGCTTGCGTAACACTACTTAGATAGCGCTTTTAAAAAGTGTTATCTAAGTAATAGCTTGCATAGAGCTTTTTCAAATTTTCAAATTAAAAAATAATCTAACAAAAAATACAGCCATAGCGCTTTGCGAAAATTTTAATTGAAGCACTATGCAAGTTATTCCTTGCATAGCGCTTATTTAAAGCGCTATTATAATTTGTGTTACTTAAGCGTTTTAAATCTCCCCGTTGATCAATTCCACCTGAATCATTTTAACACTCAAATCGATTTCACCGAAACCCTAGGCGCCGCCAGGGAGTTTCGGCGTTGAGTTATTATCGTCGGTCGTGGTAGGTACCAATACACTCGTCATCATCTCCCCGATATTCTACACACACACACCACCTTCAATTCATCCCCAATCTTCACGTCGACCAAATCAATTTTCTGATAGATTTTTGGTTTTTTCCGGTCGATTCTATTATTGTCGACGGCAGTGGGTGGTGTCATTGAGTTCGTCTCATCTTCCTCTACTACCTACACTCAATCCCGATCTTCGAATCTCAGTTTTGGGATTTCTTCATTTCTTTCGGCCAGTATGTGGCGGCCATGGCGGCGGGGACGACTGGGCAGCCTCTTCCAGAGGTGGTCCAGTCCTTTAACACCAATTTCCCAATCCTATCACATCCACAACATCCCTATTCAACCAATAACATCACACATACTTCAACAAATACAACAAGTCTTCCAAGCTATTCACAGGCAGTCATTTTACCAGGAACTGTTCCTGGCAGTGTCGATGCTACAGTTGGGACTTGCATTGCAAAAGACAAACAAAACATTGATATGTCTCCCCATTGCCTTCAAAACATGTAACATACTTGCATGGTGAACCAGCATTCTTATTTGAGGAAAAAACCATCTATTATTGGTGTCGCATAATGTTTTACTTGACATTATCTTAATTGAGTTTTCATAATTTACTCAAGGGCTGAATACAAAAACTTTTCTTTTTCTAAACTAGGTACTAGAACTCTTCTTCGACGATTCGAAGGTACGCTTGCCATCGCCTCAGATTCGCCACACATAAAAGGTAAACTGGCTTTCTATTCAATTTCATGTTCAATGTACATCGTATGGTATGGATGGGGATTTTTGTTTGTTGAGTGTGTTTGGTATAATATTGCTCCTTATTTATGTATATCGAATTAATTTGAAACATTCTTGGTGAATATTAGTATAAGATTCAGTTGTTTCATGTCCTTTCGTGTCCCATATTTTCTGTTAAGCCGGGATGCATTTCAACCCTTTATGACCTATGTATATTATTGTATCATGTATTTGATGTGTTTTAACGAGTTGCACGTCTTTGTGACCCTGCTAGCATGTTGGTAAATTTGTTGTTTGTAAGTTTAGTAAACATGATAAGAGGTTGTGTGGGCATGTATTGGTTTCTTGATGTTTATCTCATTTTGTTAGGCTCAAAGAATGTTGGAATAGGCCTTTGTTATTTTAAGGTATTGTGGTTTACCTGTTGATTAGCTAATAACATAACTAAACTGCTCTGTTTGGCACCTGGCTGATCTTAAAACATATGTCGACATTCATTCATGATGTAATCTGACCTTACCCGGGAATTAGTAATACTTAGGGTATAGTATGAATAAAGATGTGTGTTTGATCCTATGTGGCTTTATAGGTTCAAGTGTTGTCTTGGATCTGTTTTCTTAAACCACCCCCGTCTGTTTATCTAATGCTACCTATTATGCATTTAAAAAGCGTATACCGGCCCGTGCTGATTGTCTAAACTGCTTAAGAATAAGTATATATACTTTGGTTCCATTCTGAAATTCCTTATCTGTTGGTTTCAAAGTACACTAGAAATATATAGGTTTGGCATTTGGCTGCGTATCCTATCTAAAGGTTCTTTCTTTTGAATTGGTTGCTTGAATAGTTTCCCTAAGTGTCCAGTTAACTAGCTGTATACCCGCCTTTCCTGTTTAAAGGTTTAAATGATTCCATGTTATTATGTAAAGTCTTCTACGAGACATCAGGAAGTTAGCTTAGCTACACAAATAGAAAGTAAACATCAGCAACCAGCAGTCGAGGTACACTTTCAATACCCTCTTGTTTTATTTTATAACTCATGAAGTGTTTATGTGATTGACCATTGTTAGATTCATTTTAAGTTATTAGACATGTTAGTTGGTTATTTGAATCTGCTAAACTTTGTTTTTTTAACACGCCTGGTTAAGTAAAATGTTTATTCATATTTACTAGTATGATTATTTAAACATGTGAAGCTCCTTAAAGTTGTACAATTTGCATCTGGGCTGATCGCAGTCTGGTGTCGTGTTGTTCAGGTGGGACTTATCCACTATTTGCTGATTGTTATGTGTGATTAAACTAAAAATGCTTTTACTGATGAACTTGGGGATATCTTGCACTTGTGTGGTTCTAAAAATGTGGTACTTTGAGAAATGATCTGCACCTTGAGGCATTTTTTAAGCAAAACCAGATGGTTTCCAGTAGAACAGATGCTGCTATTGTCTCTAAAAAATGAATAGATACTACCCTGGTTTTTGCCCTCTGCTGCATTTTAATTCCCACTGCTGCTCTGTTTTAATGCCCACTGCTGCTGTATTTTTTTGCCCACTGCTGATGCATTTTAATGCCCACTGCTGCTGCATTTTAATGCCTACCGTTGCTGCATTTTACGCCCACTGCTGCTTTGTTTTTATGCCCACTACTGCTGCTCCTTTATGCCTACTGCTGATGTTTCGATTTACATACTGCCTTGTTATGAGAATAATTGCACATCTTGAGACTTCGAATTCTTGTTTCACTCGATATGAACTGCCATAAGAACAGCCGATGCACCTCAAATTGGTGTACTCTCTTGAGGCAAAAACACTGGTCACTATTCATGTTGATTGAGCCATCATTACGCTCAAAGTGCTCTCTGGTTTGTTGCTTCTTATTTAAAGAGAACGTATGCTACACTTGATAAATACATTCTGATAAGAAACAGTTTCTATACTTCGGATATTTCACTGATTCGAACACAATACTATATTCAGGCCAATGAAATTGAAATTGAGGTCACGTCCCATCGGTTTCGGTATAATACTGATTTGAACATGATACTACATGACTCTCCCGTAAAGGTCGTCCCTCGGTTTGCTTTCCTTTGGAAAAAGGACGATGATGAAACTTATGGATTTATTACATATATATCGGATACCAACATGCTTGGGGGGCGACTAGATTGACTGACAAGTCGCTAGGACACCCATGACTTGTTTGAGATGTCCCTTTATGAAATATAGATTTGAGCCTTCTGTAATTAAACTCCTATTATTTTATTACGGATCCGAAGGTTTTTCCCGTATTTATTCATTTTACTAATTCTTTTACTAAGTGTCTTTTGTAGGTACCCGAAGGCGCATCCTAAAGTTAAAGCCCGTGCAGAAAAGGAAAATAAAAGCGAAATACCGCTAAGTTCTCTTCACTCACTCTTTATATGATTTTTGCTTTCTTGTTAAATCATATCTTATTTAAATACCCAACCATATTTGTATGAGGTTATTTGTGTAAGTATGTTTATTTGTTGGACGTTTCTATTCTAACTATATTTTTGTAACATCTATGTTTTGCAGTTTGTTCATATTCACCACTCAAAGTTTATCCTACAAGCAAAATGAAGAATTTTCGAATTAATTGGGCAGGCTACTTGTACAGTCGATTTCTCAAAGAAAAATGGAAGGTTGAAGCTATTAGTTAGTATTTTGATATAATTGTTGACTATGTCGTATTGTTATTAGTTAATGATTGTAAGCTACTAATGATTGACATACTATTTTAAATATATTATTATGTTTTATGCGAATGATTATATTATATTATATTTTGAATGGATATTCTTTTTGTTATCTTTTTGATATTTTATTTATTAGGTGAAAAAACAGGGGGGGGGGGGGGGGCAAAGGTACCAAACCAATAAATAAAAAGTAAAAAAAAAAAAGATAAAAACAATTTGATAGCGCTTTTTTAAGCGATATGCAAGCTAGTATCTTCAAAATAAAAGTATAACTTGCATAGCGCTTTTTTAAGCGTTATATAAGAAAAGTGTTATGGTAGTAGTAAGCTTGAATAGCACTTAAAAGCGCTATGCAAGCAGGGGGAAAAGTGTTATGCAAGCGCAATTCTGTAGTAGTGGCTACAAATGAGATCAAACTTGAAGAAATTCAAGAACCACAAGATAACACAGAAGTTGAACCCTTGTCAAATGACTTAGACAAGGATTCAGTGGGAGTATTTGGTGAAGATTGGATACTTAGAGTACGCCCTTCAGCCAGTGGAAGTGTTATGAGAGATAGTGCAGAAATGAAAGGCTCTCATACACAACCAATGGAAGATGATACAATGGTTGTACATCATTCCATTAAGAAAATACATAAAAATGACATTCCTGAAAGCTCTCAAGGTGGTGGATTGTCCAGCACACAAAGATCTTCTCACAATCAGAATACAACAAATACTGAAACGCAGAATAATCAACTCTGTATGACCACTAGGACTCATCAATCAAGTTTAGAACTTGGTTGATTTGTCAATAGGGGCTAGACTCATAGGATGCAAATAGGTCTTCAAGAAGAAGATTGATGCATATGTCAAGATACAAACTGATAAGGCAAGATTGGTGGCTAAAGGTTATAATCAACGGCGTAGGGTTGATTATGATGAAACATTTTCACTTATTGAAACAATTAAGTCCATTTGAATTTTTCTTGCAATAGCCGCATACTATGATTATGACATTTGACAAATGGATGTTAAAACTATTTTCCTCAATGGTAACTTAATTGAAGAGGTGTATATGATACATCCTGATGGTTTTAAATCCAAGACTAAGCCCAAAGCAGTATGCAAGATAAAGAAATATTTGCTTTGACAAAGCAGTAAAACTGTTTGACTTTGTTAGAAGCAAAGACGATCCCTACGTTTATAGTAAGCGCAAGGAAGGGAGTATTGTCTTTATTATTCTATATTTAGATGACATATTAATAATGAGAGACAGTAAGACTCTCATGCAATCAGTCAAGGAATGGTTATCCAGCACCTTCATGATGAAGAACTTGGGTGAAGCCTACTACATTCTTGAACTAGGATCTATAGAGATTGACCTAATATTGTTGGGGTCGTCATAGTCCATATACATAGACAAAGTGCTAAGATGATTCTCTATGAAAAACTCAGGGAGGTCTTCCTATGGGTCAATGCATCAAGTTATCAAAGAAGGATAATCCTTCTATTATTGCATAACTTGAACGCATGAAAAAAATCACATATATGCTTCAGCTATAGGATCAATCATGTATGTCATGACCTGTACAAGGATAGATGTGGCCTATGCACTTACTATGACTTGCAAATTCCAGCAGAATCCTCGGAAAGAACACTGGAAAGCAGTCAAGAGTATTCTTAAGTATCTTAGATGAACTAAAGAATATTTCTTAATCTATGGTGGACAAGATAAGCTAGTGGCTACTGGGTACACTAATGCTAGCTTCCAGACATAGCTTGATGACTTCAAGTCTCAGTCTAGATATACCTTCATTTTCAATGGTGGAGCAGTGAGTTGGAAAAGATCCAAGCAAGAAATAATTGCTTATTCGACAACTAAAGTCAAGTACATTGCTGGATCTAAAGTTGGTAAAGTTGTCACGATATATGAATTCCTGAAGGAACTAGGGGTTGTTCCAAGTGTCACTTGTCCAATAACGATTTATTATGACAACACTGGTGTGATTACGCAAGCTAAGGAACCAAGATCAACAAACAGAAACAAGCATGTACCAAGGAAATACCACATACTCAGGGAGATGGTGGAAAATGAAGAAATAAAATTAGACTATATTCTCACAGATGATAATCTAGCTGACCCATTTACTAAACCATTAAGCTTAGTTAAGCATAATGGTCATTTTGAAAACATGAGTATTAGATACATTGAAGATTGGCTCTAGGCCAAGTGGGAGATTGAAAGTACGTATGTTCTAGAGACAATCATTATTAGGGACAAATGTAGTTGAACACATGCGTATTATTAATAAGATTAATATATTTATGGCATTTGCAATTATTGAATGATTAATTGATTATTTATAATTATTCATTAATGTGTATCCCTTAAGCTTAAGTTGTCATTAATAGAGTGAGATATTGATGATAGACCATCTCTCAAAATAGCCTCGACTAATGATCATCGAGAATAATATATCGATAATATGTTATAAGTTGACATGTGATTTGCATCACATTCTTGGAGAATGTAGTATGTCTCACCTGCTGCAAGTAATGGTTACTAGTGATGGATACATGAATACTTTTGGAAAGTATTGGTATACTTTGTTGATAAACTTTTTGGTATGCATGTCTAAAGTGTTATCAGTGTGTGGGAGATAAAGATCTTTTGTCTTGATGTCAATACACACCTTGTTTACAGAGTAATGTACTTTGACTCTGTCCTAAGTTTAAACTTCTTATAGGATAATATATGGCTTGTGTTGGGTGAATTATGATGTAAACTAAGATGGTAGTTGAGCCAAGAATAGGATTCATTCCTCGATTGGATATTCGAGAGAGCACTTAACTTCTCAGTGATATTAGGTCAACCAAGTCATTGGTCAATGTAAGAGACATATTTAGAATATGGTCTAATTATTGACTAATATATA
The DNA here is from genome assembly GCA_029844215.1 of Przewalskia tangutica. Lineage (NCBI taxonomy): Eukaryota > Viridiplantae > Streptophyta > Magnoliopsida > Solanales > Solanaceae > Przewalskia > Przewalskia tangutica. Next base: position 116,630,182 of record CM056718.1, read on the forward strand.
TGAGATAAAGTGATCAAGTCATTTGGATAGACACATGACAAATCCTAAGTTTGATGGAGTATGTCGCGAATGAAAGGAATTTATCATCTCACATAAAGGTTATGTTTGCTGGATTTATGTAAACGTACTTCACATATTGAGTTCGTCGTACGACGCAGTCTAGAAGTTTCATATAAACCTTAATTGGATTAGTGTCAATATATGAAGGCCTATAAGTTCACACTATGTCGATTGTCTCTTCGATCTAAAGGTGTATTGATAAAGTATTAAATATTCGATTTGGAATTGAGATATTTAAATTGATAATAACTATGGGATAATTTCTATTTGATGAAAATTATTTAATTAAGTCAAAATTATTTTTTGGAATTAATTAAATGTGTTGAATATATATGTTAACAAAAAGAGGACCGTTACAGGACGTAAAGCGTCGCGGCGCCTCCTAAGCTGAGTCGCGGCGCCGACCCGATAGTGGGCCTAGTCATACTAGCCCATTGCACCTCGGTTTTTGGGCCAGGCTTAGAGCCCAACCCTAATCCGATTTTGACCTATAATTAACTATATATACACCACTAACCTCATTGATATTAGACTAATGATTCTATTAAACAATTCTAGACTTATAGTTTAGAATAAAACTTTCTCAAACCTCTGACAATATTTCCTGACTTTCTTGATAGAGGAATACACTATAGCAAGTTGCTTGCAATCGAAGGGTACAATCGCGTGTTCGTCCGTAGTAAAAGATTTCAGATAATGTAAGTGTTCATATTTAAGTTTTACATTACAGATATTTATTGTCATATAACTATACCAGAAGGCATTGTTGGGGTAAGTAAAGTAAAAAAAAAGTTAAATTTCTGATGTGTCTTACTTATATGTTTTGAACCCAACAAAGTAATGTTTATCTACACTAAAAAAAACTTGTACGCCCTGTCCTTTTCTTTAATTTTAATTCTTCTGCTCTTTACTTTTTTGACAAAAGAAATGTATTAGAAACTGATAATTGTTTGCCTAAAGAAAAAGAAGTTAGCAATTCAAATTTAATTGGGCCTAATACCGAATACGAATTAAAAACCTAAAAAAAAAAAAGGAAGCTTTGAATGGGGAAGAGAAATAAAACAAGGAGACAAATAAAGTCTTCGCACACAAATTTTCCATGCAAGTGACTTTTGAATTTATAAAGAAAATAAATTATAATAAGAGCATATTAGAAGCCAGTATTCTTTTGGATAAACGAAACATCAAGTACAGCTTGAATTTAAATTCAAATTCATTGTTTTTATTTTTATATTTTTGAAGCAAGTCCAAACCCAACAATTGTTACACAGTACAAATCGTCTTAACCCCAGATCTCATAAGCTTGGACCACGTCTAGCAATGAACCTGTATTGGTTGCTACGCACTGTCCAAGCCAATATAACCCATCGTTCAAAAAATGGAAAGAAATGATACAACGGCTAAAAATCCAATTAAGAAATAAAAAAAGAATAAAAACTTTATTTGTTCGTTGACACTCGACCACCTTATTGAGGGAAAGAAATGTACTCTATAGTAAGACTTCAAACGAGACGAGACAAGACGAAACATGACGATTTTAGAAGGATGGGACAGGATGGAAGGATTTCATAACGGGATATGGGGACCGGGACCGACGGGACGAATCTTTCGGCCCATCCCATCCCACTAAGCTAAGGAGAAGGGACAAGACGGTTGGGTGCATTAGTGGAATTTTTTAATATTTTAAAATTATATTAATTTAAATATTTAAGTTCTAAATTTATTAAAAGATGATAATGTGATATAAGACTATATAAATTTAGTAAATGGATACAAATTTGAAATAACAATTCAAAATCAAAATATACAAACAAGATTTTTCTAATTTATAAGAAACGGGACAGGGAGACAAAGCCCTAGGCCCGTCTCATCCAATCCCATGCATTAAGCTAACTGAACGAGGCGGGACAGTACCATTTTAGGGGGATGAGACGGGACGGGATGATTGCTTAGCATGATAGGGTAGATCGGGACCAGGGGATCCCACTAAGCTAAGGGGACGGGACAATCAAGGGCCTTAGTAGGATTTTTTTTAATTTTTAAAAATTTGTATAGAACTAAGTAATTATATAAAGATTGTAATGTGATATATATATTGACTACATAAATTTAGTAAATTGATATAAATTTAAAATAAATTTCAAATCTAAATTGATAACATTACAAAATCAAAACATACCAATATAATTTTTCTAATTTAAGTAGAATATGACAATTTTAGTGATTGAGATGGAATGATTTCTTAACGTTAGTGGAACGGAACAGGACAAATCCTTAAGCCCGTCCCATCCCACTAAGCTAACGAGACAGGACGGGATATCGTATTCCAGTCCGATACAGCCTTACTCTATGGTCTTATATTTAATGCATGCACCAATAGCGTATGGGGAATACGGTGACCTGTATTCATGTACTAAGTTAAAATGAAAAGAAGTGAAGCCAATAAAAGAAAAAGAAGACCTAATATGTCATCATAGGGATTTAAGGCAGTGAAAACAAATATTGCTTTATTGCTTTACTACTATAATTTTCATCATGTTTCCTAAGCATTATTTCCTCGGTTTTCATTTGATGCTTACTGCTTCTTTTTTTCATAACTGTTGCATTAACTTAAATACAGCAAAGCGCCAGGGAAGATAAATGAGGTTGAACTACTTCAACTATGTGCTAATCATACACAAGGCACCATGTTTTGCATATCCTTTGGGACAAAGTTCTGTTGGTATGCCCTACACAATGCTTCAGATTTAATACCACTAGTTACACTAGAAGATATCAAAAACGACATTGAAACTCATATCAGTACTGGAAAGAAAACGAAATGACAGGATGAACAAAGTGCCAGTACAGATAAAAAGAAATGATGAGAAAAGAGAAAAAGTAAAGAGCAAAAAAAGCCTCCACCTGAAAGGAACCAGTGATGTTCTTAGCTTGGCTGTCTCATTTGTCTGGATTATGATGAATGAACCCTTCATTCATTCGTCATTATTCTTTTAGTTCTTCCATATCTTCTTTCCCACTTCCATTTTTGTACTCCCCGTTTACATGTTTATCTTTTTCACCATTATTCCCCTCAGGTAGATTGACAGTAACCAAATGATCAACAGTATCATTTCCTTGATTTACAAAGTCAATAGTTGCAGTACTACTATTGAACTGTTCCCTCGTGATTTCTTTTGTTTTCTTGACAGTACACTTATGCATAGTCTCCCACTTCTCTTTGCATCTTCTGGCACTTCTTTGAAATCCCATTGAGGCCATTGAGTTACTTATCTCTTCCCAAAGTACCCCTTTTGGACCTACAGGCTCTTGAAACTTAGACTCCAAGCTAGTTCTAATCTGAACTAAGGCCTCAACTTCAACTTGAGGCCATCGCTTGTTGTTCAACTTCACCAAGGTAGAACAACTTTTAACATCATTCTTGATTGGTTGAGGAAAATTGATCTTCTGGCCAGTGAGTTTTTCCAAGTAAGAAACAAGAGTAGCTTCTCTATTTGAAGCCAAGGTTCTTTCATGGGCTCTAGCAGCTTCTTCCTTTTGGAGGTTTGCCAGTTTCTGCTCCCTCCACGCTTCTTCCCTTTTTATTTTTTCTTCATCCAATCTCTCAATCGTTTCCACCAACCTCTTATGGAGATCCTCTTGGTGGTTCACGAGTTTCTTCACTAAGGACTCGAAAATTCCTGACATCGAATCGCTTGTTCCTAATTCTTTTGCTTTCTTCTTTCTCTTCCTTTTATGAACTTCACCCCTTGTGGCTTCTGCTTCGGCTTCTCTTCCTCCAACGGATGCACTTTCTGATCCAATATCAATTCCAGCAGCAGTGGTGGTGGCCCCACTGGCTTGATTAGAATCGTTGAAAGCCACAGGAAAAGAGACATTGTGATTCTTTGGCAAATTGCCAGCACTGAGAACAGATTCAGATGCAATTCGATGAATATTAGTAGTAGTAGTAGCAGCAGCATTAGTGTTGTCAGCATTTGTAGCATAAATGGCTTCTAACTCTCCAAATAGTACTCTACATTTATTTTCTTCTAAGCTCTTGATAATTTGCTGATGATGATGGATTGCTTCAGGTGGATACATTTCTTGATCTTCTTCTTGTATGTCCTTATTCTCTCTTTCATTGCTGTTGTTATTATTCCCATTTGAAAATTCAGCACTAAGGGGCTTCCTACAAACCCAAAAAATGAGGAAAGAAAAATAAAATAAAAGAGATATTAATAGTAGTAGACCAACATCTATGCAGGAATTTAATAATTTAAATACTCATCTGTTCCACAATACATGATTGTCTAGGAATAAAGTATTTTATTAAGGGATTGTGATAGTTTACTAATATATTCTACAATAATTAAAAGCAAATCAATTATTACATATTTATCTCATAAAAAATATTTTTCATTAAGAGTAAAATGGAGAAAATAAGATTAAAACTACACTGAAATTGTAAACAATCAACTATTATAAAAAAATAAAAATTTACTAGAAAATCATATATATATATATATTTTGGAAGGGAGGGAGTAATAGAATAGGCTCATTAATAGGGTGTACGGGGAAAGCAGTAGGTAATAGAGTAATTATAATTTACATGTGATTGGGTGCACAAAAGATTACCAGAAAGGTTGTTTAATAGCAGAATCTTCTTGGTTTTGCCAACAATGAGACACAGCTAGAGAAGTTTGTCGAGGCTGAGTACAGTATCCCTCACTCCCACGAATCAAAGCATCTTCTTGTCTAATTCCTCCTTCTTCTCCATAGCCACCCCCATTAGATGCTTTACTAACACTATCACCTTCCATACCCAACTTGAAACATAAAGGAAAAAATGTACCCGACACACCTTGCACTTCGTTACTTTCGCCTTCCGGACTAGGCTCTAGCCTTAGTTCTTGATGTTGTTGGTGGTCCAACATGGATCTGTAATGGGGATGTTGCTGATACTGGAAAAACTGTTGAGTAAAGGGTATATGGTGGATTTGTTGGAGAGGTGGATGAGGCTGTTGATGAGGGAAGTGGTGATAGCTTGGGTTTATTGGGAAAAATGGTGAAGAAGTTGAAGCATTTTCCACCATGAATCTTTGTTGCTGCTGCTGCTGCTCTTCCACTTGTTGCTGTTGTTGGTTTCTCTGATAATGGATCCCAGCCATCTCATAACCTGATTGCATAGCCTTTTTTTCAGATTTGCTCTTCTTGAATGGACAAAAATATATAGATCCCAGTAGAGAGAGAGAAAGAGACACACACACACAAAACTTTGTATATATCACTTGTGCATATATGCATATATCAACTTCAAGTAGGGTTTATTTTAGTGTTTTTGAGTGTATAAAGTGATTAGCAAGAAACCCTAGTAAGAAGGTATGGATGGAAGAGTTTTTTGGGGAAGGAGTTTGAAAGATGGGAAGGGAAAAACTGTTTTTAGAGAGAGATAATATGTAGATAGATATGAATATGCTGCTTGCTTCTACTTCCCAAGCAGGAACTGCGGCTAAAGAGATTTATGGGCAGGGTTACTGGGTTTTATCCATGACCCGTAAAATTTTACAATAGTTTCCTTTTTTGGTATTTGTAGTACTACTATTATTTTTTGTTAAGAGTGTTTAATTTACTTTTTTGAATTTCAATGGGTATGGTGTTATTGATGATGTTGTTGTTATTGTTATTTATGATTAGGGTTGTTACCGAGCTAAATTATTCAACGCGATTCGAAAAATTCGACTCGAAAAAGTTCGATTCGCCCTATCAAATATAGGGTCGAACCCTATATTGTGATTCGGCCCAAATCGAGCCGAATATTCGGCTCGATCCGCCCCTCCATATAGATATATACAAAACTCTAAAAAATTTATTTCATTTACAGCTCTTCTAAAATCAACTTCAGCTCGACGCCGGAAAATGCACCACAAAACACCATTGGAGACGAAACATATACCGTTAGCTTCGTCTCGTCGAGCCCGTCATTTCCATACCAAGCATCACCGTCGATTCATTCTTAATCGCGACCAATTTCAGATCGAAAAATCATTTCACTATTGTTCGGTTTTTTCCAAATTCCGGTCGCCTGAGCACAAATCGACGGCGAAGGGATACACCACTTTGACCGCCATCTCACAGCGGTCATTTTGGTACTAACGACGTCCATCGACTCAACCCCTAGAGTTCCGACGACCAAATCACGTTGCAGCGGAACCCTAGCCGCCGTCGTGGGTTTTCCGGCGAACTGAGTTATAATCGAAGGTCGTGGTTGGTACCAATAGATTTGTCTTGATCAGTACTACAATAATCACTAAGCCCCGTTCCTCAATTCATTCGCAACATTCAGGTCGATCAAATCAAAACTCCTGCGTTTTTTTCGAATTTTCCGGTCACCTCAGCCATCAACGTTAGCAGTGGGTGGTGTCCCTGAGTTCGTCTTGATCTTGGCTACAATTTGCACCCAACCCCGTGCCTCAATTCTTCACAAATCATATTTCACCATTGTTGCTCCTTCACTGAGTTCGATTTTTTTTTTGGAAATTCGGATCCGAATATTCGCCGAATGTTCGGTTCGACTGGTCGAACCCGAATCGAACCTTAATTTTTCAGATTCGACCGGATCGAGCCGAGCTGAACCCAGTGAGAGTTCGATAGGGTTCGGCTCGGTAACAACCCTATTTATGACAATGCTGACTTTGGACTTGTATATGATTCCCGAGATTAAGTTCTAGATTTCTTAATTCTGATCATTTGGTAATGATTCAAATTCAATAGAATAGGTCACGGAGCAAAAAGATTTGTGTATCACTTGTTTCTAAAAGTAGAATTATATTGTCAATCGTAATGTTAATGCTAAATCAAAGATTTTCAATTCTTTTCCTTTTTTGAAATAGGCATCGAACAAAAAGATTGTTACTGATACTTAATAAGAAAATAGAACTGTTTTTAACCAAGAATAATGTTAGTGCAGAATTTCAAAAATTCTATTTTACTTTACTTTTATATTAGTTTTGTTGGAAATGTATTGAATCGTGAAATAAAGTTAATCATATTAAATTATGACACAAACAATTGGGGTCCCGCACATCGGAAACGTCATCCACATACGTGCACACGTTGTACCAAGGATCGTGAATTTCCTTAGTGGAAGAGATGTTGATACGTATACAAAACGTTTGAGACATAATATGATAGACGGTTATTGGTCAAATGACAATGGTTTCACGTTGGTAAATGATGGAAGAAGTGTACAATGTGTTAAAAATGAAACGAGTCATGAACCGCCGCGGAGCTGTGAAGGGCCGCGGCGCAACCTTGTCAGGGCCGCGACGCTTGGTGCGCCGCGGCGCCTCCGACGGGTTTGGTTACTGAAATTGAGGTGTCGCGGCGCTTCTATCCAGGGCTGCGGCGCTTAAGTTCCAGTAGCTACTGGAAGTTAGGCGCTGCGACGCTGGTGATGAGAATGAGAAAGCGCCGCGGCGCCTCACTTAAGGGTCGCGACGCTTGGCTTCCAGGACGGGAGACGAAAATACATGACTCTTGGGCTGGTTTTGGAGCATTAAATCTCTATTATTTTTCACATGAATTCAACCATTATTTGGCTGAATTGTAACCCCATATTAAGAGTCATTACATGGTCATTCAAGGTCATTACTTGGCTAGATGGAAAGTCATCTTCTCTACACTATAAATTGAAGTCATTGGCTCAATTGTAAAATACACTTCAGATTTTAAGAATTCTTCTTCCTCTCTGGCAATCTTCCACACACTCAAATATCATTCTTTTCTAGTAAATATTTGAGCCTCCTTTACTCAATTGTTTGTTCGTTGTTTTATCTTGGGAGACAAGTTGTCAACCGTTAAAGGATTAATACAGGGCAATATTATCTTAAGGACAGGGTGCTAACACCCGACTCAACAAGTTCTTTGTAGAAGAAATATTTGTGTTTTATTTCCAGATTTAGTTTCTCTTGATTTCAGGTTATAAAAATCAAGGTGTTTGCTGCAGTTCCAACGAAGATCTCAAGACTCCAAGGAGGATTTAAGACAGAAGATCATCAACACTTATTGTTGTTGTAACAACCGATGTTAGGATTCAAGCCTGTTGTATTGTAATTTTTTATCCTTTCAAAGCACTAGTAGTAGTTGCATACTATTCTCGTACATCCATTGTGTAACTCACACTCTTAAGACAATATTGGTACTAGTGCTAGAAAGATGTGTGCCAACAAATCTGGTCCCTGTTTTGGGTCTCTCTTTGACGAGAGTTACAGATCTGTTCCGTCAAATGAGAGATCTTTATTGAATGATCCTGAACTTGAAGATACTGCTGATAGTCATGCTAGCAAGGCTAAGGATCAAGGAAGAGTTGTTGTCACCGCTCCTGAGAGTGGTGGAAACAAGAACCAACAAGAGGTTGAGGTTGGCAACTGGACACGAGGAGAATGCTGAAGATGATGTTACATCTCATAGTAGAGAGCCTCCATCCTATGGTAAGGAGAATTTGGATACGTCACTGAGGTGGGCTAGATTCCAAAGGTATGAGTTGATTAGTCTTCCTTGTCCATAATGTGTTTAGAGAATTTCTTAATAAAATGGAATAAAGCAAGGCTAGGAATATGAAGTGTTTCCATAAAAATGTATATTCCCTACACCCTAAAATCATAAATTGGACTACTCACCTTCTCATTTATAGATTGGACTGTTATAAATAATGGCTTAAAAGAAATGGACTTAGATTGTAATAAACTGGATTATGGACAATCCTAAGCAATGGAAGATGACTAAAGACAAGGACCAGAGGACTAGAGACGAACATGTCATCATTTCCGATAGAAGATCCATCTTTTGACAGGATAATAGTGGATACTCAGTCATAAAAGCCTACGGGAAACTGGAGTGGGCCAGATCCGTCATATGACATGATGATGTTGGACACTCAGTCATATCAAGCATACGGGCGACTGCAGTGGGTCAGAGTTTTCAGATCTTAAATGATTTGAAAGCCAAAGAAAGGCAGAAAAGAAATTGGACACTCAGTCTGCCAAGACAACTGAAGTAGGTTAGAGTTTCTAGATCTCATATGATCCGGTTACGCCCTAACCATGGGCAAGAAGTTGTTCATGTGAATCAACACTACCTTCAAAATAGAAGAAGCTGAAGAGGTTGTCCTCAAAGGACTTTAGGAAATGGGATCACTCTAACAAGAGGTGATACATGTCACAAACTTGGTTTCAAGGATGATGTTAGTCAACATGGCTTGAGTTTAGTCCAACATGTCTATAATAACTAAGAGTGGTACAGTAATTCTGTTGCCAAAATGGATGATATATTTGTAATTCGTGCATCTATGCCATTATAGATTAAGACACGTTAAATAGAAAGTCATTCAAAAGCCAACGAAGTCGAGATTGTTGACATCTATCGACATAAATCCTCAAATGAATGTGAGGTAGGCAAAGAGGCAAAATCGCATTTCCATTCCATAAAAGGAATAGCGAAAGAAGCACCGCTCCTCTATAACATAGTCACGCCTACGTGGGTAATTTGACGCTTGTACAAATAGAGGGGGGAGACAAGAACGTTGTGATCTTCATCGACGATGGTACAACGTATTGCATCCTTTGTTGAAAAACAAAGATGAAACCCCGTCGGAGCGTCCCAGCGCCTCCACCAAGAGCCGCGACACTTGAAGCCTGGTTGGCTACTGGAATTCAGGCGCCGCGGCGCCTCAAAGACAGGGTCGTGGAGCTTCGGAAGTAGACGTTGAAAGCCTACCGATTGAGGAATTCATAGGTATAGAGGGGGGGGGGGGAATGTGAAACATTGTTCATCAAACAACTGCTCTTTACTCACTGATGCGCGATTTAATGCACACACTTAACGCAAGTGCACGTGTCGTGTCAAGTAATATAGTCTAGGTAAGACCGAATATCGTCCTCAAGGATTGGTTTTCAAGTACCGATTATCTATCCTATGGTATCTATTTGGTTAACGTAAATTGAATTGGAATTCTAACTAATAATGCAGGAAATAAACTAATTATAAAAATACTTTGATTTAAATCAGTTATGATGGACAATTAGGGCTTCCAAGATCATCAACTATCCACTTATATTACTTACTAATGCAATTAACTATGGTTCTTCTTCTTTTGGAGATAGTAGGTTTACTAATTCGTTTTATACTCCTGTTAAGGTTATATAAACATTCAACCCCAGTACAACTCCTTTCTACCTTTTGGTGATAAGGATGACTCTAGAGGAGGATTAAGAACAAAAACCTATTAATGCTACACAAGTAATTGAGGTATTTTCATCCCCAATTCGACCTATGTCTACCCAACTACAGCATAGTCACAACCTCCCCTTTCGGATTTCGGTTAGAAATCATATAAGTAATGATAATTAATGATCAAGTAATTACCAAGCAATCAAATCATCTATTGGATAAATCTCAACAATAAGAAGAACAACCATAACATGCATTAATTCATAAAATAAGGTTCAAGTGAATTGACATGGAAATCCCTAATAAAGTAATTAGCTCCTAGCCATAGTCACACTAAGAACTAATACAATCTCCATACATGAACTAAAATAAATAAAGCAAAAAAGAAAGAAAAGAAAAATACTCAAGAACGAGTCTCCAAGCCTTCTAACATCCAAGGGTTGTGTTGTGGAATATTTACAAGATGAATTGGTGGATGGATGGATGTAGAATAGTGAATGGTAGAATGATGAATGGAGAATGAATTCTTCTAATGATGTAGAGACTATTTATAGACCAAGAATCTTTTAGGTGAAGGGTTAAGGATTATGTAGGTAGGAAAAGTTATTAGAATCCTTTTAGTTACGGGTTTTAAGGTAGGAAAAATTATCCCTTTAGGTAGGAAAAGTTATCCCTTTAGGTAGGAAAAGTTATCCCTTTAGGACTCTGAAAACATGTCAAATTCGGCCCAGAACTTCATAAATCCCGCCACGCCGCGCCGCAGATCAGCGCTACCGAGAATCAAGAACTTTCGACTTTCAAAGACATCACGCCGCGCCGGTGACGTTTTTCTGGCGGATTCCGTTTCGTCGTCCTTTTTTCGTCCGGACTTCGTCTGATCTCCTCTATAATTCCCGGAACTTCTTAGACTTCATTTCTTGGCTCTTTTTGTGTGCAATTCCATCTCATTTATGCTCATTTCATCTCTTTTTCGCCATTTCTCCATTTCTGACCGCTGTGACACAAAAGAAAGGAAAACGACCCTAATACTATACTAAACATAAATGAAATGATTAAAATACTAACTAAAAATGACTCAAAATGTGTATATAAAATACACCGATCAAATATCCCCAAACTTAACCTTTGCTCGCCCTCGAGCAAAGATCAAAAATATAAATAAAGATACAAGGGAAAAGAAAATGACTCAAAGACACTGATCATTTTTCTGCACAATTGTCACTTAGAAAAGCATGAAGGTTAGTAGGATAATATGTGGGAACATATAGCATGGATTTATAGCATTCAAAACACTCAAGTCAGATATTTCAAAAATTCAATTTAATCATACTTAATGGAAGTAAGAATATCTAACTATGCATGTTAATTTCAAAATCCTATGGCATGTTTACTTGCTATTCTCCACTAATCATGGATACACATATAAGAGATCTTCAGGACTTTTCAGGGTTGTAATGTAGGCTTAGGCATGGGTAGGTAAAAATAGGCATTTAGGCTCAATTTACGTACCATAAGCTCTTTTGCTTTTCAACTCTTCCCATTTCTTTTGATTTTCTTTGTCACTTCATACCTATCTTTCCCCTCTTTTGTTTTGAGAGAATGAAGTGTATTATGAATAGCCGGCACCCCCAAACTTAGGCTTTTGCCTATTTATTATTTCTTTTTCATTTGGGGTGCATCAAAAATTATTCACTCTTTTTTTTTCTCTTTTTCAACACTTTGTATTCCAAACATCTCAATTTTTCACTTATGGCACAAGTATGGACTTATAGGGTGTCAAAGAAAGGTTTTATTTTTAGGCTCAAAGGGGCTGACTAGGGATATAATTTGACTGTCAGGGATAGGCAAAGAATGGTAAGAAAGGGCTAACAAAGAAATGTCTGAGTCATCTCCCTAACATGCATATCCTAACTATTTTGCCTCAAATAACAAGCAAGCAGACACATAGGTTTAATCACTAACAATGCGTAAATCAAGCAAGATACCCCAAATAGTTCGATTTCATGAATTTTTGGCATATCTATCCTAAGTGTTCAGATGGTTGCTTCTAATTCCACAACATTATTCCACTTTACTTCACTAGGCGTTTCAAGTAACTACAGCATGCATGATCTTAAGTCAAAATTATGACTAAAAAATGACTCAAAAATGACTCAAAAATACACAAAACAATTCAAAAAGATTCAAAAACAATAAAACATTCCCCCAAACTTAAATCACACATTGTCCCCAATGTGTGCAAGACTGGAAAAAATAGGGACAACTTACTGACACAACACAGCGGTCATAACGGAGGTCTAGGAGGAAAAATTCGAATTTGCACGAGTATGGCTCTGAAGTTCGCGCCGCGCTCGAGATTCGGCGCCGCGACGCTGCTAGTATTGTGGCTCTGGTTCGGCCACAAGGCGCTGATTCTCAGCCATGGCACGACGACGCTTTTCCTTTTTTTCATTTTGCTCTTTTTCCTGCTTTAGCTTTCACCCACCACATCCAACAACACAAAACAAAAACCCAAGACCGTGAGACTGTTCAAGACAAAATAAAATAAACTAAAGACAGAAATTAAAATAACATAATTAAAAATATTGGGTTGCCTCCCAACAAGCGTTGTCTTTAACGTCTTTTAGCCGGACGCAATTAACCTTTACGAGTGCCAATTGGATTCTTCTGTGAACTGCTTGCAATCCGCAGAGTTATTGTTGCAGGTCTCACTTCAACTACAACAATTGCTTCAAATAAGGGCCTCAAATATACGATTATCCCCCAAGTACACAAGACGTGCTTGTCTTTTAGGCTCTCTATAATGTAGGGATCAGTGAGATTCCCAACATCTCTCAACTCTAGGGGGTGCCCTTGATGGTATGGACTTTCTTTTTGGGGGTCAACATTGACAGCTGGTGGTGTTTCTTCTGCATTAGGTACAAGAAAAAGATTTTCCAAGGAATCCAAAAGATGAATGATTGGATCTCAGTACCCTTTTCCTTCTCTACACCAATTATCCCGCCAGATTCCTCAACAGCTGGGTGTGGTTCAGGCTCTTCTATTTGCTTACCACCTCCCATAATGATGTCGCTAGGAAGATTTTCTTGAAGTGTATTGCTCATCCTATCCATCAGTTGCCCTATGTGGGTCTCCAAATTTTTGAGGGACTCCCTTGTCTCAGCCATAAACTGAGTCTGGCACTTGGTGAGCATAAGTATGCCTGCCCACAACTCATCTCGATATTCCTCTGATACCTGTGGGTTAAGCTGTTGTTGATGACTCCACTGTCTCTGATACTAGTAGTCCATGTGTCCTGAATTTATTTATTTTTTCGAATTTAGCCTGCAAAATAAGAAAAACAACAAAAGGTGATAAAAAGATGCTCGCAGAACAAGTTAGAAACTTGTTCTTGGAGCAACCAAATTAGAAATAAGAATAGATAAATCGATATTGAAAGTACGTCAATCCCCGGCAACGGCGCCAAAAACTTGATGCGCGATTTAATGCACACATTTAACGCAAGTGCACGTGTCATGTCAAGTAATATAGTCTAGGTAAGACCGAATATCGTCCTCAAGGATTGGTTTTCAAGTACCGATTATCTATCCTATGGTATCTATTTGGTTAACGTAAATTGAATTGGAATTCTAACTAATAATGCAGGAAATAAACTAATTATAAAACGTTTTGATTTAAATCAGTTATGATGGACAATTAGGGCTTCCAAGATTATCAACTATCCAGTTATATTACTTACTAATGCAATTAACTATGGTTCTTTTTCTTTTGGAGATAGCAGGTTTACTAATTCGTTTATACTCCTGTTAAGGTTATATAAACACTCAACCCCAGTACAACTCATTTCTACCTTTCGGTGATAAGGATGACTCTAGAGGAGGATTAAGAACAAAAACCTATTAATGCTAAACAAGTAATTGAGGTATTTTCATCCCTAATTCGACCTATGTCTACCCAACTACAGTATAGTCACAACCTCCCCTTTCGGATTTCGGTTAGAAATCATATAAGTAATGATAATTAATGATCAAGTAATTACCAAGCAATCAAATCATCTATTGGATAAATCTCAACAATAAGAAGAACAACCATAACATGCATTAATTCATAAAATAAGGTTCAAGTGAATTGACATGGAAATCCCTAATAAAGTAATTAGCTCCTAGCCATAGTCACACTAAGAACTAATACAATCTCCATACATGAACTGAAATAAATAAAGCAAAAAAGAAAGAAAAGAAAAATACTCAAGAACGAGTCTCCAAGCCTTCTAACATCCAAGGGTTGTGTTGTGGAATATTTACAAGATGGATTGGTGGATGGATTGATGTAAAATAGTGAATGGTAGAATGATGAATGGAGAATGAATTCTTCTAATGATGTAGAGACTATTTATAGACCAAGAATCCTTTAGGTGAAGGGTTAAGGATTATGTAGGTAGGAAAAGTTATTAGAATCCTTTTAGGTAAGGGTTTTAAGGTAGGAAAAGTTATCCCTTTAGGTAGGAAAAGTTATCCCTTTAGGTAGGAAAAGTTATCCCTTTAGGACTCTGAAAACATGTCAAATTCGGCCCAGAACTTCATAAATCCCGCGTCGGCGCCGCGGCCCTGCAGACTGGCGCCGCGACGCCTGAAAATCAGCAACTTTCGGGACTTTCAGCACATTGGGCGCCGCGGCGCCGGTGACGTTTTTCTGGCGGATTCCGTTTCATCGTCCTTTTTTCGTCCGGACTTCGTCTGATCTCCTCTATAATTCCCGGAACTTCTTAGACTTCATTTCTTGGCCCTTTTTGTGTGCAATTTCATCTCATTTATGCTCATTTCATCTCCTTTTCGCCATTTCTCCATTTCTGACCGCTGTGATATAAAAGAAAGGAAAACGACTCTAATACTATACTAAACATAAATGATATGAGTAAAATACTAACTAAAAATGACTCAAAAAGTGTATATAAAATACACCGATCACTCACCTCAGTCTAACGGTATTA
The DNA here is from genome assembly GCA_029844215.1 of Przewalskia tangutica. NCBI lineage: Eukaryota > Viridiplantae > Streptophyta > Magnoliopsida > Solanales > Solanaceae > Przewalskia > Przewalskia tangutica. The sequence continues at coordinate 116,645,441 of CM056718.1, forward strand.
GCCAAGCGCAGATTTGTACGCCCAAGATACTTGGGGTAAGGTGATCCCTAATGCGATTCTCAACAGAATTCTTCATAAAGATAAAGATAATCCTCTATGTGAAACATGGAAAGAATCCCATATACATATGTTGTGATATGGGGTAGTGTTGCAAAGGTTGAAGTACCTAAGCCAAAACAGGTCAAGTTGGACCTAAGACTGTAGATTGCATATCAAATAGATCTGCAAATAACAGTAGTGTGTATCACATCTTGGTTCCAAAGAATACTGAATTTTTGAAGATAACTTTCCTTAAGAAGGAAAAAGTTGTTGCTCAAGGTTAACAAGAACCCGCGAGTGTCTGATTATACGGAACTAGACGTTCCAGATCTATAGGACTCGGGAGTTGCTGACTATCCTGAACATAATGTTCCAGATCTACAGAATTCATGTATTCTAGATGTTGAACCGAGACAGAGCAAATAGAGGGGATAAAAACTTGTTCCGGGCCTTCTTCTATATGGTTGAGAATGAACCATGGACAATTGAGAATTCTCATCTCCAAAAGCGCTGCTTTGGAAAGTAGCTAAAAAGAGAAAAATAAACTCCATCAGATAGAACCACACTTGTGTGATGGTTGTCACGCCTTTTTCCGACCGCGACATTATTTTAGCGAACCCTGCTTAAATAAAAATGTTAGAAAATAAATAAAAGCTAAAAAGGTGCAAAAGGGTTGCTAAAAGTGCTAAGGATGTGCTAAATAGGGTGCTAAATGCTAAAGGGTTCGCCGAGTCGCCACCTAATTAGTTTGGGTGAATTAGGACACCTAAATGTCAACTATGTTAAAGTCAACATTAACTCCATTTTAATGGTCTGTAAAACTAGTGTGAGATTCGGAGTAAGGGTTCTTTATTATCCTAAAGGAAAGGGGTTAGGCACCCTAAAGGATCCGCTAACTTGCGGTTGTCCGTTCAAACCTAGGGTTGATTATTATGCTACAGAAAAATGCATGTTTTAAAGTATTTAAGCAAAAGATATTTATAAGCGTAAGTGTATTTTGGCCTGCATAAAATGTAAGATTTGTTTAGAATACCAAAAGCTAGTCTTAGTTGAAGACATGTACTTAAAAAAAATAGTTAAAAAAAACATATGAAATTATTCTATAAAGTATATATGTTGCTTAGTATAATATAGAAGTAATAATGCACAAATCTATGATGACGAAAATATGATGTGAAAATATATCATGCAAATCTTAATGATCCTACAATTTATATACATTTTATGTGAATGCTAATGAAAAGAAAAAAAATAATTTTCTCAAGTTAGGATTAAGTAAATAATGTCCTGACTACCTAAATAATTATGCGACTAAATGGTTTAATTACAGTTTAAGCAATATGTGTCAAGCTGAATAATTAACTTAAAGGAAGTAAATTTTTAAAATCAAACTAATTCCTAATGGCACTCAGAATTTAACTGTGTATACTAATGTTAGACAATTAAATAATGAATGGGGAGCAGGGCAGAAAAAATAATAAAGATGACTCGAAAAATGGCGATGCTATTTCGCCGGTATTCTTGGAATTTTCTGATGCGGATAGGAGATGCATAAATGCGGGTGAATGCAGATCTTCAGTTGATCAAGGCGCGATGAGTCTCGCAATGAAACTCTTCATTTGTTTCCGGTGTATTTCATGTAAACAAAAGAAAATATAAGGATTAGTAACCAAACTTTGACAATATATGCATAGGAAAAGATGTAAATAATCAATCCAACACAGTTCATCTTTCCAAGCCTTTAAAAATAAATGTTTCCAACAATCTTAATCTGAGCCCACTTTAAACGTCCCCAGACTTATGACCGTGGACAGCCTATGAGCGACTTTTAAACGAAGCAGTAGGCTTTGACAAGCCCCATAATTAAAGCTAATTTATCGGCACACACACAGATGGTAATTGCTAAGCCGAAACAGTCAGAAATATAACCAAAATACGTACAACTTTCCTGCAGACCTGCTGCAGCAGGTTCTCAAATATGCTGTAAATACTAGCCAGATGTAAGCAGTAGGCAGAGATAGAAATAAACCCCAAAGCGTAAAATTTTCAGTTTCAAAAGAAGGGCCAATTAATCCTACATGTGATAGGCCCGACACACAAATTAGCCCGTATTTCAGTGAGTACACAGGGATGTCCAAATAGGCAAGTATAAAATAAGATACACCAAATATGGGACATAAAGCTAAATAGGCATATTCCTTTTAGATTGACAGATATGACACAATTTAGTATTCAAAATAGGCACGCATTAGCATTTAATATGAGCCTCAGCAGATAGGCATATCAAACATATATTGTCATATGATCAATCCAAATATATGCTACATAAACAGACATCCAACACTACATATACTCAGCTTCCCTGCTTTTAATTCCATATTCAACTGGGTGTTTTAGCGCTAACATATCCAACATAGGTACTTGTAGAGTATATCACATGCATAAAACAAGAACAATAGGCTAAGCTTTCTCTTACTATTATAGGCACATATTTAGCATTTGACCTTCAAGTAGATGATTAATCTAAGAGCAGAAATGAGGATATGCCAACATGTTTTAGAATGAAGCCATCATAATAGCATCAGTGGATAGTTTAGGCAAATAAGGTACCCATCTTCATCTTGACATAGAAATTCTGCATATTATATGGTAGATCACATCGTACCTCATTGTATGAAACTTAATTGAGCATACAACATAGACAAATAACTCAACATGACATTTCCAGATTATCTATCCAGTTATCATCTGACTACTCGCTTTTACATCCAATTTAGACAGATTTCAGTGGCATCGAATGCATTACATGGATTCATGCTAACTAGACATAGAAGGACAACTTAAAGAAGACAGATATTCATAACTCCAGTTGTCCAGGCTCTTTCATAAATACTAATAGGCTATTTACAGATTATAACATTTGCAAATATAGCCAAAGAACACTACAGTACTCAAAAACACACCAAAACATGCTTCATATATATTTAGCGCACATAAATAACAAGACCCATATACTCACATATCGTAAAGTATACGAAGATATACATCTGCGATATACATCCAGTGTATACGAAAGGCAGTATACCCTGTATACTTCTACTAGATTGTCACAGATTCAACCAACCAAATAGAGAATAGCACAAAAGAATACAAGATAATTCAAACACCGTAAGAGGACAGGGAACACTTGCAGGTCTTTTATAAGCGAGTCAAATGACATTCGATGAGGCATGATAGACAATACAAATTTCCATGAGAAGGATATCCGCAGCTAATCCTGAATAGGTAACAGCAAGTCGGGTACAAAAGAACCCTATTTAGGCATACAAAAACAGGCTACATATGCAAACATAGTGATGACTCGATAATCGACATACGTTTAATTGGGCTGAAACACGTTAAACATTATACAACGATGTTTAACAGTAATATAACACAGACCACATACAAAATTGCATACAGAATTGAAATTCGTAAAGAGGAATGAATTTACTGTCACACCCCGAACCCCGGGCCCGTGACTGGTGCCCTACCTGGGCACCCTGCTACCTTAACAACTAAGTATATTGCGGAGATTAATAACAGCTCATATTTTTTTTCTTTTAAAACAAACGTACGTACAAGGCAAAGCCGACTAGGCTGCCATATCATATACATAAACAAAAGACACTACACTGTACACGAGTCCAATTCCACATATGAATACAGACCTCTAGGAGTTAAACTGAAATATGACGGGACAAGGCCCCGCCGTACCCAAAACTGTACAAAGCCTGTACTGAAGGATATATACCAAAAAGATAAACTCCTGGACAGAGGGAGCTATCCAAAACCCTGAGCAGGATTCTACACCTGCCGATCACCAAACAGCGTACCTAAACTGCGGCGTGACGCGGCCCCGGAGGTCGATCTGAAGAATGTACCAAGTATGTGAGCGATGAAATCGTAATAAAATCATAACGATCTAAACAAAGCGAGACATGTATGATAGCCAACCTACGATTACACAATACATAAGCGATCATATCAAGTCGTGGACGCAGCCCTCAAAGTCACTACTCAAATATAACTATGGGTCTCACGCCCATAATATCAATCATGCCCGTGGAATCCTTCCTCACTGCCGGCAGTCCATGATATAACATAGCACCAATAGGCATACATGAACACCAAGTCCCACTTGTGTTCTAAAAGCGACGGCGAGTAGGCACACGAACAGGTGGTATAACGTCTTGGGGTTTACCCCTCATTTATACTCTGACCCTGAAGGAGGTGGTAAAGCAGGGGGTATAACGTCTTGGGGCTTGCCCCTCATTTATACTCTTACCCTGGAGAAGGTGGTATAACGTCTTAGGGCTTGCCCCTCATTTATACTCTTACCCTATCTCAACCGGCCGTCAAACAACACATAAAGCAGGTGGTACAGCGTCTTGGGGGTTTACCCCTCACTTATACTCTTACCCTGGAGAAGGTGGTACAGCGTCTTGGGGGTTTACCCCTCACTTATACTCTTACCCTATCTCGACCGACCATCAAACAAGACATAAGCACTACCATGTCTTCTATAAAAATCCGGGAATTTAACCCAAGTACTACAAGTAACGGTAGCATACCCGTGGAATCTCACATCACCGCGTCGGTAACTTCTGACAAGACAGGTAGGCCTTCAACCGAGAGTCGCGGCAACTTAATAAAACATAATACTTGCACTCAAAGGCTATTACCAGCACATATAGGCAAGTTCTCAATTAACCAAGCCAAAGTACTTATCAAGGCACACATAGGATAAATTCTCATTTAACAAGCCAAAGTACTTATCAGGGCACAATTAGAATAAATTCTCAATTTATCAAGCCAAAGTACTAATCAAGGCATACATAGAATAATTCTCTTTTAACAAGTCAAAGTACTTATCAAGGCACACTTAGACAAATTCTCAATTTATCAAGCCAAAGTACTACGTACGTACATTCTTTTATAAAATACTCCTTTCTATGTAAAGCCCCAAGATACTAACACCCGTAGTATCAAGGTGTGTCTATTTTTCAAAGTAAGTTACTACACTTTTAGAAAACTCATTTCAAGTCTTGAAATCAAGTAACTCCAAATTTTCACAATCTTGGCAACTTATGCCCTTTTATCAAAATAGACAACTTTCTAAATCTTTCATAAAGCCGTTATAACCAACTTCCCATAAAGCCGTTATAACCCTTTATGATTTTAGACATATCCATTCCTTCAATGACCAAGAGACTTATACTATTAAAACCAAGTATCACATACTTACAAATCAAGTTCTTAACTTTCAAAAATACTCCAAGTCTCTTAATAGTTAGAAAACAAGTTTTCTTCTACTTTTTAAGCCTCAAGTAACTTCACCCTTAACACAAGTTACTTCTCTTAAATCATGTCATTTCTCCTCTTTTAAATCAAATAAGTAAATCACTCCTTTGACTCCTAAAGTCACTATAATGACCTTTAGGTTTTAGAACTAAGGCACTAGCCAAAAGATTTGGAAACCACTTCCTTTTAAGACTACATGTACTTTAAGTAAAAATACCTTCACTTTTAAGAATCCAAACTTCATCAAGAAAATGGATTCTACAACTTACAATCCAAACATCAAAGTACACTCAAGGAAGTACATAGAACAAATTCTATTTTAGGCAATCCAAATACAACCAAGGAATGGATCATTTAGGAGTAGAACCTACTTTCTTTATCTTACGGAATCATGCTAGAAGGAGATAGTTCACATACCTTTCTGGCTAAAATCCACAAGCTGCCGAATACGCCGCACGTAAGTTGTCAACCTATAATGGTCACAACAAGACTATCAACTTCTAGTCTCAACGTAGAATAATACTAAGTGTTTGTCTCTAATTCTACGGAAAATCGGGCAAAGACTTCCTTTGTTTCTACTCACTTTGCCACCTTTTCAAGGCCGAATACAATAACCAACAAGCCACTTTTAAGGCTCCAAACAACAACCAAACAAAGGGACTACACGCCTTACAATACGTGTAAAATTCCGCCCACAATTCATACGAAGTAGTCTAATGCACACTAGCCAATTCTACCAACTTACATAAGAACACTAAGTCTTTTCCAACCCTTTTCAAATTCCAAGTTCCAAGGTCTAACATGTTATATAGTTATAAGCTACTTCACAACTACAATTTCCTTCTTTATACAACATGCGACGCTTAGACCAAAAGTCGACTGAATTGAAATCTTAAGGCTAAACATGCTAGTTTTCTGATTAGGGTTCCAATTGCCAATAAACATATCAAACTTCATACTATATAACACATGCTTGCTAAAATCCATAGCTACAACAATCAGTAAGTCTTAACTACTAAAACGACAAAATTTATACCTTTATAAGCCCTTAAAATTTCCAAGATTCCAAAGTCGCGCTTAGCAATTCTTAGCTCCTTTCCTTAGGTTCCAATCCGCCCAAGCACTCCTAGAGGCCTATGAAGAACCCATCTTCAAGTTCCATCTTCAAAGTTGAAGAACTCACTTAGTTTCCGCCACGACTAACGTAAAAATGCTTTTTCCAAATCTTTCTATTGAGATAACCTTACAATACCCTTGGGGACATTGGGTTAAAGTCTTGTGGCTAATGGATCAAAACTACAAAATTTTGTGTGGGAAAGTTGGACAAAGCGAGAGCTTCTTAAGGCTAAGCTCAAGTTCTCTAAATTTTCTAAGTGTAAAATGAGCTTGTCTTGCACTAACTTAGTATATAACACATATTGGAGGGCTTAGACTAAAACAAATGGGTGGCTAAGATGAATTTCACTGGATTAAGCTTTATGTGGACAAGTTGACAAGTCAACAATGTCATGCTAGCAAGACTAATCTTCCAAGGTGGTCAATGACCATTTTTCCCCTTACCAATTTCGTCCAAGACCACTTGTGGTGGTTCCACGTGTCGCCCTCTCATTCGTCCATAAAATTCAGAACCTCATGGTCCCACAAAATGTAAAATTCTCTGGGCCCCACGTGACCAAATCCGTAATAAATAAATTTCCATAATGCCAATAGGTTCCATACTCTTCAAATAATACATTTTGAGAATCCAATTCTCAACAACGAACATTTTTCCTTTCCGATGTCCGGAAGATTTTCCGTCGGAAAAACAATTCTTCCTTTCGTACTAATTTCCCAGTCTTGTTTCCTTTCGTACATTCTCTTTTACATGTCCTGGACTTACGGGGTGTAACATTTACCTTCTCCGGGCAGCGGACCGAGGCAGCGTATCAAGTCGTCGATCCACTCGGAGGTTTTATGTTATGCGATAAAGAAGGATGAGGCTTCGGCTTTGCGAATAAAACTTGCGCTAAAATGACTTCTCTGTTTCTTCGATGCCTATTGCCCCTTGACTGCTAATTTTCTTATTTTAAGGGTGGTTCCTCAGGGTAGAACTCTTATTGTCCCTCGACTGTTTCCTCCCCATCCCCTATGTGTATATCGATCGATTTTTGACAGTGAAGAAGGGGTCTGGATTGTTGTCCACCCCTTTGCATGTAAGGATTGCTTCGTTTATATAGTCTAACCTTAGGTTCTGAGTTTGGTAAGGTTATGAAAGCGATTTGGCTGACTTTGACAGAAGATTTTGGTGTAATTCTGGAGTGATTTTTGTGGATGATAATTTTGGGTTCATTTTAGTACTGCTCTCGTCCATTAACTTGGAAGATTTGGTACTACTTTAAGGCGATTTACTGTTGTTAGTTTGGGAGGATTTTGTGTGATTCTGAGAAGATTCGGGGTGCGTTTTTGTAGATAGGATTGATTACGCCGGATTCTCCGGCGAGAATCTCGACTGGGGTCTTGGCGGCGATGGGGTACGAGGGTAAGGGAGGTGCGGCGTCTTCGCTTTTTAGGTTTAGGTTTTTGTTGCATTTTTTTAGGGTTGCTGGTATCTAAAGGAAGGGGAAGGGCTGATATAGGATAGTGGGCTGAAGGGGAGTTGGGCCACGGGTGTGGGCTTCGATTGGGCTGGGCGATGTGAATTGTTGGGCTGGGCGACATGGGTTAGGTAGATTTTATTTAATTAGGTATTAGTTTTTTAGGTGTTTTAATTTTACGTGTATTATTTAATTAGTGGTGAATTAAATTATTTAAATTGTGATTAAATTATTTAGGCGTTTTATTAGTCTAAATTTGAGTTTAAATTATTATAAAAATAAAGACGGGCGTGCTATTTAATTAGTGCTTAATACTTTATAATGCGAGACCATTATTAAAATCTTATTTATTATGCATGTTTTGCGATGTTAAATTAAAATTGAATGGGGCTTAGATTTTTTTGAATTATTTAGACGCTAAATGCAGATATGATATTTAAGGATTGTTTAATGCCTTTTATAAATGCAACGCTATTATTTAAAAATCTTGTTTATTGTGCATTATTTATCATTATTTAAGCTAAAATTAAATTATCTTAATATGACTTTAGGTGCTACAATAATTATGAAATTGCTTTGCGTATTAATAAAATGCGAATATGCTATTTAATACGACGTCATTGTTAAGTTATTTATTTTATGTATTTATTTATTTAGTTATCATTAAGAATTGTTTGAGTTTTAAATTAATGGAAATAGGGCTTATGAATAATATTCATGAATTTGTTGTTATTAAAAATGACGAATGCGGACGTGAGACTCAAGGCGTGCTTAATACTTTACGTAAAATGCAGTGTTGTTATTAAATCACTTATTTATGCATGTATTAATATTTTATTGCTGCATTTTATTATTATAAAATTGCTGATATTATTTTAAAAAAATTAGTGTAATTTTATAGTTAAAGACTGGACGAGAGGGTCAAAATTGGGTGTCACCAATGGTTGATCTTTCCCCGGGAAAAGAACCTCTTGGTTGTAGAAGTGAATACTCAAATTGAGTACAAAGTGGATGGATCTATTGACGAGTATAAGGACTCGACTACTTGGACATGTGCTCCTATGTGAATAACTTAACCTCCAGGGTCATCGCAGTCTTGCGAGACATGGATGTTAAGACAACCTTCCTAACCGGAGAGTTGGTTTGATGAACTGTTGGGCTTCTTCCTGAACTTCCATTATGGTCCCTGAAATGTTCATATTTTGGTCCTGAAAGTTTCAGATAAAACAGAAATAATGAATCTAACTACAGAAACATTGACTCTGAAGCTAGCAACTGTTGGAAAACCAAAAAGTCCGAAAGTGGAAGTAGAAAGTAATATGGAACAACCTGAGGGGTATGTGGTTCCAGGAAAGAGAAGAAAGTCTGTCGACTTATCAAATCTCTATGTGGGCTGAAACAGGCCCCGAAGCAATGTCATGGAAATTTTGGTAGTACTCTACTATCAAAGGGCTTCTCCATTAAAGAGTGTGACAAATTTGTCTACATGAAAAGGTAATTCTAACTCGTTTATGATATGTCTTTACGTAGACGACATGTTGATCACAAAAAGTAATCCTAGAAGTACGTTAAAATAATATTTCGACATGAATGATATGAGTATTACATATGACATCTTAGGAATTGTGAATTCTAAGATATCTAATAGACTGGTCTAAACCAAACTCACTTGTGAGGTGTTTTGACAGTCTCGTTGAAGTCACCAATGGATGTCCATCATAAAATTGATTGGAATCATGGTGCACCCATATATCAGGAGCGATAGACGTAGGTCACATGTAGTTCAATGTATTTTACACACTACAACTGACCTGGTATCGGCTCGTAAAGAAGATCAGTTGAACCAAGGTTCACTCAAGATTCTGGAAATTATCGATAGAAGGTGTTAAATGATGCAAACTGGACATTATACTTGAAGAATACCAAAGCCACAAGTGGATGTGTATGGTGTGTCTTTGGACAATCCTCTAAGCAAATTTGCATCGGCCGGTTCGTGATAAAATAGGAATTTATTACTTTGTACAAAGCACGATGAGAAGTTGAGTAACTTCACGACCTCTTAGAGGATGTCCCTTATTGGAAGTAACTCATGCCTTTGTCAGTTATACACTGTAAGGGCACGGATGACGGCGTCTGGACATATCTGTCATAGACATCAGACCGTATGGTAGTTGATTGGGTGACACATCCTTGATTACTAAATCAAAGGATATAACGAACCCTTTAATTAAGGGACTACCCGAAGATCAAGAGTTTTTCCTGTCTAGGGGAATGGGCCTAAAACCCAAATCTATAAAAACTGATATGGTGGATACCCAACCTTACAGACTGGAGATCCTAGGAATAAGGTTCAATAGAAAAACTAAGTCGTAAAAGTTTAGTTGAGCGCTTCGGTGGAAGCAAGAGCACTTCGGATAATGTTTTTTGCTAGAAACATAAATCCAAGACCGTTCCCGAGAGACATTAAGTGCAACTTGTAGAGTGGGTAAATGTTATGTTTCCAAAACCTTTTATGATCCTCAACAATTGAGGTTAGGTTTAGGGGAACTTTTAATGGTTCCTAACACTTGTGAAGTAGGGTATATCATGATACCTTGTAGGATACCACCTATTTAAGTGCGAGGACATGTTGCCTCAAACGAACGCACTTAAGAAAACAAGACGTGTTCCACGGTCACAATGAACAAAACCTTAAAGAAGGATAGAGTAAGGAAAAATGTTGTGTTGGTACCATTGTCTTGACTTACACTAAACACTGACGGTTCAAGACATCACGTTCACCACGCAGTAAGTAAGTCTGATGGTATTCTACTATAGAAGGTTCAAAGCTACGGCTACCTATCCAGATACAGCATTGATCCGCTGGAAGGTTGCTAGAAAGGCACCATGTGCGTGCGCCAAAATCTCTTCCAAGAGGGGATTGTTGGAAATTTATTAAACGTAAAGGTAAAAAAAAAGTTAATCCTATTAAATTATGACTCGAATAATTGGGGCCCTACACGTCGGAAACGTCGTTTCCACATACGTGCATACGTTGTACCAAGGATCGTGAATTTCATTAGTGGAAGAGATATTGGTACGTATACAAAACGTTTGAGACATAATATGATAGACGATTATTGGTCAAATGACAATGGTTTCACGTTGGTAAATGAAGAAAGAAGTGTACAATATGTTAAAAAATGAAACGAGTCATGAACCGCGGCGGAGCCATGAAGGGCCGCGGCGCACCAAGCGTCGTGGCGCCTCCTTCCTTGGGTCCCAGCGCCTCCGACGGGTTCGGTTACTGGAATTGAGGCGCCGCAGTGCCTCTATCCAGGGCCGCGACGCTTAAGTTCCAACGAAGATCTCAAGACTCCAAAGAGGATTTAAGACAGAAGATCAAGATCATCAACACTTATTATTATTGTAACAACTGATGTTAGACTTCAAGCTTGTTGTATTGTAATTGTTTATCATTTTTAAGTACTAGTGATAGTTATATACTATTCTCGTACATCCAAATTATATTACTCCTCAGTGGATGATTCAGCATCTTCGGGTGCTTATGTGTGTAACTCACAATTTTTTTTCTTTTGTTTAATGTGTGCAGTAACATATGTTTTTTTAAGACGTGGGAGTAGTAACATATGTTGATTTTTCAGGAGTTAGTAGTGTTATCGTCAATTATATTCTACCGCATAACCTTATAAATAGTTATAAAATAATTTAAATTCACGGCAGCCGAAGATAGAACACAACATTTCGTATCATTTCTAGGATTACACCAATTACCTTTAGATTTCTTTCATCTATTGACCAATATACATTGTAAATAAAGTAATTCGGATGAAGATAATGAATTATTCTACACACAAACCATGGATTCTACGTTTTTGTGGTTGCATCTTACAAGTCCCATTATTATTAACGTTGTCGTAAATATTTTTCAAGTTTCATATAATTAAAAGTTTAATTACGCAAAAATAGCATCACTTAAAATTCTAATTGTGACTTGTTTGTTTGCTGGACACGCCCTCTTATTGAAATGCATTTTTCTTTTAACGAAAAATATTGGAATTGAGTAATGAAAGGAGCGTAAATAGAGTATAGTAGAATTAGTGGGTTCAAGTAAGGAGGAGATGTCATTTCAAAGCAAAGATTGGATTTAATAAAAATAAGGCAACGATAACTGGTGCAGAAGATCTGAGGTGCACTCCCATTGGGGAATACAGAAGAGTACAAAAGGACACGTGTGGGAGAAGGCAGAGAGACGGTTCTCCGACTTCGCGCATAGTGAAAGCTTAGTGTACCAAGCTATTTTCGCGTTAATTGCACTGTGCTGACTTTAGTAAGTGAGGGGGTAGGGATCTGTGTAGCGACATTTTGATATTAGGATTTTGGAAGGATACAATTGAAGAAGTGCACGTGAATGTATTACTGTGCTATTGTCCTCCTCCTATGTCAGATGTGTGTCGCCCACCCCCACCTTCATTAATTTCTGTGCTCTGAGCATCACCAGGACCATCTTCATGAACTATGTTTGTATCATCAAATATGTAAACTTTTTCTTTTAATTCTTTTTCTATGAAAGGATCAATTATACACTGTCTGATCCGAATCCGGAACGTAAATGGCCCCAAAAAAATGATCAAAGTATTGGATAAAAGAAAAGTTGAGAAAAAGTTATCATTAACGCACTAAATTTGTGTATTAAAGGAGTTAATTGGACGAATGCCGTCACGGTCCAGTTAAATCCTTTAATGCACAAATTTAGTGCGTTAAAGGAGTCAATAAAAACTAAGGCAGAACTCCTTCATTTTCACACTAATTCCATTTCACTCACCGCAATTTAATCAAAGATTAGTCATGTCTCAAGAGTTCGGTGAAAGTATATGTATGTCCTAGAGACAATCAGTATTAGGACACATGTACTTTATACACATTCATATTTATATATTGATGATGATTAATATTATGACATTGCATTGTTGAATTATTAGTTGATTGTTTATAATATTCTATAAATGCATCCCTAGAGGTTACGTGGTTATAAATGGAGTGAGAATTAATATCATAGTGTGATGTTCTTAAACCGCCTCGACTAATGATCATCAAGATTGGGATATCGGTGATATGTTATACGTCGACATGTGGTCTGCATCATATCGTTTGGGATGTAGTATGTCTCACTTGCTACGAGTTATGGAAACTCGTGATGAACACATGGATACTTGTTGGAGTATTTGTATACCCTACTGATGTACTGTTTTGTTATATGTCTATAATGTCATCGGTGTGTGGGAGATAGTAGTCCTTAGACTTGAGGTCGATATCACTTTATTCACGGAGTAATGTACTTTGATCCTGTCCTAAGCTCAAATGTCTTATAGGTCGAAACGCGGCTTGTTTTGGGTACGTTACGAAGTGGATTAAAGGTGGGTATTGAGCCAAGATTAGAATTCATTCCTCGAATGCATCTTCGAGAGAGCACTCAGGTTCTCATAAGATATTAGGTTGACTAAGTCGTTGACCAACGCAGTAGACATGTCTTTGATATGGTCCTATTGTCAACTAGTATAGATGAGATATTATGATCAAGCCATTTGGATAGACACTTGACAAATCCTAAGCTTGATTGAGTGTGTCGTGAATGAAAGGATTTTATCTTCCCACATAGAGGTTCAGTTCACGTGTTTTGTGTAGCTAAACTTTACATATTGAGGTTCGTCTTCCTGCACAGTCTAGGAGTTCCGTGAAGATCCTAATGATATTAGTGTCAAAATGTAGGGGTGTGAAGGGTAACACTAAGTCAAATGGTCTGTTGATTGAATGATGTAATTGAAGAGATAATATATATATATATATATATATATATATATTATGTTCAGTTGATAACCGGGACATTAGAAATGGGAAAAGGGTGCATCAAATTGGACAGGACCGCGATGCCTTGATTCAGGACCTTCCAGAAGCACGTGGAGGCACCGTGGTGCCACCTCATGGAACCGCGGTTCCAACGCGTGTTCTGGCAGTCCGGATTTCGATCCAGTCTAATTTTCTGATGGGTCTGGCCCACGGAAACCCTAAAGCTCCTATTTTGTCCTATAAATAGGAGGTCTCTCTTCCCATTTCACTAGACCATATCTAAGAGAGATTATCTCTTCTAAAACTCTGCAGAAATTTCAAGCATTTCTAAAGATAGAAATTACATCAAAGTTCTAAGAACTTAGAACTTGCAAATCAAGGGACTTTTGAGTGTGCACCCCGGACTACACAAAGTAACAAGTTTCAACTGCTTGGCTGATTGCTTCAAAATGTAAGTCTTCGTTCGAAGTATTACATTTACTTTGTGTTTAATTTTACATTACATATCATACTTCAGTTGATCGTCGTCGGGTTTGAAACATAAATTTTCAAATTTCGTTGCGTGTATGAACCCGACGCAAACGCCTACATTCGGAACCTCAATAAAGTCTATAGAACCCGAAGTTTGTTTGTGCGGTGAATATTATATGCTCAAGATATCAAATACCCCTAAAATCCGGGTAACCATTTTTGGAGTTGTAAAGTGTCCGAAGTAAATTGTTTTGCAACTTTTTATAGAGTTTTTATCATATTATCTACATGTTTTAATTTCAAATACTGAATTTTATTTGTGATTTTTATAGGCAACTGGTGAATGCGACTATTTTCGATGGGATGATACAATTCCTGTTGATAAATGGTGTTGGCGCAATTTAGAAAGCCTCTGGTTGATCGAGATACCGCGACTTCACAATGCAATGTGCAGTTTGATACGTAGTTTAAACATAAGAAAGTTGAAGAAGATATTGATTTTTTTAAGTCACTGCTAAAAGGCTTGGAAGACAAAACTAATTACACGAAGATAAGCTTAAAGTCACTCAACACAAGAAAATATCTTGAAAGGAAAACTGAATTTTTGGAGGCTAAATTTGGTGTCTCTTGTTGTTGTTTGTAATTTGAAAATATTGCATTATCGGTTAGGTTTATTATTTCTTATGTGATTTTTTTGTTTTGTTTTTAGTAGTTGCACTTTTTATGTATTATGTTTTTCTATGTTTTTATCTAATGGATCTTGTTATCGGCTTTATGAATTCTAATGTAATTTCCACATTTTTTCTATGAAAATCTGAAATGTTATACTTACAATATGTATTATGTATTTTTATGTATATAATGCTTGTCAATTCTCATATGTTTAAACTTTAAACAAATAACAACGGACTATAAGACTAAACTCAAAACTAAACATACTAATTTTCTTAAATTAATGAAGCATCATAATTAAAAATACAAATAAATCATAATAGTCTTAATCATTAGACTCAATATCGTCCTAAGATATTGATGGATTTCATTTCTAGATAGAGATATAGCAGGTTACCGAGTTTTATTGTAGTTTACAAGGAGATTTGATAATATCTTGTTGATGAAAGGTGTACAAATAGTTTAATGGTTGCACATATACTTTGTGATGTATGGAGGAGGTACAAATGAATATGGAAAGTCCTTGCGTGATCAGTTAAATTTTTATGAATTTGACACCAACTTAATCACTATGATGATGCGCATAGTACGTTATTTCGAGGCTTAGACAATGAGTGTCAACTCAGTAGCTTCAACTTGATGAAACAAAACTAACGAATTTGAAATTTGCGCAATCTCCCTTGGGTAAGGCCAATTTTTTATGGAAATGCCTAGAATTGGCTAAGAACAAGCACATGTCACGATTTAGACTTGTGGAGAGGTATAGGTAGGATGAAGAAGTATAAGGGAGAGGTGATTAGACAAGAAATGACGTATTTGCAGTTTACTGAGGATATGATCTTAGATAAGAGTTTATGGAGGACACACGATTAGGTAGTTGTCACGACCGACCTGCCAATGATCGTGCCCTACCTGGGCACCCTTACAGGTATACATCAGAGATAATCAGCGGAACATACATGAAACTTATAAAATAAATCAACAGAAATAAAATCAACAGGTTAGCCGATAAGGTTACCTCCCTGGACGTATATACATACATAACCAAACGCAGTTACATCCTTCTTCTTTACAAACCGACCCACAAAATAAGACTACAGACCTCTAAGAGTTTTAACATAACAACTGTGACGGGACAGGGCCCCGCCATACCTCTGAATATACATGAATCTACAACCTCAGAGAAATCGTACCAAAAGATAAGCCTCCGAAGTAAATGGAGCTTTTTCCCAAAACTGAACCGAGATCCTAAGAGCAAGGATCACCAACCTATGTACCTAATACCTGCGGGCATGAACGCAGCTTCGGGCGGGGTCGATAACAAAAATTTAATATGGAACAGATATAAGGTACAGTAAACAAATCATAACTGTACAAAAGAATGACAGGGGCAAGTATATAAAAATAAATACCAGATCCTACCGTGTCATTGCAATCTCGTGAACTTAATCGCACTTTATTATCTTTTCCCACTTTTTAATAAGAGTTATAGTCAAATTCTTACGTACATACTTAAGAAAATCATCAAGTTCATAAACATATAACTTACGTATCTTGCATAACATAATCCGGCCCTTTATGGAGGGACGCCCCATTTTGGAGTTCAATTTGATTATCCAAACGTGATAATGTAACCCGACCCATTTGCGGGACACGACGAATTCATAAAAAAAAATCTTCCCACGAAGGTATACTGCCCGGCCCATTCTGGGACGCGATAAAATCATGTAGTCTGGCCATAAAGGTATACTGCCCTGCCCATTCCTGGGACGCGATAATGTCATATAGTTTGCCCACAAAGGTATACTGCCCGGCCCATTCCTGGGACGCGATAATGTCATATAGTCTGCCCATAAAGGTATACTGCCCGACCCATTCATGGGATGCGATAATGTCATATAGTCTGCCCATAAAGGTATCTCGCCTACCATTCTCGACGCGATAATGTCATATAGTCCGCCCATAAAGGTATCTTGCCTACCATTCTAGACGCGATAATGTCATATAGTCTGCCCATAAAGGTATACTTCCCGGCCCATTCCTGGGACGCGATAATGTCATATAGTATGCCCATAAAGGTATACTGCCCGACCCATTCCTGGGACGCGATAATGTCATATAGTCTGCCCATGAAGGTATACTGCCCGGCCCATTCCTGGGACGCGATAATGTCATCTTTACATAACATTTTAAATCATCTTTTCCTTTCTTCTTAAGTCGTTATAACAACTTTCCATAAAGCTATTATAACAACCTTTCACTTTAGAGAACTTAAGGCACTTTTATTCCTTATTTCTTTAGGGAAAATTAAACCCAAAAGTACTACGTACATACATACTTAAAAGAATCTTAAAACTCCTTCTTTTTTTAAATCAATAAACTTCTTCTTTTGAAAACTCATGTTACATTCTCTTTTGAAATCAAGCTTCTTAACTTTTGAAATAAATCATAGAAACCATACTTTTTAAATCAAGTCATTTCTTCCTTTAAGAATCAAGTCCCATAACTTGAAAAATAAAGTCTCTTAACCTTTTTAGAATTCAAGGTTCATAGTCTTAAAACTTCATACGTAAACTCTTTAACTTAAGTAACATATATTTTTATGCGTTGTGAATAGGTTATACTTGTTTATAAGGATCTTATTAAAGCAGTCATGATCTAGAAAATGTAATACAATTTTGTCTTATCTTAGCTTCTATGCAGATGGAGAATTCTACTCATTTTAATATAATTGATTGTCGATACATTTTCTTTTATTAACGCTGCAATGGCTTGTTCGATACTTATTCTCATTCGTGTAGTAACTCAGCAAAGTCAACTTGACTCCAATTATTTCCTAACGACTCTTACCAACATCCCCCATAAGACTTGGTAAGAACTTAGGATAACTTAAACGTAACTTTTACATAGAGTAAATCAACATACATACCTCTTAACTTCTAAGAGTAGAAGGAATCATGAAATAACACCACATGTATATTTCATACATAGAACCATGGCAAAAGAAGGAAGAGGTTCACATACCTCGCGACGATTATCGACAAGTAGCAAAATGCTCCAAAGTACTATAACCTTGCTAGCTTTTCCACCCTTCAAGTAGAATACGCTACTCGTAGTACTTCAACCTATAAGGGTCATAATACGTCTATTAACCTTTAGCTTCAAACGTAGAATATTCTAAGTGTAAAGTCACCAAATTCTACGAAAAATCGGACAGCACTTCCTTTGTTTCTACATACTTTTCCACCTTTTTCAAGGCCCGAATTCAATAGCCAAACATGCCACATTTAAGGCTCAACAATGTAGTTAACAATAGGGGATTACACGCCTACAAGACGTGTAAAATTCCGCCCCACAATGGATATCAAACTAGTCCAAAATACAATGCCATTCTCGGCCAAAATGTGTAACAACATATCAACCTTTCCAATTCCTTTTCAATTCAAGGTGTTTAGTATAACATGTTATAAAGCCGCAATCGATTATAACAACTATAATCTTCAAGTAGATAACATGCGACGATTCTAATTATCGATCAAATTGTATTTCAATTTCAAATGGCTAACAATGACATTTCGGATTTAGGCTTCCAATATCCATAACACTTATCAATCTTTAATACATATACTTCATGCTAGTTAAAATGTAAGGCTACCACAATATGTAATCTTATAACACTTAAGAGAACAAGATTGTTACCTTAATGAGCCTTAATCCAACTTCAAGATCCGAAGTCGCTCCTTAGCAACTTAGAGCCTTTCTTGGACACTCCAATTCGCCACTTGAAGCCCTTCGAAGATCACAAACAACTTTCCTTCAATTTCCAAACCAAACCTAGGAAAGTGACTTAGGTTTTCACCTTGCGACTAATACGAAAAATGATACTTTTCCGGGATCTTTCTATTGAGATACCCTTACAATACCCTTAGGAACCTTGGTTTAAAGTGTGGAGATTATTGAACAACAATTGAAAAAAATTCTCCTTGAAACCCTCTCAAACCCGAGAGCAACATAGAGGACTTCTAAGTTTTCTTGAAATTTTTCTAAGTGTAAAAGCTTTGTCTTGCTACTAGTATACTTAAATAACACAATGGAGGGTCAAGAGGAGAACAATTGGGTGACTTGGATCCAATTCACTTAAAAATCTAGCCAAGTGGCCCTTGGACTTAGTCAACAATATCAAGCTTTAGCCCTTAGCAAGACTTGGTCATCTTAACTTGGGTCAAATGACTATAACACCCATGGTCCATTCGACCATGACCAACAAAAGGGGGTGACACGTGTCGCCATCCCATTCGTCGCAATATTTCGTTTTCCGACAATTCCATAATTCCGATAAATTTTTAGTAGTCTCAAATATTAACATTATTGGGTTCTTACGTACGTTCTTATAAACATGTCCTGAAATTATGGGGTGTAACATTCTTCCCCCCTTAGAAACATTCGTCCTCGAATGTTCTTTCGGAGCTCAATCTATCATTTCTCGGCATAGTCTCATAAAACTACACTTAATGAAACCTAATTATGCCACATATGGCCCTAATACCTCTCACACACATATCCATCCATCATAAGCCCAAAAAGGATTATATTTTCGTACTTCCAACCCCTTCTAGCATATATACATAGTCTCAATATTATCCGTTCATGACACTTAAACATACAACAACTTTATCATGCATACACGTCTCTAAAGGGTCAAAGACATACCTGAAATCATATAGGCGGTTCAAAGGACCGCTAAAATCGAACTTCCACCACGACCTTCTCGCCACGGCCTCACGGCATGAACATCCTGCCTAGCTATTGAAGGCGAAGAACCCACAACTGATCCAGTAGACTGTGCTGTCCCAACAGGACCACCTCTATAAAGACACTCTCTTAACACATGGCCTAGACGACCACAAGAAAAACAAGCACCCGTACCGGCGCGACATAACCCATAATGGAACCTACCACACTGGGTGCATTAAGGAAAAAATGGCCTCGACTGACTGGAACCCCCATCTCCCTGAGACCCTGAAGCCCTAGAGATCTGACCGGCCCCTGCATTCCCGGGGTTGTAAAACCCCGCCGAAATCGTGGAGGAGCACTCGGTCGGGCCGAAATGTAGACCTAGCTCATTGCCGAGGCCGCCCGCCGAAAGTTACCTCAAACCTCGCTGCCCCGCCTCTTGGGCCGGACTGTGGTCTGGCCGTCCTCTTTCTCTCGCCTCGATCCTCAGGCATAATCCGCATCTCCGAGATATCCATACCGCCGGGCGGCCACTCCTGTGCATGCAGTAATCATATAACGGTCTAGCCCCATCACATAGCGGTGAACTTTGTCCGCCATGTCAGCCAGAATAGTATGCGCATACCTGGCCAACGAGTCAAACTCCAGGTTGTACTCCCTAATGGTTCTCCCATTCTGCCTCAATGACAAGAACCTATCAACACGGGCTCTCCTCATTTCAGGAGGCAAAAAATGATCAAGAAAGGCCTCCGTGAACTCATCCCAAACTGCTGGACGAGCACCCACACCCCTCGACAGCTCACAAGACTCAAACCAGTTCAACGCAATATCGTGTAACCGGTAAGAAGCTAACACAATTGACTCCATCTCCGAGGCCCTGAGCACCTGCATAGTCCGTTGTAGCTGTCGAACGAACTCCTGAGGATCATCCTCAGATCTCGAACCATAGAACTCGGGTGGACTACAACCCAAAAAATCCCGAATCCTCAAACTGTCGGCTCTAGGGTTAGCTACTCGCCTCCGTTGCGCCGCCTACCACTATGATAGTCAATAACCTGACCGCTTCTCCATAATCTCTAAACTCTACCGGGTGTGGAAGTGAGGCTCGGGTATTGAACCTCTGAGCCGCGGCCGTTTCGCCTCTAACATCGCTGCCAGAATCGAACTCGCTGAGCCACAACCTCGTGCATAACTGGGCTCGAGTAATCGTAACCTCTCGTGGACCACTAGCGCCTCCTGCCGCTTTGCCTTCGGGCCCGCCGCCTCCGCGAGGCATAACTGATACATAAGAATAGGTCAGAGAGGACTCAACCTACTATGACAGCTCTACTGCACGATCTCAGAGAGAGAAGAATGGAAATCAATCCTAAATGTCCTGCAACCTCCTGATTATACATGTGGTGCACAACACACCGATAATCAAGACTCTACTAGACACGGTTTATAGATACTTTCCGAGGACTAACTGCTCTGATACCACTTTTGTCACGACCCGACCCCGAGCCCGCGACTGGTGCCCTATATGGGCACCCTTACAGGTATACATCAGAAATAATCAACAGAACATACATGAAACTTATAAAATAAATCAACAGAAATAAAATCAACAGGTTAGCCGATAAGGCTACCTCCCTGGACGTATATACATACATAACCAAACGAAGTTACATCCTTCTTCTTTACAAATCGACCCACAAAATATGACTACAGACCTCTAAGAGTTTTAACATAACAACTGTGACGGGACAGGGCCCCGCCATACCCCTGAATATACATGAATTTACAACATCAGGGAAGTCGTACCAAAAGATAAGCCTCCGGAGTAAATGGAGCTTTTTCCCAAAACTGAACCGAGATCCTAAGAGCAAGGATCACCAACTCGTACCTAATACTGCGGCATGAACGCAAATTCTGTAAGGGGTCGATAACAAAAATTTAATATGGAATGTATATAAGGTACAAGAACAAATCATAATCAGATAAAAGAATGACAGGGGCAAGTATATAAAAATAAATACCAGATCCTACCGTGTCATTGCAATATCGTGAACTTAATAGCACTTTATTATCTTTTCCCACTTTCCAATAAGAGTTATAGTCAAATTCTTACGTACATACTTAAGAAAATCATCAAGTTCATAAACATATAACTTACGTATCTTGCATAACATAATCCGACCCTTTATGGAGGGACGCCTCATTTTGGAGTTCAATTTGATTATCCATACGTGATAATGTAACCCGTCCCATTTGCGGGACACGGCGAATTCATAAAAAGGAATCTTCCCACGAAGGTATACTGCCCGGCCCATTCTGGGACGCGATAAAGTAACGTAGTCTGCCCATAAAGGTATATTGCCCGGCCCATTCCTGGGACGCGATAATGTCATATAGTCTGTCCATAAAGGTATACTGTCCGGCCCATTCCTGGGACGCGATAATGTCATATAGTCTGCCCATAAAGTTATACTGCCCGACCCATTCCTGGGACGCGATAATGTCATATAGTCTGCCCATAAGGTATATTGCCCGACCCATTCCTGGGACGCGATAATGTCATATAGTCTGCTGATGCGCGAAAAGATGCACACACTTTAACGCAAGTGCACGTTATCGTGACAAGTAATATAGTCCTGGTAAGACCGAATATCGTCCACAAGGATTAGGGTTCAAGTACCAACTATCTATCTTTTGGTATCTATTTGGTAAATTGATATTTGATTTTGTTGTTTATAACTAAGAATTATAAAGACTAATTTATCTAATGAGTTTACTTCAGTTGTGATGGGAATAGGGTTTCCATGTCTCCTCAACTATCCGCTTATGTTATTTATTAATGCAACGAATTATGGTCTTCTTCTGAGCTAGCGGTTTACGAAATCGTTTTATATTTCCGTTAAGGATATATAAACACTCAACCCAAAGATTGCACCTTACCTACCTTTCGTGATAAGGATAACTCTATAGGAGGATTAAGAACAAAACTAGTTAACCGCCACGCACCACGCAAAATTAGGGTTGTTAAGCCTCTCATTAACGCTACATAAATAATTGAGGTATTTTCATCCCCAATCCAAGAATGTCTACCCAACTTACAGCATATTCACAACCTCCTCCTTTCGAAGTTTGATTAGAAATCATATAAGGATAATTAGTTGTCAATTAATTACCAAGCATTCAAAGCAATTATTGGATAAATCTCTCAAAGAAGAATAATAACCATAAACATGCATTAATTCATAACATAAGTTTCTAGTGAATCAACATGGAAAGCCCTATAAGAGAATTAGTTCCTAGTCATTGACATGACAAGAACTAATTCAAAGTTCATCATACAAAAACTGAAATAAAAGAAAAGAAAAGGAAAAGAAAGTACTAAATTATGGTCTCCAATCTCCAAGCAAGAAAACCTTGTGTTGTGCAAGAAGGGGAACCCTTAAAATCTGCCTAGGGTTCTCCTTTTATAGGCTGAAAACCGCCTCTCTTTTCCTTCAGTTCGCCCGAATTTTGTCCAAAACCCGATTTTTTCCGCGCGCGCTGGCCGCTGCGGAACTTCGCAAAGACGGGTGATTTGGCGCCGCGCCCCGATCTCGCTGTGGCGCCAGCGCGCTGGAACCTCGCAGCCTCTTCGAACATTGGCGCCGCGCCCTCGCTTCGATCGCAGGAGGCGCGCGCTGGTCTGGTTTCACTGTCGCAATTTCTCTGCTACTGAACTTCCACTTTTGCCTTCTTTTAGCTCCTTTTCCGCCATTTGACCATTTTAACCACCTTGACTCAAAAGAAAGGGAAACTATCCTAATACGACACTTATTTGTACAAAAAGGGACAAAAGACTAACTAAAAATGACTCGAAAAGTGTATATAAAATACACCGATCAAATACCCCCAAACTTAACATTTGCTCGCCCTCGAGCAAAGATAGAAAGAAAGAAATAAGGACTCAAAGAACGAAAATAAAAGATTCACTGACATTGATCACTTTTGCTGCATTAGTGTTATCTAGAAAAACACGAAGGTTAGCAGAATAATATGCAGGAACATATAGCATGAAAATTCAGCACACTAAACACATTAAGCTAGATATTTCGCAAACTCATATTTATCATGCTTAATGGAAGTCAACTTACTGAATCATGCATATAAATTCAAAAATCTTATGACATGCTTACTTGCTATTCTCCACTAATCCTGGATATGCATAAAAAAGATCTTCAGGACTTTAAGGGTTGTAATGTAGGCTTAGGTATAGGTAGGTAAAAATAGGCATTTTAGGCTCATTCTGTGTACCATAAGCTCTTTAGCTTTTCCATTTTTCCCTTTTCTTTTGGTTCTTTTCTTCACTTCAATTCTATCTTTTCCCTCTTTTGTTTTGGGAGAGTGAAGAGTATAATAATAACAAGCACCCCCAAACTTAGGCTTTTGCCTCTTTCTTATTACTTTTTTATTGTGGTGCAATAAGATCATTCACTCTTTTTGTCTCTTTTTTAACACAATTGATTCCACTACTTCACATTTTTACTTATGGCACAATCTGTGGGAATATAGAGTGTCAAAGAAGAAGTTTCAATTTTTAGGCTCAATGGGGCTAACTAGGGATATATTTTTAAAGTCCGGAATAGAAAAAATGGTAAGAATTGGCTATCAAATAAATGTCTGAGTCATCTCCCTATCATGCATATCCTAACTATTTCGCCTCAAATAGCAAGCAATCATAACACATAGGTTTTCATTATTTAGCATGCACAATTTAAGCAAAAAACTTCAAATAGACAGATTTTGTGAGTTTTTGGCATATCTAACCTAGGTGTTTAGATAGTTGCTTCAATTCCATTACATTATTCCACCTTACTTCACTAGGTGTTTCTAGCAACTACAACATACATGATCTTTGACAGACAATTATGACTCATAAAGAAAAAAAATTGTGACTCAAAAATACATTAAAAAAAACAAAAACACAAATAAAACACCCCCCCAAACTTAACTCACACATTGTCCCCAATGTGTGTATACTCAAAGACAATAAAAGAAATCAGACACTTACAGACTTTGGCTAAAATGGTGGTGGTGGTGGTGGCATTGGATAATGCATGGACCACTGACTGAACAAGGAACTCATCTCATTGATTTGCTGTCGCGTTTCTTGCTGTCCTTGTATCACTGTGTCCAAACTCTGCATCATCCTCATCTGATTCTGAAGCAGTTGCTCCATCGTGGGCGCTGAGGGTTCTGCTTCTGTGGTTGGCTGGTGGCTAGGTCCTGCCGCATATTGAGCCTCTATTTCATGCTCATCTTCGTCCATGGCGGCCTCTGCTGCTGCTGCGGGTGGTTGTTGTCTTCTTCGCTGCCGGGGCTTGGTGCGGGAAAGAGTGCACTATCCCATAGGACACAGGCAATTGGTTTCTCTCATTAGTATCAGTGGGTAGGATTGGGACCCCATTCATGTGACATAACTTGGTGATAACTGAGCCATGTCCCAATCCACATGTTGTCACCAACCTGCTGATTTCCTCAATGCTCTGCACTATTTCTTTCCCCACATCAATTGTTTTCCCCGTCATGATCCCATATATCAGTTTGATCCTATCTTCTGGCACTCTGGTGAAGTGCGTTGATGGGATCAGACGGGCACTGATGAAATATAGCCAACCCTTGGCTGCTTTGTTGAACTGGCACCTGCTCAGTCCTCTTGACCCATTTCTTGCAAGATCAAATGCAGCCCCAGGGTAGCTCACTGTGTCTGCGATGTTATTCTAGTCGATGTTGGAGGTCTTTCTAGACCATGTTCTAAAGTAGTTCCAATCACAACTTTCTTCAACATCAACCGTCTTCAATTGTGTATTTACATCTTCTGTTGTCACAGACACATAATTTCCCCTTACAAAGCACCCCCTTTCCACCTTCTCCGGAAAGTTGGCATAAAATTCACGCACCATTGTTGTGTTCATTGGTGCTATCTTCTCCGGATTTACAAATCTCCTCCACCCCCTTAACTCAATCATTGCCCGAATGGGCTCATAAACATCCTCTTCCCCGAACGACTCCCTCTGATAGTCCATTCCCTTTTCGGGGATTAAGGGCCTAGTACTAAGCTTTTTGTATCTTTGGAAGGCTTCGTAGCTCACAAACCTAGTATCATCGTAATGTGGGGCTGAGGTGGATGTGGAGGCTCTTCTTTTTCTGGTGGACATGGTTAAAATACTTTCTGCAGCTTACAACTTATTAGCAACACAATCAACAATCTAGCAGCTAAAACACAAACACCCCCAAACTTCAACTCTACTACCCAATACTCACGCCCTCCTTGTCTACTCCTTCTTCAAACTTCATAATCAATTTTTCAGCACCCAAAATACTTCACAATGCAACACTTCTCCAACTACTACCTCCTTTGACTACTAACAACTTTCAAGAAAAGGTGAAGATTACCTTTTTGATGGTGTTCTCCACGATGTTCTTGCTTCTAATGGTGGTTTGAGGCTAGAGAATGGAGCTTTGTTGTTTGAGATAACTAAGGGTTTTAGGAATTTAAGAGTTTTGGTTATGGTTGGGTTTGATTTGTGGAGGATTTGTGGGTAATTTGTGGATTTTTCGTGAGTTTTTGGAGAAGGGAGTTAGGTTTTGGTTTTGAAATTGGGGCAAATCTGATTTCTGGGCGTTTTTAAGTTTCGATTTCGCCGCGGCCGCCAATGTTCTGACCTTCGATTTTCGCGCCGCGCCACATACTGGAGCCGCGCGCTTTAGACTTGGCATTTTTCTCGATTTCACGCCGCGCTGGCATCGCGCGCTTAAACTTCGCCTCTTGATTCTTTTCGCACCGCGCTTCGCCTGGTAGCCAGGCTAACCCATTTTTCTCGAAATCCCGCTTTTCTTCGATTTCGCCTTCAAATTGGCCTGCACTGCCAATCACAAGACAAACACTACTCCGTGAGACCGTTTCTAATAAAAACTACTATATTAAAATAAAATAAATCAAAATAATTTGGGTTTCCCAAGTAGCAATCGTCTTTAACGCTCTTTAGCCGGACGCAAGTTCCTTAGTTTTAATAACCGTGAGGTGGATCAACCCCCCAACTAATCCATTTCCTCCACATTTTGCATTTTCTTTTTCTTCTTTTCCTCTTAGCATTATCGCAGCGGGAGTTCAGAACACATACCGCGTCGGTGGGGTTTGGCAAACCATGCTCGCTGGGCTTATCTCCCTTTGGTTGACTTGTAATGGCTCACAGGGGGGCTTGATGGTGCTGATTGCAAAGCACCTGCTCATGGTTGGTGGCTCGATGACATGTTTAAAAACTTTAAACACCATTTCTTCCTTCTCCACCCTTAGTGTTAGCTCTCCTCTTTCTACATCAATCAAAGCTCTCCCCGTTGCTAGGAATGGTCTCCCTAATATGATAGGGATTTCCGCATCTTCTTCCATGTCTAGAATGAGGAAGTCTGCAGGAAAGAAGAATTTTCCTACTTTGACAATCACGTCCTCAATTTTTCCTCTTGGATGAACCACTGTCCTATCGGCCAGCTGCAGGCTCACTGTGGCCGGTTTGGCCTCACCCAACTCCAATCGTTTAAATATTGATAAGGGCATCAGATTTATACTTGCCCCTAAATCACACAGAGCTCTGTTGCAATTCACCCTGCCCACTGTGCAAGGTAGTGTAAAGCTTCCTGGATCCTTTAGTTTTGGTGGAAACTTCTTCTGCAAGATAGCACTACACTCTTCTGTTAGTGCTACTATCTCATATTCCGCCAGCTTCTTCTTCTTCCCCAATATTTCCTTCATGAACTTGAAATAGGAGGGCATCTGCTCTAATGCTTCTATAAAGGGGATGTTGATATGCAGCTTCCTGAATACCTCCAAGAATTTGGAGAATTGTTTATCAACCGCCTTCCGCTGTAATCTCTGGGGGAAAGGGATTTTTTCTATATACTCCTTCTCTGGAGTTTTCTCTATCACTGGGCTAGGTTCAACCACCTTCTTTTTCTATCTCTCGCCTTTTCTCAATCCGCCGTCAAGAGATCGCTTCCAACTGCTTTTCCACTTCTCAACTATACCGCTCGACATCGCTTCCTGATTTACCGTGTTGCTTGGCGGTGTACTGTGGCTCGCTGCTTGCCTCGCTTAGCCGACCCACTTGTTTTTCCAAGTTCCCAACGAGGATCTAACTTCGCTGAATCGAAGTCCAGGCGTTGCGTCGCCACATCTGCTTCACTGCTCGCTTTTCTTGCCGAACCGGTATCAACCGCTGAGGATGCTGGGCCTCGGTAAAGTGGTCGCTGATTTTGGTTCTGCTGGTTTGATATCGCCTCGTATTGATTTTGCCGCCTCGGTCTCTCCATGAGAAATTTGGGTGATTTCTCCACCCTAGATTATAAGTGTTGGAGTATGGATTGGTCTGTGGCCTCTGATAATTACCACTACCGACACTCGCTCGCTCCATTGGTATATTATCGGGATCTTGAAGGACACAATCGAATGTATGTGGCCACCACATATTTCACGCCTTTTAGGCATCCGGATCGCATTCATCGACATCGCATGTATGTCGCAATTGTTTTGCCAAAAGGGCCACTTGGGCATTCAAGACAGCAATGGCATCTATTTCGTGGACTCCCACTGTTCTCCTCCCACTTATCGACCTCTCTTCTGTGACATGGTTGTTGGTGGCCATATCTTCTAATAACTCGTGAGCGTCGTGGGCTGTTTTTCTCATGAATGCCCCACCTGCTGCTGCATCTATGATGGTTCTGGTTGTACTGCTCAGCCCGTTATAGAAGATGTGGACCAAGTTCCACAACTCAACCATACTTTTGCTAAATCGAATCGGCCGGCAGGGAATTCAACCATACTTTTGCTCTATCCCTGAGTGAGAAGGGAAAGAGCCTCAATCTGACGGCATCATCAGTAACGCCGTTATATCTGAAAGTTGCACATAGCTCCAAGAAATTAGTTATGTGCATATGTGGATCCTCCGATGGCAGCCCTCCAAATTGCACTGTGTGCTGTACCATGCTCAGAATCGCCGGTTTTATCTCGAAGTTGTTTGCTCCTATGGCAGGGAGCCTAATACATGTCTGTGCTCCATTCACTCTAGGCAGCACATAGTCTCCCAAGCTTCTTTCTGCCTGGACTTGAACTCTTTCCTCGACATCCATAGGTACTTGCCGAGGTATTCCTGGATTAGGTTGATTTTCACCTAACCCCTCTCTCATCATGTTGTTGTTCTGAATGTCGTCCATCTCTATCAAGGTTGCAATCCGCTGATTCTTTCTGTTCTGTTTACAGGTTTTCTCAATCTCTGGATTGAAGGGAACAAGAGTGTCTGCCCCTCTTCTCCTTCCTTCGCATAAACCGATTTCAAATAGATAAAAATGCACAACAAATCACGGCACCCTGATTTTTACCAAAAATAAAAGAAAAAAACGTAAAAATTTAAAATAAAAATTAAAAACCAAATTAGAAATTAAAAATAGATAAATTTGATATTGAACTATGCCTAATCCCCGGCAACGGCGCCAAAAACTTGATGCGCGAAAAGATGCACACACTTTAACGCAAGTGCACGTTATCGTGACAAGTAATATAGTCCTGGTAAGACCGAATATCGTCCACAAGGATTAGGGTTCAAGTACCAACTATCTATCTTTTGGTATCTATTTGGTAAATTGATATTTGATTTTGTTGTTTCTAACTAAGAATTATAAAGACTAATTTATCTAATGAGTTTACTTCAGTTGTGATGGGAATAGGGCTTCCATGTCTCCTCAACTATCCGCTTATGTTATTTATTAATGCAACGAATTATGGTGTTCTTCTCTCGGAGCTAGCAGGTTTACGAAATCGTTTTATATTTCCGTTAAGGATATATAAACACTCAACCCCAGTATTGCACCTTACCTACCTTTCGGTGATAATGATAACTCTATAGGAGGATTAAGAACAAAAACCTAGTTAACCGTCACGCACCATGCGCAAAATTAGGGTTGTTAAGCCTCTCATTAACGCTACATAAATAATTGAGGTATTTTCATCCCCAATCCAAGAATGTCTACCCAACTTACAACATATTCACAACCTCCTCCTTTCGAAGTTTGATTAGAAATCATATAAGGATAATTAGTTGTCAATTAATTACCAAGCATTCAAAGCAATTATTGGATAAATCTCTCAAAGAAGAATAATAACCATAAACATGCATTAATACATAACATAAGTTTCTAGTGAATCAACATGGAAAGTCCTATAAGAGAATTAGTTCCTAGCCATTGACATGACAAGAATTAATTCAAAGTTCATCATACAAAAACTGAAATAAAAGAAAAGAAAAGGAAAAGAAAGTACTAAATTATGGTCTCCAATCTCCAAGCAAGAAAACCTTGTGATGTGCAAGAAGGGGAACCCTTAAAATCTGCCTAGGGTTCTCCTTTTATAGGCTGAAAACCGCCTCTCTTTTCCTTCGTGCCCGCCTGCATTTCGTCCAAAACTCGATTTTTCCCGCGCGCTGCCTCGCTTTAGCCGCACGGAACTTCGTGAGCACTGGTGATTTGGCGCCGCGGCCCGCTGCTCGCAGCCGCGGCGCTGGAACCTCTGCAGCCTCTCTGAACATTGGGCGCCGCGGCCCTGCTCCTTTTCCGCCATTTGGCCATTTTAACCACTTTGACTCAAAAGAAAGGAAAACTATCCTAATACGACACTTATTTGTAAAAAAAGGGACAAAAGACTAACTAAAAATGACTCGAAAAGTGTATATAAAATACACCGATCATCTGCCCATAAAGGTATACTGCCCGTCCCATTCCTGGGATGCGATAATGTCATATAGTCTGCCTATAAAGGTATACTGCCCGGCCCATTCCTGGGACGCGATAATGTCATATAGTCTGCCCATAAAGGTATACTGCTCGGCTCATTCCAGGGAGGCGATAATGTCATCTTTACATAACATTTTAAATCATCTTTTCCTTTCTTCTTAAGTCGTTATAACAACTTCCCATAAAGCTATTATAACAACCTTTCACTTTAGAGAACTTAAGACACTTTTATTCCTTATTTCTTTAGGGAAAATTAAACCCAAAAGTACTACGTACATACATACTTAAAAGAATCTTAAAACTACTTCTCTTTTTAAATCAATAAACTTCTTCTTTTGAAAACTCAAGTTACATTCTCTTTTGAAATCAAGCTTCTTAACTTTTGAAATAAATCATAGAAACCATACTTTTTAAATCAAGTCATTTATTCCTTTAAGAATCAAGTCCCATAACTTGAAAAATAAAGTCTCTTAACCTTTTTAGAATTCAAGGTTCATAGTCTTAAAACTTCATACGTAAACTCTTTAACTTAAGTAACATATACTTTTATGCGTTGTGAATAGGTTATACTTGTTTATAAGGATCTTATTAAAGCAACCATGATTTAGAAAATGTAATACAATTTTGTCTTATCTTAGCTTCTATGCAGATGGAGAATTCTACTCATTTTAATATAATTGATTGTCGATACATTTTCTTTTATTAACGCTGCAATGGCTTGTTCGATACTTATTCTCATTCGTGCAGTAACTCAGCAAAGTCAACTTGACTCCAATTATTTCCTAACGACTCTTACCAACATCCCCCATAAGACTTGATAAGAACTTAGGATAACTTAAACGTAACTTTTACATAAAGTAAATCAACATACATACCTCTTAACTTCTAAGAGTAGAAGGAATCATGAAATAACACCACATGTATATTTCATACATAGAACCATGCCAAAAGAAGGAAGAGGTTCACATACCTCGCGACGATTATCGACAAGTAGCAAAATGATCCAAAGTACTATAACCTTGCTAGCTTTTCCACCCTTCAAGTAGAATACGCTACTCGTAGTACTTCAACCTATAAGGGTCATAATACGTCTATTAACCTCTAGCTTCAAACGTAGAATATTCTAAGTGTAAATTCACCAAATTCTACGGAAAATTAGACAACACTTCCTTTGTTTCTACATACTTTTCCACCTTTATCAAGGCTCGAATTCAATAGCCAAACATGCCATATTTAAGGCTCAACAATGTAGTTAACAATAGGGGATTACACGCCTACAAGACGTGTAAAATTCCGCCCCACAATTGATATCAAACTAGTCCAAAATACAATGTCATTCTCGGCCAAAAGGTGTAACAACATATCAACCTTTCCAATTCCTTTTCAATTCAAGGTGTTTAGTATAACATGTTATAAAGCCGCAATCGATTATAACAACTATATTCTTCAAGTAGATAACATGCAACGATTCTAATTATCGACCAAATTGTATTTCAATTTCAAATGGCTAACAATGTCATTTTGGATTTAGGCTTCCAATATCCATAACAATTATCAATCTTTAATACATATACTTCATGCTAGTTAAAATGTAAGGCTACCACAATATGTAATCTTATAACACTTAAGAGAACAAGATTGTTACCTTAACGAGCCTTAATCCAACTTCAAGATCCGAAGTCGCCCCTTAGCAACTTAGAGCCTTTCCTTGACACTGCAATCCGCCACTTGAAGCCCTTAGAAGATCACAAACAACTTTCCTTCAATTTCCAAACCAAACCTAGGGAAGTGACTTAGGTTTTCACCTTGCGACTAATACGAAAACGATACTTTTCCGGGATCTTTCTATTGAGATACCCTTAAAATACCCTTAGGAACCTTGGTTTAAAGTGTGGAGATTATTGAACAACAATTGAAAAAAATTCTCCTTGAAACCCTCTCAAACCCGAGAGCAACATAGAGGACTTCTAAGTTTTCTTGAAATTTTTCTAAGTGTAAAAGCTTTGTCTTGCTACTAGTATACTTAAATAACACAATGGAGGGTCAAGATGAGAACAATCGGGTGGCTTGGATCCAATTCACTTAAAAATCTAGCCAAGTGGCCCTTGGACTTAGTCAACAATATCAAGCTTTAGCCCTTAGCAAGACCTGGTCATCTTAACTTGGGTCAAATGACCATAACACCCATGGTCCATTCGACCATGACCAACAAAAGGGGTGACATGTGTCGCTCTCCCATTCGTCGCAATATTTCGTTTTCCGACAATTCCATAATTCCGATAAATTTTTACTAGTCTCAAATCTTAACATTCTTGAGTTCTTACGTACGTTCTTATAAACATGTCCTGGAATTACGGGGTGTAACAAGAAGGTTAGTAGATAGTAGAGTGTTGTGTCACTTATCCTTTCTTACTAATAGTCATAGTATTTCTCATGTAGTTTCTTATCTTTCAATTTTCGTTACTTTTTATTGTCTCTTTTTATTCGCTTAACGTACTGTTTTGCTATAATTACAATTTTTTTCTCTTTGAATTGCTTTATTTTTCCTTTATCCTAAGACGAAGATCTATGGAAAATAGTCTATATATCTCCCAAGATAGGTTTAAGGTCTGCATACACTATACCCTCTCCGGAACCTACTTGTGAGATTATACTGGGTATGTTGTTATTATTATTATTGTTGTTATAAAGATAATGTCAACTGCATTCATTACAGTATAACGCTTTCACAATGTCTAGAAATATTACCTTCAATAGTTGGTTCAAAAGTAGACAAAAAGTTAAGGGTAGCTCAAGGAAGACCCATGGTAGGAGAGAAATATTGAACACAATTGAATCATATTTTGAAAAAGAAAATTAGGTTATTACACCAATTTATATGATGAAAATGGTATGGTGTTGTTCGTCCCTTTGAAAAATCAACTTACTTGTATCCATGTTGATTTAAAAGTCATTGGACACATCATTGAGGGTGACGTTCACTCCTCTAATCCCGAAGAAGTTCGAATTTAGGGTGAAAAACTTCAGTTGGTTGAGTTATATTTGAAAAGGTGTGATTATGATGTCTTATGTCATTGGCATAATTTAATCGTACCACAAGTATTGTCGGATGCTTTCAAACCTTCAAATTCAAGGATGAACCACTAGTTATCCAACATTTGATGAAAGAAATCTCATAAATACAAAAAACGCTAGACACTTTTCAATGATATTCTGAACGTATAAAAATTTGATGCCCCTTTGCAATGCTTTTTCAGAGTTAACAAGCATACCTTTTCAAGATGAACTTTCTCGTGTATAAGATCATCTGGTTCGTTCCACATAGCTTGACGAATTCGATCAAGATCCCTGGTAAATACAAAGACATCAGGCCAACCATAAATATTATAAATATAGGATTGCCTGATATTACTTATATCAAATGAATAATCCATAAAAAGGTACAAAACAATATTATCATACAATTAATAAATACATGATACCTTGTTGATTTTGAGATGCATTATCACCTTTCTTGTAAGTTTGGCTGAAATCATGCCTTAATTCATCCAGTGAAATTTTACCCGTCTGAATGTCTCCATAAAAATTCATTTCGAGATAAGTGTTAGCATAGGTTGGACTTTAGGGACTTCACGACAAGTTCTAAGCGGAACGTCAATGACTTCCCGACGAGTTTTAGACAGGATTTCAGAAATTTCACGATGAGTTATATGTATATTCTTGACATACATTTCAAGAACGTTCAATATGATTTGATCCCTATAATAAGTCCCCCCCCCCCCCCTAAAAACAGTCAAAGAGTGAAAGGGTTTAATTAACTAAAAATTCAATAGGTTTAAAACTTATTTTTTGCTAAATCAATTATAAAATATTTTTCTAAAATGCCCAACATCTATTTTATACCTTGTATAAAAAATAGAATTGAACAATCATACAAATATCTTTTGCATATACGACTGTACAAGAAAATTGAACCCCCCCCCCCCCCTCCTCTTTTCCTTTCTATTGAAGAAAGACAAAAAATAGAATCTGTCTATTTTTTATTTTTCTCTTCGTTTTTGAATTCCTACCTAAAAGAGCTTCTAATAATATGGTTAGAATAATTTTTGGATACATTTTATTATGAAAGTAATTATTGTTACTTAAAAAATAAATACAACAAAAGGAAAATAGTAAACACCTATTACAAAAATTAGGAAAATGAAGAACAAAGATTACAACAAAATTAATCTTAACAAACAACTCGGAACAAGAACGAACACTTGATCTGAATTATTGCTGAGTCGAGT
This sequence comes from Przewalskia tangutica, assembly GCA_029844215.1. Taxonomy (NCBI): domain Eukaryota; kingdom Viridiplantae; phylum Streptophyta; class Magnoliopsida; order Solanales; family Solanaceae; genus Przewalskia; species Przewalskia tangutica. The sequence goes on from CM056718.1 coordinate 116,680,221, forward strand.
GATGACACTCTGTCTTTAAGAAAATATTGTCTCGTATATATTCTTTTACGTTTACTAGGCAATAGTCTCCCAAGATAAAACAGCTACTAACACTTGAGCAAAGGACTCAAGTGTTTCTCTTGAAGAACTTTTAGTATTAAAAGAAGTTAGAGAGGAAGAAGTATTTCAGAATTTCTGATTGCAAGTGTTTAACAATTGAGCCAAAGGCCTCAATTTATAGTGTAAGATTTAGTCTCTTCAAGTGCCAAGTAATGACATTGAATCACCCATGAAATGACAATGAATTTCCAAAGTAATGGCAGTCATTTATCATCCAAGTAATGGCTGAAGCTGGAATGAATGCCATTGAGGGCAGCTCAAAGGTCTCCAAAATTAGATTTTCCGTTTCTGACTTTTTTCCTGGGCATCACCGAATTAGTGCCGCGGCCGAGCCTCGGAGGCACCGTGGCGCCGCGGCTCCATTGACTTCCAGCCGAATTAGTGTCGCGGCCCTTCTCGGCTCCGCGGCACTTTTCGACCCGTTTCAATCTTTACACTATGCACACTTCTTCCTTCATTTAACAAGGTGGAACACTCGTCATTTGGCCAATGACCGTCCATCATTCTATGTCTCAAATATTTAACTTACGTACCAATATCTCTTTCACTAAGGAAATTTATGATCATTGGTACAACGTGTGCACGTGTGTGGAAACTACATTTCCGACGTGCGGGCCCCAATTGTTCGAGTCATAAATAATGGGATAAAACTTATTCCACATTAAAAAAATTCCAACAACCCCCTATTGAAAGAGATTTTGACACACTCACAAGGTGCCTTTCTAGCAATCTTTCGGCGGACCGATGTTGCATCTGGATGGGTAGTTGTGGCTTTGAAGCTTCCATAGTTGAATACCATCAGACTTACTTACTGCACGGTGAACGTGATGTCTTGAACCGTTAGTGTTTAGTGTAAGCCAAGTCAACTGTACCAATACAACAACTTTCCATACTCTGTTCTTCGTTAATGTTTTATCCGTTGTGGTCGTGGACACTCTTGGATTCTTGAGTGAGTTCATTTGAGGTGGCCTATCCTCACACTTAAATAGGTGGTCTCCTATAAGGTATCCTTCTATACCCCACTTCACAAGCGTTAGGAACCATTAAAAGTTTGCTCAAACCTAACATCAACTGTTGAGGATCATTAATGGTTTTTGAAACTTAACATCTACCCACACTGCAGATAGTACTTAATGTTTATTGCGGGAATGTTGAGTGTATTTTAGACACAGTTTTGAGACCTTTTTAGTTAGTATTTTACTCTTTTCTTTTGCGTTTAGTATAGAGTTAGGTGTGTTTTTTCTTTCTTTTGTATTACAGCGGTCATAAAAGAGAAAGTATTGCTTTGAGGATGAAATTGCACAATAAAAGGCCAAAAAATGAAGTCTAAGAAGTCCCGGGAAGCACGAAAGAAATCTGACAAAGTTCGGACAGAAAAATGACGAAAACTTGGAAAATCACGTCGTCGGCGCCGCGGCGCCGGAAGTACTGCGAGGTCTGATGATCGGCGCTGAGGCGCGTTTTTCAGATTTCTGGGCCGAAATTTGACGAGGGTAAAAGAGTCTGAAACACAATTTTTCTCAGATATAAAAACCCTAAAACCCTGTCATTATGGACATACTTTATCATACTTTGGAGAGGCAAGAAAAGAGGCAAACACAATTGGAGACTCTTGTTCAAGTTCTTTTTCTTTCCCTTATTTTTATTCCAGTTTATGTTGGATTTTGTATTAATTCTTAGCATGACAATGTCTAGGAGCTAATCTCTGTATTAGGGTTTTTCGTCAAGTCGCTTGAAACTCGTTCATATAGTTAATGCATAGTTATTGATTTCTCTTCAGTTTTATTAAGATCTATTCAATATTGTATTGATTTCTTGATAATTAACTGGCCATTAAATGTCATCACTTATATGATTTCGAATCAAAAGTTTGAAAGGAGAGATTTGAATATGTTGTAGTTGTATATAGGTTAAAATTGCGGACGAAAGTACCCCGATACTTATGTAGTGTTTAAGTTTATTGTTCTTAATCCTCTTGTATGGTAAAATCTATCATAGAAATATAGAAGGTTTCTGCATAAGGTTGAATTTCTATATGTCCTAACCAGAATATAGAACATATTAGTTAACCTGATATCTTAATAAGAAGAAGAATCATTATATTGCATTAACACGTGAAAGAGTGGATAGTTGAGGAGATTGAAAGCCCTATTCCCTTCATAACTGTTTTAACCCTAAGTATCATCATTAGTTTATTTTCTGCATATTACTTTAGTTTTAATTCTTAGTCTAACTCAAACAAAATTATGGTTACCAAATAGATACGATAGATTAGATATTCGGTACTTGATAAATCAGTCTCTGAGGACGATAACTCGGTCTTACAGATCTTTATTAATGGAACGATATGTACACTTGGTAAGCATAGAGAAATATCACAACAAGTTTTTGGCGTCGTTGCCTGGGACTGACGTACTATCAATATCGAATTATCTAGTTTTATTTATAATTTGGTTTTTATTTTCTGTCTTTTATTGTTTTTATTTTTATTTTAGAATATTTTACCGTGATTTGTTTGTTGTTTTTGATCAATTTCAGGAAATTCATTTATGCGAAGTAAGAGAGGAGCATGCACTCCTATCCCTTTGAACCCTGAAATTGAAATATTGTGCAGACAGAACAGGAAAGAGAAGAGAATTGTTGATTCTTTAGCAATGGAATATCAGCAAAATCTGAATATGGTGAATGATGAGTTACCGACTGTGATAGTACAAGTCCCGCATCCTGCAGAGATGAGCTTAAGGGACTATGTATTGCCCACAATTACATGGGTTCAGACTTGCATCAGTCTTCCAGCGGTTGAAGATAATAATTTTGAAATCAAAACAACAATCTTGCACATGGTTCAAGGCTCAGTTCAGTTTGGGGGATTACTAACTGAAGATCCCCATATGCATCTAGCAAATTTCCTGGAGTTGTGTGCAACTTTTAAGTACAATGGTGTTACTGATAATGTCATTCGGTTGAGACTCTTCTCATTCTCACTCAGGGATAGAGCAAAGAGCTGGTTGAACTCCCTACAGGCGAACTCCATTACCACATGGCAAGACTTGGCCCAGAAGTTTCTTGCCAAATTCTTCCCTCCATCCAAAGAAGCAAGGCTTAGAGGTGAGCTTAATATTTTTTATCAGAAAGGAGGGAGAATTATTATATGATGCATGGGAGCGGTTCAAAGACTTGCAGAGGAAGTGCCCGCATCATGAGATTGAGTAGTGGATGTTAGTCCACATATTTTATAATGGGTTGTGTGGTACTACTCGTACCATTATTGATGCTGCAGTAGGAGGGGCATTCATGAGCAAAAGTGTCAATGAGGCACATGATTTATTAGAAGACATAGCCACCAACAACCATCAGTGGTCAAATGAGAGAGCAATGAACAGCTGGAAAGTGGCTGGGGTTCATGAGTTAGATGATATCACTGCATTGACTGCGCAAGTGTTACACCCCGTAGTTCAGGTCATGCGTTTGAGTACGTACGAAAGGGGGTAAGACTTAAAATTTTCAAAGGATAGGTTGACGGATTATTCCGGGCGGTTTTTAGTCAACTTTGAGGCGGGTTATGACCCGGTACTTTGAGAGTTCCTAAGTGTTTTAAAGGCCTAGGGCGTAGTTCGTTGAGTCTATATTCCAACGCAACCAACTGTTCGTCGATAGGACGTCGGAGTAGAAAGTTATGAGAGTTACAAGTTCAGCGCAATGGGCGTAAATGCGTTTCGTGCAAAGCGCGCGGCCGGATGCGGCCGCGCGCCAAAGTTCAAGGGTCGCTGAAGTTGCAGCGCCGCGCTGAATAGCGTGGTCGCGGCCAAAGTTCGAGAGCTCATGAGTTTAGCGCACACGCCGGAAGCGGCCGCGCCGAGGCGGGAATTTTGGGCGAAAAACTTAGAAAGTCCGATTTTTGTTTTAAAGAGGCCATGGGAGGGTGACAAGTGTCCCCATCTGATTTTCTCACAGATGCAATATATTGACCAAGACTTGGACATTTTCTATCTTTCATCTTCTCTCTCTCTCTCAAATTGCTCACCCTAATCTCTAAAAACCCTTAGAAAAATCTGAAAGTTAAGAACAAGAAAAGGAAGCTTGTAGCTAGCTTGTTGGCATTGTTGTGGTAGTGTTCTTGGCAAGGAAGCTAGCAATATTTGGAATAAGTTTTGGCTAAAACTTTAAGGTAATGATTCTTTCTTTAGATTTAGTTTTGCATGTTAAGAAGAAAGAACTTGTGGTAGTAAATAATGCTCTTAGAGTCATTGCATGCTAGAAATGTGTTTTGAATATGAAAAATGGGTTAAGAAGAGTTTATGAGCATGTTGAAGCCTAAAAACTACCTTAGGATTGTTAAGTGAATTGTTGTAAACTTATGGGGCAGAATTGGTATTTGGGTGTGTAATCCCCTTTAAAATGTCAGTTGATTGAGCCTTACAACGTGGTGTTTTGATGGTAAATTCGCCTTGAGAAAGGTGGCAAAGTGAGTAGAAACAAAGGAAATGCTGCCCAATTTTCTATAGAATTTTAGTGGCTTTGAGTTAGATTATTCTACATTGGAATTAGAGGTTAATGAACATATCATGGTTATTATAGGTTGAAATATTACTTGCGTAGTTGAGCTTAGCAAGTGGATTGACCAAAGATGTATGTGGAGCTTTCTTATCTCTTGAGCATGAGTAGTTTGAACTATATAGTACCAGAGACGTACGTGTTTTAAATGAAGTAAATCTATTTGTTGTACTTGACTTATTTTACGAAAATGTCTAAGTTGGTTGGGTTAGAGAGCTAACCCACTTATTCCTAAGTAATGGTTTAACCTAAATAAGGTAGATAAGGATTTCGTGACATGAAGAAGTATTACGGAAATTGTGTGAGTTTGATTTGAAGTATAAGTCTCTTGGTTAATAAAAAGAACGAAATCTTTTGAAACATAAGGAGTTATAACGACTTTACGAGGTTAGTTGTAACGGCCTTATGAAAGAGTATGAACGTCTAAAGCTTTAAAGCATAAAGTTAGTATAACGGCTTTATGGGGAGTTGGTTATAATAACTTTATGAAAGGTTAAAGAATTGGGTTTTCTTGAATAAGGTCAGGAAAATGAGATTCATTTTGTATGTTAATGAAAGCCTAAAGAAGTTATGAGTTACTTGGACGTACCGCCAGTGATGAAGGATTCCACGGGTATGCTTCCATTGTTCGCCATGAGTTACTTGGACGCATCGCCATGATGAAGGATTCCACGGTATGCTTCCATTGTTCGATTATGAGTTACTTGGACGCGTCGCCCGATGATGAAGGATTCCACTGTATGCACTTGGACATGCTACGATGAAGGATTCCGAGGCATGCAGATGGGCGGTAAGAGTATAAATGGCGGCAAGCCCCAAGATCGTTATACCACCTTCTTCGTGGTAAGAGTATGAATGGCGGCAAGCCCCAAGATCGCCATACCACCGTTGAGTTTATCGACGCCGCCGATGATGGCGATTCCACGTATGCTTCCATTGTTTTAGTATGAGCTTATTGACGCATCGCCGCGACGGCGATTCCACGGGTATGCTTCCATTGTCTTAGTATGAGTTTATTGGACGTGCCGTCAGTGATGAAGGATTCCACGGGTATGCTTCTATGGTCTCTATATGAGTTTACTTGGACGTGTTGATTATGAGCTTCCTATTTTCATGTAGTATAGTATATGACTGATTTTCTCATTGTTGGTAAGGCATGTGTTCTCAGAACTGATTTTATACATGTTCCCGCTATTTTAGACTTATGAGGTATTTTCGTGATTTTCTCGCCACATACTTGGTACTGTTATCGACCTCCTTCGGGCCGCGTCATGCCGCAGTCGAGATAATGAGCTTGCTGGTCCGCACTATTAGGATCACTGTTCATTTTCTGGAAAGCTCCATCCCTCCGGAGGCTTTGTCTTTTGGTATGATTCCCTGAGGTTATTTACTTTTGTACAATCAGGGGGTATGGCGGGGCCCTGTCCCGCCACAGTTGTTATTCCTAGAGGTCTCAGAGTCACGTTTGTGGTTTGGGTCAGAATGATAAGATGTCTTGCTTCACTTTCGGTTAAGTTACTTTATGAAAGGCGGCCTTATCGGCTTGCTAGTGATGTTCACCTTATACAGATTTTGTTTCATGTATGTTCATTGCTATTCTCGACGATGCACCGATAGTGGTACCCCTAGGTACCGCGCCGGGGTCGGGTCGTGACAGCAAGTTGCCACTTTGACAAAGTAGTTGCAGCAGAGTACAATGCCCGTTAATGTTGTCCAGACACCAGTGAGTTGTGAGATTTGTGATGTTCCCCATAATTTTGATAGGTGCACAGCAGTGGATCCAAACAATGTGCCCATGGAGCAGGTTCAAGCAGTTGGAAATTTTCAGAGGCCCTAAAACAATGCATACTCCAACACTTGTAATCAGGGGTGGAGAAATCACCCCAAATTTTCGTGGAGGAATGACCAAGGACAACAACCTCAGTTTTAGGAGCAATATCAACAACCTCAAGGAAAGATCTAGTACCAGCCCAGGCCACCAGCCCCACAAGAGAAGCCAGATGAAATAAGAGAAATAAAAGCAGCACTGGTGACTCTGGCCAACTCCCAATCACAAATGACCAATTCTCAGACCCAGTTCATGACAGAGACTAGGTCGATCAGGAATTTGGAGACATAGGTGGGACAACTGACGAACATGCTGAACAATAAAGAGCAAGGGAATCTTCTCAGAAATACTGTGTTGAACCCAAGAGAACAGTTCCAGGAAACTAGCTTGAGGAGCGGAAAACAGTTAGAGCAGGCTATAGCCCAACCACAGGTGGAGAAGAAAGATGAGCTGACAGAGACAGTTAATGCAGAGAAAGAGGGGGTTACTGATTACCGCCTTATTTTAAAGAAGGCTCCACCAGCAGCCATGAGGGAATATACAGACAAAGTTCCTTACCCTCAAAGACTGTAGAAGAAAACCCTAGACAAACAGTTTTCCAAGTTTTTGGAGGTCTTCAAAAAGTTGTACATCAACATCCCGTCCATTGAAGCTTTGGAGCAAATGCCAGCATATGTCAAATTCATGAAGGATATACTCTTTAAAAAGAGGAAGCTAGCATACTATGAGACAGTGGTGCTGACAAAGGAGTGCAGTGCTATCCTGCAGAAGAAACTTCCTCCGAAGTTGAAAGATCCAGGAAGTTTCACCTTACCTTGCACTATAGGGAAGATGACATACAAGCAGACCCTGTGTGATTTGGGGGAAGTGTCAACCTTATGACCCTCTCTGTGTTTAGAAAGATTGGAGTAGGCGAAGCTAAGCCTACGACAGTGATCTTGCAACTAGCAGATCGCTCAATAAAGCATCCACATGGTATAATCGAAGATGTGCTAGTGAAAGTGGGTAAGTTCATCTTTCCTACTAATTTCCTCATCCTAGATATGAAAGAAGGTGAAAATATGCCCCTCATCCTTGGGAGACCATTTCTAGCCACAGGGAGGGCACTGATTGATGTTGAGAAAGGAGAGTTAAAGCTCCGAGTCTAAGATGAGGAGATGATATTCAAAGTTTTCAAGCCACCCACTGAACCTCAAGTCAGTGATAGATGTTTTGCCATTAGGATAGTTGACAAGGGTGTCTCCGATAAAAGTCTCACAAGTACTGATGCTCGTGGGGTAACATTAAAGTAGCATGAAGAACTTGATGGTAAGACTTCTGAACCACCAAATGATGAAAAAGGAATGAACTCTTCTGACCTTAGCCCTGTGAAGAAGAAAAGGAGAAGGAGGAAGAGAATGATGCTGAAATGGATATGCGGAGGGGATAATCTACCCCCTTGATTGAGTAAGAAAATTGCGTCCGGCTAAAAGACGTTAAAGATAATGCTACTTGGGAGACAACCAAATGTTTTTAATTATGTTATTTCAATTTTTGTTTTAGTTGTTTTATTTTGTCTTGAGCAGTCTCACGGTCTTGGTTTTTGTCTTATGTTTTTTATGACAGGTGGACTTGGGACTGACCCCGAGTGGAAAAAGGGACAAAAATGCTGAAAAAGGAAAAAATTGTGCGGCGCAGCTGCAGGGCCGCGACGCCAGAACTTCAGAGAACAATTCCCGTCGTCAGCGCCGCGGCGCCAATCTGCAGGGCCGCGGCGCCAAAAGTTTGGAGAGTCCCGATGCTGATGCAATTTCAAGAACTTCCTCCCAGAACTTCGTTATGACCGTTTTGTTGTGTCTGTAAGTTGTCCCGTTATTTTTAGACTTCACACATTGGGGACAATGTGTCGATTAAGTTTGGGGGGGGGGGGGGGTCTTACTTTATTTTTGTGTTTTGTTTTAGAGTTTTTTTTTTCATTTTTTATTGTCTTTTTGTTTGTTTTTATGTGTTTGTGAGTCATAATTTTTTTTATGATCATGTATGTTGTAGTTGCTAACTATATTAAGTGAATAAAGTGGGATAATGTAATAGAATTAAAAGCAAAATCTGTGTGATTAAGTTAGATATGCCAAAAATTCATGACATCTAATTATTTGGATATTTGTGTTTGGCCTATGTGTTGTCAATTATGGAAAGTAAGGTTGAAAATGTCTAGAAAACTTGTTTGCTTGTTATTTGAGGCGAAATAGTTACGATATACATATTTAGGAAAATGATTCAGGCATTCTTTGATAGCTCTTCTGACCGTTCATTACCTACCCTGACATAAATTGTATCACTAGTCAGTCCCTTTGAGCCTAAAATAATATCTTAGTTTGACACCCTATGATTCCCTGATTGTGCCATAAGTGATAATTAAAAATTATTGGGATGAAAAGTGTTGAAAAAGAAATAAAAAGAGAGTAACAATTTGATGCACCCCAATAAAAAATATGCAAAAGCCTAAGTTTCAGGGTGCTTGTTATTTATAATGTGTCTCATTCTCTCAAATGAAAAAGAGGGGAGAAAAGAAGTATGAGACTAAAAAGAAAGTCAAAAAAAAAGAAAAATAAGTTGAATGAAAAATGCTTATGGTACGTAATTGAGCCTAAATGCCTATTTTTATCTACCTCTGCCTAAGCCTACATTATAACCCTTTGAAAGTCCTGATGATCTCTAATGTGTATGTCTATGATTAGTAGAGAATAACAAGTAAACAGGTCTATAGAAATTTGAAAAAGATTGAATGAAATTGGCATGCATAGGTTAGGTGCTAGTATTCCCAGTGATTGTGATCTAACTCAATTTGTGAAATATCTAACTTGAAATTCTAGATTGCTGAAAAATCATGTTATGTTCCAACATATTATCCTAGTTTTCATCCATGATTTTGAGGAAGCATTGCTATAACTACTTGATCCATTTCATAGAGTCTTTGTTTTTGTTTCTGTTTAGTGTTTTACCCGAGGGCGAGTAAAGTGTAAGTTTGGGGTGTTTTTTGAGTGGACACACTTTTGAGTCATTTTTAGTTAGTATTTTACTCTTTTCTTTTGCGTTTAGTATAGTGTTAGGTATGTTTTTCTGTCTTTGGTGTTACATCGGTCATAAAGGAGGAAGTATTGTTTTTTAGGATAAAATTGCACAATAAAAGGCCAAGTAATGAAGCCTAAGAAGTCCCGGGAAGCACGAAAGAAATCTGACGAAGTCCGGACAGAAAAATGATGAAAAATCGGAAAATCACGTCGTCGCGGCTCCAGCCAGCAGCGCCGAAAGTACTGCGAGGTCTGATGATTTAGGCTGAGGCAGCGCCGCGGCGCTGAGGCGCATTTTCTGATTTCTAGGCCGAATTTTGACGAGGTAAAAGAGTTTGAAACACAATTTTTCTCACATATAAAAACCCTGTCATTATGGACATACTTTAACATACTTATCATACTTTGGAGAGGCAAGAAAGGAGGCAAGACACAACTGGAGACTTTTGTTCAAGTTCTTTTTCTTTCTCTTATTTTTATTTCAGTTTATGTTTGATTTTGTATTAGTTCTTAGCATGACAATGTCTAGGAGTTAATCTCTTTATTAGGGGTTTTCGTCAAATCGCTTGAAACTCTTTCAAACAGTTAATGCATAGTTATTGATTTCTCTTCAGCTCTATTAAGATCTATTCAATATTGTATTGATTGCTTGGTAATTAACTGACCATTAATTGTCATCACTTATATGATTTCGAATCAAAAGTCTGAAAGGTGGGATTTGAATATGTTGTAGTTGTCTAGACATAGGTTAAAATCGCGGACGAAAGTACCCTGATACTTATGTAGTATTTAAGGTTATTGTTCTTAATCCTCCTGTGTGATAAAATCTATCATAGAAATATAGAAGGTTTCTGCATAAGGTTGAGTTTCTATATATCGTAACCAGAATATATAACAGATTAGTTAACCTGTTATCTTAATAAGAAGAAGAATCATTAGTATTGCATTAACACGTGAAAGAGTGAATAGTTGAGAAGATTGAAAGCCCTATTACCTTCATAATTGTTTTAACCCTAAGTATCATCATTAGTTTATTTTCTGCATATTACTTTAGTTTTAATTCTTAGTTTAAAATCTCAAACAAAATTACGGTTATCAAATAGATACGATAGATTAGATATTCGATACTTGACAAACCAGTCTCTGAGGACGATAACTCGGTCTTACAGATCTTTATTACTTGAACGATACGTACACTTGCGTAAGCATAGAGAAATATCACAACAAGTTTTTGGCGCTGTTGCCTGGGACTGGCGTACTATCATTATCGAATTATCTAGTTTTATTTCTAATTTGGTTTTTATTTTCTGTCTTTTTATTTTTTTATTTTTATTTTAGAACATTTTGTCGTGTTTTGTTTGTTGTTTTTTATCAATGAACCCTGAAATTGAAAGATTTTGCAGACAGAACAGGAAAGAGAAGAGAATTGATGATTCTTTAGCAATGGAAGATCAGCAGAATCGGAATATGGTGAATGATGAGTTACCGGCTGTGATGGGACAAGTCTCGCATCCTACAAAGAGTTACTTATGGGACTATGTATTGCCCACAATTACAGGGGTGCAGACTTGCATCAGGCTTCCAGCGGTTGAAGCTAATAATTTTGAAATCAAAATAGCAATCTTGCACATGGTTCAAGGCTCAGTTCAGTTTGGGGGATTGCTATCTGAAGATCCCCATATGCATCTAGCAAATTTCCTGGAGTTGTGTGCAACTTGTAAGTACAATGGTGTTACTGATGATGTCATTCGGTTGAGACACTTCCCATTCTCACTCAGGGATAGAGCAAAGAGCTGGTTGAACTCCCTACAGACGAACTCCATTACCACATGGCAAGACTTGGCCCAGAAGTTTCTTGTCAAATTCTTTCCTCCATCCAAAGCAGTAAGGCTTAGAGGTGAGCTTAATATTTTTTATCGGACGGAGGGAGAATCATTATATGATGCATGGGAGCGGTTCGAAGACTTGGAGAGGAAGTGCCCGCATCATGGGATTGAAAAGTGGATGTTAGGTTTTTTTTTTTGTAATGGTTGTGTGGTACTACTCGTACCATTATTGATGCTACAGCAGGAGGGACCTTCATGAGCAAAAGTGTCAATGAGGCACATTATTTATTAGAAGACATAGTCATCAACAACCATCAGTGGTCAGATGAGAGAGCAATGAACAGCAGGAAAATGGCTGGGGTTCATGAGTTAGATGTGATGCTATCACTGCATTGACTGCGCAGGTTACCACTTTGACAAAGCAGTTGCAGCAGAGTACAACGCCCGTTAATGCTGTCCAGACACTAGTGAGTTGTGAGATTTGTGGGGTCCCCATAGTTTTGATAGGTGCACAACAGTAGATCCAAACAATGTGTCTATGGAGAAGGTTCAAGCAGTTGGAAATTTTCAGAGGCCCTACAACAATGCATAATCCAACACTTATAATCAGGGGTGGAGAAATCACCGCAACTTTTTGTGGAAGAATGACCAAGGACGCGGCCGGGCTTTAGGAGCAATATCAGAATGTGATCCAAAGAAGAAATCTGTGCCACCAGCCCCACAAGAGAAGTCAGATGAAATAAGAGAAATAAAAACAGCATTGGTGACTCTGGCCAACTCCCAGACACAAATGACCAATTCTCAGACCCAGTTAATGACAGAGACTAGGTCATCGATCAGGAATTTGGAGACACATGTGGGACAGCTGGCGAACATGCTGAACAATAGAGAGAAAGAGAATATTCCCAGCAATACTATGGTGAACCCAAGAGAACAGTGACAGGCAATCAGCTTGAGGAGCGGTAAAAAGTTAGAGTAGGTTGTATCCCAACCACGGGTGAAGAAGAAAGATAAGCTGTCAGAGACAGTTGATGCAGAGAAAGAGGGGGTTACTGATGACCTCCCTATTTTAGAGAAGGCTCCACCAGCAGTCATGAGGTAATATACAGATAGAGTTCCTTACCCTCAAAGACTGCAGAAGAAATCCTAGACAAACAGCTTTCCAAGTTTTTGGAGGTCTTCAAAAAGCTGCACATCAACATCCCGTCCATTGAAGCTTTGGAACAAATGCCAGCATATGTCAAATTCATGAAGGATATACTCTTTAAAAAGAGAAAGATGGAAGACTATGAGACAGTGGTGCTGATAGAGGAGTGCAGTGCTATCCTGCAGAAGAAACTTCCTTCGAAGTTGAAAGATCCAGGAAGTTTTACCTTACCTTGCACTATAGGGAAGGTGACATGCAAGCAGGTTGTTAGCCGATTTTCACGTGCTCACGCAAGTTCATGTATCGTTACAAGTAATACAGTCTTGTAAGACTGAGTTTATCATCCACAGAGACTGGTTTCTAATTACCGAACATCTATCCTAGGTTATCTATTTGGCAAACGATAATTGATTGGGGTTTTTATCTAACTACTAGAATAATTGCACTAAGTAAACTAAATTGTTGAAGTTTAATCAGTTATGAAGGAATTAGGGCTTCCAATATCATCGACTATCCACTCTTTTCAATCATTAATGCAACTAGAATGACTTTTTTTTCTACGTTAAGATAGTGGTTAACTAGACTGTCTTATATTCTGATTAGGATATATAATCGCTCAACCCCAGTGCAGAACCCTTCTATATTTCTATGATAGGATTTACCACATAGGAGGATTAAGAATAATAACCTATAATGCTACACAAGTATCGGGGTACTTTCGTCTGCGATTTTAACGTATGTATATTCAATTATAGCATATCCAAATCTCTCTTCTCGGTTCTTGATTCAAAATCATATAGATTATGATAATTAATGGTCAGTTAACTATCAAACATTCATACCAATATTGAATAAATCTTAATCAAATGAAGAAGAAATCAAACTAATGCATTAATTCATGAAATAAAGTTTCTAGCGATTCAATAGGAAAGTCTTAATAAAGTGTTTAGCTCCTCGCTATAGTCACGCTAACTAATACAAATACCCACATAAACTGAATTGAAAACTAAAGGAAGAAAAAGTACTTAGAACTAGGTCTCCAGTGGTATCCTCCAAATTGTCTTCAATTGTGTTCTGTGATAGAATGGAATCCCCCTTAAATAGAATAATCTCTAGGCCTTAAGTATGCTGAAATTTCATCCAACCTGGACCATTCTGTCCTTTGCCAATTTAACTTCGGAATTGGATTTTCCGCCTCGACGTCGCGGTCCTGCAGACTGGAGTCGCGGCGCCTAAACTTATGTGAGCAGTCTGATCTTCTGGCGTCGCGGTCCTGCTGTTAGGCGCCACGGCGCTGCTTTTCCTTCGTTCGAATCTCCAATTTTCAACCTTTTTGCCTCGGGAACCTCCTTTTATGCCCACTTTTCGCTCATTTTCGTCATTTTGTCTTTTTGAACCGTTGTGACTCAAAAGAAAGAAAAACGACCCTAACACTACTCTTATTTAAACAAAAATGGGAAAATACTAACTAAAAATGACTCAAAAAACGTATACAAATACGCCTAACAATACCCAAACTTAACTTTTGCTCGCCCTCGAGCAAAGATAAAACAAAATCAAAGAAACAAAAACAAAAGACTCAAAGACTCAAATCACGCAGCTGCACATGTTTACTTAGAAACATATAAACGTCAATTGGGATAATATGTAGAAACAAATGTAGCATGAATTTAGCAATCTAGAATTTCAAGTCAGATATTTTGCAAATTCATTTCAATCACAATTAATGGAAGCATGAATACCTAACTTATGCATGTCAATTTTATTTTCATTTTTTTTTCAAAGTTCAATGGGTCTGTTTACTTGCTATTCTCCACTAATCATGGACGTACATACCAGAGATCTTCAGGACTTTTCAGGATTGTAATGTAGGCTTAGGCAGGGGTAGATTTAGGCATTTAGAATCAATTTACATACCATAAGCATCTTTCTCATTCAACCATTTTATCCTTCTTTTTTTGTATTCTTTTTTCAACTCATACCTATCATTCCCTCTTTTCTTTTTGGTTGAGAGCATGAAATACATTCACATAGGCACCCCCAACCTTAAACCTTTTTTTTTTTCATTCATTGTGGTGCATAATTTTTCACTCTTTTTGTATTTTTTTCACTCTTTTCATCTCTATCTTCAATTACTGCTTATGAAACACAAGGGAATATGGGGTGTCTAAGAAATAAATTTTATATTAGGCTCAAGGGGGCTGACTAGGGATACAATTTATTGTCAGGGTATGTAATGAAGGGTAAGAAGGGTTAACAAAGAAATGTCTGAATCATCTCCCTAACATGTGCATCCTAACTATTTCGCCTCAAATAACAAGCAAGCAGACTCATAGATATTTTTCACAGATGACAACACACAAGCTAAGCACAGAATATTCCAATTAATTAGACTTACATGAATCTTTGGCGCATCTGACTTAAGCACATAAATTTTTGCTTCTCATTCCATTACATTATCCCACTTAATTCATTAGGCGTTTCAAGTAAACACAACATGCATGATCATAAAAAAAATTAGACTCATTTAACACAAAAATAAACAAAAAACTCAAAAATAAACACACAAAAATAAAATAAAATAAAATAAAATAAAATAAGCACTCCCCCCAAACCTAAATGACACATTTTCCCAAATGTGTAAGACTAAAAAATAAAAGGGACGACTTACAGACAATAGCAGTTCAAAATGGTGGTGGCGGCGGCGGATACTGCATTGACCACTGGTTGAACATGGTGCTCAAATCATTGACGCGCTGGCTCAGGTCCTGATGTCCTTGCATCAGCTGTTGCTGATTTAGGAGCATCTTTTCATGATTTCGCAGCATCAGTTGTTGATTTATGAGCATCTGCTCCATGATTAGCACTGGAGGCTCCAAAGCTAGGGGAGGCTGGTGGCTGCTTTCGCTGTGTAGCTGTCTCTGGCTCCTCTTTTTCTATTGTGGTTGTGCCTGTTCCTCCTGCTTCTTGACCTCGTCTCCTATCCGCTGGGTTTGCAGGGTCAGGGTATAAATGGACCAGACTATATGTTATAGATGGCAGAGTCTTCTCAATAATGTCTGTGGCAAATGTTGGGACTCTGTGCCTAGCACATAACGCAGTGATTAATGAACCATGTCCCAAACCGCTAGTAGTAGTCAATATGCTGGTTTTCCCAATACTCTGCACTATCTCCATTCCAATATCAATAGTCAGGCCCCTCCTGATGCCAAAGATGAGCTTGATTTTGCCTGCTGGTACATTGGTGAAATGAGTGGATAGAATCAAGCAAGCACTCACGAAATATAGTTAAGTTTTGGCTACTCTGTTGAATTGGCATAGGGCAAGTCCTCTGCCCTTGCTGCGGGAATAACGAAACTGAGCTCCTGGGTAGCATAGGCCTCAGCAACTACATCCCATGGTATGTGGTTGACACTCCTTGACCAGGTTCTGAAATGGTTTGGATGGTGGCTCTGGTCCCCAACATCAGTTGTCCCAAAAATAGCATTCACTATTTCAGCACTAACGGGTACATAACGCCCTCTTACAAAGCATCTTTCATTGCTTTATTCTAGATAATTGGCGTAAAATTCCCTCACCAGGCTGACATTTTGTTGCGGAATAGCCTCTGCCTCGACGAACCTCTCCCAACCATTAGCTTCAATCGTGGCCCTAATAGGCTCGTATGCATCTTCTTCATCGATTGGTTTGGCCTGATATTACATTCCTCGCTCTTGTATTATTGCCCTACCACTTATAATGTTGTACCGATCCTCCGCATTCCTGTTGGTGAATCTGGTAATATCATGATCTGAGGCTGATGAGGATGAGGTAGTTCGGGCAGTTTGTTTCCTTGAAGTCATTATGGGGGTTGTTGGGAAATTTTGGTAGCGTTTTCTTTATTTCCTCGAGGTTTTCCAACAACTAACAACTCCCAAAGCAACAATCAACCAATCACCGTCCAGCAACCAAGAATAATCACACCACAATGCACCCAATTAACAACACCGTCCAGCATCAAAAACACCCAGCCCACTAGAACACAAACCTCAATCACACATCACAATACCAAAAATAGCCCATACACTACCCAAATCTTGAAGCTACTTTCACCACTTAATCAAGAATTTTCAACAAAATTGATGAAGATTACCTTTTTGAAGAGTTTTTCTTCATAAATTTCTTGACCCAAGTGAGAGAATGGTGATGGTGAAAACTATGAGGGTTTTTATCATACTTTGGAGAGGCAAGAAAGGAGGCAAGACACAATTGGAGACTCTTGTTCAAGTTCTTTTTCTTTCTCTTATTTTTATTTCAGTTTATGTTTGATTTTGTATTAGTTCTTAGCATGACAATGTCTAGGAGTTAATCTCTTTATTAGGGTTTTTCGTCAAATCGCTTGAAACTCTTTCAAACAGTTAATGCATAGTAATTGATTTCTCTTCAGCTTTATTAAGATCTATTCAATATTGTATTGGTTGCTTGATAATTAACTGGACATTAATTGTCATCACTTATATGATTTCGAATCAAAAGTCTGAAAGGTGGGATTGAATATGTTGTAGTTGTCTAGACATAGGTTAAAATCGCGGACGAAAGTACCCCGATACTTATGTAGTGTTTAAGGTTATTGTTCTTAATCCTCCTGTGTGGTAAACTATATCATAGAAATATAGAAGGTTTCTGCATAAGGTTGAGTTTCTATATGTCCTAACCAAAATATAGAACAGATTAGTTAACTTGTTATCTTAATAAGAAGAAGAATCATTAGTACTGCATTAACACGTCAAAGAGTGGATAGTTGAGGAGATTGGAAGCCCTATTCCCTTCATAAATGTTTTAACCCTAAGTATCATCATTAGTTTATTTTATGCAAATTACTTTAGTTTTAATTCTTAGATAGTTTTAATTCTTAGTCGAAAATCTCAAACAAAATTACGGTTACCAAATAGATACCATAGATTAGATATTTGGTACTTGAAAAACCAGTGTCTGAGGACCATAACTCGGTCTTACAGATCTTTATTACTTGAACTATACGTACACTTGTGTAAGCATAGAGAAATATCGCAACAGGGAACGGTCTTGGGTTTACGTTACTTACTAAAATTATAACCCGAAGTGCTCTTGCTTTCACCAAAGCGCTCAATCGAACCTTTACAACTTAGTTTTCCCATTGAACCTAATTCCTACGAGCTCCAGTTAGTAATGTTGGGTTACTACCGTATCAGTCCTTATTGTTTGGGTTTTAAGTCCATTCCCCTAAACAGGCAGAACATCTGATCTCTGGGTATGCCCTTTGTCAAAGGGTCTATTATGTTATCCTTTGATTTTACATAATCAATGAAAATAATATTCATGGTGATCAGTTGCCTAACGGTCTTATGTCTCCGTCGAATATGACGAGATTTGTCGTTATATATAGAACTTTGTGTTTTTCCTAAAGTCGATTGGTTGTCGTAGTGGATCATTACAGAAGGTGCGAGTTTATACAAACAAGGGACATCCTCTAAGAAGTCATGAAGTCACTCAAGTTCTTCTCATTCTTTATCTAAAGTAATAAATTCCGACTTCATTATGGATCGGGCGATGCAAGTTTGCTTAGAGGATTTCTAGGACACATCTCCACCACCAATTGTAAGCATATACCCACTGGTAGACTTGGTGTTCTCTATATCAGATATCCAGTTTGCATCATTGTACCCCTCTAGTGCAGCTAGATATCTCGAATAATGTAACCCGTAAGTTAGCGTGTATTTTAGGTACCGTAGTACCCGATTCATCTCTTTCCAATGATCATTACTTAGATTACGGGTAAACCTAGCTAACTTGTTGATTGCATAAGCAATACCAGGTCGGGTGTAGTTTGTTATGTACATCAAACTACCAATCACATATGCATATCACTCCTGGCATACGGGCGCACCATAATTTTTATCAATCTTCTGATTCATATTCGGTGGTGACTATATCGGTGAAATGTCAAACATCTCAAACTTTCTCAACACATCCTCGATGTAGTGAGACTGAGATAAGACCAGTCCATCAGATGTCTTAGAGATCTTGATCCCTAAAATGACATATGCAATACCCATATCCTTCATGTCGAAACATTGTTTCAACAAATTCTTAGTTTTTAGGATCAAACTAGGACTGCTCCTTGTGATCAACATGTCATCTACGTAAAGGCATATCATGACGAACGAGTCAGCATTACTTTTATGTATACACATTTGTCACACTCATTAATGGAGAAACCATTCGATAGTAGAGTACTATCAAATTTTTCGTGTCATTATCTCGGGCCTGTTTCAGCCCGTATAGAGATTTTACTAGTCGACAGACTTTCTTCTCTTGCCCTAGAACCACATACCCCTTGGTTTGTTCCATATAAATATTTTCTTCCAAATCACCATTTAGGAAGGATGTCTTGACATCCATTTGATGTATCTCAAAGTCACGCAATGCTGCGATCGCAATGAATACTCGTATGGATGTCATTCTAGACACTGGGGAGTACGTGTTAAAATAGTCAAGGCATTCCTTCTGTGGATAACCCTTAACTACCAACATGGCCTTGTACTTGTCTATAGACCATCTGTTTTATACTTCCATTTGAGTATCCATTTACAACCCAACGGTTTGTTTCCCAGAAGAATATCAACCAACTCCTAAGTATGGTTGTGCAGGATGGAGTCTATTTCACTCTCAATAGCTTCTTTCTAGAGCGGTGATTCTGGAGTTGACAACGCTTCAGCAATTATCTGTGGTTCGTCATGAAACATATAAGCTATAAAGTCAGGACCGAAGGACTTATCCTTCCTGGCCCTTTTACTTCGTCTTGGTTCCATCTCTGGAGTCTCTAAGTTCTGATAATCTGGAATACTATGTTTCAGATATTCAACCACTTCGGAGTCTACTAGATCTGAACCATCTAGGTCCGGGCAGTCAATGACTCTTGGATCCTGAGAGATTTGTTCATAACTTCGTTTGCAAGAGGTTATGTCTCTTTATTTTCTAGGAAACGTATCCTCAAAGACTTTGGCATTCCTTGATTCCATGATATTACCTCCGTGGATATCTGGTACATCTGACTTATGCACTAAGAAGCGATAAGCACTACTGTTATTTGCATATCTGATGAAAATGCAATCTACAGTCTTAGGCCCAATCTTGACTTGCTTTTGGCTGAGGTACTTCAACCTTTGCCAAACAACCTCACACCTTCAAGTATTTATAGGTTGGTTTCTTTCCATTCCATAACTCATATAGAGTTTTGTCCTTATCCTTATGTGGGACTCTATTAAGAATCGTATTAGCAGTAAGGACAGATTTTCCCCACATGTTTGGGGAAGACCAAAATTGATGAGCAAGGCATTCATTATTTCATTCAATGTATGGTTCTTGCGTTCAGCGACACCGTTTGACTAAGGTGATTATGGAGCCGTCGTTTGGTGAACAATACCCGATTTGGCACAATATTCCTGAAATGGTGCTACGTATTCTCCCCCTCTATCTCTATGAATTGATTTAATCTGTGTGCTTTATTGGTTTTTAACTTATGCTTTGTAGCGTCTGAACGCTTCAAAAGCTTCATCCTTACTTTTCAACAAGTAAATGTAGCAATACCTTATGTTATCATCTATGAATGTCATCAAATCACATATATCTATGTGAATAAGTTCTAGAGGAGCGGTATCCCTTTCGACGGATCTAAAGGGAGTCTTAGTGAGTTTTGCCTCTACGCACACCGCACACTTACGTTGAGAGTTTACGTCGATAGATGGCAACAACTCTAACTTTACCAACCTTTGGATGGATTGGTAGTTTACACGTCCTAATATATGATGGCATAAATTAGAAAACTCAAGCAAGTAAGAAGAAACTTCAGTTTTATTGCTTGAAAGTATGATAGACATAGCGTTAACCTTGAAGCGGCCTTCACATACGAAGCCCCTTCCCACAAAGGTTCCAATCTTGGTGATTACAAATATATTGGACTCAAATACTAGCCTAAAACTAGCATTAACCAATACTGGATCTGAAATTAAATTCTTTCTAATCTCAGGGACATGCATCACCTCCTTCAGAGTGAGCTCCTTGCCATAAGTCATCTTCAGGACCACCTTTCCTACCCCCATCACGTCAAAGGAAGCGTTGTTACCCATGAACAACTTCTTGTTAGTAATTGGTGTATATGTGGAGAAGGTATCTCTATCGAAACAGATGTGATGGGTAGCACCCATGTCCATCCACCATTGCTTGGGATTCTCTACAAGGTTTGTTTCTAGCAACACCACAGATAACTCCTCAATCATGTCGTCAAGAAGCGTTTCCTCGACGACGTTAGCCTTTGCCTTGCCTTTGGCCTTCTGACGACAGTCTTTGATCATGTGACCAGTTTTGCCATAGTGGTGATAGTTTCCCTTGAACTTCACCATTATTTGGGTCTTGCCATCTTTCTGGGACTTGCGCTTCTTGCTTAGGTTCCCTTTGGCATCCACTAGATTTGCCTTGGCCTCAGCGGATTGGTTTCCCTTAGGCAAGGACTTCTTATTATCTTCCTGAATTTGGAATTTTCCATATCAATAGACTGAGGTTCCGGACCATCTCCTGTTTTATGAGGGTCTTCTGTGACACAAAGTGGCACTCCCATCAAGGCAAGGAAGAACAACATCTTCTGTTGCTATATTTTGAAATATACTCCCATGAATTTTTCTGGGCTTTCATGGTAAAACCCGACAGGTGGAGGAATTATGAAATTCATTTGAGTAGCAGGAAAGCCATTGTTTATTCCTTGGGTAGCAGTGGGGAAGGCAGAAGGATTGCCTTGTTGAGCAGCAGTAGCAGAGGGATATGCAAAGGTATTGCCTTGAGTAGCAGCAGCAGATTCAGAACAAAATTGTTCTTGTCCAGTCTCTTGTCTTAAAATTGTTACTTAAAATGAATACAACAAATGAAAAATAGTAAACACCTATTACAAGAACTAGGAAAATGAAGAACAAAGAATTACAACAAAATAATCTTAACAAACAACTTGAAACAAGAATGAACACTTGATCTGAATTATTGCTGAGTCGAGTGATGACACTCTGTCTTTAAGACATGATTGTCCCGTATATATCATTTTACGTTTGTTATGCAATAGTCTTTCAAGATAAAACAACTACTAATACTTAAGCAAATGATATTCAAGTGTTTCTCTTGAAGAACTTTTAGTATTTAAAGAAGCTAGAGAGGAAGAAGTATTTTAGAATTTCTGAATGCAAGTGTTTAACAATTGAGCCAAAGGCCTCGATTTATAATGTAAGATTTAGTATCTTCAAGTGTCAAGTAATGACATTGAATCACCCATGAAATGGCAATTAATTGTCCAAGTAATGACAGCCATTTATCAGCCAAGTAATGGTTGAATAATGCTGGAATGATTGTCATTGAGGGCAGCCCAAAGGTCTCCAAAATTAGATTTTTGGTTTCTGACTTTCTGCCTTCACCTCGGAGGCGCCGCGACCCTGATGGTGGTGGCGCCACAGCTATTACACCCCGTAGTTCCAGGACATGTGTATAAGAACGTACGTGAGAAAATACGACTTTAAGTTTGAAACGAATGAAAGATTACTTTTTCCTGCGAAAAATATTTCTAACCTCGTGAATGAAAAAGGTTTAATAATTGGAATTTGGTATTTGAGACTTATAGAGTTTATTAGAAATTTGGAGAGATAACATATTTTGGACCAATAGGAGGGTGACACATGTCACCCCCACATGGCCCATGTTGGGCGAGAATGGCATGGCCAAGTTGACTCAAGATATTTGTTCATCTCAATCTTGGCCACACATTTGTTTTAATCCTTACCCTTGGTTTCATTATATAACTACCTACTAGTGCAAGACTTCAACACTTAGAAAAATTTCAAGAAAAATTGTGCATTGAAGTGAGGCTCTCGGCCAAGGCTAGAAGAAAAAAAAAAGAAATTCTTCAAATGTTGTTGATAAATCCCCATACTCAAACCAAGGGTCCCTAGTAGTATAATAAGCATAAACAACCTCTTAAATCCCGGAAATACTACGTTAATCCGCTAGTCGTACCTTGAAACCCTAAGGTGTTCTTCATATTTTAAGTTGGTACTTGAAGATAAGTTGGTTATGAACTTCTAAGGGTTGCTTGAAGTGGATTGGAACGTAAATAAAAGGAGCTAAAGTTTTTAAGGATCGACTTTTAATCTTGAATTATATTTGGGCTTAGTGAGGTAATAATCAATGTCTTCCTAATGTAATTGAAGATTACATGTTATAGTAGTTGATAAATGAGCTTGTGATATAAGGAATAAAGATTTATAAGTGTTGGGGAATTTGGAGGGTGAATACCGAAATATGGCATGCTAGCTGTTAAACCCCTTAGTTCCAACACAAGAATAAGAGAACGTACGTAAGACGATAAGGATTAAATCGTGAAATGATAGAAGATGCGTTTTTCCTTAAAAGAAACCTCGGAACCCGTGAAGGAAAAGTGTTTAATAAAGAGAATTGAGTTCTCAAATTTGGGATTTGGACTTTTTGGAATATAATAGAATTATAGATTTTTTAAAATTGGTCACGTGGGGCGAACGGGAAAAATTTACGATTTTGTGGGGCCCACAATTTTTTTCGAGATTTTGGCCAATATGGATGTTTTTGGGAGATGAAAATATTTTGGACGAATAGGAGGGCGACACGTGTCACCCCATGTGGCCCATGTTGAGCGAAAATGTGTGGGACAAGTGGCAAGACAAGTGTCCCAAGATATTTGTTGGACAAGTGGCTTGTGGGACCCATACACACTTGTCCCCAATCTCAACCACACACTTGCTTTAATCCTAGACCTTGGTGGTTTTATATATACACACTAGTAGCAAGACTTCTTCAACACTTAGAATAATTTCCAAGACAAAATATACTCCCTCCCTCTTGTGAGCTCTCGGCCAAACACCCCCTTAGGCATAGAAAATGTGCAATTGTTATTGATAAAACCCCATACTTTAACCAAGTGTCCCTAGTAGTGTTCTAAGGATATCCCAACACAAAAATCCAGGAAATACTACGTTAATCCGTTAGTCGCAACGTGAAACTCTAAGGTGATCTTCATATCTTTTGATGAAGCTTGAAGAGAAGTTGTTTAGGAACTTATAAGGGTTGCTTGGAGTGGATTGTAACGTAAGGATTAGGAGCTAAAGTTGCTAAGGATCGACTTTTAGATCTTGGAATAATTTGGGCTTATTGAGGTAATAATCTTTGTCCTTCTAATGTAATTGGAGATTACATGTTATAGTAGTATATAATGAGTATGTGATACGTGGAAGGAAGATTGAAAAGATTTGGACCATATTAAGATGTTAAAACCGAAATTGGCATGATAGACATTAAAGTTGTTAAAACATTACCTATTACTTGTTGACATGAAGGAATATTATTGATAACAAGTTAATATAACTTATATAAAGATTGGAATATAAGTTGGAATTATAAAGAAGTAATGAAACAATTTTGGCATGCTAGCCGAAAACTGGACAGTTTTAATTGCAATAGTTGGCCAAGAACACCAACTAAAGGACTGGACTAATGGATTGTATTAATGGACTAATGGATTGTTTTTACATTGGACTATGGACTAGTTTTAATGGACAGTTTTGGTAGATTAAGGGGTTGAATTTTACACGTCCAGTTAGGTGTGTAATCCACTTTGGTTAACTGTTAGTTACACCTTAAATGTGGCTTGTTGGTTGATAAATACGGACATTGGAAAAGGTGGAAAAGTACGTAGAAACTCGGGAAGTGCTGCCCGATTTTCCGTAGAATTAGAGGGCTATTAATTGGTATAAGTCTTACAATAGTAAGTAAGACTTTGATAGAAGTACTATGGCGATTTTAGGTTGAAGTACTATGTGTAGCATGGTCTACTTGGCTTAAGGAATAGCCGATGAAGTTGAAGTACTTTGAGCGTTTTGCTACGTGTCGAAATGGTTAGTCATCGCGAGGTATATGGACTTCCTCTTCTATAAGACATGAGTATTTTTATGGTATACTTGCCTTGTTGTTAGGAGTATACATGACTTGATATTTGAGTATACTTGTCTTGTTGTTAGGAGTATGCATGACTTGATATTTGAGTATACTTGTCTTGTTGTTAGGAGTATACATGACTTGATATTTGAGTATACTTGCCTTGTTATTTGGAGTATACGTGACTTTCCTTCTTGAAGTACTTGCCTTGTAATTAAGAAGTATTCATGTTATAGATTTTAGGCTAAAATCATGTCTAGAATATTCCTAAGTTCTTACCAAGTCTTATGGGGGATGTTGATAAGAGTCGTTAGGAAGTAGTGGAGTCTAGTTGACCTTGCTAAGTTACTACACTAATGAAAAAGGGACCGAACAAGCCATTGCAGCATTAATGAAAATGTATCGCTAATCAATTATATTGAAATGAGTAGAATCTTCCATTTGCATAGAAACTAAGATTAGACAAAATTGTATTACATTTTCTAGATCATGGCTCAATGGACAAGATCGTTATAAACGTGTATAACCTACTCACGGCTCAATGAATATTTATTTTGAAAGTTATGAGATTTGATTTTTAATGTTATGAGGCTTGTTTTATTTAAATAATTATGAGACTTTATTTTCAAGTTATGGGACTTGATTTTAAAAAGGAGAAGTAACTTGATTTAAATGAATATGTTACTTGATTTTAAAAAGGAGAAGTAACTTGATTTAAAGGAATAGGTTACTTGATTTTAAAAAGGAGAAGTAACTTGATTTAAAGGGATAGGTTACTTGATTTTAAAAAAGCAGAAGTATGTAAAGGATTCTTTTATAAAGAATAGATGTACGTAGAACTTTTGGGTCCAACGCCCTAATATTTCATGAGACGATTCTTCTTATAAAGAATAAAGGTACATAGCTTCTTTGGATTTTAATCCTACGCGATATACGACACTTTGATTTTCTAAAAAGATGTTTTAGAAATAGTACATGATAACTAGTGCCTTGATTTTCCAAACCATGTTTTTAATTGATACTTGATATGATAAGTATCTTAAATTTCAAATGATGGTTTCAAAATAATGCTTATAATGGATGTTAATCCTTAATGAACTATGGGATTACGCCTTAATGATGATTGAAAAGGAAATATGTGATGGTACCTTAGTTTCGTAAGAATTGTTATAATGACTTTATGGGAAGTAGTTATAACGGTCCTTATGAAAAGTCTAAAATGGTTGATAAAAATGAACTTGGTTTCATTGTAGTACATGAAGGAAGTGACTAGAGTACAAAGAGTGTAGGTCGCTTGAGTTGATGAGTAAGTAACTTGATGTTGCAAGGCTAGTGCCTTGGGATTTTTATAAAGGAACCGGATGTGCGGTGGACGTACGTAGTACTTTGGCTTGTGTAAATGATAGTTATACTACTTTTGCCTTGATAGTACTTTGTCTTGATAAAATGGAAATTTAGTTTATAAAGTGAATGTACGGCTCACGTACATTGTTGTAATGGACTTTAATCCTTAGTGATGCAAGGTGTGATAGTACCTTGGTGTTATAAAATGAAAGACTTGTTAGTGTCTTGTTTGTTTTAGAAAGGAAGACATGGTGTTGTCTTGTTTGTTTTAAAAGGAAGGCATGGTATTGCCTTGGTTGTTCAAAAAGATGGTGCCTTCATTTTGTCTAAAGAGAGTCAAAACTTATCTTAACTTGCCTATGTTGTTTACGATAGCCGATTGCGCTTTTATTTTATGATTTATTGTGGGGTCAACCCCCTGACCATGTCGCGTTGTTCATATTCCGCGGGTTTGCTCCCCCCGATGCGAGGAGTACCTCATGCGAGTCCAAGGGGCTCATGCGGGAAGGGGTCCTATGCGAGGAATACCCACATGCGAGTCCAAGGGGCTCATGCGGGATGGGGCCCTATGTATTACACTCCGCGGGCTTGCTCCCCCCGATGCGAGGAGTACCTCATGTGGTCCACGCGACCTATGCGGACTAGAGAATCCAGGAACAGGAGTTGTCCCATGATACTATGGGTGAATGACCCTATTTTGATCATCGGCTTCCTATTTGCGAACCGGCGAAATTGACTTTTATTGCTCTCATTGTTTGTAAAGTTCAGTGTACTGTTGATGTGGTTATTATACTTGTCTGTTGCTTTATATTTGGAATGTGTGATATTATATCTTTGAAGGGCACATTCGACTCTTGGAGTTATTATAGTACAGTGATACGAGGTGCAGATGGCTTTTAGGTTATGTGACACGGTAGGATCTGGCATTTGATTTTCATACTTGCCCCTGTAATTCTTGTACACATCCATGATTTTAATACTGTACTTTATTTTCTGTTCCATACATAGTACTTGTTATACTGACCTCCTTCGGGGGGTTGCATTCATGTCCGCAGGTCTAGGTACTCGGTTGTGGATCCGCGAGCTTAGGATCCTTGTTCAGCATTTTGGATAGCTCCAATGTTCCGGAGTTTATCCTTATGGCTAGGTATATTCAAGGGTACGACGGGGCCTTGTCCCGTCACAGTTGTTGTCAAATTCTTAGAGGTATGTATTAAAAGAGTGGTTTACTTGAATGATTTAAAGAGAATAAATGATTTGATTTTGAAAGTATACGATACTTGATTTAAAGAGTATAAGTAACTTGATTTAAAGGTATAGGTTACTTGAGTTTGGAAAGTAGAAGTTACTTGGTTTCAAAGCCTAGAAATGAATTTCTAAAGGTGTAGTAACTTGATTTGAAAAATAGACATGCCTTGATACTACGGGTGTTAGTATCTTGTGGCTTTTATATGAAAAGGGTTCTTTTTAAAAGGAATAGAAGTACGTAGTACTTTGGGGTTAAATTTCCGGATTTTACATGATAGTGCCTTAAGTTTAATTAATGAGAGTTAAAGATTGCTAACTTGCATATGTTGTTCATGATAGCCGGCAGTGCTAGTGTTATATTATTCATTACGGGGTCAATCCCCGGGTCATTTTGCATTTTGCATTTCCGTGGATTTACTCCCCACGATGCGGTTATGGCGTATATGCTCATTGCGGGCCCACAGGGTCCATGCGGTGAAATAGTCCTATGCGGGTGAAATAGTCTCATGCGAGGAAACTTGCTTCATGCGGGTCCATAAGACCTATGCGGGTGAAATAGTCCCAGGAGTAGGATTGCATAATGATACTACGGGCGGGTGGCCGTAGTTTAATCATAAGCTTCCTATTTTTAAACGGAAAGGTTTACTCTTATTTACTCTCATTATTAGTAAGGCACATTGTACTCTTAATTTGGTTATCATACATGTCTCTAGCTTTATTTTAGACTATATGATTTCATTATAGTACTTTCAGTTTCATATACTTGGTACATGTTTTGTACTGACTCCCTTTCCTCGGGGGCTGCGTTCATGCCGCATGTAGAGGTAAACAGGTTGCTGATCTTCACTCTTATGATCACTGTTCATCTTTTGGGAGGCTCCATTACTCCGGAGGCTTACCTTTAGGTACGGATCCCTGTTGTTGTAGATTTATGTACATTCAGGGGTATGGTGGGGCCCTGTCCCATCATAGATAGGGTCCAAACTCTTAGAGGTCTGTAGTCATGTTTTGTGGGTTGGACTTGTACAAGATGTATCCCTTTGTTATGTATATATGCAGGAAGGTGGCTGTTATACCCCGTATTTCCAGAGTATGTACGTGAGGGCGTACGTATAAAAGTTTAAGCCTTAAGTTAGGCAAGGACCGAAAATATTTGTTCACAACTACCGAAAAGAATCGTTTTTCGACGAAACGTGTTACAAAACTTGCGAAGGGAAAATTACGGCTATGTCATTTATTATTTTTGCGGATTTTTCCGAGAGATGGAATATTTTGGACCAACGAGAGGGCGACACTTGTCACCCTCAAGTGGGCGGTCTTGATGGCCGATTGGTTGCACGTATTGTGCCATGTCTTGTGGCCTAATCCATGGGTCAATGTTTGTGAGGGAATTGTGGAGTAGGGATAGGGGGCACTTGGGCAAATCTTGGCCCTCCACTTGGCTTGATCATGGCCATTGGTTTCCCTATAAATATCCCCCTTCAAGACTTCTTCATCCACTCCACAAATCTCTAAGTCTTGAAATCCCGCTCCCTCCCTCTCTATGGTTTCGTCCAAGCCTTCCCCCCCTCCCCCTTTGAGAATGCCCTTGGCCGAGAGTACACCTCCCAGTGGTGTGGCCGAGACACACCCCCCCTTTTGCCTAGTTGTTCTCGTAAATACACCCCCCCTTGGTAGAAAATACTCTCCAAGTATCGTTACTATACCAAAATACCTTAGCCTTATACCTTGTAGTATTCCAAAGTTACCTCTATACGTAGAGCCCGGAAATACTACCTTATGTCCTTTTAGTCTCAAACTGAAACCTAAGGAAAATCTTCATAGCCGGTTGAAGTATTAAGTAGAAGTTGCGTAGAACTTCTAAGGGTTGTTTGGAGCGGGTTGGAGCGCCCAGAGTAGGAGCTAAACGTTGCTCAGGATCGACATTTAAACCTGGATAATTATGGGCTTATCGAGGTAAATATCTTGTCCCCCTATTGTAATTAGAGTTTACATACTGTTGAAGTATAAGAATTAAGTATAAGTTATATACAAGGAAGGTATATAAGAAGGGAATTGAACTGTACTTACATAGGGTGTATTTCTGATGACTTGTGAAGTTTGTGGGTAGGAAGTCTTGCCCAATTTTCCGTAGAATCTTGTATCTAGATTTATTCTACCGAGTAGTCTAGACATTGATGGACTTGTATAACCGTTATAGGTTGAAGTACTGCGAGTAGCGTATTCTACTCGAAGGATGGAAAAGGCTAGCAAGTTTACAGTACTTTGGAGTTATTTGCTAATAGTCGATAAATCGTCGCGAGGTATGTGATTCTTCCTATCCTCTTGAGCATGATATTTTAAAAGGAATATATTTAGTACGGTAGACGTACGTGTGTTAACTGAACGTAGTTTCTGGCAATGTCTTTTGACTTAAGCCTGAATAATAAGAATCTTGAAGTATTTCAAGAGAATTAAGAACCGTTTTTTAAAGAAGAGTAATACTTGGTTTTAAAAGCTTAAGAGTTATACTAGCTTTATGGGAAGTTAGGTATAACGACCTAAGAGAAATAAAAAGAATGGTTTATTGATTTTAGAAGTTAAGAGACTTGATCTTAAAAGATAAGAGACTTGACTTAATTGAATTAATATGAATTTTGTTAATAAGTGTGAAACCTCATTCGTGAGTGTCACGCCCATTTTCGACCGCGACTTTCTAAAAGCGAACCCATCTTAAATAGAAAAGTTAGAAAATAAATAAAAGAGCTAAATAGTTAAAAATGCTTAAAGTGCAAAAAGAATACCAAAATGTTTTAACAAGGTGCAAAATGCTAAGGGGTGAATTAGGACACCTAAATGCTGACTATGTTTAAGTCAACGTTTACTCCATTTTAATGGTCTGCTAAACTTAAGGAGATTCTGGGTAAGGGTTCTTTATTAATCTAGAGGGAAGGGGTTAGGCACCCTCTAAGATCCGCTAACTTGCGGTTGTCCTGCCAAACCTAGGGTAATTATTATGTTTAAAAATGCTTGTTTTGAAAATATAAAAGATGCTTCAAAATATTTTATAAAAAATGCATGTTGATAAAGTTTATAAGACTGACGCCAAAAAAATGTAAATAATGCGAATGTTATTTATGGACCAATTATATGTATTGCTAGCTAAATTGGTCTTGCTTAACCTGCGTATAATATTATATAAGAGGTGCTTAAGATGATCTTGAGAGTTTAGGAAAAAATCTGTTATGGGTTTAATAAGAAAAATGTTGGTTTTTATCATGCAAGTTAAATCATTTAGATTATTTTTTTGCAGAATTTAGACATGCCTAACAGTCCTAAAAGACAAATAAAGTAGAAGTGCATTTCTAAGTTTAAATTACCTTCCCACCTCGTATGTTTAAAGGCCAATCGCTAGAAGTTCTCCTATTAATTACAAAGTTAAATAATAAAATTACAATAAACAAATAAAGGCATAAAATGAGACAAGGAAGTTAAGAGAGTGAAGGGATTGGAGCGGATGACTCCGTCCTATTTGTTTTTCTAGGAATTTCTGAAGCGGGAATGTGAACGCGGATGAACATAGACGCGGGTTGCCATTTGAAGTAGCTCGTGATGAGTCTCGCCGGGAGACTCTTCATTTTTTTTTTGCTCCGATGCATGTCATGTAAAAGAAAGAAGGGAGATAAAGAGTTAGCGCATCCCAAAAATACCATGAGTCACGCAAATGCTAGAATAAATATCAACAATCCATATTAATTGAAGCAGTACAAAGTAAAGCTCATCATTACTTAATCCAGACATTGGACCTTGGCTATAAATAACGGGCAGAAATTTAAAGCGGGTCCGAGAAACAGGAATTTTCTTTTCAGATTTTTATAACGCAGGCAACGAGGAAGCAGGCCCAAAAATGCATATTCATCCAATAAGTAAGTAATCCACATTATCATAGAAGGCCCAACATACATTTACTGGAGCCGAATAGGAGCATGCTAAATTCATTCACAAACAGAGCGATATTCAGGACTGATATACATGGGTACTAGAAATATATGTTTATATAGGGCCCTGATATACACTAAGTGTATACCCAAGTCTATATGCAGCATATACCCTAGCATACATAGTTACATAGCGTTTCTTAAAGCAAATAATTAGACTAACACTGGACAGAATGAGCATATCTGGCTATGGCGAGAAGAATAAAGCAGTTGCATAAATATTGGACCAATGTCGCTATGTGGAGTAAACCCCGGCACAACAAGAAAGTATATCCAGATTAACTAAACTAGCAAATTCTATTTTTATGCTCTTATGCAAGATTCGAATATTGTATAAGCAGGCAACTCATGTGAACTCATAGATAACATGTTGTACATTCCAAAAATCTAGCTAGATGCCCTCAGATCCTTTTCTAATCACCAAGAGACATATGAGCAATTCATCACACCACATATTCAAGTTCACTGAACTCAGATATCCTTCCTAAAATAGTTAGTAAATAAATATTGATTGCTGGGGATGAACGCGTTACACAGAGACAAGCATATTTTGACTGTAACAGCAGCGTTTAAAAGCATTAGCATTATCCATAGAGCACATTACTCAAACAGATTGCAAAGTGTAAATCGCATAATAAAACTGAAAGGGAACGGGTTTACCTTCTCCGGACAGCGAACCGAGGCAGCGTATCAAGTCGTCGGCCCACTCGACGGATTTTGCGATGCGAATGAAAAGGCAAGGTTTGTTTTGCTGATTTCTTGGCTAGATTGGAAGGAGAATGGTTTCGAACTTCCTATCGTGCGATGCTAATGGTCTGGGTGCTGAGCCCTTAACTCCCGATGCCTGTCGGTTCTCCCCGATGTTCTGCTGCCCTCTGAGTTGTTGACTACTGCTAAGGGGGATGTCAAATCGATGTTGTGGGTCTCCTCTGAACCCTGCTGTTTGTTCGAATGTTGCTATTGGACTCCTCTAAGCCCTGCCCTACTATGCTCTGAATCGATGAACTCCCCCCTTCAATGTTCTCTTGCATGTGCTTATATAGCCATGGTTCGAGTTGTAATGTTGGTAAGTAATAAAGGCTGATTTTGGACGAGATTTGGGCTTGATTCGTAAGTGATTTTAGAACGATTTAGTATGCCTTCAGTTATGATAAGTTGCGATTTCGGAAGATTTGAGTTCGATTTGCCGGATTCTCAGGCGAGAATCATGGCAGGGAAGGTTTTATTTGGTTATGTCAGGTTTCCCGGCGAGATTCACGGATAGAAAAGGGGGGTGCATGCGGCGGGTGAGGTTTAGGGTTTCGTTTGTGAGGGAGACGATGAGGGGAAGGGCTGAAGTATAATTAGGCAAAGGGTTGCTGGGTTATTATCGTTGTGGGCCGCTGATAAGGGATAAGGGCGTGGGCCGGGGCGACGGGTTTGTGGGCGTGGGCTGCGGGTCGCGGATGGGGCTGGGCGAATTAAGGCTGTGGGTTGGGTATTAGTTTAGGTGTTAAGTATTAGGTATTTAATTAGGGGTAAATTATTAATAAATTGTGATTAAATTATCTAGGTGCTTTATTAACCTAATTGTTATAAAAATAAATGCGGGCGTACTACTTAATTAGTGCTTAATATTTTAGAATGCGGCGCTATTATTTATTTATTGTGCATTATTATTTAAAAGTAGTTATGAGATTGTTTTGCGTATTAATAAATGCGACTATGCTACCTGACGCGACGTCATTGCTAAATTATTTATTTTATGTATTTATTATTAATTATTAAGAGTTGTTTGACAGGACTTAAAATTAATTAATGCGGGCGCGAGACTCTAAGTGCTTAATACTCTACGTAAGACGCGGTGCCATTATTAAATTGCTTATTTATGCTTGTATTAATGTTTTATCGCTGCATTTTATTATAAAAAATCATAAAATTATTTTACAAAATTAGTCTAATTTTATAGCTAATGGCTGGACGGGAGGGTCAAAATTGGGTGTCAACAGTGAGTAATGAGTACTTGGTTTTTAAAAGGAATAATGTTTTACTGATTTCGGAAATCAGAATAAGTATCGAACAAACCACAGCAGCGCTAATAAAGGGAAATGTATTGACTAATAAAGTATTATGAAAACCAGTAGAAACCTCCATCTGCATAGAAGCTAAGATGAGACAAAATGATATTACATTTCCTAGATCATGGTTGCTTTAATAAGATTGTTATAAACAAGAATAACCTACTCACACATAAGGCATATGTTTCTCAAATCGTTTTAAAGGAGAATTATATCATTAAGTGATTAAAACTATGAACTACGAAACCTTTCGAAAATGAGAAACTTGAGCATTTGAAATTAGGCAAACTTGAACGTTTGGGAAATAATGTTGTTACTTGATTTTACAAAGGGAAGTGTTTTGGTTTACTTAAAAAGATAGTCACTCTATTTTTATACTACGGGTATGGTGTGACTTTTGTGAACGAAACAGATCTTTTAAAAGAGTTATTGTATGAAGTACTTTGGGGATAAAAACCCGAACTTGCTAACATAAAGTAGAGAGTATCTTGTGTGAATAACTTGATTGTGTTGGTTTGTGATAAGCCTTGTAATACTTTCTTGTTGATTTGATAAGTAAACATGTTAGGATGCTACGTGTGTTAGTATCTTGTGATGTTTGTGTAAAGGGGTTTCCCTTGTTGTGCTTATGTTGTTTAACGATAAGCTATTATGTTAGTATCACTCATCTCTTGACATGATTCCGGTTAAGTCGTCTCCGTCTGGGGTAGACTCAAAGTGTCTGTGTGACCTATGATTCGAGAATACCTCATGCGGTGCGTGTGACCTATGCGAGCTCACGAGTTCGAGGTTAGTGTGCGGGGTTATACCTCATGCGGTCTATGTGGCGTGCGGATGCGAGTCCAAGACGTTGGGAGTAGCTACCTCGATGCGGGAATACCTCATGCGGGCGTTGGAGTGGCATCGGAGTCGCGGGAAGTTCGGGACTAGACGCGCGCATTAGATCTGCGGCGAGTGGCGGCCGATCATGGCGGTTGCAGACAGATCTCATGATACAGTTTATGACCTTGTTGGTACTGTGGGTTTTAGTAGTCGGCTATGCCTTCGTACTTACCCCGTACGGTTTTATTATGACACAGGTGGGACCGGGTGTTCATGTGTATTCCTTGGTGCTTTTATATCATAGACTGCCGGCAGTGAGGACGGTATTCCACGGGCATGATTGATGTGGTGGCGTGAGACCCATAGTTGTACTTGAGTGATGACTTTGAGGCATGAGTCCACGACTTGACATATGCGCTTATTTATTGTGAATCGTAGTTTGGTTATCATACATGTCTCCCGCTTTATATAGACTACTATGATTTCATTTACGTATTTTGATTTCACATACTGTTACCTTGTCGACCTCCTCGAGTGCGTTCATGCCGCAGGTAAAGGTACACCAGTGTTGATCCTCCCTCTTAGGATCACAGTTCAGCGTTCTGGGGAGCTCCGTTTCTCCGGAGGCTTATCAGTGGTATAGTCCCCTATCGTTGTAGGTACTTACATTCAGGGGTATGGCGGGGCCCTGTCCCGCCATTGTTGTTATATCATTCTTAGAGGTCTGTAATCTGTTGTGGCGAGTTTGTAAAAGGGATGTATCGCTCGATTTAAGTTTTATATATATATACGCGAAGAACTTTTCGCAGAAAAGCTTTTACACTTCCTATTATTTCATATCCGGTTTTATGTTCCATTGATTACTCGATGTATGTCTACTTAGGTGCGGTAAGACACGATCACGGCAGGTTCGGAGTCGATGGCTTTATCGGCTAGCCTGGTTTTTATGTTACATTACTGCATGTCTATGAGCTTTATTTATATTTCGTTGGTTATCTCTGATGTATACCTGTAAGGGTGCCCAGGTAGGGCACCAGTCGCGGGCCCGGGATCGGGTTGTGACAAAAGTGGTATCAGAGCAGTTAGTCCTCGGAAGTGTCTACAGACCGTGTCTAGTAGAGTCTTGATTATCGGTGTGTTGTGCACCACACCTATAATCAGGAGGCTACAGGATATTTAGGATTGGTTTCCATTATTCTCATTTTGAGATCGTGCAGTAGAGTTGTGTTATTAGGTTGATCTCTCTCTGACATAATCTTGTGTATCAGTTATGCCTCCACGGAAGGCAACAGCAGCCCTGAAGGCCAAGGCAGCAGTAGGAGCTGCTGGTAGGACGCAGAGAGTCACTAGGGCTCGAGCCGCACTATATCCGAGTTGTAGCCCGATCAGCCAGTTCGATTCGCCGATAGTACCAGAGGGCTTAGAGCAGCTGTAGCTCCAGCGGTTTCGATACCGATCCTCGATCCCTCGGCCAGGCGAAGGATAGACTACGAGAAAGCTTGATTCGATTCTGGCGAGATAGTGGCGGCGGCAACAGACAAGAGCCGATAGCAAACCCTAGAGCAGACAGTTTGAGGGTTCGGGATTTTCTGGATTGCAATCCGCCAGAGTTCTATGGGTCGAGAGCTGAGGATGATCCTCAAGAGTTTATTAGGCAGATGCAGCGGGCTATGCGGGTGATTAAGGCCTTGGAGGCCGAGTCAGTTGTACTAGCTTCTTACCGGTTGCGCGATGTTGCAGTGAACTGGTTTGAGTCGTGGGAACTATCCAGAGGCGAGGGTGCTCCTCCAGCCATTTGGGACGAGTTCACGGAGGCCTTTCTAGATCACTTTTTGACTCCTTAGATGAGGAGAGCCCGGGTTGATATTCTGACATTGAGGCAGGGTGGCAGGACCATCAGAGAGTACAGCCTAGAGTTCGACTCATTGGCTAGGTATGCGCCCGCTATTGTGGCTGACATATCGGATAGAGTTCACCGCTACGTGATAGGGCTAGACCGCTACTTGGTTGATGTATGCATGGCAGTGGCTCTTCAGCCAGGTATGGATATTGTCAGGATCCAGGCATACACACAGGGAGTGGAACACGCATAGAAGTCGATCGAGATGAAGGCGATATAAGAGG
Organism: Przewalskia tangutica; assembly: GCA_029844215.1. NCBI lineage: Eukaryota > Viridiplantae > Streptophyta > Magnoliopsida > Solanales > Solanaceae > Przewalskia > Przewalskia tangutica. The sequence continues at coordinate 116,716,315 of CM056718.1, forward strand.
CGGGGCAGCGGGGTTTTGGGTAACTTTGAGGCAGACGGCCTCGGCGAGCTAGATGCGTCTCGGCCAACCTGAGTACTCCTCTCGGTCTTACGGAAGACGATTTGATCACCGGGTTATTCAGAGCGGTCAAGGCTCTAGGGCTTGGGTTTCAATGAGCGAAGTACTAGCCAGATGAGGCCACCTTTACCTCGATGTGGTCGATGCGGTAGATCACATCCTGGAGAGTGTCGTATTTCTTCGAGAGCATGTTTCTCTTGCGTCCAGCAGGGTCATTTGAAGAGGGATTGTCCGACCAGAGGCGGCACGGGTAGTATGGCTCAGCCTACAGGGTCAGTTGTCGGGTCATCATCTTTTGTGGTCATGCGCCCCGGAGGGCAGGGTGTTTACGGGCCAGCAGGCCGCGGCAGAGGTCCTAGTTCTAGCGGTCCTTTGAACCGCATATATGTCTTAGCCAGTCGACAGGATCAGGAGACTTCTCCGGATGTCGTCACAGGTATACTATTGATTTTATGCTGTGACGTTTATTCTTTGATAGATTCGGGTTCTACCTTGTCCTATATATCTCCTCTTAGTGCTGGTAGAATAGGAATAGAACCGGTGTCGATAGAACCTTTTGAGGTAGCTACGCCAGTGGGTGATTTGGTGGTAGCTGAGCGGGTATATAAGAATTGCCCAGTGATTATACACAGTCGTCAGACCCTAGCAGACTTGATAGAGCTGGATATGATAGATTTTGATGTCATTATGGGTATGGACTAGTTGGCTTCTTGTTATGCCAATGTTGATTGTAGAGACAGATTGGTTCGATTCCAGTTTCCCGGTGAGCCGGTTATTGAGTGGAAAGGGGATACTACGTCGCTGAGGGGTAGGTTTATTTCTTACCTCAAGGCTAGGAAGATGGTTCAGAAAGGATATATTTATCATCTTATTCGGGTGTTCGATACAGAGGTTGAGGTGCCAGTTCTTCAGTCATTTCCGGTGGTTAGAGAATTTCTGAATGTTTTTCCAGATGATCTCCCAGGTATTCCTCCAGAGCAGGAGATAGAGTTCTGTATTGATGTTCTGTCAGATACTCGACCTATATCTATTCCTCCGTACAGAATGGCACCGGCTGAGTTGAAAGAGTTGAAGGACCAGCTGAAAGACTTGTTGGAGAAAGTCTTTATTAAGCCTAGTACTTCACATTGGGGAGCGCCGGTATTATTTGTGAAAAAGAAGGATGGGATGCTGCGTATGTGTATTGACTACAGGCAGCTGAACAAGGTAACCATCAAGAATAGGTACCCCCTCCCCAGGATTGATTATTTGTTTGATCAGTTGCAGGGTGCGAAGTGTTTTTCCAAGATAGATCTGCGATCAGGGTATCATCAGGTGCGAGTTAGAGAGGCAGATATCCCGAAGACTACATTCAGGACCCGGTACGGGCATTATGAGTTCAGGGTGATGTCGTTCGGATTGACTAATGCTCCAGCGGTATTTATGGATTTGATGAACCGGGTGTTCAAGCCATTTCTGGATACGTTTGTTACAGTATTCATTGATGACATCCTAGTTTACTCTCGCACGGAGCAGGAGCATGCGGATCATTTGAGGACGGTACTTAGAGTCCTCCAGAGCCGGCAGTTGTATGCCAAGTTCTCTAAGTGTGAGTTCTGGTTGGCCTCAGTGGCATTCTTGGGGCACATTGTCGGGGCCGATGGTATTCGGGTTGATACGGCGAAGATTGAGGTGGTGAAAACTTGGCCTAGACCTACTACGCCGACTGAGGTGTGCAGCTTCTTAGGGCTTGCGGGTTATTACCGGAGATTTGTGGAAAAGTTCGCTTCGATCTTAGCGCCTTTGACTAGACTGACTCAGAAAGCGGCTAAGTTCTAGTGGACGGATGCTTGCGAGAAGGGCTTCCAGTTATTAAAGGAGAAGTTGATGACAACTCCAGTTCTTACTCTTCCCGAGGGATTAGAGGGTTATGTGTTTTATTGTGATGTTTCGGGTGTCGGACTTGGTTACGTGTTGATGCAGCATGGTAAGGTTATAGCTTACGCGTCCCGACAGCTCAGGAAGCATGAGAGGAACTACCCTACTCATGATTTGGAGTTAGCGGCAGTGATACATGCTTTGAAGATTTGGAGGCATTACTTATATGGGGTTAATGTGGATATTTTTACAGACCACAAGAGCCTCCAGTATATCTTCAGGCAGAGGGAGCTGAACTTGCGGCAGAGACGGTGGTTAGAGTTGCTGAAGGATTATGATGTTGATATCCTATACCACCCGGGAAAAGTCAACGTGGTTGCAGATGCTCTTAGTCGTAGATCTATGGGTAGTCTGTCAGACGTGCAGCAAGATAGAAGGGACATGGTTCGTGAGATTCATCAGTTAGTGAGCCTTGGGGTTCGGTTGGTTAATTCTGATGATAGTATAGTTCGGGTTCGAGAGGTTGTCGAGTCTTCCATCATTGATGAGGTGAAGAGGCGACATTATGAGGATCCAGTTCTGGTACGGTATCGAGATACGGCTCTTCGAGAGGAGAAGAGTTCATTTGGTAGCACCGATGGGGTGCTAAGTGCGAGATAGATTGTGTGTACCCGATGTTGCAGGACTTCGTCAGCAGGTTCTAGGGGAGGCACACAGTGCTCGTTATTCGGTTCATCCGGGGTCGACTAAGATGTACCATGACTTCAGAGGTGTGTATTGGTGGGATGGCCTGAAGAGGGATGTAGCAGAGTTCGTTGCTCAGTGTCCGAATTGTCAGCAGGTCAAGGTTGAGCACCAGAAGCCTGGTGGGCTATTACAGACGATTGAGATTCCGACATGGAAGTGGGAGATGATCAACATGGATTTTGTTACAGGGTTACCTCGTACTCAGAGGAAGTGTGATTCCATCTGGGTTATAGTAGACAGGCTGCCGAAATCAGCCCATTTTCTTCCAGTCATGTATACTTATTCGGCTGAGGATTATGCTAGACTGTATATCCGGGAGATTGTGAGACTGCACGGAGTTCCTACATCTATTATATCAGACATAGGGGTCCAGTTTACGGCTAACTTTTGGAGGTCTTTCCAGAAGGGGTTAGGTACGCATGTGAGTCTCAGTACTGCATTCCACCCTCAGACCGACGGACAGGAAGAGCGTACTATCCAGACACTTGAGGATATGTTGAGGGCCTGTATTATTGACTTCAGGGGTAGCTGGGAGGATCATTTGCCTCTTGTTGAGTTGCGTATAATAACAGCTACCATTCCAGTATTCAGATGACGCCTTATGAGGCCTTATATGGAAGGAAGTGTAGGTCGCCGATCGGTTGGTTCGATGTTGGCGAGGTTCAGTTATTTGGCCCAGACTTGATTCAGCAGGCTATGGATAAGGTAAAGCTTATCCATGAGAGGTTATTAGCAGCTCAGAGTCGACAGAAGTCGTATGCAGATAATCGACGTCGACACTTGAAGTTTCAGCTTGACAATTGGGTGTTCTTGAAGGTATCACCCATGAAGGGTGTGATGAGGTTCGGAAAGAAGGGGAAACTTAGCCCGAGGTACATTGGGCCATACCAGATTATTCGTAGAGTAGGAAAGGTTGCCTATGAGTTAGATCTACCATATGATCTAGAGGCAGTGCATCCAGTCTTCCATGTTTCTATGTCACGGAAGTGTATCGGAGATCCATCCAGAGTTTTCCCGGTTAGTGATGTCCAGGTGACAGAGGGGTTATCATATGAGGAGAATCCTATAGCAATACTTGATCGCCAGGTCAGACGATTACGGACTAAGAAAGTGGCTTCCGTCAAGGTCTTGAATAGAGAGGAGATGACTTGGGAAGCAGATGAGGACATGATGAAGAAGTATCCTCACTTGTTCCCTACACCTACAGGTAATTCATTCTCCCTACTTGTCGATTTTGATTGACGTATATACATAAGTGTTATTGTGGTCATGTGTGGCATATTTGATTGTGTGGGGTATGTAAATGGGACTATGCCGATATCGGTTTAGATTGAACTTAGTAAGAACATTCGGGATGAATGTTTCTAAGGGGGGAATAATGTTACACCCCGTAGTTCCAGGACATTTGTATAAGGACGTACGTGAGAAAATACGACTTTAAGTTTGAAACGAAAGAAAGATTACTTTTTCCTGCGAAAAATATTTCTTACCTAGTGAATGAAAAAGGTTTAATAATTGGAATTTGGTTCTCAAATTTGGTATTTGAGACTTATAGAGTTTATTAGAAATTTGGAGAGATAAAATATTTTGGACCAATATGAGGGTGACACGTGTCAACCCCCCACATGGCCCATGTTGGGCGAGAATGGCATGGCCAAGTTGACTCAAGATATTTGTTCATCTCAATCTTGGCCACACATTTGTTTTAATCCTCACCCTTGGTTTCATTATATAACTACCTACTAGTGCAAGACGTCAACACTTAGAAAAATTTCAAGAAAACTTGTGCATTTAAGTGAGGCTCTCGGCCAAGGCTAGAAGAAAAAAAGAGAAATTCTTCAAATGTTGTTGATAAATCCCCATACTCAAACCAAGGATCCCTAGTAGTATACTAAGCATAAAAAACCTCTTAAATCCCGGAAATACTACGTTAATCCGCTAGTCGCACCTTGAAACCCTAAGGTGTTCTTCATATTTTGAGTTGGTACTTGAAGAGAAGTTGGTTATGAAATTCTAAGGGTTGATTGGAGTGGATTGGAATGTAAAGAAAAAGGAGCTAAAGTTGATAAGAATCGACTTTTAATCTTGGATTATATTTGGGCTTAGTGAGGTAATGATCCTTGTCTTCCTAATGTAACTGAAGATTACATGTTATAGTAGTTGATAAATGAGCTTGTGATGTAAGGAATAAAGATTTATAAGTGTTGGGGAATTTGAAGGGTGAATACCGAAATATGGCATGCTAGTCATTGACGTTGTTAATCAATTTGGTTGTTAGTTATAATCGTCACATGTTATACAAGAAAGGGAATTTAGTTGTTATAATTGTTATGACGTATTAACATGTTGGAGTAACGACTTGGATTAAAGAATTGAAAAAGGACTATATGTTGTATTGTTGTTTGGTTGGTTGTGCCTTAAATGTGGCGTATTGATTATTGATTTCGGGCCTTGAAAAATGTAGAAAAGTACGTAGAAATAGGGGAATTGCTGTCCAATTTTCCGTAGAATAAGAGACCTTATACTTAGTATTATTCTACCTTAGAAAGCTAGAAGTTGATAGACGTATTATGGTTATTATAAGTTGACATTCTACGTGCGGCGTATTCAACTTAGCGGGTGGATTAAGCCGAAGAGGTATGTGGAACTTTCCCTATCTTCTTGAGAATGATTCTTAGAAATGTATAGTACGGTTGACGTACATGTCTTAAATGAATTCGGTTTCATTTTGGTACCATTGATTTGATTTAAAAGGGTACAAGTTTAGTTGAGTTGGAAAGTCAAACTAACTTGGTTTTTAAAGGATGTAAATGCCTTAGTTTTTCTAAAAACATAAAGTGTTATAATGGCTTTATGGGAAGTTAGTTATAACGACTTTATGGGAATTAAAAGAGTGGTTTACTTGAATGATTTAAAAGAGAATAAATAATTTGATTTTGAAAGTATACGATACTTGATTTAAAGAGTATAAGTAACTTGATTTAAAGGTATAGGTTACTTGAGTTTGGAAAGTACAACCATTACTTACTCTATCCAGACCTCATCCGTATAATTCTCTTAAGCTTACTACGCAGCTTAATCTATTAACATGACATTCCGTTAGGTTCCTTAACATGGCTTCTTAAGGGTTCACTACCCTATCAGACAGCTCATCATTTCCCAATTACCTTAAATAAAACATAAGACCTTGGCGAAAATTCATTAACTATTTCATACCTTCCCGGTATCTAGTTAGTCTTTACCAATTCCTGGTAATCTAAAATCATTCTAGGCAACACGCGTCTGACACTCGTACATAACTCCGTATAGATGTATATCACCATACCAACTATACTACAATCATTACCAACCTGGATACGCAATCCACATAGTCCTTCGGGTCACCGCTTTCTCAGAATGCAATCAACATAACTCGTTGGGAGGAACGACCTAACAACACACTCTATCGCACGATCTCGAGTGAGAAGAATGGAAATCAATCCTAAATGTCCTGCAGACCTCCACGATTATAGATGTGGTGCACAACACACCGATAATCAAGACTACTAGACACGATGCAGTAGACACTTTCCGAGGACTAACTGCTCTGATACCACTTTTGTCACGACCCGACCCCGGGACCGCGACTGGTGCCCTACCTGGGCACCCTTACAGGTAAACATCAGAGAAAATCAGCGGAACATACACGAAACTTAAAAATAAAACATCGTAAGTAAAACAACAGGTTAGCCGATAGGGCTACCTTCCTGAACATATATAAAAACAACCGAAGCAGTTGCCTCCTTTCTTTTTACAAACTGACCCACAATATGTGACTACAGACCTCTAAGAGTTTTAACAACCACTGTGGCGGGACAGGGCCCCGCCATACCCCTGAATGAACATAAACGTGACAACTCCGGAACACTGGAGCCATCTCAACTTGCTGAACCGGGATCCTAAGCTCGCGGATCCACAACTGTGTACCTAAACCTGCGGGCATGAACGCAGCCCCGAAGAAGTCGATAACAGTGCGAATGTGGAACAGAATATAACGTACAGTAAACAAATCATAACTGTACAAAAGAATGACAAGGACAAGTATAAAAATACATACCAGATCCTGCCGTGTCATTACCACTTATGAACTTAATCGTACCTTATTATCCTTTCCATTCCCAATAAAAGTTATAGTCACATTCTTACGTACATTATTAGAAAAAGAATCATTAAGTTCATTACCATATAACTTACTTATCTTTCATAACATAGTCCGCCCACTACGGAGGACACATATACTACCGGCCCAAACTGGGACGCGATCAAGTCACACTAATATCAAAGCATGCCCGTGGAATCCCCCATCACTGTCGACAGCTATTAGTGTAAAATATAACCATGTGACGCGCCCGTGGCATCCCACCTCACTGTCGGCGTACACATACACAATACATATATATATATCCGGCCCGTGGAATCCCACATCACTGCCGACAGTCCAGGGTATAATAATACACCAATAGCATACATGAACACCAAGTCCCACCGGTGGTATAGCGTCTTGGGTCTACCCTCACTTATACTCTTACCCCGGAGGTGGTAAAGCGGTGGTATAGCATCTTGGGGTCTACCCTCACTTATACTCTTACCACGGAGAAGGTGGTATAACGTCTTGGGGCTTGCCTCATTTATACTCTTACCCTATCTCGACCAGGTCAAACAACACATAAAGCAGGTGGTACAGCGTCTTGGGGGTTTACCCCTCACTTATACTCTTACCCTGGAGGAGGTGGTATAACGTCTTGGGGCTTGCCCCTCATTTATACTCTTACCCTATCTCGACCGACCATCAAACAAGACATAAGCACTACCATGTCTTTTATAAAATCCGGGAATTTAACCCAAGTGCTACAAATAACGGAAGCATACCCGTGGAATCCCACATCACTGTCGGTACGTCCAAGTAACTTATAACAAAACAGCCGGCCCTCCAACCGAGAGTCGCGACATCGTAATAAAACATAATACTTGCACTCAAAGGCTATCACCAGCACACATAGGCTAATTCTCAATTAACAAGCCAAAGTACTTATCAGGGCACAAATAGAATAATTCTCATTTAACAAGCCAAAGTACTTATCGGGGCACAAATAGAATAATTCTCATTTAACAAGCCAAAGTACTTATCGGGGCACAAATAGAATAATTCTCATTTAACAAGCCAAAGTACTTATCGGGGCACAAATAGAATAATTCTCATTTAACAAGCCAAAGTACTTATCGGGGCACAAATAGAATAATTCTCATTTAACAAGCCAAAGTACTTATCCGGGCACAAATAGAATAATTCTCATTTAACAAGCCAAAGTACTTATCGGGGCACAAATAGAATAATTCTCATTTAACAAGCCAAAGTACTTATCGGGGCACAAATAGAATAATTCTCATTTAACAAGCCAAAGTACTAATCAAGGCATCACATAGAATTATTCTCAATTAAACAGCAAAGTACTACGTCGCATTCTTTCAAAAGACTCTTTCCAAATAAAACTTCCCGATACTAACAACCGTAGTATCAAGTCCTATTCACCTTTCAAGACACGTCACAATACCTTTTTAGAAAATACAATTACCGGCTTCTAAATCAAGTGACTTCCTTATTTAAAACCTTAAGCAATTGGTACCTTTAAAACAATTTGTCCTTCCTTAACACAAGTTATTTCTTTGCTTACTCTATTAGAGAAAACCATTCTCTTAACCTTCCATAAAGCCGTTATAACCGACTTCCCATAAAGCCGTTATAACCCTTTATGGTTTAGACCAACACGTTCATTTTATAACCAAGAGACTTCTACTTTTTGAAACCAAATATTAAATACTTTCAAATAAATTCTCATAACTTTCAAAAATACAAATAGTCTCTTAACCCTTAGAAAACAAGTGATTCCTTTTATTATAAAACCTTAGGCAATTAATGCCTTAAAACAAGTGGCCTTTTCACTAAAATCAAATCACTTATCTTTCCATAAAGCAAATATAACTAACTTCCCATAAAGCCGTTATATTCACTTTATACCTTAGCCCAAAACAATTTCCTATCCAAGGACTTGACGTTTAAAACGGAACAAGTATCACATACTTTAAAACTCTTCAAGTCCCTTAACTTTAATAACACTTAAGACATCCTTTATACTTTCAAAGAAGTGAGTTAATCTCCCAACTCACCCGACTTGGCTATTCACAAACTAGTAAAGGATATCAAGGTGTTGTACGTCTGCGTACTACATCGTGCAACTAGTCATGCTCAAAGATAGGAAAAGTTCTACATAGAGTAGATCACACAACTACCTCTTAACTTCTAAGAGTAACAGGAAACATGAAATGATACCACCGGTATATTCCATACATAGAATCATGCCAAAGGAAGGAAGAGGTTCACATACCTGACGATTGTCGACAAATAGCAAAATGCTCCAAAGTACTCCAACCTTGATAGCTATTCCACTCTCCAAGTAGGATACGCTATACTTAGTACTTCAACCTATAATGGTCACAATATGTCCATTAACCTTTCACTTCTAACGTAGAATATTTTAGGTGCTAAGTCGCTAAATTCTACGGAAAATCGGACAGCACCTCCTTTGTTTCTACTCACTTTGCCACCTTTTTCAAGGCCGAATACAATAACCAAACAGCCCCAATTGGCTCACAACAATATAGAAGGTATTCCAATACAATGAATAACTAAAATTGCCAATTGGCTCACAATTTAGAAAGTAGTCCAATACAAATGAATAACAAACTAAAAGTCCAAATTCGGCCACCTTGAGTTCAACCATACCAATTCTTATCAAATTTCCATTTCAACCCAAATTGGTAGCATAACATGATATCAAGTCTATTTTTATTTTAACAATCCATAATCTCTAAGTAGGTAACATGCGACGATTTCTAATAAACGACCAATTAGTAATCCAATTTTCAAGTGGCTTATATAACATTTCGAATTTAGCTACAAGCACTCCATAATACTTATAAACTTCTACATATCAACTTCATGCTATCAACATGTAAAGCTAACAACACAAAATAAATAAATAACCTAACATCTTAAAGGACAAGATTATACCTTAACGATTCTCAATCCAATCTTCAAATCCAAGTCGTTCTTAGCAACTTAGAGACTCTCCAAGATACTTCAATCCGATACTTGAGACCCTTAGAACCACACCAACAACTTTCCTTCAACTTACAATCCAAAACCTAGAAAGCCACTAGGTTTTCACTTTGCGACTAATACGAAACTCTCTTTTTCCGGATTTTTCTATTGAGATACACTTACATAACACTCATGAACCTTGGTTTAAAATGGGATCTAAAAGAACAAGGAACAAAGATTTTTCTTATTTCTTGTTGGTGGCCAGAGCTCACTAGTTTGCTCATCCAATTTCTTGCAAATTTTGGCTAAGTGTGGGACTAGTTTCACTACTAGTATACATATATAACATAATGGAGGGTTAAGATAGGAACAATTGGGTGGTTTGGATGATCTCTCATTAAATATCAAGCCTTGTGGGCCCTTGACCAAGTCAACATTCTCATGCTACACAAGTTGCAAGACTTGTCTTGCAACAAAGGTCCAATGACTCCCTTGCCCTTGCACATTTCGACCAAGGCATCACATAAGGGGGGGTGACACGTGTCGCCCTCCCGTTCGTCATAGCAATACGTTTTCCGACAATTTCATAATTCCGATAAAATTTTACAAGTCTCATATCTTGATACCTCTGAGTTCTTACGTACGTTCTTAAAACATGTCCTGTAATTACGGGGTGTAACAGAAATAGTCCCAGGAGTAAGATTGCATAATGATACTACGGGCGGGTGGCCTAGTTTGATCATAAGCTTCCTATTTTTAAACAGAAAGGTTTACTCTTATTTACTCTCATTATTAGTAAGGCACGGTGTACTGTTAATTTGGTTATCATACATGTCTCCAGCTTTATTTTAGACTATATGATTTCATTACAGTACTTTTAGTTTCATATACTTGGTACATGTTTTGTACTGACCCCCTTTCCTCGGGGGCTGTGTTCATGCCGCAGGTAGAGGTAAACAGGTTGCTGATCCTCACTCTTAGGATCATTATTCAGCTTTTGGGAGGCTTCATTACTCCGGAGGCTTACCTTTTGGTACGGATCCCTGTTGTTGTAGATTTATGTACATTCAGGGGTATGGCGGGGTCCTGTCCCGTCATAGATAGGGTCCAAACTCTTAGAGGTTTGTAGTCATGTTTTGTGGGTTGGACTTGTACAAGATGTATCCCTTTTTTATGTATATATGCAGGAAGGTGACCTTATTGGATAGCCTGGTTTTTATTTCACATTACTGCATGTCTATGAGCTTTATTTATATTCCGTTGGTTATCTCTGATGTATACCTGTAAGGGTGCCCAGGTAGGGCACCAGTCGCGGGCCCGGGATCGGATCGTGACAGTGGCGCTCCCTGGCTCCGCGGTGGCGTCGCGACCCTTCTCGGCTCTGCGGACCTTTCCGACCCGTTCCAGTCTTTACACTATGCACACTTCTTCATTCATTTACCAATGTGGAACACTCGTTATTTGGTCAACGACTGTCCATCATTCTATGTCTCAAACATTTAACTTACGTATCAATATCTCTTTAACTAAGGAAATTTACAATCTTTGGTACAACGTGTGCACGTGTGTGAAAATTATGTTTTCGACGTGTGGGGCCCCAATTATTCGAGTCATAAATAATGGAATAAAGTTTATTCCACATTAATAAATTTCCAATAATTATACAAAATTATAGCATGACTATTAATTGAAAAAAATGCCCATAACTCATATTAGACCATTACTATCCAACCCCCTTTTTCTGGGACATTTGGACGCGATAGAGGACGCAAACACCTTAGTGTCTAGTTATGAAGCTCCAGCTTTAATTCATTGCCAATTTTGTCACCTTTATCCACTTTCACCATTTCAAATTGCATCATCCACTCATTACAATGTCTCAACTATTTTCTCCTTACTTGTGCGGCATACTTGTCTTCGATGCTATCTTAGTCATGTCATTAAGCATGTTATTAGCTTAAATTAAATACGAAAATTGTATACGCTTTACTCGATTAACAATGAAAATGAAGGCTAAAAGTGCTGAATATTTAGAAGCGAAGAGGTATTCCCTTCATTTCATATCATAATAGTTGAAAAAGTAAGTCAACGATAAGTATTAAATGACACATTCTAAAAGGCTAGTAATAGTTTTTTTTTTTTTTGTAAAACCATTTTCAGGAAAGGTTGTTTTATCTCTTTTCTTTCATTTAAAAATTATATATTTTCTAAACCAATACTTTTTCTTAATTTCCATATGGAATCTGATTTCACGTGGTTATGATCTCTTTACAAAGAAAAAAGAAGAAATATTATATATTTTAACTTTTTACATCCAACAAATTTTAAGTATTAATATCGACTAACATTCTTAGATAGTTGTGAAAAATATATAATAATAATAATAATAATAATAATAATAATAATAATAATAATAATAATAATAATGGTAAAATGAACAAGTTCGAAAGTTCGATTATGTAGTAGTTCAATCTGTTGAAGAAGATGATCTTGAAGAAAATGATCACTGATATACATCGTGTATACAGTACAGGCAGTAGTATGAATTCAGAGAAAATGAAAAAGAGAGGAAGAAGATGAAATGTTAACTTCTGAATTTTTATTCATTCAATTATGTGTATACAAATAGAGGCTCATTCTTTAACAACTTCTTCTAACTACCTTTAACTACTCTAACTAACTAACTACATTTTTAACTACTTCCCTAACTTTTTTATTCTTTATACTTTTAGTTGTATTAACTTCCTTCAACACAATCATAAATACTAATTTAGAAGATTTACAAGTTTCTCCTTAGCAGAAACGGATCTGCAACAATCTCGTGTAATCCTCACGAAGCGAATGAATCCCCTTTGTCCGCCTCTTTATCCACAACTTAGATATCCCTTTTGATGCAGAGATAGATTTTGTGTGTAAACTATGATCGTTTCTATATGATGGATAATTTTTTTTTAAACACTCATAATGGTATTTATATAGGTCAATTCTAGAATTTAACCTGGATGAAATTTAATGAGCTTGTGGGTCATCTAACACCTCTTATGATGGACCCGATCTAATAATATTTTTCAATAGATTACATCTGACTAATAGATGAAAGCTAAAATCTATTTTAAAACGTAAACGCTCAATATTACGTCCTCTAGTTCAAATGATGTATATTTAATAATATAATACTTAATAAATTTGAAGTTGGATTACAACTCAATTATAAATAAGTTACTGAATCTATTTTGATTACACCTCAATTTTAAATGGATTACTGAATCTATTGTAAGATTTTATTTTACTCATAAATTAATTACTGAAATTTATTACTCTATTTGTTTCAAAATATTTGTCTTGCTTCCTTTGTAATATGTTTTAAGAAGAATGTATCTTTCTTTTTTTGGTACATTCTATATATCTTTAATTAATAATCATAAGATTCAAAAGTCATTTTTATTTTCTTAAACTCTGTGTCAAGTCAAAACTAAACAAATATTTTAATGTAACAAGAAAGTAAATTGTGATATCAGTTTTTATAAATAAATGTATATACATTTTATCGTCGTATTTTACTATTTTAGGTCTTTATTAACACATTTTATCTTTAAACTCTTAAGCAAAATTTAATATCCAAGAAGTTACAACTCGAATAAAATTAGAGTTAATATGTCAAATTTTCCCTAAACTATTCGCGTTTTATTAGTTTAATACATAAATTTTATTACCCTCTGAAACTACAATATTTTCTATCTAAAAATCTAATGCAATGTCAAGTGGTATCACTCTCTTGAAAACATGTAAAAAAAGCATATGTATGTGGCATTTACATTCATTTTTTTATTTCTTCTAGTAGACTCAGTTAAAAACATAACCTATAACATTTATTTTAAGTATGTTTTGTTATTCAAAATTTTCAATTAGGTTTATTACTATTGACTAAATTTTATTCTAATTTGCAATTAAAATTGTTGTTATTGATTAATTTTTTCTATTTTACTGTTATTTTAGAAATATGAATTTTCAACTGAATTTAGTGTTAGAAAATATATTTTACTGTTCAGTCGTGATCTTTAACTATACTTTTTTCTGATTATTTATTTTATGATTATCGTTATAATTGGTTACCCGAAAATATAGAATTTGAACAAAAAATGAAGAAGAAAGAAAAAAGAAAAATAACAAATAAGAAATAAAAATTAATATAAAATTTCACATGAATGCTATTAGCCACTCTCCATGCCACTTGGTTCTGTACAGGTTTTTAGATAGGAATGTCATTATTCAGTGCCTAACAACACCTCATAATTTAAGTATGAAATTAATAGAACATGAATAGTTTAGGGACTTTTTGAGGTATATATATATACAGCTAAATACTCTGATAATCACAATGTGTGATGATATTACAAATTAGGGTGCTAATAAAATGAAAATATAAAATAAGAAAGAAAGTGAAGCCCCTTCTTCTTTTAATACTTGTGACAAATCCTAAAATCTATTGTTCTGAATTAATTTGATTCTTTTCCTTGTCTTCTTCCTCCAACCTGTTCAAGAGTTATTTGTTGGATCTTTGATGTAGTTGAATCTTATCTTTTTTTTTCTGTTTTGGCACTCTCATTGATAGTTGTCTTAGAACAACCTCTTCACACACTTTACCATTCAAACTATGTTTTCTTCCACGAGTCTTTTTTGTATTGAATCCTCTCCTTTGTTGCCTAGGTGAAATATCTCTTTCCCTAGCCACTCTAGCATTCATCTAATACTTCATTCTCATCTTCTTCATCAAATATGTCAATGCCTAAATCACCATCAAAAGCTTCCAATGGATCTTCCACTAAAGCTCCTGGCTCATGCCTCTTAGCTAGTATTCCAATAGCCTTCCTTTTAGTAAGTAGAAAGTTTCCATATTGTGTGTCACTAAAGCATGAAGAACATTAGTAGGGGTTAATTGAATATTCGAAACACTTACATTCAAAGATGCAACTAGTTTGGAATTTGGGAATGTTTATATTATGTTTATGATTAAAAGAGTGAATTATGTGTTGACAACAACAAATATGATTATTGTTTCATTGGCTCATGCAAAAACGCCGACGGGGCAGTGATGGATATATGGAAAGAGTGTATTTAGTAAAATTCGGCGTATTCCACCACCATTTGACATGTATCTTCTAAAGTACAAGTGTCATATAGTGAAATAACATATAAGTGATTTTTTTATGATGGTTGGGGTGGTTTCTAGTGATAATACAAGTATAATTTAGTGAAATACAACGGCATATAAGTGTATGATGTATGTATGTAAAGTGTATGTTGTAGGCATGTAAGTTGTATTTATGACGTTTTGGGTGATGACCGCAAAGTGTATTGATAAGTTGATTTTGTATCCGCACGATTTTAGTTATGCAGATATATTTTATGCGCACATTCACACTTATTATGTGGGCGAATATAGTGTATTTCACTATTATTATGCGAGCAGATATAGTGTATTTCACTATTATTATGCACGCGTTTACAGCGGAATGTATTTTGAAACCAAAATGTTTCTACGTTTCGTAATTAAGCAAAAACTCGCTATTTTCACAAATGGCGCTATTTGTGAATTTTTTCCTAAAAAATAATCTATCTATATTATACTAAAAAAATAAAAAGGATCTTAAAAATATTGATTGAACTTTTTTCCTTCATGAAAAGACTTTACAATAGACAAAATGTCACGACCCGAACCCGGGCCCGTGACTGGTGCCTTACCCGGGCACCTAAGTAGACATACATCAGAGTAACCAGCGGAATATAAAAACAAGACATGAAACAATTATGAAATGAGAAACAGTTTATCCAAGAAAAGATTGTCTTTCGGCATGTATATATACATCAAGAGTGAACAGTTACATCCCAACTTTACAACAGGACTACAGACCTCTAGGAATGTAAACAACTATGGCGGGACAGGGCCCCGCCATACCCTGAATGTACATAAAGCTACAATGGCAGGGAGATCATACCCAAAAGACAAGCCTCCGGAGAAACGGGGCTTTCCCAAAAGCAGGAACGGTGATCCTAGGAGCGGGGATCAACAACAGGAGTACCTCTACCTGCGGCATGAACGGCCCAGAAGGAGGTCGATCAGTACTACCAAGTATGTGAAATCAGAAGTACTTGAATGAAATCATATCATTTTAAAACCAATTTTACAAATATGTACGAAACAACCAATGTAACGCGCATAGTGTCACAAAGATAACAAGAGCAAAATAGATATAACATAACTGGTCTTTTCTAGGCCGTTAATGATCGAAGCAAGGTCATTCGCCCATAGTATCATTATGCGTGCATAATCCTGGAACTCCGCGATCGCGCATAGGCCACATAGGCGCGTGAGGTATTAAATCGCATCGGGGTAGCTAACCCGCGGCATCATCCTCGACCCGGTCGCGTAGTCCTATGGACGCGTGAGGTATTCCTCGCGACGGCGTAATACACCCGGGTGATCAATCACGAACTCCGCACTCGCGTAGGTCACATGGACCCGCATGAGGTATTCCTCGCATCGAGGGTAGCAAGTCCTCGGCATCATAACAAGTCAGGGGGGTATGTGATATAATAGCAGTACAACGGGCTTATCGTTTAACAACGTAAGCACAACAAGAATAACCCCCTTACACCAACATCACAAGACACTAACACACGTAGCATCATAACATTTTTACTTATCAAACCATCTTACTACACTTTCCAGAAATCAATACAAGACTTTCATAAACAAATAAGTAAATCGTTCCTTTTATCTTTCTTAAGTCGTTATACCTAACTTCCCATAAAGCTAGTATAACTCTTAAGTTTTTAAAACCAAGTATTATTTTTCTTTCAAAAATGATTCATAACTCTTTTGAAATATTTCCAAGATTCTTATCATTTAAAACTCAAGTCAAAAGATATCAAAGTAAAATCAAGTTTAGTTAACACATGTACGTCTACCGTACTATATATATTTCAAAAGTATCGTGCTCAAGAGGATAGGAAGAATCACATACCTCCTCGGCTAAATCCACCTGCCAAGTCGAATATGTCGCGCGCAGAGTATCAACCTATAATAGTCAAATACGTCTATCAACGTCTAGATTACTCTGTAGAATATTCTAAGCAGAAGGTTCTCTATTCTACGAAAAATTGGGCAGTATTTCCCTACCCGCCAAACTACACAAGTCTACTGTAAATACATCAATGTAAATCTGATTCAATTCTCTTCTTTTATACCATCCTTCTATAAATCTTATACTTAATTCTAAACTACTACAATATGTAATCTCCAATTACAGTAGAAGGACAACGATTATTACCTCGATAAGCCCAAAATTATCCAAGATTAAATGTCGATCCTGAACAACGTTTAGCTCCAAATTTGCACGCTCCGATAGCTCCAAGAAACCCTTAGAAGTTTCTAAACAACTTCTACTTAATACTTCAACCAACTATGAAGATTTTCCTAGGGTTTCGTTTTGTGACTAAAGGATATAAAGTAGTATTTCCGGGCTTTTAGTATAGAGGTAACTTGGGAATACTACAAGGGATTTAGGCTAAGGTATTTTGGAATAGTAACAATACTTGAAGACAATTTTTCTACCAAGGGGGGGGGGGGTGTTTCGGATGAAGGCAACTAGAAAGGGGGAGGGAGTTTTTGGACGAGAGAGTAACAAAGGGGGAAGGATTTTGAGACTTGGAAATTGTTAAGTGGATGAAGAAGTCTTGCAACTTAAGGGGGGTATTTATAGGACATTCAATGGCCAAGATTAAAACATGTGTAAGGTGTAGATTTGGTTGCTTGAGCAAGTGAAGTCTTCCACCAAGTGTCCACCACAACATTGGGACATATGTCCACCACAACTTTGGGACATATGTCCACCACAAAAATGAGACATGTGGCTATCCACTTGCACCTAAAAACCGTCCAAGGCATCCCCCACTTGCCCACAAAAAATATCTTCCAAGACTTTGACTAATTGACTTGGTCACTTGCCCATAATTTTCGTCCAACATGTGCCACCTAAGGGTGACACATGTCGCCCTCCTATTGGTCCAAAATATTTCATCTCTCGAAAAAATTCGTAATTGGTTAAAATATTAAAATCGTAAAATTTCCTTCACAAGATTCGGAATCTTTTCCGTTGAAAGTTCACAATTTCATCTTTAACCTAATTAGGGCTTATACATTTGTACGTACGTCCTCACATACATACTCTGGAAATACGGGGTATAACACAAAATTATCATTTACTATTTGCCTAATATTTTACCTTTTTACCCTTTAAAATATATTTCAGGTTATATAAAATAGTCATTTTAACTATTCTCCTAATATTTAGAAAAAGACATTTAATTATATCCCTAAAATTTAGAGATTATTTCCATCAAAAACCTCATCCTAATACAAATTAATATTCCTTCAAGTGTCTGAATACTATTAATTATACCATCGGTTGGTGAGGTTACTTATTCGTTGGGTTAGTAATAACCTTTTCCATTCCTAATTCAATAACTCACTTAATTGTTGGTAGAAATGTGTTGGAAATAATAATTCAAAAATTGTAGGAAATCAAAATTGATTAGGATTTGATATTTTAATTCACTTTCCAGTTATGATTTATTGTCAAAATTTCCTGTTTTGAGTTAAATTAGATTTCAGACTATTATAAATAGGGGTGTTGGTAGCTATATTTTCATAACAAGAAAGAGTTGTGGAGATTGTAGAGAGCATTCAGAGATCCATAGAGTTAATTATCAATAAAATGTTCTCTTTTAAATATCTAACAAAGCTTCTACGATCCTAGTGGAGAATCAAATAGCTTTCACTGACGGGAATGGCTATAACACATATGGTCGTCTGGCCAATAATTATGATGGAATATGTCGGGCCAATGATAAAATAATCATGATGAGCATGATCGAGAAAAATATTATAGGTTTTGAACAAATAGCAAACAAATATATCATAAAAGGAAGGAAAGATCTCTAAAAGTTAGAGAAGTGGGTTATGTTGATGAGAATTGTGGGTTTTTATTGGGTTCAAAACACATAAGTAAGGCACAACGGAAGTTTAAAATTTTGTTTTGATTACTTGCCCCAACAGTTACGTCTGATATGGTTATATGACAATCAAACATGTAAAGACTTTAAACAACAAAACTTACAGGTTGTTTTAACTGAAATCTCTACATAGGGATGACATGCGGTTGTCCCTTCGATTTGCAAGCACTTTGCTACGGTGTATTCCTCTTTCAAGAAAGCCTTCAAATCTTGGCAGAGGTTCGAGAAAGTTTATTCTAAACTCTGAGTCTAGAATAGTATTAAATTTGTATATAAAACTTATGGGGTAGTGCTCTTTATATAGGAGACTATTAGGTCAAATCAGATTAGAGTTGGGCCCCAAGCCTAACCCACAATCGAGATGCAGTGGGCCAGTCTGATTGGGCCCACCGTCGGGTCGGCGTCGCGACTCTGTTCGGCCGCGGCTCCTCACGTCACCTCTCGCTAATATATATTCAACACGTTTAATTAAATCCAAAATCCAATTTGACTTAATTATAATTTCCATCAAATAAAAATTATCTCATAATTATTATCAATTTAAATGTATCGATTCCAAATCGAATATTTAATACTTTCTCAATACACCCTTAGACTGCGACGTACGATGAACTCAATATGTGAAGTACGTTTACATAATCCAGCGAACATAACCTTTATGTGAAATGATAAATTCATTTCATTCGCGACACACTCGATCAAGCTTAAGATTTGTCATGTGTCTATCCAAATCGTTTGATCACTTTATCTCATCTTTATTAGTCGACAACTAGACCATATTCTAAATATGTCTCTTGCATTGGCCAAAGACTTGATCGACCTAACATGAGAAGTTGAGTGTTCTCTTGAATATCCAATCGAGGAATGAATCATATTTTTAGCTCAACTATCACCTTAGTTTACATCGTAATGCACCGACAGAAGTCGTATCTTATCCTATAAAGAATTTAAGCTTAAGACAGAATCAAAGTACATTACTCTGTAAATAAGGTGTGTATTGACCTCAAGTCAAAGGACATTTATCTCTCACACGCTGATAACATTCTAGAAATGTATAACAAATAGTTTATCAGCGGGGTATACCAATACTTTTCAAAAGTATTCATGTGTCAATCACTAGTAACCATTACTAGTAGTAGATGAGATATACTACATTCTAAAGAATGTGATGCATACCACACGTCGACTTATAATGTATCATCGATATCCCATTATCGATGATCATTAGTCGAGACAACTTTGAGAGTTACGCCATATCATTAATATCTCACTCTATTAATGACAATGTAAGCTCAAGGAATGCACATTAATGAATAATTACAAACAATAATAATTCAATAATCGCAAATGTCATAAATATATTAATTTTATTAATAATACGAATGTGTTCAAGTACATTTGTCCCTAATAATGATTGTCTCTAGGACATACATACTTTCAATCTCTCACTTGGCCTAGAGTCAATCTCCAATGTATTTAATACTCATGTTTTCAAAATGACCGTTATGCTTAACTAAGCTTAATAGTTTAGTAAATGGGTTAGCTAGATTATTATGTGGGAACATAGTCTAACCTTATTTCTTCAGTTTCTACCATCTCACTGAGTATGTGGTATTATCGATACATATTTGTTTCTGTTTGATGATCTTGGTTCCTTAACTTGCGCAATCGCACCAGTTTTGTCACAATAAATCGTTATTGAACAAGTGGCACTTGGAACAACCCCTAGTTCATTCAGGAACTCAAATATCGCGACAACTTCTTTATCAGCTTCCGATCTAGCAATGTACGCGGTTTAGTTGTCGAATCAACAGTTGTTGTTTGAAACTTTTCCAACTCACTACTCCACCATTGAAAATGAAGGTATATCCAGACTGAGCCTTGAAATCATCAAGATTTGTCTGGAAGCTAGCATTAGTGTACCAGTAGCCATTAGTTTCTCTTGACCACCATAGACTAATATTATTTAGGTCGTCTAAGATACTTAAAAATACTCTTGACTACTTTCCAGTGTTCTTCACCAGTATTCTGCTGGAATTCGCAAGAAATACTAAGTGCATAGGTCACATCTGGTCTCGTACAGGTCATGGCATACATGATTTGATCCTATAGCTGAAGCATATGAATTATTTTCATGCGTTCAAGTTCTGCAACAGTAGAAGGATTATTCTTCTTTGATAACTTGATGCCTTGACTCATAGGAAGACTTCTCTTCTTGGAATTTTCCATAAAGAATCGTCTTAGCACTTTGTCTATGTATATGGATTGTGACAGCCCCAACAATCTATTAAGTCTATCTCTATAGATCCTAATTCCAAGAATGTAGCAGGCTTCACCCAAGTCCTTCATTATGAAAGTGTTGGATAATCATTCTTTGACTGATTGCATGAGAGTCTTATTGTCTCTCATTATTAATATGTCATCTACATATATAACAATGAAAACAATACTCTCTTCCTTGCACTTACTATAAACACATGGATCTTCTTTGCTTCTAATAAAGTCAAACAATTTGACTGAGTTGTCAAAGCAAATATTTCAACTCCTTGAGGCTTTCTTAAGTCCACAAATGGACTTATGTAGCTTGCATATTGCTTTGGGCTTAGTCTCGGATGTAAAACCCTCAGGTTGTATCATATAGACCTCCTCAACTAGGTTACCATTGAAGAAAGCAGTTTTAACATCCAATTGTCAAATGTCATAATCATAGTATGCGGCTATTGCAAACAAAATCCGAATGGACTTAATTTTCACAACAAGTGAATATTCCATCATAATCGATCCCATGACTTTGATTATAACATTTAGCAACCAATTTTGCCTTATAAGTCTGTACTTTACCATATGAATCAATCTTCTTCTTGAAGACTCATTTGCATCCTATGGGTCTAACCCTTGTTGGTAAATCAACCAAGTTCCAAACTTGATTGACGTACATCGAGTCCATCTCAAATTTCATGGCTTCTTGTCATCTCTGCGAATCAATGTCTAACATGGCTTCGTTGTAGGTTGTAGGTTCAACATCATCAGGAATATCTATCTCATTGTATGTTTCAACAAGGAGATTAAGTCTTTCGGGCGGATGATGAGTCCTAGTGGTCCTACGGAGTTGAATATTCTAAGTTTCAGTGTTTGTTGTATTCTGATTGTGAGAAGGTATTTGTGTGCTGGTCAATCCACCACCTTGAGAGCTTTCAGGAATGTCATTTTCGTGTGTTTCCTGATGTACAACTATTGTATCATCTTTCATTGGTTGTGTATGATAGCTTTGCATTTCTGCACTATCTCTCACAACACTCCCACTGGCGGAAGGGTGTACTCTAAGTACCCAATCTTCACCAAATACTCCCACTGAATCCTTGTCTAGGTCATTTGACAAGGGATCAACTTCCGTGTTATCTTGTAATTCTTGAATTTCTTCAAGTTCTATCTTATTGCAACTCTATTCCTTGTCGATATAGTCTTATTCAAGGAAAGTTACATTTCTGGAAAAACAATGACCTTGTGTTCTTCATGAAGATAGAAGTAGTATCCCTTAGTTTTCTTTGAATACCCCATGAAGTATCATTTCTCAATTTTGGATTCCAACTTGTCAGTGAGCATCTTCTTAACATATGCAGGGCACCTCCAGGGTCTCATATGTTTAAGAGCTGACTTCTTGTCATTCCATATCTCAATAGAGTTTTCTTTACTACTTTGAAGGAACCCTGTTCAGAATATAGATTGAACTTTGTAATGCATATCCCCAAAGATATGTTGGTAGAGCTGAGAAATTCATTATGGATATAACCATATCTAATAGGGTTCGATTTCTCCTTTCAACAACATCATTCATTTGTGGCGTTCCAGGAGGTGTCCATTGGGATTGAACTTCATGAATCTTCAAGTAATCCAGAATTTTTTTACTTAATTATTCACCTCCTCGATCTGATCAAAGGTCTTGGTACTTGTTTCAAGTTGTTTCTCTACTTCTGACTTATACTCTTTGAACTTCTCAAAGGCTTCGGACTTGTGTTTCATAAGATACACGTGTCCAAACCTTATGAAATCGCATGTAAAAGTAATGAAATAAGGGAAGCCTCCCTTAACTTGAGTTGAAAATGACTCACATACAGCAGTATGGACTAACTCAAGCACCTCTTTGGCTCGCACATCTTTCCTCTCAAACAAGATTCACAATTACCATAAGACTCTTAAGTCAAATGGTTCTAGGTAGTCTAATTTCCTTAATCTTGTCATCCTTGATTCATTGATGTGACCAAGTCTAAAGTACTATCAAGAAAGTATATAAAACTTCTATTTTAGGAAATTCAAAGTATTATCAATGAAGTACATCATTAAGGAGTAGGATTCACTCACTTTATAACAAGGAATCATGTTAGAAGAAGAAAGGATAGTTCACATACCTTATTGGTGACTAACCAACTCTACAATCTAGGATACGTCTCAATGTACTTCAACCTATAACAACAATAACACTTCTATCAACTTATGATTTCTAAGGTAGATTAATACCAAGTATAGGTTCTCTTTTTCTACAAAAATTTGGACAGCACTTGCAGGTTTATACGTATTTTTCCACATTTTCCGAGGGCCAATTTCATCAACAAATAAGCCATAATTAAGGACGCAACCAACAGTTAACCAAAGGGGATTACACGCCTACTTGACGTGTAAAATTCAGCCCTTAATCTATACAAACAATCCATAAAAACAGTCCACAATTCCATCAACGATAAGGGTAAAATGTGAAGCTTTAACACCCTTTTACACCCTTATTTCTTAAGACTTTCATTAGCAATTTTTACCACATTAATCATGCATGTTGACAACTGAATTTCCAGCATATACACGCCACAAAACAGTCCATAAAAACTGCACGACAATATCCAACAGTTTTATATATTACTCGACCAACAACTACAATCCAAAGCCCTTTTTCCATAACTCTTTTTAATCCAATTTGTTACAACACTTAATATAATCCATTACAACTTGTTATAACAATATTTCCTTCAATTAATAACATGCAATAGGTGAAGATAATAACGACAATAACCAACGAAATCCAACAACACCAAAACTGCCTCATTTTCGGCCCTAGCCCAAAAATTGTCCAAACATTTTTTATTCTTCATTCTTCTTAACACATGTTCATCTATTAACTATAACAACAAGTAATATTCAATTACTTCAAGAGAAAGGAAGAATTTTTACCTTTTATTTGGCCCAAAAACGTCCAAGGCAGTCCCACAATTTTTGGCCCACAGTTTTGTTTTGCTCCGCTTCTTCAAGATTCAATCACTCTCATGTATCCATTACAAGCTTATAACCAACTTCCCTTCTTGTTTCACTTTCAAAAAGTTGAAGAACAAGCCTAGGGTTTCAACCCCATTTTCGGGCCAACATGAATTTTGGAGATTATTGGAGAGTTAACTTGTCTTAGAACTTGATTAGTGTTCTTAATCTTGCAAAATAATCAACTTTGATCTTGAAATCATCTTGGAGAAAATCGAGATTCAAGAGAGAAGGAAGAGCTTTTGAGAGATGAAAATTGCGAGAAATGAAATAAAATGACCAAGTCTTCCAACCAAATCTCTATATAGAAAATATCTTCAAGACAAGTGGATGAGGTGTCACGTGTCAACTCCTCATTGGCCGAAAATTTTCATCTAATAAAATATCTAGATATTTGTCCAAATATCTTAAAATCGAAGGGCCCCGCAAAATGGGGAATTTCTCGACGGACCCTATATTATCAATTCCAATTCTTCGTAATCAAATACTAATTTCATAAATTCAGTTAGAAGAATTAAACTCCCAAGTTAATAAATTATCGTCTTCACATTTTTCCGACATTTTTCTTAAGAAAATGTAATAATTCTTTCTTTCCAAAATTCAAATCTTAAATCATTAATCGCATTCTCAATTAATAGCACTGGTATTACGGGGTGTAACACAAACATACCTTTTCCAGCAGAACCAGGAGCACCTAATGCTTTGCCTTCTCTTGAAGCTATGCAGTCCTTATTCCAGTGCCCCTTCCTTTTGCAGTTGAGGCACACATATGCATCTACTTTTGCCTTCTTCTGAACACCTATCTAGGTCTCAAAATTATGGGTGCAGCAATTGCCTTACCCTTCTTCTACGTGTTCTTACCCTTGGGTTTGAACTTGCTAGATAAGTCCACCATGAGCACAACATTACCTTTAGAGGTAGATGATTCAAATGTCTTCAACATGTTATGAAACTCTGGAACTTGCCTTGGTCCCATTCATATTGAAGTTTACCATTATAGACAAGTACATAAACAAGAAATAATGTTAGATATTTACATTTTTTTGCAGCAGAGATAAATCATTCATGAGGTCTTTAATGAAATGCAAGATATAGTAATTGCACTCGTATCCACTAGACTGTTATGGTACCTTAAAGTAAATTTAACCCAAACATTTACTTAAATAAACAAATTTGAACTTACATTACATGCAATTAAAGACTTGAATAAAATGAAGTACCTTAACAATTTTCAGCATTATAGAAAAAACCCATTTCTGATTTTAACCTTTTTGAGTTGTGTACATGTGCATGGCGCTATAAAAATGACAAAATATTAGAACATATTTTTCATCATTCTTGAAATATAATTGACTAACAATATTAAAACAAGTTAGTAAATAATAACAAGTAAACGATACGTACTGTGTGATATGTTTTACCAAGTCTTGATGGGGAGTTATTAAGAGAATCCAGATAGTATACCTCAAATTTAAACACATCAAGTTTGATCTTTCTTTGGTGATCTTTCCTGGCCACCAACGTCGTCTTTATCATCATTGACATCAAATGGAGGCGCAGAGGAACAAATGGCCAAATATCAAGGGTAACTTCTTGTAATTGTCTCTTAAAGTATGCAGTTATTATATTAGCATCAACTCTATGATTCTCAAATAAAGTATGCAGTTATTATATTGGCATCAACTCTATGATTCTCAAATATAGGTTCATGAGTGTGCTCAGTCACCAAGGTCTTGAATGTAAACTCACCCCTAATTTATCCTTAGATATATGATAGAAAAAAAAGACAGTCACCTTCACATATATACCTAAGCATTATGGTGTCACTTTTAACTTGTTCTAACCCATAACCATTTACAAGAGCATATATGTTAGATAACTTTTCTAGTTTCAGGGATATCTTTGAATGTCATGGATTCATCCATCTCCATATAGTCAGTCAACTTTTCATTTATATATCTCTTTTTATTTAAAAAGTGACTCTAGCCTATCAGTATCATAATCAGAGGAATCTGGAGATTCTATTTCATCATAATCACTATCATATGTAATACATTCAGAAATAGCTTCAAGTTCAGAGTCATCATCATAATCATCTAGGTGATACTCATTGTGCTGGATTATATTAGGTACAACAATATCCAATTCAGAATCCTCCACAGCAAGTAAGTTGATAACATTATAATGTGGGCTAATAAAATTCAACAAAACCTTAATCCCATCATTCCCTTCAACTTCATAGTATCTACCAGAAGATGCTTTGACTATGAGTTGTTGCACACCAATATACCCAAGGTCAATGTTCTAAAAAATGCTAGGCGGGACCAGGGCGGGGAGTGGGCGCCTAGCGCCTAGGCGGAGCCTAGGCGGGTATATTCTTAGGCAGGGGCCTAGGCGGGACGGTCTGGGGACGCCTAGCGCCTAGGCGTCTGCCCAAGCCGTTTTTTAGAACACTGCCCAAGGTTCTGATTATAAACAACCAGGAAATCAGTAAAAGAAAGCAAGTAATAGTCATTCTTACTATGAACGAGAAAGCCTGAGTAGTTCAATTGTGGCTCTAATAATCTCTCCACCATGATAAAACTTCAAATGCACATTAACCATTATTAGAAGCTGCATAAAAAACAAAATATATGTGACTAATTAGAAAAGCATAATACAATTAAAAATCAGTAAAGATAAATAATTATACAAGTATAAATGACGCACTTTAATCAAAAAGACACTAAAACTATCTAGAATACTACATTGAATGCATGAGGAAATAAAAAAATGTAACACTAATGAGGGCATAAGTGCACAGCCGGGACTGTACATTAAATAAGGGCACAAGTATATAACAGGGGACACAATAGTAAATGCATAAAGAAATAAAAAATGAATTGTAACACTTAGAAGGGCTCAAGTGTCCAACAAGACATTAGAAAGATAAAATAATTTAGCTACAAGACAAAGAATGTGTACATAAAGACAACTTATGATGAACTCATAAATCAAGACATGATAATATTTATTGTCAATTTATCAAGACAAATAAAAAATTGAAGAAAATAAAGTTTAGGGGACCAGGGAATATTACCAAAGCAAACACACTTTCCAGCACACATAAACCAACAAAATCACATCAAATAACAACAAATTGAAACTCTAGAAGAAATATTGTACAAAAAGAAGCCTTAAACCACCTACCACCTAGAAACCCTAATACTCAACCCCAAAAACCCAGTCACGATATTTAACCCTAAAAGCATACCCCAAACACAAAACTCTAACCCTCAGTCCACAATATCACGCATACAAACATAGAAGATGCAAAAAAAACATAATAGTAACGCAAGAAAATCAACAAACATTACACTAAAACGCAATAATCACATAGCTTTAAAATAAAAATAAATTGTAACACTAAAATACAAGTACAACACAACAAAATCAATCATAAAAGGAGGTATAGTGAGTGATTTGAATATTTTTACCTTTTAAGAACACCGATTTGCTCTTCGAAGAACTCAGATCTGCTCCGTACGCCTCTTTCACTTTATCGCCGCCACAGTGAGTGAGTGAGTTGAAAAAGGAAAAACGATCGAGTGGGTTTTTAGGATTGTGAGAATAGGTCTTATATACTTATGTTCATATAGGGGTGGGTCGGGTTTTAAATTTGTGGCTAGTACGACACTTATGTGGCGTGATGACTGGACTGCCAAGTGTCATCATTAAATGACATGGCAAAGCCATAGTGGCCAGCCTTTAGGGGGGAGGTAAGGGCAAATATTTTATTAAGTGTGGGTCGGGTATGGGCCGGTTTTTACATGTTGAGTTGGGTCAATTAAAAAAATGAATCAACTCTATAAAATCGTCAAATAACATGTGACGGTGCAAATACTCATCATATGACTGTCATAATTTTATGACAATTTAAATACATGTCACACAGATGTCATAAGTGTATGTTGACCAAGAAGTCAAGGGAAAAACTGTCACACTATGTTACAGTTGAAAAAACGGTCACACTCTGACTGTTACCGTAGGTCCTTTTTCTGGTAGTATAGTGACGACTACTTCATACATGTACTTTATGACATTTATATATTTAATATGAATTCATTTCTTCTCCATCACCAACCAAAGGACCATGTGTGGTACTCAATCATATGTAGATCAATAAACATCATGTGTAGGTTTTTCTTCTTTTCGCGATAGATTTCCATCGATTTCTTAGTAAGAATATAGCCTCTGTTGTAGATCAACTAGGCATAAATCCAAATTGGTTCTCTTTCACTCTTGTCGTGTTCCTAAGTCTATGCTCTATCACTCTTTCCTAGAGTTTCATCATATGAATCATGAGTTTCGGACTTTGGGGAGATTAGGTATCAAATTTATTCTAGACACGCCATGTTCATTGTGCACACAACCATGCAAGGTCGAATTAAAATTATATGTTGATTCCTAATGAATCAAGTGCATGTTTCCATCTATTCACTTAATTAATTTTTAGATAAAGAAAGACATAAGCTCTCTAATCTACTAATTATGAGTTCATTTCGCGCATCGTCACTACAAGAAAAAGGACATACGGTAACGATTAAAAACTGTCATCGGAGGGGGTGCATGACAGTTTTTATAAGTGTCATTGTTGCATGTGTCACCGTAAGTCCTTCATCGATGACAGTTTAAATAACTGTCACATAGTATATGACTGGCATAAACCGTCACACATTTGGTCGTTGACTTTGACTATTTCCGGTTTTTTTTCCCGAGAAAATTCATTTTGCCGCATTTTTTATTTAATATTTAATTTTTAAAAATGGAGTACCAATTTGTAAGATGGAGAATGCTGCAATACATTCCACAAGTTGATACCTCGTTCATGGTCTGAAAGGGATCTCCCCCATTTTTTTGTATCTTCTCCCTACTCGTAGTTATAAACAACTTCATTTCTATTAACACTTGTTTACTTATTCCTTACTTGACGTACTTTTCATAATTCCAACATATTCTAGTATACATACTTAATCTCGGACATTGCTCCTGGTTCCAATCCCTAACGGTACCATCCCTTAAGTGATGAGTCATTAACTTATTCCCTTATTCGGTACGTAGAATATTCTGAAAAGTTACCTTACATGACGTTGACCTAGTACCTCCAAACCTGGTCATCATGTTTCTATTCAAATTCTTCCAATTCCCTTATGGCTTGATGCACTACGTCAAGTCCAAATAACTCTGAGTTGCCCTTCCGGGCCACTGTCGCTTTCTTTGGAGGTGTCACCGTCCTTCATCGATGACAGTTTAAATAACTGTCACATAGTATGTGACTGACATAAACCGTCACACATTTGGTCGTTGACTTTGAATATTTCCCGTTTTATTTTTATTTTTTCCCGAGAAAATTCATTTTGCCGCATTTTTTTATTTAATAATTAATTTAATTTAAAAAATTAAAATTTTCAATAATAGTAAATTGGTGAAAAAATAGCATATTGTAACTAAAATATAACTAATTAATCAAATCATTTTAATACATAATATTAAAACATGTACGAATTGTTTTACAAAACAAAATGTTCCCAAAACAAAAGAAATACATGGTCTCGGTCAAGACCAACAAGAAGACCGAAAATACAATGTCTTCTTTGTCACGACCCGACCCTACGGGCCGCGATCCGGGCCCTAATGACGCCATTATACTAACTTGTCACACATAATCCAACTAACACTAAGGAAAATATGAAATTCGACAGCATAACGTTGCAATCATAACATATATCCGAATAGAAAAGTCGGTAAGGCTGCCTTTACACATGAATAAACCTGTCTCCTGAGGAGTCACATCTAAGCAAATATAACAAAGGACACAAGCCGACAAGGCTGCCACTATATAAGGGAACATCCCAAAACAGAGTACAACAGTAGTATATCTGACCAAAACATATTTACAATCCTCATATAACCAACCCACATATATACAACCCACAACTGTCTACAGACTTCTATGAGAAAGATAACGACATATGACGGGACAGGGCTCCGTCGTGCCCCTAGATATACATAAGTAAAAAAAATAGGGTTCTGTACAAAAAAGACAAGCTCTGAATCAAAGGAGTTTTCCAACAAGCTGAGTAAGAGTCTTAAGCCTGAGGATCACCAAACTGAGAACATGTACCTGCGGGCATGAACGCAGCCCCCCGATGAAAGGGGGTCAGTACGAAATAATATACTGAGTATGTAAAACATGTAATACTGTAAGGAAGATCATAAGTGGCCAATAGATGATAAGAGACAAATATAATAATCAGAATCCAAATCCAACTGTGCCATATACAAATGAGAATCAACTGTGCCTTATAAAAATGAGAGTCATGTACATATATATACCGTACCCGGCCCCCCAGTGAGGGTCTCGGTGTGAATGAAACCATATACATGTATATATACCGTACCCGGCCCATTATGGGACTCGGTGTGAAATCATATACATACCATACCCGACCCATTATAGGACTCAGTGTGAAATCATATACATACCGTACCCGACCCATTATGGGACTCGGTGTGAAATCATATACATACCGTACCCAGCCCATTATGGGACTCGGTGTGAAATCATATACATACCGTACCTGGCCCATTATGGGACTCGGTGTGAAATCATCATTCGACTCTCAATAAAATCATTAAAATGAATTCTTTTCTGGAAAATCAAAGGCACGTCTCATAACAAATATCAGTAGGAGTTAGACTGTGTAGAAATCATGTACGTCTGATGTACGCTCATTTTATACAAATCATGCCAAAAGTAAAGGAATGATAGCTTCACATACCTTATCGTCTAAGCCAACTCGATAAATAGGACCCGTCTCAATTAATACTTCAACCTATAATAAAGGGTAATACATCCGTTAATCTATGATTTCTAACGTAAGTTATATTGAATGGCGACTCTTTTATTCTATAAAAATTCGGGCAGCACTTCCCCTATTTATGTGCATAACCATAACTTACAAATCAAGCCAGCAATACCAACAACAAGTCATAACTTAAGAATATAGCCAAAACAGTCCATATACTTGACATATACCATCATTATACATCATTTCTCCTTACCTTCATGTAATATAATCAAAACAACAATTAAGGTGATTAATACACCTATTTATCATGTTCCTCCAACCCTTTAATCATGTTAAAAATAGTCCATTAAAACAACTCCTAAAGTGCAACACAATGTGTCCAATAATTTCATACAAGTCTCGACCAACACCCACAATACCTACTCTTTTCATAATTCCTTAAAATCTAATTGAAGTCTTAAAATCTAATTGAAGTCTTAAAATCCAATTCATGTTTCAATACTTTCATATAAACAATTATAACTATAAATATCAAGATTATCTCCAATTTCAACATGCAAGGCAGCGAAGAACTTAACGACACAATAATCGCATACGACAACTTCAAGATTAGTAAAATTAGTCCCAAAATCGGCTACAACATCCAAAATATTCACATGCAATGTCTTCATTCCAATTTTCCCTTAACACAAATTCATTTCCTTAATTATAACAACACGCACTCCAATTATATCATAGGAAGAAGAATTTTATACCTTAAATTGAAGCCAAAACAGTCCCTAATCGGAATTCACTATTTCATCGATTTTCTTCACCAATTTTCACACTTCTTCAACTCCAAATTGACATGCATACATTCTACAATGTTAACCCATTATTATTACACGTTTTTCTTCCCAAAAACTTCACCAAAATCCGAAAATTTCTTGGCCTAATTCGGCCCAAGCAGTCCGCGAAATGGCCACTGTTTTGGAGCAATTTTTGGTCTAAAATTGTAGAGGAACCTTAAATCTACAAAGAGGAATTAGAAGCTTCAAATTCTTGCTAAGGGGAGGGGTAATTTCGGCTGGAGGGGGAGGAGAAGATAGGGGAGGGAGATGGAAAATTTTGTTTGAAGTTAAAGTGGAAGAGATGAAGGAGATAGGTTAGTAAAAATCTGAAATTTTCTTTTTACACTTTGACTCTCTTTCTTAATTGTCTAATTAAATTGAACTCTCTACTAAAATGAATCCTACATAACCTCTCATATCCTCAATGCCAAGATTTTATAATACCATACTATCCCATACTTTATTGAAACAAATTCAACTATTAGTATTAATTCTCGTCGTCCCATTTGTAGTATTCAAAAAATTATTTCGGGATCACATCCGTTTGTACACTAATTCTCGTATTAACATATGTAATTATACTTTATATCCACTATTTGAATCTTACTTCCTTAATGACGTTCTTAATTATCGTCTTAAACTTACGAGGTGTAACATTCTTGAACCTTCATGTAATAACTCCAACACCATTCGTCCCTAACAATCTCCAAGAAATCAGAAATAGAGGTATTGCTTCAAAAATTAAAACTAAGAATCACTCACCATTTTATGTTATTATCATGTAATTAACTTATTTCTTTCTAAGAATCTTCAATTTTTTTATCCGTCCGATTTCATTATTCGACCATTTTCTGTTGTGTTTTTTTCAACAGCAGCAACAAACAACAAGCATCAGCAGCAGCACCAACAAGTAGTTATCTGTTTTCGATTTCACTATTCGACTATTTTCCGATGTTTTTTCCAACAACAAGCAGCAAACAGCTGTAGCAAGCAGTTATTCATTTCCGATTTCATTGTTCGACCATTTTTCGATGTGTTTTTTCCAACAGCAACAACAACAAGCAAGCAACAGAAGCAGCAGCAGCAGGCAACATGCAGTAGGCAGCAGTAGCAAGCAGAGATAAGTGTCACACCCTTTTTCGACCTTTACATTATTTTAGCGAATCCTGTATTATAGAAAATAAAATAAAAACTAGATAAAAGATGTTAGAAAATAAATAAAAAGCTAAAAGGTGCAAAAGGGTTGCTAAAAGGTTAAAGAGGTGCTAAAAGGTTAAAGTAGGGTGCTAAAAGGGTTCGCGGAGCCACCTAATTAGTTTGGGTGAATTAGGACACCTGAATGTCAACTAGGTTGAAGTCAACATTAACTCCATTTTAATGGTCTGCAAAACTAGTGTGAGATTTTGAGTAAGGGTTCTTTATTATCCTAAAGGGAAGAGGTTAGACACCCTAAAGGATCCGCTAACTTGCGGTTGTCCGTTCAAACCTAGGTTAATTATGCTAAGAAAGGCATGTTTAAAAAGAGCATTTGAAGTAAAAGAATGTTGCAAGTGTTTTATATAAAGTAAGGAAAAAATGTGTTCTTTGATGACATAAAAGGTTTATGGTTTTATAAAGTGGAATTAATTTTGGATGAAAATATATGTTCATAAGATACTTAAAGAACATATAAATTTGCTAATTAGATAAAAAAATATATTGCATAGTATAATGCAAAGGTAATAATGCAAGAATCAGTTTCTTGAAAAAATGCATTTACGGAAGTAGACATGACATAAAACATAGTATAAAGTTCCAAAATATGCATTAATGTTGTTTATAAAATACTCTTTTTGGCAATGGAAAATAAAGGGAAAGTTAGTTGTTTATGAATTTGCTTTGTTGATTATGCAAAAAAATAGTTTAGTTTTTTTGCAATGATAAAAAAAAAAATCGACATGCATGACAATCCTAAATAAGCAACTAGGGGAAGACCAAATTTCTAATACTCAATTACTTTATAATTATTGATTCAAGGTTTAACTATTCTAGGTGTCCTACTAATTAGAGTAGCGTTAGTCAAATAAATACAACAAATAAATGGGGTGAGGATATGAATTAATAAGGATGACTCGAAGAATGACGATGTCCTTTCGCCCGCGGGTTGGAATTTCCGACGTGGATAGAGAATGCACATAGATGTGGGTCTTCATTTGTTGTAGCTTGTGATGAGTCTCGCCATGAGACTCCTCATTTTTGCTCAGGTGCTGGCCATGTAAAAGAGAAAGAAAAGATAAGGATTAACGCATATTCAAATCATATTAATAATGCAAGTAAACATGACACATTCGTTTTAAAAAAAATAGATATGTACACACATTCTTACTCGGCAGCCCAAACCAAATGGGCAGGCTCAACGATGATTTCAGATTTTTATAACAAATCGATCCAAATGTGATGAGCCCCAGTAACGAACATAAGAACCCAAATAATATCGGATATGAATAATTGAACACTAAACATATACATATGTATATTGATTATATAGGCTTCACAGACACACACATCTAATTTCATATGGTGCAGTTAAGTGACTGAACCAACAACAAACAGAAGGGATTCAATTGCAGATTTCTTATTCAGAAATATTGAGATGGGCAGTCCTAGTACAAGACAAGGATCCTAGATGATTAGGTTCATCATACTTACATCTTCAGATTGAATACAGACATCACATAAAATCTAAACTCAACAAGATGTACCAAGCAAATGCGTATAAGCTACAGGGTCTGTGACACAATGCCAAAGCAGCCTCAAGAAAACATGAATTAGTTATTATATCAACTTAAGCTAACAGAATGGACCCAAAGGCACCTGGCAGAAAAACATATATTACAGACACACACAACTTTAGGCCTAACATATGGTAACATGTAGAGAAAGGTAAAGAAGATGGGCCTACGCAACAGTCCATTTGTTTATAAAGTCTGTGTTTATTAAATGCGGTTTGGCCAAGATAGTTTCCATATGACGACAAACAAACAGTGGGCCTCGACAAGAAACTAATGTGCAGAAAACGAAGACTGATGTACGTAAGATATTCAAAGCATATAAGATATATTAGGAGGTATATCCGGGCATACAGTAAATTTGTGATGCACTTTTATTCATTTATGAATAATCTAGATAAACTATGTCACCACAATTTATAATCTAGGACCAACACATGTATCTTCAAACAGTAAGGCATGTACTATGTATGTTTCAGATAGTAGATTGCAGTCATAACCTAAGTCTAATCATATTGACAAAATAAGTTCATACAAGGCAATCACTGAAAGCATGTTAAACAAAATCAAATTAAAGTCTAATCTCAAGCTATTTTACAAACATACTAACACTTAAGATATCATGCCATTAAAAAATGGATGTAGAATCTAAGGGACATGACTGGAACTTATCATGGCAGGGGTGACAGGATTTCAAACTTAGGCTAAAGACCAAATGACCATTTTTTAGTTAGATAGATGCAAACAAGCAAATTAACCCCTTTAGTTCAACAGGCATGATTCAACTTAATTCCCATCCATTGCAGATATTCGTCGAAGCACTTTCAACACTGATTTCGGCAAGTAAACATGTCAATTTAAACCAGCAACAAGTTAATCTAGAACATGTGTTAACCGAACTGGAGATCTAATGTCATATAACATGTGACTTTTAGAGATACATTTACTAATCATATTTCAACTACTTCATAAAATACTCCTACATTTTATCTAAACAGGATTGAACATGCTCGAGACGTAATAACAGGCTATAATTAAGCATATAAACACATAAGCGCATAAAGCGACACAAAAGAACTGAGAGGAGTTTGGGTTTACCTTCTCCGGGCAGCGAACCGAGGCAGCGTATCAAGTCGTCGATTCACTCGGGGTTTGTTGCGATGCGATTTGGAAAGGCAGAACCTAGACTTCTAATTCTCGAATTAGATTACCTGTCCGACTACTGATTTTCGACGCCTTTTCCCTAGTGTTTGCTTCTATGGGAATCGATACCTCTTTCCCTATTTTCTGCTGATTTCAGATGCTTCTTTTCCTCTGTCCAAAACTCTTTTGTGTTTTTAACGGGTCTCTCGTTGCGGAAAAACTCCTCGTTACTCGACTGCTTCCTCCCTCTCCCCCTTGCCTATTGCATGTGCGAAATCTCCTTTTATAGATATGATTCTGGGTTTCAGTTTTGGTAAACTTTGATACGATTTCGGAATGATTTGAGCATGTTATTCTTTGTCGATTTGGTGCGATTTGCTTATTCATTTTAGGTAAGATTTTCGTGTACGTTTAAGGTAAGCTTCGATTCTTTTTCGATTTTGTATAGATTTCTTTGTGATTTATGGTAAAGAAGAGTTGGCTGGGTGTGCGTGGGTGAGGGAAACGATTTGGTTATGCCGGATTCTCAGGCGAGAATCCCGGCTAGGAGATGGGGTGCGAGGGTGAAGGGGTGCGGCGGACGAAAAAATGTTAGGGTTCGTTCGTTAGGTTTTAGGGAGAGGGAGATGTGTTCTGGGCTAAAGATGGGGAAGGGAAGGGAGATAAAGGTTGGGGAGTGGGCTAGCGGGTTGAATGCGGGTGTGGTATTTGGCGGCGAGTGGTGAGGTGGTATTTTAATTAGGTATTAGTTTTAGGATAATTATTATTTAATTAGTGGGATTTAGGTAGAGTTTTAGGTAAATTAAATTATTTTAAAACACCCTTAGTGTTTTTATTAGTTTTAGCTTGGATTTTTATAAATGCGGACGTGCTATTTAATTAGTGCTTAATATTTCATAATGCGATGCCGTTATTAAAATCTTATTTATTATGCGTATTTTGCGATGTTAAATTAAATTAAATGGGGTTTAGATTAAATTATTTAAATGCTAAATGCAGTTATGATATTTAAGGACTGCTTAATACTTTTCTAAATGCGACGCTCTTATTAAAACACATGTATTAGATTAAAATTAATTTAAATTGCAAATAATGTTAATGAAATTGCTTGTTTAAAATGACGAATGCGGACGTGAGACTCAAGGTGTGCTTAATACTCTACGTAAAAATGCAGTGTTGTTATTAATCGCTTATTTATGTCTGTATTAATGTTTTATTGTTGCATTTTATTATTAAAAAATTACTTAAAAATTAGTGTAATTTTATAGTTAAAGACTGAACGAGAGGGTCAAAATTGGGTGTTAACAATAAGCATAACACACAAGAAAGCAAGCTAGCAGAATACCCAACTAAGTGCAGCTCTTAAAGGCTAACTGATGAATTTCTTAAAATAAATCATGTACTAAAGCAAACATAGAAGGCAACTAAAGAAGCAAATTTTCATATTCATTAACCACACAGGTTCCTGAATATGCATCCTAACCCAACCAAAGCGCGCAAACGAGAAGCTCAAACATAATTCGAGTTGACATCCTCAATTAGAAAAGTGTAGATTAAGCAGATCGAGCACAACATCTCAATAAATAGGCAAGTACATCATTTTGTTTTAACATGGAAAGCAAACCAGATATAGGCTAAACAATACTAGACACAAAAATCATTACTTAGAATGTAGCTTTTCAGATTTCAATCCTCATTTTTTACTTAAGTGTTCAATTAGGTAGTCTAAATTTAACAAATCCATCATGAAAACATAATCGATGAAGCATTGCTGCTGCTACTACATATCACACCAGAAATAAAAGTCAGGGAGGTACGATCATGAGATATTCGAGGACCCTGAAATGCTCTAAGCCAAAAGATTTTCAAGGTTTCAACCATGAACAAATATGTAAGTACCTCTTAGTAGTATGGTTGGCTTTAGAATTGGAATCTTTCATTCAATCCAATCCTTCTACAGGGAAGTGTTCACAAAAACTATATTGATATATAACGGCTTTGACTGATCTAATTTTCATTTTCACGTGTTTGTTAAAAGGCAAAGGGCATGACGAGGGCAATAATCAGTGGACATGAATGGCACATTACAAAAATAACAAAGAAAAAAGTAATTGTACTAAGGGAAACAAGTAAACAAGGCATGTAAACAGAGATAACTGATGATACTAGTGACAGTTTTAAGAGAAAGTTCATTATTCGTGTATGAAATTCAAACACCTGCAAATGAAGAAGCTAGACTAACAGATATATGTGATGATATGAGCATGAAATGGGTTTGTCTAGATGTAGTTAAGAACAAGATAATACATTGAACTCATTTAGAAATGCAAAATGGTAAAGAAATTGATATGTGAATAAATCATAATGTACTTAACCTCAATCTTCTGGAGAAATGATAAACCAACAAAACTAGATAATACCAAGATCCTCTATAATCTTGGTACAACTCTGAAATACAAGAATAAAAAGATAGTACAGATTCTCTCTGTTAGAATTCATATTATTTATGACCTTGTACGACAATAACAAGAGAAAAGAAAAGAGAATAAAACTATTATTGATAGTGAATTGGTAAGTAAAAGAAAAACAACTACATTCATTTATATAGAGTTTAACAAAAAGAGGAAAAGGTTTCCTCTTCGATGTGGGACAACAAAAATGTATGTTTGTTAACAGCCACTCTCAAGCTCGCGATGGTGTAGAGAGAAACATCGAGAGTTTGTCAAGAAAGAACCGGTGAAGCTGTAAGGTATGTGCCTTTGTGAAGAAATCTGCAAGTTGCATCGAAAATGAGACAAATAGCAAGGATAAAGTGTCTTGTTGAAGATAATATCGAATAATATGACAATCAATCTCAATATACTTGGTACGTTCATGAAAGACTGTGTTGTGTGCAATCTGAATAGAACTCTTATTATTGTAGTCCATCGATGTCGGTGAGGAAATAGAGACACCCATATCAGCCAATAACCAATATAATCATACAATCTCACATGTAGTAGAAGTCATAGCACAATACTCTGTCTCGGTTGAAGAGCGAAAAACAACATCTTGTTTCTTACTTTTCCATGAAATGAGTGAATCTCCTAAGAATATATAATAACCAGTAGTGGATTTTCGATCAGTCGGGTTACTAGCCTAATCTGCATCAGAAAATGCACGAAGCTCCAAGGATGAGGTCGATGGAAATAAGAGACTCTGATAAATCGTTCCTCGAAGATAGCGAAGAATATACATAATTGCAGCCCAATGTACAGATGTAACAGAGCAAACAAACTGACTGACAATGTGAACAGCATATGCAATGTCAGGGCGAGTAATGGTGAGGTACACCAGAGTCCCCACAGCTGAACGATATAAAGTGGTATCAGGAAGAGGATCCCCGTCAGTAGGTGTATATCAAACATTAACCTCAAGAGGAGAGTCAATTATAAGAGTATCTGTGAGATGGGCTCGCTCAAGAATATCTACAGTGTACTTAGACTAAGAAAGAAAATTTCTCATCTCAGAATAAGCTACCTCAATGACTAAAAAGTAACGTAGATGACCTAAATCTTTCATCTCAAAACGGCGAGACAAAGTATATTTTAGGTTTGCAATACCATCAATATCATCACCTATCATGTCATCAACGTACAAAAAAAGCAAAATACAATCTGTAGGGGATGTTTTAACAAATAACGCTGAATCATGAAAGCTGGAAATAAACCCAAGAGATGATACTACAGTGGAGAACTTGTCGAACCAAGCTCTTGGAGCTTGTTTGAGACCATACAAAGCTTTCTTAAGCCTGCACACCTGTCCTGGACTATGTGAAACGCCAGGTGGAGGGACCA
Organism: Przewalskia tangutica; assembly: GCA_029844215.1. Classification (NCBI taxonomy): domain Eukaryota; kingdom Viridiplantae; phylum Streptophyta; class Magnoliopsida; order Solanales; family Solanaceae; genus Przewalskia; species Przewalskia tangutica. The sequence goes on from CM056718.1 coordinate 116,755,915, forward strand.
TGTAGACTTCTTCTTGAAGATCCCCATTCAAAAAGACATTTTTAACATCCATTTGTGAAATATTCCAATGACGAACAGAGGCCACTACAATAAGAACCCAGAAAGATGTCATCTTTGCAACAAGTGCAAAAGTCTCTTCATAATCTATATCATATTCTTGAGCAAAACCCTTTGCAACCAAACGAGCTTTATATCATTCAATAGAACCATCAGACTTGGTCTTAATCTTGTATACCCATCGAGAACCAATAGTTTTCTTACCAGTAGGTAGAGAAATCAAATCCCAAGTACCAGTTTTGTTCAAAGCAACCAATTTTTCATTCATAGCCTCTTGCCAAAGAGGATCATGAGCTGCCTCAGAGTAGAGGTAGGCTCACAGAGAGAATTAAAGAAACTAGAAAGGAAGCGAATGATGGAGCATAGCAAGAATAATCAAAATCGGATACCTGAGTAGATCGTAGAGTGCGTTTAGGATAGCGAGGTGGATCTGGATCTGCAATCACAAGAGGTTCTGAAATAGGCGTAGGAGGGGCTGAGTATCAATGTCATGGGACCTGCCAGAAGACTGAGAAGGAACATATGATATAGATGTAGAATCAGATGGACAATCAACATCAAATAGATCAATATCAATAAGGTCAGATTTTGTCATGCCATGTGAGGTAGGTGAGATGGAAAACAAAGGAACATGTTCAATAAAGGAAATAATATGAGACACATACAATTTTCCAGAGACTGGATCATGACAACGATAACCTTTCTACTCAACCCCATAACCAAGAAAAATACAAATGGCGACACGAGAAGATAACTTAGTATGCTCTGCATGTGGACGTAGAACAAAACATGTAGAACCAAAAACTTTCAAATGAGAATATAGTGGGGTGTGACCAAATAGTCTAGCATACGGAGAAATCTCAAAATTATGAGAGGTAGGGATACTATTAATAAGATAAACAGATGTAAGGACAGTTTCTCCCCAAAATTCACTAGGTACACTAGCGGACAAAATCATAGATCTAGTGGTCTCAACAATATACCTATGCTTTCTCTCTGCTACCCTATTTTGTTGTGGTGTATCAGTACAAGAAGATTGATGTATTGTACCATCAGCTTTGAAAATACCAGAAAGATCTTCACTAGTATATTCACCCCCTAAATCAGCTCGAAAACATTTAATAGTGGCAGAATATTGAGTTTTCACATAGGCTTGAAACTCAGTATAAATATGAACAAGATCAGAACGTCGTTTTAGTAAATAAACTCAACAATAACGAGTATAATTATCAATAAAAGAAACATAATATCTGGAGCCCCCTTAGTAGGGACAGGCGCTGGCCCCCAAACATCAGAATGAACTAGATCAAATGGTGTAGAAGAAGTAGAAGTGTTGAGATTAAAAGGCAAAACGAAAAAATTTCCAAGTTTACATCCACTACAGTCAGAAATATCATCGAATTCTAAATCACCAAGAATACCAGAAGTACACATAAAATTTAGGCGAGAGCCTGATATATGATCGAGTCTAGAGTGCCACAAATAAAATTTTGAAGAAAGTAGTGTCAAATGGAAAGAAGACAAATTAATAGGCATAGCAGTTACATGAGTATGAAGATGCAGCTCATCCAAAACATATAGACCTTTCCCCTTCCTACGCCCTGTCCCAATCACTCTCTTGGATTTTAGATCCTGCACATAACAAGAATTGGGGGAAAGACCAATAAAACAGTCAGAGTCACATAATTGACCAGCAGAAGCAAAATTCATATATAATTTGGGAATGGAATAAACATCAGGTAAGATATAGCGGATGTATGAATGATACCAATGCATGTCAATGACATAGGTGTGCCATCAGCAGTCACAACAGAAGTGGATGGGGGGTCACAAGACATAGATATAAAAGTAGAAGAATCAGGAGACATATGATTTCCAGCTCCAGAGTCCAAAATCCAAGAAAGGCAATTGATACGAACGATAGATGGTGATGAACCGGAAGAAGCAGAAAGAGCATAAGACTGTGGATTACTTTGAAACTGCTGGAAGGAGAGAAAATTCTTAAATTGGTCAGCTACAGATTGTATTGAATCGTCACCTCCAGCCATCGAAGATAATTTAAACAGAAAAATTCCAAATAACAAGCAACAATCTCATCAATCAAAATGCGGAAGTGGTGGAACCAATCAGGACAAGAATCCAAATTTAACAAGAACGAACACAAATAGCAAAAACAAGATAGGCGGTAGAACAGACCAATATTATAATGCAATAATTTATATAATAGGCGGTAGAACCGATCAATATCATAATGCGAGAATTTATATAATAGGCGGTAGAACCGACCAAATAATTTAAAATAATATTAATTTAAAATTGATATTATTTCATTTTCTCTGATACCATGTTAGAATTCATATTATTTATGAATCCTTGTACGATAATAACAAGAGTAAAGAAAAGAGAATAAAAGTTTTATTGATAGGGAATTGGTAAATAAAAAAATAATAATTACATCCCTTTATATAGGGTTTAATAAAAAGAGGAAAATATTTACTCTTCGATGTGGGACAACAAAAAGGTACGTTTGTTAACACTTCAACATCAGTAAAATGGTTTCGTGCAACCAAGGTAAAATGCTTTCTAGATTATTTAGTGGGAATTAATAATCTCAAATACACTTTATCTGGGTCAATGATGCTGAGGCATGACACACGGTGGAACTTCCCACATGTTGTTCCAAGATCAACATTGTCTACACACAAAGTAACAAGGGCAAAAGAACACACATAAGAAAGTCAGTGAAAATACTCGCTTTAGTCGAAGAATGAAGTCATAGAAGGTTCCTCCAAAATTTTCCAACAGACCAAAATAGGAGCTTCAATGTACCGACAGAGGTTGACGTCGCACATCCATCCAAAAGAATACAAGAAGAGTACAGTACTAGGGACTTAGCATCAGGCATTTACCCATAAACTAAAGAAATGATAATGAAATAAAAATACATCCTCAAACAAAGATATGTTGGAAGTGAGTTTTAGTAGAAATTATGTTTAATATTTAACAAACCACTGACTAATAAAGCACAGCACCCCTAGCCCACCAACATTATGTTGAAGATATACTAACGAGCACTTACCTAAGTACCTTCTTTCTTGCCTACTTTTTGCAAAATAAAATGCAAGGACATGCAGTAATTTCAATTTCAAATGAAAAGCTTATAGTCTTGATGATGTCACGAAGATGAAATTGCAGTGAGTTTACTGGTCTCATATTCTACAATCATTCAACTTAGAATAGCTAATTTAAAACGAGATTCCCTACACAATTAGTTACAAAATAATTTACTAAAAGAGGACTAAGCACCTGCACTTGACCATTATGTTAGACATAAACCGTTGAGTAGATGGGATTAGGTATTGTACCTGCAGTTAAACATATTAATGAATAACCAAGGCCTAAATAGCCTGCTATGCGTGACTATTTCAACAATTTTTATAGCATATCAAGTAAAAAGAAGACAAAAGTTGATACTTTTTCATTAGTAACGAAGCAAACAATTTTAGGGCACACAATGATTTTTCTTAGCTTAGAACGATTTCAGGGCTCAGATTTCGGTTTGCACACAGTGAGAATTTTAGGGCTCATATTTAGGGCTAAGAACAAAAGAACCAAGGAAGAAAGTAAGATTTGGGGCTAAGAATGAAAGATGAAACTCAGATTTCGGTTTCTATGGAAAAAAGTAAGATTTAGTCGCAGATTTTTGTATGGAATTTTAGGGCTCAGATTTTGGAAGAAATAAAGAAAGGCGCAGCAAAGTGTTTGAAATGGAAAGAATTCGACCTAATGATTTATTTAGATGGGCCAATTTTTAAGGGTTGGGTCGGGTCGACTTTTTAAAAAATGGGCCAACACCAAAAAATCGTCACACAACATGTGACAGTGCGAATAACTGTCATATGTCTGTCATAAATTTATGACCAGTTTATATAACTGTCACACTTATATCATTAGTGTCTGTTGACCGAAAAGTCAAAGGAAAAACGGTCATACATAGTTGCATAAACCGTCACACTCTGACTGCCACCGTAAGTCATTTTTCTTGTAGTGCGTTGCACCATCAAATAGTACTTAAGTAGATATTTCTACTTTTGGATGAGCATTTTGGAAAATTCTTCAGCTTTGCCTACTAGTGTGGCATAAATCATTTAAGGCCTTTTTTCATGGTTTGCTTGTTATGCATAGCGGACTTGTCTCAAAAATAGTCTTTGATGTGGTTATGTTGCATTAATTATTTAGGTGCAAGCCGATACTAAGAGTCGGTGTATTTATCTAATTTTACCTTAGTAGTTGATGACGTAGTAGTAGCTTCTGGCTTGGAAGTGTCCATATTTGAGATGTATCACTAATGAATATTTATCTAACTTTACCTTAGTAGTTGATGAGGTATTAGTAACTCCTCGCTTGAAGGTGTCCATACTTGGGATGTCCGTTTAAAGTCGAAGTCTAGACAGTTATAGAGGAGGGAAATCGGTGGATGGACGAATTGCCGCTACGACTTCATGGTTGATCTGTCAAAATGGGACGTTTAACTTTGAGAAGGAAGAAGGGAATGATTGTTTAGTTTAATCAGCCTATATATTCATCTTTGGGGTGTGTCTAATGCAAGAAATCAGAGTTTTTTTAACTTTACCAGTTTCTAAAAAAAAAAAAAAAGGAAACCAGAGTTTTTTGAGGTGGTATCCTTGAAGTTTCTAACATATATTCACGTAAGGGTCACACTATTGGTTAAAGGTGGACACACTAACTTAAGTTTGGTAATAGTCAAGAGATGAAGCCTGTTTCATTCTTAAGGTTGTGGCGAGATGAAGCTTGTTCCTTCCGGCTTTAAAATTCCAAAGAAGTACGTTTTGGCAACTGAAAATGAAAAGAAATTTAAAACCATTGAGTTCAGGCTGTTTGGTAAAACTTGATATATGAAGACTTTTTGGCTAAGAATTCAGATCAACAAATAATCAACTAAAATATAAGTACTAAACTATTTTTTCCTGGATAAGAAACACATAAGTACTAAACTATTTGAGTTTGTTTTGAGTTCTCTCCTACATATGAAAGTGAATACATACCAATATTTTGAAAGTATGTATTTCATATTCATGTTATTAATAAGATTAATATAATTTGACATTTGTAATTATTGAATTATGATTTTGATTGGTTGTGATTATTCATTAATGTGCATCCCTTGAGCTTACGTTGTCATTTATAAAGTGAGATATTAATGATAGAACGTAACTCTCAAAATAGTCTTGACTGATGCATTGAGAATTGGATATCAATGATATATTATAAGTCAATATGTGGTCTGCATCACATTCTTAGAGAATGTAGTATGTCTCACTTACTACTAGTATGATTACTAGTGATGGACACATAGATACTCTTAGAGGGTATTGGTATGCCCTGCTGATAAACTATTTGTCATACATGTCTAGAGTATTATAAGTATGTGGGAGATATAGGTCATTTGACTTGAGGTCAATGCTCACCTAGTTTGCAGAGTAATGTACTTTGATCCTGTCCTAAGCTTAAATTCCTTATATGATAAGACATGACTTGTATTGAGTACATTGCAATGCAAACTAAGGTGATAGTTGAGTCAAGAATATGATTTATTCCTCAATTGAATATTCGAGAGAGGACACTCCAATTCTCAGTAATATTAGGTCGACCAAGTTATTGGTCAATGCAAAAGACATATCTAAGGTATGATCTGGTTCTCGACTAATATATATGAGATAAAGTGATCAAGCCATTTGGATAGACACATGGCAAATTCTAAGCTTGATCGAGTGTGTCGCGAATGAAAGGAATTTATCATCTTACATAAAGGTTATGTTTACTGGAGTCTTGCAAACGTACTTCACATATTGAGTTCGTCGTATGACGTAGTCTAGGAGTTCCGTGTGAACCTTGATTAGATTAAGTGTCGATGTGTGAAGGCCTAAAGGGTCACACTAAGTCGATTGTCTTTTTGAGGAAGTCATTCCGTCCTAGCTCGAACTAAGCCTAGTGCAGAAACTGGTTCATTATGAACATGGTGCATGGCGAAGAACGAGTAGGAATGGATGATGGTCGATATGTGCGTTATTGATAATGGTGTGTGATAAAGGACCCGTGATCTGATCCCTGAATTGGATTTGGGGCTTGGACGATTTTTTGAATATCGACACGAAACTGTTCTGAAAGGACGTCAGCGCCGCGTCCCTAAGGTAGGGCGCCGCGACGCTTGCTAAGGTTTCAGGGAGGCGTCGCGGCTCCATGGTGGAGCGTCGCGGCGTCGATCACGGTAACAAGTTAGGGCCACATCTCGAGTCCGAAATCGTGATTAAAACCTCATTTTAAAATTCGGAACTCACTGGACAAGAAGCGTCGCAGCCCCATGGTGGAGAGCCGCAGCTCTAATTCACAAAATAGAAAGCCAAGTTGGTGGAGTAGGAGAGCGCGGGACCGAAATGTCACGAGTTCGATTCCCCCTGCCAATACCTTTTTTGGTTGAGCCTGTCACACATGGCTTGCCAAGTATGATTTACCTGGCTGACGTGGTTTGCAGGCTATTGCGTCAGTCCGAGGGTTTACCCAGTGCGCACTTGTAAAAAAAGTAGCGGCTGCGGGTTCCCCCGTCATAAAAAAATAGAAACTGAGAGGTTTCTGCCTCGCAAGCTCCGCGGCGCCTGATGTCCAGTAAATAAAAAAAATCAGTTTCAAAAACTTAACCCATGATTATTATTATACACTATATTTAGTATACTGTTTTACGTGCTAAATGATCGTCATTTATTATACTAGAATAGCGTCCGTAAATAATGCTTGGGTAGGCAGCGCCCAATATTAGTTTAGCGTCCGTAAATTATGCTTGGGTAGGCGGCGCCCAAATACATATTTAATTGCTTAATATCATGCTTTGAATGATGATTGAAACATGTTAGAGTTGATCTTGTTTAAAATCCTGAATTAAAATATTCCCCAAATTCAATACAAGTTTCATTTAAAATGAATGCGTCGTCTGTTATAATTGATTGTAGTGCAAAATCTTTTTCGGCGAGATGAGTATTTATGCCCAGTATTTGCTCTAAGTCTACGAAGACTCAGACTCTTTCATAGATGCATGTTAAATGTAGAAGTAAGTGATAAACCTTCATGGGTATTTACACCCCAGTGTTTGCTCTATGAAGGCAAAATTCACTTAGATACATAATTGCAGTCGCATAACGGGTTGACTTGCTAGGCTGTCTTGGCGCCTCAGTGTCAGAAAAGCCAAGGGACGCAAATCGTTTTGTTTAGAACATGTGATCAACCAAGAGTTGTAAATTGTTTGTAATTGGTTTAGAGACCTACCAGATCATGTCGTTGAAGTTATCAACCTCAACAAACGTGGAGACCATATGAGTCTGGATCTTGGCCCATTATGACCATATTTGATATCAGTCCGTATTCTTTCATGGGGTAAAAGGATATGTTAAAATAATGAGATCTAATTAAACTAAAGGCCATGATTAATTAGTTAACGAATGTGTTCAAATAGAAATTATATATTAGGATCTTAATTTCAAGTCTATCTTATCTTAAGTTTACAATGTAGAATTTTTCACTTAAAATGTTGGTTGAAACAAACTGTCACGACCCGAACCCCGGGCCCGCGACTGGTGCCCTACCTGGGCACCCCCTCTTATACCCTCACATCCCGTACAAGACATATGCCAAATAACATATGAAAAACTGTACATGTAGCAACAAGGCAAGCCGACAAGGCTGTCGCTATATATAAACGGGAACATCCCCACAATACTGTAGTACAACTGACCAACAATATATACAACTCACGCAAGTCCAGCCCATATATGAATACATACCTCTAAGAGTTTGGATAATAAACTATGACGGAACAAGGCTCCGCCGTACCCCTGAATATACACAAGTCTATAATCAAAGACATGTACCAAAATGACAAGCTCCGGAACAAGGGAGATATCTCAACAAGCTGGGCAAGGATCCTAAGCTCGAGGATCACCAACTGTGTACCTAAACCTGCGGGCATGAATGCAGCCCCCCAAAGGGGATCAGTACAACAAGGTGTCAAGTATGTAAACATGAAGTACAGTAAATAAGATCATAGATGTACAAAAGATGCCATGAGACAAGTATGAAACTCAAATACCAGATCCTACCATGCCATATAAAATAAGAGTCAATTGTACCTTGTATCACTGTATCGCTGTACTACTGTACCACCGTACCACTGTACTTTATAAAAATGAGGGTCAACTGTCTCTTTTCAAAATACCATTTCAAAATATGAAAGTCATGTCAAAATCAGGGACGCCTGCCCCCAGGATCATTATGCATATCCTATTCATGGAAATTGAATCCGCATGGGAATTGAACCCGCATGGATCTTTTAGACCCGCAATGAGTATATATACCCGCATCATGTAGAGCTAGTTTATGGAATAATATAATATCACGGGAATTGAACCCGCATGAGTCCTTAGACCCGCATGAGTATACCTACTCGCATCATGGAGAGCTAGTCCATGGAATAATATGATGTCTCGGGAATTGAACCCGCCACCGCGTCCCTCACTGGAGGGCCGACAACATTATTATATTATTTCACGGACATGCTTCCATGATGGTGGAATTCCATGGAATAATATGATGTCTCGGGAATTGAACCCGCCTCACGGAAGCATGTCCATGAAATTCCACCATCATGGAAGCATGTCCATGAAATAATATAATAATGTTGCCGACCCTCCAGTGAGGGACGCGATGATGTGAAAATATAACACTTGCACGAAAGGCTATCATGAGCAAACATATGCAAGTTAAATAACATTTGACTCTCATTAGAATAAAAATGAATGAACTATCATTTTAGAAAAACAAAGACAATACCATGCCTTTATTTTTAGAATAACCAAGACAATACCATGCCTTATTTTTTAGAAAAATCAAGACAATACCATGCCTTCATTTTTAGAAAAACCAAGACAATACCATGCCTTCCTTTTAGAATAACCAAGACAATACCATGTCTTCCTTTTTAGAATAACCAAGACAATACCATGCCTTCCTTTTTAGAAAAACCAAGACAATACCATGCCTTCCTTTTTAGAATAACCAAGACAATACCATGCCTTCCTTTTTAGAATAACCAAGACAATACCATGCCTTCCTTTTTAGAAAAACCAAGACAATACCATGCCTTCCTTTTTAGAATAACCAAGACAATACCATGCATTCCTTTTTAGAATAACCAAGACAATATCATGCTTTCTTTTTTAGAAAAACCAAGACAATACCATGCCTTCCTTTTTAGAAAAACCAAGGCACTCTCATACCTTTCATTTTAAATCCTCATTTGGAAAATCAAGACATTTATCAAATCAAGTATGCATCCTATAATGTTGGGAAGCGGCCCTTCAAGTTCATGAATATGTGGCTCTCTCACCCCGCATTCGAGAACATTATGACTTCATGCTGGAGACAAGACATATTGGGAACAACTCAATTCGTCCTAGCCTCAAAATTGAAAGCCTTGAAACAACCACTGAGGGCATTGGATATAAGTGAATTTGGTAGTATTGATCAAAGAGCAAAAGAGGCTAACATGGAGTTTAAGGAGGCTATCAATGCACACATGGAAGATCCTTTTGATGAGGAACTTAAAGCCAAGGTTAAGTCCTCAAGAGTTAAAGCTAACACCTTAATGGAAGCCGAGAGACACTTCATAAGGCAAAAGTCGAGGCAGAAACACTTGATTGGAAGTGATAAATGCTCCAAATACTTCCATAGCTTGATCAAGAGAAGTAATGTCAAAAACTCCATCAACTTTCTTGTCAAAACCAATGGTGCTATCACTACATCACCCGGGGAAGTAAGGGAGCTACTTGTGGAGTTCTACAAAGATCTTTTAGGCACATCCCAATCCACATCGAACTTCGATCCTGAAGTATGCAACTTTGGCCCGAAGATAAGTGAAGAGGACAGTATTCATCTTTTGCATTTCATATCCCCAAATGAGATTTGGGAAGCTCTTTCTGATATAGGAAATGACAAGGCTCCTGGACCGGATGGTTATTCGGCTGCCTTCTTCAAGAATAGATGGAAAGATGTGGGACATGACGTAGTAAGAAGTGTTCAAGAGTTCTTCTCTACTGGGGTTCTTTTGAAGCAAGTGAATCATACCATCATTGCCCTGCTACCCAAGACAGATCGGGATCCTAAGGTAACGATTTTAGGCTATTGGATTAACTAATGTGGTCTATAAGATCATTACAAAGATTCTAGCTAACGTAATGGCAAGGGTTCTTCCTTCTCTCGTTGACAAATCACAAGGGCTTTTGTGAAAGCGTAAACATGATGGACAATGTCTATATAGCACAAGAGCTTGTGAGAGGATTTAATAGAGCCAGAGTCTCACCAAGGTGTATGCTTATGGTAGATCTTCGGAAAGCTTTTGACACGGTCTCTTGGAGTTTCCTTGATTCGGTATTAAGAGGCCTCAACTTTCCGAACAGATTTGTTAGATGGATCATGGAATGTGTTTGCTCAACCTCCTTCTCTCTTTCTATCAACGGTGAGCTACATGGTTACTTCAAGGGTAAGCGCGGCCTAAGACAAGGTGATCCAATGTCCCCTTCGCTCTTTATCTTGTGTATGGAATACCTTTCAAGGATGCTTAATTTGAAGGCTCAGGCAAGAGCTTTCTCTTATTATCCAAAGTGTAAAAGGTTGGGTATTACTCATCTTGCCTTTGCGGATGACCTCATGCTCTTTGCCAAAGGTGATGTATCTTCAGTTGGGACTCTTATGAATTGTCTGGAGGAACTGGAGGCTGTCTCAGGGTTAACTCTTAACCCATCCAAATCCTCCGTCTACTTAGCGGGAGTGCAGGATGCTGTTCGCGACTTGATCTTGTCCAGAGTGGGATTCGGCATCGGTAGCTTTCCTAGATGCAGTGGGGATTCCTTTGTCCCCAATTTCAGTCTCGGTAGATCAATTTGCTCCTTTCACTAGTGCAATTTCGAATTACATTCAGAAATGGGGGCACCACTCGCTTTCATATGCGGGTAAGCTAGAACTTATCAGGTCGGTCGTCCAAGGGGTTGAGAGCTTTTGGTTCCGGGCACTTCCTATTCCCGCCACAGTCCTCAACAAGGTACGGTCTGCATGTATTCAGTTCTTATGGGGAGGGAAACCACCAAGAGTCGCTTGGGATGTTATTTGCTTGCCTCAATCAGAAGGGGGCTTGGGCCTTATGAACATCAAGGAATGGAACCATGCCCTGCTATCCCGGACTATTTGGCAAACCCACAACGAGACAGATTCAATATGGGTCCAATGGATCAACAACTTTTATTTGAGAGGAGATTCTTTTTGGGAATATATGGTACGTCCTAGGGACTCACCCCTATTCAAAAAGATTTGCGGAATCTGTGACAAACTTGTTTCCATCTACGGTAGCCAAGGAGTCGCAATTGCCGGATTGGAAAAGTGTTGTACCAATGGTAAATTTGATTCAAGCCTCGTCTATGATATCTTGCGCACTACGCAAGATAAAAAGCCTTGGATGTCCCAAATTTGGAAAGGGTTCATTCCCCCTAAGTTATCGTTCACCATGTGGCTTAATTGTAGAAAGCGACTAGCTACAAAGGACACTCTTTCCTATCTAAACTTGGAGGATAAGTCTTGCGGGTTCTGCAAGCAAGCTAATGAGACAAAGGAGCACCTCTTCTTTACCTGCCCCTACACCCGCTTGATTTGGAAGAGCATAAGAGATTGGTTGGGTATTAGGAGAGAAATGACAATTGTTGAAAGCTCTCTCAAGTGGATTAAGAAAGACCACCGCGGGACAAGCATCCGAGCCAAAGCTACCTTGCTTGCCCTTTGCATAGTGGTCTATGAGATTTGGAGGACAAGAAACACACTACTCTTTGAAGGCACAAGCTTACCGACAGAAGAGGTCATTATAAGGATTAAAACAACATCTTATAGAGTTCTCTATGACTTTATCCCCTCTTGTAATGACACCTTTGAGTGACCACCCCCCCGTTCCCCATTTCTTCTTTTCATTACGTTGAGGATTGAGAACCCTCAATGACTGATTGTAGTCACTTTTCTTCCCGTTATTAGTAATAATATTTGCATTTACCTAAAAAAGTATCATTTTAAAACCTCATTTGGTAAATCAAGACACTTAGCATATCAAGTATCATTTTAAAACCTCATTTGGTAAATCAAGATACTTATCAAATCAAGTATCACTTTAAATCATCATTTGGTAAATCAAGACACTTATCATATCAAGTATCATTTTAAAACCTCATTTGATAAATCAAGACACTTATCATATCGAGTATCATTTTAAAACCTCATTTGGTAAATCAAGATACTTATCAAATCAAGTATCCCTTTAAATCATCATTTGGTAAATCAAGACACTTATCATATCAAGTATCATTTTAAAACCTCATTTGGTAAATCAAGATACTTATCAAATCAAGTATCACTTTAAGATTAAGATCCAATAAAACTACGTACGTCCACCGTACACTTACTTCAAATAAACAACTTTTAAAAGAAGAAAGGATAGTTCACACACCGCTTGTCGTCTGTACCAACTCGATAATCTAATTTCGTCTTGCTCCTCTGGCTAACATTATGGAAACATTTGCATAGTGATAACCGATTCGAATTGCCAAATTAATCCATTTTATGAGCCTTTAGCAGGTTATATATAATAATGATCTTGTCTAATCAGTTGTGAACCTAGAAAGTGTAAAACGAATTGGTTATATCTTAACTTCTATGCAGATGGAAATTCTACTCATTTCAATATAATTGATTGTTGAATCCTTTTTCATTTAACGCTGCAATGACTGGTTCGATACCTTTTCTCATTAGTGTTGTAACTTAGCAAGATCAACTCTACTCCAATACTTCCTAAAAACTCTTACCAACATCTCCCATAAGACTTGGTAAGGACTTGAGAATAATTTAGACATGCCTTTAGCATAGAATCAATAACATGAATACTCCTTAACTTCTAAGAGTAGAATAAATCATGAAATAATACCACATGTATATTTCATACGTAGAACATGCCAAAAGAAGGAAGAGGTTCATATACCTTATCGGCGACACCAACCCGATAAGTAGATGCATCTCAAATAAGTACTTCAACCTATAATAACAATAACACCTCTATCAACTTTAAGAATACTAGAATACGCTATACCATATAATGACTCTCCTTTCATATAAGAATTTGGGCAGCACTTCCCCCATTTATACATACGTTTCCACCTTACATTTAAGGCCAACTACACCAACACCCGAGCACCAATTAAGGGCACAACTAAACAGTTAATCCAATGTGATTCACACACCTATTTCTCACGTAAAACAGTCCACTAAAATCAGTCCACAATCCAACAACAACAAGGGTAAATGTGAGGCCTTTCAACACCTTTCCACACCCTTATTCTCTTAGGACTTTCATTAGAAATTACTACATTTAAACATGAATATTGGTGGCTGAATTTACAGCATTCCAATGCCACAAAACAGTCCCTTAAACAGCACAACAACGTCTCACAATTTCATGCAGTTGTTTTCGGCCAACTACTACAACCAAAGCCATTTCCATAACTTCTTATAATCCAATTTACATAACACTTATATATAAAACACATCCACTTGTAATAACAAGATTTCCTTCATTTTAACATGCGATAGCGACGTTAAATAACAACAACATTAACCAACGAATCCGACGACACCAAAACTGTCCAGTTTTCGGCTAGCATGCCGAAATTGTGACACATATTTCTTATTCTCCTTTTCACTTAACACAAGTTCATCCCATACTTATAATAACATGTAACTCCATTAATCTCTATAGAAAGAAGAATCCTTACCTTAACTAGCCAAAACAGTCCACAAGTTCTCGGCTCACAGTTTTCTCTTTGATCCACTTCTTCAAGTCGCAACAACACACGTGTATCCTCTACAAGCTTGTATCCATCTTGCCTTTATGTTTTTCTTCCAAAAAGTTCATAACAAGCTTAGGGTTTTAAGACAGTTTTCTTGTCAAAACCATGACCCTCTATTTGGAATATTAACCTTGGCTTAGAACTTGGATAAGGAACCTAATCTTGGAAATAACTTGATTTTGTTCTTCACTTTGGCTATGGTATTTTCGAAATCTTCAAGAACAAGGGATATGGATGAGGGATTGAAGGATGGAGATCTCTTTGTCTAGCAAAGTCTTGCAAGACTTATGCCCCATGTGAACTTGTAGGACAAGTGGAGGGGGACCCATGAACCCCACTTGTCCATTTGTCAAAATATCTTTGGATTTGGAAATTCCCGCGTTGGCACCGCGGTACTGCCCTTTGACACCGCGTTGCCGAAAGTTCTGAGGCCCTCTGATGTTATGGCACTGCGGTGCTAAAGTTGGGCACCGCGGTGCTGCCCCCTCTTCCTGTTTTTGCCAACTTTTGTCCTTTGCCTCGGGAGCTCCTTTTCTGCTTTTTCTGCCCACACTCTATTGGGAAGAATTCCATTACTAGTACTATTTCTCGTCTTCACATTTATTGCATCCAAAAAATTTCCACATTTGGAAATGTAAACCTACTTTCCTTCCAACCTCCGAATCTTATTTCCTTACTTACGTTCTCCCTTATATGCCCCGGAACTACTGGGTGTAACACAAACAAGCTGACTGGAGCTAATTACCCTGACTGGTTAAGAAACAACTATTAGTTTTAAAATGTTACACCCCGTAATCCCAGGACATGTATATAAGAACATACATAAGAAATCAGGATGCTAAAACTTGAGACTCGTAGAATTTATCGGAATTATGGAAATGTCAAAAAATGAAATATTGCGACGAATGGGAGGGTGACACGTGTCACCCCCCCTTGGTTGGTCTTGGGCGATTTAGACCAAGGACATGATGGTCATTTGACCAAATCTTGGATGAACAAGTCTTGCAAGCTCAAGCTTGAGATTATTGACTAAGTCAAAGAGCCCGATTGACTTGATATTTAAATCCCTTTCATCCAAACCACACAAGTGTATAGATCTAGACCCTCCATTTAATTATATAAGCATACTAGTAGCAAGACACGTCTTCCACACTTAGAAAAATTTCAAGAAAACTTGTTCTTGTTCATTGTAGCTCTCGGGTTAGGCATCAACAAGAAGAGAAAAAATTTCGTTTGTGGT
The DNA here is from genome assembly GCA_029844215.1 of Przewalskia tangutica. Classification (NCBI taxonomy): domain Eukaryota; kingdom Viridiplantae; phylum Streptophyta; class Magnoliopsida; order Solanales; family Solanaceae; genus Przewalskia; species Przewalskia tangutica. The sequence continues at coordinate 116,771,212 of CM056718.1, forward strand.
TCAATAATCCCAACACTTTAACCCAAGGTTCCTAAGGGTATTGTAAGGATATCTCAATAGAAAAACCCCGGAAAAGTGTCGTTTTTGTATTAGTCACAAGGTGAAAACCTAAGTCTCTTTCATAGGTTTTGATTGGAAATTGAAGGAAAGTTGTTTGTGAACTTCTAAGGGCTTCAAGTGGCGAATTGGAGTGTCAAGGAAAGGAGCTAAGTTGTTAAGTAGCGACTCAGATCTTGAAGTTGGATTAAGGCTTGTCAAGGTAACAATCTTGTTCTCTTAGTGTTATAAGATTACATATTGTTGTAGTTATACATTTTAACAAGCATGAGATATATGTATTGGAGATTTATAAGTGTTATGGATATTGGAAGCCTAAATCCGAAATGACCTTGTTAGCCATTTGAAATTGAAATTCAATTTGGTCGATAGTTATAATCGTCGCATGTTATCTAATTGAAGATTGTAGTTGTTATAATCGATTGCGGCTATATAACATGTTAGACTAAGCAACTTGGATTGAAAAAAAATTGGATAAGACTTTGCATTGTTGTACATTATGGCAGAAAATGGCACTGGTTATTGAATTATTGGTATTAATTGTGGGGCAGAATTTTACACGTCCTGTAAGGCGTGTAATCCCCTTTGATTGGTTGATGTGTTGAGCCTTAAATGTGGCATGTTTGGTTATTGAATTCGGGCCTTGAAAAGGTGGAAAAGTACGTAGAAACAAAGGAAGTGTTGTCCGATTTTCCGTAGAATTTGGTGACTTTACACTTAGAATATTCTACGTTTGAAGCTAGAGGTTAATAGACGTATTGTGGTCATTATAGGTTGACATACTACGTACGGCATATTGGACTTAGCAAGTGGATTGAACCGAAGAGGTATGTGAAATTTTTCTTATCTCTTGAGCATGAGTAGTTATAAATGTATAATACGGTAGACGTACGAGCTTTAAATGAATTCAGTTTCATTTAGTATCCTTGACTTGTTTTAAGAATGTCCAAGTTGGTTGAGTTAGAGAATTAACTCACTTGTTTTTAAAGGGATAAAAATGCCTTAGTGTCTAAAGCATAAAGTTAGTATAACGACTTTATGGGGAGTTGATTATAATAACTTTATGAAAAGTTAAAAGAATGGTTTACTCTAGTGATGTAAATAAAGATAAATGACTTGAAATGAAGAAAGACAAATTGATTTAAAGGCATCAATTGCTTAAAGTTTTAAAGTAAAAAGTCACTTGGTTTAGAAGCCTATAAATGTATTTCTAAAATGTATTGTGACTTGTATTGAAAAGTAGATATGACTTGATACTACGGTTATTAGTATCTTGGAGTTTTATACGAAAAAAGTCATTTTAAAAGAATAGAAGTACGTAGTACTTTGGGTTAAATTCTCGGATCGTTCATGATACGATAGTGCCTTAAGTTAAAAGAAATGAGAGTGTATGCTAATTAAGTCAAATGAGAAGTTAAGGGGTTTCTTAACTTATTTATGTTATTTATAGTAGTCGGTTGTGCTTGTGATATATTGTTCATTACGGGGTCATTCCCCGGGCTTGTGACATTTGCATATTCCGGAGATTTGCTACCCACGATGCGAGGAATACCTCATGCGAGTCTGTAGGGCTCATGCGGGTGAAATAGTCCTATGCGGGGCGGACCAGTCCTATGCGAGGAAATTACCTCATGCGGGTCCATACGGCCTATGCGGGTGAAATAGTCTCAGGAGTAGGATTGCGTGATAATACTACGGGCGGATGGTCCTAGGTTAATCACAAGCTTCCTATTTTAAGAATCGGAAATGTATATTTTGTTACTCTCATTGTTAGTAAGACACAATATACTGTTAATTTAATTATCATACATGTCTCCAACTTTATTTTAGACTTATGATGTAAATTGCAGTATTTTCCAGTTTTACATACTTGGTACATATTGTGTACTGACCCCCTTTCCTCGGGGGGCTGCGTTCATGCCGCAGGTAGGGGTAAGCAGGTGGTGGATCCTCACTCTTAGGATCACTGATCAGTTGTCAGAAACTCCATTTCTCCGGAGGCTTATCTTTTGGTACGATTTTCCTGATGTTGTAGATTTATGTACATTCAGGGGTATGGCGGGGCCCTGTCCCGTCACAGTTGTTATTCTTAGAGGTCTGTAGTCATATCTTGTGGATTGAGTTGTAAAAAAAAAGATGTAACTGTTCATTTGGGTTATGTATGTTTTCGGAAGGTGGCCTTATCGGCTAGCCTGTTGGTATTTAATGTCTATTACTTTATGAGTTTATGTATGTTCCGCTGCTATTCTTTGATGTATACTTGTAAGGGGTGCCCATGTAGGGCACCAGTCGCGGGCCCGGGGTCGGATCGTGACATAAAACTAGAAAGAATTGAGTATGTGTTAGACACAGTAATCCCCACAGTCCCTGTTAAAGATTATGCTGAGTTTGCCCTGTTTAATAAGGTAGCTTATCAAAAACATCTAGACAATGCTACCCTGGCACAGTGTATAATGTTGTCCTCCATGACTGTAGAGTTACAGAGGTGACATGAAAACATGGGTCCCAACGAGATGCTAGAACATTTGAAGAATATTTATGACTCACATTCTCAGACAATGGAGTATGAACTGTTGAGAGATCTATTCAAGTGTAAGCTGAACGAAGGAGGTCCAGTGTCAGCGCATGTTCTTAAGATGATTGGGTTAATAAAAAGGTTGACTTCGATTGGAACGAAGCTGACTATAAATGTCTCTGTCAACCTGATGCTGAATTCGCTTCCTAGTTTATTTGAGAATTTCATTGTGAACTTCAACATGAATGGAACCAAGGTGAATTTTCCAGAACTTCACAACATGCTAAAAGCTTTTGAGGGACATTGCACATATCCATGAGGAGACAAAGCACCAGGTGCTCCTAGCCCTGCTGGACAAGGTATGTTTGTCATTGAAATAAAAATGTCTATAAATAACTCACTGTTGGGTATTAGATACCACTTGTGGCTCTCACATTTGTAATAATGTGAAGGGTCTGACTAACAACAGAAAGGTCGGACCATGAGAGGTAGACTTGCGCGTTCGAAATGGAGCACGAGTGGATGTTGAACGCGTGGGAACTTATAGACTAGATTTACCTTCAGGATTTTATTTAGAACTAAATAATTGTTATTTTATTCCCTTATTGACGAGGAATATTATTTCTATCCTAGTGTTAGACACTGAGGGATTTTCCTCATTCATTACTAATGGCAGTTATGTATTGTCTTTTAATGATTTTATTTGTGGAAATGCACCACATGTGGATGGATTGTATGTTCTAAACTGTAGTCATGAAAATTTTAATATACAAAATAAACGAGCTAAATTAAGTAATCCAAGAAACCCCACCTACTTATGGCACTACAGACTTGGTCACATCAATGAATCAAGGATAGCAAGATTAAGGAAGTTAGACTACCTTGAACCATTTGACTTGGAATCATATGGTAATTGTGAATCTTGCTTGAGAGGAAAGATGACCACAAAGTCACTTTCTGAGAAAGGGGTGCATGCCAAAGAGGTGCTTGAGTTAGTCCATACCGATGTATGTGGACCATTTTCAACTCAAGTTAAGGGAGGCTTCCCTTACTTCATCACTTTTACAGACGATTTCACAAGGTTTGGGCATGTGAATCTCATGAAACACATGTCCGAAGCTTTTGAGAAATTCAAGGAGTACAAGTTAGAAGTGGAGAAGAAACTTGAAACAAGTATCAAGACCCTTCGATCAGATCGAGGAGGTGAATACTTAGGTAAAGAATTTCTAGATTACTTAAAGCTTCATGGAGTCCAATCACAATGGACACCTCCCGGAACGCCACAAATGAATGGTGTTGATGAAAGGAGAAATCGAACCCTATTAGATATGGTTAGATCCATGATGAGCTTCTCAACTCTACCGACATACTGTTACACCCCGTAATTCCATGACATTGATTTGAGGACGTGATTAAGGAAAGAAGATTTGAATATTGGAAGGAAAGAATTATTACATTTTCTTAAAGGAAAATTTCGGAAAAATGTGACGACGGAAAAATTATTAACTTGAAGTTTAATACTTCTAATTGAATTTATGGACTTGGTATTGGATTATAAGGTATTGAAATTGATAATATGGGGTCCGCCGAGAATTTCACAATTTCGCGGGGACCTTCGAAAAATTATAATATTTTGGACCAATCGGAGGGAGACACGTGTCATCCCTCTACTTGACTTGGACTTGGACTTTAGATATTTTAAAGACAAGCGGACAAGTGGGTCCCATTCCACTTGTCTTGCTACACTTGTAGATATTTATATATATCAAGAGAGCTTGCAAGACTTATCTACACTTAGAAAATATTTTCATTACACAAGTTCTATCTCTTCTCTCTCAAGATTTCGGCCAAGGGCCATTATTGAAGTCCAAGATCCTTAAATCTTCCAAGCTTAGTTCATAATACAAGATTAAGAACCCTAACCAAGTGTTAAGCCAAGATAAACCACCACTAACCTCAAATCCCATTTGGGCCGTGGCTAGGGTTAGAGATTTTAGGGTTTTCCGTCGACTTTTTGGTGATGGAACGTGAAGGGAAGTTGCTCCTAAAGTTGTAGGGGATACATATATGTGATTGGATCTTGAAGAAGTAGAGAGAAACAAAAACTGTGGGCCAAAGACGAGTGAACTATTTTGGGGCGTTTTTGGGCACAAAATGAGGTAAAAGTCCTTCTTCTTTTAAAGTAATTAGATATTACTTATTGTTATAATGTATGGATGAACTTGTACTAAAAAGAATGAGGATTAAAAAGTGTTTGGACAATTTTTTAAGGCTTGGCCGAGAGCTAGACTAATTTTGAGGTTTTCAGATTTCGTTGGTTATTGTCGTTATTTACACTTGGTACATGTTATATAATGAAGGAAATATTGTAGTTGATAGATTATATAACTTGTATAATATGTTGTAACTTGAATTGGAATAAAAATAATTAAGGAAAAGGACTTTGGATTGTTGTAGTTATTGTTGGACGAAAACTGTCCAAAACTGTTAGACGTTGGGATGCCATTTTATGGACTGTTTTGGGGTGCATATATGCTGGAAAATCAGCCCCTAATATGCATGAGTAATGTGGTAAAATGGCTAATGAAAGTCCTAAAGAATAAGGGTATAAAAAGGGTGTTAAAGGCTTCACATTGTACCCTTAATATTGTAGAATTGTGGAGTGTTTTGTGCCGACAATTATGGACTATTTTATAGACTGTTTTAATGTGATTGTGGGGCAGAATTTTACACGTCAAGTTAGGCGTGTAATCCCCTTTGGCTAACTGTTGGTTGTGCCTTAAATGTGGCTTGTTGGTTGATGAATACGGGCCTTGAAAAATGTGGAAAAGTACGTGGAAACAAAGGAAGTGCTGCCCAAATTTTCGTAGAATTAGAGGGCCATTATTTGGTATAAGTCTTATACTATTAAGTATGATATTGATAGAAGTGCTATCGTCATTATAGGTTGAAGTAATACATGTAGCACATTCTACTTGGCTTGTGGAATAGCCAATAAAGTTGAAGTACATTGGAGCGTATTGCTACTTGTCGTTTGGGTTAGTCGCCAACGAGGTATGTGAACTATCCTTCCTTATTTTAACACGATTATTTGAAAAGCCTATGTGACTTGATTTTGGTGAGTCTATGTGACTTGATTTATTTGAAGTAAATGAATTGAGTTAAAGTTATGAGACTTGATTTCTTTAAAAGATTATGAGACTTTATTTTTCAAGTTATGGGACTTGATTTCTAAAGTTAAGAGATTTGATTTAAAGTTATGAGACTTGATTTCTTTAAAAATTTATGAGACTTTGTTTTTCAAGTTTTAGGACTTAATTTCTAAAGTTAAGAGATTTGATTTAAAGTTATGAGACTTGTTTTCTTTAAAATATTACGAGACTTTATTTTTCAAGTTATGGGACTTGATTTCTAAAGTTAAGAGATTTGATTTAAAGTTATGAGACTTGATTTCTTTAAAAGATTATGAGACTTTATTTTCCAAGTTATATGACTTGATTATATGAAGTATACTTGCCTTGTTATTGGAGTATACGTGAGTATAATATACTAGATTATATGAAGCATATGTGGCTTGATTCTGTGAAGTATATTTGCCTTGTTATTGGAGTATACGTGAGTATAAGAGACTAGATTATATGAAGCATATGTGGCTTGATTATGTGAAGTATATTTGCCTTGTTATTGGAGTATACGTGAGTATAAGAGACTAGATTATATGAAGCATATGTGACTTGATTATGTGAAGTATACTTTCCTTTTTATTGAAATATACGTAACTTTATTACGAAGGTATACTTGTCTTAATTATGCCTAAGTTCTTACCAAGTCTTATGGGGGATGTTGGTAAGAGTTGTTAGGAAGTAATGGAAGTTGTTGTAAATGTTGATTTTGGGTGCAATTCCTTAATAGTGCTTTTGGGATTGAATCACATGGCTATTATACGTATACGTACGACTTGTATTGAGATCATGTGAGATAAGTCCATGATTGTGATTGTATTTAGATCATGTGAGATAAGTCCATGATTGTGATTGTATTGAGATCCTGTGAGATAAGTCCATGATTGTCATTGTATTTAGATCATGTGAGATAAGTCCATGATTGTGATTGTGATTGTATTTAGATCATGTGAGATAAGTCCATGATCGTGATTATAGTTAAGATTATGTGAGAATGTCCATAATTCATTATTTGAAAATGTGATAGTTGAGATTATGTGAGAATGTCCATAATTCATTGTTTGAAAATGTGATAGTTAAGATTATGTGAGAATGTCCATAATTCATTATTTGAAAATGTGATAGTTGAGATTATGTGAAAATGCCCATAATTCATTGTTTGAAAATGTGATAGTTAAGATTATGTGAGAATGTCCAGAATTCATTATTTGAAAATGTGATAGTTGAGATTATGTGAGAATGTCCATAATTTCTTATTTGAAAATGTGATAGTTGAGATTATGTGAGAAGGTCCATAATTTCTTATTTTTGAAAGTGGGATAGTTGGGATCTTATTTCATGACTCTTGTTTGAAGAAAAAAAAGTATATTTGAAACCATGTGAGTGCGTCCATGATTATGTTATAAGTCTCGTTTTGAAAAGGTACTCTTCTGCTACATGGCACGGTTGGATCTGGTATTTGATTTTTATACTTGTCCCTGTCATATTTGTCCTGTTATGAGTTTATTTACAGTACCTTATGTTCACATACTTGGTACATTATTGTTGTACTGACCCCCTTTCTACGGGGGGGCTGCGTTCATGTCCGCAGGTCTAGGTACTCAGTTGTGGATCCGCGAGTTTAGGATCTTTGTTCAGCTTTATGGGATAACTCTAATGTTCCGGAGCTTGTCATTATTGCTAGGTATATTCAGAGGTACAGCGGGGCCTTGTCCCGTCATAGTATTTGTCCAAAATCTTAGAGGTCTGTATTCATATGTGGGCTGGACTGGCTAGAGTTGTATTTACATTGTTGAACAGTGTAGACCCTTTCGGGTGACTTATATTATGGCAGCCTTATCGGCTTTGCCTTTGTTTAAGAAAACAAAAGATTGTTATTTATCTTCCGCGGTTTGTTGTATTGTATGAATAGAAGGGAGCCCAGGTAGGGCACCAGTCGCGGGCCCGGGGTTCGGGGCGTGACACATACCTTTGGGGATATGCATTACAAAGCTCAATATATATTCTGAATAGAGTTCCTTCAAAGTCAATAGAGAAAACACTATATGAGATATGTAATGACAAGAAGTCAGTATTTAAATACATGCGACCCTGGGGTGCATTGCATATGTAAAGAAGTTGCTTACTGACAAGTTGGAATCCAAAAGTGAGAAATATTATTTTGTGGGGTATCCAAAATGTTATACCCCGTATTTTCCAGAGTATGTACGTAAGGACGTACGTAGAAAATTTGAACTTGAGATAGTAGCTTGGCCGAATTTTATTTGTGCACAACACCCGGTTAGAGTCGTTTTTCGACGAAACGTTTTCACAGCTTTCGTTGGGGAATTTCCGGCTATGTCATTTTTAATTTTTGCGGATTTTTCCGAGAGACGAAACATTTTGGACCAACAAGAGGGCGACACTTGTCACCCTCTCATTGGAACACCTTGGGCGGTCAAGGGTGGCCGAAAGTGTGCCTATTTTGTCTTGGAGTTGGTAGGATATTTGTGTGTTAGTTGGTTAAGGGGCACTTGGCAAGATCTTGGCCCTACACTTGCCTTGCACTTGGCATGATCTTGGCCATTGGTTGGCCTTGGCTTATACTATAAATACCCCTCTTAGGATGACTTCTTCATCCATTCCAAAGATTTCCTAAGTGTTAAAATCCCTCCTCTCCTCTTGTTGACTCTCGTCCAAGAGCCCTCTCCCCTTTGAAAGGCCCCTTGGCGAGAGCCCTTCCCCTCCTTGGGGTGCTAGCCGTGGGGTACCCCCCCTAGCCTAGTTGTTTTCGTATAATACCCCCCCTCTTGATAGAAATACTCTCAAAAGTATTGTTATAATGCCCAAATTACCTTAGCCGTATACCTTGTAGTATTCTAAGGTTATACTTATACGAAAAGCCCAGAAATACTATTATACTTCCCTTCCGTCACAAAACCTAAACCCTAGGAGAATCTCCATAGTCCGTTGGAGTATTGTGTAGAAGTTGGTTAGAACTTCTAAGGGTGGTTTAGAATGAGTTGGGCGCCTGAGTTGGAGCTAAACGATTGCCCAGGATCGACTTTATACTTGGATAATTATGGGCTTATCGAGGTAAATATCTTGTCCCTCTATTGTAATTGGAAATTACATGATTGTTAGACTATATAGTTGAAGTATACTATATATAGAACTGAACGTTGTTGTCGGCAATGTCTTTGGACTTAAGCCTGAATAATACGAAACCTTTTCGAAAGAAGAGTACTGAACTGTTTTTACATAGGACTGTATTACAGTAGACCTTGTGTAGCTTTTCTGTGAGGTAGAATTGTGCACGTCCGGTTAGATGTGTGAACCCCCCCTGGTTGGCTTGATAGCCGGCCCCGGTAGAGGAGGAGATTTACGCTGTTGCGGGGGGGGGAGGTGCTGCCGAATTTTCTGTAGAATATTCTACGATTAGACCTAAATGTTAATAAGCGCCTTGTGGCCTTATAGGTTGAAGTACTACGTGTGGCGCGATCTACTGGCTAAGGAGTAGCCGACGGTTTGAAGTACTTGGAGCGTTTTGCTATTAGTCGATACTCGTCGCGAGGTATGTGAACCTCTTCCTATCTCTTCTAGCATGATATGTGTGAACTATGTAGTACGGTGAGCGTCATACGTGCTAAATGTATTTGATTGGTTTAAAACATAAAGTGTTATAACAGCTTTATGGGAAGTTGGTTATAACAGCTTTATGTTGGTAAGAAAATACTTGTGGTTTTTAAAAAAGGTAACTGATTTGAACTATAACTGGCGTGTTATGTGTTAATAAAGAACTTGAAGTATTTCAAAAGATTTTTGAATCATTTCGAAAGAAGAAGTAATACTTGATTTGTTTTGAAAACTTAAGAGTTATGCTAGCTTTATGGAAAGTTAGGTATAACGTCTTAAGAATGTTTTACTGATTTTGGAAATCAGAATGTGTATCGACAAACCACTGCAGCGTTTATAAGAGGAAATGTTTTTTAATAATTAAGTATTATTAAAACCAGTAGAAACTTCCATCTGCATAGAAGCTAAGATGAGACAAAATGATATTTCCTAGATCATGGCTGTTGTAATAAGATTGTTATAAACAAGAATATCCTACTCACATATAAGACTTATGTTTCTCAGATAGTTTAAAGGAGAATTATATTCTTAAATGAATAAGACTATGAACTACGAAACCTTTCTAAAATGAGAAACTTGAACATTGGAAATTAGGCAAACTTGATCATTGGAAAAGAATGTTGCTACTTGATTTTACAAAGAGAAGTAATTGATTTACTTTAAAAGGATAGTCACTCTATTTTATACTACGGGTATTGTGTGACATTGTGAAAGTAACGTATCTTTTAAAGAGTTAATGTATGAAGTACTTTGGGGATAAAACCCCGAACTTGTTGGCATATAGTAGAAAGTACCTTGTGTGTATAACTTGATTGTGTTGGTTGTGATAGCCTGGTAATACTTCCTTGTTGATTGATAAGTAAACATGCTAGGATGCTACGTGTGTTAGTATCTTGTGATGTTGTGTAAAGGGGTTTCCTTTGTTATGCTTATGTTGCTTAACGATAAATTTGTTGTGTTAGTATTTTACATCACTCATCTCTTGAGATGATTAGGGGTTAAGCGCCTCCGATGCGGGGTAGACTTCGGTGGTCGATGGACCTATGATTCGAGAATACCTCATGCAGTCCCGGGGGCTATCGCGAGCTACGAGTTCGAGTTAGTGTCGTCCTTTATGGGCATGCGGTCCATGTGGCCATGCGGTGCGAAGTCGGGGCGATGCGGGAGTAGCTACCCTCGATGCGGGAATACCTCATGCGGGCGATGAGATTGGCCTATCGCGGTGCGGGAGTTCGAGGTTAGGCGTGTAAATTGATCTGCGGGCAAGTGGCGGCTTTGATCATGTGGCGGTCTGACAGATCTTATGATACGATTCATGACCTTGTTGATGCGTGGGTTTGTAGTAGTCGGCTATGCCTTCGTACTTACCCGTCAGTTTATTATGACACGTGGGACACGGTGTTCATGTGTGTTCCTTAGTGCTTTTATATCATAGGCTGGCGGTGAGGAAGGTATTCCACGCGCATGATTGATGTTGTGGGCACGAGACCCATGGTTATACTTGAGTGATGACTTGAGGCGTGAGTCACGACTTGACATGATCGCTTTGTTGTAAGCGTAATTTGGTTATCATACATGTCTCTGCTTTATATATCGCTATGATTTCATTTCTGATATGTATTTTCGATTTCACATACTCGGTACTGTTATCGACCTCGCCCGGGCCGCGTTCATGCCGCGAGTTGAGGTACACCGATCGTTGATCCTAGCTCTCGAGTCCGCGATTTGACGTTTGGGAAGCTCCGTTTCTCGGAGGCTTATCGATGGTATAGTCCCCGTCGTCGTAAGTGTTTACATTCGGGGTTTGGCGGGGCCACTGTCCGCCATTGTTGTCGTATCATTCTTAGAGTGCAGTAATCTTGTTGTGGCGGGGTTTGTAAAAGGATTAAAGCGTTCATGTTGAAAAAGTTGCTATTTATATATATACTTGAAGGTAACCGTTTTTAGTTGCTTTGTCTTCTTATTTCACCGTCTTATTACACCGTTTCATGTATTGTCTTTATGTTCGATTACTACGATGTATGTCTACTTGGGTGCCGGGTAAGGCACGATCCGGGCCCGGTTGGTCGTGATAAAAGTGGTATCGAGCGATTAATCCTCGGAAAGTGTCTGAGCAGTATCGATAGAGTCTTGATTATCGGTGTGTTGTGCACCACATCAATAATCGTGAGGCTATAGGGTATTTAGGATTGGTTTCTATTCTTCTCACTCGAGATCGTGCCTTAGAGTGTGTTGTAAGTTGGACCTCGACGAAATTATTTCCCTTATCGTTATGCCTCGCGTAGGGCAAACCGGGCCGGGAGGGCAAGCGGCCGGAGGCTGCGAGTAGAGTTCGAGGGTTACGAGGCACGGGCCCAATCATCACCGAGTTAGGTGCTTCATTCGAGATTTCTGCGACATCACTAGCCGATAAAGTTTAGCACGGCGCGGCGGTTCCTCTGCGGCCATGATATTTGAACCTTGGTTCCACGACCGAGAGCAGAGAATATGGATTGCAAAGCGACCACATTACTAGCTATAGATTTGGCTACGGAAGAATATACCGATGTCTGCGAGTCTTGAGGACTATCTAAAGAGGTTGTGCAAAGTAATTCTTGATTGGGCTTGAGCATGGCACGTATGCGGGCTTATGCGCGGCCGAGAAGCGTAGAGATCGGCGGGTTAACGAAGGGCGAGAGGAGAGGCGAGCGGCGAGGTCCTTTGGTAACTTTCGAGGCAAGTCGCCTCGCGGCCGGATTTGATATGCACATCCACAATGCAGTGGTCTTCCACGGATTCGGGGCGTTCGGTATGCGGGAGTTGGTCGAGCTCGAGCTTAGGTTCCACGATCCTGCGAAGGTTCGGCCATCTGGATTGATTTTTCGGTGTTCACGGTGTGGCGGCGTCATCTCGGGAATGTCGTCTTTTAGTTGGTACTTGTTGTACCTATGGACCGTCAGTCGATGTCGAGTGTCTGGTAGGAGGACTCGGCCGAGAATCGGTGGGTAGTTTGTCATCTTCAGCTATGCCTGCAGGCGGGTTTGCTTAGAACGATTAAGGGGAGTGAAGCAGTAGATATAGATATATCTTTAACCCTCTAGAGTTTTTTTTATGTGATAAGGTGAGTATACCTTAAGTGCTATGTTCTGATAGCAGTGTGTTAGTTGTGATTAGAAATCATGGTGGGTTAGCAGGAGTAAGATTTTGGGGATAGAGAAGGTGTGAGCCTTAGAGTTGTATACGTAGAGACCTTAGAGGTAAGGCCATCTCGAGTAAAAGATGTATTGTTTATGTTTGACCCATAGGAGTGCATAGTGCACGTGAGTTATGCTTGTGGGATTAGTCCACGAGTAGTGTGGAATGAAAGAGGGTAGTTGAGCTAAGAAGACCGCTAGGTTTTAAATAGCGTGATTAGTGAGATTGTTCGGTTCGGGAGCTAGTATGGTGCGGCGTTGCGGGTCGGGTTGAGCCACGTTGCGGGTCAACCGCGGCTTTGTTTGGTGGTGGGGTCAGTTGTGGTGGTCCCGCTTGTGATAAGTCACGAGGGTGTTAGGCCCGAGTTTAGTTAACCAGCGTACGAGTTCGTGGATACATTCGACCGGTGGTCGGGTCGATGGGGGCAGCCCATCGTGTTCTTCGTTCGGGACCGTTTTCTAGGCAGAGGGTTATGCGAGATGTTATATCAGAAAGGTTGTAAGGCTGCACGAGGTGCCTACCTTCACCTTATGTCAGACAGTGGAGCCAGTAGAAAATTGTTGTTTCGGAAGTTTTGCCAAGCATGTGTTAAGAACTCGGTGAGTCTCGAGAATCGCGTTCGCCACCGGGCGGTGTTTGGATTTCAGGGATAGTTGTGGGGATTGTTGTCTCCTGTGGAGGTAGTGTTTAAGCTACCATTTCAGTGTTCGGGTGTCGCCTTTTGAGGCCTTGTAGGGGCGGATGTGTAAGTTGCCAGTCGAGTGGTTCGATGTTGGCAGGGTTCGATTGGTTGAGCTTGTTCCGGTGACCGTGGATAGTGAAGCTTGTCTAGAAGAAGTTACGGCGGCTCGGAGGAAATCGTGCGGATGATCGGCGGCGCTTAGAGTTCGAGTTGGCCGGTCGGTCTTGAAAGTACCACCCGGTTAGGTGTGGCGAGCTTTGGAAGACGAGAGGAACTTAGCGAGTTACTTTGGGCCTTTGAGTCCATGTGAAGAATAGGCGGGTTGCCTATATGTTAGCTTTTCCGTCCGACTTAGGAGGCGGTATGTCGATCTTTCGTATTGTTATGATCGGGAAAGTATCGGAGATCCATCCAGAGTGTTCCCAGTTAATGATGACCACGTTAGAGATAGTAACCCCGAGTTTTGGAAACTGAAGCAGTATCAGAAATATGGTAAGAGTTCGAGTGTACGACAGCCTCAGGGATCGCATGTAGTCCGGTACCATTTGTTGGGTCGCCGGAGTGACACTAGAACCTCGCGGCAAAGTGACAAAAGTGGTATCGGGAAGGAGCGAGCATGTATGGCGAGCATAGATGGGACCATTTCTTTTGTTTGGAAAAAATGTGGAGGAAGTATATTTTAGACCCCGGAGAGAGGTGTTTGCGGTGATGTTAGAGGTGGTTTCCTCGTGGACTTGGATGTAAGTATTTTGCGCAGTTGTTTCTGTGGCCATTGTGGCAGGATGGTTTCGTAAGTATGGTAGTGAAGACTATATTGGCGCACGTTTGTTTTGAGACTTAGAAGGAACATTCGGGACGAATGTTTCTAAGGAGGGGAGAATGTTATACCCCGTATTTTCCAGAGTATGTACGTAAGGACGTACGTAGAAAATTTGAACTTGAGATAGTAGCTTGGCCGAATTTTATTTGTGCTGACACGGTTAGAGTCGTTTTTAAATGAAAGCGTTTTCCACGACTTTCGTAGGGAATTTCCGCTAGTCATTTTTAATTTTTGCGGATTTTTAGAGGCGAAACATTTTAGACCAACAAGAGGCGACACTTGTCACCTCTCATTGGAACACCAGGCGGTCAAGGGTGGCGAAAGTGTGCCTATTTTGTCTTGGAGTTGGTAGGATATTTGTGTGTTAGTTGGTTAAGGCACTTGGCAAGATCTTGGCCTGCCTTGCACTTGGCATGATCTTGGCCATTGGTTGGCCTTGGCTTATACTATAAATACCCCCCTTAGGATGACTTCTTCATCCATTCCAAATATTTCCTAAGTGTTAAAATCCCTCCCTCTCCCCTCTTGTTGACTCTCGTCCAAGAGCCCCTCTCCCCCTTTGAAAGGCCCATGGCGAGAGGCCCTTCCACTCCTTGGGGTGCTAGCCGTGGGGTACCCCCCCTAGCCTAGTTGTTTTCGTATAATACCCCCCCTCTTGATAGAAATACTCTCAAAAGTATTGTTATAATGCCCAAATTACCTTAGCCGTATACCTTGTAGTATTCTAAGGTTATCTTATCTGAAAGCCGTAAATACTATTATACTTCCCTTCCGTCACAAAACCTAAACCCTAGGAGAATCTCCATAGTCCGTTGGAGTATTGTGTAGAAGTTGGTTAGAACTTCTAAGGGTGGTTTAGAGCGGGTTGGAGCGCTCGAAGTTGGAGCTAAACGATTGCCCAGGATCGACTTTATACTTGGATAATTATGGGCTTATCGAGGTAAATATCTTGTCCCTCTATTGTAATTGGAAATTACATGATTATTAGACTATATAGTTGAAGTATACTATATATAGAACTGAACGTTGTTGTCGGCAATGTCTTTGGACTTAAGCTGAATAATCTGAAACCTTTTGAAAGAAGAATCTTGTTGTTTTTACATAGGGGTGTATTCTGATGAACTTGTGTAGCTTTTACGTGAGGTAGAATTGTACGTCAGGTTAGATGTGTGAACCCCCGGTTGGCTTGATAGTCGGCCGGTAGAGGAGGAGATTTACGCTGTTATTGCGGGGAGGTCTTTGCCGAATTTTACGTAGAATATTCTACGATTAGACCTAAATGTTAATAAGCGCCTTGTGGCCTTATAGGTTGAAGTACTACGTGTGGCGCGATCTGCGGCTAAGGAGTAGCCGGTTTGAAGTACTTGAGCGTTTTGCTATTAGTCGATACTCGTCGCGAGGTATGTGAACCTCTTCCTATCTCTTCTAGCATGATATGTGTGAACTATGTAGTGCGGTAGGCGTCGTGTGCTAAATGTATTTGATTGGTTTAAAACATAAAGTGTAATATGACTTTATGGGAAGTTGGTTATAACGACTTTATGTTGGTAAGAAAATACTTGTGGTTTTTAAAAAGGTAATCGATTTGAACTATAAGCGGCGTGTTATGTGTTAATAAAGAACTTGAAGTATTTCAAAAGATTTTGAATCATTTCGAAGAAGAAGTAATACTTGATTTGTTTTGAAAACTTAAGAGTTATGCTAGCTTTATGGAAAGTTAGGTATAACGTCTTAAGAATGTTTCTTGATTTTGGAAATCGAATGTGTATCGACAAACCAACTGCGGCGTTTATAAGAGGAAATGTTTTTAATAATTAAGTATTATTAAAACCGGTAGAAACTTCCATCTGCATAGAAGCTAAGATGAGACAAAATGATATTTCTAGATCATGGTCATTGTAATAAGATTGTTATAAACAAGAATATCCTACTCACATATAAGACTTATGTTTCTCAGATAGTTTAAAGGAGAATTATATTCTTAAATGAATAAGACTATGAACTACGAAACCTTTCTAAAATGAGAAACTTGAACATTGGAAATTAGGCAAACTTGATCATTGGAAAAGAATGTTGCTACTTGATTTTACAAAGAGAAGTAATTGATTTACTTTAAAAGGATAGTCACTCTATTTTATACTACGGGTATTGTGTGACATTGTGAAAATGCGATCTTTTAAAGAGTTAATGTATGAAGTACTTTGGGGATAAAACCCCGAACTTGTTGGCATATAGTAGAAAGTACCTTGTGTGTATAACTTGATTGTGTTGGTTGTGATAGCCTGGTAATACTTCCTTGTTGATTGATAAGTAAACATGCTAGGATGCTACGTGTGTTAGTATCTTGTGATGTTGTGTAAAGGGTTTCCTTTGTTGTGCTTATGTTGCTTAACGATAAGGTATTTGTGTTAGTATTTTACATCACTCATCTCTTGAGATGATTAGGGAGTTAAGCCCTCCGATGCGGGGTAGACTTCAGCGGGTCGATGGACCTATGATTCGAGAATACCTCATGCAGTCCCGAGGGCCTATCGCGAGCTACGAGAGTTCGAGTTAGTGTCGTCCTTTATGGGCATGCGGTCCGTGGCCACGTGCGGTGCGAAGTCGGGGCGATCTTGGGAGTAGCTACCCTCGATGCGGGAATACCTCATGCGGGCGATGAGATTGGCCTATCGCGGGCTGCGGGAGTTCGAGGTTAGACGCGTACATAATCTGCGGGCAAGTGGCGGCTTTGATCATGTGACGGTCAGACGAATCTTATGATCTGATTCGACCTTGTTGATGCGTAGGTTTGTAGTAGTCGGCTATGCCTTCGTACTTACCGTCTGATTTTATTATGACAGTGGGACACGGTGTTCATGTGTGTTCCTTGGTGCTTTTATATCATAGGCTGCCGGCGGTGAGGAAGGTATTCCAGGCATGATTGATGTTGTGGGCGAGACCCATGGTTATACTTGAGTGATGACTTGAGGCGTGAGTCCACGACTTGACATGACTTGCTGTTGTAAGCGTAATTTGGTTATCATACATGTCTCTGCTTTATATATCGCTATGATTTCATTTCTGATATGTATTTTCGATTTCACATACTGGTACTGTTATCGACCTCGCCTTGGCTGCGTTCATCCGCAGTTGAGGTACACGATCGTTGATCCTAGCTCTCGAGTCACGATTTGAGATTTGGGAAGCTCCGTTTCTCGGAGGCTTATCGGTGGTATAGTCCACGCCGTAAGTGTTTACATTCGGGGTTTGGCGGGCCCTGTCCGCCATTGTTGTCGTATCATTCTTAGAGGTGCATGTAATCTTTGTTGTGTGGCGGGGTTTGTAAAAGGATTAAAGCTGCTCATGTTGAAAAAGTTGTTATTTATATATATCTTGAAGGTAACCGTTTTTAGTTAGCTTTGTCTTCTTATTTCCTTTGTCTTATTACACTGGTTTCATGTATTGTCTTTATGTTCCGCTGATTACTCTGATGTATGTCTACTTGGGTGCCCGGGGTAAGGCACCAGTCACGGGCCCGGGTTCGGGTCGTGACACAAAAGAAACTAGGGGATACTATTTCTATCTTCCTGGAGAACATAAGGTCATCGTCTCCAGAAATGCAATTTTCCTTGAAGAAGACTATGTCTACAAGGAACAGAGTTGTAATAAGATAGAACTTGAAGAAATTCAAGAAGCATAATATAATACAGAGGTTGAACCCTTGTCAAATGACCTAGACAAAGATTTAGTGGGAGTATTTGGTGAAGATTGGGTACTTAGAGTATGCCCTACAGCCAGTGGGAGTGCAATGAGAGATAATGCAGAAATGCAAGAATCTGATACACAACCAATGAAATGATATAATAGTTGTACATCATCCCATTCAGAAAGGACATAAAAACAACATCCCTGAAAGCTCTCAAGGTGGTAGATTTTCCAACACACAAACACATCATCACAATCAGAATACAACAAACACTGAAACACAAAATATTCAACTCTGTAGGACCACTAGAACTCATCGTCCGCCTGAAAGACTTAATCCTCTTATTGAAACACACAATGGGATAAATATTCCTGATGACGATGAACCTACAACCTACAGTAAAGCTATGTTAGACATTGATTCGCAAAGATGGAAAGAAGCCATGAAATCCAAAATGGACTCAATGTACATCAATCAAGTGTGGAACTTGGTTGATTTGACAATAGGAGTTAGACCCATAAGATGCAAATGAGTATTCAAGAAGAAAATTGATGCATATGACAAGGTACAAACGTATAAGGCAAGATTGGTGGCTAAAGGTTATAATCAACGGCCTGAGGCCGATTATGATGAAACCTTCTCACCTGTTGCTAAAATTAAGTCCATTCGAATTTTGTTTGCAATAGCTGCATACTATGATTATGATATTTGACAAATGGATGTTAAAACTGTCTTCCTCAATGATAATCTAATTGAGGAGGTGTATATGATACTGTTACACCCCGTAAATTCTAATATAAGATAAGTTGACGCATGTATTGAACGGATTTTGAGTCTACTTTGGAGTGTTGTACCCCAGTTTTAAGAATTGAGGGGTGTTTACCAAGCCTAGTATAAAGTTGGATGAGTCTAGTTTCCAACGCAACAAACCGCTCGTCGATAGGACATCGGAGCGGAGGGGTATGGGCGTTAGAAGTTCAGTGGACAGGCGAGGGGGGAAAGATTTTAGAATCAGGCGTCGCGGCGCCGTTAGCGCGAATGGCGCCATTAATCCTGAAAATTCTCTGAGGTTACATCGCCGCGGCGCCGAAGCGGGAATTTTTCCGCGGTCAGGGCTGAAAACAGGGGGTATTTTCGAAAAACACTTATGGGAGGGTGACAAGTGTCCCTCCCATCTTGTTGACCAAGAAAAGGGCCCTATTTTAGGACCAAGTCTTGAAAGACTTGGTCATTTCACCTTAAGGACTCTAAAGAGCTTCTCTCTTTTCTCTCAAGGTTTTGAAGGGAGCTTAGCCTAGAGGGTTTTGTTGGAGCGGCGGTAAGAAGGCAAAGTGTTGATAAGCTTGTGGGAAGCTCACGAGGACGAGTTTGGCGGGAAAAGGAGTTGAAGAAAGAGGGCTTTAGTGTTCTAATCCAAAAGGTAAAAGATTTCCTCTTCTCTTGGAATTAACAATAATCCATGTTATAGTTGATATTGACCACGTGAATCATGTTTTAGATTGTTATGAATAATAGGTTTTGATAGCCATTTGAATTGTGATATACAAAGGAAATCGATAGTTATAGTTGTAGCATGCTATATAAATGGAGGGTTAAGGTTGTCAAAGTTGGTTATGGCTATATAACTTGTGAAGGCAACTTTGTGGGTGAAAAAGACTTGTTGTGGTTATATATGTAGTCAAAATGGCCATTAACATTGGATTGTTGTATATGAATTGTGGGGCGGAATTTTATACGTCTTGTAAGGCGTATAATCCCCCTTTTGACTAATGATATGTTGAGCCTTAAATGTGGCATGTTGGTTATTGTATTCGGCCTTGAAAAAGGTGGCAAAGTAAGTAGAAACAAAAGAGGTGATGTCCGATTTTCCTTAGAACTTAGTGACCTTACACTTGTAATATTCTACGTTTGAAGTAAGACGTTAATAGACGTATTGTGAATATTATAGGTTGACATACTTCGGGAGGGATATTGTACTTGGCAAGTGGTTGACCCGAAGAGGTATGTAGAACTTTTCCTATCTTTTGAGCATGACTAGTTGTACGTATATAGTACGGTAGACATACATGACCTTGATATCCTTTACTAGTTTTATAAATAGCCAAGCGGGTGAGTTAGTAGAATAACTCACTTCTTGAAAGTATTAAGGATGTCTAATGTTTTATTAAAGTTAAGGGACTTGAAGAGTTTCAAAGTATGTGATACTTGTTCCGTTTTAAACGTATAAGTCCCTTGGATAGGAAATTGTTTATGGCTAAGGTATAAAGCGAATGTAACGACTTTATGGGGAGTTGGTTATATTTGCTTTATGGAAAGATAAATGACTTAACTTTAATGAAAAGGCAATTTGATTTCTAAGGCATCAATTGCCCAAGGTTTACACTAAAAGGAGTCACTTGATTTTGAAACCTAACTTTATGTTTAATGGTATTGTGACTTGTCTTGAAAAGAAATTTTGACTTGATACTACGGTTTATAGTATCTTGGAAGTTTGATATGAAAATGAGTCATTTTGAAAAGGTTAGAAGTACGTAGTACTTTGGGTTAAACTCCCGGTTTTATTATAACATGTTAGTGCCTTAAGTGAACAAGAATGAGAGTGTAGAGGAATAAGACTAATAAGAAGTTAGGGGGATTCTAACTTGCTTATTTATTGTATGACGGCCGGGTTGAGATAGGGTAAGAGTATAAGTGAGGCGGACCCCAGGCCATACCACCTTCTCCAGGATAAGAGTATAAATGAGGGGTAAACCCCCAAGACGTTATTCCACCTGTATTATTACCTTCTTCATGGTAAGAGTATAAATGAGGGGCAAACCCCCAAGACGTTATACCACCTGCTTCAGGGTAAGAGTATAAATGAGGGGTAAGAACCCTAAGACGTTATACCACATGTTTCTATGGGTTCGCTACCCATGATTTGATCGGGAGTCTCCTATTGTGATGTTGTACGTATTTCCCTTGATTTTACTCTCATTGTTAGTAAGGCACCGTGTACTGTAATTTTGTTATCATACATGTCTCCGGCTTTGTTTTAAACTTATGTTGTAATTACAGTACTTTCCAGTTTTACATACTTAGTACATATTGTGTCGACCCCTTCCTCGGCTGCGTTCATCGCGAGGAAAGTAGCGGTGGTGGATCCACATTCTTAGGATCACTTATCGGGCGTCGAAGCTCCATTTATCGGAGGCTTGTTTTTTTAGTACAGTCTTTTCCACAGTGTTGTAGATTTATGTACATTGGGGTATGGCGAGAACCTGTCCCGCCACGATTATTATTCTAAGTGCGTATTCACATTTGTGGTTGGGGTAAGAACCGATTATGCAGTTGTACTTTTAGTATGTTTATATTATGGAAGACGACCTTATCGGCTAGCTTTGAGATCTTATTGTTTTCGCACGTGTTTATGTTGTGTATGTTTATTGCTATTCTCGATGTATACCGAACAGGGTGCCGGGTAGGCGCGATCGCGACCGGGGTGGTCGTGACAAAAGTGGTATCGAGCGATTAGTCCTCGGAAAGTGTCTGAGGCCGTGTCTAGTAAGTCTTGATTATCGGTGTGTTGTGCACCACATCTATAATCGTGAGGTCGCGGGACATTTAGGATTGGTTTCCATTCTTCTCTCTCTAAGATTGTGCGATGAAAGTTGTCTTATTAGGATGAATCCTCTCGACCTAGTCTTATGAAAGCAGATATGCCTCGCGGAAGCGGCGGGGCCAGAAGGGCAAAGCGGCAACGAGGCGCTAGCGATACTCGAGGGTTACGGACTCGAGCACATACTATACACGAGGTAGTAGGCTGGTCGGCGAGTTCACCACGCCGACGATATTAGAAGGCCGAGGCGGCAATAGCTCGAAGGTTCGTGCGAGCCTCGATTCGCGATCGGTCGAGTATAGAACTACGAGAGCAGTCCGGTTATTGACCCGATATAGTAGTCGGACGGCAAGCGGGAAGCGGCGACCCTTTAGGGCGGCGGTTTGCGGATTAGGGATTTTACGGGTTGTCATCCACGAGTTCTATGGTTCGAGTCGGATGAGGATCGCGAGGAGTTCATTCGGCGGCTCTGACGGACCGTGCAGTTCTTAGGGCTTGAGACGAGTGCAGTGCGCTAGCCTCCTGCAGGTTGCGCGATATTGCGTTGAACCGGTTTGAGTCGTGATTGCTTTCAGTGGTGATGATGCTCTTCCAGGTGTTTGGGAGGAGTTCTGAGAGGCCTTCATGGTTCACTTTGCCTCACGAGATGAGAGAGCCGGGTAGACAGTTATTGACCTTGAGCGAGCAGCGGGAGGCTGTCGGGAGTATAGCTGAGTTTGACTCCTTGGCGGACATCACGCATACTATTGTAGCGACATGGCGGATAGGGTTCATCGTTATGTGATGGGGCTTGGCCGTCATATGATTACCGCATGCTTGGGTATGGCTCTTCACCCGATATGGACATCGCCGGAGATGCGAGCTATCTGCGAGGATCGAGATAGAGAGGAGGACCAGATTGACTCGAGCGGCCGAGGCGGGACATCGGTCTCGAGGCGATTTCGAGGCGGGCGGCCTCGTGAACGTGTCCACTTTCCGGCCCGGACAGAGTGCTCCTTCACGATTTTACGGCAGAAGTCGTCGGCCCGGTCGTCATTCGAGGCGAGTCGAGCTCGGGACTTGAGATTTCGGAGGCGAGCCGTCGCGTCGGGACTACCACACCTCGGTGTGCTCGATGCGGTAGGTTCCACGAGCGAGTGTCGCGAGCTTTGGGAGCTTGTTACTCGTGTGGCGTGAGGCCATTTGAGAGAAGATTGTCGTCTAGGCGGCGTGGGTGGTGCAGTGCGGCGGGGATCTGTTCTTTGGGTCTTCTTCTCCTTACGTGGTTATGCGCCGGGCGGGGTACTCGTGGAGCGGCGGGCGCGGTAGAGTCGTGGTGGTGGTTCGATTCGCGGTCCCCGAACGCGTATATTCATTAGCCCGCCAGATCGGGAGGCTTCCACGGCGTCGTCGCAGTACATTATTGATTTCATCTTTGTAGCGTTTATGCTTTGATAGATCCGTGTTCTACCTTGTCCTATGTGTCCCTCTTGTGCGGGTAGAATCGGGATAGGCCGAGTCGATAGAGCCTTTTGAGGTAGCTACGCCTATGGGAGATTCGGTGTTAGGCGAGCGGGTGTCTGAAGGTTGTCGGTTTATATTCTGATCGTCGGACCACTTGCGAACTTGATAGATTTGGAGATGGATTTTGATGTCATTATGGGTATGGACTGGTTGGCTTCTTGTTATGCCAACGTCAACTGTAGGGACAGGTTGGTTCGGTTCCAGTTTCCTGGCGAGCCAGTCATCGAGTGGAAGGGCAACACAGCGTCGCCGAGGGGTAGGTTTATTTCTTACCTCAAGGCTAGGAAAATGGTGCAGAAAGGGTACATCTATCATCCGTTGGGTATTTGACACGGTGAGTGCGGTTCTTGATCGATACCGGATGGTTAGGGAGTTTCGGATGTGTTCCCAGATGATCTTCCGGGTATCCCTCCTGAGAGAGAGATTGAGTTTTGTATTGACACGTTGCCAGACACTCGGCCTATTTCCATTCCGCCATACAGAATGAAACCTGCTAAGTTGAGGGAGCTGAAGGACCAGCTGAAAGATTTGCTGGAAAAAGGCTTTATCAGGCCTAGTGTATCTCCCTGGGGAGCGCCGGTCTTGTTCGTGAAGAAGAAGGATGGGACGCTGCGTATGTGTGTTGATTCTGACGGTGAATAAGGTAACCATCAAGAATAGGTACCCCATCCCCCGGATTGATGATTTGTTTGACCAGCTGCAGGGTGCGAGGTGTTTCTCAAAGATAGACTTGCGGTCTGGTTATCATCAGGTTCGAGTTCGAGAGGCAGACATCCCAAAGACTGCATTCAGGACCCGGTATGGGCACTATGAGTTTAAGGTTATGTCTTTCGGCTTGACCAACGCTCCATCGGTATTTATGGATTTGATGAACCGGGTGTTCAAGTCATTTTTGGATACATTTGTGATTGTATTCATTGATGACATCCTGGTTTATTCGCGGACAGAGCAGGAGCATGCAGATCACTGAGGATCAGATTGGGGTTCTCGGAGGCAGCGATTGTTCGCCAAGTTCTCCAAATGTGAGTTTTGGTTGGCCTCAGTGGCATTCCTGGGGCATATTATTGGGGCTGATGGTGTTCGCGTGGATACGACAAAGATTGAGGCGATCAGTCTT
This sequence comes from Przewalskia tangutica, assembly GCA_029844215.1. Taxonomy (NCBI): domain Eukaryota; kingdom Viridiplantae; phylum Streptophyta; class Magnoliopsida; order Solanales; family Solanaceae; genus Przewalskia; species Przewalskia tangutica. Next base: position 116,795,163 of record CM056718.1, read on the forward strand.
GGCGAGACCTACTACTCCACCGAGTGCGCGCAGCTTTCTTAGAAATTCGCGTGGTATTATCGTAGGTTTGTGGAGCGGTTGCTTCGATTTGGCAGATTGACTAGGTGACTCGAAAAGCAGCCAAGTTCCAGTGGACAGAGACTTGCGAGCAGGGTTTCCAGTTGCTGAAGAAGAGGTTGACTACAACCCCAATTCTTACTCTTCCTGAGGGGTTAGACGGGTACGTGATCTATTGTGATGCCTCGGGTATCGGGCTAGGGTGTGTTTTGATGCAACACGACAAGGTTATAGCCTATGCTTCCCGGCAGTTACGGAAGCATGAGAGGAATTACCCTACCCATGACTTAGAGTTGGCCGCAGTTATTCATGCCTTGAAGATTTGGAGACATTATTTGTATGGGGTTCATGTGGATATTTATACAGACCACAAGAGCCTCCAGTATATCTTCAGACAGAGGGAGCTGAACTTGAGACAGAGACGGTGGTTAGAGTTGCTGAAAGACTATGATGTTGATATTATATACCATCCGTGGAAAGCCAACGTAGTTACTGATGCCTTGAGTCGTAGATCGATGGGGAGCCTGTCAGAGGTACAGCCGGAGAGGCAGGACATGGTCCGTAAGATCCACCAGTTAACGAGCCTTGGGGTTCGTTTGATCGATACCGACGATAGCGGGGTACGGGTTCGTGAGGTTGCCGAGTCTTCCATCGTTGATGAGGTGAAGAGGCGACAATTTGAGGACCCTGTGTTGGTACGGTATCGAGTTGCAGCTCTTCGAGAGGAGAAGAGTCTATTCGAGGTAGCGCCTGATGGGGTGCTGAGATTTGAGGGTCGGTTGTGTGTTCCCGATGTGTCAGGACTTCGTCAGCAGATTCTGGGGGAGGCACACATTGCTCGTTATTCTATTCATCCGGGGTCGACCTAGATGTACCACGACCTCAGATGTTTGTATTGGTGGGATGGCCTGAAGAGGGACGTGGCAGGTTTTGTTGCACAGTGTCCTAATTGCCCGAGTCAAGGTCGAGCACGAGGCCAATGGATTATTGCAGTCTATTGAGATTCCGACTTGGAAGTGGGAGGTGATCAACATGGACTTTGTTACAGGGTTACCTCGTACTCAGAGGAAGTACGACTCCATTTGGGTTATTGTTGACAGGCTGACGAAATCAGCCCATTTCCTTCCAGTCAGGATGACGTTTTCGGCTGAGGACTATGCCAGATTGTACATCAGAGAGGTTGTGAGGCTGCACGGTGTCCCGGTGTCGATTATATCCGATAGAGGAGTCCAGTTTACGGCTAACTTCTGGAGGTCTTTCCAGAAGGGTTTAGGGACACAGGTGAGTCTCAGTACAACATTTCATCCTCGGTCGACGCGGGCGGCGAGCGTACTATCGAACAACGAGGATATGCTGCGAGCTGCGTGATTGATTTCGAGGGTAGCCGGGAGGATCATTTGCCTCTTGTGGAGTTTGCTTATAACAACGGCTACCATTCCAAGATACGAGATGGCGCCAGACGAGGCTTTATATGGCGTATATGCAGGTCGCAGATCGGTTGGTTCGACGTGGGCGTGGTACAGTTAGTTCGCCCAGACTTGGTTCAGCAGGCTGTGGATAAAGTAAAGCTTATCCAGAGAGGCGTAGCGCTCGAGTCGGCGAAGTCATACGCGGATAATCGGCGTCCAAGATTTGGAGTTCGGTGAAGCGATTGGGTCTTCTTGAAGGTGTCACCCATGAAGGGTGTGATGAGATTCGGTAAGAAGGGGAAACTCAGTCCAAGGTACATTGGGCCCTACCAGATCGTCAGAAGAGTGGGAAAAGTTGCCTATGAGTTGGATCTGCCATCAGAGTTAGAGGCGGTACATCCGGTCTTCCATGTTTCTATGTTGCGGAAGTGTATCGGTGATCCGGCGAGAGTTTTCCCTACTAGTGAGGTCCAGGTGACAGAGGGGTTATCGTATGAGGAGAGTCCCATAGCGATACTCGATCGCGGTCAGCGATCGGACCAAGGATGTAGCTTCCGTCAAAGTCCTGTGGAGAAATGATAACCGGGAGGAGGTGACTTGGGAAGCGGAGGAGGACATGTTGAGGAAGTATCCTCACTTATTTCCTATACCTTCAGGTAATTCTTTTCCCTTACTTGTTAAGTTTTAATTGAAGCATTTGTTTTGTGTAAATGCTTTTTTGTGGCCATGTGTGGCATTATTGGTATGTCGGGGTTGTGGAAGGAAACTATGTCGCAACTTTAAGTGTGACTCCGAAAGAACATTCGGGGACGAATGTTTCTAAGGGGGGAAGAATGTTACACCCCGTAAATTCTAATATAAGATAAGTTGACGCATGTATTGAACGGATTTTGAGTCTACTTTGGAGTGTTGTACCCCAGTTTTAAGAATTGAGGGGTGTTTACCAAGCCTAGTATAAAGTTGGATGAGTCTAGTTTCCAACGCAACAAACCGCTCGTCGATAGGACATCGGAGCGGAGGGGTATGGGCGTTAGAAGTTCAGTGGACAAGCGAGGGGGGAAAGATTTTAGAATCAGGCGTCGCAGCGCCGCGACGCCGTTAGCAGGGCAGCAGCGCCATTAATCCTGAAAATTCTCTCAGGTTACATCGCCAGCCACGCGCGCAGGGCCGCGCCGGCGCGGAATTTTTCCGCGGCCGTAGAAACAGGATATTTTCGAAAAAAACTTATGGGAGGGTGACAAGTGTCCCTCCCATCTTGTTGACCAAGAAAATGGCCCTATTTTAGGACCAAGTCTTGAAAGACTTGGTCATTTCACCTTAAGGACTCTAAAGAGCTTCTCTCTCTCTTTTCTCTCAAGGTTTTGAAGGGAGCTTAGCCTAGAGGGTTTTGTTGGAGCGGCGGTAAGAAGGCAAAATGTTGATAAGCTTGTGGGAAGCTCACGAGGACGAGTTTGGCGGGAAAAGGAGTTGAAGAAAGAGGGCTTTAGTGTGCTAATCCAAAAGGTAAAAGATTTCCTCTTCTCTTGGAATTAACAATAATCCTTGTTATAGTTGATATTGACCACGTGAATAATGTTTTAGATTGTTATGAATAATAGGTTTTGATAGCCATTTGAATTGTGATATACAAAGGAAATCGATAGTTATAGTTGTAGCATGCTATATAAATGGAGGGTTAAGGTTGTCAAAGTTGGTTATGGCTATATAACTTGTGAAGGCAACTTTGTGGGTGAAAAAGACTTGTTGTGGTTATATATGTAGTCAAAATGGCCATTAACATTGGATTGTTGTATATGAATTGTGGGGCGGAACTTTATACGTCTTGTAAGGCGTATAATCCCCTTTTTGACTAATGATATGTTGAGCCTTAAATGTGGCATGTTGGTTATTGTATTCGGCCTTGAAATATGTGGCAAAGTAAGTAGAAACAAAGGAGGTGCTGTCCGATTTTCCGTAGAACTTAGTGACCTTACACTTGTAATATTCTACGTTTGAAGTAAGACGTTAATAGACGTATTGTGAATATTATAGGTTGACATACTTCGGGAGGGATATTGTACTTGGCAAGTGGTTGACCCGAAGAGGTATGTAGAACTTTTCCTATCTTTTGAGCATGACTAGTTGTACGTATATAGTACGGTAGACGTACATGACCTTGATATCCTTTACTAGTTTTATAAATAGCCAAGCGGGTGAGTTAGTAGAATAACTCACTTCTTGAAAGTATTAAGGATGTCTAATGTTTTATTAAAGTTAAGGGACTTGAAGAGTTTCAAAGTATGTGATACTTGTTCCGTTTTAAACGTATAAGTCCCTTGGATAGGAAATTGTTTATGGCTAAGGTATAAAACGAATGTAACGACTTTATGGGGAGTTGGTTATATTTGCTTTATGGAAAGATAAATGACTTAACTTTAATGAAAAAGCAATTTGATTTCTAAGGCATCAATTGCCTAAGGTTTACACTAAAAGGAGTCACTTGATTTTGAAACCTAACTTTATGTTTAATGGTATTGTGACTTGTCTTGAAAAGAAATTTTGACTTGATACTACGGTTTATAGTATCTTGGAAGTTTGATATGAAAATGAGTCATTTTGAAAAGGTTAGAAGTACGTAGTACTTTGGGTTAAACTCCCGGTTTTATTATAACATGTTAGTGCCTTAAGTGAACAAGAATGAGAGTGTAGATGAATAAGACTAATTAGAAGTTAGGGGGATTCTAACTTGCTTATTTATTGTATGACGGCCGGGTTGAGATAGGGTAAGAGTATAAGTGAGGGGCAAACCCCCAAGACGCTATACCACCTTCTCCAGGATAAGAGTATAAATGAGGGGTACACCCCCAAGACGTTATACCACCTGTATTATTACCTTCTTCAGGGTAAGAGTATAAATGAGGGGCAAACCCCCAAGACGTTATACCACCTGCTTCAGGGTAAGAGTATAAATGAGGGGTAAGAACCCTAAGACGTTATACCACCTGTTTCTATGGGTTCGCTACCCATGATTTGATCGGGAGTCTCCTATTGTGATGTTGTACGTATTTCCCTTGATTTTACTCTCATTGTTAGTAAGGCACCGTGTACTGTAATTTTGTTATCATACATGTCTCCGACTTTGTTTTAAACTTATGTTGTAATTACTGATTTTCGCTTTACATACTTAGTACATATTGTGCTCGAATTTCTTCCTGGCTGCGTTCATGCCGCAGGAAAGGCTAATCAGGTGGTGGATCCACATTCTTAGGATCACTTATCAGACGTCAGAAGCTCCATTTATCCGGAGGCTTGTCTTTTTTTTTTGGTACAGTCTTTTCCCTGGTGTTGTAGATTTATGTACATTCAGGGGTATGGCAGGTTCTGTCCGCCACGATGATTATTCCTGTGAGGTCAGTATTCACATTTGTGGTTGGTAAGAACCGATTATGCTGATTGTACTTTTGAGTATGTTTATATTATGGAAGGCGGCCTTATCGGCTAGCCTGAGATGCTATTATTTTCGCATGTGTTTATGTTGTGTATGTTCCGCTGCTATTCTCTGATGTATACCTGAACAGGGTGCCCAGATAGGGCGCCAGTCGCGGACCCGGGGTCGGGTCGTGACAGATACATTCAGAGGGTTTTACATCCAAGACTCAACCAAAAGCAGTATGCAAATTATAGAAGTTGATTTATGGACTTAAGAAAGCCTCAAGGAGTTGAAATATTTGTTTTGACAAAGCAGTCAAATCGTTTGACTTTATTAGAAGCAAAGAAGCTCCAAGCGTCTATAGTAAACGCACGGATGAGAGTATTGTCTTCATTGTTATATATGTTGATGCCATATTGATAATGGGAGATAGCAAGACTCTCATGCTTTCAGTCAAGGAATGATTATCCAGCACCTTCATGATGAATGACTTAGGTAAAGTCTGCTACATTCGTGGAATTAGGATCTATAGAGAAAGACCTAATAGATTGTTGGGGTTATCACAATCCATATAAATAGACAAAGTGCTAAAACGTTTCTCTATGAAAAATTCCAAGAAAGGAAGTCTTCCTATGGGTCAAGGCATCAAGTTATCAAAGAAAGATAGTCCTTCTACTGTTACAGAACTTGAACGCATGAAGACGATCTCATATGCTTCAGCTATTGGATCAATCATGTATGTTATGACCTGTACGAGGCCAGATGTGGCCTATGCACTTAGTATGACTTGCAAATTCCAGCAGAATCCTGGGGAGCAAGACTGGAAGGCATTCAATAGTATTCTTAAGTATCTTAGACGAACTAAAGAATGTTTCCTAGTCTATGGTGGGCAAGAAAAGCTAGTAGATACTAGGTACATTGATGTTAGCTTCCAGACAGATCTTGATGACTTCAAATCTCAATCTGGATATGCCTTCATTTTAAATGGTGGAATAGTGAGTTGAAAAAGTTTCAAGCAAGCTACAACTGTTGATTCAACAACTGAAGACGAGTACATTGCTGGCTCAGAAACTGGTAAGGAAGTTGTCGCGATATCTGAGTTCTTGAAAGAACTAAGGGTTGTTCCAAGTGTCATTTGTCCAATAACGATTTATTATGACAATACTGGTGCGATTGCCCAAGATAAGGAACCAAGATCAACAAACATAAATAAGTATGTACCAAGGAAATACCACATACTCAGGGAGATGGTGGAGACTAAAGAAATAAGATTAGACTACGTTCCCACAGATGAAAATCTAGCTGACCCATTTACTAAACCATTAATCTTAGTCAAGCATAATGGTCACTTTGAAAACATGGGCATTAGATACGTTGGTGATTGACTCTAGGCCAAGTGGGAGATTGAGGTCCTTTGACTTGAGGTTAATGCGCACCTAGTTTGCAGAGTAATGTACTTTGATCCTGTCCTAAGCTTAAATTTCTTATAGGATAAGACATGGCTTGTATTAGGTACATTGCGATGCAAACTAAGGTGGTAGTTGAACCAAGAATAAGATTTATTCCTCGATTGGATTTCGAGAGAGGATACTCATATTCTCAGTAATATTAGGTCGACCAAGTCATTGACCAATGTAAGAGACATATCTAGGGTATGCTATGGTTGTCGACTAAGGTGGTAGTTGAACCAAGAATAAGATTTATTCCTCGATTGGATATTCGAGAGAGGATACTCATATTCTCAGTAATATTAGGTCGACCAAGTCATTGACCAATGTAAGAGACATATCTAGGGTATGATATGGTTGTCGACTAATATATATGAGATAAAGTGATCAAGCCATTTGGATAGACACATGGCAAATCCTAAGCTTGATCGAGTGTGTCGCGAATGAAAGGAATTTATCATCTCACATAAAGGTTATGTTTACTAGACTCTTGTAAACGTACTTCACATATTGAGTTCGTCATATGGCGCAGTCTAGGAGTTTCTTGTGAACCTTAATTAGATTAAGTGTCGATGTGTGAAGGTCTAAAGGATCACACTAAGTCGATTGTCTTTTCGGTCTAAGGGTATATTGAGAGAGTATAGAATATTCGATTTAGAGTCGAGATACTTTAACCAATAATAAATTATGGGATAATTTTTATTGATGGAAATTATGTAATTAAGTCAAAATTAGATTTTGGATTTAATTAAAATTAAAACATGCAGAAATATTAAAAACAAGGGAGGTACTGCGACGCCAGTGGGCCAGACCGAATGGTCCACTGCATCTCGGTTTTTGGGTCAGGTTTTAAGCCTAATCCTAATCTGATTTGTATAATATTTCCTCCTATATATTCAGCACTTAACCCATAATTTCACTTACTTAATTCTTACTTTTTGAACTCAAAGTTCAGAGAATAAAATCCTCTCAAACTTCTGCCAAGATTTCCTGGCTTTCCTGACAGATGCATATACCACAACAAAGGCTTGCGGTCGAAAGGATAATCGTGTGCGCTCCCTCTAGTAGAGACTTCAGATAATACAAATTGTAAGTCTACTTTTATCTTTGCAGATTTCAATTGTAACACAATCATACCAGACATAATTGTTGGGGTAAGTAAGTTAACAAAATTTTAAATTTCCGTTGTGCCTTACTTATGTGTTTTAGACCCAACAAAATCCTACATATTTTATAGTCTCTTATGTTGTTAAATACAATATTAATTTAAGTATGAAAAAAAATATTAATTTATAACATGCCCTTTCTCAAAGCATCTCGCGTTAGCATGGTTCGGGGAAGGAACACACCAAGAGGTGTGATGTAGACAACCTACCCTAATGCAAGCATTAGTGGTTGCTTCCACGGTTCGAACCTGTGAGACCGTTGCTCCAAGACTCTCCTTCATTCTCAAAAGATTTATATTTTGTTATATCTTGCAGTTGTCAAAAGATATATATTTTGACGATGACACTCAAGAGCACATAAAGCGAGGCGAAGCACTCAATATGTTTTGAGTCTCGCTTCAGGGCTTAAGCGCGCCTTTAACAACACGATCGCGTAGGTTAACCCGACCCGACCCCGAAGTACTCTTCGCGATCGCGACTCGCCTCCCTCCAGACACGCGACCGCGACCACTAAGCCCGCGATCGCGAAAGCCTGGTTTCTTCAACGCTCGCGATCACACTCCCTCCCTCACAATAGCGAAGGAGTAAACCAGACAGCAAGCGCCAGATTTGCCTTTTCTGGTTTCACTCCAACTCCGAATCAATCCTCGGAAATCATTTGAAAGTCAAATAACACAAATCCAACATGCATTTATCTCAGAAAACACATTCCGGACACGCTCGCGCTTTTGGAATTTCCAGAAAGAGTCTCTAAGGCTCGGGATTGACTAAAGTCAACTCTTAAACTCAAGTTTTCAATTTCACAACCAAACTCTCAAAACTCACCGGGCTGCCTCGGGAACCGAACCAAAGACTCGATTAAATCATAAACATCGTTTTGAAGCTAATGGAACCGACGAAACTACGAACGGAGCACGTTTACTTAAAAGTTAACTATTGGTCAAACATTTCTATTTTCTTAATTTGAAATTTCACAAACCTATCAAAATGAGTCCGAAACCCACCCGGTCACCTCGGAAACTGTGCCACACTTCCCCGTAAGTCACAAATAATAAATAAAGGCTCGGGGAGGATAATTTGGAAATTTTAAGGTAAAACAATCAAAACGATTTTTCGAGTCGTTAAAGTTTAATCAATGCGCTGACTTGTAGATTAGTGAAACACAGATTGATATAGAAGTCAAAAATCAGTAAATGAATGAAGCCAAATTTTATATTCATGATTCATTTGCCCATTTTGTCCTCCAGTTTGAGGTGAAGAGGCAGCTGAAATGTTTATATGGCTCTCTTTATTGGTGAACATCTCAATATCCATTGTTTGCAAGTGCCACCAATTTCCCAACCTCCCTATTAAAGGAAAAGCAAAGTCAATCTTGGTTTGTAATCATTACTCAAAGATATTTAACGTTACCATTATTAAAAATCATTACTCATAGATATTTGATTTCTTTTGCAATCAGTATGTTATATAGAATATAATTTAAAATTTGATTGAACCCATTATCCATTCTATAAATCTGTTTATGTTTAGTAACTTTTTTGCCATGTTATAAAGCATTGGATGTTTTAGGTTTTTGTTCTCACCTACTATGTTGTGACAAAAATGTATACCCGGCTAACTGGTGGCCCGACGGTAGCCCTCACCGGTTTAACTGCCCGATCACGTCCGATTCACCGGACTATCCAACCGGTCCTGGTTCACACGATTCCATTTATTTTCTATAATATAAACTAAATTCAATTTAAATATGTAATATAATAATATAATATATAATTTAGTTGTATATATTAAAATTGAAACTTTAAAGTTAATTTTTTATTTTATAGTTTATAACTTTATACTTTATAAGTTTATAACTTTATATTGTAAATTTGTAATTATACTTTTATTAATTTATTAGATTAGTAGATATAAGTTAACAAATAAGTAATAACAAATTAACAACTAAATAGATAGTAAAATTAAAAATAATGATAAGATGTTAACTTTTGAACTTTCATAATGTTAATGAAGTAATAATAATTTAATTTACATATTATGCATCCTTCTTGCAAGTTCTTCGTAATCTATAGGTTGATTGAATTGGTTATGCTCCATAGCCTCTAAATCTGGAGTATTAATTCCAGTCCCGCCTCCGCCTCGCTTCCAAAATATTGCCTATTTCTTCATCTTCCGAGAATTAACGCCTCCACATCCTTGATTCTTCTCTCCGATCCGATCCAATCCCTGCGCACTAACACTTCTAATGTGTTTCCACCCAACGAGTGACGCAGGTCTCCTATTTGATCTCGTGCTTGGCTAAATGCACTTTCGTAAGCCACCGCTGAGATCGACACATTAAGAACATCCCGCCATCGCTGCAAGTACCGAATTGCCTTTGTTATCCCGCCACCATTGTAAAGCGGTCAAAATTTTTCTTCTGGCTCACCGCTTTTGCAAATAAAATTGCATCTCATCGCAAGATCGGCCAGTGGTTGGTTGTGTTGTAAAAGTGCTCCATATGTCTAAAGATTCTTCTTCATCGCCATCATCATCAATCTCGCAGTGTAGACACGTAACCGTAACTAGAAGGAATATTAGTAGCAGAGTTGGTGTTATCATGTAATGTAGCATAATATTCATATAATGTAGTTAAATTAGTATCAAGTTTATTTATGCAATCAAATGAAGATGGAGTTTGCTCCACCTATTTCCATATAAGTATATAAACTAAATATTAGATTATGACAATCTACTTTTTAATAGAAGGATTTAAGATCGCACTAATACAATAAACATCGGGAATAGGAAAAAATATTTTTAAACTTTTCAAACATAATCAGAATCGTGATTCAGATATTTCACATTTGATTTTAAACCATAAAGTAAATAGGAAATTTCAAATATATGAGCTAAAGCATTACAAACTGTCAGGTAATAAGATCCGAAAATTCAACAGTTGCGATGTAAAATTTACGTAAAAATTTTAAAAGTTCGCCAATTGATTTCCAATGTTCGCTTGCTAACATATACATCACGTTCTTACAATGCGCATTTGAAACATGTGTTATGGGTCTTTATACTTATAACATTCTTTTAAAAATAAATAAGTATAATTCCACCGTAATAATCTCTTCTCGCATGAATTTAGGTCTCAAATTAAATTGTTTACATTTTTCTTTAAATTCTATAATTCTATTTTTCCTATTATTACCTGAATAACTCCAATGACTCTTTTGACAAGTTTTATTTCAGAAAATAAATCAAGACCACTTTTAACAATTAAATTATAAATATGACAAGCACAACGAACATGAAATATATCGTGAAGTGGTGGTTGTACTTCCGCTTAAAAGATCTACAAGCAGAAGATTATTAGATGCATTATCAAATGATACACAAAGTATTTTATTATAAAGATTATATTTTGGGCATAAAAACAAATAGTTTCGCTTATATATTTTCCAAGATGACTTTGATCTTCGCCATACGCAAAAGCAATAATACGTTTTTCCATTCTAAAATTTTCATCAATCCAATGACAAGTAATTGTTAAATAATCATAACCGCTCAACGTGTCCAATGTCCAAGTAAAACTAACATGACATGGAAGGTTAGCAAACAAATATTGCAAGAAAATAACATAATCATTATGAAGTCTAAAAATATAGGCTCTAGTAGTACTACGTGGAACACCTTTAAAAAAGGATTATATACTCTTTGAATATATGTAATTAAATATGAAGAAGAAGCGAAAGAAAAAGGCAAACAACCTCCGACAATCATTTTTGCTAATTCAACGCGATCTTTTTGGATCGCATTTAGCCAACCCCCGCTTAATGGATTAAGTTGTTGTTGACCGGGTTCTAAATTAGGACAGATTCCATTGTGCCGTATGATCGAATTTTATATGTCTAGCTATAGTGCCCGCCCCCGTCACCACCCCCGCCTTATGTTTATAAGTTCTCCCACAAATATTACATTTAACTCTATCGCATCTACAACTTTATCATAAAAGAGCCACACTTTACTCCTTTTTCTTCTTGCTATCGGTTCGTAAAGGAGGTCTACGACCTTGACTACCACTAGCAGCACCAACATTGATGTAGGAACACTAGAGTGTAGCGAGTTCTTGTTCTTCAAGTTCAACAATATTATCTAATTGAACGTTATCACATTCATTATCTTCTATTCCAAAATCTTCTTGCATTTGATCATAATCTATATTTTGATTAGATGATGAAGAACCTATGATTTTTTACCCTTGAACTAGATTTACTACAGATCCGACGCAATTCCCCTTAGTAAAGACATTATAAAATATTTAAATAATCAACAAATAAATATGACAATTTAATAAAATAATTAGAGAATGAAACGAGTGTACCAAACTTCGGGATTCAGAATTCAATAGAAACTCGAAGCTCGAAGTCTTGCGTCTTGCTACTTTGAATTTGAAAACTAATAATATTAATAACTTGAAAATTGATAATAAAGATGATTAAGAGAGTATGAGAATAAGAGAATTGAGAGAAATGTTGTGTGATAAAAATGAAGAAAATGTAGAGAATTTATAGATTTTTTAAAGGGTAAAAATGGAATTAAAATAAATAATTAAACAAAACAAAACAAAAAAAAAAAAAAAAAGACCAATCTGGCCGAAATGACCGCTGGCCACCGCCTCCCCAAATTTCCCAAGCCCAACGGTCGAAATGACCGTTGGGCAATTTTTTTTATTTTTGTTTTGTAACCGGTCCGGTCCGGTCCGGTTAACCGGTAATGGAACCGGTTTTCCAATACCGGGCCTTACCGGTCCGGGCTGTACCGGGTTTTGAAATGACCCGTGCGGGTTGGGGTTGGGGGACAATCCGACCCCCAACCCGGTATGTCCTTACCGGTCCGGGCCGGTCCGGTTAAACCACCGGGTCAACCGGTCCGGTTCCGGGTCAACCCGGACCGGTTGACAGGTATACAAAAATGTAAAAAAGGAACAAACACTGTTCAAATTGATTAGCTCTTGTTTAAAACAAACTGTATCTGCAAGCTGTAAGGGATAAGATTTGTATTACTTTTTACAGTCCTCATATTTGCTTTGTTATATATTCACTGACTATTTGATTGTAGCTGATTCTTCCATCAAGAAGAATAAGGTGGTGTTTGGTCAAGTTCTCGGAAACACTTCTTTGGTCAAATATCTTCTTTCTAAAAGCGGAAACATTTTTTTCAGAAATCAAAAGGTATTTTTAAATGAAAAGAGAATCAGAAACACCAATTTAGTGTTTCTGGAGAAGCCCTTTTTTCTCATTCATTGAATTTTCTTTTGGACCCATTTACCAATTTCTTTTCACAAAATTCATTTTAATCTCATATAAAATAGAAATTTGGAAATAGGGGTAGGGTGGGGATAAAAAAAAAATTCATATATTTTTTTATAAAAGTAACAAAAAATATGAAATATAAATTTGAGGATGGGTAGGGCAATGGGGTGGGGGTAGGGGGGGGGAGGTAAGAAAAAAATTCATATTTTTTTTTTTTTTTTTTATAAAAGTAACAAAAAATATGAAATAGAAATTTGAGGATGGGTAGGATAATAGGGTGTGGTGGCGTGGGGGAGGTAAGAAACAAATTAATATTTTTTAATATTTTTTTTTATAAAAGTAACAAAAATTATGAAATAGAAATTTGAGGATGGGTAGGGCAATGGGGTGGGGGGTAGGGGGTAGGGCGGGGGTAAGAAAAAAATCATATATTTTTTTTTTTTTTTTTTTTATAAAAGTAACAAAAAATATGAAATAGAAATTTGAGGATGTGGTAGGGCAATGAGGTTGGGGGTGGAGGTGGGGGTAAGGGGGAAGAAAAAAAATCATATTTTTTATATAAAAAAAAAATATGACATAGAAATTTGAGGATGGGTGAGGGTAGGTGTGGATAGTGCGGGGTAGGTTTGGACATATTTGAGTCATTGACTATCATATTGTCGTTACATTTCTTATGTACAATATAATATTATTTTTTGATTAAATGTTGCAATTAAATAATTTTTTTTTATTAAATTGTAAAGATATACTAATTTTTAGAAACATATGATAGAAAAGAATATTTTAAATAGCTTTAAATCTATTAAAAAGAATATTCTAGTAAATTTGCATAAATGTTGGCTAAACAGGAAGCTGTTTCTGTTTTTCAGAAGCACTCTTATAATTATAGGTCAAACACCCTAAGAAACAGTTTCTGCAAAACTACTTCTGAGAAACAGAAACACCTTTTCAGAAACTTGATCAAACAGACACTTTTTTTTTTTGTTGACGAAGGAACCCGCAGCCGCTGCTCTTCAAACAGACACTTGTGTGACACAAGAAGTGGGATTTAGTGCTTTCACTGGTTCTTTACTTGTGGCACTGTCATTATGAATTTGTTTCTGGAACTTTTGCTTTCTAATTACTAGTTTTTGCTCATTAATAACAAATCTTTTAATATTGATAAAACATGTCTTAATGCAGGTGGGGATATGAACTTTGTGCCTGCTGGTAGAGTTAAAAAGGTACTCTGCAACTGTTGTCAGCACACTTAGTACTGTATTATGGTGTTTTCATGTGGAGTTGCGTGTTATCATTATAAAACGTTAACAAGCTTGATTTTCTGTATCTTATCTTGGGTTCTTGTTTCCCTTTTTATTCTTTGATTTTAATATGAACTTGACCTATATACTATCAACCATGTTTTGTGTGTGTTGTTTTTCTGGATGTTTTCATTTACGTGCTACGTGGCTTTGTTACGATTTATTGAATGAAGTAGTTACTTTGCTGGTGCTACCTCTTAATATCTCATGCAATCTAGAATCCAGTTTAAAATAAATGCGAGCTAAATTTCTCAATGTGAGTGTCAACTATGAAAAATATGAGAAGGAAATCTTCTCTCTTGACAATATGACCTTTCTTTGGAATGCTAAAAACACGTAACTTTAGGTAAGAATTATTGGTATAATAATTTGTATTTGGCTAAATAATGTTTCAACACAATCTGTTAATCACTTAGTTAAACAGATAACATTAATGAAACAATAAACGAAAACAGAATATGTTTTTGGAAAATAATTTCAGAATGTAATCGAGCCCACTTAGTTCAAAGTGTGTCCTTAAGGAAATTATTCCTCTCACAGTCACTGGCGGATCCATTAGCAACATGGTGGTGCAGTTGCACCACCAGATTTTTTAAAAAAATTTGCCTTCTAGGCATAAAAAAAATAAATTCTTCTAGGCATAAAAAATGAAAAAAATAAATTTGCACCACCAAATTTTGTCTCCTGGATCCGCCATCGCCACAAGATTTCGAGGTTAACTAATATCGCCTCCCGTGATAAAACGATTATCTTACTGTAATAGTAGTACTTCAAATTCCTAGAAGAATAACCACTCAACTACAAAGATCTCACACAGAATGAAGACAAAAGTATTTTCGACTTGAAGACTTTGATTCAGAATGAAAATGAATCAATTAAAAATGAATGAATAAATTCTTGAAATAATCAAGAATTTATAGGGTTGGAGGTACTGATTCTGAATGTTTGCAACCATTCAAAATAGTCACCTAATATTTGGAGGGAAATTCGAAAAAGAGAAGGAGAGCCGGACGGGTCGGATCGACGCGGATCGATCCGTTTGAATTTCCCATTCACTAATATCAAAACCCAACAACTATAACACTATTGAAAATTCCTAAATGAGTGTGAGTATGATCCTAATACTGCGGCCATTTATTGCATCATTTGAGTGCAACCAATGATGCACCGTTAGTTATTTTGAAAATACTTGGGCGCATTTATTATTAGGGCTTGCCATTACAAATATAAACAAATTATTTACTGTACATGTATTCAAACATATTAGAATCTAAAGGCGTCCATTATTATGCCCATGTCTTGGAACTTTAAGATGATCTATACCTTTATATGTCTGCATTCTTATGAACTTCAATTAAAGTGTGTAATACAGTAAAACATCTATAAATCAATACTCTATAAATTAATAAATTTTCTAAAATAATAAAATTTTCCGATCTCGACTTGGACTTTTATAAAAAATTATCAAATTCGATAAGATAATAATTTTTCGGAAAATCCCTTTATAAATATTAGGTCCCATTAAAACTCTAAATTAATAATTCATAAATATTACAATTATAAATATTATGGTAATTTGCTAAAATATGAATCTATTGTTACTTGATTTTTCTTAAAATTTAAATCTAATTGGATTTCATCCCTAACTTTTTTAATTGCAGCCAAGAGTTCCGGTGTCGAGTTCTCTAGCTGCAACAAAAAAAAATTAAAGAGTTATTGTCGCGCTCAAAGCCTCCTTTCTCGTGACTGGTTCCAACGGTATTGAATCATCTTCAGCTTCATCATTAGTAGGATCTTCAATAATATCAGCAACAATTTCCTCTAAACTTTGAACCATTGAACATTCATCATTTTCACCCGGATAGTTGATGCGCGATTTATGCATACGCTAAACGCAAGTGCACGTGTCGTGAACAAGTAATATAGTCTAGAAGACCGAGTTATCGTCCTCAGGGATTAATGTCCAATTATCAACCTCTATTCTATGCTATCTATTTGGTAACCGATAATTTGATGAATTGTTTATAACTATGATTATAGATGCTAACTAAATTACTGTATTTTACTTCAGATATGGTGGAAATAGGGCTTCCAAATCTCCTCAACTATCCGCTCATCTTACTTGTTAATGCAAATAATTATGGTTCTTTTTCTATTTTGAGATAGCAGGTTAACTAAGCCGTTTTATACTTCTGTTAAGGTAATATAAACACTCAACCCCAATATAGAACCCTTCTATCTTTCGATGACAAGATTGACTATAAAGGAGGATTAAGAGCAATAACCTATTAAGCTACACAGGTATCGGGGTACTTTCGTCCACGATTTAACCTATGTTTATTCAACTATAGCATATTCACAATCTCCCCTTTCGACTTTCGATTAGAAATCATATAAGTTATGATAATTAGTGATCAATTAATTACCAAGCAATCAAAACAAATATTGAATAAATCTCAACAATAATAAGAAGAAACCAAAACATGCATTAATTCATAAGAATGAGTTTCAAGCGATTCGATATATTAAGCCCTAAATTAAGTTAGTTCCTAACCATAGACATGCCAAGAACTAAACTAATATCCAACATAAACTAAAAAGAAATAAAATAAAGAACAAGAAATTACTTAAAAGAAAGTCTCTAATCTTGATCTCCAAGTTGTGATGAATTCTCCAAAGTGGGATCCGTAATTCTGACCTAAAAAGGTCCTTTTTATAGCTTCAAAAACGTCTAACAACTTTTCCTTCTTGGCCTTGGCCCATTCCCATTCGTATTTGGCTGATTTCCCGCCGCGCGCGACTACAATCAGCCGCGGCGCCAAACTCCCGCGCTTTGTTCTTTGGGCGCCGTGGCGCCTGATGTCGCTGGTGCCAGGCGCGCGCTTTCGCCCGTTGCCAACTTTTTAGCTTTTTGAGCTCTGGAACCTCTGTTTCTGCCCTCTTTTCGCTCCTTTTCGCCAATGTGCCACTTTAAACCATTATGACTCAAAAGAAAGAAAATCTATCCTAAGACGACACATATTTGTACAAAAATGGGCAAACGACTAACTAAAAATGTGTCACGACCCAACCCCGGGGCCGCGATCGTACCTACCGGTACTCACGTGTATATGTCGAAGAATAGCAATGAACATACATAACACATACGTATAAAAAGGTAACATCACTGGCCAGCCGGTAAGGCTGCTTTCCATAAAACATACTTAACAAAAGTATAATAGTACAACTGGTTCTTATAGCCCAAAACATAAATGTGACCACGCACTTAAAGATAACAATCGTGGCGGGGCCCCGCCATACCCCCTGAATATACAAGTACCTATAGCATCAGGGAAATCCGTACCAAAATAACAAACGTCCGGAGGGATGGAGCTTCTGACACTGGAAGAGTGATCCTAAGAATGAGGACCCACAATCTGCTTACCCTTACCATGCAGATTTAACGCAAATTTCGGCGAAGGGTCGACACACATGTACCAAGTATGTAAAGTTGGAAAATACGATACCGATATCAAGTCTAAAAGCAAGTCGGGTCATGAAAGACAATAAAATACCTTTTATCGTGCCTTACTAACAATGAGAGTGACAAGTATATATATATAATCTGCATAAAATAGAGGCTCATGATCAAACAGGTACCTCGCCCGTAGTATCAATAAAACCATCCTACTCGGGACTATTTCACCCGCACGGGTCCCGTGACCCGCATGAGGTACTCCTGATCGGTTGTACCCACGCACGGGACTATTTCACCCGCATAAGCCCATAAGGGCTCGCGTGAGGTATTCTCACATCACGGGTAGCAAATCTACGAATGTGGTATAACGATCTGGGGACTTTCCTCGATATACTCTTACCCCGGCGGATGGTATAACGATCTTGGGTCAGACTCGATATACTCTACACCGAGCAGATGGTATAACGATCTGGGCTTGCCTCGATATACTCTTATACCGTGCAGATGGTATAACGATCTTGGATCTCGCCTCGATATACTCTTACATCGCGGATGGTATGACGATCTTGGGGCCGCCTCGCATATACTCTTACATCAAGGAGTGGTATGACGATCTTGGGGCTTGCCTCGCATATACTATTACCCTATCTCAAATCACATCATATCATAAATAAGTTAAGAAACTTATAACTTCTTTTAGTCTTGTTCATATACTCTCTCATTTTAGTTTACTTAAGGCACTTAATCATATCTTTAATAAAAGAACACCGGGAGTTTAACCCAAGTACTATATGCTTCAACTCTTTCAACAATGACTCTTCTTTATACATAAAAACCTTTGGACAATTGATACCTTAAAATCAATTTGCCTCTTCACATACTTATCTTATTTAGAGAAAATCTCTTCTCATTAACCTTTTATGAAGCTAATAAACCAACTTCCCATAAAGTTGTTATATTAACTCTATACTTTAGTAAAATCATACTCTTTCCTAACTAAGGGAATTATACATTCTTAAAATGAAACAAGTCATTATATACTTAAAACAAGTAAGAATACCAAATTTTGTACGTCTACCGTACTACATAGTTTCATCTATTCATGCTCAAGAGATAGGAAAGCTTCACATACCTCTTTGGTCAATCCACTTGCCAAGTCCAAACTACCGCAAGTAATATTTCAACCTATAATAGTCATGATACGTTTATTAACCTCTAATCTTAATGTAGAACAATCCAAGTTCAAAGTCGCTAAATTCTAAGGAAAATTGGGCAGCATTTCCTTTGTTTCTACTCACTTAGCAACCTTTCTCAAGGCCAAAATTATCTTACAAAAAACCACATATAAGGCTCAATCAATCCAACAATTCAAAGGATTTCACACCCAAAATTCTGCCCAATAAGTTTACAACAATTCACTTAACAATTCTAAGGTAGGTTTTAGGCTACAACATGCTCATAATCTCTTCTTAACCCATTCTTCATATCCAAACCACATTTTCTAGCATGCAATGACTCTAAGTGCATTATTTTACTACCACAAGATCTTTCTTCTAAGCATGCAACACTAGAACTAAATCTAAAGGAAGAAATGTTACCTTAAAGTTTTAGCCAAAACTTATCCCAAATATTGCTAGCTTCTTTGCCAAGAACACCACCACAATAATGCCAACAAGCTAGCTACAAGCTTCCTTTTCTTGTTCCTAACTTTCAGATTTTTCGTGGGTTTTTAGAGAGAAGGAGGAGCTGATTTTTAGAGAGAGGAAGATGTTTGAGAGATGACCAAGTCTACAAGACTTGGTCAATATAAGCCATGCAAGCAAAATCAGATGGGGGGGGGGGGGGGACACTTGTCACCCTCCCATGGCCTTTTTAAAAGAGAAATCAGACTTTTCTAGCATGCAATGACTCTAAGTGCATTATTTTACTACCACAAGATCTTTCTTCTAAGCATGCAACACTAGAACTAAATCTAAAGGAAGAAATGTTACCTTAAAGTTTTAGCCAAAACTTATCCCAAATATTGCTAGCTTCTTTGCCAAGAACACCACCACAATAATGCCAACAAGCTAGCTACAAGCTTCCTTTTCTTGTTCCTAACTTTCAGATTTTTCGTGGGTTTTTAGAGAGAAGGAGGAGCTGATTTTTAGAGAGAGGAAGATGTTTGAGAGATGACCAAGTCTACAAGACTTGGTCAATATAAGCCATGCAAGCAAAATCAGATGGGGGGGACACTTGTCACCCTCCCATGGCCTTTTTAAAAGAGAAATCGACTTTTCTAAGTTTTTCCGCCCAAAATCCGCTTCTGGCGCGGCACTGAAACCTCCGCGGCCTGACTTTCGCGCCAGCGTCTGCTATCCCTGGCCAAGCGCTGCAACTTCGTGACCCTCCGTAACTTTAGGCGCCAGACCGCCGCTTTGCCCAAACACATTTCTGTCCGATCACAGACCGAACTTGTAACTCTCATAACTTTCTACTACGACGTCCTATTGACGAACGGTTGGTTGCGTTGGAATCTAGGCTCAACGAACTACGCCCTAGGCCTTTAAAATACTTAGGAACTCTCAATGAATCGGGTCATAACCCGCCCCAAAGTTGACTAAAACCCGTCCGGAATAACCCGTCAACCTATCCTTTGAAAATTTTAAGTCTTACATGCTTTCGTACGCTCTCATACGTAGGGTCAGAACTACGGGGTATAACATTCTCCCCCCCTTAGAAACATTCGTCCCGAATGTTCCTTCTAGGCTTACTCAAATCATATTATCGACATAGACCCTCTCAACTTCTCTTTTGCAAAAATAAGGAAGCTCTACGAGCCACAATGCACTTAAGCGAACTTCATCAATCAAACTAACAAGCGGAAAGTAGGTTACCCGGAGGTATAGGGAATAAGTGAGGATACTTCTTCATCATATCGCCCTCTGCTTCCCATGTCATTTCCTCCTCGTTGCTCCGCCATAGCACTTGACTAAGCCACATCTTTCGCTCAAGTCGCTTAACTCGACGATCGAGTATCGCTATGGGACTCTCCTCATACGATAACTCCTCTGTCACTTGGACATCCTGAACCGGGTGCACTCTAGATGGATCTCCAATACATTTCCGCAACATAGACACATGAAAAACTGGATGCACCGCCTCCAAATCGGACGGAAGATCTAACTCATAGGCAACCTTGCCTACCCTACGACAACTGATACGCCCAACGTACTTGGGCTAAGCTTCCCTTCTTTCCAAATCTCATCACGCCTTCACGGGCGATACTTTAGAAAACCCAATCATCTATCTCGAATTCCAAGTGTCGACGCCGATGATCCGTGATACGACTTTGCCGACTCTGAGCTGCCAACAATCGCTCCTGGATAAGCTTCACCTTATCCACTGCCTGCTGAACTAAGTCTGGCCCGACTAACTGGACTTCTCCCACCTCGAACCAGCCTATCGGTGACCTGCACTTTCTCCCGTATAAGGCCTCATAAGGCGCCATCTGAATACTGGAATGGTAGCTGTTGTTGTAAGCAAACTCCACAAGAGGCAAATGATCCTCCCAGCTACCCCTGAAATCAATAACACAAGCCCGCAAAGATATCCTCGTGTTTGATAGTGCGCGCCCGTCCGCTACCGAGGTGAAACGCCGATCGAGACTCACCTGTCCCTAATCCCTTCAAAAGACCTCCGTGTTAGCCGAGAACCGGGCTCTCTATCCGATATAATCGACACCGACTCGTGCGCCTCACAATCTCTCTAATATATAATCCGCATAGTCTCACCGAGAACGCCGTTCGACCGAAGAAAATGGGCTGATTGCGTCAGCCTGTCGACAATCACCCAAATGGAATCATGCTTCCTCTGAGTGGTAGGTAGCCCTGTAATAAAATCCATATTTATCACCTCCCACTTCCAAGTCGGAATATCAATAGCCTGCAATGCCCACCGCTTCGTGCTCAATCTTAACTCACGACAATTCGCACTGCGGCCACGAACTCCGCAACGTCCCTCTTCAGGCCATCCCACCAATATACACATCTGAGGTCATGGTACATCTTAGTCGACCCCGGGTGAATAGAATAACGAGCACTGTGTGCCTCCCCCAAAATCTGCTGACGAAGTCCTCGCTACATCGGGAACACACAACCGCCTCGAATCTTAGCACCCCATCGTGAGCTACCTCAAATAGACTCTCTCTTTCAACAACGCATCTCTGCATCGTACCAAAATCGGATCCTCATATCGTCGCCTCTTTACCTCCTCGACGATAAGACTCTGCAACCTCTCGAACCCGAATTCCTCACTATCGAATCAACCAAACGAACCCCAAGGCTCGCTACCGATGTAACTCTCGGACTATATCCTCTTCTCCGGCTGAACATCGCATGCACTACCCATCGACCGCGACTAAGGGCATCTCGCAACCACATCGCCTTCCCGGGTGGTATAAAATATCAACATCGTAATCCTTAAGTAGCTCCTACCACCGCCTCGCCGCAAGTTCACTCCTCTGCCGAAGATGTACCGAGACTCTTGTGGTCCGTAAATGTCCACGAACTCCATATAAATAATGTCTCCATCTTTAAGGCATGAATCATCACGCTAACTCCAAGTCATGCGTGGATAGTTCTTCTCATGCTTCCTAAGCCGCCGAGACGCATAAGCTATAACTCGCCGGCCGCATCAAAGACGCACTCCAAGCCCGACACTGACGCGCGTCACAAAAACCACATATCCATCTAAGCCCTCCGGAAGAGTAAGAATCGGGCCGTCAACTTCTCCTATAGCAATCAAAACTTTCTCACAAGTATCCGCCCATCGAACATAGCCGCTTCGAGTCGCCTTAGTCAAAGGTGCTGAAATAGAAGCAAACTACACTACAAACCGCCGATAATAACCTGCAAGGCCCAAAAGCTGCGACTCTCCGCTTGTAGCTGGTCCGCCATGTCTCGATCGCTTAATCTTCGCCAGATCAATCCGAATACCATCGGCCCCGATAACATGCCCTAAGAAAGCCACTGACGCCAGCCAGAAATCGCACTTCGAGAACTTGGCATACAACTGCCGGTCTCGGAGGACTCCCAATACCGTCCTCAAATGACCAGATGCTCTCGCTCAGGCGCGAATACACCAAGATATCATCAATGAAAACTATAACGAACATATCCAAAATGGCTCGAACACCCTATTCATCAAATCCATGAATACTTTGGGGCGTTGGTCAACCCGGAAGACATCACCTCAACTCATAGTGCCCATACCGGTCCCGAATGCGCTTTGGGATATCTATCTCTAACTCGCACTGATGATAACTGCATCGCAGTCTATCTTGAAAAACACTTTGCACCCCGCAATCGTCAAACAAATCGTCAATCTCGGGAGGATATCTGCTTGATAGTCACCTTGTTCACCGTCAGAATCAATACACATACGCAGCTGCCCCATCCTTCTTCTTCACAAACAATACCGGTGCTCCCAAGGAGAAACACTTGGCCTAATAAAGCCTTTCTCCAAAGAAATCTTTCACCGGTCCTTCAACTCCTTCACTTCGGGTGCCATCCTCAGATGGCGGAATAGATATCGGTCGAGTATCCGCGCCAAGTCAATGCAAAACTCAATCTCCTCTCGGGAGGATACCCTAAGCTCATCCGGGAATACGCCTGAAACTCTCTAACGATCGAATCGATCAAGGTCCCAGACTCGCCTCGATGTCGAATAATTCGAACCATATGATAGATATACCCTTTCCGCACCATCTTCCTAGCCTTGAGGTAAGAAATAAACTTACCCTGGCGATGCAGATTCCCTTCCACTGATAACGCCACGGAACCGAACCGAACTAATCTCTCATACCCACGTTAGCATAGCAAGATGCTAGCCAATCCATACCCATAATCACATCAAAGTCCGTCATATCCAACTCTATCAAGTCGCCAGAGTCCGACGGCTATCTATAGTCACAGACAAGCCTTATACACTCGCCGCCTACCATCGAATCACCCATCGCGTAGCCACCTCAAAAGGTCTTATGGACTCTGCCTCATCCCTATTCTACCGGCAATATGAGGAGATATGTAGGACAAGGTAGAACTGGATCTATCAAAGAATATACATCACAAAGAAGAAACCAATAATGTACTGTGACGACATCCGCGACGCCACGGTCCTCGCTGATCGACATATCATATATGCGCTTCGAGGACCGCTAGAATCGAACCCCTACCACGACCGCCGCGGTCTGCCGCCCATAAGTACCTCGCCTCCGGCGTCTCACCATCGAAGATGAAGATCCAAAGAATGCACTTCGCCGCTGAACCGTAATGCTCCCGCCGCGGCGACGACAACTTTCTTCGGATGGCCCGCCGCCACAAGAGTAACATGATCTCGAACCCATACGCACTCGCCGGATGAGACCTACCGCATCGAACGCACCGGTAGGTGGTCTCGACAGCGCCGGTCGCCTCGAAACTCGACGCCCCGAGCCCCGACCGCTCCCGAATAACCTCGCTGACGTACTCCCGCCGGAAATCGCGGAAGGAGCACTCTGCCGGGCCGGAAGGTGGATCTAGTTCGCCGAGGCCGCCCGCCGAAATCGCCCCGAACCCGATGTCTCGCCTCTGGCCGCCCAAATCTAGCCGATCCCGCTCTCGCCTCAATCCTCGTGCACGCTGCATCCCGGAAATATCCATCCTCGGTGAAGAGCCACCCCAAGCATGCAGAATCATGCGTGACGGTCAGCCCCATCACATATCTATGAACCCCGCTCGCCATATCGCCTACAATGGTGTGTGCATATCCGCCAAGGAGTCAAACCTGTGTCAGATTCCCGATAGTCCTCCCGCCCCGCCTCAAGGTCAAGAACCTATTCACGCTGGCTCTCCTCACCTCGTGAGGCAAGAAGTGGTCTAGAACGCCTCGTGAACTCCTCCCAACCACCGGAAGAGCGCCTCACCCTCGACAATACCCATGACTCAAACCAGTTCAACGCAATATCGCTGCAGAACCTGTAGAAGCTAGTATAATGCACTCGGTCTCGATGCCCTAAGAACTCGCATGGTCCGTCAGAATCGCCGGACAAACTCCTGCGGATCCTCATCAAATCTCGAACCATAGAACTCGGGTGGGTGACAACCCAGAAATCCCAATCCAGAATCGTCGGCCTGTGGTCGCCGCCGCTTCGCTTGCCGCCGCCACTATGCCGATGGCCAAGAATCAACCGTTTCGTAATCTCGTACAGTTCGCTCGCGAGCCGAGGCTCGCATCGCGTCTCGATGCCGCGTCACGCTCGAACTCGCTGAGGTCTGGCGATGACGTGGAACTCGCCGCCCTAAACATAATCTCTGGTAAGGACTGGGCCTGTGCCCTCGTGACCCTCCGCGCCCCACTAGCAAAGACTCTCACCGCTTTGCCCTTCTGGGCCGCGGTTGCCTTGCGTGGAGGCATAACTGATACATAAAGGAAAACATCAGGGGAGATTCAACCTTTAACTCATCTCTATTGCACGATCTCAGAGTGAAAAAATGGAAACCAATCCTAAATATCCTGCAGCCTCCTGATTATAGATGTGGTGCACGACACACCGATAATCAAGACTCTACTAGACACGGTCTGTGGACACTTTCCGAGGACTAACTGCTCTGATACCACTTTTGTCACGACCCAACCCCGAGGCCGCGACTGGTACCCTACCGGTACCGCCGTATATGTCGAGAATAGCAATGAACATACATAACACATACGTATAAAAAGGTAACATCACCGCCACAGAAGGTCGCTTTCCATAAAACATACTTAACAAAAGTATAATAGTACAACCGGTTCTTATAGCCCAAAACATAAATGTGACCACGCACTTAAAGATAATAATCGTGGCGGACAGGGCCCCGCCATACCCCCTGAATATACAAGTACCTATAGCATCAGGGAAAATCCGTACCAAAATAACAAGCGTCCGGAGGGATGGAGCTTCTGACACTGGAAGAGTGATCCTAAGAATGAGGATCCACACCGCTACTTACCGCGCATTTAACGCAGCCCCCGAGGAAGGGGGTCAGTACACAATATGTACCAAGTATGTAAAGCTGGAAAAATACTGTAATACTGATATCAAGTCTAAAAGCAAGCTGGGGTCATGAAAGACAATAAAATACCTTTTACTGTGCCTTACTAACAATGAGAGTGACAAGTATATATATATAATACTGCATAAAATAGGAGGCTCATGATCAAAACAGGGTACCTCGCCCGTAGTATCAATAAAACCATCCTACTCCTGGGACTATTTCACCCGCATGGGTCCCGTGGACCCGCATGAGGTACTCCTCGCATCGGCTGTACCCGCCGGCATGGGACTATTTCACCCGCATAAGCCCATAAGGGCTCGCATGAGGTATTCCTCGCATAATGGGTAGCAAATCCACTAATGTGGTATAACGATCTTGGGACTTTCCTCCGGATATACTCTTACCCCGGCGGATGGTATAACGATCTTGGTCGCACTCGATATACTCTTACACCGAGCGGATGGTATAACGATCTTGGGGCTTGCCTCGATATACTCTTATATCGTGCGGATGGTATAACGATCTTGGATCCGCCTCGATATACTCTTACACCGGATGGTATGACGATCTTGGGCCGGCCTCGACATACTCTTACATCAAGGAGTGGTATGACGATCTTGGGGCTTGCCCTCGCATATACTCTTACCCTATCTCAAATCACATCATATCATAAATAAGTTAAGAAACTTATAACTTCTTTTAATCTTGTTCATATACTCTCTCATTTTAGTTTACTTAAGGCACTTAATCATATCTTTAATAAAAGAACACCGGGAGTTTAACCCAAGTACTATATGCTTCAACTCTTTCAACAATGACTCTTCTTTATACATAAAAACCTTTGGACAATTGATACCTTAAAATCAATTTGCCTCTTCACATACTTATCTTATTTAGAGAAAATCTCTTCTCATTAACCTTTTATGAAGCTAATAAACCAACTTCCCATAAAGTTGTTATATTAACTCTATACTTTAGTAAAATCATACTCTTTCCCTAACTAAGGGAATTATACATTCTTAAAATGAAACAAGTCATTATATACTTAAAACAAGTAAGAATACCAAATCTCAGACGCTCACCGTACTACATAGTTTCATCTATTCATGCTCAAGAGATAGGAAAGCTTCACATACCTCTTTGGTCAATCCACTTGCCAAGTCCAAACTACCGCAAGTAATATTTCAACCTATAATAGTCATGATACGTTTATTAACCTCTAATCTTAATGTAGAACAATCCAAGTTCAAAGTCGCTAAATTCTAAGGAAAATTGGGCAGCATTTCCTTTGTTTCTACTCACTTTGCCACCTTTCTCAAGGCCAAATTTATCTTCCAAAACACCACATTTAAGGCTCAATCAATCCAACAATTCAAAGGGGATTTCACACCCAAAATTCTGCCCAATAAGTTTACAACAATTCACTTAACAATTCTAAGGTAGTTTTTAGGCTACAACATGCTCATAATCTCTTCTTAACACATTCTTCATATCCAAACCACATTTTCTAGCATGCAATGACTCTAAGTGCATTATTTTACTACCACAAGATCTTTCTTCTAAGCATGCAACACTAGAACTAAATCTAAAGGAAGAAATGTTACCTTAAAGTTTTAGCCAAAACTTATCCCAAATATTGCTAGCTTCTTTGCCAAGAACACCACCACAATAATGCCAACAAGCTAGCTACAAGCTTCCTTTTCTTGTTCCTAACTTTCAGATTTTTCTTGGGTTTTTAGAGAAGGAGGAGCTGATTTTCCAGAGAGGAAGATGTTTGAGAGATGACCAAGTCTACAAGACTTGGTCAATATAAACCATGCAAGCAAAATCAGATGGGGGGGGGGACACTTGTCACCCTCCCATGGCCTTTTTAAAAGAGAAATCAGACTTTCCTAAGTTTTTTCCGCCCAAAAATCCCGCCGCGGCGCCATGTTCGCTGGCCGGCCAAGGGCGCTGAAACCTCCGCTGCTCTGGACTTTCGCGCCACGCTATCCCGGCGCGCTGCAACTTCAATGACCCTCCGTAACTTTAGGCGCCGCTGCCTCTCTTTGCCCAAACACATTTCTGTCCGATCAAGACCGAACTTGTAACTCTCATAACTTTCTACTCCGACGTCCTATTGACGAACGGTTGGTTGCGTTGGAATCTAGACTCAACGAACTACGCCCTAGGCCTTTATAATACTTAGTAACTCTCAATTAATCGGGTCATAACCCGCCCCAAAGTTGACTAAAACCCGTCCGGAATAACCCGTCAACCTATCCTTTGAAAATTTTAAGTCTTACATGCTTTCGTACGCTCTCATACATAGGGTCAGAACTACGGGGTATAACAAAATGACTCAAAAAGTGTATATAAAATACACCGATCAAATACCCCCAAACTTAACCTTTGCTCGCCCTCGAGCAAAAATCAAAAGAAAGAAATAAAGATATGAAGGAAAAGAAAATAGAATGACTCAAAGACATTGATCACTTTGCAACATCATTGTTACTTAGAAAAGCATGAAGGTTAGCAGAATAATATGCAGGAACATATAGCATGTATTTTTAGCATTCTAAACACATCAAGTTAGATATTTCGCAAATTCTCTTTAATCATGTTCAATGGAAGTAAGAATACCTAACTATGCATGCTAATTTCAAAATCCTATGACATGTTTACTTGCTATTCTCCACTAATCATGGATACACATATTAGAGATCTTCAGGGCTTTTCAGGGTTGTAATGCAGGCTTAGGCAGGGTAGGTAAAAATAGGCATTTAGGCTCAATTTACGTACCATAAGCTCTTTTGCTTCAACTCTTCCCTTTTATTTTGATTTTATTTTTCACTTCATACCTATCTTTCCCCTCTTTTGTTTTGCGAGAATGAGGTGTATTAGCAGGCACCCCCAAACTTAGGTTTTTGCCTATCTATATTTTTTTTATTGGGGTGCATCAAAATTATTCACTCCTTTTTTTTCTCTTTTTCAACACTTTATATTCCAATCATCTCAATTTTCACTTATGACACAAATATAGAATTATAGGGTATCAAAGAAAGGTCATATTTTTAGGCTCAATGAGGCTGACTAGGGAATCAACTGTAATGGCAGGGATAGGCAAAGAATGGTAAGAAAGGACTAACAAAGAAATGCCTGAATCAACTCCCTAATATGCATATCCTAGCTATTTCGCCTCAAATAGCAAGCAAGCAGACACATAAATCAAACAAGATAACCCAAATAGTTCGATTTCATGAATTTTTAGCATATCTATCCTAAGTGTTCAGATGGTTGCTTCTAATTCCATTACATTATTAAACTTTTACTTCACTAGGCGTTTCCAGTAACTACAACATGCATGATCTTTAAAAAAAATTATGACTCAAAAAATACTCAAAAATACACAAAACAAATTAAAAATGACTCAAAAACAATAAAAAGACTCAAAAACAATAAAACACCCCCCTAAACTTAAATCACACATTGTCCCCAATGTGTGCAAGACTCAAAAAATAAAAGAAAACGGGACAACTTACAAACTTGGTTTAAAGTGGTGGCGGTGACAGCGGATAATGCATGGACCACTAGTTGAACAAGGAACTCATCTCATCAAATCTCTGGTGCAAATGTTGTTGCTCCTGCCTTAGTTCTTGCTGTCCTTGCCTCAGGTCCTGTTGACCTTGTATCATTATTTCAAAACTCTGCATCATCCTCCTCTGGTTCATGAGCAACTGCTCCATTATAGGCACCGGAGGTTCTAATTCCAGGGGCTACTGGCGGCTGCTACCTGCCTCATGTTGAGCCTCTATCTCAGGCTCATATTCATCCATGACAGCCTCTGCTGCTTTTGCTGGTGTTGGTGTTGGCGCTGATCTCCTTCTTGCTGCTGCTGGAGGGACTGGTTCTGGGAAGGCATGCACTATCCCATATGACACAGGAGGTTGACCCTTCTCATATGTATCAGTAGCTAGGGTTGGGACTCCATGTCTGGAATATAAGCTGCAAATAAGTGATCCATGTCCCAACCCACCGGTAGTGACCAACCTACTGGTTTCTCTAATGTTTTGCAATATATCCTTCCCAACATCAATCGTCTTCCCTTCCATGATTTCATATATCATTTTTATTCTATCCGCTGGCACTCTGGTGAAGTGCGTCGATGGAATTAGGCGGGCACTGACGAAATATAACTAATCCTTGGCTGTTTTGTTGAACTGACATCTGCTCAGTCCTCTTGATCCATTTCTTGCAATATCATACTCAGCACCAGGGTAGCATAATGTTCTTGCGATGATATCCCAGTCGATGTTGTTGGCGTCTCTAGACCAAGTTCTGAAATAGGTTCGATCATCGCCTCTTTCTTCAACATCGGCTGTTCTTAATAGCTCATTCACCACTTCGGCCGTCACAAGCACATACTGTCCTCTCACAAAGCACCTACCATTTACCCTCTCCGGAAAGTTAGCATAGAATTCTTTCACCATTACGGTGTTCTGTGGTACTATTCTTTCCGGATTAACAAATCTCTTCCACCCCATGGCCTCTATCATTGCCCGAATAGGCTCATAGGAATCTCCATCCTCAAATGACTCCCTTTGGTACTCCATTCCTCGCTCAGCGATCAAGGGTCTAATACTAAGTTTGTAATATCTATCTTCTGCTTTTTGACTGACAAACCTAGTAGTATCATATTGAGGGACGACGATGGATGTGGAAGCTCTCCTCTTTTTGGCAGACATTTTTAGATAAATTCGACAACGTTTCCTTTGTTTCAGTGATATTACCCAACAACTATCAATCAAACCAATCAACACACAACGTAATCAGTAAACTACAACACCATTCAACCCCCAAATTTCACTCAAAGCACCGGTAAAACACCCCACGATCACTACTGTTACACCTCGTATGATAAGACAAAGATTTAGAACGTCATTAAGGATTGAGATTTCCAATTTTCGAAATTACAAATATTCTACGTGCTAATACGGATTAATTTTTGGCAATGACAAATGTGACGCCGGAAATCTCTTTAGAAATGGTGGTATAAATAAATATGTATTTTTCCGTTATGAGTTAGTAAGGTATTTAAAAGGTACGATGATAAGAAATTAAGACAATGGGAAATTAGATTAAAAGAAGTGGGGGTTGATTTAGTTAAATAAATACTTAGAGGGGGCAAAGTGTGGCATTTAAGGGGGCCTTGGTGCTTTTTTTTAAAATCTGAAAATTTAATAAAACTCCTCTAAAACCTTCATTTCTTCCACAAAACAAAATCAGATTTTTAAGCTCCCATTTCTCCCCCCTTCTTGAACGAAAATCCCCACCCTTTGCAAATAAAATTTAGCTTGTCATTCCATCTTTTTGGGGTAAATTATCCCACCATTTTGAGGCGAAATTATCACCACAAAATAGTGGGGTTCTCGCAGTCGGCCGAATTTTGGCGATGGGTTTTGGATTTTTGGACAAGATTTCTTGAAGGAAAATGTGTAAGAATGTTGGGTTAACATAGTAGAATTATTGCATGTTGGATTGGGGTTGAAGAAGTGAAGATTGGCCAAGCAAAATCGAATTTTGTGAAAGAAAAATGGGCAGAAAATTCGCTGGTTACTGGCAGATTTTTAGTCAAATTTGGAAGGGAATATATCCTAGCATATTAGGAGTTTTTGGGTGTTTAAAAAGCTTAAAATTAAGTTCGTCGAGTCTAGTTTCCAACGCAACAAACCGCTCATCGATAGGACACTGGAGT
Source organism: Przewalskia tangutica (assembly GCA_029844215.1). NCBI lineage: Eukaryota > Viridiplantae > Streptophyta > Magnoliopsida > Solanales > Solanaceae > Przewalskia > Przewalskia tangutica. Next base: position 116,826,495 of record CM056718.1, read on the forward strand.
AGAGAGTTATCGACGTTACAAGTTCAGCCGGCGAAACAGTGGCAAAACAATCTGGACAGTCACGTTTTTGGGGACTGTTTTGGACGAATTCGAGGTATAAAATTCTTCTTTTATAGTTTAATGACATTGCATGTTGTTGTAGTTGAAGATATGAATTGGTGTTAAGATGGAATTGGAAATATGAAATGTATGTGATTGTATTAAGGATATATACACCGATTTAGAACCTATTTTTGGCGTACGTTGGAATTGAGTAATTGTGTTGGTATGTTATTACTAATTGCATGTGAAAATTTAGATGAAACCTTGATGTTTAAAGTTAAAGTTGTTAATGGAAGTTGTTGGGAGATTAATTGGAAAGTAAGGAATTTTGGGAAAAAACTTTGGAATTGAAAAATGTTGATATGACCGGAAAGTTGATAGAAATTGTTGAAAATTTCGATAATGTATTACGGACTGAACTAGTATGTAAATAAGCTACAAACATGCATATGTATTGCAATAAGATACCTATACATGCCTCGAAAGGATTAAGTGTAAGAAATGTGTTAATTTTATATATTCTGGAATAAAGGGGAATTGTTGGTTTGAATTGAATTGTTGGTTTGAATTGGATTGTTGGTTGATTGGATTGTAGCTGGAGATGAATTGTTGGTTGACTTGGATTATTGGAAAATTGTGGATACGCACATAAACAAAGGAAATGCTGCCCAAATTTTTGTAGAAATAAGGGAGCCTTTAAGCATATAACTTACATTAGGAACCATAGAATTGACGAGCATGTTGTTCCTTATCATAGGTTGAAGTACTAGACGAGGAATACTTTAATACCAAGCTGATTTGCTCGCTTAAGAGGTATGTAAGACCTTTCTATCTTTCTTTTGGCATGATTTTTTTTAGTAAAGTACGACGGACGTACTTAACTCCTACCAGTTCAGTTTTAAAAATGATTATTTACTAGTTATGGTTTCAGTAACAGAGTTTATGGTAGTAATGTTGTTGAGAGTCACAAAATGATTTTAGCTGCATACAGTTGCTCATGATATCTACTCGTGCTAAGTGTTACTATTTCATTCCACTGAGTCCCGGGCCAGATCATGATCGTGCACAACCAGATACAGATTTCATCGAGTCCCTCACTAGAGGGCCGAGACACGTATATATATACAGATTACATCGAGTCCCTCATCAGAGGGCCGAGACATGTTACTGTAGCAGATACAGATTCCATCGAATCCTCCATGTAGAGGCCGAGACATGTTTCTGATTTTATATACAGACCTGAGCACGATGTTTTATGATTCAGTAAACATGATATGCTTTCAGACATGATTCTCAGTTTTATGACTCTCTATTTTACTTGGTACAGTTGTTAATCAGTTTTACAGTATTTTATGTTTTACATACTCAGTACATTATCTCGTACTGACCCCCCTTCCTCGGGGGGCTGCGTTCATGCCCGCAGTTCGTAAGTTCGAATAGTGACCCTCCGCCTAGGATTCACATGCAGCTGAGAACTCCTTTGTTCCGGAGCCAGCTATTTTTGGCACAGACCTTTATTTTTCAGACTTATGCATATTTTGGGCACGGCGGGGTCCTGTCCCGTTATAGGTCAGTATTACTCTCTTAGAGGTCTGTAGACAGTTGTGGGTTGGATGTTTGTACTTCGTTTTGGGTTTGATGTCGTTATTTAGTAGCAGCCTTGCCGGCTTGCGTATTTTGACTTATGCCTTTGTGCGCGTGATGTGGTTGGTGGCAGCCTAGTCGGCTAGCCTATTATGACTGTTGTTTTGTTGTTGTTTTGGCGGCCGGCTCGCCCGTTTTAGGATATGTTGTAAAAGCGGCGTTGTCGCCAAATTTATGTAGACATCTGTATTAATTGGATTAAGAGTGACAGGTCAGTAATGACGTACAATTAGGACGTTAATCACGGCCCGTCGGGTCGGGTCGTGACAAAAGTGGTATCGAGCGCTAGTCCTCTAATGTCTACTGGCCGTGTCTAGTAGAGTCTTGTGTATGGGTATGTTGTGCACCATACTTATACACGCGAGGTCGCCGACATTTAGGATTGGTTTCTACTCTTTCATCTCATGATCGTGCAATAGAGCTATGTCATGTGGTAATCCTCTCTAATGATTATTGTGGTTGCGCTTATGTTCCAAAAGACAATGACAATGGCTCTGGCGGAAAATCGAGTAAATCGGACTTGACTTGCGCCAAGCCATAAGGGAAGTGAAAGAGTTTGAGTAAGTATGATGACCGTTTGGAGGTACTAGGTCCACGCTGTAAGGAAACTCTTCGTAATCTTCTATATACTGAATAAGGGATGGTATCGTCAAGGATTGGGACCAGGAGCAATGTCCGATGTTACGTATGTATACTAGAATATGTTGAAATTATGAAAAGTACGACAAGTAAGAAATAAGTGAATAAGTGTTAAAAGAAGTGGATTTGCTTACAATTACGAGTAGTGAAGAGATCCCTTTCAGACCATGAATGAGGTGTCGACTTGTGAAATGAATTGCAATAGTCTCTATCTTACGAATTGGTATTTCGTTATGCTACGTTATCTGCTCTATAGTTATGGAGATTGAATTTTTCCTTCCAAAGATAGAAAATAAAGCTTACCTACTATTTTATCCTTCATACCTTTAATTAAATGTTGAGCTCTAATTGTTAGAATCTGTGACGATTTTATGATATACCATGTTGCTGGACTATGTGAAGGTAGGAAAATGCAAAAGAACATTGTTCTCAGATAAGAATAAGAAGAGGTTATTACTTCCGGAATAATAAGATTAATATAAGAATGAAAACATTTTCTTATTTTGGACCGAATGCTGGGAAGTATTGGACATATGGATTAATTGGGTTTCTTTCGCAAATGACTTAGAATTTGGGAATGATGAGCATCCTATTAGTGTATAGTTGTGTCAAGCACTTTAAATATTGTAACCTTTGGAGTTCATATTCTCAGTTAAGAAGTTATTTGAAGGATTGGTAATCGAGGTATGTATTTGTGCACAGTTTCAACGCATTAGTTCACGCAAAATGCTAAGATGAGGCTATTTGGTCTAGTGGAACCAAAGTTTAAGAGATAGAAGAAGCTCATAATACCTCGCTTAATTTGTGTAAGGAATTTCAAGCAGTTTATAACAGTACTTACTAATCAAGTATGGCTGATACTCTACGTGCTTCTAACAGTGCATTTCATGAAACCAGACCTATATGATCATTAACTTGGAAAAAATTAGGTGGGAAGGAGGCATGTGGATTCAAAGATGTGGCCTGATACTTTGATATGAGAAGGGTGGGAAACAGATAAGAGAGGTACAAAGATATAGATGAATTCAACAAAGTGATAATAGATATTCAGGGTAATGTAGTCAAGTGGCAACTGTTGATGCAACCTTCATGGTTAATATGAGGTGATTTTAACACTATTGTGACAGATTTAGAAAAATATGGGAGGTTATTAGTCATAATTAATGAAGTTCAAGATTTTAGAGCTTATATGCAAAACTGTGAGGTAACTGACTTGGGTTTAAAAAGGCAGTACTTATAATTTGTGAATTGTATATGTGTGATATACTGTGGTCCGGTGCGACATCTGTTGGTATGCTGAATATAGATGGATAGACATAAGTATAAAGGAGGCTCTGCCAAAATTTCTAGAACCTGAGACATGTCAAGAACATTCGAGGACGAATATTTCTAAGGGGGGAAGAATGTTACACCTCGTATGATAAGACAAAGATTTAGAACGTCATTAAGGATTGAGATTTCCAATTTTCGAAATTACAAATATTCTACGTGCTAATACAGATTAATTTTTGGCAATGACAAATGTGACGCCGGAAATATCTTTAGAAATGATGGTATAAATAAATATGTATTTTTCCGTTATGAGTTAGTAAGGTATTTAAAAGGTACGATGATAAGAAATTAAGGCAATGAGAAATTAGATTAAAAGAAGTGGGGGTTGATTTAGTTAAATAAATACTCAGAGGGGGCAAAGTGTGGCATTTAAGGGGGCCTTAGTGCTTTTTTTTAAAATCTGAAAATTTAATAAAACTCCTCTAAAACCTTCATTTCTTCCACAAAACAAAATCAGATTTTTAAGCTCCCATTTCTCCCCCCTTCTTGAACGAAAATCCCCACCCTTTGCAAAGAAAATTTAGCTTGTCATTCCATCTTCTTGGGGTAAATTATCCCACCATTTTGAGGCGAAATTATCACCCCAAAACAGTGGGGTTCTCGGCAAAGCTGGCCGAATTTTAGGGCAGTGGGTTTTGGATTTTTGGACAAGATTTCTTGAAGGAAAAGGTGTAAGAATGTTGGGTTAACATAGTAGAATTATTGCATGTTGGATTGGGGTTGAAGAAGTGAAGATTGGCCAAGAAAAATCGAATTTTGTGAAAGAAAAATGGGCAGAAAATTCGCTGGTTACTGGCAGATTTTTAGTCAACTTTGGAAGGGAATATCTCCTAGCATATTAGAAGTTTTTGGGTGTTTAAAAAACCTAAAATGAAGTTCGTCGAGTCTAGTTTCCAACGCAACAAACCTCTCGTCGATAGGACACTGGAGTAGAGAGTTATCGACGTTACAAGTTCAGCCGGCGAAGCAGTGACAAAAAAATCTGGACAGTCACGTTTTTGGGGACTGTTTTAGACGAATTCGAGGTATAAAATTCTTCTTTTATAGTTTAATGACATTGCATGTTGTTGTAGTTGAAGATATGAATTGGTGTTAAGATGGAATTGGAAATATGAAATGTATGTGATTGTATTAAGGATATATACACCGATTTAAAACCTATTTTTGGCGTACGTTGGAATTGAGTAATTGTGTTGGTATGTTATTACTAATTGCATGTGAAAATTTAGATGAAACCTTGATGTTTAAAGTTAAAGTTGTTAATGGAAGTTGTTGGGAGATAAATTGGAAAGTAAGGAATTTTGGGAAAAAGCTTTGGAATTGAAAAATGTTGATATGACCGGAAAGTTGATAGAAATTGTTGAAAATTTCGATAATGTATTACGGACTGAACTAGTATGTAAATAAGCTACAAACATGCATATGTATTTGTTACGACCCGACCTCGTGCCCGTGACTGGTGCCTTACCCCGGGCACCCTAGTGATACAACATCAGATAAAATCAGCGGAAATAAAAACATACACATGAAACAAGATATACAATAATGAAATAAGAAAGCAGGCTAACCAACACGGTCACCTTTCTGTATATAGACATAAAACCCGAACAGTTATATCCTCTACAAACCCTGCCCACAACAGTACTACAGACCTCTAAGAATTTTATAACAATAATGACGGGACAGGGCCCCGCCATACCCCTGAATGTACAAGAACCTACAATCTCAGGGAATCATACCAAAAGATAAGCCTCCGGAGAAACGGAGCTTCCCAAAACGCTGAACTGTGATCCTATGAGCGAGGATCAACAACCGTGTACTGCCATAAGATGAACGCAGCCCAAGGAGGTCGACAACAAGTACCAAGTATGTGAAATCAAAATATCAGAAATGAAATCATGATACTATATAAAACCGAGACATGTATGATAACCAAACTACAATTTACAACATAAAAGCGATATGTCAAGTCGTGACTCACGCCTCCAAGTCATCCTCACGCCCGTGGAACTCCTTCCTTCCTCACCGCCAGCCTAGGTATAAATCGTATGATACGATAACATGTCTCGCCATCCTACGACTCGGCGTGGAATCGCATGGTCACATTCCCGCCATCTCATGGACTCGGTGTCGGATCGTATGGAATACATTCCCGGCCCATCCCATGGACTCCTGTCAAATCGTGGAATACATTCCCGGTCCATCCCATGGACTCGGTGTCAAATCGCGTGGAATACATTCCTGGCCCATCCCACGGACTCCTGTCAAATCGTGTGGAATACATTCCCGGTCCATCCCATGAACTCGGTGTCAAATCGTGTGGAATACATTCCCGGTCCATCCATGGACTCGGTGTCAAATCGGCCATAACATTTAAACTCTCTTTTAAGACAGATTAAGATAATACCATACTTTCCTTTTAAATCAAAGCACTTTCCTTTTTAAAATCAAGTAACAACATTCTTTTCCAAAAGTTCAAGTTGCCTAATTTCAAATACTCAAGTCTTTTATTTTCGAAAGATTTCATAGTTCATAGTCTTAATCAAATAACGTAATCTCTTTTTAAAACAATTGAGTAACATATGCCTTATGTGTGAGTAGTTATTCTTGTTTATAACAATCTTATTAAAGCAACCATGATCTAGAAAATGTAATACAATTTTGTCTTATCTTAGCTTCTATGCAGATGGAGGTTTCTACGGTTTTAATATAATTAATTATTTGTCAATATATTTTCCTTTATTAACGCTGCAGTGGTTTGTTCGCTACTTATTCTCATTTCCGAAATCAGTAAAACCTTATTCTTTAAAAACCAAGTACTCATTACTCACGAATGAGGTTTCACAATTTTTTTTAACAAAATTCAAGTCCTTAACATTTCATAAAACGTCATTTATAAGTTAAGTCTCTTATCTTTTAAGATCAAGTCTCTTAACTTCTAAAATAAATAAACCATTCTTTTACCTACATAAAGTCGTTATAACTAACTTCCCATAAAGCTATTATAACACCTTATGTTTTAAACCAACCAAAACTCGTTTAGCACACGTACGTCTACCGTACTACATAGTTCACAACAATCATGCTAGAAAAGATAGGAAGAGGTTCACATACCTCGCGACGATTATCGACAATTAGCAAATCGCCCAAAGTATCAGAACCTCGCTAGCCTTTTCCACCCTTCAAGAATACGCTACTCGTAGTACTTCAACCTATACAGCCATAAAACGCCTATCAACCTCTAGATCTCTTCAGAGAATAATTCTAGATACAAGATTCCTTATTCTACGGAAAATTCAAAGACCTCCCCGCAACCACATAAATCTCCTCTCTAACGAGGCCTGCTACTAAACCAACAATCCCAGTGGGTTACACGCCTAACCTGACGTGTACAATTCTACTCCACAATAATACTACAAGTCTCATCAGAATACATTCTATGTAAATACAGCTCAATTCTTTATAATCATCCTTCCAATATATCTTATACTCAATTCTAAACTACTACAACATGTAATCTCCAATTACAATAGGGACAAAGATAATTACCTCGATAAGCCCAAAATTATCCAAGATATAAGTCGATCCCGAGCAACGCTTAGCTCCACCTTACGCCCAACCCGCCTCCAAGCAACCCTTAGAAGTTTCTAAACAACTTCTCTTAACACTTCATCTAAGCTATGAAGATTTTTCTAGTGGCTTCATTTTTGCGACTATGGAATAAAGTAGTATTTCCTGCTCTTATGTTGGGATTTATTTGGAATACCACAAGGGATTTAGGCTAAAGTATTTGGAATAACAACAATACTTGAAGAATTCTACTCAGGTGGGGTGTTTGGACGAGAACTCACTAAGGAGGTAGGGAAATTTTTTGCCTTGGAAACTTTCTAATGTGGATGAAATAAAGTCTTGCACACAAGTGGGTATTTATAGGAAATCAATGGCCAAGATCTAGGCAAGTGGATGGTGAGGATGGGGTACATGTGTGTGGGTAGTTGGCCAACCATTTGGCTACCACAAAATGGGACAAGTGGCCACCACAAAACGGGCCACTTGTCCACCAAAAACGCCCCACTTGTCTTCTCCACCCGCCAACATTGGCCACACGGGGTGACATGTGTCGCCCCTACTCGCCCAAAATATTTCATCTTCCAAAATATCCGTAATGCCAAAAATTCAAAATAAAGCTGGGCCCCACAAAATCAGAATTTTCCTGGCCCCACGTGATCAATTTCGAAATAAAATTTCATAATTCTCAAATATTCCAAAAGTCCAAATACCAAACTGGGAATCCAATTCCTTTAACGAACATTTTTCCTTCACAAAATCCGAAACTTTTCCGTCGAAAAATCACATCTTTCTTCCTTTCCAATTTTATCGTGATTCTCGCACGTACGTCCTCATATACATACTCTGGAACTACGGGGTGTAACATTCTTCCCCCCTTAGAAACATTCGTCCCGAATGTTCCTTCTAAGTCTCCAAAACATACCTGCGCCGATATAGTCTTCACTACTATACTTACCAAACCAATGGCCATAGTATAACATACGCGCAAAACTCAATCCAAGCCAACGAGGAATCACCTCTAACGTGTATAACAACACAAAAACTTCCACCCATGGTCCAAAGGATACTTTCTTCCCCTCTTCACTTATAAAAAGGACACTTCCATCTTCTTAACACATCTTAGCCTCTTTTCTTACTCGTCGTACCTTCCTCGTACACTCGAACTCTTCCTACTATACGTACCACATTTCGCTATTGCTTCACTTTCCAAAACTCGGGTTACTATCTCTAACTTGGTCATCATTAATCGAACACTGATGGATCTCCGATACTCTTCCAAACATAGCAACATGGGAGACGGACGCATCGCCTCCTAAGTCGGACGACAAGCTAACTTATAGGCAACCGCCTATTCTACAACGATCCGAAAATTCCCAAAGTACCTCGCTAAGTTTCGCTTCCAAATCTCGCCACACCTTCCGGTGGTACCTTCAAGAAGACCCACCGCCAACTCAACTCAAGTGTCGACGCCGATCGTCCGCACGACTTCTGTTGACTCTGAGTTGCTAATAACTTCTTCTGGATAAGCTTCACCTTATCCACATCCCAAAACAAGTAGGGACCAAACTATCTCAACCTTGCCGACATCGAACCAATCGACCAAGAACCTACACTTCCGCCCATACAAGGCTTCATAAGGCACCATCCGAATCAAATGGTAGCTAGTATAATACTCACTCAACAAGAGGCAAATAATCCTCACAAATACCTCGATATCAAAACACCGCCCGTAACCTATCCTCAAACGTTCGATAAATGCGTTGTTCGTCCGCCGCCCGAGGTGAATGCACATCGAGACTCACCAGTTCCTAACCCCGCCTGGTAAAACCTCCCGAAAAAGAAATAGCCATAAACTGGGCTCCACTGCCTGCCATAAAATAAAAGTAGGAACCCCGTGCATCCTTACAACCTTCCTGATATACAATATCTCACATAACCCTCCGCCGAGTAAATGATCGACTAAAAGACAAGATGGCTGACCATCGGCCTACTACTCGGTCGAACGCATTCACAAACTCACGATGGTTACCTAAACTTGGGCTTAACACCCTCGTGACTTATCATCTAGCGGGACCACCTCAACCGACCCACCACATTCCGGCCAGGGTTGACTCGCGATATGGCCTCAACCCGACCCACTTCGTACTAAACTCTCGTTCCCCGACCCGGAACAATCTTACCAGTTCACGCCATGAAAGCTACCACTTCCATCTCACGCTACCCATGGAATTATCCCACAATATATATCACACATACCAAGTACTTCGACAAAGACCAACCGTAATATCTACTCAGGACGGCCTTGCATCCAAGGTCCCAACTATTATAAATTCTAAGGCTCCCCATTTTCTCGTCCCCAGACTTACCCTTTTCAACTACTCATGTTTTCTAATCACAACTTACACAATGCTAACCGAACATAGCACTCCACATGTATCTACCATAACGACCTAAACAAGTCTCTTAAGGCTGAAGATATCTCTGTAACTACTGCCTCACTTTCCCTTTGTCTCTCTAATCAAATCCTGATCTGCTGGGCGCATAACTATAGACGGTGATGAACCAGCCACCGATCCCGAAGGCTGAGTCTCAACATCCGTGCTACCTCTGGTCGGACAAACTCTCACCAAATGGCCCTGCTGGCCGCAAGCATAACAATCTCCCAAACTAGCACGACACCCTGAAGATCATCCTCAGCTCTCTATCCATAGAACTCTGGCGAACTGCAACTCAAGAAATCCCGAAGTCTCAGACTATTGGATCTAGGGTGAATCACTGGTACTGCCGGAACCACCGGCTCCCGTCCGTCCTCATTCCCAGCCACCAGCCTCACTAGTAACTAGGCCATCTCCTTGTAACCCATATCCTCGGCTCCTGGCCGTGGAAGTGGAGGCTCAGGTATCGTGGACTTAGTAGAAACTGCTGCCGCTCTAAACTCTGCTGGGGCTAACGGCGTCATAAAACTCATCGTCTGAAGTACTATCTCAGGTAATGACCAGGCCTGTGCCCTCGTAACCCTCTGTGTTCAACTCGTAGCTCCCTCCGTTGCCTTGCCCATCTGGTCCCTGGTTGCCTTGCGTAGAGGCATAACTAGCACAAACGAATACGCCAGAGGGAGTCCAACTTATAACACAACTCTAAGGCACGATCTCAGAGTGAGAAGAATGGAAACCAATCCTAAATATCCTGCAGCCTCCTGATTATAGGTGTGGTGCACAACACACCGATAATCAAGACTCTACTAGATACGGTCTGTAGACACTTTCCGAGGATTAACTGCTCTGATACCACTTTTGTTACGACCCGACCTCGGGCCCGTGACTGGTGCCTTACCCCGGGCACCCTAGTGATACAACATCAGAGAAAATCAGCGGAAATAAAAACATACACATGAAACAAGATATACAATAATGAAATAAGAAAATAGGCTAACCAAAACGGTCACCTTTCTGTATATAGACATAAAACCCGAACAGTTATATCCTTTACAAACCCTACCCACAACAGTACTACAGACCTCTAAGAATTTTATAACAATAATGACGGGACAGGGCCCCGCCATACCCCTGAATGTACAAGAACCTACAATCACAGGGAATCATACCAAAAGATAAGCCTCCGGAGAAACGGAGCTTCCCAAAATGCTAAATTGTGATCCTATGAGCGAGGATCAACAACCGGTGTACCTCTGCCTGCAGCATGAACGCAGCCCCCCGAAGGAGGTCAGTACAACAAGTACCAAGTATGTGAAACTGAAAATACTGTAAATGAAATCATGACAGTCTATATAAAACCGGAGACATGTATGATAACCAAACTAGAGTTTACAACATAAAAACAGTCATGTCAAGTCAGGGACTTACGCCCTCCAAGTCATCCCTCATGCCCGTGGAACTCCTTCCTCACTGCCGGCAGTCTAGGTATAAATCGTATGATACATGTAACATGTCTCGGCCCATCCCATGGTACTCGAGGTGGAATCGCATGGTCACATTCCCGGCCCATCTCATGGACTCGGTGTCGGATCGTATGGAATACATTCCTGATCCATCTCATGGACTCGGTGTCAAATCGTATGGAATACATTCCCGGTCCATCCCATGGACTCGATGTCAAATCGTGTGGAATACATTCCCGGTCCATCCCATGGACTCGGTGTCAAATCGTGTGGAATACATTCCCGGTCCATCCCATGGACTCGGTGTCAAATCGTATGGAATACATTCCTGGTCCATCCCATGGACTCGGTGTCAAATCGTGTGGAATACATTCCCGGTCCATCCCATGGACTCGGTGTCAAATCGTGTGGAATACATTCCCGGTCCATCCCATGGACTCGGTGTCAAATCGTGTGGAATACATTCCCGGTCCATCCCATGGACTCGGTGTCAAATCGACCATAACATTTAAACTCTCTTTTAAGACAGATTAAGATAATACCATACTTTCCTTTTAAATCAAAACACTTTCCTTTTTAAAATCAAGTAACAATATTCTTTTCCAAAAGTTCAAGTTGCCTAATTTCAAATACTCAAGTCTTTTATTTTCGAAAGATTTCATAATTCATAGTCTTAATCAAATAACGTAATCTCTTTTTAAAACAATTGAGTAACATATGCCTTATGTGTGAGTAGTTATTCTTGTTTATAACAATCTTATTAAAGCAGCCATGATCTAGAAAATGTAATACAATTTTGTCTTATCTTAGCTTCTATGCAGATGGAGGTTTCTACTGGTTTTAATATAATTAATTATTTGTCAATACATTTTCCTTTATTTAACGCTGCAGTGGTTTGTTCGCTACTTATTCTCTTTTCCAAATCAAGAAACCTTATTCTTTAAAAACCAAGTACTCATTACTCACGAATGAGGTTTCACAACCTTTTAACAAAATTCAAGTCCTTAACATTTCATAAAACGTCATTTATAAGTTAAGTCTCTTATCTTTTAAGATCAAGTCTCTTAACTTCTAAAATCAATAAACCATTCTTTTACCTACATAAAGTCGTTATAACTAACTTCCCATAAATCTATTATAACACCTTATGTTTTAAACCAACCAAAACTCGTTTAGCACACGTACGTCTACCGTACTACATAGTTCACAACAATCATGCTAGAAAAGATAGGAAGAGGTTCACATACCTCGCGACGATTATCGACAATTAGCAAATCGCTCCAAAGTACTGTAACCCTGCTAGCCTTTTCCACCCTTCAAGTAGAATACGCTACTCATAGTACTTCAACCTATACATGCCACAAAACGTCTATCAACCTCTAGATCTCTTCGTAGAATAATTCTAGATACAAGATTCCTTATTCTACGGAAAATTCGGCACCTCCTCCGCAACCACATAAATCTCCTCTCTAACGAGGCTGCTACAAACCAACAATCCCTGGGGGTTACACGCCTAACCTGACGTGTACAATTCTACTCCACAATAATACTACAAGTCTAATACGTAAATACCCTATGTAAATACAATCAATTCTTTATAATCATCCTTCCAATATATCTTATACTCAATTCTAAACTACTACAACATGTAATCTCCAATTACAATAGGGACAAAGATAATTACCTCGATAAGCCCAAAATTATCCAAGATATAAGTCGATCCCGAGCAACGCTTAGCTCCATTCATACGCTCAACCCGCTCCAGCAACCCTTAGAAGTTTCTAAACAACTTCTCTTAACACTTCATCTAAGCTATGAAGATTTTTCTAGGCTTCATTTGCGACTATGGAATAAAGTAGTATTCCTGACTCTTTATGTTGGGATTTCTTTGGAATACCACAAGGGATTTAGGCTAAAGTATTTGGAATAACAACAATACTTGAAGAATTCTACTCAAGGTGGGGGTGTTTGGACGAGAACTCACTAAGGGAGGAGGGATTTTTTGCCTTGAAACTTTCTAATGTGGATGAAATAAAGTCTTGCACACGGGGTATTTATAGGAAATCAATGGCCAAGATCTAGGCAAGTGGATGGTGAGGATGGGGTACATGTGTGTGGGTAGTTGGCCAACCATTTGGCTACCATAAAATGGGACAAGTGGCCACAAAAATGGGCCACTTGTCCACCAAAAACGCCCCACTTGTCCTTCTCCGATTCGGCCAACATGGCCACGGGGTGACACGTGTCGCCCCTACTCGTCAAAATATTACATCTTCCAAAATATCCGTAATGCCAAAAATCCGAAAATAAAGTGGGCCCACAAAACGTAAATTTTCCGTGGGCCACGTGACCAATTTCGGAAATAAAATTTCATAATTCTCAAATATTCCAAAAAGTCCAAATACCAAATCTGGGAATCCAATTCCCTTTAACGAACATTTTTCCTTCACAAAATCCGGAAACTTTTCCGTCGAAAAAATCACATCTTTCTTCCTTTCCAATTTTACTGTCGTATTCTCGCACGTACGTCGTCATATACATACTCTGGAACTACGGGGTGTAACAGTATTGCAATAAGATACCTATACATGCCTCGAAAGGATTAAGTGTAAGAAAGGTGTTAATTTTATATATTCTGGAATAAATGGGAATTGTTGGTTTGAATTGGATTGTTGGTTGATTGGATTGTAGCTGGAGATGAATTGTTGGTTGACTTGGATTATTGGAAAATTGTGGATACACACATAAACAAAGGAAATGCTGCCCAAATTTTTGTAGAAATAAGGGAGCCTTTAAGCATATAGCTTACATTAGGAATCATAGAATTGACGAGCATGTTGTTCCTTATCATAGGTTGAAGTACTAGACGAGGAATAATTTAATACCAAGCTGATTTGCTTGCTTAAGAGGTATGTAAGACATTTCTATCTTTCTTTTGGCATGATTTTTTTTTTTGGTAAAGTACGGCGGACGTACTTAACTCCTACCAGTTCAGTTTTAAAAATGATTATTTACTAGTTATGGTTTCAGTAACAGAGTTTATGGTAGCAATGTTGTTGAGAGTCCCAAAATGATTTTAGCTGCATACAGTTGCTCATGATATCTACTCGTGCTAAGTGTTACTATTTCATTCCACTGAGTCCCGGGCCAGATCATGATCGTGCACAGCCAGATACATATTTCATCGAGTCCTCACTGTAGGCCGAGACACGATATATATACAGATTACATCGAGTCCTCATCGAGGCCGAGACATGTTACGCAGCAGATCAGATTCCATCGAATCCTCCATGTAGGCCGAGACATGTTTTACAGTTTTTATATACAGACATGAGCACGATGTTTTATGATTCAGTATACATGATATGCTTTCAGACATGATTCTCAGTTTTATGACAGTTTGATGACTCTCTATTTTACTTGGTACAGTTGTTAATCAGTTTTACAGTATTTTATGTTTTACATACTCAGTACATTATCTCGTACTGACCCCCCTTCCTCGGGGGGCTGCGTTCATGCCCGCAGGTTCAGGAGTTCAGATAGGTGACCCTCCAGTCTAGGATTCTGTACAGCAGTTGGAGAGCTCCTTTGTTCCGGAGCCAGCTATTTTTGGTACAGACCTTTATTTTTCAGACTTATGCATATTTTGGGCACGACGGGGTCCTGTCCCGTCATAGGTCAGTATTACTCTCTTAGAGGTCTGTAGACAGTTGTGGGTTGGATGTTTGTACTTCGTTTTGGGTTTGATGTCGTTATTTAGTAGCAGCCTTGCCGGCTTGCGTATTTTGACTTATGCCTTTGTGCGCGTGATGTGGTTGGTGGCAGCCTAGTCGGCTAGCCTATTATGACTGTTGTTTTGTTGTTGTTTTGGCAGCCTTGTCGGCTCGCCCGTTTTTAGGGATATGTTGTAAAAGCAGCGTTGTGCTGCCGAAATTTATGTAGACATCTGTATTAATTGGATTAAGAGTGACAGGTCAGTAATGACGTACAATTAGGACGTTAATCACGGCCCGTCGGGTCGGGTCGTGACAACTACGTATAATCTTCCGCAAAATTTTCACACCAAACTTCAATACACCACACACTATCCACCAATAAAGCACATCCCCAAACCTATTACCTCCCCTGATTGTTTTGAAAATTTCAATAAAAGTGACAAAGGTTACCTTGGACGGTGTTCTTCAAGATTTTTTTGTTCCTAATGATGGATTGAGGGTTGTTGTTTTAGATGGCTAAGGGTGTAAGGAATTTAAGTACTTTGGTTGTGATTGAGTTTAGTTTGTGAAAGATTTTTAAGTAAAATGGCTGATTTCGTGGGTTTTGGATTTTTTATTTGGAGAAGGGAAAATTGGATTAGGGCTCCTTTAAATTTCAGATTTTTCGTCGCGGCGCCACGTCCCTGCAATCGGCGCCACGACGCCCAAACTTCTGCGACCCTCTGAACTTCCGGCGCCGTGGCGCCCAAACTTCAGAGACCTTCTGGACTTTCGGCGCCGCGGCCCTGCAACTGGCGCCGTGGCGCCCAACTTCCTGCGCCCTTCTGCATTCTCGACACCACGGCCCTCAGCTGGGCGCCGTGGCGCCGAGCCGATTTTTTTCTTCTCTTTACGTTTTCGTCCTCCAATTTTTGGCCCTATACCTGTCATCACAACATGCAAACAATACCTCCCGTGAGACTGTTCTAACTAAAACTAAATTGCATAAAATAAAATAACCTTGGGTTGCCTCCCAAGTAGCGCTGTCTTTAACGTCTTTTAGCCGGACGCAAGTTCCTTATCAAGAGGCATGGGGTAAATTAACCCCACATCCTATCCATTTCATTATCATTTTTCGCTTCCGCCTGCTGTTTTTCTTTTTCTCCTTTTTCTCAAGAGAAGGTTTAGCGTTGCTCACATGTACTGGTGGACTTATTTCCCTTGTTTTGGCCTGTGCTGGCTCAACCGATGTGCTGACAGTGCTGACTACAAAACACTTGTTTATGACTGGTGGTTCAACGATGTGTTTAAACAACTTGAACACCATCTCTTTATTCTCCACTCTGAGTGTCAGCTCGCCCTTCTCCACATCAATCAAGGCTCTCCCAGTTTTCAAGAATGGTCGTCCCAATATGATAGGGATCTCATCATCTTCCTCTATATCAAGGGATGAGGAAGTCCGCATGAAAGAAGAATTTTCCCACCTTAACTAATACATCTTCAATCATTCCCCTGGGATGCACCACTGTCCTATCCGCCAACTGCAAGCTCACAGTGGTTGGTTTGGCTTCACCCAACCCAACCTCTTGAAAACGGACAAGGGCATGAGTTTTGTGCTGGCCCCCAAATCACACAGGGCCCTATTACATGTCACCCTGCCAATTGTGCAAGGCAATGTGAAGCTCTCTGGATCTTTGAGTTTTGGGGACAATTTCTTCTGCAAGATGACACTACATTCCTCTGTCAATGCCATTGTCTCATACTCAGCTAACTTCTTCTTCTTCCCAAGAATTTCCTTCATGAATTTAAAATAAGTAGGCATTTGCTCCAATGCCTCTATGAACGGAATGTTAATGTGCAACTTTCTAAATACCTCCAAGAACTTGGAGAATTGCTTATCAACTGCTTTCCTTTGCAACCTCTGAGGGTAAGGAATCTTCTCTGTGTATTCCCTCACTGGGACTGTTGGAACTTTCTCTAACATAGGGCGGTCTTCAGTAACCCCCTCCTTCTCTGCATCTACTCTCTGTTCTACCACAGGCTGGGGTGTAGGTTGTTCTAGCTGCTTTCCATTTCTCAGCTGCACCGCTTGGCACTGTTCTCTGGGGTTCATTTCTGTATTACTAGGAAGAGTGCCCTGTGGCCTATTGTTTTCCATCTTTGCTAGTTGTCCCACCTGCGTCTCCAAATTTCTGATAGAGGATTTTGTCTCTACCATGAACTGGGTCTGTGAGTTGGTGAGTGTCAACAGGGTTGCTCTCAACTCATCTGGCTTTTCTTGTTGAGCAGGTGCACTGAATTGTTGTGAAGATGAGGCCTGAGTGAATGGTTGCTGATTTTGATATTGGCCTCGAAACTGGTTCTGCTGCCCTTGATCACCCCTCCATGAAACGTTAGAGTGATTCCTCCACCCTGGATTGTAGGTATTTGAATAGGGGTTGTTCTGGGGCCTTTGGTAATTCCCCACTGCCTGACATTCTGCTTGCTCGATAGAGATGCTGTTGGGGTCTGCTGATGGGCACCTATCAAAGGTATGAAGACCCTCACACATCTCACAACTCAATGGCATTTGAAATGCATTCACTGACAATGTGTTCTGTTGCAGTTGCTTGGTCAAGAGAACAACATGTGCATTTAAAACTGTGATGACATCAATCTCATGAACTCCTATTGCTCTCCTTCCACTCACCCCTATGTCCTCTGTTACATGATTATTGGTGGTCATGTCTTCTAGCAAATCACGGGCCTCATGTGCTGTCTTCCTCATGAAGGTTCCACCTGCAGCTGCGTCAATGATGGTTCTTGTGGTCCCACTTAGCCCATTGTAGAAAATATGGACCAAATTCCACAGCTCAATGCTATGATGTGGACACTTCCTCTGCAAATATTTAAATATCTCCCAAGCCTCATAGAGTGACTCTCCTTCAGCCTGGTAAAAATTGTTCAACTCCCGCTTAGCGGCTTTGGACGGTGGAAAGAACTTTGCTAAGAACTTCTGTGTCAACTCCTGCCATGTGAATATAGAATCTGTAGGCAGGGAATTCAATCAAACTTTTGCTCTATCCCTGAGTGAGAAGGGAAAGAGCCTCAATCGGATGACGTCGTCAGTAACGCCATTATACTTGAAAGTTGCACACAACTCCAAAAAGTTCGCTATGTGCATATGAGGATCTTCCGATGGCAACCCTTCGAATTGAACAGTATTCTGCACCATACTCAGGATCGCGGGCTTGATTTCGAAATTATTTGCTCTATTCGGGAGCTCGATGCAAGTCTGTGCTCCATTCACCCTTGGCAGCACATTATCTCCCAAGCTTCTCTCAGCTTGGACCTGGACCCTTTCTTCCACATCCATTGGTAACCTCCGGGGCATCATTTGGTTAGGTTGATGATCACCTAACCCTTCGTTCATCTCATTGTTGTTCTGCAAGCCTCGCATTGCTATTAAGGCCAAAATTCGTTTGTTTCTCCGGTTCTGCTTGCAAGTCTTTTCAATATCCGGGTTGAAGGGAACAAGTGTATCTGCTCTTTTTCTCCTTCGCATAAACTAGATGCCTGCAACAGATCAAAATAAACAAACGGATCACGGCGCACGATTTCACGAATAAAAGAGCAAAATATAATAATAAAAAGAAAAATAAAAACCAAATTAGAAATTAGGAATAGATAGAATGATATTGAACTACGCCAATCACCGGCAACGGCGCCAAACACTTGATGCGCGATTTATGCATACGCTAAACGCAAGTGCACGTGTCGTGAAAAAGTAATATAGTCTTGAAGACTGAGTTATCGTCCTCAGGGATTAGTGTCCAATTATCAACCTCTATTCTATGGTATCTATTTAGTAACCGATAATTTGATGAATTGTTTATAACTATGATTATAGATGCTAACTAAATTACTGTATTTTACTTCAGATATGGTGAAAATAGGGCTTCCAAATCTCCTCAACTATCCGCTCATCTTACTTGTTAATGCAAATAATTATGGTTCTTCTTCTATTTTGAGATAGCAGGTTAACTAAGCCGTTTTATACTTCTGTTAAGGTAATATAAATACTCAACCCCAATATAGAACCCTTCTATCTTTCGATGACAAGATTGACTATAAAGGAGTATTTAGAGCAATAACATATTAAGCTACACATGTATCGGGGTACTTTCATCCACGATTTAACCTATGTTTATTCAACTATAGCATATTCACAATCTCCCCTTTCGGCTTTCGATTAGAAATCATATAAGTTATGATAATTAGTGATCAATTAATTACCAAGAAATCAAAACAAATATTGAATAAATCTCAACAATAATAAGAAGAAACCAAAACATGCATTAATTCATAAGAATGCGTTTCAAGCGATTCGATATGGAAAGCCCTAAATTAAGTTAGTTCCTAGCCATAGACATTCCAAAAACTAAAATAATATCCAACATAAACTAAAAGGAAATAAAATAAAGAACAATAAATTACTTAAAAGAAAGTCTCTAATCTTGATCTCCAAGTTGTGATGAATTCTCCAAAGTGGGATCCTTAATTCTGACCTAAAAAGGTCATTTTTATAGCTTCAAAAATGTCCAACAACTTTTCCTTCTTGGCCTTGGCCCATTCCCATTCGGATTTGGTTGATTTCCCGCCTCGGCGCCGAAACTCCTGCGGATCTCTGTTCTTTGGGCATCGTGGCGCTCTGATGCTGCTGGTTGGTGGCGCCGCGGCGCGGCCCTGTTTCTCGCTCGGGTTGCCAACTTTTTAACTTTTTGAGCTCTGGAATCTCTGTTTCTGCCCTCTTTTCGCTCCTTTTCGCCAATGTGCCACTCTAAACCATTATGACTCAAAAGAAAGAAAACCTATCCTAAGACGACACATATTTGTACAAAAATGGGCAAAAGACTAACTAAAAATGACTCAAAAAATGTATATAAAATACACCGATCAATAGTCCACCAATTTGTTGACGTCCATTTCATTGTGATAACCAACATCCTTGACCATATTCTCAAGCTCATGTAGGCTTTCTTCAAAGTTTGTCTCACTTGAGATTTCTTCATTTGAACGGATTTTGCAGTGCCGAAAGCAATTTGCTATTGACACTTGAGAAACATTGGTTGTCCAAGCGGAGACTGCAAAATTGATGACATCTAAAACATTAATCTTTTCAGGATTAGGTAGCCCCAACTCATGACCTTCCAGTAGATTTTTGTAGAATCTCCTACGATAGTGCATCTTGAAAGCTCTAATTATTCCTGCATCACATGGTTGAATCTTTGATGTCATGTTAGGTGGCAAAAAAAATAACTCAACATTCCGTAACCCTTCAATATTTTTTGGATAGGCTGGACAATTGTCAACCATCAACAAGATTTTTCTGCCATTCATTTTGTGATCAAACCAGCGAACATATTCATCAAAAAGTACACTATTCATCCATGCCCTCTTGTTGGCACGATAATGACAATTGATGCTGCTCATGTTGATATTTTTGAAGCAACGTGGCTTTGCATATTTTTCAATAATCCATAAAGGAATTTTTTCCGAATCATCCTCGTTGCAACAAATAACAATTGTAAGCCTCTATTTGTCTTGCTTTATTTCCTCTAGTTGCTTGGTTGCAAGAGAGTGATCAACTTGTAACCTGTAAAATAGACCTGTTTCATCCAAATTAAAAATATCTTTCATGGGAAATTGGTTTATTTTCTCCCTTATAGCATCCAGTTTCATTTCCATGTCATGCATGTCAACCGAACCACTTTCTCCTAAACGACGAAATGATTTAATACCATATCTTTCCTTGAATTTTTCAAGTCAACCTTGAAAAAATTGATGTTCAGGAGGGTGTTACGGATGCAAAAGCTTAATTATATCCTTTGCTTTCTCCAAAATAAGCTCTCCGGTCATGTTGACTCGATTTTGGTACTGAAGAAACCATTCATAAAGAACCTTCTCCATATCTGAATATTTCACCGATTTGTGTCGCTTAATATCCCCACTCTTCTCAAAGTTGGCTGAAAGGTACTCCGATAATATCTTGAGAGTGTTTGATATTGTACCTTGACTAACTTTCAAACGATATTTTTCATCAACCCACTCTTGTAAATCTTTTTGCGTGCATGTGGGATGATCTCTCTTATACTCACATAATGCTTTACGCATTTGATCATTCATAGATGATTTTGCGATGCCTTTTAGATGAGAAGACATGGTTGAGTGTTATGAATTATTTTATTTTCATATTGAGATTTATATAGTATATGTTTCATTCATCATGCATGAATATATTTAATTGACTATAATAGTTATTTAAGTGCAACGAATTAATGTAAACATGTATACATTATTTAAGTAATTCCAATGAATTGATACATGCGTCCATGAATATAATAGTTAATTGTATACAATGAATTGATATTATACGTGAATATATTTAATTAGTTACAAAGAATTGGTTGATGCATGAATATAATCAATGAAACATATATGAATTCATTTATTTTCAATACATATGTACTAAATTTGCTGAATTTAAAAAGTCTATCTTTTAATTAATAAAATATCAATTTATCGATATATTAATATCTCTCTAAATTAATAAAATTTCATGGTCCAAGATTATTAATTTATAGAGGTTTTACTGTATCTTTTGTTTGGTTCTAATATACATCACACATCTTTCCTCTGTTCAGACTTTCACATTATCACATGTACACTACAAAAAAAAGGCCTACCGTGGAAAGGAGTTTTGTGACGGTTTTTCTAAGTGTCACGGTAGGTACTGTCACAAATTTGTGACGGTTGTTGTGACAATTTTTATAATCGTCACAAAATGTGATGTTTGACTTTGACTATTCCCTCCTTTTTTAAAATTTTCCCGCGAAATTTATTAATTAAATAATATTTTTTGACGGGAAATTTTAAATAAAATTGGCAGATTTTTTTAATAAATTTGATTTAAATTGGCGGAAAATTAGTTTTTGACATTTTTTATATTTTAATTTATTAAAATAAAAAAAAATTAGAATTGTAAATATATTATAACTAAAATGTTACCCACATAATAAAATTGTTCTAATACATTAAATTGAAACATTACAAATTGTTTTCAAAACATCTAATGTTATCATCAAATACAACAAAAAAATACATAATATGAGAATCCCAACCATTGGAAACTTGTGCGCTTCCAGCAAATCTTCATCTCTGTAGAATCCCACTTTGATATGCCGTATTGTTCGAATGTTCCTCACAAAGTGTAAAAGAAAGGAAGTTAGAAAAATAAATAAATGCGAGTAAAACATTCAGATCCGTATAAAATAATAGGAGTTTTAATCTAACTAAATAAAGTCAACATTAAACTCCATTTTTAAGGGTGCGCGAAATTTATGAGATTCCGGGTAAGAATTCATTATTATCCTAAAGGAAAGGGGTTAGACATCCTCTAAGATCCGCTAACTTGCGGTTGTCCGGTCAAACTTAGGTTGGTATTATTGTGCTAACATGTATTCTAAAGGTATTCTACAATTATTAAACTAACTAAAAGATATTTAAACTAGGCTTGCAGATATTTAAATAAGATATATATTTAACAAGGTTGTAACGAACGCAAAAATCATATAAAGAGGGAGTGAAGAGAACTTAGTGGTATTTCGCTTTTATTTTCCTTTTCTGCGCAGGCTTTAACTTTGGGATGCGTCTCCGGGTACCTGCAAAAACACTTAGTAAAAGAGTTAGTAAATAATAAATAAATGCAAGTAAAACCGTCGGATCCGTATAAAACAATAGGAGTTTTAATTACGGAGGGCTCAGATCTATATTTTTTGTAAAGGGGCAACCCAAACAAGTCATGACTGCGAACTAGTGATTTGTCAGTCAATCTAGTTGTGCCTCCAAGTATGTTGGTATCCGATATATATGTGAAAGATCCATAAGTGTCATCATCTCCCTTTTCCGAAGAAAAACAAACCGAGGGACAACCTTTCCGGAAGGGTCATGGCCTCAAATTAATTATTCTCATCGGCCCAAGTGTAGTATCTTGTTCAAATCAGTAAATAACCAAAACCGAAGTGACGTGGCCTCAATTTCAATTTCATTGGCCTAAGTGTAGTATCTTGTTCAAATCAGTAAAGTATTCGAAGTACATCAGCTGTCCGAAACAGCCTCAAAGTAACAGAATGGCCAAAAATCAATAGCAAAATGGCCCAGAATCAGAAGCAAAATGGCCAAAATCAGTCCGAAAAATAGTCAAAACCAGTAGCCAAAATGAGTAGGCAAAAGAGGGCTAAAATTAGTCCAAACAATTGTCGAAATCAGTCCGACACAAAGCCAAAACCAGCAACTACAGTGGCCCAAAAATCAGTCCGAAAATGGTCAAAACCAGTAGCCAAAAAGGGCCAAAATCAGTCCGAAAAATGGTCAAAGCCAGTAGCCAAAAAAGGTCGAAATCAGTCTGACACAGAGCCAAAACCAGCAACTACAGTAGTAGCTCAAATTTCAGGAGCAACAAGTAGTATCAAGATACATCAAAGAGCAGCAACTAACAACAATTCAGCCCCCAAAATGCAGCAGAAAAAGACTAGAAAATAGAACAACAGTGAGCTTGAAAACACAGCTAAAACAAAGTGCAATATCTATTCATTTTATAGAGACAACTGTCGCAACAGACAATAATAGAGTCGACACCTCAAGAGTAGTATTTTGTTCTTTTTGTAGAATAAAGGCAACTCATCAAACAGTATAGTAACAAAACATCTTCCAACCACATACAATCTTTAAAATGTATCTAAGCATGCAGTAAAACTGCCTCGGAATATAGCAACATCTGCAGCAATTTCTCATGACAATGGAAAAGTTAGAAAAGGACAACTCAAACAGATCTTCCTACTCAAAGTCACATGCAATGGGAATTTCCCATTAAACTTAGTATCTCGAAGTACACTACTTCAATCCAGTAGATGAGCATAGCAACAAGTTTCATATGTGGCGGCAATACAGCAACCAGTCATAATAGATGGCCATAACAGCCAAGCACACATCAAAATATCACTGCTATATGACATATACCAACTTAAAAATGGGTATTGAGACAAAGTAGATTTCCCACCCTCAAAAGTGTAGTAACCTCTTCAAAATTCAGTAATATGTTAGGATATATAGCAACTGCTCAAAACAGTAATCCAAGATGGAATAGCTTGCCTTAGGATAGTTTCTCACTGTCGGTGCACTGTTTCTAGGAGCAAATAGTTCACCGTTCAATCTTCACTCAACTTCTCTCAGTGATCTGTACTTTACTCCAGTCCCAGGCTCATAGTTGTACTGCATGTCAACATAATGTATCTTGTAGAGTATGATGCGATTGACCATCTCTATAATTAATCTCGAAAATGATATAAAATAGTCAGACTTGTAAAATTGATAGTCTAAATGTGTACCTCAAATTACAGACACATCAATTCTTTCATCACACACGACATAACAACCATAGAGACAAAGCCATAAATATCTCATATTTAAACCAATCTTCAGCTTTATACTTAGCCATGTTTATTCTTTCTCTTGTTTGTCAGTTATATTGTGAACCTACCATATAAGAATCCCCTGGACAAATTACCCAGTTGTCTATTAGTATTCAAATTCCATGACGAAATTAATTAAACCAGGTGTTATGTAAGGATATCAAGTATGTTATATATGGAGAATCGACATTGACATATTAATCGTCACAACTTCCATAGTGGGAGAATCAGATTGACTTACTACAATATTCAGAAGCAGAGATTCTGTACTATTCAACAGGAGAGATTATGAACCTTCGAGGGCTTACAGTTTGAAAGACTGCCTTATAGAGGTGTTTCATCTTGTTAAGTTTGTGTGTTGAATATAACATAGTTAGTTGATATCATACCTAATTAGGTTTTTTAGTTTTGATTTATCCTTTTAGCATGAGCATACTTTCCCTTATATCTGCAAATGTAAAGTCAAGTGATTACTAACAAATTTGTAAACTTGTAATATAACATTTGTACTGAAATACAAAGTTATTGGCAATATAACATGATAGGTGAAAATACAAATAAAAAAGTAAGAAAGCAAAACAAAATTCACCCTCTATAGTCAGTTGCTGAAAAAACATTCTTCAAAGATGGCTCGGTGCTACTCTATCTGACTTGTGTTGGGTCGCAAGCGATTTGTTTCTGCAAATTGCTAACAGCAGGGATATGCTTTACATGGGAACCAACATGTAAAACACAATAAATTAAGAATCACAACAAAATTGAAGATTGTAAAATAAGATACATTCGGATGAAAAAGATGCATAGATGATGTTATAAAGAAGTCATTTTCCTTAGCTATAGAATCTTGCAACTAAAACAAAATATAAGATATCAATATGAAGCAAAAAAATAAACATAGATCACTATTCATCTGGAACATATCGAACAATTTATCACAGTATTAAGAAAACAGTTGGGGATGAATCGAGACCAACTAATTAGTGTAGAATGAAGAGGAGAATATGACGAATCTATTGGTACCACTTTCAAGCTCGCCTTTGCCGGAACACATTGGAAACTCAGATCGCGATGCGAAAACTCGATATGAAAGTTGACCCAAAATAACTTGAATCGAAGTAAGAGGGTAGGTGAGAAGTATATATCTAAGTGATGCGCAATTTATACACACGCTAAACGCAAGTGCACGTATCGTAACAAGTAATATAGTCTAGAAGACCGAGTTATCGTCCTCAGGGATTAGTGTCCAATTACCAACCTCTATTCTATAGTATCTATTTGGTGACCGATAATTCGATGATTTATTTACAGCTAATGATTAAATATGCTAACTAAATTACTTTACTTTACTTCAGATATGGTGGAAATAGGTCTTCCAAATCTCCTCGACTATCCGCTCGCTTTACTCGTTAATGCAAATAATTAAGGTTCTTCTTCTATGTTGAGATAACAGGTTAACTAAGCCGTTTTATACTCTTGTTAAGGTAATATAAACACTCAACCCTAATATAGAACCCTTCAATCTTTCGATGACATGATTGACTATAAAGGAGGATTAAGAGCAATAACCTATCAAGCTACACAAGTATCGGGGTACTTTCGTCCACGATTTAAACATATGTTTATTCAACTATAGCATATTCACAATCTCATCTTTCGGATTTCGATTATAAATCATATAAGTTATGATAATTAGTGATCAATTAATTACCAAGCAATCAAACAATTATTGAATAAATCTCAACAATAATAAGAAGAAACCAAAACATGCATTAATTCATAAGAACGAGGTTCAAGCGATTCGATATGGAAAGCCCTAAATTAAGTTAGTTCTTAGCCATAGACATGCCAAGAACTAAACTATTATCCAACATATACTAGAAAGAAATAAAATAAAGACAAAGAAATTACTCAAAACTAATTCTCCAATCTTGATCTCCAATGGTGATGAATTGTAAGGTGTTCTCCTCTCAAAATCTGACCTAAAGGTCCTTTTTATATCACAAAAAACGTCCCAAACCTTTTTATTCTTGGCCTTGGCCCATTCTTATTCGGATTTGGCTGATTTCCCGCCTCGGCGCCGCGGCGCCGAAACTTCTGCGGCAGCTCTACTTCTTGGGCGCCGTGGCTCTGCTTCTGTTAATGGTCTGGCGCCGCCCTGTTTCTCGCCCAGTTTGCCAACTTTTCAGCTTTTTGAGCTCTGGAACGTCTGTTTCTGTCCTCTTTTCGCTCCTTCTCACCAATGTGCCACTTTAAACCATTATGACTCAAAAGAAAGAAAATATATCCTAACACGACACATATTTGTACAAAAATGGGCAAAAGACTAACTAAAAATGACTCAAAAGGTGTATATAAAATACACCGATCAAACACCCCAAACTTAACCTTTGCTCGCCCTCGAGTAAAGATAAAAAAATAGAAACAAAGACACGAAAAAAAAGAAAATAAAATGACTCAAAGACATTGATCAATTTGCTGCATCATTGTTACTTAGAAAAACATGAAGGTTAGTAGAATAATATGCAGGAACATATAGCATGCATTTTTAGTATTCTAAACACATCAAGTCAGATATTTCGCAAATTCAATTTAATCATGCTCAATGGAGGTAAGAATACCTAACTATGCATGTTAATTTCAAAATCCTATGGCATGTTCACTTGCTATTCTCCACTAATCATGGATACACACATTAGAGATCTTCAGGGATTTTCAGGGTTGTAATGTAGGCTTAGGCAGGGGTAGGTAAAAATAGGCATTTAGGCTCAACTTACGTACCATAAGCTCTTTTTGCTTTCGATTCTTCCCTTTTCTTTCGATTCTCTTTTTTCACCTCATACCTATCTTTCCCCTCTTTTGTTTTGAGAGAATAAGGTGTCTGATGAATAGTAGGCACCCCCAAACTTAGGCTTTTGCCTATTTATTATTACTTTTTCATTGGGGTGCATCAAAATTGATCACTCTCTTTTTGTCTCTTTTTCAACACTTTATATTCCAAACAACTCAATTTTTCTTTCACTTATGGCACAAATATGGAATTATAGGGTGTCAAAGAAAAAAATCTTATTTTTAGGCTCAAAGGGCTGACTAGGGATACAATTTTTAATGTCAGGGATAGGTAAAAATGGTAAGAAATGCATGAGTCATCTCCCTAACATGTATATCCTAACTATTTCGCCTCAAATATCAAACAAGCAGACACATAGGTTTAATAACTAACAATGCATAAATCAAGCGAGATACCCCAAATAGTTTGATTTCATAAATTTTTGGCATATCTAACCTAAGTGTTCAGATGGTTGCTTCTAATTCCATTACATTATTCAACTTTACTTCACTAGGCGTTTCAAGTAACTACAGCATGCATGATCATAAAAAAAAAATTAGACTCAAATAAATATAAAAAATAACACAAAAGACTCAAAAACACATCAAAAATAACTAAGAACTCCCCCCAAACTTAAATCACACATTGTCCCTAATGTATGTAAGACTCAAAATTAAAAGAAAAACGGAACAACTTACAAACTTGGTTTAAAATGGTGGCGGCGGATAATGCATGGACCACTGGTTGAACAAGGAACTCATCTCATCAAATCTCTAGTTCAACTGTTGTTGCTCCAACATTATTTCTTGCTGTCCTTGCCTCAGGTCCTGTTGACCTTGTATCATTGTGTCAAAACTCTGCATCATCCTCCGCTGGTTCATGAGCAACTGCTCCATCATAGGCACCGGGGGTTCCAATTCCAGGCTGTTGTGGCGGCTACTGCTCATCTTTGAGCCTCTGTCTCAGGCTCATCCTCATCCATGGCAGCCTCTGCTGATGGTCTTTGGTCTCCTTCTCTTCTTTGGAGGAGGCCTGGTTCTGGGAAGGCATGCACTATCCCATATGTCACAGGAGGTTGGCCTTTCTCATATGTATCAGTAGCTAGGGTTGGGACTCCATGTCTAGAACATAAACTGCAAATAAGTGATCCGTGTCCCAACCCACCTGTAGTGACCAACCTACTGGTTTCTCCAATGTTTTGCAATATCTCATTCCCAACATCAATCGTCTTCCCTTCCATAATTTCATATATCATCTTTATTCTATCCGCTAGCACTCTGGTGAAGTGCGTCGATGGAATCAGGCGGGAACTGACGAAATATAACCAACCCTTGGCTGTTTTGTTGAACAGACATCTGCTCAGTCCTCTTGATCCATTTCGTGCAATATCATACTCAGCCCCAGGGTAGCACAATGTGCTTGCGACGATATCCCAATCGATGTTGTCGGCATCTCTAGACCAAGTTCTGAAATAGCTTCGATCATCGCCTCTTTCTTCAACATCGGTTGTTCTTAATAGCTCATTCACCACTTAGGCCGTCACAGGCACATACTGTCCTCTCACAAAATATCTACCATTTACCCTTTTTGGAAAGTTAGCATAGAATTCTTTCACCATTACAGTGTTTTGTGGTACTATTCTCTCTGGATTAACAAATTTCTTCCACCCTATGGCCTCTATCATTGCCCGAATAGGCTCATAGACATCTCCATCCTCAAATGACTCCCTTTGGTACTCCATTCCTCGCTCAGGTATCAAGGGTCTAGTACTAAGTTTGTAATATCTGTCTTCTGCTTTTTGACTGACAAACCTAAATCGTCATATTAATGAGCAGGCGGAGTGTGGAAAGCTTCTTTCTCGGACATTTTGGAAAATTTTCAGCAGCGTCTCCTTTGTTTCAGTGGGATTACCCAACAACTTTGAATCACACCAATCAACACACAGCGTAATCAGCCAAATACAACACCATACAACCCCCAAACTTCACTCCAAATCACAGGTACAACACCCCAACTCACTGCGTACAATCTTACCGCGAAATTTTCACACCAAAATTCAACACACCCCACAATATCTACCAATAAAGCACATCCCCACTTATGAATTACCTCCCCTAATTGCTCTGAATGTTTTAATAAAAGTGATGAAAGTTACCTTGGACGGTGTTTTTCAAAATTTCCTTATTTCTAGTGATGGATTGAGGCAATGGAATGAGGGTTGTTGTTTGAGATGGTTAAGGGTGCAAGGAATTGAAGTACTTTTGTCACGACCGACCGGGATCGCGATCGTGCCCTACACAGGCACCCTTACAGTATACATCGTAGATAATCAATGAACATACATGAAACTTATAAAATAAAACAACAGAAGTAAAACAACAGGTTAGCCGATAGGGCTACCTTCCTGGACATAAATATATACAACCGAAGCAGTTGCCTCATTTCTTTACAAACTGACCCACAATATGTGACTACAGACCTCTAAGAGTTTTAACGTAACAACTGTGGCGGGACAGGGCCCCGCCATACCCCTGAATATACATGAATCTACTACCTCAGGGAAAACCGTACCAAGGGACAAGTCTCCGGAGCAAATGGAGCTTTCTCTCAAAAACTGAACCGAGATCCTAAGAGCAAGGATCGCCAACCTGTGTGCCTAAAACCTGCGGGCATGAACGCAGCCCCGAAGAAGTCGATAACAACAGTGCGAATATGGAACAGAAATAACGTACAGTAAACAGATCATAACTGTACAAAAGAATGACAAGGACAAGTATAAAAATACATACCAGATCCTGTCGTGTCATTACCACTTATGAACTTAATCGCACCTTATTATCTTTTCCATTCTCAAAAAAAGAGTTACAGCCACATTCTTACGTACATTATTAGAAAAAGAAATCATTAAGTTCATCACTATATAACTTACTTATCTTTCATAAGTATAATCCGACCCTTTAAGGAGGGGCACCTATACTACCCGACCCAAACTGGGACGCGATCAGGGTCACATAGTGCGCGTAAGGTATCTTGCCTGCCCATTCTGGTCGATAATGTCATATAGTGCGCGTAAAGGTATCTGCGGCCCGATCTCGGTCGATAATGTCATATGGTGCGCGTAAAGGTATCGCCCGCCCGATCACGGGTCGATAATGTCATATGGTGCGCGTAAGGTATCGCCCGACCCGATCACGGGTCGATAATGCCATATGGTGCGCGTAAGGTATCTTTGCGGCCCGATCACGGGTCGATAATGTCATATGGTCTGCCCGTAAGGTATCTTGCCGGCCCGATCACGGGTCGATAATGTCATATGGTGCGCGTAAGGTGTCTTTGCGGCCCGATCTCGGTCGATAATGTCATATAAAATCCGGGAATTTAACCCAACATACTACGCACCTCTACTCCTTTAGAAAGACTCTTTTTCCAATAAAACTTCCCAGATACTAACAACTATAGTATCAAGTCCTATCCACCTTTCAAGACAAGTCACAATACCTTTTTATAACTACAATTACCGGCTTCTAAAATAAGTGACTCCTTTCTTAAAAAACCCTAAGCAACTGGTACCTTAAAAACAGTTTGCCCTTCTTTATTTCAAATCAATTCTTTGCTTACATTACTGAAGAAAACCATTCTTTTAACCTTCCATAAAGCCGTTATAACCAACTTCCCATAAAGCCGTTATAACCCTTTATGGTTTTAGACCAACTCATTCCTTTTATAACCAAAAGACTTCTACTTTTTGAAACCAAGTATTAAATACTTTCAAATCAATTCTCTTAACTTTCAAAAATACAACTAGTCTCTTAACCTTTAGAACTCAAGTGACTCCTTTTATTATAAAACCTTAGGCAATTGATGCCTTATAATCAAGTTGCCTTTTCACTAAAATCAAGTCATTTCTCTTTCCATAAAGCAAATATAACTAACTTCCCATAAAGCCGTTATATTCACTTTATACCTTAGCCAAAAACAATTTCCTATCCAAGGGACTTATACGTTTAAAACGGAACAAGTATCACATACTTTAAAACTCTTCAAGTCCCTTAACTTTAATAAAACTCAAGACATGCTTTATACTTTCAAAGAAGTGAGTTAATCTCCTAACTCACCCGACTTGGCTATTCACAAAACTAGTAAAGGATATCAAGGTGTTGTACGTCTACCGTACTACATACGTGCAACTAGTCATGCTCAAGGATAGGAAAAGTCCTACATAGAGTAGATCACACAACTACCTCTTAACTTCTAAGAGTAACAGGAAACATGAAATGATACCGTAGGTATATTCCATACATAGAATCATGCCAAAGGAAGGAAGAGGTTCACATACCTCGCGACGATTGTCGACAAGTAGCAAAATGCTCCAAAGTACTTCAACCTTGAGCTATTCCATTCTTCAAGTAGGATACGCTATACTTAGTACTTCAACCTATAATGGTCACCATACGTCCATTAACCTCTTATTTCAAACGTAGAATATTCTAAGTGCTAAGTCACTAAATTCTACGGAAAATCGGACAGCACCTCCTTTGTTTCTACTCACTTGCCACCTTTTTCAAGGCCGAATACAATAACCAAACACGCCACATTTAAGGCCCAATCAATGAAATCAACAATAGGGGATTACACGCCTACTAGACGTGTAAAATTCCGCCCCACAAACGATATCAAATTAATACAACTTACTAGGCCAATTCGGCTAACTTGAAGTACTACAACATCAATTCTTATCCAATTTCCATTTCAATCCAAGTTATTAGCCTAACATGATATCAAGTCGCAATCGATTATAACTACTATAATCTCCAAGTAATTAACATGCGACAATTCTAATAAACGACCAAATTGTAATCCAACTTAACATGGCTTACATTACATTTCAGATTTTCAAGGCTACAATCAATCCATAATCCTTATAAGCTTCAACACATATCCTTCATGCTAGTAACAAGTAAAGCTAACAACAATATAAATAATCTTGTAACACTTTCAAAGAACAAGATTATACCTCAACGAATCTTAATCCAATCTTCAAATCCGAAGTCGCTCCTTAGCAACTTAGAGCCTCGTCAAGACACTTCAATCCGCTAGTTGAGACCCTTAGAATCACACCAACAACTTTCCTTCAAACTTCCAATCCAAAACCTAGAAAGCCACTAGGTTTTCACTTTGCGACTAACCCGAAAACTATCTTTTTCCGAGATTTTTCTATTGAGATACACTCACAATACACTCATGAACCTTGGTTTAAAGTGGGGAGCTTAATGAACAAGAAACAAAAATTTTCCTTTCTTCTTGTTGGTGAAGCCGAGAGCACCCTCTCATGTTCATCCAATTTTCTTTAAAAATTTGGCTAAGTGTGGACTTGTCTCACTACTAGTAGTATTATATAGTAACATGGAGGGTTGGGATTAGCACAATTGTGTGGTTTGGATGAAGTCTTAGTAAATATCAAGTAAGTGGTCCCATTGACCAAGTCAACATTGTCAAGCTACTACTTGCAAGGCTTGTCTTGCTAACCAAGGTCCAATGACCCTCTTGCCCTTGCAAGATTTCGTCCAAGGCATCATTTAAGGGGGGTGACACGTGTCGCCCTCCCATTCATCACAATAGTACGTTTTCCGACAATTTCATAATTCCGATAAAATTTTACAAGTCTCAAATCTTAACACTTATGAGTTCTTACGTACGTTCTTAAAACATATCCTGTAAATACGGGGTGTAACAACTTTGGTTGTGATTGAGTTTAGTTTGTGAAAGATTTTGAGTAATGGAGGCTGATTTCATGGGTTTTCGAGAAAGGAAGGGTTTTGGGTTTTTGATTTGGAGAGGGGAAATCAAATTAGCGCTCTTTTAATTTTAGTTTTTCCGTCGCGGCGCCACGGCCCTGAGATCGGCGCCGTGGTGCCCAAACATCTGCGCCCCTCTGAACTTCCGGCGCCGTGGCGCTCTGATTTGGCGCCGCGACGCCCAAACTTCAGAAAGCTTCTGGACTTCTGGTGCCATGGCGCTCTGAGATTGGCGTCGTGGCGCCCAACTTCCTGCGGCATGCTGGTTTTTCTGCACCATGGCACTCTAATGGGCGCCGTGGCGCCGAGCTGAATTCTTCCCCTCTCGCATTTTTCGTCCTCTAATTTTTGGCCCTGTACCTGTCATCATAACATGCAAACAATACCTCCCGTGAGACTGTTCTACTAAAACTAAATTGCATAAAATAAAATAAAATAACCTTGGGTTGCCTCCCAAGTAGCGCTGTCTTTAACGTCTTTTAGCCGGACACATGTTCCTTATCAAGAGGCATGGGGTAACTTAACCCCACAGCCTACCCATTTCATAATCATTTTTCTCTTTCGCCTTCTGTTTTTCTTCTTCTATTTTTTCTCAAGAGAAGGTTTAGCGTTGCTCACCTGTAATGGCGAACTAATTTCCTTTGCTTTGGCCTGTGCTAGCTCAACTGATGTGCTAACAGTGCTGACTGCTAAACACTTGCTTATGACTGGGGTTCAACAATGTGTTTAAACACCTTGAACACCATCTCTTCATTCTCAACTCTGAGTGTCAGCTCACCATTTTCCATATCAATCAGGGCTCTTCCAGTTGCCAAGAATGATCTTCCCAAGATGATATGGATTTCATCATCTTCCTCCATATCAAGGATGATGAAATCCACAGGAATGAATAATTTTCCCACCTTAACCAATACGTCTTCAATTATTTCCTTGGGATGCACCATTGTCCTATCCGCCAACTGCAAGTTCACTGTGGTTGGTTTGGCTTCACCAAAACCCAACCTCTTGAAAACGGACATGTCACGACCCGTTCCGGGGCCTGTGACTGGTGCCTTACCCGGGCACCCAAGTAGTCATACATCAGAGAACAATCAGCGGAATATAAAACAAGACATGAAACATGATATAACTAGAACATTTTATCTGATGAAAAAGGTTGCCTTTCGGCATATATACATAAACCAAGTTTTTGCAGTTACATCCCAACTGTATAACTACATGCACTCTAAGAAATAACAACTATGGCGGGACGGGGCCCGTACCACGACTGGCACACAACTATCTCTGACAGGAGATCATACCCAAAAGTAGAGCCTCGGAGAGAGTGGAGCTCCGACACCAATGTAGAGATCCTAAGGATGTGGATCTAGCACTTTCCTCTAGAACTGCGGCGTGAGCAGCCCCGAGAGTCGATAACAGGTACCAAGTATGTGAAACTATAAAGTACTTTAAATGAAATCAAGGTATTTAAAACCTTTTTACAAATATATTCAGTTCAATTGCACATAGTGCCACATCACAACAATAACAGTAATAGGAAAATCAGAATGAGTCTAGTCTAGGCGCGAATGATCGAAGCAAGGCCGACCCCATAGTATCATTCTCGCGTGCCTAGTCACGGACTTCCGCGATCCGCATAGTCACACAGACCGCATGAGGTATTCCCGCGACGGGGTAGCTAGCCCGGTACCCTCGACTTCGCGATCGCATAGCCTCAGCCTCAAAGACCGCGTAGTCCCATGGACCGCATAGGCATCCCCGCGTCGGGCTAAACACCCGAATGATCAATCACGGAGCATACCGCAGCTCGCGTAGTCTCATAGACCGCATAGCCGTATAGACCGCGTCAAGGTGGCAAGCCCTCGGTATAACAAGTCGAGGGTAGGTGATACAATAACGATACAACGGACTTACCGGTTAGCGTAAGCACAAAGAATGACCCCTTTCACACATTACAAGGCATTTAACACATGCGGCATCATAGTATGTCTACCTATCAACCAATCTTACTACACTTAACAGAAAGCAATACAAGGCTTTTATAAACAAACAAGTAAAATTCCTTTTATCATTCTTAGGTTGTTATACCTACTTCCCATAAAGCTAGTATAACTCTTAGCTTTTTTAACACCAACTATTACTCTTCCATTAAAATGATTCATTATTCTTTTGACATACTTCAAGGTTCTTATTATTCGTGCTTAAGTCAAAAGACATTGCCGATTATCATATGTACGTCTGTAGTACTATATATACTTAAAATATCATGCTCGGGAGTATAGGAAGAATCACATACCTTCTGGCGAAATCCACCGCCAAGTCGAGTATGTCGCGAAGAATCGGCTATAATAGTCACAGACATCTATCAAAGTCTAGACTATTCGTAGGTCATTCAAAAGCAGAGGGTCCTCAATTCTACGGAAAGTCGGGCAGCACAACCCTACCCGTGAGCTATATAAGTCTCATCGTGAAAACAATCCCATGTAAGTACAATCGATTCGTATATTCTTCTTTATACCCTTCTAAGGTGTTACAGTTCAATTCTATTCTTAATAACCTCCTAAGTATTTATACTTATCTCAATACTTCTACGATGCATTCTCTAATTACAAAAGAGGGTTAGGATTATTTACCTCGATAAGCCCAATAATATCCAAGTAAAAAGTCGATCTGAGCGAGGTTTAGCTCACAATCCAAAGCTCCAGCGCTCCAAGAATCCTTAGAAGTTTCCACAACTTCTACTAAGTACTACGAATTTGGGCTAGGTTAAATTGGGCATTATAACAATACTAGAAGGCAACTTTTCTACCAAGGGAGGGGTAGGTTTAGGCAGGCTAGAGGGGAAGGGCCTCGCCAAAACTTCACTCAAAGGGAGGGTGTTTGGACGAATTGCTCACACAAGGAGAGGGAGGATTTTTCAAGACTTGAAAGCTTTAGTGGATGAAGAACTCTTCATCTCAAGAGGGTATTTATAGGTCAAGACATGGCCAACCAATGGCCAAGATTTAGCCAAGTGCTAGGCAAGTGTAAGGTCAAGATTAGGGCAAGTGTACCTAGCCAACTTGCACACAAAATATCTATCCAACTTTATGACAAGGATTGTCATCCAATCGGCCCTATTGCCGTGACAAGTCCACCAATGAGAGGGTGGAAAGTGTCGCCCTCTCATTGGTCCAAAGTGTTACGTCTCTCGGAAAAATCCGCAAAAATTAGAAATGACATAGCCGGAATTTATCCTACGAAAGCTGTGGAAACGTTTCGTCGGAAAACTAATCGTTTTGTGAGTTGTGCCCAATAATTTTTCGTCCAAGCCTAACTTTTAAGGCTAACCTTTTGTACGTATTCCCTTACGTACATACTCTGGAAATACGGGGTATAACAGGACAAGGGCATGAGATTTATGCTGGCTCCCAAATCACACAGGGCCCTGTTACATGTCACTCTACCAATTGTGCAAGACAATGTGAAGCTCCCTGGATCCTTAAGCTTGGGGGGCAGTTTCTTCTGCAAGATGGCACTGCATTCCTCTGTCAATGCCACTGTCTCATACTCAGCTAGCTTCTTCTTCTTCTCAAGAATTTCCTTCATAAATTTGAAATAAGTAGGCATTTGCTCCAACGCCTCAATGAAAAGGATGTTAATGTGTTGCTTTCTAAATATCTCCAAGAACTTGGAGAGTTGCTTATCAACTGCTTTCATTTGCAACCTCTGAGGGTAAGTGTCACGACCCGACCGCCATGATCGTGCCCTACAGGCACCCTTTCTGTATACATCAGAGAATAGCAGCGGAACATATAAAACTCATAAATACTTAAACAGTAAATATCAACAGGTTAGCCGATAAGGCCACCTTCCGTAAAATATACATGAACCAAAATAAAATAAACCAGTACATTTCTGTTCTTAAAAACCCAATCCACAATGTGACTACAGACCTCTAAGAATAACAACTGTGATGGGACAGGGCCCCGCCATACCCCTGAATATACAACAACCGACCATACCAGGGATCTGAACCAGGGATAAGCCTCCGGAGTAATGGAGTTTCCCAACAGCTGAACAGTGATCCTAAGAGTGAGGATCAGCAACCTGTATACTCTACCTGCGGCATGAACGCAGCCCCCCGAAGGAGGTCAGTACAACATGTACCAAGTATGTGAAACTAAAAGTACTGTAATGAAATCATAAAGTCTAATATAAAACTGGAGACATGTATGATAACGCAAATAACAGTACACTGTGCCTTACTAACAATGAGAGTAAACAAGAGTATACTTTACTGCATAAAAATAGGAGGCTCATGATCAAAGTAGGGCCACCCGCCCGTAGTATCATTAAGCAATCCTACTCCTGGGACTATTTCACCCGCAAGGGTCGTATGGACCCGCATGAGGTAACTTCCTCGCATAGACTGTATCCGCCCGCATAGGTCGTATAGACCCGCATGAGGTATTCCTCGCATAGGACTGGTCCGCCCCGCATAGGACTATTTCACCCGCATAAGCCCTACGGACTCGCATGAGGTATTCCTCGCATCATGGGTAGCAAATCCACGGAATATGCAAATGCCACAAACCCGGGGAATGACCCCGTAATGAACAATATATCACTAGCACAACCGGCTATCATACATAACATAAGCACTACCGGCTTATCATACATAACATAAGCACTACCGGCTTATCATACATAACATAAGCACTACCGGATTATCATACATAACATAAGCAAGTTAAGGAATCCCCCTAACTTCTTATTAGTCTTATTCATATACACTCTCATTTTAGTTTACTTAAGGCACTAACATGTCATTATAACAATCCGGGAATTTAACCCAAAGTACTACATGCTTCTACTCTTTTAAAATGTCTCTTTTTCATATAAAACTTCCAAGATACTAATAACCGTAGTATCAAGTCACATCTATTTTTCAAGACAAGTCACAATACCTTTTAGAAATAAATTTATAGGTTTCTAAATCAAGTGACTTCTTTCTTTTAAAACCTTAAGCAATTGATGCCTTAAAATCAATTTGCCTTTCATTATTCCAAGTCATTTATCATACTTACATTACTTAGAGTAAACAACTCTTTTTAACTTTCCATAAAGCTATTATAATCAACTTCCCATAAAGCCGTTATACTAGCTTTATACTTTAGACAAATACATTCTTCTTTATATTCAAGAGACTTATACTTTCAAAACAAAGTATCATATACTTTTAAAATACTTTAAGTCTCTTAACTTTTAGAAACTAAGATATCCTTAATATTCTTAAACAAGTGAGTTAAGTCTCTAACTCAACCATCTTGGACATTCTTAAAATAAGCCAAGGATATCAAATGGAGTAGATTGTCAAAAATCTTGTACGTCTACCGTACTATATATTTACAACTATTCATGCTCAAGAGATAAGAAAGTTTCACATACCTCTTCGGTTTAATCCACTTGCTAAGTCCAATATGCCGTATGTTGTATGTCAACCTATAATGACCATAATACGTCTATTAACTTCTAACTTCAAACGTAGAATATGCTAAGTGCAAAGTTACTAAATTCTACGGAAAATCGGACAACACTTCCTTTGTTTGTACATACTTTTCCACCTTTTCAAGGCCCAAATTCAATAACCAAACAAGCCACATTTAAGGCTCAACAATTCAGCAATACAAAGGGGATTACACGCCTTAACAAGACGTGTAAAATTCTGCCCCACAATTGATATCAAACTAGTCCAAACGACAATGCCATTCTCGGCCAAAAGGTGTCACAACATATCTTCCTTTCCAATTCCTTTTAATACAAGTTGTTTAGTATAACATGTTATAAAGCCGCAATCGATTATAACAACAATAATCTTCAAGTAGATAACATGCGACGATTCTAGTTATCGACCAAATTGTATTTCAATTTCAAATGGCTAATCAATGTCATTTCGGATTTGAGCTTCTAAAATTCCATAACACTAATCAATCTTCATAACACATATCACATGATCATTTCTAACTTATCATAACATGGAATCTTCAATTACAATAGTAAGTCGAAGATTATTACCTCATTTAGCCCAAATATGCCCCAAGATTACAAGTCGATCCTTAGCAACTTTAGCTCATCTTTTAGACGTTCCAATCCACTCCAAGCAACCCTTAGAAGCTTATGAAGAACTCCTCTTCAAGTTCCAACTTCAAAGTTGAAGAACTCCTTAGGTTTTCGCCTTGTGACTAACGTGAAAACGTAGTTTTTCCGGAATCTTTCTATTGAGATAACCTTACAATACTCTTAGGAACCTTGGTTTAAAGTATTGGGATTATTGAAGCAATATTGCAAAAATTTTCTCCCTCATTTCTTGCTAAAGCCGAGAGCCTCTCTTTTCATTCTCTAAATTCTTGAATTTTTTTCTAAGTATGGAGACTAGTCTTGCACTAGTAGTAGTATATATAAATAAAACAAGGGCTAGGATTCATCCAAATGGAAGGTCAAGATGTGGTCAATTATCTCAAGCCATTGACCTCTTGACTTAGTCAAAATTATCAAGCTCTAGCTTTTAGCAAGACTTGGTTATCTTAACTTGGGTCAAATGACCATAACACCCACGGTCTATTTCATCCAACCAACTAAGGGGGGTGACACGTGTCACCCTCCCATTCGTTGCAATACTTCGTTTTCTGACAATTCCATAATTCCGATAAATTTTTTACTCGTCTCAAATCTTAACATTTTTGAGTTCTTACGTACGTTCTTATAAACATATCCTGGAATTCCGGGGTGTAACATTCTTCCCCCCTTAGAAACATTCGTCCCCGAATGTTCTTTTGGGAGTCAAACTTAAAGATAGCGACATAGTCTCCTTACAACCTCTACATACCAATAATGCCACACGTGGCCACATAGCAATACTCATACTAAAATGTCAACCTGAACCCCATGTGTCAACGTCGGTTATCTGCATAAAGCTTCTGCTGACTCTGAGCTTACTAATAATCTTTCCTGGATAAGCTTCGCCTTATCCACAGCCCGCTGAATCAGGTCTGGACCAAATAACTGAACCTCGCCTACGTCGAACCAACCAACCGGCGATCTACACTTTCTTACATACAAGGCCTCATACAGGGCCATCTGAATACTGGAAGGGTATCTGTTATCGTACGTAACTCAACAAGAGGCAAAATAACCCTCCCAGCTATCTCCGAAATCAAGAACATAGGCCCGCCACCTATCCTCAAGTGCCTGGATAGTACGCTCTGCCTTTCCGTCGGTCTGAGGGTTTAACGCAACACTGAGACTCACCTGTGTCCCTAACCCCTTCTGGAAAACCACTAGAAGTTATGCGTAACTGAGCTCATCTGTCTGACATCATAAACGTAGGAACCCCGTGCAGTCTCACATTCTCTCTGCTATAAAAGCTAGCATAATCCTCAGCCGAGTAAGTGGTCCTAACCGAAAGAACACGGCTGGTTTCGTCAGCCTGTTTACTATGACCCCCAGGGAGTCGCACTTCCTCTGAGTACGATGCTACCCTGTAACAAGATCCATAATAATTACCTCCCATATCTAAGTTGGGATCTAAATCACCTGTAATAGCCTACTGGGCTTCTGGTGTTCAACCTTGACCTGCTACTAATTCGGACATTAAGCAATAACTCTGCTACGTCCCTCTTCAGGCCATCTTACCAATACATACATCTGAGGTCACGACGCAACTTAGTCGACCCCGAACCATTAGAGCAATAAGCACTGCGTGCCTCCCATAAAACCTGCTGACAAGTCCTGCAGCACCGGGTACACACAATCTATCCTCATATCACAACACCCCATCCGGTGCTACTCAAACAGGTTCTTCTCTTCTCGGAGAGCCGTATCTCGATACCGTATCATAACTGGATCCTCATACTGTCGCCCCTTTTACCTCCTCAATGACAGAAGACTCGGCAACCTGTTACACCCCGTAAGTCCAGGGCATGTTTAAGAGGATGTACGTAAGGAACTCAAGACTTGAAATTGGTACGAAAGGAAGAATTGTTTTTCCGACGGAAAAATCTTCCGAACGTCGGAAAGGAAAAATATTCGTTGGTGAGAATTAGATTCTCAAAATGCATTAATTGAAGAGTTTAGAACTTATTATCATTATGGAAATTTATTTTTACGGATTTGGTCAAGTGGGGCCCACCCGAGGAATTTTACGTTTTGTGGGACCAGGAGTTCTGAAATTTTTATGGACGAATGGGAGGGCGACACATGGCACCCCCCTCCCCCACATGGCTTGGTCGAATTAATGCAAGGGTAAAATGGTCATTTGACCATTGTAAAGATGAGCAAGTCTTGCAAGCTAGAGCTTGACATTGTTGACTAAGTCAAAAGCCACTTGGCTTGATCCCTTTCATCCAAATTGAACATGTTTTGTAATCTAAGACTTCCATTGTGTTTTATATAGTACCCTAGTGCAAGACAAGGTCTTCAACACTTAGAAAATATTAGAGAAACTTTGAGCTTAGCCAAGAAGCTCTCGGGTTTGGTCATATTCTCACTCAAAATTTTTGTAGTTTTGATCCATTAGCCACAAGACTTTAACCCAAGGTCCCTAAGGGTATTGTAAAGATATCTCAATAGAAAGATTTCGAAAAAACGGCGTTTTCACATTAGTCGCAAGGCAAAAACCTAAGACATTTTCATAGGTTTTGATTGGAAATGGAAGAGAAGTTGGTTGTGAGCTTCTAAAGGCTTCAAATAGCGGATTGGAGCGTAAAGGAAAGGAGCTAAGAATTGCTAAGGAGCGACTTTGAATCTTGGAAATTATAAGGGCTTGTAAAGGTAAAATTCTTGTCGTTTTAGTAATTGAGATTACTTATTGTTGTAGCTATGGATATTAGCAAGTATGAGATATATATATTATGAAGTTTATAAGTGTTATGGATATTAGAACCCTAATCTAAAAACTAGTATGTTTAGCCCTTGAGATTTCAATTCAATTGGATTATTAGTTTAAGTTGTCACATGTTATATAAAGAAGGAATTATAATTGTTAAGTTGTTTATGACTATATAACATGTTAGACCTAAGAACTTGGATTGAAAAGGATTGGAAAGGTTGATAAGTTGTTGCACCTTTTGGCCGAAATTGGCATTTGTATTGTGGACTAGTTTAATGTCAATTGTGGGGCGGAATTTTACACGTATTGTAAGGCGTGTAATCCCCTTTGATTTGGTTATTGAATTCGGCCTTGAAAAAGGTGGCAAAGTATGTAGAAACAAAGGAAGTGCTGTCCGATTTTCCGTAGAATTTAGTGACTTTGCACTTAGAATATTCTACGTTTGAAGCTAGAGGTTTAATGGACGTATTATGGCCATTATAGGTTGAAGTACTAAGAATAGCGTATTCTACTTGAAGGATGGAATAGCTATCAAGGTTGAAGTACTTCGGAGCATTTTGCTATTTGTCGATAATCGTCGCGAGGTATGTGAACCTTTTCCTTCTTTTGACATGATTCTATGTATGGAATATACATGTAGTACTATTTCATGATTCCTTCTACTCTTAGAAGTTAAGAGGTATGTATGTTGATTTACTCTACGTAAGGGTTATGTCTAAGTTATCCTAAGTTCTTACCAAGTCTTATGGGGGATGTTGGTAAGAGTCGTTAGGAGGTATTTGGAGCCAAGTTGACTTGGCTAAGTTACGACACAAATGAGAATAAGAATCGAATAAGCCACTGCAGCGTTAATAAAGGAAAATGTAATGACAATCAATTAAGTTAAAATGAGTAGAATTCTCCATCTGCATAGAAGCTAAGATAAGACAAAATTGTATTACATTTTCTAGATCATGGCTACTCGATTAAGATCGTTATAAATAAGTATAACTTATTCACAACGCACCAAAGTATATGTTACTTAATTTATAAGAATTTACGTATGAATTTTTAAGACTATGATCCTCAAATTTTTAAAAGGTTAAGAGACTTTATTTTTCAAGTTATGGGACTTGATTCTTAAAGGAAGAAATGAATTGATTTACAAGTATAGAATACTTGATTTGGAAAGACTTGATTTCTAAAGTTAAGAAGCTTGATTTCTAAAGTTAAGAAGCTTGATTTCTAAAGTTAAGAAGCTTGATATTCTAAGCTAAGAAACTTGTTTTCTTAAAAGTTAAGAGACTTGAAGTATTTTGAAAGCTATGTAATTCGATTTGAAAGTATAAGTCTCTTGGTTCGAAAAGGAATGCATTTGTCTAAGACATAAAGAGTTATAACGGCTTTATGGGAAGTTGGTTATAACAACTTTATGGAAGATTAAAAGAATGGTTTTCTTCAGTAATGTAAGCAAAGAAATGATTTGAAATAAAGAAGGACAAATTGTTTTAAAGGTACCAATTGCTTAAGGTTTTAAAGAAAGAAGTCACTTGATTTAGAAGCCTATAAATGTATTTCTAAAAAGTATCGTGACTTGTCTTGAAAAGTAGATATGACTTGATACTACGTTTATTAGTATCTTGGAAGTTTTATTTGAAAGAGAATCATTTTAAAGGAGTAGAGGCACGTAGTATGTTGGGTTAAATTCCCAGATTTTATAATGACATGTTAGTGCCTTAAGTAAACAAAAATGAGAGTGTATATGAACAAGCTAATAAGAAGTTAGGGGATTTCTTAACTTGCTTATGTAATGTATGATAAGCCGGTGGTGCTTATGTTATGTATGGTAAGTCGGTGGTGCTTATGTTATGTATGATAAGTCGGTAGTGCTTATGTTATGTATGATAAGTCGGTAATGCTTATGTTATGTATGATAAGCCGGTAGGGCTTATGTTATGTATGATGGCCGGTTGAGTTAGGGTAAGAGTATAAATGAGGGGTAAACCCCCAAGACGTTATACCACCTTCTCCAGGGTAAGAGTATAAATGAGGGGTAAACCCCCAAGACGTTATAC
Source organism: Przewalskia tangutica (assembly GCA_029844215.1). NCBI lineage: Eukaryota > Viridiplantae > Streptophyta > Magnoliopsida > Solanales > Solanaceae > Przewalskia > Przewalskia tangutica. The sequence goes on from CM056718.1 coordinate 116,870,369, forward strand.
CACCTGCTTCAGGGTAAGAGTATAAATGAGGGGTAAACCCCCAAGACGTTATACCACCTGTTCTGTGGATTCGCTACCCATGATGCGAGGAATACCTCATGCGAGTCCTTATGGGCTTATACAGGTGAAATAGTCTCATGCGGGCGGGTACAGCCTATGCGAGGAATACCTCATGCGGGTCCACATGACCTATGCGGGTGAAATAGTCTCAGGAGTAGGATTGCTTATCGATACTACGGGCGAGGGACCCTGTTTTGATCGTGAGTCTCCTATTTTTATGCAGTATACCTTTATGGGCAGACTTATGTGATTTTATCGCGTCCCAGATTGGGTCGGGCAGTATACCTTTATGGGCAGACGTATGTGATTTTATCGCGTCCCAGATTGGGCCGGGCAGTATACCTTTATGGGCAGACTTATGTGACTTTATCGCGACCCAGATCGGGCCGACAATATAGGCGTTCCTCCATAAAGGGACAAATTAGGTTATGCAAGATACGTAAGTTATATGTTTATGAACTTGATGAGTTTTCTTAAGTATGTACGTAAGAATTTGACTATACTCTTATGGAAAAATGGGAAAAGATAATAAGGTACGATTAAGTTCACGAGATGGAAATGACACGGTAGGATCTGGTATTTACCCTTTCTTTATACTTGCCCCTGTCATTCTTTTGTCTGATTATGAATTATTCTTGTACCTTATTTTCTGCTCCATATTAAATTTTTGTTATCGACCCCTCCAGGCTGCGTTAAATGTCCATGAGTTTAGGTACCGATTGTGGATCCATGAGCTTAGCATCTGGTTCAGCATTTTGAGATGGCTTCAATGTTAGGAGTTGTCATGGCTATGTATATTGAAGTGCAGCGGGGTCTTGTCCGTCATAGTATTTGTTGAAATCTTAGAGTGCATGTATTCATCGTAAATTTGGGTGGCTAGAGTTGTTTTTACATTGTTAAGCAGTGTAGACACTTTCGTAATTTTATGATTATGGCGGACCTTATCGGCAGCCTTGGTTTAAAAAAGTGTGTTATTTATCTTCAGATTTATTATGTTGTATGATTAGAAGGGTGCCCGGGTAGGGCACCGATGTGGCTTGGTCGGGTCGTGACAAAAGTGGTATCGAGCGATTAGTCCTCGGAAAGTGTCTACAAACCGTGTCTAGTAGAGTCTTGATTATCGGTGTGTTGTGCACATCTATAATCGTGAGGTGCAGGACATTTAGGATTGGTTTCCATTCTCCTCACTCACGAGATCGTGCGATGAAATTTGTGTTGTTAGTGCGTCTCTCCCTAACGAGTTATGTTGATTGCATTCTGAGAAAAAGGCGATGACCGGGAAGGACTATGTGGATTGCGTATCCAGGTTGGTAATGATTATAGTATAGTTGGTATTATGACATACAGCTATACAGAGTTATATATGAGGGTCAGACGCGTGTTTCCTAGAATGATTTTAGATTACCAGGAGTTGGTAAACACTAACTAGATACCGGGAAGGTATGGAACATTTAATGAATTCTCGCCAAGATCTTGTGTTTTATTTTGAGATAATTGGGAAAGGATGAACTGTCTGATAAGGCAGTGGACCCTTAAGAAGTCATGTTAAGAAATATCCACATGTGCCTCTGTTTGAAGATATATCGGAGGCTCTTGTGGTCTGCACAAATATCCACATGAAGTCTATATATATGTCATGCCTCCAAATCTTCAAGGCATGATTAACTGCCGCTGACTCTAAATCGTGAGTAGCGTAATTTCTTTCATGCTTCCCAGACCGCCGGAAAACATAGGCTCTAACCTTATCGTATTGCGTCGGCACACAACCTAGCCCAACACCCAAAATGTGTTGCAATAATACCTTAACCCTCTAGTCTCTCAGAAGGGTTTAGAACTGTAGTCGTAGTCAACTTATCTTCCAATAACTGGAAGCCTTCCTCATACTTGCGAAATATTCGACATCCTTAATCTCAATTATGGTTCATGTTTCCCTTTCTCTGTTGCAACCAAACTTGGTCACTAACTTAGATTTGATTCTTTTGCTTGCCTCATGGCTAAGACTTCCTGCCAATCACAATTTAGGGGAGGAGATTTCCTTGATCTCGTCAAGTAGTAACCCGATTATTTTCTCCCAGCTCGTAGAGCTTATAGTCAGGTGTTCAACCTCAATTCACGGTATTACCTACTCCAATGACTTGTCAAAATTTATTATTGTTCGAGTGTCTACTCGTCTTTCCTTTATAAGTTATTTCAAGTTGTCATGGGGTCCCTTACCCCCTCGTATCTCCTTACTAACTTTCTCGTCAGTACAGATGCTACCACATTTCCTCGAGTTGTTCTTACTGCCCATCCCATACTGGTGGTCTTTACACTAGTCTGGGGTAATCATATCTCGTGCAACTTACATAACCATAGTTGCATTCTCTTTTATCATTCTGGTCATAACCCTTTCTTATGCTTATAATTAGCAAAAGTATTTCTATCTTGATTCATAATCATACGCTTTAAATGCGTCGTACTTCCTGCATTTATATCCTTACAACACTTTCTCGACCATTTCGTAACGTCGTTCTCAATTACCCCAACACAATACTTTTTCCACGGTTATCTAAAACTGTAACCTATGTCATGACGATACTGAAGACCTTACCAGTCTCCTATCCTTCGTCTAACAACATGGGTACACATAACCCCATAACACGTAAAACTATCCTTTCACGTGGGGGAGAGAACTTATCTCCCTTAAATAAACTTTCCTTGGAGTCACAACCCTAATCACAGGGTCCCCTTACGGTCCTGTAAATATCTAATCATCACGCACCGCCTTAAAATCGTATGGATTTTCAAAACCTACCAAATATGTCTTCTGTTCTCCTTAGGCAGCACTTGTACTTATCTTATTCTTGCTTGTGCGCTATCCTGAACCTATCCGGAAGTTCGTGGCCCTGACCGCCACACCAAACCAACTCCAAGTACCCCCAAGGGCACTTAAAATAACTCCTTCAAATTCAAGTACTTCTTACCTTCTGCCTCAATTCACCTTAATGAACAAGTCACACAGACTTATTAAAAACAATGATGTCAAAGAAAGAAGGATAATTCACTGGTTACAACCACTTCCCTTCCTTTCCACTCGATAACCGGTTTCTTTGGAAAGCGATGCCAAGACAATCGCTCTCTGTAGTCAACGTTGGCATAACAAGAGGCTAACTAACCCGTACTCATAATGACCTCAAGGTCTGTCATGTCAGCTCTACTAGGTGCGCTGTGGTCAAACTGTATCGTCACCGGGCAATTATTACATACTCGCTCAGCTACCACCCATCACTCACGGGTGTAGTCACCCCAAAAGGTCCTCATGGATTTAGACTCTATCTTTTACACTTGGTTGCTCACTTTCTTACCGGTCGTACTCTTTTCCGTACTTCCAAACTTATTCTAGCTTACGTACATAACTTCCATACTAATTCTTGCCTCCAATCTTGGAGTTACTAAGTTAAACAATATAAGGCCATTTCCGGCTCTCACAACCTGGTTCCGGTGGAATGCGTCCACGAACCCGTAAAACGATTAACTAGACTCGGGCCTTGTACCCTCGTGATCCTGTCACGTAGCGGGACTACTACCAACTGATCCCATTCTATTACGGGTATGGGCGACCGCCAATAGGTCCTCGGCCGACTGGCGTCGTACTTAACTCTTATCCTTGGTCTGACTTAACTTTTTACTGCCCGAGAAGGACTTATATACCTAAGGTCTCGGCGGTTATCACTATTCTTAGGCTCGCAATTCCAATGCTCCAAGCCTACCTTATCAGCCCCCCCGTAAACGGGTACAATAACTTCTCATAATACCATAATCGTGTTGTCTTGATCACAACAACCATATTTTCTCCATACGGATCTCGTCCGTACAATTCCCTTAAGCATACCACGTAGCTTAAGTTACTAACATAACTTTTCATTAAGTCCCTTAATTATCACTTTTTAAGGGTTCATTACCTTATCAGGCAGCTCATCATCTCCTAATTATCTCAAATTAGTACGTAAAACCTTGATGATAGTTCATTAAACTGTTTCATACCTTTCCGGTATTTATTTAGTCCTTACCAATTCATGGTAATCAAAAATCATTCTAGGCAACACATATGTGACCCTCATACATAAATCTGTATAGTTGTATGTCATAATACCAACTATACTACAAATATTACCAACCTGGATATGCAATCCACATAATCTTTCCTGGGTCACTGCTGTCTTTCTCGTAGCTGCAATCAACATAACTTGTTAGGAAGAGACGACCCTAACCACACAGCTCTATCGCACGATCTCAGAGTGAGAAGAATGGAAACCAATCCTAAATGTCCTGCAGCCTCCTGGTTATAAATGTCTTTGCACAACACAGATAACGAGACTCTACTAGACACGGTGCGTAGACACTTTCCGAGGACTAAGCGCTCACGATACCACTTTTGTCACGACCCGACCGGGCGGCGGTGCCCTACACAGGCACCCGCTGGTATACATCAGAGAATAGCATCGGAACATATAAAACTCATAAATACTTAAACAGTAAATATCAACAGGTTAGCCGATAAGGCCACCTTCCGTAAAATATACATGAACCAAAATAAAATAAACCAGTACATTTCTGTTCTTAAAAACCCAATCAACAATGTGGCTCTGGACCTCAAGAATAACAATCAGACGGACAGGGCCCCGCCATACCCCTGAATATACAACAACCGACCATACCAGAGATCTGAACCAGGGATAAGCCTCCGGAGTAATGGAATTTCCCAACAGCTGAAAAGTGATCCTAAGAGTGAGGATCAAGAACTTTGTATACTACTGCGGCATGAGCAGCCCCGAAGGTCGATCTACAACATGTACCAAGTATGTGAAACTAAAAGTACTGTAATGAAATCATAAAGTCTAATATAAAACTGGAGACATGTATGATAACGCAAATAACAGTACATTGTGCCTTACTAACAATGAGAGTAAACAAGAGTATACTTTACTGCATAAAAATAGGAGGCTCATGATCAAAGTAGGGACACCCGCCCGTAGTATCATTAAGCAATCCTACTCTTGAGACTATTTCACCCGCAAGGGTCTTATGGACCCGCATGAGGTAATTTCCTCGCATAGACTGTATCCGCCCGCATAGGTTGTATAGACCCGCATGATGTATTCCCCGCATAGGAATATTTCACCCGCATAAGCCCTACAGACTCGCATGAGGTATTTCTCGCATCATGGGTAGCAAATCCACGGAATATGCAAATGCCACAAACCCGAGGAATGACCCCGTAATGAACAATATATCACTAGCACAACCGGCTATCATACATAACATAAGCACTACCGGCTTATCATACATAACATAAGCACTACCGGCTTATCATACATAACATAAGCACTACCGGCTTATCATACATAACATAAGCAAGTTAAGGAATCCCCCTAACTTCTTATTAGTCTTATTCATATACACTCTCATTTTAGTTTACTTAAGGCACTAACATGTCATTATAACAATCCGGGAATTTAACCCAAAGTACTACGTGCTTCTACTCTTTTAAAATGTCTCTTTTTCATATAAAACTTCCAAGATACTAATAACCGTAGTATCAAGTCACATCTATTTTTCAAGACAAGTCACAATACCTTTTAGAAATACATTTATAGGTTTCTAAATCAAGTGACTTCTTTCTTTTAAAACCTTAAGCAATTGATGCCTTAAAATCAATTTGCCTTTCATTATTCCATGTCATTTATCATACTTACATTACTTAGAGTAAACCACTCTTTTTAACTTTCCATAAAGCTATTATAACCAACTTCCCATAAAGCCGTTATACTAGCTTTATACTTTAGACAAATACATTCTTCTTTATATCCAAGAGACTTATACTTTCAAAACCAAGTATCATATACTTTTAAAATACTTTAAGTCTCTTAACTTTTAGAAACTAAGATATCCTTAATATTATTAAACAAGTGAGTTAAGTCTCTAACTCAACCATCTTGGCCATTCTTAAAATAAGCCAAGGATATCAAATAGAGTAGATTGTCAAAAATCTTGTACGTCTACCGTACTATATATTTACAACTATTCATGCTCAAGAGATAAGAAAGTTCCACATACCTCTTCGGTTTAATCCACTTTCTAAGTCCAATATGCCGTACGTAGTATGTCAACCTATAATGACCATAATACGTCTATTAACTTCTAACTTCAAACGTAGAATATTCTAAGTGCAAAGTCACTAAATTCTACGAAAAATCGGACAGCACTTCCTTTGTTTGTACATACTTTTTCACCTTTTTCAAGGCCCAAATTCAATAACCAAACACGCCACATTTAAGGCTCAACAATTCAGCAATACAAAGGGGATTACACGCCTTGACAGGACGTGTAAAATTCTGCCCCACAATTGATATCAAACTAGTCCAAACGACAATGTCATTCTCGGCCAAAAGGTGTCACAACATATCTTCCTTTCCAATTCCCTTTCAATACAAGTTGTTTAGTATAACATGTTATAAAGCCGCAATCTATTATAACAACAATAATCTTCAAGTAGATAACATGCGACGATTCTAGTTATCGACCAAATTGTATTTCAATTTCAAATGGCTAATCAATGTCATTTCGGATTTGAGCTTCTAAAATTCCATAACACTAATCAATCTTCATAACACATATCACATGATCATTTCTAACTTATCATAACATGGAATCTTCAATTACAATAGTAAGTCGAAGATTATTACCTCATTTAGCCCAAATATGCCCCAAGATTACAAGTCGATCCTTAGCAACTTTAGCTCCTCTTTTCGACGTTCCAATCCACTCCAAGCAACCCTTAGAAGCTTATGAAGAACTCCTCTTCAAGTTCCAACTTCAAAGTTGAAGAACTCCTTAGGTTTTCGCCTTGCGACTAACGTGAAAACGTAGTTTTTCCGGAATCTTTCTATTGAGATAATCTTACAATACTCTTAGGAACCTTGGTTTAAAGTATTGGGATTATTGAAGCAAGATTGCAAAAAATTTCTCCCTCATTTCTTGCTAAAGTCGGGAGCCTCTCTTTTCATTCTTTAAATTCTTGAAAAAATTTCTTAAGTATGGAGACTAGTCTTGCACTAGTAGTAGTATATATAAATAAAACAAGGGCTAGGATTCATCCAAATGGAAGGTCAAGATGTGGTCAATTATCTCAAGCCATTGACCTCTTGACTTAGTCAAAATTATCAAGCTCTAGCTTTTAGCAAGACTTGGTTATCTTAACTTGGGTCAAATGACCATAACACCCACGGTCTATTTCATCCAACCAACTAAGGGGGTGACACGTGTCACCCTCCCGTTCGTTGCAATACTTCGTTTTCCGACAATTCCATAATTCCGAGCAGGTGTATTGAACTGTTGGGAAGGTGAGGCCTGGTTAAATGGTTGTTGATTCTGGTATAGACCTCAAAACTGCTTATGTTGCCCTTGATCACCCCTCAATGAAAAGTTAGGGTGATTCCTCCACCCTGGATTGTAGGTATTTGAATAAGAGTTGTTCTGGGGCCTTTGGTAATTCTCCACTGCCTGACATTCTGCTTGCTCAATAGGGATGTTGTTGGGGTCTGCTGATGGGCACCTATAAAGGTATGAGGACCCCCACACATCTCACAACTCAATGGCATCTGAACTGCATTCACTGACATTGTGTTCTTCTGCAGTTGCTTGGTCAAGAGAGCAACATGTGCATTTAACGCTGGTAAGGAATTTCTGTGCCAGCTCTTGCCATGTAAAAATTGAATCGGGCGGCAGGGAATTCAACCATACTTTAACGCAAGTGCACGTTATCGTAACAAGTAATATAGTCTTAGTAAGACTGAATATCGTCCACAAGGATTAGGGTTCAAGTACCAACTATCTATCTTTTGGTATCTATTTGGTAATTGATATTTGATTTTTTTGTTGTTTATAACTAAGAATTATAAAGACTAATTTATCTAATGAGTTTACTTCAGTTGTGATGGGAATAGGGCTTCCATGTCTCCTCAACTATCCGCTTATGTTATTTATTAATGCAACGAATTATGGTAACCTGCCGGGCTAGCAGGTTTACGAAATCGTTTTATATTCCCGTTAAGGATATATAAACACTCAACCCCAGTATTGCACCTTACCTACCTTTCGGTGATAAGGATAACTTTATAGGAGGATTAAGAACAAAAACCTAGTTAACCGTCACGCACCATGCGCAAAATTAGGGTTGTTAAGCCTCTCATTAACGCTACATAAATAATTGAGGTATTTTCATCCCCAACCCAAATATGTCTACCCAACTTACAGCATATTCACAACCTCCTCCTTTCGAAGTTTGATTAGAAATCATATAAGGATAATTAGTTGTCAATTAATTACCAAGCATTCAAAGCAATTATTGGATAAATCTCTCAAAGAAGAATAATAACCATAAACATGCATTAATTCATAACATAGGTTTCTAGTGAATCAACATGGAAAGCCCTATAAGAGAATTAGTTCCTAGTCATTGACATGACAAGAACTAATTCAAAGTTCATCATACAAAAACTGAAATAAAAGAAAAGAAAAGGAAAAGAAAGTACTAAATTATGGTCTCCAATCTCCAAGCAAGAAAACCTTGTTTTGTGCAAGAAAGGGAACCCTTAAAATCTGCCTAGGGTTCTCCTTTTATAGGCTGAAAACCGCCTCTATCTTTTCCTTCATGCCTGGCCCAGAATTTCGTCCAAAACCTGATTTTCCAGCGTGGCGCCAGCCACGCTTTTAGCGCGCGGCCGGAACTCTGCGACCGGGTGATTTGGCGCGCGGCCATCTCTGGCATGCGTGGCGCGCGGCCGTGGAACCTCTGCGCCTCTGAACATTGGGCGTCGCGGCCGCTTACATTGCGAGGAGCGCCCATGCTGATGCAGGTTTCAGCCTCGTTCGCCAATTTCTCTGCTTTTAGCTCTGGAACCTCCTCTTTTGCCCTCTTTTAGCTCCTTTTCCGTCATTTGGCCATTTTAACCACTTTGACTCAAAAGAAAGGAAAACTATCCTAATACGACACTTATTTGTACAAAAAGGGACAAAAGACTAACTAAAACTGACTCAAAAAGTGTATATAAAATACACCGATCAAATACCCCCAAACTTAACCTTTGCTCGCCCTCAAGCAAAGATAGAAAGAAAGAAAATAAAGACTCAAAGAAACGAAAATAAAAGACTCACTGACATTGATCACTTTTGCTGCATTAGTGTTATCTAGAAAAACATGAAGGTTAGCAGAATAATATGCAGGAACATATAACATGAAATTTTTAGCACACTAAACACTTTAAGCTAGATATTACGCAAACTCATTGTTATCATGCTTAATGGAAGTCAATATACTAAATCATGCATATAAATTCAAAAATCCTATGACATTTTTACTTGCTATTCTCCACTAATCCTGGATATGCATAAAAGAGATCTTCAGGACTTTAAGGGTTGTAATGTAGGCTTAGGTATAGGTAGGTAAAAATAGTCATTTTAGGCTCATTCTGTGTACCATAAGCTCTTTAGCTTTTCATTGTTCCCTTTTCTTTTGGTTCTTTTCTTCACTTCAATTCTATCGTTTCCCTCTTTTGTTTTGGGAGAGTGAAGAGTATCATAATAACAGGCACCCCCAAACTTAGGCTTTTGCCTATTTCTTATTACTTTTTTATTGGGGTGCATCACTTTTGTTCACTCTTTTTGTCTCTTTTTTAACACAATTTATTCCACTATTTCACATTTTTACTTATGACACAATTTGTGGGAATATAGGGTGTCAAAGAAGAAGTTTCAATTTTTAGGCTCAATGGGGCTGACTAGGGATATATTTAAAGTCCGGGATAGAAAAAAGTGGTAAGAATTGACTATCAAAGAAATGCCTGAGTCATCTTCCTAACATGCATATCCTAACTATTTCGCCTCAAATAGCAAGCAATTATAACACATAAGTATTCATCATTTAGCATGCACGATTTAAGCAAGAAACTCCAAATAGACAGATTTTTTGAGTTTTTGGCATATCTAACCTATGTGTTTAGATAGTTGCTTCAATTCCATTACATTATTCCACCTTACTTCACTAGGTGTTTCTAGCAACTACAGCATACATGATCTTTTGACAGACAATTATGACTTAAAAGAAAAAAATTTGTGACTCAAAAATACATAAAAACAACAAAAACACAAATAAAACACCCCAAACTTAAACCACACATTGTCCCCAATGTGTGTAGACTCAAAGACAATAAAAGAAAATAAGACACTTACAGACTTTGGCTAAAATGGTGGTGGTGGCGGTGGATAATGCATCGACCATTGATTGAACAGGGAACTCATCTCGTCAAACTGCTGGTGCAATTGTTGCTGCTCCTGCCTCAATTCTTGTTGCTTTTGTCTCAATTCTTGTTGCTCTTGTCGCAACTCATGTTGTCCTTGTATTACTGTGTCGAAATGTTGCATCATAATTCTCTGGTTTTGGAGCAACTGCTCCATCATAGGCACTGGAGGTTCTGATTTTGTGGTTGGCTGGTGGCTAGGCCCTGCTGCATATTGAGCTCCTATTTCAGGCTCATCTTCTTTCATTGCGGCCTCTGCTGCTGCTGCTGGTTGTGCTCTTCTTCTGGCTGCTGGGGGGCTTGGGTCTGGGAAAGAGTGCACTATCCCATAGGACACAGGCAGTTGGTTTCTCTCGTGAGTGTCAGTGGTTAAGGTTGGGACCCCATTCATGTGGCACAAATTCGTGATAAGTGAGTCATGTCCCAATCCACCTGTTGTCACCAACTTTCTGATCTCTTCAATGCTCTGCACTATCTCTTTCCCCACATCAATCGTCATCCCCCTCATAATTCCATATATCAGCTTAATCCTATCTTCTGGCACTCTGGTGAAGTGCGTGGATGGAATCATGCGGGCGCTGACGAAATATAGCCAACCCTTGGCTGCTTTTTTGAATTGGCACCTGCTTAGTGCTCTTGACCCATTTCTTGCAATATCAAAAGCAGCCTCAGGGTAGCTCACTGTTTCTGCGACGGCATTCCAGTCGATGTTGGAGGTGCTTCTAGACCATGTTCTAAAGTGGTTCCAATCATCACTTTCTTCAACATCAACCGTCTTTAGAGCCATATTTATCGCGTCTGCCGTCACAGGCATATATATTCCCCTCACAAAGCATCCCCTTTTCACCCTCTCCGGAAAGTTAGCATAGAATTCACGCACCATTGTTGTGTTTACTGGTGCTATCTTCTCCGGATTTACAAATCTCCTCCACCCCCTCAACTCAATCATTGCCCGAATGGTGTCATAAACATCCTCTTCCCCAAACGACTCCCTCTGATAGTCCATTCCCCTTTCAGGGATTAAGGGTCTGGTATCAAGCTTTTTGTATCTTTGGAAGGCTTGGTAGCTCACAAACCTAGTATTATCGTATTGTGGTGCTGAGGTGGATGTGGAGGCTCTTCTTTTTCTGGTGGACATGGTTAAAATACTTTCTGCAGCTTACAACTTATTAGCAACACAATCAACAATCTAGCAGCTAAAACACAAACACCCCCAAACTTCAACTCTACTACCCAATACTCACGCCCTCCTTGTCTACTCCTTTTTCAAACTTCACAATCAATTTTTCAGCACCCAAACTACTTCACAATGCAACACTTCTCCAACTACTACCTCCTTTTACTACTAACAACTTTCAAGAAAAGGTGAAGATTACCTTTTTGATGGTGTTCTCCACGATGTTATTGCTTCTAATGGTGGTTTGAGGCTATGGAATTGAGCTTTGTTGTTTGAGATAGCTAAGGGTTTTAGGAATTTACGAGTTTTGGTTGTGGTTGGGTTTGATTTGTGGAGGATTTGTGGGTAATTTGTGGATTTTTCGTGAGTTTTTGGAGAAGAAGGGTTAGGTTTTGGTTTTGAAATTGGGGCAAATCTGATTTCTGGGCGTTTTTAATTTTCTGGATTTCGGCCAGTACGCAGCCTGCTTTTAGCGCGGCTGATGTTCTGCACTCGCCCGGGATTTTCTACGCGCGACAGCATTCACGGGGCGCGGCGTATAGACTTGGCATTTTTAGTTTACTGCGCGGCTTAAACAGCGCCTCTTGATTCTTTTAGCGCGCGTACTGCTCTGGCGTGGCTACCCGTTTTTCGAAATCACGGCTTTTCTTGATTTTCGCCCTTGATTTATTGGCACATGCACATCAATCACAAACACTACCTCCGTGAGACCGTTCTTAATAAAAACTATTATATTAAAATAGAATAAATCAAAATAATTTGGGCTGCCTCCCAAGTAGCGCTGTCTTTAACGTCTTTTAGCCGGACGCAAGTTCCTTAGTTTTAATAACCGTGGGGTGGATCAACTCCCCAACTAATCCATTTCCTCCACATTTTGCGTTTTCTTTTTCTTCTTTTCCTCTTAGCATTATCAGTAAGGGGGAGTTCAGGAACACATACCTGCGTCAGTGGGGGTTTGGCAAACCATGTCTGCTTTCGTGGGCTCATCTCCCTTTGGTTGACTTGTAATGGCTCACAGGGGGGCTTGATGGTGCTGATTGCAAAGCACCTGCTCATGGTTGGTGGCTCGATGACATGTTTAAAAACTTTAAACACAATTTCTTCCTTCTCCACCCTTAGTGTTAGCTCTCCTCTTTCTACATCAATCAAAGCTCTCCCCGTTGCTAGGAATGGTCTCCCTAATATGATAGGGATTTCCGCATCTTCTTCCATGTCTATAATGAGGAAGTCTGCATGAAAGAAGAATTTTCCTACTTTGACAATCACGTCCTCAATTTTTCCTCTTGGATGAACCACTGTCCTATCGGCTAGTTGCAGACTCACAGTGGTTGGTTTGGCCTCTCCCAACTCCAATCGCTTAAATACCGATAAGGGCATCAAATTTATGCTTGCCCCTAAATCACACAGAGCCCTGTTGCATGTCACCCTGCCAACAGTGCAAGGTAGTGTAAAGCTTCCTGGATCCTTTAGTTTTGGTGGAAACTTCTTCTGCAAGATAGCACTACACTCTTCTGTTAGTGCTACTATCTCATATTCCGTCAGCTTCTTCTTCTTCCCCAATATTTCCTTCATGAACTTGAAATAGGAGGGCATCTGCTCTAATGCTTCTATAAAGGGGATGTTGATATGCAGCTTCCTGAATACCTCCAAGAACTTGGAGAATTGTTTATCAACCGCCTTCATTTGTAATCTCTGCGGGAAAGGGATTTTTACGTATACTCCTTCTCTGGAGTTTTCTACCTGCTGGGCTAGGTTCAACCACCTTCTTTTTCTATCTCGCCCTTTTCTCAATCTTGGTGAAGAGATGCTGCTTCAATTGTTGCCACTTCTCAATCTCTTGTCGACCATTGCTCCTCGGATTTACCTCTGTGTTGCTTGGCGGTGTACCACAATGTCTCTTGTTTACTGCTTTGCTAGCTGACCCACTTGTGTTTCCAAATTCTTGAACGAGGATCTAGCTTGTCATGAATGAGTGCAGGCGTTAGCAAGTCTTTATCCGCGGTGCTTCGAATCGTCTGGCTTTTCTTCTTTGAACGGTCGTTGAAGCTGCGAAGATCTTTGGGCACGAGTAAAGATTGCTGATTAGTTCTGCTGGTTACGATGCGGCTATATTGACTCTGCTGCCCCTGGTCTCCTCTCCATGAGAAATTTGGGTGATTCCTCCACCCTGGATTATAAGTGTTGGAGTATGGATTATTTTGTGGCCTTTGATAATTACCCACGGCCTGACATTCTGCTAGCTCCATTGGTATATTATTAGGATCAGCTGAAGGACACCTGTCGAATGTATGTGGGCCACCACATATCTCACAGCTTTTAGGCATCTGCACCGCGTTCATCGACCTTGTATGTTTTACATTTGTTTTGCCAAAAGAGCCACTTGGGCATTCAAGGCAGCAATAGCATCTATCTCGTGGACTCCCACTGTTCTCCTCCCACTTGTCGACCTCTCTTCTGTGACATGGTTGTTGGTGGCCATATCTTCTAATAACTCGTGAGCGTCGTGGGCTGTCTTCCTCATGAATGCCCCTTTCTTTCTGCATCTATAATGGTTCTGGTTGTACTGCTCAGCCCGTTGTAGAAGATGTGGACCAAGTTCCATAACTCAATGCAATGGTGTGGGCATTTTCTCTGCAAATCTTTGAACCTTTCCCAAGCTTCATATAAGGACTCTCCATCTGCTTGGTAGAAGTTGTTCAACTCCCCTCTCAATTTTGCTGCTTTGCATGGGAGAAAGAACTTGGTAAGGAATTTCTGTGCCAGCTCTTGCCATGTAAAAATTGAATCGGCCGGCAGGGAATTCAACCATACTTTAACGCAAGTGCACGTTATCATAACAAATAATATAGTCTTAGTAAGACCGAATATCGTCCACAAGGATTAGGGTTCAAGTACCAACTATCTATCTTTTGGTATCTATTTGGTAATTGATATTTGATTTTTTTGTTGTTTATAACTAAGAATTATAAAGACTAATTTATCTAATGAGTTTACTTTAGTTGTGATGGGAATAGGGCTTTCATGTCACCTCAACTATCCGCTTATGTTATTTATTAATGCAACGAATTATGGTCTTCTTCTCTCGGAGCTAGCAGGTTTACGAAATCGTTTTATATTCCCGTTAAGGATATATAAACACTCAACCCCAGTATTGCACCTTACCTACCTTTCGGTGATAAGGATAACTCTATAGGAGGATTAAGAACAAAAACCTAGTTAACCGTCACGCACCATGCGCAAAATTAGGGTTGTTAAGCCTCTCATTAACGCTACATAAATAATTGAGGTATTTTCATCCCCAACCCAAATATGTCTACCCAACTTACAGCATATTCACAACCTCCTCCTTTCGAAGTTTGATTAGAAATCATATAAGGATAATTAGTTGTCAATTAATTACCAAGCATTCAAAGCAATTATTGGATAAATCTCTCAAAGAAGAATAATAACCATAAACATGCATTAATTCATAACATAAGTTTCTAGTGAATCAACATGGAAAGCCCTATAAGAGAATTAGTTCCTAGCCATTGACATGACAAGAACTAATTCAAAGTTCATCATACAAAAACTGAAATAAAAGAAAAGAAAAGGAAAAGAAAGTACTAAATTATGGTCTCCAAGCAAGAAAACCTTGTGTTGTGCAAGAAGGGGAACCCTTAAAATCTGCCTAGGGTTCTCCTTTTATAGGCTGAAAACCGCCTCTCTCTTTTCCTTCAGGCCTGGCCCAGAATTTCGTCCAAAACCTGATTTTTCCCGCGTCGGCGCCGCGACCCTGCTTTTGGCGCCGCGGCGCCGGAACTCTGCGGCGCCGGGTGATTTGGCGCGCGCCCACGATCTCTGTATGCAGTGGCGCCGCGGCCGCTGGAACCTCTGCGACCTCTGCAACATTGGCGTCGCGGCCTGCTTCGATGCGGGAGGCTGCGGCTAGTGCAGGTTTCAGCCTCGTTCGCCAATTTCTCTGCTTTTAGCTCTGGAACCTCCTCTTTTGCCCTCTTTTAGCTCCTTTTCCGCCATTTGGCCATTTTAACCACTTTGACTCAAAAGAAAGGAAAACTATCCTAATACTACACTTATTTGTACAAAAAGGGACAAAAGACTAACTAAAACTGACTCAAAAAGTGTATATAAAAAACACCGATCACTCTCCTTCCACTTACCCCTCTGTCATCTGTCACATGGTTATTGGTGGCCATGTCTTCTAGCAAATCATGGGCTTCATGTGCTGTCTTCTTCATGAAGGTTCCACCTGCAGCTGCGTCAATGATGGTTCTTATGGTCCCACTTAGCCAAATGTAGAAAATATGGACCAAATTCCACAGTTCAATGCTATGATGTGGACACTTCCTCTGCTGATCTTTAAATCTCTCCCAAGCCTCATAGAGTGACTCTCCATCAGCCTGGTAAAAATTTGTCACGACCCGACCCCGGGCCCGCGACTGGTGCCCTACCTGGGCACCCTTACAGGTATACATCAGAGATAATCAGCGGAACATACATAAACTTAACAGGAAATAAATAACTGGTTAGCCGATAAGGCTACCTTCCTGGATACATATAACTACGTAAAACCAAAAACAATTACCTTTTTTTTCTTTCTTACAAAGCGACCCACAAGATATGACTACAGACCTCTAAGAGTTTTGACATAACAGCTGTGACGGGATAGGGTCCCGCCAAATCCCTGAATGTACATAATCTACAACCTCAGGGAACCGTACCAAAAGACAAATCATTCGGAGAAATGGAGCTTTCCAAGAACTGAACAGTGATCCTAAGAGTGCGGATCAGCAAGCTATGTACCTCAACCTGCGACATGAACGCAGCCCCCCGAAGGAGGTCAGTAAGAAATATGTACCAAGTATGTAAAACTGAAAGTACTGTAATGAAATCATAATAGTCTAAAATAAAGCTGGAGACATGTATGATAACCAAAATAACGATGCAGTGCCTTGCCAAGTGAAAGTAATGAAAGTCGGTTTACCTTTTAAAGACTATTTCAACATCGAACAATAGTCACACGGGGCTATGGACACAAGCCCTCAAATATCCTCACACAGATCGATGGGGTCTCGAGCCCACAAATATCAAAGTGTGCGTGGAATCCCCATCACTGCCAAACGGTAGTAAGTGTAAAATATAACCGTGTAGCGAGCGTGGCATCCTACCTCCATTTGGCGTACACATATACAATACATATATATATCTCATGCGTGGAATCCCCATCACACGGTAATGGTAGTAAGTGTAATATATAACCATGTGACGCGCCCGTGGCATCCTACCTCACTGTCGGCGTACACATATGCAATATATATATATATCTCATGCCCGTGGAATCCCTCATCTCGGGTACATGACTTCATGGAGAGCTAATCCATGGGGTAATAATCGTATATAACATGCCCGTGGAATCCCTCATCTCGGGTACATGTCTTCATGAGGAGCTAGTCCATGGAGTAATAGTACATAACATGGTTGCATGCCCCGGAATCCCTCATCGTATAAGCATGGCCATGGGGTAATAATAGCATCCGGGAATTTAACCTTCATCCTGGTTGCATGCCCCGGAATCCCTCATTGTATAAGTATGTCCAAGGATCAATCACAATGGAAGCATACCCGTGGAATCCTTCGTCACTGTCGGTACGTCCAAGTAAATTCACAACAAGACAGCCGAACCTCCAACTGAGAGTCACGGCAGCGTAAAAATATAATACTTGCACTCAAAGGCTATCACAAGCAAGCATAAGCAAGTTCATAAAATCTTTATACTTTCATTATCATACAAAAATGAATTTCATTTTATTTACCCAAGGCACTTTCGTATCACATAAAAATCCGGGAATTTAACCCAAAGTACTACGTACTTCCATTCTTTTCAAAAGACTCATTTTCATATAAAACCCCAAGATACTAACACCCGTAGTATCAAGGCATGTCTATTTATAAATTTAAATTACTAAACCTTTAGAAATTCATTTCAAGACTTTGAAACAAAGTAACTTCTAATTTCACAACCTAGGCAACTCATGCCTATCAATCAAATAGACAACTCTCTTAACCTTCCATAAAGTCGTTATAACTCTTTATGGTTTAGACAAATTCATTCTTTTTATAACCAAGAGACTTATACTTTCAAATCAAGTTGCATAACTTTCAAAATACTTCAAGTCTTTTATCTTTAGAAATCAAGTTTCTTAACTTTAGAAATCAAGTCTCTTATCTTTAGAATATCAAGAAATCAATACTTTTCAAATCAAGTATTCTATACTTTTAAATCAAGTCATTCATTCCTTTAAGAATCAAGTCCCATAACTTGAAAAAATAAAGTCTCTTAACCTTTTAAGGATTCAAGGTTCATAATCTTAAAACTTCATAATGTAAACTCTTTAAATTTAGTAACATATAATTTTATGCGTTGTGAATAGGTTATACTTGTTTATAACGATCTTATTAAAGCAGCCATGATCTAGAAAATGTAATACAATTTTGTCTTATCTTAGTTTCTATGCAGATGGAGAATTCTACTCATTTTAATATAATTGATTGTTGATACATTTTCTTTTATTAACGCTGCAATGACTTGTTCGATACTTATTCTCATTCGTGCAGTAAATTAACAAAGTCAACTCGACTCCAAATACTTCCTAACGACTCTTACCAACATCCCCCCATAAGACTTGGTAAGAACTTAGGATAACTTAGACATAACTTTTACATAGAGTAAATCAACATACATACCTCTTAACTTCTAAGAGTAGAAGGAATCGTGAAATAACATCACATGTATATTCCATACATAGAATCATGCCCAAAAGAAGGAAGAGGTTCACATACCTCGCGACGATTATCGACAAGTAGCAAAATGCTCCAAAGTACTTCAACCTTGATAGCTATTCCATCCTTTAAGTAGAATACGCTACTCGTAGTACTTCAACCTATATTAATCATAACATGTCTATCAACTCCTAACTTTTTAACGTAGAATCATACTAAGTGTAAGGTCTCTTGTTCTACGGAAAATCGGACAGCACTTCCTTTGTTTCTACGTACTTTTCTACCTTTTTCAAGGCCCGAAAATCAATAACCAAACGCCACATTTAAGGCCCAACAATTCAGAAATACAAGGGGATTACACGCCTAATAGGACGTGTAAAATTCTGCCCCACAATCAATATAAAACTGTCCAATATTTTCAAGCCATAATCGGCTACCATTGTCACAACAATTATCAATTTCCTTTCAATTCCTTTTTCAATCCAAGTTGTTATTCCAACATGTTATATACATAATAACAATTACAACAACTATAAATCCTTTTTTCCTTAACATGCGACGATTGTAACTATCAACCAAATTGATTACAACATTAATGGCTAACTTGTCCATTTTCGGTTTTTAACATGTCGACATGATCCAAATCTCTTCAAACTTCATTCGATATACCACATGCTCATTTCTTAACTACTATAACATGTAATCTTCAATTACATTAAGAAGATGAAGATATTACCTCAATAAGCCCTAATAATGTCCAAGCTTAAAAATCGATCCTTAGCAACTTTTAGCTCCTCTTCTTATGTTCCAATCCGCTCCAAGCACTCCTTAGAAGCTCATGAAGAAATCCTCTTCAAGTTCCATCTTCAAAGTTGAAGAACACCTTAGGTTTTCGTCTTGCGACTAAAGTAAAAACGTCGTTTTTCCGGAATCTTTCTTTGAGATAACCTTACAATACCTTTAGGAACCTTGGTTTAAAGTATTGGGATTATTGAACCACAAAGGAAATTTTTTCTTGTTCAATCATGCACAAAGCCGAGAGCACTAGATGGTGCACACAAAGTTTCTCAATTTTTTTCTAAAGTGTTGAATGATCTAGTCTTGCACTAGTAGTAGTATTATATAAGGAAACTAATGGCTAGGATTAAAACATATGGATGGCTAAGATGTGGTCAATAATATCAAGCTCACTTTTTTTCCTTTGACTTGGTCCATTTTATCAAGCCAATTTGGCTAGTCTTTAAGGATTAATTTCGTCCAAGATGACTATGTGGAGGGTGACACGTGTCGCCCTTCCATTGGTCCATAACATTTCGTTTCCCAAAATTTTCATAATTGGTCAAAATATCGGAAACCTCGTGGGCCCACAAAAATGTAAAATTTCTCGGGTGGGCCCCACGTATCCAACTCTGTAAATAAACCTCTATAATCCCGATAAATCCTATAAGTCTCAAATATCAAATTCGGGAACTCAATTCTCACTAACGAACAATTTTTCTTCCCGAGGATCGAAATCATTTTCCGTAGGAAAAAGCAATCCTTCTTTCGTTTCAAACTTAAAGTCGTATCTTCTCACGTACATTCTCTTAAACACATGTCCTGGAACTACGGGGTATAACATTCTTCCCCCCTTAGAAACATTCGCCCCGAATGTTCTTTCGGAGTCCAATCTATTAGATAGCGACATAGTCTCCTTTTACTACACCCTTCATACAAAATATGTCACCCATGGCCACATAACAATACTTATACTAAAACGTCGACATGAACTCCAAGTGTCGACGTCGGTTATCTGCATAAAGCTTCTGCTGACTCCGAGCTTACTAAAAATCTTTCCTGGATAAGCTTCGCCTTATCCACAGCCCGCTGAATCAAGTCTGGGCCAATTATCTGAACCTCGCCTACGTGGAACCAACCAATCGACGATTCTACACTTTCTTACCGGTTGTATTCTTTCCGTACCTCCAACTTATACTAGCATACTTACAAAACCTCCATACCGATTCTGGCCTCCAATCTTTGGAGTCACTCTATTAAACAATAAAAGGCCATTTCCGACTCTCACGACCTAGTTCCGGTGGAACGCATCCACGAACCCGTAAAACAATTAACTAGACTTGGGCCTTGCACCCTCGTGACCCTGTCACGTAGCGGAATTACTACCAACTGATCCCACTCCATTTCAGGCTATGGGGCGACCCGTAATAGGTCCTCAACCCGACCCACCGTCGCACTTAACTCTAACCCTTAGTCTGAATAAAATCTTATTGCCAGAGAAGGCCTTATATACCTAAGGTCTCGGCGGTTATCAATATTCTTAGGCTCGCAATTTCCATGATCCAAGTCTACCTTATCAGTCCCCCTGTAAACGGGTACAATAACTTCTCATAATACCATAACCATGTTGTCTTGATCACAACAACCATTACTTACTCCATACGGATCTCATTCGTACAATTCTCTTAAGCCTACCACGTAGCTAACATGGCATTCCATTAAGTTCCTTAACATGACTTCTTAAGGGTTCACTACCATATCAGACAGCTCATCATTTTCCAATTATGTCAAAATAAAACATAATACCTTGGCGAGAATTCATTAACTGTTTCATACCTTCCCAGTATCTATTTAGTCCTTATCAAATCCTGATAATCTAAAATCATTCTAGGCAACACGCGCCTGACTCTCATACATAACTCCGTATAGCATTATGTCATAATATCAACTATACTACAATCATTACCAACCTGAATACGCAATCCACATATCCCTTCCTGGGTCACTGATGCCTTTCTCATAGCTGCATTCAACATAACTCGTTAGGGAGAGACGACCCTAACAACACAGCTCTATCACACGATCTCAGAGTGAGAAGAATGGAAATCAATCCTAAATGTCCTGCAGCCTCCTGATTATAGATGTGGTGCACAACACACCGATAATCAAGATCTACTAGACACGGTTTATAGACACTTTCCGAGGACTAACTGCTCTGATACCACTTTTATCACGACCCGACCCCGGGCCCGGTACTAGTGCCCTACCTGGGCACCCTTACAGGTATACATCAGAGATAATCAATGGAACATACATAAACTTAACAGGAAATAAATAATCGGTTAGCCGACAAGGCTACCTTCCTGGATACATATAACTACGTAAAACCAAAAGCAGTTACCTTTTTTTTTCTTTCTTACAAAGCGACCCACAAGATATGACTACAAACCTCTAAGAGTTTTGACATAAAAGCTGTGACGGGATAGGGCCCCATCATATCCCTGAATGTACATAATCTACAACCTCAGAGAACCGTACCAAAAGACAAAGCCTCCGGAGAAATGGAGCTTTCAAAGAACTGAACAGTGATCCTAAGAGTGCGGATCAGCAAACTATGTACCTCAACCTGCGACATGAACGCAGCCCCCCGAAGGAGGTCAGTACGAAATATGTACCAAGTATGTAAAACTGAAAGTATCAGAATGAAATCATAACTAAAATAAAGCCGAGACATGTATGATAACCAAAATAACGATGCATCGTGCCTTGCCGTGAAAGTAATGAAAGTCGGTTTACCTTTTAAAGATCACACGACCGAACCGGCGTGGATCGTGCCTTACACAGGCACCCAAGTATTCATAAATCAGAGTAATCAGTGAACATAAAAACAATACATGAAACAAAATGTGAAATGAGACACATTTTACACGAGAGAAAATCGCTTTCGGATATATATAAGTAATTAGAAAGTTGAGCAGTTTAATCCTTACAACCCCGCCACAATACAGCTCTGCACTTAAGATTTATACAACAACTATGACGACAGGGGCCCGCCATACCCCGAATGTACAAGAACCTACTGCACTCGGGTAACATACCAAAAGATAAGCCTCCAAGGAACGAGCTTCCCAATATGCTGAAATGTGATCCTAAACGCGGATCGGCGGTAGATGTACCTCTACTGCGGCGTGAACGCAGCCGAAGGAGGTCGATAACAGTACCAAGTATGTGAAATCAGAATATCAGAATGAAATCATAATAGTCTATATAAAGCAGGAGACATGTATGATAACCAAACTACAGTACACCCATATAACAGTTATATCAAGTCAGGGACTCACGCCCTCCAAGTTATTACTCAAATATAACGATGGGTCTCACGCCCATAACATCAATCATGCCCGTGGAATACCTTCCTCACTGCCGGCAGTCTATGATATGATAACACCAAGAAGTACACTTGAACACCAAGTCCTACCTGATGCCAAAGCCGTACTAACAATACAATACAACCAAACCACGAAGCTGACACGGGGCAAGTACGAAAGCCGACTACCAGATACCAAGGCCGAACAGTAAAACCTCATGGAGAGCTAGTCCATGGAATAACAATCCCAATGGAACCATACCCGTGCGCCACGCATCGTGTCAGTATGTCCAGAAGGAAACAACAAGACATCAATCCCAATGGAACCATACCCGTGCGCCACGCATCGTGTCAGTATGTCCAAAAGGAAACAACTAGACATCAATCAAAATGGAACCATACCCGTGCGCCACGCATCGTGTCAGTATGTCCAAAGCGATTAGCAAAAATAACACTATCAACAGGAGCGCACTGCGGAATTCTCCACACCGCTGTGCGCCCAAGTAAGTTCTCAACAAGTCAACCTACCTCCATCGAGAGACGCGGTAGTATAGAAACACAATTCTTGCACAACAAAGGCTATCACAACAAGCATAGGCAAGTTTCACAGCAACAAGCATAGGCAAGTTATACATAACTCAAGGTACTTTCATTTTATGGCAAAGTCCGGGTTTTAACCCTAAAGTACTACGTACGTTAAATTCCTTTTAAGAGATCCATTCCTTTTATAAAAGTCACCCGATACCCCTAGTATAAAAATAGAGTGACTTACATCTTTTAAGTAAACCAAAACAACTTCCATATTTCCTTTTTAAAACCAAATTAAGGCAATACCATGCCTTCTTTTTAGACCAAAACACTTCTCTTTTTAAAGTCAAGTTACCACATTAAAACCAATGATAAAACCCTTCTTTTGTTTTCATAAAGTTGTTATAACTAACTTTCCATAAAGCTGTTATAACACTTTATGTTTTAAACCAATTTAAAACAATGCCTTTCTTTTCCCTAAAGTTCCAGTTTGCCCAATTTCAATTACTCAAGTCTCTTTATTTAGAAAAGTTTCATAGTTCAATGTCTTAATCTCTTTTAAAACAATTGAGTAACATATGCCATAGGTGTGAGCAGTTTATTCTTGTTTATAAACAATCTTATTAAGCAACCATGATCTAGGAAATGTAATTTTGTCTCATCTTAGTTTCTATGCAGATGGAGGTTTCTACTGGTTTTAATAATACTTCATTATTCAATACATTTTCCTTTATTAACGCTGCAGTGGTTTGTCGATACTCATTCTGATTTCAAATCAAAAACATTTCTCCTTTTAAAAACCAAGTACTCATTACTCACGAATGAGGTTTCACACAAAATTCATATTAATTCATTCAAGTCAAGTCTCTTAACTTCTAAAAATCAGTAAACCATTTCTCTACCATTCTTAAGACGTTATACCTAACTTCCCATAAAGCTAGTATAACTCTTATGTTTTCAAAACCAAGTATTACTCTTCTTTCAAAACGGTTTCTTAATCTTTCGAAATACTTCAAGATTCTTTATTATTCAGGCTTAAGTCAAACGACATTGCCGTAACACTACATTCAGTTAACATACGTACGTCTACCGTACTATATATATATATTCCTTTTAAAATATTTCAAGGTTCTTATTATTCAGGCTTAAGTCAAAAGACATTGCCGTACAACTATATTCAGTTAGCACACGTACGTCTACCATATTATATATACATATTATTCAGGCTTAAGTCAAAAGACATTGCCACACGTACGTCTACCGTACTATATATATTCTTTTAAAATACTTCATGCTCAAGAGTATAGGAAGAATCACATACCTCGCGACGTTTATCGACTATAAGCAAAACGCTCCACGGCTATAACCCGGCTAGCCTTGTCCACCTTCCAAGTAGTTCATGCTACTCGCAGAACATTCAACCAAAAAGGTTATAAGTCTACTGTAAATACAGACCTATGTAAGTACAGTTCAATCTTCTATTTATATATTCTTCTGATGTGATTTCAGTTCAAGTCTTTACTGTAATAACCTTCTATAATAGTTCAAATCTCTTCTATGAATCTTATATTCATTTCAATACTACTACAGTATGTAATCTCCAATTACACTAGAAGGACAGTAGTATTTACCTCGATGAGCCCAAAAATTATCCAAGGTTAATGTCGATCCTGAGCAACGTTAAGCTCCTACTCCGTGCGCTCCAACCCGCTCCAAACAACCCTTAGAAGTCCTACGCAAACTCTACTTAACACTTCAACCGACTATGAAGGTTTTCCTTAGGGTTTCGTTTTTGTGACCGAGGGAAAGTATAATAGTATTTCTGGGCTTTTTGTATAGAGGTAACCTTGGGAATACTACAAGGTATTTGGGCTAAAGTATTTGGGCATTATAACAATACTTGGAGAGTATTTCTATACCACAAAGGGGGTATTATACGAAACCAACTAGGCTAGGGGGGGGGGGGGTACCCCTCGGCTAGACACTACAAAGGGAGAGGGGGAGGCTCTCGGCCAAGGGCTCACAAAAGGGGGGGGGGGGGGAGACTCTTTGGACGAGAACTACTCAAGAGTGGAGGGAGGATTTCAAGACTTAGAAAGATTGCTCAAGTTTGGATGAAGAAAGTCTTCAACTTAGAGGGGTATTTATAGGTCAAGCAATGGCCAAGATCAAGCCAAGTGCCTTGCAAGTGTAGGGCTAGGATTTAACCATGTGTACCTTATCCATCTACCACACCAACTTGCACAAAATATCCTACCAACTAAAGTGGTCCAATTCGTCCAAGCCGCCCCAACCTTACGTCCAATGTGAGGGTGACACTTGTCACCCTCCCGTTGGTCCAAAATGTTTCGTCTCTCGGAAAAATCCGCAAAAATTATAAATGACATAGCCGGAATTTTCCCTTCGCAAGTCTTGTAAAATGTTTCGTCGAAAAACGATTCTTTTCGGCACTTGTGCCCAAATTTTCGAACCTTGCCAATCCTTAAGGCCTAAATTTTTATACGTACGCCCTCACGTACATACTCTGGAAATACGGGGTATAACATTCTCCCCTCCTTAGAAACATTCGTCCCGAATGTTCCTTCTCAAGACGGATAACGATAAAGTTCTTCTAACAAGTTGCCAACGCCACGCCTGGCCACGAAATAACACACGTTCTCTTCCTTCCTTACTCGTCGTGCCCTTCCTGAACACTTGAACTCTTCCAGTATACGTACCACACTTCAGTCATCGCTTCAGTTCCCAAAACTTTGGGGTCACCACTTCCAAACTTGGTCATATTACTAGCCGCAATCTTCCTTAAGGCCATTCCCGGCCTTCACGATCCGCTTCTGGTCGAACATATCCACGAACTCATACGATGGTCATCTAAACTTGGGCCTAGCACCCTCGTGACCCTACCACCTGGCGGGACCACCCAGAGCTGACCCCACCTCGAAACAGGCCGCGGGTTGGCCCGCAACATGGCCCCAACCCGACCCACCTAACGCATCAAGCTCTTGTCTCCCGATCCGGAACAAGCTTACATATACAGGTCATGAAAGCTACCACTTCCATTTTACACTACCCAAGGAATTTTCCCACAATTACTCCACGTATACTTATACATTCTGACAAAGATCACCCGCAAAGCCTTGTACTCAAGACGACCTTACATCTAAGGTCTCAACTGTAATATTCTAAGGTTCATCATTATCTCACCCCCAGGCTTACCCTTTTCCACTAACTAGGCTTATAACTCATATTTTAGCACAAAGCTATCCGAACATAACACTTAACACATTATCATAACATCAATACATACAAGTCTTTAGAGGGGTAAGGATATACCTGTATCTACTGCTTTACTCTAATCACAGTCCTGCCCTGCAGGGCGCATAGCTGTAGAAGGTGATGAACCAGCCATAGATCCCGTAGTCTGTGCTGCCCCACCAGTGCTACCTCCGGTCGGACAGTTTCTCGCAAAATGGCCCTGCTGGCCGCATGTAAAACAAACTCCCGAACTAGCACGACACTCCCCACTATGGAGTCTACCACAGCGGCCACAACGAGGTAGGGGTGGCTTCAGCTGGCTAACACCCCTGCTCTCCCGAAAATCTGAACCTCGAGCCCCGACATGCTCCTCGAATACTGGATGCCACGAAGACTGTGGAGGACCACTCGGTACTGGCGGAGGCGCATAACTGGCCTGCTGCCGAGGTGGTCCGCCTCGAAAGTTACCAAAGGACCTGCTCGCCCTCTTCGGCGATCTTGGTCTTTCTGTCGATTTCTCCGCTCCTCACATCCAAGTGCATAAGCCTGCATGCGGGCTATGTCCATGCCCGGCTGAAGAGCTACACCCGAACAACTCTCTTCTAGGAAATCATCGAGCCCTGTAACATACCGGTGCACTCGATCCTCCATACTAGCCACTAACGCGGACGACGGGCGATGAGTCGAACTCCACATTGTACTCCCGAACTGCACGCCTGCTCGCCGCAACACCAAAAATCGGCCCGAGCCCTCCTCATCCGCGAGGCAAGAAGTGTGCAAGAAATGCCTTTGAGAACTCGTCCCATATACCGGAAGTGCGTTTCTCCCGACAGCCTCGCGAATCAAACCCGATCATGCGGTATCACGCACCGATGCGAACCTAGGACCACCGACTCGGTCTCCGATTCTTGATCACTCTCGCGATCCGTCAGAATCGCTTGGATGAACTCCTGCGGATCATCCTCGTGCCTCGACCCATAAAACTCGCGGCTACATCTCGTAAAATCCCGTAGCCTCAAACTATCTCGAACTAGGGTGAACCATCGTGCTCTTGAATCGCTGCTGGCCCAAATTATCTCAAGTCCGCCACAACCACGCCATTAATCGGGCCTACCTTGTAACCCATTCTCTCGCCTGCATCAGCGGATGGAGGCTCGTGCATCGTGGTCTCAGAGATCGCCGCTTCTACTCGCAGCCTCCTTCGCCGCTTTGCCTGGGCGGGTTGCTTGCGCGAGGCATAATCGTGAAAACGGCACGCGTCGGAGGTCCAACTTATCACATCGCTTCTAAGGCACGATCTCGGAATGAGAAGAATAGAAACCAATTCTAAATGTCCTGCAGCCTCGATTATAGATGGTGCACAACACACCGATAATCAAGACTTACTAGACACGGTCGTAGACACTTTCCGAGGATTAATCGCTCGATACAACTTTTGTCACGACCGAACCGGGCGTGGATCGTGCCTTACCCGCACCCAAGTAGTCATACATCGAGTAATCGAACATAAAACAATACATGAAACAAAATGTGAAATGAGACACATTTTACTCGAGAGAAAATCGCTTTCGGCATATATATAAGTAATTACAAAGTTGAATGCTTTAATCCTTACAACCCCGCCACAACAAAGGCTGCACCTCTAAAATTTATACAACAACTATGACGGAACAGGGCCCCGCCATACCCCTGAATGTACAAGAACCTACAGACTCAGGGTAACATACCAAAAGATAAGCCTCCGAAGGAACGGAGCTTCCCAATAGGCTGAAATGTGATCCTAAACGCGGGGATCGACAGATGTACTCTACTGCGGCGTGAACGCAGCCCCGAGGAGGTCGATAACAATTACAGTATGTGAAATCAGAATAAATGAAATCATAATAGTCTATATAAAGCAGGAGACATGTATGATAACCAAACTACAGTACACCCATATAACAGTTATATCAAATCAGGGACTCACGCCCTCCAAGTCATTACTCAAATATAACGATGGGTCTCACGCCCATAACATCAATCATGCCCGTGGAATACCTTCCTCACTGTCGGCAGTCTATGATATGATAACACCAAGAAGTACACCAACACCAAGTCCTACCGATGCCAAAGCCGTACTAACAATACAATACAACCAAACCACGAAGGCGACACGGCAAGTACGAAAGCCGACTACCGGATACCAAGGCGAACAAGAAACCTCATGGAGAGCTAGTCCATGGAATAACAATCCCAATGGAACCATACCCGCGGCGCCACGATCGTGTCGATATGTCCGAAGGAAACAACAAGACAACAATCCCAATGGAACCATACCCGCGCGCCACGCATCGTGTCGATATGTCCAAAAGGAAACAACTAGACAAAGAATCAAAATGGAACCATACCCGCGCCACGCGATCGCGGTCGATATGTCCAAAGCGATTAGCAAAAATAACACTATCAACCGCGAGCGCATCTGCGGAATTCTCCACGTCACGCCGCACGTCCAAGTAAGTTCTCAACAAGTCAACCGGCCCTCCATCGAGAGACGCGGTAGTATAGAAACACAATTCTTGCACAACAAAGGCTATCACAACAAGCATAGGCAAGTTTCACAGCAACAAGCATAGACAAGTTATACATAACTCAAGGTACTTTCATTTTATGGCAAATTCCGGGTTTTAACCCTAAAGTACTACGTACGTTAAATTCATTTTAAGAGATCCATTCCTTTTATAAAAGTCACCCGATACCCGTAGTATAAAAATAGAGTGACATACATCTTTTAAGTAAACCAAAACAACTTCCATACTTTCCTTTTTAAAACCAAATTAAGGCAATACCATGCCTTCTTTTTAGACCAAAACACTTCTCTTTTTAAAGTCAAGTTACCACATTAAAACCAATGATAAAACCCTTCTTTTGTTTTCATAAAGTCGTTATAACTAACTTCACATAAAGCTGTTATAACACTTTATGTTTTAAACCAATTTAAAACAATGCCTTTCTTTCCCCTAAAGTTCCAGTTTGCCCAATTTCAATTACTCAAGTCTCTTTATTTAGAAAAGTTTCATAGTTCAATGTCTTAATCTCTTTTAAAACAATTGAGTAACATATGCCATAGGTGTGAGCAGTTTATTCTTGTTTATAAACAATCTTATTAAGCAGCCATGATCTAGGAAATGTAATTTTGTCTCATCTTAGTTTCTATGCAGATGGAGGTTTCTACTGGTTTTAATAATACTTCATTATTCAATACATTTTCCTTTATTAACGCTGCAGTGGTTTGTCGATACTCATTCTGATTTCAAATCGAAAACATTTCTCCTTTTAAAAACCAAGTACTCATTACTCACGAATGAGGTTTCACACAAAATTCATATTAATTCATTCAAGTCAAGTCTCTTAACTTCTAAAAATCAGTAAACCATTTCTCTACCATTCTTAAGACGTTATACCTAACTTCCCATAAAGCTAGTATAACTCTTATGTTTTCAAAACCAAGTATTACTCTTCTTTCAAAACGGTTTCTTAATCTTTCGAAATACTTCAAGATTATTTATTATTCAGGCTTAAGTCAAACGACATTGCCGTAACACTACATTCAGTTAACACACGTACGTCTACCGTACTATATATATATATTCCTTTTAAAATATTTCAAGGTTCTTATTATTCAGGCTTAAGTCAAAAGACATTGTCGTACAACTATATTCAGTTAGCACACGTACGTCTACCATATTATATATACATATTATTCAGGCTTAAGTCAAAAGACATTGCCACGTACGCTCACCGTACTATATATATTCTTTTAAAATACTTCATGCTCAAGAGTATAGGAAGAATCACATACCTCGCGACGATTATCGACTATAAGCAAAACGCTCCACGGCTATAACCCGGCTAGCCTTGTCCACCTTCCAAGTAATTCATGCTACTCGCAGAACATTCAACCAAAAAGGTTATAAGTCTACTGTAAATACAGTCCTATGTAAGTACAGTTCAATCTTCTACTTATATATTCTTCTGATGTGATTTCAGTTCAAGTCTTTACTGTAATAACCTTCTATAATAGTTCAAATCTCTTCTATGAATCTTATATTCATTTCAATACTACTACAGTATGTAATCTCCAATTACACTAGAAGGACAGTAGTATTTACCTCGATGAGCCCAAAAATTATCCAAGGTTAATGTCGATCCTGAGCAACGTTAAGCTCCTACTCCGTGCGCTCCAACCCGCTCCAAACAACCCTTAGAAGTCCTACGCAACCTCTACTTAACACTTCAACCGACTATGAAGGTTTTCCTTAGGGTTTCGTTTTTGTGACCGAGGGAAAGTATAATAGTATTTCTGGGCTTTCTCAGATGAGGTAACCTTGGGAATACTACAAGGTATTTGGGCTAAAGTATTTGGGCATTATAACAATACTTGGAGAGTATTTCTATACCACAAAGGGGGTATTATACGAAACCAACTAGGCTAGGGGGGGGGGGTACCCCTCGGCTAGACACTACAAAGGGGGAGGGGGAGGCTCTCGGCCAAGGGCTCACAAAAGGGGAGGGGGGAGACTCTTTGGACGAGAACTACTCAAGAGGGGAGGGAGGATTTCAAGACTTAGAAAGATTGCTCAAGTTTGGATGAAGAATGTCTTCAACTTAGAGGGGGTATTTATAGGTCAAGCAATGGCCAACCAATGGCCAAGATCAAGCCAAGTGCCTTGCAAGTGTAGGGCTAGGAGTTAACCATGTGTACCTTATCCATCTACCACACCAACTTGCACAAAATATCCTACCAACTAAAGTGGTCTAATTCTTCCAAGCCGCCCCAACCTTACGTCCAATGTGAGGGTGACACTTGTCACCCTCCCGTTGGTCCAAAATGTTTCGTCTCTCGGAAAAATCCGCAAAAATTATAAATGACATAGCCGGAATTTTCCCTTCGCAAGTCTTGTAAAACGTTTCGTCGAAAAACGATTCTTTTCGGCACTTGTGCCCAAATTTTCGAACCTTGCCAATCCTTAAGGCCTAAATTTTATACGTACGCCCTCACGTACATACTCTGGAAATACGGGGTATAACAAAGACTATTTCAAGTAGCAAAATGCTCCAAAGTACTTCAACCTTGATAGCTATTACATCCTTTAAGTAGAATACACTACTCGTAGTACTTCAACCTATATTAATCATAACATGTCTATCAACTCCTAACTTTTTAACGTAGAATCATTCTAAGTGTAAGGTCTCTTGTTCTACGGAAAATCGGACAGCACTTCCTTTGTTTCTACGTACTTTTCTACCTTTTTCAAGGCCCGAAAATCAATAACCAAACGCCACATTTAAGGCCCAACAATTCAGCAATACAAGGGGATTACACGCCTAATAGGACGTGTAAAATTCTGCCCCACAATCAATATAAAACTGTCCAATATTTTCAAGCCATAATCGGCTACCATTGTCACAACAATTATCAATTTCCTTTCAATTCCTTTTTCAATCCAAGTTGTTATTCCAACATGTTATATACATAATAACAATTACAACAACTATAAATCCTTTTTTCCTTAACATGCGACTATTGTAACTATCGACCAAATTGATTACAACAATAATGGCTAACTTGTCCATTTTCGGTTTTTAACATGTCGACATGATCCAAATATTTTCAAACTTCATTCGATATACCACATGCTCATTTCTTAACTACTATAACATGTAATCTTCAATTACATTAAGAAGATGAAGATATTACCTCAATAAGCCCTAATAATGTCCAAGCTTAAAAGTCGATCCTTAGCAACTTTTAGCTCCTCTTCTTATGTTCCAATCCGCTCCAAGCACTCCTTAGAAGCTCATGAAGAAATCCTCTTCAAGTTCCATCTTCAAAGTTGAAGAACACCTTAGGTTTTGGCCTTGCGACTAAAGTAAAAACGTCGTTTTTCCGGAATCTTTCTATTGAGATAACCTTACAATACCTTTAGGAACCTTGGTTTAAAGTATTGGGATTATTGAACCACAAACGAAATTTTTTCTTGTTCAATCATGCACAAAGCCGAGAGCACTAGATGGTGCACACAAAGTTTCTCAATTTTTTTCTAAAGTGTTGAATGATCTAGTCTTGCACTAGTAGTAGTATTATATAAGGAAACTAATGGCTAGGATTAAAACATATGGATGGCTAAGATGTGGTCAATAATATCAAGCTCACTTTTTTTCCTTTGACTTGGTCCATTTTATCAAGCCAATTTGGCTAGTCTTTAAGGATTAATTTCGTCCAAGATGACTATGTGGAGGGTGACACGTGTCGCCCTTCCATTGGTCCATAACATTTCGTTTCCCAAAATTTCATAATTGGTCAAAATATCGGAAACCTCGTGGGCCCACAAAAATGTAAAATTTCTCGGGTGGGCCCCACGTATCCAACTCTGTAAATAAACCTCCATAATCCCGATAAATCCTATAAGTCTCAAATATCAAATTCGGGAACTCAATTCTCACTAACGAACAATTTTTCTTCCCGAGGCTCGAAATCATTTTCCGTAGAAAAAAGCAATCCTTCTTTCGTTTCAAACTTAAAGTCGTATCTTCTCACGTACATTCTCTTAAAAACATGTCCTGGAACTACGGGGTATAACATTCTTCCCCCCTTAGAAACATTCGCCCCGAATGTTCTTTCGGAGTCCAATCTATTAGATAGCGACATAGTCTCCTTTTACTACACCCTTCATACAAAATATGCCACCCATGGCCACATAACAATATTTATACTAAAACGTCGACCTGAACTCCAAGTGTCGACGTCGGTTATCTGCATAAAGCTTCTGCTGACTCCGAGCTTACTAAAAATCTTTCCTGGATAAGCTTCGCCTTATCCACAGCCCGCTGAATCAAGTCTGGGCCAATTATCTGAACCTCGCCTACGTGGAACCAACCAATCGGCGATTCTACACTTTCTTACCGGTTGTATTCTTTCCATACCTCCAACTTATACTAGCATACTTACAAAACCTCCATACCGATTCTGGCCTCCAATCTTTGGAGTCACTCTATTAAACAATAAAAGGCCATTTCCGACTCTCACGACCTAGTTCCGGTGGAACGCGTCCACGAACCCGTAAAACAATTAACTAGACTTGGGCCTTGCACCCTCGTGACCCTGTCACGTAGCGGAATTACTACCAACTGATCCCACTCCATTTCAGGCTATGGGGCGACCCGTAATAGGTCCTCAACCCGACCCACCGTCGCACTTAACTCTAACCCTTAGTCTGAATAAAATCTTATTGCCAGAGAAGGCCTTCTATACCTAAGGTCTCGGTGGTTATCAATATTCTTAGGCTCGCAATTTCCATGATCCAAGTCTACCTTATCAGTCCCCCTGTAAACGGGTACAATAACTTCTCATAATACCATAACCATGTTGTCTTGATCACAACAACCATTACTTACTCCATACGGATCTCATTCGTACAATTCTCTTAATCCTACCACGTAGTTAACATGGCATTCCATTAAGTTCCTTAACATGACTTCTTAAGGGTTCACTACCATATCAGACAGCTCATCATTTTCCAATTATGTCAAAATAAAACATAATACCTTGGCGAGAATTCATTAACTGTTTCATACCTTCCCAGTATCTATTTAGTCCTTATCAAATCCTGGTAATCTAAAATCATTCTAGGCAACACGCGTCTGACCCTCATACATAACTCCGTATAGCAGTATGTCATAATATCAACTATACTACAATCATTACCAAAATAACAGTACACCGTGCCTTGCCGAAGTGAA
This sequence comes from Przewalskia tangutica, assembly GCA_029844215.1. Taxonomy (NCBI): domain Eukaryota; kingdom Viridiplantae; phylum Streptophyta; class Magnoliopsida; order Solanales; family Solanaceae; genus Przewalskia; species Przewalskia tangutica. The sequence continues at coordinate 116,904,426 of CM056718.1, forward strand.
AGTAATGAAAGTCAGTTTTACCTTTTAAAGACTATTTTAAGTAGCAAAATGCTCCAAAGTACTTCAACCTTGATAGCTATTCCATCCTTTAAGTAGAATACGCTACTCGTAGTACTTCAACCTATATTAATCATAACATGTCTATCAACTCCTAACTTTTTAACGTAGAATCATACTAAGTGTAAGGTCTCTTGTTCTACGGAAAATCGGACAGCACTTCCTTTGTTTCTACGTACTTTTCTACCTTTTTCAAGGCCCGAAAATCAATAACCAAACGCCACATTTAAGGCCCAACAATTCAGAAATACAAGGGGATTACACGCCTAATAGGACGTGTAAAATTCTGCCCCACAATCAATATAAAACTGTCCAATATTTTCAAGCCATAATCGGCTACCATTGTCACAACAATTATCAATTTCCTTTCAATTCCTTTTTCAATCCAAGTTGTTATTCCAACATGTTATATACATAATAACAATTACAACAACTATAAATCCTTTTTTCCTTAACATGCGACGATTGTAACTATCGACCAAATTGATTACAACATTAATGGCTAACTTGTCCATTTTCGGTTTTTAACATGTCGACATGATCCAAATCTTTTCAAACTTCATTCGATATACCACATGCTCATTTCTTAACTACTATAACATGTAATCTTCAATTACATTAAGAAGATGAAGATATTACCTCAATAAGCCCTAATAATGTCCAAGCTTAAAAGTCGATCCTTAGCAACTTTTAGCTCCTCTTCTTATGTTCCAATCTGCTCCAATCACTCCTTATAAGCTCATGAAGAAATCCTCTTTAAGTTCCATCTTCAAAGTTGAAGAACACCTTAGGTTTTCGCCTTGCGACTAAAGTAAAAACGTCGTTTTTCCGGAATCTTTCTATTGAGATAACCTTACAATACCTTTAGGAACCTTCGTTTAAAGTATTGGGATTACTGAACCACAAACGAAATTTTTTCTTGTTCAATCATGCACAAAGCCGAGAGCACTAGATGGTGCACACAAAGTTTCTCAATTTTTTTCTAAAGTGTTGAATGATCTAGTCTTGCACTAGTAGTAGTATTATATAAGGAAACTAATGGCTAGGATTAAAACATATGGATGGCTAAGATGTGGTCAATAATATCAAGCTCACTTTTTTTCCTTTGACTTGGTCCATTTTATCAAGCCAATTTGGCTAGTCTTTAAGGATTAATTTCGTCCAAGATGACTATGTGGAGGGTGACACGTGTCGCCCTTCCATTGGTCCATAACATTTCGTTTCCCAAAATTTCATAATTGGTCAAAATATCGGAAACCTCGTGGGCCCACAAAAATGTAAAATTTCTCGGGTGGGCCCCACGTATCCAACTCTGTAAATAAACCTCCATAATCCCGATAAATCCTATAAGTCTCAAATATCAAATTCGGGAACTCAATTCTCACTAACGAACAATTTTTCTTCCCGAGGCTCGAAATCATTTTCCGTAGGAAAAAGCAATCCTTCTTTCGTTTCAAACTTAAAGTCGTATCTTCTCACGTACATTCTCTTAAACACATGTCCTGGAAGTATGGGGTGTAACAAAATTGTTCAGCTCTCCTCTCAGCTTAGCTGCTTTGGACGGTGGAAAGAACTTTGCCAAGAACTTCTGTGCCAAGTCCTGTCATGTGAATATAGAATCTGTATGCAGGGAATTCAACCAAACTTTTGCTTTATTCCTGAGTGAAAAGGGAAAGAGCCTCAATCGGATGGCGGCGTCAGTAACGCCATTATACTTGAAAGTTGCACATAGCTCCAAGAAATTTGCTATGTGCATATGAGGGTCTTCAGATGGCAACCCTCCGTATTGAACTATATTCTGCACCATACTCAGGATCGCAGGCTTGATTTCGAAATTATTTGCTTCTATTGCTGGGAGTCTGATGCAAGTTTGTGCTCCATTCACCCTTGGCAGCACATAATCTCCCAAGCTTCTCTCAGCTTGGACCTGGACCATTTCTTCCACATCTATTGGTAACCTCCGGGGCATCCTCTGGTTAGGTTGATGATCACCTAACCCTTCATTCATCTCATTGTTATTCTGCAAGCCTCTCATTGCTATTAAGGCCAAGATTCGTTTGTTTCTCCGGTTCTGCTTGCAAGTCTTTTCAATCTACGGGTTGAAAGGAACAAGTGTATCTGCTCCTCTTCTCCTTCGCATAAACTAGATGCCTGCAACAGATCAAAATCAACAAACGGATCACGACGCACGGTTTCACCAATACAAAAATAATAAGAAAAAAATAAAAACCAAATTAGAAATTAAGAATAGATAGAATGATATTGAACTACGTCAATCCCCGGCAACGGCGCCAAAAACTTTATGCGCAATTTATACACACGCTAAACGCAAGTGCACGTATCGTAACAAGTAATATAGTCTAGAAGATCGAGTTATCGTCCTCAGAGATTAGTATCCAATTACCAACCTCTATTCTATAGTATCTATTTGGTGACCGATAATTTGATGATTTGTTTACAACTATTGATTAAAGATGCTAACTAAATTACTTTACTTTACTTCAAATATGGTGGAAATAGGGCTTCTAAATCTCCTCGACTATCTGCTCGCTTTACTCGTTAATGCAAATAATTAAGGTTCTTCTTCTATGTTGAGATAACAGGTTAACTAAGCCGTTTTATACTCCTGTTAAGGTAATATAAACTCTCAACCCCAATATAGAACCCTTCTATCTTTCGATGACAATATTGACTATAAAGGAGGATTAAGAGCAATAACCTATAAAGCTACACAAGTATCGGGGTACTTTCGTCCACGATTTAAACCTATGTTTATTCAACTATAGCATATTTACAATCTCCCCTTTAGGATTTCGATTAGAAATCATATAAGTTATGATAATTAGTGATCAATTAATGTTACACCCCGTAAGTCCAGGACATGTTTAAGAGAATGTATGTAAGGAACTCAAGACTTGAAATTGGTACGAAAGGAAGAATTGTTTTTCCGACGGAAAATCTTCCGAACGTCGGAAAGGAAAAATGTTCGTTGGTGAGAATTAGATTCTCAAAATGCATTATTTGAAGAGTATGGAACTTATTATCATTATGGAAATTTATTTTTACGGATTTGGTCATATGGGGCCCACCCGAGGAATTTTAGGATTTGTGGGGCCCACGAGGGTTACGGAATTTTATGGACGAATGGGAGGGCGACATGTGGCACCCCCCCCCCCCACATGGCTTGGTCGAGTTAATGAAAGGGCAAAATGGTCATTGACCATTGAAGATGAACAAGTCTTGCTAGCTTGAGATTGTTGACTTGTCAACTTGTCCACTTGGCTAATTAATTAATGTTCTCCATCCAAACCACACATGTGTTGTTATCTAAGCCCTCCATTGTGTTTTATATACCACACTAGTAGCAATACAAGGTCTTCCACACTTAGAAAAAATTAGAGAACATTTGTTCTTCACTAGAGGCTCTCGACTTTAGTGCATTTTCCACAAGAAAATTTTGTAGTTTTGATCCATTATTCACAAGACTTTAACCCAAGGTCCCTAAGGGTATTGTAAGGATATCTCAATAGAAATATTTCGGAAAAACGACGTTTTTACGTTAGTCGCAAGGTGAAAACCTAGTCACTTTCCTAGGTTTGGATTGGAAACTTAAGGGAAGTTGTTTGTGATCTTCCAAGGGCTTCAAGTGGCATATTGGAGTGTCAAAGAGAGGCTCTAAGTTTCTAGGGAGCGACTTCGGATCTTGAAGTTGGATTAAGGCTCGTTAAGGTAACAATCTTGTTCTCTTAGTGTTATAAGATTACATATTGTTGTAGCCTTACATTTTAACTAGCATGAGGCATATGTATTAAGGTTTGATAAGTGATATGGATTGTGGAAGCCTATAGCCGAATTGGCATTGTGAGCCCTTTGAAATTGAAATACAATTTGGTCGTTAATTAGAATCGTCGCATGTAATCTACTTGAAGATTATAGTTGTTATAATCGATTGCGGCTTTGTAACATGTTATACTAAACAACTTGGATTGAAAAGGATTTGGAAAAGTTGATATGTTGTTGCACCTTAGCCGAAAATGACATTGTATTATTGGATTGTTTTGTATCATTTGTGGGGCGGAATTTTACACGTCTTGTAGGCGTGTAATCCCTTATTGTTAACTTCATTGTTGAGCCTTAAATGTGGCGTATTTGGTTATTGAATTCGGGCCTTGAAAAAGGTGGAAAAGTATGTAGAAACAAAGGAAGTGTTGTCCGATTTTCCGTAGAATTTGGAGATTTTACACTTAGAATATTCTACGTTTGAAGTAAGAAGTTAATAGACGTATTATGACCATTATAGGTTGAAGTACTAAGTATAGCATATTCTACGTGAAGGATGTAATAGCTATCAAGGTTGAAGTACTTTGGAGCATTTTGCTACTTGTCGATAATCGTCGCGAGGTATGTGAACCTCTTCCTTCCTTTGGTATGATTCAATGTATGGAATATACATGTAGTATTATTTCATGTTCCTTTCTACTCTTAAAAGTTAAGAGGTATGTATTTTGATTTACTCTATGTAAAGGTTATGTCTAAGTTATCCTAAGTTCTTACCATGTCTTATGGGGGATGTTGGTAAGAGTCGTTAGGAGGTATTTGGAGTCAAGTTGACTTGGCTAATTTACGGCACGAATGAGAATAAGAATCGAACAAGCCATTGCAGCGTTAATAAAGGAAAATGTAATGACAATTGATTATATTAAAATAAGTAGAATTCTCCATATGCATAGAAGCTAAGATAAGACAAAATTGTATTATATTTTCTAGATCATGACTGCTTTAATAAGATTGTTATAAATAAGTATAACCTACTCACACACATAAGGCATATGTTTCTTAACTTAAAGAATTTATGTTATGAAGTGTTAAGACTATGAACTATGAATTCTTAAAAGGTTAAGACTTTATTTTTCAAGTTATGCGACTTGATTCTTAAAGGAAGAAATGAATTGATTTAAAAGTATAGAATACCTGATTTGGAAAGTAGTGATTACTTGACATTCTAAAAGATAAGAGACTTGAAGTATTTTGTAAGTATGCGATACTTGGTTTTTCGAAAGTATAAGTCTCTTGGTTATAAAAAGAATGTAGTTGCCTAATGTATAAAGTTAGTATAACGACTTTATGGGAAGTTGGTTATAATAGCTTTATGGAAAATTTTAGGAGTGGTTTACTCTAAGTAATGTAAGTATGATAAATGACTTGAAATAATGAAAGGCAAATTGATTTTAAGGCATCAATTGCTTAAGGTTTTAAAGGAAAGAAGTCACTTGATTTAGAAGCCTATAAATGTATTTCTAAAAGGTATTGTGACTTGTCTTGAAAAGTAGATATGACTTGATACTACGATTATTAGTATCTTGGAAGTTTTATATGAAAAAGAGTCATTTTAAAAGAATAGAAGTACGTAGTACTTTGGGTTAAATTCCCGGATTTTTATATGAAACGAAAAGTGCCTTGAGTATATAAAAATGAAAGTCTAAAGATTTAATGAACTTGCCTATGCTTGCTTGTGATAGCCTTGAGTGCAAGTATTATATGTTTACGTTGTCGTGACTCTCAGTTGGAGGGTCGGTTGTCTTGTTGTGAACCTACTTGGACGTACCGACAGTGACAGAGTCTTCCACGGGTATGCTTCCATTGTGATTGATCCTTGGACATGCTTATACGATGAGGGATTCTGGGGCATGCGACCATGTTATGTACGATTATTACTCCATGGACTAGCTCCCATGAAGACATGTACCCGAGATGAGGGATTCCACGGGCATGTTATATACGATTATTACCCCATGGATTAGCTCTCCATGAAGTCATGTACCCGAGATGAGGGATTCCATGGGCATGAGATATATATATATGTATTGTATATGTGTACGCCGACAGTGAGGTAGGATGCCACGGGCGCGTCACATGGTTATATGTTACACTTACGACTGTCGGCATTGATGGGGATTCCACGGGCAGAGGGTATAGATACATATATGTATTGTAGGTGTGTACGCCGACAATGAGGTAGGATGCCACGGGCGCGTCACATGGTTATATTCTTCACTTATAGCTGTCGGCAGTGATGGTGGATTCCACGGGCACGCTTTGATATTGTGGGCTTGAAACCCGTACTGGACTATGTGATGATATTTGAGGGCTTGTGTCGGTATCCCTGTGTGACTGTTGTTCATGTGTTGAAATAGTTTTTAAAAGGTAAAACTGACTTTCATTACTTTCACTATGTTAAGGCACAGTGTACTGTTATTTTGGTTATCATACATGTCTCCAGCTTTTTATAGACTGTTATGATTTCATTACAGTATTTTCAGTTTCACATACTTGGTACATATTTCGTACTGACCTCCTTCGAGAGGCTGCGTTCATGCCGCATGTTGAGGTACATAGCTTGCTGATCCACACTCTTTGGATCACTGTTCAGTTCTTGGAAAGCTCCATTTACTCCGGAGGCTTATCTTTTGGTACGGTTTCCCCTGAGGTTGTAGATTCATATATATTCAGGGGTATGGCGGGGCCCTGTCCCGCCACAGTTGTTATGTTAAAACTCTTAGAGGTCTGTAGTCACATGTTGTGGGTCAGTTTGTAAAGGAAAGGAGGCAACTGCTTCGGTTATGTTTTTTTTATATTCAGGGAGGTAGCCTCATCGGCTAACCGGTTGATTTTATTGTATAAGTTTCCTGTATGTTCCACTGATTATCTCTGATGTATACCTGTAATGGTGCCTGTAGGGCACCGCCATGCCCGGTCGGTCGTGACAAAAGTGGTATCGAGCGATTAGTCCTCGAAAGTGTCTACAGACCGTGTCTAGTAGTAGTCTTGATTATCGGTGTGTTATGCACCACATCTATAATCGTGAGGTCGCAGACATTTAGGATTGGTTTCCATTCTTCTCTCTCTGAGATCGTGCAGTAGAGCTGTCATAGTAGGTTGAATCCTCTCTGACCTATTCTTATGTATCAGTTATGCCTCCACGGAAGGCGACCAGTGCCCAGAAGGGCAAGACAGTAGCAGGAGCTGCTAGTGGTCCACAGAGGGTTACCGCACCAGTGCCCCGATTATGCACGAGGTGTGGCTCGACGGCGAGTTGACGCCGACAAGCGATTAGAGGAGCCGAGAACAGCCGCAGCTCCAGAGGTTCCAATACCCGAGCCTCCAGTTCCGCAGCCAGGGGCGGAGTTTAGAGATTATGTAGAGCAGATCAGGTGATTGACTAGCAATAGTCGTAGGGCAGCGCCGACAGGAGCAGGTAGCTAACCCTAGAGCCGACAGTTTGAGGATTCGGGATTTTTTGGGTTGTAATCCACCCGAGTTCTATGGTTCGAGATCTGAGGATGACCCTCAGGAGTTCGTTCGGCAGATACAGCGGACTATGCAGGTGCTTAGGGTCTCGGAGACAGAGTCAGTTGTGTTAGCTTCTTACCGGTTACACGATATTGCGTTGAACTTGTTTGAGTCTTGGGAGCTGTCTAGAGGGGTGGGTGCTCTTCCAGCAGTTTGGGATGAGTTCACAGAGGCCTTTCTTGATCACTTTTTGCCTCCTGAGATGAGGAGAGTCCGTGTTGATAGGTTCTTGTCACTGAGGCAGAATGGGAGGACTATTAGAGAGTACAACCTCGAGTTTGACTCGTTGGCCAGGTATGCGCACACTATTATGGCTGATATGGCGGACAGAGTTCACCGCTATGTGATGGGGCTAGACCGTTATATGATTATTTCATGCCTGGGAGTGGCCCTTCAGCCAGGTATGGATATTGCCAGGATTCAGGCTTATGCACAAGGGATCGAGGACAGAGAGAGAGAGGACCAGCCAGACGCAGTCCAGCACAAAAGGGCCAGGACGGCGGGGTTTCAGGGTAACTTTCGAGGCGGACAGCCTCAACAACAGGCTAGGTCTACATTTCAACCGACACAGAGTGCTTCTTCCCGGTCTTCTGGCCGGAGGTTTGATCGTCGGGGATATTTGGGAGCAGGTGATGCGCGAAAAGATGCACACACTTTAACGCAAGTGCACGTTATCGTGACAAGTAATATAGTCTTGGTAAGACCTAATATCGTCCACAAGGATTAGTGTTCAAGTACCAATTATCTATCTTTTGGTATCTCTTTGGTAACCGATATTGATTTTTGTTGTTTATAACTAACAATTATAAAGGCTAATTAACTATATGTTTACTTCAGTAGTGATGGGAATAGGGCTTACACGTCTCCTCAACTATCCGCTTATGTTATTTATTAATGCAATAAATTATGGTTCTTCTTCTTTTGGAGCTAGCAGGTTTACTAAATCGTTTTATACTCCCGTTAAGGCTATATAAACACTCAACCCCAGTATTGCTCTTTTCTACCTTTCGGTGATAAGGATGATTCTATAGGAGGATTAAGACCAAAAACCTAGTTAGCCGTCACGCGCCATGCGTAAAATTAGGTGTTTAGACCTCTCGTTAACGCTACACAAGTAATTGAGGTATTTTCATCCCCAATCCAAAATATGTCTACCCAACTTACAGCATATTCACAACCTCCTCCTTTCGAAGTTTGATTAGAAATCATATAAATAATGATACTTAGTGATCAATTAATTACCAAGCATTCAAAGCAATTATTGGATAAATCTCAACAAGAAGAAGAATAACCATAACCATGCATCAATTCATAACATAAGTTTCTAGTGATTTAACATGGAAAGCCCTATAATAGAATTAGTTCCTAGCCATTGACATGACAAGAACTAATTCAATGTTCATCATAAAAACTGAAATAAAGAAAAGAAAAGAAAAGAAAGTTACTAAATTATGGTCTTCAATCTTAAAACCAAGAAGCCTTGTGTCGTGCGAGAAAGGGAACTCTTAAAAACTGCCTAGGGTTCTCCTTTTATAGGCTCAAAACCGCCTCTAACTTTTCCCTTCAGGCCTGGCCCAGAAAATCGTCATTAAACCTGATTTTCCCGCGTCGGCGCCGCGGCCCTGCTATCGGCGCCGCGGCGCCGGAAGTCCTGCGATACTTCGGATGATTTGGCGCCGCGGCCCTGCTCTCTGCTGTCTGGGGGCGCCGCGGCGCTGCAACTTCTGCGGCCTTCTGGATATTGGGCGCCGCGGCGCTGGTCCGTGTTTCTGCCTCGTTCGCCACTTTCTCGTCTTTTCAGCTCTGGAACCTCCACTTTTGCCTTCTTTTAGCTCCTTTTCCGCCATTGGGCCATTTTAACCAACTTGACTCAAAAGAAAGAAAATCTATCATAATACGACACTTATTTGTACAAAAATGGACAAAAGACTAACTAAAAACGACTCAAAAAGTGTATATAAAATACACCGATCAAATACCCCCAAACTTAACTTTTGCTCGCCCTCGAGCAAAGATAAAAAGAAAGAAATAAAGACTCAAGGAAACGAAAATAAACAGACTCAATGACATTGATCACTTTTGCTGCATTGGCGTTACTTAGAAAAACATGGAGATTGGCAAAGTAATATGCAGGAACATATAGCATGACATTTTAGCACACTAAACACATTAAGCTAGATATTTCGCAAACTCATTTTTATCATGCTTAATGGAAGTCAAATACTGAATCATGCATGTTAATTTCAAAATTCATATGGCATGTTTACTTGATATTCTCCACTAATCATGGCTATGCATCTAAGAGATCTTCAGGACTTTTAAGGGTTGTAATGTAGGCTTAGGCACGGGTAGGTAAAAATAGGCATTTAGGCTCATTTTTGTGTACCATAAGCTCTTTTAGCTTTTCAATTTTTCCCTTTTATTTTGATTCTTTTCTTTCACTTCAAATCTATCTTTCCCCTCTTTTGTTTTGAGAGCGTGAAGTGTATCATAATAGCAAGCACCCCCAAACTTAGGCTTTTGCCTATTTCTCATTACTTTTTAAGTGGGGTGCATCAATTTTTCTTGCTCTTTTTGTCTCTTTTTTAACACACTTTATTCCAACTATTTCACATGTTTGCTTATGGCAAAAGTATGGGAATATAGGGTGTCAAAGAAATAGTTCAATTTTAAGGCTCAATGGGGCTGACTAGGGATATTTTTAAAGTCAGGGATAGAAAAGAGTGGTAAGAATTGGCTAACAAAGAAACGCCTGAGTCATCTCCCTAAACATGCATATCCTAACTATTTCGCCTCAAATAGCAAGCAATCATAACATATAGGTTTTAATCATTTATCATGCACAATTTAAGCAGGAAACTCCAAATAGACAGATTTTGTGAGTTTTTGGCATATCAAACCTAAGTGTTTAGATAGTTGCTCTAATTCTGTTACATTATTCCACCTTACTTCACTAGGTGTTTCTAGTAATCACAGCATACATGATCTTTTGACAGACAATTATGACTCAAAAGAAAAAAAAAATTATAACTCAAAAATACAAAAACAACAAAAAGACTTAAACATACTTATAATAATAAGACACAAATAAAACACCCCCCCAAACTTAAATCACACATTGTCTCCAATGTGTGTAAGACTCAAAGACAATAAAAGAAAACAAGACACTTACAGACTTTGGTTAAAATGGTGGCAGTGGCGGTGGATAGTACTTTGAATTCCGTGAGGGGAGGAGAGCTCTGGATTTTTGATTTGGCGACAGGGCCTTCGGATCGGGGCGTCTTAAAGAAATTCAGATTTTTCCGTTGTGGCGCCGCGGCTCTGCAAATTGGCGCGCGGCTAAATTCTGCGTTCTTACGAATCTTTTGCGCAAGGCCTCTGCGATTTTCTGGAAATCTTGGTTTCTCTTCAGTTTTTCGCCTTCCAAGTTCTTGGCTTTCACTGTCAACACAACCTGAACACTACCTCCGTGAGATATTTCTAAATAAAGACTAATTGCATTTAAACTAAATAATCAAATACCTTGGTGCCTCCCAAGTAGCTATCTTTAACGTCTTTTAGCGGGGACGCAAGTTCCTTATTATTCTAGGGTGTGAGAGGTTACTAAGTTCATGTATTCCATTTCATTGATCAGATAGGGTTTTAACCTCTGTCCGTTTACCTTGAAGGAAGCTCCCTCTCTCCCTTTTATTTCGATTGCACCATATGGGAATACTCTTACCACCGTGTATGGTCATGTCCAACGTGATTTTAACTTGCCTGGAAATAATTTCAACCTTGAGTTGAATAAAAGCACTTGTTGTCCTTCTTGAAAGTCTTTCGGTATCAACCTCTTGTCGTGTCATACTTTCATTCATTCATTGTAGATCTTTGCATTCTCATAGGCATTGTGCCTGAATTCATCTAACTCGCTTAGCTGTAGTAGCCTCATCTGTCCTGCTGCCTTGGCGTCCATGTTTAACTTCTTCATTGCCCAATACGCTCTGTGTTCCAACTCTACTGGCAAATGACATGCTTTACCAAAAACTAATTTATATGGTGACATACCAATTGGTGTTTTGAATGCTGTCCGGTATGCCCACAATGCGTCATCCAGTTTGATAGACCGATCCCGTTGAGCGTTCACCGTCTTTTCTAATATGCTCTTCACTTCCCTATTTGACACTTCGCTTGCCCATTCGGCGAGGTGGTAGCGGTTGTTATCTTGATGGTAGACTCCATATCGGAAAACAATGAATTCAGTGCTTGTTGCAGAAGTGACTTCCTTCGTCGCTGATGATGGCTCTCGGAGTGCCGAACCTTGTGAAAATATTCTTTTGAAGGAATTTTTGAACAGTCTTACTGTCGTTTTCTTTTGTGGCCACTGCCTCTACCCATTTGGATACATAGTCCACTGCCAGAAGGATATATTGATTTCCAAAGGATGGCGGGAATGGTCCCATGAAATCGATTCCCCACACATCAAATAGTTCTACTTCCAATATCCCTTGCGAAGGCATTTCATTTCGTCTTGAGATGTTCCCTGTTCTCTGACAACTATCACATCTCTTCACAAAGGCATGGGCATCCTTAAAAAGTGTTGGCCAATAGAATCCGCATTGCAGTACCTTTGCCGTTGTTCTTGATGCCCCAAAGTGTCCACCATATGATAGGGTGTGGCAATGGGTGAGAACCTGGTGCATCTCCTCCTCTGGTATACATCGCCTGATGACTTGGTCGACACAGTGTTTGTATAACATAGGTTCTTCCCAATAGTAGTGCCTTACTTCGGAGTAAAACCTCTTCACTTGCTGTCTTGTCAATTAGGGTAGTACCTTAGGCTGAAAGTTAACAAAATCAGCGTACCAAGGTAAATTAGAATTCATACTTGAAACAGTTGTTCGTCTGGAAAGTGATCATTTATTTGCACATCCTTGGTGTTCTGGCTCTCTGTGTTCTCCAGTCTTGACAAGTGGTCTGCAACTGAATTCTCTGTCCCTTTCTTGTCACGAATCTCCACGTCGAATTCTTGTAGTAGCAAGACCCATCGAATGAGGCGAGGTTTTGCATCCTTCTTTGTCATCAAGTACTTTATGGCAGAGTGGTCAGTGTATACTATCACCTTATTCCCAATCAAGTATGGCCTGAATTTCTCAAATGCATATACTATTGCTAGTAGTTCCTTTTCGGTAGTCGCGTAATTTAACTGTGCGTCATTTAGAGTTTTACTAGCATAGTAAATGGATCTAAATACCTTGTCGATTCTCTGTCCAAGCACTGCTCCTACTGCATAATCGCTTGCATCGCACATTAGTTCAAAAGGGAGCTCCCAGTTTGGTGCAATGACTATGGGTGCTGAAATAAGCTTCTCCTTGAGCGTCTGAAACGCGGATAAGCATTCCTTATTGAAGTCGAAGGCAACCCCCGTCATTAGCAATGTGGAAAGAGGTTTTGAGACTTTTGAAAAATCCTTGATGAATCTTCTATAGAAATTTGCATGCCCAAGGAAACTTCTGACCCCTTTTATCGATACTGGAGGTGGGAGATTTTCGATTACTGAAATCTTTGCTTTGTCTACCTCAATGCCTTGGTTTGATATTTTGTGTCCCAGAACAATCCCTTCTGTTACCATGAAATGACACTTCTCCCAGTTTAGCACAAGGTTAGATTCTTCACACCGATTTAACACTGCTTCTAAGTGCCTCAAACATTCATCGAATGATGCTCCAAAGACCGAAAAATCATCCATAAAGATCTATATGGTCCTCTCTATCATGTCTAAGAAAATTGTCATCATACACCTCTGAAAAGTTGCAGGTGCATTGCATAGTCCAAATGGCATCCTTCTGAATGCAAATGTACCAAAAGGTAAAGTGAATGTTGTATTTTCCTGATCTTCTGGCGCTATTGCAATCTGGTGATACCCTGAGTACCCATCCAAAAAGCAGTAGTAGTTTTGACCTGCAAGTCTGTCCAACATTTGATCTAGAAATGGCAAAGTGAAGTGGTTTTTTCTGGTTGCCTTGTTCAACTTGCGATAGTCAATGCAGATTCTCCATCCAGTGACTGTTCTAGAAGGAATGAGTTCGTCCATTTCGTTGGTCACCACTGTTATTCCACCCTTTTTAGGCCCACTTGTACTGGACTCACCCATGTGCTGTCAGATATAGGGTAAATCACTCCTGCATCGAGCCATTTCGGGATTTTCTTTCTGACTGCCTCTTTCATGTTTGGGTTCAGTCGCCTTTGGGCTTCGATGGATGGTCTGCTCTCCTCTTCTAGACGGATCTTATGCATTACCGTTGATGGGCTTATCCCTTTTATGTCTGCTAATGTCCATCCAATGGCCCGCTTGTGATCCCTCAGTACTCTTAGCAGTTTATCAATCTCTTCGGTGGATAAGTGGCGTGAAATGATCACTGGTAAGGTTTTCTCTTCACCTAGGTATTGGTATTGTAAATGATTGGGTAGGATTTTTAACTCTAACTCTGGAGCCTTCTCTGTGGATGGTAATGATCTTTCTGGCATCTGTCCAAGCTCTTCATACTTCCTCTTATCCCATTTCTCATAAATATTCATCCAATTTGCATACTCCATCAGACCTGGATCGTTTCTACTATCATCATCCCATTTGGTCAGTACTTCTTCAAGCGTATCCTCATGTCCGAACTCCTTGGCTGACACTGCTTCTTCGATAATATCAATGGTTGAGCAGTTATCCTTGGTATCTGGAAAAGTTGCTGCTCGAAAAATATTGAAAATTACCTCTTCTTCATCTACCCGAAGCTTCAACTCCCCTTTGTGAACATCAATGAGAGCACATCGCGTGGCTAAGAAGTGCGCCAAGTATGATGGGGATTCCATCGTTATCTTTTATGTCTAAGATAACGAAGTCGTGGAAAGATGAACTTGTCCACCTTCACTAATACATCTTCGATGACTCCTCTAGGATGAACTATGGAGCGGTCAGCTAACTGCAAAGTGATGTTTGTAGGTTTGACTTCTCCCATTCCCAGTTTGCAGAAAACTAGATAAGGCATCAGATTTATGCCTGCTCCCAAGTCGCATAATGCTTTCTGACATTCAAACTTTCCAATGGTGCATGGGATGGTGAAGCTCCCTGGATCTTGTAACTTCTGAGGTAGTTTCCTCTGTAGGATGGCACTACATTCCTCAGTCAACATCACTGTTTCGTAGTCCTCTATCCTCCTCTTTTTGCTAAGCACATCCTTCATGAACTTTACGTAGCTCGGCATCTGCTCTAATGCTTCAGCAAACGGGATATTGAGTTGCAATTGTTTGAGAATCTCCACGAATCTAGAGAATTGCTTGTCAAGAGTACATGTTTTTAACTTCTGGGGATATGGTACCTTCACCTGGGGTGCGTTTGCTACAGCTTCTACCGACTTTTCGGCTTCTGGGTTCTGGGCGCCGCGGCCCTGTTCCTTGCCGCCGCGGCGCTCAAACTCCTGCCCTGTCTCAGAATCTTCGGCGCCGCGGCCCTGCTCATCGGCGCCGCGGCGCTGCTGCTGCTGCGAGCTTTCTATCTCCCCTGATTCGGCTCCTTTCAGGTCAATTGCCTGACATTGTGCTTCCATATTGCCTACCCCAAGTGCAGATTGCTCTTCTTGCGTTTCGCTGTTCAACATGATCGCGAGTTCTCCTATTTGCGTTTCCAACTTCTTCATGGCCATTCTCGTTTCATCCATGAACTGATTTTGATACCTAGTGAAACTGAGTATGGCTTCTCGTAATTCCTCTCTCTCTTCCTCTATGGTTGGAGCTCTATCATATTGACAGTAGAAATCCATGTATTAAGGATCCCTGAGATGAATCAAAACCAACAACGAATCACGGCACACTTGTTTTTACAAAAGAAAATAAGATAAAATAAATAATTTGAAGAAACAAAAATAAAAACCAAATTAGAAATTAAAAATAGATAACTTGATATTGAACTATGCCTAATCCCCGGCAACGGCGCCAAAAACTTGCATGCGCGAAAAGATGCACACACTTTAACGCAAGTGCACGTTATCGTGACAAGTAATATAGTCTTGGTAAGACCTAATATCGTCCACAAGGATTAGTGTTCAAGTACCAATTATCTATCTTTTGGTATCTATTTGGTAACCGATATTGATTTTTGTTGTTTATAACTAACAATTATAAAGGCTAATTAACTATATGTTTACTTCAGTAGTGATGGGAATAGGGCTTCCACGTCTCATCAACTATCCGCTTATGTTATTTATTAATGCAATGAATTATGGTTCTTCTTCTTTTGGAGCTAGCAGGTTTACTAAATCGTTTTATACTCCCGTTAAGGCTATATAAACACTCAACCCCAGTATTGCTCCTTTCTACCTTTCGGTGATAAGGATGACTCTATAGGAGGATTAAGACCAAAAACCTAGTTAACCGTCACACGCCATGCGTAAAATTAGGTGTTTATACCTCTCGTTAACGCTACACAGGTAATTGAGGTATTTTCATCCCCAATCCAAAATATGTCTACCCAACTTACAACATATTCACAACCTCCTCCTTTCGAAGTTTGATTAGAAATCATATAAATAATGATAATTAGTGATCAATTAATTACCAAGCATTCAAAGCAATTATTGGATAAATCTCAACAAGAAGAAGAATAACCATAACCATGCATCAATTCATAACATAAGTTTCTAGTGATTTAACATGGAAAGCCCTATAATAGAATTAGTTCCTAGCCATTGACATGACAAGAACTAATTCAATGTTCATCATAAAAACTGAAATAAAGAAAAGAAAAGAAAAGAAAGTTACTAAATTATGGTCTCCAATCTTCAATCCAAGAAGCCTTGTGTTGTGCAAGAAAGGGAACTCTTAAAAGCTGCCTAGGGTTCTCCTTTTATAGGCTCAAAACCGCCTCTAACTTTTCCGCCTTCAGCTGACCGGAAAATCGTCATTAAACTCTGATTTTCCAGCGTCAGCGCCAGCCACCTATCGGCGCGCGGCCGGAAGTCTCTGATACCGGATGATTTGGCGCGCGCC
Source organism: Przewalskia tangutica (assembly GCA_029844215.1). Lineage (NCBI taxonomy): Eukaryota > Viridiplantae > Streptophyta > Magnoliopsida > Solanales > Solanaceae > Przewalskia > Przewalskia tangutica. The sequence goes on from CM056718.1 coordinate 116,920,848, forward strand.
ACGCTCTCTGGCTGCAGGGCGCCATACGCTGCAACCTCGCGCCTTACGGATATTGGCGCGCGACCTGGACTGTCTGCGATGGCGCGCGCGCTGGTCCGTGTTTCTGCCTCGTTCGCCACTTTCTCGTCTTTTCAGCTCTGGAACCTCCACTTTTGCCTTCTTTTAGCTCCTTTTCCGCCATTGGGCCATTTTAACCAACTTGACTCAAAAGAAAGAAAATTTATCCTAATACGACACTTATTTGTACAAAAAGGGACAAAATACTAACTAAAAACGACTCAAAAAATTTATATAAAATACACCGATCAGTCGAGGGCTCGAGTGCAGTTCCGCAGATGTCCGGGTAGTAGCGGAGGAAGCCACCTTTGCCCGGTGTGGTCGTGGTAGATTCCATTTTGGGAGTGTCGTACTATTTCGACGACTTGTTATGCTTGCGGCGGCCAGGCCATTTGGTGAGAAGGCTTGTCCAGGCGGAGGTGGCGATGGGATAGCACGCGATCTCTGGACGATTGCGGGTTCTTCACCTTCAATAGCTAGGCAGGATATTTATGCACCGGCAGGCCGTGAGAGAGGTCGTGGTGGAAGCTCCCAGTTTTAGCGGTCCTTTGAACCGCCTATATGATTTCAGGTATGTCTTTGACCCTTTAGAGACTTGTATGCATGTTAAGGTTGTTGTAAGTTTAAGTGTCATGAACGGACAATATTGATACTATATATGTATGTTAGGGTAACTTGGAAGTACGAAAAGATAATCCTTTTTGGGCTTATGATGGATGGATATGTGTGTGCAAGATATTAGGGCCATATGTGGCATAATTAGGTTTCATTAAGTGTAGTTTTACGAGACTATGCCGAGAAATGATAGATTCAGCTCCGAAAGAACATTCGAGGACGAATGTTTCTAAGGGGGAAGAATGTTACACCCCGTAAGTTCAGGACATGTTTAAGAGAATGTATGTAAGGAACTCAAGACTTGAAATTGGTACGAAAGGAAGAATTATTTTTCCGACGGAAAATCTTCCGAACGTCGGAAAGGAAAAATGTTCGTTGGTGAGAATTAGATTCTCAAAATGCATTATTTGAAGAGTATGGAATTATTATCATTATGGAAATTTATTTTTACGGATTTGGTCATGTGGGGCCCACCCGAGGAATTTTACATTTTGTGGGGCCCACGAGGGTTACGGAATTTTATGGACGAATGGGAGGGCGACATGTGGCACCCCCCCACCCCACATGGCTTGGTCGAATTAATGAAAGGGCAAAATGGTCATTTGACCATTGAAGATGAACAAGTTTTGCTAGCTTGAGATTGTTGACTTGTCAACTTGTCCACTTGGCTAATTAATTAATGTTCTCCATCCAAACCACACATGTGTTGTTATCTAAGCCCTCCATTGTGTTTTATATACCACACTAGTAGCAAGACAAGGTCTTCCACACTTAGAAAAAATTAGAGAACATTTGTTCTTCACTAGAGGCTCTCGGCTTTAGTGCATTTTCCACAAGAAAATTTTGTAGTTTTGATCCATTATTCACAAGACTTTAACCCAAGGTCCCTAAGGGTATTGTAAGGATATCTCAATAGAAAGATTTTGGAAAAACGATGTTTTTACGTTAGTCGCAAGGTGAAAACCTAGTCACTTTCCTAGGTTTGGATTGGAAACTTAAGGGAAGTTGTTTGTGATCTTCCAAGGGCTTCAAGTGGCGGATTGGAGTGTCAAGGAGAGGCTCTAAGTTTCTAGGGAGCGACTTCGGATCTTGAAGTTGGATTAAGGCTCGTTAAGGTAACAATCTTGTTCTCTTAGTGTTATAAGATTACATATTGTTGTAGCCTTACATTTTAACTTGCATGAGGTATATGTATTAAGGTTTGATAAGTGATATGGATTGTGGAAGCCTATAGCCGAATTGGCATTGTGAGCCCTTTGAAATTGAAATACAATTTGGTCGTTAATTAGAATCGTCGCATGTAATCTACTTGAAGATTATAGTTGTTATAATCGATTGTGGCTTTGTAACATGTTATACTAAACAACTTGGATTGAAAAGGATTTGGAAAAGATGATATGTTGTTGCACCTTAGCCGAGAATGACATTGTATTATTGGATTGTTTTGTATCATTTGTGGGGCAGAATTTTGCACGTCTTGTAGGCGTGTAATCCCCTATTGTTAACTTCATTGTTGAGCCTTAAATGTGGCGTGTTTGGTTATTGAATTCGGGCCTTGAAAAAGGTGGAAAAGTATGTATAAACAAAGGAAGTGTTGTCCGATTTTCCATAGAATTTGAAGATTTTACACTTAGAATATTCTACGTTTGAAGTAAGAAGTTAATGGACGTATTATGACCATTATAGGTTGAAGTACTAAGTATAGCATATTCTACGTAAGGATGGAATAGCTATCAAGGTTGAAGTACTTTGGAGCATTTTGCTACTTGTCGATAATCGTCGCGAGGTATGTGAACCTCTTCCTTCCTTTGGCATGATTCTATGTATGGAATATACATGTAGTATTATTTCATGTTCCTTTCTACTCTTAGAAGTTAAGGGGTATGTATGTTGATTTACTCTATGTAAAGGTTATGTATAAGTTATCATAAGTTCTTACCAAGTCTTATGGGGGGAGTCAAGTTGACTTGGCTAATTTACGGCACGAACGAGAATAGGAATCGAACAAGCCATTGCAGCGCTAATAAAGGAAAATGTAATGACAATTGATTATATTAAAATAAGTAGAATTCTCCATCTGCATAGAAGCTAAGATAAGACAAAATTGTATTACATTTTCTAGATCATGGCTGCTTTAATAAGATTGTTATAAATAAGTATAACATACTCACACACATAAGGCATATGTTGCTTAACTTAAAGAATTTACGTTATGAAGTGTTAAGACTATGAACTATGAATTCTTAAAAGGTTAAGAGACTTTATTTTTCAAGTTATGGGACTTGATTCTTAAAGGAAGAAATGAACTGATTTAAAAGTATAGAATACTTGATTTGGAAAGTATTGATTACTTGACATTCTAAAAGATAAGAGACTTGAAGTATTTTGTAAGTATGCGATACTTGGTTTTTCGAAAGTATAAGTCTCTTGGTTATAAAAAGAATGTAGTTGCCTAATGTATAAAGTTAGTATAACGACTTTATGGGAAGTTGGTTATAATAGCTTTATGGAAAAATTTAGGAGTGGTTTACTCTAAGTAATGTAAGTATGATAAATGACTTGAAATAATGAAAGGCAAATTGATTTTAAGGCATCAATTGCTTAAGGTTTTAAAGGAAAGAAGTCACTTGATTTAGAAGCTTATAAATGTATTTCTAAAAGGTATTGTGACTTGTCTTGAAAAGTAGATATGACTTGATACTACGGTTATTAGTATCTTGGAAGTTTTATATGAAAAAGAGTCATTTTAAAAGAATAGAAGTACGTAGTACTTTGGGTTAAATTCCCGGATTTTTATATGAAACGAAAAGTGCCTTGAGTATATAAAAACGAAAGTCTAAAGATTTAATGAACTTGCATATGCTTGTTTGTGATAGTCTTGAGTGCAAGTATTATATGTTTACGTTGCTGTGACTCTCAGTTGGAGGGCCGGCTGTCTTGTTGTGAACCTACTTGGACGTACCGACAGTGACAGAGGCTTCCACGGGTATGCTTCCATTGTGATTGATCCTTGGACATGCTTATATGATGAGGGATTCCGGGGCATTCGACCAGGAGGTTGGTTAGATTCCCGGATGTGTTTTCTTACCCATGGCCATGCTTATACGATGAGGGATTCTGGGGCATGCGACCATGTTATGTACGACTATTACTCCATGGACTAGCTCCCCATGAAGACATGTACCCGAGATGAGGGATTCCACGGGCATGTTATATACGATTATTACCCCATGGATTAGCTCTCCATGAAGTCATGTACCCGAGATGAAGGATTCCACGGGCATAAGATATATATATATTGCATATGTGTACGCCGACAGTGAGGTAGGATGCCATGGGCGCGTCACATGGTTATATGTTACACTTACGACTGTCGGCAGTGATGGGGGATTCCACGGGCAGGGGGTATAGATACATATATGTATTGTAGGTGTGTACGCCGACAGTGAGGTAGGATGCCACGGGCGCGTCACATGGTTATATTCTTCACTTATAGCTGCCGGCAGTGATGGGGGATTCCACGGGCACGCTTTGATATTGTGGGCTTGAAACCCGTACTGGACTATGTGATGATATTTGAGGGCTTATGTCGGTATCCCTGTGTGACTATTGTTCATGTGTTGAAATAGTTTTTAAAAGGTAAAACTGACTTTCATTACTTTCACTTTGGTAAGGCACAGTGTACTGTTATTTTGGTTATCATACATGTCTCCAGCTTTTTATAGACTGTTATGATTTCATTACAGTATTTTCAGTTTCACATACTTGGTACATATTTCGTACTGACCTCCTTCAGGAGGCTGCGTTCATGCCGCAGGTTGAGGTACATAGCTTGCTGATCCACACTCTTTGGATCACTGTTCAGTTCTTGGAAAGTTCCATTTACTCCGGAGGCTTATCTTTTGGTACGATTTCCCCTGAGGTTGTAGATTCATGTATATTCAGGGGTATGGCGGGGCCCTGTCCCGCCACAGTTGTTATGTTAAAACTCTTAGAGGTTTGTAGTCACATGTTGTGGGTTAGTTTGTAAAGAAAAGGAGGCAACTGCTTCGGTTATGTTTTTTTTTATATTCAGGGAGGTAGCCTCATCGGCTAACCTGTTGATTTTATTTCTGTTGATTTATTGTATAAGTTTCATGTATGTTCATTGATTATCTCGATGTATACAGTAAGGGTGCCGGGTAGGGCACGATCGCGAGCTTGTGGTCGTGACATTTAATTACCAAGCAATCAAAATAATTATTGAATAAATCTCAACAATAATAAGAAGAAACCAAAACATGCATTAATTCATAAGAACGAGGTTCAAGCGATTCGATATGGAAAGCCCTAAATTAAGTTAGTTCCTAGCCATAGACATGCCAAGAACTAAACTATTATCCAACATAAACTAGAAATAAATAAAGACAAAGAAATTACTCAAAACTAAGTCTCCAATCGTGATCTCCAATTGTGATGAATTGTAAGGTGTTCTCCTCTCAAAATCTGTCCTAAAGGTCCTTTTTATATCACCAAAAACGTCCTAAACCTTTTCCTTCTTGGCCTTGGCTCATTCCTATTCGAATTTGGCTGATTTCCCGCCTCGGCGCGCCAAACTTCGGCAGCTCGCTTCTTGGGCGCGTGGCTCGCCTGGCGATGGTGCAGTGGCGGCCGCCCTGTTTCTAGCTCAGTTTGTCAACTTTTCAGCTTTTTGAGCTCTGAAACCTCTGTTTCTGCCCTCTTTTCGCTCCTTCTCACCAATGTGCCACTTTAAACCATTATGACTCAAAAGAAAGAAAATATATCCTAACAGGACACATATTTGTACAAAAATGGGCAAAAGACTAACTAAAAATGACTCAAAAGATGTATATAAAATACACCGATCACTAAGGTAGATGAATATAAAGATACCACTCTCAACCTTCGAGTCGACCGGAGTTAGCCGGAAAGTTCAAATCGTCGTCGGGGGTACAAATGTCCAGATTTTTGCGGGCTAAACTCGATGGGGTTTGGGGTTGAATAGAAGGTCGAGACTGGTATAGACTTGAAGCTGGTGTTGAGACGAGTCTAATGAATGTGTTCTCGGTGGCAACAGCCACCGGAGTTGGTCGGAAAAGGCAAAACTCCGGCGAAGTTATTATAGCTTCACGTTTTGGGACAGGCTTTACGCTTAGGCAAATAATGGATGCGTTTGGTTTTTGTGGAGAAGGAGTAAAGAAATGTATCTGATTTGAATTTAGTTTTAAAGGATATTGGGTTTAGAAATAAAATGGGTCGGGTCGGGTATAAATTATTATTTTTTAAAGAAAATTAAATTCGTATTTTAAAAACTGTCACAAAAACATGTGACGGTAGAAATAACCGTCACACAGCTGTCACAAAGTTGTGACGGTTAATAAAATTTTACACATCTATCACGAACGCCCATTGACCAGAAAGTCAATGCTAAAACCGTCATAACGCCGTCACATCCAAAATGTCACGATAGGATTTTTTTTTTTAGTGATAATTCTCCCTTTAATTTGTTTGAAAGAATCATTCTTCCGCCGGATAACTTTAACTTTTGTTTGTCGCTTATTAAAACACAAAAAGAAGCATTACCTTCTTATTACTCATTTTTTATCCCGTAACGCTTGAAACTAATTAGTATTAGAAAAATGTATTGCTCCTGATATCGTGGATATGCTATCTTGGATATGCTGGGTGTTATGCAATATTTTTTGTTTATGTGATCAGTGATAACAAGAGAAAGATATATGATAATTATGTATTGAGCGGGAAAGAAAAATATAAGTATTTAATTAGTCATGTTGCTTTATAGTGTCGGGCCTGTAGGCATAAACTGATGGTAGTTTTTGGTTCTTAGGACTGTAACTGTTACATGTGTGGTTCTCCTAACCATCTCATTAGAAACTGTGCTTTTGCTTCCAATCCAAATCCAATGCTTTCAGACAGGTAGACCTATTGTTTGTATAACATATAAAGTATCCAGTACAATATGTGAGATATTTTTGCTTTGGTCGTGCACTCGTGCTTGAACCAGGAAACGCCATGCTTACAGGAGGATTTCCATGCTATCCATCACCTTACTGGAATTGCAATACATATTCCACACTGAGGCCATTTGCAAATATGTATGGCAACGCTGGAAATGCTCCATTTAATGCTTGTATGGTTCCTCCAACATCTTTTGCTCCTCCTTATATAAAATCTATGCATGGTAGCATGCCTTTACCAGGGTAAGTAATTTCTTTATTTGATGAACTTTTGTAGCTCAAACATTGCTTGTTGTCGTTTATCTATATCGGGTGTCCTTAATCATTTTTAGATTCAAATTGATGCAAATGAGTTTGAGACCTTGGAAACTTCTTCCGAGGAATCATGAGAATGGTCGCTGATTAATCTTAGCATGCACACTTTTACTCTTGTATGAGCACTCAAAACTGTAAACATATATATTATAAAAATAATTGTATTCCTATCTATAATTAGAATATTTTCATATATTGTGTAAATATAATTATGGTAAGACTAGGATTCCTCTTTTTATATGTTTAGGATTCCTATTGTATAAGGGATGAACATTGTACTCTATATATACTTTGATATTAATAAAAGACTCCCCAAGGGAGATTAATATCATCTTACATGGTATCAAGAGCCTAACACAAAATCCTAGAATTTTTCTTTGTGTGAGCCGCACTGACAGACCCCACAGGCGGTTCCGCGATTCCTCCCCCCTCTCCTCCCAAAATTCTTGGTTTTTCTTCGTCTTTTCTCTCTTCTCTAAATGGATACTCTGATTCTGACGCATCTACCTCCACAAATTCCACCACCACGTCGTCATCCTCTTTTCATCCCGCCATCACTGTTACCAATATCAAGAATTATATTCTCATTCTTCTTGATCAAGAAAACAGTCAGTATTCTCCTTGGGTTGAACTGTTCCGTAATCATGCATGTCTCTATAACGTGCTTGACCACATCAACGACACTATTCTGCGCCCTCCGGAGGTTGATGAGTCTACTTGGCTTCGTCTAGACGTCGGCGTCAAACAGTGAATTTATGATAGTATTTCTCAGGATCTTCTTCTTACTATCATGAAATCTGGTGTCACAGTCCGTGATTTATGGAACCGCTTGGAGGAAATCTTTAAAGATAACAAGAACACTCGTGCGGTGTATTTGAAGGAACAATTTAACAATACACGCCTTAAAAATTTCTCCAACATGACTGAATATTGCAGACAGTTGAAACTACTGGCGGATCAACTCTCCAACGTTGATACGCCTGTCTCGGAAACTAAGATGGTGTTGCAATTGATTGTAGGCCTTCCGAAAGGCGACTATGATATATTAGCCGCCATAATTCAGCAGGCAGATCCGTTTCCCAGTTTTAACAAAGCTCGTTCGCAGTTGTTGTTAGGAGAGAATGTCGTGCTAAGCAGGATGAGCACACTCAAAATGCGTTAGCTGTCGAAACACGCCCTCAAGATCCAACACCGCCAGAAAACTCTCAACCGCAGTAGGGACGCGGTGGCAAGGGTCGCGGCAGAGGAGGCCGTGGTCGTGGTAGGGGTCGCGGATAGCAGAATCAGCAGCAACAACAACAGGGCCCACATATTCGGTAGCGCGGCGCCCAGATACCATCTGACTCGCGGCGCGCGCGCAGTTCCAGCACCAGTAGCCCTAGTCCAGCATGACACCCACTGAGTTGGGTCAGGCCTTCAGCTGTCTCAACATGAAACAGCCTGACAACAACTGGTACATGGACTCCGGAGCCACTTCTCACCTCACCCGGTCTGCAAGTAATATTCCCAAACTATTTGGTTTAAAGCATCCTCAATTTGTGACAGTTGGTAGTGGCCACCGCATTCCAGTAAAGGGTTATGGTACATCCTACACACCACATCCTCATCCATTCCCCCTTTAAAATACCCTATATGCCCCACATATGATTAAGAATCTAATCTATTGTTACACCCCGTAGTTCGGGTCCTGCTTATGGGGACGTACAAAAGGAGTTAAGACTTAAATTTTAGAATGATGGGTTGACGGAATGTTCGGACGGGTTGTTAGTCAACTTTGAGGCGGTTTATGTCCAGTTGCATTAGGAGTTCCTAGGTGTTTCAAAGGCCTAGTATGTAATTCATTGAGTCTAGTTCCCAACGCAACAAACCGTTCGTCGATAGAATACCGGAGTAGAAAGTTATGGAAATTACAAGTTCGGTCTTGTTGTGGGCGATAATGAACTTTTGGTCGAGGAGCAGCGCGGACACCGAAAATTCTCACGAGGTTGCAGCGCCGCGGCGCCGGAAGTTCTGAAAGTTCGCGGAGGTTTCAGCGCCGCGGCGCCGGCTGCAGGGCCGAGGCGGAGTTTTTACGGAAAACTGAGGGAAAAATCAGATATTTTCTTTTAAAAAGGCCATGGGAAGGTGACAAGTTTCCCCCCCCCCCCCCCCATCTGGTTTTTGCATGTCCTATTTATTGACCAAGTCTTGAAGACTTGGTCATTCTTGAAAGCTCCTTCTTCTCTCTAGAAACCTTTTCCTTCTCTCAAAAATTCCTCTCCCTTCTCTCTAGAAATTCAAGAAGAAACCAAAGCCTAGAGAAATTTCAGAAAAGGGTGGCAAGAAGGAAACATGTTGACAAGCTTGTAGGAGGGTTGTGGAGGTGATTGTGGAAAGAAGACAAGTAAAAATTTGTTGGACATTTGGGTAAGCTCTAAGGTAACAATCATTTCTCTTTTTGCTAGTAAATTATGTTGCATGTGTGGAAGAAAGGACTTGTAGTTGTCAATATTGCCTTTAGAGGTATTGCATGTAGGAATTGGATAAGAAATTAGATTAAAAAGGAATTGGATAAGAAATTAGATTAAAAAGGAATTGGATAAGAAGTTATGTTGTTATACCTCAAAATTTCCAAATTGGACCTTGTAGTTTGTATTAGTTGTTATGTATTGTGGGGCAGAATTTTACACGTCCAAGTTAGGCGTGTAATCCCCTTTGTATTGATTGGATTGTTGAGCCTAAAAGGTGGCGTGTTTGGTTATTGAATTCGACCTTGAAAAATGTGGCAAAGTATGTAGAAACAAAGGAAGTGTTGTCCAATTTTCCGTAGGAATAAGAGATTTTTCAATTAGAATGTTCTACGTTGAAGATAGAGGTTAATGGACGTATTATGGTCATTATAGGTTGACATACTACGTGTGGTATATTGGACTTGCAAGTGGATTGACCCGAAGAGATATGTGGAACTTTTCTATCTCTTGAGCATGAATAGTTGCACTTATGTAGTACGGTAGACGTACAAGACTTTGATATCCCTCACTTGTTTTAAGGATGGCCAAGTTTGGTGAGTAAGGGAATTAACTCATTTCTTTAAAAAGTATTAAGGATGTCTTAAGTTTTCAAAGTTAAGGGACTTGAAGTGTTTTAAGTATATGATACTTGTTTCGTTTTAAAAGTATAAGTCCCTTGGATTTAGGGAAATGTATTTGACTAATGTATAACGTTAATATAACGACTTTATGGAAAGTTGGTTATATTAGCTTTATGGAAGGTTAACAAAGAAAGATTTACTCTAAGTAAAATAAGTACGGATAAATGATTTGAATTTGTGAAAGGCAAATTGATTTTAAGGCATTAATTGCCTAAGATTTTAAAAAAATGAAGTCACTTGATTTAGAAGCCTATGATATTTCTAAAAGGAAATGTGACTTGTCTTGAAAAGTAATCGTGACATGATACTACGGTTATTAGTATCTTGGAAGTTTTATATAAAAAAGGAGTCATTTCTTAAAAGGTTAGAAGTACGTGGTACTCCGGTTGAATTCCCAGATTTTCTCTTAAATGACATGTTAGTGTCTTAAGTAAACTAAAATGAGAGGATATATTAATAATGTTAATAAGAAGTTAGGGGATTTTCTTAACTTGCTTATGTTATGATAAGCCGGTAGCGCTTATGTTATGTATGATAGCCGGTTGTGCTAGGTTACGTATTATTATTATTATTACGGGGTAAACCCCGGGTTACTACTTATGTCATGGATTTGCTACCCATGATGCGAGTGCGACATTTGTACTCATGCGGGTCCACAGGATCCATGCGGGTGAAATAGTCCCATGCGGGTGAAATAGTCTCATGCGAGGCGGATGACCTCATGCGGGTCCACAGGACCTATGCGGGTGAAATAGTCCCAGGAGTAGGATTGCTTAATGATACTACGGGCGAGGGACCCTGTTTTGATCATGAGCCTCCTATTTTTATGCAGTAAAGTTTATACTTGTTACTCTCATTGTTAGTAAGGCACAGTGCAATGTAATTTGATTTTCATCCATGACTCCAGCTTATTTTAGACTTATGATATTATTACAGTATTTTCCAGTTTTACATACTTGGTACATATTGTGTACTGACCCCCTTCCTCGGGGACTGCGTTCATGCCGCAGGTAGGGGTAAGCAGGTGGTGGATCCTCATTCTTAGGATCTTTGCTCAGGTGTCAGAAGCTCCATTTCTCCGGAGGCTTGACTTTTAGTGCAGTTCTCACGATGTTATAGATATTATGTACATTCGGGGTATGGCGGGGCCACTGTCCGTCATAGTGGTTACACATTCTTAGAGGTCTGTAGTCCTGCTATAAATTAGGTTGTTAAGGATGTAACTGTTCAGTTTTTGTTATATTTATGTTTACGGAAAGGTAGCCATTTTGGGTTAGCATGTTTCATATTCTATATGGTTTCTTGTTTGTGAGTTTATTTCCGCTGGTTATCTCTGATGTTGTATCACAAGGGTGCCCGGGGTAAGACACCAGTCACGGGTCCGAGGTCGGGTCGTGACATCTATATCCGCAAATTCACTCGTAATAACTCTGTCTCCGTTGATTTTGACCCTTATGGTTTCACTGTGAAGGATCTTCATACGGGGACACCTCTTACGAGATGCAATAGCACGGAGGATCTCTATCCATTCACTCCCACCTCCGCTGCCAGATCTAGCTCTCCCGTCTCTCTAGTGACCATTTCTTCTTCCACATGGCATAATAGACTTGGTCATCCAGGAACCCTAGTTTTTAATTTTCTTAGAGACAATAATTTCATTACTTGTAATGGAAAGCTTGCTCAAAACTGTATTTCTTGTTCTTTAGGCAAACATACTCGTCTTCCGTTTAAATCATCCACTAGTGTTACTTTTGCACCCTTTGATATTATGCATGCCGATTTATGGACATCACCTGTTGCTAGTTCTCTCGGTCATAAATACTATCTTATCCTACTAGATGACTTTTCTCACTTTGTTTGGTTGTATCCTCTCAAATTTAAATCGGAAGTGTTTGTAAAATTTCTTGAGTTTCAAACATTCATTCAAACACAATTTGAAAAAAGTATAATTTTTTTTTGTGATAATGGTCGTGAATTCAACAACTCTATGTTTCACCGTTTTTGTACTAATAATGACATGGTTTTTCGCTTCTCCTGCCCCCACACCTTCTCACAAAATGATAAAGCTGAAAGAATCATCCGCACCATTAACAGTCTGATTCACACTTTTTTGATTCATGTCTCCCTACCTCTATCTTTCTGGATCTATGCTGCTAAAATGTCAGAATACGTTCTAAATATTCTCCCAACTAGCACAATGAGTGCAAGCAACAATAGGATCATCTGAACATAGTGCATGCAACAACGAGATTTTATCTGAACAAATATGTTTTGTGAATGTTTTGTCTCTTACTACTTTGACATGTAATTTGTTTTCTGGAATTGTTGATTTCAATATTACCGTGGAATATATATCAAAGTCAATGATCTCTCTCCTTTGGTTGCTCCTAAGTATCTGCCTTGTTTTTGCTGATTACGGCTTCAATTATTTATTTGTCTTCTTGTCAGATGCCAGGTTTTGGGTTAAAGCAGGTTTGAAAAGGCTAACTATATGATTTTAAAACATTTCTACTCTTTTCAAATTAGAGTTTGAACCTCGACAAACTCACTTCACATTTGAGTGTCATACGATATTGAAATCTGTAAGATGATATTAATTTTTCTTACGTAGTCTTTTATTAATATCAAGGTATATATAGAATACAATGTTTATCTCTTATACAATATGAATCATAAGTCTATACAAAAGAGGAATCATAGTTTTACCATAATTATATTTACACAATATATGGAAATATTCTAATTATGGGTAGGGAATATATTGTTTCATATATTTACACGTTTACACATCCCATCAGTCGGAGCGGGAGGAGGCCGGACACTGAGACTGGATCTAAAGTCAAGAAACAACTCTCTGGGAAGTCCTTTGGTAAATATGTCTGCATACTGATAGGATGATGGAACATGTAACACTCTGACATGGCCTAAAACAACTTTCTCACGAACAAAGTGTAGGTCTATCTCAATGTACTTGATTCGTTGATGCTGAACCGGATTATGAGACAAATAAATGGCAGAGATGTTATCACAGTACACAATAGATGCCTGACGCAAAGAACATTGAAGTTCTAACAGTAAATTTCTGAGCCAACAAATCTCAGCTACTGCATTTGCAATGCCTCTGTACTCAGCCTCGGCACTGGATCTAAATAGGGTAGCATGTCTCTTGGCAGACCAAGAAATCAAATTATCCCCTAAGAAAATACAAAATCCTGAGGTGGAGCGTCGCGTGTCCGGACACCCTGCCCAATCTGCATCCGTATATGAGAGCAACATGTTTGGTGCAGAGGGGTATAGGTGCAAACCATAATCATGAGTGCCCTTAATGTATCGAATGCTACGCTTAAGAGCAGTGAAGTGAGACTCCCTGGGGGCATGCATGAATAAGCATACCTGCTGAACAACATAAGTAATGTCTGGCCTGATAAATGTGAGATACTGAAGTGCACCTGCAAGACTCCTATACAGAGTAAGATCGGAGACTGGAGCATCATCCATAACACTGAGCTTAGATTTTGAATCGACTGGAGTAGGCATAACTTTGCAATTCACCATCTTAGCCCCATACACTATCTCCTTTGCATACTTATGCTGACATAAGAACATGTGATTGGCAGATCTGGTCACTGATATCCCCAAAAAATAACTCAGCTTTTCCAAATCAGTCATTGCAAATTCGGACTTAAGCAAGACAATAATCTACTTTTTCAATCTATCTGAGGAGGCAGTCAGAACAATATCATCCACGTATAGTAATAAGTAAGCAGTGCTACTACCTCGATGAAAAATGAAGAGTGATGTATCACTCTTGCTGCCTACAAACCCAATCTGCAAGATATACATACCACGCACGGGAGCCTGTTTCAGGCCATATAGTGACTTACAGAGACGACACACATAGTGAGGAACTGCTGGATGGGTGAACCCATGCGGCTGATGCATGTACACTGTTTCTCTCAGGTCCCCATGTAAGAATGTATTCTTCACATCAAGTTGATGGATCGGCCAGTGTTTGCCTATGACAATGCTCAAAACTGTGCGAATGGTAGCCGGTTTGACAACCGGGCTGAAGGTCTCTCCACAAACAATGCCTCCTGCTGATTTGTGCCATTAGCCACAAGACGGGCCTTATACCTCTCAAGATCCCCATTGTCTCTGAACTTGTGACGAAAAAGCCACATACAACGAATTACATTCACCCCCTCAGGTCTAGGTACTAGATCCCACATGTGTTGTTTAGTCAAAGCATTGAATTCCTCATACATAGCTGCATTCCAATTAGGGTTTTGTTTGATCAATTTTGGGTTATTTGGAAGTGGAGAGATGGTTTGGGCAGACAAGTTGAAATGGACTTTGGGTTTGAAGATTCTATGCTTTGAACGAGTTTCCATTGGATGAGTAGGGACAGTGGGCGACTGAGTGGGGTTTGAGACTGGGGGTAAAGTCGGACAAGGAGAGGGTGGGAGAAGCGCCAAAGCGCCATGGCCGGAGCATGGCCGCGGCTGGGCACCTGATCTTCTCTGGACATTTGGCGTCGCAACTCCTCTTAGCAGGGCCGCGGTGCCTCAATGCAGGACCGCGGCGCTGAGGACGGGACAGAAGAAGCGAGTTGTTTGAGGAGGATGGGAGAGATGGCAGGCTCGTCAAGGAATGATTAATCCGGTTTTTGAAATTTTTGAAGATTCGAAAACAGGAGTGTGGTCTCATCGAATGTGACGTGACGAGAGATGTGGATTTAACGAGTCGACAAGTCATACATATATAGCCCATATGGTTCGACGGGAATCCTAAGAAGACACATGGAGTGGACCTAGGAGCGAGCTTGTGAGGGTCGGTAGAGCTAAGGTTGGGATAACACAGACAACCGAAAATCTGTAGATGATCATAGAAGGGGACTCTATGGTAGAAGATTTCGGTAGGGGTCATATTGTGAAGAGTGCTAGTAGGGAGAATATTTAGAACGTATTCTGACATTTTAGCAGCATAGACCCAGAATGATGGAGGGAGGGAGGCATGAATCAATAGGGTGTGAATCATGTTGTTAATGGTGCGTATGATTCTTTTAGCTTTACCGTTTTGTGGTGAGGTGCGAGGGCAGGAGAAACGAAAAATCATGTCATTATTGGTACAAAAATGGTGTAACATAGAGTTATTGAATTCACGACCATTATCGCACTGAAATGATTTTATGTCTTTTTCAAATTGTGTTTGAATGAACTTGCGAAACTCAAGAAATTTGGCAAACACTTCCGATTTAAATTTAAGAGGGTATAACCAAACATAGTGTGAAAAATCATCAAGCAACACAAGATAATATTTATGACCGAGAGAACTAGAGATATGAAACGTCCATAAATCGGCATGTATAATATCAAAGGGAGCAAATGTAACACTAGTAGATGATTTAAACGGAAGACAAATATGTTTGCCTAAAGAACAAGAAACAAAATTTTGGACAAGCTTCTCATTACAAGTAATGAAATTGTTGTCTCTAAGAAAATTAAAGACTGGGACTCCTGGATGACCAAACCTATTGTGCCATGTTGAAGAAGAAATAGCCGCTAGAGTGACGGGAGAGCAAGATATGGCAGCGGGGGTGGAGGTGAATGGATAAAGATCCCCCGTGTTATTGCATCTCGTAAGAGGTGTCCCCGTATGAAGATCTTTCACAATAAAACCAAAAGGTTCAAAGTCCACAGAGACAGAATTACTACGAGTAAATTGGCGGACAAATATGAGGTTCTTAATCATGTGTGAGACATATATGGTGTTTTTGAGGGAGAATGGTGGATGAGGAGGTTTTGTGTATGAGGTACCATAACCTTTAACTGGAATGCGTTGTCCACTACCAACTGTAACATATTGAGGATGCTTTAAACTAAACAGTTTAGGAATAGTACCTGCAGATTAGGTAACGTGAGATGTGACGCATGAGTCCATGTACCAAGTATTGTCAGGCTGTTGCATAGAGAGGGTGCTGAACGCCTGACCCAACTCGGTGGGTGTCATGCCGGAGGAGAGCCATCCTGAGAGATACTACCATATATCCACTGTTTGATGCCAACATCTAAACGACGCCAAGTAGAATCATCAACCTCCTGAGGGCGCAGAATTTTGTCATCAATATGATCAAACACATTATAGAGACATGCATGATTGCGAAACAGTTCAACCCAGGGAGTATACTGACTGTTTTCTTGATCAAGAAAGATAGTGATATGGTTCTTGATGTTGGAAACAGTTAGGGCGGGATGAAAAGAGGGTATGACTTGGTGGTGGGATTTGTGAAGGAAGATGCGTCAAGGACAGCGGAAGAATCATGAGTATCCATTTAGAGAATAGAGGAATGGAGAAGAAAAACCAAGAATTTGGGTAGAGAGAGGAGCGCCGAGAGAGATCTTGGGGGCTGCTTGGTAGAAAAATTCTAAGGTTTTTCTTTCTAGGCTCTTGATACCATATAAGATGATATTAATCTCTCTTGGGAGTCTTTCATTAATATCAAAGTATATATAGAGTACAATGTTCATCCCTTATATAATAGGAATCCTAAGCCTATACAAAAGAGGAATCATAGTCTTACCATAATTATATTTACACAATATATGAAAATATTTTAATTATGGATAGGAAATATATTATTTCCTATATTTACACGTTTACAAAATCATTGACATCTGTCCTCGTGTTTTAACCAGAATAAGTTTTTACTCTTGAGGCGTACCTGGTGAAGTAAAAAATGTGTTTCTTTTCCTTCAAAGTGTGTTCTTTACAAGGTTCTCCTGTACAACTTTAATCTTATGAGTCCAAGTACTCTAGTGCTTTCCCTGTGCCACTATATTTTGGAAAACATATGTATGCTAGAAAATTATTAATGCTTCCTTTGGAGAATTGTGTTATTTCCTTTCTCTTTCCCTGGAATAAGTTGAGAATTTAGAACACAACATTAATGAGTTCATTTCAGTATTTGTCATTTTTCTTTTGCCTTTATCCTGCCCCCATCTTCTCATCTTATAGAGTTCTATGTTAATTACTTTCTTTTTCATGTAGCAATTGTTTGATTAAACTAGGGTGGCGGTGGCGGTTGATCCGATCCGTCAGGCCCGACCAAACACGATCCCGCTTATAAAAAAAAAGCGGGGCGGGGCTTGAACCGGCGGGACAGGTATGGTCCCGCCCGACCCGCCAGGCCCCGATCCCGCCAAACCACTTGATCCCGATTCGACCGCTGCGAGAAAATAGCGGTTGTCAACGGCCATTTTATTTTGGCCGTTGACAACGGCCATTTTAGGCCTCCCCTCCCAACCCCACTGCCCTTTATATTTATTTTTAACCCCTAAGTTATTATATTTACACTTTAACCCAATTTTTCAACTATAAATACCTCATTCCTCTTCTTATTATTTTCACAAATCTTTCTACTCTCTAATCTCTCAATCAATTATCAATCAATCTCTATACAACATTGTCTACATATTCAATCTATTTATTAATTTGAGAATTGGGAGTGAAGTTGGCAACTAGCTTGAGGATTATCTATCGAGCAAAGTTTCAATTTTTAACCTCTCGATTACCACGTCGACTCTACGTCGGCGTTTGGTGTCGTTCTCTCATTAAATTATTATTTTGTCTTTATTTCATTTAGCACATTTAATTTCATTATCTTTAACTATTTATTAGCATAATTAAAATGAAAGGACTAAGAGGCATGTTAGGTAAGGGTAAGGGTCAGGCTTCTTCTAGTAGGGGTGGTAACAAGGGCAAGGTTCTTCTAGTATTCTGCTCCAAATATTCCTAGACAAGATGATTTTATAGATCCCGAAATGTTTCTGAAATACCATATGATCTTGACACAAATGATTATCCTGAAATTGAAGAAGATTTTAATTTAGATGACACTCTAGTTGATGATACACCTACTAATGAAGATGATGATACACCCACTAGTGAAATGCCTCCTATCCCCCCTACTATGAGACGAGGTCCTAAAGCGACCATTAAAATCGGTTGTATGAAAATATTTTGTGAGGACGTGCGAATCAAGTAGCAGTATGTAAAACTTGTAAAAATGTTTATTCTTTTAAAGCTGGACAAGGTCATGGTGGGGACGGGGTTTAGGAAGACACCTATTGCAAAACACAAAGCCTTGCATGCTCAATACATGATTGAAAAAGAAGGTGAGAAGACGTCCTCTCAATCGAGACAAGGTTCACATACTCTTGTCTGGAGAAAGTCTGGTCAAATTAACCCTATGACGGGAGTTGTAGGCCCTAAATACGATAAACATAAAGATAGGGAAGCACTAGCAAAATTAGTTCTTTGTGGAGGGTTTGCCTTTTCATTTCTGAATCTCTGGTTTTTTTCATTATATTAGAGATATGTATAATCCGCTTATAAAGGTTTTCCTAGATCAAGTTAAAAGAGATGTATTTAAATTTGCACATGAATATCAACGATTTACGTTATGCATTATATCATTTAAATTGCAAAGTCGCTTTAACTTCGATATAGGTCGTAGTACTAACGACCATGATTATTTAACTGACTTTGTCATTGGATAAATTATAAATGGTCTATGCAAAAACGTATTTTAGCATATAGATATATAGATAGTAGGCACACTGGTGAGTTTATTTCAGAAAATATTTATTCAGTCTGTGATTATTACGGAATAACCGATAAAGTTATGAGTATTACATTAGATAATGCATCTTCTAACAATTCTGCTATTAGTATTTTAAGAGATGTTTTAACTCCGTCTTTTCCAAAACATTTTCATATCAAATATGTGTGCCATATTTATAACTTAGTTGTAAAGGATGGTCTTTCACTTTTTCAAGATATTCTTGAAAAAATACAATTTGCTATACACTTTATTTTTAAAAATAATAGAATTCAACAGAGAAACAAATATAAAAAAACTTGCCACGATTGTGGACTATCTTACAGAAAAATTTCCGAAGAAGTACCAACTAGGTGGAATTCTTTATATGACCAACTAGTTGTTGCTTATGACTATAGAAAATCTATTACTTTATTTTTTAACGCCCATAATCAAAATCCAAATGATATGATTGTGGATACTGATTGGGAAAAATTAGAGAACTTATTGTATTTTTAGAAAATTTTCAACGAGCAACAAAAGAATTTTCTACTTTATATTATCCTACTATTTCAACTATGTTGTTTTATATAGCTATAATATTTTTATTTCTTAAAGAATATATGGAAAAACACCTTATCTATGACTATTAAAAAATGTTTATGAAATTAAAGAAATATTTTATTCCTATTCCCCCTATTTATATTATTGGTGCTGTATTAAACCCGACTATTAAAGTAGAGGGTTGTAAAAGTCTTATTCAAAATATTTATACCTGTATGGACGTACTACCACCTCCAACTAACAAAAATTTAAATGTTGAACCACCTATTGAACTAACGCTAGAAGAAGTGTTGAATAGCGTAGAAGATGAATGCAAAAAAGTATATCGGCATTACCAGCAAGAAAGTGCTAGTAACCAACCGACTTTTGTACCATCTTCTTCTTCAACACAACCTAAAAAAGACAAGCGGTTTACGTGGCTAGGCCTAGTATTAATTCTATTGAAAGCCTCAGAAATAGAATGTGCGGTGGTAGCAGTGCTAACCAAATTAGTGAGTTCGATGTTTTTGTTTTGCAGGGTAATTTACCTTACCAAGCAGTTATCAATGAAGAAGGAAAGGAAGACTTGCTGAAATATTGGAGCCAGAATGAGAAGACATTTCCGACACTTTCAATGATGGCCCGAGATATTTTGAACATTCAAGCGTCATCAATCGCTTCTGAAAGCGCTTTTTCTGCAGGCAGATTTCAAATAGGAAACATGTACACTCATTAGCGAGACGGCTTGGAGATGGCGGTACTATTCAGAGATTGGATACGAGCGGAGGCGAAGGAGGTCGATCGACAGATTAACGAAGAAGATGGCGACAACTACAACGACATTTTATCTCAAGGCATGAGTAGCGGCGTGGAACAATTTGATCAAGATATACCAATTCCAACCGAAGAACCACAAGAAATTATAAAGAAATTAGAAAAAATATTTTCAAATTGGTAATTTATTTCATTGCAATTTTTAAATTTTTCTATGTCTTTCACTCTTTTGCAATTTTTTTCAACAACAGTACACTACAATGCAATTTTGAATCTTGTATATTTGATATTTCAATGAAATTAATAATATAAGAGACACAACGACCTTGGGATGTTTTTACACTATTCTTGTCTTTGTTTAATTATTTAGTTTATAACTTTATACTTTATAGTTTATACTTTATACTTTATAAATATATTATATATATGAGTATAATACTATAATACTATAATTATAAATTATAATACTATAAGTCTATAATATTATAGTATATGTATATGACATTATGACTATATGACAAGTATATGTTAATTTACTTTGTTAGTACTTAGTAATTTAGTATTTTTAATTTAGTGAAAAAATAAAAAAAAAAAAAAAACACACAAAACCCGCCACCGTCCGTCGACCGTCAGGCCCGATCAGGCCCCGACCCAGCGGGGCCGGGCCGGGGCGACACGCAGTATGGTCCGCCGATCCGACCCCTCCAGCCCGCCTCGACCCGCCCATTTTCCCGCCCCGACCCGTCCGCTCGCCAAACCCGATCCGGTGGGCGGCCCGACCGACCATCGCCACTCGGATTAAACTATAATTTTAATTAAAACTACCCTTGTACAGAGGGAAATATTGTCAAGCTGAGTCTAACTTTAAGGAGCCTTGCCCAAAAAATGATCGAGAAGCATATAGAAAGATCCATAAGGAGAGGAAATGAAGTACAAGTCGTTCCGATGATAACTTTGTTCGAAAAACACACAGAAAGAACCTCCATGTTGAGAAAAGAATGGAGAGAAGTCCTCGTTCCTCATAAGCTAGTAGAGATAAGTGTGTCGTCACTCTGACAGTCTAGTGCATCGCGACGGTTTTCCTAGTAGCTCTGATAGGCGTAGGAGAGAAAGTCATCAGCACCATACTTAGGACTCAAGAAAGCGCCATGAATGTGATTCTACTTTGGATCACTATCAAGTTTCTGATCGTAAACATGGAGTTGATTGTCATGTAAGAGGCTCTCATCAGAAACATCACCCAAGTTCTTCACTAGGACCTAGTTCACATGTGCATCAAAAAGCACAATCCAAGGAGAGAGGTTTTGTGCATGATACGAAGCACTCCAGGCACGATGCAAGACACTTGTTATAACTTGTTGCGATTTTTCTATATGCTACGCAAGTGAACGTATCACACTGTAGTAATAATCTCGGTAAGATCGAGTATCGTTCACAGAGACTGAATTATCAATTACCGATTAATGAGTGTTTGTTTCTTAAACTAAGAACTACAATTAAGAAATAAGCAAGAATAAACTACAGATGATAATACTAGGAGTTTGACCAGTTATGAAGGAAATTATGGCTTTTAATCTCCTCAATTATCCACTCAATCACTTGTTAATGCAAGACTAATGATTCTTCTCCTTATTAAGATAGCAGGTTAACGAAGATGTTCTATATTCCGGTTAGGACATATAAAAATTCAACCTAAGTGAAAACTTTCTATATTTCTATGATAAATTCTACTACATAGGAGGATCAAGATCAATAACCTAAATATTACACAGGTAATCGTGATACTGTCGTTCAAGATTAAACCTATGTCTAAACAACTATAGCATATTCAAATCTCCCTTTTCAGGTCTCGATTTAAAATCATATAAGTTATGAGAATTAATGACCAGTTAATTATCATACAATCATCACAAGTTGAATAGATCTTAATAGATGAAGATGAAATCACTAATAATGCATTAATTTATGAACGAGTTTCAAGTGATTCGACGAAAAACCCTAATAAAAGTGATTAGCTCATAGACATGCTAAGAACTAATTCAATATCCAACATGAACTGAATTAAAGTAAAGAAAAGAAAAAGAACTTGAATAATAGATGTCTCTAACTGTGTTCTCTACCTCCGTTCCTTGCCTCCAAAGTATGATACTGATCAGAATAATCCCTAAAATCTGTTTCCCAGGGTTTTATACTGAGAAAACCCCGTTTTGGACCTTTTTACCCTTGTTAAAATTTGGAAGTTCTCGGTAACTGACATCGTCGGTGCCGCGGCCCTTCAGCCAGGCGTCGCGGTACCTCAACCTTTAATGTCCACTGCCATATAGGCGCCGCGGTGCTTGACTCGATAAATTTTCTGCTCAGCTACTGCCTCATATGTGCCTCGACGCCTGTCTCCAGCGCCACGACTCTATAGCGCCGCGGCTCAACATTCTATGTGCCGCTGCCCTTCATCATTTTCTGGCGGCATTGTGTCTGAATTGCTTTCTGAGCTTCCCGGGTCTTCCTTGATTGATTGTTTGGGATCTGATGTGCACTTTTATCCTCCAAATCAGTCTATTTCCTCTTAAATTCGTCCTACCATGTCCGAATCGCTTAAGACCTGAAAACACAAAACAATACGCATAATATTGTACAAAACATTGAAAAGATACATAAAAGACACTCTAAAACAGACTCTAAAACAGTACTAAAACTGGACTTAATAAATACCCCCAAACTTGAACTTTACTCGTCCTCGAGTAAAGAACTCTAGACACTCTAAAGACAAAAAGACTTACACATACACAAAGACTGAATCAAGTTAGCCACAATATATCTGCCTCGAAGATCATGAATACATGCAATATAATTTCCAGAAACATTCTAGCCACTAATTTGCTATCTATAATTTCAAGTCAGCTAATCAGTAATCTTGCTTAAGTATATTAAGGCATATGATCACTCAACCATGACTACTAACTCAAACATGTATTCAATATTAGTTTATTCACAAATGAATCTTTTCCAACAGTCCATCAGACCAAAATTCTATAGGCTTGCTAACTTGCTATTCTCCCTAATGTAGACATATATGCTTAAAAATCATTAGGACTTTTATGAGTTGTATTTTTAGGCTTAGGTAAGGGGCAGATAAAATCATAAGCATAAGAACCAACCAAATCACACTTGATTTTCCATTATAATTCACCACAATCCCCAATTTTTTTTTCTTTTTTCTAGATTGAGACAATTTACACTTCAAGTTACACTTCCCCAAACTTATCTTTTGATGTATATACGAGGGGAGTGTATTTTATTTCTTTTCACTATTTCATTCATATATATATATTCGAACTACAACACTCCCCCAAACTTGTTTTTCAATGTATGAACAAGGGGTGTGTAGTTTATTTTTAGATGATTATTCTCTCAATCTTTTTGTTCTTCTATTGATAGCACCAATATCCAATACCAATTACAACAACTCAATCCCCACTAATATACTTCTACACTTGTGGTAATTCAAGAGAATGAAATAATAGTAAAAAGTTTCAAGTAGGCTCAAGGATAGGTATTAATCAATAAAGAAAGATTCATTAAGGCTCAAAAGGGGTAGTTAGGGATTAATGTAATCAAGGGTGGCTTGAAAGGCTCAAACGTTCAATAGATGACCTAAATCATTTTTCTAAGCATGCATTATCTAGAATTTCATCTCAAGTAGCAAGCAAGCAAGTTCTAGAATTTTCCACCATCTTTCCTCAAACCAAAATTCACTCATACATAAATCGAGTAATTGGGTACAAGAGAGTCAACAGTCATGAACCAATTTTTATTATTATTAATAATCACAAGCAAACTCATAGACTATCCAACTTAAGCACACAGATTTATGCATTTTGTGACTATCAATTTCATCCAATTTTATCACAAGCGTTCACTCAATCTCATTAGCTATTGTTTTAACTTGATCCAATGACACAATACACTCAAACAAGACACGCACAATAAACAAGCAACTAAACCTAAACAATATAAAACGTACTAACTCAAAACAACAACAACAACAATTGACACAAAACAATAAGATTCCCCCCAAACTTATTCAACACATTGTCCCCAATGTGAAAAAGTAAAGCAAAAGAATGAAGACTTACAAGACCTAATAGTGATTCAGTATGGTGGTGGCGACGACTCTTTTTAACTCAAAAATTGGTTCAACCACTCTGTCTCCCAGGCGTCGCGACCCTTTATCTAGGCGCCGCAGCGCCTCACCGTTGAAAAATCATTTTTGCACACTGCCTCTCAGGCGTCGCGGCCCTTCTCTCTGGAAAGAAAAATTCTTTAACTTTCAGCATTTCGATCCATTTTCCCTCGGAGTTGGTGTCATTTCACCTGCCATAAAAAAACATACCCCAAGAAGCACAAGACCGTGAGACTGTTCAAAACTAAAATAAAACAAAATAAAATAAAATAACATAATTAAATTGTTGAGACTGTTCAAGAAGCACAAAACCGTGAGACTGTTCATTTACTAGTTCATTAACTTTACCATCATGTTCTTCCCATTATTTTAATGTTACCCCAAGAGCATCAGTACTCTTGAAGCTTTTCTCAGAGACAGATGTTTCAACTACACCAATGGCAAAACATTTATCACTTGCTAGTTGCTCTGTTGTTGCCCTGAAGACTTTGAAGATTACTTCTTCATCCTGAACTCGGAGTTTTAATTCTCCTTTCTCCACATCAATAAGTGATCTCTCTGTGGCTAAGAAAGGTCGTCCAAGGGCAATGGGCACTTCAACATCCTCTTCTATGTCAAGAATGATGAAATCAGTTGGAAAGATGAATTTACCCACTTTAACTAGCATATCTTATATTATACCATTTGGATGCGCCAAAGAACGGTCTGCCAGCTGCAAAGTCACTGTTGTAGGCTTAGCTTCGCCTACTCCAAGCCTACAAAACACATAGAGGGGCATCAGATTTATGTTGGCCCCCAAATTACACAAGGCCCGATTGCATTTAACATTCCCTATAGTTCAGGGTATAGTGAAACTCCCTGGATCTCTCGATTTCTGGGGAAGTTTCTTTTGTAAAATTGCATTGCACTCCTCTGTCAATGCCACCATCTCATACTTTGTTAGCTTCCTCTTTTTAAAGAGGATATTCTTTATGAACTTGACATAAGTAGGCATATACTCCAAGGCTTCAACAAACGGGATGTTTATATGCAAATTCTTGAACACCTCCAAAAACTTAGAAAATTGTTTGTCAAGAGAATTTTTTTCTAAGTCTCTGGGGATATGGAATTTTTTTCTTGATATTCCCTTACAACTGTTGGTGGTGCCTTCTCTGTAATATGGTGATTTTCAGTAATCCCCTCTTTATCTGAACCACATGTCTTCCCCAACTCATCCTCCTTCTCAACATGTGATTGGGTTGCAGCCTGCTCCATTTGTTTACCACTCTTCAAGGTGATGGCTTGACACTGTTTTTTCGGATTCACAACAGTGTTGCTAGGCAGATTTTCTTGAGGTCTGTTATTCAACATGTTCACCAGTTGTCCCACTTGTGTCTCCAAATTCCTGATATATGATCTAGAATCTGTTATGAACTGGGTTTGAGAATTTGTAAGGGTCAACAAAGCTGCTTGCAAATCATTGGGGTCTGCTTGTTGAACATGTGGTATATGCTGCTGAGAGGACTACGTTTGACTCATGTGTTGTTGTTGATTGCCCTACTGATACTGCTCTTAGAACTGTGGCTGCTGGTTCTGGTTGTTTCTCTATAAAAAAATTGGGTGATTCCTCCACTCCGGATTATATGTGTTAGAGAAAAGATTGTTGTAGGGCCTCTGAAAACTTCCAACTGCCTGAACATGTGCTTGCTCCATATGTATATTATTGGGATCTGTGGTTGTGCACCTATCAAAAGTATGTGGACCTCCGCAAATCTCACAAACCATTGACATCTAAACCGCATTTACTGACATAATATTCTATTGTAATTGCTTCATCAGGGAAGCAACTTGAGTGGTTAGTGCAGTGATAACATCTAATTCATGGACCCCAACCACTTTCCTGTTGTTCGTTGATCTCTCATTTGACCACTGATGGTTGTTTCTAATAGCTCATGTGCTTCATTGGCACTCTTGCTCATGAAAGTCCCCCCTGCAGCAGTATCAATAATGATACGAGTAGTACCACACAACCCATTGTAAAAATTATGGACCAACATCCATTTCTCAAGCCCATGGTGCAGACACTTTCTCCGCAGATCCTTAAACCTCTCCCATGCATCATATAACGACTCTCCATCAAGTTGGTAAAAATTATTTAATTCTCATCTAACCTTTGTTGCCTTTGACGGAGGGAAAAATTTAGCAAGAAACTTCCGAGCTAAGTCTTGCCACGTGGTAATAGAATTTATCAAAAGAGAGTTCAACCAACTTTTGGCTCGATCCCTGAGGGAGAATGGAAAAATCCTCAATCTAATAGCGTCATCAGTCACACCATTGTATTTGATTGTCGCACATAGTTCCAGGAAGTTCGCTAGATGCATGTGTGGGTCTTCTGACGGTAAACCCCCAAACTGAACTGAACCTTGAACCATGTGCAAGATAACTGGCTTTATTTCGAAATAAATGGATTCCATATCTGGTAGCCTGATGCACGTCTATACACCTGTAATTGTTGGCAATACATATTCCCTTAAGCTCCTCTCTGCAAGATGCTAGACTTGTCTCATGGTTGTCGGTACCTATTTATTCAACCCGTTCTGATTCTGTTGATCTGCCATTGATACTAAATCAGCAATTCGTTTATTCTTACTGTTATGCTTGCAAGCCTTTTCAATCTCCGAATTTAGAGGGACAAATGTGTATGTTCCTCTTCTGCTTCGCATAAACAAAACACCCTGAAATTGATAAAAAACAAGACAAACAGATCAAGACAAAATGTGTTTCGAAAAGAAAATAAAACAAATAAAAATAAAACCAAATTAGAAATAAGGTTGGTTATTTCGATATTGATAAGACTTCAGTCCCGACAACGGCGCCAAAAACTTGTTGCGGTTTTTCTATATACTTACGCAAGTGAACGTATCACAATGTAGTAATAATCTCGGTAAGACCGAGTACGTCCACAGAGACTGAATTATCAATTACCGATTAACGAATCTTTAGTTTTTATTTTGCAAACTTTAATGAGTGTTTGTTTCTTAAACTAAGAACTACAACTAAGAAATAAGCAAGAATAAACTACAGATGATAATACTAGGAGTTTAACAAGTTATGAAGAGAATTAGGGCTTCCAATCTCCTCAACTATCCACTCAATCACTTGTTAATGCAAGACTAATGATTCTTCTCCTTATTAAGATAGCAGGTTAACGAAGATATTCTATATTCGGTTAGGACATATAAAAATTCAACCTAAGTGGGAACTTTCTATATTTCTATGATAAATTCTACCACATAGGAGGATTACGATCAATAACCTAAATACTACACAGGTAATCGTGATACTGTCGTTCAAGATTAAACTTACGTCTAAACAACTATAGCATATTCAATCTACCTTTTCAGATCTTAATTTGAAATCGTATAAGTTATGAGAATTAATGACCAGTTAATTATCATATAATTATCACAAGTTGAATAGTTCTTAATAGACGAAGAAGAAATCACTAATAATGCATTAATTTATGAACGATATTCAAGTGATTCGACGAAAACTCCTAATAAAAGTGATTAGCTCATAGACATGCTAAGAACTAATTCAATATCCAACATGAACTGAATTAAACTGAAGAAAAGAAAAAGAACTTGAATAATAGACGTCTCTAATTGTGTTCTCTGCTTCCGTTCCTTGCCTCCAAAGTATGATATTGATCAGAATAATCCCTAAAATTTGTTTCCAAGGGTTTTATACTAAGAAAATCCCGTTTTGGACCCTTTTACCCTTGTTAAAATTCGGAAGTTCTCGATAACTGACGTCGTCGGCGCCGCGACCCTTCATCCAAGCGCTGCGGCGCCTCAACCTTCGATGTCCACTGCCACACAAGTACCACGGCGCTGCTTCTGGGAGCCGCGACGCTTGACTCGGTAAATTTTCTGCTCAACTACTGCCTCATATGCGCATCGACGCCTGTCTCCAGCGCCGCAACTCTATAGCGCCGCGGTTCAACCTTCTATGCACCGCGACCCTTCATCATTTTCTGGCGGCATTTCGTCTGAATTACTTTCTGAGCTTCCCGGGTCTTCCTTGATTGATTGTTTGGGATTCGATGTGCACTTTTAGCCTCCAAATCAGTCTATTTCCTCTTAAATTCGCCCTACCATGTCTGAATCGCTTAAGACCTGAAAACACAAAACAAGACGTATAATATTGTACAAAACATTGAAAAGACACATAAAAGACACCCTAAAATACACTCTAAAACAATACTAAAATGGATATAACAACACGTTACCGATGAGGTACGTGACGACAATAAACGGATGAGCAGCCGCTCTTATGAAGATAGAAAATATGGTTATCACAAGAGAAAAAAAAGTTCATTAAGAGTAATGAACATGACTCATGGGGTAAACTTGTAAATGAAGTTGTTCAGAAATCAGTGTAGGTGATCAACCAGGTTCATGTTTGCCTCTGAATAGGTACCTTGTATTAACTTGGTCTTGTTGTAGCTTTGGTATATGGTCTTTATATCCCTATAGATGATGGAAATATATAGATCCCTACAACATATAAAATACGTACGTATTTCAGGATCTAATTTGCAATATCTGTTGGCTCACTCAATGAGAATTTCTTTACCCATTTCTTCAACTCTTACTTTGTATTGTATATCTAAGTGTAGCATGTTATTCCATCTCTTTAATCTTGTTTGTGAAAATATTTATTTGCAAAGTTTGATTAAATCTCTTGTTATGCTTATGTATTGGATGATTTTTATTTCTAATAAAGTGGGTTAATGTTTCTCTATTTATTTTTCAAGCTTTAATGTCTTTTAATGGTGACAAACATTAATTGTGCCTAAATATTTTTATTTTGCTTGGAAAAGAAGTAAAGGTTAGGAAAAGAGTAAATAGTAATGATTTGAAGCTTTAAACCTCATCTAATAATTTGAGCTAGGAATATAATAGTTAACTTGAGGTTAAATTGCTAAGGCTTGAAAAAACTTATAGTGAAATTCATTGATTTTATTGGAAAACTTTCAGTGAGATTTTAGATATCATTATCTAATGGGAAAAATGTCATATTTATCATCGAACTTTCGAAAAGAGTCATATTTGCCCTTATTTGTCCTGCATGGACGGAAATTCCATGTAGACGCCACGTGGATACCACGTCGGATCTATGTGAATGACACATGGCAGATGGGACCCACATCACCACCCCACTGCTTCTACTCCCCCTTCTCCGTCTGCCGCTGCTTCGGCGAGGAACTATACCGAAGCAGCCAACCACCACCACCACATCGATCACCACCACCCCTCAGTCAAACTCCGACCAATAATATTCTTCATCTCAATGAAGTAATAGTAGCCATGGCTCTATGGCTTGAACATGGTCATCTCAACCCACTATTTCTTCTTTCTCGCTTCATCGCTTCCCATAACATTCATGTACACTTCCTCTCACCTTAGTGCTCAAAACCAAGATCTAAAAAAACGCCTTCAAGGTGCTCAACGAAATGCCACTGACAAATTTACATTTCCGTGACCTCTCAGTACCTACTTCCGACCCAAAAAGTGATAAAGAGGCGTTGTTGGAAAAACTGAGGGAATCTATTTTAAAAAAATGCCATGAACTCTCGAAAAATGTGAAAAGATTAGTCGTTATTCATGACTGTTTGGTGATAACTTACATAGATCATCTTGTTAGTGTACATGATGTATATCTGGTGTATATCATGGTTGTTTCTTCAGTGATGGAGGTAGATAGTGGTGGAGAGTGATTGATGATTATAAAACTGATTCATGGTTGAGGAGGTGGTGGTGGTAAATGAATAAGTGATAAAATGTAAAATTTATATGAACTTTTAAGTGAACATGTTAAAATTATGTACAAGATTCAAATCAAACATGAGTTGATAGTTGATTGTGAAAAAAATACACTTAATAATTTGATAACGGAATAATTCAAAATTAAATTTTTATTAAGTGCAAAAAAAAAAAGTGCCTAATTAGACTATGGTCTATTATTAATCTATACCAAGAAAAAAAGGAGCGGCCTTGTGCTTTTCCATCCCTCCCCTTTGTTATGTATTTCAAAAAATTTAGATGCTCTTTACTCTGATGTTGGCCTACACCTATTTTCGTATTCAACGTATTTAAATTTTGGTATACTTGATTTTTTCTATCTTATGTTCGATTAAATCTCACTTATAACTTCATTAATTAATTAATTATTCAACAGTTAGAGTAGTGATTTTTAGATGGTTCACTCGACAAGGGGATTGTTAATTTGAATTCCCCGGCTACGATGCCAATAATTTATTGGGTTCAATGCACATGTAAATATACGTGATCGATGCAATAAAGTGATAAGTAGAGTATCCGTAAGAATGGATCTTGGGCCTAACTCAACCCAAAAACTAGCTTATAGGGTGAGAATTGTCCAAGTCCATATAAGGAGTTCATGTTCCCATTCCATTACCGATGTGAGACTCTTAACACTCTCCCGCACGTCCAGACCCCGTTAACTGGAGCGTGGATAATATAATTTGGGGCCCCAACATCAGTGAACAAAATATTTGAACGGGTCTGGCTCTGATACCATGTAAGAATGGATCTTGGGCCTAACTCAACCGCAAAAGCTAGCTTATAGGGTGATGATTGTCCAAGTCCATTTAAGGAGTCCATGTTTCCATTCCATTACCGATGTGAGACTCTTAACAGTATCGTTCTCACGAAGACTTGTGGTTAACTATTTACTATATCAAACTATTACGACTTATCTATTCGAGCAACTATCTAAGAATCGATTACTATAAACTAAAACTACTACGAAAGAAAGTGTCAGATCGAAAATCGTTATGACGTCGTTTTACTCCTCCTTCTCCTTATCGAATCTCCTCCTTTCATCAAAACTTTCTTCAAATTTATGTTTTACATGTAGTTATATTGTGAGGAATCAACCTTGGACCAAAAACACCCTTACTAAACCAAAATAAGGTCAGAAATGGATGAAACAAGCTTACCATGATGCATGGCATGTCATGCCAAGAGGCATATTTAAAGAGTGTGATTTTCAATATTTTAGCCCTAGAAGTACCCTACCACGGCACAAGGCACATTAAGGCATGCCACGGTTGACCAAAAACTAGCCCTCCGACTCTTTTGTCTGACTACTCTCGTGCAAACTTGGTTCTAGGCCTCCAAACTTGATCCTGATTAATTTTTTGGACTTCTACTCAAACTTCGAAGCCTCTTTTTCATTCATTTTAGCTCTAATTCACTTCTTTGATCAAGATCATGTCATACAATAAAACACACTTAGTAAGTTCAAAATATCACAATGCACACTATAATAATTAGAAACACAATAGAATGAGGCGATTAACATAAAAATGCATATTTTAGCCGAACGTCACCTAACTGACTTCCCTTTCTTTCCCTGCATTTGTTGCAGTTCGAATTCTAGCTCAGCGAACCTCGTGATTGATGAAGTTCATGTGTGGCGATTTTCAATAGTGAGCCAACCTCTCTAGTTATGTGATGCCTTTGAGTTTCTTTATTTATTACTCCCTTTGTTTCAAAATGTTTGACTTGATTCGGAGTATGAGGGTCAAACTAATTAATGTTTGGTGTGAATTCAGATATAGAATTGTTAATTTTTTTCGAAATAAAATTACATATTTAGAAACTACATAAAAAGTATTATAAGTCACAATAGTTACAATTCAAAATATTTACACGACATTTGAGAAAAATATGGTAAAAATATATATACTTTGACTGTCCAAATAGTAACTAAGATAAATATTTTGAAACGGAGGGAGTAGTTAATTCCATTTCAAACTTTGTTATATATTTCAAAAACTCTTAGATGTTCTTACACTACAACAAATAGCTTTTTAAAGGGCGAGCAAAGTCGTCCTCTTTGGGTAGAAAATCGTCCTCTTAGATCAACGAGGGAGATTTTAAGTCGTCTTTCACTCCGCCGCATTATGTATGTTGTCTTAGATCAATGAGGGAGATTTCTTATGTCGCCGCCTTTGATAAGGATCAAATAGGGCGACAACGTTCGCCTTTTTTAGTGTGGGCCAAATAGGGTGATTTCATCCACCTTATTTGATGTGGTTCAAAAAGGACAACTGCGATCGTCTTTTTTGAGATGGACCAAATAGGGCGATTTTACTTGCCTTATTTGATATGGTTCAAACAGGGCAACTAAACTCGCATTTTTTCTTCAATAACTCTAAAATGGCAATTCCAATTGCCCTGGTAGATATTGCATCAAATCAACTGCCAACTTTGAGGTATCAACTAGGGAAACATGATTCCCTTACTTGATCATATAATCACACTTCTTGTTCCAATACAATGCAATATATCGTCAATTTTTCTTATCTTTTGGATCACCAACAAAAATATTTACAAAAAGATAATATTGATATTAAAACATTGATGTCATTGATAATTCAATTTTTTTACAAAATTATCACAATCTATTCTATTTATGACAACCTCAAAATATGTGGCTTTATCGTAAAAAAAAAAAAGGACAGCCATTGAAAGTTCCAAAAAGGTACATTTTGGAGAAGCTTTCCATTACAATGACTTCCAAGATCAAAGCATCTCAAAAAGGCCCGCAAATGTGGGGTATGCATAGAGTCTAAATATGCAAGTCATCCTCACAAATTTGTTGTCACGACCCGACTCCGGGCCGCGACTGGTGCCCTACCTGGGCACCCTTCTATTCATACAACATAATAAACTGCGGAAGATAAATAACACTTTTTTTAAAAAAAAAACTAAGGCCAAGCCGATAAGGCTGCTGTTATACCCCGTATTTCCAGAGTATGTACGTAAGGGAATACGTACGAAAGTCTTGCCTTAAAGATAAGCCTTGGACGTTTTATTTTGTACACAACTCACTAAAAGAATCGTTTTCCGACGAAACGTTTCCACAGCTTTCGTAGTAAATTCCGCTATGCCATTTCTTATTTTTGCGGATTTTTCCGAGAGCCGAAACATTTTGGACCAACGGGAGGGCGACACTTGGCACCCTCCAATTGGTGGACTTGAATCGTCCATGGGACGAATTGGAATGGGATTGGCACGTTTTTGGTGCCTTTCTCAAAGTCAAGGAGTTGGTAGGATATTTGTGTATAGTTAATCCTCACCCTACACTTGCCTTGCACTTGTCTAAATCTTGGCCATTGGTTGGCCACTTCTTGACCTATAAATACCCCCCTTAAGATGAAGAGTTCTTCATCCACAAAGCTTTCCAAGTCTTGAAAATCCTCTCCTCTCCCTTTGTAGCTCTTTTCGTCCAACACTCCTCCCCCTCCTTGTGAAGGCCTCGGCGAATACCCCTAGCCTAGCCAAAAATCTACCCCTCCCTTGGTAGAAAAGTTACCTTCTTGTATCGTTATAATGCCCAAAATACCTAGCCCAAATACCTTAGTACTTAGTAGAAGTTGTGAAGAACTTCTAAGGTTCTGGAGCATACAACTGAGCAGCAACACCTTGCTCAGTCGCGACTTTTTCTAGGATATCATGGGGCTTACCGAGGTAATAATCCTAAACCTCTTTTGAATTAGAGCATACTTCATCGTTATAGTATAAGAATAAGTATAAATACTTAGAAGTATATCACGAATAGAATTGAAGTGTTAATCACTTAGAAGGGTTTAAAGAAGAATAATCAAAGCTGTACTTACATAGATTGTTTTCACGATGAACTTATATAGCTCACCGGTAGGAAGTGCTGCCCGACTTACCGTAGAATTATGAACCCCACTTAGAATGACCTTGAGTAGTCTTTAATAGATATCGTGACTATTATAGGTGACTCTCTGTGCGACATATTGACTTGGCGGTGGTTTTATTTGAGAAGGTATGTGATTCTTCCTAAAGCATGATATTTTACAATATAACTACGGCAATGTCTTTGACTTAAGCTGAATAATACTTACGGCAATGCCTCACTTAAGCTTTGAATAATACTTACTGGAATGCCTCACGGCTTAAGCTGAATAATAAGAATCAAAACATTTCAAAAGACTATGAATCATATTAATGTAAGAGAACTAATTGGTTTTAAAGCGAAGCTTAAGAGTTATACTAGCTTTATGGGAAGTAAGTATAACCACTTAAGATTTATAAAAGAAACAAGTTTGCCTATGTGTTTATAACGGACTTGTATTGTGAAAGAATAATAAAGATGGTTTGATAAATGGACATGATATGATGCTATGTGTGTTAGTATCTTGTAACGTTGTATAGGTGAGTATCCTTGTTGTGCTTATGTTGTTTAAAGATAAGTTGTTATGTTAGTATACTATCACTCACCTCTTGAGATGATCTGGGGTTAAGCGCCTCCGACGCGGGTAGACTCGGTGATGCAGGACCATGATTCGAGAATACCTCATGCGGGTCGGGGGCCTATGCGGGCTACGAGTTCGTGTTAGTATGCGGGGTTATACCTCATGCGGTGCTGTGTGGCGTGCGGACAATGAGTCGGGGCGATGCCGAGGTAGCTACCCTCGATGCGGGGTTATACCTCATGCGGGCCCGTGAGTGGCCTATGCGGACTCGAGTCGAGTTAGGCTTGCGAGAATGATGATGGGGCGAGTGGCCTGTTTCGATCATTCGCGGCCTAGACAAGACTCATTCTGATTACCTATTGTTGCTCTTGTTTGTGATGTGGCACTATGCGGTTTCCTTGGTTGTTTCATACATATTTGTAATCGTTTTAAAAGATATGTTGCATTTAAGTACTTTCTGATTTCGCATACTTAGTACTGTTGTCTCGACCTCCTTGAGGCTGCGTTCATCTGCATGCGGTAAGGGCAAGCAGTGCTAGATCCGCATTCTTAGGATCTCTACGTTGGTGTCGGGAGCTCCATCTCTTCCGAGGCTCTACTTTTGGTATGATCTCCTGTTGTAGATAGTTTTGTATGATCGAGGGTATGGCGGGCCTGTCCGCCATAGTTGTATATTTCCTTAGAGGTGCAGTAGTCATTTATGCGATTGTCGGATGTAATTGAACTATGATTATATATATATGCGAAAGCGGTGTTTTCTCACATAAAGCGTGTCTTATTTTATAAAGCGTTTCATGTCTTGTTTTATATTTCCGCGATTTCTACGATGTATGACTACTTGGGTGCCGGTGAGGCACGATCCACGGCCGGGCAGGTCGTGACAAAAGTGGTATCGAGCGATTAATCCTCGGAAAGTGTCTACGATCGTATCTAGTAAGTCTTGATTATCGGTGTGTTGTGCACCACCAATAATCGTGAGGCTATAGGATATTTAGGATTGGTTTCCATTCTTCTCATTACGAGATCGTGCTTTAGAGTCAGTATTATAGGTTGGACCCATAACGTATTCCTTTCAGTATGTGATTATGCCTCACGTAAGGCAACCGGGCCTGAAGGGCAAGCGGTGGAGGCGCTAGCAGACACCCAGTCACGAGGGCTCGTGCCCGATCTATACGAGGCAGCAAGTTCTATGACGCCGCCGGCCAGCGAGACCACAGTACCAGCCTCATCCCGCGGCTGGGCGGAGAGTTAGGAAGGCTGAGGAGATGTGACTTTTGGCTAAAGTTGTGGCCGTCGAGAGAGATTGGATGCGCGATTCGGCTCGGCTCGGTCGCACCGTGGTACACCGAGCGAGAGTTTGAGGCTACGAGACTTCTTGAGTTGTAGCCCGCCGGAGTTTTATGGGTCGAGGCCGGAGGATGATCCGCAGGAGTTCATCCGTCAGCTTCAGAGGATTTTGAGAGTGATCAGGGCGTCGGAGACCGAGTCCGTGATCTTTGGTTCACATAGGCTGCGTGATACCGCAGTCGATTGGTTTGATTCATGGGAGTTATCCCGGGGAGAGCACGCGGCCCCAGCTACTTGGGATGAGTTCTCAGAGGCTTTCCTCACTCACTTTTTGCCTCCACAGATGAGGAGGGCGCGGGCTGATAGATTTTTTTCCGAGGCGAGAGGGCCTTGTCAGGGAGTACAATGTCGAGTTTGATTCATTGGCTCGATATGTCCCAGCATTGGTAGCAGATATGGAGGATAGGGTACACCGCTATGTCACCGGGCTAGACGACTATATGGCCGAGTCATGTGCGGGGGTTTCTCTCCAGCCGGGTATGGACATTACCCGCATGCAGGCTCACGCCCTTGGATGCGAGGAGCGCAGAGGTCGACGAGTGGACAGACAGCGGCGAGAAGAAGGCCGGGGACGGGAGGGTCTTCGGTGGTTATCGTGGTGGCGGCCTCGGCCTAGATCTGGGTCGCACCACGGCCGGCTCGAGCACTCTGCACCGTCCTCGACACCCGAGTTTTCGAGGCGCACCGGGGCCCGTGGCTTCGGGCGTCGAGTAGCAGAGAGTG
This sequence comes from Przewalskia tangutica, assembly GCA_029844215.1. Taxonomy (NCBI): domain Eukaryota; kingdom Viridiplantae; phylum Streptophyta; class Magnoliopsida; order Solanales; family Solanaceae; genus Przewalskia; species Przewalskia tangutica. Next base: position 116,957,409 of record CM056718.1, read on the forward strand.
CGGCGATCGGGACCACCCCGATGTGGCCGACGGTAGATCCCATTACGGGAAGTGTGGTACTACTTATGGATCTTGTTACGATTGTGGCGGCGGTCACTTTGCGGACTGTCGGCCGGCGTGGCGGTGGTAGGGCCCGGCCGAGTTCGTGGCCGCCATCATCTCCTACGATTACTCGCCCCGGGCGAGGTGCTCATGGGTCGGCCAGGTCGCGGCAGGTCGTGGCTCGTGTCCCGATTCTAGCGGTCCTCGAACCGCATTTATGCTTTCCGGTAAGCGACAGATCGGAGGCCTCACCGATGTCGCCACGGTACCTTATCGGTTCGGGTTTGATGTTTATGCCTTGATAGATCCGGGTTCTACTACATCTATATATCTCCCTTGTTGCTAGTAGGATAGGGATAGAGCACGAGTCCATAGACCACTTTCGAGGTAGCTACGCCGATGGGTGATTCGGTGGTAGCTCGGCGGGTATATAGGACTTGTCTGTGACCATTCTGATCGTCGGACCTGGCCGACTTGATAGAGTTGGAGATGATTGACTTCGACGTGATTATGGGGATGGATTGGCTAGCTTCTTGCTATGCCAATGTAGCTGCAGAGAGAAAGTAATGCGGTTCCGTTCTGAGGCGGTTGTTGAGTGGGAGAGCACGGTATCGCCGAGGTGTAGGTTTATTTCCTACCTCAAGGCTAGGAAGATGGTGCAGAAGGGGTATATCTACCATCTAGTTCGGGTGTTTGATACTGAGGTTGCGGTACCAGATTTTCGATCGATTCCGTAGTCGTGAGTTCCCGGCGTGTTCCCAGATGACCTCCCGGGTATCCCTCCTGAGAGGGAGATTGAGTTTTGTATTGACATATTGCCAGATACTCGGCCTATTTCCATTCCGCCATACAGAATGGCACCTGCCGAGTTGAGAGAGCTGAAGGATCAGCAGGATTTGCTAGAAGAGGCTTCATTAGGCCCGGTGTTTCTCCCCGAAGCGCCAGTATTGTTCGTGAAGAAGAAGGACGGGACGCTGCGCATGTGTGTTGATTACAGGCAGCTGAACAAGGTGACCATTAAGAACAGATACCCCCTCCCCAGGATTGATGATTTGTTCGACCCGATTGCGAGTGCGAGATGTTTCTCAAGATTGATCTGCGATCGGGCTATCATCAGTGCGAGTCGAGAGAGGTGGATGTCCCTAGATCGCATTCGGACCCGATGCAGGCATTATGAGTTCGTGGTCATGTCTTTTGGGTTGACCAATGCTCGCGGTATTCATGGATTTGATGAACCGAGTGTTCAAACCATTTTGGACACGTTTGTGATAGTGTTCATTGATGATATCTTGGTTTATTCTCGCTCGAGCAGGAGCACGCGGAGCATTTGAGGCTGTCTTGGCGATTCTCGGGACCAGCGATTGTACGCCAAGTTTTCCAAATGTGAGTTTTGGTTGACTTGATGGCGTTTCTTGGGCATATTGTCGGTGATGGCATTCGAGTTAATCGCCAAGATCGGCGATCGAGACTTGGCCGAGACCTACTACTCCGGCGAGGTTCGCTTTCGGGCCTTGCGAGTTATTATCGGCGGTTCGTGGAGAAGTTTGCTTCTATCTGCACCATTGACTAGGGTGACTCGAGGCGGCCAAGTTTGATGGACTGATGCTTGTGGCGGGGTTTCGATTCTTGAAAGATCGACGACCGCCCGTTCTTACTCTTCCGCAGGTCGGATGGTTATGTTGTGTATTGTGATCGTCGGGCATCGGGTTGGGATGTGTATTGATGCAGCATGGCGGGGTTATAGCATATGCATCCCGACAATGAAGAAACACGAGAGGAACTACCCCCATGATTTGGAGTTGGCGTAGTGATTCACGCTTTGAAGATCTGGAGGCACTATTTGTATGGGGTTCACGTGGATATTTATACGGACCACAAGAGCCTCGGTATATCTTCACGAGAGGAGCCGAACTTACGGCGAGAGGCGGTGGTTAGAGTTGCTTAAGGATTACGATGTTGATATCCTATACCACCCGGGAAGGCCAATGTTGTGGCGTATGCTCCGAGTCGTAGGTCGATGGGAGTCTATCGGATGTGCGGCTAGAGAGGAGGACATGGTTCGTGATTTGCATCGGTTAGCGAGCCTTGGTGTCCGGTTGATTGATTACGATAGCGGTGGGGTTAGAGTTCGTGAGGTTGCGAGTCTTCCATCGCCGTCGAGGAGGTGAAGAGGCAGTTCGAGGATCCGGCTTTGATTCGATATCGTGATCTGACTCTTCGTGAGGGCAAGGGTCCTTTTGAGGTAGCACGATGGGGTGCTAAGGTTTGAGGCGGTGTGTGTTCCGGATGTTTGAGGACTTGGCGGAGTTCTTGGGAAGCATGCGGTAGCGTTACTCTATCCATCGGTCGACCAAGATGTACCACGACCTTAGATCGTGTATTGGTGGGATGGCTTGAAGAGGGGCGTTGCGAGTTCGTAGCTCGGTGCGTGTTGTCGGCGGTGAAGGTAGAGCACCGGAGGCACGGTGGTTTATTCTGACGATTGAGATCCCGACACGGAAGTGGGAGGTAATCAGCATGGACTTCATCACGGGATTACCTCGCACTCGGAGGAGACATGATTCTATATGGGTTATCGTCGGCGGTGTGAAATCAGCCCACTTTCTTCCCGTCGGGGACGACTTTTCGGTGAGGATTATGCGGACTTTACATCAGAGATCGTCGGTGCATGAGTCCCTACTTGATCATATCGAGCAGGAGCGATTTACGGCTAACTTCCGGAGGTCCTTCCGAGGGTTTAGGGGCCAGTGAGCACAGTACTGCATTTCATCCACAGACAGACGGACAGGCAGAGCGCACTATCCAGACTCTTGAGGATATGCTGCGAGCCTGTGTTATTGACTTCAGTGGTAGTTGGGAGGATCATTTGCCTCTAGTTGAGTTCGCGTATAATAATAGCTACCACTCCAGTATTCAGATGGCGCCTTATGAGGCCTTGTATGGGAGGAAGTGCAGATCGCCTATAGGTTGGTTCGATGTGGGCGAGGGGCAGCTAGTGGGACCAGATTTGGTACAGCAGGCAGTGGATAAGGTGAAGCTTATCCGAGAGCGGCTATTGACAGCTCAGAGTCGACAGAAGTCATATGCAGATCATCGTCGTCGGCATCTTGAGTTCGAGGTTCATGATTGGGTTTTCCTAAAGGTGTCACCCATGAAGGGTGTGATGAGATTCGGGAAGAAGGGGAAACTCAGCCCTAGGTACATTGGGCCGTTTCAGATTGTCCGCAGGGTAGGCAAGGTTGCCTATGAGTTGGATCTGCCGTCCGATCTGGAGGCAGTGCATCCGGTTTTTCACGTATCTATGCTGAGGAGATGTATCGGGGATCCATCTAGGGTACACCCGATTGACGATGTCCAGGTGACCGAGGGGTTATCGTATGAGGAGATTCCCATAGCGATAGTCGATCGTCAGGTTAGGCGTCTGCGGACGAAGGACGTGGCTTCCGTCAAAGTCTTGTGGCGGAACGAGCTCAGGGAGGAGATGACATGGGAAGCCGAGGAGGACATGAGGCGGAAGTATCCTCACCTATTCCCCACACCTCCAGGTAAATTCACTTTCCTACTTGTAAATTTTCGTTATCGTTTCTGCCTATGTGTTGCTCTGTGGCCGTGTGTGGCATTTACAACTGTTTAAGCTTCTTCGATAACTGTCTTGGGAAGGAACATTCGGGACGAATGTTTCTAAGGAGGGGAGAATGTTATACCCCGTATTTCCAGAGTATGTACGTAAGGGAATACGTACGAAAGTCTTGCCTTAAAGATAAGCCTTGGACGTTTTATTTTGTACACAACTCACTAAAGAATCGTTTTCCGACGAAACGTTTCCACAGCTTTCGTAGAGTAAATTCCGGCTATGCCATTTCTTATTTTTGCGGATTTTTCCGAGAGCCGAAACATTTTGGACCAACGGGAGGGCGACACTTGGCACCCTCCAATTGGTGGACTTGAATCGTCCATGGGACGAATTGGAATGGGATTGGCACGTTTTTGGTGCCTTTCTCAAAGTCAAGGAGTTGGTAGGATATTTGTGTATAGTTAATCCTCACCCTACACTTGCCTTGCACTTGTCTAAATCTTGGCCATTGGTTGGCCACTTCTTGACCTATAAATACCCCCCTTAAGATGAAGAGTTCTTCATCCACAAAGCTTTCCAAGTCTTGAAAATCCTCTCCTCTCCCTTTGTAGCTCTTTTCGTCCAACACTCCTCCCTCCCTTGTGAAGGCCTCGTAGAATACCCCCTAGCCTAGCCAAAATCTACCCCCTCCCTGGTATAAAAGTTACCTTCTTGTATCGTTTTAATGCCCAAAATACCTAGCCCAAATACCTTAGTACTTAGTAGAAGTTGTGAAGAACTTCTAAGGTTCTGGAGCATACAACTTAGAGCAAAACCTTGCTCAGTAGCGACTTTTCTAGGATATTATTGGGCTTACCGAGGTAATAATCCTAACCCTCTTTTGAATTAGAGAATACTTCATTATAGTATAAGAATAAGTATAAATACTTAGAAGTATATCACGAATAGAATTGAAGTGTTAATCACTTAGAAGGGTTTAAAGAAGAATAATCAAACCGTACTTACATAGACTGTTTTCACGATGAACTTATATAGCTCACCGGGTAGGAAGTCTGCCCGACTTACCGTAGAATTATGAACCCTGCTTAGAATGACCTTGAGTAGTCTTTAATAGATATCTGTGACTATTATGGTGACTCTCTGCGCGACATATTCAACTTAGCGGTGGTTTTCATTTGAGAAGGTATGTGATTCTTCCTAAAGCATGATATTTTACAATATAACTACGGCAATGTCTTTGACTTAAGCTGAATAATACTTACGGCAATGCCTCGGCTTAAGCTTTGAATAATACTTACGGCAATGCCTCACTTAAGCTCGAATAATAAAGAATCAAAACATTTCAAAAGACTCTTGAATCATATTAATGTAAGAGAACTAATTGGTTTTAAAGCGAAGCTTAAGAGTTATACTAGCTTTATGGGAAGTAAGTATAACCACTTAAGATTTATAAAAGAAACAAGTTTGCCTATGTGTTTATAACAGACTTGTATTGTGAAAAGAATAATAAAGATGGTTTGATAAATGGACATGATATGATGCTATGTGTGTTAGTATCTTGTAACGTTGTATAGGTGAGTATCCTTGTTGTGCTTATGTTGTTTAAAGATAAGTTGTTATGTTAGTATACTATCACTCACCTCTTGAGATGATACCGGGGGTTAAGGCGCCTCCGTCACGGGGTAGACTCGGTGATGCAGGACCATGATTCGAGAATACCTCATGCGGGTCCAGGGGGCCTATGCGGAGCTACGAGAGTTCCAGGTTAGTATGCGGGGTTATACCTCATGCGGTCTGTGTGGCCATGCGGACAGCGAGTCCAGGACGATGCCGAGGAGTAGCTACCCTCGATGCGGGGTTATACCTCATGCGGGCCCATGTGAGTGGCCTATGCGGACTCGGAGTCGAGATTAGGCCTGCAGAATGATGATAGGGGCGAGTGGCCCTGTTTCGATCATTCGCAGCCTAGACAAGACTCATTACAGTTACCTATTGTTGCTCTTGTTTGTGATGTGGCACTATGTGCGGTTTCCTTGGTTGTTTCATACATATTTGTAAACTGGTTTTAAAAAGATATGTTGCATTTAAGTACTTTCTGATTTCGCATACTTAGTACTGTTTGCGACCTCGCCTGGGGGCGTTCATGCCGCGGTAAGAGCAGCTGCTAGATCCGCATTCTTAGGATCTCTACGTTGGTGTCGGGAGCTCCATCTCTTCCGAGGCTCTACTTTTGGTATGATCTCCTGTTGTAGATAGTTTTGTATGCGATCGAGGGTATGGCGGGCCCTGTCCGCCATAGTTGTATATTTCCTTAGAAGTGCAGTAGTCATGTTTATGCGATGTCGGATGTAACTGCTGAACTATGATTATATATATATGCCGAAAGGCGGTGTTTTCTCACATAAACTGTGTCTTATTTTATAAACTGTTTCATGTCTTGTTTTATATTTCCGCTGATTTCTCTGATGTATGACTACTTGGGTGCCCCGGTAAGGCACCAGTCACGGGCCCCGGAACGGGTCGTGACAGCTGCCATAACATAAAAACTTCCCGAAAGGGTCTACACTGTTTAACAATGTAAAAACAACTCTAGCCAGTCCAGCCCACAGATGAATACAGACCTCTAAGATTTGGACAAATACTATGATGGGAAAAGGCCCCGCCGTACCCCTGAATATACATAACCATGACGACAAGCTCCGGAACATTGGAGACATTTCAAATGCTGAACCAGGATCCTAAGCTCGCGGATCCACAACTGTGTACCTAAACCTGCGGACATGAACGCAGCCCCCCGAAGGAGGTTAGTACAACAGGTACCGAATATAGAGCAGAAATAAGGTACAGTAAACAAATCATAAATGTACAAAAGAATGACAGAGACAAGTATAAAAAGGGTACATACCAGATCCTACCGTGTCATTACCATCTCGTGAACTTAATCGTACCTTATTATCTTTTCCCATTTTTCAATAAAAGTTATAGTCACTTTCTTACGTACATACTTAGGAAAATCGTCAAGTTCATTACCATATAACTTACTTACCTTACATAACATAATCCGACCCTTTATGGAGGGACGCCTATACTGCCCGACCCAATCTGGGACGCGATAAAGTCACATAAGTCTGCCCATAAAGGTATACTGCCCGGCCCATTCCTGGGACGCGATAATGTCATATAGTCTGCCCATAAAGATTTACTGCCCGACCCATTTATGGGACGCGATAATGTCATATAGTCTGCCCATAAAGGTATACTGCCCGACCCATTTCTGGGACGCAATAATGTCATATAGTCTGCCCAAAAAGGTATACTGCCCGATCCATTTCTGGGACGCGATAATGTCATATAGTCTGCCCATAAAGGTATATTGCCCAACCCATTTCTGGGACGCGATAATGTCATATAGTCTGACCATAAAGGTATACTGCCCGACCCATTTCTGGGACGCGATAATGTCATATAGTCTGCCCATAAATGTATACTGCCCGACCCATTTCTGGGACGCGATAATGTCATATAGTCTGCCCATAAAGGTATACTGTCCGGCCCATTTCTGGGACGCGATAATGTCATATAAAATCCGGGAATTTAACCCAACGTACTACGTACCTCTACTCCTTTTAAAATTGACTCTTTTTCAAATAAAACTTCCAAGATACTAACAACCGTAGTATCAAGTCATATCTAATTTTCAAGACAAGTCACAATACCTTTTAGAAATACATTTACCGGCTTCTAAATCAAGTGACTTCTTACTTAAAAACCTTAAGCAATTGGTACCTTTAAAACAATTTGCCCTTCTTTATTTCAAGTCATTTCTTTGCTTACATTACTGAAGAAAACCATTCTTTTAATCTTCCATAAAGTTGTTATAACCAACTTCCCATAAAGCCGTTATGACTCTTTATGTCTTAGACAAATTCATTCTTTTTTTTAACCAAGAGACTTATACTTTCAAATCAACTCACATAGCTTTCAAAATACTTCAAGTCTCTTAACTTTTAAGAAAACAAGTTTCTTAACTTTAGAATGGCAAGAAATCAATATTTTCCAAATCAAGTATTCTATACTTTTAAATCAATTCATTTCTTCCTTTAAGAATCAAGTCCCATAACTTGAAAAATAAAGTCTCTTAACCTTTTAAAAATTTGAGGTTCATAGTCTTAAAACTTCATACGTAAATTCTTATAAATTAAGTAACATATACATTGGTGCGTTGTGAATAAGTTATACTTATTTATAACGATCTTAATCAAGTAGCCATGATCTAGAAAATGTAATACAATTTTGTCTTATCTTAGCTTCTATGCAGATGGGGAATTCTACTCATTTTAACTTAATTGATTGTCATTACATTTTCCTTAATTAACGCTGCAGTGGCTTGTTCGATACTTATTCTCATTTGTGCCGTAACTTAGCCAAGTCAACTTGGCTCCAAATATCTCCTAACGACTCTTACCAACATCCCCCATAAGACTTGGTAAGAACTTAGGATAACTTAGACATAACCTTTACGTAGAGTAAATTAACATACATACCTCTTAACTTCTAAGAGTAGAAGGAATCATGAAATAGTACCACATGTATATTCCATACATAGAATCATGTCAAAAGAATGAAGAGGTTCACATATGTCACGACCCGAACCCGGGCCCGTGACTGGTGCCTTACCCCGGGCACCCTAGTGATACATCATCAGAGTAATCAGCGGAACATAAAACAATAACATGAAACCAATGCAATAAGACAGTGAAATAAGAAGGCAAAGCAACCCAAAACGGTTACGCCATAATATATAACAATTTGAGCGATTACATCCCTTTCTACAACTCGCCTGGCAATTACTACATACCTCTAAGAATGATACGACAATGATGGCGGGGAGCCCGCCAAACCACGAATGTAAACACCTACTACGACAGGACTATACCATCGATAAGCCTCGAGAAACGGAGCTTCCAAACGCTGAATGACCACGAGCTAGGATCAACGGCGGTGTACCTCAACCTGCGGCATGACGCAACCCGAAGGAGGTCGATAACAGTACCAAGTATGTGGCGAAAATATCAGAATGAAATCATAATAGTCTATAAAGCGTGAGACATGTATGATAACCAAACTACGATTCACAATAAATAGGCGATATGTCAAGTCGAGGACTCACGCCTCAAAGTCATCACTCAAATGTAACTATGGGTCTCACGCCCATAACATCAATCATGCGTGGAATACCTTCCTCACCGCCGCAGCTTTATGATATAAAAGCACCAAGAAATACACATGAACACCGTGACCCACTGTGTCCTAATAAAGCGATGCAGGTAAGTGCGAAGGCATAACCGACTACTAACACCTACAATTACTAACGGTCATAAATCGTATCATGATATCTGTCTGCACCGTCACATGATCAAAGCCGGTCACTCGCCTGCAGATCAAATGTGCGCGTTTAGCCTCGAACTCTCCGTAGCTCGCATAGGCCAACCTCATAGGCCGCGTGAGGTATTCCTCGCATCGAGGGTAGCTACTCCCGGCATCGCCCCGACTCGCGATCGCGTAGCGCCACAAAGACCGCATGACCACAAGGGCGCGAACTAACCCGAACTCCGTAGTTCCGCATGGATCCCCGGACCCGCGTGAGGTATTCTCGAATCACGGTCCTGCATCGCTGAGTCTACCCGCGTCGGAGGCGACTTAACCTCCGAGACAAGTCAAGGTGAGTGGTACAATACCAACATAACGGCTGAGAGTCAAACAACTTTAAGCGCAGTCGAGGAAAAACCCCCTTTACACAAAACATCACAAGATACTAACACACGTAGCATCCTAGCATGTTTACTTATCAATTCAACAAGAAAGTATTACAAGGCTATCACAAACCAACACAATCAAGTTATACACACAAGGTACATTCTAATATATGATTAACAAGATCGGATATCTATTCCCAAAGTACTTCATACATTATCTTTTAAAAGATACGTTACGTTTACAAAAGTCACACAATACCCGTAGTATATGAAAATAGAGTGATTATCTTTTGAAGTAAATCAAAACACTTCTCTTCAGAAATCAAGTAACAACATTCTTTTCCAAATGTTTCAAGTTTGCCTAATTTCAATTACTCAAGTTTCTCATTTTTCGAAAGGTTCGTAGTTCATAATTTTAATCACTTAATGATATAATTCTCCTTTAAAAGCAATTTGAGAAACATATGTCTGATACGTGAGTAGGTTATTCTTGTTTATAACAATCTTATTTAAGCAGCCATGATCTAGGAAATGTAACATCATTTTGTCTCATCTTAGTTTCTATGCAGATGGAAGTTTCTACTGGTTTTACTAATACATTATTAGTCAAAACATTTCCCTTTATTAGCGTTGCTGTGGTTTGTTCGATACTTATTCTGATTTCCGAAATCAGTAAAACATTATTGCTTTTAAAATCAAGTACTCATTACTCGCGAATGAGGTTTTACAACATTTTTAACAAAATGTTAATTACTAAGTAAAACAAGTTAAGTCTCTTATGTTTAAGATTAAGCCTCTTAACTTTTAAAATCAGTAAACCATTCTCTTTACCTCTCTTAAAACGTTATACCTAACTTCCCATAAAGCTAGTATAACTCTTCTTTATTATCACACATCAAGTCAGTTACCTTTTAAAACCACAAAGCATTTTACACATGTACGTCTACCGTACTACATAGTTATACACATATCATGCTAGAAAAGGTAGGAAGAGGTTCATACCTCGCGACGATTATCGACTAATAGCAAAACGCCTAAGTACCTCAAACCGCTCGGCTACTCCTTAAGCCAGTAGATCGCGCCACGCATGGTACTTCAACCTATAAGGCCACAAGGCGCTTATTAACATCTAGGTCTAATCGTAGAACATTCTACGTAAAATTCGCAGACTCCCCCCACACAAATCGTAAATCATCCTCTATCGAGGCCGACTATCAAGTCAACCGGGGGTTTATACATCTAACCGACGTGTACAATTCTACTTCACAAGAATGCTACACAAGTCTACATGTAATACACCCATGTAATTACGATTCGATTCTCTTTCTTTATATTCAGGCTTAAGTCAAAAGACATTGCCGCAAAGCTAGGTTCAGTTCTATATATAGTATACTTCAACTATATAATCTTACAACATGTAATTTCCAATTACAATAAGGGGACAAGATATTACCTCGATAAGCCCAAAATTATCCTAGTTTAATGTCGCTCCTGAGCAACGTTTAGCTCCAACTCCGTGCGCTCCAACCCGCTCCAAACCACCCTTAGAAGTTCTAACCAACTTCTACTTAATACTCCAACTAACTATGGAGATTTTCCTTAGGGTTTCGGTTTTGTGACTGAAGGGAAGTATAATAGTATTTCTGGGCTTTTCGTATAAGTATAACCTTGGAATACTACAAGGTATAAGGGCCAAGGTATTTTGGGTATAGTAACAATACTTTTGAGAGTATTTCTACCAAGGTGGGGGTGTATTTATACGAGACAACACCACAAGGGGGGGTGTATACCCCTCGGCCAACCCCACTAGGGGGGGGAGAAAGGGCTCTCGGCCAAAGCCTCACAAAGGGGGGGGGGGAAACGAGAACACCACAAGGGAGAGGGAAGGGATTTTAGACTTAGCACAATTTTTGGATGAAGAAGTTCATCAAAGGGGAGGGGTATTTATAGGTCAAGCCATGGCTAACCAATGGCCAAGATCAAGCCAAGTGTGGTGCAAGTGTAGGGCCAAGATCATGCCAAGTGCACCTTATCCATCTACCACAAAATATCCTACCTACTACTTGACAAAAATGTCAAGGAATTCGTCCCCCTTTACCGCCCCACACTCCACCAATGAGAGGGTGCCAAGTGGCGCCCTCTTGTTGGTCCAACACGTTTCGTCTCTCGGAAAAATCCGCAAAAATTAAAAATGACATAGCCGGAATTTACCCTACGCGAGTTATGTAAAACGTTTCTTCGAAAAACGACTCTAATCGGGTGTTGTGCACAAAGTGAAATCGGCCAAGCCACTTTAAAAGCCCAAACTTTTCTACGTACGTCCTTACGTACATACTCTGGAAATACGGGGTATAACATTCTCCCCTCCTTAGAAACATTCGTCCCGAATGTTCCTTCTAAGTCTCAAAACGAACGTGCGCCAGTATAGTCTTCACTACTATACTTACCTGAACAATCCTGCCACAACTGGCCACAACAACACCTGCGCAAAATACTTACATCCAAGTCCACGAGGAAACACCTCTAACATCACAAACGCTCTCATCCAAGGGTCTAAAATATAATTCCTTCGCACTTTCTCCATACAAAAGAAATGGTCACATCTCTGCTCGCAATACATGCTCGCTTCTCCCTTTACTCGTCGTGATACCACTTTTGTCACTTTGCGCGAGGTTCTAGTGTCACTCGGCGACCTAACAAATGGTGCCGGGCGTGCGATCCCCGAGGGTATCGTGACACTCGAACTCTTACCACATTTCGACATCTTGCTTCAAAACTCGGTTACTATCTCTAACGTGGTCATCATTAACTGGGAACACTCTGGATGGATCTCCGATACTTTCCCGATCATAACAATACGAAAGACCGGACATACTGCCTCCTAAGTCGGACGGCAAATGCTAACATATAGGCAACCTGGCCTATTCTTCACATGAACTCAAAAGGGCCCAAAGTAACTCGGGCTAAGTTCCCTCTGTTTTCCAAAACTCGTCCCACCCAACCCGGGGTGGTACCTTCAAGAAGACCGACCGTCAACCTGAACTCTAAGCGTCGTCGCCGATAATCCGCACGATTTCTCTGAGCTGCCAAAAACCTCTTCTAGATAAGACTCACCCTATCCACAGTCTGTTGGAACAAGCCTGAACTAACTATCTGAACCTTGCCAACATCAAACCAATCGACCGGCGACTTACACATCCGCCCCCATAAGGCTTCATAAGGCGACATCCGAACACTGAAATGGTAGCTTAAACACTCCCTCCACAGGAGACAACAATCCTCACAACTACCCCTGAAATCCACACCGCCCGGCGAACGCGAATGCGGTCGAGACTCACCTGAGTTCTTAACCTGCTGTAAAACTTCCAGAAACAAAACAGTAGTAACACTGGCTCTTATGCGTCATAAGGTAAAGGTAGGCACCCCGTGCAGCCTTACAACCTTTCTGATATAACGCCTCGCAACATACCACCGAGTACACGGTTTGGACTAAAAGATAAGACGGGCTGACCTCATCGGCCCGACTGCATTGAGCAACGTCCACGAACTCAGACTGTTTGGTTAACTAAACTTGGGCCTAACACCCTCATAACCCTAACACAAAGCGGGACCACCACAAACTGACCCCACCACCATACAGGCCGCGGGTTGACCCGCAACGTGGCCTCAACCCGACCCGGCAACGCGCAAGACATTAGCTCCCCGAACCGGAAAACTCTCACTAATCACGTTACGAAAACCTAGCGGTCTTCTTAGCTCAACTACCCTCTTTCATTCCACACTACTCAGGGACTTATCCCACAAACATAGCTCACGTGCACTATGCACTCCTATAAGGGTCAAACATAAACATACGTCTTTTACTCGAGATGGCCTTACCTCTAAGGTCTTCACGTATAATGCTCTAAGGCTCACACCTTCTCTATCCCCCAAATCTTACTTGGTTAACTAACCAAGATTTCTAATTACAATTTACACAATGCTATCAGAATATAACACTTAAGGTATACTCACCCTATCACACATACTAATCCCTAGAGGGTTAAAGATCTATCTGTATTTACTGCTTCACTCCCCTTAGTCGTTCTAATCAAACCTGCCCCGTAGGGCCGCTAAGGGAGGTGACGAACTACCCACCGATCCTAAAGGCTGAGTCCTCCTACTAGGACACCCATTCGACACATGGCCCTGACGGCCGCCGGTAATACGAGCACCAACAAAAAGACGACGTTCCCCGGGATGACGTCACACCGCGGAACACTGGGAAAAATCGAATCGGGCCGGAACTGCGTGTACGCGTGAGCGGAAGCTCTCGAGCTCACCAACTCCTCTGATACCCCGAGCGCCCCGAAACTCGCGAGGACCTTTCTGCATGGTGGATGTGCATAATCTAATCACGTGAGGTGACTCGACTCGAAGTTGCCAAAGGACCTTTCTGTCACGACCTCTTCTCGCCGCCCGTTAACCCGTCGATCTCTACGTTTCTTGGCCTCGCCGCGCTGAGCCGCATACGTGCCATGCTCAAGCCCAACTGAAGAATTACTCTCGCACAACCCTTTCTAAGATATTCATCAAGACTCGCGGTATATCGGTATACTCTCTGGTAGCCAAATCCATAATTAGTAACAGGGTCGTCTTCTTGCAATCTAAATTCTCTGTTCGCCGTAGGCGAAGGTTCAAATGTCATGGCGCGCAGAGGAACTGGCCGCTGCCGTGCAAACTCTTGGGGCTGGTGACGTAGCATAACTCCCCGAGCAAGCACCTAACTCGGGTGATGGTTGGGCTGTGCCTCGTAACCCTGCGTGCCTCGTAACCCTCGCACTCTACTCGCAGCCTCGCTGCCTTGCCTCCTGGGCGGGTTTGCCTACGCGGAGGCATAGCAGTAAGGAAAGAAATACGTGAGAGGGTCCAACTTACAACACACTCTAAGGCACGATCTCGAGTGAGAAAAATAAACCAATCCTAAATATCCTATAGCCTCACGATTATTGGTGTGGTACACACCGATAATCAAGACTCAACTGATACGGTGCAGACACTTTCCGAGGATTAACTGCTCTGATACCACTTTTGTCACGACCCGAACCCGGGCCCGTGACTGGTGCCTTACCCCGGGCACCCTAGTGATACATCATCAGAGTAATCAACGGAACATAAAACAATAACATGAAACCAATGCAATAAGACAGTGAAATAAGAAGACAAAGCTAACCCCAACGGTTACGCTTCATAATATATAACAATTTGAGCATTTACATCCCTTTCTACAACTCGCCCACAACAAGATTACATGCACCACAAGAATGATACGCAGAATGGCGGGGCGGGGCCACAAACCCCTGAATGTAAACACCTACTACGACAGGGGACTATACCACTGATAAGCCTCCGGAGAAACGGAGCTTCCCAAACACTGAACTGTGACCCTGAGAGCTAGGATCAACGACTAGTGTACCTCAACCTGCGGCATGAACGCAACCCCGAAGGAGTCGATCAACAGTACCAAGTATGTGAAACGAAAATCGTAAATGAAATCATAATAGTCTATAAAGCGGGAGACATGTATGATAACCAAACTACGATTCACAATAAATAGCGATGTCAAGTCGTGACTCACGCCTCAAAGTCATCACTCAAATGTAACTATGGGTCTCACGCCCATAACATCAATCATGCCCGTGGAATACCTTCCTCACCGCCAGCTTTATGATATAAAAGCACCAAGAAATACACATGAACACGTGTCCCACGTGTCCTAATAAAACGATGCAGGTAAATGCGAAGGCATAACCGACTACTAACACCTACAGACTAACAGGTCATAAATCAGATCATGATATCTGTCTGCATCGCCACATGATCAAAGCCGGTCACTCGCGCGATGATCAAATGTCGCGCGTCTAGCCCCGAACTCTCGTAGCTCCGCATAGGCCAACCTCATAGGCCCGCGTGAGGTATTCCTCGCGTCGAGGGTAGCTACTCCCGGCATCGCCCCGACTCGCAGTCCGCATGGCCACAAAGACCGCGTGACCACAAGGCGCCGAAACTAACCCGGAACTCCAGTAGTTCCGCATGGATCCCACGGACCCGCATGAGGTATTCTCGAATCACGGTCCTGCATCACCGAAGTCTACCCCGCGTCGGAGGCGCCAACCTCCGAGACAAGTCAAGGTGAGTGGTACAATACCAACATAACGGCTGAGAGTCAAACAACTTTAAGCGCAGTCGAGGGAAAACCCCCTTTACACAAAACATCACAAGATACTAACACACGTAGCATCCTAGCATGTTTACTTATCAATTCAACAAGAAAGTATTACAAGGCTATCACAAACCAACACAATCAAGTTATACACACAAGGTACATTCTAATATATGATTAACAAGATCGGGTATCTATTCCCAAAGTACTTCATACATTATCTTTTAAAAGATACGTTACGTTTACAAAAGTCACACAATACCCGTAGTATATGAAAATAGAGTGATTATCTTTTGAAGTAAATCAAAACACTTCTCTTCGTAAAATCAAGTAACAACATTCTTTTCCAAATGTTTCAAGTTTGCCTAATTTCAATTACTCAAGTTTCTCATTTTTCGAAAGGTTTCGTAGTTCATAATTTTAATCACTTAATGATATAATTCTCCTTTAAAAGCAATTTGAGAAACATATGTCTGATACGTGAGTAGGTTATTCTTGTTTATAACAATCTTATTTAAGCAGCCATGATCTAGGAAATGTAACATCATTTTGTCTCATCTTAGTTTCTATGCAGATGGAAGTTTCTACTGGTTTTACTAATACATTATTAGTCAAAACATTTCCCTTTATTAGCACTGCTGTGATTTGTTCGATACTTATTCTGATTTCCGAAATCAGTAAAACATTATTGCTTTTAAAATCAAGTACTCATTACTCGCGAATGAGGTTTTACAACATTTTTAACAAAATGTTAATTACCAAGTAAAACAAGTTAAGTCTCTTATCTTTAAGATTAATCCTCTTAACTTTTAAAATCAGTAAACCATTCTCTTTACCTCTCTTAAAACGTTATATCTAACTTCCCATAAAGCTAGTATAACTCTTCTTTATTATCACACATCAAGTCAGTTACCTTTTAAAACCACAAAGCATTTTACACGTATGCGTCTACGCACTACATAGTTATACACATATCATGCTAGAAAATGTAGGAAGAGGTTCACATACCTCGCGACGATTATCGACTAATAGCAAAACGCTCAAGTACCTCAAACCGTCGGCTACTCCTTGCCAAGTAGATCGCGCCACGCACGGTACTTCAACCTATAAGGCCACAAGGCGCTTATTAACATCTAGGTCTAATCGTAGAACATTCTACGTAAAATTCGGCGACTCTCCCCGCCCCGCAAATCACAGAATCTCTCCTCTATCGAGGCCGCTATCAAGTCAACCAGGGGTTTATACATCTAACCGACGTGTACAATTCTACTTCACAAGAATGCTACACAAGTCTCATGTCTGATCTATGTAATTACAGTTCATATTTCTTTCTTTATATTCAGGCTTAATTCAAAAGACATTGCCGCAAAGCTAGGTTCAGTTCTATATATAGTATACTTCAACTATATAATCTTACAACCTGTAATTTCCAATTACAATAAGGGGATAAGATATTACCTCGATAAGCCCAAAATTATCCTAGTTTAATGTCGCTCCTGAGCAACGTTTAGCTCCAACTCCGTGCGCTCCAACCCGCTCCAAACCACCCTTAGAAGTTCTAACCAACTTCTACTTAATACTCCAACTAACTATGGAGATTTTCCTTAGGGTTTCGGTTTTGTGACTGAAGGGAAGTATAATAGTATTTCTGGGCTTTTCGTATAAGTATAACCTTGGAATACTACAAGGTATAAGGGCCAAGGTATTTTGGGTATAGTAACAATACTTTTGAGAGTATTTCTACCAAGGTGGGGGTGTATTTATACGAGACAACACCACAAGGGGGGGTGTATACCCCTCGGCCAACCCCACTAGGGGGGGGAGAAAGGGCTCTCGGCCAAAGCCTCACAAAGGGAAACGAGAACACCACAAGGGAGAGGGAAGGGATTTTAGACTTAGCACAATTTTTGGATGAAGAAGTTCATCAAAGGGGAGGGGTATTTATAGGTCAAGCCATGGCTAACCAATGGCCAAGATCATGCCAAGTGCACCTTATCCATCTACCACAAAATATCCTACCTACTACTTGACAAAAATGTCAAGGAATTCGTCCCCCTTTACCGCCCCACACTCCACCAATGAGAGGGTGCCAAGTGGCGCCCTCTTGTTGGTCCAACACGTTTCGTCTCTCGGAAAAATCCGCAAAAATTAAAAATGACATAGCCGGAATTTACCCTACGCGAGTTATGTAAAACGTTTCGTCGAAAAACGACTCTAATCGGGTGTTGTGCACAAAGTGAAATCGGCCAAGCCACTTTAAAAGCCCAAACTTTTCTACGTACGTCCTTACGTACATACTCTGGAAATACGGGGTATAACAACATACCTCGCGACGATTATCGACAATTAGCAAAATGCTCCGAAGTACTTCAACCTTGATAGCTATTCCATCCTCCAAGTAGAATTTGCTATACTTAGTACTTCAACCTATAATGGCCATAATACGTCCATTAACCTCTAGCTTCGAACGTAGAATAATCTAAGTGCAAAGTCACTAAATTCTACGGAAAATCGGACAACACTTCCTTTGTTTCTACATACTTTGCCACCTTTTTCAAGGCCGAATTCAATAACCAAACACGCCACATTTAAGGCTCAATACAACAACCAATCAAAGGGGATTACACGCCTTACAATACGTGTAAAATTCCGCCCCACAATTAATACCAACTAAGTCATTAATCAAGGTCATTCTCGGCTAACTTATTCAATAACACAAAGTTCTTTCCAATTCTTTTTCAATCCAACTTCTTAGGCCTAACATGTTATATAGTCATAAACAACTTAACAATTATAATTCCTTCTTTATATAACATGTGACGATTAAACTAATAATCCAATTGAATTGAAATCTCAAGGCTAAACATACTAGTTTTCGGATTAGGGTTCCAATATACATAACACTTATCAACTTCATAATATATATCTCATACTTTCTAATATCCATAGCTACAACAATAAGTAATCTTAATTACTAAAACGACAAGAATTTTACCTTTACAAGCCCTTATAATTTTCAAGATTCAATGTCGCTCCTTAGCAATTCTTAGCTCCTTTCATTTACGCTCCAATCCGCTATTTGAAGCCTTTAGAAGCTCACAACCAACTTCTCTTCCATTTCCAATCAAAACCTATGAAAATGCCTTAGGTTTTCGCCTTGCGACTAACGTGAAAACGCCATTTTTCCGAAATCTTTCTATTGAGATATCCTTACAATACCCTTAGGGACATTGGGTTAAAGTCTTGTGGCTAATGGAATAAAAACTAAAAATTTTGTGTGGGCATTCTCACTAAAGCCGAGAGCACTATAATGTGCAAGACAAGTGTGAAATAATTCTAACTGTTGAAGAGCTAGTCTTGCACTAGTGTGGTATATATAACACAAGGAAGGGTCAAGATTATAACAAATGTGTGGCTAGGATGAGGATCATTAATTAATTAGCCAAGTGGACAAGTTGACTTGGTCAATAATATCAAGCTAGCAAGACTTATCATCTTCAATGGTCAATGACCATTTTAACCTTGCAAATTTCGTCCAACACCATGTGGGGGAGGTGCCACGTGTCGCCCTCCCATTCGTCCATAAAATTTCGTAACCCTCGTGGGCCCCACAAAACATAAAATTCCTCGGGTGGGCCCCACATGGCCAAATCCGTAAAAATAAATTTTCATAATGTTAATAAGTTCCATACTCTTCAATTAATGCATTTTGAGAATCTAATTCTCACCAACGAACATTTTTTTCCTTTCCGACGTTCGGAAGATTTTTCCGTCGGAAAAACAATTCTTCCTTCTGTACCAATTTCAAGTCTTGTGTTCCTTACGTACGTTCTCTTAAACATGTCCTTGAATTACGGGGTGTAACATTCTTCCCCCCTTAGAAACATTCTTCCCCCCTTAGAAACATTCGTCCCCGAATGTTCTTTCGGAGTCCAATCTAATTAGATAGCGACATAGCCTCCTTTTACTACACCCTTCATACAACATATTCCACCCATGGCCACATAACAATACTTATACTAAGATGTCAACCTTGGCACTCACGAAGCCAACTAGTCCATACTCATAATGGCCTCAAATCCTGTCGTAATCATCTCTACTAGGTCTACTAGGGTCTGACGACTTTATCATCACCGAGCAAATTTCATATACCCGCTCATCTACTACCCCAAACACTCACGGGTATAGTTACCACGAAAGGTTCTTAGGGATTCAGGCTTTATTCCTTTACACTTGGTTGTTATCTTTCTTACTGGTCGTACTCCTTCCGTATTTCCAACTCATACTAGTGTACATACATAACTTCCATACCGATTCTGGCCCCCAATCTTTTGGAGTCACTCTTTTAAACAACATAAGGCCATTTCCGGCTCTCCCGACATGGTTACGGTGGAACGCGTCCACGAACCCGTAAAACAATTAACTAGACTTAGGCCTTGACTCCTCGTGACCCTGTCACGTAGCGGAACTACTACCAACTGATCCCACTCTATTTCAGACTATGGGGCGACCCGTAACAGGTACTCACCCCGATCCGCCGTCACACTTAACTCTTATTCTTGGTCTATAATAAATCTTTCTACCCGAGAAGACCTTGTACATCTAAGGTCTCAGCGGTCATCAATATTCTTAGGCTCGCAATTCCCATGCTCCAAGCCTACCTTACCAGTCCCCCCGTAAATGGGTACAATAACTTCTCACAATACCATAATCGTGTCGTCTTGATCACCACAACCCTTACTTACTCTATACGAATCTCATCCGTACAATCCTCTTACGCATACCACGTAGCTTAATCTATTAACACGACATTCCATTAAGTTTCTTAACATGACTTCTTAAGGGTCCACTGCCTTATCAGACAGTTCATCCTTTCCCAATTATCCCAAAATAAAACATAAGACCTTGGCGGAAATTCATTAACTGATCCATACCTACCCGGTATCTAGTTAGTCTTTACCAACTCTTGGTAATCTAAAACCATTCTAGGCAACACGTGTCTGACCCTCATACATAACTCCGTATAGATGTATGTCACAATACCAACTATACTACAATCATTACCAACCTGGATACGCAATCCACAAAGTCCTTCCTGGGTCACTGTTGCCTTGCTCGTAGCTGCAATCAACATAACTCGTTAGGGGGAGACGACCCTAACAACACAGCTCTATCGCATGATCTCAGAGTGAGAAGAATGGAAACCAATCCTAAATGTCCTGCAGCCTCCTGATTATAGATGTGGTGCACAACACATCGATAATCAAGACTCTACTAGACACGGTCTGTAGACACTTTCCGAGGACTAACTGCTCTGATACCACTTTTGTCACGACCCGACCCCGGGCCGCGACTGGTGCCCTACCTGGGCACCCTTCTATTCATACAACATAATAAACTGCGGAAGATAAATAACACTCTTTTTTAAAAAAAACAACTAAGGCCAAGCCGATAAGGCTGCCATAACATAAAAACTTCCCGAAAGGGTCTACACTGTTTAACAATGTAAAAACAACTCTAGCCAGTCCAGCCCACAGATGAATACATACCTCTAAGATTTGGACAAATACTATGACGGGACAAGGCCCCGCCGTACCCATGAATATACATAACCATGACGACAATCTCCGGAACATTGGAGCCATCTCAAATGCTGAACCAGGATCCTAAGCTCGCGGATCCACAATCGTAATACCTAAACTGCGGACATGAGCGGCCCGAAGGAGGTCGATAACAATGCAGAATATGGAGCGAAATAAGTCTGATAAACAAATCATAACTGTACAAAAGAATGATAGAGGCAAGTATAAAAATGGTACATACCAGATCCTACCGTGTCATTACCATCTCGTGAACTTAATCGTACCTTATTATCTTTTCCCATTTTTCAATAAAAGTTATAGTCACTTTCTTACGTACATACTTAGGAAAATCGTCAAGTTCATTACCATATAACTTACTTACCTTACATAACATAATCCGACCGCCGTGGAGACGCTATCTTTGCGGCCCAATCTGGGACGCGATAAAGTCACATAAGTCTGCCCATAAAGGTATACTGCCCGGCCCATTCCTGGGGCGCGATAATGTCATATAGTATGCCCATAAAGGTATACTGCCCGGCCCATTTCTGGGATGCGATAATGTCATATAGTCTGCCCATAAAGGTATCTTTGCGACCCATTTACGGGACGCGATAATGTCATATAGTCTGTCCATAAAGGTATACTGCCCGACCCATTTCTGGGACGCGATAATGTCATATAGTCTGCCCATAAAGGTATACTTCCCGGCCCATTTATGGGACGCGATAATGTCATATAGTCTGCCCATAAAGGTATACTACCCGGCCCATTTCTGGGACGCGATAATGTCAAATAAAATCCGGGAATTTAACCCAACGTACTACGTACCTCTACTCCTTTTAAAAATGACTCTTTTTCAAATAAAACTTCCAAGATACTAACAACCGTAGTATCAAGTCATATCTACTTTTCAAGACAAGTCACAATACCTTTTAGAAATACATTTACCGGCTTCTAAATCAAGTGACTTCTTTCTTAAAAACCTTAAGCAATTGGTACCTTTAAAACAATTTGCCCTTCTTTATTTCAAGTCATTTCTTTGCTTACATTACTGAAGAAAACCATTCTTTTAATCTTCCATAAAGTTGTTATAACCAACTTCCCATAAAGCCGTTATAACTCTTTATGTCTTAGACAAATTCATTCTTTTTTTTAACCAAGAGACTTATACTTTCAAATCAACTCACATAGCTTTCAAAATACTTCAAGTCTCTTAACTTTTAAGAAAACAAGTTTCTTAACTTTAGAATGGCAAGAAATCAATATTTTCCAAATCAAGTATTCTATACTTTTAAATCAATTCATTTCTTCCTTTAAGAATCAAGTCCCATAACTTGAAAAATAAAGTCCCTTAACCTTTTAAAAATTTGAGGTTCATAGTCTTAAAATTTCATACGTAAATTCTTATAAATTAAGTAACGTATACATTGGTGCGTTGTGAATAAGTTATACTTACTTATAACGATCTTAATCAAGTAGCCATGATCTAGAAAATGTAATACAATTTTGTCTTATCTTAGCTTCTATGCAGATGGGGAATTCTACTCATTTTAACTTAATTGATTGTCATTACATTTTCCTTAATTAACGCTGCAGTGGCTTGTTCGATACTTATTCTCATTTGTGCCGTAACTTAGCCAAGTCAACTTGGCTCCAAATACCTCCTAACGACTCTTACCAACATCCCCCATAAGACTTGGTAAGAACTTAGGATAACTTAGACATAACCTTTACGTAGAGTAAATTAACATACATACCTCTTAACTTCTAAGAGTAGAAGGAATCATGAAATAGTACCACATGTATATTCCATACATAGAATCATGTCAAAAGAAGGAAGAGGTTCACATACCTCGCGACGATTATCGACAATTAGCAAAATGCTCTGAAGTACTTCAACCTTGATAGCTATTCCATCCTCCAAGTAGAATTCGCTATACTTAGTACTTCAACCTATAATGGCCATAATACGTCCATTAACCTCTAGCTTCGAACGTAGAATATTCTAAGTGCAAAGTCACTAAATTCTACGGAAAATCAGACAGCACTTCCTTTATTTCTACATACTTTGCCACCTTTTTCAAGGCCTAATTCAATAACCAAACACGCCACATTTAAGGCTCAATACAACAACCAATCAAAGGGGATTACACGCCTTACAATACGTGTAAAATTCCGCCCCACAATTAATACCAACTAAGTCCTTAATCAAGGTCATTCTCGGCTAACTTATTCAATAACACAAAGTTCTTTCCAATTCTTTTTCAATCCAACTTCTTAGGCCTAACATGTTATATAGTCATAAACAACTTAACAATTATAATTCCTTCTTTATATAACATGTGACGATTAAACTAATAATCCAATTGAATTGAAATCTCAAGGCTAAACATACTAGTTTTCGGATTAGGGTTCCAATATCCATAACACTTATCAACTTCATAATATATATCTCATACTTTCTAATATCCATAGCTACAACAATAAGTAATCTTAATTACTAAAACGACAAGAATTTTACCTTTACAAGCCCTTATAATTTTCAAGATTCAATGTCGCTCCTTAGCAATTCTTAGCTCATTTCCTTTACGCTCCAATCCGCTATTTGAAGCCTTTAGAAGTTCACAACCAACTTCTCTTCCATTTCCAATCAAAACCTATGAAAATGCCTTAGGTTTTCGCCTTGCGACTAACGTGAAAACGCCGTTTTTCCGAAATCTTTCTATTGAGATATCCTTATAATACCCTTAGGGACCTTGGGTTAAAGTCTTGTGGCTAATGGAACAAAAACTAAAAATTTTGTGTGGGCATTCTCACTAAAGCCGAGAGCACTATAATGTGCAAGACAAATGTGAAATAATTCTAACTGTTGAAGAGCTAGTCTTGCACTAGTGTGGTATATATAACACAAGGAAGGGTCAAGATTATAAAAAATGTGTGGCTAGGATGAGGATCATTAATTAATTAGCCAAGTGGAAAAGTTAACTTGGTCAATAATATCAAGCTAGCAAGACTTATCATCTTCAATGGTCAATGACCATTTTAACCTTGCAAATTTCGTCCAACACCATGTGGGGGGGAGGTTCCACGTGTCGCCCTCCCATTCGTCCATAAAATTCCGTAACCCTCGTGGGCCCCACAAAACATAAAATTCTTCGGGTGGGCCCCACATGGCCAAATTCGTAAAAATAAATTTCCATAATGTTAATAAGTTCCATACTCTTCAATTAATGCATTTTGAGAATCTAATTCTCACCAACGAATATTTTTTTCCTTTCCGACGTTCGGAAGATTTTTCCGTCGGAAAAACAATTCTTCCTTCCGTACCAATTTCAAGTCTTGTGTTCCTTACGTACGTTCTCTTAAACATGTACTTGAATTACGGGGTGTAACATTCTTCCCCCCTTAGAAACATTCGTCCCCGAATGTTCTTTCGGAGTCCAATCTAATTAGATAGCGACATAGCCTCCTTTTACTACACCCTTCATACAACATATGCCACCCATGGCCACATAACAATACTTATACTAAGATGTCAACCTTGGCACTCACGAATCCAACTAGTCCATACTCATAATGGCCTCAAAGTCTGTCGTAATCATCTCTACTAGGTCTACTAGGGTCTGACGACTTTATCATCACCGGGCAAATTTCATATACCCGCTCATCTACTACCCCAAACACTCACGGGTATAGTTACCACGAAAGGTTCTTAGGGATTCAGGCTTTATTCCTTTACACTTGGTTGTTATCTTTCTTACTGGTCGTACTCCTTCCGTATTTCCAACTCATACTAGTGTACATACATAACTTCCATACCGATTCTGGCCCCCAATCTTTTGGAGTCACTCTTTTAAACAACATAAGGCCATTTCCGGCTCTCCCGACCTGGTTCCGGTGGAACGCGTCCACGAACCCGTAAAACAATTAACTAGAATTGGGCCTTGCACCCTCGTGACCCTGTCACGAAGCGGAACTACTACCAACTGATCCCACTCTATTTCAGACTATGGGGCGACCCGTAATAGGTACTCACCCCGATCCGCCGTCGCACTTAACTCTTATTCTTGGTCTATAATAAATCTTTCTACCCGAGAAGACCTTGTACATCTAAGGTCTCAGCGGTCATCAATATTCTTAGGCTCGCAATTCCCATGCTCCAAGCCTACCTTACCAGTCCCCCCGTAAACGGGTACAATAACTTCTCACAATACCATAATCGTGTCGTCTTGATCACCACAACCCTTACTTACTCTATACGGATCTCATCCGTACAATCCTCTTACGCATACCACGTAGCTTAATCTATTAACACGGCATTCCATTAAGTTTCTTAACATGACTTCTTAAGGGTCCACTGCCTTATCAGACAGTTCATCCTTTCCCAATTATCCCAAAATAAAACATAAGACCTTGGCGGAAATTCATTAACTGATCCATACCTTCCCGGTATCTAGTTAGTCTTTACCAACTCTTGGTAATCTAAAACCATTCTAGGAAACACGTGTCTGACCCTCATACATAACTCCGTATAGCTGTATGTCACAATACCATCTATACTACAATCATTACCAACCTGGATACGCAATCCACAAAGTCCTTCTTGGGTCACTGTTGCCTTGCTCGTAGCTGCAATCAACATAACTCGTTAGGGGGAGACGACCCTAACAACACAGCTCTATCGCACGATCTCAGAGTGAGAAGAATGGAAACCAATCCTAAATGTCCTGTAGCCTCCTGATTATAGATGTGGTGCACAACACACCGATAATCAAGACTCTACTAGACACGGTCTGTAGACACTTTCCGAGGACTAACTGCTCTGATACCACTTTTGTCACGACCCGACCCCG
The DNA here is from genome assembly GCA_029844215.1 of Przewalskia tangutica. NCBI lineage: Eukaryota > Viridiplantae > Streptophyta > Magnoliopsida > Solanales > Solanaceae > Przewalskia > Przewalskia tangutica. Next base: position 116,983,421 of record CM056718.1, read on the forward strand.
GGCCGCGACTGGTGCCCTACCTGGGCACCCTTCTATTCATACAACATAATAAACTTCGGAAGATAAATAACACACCTTTTTTTAAAAAAAAAACTAAGGCCAAGCCGATAAGGCTGCCATAACATAAAAACTTCCCGAAAGGGTCTACACTGTTTAACAATGTAAAAACAACTCTAGCCAGTCCAGCCCACAGATGAATACAGACCTCTAAGATTTGGACAAATACTATGACGGGACAAGGCCCCGCCGTACCCCTGAATATACATAACCATGACGACAAGCTCCGGAACATTGGAGCCATCTCAAATGCTGAACCAGGATCCTAAGCTCGCGGATCCACAACTGTGTACCTAAACCTGCGGACATGAATGCAGCCCCCCGAAGGAGGTCAGTACAACATGTACCGAATATGGAACAGAAATAAGGTACAGTAAACAAATCATAACTGTACAAAAGAATGACAGAGGCAAGTATAAAAAGGGTACATACCAGATCCTACCGTGTCATTACCATCGCGTGAACTTAATCGTACCTTATTATCTTTTCCCATTTTTCAATAAAAGTTATAGTCACTTTCTTACGTACATACTTAGGAAAATCGTCAAGTTCATTACCATATAACTTACTTACCTTACATAACATAATCCGACCCTTTATGGAGGGACGCCTATACTACCCAGCCCAATCTGGAACGCGATAAAATCACATAAGTCTGCCCATAAAGGTATACTGCCCGGCCCATTCCTGGGACGCGATAATGTCATATAGTCTGCCCATAAAGGTATACTGCCCGACCCATTTCTGGGACGCGATAATGTCATATAGTATGCCCATAAAGGTATACTGCCCGACCCATTTCTGGGACGCGATAATGTCATATAGTCTGCCCATAAAGGTATACTGCCTGGCCTATTTTTGGGACGCGATAATGTCATATAGTCTGCCCATAAAGGTATACTGCCCGACCCATTTCTGGGACGCGATAATGTCATATAGTCTGCCCATAAAGGTATACTGCCTGGCCCATTTCTGGGACGCGATAATGTCATATAGTCTGCCCATAAAGGTATACTGCCCGACCCATTTCTGGGACGCGATAATGTCATATAAAATCCGGGAATTTAACCCAACGTACTACGTACCTCTACTCCTTTTAAAGTGACTCTTTTTCAAATAAAACTTCCAAGATACTAACAACCGTAGTATCAAGTCATATCTACTTTTCAAGACAAGTCACAATACCTTTTAGAAATACATTTACCGACTTCTAAATCAAGTGACTTCTTTCTTAAAAACCTTAAGCAATTGGTACCTTTAAAACAATTTGCCCTTCTTTATTTCAAGTCATTTCTTTGCTTACATTACTGAAGAAAACCATTCTTTTAATCTTCCATAAAGTTGTTATAACCAACTTCCCATAAAGCCGTTATAACTCTTTATGTCTTAGACAAATTCATTCTTTTTTTTAACCAAGAGACTTATACTTTCAAATCAACTCACATAACTTTCAAAATACTTCAAGTCTCTTAACTTTTAAGAAAACAAGTTTCTTAACTTTAGAATGGCAAGAAATCAATATTTTCCAAATCAAGTATTCTATACTTTTAAATCAATTCATTTCTTCCTTTAAGAATCAAGTCCCATAACTTGAAAAATAAAGTCCCTTAACCTTTTAAAAATTTGAGGTTCATAGTCTTAAAACTTCATACGTAAATTCTTATAAATTAAGTAACATATACATTGGTGCGTTGTGAATAAGTTATACTTATTTATAACGATCTTAATCAAGTAGCCATGATCTAGAAAATGTAATACAATTTTGTCTTATCTTAGCTTCTATGCAGATGGGGAATTCTACTCATTTTAACTTAATTGATTGTCATTACATTTTCCTTAATTAACGCTGCAGTGGCTTGTTCGATACTTATTCTCATTTGTGCCGTAACTTAGCCAAGTCAACTTGGCTCCAAATATCTCCTAACGACTCTTACCAACATCCCCCATAAGACTTGGTAAGAACTTAGGATAACTTAGACATAACCTTTACGTAGAGTAAATTAACATACATACCTCTTAACTTCTAAGAGTAGAAGGAATCATGAAATAGTACCACATGTATATTCCATACATAGAATCATGTCAAAAGAAGGAAGAGGTTCACATACCTCGCGACGATTATCGACAATTAGCAAAATGCTCCGAAGTACTTCAACCTTGATAGCTATTCCATCCTCCAAGTAGAATTCGCTATACTTAGTACTTCAACATATAATGGCCATAATACGTCCATTAACCTCTAGCTTCGAACGTAGAATATTCTAAGTGCAAAGTCACTAAATTCTACGGAATATCGGACAGCACTTCCTTTGTTTCTACATACTTTGCCACCTTTTTCAAGGCCTAATTCAATAACCAAACACGCCACATTTAAGGCTCAATACAACAACCAATCAAAGAGGATTACACGCCTTACAATACGTGTAAAATTCCGCCCCACAATTAATACCAACTAAGTCCTTAATCAAGGTCATTCTCGGCTAACTTATTCAATAACACAAAGTTATTTCCAATTCTTTATCAATCCAACTTCGTAGGCCTAACATGTTATATAGTCATAAACAACTTAACAATTATAATTCCTTCTTTATATAACATGTGACGATTAAACTAATAATCCAATTGAATTGAAATCTCAAGGCTAAACATACTAGTTTTCGGATTAGGGTTCCAATATCCATAACACTTATCAACTTCATAATATATATCTCATACTTGCTAATATCCATAGCTACAACAATAAGTAATCTTAATTACTAAAACGACAAGAATTTTACCTTTACAAGCCCTTATAATTTTCAAGATTCAATGTCGCTCCTTAGCAATTCTTAGCTCCTTTCCTTTACGCTCCAATCCGCTATTTGAAGCCTTTAGAAGCTCACAACCAACTTATCTTCCATTTCCAATCAAAACCTATGAAATGCCTTAGGTTTTCGCCTTGCGACTAACGTGAAAACGCCGTTTTTCCGAAATCTTTCTATTGAGATATCCTTACAATACCCTTAGGGACCTTGGGTTAAAGTCTTGTGGCTAATGGAACAAAAACTAAAAATTTTGTGTGGGCATTCTCACTAAAGCCGAGAGCACTATAATGTGCAAGACAAGTGTGAAATAATTCTAACTGTTGAAGAGCTAGTCTTGCACTAGTGTGGTATATATAACACAAGGAAGGGTCAAGATTATAACAAATGTGTGGCTAGGATGAGGATCATTAATTAATTAGCCAAGTGGACAAGTTGACTTGGTCAATAATATCAAGCTAGCAAGACTTATCATCTTCAATGGTCAATGACCATTTTAACCTTGCAAATTTCGTCCAAAACCATGTGGGGGAGGTGCCACGTGTCTCCCTCCCATTCGTCCATAAAATTCCGTAACCCTCGTGGGCCCCACAAAACATAAAATTCCTCGGGTGGGCCCCACATGGCCAAATTCGTAAAAATAAATTTCCATAATGTTAATAAGTTCCATACTCTTCAATTAATGCATTTTGAGAATCTAATTCTCACCAACGAACATTTTTTCCCTTTCCGACGTTCGGAAGATTTTTCCGTCGGAAAAACAATTCTTCCTTCCGTACCAATTTGTTGTGAAATCAAATGAAGTGTTTGGTTTGATTCATAGTGATTTATGTGATTACCAAGCAACTCCTTCTTGTGGAGGAAAGAACTACTATATATCGTTTATCAATGATTGCAATAAATTTTGCTATGTATATGATGCGCGATTTATGCACACACTTTAACGCAAGTGCACGTTGTCGTGTCAAGTAATAGAGTCTTTGAAGACCGAGTTATCGTCCTCAGGGATTAGTGTTCAAGTACCAACTTCTATTCTTTGTTATCTATTTGATGACCGATATTTGAGTTGTTGATTATGACTAATAATTATAAAGACTAATTAACTATGTGTTTACTTTAGTGATGATGGAAATAGGGCTTCCAAGTCTCCTCAACTATCCACTTATATTACTTATTAATGCAATTAACTATGGTTCTTCTTCTTTTGGAGATAGCAGGTTTACTAATTCGTTTTATACTCCTGTTAAGGTTATATAAACACTCAACCCCAGTAGCGCTCCTTTCTATCTTTCAGTGATAAGGATGACTCTATAGGAGGATTAAGAACAAAAACCCTATTAATGCTACACAAGTAATTGAGGTATTTTCATCCCCAATTCGACCTATGTCTACCCAACTACAGCATAGTCACAACCTCCCCTTTCGGATTTCGGTTAGAAATCATATAAGTAATGATAATTAATGATCAAGTAATTACCAAGCAATCAAATCATCTATTGGATAAATCTCAACAATAAGAAGAACAACCATAAACATGTATTAATTCATATAATAATGTTCAAGTGAATTGACATGGAGAACCCTATATTAGAATTAGTTCCTAGCCATAGACATGACAAGAACTAATTCAATATCCAACATAAAACTGAAAATAAAGTAAAAGAAAGAAAAGAAATTACTAAATAATGGTCTCCAATCTTGAACTCCAAGATGTGTTGTGTTATTGGCAAGAAGGGAACCCTTAAAAACTGCCTAGGGTTCTCTTTTTATAGCCTCCAAACCGACATTAAGGTTTTCCTTCAGGCCTGACCCATAATTCGTCTAAAACCTGATTTTTCCCGCGTCGGCGCCATGCGTACTCAGGCGCGGCCGGAGTTCTGCGACTTTACGATGATTAGGCACTACTGTTTGTACTGTTATGCAGGAGCGCGCGCTGGAACTCTGCAAGCCTCGAATATTGGCGGGCGCGCTGGTTCTCATTGGCTGAGGCGCGGCGCCGCCCGTGTCCGTGCCTGGTTCACCACTTTCTCGCATTTCAGCTATGGAACCTCCGTTTTTGCCCTCTTTTCGCTCCTTTTCCGCCAAAGAGCCACTTTAACCAATTTGACTCAAAAGAAAGAAAATATATCCTAAGACGACACATATTTGTACAAAAAGGGACAAAAGACTCACTAAAAATGACTCAAAAAGTGTATAAAATACACCGATCAAATACCCCCAAACTTAACCTTTGCTCGCCCTCGAGCAAATATCAAAAGAAAGAAATAAAGACTCAAGGAAAAAGAAAATAGGAAGACTCAATGACATTGATCACTTTGCTGCATTGGTGTTACTTAGAAAAACATGAAGGTTAGCAGAATAATATGCAGGAACATATAGCATGAAATTTTATCATTCTAAACACATTAAGCTTGATATTTCGTAAACTCATTTTTATCATACTTAATGGAAGTCAAAATACTGAATCATGCATGTTAATTTCAAAAATCCTATGGCATGTTTACTTGCTATTCTCCACTAATCATGGGTATACATATAAGAGATCTTCAGGACTTTTCAGGGTTGTAATGTAGGCTTAGGCATGGGTAGGTAAAAATAGGCATTTAGGCTCATTTTGTGTATCATAAGCTCTTTAGCTTTTCAATGTTTTTCCCTTTTCTTTTGATTCTTTCCTTCACTTCATATCTATCTTTCCCCTCTTTTTTTTTGAGAGCGTGAAGTGTATTATAATAACAAGCACCCTCAAACTTAGGCTTTTGCCTATTTCTTATTACTTTTTTATTGGGGTGCATCAAACTTGTTCGCTCTTTTTGTCTCTTTTTCAACACATTTTATTTCAACTATTTCACATTTTTGCTTATGGCACATGTGTGGAAATATAGGGTGTCAAAGAAAAAGTTTCATGTTTAGGCTCAACGGGGCTGACTAGGGATATTTTTAATGTCAGGGATAGAAAAGAGTGGTAAGAATTGACTAACAAAGAAACGCCTGAGTCATCTCCCTAACATGCATATCCTAACTATTTCTCCTCAAATAACAAACAATCATACACATAGGTTTTAATCATTTAACATGCACAATTCAAGCAAGAAACCCCAAATAGACAGATTTCATGAGTTTTTGGCATATCTAACCTAAGTGTTTAGATAGTTGCTTCTAATTCCATTACATTATTCCACCTTACTTCACTAGGTGTTTCTAGTAACTACAGCATGCATGATCTTTGACAGACAATTATGACTCAAAAAGAAAAAAAATTTATGACTCAAAAATACACAAAACAAATCAACAAGACTCAAACATACTACAATAATAAGACACAAATAAGACACCCCCCAAACTTAAATCACACATTGTCCCCAATGTGTGCAAGACTCAAAGACAATAAAAGAAACAAGACACTTACAGACTTGGTTTAAGATGGTGGCAGTGGCGGTGGATAGTGCATTGACCACTGGTTGAACAAGGAACTCATCTCGTCAATTTTCTGCTTCATTTCCTGTTGTCCTTGTATCACCGTGTCAAAATTTTGCATCATCATTATCTGATTCTGGAGTAGCTGCTCCATCATAGGCACTGAAGGTTCTGATTCTGTGGGTGGCTGATGGCTGCTTCCTGCCTCATAATGAGCCTCTATTTCAGGCTCATCTTCATCCATTGCAGCCTCTACTGCTGCTGCTGGTGCTCTTCTTCTTGTCTTCTTTGGAGGGATTGGAGTGCGGGAAGGAGTGCACTATCCCGTATGACACAGGAAGTTGGTTTCTCTCATAAGTATCATTAGGTAGGGTTGGACCCCCATTTATGGCGCATAAATTTGTAATAAGTGAGCCATGTCCCAATCCACCTGTTGTTACCAACCTGCTGGTCTCTTCAATACTTTGAACTATCTCATTTCCCACATCAATCATCTTCCCCGACATAATTCCATATATCAATTTGATCATGTCTTCTGGCACTCTGGTAAAGTGCGTTGATGGAATCAGACGGGCACTGACGAAATACAGCCAACCCTTGGCTGCTTTGTTGAACTGACACCTGCTCAGTCCTCTTGCCCCATTTCTGGCAAATTCATATGCAGCCCCAGGGTAGCTTACTGTGTCTGCGACGATATTCCAGTCGATGTTGTTGGTGCTTCTAGACCATGTTCTGAAGTAGCTTCGGTCATCACCCCTTTCTTCAACATCTGTTGTTTTTAGTAACACATTTACCGCTTCTGCCGTCACAGGCACATATCTTCCCCTCACAAAGCATTCATTGTCCACCTTCTCCGGAAAGTTAGCATAAAATTCACGCACCATCACTGTGTTCATTGGTGCTATCTTTTCCGGGTTTACAAATATTTTCCACCCCATTATCTCAATCATCGCCCGAATGGGCTCATAGACATCCCCCTCCTCAAGCGAATCCCTTTGATAATCCATTCCTCTTTCAGGGATTAAGGGCCTAGTACTAAGTTTTTGGTATCTATCTTGAGCTCTTCGGCTGACAAACCTAGTATCGTCATATTGAGGGGCTGAGGTGGATGTGGAGACTCTTTTCTTTCTGGCAGACATGTTTAGATCACTTTTTGCAGTGTTTCCTTTCTATCAACAATGTTAACCAACACTATCACTCACCAATCAACAGCTACAACACCTATCACCCCCAAACTTTACTTAAGAAGCTTCTACACAACACCCGCACTCACCTCGTATACTTCTTCCTCGAAATTTTCACAACCAATTTCAACACCCCAACAACTTCACAGATACAACTCTTCTCCAATCTATTACCTCCTATGACTACAGTAAAGCTTTCAAGAAAAGATAAATATTACCTTTTTACGGTGTTCTTCAAGGTTTTCTTGCTTCTAATGGTGATTTGAGGCAATGGGATGAAGTTTGTTGGTTAAGATGGTTAAGGGTTTTGGGAATTTAGGAGCTTTAGTTGTGTTTGGGTTTGGTTTATGGAAGATTTTTAGGTAAAAGATGGATTTTTGTGGGTTTTGTGGAAAGAAGGGTTTAGGTTTTGAATTGGATTGGGGAAAAATCGGGTTTGGGCGTCTTTTAATTTCTGGATTTCCGCTTCGGCGCCGCGGCGCCCAATTTACTGCGCTCCTCTGGACTTCCTGCGCCGCGGCCCTGCTCCTGGGCGCCGCGACGCTCAAACTTCAGATTTTTTTTCTGGACTTTTGGCGCCGCGGCCCTGCTCCTGGGCGCCGCGGCGCTTAAACTTCAGCGCCTTTCTGCTCTTTTGGCGCCGCGGCGCTTACCCGTTTTTCTGGAAATCCCTGGCTATTCTTCAGTTTTTCGCCCTCCAAATTTGTTGGCCCTGCTCCTGTCAACACAACACAAACACTACCTCTGTGAGACTGTTCTTAGTAAAAATAACTACATTAAAATAAACAATTTAAAATACTTTGGGTTGCCTCCCAAGTAGCGCTGTCTTTAACGTCTTTTAGCCGGACGCAATTAATCTTTACGAGTGCCCATTGAATCCTTCTGCGAACTGCTTGCAATCCGCAAAGTTATTGTTGCAGGTCTCACTTCAACTACAACAATTGCTTACAAGGGCCTCAAATATACGATTATCCCCCAAGTAAACAAGGCATGCTTGTCTTTTAGGCTCTCTATAATGTAAGGATCAGTGAAATTCCCTACATCTCTCAACTCTAGGGGGTGACCTTGATGGTATGGACTTCCTATTTGAGGATCAACAGTGATAGCTTGTGGTGTTTCTTCTGTAACAGGTGCAGGAAGAAGAATTTCCACAGAATCCAAAAAGGTGAATAATTGGATCTCAGCGATCTTTTCCTTCTCTACACCAACTATCTCGCCAGAGTCCTCAATAGCTGGGTGTGGTTCAGGCTCCTCAATTTGCTTGCCACCTCCCATAATGATGTCGCTAGGCAGATTTACTTGAGGTGTATTGCTCATCTCATCCATCAGTTGCCCTATGTGGGTCTCCAAATTTTTTAGGGACTCCCTTGTCTCAGCCATAAACTGAGTCTGGCACTTGGTGAGCATAAGTATGCCTGCCCGCAACTCATTTCGATCTTCCTCTGGACCCTATGGGTTAAGCTGTTGTTGATGACTCCACTGTCTCTGATAGTAGTAGTCCATGTGTCCTGATTTTTTTTTTAACCTGCAAAATAAGAAAAACAACAAAAGGTGATAAAAAATTGCTCGCAGAACAAGTTATAACTTGTTCTTGGAGCAACCAAATTAGACATAAGAATAGATAAATCGATATTGAACTACGCCAATCCCCGGCAACGGCGCCAAAAACTTGATGCGCAATTTATGCACACACTTTAACGCAAGTGCACGTTGTCGTGTCAAGTAATATAGTCTTTGAAGACCGAGTTATCGTCCTCAGGGATTAGTGTTCAAGTACCAACTTCTATTCTTTGTTATCTATTTGGTGACCGATATTTGAGTTGTTGATTATGACTAATAATTATAAAGACTAATTAACTATGTGTTTACTTCAGTGATGATGGAAATAGGGCTTCCAAGTCTCCTCAACTATCCACTTATATTACTTATTAATGCAATTAACTATAGTTCTTCTTCTTTTGGAGATAGCAGGTTTACTAATTCGTTTTATACTCCTGTTAAGGTTATATAAACACTCAACCCCAGTAGCGCTCCTTTCTACCTTTCGGTGATAAGGATGACTCTATAGGAGGATTAAGAACAAAAACCCTATTAATGCTACACAAGTAATTGAGGTATTTTCATCCCCAATTCGACCTATGTCTACCCAACTACAACATAGTCACAACCTCCCCTTTCGGATTTCGGTTAGAAATCATATAAGTAATGATAATTAATGATCAAATAATTACCAAGCAATCAAATCATCTATTGGATAAATCTCAACAATAAGAAGAACAACCATAAACATGCATTAATTCATAAAATAAGGTTCAAGTGAATTGACATGGAGAGCCCTATATTAGAATTAGTTCCTAGCCATAGACATGACAAGAACTAATTCAATATCCAACATAAAACTGAAAATAAAGTAAAATAAAGAAAAGAAATTACTAAATAATGGTCTCCAATCTTGAACTCCAAGATGTGTTGTGTTATTGGCAAGAAGGGAACTCTTAAAAACTGCCTGGGGTTCTCTTTTTATAGCCTCCAAACCGACATTAAGGTTTTCCTTCAGACCTGGCCCATAATTCGTCTAAAACCTGATTTTTCCCGCGTCGGCGCGACCGCTACTTAGCGGCCTGGATGTTCTGACTTTCGATGATTAGCGCCAGCGCACTCTGTTGTTGCAGGCGCGCGCTGGAACTTCGCAAGCCTCACGAATATTGGCGGCCGGGCGCTGGTTCTCTGGCTTGGGCGCCATGCTGGCCGTGTCCGTGCCTGGTTCGCCACTTTCTCGCATTTCAGCTCTGGAACCTCCGTTTTTGCCCTCTTTTCGCTTCTTTTCCGCCAAAGAGCCACTTTAACCAATTTGACTCAAAAGAAAGAAAATCTATCCTAAGACTACACGTATTTGTACAAAAAGGGACAAAAGACTCACTAAAAATGACTCAAAAAGTGTATATAAAATACACCGATCAGTATACTTAATACATACCAAAGATGCGGCTTTGAACATGTTTAAAACATACAAAGCAGAAGTGAAAACCCAACTTGACAAAAGAATTAAAATTCTAAGGTCAGATAGAGGTGGTGAATATAAATCTAATGAGTTCAAGGAATTCTGTTCCACTCATGGTATAATTCATCAAACCACTGCGCCATATACTCCACAACAAATAGAATATTGAAGAATATGATAAATTCAATGTTGATTAGTTCGGGTGCACCTCTTAGTCTATGGGGTGAGACATTAATTACTGTAAATATGATATTGAATAGAATTCCTCAAAAGAAAAATGATCAATCTCCATACGAATTATGGAATGGAAGATTGTCTACTTTCAAAAGAATGAAAGTGTGGGGTTGCCTAGCGAAAGTTCAAGTTCCTTTACCAAAGAGAACTAAACTTGGACAAAAAATAGTAGATTGTATTTATGTTGGTCTTGCCAATAATAGTGCGACATATAAGTTTTTGGTGTATCATTCCGATGTTGAAGGTATTCACAAAAACACACTTATGGAATCTGTTGAAGCCGATTTTTGAGGATATTTTTCCTTATAAAGACAATGATAAAAATGTTCTTAATTCTAAGAAGAGGACACTGCCTCAAAATGATGATAATCTTACTTCATCGATTCAAGAAGAAAATTCTGAACCAAGGAGAAGTAAACGTGGTAAAATGACTAAAGATTTTGGACCAGACTTTATGACATTTTCTGTTGAAGGAGAACCTCAAACGTATAAGGTTGCTATGGAATCATCTGAAGCACCTTATTGGAAGGAGGCCATCCAAAGTGAAGTAGAATCCATTGTACAAAACAATACATGGATATTAGTTGATCTTCCTCCGGGACAAAAACCAATAAGCCATAAATGGATCTTTAAACGGAAGTTAAGACCTGATGGTACTATAGAGAAATATAAAGCTCGGATAGTAGCCAAAGGATTCCGACAAAAGGAAAGTGTAGATTTCTTCGATACTTACTCACCAGTGTCTAGAATTATGTCTATAAGGACGTTAATTGCTATAACAGCGATTCACAATTTGGAAATACACCAAATGGATGTGAACACTTCATTCTTAAATGGTGAACTAGATGAAGATATATATATGGAACAACCCGAAGGGTTTGTTGTGAAAGGTCAAGAGAAGAAAGTATGTAAGTTGGTTAAGTCATTGTATGGACTAAAACAAGCGCCAAAGCAATGGCATGAGAAGTTTGATAATACATTATTATCAAATGGTTTTCAAATAAACGAATGTGACAAATGTGTCTACATTTATGAATGTTATAATGCATATGTCATTATATGCTTATATGTGGATGATATGCTAATTATGTGAACAAATAAGAATGTAATTCATCAAACTAAAAAGATGTTGCATGACGCTTTCGATATGAAAGATATGGGAATAACGGATGTCATTCTTGGTATTAGAATTCAAAGGAATTCTGAAGGTTATATATTAACTCAATCCCATTTTATTGAGAAAGTCCTTAGAAAATTTGAACACTATGATGATAGACCGGTTGTTACCCCATTTGATCCCGCTAGTCACCTTAAGAAGGATGAAGGTGATAGTGTGTCTCAATTGGAGTAGACACAAGTTCTTAATTATACGAGACCGGATTTGACATATACAGTGAGTCGATTTAGTCGATACTCACACAATCCTGGAAATGATCATTGGGTAGCACTAATAAGGGCACTACGATACCTAAAGCATACAATTGTTACACCTCGTAAGTTAAGACGATAGTTAAGAACATCATTAAGAAATTAAGATTCGAACATTGATTATATAGTATGATTATATATGCTAAATCCAGAAGTTAGTACTTGAAGGATGTGATTCCGGAAAAACAATTTGGTTACTACGAGTGTGTTAATGGAAAATGATCGTTATATATTTTCCCATTAAGGATTAGTAACATATTATGAGAATTACGACATGGAGAATACGAGGTCTTATGGAATTAACTTAAGAAAATAATTAGGGACCAATGTGTATTTATATAAAAAAAATCAGATTTCTTATTAAAACTAAAAACCTCTTCATTTTCCATTTCATTCAAACAAAACTCTCACTCAAATCCTCTCCTCTCTTAGCCAAAAATTCACTCATGCCATAGCCAAATTGAAGACTTAATCCACTCCCTTTCTAAGGATTGAATCCATCTACAATTCTAAGCCAAAAGTTTAGCACCAAAACAATGAGTGGCACGGGTTCATCGCCTTGATTTTAGCCCAAATTTTCTGATTTTTGGAATGAATTTTGTTGAGGAAAAATATGTTAGAATGTTGGGGGTAACATTGTAGAACACATGCATGTTAATTTGAAGTGGAAAAGTGAAAGATTGGGCAAGAAATTGGGGCAGAAAATCGGAAAACTGCTTGGCAGAATTTTGGGCAGATTTTTAGTCAACTTTGTAGGGGTATATCTGCTAGTATATTAGGAGTTTTTGGGTGTTTCAAAAGCCTAAAATGAAGTTCGTCGAGTCTAGTTTCCAAAGAAACAAACCTGTCATCTATGGGACATTGGAGTAGAGAGTTATGGACGTTACAAGTTCAGCTAACGAAACAGTGACTTAAAATCGGGACTATTTTGGGGATTAAATTAAGGTATGAAAATTCTTCCTTCCACGCTATAATTGAAGTTGCATGTTGTCTTAGTTGAAGTATTGTGTTATGGTTGCTAATTGCATGCTACAAATTGGAAGGAAACATTGAGATTTAGGTTGTAAATTGTTTATATAAGAATGTTGAAATATGAAATTGAGTTTGAAAGAGTTATGGAATTATGTTGTCAGGCCAATTTGAAGACTACTTTATGTGCATCGGATTGGAGTGTTGTGATGAAATTCTTATCACTAATCACATGTTGCGAATGGAGACGTAGCCTTGATAATTAAGAGATAATTATTTTATGAAGAAATTACAAGAGGAATTGGAATTTTAAGAATTAAAAGGGGAAGTTTTGGAATTACAACATGTTGATATGACCAAAAAGTTGATGGAAATTATTGAACATTATGGTAATGTATTACGAGCTGAATTAGTGTTTAAATATAAGTTACGAATGCGCATATGTATTGAGGTAGTTACCTGACATGCCTTGAAAGGATTAAAGTGTTAATTTTATATTCTTGAATGGACGATGTTGTTAGAAGATTGGATTGCTCCCATGAATAATTCTAACGTAACTAAATGATTGACTACTATGAGAAATAAATGTATTAGTTTCCTTGGTTATTGAAGTTGTTAAATGGAATAATTACAAAGAGAAGGTATGCGCACTAACGACGTAAATGGAATGTTTGAGATAATTTTGACTACATATTGAAATGATAATGATTATTGGTTTGATTTGAATTGTTGGTTGATTTGGATTATTGGAAAATTGTGGATACGCACATAAACAGAGGAAATGCTGCCCGAATTTTTATAAAATAAGAGAGTCGTCTTTCAATTTAACCTACATTAGGAATCATAGAGTTGACAGACCTATTGCTATTATTATAGGTTGAAGTATTAGACGGGACATATTCTAATAGTGAGTTGGTCAACTCAAACTATAAGGTATGTGAGACTATCCTTTCCTTCTTTGGCATGATGTTGTGAAAATCTTCTTCCTTTCTTTTGGCATGAATATTATACAAGAGAATGTACGGCGGACGTACGTGATTCCTTCAAAGTCTAGTTTTAATAAAATGATATATGATATGAAAAGTGATTTGACTTCCCAAAAGCTGTTTTAAAATGATTCAGGAGATCGTGCCTTGATTTTCTAAAGGATAGTTTATTTTACTTATTTCATTTAGTCTTATATGATGATTTGAAATGCACATGATTATTACATGGAGTCTCAGATGATGATTTGTATTGCATATGGTTTCTCATGATATTCTACTTGTGTAAGTTGTGATTGTATGTTATGAGGACCGAGTCCCAGAATGGGACGAGTAGCTATATTCACGGAAAATGAGGACCGAGTCCCAGAATGGGCCGGGTAGTTATATGTACGCAGTATGAGGACCGAGTCCAAGAATGGGCCGGGTAGTTATATGTATAAAGCATGAGGACCGAGTCCCAGAATGGGCCGGGTAGTTATATGTATAAAGCATGAGGACCGAGTCCCAGAATGGGCCGGGTAGTTATATGTATAAAGCATGAGGACCGAGTCCCAGGATGGGCCGGGTAGTTATATGTATGGAGATGATCTTGATTATGATGATTGTTAGACATGCATGACTTTCTTTTCATATGGTACAGTTGCATTGGTATCTCTGATTTTTCATATATGTTTCATGTATCTTCTGGCCAGTTACAATCCTCCTTACAGTAGTTCATGTTTTACATACTCGGTACATTATTTCGTACTGACCCCCTTTCCTCGGGGGGCTGCGTTCATGCCCGCAGGTACAGGTGATCGGTTAGGTGACCCTCCAGTTTAGGACATCTACCAGCTGCTAAAGAGCTCCCTTGTTCCGGAGCCAGTCACTTTGGTACAGACTCTTATATTCCAGACTTATGTATATCTTGGGCACGACGGGGTCCTGTCCCGTCATATGTCATTTTTGTACTCCTAGAGGTCTGTAGACAGTCGTGGGTTGATTTATGAGGAGTGTAGACGTGTTTGTTTGGCCATGCTTTCGTATTTCTGTTTGGGATGTTCCCTTATGTTGGTGGCAGCCTTGTCGGCTTGCTTATTATATTGTGATGGTTAGTTGTGACTCCTCTGGAGGCAGGTACCCCCTTATGTAAAGACAGCCTGACCGGCTCGTCTATTCGGGTATATGTTGTAGATGCAGCGTTATGCTGCCAAAATTTTATTTGGTATCAAATGGATTATGTATGACAGGTCAGTAATGGCGTCCAATTAGGGCGCCTAATCGCGGCCCGTCGGGTCGGGTCGTGACAACAATGAACTATGAGTTGCATTATACAAAATATTCTCCCGTGTTAGAAGGATATTGTGATGCTAATTGGATTTCCAACTATTCAGAAAGTAAGTCCACAAGTGGATATGTATTTACACTTGGTGGAGCGTCAGTATCATGGAAATCATCAAAACAAACGGTAAATACGAGATCAACTATGGAAACAAAGTTTGTAGCCTTAGATAAAGTTGCCGAAGAGGCAGAATGACTAAGAAACTTCCTAGAAGGTATTCCGTTGTGGATGAAGCCAGTGACCTCCATTTGCATACATTGTGATAGTATGACTGCCCTGACGAGGGCAAAGAATCAAATATATAATGGCAAATCAAGAAATATAAGACGACATCATAATACAATCCGAAGTTTGCTGAAGAATGGAATAATTTCCATTGATTATGTAAAGTCAAAGGACAATATAGCGGATCCTTTGACAAAAGGCCTTACACGAGAGCAAATCGTATTTACATCGAGAAGAATGGGCTTAAAGCCAATACAATGAGTTGTGAACTGGTGGAAACCTTACCTATCATAATTGGAGATCCCATAGTTTAGGTTCAAAAGGCAAACTAGCCGGGGAAGACTCAAGGAGCGTAAAACACACATATGCTCGTTCCTATGATGTACCAAGTGTGTTATTTCGTTGACGATATAGGGCTGAACTTCGGTTCTTAATAATATTAATATCCATTATGGTGGGATAGTACAGACTATTCTTGATTAATATTACCTATGTGAGATTGATGTGGGGTCGCATCTGGGAGGACTGAGATGGCTACGTTCTCTATAAATTATCATGAAGATAGGAGTTGTTCATGACCGAAAAGAACACAACCGTAAGTATTGAAATATGTTGGTATGATGTGTGTGATGCTTGTTGTCTCGATTTACTACAAAACGTGAATAGTTCAAGGCACTACGTCCATTAATTCACAAGTAGATCCGATAGGTATTCACTACGAGCAGTTCAAGTACAAAAGACACCGTCTCTGATGCATGTCATATCTCATTTGACAGAAATGAAGACAAGTTCCCTTATCTTATTTTCTATCCACATGTGAGTATTGGATGTGTGAATAGAAAATGTGAGGTATTGTTGAAACTTTTAGAAGAAGAAGAGATTAAGTGATCAAAAACATCAAAAATATGCGCTGTGATTTTAAGGCATAGCGCCACGACGCTGAAACTTCCGAGAGCCTCAGGAATTCCGGCGCCACGACGCCGACGTGCAGGGTCGCGGTGCTGCATAACAGAAAATTCCATATTTGATTGAAAAGTTGCAACTCTTCACATAGAGTCACAACCTTTGGTTAATAGCTGCTTATGGATGTTTGGTATGCTATAAATAGCATGTTGATCACTTGTTTTCAGACAAAAACACAATTAACAAGATCAATCTTCAGATTTGAGAATCTAAATCAATTTGAAGAATTTATCTTGTTGCTTCTTCTTCTTCTTCATCTTAAAAACCATTTTTGAAGAAGACATATAGTAGATTCGTCAGGAGTGAAGTTCTTGTGCTAGAACTATCAGATAGTTGTATCCTCAAGGCAGACGTCCTATCAACTACATCACAAGCGGGGACGAATTTTAGGTCACTGCATTTGCAGGCCTCTATCTACAAACAAGTTAGTATGTGATGTTCATACTATTGCTTTACATTGTTGTTAATTTCTATTGTTGTTAATTTCTATACAGTTGAAGTATCTATATAATAGTGTTGTTGAATTCAATTTCCTTGAATTATATATATTGCATTGTGGTTTATACATTGAAGGTCTAGATTGGTACTAACAGCTAAGGGTATGCCACAATATATCACTGTTTATGTGGGCAATCTTGCTGCTTAGGTAAGAAATGTTCTTATTCTGGTTTTAGCCATACTTGGTATAGTGAACAAAAGATTAAAAGAAGTCATCATCATTTCCCTCATTTATTTCTAGTATTTGGCGTAGCAACTTGACACCCTTTGTCATTAAATGACTAATAGTAAACTCCTAACACAATACAAACTGCAGTCAAGTAATGTCCTAAAAAGTATTAAACGAATCCAAACTTGTGAATTGGTATTAAAAGGAGCATTTTTTTCTTGTAGCTAATTGTGAACTTAGAGAAGAACAAGTCATATTCAGAATATATGCATCAATTTATCTTTATAGGTCTATTATACGAGTATACAACAACTCTTATGTGATTTTGTATCTATTATTTCTGTTTTCAACGATTGACAGTTGCCAGCAAAAAATTCAACTTGCCAAGGATACATAACAGAAGCACCAAAGGCAATACAGGGGAAAGAACAAATACTCACCAGCATGAAGCAACAAAGTTGTGGAATAGAACGCAGAACTGCAGGGGCATGTATTGGTAGCTGATCCAGTCAGATATCGGCCAAAACTGCATGT
Organism: Przewalskia tangutica; assembly: GCA_029844215.1. Lineage (NCBI taxonomy): Eukaryota > Viridiplantae > Streptophyta > Magnoliopsida > Solanales > Solanaceae > Przewalskia > Przewalskia tangutica. The sequence continues at coordinate 117,001,205 of CM056718.1, forward strand.
CTGATCCCAAAAAAGATTGATCATGACTTCATTATATCCTACCTTCCATGCAGTCAGTTGTATAGAGGGATAGTCCTTCCGAACCTTATTTTTTACAAGACCCCATGGCTTTCTAAGAGAGAAGAATTAGCCTGTTGTCAGACACCAACATTGTTGAATGTGAATGACATTTCAAGAGTATTTTTCTGCTTTAGTTATGAGCTGGTTTTTATCCTTGTTATGCATAAACTATTTCTCTCTTACCGGAGTGACATATCGTCGTTACCTCTAACTATTATTATTGGTGCTACGTTCAAGAATCTTGATATAAATATTTGGGACTTATATAACCCGAGAGATGCTATGGACAAAAATGTACTCAAGAACTATGATCGAGTTGTCAAATAAGACCTTACGCTACTTTATTTCGCCAAAGAGATTTCTATTAAAAGAAATGACGTATCAAGTCATGCCAAGAAAGAAGGTTGCCTTACAAACCTTATATCAATAGTTCACGAGCTCCCAAACGCTCCACGAATGATAATCTACATTATGTGAATGATTTAGAATTAAGATTGATTAAATAGCTAAAGGAAATCTTCACTTAGATCTTTTGTCAAACACCTTGTGAGTTGTCACGATCCAAACCGGAGAGCCGTGATGGGCACCCAGATCCCACCCGTCGGGTACTACCATTCATATCTTCAACCCCTATCCATAATTAAACATGGACTAAGCCGAAAGAAAACTATGTGAAATTCTTATTCAGAAAACCATCTTATATATATGCATATTCATACCAAAGCCGGCAACGCCATACAAAATCACTATCCACAGGAAACTTGTCTACAAGCCTCTAAAGAGTATACGACATCAAAATATCATACCAGAACTAGATTGTAACTCTGGAACAAATAGAGTGTTCCAACATCAGCTGAACCAGCAACCTACCAGCGTGAACCGTCACTTTCTTTCACTGAACATGCGGGCATGAAACACAGCTTCCCCCGACAAAAGGGACGTCAGTACGACTGATGTACTGAGTATGTTAGGCATAAACAACAGCATAACAGGAATATAATAACAACTGAAACATGAACAACTGACCAACAATAAATACCTCTGAGGGTCCTAATACATGTGTTTAAAGGTTGTGCATGATGCAATATGATATTAGCCACCCAGACATCTTCCTTACCATAACCGACTCGGTGAGCATCAGACTATAATGGTCATACAGACAAGCCTTATCGGTCACACAAACATGCCACACAGGCTTCAATATTGGCATTTACGGTCACTAATGCTTTCCATAATCGCCACACAGACATTCAGTTATATCAGAATCCTACTTTCCATAACCGCCACATAGGCTTTCGGTTATATCATATAAGCCACACAATAAGATTTATCATTATCATATCCTTGCTGATCAGGTGGTCTGCGTATCACATTTTTCACCCTCAATATATATTAGTGTTGCGGAGCGTGCAACCCGACTCCATATATATTAGTGTTGCGGAGCGTGCAACCCGATCCAATATATGTTAGTGTTGCGGAGTGTGAAACCCAATCCAATATATGTTAGTGTTGCGGATCGTGCAACCCTTCCCAATATATGTTAGTGTTACGGATCGTGCAACCCGTACCAATATATGTTAGTGTTGCAGATCGTGCAACCCGTCCCAATATATGTTAGTGTTGCGGATCGTGCAATCTGTCCCAATATATGTTAGTGTTGCGGAGCGTGCAACCCGATCCAATATATGTTATTGTTGATGATCGTGCAACCTGTCCCAATATATGTTAGTGTTGTGAATCGTGCAACCCGTCCCAATATATGTTAGTGTTGTGGATCGTGCAACCCGTCGCAATATATGTTAGTGTTGCGGATCGTGCAACCCGTCCCAATATATGTTAGTGTTGCTATGACAATAACAAAACAAGACCATCGGTACCTCTGGATACTAGAAACTGTTTCCTTTCATTTACTTAACTCCATTGACAACTGAATTAAGTGCATGAAGATGGCAAAATACACACTTCTCAAGAAGGAAATCCATAGACACTAAGAAATGAATGTGAATCCTTTTTATTTAAAAATAATTATTTCATTCTGTACGCATGCTAAAATATTATTCTGGTGTGTTGGGGTACTGCTGAGACAATTGAGAGGCTTGACTTTGTATTTATTATATGTATATAATGCATGGATAATAATAAGGCATTTCTGAATTTATCGGACGACAATAATATCCTTGCCATTTTGGAGAGGGATATTTCCGAATGCCCTCAACATTACAACTTGAGAGCCTTAAATAAGCCTCGACTGATTCTTCGTCCTAACAGGTGGACGGCTAAAATTAAAACATGTGGAAGGCTGAGATTCCTCGCCTTTAGCTTTTCCCAAAGGGCGTCTTCTGCTTTTTTGAAAGGGCAAAACGTCCTTGTCTTCTTTATGTCATTTTCTGCTTTATGTCCTCTGCTTTTTTGAAGAGGCAAGTGTTACTATATGCTTTACTTTAGGAGATACGCATCTGCGTAGGCTTGTGCGATTCCACGTGGGATAAGCATGTCACCGTTGTCTGTTTCACTGTGGTTAGATGCCACATCTTCATCATCTTCTAATTTTGCTAAAGCCTCTAGGAGCTTTCGCCGGGTTTCTGCCTTCGAATCGGAGGTTTCTTCTGAGGAAGATGACCCATTTTTCTTCAATTTATCCTCTTTTACTTTAGGACTCCATCCTTTAATTTTGATGGTCTTGCTTAAATATTTAATTCTGTTGGTCTCTTGGATATCGAACGTCCAGTTTATGATATAAGAGATTCGTTTACTAATAAAGAATTTACACAATTTAATGTGTTCTGGTAGTGTAGAAATCTGTTGTTCCTGGATGAAAGTAACATACTGATTTTGGAAGCTCGGGGCAACCACCTGCAAATTACCACCAAATATGTTCCACCATTCGTAGAACCATCTGGGGATGACTTTATCTTTCATGCTCTCGGCATATTTTATGAGCCATGTATGGGTATTCGGACGCACATATAGGAAGTTAAACCATGCGTCTTTATAATCATACCAGTTATAAGTTTGAGGTCTATGGGTCTCTGATAATGGTATTGGTGTTTGTAGGTGATCCACATACCAATTAAAAGGACTTAAAATCTTCTTAACCGTAAACTTGGAATATTCAATTCCTCCTGTTTTATCAAAGTATTTGTGCTCTATTTCAATGGAGTCTGTATCCACTAAAATGAATACATAATACCTTCTTGTTTTTACTGGATCATGGTTATCTACATACTGGTGGTCCGTGTAACAAGGTTTCAGGAGGTCCTGTACCCTGGAATTTTCATACTGTTTATCCAATGCCATTATTGGCAAAACCTGTGCTGGAATGAATTCCCATTTTGGAATAGGAATAGGAGGCTCCTTCTTTAGTGGAGTTGCTGGTTTTACTGTTTCTGAATATGATTATGGAGGAATCATTCTGTAATTACTTTTGCTCTGGGCTTCTGATGGCGTAGCCTTGAAAGGTTGTGCCTGCTTTTTCTGGGTTGGTTCCTTTGGGAGAACCGGTATTATTGGGAGGTTTCCAAGAACTGTGAACATATTTTGCCCACTTGGTTTATGTAAAGTATTTTTTGAACTTTCTGGTTTAAAGGGTTGTTTCAACTTTTCTTCTGGTTTATTCTGGAATGGAGGTCTCATCGGGCGTAAGCCCGGGAAGCCTGGCCTCATTGTTTCCCTGTAAAAATTCTCTAGTCAGAAAGTTTGTTAGAGAGTTTTCTTCACCTTTTATAAAATCAATTTTAAAATCGAAGCTTGATAACAAAGCTTGCCATCTGGCAAAAATCTGTTTTGACACTAAATTTTTAACATCCTTTTATAAAATATGTTTGGCTGCTTTGCAGTCGACTCTTAACAAAAATTCTTTGATGACTAAATCGTCTTGGAATTTTGTGATACATAGCACTATAGATAAAATCTCTTTTTTCACTGTGCTATAATTCTTTTGTGCCTGGTTCCAATTTCCAGAAGTGAATCTTACTAATTGTTCGGCAGATTCAAGAGAAATTCTTTGCTTAAGAATGCCACCATAACCTATGTCGGAAGCATCAGTTTCAACTACCATAAAAGCATCTGGGTTAGGGATACCTAGACATGGGAGTTTCTGGACTATTTCTTTTATCTGTCTCACAGCTCTAGTCTGTTCAATTGACCAAAGGAATGGGTTCTTTTTTATCCTTTTATACAGGGGCTCACATATTTGTCTAATTTTTGGAATAAAATCTGCAACGTAGTTAAGACTCCCTAAGAATCTTTGTAGCTGTGTTTTATCTAAAATTTCATCGGGGAACTTGGTAGAGAACTCTATGGCTCTGTAAATTGGTTTATAGGTTCCTTGATAAAGGTCGTGGCCTAAGAACCTGATAGCTGTCTGAAAAAGCTTTATTTTTTTGGCACTTACCGCTAAACCATTATATTTTGTGGTCTGGAAAAAAGTGTTTAGATGTTTATAATGCTGGTCTATGTTATCCGAGAATATAAGAACATCGTCTATATAGACAATCATAAATTGACTATAAGGGTTGAATATATTATTCATGATGTTCTGGAATTCGGAAGGGGCATTTTTGAGCCCAAAAGACATTACATTCCATTCATACTGTCCGAAGGGGACATTGAAGGCGACTTATACTTATCTTTTTCATCGACTTGGATTTGCCAGAATCCTGACTTCATGTCGAACTTACTGTAAATATTAGCATTATAAGTTCTTTTTAGTAAGTCCCTTTTGTTAGGGATTGGATATCTGATCCATTTTAACGCTTGGTTAAGAGGCCTGTAATTTATTACGAGCCTTGGGGCTCCTCTTTCTTTTTCAACATTCTTGTTGACGTAGAAGGCTGAGCAACTCTATTGTGACTTAGAAGGCCTAATGATCCCTTTTTTGAGTAGGTCATTGACTTCATTTTTACAATGTTCCATGAGCTTGTGGCTCATCTGAATAGGTCTGGCCTTAGTGGGTATGTTTTCCTCACTAAAGTCATCTGTATAGGGAAAAGATCTTATATTCCCATATTTAAACCCCTTATCTGATGACCATAGCGATCATGTTAAGCAAAAAACGGTCTTTAGAATCCAGTTATTAACCAATCAGGTTAACTACCTAAAAGACGATATTAAAATAAAAAGGATATAATCCACTTTAAGATTATCCCACTCAGGTTGATTTTTAACAACCTGAGTGGGAGAATAATGAGAAAACAAAGTATTAATAAAATCATGACTTCTAACAACCTGGCTCTGATACAATTGAAAAAGATCTACAGAACTGAAATATTCCAAAAGAATCTTTCAAGTCTGTTTATGAAACAGGAAAGTTTGATTTTATTAAAAACTATAATATAAAAACCTGTGAGTCCACTATAGCTATTAATAACTCGAAAGAAATTATTAAGCTATTATCTACCGAAGACATAAACAGATATAAAAAAGAGTTTAACTTCCTATATATAGGACTGGTACAAATTGCGGTTAAACCTTTGTATCGCTTGGGTTTAGATACCCCCATATGCCTCTTACTAAGAGATGCCAGGCTTTTAAACTTTGACGATTCCTTACTGGGAGTCTTACAAAGTAACTTAGCCAGGGGACCAATTTATTTTAACTATTACCCAAAATTTCCAGTGGATATTAATGATCAAAACGTTATGGATACCCTAACGTTAAACATTAAAACAAAAAATATGAATAGTAAAATAAACACAAAAGAAATTGCTATAATATACAGGGTCTATTACAGGCTAATGAAAACAACCTTAGCTCCAAAAGCTAAATTAGTTAGTAGTAAAGGTGCTACCATGCTTATGGAAGCAAACCAGGAACATAGCAATACTTTTGTTCCTAGAATGTTAAAATGGAATGAAATTTTAACAAAAGATGAATGACACTTTGATGCCATCACCCAACCAAAGATAGAACCAGAGAGTTCTAATATTGAACAAATAATTCAGCATTTAGATGATTCAATTGATTTAAAATTTTTGAAATATAAATCCACAGGAAGATACTCATTCGCAGCATCTTCTTCTAAAACCCGGGAGGAGGAAGTATGTTTCGATAACTCTGACGAAACTATACTAGAATGAAAAGTTCAAGGAATAGACTATTCGTCAGCAATACCCAAAGTCTACTATCGACCCATCGATAGGAAGGCCGGAAGTCCCACCAGAAGCGAAATGCATGGTGAGGATAGCCTGGGTACTATTAAACAGGACATAGGTTTTAAAATCGATTTTAAAACCCTTAACAAATTATGGGTTAACCCAGAAAATGCCATTAAAAGAAAATGGTATGTAAGTACTTTTTCACTCAATGAAAGGAAGGTGTTTAGAGAACAATGAATCAGTGACATGAATAGAATTAATGCAAATATAGAATTCTTTAGGTGGTTTCAAATCACAGATAAACTCAACAATAACAGAGAGTCCCTGAGCACCATTGTAAAGAAATGGTTCACAGGAGAAAAAATTGTTGAATCAGTAACACCCCCATTAGAACAATTAAAGATCCCCGTCGATGGTGAGATCTTGACTGCCACTCCTTTTAAAAGAGACATAAAGGATCCAAAAGGAATCCCGCATGTTGAGGACATTAACAAAATTCTCCAACAGAACAACTACACAAATCAGTTGTTACATGTTGTCTCTAACCAAATTGCAGAAGCAAGTAATGCCTCAGCTTTTAGAAGCAAGCCTATCAGGTCGGAAGAAAAAACACAACCCGAACCCCTCTTTAAAATCCCACAGTTTTCGGCGAGTAGCCATCCAAAATTTGGAAAAGAAATTGAAGACAACATGTTAGACAAAATTAGTAATAAATTTAAAGAGCTGAAAGTTTCTGAAGGATCCACCTCGAAAAAACCTGACAGCTCAGTCAAAGTACTAAGCGAATGTTCTAGTTCAAAAAGTAAAGAGAGAAAACAAAGTATTAATAAAAGCCAGGTTGAGCTTCCTGGTATCAGAAACGTATACAATATTGTTCCTAAAAGCTACTCATTATAGTTTTTATTAAACGTTTTTTGTCTTTACTTTACTTTTTTAAATTGATAATCTTATTCCGCATTTATGGTATCAGAGCCATGTTGTTAAAAATCATGAGTAGCTAAACTCATTCTACTGTCCTTAGAGCAATATTGTTCTTAATTTAATAGGAATTTCATTACTCTGTTCCGATTCCCTTAGTTACTTCGTTGTTATCCTGTCTGTGATATCTCCGCTTAATCTACAGTAATAGGCAGATGCATCCTGGACCGTTGGATTAGCACGATAGGTCGGAAGGACCAGTGCCGGACCCGGTGGAAGCAGCCGATGTACTATAAGATAAGAAGACAGATAGCCAGCATAGGATACCCACTTTAGTAATTAAAGGAATAGGAACAGATACTACAGGACCCTAATAACCGACTGAATAATAGCTCTTAAATGATAGTAGCCTCCACGCATATTTACAACCCACCTTGTTAAAACATATTACTCCTTTAATGAAGACTCGTCCAGCTTTTGATTATATAAGAGAACATAATTCTTTTATACTTGAATGTGTAATAGAAAGTAATAGTTGCAATGAACACATTTTAAAGAGGGGTTCGGATAGTGTTTTTTCTTCCGACCTGATAGGCTTGCTTCTAAAAGCTGAGGCATTACTTGCTTCTGCAATTTGGTTAGAGACAACATGTAACAACTGATTTGTGTAGTTGTTCTATTGGAGAATTTTGTTAATGTCCTCAACATGCGGGATTCCTTTTGGATCCTTTATGTCTCTTTTAAAAGGAGTGGCAGTCAAGATCTCACCATCAACAGGGATCTTTATTTGTTCTAATGGGGGTGTTACTGATTCAACAGTTTTTTCTCATGTGAACCATTTCTTTACAATGGTGCTCAGGGACTCTCTGTTATTGTTGAGTTTATCTGTGATTTGAAACCACCTAAAGAATTCTATATTTGCATTAATTCTATTCATGTCACTGATCCATTGTTCTCTAAACACCTTCCTTTCATTGAGTGAAAAAGTACTTACATACCATTTTCTTTTAATGGCATTTTCTGGGTTAACCCATAATTTGTTAAGGGTTTTAAAATCGATTTTAAAACCTATGTCCTGTTTAATAGTACCCAGGCTATCCTCACCATGCATTTCGCTTCTGGTGGGACTTCCGGCCTTCCTATCGATGGGTCGATAGTAGACTTTGGGTACTGCTGACGAATAGTCTATTCCTTGAACTTCTCGTTCTAGTATAGTTTCGTCAGAGTTATCGGAACATACTTCCTCCTCCCGGGTTTTAGAAGAAGATGCTGCGAATGAGTATCTTCCTGTGGATTTAGATTTCAAAATTTTTAAATCAATTGAACCATCTAAATGCTGAATTATTTGTTCAATATTAGAACTCTCTGGTTCTATCTTTGGTTGGGTGATGGCACCAAAGTGCCACTCATCTTTTGTTAAAATTTCATTCCATTTTAACATTCTAGGAACAAAAGTATTGCTATGTTCCTGGTTTGCTTCCATAAGCATGGTAGCACCTTTACTACTAACTAATTTAGCTTTTGGAGCTAGGGTTGTTTTCATTAGCCTGTAATAGACTCTGTATATTATAGCAATTTCTCTTGTATTCACCTTACTATTCATATTTTTGGTTTTAGTGTTTAACGTTAGGGTATCCATAACGTTTTGATCATTAATATCCACTGAAAAATTCGGGTAACAGTTAAAATAAATTGGTCCCCTGGCTAGATTACTTTGTAAGACTCCAAGTAAGGAATCGTCAAAGTTTAATAGCCTGGCGTCTCTTAGTAAGAGACAAATGGGGGTATCTACACCCAAACGATACAAAGGCTTGACAGCAATTTGTACTAATCCTATGTGTAGGAAATTAAAATCCTTTTTATATCTGTTTATATCTTCAGTAGATAATAGCTTAATAATCTCTTTTGAGTTATTGATAGCTACTATGGACTCACAAGTTTTGATATTATAATTTTTTATAAAATCAAACTTTCCTGTTTCATAAACAGATCTGAAAGATTCTTTTGGAATATTCCAGTTCTGTAAATCTTTTTCAACTTTAGCAATATTTGTAGTTGCTAAGTTTTCACTGTTGATTTCATTCATCATTAGTAATGAACTGTGTGGAGCTCAACTAAGAATTGAGAGATAGATTGTCTTGTTGCTAGGTAACGAACCTGTCTTCTTAATCTAACATTCTCTTCATAGAGTTCAATCATTTTATTAATGATTACTTGTCTGATTATAGTTTGACAATAATTATCTAAACCTTCTGCAGGTCTCACAGTTGTATAGTATTCTAACTCTTTAAGATTTGACTTTAATATTTTATTTCAACTATTACTTTCTATTACACATTCTAGTATAAAAGAATTATGTTCTCTTATATAATCAAAAGCTGGACGAGTCTTCATTAAATGAGTAATATGTTTTAACAAGGTGGGTTGTAAATATGCGTGGAGGCTACTATCCTTTAAGAGCTATTATTCAGTCGGTTATTAAGGTCCTGTAGTATCTGTTCCTATTCCTTTAATTACTAAAGTGAGTATCCTATGCTGGCTATCTGTTTTAGGCCATGTTGGTTAAAGGCTATCTATTCAGTCGGTTATTAGGCCATGTTGTTAGAAGTCATGAGTAGCTAAACTCATTCTACTGTCCTTGGAGCAATATTGTTCTTAAGTTAATAGGAATCCTGTTACTCTGTTCCGGTTCCCTTAGTTACTTCACTGTTATCCTGTTCTTGTCATCCCCACTTAGTCTACAGTAATAGGCAGGTGCATCCTGGACCGTTGGATTAGCACGATAGGTTGGAAGGACCAGTGCCGTACCCGGTGGAAGCAGCTGATGTACTATAGGATAAGAAGTTAGATAACAAGCATAGGATAACCGCTTTAGTAATTAAAGGAATAGGAACAGAGACTACAGAACCCAATTAGCAGACAGAACGATAGCTCCAAAAGGATAGTAGCCTCCACACATTTTAAAACAACCTTCCTTGTTTAGACATAATAACTCTATAATGAAGATTCGTCCAGCTTTTGATTATATAAGAAGATATAACTCATCTAGATTAGACTGTATAATAGAAAGTTTGATTTTATTAAAAACTATAATATAAAACAGGAAAGTTTGATTTTATTAAAAACAATAATATAAAAACCTGTGAGTCCACTATAGCAATTAATAACTCGAAAGAAATTATTAAGCTATTATCTACCGAAGACATAAACAGATATAAAAAAGAGTTTAACTTCCTACATAAGGGACTGGTACAAATTGCGGTTAAACCTTTGTATCGCTTGGGTTTAGATACCCCCATCTGTCTCTTACTAAGAGATACCAGACTTTTAAACTTTGACGATTCCTTACTGTGAGTCTTACAAAGTAACTTAGCCAGGGGACCAGTTTATTTTAACCGTTACCCAAATTTTTCAGTGGATATTAATGATCAAAACGTTATGGATACCCTAACGTTAAACATTAAAACAAAAAATATGAATAGTAAAATAAACACAAAAGAAATTGCTATAATATACAGGGTCTATTACAAGCTAATGAAAACAGCCTTAGCTCCAAAAGCTAAATTAGTTAGTAGTAAAGGTGCTACCATGCTTATGGAAGCAAACTAGGAACATAACAATACTTTTGTTCCTAGAATGTTAAAATAGAATGAAATTTTAACAAAAGATGAATGGCACTTTGATGCCATCACCCAACCAAAAATATAACCAGAGAGTTCTAATATTGAACAAATAATTCAGCATTTAGATGGTTCAATTGATTTAAAAATTTTGAAATCTAAATCCACAGGAAGATACTCCTTCGCAGCATCTTCTTCTAAAACCCGGGAGGAGGAAGTATGTTCCGATAACTCGATTTAAACTATACTAGAACGAAAAGTTCAAGGAATAGACTATTAAATCGCAGCATCTAAAGTCTACTATCGACCCATCGATAGGAAGGCCGGAAGTCCCACCAGAAGCGAAATGCATGGTGAGGATAGCCTGGGTACTATTAAACATGACATAGGTTTTAAAATCGATTTTAAAACCCTTAACAAATTATGGGTTAACCCAGAAAATGCCATTAAAAGAAAATAGTATGTAAGTACTTTTTCACTCAATGAAAGGAAGGTGTTTAGAGAACAATGGATCAGTGACATGAATAGAATTAATGCAAATATAGAATTCTTTAGGTGGTTTCAAATCACAGATAAACTCAACAATAACAGAGAGTCCCTGAGCACCATTGTAAAGAAATGGTTCACAGGAGAAAAAATTGTTGAATCAGTAACACCCCCATTAGAACAAATAAAGATCCCTGTCGATGGTGAGATCTTGACTGCCACTCCTTTTAAAAGAGACATAAAAGATCCAAAAGGAATCCCGCATGTTGAGGACATTAACAAAATTCTCCAACAGAACAACTACACAAATCAGTTGTTACATGTTGTCTCTAACCAAATTGCAGAAGCAAGTAATGCCTCAGCTTTTAGAAGCAAGCCTATCAGGTCGGAAGAAAAAACACTATCCGAACCCCTCTTTAAAATCCACGCTTTTGTAGTAGCCATCCAAAATTTGGAAAAGAAATTGAAGACAACCTGTTGGGATGTAATTAGTAATAAATTTAAAGAGTGAAAGTTTCAAGGATCCACCTCGAAAAACTCGATGTTACCAAAGTACTAAGCGAAGGTTCTAGTTCAAAAAGTAAACAAGATGAAAATAAGATATTAAAATTCTCTGCGAGAAGGTAAGAATTTTTACAGAGGTCCTACGTTTCCAGATATGTTATTCGAAGAACGTACTCCGTTTCCAGCTACATATTCTGGAGATGAAATCCATGAATGGAACATAGATGGCATGTCAGAAGGACAAGTTATCAAGGTGCTCCATGAAATGGGAGTTTGCGTTACCAGTTATAAAATAAAAACGCATACAGATGATGCCCAACTAGCTGCAATCCTTGTTTCAGGCTTCACTGGAATGTTAAAAAATTGGTGGGACAACTACCTAGTTGAAGCCGTAAGGGTCAGCATCATGAATGCGACCACCACCGTCCAAATAAGAAACATCAATAACAGCTATAGTAATGAAGTCCAAGGGGATGCTACGGCAACCTTGTTGTATTGTATAGGTAAACACTTCATTGGAGAGCCGAAGCTATTCCAAGATAGAAGTTTGGAAGTACTTAATAATTTAACTTTGTCAAAGTTACATGACTTTAAATGGTATAAAGATATATTCCTTAACAAAGTCATGCTAAGGAATGACTGTAATCATGATTATTGGAAAGAAAGATTTATCAGTGGACTGCCTAAACTTTTTGCAGAAAAGGTAAGGACCAACATTAGAAGAAATTACAATGGCGACACTCCCTATAGTCTTATGACATACGGAGACCTAGTCAACTTTATTAATTTAACAGGCCTAGAACTATGTATTACGATAAAACTCAATAATCAAATACAAAAATCTACCAAAGGAGAATTAGGAAGTTTCTGCGAAGACTTCGGATATGTTAAAGTCTCTGCTCCTTCAAAGAGCATCAAAAGGATGAAGAAGAAACATAACATATCCCGCCCCAAAGCTTATAAAAAGAAATATACTCCAAAAAAGGGGTATAAGAAAATGAATACCAACAAAAATACCAGAAAGAAGGGTAAATGTTAGAATTGTGGAAAAGCAGGCCACATGGCTAATAATTGCAAAGAACCCAATAAAAAGAAGGATAAGATTAATTTATTAGCAATCGATTCTGAAATGAAAGAAAAACTTTATACAGTCTTAGATGAAGAAACGATCCGATAGCTCAAGAAAATTCGGATGATTATTACGATGTGAAGGTTCTTTAGATCTAGAATATAGTTGAATAGTTCCACTTCCACTTTTGTGAATGTCGGGAAAATCGCACTGCATAAAACAAACAATTGGTGTTATCTCGAGTAGCAGCCAAGAGTTTTTCTTTGATATGATCGATCACATCGATGACGATAATGTTAAAAGAAAATACTTAACAGAACTTAAAAAACTTGTAGTTAATCAGAAAAAAGATAAAAGGATAATTGAACCTTTTGATATGAAAAAAGTTTTTAATAAGTTTAAAGAAACTAAATCAGATATGTCACGACCCGACCCCGGGCCCGCGACTGGTGCCCTACCTGGGCACCCTTACAGGTATACATCAGAGATAATCAGCGGAACATACATGAAACTTATAAATTAAAACAACAGAAGTAAAACAACAGGTTAGCCGATAGGGCTACCTTCCTGGACATATATATATACAACCGAAGCAGTTGCCTCCTTTCCTTTACAAACTGACCCACAATATGTGACTACAGACCTCTAAGAGTTTTAACATAACAACTGTGGCGGGACAGGGCCCCGCCATACCCCTGAATATACATGAATCTACCACCTCAGGGAAAACCGTACCAAGAGATAAGCCTCCGGAGCAAATGGAGCTTTTTCCCAAAAACTGAACCGAGATCCTAAGAGCAAGGATCACCAACCTGTGTACCTAAAACCTGCGGGCATGAACGCAGCCCCCCGAAGGGGGTCAGTACAACAGGTACCGAATATGGAACGGAAATAAGGTACTGTAAACGAAACATATCTGTATAAAAGCATGACAGGGGTAAGTATAAAAAGGGTAAATACCTGAACCTACCATGTCATTACCATCTCGTGAACTTAATCGTACCTTATTATCTTTTCCCATTTTTTTTCAATAAAAGTTATAGTCACTTTCTTACGTACATACTTAGGAAAATCATCAAGTTCATTACCATATAACTTACTTACCTTACATAACATAATCCGGCCCTTTATGGAGGGACGCCTATACTGCCCGGCCCAATCTGGGACGCGATAAAGTCACATAGTCTGCCCATAAAGGTATACTGCCCGGCCCAATCTGGGACGCGGTAAGGTCACATAGTCTGCCCATAAAGGTATACTGCCCGGCCCAATCTGGGACGCGGTAAGGTCACATAGTCTGCCCATAAAGGTATACTGCCCGGCCCAATCTGGGACGCGGTAAGGTCACATAGTCTGCCCATAAAGGTATACTGCCCGGCCCAATCTGGGACGCGATAAAGTCACATAGTCTGCCCATAAAGGTATACTGCCCGGCCCAATCTGGGACGCGGTAAGGTCAAATAGTCTGCCCATAAAGGTATACTTCCCGGCCCAATCTCTGACGCGATAAAGTCACATAGTCTGCCCATAAAGGTATACTGCCCGACCCAATCTGGGACGCGGTAAGGTCACATAGTCTGCCCATAAAGGTATACTGCCCGGCCCAATCTGGGATGCGGTAAGGTCACATAGTCTGCCCATAAATGTATACTGCCCGGCCCAATCTGGGACGCGGTAAGGTCACATAGTCTGCCCATAAAGGTATACTGCCCGGCCCAATCTGGGACGCGGTAAGGTCACATAAAATCCGGGAATTTAACCCAACGTACTACGCACCTCTACTCCTTTAGAAAGACTCTTTTTCAAATAAAACTTCCAAGATACTAACAACCGTAGTATCAAGTCATATCTACCTTTCAAGACAAGTCACCATACCTTTTTAGAAATACATTTACCGGCTTCTAAATCAAGTGACTTCTTTCTTAAAAACCTTAAGCAATTGGTACCTTTAAAACAATTTGCCCTTCTTTAGTTCAAATCATTTCTTTGCTTACGTTACTGAAGAAAACCATTCTTTTAATCTTCCATAAAGTTGTTATAACCAACTTCCCATAAAGCCGTTATAACTCTTTATGTCTTAGACAAATTCATTCCTTTTATAACCAAGAGACTTATACTTTCAAATCAAATCACATAGCTTTCAAAATACTTCAAGTCTCTTAACTTTTAAGAAAACAAGTTTCTTAACTTTAGAAATCAAGTCTTTCCAAATCGAGTATTCTATACTTGTAAATCAATTCATTTCTTCCTTTAAGAATCAAGTCCCATAACTTGAAAAATAAAGTCTCTTAACTTTTAAGAATTTGAGATCCATAGCCTTAAAACTTCATACGTAAATTCTTATAAGTTAAGTAACATATACTTTGGTGCGTTGTGAATAAGTTATACTTATTTATAACGATCTTATTCAAGTAGCCATGATCTAGAAAATGTAATACAATTTTGTCTTATCTTAGTTTCTATGCAGATGGAGAATTCTACTCATTTTAATATAATCAATTGTTATTACATTTTCCTTTATTAACGCTGCAATGGCTTGCTCGATATTTATTCTCATTTGTGTCAGAAATTTGCCAAGTCAACTTGGCTCCAAATACCTCCTAACGACTCTTACCAACATCCCCCATAAGACTTGGTAAGAACTTAGGATAACCTAGACATAACCTTTACATAGAGTAAATCACATACATACCTCTTAACTTCTAAGAGTAGAAGGGAACATGAAATATTACTACATGTATATTCCATACATAGAATCATGCCAAAAGAAAGAAGAGGTTCACATACCTCGCGACGATTATCGACAAGTAGCAAAATGCTCCAAAGTACTTCCACCTTGATAGCTATTCCATCCTTCAAGTAGAATACACTATACTTAGTACTTCAACCTATAATGGCCATAATACGTCCATTAACTTCTTACTTCAAACGTAGAATATTCTAGGTGCTAAGTCACTAAATTCTACGGAAAATCGGACAGCACTTCCTTTGTTTCTACTTACTTTGCCACCTTTTTCAAGGCCGAATTCAATAACCAAACACGCCACATTTAAGGCCCAACAATGCAATTAATCAATAGGATTACACGCCTACTAGACGTGTAAAATTCCGTCCCACAAACGATATCAAACTAATACAATCTACTAGTCCAATTCGGCCACATTGAGACACAATAACACCAATTCTTATCCAATTTCCATTTCAATCCAAGTTGTTAGCATAACATGATATCAAGTCGCAATCGATTATAACTACTATAATCTTCAAGTAAGTAACATGCGACGATTCTAATAAACGACCAAATTGTAATCCAACTTCACAAGGCTTAAATGACATTTCAGATTTAAGGCTACAATCAATCCATAATACTTATAAAACTTCAACACATATACTTCATGCTAGCAAACATGTAAGGCTAACAACAATATATAATCTTGTAACACTTAAGAGCCAAGATTATTACCTCAACGATTCTTAATCCAACTCCAATTCCGAAGTCGCTCCTTAGCAACTTAGAGCCTCTTCTAGACACTTCAATCCGCTACTTGAGACCCTTAGAACAACACCAACAAGTTTTCTTCAATCTTCCAAACAAAACCTAGAAAAGCAACTAGGTTTTCACCTTGCGACTAATACGAACACTATCTTTTTCCGGGATTTTTCTATTGAGATACACTTACAATACACTCATGAACCTTGGTTTAAAGTGTGGAGCTTAATGGAAAAGCAACAATTTTTTTTCCCTTTTTGATGTAGTGAACCCGAGAGCTTGCTCTTGGAGTTCTTGAAATTCTTGAAAAATTTTAGCTAAGTGTTGAGCTTGTCTTGCTACTAGTACTACTATAAAGTCCAATGGAGGGTCAAGATGTGAACAAATGTGAGGCTTGGATGAGTTCCAATTAAATATCAAGACTTGTGGACCCTTTGACTAAGTCAATTTTCTCAAGCTCACAACTTGCAAGACTTGTCATCTTAAGACTATGGTCAATGACCATTTTGGCCATGTCCCATTTCGTCCAAGGCAACCATAAGGGGGGGTGACACGTGTCGCCCTCCCATTCGTCACAATATTCGTTTTCCGACAATTTCATAATTCCGATAAATTTTTACAAGTCCCTAATCTTAACATTAGGAAATTTTCACGTACGTTCTTAAAACATGTCCTGTAAACACGGGGTGTAACATTCTTCCCCCCTTAGAAACATTCGTCATCGAATGTTCTTTCGGAGTTCACTTTATCATTTCTCGGCATAATATCATACAACTACAATCAATGACACCTAATTATGCCACTTATGGCCCTAATACTTTGCACACACATATCCATCCATCATAAGCCCAAAAAGGGATTATCTTTTCGTACTTCCAACCCCGTCTAGCATATACATAGTCTCAATATAATCTGTTCATGACACTTAAACATACCACATCTTTATCATGCATACAAGTCCCTAAAGGGTCAAAGACATACCTGAAATCATATAGGCGGTTCAAAGGACCGCTAAAACTGGGAACTTCCACCGCGACCTCTGCCACGGCCTGTCGGTGCATGAACATCCTGCCTAGCTATTGAAGGCGAAGAACCCTGGCCCGATCGATGGCTGCGTTGTCCCACCAGGACCCCCTCTATAAGGACACTCTCTTAACATATTGCCTAGACGACCACAAGAAAAACAAGCACCCGTACCGGCGCGACATACCCCAGAATGGAACCTACCACACTGGGCGTATTGAGGCAAAGGTGGCCTCGACTGACTGGAACCCCCATCTCCCTGAGACTCTGAAGCTCTAGAGACTGGCCGCCCTGCATTCCGGGGTTGTAAAACCCCGCCGTAAAATCGTGGAGGAGCACTCGGTCTTGCTCTGATGTAGACCTAGTCTGCTGCGAAATTTGTCGCCTCAGCGCCTTGAGACCTGTGTCACGGCCTCTTGGTGGCTGAGTCAATCTGATCCTCCCTCTCTCTATCCTCTATCCCCTGTGCATACGCCTGCATCCTGGCAATATCCATACCTAGCTGAAGGGCCACCCCAGTCACGATAATCATATGACTGGTCTAGCCCATCACATAACGATGAACTCTATCCGCCATGCCGTATACTGATGGTGTGCGCATACACGGCCAGAGTCAAACTCCTGTTGTACTCTCGATAGTCCTCCCATTCGCCTCAATGACAAGAACCTATCAACACGGGCTCTCCTCATTTCGTGAGGCAAAAGTGATCAAGAAAGGCCTCGTGAACTCATCCCAACTGCTGGACGAGCACCGCTCTCGACAACTCCCAAGACTCAAACCGGTTCAACGCAATATCGCGTAACAGTAGAATCTAACACCGACTCTGCCTCCGAGGCCCTAAGAACTGCATAGTCATTGTAATTGCGAATAAACTCCTGCGGATCCTCGCCGGACCTCGAACCATAGAACTGGGTGGACTGACCCGAGAAAATCCTGAATCCTCAAACTGTCGGCTCTAGGGTTAGCTACCTGCTCCTGTCGGCGCTGCCCTACCACTATGCTAATCAATAGCCTGATCTGCTCTCCATAACCTCTAAACTCGCCCCGGTGAAGGCGGAGGTTCGTCACGAACCTCTGGAGCTCTTGCCTCTCGGCTCTCTAATCTGGCCGGCGTGGGTGAACTTGCCGATCCGCCTACTACCTCGGGCATAGTGCGTGCCGAGTCTGGTAACCCTCTGCGTACCACTAGCGACTCCTGCTTTGCCTTGCCTCGGGCCAGTCGCCTTCCGTGGAGGCATAACTGTTACACAAGAATAGGTTAGAGAGGATTCAACCTACTATGACAGCTCTACTGCACGATCTCAAAGAGAGAAGAATGGAAACCAATCCTAAATGTCTTGCAGCCTCGTGATTATAGATGTGGTGCCTGACACCGATAATCAAGACTACTAGACACGGTGCGTAGACATTTTCCGAGGACTAAGCGCTCACGATACCACTTTTGTCACGACCCGACCGGGCTCGCGGCGGTGCCCTACACAGGCACCCTTACAGAATACATCGAGATAATCAGGAACATACATGAAACTTATAAATTAAAACAATGTAGTAAAACAACGGGTTAGCGGAAGTAGGGCAACCTTCCGGACATATATATATGGCCAAAGCGGTTGCCTCCTTTCCTTTACAAAGCCGACCCACAATATGTGACTACAGACCTCTAAGAGTTTTAACATAACAACGGTGGCGGGACCGGGCCCCGCCATACCCATGAATATACATGAATCGCCACCTCGTGGAAAACCGTACAAGAGATAAGCCTCGGAGCAAATGGAGCCTTTCCCCAAAAACTGAACAGAGATCCTAGAGCAAGGATCACCAATCTGTGTACCTAAAACTGCGGGCATGACGCAGCCTCGAAGAAGTCGGATTCAGTGCAAGAATATGGAGCGGAAATAAGGTGCATCAGAACGAAACATATCTGTATAAAAGCATGACAGGGGTAAGTATAAAAAGGGTAAATACCTGAACCTACCATGTCATTACCATCTTGTGAACTTAATCGTACCTTATTATCTTTTCCCATTTTTTTCCAATAAAAGTTATAGTCACTTTCTTACGTACATACTTAGGAAAATCATCAAGTTCATTACCATATAACTTACTTACCTTACATAACATAATCTGACCCTTTATGGAGGGACGCCTATACTGCCCGACCCAATTTGGGACGCGATAAAGTCACATAGTCTGCCATAAAGGTATACTGCCCGGCCCAATCTGGGACGCGGTAAGGTCACATAGTCTGCCCATAAAGGTATACTGCCCGGCCCAATATGGGACGCGGTAAGGTCACATAGTCTGCCCATAAAGGTATACTGCCCGGCCCAATCTGGGACGCGGTAAGGTCACATAGTCTGCCCATAAAGGTATATTGCCCGGCCCAATCTGGGACGCGGTAAGGTCACATAGTCTGCCCATAAAGGTATACTGCCCGGCCCAATCTGGGACGCGGTAAGGTCACATAGTCTTCCCATAAAGGTATACTGCCCGGCCCAATCGGGGCGATAAAGTCACGTAGTTCGCCCGTAAGGTATCTTGCCCGCCCAATCTGGGACACGGTAAGGTCACATAGTCGCCCATAAAGGTATCTTGCCGGCCCAATGGGGCGATAAAGTCACATAGTCGCCCATAAAGGTATCTTGCCCGGCTGTCTGGGGGCGGTAAGGTCACATAGTTCGCCCGTAAGGTATCTTGCCCGATCTGGGGCGGTAAGGTCACATAGTCGCCCATAAAGGTATCTTGCCCGGTCACGGGGCCGGTAAGGTCACATAGTCGCCCATAAGGTATCTTGCCCGACCAACTGGGACGGTAGATCACATAAAATCCGGGAATTTAACCCAACGTACTATGCACCTCTACTCCTTTAGAAAGACTCTTTTTCAAATAAAACTTCCAAGATACTAACAACCGTAGTATCAAGTCATATCTACCTTTCAAGACAAGTCACCATACCTTTTTAGAAATACATTTACCGGCTTCTAAATCAAGTGACTTCTTTCTTAAAAACCTTAAGCAATTGGTACCTTTAAAACAATTTGCCCTTCTTTATTTCAAATCATTTCTTTGCTTACGTTACTGAAGAAAACCATTCTTTTAATCTTCCATAAAGTTGTTATAACCAACTTCCCATAAAGCCGTTATAACTCTTTATGTCTTAGACAAATTCATTCCTTTTATAACCAAGAGACTTATACTTTCAAATCAAATCACATAGCTTTCAAAATACTTCAAGTCTCTTAACTTTTAAGAAAACAAGTTTCTTAACTTTAGAAATCAAGTCTTTCCAAATCGAGTATTCTATACTTGTAAATCAATTCATTTCTTCCTTTAAGAATCAAGTCCCATAACTTGAAAAATAAAGTCTCTTAACTTTTAAGAATTTGAGATCCATAGCCTTAAAACTTCATACGTAAATTCTTATAAGTTAAGTAACATATACTTTGGTGCATTGTGAATAAGTTATACTTATTTATAACGATCTTATTCAAGTAGCCATGATCTAGAAAATGTAATACAATTTTGTCTTATCTTAGTTTCTATGCAGATGGAGAATTCTACTCATTTTAATATAATCAATTGTTATTACATTTTCCTTTATTAACGCTGCAATGGCTTGCTCGATACTTATTCTCATTTGTGCCGTAAAATTTGCCAAGTCAACTTGGCTCCAAATACCTCCTAACGACTCTTACCAACATCCCCCATAAGACTTGGTAAGAACTTAGGATAACCTAGACATAACCTTTACATAGAGTAAATCACATACATACCTCTTAACTTCTAAGAGTAGAAGGGAACATGAAATATTACTACATGTATATTCCATACATAGAATCATGCCAAAAGAAGGAAGAGGTTCACATACCTCGCGACGATTATCGACAAGTAGCAAAATGCTCCAAAGTACTTCCACCTTGATAGCTATTCCATCCTTCAAGTAGAATACACTATACTTTGTACTTCAACCTATAATGGCCATAATACGTCCATTAACTTCTTCAAACGTAGAATATTCTAGGTGCTAAGTCACTAAATTCTACGGAAAATCGACAAAGACTTCCTTTGTTTCTACTTACTTTGCCACCATTTTCAAGGCCGAATTCAATAACCAAACACGCCACATTTAAGGCCCAACAATGCAATTAATCAATAGGGGATTACATGCCTACTAGACGTGTAAAATTCCGTCCCACAAACGATATCAAACTAATACAATCTACTAGTCCAATTCGGCCACATTGAGACACAATAACACCAATTCTTATCCAATTTCCGTTTCAATCCAAGTTGTTAGCATAACATGATATCAAGTCGCAATCGATTATAACTACTATAATCTTCAAGTAAGTAACATGCGACGATTCTAATAAACGACCAAATTGTAATCCAACTTCACAAGGCTTAAATGACATTTCGGATTTAAGGCTACAATCAATCCATAATACTTATAAAACTTCAACACATATACTTCATGCTAGCAAACATGTAAGGCTAACAACAATATATAATCTTGTAACACTTAAGAGCCAAGATTATTACCTCAACGATTCTTAATCCAACTCCAATTCCGAAGTCGCTCCTTAGCAACTTAGAGCCTCTTCTAGACACATCAATCCTCTACTTGAGACCCTTAGAACAACACCAACAAGTTTCCTTCAATCTTCCAAACAAAACCTAGAAAAGCAACTAGGTTTTTACCTTGCGACTAATACGAACACTATCTTTTTCCGGGATTTTTCTATTGAGATACACTTACAATACACTCATGAACCTTGGTTTAAAGTGTGGAGCTTAATGGACAAGAAACAAATTTTTTTTCCTTTTTGATGTAGTGAACCCGAGAGCTTGCTCTTGGAGTTCTTGAAATTCTTGAAAAAATTTAGCTAGGTGTTGAGTTTGTCTTGCTACTAGTACTACTATAAAGTCCAATGGAGGGTCAAGATGTGAACAAATGTGAGGCTTGGATGAGTTCCAATTAAATATCAAGACTTGTGGACCCTTTGAGTAAGTCAATTTTCTCAAGCTTACAACTTGCAAGACTTGTCATCTTAAGACTATGGTCAATGACCATTTTGGCCATGTCCCATTTCGTCCAAGGCAACCATAAGGGGCGGTGACATGTGTCGCCCTCCCATTCGTCACAATATTTGTTTTTCAACAATTTCATAATTCCGATAAATTTTTACAAGTCCCTAATCTTAACATTAGGAAATTTTCACGTACGTTCTTAAAACATGTCCTGTAAACACGGGGTGTAACAAGATACTTCGGTGCAAGATTTACTAGGAGAAGTTTCACTTCTTAAAGAAGAAATTCTCCATATAAAGGAAAGGCTTAGTTCCTTAGAAACTGAGGCATTTGCAAGCAGTTTATTAAAAGATTTGGATCTTGTAGAAGACCCTTTGGCACCATCTACTTCTAAAGGAATCAATATAAGTGATCCTGAGGAAGGAGAAGAAACAGAGAATAACTCTGATTCAGGTTTAAAATTAATCTCCAGGGCCAAAGCATTAAGTTACCATGTCCCTATTAAAATAATAATAAATAAAGATTTTATTTTAGAGAAAATTGCGTTGCTAGATTCAGGAGCAGACCAAAATTGTATCTGCGAAGGATTGATTCCTACTAAATACCTGAACAAAAGTACTCATAAATTATACTCGGCTACAGGAGATAGCATAAAAATTAATTACAAGCTTTCAAAAGCTCATGTTTGTAATAATGGTGTTTGTTTCACCAATGATTTCATCATTACAAGAAACATAACTGAAGAAATCATATTAGGAATCCCATTCCTAACGCAGATAAAACCTTATACCGCAAAACTAGACGGTATTTATACAACCTCAATGGGAAAAGATCTTATATTCCCATATTTAAACCCCTTATCTGTTGACCATAGCGATCATGTTAAGCAAAAAACGGTCTTTAGAATCCAGTTATTAACCAATCAGGTTAACTACCTAAAAGACGATATTAAAATAAAAAGGATAGAATCCACTTTAAAAACCCCGGAGGTAATTAACAAAGTAAATTTTTTACAGGATTCTATGGAAAGAAATTTGCTCGAACTACCAAATGCTTTTGGGAAAGAAAGAAGCATACGGTAAATCTACTATCTGAGATGACTTTAGTGAGGAAAACATACCCACTAAGGCCAGACCTATTCAGATGAGCCACGAGCTCATGGAACATTGTAAAAATGAAGTCAATGACCTACTCAAAAAAGGGATCATTAGGCCTTCTAAGTCACAATGGAGTTGCTCAGCCTTCTACGTCAACAAGAATGCTGAAAAAGAAAGAGGAGCCCCAAGGCTCGTAATAAATTACAGGCCTCTTAACCAAGCGTTAAAATGGATCAGATATCCAATCCCTAACAAAAGAGACATACTAAACAGAACTTATAATGCTAATATTTACAGTAAGTTCGACATGAAGTCAGGATTCTGGCAAATCCAAGTCGATGAAAAAGATAAGTATAAGATCGCCTTGATGTCCCGCCGGACAGTATGAATGGAATGTAATGCCTTTTGGGCTCAAAAATGCCCTTCCGAATTCCAGAACATCATGAATAATATATTCAACCCATATAGTCAATTTATGATTGTCTATATAGACGATGTTCTTATATTCTCGGATAACATAGACCAGCATTATAAACATCTAAACATTTTTGTCCAGACCACAAAATATAATGGTTTAGCGGTAAGTGCCAAAAAAATAAAGCTTTTTCAGACAGCTATCAGGTTCTTAGGCCACGACCTTTATCAAGGAACCTATAAACCAATTTGAAGAGCCATAGAGTTCTCTACCAAGTTCCCCGATGAAATTTTAGATAAAACACAACTACAAATATTCTTAGGGAGTCTTAACTACGTTGCAGATTTTATTCCAAAAATTAGACAAATATGTGAGCCCCTGTATAAAAGGCTAAAAAAGAACCCAGTCCTTTGGTCAATTGAACAGACTAGAGCTGTGAGACAGATAAAAGAAATAGTCCAGAAACTCCCATGTCTAGGTATCCCTAACCCAGATGCCTTTATGGTAGTTGAAACTGATGCTTCCGACATAGGTTATGGTGGCATTCTTAAGCAAAGATTTTCTCTTGAATATGTCGAACAATTAGTAAGATTCACTTCTGGAAATTGGAACCATGCACAAAAGAATTATAGCACAGTGAAAAAAGAGATTTTATCTATAGTGCTATGTATCACAAAATTCCAAGACGATTTAGTCAACAAAGAATTTTTGTTAAGAGTCGACTGCAAAGCAGCCAAAGACATTTTACAAAAGGATGTTAAAAATTTAGTGTCAAAACAGATTTTTGCGGATAAGCTTTGTTATCAAGCTTGATTTTAAAATTGATTTTATAAAGGTGAAGAAAACTCTGCGGACTTTACGACTAGAGAATTTTCTGAGGAAACAATGAGGCGAGCTTCGGGCTTACGCCGGATGAGACCTCCATTCCAGAATAAACCAGAAGAAAAGTTGAAACAACCCATTAAACCAGAAAGTTGAAAAAATACTTTACATAAACCAAGTGGGCAAAATATGTTCACAGTTCTTGGAAACCTCCCAATAATACCGGTTCTCCCAAAGGAACTAATCCAGAAAAAACAGGCACAACCTTTCAAGGCTACGCCATCAGAAGCCCAGAGCAAAAGTAATTACAGAATGATTCCTCCAGAATCATATTCAGAAGCAGTAAAACCAGCAACTCCACTAAAGAAGGAGCCTCCTATTCCTATTCCAAAATGGGAATTCATTCCAGCACAGGTTTTGCCAATAATGGCATTGGATAAACAGTATGAAAATTTCAGGGTACAGGACCTCCTGAAATCTTGTTACACGGACCACCAGTATGTAGATAACCAGGATCCAGTAAAAACAAGAAGGTATTATGAATCCATTTTAGTGGATACATACTCCATTGAAATAGAGCACAAATACTTTGATAAAACAGGAGGAATTGAATATTCCAAGTTTACGGTTAAGAAGATTTTAAGTCCTTTTAATTGGTATATGGATCACCTACAAACACCAATACCATTATCAGAGACCCATATACCTCAAACTTATAACTGGTATGATTATAAAGACGCATGGTTTAACTTCCTATATGTGCGTCCGAATACCCATACATGGTTCATAAAATATGCCGAGAGCATGAAAGATAAAGTCATCCCCAGATGGTTCTACGAATGGTGGAACATATTTGGTGGTAATTTGCAGTGGTTGCCGAGCTTCCAAAATCAGTATGTTACTTTCATCCAGGAACAACAGATTTCTACACTACCAGAACACATTAAATTGTGTAAATTCTTTATTAGTAAACGAATCTCTTATATCATAAATTGGACGTTCGATATCCAAGAGACCAACAGAATTAAATATTTAAGCAAGACCATCAAAATTAAAGGATGGAGTCCTAAAGTAAAAGAGGATAAATTGAAGAAAAATGGGTCATCTTCCTCAGAAGAAACCTCGATTCGGAAGAAACGTGAAAGCTCACAGAGGCTTTAGCAAAATTAGAAGATGATGAAGACGTGGCATCTAACCACAGTGAAACAGACAACGGTGACATGTTTATCCCACATGGAATCGCACAAGCCTACGCGGATGCGTATCTCCTAAAGTAAAGCAGATAGTGACACTTGCCTCTTCAAAAAAGCAGAGGACATAAAGCAGAAAATGACATATAGAAGACAAGGACGTTTTGCCCTTTCAAAAAAGCAGAAGACGCCCTTTGGGAAAAGCTAAAGGCGAGGAATCTCAGCCTTCCACATGTTTTAATTTTAGTCGTCCACCTGTTAGGACGAAGAATCATTCGAGGCCTATTTAAGGCTCTCAAGTTGTAATGTTGAGGGCATTCGGAAATATCCCTCTCTCTCTCTATATCTCCTTGCCTGATCTTATGTATCATGTATGCTTTCCAGTTTGAATAAAATTTGTAAGTTTTATTAATACTTTGTTTTCTCTCTTTACTTTACTATTTTAAATTGATAATCTTATTCCAGTTCTATGATCGATTCTGAAATGAAAGAAAAACTTTATACAATCTTAGATGAAAAACAGTCCAGCGATAACTCTGAAGAAAATTCAGATGATTATTACAGTGACGAAGGTTCTTTAGATCTAGAATACAGTTCAGATAGTTCCACTTCCAGCTTCGACTATGAATGTACTGGGAAAATATGCACCTGTACAAAACAAACAATTGGTGTTATCTCGAGTATCAGCCAAAAGTTTTTCTTTGATATGATCTATCACATCGATGACGATAATGTTAAAATAAAATACTTAACAGAACTTAAAAAACTTGTAGTTAATCAGAAAAAAGATAAAAGGAAAATTGAACCTTTTGATATGAAAAGAGTTTTTAATAAGTTTAAAGAAACTAAATCAGATACTTCGGTGCAAGATTTACTAGGAGAAGTTTCACTTCTTAAAGAAGAAATTCTCCATATAAATGAAAGGATTAGTTCCTTAGAAACTGAGGCATTTGCAAGCAGTTTATTAAAAGATTTGGATCTTGTAGAAGACCCTTTGGCACCATCTACTTCTAAAGGAATCAATATAAGTGATCCTGAGGAAGGAGAAGAAACAGAGAATAACTCTGATTCAGGTTTAAAATTAATCTCCAGGGTCAAAGCATTAAGCTACCATGTCCCTATTAAAATAATAATAAACACATATTTTATTTTAGAGAAAATTGCGTTGCTAGATTCAGGAGCAGACCAAAATTGTATATGCGAAGGATTAATTCCTACTAAATACCTGAACAAAAGTACTCATAAATTATACTCGGCTACAGGAGATAGCATAAAAATTAATTACAAGCTTTCAAAAGCTCATGTTTGTAATAATAGTGTTTGCTTCACCAATGATTTCATCATTACAAGAAACATAACTGAAGAAATCATATTAGGAATCCCATTCCTAACGCAGATAAAATCTTATACCGCAAAACTAGACGGTATTTATACAACCTCAATGGGAAAAGATCTTATATTCCCATATTTAAACCCCTTATCTGCTGACCATAGCGATCATGTTAAGCAAAAAACGGTCTTTAGAATCCAGTTATTAACCAATCAGGTTAACTACCTAAAAGACGATATTAAAATAAAAAGGATAGAATCCATTTTAAAAACCCCGGAGGTAATTAACAAAGTAAAATTTTTACAGGATTCTATGGAAAAAGAAATTTGCTCAGAACTACCAAATGCTTTTTGGGAAAGAAAGAAGCATACGGTAAATCTACCCTATACAGATGGCTTTAGTGAGGAAAACATACCCACTAAGGCCAGACCTATTCAGATGAGCCACGAGCTCATGGAACATTGTAAAAATGAAGTCAATGACCTACTCAAAAAGGGATCATTAGGCATTCTAAGTCACAATGGAGTTGCTCAGCCTTCTACGTCAACAAGAATGCTGAAAAAGAAAGAGGAGCCCCAAGGCTCGTAATAAATTACAGGCCTCTTAACCAAGCGTTAAAATGGATCAGATATCCAATCCCTAACAAAAGGGACTTACTAAAAAGAACTTATAATGCTAATATTTCTGATAAGTTCGACATGAAGTCGAGGATTACGGCAAATCAAGTCGATGAAAAGATAAGTATAAGATCGCCTTGATGTCCCGCCGGACAGTATGAATGGAATGTAATGCCTTTTGGGCTCAAAAATGCCCCTTCCGAATTCCAGAACATCATGAATAATATATTCAACCCTTATAGTCAATTTATGATTGTCTATATAGACGATGTTCTTATATTCTCGGATAACATAGACCAGCATTATAAACATCTAAACACTTTTGTCCAGACCACAAAATATAATGGTTTAGCGGTAAGTGCCAAAAAAATAAAGCTTTTTCAGACAGCTATCAGGTTCTTAGGCCACGACCTTTATCAAGGAACCTATAAACCAATTTGCAGAGCCATAGAGTTCTCTACCAAGTTCCCCGATGAAATTTTAGATAAAACACAGCTACAAAGATTCTTAGGGAGTCTTAACTACGTTGCAGATTTTATTCCAAAAATTAGACAAATATGTGAGCCCCTGTATAAAAGGCTAAAAAAGAACCCTGTCCTTTGGTCAATTGAACCATCTAAATGCTGAATTATTTGTTCAATATTAGAACTCTCTGGTTCTATCTTTGGTTGGGTGATGGCATCAAAGTGCCATTCATCTTTTGTTAAAATTTCATTCCATTTTAACATTCCAGGAACAAAAGTATTGCTATGTTCCTGGTTTGCTTCCATAAGCATGGTAGCACCTTTACTACTAACTAATTTAGCTTTTGGAGCTAAGATTGTTTTCATTAGCCTGTAATAGACCCTGTATATTATAGCAATTTCTTTTGTGTTTATTTTACTATTCATATTTTTGGTTTTAATGTTTAACGTTAGGGTATCCATAACGTTTTGATCATTAATATCCACTGAAAAATTTGGGTAACAGTTAAAATAAACTGGTCCCCTGGCTAAGTTACTTTGTAAGACTCCCAGTAAGGAATCGTCAAAGTTTAAAAGCCTGGCATATCTTAGTAAGAGACAGATGGGGGTATCTAAACCCAAGCGATACAAAGGTTTAACCACAATTTGTACCAGTCATATATGTAGAAAGTTAAACTCTTTTTTATATCTGTTTATGTCTTCGGTAGATAATAGCTTAATAATTTCTTTCGAGTTATTAATAACTATAGTGGACTCACAGGTTTTTATATTATAGTTTTTAATAAAATCAAACTTTCCTGTTTCATAAACAGACTTGAAAGATTCTTTTGAAATATTCCAGTTCTGTAGATCTTTTTCAACTTTAGCAATTTTTGAAGTTGCTAAGTTTTCCTTTATTGATTTCGTTCATTTTAATAATGAGCAGTGTGAAGTTCAACCAAGAATCGAGAGATATTTTCTCTCGTTGCTAGATAACGAACCTGTCTTCTTGATCTATCATTCTCTTCGTAGAGTTCAACCATTTTATTAATGATTACTTGTCTGATTATAACTTGGGTGTAATTATCTAATCCTTCTGCAGGTTTTGCAGTTTTATAATACTCTAATTCTTTAAGATTTGCTTTTATTCTTCTGTTGCAGTAATTACTTTCTATTATACAGTCTAATCTAGATGAATTATATCTTCTTATATAATCAAAAATTTGGGCCAGCATATTCATTATAGAGTTATTATGTCTAAACAAGGAAGGTTGTTTTAAAATGTGTGGAGGCTACTATCCTTTTGGAGCTATCGTTCTGTCTGCTAATTGGGTTCTGTAGTCTCTGTTCCTATTCCTTTAATTACTAAAGCGGTTATCCTATGCTTGTTATCTAACTTCTTATCCTATAGTACATCGGCTGCTTCCACCGGGTACGGCACTAGTTCTTCCGACCTATCGTGCTAATCCAACGGTCCAGGATGCACCTGCCTATTACTGTAGACTAAGTGGGGATGACAAGAACAGGATAACAGTGAAGTAACTAAGGGAACCGGAACAGAGTAACAGGATTCCTATTAACTTAAGAACAATATTGCTCCAAGGACAGTAGAATGAGTTTAGCTACTCATGACTTCTAACAACCTGGCTCTGATACCATAGAAGCGGAATAAGATTATCAATTTAAAATAGTAAAGTAATGAGAGAAAAAAAAGTATTAATAAAACTTACAAATTTTATTAATACTTTGTTTTCTCTATTTACTTTACTATTTTAAATTGATAATCTTATTCCGCTTCTATGATCGATTCTGAAATGAAAGAAAAACTTTATACAATCTTAGATGAAGAACAGTCCAGCGATAGCTCTGAAGAAAATTCAGATGATTATTACAGTGACGAAGGTTCTTTAGATATAGAATACAGTTCAGATAGTTCCACTTCCAACTTCGACTGTGAATGTACTGGGAAAATATGCACCTGTACAAAACAAATAATTTGTGTTATCTCGAGTAACAGCCAAGAGTTTTTCTCGAGTAGCAGCCAAGTGTTATCAGAACAAATAATTCAGCATTTAGATGGTTCAATTGATTTAAAATTTTTGAAATCTAAATCCACAGGAAGATACTCCTTCGCAACATCTTCTTCTAAAACCCGGGAGGAGGAAGTATGTTCCGATAACTCTGACGAAACTATACTAGAACGAAAAGTTCAAGGAATAGACTATTCGTCAGCAGTACCCAAAGTCTACTATCGACCCATCGATAGGAAGGCCGGAAGTCCCACCAGAAGCGAAATGCATGGTGAGGATAGCCTGGGTACTATTAAACAGGACATAGGTTTTAAAATCGATTTTAAAACCCTTAACAAATTATGGGTTAACCCAGAAAATGCCATTAAAAGAAAATGGTATGTAAGTACTTTTTCACTCAATGAAAGGAAGGTGTTTAGAGAACAATGGATCAGTGACATGAATAGAATTAATGCAAATATATAATTCTTTAGGTGGTTTCAAATCACAGATAAACTCAACAATAACAGAGAGTCCCTGAGCACCATTGTAAAGAAATGGTTCACAGGAGAAAAAACTGTTGAATCAAGAACACCCCATTAGAACAAATAAAGATCCATCGATGGTGAGATCTTGGCCACTCCTTTTAAAAGAGACATAAAGGATCCAAAAGGAATCCGCGTGTTGAGGACATTAACAAAATTCTCCAACAGAACAACTACACAAATCAGTTGTTACATGTTGTCTCTAACCAAATTGCAGAAGCAAGTAATGCCTCAGCTTTTAGAAGCAAGCCTATCAGGTCGGAAGAAAAAACACTATCCGAACCCCTCTTTAAAATCCCACAGTTTTCAGCGAGTAGCCATCCAAAATTTGGAAAAGAAATTGAAGACAACTTTGATGTAATTAGTAATAAATTTAAAGAGTGAAAGTTTACGAAGGATCCACCTCGAAAAAACACACGGCTCAGTCAAAGTACTAAGCGAAGGTTCTAGTTAAAAAAGTAAACAAGATGAAAATAAGATATTAAAATTCTCTGGAACAGAAGGTAAGAATTTTTACAGAGGTCCTACGTTTCCAGATATGTTATTCGAAGAACGTACTCCGTTTCCAGCTACATATTCAGAAGATGAAATCCATGAATGAAACATAGATGGCATGTCAGAAGGACAAGTTATCAAGGTGCTCCATGAAATGGGAGTTTGCGTTACCAGTTATAAAATAAAAACGCATACAGATGATGCCAAACTAGCTGCAATCCTAGTTTCAGGCTTCACTGGAATGTTAAAAAATTGGTGGGACAACTACCTAGTTGAAGTCGTAAGGGTCATCATCATGAATGCGACCTCCACCATTCAAATAAGAAACATCGATAACAGCTATTGTAATGAAGTCCAAGGGGATGCTACGACAACCTTGTTGTATTGTATAGGTAAACACTTCATTGGAGAGCCGAAGCTATTCCAAGATAGAAGTTTGGAAGTACTTAATAATTTAACCTGTCCAAAGTTACATGACTTTAAATGGTATAAAGATATACTCCTTAACAAAGTCATGCTAAGGAATGACTGTAATCATGATTATTGGAAAGAAAGATTTATCAGTGGACTGCCTAAACTTTTTGCAGAAAAGGTAAGGACCAACATTAGAAGAAATTACAATGGCGACACTCCCTATAGTCTTATGACATACGGAGACCTAGTCAGCTTTATTAATTTAACAGGCCTAGAACTATGTAATACGATAAAACTCAATAATCAAATACAAAAATCTACCAAAGGAGAATTAGGAAGTTTTTGCGAAGACTTCGGATATGTTAAAGACTCTGCTCCTTCAAAGAGCATCAAAAGGATGAAGAAGAAACATAACATATCCCGCCCCAAAGCTTATAAAAAGAAATATACTCCAAAAAAGGGGTATAAGAAAAGGAATACCAACAAAAATACCAGAAAGAAGGGTAAATGTTGGAATTGTGGAAAAGCAGGCCACATGGCTAATAATTGCAAAGAACCCAATAAAAAGAAGGATAAGATTAATTTATTAGCAATCGATTCGGAAATATCCCTCTCTCTCTATATATCTCCTTGCCTGATCTTATGTATCCTGTATGCTTTCCAGTTTGAATAAAATTTGTAAGTTTTATTAATACTTTGTTTTCACTCTTTACTTTACTATTTTAAATTGATAATCTTATTCCGCTTCTATGGTATCAGAGCCATGTTGTTAGAAGTCATGAGTAGCTAAACTCATTCTACTGTCCTTGGAGCAATATTGTTCTTAATTTAATAGGAATCCTGTTACTCTGTTCCGGTTCCCTTAGTTACTTCACCGTTATCCTGTTCTTGTCATCCCCACTTAGTCTACAGTAATAGGCAGGTGCATCCTGGACTGTTGGATTAGCACGATAGGTCGGAAGGACCGATCTGCGTGCCGATGAAGCGGTGATGTACTATAGGATAAGAAGTTAGATAACAAGCATAGGATAACCGCTTTAGTAATTAAAGGAATGGGAACAGAGACTACAGAACCCAATTAGCAGACAGAACGATAGCTCCAAAAGGATAGTAGCCTCCACACATTTTAAAACAACCTTCCTTGTTTAGACATAATAACTCTATAATGAAGATGCGTCCAGCTTTTGATTATATAAGAAGATATAATTCATCTAGATTAGACTGTATAATAGAAAGTAATTACTGCAACAGAAGAATAAAAGTAAATCTTAAAGAATTAGAGTATTATAAAATTGCAAAACCTGCAGAAGGATTAGATAATTACACCCAAGTTATAATCAGACAAGTAATCATTAATAAAATGGTTGAACTCTACGAAGAGAATGATAGAACAAGAAGACAGGTTCGTTATCTAGCAACGAGAGAAAATATCTCTCGATTCTTGGTTGAACTTTACACTGCTCATTATTAAAATGAACGAAATCAACAGTGAAAACTTAGCAACTTCAAAAATTGCTAAAGTTGAAAAAGATCTACAGAACTGGAATATTCCAAAAGAATCTTTCAAGTCTGTTTATGAAATAGGAAAGTTTGATTTTATTAAAAACTATAATATAAAAACCTGTGAGTCCACTATAGCTATTAATAACTCGAAAGAAATTATTAAGCTATTATCTACCGAAGACATAAACAAAAATAAAAAAGAGTTTAACTTCCTACATATAGGACTGGTACAAATTGCGGTTAAACCTTTGTATCGCTTGGGTTTAGATACCCCCATCTGTCTCTTACTAAGAGATGCTAGGCTTTTGAACTTTGACGATTCCTTACTGGGAGTCTTACAAAGTAACTTAGCCAGGGGACCAGTTTATTTTAACTGTTACCCAAATTTTTCAGTGGATATTAATGATCAAAATGTTATGGATACCCTAACGTTAAACATTAAAACCAAAAATATGAATAGTAAAATAAACTCAAAAGAAATTGCTATAATATACAGGGTCTATTACAGGCTAATGAAAATAACCTTAGCTCCAAAAGCTAAATTAGTTAGTAGTAAAGGTGCTACCATGCTTATGGAAGCAAACCAGGAACATAGCAATACTTTTGTTCCTAGAATGTTAAAATGGAATGAAAATTTAACAAAAGATGAATGGCACTTTGATGCCATCACCCAACCAAAGATAGAACCAGAGAGTTCTAATATTGAACAAATAATTCAAAGATTTAGATGGTTCAATTGATTTAAAAATTTTGAAATCTAAATCACGGGAAGATACTCGCTTGCGTCTTCTTACAAAACCGGGAGGAGGAAGTATGTTAGATAACTCACGTGAAACTATACTAGAACGAAAGGTTCAAGGAATAGACTATTCGTTAGCAGTACCCAAAGTATACTATCGACCCATCGATAGGAAGGCCGGAAGTCCCACCAGAAGCGAAATGCATGGTGAGGATAGCCTGGGTACTATTAAACAGGACATAGGTTTTAAAATCGATTTTAAAACCCTTAACAAATTATGGGTTAACCCAGAAAATGCCATTAAAAGAAAATGGTATGTAAGTACTTTTTCACTCAATGAAAGGAAGGTGTTTAGAGAACAATGGATCAGTGACATGAATAGAATTAATGCAAATATAGAATACTTTAGGTGGTTTCAAATCACAGATAAACTCAACAATAACAGAGAGTCCCTGAGCACCATTGTAAAGAAATGGTTCACAGGAGAAAAACTGTTGAATCAGTAACACCCCCATTAGAACAAATAAAGATCCCTGTCGATGGTGAGATCTTGACTGCCACTCCTTTTAAAAGAGACATAAAGGATCCAAAAGGAATCCCGCATGTTGAGGACATTAACAAAATTCTCCAACAGAACAACTACACAAATCAGTTGTTACATGTTGTCTCTAACCAAATTGCAGAAGCAAGTAATGCCTCAGCTTTTAGAAGAAAGCCTATCAGGTCGGAAGAAAAAACACTATTTGAACCCCTCTTTAAAATCCCACAGTTTTCGGTGAGTAGCCATCCAAAATTTGGAAAAAAAATTGAAGACAACCTGTTAGATAGAATTAGTAATAAATTTAAAGAGCTGAAAGTTTCTAAAGGATCCACCTCGAAAAAACCTGACAGCTCAGTCAAAGTACTAAGCGAAAGTTCTAGTTCAAAAAGTAAACAAGATGAAAATAAGATATTAAAATTCTCTGGAACAGAAGGTAAGAATTTTTACAGAGGTCCTACGTTTCCAGATATGTTATTCGAAGAACGTGCCGTTTCGGCTACATATTCAGGAGATGAAATCCATGAATGGAACATAGATGGCATGTCATAAGGACAAGTTATCAAGGTGCTCCATGAAATGGGAGTTTGCGTTACCAGTTATAAAATAAAAACGCATATAGATGATGCCCAACTAGCTGCAATCCTAGTTTCAGGCTTCACTGGAATGTTAAAAAATTGGTGGGACAACTACCTAGTTGAAGCCGTAAGGGTCAGCATCATGAATGCGACCACCACCGTCCAAATAAGAAACATCAATAACAGCTATAGTAATGAAGTCCAAGGGGATGCTACGGCAACCTTGTTGTATTGTATAGGTAAACACTTCATTGGAGAGCCGAAGCTATTCCAAGATAGAAGTTTGGAAGTACTTAATAATTTAACCTGTCCAAAGTTACATGACTTTAAATGGTATAAAGATATATTCCTTAACAAAGTCATGCTAAGGAATGACTGTAATCATGATTATTGGAAAGAAAGATTTATCAGTGGACTGCCTAAACTTTTTGCAGAAAAGGTAAGGACCAACATTAGAAGAAATTACAATGGCGACACTCCCTATAGTCTTATGACATACGGAGACCTAATCAGCTTTATTAATTTAACATGCCTAGAACTATGTAATACGATAAAACTCAATAATCAAATACAAAAATCTACCAAAGGAGAATTAGGAAGTTTCTGCGAAGACTTCAGATATGTTAAAGTCTCTGCTCCTACAAAGAGCATCAAAAGGATGAAGAAGAAACATAACATATCCCGCCCCAAAGCTTATAAAAAGAAATATACTCCAAAAAAAGGGTATAAGAAAAGGAATACCAACAAAAATACCAGAAAGAATGGTAAATGTTGGAATTGTGGAAAAGCAGGCCACATGGCTAATAATTGCAAAGAACCCAATAAAAAGAAGGATAAGATTAATTTATTAGCAATCGATTCTGAAATGAAAGAAAAACTTTATACAATCTTAGATGAAGAACAGTCCAGCGATAGCTCTGAAGAAAATTCAGATGATTATTACAGTGACGAAGGTTCTTTAGATCTAGAATCTGATTCGAGATAGTTCCACTTTCACTTATTTGTGAATGCAGGAAAATCTGCACCTGTACAAAACAAACAATTGGTGTTATCTCGAGTAGCAGCCAAGAGTTTTTCTTTGATATGATCGATCACATCGATGACGATAATGTTAAAAGAAAATACTTAACAGAACTTAAAAAACTTGTAGTTAATCAGAAAAAAGATAAAAGGATAATTGAACCTTTTGATATGAAAAGAGTTTTTAATAAGTTTAAAGAAACTAAATCAGATACTTCGGTGCAATATTTACTAGGAGAAGTTTCACTTCTTAAAGAAGAAATTCAACATATAAAGGAAAGGCTTAGTTCCTTAGAAACTGAGGCATTTGCAAGCAGTTTATTAAAAGATTTGGATCTTGTAGAAGACCCTTTGGCACCATCTACTTCTAAAGGAATCAATATAAGTGATCCTGAGGAAGGAGAAGAAACAGAGAATAACTCTGATTCAGGTTTAAAATTAATCTCCAGGGCCAAAGCATTAAGCTACCATGTCCCTATTAAAATAATAATAAACAAAGATTTTATTTTAGAGAAAATTGCATTGCTAGATTCAGGAGCAGACCAAAATTGTATCTGCGAAGGATTAATTCCTACTAAATACCTGAACAAAAGTACTCATAAATTATACTGCATACATGAGATAGCATAAAAATTAATTACAAGCTTTCAAAAGCTCATGTTTGTAATAATGGTGTTTGCTTCACCAATGATTTCATCATTACAAGAAACATAACTGAAGAAATCATATTAGGAATCCCATTACTAACGCAGATAAAACCTTATATCGCAAAACTAGAAGGTATTTATACAACCTCAATGGGAAAAGATCTTATATTCCCATATTTAAACCCCTTATCTGCTGACCATAGCGATCATGTTAAGCAAAAAACGGTCTTTAGAATCCAGTTATTAACCAATCAGGTTAACTACCTAAAAGACGATATTAAAATAAAAAGGATAGAATCCACTTTAAAAACCCCGGAGGTAATTAACAAAGTAATTTTTTTACAGGATTCTATGGAAAAAGAAATTTGCTCAGAACTACCAAATGCTTTTTGGGAAAGAAAGAAGCATACGGTAAATCTACCCTATACAGATGACTTTAGTGAGGAAAACATACCCACTAAGGCCAGACCTATTCAGATGAGCCACGAGCTCATGGAACATTGTAAAAATGAAGTCAATGACCTACTCAAAAAAGGGATCATTAGGCCTTCCAAGTCACAATGGAGTTGCTCAGCCTTCTACGTCAACAAGAATGCTGAAAAAGAAAGAGGAGCCCCAAGGCTCGTAATAAATTACAGGCCTCCTAACCAAGCGTTAAAATGAATCAGATATCCAATCCCTAACAAAAGGGACTTACTAAAAAGAACTTATAATGCTAATATTTACAGTAAGTTCGACATGAAGTCAGGATTCTGGCAAATCTAAGTCGATGAAAAAGATAAGTATAAAGGCTTGATGTCCCCTTCGGACAGTATGAATGGAATGTAATGCCTTTTGGGCTCAAAAATGCCCCTTCCGAATTCCAGAACATCATGAATAATATATTCAACCCTTATAGTCAATTTATGATTATTTATATAGACGATGTTCTTATATTCTCGGATAACATAGACCAGCATTATAAACATCTAAACACTTTTGTCCAGACCACAAAATATAATGGTTTAGCGGTAAGTGCCAAAAAAATAAAGCTTTTTCAGACAGCTATCAGGTTCTTAGGCCACGACCTTTATCAAGGAACCTATAAACCAATTTGCAGAGCCATAGAGTTCTCTACCAAGTTCCCCGATGAAATTTTAGATAAAACACAGCTACAAAGATTCTTAGGGAGTCTTAACTACGTTGCAGATTTTATTCCAAAAATTAGACAAATATGTGAGCCCCTGTATAAAAGGCTAAAAAAGAACCCAGTCCTTTGGTCAATTGAACAGACTAGAGCTGTGAGACAGATAAAAGAAATAGTCCAGAAACTCCCATGTCTAGGTATCCCTAACCCAGATGCCTTTATGGTAGTTGAAACTGATGCTTCCGACATAGGTTATGGTGGCATTCTTAAGCAAAGAATTTCTCTTGAATCTGCCGAACAATTAGTAAGATTCACTTCTGGAAATTGGAACCAGGCACAAAAGAATTATAGCACAGTGAAAAAAGAGATTTTATCTATAGTGCTATGTATCACAAAATTCCAAGACGATTTAGTCAACAAAGAATTTTTGTTAAGAGTCGACTGCAAAGCAGCCAAAGACATTTTACAAAAGGATGTTAAAAATTTAGTGTCAAAACAGATTTTTGCCAGATGGCAAGCTTTGTTATCAAGCTTCGATTTTAAAATTGATTTTATAAAAGGTGAAGAAAACTCTCTACCAGACTTTCTGACTAGAGAATTTTTACAGGGAAACAATGAGGCCAGGCTTCCCGGGCTTACGCCCGATGAGACCTCCATTCCAGAATAAACCAGAAGAAAAGTTGAAACATCCCTTTAAACCAGAAAGTTCAAAAAATATTTTACATAAACCAAGTGGGCAAAATATGTTCACAGTTCTTGGAAACCTCCAAATAATAACGGTTCTCCCAAAGGAACCAACCCAGAAAAAATAGGCACAACCTTTCAAGGCTACGCCATCAGAAGCCCAGAGCAAAAGTAATTACAGAATGATTCCTCCAGAATCATATTCAGAAGCAGTAAAACCAGCAACTCCACTAAAGAAAGAGCCTCCTATTCCTATTCCAAAATGGGAATTCATTCCAGCACAGGTTTTGTCAATAATGGCATTGGATAAACAGTATGAAAATTTCAGGGTACAGGACCTCCCGAAACCTTGTTACACGGACCACCAGTATGTAGATAACCAGGATCCAGTAAAAACAAGAAGGTATTATGAATTCATTTTAGTGGATACAGACTCCATTGAAATAGAGCACAAATACTTTGATAAAACAGGAGGAATTGAATATTCCAAGTTTACGGTTAAGAAGATTTTAAGTCCTTTTAATTGGTATATGGATCACCTACAAACACCAATACCATTATCAGAGACCCATAGACCTCAAACTTATAACTGGTATGATTATAAAGACGCATGGTATAACTTCCTATATGTGCGTCTGAATACCCATACATGGTTCATAAAATATGCCGAGAGCATGAAAGATAAAGTCATCCCCAGATGGTTCTACGAATGGTGGAACATATTTGGTGGTAATTTGCAGGTGGTTGCCCCGAGCTTCCAAAATCAGTATGTTACTTTCATCCAGGAACAACAGATTTCTACACTACCAGAACACATTAAATTGTGTAAATTCTTTATTAGTAAACGAATCTCTTATATCATAAACTGGACGTTCGATATCCAAGAGACCAACAGAATTAAATATTTAAGCAAGACCATCAAAATTAAATGATGGAGTCCTAAAGTAAAAGAGGATAAATTGAAGAAAAATGGGTCATCTTCCTCAGAAGAAACCTTCGATTCGAAGGCAGAAACCCGGCGAAAGCTCCTAGAGGCTTTAGCAAAATTAGAAGATGATGAAGACGTGGCATCTAACCACAGTGAAACAGACAACGGTGACATGCTTATCCCACGTGGAATCGCACAAGCCTACGCAGATGTGTATCTCCTAAAGTAAATCAGATAGTGACACTTGCCTCTTCAAAAAAGCAGAGGACATAAAACAGAAAATGACATAAAGAAGACAAGGACGTTTTGCCCTTTCAAAAAAGCAGAAGACGCCCTCTGGGAAAAGCTAAAGGCGAGGAATATCAGCCTTCTACATGTTTTAATTTTAGCCGTCCACCTGTTAGGACAAAGAATCATTCGAGGCCTATTTAAGGCTCTCAAGTTGTAATGTTGAGGGCATTCGGAAATATCCCTCTCTCTCTCTATATCTCCTTGCCTGATTTTATGTATCCTGTATGCTTTCCAAGAACTGTGAACATATTTTGCCCACTTGGTTTATGTAAAGTATTTTTTGAACTTTCTGGTTTAAAGGGATGTTTCAACTTTTGTTCTGGTTTATTCTGGAATGGAGGTCTCATCGGGCGTAAGCCCGGGAAGCCTGGCCTCATTGTTTCCCTGTAAAAATTCTCTAGTCAGAAAGTCTGGTAGAGAGTTTTCTTCACCTTTTATAAAATCAATTTTAAAATCGAAGCTTGATAACAAAGCTTGCCATCTGGCAAAAATCTGTTTTGACACTAAATTTTTAACATCCTTTTGTAAAATGTCTTTGACTGCTTTGCAGACGACTCTTAACAAAAATTCTTTGTTGACTAAATCGTCTTGGAATTTTGTGATACATAGCACTATAGATAAAATCTCTTTTTCATCGCTATAATTCTTTTCTTTGTGGTTCCAATTTCGAAGTGAATCTTACTAATTGTTCTAAGATTCAAGAGAAATTCTTTGCTTAAGAATGCCACCATAACCTATGTCGGAAGCATCAGTTTCAACTACCATAAAGGCATCTGGGTTAGGGATACCTAGACATGGGAGTTTCTGGACTATTTCTTTTATCTGTCTCACAGCTCTAGTCTGTTCAATTGACCAAAGGACTGGGTTCTTTTTTAGCCTTTTATACAGGGGCTCACATATTTGTCTAATTTTGGAATAAAATGCAATGTAGTTAAGACTCCTAAGAATCTTTGTAGCTGTGTTTTATCTAAAATTTCATCGGGAACTGGTAGAGAACTCTATGGCTCGCAAATTGGTTTATAGGTTCCTTGATAAAGGTTGTGGCCTAAGAACACGATGCAGAAAAAGCTTTATTTTTTGGCACTTACCGCTAAACCATTATATTTTGTGGTCCGGACAAAAGTGTTTAGATGTTTATAATCTGGTCTATGTTATCCAGAATATAAGAACATCGTCATATAGACAATCATAAATTGACTATAAGGGTTGAATATATTATTCATGATGTTCGAATTCGGAAGGGCATTTTGAGCCCAAAGGCATTATATTCCATTCATCTTGTCCGAAGGACATTGAAGGCGATCTTATACTTATCTTTTCATCGACTTGGATTTGCGAATCGACTTCATGTCGAACTTCTTGTAAATATTAGCATTATAAGTTCTTTTAGTAAGTCCCTTGATAGGGATTGGATATCCGATCCATTTTAACGCTTGGTTAAGAGGCCTGTAATTTATTACGAGCCTTGGGGCTCCTCTTTCTTTCAAAGATTCTTGGCGTAGAAGGCTGAGCAACTCCATTGTGACTTAGAAGGCCTAATGATCCCTTTTTTGAGTAGGTCATTGACTTCATTTTTACAATGTTCCATGAGCTCGTGGCTCATCTGAATAGGTCTGGCCTTAGTGGGTATGTTTTCCTCACTAAAGTCATCTGTATAGGGTAGATTTACCGTATGCTTCTTTCTTTCCCAAAAAGCATTTGGTAGTTCTGAGCAAATTTCTTTTTCCATAGAATCCTGTAAAAAGTTTACTTTGTTAATTACCTCTGGGGTTTTTAAAGTGGATTCTATCATTTTTATTTTAATATCGTCTTTTAGGTAGTTAACCTGATTGGTTAATAACTGGATTCTAAAGACCGTTTTTTGCTTAACATGATCGCTATGGTCAGTAGATAAGGGGTTTAAATATGGGAATATAAGATCTTTTCCCATTGAGGTTGTATAAATACCGTCTAGTTTTGCG
The DNA here is from genome assembly GCA_029844215.1 of Przewalskia tangutica. Taxonomy (NCBI): domain Eukaryota; kingdom Viridiplantae; phylum Streptophyta; class Magnoliopsida; order Solanales; family Solanaceae; genus Przewalskia; species Przewalskia tangutica. The sequence continues at coordinate 117,042,894 of CM056718.1, forward strand.
GTATAAGGTTTTATCTGCGTTAGGAATGGAATTCCTAATATGATTTCTTCAGTTATGTTTCTTGTAATGATGAAGTCATTGGTGAAGCAAACACCATTATTACAAACATGAGCTTTTGAAAGCTTGTAATTAATTTTTATGCTATCTCCTGTATCCGAGTATAATTTATGAGTACTTTTGTTCAGGTATTTAGTAGGAATTAATCCTTCGCAGATACAATTTTGGTCTGCTCCTGAATCTAGCAACACAATTTTCTCTAAAATAAAATATTTGTTTATTATTATTTTAATAGGGACATGGTAGCTTAATGTTTGTACAGAGATTAATTTTAAACCTGAATCAGAGTTATTCTCTGTTTCTTCTCCTTCCTCAGGATCACTTATATTGATTCCTTTAGAAGTAGATGGTGCCAAAGGGTATTCTACAAGATCCAAATCTTTTAATAAACTGCTTGCAAATGCCTCAGTTTCTAAGGAACTAAGCCTTTCCTTTATATGGAGAATTTATTCTTTAAGAAGTGAAACTTCTCCTAGTAAATCTTGCACCGAAGTATCTGATTTAGTTTCTTTAAACTTATTAAAAGCTCTTTTCATATCAAAAGGTTCAATTATCCTTTTATCTTTTTTCTGATTAACTACAAGTTTTTTAAGTTCTGTTAAGTATTTTCTTTTAACATTATCGTCATCGATGTGATCGATCATATCAAAGAAAAACTCTTGGCTGCTACTCGAGATAACACCAATTGTTTGTTTTGTACAGGTGCAGATTTTCCCAGACATTCACAGTCGAAGCTGAAAGTGGAACTATCTGAACTGTATTCTAGATCTAAAGAACCTTCACATGTAATAATCATCGAATTTTCTTCGAGCTATCTGGATCGTTTCTTCATCTAAGATTGTATAAAGTTTTTCTTTCATTTCAGAATCGATTGCTAATAAATTAATCTTATCCTTCTTTTTATTGGGTTCTTTGCAATTATTAGCCATGTGGCCTGCTTTTCCACAATTCCAACATTTACCATTCTTTCTGGTATTTTTGTTGGTATTCCTTTTCTTATACCCCTTTTTTGGAGTATATTTCTTTTTATAAGCTTTGGGGCGGGATATGTTATGTTTCTTCTTCATCCTTTTGATGCTCTTTGAAGGAAGAGACTTTAACATATCCGAAGTCTTCGCAGAAACTTCCTAATTCTCCTTTGTTAGATTTTTGTATTTGATTATTGAGTTTTATCGTATTACATAGTTCTAGGCCTGTTAAATTAATAAAGCTGACTAGGTCTCCGTATGTCATAAGACTATAGGGAGTGTCGCCATTGTAATTTCTTCTAATGTTGGTCGCCTTTTACGCAAAAAGTTTAGGCGATCGATAAATCTTTCTTTCCAATAATCATGATTACAGTCATTCCTTAGCATGACTTTGTTAAGGAATATATCTTTATACCATTTAAAGTCATGTAACTTTGGACAGGTTAAATTATTAAGTACTTCCAAACTTCTATCTTGGAATAGCTTGGCTCTCAATGAAGTGTTTACCTATACAATACAACAAGGTTGCCGTAGCATCCCCTGACTTTAAATGTTATCGATGTTTCTTATTTGAGCGGTGGTGGTCGCATTCATGATGACTTTACGGATTCAACTAGGTAGTTGTCCCACCAATTTTAACATTCGATGAAGCTGAAACTAGGATTGCGACTAGTTGGGCATCATCTGTATGCTTTTATTTTATAGCTGCAAACTCCCATTTCATGGAGCACCTTGATAACTTGTCCTTATGACATGCCATCTATGTTCCATTCATGGATTTCATCTTACGAATATATAGTCGAAACGGAGTCGTTCTTGAATAACATATCCGGAAACGTAGGACCTGTAAAAATTCTTACCTTGTTCGCAGAATTTTAATATCTTATTTTCATCTTGTTTACTTTTTAACTAGAACCTTCGCTAGTACTTTGACGTAGTTTTTTCGAGTTTTCGGTGGATCCTTCGTAAACTTTCTCTTTAAATTTATTACTAATTGTCTAACAGTTGTCTTCAATTTCTTTTCCAAATTTTGGATGGCTACTACTTGAAACGTGGGATTTTAAAGAGGGGTTCGATAGTGTTTTTCTTCGACTGATAGGCTTCTAAAAGTGAGGCATTACTTTTCGCAATTTGGTTAGAGACAACATGTAACAACCGATTTGTGTAGTTGTTCTGTTGGAGAATTTTGTTAATGTCCTCAACATGCGGGATTCCTTTTGGATCCTTTATGTCTCTTTTAAAGGAGTGGCGATCAGATCTCACCATCGATGAGGATCTTTATTTGTTCTAATGGGGTTCTTGATTCAGCTTTTTCTCTGTGAACCATTTCTTTACAATGGTGCTCGTGACTCTGTTATTGTTGAGTTTATCTGTGATTTGAAACCACCTAAAGAATTATATATTTGCATTAATTCTATTCATGTCACTGATCCATTGTTCTCTAAACACCTTCCTTTCATTGAGTGAAAAAGTACTTACATACCATTTTCTTTTAATGGCATTTTCAGGTTAACCCATAATTTGTTAAGGGTTTTAAAATCGATTTTAAAACCTATGTCCTGTTTAATAGTACCCAGGCTATCCTCACCATGCATTTCGCTTCTGGTGGGACTTCCGGCCTTCCTATCGATGGGTCGATAGTAGACTTTGGGTACTGCTAACGAATAGTCTATTCCTTGAACTTTTCGTTCTAGTATAGTTTCGTCAGAGTTATCGGAACATACTTCCTCCTCCCGGGTTTTAGAAGAAGATGTTGCGAAGGAGTATCTTCCTGTGGATTTAGATTTCAAAAATTTTAAATCAATTGAACCATCTAAATGCTGAATTATTTGTTCTGATAACACTTGGCTGCTACTCGAGAAAAACTCTTGGTTGTTACTCGAGATAACACAAATTATTTGTTTTGTACAGGTGCATATTTTCCCAGTACATTCACAGTCGAAGCTGGAAGTGGAACTATCTGAACTGTATTCTATATCTAAAGAACCTTCGTCACTGTAATAATCATCTGAATTTTCTTCAGAGCTATCGCTGGACTGTTCTTCATCTAAGATTGTATAAAGTTTTTCTTTCATTTCAGAATCGATCATAGAAGCGGAATAAGATTATCAATTTAAAATAGTAAAGTAAATAGAGAAAACAAAGTATTAATAAAATTTGTAAGTTTTATTAATACTTTTTTTTCTCTCTTTACTTTACTATTTTAAATTGATAATCTTATTCCGCTTCTATGGTATCAAAGCCAGGTTGTTAGAAGTCATGAGTAGCTAAACTCATTCTACTGTCCTTGGAGCAATATTGTTCTTAAGTTAATAGGAATCATGTTACTCTGTTCCGGTTCCCTTAGTTACTTCACCGTTATCCTGTTCTTGTCATCCCCACTTAGTCTACAGTAATAGGCAGGTGCATCCTGGACTGTTGGATTAGCACGATAGGTCGGAAGGACCAGTGCCGTACCCGGTGGAAGCAGCTGATGTACTATAGGATAAGAAGTTAGATAACAAGCATAGGATAACCGCTTTAGTAATTAAAGGAATGGGAACAGAGACTACAGAACCCAATTAACAGACAGAACGATAGCTCCAAAAGGATAGTAGCCTCCACACATTTTAAAACAACCTTCCTTGTTTAGACATAATAACTCTATAATGAAGATGCGTCCAGCTTTTGATTATATAAGAAGATATAATTCATCTAGATTAGACTGTATAATAGAAAGTAATTACTGCAACAGAAGAATAAAAGTAAATCTTAAAGAATTAGAGTATTATAAAACTGCAAAACCTGCAGAAGGATTAGATAATTACACCCAAGTTATAATCAGACAAGTAATCATTAATAAAATGATTGAACTCTACGAAGAGAATGATGGAACAAGAAGACAGGTTCGTTATCTAACAACGAGAGAAAATATCTCTCGATTCTTGGTTGAACTTCACACTGCTCATTATTAAAATGAACGAAATCAACAGTGAAAACTTAGCAACTTCAAAAATTGCTAAAGTTGAAAAAGATCTACAGAACTGGAATATTCCAAAAGAATCTTTCAAGTCTGTTTATGAAATAGGAAAGTTTGATTTTATTAAAAACTATAATATAAAAACCTGTGAGTCCACTATAGCTATTAATAACTCAAAAGAAATTATTAAGCTATTATCTACCGAAGACATAAACAAAAATAAAAAAGAGTTTAACTTCCTACATATAGGACTGGTACAAATTGCGGTTAAACCTTTGTATCGCTTGGGTTTAGATACCCCCATCTGTCTCTTACTAAGAGATGCTAGGCTTTTGAACTTTGACGATTCCTTACTGGGAGTCTTACAAAGTAACTTAGCCAGGGGACCAGTTTATTTTAACTGTTACCCAAATTTTTCAGTGGATATTAATGATCAAAATGTTATGGATACCCTAACGTTAAACATTAAAACCAAAAATATGAATAGTAAAATAAACACAAAAGAAATTGCTATAATATACAGGGTCTATTACAGGCTAATGAAAACAACCTTAGCTCCAAAAGCTAAATTAGTTAGTAGTAAAGGTGCTACCATGCTTATGGAAGCAAACCAGGAACATAGCAATACTTTTGTTCCTAGAATGTTAAAATGGAATGAAAATTTAACAAAAGATGAATGGCACTTTGATGCCATCACCCAACCAAAGATAGAACCAGAGAGTTCTAATATTGAACAAATAATTCAGCATTTAGATTGTTCAATTGATTTAAAAATTTTGAAATCTAAATCCACAGGAAGATACTCCTTGCAGCATCTTCTTCTAAAACCCGGGAGGAGGAAGTATGTTCCGATAACTCTGACGAAACTATACTAGAACGAAAAGTTCAAGGAATAGACTATTCGTTAGCAGTACCCAAAGTCTACTATCGACCCATCGATAGGAAGGCCGGAAGTCCCACCAGAAGCGAAATGCATGGTGAGGATAGCCTGGGTACTATTAAACAGGACATAGGTTTTAAAATCGATTTTAAAACCCTTAACAAATTATGGGTTAACCCAGAAAATGCCATTAAAAGAAAATGGTATGTAAGTACTTTTTCACTCAATGAAAGGAAGGTGTTTAGAGAACAATGGATCAGTGACATGAATAGAATTAATGCAAATATAAAATACTTTAGGTGGTTTCAAATCACAGATAAACTCAACAATAACAGAGAGTCCCTGAGCACCATTGTAAAGAAATGGTTCACAGGAGAAAAAACTGTTGAATCAGTAACACCCCCATTAGAACAAATAAAGATCACTGTCGATGGTGAGATCTTGACTGCCACTCCTTTTAAAAGAGACATAAAGGATCCAAAAGGAATCCCGCATGTTGAGGACATTAACAAAATTCTCCAACAGAACAACTACACAAATCAGTTGTTACATGTTGTCTCTAACCAAATTGCAGAAGCAAGTAATGCCTCAACTTTTAGAAGAAAGCCTATCAGGTCGGAAGAAAAAACACTATTTGAACCCCTCTTTAAAATCCCACAGTTTTCGGTGAGTAGCCATCCAAAATTTGGAAAAAAAATTGAAGACAACCTGTTAGACAGAATTAGTAATAAATTTAAAGAGCTGAAAGTTTCTGAAGGATCCACCTCGAAAAAACCTGACAGCTCAGTCAAAGTACTAAGCGAAGGTTCTAGTTCAAAAAGTAAACAAGATGAAAATAAGATATTAAAATTCTCTGGAACAGAAGGTAAGAATTTTTACAGAGGTCCTACGTTTCCAGATATGTTATTCGAAGAACGTACTCCGTTTCCAGCTACATATTCAGGAGATGAAATCCATGAATGGAACATAGATGGCATGTCATAAGGACAAGTTATCAAGGTGCTCCATGAAATGGGAGTTTGCGTTACCAGTTATAAAATAAAAACGCATACAGATGATGCCCAACTAGCTGCAATCCTAGTTTCAGGCTTCACTGGAATGTTAAAAAATTGGTGGGACAACTACCTAGTTGAAGCCGTAAGGGTCAGCATCATGAATGCGACCACCACCGTCCAAATAAGAAACATCGATAACAGCTATAGTAATGAAGTCCAAGGGGATGCTACGGCAACCTTGTTGTATTGTATAGGTAAACACTTCATTGGAGAGCCGAAGCTATTCCAAGATAGAAGTTTGGAAGTACTTAATAATTTAACCTGTCCAAAGTTACATGACTTTAAATGGTATAAAGATATATTCCTTAACAAAGTCATGCTAAGGAATGACTGTAATCATGATTATTGGAAAGAAAGATTTATCAGTGGACTGCCTAAACTTTTTGCAGAAAAGGTAAGGACCAACATTAGAAGAAATTACAATGGCGACACTCCCTATAGTCTTATGACATACGGAGACCTAGTCAGCTTTATTAATTTAACAGGCCTAGAACTATGTAATACGATAAAACTCAATAATCAAATACAAAAATCTACCAAAGGAGAATTAGGAAGTTTCTGCGAAGACTTCGGATATGTTAAAGTCTCTGCTCCTTCAAAGAGCATCAGAAGGATGAAGAAGAAACATAACATATCCCGCCCCAAAGCTTATAAAAAGAAATATACTCCAAAAAATGGGTATAAGAAAAGGAATACCAACAAAAATACCAGAAAGAATGGTAAATGTTGGAATTGTGGAAAAGCAGGCCACATGGCTAATAATTGCAAAGAACCCAATAAAAAGAAGGATAAGATTAATTTATTAGCAATCGATTCTGAAATGAAAGAAAAACTTTATACAATCTTAGATGAAGAAACGATCCAGATAGCTCAAGAAAATTCGGATGATTATTACGATGTGACGGTTCTTTAGATCTAGAATCTGATTCGAGATAGTTCCACTTTCGCCATTTGTGAATGTCTGGGAAAATCTGCACCTGTACAAAACAAACAATTGGTGTTATCTCGAGTAGCAGCCAAGAGTTTTTCTTTGATATGATCGATCACATCGATGACGATAATGTTAAAAGAAAATACTTAACAGAACTTAAAAAACTTGTAGTTAATCAGAAAAAAGATAAAAGGATAATTGAACCTTTTGATATGAAAAGAGTTTTTAATAAGTTTAAAGAAACTAAATCAGATACTTCGGTGCAAGATTTACTAGGAGAAGTTTCACTTCTTAAAGAAGAAATTCAACATATAAAGGAAAGGCTTAGTTCCTTAGAAACTGAGGCATTTGCAAGCAGTTTATTAAAAGATTTGGATCTTGTAGAAGACCCTTTGGCACCATCTACTTCTAAAGGAATCAATATAAGTGATCCTGAGGAAGGAAGAAGCAGAAGAATAACTCGATTCAGTTTAAAATTAATCTCCAGGGCCAAAGCATTAAGCTACCATGTCCCTATTAAAATAATAATAAACAAAGATTTTATTTTAGAGAAAATTGCATTGCTAGATTCAGGAGCAGACCAAAATTGTATCTGCGAAGGATTAATTCCTACTAAATACCTGAACAAAAGTACTCATAAATTATACTCGGCTACATGAGATAGCATAAAAATTAATTACAAGCTTTCAAAAGCTCATGTTTGTAATAATGGTGTTTGCTTCACCAATGATTTCATCATTACAAGAAACATAACTGAAGAAATCATATTAGGAATCCCATTACTAACGCAGATAAAACCTTATACCGCAAAACTAGAAGGTATTTATACAACCTCAATGGGAAAAGATCTTATATTCCCATATTTAAACCCCTTATCTGCTGACCATAGCGATCATGTTAAGCAAAAAACGGTCTTTAGAATCGATTATTAACCAATCAGGTTAACTACCTAAAAGACGATATTAAAATAAAAAGGATAGAATCCACTTTAAAAACCCCGGAGGTAATTAACAAAGTAATTTTTTTACAGGATTCTATGGAAAAAGAAATTTGCTCAGAACTACCAAATGCTTTTTGGGAAAGAAAGAAGCATACGGTAAATCTACCCTATACAGATGACTTTAGTGAGGAAAACATACCCACTAAGGCCAGACCTATTCAGATGAGCCACGAGCTCATGGAACATTGTAAAAATGAAGTCAATGACCTACTCAAAAAAGGGATCATTAGGCCTTCCAAGTCACAATGGAGTTGCTCAGCCTTCTACGTCAACAAGAATGCTGAAAAAGAAAGAGGAGCCCCAAGGCTCGTAATAAATTACAGGCCTCCTAACCAAGCGTTAAAATGAATCAGATATCCAATCCCTAACAAAAGGGACTTACTAAAAAGAACTTATAATGCTAATATTTACAGTAAGTTCGACATGAAGTCAGGATTCTGGCAAATCTAAGTCGATGAAAAAGATAAGTATAAGACTGTCTTCAATGTCCCCTTCGGACAGTATGAATGGAATGTAATGCCTTTTGGGCTCAAAAATGCCCCTTCCGAATTCCAGAACATCATGAATAATATATTCAACCCTTATAGTCAATTTATGATTATTTATATAGACGATGTTCTTATATTCTCGGATAACATAGACGGCGTTATAAACATCTAAACACTTTTGTCGCACTACAAAATATAATGGTTTAGCGGTAAGTGCCAAAAAAATAAAGCTTTTTCAGACAGCTATCAGGTTCTTAGGCCACGACCTTTATCAAGGAACCTATAAACCAATTTGCAGAGCCATAGAGTTCTCTACCAAGTTCCCCGATGAAATTTTAGATAAAACACAATTACAAAGATTCTTAGGGAGTCTTAACTACGTTGCAGATTTTATTCCAAAAATTAGACAAATATGTGAGCCCCTGTATAAAAGGCTAAAAAAGAACCCAGTCCTTTGGTCAATTGAACAGACTAGAGCTGTAAAACAGATAAAAGAAATAGTCCAGAAACTCCCATGTCTAGGTATCCCTAACCCAGATGCCTTTATGGTAGTTGAAACTGATGCTTCCGACATAGGTTATGGTGGCATTCTTAAGCAAAGAATTTCTCTTGAATCACGAACAATTAGTAAGATTCACTGAAATTGGAACCAGGCACAAAAGAATTATAGCACAGTGAAAAAAGAGATTTTATCTATAGTGCTATGTATCACAAAATTCCAAGACGATTTAGTCAACAAAGAATTTTTGTTAAGAGTCGACTGCAAAGCAGCCAAAGACATTTTACAAAAGGATGTTAAAAATTTAGTGTCAAAACAGATTTTTGCCAGATGGCAAGCTTTGTTATCAAGCTTCGATTTTAAAATTGATTTTTTAAAAGGTGAAGAAAACTCTGCGGACTTTCTGACTAGAGAATTTTTACAGGGAAACAATGAGGCCAGGCTTCCCGGGCTTACGCCCGATGAGACCTCCATTCCAGAATAAACCAGAAGAAAAGTTGAAACATCCCTTTAAACCAGAAAGTTCAAAAAATATTTTACATAAACCAAGTGGGCAAAATATGTTCACAGTTCTTGGAAACCTCCAAATAATAACGGTTCTCCCAAAGGAACCAACCCAGAAAAAACAGACACAACCTTTCAAGGCTACGCCATCAGAAGCCCAGAGCAAAAGTAATTACAGAATGATTCCTCCAGAATCATATTCAGAAGCAGTAAAACCAGCAACTCCACTAAAGAATGAGCCTCCTATTCCTATTCCAAAATGGGAATTCATTCCAGCACAGGTTTTGCCAATAATGGCATTGGATAAACAGTATGAAAATTTCAGGGTACAGGACCTCCTGAAACCTTGTTACACGGACCACCAGTATGTAGATAACCAGGATCCAGTAAAAACAAGAAGGTATTATGAATTCATTTTAGTGGATACAGACTCCATTGAAATAGAGCACAAATACTTTGATAAAACAGGAGGAATTGAATATTCCAAGTTTACGGTTAAGAAGATTTTAAGTCCTTTTAATTGGTATATGGATCACCTACAAACACCAATACCATTATCAGAGACCCATAGACCTCAAACTTATAACTGGTATGATTATAAAGACGCATGGTTTAACTTCCTATATGTGCGTCTGAATACCCATACATGGTTCATAAAATATGCCGAGAGCATGAAAGATAAAGTCATCCCCAGATGGTTCTACGAATGGTGGAACATATTTGGTGGTAATTTGCAGGTGGTTGCCCCGAGCTTCCAAAATCAGTATGTTACTTTCATCCAGGAACAACAGATTTCTACACTACCAGAACACATTAAATTGTGTAAATTCTTTATTAGTAAACGAATCTCTTATATCATAAACTGGACGTTCGATATCCAAGAGACCAACAGAATTAAATATTTAAGCAAGACCATCAAAATTAAATGATGGAGTCCTAAAGTAAAAGAGGATAAATTGAAGAAAAATGGGTCATCTTCCTCAGAAGAAACCTTCGATTCGAAGGAAGAAACCCGGCGAAAGCTCCTAGAGGCTTTAGCAAAATTAGAATATGATGAAGACGTGGCATCTAACCACAGTGAAACAGACAACGGTGACATGCTTATCCCACGTGGAATCGCACAAGCCTACGCAGATGCGTATCTCCTAAAGTAAATCAGATAGTGACACTTGCCTCTTCAAAAAAGCAGAGGACATAAAGCAGAAAATGACATAAAGAAGACAAGGACGTTTTGCCCTTTCAAAAAAGCAGAAGACGCCCTCTGGGAAAAGCTAAAGGCGAGGAATATCAGCCTTCCACATGTTTTAATTTTAGCCGTCCACCTGTTAGGACGAAGAATCATTCGAGGCCTATTTAAGGCTCTCAAGTTGTAATGTTGAGGGCATTCAGAAATATCCCTCTCTCTCTCTATATCTCCTTGCCTGATTTTATGTATCCTGTATGCTTTCCAAGAACTGTGAACATATTTTGCCCACTTGGTTTATGTAAAGTATTTTTTGAACTTTCTGGTTTAAAGGGTTGTTTCAACTTTTCTTCTGGTTTATTCTGGAATGGAGGTCTCATCGGGCGTAAGCCCGGGAAGCCTGGCCTCATTGTTTCCCTGTAAAAATTCTCTAGTCAGAAAGTCTGGTAGAGAGTTTTCTTCACCTTTTAAAAAATCAATTTTAAAATCGAAGCTTGATAACAAAGCTTGCCATCTGGCAAAAATCTGTTTTGACACTAAATTTTTAACATCCTTTTGTAAAATGTCTTTGGTTGCTTTGCAGTCAACTCTTAACAAAAATTCTTTGTTGACTAAATCATCTTGGAATTTTGTGATACATAGCACTATAGATAAAATCTCTTTTTTCACTGTGCTATAATTCTTTTGTGCCTGGTTCCAATTTCCAGAAGTGAATCTTACTAATTGTTCGGCAGATTCAAGAGAAATTCTTTGCTTAAGAATGCCACCATAACCTATGTCGGAAGAATCAGTTTCAACTACCATAAAGGCATCTGGGTTATGGATACCTAGACATGGGAGTTTCTGGACTATTTCTTTTATATGTCTCATAGCTCTAGTCTGTTCAATTGACCAAAGGACTGGGTTCTTTTTTAGCCTTTTATACAGGGGCTCACATATTTGTCTAATTTTTGGAATAAAATCTGCAACGTAGTTAAGACTCCCTAAGAATCTTTGTAGCTGTGTTTTATCTAAAATTTCATCGGGGAACTTGGTAGAGAACTCTATGGCTCTGCAAATTGGTTTATAGGTTCCTTGATAAAGGTCGTGGCCTAAGAACCTGATAGCTGTCTGAAAAAGCTTTATTTTTTTGGCACTTACCGCTAAACCATTATATTTTGTGGTCTGGACAAAAGTGTTTAGATGTTTATAATGCTGGTCTATGTTATCCGAGAATATAAGAACATCGTCTATATAGGCAATCATAAATTGACAATAAGGGTTGAATATATTATTCATGATGTTCTGGAATTCGGAAGGGGCATTTTTGAGCCCAAAAGGCATTATATTCCATTCATACTGTCCGAAGGGGACATTGAAGGCAGTCTTATACTTATCTTTTTCATCGACTTGGATTTGCCAGAATCCTGACTTCATGTCGAACTTACTGTAAATATTAGCATTATAAGTTCTTTTTAGTAAGTCCCTTTTGATAGGGATTGGATATCTGATCCATTTTAACGCTTGGTTAAGAGGCCTGTAATTTATTACGAGCCTTGGGGCTCCTCTTTCTTTTTCAGCATTCTTGTTGACGTAGAAGGCTGAGCAACTCCATTGTGACTTAGAAGGCCTAATGATCCCTTTTTTGAGTAGGTCATTGACTTCATTTTTACAATGTTCCATGAGCTCGTGGCTCATCTGAATAGGTCTGGCCTTAGTGGGTATGTTTTCCTCACTAAAGTCATCTGTATAGGGTAGATTTACCGTATGCTTCTTTCTTTCCCAAAAAGCATTTGGTAGTTCTGAGCAAATTTCTTTTTCCATAGAATCCTGTAAAAAGTTTACTTTGTTAATTACCTCCGGGGTTTTTAAAGTGGATTCTATCATTTTTATTTTAATATCGTCTTTTAGGTAGTTAACCTGATTGTTTAATAACTGGATTCTAAAGACCGTTTTTTGCTTAACATGATCGCTATGGTCAGCAGATAAGGGGTTTAAATATGGGAATATAAGATCTTTTCCCATTGAGGTTGTATAAATACCGTCTAGTTTTGCGGTATAAGGTTTTATCTGCGTTAGAAATGGGATTCCTAATATGATTTCTTCAGTTATGTTTCTTGTAATGATGAAGTCATTGGTGAAGCAAACACCATTATTACAAACATGAGCTTTTGAAAGCTTGTAATTAATTTTTATGCTATCTCCTGTAGCCGAGTATAATTTATGAGTACTTTTGTTCAGGTATTTAGTAGGAATTAATCCTTCGCAGATACAATTTTGGTCTGCTCCTGAATCTAGCAACACAATTTTCTCTAAAATAAAATATTTGTTTATTATTATTTTAATAGGGACATGGTAGCTTAATGTTTTGGCCCTGGAGATTAATTTTAAACCTGAATCAGAGTTATTCTCTGTTTCTTCTCCTTCCTCAGGATCACTTATATTGATTCCTTTAGAAGTAGATGGTGCCAAAGGGTATTCTACAAGATCCAAATCTTTTAATAAACTGCTTGCAAATGCCTCAGTTTCTAAGGAACTAAGCCTTTCCTTTATATGGAGAATTTATTCTTTAAGAAGTGAAACTTCTCCTAGTAAATCTTGCACCGAAGTATCTGATTTAGTTTCTTTAAACTTATTAAAAGCTCTTTTCATATCAAAAGGTTCAATTATCCTTTTATCTTTTTTCTGATTAACTACAAGTTTTTTAAGTTCTGTTAAGTATTTTCTTTTAACATTATCGTCATCGATGTGATCGATCATATCAAAGAAAAACTCTTGGCTGCTACTCGAGATAACACCAATTGTTTGTTTTGTACAGGTGCAGATTTTCCCAGACATTCACAGTCGAAGCTGAAAGTGGAACTATCTGAACTGTATTCTAGATCTAAAGAACCTTCGTCACTGTAATAATCATCTGAATTTTCTTCAGAGCTATCATTTGGACATTCTTCATCTAAGATTGTATAAAGTTTTTCTTTCATTTCAGAATCGATTGCTAATAAATTTATCTTATCCTTCTTTTTATTGGGTTCTTTGCAATTATTAGCCATGTGGCCTGCTTTTTCACAATTCCAACATTTACCCTTCTTTCTGGTATTTTTGTTGGTATTCCTTTTCTTATACCCCTTTTTTGGAGTATATTTCTTTTTATAAGCTTTGGGGCGGGATATGTTATGTTTCGTCTTCATCCTTTTGATGCTCTTTGAAGGAGTAGAGACTTTAACATATCCGAAGTCTTCGCAGAAACTTCCTAATTCTCCTTTGGTAGATTTTTGTATTTGATTATTGAGTTTTATCGTATTACATAGTTCTAGGCCTGTTAAATTAATAAAGCTGACTAGGTCTTCGTATGTCATAAGACTATAGGGAGTGTCGCCATTGTAATTTCTTCTAATGTTGGTCCTTACCGTTTCTGCAAAAAGTTTAGGCAGTCCACTGATAAATCTTTCTTTCCAATAATCATGATTACAGTTATTCCTTAGCATGACTTTGTTAAGGAATATATCTTTATACCATTTAAAGTCATGTAACTTTGGAAAGGTTAAATTATTAAGTACTCCCAAACTTCTATCTTGGAATAGCTTCGGCTCTCCAATGAAGTGTTTACCTATACAATACAACAAGGTTGCCGTAGCATCCCCTTGGACTTTAGCTGTTATCGATGTTTCTTATTTGGACGGTGGTGGTCGCATTCATGATGCTGACCCTTACGGGTTCAACTAGGTAGTTGTCCCACCAATTTTTTAACATTCCAGTGAAGCCTGAAACTAGGATTGCAGCTAGTTGGGCATCATCTGTATGCGTTTTTATTTTATAACTGGTAACGCAAACTCCCATTTCATGGAGCACCTTGATAACTTGTCCTTCTGACATGCCATCTATGTTCCATTCATGGATTTCATCTCCAGAATATGTAGCTGGAAACGGAGTACGTTCTTCGAATAACATATCTGGAAACGTAGGACCTCTGTAAAAATTCTTACCTTCTGTTCCAAATAATATCTTATTTCGGTAGGAGTCATATTGTGAAGGATGCTAGTTGGGAGAATATTTAAAATCTATTTTGACATTTTAGCAGCATATATCCAGAAGGACGGAAGGAGTGAGGCCTGAATCGATAGAGTGTGAATCATATTGTTAATGGTGCGGATGATTCTTTCAGATTTACCGTTTTGTGGGGAGGTGTGGGGGAAGGAGAACGAAAGCCCATGTCATTATTAGTACAAAAATGGTGAAACATATAGTTGTTTAATTCACGACCATTATCGCACTGAAATGATTTTATACTTTTTTCAAATTGTGTTTGAATGAATGTTCGAAACTCAAGAAATTTGGCAAACACTTCCGATTTAAATTTGAGAGGATATAACCAAACATAGTGCGAAAAATCATCTAATAAGACCAGATAATATTTATGATAGAGAGAACTAGCAATAGGTGATGTCCATAAATCGACATGTATAATATCAAATAGTGCAAATGTAACACTAGTAGATGATTTAAACGGAAGACGAGTATGTTTGCATAAAAAATAAGAAACACGGTTATGGGCAAGCTTCCCATTATTACAAGTAATGAAATTATTGTCTCTAAGAAAATTAAAAACTGGGGCTCCTGGATGACCAAGTCTATTCTGCCATGTTGATGAAGAAAAAGCCGCTAGAGAGACGGGAGAGCAAGATCCGGCAGCGTATGTGGAAGGGAATGGATAGAGATCTCTGTGCTATTACATCTCGTAAGAGGTGTCCCCGTATACAAATCCTTCACAGTGAAACCAAAAGGGTCAAAGTCAACAAAGACAAAGTTATTACGAGTAAATTTACGAACATAAATTAGGTTCGTAATGATGTGTGGGGCATATATGACATTTTTAAGGGAGAATGGTGGATGAGGAGGTTGTGTGTAGGATGTACCAAAGCCCTTTATTGGAATGCGATGACCATTGCCAACTATAATAATTGAGGATGCTTTAAACTAAACATTTTAGGAATGTTACGTGCAGACCGGATGAGGTGATATATGGCACCGGAGTCCATGATCCAATTGTTGTCCGGTTGTTGCAGGTTGAGGCTGCTGAAAGCTTGACCTATGTCATAGGGGGCCATGTCGGGAGCGGACTGCTGTAACTGTCCTTGCATGAAGTGGGCTTGCTGCCGGTACTAGGCTTGCCGAGGGGCTGGAGCTGGGCCCAATAACCCGTGTTGAGAATACTGGTTGAAGGGCTGCTGGTACTGGAATGGGGCCGACGCCGCGACTATGTACTGGGGCCGCCGATGTACTATAGGATAAGAAGACAGATAGTGTCACGACCCGACCTCGGGCCCGCGACTGGTGCCTTACCCCGGGCACCCTAGTGATACAACATCAGAGAAAATCAGCGGAAATAAAAACTCATAAAAGATAAACAGTGAAATAAGAAAACAGGCTAACCAAAACGGTTACCTTTCTGTATATATAAATAAAAACTTGAACAGTTACATCCTTTACAAACCCTGCCCACAACAGTACTACAGACCTCTAAGAATTTTTATAACAACTATGACGGGACAGGGCCCCGCCATACCCCTAAATGTACAAGTACCTACAATCTCAGGGAATCATACCAAAAGATAAGCCTCCGGAGAAACGGAGCTTCCCAACGTTGAGTGATCCTATGGCGAGGATCAACAATCGGTGTACCTCTACTGCGGCGTAACGCAGCCCCGAAGGAGGTCGATAACAGTACCAAGTATGTGAAACTGAAAATACAGTAAATGAAATCATAATAGTCTATATAAAACAGGAGACATATATGATAACCAAACTATGATACACAATATGTAAGAAGTCATGTCAAGTCAGGGACTCACGCCCGTAAAGTCATCACTCAAATATAACCCGGTAATTTAACCCGCACAAAGGCCGCATGCCCCGGCATCTTACCTCGGCATAAGCATGGCCATGGAACCATCCTAATGGAAGCATACTCGTGGGCCACCCATCGTGTCAGTATGTCCAAAGGAAATAACAAGATAACAATCATAATGGAAACATACTCGTGGGCCACCCATCGTGTCAGTATGTCCAAAGCAAATAACAAGATAACACTCCTAATGGAAGCATACCCGTGGGCCACCCATCGTGTCAGTATGTCCAAAAGGAAATAACAAGATAACAATCATAATGGAAGCATACTCGTGGGCCACCCATCGTGTCAGTATGTCCAAAGCAAATAACAAGATAACACTCCTAATGGAAGCATACCCGTGGGCCACCCATCGTGTCAGTATGTCCAAAAGGAAATAACAAGATAACAATCATAATGGAAGCATAATCGTGGGCCACCCATCGTGTCAGTATGTCCATCAATCAACCAGATAGCCGGCCCTCCAACGAGAGACGCGGTAGCACAGAAATAAAACACTTGCACAACAAAGGTTATCACCACAAGCATAGGCAAGTTCAACATACTCATAGACTTTCATTTTATTACAACAAATCCGGATTTTAACCCCAAGGTACTACGTATTTTAACTCTTTAAAAGATCCATTTCTTTCACAAAAAGTCACACGATACCCGTAGTATCAAAATAGAGTAACTATCTTTTTAAGTAAACCAAAACAATTTCCATATCTTCTTTTCGAATAAACCAACTTAAGACAAAACCATGACTTCCTTTTAAACCATTTTAAGACAAAACCATGTCTTTCTTTAAAACCAAAACACTTTAATTTCCTCAAGTCTCTTTTCTTTTAGAAAACAAGTTCCTTACTTTGGAATTTAAGAAAAATCAATACTTGTTATTAATGATCTTATTAAAGCAACCATGATCTAGGAAATGTAATACAATTTTGTCTTATCTTAGCTTATGCGGATGGAGGTTTCTCTTGGTTTTAATATGATTAATTATTTGTCAATACATTTTTCTTTATTAACTGCAGATGGTTTGTTCGATACTTATTCTCA
Source organism: Przewalskia tangutica (assembly GCA_029844215.1). Taxonomy (NCBI): domain Eukaryota; kingdom Viridiplantae; phylum Streptophyta; class Magnoliopsida; order Solanales; family Solanaceae; genus Przewalskia; species Przewalskia tangutica. The sequence continues at coordinate 117,060,343 of CM056718.1, forward strand.
TTTCAAATCAATATAACTTATTCCCTTTAAAACCCAATTACCCATTTCTCATAAATGCGGTTTCACAACTTTTTAACACAAACCAAGTCCTTAATATTTCACATCAAGTCATTTATAAGTCAAGTCTCTTATCTTTTAAAAACCACAAACCATTTCTTTACCTACATAAAGTTGTTATAACAAACTTCCCATAAAGTCGTTATAACACTTTATGTTTTAAACCAACCAAATTCGTTTAGCACACGACGCTCTGCGTACTACATAGTTCACAACAATCATGCAAGAAAAGATAGGAAGAGGTTCACAGACCTCGCGACGATTAGCGACAATTAGCAAAATGCTCAAAAGTACTATAACCCTGCTAGCCTTTTCCACCCTTCAAGTAGAATACGCTACTCGTAGTACTTCAACCTATAAAGGCCACAAAACGTCTATCAACCTCTAGATCTATTCGTAGAACAATTCAAAGCACAAGGTCATTATTCTACGGAAAATTCGGCAGCACCTCCTCCACCGTAACCACATAAATCTCCTCCTCTATCAAGGCCCGCTACCAAGCCAACAACTCGAGGGTTACACGTCTAACCGACGTGTACAACATCGCCACAATAATACTACAAGTCTACAGTAAATACAGTCAATGTAAATACTGATTCAATTATTATCAATATTCATTCTATATATAGTATACTCAACTATACATTACTCTGACATGTAATTTCCAATTACTGATAGGGGATAAAGATAATTACCTCGATAAGCTCAAAATTATCCAAGTTTTATAAGTCGATCCTGAGCAACGTTTAGCTCCAATTCCTTACGCTCCAACCCGCTCCAAGCAACACTTAGAGGTTTCTAAACAACTTCTCTTAACACTTTATCTAAGCTTATGAAGATTTTTCTAGGGTTTTATTTTGCGACTAAGGAATAAAGTAGTATTTTCGGGCTCTTAGTATAAAGATAACTTTGGAATACTACAAGGGATTTTTGGCTAAGGTATATGGGATTATAACAATACTTGAAGAAATTATTTCACAAGGGGGTGTTGGGCGAGAACCACAACGGGAGGCACGGGGAATTTTTGCCTTGGAAAAATATTTCAAGTGACGGATGAATAAAGTCTTGCAACAAGGGGGGTATTTATAGAGAAATCAATGGCTAGGATCAAAGCAAGTGTATGGTGAGGATTTGGTCCATGTGGGAGTGGAGTCTTCCAACCAAGTGTCCACCACAACAATGAGACATGTGTCCACCACAAAAATGGGACAAGTGGCTTGCCACTTGTCCACCAAAACGTCCAAACACTTGTCCAACCATTCGCCAACATGGCCCACGTGGGGTGACACGTGTCGCCCTACTCGTCAAAATATCTCATCTTCCGAAAATATCCGTAATGCCAAAAATCCGAAAATAAAGTGGGCCCACAAAACAGTAAATTCTCCGTGGGCCCCACGTGACCAATTCGGAAATAAAATTCCATAATTCTCAAATATTCTAAAAGTCGAATACCAAATCGGAATCAATTCCCATTAACGAACCTTTTTCTTCACAAAATCCGGAAACTTTTCCGTCGAAAAATCACATCTTTCTTCCTTTCCAATTTTAATGTCGTATTATCGTACATACGTCCTCATATACATACCCTGGAACTACGGGGTGTAACATTCTTCCCCCCTTAGAAACATTCGTCCGAATGTTCCTTCTAAGTCTCAAAACATACACGCTACTGGTATAGTCTTCACTACTATACTTACAAAACCACTTATGCCACACCGCCATAATATAACACATGCGCAAAACTCCAATCCAAGCCAACGAGGAATCACCTCTAACATCACAAAAGCTTTCACCTATGGTCTAAAGGATACTCCCTTCGCATCTTCACTTCACAACAAAATGATCTCTTTTATTCTGTTAACACACGTTCACTTCTTTCCTTACTCGTCATACCCTTCAGACACGAACTCTCTAGTACACGTACCATACTCGATCATCGCCTGGTTTCCAAAACCTTCGAGCCACTACGTCAAACTTGGTCATTTTACTAGCCTCAAATTCCTTTAAGGCCCTTCCCGACCTTCACGATCCGATTCTGGTCGAACGCATCCACGAACTCGTACAACGGTTACCTAAACTTGGGCCTTTCACCCTCGTGATCCTACCACCTGGCGGGACCACCTCGAACTGACCCCACCTCATTCGGCCGCGGGTTGACCCCGTCGCCTCAACCCGACCCGTTATCGCGCCAAACTCTCTCGTTCCCCGATCCGGAGCAATCTTACTAATTCACGTCATGAAAGCTACCACTTTATCTCAAACTACCCATGGAATTATCACACAAGACTCCACGTATACTATGCACTCCGACAAAGATCAACCGTAAAATCATCCACTCAAGACGGCCTTGCATCCAAGGTCCCAATTTATAAATTCTAAGGCTCACCATTTTCGTCCCCGCACTTACCCTTTTCAACTACCCATGTTTTCTAATCCACACCTAACACAATGTTATCCGCACATAGCACTCCACGTATCTACCATAACGACCTAAACAAGTCTCTTGGGTCAAGATATCTCTCAGTAACTCGCCTCACTTTCCCATTGTCGCCTAATCAAATCACGCTCTGTGGCGTAACTCTGAAGGTGATGAACCACCATCGATCCCGGGCCGAGTCGTAACATCCGCGCCACCTGCAGTGGACAATTTCTCGCAAATGGCCTGCTGGCCGCAAGCATAACAAGCTATCAAGTAGTACGACACTCCCATAAGAACACCTACCACAACGCCATACCGAAGGGTGGCCTCTCTCGCTAACACCCTTCCTCTCCGAACCATCAATCCGAATGGCGACACAGTAGGCTAAGTCATCCCACCGTATCCCTCCTACTAGGACATTCTCTCTCACATGGCCACGGCCGTTGGTAAAACAAGCATTAGTAAAAGACGACATTTCGGGATGGCGTCTACCACATAGTGAACACCGAGGGAATCGAATCTGGTGGCTAGAACCTATGTAAATCGTGAACGAAACCACGGAGTTGACCAACTCCTAAATACCCGAACGTCCCGAAGTCCGTGGAGGACCACTCAGTCTTGGCGGAGGCGCATAACCATCTGGCTGGCGAGAAGGTCCGCCTCGAAAGTTACCAAGGACCTGCATTGCGGCCTCTTCTGGCGATCTTGGTTAATCCGTCGATCTACGTTCCTCGATCTGCGCGCATAAGCTTTGACGCGGGCAATGTCTATGCTCGATCAAGAGCTACTCTTGTACAACCCTTTACTAGATAATCGTCAAGTCTGTGATATATCGGTGCACTCTCCTACATATGCGCCACTAAAGCGGGGACATAACGAGCCAATGAGTCAAACTCGACATCGTATTTCAACCGTCCGCCGTTCGCCTCAACGTCATAAATCTATCTGCCGAGCTCTCATCTGCGAGGGCAAGAAGTGTGTAAAATGCCTCGAGAACTCGTCCCAACGGTGGAGGCGCATGCTCCCCGGGACGGTTCCATGAATCAAACCCGATCATTGCAGATCACGCGGCCGATATGAACCTAATACCACCGACTGCTCTCGAGGCCTCGATCACACTCATGATCTGCTACAACTGTCGTATAAACTCCACGAGGATCATCCTCGGTCCTCGACCATAGAACTCGTGGTGCAACTCAAAAAGTCCGGTTTCAAACGTCGGCTGCAGGGTGTATTCACGGTACCACCGACCCGTCTATCCTCATGCCTCGCTTCTGCCGAACTAATAATCAGGCCATCTCATCGTAACCATATCCTCTGTTCTCGCCGTGGGACTAGAGGCTCGGTATCGTGGTCTCTGTAGCTACCGCTGCCGCTCTAAACTCTTACGGGGATAGCGGCGTCAGAACTCCGATCAAGCATCACCTCGGGTGATGGCGGGCTGTGCCCTCACACTCATCTGTGTTCCACTAGCGCTCTCTGCTGCCTGCCCTCTGGTCCTGGTTGCCTTGCGCAGGCATAACTAGCACAAACGAATACGCGGGAGTCCAACTTATAACACGGCTCTAAGGCACGATCTCGAGTGAGAAGAATGGAAACTAATCCTAAATATCCTGCGACCTCACGATTATAGGTGTGGTGCACAACACGCCGATAATCAAGACTCTACTAGATACGATGCGTAGACACTTTCCGAGGATTAATCGCTCGATACCACTTTTGTCACGACCCGACCTCGGGCATCGGTGCCTTACCCGGGCACCTAGTGATACAACATCGAGAGAAAATCGTGAAATAAAAACTCATAAAAGATAAGCGATGAAATAAGAAAACAGGCTAACCAAAACGGTTACCTTTCTGTATATATAAATAAAAACTTGAACAGTTACATCCTTTACAAACCCTGCCCACAACAGTACTACAGACCTCTAAGAATTTTTATAACAACTATGACGGGACAGGGCCCCGCCATACCCCTGAATGTACAAGTACCTACAATCTCAGGGAATCATACCAAAAGATAAGCCTCCGGAGAAACGGAGCTTCCCAAAACGCTGAACTGTGATCCTATGAGCGAGGATCAACAACTGGTGTACCTCTACCTGCGGCATGAACACAGCCCCCCGAAGGAGTCGATCTAACAGGTACCAAGTATGTGAAACTGAAAATACAGTAAATGAAATCATAATAGTCTATATAAAATAGGAGACATATATGATAACCAAACTACGATACACAATATGTAAGCAGTCATGTCAAGTCAGGGACTCACGCCCGTAAAGTCATCACTCAAATATAACCCGGGAATTTAACCCCGCGTGACGCGTGCCCGGCATCTTACCTCGGTATAAGCATGGCCATGGAACCATCCTAATGGAAGCATACTCGTGGGCCACCCATCGTGTCAGTATGTCCAAAGGAAATAACAAGATAACAATCATAATGGAAGCATACTCGTGGGCCACCCATCGTGTCAGTATGTCCAAAGCAAATAACAAGATAACACTCCTAATGGAAGCATACCCGTGGGCCACCCATCGTGTCAGTATGTCCAAAAGGAAATAACAAGATAACAATCATAATGGAAGCATACTCGTGGGCCACCCATCGTGTCAGTATGTCCAAAGCAAATAACAAGATAACAGTGTTAACTGAATAATACTTACGGCAATGTCTTTCGACTTAAGCCTGAATAATACTTACGGCAATGTCCTTCGACTCAAGCCTGAATAATACTTACGGCAATGTCTCGCGACTTAAGCCTGAATAATAAGGATCTGAAAGCATTTCAAAAGATTACTGAATCATTTTTAATAGAAGAGAACTAATTGGTTTTTAAAACAGAAGCTTAAGAGTTATACTAGCTTTATGGGAAGTTAGGTATAACCACTTAAGAATGATAAAAGAAACAGTTTGCCTATGTGTTTATAATAGACTTATATTGATTTGTGAAAAGAATAAATAAGATGGTTTGATAAGTAGACATGATATGATGCTATGTGTGTTAGTGTCTTGTAACGTTTGTGTAAGAGAGTATTCTTGTTGTGCTTATGTTGTTTAACGATAAGCTGTTAGGTTAGTGTAATATCACTCACCTCTTGACATATTACCGGGGTTAAGCGCCTCCGACGCGGGTAGACTCGAGTGATGCAGGACCATGATTCGAGAATACCTCATGCGGGTCGGGGACCTATGCGAGCTACGGAGTTCGAGGTTAGTGTGCGGGGTTATACCTCATGCGGTCCATGTGGCCATGCGGACTACGAGTCCAGGACGATGCCGAGGAGTAGCTACCCTCGATGCGGGGTTATATACCCTATGCGGGCCTATGTGAGTGGCCTATGCGGACTACGGGAGTCCAGGATTAGGCTTGCATGGTGATACTACGAGCAATTGGCCCTGCTTCGATCATTCGCAGCCTAGAAAAGACCTGTTACAGTTTACCTATTGTTGCTCTTGTTTATGATGTAGCACTATGTGCGGTTACCTTGGTTGTTTCATACATATATGTAAACTGATTTTAAAATGATATGTTTTCATTTAAGTACTTTCTGATTTCACATACTTAGTACTGTTGTCTTGACCTCCTTCGGCCGCGTTCATCTGCGGTAAAGCAGCAGTGCTAGATCCGCATCCTTAGGATCTTTTGCGTTGGTGTCAGGAGCTCCATCTTCTCCGGAGGCTCTACTGTTGGGTATGCTCTCCCTGTTGTAATTAGTTTTGTCTGATCGGGGTATGGCGGGGCCACTCCGCCATAGTTGTTTACATTCCTAAGTGCAGTAGTCTATTGTACATTTGGGATGTAACTGCAAAACTTGGGTTATATGTATATATGCCGAAAGGCAAGCTTTTCTTCAGGTAAACTGTGTTTCATTTTACAACTGTTTCATGTCTTGTTTTATTATTCCGCTGATTACTCTGATGTATGACTACTTGGGTGCCCGGGTAAGGCACCAGTCACGGGCCCCGGAACGGGTCGTGACACAACATTAGAAGAAATTACAATGGCGACACTACCTATAGTCTTATGACATACGGAGACCTAGTCAGCTTTATTAATTTAACAGGCCTAGAACTATGTAATACGAGAAAACTCAATAATCAAATACAAAAATCTACCAAAGGAGAATTAGGAAGTTTCTGTGAAGACTTCGGATATGTTAAAGTCTTTGCTCCTTCAAAGAGCATCAAAAGGATGAAGAAGAAACATAACATATCCCGCCCCAAAGCTTATAAAAAGAAATATACTCCAAAAAAGGGTATAAGAAAAGGAATACCAACAAAAATACCAGAAAGAAGGGTAAATGTTGGAATTGTGGAAAAGCAGGCCACATGGCTAATAATTGCAAAGAACCCAATAAAAAGAAGGATAAGATTAATTTATTAGCAATCGATTCTGAAATGAAAGAAAAACTTTATACAATCTTAGATGAAGAAACGATCCGGCGATAGCTCTGAAGAAAATTCAGATGATTATTACAGTGACGAAGGTTCTTTAGATCTAGAATACAGTTCAGATAGTTCCACTTCCAGCTTCGACTGTGAATGTACTGGAAAAATCTGCACCTGTACAAAACAAACAATTGGTGTTATCTCGAGTAGCAGCCAAGAGTTTTTCTTTGATATGATCGATCACATCGATGACGATAATGTTAAAAGAAAATACTTAACAGAACTTAAAAAACTTGTAGTTAATCAGAAAAAAGATAAAAGGATAATTGAACCTTTTGATATGAAAAGAGTTTTTAATAAGTTTAAAGAAACTAAATCAGATACTTCGGTGCAAGATTTACTAGGAGAAGTTTCACTTCTTAAAGAAGAAATTCTCCATATAAAGGAAAGGCTTAGTTCCTTAGAAACTGAGGCATTTGCAAGCAGTTTATTAAAAGATTTGGATCTTGTAGAAGACCCTTTGGCACCATCTACTTCTAAAGGAATCAATATAAGTGATCCTGAGGAAGGAGAAGAAACAGAGAATAACTCTGATTCAGGTTTAAAATTAATCTCCAGGGCCAAAGCATTAAGCTACCATGTCCCTATTAAAATAACAATAAACAAAGATTTTATTTTAGAGAAAATTGTGTTGCTAGATTCAGGAGCAGACCAAAATTGTATCTGCGAAGGATTAATTCCTACTAAATACCTGAACAAAAGTACTCATAAATTATACTCGGCTACAGGAGATAGCATAAAAATTAATTACAAGCTTTCAAAAGCTCATGTTTGTAATAATGGTGTTTGCTTCACCAATGATTTCATCATTACAAGAAACATAACTGAAGAAATCATATTAGGAATCCCATTCCTAACGCAGATAAAACCTTATACCGCAAAACTAGACGGTATTTATACAACCTCAATGGGAAAAGATCTTATATTCCCATATTTAAACCCCTTATCTGCTGACCATAGCGATCATGTTAAGCAAAAAACGGTCTTTAGAATCCAGTTATTAACCAATCAGGTTAACTACCTAAAAGACAATATTTAAATAAAAAGGATAGAATCCACTTTAAAAACCCCAGAGGTAATTAACAAAGTAAAATTTTTACAGGATTCTATGGAAAAAGAAATTTGCTCAGAACTACCAAATGCTTTTTGTGAAAGAAAGAAGCATACGGTAAATCTACCCTATACAGATGACTTTAGTGAGGAAAACATACCCACTAAGGCCAGACCTATTCAGATGAGCCACGAGCTCATGGAACATTGTAAAAATGAAGTCAATGACCTACTAAAAAAAGGGATCATTGGGCCTTCTAAGTCACAATGGAGTTGCTCAGCCTTCTACGTCAACAAGAATGCTGAAAAAGAAAGAGGAGCCTCAAGGCTCGTAATAAATTACAGGCCTCTTAACCAAACGTTAAAATGGATCAGATATCCAATCCCTAACAAAAGGGACTTACTAAAAAGAACTTATAATGCTAATATTTACAGTAAGTTCGACATGAAGTCATGATTCTGGCAAATCCAAGTCGATGAAAAAGATAAGTATAAGACTGCCTTCAATGTCCCCTTCGGATAGTATGAATGGAATGTAATGCCTTTTGAGCTAAAAAATGCCCCTTCCGAATTCCAGAACATCATGAATAATATATTCAACCCTTATAGTCAATTTATGATTGTCTATATAGACGATGTTCTTACATTCTCGAATAACATAGACCAACATTATAAACATCTAAACACTTTTGTCCAGACCACAAAATATAATGGTTTAGCGGTAAGTGCCAAAAAAATAAAGCTTTTTCAGACAGCTATCAGGTTCTTAGGCCACGACCTTTATCAAGGAACCTATAAACCAATTTGCAGAGCCATAGAGTTCTCTACCAAGTTCCCCGATGAAATTTTAGATAAAACACAGCTACAAAGATTCTTAGGGAGTCTTAACTACGTTGCAGATTTTATTCCAAAAATTAGACAAATATGTGAGCCCCTGTATAAAAGGTTAAAAAAGAACCCAGTCCTTTGGTCAATTGAACAGTCTAGAGCTGTGAGACAGATAAAAGAAATAGTCTAGAAACTCCCATGTCTAGGTATCCCTAACCCAGATGACTTTATGGTAGTTAAAACTGATGCTTCCGACATAGGTTATGGTGGCATTCTTAAGCAAAGAATTTCTCTTGAATCTGCCGAACAATTAGTAAGATTCACTTCTGGAAATTGGAACCAGACACAAAAGAATTATGACACAGTGAAAAAAGAGATTTTATCTATAGTGCTATGTATCCCAAAAATTCCAAGACGATTTAGTCAACAAAGAATTTTTGTTAAGAGTCGACTGCAAAGCAGCCAAAGACATTTTACAAAAGGATGTTAAAAATTTAGTGTCAAAAGAGATTTTTGCCAGATGACAAGCTTTGTTATCAAGCTTCGATTTTAAAATTGATTTTATAAAAGGTGAAGAAAACTCTCTACCAGACTTTCTGACTAGAGAAATTTCTGAGGAAACAATGAGTCGAGCTTCGGGTTTCGCGATGAGACCTCCATTCCAAAATAAACCAGAAGAAAAGTTGAAACAGCCCTTTAAACCAGAAAGTTCAAAAAAATACTTTACATAAACCAAGTGGGCAAAATATGTTCACAGTTCTTGGAAACCTCCCAATAATACCGGTTCTCCCAAAGGAACCAACCCAGAAAAAATAGGCACAACCTTTCAAGGCTACGCCATCAGAATCCCAGAGCAAAAGTAATTACAGAATGATTCCTCCATAATCATATTCAGAAGCAGTAAAACCAGCAACTCCACTAAAGAAGGAGCCTCCTATTCCTATTCCAAAATGGGAATTCATTCCAACACAGGTTTTGTCAATAATGGCATTGGATAAACAATATGAAAATTTCAGGGTATAGGACCTCCTGAAACCTTGTTACACGGACCACCAGTATGTAGATAACCAGGATCCAGTAAAAACAAGAAGGTATTATGAATTCATTTTAGTGGATACAGACTCCATTGAAATATAGCACAAATACTTTGATAAAACAGGAGGAATTGAATATTCCAAGTTTACGGTTAAGAAGATTTTAAGTCCTTTTAATTGGTATATGGATCACCTACAAACACCAATACCATTATCAGAGACCCATAGACCTCAAACTTATAACTGGTATGATTATAAAGACGCATGGTTTAACTTCCTATATGTGCGTCCGAATACCCATACATGGTTCATAAAATATGTCGAGAGCATGAAAGATAAAGTCATCCCCAGATGGTTCTACGAATGGTGGAACATATTTGGTGGTAATTTGCAGGTGGTTGCCCCGAGCTTCCAAAATCAGTATGTTACTTTCATCCAGGAACAACAGATTTCTACACTACCAGAACACATTAAATTGTGTAAATTCTTTATTAGTAAACGAATCTCTTATATCATAAACTGGACGTTCGATATCCAAGAGACCAACATAATTAAATATTTAAGCAAGACCATCAAAATTAAAGGATGGAGTCCTAAAGTAAAAGAGGATAAATTGAAGAAAAATGGGTCATCTTCCTCAGAAGAAACCTCCGATTCGAAGGCAGAAACCCGGCGAAAGCTCCTAGAGGCTTTAGCAAAATTAGAAGATGATGAAGACGTGGCATCTAACCACGCGATTAAGCAGACAACGGTGACATGCTTATCCCACGTGGAATCGCACAAGCCTACGCAGATGCGTATCTCCTAAAGTAAAGCAGATAGTGACACTTGCCTCTTCAAAAAAGCAGAGGACATAAAGCAGAAAATGACATAAAGAAGACAAGGACGTTTTGCCCTTTCAAAAAAGCAGAAGACGCCCTTTGGGAAAAGCTAAAGGCGAGGAATCTCAGTCTTCCACATGTTTTAATTTTAGTCGTCCACCTGTTAGGACGAAGAATCATTCGAGGCATATTTAAGGCTCTCAAGTTGTAACATTGAAGGCATTCAGAAATATCCCTCTCTCTCTCTATATCTCCTTGCCTGATCTTATGTATCCTGTATGCTTTCCAGTTTGAATAAAATTTGTAAGTTTTATTAAACGTTTTTTGTCTTTACTTTACTTTTTAAAATTGATAATCTTATTCCGCATTTATGGTATCAGAAAAAAGATAAAAGGATAATTTTTACTTTTTAATAAAGCTGACTAGGTCTCCGTATGTCATAAGACTATAGGGAGTGTCGCCATTGTAATTTCTTCTAATGTTGGTCCTTACCTTTTCTGCAAAAAGTTTAGGCAGTCCACTGATAAATCTTTCTTTCCAATAATCATGATTACAGTCATTCCTTAGAATGACTTTGTTAAGGAATATATCTTTATACCATTTAAAGTCATGTAACTTTGGACAGGTTATATTATTAAGTACTTCCAAACTTCTATCTTGGAATAGCTTCGGCTCTCCAATGAAGTGTTTACCTATACAATACAACAAGGTTGTCGTAGCATCCCCTTGGACTTCATTACTATAGCTGTTATCGATGTTTTTTATTTGGACGGTGGTGGTCGCATTCATGATGCTGACCCTTACGGCTTCAACTAGGTAGTTGTCCCACCAATTTTTAACATTCGATTGAAGCACGAAACTAGGATTCTGACTAGTTGGGCATCATGCGTATGCGTTTTTATTTTATAGCGGTAACACAAACTCCCATTTCATGGAGCACCTTGATAACTTGTCATACGACATGCCATCTATGTTCCATTCATGGATTTCATCTCGAATATGTAGTGGAAGCGATGCGTTCTTGAATAACATATCTGGAAGCGTAGGACCTCTGTAAAAATTCTTACCTACATTTCGGAGAATTTTAATATCTTATTTTCATCTTGTTTACTTTTTGAACTAGAACCTTCGCTTAGTACTTTGGTAGTCGAGTTTTCGAGGTGGATCCTTCAGAAACTTTCAGCTCTTTAAATTTATTACTAATTCTGTCTAACAGGTTGTCTTCAATTTCTTTTCCAAATTTTGGATGGCTACTCGCCGAAAACAGTGGGATTTTAAAGAGGGGTTCGGATAGTGTTTTTTCTTCCGACCTGATAGGCTTGCTTCTAAAAGCTGAGGCATTACTTGCTTCTGTAATTTGGTTAGAGACAACATGTAACAACTGATTTGTGTAGTTGTTCTGTTGGAGAATTTTTGTTAATGTCCTCAACATGCGGGATTCCTTTTGGATCCTTTATGTCTCTTTTAAAAGGAGTGGCCGTCAAGATCTCATCATCGACAGGGATCTTTATTTGTTCTAATGGGGGTGTTACTGATTCAACCGTTTTTTCTCCTGTGAACCATTTCTTTACAATGGTGCTCAGGGACTCTCTGTTATTGTTGATTTTATCTGTGATTTGAAACCACCTAAAGAATTCTATATTTGCATTAATTCTATTCATGTCACTGATCCATTGTTCTTTAAACACCTTCCTTTCATTGAGTGAAAAAGTACTTACATACCATTTTCTTTTAATGGCATTTTCTGGGTTAACCCATAATTTGTTAAGGGTTTTAAAATCGATTTTAAAACCTATGTCCTGTTTAATAGTACCCAGGCTATCCTCACCATGCATTTCGCTTCTGGTGGGACTTCCGGCCTTCCTATCGATGGGTCGATAGTAGACTTTGGGTACTGCTGACGAATAGTCTATTCCTTGAACTTTTCGTTCTAGTATAGTTTCGTCAGAGTTATCGGAACATACTTTCTCCTCCCGGGTTTTAGAAGAAGATGCTGCGAAATAGTATCTTCCTGTGGATTTAGACTTCAAAAATTTTAAATCAATTGAACCATCTAAATGCTGAATTATTTGTTCAATATTAGAACTCTCTGGTTCTATCTTTGGTTGGGTGATGGCACCAAAGTGCCACTCATCTTTTGTTAAAATTTCATTCTATTTTAACATTCTAGGAACAAAAGTATTGCTATGTTCCTGGTTTGCTTCCATAAACATGGTAGCACCTACTACTAACTAATTTAGTTTTTGGAGCTAGGGTTGTTTTCATTAGCCTATAATAGACTCTGTATATTATAGCAATTTCTCTTGTATTCACCTTACTATTCATATTTTTGGTTTTAATGTTTAACGTTAGGGTATCCATAACGTTTTGATCATTAATATCCACTAAAAATTTTGGGTAACAGTTAAAATAAACTGGTCCCCTGGCTAGATTACTTTGTAAGACTCCAAGTAAGGAATCGTCAAAGTTTAATAGCATGGCGTCTCTTAGTAAGAGACAAATGGGGGTATCTAGACCCAAACGATACAAAGGCTTGACAGCAATTTGTACTAATCCTATGTGTAGGAAATTAAAATCCTTTTTTATATCTGTTTATGTCTTCGGTAGATAATAGCTTAATAATTTCTTTCGAGTTATTAATATCTATAGTGGACTCACAGGTTTTTATATTATAGTTTTTAATAAAATCAAACTTTCCTGTTTCATAAACAGACTTGAAAGATTCTTTTGAAATATTCCAGTTCTGTAGATCTTTTTCAACTTTAGCAATTTTTGAAGTTGCTAAGTTTTCACTGTTGATTTCGTTCATTTTAATAATGAGCAGTGTGAAGTTCAACCAAGAATCGAGAGATATTTTCTCTCGTTGCTAGATAACGAACCTGTCTTCTTGATCTATCATTCTCTTCGTAGAGTTCAACCATTTTATTAATGATTACTTGTCTGATTATAACTTGGGTGTAATTATCTAATCCTTCTGCAGGTTTTGCAGTTTTATAATACTCTAATTCTTTAAGATTTGCTTTTATTCTTCTGTTGCAGTAATTACTTTCTATTATACAGTCTAATCTAGATGAATTATATCTTCTTATATAATCAAAAGCTGGACGCATATTCATTATAGAGTTATTATGTCTAAACAAGGAAGGTTGTTTTAAAATGTGTGGAGGCTACTATCCTTTTGGATCTATCGTTCTGTCTGCTAATTGGGTTCTGTAGTCTCTGTTCCTATTCCTTTAATTACTAAAGCGGTTATCCTATGCTTGTTATCTAACTTCTTATCCTATAGTACATCGGCTGCTTCCACCGGGTACGACACTGGTCCTTCCGACCTATCGTGCTAATCCAACGGTCCAGGATGCACCTGCCTATTACTGTAAACTAAGTGGGGATGACAAGAACAGGATAACAGTGAAATAACTAAGAGGCAGGAGCAGTAACAGGATTCCTATTAACTTAAGAACAATATTGCTCCAAGGACAGTAGAATGAGTTTAGCTACTCATGACTTCTAACAACATGGCCTAATAACCGACTGAATAGATAGCCTTTAACCAACATGGCCTAAAACAGATAGCCAGCATAGGATACCCACTTTAGTAATTAAAGGAATAGGAACAGATACTACAGGACCCTAATAACCGACTGAATAATAACTCTTAAAGGATAGTAGCCTCCACGCATATTTACAACCCACCCTGTTAAAACATATTACTCATTTAATGAAGACTCGTCCAGCTTTTGATTATATAAGAGAACATAATTCTTTTATACTAGAATGTGTAATAGAAAGTAATAGTTGCAATAAAATATTAAAGTCAAATCTTAAAGAGTTAGAATACTATAAAACTGCGAGACCTGCAGAAGGTTTAGATAATTATTTCCAAACTATAATCAGACAAGTAATCATTAATAAAATGACTGAACTCTATGAAGAGAATGTTAGATTAAGAAGACAGGTTCGTTACCTAGCAACAAGACAATCTATCTCTCAATTCTTAGTTGAGCTCCACACAGTTCATTACTAATGATGAATGAAATCAACAGTGAAAACTTAGCAACTACAAAGATTGCTAAAGTTGAAAAAGATTTACAGAACTGGAATATTCCAAAAGAATCTTTCAGATCTGTTTATGAAACAGGAAAGTTTGATTTTATAAAAAATTATAATATCAAAACTTGTGAGTCCACAGTAGCTATCAATCACTCAAAAGAGATTATTAAGCTATTATCTACTGAAGATATAAACAGATAGATATAAAAAGGATTTTAATTTCCTACACATAGGATTAGTACAAATTGCTGTCAAGCCTTTGTATCATTTGGGTCTAGATACCCCCATTTGTCTCTTACTAAGAGACGACAGGCTATTAAACTTTGACGATTCCTTACTTGGAGTCTTACAAAGTAATCTAGCCAGGGGACCAGTTTATTTTAACTGTTACCCGAATTTTTCAGTGGATATTAATGATCAAAACGTTATGGATACCCTAACGTTAAACATTAAAACCAAAAATATGAATAATAAGGTGAATACAAGAGAAATTGCTATAATATACAGAGTCTATTACAAGCTAATGAAAACAACCCTAGCTCCAAAAGCTAAATTAGTTAGTAGTAAAGGTGCTACCATGCTTATGGAAGCAAACCAGGAACATAGCAATACTTTTGTTCCTAGAATGTTAAAATGGAATGAAATTTTAACAAAAGATGAGTGGCACTTTGGTGCCATCACCCAACCAAAGATAGAACCAGAGAGTTCTAATATTGAACAAATAATTCAGCATTTAGATGGTTCAATTGATTTAAAAATTTTGAAATCTAAATCCACAGGAAGATACTCCTTCGCAGCATCTTCTTCTAAAACCCGGGAGGAGGAAGTATGTTCCGATAACTCTGACGAAACTATACTAGAACGAAAAGTTCAAGGAATAGAATATTCGTCAGCAGTACCCAAAGTCTACTATCGACCCATCGATAGGAAGGCCGGAAGTCCCACCAGAAGCAAAATGCATGGTGAGGATAGCCTGGGCACTATTAAACAGGACATAGGTTTTAAAATCGATTTTAAAACCCTTAACAAATTATGGGTTAACCCAGAAAATGCCATTAAAAGAAAATGGTATGTAAGTACTTTTTCACTCAATGAAAGGAAGGTGTTTAGAGAACAATGGATCAGTGACATGAATAGAATTAATGCAAATATAGAATTATTTAGGTTGTTTCAAATCACAGATAAACTCAACAATAACAGAGAGTCCCTGAGCACCATTGTAAAGAAATGGTTCACAGGAGAAAAAACTGTTGAATCGAGAACACCCGTTAGAACAAATAAAGATCACACGATGGTGAGATCTTGACCACTCCTTTTAAAAGAGACATAAAAGATCGAAGGAATCGCATGTTGAGGACATTAACAAAATTCTCCAATGAACAACTACACAAATCGGTTGTTACATGTTGTCTCTAACAAATTGCATAAGCAAGTGATGCCTCATCTTTTAAAGCAAGCCTATCAGTCGGAAGAAAAACACTATCGAACCCTCTTTAAAATCGCGATTTGGTGAGTAGCCATCCAAAATTTGGAAAAGAAATTGAAGACAACTGTTAGGCAATTAGTAATAAATTTAAAGAATCGAAAGTTTCAAGGATCCACTCGAAAAACCTATCGACTAGTCAAAGTACTAGCGAAGGTTCTAGTTCAAAAAGTAAACAAGATGAAAGAAGATATTAAAATTCTGCGGAGCGAAGGTAAATTTTTACGAGGTCTGCGTTTCGGATATGTTATTCAAGAACGTACTCGTTTCGACTACATATTCGTAGATGAAATCCATGAATGGAACATAGATGGCATGTCGAAGACAAGTTATCAAGGTGCTCCATGAAATGGGAGTTTGCGTTACCGATTATAAAATAAAAGCATACGTGATGCCCAACTAGCCGATCTAGTTTGACTTCACCGAATGTTAAAAAATTGGTGGGACAACTACTAGTTGGCGTGAAGTCGACATCGTGAATGCGACCACCGTCCAAATAAGAAACATCAATAACAGTATAGTAATGAAGTCGAGATGCTCTGCAACCTTGTTGTATTGTATAGGTAAACACTTCATTGAGAAGCCAGCTATTCCAAGATAGAAGTTTGGAAGTACTTAATAATTTAACTTTGTCAAAGTTACATGACTTTAAATGGTATAAAGATATATTCCTTAACAAAGTCATGCTAAGGAATGACTGTAATCATGATTATTGGAAAGAAAGATTTATCAGTGGACTGCCTAAACTTTTTGCAGAAAAGGTAAGGACCAACATTAGAAGAAATTACAATGGCGACACTCCCTATAGTATTATGACATACGGAGACATAATCAACTTTATTAATTTAACAGGCCTAGAACTATGTAATACGATAAAACTCAATAATCAAATACAAAAATCTACCAAAGGAGAATTAGGAAGTTTCTGCGAAGACTTCGGATATGTTAAAGTCTCTGCTCCTTCAAAGAGCATCAAAAGGATGAAGAAGAAACATAACATATCCCGCCCCAAAGCTTATAAAAAGAAATATACTCCAAAAAAGGGGTATAAGAAAAGGAATACCAACAAAAATACCAGAAAGAAGGGTAAATGTTGGAATTATGGAAAAGCAGGCCACATGGCTAATAATTGCAAAGAACCCAATAAAAAGAAGGATAAGATTAATTTATTAGCAATCGATTCTGAAATGAAAGAAAAACTTTATCTGATCTTAGATGAAGAAACGATCCAGTGATAGCTCAAGAAAATTCGGATGATTATTACGATGTGAAGGTTCTTTAGATCTATATCTGATTCGAGATAGTTCCACTTCCGACCATTTGTGAATGTCTTTGGAAAAATCTGCACCTGTACAAAACAAACAATTGGTGTTATCTCGAGTAGCAGCCAAGAGTTTTTCTTTGATATGATCGATCACATCGATGGCGATAATGTTAAAAGAAAATACTTAACAGAACTTAAAAAACTTGTAGTTAATCAGAAAAAAGATAAAAGGATAATTGAACCTTTTGATATGAAAAGAGTTTTTAATAAGTTTAAAGAAACTAAATCAGATATGTCACGACCGACCAGGGCATGTGGTGCCCTACCAGGCACCGCTTATAAATATCATCGAGAGATAATCGGAACATACATGAAACTTAAAAATTAAAACAACAGAAGTAAAACAACAGGTTAGCCGATAGGGCTACCTTCCTGGACATATATATATACAACTAAAGCAGTTGCCTCATTTCCTTTACAAACTGACCCACAATATGTGACTACAGACCTCTAAGAGTTTTAACATAACAACAGTGGCGGGACAGTGCCCCGCCATACCCCTGAATATACATGAATCTACCACCTCAGGGAAAATCGTACCAAGAGATAAGCCTCCGGAGCAAATGGAGTTTTTTCCCAAAAACTGAACCGAGATCCTAAGAGCAAGGATCACCAACCTGTGTACCTAAAACCTGCGGGCATGACGCGGCCCGAAGAAGTCGATAACAGTGCAGAATATGGAACGAAAATAAGGTACTGTAAACGAAACATATCTGTATAAAAGCATGACATGGGTAAGTATAAAAAGGGTAAATACCTGAACCTACCATGTCATTACCATCTTGTGAACTTAATCGTACCTTATTATCTTTTCCCATTTTTTTTCAATAAAAGTTATAGTCACTTTCTTACGTACATACTTAGGAAAATCATCAAGTTTATTACCATATAACTTACTTACCTTACATAACATAATCCGACCCTTTTATGGAGGGACGCCTATACTGCCCGACCCAATTTGGGACGCGATAAAGTCACATAGTCTGCTCATAAAGGTATATTTCCCGGCCCAATCTGGGACGCGGTAAGGTCACATAGTCTGCCCATAAAGGTATACTGCCCGGCCCAATCTGGGACGCGGTAAGGTCACATAGTCTGCCCATAAAGGTATACTGCCCGGCCCAATTTGGGACGCGGTAAGGTCACATAGTCTGCCCATAAAGGTATACTGCCCGGCCCAATCTGGGACGCGGTAACGTCATATAGTCTGCCCATAAAGGTATACTACCCGGCCCAATCTGGGACGCGATAAAGTCACATAGTCAACCCATAAAGGTATACTGCCCGGCCCAATCTGGGACGTGGTAAGGTCACATAGTCTGCCCATAAAGGTATACTGCCCGACCCAATCTGGGACGCGTTAAAGTCACATAGTCTGCCCATAAAGGTATACTGCCCGACCCAATCTGGGACGCGGTAAGGTCACATAGTCTGCCCATAAAGGTATACTGCCCGGCCCAATCTGGGACGCGGTAAGGTAACATAGTCTGCCCATAAAGGTATCTTTGCGGCCCAACTGGGACGCGGTAAGATCACGTAAAATCCGAATTTAACCCAACGTACTACGCACCTCTACTCCTTTAGAAAGACTCTTTTTCAAATAAAACTTCCAAGATACTAACAACCGTAGTATCAAGTCATATCTACCTTTCAAGACAAGTAACCATACCTTTTTAGAAATACATTTACCGACTTCTAAATCAAGTGACTTCTTTCTTAAAAACCTTAAGCAATTGGTACCTTTAAAACAATTTGCCCTTCTTTATTTCAAATCATTTCTTTGCTTACGTTACTGAAGAAAACCATTCTTTTAATCTTCCATAAAGTTGTTATAACCAACTTCCCATAAAGCCGTTATAACTCTTTATGTCTTAGACAAATTCATTCCTTTTATAACCAAGAGACTTATACTTTCAAATCAAATCACATAGCTTTCAAAATACTTCAAGTCTCTTAACTTTTAAGAAAACAAGTTTCTTAACTTTAGAAATCAAGTCTTTCCAAATCGAGTATTCTATACTTGTAAATCAATTCATTTCTTCCTTTAAGAATCAAGTCCCATAACTTGAAAAATAAAGTCGAATTTGAGATCCATAGCCTTAAAACTTCATACGTAAATTCTTATAAGTTAAGTAACATATACTTTGGTGCGTTGTGAATAAGTTATACTTATTTATAACGATCTTATTCAAGTAGCCATGATCTAGAAAATGTAATACAATTTTGTCTTATCTTAGTTTCTATGCAGATGGAGAATTCTACTCATTTTAATATAATCAATTGTTATTACATTTTCCTTTATTAACACTGCAATGGCTTGCTCGATACTTATTCTCATTTGTGCCGTAAAATTTTCCAAGTCAACTTGGCTCCAAATACCTCCTAACGACTCTAACCAACATCCCCCATAAGACTTGGTAAGAACTTAAGATAACCTAGACATAACCTTTACATAGAGTAAATCACATACATACCTCTTAACTTCTAAGAGTAGAAGGGAACATGAAATATTACTACATGTATATTCCATACATAGAATCATGCCAAAAGAAGGAAGAGGTTCACATACCTCGCGACGATTATCGACAAGTAGCAAAATGCTCCAAAGTACTTCCACCTTGATAGCTATTCCATCCTTCAAGTAGAATACACTATACTTAGTACTTCATCCTAATGGCCATAATACGTCCATTAACTTCTTACTTCAAACGTAGAATATTCTAGGTGCTAAGTCACTAAATTCTACGGAAAATCGGACATCACTTCCTTTGTTTCTACTTACTTTGCCACCTTTTTCAATGCCGAATTCAATAACCAAACACGCCACATTTAAGGCCCAACAATGCAATTAATCAATAGGGGATTACACGCCTACTAGACGTGTAAAATTCCGCCCCACAAACGATATCAAACTAATACAATCTACTAGTCCAATTAGGCCACATTGAGACACAATAACACCAATTCTTATCCAATTTCCATTTCAATCCAAGTTGTTAGCATAACATGATATCAAGTCGCAATCGATTATAACTACTATAATCTTCAAGTAAGTAACATGCGACGATTCTAATAAACGACCAAATTGTAATCCAACTTCACAAGGCTTAAATGCCATTTCGGATTTAAGGCTACAATCAATCCATAATACTTATAAAACTTCAACACATATACTTCATGCTAGCAAACATGTAAGGCTAACAACAATATATAATCTTGTAACACTTAAGAGCCAAGATTATTACCTCAACGATTCTTAATCCAACTCCAATTCCGAAGTCGCTCCTTAGCAACTTAGAGCCTCTTCTAGACACTTCAATCCGCTACTTGAGACCCTTAGAACAACACTAACAAGTTTCCTTCAATCTTCCAAACAAAACCTAGAAAAACAACTAGGTTTTCACCTTACGACTAATACGAACACTATCTTTTTCCGGGATTTTTCTATTGAGATACACTTACAATACACTCATGAACCTTGGTTTAAAGTGTGGAGCTTAATGGACAAGAAACAAAAATTTTCCCTTTTTGATGTAGTGAACCCGAGAGCTTGGTCTTGGAGTTCTTGAAATTCTTGAACCAATTTAGCTAAGTGTTGAGCTTGTCTTGCTACTAGTACTACTATAAAGTCCAATGGAGGGTCAAGATGTGAACAAATGTGAGGCTTGGATGAGTTCCAATTAAATATCAAGACTTGTGGACCCTTTGACTAAGTCAATTTTCTCAAGCTCACAACTTGCAAGACTTGTCATCTTAAGACTATGGTAAATGACCATTTTGGCCATGTCCCATTTCGTCCAAGGCAACCATAAGGGGGGGGGGTGACACGTGTCGCCCTCCCATTCGTCACAATATTCGTTTTCCGAAAATTTCATAATTCCGATAAATTTTTACAAGTCCCTAATCTTAACATTAGGAAATTTTCACGTACGTTCTTAGAACATGTCCTGTAAACACGGGGTGTAACATTTTTCCCCCCTTAGAAACATTCGTCCTCGAATGTTCTTTCGGAGTTCACTTTATCATTTCTCGGCATAATCTCATACAACTACACTCAATGACACCTAATTATGCCACTTATAGCCCTAATACTTTGCACACACATATCCATCCATCATAAGCCCAAAAAGGGATTATCTTTTCGTACTTCCAACCCCGTCTAGCATATACATAGTCTCAATATAATCTGTTCATGACACTTAAACATACCACAGCTTTATCATGCATACAAGTCCCTAAAGGGTCAAAGACATACCTGAAATCATATAGGCGGTTCAAGGACCGCTAAGCTGGGAACTTCCACGCGACCTGCCACGCCACAGCCGGTGCATGAACATCCTGCTAGCTATTGAAGGCGAAGAACCCGCCGATCCGATGAAGCTGCGTTGTCCCACCAGACCCCTCTATAAGGACACTCTCTTAACATATGGCCTAGACGACCACAAGAAAAACAAGCACCGTCTGCGCGACATACCCAGAATGGAACCTACCACATCGGCGCGTTGAGGCAAAGGTGGCCTCGATCGATGGAACCCCATCTCCACGAGACTCTGAGCTCTAGAGACTGGCCGGACCTGCGTTCCCGGGGTTGTAAAACCCCCCGCCGGAAAACTGTGGAGGAGCACTCGGTGCTGGCTGCAATGTAGACCTAGTCTGCTTGAAATTTGTCAGCCTCAGCTAAATCGAGACCTGCTGTCACAGCCCTCTTGGTGGCTTTGAGTCAATCGATCCTCCTCTATCTATCCTCTATCCCACTGTGCATACGCTGCATCCACGGCAATATCCATACACAGGTGAAGGGCCACCCCAAGCATGCACGATAATCATATGACGGTCTAGCCCATCACATAACGATGAACTCTATCCGCCATGCCTACAATGGTGTGCGCATACCTGGCCAAGGAGTCAAACTCCAGGTTGTACTCTCTGATAGTCCTCCCATTCTGCCTCAATGACAAGAACCTATCAACACGGGCTCTCCTCATTTCAGGAGGCAAAAAGTGATCAAGAAAGGCCTCCGTGAACTCATCCCAACTCTTTGGACGAGCACCCACACCTCTCTCGGCTCCGAGACTCAAACCAGTTCAACGCAATATCGCGTAACCGGTAAGAATCTAACACAACTGACTCTGCCTCCGAGGCCCTAAGAACCTGCATAGTCCGCTGTAATTGCCGAATAAACTCCTGCGGATCCTCCTCAGACCTCGAACCATAGAACTCGGGTGGACTGACCCGGAAAATCCCGAATCCTCAAATCGGCTCTGGGTTAGCTACACTCTGTCGTATTTGCCTACCACTATGCTAATCAATAGCCTGATCTGCTCTCCATAACCTCTAAACTCGCCCCCATGAATGGAGGTTCGGTCAGTAACCTCTGGAGCTACTGCCGCTATCGGCTCCTCTAATACCGCCGGCGTGGCTGAACTTGCCGATCCGCCTACTACCTCAGGCATAGTCTGTGCCCGAGTCCTGGTAACCTTCTGCGTACCACTACAGCTCCTGCTGCTGCCTTGCCCTTCTGGGCCCTGGTCGCCTTCCGTGGAGGCATAACTGTTACATAAGAATAGGTCAGAGAGGATTCAACCTACTATGACAGCTCTACTGCACGATCTCAAAGAGAGAAGAATGAAAACCAATCCTAAATGTCCTGCAGCCTCCTGATTATAGATGTGGTGTACAACACACCGATAATCAAGACTCTACTAGACACGGTCTGTAGACATTTTCCGAGGACTAACTGCTCTGATACCACTTTTGTCACGACCCGACCCCGGGCCCGCGACTGGTGCCCTACCTGGGCACCCTTACAGGTATACATCAGAGATAATCATTGGAACATACATGAAACTTATAAATTAAAACAACAGAAGTAAAACAACAGGTTAGCCGATAGGGCTACCTTCCTGGACATATATATACAACCAAGCGATTTGCCTCCTTTCCTTTACAAAGCGACCCTGATATGTGACTACAGACCTCTAAGAGTTTTAACATAACAACGATGGCGGGACGGGGCCCGTACCACGAATATACATGAATCTACCACCTCAGGGAAAACCGTACCAAGAGATATGCCTCCGGAGCAAATGGAGCTTTTTCCCAAAAACTGAACCGAGATCCTAAGAGCAAGGATCACCAAACTGTGTACCTAAAACCTACGGGCATGACGCGACCCGAAGAAGTCGATTACAACAGTGCGAATATGGAACGGAAATAAGGTACTGTAAACGAAACATATCTGTATAAAAGCATGACAGGGGTAAGTATAAAAAGGGTAAATACCTGAACCTACCATGTCATTACCATCTTGTGAACTTAATCGTACCTTATTATCTTTTCCCATTTTTTTTCAATAAAAGTTATAGTCACTTTCTTACGTACATACTTAGGAAAATCATCAAGTTCATTACCATATAACTTACATACCTTACATAACATAATCCGGCCCTTTATGGAGGGACGCCTATACTGCCCGGCCCAATTTGGGACGCGATAAAGTCACATAGTCTTCCCATAAAGGTATACTACCCGGCCCAATCTGGGATGCGGTAAGGTCACACAGTCTACCCATAAAGGTATACTGCCCGGCCCAATTTAGGACGCGGTAAGGTCACATAGTCTGCCCATAAAGGTATACTGCCCGGCCCAATCTGGGACGCGGTAAGGTCACATAGTCTGCCCGTAAGGTATCTTGCCGGCCCGTCTGGGGCGCGGTAAGATCACGCATAGTCGCCCATAAAGGTATCTTGCGGCCTGTCACGGGACGTGATAAAGTCACATAGTCTGCCCATAAAGGTATACTGCCCGACCCAATCTGGGACGCGGTAAGGTCACATAGTCTGCCCATAAAGATATACTGCCCGGCCCAATCTGGGACGCGATAAAGTCACATAGTCTGCCCATAAAGGTATACTGCCCGACCCAATCAGGGACGCGGTAAGGTCACATAGTCTGCCCATAAAGGTATACTGCCCGACCCAATCTGGGACGCGGTAAGGTCACATAGTCTGCCCATAAAGGTATACTGCCCGGCCCAATCTGGTACGCGGTAAGGTCACATAGTCTGCCCATAAAGGTATACTTCCCGGCCCAATCTGGGACGCGGTAAGGTCACATAAAATCCGGGAATTTAACCCAACGTACTACGCACCTCTACTCCTTTAGAAAGACTCATTTTCAAATAAAACTTCCAAGATACTAACAACCGTAGTATCATATCTACCTTTCAAGACAAGTCACCATACCTTTTTAGAAATACATTTACCGACTTCTAAATCAAGTGACTTCTTTCTTAAAAACCTTAAGCAATTGGTACCTTTAAAACAATTTGCCCTTCTTTATTTCAAATCATTTCTTTGCTTACGTTACTGAAGAAAACCATTATTTTAATCTTCCATAAAGTTGTTATAACCAACTTCCCATAAAGCCGTTATAACTCTTTATGTCTTAGACAAATTCATTCCTTTTATAACCAAGAGACTTATACTTTCAAATCAAATGACATAGCTTTCAAAATACTTCAAGTCTCTTAACTTTTACGAAAACAAGTTTCTTAACTTTAGAAATCAAGTCTTTCCAAATCGAGTATTCTATACTTGTAAATCAATTCATTTCTTCCTTTAAGAATCAAGTCCCATAACTTGAAAAATAAAGTCGAATTTGAGATACATAGCCTTAAAACTTCATACGTAAATTCTTATAAGTTAAGTAACATATACTTTGGTGCGTTGTGAATAAGTTATACTTATTTATAACGATCTTATTCAAGTAGCCATGATCTAGAAAATGTAATACAATTTTGTCTTATCTTAGTTTCTATGCAGATGGAGAATTCTACTCATTTTAATATAATCAATTGTTATTACATTTCCCTTTATTAACACTGCAATGACTTGCTCGATACTTATTCTCATTTGTGCCGTAAAATTTGCCAAGTCAACTTGGCTCCAAATACCTCCTAACGACTCTTACCAACATCCCCCATAAGACTTGGTAAGAACTTAGGATAACCTAGACATAACCTTTACATAGAGTAAATCACATACATACCTCTTAACTTCTAAGAGTAGAAGGGAACATGAAATATTACTACATGTATATTCCATACATAGAATCATGCCAAAAGAAGGAATAGGTTCACATACCTCGCGACGATTATCGACAAGTAGCAAAATGCTCCAAAGTACTTCCACCTTGATAGTTATTCCATCCTTCAAGTAGAATACACTATACTTAGTACTTCAACCTATAATGGCCATAATACGTCCATTAACTTCTTACTTCAAACGTAGAATATTCTAGGTGCTAAGTCACTAAATTCTACGAAAAATCGGACATCACTTCCTTTGTTTCTACTTACTTTGCCACCTTTTTCAAGGCCGAATTCAATAACCAAACACGCCACATTTAAGGCCCAACAATGCAATTAATCAATAGGGGATTACACGCCTACTAGACGTGTAAAATTCCGCCCACAAACGATATCAAACTAATACAATCTACTAGTCCAATTCGCCACATTGAGACACAATAACACGATTCTTATCCAATTTCCATTTCAATCCAAGTTGTTAGCATAACATGATATCAAGTCGCAATCGATTATAACTACTATAATCTTCAAGTAAGTAACATGCGACGATTCTAATAAACGACCAAATTGTAATCCAACTTCACAAGGCTTAAATGACATTTCGGATTTAAGGCTACAATCAATCCATAATACTTATAAAACTTCAACACATATACTTCATGCTAGCAAACATGTAAGGCTAACAACAATATATAATCTTGTAACACTTAAGAGCCAAGATTATTACCTCAACGATTCTTAATCCAACTCCAATTCCGAAGTTGCTCCTTAGCAACTTAGAGCCTCTTCTAGACACTTCAATCCGCTACTTGAGACCCTTAGAGCAACACCAACAAGTTTCCTTCAATCTTCCAAACAAAACCTAGAAAAGCAACTAGGTTTTTACCTTGCGACTAATACGAACACTATCTTTTTCCGGGATTTTTCTATTGAGATACACTTACAATACACTCATGAACCTTGGTTTAAAGTGTGGAGCTTAATGGACAAGAAACAAAAAAAAATTCCTTTTTGATGTAGTGAACCCGAGAGCTTGCTCTTGGAGTTCTTGAAATTCTTGAAAAAATTTAGCTAAGTGTTGAGATTGTCTTGCTACTAGTACTACTATAAAGTACAATGGAGGGTCAAGATGTGAACAAATGTGAGGCTTGGATGAGTTCCAATTAAATATCAAGACTTGTGGACCCTTTGACTAAGTCAATTTTCTCAAGCTCACAACTTGCAAGACTTGTCATCTTAAGACTATGGTCAATGCCCATTTTAGCCATGTCCCATTTCGTCCAAGGCAACCATAAGGTGGGGTGACACGTGTCGCCCTCCCATTCGTCACAATATTCGTTTTCCGACAATTTCATAATTCCGATAAATTTTTACAAGTCCTTAATCTTAACATTAGGAAATTTTCACGTACGTTCTTAAAACATGTCCTGTAAACACGGGGTGTAACAAGATACTTCGGTGCAAGATTTACTAGGAGAAGTTTCACTTCTTAAAGAAGAAATTCTCCATATAAAGGAAAGGCTTAGTTCCTTAGAAACTGAGGCATTTGCAAGCAGTTTATTAAAAGATTTGGATCTTGTAGAAGATCCTTTGGCACCATCTACTTCTAAAGGAATCAATATAAGTGATCCTGAGGAAGGAGAAGAAACAGAGAATAACTCTGATTCAGGTTTAAAATTAATCTCCAGGGCCAAAGCATTAAGCTACCATGTCCCTATTAAAATAATAATAAACAAAGATTTTATTTTAGAGAAAATTGTGTTGCTAGATTCAGGAGCAGACCAAAATTGTATCTGCGAAGGATTAATTCCTACTAAATACCTGAACAAAAGTACTCATAAATTATACTCGGCTACAGGAGATAGCATAAAAATTAATTACAAGCTTTCAAAAGCTCATGTTTGTAATAATGGTGTTTGCTTCACCAATGATTTCATCATTACAAGAAACATAACTGAAGAAATCATATTAGTAATCTCATTCCTAATGCAGATAAAACCTTATACCGCAAAACTAGACGATATTTATACAACCTCAATGGGAAAAGATCTTATATTCCCACATTTAAACCCCTTATCTGCTGACCATAGCGATCATGTTAAGCAAAAAACGGTCTTTAGAATCCAGTTATTAACCAATCAGGTTAACTACCTAAAAGACGATATTAAAATAAAAAGGATAGAATCCACTTTAAAAACCCCGGAGGTAATTAACAAAGTAAAATTTTTACAGGATTCTATGGAAAAAGAAATTTGCTCAGAACTACCAAATGCTTTTTGGGAAAGAAAGAAGCATACGGTAAATCTACCCTATACAGATGACTTTAGTGAGGAAAACATACCCACTAAGGCCAGACCTATTCAGATGAGCCACGAGCTCATGGAACATTGTAAAAATGAAGTCAATGACCTACTCAAAAAAGGGATCATTAGGCCTTCTAAGTCACAATGGAGTTGCTCAGCCTTCTACGTCAACAAGAATGCTGAAAAAGAAAGAGGAGCCCCAAGGCTCGTAATAAATTACAGGCCTCTTAACGGCGTTAAAATGGATCGGATATCCAATCCCTAACAAAGGGACTTACTAAAAAGAACTTATAATGCTAATATTTACGATAAGTTCGACATGAAGTCGATTCTGGCAAATCCAAGTCGATGAAAAAGATAAGTATAAGACTGCCTTCAATGTCCCCTTCGGACAGTATGAATGGAATGTAATGCCTTTTGGGCTAAAAAATGCCCCTTCCGAATTCCAGAACATCATGAATAATATATTCAACCCTTATAGTCAATTTATGATTGTCTATATAGACGATGTTCTTATATTCTCGGATAACATAGACCATCATTATAAATATCTAAACACTTTTGTCCAGACCACAAAATATAATGGTTTAGCGGTAAGTGCCAAAAAATAAAGCTTTTGAGGCATACTATCGTGTTCTTAGGCCACGACCTTTATCAAGGAACCTATAAACCAATTTGCAGAGCTATAGAGTTCTCTACCAAGTTCCCCGATGAAATTTTAGATAAAACACAATTACAAAGATTCTTAGGGAGTCTTAACTACGTTGCAGATTTTATTCCAAAAATTAGACAAATATGTGAGCCCCTGTATAAAAGGCTAAAAAAGAACCCAGTCCTTTGGTCAATTGAACAGACTAGAGTCAGAAAGCGGATAAAAGAAATAGTCGAAACTCCCATGTCTAGGTATCCCTAACCGGATGCCTTTATGGTAGTTGAACCGATCTTCCGCATAGGTTATGGTGGCATTCTTAAGCAAAGAATTTCTCTTGAATCTGTAGAACAATTAGTAAGATTCATACGGAAATTGGAACCGAGCACAAAGAATTATAGCATAGTGAAAAAGGAGATTTTATCTATAGTGCTATGTATCACAAAATTCCAAGACGATTTAGTCAACAAAGAATTTTTGTTAAGAGTCGACTGCAAAGCAGCCAAAGACATTTTACAAAAGGATGTTAAAAATTTAGTGTCAAAACAGATTTTTGCCAGATGGCAAGCTTTGTTATCAAGTTTCGATTTTAAAATTGATTTTATAAAAGGTGAAGATAACTCTGCGGACTTTACGACTAGAGAATTTTCTGAGGAAACAATGAGGCGGGCTTCAGGGCTTACGCCCGATGAGACCTCCATTCCAGAATAAACCAGAAGAAAAGTTGAAACAGCCCTTTAAACCAGAAAGTTCAAAAAATACTTTACATAAACCAAGTGGGCAAAATATGTTCACAGTTCTTGGAAACCTCCCAATAATACCGGTTCTCCCAAAGGAACCAACCCAGAAAAAACAGGCACAACCTTTCAAGGCTACGCCATCAGAAGCCCAGAGCAAAAGTAATTACAGAATGATTCCTCCAGAATCATATTCAGAAGCAGTAAAACCAGCAACTCCACTAAAGAAGGAGCCTCCTATTCCTATTCCAAAATGGAATTCATTCCGGCCGAGTTTTGCCAATAATGGCATTGGATAAGCGGTATGAAAATTTGAGTGCAGGACCTCCGCGAAACCTTGTTACCTGCACCACCAGTATGTAGATAACCAGGATCCAGTAAAAACAAGAAGGTATTATGAATTCATTTTAGTGGATACAGACTCCATTGAAATAGAGCACAAATACTTTGATAAAACAAGAGGAATTGAATATTCCAAGTTTACGGTTAAGAAGATTTTAAGTCCTTTTAATTGGTATATGGATCACCTACAAACACCAATACCATTATCAGAGACCCATAGACCTCAAACTTATAACTGGTATGATTATAAAGACGCATGGTTTAACTTCCTATATGTGCGTCCGAATACTCATACATGGTTCATAAAATATGCCGAGAGCATGAAAGATAAAGTCATCCCCAGATGGTTCTACGAATGGTGGAATATATTTGGTGGTAATTTGCAGGTGGTTGCCCCGAGCTTCCAAAATCAGTATGTTACTTTCATCCAGGAACAACAGATTTCTACACTACCAGAACACATTAAATTGTGTAAATTCTTTATTAGTAAACGAATCTCTTATATCATAAACTGGACGTTCGATATCCAAGAGACCAACAGAATTAAATATTTAAGCAAGACCATCAAAATTAAAGGATGGAGTCCTAAAGTAAAAGAGGATAAATTGAAGAAAAAAGGGTCATCTTCCACAGAAGAAACCTCTAATTCTAAGGCAGAAACCCGGCGAAAGCTCCTAGAGGCTTTAGCAAAATTAGAAGATGATGAAGACGTGGCATCTAACCACAGTGAAACAGACAACGGTGACATGCTTATCCCACGTGGAATCGCACAAGCCTACGTAGATGCGTATCTCCTAAAGTAAAGCAGATAGTGACACTTGCCTCTTCAAAAAAGCAGAGGACATAAAGCAGAAAATGACATAAAAAAGACAAGGACGTTTTTCCCTTTCAAAAAAGCAGAAGACGCCCTTTGGGAAAAAGCTAAAGGAGAGGAATCTCAGCCTTCCACATGTTTTAATTTTAGTCGTCCACATGTTAGGACGAAGAATCATTCGAGGCCTATTTAAGGCTCTCAAGTTGTAATGTTGAAGGGATTCAGAAATATCCCTCTCTCTCTATATATCTCCTTGCCTGATCTTATGTATCTTGTATGCTTTCCAGTTTGAATAAAATTTGTAAGTTTTATTAAACGTTTTTTGTCTTTACTTTACTTTTTAAAATTGATAATCTTATTCCGCATTTATGGTTATTAGGGTCCTGTAGTATCTGTTCCTATTCCTTAAGATTTGACTTTAATATTTTATTGCAACTATTACTTTCTATTACACATTCTAGTATAAAAGAATTATGTTCTCTTATATAATCAAAAGCTGGACGAGTCTTCATTAAAGGAGTAATATGTTTTAACAAGGTGGGTTGTAAATATGCGTGAAGGCTACTATCCTTTAAGAGCTATTATTCAGTCGGTTATTAGGGTCCTGTAGTATCTGTTCCTATTCCTTTAATTACTAAAGTGGATATCCTATGCTGGCTATCTGTCTTCTTATCCTATAGTACATCGGCTGCTTCCACCGGGTCCGGCACTGGTCCTTACAGGATTCTATGGATAAAGAAATTTGCTCAGAACTACCAAATGCTTTTTGGGAATGAAAGAAACATACGTTAAATCTACCCTATACAGATGACTTTAGTGAAATTACAATGGCGACACTCCCTATAGTCTTATGACATACGGAGACCTAGTCAGCTTTATTAATTTAACAGGCCTAAAACTATGTAATACGATAAAACTCAATAATCAAATACAAAAATCTACCAAAGGAGAATTAGGAAGTTTCTGAAGACGTGGCATCTAACCACAGTGAAACAGACAACGGTGACATGCTTATCCCACGTGGAATCGCACAAGCCTATGCAGATGCGTATCTCCTAAAGTAAAGCAGATAGTGAAACTTGCCTCTTCAAAAAAGCAGAGGACATAAAGCAGAAAATGACATAAAGAAGACAAGGACGTTTTGCCCTTTCAAAAAAGCAGAAGACGCCCTTTGGGAAAAGCTAAAGGCGAGGAATCTCAGCCTTCCACATGTTTTAATTTTAGCCGTCCACCTGTTAGGACGAAGAATCATTCGAGGCCTATTTAAGGCTCTCAAGTTGTAATGTTGAAGGCATTCAGAAATATCCTTCTCTCTCTATATCTCCTTGCCTGATCTTATGTATCCTGTATGCTTTCCAGTTTGAATAAAATTTGTAAGTTTTATTAAACGTTTTTTGTCTTTACTTTACTTTTTTAAATTGATAATCTTATTCCGCATTTATGGTATCAAATCCATGTTGTTAAAAATCATGAGTAGCTAAACTCATTCTACTGTCCTTAGAGCAATATTGTTCTTAAGTTAATAGGAATTTCGTTACTCTGTTTTGGTTCCCTTAGTTACTTCGTTGTTATCACATGCGTGATATCTCCGCTAATCTGATGAATGGCGGTGCATCACGGACCGTTGGATTAGCACGATAGGTCGGAAGGACCAGTGCCGGACCCAGTGGAAGCAACCGATGTACTATAGGATAAGAAGACAGATAGCCAGCATAGGATACCCACTTTAGTAATTAAAGGAATAGGAACAGATACTACAGGACCCTAATAACCGACTGAATAATAGCTCTTAAAGGATAGTAGCCTCCACGCATATTTACAACCCACCTTATTAAAACATATTACTCATTTAATGAAGACTCGTCCAGCTTTTGATTATATAAGAGAACATAATTCTTTTATACTAGAATGTGTATAGAAAGTAATAGTTGCAATAAAATATTAAAGTCAAATCTTAAAGAGTTAGAATACTATACAACTGCGAGACCTGCAGAAGGTTTAGATAATTATTGCCAAACTATAATCAGACAAGTAATCATTAATAAAATGACTGAACTATATGAAGAGAATGTTAGATTAAGAAGACAGGTTCGTTACCTAGCAACAAGACAATCTATCTCTCAATTCTTAGTTGATCTCCACACAGTTCATTACTAATGATGAATGAAATCAACAGTGAAAACTTAGCAACTACAAAGATTGCTAAAGTTGAAAAAGATTTACAGAACTGGAATATTCCAAAAGAATCTTTCAGATCTGTTTATGAAACAGGAAAGTTTGATTTTATAAAAAATTATAATATCAAAACTTGTGAGTCCACAGTAGCTATCAATAACTCAAAAGAGATTATTAAGCTATTATCTAATGAAGATATAAACAGATATAAAAAGGATTTTAATTTCCTACACATAGGATTAGTACAAATTGATGTCAAGCCTTTGTATCGTTTGGGTCTAGATACCCCCATTTGTCTCTTACTAAGAGACGCCGGGCTATTAAACATTGACGATTCCTTACTTGGAGTCTTACAAAGTAATCTAGCCAGGGGACCAGTTTATTTTAACTGTTACCCGAATTTTTCAGTGAATATTAATGATCAAAACGTTATGGATACCCTAACGTTAAACATTAAAACCAAAAATATGAATAGTAAGGTGAATACAAGAGAAATTTCTATAATATACAGAGTCTATTACAGGCTAATGAAAACAACCCTAGCTCCAAAATATGTATCAAACTGGAAATCATACAGGATAATCTTATTAATAAAATTTACAAATTTTATTCAAACTGGAAAGAATGCAGGATACATAAGATCAGGCAAGGAGATATAGAGAGAGAGTGGGATATTTCCGAATGCCTTCAACATTACAACTTGAGAGCCTTAAATAGGCCTCGAATGATTCTTCGTCCTAACAGGTGGACGGCTAAAATTAAAACATGTGGAAGGCTGAGATTCCTCGCCTTTAGCTTTTCCCAAAGGCGTGTACGCTTTTGAAAGGGCAAAACGTCCTTGTCTTCTTTATGTCATTTTCTGCTTTATGTCCTTTGCTTTTTTGAAGAGGCAAGTGTCACTATCTGCTTTACTTTAGGAGATACGCATCTGCGTAGGCTTGTGCGATTCCACGTGGGATAAGCATGTCACCGTTGTCTGTTTCACTGTGGTTAGATGCCACGTCTTCATCATCTTCTAATTTTGCTAAAGCCTCTAGGAGCTTTCGCCGGGTTTCTGCCTTCGAATCGGAGGTTTCTTCTGACGAAGATGACCCTTTTTTCTTCAATTTATCCTCTTTTACTTTAGGACTCCATCCTTTAATTTTGATGGTCTTTCTTAAATATTTAATTATGTTGGTCTCTTGGATATCGAACGTCCAGTTTATGATATAAGAGATTCGTTTACTAATAAAGAATTTACACAATTTAATGTGTTCTGGTAGTGTAGAAATCTGTTGTTCCTGGATGAAAGTAACATACTGATTTTGGAAGCTCGGGGCAACCACCTGCAAATTACCACCAAATATGTTCCACCATTTGTAGAACCATCTGGGATGACTTTATCTTTCATGCTCTCGGCATAATACCTTCTTGTTTTTACTGGATCCTGGTTATCTACATACTGGTGGTCCGTGTAACAAGGTTTCAGGAGGTCATGTACCCTGAAATTTTCATACTGTTTATCTAATTCCATTATTGGCAAAACCTGTGCTGGAATGAATTCCCATTTTGGAATAGGAATAGGAGGCTCCTTCTTTAGTGGAGTTGCTGGTTTTACTGCTTCTGAATATGATTCTGAAGGAATCATTCTGTAATTACTTTTGCTCTGGGCTTCTGATGGCGTAGCCTTGAAAGGTTGTGCCTGTTATTTCTAGGTTGGTTCCTTTGGGAGAACCGGTATTATTGGGAGGTTTCCAAGAACTGTGAACATATTTTGCCCACTTGGTTTATGTAAAGTATTTTTTGAACTTTCTGGTTTAAA
Organism: Przewalskia tangutica; assembly: GCA_029844215.1. Classification (NCBI taxonomy): domain Eukaryota; kingdom Viridiplantae; phylum Streptophyta; class Magnoliopsida; order Solanales; family Solanaceae; genus Przewalskia; species Przewalskia tangutica. The sequence continues at coordinate 117,094,774 of CM056718.1, forward strand.
GGGTTGTTTCAACTTTTCTTCTGGTTTATTCTGGAATGGAGGTCTCATCGGGCGTAAGCCCGGGAAGCCTGGCCTCATTGTTTCCCTGTAAAAATTCTCTAGTCAGAAAGTCTGGTAGAGAGTTTTCTTCACCTTTTATAAAATCAATTTTAAAATCGAAGCTTGATAACAAAGCTTGCCATCTGGCAAAAATCTGTTTTGACACTAAATTTTTAACATCCTTTTGTAAAATGTCTTTGGCTGCTTTGCAGTCGACTCTTAACAAAAATTCTTTGTTGACTAAATCGTCTTGGAATTTTGTGATACATAGCACTATAGATAAAATATCCTTTTTCACTGTGCTATAATTCTTTTGTGCCTGGTTCCAATTTCCAGAAGTGAATCTTACTAATTGTTCGACAGATTCAAGAGAAATTCTTTGCTTAAGAATGCCACCATAACCTATGTCGGAAGCATCAGTTTCAACTACCATAAAGGCATCTGGGTTAGGGATACCTAGACATGGGAGTTTCTGGACTATTTCTTTTATCTGTCTCACAGCTCTAGTCTGTTCAATTGACCAAAGGACTGGGTTCTTTTTTAGCCTTTTATACAGGAGCTCACATATTTGTCTAATTTTTGGAATAAAATATGCAACGTAGTTAAGACTCCCTAAGAATCTTTGTAGCTGTGTTTTATCTAAACTTTCATCGGGGAACTTGGTAGAGAACTCTATGGCTCTGCAAATTGGTTTATAGGTTCCTTGATAAAGGTCGTGGCCTAAGAACCTGATAGCTGTCTGAAAAAGCTTTATTTTTTTGGCACTTACCGCTAAACCATTATATTTTGTGGTCTGGACAAAAGTGTTTAGATGTTTATAATGTTGGTCTATGTTATTCGAGAATGTAAGAACATCGTCTATATAGACAATCATAAATTGACTATAAGGGTTGAATATATTATTCATGATGTTCTGGAATTCGGAAGGGGCATTTTTGAGCACAAAAGGCATTACATTCCATTCATACTGTCCGAAGGGGACATTGAAGGCAGTCTTATGCTTATCTTTTTCATCGACTTGGATTTGCCAGAATCCTGACTTCATGTCGAACTTACTGTAAATATTAGCATTATAAGTTCTTTTTAGTAAGTCCCTTTTGTTAGGGATTGGATATCTGATCCATTTTAACGCTTGGTTAAGAGGCTTGTAATTTATTACGAACCATGGGGCTCCTCTTTCTTTTTCAGCATTCTTGTTGACGTAGAAGGCTGAACAACTCCATTGTGACTTAGAAGGCCTAATGATCCCTTTTTTGAGTAGGTCATTGACTTCATTTTTACAATGCTCCATGAGCTCGTTGCTCATCTGAATAGGTCTGTCCTTAGTGGGTATGTTTTCCTCACTAAAGTCATCTGTATAGGGTAGATTTACCGTATGCTTCTTTCTTTCCCAAAAAGCATTTGGTAGTTCTGAGCAAATTTCTTTTTCCATAGAATCCTGTAAAAATTTACTTTGTTAATTACCTCCGGGGTTTTTAAAGTGGATTCTATCCTTTTTATTTTAATATCGTCTTTTAGGTAGTTAACCTGATTGGTTAATAACTGGATTCTAAAGACCGTTTTTTGCTTAACATGATCGCTATGGTCAGCAGATAAGGGGTTTAAATATGGGAATATAAGATCTTTTCCCATTGAGGTTGTATAAATACCGTCTAGTTTTGCGGTATAAGGTTTTATCTGCGTTAGGAATGGGATTCCTAATATGATTTCTTCAGTTATGTTTCTTGTAATGATGAAATCATTGGTGAAGCAAACACCATTATTACAAACATGAGCTTTTGAAAGCTTGTAATTAATTTTTATGCTATCTCCTGTAGCCGAGTATAATTTATGAGTACTTTTGTTCAGGTATTTAGTAGGAATTAATCCTTCGCAGATACAATTTTGGTCTGCTCCTGAATCTAGCAACGCAATTTTCTCTAAAATAAAATCTTTGTTTATTATTATTTTAATAGGGACATGGTAGCTTAATGCTTTGGCCCTGGAGATTAATTTTAAACCTGAATCAGAGTTATTCTCTGTTTCTTCTCCTTCCTCAGGATCACTTATATTGATTCCTTTAGAAGTAGATGGTGCCAAAGGGTCTTCTACAAGATCCAAATCTTTTAATAAACTGCTTGCAAATGCCTCAGTTTCTAAGGAACTAAGCCTTTCCTTTATATGGAGAATTTCTTCTTTAAGAAGTGAAACTTCTCCTAGTAAATCTTGCACCGAAGTATCTGATTTAGTTTCTTTAAACTTATTAAAAGCTCTTGCACCAAATGCTTTTTGGGAAAGAAAGAAGCATACAGTAAATCTACCCTATACAGATGACTTTAGTGAGGAAAACATACCCACTAAGGCCAGACCTATTCAGATGAGCCACGAGCTCATGGAACATTGTAAAAATGAAGTCAATGACCTACTCAAAAAAGGGATCATTAGGCCTTCTAAGTCACAATGGAGTTGCTCGACCTTACGTCGACAAGAATCTTTGAAAAGAAAGAGGAGCCCAGGCTCGTAATAAATCTGAGCCTCTTAACAGCGTTAAAATGGATCGGATATCGATCCCTAACAAAGGGACTTACTAAAAAGAACTTATAATGCTAATATTTCTGATAAGTTCGACATGAAGTCGATACGGCAAATCCAAGTCGATGAAAAAGATAAGTATAAGCGCCTTGATGTCCCCCTTGGACGATATGAATGGAATGTAATGCCTTTTGGGCTCAAAAATGCCCCTTCCGAATTCCAGAACATCATGAATAATATATTCAACCCTTATAGTCAATTTATGATTGTCTATATAGACGATGTTCTTATATTCTCGGATAACATAGACCATCATTATAAATATCTAAACACTTTTGTCCAGACCACAAAATATAATGGTTTAGCGGTAAGTGCCAAAAAATAAAGCTTTTTCAGACAGCTATCAGGTTCTTAGGCCACGACCTTTATCAAGGAACCTATAAACCAATTTGCAGAGCTATAGAGTTCTCTACCAAGTTCCCCGATGAAATTTTAGATAAAACACAATTACAAAGATTCTTAGGGAGTCTTAACTACGTTGCAGATTTTATTCCAAAAATTAGACAAATATGTGAGCCCCTGTATAAAAGGCTAAAAAAGAACCCAGTCCTTTGGTCAATTGAGCAGGACTAGAGTGTAAAGCGGATAAAAGAAATAGTCTGAAACTCCGTGTCTAGGTATCCACAACCCGGATGCCTTTATGGTAGTTGAAGCGATCTTCGACATAGGTTATGGTGGCATTCTTAAGCAAAGAATTTCTCTTGAATCTGTAGAACAATTAGTAAGATTCACACGGAAATTGGAACCAGCACAAAGAATTATAGCACGATGAAAAAGAGATTTTATCTATAGTGCTATGTATCACAAAATTCCAAGGCGATTTAGTCAACAAAGAATTTTTGTTAAGAGTCGACAGCGACCAAGACATTTACAAAGGATGTTAAAAATTTAGTGTCAAAACAGATTTTTGCGGATGGCAAGCTTTGTTATCAAGTTTCGATTTTAAAATTGATTTTATAAAGGTGAAGAAAACTCTGCACTTTTCGACTAGAGAATTTTTACAGGAAACAATGAGGCGGGCTTCAGGGCTTCGCGATGAGACCTCCATTCGAATAAACGAAGAAAAGTTGAAACGACCCTTTAAACGGAAAGTTCAAAAATACTTTACATAAACCAAGTGGGCAAAATATGTTCCACATTCTTGAAACCTCCCAATATGCGGTTCTCCCAAAGGAACCAACCCGGAAAAAAGCACAACCTTTCAGCTACGCCATCGAAGCCCGAGCAAAAGTAATTACAGAATGATTCCTCGAATCATATTGAAGCGATAAAACCAGAACTCCACTAAGAAGGAGCCTCTATTCTATTCCAAAATGGGAATTCATTCCGGCGAGATTTGCCAATAATGGCATTGGATAAGCGAGTATGAAAATTTGAGTGCAGACCTCACGAAACCTTGTTACCTGAACCACGTATGTAGATAACGAGGATCGATAAAAACAAGAAGGTATTATGAATTCATTTTAGTGGATACAGACTCATTGAAATAGAGCACAAATACTTTGATAAAACAAGAGAATTGAATATTCCGAGTTTACGGTTAAGAAGATTTTAAGTCCTTTTAATTGGTATATGGATCACCTACAAACACGATACCATTATCGAGAGACCCATAGACCTCAAACTTATAAGCGGTATGATTATAAAGCGCATGGTTTAACTTCCTATATGTGCGTCCGAATACCCATACATGGTTCATAAAATATGTCGAGAGCATGAAAGATAAAGTCATCCCCAGATGGTTCTACGAATGGTGGAATATATTTGGTGGTAATTTGTAGGTGGTTGCCCCGAGCTTCCATAATCAGTATGTTACTTTCATCCAGGAACAGATTTCTACACTGCGAACACGTTAAATTGTGTAAATTCTTTATTAGTAAGCGAATCTCTTATATCATAAAGCGGGCGTTCGATATCGAGACCAACAATTAAATATTTAAGCAAGACCATCAAAATTAAAGGATGGAGTCCTAAAGTAAAGAGGATAAATTGAAGAAAAAGTGTCATCTTCCACGGAAGAAACCTCAATTCTAAAGCGAAACGTAAAGCTCACAGGCTTTAGCAAAATTAGAAGATGATGAAGACGTGGCATCTAACCACAGTGAAACAGACAACGGTGACATGCTTATCCCACGTGGAATCGCACAAGCCTACGTAGATGCGTATCTCCTAAAGTAAAGCAGATAGTGACACTTGCCTCTTCAAAAAAGCAGAGGACATAAAGCAGAAAATGACATAAAAAAGACAAGGACGTTTTTCCCTTTCAAAAAAGCAGAAGACGCCCTTTGGGAAAAGCTAAAGGCGAGGAATCTCAGTCTTCCACATGTTTTAATTTTAGCCGTCCACCTGTTAGGACGAAGAATCATTCGAGGCCTATTTAAGGCTCTCAAGTTGTAATGTTGAAGGCATTCAGAAATATCCCTCTCTCTCTATATATATCTCCTTGCCTGATCTTATGTATCCTGTATGCTTTCCAGTTTGAATAAAATTTGTAAGTTTTATTAATAAGATTATCATGTATGTTTTCCAGTTTGATACATATTTTATTCAAACTGGAAAGCATACAGGATACATAAGATCAGGCAAGGAGATATAGAGAGAGAGAGAGGGATATTTCCGAATGCCTTCAACATTACAACTTGAGAGCCTTAAATAGGCCTCGAATGATTCTTCGTCCTAACAGGTGGACGACTAAAATTAAAACATGTGGAAGGCTGAGATTCCTCGCCTTTAGCTTTTCCCAAAGGGCGTCTTCTGCTTTTTTGAAAGGGCAAAACGTCTTTGTCTTCTTTATGTCATTTTCTGCTTTATGTCCTTTGCTTTTTTGAAGAGGCAAGTGTCACTATCTTCTTTACTTTAGGAGATACGCATCTGCGTAGGCTTGTGTGATTCCACGTGGGATAAGCATGTCACCGTTGTCTGTTTCACTGTGGTTAGATGCCACGTCTTCATCATCTTCTAATTTTGCTAAAGCCTCTAGGAGCTTTCGCCGGGTTTCTGCCTTCGAATCAGAGGTTTCTTCTGAGGAAGATGACCCATTTTTCTTCAATTTATCCTATTTTACTTTACGACTCTATCCTTTAATTTTGATGGTCTTGCTTAAATAATTAATTTTGTTGGTCTCTTGGATATCGAACGTCCAGTTTATGATATAAGAGATTCGTTTACTAATAAAGAATTTACACAATTTAATGTGTTCTGGTAGTGTACAAATCTGTTGTTCCTGGATGAAAGTAACATACTGATTTTGGAAGCTCGGGGCAACCACCTGCAAATTACCACCAAATATGTTCCACCATTCGTAGAACCATCTGGGGATGACTTTATCTTTCATGCTCTCGGCATATTTTATGAACCATGTATGGGTATTCGGACGCACATATAGGAAGTTAAACCATGCGTCTTTATAATCATACCAGTTATAAGTTTGAGGTCTATGGATCTCTGATAATGGTATTGGTGTTTGTAGGTGATCCATATACCAATTAAAAGGACTTAAAATCTTCTTAACCGTAAACTTGGAATATACAATTCCTCTTGTTTTATCAAAGTATTTCTGCTCTATTTCAATGGAGAATGTATCCACTAAAATGAATTCATAATATCTTCTTGTTTTTACTGGATCCTGGTTATCTACATACTGGTGGTCCGTGTAACAAGGTTTCAGGAGGTCCTGTACCCTGAAATTTTCATACTGTTTATCTAATGCCATTATTGGCAAAACCTGAGCTGGAATGAATTCCCATTTTGGAATAGGAATAGGAGGCTCCTTCTTTAGTGGAGTTGATGGTTTTACTGCTTCTGAATATGATTCTGGAGGAATCATTCTGTAATTACTTTTGCTCTGGGCTTCTGATGGCGTAGCCTTGAAAGATTGTGCCTGTTTTTTCTGGGTTGGTTCCTTTGGGAGAACCGGTATTATTGGGAGGTTTCCAAGAATTGTGAACATATTTTGCCCACTTGGTTTATGTAAAGTATTTTTTGAACTTTCTGGTTTAAAGGGCTGTTTCAACTTTTCTTCTGGTTTATTCTGGAATTGAGGTATCATCGGGCGTAAGCCCGGGAAGCCTGGCCTCATTGTTTCCCTGTAAAAATTCTCTAGTCAGAAAGTCTGGTAGAGAGTTTTCTTCACCTTTTATAAAATCAATTTTAAAATCGAAGCTTGATAACAAAGCTTGCCATCTGGCAAAAATCTGTTTTGACACTAAATTTTTAACATCCTTTTGTAAAATGCCTTTGGTTGCTTTGCAGTCGACTCTTAACAAAAATTCTTTGTTGACTAAATCGTCTTGGAATTTTGTGATACATAACACTATAGATAAAATATCTTTTTTCACTGTGCTATAATTCTTTTGTGCCTGGTTCCAATTTCCAGAAGTGAATCTTACTAATTGTTCGGCAGATTCAAGAGAAATTCTTTGCTTAAGAATGCCACCATAACCTATGTCGGAAGCATCAGTTTCAACTACCATAAAGGCATCTGGGTTAGGGATACCTAGACATGGGAGTTTCTGGACTATTTCTTTTATCTGTCTCACAGCTCTAGTCTGTTCAATTGACCAAAGGACTGGGTTCTTTTTTAGCCTTTTATACAGGGGCTCACATATTTGTCTAATTTTTGGAATAAAATCTGCAACGTAGTTAAGACTCCCTAATAATCTTTGTAGTTGTGTTTTATCTAAAATTTCATCGGGGAACTTGGTAGAGAACTCTATGGCTCTGCAAATTGGTTTATAGGTTCCTTGATAAAGGTCGTGGCCTAAGAACCTGATAGCTGTCTGAAAAAGCTTTATTTTTTTGGCACTTACCGCTAAACCATTATATTTTGTGGTCTGGACAAAAGTGTTTAGATGTTTATAATGCTGGTCTATGTTATCCGAGAATATAAGAACATCGTCTATATAGACAATCATAAATTGACTATAAGGGTTGAATATATTATTCATGATGTTCTGGAATTCGGAAGGGGCATTTTTGAGCCCAAAAGGCATTACATTCCATTCATACTGTCCGAAGGGGACATTGAAGGCAGTCTTATACTTATCTTTTTCATCGACTTGGATTTGCCAGAATCCTGACTTCATGTCGAACTTACTGTAAATATTAGCATTATAAGTTCTTTTTAGTAAGTCCCTTTTGTTAGGGATTGGATATCTGATCCATTTTAACGCTTGGTTAAGAGGCCTGTAATTTATTACGAGCCTTGGGGCTCCTCTTTCTTTTTCAGCATTCTTGTTGACGTAGAAGGCTGAGCAACTCCATTGTGACTTAGAAGGCCCAATGATCCCTTTTTTTAGTAGGTCATTGACTTCATTTTTACAATGTTCCATGAGCTCGTGGCTCATCTGAATAGGTCTGGCCTTAGTGGGTATGTTTTCCTCACTAAAGTCATCTGTATAGGGTAGATTTACCGTATGCTTCTTTCTTTCCCAAAAAGCATTTGGTAGTTCTGAGCAAATTTCTTTTTCCATAGAATCCTGTAAAAAAATTACTTTGTTAATTACCTCCGGGGTTTTTAAAGTGGATTCTATCCTTTTTATTTTAATATCGTCTTTTAGGTAGTTAACCTGATTGGTTAATAACTGGATTCTAAAGACCGTTTTTTGCTTAACATGATCGCTATGGTCAGCAGATAAGGGGTTTAAATATGGGAATATAAGATCTTTTCCCATTGAGGTTGTATAAATACCGTCTAGTTTTGCGGTATAAGGTTTTATCTGCGTTAGGAATGGGATTCCTAATATGATTTCTTCAGTTATGTTTCTTGTAATGATGAAATCATTGGTGAAGCAAACACCATTATTACAAACATGAGCTTTTGAAAGCTTGTAATTAATTTTTATGCTATCTCTTGTAGCCGAGTATAATTTATGAGTACTTTTGTTCAGGTATTTAGTAGGAATTAATCCTTCGCAGATACAATTTTGGTCTGCTCCTGAATCTAGCAACGCAATTTTCTCTAAAATAAAATCTTTGTTTATTATTATTTTAATAGGGACATGGTAGCTTAATGCTTTGGCCCTGGAGATTAATTTTAAACATGTCCTTCCTTAGGATCACATATATTGATTCCTTTAGAAGTAGATGGTGCCAAAGGGTCTTCTACAAGATCCAAATCTTTTAATAAACTGCTTGTAAATGCCTCAGTTTCTAAGGAACTAAGCCTTTCCTTTATATGGAGAATTTCTTCTTTAAGAAGTGAAACTTCTCCTAGTAAATCTTGCACCGAAGTATCTGATTTAGTTTCTTTAAACTTATTAAAAACTCTTTTCATATCAAAAGGTTCAATTATCCTTTTATCTTTTTTCTGATTAACTACAAGTTTTTTAAGTTTTGTTAAGTATTTTCTTTTAACATTATCGTCATCGATGTGATCGATCATATCAAAGAAAAACTCTTGGCTGCTACTCGAGATAACACCAATTGTTTGTTTTGTACAGGTGCAGATATTCCCAGTACATTCACAGTCGAAGCTGGAAGTGGAACTATCTGAACTGTATTATAGATCTAAAGAACCTTCGTCACTGTAATAATCATCTGAATTTTCTTCAGAGCTATCGTTGGACTGTTCTTCATCTAAGATTGTATAAAGTTTTTCTTTCATTTCAGAATCGATTGCTAATAAATTAATCTTATCCTTCTTTTTATTGGGTTCTTTGCAATTATTATCCATGTGGCCTGCTTTTCCATAATTCCAACATTTACCCTTCTTTCTGGTATTTTTGTTGGTATTCCTTTTCTTATACCCCTTTTTTGGAGTATATTTCTTTTTATAAGCTTTGGGGCGGGAAATGTTATGTTTCTTCTTCATCCTTTTGATGCACTTTGAAGGAGCAGAGACTTTAACATATCCGAAGTCTTCGCAGAAACTTCCTAATTCTCCTTTGGTAGATTTTTGTATTTGATTATTGAGTTTTATCGTATTACATAGTTCTAGGCCTGTTAAATTAATAAAGCTGACTAGGTCTCCGTATGTCATAAGACTATAGGGAGTGTCGCCATTGTAATTTCTTCTAATGTTGGTCCTTACCTTTTCAGCAAAAAGTTTAGGCAGTCCACTGATAAATCTTTCTTTCCAATAATCATGATTACAGTCATTCCTTAGCATGACTTTGTTAAGGAATATATCTTTATACCATTTAAAGTCATGTAACTTTGGACAGGTTAAATTATTAAGTACTTCCAAACTTCTATCTTGGAATAGCTTCGGCTCTCCAATGAAGTGTTTACCTATACAATACAACAAGGTTGTCGTAGCATCCCCTTGGACTTCATTACTATAGCTGTTATCGATGTTTCTTATTTGGACGGTGGTGGTCGCATTCATGATGCTGACCCTTACGGCTTCAACTAGGTAGTTGTCCCGCCAATTTTTTAACATTCGGTGAAGCACGAAACTAGGATTGCGGCTAGTTGGGCATTATCTGTATGCGTTTTTATTTTATAGCGGTACGCAAACTCCCATTTCATGGAGAACCTTGATAACTTGTCGCCGACATGTCATCTATGTTCCATTCATGGATTTCATCTCCGAATATGTAGTGGAAGCAGTCGTTCTTGAATAACATATCTGGAAACGTAGGACCTCTGTAAAAAAATTTACCTTCTGTTCCAGAGAATTTTAATATCTTATTTTCATCTTGTTTACTTTTTGAACTAGAACTTTCGCTTAGTACTTTGGTAGTGTCGAGTTTTTCGAGGTGGATCCTTCAGAAACTTTCAGCTCTTTAAATTTATTACTAATTCTGTCTAACAGATTGTCTTCAATTTCTTTTCCAAATTTTGGATGGCTACTACAAAATCGTGGGATTTTAAAGAGGGGTTCGGATAGTGTTTTTTCTTCCGACCTGATAGGCTTGCTTCTAAAAGCTGAGGCATTACTTGCTTCTACAATTTGGTTAAAGACAACATGTAACAACTGATTTGTGTAGTTGTTCTGTTGGAGAATTTTGTTAATGTCCTCAACATGCGGGATGCCTTTTGGATCCTTTATGTCTCTTTTAAAAGGAGTGGCAGTCAAGATCTCACCATCGACAGGGTTCTTTATTTGTTCTAATGGGGGTGTTACTGATTCAACAGTTTTTTCTCCTGTGAACCATTTCTTTACAATGGTGCTCAGGGACTCTCTGTTATTGTTGAGTTTATCTGTGATTTGAAACCACCTAAAGAATTCTATATTTGCATTAATTCTATTCATGTCACTGATCCATTGTTCTCTAAACACCTTCCTTTCATTGAGTGAAAAAGTACTTACATACCAGTTTCTTTTAATGGAATTTTCTGGGTTAACCCATAATTTGTTACGAGTTTTAAAATCGATTTTAAAACCTATGTCCTGTTTAATAGTACCCATGCTATCCTCCCCATGCATTTCGCTTCTGGTGGGACTTCTGGCCTTCCTATCGATGGGTCGATAGTAGACTTTGGGTACTTGTCACGACCCGACCGGGCATGGCGGTGCCCTACCCGCACCCCGTTGGTATACATCGAGAGAATAGCGTGAACATACACAACATAAACACGTGTGTAAATAATATAACAACACAAAGCTGGCGATAAGTAGTCTTCCATAATATAAACAAAGTCAAAAGTACAACTTTACAACTCAGTTCTTACAGCCCAACCACAAAGGTGAATACAGACCTCTAGGAATAACAATTGTGGCGGGACAGGGCCCCGCCATACCCTGAATGTACAAAATCTACAACATCAGGGACAAGACTGTACCAAAAGAAAGACAAGCCTCCGGAGAATGGAGCTTAGGCGTCGATAAGCGATCCTAAGAATGTGGATCGCCCGCACCTTACCACTTTCTGCGGCATGAGCGGCCCCGAGAAGGGTCGATTACACAATATGTACTAAGTATGTAAAGCGGAAAATCGTAATTACAACATAAGTTTATAAGAAAGCGGGACATGTATGATAACAAAATTACGATCACGATGCCTTGCTAACAATGGGAGTACATCGAGAATACGTATAACATCACAATAGCGGTCTCCGATCATACCATGGGTAGCGAACCCATAAAAAGCAGTGGTATAACGTCTTGGGGTGTCTACCTCATTTATACTCTTACCAGGCGGTGGTATAACGTCTTGGGGTTTGCCTCATTTATACTCTTATCCTGTAGAAGATAACGCTTAGTGGTATAACGTCTTGGGGCTTCCTCATTTATACTCTTATCCTGAAGAAGGTGGTATAGCGTCTTGGGGGTTTGCCCCTCACTGATACTCTTACCCTACCTCAAAACCGGCCGTCATACAATAATTAAGCAAGTTAGCAATCCCCCTAACTTCTTATTAGTCTTATTCATCTACATTCTCATTTTAGTTTACTTAAGGCACTTTCATGTCTTTTATAAGAATCCGGGAATTTAACCCAAAGTACTACATACTTCTATTCTTTTAAAAACAAATGACTCTTTTTAGTAGAAAGCTTCCAAGACACTATTAACCATAGTATCAAGTCCAAAGTACATTTCAAGGCAAGTCACAATACCTTTAGAATTAAAGTAGGTTTCTAAATCAAATGACTCCTTTCTTATTAAACCTTGGGCAATTGATACCTTAAAATCAATTTGCCTTTTGTTAACACAAGCCATTTACCTTTGCATAAAGTCAATATAACCAACTCCCCATAAAGTCGTTATATTCACTTTATACCTTAGTCAAGTACATTTTTTTCCTATCCAAGGGACTTATACGATTAAAACGACACAAGTATCACATACTTTAAATCTCTTCAAGTCCCTTAACTTTACTAAGACTTAAGACATCCTTAATATTTCAAAGAAGTGAGTTAACTTCCTAACTCACCCGAATTGGCATTTTATAAGGCTAGTAAAGAATGTCAAAGGCTTGTACGTCCACCGTACTACATACGCTAACTAGTCATGCTCAAAAGATAGGAAAAAGTTCTACATACCTTGTCGGGTCAAACCACTTTGCCAAGTCAAGTCCGCCGTACTATGTCAACCTATAATATTCACAATACGTCTATTAAAGCCTTACTTCAAACGTAGAATATTATAAGTGTTAAGTCTCTAAATTCTACGGAAAATCGGGCAGCACCTCCTTTGTTTTTACTTACTTTGCCACCTTTTCCAAGGTCGAAATACAATAACCAAACAGCCCCAATTGGCTCACAATTTATATAGCAGGTAGTCCAATACAAATGACTAACTAAACAGCCCCAATTGGCTCACAATCAATATAGCAGGTAGTCCAATACAAATGACTAATTAAACAGCCCCAATTGGCTCACAATTTATATTTCAACCCAAATTTGTAGCATAACATGATATCAAGTCGCATTTGATTATAATAACCATAATCCTTAAGTCAATGACATGCGACGGTTCTAACAATGATTAAATTGTAATTCAACTTAGTAATGGATTACCTTACATTTCGGATTTCCAAGGCTATAATCAATCCATAATCTTTATAACTTCAATATAACAATTTCATGCTTGCAACATACAAAGCTAACAACAACAAAATGAATAATCTTGTAATACTTTCAAAGAACAAGATTATACCTCAATGATTCTTAAACCAACTCCAATCCAAAGTCGCTCCTTAGTAGTTTATAGCCTCTCCAAGACACATCAATCCGCTTGTTGAGACCCTTAGAACAATACCAACAAATATCCTTCAAAACTCCAAGCAAAACCTAGAAAGACCCTTAGGTTTTCGTTTGCGACTAACCCGAAAACAATCTTTTTCCAAGATTTTTCTATAGAGATGTGTTTACAATACACCTAGGAACCTTGGTTTAAAGTGGGGAACTAAAAGAACAAGGAACAAATTTTTTTCTTCTTTTTGCAAGGTGAACCCGAGAGCTTTGCCTATGTTCTTCCAATTTTTTGTGTAAAATTTCTAAGTGTTGAGCTCCCTCTCTACTAGTAGTAATATAAGTAGCACCTTGGAGGGTTAGGATACAAACAAATGGTTGGTTGGGATCTAGTCTTGCTAAATATCAAGACTTATTGACCAAGACTTAGTCAACCTTCTCAAGCTACACAAGTTGCAAGACTAGTCTTGCAACAAAGGTCCAATGACCTTCATGCCCTTGCACAATTTCGACCAAGGCATCTTAAAAGGGGGGTGACACGTGTCGCCCTCCCATTCGTTACAATAATACATTATCCGACAATTCCATAATTTCCGATAAGTTTTTACAAGTCTCCAATCCTTAACATTTGTGAGTTCTTACTTACTTTCTTAAGGCATGTCCTGCAATTACGGGGTGTAACATTCTTCCCCCCTTAGAAACATTCGTCCCCGAATGTTCTTTCGGAGTCACACTTACTATTAGCGACATAGTTTCCTTTCACAGCCCCGACATACCAAAAATGCCACTCATGGCCACATAAAAGCATTTAAGCAAAAGAAACACTTCAATTAAAACCTGACAAGCAAGGGCAAAATGAAATACCTGAAGGTATAGGAAATAAGTGAGGATACCTCCTCAACATGTCCTCCTCCGCTTCCCAAGTCATCTCCTCCCGGTTATCATTTCTCCACAGGATTTTGACGGAAGCTACATCCTTGGTCCATGATCGCGACACAGCGATCGAGTATCGCTATGGGACTCTCCTCATACGATAACCCCTCTGTTACTTGGACCTCACTAGTAGGAAAAACTCTCGCTGGATCACCGATACACTTCCTCAACATAGAAACATGGAAGACCGGATGTACCGCCTCTAACTCTGATGGCAGATCCAACTCATAAGCAACCTGTCCCACTCTACGGACGATCTGGTAGGGCCCAATGTACCTTGGGCTGAGTTTCCTTCTTACCGAATCTCATCACACCGCCGTGGGTGACACGCTTCAAGAAGACCCAATCGTCACGAAACTCCAAATGTCGACGCCGATTATCCGCGTATGACTTCGCGACTACGAGCCGCTATCGGTCTCTCTGGATAAGCTTCACCTTATCCACAGCCTGCTGTACCAAGTCTGGGCCAACTAACTGTACCTCGCCCACGTCGAACCAACCGATTGGCGACCTGCATTTCCGCCCATATAAAGCCTCGTATGGCGCCCGTCGTATCTTTGGAATGGTAGGCGTTGTTATAAGCAAACTCCTGAGGCAAATGATCCTCCGGCTACCAGAAATCTATCACGCAGCTCGCGGCATATCCTCGAGTGTACGGATAGTGCGCTCTGCCGCCCGTCGATCTGAGGTGAAATCTTTGTCTTGAGACTCACTGTGTCCCTAAACCCTTACGGAAAGACCTCGAAGTTAGGCATGGCGGGCTCCTATCGGATATAATCGACACCGAACACCGTGCGGCCTCACTATCTCTCGGATGTACAATCGGCATAGTCCTCGGTGGCGTCGATCATTTGGAAGGAAATGGGCTGATTTCGTCGACGTCAACAATAACCCAAATGGAGTCGTGCTTCCTGCGAGTGCGAGGTAACCTGTAACAAAGTCCATGTTGATCATCTCCCACTTCCAAGTCGGAATCTCGATAGATCAATAAACCATGGGCCTCTGGTGCTCGACCTTGACTGGCGGCAATTAGGACATCGTGCGACAAAAGCGCCACGTCCTCTTCGTGCCATCCCACCAATACAAACATCGAGGTCATGGTACATCTTGGTGACCGGATGAATAGAATATCGGCCGTGTGCCTCCCAAAATCTGGCGACGAAGTCCTAACACATCGGGAACACAACCGGCCCTCAAATCTCAGCACCCCATCAGGCGCTACCTCGAATAGACTCCTCTTCTCCCGAAGAGCTACATCACGGTACCGTACCAACACTGGGTCCTCAAACTGTCGCCTCTTCACCTCATCAACGATGGAAGACTCGGCAACCTCACGAACCGTGCACTCACTATCGTCGGCATCGATCAATCGAACCCCAAGGCTCGCTAATCGGTGGATCGACGGACCGTATCTGTCTCTGGCCGTACCTCGATAGGCTCCCCATAGATCTACGACTCAAGGCATCAGCAACTACGTTGGCCTTCCCCGGATGGTATAGAATATCAACATCATAATCTTTCAACAATTCTAACCACCGTCTCTGTCTCGAGTTCGGCTCATACTGCTGAAGATATCTTGGAGGCTCTTGTGGTGCATATAAATATCCACATGAACTCCGTACAAATAATGTCTCCAAATCTTCAAGGCATGAATAACTGCGGCCAACTCTAAGTCATGGGTAGGGTAATTCCTCTCATGCTTCCGTAACTGCCGGGAAGCATAGGCTATAACCTTGTCGTCTTTGCATCAAAACACACCTGCCCGATGCAGAGGCATCACAATAGATCACGTACCCATCTAACCCTCCGGAAGAGTAAGAACGGAGTTGTAGTCAACCTTTCCTTCAACAATGGAAACCCTTCTCATGACCTCTGTCGGCTGGAACTTGCGCCTTACGAGTCGGCTAGTCAGCGGTCTTGAAATCGAAGCAAAGCGCTCCACAAACTGCGATAATAACTGCCGATCCTAAGCTGCGCACCTCGGTCGGAGTAGTAGGTCTCGGCCATGACTTGACTGCCTCTATCTTTGCCGTATCTACCGAACACCATCAGCCCGATAATATGCCCTAGGAATGCCAGAGGCTGACCAAAACTCACACTTGGAGAACTTGGCGAATAGCTGCGGCTCGGAGAATCCCAATCTTGTCTCGAGTGATCTGCGTGCTCTCTGCTCTGTCGTGAATACACGGGATGTCATCAATGAATACAATCACAAATGTATCCAAAAATGGCTTGAACACCGGTTCATCAAATCCATAAATACCTGCTGGGCGTTGGTCAAACCGAAAGACATAACCACGAACTCATAGTGCCCATAGGGTCCTGAATGCGATCTTTGGGATATCGCCTCTCGAACTCGAACGATGATAACCGGACGCAGTCTATCTTTGAGAAACACCTCGCACCTGGCGGTCAAACAAATCATCAATCACGGGAGGGTACTATTCTTAATGGTTACCTTATTCATTTGCTGTAGTCACACACATACGCGGCGTCCCATCCTTCTTCTTTACAAACAACACCGCTCCCGGGGAGATACACTAGGCCCGATAAAGCCTTTCTCTAGCAAGTCTTTCGGTGGTCCTTGACTCCTCAACTCGGCGAGTGCCATCGGTATGGCGGAATGGAAATAGGTCGAGTGTCCGCAACGTGTCAATACAAAACTCGATCTCCTCTCGGGAGGATACGGAAGATCATCCAGGAACACATCCGAAACTCCTAACCAGCGGCCGATCAAGAATCGCACCTCGGCCTGCGTATCGAATACCGAACCGGATGATAGATGTACCCGCCGAACCATCTTCCTAGGCTTGAGGTAAGAAATAAACCTACCCGCCGGCGTCTTTGTGTTGCCCTCCACTCGATAAGCGGCTCGCCAGAAGCGGAACCGAACCAACTGTCCTACGGTCAACGTTGGCATAACAAGAGGCAACCAGTCCATACCCATAATGACATCAAAATCGTCATCTCGGCTCTATCAAGTCTGCAAGGGTCTAACGATTGTAAATAAATACCGGACAACCGCTATACACCCGCTCAGCTAACACCGAATCACCAACTGGCGTAGCTACCTCAAACGGCTCTATCGACACCGGCTCTACTCCGATTCTACCCGCAATAAGAGGGGACACATAGGACAAGGTAGAACTGGATCTATCAATGCATAAACATCACGGCTGAAATCGATATATACGTGGCGGCGTCGGGAAGCCTCACGATCTGGCGGTGGCTAGAAGAATATATGCGGTTACGGGACCGCTAGAATGGAACCACCACCACGACCTCTACGCGGCTGCGTCCGTGAGTACCACGCCTCGGGCGCATAACCACGAAGGAGAAGACCCAACAAGCGATCCGTCGGTGTCTTTGTACCACCCATCACGCCTCTGAGCGGACAATCTCTCTTCAAATGGCCCGGTGGCCACAAGAGTAACAAGCTCCGGCTCTGCGACACTCGCCACAGTGGAACCTACCGCATCGAGTACCGAGGTGTGGGTGGTCCCGTCGGTGGCGGTTCTGCCTCCTCGAAATCCTGTAGTCCGGAGCCACGACTGCTCTTGGCGGCACTGGTGGTCGGACCTCTTGCCGAAACCGTGGACGAGCACTCTGTCTTTGGTGGGCGTGGACCTACTCTGCTGTTGAGGCTGTCCGCCTCGAAAACTGCCCTGAGACCCCGATGTCCTGGCCCTCTTGGGCTGGCCTGCGTCAATCTGGTCCTCCCTCTCTCTATCCTCTATCCTCGTGCATAGGCTGCGTCCGGCGATGTCATACCTGTGAAGAGCCACCCCAAGCATCTTTGTAATCATATGACGGTCTAGCCCATCACATAACGATGAAATCTATCCGCCATGCTAGCTACAATAGTGTGAGCATGCACGGCCAGGAGTCAAACTCAGTGTACTCCTAACGGTCCTCGGATTACTGCGCAAGGTCAAAAATCTGTCTACCGGGCTCTCTCATCTCGGGAGGTAAAGTGATCCATAAAGGCCTCTGTAAACTCCTCCCAAACAGTGGAAGAGCATCATCACCTCTCGAAAGCAACCACGACTCAAACCGGTTCAACGCAATATCGCGCAACCGGTAAGAGGCTAGTGTAATGAACTCTGTCTCTGAAGCCCTAAGAACTGCATGGTCATTTGTATCTGTCGAGCGAACTCCTGCGGATCCTCGTCGGACCTTGAACCATAAAACTTCGGTGGATTACATCCCGAGAAAATCCCTAATCCATGGCATCGGCTCTAGGGTGGGTGCTCACTCATTGTTGCCGCCTACTATCTTGGTCAATAACCGAATCCGCTCCGTAGTCTCTATACTCGGTGGTGAGAAGCTGGAGGGTGCAGTATCGGAACCTCTGGAGCTCTGCCGCTCTCGGCTCCTCTAATACCTTGTCGTGGTGAACTCAACGACCGCCTCTTACCTCGGGCATAGTGCGTGCTCGAGCAGTGTGACCTCTGAGTACCGCTAGCGACTCTGCTGCTTTGCCTTCTCGGGCCTGGTAGCTTTCCGTGGAGGCATATGTTTCATAAGAAGAGGTCGGAGAGGATTCAACCTAATAAGACAACTCTAATGCGATCTCGAGAGAGAAAAATGGAAACCAATCCTAAATGTCCTGTAGCCTCACGATTATAGATGTGGTGCACAACACACCGATAATCAAGACTACTAGACACGGTGCGTAGACACTTTCCGAGGACTAAGCGCTCACGATACCACTTTTGTCACGACCGACCAGGGCGCGGCGGTGCCCTACCAGGCACCCTGTTCGTATACATCGAGAGAATAACGGGAACATACACAACATAAACACGTGTGTAAATAATATAACAACACGAGGCTGGCCGCCTTCCATAATATAAACAAAGTCAAAAGTACAACTTTACAACTCGGTTCTTACACCCAACCACAAAGGTGAATACGGACCTCTAAGAATAACAAGCGTGGCGGACGGGGCCCGCCATACCACGAATGTACAAAATCTACAACATCGGGGACAAGATCGTACTAAAAGAAAGACAAGCCTCGGAGAATGGAGCTTAGGCGTCGATAAGCGATCCTAAGAATGTGGATCGCCGCTTACCACTTTCTGCGGCGTGAACGCAGCCCCGAGAAGGGGTCGATGCACAATATGTACTAAGTATGTAAAAGCGGAAAATCGTAATTACAACATAAGTTTATAAAGCGGGAGACATGTATGATAACAAAATTACGATTGCGGTGCCTTGCTAACAATGGGAGTACATCAAGAGAATACGTATAACATCACAATAGAAGTCTCCCGATCATACCATGGGTAGCGAACCCATAAAAACAGGTGGTATAACGTCTTGGGGTGTCTACCCCTCATTTATACTCTTACCCTGAAACAGGTGGTATAACGTCTTGGGGGGTTTGCCCCTCATTTATACTCTTATCCTGTAGAAGATAATGCTTGGTGGTATAACGTCTTGGGGCTTCCCTCATTTATACTCTTATCTGAAGAAGGTGGTATAGCGTCTTGGGGTTTGCCTCACCGATACTCTTACCCTACCTCAAACCGGCCGTCATACAATAATTAAGCAAGTTAGCAATCCCTAACTTCTTATTAGTCTTATTCATCTACATTCTCATTTTAGTTTACTTAAGGCACTTTCATGTCTTTTATAAGAATCAGAATTTAACCCAAAGTACTACATACTTCTATTCTTTTAAAAACAAATGACTCTTTTTAGTAGAAAGCTTCCAAGACACTATTAACCATAGTATCAAGTCCAAAGTACATTTCAAGGCAAGTCACAATACCTTTAGAATTAAAGTAGGTTTCTAAATCAAATGACTCCTTTCTTATTAAACCTTGGGCAATTGATACCTTAAAATCAATTTGCCTTTTGTTAACACAAGCCATTTACCTTTGCATAAAGTCAATATAACTAACTCCCATAAAGTCGTTATATTCACTTTATACCTTAGTCAAGTACATTTTTTCCTATCGAGGACTTATACGATTAAAACGACACAAGTATCACATACTTTAAATCTCTTCAAGTCCCTTAACTTTACTAAGACTTAAGACATCCTTAATATTTCAAAGAAGTGAGTTAACTTCCTAACTCACCCGACTTGGCATTTTATAAGGCTAGTAAAGAATGTCAAAGGCAGACGTCCACCGTACTACATACGCTAACTAGTCATGCTCAAAAGATAGGAAAAAGTTCTACATACCTTGTCGGGTCAAACCACTTTGCCAAGTACGAAGTCCCGCCCGTACTATGTCAACCTATAATATTCACAATACGTCTATTAAAGCCTTACTTCAAACGTAGAATATTATAAGTGTTAAGTCTCTAAATTCTACGGAAAATCGGGCAGCACCTCCTTTGTTTTTACTTACTTTGCCACCTTTTCCAAGGTCGAAATACAATAACCAAACAGCCCCAATTGGCTCACAATTTATATAGCAGGTAGTCCAATACAAATGACTAACTAAACAGCCCCAATTGGCTCACAATCAATATAGCAGGTAGTCCAATACAAATGACTAACTAAACAGCCCCAATTGGCTCACAATTTATATTTCAACCCAAATTTGTAGCATAACATGATATCAAGTCGCATTTGATTATAATAACCATAATCCTTAAGTCAATGACATGCGACGGTTCTAACAACGATTAAATTGTAATTCAACTTAGTAATGGATTACCTTACATTTCGGATTTCCAACGCTATAATCAATCCATAATCTTTATAACTTCAATATAACAATTTCATGCTTGCAACATACAAAGCTAACAACAACAAAATGAATAATCTTGTAATACTTTCAAAGAACAAGATTATACCTCAATGATTCTTAAACCAACTCCAATCCGAAGTCGCTCCTTAGTAGTTTATAGCCTCTCCAAGACACCTCAATCCGCTTGTTGAGACCCTTAGAACAATACCAACAAATATCCTTCAAAACTCCAAGCAAAACCTAGAAAGACCCTTAGGTTTTCGTTTGCGACTAACCCGAAAACAATCTTTTTCCAAGATTTTTCTATAGAGATGTGTTTACAATACATCTAGGAACCTTGGTTTAAAGTGGGGAACTAAAAGAACAAGGAACAAATTTTTTTCTTCTTTTTGCAAGGTGAACCCGAGAGCTTTGCCTATGTTCTTCCAATTTTTGTGTAAAATTTCTAAGTGTTGAGCTCCCTCTCTACTAGTAGTAATATAAGTAGCACCTTGGAGGGTTAGGATACAAACAAATGGTTGGTTGGGATCTAGTCTTGCTAAATATCAAGACTTATTGACCAAGACTTAGTCAACCTTCTCAAGCTACACAAGTTGCAAGACTAGTCTTGCAACAAAGGTCCAATGACCTTCATGCCCTTGCACAATTTCGACCAAGGCATCTTAAAAGGGGGGTGACACGTGTCGCCCTCCCATTCGTTACAATAATACATTATCCGACAATTCCATAATTTCCGATAAGTTTTTACAAGTCTCCAATCCTTAACATTTGTGAGTTCTTACTTACTTTCTTAAGGCATGTCCTGCAATTACGGGGTGTAACAGTACTGCTGACGAATAGTCTATTCCTTGAACTTTTCGTTCTAGTATAGTTTCGTCAGAGTTATCGGAACATACTTCCTCCTCCCGGGTTTTAGAAGAAGATGCTGCGAAGGAGTATCTTCCTGTGGATTTAGATTTCAAAAATTTTAAATCAATTGAACCATCTAAATGCTGAATTATTTGTTCAATATTAGAACTCTCTGGTTCTATCTTTGGTTGGGTGATGGCACCAAAGTGCCACTCATCTTTTGTTAAAATTTCATTCCATTTTAACATTCTAGGAACAAAAGTATTGCTATGTTCCTGGTTTGCTTCCATAAGCATGGTAGCACCTTTACTACTAACTAATTTAGATTTTGGAGCTAGGGTTGTTTTCATTAGCCTGTAATAGACTCTGTATATTATAGCAATTTCTCTTGTATTCACCTTACTATTCATATTTTTGGTTTTAATGTTTAACGTTAGGGTATCCATAACGTTTTGATCATTAATATCCACTGAAAAATTCGGGTAACAGTTAAAATAAACTGGTCCCCTGGCTAGATTACTTTGTAAGACTCCAAGTAAGGAATCGTCAAAGTTTAATAGCCTGGCGTCTCTTAGTAAGAGACAAATGGGGGTATCTAGACCCAAACGATACAAAGGCTTGACAACAATTTGTACTAATCCTATGTGTAGGAAATTAAAATCCTTTTTATATCTGTTTATATCTTCAGTAGATAATAGCTTAATAATCTCTTTTGAATTATTGATAGCTACTGTGGACTCACAAGTTTTGATATTATAATTTTTTATAAAATCAAACTTTCCTGTTTCATAAACAGATCTGAAAGATTCTTTTGGAATATTCCAGTTCTGTAAATCTTTTTCAACTTTAGCAATCTTTGTAGTTGCTAAGTTTTCACTGTTGATTTCATTCATCATTAGTAATGAACTGTGTGGAGCTCAACTAAGAATTGAGAGATAGATTGTCTTGTTGCTAGGTAACGAACCTGTCTTCTTAATCTAACATTCTCTTCATAGAGTTCAGTCATTTTATTAATGATTACTTGTCTGATTATAGTTTGGCAATAATTATCTAAACCTTCTGCAGGTCTAGCAGTTGTATAGTATTCTAACTCTTTAAGATTTGACTTTAATATTTTATTGCAACTATTACTTTCTATTACACATTCTAGTATAAAAGAATTATGTTCTCTTATATAATCAAAAGCTGGACGAGTCTTCATTAAAGGAGTAATATGTTTTAACAAGGTGGGTTGTAAATATGCGTGGAGGCTACTATCCTTTAAGATCTATTATTCAGTCGGTTATTAGGGTCCTGTAGTATCTGTTCCTATTCCTTTAATTACTAAAGTGGGTATCTATCTTTGTTATCATCTTCTTATCCTATAGTACATCTATTTGCTTCCAGCAGATCGTCCTTCCGACCTGTCGTGCTAATCCAACGGTCCAGGATGCACCTGCATATTACTGTAGATTAAGCGGAGATATCACGGACAGGATAACAACGAAGTAACTAAGGGAACCGGAACAGAGTAACGGAATTCCTATTAACTTAAGAACAATATTGCTCTAAGGACAGTAGAATGAGTTTAGCTACTCATGATTTTTAACAACATGGCTCTGATACTGGGAAATTACAATGGCGACACTCCCTATAGTCTTATGACATACGGTGACCTAGTCAGCTTTATTAATTTAACAGGCCTAGAACTATGTAATACGATAAAACTCAATAATCAAATACAAAAATCTACCAAATGAGAATTAGGAAGTTTCTGCGAAGACTTCGGATATGTTAAAGTCTCTGCTCCTTCAAAGAGCATCAAAAGGATGAAGAAGAAACATAACATATCCCGCCCCAAAGCTTATAAAAAGAAATATACTCCAAAAAGGGGTATAAGAAAAGGAATACCAACAAAAATACCAGAAAGAAGGGTAAATGTTGGAATTGTGGAAGCGGTACATGGCTAATAATTGCAAAGAACCCAATAAAAAGAAGGATAAGATTAATTTATTAGCAATCGATTCTGAAATGAAAGAAAAACTTTATACAATCTTAGATGAAGAACAGTCCAGCGATAGCTCTGAAGAAAATTCAGATGATTATTACAGTGACGAAGGTTCTTTAGATCTAGAATACAGTTCAGATAGTTCCACTTCCAGCTTCGACTGTGAATGTACTGGGAAAATCTGCACCTGTACAAAACAAACAATTGGTGTTATCTCGAGTAGCAGCCAAGAGTTTTTCTTTGATATGATCGATCACATCGATGACGATAATGTTAAAAGAAAATACTTAACAGAACTTAAAAAACTTGTAGTTAATCAGAAAAAAGATAAAAGGATAATTGAACCTTTTGATATGAAAAGAGTTTTTAATAAGTTTAAAGAAACTAAATCAGATACTTCGGTGCAAGATTTACTAGGAGAAGTTTCACTTCTTAAAGAAGAAATTCTCCATATAAAGGAAAGGCTTAGTTCCTTAGAAACTGAGGCATTTGCAAGCAGTTTATTAAAAGATTTGGATCTTGTAGAAGACCCTTTGGCACCATCTACTTCTAACGGTATCAATATAAGTTATGCTGAGGAATGAGAAGAAACTGAGAATAACTCGATTCGTGTTTAAAATTAATCTCCAGGGCCAAAGCATTAAGCTACCATGTCCCTATTAAAATAATAATAAACAAAGATTTTATTTTAGATAAAATTGCGTTGCTAGATTCAGGAGAAGACCAAAATTGTATCTGCGAAGGATTAATTCCTACTAAATACCTGAACAAAAGTACTCATAAATTATACTCGGCTACAGGAGATAGCATAAAAATTAATTACAAGCTTTCAAAAGCTCATGTTTGTAATAATGGTGTTTGCTTCACCAATGATTTCATCATTACAAGAAACATAACTGAAGAAATCATATTAGGAATCCCATTCCTAACGCAGATAAAACCTTATACCGCAAAACTAGACGGTATTTATACAACCTCAATGGGAAAAGATCTTATATTCCCATATTTAAACCCCTTATCTGCTGACCATAGCGATCATGTTAAGCAAAAAACGGTCTTTAGAATCTAGTTATTAAGCAATCAGGTTAACTACCTAAAAGACGATATTAAAATAAAAAGGATAGAATCCACTTTAAAAACCCCGGAGGTAATTAACAAAGTAAATTTTTTACAGGATTCTATGGAAAAAGAAATTTGCTCAGAACTACCAAATGCTTTTTGGGAAAGAAAGAAGCATACGGTAAATCTACCCTATACAGATGACTTTAGTGAGGAAAACATACCCACTAAGGCCAGACCTATTCAGATGAGCCACGAGCTCATGGAACATTGTAAAAATGAAGTCAATGACCTACTCAAAAAAGGGATCATTAGGCCTTCTAAGTCACAATGGAGTTGCTCAGCCTTCTACGTCAACAAGAATGCTGAAAAAGAAAGAGGAGCCCCAAGGCTCGTAATAAATTACAGGCCTCTTAACCAAGCGTTAAAATGGATCAGATATCCAATCCCTAACAAAAGGGACTTACTAAAAAGAACTTATAATGCTAATATTTACAGTAAGTTCGACATGAAGTCAGGATTCTGGAAAATCCAAGTCGATGAAAAAGATAAGTATAAGACTGCCTTCAATGTCCCCTTCGGACAGTATGAATGGAATGTAATGCCTTTTGGGCTCAAAAATGCCCCTTCCGAATTCCAGAACATCATGAATAATATATTCAACCCTTATAGTCAATTTATGATTGTCTATATAGACGATGTTCTTATATTCTCGGATAACATAGACCAGCATTATAAACATCTAAACACTTTTGTCCAGACCACAAAATATAATGGTTTAGCGGTAAGTGCCAAAAAAATAAAGCTTTTTCAGACAGCTATCAGGTTCTTAGGCCACGACCTTTATCAAGGAACCTATAAACCAATATGCAGAGCCATAGAGATCTCTACCAAGTTCCACGATGAAATTTTAGATAAAACACAACTACAAAGATTCTTAGGGAGTCTTAACTACGTTGCAGATTTTATTCCAAAAATTAGACAAATATGTGAGCCCCTGTATAAAAGGCTAAAAAAGAACCCAGTCCTTTGGTCAATTGAACATACTAGAGCTGTGAGACAGATAAAAGAAATAGTCCAGAAACTCCCATGTCTAGGTATCCCTAACCCAGATGCCTTTATGGTAGTTGAAACTGATGCTTCCGACATAGGTTATGGTGGCATTCTTAAGCAAAGAATTTCTCTTGAATCTGCGAACAATTAGTAAGATTCACTGAAATTGAAACCAGCACAAAAGAATTATAAAGACAAAGAAAAAGAGATTTTATCTATAGTGCTATGTATCACAAAATTCCAAGACGATTTAGTCAACAAAGAATTTTTGTTAAGAGTCGATCGCAGCGACCAAAGACATTTTACAAAAGGATGTTAAAAATTTAGTGTCAAAGCAGATTTTTGCGGATGGCAAGCTTTGTTATCAAGCTTGATTTTAAAATTGATTTATAAAGGTGAAGAAAACTCTGCGGACTTTCGACTAGAGAATTTTCTGTGGAAACAATGAGGCGGGCTTCGGGCTTCGCGCGATGAGACCTCCATTCGAATAAACGGAAGAAAAGTTGAAACAACCCTTTAAACCGTAAAGTTCAAAAATACTTTACATAAACCAAGTGGGCAAAATATGTTCCGGTTCTTGAAACCTCCCAATAATACGGTTCTCCCAAAGGAACCAACCCTAAAAAGCAGCACAACCTTTCAAGGCTACGCCATCGAAGCCCAGAGCAAAAGTAATTACGAATGATTCCTCCGTAATCATATTGAGCGATAAAACCAAAGAACTCCACTAAAGAAGGAGCCTCCTATTCCTATTCCAAAATGGGAATTCATTCCAAAGAGTTTTGCCAATAATGGCATTGGATAAACAAGATGAAAATTTGAGTGCAGGACCTCCACGAAACCTTGTTACGGACCACGGTATGTAGATAACGGGATCCGGTAAAAACAAGGTGGTATTATGAATTCATTTTAGTGGATCTGCACTCCATTGAAATAGAGCACAAATACTTTGATAAAACAGGAGGAATTGAATATTCCAAGTTTACGGTTAAGAAGATTTTAAGTCCTTTTAATTGGTATATGGATCACCTACAAACACCAATACCATTATCAGAGACCCATAGACCTCAAACTTATAACTGGTATGATTATAAAGACGCATGGTTTAACTTCCTATATGTGCGTCCGAATACCCATACATGGTTCATAAAATATGCCGAGAGCATGAAAGATAAAGTCATCCCCAGATGGTTCTACGAATGGTGGAACATATTTGGTGGTAATTTGCAGGTGGTTGCCCCGAGCTTCCAAAATCAGTATGTTACTTTCATCCAGGAACAACAGATTTCTACACTACCAGAACACATTAAATTGTGTAAATTCTTTATTAGTAAACGAATCTCTTATATCATAAACTGGACGTTCGATATCCAAGAGACCAACAGAATTAAATATTTAAGCAAGACCATCAAAATTAAAGGATGGAGTCCTAAAGTAAAAGAGGATAAATTGAAGAAAAATGGGTCATCTTCCTCAGAAGAAACCTTTGATTCGATGGCAGAAACCCGGCGAAAGCTCCTAGAGGCTTTAGCAAAATTAGAAGATGATGAAGACGTGGCATCTAACCACAGTGAAACAGACAACGGTGACATGCTTATCCCACGTGGAATCGCACAAGCCTACGCAGATGCGTATCTCCTAAAGTAAAGCAGATAGTGACACTTGCCTCTTCAAAAAAGCAGAGGACATAAAGCAGAAAATGACATAAAGAAGACAAGGACGTTTTGCCCTTTCAAAAAAGCAGAATACGCCCTTTGGGAAAAGCTAAAGGCGAGGAATATCAGCCTTCCACATGTTTTAATTTTAGTCGTCCACCTGTTAGGATGAAGAATCATTCGAGGCCTATTTAAGGCTCTCAAGTTGTAATGTTGAGGGCATTCGGAAATATCCCTCTCTCTCTCTATATCTCCTTGCCTGATCTTATGTATCTTGTATGCTTTCCAGTTTGAATAAAATTTGTAAGTTTTATTAAACGTTTTTTGTCTAAACTTTACTTTTTTAAATTGATAATCTTATTCCGCATTTATGGTATAAGAGCCATGTTGTTAGAAGTCATGAGTAGCTAAACTCATTCTACTGTCCTTGGAGCAATATTGTTCTTAAGTTAATAGGAATCCTGTTACTCTGTTCCGGTTCCCTTAGTTACTTCACTGTTATCCTGTTCTTGTCATCCCCACTTAGTCTACAGTAATAGGTAGGTGCATCTTGGACCGTTGGATTAGCACGATAGGTCGGAAGGACCAGTGTCGTACCCGGTGGAAGCAGCCGATGTACTATAGGATAAGAAGTTAGATAACAAGCATAGGATAACCGCTTTAGTAATTAAAGGAATAGGAACAGAGACTACAGAACCCAATTAGCAGACAGAACGATAGCTCCAAAAGGATAGTAGCCTCCACACATTTTAAAACAACCTTCCTTGTTTAGACATAATAACTCTATAATGAAGATGCGTCCAACTTTTGATTATATAAGAAGATATAATTCATCTAGATTATACTGTATAATAGAAAGTAATTACTGCAACAGAAGAATAAAAGCAAATCTTAAAGAATTAGAGTATTATAAAACTGCAAAACCTGCAGAAGGATTAGATAATTACACCCAAGTTATAATCAGACAAGTAATCATTAATAAAATGGTTGAACTCTACGAAGAGAATGATAGAACAAGAAGACAGGTTCGTTATCTAGCAACGAGAGAAAATATCTCTCGATTCTTGGTTGAACTTCACACTGCTCATTATTAAAATGAACGAAATCAACAGTGAAAACTTAGCAACTTCAAAAATTGCTAAAGTTGAAAAAGATCTACAGAACTGGAATATTCCAAAAGAATCTTTCAAGTCTGTTTATGAAACAGGAAAGTTTGATTTTATTAAAAACTATAATATAAAAACATGTGAGTCCACTATAGCTATTAATAACTCGAAAGAAATTATTAAGCTATTATCTACCGAAGACATAAACAGATATAAAAAAGAGTTTAACTTCCTACATATAGGACTGGTACAAATTGCAGTTAAACCTTTGTATCGCTTGGGTTTAGATACCCCCATCTGTCTCTTACTAAGAGATGCCAGGCTTTTAAAATTTGACGATTCCTTACTGGGAGTCTTACAAAGTAACTTAGCCAGGGGACCAGTTTATTTTAACTGTTACCCAAATTTTTCAGTGGATATTAATGATCAAAACGTTATGGATACCCTAACGTTAAACATTAAAACCAAAAAGTTTTGGTATTCCTTTTCTTATACCCGCTTCAATGGTATCAGAGCCATGTAAAGTAAAGAGACGGCTATCAGGTTCTTAGGCCACGACCTTTATCAAGGAACCTATAAACCAATTTGTAGAGCCATAGAGTTCTCTACCAAGTTCCCCGATGAAATTTTAGATAAAACACAGCTACAAAGATTCTTAGGGAGTCTTAACTACGTTGCAGATTTTATTCCAAAAATTAGACAAATATGTGAGCCCATGTATAAAAGGCTAAAAAAGAACCCAGTCCTTTGGTCAATTGAACAGACTAGAGCTGTGAGACAGATAAAAGAAATAGTCCAGAAACTCCCATGTCTAGGTATCCCTAACCCAGATGCCTTTATGGTAGTTGAAACTGATGTTTCCGACATAGGTTATGGTGGCATTCTTAAGAAAAGAATTTCTCTTGAATCTGCCGAACAATTAGTAAGATTCACTTCTGGAAATTGGAACCAGGCACAAAAGAATTATAGCACAGTGAAAAAAGAGATTTTATCTATAGTGCTATGTATCACAAAATTCCAAGACGATTTAGTCAACAAAGAATTTTTGTTAAGAGTCGACTGCAAAGCAGCCAAAGACATTTTACAAAAGGATGTTAAAAATTTAGTGTCAAAACAGATTTTTGCCAGATGGCAAGCTTTGTTATCAAGCTTCGATTTTAAAATTGATTTTATAAAAGGTGAAGAAAACTCTCTACCAGACTTTCTGACTAGAGAATTTTTACAGGGAAACAATGAGGCCAGGCTTCCCGGGCTTACGCCCGATGAGACCTCCATTCCAGAATAAACCAGAAGAAAAGTTGAAACAGCCCTTTAAACCAGAAAGTTCAAAAAATACTTTACATAAACCAAGTGGGCAAAATATGTTCACATTGCTTGGAAACCTCCCAATAATATCGGTTCTCCCAAAGGAACCAACCCAGGAAAAACAGGCACAACCTTTCAAGGCTACGCCATCAGAAGCCCAGAGAAAAAGTAATTACAGAATGATTCCTCCAGAATCATATTCAGAAGCAGTAAAACCAGCAACTCCACTAAAGAAGGAGCCTCCTATTCCTATTCCAAAATGGGAATGCATTCCAGCACAGGTTTTGCCAATAATGGCATTGGATAAACAGTATGAAAATTTCAGGGTACAGGACCTCATGAAACCTTGTTACACGGACCACCAGTATGTAGATAACCAGGATCCAGTAAAAACAAGAAGGTATTATGAATTCATTTTAGTGGATACAGACTCCATTGAAATAGAGCACAAATACTTTGATAAAATAGGAGGAATTGAATATTCCAAGTTTACGGTTAAGAAGATTTTAAGTCCTTTTAATTGGTATATGGATCACCTACAAACACCAATACCATTATCAGAGACCCATAGACCTCAAACTTATAACTGGTATGATTATAAAGACGCATGGTTTAACTTCCTATATGTGCGTCCGAATACCCATACATGGTTCATAAAATATGCCGAGAGCATGAAAGATAAAGTCATCCCCAGATGGTTCTACGAATGGTGGAACATATTTGGTGGTAATTTGCAGGTGGTTGCCCCGAGCTTCCAAAATCAGTATGTTACTTTCATCCAGGAACAACAGATTTATACACTACCAGAACACACTAAATTGTGTAAATTCTTTATTAGTTAACGAATCTCTTATATCATAAACTGGATGTTCGATATCCAAGAGACCAACAGAATTAAATATTTAAGCAAGACCATCAAAATTAAAGGATGGAGTCCTAAAGTAAAAGAGGACAAATTGAAGAAAAATGGGTCATCTTCCTCAGAAGAAACCTCCGATTCGAAGGCAGAAACCCGGCGAAAGCTCCTAGAGGCTTTAGCAAAATTAGAAGATGATGAAGACGTGGCATCTAACCACAGTGAAACATACAACGGTGACATGCTTATCCCACGTGGAATCGCACAAGCTTACGCAGATGCGTATCTCCTAAAGTAAAGCAGATAGTGACACTTGCCTCTTCAAAAAAGCAGAGGACATAAAGCAAAAAATGACATAAAGAAGACAAGGACGTTTTGCCCTTTCAAAAAAGCAGAAGACGCCCTTTGGGAAAAGCTAAAGGTGAGGAATCTCAGCCTTCCACATGTTTTAATTTTAGCCGTCCACCTGTTATGTCACGACCCGTTCCGGGGCCCGTGACTGGTGTCTTACCCGGGCACCCAAGTAGTCATACATCAGAGTAATCAGCGGAATATAAAAACAAGACATGAAACAATTGTAAATGAGACACAGTTTATCTGAGAAAAGGTCGCCTTTCGGCATATATATATATAATCAAAATCTGGCAGTTACATCCCAACTGTACAATAGGACTACAGACCTCTAAGAAGATAAGCAACTATGGCGGGACAGGGCCCCGCCATACCCTGAATGTACAAAACTATCTACAGCAACAGGGAGATCATACCCAAAAGTCGAACCTCCGGAGAAGATGGAGCTCCTGACACCAAAGCAAAAGATCCTAAGGATGCGGATCTAGCACCTGCTTTCCCTTACCTGCGGCATGAACGCGGCCCAGAGGTCGATAACAGTACCAAGTATGTGAAACTGTAAAATACTTAAATGAAATCATATCATTTTTAAAACCAATTTTACAAATATGTAAAAACCACCAAAATGCACATAGTGCCACATCACAAACAAAAGCGATAATAGGTAAAGCGTAATGTCTTTTCTAGGTGCGAATTATCGAGCAAGGCCAATCGCCCATAGTATCATTATGCATGCCTAATCACGGACTCCGCATCCGCATGAGCCACTCACATAGGCCCGCATGAGGTATTCCCGCATCGAGGGTAGCTACTCATCGGCATCGCCCCGACTCGTAGTCGCGTAGCCACATGACCGCGTGGCCACAAGGATCGCACACTAACACGGAACTCTCGTAGCTCGCGATAGTCCCCGGACCGCGTGAGGTATTCTCGAATCATAGTCACACTGCATCGCTCGAGGTATACCGCGTGAGCGACAACCCCGGTATATCATGTCAAGAGGTGAGTGATGTAATACTAACATAACGGCTTACCGTTAAACAACATAAGCACAATAAGAATAATCTCTTATACAAACGTTACAAGTCGCTAACACACATAGCATCATAATATGTCTACTCCTCAAACCA
Organism: Przewalskia tangutica; assembly: GCA_029844215.1. Classification (NCBI taxonomy): domain Eukaryota; kingdom Viridiplantae; phylum Streptophyta; class Magnoliopsida; order Solanales; family Solanaceae; genus Przewalskia; species Przewalskia tangutica. The sequence goes on from CM056718.1 coordinate 117,126,958, forward strand.
TCTTTTTATACTTCCAGAAATCAATACAAGTCTTTCATAAACACATAAGTAAACTGTTCCTTTTATCTTTCTTAAGTCGTTATACCTAACTTCCCATAAAGTTAGTATAACTCTTAAGCTTTTTGTTTTAAAAACAAATATTCTTCTTCTTTCAAAAATGATTTATAATTCTTTTGAAAGACTTCAAGATTTTCATTATTTAGACTCAAGTCAAAAGACGCCAAGTAAACCCATGTTCAGTTAACACACGTACATCTACCGTACTATATATATACTTTAAAATATCATGCTTAAGAGTATAGGAAGAATAACATACCTTCTCGGCGAAATCCACCTGCCAAGTCGAATATGTCGCGCGCAGAGTATCAACCTATAATAGGCAAATACGTCTATCAACGTCTAGGCTACTCTGAAGAATGTTCTAAGCAGAGGGTTCTCTATTCTACGGAAAATCGGGCAGCACTTCCCTACCCGGTAAACTATACAAGTCTCATCAGAATACATTCTATGTAAGTACAGTTCAATCTTCTTTAAATCTTCTGAAGTGATTATAGTTCAATTCTCTTCTGTAATACCCTTCTATGTAATTACAGTTCAATTCTCTTCTTTAATACCCTTCTATGTAATTACAGTTCAATTCTCTTCTTTAATACCCTTCTATGTAATTACAGTTCAATTCTCTTTTTTAATATCCTTCTATGTGTTTAATACTTATTTCTATACTTCTACAGTATGTATTCTCCAATTACAATAGAAGGATAAGATATTTACCTCGATAAGCCCAATATTATCCAAGATATAAGTCGATCCTGAGCAAGGTTTAGCTCTGTCAGATGCGCTCAATCCGCTCCAAGAAACCCTTAGAAGTTTCTACACAACTTCTACTATCTACTTCAACCAACTATGAAGTTTCTCTTAGGGTTTCGTTTAGTGACTATAGGAATACAAGGTAGTATTTCCGGACTCTACGTATAGAGGTAACTTTGGAAATACTATAAGGGATTGGCTAAGGTATTTTGGGGATAGTAACGATACTTGGAGAGTATTTCTACCAAAAGGGGGGGCTTTGCCGAGACTACTAGGAAAGGGGAAGGGGTGTTTCTTTAGGAGCTCTTCAAGAGGGGAAGATGGTGTTTGGACGAGAACTCTTAAGGGAGAAGGGAGATTTTGAGACTTGGAAGATAATTTGTGGATGATGAATTCATCAACTAAGGGGGGGTATTTATAGGACCACCAATGGTCAAGATGAAGGCAAGTGGAGGGCAAGTGGAGGGTGTGGATTCACCCATGTGTCCTTATCCATCTACTACACAAAAATATCCTACCTAACCTTGACTAAAGCAAGGCCACAAAAACGTGAAACCTTGCCCATGTTGTCGTCACTTGAGGTGACAAGTGTCACCCTCGTTGGTCCAAAATATTTCATCTCTCGGAAAAATCCGCCAAAAATTATAAATGGCATAGCCGTAATTTTCCTTCGCAAGTTTTGTAAAGCGTTTCGTCGGAAAAGCGATTCTTTTAAGTGGGTTGTGCACAAATTTTCGTCCCTTAAGTCTAACTAAGGCTAAACTTTGTGCGTGCCACGCATACATACTGGAAATACGGTATAACATTCTCCTCGTAGAAACATTCATCCCGAATGTTCCTTCCCAAGACAGATAACGATAAAGTTCCTCATAACTTAAACAGTTTGCGAATGCCACACATGGCCACAATACAACACTTAAGCAAATACATCAATGAAAAAAAAAATTACAAGTAGGAAAGTGAGTTACCTGGAGGTGTGGGGAATAGGTGAGGATACTTCTGCCTCATGTCCTCCTCAGCTTCCCACGTCATCTCCTCTCTGAGCTCGTTACGCCACAAGACTTTGTGAAGCCACGCGTCGCGGTCGCAGACGCCTAACCTGACGATCGATTATCGCTATGGGAATCTCCTCATACGATAACCCCTCGGTCACCTGGACATCGTCAATCGGGTGCACCCTAGATGGATCCCCGATACATCTCCTCAGCATAGAAACATGAAAAACCGGATGCACTGCCTCCAGATCGGACGGCATATCCAACTCATATGCAACCTTGCCTACCCTGCGGACAATCTGATACGGCCTAATGTACCTTGGGCTGAGTTTCCCTTTCTTCCCGAATCTCATCACACCCTTCATGGGTGACACCTTCAGGAAAACCCAATCATCAACCTCGAACTCCAGATGCCGACGACGATGATCTGCATATGACTTCTGTCGACTCACGGTGTCGAGAACGCTCCTGGATAAGCTTTACCTTATCCACTGCCTGCTGAACCAGGTCTGGTCCCACTAACTGCACCTCGCCTACATCAAACCAGCCTATCGGCGATCTGCACTTCCTCCCATACAAGGCCTCATAAGGCGTCATCTGAATACTGGAGTGGTAGCTATTATTATACGCAAACTCAACTAGAGGCAAATGATCCTCGGCTACCACGAAGTCAATAACACGGGCTCGCGGATATCCTCGAAGTCCGGATAGTGCGCTCTGCTGTTCGTCTGCATGCGAGGATGGAATGCGATTCGTGCTCACTGCGTCCCTAAACCCTTCTGGAAAGACCTCCAGAAGTTAGCCATAAACTGGGCTCCTCTGCGATATGATCGAAATAGGGACTCCATGCGATCGACGATCTCTGATGTAAATGCGGCATAATCCTCAGCCGAAAAAGTCGTCCTGACGGGAAGAAAGTGGGCTGATTTCGTCAGCCTGTCGACGATAACCTAGATAGAATCATGTTTCCTCGGAGTGCGAGGTAATCCTGTGATAAAGTCCATGTTGATCACCTCCCACTTCCAGGTCGGGATCTCTATCGTCTACAATAATCCACCAGGCCTCTGGTGCTCTATCTTCACCTGCTGACAACACGGGCACTAAGCTACAAACTCTGCAACGTCCCTCTTCAAGCCATCCCACCAATACACATATCTGAGGTCGTGGTACATCTTGGTCGACCTCGGATGGATAAATGCTTGTGCGTGTGCTTCCTAGAACTCTGCCAAGTCTGCAATATCCGGAACACAACCTACCTCAAACCTTAGCACCCATCGTGCTACCTCAAGGACCCTTCCTCACGAAGAGCGTATCACGGTACGCGTCAAATCGGATCCTCAAACTGTTGCCTCTTCACCTCGCCGACGATGGAAGACTCGGCAACCTCTCGAACTCGAACCCGCCTATCGTAATCAATCAATCGGAATCAAGGCTCGCTAAGCGATATAAATCGCGAACCATGCCCCTCTCTCTGCACATCGATGGACTCCCATCGACCTACGACTAAGGGCATACGCCACAACATTGGCCTTCCGGGTGGTACAGATGTCGACATCGTAATCCTTGAGTAACTCTAACCACCGTCTCGCCGTAAGTTCGGCTCCTGGTGAAGATATCTGGAGGCTCTTGTGGTGCGTATAAATATCCACATGAACTCCGTATAAATAGTGCCTCGGATCTTGGCGTGAATCACGCGCGACTCCAAATCATGGGTGGGGTAGTTCCTCTCATGCTTCTTAAGCTGTCGGGATGCGTACGCTATAACCTTGCCCTGCTGCATCAACACACATCCTAACCCGATGTCTGACGCGTCACAATACACGACATAGCCGTCTGGACCCTCTGGAAGAGTAAGAACGGGGCGGTCGTCAGTCTCTCCTTCAAGAATCGTAACCCCGCTCAAGCATCGCCCATCAAACTTAGCGCCTTACGAGTCGGCCTAGTCAATGGTGCGAGATAGAAGCAAACTTCTCCACGAACCGAGATAGTAACTGCAAGGCCAGAAAGGTGCACTCTGCCGGAGTAGTGGGTCTAGGCCAACTCTGTCGCCTCGATCTTGGCGTATACACGAATACCATCGGCCGACAATATGCCCCGAAAAAGCCACCAAGCCAACCAAAACTCACATTTGGAAAACTTGGCGTATAAGCTGCTGGTCTGGGAACTCGGCCAAGATCCTCAAATGCTCCGCATGCTCGCGCTCTGGCGAGAATAAACCAAGATATCATCAATGAACACTATCACAAACGTGTCCAAAAATGGCTTGAACACTCGGTTCATCAAATCCATGAATACCGCCGGAGTACTGGTCAACCCGAAAGACATGACCCTGAACTCATAATGCGTCTGGGTCCGAATGCGATCCTAGGGACATCCACATCTCTGACTCGCACCTGATGATAGCCCGATCGCAGATCAATCTTGGAGAAACATCTCGCGCCTTGCAACTGGTCGAACAAATCATTAATCCTGGGAAGGGGGTATCTGTTCTTAATGGTCACCTTGTTCACCGTGCAGTAATCAACACACATGCGCAGCGTCCCGTCCTTCTTCTTCACGAACAATACCGGCGCTCCCCAGGGAGAAACACTAGGCCTTATGAAGCCTTTCTCCAGCAAATATCTCAGCTGGTCCTTCAACTCTCTCAACTCGGCAAGTGTCATTCTGTATGGCGGAATGGAAATAGGCCGAGTGTCTGGCAGCACATCGATACAAAACTCTATCTCCTCTCGGGGAGGATACCCGAGGTCATCCGAAACACATCGGGAACTCTCGACTACAGGCCCGATCAAAGTCTGCAGTAGCCTCAGTATCAAACACCCGAATGAGATGGTAGATATACCCCTTCTGCACCATCTTCCTAGCCTTGAGGTAGGAAATAAACCTACCCCTCGGTGATACAGTGTTCCCCTCCCACTCAATAATCGGCTCCCCAGGAAACTGGAACCGTACCACTCTCTCCCTGCAGTCTACATTGGCATAGCAAGAAGCTAGCCAATCCATGCCCATGATCACATCGAAATCCGACATGTCCAGCTCTATCAAGTCGGCTAGGGTCTGACGACTGCATATGGTCACTGGACAAGCCCTATATACCCGCCGAGCTACCACCGAATCGCCAACTGGCGTAGCTACCTCGAAAGGGTCTATGGACTCAGGATCTATCCCTATCCTACTAGTAATAAGGGGAGATATATAGGGGCCAGTAGAACCGGATCTATCAAGGCATACACATCACAACCGGCCCGATAAGGTACCGTGACGACGTCTGCGACGCCTCACGGTCTGCCCGGTGGACAAGGCATAAATGCGTTCGAGGACCGCTAGAATGGACCCGCACCACGACCTCTGCCGCGACTGCCGCCTCGAGTACCACGCCTCGGGCGAGTAATCGTAGGAGATGAAGAAGACCGGCGAAAGAACCTGGTGACCCTACCTGCTCTGCCGCTTGGTGGACAGGCTCTCAAAGTGACCCGCCCGCCGCAATCGTAACAAACTCTCGAGCGGTACCACAATTCCGTAATGGGATCTGCATCGGCCACACTGGGGTGGTCGATCGGCTAGCACCTCTTCTACCGGGCGTCAAGTCCGGGGCCTGTCGCCCTCGAATAACGGTGCCACGAGGGCGGTGTAGGAGTGCTCTGGTGGTGTGGTGCAAATCTAGATCGCTGCGAGGTCGCCCACCCGATAGCTACCAAAAGACCTGCCGTCTGGCCTTCTTCTCGCCGTCTGTCAACCCGTCGGCCTCTACGCTCGCCGCGTCAAGTGCATGAGCTGCGTGCGGGTAATGTCCATCTTTGGTGAAGAGCCACGCCCGCAAGACTCAGCCATATAATCATCTAGCCCGGTGACGTAGCGGTGCACCCTGTCCTCCATATCTGCTACCAACGCAGGGACATATCGAGCCAACGAATCGAACTCAACGTTGTACTCTCTAACTGTGCGTCCTCTCTGTCTCAGCAACAAAAATTTGTCGGCCCGTGCCCTCCTCATCTGCGGAGGCAAGAAGTGAGTGAGAAAAGCCTCCGAGAACTCGTCCCAAGTAGCTGGGGACGCGTGCTCTCCCCGGGATAACTCCCACGAATCAAACCAATCGACTGCGGTATCACGCAGCCTATGTGAACCGAAGATCACGGACTCGGTCTCCGAAGCCTTGATCACTCGCATGATCCTCTGTAACTGACGGATGAACTCCTGCGGATCATCCTCAGGCCTCGACCCGTAGAACTCTGGCGGGCTACAACTCAGAAAATCCCGTAGCCTCAAACTGTCTGATCTCGGGTGAACCACAGGTACTGCTGGAACTGAGCTGCGCATCCGGCCTATCCTCGTGTGCGCCACGATCCTGGCGATGGCGGGCCATCTCTCTGTAACCCATCTCATCTGCTCCAGGCTGTGGGACTGGAGGTGCAGGTACTGTGGTCTCATCAGCCACTGCTGCGGCCCTAAACCCTGCTGGGGCCGGCGGCGTCGTGGAACTCGCCGTCTCGGGTATAGACTGGGCCTGAGCCCTCGTGACTCTCGGTGTCCTACTAGCAGCTCCCTCGGCTGCCTTGCCCTTCTGGGCCCGGGTTGCCTTACGTGGAGGCATAACTGTTACAGAAAAGGAATACGTTAGAGGGGTCCAACTTATAACACAGCTCTAAGGCACGATCTCAGAGTGAGAAGAATGGAAACCAATCCTAAATATCCTATAGCCTCCTGATTATAGGTGTGGTGCACAACACACCGATAATCAAGACTCTACTAGATACGGTCTGTAGACACTTTCCGAGGATTAACTGCTCTGATACCACTTTTGTCACGACCCGTTCCGGGGCCCGTGACTGGTGCCTTACCCGGGCACCCAAGTAGTCATACATCAGAGTAATCAGCGGAATATAAAAACAAGACATGAAACAATTGTAAATGAGACACAGTTTATCTGAGAAAAGGTCGCCTTTCGGCATATATATATATATAATCAAAATCTGACAGTTACATCTCAATAGTACAATAGGACTACAGACCTCTAAGAAGATAAGCAACTATGGCGGGACAGGGCCCCGCCATACCCTGAATGTACAAAACTATCTACAACAACAGTGAGATCATACCCAAAAGTCGAGCCTCCGGAGAAGATGGAGCTCCTGACACCAAAGCAAAAGATACTAAGGATGCGGATCTAGCACCTGCTTTCCCTTACCTGCGGCATGAACGCAGCCCCCCGAAGGAGGTCAGTAAAATAGGTACCAAGTATGTGAAACTGTAAAGTACTTAAATGAAATCATATCATTTTTAAAACCAATTTTACAAATATGTAAAAAAGCCACCAAGGTAACCGCACATAGTGCCACATCACAAACAAGAGCAGTAATAGGTAAACTGTAACAGGTCTTTTCTAGGCTGCGAATTATCGAAGCAAGGCCAATCGCCCATAGTATCATTATGCATGCCTAATCTCGACTCCGCGATCCGCATAGGCCACTCACATAGCCCGCATGAGGTATTCCCGCATCGAGGGTAGCTACTCATCGGCATCGCCCCGACTCGTAGTCGCGTGGCCACATAGACCGCGTGGCCACAAGGACCGCACACACTCGAACTCGTAGCTCGCGCATAGGTCCCCGGACCGCGTAGGTATTCTCGAATCATAGTCACACAGTGCACGAGGTATACCCGCGTCGGGGCGACTTAACCCCGTATATCATGTCAAGAGGTGAGTGATGTAATACTAACATAACGGCTTACCGTTAAACAACATAAGCACAATAAGAATAATCTCTTATACAAACGTTACAAGTCGCTAACACACATAGCATCATAATATGTCTACTCCTCAAACCATCTTTTTATACTTCCAGAAATCAATACAAGTCTTTCATAAACACATAAGTAAACTGTTCCTTTTATCTTTCTTAAGTCGTTATACCTAACTTCCCATAAAGTTAGTATAACTCTTAAGCTTTTTGTTTTAAAAACAAATATTCTTCTTCTTTCAAAAATGATTTATAATTCTTTTGAAAGACTTCAAGATTTTCATTATTTAGACTCAAGTCAAAAGACGTCAAGTAAAACCATGTTCAGTTAACACACGTACGTCTACCGTACTATATATATACTTTAAAATATCATGCTTAAGAGTATAGGAAGAATCACATACCTTCTCGGCGAAATCCACCTGCCAAGTCGAATATGTCGCGCGCAGAGTATCAACCTATAATAGGCAAATACGTCTATCAACGTCTAGGCTACTCTGAAGAATGTTCTAAGCAGAGGGTTCTCTATTCTACGGAAAATCGGGCAGCACTTCCCTACCCGGTAAACTATACAAGTCTACTGTAAATACAGTCCTATGTAAGTACAGTTCAATCTTCTTTAAATCTTCTGAAGTGATTATAGTTCAATTCTCTTCTGTAATACCCTTCTATGTAATTACAGTTCAATTCTCTTCTTTAATACCCTTCTATGTAATTACAGTTCAATTCTCTTCTTTAATACCCTTCTATGTAATTACAGTTCAATTCTCTTCTTTAATATCCTTCTATGTGTTTAATACTTATTTCTATACTTCTACAGTATGTATTCTCCAATTACAATAGAAGGATAAGATATTTACCTCGATAAGCCCAATATTATCCAAGATATAAGTCGATCTTGAGCAAGGTTTAGCTCCTAATCTGTACGCTCCAATCCGCTTCAAGAAACCCTTAGAAGTTTCTACACAACTTCTACTATCTACTTCAACCAACTATGAAGTTTCTCTTAGGGTTTCGTTTAGTGACTATAGGAATACAAGGTAGTATTTCCGGACTCTACGTATAGAGGTAACTTTGGAAATACTATAAGGGATTGGCTAAGGTATTTTGGGGATAGTAACGATACTTGGAGAGTATTTCTACCAAAAGGGGGGGCTTTGCCGAGACTACTAGGAAAGGGGAAAGGGGTGTTTCGCTAGGGCTCTTCAAGAGGAAGATGGTGTTTGGACGAGAACTCTTAAGGGAGAAGGGAGATTTTGAGACTTGGAAGATAATTTGTGGATGAAGAATTTGTCACGACCCGTTCCGGGGCCCGTGACTGGTGCCTTACCGGGGCACCCAAGTAGTCATACATCAGAGTAATCAGCGGAAATATAAAGCAAGACATGAAACAGTTTATAAAATAAGACACAGTTTATGTGAGAAAACATCGCCTTTCGGCATATATATATATTAACATGGTTTAGCAGTTACATCCGACACTGTACAACATGACTACAGACCTCTAAGGAAATATACAACTATGGCGGGACAGGGCCCCGCCATACCTGGCAGACAAAACTATCTACAACAGGATATCATACCCAAATGTAGAGCCTCGGAAAAGATGGAGCTCACACCAACGTAGAGATCCTAAGAATGTGGATCTAGCACTGCTTGCCGCCTGCGGCATGAACGCGGCCCAAGGAGGTCGATACAACAGTACTAAGTATGTGAATCAGTAAAGTACTTAAATGAAATCATAACACTTTTTAAAACCGGTTTACAAATATGTATGAAGCAATCGAGAATGCGCATAGTGCCACATCACAAACAAGAGCAACAATAGGTAAATCGTAATAGGTCTTTTCTAGTGCGAATGATTCGAGCAGGCCACTCGCCCGTATTATCACTCTGCAAGCCTAATCTCGGACTCGAGTCCGCATGGCCACTCACGTGGGCGCATGAGGTATAACCGCATCGAGGGTAGCTACTCCTCGGCATCGCCCCGACTCGTTGTCCGCATGGCCACATAGACGCATGAGGCATAACCCGCATACTAACTCGGAACTCTAGTAGCTCCGCAGAGGCACCCAGGACACGCATGAGGTATTCTCTAATCATGGTCCTGCATCCGCGAGTCTACCCGCGTCGGAGGCGCTTAACCCCTGTATCATCTCAAGAGGTGAGTGATGGTACACTAACATAACAACTTATCTTTAAACAACATAAGCACAACAAGGATACTCTTATACAAACGTTACAAGATACTAACACACATAGCATCATATCATGTCTACTTATCAAACCATCTTTATTATTCTTTTCACAATTCAACATAAGTCTGTTATAAACACATAGGCAAACTTGTTTCTTTTACCAATCTTAAGTGGTTATACTTAACTTCCCATAAAGCTAGTATAACTCTTAAGCTTCTGTTTTAAAAACCAGTTAGTTCTCTTACTAAAAATGATTGAGATTCTTATGAAATGTTTTGATTTTTATTATTCGTGCTTAAGCGTGAGGCATTAGTAAGTGTTATTCAGGCTTAAGCCGTGAGGCATTGCCGTAAGTATTATTCAGGCTTAAGTCAAAGACATTGCCGTAGTTATATTTTAGTTAACACATGTACGTCTATCGTACTATATATATTGTAAAATATCATGCTTTAGGAAGAATCACATACCTTCTCAGCGAAAACCACTTGCCAAGTTGAATATGTCGCGCGCAGAGAGTCAGCCTATAATAGTCACAGACATCTATCAAAGACTACTCTGAAGGTCATTCTAAGCGGGGTTCACAATTCTATGGAAAGTTGGGCGTACTTCCCTACCGTGAGCTATATAAGTCTCATGAAAACAGTCTATGTAAGTCTGATTTGATTATTCTTCTTTTAAACCCTTCTACTGTGGTGACAGTTCAATTCTATTATGTGATATTCTTCTAAGTATTTAATACTTATTCTAATACTACAACAGTAAGTATTCTCTAATTCAAAAGAGGGTTAGGATTAGTTACCTCGGTAAGCCCAATAATATCCTAGAAAAAGTCCCGCCTGAGCAAGGTTTTGCTCTAAGTTGTATGCTCCAGAAACCTTAGAAGTTCTTCACAACTTCTACTAAGTACTAAGGTATTTGGGCTAGGTATTTTGGGCATTATAACAATACAAGAAGGCAACTTTTTCTACCAAGGGAGGGTAGGTTTTGGCTAGGCTAGGGGAGGTGTTTGGACGAAATGGCTCGAGGAGAGGAGAGGATTTTTAGACTTGGAAGATAACTTTGTGGATGAAGAACTCTTCATCTTAAGGGGGGTATTTATAGGTCAAGAAGTGGCCAACCAATGGCCAAGATTAAGACAAGTGCAAGGCAAGTGTAGGGTGAGGATTAACTATACACAAATATCCTACCAACTCCTTGACTTGTGCACAAGGCACAAAAACGTGCCATTGCATAGTCCAATTCGTCCAAATGGACGATTTGAAGTCCACCAATTGGAGGGTGCCAAGTGTCGCCTCCGTTGGTCCAAAATGTTTCGCCTCTCGAAAAATCCGCAAAATTAGAAATGGCATGGCGGAATTTACCCTACGAAAGTCGTGGAAAGCGTTTCGTCGGAAAACTATTCGTTTTGTGAGTTGTGCCCAAAAAAGCGTTTTGCCTAAACTTTAAGGCTAGACTTTTTGTGCGTATTCCCTTACGTACATACTCCGGAAAATACTGGTATAACATTCTCCTCCTTAGAAACATTCGTCCGAATGTTCCTTCCCAAGACGATTAACGATAAGATTCTTCATAACTTTAACAGTTGTAAATGCCACACACGGCCACAGAGCAACACTTAGGCAGAAACGATAACGAAAATTTACAAGTAGGAAAGTGAATTTACCTGGAGGTGTGGGGAATAGGTGAGGATACTTCCGCCTCATGTCCTCTCGGCTTCCCACGTCATCTCCTCCTCGAGCTCGTTCCGCCACAAGACTTTGGACGGAAGCACGTCCGGTCCAGACGTCTAACCCGACGATCGACTATCGCTATGGGAATCTCCTCATACGATAACCCCTCGGTCACCTGGACATCGTCAATCGGGTGTACCCTAGATGGATCCCCGATACATCTCCTCAGCATAGATACGTGAAAAATCGGATGCACTGCCTCCAGATCGGACGGCAGATCCAACTCGTAAAACCTTGCCTACCTGCGGACAATCTGAACGCCCAATGTACCTAGGGTGAGTTTCCTTCTTCCGAATCTCATCACACCCTTCATGGGTGACACCTTTAGGAAAACCCAATCATGAACCTCGAACTCAAGATGCCGACGACGATGATCTGCATACGACTTACATCGACTACGAAATGTCGATAGCGCTCTCGGATAAGCTTCACCTTATCCATCGTCATGTACCAAATCTGGTCCCACTAGCTGCACCTCGCCCACATCGAACCAACCTATAGGCGATCTGCACTTCCTCCCATACAAGGCCTCATAAGGCGCCATCTGAATACTGGAGTGGTAGCTATTATTATACGCGAACTCAACTAGAGGCAAATGATCCTCCCAACTACCACTGAAGTCAATAACACAGGCTCGCAGCATATCCTCAAGAGTCTGGATAGTGCGCTCTGCCTGTCCGTCTGTCTGTGGATGAAATGCAGTACTCAGGCTCACCTGCGTCCCTAAACCCCTCTGGAAGGACCTCCAGAAGTTAGCCGTACCGGGCTCCTGCATGCGATATGATCGAAGTAGGGACTCCATGCGATCGACGATCTCTCGGATGTAAAGTCTGGCATAATCCTCAGCCGAAAAAGTCGTCCTAACGGGAAGAAAGTGGGCTGATTTCGTCAGCCTGTCGACGATAACCCATATAGAATCATGTCTCCTCTGAGTGCGAGGTAATCCTGTGATGAAGTCCATGTTGATTACCTCCCACTTCCAGGTCGGGATCTCAATCGTCTGTAACAAACCACCAGGCCTCTGGTGCTCTACCTTCACCTGCTGACAACACGGGCATTGAGCTACGAACTCTGCAACGTCCCTCTTCAAGCCATCCCACCAATACACAGATCTAAGGTCGTGGTACATCTTGGTCGACCCCGGATGGATAGAGTAACGCGCGCTGTGTGCTTCCCCAAGAACCTGCTGCCGAAGTCCTGAAACATCTGGAACACACAATCTGCCCTCAAACCTTAGCACCCCATCAGGTGCTACCTCAAAAGGACCCTTGCCCTCACGAAGAGCTGTATCACGATATCGAATCAAAGCTGGATCCTCGAACTGTTGCCTCTTCACCTCCTCGACGATGGAAGACTCGGCAACCTCACGAACTCTAACCCCACTGCTATCAGAATCAATCAAACGGACACCAAGGCTCGCTAACCGATGCAAATCACGAACCATGTCCCTCCTCTCTAGCCACATCCGATAGGCTCCCCATCGACCTACGACTAAGAGCATCGCCACAACATTGGCCTTCCCGGGTGGTACAGATATCAACATCGTAATCCTTAAGCAACTCTAACCACCGTCTCTGCCGTAAGTTCGGCTCCTCTCTGGTGAAGATATACTGAGGCTCTTGTAGTGTAAAAATATCCACGTGAACCCCATACAAATAGTGCCTCAGATCTTCAAGGCGTGAATCACACCGCCAACTCCAAATCATGGGTGGGGTAGTTCTCTCGTGTTTCTTGGTGTCGGGATCATATGCTATAACCCCGCCATGCCGCATCAACACACATCCCAACCCGATGCCGACGACGCAATACACGACATAACCATCCGACCCTCGGAAGAGTAAGAAACGGCGGTCGTCGGTCTCTTTCAGAATCGAAACCACGCCACAAGCATCACCATCAAACTTGCGCCACGAGTCGGCCTAGTCAATGGTGCGAGAGATAGAAGCAAACTTCTCTGAACCGCGATAATATCCTGCAAGGCCCGAGCTGCGAACCTCGCCGGAGTAGTAGGTCTAGGCCAAGTCTGGCGCTCGATCTTGGGTATCAACTCGAATGCCATCACCCGACAATATGCCCAAGAAACGCCATCAAGTCAACCAAAACTCACATTTGGAAAACTTGGCGTATAATCGCTGGTCTGGAGAACTGTCGGACAGATCGCCAAATGCTCGCGTGCTCCTCGCTCGGCGAGAATAAACCAAGATATCATCAATGAACACTATCACAAGCGTGTCCAAAATGGTTTGAACACTCGGTTCATCAAATCCATGAATATGCCGAGCATTCGTCAACCCAAAGACATGACCACGAACTCATAATGCCCGTCTGGTCCGAATGCGATCCTAGGGACATCCACCTCTCGACTTCGACTGATGATAGCCCGATCGCAGATCAATCTTGGAGAAACATCTCGCACTGCAACCGGGTCGAACAAATCATCAATCACGGGAAGGGGTATGTTCTTAATGGTCACCTTGTTCACCGCTCAGTAGTCAACACACGTGCGGCGTCCGTCTTCTTTTTCACGAACAATACCGCGCCCCGAGGAGAAACACTAGGTCCGATAAAACCCTTCTCCCAAATCTCTCGGTGGTCCTTCACTCTCTCAACTCGGCGGTGCCATTACGTATGGCGGAATGGAAATAGGCCGAGTGTCCGCAACACATCTATACAAAACTCGATCTCCTCTCGTGAGGATACGGAAGGTCGTGCGGAAACACGTCTGGGAACTCGACTCTGGGGATCGAAAATCGCACTGCAGCCTCGATATCAAACACCGAACGAGATGGTAGATATACCCGCCGCACCATCTTCCTAGCCTCAGGTAGGAAATAAACTCGCCCGCCGGCGTACTGGTGCTCCCACTCAACAACCGGCTCGCCAGAAAGCGGAACCGCACTACTCTCTCTGCGGTCTACATTGCCGTAGCAAGAAGCTAGCCAAACCATCACCATAATCACGTCGAAGTCAATCATCTCCAACTATATCAAGTAGTCTAGGGTCCGACGTCTGAAAAAGGTCACAGCACAAGCTCTATATACCCACCGAGCTCCCACCCAATCACACACTGGCGTCGCTACCTCGAAAGGGTCTATGGACTTATGCTCTATCCCTATCCTACTAGCAACAAGGGGAGATATATAGGACAGAGTAGAACCCGGATCTATCAAAGCATACACATCAAACCCAGAAACTGATAAGGTACCTGTGACGACATCAGGTGAGGCCTCCTGATCCTGTCGGCTGGACAAAGCATAAATGCGGTTCTGAGGACCGCTAGAACTGGGACCCGAGCCACGACCTCTGCCGCGACCTGCTGACCCATGAGTACCCTGCCCTCCGGGGCGAGTAACTGTAGGAGATGATGAAGCGGCAAGAACTGAAGGTGAGCCCTACCACCCGCGCTGCCCCCGGTCGGACAGTCCCTCGCAAAGTGACCCTGCTGGCCACAACTGTAACAAGCTCCAAAAGTAGTACCACACTTCCCGTAATGGGATCTACCGCATCGGCCACACTGGGGGGGTGGTCCCGATCGGCCAGTACCTCTGCTACTGCGGGCGTCGAAGCCCAGGGCCACAGTGCGCCTCGAAAACTCGGGTCTTGAGGACGGTGCAGGAGTGCTCTGAGCTGGTTGTGGTGCGAATCTAGGCTTCTGAGGCCGCCCGCACGATAACCACCGAAAACCCTCCCGCCCCGGCGCCTTCTTCTGTCATGCCGACTCGTCGACCTGCGCTCGCCGCATCTAAGGCGTGAGCTGCGTGCGGGTAATGTCCATACCAGGAGAGAAACACCCGCACATGACTCGGCCATATAGTCGTCTAGCCCGGTGACATAGCGGTGCACCCTATCCTCCATATCTGCTACCAATGCTGGGACATATCGAGCCAATGAATCAAACTCGACATTGTACTCCCTGACAGTGCGTCCTCTCTGCCTCAGTAGTAAAAATCTATCAGCCCGCGCCCTCCTCATCTGTGGAGGCAAGAAGTGAGTGAGGAAAGCCTCTGAGAACTCATCCCAGTAGGCGGGGACGCGTGCTCTCCCGGATAACTCCATGAATCAAACCAATCGATCGCGGTATCACGCGGCCGATGCGAACAAAGGTCACGGACTGCCTCCAGGCCTTGATCACCCTCATGATTCTCAGTGGCGACGGATGAACTCCTGCGGATCATCCTCCGGCCTCGAACCTTAAAACTCTGTCGGGCTACATCTCTAGATATCTCGTAGTCTCAAACTATCTGCCCTCGGGTGTACCTCGGGTGCGGACCGAGCTGGGCTGGGCCCCAGGCTGCGCATCAATCTCTCTCCTCGTGTCGGGCCACAACTTTAGCCAATAGTGGGCCATCTCCTTGTACCCTAACTCCTCCGCCCGGTGTGGGATGGGAGGTGTGGGTGTGGTCTCTTTGGGCTGGCGGCGTCATAGAACTCGCCGTCTCGTATAGGCGGGCACGAGCCCTCGTGACTCTGGGTGTCTGCTAGCGCCTCCTGGCCGCCTTGCCATACGGGCCGGGTTGCCTTACGTGGAGGCATAAGCATTAGAAAGGAATACGTTAGAGGGTCCAACCTATAACATGCCTCTAAAGCACGATCTCGTAATGAGAAAATGGAAACCAATCCTAAATATCCTATAGCCTCACGATTATTGGTGTGGTGCACAACACCGATAATCAAGCACTACTAGATACGGTCTGTAGACACTTTCCGAGGATTAACTGCTCTGATACCACTTTTATCACGACCGTTCGGGGCGTGGATCGTGCTGCACGGCACCCAGTAGTCATACATCGAGTAATCACGGAAATATAAAGCAAGACATGAAACAGTTTATAAAATAAGACACAGTTTATGTGAGAAAACATCGCCTTTCGGCATATATATATATAAACATGGTTTAGCAGTTACATCCGACACTGTACAACATGACTACAGACCTCTAAGGAAATATACAACTATGGCGGACGGGCCCGCCATACCGATCTGCACAAAACTATCTACAACAGGAGATCATACCCAAAGTAGAGCCTCGGAAAAGATGGAGCTCCGACACCAACGTAGAGATCCTAAGAATGTGGATCTAGCACTGCTTGCCACCTGCGGCATGAACGCAGCCCAGGAGGTCGAGACAATGTACTAAGTATGTGAAATCAAAGTACTTAAATGAAATCATAACACTTTTTAAAACCGGTTTACAAATATGTATGTAATCAAGGGAACCGCAAATAGTGCCACATCACAAACAAGAGCAACAATAGGTAAACTGTAATAGGTCTTTTCTAGGCTGCGAATGATTCGAAGCAGGGCCACTCGCCCGTATTATCACTCTGCCAGCCTAATCCTCGACTCCGAGTCCGCATGGGCCACTCACGTGGGCGCGTGAGGTATAACCCGCATCGAGGGTAGCTACTCCTCGGCATCGCCCCGACTCGTTGTCCGCATGGCCACATAGACCGCATGAGGCATAACCCGCATACTAACTCGGAACTCTCGTAGCTCGCGCAGGCCCCTGGACCGCGTAGGTATTCTCGAATCACGGTCCTGCATCGCTGAGTCTACCCGCGTCGGAGGCGACTTAACCCTGTATCATCTCAAGAGGTGAGTGATGGTACACTAACATAACAACTTATCTTTAAACAACATAAGCACAACAAGGATACTCTCTTATACAAACGTTACAAGATACTAACACACATAGCATCATATCATGTCTACTTATCAAACCATCTTTATTATTCTTTTCACAATTCAACATAAGTCTGTTATAAACACATAGGCAAACTTGTTTCTTTTATCAATCTTAAGTGGTTATACTTAACTTCCCATAAAGCTAGTATAACTCTTAAGCTTCTGTTTTAAAAACCAGTTAGTTCTCTTCTGTTAAAAATGATTCAGTATTCTTATGAAATGTTTTCAGATTTTTTATTATTCAGGCTTAAGCCGTGAGGCATTGCCGTAAGTGTTATTCAGGCTTAAGCCGTGAGGCATTGCCGTAAGTATTATTCAGGCTTAAGTCAAAGACATTGCCGTAGTTATATTTTAGTTAACACATGTACGTCTACCGTACTATATATATTGTAAAATATCATGCTTTAGGAAGAATCACATACCTTCTCAGCGAAAACCACTTGCCAAGTTGAATATGTCGCGCGCAGAGAGTCAGCCTATAATAGTCACAGACATCTATCAAAGACTACTCTGAAGGTCATTCTAAACAGGGGGTTCACAATTCTATGGAAAGTTGGGCAGTACTTCCCTACCCGGTGAGCTATATAAGTTCATGTGAAAACAAATCCTATGTAAATCTGATTTGATTATTCTTCTTTTAAACCCTTCTACTGTGGTGACAGTTCAATTCTATTCTGTGATATTCTTCTAAGTATTTAATACTTATTCTAATACTACAACAGTAAGTATTCTCTAATTCAAAAGAGGGTTAGGATTAGTTACCTCGGTAAGCCCAATAATATCCTAGAAAAGTCGCGCCTGAGCAGGTTTTGCTCTAAGTTGTATGCTCCACGGAAACCTTAGAAGTTCTTCACAACTTCTACTAAGTACTAAGGTATTTGGGCTAGGGTATTTTGGGCATTATAACAATACAAGAAGGCAACTTTTTCTACCAAGGGAGGGGGGTAGGTTTTGGCTAGGCTAGGGGGGGAGGAAGCCTCGCCAACTACTCAGGGGAGGTGTTGGGACGAAATGGCTCAAGGGAGAGGAGAGGATTTTTAGACTTGGAAGATAACTTTGTGGATGAAGAACTCTTCATCTTAAGGGGGGTATTTATAGGTCAAGAAGTGGCCAACCAATGGCCAAGATTAAGACAAGTGCAAGGCAAGTGTAGGGTGAGGATTAACTAAACACAAATATCCTACCAACTCGACTTGTGCACAAGGCACAAAAAGCGTGCCATTGCTAGTCCAATTCGTCCAAATGGGCGATTTGAAGTCCACCAATGGAGGGTGACACGTGTCGCCCTCCGTTGGTCCAAAATGTTTCGTCTCTCGGAAAAATCCGCAAAAATTAGAAATGGCATAGCCGGAATTTACCCTACGAAAGCTGTGGAAACGTTTCGTCGGAAAACTATTCGTTTTGTGAGTTGTGCCCAAAAAAACGTTTTGCCTAAACTTTAAGGCTAGACTTTTTTGTACGTATTCCCTTACGTACATACTCTGGAAAATACGGGGTATAACATAATTCATCAACTAAGGGGGGGGGGGAGGGGGGTATTTATAGGACCACCAATGGTCAAGATGAAGGCAAGTGGAGGGCAAGTGGAGGGTGTGGATTCACCCATGTGTCCTTATCCATCTACTACACAAAAATATCCTACCTAACCTTGACTAAAGCAAGTCCACAAAAACGTGCAACCTTGCCCATGTTGCCGTCCACTTGAGGGTGACAAGTGTCACCCTCTCGTTGGTCCAAAATATTTCATCTCTCTTCAAAATCCGCAAAAATTATAAATGACATAGCCGTAATTTTCCCTTCGCAAGTTTTGTAAAACGTTTCGTCGGAAAACGATTCTTTTCGTGGGTTGTGCATAAATTTTCGTCCCTTAAGTCTAACTAAGGCTAAACTTTTGTACGTACGCCCTTACGTACATACTCTGGAAATACGGGGTATAACATGTTAGGACGAAGAATCATTCGAGGCCTATTTAAGGCTCTCAAGTTGTAATGTTGAGGGCATTCGGAAATATCCCCCTCTCTCTATATATCTCCTTGCCTGATCTTATGTATCCTGTATGCTTTCCAGTTTGAATAAAATTTGTAAGTTTTATTAATACTTTGTTTTCTCTCTTTATTTTACTATTTTAAATTGATAATCTTATTCCGCATTTATGGTATCAGAGCCATGTTGTTAAAAATCATGAGTAGCTAAACTCATTCTACTGTCCTTAGAGCAATATTGTTCTTAAGTTAATAGGAATTCCGTTACTCTGTTCCGGTTCCCTTAGTTACTTCGTTGTTATCCTGTCCGTGATATCTCCGCTTAATCTACAGTAATAGGCAGGTGCATCCTGGACCGTTGGATTAGCACGATAGGTCGGAAGGACCAGTGCCGGACCCGGTGGAAGCAGCCGATGTACTATAGGATAAGAAGACAGATAGCCAGCATAGGATACCCACTTTAGTAATTAAAGGAATAGGAACAGATACTACAGGACCCTAATAACCGACTGAATAATAGCTCTTAAAGGATAGTAGCCTCCACGCATATTTACAACCCACCTTGTTAAAACATATTACTCCTTTAATGAAGACTCGTCCAGCTTTTGATTATATAAGAGAACATAATTCTTTTATACTAGAATGTGTAATAGAAAGTAATAGTTGCAATAAAATATTAAAGTCAAATCTTAAAGAGTTAGAATACTATACAACTGCGAGACCTGCAGAAGGTTTTGATAATTATTGCCAAACAATAATCAGATAAGTAATCATTAATAAAATGACTGAACTCTATGAAGAGTGTTAGATTAAGAAGACAGGTTCGTTACCTAGCAACAAGACAATCTATCTCTCAATTCTTAGTTGAGCTCCACACAGTTCATTACTAATGATGAATGAAATCAACAGTGAAAACTTAGCAACTACAAAGATTGCTAAAGTTGAAAAAGATTTACAGAACTGGAATATTCCAAAAGAATCTTTCAGATCTGTTTATGAAACAGGAAAGTTTGATTTTATAAAAAATTATAATATCAAAACTTGTGAGTCCACAGTAGCTATCAATAACTCAAAAGAGATTATTAAGCTATTATCTACTGAAGATATAAACAGATATAAAAAGGATTTTAATTTCCTACACATAGGATTAGTACAAATTGCTGTCAAGCCTTTGTATCGTTTGAGTCTAGATACCCCCATTTGTCTCTTACTAAGAGACGCCAGACTATTAAACTTTGACGATTCCTTACTTGGAGTCTTACAAAGTAATCTAGCCAGGGGACCAGTTTATTTTAACTGTTACCCGAAATTTTTCAGTGGATATTAATGATCAAAATGTTATGGATACCCTAACGTTAAACATTAAAACCAAAAATATGAATAGTAAGGTGAATACAAGAGAAATTGCTATAATATACAGAATCTATTACATGCTAATGAAAACAACCCTAGCTCCAAAAGCTAAATTAGTTAGTAGTAAAGGTGCTACCATGCTTATGGAAGCAAACCAGGAACATAGAAATTTTTTTGTTCCTAGAATGTTAAAATGGAATGAAATTTTAACAAAAGTTGAGTGGCACTTTGGTGCCATCAACCAACCAAAGATAGAACCAGAGAGTTCTAATATTGAACAAATAATTCAGCATTTAGATGGTTCAATTGATTTAAAAATTTTGAAATCTAAATCCACAGGAAGATACTCCTTCGCAGCATCTTCTTCTAAAACCCGGGAGGAGGAAGTATGTTCCGATAACTCTGACGAAACTATACTAGAACGAAAAGTTCAAGGAATAAACTATTCGTCAGCAGTACCCAAAGTCTACTATCGACCCATCGATAGGAAGGCCGGAAGTCCCACCAGAAGCGAAATGCATGGTGAGGATAGCCTGGGTACTATTAAACAGGACATAGGTTTTAAAATCGATTTTAAAACCCTTAACAAATTATGGGTTAACCCAGAAAATGTCATTAAAAGAAAATGGTATGTAAGTACTTTTTCACTCAATGAAAGGAAGGTGTTTAGAGAACAATGGATCAGTGACATGAATAGAATTAATGCAAATATAGAATTCTTTAGGTGGTTTCAAATCACAGATTAACTCAACAATAACAGAGAGTCCCTGAGCACCATTGTAAAGAAATGGTTCACAGGAGATAAACTGTTGAATCAAGATGCACCCATTAGAACAAATAAAGATCCCTGTCGATGGTGAGATCTTGACTGCCACTCCTTTTAAAAGAGACATAAAGGATCCAAAAGAAATCCCGCATGTTGACGACATTAACAAAATTCTCCAACAGAACAACTACACAAATCAGTTGTTACATGTTGTCTCTAACCAAATTGCAGAAGCAAGTAATGCCTCAGCTTTTAGAAGCAAGCCTATCAGGTCGGAAGAAAAAACACTATCCGAACCCCTCTTTAAAATCCCACAGTTTTCGGCGAGTAGCCATCCAAAATTTGGAAAAGAAATTGAAGACAACCTGTTAGACAGAATTAGTAATAAATTTAAATAGCTGAAAGTTTCTGAAGGATCCACCTCGAAAAAACCTGACAGCTCAGTCAAAGTACTAAGCGAAGGTTCTAGTTAAAAAAGTAAAGTAAAGACAAAAAACGTTTAATAAAAGTTACAAATTTTATTCAAACTGGAAAGCATACAGGATACATACGATCAGGCAAGGAGATATAGAGAGAGAGAGGGATATTTCCGAATGCCTTCAACATTACAACTTGAGAGCCTTAAATAGGCCTCGAATGATTCTTCGTCCTAACAGGTGGACGACTAAAATTAAAACATGTGGAAGGCTGAGATTCCTCGCCTTTAGCTTTTCCCAAAGGGCGTCTTCTGCTTTTTTGAAATGGCAAAACGTCCTAGTCTTCTTTATGTCATTTTATGCTTTATGTCCTCTGCTTTTTTGAAGAGGCAAGTGTCACTATCTGCTTTACTTTAGGAGATATGCATCTGCGTAGGCTTGTGCGATTCCACGTGGGATAAGCATGTCACCGTTGTCTGTTTCACTGTGGTTAGATGCCACGTCTTCATCATCTTCTAATTTTGCTAAAGCCTCTAGGAGCTTTCGCCGGGTTTCTGCCTTCGAATCGGAGGTTTCTTCTGAGGAAGATTACCCCTTTTTCTTCAATTTATCCTCTTTTACTTTAGGACTCCATCCTTTAATTTTGACGGTCTTGCTTAAATATTTAATTTTGTTGGTCTCTTGGATATCGAACGTCCAGTTTATGATATAAGAGATTCGTTTACTAATAAAGAATTTACACAATTTAATGTGTTCTGGTAGTGTAGAAATCTGTTGTTCCTGGATGAAAGTAACATACTGATTTTGGAAGCTCGGGGCAACCACCTGCAAATTACCACCAAATATGTTCCACCATTCGTAGAACCATCTGGGGATGACTTTATCTTTCATGCTCTCGGCATATTTTATGAACCATGTATGGGTATTCGAACGCACATATAGGAAGTTAAACCATTCGTCTTTATAATCATACCAGTTATAAGTTTGAGGTCTATGGGTCTCTAATAATGGTATTGGTGTTTGTAGGTGATCCATATACCAATTAAAAGGACTTAAAATCTTCTTAACCGTAAACTTAGAATATTCAATTCCTCTTGTTTTATCAAAGTATTTGTGCTCTATTTCATAGATGCGTATCCACTAAAATGAATTCATAATACCTTCTTGTTTTTACTGGATCCTGGTTATCTACATATTGGTGGTCCGTGTAACAAGGTTTCAGGAGGTCCTGTACCCTGAAATTTTAATACTGTTTATCCAATGCCATTATTGGAAAAACCTGTGCTGGAATGAATTCCCATTTTGGAATAGGAATAGGAGGCTCCTTCTTTAGTGGAGTTGCTGGTTTTACTGCTTCTGAATATGATTCTGGAGGAATCATTCTGTAATTACTTTTGCTCTGGGCTTTTGATGGCGTATCCTTGAAAGGTTGTGCCTGTTTTTTCTGGGTTGGTTCCTTTGGGAGAACCGGTATTATTGGGAGGTTTCCAAGAACTGTGAACATATTTTGCCCACTTGGTTTATGTAAAGTATTTTTTGAACTTTCTGGTTTAAAGGGCTGTTTCAACTTTTCTTCTGGTTTATTCTGGAATGGAGGTCTCATCGGGCGTAAGCCCGGGAAGCCTGGCCTCATTGTTTCCCTGTAAAAATTCTCTAGTCAGAAATTATGGTAGAGAGTTTTCTTCACCTTTTATAAAATCAATTTTAAAATCGAAGCTTGATAACAAAGCTTGCCATCTGGCAAAAATCTGTTTTGACACTAAATTTTTAACATCCTTTTGTAAAATGTCTTTGGCTGCTTTGCAGTCGACTCTTAACAAAAATTCTTTGTTGACTAAATCGTCTTGGAATTTTGTGATACATAGCACTATAGATAAAATCTCTTTTTTCACTGTGCTATAATTCTTTTGTGCCTGGTTCCAATTTCCAAAAGTGAATCTTACTAATTGTTCGGCAGATTCAATAGAAATTTTTTGCTTAAGAATGCCACCATAACCTATGTCGGAAGCATCAGTTTCAACTACCATAAAGGCATTTGGGTTAGGGATACCTAGACATGGGAGTTTCTGGACTATTTCTTTTATCTGTCTCACAGCTCTAGTCTGTTCAATTGACCAAAGGATTGGGTTCTTTTTTAGCCTTTTATACAGGGGCTCACATATTTGTCTAATTTTTGGAATAAAATCTGCAACGTAGTTAAGACTCCCTAAGAATCTTTGTAGTTGTGTTTTATCTAAAATTTCATCAGGGAACTTGGTAGAGAACTCTATGGCTCTACAAATTGGTTTATAGGTTCCTTGATAAAGGTCGTGGCCTAAGAACCTGATAGCTGTCTGAAAAAGCTTTATTTTTTTGGCACTTACCGCTAAACAATTATATTTTGTGGTCTGGACAAAAGTGTTTAGATGTTTATAATGCTGGTCTATGTTATCCGAGAATATAAGAACATCGTCTATATAGACAATCATAAATTGACTATAAGGGTTGAATATATTATTCATGATGTTCTGGAATTCGGAAGGGGCATTTTTGAGCCCAAAAGGCATTACATTTCATTCATACTGTCCGAAGGGGACATTGAAGACAGTCTTATACTTATCTTTTTCATCGACTTGGATTTGCCAGAATCCTGACTTCATGTCGAACTTACTGTAAATATTAGCATTATAAGTTCTTTTAAGTAAGTCCCTTTTGTTAGGGATTGGATATCTGATCCATTTTAACGCTTGGTTAAGAGGCCTGTAATTTATTACGAGCCTTGGGGCTCCTCTTTCTTTTTCAGCATTCTTGTTGACGTAGAAGGCTGAGCAACTCCATTGTGACTTAGAAGGCCTAATGATCCCTTTTTTGAGTAGGTCATTGACTTCATTTTTACAATGTTCCATGAGCTCGTGGCTCATCTGAATAGGTCTGGCCTTAGTGGGTATGTTTTCCTCACTAAAGTCATCTGTATAGGGTAGATTTACCGTATGCTTCTTTCTTTCCCAAAAAGCATTTGGTAGTTCTGAACAAATTTCTTTTTCCATAGAATCCTGTAAAAAAATTACTTTGTTAATTACCTCCGGGGTTTTTAAAGTGGATTCTATCCTTTTTATTTTAATATCGTCTTTTAGGTAGTTAACATGATTGGTTAATAACTGGATTCTAAAGACCTTTTTTGCTTAACATGATCGCTATGGTTAGCAGATAAGGGGTTTAAATATGGGAATAAAAGATCTTTTCCCATTGAGATTGTATAAATACCGTCTAGTTTTGCGGTATAAGGTTTTATCTGCCTTAGGAATGGGATTCCTAATATGATTTCTTCAGTTATGTTTCTTGTAATGATGAAATCATTGGTGAAGCAAACACCATTATTACAAACATGAGCTTTTGAAAGCTTGTAATTAATTTTTATGCTATCTCATGTAGACGAGTATAATTTATGAGTACTTTTGTTCAGGTATTTACTAGGAATTAATCCTTCGCAGATACAATTTATGTCTGCTCCTGAATCTAGCAACGCAATTTTCTCTAAAATAAAATCTTTGTTTATTATTATTTTAATAGGGACATGGTAGCTTAATGCTTTGGCCGTGGAGATTAATTTTAAACCTGAATCAGAGTTATTCTCTGTTTCTTCTCCTTCCTCAGGATCACTTATATTGATTCCTTTAGAAGTAGATAGTGCCAAAGGGTCTTCTACAAGATCCAAATCTTTTAATAAACTGCTTGCAAATGCCTCAGTTTCTAAGGAACTAAGCCTTTCCTTTATATGGAGAATTTCTTCTTTAAGAAGTGAAACTTCTCCTAGTAAATCTTGCACCGAAGTATCTGATTTAGTTTCTTTAAACTTATTAAAAACTCTTTTCATATCAAAAGGTTCAATTATCCTTTTATCTTTAATCTGATTAACTACAAGTTTTTTAAGTTCTGTTAAGTATTTTCTTTTAACATTATCGTCATCGATGTGATCGATCATATCAAAGAAAACTCTTGGCTGCTACTCGAGATAACACCAATTGTTTGTTTTGTACAGGTGCAGATTTTCCCAGTACATTCACAGTCGAAGCTGGAAGTGGAACTATCTGAACTGTATTCTAGATCTAAAGAACCTTCGTCACTGTAATAATCATCTGAATTTTCTTCAGAGCTATCGCTGGACTGTTCTTCATCTAAGATTGTATAAAGTTTTTCTTTCATTTCAGAATCGATTGCTAATAAATTAATCTTATCCTTCTTTTTATTGGGTTCTTTGCAATTATTAGCCATGTGGCCTGCTTTTCCACAATTCCAACATTTACCCTTCTTTCTGGTATTTTTGTTGGTATTCCTTTTCTTATACCCCTTTTTTGGAGTATATTTCTTTTTATAAGCTTTGGGGCGGGATATGTTATGTTTCTTCTTCATCCTTTTGATGCTCTTTGAAGGAGCAGAGACTTTAACATATCCGAAGTCTTCGCAGAAACTTCCTAATTCTCCTTTGGTAGATTTTTGTATTTGATTATTGAGTTTTATCGTATTACATAGTTCTAGGCCTGTTAAATTAATAAAGCTGACTAGGTCTCCGTATGTCATAAGACTATAGGGAGTGTCGCCATTGTAATTTCTTCTAATGTTGGTCCTTACCTTTTCTTCAAAAAGTTTAGGCAGTCCTGTGATAAATCTTTCTTTTCAATAATCATGATTACAGTCATTCCTTAGCATGACTTTGTTAAGGAATATATCTTTATACCATTTAAAGTCATGTAACTTTGGACAGGTTAAATTATTAAGTACTTCCAAACTTCTATCTTGGAATAGCTTCGGCTCTCCAATGAAGTGTTTACCTATACAATACAACAAGGCTGCCGTAGCATCCCCTTGGATTTCATTACTATAGTTGTTATCGATGGTTCTTATTTGGACGGTGGTGGTCGCATTCATGATGCTGACCCTTACGGCTTCAACTAGGTAGTTGTCCCACCAATTTTTTAACATTCCAGTGAAGCCTGAAACTAGGATTGCAGCTAGTTGGGCATCATCTGTATGCGTTTTTATTTTATAACTGGTAACGCAAATTCCCATTTCATGGAGCACCTTGATAACTTGTCCTTCTGACATGCCATCTATGTTCCATTCATGGATTTCATCTCGAATATGTAGTGGAAACGAGTACGTTCTTGAATAACATATCCGGAAACGTAGGACCTCTGTAAAAATTCTTACCTTCATTCGGAGAATTTTAATATCTTATTTTCATCTTGTTTACTTTTTTAACTAGAACCTTCGCTTAGTACTTTGGTAGTGTCGAGTTTTTTCGAGGTGGATCCTTCAGAAACTTTCAGCTCTTTAAATTTATTACTAATTCTGTCTAACAGGTTGTCTTCAATTTCTTTTCCAAATTTTGGATGGCTACTCGCCGAAAACTGTGGGATTTTAAAGAGGGGTTCGGATAGTGTTTTTTCTTCCGACCTGATAGGCTTGCTTCTAAAAGCTGAGGCATTACTTGCTTCTGCAATTTGGTTAGAGACAACATGTAACAACTGATTTGTGTAGTTGTTCTGTTGGAGAATTTTGTTAATGTCCTCAACATGCGGGATTCCTTTTGGATCCTTTATGTCTCTTTTAAAAGGAGTGGCAGTCAAGATCTCACCATCGACAGGGATCTTTATTTGTTCTAATGGGGGTGTTACTGATTCAACAGTTTATCTCCTGTGAACCATTTCTTTACAATGGTGCTCAGGGACTCTCTGTTATTGTTGAGTTTATCTGTGATTTGAAACCACCTAAAGAATTCTATATTTGCATTAATTCTATTCATGTCACTGATCCATTGTTCTCTAAACACCTTCCTTTCATTGAGTGAAAAAGTACTTACATACCATTTTCTTTTAATGGCATTTTCTGGGTTAACCCATAATTTGTTAAGGGTTTTAAAATCGATTTTAAAACCTATGTCCTGTTTAATAGTACCCAGGTTATCCTCACCATGCATTTCGCTTCTGGTGGGACTTCCGGCCTTCCTATTGATGGGTCGATAGTAGACTTTAGGTACTGCTGACGAATAGTCTATTCCTTGAACTTTTCGTTCTAGTATAGTTTCGTCAGAGTTATCGGAACATACTTCCTCCTCCCGGGTTTTAGAAGAAGATGCTGCGAAGGAGTATCTTCCTGTGGATTTAGATTTCAAAATTTTTAAATCAATTGAACTATCTAAATGCTGAATTATTTGTTCAATATTAGAACTCTCTGGTTCTATCTTTGGTTGGGTGATGGCATCAAGTGTCATTCATCTTTTGTTAAAATTTCATTCCATTTTAACATTCTAGGAACAAAAGTATTGCTAAGTTCCTGGTTTGCTTCCATAAGAATGGTAGCACCTTTACTACTAACTAATTTAGCTTTTGGAGCTAAGGTTGTTTTCATTAGCCTGTAATAGACCCTGTATATTATAGCAATTTCTTTTGTGTTTATTTTACTATTCATATTTTTGGTTTTAATGTTTAACGTTAGGGTATCCATAACGTTTTGATCATTAATATCCACTGAAAAATTTGGGTAACAGTTAAAATAAACTGGTCCCCTGGCTAAGTTACTTTGTAAGACTCCCAGTAAGGAATCGTCAAAGTTTAAAAGCCTGGCATCTCTTAGTAAGAGACAGATGGGGGTATCTAAACCCAAGTGATACAAAGGTTTAACCGCAATTTGTACCAGTCCTATATGTAGGAAGTTAAACTCTTTTTTATATCTGTTTATGTCTTCGGTAGATAATAGCTTAATAATTTCTTTCGAGTTATTAATAGCTATAGTGGACTCACAGGTTTTTATATTATAGTTTTTAATAAAATCAAACTTTCCTGTTTCATAAACAGACTTGAAAGATTCTTTTGGAATATTCCAGTTCTGTAGATCTTTTTCAACTTTAGCAATTTTTGAAGTTGCTAAGTTTTCACTGTTGATTTCGTTCATTTTAATAATGAGCAGTGTGAAGTTCAACCAAGAATCGAGAGATATTTTCTCTCGTTGCTAGATAACGAACCTGTCTTTTTGTTCTATCATTCTCTTCGTAGAGTTCAACCATTTTATTAATGATTACTTGTCTGATTATAACTTGGGTGTAATTATCTAATCCTTCTGCAGGTTTTGCAGTTTTATAATACTCTAATTCTTTAAGATTTGTTTTTATTCTTCTGTTGCAGTAATTACTTTCTATTATACAGTCTAATCTAGATGAGTTATATCTTCTTATATAATCAAAAGCTGGACGCATATTCATTATAGAGTTATTATGTCTAAACAAGGAAGGTAATAACTTTATACAGAGCCAGAAGTAAACAAGAAGGATAAGATTAATTTATTAGCAATCGATTCTGAAATGAAAGAAAAACTTAATACAATCTTAGATGAAGAACAGTCCAGCGATAGCTCTGAAGAAAATTCAAATGATTATTACAGTGACGAAGGTTCTTTAGATCTAGAATACATTTAGATAGTTCCAGTTCCAGCTTCGATTGTGAATGTACTGGAAAAATTTGTACCTGTACAAAACAAACAATTGGTGTTATCTCGAGTAGCAGCCAAGAGTTTTTCTTTGATATGATCGATCACATCGATGACGATAATGTTAAAAGAAAATACTTAACAGAACTTAAATATCGTGTAGTTAATCAGAAAAAAGATAAAAGGATAATTGAACCTTTTGATATGAAAAGAGTTTTTAATAAGTTTAAAGAAACTAAATCAGATACTTCGGTGCAAGATTTACTAGGAGAAGTTTCACTTCTTAAAGAAGAAATTCTCCATATAAAGGAAAGGCTTAGTTCCTTAGAAACAGAGGCATTTGCAAGCAGTTTATTAAAAGATTTGGATCTTGTAGAAGACCCTTTGGCACCATCTACTTCTAAAGGAATCAATATAAGTGATCCTGAGGAAGGAGAAAGCAGAAGAATAACTCGATTCGGGTTTAAAATTAATCTCGGGGCAAGCATTAAGCTACCATGTCCCTATTAAAATAATAATAAACAAAGATTTTATTTTAGAGAAAATTGTGTTGCTAGATTCAGGAGCAGACCAAAATTGTATCTGCGAAGGATTAATTCCTACTAAATACCTGAACAAAAGTACTCATAAATTATACTCGGCTACAGGAGATAGCATAAAAATTAATTACAAGCTTTCAAAAGCTCATGTTTGTAATAATGGTGTTTTCTTCACCAATGATTTCATCATTACAAGAAACATAACTGAAGAAATCATATTAGGTATCTCATTCCTAACGCAGATAAAACCTTATACCGCAAAACTAGACGGTATTTATACAACCTCAATGGGAAAAGATCTTATATTCCCATATTTAAACCCCTTATCTGCTGACCATAGCGATCATGTTAAGCAAAAAATTGTCTTTAGAATCCAGTTATTAACCAATCAGGTTAACTACCTAAAAGACGATATTAAAATAAAAAGGATAGAATCCACTTTAAAAACCCCGGATGTAATTAACAAAGTAAATTTTTTACAGGATTCTATGGAAAAAGAAATTTGCTCAGAACTACCAAATGCTTTTTGGGAAAGAAAGAAGCATACGGTAAATCTACCCTATACAGCTGACTTTAGTGAGGAAAACATACCCACTAAGGCCAGACCTATTCAGATGAGCCACGAGCTCATGGAACATTGTAAAAATGAAGGCAATGACCTACTCAAAAAAGGGATCATTAGGCCTTCTAAGTCACAATGGAGTTGCTCAGCCTTCTACGTCAACAAGAATGCTGAAAAAGAAAGAGGAGCCCCAAGGCTCGTAATAAATTACAGGCCTCTTAACCAAGCGTTAAAATGGATCAGATATCCAATCCCTAACAAAAGGGACTTACTAAAAAGAACTTATAATGCTAATATTTACAGTAAGTCGACATGAAGTCAGGATTCTGGCAAATCCAAGTCGATGAAAAAGATAAGTATAAGACTGCCTTCAATGTCCCCTTCGGACAGTATGAATGGAATGTAATGCCTTTTGGGCTCAAAAATGCCCCTTCCGAATTCCAGAACATCATGAATAATATATTCAACCCTTATAGTCAATTTATGATTGTCTATATAGACGATGTTCTTATATTCTCGGATAAACATAGACCAGCATTATAAACATCTAAACACTTTTGTCCAGACCACAAAATATAATGGTTTAGCGATAAGTGCCAAAAAAATAAAGCTTTTTCAGACAGCTATCAGGTTCTTAGGCCACGACCTTTATCAAGGAACCTATAAACCAATTTGCAGAGCCATAGAGTTCTCTACCAAGTTCCCCGATGAAATTTTAGATAAAACACAGCTACAAAGATTCTTAGGGAGTCTTAACTACGTTGCAGATTTTATTCCAAAAATTAGACAAATATGTGAGCCCCTGTATAAAAGGATAAAAAAGAACCCAGTCTTTTGGTCAATTGAAGAGACTAGAGCTGTGAGACAGATAAAAGAAATAGTCCAGAAACTCTCATGTCTAGGTATCCCAAACCCAGATGCCTTTATGGTAGTTGAAACTGATGCTTCCGACATAGGTTATGGTGGCATTCTTAAGCAAAGAATTTCTCTTGAATCTGCCGAACAATTAGTAAGATTCACTTTTGGAAATTGGAACCAGGCACAAAAGAATTATAGCACAGTGAAAAAAGAGATTTTATCTATAGTGCTATGTATCACAAAATTCCAAGACGATTTAGTCAACAAAGAATTTTTGTTAAGAGTCGACTGCAAAGCAGCCAAAGACATTTTACAAAAGGATGTTAAAAATTTAGTGTCAAAACAGATTTTTTCCAGATGGCAAGCTTTGTTATCAAGCTTCGATTTTAAAATTGATTTTATAAAAGGTGAAGAAAACTCTCTACCAGACTTTCTGACTAGAGAATTTTTACAGGGAAACAATGAGGCCAGGCTTCCCGGGCTTACGCCCGATGAGACCTCCATTCCAGAATAAACCAGAAGAAAAGTTGAAACAGCCCTTTAAACCAGAAAGTTCAAAAAATACTTTACATAAACCAAGTGGGCAAAATATGTTCACAGTTCTTGGAAACCTCCCAATAATACCGGTTCTCCCAAAGGAACCAACCCAGAAAAAACAGGCACAACCTTTCAAGGCTACGCCATCAGAAGCCCAGAGCAAAAGTAATTACAGAATGATTCCTCCAGAATCATATTCAGAAGCAGTAAAACCAGCAACTCCACTAAAGAAGGAGCCTCCTATTCCTATTCCAAAATGGGAATTCATTCCAGCACAGGTTTTGCCAATAATGGCATTGGATAAACAGTATGAAAATTTCAGGGTACAGGACCTCCTGAAACCTTGTTACACGGACCACCAGTATGTAGATAACCAGGATCCAGTAAAAACAAGAAGGTATTATGAATTCATTTTAGTGGATACAGACTCCATTGAAATAGAGCACAAATACTTTGATAAAACAGGAGGAATTGAATATTCCAAGTTTACGGTTAAGAAGATTTTAAGTCCTTTTAATTGGTATATGGATCACCTACAAACACCAATACCATTATCAGAGACCCATATACCTCAAACTTATAACTGGTATGATTATAAAGACGCATGGTTTAACTTCCTATATGTGCGTCCGAAAACCCATACATGGTTCATAAAATATGCCGAGAGCATGAAAGATAAAGTCATCCCCAGATGGTTCTACGAATGGTGGAACATATTTGGTGGTAATTTGCAGGTGGTTGCCCCGAGCTTCCAAAATCAGTATGTTACTTTCATCCAGGAACAACAGATTTCTACACTACCAGAACACATTAAATTGTGTAAATTCTTTATTAGTAAACGAATCTCTAATATCATAAATTGGACGTTCGATATCCAAGAGACCAACAGAATTAAATATTTAAGCAAGACCATCAAAATTAAAGGATGGAGTCCTAAAGTAAAAGAGGATAAATTGTAGAAAAATGGGTCAACTTCCTCAGAAGAAACCTCCGATTCGAAGGCAGAAACCCGGCGAAAGCTCCTAGAGGCTTTAGCAAAATTAGAAGATGATGAAGACGTGGCATCTAACCACAGTGAAACAGACAACGGTGACATGTTTATCCCACATGGAATCGCACAAGCCTACGCGGATGCGTATCTCCTAAAGTAAAGCAGATAGTGACACTTGCCTCTTCAAAAAAGCAGAGGACATAAAGCAGAAAATGACATATAGAATACAAGGACGTTTTGCCCTTTCAAAAAAGCAGAAGACGCCCTTTGGGAAAAGCTAAAGGCGAGGAATCTCAGCCTTCCACATGTTTTAATTTTAGCCGTCCACCTGTTAGGACGAAGAATCATTCGAGGCCTATTTAAGGCTCTCAAGTTGTAATGTTGAGGGCATTCGGAAATATCCCTCTCTCTCTCTATATCTCCTTGCCTGATCTTATGTATCCTGTATGCTTTCCAGTTTGAATAAAATTTGTAAGTTTTATTAAACATTTTTTGTCTTTACTTTACTTTTTTAAATTGATAATCTTATTCCGCATTTATGGTATCAGAGGAGGAAGTGTGTTCCATGAGCTCGTGGCTCATCTGAATAGGTCTGGCCTTAGTGGGTATGTTTTCCTCACCAAAGTCATCTGTATAGGGTAGATTTACCGTATGCTTCTTTCTTTCCCAAAAGCATTTGGTAGTTCTGAGCAAATTTCTTTTTCCATAGAATCCTGTAAAAATTTTACTTTGTTAATTACATCCGGGGTTTTTAAAGTGGATTCTATCCTTTTTATTTTAATATCGTCTTTTAGGTAGTTAACCTGATTGGTTAATAACTGGATTCTAAAGACAATTTTTTGCTTAACATGATCGCTATGGTCAGCAGATAAGGGGTTTACATATGGGAATATAAGATCTTTTCCCATTGAGGTTGTATAAATACCGTCTAGTTTTGCGGTATAAGGTTTTATCTGCGTTAGGAATGAGATACCTAATATGATTTCTTCAGTTATGTTTCTTGTAATGATGAAATCATTGGTGAAGCAAACACCATTATTACAAACATGAGCTTTTGAAAGCTTGTAATTAATTTTTATGCTATCTCCTGTGTAGAGTATAATTTATGAGTACTTTTGTTCAGGTATTTAGTAGGAATTAATCCTTCGCAGATACAATTTTGGTCTGCTCCTGAATCTAGCAACGCAATTTTCTCTAAAATAAAATCTTTGTTTATTATTATTTTAATAGGGACATGGTAGCTTAATGCTTTGTACCGAGATTAATTTTAAACCTGAATCAGAGTTATTCTCTGTTTCTTCTCCTTCCTCAGGATCACTTATATTGATTCCTTTAGAAGTAGATGGTGCCAAAGGGTCTTCTACAAGATCCAAATCTTTTAATAAACTGCTTGCAAATGCCTCAGTTTCTAAGGAACTAAGCCTTTCCTTTATATGGAGAATTTCATCTTTAAGAAGTGAAACTTCTCCTAGTAAATCTTGCACCAAAGTATCTGATTTAGTTTCTTTAAACTTATTAAAAACTCATTTCATATCAAAAGGTTCAATTATCCTTTTATCTTTTTTCTGATTAACTACAAGTTTTTTAAGTTCTGTTAAGTATTTTCTTTTAACATTATCGTCATCGATGTGATCGATCATATCAAAGAAAACTCTTGGCTGCTACTCGAGATAACACCAATTGTTTGTTTTGTACAGGTGCAGATGTTCCCAGTACATTCACAGTCGAAGCTGGAAGTGGAACTATCTGAACTGTATTCTAGATCTAAAGAATCTTCGTCACTGTAATAATCATCTGAATTTTCTTCAGAGCTATCGCTGGATTGTTCTTCATCTAAGATTGTATAAAGTTTTTCTTTCATTTCAGAATCGATCACATTTATGGTATCAGAGCTATGTTGTTAAAAATCATGAGTAGCTAAACTCATTCTACTGTCCTTAGAGCAATATTGTTCTTAAGTTAATAGGAATTCCGTTACTCTGTTCCGGTTCCCTTAGTTACTTCGTTGTTATCCTGTCCGTGATATCTCCGCTTAATCTACAGTAATAGGCAGGTGCATCCTGGACCGTTGGATTAGCACGATAGGTCGGAAGGACCAGTGCCGGACCCGGTGGAAGCAGCCGATGTACTATAGGATAAGAAGACAGATAGCTAGCATAGGATACCCACTTTAGTAATTAAAGGAATCGGAACAGATACTACAGGACCCTAATAACCGACTGAATAATAGCTCTTAAAGCATAGTAGCCTCCACGCATATTTACAACCCACCTTGTTAAAACATATTACTCCTTTAATGAAGACTCGTCCAGCTTTTGATTATATAAGAGAACATAATTCTTTTATACTAGAATGTGTAATAGAAAGTAATAGTTGCAATAAAATATTAAAGTCAAATCTTAAAGAGTTAGAATACTATACAACTGCGAGACCTGCAGAAGGTTTAGATAATTATTGCCAAACTATAATCAGACAAGTAATCATTAATAAAATGACTGAACTCTATGAAGAGAATGTTAGATTAAGAAGACAGGTTCGTTACCTAGCAACAAGACAATCTATCTCTCAATTCTTAGTTGAGCTCCACACAGTTCATTACTAATGATGAATGAAATCAACAGTGAAAACTTAGCAACTACAAAGATTGCTAAAGTTGAAAAAGATTTACAGAACTGGAATATTCCAAAAGAATCTTTCAGATCTGTTTATGAAACAGGAAAGTTTGATTTTATAAAAAAATTATAATATCAAAACTTGTGAGTCCACAGTAGCTATCAATAACTCAAAAGAGATTATTAAGCTATTATCTACTGAAGATATAAACAGATATAAAAAGGATTTTAATTTCCTACACATAGGATTAGTACAAATTGCTGTCAAGCCTTTGTATCGTTTGGGTCTAGATACCCCCATTTGTCTCTTACTAAGAGACGCCAGGCTATTAAACTTTGACGATTCCTTACTTGGAGTCTTACAAAGTAATCTAGCCAGGGGACCAGTTTATTTTAACTGTTACCCGAATTTTTCAGTGGATATTAATGATCAAAACGTTATGGATACCCTAACGTTAAACATTAAAACCAAAAATATGAATAGTAAGGTGAATACAAGAGAAATTGCTATAATATACAGAGTCTATTACAGTCTAATGAAAACAACCCTAGCTCCAAAAGCTAAATTAGTTAGTAGTAAATGTGCTACCATGTTTATGGAAGCAAACCAGGAACATAGCAATACTTTTGTTCCTAGAATGTTAAAATGGAATGAAATTTTAACAAAAGATGAGTGTCACTTTGGTGCCATCACCCAACCAAAGATAGAACCAGAGAGTTCTAATATTGAACAAACAATTCAGCATTTAGATGGTTTAATTGATTTAAAATTTTTGAAATCTAAATCCACAGGAAGATACTCCTTCGCAGCATCTTCTTCTAAAACCCGGGAGGAGGAAGTATGTTCCGATAACTCTGACGAAACTATACTAGAACGAAAAGTTCAAGGAATAGACTATTCGTCAGCAGTACCCAAAGTCTACTATCGACCCATCGATAGGAAGGCCGGAAGTCCCACCAGAAGCGAAATGCATGGTGAGGATAGCCTGGGTACTATTAAATAGGACATAGGTTTTAAAATCGATTTTAAAACCCTTAACAAATTATGGGTTAACCCATAAAATGCCATTAAAAGAAAATGGTATGTAAGTACTTTTTCACTCAATGAAAGGACGGTGTTTAGAGAACAATGGATCACTGACATGAATAGAATTAATGCAAATATAGAATTCTTTAGGTGGTTTCAAATCACAGATAAACTCAACAATAACAGAGAGTCCCTGAGCACCATTGTAAAGAAATGGTTCACAGGAGAAAAAACTGTTGAATCAGTAACACCCCCATTAGAACAAATAAAGATCCCTGTCGATGGTGAGATCTTGACTGCCACTCCTTTTAAAAGAGACATAAAGGATCCAAAAGGAATCCTGCATGTTGAGGACATTAACAAAATTCTCCAACAGAACAACTACACAAATCAGTTGTTACATGTTGTCTCTAACCAAATTGCAGAAGCAAGTAATGCCTCAGCTTTTAGAAGCAAGCCTATCAGGTCGGAAGAAAAAACACTATCCGAACCCCTCTTTAAAATCCCACAGTTTTCGGCGAGTAGCCATCCAAAATTTGGAAAAGAAATTGAAGACAACCTGTTAGACAGAATTAGTAATAAATTTAAAGAGCTGAAAGTTTCTGAAGGATCCACCTCGAAAAAACCTGACAGCTCAGTCAAAGTACTAAGCGAAGGTTCTAGTTCAAAAAGTAAACAAGATGAAAATAAGATATTAAAATTCTCTGGAACAGAAGGTAAGAATTTTTACAGAGGTCCTACGTTTCCAGATATGTTATTCGAAGAACGTACTCCGTTTCCAGCTACATATTCTGGAGATGAAATCCATGAATGGAACATAGATGGCATGTCAGAAGGACAAGTTATCAAGGTGCTCCATGAAATGGGAGTTTGCGTTACCAGTTATAAAATAAAAACGCATACAGATGATGCCCAACTAGCTGCAATCCTAGTTTCAGGCTTCACTGGAATGTTAAAAAATTGGTGGGACAACTACCTAGTTGAAGCCGTAAGTCGAGATCATGAATCGACCACCGTCCAAATAAGAAACATCGATAACAGCTATAGTAATGAAGTCCAAGGGGATGCTACGGCAACCTTGTTGTATTGTATAGGTAAACACTTCATTGGAGAGCCGAAGCTATTCCAAGATAGAAGTTTGGAAGTACTTAATAATTTAACCTGTCCAAAGTTACATGACTTTAAATGGTATAAAGATATATTCCTTAACAAAGTCATGCTAAGGAATGACTGTAATCATGATTATTGGAAAGAAAGATTTATCAGTGGATTGCCTAAACTTTTTGCAGAAAAGGTAAGGACCAACATTAGAAGAAATTACAATGGCGACACTCCCTATAGTCTTATGACATACGGAGACCTAGTCAGCTTTATTAATTTAACAGGCCTAGAACTATGTAATACGATAAAACTCAATAATCAAATACAAAAATCTACCAAAGGAGAATTATGAAGTTTCTGCGAAGACTTCGGATATGTTAAAGTCTCTGCTCCTTCAAAGAGCATCAAAAGGATGAAGAAGAAACATAACATATCCCGCCCCAAAGCTTATAAAAAGAAATATACTCCAAAAAGGGGTATAAGAAAAGGAATACAAACAAAAATACCAGAAAGAAGGGTAAATGTTGGAATTGTGGAAAAGCAGGCCACATGGCTAATAATTGCAAAGAACCCAATAAAAAGAAGGATAAGATTAATTTATTAGCAATCGATTCTGAAATGAAAGAAAAACTTTATACAATCTTAGATGAAGAAACCCAATGATAGCTCAAGAAAATTCGGATGAATATTACGATGTGAAGGTTCTTTAGATCTAGAATATAGTTCAGATAGTTCCACTTCCAGCTTCGACTGTGAATGTACTGGGAAAATCTGCACCTGTACAAAACAAACAATTGGTGTTATCTCGAGTAGCGACAAGAGTTTTCTTTGATATGATCGATCACATCGATGACGATAATGTTAAAAGAAAATACTTAACAGAACTTAAAAAACTTGTAGTTAATCAGAAAAAAGATAAAAGGATAATTGAACCTTTTGATATGAAAAGAGTTTTTAATAAGTTTAAAGAAACTAAATCAGATACTTCGGTGCAAGATTTACTAGGAGAAGTTTCACTTCTTAAAGAAGAAATTCTCCATATAAAGGAAAGGCTTAGTTCTTTAGAAACTGAGGCATTTGCAAGCAGTTTATTAAAAGATTTGGATCTTGTAGAAGACCCTCTGGCACTATCTATTTCTAAAGGAATCAATATAAGTGATCCTGAGGAAGGAGAAGAAACAGAGAATAACTCTGATTCAGGTTTAAAATTAATCTCCAGGGCCAAAGCATTAAGCTACCATGTCCCTATTAAAATAATAATAAACAAAGATTTTATTTTAGAGAAAATTGCGTTGCTAGATTCAGGAGCAGGCCAAAATTGTATCTGCGAAGGATTAATTCCTACTAAATACCTGAACAAAAGTACTCATAAATTATACTCGGCTACAGGAGATAGCATAAAAATTAATTACAAGATTTCAAAAGCTCATGTTTGTAATAATGGTGTTTGCTTCACCAATGATTTCATCATTACAAGAAACATAATGAAGAAATCATATTAGGAATCCCATTCCTAACGCAGATAAAACCTTATACCGTAAAACTAGATGGTATTTATACAACCTCAATGGGAAAAGATCTTATATTCCCATATTTAAACCCCTTATCTGCTGACCATAGCGATCATGTTAAGCAAAAAACGGTCTTTAGAATCCAGTTATTAACCAATCAGGTTAACTACCTAAAAGACGATATTAAAATAAAAAGGATAGAATCCACTTTAAAAACCTCGGAGGTAATTAACAAAGTAAAATTTTTACAGGATTCTATGGAAAAAGAAATTTGCTCAGAACTACCAAATGCTTTTTGGGAAAGAAAGAAGCATACGGTAAATCTACCCTATACAGATGAGCCACGAGCTCATGGAACATTGTAAAAATGAAGTCAATGACCGACTCAAAAAAGGGATCATTAGGCCTTCTAAGTCACAATGGAGTTGCTCAGCCTTCTACGTCAACAAGAATGCTGAAAAAGAAAGAGGAGCCCCAAGGCTCGTAATAAATTACAGGCCTCTTAACCAAACGTTAAAATGGATCAGATATCCAATCCCTAACAAAAGGGACTTACTAAAAAGAACTTATAATGCTAATATTTACAGTAGGTTCGACATGAAGTCAGGATTCTAGCAAATCCAAGTCGATGAAAAAGATAAGTACAAGACTGCCTTCAATGTCCCCTTCGGACAGTATGAATGGAATGTAATGCCTTTTGGGCTCAAAAATGCCCCTTCCGAATTCCAGAACATCATGAATAATATATTCAACCCTTATAGTCAATTTATGATTGTATATATAGACGATGTTCTTATATTCTCGGATAACATAAACCAGCATTATAAACATCTAAATACTTTTGTCCAGACCACAAAATATAATGGTTTAGCGGTAAGTACCAAAAAAATAAAGCTTTTTCAGACAACTATCAGGTTCTTAGGCCACGACCTTTATCAAGGAACCTATAAACCAATTTGCAGAGCCATAGAGTTCTCTACCAAGTTCCCCGATGAAATTTTAGATAAAACACAGCTACAAAGATTCTTCGGGAGTCTTAACTACGTTGCAGATTTTATTCCAAAAATTAGACAAATATGTGAGCCCCTATATAAAAGGCTAAAAAAGAACCCAGTCCTTTGGTTAATTGAACAGACTAGAGCTGTGAGACAGATAAAAGAAATAGTCCAGAAACTCCCATGTCTAGGTATCCCTAACCCAGATGTCTTTATGGTAGTTGAAACTGATGCTTCCGACATAGGTTATGGTGGCATTCTTAAGCAAAGAATTTATCTTGAATCTGTCGAACAATTAGTAAGATTCACTTCTGGAAATTGGAACCAGTCACAAAAGAATTATAGCACAGTGAAAAAAGAGATTTTATCTATAGTGCTATGTATCACAAAATTCCAAGACGATTTAGTCAACAAAGAATTTTTGTTAAGAGTCGACTGCAAAGCAGCCAAAGACATTTTACAAAAGGATGTTAAAAATTTAGTGTCAAAACAGATTTTTGCCAGATGGCAAGCTTTGTTATCAAGCTTCGATTTTAAAATTGATTTTATAAAAGGTGAAGAAAACTCTCTACCAGACTTTCTGACTAGAGAATTTTTATAGGGAAACAATGAGGCCAGGCTTCCCGGGCTTACGCCCGATGAGACCTCCATTCCAGAATAAACCAGAAGAAAAGTTGAAACAGCCCTTTAAACCAGAAAGTTCAAAAAATACTTTACATAAACCAAGTGGGAAAAATATGTTCATAGTTCTTGGAAACCTCCCAATAATACCGGTTCTCCCAAAGGAACCAACCCAGAAAAAACAGGCACAACCTTTCAAGGCTACGCCATCAGAAGCCCAGAGCAAAAGTAATTACAGAATGATTCCTCCAAAATCATATTCAGAAGCAGTAAAACCAGCAACTCCACTAAAGAAGGAGCCTCATATTCCTATTCCAAAAATGGGAATTCATTCCAGCAAAGGTTTTGCCAATAATGGCATTGGATAAACAGTATGAAAATTTCAGGGTACAGGACCTCCTGAAACCTTGTTACACGGACCACCAGTATGTAGATAACCAGGATCCAGTAAAAACAAGAAGGTATTATGAATTCATTTTTGTGGATACCGACTCCATTGAAATAGAGCACAAATACTTTGATAAAACAGGAGGAATTGAATATTCCAAGTTTACGGTTAAGAAGATTTTATGTACTTTTAATTGGTATATGGATCACCTACAAACACCAATACCATTATCAGAGACCCATAGACCTCAAACTTATAACTGGTATGATTATAAAGACGCATGGTTTAACTTCCTATATGTGCGTCCGAATACCCATACATGGTTCATAAAATATGCCGAGAACATGAAAGATAAAGTCATCCCCAGATGGTTCTACGAATGGTGGAACATATTTGGTGGTAATTTGCAGGTGGTTGCCCCGAGCTTCCAAAATCAGTATGTAACTTTCATCCAGGAACAACAGATTTCTACACTACCAGAACACATTAAATTGTGTAAATTCTTTATTAGTAAACGAATCTCTTATATCATAAACTGGACGTTCGGTATCCAAGAGACCAACAGAATTAAATATTAAAGCAACACCATCAAAATTAAAGGATGGAGTCCTAAAGTAAAAGAGGATAAATTGAAGAAAAATGGGTCATCTTCCTCAGAAGAAACCTCCGATTCGAAGGCAGAAACCCGGCGAAAGCTCCTAGAGGCTTTAGCAAAATTAGAAGATGATGAAGACGTGGCATCTAACCACAGTGAAACAGACAACGGTGACATGCTTATCCCACGTGGAATCGCACAAGCCTACGCAGATGCGTATCTCCTAAAGTAAAGCAGATAGTGACACTTGCCTCTTCAAAAAAGCAGAGGACATAAAGCAGAAAATGACATAAAGAAGACAAGGACGTTTTGCCCTTTCAAAAAAGCAGAAGACGCCCTTTGGGAAAAGCTAAAGGCGAAGAATCTCAGCCTTCCACATGTTTTAATTTTAGCCGTCCACCTGTTAGGACGAAGAATCATTCGAGGCATATTTAAGGCTCTCAAGTTGTAATGTTGAGGGCATTCGGAAATATCCCTCTAAAAACTCTATATCTCCTTGCCTGATCTTATGTATCCTGTATGCTTTCCAGTTTGAATAAAATTTGTAAGTTTTATTAATACTTTGTTTTCTCTCTTTACTTTACTATTTTAAATTGATAATCTTATTCCAAAATCCCATTTATGGTATCAGAGTCATGTTGTTAAAAATCATGAGTAGCTAAACTCGTTCTACTGTCCTTAGAGCAATATTGTTCTTAAGTTAATAGGAATTCCGTTACTCTGTTCCGGTTCCCTTAGTTACTTCGTTGTTATCCTGTCCGTGATATCTCCGCTTAATCTACAATAATAGGCAGATGCATCCTGGACCGTTGGATTAGCACGATAGGTCGGAAGGACCAGTGTCGGACCCGGTGGAAGCAGCTGATGTACTATAGGATAAGAAGACAGATAGCCAGCATAGGATACCCACTTTAGTAATTAAAGGAATAGGAACAGATACTACAGGACCCTAATAACCGACTGAATAATAGCTCTTAAAGGATAGTAGCCTCCACGCATATTTACAACCCATCTTGTTAAAACATATTACTCTTTTAATGAAGACTCGTCCAGCTTTTGATTATATAAGAGAACATAATTCTTTTATACTAGAATGTGTAATAGAAAGTAATAGTTGCAATAAAATATTAAAGTCAAATCTTAAAGAGTTAGAATACTATACAACTGCGAGACCTGCAGAAGGTTTAGATAATTATTGCCAAACTATAATCAGACAAGTAATCATTAATAAAATGACTGAACTCTATGAAGAGAATGTTAGATTAAGAAGACAGGTTCGTTACCTAGCAACAAGACAATCTATCTCTCAATTCTTAGTTGAGCTCCACACAGTTCATTACTAATGATGAATGAAATCAACAGTGAAAACTTAGCAACTACAAAGATTGCTAAAGTTGAAAAAGATTTACAGAACTGGAATATTCCAAAAGAATATTTCAGATCTGTTTATGAAACATGAAAGTTTGATTTTATAAAAAATTATAATATCAAAACTTGTGAGTCCACAGTAGCTATCAATAACTCAAAAGAGATTATTAAGCTATTATCTACTGAAGATATAAACAGATATAAAAAGGATTTTAATTTCCTACACATAGGATTAGTACAAATTGCTGTCAAGCCTTTGTATCGTTTGGGTCTAGATACCCCCATTTGTCTCTTACTAAGAGACGCCGGGCTATTAAACTTTGACGATTCCTTACTTGGAGTCTTACAAAGTAATCTAGCCAGGGGACCAGTTTATTTTAACTGTTACCCGAATTTTTCAGTGGATATTAATGATCAAAACGTTATGGATACCCTAACGTTAAACATTAAAACCAAAAATATGAATAGTAAGGTGAATACAAGAGAAATTGCTATAATATACAGAGTCTATTACAGACTAATGAAAACAACCCTAGCTCCAAAAGCTAAATTAGTTAGTAGTAAAGGTGCTACCATGCTTATGGAAGCAAACCAGGAACATAGCAATACTTTTGTTCCTAGAATGTTAAAATGGAATGAAATTTTAACAAAA
The DNA here is from genome assembly GCA_029844215.1 of Przewalskia tangutica. Lineage (NCBI taxonomy): Eukaryota > Viridiplantae > Streptophyta > Magnoliopsida > Solanales > Solanaceae > Przewalskia > Przewalskia tangutica. The sequence continues at coordinate 117,170,446 of CM056718.1, forward strand.
GATGAGTGGCACTTTGGTGCCATCACCCAACCAAAGATAGAACCAGAGAGTTCTAATATTGAACAAATAATTCGGCATTTAGATGGTTCAATTGATTTAAAATTTTTGAAATCTAAATCCACAGGAAGATACTCCTTCGCACCATCTTCTTCTAAAATGCGGGAGGAGGAAGTATGTTCCGATAACTCTGACGAAACTATACTAGAATGAAAAGTTCAAGGAATAGACTATTCGTCAGCAGTACCCAAAGTCTACTATCGACCCATCGATAGGAAGGCCGGAAGTCCCACCAGAAGCGAAATGCATGGTGAGGATAGCCTGGGTACTATTAAACAGGACATATGTTTTAAAATCGATTTTAAAACCCTTAACAAATTATGGGTTAACACAGAAAATGTCATTAAAAGAAAATGGTATGTAAGTACTTTTTCACTCAATGAAAGGAAGGTGTTTAGAGAACAATGGATCAGTGACATGAATAGAATTAATGCAAATATAAAATTCTTTAGGTGATTTCAAATCACAGATAAACTCAACAATAACAGAGAGTCCCTGAGCACCATTGTTAGAAATGGTTCACAGGAGAAAAAACGGTTGAATCAGTAACACCCCCATTAGAACAAATAAAGATCCCTGTCGATGGTGAGATCTTGACTGCCACTCCTTTTAAGAGAGACATAAAGGATCCAAAAGGAATCCTGCATGTTGAGGACATTAACAAAATTCTCCAACAGAACAACTACACAAATCAGTTGTTACATGTTGTCTCTAACCAAATTGCAGAAGCAAGTAATGCCTCAGCTTTTAGAAGCAAGCCTATCAGGTCGGAAGAAAAAACACTATCCGAACCCCTCTTTAAAATCCCACAGTTTTCGGCGAGTAGCCATCCAAAATTTGGAAAAGAAATTGAAGACAACCTGTTAGACAGAATTAGTAATAAATTTAAAGAGCTGAAAGTTTCTGAAGGATCCACCTCGAAAACACCTGACAGCTCAGTCAAAGTACTAAGCGAAGGTTCTAGTTCAAAAAGTAAACAAGATGAAAATAAGATATTTAAATTCTCTGGAACAGAAGGTAAGAATTTTTACAGAGGTCCTACGTTTCCAGATATGTTATTCGAAGAACGTACTCCGTTTCCAGCTACATATTCTATAGATGAAATCCATGAATGGAACATAGATGGCATGTTATCAAGGTGCTCCATGAAATGGGAGTTTGCGTTACCAGTTATAAAATAAAAACGCATACAGATGATGCCCAACTAGCTGCAATCTTAGTTTCAGGCTTCACTGGAATGTTAAAAAATTGGTGGGACAACTACCTAGTTGAAGCCGTAAATTCGACATCATGAATCGACCACCGCCCAAATAAGAAACATCGATATGATTATAGTAATGAAGTCAAGGGATGCTACGACAACCTTGTTGTATTGTATAGGTAAACACTTCATTGGAGAGCCGAAGCTATTCCAAGATAGAAGTTTGGAAGTACTTAATAATTTAACCTGTCCAAAGTTACATGACTTTAAATGGTATAAAGATATATTCCTTAACAAAGTCATGCTAAGGAATGACTGTAATCATGATTATTGGAAAGAAAGATTTATCAGTGGACTGCCTAAACTTTTTGCAGAAAAGGTAAGGACCAACATTAGAAGAAATTACAATGGCGACACTCCCTATAGTCTTATGACATACGGAGACCTAGTCAGCTTTATTAATTTAACAGGCCTAGAACTATGTAATACGATAAAACTCAATAATCAAATACAAAAATCTACCAAAGGAGAATTAGGAAGTTTCTGCGAAGACTTCGGATATGTTAAAGTCTCTGCTCCTTCAAAGAGCATCAAAAGGATGAAGAAGAAACATAACATATCCCGCCCCAAAGCTTATAAAAAGAAATATACTCCAAAAAAGGGGTATAAAAAAAGGAATACCAACAAAAATACCAGAAAGAAGGGTAAATGTTGGAATTGTGGAAAAGCATGCCACATGGCTAATAATTGCAAAGAACCCAATAAAAAGAAGGATAAGATTAATTTATTAGCAATCGATTCTGAAATGAAAGAAAAACTTTATACAATCTTAGATGAAGAAACGATCCAGATAGCTCAAGAAAATTCGGATGAATATTACGATGTGAAGGTTCTTTAGATCTAGAATCTGATTCGAGATAGTTCCACTTCCGACTTATTTGTGAATGCGGGAAAATCTGCACCTGTACAAAACAAACAATTGGTGTTATCTCGAGTAGCAGCCAAGAGTTTTTCTTTGATATGATCGATCACATCGATGACGATAATGTTAAAAGAAAATACTTAACAGAACTTAAAAAACTTGTAGTTAATCAGAAAAAAGATAAAAGGATAATTGAACCTTTTGATATGAAAAGAGTTTTTAATAAGTTTAAAGAAACTAAATCAGATACTTCGGTGTAAGATTTACTAGGAGAAGTTTCACTTCTTAAAGAAGAAATTCTCCATATAAAGGAAAGGCTTAGTTCCTTAGAAACTGAGGCATTTGCAAGCAGTTTATTAAAAGATTTGGATCTTGTGGAAGACCCTTTGGCACCATCTACTTCTAAAGGAATCAATATAAGTGATCTTGAGGAAGGAGAAGAAACAGAGAATAACTCTGATTCAGATTTAAAATTAATCTCCAGGGCCAAAGCATTAAGCTACCATGTCCCTATTAAAATAATAATAAACAAAGATTTTATTTTAGAGAAAATTGCGTTGCTAGATTCAGGAGCATGCCAAAATTGTATCTGCGAAGGATTAATTCCTACTAAATAACTGAACAAAATTACTCATAAATTATACTCGGCTACAGGAGATAGCATAAAAATTAATTACAAGCTTTCAAAAGCTCGTGTTTGTAATAATGGTGTTTGCTTCACCAATGATTTCATCATTACAAGAAACATAACTGAAGAAATCATATTAGGAATCTCATTCCTAACGCAGATAAAACCTTATACCGCAAAACTAGACGGTATTTATACAACCTCAATGGGAAAAGATCTTATATTCCCATATTTAAACCCCTTATTTGCTGACCATAGCGATCATGTTAAGCAAAAAACGGTCTTTAGAATCCAGTTATTAACCAATCAGGTTAACTACCTAAAAGACGATATTAAAATAAAAAGGATAGAATCCACTTTAAAAACCCCGGAGGTAATTAACAAAGTAAAATTTTCTGAGATTCTATGGAAAAGAAATTTGCTCGTAACTACCAAATGCTTTTTGGGAAAGAAAGAAGCATACGGTAAATCTACTCCTATCTGGATGAATTTAGTGAGGAAAACATACCCACTAAGGCCAGACCTATTCAGATGAGCCACGAGCTCATGGAACATTGTAAAAATGAAGTCAATGACCTACTCAAAAAAGGGATCATTAGGCCTTCTAAGTCACAATGGAGTTTCTCAGCCTTCTACGTCAACAAGAATGCTGAAAAAGAAAGAGGAGCCCCAAGGCTCGTAATAAATTACAGGCCTCTTAACCAAGCGTTAAAATGGATCAGATATCCAATCCCTAACAAAAGGGACTTACTAAAAAGAACTTATAATGCTAATATTTACAGTAAGTTCGACGTGAAGTCAGGATTCTGGAAAATCCAACTCGATGAAAAAGATAAGTATAAGACTGCCTTCAATGTCCCCTTCGGACAGTATGAATGGAATGTAATGCCTTTTGGGCTAAAAAATGCCCCTTCCGAATTCCAGAACATCATGAATAATATATTCAACCCTTATAGGCAATTTATGATTGTCTATATAGACGATGTTCTTATATTCTCCGATAACATAGACCAGCATTATAAAAATCTAAACACTTTTGTCCAGACCACAAAATATAATGGTTTAGCGGTTAGTGCCAAAAAAATAAAGCTTTTTCAGACATCTATCAGGTTCTTAGGCCATGACCTTTATCAAGGAACCTATAAACCAATTTGCAGAGCCATATAGTTCTCTACCAAGTTCCCCGATGAAATTTTAGATAAAACACAGCTACAAAGATTCTTAGGGAGTCTTAACTACGTTGCAGATTTTATTCCAAAAATTAGACAAATATGTGAGCCCCTGTATAAAAGGCTAAAAAAGAACTTAGTCCTTTGGTCAATTGAACAGACTAGAGCTGTGAGACAGATAAAATAAATAGTCCAGAAACTCCCATGTCTAGGTATCCCTAACCTAGATGCCTTTATGGTAGTTGAAACTGATGTTTCCGACATAGGTTATGGTGGCATTCTTAAGCAAAGAATTTCTCTTGAATCTGCCGAACAATTAGTAAGATTCACTTCTGGAAATTGGAACCAGGCACAAAAGAATTATAGCACAGTGAAAAAAGAGATTTTATCTATAGTGCTATGTATCACAAAATTCCAAGACGATTTAGTCAACAAAGAATTTTTGTTAAGAGTCGACTGCAAAGCAGCCAAAGACATTTTACAAAAGGATGTTAAAAATTTAGTGTCAAAACAGATTTTTGTTTGTTATCAAGCTTCGATTTTAAAATTGATTTTATAAAAGGTGAAGAAAACTCTCTACCAGACTTTCTGACTAGAGAATTTTTACATGGAAACAATGAGGCCAGGCTTCCCGGGCTTACGCCCGATGAGACCTCCATTCCAGAATAAACCAGAAGAAAAGTTGAAACAGCCCTTTAAACCAGAAAGTTCAAAAAATACTTTACATAAACCAAGTGGGCAAAATATGTTCACAGTTCTTGGAAACCACCCAATAATACCGGTTCTCCCAAAGGAACCAACCCAGAAAAAACAGGCACAACCTTTCAAGGCTACGCCATCAGAAGCCCAGAGCAAAAGTAATTACAGAATGATTCCTCCAGAATCATATTCAGAAGAAGTAAAACCAGCAACTCCACGAAAGAAGGAGCCTCATATTCCTATTCCAAAATGGGAATTCATTCCAGCACAGGTTTTGCCAATAATGGCATTGGATAAACAGTATGAAAATTTCAGGGTACAGGACCTCCTGAAACTTTGTTACACGGACCACCAGTATGTAGATAACCAGGATCCAGTAAAAACAAGAAGGTATTATGAATTCATTTTAGTGGATACAGACTCCATTGAAATAGAGCACAAATACTTTGATAAAACAGGAGGAATTGAATATTCCAAGTTTACTGTTAAGAAGATTTTAAGTCCTTTTAATTGGTATATGGATCACCTACAAACACCAATACCATTATCAGAGACCCATAGACCTCAAACTTATAACTGGTATGATTATAAAGACGCATGGTTTAACTTCCTATATGTGCGTCCGAATACCCATACATGGTTCATAAAATATGCCGAGAGCATGAAAGATAAAGTCATCCCCAGATGGTTCTACGAATGGTGGAACATATTTGGTGGTAATTTGCAGGTGGTTGCCCCGAGCTTCCAAAATCAGTATGTTACTTTCATCCAGGAACAACAGATTTCTACACTACCAGAATACATTAGATTGTGTAAATTCTTTATTAGTAAACGAATCTCTTATATCATAAACTGGACGTTCGATATCCATGAGACCAACAGAATTAAATATTTAAGAAAGACCATCAAAATTAAAGGATGGAGTCCTAAAGTAAAAGAGGATAAATTGAAGAAAAAAGGGTCATCTTCCTCAGAAGAAACCTCCGATTCGAAGGCAGAAACCCGGCGAAAGCTCCTAGAGGCTTTAGCAAAATTAGAAGATGATGAAGACGTGGCATCTAACCACAGTGAAACAGACAACGGTGACATGCTTATCCCACGTGGAATCGCACAAGCCTACGCAGAATCGTATCTCCCAAAGTAAAGCGGATAGTGACACTTGCCTCTTCAAAAAGCAGAGGACATAAAGCGAAAATGACATAAAGAAGACAAGGACGTTTTGCCCTTTCAAAAAGCGTAAGGCCTTTGGGAAAAGCTAAAGGCGAAGAATCTCAGCCTTCCACATGTTTTAATTTTAGCCGTCCACCTGTTAGGACGAAGAATCATTCGAGGCATATTTAAGGCTCTCAAGTTGTAATGTTGAGGGCATTCGTAAATATCCCTCTAAAAACTCTATATCTCCTTTTCGATCTTATGTATCTGATGCTTTCGGTTTGAATAAAATTTGTAAGTTTTATTAATACTTTGTTTCTCTCTTTACTTTACTATTTTAAATTGATAATCTTATTCCAAAATCCCATTTATGGTATCGAGTCATGTTGTTAAAAATCATGAGTAGCTAAACTCGTTCTCATCGCCTTAGAGCAATATTGTTCTTAAGTTAATAGGAATTTCGTTACTCTGTTTTGGTTCCCTTAGTTACTTCGTTGTTATCCTGTCTGTGATATCTCCGCTTAATCTACAGTAATAGGCAGGTGCATCCTGGACCGTTGGATTAGCACGATAGGTCGGAAGGACCAGTGCCGGACCCAGTGGAAGCAACCGATGTACTATAGGATAAGAAGACAGATAGCCAGCATAGGATACCCACTTTAGTAATTAAAGGAATAGGAACAGATACTACAGGACCCTAATAACCGACTGAATAATAGCTCTTAAAGGATAGTAGCCTCCACGCATATTTACAACCCATCTTGTTAAAACATATTACTCTTTTAATGAAGACTCGTCCAGCTTTTGATTATATAAGAGAACATAATTCTTTTATACTAGAATGTGTAATAGAAAGTAATAGTTGCAATAAAATATTAAAGTCAAACCTTAAAGAGTTAGAATACTATACAACTGCGAGACCTGCAGAAGGTTTAGATAATTATTGCCAAACAATATTCAGACAAGTAATCATTAATAAAATGACTGAACTCTATGAAGAGAATGTTAGATTAAGAAGACATGTTCGTTACCTAGCAACAAGACAATCTATCTCTCAATTCTTAGTTGAGCTCCACACAGTTCATTACTAATGATGAATGAAATCAACAGTGAAAACTTAGCAACTACAAAGATTGCTAAAGTTGAAAAAGATTTACAGAACTGGAATATTCCAAAAGAATCTTTCAGATCTGTTTATGAAACAGGAAAGTTTGATTTTATAAAAAATTATAATATCAAAACTTGTGAGTCCACAGTAGCTATCAATAACTCAAAAGAGATTATTAATCTATTATCTACTGAACATATAAACAGATATAAAAAGGATTTTAATTTCCTACACATAGGATTAATACAAATTGTTGTCAAGCCTTTGTATCGTTTGGGTCTAGATACCCCCATTTGTCTCTTACTAAGAGACGTCGGGCTATTAAACTTTGACGATTCCTTACTTGGAGTCTTACAAAGTAATCTAGCCAGGGGACCAGTTTATTTTAACTGTTACCCAAATTTTTCAGTGGATATTAATGATCAAAACGTTATGGATACCCTAACGTTAAACATTAAAACCAAAAATATGAATAGTAAGGTGAATACAAGAGAAATTGCTATAATATACAGAGTCTATTACAGACTAATGAAAACAACCCTAGCTCCAAAAGCTAAATTAGTTAGTAGTAAAGGTGCTACCATGCTTATGGAAGCAAACCAGGAACATAGCAATACTTTTGTTCCTAGAATGTTAAAATGGAATGAAATTTTAACAAAAGATGAGTAGCACTTTGGTGCCATCACCCAACCAAAGATAGAACCAGAGAGTTCTAATATTGAACAAATAATTCAGCATTTAGATGGTTCAATTGATTTAAAATTTTTGAAATCTAAATCCACAGGAAGATACTCCTTCGCACCATCTTCTTCTAAAACGTGGGAGGAGGAAGTATGTTCCGATAACTCTGACGAAACTATACTAGAATGAAAAGTTCAAGGAATAGACTATTCGTCAGCAGTACCCAAAGTCTACTATCGACCCATCGATAGGAAGGCCGGAAGTCCCACCAGAAGCGAAATGCATGGTGAGGATAGCCTGGGTACTATTAAACAAGACATATGTTTTAAAATCGATTTTAAAACCTTTAACAAATTATGGGTTAACACAGAAAATGCCATTAAAAGAAAATGGTATGTAAGTACTTTTTCACTCAATGAAAGGAAGGTGTTTAGAGAACAATGGATCAGTGACATGAATAGAATTAATGCAAATATAAAATTCTTTAGGTGGTTTCAAATCACAGATAAACTCAACAATAACAGAGAGTCCCTGAGCACCATTGTAAAGAAATGGTTCACAGGAGAAAAAACGGTTGAATCAGTAACACCCCCATTAGAACAAATAAAGATCCCTGTCGATGGTGAGATCTTGACTGCCACTCCTTTTAAGAGAGACATAAAGGATCCAAAAGGAATCCTGCATGTTGAGGACATTAACAAAATTCTCCAACAGAACAACTACACAAATCAGTTGTTACATGTTGTCTCTAACCAAATTGCAGAAGCAAGTAATGCCTCAGCTTTTAGAAGCAAGCCTATCAGGTCGGAAGAAAAAACACTATCCGAACCCCTCTTTAAAATCCCACAGTTTTCGGCGAGTAGCCATCCAAAATTTGAAAAAGAAATTGAAGACAACCTGTTACACAGAATTAGTAATAAATTTAAAGAGCTGAAAGTTTCTGAAGGATCCACCTCGAAAAAACTCGACACGGTCAAAGTACTAAGCGAAGGTTCTAGTTCAAAAAGTAAACAAGATGAAAATAAGATATTAAAATTCTGGAATGTAGGTAAGAATTTTTACAGAGGTCCTACGTTTCCAGATATGTTATTCGAAGAACGTACTCCGTTTCCAGCTACATATTCTGGAGATGAAATCCATGAATGGAACATAGATGGCATGTTATCAAGGTGCTCCATGAAATGGGAGTTTGCGTTACCAGTTATAAAATAAAAACGCATACAGATGATGCCCAACTAGCTGCAATCCTAGTTTCAGGCTTCACTGGAATGTTAAAAAATTGGTGGGACAACTACCTAGTTGAAGCCGTAAGGGTCAGCATCATGAATGCAACCACCACCGTCCAAATAAGAAACATCGATAACATCTATAGTAATGAAGTCCAAGGGGATGCTACGGCAACCTTGTTGTATTGTATAGGTAAACACTTCATTGGAGAGCCGAAGCTATTCCAAGATAGAAGTTTGGAAGTACTTAATAATTTAACCTGTCCAAAGTTACATGACTTTAAATGGTATAAAGATATATTCCTTAACAAAGTCATGCTAAGGAATGACTGTAATCATGATTATTGGAAAGAAAGATTTATCAGTGGACTGCCTAAACTTTTTGCAGAAAAGGTAAGGACCAACATTAGAAGAAATTACAATGGCGACACTCCCTATAGTCTTATGACATACGGAGACCTAGTCAGTTTTATTAATTTAACAGGCCTAGAACTATGTAATACGATAAAACTCAATAATCAAATACAAAAATCTAACAAAGGAGAATTAGGAAGTTTCTGCGAAGACTTCGGATATGTTAAAGTTTCTGCTCCTTCAAAGAGCATCAAAAGGATGAAGAAGAAACATAACATATCCCGCCCCAAAGCTTATAAAAAGAAATATACTCCAAAAAAGGGGTATAAGAAAAGGAATACCAACAAAAATACCAGAAAGAAGGGTAAATGTTGGAATTGTGGAAAAGCAGGCCACATGGCTAATAATTGCAAAGAACCCAATAAAAAGAAGGATAAGATTAATTTATTAGCAATCGATTCTGAAATGAAAGAAAAACTTTATACAATCTTATATGAAGAACAGTCCAGCGATAGCTCTGAAGAAAATTCAGATGATTATTACAGTGACGAAGGTTCTTTAGATCTAGAATACAGTTCAGATAGTTCCACTTCCAGTTTCGACTGTGAATGTACTGGGAAAATTTGTACCTGTACAAAACAAACAATTGGTGTTATCTCGAGTAGCAGCCAAGAGTTTTTCTTTGATATGATCGATCACATCGATGACGATAATGTTAAAAGAAAATACTTAACAGAACTTAAAAACTTGTAGTTAATCAGAATAAAAGATAAAAGGATAATTGAACCTTTTGATATGAAAAGAGTTTTTAATAAGTTTAAAGAAACTAAATCAGATACTTCGGTGCAAGATTTACTAGGAGAAGTTTCACTTCTTAAAGAAGAAATTCTCCATATAAAGGAAAGGCTTAGTTCCTTAGAAACTGAGGCATTTGCAAGCAGTTTATTAAAAGATTTGGATCTTGTGGAAGACCCTTTGGCACCATCTACTTCTAAAGGAATCAATATAAGTGATCCTAAGGAAGGAGAAGAAACAGAGAATAACTCTGATTCAGGTTTAAAATTAATCTCCAGGGCCAAAACATTAAGCTACCATGTCCCTATTAAAATAATAATAAACAAAGATTTTATTTTAGAGAAAATTGCGTTGCTAGATTCAGGAGCAGACCAAAATTGTATCTGCGAAGGATTAATTCCTACTAAATACCTGAACAAAAGTACTCATAAATTATACTCGGCTACAGGGATTAGCATAAAAATTAATTACAAGCTTTCAAAAGCTCATGTTTGTAATAATGGTGTTTGCTTCACCAATGATTTCATCATTACAAGAAACATAACTGAAGAAATCATATTAGGAATCTCATTCCTAACGCAGATAAAACCTTATACCGCAAAACTAGACGGTATTTATACAACCTCAATGGGAAAAGATCTTATATTCCCATATTTAAACCCCTTATCTGCTGACCATAGCGATCCTGTTAAGCAAAAAACGGTCTTTAGAATCCAGTTATTAACCAATCAGGTTAACTACCTAAAAGACGATATTAAAATAAAAAGGATAGAATCCACTTTAAAAACCCCGGAGGTAATTAACAAAGTAAAATTTTTACAGGATTCTATGGAAAAAGAAATTTGCTCAGAACTACCAAATGCTTTTTGGGAAAGAAAGAAGCATACGGTAAATCTACCTATCTGAGATGACTTTAGTGAGGAAAACATACCCACTAAGGCCAGACCTATTCAGATGAGCCACGAGCTCATGGAACATTGTAAAAATGAAGTCAATGACCTACTCAAAAAAGGGATCATTAGGCCTTCTAAGTCACAATGGAGTTTCTCAGCCTTCTACGTCAACAAGAATGCTGAAAAAGAAAGAGGAGCCCCAAGGCTCGTAATAAATTACAGGCCTCTTAACCAAGCGTTAAAATGGATCAGATATCCAATCCCTAACAAAAGGGACTTACTAAAAAGAACTTATAATGCTAATATTTACAGTAAGTTCGACGTGAAGTCAGGATTCTGGCAAATCCAAATCGATGAAAAAGATAAGTATAAGACTGCCTTCAATGTCCCATTCGGACAGTATGAATGGAATGTAATGCCTTTTGGGCTAAAAAATGCCCCTTCCGAATTCTAGAACATCATGAATAATATATTCAACCCTTATAGTCAATTTATGATTGTCTATATAGACGATGTTCTTATATTCTCGGATAACATAGATCAGCATTATAAACATCTAAACACTTTTGTCCAGACCACAAAATATAATGGTTTAGCGGTAAGTGCCAAAAAAATAAAGCTTTTCTGCATACTATCAGGTTCTTAGGCCACGACCTTTATCAAGGAACCTATAAACCAATTTGCATAGCCATAGAGTTCTCTACCAAGTTCCCCGATGAAATTTTAGATAAAACACAGCTACAAAGATTCTTAGGGAGTCTTAACTACGTTGCAGATTTTATTCCAAAAATTAGACAAATATGTGAGCCCCTGTATAAAAGGATAAAAAAGAACCCAGTCCTTTGGTCAATTGAACAGACTACAGATGTGAGACAGATAAAAGAAATAGTCCAGAAACTCCCATGTCTAGGTATCCCTAACCCAGATGCCTTTATGGTAGTTGAAACTGATGCTTCCGACATAGGTTATGGTGGCATTCTTAAGCAAAGAATTTCTCTTGAATCTGCCGAACAATTAGTAAGATTCACTTCTGGAAATTGGAACCAGGCACAAAAGAATTATAGCACAGTGAAAAAAGAGATTTTATCCTGAAACCTTGTTACACGGACCACCAGTATGTAGATAACCGTGATCCAAAAACAAGAAGGTATTATGAATTCATTTTAGTGGATACAGACTCCATTGAAATAGAGCACAAATATTTTGATAAAACTGGAGGAATTGAATATTCCAAGTTTACGGTTAAGAAGATTTTAAGTCCTTTTAATTGGTATATGGATCACCTACAAACACCAATACCATTATCAGAGACCCATAGACCTCAAACTTATAACTGGTATGATTATAAAGATGCATGGTTTAACTTCATATATGTGCATCCGAATACCCATACATGGTTCATAAAATATGCCGAGAGCATGAAAGATAAAGTCATCCCCAGATGGTTCTACGAATGGTGGAACATATTTGGTGGTAATTTGCAGGTGGTTGCCCCGAGCTTCCAAAATCAGTATGTTACTTTCATCCAGGAACAACAGATTTCTACACTACCAGAACACATTAAATTGTGTAAATTATTTATTAGTAAACGAATCTCTTATATCATAAACTGGACGTTCGATATCCAAGAGACCAACAGAATTAAATATTTAAGCAAGACCATCAAAATTAAAGGATGGAGTCCTAAAGTAAAAGAGGATAAATTGAAGAAAAGGGGGTCATCTTCCTCAGAAGAAACCTCTGATTCGAAGGCAGAAACCCGGCGAAAGCTCCTAGAGGCTTTAGCAAAATTAGAAGATGATGAAGACGTGGCATCTAACCACAGTGAAACAGACAACGGTGACATGCTTATCCCACGTGGAATCGCACAAGCCTACGCAGATGCGTATCTCCTAAAGTAAAGCAGATAGTGACACTTGCCTCTTCAAAAAAGCAGAGGACATAAAGCAAAAAATGACATAAAGAAGACAAGGACGTTTTGCCCTTTCAAAAAAGCAGAAGACGCCCTTTGGGAAAAGCTAAAGGCGAGGAATCTCAGCCTTCCACATGTTTTAATTTTAGACGTCCACCTGTTAGGACGAAGAATCATTCGAGGCCTATTTAAGGCTCTCAAGTTGTAATGTTGAGGGCATTCGGAAATATCCCTCTCTCTATCTATATCTCCTTGCCTGATCTTATGTATCTTGTATGCTTTCCAGTTTGAATAAAATTTGTAAGTTTTATTAAACGTTTTTTGTCTGTACTTTACTTTTTTAAATTGATAATCTTATTCCGCATTTATGGTATCAGAGGAGGAAGTATGTTCCATGAGCTCGTGGCTCATCTGAATAGGTCTGGCCTTAGTGGGTATGTTTTCCTCACTAAAGTCATCTGTATAGGGTAGATTTACCGTATGCTTCTTTCTTTCCCAAAAAGCATTTGGTAGTTCTGAGCAAATTTCTTTTTCCATAGAATCCTGTAAAAAATTTACTTTGTTAATTACCTCCGGGGTTTTTAAAGTGGATTCTATCCTTTTTATTTTAATATCGTCATTTAGGTAGTTAACCTGATTGGTTAATAACTGGATTTTAAAAACCGTTTTTTGCTTAACATGATCGCTATGGTCAGCAGATAAGGGGTTTAAATATGGGAATATAAGATCTTTTCCCATTGAGGTTGTATAAATACCGTCTAGTTTTGCGGTATAAGGTTTTATCTGCGTTAGGAATGGGATTCCTAATATGATTTCTTCAGTTATGTTTCTTGTAATGATGAAATCATTGGTGAAGCAAACACCATTATTACAAACATGAGCTTTTGAAAGCTTGTAATTAATTTTTATGCTATCTCCTGTAGCCGAGTATAATTTATGAGTACTTTTGTTCGTATTTAGTAGGAATTAAACCTTCGAATACAATTTTGGTGCACTCTGAATCTAGCAACGCATTTTCTCTAAAATAAAATCTTTGTTTATTATTATTTTAATAGGGACATGATAGCTTAATGTTTTGGTACCGAGATTAATTTTAAACTCAATCGAGTTATTCTCTTTTCTTCTCCTTCCTCGTGATCACTTATATTGATTCCTTTAGAAGTAGATGGTGCCAAAGTCTTACAAGATCCAAATCTTTTAATAAACTGCTTGCAAATGCCTCAGTTTCTAAGGAACTAAGCCTTTCCTTTATATGGAGAATTTCTTCTTTAAGAAGTGAAACTTCTCCTAGTAAATCTTGCACCGAAATATCTGATTTAGTTTCTTTAAACTTATTAAAAACTTTTTTCATATCAAAAGGTTCAATTATCCTTTTATCTTTTTTCTGATTAACTACAAGTTTTTTAAGTTCTGTTAAGTATTTTCTTTTAACATTATCGTCATCGATGTGATCGATCATATCAAAGAAAAACTCTTGGCTGCTACTCGAGATAACACCAATTGTTTATTTTGTACAGTGCATTTTCCCGATGCATTCACAATAAGTGGAAGTGGAACTATCGAATCAGTATTAGATCTAAAGAACTTCGTCATCGTAATAATCATCCGAATTTTCTTGAGCTATCATTTGGGTATTCTTCATCTAAGATTGTATAAAAAATTTCTTTCATTTCAGAATCGATCACATTTATGGTATCAGAGTCATGTTGTTAAAAATCATGAGTAGCTAAACTCATTCTATTGTCCTTAGAGCAATATTGTTCTTAAGTTAATAGGAATTATGTTACTCTGTTCTGGTTCCCTTAGTTACTTCGTTGTTATCCTGCCCGTGATATCTCCGCTTAATCTACAGTAATAGGCAGGTGCATCCTGGACCGTTGGATTAGCACGATAGGTCGGAAGGACCAGTGCCGGACCCGGTGGAAGCAGCCGATGTACTATAGGATAAGAAGACAGATAGCCAGCATAGGATACCCACTTTAGTAATTAAAGGAATAGGAACAGATACTACAGGACCCTAATAACCGACTGAATAATAGCTCTTAAAGAATAGTAGCCTCCACGCATATTTACAACCCACCTTGTTAAAACATATTACTCATTTAATGAAGACTCGTCCAGCTTTTGATTATATAAGAGAACATAATTCTTTTATACTAGAATGTGTAATAGAAAGTAATAGTTGCAATAAAATATTAAAGTCAAATCTTAAAGAGTTAGAATACTATACAACTGCGAGACCTGCAGAAGGTTTAGATAATTATTGCCAAACTATAATCAGACAAGTAATCATTAATAAAATGACTGAACTTTATGAAGAGAATGTTAGATTAAGAAGACAGGTTCGTTACCTAGCAACAATACAATCTATCTCTCAATTCTTAGTTGAGCTCCACACAATTCATTACTAATGATGAATGAAATCAACAGTGAAAACTTAGCAACTACAAAGATTGCTAAAGTTGAAAAAGATTTACAGAACTGGAATATTCCAAAAGAATCTTTCAGATCTGTTTATGAAACAGGAAAGTTTGATTTTATAAAAAATTATAATATCAAAACTTGTGAGTCCACAGTAACTATCAATAACTCAAAAGAGATTATTAAGCTATTATCTACTGAAGATATAAACAGATATAAAAAGGATTTTAATTTCCTACACATAGGATTAGTACAAATTGCTGTCAAGTCTTTGTATCGTTTGGGTCTAGATACCCCCATTTGTCTCTTACTAAGAGACGCCAGGCTATTAAACTTTGACGATTCCTTACTTGGAGTCTTACAAAGTAATCTAGCCAGGACGATTTATTTTAAGCATTGCGAATTTTTGATGGATATTAATGATCAAAACGTTATGGATACCCTAACGTTAAACATTAAAACCAAAAATATGAATAGTAAGGTGAATACAAGAGAAATTGCTATAATATACAGAGTCTATTACAGGCTAATGAAAACAACCCTAGCTCCAAACGCTAAATTAGTTAGTAGTAAAGGTGCTACCATGCTTATGGAAGCAAACCAGGAACATAGCAATACTTTTGTTCCTAGAATGTTAAAATGGAATGAAATTTTAACAAAAGATGAGTGGCACTTTGGTGCCATCACCCAACCAAAGATAGAACCAGAGAGTTCTAATATTGAACAAATAATTCAGCATTTAGATGGTTCAATTGATTTAAAAAATTTGAAATCTAAATCCACAGGAAGATACTCCTTCGCAGCATCTTCTTCTAAAACCCGGGAGGAGGAAGTATGTTCCGATAACTCTGACGAAACTATACTAGAACGAAAAGTTCAAGGAATAGACTATTCGTCAAATCGCGATACTAAAGTCTACTATCGACCATCGATAGGAAGTGAAAAGTCCCACGTGCGAAATGCATGGTGAGGATAGCCTGGGTACTATTAAACATGACATAGGTTTTAAAATCGATTTTAAAACCCTTAACAAATTATGGGTTAACCCAGAAAATGCCAATAAAAGAAAATGGTATGTAAGTACTTTTTCACTCAATGAAAGGAACGTGTTTAGAGAACAATGGATCAGTGACATGAATAGAATTAATGCAAATATAGAATTCTTTAGGTGGTTTCAAATCACAGATAAACTCAACAATAACAGAGAGTCCATGAGCACCATTGTAAAGAAATGGTTCACAGGAGAAAAAACTGTTGAATCAGTAACACCCCCATTAGAACAAATAAAGATCCCAGTCGATGGTGAGATCTTGACTGCCACTCCTTTTAAAAGGGACATAAAGGATCCAAAAGGAATCCCGCATGTTGAGGACATTAACAAAATTCTCCAACAGAACAACTACACAAATCAGTTGTTACATGTTGTCTCTAACCAAATTGGAGAAGCAAGTAATGCCTCAGCTTTTAGAAGCAAGCCTATCAGGTCGGAAGAAAAAACACTATCCGAACCCCTCTTTAAAATCCCACAGTGTTCGTAGTAGCCATCCAAAATTTGGAAAAGAAAGTGAAGACAAACTGTTAGACAGAATTAGTAATAAATTTAAAGAGCTGAAAGTTTCTGAAGGATCCACCTCGAAAAAACCTGACAGCTCAGTCAAAGTACTAAGTGAAGGTTCTAGTTCAAAAAGTAAACAAGATGAAAATAAGATATTAAAATTCTCCGGAGCGAAGGTAAGAATTTTACAGAGGTCCTACGTTTCCGGATATGTTATTCAAGAATGTACTCGTTTCATTACATATTCGGAGATGAAATCCATGAATGGAACATAGATGGCATGTCGGAAGGACAAGTTATCAAGGTGCTCCATGAAATGGGAGTTTGCGTTACGATTATAAAATAAAAGCATACGGATGATGCCCAACTAGTCGCAATCCTAGTTTGTGCTTCACCGAATGTTAAAAATTAGTGGGACAACTACCTAGTTGAGGCGTAAAGTCGCCTTCATGAACGCGACCACCACCGTCAAGAAGAAACATCGATAATGGTATAGTAATGAAGTCCAAGGGGATGCTACGGCAACCTTGTTGTATTGTATAGGTAAACACTTCATTGGAGAGCCGAAGCTATTCCAAGATAGAAGTTTGGAAGTACTTAATAATTTAACCTGTCCAAAGTTACATGACTTTAAATGGTATAAAGATATATTCCTTAACAAAGTCATGCTAAGGAATGACTGTAATCATGATTATTGGAAAGAAAGATTTATCAGTGGACTGCCTAAACTTTTTGCAGAAAAGGTAAGAACCAACATTAGAAGAAATTACAATGGCGACACTCCCTAAAGTCTTATGACATACGGAGACCTAGTCAGCTTTATTAATTTAACAGGCCTAGAACTATGTAATACGATAAAACTCAATAATCAAATACAAAAATCTACCAAAGGAGAATTAGGAAGTTTCTGCGAAGACTTCGGATATGTTAAAGTCTTTGCTCCTTCAAAGAGCATCAAAAGGATGAAGAAGAAACATAACATATCCCGCCCCAAAGCTTATAAAAAGAAATATACTCCAAAAACGGGATATAAGAAAAGGAATACCAACAAAAATACCAGAAAGAAGGGTAAATGTTGGAATTGTGGAAAAGCATGCCACATGGCTAATAATTGCAAAGAACCCAATAAAAAGAAGGATAAGATTAATTTATTAGCAATCGATTCTGAAATGAAAGAAAAACTTTATACAATCTTAGATGAAGAACAGTCCAGCGATAGCTCTGAAGAAAATTCAGATGATTATTACAGTGACGAAGGTTCTTTAGATCTAGAATACAGTTCAGATTGTTCCACTTCCAGCTTTGACTATGAATGTACTGGGAAAATCTGCACCTGTACAAAACAAACAATTGGTGTTATCTCGAGTAGCAGCCAAGAGTTTTTCTTTGATATGATCGATCACATCGATGACGATAATGTTAAAAGAAAATACTTAAAAGAACTTAAAAAACTTGTAGTTAATCAGAAAAAAGATAAAAGGATAATTGAACCTTTTGATATGAAAAGAGTTTTTAATAAGTTTAAAGAAACTAAATCAGATACTTCGGTGCAAGATTTACTAGGAGAAGTTTCACTTCTTAAAGAAGAAATTCTCCATATAAAGGAAAGGCTTAGTTCCTTAGAAACTGAGGCATTTGCAAGCAGTTTATTAAAAGATTTGGATCTTGTAGAAGACCCTTTGGCACCATCTACTTCTAAAGGAATCAATATAAGTGATCCTAAGGAAGGAGAAGAAACAGAGAATAACTCTGATTCAGGTTTAAAATTAATCTCCAGGGCCAAAGCATTAAGCTACCATGTCCCTATTAAAATAATAATAAACAAAGATTTTATTTTAGAAAGAATTGCGTTGCTAGATTCAGGAGCAGACCAAAACTGTATTTGCGAAGGATTCATTCCTACCAAATACCTGAACAAAAGCACTCATAAATTATACTTAGCTACAGGAGATAGCATAAAAATTAATTACAAGCTTTCAAAAGCTCATGTTTGTAATAATGGTGTTTGCTTCACCAATGATTTCATCATTACAAGAAACATAACTGAAGAAATCATATTAGGAATCCCATTCCTAACGCAGATTAAACCTTATACCGCAAAACTAGACGGTATTTATACAACCTCAATGGGAAAAGATCTTATATTCCCATATTTAAACCCCTTATCTGCTGACCATAGCGATCATGTTAAGCAAAAAACGGTCTTTAGAATCCAGTTATTAACAAATCAGGTTAACTACCTAAAAGACGATATTAAAATAAAAAGGATAGAATCCACTTTAAAAACCCCGGAGGTAATTAACAAAGTAAATTTTTTACAGGATTCTATGGAAAAAGAAATTTGCTCAGAACTACCAAATGCTTTTTGGGAAAGAAAGAAGCATACGGTAAATCTACCCTATACAGATGAATTTAGTGAGGAAAACCTACCCACTAAGGCGGACTATTCGGATGAGCCACGAGCTCATGGAACATTGTAAAAATGAAGTCAATGACCTCAAAAAGGGATCATTAGGCCTTCTAAGTCACATGGAGTTGCTCGACCTTCTACGTCAACAAGAATCTTTGAAAAAGAAGAGAGCCCGTGGTTCGTAATAAATTACGAACTCTTAACAAGCGTTAAAATGGATCAGATATCCAATCCCTAACAAAAGGGACTTACTAAAAAGAACTTATAATGCTAATATTTACAGTAAGTTCGACATGAAGTCAGGATTCTGGCAAATCCAAGTCGATGAAAAAGATAAGTATAAGATTGCCTTCAATGTCCCCTTCGGAAAGTATGAATGGAATGTAATGCCTTTTGGGCTCAAAAATGCCCCTTCCGAATTCCAGAACATCATGAATAATATATTCAACCCTTATAGTCAATTTATGATTGTCTATATAGACGATGTTCTTATATTCTCGGATAACATGTATCAAAGATTATAAACATCTAAACACTTTTGTCCAGACCACAAAATATAATGGTTTAGCGGTAAGTGCCAAAAAAATAAAGCTTTTTCAGACATCTATCAGGTTCTTAGGCCACGACCTTTATCAAGGAACCTATAAACCAATTTGCAGAGCCATAGAGTTCTCTACCAAGTTCCCCGATGAAATTTTAGATAAAACACAATCTGAAGATTCTTAGTGAGTCTTAACTACGTTGCAGATTTTATTCCAAAAATTAGACAAATATGTGAGCCCCTGTATAAAAGGATAAAAAAGAATCCAGTCCTTTGGTCAATTGAACAGACTAGAGCTGTGAGACAGATAAAAGAAATAGTCCAGAAACTCCCATGTCTAGGTATCCCTAACCCAGATGCCTTTATGGTAGTTGAACCGATCTTAGACATAGGTTATGGTGGCATTCTTAAGCAAAGAATTTCTCTTGAATCTGTCGAACAATTAGTAAGATTCAATTCTGGAAATTGGAACCAGGCACAAAAGAATTATAGCATAGTGAAAAAGGAGATTTTATCTATAGTGCTATGTATCACAAAATTCCAAGACGATTTAGTCAACAAAGAATTTTTGTTAAGAGTCGACTGCAAAGCAGCCAAAGACATTTTACAAAAGGATGTTAAAAATTTAGTGTCAAAACAGATTTTTGCCAGATGGCAAGCTTTGTTATCAAGCTTCGATTTTAAAATTGATTTTATAAAAGGTGAAGAAAACTCTCTACCAGACTTTCTGACTAGAGAATTTTTACAAGGAAACAATGAGGCCAGGCTTCCCGGGCTTACGCCCGATGAGACCTCCATTCGTAATAAACGGAAGAAAAGTTGAAACAGCCCTTTAAACCAGAAAGTTCAAAAAATACTTTACATAAACCAAGTGGGCAAAATATGTTCACAGTTCTTGGAAACCTCCCAATAATACTGGTTCTCCCAAAGGAACCAACCCAGAAAAAACAGGCACAACCTTTCAAGGCTACGCCATCAGAAGCCCAGAGCAAAAGTAATTACAGAATGATTCCTCCAGAATCATATTCAGAAGCAGTAAAACCAGCAACTCCACTAAAGAAGGAGCCTCATTCCTATTCCAAAATGGGAATTCATTCCAACGAGTTTTGCCAATAATGGCATTGGATAAACAAGATGAAAATTTGAGTGCGGGACCTCGCGAAACCTTGTTACCACGGACCACGGTATGTAGATAACCAGATCGGTAAAAACAAGAAGGTATTATGAATTCATTTTAGTGGATCTGGACTCCATTGAAATAGAGCACAAATACTTTGATAAAACAGGAGGAATTGAATATTCCAAGTTTACGGTTAAGAAGATTTTAAGTCCTTTTAATTGGTATATGGATCACCTACAAACACCAATACCATTATCAGAGACCCATACACCTCAAACTTATAACTGGTATGATTATAAAGACGCATGGTTTAACTTCCTATATGTGCGTCTGAATACCCATACATGGTTCATAAAATATGCCGAGAGCATGAAAGATAAAGTCATCCCCAGATGGTTCTACGAATGGTGGAACATATTTGGTGGTAATTTGCAGGTGGTTGCCCCGAGCTTCCAAAATCAGTATGTTACTTTCATCCAGGAACAACAAATTTCTACACTACCAGAACACATTAAATTGTGTAAATTCTTTATTAGTAAACGAATCTCTTATATCATAAACTGGACGTTCGATATCCAAGAGACCAACAGAATTAAATATTAAAATAAGACCATCAAAATTAAAGGATGGAGTCCTAAATTAAAAGAGGATAAATTGAAGAACAAAGGGTCATCTTCCTCAGAAGAAACCTCCGATTCGAAGGCAGAAACCCGGCGAAAGCTCCTAGAGGCTTTAGCAAAATTAGAAGATGATGAAGACGTGGCATCTAACCACAGTGAAACAGACAACGGTGACATGCTTATCCCACGTGGAATCGCACAAGCCTACGCAGATGCGTATATCCTAAAGTAAAGCAGATAGTGACATTTGCCTCTTCAAAAAAGCAGAGGACATAAAGCAGAAGGTTTAGATAATTATTGCCAAACTATAATCAGACAAGTAATCATTAATAAAATGACTGAACTCTATGAAGATAATGTTAGATTAAGAAGACATGTTCGTTACCTAGCAACAAGACAATCTATCTCTCAATTCTTAGTTGAGCTCCACACAATTCATTACTAATGATGAATGAAATCAACAGTGAAAACTTAGCAACTACAAAGATTGCTAAAGTTGAAAAAGATTTACAGAACTGGAATATTCCAAAAGAATCTTTCAGATCTGTTTATGAAACAGGAAAGTTTGATTTTATAAAAAATTATAATATCAAAACTTGTGAGTCCACAGTAGCTATCAATAACTCAAAAGAGATTATTAATCTATTATCTACTGAACATATAAACAGATATAAAAAGGATTTTAATTTCCTACACATAGGATTAATACAAATTGTTGTCAAGCCTTTGTATCGTTTGGGTCTAGATACCCCCATTTGTCTCTTACTAAGAGACGTCGGGCTATTAAACTTTGACGATTCCTTACTTGGAGTCTTACAAAGTAATCTAGCCAGGGGACCAGTTTATTTTAACTGTTACCCAAATTTTTCAGTGGATATTAATGATCAAAACGTTATGGATACCCTAACGTTAAACATTAAAACCAAAAATATGAATAGTAAGGTGAATACAAGAGAAATTGCTATAATATACAGAGTCTATTACAGACTAATGAAAACAACCCTAGCTCCAAAAGCTAAATTAGTTAGTAGTAAAGGTGCTACCATGCTTATGGAAGCAAACCAGGAACATAGCAATACTTTTGTTCCTAGAATGTTAAAATGGAATGAAATTTTAACAAAAGATGAGTGGCACTTTGGTGCCATCACCCAACCAAAGATAGAACTGAGAGTTCTAATATTGAACAAATAATTCAGCATTTAGATGGTTCAATTGATTTAAAATTTTTGAAATCTAAATCCACAGGAAGATACTCCTTCGCACCATCTTCTTCTAAAACGTGGGAGGAGGAAGTATGTTCCGATAACTCTGACGAAACTATACTAGAATGAAAAGTTCAAGGAATAGACTATTCGTCAGCAGTACCCAAAGTCTACTATCGACCCATCGATAGGAAGGCCGGAAGTCCCACCAGAAGCGAAATGCATGGTGAGGATAGCCTGGGTACTATTAAACAAGACATATGTTTTAAAATCGATTTTAAAACCTTTAACAAATTATGGGTTAACACAGAAAATGCCATTAAAAGAAAATGGTATGTAAGTACTTTTTCACTCAATGAAAGGAAGGTGTTTAGAGAACAATGGATCAGTGACATGAATAGAATTAATGCAAATATAAAATTCTTTAGGTGGTTTCAAATCACAGATAAACTCAACAATAACAGAGAGTCCCTGAGCACCATTGTAAAGAAATGGTTCACGGAGAAAAAGCGGTTGAATCAAGAACACCCCATTAGAACAAATAAAGATCACATCGATGGTGAGATCTTGACTGCCACTCCTTTTAAGAGAGACATAAAGGATCCAAAAGGAATCCTGCATGTTGAGGACATTAACAAAATTCTCCAACAGAACAACTACACAAATCAGTTGTTACATGTTGTCTCTAACCAAATTGCAGAAGCAAGTAATGCCTCAGCTTTTAGAAGCAAGCCTATCAGTCGGAAGAAAAACACTATCCGAACCCTCTTTAAAATCCAGTTTTATGAGTAGCCATCAAAATTTGAAAAAGAAATTGAAGACAACTCATTACAGTAATTAGTAATAAATTTAAAGAGTGAAAGTTTCAAGGATCCACCTCGAAAAAACGTATTTCGGTCAAAGTACTAAGCGAAGGTTCTAGTTCAAAAAGTAAACAAGATGAAAATAAGATATTAAAATTCTGGAGCAGAAGGTAAGAATTTTTACAGAGGTCTACGTTTCGGATATGTTATTCGAAGAACGTACTCCGTTTCCAGCTACATATTCTGGAGATGAAATCCATGAATGGAACATAGATGGCATGTTATCAAGGTGCTCCATGAAATGGGAGTTTGCGTTACCAGTTATAAAATAAAAACGCATACAGATGATGCCCAACTAGCTGCAATCCTAGTTTCAGGCTTCACTGGAATGTTAAAAAATTGGTGGGACAACTACCTAGTTGAAGCCGTAAGGGTCAGCATCATGAATGCAACCACCACCGTCCAAATAAGAAACATCGATAACATCTATAGTAATGAAGTCCAAGGGGATGCTACGGCAACCTTGTTGTATTGTATAGGTAAACACTTCATTGGAGAGCCGAAGCTATTCCAAGATAGAAGTTTGGAAGTACTTAATAATTTAACCTGTCCAAAGTTACATGACTTTAAATGGTATAAAGATATATTCCTTAACAAAGTCATGCTAAGGAATGACTGTAATCATGATTATTGGAAAGAAAGATTTATCAGTGGATACTAAACTTTTTGCAGAAAAGGTAAGGACCAACATTAGAAGAAATTACAATGGCGACACTCCCTATAGTCTTATGACATACGGAGACCTAGTCAGTTTTATTAATTTAACAGGCCTAGAACTATATGTCTGATAAAACTCAATAATCAAATACAAAAATCTAACAAAGGAGAATTAGGAAGTTTCTGCGAAGACTTGGATATGTTAAAGTTCTGCTCCTTCAAAGCATCAAAAGGATGAAGAAGAAACATAACATATCCGCCCCAAAGCTTATAAAAGAAATATACTCCAAAAAGGGGTATAAGAAAAGGAATACCAACAAAATACGAGAAGAAGGGTAAATGTTGGAATTGTGGAAAAGCAGGCCACATGGCTAATAATTGCAAAGAACCCAATAAAAAGAAGGATAAGATTAATTTATTAGCAATCGATTCTGAAATGAAAGAAAAACTTTATACAATCTTATATGAAGAAACGATCCAATGATAGCTCAAGAAAATTCGGATGATTATTACGATGTGAAGGTTCTTTAGATCTAGAATCTGATTCGAGATAGTTCCACTTCCGATTTATTTGTGAATGTCTTGGAAAATTTGTACTGCACAAAACAAACAATTGGTGTTATCTCGAGTAGCGACAAGAGTTTTCTTTGATATGATCGATCACATCGATGTGATAATGTTAAAAGAAAATACTTATGAACTTAAAAACTTGTAGTTAATCAGAATAAAAGATAAAAGGATAATTGAACCTTTTGATATGAAAAGAGTTTTTAATAAGTTTAAAGAAACTAAATCAGATACTTCGGTGCAAGATTTACTAGGAGAAGTTTCACTTCTTAAAGAAGAAATTCTCCATATAAAGGAAAGGCTTAGTTCCTTAGAAACGAGGCATTTGCAAGCTTATTAAAAGATTTGGATCTTGTGGAAGACCACTTTGGCACCATCTACTTCTAAAGGAATCAATATAAGTGATCTAAGGAAGGAGAAAAGCAGAAGAATAACTCGATTCGAGTTTAAAATTAATCTCGAGTACAAAACATTAAGCTACCATGTCCCTATTAAAATAATAATAAACAAAGATTTTATTTTAGAAAATTGCGTTGCTAGATTAGAGCGGACCAAAATTGTATCTGCGAAGGATTAATTCCTACTAAATACTGAACAAAAGTACTCATAAATTATACTCTACATGAGATTAGCATAAAATTAATTACAAGCTTTCAAAAGCTCATGTTTGTAATAATGGTGTTTGCTTCACCAATGATTTCATCATTACAAGAAACATAACTGAAGAAATCATATTAGGTATCTCATTCCTAACGCAGATAAAACCTTATACCGCAAAACTAGGCGGTATTTATACAACCTCAATGGGAAAAGATCTTATATTCCCATATTTAAACCCCTTATCTGCTGACCATAGCGATCCTGTTAAGCAAAAAACGGTCTTTAGAATCCAGTTATTAACCAATCAGGTTAACTACCTAAAAGACGATATTAAAATAAAAAGGATAGAATCCACTTTAAAAACCCCGGAGGTAATTAACAAAGTAAAATTTTTACAGGATTCTATGGAAAAAGAAATTTGCTCAGAACTACCAAATGCTTTTGGGAAAGAAAGAAGCATACGGTAAATCTACTATCTGAGATGACTTTAGTGAGGAAAACATACCCACTAAGGCCAGACCTATTCAGATGAGCCACGAGCTCATGGAACATTGTAAAAATGAAGTCAATGACCTACTCAAAAAAGGGATCATTAGGCCTTCTAAGTCACAATGGAGTTTCTCAGCCTTCTACGTCAACAAGAATGCTGAAAAAGAAAGAGGAGCCCCAAGGCTCGTAATAAATCTGAAGCCTCTTAACCAAGCGTTAAAATGGATCAGATATCCAATCCCTAACAAAAGGGACTTACTAAAAAGAACTTATAATGCTAATATTTACAGTAAGTTCGACGTGAAGTCAGGATTCTGGCAAATCCAAATCGATGAAAAAGATAAGTATAAGACTGCCTTCAATGTCCCATTCGGACAGTATGAATGGAATGTAATGCCTTTTGGGCTAAAAAATGCCCCTTCCGAATTCTAGAACATCATGAATAATATATTCAACCCTTATAGTCAATTTATGATTGTCTATATAGACGATGTTCTTATATTCTCGGATAACATAGATCAGCATTATAAACATCTAAACACTTTTGTCCAGACCACAAAATATAATGGTTTAGCGGTAAGTGCCAAAAAAATAAAGCTTTTTCAGACAGCTATCAGGTTCTTAGGCCACGACCTTTATCAAGGAACCTATAAACCAATTTGCATAGCCATAGAGTTCTCTACCAAGTTCCCCGATGAAATTTTAGATAAAACACATTTCTGAAGATTCTTAGGAGTCTTAACTACGTTGCAGATTTTATTCCAAAATTAGACAAATATGTGAGCCCTGTATAAAAGGATAAAAAGAACCAGTCCTTTGGTCAATTGAGCAGACTACGGATGTAGAGCGGATAAAAGAAATAGTCGAAACTCCCATGTCAGGTATCCCTAACCGGATGCCTTTATGGTAGTTGAACCGATCTTAGACATAGGTTATGGTGGCATTCTTAAGCAAAGAATTTCTCTTGAATCTGCCGAACAATTAGTAAGATTCACTTCTGGAAATTGGAACCAGGCACAAAAGAATTATAGCACAGTGAAAAAAGAGATTTTATCCTGAAACCTTGTTACACGGACCACCAGTATGTAGATAACCAGGATCCAGTAAAAACAAGAAGGTATTATGAATTCATTTTAGTGGATACAGACTCCATTGAAATAGAGCACAAATATTTTGATAAAACTGGAGGAATTGAATATTCCAAGTTTACGGTTAAGAAGATTTTAAGTCCTTTTAATTGGTATATGGATCACCTACAAACACCAATACCATTATCAGAGACCCATAGACCTCAAACTTATAACTGGTATGATTATAAAGATGCATGGTTTAACTTCATATATGTGCATCCGAATACCCATACATGGTTCATAAAATATGCCGAGAGCATGAAAGATAAAGTCATCCCCAGATGGTTCTACGAATGGTGGAACATATTTGGTGGTAATTTGCAGGTGGTTGCCCCGAGCTTCCAAAATCAGTATGTTACTTTCATCCAGGAACAACAGATTTCTACACTACCAGAACACATTAAATTGTGTAAATTATTTATTAGTAAACGAATCTCTTATATCATAAACTGGACGTTCGATATCCAAGAGACCAACAGAATTAAATATTTAAGCAAGACCATCAAAATTAAAGGATGGAGTCCTAAAGTAAAAGAGGATAAATTGAAGAAAAGGGGGTCATCTTCCTCAGAAGAAACCTCTGATTCGAAGGCAGAAACCCGGCGAAAGCTCCTAGAGGCTTTAGCAAAATTAGAAGATGATGAAGACGTGGCATCTAACCACAGTGAAACAGACAACGGTGACATGCTTATCCCACGTGGAATCGCACAAGCCTACGCAGATGCGTATCTCCTAAAGTAAAGCAGATAGTGACACTTGCCTCTTCAAAAAAGCAGAGGACATAAAGCAAAAAATGACATAAAGAAGACAAGGACGTTTTGCCCTTTCAAAAAAAAAGACGCCGCTGGGAAAAGCTAAAGGCGAGGAATCTCAGCCTTCCACCTCTTTTAATTTTAGACGTCCACCGTTAGGGCGAAGAATCATTCGAGGCCTATTTAAGGCTCTCAAGTTGTAATGTTGAGGCATTGAAATATCCTCTCTCTATCTATATCTCCTTTTTGATCTTATGTATCTTGTATGCTTTCAGTTTGAATAAAATTTGTAAGTTTTATTAAACGTTTTTGTCAGACTTTACTTTTTAAATTGATAATCTTATTCGCATTTATGGTATCGAGGAGGAAGTATGTTCCATGAGCTCGTGGCTCATCCGAATAGTCCGCCTTAGTGGGTATGTTTTCCTCTAAAGTCATCGTATAGGGTAGATTTCTGGTATGCTTCTTTCTTTCCCAAAAGCATTTGGTAGTTACGAGCAAATTTCTTTTCCATAGAATCTGTAAAAATTTACTTTGTTAATTACCTCCGGGGTTTTTAAAGTGGATTCTATCCTTTTTATTTTAATATCGTCATTTAGGTAGTTAACCTGATTGGTTAATAACTGGATTTTAAAAACCGTTTTTTGCTTAACATGATCGCTATGGTCAGCAGATAAGGGGTTTAAATATGGGAATATAAGATCTTTTCCCATTGAGGTTGTATAAATACCGTCTAGTTTTGCGGTATAAGGTTTTATCTGCGTTAGGAATGGGATTCCTAATATGATTTCTTCAGTTATGTTTCTTGTAATGATGAAATCATTGGTGAAGCAAACACCATTATTACAAACATGAGCTTTTGAAAGCTTGTAATTAATTTTTATGCTATCTCCTGTAGCCGAGTATAATTTATGAGTACTTTTGTTCAGGTATTTAGTAGGAATTAAACCTTCGCAGATACAATTTTGGTCTGCTCCTGAATCTAGCAACGCAATTTTCTCTAAAATAAAATCTTTGTTTATTATTATTTTAATAGGGACATGATAGCTTAATGTTTTGGCCCTGGAGATTAATTTTAAACCTGAATCAGAGTTATTCTCTGTTTCTTCTCCTTCCTCAGGATCACTTATATTGATTCCTTTAGAAGTAGATGGTGCCAAAGGGTCTTCTACAAGATCCAAATCTTTTAATAAACTGCTTGCAAATGCCTCAGTTTCTAAGGAACTAAGCCTTTCCTTTATATGGAGAATTTCTTCTTTAAGAAGTGAAACTTCTCCTAGTAAATCTTGCACCGAAATATCTGATTTAGTTTCTTTAAACTTATTAAAAACTTTTTTCATATCAAAAGGTTCAATTATCCTTTTATCTTTTACGATTAACTACAAGTTTTTTAAGTTCTGTTAAGTATTTTCTTTTAACATTATCGTCATCGATGTGATCGATCATATCAAAGAAAAACTCTTGGCTGCTACTCGAGATAACACCAATTGTTTATTTTGTACAGGTGCAGATTTTCCCAGTACATTCACAGTCGAAGCTGGAAGTGGAACTATCTGAACTGTATTCTAGATCTAAAGAACTTCGTCACTGTAATAATCATCTGAATTTTCTTCAGAGCTATCGCTGGACTGTTCTTCATCTAAGATTGTATAAAAAATTTCTTTCATTTCAGAATCGATCACATTTATGGTATCAGAGTCATGTTGTTAAAAATCATGAGTAGCTAAACTCATTCTATTGTCCTTAGAGCAATATTGTTCTTAAGTTAATAGGAATTATGTTACTCTGTTCTGGTTCCCTTAGTTACTTCGTTGTTATCCTGCCCGTGATATCTCCGCTTAATCTCTGATAATAGGCGGTGCATCTGGGCCGTTGGATTAGCACGATAGGTCGGAAGGACCGATCTTGGACCGATGGAAGCGGTAGATGTACTATAGGATAAGAAAGGCAGATAGCGACATAGGATACCCACTTTAGTAATTAAAGGAATAGAGCAGATACTACAGACCCTAATAACCGATCAATAATAGCTCTTAAAGAATAGTAGCCTCCACGCATATTTACAACCCACCTTGTTAAAACAT
Organism: Przewalskia tangutica; assembly: GCA_029844215.1. Classification (NCBI taxonomy): domain Eukaryota; kingdom Viridiplantae; phylum Streptophyta; class Magnoliopsida; order Solanales; family Solanaceae; genus Przewalskia; species Przewalskia tangutica. The sequence goes on from CM056718.1 coordinate 117,200,254, forward strand.
ATTACTCATTTAATGAAGACTCGTCCAGCTTTTGATTATATAAGAGAACATAATTCTTTTATACTAGAATGTGTAATAGAAAGTAATAGTTGCAATAAAATATTAAAGTCAAATCTTAAAGAGTTAGAATACTATACAACTGCGAGACCTGCAGAAGGTTTAGATAATTATTGCCAAACTATAATCAGACAAGTAATCATTAATAAAATGACTGAACTTTATGAAGAGAATGTTAGATTAAGAAGACAGGTTCGTTACCTAGCAACAATACAATCTATCTCTCAATTCTTAGTTGAGCTCCACACAATTCATTACTAATGATGAATGAAATCAACAGTGAAAACTTAGCAACTACAAAGATTGCTAAAGTTGAAAAGATTCTGAATCGAATATTCCAAAAGAATCTTTCAGATCTGTTTATGAAACAGGAAAGTTTGATTTTATAAAAAATTATAATATCAAAACTTGTGAGTCCACAGTAACTATCAATAACTCAAAAGAGATTATTAAGTTATTATCTACTGAAGATATAAACAGATATAAAAAGGATTTTAATTTCCTACACATAGGATTAGTACAAATTGCTGTCAAGTCTTTGTATCGTTTGGGTCTAGATACCCCCATTTGTCTCTTACTAAGAGACGCCAGTTATTAAACTTTGTGATTCCTTACTTGGAGTCTTACAAAGTAATCTAGCGAGGACGATTTATTTTAAGCATTGCGAATTTTTGATGGATATTAATGATCAAAGCGTTATGGATACCTAACGTTAAACATTAAAACCAAAAATATGAATAGTAAGGTGAATACAAGAGAAATTGCTATAATATCTGAGTCTATTACAATAATGAAAACAACCCTAGCTCCAAACGCTAAATTAGTTAGTAGTAAAGGTGCTACCATGCTTATGGAAGCAAACCAGGAACATAGCAATACTTTTGTTCCTAGAATGTTAAAATGGAATGAAATTTTAACAAAAGATGAGTGGCACTTTGGTGCCATCACCCAACCAAAGATAGAACCAGAGAGTTCTAATATTGAACAAATAATTCAGCATTTAGATGGTTCAATTGATTTAAAAAATTTGAAATCTAAATCCACAGGAAGATACTCCTTCGCAGCATCTTCTTCTAAAACCCGGGAGGAGGAAGTATGTTCCGATAACTCTGACGAAACTATACTAGAACGAAAAGTTCAAGGAATAGACTATTCGTCAGCAGTACCCAAAGTCTACTATCGACCCATCGATAGGAAGGCCGAAAGTCCCACCAGAAGCGAAATGCATGGTGAGGATAGCCTGGGTACTATTAAACATGACATAGGTTTTAAAATCGATTTTAAAACCCTTAACAAATTATGGGTTAACCCAGAAAATGCCAATAAAAGAAAATGGTATGTAAGTACTTTTTCACTCAATGAAAGGAACGTGTTTAGAGAACAATGGATCAGTGACATGAATAGAATTAATGCAAATATAGAATTCTTTAGGTGGTTTCAAATCACAGATAAACTCAACAATAACAGAGAGTCCATGAGCACCATTGTAAAGAAATGGTTCACAGGAGAAAAAACTGTTGAATCAGTAACACCCCCATTAGAACAAATAAAGATCCCAGTCGATGGTGAGATCTTGACTGCCACTCCTTTTAAAAGGGACATAAAGGATCCAAAAGGAATCCCGCATGTTGAGGACATTAACAAAATTCTCCAACAGAACAACTACACAAATCAGTTGTTACATGTTGTCTCTAACCAAATTGGAGAAGCAAGTAATGCCTCAGCTTTTAGAAGCAAGCCTATCAGGTCGGAAGAAAAAACACTATCCGAACCCCTCTTTAAAATCCCACAGTGTTCGGCGAGTAGCCATCCAAAATTTGGAAAAGAAAGTGAAGACAAACTGTTAGACAGAATTAGTAATAAATTTAAAGAGCTGAAAGTTTCTGAAGGATCCACCTCGAAAAAACCTGACAGCTCAGTCAAAGTACTAAGTGAAGGTTCTAGTTCAAAAAGTAAACAAGATGAAAATAAGATATTAAAATTCTCTGGAACAGAAGGTAAGAATTTTTACAGAGGTCCTACGTTTCCAGATATGTTATTCGAAGAATGTACTCCGTTTCCAGCTACATATTCTGGAGATGAAATCCATGAATGGAACATAGATGGCATGTCAGAAGGACAAGTTATCAAGGTGCTCCATGAAATGGGAGTTTGCGTTACCAGTTATAAAATAAAAACGCATACAGATGATGCCCAACTAGCTGCAATCCTAGTTTGGGCTTCACCGAATGTTAAAAATTAGTGGGACAACTACAGTTGAAGCCGTAAAGTCGACTTCATGAATCGACCACCAGTCAAAGAAGAAACATCGATAATTTATAGTAATGAAGTCGAGGGGATGCTACGGCACCTTGTTGTATTGTATAGGTAAACACGTTGGAGGAAGCTATTCGAGATAGAAGTTTGGAAGTACTTAATAATTTAACCTGTCCAAAGTTACATGACTTTAAATGGTATAAAGATATATTCCTTAACAAAGTCATGCTAAGGAATGACTGTAATCATGATTATTGGAAAGAAAGATTTATCAGTGGACTGCCTAAACTTTTTGCAGAAAAGGTAAGAACCAACATTAGAAGAAATTACAATGGCGACACTCCCTAAAGTCTTATGACATACGGAGACCTAGTCAGCTTTATTAATTTAACAGGCCTAGAACTATGTAATACGATAAAACTCAATAATCAAATACAAAAATCTACCAAAGGAGAATTAGGAAGTTTCTGCGAAGACTTCGGATATGTTAAAGTCTCTGCTCCTTCAAAGAGCATCAAAAGGATGAAGAAGAAACATAACATATCCGCCCAAAGCTTATAAAAGAAATATACTCCAAAAGCGGGATATAAGAAAAGGAATACCAACAAAAATACGAGAAGAAGGGTAAATGTTGGAATTGTGGAAAAGCATGCCATGGCTAATAATTGCAAAGAACCCAATAAAAGAAGGATAAGATTAATTTATTAGCAATCGATTACGAAATGAAAGAAAAACTTTATACAATCTTAGATGAAGAACAGTCCAGCGATAGCTCTGAAGAAAATTCAGATGATTATTACAGTGACGAAGGTTCTTTAGATCTAGAATACAGTTCAGATTGTTCCACTTCCAGCTTTGACTATGAATGTACTGGGAAAATCTGCACCTGTACAAAACAAACAATTGGTGTTATCTCGAGTAGCGACGAGAGTTTTCTTTGATATGATCGATCACATCGATGGCGATAATGTTAAAAGAAAATACTTAACAGAACTTAAAAAACTTGTAGTTAATCAGAAAAAAGATAAAAGGATAATTGAACCTTTTGATATGAAAAGAGTTTTTAATAAGTTTAAAGAAACTAAATCAGATACTTCGGTGCAAGATTTACTAGGAGAAGTTTCACTTCTTAAAGAAGAAATTCTCCATATAAAGGAAAGGCTTAGTTCCTTAGAATCGAGGCATTTGCAGCGATTTATTAAAGATTTGGATCTTGTAGAAGACCACTTTGGCACCATCTACTTCTAAAGGAATCAATATAAGTGATCCTAAGGAAGGAGAAGAAACAGAGAATAACTCTGATTCAGGTTTAAAATTAATCTCCAGGGCCAAAGCATTAAGCTACCATGTCACTATTAAAATAATAATAAACAAAGATTTTATTTTAGAAAATTGCGTTGCTAGATTCGGAAGCGGACCAAAATTGTATCTGCGAAGGATTAATTCCTACTAAATACGAACAAAAGTACTCATAAATTATACTCATTTCGAGGAGATAGCATAAAAATTAATTACAAGCTTTCAAAAGCTCATGTTTGTAATAATGGTGTTTGCTTCACAATGATTTCATCATTACAAGAAACATAAGCGAAGAAATCATATTAGGAATCCCATTCCTAGCAGATTAAACCTTATACCGCAAAACTAGGCGGTATTTATACAACCTCAATGGGAAAAGATCTTATATTCCCATATTTAAACCCACTTATCTGCGACCATAGCGATCATGTTAAGCAAAAAGCGGTCTTTAGAATCGATTATTAACAAATCGGGTTAACTACCTAAAAGCGATATTAAAATAAAAGGATAGAATCCACTTTAAAAACCGGAGGTAATTAACAAAGTAAATTTTTACGAGATTCTATGGAAAAGAAATTTGCTCGGAACTACAAATGCTTTTGGGAAAGAAAGAAGCATACGGTAAATCTACCTATCTGAGATGACTTTAGTGAGGAAAACCTGCACTAAGGCGGACTATTCGGATGAGCCACGAGCTCATGGAACATTGTAAAAATGAAGTCAATGACCTACTCAAAAAGGGATCATTAGGCCTTCTAAGTCACGATGGAGTTGCTCGACCTTACGTCAACAAGAATCTTTGAAAAGAAAGAGAGCCCCGTGGTTCGTAATAAATTACGAACTCTTAACGGCGTTAAAATGGATCGGATATCGATCCTAACAAAGGACTTACTAAAAAGAACTTATAATGCTAATATTTACGATAAGTTCGACATGAAGTCGAGGATTACGGCAAATCGAGTCGATGAAAAGATAAGTATAAGATTGCCTTGATGTCCCTTCGAAAGTATGAATGGAATGTAATGCCTTTTGGGCTCAAAATGCCGCCTTAGATTCGAACATCATGAATAATATATTCAACCCTTATAGTCAATTTATGATTGTCTATATAGGCGATGTTCTTATATTCTCGGATAACATAGACGGCGTTATAAACATCTAAACACTTTTGTCGGACACAAAATATAATGGTTTAGCGGTAAGTGCCAAAAAATAAAGCTTTTAGGACATCTATCGGGTTCTTAGGCCACGACCTTTATCAAGGAACCTATAAACCAATTTTGCGAGCCATAGAGTTCTACTGCAAGTTCCCCGATGAAATTTTAGATAAAACACAGCTACAAAGATTCTTAGTGAGTCTTAACTACGTTGCAGATTTTATTCCAAAAATTAGACAAATATGTGAGCCCCTGTATAAAAGGATAAAAAAGAATCCAGTCCTTTGGTCAATTGAACAGACTAGAGCTGTGAGACAGATAAAAGAAATAGTCCAGAAACTCCGTATGCAGGTATCCACTAACCGGATGCCTTTATGGTAGTTGAAACTGATGCTTCCGACATAGGTTATGGTGGCATTCTTAAGCAAAGAATTTCTCTTGAATCTGTCGAACAATTAGTAAGATTCAATTCTGGAAATTGGAACCAGGCACAAAAGAATTATAGCATAGTGAAAAAGGAGATTTTATCTATAGTGCTATGTATCACAAAATTCCAAGACGATTTAGTCAACAAAGAATTTTTGTTAAGAGTCGCATAAGCGACCAAGACATTTACAAAAGGATGTTAAAAATTTAGTGTCAAAGCGATTTTTGCGGATGGCAAGCTTTGTTATCAAGCTTGATTTTAAAATTGATTTTATAAAAGGTGAAGAAAACTCTGCGGACTTTCGACTAGAGAATTTTCTGAGAAACAATGAGGCGGGCTTCGGGCTTACGCGATGAGACCTCCATTCGAATAAACGGAAGAAAAGTTGAAATGACCCTTTAAACGAAAGTTCAAAAATACTTTACATAAACCAAGTGGGCAAAATATGTTCACGATTCTTGAAACCTCGATATCTGGTTCTCCCAAAGAACGACCCGGAAAAAGCAGCGACCTTTGAGGCTCGCCGTGAAGCCCGAGCAAAGTAATTACAGAATGATTCCTCCAGAATCATATTGAGCGATAAAACCAGGCAACTCCACTAAAGAAGGAGCCTCTATTCCCGTTCAAAATGGGAATTCATTCCAACCGAGTTTTGCCAATAATGGCATTGGATAAGCGGTATGAAAATTTGAGTGCGGGACCTCGCGAAACCTTGTTACGGACCACGGTATGTAGATAACCGAGGATCGGTAAAAGCGAAGGTATTATGAATTCATTTTAGTGAATCTGAGACTCGTTGAAATAGAGCACAAATACTTTGATAAAGCGGGAGGAATTGAATATTCGAGTTTACGGTTAAGAAGATTTTAAGTCCTTTTAATTGGTATATGGATCACTACAAACACGATACCATTATCGAGAGACCATACACCTCGAACTTATAAGCGGTATGATTATAAAGGCGCGTGGTTTAACTTCCATATATGCGTCGAATACCCATACATGGTTCATAAAATATCAGAGCATGAAAGATAAAGTCATCCCCAGATGGTTCTACGAATGGTGGAACATATTTGGTGGTAATTTGCAGGTGGTTGCCCCGAGCTTCCAAAATCAGTATGTTACTTTCATCCAGGAACAACAAATTTCTACACTACCAGAACACACGTTAAATTGTGTAAATTCTTTATTAGTAAGCGAATCTCTTATATCATAAAGCGGGCGTTCGATATCGAGACCAGCGAATTAAATATTAAAATAAGACCATCAAAATTAAAGGATGGAGTCTAAATTAAAGAGGATAAATTGAAGAACAAAAGTCATCTTCCTCGGAAGAAACCTCAGGTCGAAGCGGCGTGAAAGCTCACCAGAGGCTTTAGCAAAATTAGAAGATGATGAAGACGTGGCATCTAACCACAGTGAAACAGACAACGGTGACATGCTTATCCCACGTGGAATCGCACAAGCCTACGTAGATGCGTATATCCTAAAGTAAAGCAGATAGTGACATTTGCCTCTTCAAAAAAGCAGAGGACATAAAGCAGAAAATGACATAAATAAGACAAGGACGTTTTGCCCTTTCAAAAAAGCAGAAGACGCCCTTTGGGAAAAGCTAAAGGCGAGGAATCTCAGCCTTCCACATGTTTTAATTTTAGTCGTCCACCTGTTAGGACGAAGAATCATTCGAGGCCTATTTAAGGCTCTCAAGTTGTAATGTTGAGGGCATTCGGAAATATCCCTCTCTCTCTCTATATCTCCTTGCCTGATCTTATGTATCTTGTATGCTTTCCAGTTTGAATAAAATTTGTAAGTTTTATTAATACTTTGTTTTCTCTCTTTACTTTACTATTTTAAATTGATAATCTTACAAAGATGAATTTGCGTCTTAGAGCCAATTCCTATTAACCATAAATGCGGAATAAGATTATCAATTTAAAAAAGTGAAGTAAAGACAAAAAACGTTTAATAAAACTTACAAATTTTATTCAAACTGGAAAGCATACAGGATACATAAGATCAGGCAAGGAGATATAGAGAGAGAGAGGGATATTTCTGAATGCCTTCAACATTACAACTTGAGAGCCTTAAATAGGCCTCGAATGATTCTTCGTCCTAACAGGTGGACGGCTAAAATTAAAACATGTGGAAGATTCCTCGCCTTAGCTTTTCCCAAGCGTCTTTTGAAAGGGCAAACGTCTTGTCTTCTTTATGTCATTTTCTCGCTATGTCCTCTGCTTTGAAGAGGCAAGTGTCACTATGCTTTACTTGGGAGATACGCATCTGCGTGAAGGCTTGTCGATTCACGTGAGATCGCGTCACTGCTTCACTATGGTTAGATGTCACGTCTTCATCATCTTCTATTTTGATAAAGCCTCAGAGCTTTCGCTTCGCTAATCGGAGGTTTCTTCTGAGGAAGATGACCCATTTTTCTTCAATTTATCCTCTTTTACTTTAGGACTCCATGATTCAATTTTGATGGTCTTGCTTAAATATTTAATTATGTTGGTCTCTTGGATATCGAACGCCGTCGATTTATGATATAAGAGATTCGTTTACTAATAAAGAATTTACACAATTTAATGTGTTACAGTAGAAATCTGTTGTTCTGGATAATAACATACTTGTTTTGAAGCTCGCAACCACTGCAAATTATCACCAAATATGTTCCACTCGTTAAACATCTGGGATGACTTTATCTTCATGCTCTCGGCATATTATGAACGTGTATGAGTATTGACGCACATATAGGAAGTTAAACCATGCGTCTTTATAATCATACCAATTATAAGTTTGAGGTCTATGGGTCTCTGATAATGATATTGGTGTTTGTAGGTGATCCATATACCAATTAAAAGGACTTAAAACTTCTTAACCGTAAACTTGGAATATTCAATTCCTCCTGTTTATCAAAGTATTTGTGCTATTTCAATGTATCCACTAAAATGAATTCATAATACCTTCTGTTTTCTTTGGATCCTGTTATCTACATACCGTGGTCCGTAACAATTTCAGCGAGGTCTGTACTCAAATTTCATACTTGTTATCGATGCCATTATTGGCAAAACTATCTTTGAATGAATTCCCGTTTTGGGAATAGAATAGGAGGCTCATTCTTAGTGGAGTTGGTTTTATCGCTTCAATATGATTCGGAGAATCATTAATTACTTTTGCTCGCTTACGATGGCGAGCCTGAAAGGTTGTGTCTGCTTTTTAGGTTGGTTCCTTTGGGAGAAGCATTATGGGAGGTTACAAGCTGTGAACATATTTTGCCCACTTGGTTTATGTAAGTATTTTTGAACTACATTTAAAGTCGTTTCAACTTTTCTTCCGTTTATTCTGAATGAGGTCTCATCGGCGAAGCTGGCCTCATTGATTCCTGTAAAATTCTCTAGTCGAAAGTCTCGTGAAGTTTTCTTCACCTTTATAAAATCAATTTTAAAATCAAGCTTGATAACAAAGCTTGTCATCCGCAAAAATCTGTTTGACACTAAATTTTTAACATCCTTTGTAAATGTCTTTGATCGCTGCGATCGACTCTTAACAAAAATTCTTTGTTGACTAAATCGCCTTGAATTTTGTGATACATAGCAATATAGATAAAATCTCTTTTTCAGCGTCTTATAATTCTTTGTGCTGTTCCATTTCCGTGAATCTTACTAATTGTTCGGCGATTCAAGAGAAATTCTTTGTTTAAGAATGCCACCATATATGTCGAAGATCGATTCAACTACCATAAAGGCATCCGGTTGGGATACCTGGAGTTTCTGGACTATTTCTTTTATCCGTCTCTGACTAGTCTGCTCAATGACCAAAGGACTGGTTCTTTAGCCTTTTATCTGAGGGCTCACATATTTGTCTAATTTTGGAATAAAATCTGCAACGTAGTTAAGACTCCCTAGAATCTTTGTAGCGTGTTTTATCTAAAATTTCATCGGAACTTAGAGAACTCTATGGCTCGCAAATTGGTTTATAGGTTCCTTGATAAAGTCGTGCCTAAACATGATAATGCGAAAAAGCTTTATTTTTGGCACTTACCGCTAAACCATTATATTTGTGATGCAGACAAAAGTGTTCGATGTTTATAATGTTGCTATGTTATCCGAGAATATAAGAACATCGCCTATAGACAATCATAAATTGACTATAAGGGTTGAATATTATTCATGATGTTCGAATTTGAAGGCATTTTAACAAAGGCATTACATTCCATTCATCTTGTCGAAGGGACATTCAAGGCGATCTTATACTTATCTTTTCATCGACTGATTTGTCGAATCTGACTTCATGTCGAACTTCGTAAATATTAGCATTATAAGTTCTTTTAGTAAGTCCCTTTGAGGATGGATATCTAATCCATTTTAACGCCGTTAGGCAGACTTAATTGTACGAGCCTTGGGGCTCTCTTTCTTTTTCAAAGATTCTTGTTGACGTAGAAAAGCAACTCCATCGTGACAGAAGGCCTAATGATCCTTTTAGTAGGTCATTGACTTCATTTTTACAATGTTCCATGAGCTCGTGGCTCATCCGAATAGTCCGCCTTAGTGGTATGTTTTCCTCACTAAAGTCATCTGATAGTAGATTTACCATATCTTCTTTCTTTCCCAAAAGTATTTGTAGTTACGAGCAAATTTCTTTTTCCATAGAATCTGTAAAAATTTACTTTGTTAATTACCTCCGGTTTTTAAAGTGGATTCTATCCTTTTATTTTAATATCGTCTTTTAGGTAGTTAACTTTGATTAATAACTGGATTCTAAAGACGCTTTTTGCTTAACATGATCGCTATGGTCGTATAAGGGGTTTAAATATGGGAATATAAGATCTTTTCCATTGAGGTTGTATAAATACCGCCTAGTTTTGCGTATAAGGTTTTATGCGTTAGGAATGGGATTCCTAATATGATTTCTTCGATTATGTTTCTTGTAATGATGAAATCATTGGTGAAGCAAACACCATTATTACAAACATGAGCTTTTGAAAGCTTGTAATTTTTTATGTTATCTCTGTAGAAAGTATAATTTATGATTACTTTTGTTAGTATTTAGTAGGAATTAATCCTTCGCATATACAATTTTGGTCCGCTCCAATCTAGCAGCAATTTTCTAAAATAAAATCTTTGTTTATTATTATTTTAATAGGGACATGGTAGCTTAATGCTTGCCCCGAGATTAATTTTAAACTCAATCGAGTTATTCTGCTTCTTCTCCTTCCTCGTGATCACTTATATTGATTCCTTTAGAAGTAGATGTGCCAAAGTGGTCTTCTACAAGATCCAAATCTTTTAATAAATCGCTTGCAAATGCCTCGCTTCTAAGGAACTAAGCCTTTCTTTATATGGAGAATTTCTTCTTTAAAGTGAAACTTCTCTAGTAAATCTTGCATCAAGTATCTGATTTAGTTTCTTTAAACTTATTAAAACTCTTTTCATATCAAAAGGTTCAATTATCCTTTATCTTTTACGATTAACTACAAGTTTTTAAGTTCATAAGTATTTTCTTTTAACATTATCGCCATCGATGTGATCGATCATATCAAAGAAAACTCTTGGTCGCTACTCGAGATAACACCAATTGTTTGTTTTGTACAGTACGATTTTCCAAGATATTCACAATCGGCGGAAGAGGAACTAACTCAATTGAATTCAAGATCTAAAGAACCTTCGTCACTGTAATAATCATCTGAATTTTCTTCAAAGCTATCATTTGATGCTCTTCATCTAAGATTGTATAAAGTTTTTCTTTCATTTCAGAATCGATTGCTAATAAATTAATCTTATCCTTCTTTTTATTGGGTTCTTTGCAATTATTAGTCATGTGGCCTGCTTTTCCACAATTCCAACATTTACCCTTCTTTCTGGTATTTTTGTTGGTATTCCTTTTCTTATACCCTTTTTGGTATATTTCTTTTATATGCTTTGGGGCGGGATATGTTATGTTTCTTCTTCATCCTTTTGATGCTCTTTGAAGGAGCAGAGACTTTAACATATCTGAAGTCTTCGCAGAAACTTCCTAATTCTCCTTTGGTAGATTTTTGTATTTGATTATTGAGTTTTATCGTATTACATAGTTCTAGGCCTGTTAAATTAATAAAGCTGACTAGGTCTCCGTATGTCATAAGACTATAGGGAGTGTCGCCATTGTAATTTCTTCTAATGTTGGTTCTTACCTTTTCTGCAAAAAGTTTAGGCAGTCCACTGATAAATCTTTCTTTCCAATAATCATGATTACAGTCATTCCTTAGCATGACTTTGTTAAGGAATATATCTTTATACCATTTAAAGTCATGTAACTTTGGACAGGTTAAATTATTAAGTACTTCCAAACTTCTATCTTGGAATAGCTTCGGCTCTCCAATGAAGTGTTTACCTATACAATACAACAAGGTTGCCGTAGCATCCCCTTGGACTTCTGTAAAATTCCGAAATTTGTTGTGTGTCTAGGTGATTATGTTACGACCTTATTCACATTCGAGGACGAATGTTGCTTAAGGAGGAGAGAATGTGAAATCCGGAAAAAAATAAATAATAATATATAGTTGTGGTTGGGTTAATAAAAAAATATATATGTATAAGAAAACAAAGAATAAATTGCATGGGATAGAGTTAGTGTTAAAGTTGGATAAATAGATAGATGAAATGAAAATAAGAAAACAAAAGAAAAACAAAAGAAAAAAAAAAAGGTGCAGCAGCATGCACGTACATTTTGCTTCCCCCCTTCCCCCCTTTTCATTTCCCCTCCAACTCTTGTCATTTCACCTCCCATAGATTATAGAAAACTCTCCACTTATACATTGTATTTACACACAAACAAAGTACATAACATAAAGGTTAGAAAATCAGAAAAAAATAAGTGAAAAGAAGAGGAAAAAATACCAAGAGGGCAAAAAGAACAAGAAGCAAAATACTAGAGAGTAAGGATAATTTTAGCAACCACACAACAATAATCTTCACACTTACAAGGTGAGTTTTCTCACTCAGAAATTCTTGGTAACATCCTTTATTTTTAGTTCAATACATATTGGAATAAGAATTGAGTGTTGAAAAGAAATATTGAACTTTTAATTGTTTAGACAACTAGTTGCGTCATGAACTTTACGAACTGTTCTCACTGAGTTATAATTGTTAGAATTTGATGAAATTCGGAAGAGTGGTACACCTCTCTATTATTATGATCATATAGAACCAAAAATGAGGTAAAATGGACATACGGTTTGAAAGTTATCATAGTTCAAAGTTTCTGCCTTAGATTTGGCCGAAATTCGGAAAGACATAATTACGGACTGTTTTTATTGAGTTTTACTTATTAGAATTATATGAAAATTTACATGGTTGTAAATCTCTCTGTTACGGACAGATATATATAAAGATATATTATAACGGACTTACGAGTTGAGAGTTATTGTAGTTTGAAGTTGCTGCCTCGGATTCGTCGGAATCCAGAAGGGCAGGACGGTGAAACGTAAAACTGTACTAATCTGTGGGGAATATGAAAATTGTTGCTAAATGAAAGTTCTAGATCTCTTTGTTGTGGACATTTTGAGACCTTACGGGGGTCTATCCGACTTACGTATTGAGAGTTATCTCTGTTTAATGTTTCTGCCTTGGATCTGTCGAGATCCAGGAAGGGCAGCGAATAAAAGTGTAAAACTGTACCAAATGGTACAGAATATGAAAGGATGGTTCACATGGAGACGTGTAGCTCTCTGTTCTCGTCGTTTTGAGATTTTATGGGGCTTGAACGGGTTTACATATTAGGAGTTATGACTATTCTAAGATTGGGTGATGTTTAATAAAAATTCCGCCGAAACAAATTTTATGGGGCTGTTTTGAGGATAAATTTGTGTTAGTTACCCAAAGTAGTTTTAAATGAAATTTGGTACAGTGAAAGATCCCCGTCTTACCTTAGTTTCCTCTTGAAAAACACCTTAGTTGGAGTTATGGTTAAAAAGTTATAATCGTTACGAGTATGAATGACAGAATGTTAGAAAAGAGAATAGTATTTATTTGATCTTCTGAAAAATATGAAAAGTGAATACGTGTTCACATAAATATATAAATATATAATGGATCGGGTTGCACGCCGCAACAAAACGTAAAGTGAATACGCGTTCACAAATACGTAAACATAATGGATCGGGTTGCATGCCGCAACAAAACGTAAAGTTAATATATGTTCACAAATACGTAAATATAATGGATCGGGTTGCATGGCGCAACAAAACGTAAAGTGAATACGCGTTCACAAATACGTAAATATAATGTGTCGGGTTGCACGCCGCAACAAAACGTAAAGTGAATACGCGTTCACAAATACGTAAACATAATGGATCGGGTTGCATGCCGCAACAAAACGTAAAGTGAATACGTGTTCACAAATACGTAAATATAATGGATCGGGTTGCACGCCGCAACAAAACGTAAAGTGAATACGCGTTCACAAATACGTAAATATAATGGATCGGGTTGCACGCCGCAACAAAACGTAAAGTGAATACGTGTTCACAAATACGTAAATATAATGGATCGGGTTGCACGCCGCAACAAATATGAAAGATGAATACATGTTCACCTATATATAAATATGAAAAGTGAATACACGTTCACAAATATATAAATGTAATAAACATGTGGAAATGCAGGGGAATGTCTTAACGTAAAATACGAGATAAAATGAAGTGTTAGTTAAACCGAGAATTTCCTATGAGGAGTTGTTGCATATTTAAAAATGTTGTAACCTGATATGTTTTTGCAATATGCTTATTATGTTATAATGTGATTGCGCTTGGAATATTGTGGTGTTACTTTGAATTGCAGGGTAAGTTTCACCACTTCGGATGGTAGGGCTGACTCTTTATTTAACATGTTTCAGGAAAGCGTGATAGAGGAAAGGCTCCACGTCAAGGCTAGCGATCGTCCCGCAGCCTCTTGTCATACCAAGTCCATTGTTTCGGGCTTGGTACTCGTCAGGTTCAGAATGTCAGTTCCAATATCTCGGGAAATGCTCGTGTGGAATGGTCTCCCTTCCAACGTAGAATAATATTTGTCAGTATGTCTACGTAGAAACAATATTTGCACAAGCATGGGCTCGCGTTATATTTTCAATAAAGTCATAAACAAATTTCTTTATTGTTATTTTTATTAATAGCTCCGTATGTGAATATAAGTTTAAATTTCTAAATAAAGAGGATTAAATAGTGCTCCTGGTGGAAAATAATTGTCCAGGTGCCATCACGCCCTAAGTAAAGACTTAGGAAAATTTGGGGCGTGACAAGTTGGTATCAGAGCTAAACCAGGTTAGGAGATTCTAGTAAGTTTCTTCGAGTTGGGTGTTTGAACGGTTACTTATTGCGACGGTGTGCGCGCCACCTTAGTAATAAGTAAACGGAATAACATCCTAAAGTTTCACTTCTTTCATACTCTTCTCGTGCCTATCTTGAGTCTTTTCAAAGACTTGGTTCTCGCATCACCTCCTTCAAAGGATTGTGGAAGGAGTGTACAACGATAAAATAACCAGACGCGATCGCACCAATCGACCGAAAAGGTAGGAGAGGTACCGAGATAAACTATGGGGCAAATTTTGTGAGAAGAAGGAACATATCTATACAGGAAGGACTACAAGTCTAACCCAATAGTATTTCTCGATAAGGTAGAAAACCCATCGCTTACACGAGGATGTGTGGAGACGCATGACGTCAATTTGGTAATCGCATTAGTGGACGACACACGGTGTGGTGGAGAAATTTTAGAAGAAATCATTTTCCGATGTCACCACCGATGACGCGGGAGTTCGTGAGCCGCGTTCTGAAAAGTACATGCCTAACTCCCAAAAGATGCGCTCGGACGTGAGTTTGAATCATGAAACAAGGAGACCGCAATGTGATAGAATACAATACCTAATTCATCCGATTGTCGATACAACGCACATATTATTCCTACTGAAGGAGAAGGTCAAAAGAGTTGTTATGGTTTAAACCCAAACTTGGAAGAGAAGGTAGTGGCATTAGCCCATTATCGGGCATACCTTAAGATCGTCGGTATGATAATGAGGTAGAAGATTTCGCTAAAGCAAAAAGAGAATATTCGCGAAGAGATTTCTGACGTCGTGATTATTTAACCAGTCAAAATCGAAGGTGAGTTTAGTAAGGGATCTTTCAGACCAACCAATCATGGGCGCCTTATTTCAAGCCTAAGGGCACATTGGTCTAATTACCAAGGTAGTAAGGACAAGGCCACCAACCCTAACACGGTGTGACAAACCGATTTGTAAGATTTGTCAAAGGAAACACAATGGAGAATGTCGGCTCTAACGAAGACATGTTATAATCGTGGAGAAGTCGTGCCACTATGCCAGGGATTGCACGAAGATGACCCAAACGCAATCTATTCAGGGGAGGTCAGAAGCAACCACTCGCCACGGGAAATCAGGGAAACCAACCCCGCCAGAGTCAGGGAGGTCAACAACCCAACAATTCTAATCGGCTCTACGCTTTGCCCCAGAGGAATGAGGCAGAAGCATCTAATGCGGTGGTCACATGTATTTTGCTAGTCTTGAGTATTCCTGCATTTATATTGTACGATCCCGGCTCTACATTTTCATATGTGTCAATGGGCTTTGCTAAGAATTTACACGTAGGACCTTCTTATTTAAGTGAACCTTTTGAGGTTATGACACCAGTAGGGGCCTCAATTTGGGCCTCGCTGGTGGTAAATAATTTCCCATTAGAAGTGAATGGCAGGTGAACAATGGTGAACCTAGTACTACTTGATAAGGTAGACTTCAACGTCATTTTGGGTATGGATTGGTTGTCGGCATGTTATGCCATGTTAGATTGTCGGCGAAAGATAGTGAGATTAACTTTTTCCGGAGAACCAGAAGTTGTTATAAGGGGTAGGATTGGAATATCCTCAGGTCAGTTTATTTCCTACCTTGGGGCTCAAAAGTTATTGAGAAGTCACAGAGTGGAGTATGCATATCTGGCTAATATAGTGGATACCCAAAAGGAATCCCCAGCAGTGAATGATGTTCCTATTGTTCGAAATTTTCCGGAGGTTTTTCCTCAAGATCTTTCAGGCCTTCCTCCGGATATAGGAGTGGAGTTTGCTATAGAGTTAATTCCGGGTACAAGACTCATTTCTATTCCTCCATATCGAATGGCCCCAGCTGAATTGAGGGAGTTAAAAGAACAGTTGAAGGATCTTCTGGATAAAGGCTTTATAAGGCCTAGTGTTTCCTCAGTGCACCATCTGTTTGTGAAAAAGAAAGACGGATCGCTCGAATGTGCATCGATTATCGGACTCAATAAGGTCACGATCAAGAACCGGTACCCATTACCAAGAATCGATGATCTTTTTGACCAACTTCAGGGAGCTAGCTATTTTTCCAAGATTGATCTCCGTTCGGGATATCACCAGCTGGAAATAAATCCAGATGATATATCCAAAACATCCTTTAGAACCCGATACGACCATTATGAGTTCTTGGTCATGTCTTTTGGGTTAACCAATGCCCCAACAACTTTTATGGATTTAATGAACAGAATCTTCAAACCATTCCTAGATTTGTTCATGATTGTGTTCATAGATGATATCCTAATCTACAGTAAGAGTGTTGAAGAACATGAAGAGCGTCGAGGGTAGTCTTGAAGTCTTGAAACAGGAAAAACTATATGCTAAATTTTCAAAGTGTGAATTTTGGTTGGAAGAGGTAGCCTTTTTGGGTCATGTTGTGTCAAGGGATGGAATTATGGTAGACCCGTAAGATAGAAGCGGTGAAGAATCCCAAAACCGACCACTCCGGCGGAGGTTAGAAGTTTCTTGGGTTTGGTGGGTATTATAGAAGATTCGTAAAAGGTTTTCTAGTCTTCGCTCTTTTGACCCGGTTGACTCAAAAAGCGGTTAAGTACCAGTGGTCAGAAGCATGTGAAGCAAGTTTTCAAAAACTAAAGGAATTGTTGACTACTGCACCAGTCCTAACCTTACCATCGGGACAAGAAGGGTTCATAGTCTATTGCGATGCCTCTAGAGTTGGGTTAGGATGTGTCTTGATGCAGTTTGGAAAGGTTATTGCGTATGCATCTAGACAGTTGAAGATACACGAGAAGAATTACCCAACTCATGACTTGGAATTAGCTGCGGTGGTGTTTGCCTTACGAATATGGAGACATTATTTGTATGGTGTGCATGTGAACATATTTACAGATCATAAGAGTTTGCATGCATAACCACATGAAGGATTTGAATCTCCGACAAAGAAGATGGTTAGAGTTGCTTAAGGATTATGACCTTAGTATTCTTTACCACCCTGGGAAAGCCAACGTGGTGGCTGACGCACTAAGTAGGAGATCAATGGGCAGCTTGGCCCATTTGGCAATACAAAAGAGGGGTATTGTTCGTGAGGTACAAAGATTGGGAAACCTCGGGGTTAGCTTAACTGAGATCTTGAAGGTAGGGTGGTGGTACATGATACCACGCAGTCTGCCTTAGCTTCAGAAATAAAAGAAAGTCAGTTTGAGGATACGGAGTTTGTTGGATTTCGGGAGAGGATCCAACAGGGAAAACCTTCACAGTTTACATTGGGAGATAATGACGGAACCCTTCGGTATAAGGGTAGGTTATGTGTTCCTAAGGTAAAGGATCTAAGGAGGAAGATCTTAGATGAGGGTCACAACACAAGATATTCCATTCATCCAGGGTCAACAAAAATGTATCAGGACCTCAAGGTAAATTACTGGTGGGACGGGATGAAGAAAGAAGTTGCGGAGTTGTCGGGAGATGTCTTATATGTCAGCAGGTGAAAGCTGAATATCAAAAACCTGGCGGATTACTTCAGGACATTGGAGTCCCCATGTGGAAATGTGAGGCAATTCATATGGATTTCGTAACTGGTCTACCGAAAACTCGAGAAGGGTATGATTCTATTTGGGTGATTGTTGATCGACTTACAAAGTCAGCCTATTTCTTATCGGTCAAGACTACGACGCGCGCACAAGACACACAGATTTATTTGAAGGAGATTGTGTGGTTACACGGATTCCTTACAAATTATTTCAGATAGGGGTTCCCGATTCACCTCACACTTTTGGCAAAGTTTCAGCAGGTCTCGACAAAAGTTAAGTTAAGCACGACTTTCCACCCGCAACAGATGGGCAAGTGAGCGAACAATCCAAACACTCGAGGACATGTTGCGATCTTGTGTGTTAGATTTTCGTGAAGTTGGTTGGACCATCTATGTCTAATTGAGTTCGCCTACAACAATAGTTTTCACTCTAGCATACAAATGACCCGTTTGAAGCATTATATGGACGAAAATGTAGGTCTCCACTGATGGTTCGAGGTGGGTGACGCGAATCGCTCGGACTGAAGTCATTCAAGAAACAAATGATAAGGTACAGATGATTCGGGAGCGGATCAAAACAGCTCATAGCCGTCATAAGTCCTATGCGGATCATCGGAAAAGAGATCTTGAATTCCAAGAGGGGGAGAAAGTATTTTTAAAAGTGTCCCCCGATGAAGGGAGTGATGCGCTTTGGTAAGAAAGGTAAATTGAGCCCAAGGTTTATTGGGTCATATGAGATCTTGCAAGAGTGGGAATGTGGCTTACGAATTAGCACTTTCACAAGAAATTTGGAAGTAGTGCATCCGGTATTTCATGTGTCAATGTTACGAAAATACTTGCACGATCCAAGTCACGCTATCCTTCCCAAGAGATAGTTCTTAATAAAGAGCTTGATATGAAGAGGCTCTAGAAATACTTGATAGAAAGGTCCAACGCCTTAGAAATAAAGATATTGCTTCCGTGAAGGTCCTATGGAGGAATCACTCCACATAAGAAGCCACCTGGGAAGCTGAAGACGCGATGAAAGTAAAATATCTATTTATCTTTGAATGAAGTAATAAATGTGTCAAATAGTACTTCATATGTGTACTATATTTTTGTTTGTCTAGATGCATGTGTTACGACCTTATTCACATTCGATGACGAATGTTGTTTAAGGAGGGGAGAATGTAAAATTCCGAAATTTGTTGTGTGTCTAGGTGATTATGTTACGACCTTATTCACATTCGAGGACGAATGTTGCTTAAGGATGAGAGAATGTGAAATCCGGAAAAAAAAAAATATATAGTTGTGGTTGGGTTAATAAAAAAATATATATGTATAAGAAAACAAAGAAAAAATTGCATGGGATAGAGTTAGTGTTAAAGTTGGATAAATAGATAGATGAAATGAAAATAAGAAAACAAAAGAAAAACAAAAGAAAAAGAAAAAAAAAGGTGCAGCAGCATGCACGTACATTTTGCTTCCCCCCCTTCCCCCCTTTTCATTTCCCCTCCAACTCTTGTCATTTCACCTCCCATAGGTTATAGAAAACTCTCCACTTATACATTGTATTTACACACAAACAAAGTACATAACATAAAGGTTAGAAAATCAGAAAAAAAACAAGTGAAAAGAAGAGGAAAAAATACCAAGAGGGCAAGAAGAACAAGAAGCAAAATACTAGAGAGTAAGGATAATTTTAGCAACCACACAACAATAATCTTCACACTTACAAGGTGCGTTTTCTCACTCAGAAATTCTTGGTAACATCCTTTATTTTTAGGTCAATACATGTTGGAATAAGAATTGAGTGTTGAAAAGAAATATTGAACTTTTGATTGTTTAGACAACTAGTTGCGTCATGAACTTTACGAACTGTTCTCACTGAGTTATAATTGTTAGAATTTGATGAAATTCAGAAGAGTTGTACACCTCTCTATTATGATCATATAGAACCAAAAATGAGGTAAAATGGACATACGGTTTGAAAGTTATCATAGTTCAAAGTTTCTGCCTTAGATTTGGCCGAAATTCGGAAAGACATAATTACGGACTGTTTTTATTGAGTTTTACTTATTAGAATTATATGAAAATTTACATGATTGTAAATCTCTCTGTTACTGACAGATATATATAAAGATTTATTATAACGGACTTACGAGTTGAGAGTTATTGTAGTTTGAAGTTGCTGCCTCGGATTCGTCGGAATCCAGAAGGGCAGGACGTTGAAACGTAAAACTGTACTAATCTGTGGGGAATATGAAAATTATTGCTAAATGAAAGTTCTAGATCTCTTTGTTGTGGACATTTTGAGACCTTACGGGGGTCTATCCGACTTACAGATTGAGATTTATCTCTGTTTAAAGTTTCTGCTTTGGATTTTTCGAGATCCATGAAGGGCAGCGAATAAAAGTGTAAAACTGTACCAAATGGTACAGAATATGAAAGGATGGTTCACATGGAGACGTGTAGCTCTCTGTTCTCGTCGTTTTGAGATTTTATGGGGCTTGAACGGGTTTACAGATTAGGAGTTATGACTATTCTAAGATTGGGTGTTGTTTAATAAACATTCCGCCGAAACAAATTTTATGGGGCTGTTTTGAGGATAAATTTGTGTTAGTTACCCAAAGTAGTTTTAAATGAAATTTGGTACAGTGAAAGATCTCCGTCTTACCTTAGTTTCCGCTTGAGAAACACCTTAGTTGGAGTTATGGTTAAAAAGTTATAATCGTTACGAGTATGAATGACAGAATGTTAGAAAAGAGAATAGTATTTATTTGATCTTCTGAAAAATATGAAAAGTGAATACGTGTTCACATAAATATATAAATATATAATGGATCGGGTTGCACGCCGCAACAAAACGTAAAGTGAATACGCGTTCACAAATACGTAAACATAATGGATCGGGTTGCACGCCGCAACAAAACGTAAAGTGAATATATGTTCACAAATACGTAAATATAATGGATCGTGTTGCGCGCAACAAAGCGTAAAGTGAATACGCGTTCACAAATACGTAAATATAATGGGTGGGTTGCGCGCAACAAAACGTAAAGTGAATACGCGTTCACAAATCGTAAACATAATGGGTCGGGTTGCGCGCAACAAAACGTAAAGTGAATACGCGTTCACAAATACGTAAACATAATGGATCGGGTTGCGCGCAACAAAACGTAAAGTGAATACGCGTTCACAAATACGTAAATATAATGGATCGGGTTGCACGCCGCAACAAAACGTAAAGTGAATACGTGTTCACAAATACGTAAATATAATGGATCGGGTTGCACGCCGCAACAAATATGAAAGATGAATACATATTCACCTATATATAAATATGAAAAGTGAATACACGTTCACAAATATATAAATGTAATAAACATGTGTAAATGCAGGGGAATGTCTTAACGTATAATACGAGATAAAATGAAGTGTTAGTTAAACCGAGAATTTCCTATGAGGAGTTGTTGCATATTTAAAAATGTTGTAACCTGATATGTTTTTGCAATATGCTTATTACGTTATAATGTGATTGTGCTTGGAATATTGTGGTGTTACTTTGAATTGCAGGGTAAGATTCTCACCAAATTTGGATGGTAGGGCTGACTCTTTATTTAACATGTTTCAGGAAAGCGTGATAGAGGAAAGGCTCCACGCCAAGGCTAGCGATCGTCTTGCAGCCTCTTGTCATACCAAGTCCATTGTTTCGGGCTTGGTACTCGTCAGGTTCAGAATGTCAGTTCCAATATCTCGGGAAATGCTCGTGTGGAATGGTCTCCCTTCCAACGTAGAATAATATTTGTCAGTATGTCTACGTAGAAACAATATTTGCACAAGCATGGGCTCGCGTTATATTTTCAATAAAGTCATAAACAAATTTTTTTATTGTTATTTTTATTAATAGCTCCGTATGTGAATATATGTTTAAATTTCTAAATAAAGAGGATTAAATAGTGCTCCTGGTGGAAAATAATTGTCCAGGTGCCATCACGCCCTAAGTAAAGACTTAGGAAAATTTGGGGCGTGACAACTTCATTACTATAGCTGTTATCGATGTTTCTTATTTGGACGGTGGTGGTCGCATTCATGATGCTGACCCTTACGACTTCAACTAGGTAGTTGTCCCACCAATTTTTTAACATTCCAGTGAAGCCTGAAACTAGGATTGCAGCTAGTTGGGCATCATCTGTATGCGTTTTTATTTTATAACTGGTAACGCAAACTCCCATTTCATGGAGCACCTTGATAACTTGTCCTTCTGACATGCCATCTATGTTCCATTCATGGATTTCATCTCCAGAATATGTAGCTGGAAACGTAGTACGTTCTTCGAATAACATATCTGGAAACGTAGGACCTCTGTAAAATTCTTACCTTCTGTTCCAGAGAATTTTAATATCTTATTTTCATCTTGTTTACTTTTTGAACTAGAACCTTCGCTTAGTACTTTGACTGAGCTGTCAGGTTTTTTCGAGGTGGATCCTTCAGAAACTTTCAGCTCTTTAAATTTATTACTAATTCTGTGTAACAGGTTGTCTTCAATTTCTTTTTCAAATTTTGGATGGCTACTCGCCGAAAACTGTGGGATTTTAAAGAGGGGTTCGGATAGTGTTTTTTCTTCCGACCTGATAGGCTTGCTTCTAAAAGATGAGGCATTACTTGCTTCTGCAATTTGGTTAGAGACAACATGTAACAACTGATTTGTGTAGTTGTTCTGTTGGAGAATTTTGTTAATGTCCTCAACATGCGGGATTCCTTTTGGATCCTTTATGTCTCTTTTAAAAGGAGTGGCAGTCAAGATCTCACCATCGACAGGGATCTTTATTTGTTCTAATGGGGGTGTTACTGATTCAACAGTTTTTTCTCCAGTGAACCATTTCTTTACAATGGTGCTCAGGGACTCTCTGTTATTGTTGAGTTTATCTGTGATTTGAAACCACCTAAAGAATTCTATATTTGCATTAATTATATTCATGTCACTGATCCATTGTTCTCTAAACACCTTCCTTTCATTGAGTGAAAAAGTACTTACATACCATTTTCTTTTAATGGCATTTTCTGGGTTAACCCATAATTTGTTAAGGGTTTTAAAATCGATTTTAAAACCTATGTCCTGTTTAATAGTACCCAGGCTATCCTCACCATGCATTTCGCTCGTGGGACTTCTACCTTCCTATCGATGGGTCGATAGTAGACTTTAGTATGCTGGATTTAATAGTCTATTCCTTGAACTTTTCGTTCTAGTATAGTTTCGTCAGAGTTATCGGAACATACTTCCTCCTCCCGGGTTTTAGAAGAAGATGATGTGAAGGAGTATCTTCCTGTGGATTTAGATTTCAAAAATTTTAAATCAATTGAACCATCTAAATGCTGAATTATTTGTTCAATATTAGAACTATCTGGTTCTATCTTTGGTTGGGTGATGGCACCAAAGTGCCACTCATCTTTTGTTAAAATTTCATTCCATTTTAACATTCTAGGAACAAAAGTATTGCTATGTTCCTGGTTTGCTTCCATAAGCATGGTAGCACCTTTACTACTAACTAATTTAGTTTTTGGAGCTAAGGTTGTTTTCATTAGCCTGTAATAGACCCTGTATATTATAGCAATTTCTTTTGTGTTTATTTTACTATTCATATTTTTGGTTTTAATGTTTAACGTTAGGGTATCCATAACGTTTTGATCATTAATATCCACTGAAAAATTTGGGTAACAGTTAAAATAAACTGGTCCCCTGGCTAAGTTACTTTGTAAGACTCCAAGTAAGGAATCGTCAAAGTTTAAAAGTCTGGCATCTCTTAGTAAGAGAAAGATGGGGGTATCTAAACCCAAGCGATACAAAGGTTTAACCGCAATTTGTACCAGTCCTATATGTAGGAAGTTAAACTCTTTTTTATATCTGTTTATGTCTTCGGTAGATAATAGCTTAATAATTTCTTTCGAGTTATTAATAGCTATAGTGGACTCACAGGTTTTTATATTATAGTTTTTAATAAAATTAAACTTTCTTGTTTCATAAACAGACTTGAAAGATTCTTTTGGAATATTCCAATTCTGTAGATCTTTTTCAACTTTAGCAATTTTTGAAGTTGCTAAGTTTTCACTGTTGATTTCATTCATCATTAGTAATGAACTGTGTGGAGCTCAACTAAGAATTGAGAGATAGATTGTCTTGTTGCTAGGTAACGAACCTGTCTTCTTAATCTAACATTCTCTTCATAGAGTTCAGTCATTTTATTAATGATTACTTGTCTGATTATAGTTTGGCAATAATTATCTAAACCTTCTGCAGGTCTCGCAGTTGTATAGTATTCTAACTCTTTAAGATTTGACTTTAATATTTTATTGCAACTATTACTTTCTATTACACATTCTAGTATAAAAGAATTATGTTCTCTTATATAATCAAAAGCTGGACGAGTCTTCATTAAAGGAGTAATATGTTTTAACAAGGTGGGTTGTAAATATGCGTGGAGGCTACTATCCTTTAAGAGCTATTATTCAATCGGTTATTAGGGTCCTGTAGTATCTGTTCCTATTCCTTTAATTACTAAAGTGGGTATCCTATCTTTGCTATCCTTCTTATCTGTAGTACATCTACCGCTTCCGGTCCTAAGATCGTCCTTCCGACCTATCGTGCTAATCCAACGGTCAGATGCACCGCCATGTCAGAGATTGCGGAGATATCACGGACAGATAACAACGAAGTAACTAAGGACCGGAGCAGTAACTAATTCCTATTAACTTAAGAACAATATTGCTCTAAGGACAGTAGAATGAGTTTAGCTACTCATGATTTTTAACAACATGGCTCTGATACCATAAATGCGGAATAAGATTATCAATTTAAAAAAGTAAAGTAAAGACAAAAAAACGTTTAATAAAACTTACAAATTTTATTCAAACTGGAAAACATACAGGATACATAAGATCAGGCAAGGAGATATAGAGAGAGAGAGGGATATTTTCGAATGCCTTCAACATTACAACTTGAGAGCCTTAAATAGGCCTCGAATGATTCTTCGTCCTAACAGGTGTACGGCTAAAATTAAAACATGTGGAAGGCTGAGATTCCTCGCCTTTAGCTTTTCCCAAAGGGCGTCTTCTGTTTTTTTTGAAAGGGCAAAACGTCCTTGTCTTCTTTATGTCATTTTCTGCTTTATGTCCTCTGCTTTTTTGAAGAGGCAAGTGTCACTATCTGCTTTACTTTAGGAGATACGCATCTGCGTGAGTGCGATTCCACGGGATAAGCATGTCACCGTTGTCTGTTTCACTATGGTTAGATGCCACTTCTTCATCATCTTCTAATTTTGCTAAAGCCTGTGAGCTTTCACGTTTCGAATCGGAGGTTTCTTCTGAGGAAGATGACCCATTTTTCTTCAATTTATCCTCTTTTACTTTAGGACTCCATCCTTTAATTTTGATGGTCTTGCTTAAATATTTAATTATGTTGGTCTCTTGGATATCGAACGTCCAGTTTATGATATAAGAGATTCGCTTACTAATAAAGAATTTACACAATTTAACGTGTTACGGACGTGTAGAAATCATTGTTCTGGATGAAAGTAACATACTGATTTTGGAAGCTCGGGGCAACCACCTGCAAATTACCACCAAATATGTTCCACCATTCGTAGAACCATCTGGGGATGACTTTATCTTTCATGCTCTCGGCATATTTTATGAACCATGTATGGGTATTCGACGCATATAGGAAGTTAAACCACGCGTCTTTATAATCATACCGCTTATAAGTTTGAGGTCTATGGGTCTCGATAATGGTATTGGTGTTTGTAGGTGATCCATATACCAATTAAAAGGACTTAAAATCTTCTTAACCATAAACTTGGAATATTCATTCCTCCCGCTTTATCAAAGTATTTGTGCTCTATTTCATAGATCCGTATCCACTAAAATGAATTCATAATACCTTCTTTTTCTGGATCTGGTTATCTACATACCGTGGTCCGTGTACAAGGTTTCGCGAGTCTTGTACCTCAAATTTTCATCTTGTTTATCCAATGTCATTATTGGCAAAACTCTTTGGAATGAATTCCCATTTGGAATAGGAATAGGAGGCTCCTTCTTTGAGTGGAGTTCTTTGGTTTATCGCTTCTGAATATGATTCTGGAGGAATCATTCTGTAATTACTTTTGCTCTGGGCTTCTGATGGCATAGCCTTGAAAGGTTGTGCCTGTTTTTTCTGGGTTGGTTCCTTTGGGAGAACCGGTATTATTGGGAGGTTTCCAAGAACTGTGAACATATTTTGCCCACTTGGTTTATGTAAAGTATTTTTTGAACTTTCTGATTTAAATGGATGTTTCAACTTTTCTTCTGGTTTATTCTGGAATGGAGGTCTCATCGGGCGTAAGCCCGGGAAGCCTGGCCTCATTGTTTCCCTGTAAAAATTCTCTAGTCATAAAGTCTGGTAGAGAGTTTTCTTCACCTTTTATAAAATCAATTTTAAAATCGAAGCTTGATAACAAAGTTTGCCATCTGGCAAAAATCTGTTTTGACACTAAATTTTTAACATCCTTTTGTAAAATGTCTTTGGCTGCTTTGCAGTCGACTCTTAACAAAAATTCTTTGTTGACTAAATCGTCTTGGAGTGATACATAGCACTATAGATAAAATCTCTTTTTTCACTGTGTTATAATTCTTTTGTGCCTGGTTCCAATTTCCAGAAGTGAATCTTACTAATTGTTCGGCAGATTCAAGAGAAATTCTCTGCTTAAGAATGTCACCATATCCTATGTCGGAAGCATCAGTTTCAACTACCATAAAGGAATCTGGGTTAGGGATACCTAGACATGGGAGTTTCTGGACTATTTCTTTTATCTGTCTCACAAATTTCTAGTCATTCAATTGACAAAGGATCGGTTCTTTTTAGCCTTTTATCTGAGGGCTCACATATTTGTCTAATTTTGGAATAAAATCGCAACGTAGTTAAGACTCACTAAGAATCTTTGTAATGTGTTTTATCTAAAATTTCATCGGGAACTTGGTAGAGATCTGTGGCTCGCAAATTGGTTTATAGGTTCCTTGATAAAGGTCGTGGCCTAAGAACCCGATAAATTGCCCTAAAAGCTTTATTTTTTTGGCACTTACCACTAAACCATTATATTTTGTGGTGCGGACAAAAGTGTTTAGATGCTTATAATCTTTGGTCTACATGTTATCCGAGAATATAAGAACATCGTCTATATAGACAATCATAAATTGACTATAAGGGTTGAATATATTATTCTTGATGTTCTGGAATTCGGAAGGGGCATTTTTGAGCCCAAAAGGCATTACATTCCATTCATACTGTCCGAAGGGGACATTGAAGGCAGTCTTATACTTATCTTTTTCATCGACTTGGATTTGCCAGAATCCTGACTTCATGTCGAACTTACTGTAAATATTAGCATTATAGCATTATGACAATAACAAAACAAGACCATCGGTACCTCTGGATACTAGAAACTGTTTCCTTTCATTTACTTAACTCCATTGACAACTGAATTAAGTGCATGAAGATGGCAAAAGACACACTTCTCAAGAAGGAAATCCATGGACACTGAGAAATGAATGTGAATCCTTTTTATTTATAAATAATTATTTCATTCTGTACGTCTGCTGAAATATTATTCTGGTGTGTTGGGGTACTGCTGAGACAATTGAGAGGCTTGACTTTGTATTTATTATATGTATATAATGCATGGATAATAATAAGGCATTTCTGAATTTATCGGACGACAATAATATCCTTGCCATTTTGGCTGACATTATGAAAACATCTGATTGATGATAACAGATCTGAACTGCTTAATTAATTCTTTATGTTCTACGAAGGCCAGATAAAAGATTGATTACATAGTGTTCTAAGGGCACAAAATCATTTTAACATAAAAATTGATTATCAATACTTTTTTCATTTAACACGGCAATTGCTTATTTCAACACGTCTACTAAAAACGTACGTACTTATTTATTAAATCGGTCTCAACACTTAATACTTATCAATTATTTTAATTTAGCAAAGTCAATTCGGCTCCAGTGCTTACTAAAAACTCTTATCAACATCTCTCTCATATGTCTTAATAAGGACTTAGGAACAATTTAGATATGTGTTTAGCATATGACTCAATAACATGAATATTGTTTAACTTTTAAGAGTAGAACAAATTATGAAAATACCACAATTATATTTCAAACGCAGAACATGCCAAAAAAAAAAGAATTTATCTTAACATACCTTGAACAATTTCCCCTTGATAGTTATTAAAATATCCCCTTTTTCCGAACTGTTAGAGGGTTCATCCTCTGGTTCATCGTGGTCCTTACTGAAGTGCGCTTCCCATAAATTGTAGACTTTATTCAGCGGTATAGATTTCATTCTGAAAAGAGACTAAAGTCGTGCATCACACATAACCCTCTCCAAAGCAAAAAATAAATAAATGAAATATCTTCTAAATGAATCTGTTTGCTGAACGCCCCCTTTAATTTCCAAAAACAACATTATGATTACCCAAAATGAATACAAAATGGAATATCATCATTATGTCTCCCACTAGCCAAATAATTGGAGGTGGGAAACCCTCTATCATGCCACATACGCCCACATGCGCGGTCAGTTAATTTATTAAGTGACCTGACTCCATACAATTTATCAGTTATACACATAATTAATTCTAGATCTCACTTTATTTAAATTCTAAAAATTCATAAGGCCTTCATATACTTGATGTCATAATTCTTGTAATATGACACTAGTCCATAACCTCTTTCGGGGATATACAACTATTATTATTAGTCCTTATCGTCACATTTGTTGTGTCTAAAATTATTTCAAGATCACATTCTTTTACATACTAATTTCCTTATTATCATATGTAAAAATAACATAATGTTCCCAACACTCGGATCTATTTTCTTCGTTTACATGCTCAAATTATTACCCAAAATTACGAGACATTACATGAGCATAAGTTTGGGTCACTTCCTAACCATGAAAACCTATAGATACATCAATACAAAAACTTTTGATAATTCCTTCCTTAACTTCATAAAACATTCTAACAAGATTCCATACTTGTATAAATACATAATCACAACAAAACATCCCCAACAATAATACACAATATAACTCTACGATTCTCGACTATCGTCTTGTTAGTTCAATTGATACTCCAAGAGTTTAAATAACTCATACACAATTAGAAGAGGGAGATTCTCACCTTCATCACTTAGTTCCAGCCTTGGAGCACACCCTTCTTAATTGGGAAACTCCATAACAACAGTAGCAACAAGAAGAACGGAAGCAAAACTAGTATCATGATCTTTTCAATGAGATATTCATGTAATATACTTGGAGATTTTCACTTGGAAGCCATGTGAATTTTTTAGAGAGCTATTAAGAGCATTTAGGGTTTGGAAATTGATATAAAATGGTGTAAGGGTCCACTTCTTATTTGTTTTGGGAAATAAGAATAGGGAGGGAAATTGGAAATGTTTCAGAAAGTCAAAGTCAACGATTTTTTGTGGGACTCAAGGAGGGCGAGTGAAAATATGTCTCTCTTTGAGTTTTCAACCACGACAAAATATTATACTCGCCCTAGTTGATGAAATTAAAAAAGATGACTTTATGTGTCACCCTCTTTGAATTTTCAACCACGACAAAATATTATACCCGCCTTAGTTGGTGAAATTAAAAAAAAAACGACCTTATGTTGCCCTTTCTGGTCCTAACAACAACAATATTATATAATCTCCCTTTTTGGCATTAGTTAGTCGCCCTTTTTAAAACTATTTGTTGTAGTGTTAACTTGATATTGACCTAGATCTATTTCCTTATTCATGTTGTATTTTAATTTAAAACTTGCTTTTATCTATCTTATGTTGGATTAAATCTCGCTCATAGTTTCATTGATTATTTATTAAATGATTGGGTTGTAATTTTAAGATGGTTCCCTCGATCTTGTCGAGTGTTAGTCACAAGATTTGGGATTTTGAAGCGTGACATAACTATAAATATATTCGTTTGTAATATGTTGTAGAAATGACACCAAAATAACCGCTTGTAACACCCCATTTAAAACATATCCTATTTTTAAAAGTTATTTAATATTCAGGCTCTTTGACAAACTTCAAACTGAACATCCACCTCCTCATCATTCTTCTTCTTCTTCTTTTCCTCCTCCTCTTTTGACTTCAACTTCATATTCGAAGGTCTGAAGTTTGAAAATTCAAAGTTCAAATTCAAGACTTGAAGGTCAGAAATTTGAAACTTCAGACCACTATTTAAATTAGACGTCCATATTTAAAGTTAATTCTAAAGCGACTAAACCTTAAAAATCTTGTCTTGTTAATATAGGCTATGTTTTAAATAGTGTCCTATAATGGTTATTTTGAGCCCATTGTAATGTATACACGTAGATCAAGCCCAAACTCTTAGAAGCAGCCCGACTTTCTAACCTGCCTTAAATGAATGTTTGACAAACCCTAACCCACAGCGAAATCTTCATTGCCTGCGGCCGTTGTAGTGAATCTCAAATCAACATGACGACTCAAATTAGCAAAAAGCGAAAGGTTCGTAAATGAGTTCAATTTTAGATCTAACTGAATGTCTTGATTGATTTTTGTGTGTTTAGTTTGTAGCGGATGGAGTGTTTTTCGCGGAGTTGAATGAAGTGTTGATGAGAGAGCTGGCTGAGGATGGTTACTCGGGTGTTGAAGTTAGGGTTACTCCCATGCGTACTGAAATCATCATTAGAGCCACTCGTACTCAGAACGTTCTAGGTACATAATTATATTCATTTGCGGTATTACATTTTCAGTTATAAATGCTCTATTGACACGCATCCTCTAACAGACTAGAGTTTTCACTTTTTAACTAGAAATTATTATACACTTAACGAGATTAGTTTTTGTGGGAGGTAGCAGGTACATTGGGAATTAGTCGAGGTGTGCGCCATTTGGCTTGTAAGCTATGGTTATAAAAAAAATTATACACTTGACGAGATTTGTATGCATTTGTAGATAAGGATTTAATTTTTGTAGAATACTTGATAACTTAGAACCTGTATGGATCCACTTATTTTAGGTGTTTTGAAGCACTTTTATACTGTGTTTGGGTAAGATAATAAAATGCTTTTAAGCACTTGGTTTTAAGACCAAATAACAAAAATAAGCCAAAAGCCATAGGTTAAGTTATAAGCTCATCCAAACAGGCTCTTATTCTAAAGATTCTGAATGCCGTGAGTCGTGCAATGCAGATTACTCTGTCCATTCCATTTGGCTGTCTTACTGGACACGTTTCTCAAGTAAATGTTAATTTGTATTTAGATAGAAGTGGGCTTCAAAATGGAGATATTTAGGAGAGATTAAACTTCTCCTAGTGTGATGGGATGTGGTACTTTCTTTTATCATAAAATGCTGGAAAATGTAAAGAGGATACAAAGAAAGGCTTTTCATGTTGGAAATGGGAAACATTTTGAGCTAACACAAATTAAAATAGGATAATTTGTTTGAATGCCGAGGCAAATGTATCATGCTTGCTGATTATCAAATGGAGCTGGAAGTAGGTGTTTTTTTAATGGATTGATTTTATTATTATGTCAGTAATGGTGTGTTTGTGCTTGTATTTTCCAGGTGAGAAAGGTAGGAGGATTAGGGAGCTGACTTCAGTTGTTCAGAAGCGTTTTAATTTCAAGGAGAACACCGTTGAGCTCTATGCAGAGAAAGTCAACAATAGGGGTCTGTGTGCCATTGCTCAGGCAGAATCACTGCGATACAAGTTACTTGGAGGACTTGCTGTCCGAAGGTCTGTTGCTTGGTTGCAATTGTTTCCTGCTTTAGTTTTTCTTTGTTTTCTGACTTGAAAGTCATCTTTATAGCGAGTTGGTATGTGCTAGTACCTTTCTCGTGTCTGAGGGTGACTATTTGATCCCATCTGTTTAGGAATTAGAGAAATATGTCTTCCTGATTTCCAATTTTTTTTTTAATGAAATTTCTGATGCCATAAATACCTGTGAGGAAACACAACTTTTTGATGTAGATGTAGTTAAGTAAAAAATGCATAGATACAAACTCTCTTCCAATATGGTTGTCCATTTTTTGGGTCTCATGACAGCATGGTCTACAATATGCATGCATTTTGATTTTGGGTAGGTGTAGTTATTAACAAATGTATTAGATATAAAATGTCTTCCAATATGGCGGTTCATTTGTTTGGTCTATTGCCAGAATGACATGCATGCATCTTCATCTCAAAATCATTTTATTTAAGGTGACAACTTTTTAAGGTCACCATGTATCATAGCGCTATTGAAAGCAGATCTTGCCATGTAAAATTTTTAAACCAATTATATTTGTTAGTTTTGTCAAATATTTATGTTGCATGTTTTTTATTCAACATGAGTTAATTTCTGTTGGAGTTTAATGTCCATGTCATGATCTAACTCCGCAGATGTCTGCAACTGTTTGGTATAATTCTTTTCCCAAACTTATCCTTTGTCATGTTATAGGGCTTGCTATGGTGTTCTGAGATTTGTAATGGAGAGTGGAGCAAAGGGATGCGAGGTTTGTTGTGTGTCATTTTCCTTCTGTATATCTTTCTCCAAGTAGATGTTCTTTAAGTTCTTTTATGAGTCTCTCTTTCTTTAGGTGATTGTTAGTGGAAAGCTCCGTGCTCAGCGTGCCAAGTCCATGAAGTTTAAGGATGGTTACATGATTTCTTCTGGCCAACCTGTGAAAGAGTACATTGATTCAGCTGTTAGGCATGTGCTACTTAGGCAGGTTAGTATCTTGTCTTCATATAGTTTACTACTATGTTAACTTACTGTGATTATTCTACTGCAGCTTTGTTATTGTTATTAAACACTGCCTGCTACTTTACATTGTTTGTCTATTTACTTTATATAGGGTGTGCTCGGTATCAAAGTCAAGATCATGCTTGACTGGGATCCTAAGGGTAAACAAGGGCCTATGACTCCATTGCCAGATTTGGTGACTATTCATCCACCTAAGGAGGAAGAAGAGTTTGTTGTTGTTCAACCTCCTATGATAGCTGCTCCCGCAATCGACATTCAACCTGCACTAGCTGTGGCATAAACCTCTGTTATGATGTTATCTTTGGTCTTGAGAACTGCACTAGCTGGCTTGTACTTTTATTTATTTCCCTTTCACTGCTGAATACTAGGTTACACAGTTAACCATTTTGCTCTGTAGTTTCTAGTATGTAAGATACTAGTAAACATTTTTGTTAATGTTCTATCTCCTTCATCTGTTGCGACTTTAAACTGATTGTTTTTATTGTTTCACTTGTATTCTATGTAATAGTGCGCCTGCAGGGCTTGAAGCGCAAATTGATCTTCTAATTCCATAATGTGTTGTTAATGGCTTTAAAGATAAAAAGATGGAGTGACTATATATGTAAATTTCTGCACTAGAAGATGTGTTTCCGCAGTTGGTCATGTAACAAAATTATGAAAATACATATCACGTGGGAATTATGTGTTTATGCACTTATCTTTTGACATGTCACAAGCTTGGACATATGTTTGATGTTGGAGGAAAATTATATACTGTATTTGTTATGGTACTAGTTGTGTTTCCGATGTAGCAAAATTATACATACCCTGTGCGAATTATATGTGTGTATATTTTCATAAGTCACAATTTATTTAATGTTTGGACCTTATTCCAAGAAAGATTGAAGTTGAAATTGGAAAAAAAATGGACAATCGTGAGTAGAAGCTGAAAAGTTAAGTGCAAGTTTAAATTTTGTTCTCAATAGAAGTTATAAAAAGAAAAGATTCCAGTAATTTTGTTGGTTTGGACAAGTTTTTCTTTTCTCACTAAAATTGCTTATTTTTAAAAGTGAGATGTTTGGCCAAATACTTTAGGAGAAACTGTTTTACAGAAATTTTAAAAAATAACTTCTGCCTAAAAACACTTAAAAATATTTTTAGAAGTTTGATCAAACTGGTCAAAAGTATTTTTTAAATTAATCGATCAAACACAAATTATTTTTCAACAAAAATATTTTTTAAAATAAGTTGGTTTAGAAGCTTAGCCAATCAGGCAATAGAAAAAGTGAAAGACTTGTGGGACACCCCAAAACCCCTCTAGCTGTAAAAAAGAAAGTTAAAAATTATTCATGTCCTAATTTATTTGATATTTTTTTCTTTTTGATATTTAAACTTCTTATTAATGTATATTTGGATATAGAATCTTTTAATTTTTTAAAATTAAATTTACATATTTAGAAACTATGTAAAATTTACTATAGATTATAAAAATTAAGAACTTAAAATATTTAAAGGACATATAAAAAAAATGCGATAAAAAATGGAAAATTTTAAAAAATATACTTCCCAACATAAATTATTAACGCCATATAGTCATACTTTTAGTTTATACAATATTATACATGGGAAAAGCATTATACATAATGTATTAAACTTGTATAAAACTATATAAATAATATATAAAAGACGTTATACACAAATATGGGCTAAAGAGGATAACAAACTCAAAATATGAGCGAAAACATGTAAATGTTACATGTTTTCTCCCAATACACACATAGGGGTCATTTGATTGAACACTGTTGAAGTTATTAAGTAGTGGTGGTTAAGTAGTTGGTTAAGTAGTCATTATTAGTTATATTGTGTGTAATTGTCATTCATAAGTGAGGGGCTTAATTGTCATTCATAAGTGAGGGGCTTGTTGGTCTTTTCCTTTTCTTCTATTCCCTTTTCTATTTGTAGCTCTCTGCATACATTGTATCTCTTTGAGACTTGAGAAATACTTCATAGAAAAGCTTCCACAAGCTGCTGCTCTTCCTTCTCCTTCTCCACACTAACTCAATTCTCAGATTTAACATGGTATCAAAGCTAGCTGACGATTGCTGTTGAAGATCGAAGCAGGCGAAAACGTTATTAGACAAATCGAATATCAATTTGATTCTGAAAATAATTGAAAAATTGAAGATCGAGATTTGCTCGCAATTCAATTTGAGAGCAATCCGACACATGCAACACAGTTTGTAGCATAACTGTTGCAAATTTGCAATCGATAGGTGAAAATCAAGTTACTGGTTCGATATTGTTCGTTTTGTTGATATTGAGATTCTGAAGGTTGATTGGTTAATTGTAGATCCCACTAGTATCGCTATTGTGTTTATCGACTTTGTTGTGTATTAATCTGGTGATAATCAATTTTCGATGGAAGATACTTCACGAAATGCACCAGTCGTCACTGATGAAATTTCGAACATGAGTTCAAACATAGTGGACCATAACAATCCACTATTCTTGAGTCCATCTGATGCTCCCGGAGTTGTACATGTGGAAATACAGTTAACAGGAACGGAGAATTATACATTATGGAGTCGTGCGATGAGGTTAAATCTGTTGACGAAAAATAAGCTCGGATTCATTGATGGTACAGTGCGAAGGGATATGTATGAAGCCAATTTGGTGAAGCAATGGGATCGTTGTAATGCAATGGTGATGTCGTGGATTATGAAAAATGTTAGTCGTGATCTATTGAGTGGAATTTTGTATCGATCGACTGCTCTAGCTGTCTGGAGGGATTTAAAGGAGCGATTCGACAAAATAAATTTGTCGCGAGTGTATCAATTGAAGAAGGAACTCAGTATACTGCAGCAAGGAGTGTCTCCAGTAGCCAGTTATTACTCACGAATGAAGGATCTATGAGATGAAATCGATTCTATTATTCCTCCACCTACATGTGAATGCGATAGTCCCCGGGCTTACGCTGATCACCTGGCTAATCAGCGACTGTTAGAATTTTGATGGGATTAAATGACGGCTATAATCAAGCGCGAAGTCACATTTTATTGTTATCACCTACTCCTAGTGTCAATCAAGCATATGCTATGATTGCGCAAGATGAAAGTCAAAAGT
This sequence comes from Przewalskia tangutica, assembly GCA_029844215.1. Classification (NCBI taxonomy): domain Eukaryota; kingdom Viridiplantae; phylum Streptophyta; class Magnoliopsida; order Solanales; family Solanaceae; genus Przewalskia; species Przewalskia tangutica. The sequence continues at coordinate 117,236,184 of CM056718.1, forward strand.
GTATTACCGGAAGGTTTGGTAGCAATGACTCAAATGAATCTTTAGCACTGTATGGTAAGTCGACACAGTATAATCAGAGGAAACCAAATCAGTATACCTTCTGTGACTATTGTCAAATGAAGGGGCATACTAGAGAGAATTGTCGCAGACTTTTCATCGCTCGTGATCATTGCAAGAAGCAGGGGCATGTCGCAGGGAAATGCTATAGATTGGTTGGCCATCCAGCAGATTCTAAGGAAAAGAAGAAGGTGAATGTCGCAGCAATGGGATTTCAGGTGGATCCAGCTATTGATCATGAACACGATGAACCATGCGATGCACTTGTCCAAGGAGCAGCAGGAATTTCTCCAACATGTACTTGATCAACAGGAAGGGAATAATGATAAGGCAGCAGTAGCCAAGGCTCACATGGCAGGTAACATTATGTGTCATGAACATAGAAGTACCAGTTCTTCAGACTGGATAGTGGATACAGGGGCAACTAACCATATGGTTAGCAATAAAAATATGATAGACAGAAGAGATAAGGACAGTGAAGGACATGTACAACTTCCTACAGGTGATATAGCTGAAATTACTCAAGCAGGCAGTTGTAGATTAAAGAATGGTGATATCATTGAGAATGTGTTATGTGTTCCTACTTTTAAGTTCAACCTGCTATCAGTGTCGAAGTTGACCAGGGAATTGAACTGTTGCGCAAGATTTTTTCCTGATTTCTTTGTCCTGCAGGATCTGTTTACTGGGAGGGTCAAGGAGATTGGTAAAGAAGTTGGTGGATTGTACATATTGGACTCAGGCAGGAACTACAAGGAAGCAATAAAGGCACATGCTCATGCATCAACTGTGATCACTAAGGATGAGCTGGAAGCAGACCTTTGGCACAAAAGAATGGGTCATGTTCCATTTAGTATGCTAAGGAAGATTACTGCTTTTGGAATTAAATCGAATTTTTCAATAGACTGGCTCCAAGCCAGCTGTTTCACCAATGGAGGCCAATGTGAAGCTTACATCTGCTGAGTATGATGAACACATAAAGAAACTGGAGACAAAAGGCAAAGATGATATTGCAGTTCTGGAGACAACAAAGAAACTGGAGACAAAAGGCAAAGATGATATTGCAGTTCTGGAGACAACAAAGAAACTGGAGACAAAAGGCAAATATGTTATTGCAGGTGCTGATATTACAGGTGCTGATGCCTTTCTGCGAAATGATATTGCAGGTGCTGATGCCCTTCTGTGAAATCCAACAGCATATCAAAGGCTGGTTGGACGATTACTTTATTTGACTAATACGAGGCCGGACATATCTTTTGTAGTTCAATGTCTAAATCAGTTTATGCAAGCTCCTAAACAGTCGCATATGCTCGCAGCAGAAAGGGTGGTAAGGTATGTAAAACAAGCTCCAGGGCTGGGAGTGTTGATAGCAACAGAAGGGAGCAATGTCTTGTCGATCGCGACGCAGATCGGGCTTCATGCCTGTTACTGGAGGTCGATGTCAAGCTACTTGGTATATTTTGGATCAACTCTCATTTCTTGGAAGTCCAAGCGACAAACGATCTCCGAAGCTCGCGACCGAGTCTGAGTTTTGGCATCGATGGTAGCAGCGGTGCGGATTAGAGGATTATATTCAGAGCTCGATGTGCCTTTGTAACTCCCCATCTCGACTCACTGCGACAGCAAGTCTGCAATCCAAATTGCTACCAATCCGGTATTTCACGAGCGCACCAAACACATCGAGATCGACTGCCATTTCATCAGGGAGAAAGTGCAGTCGGGTCTGGTTTCCACTAAGTACATATTGACTGATGATCAACCAGCAGATATACTCACCAAGGCTGTTTTACGCTCACGCCATCTTCTTTCCAAGCTAGGATTGAAGAATTTGTTCTTAACCCCTAGCTTGAGGGGGGGTGTTGAAGTTATTAAGTAGTGGTGGTTAAGTAGTTGGTTAAGTAGTCATTATTAGTTATATTGTGTGTAATTGTCATTCATAAGTGAGGGGCTTAATTGTCATTCATAAGGGAGGGGCTTGTTGGTCTTTTCCTTTTCTTCTATTCCATTTTCTATTTGTAGCTCTCTGCATACATTGTATCTCTTTGAAACTTGAGAAATACTTCATTGCATCCTATAATGTTGGGAAACGACCTTTCAAGTTCATGAATATGTGGCTCTCTCACCCTGCCTTCGAGAACATATTGGCTTCATGCTGGAGACAAGACATATTGAAGGCCTTTCAGTCGTACTAGCCTCAAAATTGAAAGCCTTGAAACAACCTTTGCGGGAATTGAACATAAGTGATTTTGGAAGCATAGAACAAAGAGCAAATGGAGCAAACATGGAGTTTAAGGAGGCTATCAATGCACATATGGAAGATCCATTTGATGATGAACTAAAAGCCAAGGTTAAGTCCTTAAGAGCTAAAGCAAACACTTTACTTGAAGCCGAGAGGCATTTCATAAGACAAAAGTCGGCGTAAACACTTGATTGGAAGTGATAGATGCTCCAAATACTTCCACGACTTGATCAAGAGGAGTAATGTCGTGAATTCAATCAACTACCTCGTCAAGGTCAATGGTACTATCACAAAGATTCTCGGGAAGTTAGAGAAATGCTTGTGGAGTTTTACAAGGACCTTTTAGGCTCATCCCGACCTCTACCAACTTTGATCCCGGTGTTCAATTCGGCCAAGCTAAGTGAAGAGGATAGAATACATCTTTTGCATTTTATCTCCCCAAAGGAGATTTGGGAAGCACTTTCCGATATAGGCAATGACAAGGAACCTGGCCCGGATGGTTTTTCGGCTGCCTTCTTCAAGAATAGATGGAGAGATGTGGGGCAAGATGTAGTAAGAAGTGTTCAAGAGTTCTTCTCATCCGAGTTCTTTTGAAGCAAGTGAATCATACCATCATTACCCTCCTGCCCAAGACTGATCGGGATCCCAAGGTAAATGATTTTAGGCCTATTGGATTGACTAATGTGGTCTACAAGATCATAACAAAGATTTTAGCTAACCGAATGGCAACGGTTCTTCCTACTCTTGTTGACAAATCTCGAGGGCTTTTGTGAAAGGAAGAAACATGATGGACAATGTATTTGTTGCATGAGAACTTGTGAGAGGTTTTAATAGAGCTAGAGTCTCACCGAGGTGTATCTTATGGTGGATCTACGGAAAGCATTTGATACGGTCTCTTGGAACTTCCCGAGTCGGTACTAAGAGGACTCAAATTTCCTTACAGATTTGTAAGATGGATCATGGAATGTGTTATCTCAACTTCTTTCTCTCTTTAAATCAATGTGGAGCTAAATGGTTATTTCATGGGTAAGAGAGGTCTAAGGCAATGTGATCATATGTCTCCTACGCTCTTTATCTTATCATTGAATACCTCTGCAGGTTGCTAAAACTTAAGGTCATGCAAAGAGCTTTCTCTATTATCCTAAGTGTAAGAGATTGGGCATTACTCACCTGCATTCGCGGATGACCTCATGCTTTTTGCCAAAGGAGATGTATCTTCATTGGGATTCTTATGGAGTGTCTTGAAGAGTTGGAGGTCGCCTCGGGTTAACTCTCAACCCATCTAAATCCTCGTCTACTTAGCGGGAGTGCATGATCTGATTCGTGACTTGATCTTGTCTAGAGTGGGGTTCGGCATTGGTGTCTTTCCGATGCGGTGCCAGGGATCCGATGTCCCAATATCGATATCGGTGGATCGATTTGCTCCATTCACTAGTGCAATATCGAATTACATTCGAAATGGGGCATCACTCGCTCTCTTATCTTTGGAAAAGGAACTAATCGGACGGTTGTTGAGGTGTTGAGAGCTTTTGGTTCCGGCGCTTAGATTCCGCCTCGATCCTCAACAAGTGCGTTCAGATGCATTCAGTTCTTATGGGGAGGTAAACCACCAAGAGTTGCTTGGGATGTCATTTGTTTGCCTCAATCAGAAGGAGGCTTGGGTCTTATGAACATCAAAGTATGGAACCATGCATTGCTATCCCGGACCATTTGGCAAACTCACTCTGAGGCAGATTCCTTATGGGTCCTATGGATTAATAGCTACTATTTGAGAGGTCTATCTTTTTGGGATTATGAGGTACGTGCTAGGGACTCCCCCTTGTTCAAAAAAATTTGTGGCATCCGCGACAAATTTGTTTCCATCTTTAGTAGGTGGCGCATTCTTTGGCTTGGAAAAGTGTTGTACCAATGGAAAATTTGATTCTAGCCTCGTGTATGATGTCTTGCGCATTCCGCAAGATAAAAAGCTTTAGATGTCACAAATTTGGAAAGGCTTCATTCCTCCTAAGTTCTCTTTCACAGTGTGGCTCAATTGTAGAAAGTGGTTAGCTACGAAAGACACTCTTTCCTTTCTAAACTTGGAGGATAAGTCTTGCGGGTTCTGCAAGCGGGCTAATGAGACAAGGGAGCACCTCTTCTTTACTTGCCCCTACACACGCATGATTTGGAAGCACATAAGGGAATGGTTGGGTATTAGAAGAGAAATGACAACTATTGAAAGCTCTCTTAAGTGGATCAAAAAAGACCACCGCGGGACAAGCATCCGAGCCAGATCTATCTTGCTTGCTTTTTGCATAGTGGTTTATGAGATTTGGAGGACAAGAAATACATTGCTCTTTGAGGGCACAAGCTTACCGGCAGAGGAGGTCATTGCGAAAATTAAAACAACTTATAGAGTTCTCTATGATTTAATCCTCTCAGAATGCTTGGCCTATGGTGGCCGCCTCCCTTCTTCATTTCTTGTATATATTACGTTGAGGATTGAATCAATGATGATCAGATTGTACAATTTGTTCTTTAGTTACTAGTAATAATATTTTCATTTACCTAAAAAAAAAAAAAACTTGACAGACCCTAAGCTTGATTGAGTGTGTCATGAATGAAGGGATTTTATCTTCTCACATATAGGTTCAGTTCACATATTTTGTGTAGCTAAACTTTACATATTGGGTTCGTCTTCCGGCGCAGTCTAGGAGTTCCGTAAAGATCCTAATGTAATTAATGACGATATGTAAAGGCTTGAAGGGTAACACTAAGTCAAATGTTCTGTCGATTGAAGGATATAATTAGAAGGAAATTATACCTATATGTTCGGTTGATGACCGGGACATTAGAAATGGGAAAGGGCTGAAAATTGGGACAGTACTGCGGTGTCTTTTATTTAGGACCGCAGTTCCGAAAACAGGCACAGGCACCGCGGTTCCACTTACTTTGGGCCGCGGTGCCTAGCCGATTTCGGACGGTCCGAATTTTAGTCAGGCCGAGGTTTAGCTGGGCCTGGTCCACAGAAATCCTAAAGCCTTTGTTTACAATTATAAATAGAGGGCTTACCTCACCAAACCTAAGAGAGTTAAATCTCTGTCAGAATCCCTAACATTCCTGACTTAGCAAATTACATCACAGTTTCAAAACTTACAAATTGAGGGACTTTTGCGTGTGGACCCTCGGACTACACAAAGCATCGAGAATCAACTGTTTGGTTGATTGCTACAATAATATAAGTATTCTGTCGAGGTATTACATTATACTATGTGCTTTGTATTGTTCATTACTTATCATACTGCAGTTCAACCGTCATTTGAAACATAATTTTTCAAATTCCGCTGCACGTACGAACCCGACGTAAACACCTACAGTAACCAGCCTTATCATTTAGGTTACTAATCTCATTTGTTTATGAAATATTACATAAGTATTTACATTGTGATTTGTGAACATATAAAATATATTCGGAACATATAAATCACCTCTCAACTTAGTTGCACTTATTTCTGAACAAGCAATATGAACACAATTTGAAGTCATCATTTCTTGAATTCAAATGCTTTAGATCCATTAGAAAAAGAGTATTGAGCACATAGTACAAACTAGAATGAGATCGAGAGGGAGAGTTAACAAAGAAAACTTTAATAGATTTTGTGATAACAATAGAATTTAATTAACTTCTCTTAACAGGATCAAAGTTGGAAACACCAACAACAGCTCCAATAATGGCAGTAAGCACAACACCACCAGCCACTATGCTGAGCAAGAAGTTCTTCAAAGAGGGTGACCCTCCATCAGCTGCCTGAGCCACATCTGGCACCACCATTGAAGCTGTTAAAGCAGCTGCTGTTAGCCCACTAATTGCCTTCTCCTTCAATGAAGAAGCTGATATTTCAAGCTTTGATGATTTTGAGACGACTATGTTCTTCTTCAAGGATGCTTTCTTTAATGGCTTAAAGAAAGCATCTGAGTTTGGTGGACTTTGATGAACCTTCTTTTGGCTTGCTGTGCTCATTGGCATAGCCATGCAAACTGATGAGATCATTTCTCTCTGATCTTTCTTTCTTCAAGATTTCTCAGAGATAATAATGGAACATGAGAAAAGAAATGGTTTTGGCATAGAGTCGACTAAAAATAAATGAGAGGGGGAGATTGGAGATTTCGGCCTACGTGGTAATCTGCTGATGTCCTACGTGTCAACTTCTAAGCCATCTTACCGGGGATAATGTTATCCAGTAAGATTGATGATTCTGATACGGGAGAATGAAAGGAATGTTCTCGAAGAGCCACGAGTACGAATGTCAAAAAATATAAATATGTGGCGACCTAGGTTCAAATACGTGAGCTTAGGGAACTTTTGCAACTCCTTATCACTGCGTTTAACTTTCAGCTTGTGTCTAACACTAATATACATATCTATAAAATCAAAATTTTATATATTTATATAATAATTTTCCGATCGCTTGAACAAGAGTAGCTCCGTCCCTTGAGTACGACACAATGGTACAATAATATAAAGAGATTTTAAGAAAAATGGGGGGAAAAACAATTAGAATTTCAACCGAGAAAACTGAAAAATTAACAGCTTCACTGTAAGCATCATAAATCAACAAAGTGTTGACATAAAATAAAATAAAAAAGTACCGTTCTACGCTGTACCATTTAGATGAGTACTCATAAAAAAATTGTCCGTTGGAAATTTTTGCTTGTTATCGTAGTTGGATTTAATTATATAAATTGGCAGTCTACAATTAAACGTAAATTAATCAATTTGTTAAGAGTTCAACATCGAAAATGGAATGGAAACATGCACTCCTTATATGGACCTGAAAAATCATCACCCTACAAGTTAGTTTTTGGATTGAGTTAAGCCCAAGATCCATTATTTACATGATATCAGAGCTAGACTCATTCCAATTCTCTGTTCAGCGATGTTGAGCCCCCAAATTATATTGTCCACGCTCCAGTTAACGAGGTCTGGGCGTGCGGGAGAGTGTTAAGACCCCCAAATTATATTGTACACGCTACAATTAACGAGGTCTGGGCGTGCGGAGGAGTGTTAAGAGTCTCACATCGGAAATTGAATGGAAACATGAATTCATTATATGGACGAATTCATTATATGGACTTGGAGAATACTCACTCTACAAGCTAGTTTTAGAGGTTGAGTTAGGCCCAAGATTCATTTTTTACATGTTAAGAGTCTCACATCGAAAATGGAATGAGAACATAGAATCCTTATACGTACTTGAAAATCCTCACCCGCCTAGACCTTGTTAACTAGAGCGTGAATAATATAATTTGGAGGCCCAACATCGGTGAACAAAGAATTAGAATGAAATACCACATTCTTTACACAATTTTTATATGAAATGTAAAGAAAGAATTTTGTAACTGCAACCCAACAATTGTATACTGCCTTTTCATTAGTTGTTGTTGCAAAGTATTTGTTCAACAACAAAAATTAACAAATGAAAAGGCAATAGGAATAACTTACTCAACATAAGCGTTACACCTAAATTGTGAGAAGGAGTTTCATAATTAAAATAAAATTCAAGGAGAATGATTACGTGGTACTTATTTTGAACTGTCGTCATTCATATAGAATAAGAATTAGGAATAGAATTAAAACTACTACAATTTAAATACATGGTTTTTGAAATTTAGATGATAAATAAAAGTAAAGGAAGATAATGGAATATGGAGTATGTGGGTAACCAATGAGTACGGTCATAGTTGAATTTCTTTTTCCCCATCCTAGCAAGACGCAAGAGGACTTGGTAACTGGGAGGAAGAAAAGTGCAATAGTGATTATGAGAGGCACGGTATCTGGATGGAGAGCGACAACTAAATGCACCTCAATCATAAACCTGGAGGTCTTGAAATCAATTTCCACTTGGACTCCTCCAAGTCAAATTTACCATTTTCCAAAGTAAAAATGAGTAACATTTCAAGTACAAGGTCTCAGTTTGCTTTTTCCCTTTTGTCATCCATCTCAAAGAGACTAGTTTGTAACATGAAAGAGAGTTTGAAATATGAAAAGCTAATATAGAAGGAGAAAGAATAAATGCTCCTGTCACTCCTCGGCTTATAAACACACAAGAGGTACCAACATAAAAGCACCAGAAACCGAATTTGTGAAAACTGACAAGGATAGATCCCTTGCAGCTGGGTAAACTTGAAGAAATTGCATCAACGATGTTACGTTAAAAAAGAAACTTTACTCACATTCCACAAAATATTAGCAGAGGAAACTTCTACGTTACAAATATCATTTACGGCAAACAAATGTAGATGAAAACCTATTGCAGTGGAAGCTACACACTTACTATCAAAATAGCTGGTATCTGTGAACTTGAAGATAAAGTCATCTACTTGCTACTCTCTGTTCGACAAGATGAACTTCCTGAGGAAGAAGATCATATTTTATATTCAGCTCATCAAACATTTTCTTCATTTCTAGGATCAGTTCAGTTCTCCGTCTGTTTTTTTCACCAAAGTTCTGAAAGTTCATTGTATGATTGAAATAGAGTGCCATTTTTATTTTGTTCATATTCTCAATCTCCTTCACCACCACGCTGTGATTCGGATGCCAATACTGGGGAGTTCTCTCTAAGTACCTGATAGTTCAATAACAAGAACGGTGAAAAATCAAAAAACTTGACTGAAAAATATCCTTATCAATCATCAAGTTGAGGATTTGCATCGGTTTAAAATAGGTTACAGTTTGCCATGGGAAGAAAAATAGTCAACAACTCGTGTCCAAACTGTGATGATTTCTCAAACATTAAACCTTAAACTGACTGCCCTTGAAAAATAAAGCCTAAGCTCAAATTCTAAATTATTGGAGAATAAAGCCTAAGCCAAACTTTAAATGCATGGTTTTCAGTAGGGCTGTACAAAAGTCGGTCCGGACCGAAAAATTGGACCGGACCGAGAAATTCGGTCCGGTCTTCGGTCCTCATAATCTGAGTTTTCGGTTTTCGGTTCAGGTTCGGTCCGGTCCGGACCGAATTTTTTTTTATTTTTATTTTTTATAATATATATAATATATATAATTCCTAATATACATAATATATATTAGAAAATTATATAATTCCTAATTTTCTAAATTCCTAATATATATAATTCCTAATTTTCTAAATTCCTAATATATAATATATATATAATTCCGGGTCGGGTTCCGGGGCCCGGTTTTTTTTTTAAATTGAATTTCCAATACTGAAATTGACATTCTCGGACGCGGTGCCACGAAATTTTTACGTTGAAATCTATTGTACATCGCGAGATATTTAGATTTGAAAAGGGGAAAAACGTAACGATTTGGGGGAAAAGTGAAATTGAGGGGCAAGATGGACGTTTTTGGAGAATCGGCCGAATCAAATCGCCAGCTTGGCCACCCTCAGACGAAAAATACGCGAAATCAAAAAAAAAAAACTAAAACGGACGTCCGAGCGCAAAGTTATGACCATTGACAGTTTGATCAATTGACTCCTTATATTTGATATGTCAATACATCCGATCGCCGTGGGGCTGGTATTCGGTCGAAAACCGGACCGACCGAATGACTGACCGGACCGACCGAAAAATTCGGTCCGGTCTTCTGGCCCTAGTGATCCAATTTTCGGCCTTCGTCGGCCCGCTTAACCTCAGGCACCCCTAATTTTCAAGATCTAAATAATCCTACTAAGCATGTGTAAACCAATAACATCCACTTCTATTTGTCTCGACCAATTCCTCACCGGAGCTTACATTTCGTGATCAACCACGGATGATTGCGAGACGGAAGGAGAGCTCACGTACTTCTTGCAATTCGGAATCAAGCACAGTCCCAAATATCCATTCCTTTATTTTAGTAAATAAAATGAACCGAAACGGCCTGACCCGGTCTTCCCTTTCTATGGCCTTTTTGAGAGTGACGAATAGAATCTAATTCATGTTCATGCTAACAGCTGAACCCCCACCGCTCAAAAGTCCTCATCTTTTCTCAATTTCCCTATCTGCTTTAGTTTCATTCAGATCCTTTGCATTGGGAATCTCATACAATAGATAAAAAACATATAGGGGTGTCAAATGGGCGGGTCAAGACAACAAATGGGTCATAACCCAACCTTGCGTCAATATGAGTTGGGTCAAAATGTGTAAAGTAGCGGGTCATAACCCAACCGGCGCAACATGACACAATTTCCCCATCATATACATTTGTTTGCATCTGCCTATTACTCTTAGGTATATCTGATCTTTCTACTCCATGCAAGGCATGGATGCAGTGGCAGAGCCAGAAACTTTGCTAGGGTGCTCAAACTTTGAAAAGTAATTTTTTTTTTTTCGGTGAGTGGGTACAACAACAATAATATACCCAGTGTAATCCCACAAGTAGGATCTGGGAAGGAAGGGTAGTGTGTATGCAGATCTTACCCCACCTCGTGGAGATAGAGAGGCTATTTCCGAAGGACCCTCGGCTCAAGTACATCAAATCAACATAGTTATGAAAAACGAAATACAACAGTGAAGAAAACATGTCAACTTATTTTTCGGTGAGTGGGTGCAATAAATTTCTTTTAGCCAAACTACATAATATTTAGCTAAATCATAAACACACTTGTAACTAGGGGTGTACAAAACAGGACCGGACCGGAACCGGACCGGAATGGACCGGACCGGTGGATTCCGGTCCGGTCCTCGGTCCGTCAAAATGGTGGATTCCGGTTTTCCGGTCCGATCCGGGTAAAAACCGGAATTTTCCGGTCCGGACCGGAATGGACCGGAATTTTTTTTTTTTTTTTTTTTATAAATTGAATTTCCAATATTGAAATTGACATTCCCGGATGCGGTGCCACGCAATTTTTACGTTGAAATCAATTGTACATCGCGATATATTTAGATTTGAAAAGGGGAAAAACGTAACGATTTGGGAGAAAAGTGAAATTGAGATGGACGTTTTTGGAGAAATCGGAGGAATCAAACCGCTTACGCAGTTTGGCCGCCCCCGTATCGAAAAAATACGCGAAATCAAAAAAAACATTAGATAAAACGGACGTCCGAGCGCAAAGTTATGACCGTATAAAGTTTGATCAATTTAAAAACTATATAAGATATTTCAATACGTCCAAGCAGTGGGTCAAGTGGGTGGCGGGGGACTGGGGCAAATCATTCGGTCCGAGTAACTGTAATTTCGGTCTTCGCCTTCTGGTCCGGCCCTGCTTAACTCAGGCACCCCTAGTTTCAGGAATGTCCAAATAGAAAATAGAAAATATAAATGTGTGTGTAACTTTAATTAATGAGTAGTTCAGTAGTTCGTATACGAACCAAGTACATTTGGTGATTTTCTTTAAGTTAGTCATATTAATGAAATAAAGTTTATTGAAGGATAAGGAAAAAAACAAACATATTTAATGAGATTGATAAACGAACACATTCTTAAAAATTTATAATTTATAAATTGCATTTAACAAAAAAAAAAAAAAAAAAAAACCGGTCCAACCGGGCCAAAACCCAGAAATTTTCTGGATTCCGGTTCCGGTCCGGTCCGGTCCGGTCCGGTTCTGGACCGGTGAACACCCCTACTTGTAACACAAAAAAATCACTTTTAATCAGCAAGACAAGCAAAAACAACATCTTCAAGAAAGGAACCATTATATATTTTATTAGGAAAAATCTTATTCTACAAACAAGTTCACATTTCATTGGGCGATCATGCCTCTACTACAATAATATAAGTAATTCAACATTTTTAATAGGGAAATCGCACCCTTTTACTAGAAACAAATTGGTACAAGTTAAAACAATTTTTTTGATAGGGAGCAGTTTACATAACTAGTACCCTATCCAAATTTCAAAATGTTACCCATGCAAATGCTTATTATTCTCTCAAACATAGCTAAATCAAATTAAAGAATACACAAAAGGTAAATACAAACGTAGATAAATAGAAGTCTCAAAGAATAAAATTAAGAAAATTATGTTATCTCTACACTTACAATCTCGTCAACAACAACAACATACCCAGTAAAATCCCACCACGTGGGGTCTGGGGAGGGTAGAGTGTACACAGACCTTATCTCTATACTTACAATCTCGTCATAATGTAAAAATCAAAGAGTTCTACATTGAATTGAACACCATGGAGATTCAAGATTACTTAATTTAATAAACAACAGCCACAAGATTTTTAACTTAATCTCATTCCAGTGTTTCTTAATGTACTTAAAAGATAGAAAATCTACAAATCTGGTTACGAGCTAGAACTTTTACTTATGAGATTTTGGATGTTTGGGGTTTCTTTTTGTGTCTTTTCATTTCAAAGTCACTGTCACAGGAAATAGAATTAATAAAAAAAAAAGGAAAAGAAGAACAAAAAAATGGAAAGAAAAAGAGGAACTGGGATAGTCAAAGAGAAGTACAAAAGATGAAAAGAAAAAGAAATAAATAGAATAGGCATAGAAAAGGAAAATGAAAAGACATAAAAAGGTAAAGTTGAGCTAAGGAAATATTGAGAGTCCTGAGCGCCGGTTTTGTTTTGAGAAAAAGATGTAGGACAATGTGCAAAATGAGTGCTCTAGGCGACTCTCCAACCCGCAAGCTTCAAGTAGCTTTGAACACTGTTCACCGCTGGGCCACCTTTGTAACTTGGACCAAGGGCGTTCGAGATTTGATACATAGTTGTAACAAGTAATGTTTAACCTATACACACAGGGTGTTCAACTAACCACCCTTTCATCTATGTAGCTCCGCCTCTGCATGGAGAATATGGTCTTTGAAGGTCCTTAACCCGGTGCAATCGTGTATATGTTATGCATGGCATTATTATTCTGATATTTCATTGAGTTTATGCATTATATGTTCTGCGCAAATTAGTGAATATGTACAATATATGTAAAATCACTTCAAACATTAAGCTGGACAATAGGAATTAAAATCCAATTATCAACTGAATCTTTTTAGTATATACTTCATAAAAAAATTTAAGGGATAGACCGAAAGGGAGGACTTAGACATATGCAGGCCTCAATCGCAGTAGGTTTTGCTCGTGACTCAGAAAGGCACCTAGTCGTATTAAACTGCTTTTCATTTTTAGATGAATGTTCAGCAGTAAATGTTCAGATTCTAGCTAGACTAGCTTTAATTCTCGGACTCGCTTAGCCATATCAAGAAAAATCTTACACATTGCTGCAGAAGTCAATATCTTTAATTATGAATGTTGTGCGCTTTTCTCCTAATAACTTTCAAACGCAAATTTACTACAGATACTGGAAAAAGATGAGAAGAACTTTCTACTTACTTTTTTACTTTCTCTTTTAAAGCTCCTATCTTTTCCACAGGTGTCCTGTAATCAACAGAAAACTCAAAGCTATCACCCATATCAGGACTTCTGTAGAAATTGCTGATTGGCTTGACCGCCAAAACTGAATTTGGGTAGAATATCTTTTCGTTATCAAACCTCAAGAATACTGTGGTCAAGATATTCATTTCTTCAACAATCATCTGACAATTTGCAAGACAAAAGAGTGAATTAATAAAGAAAATGCAAAACAGCAAGAAGATGCAATTAGCAGACATTACCTGAACACCATCAATGACGCATCGATCGCCAACATCAAAAGGATGCATCACAAATACAAATATAATAGCCTCAAATATTGTCTTGCAAGTATTCCCAAAAATAAAAGCGGCTACCACGAGTTGTGACGACATAAAGACAATGACTTTAGTGGTCGCTATTCCCACCAAGAGGAGCCATATGATGACTATTATGACAATCAGAATGCCTGTCACGACCTTGTTCAGTTGCTTCACAGCGGTTTTTGTATCATTCAAAGCATGTGATAGAGATTTGCGTCCTTGATAAACCTTAACCTGCAAGACATTGATACACCAAAAATGACAAATACTCATTCTGTTACTGTATCACAAAATCAACCATGCACCTAGCAAAGTCAATAGGAAGGACTCATACTTTTGACATCTAATCTACACCAGAAGATGGTCTCTATTCACTAAGATGACTGCTTTCCTGTTTACTGAGGTTCTTGCAGGAAAGCAATTATATTCTGTAGTTCATGTGAATGATGCAATTACATTGACACAAGGAGAGCTCTAACTGCGCTTCACTAATCACCAGAAAAATGTCCAGAATTATTATTATTTTTTATTTTCTAGATCCCAACATTCTGTATCATATTGGTAATAAAACACCAGATGAAATGGATCTAGTTTAAATCATGCCTAAAGTTATGCAACCTCTAACAATATGAGCATGGAGCATCTTGTAACCCAACTGATTTAGATTCTTTTACATAAGTTTGTCAAAGCATAATCCAGGAAAATGAGTAAGTTCTGAGCATACCACCCATTCCGTCAATGCTTTCCTATCAATATGTCCAGTTTCTGCCACATCTATCATGGGGAACACAATATCGACCTCTTCTTTAATCAAGAATCTCCGAAGGTCATACTCATCAATGTACCTACACACACAATGTGAATCAACAGAGATAACACTAAATAAAAGATTTTTTTCTGAGAAAGTGACAAATTAAAACACCATACTGATGTTTCAAATGCCAGTGTTTTCTTACTTGGAACCAGGCGGTGCGACATTCCTAAAGATGTGATAGGCAGCAGCAATTGCTTCTTCCTCATTGTTGATCTCCTTATCTGCTTGCTCACATCCTGCATCATACTCATTTTCACCGAACGAGCCAGAGATAGTGGAAAGTCCTGAGTTAGATATTACATCAATTAACATTTTCATGGTCCATGCAGAGACCTTTTCTCTCTTCATCTCATGAAGCTTATTAATATCAATCACCGCCTTTTCCTTCTTTTCCTTCCCATCTTTCCCCTTCTTTGTTTTGCGGAAACTAAATTGACTGGCAGCACTGTTTGATCTCCCTAGCATCTGAGCAGACTCCATAACTGGAAGCCCTGAAAGGGTCAGTAGAATATACTGATGAAAGATTGATTCTTGAATCCTGTCAAAGAACGTGGTTACATGGAAGGAGGCAGCCAATATCTTTAGCAGCAAAGTCTTCAAGAGCCACAAGAATGAACCAATAAGTAAAGCTGCAATAGTCCAGGTAATAAAATCAGTAACCTTCTCAGCAGCATGTGACCGTTCCTCATTTGAGAAAAGCAGAACCCATGTGAGAAGAACCAAGCTAAACCAAACGCAAACTTGAACACTCTTCTTTAAACCAAAGACAAAATACAACACCTTCTTCCTCAATAGAAAGTTCAATTCTATCAACAAGGCAACAAAATGTATAAACCACTTAGTAACCAGCATGCCACTAAAGGTGACCATAACAAGGACAATCCACTTCCACATCTTCAAATCCCAAAGTTTCCAGTGTTGCAACCTCTTAACCAACAAACTAGCAAGTAAAAGTCCTACAAGACAAAGAAACAGCAGCCATTCAATCAGAACTTTTGTTTTAACTCTGTTATACTTCAACTTATTCCTTGAGCTCACTTTCTTATATATCTCCTCATCTTCATCCACTCCTCCAAAAGGTGATGCTATTAACGGTGTTCTTGGGGTTACTGATATAGATACTGTTCTTGTAGTCTCTTTAAATGTATCACTGCAACCCATTTTAGGAGAAGCACGATTAGATGCCATTGCAGTTGGCTCAGTTTTTTCATCAAACATGTTGGCATCAATAGGTACAGATTGTTCACCAAATCTTGACTTGGGTTTCGAAAATGCAGAATTTGCAAGCGATTTTCGCCGAGTGAGAGTTTCAGTGGTTGGGATTTTAGGTGGTCTGCTGGGGCTTGGGCTTGGAGTATACCTTGCAATTTCAGGTGAGGAATCATTCACTTGCACAGTCCTTGGTATCTGGGAACCTTCAACAGTTGGTCTTGGTCCAACAGGACTCTTAGAATCTCTTTCATTTCCAGAGATCATGACAACCACTTCACTAGGGGGTTTCTTGGTCTCTGCCATACTGATCTCCCCACTAAATTTTACAGCTTTACCATTTGGATCCATTCCATGCCAAGTCAAACATCAATTAAGCACCTGAAGAATGAGAGAGAAAGAAGACACATGTCCTGATCATTCATAGTTCAATTTGACAATAAATGTCAACCTTTACTTTGTTGTACTCCCTCAGTCCCAAAAAGATTGTCTTACTTTTCTTATTAGTTTGTCCCAAAAAATTGACACATTTCTATATTTAAAATAATTTAACTCAATGAGATGATAAGGCTTGTTTTGGAACACACGTTTGAGAAATAAACACACGTTTGAGAAATAAACACACGTTTGAAAAATCTTCCTTTATTTCTTGAATTCCGTGTCAAGTCACGGAGTAGTATTTATGATTAATGAAATGAGGGAAGGACAGATGTGAATATTTGCAGGTACTAACTTTAAGTACTAAGACACTACAAATTAAATACTTTCACCAAACCAAACCAGGTACAGGCAGAAGTACCCTTATTCATAAATATCCAAACCCAAGATTCAGCACTAAAAGACTTATTATTATCCATTTCTGAACAAGGAGGCAACAAATGTTTTGTCCAAAGATGCAATCTTTTTGGGATTATCCAACAGAAACAGTCAGTTTTACCACAGTAAATGATAAAAAAAGGTCCAGTTTGCTACAAAACAAAGAAACAAGAAAAGGGGAAACAGCAAGAAAGAATCAAAGACTAGTGTCTGGGAACACAACCATTGTAGACAGAAGAAGTGAATATATTAATCGTAATTAGACAAAGATTATGCATAAACTAAAGCAGAAAGAACAAACAACTTACCAGGATAAAAGAGTTGAGATTGAGAGAGAGGCCAGGGTTTCCAACTTTCAAAAGAATGGGGCAGTGGTGAAGATAGTGGGAAAGGAGGCACATATTTTAATGGAAAGCTACCAAAAGCTATGGAGAGGGAGACAGTACACAGCAGAAATATTTGAACTAGCCACGTGACTTGACTTCTAGTAATTGTTTGAGTGGAGTGACAATAAAATTAACTACTATACCCGACGTCTCATAATAAATGTCATTTTAACAAAATTAATTTATCCCAAAATAAGTATTATTTTAGAAATTTAAAACATAAATTAGTTACAAATAAGTATCATCTTAGAAATTAAAGATATAAATTGGTTACTTTTCTATTTTATTCTTAGATAAAAACTGACAAACTATCTATTCAAGAAAATATTTATTGACAAGTTTCCATTGCATTAATAATTTTTAAATATATATGTTTTTCTGTTAAGATACATTTATTATGAGAGTAAATGTGAAAAGGTTGAAAGTCATCATTTTTAGTAGTATTATTATACAGAAAAACACATTTTAAGCATAAAGAGAACACTCCAATGAAAACATTCCTCACATAACTTCAACTTCCTTCCAATGAATGTCCAAACACAACTTCAATTTTGAAATGCATTTTTCAACTTCTAAAATTACTTTGTTTTTCAAATATTACTCAATTTATGTCGGGTTCGGACGAACATAGTTACTATTATTATATAGATTTTGTATATGTGTTAAGAAATTTATTTTATATGTATAATCTAAATTTTTTTTTGCTTGGCCAGGTTTCATCTTTTGAACGTAATTCTAAATATTTTCCAAAATCTACCTAACAAATTACGATATTGAGAGTTTTTTTCTTAACATTTACTTTCTCTAATGCATAAACATTTAAAGAACATCAATTAATTCTAATCTATTTGGATTTATTCATCTCAATTATTATAATCCGTAATGTTTTATCTAAACTTATTTATTAAAACTCTAAAAAGAAAATTGCAAAGACATCTGTCTATTTTTATACCAAATTAATGATTCAATAAAACGTGTGACTTTTCAATTTTTTACTAACTAAATATTGATTATTTTATGGAACAAATATCTTCGTGGCTGTCACCTTCAATAACTTAAGAAGAATGTATTGTCAACCCTAGTTCTTTTATTTATTTATTTATTTATTACTATCTTTTTCTTATTTGCAAACATACTTTTTACTTAGTTCATTTTCTGAAATTTCTTGTTTACATTTCTGAAATTTTTTCGTTTGTTGATCATAATTCCCAATATTCAAACCCAAGATCCCTTAAGGTATTGTAAGGTTATCTCAATAGAAAAATCCCGGAAAACCCACGTTTTTACATTAGTCGCAAGATGAAAACCTAAGGTGTTCTTCAACTTTGAAGTTGGAACTTGAAGAGGAGTTCTTCATGAGCTTCTAAGGAGTGCTTGGAGCGGATTGGAACGTAAGAAGAGGAGCTAAAAGTTGTTAAGGATCGACTTTGACGCTTGGATATTATTAGGGCTTGTAAAATCTCCATCTTCTTAATGTGATTAAAGATTACATGTTATAGTAGTTGATAAATGAGCATGTGATATATAGATTGAAGTTTGAAAAGATTTGGATCATGTCGATGTTACACCCCGTAAATTCAAGAAGATAGGATAAGAACATACCAAGGAATATAAGATTTGAAAGTGGAAAGATAAGTGGACAAACATGTGTTGGACGAATTTTGAGTCTATCTTGGAGTGTTGTACCCCAATTGTTAAGAATTGCAAGGTGTTTAAAGAGCCTAGTGTGTAGTCCGTTGAATCTAGTTCCCAAGATCAGCAGAAGAGGGCCAGGACAACAGGGTCCTCTGGTGACCTTCGAGACAGGCAGCCTCAACAGCAGACTAGTTATGCGTCTCCGCCAGTACGGAGTGCTCCACCACAGTCTTCAGGACATTCGGTAGATTCAGGAGCAGGTCAGGGCTCCAAGGTTTCAGGTTTTTGGGGGAACAGGGATGTTAGTCAGATGGGACCACCCCTACCTCGTTGTGGCCGTTGTGGTAGGCTCCATGATGGAGAGTGTCGTGCTGGAATGGGAGTTTGTTTTGCATGCGGCCAGCAGGGCCATTTTGCGAGGAATTGTCCAACCAGAGATAGCGCGGATGTAGAGACTCAGCCTTCGGGATCGGAGGCTGGTTCATCTCCTCCTTTTATGCGTCGTGCAGGGAAGGAACATGAGTAGAACGACAAAAAGGGGAAGTGAAGTAATAGTTACAGGTATATTCTTAACCCTCTAGAGACTAGCATGCATTGATGTTATGGCGATGTGTTAAGTGTTATGTTCGGATAACTTTGTGTTTAAATTTGATTTGGAATCCTGGTTAGTGAAAAGGGTAAGTCTGGGGACGAAAAATTTTGAACTTTAGAATTTATAACAATCGAGACCTTAGAGGTAAGGCCGGCTAGAGTAAAAGATTTTTTTCAGTTATCTTTGTCGGAGTACATAGTACGGGGAGTATATTCGGGTGATTAGTCCATGAGTGGCATAACTGATTCTTTTGTAAGTACAATGGTGAAGACTATACCGGCGTCTGCGTTTTGGAGACTTAGAAGGAACATTCGGGACGAATGTTTTTAAGGGGGGGGGGGGGAGAATGTTACACCCCGTAAATTCAAGAAGATAGGATAAAAACATACCAAGGAATATAAGATTTGAAAGTGGAAAGATAAGTGGACAAACATGTGTTGGACGAATTTTGAGTCTATCTTGGAGTGTTGTACCCCAATTGTTAAGAATTGCAAGGTGTTTAAAGAGCCTAGTGTGTAGTCCGTTGAATCTAGTTCCCAACGCAACAAACCGTTCGATATAGGACATCGAGTCAAAAGTTATGGAAGTTTCAAGTTTGGTGCGCGATCGAGCAAAGCAGCGGGTTTCGCCAGGGTACAGCGCGCGCCGGACGCAGGGCCGCGCGCGGTTATCTTGAGTCCGCATGGTTGCAGTGGCCGCGCCGAATGCCGGAACTTTTCTGGAAGTTGAGTGGCGTCGCGGCGCCGTGGCGCCGCGAGGCGGGATTTTTCACAGAATAAAGTAAAAATCGGGGATATTTTGTTAAAAGCCTATGGGAGGGTGACAAGTGTCCCTCCCATCCTTTTGACCAGAATAGGAGCCTATTTTAGGGCCAAGTCTTGGAAGACTTGGCCATTTCATCTCAAACCCTCCCAAGGAAATCCTCTCCCTTCTCTCTAGATTTTTGAAGAAAACCTAGCTTAAGAGGAAATTGTTGGAGCGGCGGCAAGAAGGAAAAGTGTGGGTAAACTTGTGGGAAGCGCTGGTAGACGAGTTTGACGGAAAAGAAGTGGAAGAAAGGGGCGTTTATGGGTTTCTCCAAAGGTAAAAGTTTCCCCTTCTCTTGGTTATGAGTTATACTTGTTATAGTAGTTTAGAAATGAGCCTGAGGCTGTTATATTTTAGTAGTTTAGAAATGATCCTGAGGCTGTTATATTTTAGTAGTTTAGAAATGAGCCTGAGGCTGTTATATTTTAGTAGTTTAGAATTGAGCCTGAGGCTGTTATATTTGAATAGATTTGGATCTTGTTGTCTTAATTGAAACCGAAAATGGGCATGTTAGCCTTAAGATTTTAACTTCAATTTGGTTACTAATTTAGACATCACATGTTGTAAAGGGGGATTGTAGTTGTTGAAGATGTCTAGGGCTAGATATCATGTTAGACCGAAGAACTTGGATTGGAAGGAATTGGAAAGGGGTTTAGGATTGGGTTATTTTTGTATTGTTGTGGGGCGGAATTTTACACGTATTGTTAGGCGTGTAATCCCCTTGTTTTTGCTGAATTAATTGAGCCTTAAATGTGGCGTTTGGTTATTGAATCCGGCCTTGAAAGAGGTGGCATAGTAAGTAGAAACAAAGGAAGTGCTGTCCAAATTTCCGTAGAATGTAGGGACCTTGCACTTAGTTTATTCTACGTTTGAAGCTAGAGATTGATAGACGTTTTATGACCCTTATAGGATTGAAGTACTACGTGTAGCATATTTCTCTTAAGGGAGATAGTACTGTGGAGCATTTTGCTTATTGTCGACAATCGTCGCGAGGTATGTGATTCTTCCTATCCTCTTCAGCATGACTATTTGTGAAATATATAGTGCAGTAGATGCACGTGTGTTAAAGGAATTTGATTTCCCTTGTTGTGCCTTGACTTGATATGAAGTGTAAAGGTCTTGATTGTTTGAAAAAGTAGGAAAATCTTATTCGTTAGTAATAAGTACTCGGTGGTTAAAGAATAAGCCCTCTTGGTCTCATGGGGCTTATAGTTGTAATCGTTGGTTTAAAACATAAAGTGTTATAACGGCTTTATGGGAAGTTTGTTATAACCACTTTATGTAGGTAAAAGAATGGTTTGTTGATTTCAAAAGATAAGAGACTTGACTTATAATTGACCTAAATGGTGTTGAAAAGTGTGAAACCTCTTTAGTGAGAAATGAGTACTTGGTTTTTAAAAGAATTATTGAAATCAAGTTTTGATTTTCTTAAAAATTCCAAAGTAAGTAACTCGATTTCTAAAAGAAAAGAGACTTAAGGATTTGAAGTGTTTTGGTTTAAAAGAAAGGCAGGGTTTTGTCTTGACTTGTTTTAAAACATAAAGTGTTATAATAGCTTTATGGGAAGTTAGTTATAACGACTTTATGGAAAATAAAGAAATGGATTCATTATTGGATTTAAAATGGTAACTTGATTTTTGGGAAAAAGAGAAGTAACCGTTTTCAAATATTGAACCCTTTGTGATGGAAAAACATAAGTGGCTTGGTTATAAAAGGTAGGAGTACCTTGATCTTAAAGGGGTTAGATACTTGACGTGTGCTAAGAAGTGTTTAAAGTACCTTGAGTTGTGTGTAACTTGCCTATGCTTGTTGTGATAGCTTTTGTTGTGCAAGTGTTTGATTGTGTGCTACCGAGCCTCTCGATGGAGGCTATTATCCGTTGATTGATGGACATACCGACACGTTGGGTAGCCCGGGTATCTTCCACTATATCGATCCTCTTGGACATACTGACACGTTGGGTAGCCCACGGGTATGCTTCCATTAGGAGTGTTATCTTGTTATTTGTTTGGACATACTGACACGTTGGGTAGCCCACGGGTATGCGTCCACAGTGGGTATTATCTTGTTATTTGTCTGGACATACTGACACGTTGGGTAGCCCACGGGTATGCTTCCACAGGGATCGTTATCTTGTTATCTCCTTTGGGCATACCGACACGTTGGATGGTCCACGGGTATGGGCCCACTAGGACGGTTCCAGGCCGTGCTTATACCGAGGTGAGATCTTGGGCACGCGGCCATTATGCGGGTTAAATTCGGGTTGTATTTGAGTGATGATTTCACCGCATGAGTCCTGACTTGACATATTTGTTTATATGTTGTATCTTGTAGTTTGGTTATCATACATGTCTCGCTTTATATAGACTATTATGATTTCATTTCTGATATTTTTGATTCACATACTGTACTGTTGTCTTGACCTCCTTGGGTGCGTTCATCTGCGAGTTGAGGTACATAACTGGCGATCCGCACTCTTAGGATCTGTTCGATTCTCGGAAAGCTCCATATCTGTTATACCGTATTTTCAGTATATGCGTGAGGCGTCGTCTAAAAGTTTTATAAGATAGGAACTTTGGGCGAAATTTGTGCACAACCCACTAAAGCGAATGGTTTTTCGACGAAACGTTTTCAAAACTTGCGGAGGGAAACTTACGGCTATGTCATTTATAAGTTTTGCGGATTGTTCCGAGAGACAACATATTTTGGACCAACGGGAGGTGACACTTGTCACCGCCGTATGAGCAACAACTTGGGCAAGGGTTGGACGATTTGTGGCTTAGTTTTTGGTCAAGGAGTTGGTAGGATATTTGTGTAGTAGATGGATAAGGACACTTGCCTAAATCTCCACCTTACACTGCCACTTGGCAGCCGTCTTGGCCATTGGTTGGCCTATAAATACCCCTAACTCAAGGTTTTCTTCATCCACAAATCAATTCTCCAAGTCTTGAAAAATCCCTCCTCTCTTATAGCTTTTCGTCAAGCTCTTCTCCCCCCCTCGAGTCCTGGCGAAACCTACCCCCATCCTTGGTAGAAAAGTTGTCTTCAAGTATAGTTACTATTCCTAAATACCACAGCCCCAAATCCCTTATAGTATTTAAGTAGAAGTTGTTAGAAACTTCTAGGGTTTCTTGGAGCTATCGGCGTACAAATTAGGAGCTAAACCTTGCTCGGGATCGACATTTAACTTGGATAATTTTGGGCTTATCGAGGTAAATACTCTTGTCCTTATTGTAATTGGATATTACATATAAGAATAGTTAAGATTTGAGTATAAGATATGAAGGATATTAAAGAATAGAATTGAATGAAATCACATCGGAAGAATAATAAAGAAGTATTGAAGTACTTACATGGGTGTATTTCTGATGAACTTGTGTAGCTTGGGTAGGGAAGTCTTGCCCATTTTCCGTAGAATAAAGAACCTCTGCTTAGAATAGTCTAGACATTGATAGGCGTGTCGACTATTATAGGTTGATTCTCTGCGCGACATATTCGACTTGGCGGTGGTTTTCAGAAGGTATGTGATTCTTCCTATACTCTTGAGCATGATATTTTAAAATATATATAGTACGGTGACGTCGTGTGTTAAGCGGACGTACTTTTACGGCAATGTCTTTTGACTTAAGCTGAATAATAAGAATCTTGAAGTATTTCAAAAGAATATTGAATCATTTTTAACGTAAGAGTATTATTTGGTTTTAAACAAAAGCTTAAGAGTTATACTAGCTTTATGGGAAGTTAGGTATAACAACTTAAGAAAGATAAAAGGCTGTTTACTTATTTGTTTATAAAAGCCTTGTATTGATTTACGTAAAGTATAGTGAGATTGTTTGATAAGTAGACATATTATGATCTTACGTGTGTTAGTGTCTTGTGATGTTGTGAAAGGGGGTCATTCTTGTTGTGCTTACGTTGTTAAACGTTAAGACCGTTATCGTTATTATATCACATACCCCTCGACTTGTTATCACGAGGGCTTGCCACCCCGATGCGGTCTATCGGCTATGCGGTGCGTGGGACTATGCGGGCTGCGGGAGTTCGAGATTGATCATTCCGGTGTTTTATCCGTCACGGGGATGCCACATGCGATGCAGTGACTATGCGGTCATGAGACTATGCGGACTGCGGGAGTCGAGGAGAATGCCGGGTTAGCTACCGTCACGAGAATACCTCATGCGGGTTCGTGTGTGACTATGCGAGTGCGGGAAGTCGAGATTAGGCACGCATAATGATACTATGGGCGATTCGCCTTGCCCGATCATTCGCGGCCTAGAAAAGACCCGATTACATTATATTTATTTTGCTCTTGTTTATGTTGTACTATATGCGATTGAATCGTTGTATTTGCAAATGGTTTTAAATACTTTGATTTTACTTTAGTACTTCTGATTTCGCATACTTGGTACTGTTATGCGACCTCGCCCGGGCTGCGTTCATGCCGCAGTAAGGAAGCAGTGCTAGATCCACATCCTTAGGATCTACTTTGGTGTCGTGAGCTCCATCTTCTCCGAGGCTCGACTTTTGGTATGGTTCTCCCGATGTTGTAGATATATGTACATTCAGGTATGGCGGGGCCCTGTCGCCATAGTTGTTTACATTTCTAAGTGCAGTAGTCATGTTGTAAAGTTGGGATGTAGCATTCACTCTTTATATATATATAGAAAAGACGACATTTTCTCGGATATAAAGCGTGTCTCAATTTACATTTGTTTCATGTCTTGTTTTTATATATTCCACGATTACTGATGTATGACTACTTGGGTGCGGGTAAGGCACGATCAGCCCCGTAGCAGTCGTGACAAAAGTGGTATCGAGCGATTAATCCTCGGAAAGTGTCTGAGCACGTATCTAGTAAGTCTTGATTATCGGTGTGTTGTGCACCACAATAATCGTGAGGCTATAGGATATTTAGGATTGGTTTCCATTCTTCTCACTCGAGATCGTGCCTTAGAGCTTTGTTATAAGTTGGACCTCTAACGTATTCCTTTCTATGCTGATTATGCCTCACGTAAGGCAACCGGGCCCGAGAAGGGCAAGCGTGGCAGAGCTGCTAGTAGGACACCGAGTCACGAGGTCTCGTGCCCGATCTATGCAGGACGGCGAGTTCCATGACGCCGCCGGCCAGCGAGACCACATACCGCGCCTCCCGTCCCATGCACGGGCGGAGAGTTAGGTACTGAGAGATAGCCACTATTGGCGAATTGTGGCGAACATGAGATAATTTGGATCGGCGGATTCAGTTCAGCCTGGTGCACATGGTTCACGAGATCGAGCAGTTTGAGGCTACGGGATTTTTACGAGTTGTAGCCCGCCGAGTTCTACGGTCGAGGCACGAGGATGATCCGCAGGAGTTCATCCGTCGATTCTGAAGGATCATCACGGGTGATCAAGGCTTGAGACCTAGTCCGTGATCTTGGTTCGCGTCGGCCGCGTGATACCGCGATCGTGGTTTGACTTCGTGGGAGCTTTCGGGAGAGCATGCGCCTCGGCCCGAGATGGGACGAGTTTTGAGGCTTTTCTCACGCACTTCTTGCCTCCGCGAGATGAGGAGCACGCGGTAAGCATTTTTGTTCTTGAGGCAGAGCGCGCCTGATTAGGTACAACGTCGAGTTCGATTCATCGGCTCGATATGTCCTGCGCTAATGCGAATATGGAGGACCGAGTGCACCGATACGTCACCGAGCTAGATGATTATATGGCGAAGTCTTGTGCGGGTGTGGCTCTTCACCCGAGCATGGACATTACCGTATGCGAGCTCATGCACTGGATACGAGGCGTAGAGGCCGGCGGGTCGGCGGATATCGGCGAGAAGAAGGCGAGCGGCGGTTCTTTTGGTAGTTCTCGGGGTGGGCGGCCTCGTGACGTCTGGATTTGCACCACGGCCGGCTCGAGCACTCCTACATCGTTTCGTCTGACCAGAGCATTGAGGCGGTCGGGGCCCGTGACTTGGACTTCGGGGTAGCAAGGTGCTAACGATCGAGGTCCGCTCGGTGTGTCCGTTGTGGTAGATTCCATTCGAGGAGCCGTAGTACTACTGAACTTGCTATACTTGGCGGCAGTGGTCATTATCGAGCCTGTCAGGCGAGCGGCGCGAGGGTAGGGTCGGCGCCAGTGCATTGCGGTGCTTCATCCCTACGATTACGCCCGAGGCGGTACTCATGGACCAGTCGGTGTGGCGGGTCGTGGCGCGGGTCCCGATTCTAGCGGTCCTCGAACGCATTTATGCCTTGTCGGTAGCGAGGACTGTGAGGCGTCGCTGGCGTCGTCGCAGTACTCTATCGGTTTACGGTTATGATGTATGCGCCTTGATAGATCCGGTTCTACTCGTCTATATATCTCCCTTATTGCTAGTAGGATAGGGATAGAGCACGAGTCCATAGACCGCTTCGAGGTAGCTACGCGATGGGTGATTCGGTGGTAGCTCGGCGGATATATAGGGCTTGTCCGGTGACCGTATGCGATCGTCGGACCTAGCCGAAACTTGATAGAGTTGGATATGGCGATTCGATGTAATCACGGGTATGGATTGGCTAGCTTCTTGCTACGCCAATGTAGACTGCGAGGAGAGTAGTGCGGTTCCAGTTTCTGAGGCCGGTTGTCGAGTGGGAGGAACAACGTGACGCCGGCGGTAGGTTTATTTCCTACCTCGAGGCTAGGAAGATGGTGCGAGAAGGGTACATCTACCATCTCGTTCGGGTGTTTGATCCGAGGCCGCGGTGCGATTTTGATCGATTCGATGATCGAGAGTTCCCAGACGTGTTTCAGGGCGACTCTCGTATCCCTCCCGAGAGGAGATAGAGTTTGTATCGATGTCTTTGCGGACACTCGGCTATTTCCATTCCGCCATACGAATGGCACTGCCGAGTTGAGAGAGTTGAAGGACCAGTGAGAGATTTCTTTGGAGAAGAAGGGCTTCATCAGCCTAGTGTTTCTCCCAGGGAGCGCCGTGATTGTTCGTGAAGAAGAAGGATGGGGCAGCTGCGCATGTGTGTTGATTAGACGGTGAACAAGGTGACTATTAAACGAATACCCTTCCCGAGATTGATGATTTGTTCGACCCGGTGCGAGTGCGAGATGTTTCTCAGATTGATCTGCGATCGGGCTATCATCAGTGCGAGTCGAGGCGGATGTCCTAGATCGCATTCGGACGTGCGGGCATTATGAGTTCAGTCATGTCTTTCGGATTGACCAATGCTCGGCGGTATTCATGGATTTGATGAGCGAGTGTTCAAGCCATTTTGACACGTTTGTGATAGTGTTCATTGATGACATCTTGGTTTATTCGCTCAGGCGAGGAGCGCAGAGCATTTGAGGTGTCTTTGAGAGTTCTCCAGACCAGCGATTATCGCCAAGTTTTCCAAATGTGAGTTTTGGTTGGCTTGGTGGCTTTTCTTGGGCATATTGTAGGGTGATGGTATTCGGGTGGATACGGCAAGATCTAGCGATCGAGGACTTGCCTAGACCACTACTCAAAGCAGTGCGTAGCTTTACGGGCCTTGCAAGTTACTGCTCGGTTCGTGGAGAAGTTTGCTTCTATCTCTGCACCATTGACTAGGTGACTCGAGCGGCTAAGTTTGATGGTGATGCTTGTGGCGGGGTTTCGATTCTTGAAGAAGATCGACGACCGCCCGTTCTTACTCTTCCGGAGGGTCCAAACGGCTATATGTGTATTGTGATCGTCGTGCATCGGGTTGGGATGTGTGTTGATGCAGTGAGGCAAGGTTATAGCGTCGCTTTCAACGGCTTAAGAAGCATGAGGAACTACCCCCCATGATTTGGAGTTAGCGGTGATTCACGCCAAGATCCGGAGGCACTATTTGTATGAGGTTCATGGATATTTATACGCACCACAAGAGCCTCGGATATCTTCGGCCGGAGGAGCCGAACTTACGGCGAGGCGGTGGTTAGAGTTGCTTAAGGATTATGATGTCGATATCCTGTACCACGGGAAGGCCAATGTTGTGGCGTATGCCCTTAGTCGTAGGTCGATGGGTAGCCTATCGGATGTGCGGCCGGAGAGGAGGGCATGGTTCGCGATTTGCATCGATTAGCGAGCCTTGGTGTCCGTTTGATTGATTACGATAGCGGTGGGGTTCGAGTTCGAGAGGTTGCGAGTCTTCCATCGTCGAGGAGGTGAAGAGGCAACATTTGAGGATCCGATTTTGACGCGATGCGTGATACGGCTCTTCGTGAGGAAGGTCCTTTTGGTAGCACGATGGGGTGTTAAGGTTTGAGGCGGTCGTGTGTTCCGGATATTGCGAGGACTTGGCGGCGGAGTTCTAGGGAAGCACACTGGCGCGTTACTCTATCCATCCGGTCGACCAAGATGTACCACGACCTCGGATCGTGTATTGGTGGGATGGCTTGAAGAGGGCGTTGCGAGTTTGT
Source organism: Przewalskia tangutica (assembly GCA_029844215.1). NCBI lineage: Eukaryota > Viridiplantae > Streptophyta > Magnoliopsida > Solanales > Solanaceae > Przewalskia > Przewalskia tangutica. The sequence continues at coordinate 117,264,734 of CM056718.1, forward strand.
GGCTCGGTGCGTGTTGTCGGCGGTGAAGGTAGAGCACGAGAGGCCCGTGGATTATTGCAGCGATAGAGATCCCGACCGGAAGTGGGAGGTGATCAACATGGACTTTATCACAAGATTACCTCGCACTCAGGAAGCATGATTCTATTTGGGTTATCGTCGACGGTGTGAAATCAGCCCACTTTCTTCCGTCGGGGCGACTTTTTACCGAGGATTATGCCGCACTTTACATCCAGAGATCGCCGATCGCATGAGTCCTATTTCGATCATATCGCATGAGGAGCCCGGTTTACGGCTAACTTCCGGAGGTCTTTCCGTAAGGGTTTAGGGACGCAGTGAGCACAGTCGCATTCCATCCACGCAGACGACAGCCGTGGCGCTATCCGCACTCTTGAGGATATCTGCGAGCTGTGTTATTGACCGAGGTAGTGGGAGGATCATTTGCCTCTAGTTGAGTTTGCGTATAATAATAGCTACCACTCCAAGATTCGAATGGCGCCTTATGAGGCCTTGTATGGGAGAAATGCAGATCGCCGATAGCTGGTTTGATGTGGGCGAGTGCGATTAGTAGGACCGGACACAGTTCAGTGACGATGGATAAGGTGAAGCTTATCCGAGGCGATTCTTGGCGGCTCGAGTCGACATAAGTCATATCAGATCATCGTCGTCGGATCCGAGTTCGAGGTTGATGATTGGGTTTTCCTGAAGGTGTCACCCATGAAGGGTGTGATGAGATTCGGGAAGAAAGGGAAACTCAGCCCAAGGTACATTGGGCCGTATCAGATTGTCCGCATGGTAGGCAAGGTTGCCTATGAGTTGGATCTACCGTCCGATCTGGAGGCAGTGCATCCGGTGTTTCATGTTTCTATGCTGAGGAGATGTATCGAGGATCCATCTAGAGTGCATCCGATTGACGATATCCAGGTGACCGAGGGGTTATCGTATGAGGAGATTCCCATAGCGATAATCGATCGTCAGGTTAGGCGTCTGCGGACGGGGCGTGGCTTCAAAGTCTTGTGGCGGAACGAGCTCGAGGAGAGATGACGTGGGAAGCTGAGGAGGACATGAGGCAGAAGTATCCTCACCTATTCCCCACACCTCCAGGTAACTCACTTTCCTACTTGTAAATTTTCATTGTCATATTTGCCTAAGTGTTGTTTTGTGGCCGTATGTGGCATTTGCAACTGTTTTAGTTATGAAGTACCTTATTGTTATTTGTCTTGGGAAGGAACATTCGGGACGAATGTTTCTAAGGAGGGGAGAATGTTATACCCCGTATTTTCCAGAGTATGTACGTGAGGGCGTACGTACAAAAGTTTAGCCTTAAGATAGGCACTTTGGGCGAAATTTGTGCACAACCCACGAAACGAATGGTTTTCCGACGAAACGTTTTTCAAAACTTGCGTAGGGTAAATTACGGCTATGTCATTTATAATTTTTGCGGATTTTTCCGAGAGACGAAATATTTTGGACCAACGGGAGGGTGACACTTGTCACCCTCATATGGACGGCAACTTGGGCAAGGGTTGGACGATTTGTGGCTTAGTTTTTGGTCAAGGAGTTGGTAGGATATTTGTGTAGTAGATGGATAAGGACACTTGCCTAAATCTCCACCTTACACTTGCCTACCACTTGGCTTCATCTTGGCCATTGGTTGGCCTATAAACACCCCCCGAACTAGAAGGTTTTCTGCATCCACCAAACAATTCTCCACGTCTTGAACAATCCCTCCCCTCTCTTCTAGATTGTCGTCCCAGCTCTTCTCCCCCCCCCCTTCCTTGAGTCATAGCCGAAACCTACCCCCCTCCCTTGGTAGAAAAGTTGTCTTCCAAGTATAGTTACTATTCCTAAATACCCTAGCCCCAAATCCCTTATAGTATTTAAGTAGAAGTTGTTAGAAACTTCTAAGGGTTTCTTGGAGCTATCGGAGCGTACAAATTAGGAGCTAAACCTTGCTCAGGATCGACATTTAACTTGGATAATTTTGGGCTTATGGAGGTAAATACTCTTGTCTTTCTATTGTAATTGGATATTACATATAAGAATAGTTAAGATTTGAGTATAAGATATAGAAGGATATTAAAGAATAGAATTGAATCAAATCACATCGGAAGAATAATAAAGAAGTATTGAATCGTACTTACATAAGACTATATTTCTGAGACTTGTGTAGCTTGACGGTAGGAAGTCTTGCCCAATTTTCCGTAGAATAAAGAACTCTGCGCTTAGAATAGTCTACTGAGTAGTCTAGACATTGATAGGCGTGTCGACTATTATAGTTGATTCTCTGCGCGACATATTCGACTTGGCGGTGGTTTTTCGCCAGAAGGTATGTGATTCTTCCTATACTCTTGAGCATGATATTTTAAAATATATATAGTACGGTAGCGTCGTGTGTTAATCGGACGTACTTTTACGGCAATGTCTTTTGACTTAAGCCCGAATAATAAGAATCTTGAAGTATTTCAAAAGAATATTGAATCATTTTTAACGTAAGAGTAATATTTGGTTTTAAACAAAAAGCTTAAGAGTTATACTAGCTTTATGGAAAGTTAGGTATAACAACTTAAGAAAGATAAAAGGAACTGTTTACTTATTTGTTTATAAAAGCCTTGTATTGATTTCTGTAAAGTATAGTGAGATTGTTTGATAAGTAGACATATTATGATCTACGTGTGTTAGTGTCTTGTGATGTTGTGAAAGGGGTCATTCTTGTTGTGCTTACGTTGTTAAACGTTAAAGGCAGTTATCTTTGTTATTATATCACATACCCCCGACTTGTTATACAGGGCTTGCCACCTCGACGCGGTCTATACGGCTATGCGGTCCGTGTGACTATGCGGAGTGCGGGAGTTCGAGATTGATCATTCGGTGTTTTATCCGTCACGGGGATGCCTATGCGATGCAATGTGACTATGCGGTCTATGAGACTATGCGTCTGCGAAGTCGAGGAGGGTACGGGGTTAGCTACCGTCGCGAGGAATACCTCACGCGGTGCGTGTGCGACTATGCGAGTGCGGAAGTCGAGGATTAGGCACGCATAATGATACTATGGCGATTGGCCTTGCTTCGATCATTCGCGGCCTAGAAAAGATCAGTTACATTATATCTATTTTGCTCTTGTTTATGTTGTGGCACTATGTGCAGTTGAACTGGTTGTATTTGCAAATGGTTTTAAATACTTTGATTTTACTTGATGCTTCTGATTTCGCATACTTGGTACTGTTATCGACCTCCTTGGTGCGTTCATGCCGCGGTAAGGAAAGCAGTGCTAGATCCACATCCTTAGGATCTACTTTGGTGTCGTGAGCTCCATCTTCTCCGAGGCTCGACTTTTGGTATGGTTCTCCGATGTTGTAGATATATGTACATTCAGGTATGGCGGGGCCCTGTCGCCATAGTTGTTTACATTCCTAAGTGCAGTAGTCATGTTGTAAAGTTGGGATGTATCGCTCACTCTTTATATATATATGCCGAAAGGCGACATTTTCTCAGATATAAAATGTGTCTCAATTTACATTTGTTTCATGTCTTGTTTTTATATATTCCGCTGATTACTCTGATGTATGACTACTTGGGTGCCCGGGTAAGGCACGATCACTGCCCGGGCAGTCGTGACAATATCTCGGAAAGCTTGTCATGATGCAGTTCCTGAGGTAGTAGACTTTTGTACATTCAGGGCATGGCGGGCCTCATCCGTCATTATGGTTTTAAAATTCTTAGAGGTGCAGCCTTTGTTGTGTGGCGAGTTTGTAAGGGATATCGCTGTTGAGTTTTCATTTATGTACAAAAAGGTAACCGTTTGGGTTAGCATGTTTTCTTATTACACTGTTTTTTTTTCATGAGTTTTTATTTCCGCTGGTTTTTCTCTGATGTTGTATCACTAGGGTGCCCGGGGTAAGACACGATCCACGGGCGAGTGGTCGTGACAAAAATGGTATCAGAGCAGTTAATCCTCGGAAAGTGTCTACAGACCGTATCTAGTAGAGTCTTGATTATCGGTGTGTTGTGCACCACATCTATAATCAGGAGGCTATAGGATATTTAGGATAGGTTTCCATTCTTCTCACTCTGAGATCGTGCCTTAGAGCTGTGTTATAAGTTGGACCCCCTCTGACGTATTCTTTGTATACGGTGATGCCTCGCGCAAGACAACGAGCCCGGAAGGGCAAAGCGGCGAAGGAGGCTGCGAGTAGAAGCGGCGGTCTCTGCGAGACCACGGCACTGAGCCTCGATCCGCGGCTGAGGCGTAGGAGATGGGTTACAAGGAGATGGCCCGATTATTGGCGGTGATCGTGGCTGGCACGAGGATAAAGTGAATCTGGCGATTCGAGTTCGATTCGGTAGTTCCGTGGTTCACCCGAGGTCGAATAGTTTGAGACTACGGGATTTTCTCGAGTTGCGGCCACCCGAGTTCTACGGTCGAGGCACGAGGATGATCGCGAGGAGTTCATCAAGCGATTCTGACGGATCATGAGAGTGATCAGGGCTTCGGAGACCGAGTCAGTGGTTTTGGGTTCACATCGGCTGCGTGATACTGCAGTCGACTGGTTTGATTCGTGGGAGCTGTCCCGGGGGGAGCATGCACCTCCAGCTGGTTGGGGTGAGTTCTCAGAGGCCTTCCTTGGCAATTTCTTGCCACCACAGATGAGGAGGGCGCCGGTAGATTTTTGATCTTTGAGACAAGGAGGCGCGCGATTCGAGTACAATGTAGAGTTTGACTCATTGGCTCGGTATGTCCCCGCTCTGGTGGCCGATATGGAGGATAGATTGCACCGTTATGTCACCGGACTCAATGATTATTTAGCGGAGGGATGCACAGCAGTAGCTCTTTAGCCGGGCATGGACATTGCCCGCATCCGGCTATCGCGTGACCCGAGAGCGTAAGGTCGACGGAATAACCAAGATCGCGAAGAGGCGGGATGCAGGTCCTCGTAGTCAAAAGTTATGGAAGTTTCAAGTTTGGTGCGCAATCGAGCAAAGCGATGGTTTCGGTTGAAGTGCAGCTGTGGCGCCGAATCTGAGGCGCGGCGGTTATCGAGTCCGCGGGGTTCAGTGGCCGCGGCGCTGAATCTGAGGCGCGCCGGAATCTTGGAACTTTTCGGAAGGAGCGCCGCGGCCGGCGCGGCGCGACACCGGCGGATTTTTCTCAGAATAAAGTAAAATCGGGGATATTTTGTTAAAAGCCTATGGGTGGGTGACAAGTGTCCCTCCCATCCTTTTGACCAGAATAGGAGCCTATTTTAGGGCCAAGTCTTGGAAGACTTGGCCATTTCATCTCAAACCCTCCCAAGGAAATCCTCTCCCTTCTCTCTAGATTTTTGAAGAAAACCTAGCTTAAGACGAAATTATTGGAGCGGCGGCAAGAAGGAAAAGTGTGGGTAAACTTGTGGGAAGCGCTGGTAGACGAGTTTGACGGAAAAGAAGTGGAAGAAAGGGGCGTTTGTGGGTTTCTCCAAAGGTAAAAGTTTCCCCTTCTCTTGGTTATGAGTTATACTTGTTATAGTAGTTTAGAAATGAGCCTGAGGCTGTTATATTTTAGTAGTTTAGAAATGAGCATGAGGCTGTTATATTTTAGTAGTTTAGAAATGAGCCTGAGGCTGTTATATTTTAGTAGTTTAGAATTGAGCCTGAGGCTGTTATATTTGAATAGATTTGGATCTTGTTGTCTTGATTGAAACCGAATATGGGCATGTTAGCCTTAAGATTTTAACTTCAATTTGGTTACTAATTTAGACATCACATGTTGTAAAGGGGGATTGTAGTTGTTGAAGATGTCTAGGGCTAGATATCATGTTAGGCCGAAGAACTTGGATTGGAAGGAATTGGAAAGGGGTTTAGGATTGGGTTATTTTTGTATTGTTGTGGGGCGGAATTTTACACGTATTGTTAGGCGTGTAATCCCCTTGTTTTTGCTGAATTAATTGAGCCTTAAATGTGGCGTTTGGTTATTGAATCCGGCCTTGAAAGAGGTGGCATAGTAAGTAGAAACAAAGGAAGTGCTGTCCAAATTTCCGTAGAATGTAGGGACCTTGCACTTAGTTTATTCTACGTTTGAAGCTAGAGATTGATAGACGTTTTATGACCCTTATAGGATTGAAGTACTACGTGTAGCATATTCCTCTTAAGGGAGATAGTACTGTGGAGCATTTTGCTTATTGTCGACAATCGTCGCGAGGTATGTGATTCTTCCTATCCTCTTCAGCATGACTATTTGTGAAATATATAGTGTAGTAGATGCACGTGTGTTAAAGGAATTTGATTTTCCTTGTTGTGCCTTGACTTGATATGAAGTGTAAAGGTCTTGATTGTTTGAAAAAGTAGGAAAATCTTATTCGTTAGTAATAAGTACTCGGTGGTTAAAGAATAAGCCCTCTTGGTCTCATAAGGGCTTATAGTTGTAATTGGTTGGTTTAAAACATAAAGTGTTATAACGGCTTTATGGAAAGTTTGTTATAACCACTTTATGTAGGTAAAAGAATGGTTTGTTGATTTCAAAAGATAAGAGACTTGACTTATAATTGACCTAAATGGTGTTGAAAAGTGTTAAACCTCTTTAGTGAGAAATGAGTACTTGGTTTTTAAAAGAATTATTGAAATCAAGTTTTGATTTTCTTAAAAATTCCAAAGTAAGGAACTCGATTTCTAAAAGAAAAGAGACTTAAGGATTTGAAGTGTTTTGGTTTAAAAGAAAGGCAGGGTTTTGTCTTGACTTGTTTTAAAACATAAAGTGTTATAATAGCTTTATGGGAAGTTAGTTATAACGACTTTATGGAAAATAAAGAAATGGATTCATTATTGGATTTAAAATGGTAACTTGATTTTTGGGAAAAAGAGAAGTAACTGTTTTCAAATATTGAACCTTTTGTGATGGAAAAACATAAGTGGCTTGGTTATAAAAGGTAGGAGTACCTTGATCTTAAAGGGGTTAGAAACTTGACGTGTGCTAAGAAGTGTTTAAAGTACCTTGAGTTGTGTGTAACTTGCCTATGCTTGTTGTGATAGCTTTTGTTGTGCAAGTGTTTGATTGTGTGCTACCGAGCCTCTCGATGGAGGGCCGGCTATCTGGTCGATTGATGGACATACTGACACGTTGGGTAGCCCACGGGTATGCTTCCACTATATCGATCCTCTTGGACATACTGACACGTTGGGTAGCCCACAGGTATGCTTCCATTAGGAGTGTTATCTTGTTATTTGTTTGGACATACTGACACGTTGGGTAGCCGGGTATCGTCCGATGGGTATTATCTTGTTATTTGTGCGGACATACCGACACGTTAGGTAGCCCACGGGTATGCTTCGCGAGGATTGTTATCTTGTTATCTCCTTTGGGCATACCGACACGTTGGATGGTCCACGTATGGGCCCACTAGACGGTTCGAGGCCACGCTTATCCGAGGTGAGATCTTGGGGCATTCGCCATTATGCGGGTTAAATTCCGGTTGTATTTGAGTGATGATTTCACGGGCATGAGTCCCTGACTTGACATAACTGTTTATATGTTGTGTACTGTAGTTTGGTTATCATACATGTCTCCTGCTTTATATAGACTATTATGATTTCATTTACTGATATTTTGATTTCACATACTTGGTACTGTTGTCGACCTCCTTGGTGCGTTCATCTGCGCGAGTTGAGGTACATAAACTGGCGATCCGCACTCTTAGGATCATTGTTCGATTCTCGGAAAGCTCCATATCTCGGAAGCTTGTCACGTGGTACGGTTCCAAGTAGTAGACTTTTGTACATTCGGGGCATGGCGGGCCCTGTCCGTCATTATGGTTTTAAAATTCTTAGAGTGCAGCTTTGTTGTGGGCGAGTTTGTAAGGGATATCGCTCAAGTTTTCATTTATGTACAAAAAGGTAACCGTTTGGGTTAGCCTGTTTTCTTATTACACTGTTTTTCTTTCATGAGTTTTTATTTCCGCTGGTTTTTCTCTGATGTTGTATCACTAGGGTGCCCGGGGTAAGGCACCAGTCACGGGCCCGAGTTCGGGTCGTGACAGTCGACATGTTAAAAATCGAAAATGGGCAAGTTAGCCATTTATGTTGTAATCAATTTGGTCGTTAGTTACAATCGTCGCATGTTAAGAAAGAAAGGATTTATAGTTGTTATAATTGTTATAGGGTATATAACATATTAGAATAACAACTTTGATTGAAAGGAAATTGATATCGTTGTGGCATTGCTTGTAGCCGAGAATGGCTTAAGTTGTTGGACAGTTTTATATTGATTGTGGGGCAATATTTTACACGTCCGGCTAGGCGTGTAATCCATTTGGAATTTCTGAATTGTTGAGCCTTAAATGTGGCATTTGGTTATTGATTTTCGGGCCTTGAAAAATGTGAAAAAGTACGTACAAACAAAGGAAGTGCTGCCCGATTTTCCGTAGAATAAGAGTCCTTATACTTAGAAATATTCTACGTTGAAAGCTAGAAGTTGATAGGCGTATTGTGGTCATAATAGGTTGACATTCTACGCACGGCGTATTCAACTTGGCAAGTGGATTGAGTCGAGGTATGTGGAACTTTCCCTATCTTCTTGAGCATGAGTTTTATAAATGTATAGTATGGTGGATGTTACACCCCGTAGTTCAGGTCATGCGTATAGGAGCGTACGAAAAGGGTAAGATTTAAAATTTTCGAAAGCTAGGTTGACGGATTGCTTCGGACGGGTTTTAGTCAACTTTGAGGCGGGTTATGACCCGTTACATTGAGAGTTTCCAGGTGTTTCAAAGGCCTAGTGCGTAGTTCGTTGAGTCTAGTTTCCAACGCAACCAACCGTTCGTCGATAGTACATCGGAGTATGAAGTTATGGGAGTTACAAGTTCGGTCGCAGACGGGCCAATGCGTTTGGAACGGCAGCAGCGCGGCCGGATAATTCCGAGTCGAAGTTGCAGCCCGCAGTACGGCCGAAGCGCGGCGCGCCGAAAGTTCAAAGTCCAGAAGTTTCAGCGCCACATGGCTTGGCGCGCCGGCGGAATCGGCGAAAAAGCGAGAAAATCAGATTTCTTCTTTTAAAAAGGCTATGGGAGGGTGACAAGTGTCCCCCCCCCCCATCCGATTTTGCATGTCTTTTATATTGACCAAGTCTTGAAGAGTTGGTCATATTTCAAATCCCTCTCTCTCTCTAAGCTAAAGCTCTCACTTCTCTCTAAAATTCCAAGAGGAATTCAAAGCGTAAGGAAAATCTGAAAAGTTAAGGACAAGAAGGAAGCTTGTGGCTAGCTTGTAGGAGTTATTGTGGTGGTGTTCTTGGAAAGGAGGCTAGCAAAGTTGTTGGAATAATTTTGGCTAAAGCTTTAAGGTAACAATTCTTCTCTTGTAGCTAGTTATTGATGTTGCATGTGAAGAAGAAGGAACTTGTAGTAGTAAATAATGCTCCTAGATTCATTGCATGTAAGAAATATGGGTTGGATATGAAAGAATTGGTTAAGAAGATATTGTGAGCATGTTGTAGCCTAAAAACTACCTTAGACTTGTTAAGTTAGTTGTTTTACCTTGTGGGGCAGAATTAGTTTGGGTGTGTAATCCCCTTTGAAATATTTGGATTGTTGGGCCTTAAATGTGGCGTTTGGATGTTGAATTCGGCCTTGAAAAAGGTGGCAAAGTATGTAGAAACAAAGGAAATGCTGCCCAATTTTCCATAGAAATTAGTGACTTGAACTTGGAAAATTCTATGTTGAAACTAGAGGTTAATAAGCGTATTATGGTCATTATAGGTTGACATACTACGTGCGGTATTTTGGACTTGGCAAGTGGATTGAGCCGAAGAGGTATGTGGAAACTTTCTTATCTCTTGAGCATGAGTAGTTATAACTATATAGTACGGTAGACGTACGTGTTTTAAATGAAGTAAATCCTTTTGTTATACTTGACTTGTTTTAAGAAAATGTCTAAGTTGGTTGGGTTAAGAAGTTGACCCACTTGTTCTTGAGGAATGGTTTATCCTAAATAAGGTAGACAAGGATTTCTTGACATGAAGAAGTATAGAGTACTTGGTGTGAAAGTATTGAGTATTGAATTATTCTAAGAATAAGAGGCTTAATTTTTGAAGTAAGAAACTTGTTTTCTAAAGATAAGAGGCTTGAAGTAATTTTGAAAATTGTGTAAATTTGTTTTGAAGTATAAGTCTCTTGGTTAATAAAAGAACGAAATCGTTTGAAATATAAGGAGTTATAACGACTTTATGGAAAGTTAGTTATAACGGTCTTATGAAAGGATAAGAATGTCTAAAGTTTTAAAGCATAAAATTAGTATAACGGCTTTATGGGGAGTTGGTTATAATAACTTTATGGAAGGTTAAAGAGTTGGTTTTCCTTGAAAAGGTAAAGATAGGTGAAAGAAATGAGAAGTCTAAAGACGTTATGAGTTTACTTGGATGTACCGTCAGTGATGGAGGATTCCACGGGTATGCGGCCATGATGAGGGTTCGTTCCCTGTTGATAGTGTTATTCCGTGGACTAGCTCTCCATGAGGTCTACTGATGCAGGGTGGATCTGGTAGCTAGCCCTCGTACTTGCCCCGGTCAGAGACGTGATGCAGGGTGGATCTGGTAGTTGGCTTTCGTACTTGCCCCGGTCAGTGTTAGGACGAAGTCTTGTGATGCAGGGCGGATCTGGTGGTTAGCCTACGTACTTGCCCCGGTCAGAAACGTGACGCATGGTGGATCTGGTAGAGGCTATCGTACTTGCCCCGGTCAGCTTCGTGATACAGGTATTTAGTATTGTTGGTACGGTAGGATCCGTAGCCGGCTTCGTGCCGCATCGATTAAGGGCCGAGGTGGATCTCGTAGCTATGCGCCGTACTTGCCGTCATTTCTTAGGACACAAGTGGGACCTGGCGTTCATATGTACTCCTTGATGTTGTTATATTATAGACTGCCGGCAGTGAGGAAGGAATTCCACGGGCACGATTGATATTGTGGGCATGAGACCCATGGTTATATTTGAGTGATGACTTAGAGGCGTGAGTCCACGGCAGCGTGAATGCATATATGTTGTGTACTGTAGTTTGGCTATCATACCAGTCTCCTGCTTTATATAGACTATTATGATTTCATTACAGTATTTTCAGTTTCACATACTTGGTACTGTTATCGACCTCGCCCGAGTGCGTTCATGCCGTAGGTTGAGATTCGTAGCTTGCTGATCCGCACTCTTAGGATCACTGTTCAGTTCTGGGAAAGCTCCATTTCTCCGGAGGCTTTGTCTTTTGGTACGGTTCCCTGAGGTTATAGACTTTTGTACATTCAGGGGGTATGGCGGGGCCCTGTCCCGCCACAGTTGTTATTCCTAGATGTCTGTAGTCACATTTGTGGTTTGGGCTATAAGAATAAGTTGTACTGTTTCACTTTTGACTAAGTTTATTTTATGGAAGGCGGCCTTGTCGGCTTGCCAGTGATGTTTACTTTATACAGGTTATGTGTTATGTATGTTCCGCTGCTATTCTCTGATGTATACCTGACAGGTGCCGGTAGGCACGATTCTGACCGGGTGGTCGTGACAAAAGTGGTATCGTGAGCGCTTAGTCCTCGGAAAGTGTCTACAGACCGTGTCTAGTAGAGTCTTGATTATCGGTGTGTTGTGCACCACATCTATAATCAGGAGGCTGCAGGACATTTAGGATTGGTTTCCATTCTTCTCTCTCTAAGATCGTGCGATAGAGCTGTATGGTTAGGGTCGTCTCTCCCTAACGAGTTATATTGATTGCAGCTACGAGAAAGGTAGCAGTGACCCAGGAAGAACTATGCGGATTGCGTATCCAGGTTAGTAATGATGGTAGTATAGTGGGTATTGTGACATTCAGCTATACGGAATTATGTATGAAATCGACGCGCGTGTTGCCTAGAATGATATCGAATACCAGATGGTAAGGACTAATTAGATACCGGGAAGGTATGGAACGGTTTAATGAACTCTCATCAAGGTTTTACGTACTAATTTGAGATAATTAGGAGATGATGAGTTGTCTGAGAAGGTGATGGACCATTAAGAAGTTTAATTAAGAGACCTAATGGGAGACTATGTTTGTAAATTAAGCTACGTGGTATGCTTAAAAGGATAGTACGGATGAGATCCGGGTGGAGTAAGTGATGGGATTGTTGTAAGATTTAGTGTCATGAACAGAGGATATTGATGCGCGTAATATGCACACACTTTTAAACGCAAGTGCACGTTATCGTATCAAGTAGTATAGTCTTAGATAAGACCGAATATCGTCCTCTGGGATTAGGGTTCAAGTACCAACTATCTATTTTCTAGTATCTATTTGGCGAATTGATAATTGATTTGGTTGTTTATAACTACGAATTATAAAAGCTATTTAAATATAAAGGTTTACTTCAGTTGTAATGAGAATAGAGGCTTATGTATCCTCACTATCCGCTTATGCTACTCATTAATGCATTGCTTATGGTATTCTTCTTTTGGAGAAAGCGGAGTTCTGAAATCGCTTTATACTCCCGCTAGGTTATATAAATACTCAACCCCAAGATCGTTCCTTACCTAACTTTACGATAAGGGTAACTCTATGGGAGGATTAAGAACAAAACCTAGTTGACCGTCACGCGATGCGCAAAATTAGGGTTGTTAAGCCTCTCATCAACGCTACAAAACTAATTGAGGTATTTTCATCCCCAATTCAAGCCTGTCTACCCAACTTACAACATATTCACAATCCCCCCTTTTCAGAATCTGATTAGAAATCATATAGTGATAATTAGTTGTCAATTAATTACCAAGAATTCAGCTCAATTATTGGATAGATCTCTCAATAAGAAAAATAACCATAGCGTCATTAAATTATAGCATAAGTTTCAAGCAATTCAACATAGAAACCCTATAAGAGAATTAGTTCCTAGCCATAAATATGACAAGAACTAATCCCATGTTCTTCATAAAAACTGAAATAAAGTAAAAGAAAAGAAAAGAAAATTACTAAGAACGAGTCTCCAAGCCAAGCATCCAAGGGTTGTGTTGTGGAATATTTACAAGATGGATTGGTGGAAGGATGGATGTAGAATGGTGAATGGTAGAATGGAGAATGAATAATTCTTCTAATGATGTATAGTATTTATAGCCAAAGAATCCTTTTGGTGAAGGGTTAGGGATTTGTAGGAAAGGAAAAGTTATTAGAATCCTTTTAGGTAAGGGTTTTAAGGTAGGAAAAGTTATCCCTTTAGGTAGGAAAAGTTATCCCTTTAGGTAGAAAAAATAATCCCTTTAGGATTCTGAAAACATGTCAAATTCGGCCAGCACTTCATAATTCCCGCGTCGGTATGCGCGACCTGGACTAGCGGCCGGCTGAAATTCAGCAACTCTCGGGACTTTCAAAGACTATGGGCGCGCGACTCGGTGGCGTTTTTACGCGATTTCGTCGTTGCCCTTTTTCGTCCGACTTTCGAACTCCTCTATAATTCCCGGAACTTCTTAGACTTTATTTCTTGGCCCTTTTTGTGTGCAATTCCATATCAATTAAGCTCATTTTCTCTTCTTTTCGTCATTTCTCCATTTTTGACCGCTGTGACATAAAAGAAAGGAAAACGACCCTAATACTATACTAAACATAAATAAAATGAGTAAAATACTAACTAAAAATGACTCAAAAAGTGTATATAAAATACACCGATCAAATACCCCCAAACTTAACCTTTGCTCATCTCGAGCAAAGATAGAAAGAAAGAAATAAAAGACTCAAAAAACGAAAAATAAAAGACTCACTGACATTGATCACTTTTTGCTGCATTTAGTGTTATCTAGAAAAACATGAAGGTTAGCAGAATAATATGCAGAAACATGTAGCATGAAATTTTTCAGCACACTAAACACATTGAGCTAGATATTTCGCAAACTCATATTTATCATGCTTTAATGGAAGTCAATTTACTAAATCATGCATATAAATTCAAAAATCCTATGGCATGCTTACTTGCTATTCTCCACTAATCCTGAATATGCATAAAAGAGATCTTCAGGACTTTAAGGGTTGTAATGTAGGCTTAGGTAGGGGTTGGTAAAAATAGGCATTTAGGCTCATTTTGTGTACCATAATTCGCTTAGCTTTTCAGTATTTCCCTTTTCTTTTTGTTCTTTTCTTCACTTCAATTCTATCTTTTTCCCTCTTTTGTTTTGGGAGAATGAAGAGTATTATAATAACAAGCACCCCCAAACTTAGGCTTTTGCCTCTTTCTTATTACTTTTTTTTTATTGGGGTACAACAAACTCATTCACTCTTTTTGTCTCTTTTTATCTGCATTATATGGTCTGTATGATCAAGTTATGTGTTAGTTAATTTTTTTATCTCAATTCAATTATTACTTAGGTTTGTCGTTTGGTTTAGAACATGTTTCAATGAAGGTTAAATGTCATCAGAGTCTATTAAGATAATTATCATGTACGTTGGTTGCGTTGTGGTTGTTTTGAGCCCTTAAGTGCATTTATCAAGTTACTACTTACTGCTTAGGTTTGCTAAATGGAGTGTTGGCATGTTAGGCCAATGATTAGTATACTCGATTAGTCTAATCATTGTTGGTCCTTATGGCTGTTTGTGCGATTAATTAGATAAATGGTTATCATTTTAGTTTGAGCTTAGTTTTAACCATGTATGAGTCTCTGAATTCACATAATTTATGTTTAAGCTGCTCATGGATTGGTATATTATGTCTTGGTTGGTTGAAATTATTGTTTAGTGTCCATCACTGCAAGCTATAAGCATGATTAGAGGGAGAAGTGTTCACCATGATGGTTTGAGATTCTGTTTAAGCATATGTGGTTGTTTTAGTTGATTTAATTCTCAATTTTGATGGTTTAAGTTTCGTCTGAGCATGTGTGATCTATTTAAATGATTTTGAAGTGATTAATATGTTAAGTTTAGTTTGTTTTAACCAATCTGGGGCTGTTTGAGAACTATGTGGTTCAAATGCTTATTGTGTTCATTTTGTATTGTTATTGCTCATTACTTATTGAAAATTAATTTAAATAAAGGTCAAGATGGGCATATGCATACCTTAGTATGATTTTGTACTACTCATATGTGACTCTTGCATTCATAATTCTTTTACTATTGTCTTGTTTTCTCTGCCATAAGCATGAAATCTATCTCTAGGTCATGAATACCACCATATATGCATATTCATCATCATTTATATTCCATAAGCTATATTTCCATACAGTTTCCTATATTTTGGTATTAAAACATGACTGTATACCTGTCTGTCTATATGGATAATTGAGTAAGCTTGTATCATAACCCCTAAACATGAACTTGTCTGTTTATATGGATAATTGAGTAAGTTTGTATCATAACCCCTAAACATGTCCTCAGTATCATTCTAAGAGCCATCGTCTGCTTTGTTTTCTTTGTATGAACCCTGCATGTGCGCCTTGACTCTAAATGACCTGTATGCTTGAGATATCATCTGTAATGGATGGTTTAGTCCATCTCTGTACATTTTTAAGTTCCATTTAACTGCATGTGAGCTTATGATATATGTCTAAGTGTCAAGATGTCTCCCGGGTATAAAAGGGTTTTGAGTTCTTTTTTATGCTACTGGCTTACCAAGACAACTAAGGGATTGGTTTAACCTATCCGATAACATGTCATGCCTAAGGTTCTAGAAATTCTTTGATCTTGCTGCGGCATCGAAAATGGATGGTGGTAGCCCCTTTGTTTTCTTAACTTTCAAATTAGAGGTAGTTTTATTAGTCTTTAATCTAATCTCTCTCTTACGCCTTTGCTCTCTGATAACTACCCCAATGATTAACTACTAAGTTTCTTCTAAGTTGTTAGTTTGTTAAAGATAGGTAATTCTTGATACTCATCCTTTACCCCTCTCTTTTCTTTTCATGACTTGGGGAGTTTACATCCTAAATCTTTTGGTTGATGCTCTTACCTTGGTGTTGCTGCCACCTTCGAGTTTAATTATTGCTGTTATGAATGGTGACAAATTGCTGACATCTTGAGGTTTAAATATGTTGTTATTTTGCTGCTGCTGAGTTGTCATTGGAACCTAAGGGACTGGTGCCCCCCTGGGAACCTTACTGTTGGGACATTTTTACTGTTGGGACATTTTTGAAGAAGAACCTACTGCTTTCATGTAAAAGAACATATTACTGCATTTTGGCTGCTCATGTAGTTGGTTGCTGATTCTGAGACTGCCTGTTGCTGCAATCTTGGGCTGATTACTGCTGCTCTATTTTAATGCCCACTACTGCTGTTGTGTTTTAATGTCCACTGATGTTGTCATTTACACTCTGTCGGGAATGTCTTACTACCACATTTAGCTGCTGGTTTGAAATGTTATACTCCGAAAGGAGGTTACTACATTCATTCGGTTGCTACACTTCATCATTAAAAACATATACTACACTCGATTAGTTTCTACATCTGGAGTTGAAACTGATGTTATATCTTGAGTTGTTGTTGGTTTCTTGGCTAAAAATTGTTGTCGGTTGCTGCTGGTTTTCTTGGCTGAAAAGTATCATCTCTTGAGCAAATTTGAGGTCGAAATGACTACGATATTTTGGGCAATATTAAAGCCTTTTGCTTCTGCATTTTTAGCCTATTTGTTGCTACTGTTTACTGTTTATCGGCTGAGTTTCTGATTTTTTGGGTATCTGCCGGAGTTTGAAAATCCCGACGACGTTCTGAAATTTCCAGCGAGTTTTCTGTTTTGCCGATACTGTTTCTGCTGTTTTCAGTTGTTGTCGGACAGATTTTGACGATTCTGCCCTTTTGTTTATTTATTATGTTGATTTTGAACAATTTGCTACACTTGGTAAAATCCCACTGATTTGAACAAGATACTACACTTGGGCCGATGAGAATAATTAATTTGAGGCCATGACCCTTCCGGAAAGGTTGTCCCTCGGTTTTCTTTCCTTAGGAAAAAAAGGGAAATGATGACACTTATGGATTTTTCACATATATACTGCATACCAACATGTTTTGGGGGCGACTAGATTGACTGACAAGTCACTAGGACACACCCATGACTTGTTTGAGATGTCCCTTTACAAAATATAGATCTGAGCCTTCCGTAATTAAAACTCCTATTGTTTTATTACGGATCCGAAGGTTTTACTCGTATTTATTCATTTTACTAACTCTTTTACTAAGTGATTTTCGCAGGTACCCGGAGGCGCATCCTAAAGTTAAAGCCCGCGCATAAAAGGAAAAATAAAAGCGAAATACCGCTAAGTTCTCTTCACTCCCTCTTTATATGATTTTTGCTTTCTTGTTAAATGCATATCTTATTTAAATATTTACATACCTAGTTTAAATATCTCTTAGTTTAATAATTATAGAACACCTTTAGAATTGTGAATACATTTTAGCACAATAATATCAACCTAAGTTTGACCGGACAACCGCAAGTTAGCGGATCATGTAGGATGCATAATCCTTTTCCTTTAGGATAATAAAGAACTCTTACCCGGAATCTCATTAAATTTTGCAGACCATTAATTGTTGTTAGTTTTAGCAGATTTTGCTAAGTAGATGTCCTAATTCATCTTTAAAATAATTAGGTGGCGACTCCTTAAAATAAATTTAGGAATCAACCATACGTAGTACACCGTCTTCGACTCCGGTTAAAATGGAGTATTACAGCATGACGACTCCACTGGGAAAACTTAGGTTCTTAATCATAACAAACATAGGTTAATTATTGTGCTTTATTTTTCTATTTTTGCTTATATGCTTAAATTGCTTCTTTTATGTTTCACACTTATTTGCTTTTATGTTTTGCCTAAACTATTCTACTTTACATATAAATTTTTTCATATTGTCTTAACTGCTATTTGTTACCGCTTTCCTTAAACTGGTATTCCGCTCATATTTCCTCCCTTACGGAAAATTCACACTATCACACACAACACGCGAGGTGTGCTTTGTGCACCCACAAATTTCTTTCAAATACCCAAATTTAAGAGAGTTGGCATTTTGTGCGGAGTGTCCGGTCCAACCGGTGGCCGCGTAGCCTTCTCACTCGAGTTGTCTGCTCGGGAACCTTGCGTCTAGTAAGCCAAATCTTAGAAAACTTAAGATAGAGTTATACCACCCTTTATGTTATACCCCGTAATACCAGGGCTACTAATTGAGAACGTGATTAAGGATTTAAGATTTGAATTTTGGAAGGAAAGAATTATTACATTTTCTTAAGGAAAATTTAGGAAAAATGTGACGACGGAAAAATTATTAACTTGGAGTTTAATACTTCTAATTGGATTTATGGACTTAGTATTGGATTACGAAGAATTGGAATTGATAATATGGGGCCCGCCAAGAATTTCACAATTTCGCGGGGCCCTTCGATTTTAAGATATTTTGGACAATATCTAGATATTTTTAAAGGGAAAGAATTTTGGCCAATGGGAGGGTGACATGTGTCCCTCCCTAACTTGTCTTGCAAGACTTAATTATATAGATATGGATGCAAGACTTAAAAGTCTCATAATATCTCATTTTCTCCAACTCGTTTTCTCTCTTCTTTCCTTAGCCTTAGATTTCGAAAATCCCTTGGAAAGTGAAGATCAAAGACAAGTTATTATCTTAGATTAAGAACCCTAACCAAGTCTTAAACCAAGTTAACTCTCCAAAACCCTCCAAGAATCCGTTTGGGCCGAGAATGGCCATTAAAACCCTAGCTTGTTCGTCGACTTTTTGAAAGTAAAACAAGAAGGGAAGTTGGTTATAAGCTTGTAAATGATACATGTGTGTGATTGGAACTTGAAGAAGTGGAGCAAAACGAAAACTGCGGGCCAAAAACCTTAGAGCATAGTCACGGCTTTTTGGGTAATTTTTGGTAAGAACTCTTCTTCCTCTTGACGTAATTATATATTACATGTTATTATGGTTAGTAGATGAGCATGTGTTAAGAAGAATGAAGATTAAAAGGTTTTTGGACCATTTTTTAATGTTGGGGCCGAGAATAGACAACTTTCGGTTCTTTGGAGTTTGTTGGTTATTGTTGATGTTATCTTCACCTATTGCATGTTTAAAATGGAGTAATATTGTTGTAGATAAGTTGTTATACGATATATAGAAGTGTTGGAACTTGAATTGGAATAAAATGGATTAAGGAAAGAGTTATCAGATTGTAGTTGTTGGCCGTGGAATCTATAAAACTGTTGGACGTTGTTATATAGTTTGTAGGGACTGTTTTAGGGCGTTGAAATTCTGAAAATTCAGCCCTCTTATTACATGATTAAGTATGGGGATTTCTAATGAAAGTCCTAAGAGATTAAGGGTATAAAAATGTGTTAAAAGACTTCACATTGTACTCTTGTTGTTGTTGGATATTGGACTGTTTTGTATAGATTAAGGGGCCGAATTTTACACGTAAAGTAGGCGTGTAATCCCCTTTGGTTGCTGTATGGTTGTGCCCTTAATTGGTGCTTGGTTGTTGATGAATTTGGGCCTTATTGTAAGGTGGAAAAGTACGTATTTATAGGGGAAGTGCTGCCCGGATTTTTATAAGAAAAGAGAGCCCTTACTTGGTTTATGTCCTACTTTAGAAAGCACGTGTTGATATACGTGTTATTGTTGTTATAGGTTGAAGTGCATTGGGACATATTCTAGATTGTAGAGTTGGTTAGTCGCCAATAAGGTATGTGAACTATCATTTCTTCTTCTAGCATGGTTCCTTTTTATAAAGTGAGTGGATCCTATTCCTTAATGATATATTCTCTTGATAATACTTGGGTTTTATAAAATGGAAATTGTTATATCCATTCTCTTGATAATACTTTGGGTTTTATAAAATGGAAGTGTTATATTCATTCTCTTGATAATACTTTGGGGTTCTAAAATGAAAGTTGTTTACCTATTCATTTGATAATGTCTTGAGTTTTTTTTTTAGAAAATGATAGTTCATTCTATTTGTGCTAATGAGGGTCAAAGATGATTTAAATTGCACATAGTTGCTTGTGATAGTTATATGTGTACTGTTACACCTCGAAATTTCAGGACATCTGTATAAGAACGTACGTAAGAAATCAAGACGCTAAGATATGAGACTTGTAGAATTTATCGGAATCATGGAAATGTCGGAAAACGAAATATTACGATGAATGGGAGGGTGACACATGTCACCCCCTTGCATGGTCTTGGTCAAAATGGACCAAGGGTAGAGTGGTCATTTGACCAAAGCTTAGATGATCAAGTATTGACTAAGCTAGAGCTTGATATAATTGACTAAGTCAATGAGCCACTTGACTAGATTTTTTAAAGGAAATTCATCCAAGCCACACAAATATTTTAATCTAGACCCTCCATTGCTTTATATAATCATCCTAAGTAGCAAGACCAATTCTCAACACTTAGAAAAAAATCTCACTACTTAATGTTGCTCTAGGTGCTCTCGGCTTTGAGCCTCAATTGAAAGAACAAATTTTTCGTTTGTTGTTCATAATTCACCATACTTAAACCCAAGGTTCCTAAGGGTATTACAAGGATATCTCAATAGAAAAATCCTGGAAAAACTACGTTTTTACGTTAGTCGCAACATGAAAACCTAAGGGGTTTTTCATAGTTGGAGTTGGGAACTTGAAGAAGAGTTCTTCATAAGCTTCTAAGGGTTGCTTGGAGTGGATTGGAACGTCAAGAAGAGGAACTAAAGTTGCTAAGGATCGACTTGAAGTCTTGGATAATATTTGGGCTTATTGAGGTAATAATCTTCGTCTTACTATTTTAATTGAAGATTTCATGTTATGATAAGTTAGAAATGATCATGTGAATTACATTATGAAGATTGATAAGTGTTATGGAATATTTGGAAGCAAAATCCAAAAGTTACATGTTTAGCCTTTGAGATTGAAATTTTATTTGGTTATTAGTTTAGTCGTCGCATGTTATATAAAGAAGGGATTGTAGTTGTTATTATCGATTGCGGCTATATAACATGTTAGACTAAATAACTTGGATTGAAAAAGAATTGGAAAAGACTTTGTGTTATTGTACATTGTTAGCCGAGAATGACATTGGAATATTGGACTATTTTGATATCAATTGTGGGGAAGAATTTTACACGTCCTGTTAGGCGTGTAATCCCCTTTGAATTGCTGAATTGTTGAGCCTTAAATGTGGCATTTGGTTATTGATTTTCGGAACTTGAAAAAGGTGGAAAAGTACGTAGAAACAAAGAAAGTGCTGCCCGATTTTCCGTAGAATTAAGAGTCCTTATACTTAGGAATATTCTAAGTTGAAAGCTAGTAGTTGATGGACGTATTATGGTCATTATAGGTTGACATTCTACGTGCGGCGTATTCAACTTGGCAAGTGGATTGAGCCGGAGTGGTATGTGAAACTTTTCTTATCTCTTGAGCATGAGTAGCTATAAATGTATAGTACGATAGACGTACGAGATTTAAATGAATTTAGTTTCATTTGATATCCTTGACTTGTTTAAGAATGTCCAAGTTGGTTGAGTTAGAGAATTAACTCACTTGTTTTAAAGGTTAAAGATGTCTTAGTTTCTAAAGCATAAAGTTAGTATAACGGCTTTATGAGAAGTTGGTTATAACAACTTTATGGGAAGTTAAAAGAATGGTTTATTCTAATAAGGTTAACAAAGATTTCTTGACTTGAAAATGTATAGAATACTTGATTTGGAAAGTATTAACTACTTGAACTATTCTAAAGTTAAGAAACTTGATTTCTAAAGTTAAGAGACTTGAAGTATTCTGAAAGTTATGTAACTTGATTTGAAAGTATATGATACTTGGTTTTTGAAAGTATAAGTCTTTTGGTTATAAAAAGAATGTAATTGTCTAAAACATAAAGAGTTATAACATCTTTATGGGAAGTTAGTTATAACGGCTTTATGGAAAGTTAAGAGAGTGTCTACTTGATTTATAGGCACGAGTTGCCTAGGTTGTGAAAGTAGAAGTTACTTGGTTTTAAAGCCTTGAAATGAATTTCTAAAGGTGTAGTAACTTGATTTGAAAAATAGACATGCCTTGATACTACGGGTGATAGTATCTTGGGGTTTTTATATAAAAAGGGTTCTTTTTAAAGGAACGGAAGTACATAGTACTTTGGGTTAAATTCCCAGATTTTTAATGACATGTTAGTGTCTTAAGTTAAATAAAATGAGAGTGCATGATAATTAAGGCTAATAAGAAGTTAGGGGAAATTCTTAACTTGCTTATGATAATTATGATAAGCCGGTGGTGCTTATGTTATGTATGATAAGCCGGTGGTGCTTATGTTATGTATGATAGCCGGTTGTGCTAGTGTTATGTTATTCTTGCGGGGTAAACCCCCGGGTTACTACTTATTCCATGGATTTGCTACTCATGATGCGAGTGCGACGTTTGTACTCATTGTGGGCCCACCGGGCCTAAGCGGGTGAAATAGTATCATGCGAGGCGGATGACCTCATTGCGGGTCCACAGGACCTATGCG
The DNA here is from genome assembly GCA_029844215.1 of Przewalskia tangutica. Classification (NCBI taxonomy): domain Eukaryota; kingdom Viridiplantae; phylum Streptophyta; class Magnoliopsida; order Solanales; family Solanaceae; genus Przewalskia; species Przewalskia tangutica. Next base: position 117,287,141 of record CM056718.1, read on the forward strand.
GGTGAAACAGTCTCAGGAGTAGGACTGCTTAATGATACTATGGGCGGGTGGCCCTAATTTGATCATGAGCCTCTTATTTTTATGCAGTAAAGTATACTCTTGTTTACTCTCATTGTTAGTAAGGCACAGTGTACTGTTAATGTGGTTATCATACATGTCCCCAGCTTTATTTTAGACTATTATGATTTCATTCTGATCTTTCGGTTTCACATACTTGGTACTGTTGTACTAACCTCGCCCGGGGGGCTGCGTTAAATGCCGCGTGAGTAAGCGAGTTGTGGATCCTCACTCTTAGGATCACGATCCGTTGTCGAGCTCCATTTCTGGAGGCTTGTCTTTTAGTGCAGTTTCCACGATGTTGTAGATTTATGTACATTCGTGGTATGGCGGAGCCACTGTCCGTCACGCTTGTTATTCTTAAGTGCAGTAGTCATATCTTGTGGATTGGGTTGTAAGAACAAAGATGTAAGCTGTTTTTGGGTTATGTATATTTTTGGAAGGTGGCCTTATCGGCCAGCTTTGTTGATATTCTTATCTAGTATTTATATGAGTTTGTGTATGTTCCGCTGCTATTCTCTGATGTATACCTGAAAGGGGTGCCCAGGTAGGGCACCAGTCGCGGGCCTGGGGTTGGGTCGTGACAAAAGTGGTATCAGAGCAGTTAGTCCTCGGAAAGTGTCTACAGACCGTGTCTAGTAGAGTCTTGGTTATCGGTGTGTTGTGCACCACATCCATAACCAGAAGGCTGCAGGACATTTAGGATTGATTTTCATTCTTCTCACTCTGAGATCGTGCGATAGAGCTGTGTGGTTAGGGTCGTCTCTCCCTAACGAGTTATGTTGATTGCAGCTACGAGAAAGCGTGATGACCGGGAATGATTTTGTGGATTGCGTATCCAGGTTGGTAATAATTGTAGTATAGTTGGTATTATGACATACAGCTATACGGAGTTATGTATGAGGGTCAGACGTGTGTTGCCTAGAATGATTTTAGATTATCAAGAATTGGTAAGGACTAAATAGACACCGGAAAGGTATGCAACAGTTTAATGATTTCTCATCAAAGTTTATATGCTAATCTGAAGTAATTAGGAGATGATGAGCCGTATGAAAGGGTAATGAACCCTTAAGAAGTCATGATTAATGGACTTAATGGAATGCCATAATTATAGATTAGGCTACGTGGTATGCTTAAGAGGATTGTACGGATGAGATCCGTATGGATTAATTATGGTTGGTATGATTAAGACAACACGATTGAGAGTTTATGAGAAGTTATTTTAACCGTTTACGGGGACTAATAAGATAGGCTTGGAGCATGGAAATTGCGAGCCTAAGAATAGTGATAACCTCCGAGACCTTAGGTATATGAGGCCTTCTCGGGCATATTATTAATTCAGACTAAGGGTAAGAGTTAAGTACGACGGTGGGTCGGGTTAAGGACCTATTACGGGCCGCCCCATAGCCGGATATGGAGTGGGATCAGTTGGTAGCAGTCCCGCTACGTGACAGGGTCACGAGGGTACAAGGCCCAAGTTTAGTTAATCGTTTTTACGGGTTCGTGGACGCGTTCCACCGGAACAGGGTTGAAAGGGGCGGAAATGGCCTTATTTTGTTCGATATAGTAACTCCAAAGATTGGAGGCCAGAATCAGTATAGAGGTTATGTACGTATGCTAGAATAATTTGGGAGTACGGAAAGAGTACGACCAGTAAGAAAGAGAGCAACCAAGTGTAGAGGAATAGAGCCTGAATCCATAAGAACCTTTCAGGGAAGCTACACCGTGAGTGATTGGGTGGTAGCTGAGCAGGTATATGAAATTGCCCGGTGATGATACAGTCGTCAGACCCTAGCAGACCTAGTAGAGCTGGATATGACGGACTTTGAGGTCATTATGGGTATGGACTAGTTGGCTTCTAGTATGCCAATATTGACTGTAGAGAGAGATTGGTTCGATTCCAGTTTTCCGGTGAGCCGGTTATCGATTGGAGTGGAAGTGTTAGTATATGTAAGTTATTCCTTCCTTCTTGGACATGATAAATTGAGGAGTCTATGTGACTTGTTTCATTGAAGTGATTGATTTGAATTTAAACGTTAAGAGACGGAGATAAGAACATACGATTAGTGAAGGATTTTATGATAAGTACCCTTGGAGGTACTTGGAGTTGTGTAGTGTGGCGGTCAGGGCCACGACTTTCCGAATGATTTCAGGAAAATACGCAAAGCAAGAATAAGATAAGTACGAGTGTTGTCTGAGGAGAACAGAAGATATCATTGATAGGTCTTAAAAATCTATACGATTATAAGGGGGCGCTTGATGTTTAAGATTCTTAAAGGGAGATAAGCTCTCTCCCCCGCGTAACAGGATAGTTTTACGTATTATTGAGGGTTATGCATACCCATATTATTTAAGCCATAGATATGGGACTGGTAAAGTCCCCGGCCTCGTTATGCAATAGGTTACAATAACCTTGGAAAAAGGTATTGGGTTGGGGTAATTGAGGACGACACTAGGAAATGGTTGAACAAGTGTCGTAAGGATATAAATGCTGGTGGTACGCATGAATGAAACTGTATGATCATGAATCAAGATAGAGATATTTTTGCTAATAATAAGCATAAGGAAGGGTTATGACCAGAATGATAAAAGAGAATGCAACTATGGTTATGTAAGTTGCACGAGATATGATTTCCCCAGACTAGTGTAAAGACCATTAGTGAATGATGGGCAGTAAGAACACCTCGAGGAAAGGTGACAACATCTGTACTGACGAGAAGGATAGTAGGAAAATATGGGGGGGGGGGGGGGGTAAGGGACCCCAGGACAACTTGAAATGAAATATAAAGGTAAGACGAGTAGACACTCGAACGACAAGAAATCTTGGCAAGACATTGGATTATGTAATACCATGAATTGAGGTTGAACACCTGACTATAAGCTCTATGAGCTGGGAGAGAATAATAGGATTACTACTTGACGAGATCAAGGAAATCTCCCCCTAAATTGCGATTGGCAGGAAGTCTTGGCCATGAGACAAACGACGAAAGTGAAAATTGTTATAGTAACCAAGTTGGGTGTGACAACACCCATGATGGGAAGCGGGAACCATAATTGAAATTTTAGGTTTACCCGAATATTTCGAAAGTGTGAGAGAGGCTTCCAGTATTGGAAGATAAGCTGACTACGACTATAGTTCTAACCCCTCCTGAGGCCTGAGGGACTAGATGGTTAGGTTTTTATTATAACACTTTGAGTGTTGGGCTGGGTTGTGTGCGGATGCAACACGATAAGGTAACAACCTATATTTCCCGGCAGCTACGGGAGAATGATAGTGGAGCTCAGATTCGAGAGGTTGCCGAGTTTTCCCTCGTTGAGGAGGTGAAGAGGCGACAATATAAGGATCCAGTTCTAGGGTGATTTTGAGATACGACTCTCCAAGAGGAGAAAGACCTGTATGGGTAGCACCGGATGGGGTGCTGTGATATGAGGATAGATTGTGTGTGCCGGTCTTTGCGGGACTTGTCGCGAGTTTTAGGGAGGCACGCGATCTTATTGCTCTATTTGTTCGAGGTTGACTAAGATGTATCATGACCTCAGATGTATGTGTTGGTAAGATGGCCTGAAGTGGGACGTAGCAGAGTTTGTTGCTCAGTGTCCGAATTATCAGCAGGTCAAGGTTGAGCACCAGAAGCCCGGTGGGCTATTGCAGGCGATTGATATTCCGACATGGAAGTGGGAGGTGATCAACATGGATTTTGTTACAGGGTTACCAGAGGAAGTGTGATTACATTCGGGTTATTGTAGATAGGCTGACGAAATCAGCCCACTTTCTTCCAGTCAGGACTACATATTCGTCTGAGGATTATGCTAGATTGTATATCAGGGAGATTGTGAGACTGCACGAAGTTCCTATATCTATTATATCAGACAGAGGATCCTAGTTTACGGCTAACTTCTGAAGGTCTTTCCAGAAGGGGTTAGGGACACATGTGAGTCTCAGTACTGCGTTTCATCCTCAGACCGACGGACAGGCAGAGCGTACTATCCAAACACTCGAGGATATGCTACGGGCATGTGTTATTAACTTCAGGGGTAGCTGGGAGGATCATTTGCCTCTTGTTGAGTTTGCATATAAAACAGCTACCATTCTAGTATTCAGATGACGCCATATAAGGCTTTGTATGGGCGGAAGTGTAGGTCGTCGCTTGGTTGGTTCGACGTAGGCGAGGTTCAGTTAATCGGCCTAGACTTAATTCAGCAGGCTGTGGATAAGGCGAAGCTTATCCAGAAAATATTATTAATAAAGCTCAGAGTCAGCAGAAGCTTTATGCAGATAACCGACGTCGACACTTGGAGTTCAGGTTGACGTTTTAGTATAAGTATTGTTATATGGCCACGTGTGGCAAGTGTGTTTATGTTGGGTGTAGTCAAGGGACTATGCCAATATCCGTTTAGATGGAACCTCGAAGCAACATTCGGGGACGAATGTTTCTAAGGAATGGAGAATGTTACACCCCGAAATTCCAGGACATCTGTATAAGAAGCCACACAAAATGTTTTAATCTAGACCCTCCATTGATTTATATAATCATCCTAAGTAGCAAGACCGATTCTCAACACTTAGAAAAAAATCTCATTACTTAATGTTGCTCTAGGTGCTCTCGGCTTTGAGCCTTAATTGGAAGAACAAATTTTTCGTTTGTTGTTCATAATTCACCATACTTAAACCCAAGGTTCCTAAGGGTATTACAAGGATATCTCAATAGAAAAATCCCGGGAAAACTACGTTTTTACGTTAGTCGCAACATGAAAACATAAGGGGGGTTTCATAGTTGGAGTTGGAAACTTGAAGAAGAGTTCTTCATAAGCTTCTAAGGGTTGCTTGGAGTGGATTGGAACGTCAAGAAGAGGAACTAAAGTTGCTAAGGATCGACTTGAAGTCTTGGATAATATTTGGGCTTATTGAGGTAATAATCTTCGTCTTACTATTATAATTGAAGATTCCATGTTATGATAAGTTAGAAATGATCATGTGAATTACATTATGAAGATTGATAAGTGTTATGGAATATTTGGAAGCAAAATCCGAAAGTTACATGTTTAGCCTTTGAGATTGAAATTTTATTTGGTTATTAGTTTAGTCGTCGCATGTTATATAAAGAAGGGATTGTAGTTGTTATTATCGATTGCGGCTATATAACATGTTAGACTAAATAACTTGGATTGAAAAAGAATTGGAAAAGACTTTGTGTTATTGTACATTGTTAGCCGAGAAAGACATTGGAATATTGGACTATTTTGATATCAATTGTGGGGCAAAATTTTACACGTCCTGTTAGGCGTGTAATCCCCTTTGAATTGCTGAATTGTTGATCCTTAAATGTGGCATTTGGTTATTGATTTTCGGGCCTTGAAAAAGGTGGAAAAGTACGTAGAAACAAAGGAAGTGTTGCCCGATTTTCCGTAGAATTAAGAGTCCTTATACTTAGGAATATTCTACGTTGAAAGCTAGTAGTTGATGGACGTATTATGGTCATTATAGGTTGACATTCTATGTGCAGCGTATTCAACTTGGCAAGTGGATTGAGCCGGAGAGGTATGTGGAACTTTTCTTATCTCTTGAGCATGAGTAGCTATAAATGTATAGTACGGTAGACGTATGAGATTTAAATGAATTTAGTTTCATTTGATATCCTTGACTTGTTTAAGAATGTCCAAGTTGGTTGAGTTAGAGAATTAACTCACTTGTTTTAAAGGTTAAAGATGTCTTAGTTTCTAAAGCATAAAGTTAGTATAACGGCTTTATGGGAAGTTGGATATAACAACTTTATGGGAAGTTAAAAGAATGGTTTATTCTAATAAGGTAAACAAAGATTTCTTGATTTGAAAATGTATAGAATACTTGATTTGGAAAGTATTAATTACTTGAACTATTCTAAAGTTAAGAAACTTGATTTCTAAAGTTAAGAGACTTGAAGTATTCTGAAAGTTATGTAACTTGATATGAAAGTATATGATACTTGGTTTTTGAAAGTATAAGTCTCTTGGTTATAAAAAGAATGCAATTGTCTAAAACATAAAGAGTTATAACAGCTTTATGGGAAGTTAGTTATAACGGCTTTATGGAAAGTTAAGAGAGTGTCTATTTGATTTATAGGCACGAGTTGCCTAGGTTGTGAAAGTAGAAGTTACTTGGTTTTAAAGCCTTGAAATGAATTTCTAAAGGTGTAGTAACTTGATTTGAAAAATAGACATGCCTTGATACTACGGGTGATAGTATCTTGGTTTTTTTTTTATTAAAATGGTTCTTTTTAAAGGAATGGAAGTACATAGTACTTTGGGTTAAATTTCCGGATTTTTAATGACATGTTTGTGCCTTAAGTTAAATAAAATGAGAGTGCATGATAATTAAGGCAAATAAGAAGTTAAGGGAAATTCTTAACTTACTTATGATAATTATGATAAGCCGGTGGTGCTTATGTTATGTATGATAAGCCGGTGGTGCTTATGTTATGTATGATAGCCGGTTGTGCTAGTGTTATGTTATTCTTGCGGGGTAAACCCCCGGGTTACTACTTATTCCATGGATTTTCTACCCATGATGCGAGTGCGGCGTTTGTACTCATTGCGGGCCCACCGGGCCTATGCGGGTGAAATAGTCATGTGCGGGTGAAATAGTCCCATGCGAGGCGGATGACCTCATTACGGGTCCACAAGACCTATGCGGGTGAAATAGTCCCAGGAGTAGGACTGCTTAATGATACTACGGGCGGGTGACCCTAATTTGATCATGAGCCTCCTATTTTTATGCAGTAAAGTATACTCTTGTTTACTCTCATTGTTAGTAAGGCACAATGTACTGTTAATGTGGTTATCATACATGTCCCCAGCTTTATTTTAAACTATTATGATTTCATTCTGATTTTCGATTTCACATACTTGTACTGTATCGACCTCGCCCGGCTGCGTTTATGCCGCAGGTAGGGGTAAGCAGGTTGTGGATCCTCACTCTTAGAATCACTGATCCGTTGTCAGAAGCTCCATTTCTCTGGAGGCTTGTCTTTTGGTACGGTTTCCCTGATGTTGTAATTTATGTACATTCAGAGGTATGGCGGGGCCCTGTCCCGTCACAGTTGTTATTCTTAGAGGTCTGTAGTCATATCTTGTGGATTGGGTTGTAAGAACAAAGATGTAACTGTTTTTTTGGGTTATGTATATTTTTCGGAAGGTGGCCTTATCGGCTTTGTTGATATTCTTGTCTAGTATTTTATGAGTTTATGTAAGTTCCACGCTATTCTCGATGTATACTGTAAGGTGCCCGCAGTAGGGCACGATCGCGAGCCGGTCGGGTTGTGACATGTCTGATCCTTTATATTTTAACCGTGTCCCCGGAATGGACCGGCGGATACCTTAATGGCGGGCAGTATACCTTAATGGGCAGGGCAGTATATATTACATGACTTTACCGTGTCCCAGAATGGACCGGGCAGTATACCTTAATGGGCAGGGCAATATCTATTACATGACTTTACTGTGTCCCAGAATGGACCGCGCAGTATACCTTAATGGGCAGGGTAGTATATATTACATGACTTTACCGCGTCCCAGAAGAGGTTGGGCAGAATACCTTATTGACTTTACTGGCGTCCCGGAAGGCGAGCGATACATTACATGACTTTACGCGTCCCGAAGAAGCGGGCGAAATACCTTATTGACTTTACCGCGTCCCAGAAGGGGCCGGGCAGAATACCTTATTGACTTTATCGCGTCCTAGATAGGGCCGAGCGGAATACCTTACAGGGCAGTATTTTTGTATAATGTTCGGGTTCAAATCCCATGACAGTATTTGTTTAAATGGACAGACGTCCATAATTTTGACATGGATTTCATATCTTGAAAAGGCACAGTGTACTGGTATTTGATTATTATACTTGTCGCTTGTTATCTGTTTGGCCTGCTATAAGCTCATTTACAGTACTTATTGTTTCACATATTTGGTACATTTTCCATCGACCCCTTTCTCAGAAATTGCGTTAACTGCCAGAGTTTAGGTGCCTTGATTTGGTGATCTGCAAGTGTAGGGTCCTTGCTCAGAGTTTTGGGATAGCTCCATTGTTCTGGAGTTTATCATTTTGGTAATGATATTTCAGTACAGGGTTTTGTACATTTATGGGTACGGCGGGGCCTTATCCCGTCATAGTATATTGTTCAAACTCTTAGAGGTTTGTATTTATATGTGGGATTGGACTCGTGTACAGTGTAGTTTCATTTTGGCTTATATATATATATAGCGTCGGCCTTGTCGGCTTTGCCTTTGCTTGTTAAAAAAAAAATGATGATGATGAGTATCTTTATCTTTCGCGGGTTACTTGGGATGAATGGGTAGAAGGGTGCCGAGCTAGGTCACCAGTCGTGGGCCCGGGGTTCGGGTCGAGACACTTTATTTTTAAGTCATGCATGTATAAACCTTAGGTGGGTCGATCCTTGGTATTGTCTCCACAATTAAGAATTCCACCAAATGCCGACGGGTCTCGCAACCCAACGACCAAATCAGCATACTATGTGTAGCGTGATGATGATAGACATCCCCAAGCCCAATCTGGACATGCCGAAATTGGAAAAGGTGCACCGTCATTTGGTCGCCATTTACAACAAAACATTACAATTTAATGGTTTGGACCTATTTATCATAATCTAGCATATTTGGCGTTTAGGCCCACTGTTATACCCCGTATTTCCAGAGTATGTACGTAAGGGAATACGTACAAAAGTCTAGCCTTAAAGATAAGCCTTGGACGTTTTTTATTTGTGCACAACTCACTAAAAGAATCGTTTTCCGAAAGCGTTTCCACGACTTTCGTAGGGTAAATTCCGCTATGCCATTTCTAATTTTTGCGGATTTTTCCGAGAGACGAAACATTTTGGACCAACGGGAGGGCGACACTTGGCACCCTCCAATTTGTGGACTTGAAATCGTCCATTGGACGAATTGAAGAACCATTGGCACGTTTTTTGTGCCTTGTGCACAAGTCAAGGAGTTGGTAGGATATTTGTGTATAGTTAATCCTCACCCTACACTTGCCTTGCACTTGTCTTAATCTTGGCCATTGGTTGGCCACTTGACCTATAAATACCCTTAGAGATGAAGAGTTCTTCATCCACAAAACTTTCCAAGTCTTGAAAAACCTCTCCTCTCCCTTTGTAGCCTTTTCGTCCAACACCTCCCCCTCCTTGTGAAGGCCCTGGCGAATACCCCTCTAGCCTAGTAGTTTGGCCGAGGCCCCTGCCTAGCCAAAAATCTACCCCCCTCCCTTGGTAGAAAAGTTGTCTTCTAGTATTGTTATAATGCCCAAAATACCCTAGCCCAAATCCCTTAGTAATTAGTAGTAGTTTTTAAGAACTTCTAAGGTTTCCTTGGATCATACAAATTAGGATCAAAAACTTTCTAAGGCGCGACTTTTTCTAGGATATTATTGGGCTTACTGATGTAACTAATCCTAACCCTCTTTTTAATTAGAGAATACATCGTAGTAGTATTAGAATAAGTATTAAAAACTTAGAAGAATATCACGAATAGAATTGAACTGCTACCACGTAGAAGGGTTTAAAGAAGAATAATCAAACTGTACTTACATGGAATTTGTTTTCTGATGAACTTATATAGCTCACGGTAGGGAAGTCTGCCCGACTTTCCGTAGAATTGTGAACCCTCTGTTTAGAATGACCTTGAGTAGTATTTGATAGATGTATGTGACTATTATAAATGACTCTGCATGCGCGACATATTGACTTGGCGGTGGTTTTATTTGAGAAGGTATGTGATTCTTCCTAAAGCATGATATTTTACAATATATATAGTACGGTAGGCGTACGTGTGTTAATCGAATAATAACTACGGCAATGTCTTTGACTTAAGCTGAATAATACTTACGGCAATGCCTCGGCTTAAGCTTGAATAATACTTACGAATGCCTCACTTAAGCTTTGAATAATAAAGATCTGAAAGCATTTCAAAAGAATACTGAATCATTTTTAACAGAAGAGAACTAATTGGTTTTTAAACAGAAGCTTAAGAGTTATACTAGCTTTATGTGAAGTTAAGTATAACCACTTAAGATTGATAAAAGAAGCAGGTTGCCTATGTGTTTATAACGGACTTATATTGAATTGTGAAAATAATAATAAGATGGTTTGATAAGTAGACATGATATGATGCTATGTGTGTTAGTGTCTTGTAACGTTTGTGTAAAAAAGTATTCTTGTTGTGCTGATGTGGTTTAACGATAAGCTGTTAGGTTAGTGTAACATCACTCACCTCTTGACATATTAGGGGTTGGCGCCTCCGATGCGGGGTAGACTCGGGTGCAGGACCGTGATTCGAGAATACCTCATGCGGGTCCAAGGACCTATGCGAGCTACGGGAGTTCGAGGTTAGTGTGCGGGGTTATACCTCATGCGATGCATGTGGCCATGCGGACTACGAGTCGGGGCGATGCCGGAGTAGCTACCCGCCGATGCGGGGTTATATACCCTATGCGGGCCTATGTGATTGGCCTATGCGGACTACGGAGTCGAGATTAGGCTTGCATGGTGATACTACGCAATTGGCCTGCTTGATCATTCGCGACCTAGAAAAGACTGTTACAGTTTACCTATTCTTCTTGCTCTTGTTTGTGATGTGGCACTATGCGGTTTCTTGGTTGTTTCATACATACTTGCAAAGCTGCTTTTAAAATGATATGTTTCATTTAAGTATTTTCTGATTTCATATACTTAGTACTGTTATCTTGACCTCCTTGAGCTGCGTTCATGCGCGGTAAGGGCAGCAGTGCTAGATCCACATTCTTAGGATCTCTACGTTGGTGTCGGGAGCTCCATCTTTTCGGAGGCTCTACTTTTAGGTATGATCTCACTGTTGTAGATAGTTTTATGCTGATCGAGGTATGGCGGGGCCATCGCCATAGTTGTATATTTCCTTAGAAGTGCAGTAGTCATGTTATGCGATTGTCGGATGTATCGCTAAACCATGTTTATATATATATGCGAAAGCGATGTTTTCTCACATAAAGCGTATGTCTTATTTTATAAAGCTGTTTCATGTCTTGCTTTATATTTCCGATTACTCGATGTATGACTACTTGGGTGCCGGTAAGGCACGATCCACGAGCCGAACGGGTCGTGACAAAAGTGGTATCGAGCGATTAATCCTCGGAAAGTGTCTGAACCGTATCTAGTAGAGTCTTGATTATCGGTGTGTTGTGCACCACCAATAATCGTGAGGCTATAGGATATTTAGGATTGGTTTCCATTCTTCTCATTCCGAGATCGTGCTTTAGAGTCGTGTTATAGGTTGGACCCTCTAACGTATTCCTTTCTATGCGATTATGCCTCACGTAAAGCAACCGGCCCGAGAAGGCAAAGCGGCGAGGCGCTAGCAGACACCCAGTCACGAGGGCTCGAGCCCGATCTATACGAGAGGCGAGTTCTATGACGCCGCCCAGCCCAGCGAGACCACAGTACCACACCTCGTCCCACGGCTGGGGCGGAGGTTAGGGTACAAGGAGATGGCCCAACTATTGGCTAAAGTTGTGGCCCGTCTGAGAAAAAGGTGGATCGGCGATTCGGTTCGGCTCGGCTCGATCGCGCGTGGTGCGCGGCGAATAGTTTGAGACTACGAGATTTCTTGAGTTGTAGCCGCCAGAGTTTCTGGTCGAGGCGGAGGATGATCGCAGGAGTTCATCCGTCGGCTCTGAGAGGATCGTAGGTGATCAAGGCCTCGAGAGCGAGTCTGTGACGCCCGGTTCGCATCGGCTGCGTGATACCGCGATCGATTAGTTTGATTCATGGAGTTATCGGGAGAGCACGCGTCCCAACTACTTGGGATGAGTTCTCGAGGCTTTCCTCACCACTTCTTGCCTCCACAGATGAGGAGGCGCGGTGATAGATTTTTACCGAGGCGAGAGGACGCCTTGTCGGGAGTACAATGTCGAGTTTGATTCATTGGCTCGATATGTCCCGGCGTTAGTAGCGATTATGGAGGATAGGGTGCCGCTACGTCAGGGCTAGATGACTATATGGTCGAGTCATGTGCGGGTGTTTCTCTTCACCGGGTATGGACATTACGCATGCGAGCTCATGCTCTTGGATGTGAGGCGTAGAGATCGCGGGTTGTGACGGCAGCGAGAAGGTTAACGGGGCGGCGAGTCGTTTGGTGGCTATCGTGGTGGCGGCCTCGCGGCGATCTGGGTGCACCACGGCCGGCTGAGCACTCTGCCGTCTCGGCCACGGCCGAGATATTCGAGGCGCACGGGGCCCGGGACTTGACATCGAGCGGCGAGGTTACGCCGTCGGGACCACCCCCGCCGGTGTGGCGTCGGTAGATCCGCCGGGAGTTGTGATGCGGGAGTTTGTTTGATTGTGGCGGCGAGTCATGCGGCTGTCAGGCGAAGCGATCTTGATGGTAAGTCGGCCTACGAGTTAACTTTCACGGTGCTTCATCTCCTACGATTACTCGCCGGGCGAGGTACTCATGGGTCGGCCAGTCGCGGCGAGTCGTGGCTCGGGTCGATTCTAGCGGTCCTCGAACCGCATTTATGCTTTGTCGGTAAGCGGAGATCGGGAGGCCTCGCGATGTCGTCACAGGTACTTTATCAGTTTCGGGTTTGATGTGTATGCTTTGATAGATCCGGGTTCTACTCTGTCCTATATATCTCCCCTTGTTGCTAGTAGGATAGGGATAGAGCCTGAGTCCATAGACCCTCGAGGTAGCTACGCCGATGGTGATTGATGGTAGCTCGGCGGGTATATAGAGCTTGTCTGTGACCATTTACGATCGTCGGACCACTGGCCGACTTGATAGAGTTGGAGATGATTGACTTCGGCGTGATCATGGGGATGGATTGGCTAGCTTCTTGCTACGCCAATGTAAGCTGAGAGAAAGTAATGCGGTTCGATTTCTGAGGCCGGTTGTTGAGTGGGAGAACGCAGTATCGCCGGGTAGGTTTATTTCCTACCTCAATGCTAGGAAGATAGTGCGAGAAGGTATATCTACCATCTCGGTCGGGTGTTTGATCTGAAGGCTGCGGTACCAGATTTTGATCGATTCGATGGTCGAGTTCCCGACGTGTTTCGGATGACCTCCGGGTATCCCTCACGAGAGGAGATTGAGTTTTGTATTGACTATTGCGGACACTCGGCCTATTTCCATTCCGCCATCTGGAATGGCACCGCGAGTTGAGAGAGTTGAAGGATCGGCTTAGGGATTTCTTTGGAGAAGGGCTTCATCGAACTAGTGTTTCTCCCCAGGAAGCGCGGTATTGTTCGTGAAGAAGAAGGGCGGGGCCAGCTGCGCATGTGTGTTGATTCTGACGGTGAACAAGGTGACCATTAAACGAATACCCTTCCCGGGATTGATGATTTGTTCGACGATTGCGAGTGCGAGATCTTTCTCAAGATTGATCTGGTCGGGCTATCATCGTCAGTGCGAGTCGAGAGAGGTGGATGTCCCTAGGGTGCATTCGGGACCGTGCGGGCATTATGAGTTCGAGTCATGTCTTTTGGGTTGACGATGCTCGGCGGTGTTCATGGATTTGATGAGCAGTGTTCAAACCATTTTGGACACGTTTGTGATAGTGTTCATTGATGATATCTTGGTTTATTCGCTCGAGCGGGAGCATGCGAGCGCTGAGGCTTGGCGATTCTCGGGACCAGCGATTATGCGCCAAGTTTTCCAAATGTGAGTTTTGGTTGACTTGATGGCGTTTCTTGGGCATATTATGGTGATGGCATTCGAGTGGATACGGCCAAGATCGGCGATCGAGGACTTGGCCTGAACTACTACTCGGCGAGAGGTTCGCGATTTTACGGGCCTTGCGAGGATATTATCGGCGGTTCGTGGAAGTTTGCTTTATCTCTGCACCTTTGACTAGGTGACTCGGAAAGCGGCCAAGTTTGATGGTGATGCTTGTGGCGGGGTTTCGATTCTTTGAAAGAGAGGCGGCGACCGCCCGTTCTTACTCTTCGGAGGTCGGATGGTTATGTCGTGTATTGTGATCGTCGAGCATCGGGTTGGGATGTGTGTTGATGCGGCATGGCGGGGTTATAGCATATGCATCCCGACGGTGAAGAAACACGGAGGAACTACCCCCATGATTTGGAGTTGGCGGTGTGATTTACGCTTTGAAGATATGGAGGCACTATTTGTATGGGGTTCACGTGGATATTTTTCTGAGACCACGAGCCTCGGTATATCTTCGGCGGAGGAGCCGAACTTACGGCGAGGCGGTGGTTAGAGTTGCTTAAGGATTACGATGTTGATATCTGTACCACGGGAAGGCGATGTTGTGGCGTATGCTCTTAGTCGTAGGTCGATGGGGAGCCTATCGGATGTGCGACTAGAGAGGAGGGACATGGTTCGTGATTTGCACGATTAGCGAGCCTTGGTGTCCGTTTGATTGATTACGATAGCGGTGGGGTTAGAGTTCGTGAGGTTGCCGAGTCTTCCATCGTTGAGAGGTGAAGAGCAGCGATTCGAGGATCGGCTTTGATTCGATATCGTGATCTGACTCTTACGTGAGGCAAGGGTCGCTTTTGAGGTAGCACGATGGGGTGCTAAGGTTTGAGGCGGTGTGTGTTCGGATGTTTGAGACTTGTGAGTTCTTGGGAAGCACGCGCGCGTTACTCTATCCATCCGGGTCGACCAAGATGTACCACGACGCCCTTAGATCTGTGTATTGGTGGGATGGCGAAGAGGGCGTTGCGAGTTCGTAGCTCGGTGCGTGTTGTCGGCGGTGAAGGTAGAGCACGAGGCACGGTGGTTTTATTCTGACGATTGAGGTCGACACGGAAGTGGGAGGTAATCAACATGGACTTCATCACGGGATTACCTCGCACTCGGAGGAGACATGATTCTATATGGGTTATCGTCGGCGGTGGCGAAATCAGCCCACTTTCTTCCCGTCGGGGCGACTTTTGGTGAGGATTATGCGGACTTTACATCAGAGATCGTCGGTGCATGGAGTCCCTACTTGATCATATCGCATGAGAGCGATTTCGGCTAACTTCCGAGAGTCCTTCGAGGGTTTAGGGGCGAGTTAGCTGAAATCGCATTTCATCCTGACGCAGCGGACGAGCGAGCGCACTATCCGAACTGCGAGGATATCTTTGCGAGCTGTGTTATTGACTTCGATGGTAGTTGGGAGGATCATTTGCCTCTAGTTGAGTTCGTGTATAATAATAGCTACCACTCCGGTATTCGAATGGCGCCTTATGAGGCCTTGTATGGGAGGAAGTGCGGTCGCCTATATGTTGGTTCGATGTGGCGAGTGCGGCTAGTGGGACCAGATTTGGTACAGACGATGGATAAGGTGAAGCTTATCAAGGCGGCTATTAATGACTCGAGTCGGCAGAAGTATCGAGATCATCGTCGTCGGCATCTTGAGTTCGAGGTTCATGATTGGGTTTTCCTAAAGGTGTCACCCATGAAGGGTGTGATGAGATTCGGGAAGAAGGGAAACTCGGCCCTAGGTACATTGGGCGTTTAGTTGTCGCGAGGTAGGCAAGGTTACTACGAGTTGAATCTGTCGTCCGATCGGAAGCGATGCATCCGGTTTTCACGTATCTATCTTTGAGAGATGTATCGGGGATCCATCTAGGTACACCGATTGACGATGTCAGTGGCCAGGGGTTATCGTATGAGAGATTCCCATAGCGATAGTCGATCGTCGAGTTAGGCGTCTGCGGACGAGGCGTGGCTTCCGTCAAAGTCTTGTGGCGGAACGAGCTCGAGGAGAGATGGCGTGGGAAGCGAGGAGGACATGGCGAAGTATCCTCACCTATTCCCCACACCTCCGGGTAATTCACTTTCCTACTTGTAAATTTTCGTTATCGTTTACGCCTAAGTGTTGTTACGTGGCCGTGTGTGGCATTTGCAGCTGTTTAAGTTATGAAGAATCTTATCGTTAATCGTCTTGGGAAGGAACATTGGGACGAATGTTTCTAAGGAGGAGAATGTTATACCGTATTTCCAGTATGCGTAAGGGAATACGTCAAAAGTCTAGCCTTGGGCGTTTTTATTTGTGCACAACTCACTAAAAGAATCGTTTTTCCGACGTAAGCGTTTCCCACGACTTTCGTAGGGTAAATTCCGCTATGCCATTTCTAATTTTTGCGGATTTTTCCAGAGGCGAAACATTTTGGACCAACGGAGGCGACACTTGGCACCCTCCATTTGTGGACTTGAAATCGTCCATTGGGACGAATTGAAGAACCATTACGTTTTTGTGCCTTGTGCACAAGTCGAGGAGTTGGTAGGATATTTGTGTATAGTTAATCCTCACCCTACACTTGCCTTGCACTTGTCTTAATCTTGGCCATTGGTTGGCCACTTGACCTATAAATACCCCCAGAGATGAAGAGTTCTTCATCCACAAAACTTTCAAGTCTTGAAAAACCTCTCCTCTCCCTTTGTAGCCTTTTCGCCCAACACCTCCTCCCCTCACTTGTGAAGGCCCTCGGTGAATACCCCTCTCTAGCCTAGTAGTTTGGCCGAGGCCCACACTAGCCTAGACAAAAATCTACCAACACTACCTTGGTAGAAAAGTTGTCTTCTAGTATTGTTATAATGCCCAAAATACCCTAGCCCAAATACCTTAGTACTTAGTAGAAGTTGTGAAGAACTTCTAAGGTTTCCTTGGAGCATACAACTTAGGAGCAAAACCTTGCTCAGGCGCGACTTTTCTAGGATATTATTGGGCTTCTTGAGGTAACTAATCCTAACCCTCTTTTGAATTAGAGAATACATCTTGTAGTAGTATTAGAATAAGTATTAAAAACTTAGAAGAATATCACGAATAGAATTGAGTGTTACCACGATGAAGGGTTTAAAGAAGAATAATCAAACTGTACTTACATAGGAATTTGTTTTCACAATAGACTTATATAGCTCACCGGTAGGAAGTCTTTGCCCGACTTTCCGTAGAATTGTGAACCCTCTGTTTAGAATGACCTTGAGTAGTATTTGATAGATGTGCGTGACTATTATGGTGACTCTGCTGCGCGACATATTCAACTTGGCGGTGGTTTTATTTGAGAAGGTATGTGATTCTTCCTAAAGCATGATATTTTACAATATATATAGTACGGTGAGCGTCGTGTGTTAACTGAATAATAACTACGGCAATGTCTTTGACTTAAGCTGAATAATACTTACGGCAATGCCTGGCTTAAGCCTTTGAATAATACTTACGGCAATGCCTCGGCTTAAGCTCGAATAATAAAGATCTGAAAGCATTTCAAAAGAATCTTGAATCATTTTTAGAAGAGAACTAATTGGTTTTAAACGAAGCTTAAGAGTTATACTAGCCTTATGGGAAGTTAAGTATAACCACTTAAGATTGATAAACGAAACAGTTTGCCTATGTGTTTATAACAGACTTATATTGAATTGTGAAAAGAATAATAAGATGGTTTGATAAGTAGACATGATATGATGCTATGTGTGTTAGTGTCTTGTAATGTTTGTGTAAAAGAGTATTCTTGTTGTGCTTATGTGGTTTAACGATAAGCTGTTAGGTTAGTGTAACATCACTCACCTCTTGACATATTGCAGGGGTTAAGGCGCCTCCGTCGGGGTAGACTCGGTGATGCAGGACCATGATTCGAGAATACCTCATGCGGGTCCAAGGGACCTATGCGAGCTACGGGAGTTCGTGTTAGTGTGCGGGGTTATACCTCATGCGGTCTATGTGGCCATGCGGACTACGAGTCGGGGCGATGCGAGGTAGCTACCTCGATGCGGGTTATATACCTATGCGGGCCTATGTGATTGGCCTATGCGGACTACGGAGTCGAGTTAGGCTTGCATGGTGATACTACGGGCAATTGGCCTGCTTGATCATTCGCGACTAGAAAAGACACATTCGATTTACCTATTCTGCTCTTGTTTGTGATGTGCACTATGTGCGGTTTCCTTCGTTGTTTCATACATACTTGCAAAACTGTTTTAAAATGATATGTTTCATTTAAGTATTTTCTGATTTCATATACTTAGTACTGTTGTCGACCTCGCCCGGGCTGCGTTCATGCCGCGGTAAGGCGGCAGTGCTAGATCCACATTCTTAGGATCTCTACGTTGGTGTCGGAGCTCCATCTTTTAGGAGGCTCTACTTTTGGGTATGATCTCCTGTTGTAGATAGTTTTGTGCTGATCGAGGTATGGCGGGCCTGTCGCCATAGTTGTATATTTCCTTAGAGTGCATGTAGTCATATTTATGCGATTATGGATGTAGCGCTAAACCATGTTTATATATATATGCCGAAAGGCGATGTTTTCTCACATAAACTGTGTCTTATTTTATAAACTGTTTCATGTCTTGCTTTATATTTCCGCTGATTACTCTGATGTATGACTACTTGGGTGCCCCGGTAAGGCACCAGTCACGGGCCCCGGAACGGGTCGTGACACCCACCTCTGGCATAAAAGAGGTCCCAAACATGCTAGGACGCGCATTTGATATCTATATAGTCTGCTTGCTATTGTAATGTTTGTTGCTTTCAGCTGTGTGCACTTTAGTACAGTATTTTGCTACTTCAACTTTGTGCATTCGCTTAGCATTCATTTCGAGCTATACTAGCTTGGTTTTCTGGGGCTGCGTTTGTTACACCCCGTAGTTTCAGAGTATGTATATGACGACGTACGTAAGAGAATGTGAATTTAAGTTTGGAAAGGAAGAAAGATTTCTTTTTTTTTCTACGGAAAATATTCCGAACCTCGTGAAGGAAAAAAGTTTATTATTGGGAATTGGATTCTCAATTTTGGTAATTGAGACTTATAGGATTTATAAGAATTATGGAATATTATTTCCAGATTTGGTCATATGGGGCCCACCCGGGAAATTTTACGATTTTGTGGGGCCCACAAGGTTTTCGATATTTGACCAATTATTGAGACTTTGGAGAGATGAAATATTTTGGACCAATATGAGGGCGACACGTGTCACCCCATGGGGCCCAGTTGGGCAAGAAAGTGGGGAACAAGTGGCAAGCCAAGTGTCTCAAGATATTTGTTGGACAAGTGGCTTGTGGGACCCACACACACTTGTCCACAATCTCAACCACACATTTGTTTTAATCCTAGCCCTTGGTTGTCTTATATATACACACATAGAGGTTGAAGACTTAACACTTAGAAAAATTTCAAGAATATCACTCCCTCCTTCGAAGAGCTCTCGGCACCCCCCCCCCCCCTATTGAAGAACAATTCTTCAATTGTTGTTGATAAATCCCAACACCTAAACCAAGTGTCCCTAGTAGTGTTCTAATGATATCCCAACACAAAAATCCCGAAAATACTACGTTAATCTGATAGTCGCAAAGTGAAACCCTAAGGTGATTTTCATATTTTGGATGAAGTGTTAAGAGAAGTTGGTTAGGAACTTCTGAGGGATTCTTGGAGTGGATTGCAACGTAAGGAATAGGAGCTAAGATTCCTAAGGATCGACTTATAATCTTGGAAAATTTTGGGCTTATTGAGGTAATAATCTTTTTCCTTTTAATGAAGTTGGAAATTACATGTGTTAGTAGTATATAAATGAGTATGTGATATGTGGAAGGAAGATTGAAAATATTTGGACCCTATTAAGATGTTAAAACCGAAATTGGCATGCTAGCCATTAAGATATTAAAACCGAAATTGGCATGCTAGCCATTAAAGTTGTTAAAACATTACCTATTACTTGTTGACATGAAGGAATCTTGTTGATAACAAGTTAATATAACTTATATAAAGATTGGAATATAAGTTGGAGGATTATTAAAGAAGTAATGAAACAATTTTGGCATGCTAGCCAAAAACTGGACAGTTTTGATTGTAGTAGTTGGCCAAGAACACCAACTAAAGGACTGGACTAATGGATTGTATTAGTGGACTAATGGATTGTTTTTACATTGGACTATGGACTGCTTTTACATTGGACTATGGACTAGTTTTAATGGACAGTGTTGGTAGATTAAGGGGCTGAATTTTACACGTCCTATTTGGCGTGTAATCCCCTTTGAAATCTGATTTTGTTGAGCCTTAAATGTGGAATTTGGTTATTGATTTCGGGCCTTGAAAAAGGTGGAAAAGTACGTAGAAACAGGGGAAGTGCTGCCCAATTTTCCGTAGAATAAGAGACCTTATGCTTAGAAATATTCTACGAAGAAGACTAGAAGTTGATAGACGTGTTATGGTTATTATAGGTTGATACTCTACGCGCGGCATATTCGACTTGGCAAGTGGATTAAGCCAAGGAGGTATGTGAACTCTTATTATCCTCTTGAGCATGATTATTATGAAATATATAGTACGGTAGACGTACGTGTGTTAAATGAATTTGGTTTCATTTTGATGTCCTTGACTTAACTTCTAAATCTTAAGAGCCTTGAATTATTCTAAAAAGTTGTGAATCTTTATTCGGAAAAAAATTGATACTTGGTTTTAAAAGAATAAGTTCTTTGGTTTCCCAAATGAATGTGATTGTTTTGAATTGCTTAAAACATAAGTGTTATAATAGCTTTATGGGAAGTTAGTTAAAACGACTTTAGGAGGATAAAAGAACAGTTTACTTACTTGATTTTAAAAGCCTTGTAATGATTTTCTGAAGGTGTAGTAACTTGGGTTGATAAGTAAACGTGTTATGATACTAAGGGTATTAGTGTCTTGAGACTTCTGTGTTAAGGGGTTTTTCTAAATTTGCTTATGTTGTTTACGATAGCCGGTTGCGTTTGTATTATATCACTTAAACCCCTGGCCATGTTACGTTGTTCATATTCCGCGGGTTTGCTCCCCCCGATGCGAGGAGTACCTCATGCGGGTCCAAGGGGCTCATACGGGACGGGGTCCTATGCGAGGAATACCCTCATGCGAGTCCAAGGGGCTCATGCGGGACAGGGTCCTATGTATTACCATGACTTTGTGTTACACCCCGTAGTTTCAGGGTATGTATATGAGGACGTACGCAAGAGAATGCGACCTTAAGTTTGAAAAGGATGCAAGATTTCTTTTTCCTACGGAAAATATTCCGAACCACGTGAAGGAAAAAGGTTTGTTATTGGGAATTGGATTCTCAATTTTGGTATTTAAGACTTTTAGGATTTATAAGAATTATGGAATTTTATTTTCAGATTTGGTCATGTGGGGCCCACCCGGGAAATTTTACGTTTTTATGGGACCCACACACACTTGTCCCCAATTCTCAACCACACACTTGTCTGGCCACTTGTCCACACAATTTCGCCCAACATGGGCCCCATGGGGGTGACACGTGTCGCCCTCCTATTCGGGGTCGGCTTAGTGTGGCAGTCAGGGCCACGACTTTCCGAATGATTTCAGGAAAATGCGCAAAGCAAGAATAAGATAAGTACGAGTGCTGCCTGTGGAAAACAGAAGATATCATTGGTAAGTCTTAAAAATCTATACTATTATAAGGTGGCGCTTGATGATAAAAATTGAAAGGGAGATAAGCTCTCTCCCCTCACATAAGAGGATAGTTTTACGTATCTTTGAGGGTTATGCGTACCCATATTATAGGGTGATGGATATGAGGCTGGTAAAGTCTTCAGTTTTGTCATACTATAGGTTACAATTTTAGGTAACCGTGGAAAGGTATTGGGTTGGGGTAATTGAGGACGACACGAGGAAATGGTTGAAGAAGTGTCGTAAGGATACCAATGCGGGAAATACGCATGAATGAACTTAGTCATAGAACTATGGGTAGTCTGTCAGACGTGCAGCCAGATAGAAGGGGCATGGTCCGCGAGATTCATCAGCTAGCGAGCCTTGGGGTTCGATTGGTTGGTTCCGATAGTAGCGGGGTTCGGGTTCGAGAGGTTGCCGAGTCTTCCATCGTTGAGGAGGTAAAGAGGCGACAGTATGAGGATCCGATTATGATACGGTATCGAGATACGGATCTTCGAGATGAGAAGGGTCCATTTGAGGTAGCACCTGTTAGGGTGCTGTGATATGAGGATAGATTGTGTGTGCCCGATGCTGCAGGACTTGTCAGTAGGTTTTAGGAGAGGCACGCAGTGCTCATTACTTTATTCGTTCGAGGTCGACTAAGATGTATCATGACCTCATATGTATGTAATGGTAAAATTACCTAAAGAGGACGAGCGAGTTGTTGCTCGGTCGAATCGCGAGTCAGGCGGTGAGCATCAGAAGCCCATTGGGCTATTATCGACGATTGAGATCCCGATTTGGTAGTGGGAGGTGATTGATATGGATTATGTTATAGGGTTGCATCGTACTCAGAGGAAGTACGACTCCGTATGGGTTATAGTAGACAGGCTGACGAAATCAGCCCACTTTCTTCCAATCAGGACCACTTTTTCGGCTGAGGATTATGCTATATTATAACAGGAAGATTGTGAGACTGCATGGGGTCCCTACATCTATTATATCGGACAGAGGAGCCCAGTATACGGCTAATATCTGGAGGTCTTTCCAGAAGGGATTAGGGACGCAGGTGAGCCTCAGTACTGCATTCCATCCTCAGACCGACGGACAGGCAGAGCGTACTACCCAGACACTTGAGGATATGCTACGGGCCTGTGTTTTAGATCTCAGAGGTAGCTGGGAGGATCATTTGCCTCTAGTTGAGTTTGCATATTATAAAAGCTACCATTCCAGTATCCAGATGGCGCCTTATGAGGCCTTGTATGGAAGGAAGTGCAGGTCACCGATAGGCTGGTTCGATGTGGGCGAGGTTTAGTTAGTCGGGCCGGAATTGATTCAGCAGGCGGTGGATAAGGTGAATCTTATCCAGGAAAGGTTATTAGTAGCTCAGAGTCGACAGAAGTCGTATGCAGATACTCGGCGTCGTCACTTGGAGTTTGAGTTTGACGATTGGGTCTTCTTGAAGGTGTCACCCATGAAGGGTGTGATGAGGTTTGAGAAGAATGGAAAACTTAGCCCAAGGTACATTGGGCCTTATCAGATTGTCTGTAGAGTAGACAAGGTTGCCTATGAGTTGGATCTGTCGTCCGATCTGGAGGCAGTACATCCGGTCTTTCATGTTTCTATGTTGCGGAAGTATAACGAAGATCCATCCAGAGTATTCCCGGTTAGGGATGTCCGGGTGATAGAGGGGTTATCGTATGAGGAGAGTCCCATAGCGATACTTGATCGCCAGGTCAGGAGATTGCGGACAAATGATGTGGCTTCCGTAAAAGTCTTGTGGCCTTGTGTGGCGTTCTTGGTTATGTTGGGTATAGTTAAGAGGGACTATGCCGATATCTGATTTGATTAAACTCGGAAGGAACATTCGGGACGAATGTTTCTAAGGGGGGAAGAATGTTACACCCCGTAGTTTCAGGGTATGTATATGAGGACGTACGCAAGAGAATGCGACCTTAAGTTTGAAAAGGATGAAAGATTTCTTTTTCCTACGGAAAATATTCTGAATCGCGTGAAGGAAAAAGGTTTGTTATTGGGAATTGGATTCTCAATTTTGATATTTAAGTCTTTTAGGATTTATAAGAATTATGGAATTTTATTTCCAGATTTGGTCATGTGGGGCCCACCCGGGAAATTTTACGTTTTTGTGGGGCCCACAAGGTTTTCGATATTTGATCAATTATTGAGATTTTGGGGAGATGAAATATTTTGGACGAATAAGAGGGCGACACGTGTCACCCCCATGGGGCCCATGTTGGGCGAAATTGTGTGGACAAGTGGCAAGACAAAAGGGCCCTGTCCCGTCATAGTTGTTATGTCAAAAAAACTCTTAGAGGTTTGTAGTCCTGTTGTGAGTTGGGTTTGTAAAGGATGTAACTGTTCGGGCTTTTGATAATTATATATATATTGAAAGGCAACCTTATCGGTTAGCCTGTTTTTTATTTTACATTGTTTCCATGTCTATGAGTTTATTCCGCTGATTTTCTCTGATGTATACCTACTAGGATGCCTTGGTAAAGCACCAGTTGCGGGCCCGAGGTCGGGTCGTGACAAAAGTGGTATCAAAGCAGTTAGTCCTCGGAAAGTGTCTACAGACCGTATCTAGTAGAGTCTTGATTATCGGCGTGTTGTGCACCACACCTATAATCAGGAGGCTACATGATATTTAGGATTAGTTTCCATTCTTCTCACTCTAAGATCGTGCGATAGAGCTGTGTTGTTAGGGTAGTATCTCTCTAATGAGTTATGTTGATTGCAGCTATGAGAAAGGCAACAGTGACCCGAAAAGGGATGATATGGATTGCGTATCCAGATTGGTAAGAATTGTTGTATAATTGGTATCATGATGTATGACTATACGAATTTATGTATTAGGGTCATATATGTTACACCCCGTAATTCCAGGTCATCTATTGAGAACGTACGAAAGGAAATAAGAATTGAAATTGGAAAGATAAGTTGACAGAATGTTTTTGGACAGATTTTGAGTCAACTTTGGAGCGGTATATATCCTTGTTCATTAGGAGTTTTTAGGTGTTTCAATAGCCCAATATGAATTTCGTTGAGTCTAGTTTCTAACGCAACAAACCGCTCATCCATAGGACATCGGAGTAGAAAGTTATGGACGTTAGAAGTTCTATCGACGGAAGAGAAAGAAAGTTTCAGTCAGGCGCCGGCTGCAGGGCCGAGGCGGGATTTTTCACGGGAAAAGGGTAAAATCATAAGATATTTTTGTAGAGGGACTATGGGAGGGCGACAAGTGTCCCTCCCAACTTGTAAAGCAAGCTAAACCTTATATTATGGCAAAAGTCTTGCAAGACTTGATCATTTACAAGGATTCTTCCAAATATAAATTCCTCTTCTCTTCTCTCTCATTTTCGATTTGGCCAAAGAACCAAAGGCAAGGATTGTTGAATCTTACAAGTGTTGTTCTTACACACTATATGAAGGATATTAACAAAGAGATTAGCCAAGATTGAACTCCCACCTTCCCTAAATCTTCACGAAACGTGGTTAGGGTTTGAAACAAAAATCCTAAGGTGTTCTTCACTTTTGGTATTAAAGCAAGAATAGAAGTTGGTTAGAAGCTTCTAAGGGTCATTAATTGCGGATTGGGTCGTAAAGAAGAGGAGTTGCGGAAAAGAGCTTAAGCGGGCGAGATCCTTGGAATATTTTGGGCTTATTGAGGTAATGATCCTTGTTTTCCTATGAAATTGAAGATTCCATGTTGTAGTAATTTGATAAATGAACTTGTGATATAAGGAATGAAGTTTAATAAGTGTTAAGATACATTGGAAGGTTAAAAGCTGAGAAATGGCATGTTAGCCATTAAAGATGTTAATCAATTTTGTTGTTAGTTATAATCGTCACATGTTATACAAGAAAGGGAATTTAGTTGTTATAATTGTTATGACTTGTATAACATGTTGGAATAACGACTTGGGTTATAAGGAATGGAAAAAGGACTATATGTTGTCATTATTGTAGTCGAGATTGGCCTTAATAATAATGGACTATTATGTATGAATTGTGGGGCAGAGTTTTACACGTCCAGTTAGGCGTGTAATCCCCTTTGGTTAGCTATTTGGTTGAGCCTTAAATGTGGAGTTTTGGTTGTTGAATACGGGCCTTGGAAAAGGTGGAAAAGTACGTAGAAACAAAGGAAGTGCTGCCCGATTTTCCGTAGAATAAGAGACCTTACACTTAGTATGATTCTACGTTAAGTGAGGAGTTGATAGACATGTTATGATTAATATAGGTTGAAGTACTACGAGTAGCGTATTCTACTTAAAGGATGGAATAGCTATCAAGGTTGAAGTACTTTGGAGCATTTTACTACTTGTCGATAATCGTCGCGAGGTATGTGAACCTCTTCCTCATTTTGGCATGATTCTATGTATGGAATATACATGTGGTGTTATTTCATGATTCCTTCTACTCTTAGAAATTAAGAGGTATGTATGTTGATTTACTCTATGTGAAAGTTATGTCTAAGTTATCCTAAGTTCTTACCAAGTATTATGGGGGATGTTGGTAAGAGTCGTTAGGAGGTATTTTGGAGTCGAGTTGACTTGGCTAATTTACTGCACGAATGATAATAAGTATCGAACAAGCCATTGCAGCGTTAATAAAGGAAAATGTAACGACAATTAATTATATTAAAATGAGTAGAATTCTCCATCTGCATAGAAGCTAAGATAAGACAAAATTGTATTACATTTTCTAGATCATGGTTGCTTTAATAAGATCGTTATAAACAAGTATAACCTACTCACACACATAAAGGTATATGTTACTTAATTTAAAGAGTTTACGTTATGAAGTGTTAAGACTATGAACTATGAATTCTTAAAAGGTTAAGAGACTTTATTTTTCAAGTTATGGGACTTGATTCTTAAAGGAAGAAATGACTTGATTTAAAAGTATAGAATACTTGATTTGGAAAGTATTGATTTCTTGATATTCTAAGTTAAAGAGACTTGATATTCTAAGTTAAGAAACTTGATTTCTTAAAGTTAAGAGACTTGAATTATTTTGAAAGTTATGAAACTTTATTTGAAAGTATAAGTCTCTTGGTTATAAAAAGAATGTATTTGCCTAAGTATAAAGTTAGTATAACGACTTTATGGGAAGTTGGTTATAATAACTTTATGGAAAGATGAAAGAGTGGTTTACTCTAGTAATGTAAATAATGATAAATGACTTGAAATAAAGAAATGCAAATGGATTTGAAAGCATCAATTGCTTAAGGTTTTAAAGAAAGAAGTCACGTGATTTAGAAGACTATAAATGTATTTCTAAAAGGTATTGTGACTTGTCTTGAAAATTATATATGACTTGATACTACGGTTATTAGTATCTTGGAAGTTTATATGAAAAAAAGAGTCATTTTAAAAGAAAAGAAATACGTAGTACTTTGGGTTAAATTCCCGGATTTTTATGTGAAACGAAAAACGTCTTGAGTATATAAAATGAAAGTCTAAAGATTTAATGAACTTGCCTATGCTTGCTAGGGATAGCCTTGAGTGCAAGTTTTATATATTTACGCTACCGTGACTCTCAGTTGGAGGGCCGGCTGTCTTGTTGTGAATTTACTTGGACGTACCGACAGTGACGGAGGCTTCCACGGGTATGCTTCCATGGTGATTGATCCTTGGACATGCTTATACGATGTGGGATTTCGGGGCATGCGACCAGGATGCGGGTTAGATTCCCGGATTGTTTTATTACTCCTTGGACATGCTTATACGATGTGGGATTTCGGGGCATGCGACCAGGAGGCGGATTAGATTCCCAGATTTATTTTATTACCCCATGGTCATGCTTATACGATGAGGGATTCTGGGGCATGCGACCAGGTTATGTATTATTACTCCATGGATTAGCTCTCCATGAAGACATGTACCCGAGATGAGGGATTCCACGGGCATGTTATATACGATTATTACTCCATGGATTAACTCTCGTGAAGACGTATGCAGAGATGAGGAATTCCACGGGCATGTTATATACGATTATTACCCATGGATTAGCTCTCCATGAAGTCGTATGCGAGATGAGGACTCATGGGCATGAGATATATATATATATATTGCATATGTGTATGCGCCCGGTGAGGTAGGATGCCACGCGCCACGTGGTTATATTTTACATTTGGTATCGGCGATGATGGGATTCCACGGGCGGGAGGTATATATATATATATTGTATGTGTGTGTACGCCTACTGATGAGTAGGATGCCAGGCGCGTCACGGTTATCTTTTACAACTACGGTATCGGTAGTGATGGGGATTCCACGGCGCTTTGATATTTGTGGGCTTGAGACCGCCATCGGATGTGGTGATATTTGAGGGCTTGTGTCCATAGCCCGGTATTACTATTGTTCGGTGTTGAAATAGTGCATGCAAGGTAAAAGCGACTTTCATTACTTTCACTTGGCAAGTCACGATTATCGTTATTTTGGTTATCATACATGTCTCGACTTTATATAGATCATATGATTTCATTCTGATATTTTTAGTTTCACATACTTGGTACATATTTTCGTCGACCTCCTTCGGCCGCGTTCATCTGCGCGAGTTGAGGTACATAGCTTGTTAATCCGCACTCTTAGGATCACTGTTCAGCTGGTTGGAAATCTCCATTATTTCGGAGGCTTTGTATTCTGGTACAGTCCCCTGATGTTGTAGATTTATGTACATTCAGGGGTATGGCGGGGCCCTGTCCCGTCACAGTTATTACGTCAGAATTCTTAGAGGTCTGTAGTCATATCTTGTGGTTTGGGTTGTGTAAAGAAGAAAAAGAAGTAACTATTTTTTGGGTTACGTATATACTTTTGGAAGGTGGCCTTATCGGCTAGCCAGTTATTTATTTCTTGTTAAGTTTATGTATGTTCCGCTGATTATCTCTGATGTATACCTGTAAAGGTGCCCATGTAGGGCACCAGTCACGGGCTCGGGGTCGGGTCGTGACAATATATGTGTTGTCTAGGATGATTAGAGATTACCAAGAATTGGTAAGGACTAATAGATACCAGGAAGGTATGAAACATTTTAATGAATTCTCATTAAGGTTTTATGTGCTAATTGGAAATAACTAGGAAATGATGAGCTGTCTGAGAGGGTAATGAACCCTTAAAGAAATCATGTTAAGGGACTTAATGGAAGACTAAGTAAATGGATTAAGCTACGTGGTATGCTTAAGAGAATTGTACGGATGCGATCCGTATGGAGTAATTATGGTTGTTGTGGTTAAGACAACGCGATTGTGGATTTATGAGAAGCTATCTTACCCGTATGCGGGGAAAGGTAATGTAGGCTCGGGGCATGGAAATTGTGAGCCTGAGAATATTGATAACCGTTGAGACCTTAGGTGTATAATCCTTCTCGGGTATTAAGAATTGATTCAGACAAGGAAAAAGAATTGAGTGCGACTATGAGTCGGCTTGTGGACCAATACGGGTCAACCGTGCTTAGTGGAGCGAGGGTAAATTGAGGTGGTCCCGCCATTCGTGTGGTCACGAGGTGTAGGCAAGTCTATTTAATTGTTGTACGAGTTCGTGGACGCGTTCCACTGGAACCAGATCGTGAGAGCCGGGAATGGCCTTAAATGTTGGATGTAGTAACTCCGAGGATTTGAAAGACAGAAGCAGTGATGGAAATTATGTTCGTATAACTAGAATAAATTTGGGAGTACGGAAAGAGTATGACCAGTAAGAAAGAGAGCAACCAAGTGTAAAAGAATAGAGCCTCAATCCATAAGAACCTTTCGAGGTAGCTACACCGCGAGTGATGGGGTGGTAGCTGAGCGGGTATATAAGATGTGCCCGGTGATAATACAATCGTCAGACCCTAGCAGACCTAGTAGAGCCGGATATGACAGACTTTGAGGTCATTATGGGGATGGACTAGTTGGCTTCATGTATGCCAAAGTTGACTATAGAGAGGGATTGGTTCGATTCCAGTTTTCCGGTGAGCCGATTATCGATGGGGAAGGAATGGAAGTGTTAGTAATATGTAAGTTATTCCTTCCTTCTTTGACATGATAAATTGTGGAGTCTATGTGACTTGTTTCATATAAGTGATTGATTTGAATTTGAACGTAAAAAGATGGGGATAAGAACCTACGATTATTGAAGGATTGTAGGATAGGTACCCTTGGAGGTACTTGGGGTCGTGACAGTTTGCTTCCCCTGATGCGAGGAGTACCTCATGCGGGTCCACGCGACCTATGTGGACTAAGAGAGTCCAGGTTTAGGATTTGCACAATGATACTTGATCGGTGTATTTTATATACACTTTTTGAGTCAGTTTTAGTTAGTCTTTTGTCCCATTTTGCACATATACGTGTCGTATTAGGATATTTTTTCTTTCTTTTGAGTCAAAGTGGTTAAAATGGCCAAATGGCGGAAAAAGAGCAAAAAGAGGGCAAAAGAGGAGATGCAGTGGAATCGAGAAAGTGGCGAGCGAGGAAAATTCAAGACCCGGTAGCCATGGCCTCACTAGGAAAAAGCAAGGCGCGGCGCCTCGGGCACAAAAAGCGGCCGCGGCGCCTAAACATCCGAGGAGCTACATAAGATCTGACGCGCGGCACTCGACAGCGGATATCGGGCGGCGCCAAAACACCCGACGGATTGCGAGAACTTTTCGCGTGGCGCCTGTCTGCGAGCAGCGGCGCCGCGGAAAAATTAGGTCTTTTGGCAAAATCAGGCGAACGAAGGAAAGAGGAGGCGGTTTGCGACTATAAAAGGAGAACCCTAGGCGGTTTTAAGGGTTCCCTTCTTACAACACAAGACTTTGGCTTGGAGATTGGATACCATTAGTTTAGTAATTGCTTTTCCTTTCCTTTACTTTATTTCAGTTTTTATGATGAACTTTGAATTAGTTCTTGTCATATTTATGGCTAGGAACTAATTCTCTTATAGGGTTTTCCATGTTGAATTGCTAGAAACTTATGTTATAAATTAATGCATGCTTATGGTTATTTTTCTTATTGTGAGATCTATCCAAAAATTGATTTGAATTCTTGGTAATTAATTGACAACTAATTATCACTATATGATTTCTAATCAGTTACGAGAAGGGGATTGTGAATATCTTGTAAGTTGGGTAGACATTCTTGGATTGGGGATGAAAATACCTCAATTATTTATGTAAGCGTTGATGAGAGGCTTAACAACCCTAATTTTTGCGCATTGTGCGTGACGGTCAACTAGGTTATTGTTCTTAATCCTCCTATAAAGTTATCCTTATCAGAGAGGTAGGTAAGGTGCGATCTGAGGTTGAGTGTTTATATAACCTAGCGGGAGTATAAATCGTTTTCGTATAACTGCTTTCTCCTAAAGATGAATACCATAAGTTAATGCATTAGTAAGTAGCATAAGGTGATATTCAGGATACATGGAAGCCCTATTATCATCACACCTGAAGTAAATCTTTACATTAAAATAGCCTGCATAATTCGTAGTTTTAAACCACAAATCTATCATAAACTCACCAAATAAATACTAGAATATAGATCGTTGGTAATTGAACCCTAATCCTTGTGGACGATATTCGGTCTTACTAAGACTATATTACTTGTCACGATAACGTGCACTTGCGTTTAAAGTGTGTGCATCTTCCGCGCATCAAGTTTTTGGCGTAGTTCTGCAGTGCTTAGGCATTAGTTCAATATCAAATTTGTCTATTTTTAATTTCTAATTTGGTTTTTATTTTTATTTTTAATTTTTACGTTTTCTTTTGAAAATTCGAAGTCCGTGATTTGTTATGCTTTTGATCTATTTGAAGTCGGTTTATGCGAAGGAGAAGAGGGCGGACACTCTTGTTCCAATCGAGAAATTGAAAACACGCAAGCGAGCGAAAGAATCGGATTGCAACCTTGTTAGAGATGAACGGCGTTCAGAACAACAACAGGATGGGAGAAGGGTTAGGAGAGAATCAACCCCATCCAGGAATACCTAGGCAAGCGCCAATAGGCGTGGAAGAGAGTCAAGTCGGCCCAGGCGAAGTTTGGGAGACTATGTCTTGCCAAGAGTAAATGGAGCCTGAGACATGCATTAGGCTCTCTGCAATAGGAGCCAACAACTTCGAGATAAAACCGGCGATTTTGAGCATGGTACAGCACACAGTGCAATTCGGAGGACTGTCATCGGAGGATCCACATATGCACATAGCTAATTTCTTGGAGCTATGTGCAACTTTTAGATATAACGGCGTTACTGATGATGACGTCAGATTGAGGCTCTTTCCCTTCTCACTCAGGGATAGAGCAAAAGTATGGTTGAATTCCTACTGGCGGTCGATTTTCACATGCACGAGTGGCACGTAAATTCTTAGCCAAGTTCTTTCCTCCGTGTAAAGCGGAAAACTAAGAGGAGTTGAACAACTTTTACCAAGCGGATGGAAGTCCTTAGATGAAGCTTGGGAAAGGTTCAAAGATCTGAGAGAAAGTGCCCACACCATTGCATTGAGTTGTGGAACTTGGTCCACATCTTCTACAACTGAGCGGTACAACGAACTATCATAGATCGCAGCAGGTGGAGCATTCATGAGGAAAAGCACCCGCGGCTCATGAGTTATTAGAAGACATGGCCACTAACAACCATGTCACGGAAGAGAGGTCGACAAATGGGAGAAGAACAGTGGGAGTCCATGAAATAGATGCCATTGCTGCCTTGAATGCCCAAGTGGCCCTCCTAGCGAAACAGTTGCAACAACATACAGTGTCAGTGAATGCGGTACAGATGCTTAAAAGCTGTGAGATATGTGGTGGCCCACATATATTTGATAGGTGTCCTTCAGCGGATCCCAATAATATACCAATGGAGCAGGCAGAGTGTCAAGCCATAGGTAATTATCAGAGGCAACAGAACAACCCCTACTCCAACACTTATAATCCAGGGTGGAGGAACCACCCAAATTTCTCATGGAGAGAGGGGCGGGCAGCGAATCGGCACGAACCAGTGAGCCAATACGAGCAACAGAACGATGTCGAGCGTGAACGATGCTCGAAGCGCAGAATCGATATAGGGGCGATGCAGAATCATGAGCTGAATCGGCAACCTTCATTCAAGCCCCACGGCCTCAGCGATTCAATGCCGGTTGAAAGAAAAGCGGATGAGTGGCAGTAGCGGCGACTTGCCAACGCCCGACGCGATTCATGCGAAGCTAGATCCTCGTTGAAACTTGGAACACAGTGGGTCGGTAGCAAAGCAGCAAGCAAAGAGCCACGAGGACATTGCCAAGCAATACAGAGGTAAATCCAGAAGCGATGTCGAGCGATGCGGTTGAGAAGTGGAAGACAGTTGGAAGCGGCGATCACCTCGGCCGATGGTTGAGAAAAAGCGAGTTAGAAAAGAGAAGGTGATTGAGCCTAGCCAACAAGAGAGAAAACTCCGGAGAAGGAGTATACGAGAAGATCCCTTTCCCCGAGACTACAAAAAAGGTCATGATAAACAATTCTCCAAATTTTTGGAGACATTGAGAAAATGCGTATCAACATACCTTTCATAGAGGCATTAGAGCAGATGCCCTCCTATTTCAAGTTTATGAAGGAAATTTTGGGGAAGAAGAAGAAGCTGGCAGAATACAAAATAGTAGCACTGACAGAAGAGTGTAGTGCTATCTTGCAGAAAAAGTTGCCACCAAAGCTAAAAGATCCAGGGAGCTTCACACTACCTTGCACAGTGGGCAGGGTGACTTGCAACAGAGCCTTGTGTGATTTAGGGGCGAGTATAAATCTGATGCCCTTATCAGTTTTTAAAAGATTAGAGCTGGGTGAGGCTAAACCAACCACAGTAAGCCTACGGTGGCGACGGGACGATGGTTCATCCACGAGGCAAGATTGAAGACGTGATTGTGAAAGTAGGAAAATTCTTCTTTCCTGCAGATTTCCTCATTCTTGATATGGAAGAAGATGCGGAAATACCTATCATATTGGGGAGGCCATTCCTAGCAACGGGGAGAGCTTTGATTGATGTTGAAAGAGGAGAATTAACACTAAGGGTGGAGTCTGAAGAAATGGTGTTTAAAGTTTTTAAACACGTTATTGAGCCACCAACAAGGAGTGGGTGCTTTGCAATCAGCACCATCAAACCCCCATGCGAGCCAATACAAGTCAACCAAAGAGCGATGAGCCCAAGAAAGCAGGCATGGTTTCTTTGAAATGCCACTAAAGGAGGTAAGTATTCTGAACTCCCACTACGATAATGCTAAAAGAAAAGAAGAAAAGAAAATGCCAAATGTGGAGAAATGGATAGGTTGGGGCTTAATCCACCCGGGGTTGTTAAGGCTAAGGAACTGCGTCCAGGTTAAAGAGCGTTATAAACAGCTACTTGGGAGGCAACCCAACGGTTTCAATTATGTTATTTTAATTTATGTCTTTAGTTTATTTTATTTTGTCTAGAACAATTTCATGGTCTTGGGTTCTTGTGTCTGTGCTGTGATTGATAGGTGCAGGGAAATAAATTGAAGGACGAAAGTCAACGAAAGCGGATTTCGAGAAGCGGGTAGCGCGCGGCTGAAAAGAATTGAGCAGCGAAGTTCAGCGCGACGCCTTGAGGCGGCGCGGCGCCAAAATCCCAGAAAATTTGCCAAGTTTAGCGCGTATTTCCATGTGAACGCGATGCGAGAAAATCCGAAGAGCACAGAAGTTTAGCGCGCGGCCGGCGAAATCGAACTTAAAAACGCCCAAAAATCAGATTTTCCCCAATTTCAACTTCAAAAACCTAACCTTCACTCTCCAAAAACCCACGAAATCCAGAAATTTGCCCACAAATCCTCCACAAATCCAACCCAACCACAACCTAAGCTCTTAAATTCCCAAAAACCCTTAGTCTTCTCAACCAACAAAGCTCCATTCCATAGCATCAAACCACCAATTGAAACAAGAACAAGCTTGAAGCTTCTCATAAAAAGGTAATCTTTTTCTGTTCTTGAATCATTTACTGAAGTCACAGGAGGTAGTAGTTTGAAGGAGTATTGTAGTTGAAGCAATTGGGTGCTGAAAATTGATTCTGAAGTTTGGAGAAAAGAGTAGAAAAAGAGGTTGTGGGTAGTGAGTAGAAAGGTTGAAGTTTGGGGGTGTTGTATTCGCTGCTAGTGTTGAGTGTGTAGGAGACAGTTGTGCCACTAAAGTATAAGCTGCAGATTTTGTTTTAAACCATGGCCACCAGGAAGAGAAGAGGCTCCACATCCACTGACCCACGTCTGATGAAAATAGGTTTGTGAGCTACGAAGCCTCTCAAAGATACAAAAAGCTTGATACCAGACCCATAATACCAGAAAGGCGAATGGACTACCAGAGGGAGTCATATGGGGAAGAAGATGTTTATGAGCCCATTCGGGCGATGATTGAGTTAAGGGATTGGAGGAAATTTGTGAATCCGGAGAAGATAGCACCCGATAAACACAACAATAGTGCGTGAATTTTATGCCAATTTTAGGAGAAGGTGGAAAGGGATGCTTTATAAGGGGCGTTATGTGCACATGTGAGAGGATATAAATATACAATTGAAAGCGATTGATGTTGAAGAAAGAAGTGATTGGAATCACTTTAGAACATAGTCTAGAAGCATTGACCACATCGACGGAATGCGTCGCAAACAGTGAGCTACCGAGGAGTTGTTTTGAGATTGGAAGAAATGGGTCAAGCGCTGAGCAGTGCCAATTCAACAAAGTAGCCAAAGGTTGGCTATATTTCATCGGCCTTGCGTGATTCCATCCACGCACTTCACCAGAGTGCGGAGGATAGGATTAAACTAATATATGGAATTATGAGGGTTGGCGATTGATGTGGGGAAAGAAATAGTGCGAGCATTGAGAAATCAGCGGGTTGGTAACAGCGGATTGGGACATGGCTCGATTATCACCAAGCAATGTCACATGAGTGCGGTTCCAAACCTACCTAATGACACAAATGAAAGAAACCAGCGCCGTGTCTATGGGATAGTGCACGCTTTCCTGCACCAAGCCCCCAAAGCGGCGGACGGAGTACAACCACCACCAGGCAGCGGCGAGGCCGCCATGGGCGAAGATGAGCACGAAATAGGGAGCTCAATATGAGGCGGGACCTAGCCACAGCCAACCACGGGAAGCGAGAACCTCCAATGCCCACAATGGAGCAATTGTATCGAGAATCGGATGAGGATGATGCGGACCTTGAACATGATAGTACAAGGACAGCAAGAAACAAGGCAACAAATCAACGAGCTGAGTTCCTTGTTCAACCAATGGTCGATGCATTATCCACCGCCACCACCACCATTTTAGCCAAAGTTTGTAAGTATCTTATTTCTTTTACTGTCTTTGAGTCTACACACATTGGGGACAATGTGTGTTTTAAGTTTGGGGGTGTTTATTTGTGTCATGTTATGTTTTATTTAAGTCTTTTTGATTGTTTTATGTTTATTTTGAGTCACCAATTTTTTTTCTTTTTGAGTCATAATTGTCTGTCAAAGATCATGAATGCTGTAGTTGCTAGAAACACCTAGTGAAGTAAGGTGGAATAATGTAACGGAATTGAAGCAACTATCTAAACATTTAGGTTAGATATGCCAAAAACTCATAGAATCTGTCTATTTGGAGTTTCTTGCTTAAATTATGCATGTTAAATGATAAATGCTTATGTGTTATGATTGCTTGCTATTTGAGGCGAAATAGTTAGGATATGCATGTTAGGGAGATGACTCAGGCATTTCTTTGATAGCCAATTCTTACCATTCTTTTCTATCCCGTACTTTAAAAATATCCCTAGTCAGCCCCATTGAGCCTAAAAATTGAAACTTCTTCTTTGACACCCTATATTCCCACAGATTGTGCCATAAGTAAAAATGTGAAGTAGTGGAATACATTGTGTTAAAAAAAAAAAAGTGAATAAGTCTGTGCACTCCAATACAAAAGTAATAAGAAATAGGCAAAAGCCTAAGTTTGGGGGTGCTTGTCATTATTATATACTTCACTCTCCCAAAACAAAAGAGGGAAAAGATAGAATTGAAGTGAAGAAAAGAACAAAAAGAAAAGGGAAATACTGAAAAGCTAAAGAGCTTATGATACACAAAAATGAGCCTAAATGCCTATTTTTACCAACCCCTACCTAAGCCTACATTACAACCCTTAAAGTCCTGAAGATCTCTTTTATGCATATCCAGAATTAGTGCAGAATAGCAAGTAAGCATGCCATAGGAATTCTTGAATTTACATGCATGATTTAGTATATTGACTTCCATTAAGCATGATGAATATGAGTGTGCGAAATATCTAGCTTCATGTGCTTAGTGTGCTGAACTTTCATGCTATATGTCCCTGCATATTATTTTGCTAACCTTCATGTTTTTCTAGTTAACACTAATGCAGCAAAAGTGATCAATGGCAGTGAGTCTTTTTATTTTTTTTGTGTTCTTTGAGTCTTTTATTTTATTTCTTTCTATCTTTGCTCGAGGGCGAGCAAAGGTTAAGTTTGGGGGTATTTGATCGGTGTATTTTATATACACTTTTTGAGTCAGTTTTAGTTAGTCTTTTGTCCCATTTTGCACATATAAGTGTCGTATTATGATAGTTTTTCTTTCTTTTGAGTCAAAGTGGTTAAAATGGCCAAATGGCGGAAAAAGAGCAAAAAGAGGGCAAAAGAGGAGATGCCAGAGCTGGAATCAGAGAAAGTGGCGAACGAGGGAAAAATCAAGACCAGCGTCGCGGCGCCTCCTGCAGTCAAAAGCAGGGCCGCGGCGCCCACTATCCAGAGAGGTCAGAAGACTCAGCGCCGCGGCGCCCTCAGACAGCAAAAGCAGGGCCGCGGCGCCCTCAGACAGCAGATATCAGGGCCGCGGCGCCAAAACACCCGACGGATTGCAGAACTTCCGGCGCCGCGGCGCCTGTCTGCAGGGCCGCGGCGCCGACGCGGAAAAATTAGGTCTTTTGACGAAAATCAGGCGGGCACGAAGGAAAGAGGAGAGCGGTTTGCGGCTATAAAAGGAGAACCCTAGGCAGTTTTTAAGGGTTCCCCTTCTTGCACAACACAAGACTTTGGCTTGGAGATTGGATACCATTAGTTTAGTAATTTCTTTTCCTTTCCTTTACTTTATTTCAGTTTTTATGATGAACTTTGAATTAGTTCTTGTCATATTTATGGCTAGGAACTAATTCTCTTATAGGGCTTTCCATGTTGAATTGCTAGAAACTTATGTTATAAATTAATGCATGTTTATGGTTATTTTTCTTATTGTGAGATCTATCCAATAATTGAGTTGAATTCTTGGTAATTAATTGACAACTAATTATCACTATATGATTTCTAATCAGATTCTGAGAAGGGGGGATTGTGAATATGCTGTAAGTTGGGTAGACATTCTTGGATTGGGGATGAAAATACATCAATTATTTATGTAGCGTTGATGAGAGGCTTAACAACCCTAATTTTGCGCATTGTGCGTGACGGTCAACTAGGTTTTTGTTCTTAATCCTCCTATAAAGTTATCCTTATCACCGAGAGGTAGGTAAGGTGCGATACTGGGGTTGAGTGTTTATATAACCCTAGCGGGAGTATAAAACGATTTCGTAAACCTGCTTTCTCCTAAAGAAGAATACCATAAGTTAATGCATTAATAAGTAGCATAAGCGGATAGTAAGGATACATGGAAGCCCTATTCTCATCACCACTGAAGTAAATCTTTACATTAAAATAGCCTGCATAATTCGTAGTTTTAAACAACAAATCAATCATAAACTCACCAAATAGATACTAGAAAATAGATAGTTGGTAATTGAACCCTAATCCTTGTGGACGATATTCGGTCTTACTAAGACTATATTACTTGTCACGATAACGTGCACTTGCGTTTAAAGTGTGTGCATCTTACTGCGCATCAATACTATGGGCGAATGGCCCTAGTTCGATCATTGGTTGCCTATTCAGAACCGGCCAGGTCACACTTATTTACTCTCGTATATACTATGGCACTGTGTACTGTTAATTGGTTTTTCATACATGTTTGTGGATTTGTTTTGGACTATTGTGATTTCATTCTGATGCTTTGATTTCACATACTTGGTACTGTGTTATCGACCTCGCCGGGCCGCGTTCATCCGCAGTAGAGTACCGGTTGTTGATCCTCGCTCATAGGATCACAGTTCTGCGTTTTGGGAAGCTCCGTTTCTTCGGAGGCTTATCTTTTGGTATGGTTTCCTGTCAGTGTAGGTACATGTACATTCAGGGGTATGTCGGGGCCCTGTTCCGTCATAGTTGTTATGTCAAAAACTCTTAGAGGTCAGTAGTCCTGTTGTGAGTTGGGTTTGTAAAGGATGTAACGGTTCGGGCTTTTGATATTTATATATATGTTGAAAGGCAACCTTATTTTACCTCGGGCCCGCCTGTTTCTTATTTTACATTTTTCCATGTCTATGAGTTTATTCCGCTGGTTTTCTCTGATGTATACCTACTAGGGTGCGTGGGTAAGGCACCAGTTGCGGGCCCGAGGTCGGGTCGTGACAAAAGTGGTATCAGAGTAGTTAGTCCTCGGAAAGTGTCTACAGACCGTATTTAGTAGAGTCTTAATTATCGGCGTGTTTTGCACCACACCTATAATCAGGAGGCTACAGGATATTTAGTATTGGTTTCCATTCTTCTCACTATAAGATCGTGCGATATAGCTGTGTTGTTAGGTAGTCTCTCCCTAACGAGTTATGTTGATTGCAGTTATGAGAAAGGCAACAGTGACCCGAAAAAAGATGATATGGATTGTGTATCCAGGTTGGTAAGAATTGTTGTATAATTGGTATCATGATGTACGACTATACAGATTTATGTATGAGGGTCATATATGTGTTGCCTAGGATGATTAGAGATTACCAAGAATTGGTAAGGACTAATAGATACCGGGAAGGTATGAAACAGTTTAATGAATTCTCATCAAGGTTTTATGTGCTAATTGGAAATAACTAGGAAATGATGAGTTGTCTGAGAGGGTAATGAACCCTTAAAGAAATCATGTTAAGGGACTTAATGGAAGACTAAGTAAATGGATTAAGCTACGTGGTATGCTTAAGAGAATTGTACGGATGAGATCCGTATGGAGTAATTATGGTTGTTGTGGTTAAAGACAACACGATTGTGGATTTATGAGAAGCTATCTTACCCGTATGCGGGGAAAGGTAATGTAGGCTCGGGGCATGGAAATTGTGAGCCTTAGAATATTGATAACCGCTGAGACCTTAGGTGTATAAGCCTTCTCGGGTAGTAAGAATTGATTCAGACAAGGAATAAGAATTAAGTGCGACTATGAGTCGGGTTGTGGACCAAATACGGGTCAACCCATAGCTTGAATTAGAGCAGGGCCAATTAATGGTGGTCCCGCTACGTGACAGGGTCACGAGGGTGTAAGGCCCAAGTCTATTTAATCGTTGTACGAGTTCGTGGACGCGTTCCACTGGAACCGGATCGTGAGAGCCGGAAATGGCCTTAAATGTTGGATGTAGTAACTCCGAGGATTTGAAAGACAGAAGCAGTGATAGAAATTATATACGTATAACTAGAATAAGTTGGCAAGTACGGAAAGAGTACGACCAGTAAGAAAGAGAGCAACCAAGTGTAAAAGAATAGAGCCTGAATCCATAAGAACCTTTCGAGGTAGCTACACCGTGAGTGATGGGGTGGTAGCTGAGCGGGTATATAAGATTTGCCCGGTGATGATACAGTCGTCAGACCCTAGCAGACCTAGTAGAGCCGGATATGATAGACCTTGAGGTCATTATGGGGATGGACTAGTTGGCTTCTTGTATGCCAAGGTTGACTATAGAGAGGGATAGGTTCGATTCCAGTTTTCTGGTGAGCCGATTATCGATGGGGAAGGAATTGAAGTGTTAGTAATATGTAAGTTATTCCTTCCTTCTTTGACATGATAAATTGAGGAGTCTATGTGACTTGTTTCATGGAAGTGATTGATTTGAATTTGAACGTTAAGAGACGGGGATAAGAACGTACGATTATTGAAGGATTTTAGGATAGGTACCCTGGGAGGTACTTGGAGTCGGCTTAGTGTGGCAGTAAGGGCCATGACTTTCCGAATGATTTCAGAAAAATGCGCAGAGCAAGAATAAGATACAAGTGCTGCCTGGGGAAAACAGAAGATATCATTGGTAAGTCTTAAAACTTTATACGATTATAAGGTGGCGCTTGATGATAAAGATTATGAAAGGGAGATAAGCTTTCTCCCCCACATAAAAGGATAGTTTTACGTATTATTGAGGGTTATGCGTACCTATATTGTTAGGCCATAGATATGGGACTAGTAAAGTCTCCGACTTCATTATGCAATATGTTACAATTTTAGATAACCCTAGGAAAAGGTATTGGGTTGGGGTAATTGAGGACGACACGAGGAAATGGTTGAAGAAGTGTCGTAAGGATACCAATGCGGGTAATACGCATGAATGAACCTGTATGATTAAGAATCAAGATAGAAGAAAATACGGGGAGATAAGAGACTCCAGGACAACGTGAAATGGAAAATAAAGTTAAGACGAGCAGACACTCGAGCGATGGGAGACATAATCATGACAAGATAGGAAATCTTGGCAAGCCATTGGATTATGTAATACCATGAATGGAGGTTGAACACCGGACTATAAGCTCTATGAGCTGGGGAGAATAATAGGACTACTACTTGACGAGATCAAGGAAATCTCCCCTTAAAGTACGATTGGCAGGAAGTCTTAGCCATGAGACAAGTGAAGGAATTGAATCTAAGTATAGTGACCAGGTATGGCTGCAACAGAGAATTAGAAATAGGAATCATGATTAAGATTCTATTGTGCCCCAATATTTCGAAAGTGTGAGAAAGACTTCCAGTTATTGGAAGATAAGTTGGCTGCAACTACAGTTCTAACCCCTCCTGAGGGACTAGAGGGTTAGGTTATTATTGTAACACTTTGAGTGTTGGGCTAGGTTGTGTGCTGATGTAGCACGGTAAGGTTATAGCTTATGCTTCCCGGCGCCTACGGGAGCATGAGAGGAGTTACCCTAGCCACAATTTAGAGTTGGCAGCAGTTATTCATGCCTTGAAGATTTGGAGGCATTAGTTATGTGGAGCTTAGGTGGATATCTTTACAGACCACAAGAGCCTCCAGTATATCTTCAGCCAGAGGGAGCTGAAATTGCGGTAGGAACGGTAATTAGAGTTGCATAAGGATTATGATGTTGACATCCTATACCACCCGGAGGAAGCCAATGAGATTACAAATGCTCTTAGTCGTAGATCTATGGGTAGTCTGTCAGATGGACAGCCAGATAGACAGGACATGGTCCGTGATATTCTTCAGCTAATGAGCCTAGGGGTTCGGCTGGTTGATCCCGATAAATAGTGGAGTTCAGATACGAGAGGTTGCCAAGTCTTCCCTCATTGAGGAGGTGAAGAGGCGACGGTATAAGGATCCAGTTCTAGTACATAATTGGGATACGGCTCTCCGAGAGGAGAAGAGCCTGTTTGAGTAGTACGGATAGAATGCGTGATATGAGGATAGATTGTGTGTGCCGTCTTTGCGGGACTTGTCAGCAGGTTTTAGGGGAGGCACGCAGTGCTCGTTACTCTGGTTATTCGGGGTCGACTAAGATGTATCATGGCCTCAGATGTATGTATTGGTAAGATGGCCTGGAGAGGGACGTAGCAGCGTTATTGCTCAGTGTCCAAATTGGCAGCAGGTCAGGGGTGAGCACTAGAAGCCCAGTGGGCCATTATCGACGATTGGGATCCCGACTTGGTAGTGGGAGGTGTTTGATATGGATTATGTTGTAGGGTTGCATCGTACTCAGAGGAAGTGCGACTCCTTATGGGTTATAGTAGACAGGCTGACGAAATCAGCCCATTTTTTTCTTCCGGTCAGGACTACTTACTCGGCTGACGATTATGCTAGAGTATATAGCAGGAAGATTGTGAGACTGCATGGGGTTCCTATATTTATGATGTCAGACAGATGAGCTCAGTTTACGGCTAATTTCTGGAGGTCTTTTCAGAAGGGATTAGGGATGCAGGTGAGTCTCAGTACTGCATTCCATCCTCAGACCGACGGACAGGCAGATCGTACTATCCAGACACTTGAGGATAGGTTGTGGGCCTGTGTTATTGATTTCAGGAGTAGCTGGGAGGATCTTTTGCCTCTCGTTGGGTTGCGTATAATACATGTTACCATTCCAGTATTCAGATGGCTCTATATGAGGCCTTGTGTGAAAGAAGTGTAAGTCGCCGATTGGTTGGTTTGATATTGACCAGGTTCAGTTAGTCGGGTCGGACTTGATTCAGCAGGCTGTGGATAAGGTTAAGCTTATCCATGAGAGGTTGTTAGCAGCTCAGAGTCGACAGAAGTCGTATGCAGATAATCGACGTCGACACCTAGAGTTTGAGATTGACGATTGGGTCTTCTCGAAGGTATCACCCATGAAGGGTGTGATGAGGTTTGGGAAGAAGGGAAAACTTAGCCCAAGGTACATTGGGCCTTATCAGATTGTCCGTAGAGTAGGCAAGGTTGCCTATGAGTTGGATCTGTCGTCCGATCTGGAGGCAGTACATCTGGTCTTCCTTGTTGACATATATGCTCAGGTGTTATTGTGGTCATGTGTGGCATTCGTGATTGTGTGGGTATACTTAAGAGGGACTATGTCGATATCTGATTTGATTGAACTTAGAAGGAACATTCGGGATGAATGTTTCTAAGGGGGGAGAATATTACACCCCGTAGTTTCAGGGTATGTATATGAGGACGTACGTAAGAGAATGCGACTTTAAGTTTGGAAAGGAAGAAAGATTTCTTTTTTTTCTACGAAAAATATTCTGAACCTCGTGAAGGAAAAAGGTTTATTATTGGGAATTGGATTCTCAATTTTGGTAATTGAGACTTATAGGATTTACAAGAATTATGGAATATTATTTCCATATTTGGTCATATGGGGCCCACCCGGGAAATTTTACGATTTTGTGGGGCCCACAAGGTTTTCGATATTTGACCAATTATTGAGACTTTGGAGAGATGAAATATTTTGGACCAATAGGAGGGCGACACGTGTCACCCCATGGGGCCCAGTTGGGCGAGAAAGTGGGGAACAAGTGGCAAGCCAAGTGTCTCAAGATATTTGTTGGACAAGTGGCTTGTGGGACCCACACACACTTGTCCCCAATCTCAACCACACATTTGTTTTAATCCTAGCCCTTTGTTGTCTTATATATACACACATAGAGGTTGAAGACTTAACACTTAGAAAAATTTCAAGAATATTACTCCCTCCTTCGAAGAGCTCTCGGCACCCCCCCCCCCCCTATTGAAGAACAATTCTTCAATTGTTGTTGATAAATCCCAACACCTAAACCAAGTGTCCCTAGTAGTGTTCTAAGGATATCCCAACACAAAAATCCCGGAAATACGTTAATCCGATAGTCGCAAAGTGAAACCCTAAGGTGATCTTCATATTTTGGATGAAGTGTTAAGCGAAGTTGGTTAGGAACTTCTAAGGGTTTCTTGGAGTGGATTGGAACGTAAGGAATATGAGCTAAAATTCCTAAGGATCGACTTATAATCTTGGAAAATTTTGGGCTTATTGAGGTAATAATCTTTGTCCTTTTAATGAAGTTGGAAATTACATGTGTTAGTAGTATATAAATGAGTATGTGATATGTGGAAGGAAGATTGAAAAGATTTGGACCCTATTAAGATGTTAAAACCGAAATTGGCATGCTAGCCATTAAAGTTGTTAAAACGTTACCTATTACTTGTTGACGTGAAGGAATCTTGTTGATAACAAGTTAATATAACTTATATAAAGATTGGAATATAAGTTGGAGGATTATTAAAGAAGT
Organism: Przewalskia tangutica; assembly: GCA_029844215.1. Lineage (NCBI taxonomy): Eukaryota > Viridiplantae > Streptophyta > Magnoliopsida > Solanales > Solanaceae > Przewalskia > Przewalskia tangutica. The sequence goes on from CM056718.1 coordinate 117,331,411, forward strand.
AATGGAATAATTTTGGCATGCTAGCAAAAAACTGGACAGTTTTGATTGTAGTAGTTGGCCAAGAACACCAACTAAAGGACTGGACTAATGGATTGTATTAGTGGACTAATGGACTATTTTTACATTGGACTATGGACTGCTTTTACATTGGACTATGTACTAGTTTTAATGGACAGTGTTGGTAGATTAAGGGGCTGAATTTTACACGTCCTATTTGGCGTGTAATCCCCTTTGAAATCTGATTTTGTTGAGTCTTAAATGTGGCATTTGGTTATTGATTTCGGGCCTTGAAAAAGGTGGAAAAGCACATAGAAACAGGGGAAGTGCTGCCCAATTTTTCATAGAATAAGAGACCTTATGCTTAGAAATATTCTAGGAAGAAGACTAGAAGTTGATAGACGTGTTATGGTTATTGTAGGTTGATACTCTACGCGCGGCATATTCGACTTGGCAAGTGGATTAAGCCGAGGAGGTATGTGAACTCTTCCTATCCTCTTGAGCATGATTATTATGAAATATATAGTACGGTAGACGTACGTGTGTTAAATGAATTTGGTTTCATTTTGATGTCCTTGACTTAACTTCTAAATCTTAAGAGCCTTGAATTATTCTAAAAAGTTGTGAATCTTTATTCGGAAAGAAATTGATACTTGGTTTTAAAAGAATAAGTTCTTTGGTTTCCCAAATGAATGTGATTGTTTTGAATTTGCTTAAAACATATGTGTTATAATAGCTTTATGGGAAGTTAGTTATAACGACTTTAGGAGGATAAAAGAACTGTTTACTTACTTGATTTTAAAAGCCTTGTAATCATTTTCTGAAGGTGTGGTAACTTGGGTTGATAAGTAAACGTGTTATGATACTACGGGTATTAGTGTCTTGAGACTTCTGTGTTAAGGGGGTTTTCTAAATTTTCTTATGTTGTTTACGATGGCCGGTTGCGTTTGTATTATATCACTTAAACCCCTGGCCATGTTACGTTGTTCATATTCCGCGGGTTTGCTCCCCCCGATGCGAGTACCTCATGTGGGTCCAAGGGGCTCATGCGCGACGGGGTCCTATATGAGGAATACCCTCATGCGAGTCCAAGGGGTTCATGCGGGACAGGGTCCTATGTATTACCGCGGGTTTGTTTCCCCCGATGCGAGGAGTACCTCATGCGGGTCCACGCGACCTATGCGGACTAAGAGAGTCCAGGTTTAGGATTTGCACAATGATACTATGGGCGAATGACCCTAATTCGATCATTGGTTGCCTATTCAGAACCGGCCAGGTCACACTTATTTACTCTAGTATATACTATGGCAATGTGTACTGTTAATTGGTTTTTCATACATATATGTGGATTTGTTTTGGACTATTGTGATTTCATTCTGATGCTTTCGGTTCACATACTTGATACGTATTTATCGACCTCGCCCGAAGTGCGTTCATGTCGCAGGTAGAGGTACACCGGTTGTTGATCTTCGCTCATAGGATCACAGTTCTGCGTTTTGGGAAGCTCCGTTTCTCCGGAGGCTTATCTTTTGGTATGGTTCACTGTCAGTGTAGGTACATGTACATTCAGGGGTATGGCGGGAGCCCTGTCCCGTCATAGTTGTTATGTCAAAAACTCTTAGAGGTCTGTAGTCATGTTGTGAGTTGGGTTTGTAAAAGATGTAACAGTTCGGGCTTTTGATACTTATATATATGTTGAAAGGCGACCTTATCGGTTAGCATGTTTCTTATTTTACATTTTTCCATGTCTATGAGTTTATTCCGCTAGTTTTCTCTGATGTATACCTACTAGGGTTCCCGGGTAAGGCACCAGTTGCTACTTCAACTTTGTGCATTCGCTTAGCATTCATTTCAAGCTATACTAGCTTGGTTTTCTGGGGTTGCGTTATTCCTTGTGTTATTAGCGCGATACACAGAAAGTCCATATCCCAAATAACAGTTTTCTCAAAATTTTGTCACATTGTTGAACTACGTTATGACCTGATTCCCTCGGCGGGATACGTAGGCGGTCATATCGGCTTCGGTCCCACTATTAGAAAAACTATATCATTCCCCTTTGTAACTTGAACTACGTTATGACCTGATTTACTCGGCGACATGGGGGCGAAAGAGAGGGTTTTCTCTCGCTTTTAGCATAGGGTGCCCCAGTGGGAGGCGGGATACGTAGGCGGCCTACATCGTCTTCGGTCACACCATCAAAATATTTTCCTCCTTTGCTTTGCATATAACAAAATACACATTTTTGATTACCTTGATAGGGTAGACAAACAACCCCACAAGACTCGTTTTTGGTCAAACAAATTTGCATATTTGAAACTGAGACAGTTTTTGAGGTTTCTCCGCAAAAGACGTCAATAAACACAGAAACGTTGATCTTAGAAATCCGACAAAAACTTCTTCATAAGCACTTTTTTTCCAACAAAAATTCATTAAGGGCAGGAAACCAGACAACGGTTACAAGTCCAAACAGATCAGGCATGCGAGTGGTCAGAGTTAAAGCTACAAAATCAGCACAAATCAGCCGCCATTTCAAATCTCACAAATTTTATTTTGAGTACAGAAAACAGAGGCTGGAAAGTTTGCAACGTTGAAAGGGATTTTTGCATAGCAGCTCGGCTCACAGGGTCACATCCTTATCCTCATTCATTCATTTCGCATATCTATATGTCCCTGCACTAACTATTTCATCTATCTTTGGTTTTGTAGAAAGTTTTGCATAACAACTCAGCCCGCAAGGCCACAATCGCACGCGTCTATCAAGACGGTATTTTGACTAACAGGGTCACATTTTTACCCCAACTATTTATTTTCTATCATTGATTTCCTTGCATTAATTCTTTGTTCATATTTAATTTACAAAGAACTTCAACACATCATTTCAGCATCATGGTCATCTTCGTCCAAAAACGATGAACATTTGCATTACGTCCAAAAACGACGTCATCTTCATCCAAAAACAACGAACATCTGCATTACGTTCAAAAACGACGTCATCTTCGTTCAAAAACGATGAACATCTGCATTACGTCCAAAACGACATCATCTTCGTCCAAAACCGACGAACATCTGCATTACATCCAAAAATGACGTCATCTTCGTCCAAAAATGACGAACATCTGCATTACGTCCAAAAACGACGTCATCTTCGTCAAAAAATGAATAACATATGCATTACGTCCAAAAACGGCGTCATCTTCGTCCAAAAACGATGAACATCTGCATTACGTCCAAAAACGACGTCATCTTCGTCTAAAAACGATGAACATCTGCATTACGTCCAAAAACGATGTCATCTTCATCCAAAAACACTGAACATCTGCATTACGTCCAAAAATGACGTCATCTTCGTCCAAAAACGACGAACATCTGCATTACGTCCAAAAACGATGTCATCTTCGTCCAAAAATGACGAATATCTACGATACGTCCGAAAACGACGTCATCTGCATTACGTCCAAAACGATGTCATCTTCGTACAAAAACGATGTCATCTGCATTACGTCCGAAAATGATGAATATTTGCATTACGTTCGAAAATGACGAATATATGCATTACGTCCAGAAATGATGTTATTTCATTACGTCAATGCAACGGCTTCGACACATGATGTCTACACAAGATGATATTCCTACTCACAGGATCACATTTCTTATATTCATGTTTTATCATCTTAACAATTATGCACTAACTTTTCTTAAGTTTTAGCCTACGGGTTCCTCAATTTACATGAGCAATTGCAGCACGTCTGTGCAAGGACAACATCTCGGCATTCAGCAAGTCTGTACGAGGATGACATCTCGGTATTTGTAGCGTCCAACATATCCCACAGGGACGACATCTCTACCCGCAGAATTACAATTCTTATATATACATGCTCTATCATTTTTGTCTCAACAGTTATGCACTAACTTTTTTCTTAAGCTTTAGCCTGCAGGAACCCTAATTTACAGGAGCAGGCACATCATGGAACTATCTCTTATGGCGAACCCAGGCAATTTGTACCTCGAACGTCGATCCGCTCTCCTTCAGCATCCCGCAATACCAATGGCCCCAGTGTCATCATAATTCGACACTGAAACAAAAATTTTGAATCGACGTCAGCCCGTCCTTAAATTTGGCATCACAACAACCCAGTGTCATCATAATTCGACACTGGGACAAATTTTGAATCTGCGTCAGCACCATCTTTGATTTCTAGCATCACATCGACCCAGTTTCATCATAATTCGACACTGGGACAAATTTTGAATCTGCATCCGCATTGTCCTTATATTTTTCTAATATCACAACAACCCAGTGTCATCATAATTCGACACTGCGATAAAATTTTAAATCTGCATCCGCTCAGTCCTTGATTTTCAAGCATCACAGTTGACCCAGTGTCATCATAATTCGATACTGGGACAAATTTTAAATCTGCATCAGCTTTGCGCTTAAGTTTCTAGCATCAGAGATCTTCTTTTACCCATGCATTTTCTAATCTTTGACAATCAAGAAAAAATTGGCTACAAGTCAACTTCTTTGTCCGAAAATTCTTTCATCGTCTTTAGTCAAAGAGGGACAAGCTGTTGACACCCAATTTTGTTCCATCTTTACCGACTTTTATTCAGATCGTCCTTTTATCTTTAATTAATTTTACTATGCTTCTCAGTCTTAAAAATTCTCAAAAAATAAGCAATTTTAATATTTACTAATTACCGCATAATTTTAAAATATCGAATATTATATTTTATAATATTAGTAAAATAATTTTAATATCTCAGCATTGACTTTGGTGATTGATTTTCTCTTGATATTTTCACCAATTACCAAATTAATCATTTTCATATGAATATTATATTTTACTTAAATTAAATACATATATTAAATCTTTTTGTATCGTATTTTATATGTATGTGCACTTTTTTTTTTAAAACGAAGAAGCATATTTTAATTAATTAAGAGATTTGGATTAATTACCTACTAATACCATATTGGGCTATTTTAATCCTTAATATTTTAGAACTCATTCATCAGCCCACAATTCAAAAACGAAAACTAGTCCATCGACTTCATCCCCCACCAACGTCTCAATCCCATCTGCGCACACCCCACGCCCTGCACATCCCCTAAAATCATGTAGTTGTCGATGCAGATCGCTGTTCTTGCAATCTTGGTGATTCGTTGCTCTGTTTAATGCCACTCTCGCCGTGTTTTAATGCCCGATCTCGCCATTTACACTCGCTTCGAATGTCTTACTACCACATTCAGCTGCTGGTTTGAAATGTTATACTCCGAAAGGAGGTTACTACATTCATTCGGTTGCTACACTTCATCATTAAAAACATATACTACACCCGATTAGTTCGCTGCATCTGGAGTTGAAACTGATGTTATATCTTGCGTTGTTGTTGGTTTCTTGGCTAAAAAACTGCTGCCGGTTGCTGCTGGTTTTCTTGGCTGAAAAGTATTATCTCTTAAGCAAATTTGAGGTCGAAATGACTGCGATATTTTGGGCAATATTAAGGCCTTTTGCTGCTGCATTTTCAGCCTATTCTTTGCTCTTATTTCTTGTTTATCGGTGATTTTTGATTTTTGTATCTCACGAGTTTGAAAATTCGTGACGCTCAAATTCCGTGAGTTTTGATGTGTCACGATCATTATTTCTGCTTTGATTCTTTGTCGCTTTAGTTTTGACGATTCTGCCCTTTTGTTTATTTATTATGTTGATTTTGAACAATTTGCTACACTTGGTAAAATCCCACTGATTTGAACAAGATACTACACTTGGGCCGATGAGAATAATTAATTTGAGGCCATGACTCTTCCGAAAAGGTTGTCCCTCGGTTTGCTTTTCTTCGGAAAAAAGGGCAATGATGACAGTTATGGATTTTTCACATATATACTGGATACCAACATGTTTGGGGGGCGACTAGATTGACTGACAAGTCACTAGGACACACCCATGACTTGTTTGAGATGTCCCTTTACAAAATATATATCTGAGCCTTCCGTAATTAAAACTCCTATTGTTTTATTACGGATCCGAAGGTTTTACTCGTATTTATTCATTTTTCTAACTCTTTTACTAAGTGATTTTTGCAGGTACCCGGAGGCGCATCCTAAAGTTAAAGCCTGCGCATAAAAGGAAAAATAAAAGCGAAATACTGCTAAGTTCTCTTCACTCCCTCTTTATATGATTTTTATTTTCTTGTTAAATGCATATCTTATTTAAATATTTACATACCTAGTTTAAGTATCTCTTAGTTTAATAATTATAGAACACCTTTAGAATTGTGAATACATGTTAGCACAATAATATCAACCTAAGTTTGACCGGACAACCGCAAGTTAGCGGATCCTGTAGGATGTCTGACACTTTCCCTTTAGGATAATAAAGAACTCTTACCCGGAATCTCATTAAATTTCGCAGATCATTAATTGGAGTTATTTTTAGCAGATTTTGTTAAGTAGATGTCCTAATTCATCTTTAAAATAATTAGGTGGCGACTCCTTAAAATAAATTTAGGAATCAACCATACGTAGTACACCGTCTTCGACTCCGGTTAAAAATGGGATATTACAGATCATATGTAGTATAGTAATCATTTGCAACATGACTAAAAAATATGTGATGTTCATATATAGTTATGTCACCAATCCCAAGTTGTTACATATAGTTATGATCATCATAACTTTTTCTTCAATACATTATTAACATTACTCATTAATTATTATTATTTTGGATTATTATAGTGTTGTTTCACTAATTTCACGGTGATAACATATTATTTAGTTACAAATATATGTTTTATAATATCAAATTAGTTCACTTCTTATTAAAAATATCTTTTTTGTTGCAAAAGATGAAATAATATGATCGTTCGCTATTAATCTAAACATTACATGTTGATCGCATAATTATTTCACCTATTGCAATAAAGATAAGAACATTTCACATTGATCACATATTTATGTCATCAATTTCAATATAGATTATATGTAGTCTAGTAACCATTTGCATCATGGCTAAAGAAATATATGATTTTCACATATAATTATATCACCAATTTCAAGTTGTTACATATATCTATGATCATCGTAACCTTTTCTTCAATACATTATTAACATTACTCATTAATTATCATTATTTTAGATTATTATAGTATTTTCCCCTAATTTTATGGTGACACCATGTTGTTTAGTTACAAATATAAGTTTTATAATTTAAAATTAGTTCACTTCTTATTATAAATATTTTTTTGTTTCAAAACCAAGTATTACAAGACATTTATGAAGGTATAATCAGTAATGAATGTACTTCTGTTGTTGGTCTATGCATAATCGTTGTCTCGTCTATAATAAAAGTTCTAAACCTAAAATGTTCATCTTCAACCTCAAACTCAAACTCAAATCTAAAATGTTCATCATGTACTTCAAGCTTAAATATGAAATTTTACGCAAAATCACCTTAAATCTTCTCCAAACTCTCTTAAATTTGAGATTTAGACTCTCCACCAATAAAACTCAATAACATCCACTTGAAATTAATCACTCATTCATAAAATTCATTTTTCAAGTTTAAAGCTCAAGCTTTAATTATGGCTATACTCAAACTTAAATTCGAAATTTAATTCAAAATCACCTTAAATCTCTCGAAATTCTCTAAAATTTTGAGATTTAAACTCATCAAAAGATCCCTAACAAAATTCAACAACACTCACTTAAAATGAATTACTCTTTCAAAAATTCATTTTTCAAGCTTTAAGCTCAAAGTCCAACAATGGCTGCCAATGAAGCATATTTCAGATGTAACAATAAAAACGTGAGAATGAATTGAGAGAGAGGAATATAATTTTATATTTCTTTTTTATAAGTACAAGATATATTTTTAGATTTTTATTTTGGTTTATCTTATTATTTCTTACTTTTGATCAAAATGTATTTATAAAAATTTGGGGTTGAATTGAAAGCTTGAAATAGTTATAATTTTATTTTATTTAAATCATTAGACTAAATTGTATATTTTTAAAATTTGAGAACTTATTTTAACACCCCAATAACTTGTCTTCACTTAATTAACATTAATCCTAAAAAAGACCATGTCACCTAATAATTAAAATTTAAGGTCCAAATTTTTAATAAAAATTGACAATGTGCCCTGCCATTAAACTTTCCGGTGATACTTAGTAGTAGTAATCAATACTACTCCACAATGCCGCCTTAACGGGAAAGCTTTTAGGCTGTCATTGTTCCTACTTAACGAATGATTGCTAGCCTACCGTCACGGTCGTTTTTGAATATGTGCGAGATGTGCTAGCCTTCGAAAAACGAAAAAGTTTAGGAGCTTTTTTTTTTTTTTTTTATTAAATAGTATTAGTTAAAATTTACTGTAAAAACTCATAATTCGTAGGTTAAGACCTAATTAAGGATTCACTTTTACGAATTAAAACAGGACTCCCAAAATATTTGAGACGACCCTGCCTACGGCCAAAAAAATTACATAAGGAATAGGAAACTTCATAGATGCTGCTACTAGGTTTTCTTTTTATTTAGAGAAAAAAATACGTAGTATTAGCGGTAAAAAAATATAAATTGATGTATTAGCGGTGCGGATATAGCTATAGATATCTGATGAACCCGGTATTTATAAATTGATGTATAGAAATTTATTAACATTATAATAAATAATAGATATAAATTTATAATTTTAAAAATATAATAGGTTTATGATCAAATTTTTAAAAATTTAAGCCAACTTAAATTTTAAATCCAATCTCTCCCATCTTTCAAGCTCACGTGGCATAAAGCAGATGACACTTGTCAAGAGAATGAAGAACAAAAAAAATTAAAAGAATTATAATTTATACTTACAATATTTTTTTAATTAATAGACATAATTTTTTTTTTATCTTTTTATTTTACTTTTTCCATTTTCTTTTCTTTCCTTGTCTTCATTAATGTGTTCCCCTCCAACTCCTCCGCCACTCCCATAACCTCCATCTCCGTGGTCACATCTCCATCAGACCTCCACCATTTCCTTCACCACTAAAACCCCTTTTATCTTTCTGATATTTCTTTTTAATTATTTGAATATTTCATTTTCGGTGGATTAGCTATTGGGGAAGAAAAAGTGGAAGAATAGGGTAACACATCAGTCAAAATTATTTTTCTCAATTAAAATTGTTTTTGAATAACTTAGCTTGTTATCAACATCAAAAGATTTGATGCAGCGGATTGGGCTGCTCCTTCCTCAAGGTTTGGGCTGCTCCTTCCTCGAGGTTCGAATCCTGGTATAAAAATAATCTTGATAGGGAGCACTTTCTATCGAATGGGGCTATACGCGGTGCGAATCCAAATATAGTCGGACTTAGTACGAATATCAGGCATCGAGGGATGCTACATCCTCTAAGGATGTGATGCAGACCACATGTCGACTTATCACATATCATCGATATTCCATTCTCGATAATCATTAGTCGAGGTCATTTTAAGAGTTATGTTATAATATTAATACCTCACACTATTAATAACAACGTAATCTCTAGGAATGCATATTATAGAATATTAAAAATAATTAACTAATAATCAATAATTGCAAATGTCAAAATATTAATTTTGCATTAATAATACGAATGTGTATAAAGTACATTTGTCCTAATAAAAGTTCTCTCTAGGACATATATATACTTTCAATCTCCCACTTAGTCTAGAACCAATCTCCAATATATCTAATGCCCATATTCTTAAAATGATCATTATGCTTGACTAAGTTTAATGGTTTAGTAAATGAGTCAACTAGATTATCGTCTATGGGAACATAGTCTAATCTAATATCTTCAGTCTCCACCATCTTCTTGAGTATGTGGTACTTTCTTGGTACATGTTTGTTTCTGTTTGTTGATCTTGGTTTCTTAGCCTGTGCAATCGCACCAGTGTTGTCACAATAAATAGTTATTGGACAACTGGCACTCGGAACTACCCTTAGTTCCTTCAGGAACTCAGAAATCACGACAACTTCCGATCCAGCAATGTACTTAACTTCTGTTGTCGAATTAGCAGTTGTAGCTTGTTTGGAACTTTTCCAGCTCACTGCTCCACCATTGAAAATGAACGTGTACCCAGACTGAGATTTGAAGTCATCAAGATTCGTTTGGAAGCTAGCATCAGTGTACCCAGTATCAGCTAGATCTTCTTCCCCATCATAGACTAAGAAGTAATCTTTAGTTCGTCTAAGATTCTTAAGAATACTCTTGACTGCTTTTCAGTGTTCTTCTCCAGGATTCTGCTGAAATTTGCAAGTCATACTAAGCTCAAAGGCCACATCTAGCCTAGTATAGGTCATGACATACATGATCGATCCTATAACCGAAGCATATGGGATCCTCTTCATGCACTCAAGTTCTATAGCATTAGAAGGATTTTCCTTCTTAGATAACTTGATGTCTTGACCCATAGGTAGACCGTCTTTCTTGGAATTTTGCATAGACAAGTGTCTAAGCACTTTGTCTATGTAGACTGACTGTGACAGCCCCAACAATCTATTAGGTCTATCTCTATAGATCTTAATTCCCAAAATGTAGCAGGCTTCACCTAAATACTTCATCATGAATGTCACGACCCGACCCCGGGCCCGCGACTGGTGCCCTACCTGGGCACCCTTACAGGTACACATCAGAGATAATCAGCGGAACATACATAACTCAACAAGAAATAAATAACAGGTTAGCCGATAAGGCTACCTCCCTGAATATATATAAATATACATAAATCCAAAAGCAGTTACCTCTTCTTCTTTTTTTACAAACCGACCCACAAGATATGACTACAGACCTCTAAGAGTTTTGACATAACAACTGTGATGGGACATGGCCCCACCATACCCCTAAATGTACATAAATCTACAACTTCAGGGAACTGTACCAAAAGACAAAGCCTCCGGAGAAATGGAGCTTTCCAAGAACTGAACAGTGATCCTAAGAGTGAGGATCAGCAAGCTATGTACCTCAACCTGTGTTATGAACGCAGCCCCCCTAAGGAGGTCAGTACAAAATATGTACCAAGTATGTAAAACTAAAAGTATTGTAATTTAAATCATAAAGTCTAGATATATAAAGCTGGAGACAAGTATGATAATCAAATTAACAGTACAACCGTGTCTTGCCGAAACGAAAGTAATGAAAGTCAGTTTTTACCTTTTTAAAGACTATTTCAACACATGAACAATAGTCACACCAAGGCTAGAGACACAAGCCCTCAAAATCATCACACAGTCCAGTAAGGGTCTCCAGCCCGCAAAACATCAAAGCGTGCCCGTGGAATCCTCCATCACTGCCGACAGTCGTAAGTGTAAAATATATCCATGTAACACGCCCTGGAATCCTACCTCACTGTCGGCGTGCACATATGCAATATATATATATCTCATGCCCGTGGAATCCCTCATCTCGGGTACATGACTTCATGGAGAGCTAATCCATGGGGTAATAATAATATATAACATGCCCGTGGAATCCTTCATCTCGGGTACATGTCTTCATGGGAAGCTAGTCCATGGAGTAATAGTATATAACATGGTCGCATGCCCCGGAATCTTTCATCGTATAAGCATGTCCATGGCGTAATCATAGTATATAACATGCCCGTGGAATCCCTTATCTCGGGTACATGTCTTCATGGAGAGCTAGTCCATGAGGTAATAATAATATATAACATGCTCGGGAATCCCTCATCTCGGGTACATGTCTTCATGGGGAGCTAGTCCATGGAGTAATAGTATATAACATGGTCGCATGCCCCGGAATCCTTCATCGTATAAGCATGTCCATGGCGTAATCATAGTATATAACATGCCCGTGGAATCCTTCATCTCGGGTACATGTCTTCATGGAGAGCTAGTCCATGGAGTAATAATAGCATCCGAAAATTTAACCCGCATCATGGTCGCATGCCCCGAAATCTCTCATCATATAAGCATGTCCGTAGATCAATCATAATGGAAGCATACCCATGGAATCCTCCATCACTGTCGGTACGTCCAAGTAAATTCACAACAAGACAGCCGACCCTCCAACTGAGAGTCACGGCAGCGTAAAAATATAATACTTGCACTCAAAGGCTATCACAAGCAAGCATAGGCAAGTTCATAAAATTTTTAGACTTTCATTATCATACAAGAATGAATTTCATTTTATAAACTCAAGGCACTTTCGTATCACATAAAAATCCGGAAATTTAACCCAAAGTACTACGTACTTCCATTCTTTTCAAAAGACTCATTTTTATATAAAACCCCAAGATACTAACACCCGTAGTATCAAGGCTTGTCTACATTTCAAACAAGTCACTACACTTTTAGAAATACATTTTTAGGCTTCTAAATCAAGTGACCCTTCTTTATTTCAAGTCATTTATCTTTTTTTACATTACTAGAGAAAACCATTCCTTTAACCTTCCATAAAGTTGTTATAACCAACTTCCCATAAATCCGTTATACTAACTTTATGCTTTAAAAACTAAGACATCTTTAACCTTTCATAAAGCCGTTATAACTAACTTCCCATAAAGCCGTTATAACTCTTTATGTCTTAGACAAATTCATTTTTTTTATAACCAAGGGACTTATACTTTCAAATCAAGTTACATAACTTTCAAAATACTTCAAGTTTCTTAACTTAGAATATCAAGTTTCTTAACTTAGAAATCAAGTCTCTTATCTTTAGAATATCAAGGAATCAATACTTTCCAAATCAAGTATTCTATACTTTTCAAGTCAAGAAATCCTTCCACGTAACATCAAGTCACATATCTTTTTCGAAAACAAGGCAAGGATACCAAAATGAAACCAAATTCATTTTTAACCATGTACGCCCATCGTCACGACCGACCCGGCCGGAATCGTGCCTCAAGGCACTCGTCAGTATACATCGTAGAATAGCGGAACATACATAACACATAACCTGTATAAAGTAAACATCACTGGCAAGCCGACAAGGCCGCCTTCCATAAAATAAACTTAGTCAAAAGTGAAACAGTACAACTTATTCTTACAGCCCAAACCACAAATGTGACTATAGACATCTAGGAATAACAAATGTGGCGGGACAGGGCCCCGCCATACCCCCTGAATGTACAAAAGTATATAACCTCAGGGAACCATACCAAAAGACAAAGCCTCCGGAGAAATGGAGTTTTCCCAGAACTGAACAGTGATCCTAAGAGTGCGGATCAGCAAGCTACGAATCTCAACCTGCGGCATGACGCGGCCTCGGGCGAGGTCAAGATAACAGTACAAGTATGTGAAACTGAAAATACTGTAATGAAATCATAATAGTCTATATAAAGCAGGAGACAGGTATGATAGCCAAACTACAGTACACAACATATATGCAGTCATGTCAAGTTAGGGACTCACGCCCTCTAAGTCATCACTCAAATATAACCATGGGTCTCATGCCCACAATATCAATCGTGCCCGTGGAATTCCTTCCTCACTGCCGACAGTCTATAATATAACAACATCAATGAGTACATATGAACGCCAGGTCCCACTTGTGTCCTAAGAACCGTACGGGGCAAGTACGGCGCATAGCTACGATCCACCTCGTCGCCCTTAATCGGCGGGCAAGTACAAAAGCCAGCTACCAGATCCTACCGTACCAACAATACTAAATACCTGTATCACGAAGCTGACCGGGGCAAGTACGATAGCCTCTACCAGATCCACCCTGCGTCACGTCGCTGACCGGGGCAAGTACGTAGGCTAACCACCAGATCCGCCCTGCATCACAAGACTTCGTCCTAACACTGACCGGGGCAAGTACGAAAGCCAACTACCAGATCCACCCTGTATCACGTCTCTGACCGGGGCAAGTACGAGGGCTAGCTACCAGATCCACCCTGCATCAGTAGACCTCATGGAGAGCTAGTCCATGGAATAACACTATCAACAGGGAACGAACCCTCATCATGGCCGCATACCCGTGGAATCCTCCATCATTGACGGTACGTCCAAGTAAACTCATAACGTCTTTAGACTTCTCATTTCTTTCACCTATCTTTACATTTTCAAGGAAAACCAACTCTTTAACCTTCCATATAGTTATTATAACCAACTCCCCATAAAGCCGTTATACTAATTTTATGCTTTAAAACTTTAGACATTCTTATCCTTTCATAAGGCCGTTATAACTAACTTTCCATAAAGCCGTTATAACTACTTATATTTCAAACGATTTCGTTCTTTTATTAACCAAGAGACTTATACTTCAAAACAAATTTACACAATTTTCAAAATTACTTCAAGCCTCTTATCTTTAGAAAACAAGTTTCTTACTTCAAAAATTAAGCCTCTTATTCTTAGAATAATTCAATACTCAATACTTTCACACCAAGTACTCTATACTTCTTCATGTCAAGAAGTCATTGTCTACCTTATTTAGGATAAACCATTCCTCAAGAACAAGTGGGTCAACTTCTTAACCCAACCAACTTAGACATTTTCTTAAAACAAGTCAAGTATAACAAAAGGATTTACTTCATTTAAAACACGTACGTCTACCGTACTATATAGTTATAACTACTCATGCTCAAGAGATAAGAAAGTTTCCACATACCTCTTCGGCTCAATCCACTTGCCAAGTCCAAAATACCGCACGTAGTATGTCAACCTATAATGACCATAATACGCTTATTAACCTCTAGTTTCAACATAGAATTTTCCAAGTTCAAGTCACTAATTTCTATGGAAAATTGGGCAGCATTTCCTTTGTTTCTACATACTTTGCCACCTTTTTCAAGGCCGAATTCAACATCCAAACGCCACATTTAAGGCCCAACAATCCAAATATTTCAAAGGGGATTACACACCCAAACTAATTCTGCCCCACAAGGTAAAACAACTAACTTAACAAGTCTAAGGTAGTTTTTAGGCTACAACATGCTCACAATATCTTCTTAACCAATTCTTTCATATCCAACCCATATTTCTTACATGCAATGAATCTAGGAGCATTATTTACTACTATAAGTTCCTTCTTCTACACATGCAACATCAATAACTAGCTACAAGAGAAGAATTGTTACCTTAAAGCTTTAGCCAAAATTATTCCAACAACTTTGCTAGCCTCCTTTTCAAGAACACCACCACAATAACTACTACAAGCTAGCCACAAGCTTCCTTCTTGTCCTTAACTTTTCAGATTTTCCTTAGGCTTTGAATTCCTCTTGGAATTTTAGAGAGAAGTGAGAGCTTTAACTTAGAGAGAGAGAGGGATTTGAAAGATGACCAAGTCTTCAAGACTTGGTCAATATAAAAGACATGCAAAATCAGATGGGGACACTGGTCACCCTCCCATAGCCTTTTTAAAAGAAGAAATCTGATTTTCCTCAGTTTTTCCGCCAAAGATTTCCGCCTCGGCCAGCTGCCTCAGCGCCGCGCACTAAACTTCATGACTTTAAACTTTCCGGCCGAGGCCTGCTTCCCGGCCATGCGCTGCAACTTCAGCGACCCCTCGGAATATCCGGCGCCGCGGCCCTGTCGCTTCTGTCCGAAACGCATTTATGTCTGTCTGCGCACTGAACTTGTAACTCCCATAACTTCCTACTCCGATGTCCTATCGACGAACGGTTGGTTGCGTTGGAAACTAGACTCAACGAACTACGCACTAGGCCTTTGAAACACCTGGAAACTCTCAATGTAACGGGTCATAACCCGCCTCAAAGTTGACTAAAACCCGTCCGAAGCAATCCGTCAACGTAGCTTTCGAAAATTTTAAATCTTACCCCTTTCGTACGCTCCTATACGCATGACCTGAACTACGGGGTATAACATTCTCCCCCCCTTAGAAACATTCGTCCCCGAATGTTCTTTTGGAGCCAATCTACTATTCCTCGGTACCTCCCCGTACCTCACGCTTAATGGGACCTTATAATGCCACTTATGACCCTAAGATATCGCACACACCTATCCATTCATCGTAAGTCAAACAGAAAACGAACCCAAAACATGAACCATTACCACTTACTCCCTTTCACGGCCTAACAGAATTGCCCGTTCGTATTTACCAACTTATTCTATCACATGTACATTGTCTCAATATCCTCTGTTCATGACACTAAATCTTACAACAATACCATCACTTACTCCACCCGGATCTCATCTGTACTATCATCTTAAGCATACCACGTAGCTTAATTTACAAACATAGTCTACCATTAGGTCTCTTAATTAAACTTCTTAAGGGTCCATCACCTTCTCAGACAACTCATCATCTCCTAATTATCTCAAATTAGTACGTAAAACCTTGATGAGAGTTCATTAAACCGTTCCATACCTTCCCGGTATCTAATTAGTCCTTACCAATCCTTGGTATTCTGATATCATTCTAGGCAACACGCGTCTGACCCTCATACATAATTTCGTATAGTTGCATGTCACAATACCCACTATACTACCATCATTACTAACCTGGATACGCAATCCGCATAGTTCTTCCCGGTCATCGCTACCTTCTCAGTGGCAATCAATATAACTCGTTAGGAGACGACCAACCACACAATCTATCGCACGATCTTGAGAGAGAAGAATGGAAACCAATCCTAAATGTCCTGCGACCTCACGATTATAGATGTGGTGCACAACACACCGATAATCAAGACTCTACTGAACCGATGCGTAGACACTTTCCGAGGACTAACCGCTCGATACCACTTTTGTCACGACCCTGGGGCAAGAATCGGTGCCCTACCGGCACGCATCAGTATACATCAAAGAATAGCAATGAACATACATAACACATAACTGTATAAAGTAAACATCACCGCAAGCCGAGGCGCGCTTCCATAAAATAAACTTAGTCAAAAGTGAAACAGTACAACTTATTCTTATAGCCCAAACCACAAATGTGACTACAGACATCTAGGAATAACAACTGTGGCGGGACAGGGCCCCGCCATACCCCCTGAATGTACAAAAGTCTATAACCTCGTGGAACTGCACTAAAAGACAAAGCCTCCGGAGAAATGGAGCTTTCCCAGAACTGAACAGTGATCCTAAGAGTGCGGATCAGCAAGCTACGAATCTCAACCTACGGCATGAACGCAGCCGAAGGAGGTCGATAACAGTACCAAGTATGTGAAATCAAAAATCAGAATGAAATCATAATAGTCTATATAAAGCAGGAGACAGGTATGATAGCCAAACTACAGTACACAACATATATGCAGTCATGTCAAGTTAGGGACTCACGCCCTCTAAGTCATCACTCAAATATAACCATGGGTCTCATGCCCACAATATCAATCGTTCTCGTGGAATTCCTTCCTCACTGCCGGCAGTCTATAATATAACAACATCAAGGAGTACATATGAACGCCAGGTCCCACTTGTGTCCTAAGAACCGTACGGGGCAAGTACGAAGGCATAGCTACCAGATCCACCCTGCGTCCTTAACTGACCGGGGCAAGTACGAAAGCCAGCTACCAGATCCTACCGTACCAACAATACTAAATACATGTATCACGAAGCTGACCGGGGCAAGTACGATAGCCTCTACCAGATCCACCCTGCCTCACGTCGCTGACCGGGGCAAGTACGTAGGCTAACCACCAGATCCGCCCTGCATCACAAGACTTCGTCCTAACACTGACCGGGGCAAGTACGAAAGCCAACTACCAGATCCACCCTGCATCACGTCTCTGACCGGGGCAAGTACGAGGGCTAGATACCAGATCCACCCTGCATCAGTAGACCTCATGGAGAGCTAGTCCATGGAATAACACTATCAACAGGGAACGAACCCTCATCATGGCCGCATACCCGTGGAATCCTCCATCACTGACGGTACGTCCAAGTAAACTCATAACGTCTTTAGTCTTCTCATTTCTTTCACCTATCTTTACCTTTTCAAGGAAAACCAACTCTTTAACCTTCCATAAAGTTATTATAACCAACTCACCATAAAGTCGTTATACTAATTTTATGCTTTAAAACTTTAGACATTCTTATCCTTTCATAAGGCCGTTATAACTAACTTGAAATAAAGCCGTTATAACTCTTTATATTTCAAACGATTTCGTTCTTTTATTAACCAAGAGACTTATACTTCAAAAAAAATTTACACAATTTTCAAAATTACTTCAAGCCTCTTATCTTTAGAAAACAAGTTTCTTACTTCAAAAATTAAGCCTCTTATTCTTAGAATAATTCAATACTCAATACTTTCACACCAAGTACTCTATACTTCTTCATGTCAAGAAATCCTTGTCTACCTTATTTAGGATAAACCATTCCTCAAGAACAAGTGGGTCAACTTCTTAACCCAATCAACTTAGACATTTTCTTAAAACAAGTCAAGTATAACAAAAGGATTTACTTCATTTAAAACACGTACGTCTACCGTACTATATAGTTATAACTACTCATGCTCAAGAGATAACAAAGTTTCCACATACCTCTTCGGCTCAATCCACTTGCCAAGTCCAAAATACCGCACGTAGTGTCAACCTATAATGACCATAATATGCTTATTAACCTCTAGTTTCAACATAGAATTTTTCAAGTTCAAGTCACTAATTTCTATGGAAAATTGGGCAGCATTTCCTTTGTTTCTACATACTTTGCCACCTTTTTCAAGGCCGAATTCAACATCCAAACGCCACATTTAAGGCCCAACAATCCAAATATTTCAAAGGGGATTACACACCCAAACTAATTCTGCCCCACAAGGTAAAACAACTAACTTAACAAGTCTAAGGTAGTTTTTAGGCTACAACATGCTCACAATATCTTCTTAACCAATTCTTTCATATCCAACCCATATTTCTTACATGCAATGAATCTAGGAGAATTATTTACTACTACAAGTTCCTTCTTCTTCACATGCAACATCAATAACTAGCTACAAGAGAAGAATTGTTACCTTAAAGCTTTAGCCAAAATTATTCCAACAACTTTGCTAGCCTTCTTTCCAAGAACACCACCACAATAACTCCTACAAGCTAGCCACAAGCTTCCTTCTTGTCCTTACCTTTTCAGATTTTCCTTAGGCTTTGAATTCCTCTTGGAATTTTAGAGAGAAGCGAGAGCTTTAGCTTAGAGAGAGAGAGGGATTTGAAAGATGACCAAGTCTTCAAGACTTGGTCAATATAAAAGACATGCAAAATCGGATGGGGGGGGGGGACACTTGTCACCCTCCCATAGCCTTTTTAAAAGAAGAAATCTGATTTTCCTCAGTTTTTTCGCCAGCATTCCCGCCTCGGCGCCGCGGCCCTGCTGGCGCCTGGCTGAAACTTGCGGACTTTCGAACTTTCCGCGTCCTCGCTTCGGCGCGGCCTGCAACTTCAACGACCCCTCGAATATCCGCGCTGCCTCGCATCCGGCGCCGGCCGCTGCTTCGTCCGAAACGCATTCATGTCCGTCTGCGCACTAAACTTGTAACTCCCATAACTTCCTATTCCGATGTCCTATCGACGAACGGTTGGTTGCGTTGGAATCTAGACTCAACGAACTACGCACTAGGCCTTTGAAACACCTGGAAACTCTCAATGTAACGGATCATAACCCGCCTCAAAGTTTACTAAAACCCGTCCGAAGCAATCCGTCAACCTAACTTTCGAAAATTTTAAATCTTACCCCTTTCGTACGCTCCTATACGCATGACCTGAACTACGGGGTGTAACATTCTCCCCCCTTAGAAACATTCGTCCCCGAATGTTCTTTTGGAGCCAATCTACTATTCCTCGGTACCTCCCCGTACCTCACGCTTAATGGGACCTTATAATGCCACTTATGACCCTAAGATATCGCACACACCTATCCATTCATCGTAAGTCAAACAGAAAACGAACCCAAAACATGAACCATTACCACTTACTCCCTTTCACCGCCTAACAGAATTGCCCTTTCGTATTTACCAACTTATTCTATCACATGTACATTGTCTCAATATCTGATCGGTGTATTTTATATACACTTTTTGAGTCATTTTTAGTTAGTATTTTACTCATTTTATTTATGTTTAGTATAGTATTAGGGTCGTTTTCATTTCTTTTGTGTCACAGCGGTCAAAAATGGAGAAATGACGAAAAGAAGAGAAAATGAGCTTAATTGAGATTGAATTGCACACAAAAAGGGCCAAGAAATAAAGTCTAAGAAGTTCCGGGAATTATAGAGGAGTTCAGACGAAGTCCGGACGAAAAAGAACGACGAAATCGCGAAAACGTCACCGGAGCCGGGCGCTGGCAAGATGCGCGCCATAGTGCTGAAAGTCCCGAGTTGCTGAATTTGTAGCCACGCGCCAGTCATGCGGCGACGCGGAATTATGAAGTCTTGGGAATTTGACATGTTTTCAGAATCCTAAAGTGATTATTTTTTCTACCTAAAGGGATAACTTTTCCTACCTAAAGGGATAACTTTTCCTACCTTAAAACCCTTACCTAAAAGGATTCTAATAACTTTTCCTTTCCTACAAATCCCTAACCCTTCACCAAAAGGATTCTTTGGCTATAAATACTATACATCATTAGAAGAATTATTCATTCTCCATTCTACCATTCACCATTCTACATCCATCCTTCCACCAATCCATCTTGTAAATATTCCACAACACAACCCTTGGATGCTTGGCTTGGAGACTCGTTCTTAGTAATTTTCTTTTCTTTTCTTTTACTTTATTTCAGTTTTTAAGAAGAACATGGGATTAGTTCTTGTCATATTTATGGCTAGGAACTAATTCTCTTATAGGGCTTTCTATGTTGAATTGCTTGAAACTTATGCTATAATTTAATGCATGCTTATGGTTATTTTTCTTATTGAGAGATCTATCCAATAATTGAGCTGAATTCTTGGTAATTAATTGACAACTAATTATCACTATATGATTTCTAATCAGATTCTGAAAAGGGGGGATTGTGAATATGCTGTAAGTTGGGTAGACAGGCTTGAATTGGGGATGAAAATACCTCAATTAGTTTTGTAGCGTTGATGAGAGGCTTAACAACCCTAATTTTGCGCATTGTGCGTGACGGTCAACTAGGTTTTTGTTCTTAATCCTCCTATAGAGTTACCCTTATCAAAGTTAGGTAAGGAACGACATCGGGTTGAGTGTTTATATAACCCTAACGGGAGTATAAAACGATTTCGTAAACCTGCTTTCTCCAAAAGAAGAATACCATAAGCAATGCATTAATGAGTAGCATAAGCGGATAGTGAGGATACATAGAAGTCCTATTCTCATTACAACTGAAGTAAACCTTTATATTTAAATAGCTTTTATAATTCGTAGTTATAAACAACCAAATCAATTATCAATTCGCCAAATAGATACTAGAAAATAGATAGTTGGTACTTGAACCCTAATCCCAGAGGACGATATTCGGTCTTATCTAAGACTATACTACTTGATACGATAACGTGCACTTGCGTTTAAAAGTGTGTGCATATTACGCGCATCAAGTTTTTGCGCCGTTAGGATTAGGCAATAGTTCAATATCAAATTATCTATTTTTAATTTCTAATTTGGTTTTAAATTTTATTTTTATTTTTAGTTTTTAAAAATTCGAGGTGCCGTGATCTTTGTTGGCTTTGATTCGCTCAGAACACTTTAGATATGGATTTTCTTGTCCATATGATAGAGAGCCAACCATAGAGGAACAGAGGAGGAATTACGAGAAACTATACTCGATCTCACGAGGTTCCAAGCTCGATTCATGGACGAAATAAGGTCGGGCATAAAGAAGTTGAAAACGCAAATAGCGAACTTCGCAATCATATTCAACAACGAACAACAAATTGAGGAGCCCGAACCAAATCCAACTATTGAGGAATCTGGCAAGACAGTTGGTGTAGAGAAGGAGAAGAGTGCAGAGATCCAATTATTCACCTTCTTGGATTCCTTGGAAAATCTTTTTCTTGTACCTATTGCAGAAGAAACACCACCAGCTGTCAAAGTTGACTCCCAAACAGGAAGTCAATACCATCAAGGGCACCCCCTAGAGTTGAAAGATGTAGGGAATCTCACTGATCCCTACATTAGAGAGAACCTAAAAGACAAGCATGTCTTGTATACTTGGGGGATAATCGTATATTTGAGGCCCTTGTTTGAAGCAATTGTTGTAGTTGAAGTGAGACCTGCAACAATAACTCTGCGGATTGCAAGCAGTTCGCAGAAGGATCCAATGGGCACTCGGAAAGGTTAATTGCGTCCGGCTAAAAGACGTTAAAGACAGCGCTTGTTGGGAGGCAACCCAATATTTTTAATTATGTTATTTTAATTTCTGTCTTTATTTTATTTTATTTTATTTTGTCTTGAACAGTCTCACGGTCTTGGGTTCTTGTTTTGTGTTGTTGGATGACAGGTGGACTGAAAGCTGAAACCGAGGAAAAAGGAGCAACAAACGCTGAAAAAAAAAAGGAAAAGCAGTCGTCAGCGCCGCGGCGCCAGAATCAGGGCCGCGGCGCCGGAACTCCAGAGGGCCACAGTACTAGCAGCGCCGAATCTCGTGGGCATGCGAACTTCGAGAGCCATATTTCCGCAAATTCGCAATTTTCATCCTAGACCTCAGTTATGACATTGTGTTGTGTCGAGCAGTTGTCATTTTTCTTTTATTTTCTTTGAGTCTTGCACACATTGGGGACAATGTGTGATTTAAGTTTGGGGGTGTTTTATTTGTGTCTTGTTATGTTTCAATTAAGTCTTTTTTTTTATTGTTTTGTGTTTATTTTTGAGTCACAAATTTTTTTTCTTTTTTTTTTGTTTCATAATTGACTGTCAAAGATCATGTATGCTGTAGTTGCTAGAAACACCTAGTGAAGGAAGGTGGAATAATGTAATGGAATTAGAAGCAACTATCTAAACACCTGGGTTAGATATGCCAAAAACTCACAAAAATCTGTCTATTTGGAGTTTCGTGCTTAAAATTGTGCATGCTAAATTATGAAAACCTATGTGTTATGATTGCTTGCTATTTGAGGCGAAATAGTTAGGATATGCATGTTAGGGAGATGACTCAGACATTTATTTGATAGCCAATTTTTACCACTCTTTTCTACCCCGAACTTTAAAAGTATCCCTAGTCAGCCCCATTGAGCCCAAAAATTGAAACTTCTTCTTTGACACCCTATATTCCCACAGATTGTGTCATAAGTAAAAATGTGAAGTAGTGGAATCAATTGTGTTAAATAGACAAAAATTAAAAGAGAATGAGTTTACCTTTCCCGGGCAGCGAACTGAGGCGTGTTTCGAGTCGTCGATTCCGCTCGAAGGTGTTTTGTCTTTGTTATGCGATACAATGGAAGTTTAAAGATTTTGTGGGATTTTCTAATTCGGACTGAGAGTGAAAAAGAGAGTATTCTCTCTAAATTCTTCAAACGCGAACCCTGATTTTGGAACTCGAATTGAGAGTAAAAAGGTAAACTTTTCTTTGGGTTTTGTTCTTGATTTCTTGAAAACAGAAAAATCCTCTTACTGATTTTCGAAAAAGGAGAACCTGGGTTTGTCATTGTCCTTTTTGGGACTCAAGATTTTGATCCCCTCTTCAAGCAAACCAAAGGGTTGTCTTTATAGCTCGATTTTTTGGAACCTCCCCCACCCTTCAAGAATTTGAATTAAAGGGGGATTTGACCAGTATAGTACAGTTGGGATTCAAACGTCTACAAAAGTGATGGGTGAGGTGAAGGGTCTCAGCAGATTTTAGGGGATGTGCAGGGCGTGGGGTGTGCGCAGATGGGATAAAGACGTTGGTGGGGGATGAAGTCGATGGACTGGTTTTCGTTTTTGAATTGTGGGCTGATGAATGAGTTCTAAAATATTAAGGATTAAAATAGCCCAATATGGTATTAGTAGGTAATTAATCCAAATCTCTTAATTAATTAAAATATGCTTCTTCATTTAAAAAAAAAGTGCACATACATATAAAATACGGTACAAAAAGATTTAATATATGTATTTGATTTAAGTAAAATATAATATTCATATGGAAATGATTAATTTGGTAATTGGTGAAAATATCAAGAGAAAATCAATCACCAAAGTCAATGTTGAGATATTAAAATTATTTTGCTTATATTATAAAATATAATATCCGATATTTCAAAATTATGCGGTAATTAGGGAAAAAAGATTAAAATTGCTTATTTTTTGAGAATTTTTAAGACTGAAAAGCATAGTAAAATTAATTAAAGATAAAAGGACGATCTGAATAAAAGTCGGTAAAGATGAGATAAAATTGGGTGTCAACAGCTTGTCCCTCTTTGACTGAAGACGATGAAAGAGTTTTCGGACAAAGACGTTGACTTTTAGCCAATTTTGTCTTGATTGTCAAAGATTAGGAAATGCATGGGTAAAAGAAGATCTCTGATGTTACACCCCGTAATTTCAGGGCATATAAGTAAGAACGTAAGTAAGTAAATAAGATTTGAATGTTGGAAGGAAAGTATATTTACATTTTCTATATGGAATAATTTTGGATGCAATAAATGTGACGACGAAAATTAATATTAGTGGTTGAATTCTTTCCAAATGAAGTTATGGACTTAGGATTGTATTATTAAATCTTGGCATTAAGAATGTGGGGCCATCGAAAATTTCACAATTTTGGGGGGTGTCCATCGAAAATAGTAAGATTTTGGCTAAGTGTTGGATTAATATTTTGTGAAGAGAATATAGTCTGGAAGATATTTTATAAAGTGAAGACAAGTGGTCCACATGGGTCCCCATCCTGTGTTTGTGCACATGTTATATATTCAAGTCTTGCAAAACTTAGGCTCATAATATCTTCTTCATCCAAACCTCTCTTATCTCTTCCTTCTCCCTTTAGTTCTAGAAAATCCTTGGCCAAGCGAAATCAAAGACAACTTATTTTTCAAGAGACGACATTTTAGGCAACACCTTGTTCACAGAATTTTGAAGTTTGAAGTAGTATGTCATTATATTTCCAAGGAAATTTAAGTAACTACCCACATACTTCAGATTATTCTTTGATTTAGACAAGACAATCTTATTCTTTCCTTTACAAAATATATTTTCTCATTTTTATCAAAGAAACTAGAGTAACAATTTTAAGAGATTTTTTATACCAATACCTGCATATGAAGACTTACTAAAGTAAAGAATTTCATCCAATTTTAAGATCCTCGTGTTGAGCTTCTGGAAAGTGGCTACGACATAATCCAAATTTTACACGAATCTTACCGAATTAGAGATTCCTTTTGGTAAGTGCTACCTCTAAATGGGTAATTGTGCCTTTAAAATCATGATTCTCACGAGTTAAAAATTTGACTTTTGAGTCACGTTGCTCAGATTCAATGATTAAAGCTTTACAAAGATTTTGTACTTTCTTAATCATGTCATCTTGAGAGTGAACTTGATCCAATCATGGAGTCTCACTAGTTGAACTAAAATCAATAAAGTGATTTACATCTGAATAGTTAAAATATTCATACCTTAGAGATGTTCCCAAAGATGTTGTCGCTGATGTTGCCACAAATGTTGTGACAATATTTTCGATGATATCTTTGTTGTCGGACATAGATTGTTCGAAAACTGCAATTTACATCAATATAGTTAAAATATTCATACCTGTCAGATATTACTGCAGATAGTGTCACTGATGTTGCCATAGATGTTGAGACAATATTATCGATGACATCTTCGTTATCAGACAAAATATGTTTGAAAACAGCATCCAACATTTCTTGTGATTTTGGTTCTGGATCTCCTTCTTTATCATCACTAAGAAAAACTCACCGACTCTTACCAAATTTCTAAGAGTGTTTATATATTTATTAGCATAATGACCCCAACCTGAGCATGCATG
This sequence comes from Przewalskia tangutica, assembly GCA_029844215.1. NCBI lineage: Eukaryota > Viridiplantae > Streptophyta > Magnoliopsida > Solanales > Solanaceae > Przewalskia > Przewalskia tangutica. The sequence continues at coordinate 117,357,203 of CM056718.1, forward strand.
TCCGGACTCAAGTTGTTTGAGATCAAATTTGGTATGATCCGAATTGAATTTCCTTAGTTACTTTTTTGTGTATTTGAAGAAAATCTAGTGGACTAATGATTAAAGGTTTGACTTTGGTACTCTTTGGATTTAGACTTAATCCTATCATTGTTGATCTTTCTCACCATCGAAGTGAATTTTCGAGAGAGCAAGACAACATTAGCACCATCACAAACTTCTTCAATCGCACAAATCTTTATATTAGACTTCTCAGGAAGTGAACATATAGTCTTTTCCACAAGTTGGGTGTTGGTTAAAGGAGCACCAAACACTTGACATTTATTAGAAGGTATGTTGGGTAGAATGTTGTCCAATATTTGTCCTAACATATTCACATACATGAAATATGTTGCCAAAAATCTTACGACATTAATTCCAACATTATCAATCTGAAAATATCTGTCAACTTTTCAAAATATGATTTTACGTCTTCCGTTTCTTCCATCCTCAAATGTTCATATCGACTCCTGAGCATGCGAAGCTTCGTACGTTGAATACTCGAGCTACCTTTACATAGCATTTGTAAGGTCTCCTAGTATCCTTAGCCGTAAACAATTTATATGAGTTTGACCATATAAAAATCAACTCATCCAAAGATTGCATTTAAGGCTTTTTTGTTGTAGCTCGCATTATTGGTTCTTCCGCCGTCCATTTGGATTTACGTGTAACAAGAATGTCATATTCCTCATCCGGCGGCTACATTGGTACACCATACCCATGGACTATAGATATCCATGCCCTAACATCAATTAATTTGATATGAGAACATAGGTGTATTTTCCAATAGGCATAATTTGAACCAACGGAAAGTCTACCAATATTTTGAATTTGCCAGATACATAACTTAGAATAACAGGATCAAGCACTTATTGTGTCAAGTGTTGACTCTGATACCACTTGTTGGAGTCCGAGGCTACGGATCAGAAAGTAAAAGCAAAATTAAATTCAAAATTAAATTCAAAATTAAATGCTGAAACAGTTTCTAATGTTGCCTACAATATTGTGACAACATTTGTGGCAACATTTTGATAAAAACAGAATAAACCTTAAGAGTATAAATGCAGCGAAAAAGTAAAAGACACCAGGTTTATATTTTCAAGGGTATATATTAATATAGCCCTTGATGGTCAATGACCGAAGTAATGTATATTATATATACAATTACAAATGAATTTCTTTTTACAAATTGAGCAATACAAACGAAAAAGAAATTACAAAAAATGAAGTCGCAGATGACTTCAACCTAAAGTTAAAAAGATCTAAAAAGACAAATACAAATATTCATTACAATTGCTTTTACATTAAGCTTAATCTAGAATAGAGATATCAATTGTAATGTGGGATAGATGTTGTTATACTACTTTAGGCTAAGGTGTTGATCCAGATTTCTGAAGCAAAATCCCGAGAGCTCTCTTGGTATTTTTACATTTTGATTCTGGATAACAATACTCTGAATTTCCTCCTCTATTTATAGTGTGAAACTTCCTTGAAACTTTCGCTGGTTGGTTGTGGAAGTTGAGAGAAAGAAGGTTGCAGCTTGGACCGATTCTTCCTCCTTGAATTTCTCAACAACTTTGAATTGGTCTTCAAGTTGCTTCGATTCCAAGCTTGACTCCTTCAATTCCCACGTTTTAAACACAGCTCCATATTCAGCTTGCCTAGGACATTTTTAACTCACAATAACAAACACTGTTTTGACCGAAAGAATAGGCAAAATCGTTTCCAAAGATGTTGGATGAGATGTTGCGGCAATATCAGAGACAATATCTGCAGGACACTGCGGATGTTGCGCAACACTGCGGGCAACATCTGCAGAACACTGTAAGATGTTGTCCAGACATAAAACCTGGTGTTGCCACAACACTCACACAACATCAACAATCTCTCCCTTTTTGCCTTTCTTCACAAAATTTCTACAAACCTAAAAATTCCTAGGATACGACTGATTGTAAATGTTTCCCTTAACATTCCAAACTCAACAATATTGTAGCCATGCTCCCCCTCAATCTGCAGTTATAAGTTTCAAGTATTGTATTATAATTTAGGTTAGTAAGAACATATGTTTGTCAGTCACAACATCCGTACAACATTGTTGTAAGTACCAAAAGACTAACATCCATACATCATCCACAAATAAAATATATACAGATATTTACAGACCAAAAATAGAACTGTCTCATTGTCCACACATATCAATATCCATCAGGGTGAAGTAAGACAAAATCAGTTTAGAAGAAATGTTGGTCAAAGTGTTGTATAACATTTGTCCCAACATATCTCCATACATGTATGTAGATATGTTGTTACAAATGTTACAACATTAACAATACCCACTATAGTCCCACAAAGTGTTGTATGGGGAGGGTATAATGTACACATACCTTACCCTACCTTGAAAGATAGAAATGGTTAAATGAGTTCCGCGGGTAAGCAATTCGGTGCAAGCTGTCACGACCCGAACCCGGGCCCGTGACTGGTGCCTTACCCGGGCACCTAAGTAGACATACATCAGAGTAACCAGCGGAATATAAAAATAAGACATGAAACAATTATGAAATGAGAAACAGTTTATCCAAGAAAAGATTGTCTTTCGGCATGTATATATACATCAAGAGTGAACAGTTACATCCCAACTTTACAACAGGACTACAGATGTTACACCCCGTAAATTCAAGAAGATAAGATAAGAACATACCAAGGAATATAAGATTTGAAAGTGGAAAGATAAGTGGACAAACATGTGTTGGACGGATTTTGAGTCTACCTTGGAGTGTTGTACCCCAGTTGTTAAGAATTTCAAGGTGTTTAAAAAAAAAGCCTAGTGTGTAGTCCGTTAAATCTAGTTCCCAACGCAACAAACCGTTCGTCGATAGGACATCGGAGTCAAAAGTTATGGAAGTTTCAAGTTTGGTGCGCAGTCAGGCAAAACAGTGGTTTCGGTCAGGTACAGTACGCGGAATCGCGTGGCCGCGCGCCGTTGTACCGGGGTTCGCTGAGGTTGCAGCCGCGCCCGAATGCGTGGGCGCGCCGAATGCGGTAATTATTCTCTAAAGTGGCCGCGCCAAGGCGGATTTTTCTCGCAGAAAGTGGCGAAAATCGGGATATTTTGTTAAAAGCCTATGGGAGGGTGACAAGTGTCCCTCCCATCCTTTTGACCAGGAAAGGGGCCTATTTTAGGGCCAAGTCTTGAAAGACTTGGCCATTTCATTTTGGAAACCCTCCCAAGAACTCCTCTCCCTTCTCTCTAGGTTTTGAAGGAAACCTAGCCTAAAGGGAAAATTGTTGGAGCGGCGGCAAGAAGGAAAAGTGTGGGTGAACTTGTGGGAAGCGCTGGTGGGCGTAGTTGACGGGAAAGAAGTAGAAGAAAAGGGCTTTTGTGGGCTATTCCGAAAGGTAAAAGTTTCCCATTCTCTTGGATATGAGTCAATACTTGTTATAGTAGTTTAGAAATGAGCCTGAGGCTGTTATATTTAAGTTTGAATAGATTTGGATCTTGTTGTCTTGTTGAAAACCGAAATGGGCATGTTAGCCTTAAGATTGTAACTTCAATTTGGTTACTAATTTAGACGTCACTTGTTGTAGAGGGGGGATTGTAGTTGTTGAAGATGTCTAGGGCTAGATATCATGTTAGACCTAAAAACTTGGATTGGAAAAGAGTTGAAAGGGGTTTAGGATTGGTTGTATTGTTGGCCAAGAATGGCATGGAAATTATTGGGTTATTTTGTGTTATTGTGGGGCGGAATTTTACACGTATTGTTAGGCGTGTAATCCCCTTGTATTTGCTGAATTAATTGAGCCTTAAATGTGGCGTTGGTTATTGAATTCGGCCTTGAAAAAGGTGGCATAGTAAGTAGAAACAAAGGAAGTCGCCCAAATTTCCGTAGAATGTAGGTCCTTGCACTTAGTTTATTCTACGCTCAAGCTAGAGTTTGATAGACGCTTTATGACCCTTATAGGATTGAAGTACTACGAGTAGCATATTCTACTTAAGGGATAGTCTCGTGGAGCATTTTGCTAACCGCCGATAATCGCCGCGAGGTATGTGATTCTTCCTATCCTCTTCAAAGATGATTATTTGTGAAATATATAGTGCAAAGATGCACGTGTGTTAAAGGAATTTGATTTCCTTGTTGTGCCTTGACTTGATATGAAGTGTAAAGGTCTTGATTGTTTGAAAAAGTAGGAAAATCTTATTCGTTAGTAATGGGTACTTGGTTAAAGAATAAGCCCTCTTGGTCTCATAAGGGCTTATAGTTGTAATTGGTTGGTTTGAAACATAAAGTGTTATAACGGCTTTATGGGAAGTTTGTTATAACCACTTTATGTAGGTAAAAGAATGGTTTGTTGATTTCAAAAGATAAGAGACTTGACTTATAATTGACCTAAATGGTGTTGAAAAGTGTGAAACATCATTCGTGAGAAATGAGTACTTGGTTTTTAAAAGAATAATGTTACATAAATTTCGGAAATGGGAATAAGAATCGAACAAGCCAATGCAGCGTTAATAAAGGAAAAAGTAATGACAATTAATTATATTAAAACCAGTAGAAACCTCCATCCAGATAAGCTAAGATAAGACAAAATTGTATTACATTTCCTAGATCATGGCTGCTCTAATAAGAATTATTGTAATCAAGTTTTGATCTTCTTAAAGATTCCAAAGTAAGGAACTCGATTTCTAAAAGAAAAGAGACTTAAGAATTTGAAGTGTTTTGGTTTAAAAGAAAGGCATGGTTTTGTCTTGACTTGTTTTAAAACATAAAGTGTTATAATAGCTTTATGGGAAGTTAGTTATAACGACTTTATGGAAAATAAAGAAATGGATTCATTATTGGATTTAGAATGGTAACTTGATTTTTGGGAAAAGAGAAGTAACTTGTTTTCAAATATTGAACTCTTTGTGATGGAAAAACATAAGTGGCTTGGTTATAAAAGGTAGGAGTACCTTGACCTTAAAGGGGTTAGATACTTGGGTTTTAAATGATATACTTGACGTTGTGTTAAGAAGTGTTTAAAGTACCTTGAGTTGTGTGTAACTTGCCTATGCTTGGTTGAGATAGCCTTGTTGTGCAAGGGTTTGATTTGTGCTATCGAGTCTCTCGATGGAGGGCCGACTATTTGTTATTTGTTTGGACATACTGACACGTTGGGTAGCCCACGGGTATGCTTCCACAGTGAGTATTCTCTTGTTATTTGTTTGGACATACTGACACGTTGGGTAGCCCACGGGTATGCTTTCACAGTGAGTATTCTCTTGTTATTCGTTTGGACATACTGACACGTTGGGTAGCCCACGGGTATGCTTCCACAGTGAGTATTATCTTGTTAGTTGTTTGGACATACCGACACGTTGGGTGGCCCACGGGTATGCTTCCACAGGGATTGTGTCACGACCCGACCCCGGGCCCGCGACCAGTGCCCTACCTGGGCACCCTTACAGGTATACATCAGAGATAATCAGCATAACATACATGAAACTTTAAAAATACACAACAGAAGTAAAATAACAGGTTAGCCGATAGGACTACCTTCCTGGACATAAATATATACAACCGAAGCAGTTGCCTCCTTTCCTTTACAAACTGACCCATAATATGTGACTACAGACCTCTAAGAGTTTTAACAACACAACAGTGGCGGGACAGGGCCTCGCCATACCCCTGAATACACATGAATCTACAACCTCAGGGGAAACCGTACCAAGAGATAAGCCTCCGGAGCAAATGGAGCTTTTTCCCAAAACCAAACCGAGATCCTAAGAGCAAGGATCACCAACCTGGGTACCTAAACTCGGCATGAACGCAGCCTCGGGGGTCGCATAACAAAAATTTAATATGGAATGTAAATAACGCATGATGCGTACCATAATCAGCATAAAAGAATGACAGAGACAAATATAAAAATACATACCAGATACTGCCGTGTCATTGTCACTTATGAACTTAATTTCTCATCATTATCTATTCCCATTTTCAATAAAGGTTATAGCCACATTCTTACGCACATGATTAGGAAAAGTCATTAAGTTCATTACTATATAACTTACTTATCTTCCATAAGTATAAAACGACCCTTTAAGGAGGGGCGCCTATACTACCCGGCCCAGTCTGGGACGCGATCAAGTCGCACAAATATCAAAGCGTGCCCGTGGAATCCCCCATCACTGCCGACAGCTATAAGTGTAAATTATAATCATGTGACACGCCCGTGGCACCCCACCTCACCGCTGCGCATACATACACAACACATATATATATATATATATATTTATATATATATATATATATATCTCCTGCCCGTGGAATCCCACATCACTGCCGATAACTATAAGTGTAAAAATATAACCATGTGACGCGCTCTGGCATCCCACCTCACCGCTACAGACATACACAACATATATATATATATATATATATAACGCGCCGCATGCCCCTAATCCCACATCGTATAAGCATGGCCATAACGTGCCTCGGCATCCTCATCGCAGCGCAGTCTTCACGGAGCTAGCCCATGGAGTAATAATATAACATGCCCCTAATCCTCATCGCTGGTACATGTCTTCGTGGGAGCTAGCCCATGGAGTAAAATATAACATGGTCGCATGCCCCGGAATCCCACATCGTATAAGCATGGCCATGGAGTAATAAAACACGCGGGCATCTAACCCGCATCCTGGCTGCATGCCTCGGCATCCCTCATCGTATAAGCATGGCCAAGATCAATTACAATGGAAGCGTACCCGTGGAATCCCCCGTCACTGCCGGTACGTCTAATAAAATGTCCGGGCATCTAACCCGCATCCTGGTCACATGCCCCGGAATCCCACATCGTATAAGCATGTCCAAGGATCAATCATGATGGGAGCATACCCGTGGAATCCCACATCACTGTCGGTACGTCCAAGTAAACTTGCAACAAAACAGTCGGCCCTCCAACTGAGAGACACGGCAACGTAGACATATAATACTTGCACTCAAAGCTATCACAAGCAAACCTAGGCAAGTTCATTAAACCTTTAGACTTCCATTTTTATAAACTCATGGCACTTTCGTTTTTACACATCAAAATCCGGGAATTTAACCCTAAGATACTAACACCCATAGTTTCCAGGCTTGTGTACATTTCACAAAAGTCACGATATTTTAGAAATACATTTCTCGGCTTCTAGATCAAGTGACCCTTAATTTAAAGCTTTAAGCAAGTGATACCTTTAAATCAAATTGTCCTTCCTTAATACAAGTTATTCCTTTGATTACTTATTAGAGAAAACCATTCTCTTATCCTTCCATAAAGCCATTATAACCAACTTCCCATAAAGCCGTTATAACCCTTTATGGTTTTAGACAAACTCATTCCTTTTGTAACCAAGAGACTTATACTTTTTAAAACCAAGTATTATATACTTTCAAATCAATCTTAACTTTTAAAAATACAATTAGTCTCTTAGCCTTTAGAAATCAAGTGACTCCTTTTATTACAAAACCTTAGGCAATTGATGCCTTAAAATCAAGTTGCCTTTTCACTAAAAACAAGTCATTTATCTTTCCATAAAGCAAATATAACCAACTCCCCATAAAGTCGTTATATTCACCTTATACCTTAGCCAAAAACAATTTCCTATCCAAGGGACTTATACGTTTAAAACGGAACAAGTATCACATACTTCAAAACTCTTCAAGTCCCTTAACTTTTATAAAACATTAGACATCCTTAATACTCTCAAAGAAGTGAGTTAATCTCCTAACTCACCCGACTTGGCTATTCATAAAACTAGTAAAGGATATCAAGGTGTCAGACGCTCACCGTACTACACACGTGCAACTAGTCATGCTCAAAAGATAGGAAATGTTCTACATAGAGTAAATCACACAACTACCTCTTAACTTCTAAGAGTAGAAGGAAACATGAAATGATACCACAAGTATATTTCATACATAGAATCATGCCAAAGGAAGGAAGAGGTTCACATACCTCGCGACGATTATCGACAAGTAGCAAAATGCTCCAAAGTACTTCAACCTTGGTAGCTAATCCATCCTTCAAGTAGGATACGCTATACTAAGTACTTCAACCTATAATGGTCACAAATACGTCCATTAACCTCTTACTTCAAACGTAGAATATTCTAAGTGCTAAGTCACTAAATTCTACGGAAAATCGGACAACACCTCCTTTGTTTTTACTTACTTTGCCACCTCTTTCGAGGCCGAATACAATAACCAAACACGCCACATTTAAGGCCCAATCAAGGCAATCAACAATAGGGGATTACACGCCTACTAGACGTGTAAAATTCCGCCCCACAAACGATATCAAATTAATACAACTTACTAGGCCAATTCGGCTAACTTGAAGTACTACAACATCAATTCTTATCCAATTTCCATTTCAATCCAAGTTATTAGCCTAACATAATATCAAGTCGCCAACGATTATAACTACTATAATCTCCAAGTAATTAACATGCGACGATTCTAATAAACGACCAAATTGTAATCCAACTTGACATGGCTTACATTACATTTCGGATTTTCAAGGCTACAATTAATCCATAATCCTTATAAACTTCAACACATATACTTCATGCTAGCAACAAGTAAAGCTAACAACAATATAAATAATCTTGTAACACTTTCAAAGAACAAGATTATACCTCAACGAAACTTAATCCAATCTTCAAATCCGAAGTCGCTCCTTAGCAACTTAGAGCCTCTTCAAGACACTTCAATCCGCTAGTTGAGACCCTTAGTACAACACCAACAATTTTCCTTCAAACTTCCAAACAAAACCTAGAAAGACAACTAGGTTTTCGCTTTGCGACTAACCCGAAAACTATCTTTTTCCGAGATTTTTCTATTGAGATATGCTTAAAATATCCTCAAGAACCTTGGTTTAAAGTGTGGAGTTGAATGGACAAGGAACAAATTTTTTTCCTTTTGAAAAGGAGAGAACCCGAGAGCTATCCTTGAGCTCTTCAAATTTTCATGAAAATTTTCTAAGTGTTGGACACACTCTTGCTACTAGTAGTGTTATATAGCACATTGGAGGGTCAAGATATGAACAATTGGGTGGCTTGGATGAGGTCTTAGCAAATATCAAGCCTTTGTGGGTCCATTGACTTGGTCAAGAAACTCAAGCTCACTAATTGGAAGACTTAGTCATCCTAAGGCTATGGTCAATGACCATTTTGGCCATGACATTTTCGTCCAAGGCATCAATAGGGGGGGGGGGGTGACAAGTGTCGCCCTCTCATTCGTCACAATAATACGCTTTCCGAAAATTTCATAATTCCGATAAATTTTTACTAGTCTCAAATTTTAACACTTATGAGTTCTTAAGAACGTTCTTAAAACATGTCCTGTAAATACGGGGTGTAACAGATTGTTATCTTGTTATCTCCTTTGGGCATACCGACACGTTGGATGGTCCACGGGTATGGGCCCACTAAGACGGTTCCAGCGCCATGCTTATACCGAGGTGAGATCGGCACGCGCCATTGCGGGTTAAATTCCCGGGTTGTATTTGAGTGATGATTTCACGGGCATGAGTCCCTAACTTGACATGACTTCTTATATGTTGTGTACTGTAGTTTGGTTATCATACATGTCTCATGCTTTATATAGACTATTATGATTTCATTTACGATTTTTCGCCACATACTGTAGTCATGTCGACCTCCTTCGGGCCGATTCATGTCGCAGTTGAGGTACATAGCTTGCGATCCGCACTCTTAGGATCGCTGTTCGGTTCTCGAAAGCTCCATATCTCCTAAGCTTGTCCGTGGTACGGTTCCTCAAGTTGTAGACTTTTGTATATTCGAGGCATGGCGAGCCCGTCCCGTCATTATGGTTTTAAAATTCTTAGAGTCCAGAGTTGTCGCAGGCGAGTTTGTAAGGGATGTAATCGCTCAAGTTTTCATTTATGTACAAAAAGGTAACCGTTTAGCCTGCTTTTCTTATTTCACTGCTTTTCTTTCTTGAGTTTTTATTTCATTGGTTTTTCTCTGATGTTGTACCACTAGGGTGCCCGGGGTAAGGCACCAGTCACGGGCCCGAGGTCGGGTCGTGACAAAAGTGGTATCAGAGCAGTTAATCCTCGGAAAGTGTCTACAGACCGTATCTAGTAGAGTCTTGATTATCGGTGTGTTGTGCACCACACCTATAATCAGGAGGCTATAGGATATTTAGGATTGGTTTCCATTCTTCTCATTCTGAGATCGTGCCTTAGAGATGTGTTATAAGTTGGACTCCCTCTGACGTATTCTTTGTATACCAGTGATGCCTCCACGCAGAGCCCAGGCAAGCAAAAGCAGCGAGAGGAGTCACGAGTAGAAGCGGCGGTCTCTACCGAGACCACGGCACTGAGCCTCAGCCTCCCACACCGCGCAGGAGATGGGTTACGCGAGATGGCCGATTATTGGCGTGATCGTAGCTAGCACGGCGATAGGCCGGATGCAGCAGCCTGTACCAGTAGCACCCATAGTTCACCCGAGGTCGAGTAGTTTGAGACTACAGATTTTCTCGAGTCGCACTTCACCCGAGTTCTACGGTCGAGGCTCGAGGATGATCCGCAGAGTTTATCCGACGCCATTCTGGATCGTGAGAGTGATCGTGGCTTCGAGACCGAGTCGGTGGTCTTAGGTTCGCATCGGCCGCGTGATACTGCAATGATCGTTTGATTCGCGGAGCTATCCCGGGAGCATGCACTCCACTGGTTGGGCGAAGTTCTCGAGGCTTTCTTGGCCATTTCTTGCCTCCGGATGAGGAGGGCACGCCGACAGATTTTTGACTTTGAGACAAAGAGGCGCATACCGGGAGTACAATGTGTAGTTTGACTCGTTGCCCGATGTCCCCGCTTTGGGCGATACATGGAGGATAGAGTGCACCGTTATGTCACAGACTCGATGACTACTTAGCAGAGTTGCACGGAGTAGCTCTTCACCGGCATGGATATTGCCCGCACGCAGCTTACGACTGGGTGCGGCGAGCGTAGAGGTCGGCGGATTAACCAAGATCGGGAGAAGAGGCCAGACAGCGAGGTCCTCTGGTGACCTTCGAGGCGGCCTCGCAGCAGACTAGTTATGCGCCTCCGCCAAGACGAGTGCTCCGCCACGCCTTCGTATGCTCGAGATTCCGGGCGGTCGTGGCTCCAAGGTTTCGTGTTTTGGGGAGCGAGACGTTAGTCGATGGGACCACCCCTACCTCGCTGGCGTTGTGGTAGGCTCCATGATGGGAGTGTCGTGGCCGAATGGGAGTTTGTTTTGCATGCGGCGCAGGCCATTTTGCGAGATTGTCCAACCGCAGTAGAGCGGATGTAGAGACTCACCTTCAGATCGATGGTCGATTCATCTCCTCCTTTGTGCGCCGAGGAAGGAGCATGAGTAGAACGACAAAAAGGGGAAGTGAAGTAATAGTTACAGGTATATTCTTAACCCTCTAGAGACTAGTATGCATTGATGTATGATGATGTGTTAAGTGTTATGTTCGGATAACTTTGTGTTAAAAATGTGATTTAGAAGCCTGATTAGTGAAAAGGGTAAGTCTGGGGATGGGAAAATTTTGAACCTTAGAATTTATGACAATTGAAACCTAGATGTGAGGCCGTCTTGGGTAAAAGATTTTACAGTGATCTTTGTCGGAGTACATAGTATACGGGGAGTATATTCGGGTGATAAGTCCATGAGTGGCATAACTGATTCTTTTGTAAGTGCAGTGGTGAAGACTATACCGGCGTCTGCGTTTTGGAGACTTAGAAGGAACATTCGGGACGAATGTTTCTAAGGGGGGAAGAATGTTACACCCCGTAAATTCAAGAAGATAAGATAAGAACATACCAAGGAATATAAGATTTGAAAGTGGAAAGATAAGTGGACAAACATGTGTTGGACGGATTTTGAGTCTACCTTGGAGTGTTGTACCCCAGTTGTTAAGAATTTCAAGGTGTTTAAAAAAAAGCCTAGTGTGTAGTCCGTTAAATCTAGTTCCCAACGCAACAAACCGTTCGTCGATAGGACATCGGAGTCAAAAGTTATGGAAGTTTCAAGTTTGGTGCGCAGTCAGGCAAAGCAGTGGTTTCGGTTCAGGTGCAGTACGCGGCCGCTGAATGCGTGGCGCGCGGATGTACTGGGGTTCGCTGAGGTTGCAGTCGCGCGCCGAATGCGAGGCGCGCGCCGAATGCGGTAATTATTCTTCGAAGTGGGCCTTGCACGGCCGCGGATTTTTCTCACAGAAAGTGGCGAAAATCAGGGGATATTTTGTTAAAAGCCTATGGGAGGGTGACAAGTGTCCCTCCCATCCTTTTGACCAGGAAAGGTGTTAAACCCCGTAGTTCTGACCCTACGTATGAGAGCGTACGAAAGCACGTAAGACTTAAAATTTTCAAAGGATAGGTTGACGGATTATTCCGGACGGGTTTTCGTCAACTTTGAGGCGGGTTATGACCCGATACATTGAGAGTTCCTAAGTGTTTCAAAGGCCTAGGACGTATTTCGTGGAGTCTAGATTCCAACGCAACCAACCGTTCGTCGATAGGACGTCGGGGTAGGAAGTTATGAGAGTTACAAGTTCAGTGCGCAGTCGGACAGAAATATGTTTCGGACAAAGGCGACAGGGCCGCGGCGCCGGATGCAGGGCCGCGACGCCGAAAGTACTGAGGGGTCGCTGAAGTTTCAGAGCCGCGGCGCCGGGAAGCAGGGCCGCGGCGCCGGAAGATCTGAGGGTCCGCAGGAGTTGCGGCGCCGCGGCGCCGGGAAGCAGGGCCGCGGCGGGATTTTTGGGCGGAAAAACTTAGAAAAAGTCAGATTTTCTTTTAAAAGACCTTGGGAGGGTGACAAGTGTCCCCCCCCCCCCCCCATCTGATTTTCTTGCATGCAATATATTGACCAAGTCTTGAAGACTTGGTCATCTTCCAATTTCTCTCCCTCTCTCTAAAAATCAGCTCCTCCTTCTCTCTACATTTCCAAAGGAAATCCAAGCCTAAGGAAAAATCTGAAAAGTTAAGAACAAAAAAGGAAGCTTGTGGCTAGCTTGTTGTGGTGTTCTTGGCAAGGAAGCTAGCAAAATATTTGGAATAAGTTTGGCTAAAACTCTAAGGTAATGATTCTTCCTTTAGATTTAGTTTATATTGTTGCATGTTAAGAAGAAAGTACTTGTGGTAGTAAATGATGCTCTTAGAGTCATTGCATGCTAGAAATGTGGTTTGGATATGAAAAATGGGTTAGGAAGAGATTATGAGCATGTTGTAGCCTAAAAACTACTTTAGAATTGTTAAGTGTATTATTATAACTTATGGGGCAGAATTTTACACACCCAAGATTAGGTATGTAATCCCCTTTGTGTTGGTTTGGATGTTGGGCCTTAATGAGGCGTTTGAGTGTTGAAAATCGGCCTTTGAAAAAGGTGGCAAAGTGAGTAGAAACAAAGGAAATGCTGCCCAATTTTCCTTAGGAATTGATAACTTGAATTGTGAATTTCTACATTGAAATTAGAGGTTAATAAACACACTATGGTTATTATAGGTTGACATATTACTTGCGGTAGTTGGACTTAGCAAGTGGATTGACCGAAGAGGTATGTAGAGCTTTCCTATCTCTTGAGCATGAATAGTTGTACCTATGTAGTATGGTATACGTACAAGATTTGATATCTTTCACTCGTTCTAAAGTGTATGATACTGGTTTCATTTTAAAAGTATAAGTCCCTTGGATTTAGGGAAAATGTATTTGACAAAGGAATAACGCTAATATAATGACTTTATGGGAAGTTGGTTATATTAGTTTTTGAAAGATTCACAAAGAATGGTTTACTCTAATTAAAACAAGTACGGGTAAAGGATTTGAAACTATGGAAGGTGGATTGATTTTAGGCATTGGTTGCCTAAGGTTTTAAAGGAAATGAAGTCACTTGATTTAGAAGCCTATTATATTTCTAAAAGGAAATGTGACTTGTTTTGAAAAGAACTTGTAACTTGATACTATGGTGATTAGTAACTTGGAATCTTGGTATAAAAAGAGTTTTTCTTAAAAAGTTAGAAGTACATGGTACTTGGGTTGAATTCCCGGATTTTCTATTAAAAGACATGTAGTGCCTTAGGATACTAAAATGAGAGGATATATTAATAATGTTAATAAGAAGTTAGGCGATTTCTTAACTTGCTTATGTTATGATAGGCCGGTAGTGCTTATGTTGTGATATGATAGTCAGTAGTGATTATGTATGATATGATAGGCCGGTAGTGCTTATGTTTTGTATGATAGCCGGATGAGCTATGTTATATATTTGTATTATTACGGGGTAAACCCCGGGTTATTATCTATGCCATGGATTTGCTACCCATGATGCGAGTGCGGCGCTTGCACTCATGCGGATCCGACCACGTGATCCACGCGGTAAAATAGTCCCACGCGAGTACGGCGATGGTACTCACGCGGTCCACGTGATCCATGCGGGTGAAATAGTCCCACGCGGGTGAAATAGTCCCACGACGGCGGATGACCTCAATGCGCGGTCCACAGACCCATGCGGGTGAAATAGTCCTGCGAGTAGGATTGCTTAATGATACTACGCGCGAGGTACTCGCTTTGATCGTGAGCCTCCTATTTTTATGCTATAAGATTTATACTTGTTACTCTCATTGTTAGTAAGGCACAATGCATGGAAATTGATTTTATCTATGACTCCAGCTTATTTTTGACTTATGATATTACTACAGTATTTTCCAGTTTTACATACTTGGTACGTTGTGTCTCGACCCTTCCTGGCCGCGTCATGCCGCAGGTGGTAAGCGATTGTGGATCCTCGTTCTTAGGATCACTATTCCTGTCGAAGCTCCATTCTCCTAAGCTTGTTTATTGGTACGGATATTCCCTGATGCTATAGGTATTTTGTACATTCAGGGGTATGGAAGGGCCCTGTCCCGCCACAGTTGTTATCTGTAGAGGTCTGTGGTCACATATATGTTTTGGGCTATAAGAACCAGTTGTATTACTATACTTTTGGTTAAGTATGTTTTATGGAAGGCAGCCTTATCGGCTGGCCAGTGATGTTTACCTTTTTTTATAAGTTATGTGTTATGTATGTTCCGCTGCTATTCTCTGACATATACCTGACAGGGTACCCCGGTAGGGTACCAGTCGCGGCCCCGGGGTTGGGTCGTGACAAAAGTGGTACCTCGGAAAGTGTCCACAGACCGAGTCTAGTAGAGTCTTGATTATCGGTGTGTCGTGCACCACATCTATAATCAGGAGGCTGCAGGATATTTAGGATTGGTTTCCATTCTTTCACTCTAAGATCGTGCAATAGAGCTGAGTTATAGGTTGAACCTCCTCTGATGTTTTCCTTTATGTATCAGTTATGCCTCCACGCAAGGCAACCGCGGCCCAGAAGGGCAAGGCAGTAGAGGGAACTACTAGTAGGGCACCGAGGGTTACCAGGGCACAGGCCCACCCCACGGATGAGGTGTTTGGACGGCGAAGTTCTACAACGCCGCCAACCCCAAAGATAGTCGAGGCAAAGAACGGCTAATGAGATCCGCGTGGTATGAGCCTCGATCCAGCAGCCTGCGCAGGATATGGGCTACGCGAGATGACCCGCCATTAGCGAGATCGTGGCGAACGCATGAGATAGGCCGAGATGCAGCTCCATTGTACCGTAGTTCAAAGACAGAGTGCTAGCTCGAGACCGAGGACTTTTGAGTCGCACCACCGAGTTTTATGGGTCGAGGCTTGAGGATGATCTCGTGAGTTTATCCGACAGCTTATAGCGGATCGCGAGGTGATCGGGGCTTGAGACGGAGTCGGTGGTACTAGGTTCGCATCGGCCGCGGAAAGCAGCTGATTGGCGGTATGATTCATGGAACCGCCCCGGGATCACGCTCCCACTGTTTGGGACGAAGTTCTCGAGGCGCATTTGGCCATTTCTTGCCTCCGCAGATGAGAGGGCTCGCCGATAGATTTTTGACACCGAGGCAGTGGGCGACGGTTCGGGAGTACAATGTGGAGTTTGACTCATCGTTTCGGTATGTGCCCGCTGTAGCGCATACGGAGGACAGGTGCACCGCTATGTCACAGACTCGATGATCACTTGGCCGAGTTGCACGGAGTGGCTCTTCACCGGCATGGACATTGCCGCATGCGAGCATATGCACTGGTGCGAGGAACGCGGCCGACGGATCGGCGTGTATCGCAGAAGAGGCCGTGACAGCAGGTCCTCCGTAGTTTTAGGGTAGGCAACCCCAAAGAATGCACCAGATTTGCACCACAATGGCCCAGAGCGCCTCCACCATCTTCGGACGTCTGAGTATTCGTGAGCGGGACAGGTTCCGTGGCTTTCAGAGGACGAGTTCGATCGATGAGGACACATATGCCTCAGTGTGGTCGATGTGGTGATTGCCATTATGGGGGGTGTCGTGTTCCTCCAGGAGCTTGTTACTCTTGTACGCAGGGCCATTTGAAGAGAGATTGTCCGACCAGAGGCGACGGAAATGCTATGGCTCAGCCGACCAGTTCAGTTGCTGGGTCTTCATCTTCAGTTGTTGTGCGCCCCGGAGGGCAGGGTGTTCACGGGCCAGCAGGCCGCGGCAGGGGTTCTAGTTCCAGCGGTCCTCAGAACCGCATCTATGCTATGTCCGATGTCAGACCGAGGCGCCACCCAATGTCGCCACAGTACATTATTGGTTTCTTCTTTGTGATGTATATGCTTTGATAGATCCAGTTCTACCTTGTCCTATATATCTCCTCATATTCGGGTAGAATAGGGATAGAGCCCGAGTCCATAGAATCTTTTCTGCGCTACGCCAGCAGTGCTTCAGTGGTAGCTGAGCGGGTATATAAGGCTTGCCCAGTGACTATAGATGGTCGTCAGACTCTAGCTGACTTGATAGAGTTGGATATGACAGACTTCGATGTGATTATGGGTATGGATTGGCTAGCGTCTTGCTATGCCAATGTGGACTGCAGAGAGAGGTTAGTTCGGTTCCGGTTTCCTGGTGAGCCGGTTATCGAGTGGAAGGGGAATACTGCATCGCCGAGGGGTAGGTTTATTTCTTACCTCAAGGCTAGGAAGATGGTGCGGAAGGGGTATATCTACCATCTGGTTCGGGTATTCGACACTGAGGCTGAGGTACCGGACCTTCAGTCAGTTCCGGTTGTTAGAGAGTTTCCAGACGTATTCCCAGACGAGCTTCCGGGTATCCCTCATGAGAGGGAGATTGAGTTTTGCATCGATTTGGCGCCAGACACTCGACCGATATCTATTCCGCCATACAGGATGGCACCTGCCGAGTTGAAGGAATTGAAGGACCAGCTGAAAGATTTGCTGGAGAAAGGCTTTATTAGGCCAAGTGTTTCTCCCTGGGGAGCACCAGTGTTATTTGTAAAGAAGAAGGATGGGACGTCACAGATGTATTGATTCTGTGCACTAAACAAGGTAACTATCAAGAACAGGTATCCCCTCCCCAGGATTGACGATTTGTTTGACCAGTTGCAGGGTGCAAAGTGTTTTTCCAAGATAGACCTGCGGTCTGGTTATCATCAGGTGCGAGTTAGAGAGATAGATATCCCAAAGACTGCATTCAGGACCCGGTATGGGCACTATGAGTTCAGGGTGATGTCTTTCGGGCTGACCAACGCCCCAACAGTATTCATGGATTTGATGAATAGGGTGTTCAGGCCATTCTTGGATATGTTCGTTATATGTTTATTGATGATATTTTGGTGTATTCGCGCACAGAGCAGGAGCATACAGATCATTTGAGGACGGTTTTGGGAGTCCTCCGAGACCGGCAGTTGTATGCCAAGTTCTCGGCGAAGTTCGTTAGCTTCTGGCTTTCTTAGGGCATGTTATCGGGCCGACTATTCTGTTGATGACTAAGGTTGAGGCAGTCAAGACTTGGCCCAGACCCACTACACCGACGGAGGTGCGCAACTTTTTGGGCCTTGCAGGTTATTATCGAAGGTTTGTAGAGAAATTTGCTTCTATTTCAAAGACCTTTGACTAAGTGACTCGAAAGCGATATGTTCCGTGGACGGATACTTGTGAGGAAAGTTTCCATTGCTAAAGGAGAAGTTGGCGACCGCCCAGATTCTTACTCTTCCGAGGGCTTAGATGGATATGTGGTTTATTGCGACGATCAGTGTCGGGCTGGAGTGCGTCGATGCAAAGACGGCAGAGTTATAACTTATGCATCTCGGCTTAGGAAGCATGAGAAGAACTATCCCACACATGACTTGAGTCGCAGCAGTGATTCATGCCTTGAAGATCCGGAGACATTATTTATATGGAGTTCATGGACATTTACACGACCACAAGAGTCTCCGACATCTTCACGCAGGAGTCGAACTTGCGCGAAGACGGTGGTTGGAGCTACTTAAGGATTACGATGTTGATATTTTGTACCACCCAGGGAAGGCCAATGTAGTTGCAGATGCCCTTAGTCGCAGATCGATGGGTAGTCTGTCTGATGTTCAGCCAGAGAAGAGGGATATGGTCCGAGAGTTACATCAGCTGGCGAGCCTTGGGGTTCGTTTGGTTGATTCTGATAGTGAAGGAATTCGGGTTCGAGAGGTTGCCGAGTCTTCCATCGTCGAGGAAGTGAAGAGGCGACAGTATGAGGATCCGATTTTGGTACGGCATCGACGCAGCCTCCGAAGGAGAAGAGTCTATTTGAGGTAGCGCCTGATGGGTTACTAAGATTCGAGGGCCGGTTGTGTGTTCCCGATGTGACAGGACTTCGTCAGCAGATTCTGGGGGAGGCACACAGTGCTCGTTATTCTATTCATTCGGGGTCGACTAAGATGTATCATGACCTCAGATGCGTGTATTGGTGGGATGGCCTAAAGAGGGACGTTGCGGAGTTCGTGGCACAGTGCCCGAATTGTCGCGAGTTAAGATTGAGCACCGAAGCGGTGGTCATTGCGAGCTATTGATATTCGACTGGAAGTGGGAGGTGATAAATATGGATTTTATTACGGGCTACCTACCACTCGAGGAAGCATGATTCCATTTGGGTGATTGTCGACAGTGAAATCAGCCCATTTTCTTCCGGTCGAGCGACGTTCACCGAGGACTATGCCAGATTATATATTAGAGAGATTGTGAGACTGCACGGAGTCCCGGTGTCGATTATATCAAATAGAGGAGCCCAGTTCTCGGCTAACTTCTGGAGGTATTTTCAGAAGGGATTAGGGACACATGTGAGTCTCGAGACGGCGTTTCATCCTCGAATCGACGGACGGCCGAGCGCACTATCCGACACTCGAGGATATGCCGCGGGCTTGTGTTATTGATTTCGTGGTAGCCGGGAGGATCATTTGCCTCGTGGAGTTTGCTTACAACAATAGCTACCATTCCGGATTCGATGACGCCATGAGGCCTTATACGGGAGGAAGTGCGCAGTCACCTATAGCTGGTTCGAGGTGGGAGAAGTTCACTGGTAGGGCCGACTTAGTTCGTGAGCGATGGATAAGGTGAAGCTTATCCAGAGCGGTTGTTAGCTCGTAGTCGGCAAAAGTCGTACGCACCATCGGCGTCGACACTTGGAATTTGAGATAGATGATTGGGTTTTTCTAGCGTACCCACGGCGGCGTGATGAGATTTGGAAAGAAGGGAAGCTTAGCCCAAGGTACATCGTGTCGATTGTCCGTAGGTAGGCAGGGTTGCCTATGAGTTAGATCTGCCGTCCGATTTGGAGGCGGTACATCCAGTTTTCCATGTGTCCATGTTGCGGAAATGTATTGGAGATCCATCTAGAGTGCACCCGGTTCATGATGTCCAAGTGACGGAGGAGTTATCGTATGAGGAGAGTCCCATAGCGATACTCGATCGTCAGGTTAGACGACTTCGGACGAAAGACGTGGCTTCCGTCAAGGTCCTATGGCGGAACGAGAACAGGGAGGAAATGACGTGGGAAGCAGAGGATGACATGATGAAGAAGTACCCTCACCTATTTCCTATACCTCCAGGTAACCTACTTTCCTGCTTGATTAGTTTTGATTTAGCATTTACGCTTCAGTATGTTGTGGCTCGTGGAGCTTCTTTATTTGCAAAAGAATAATTAAGAGGGTCTATGTCGATGTTGTGATTTGAGTAAGCCTAGAAGGAACATTCGGGACGAATGTTTCTAAGGGGGGGAGAATGTTATACCCCGTAGTTCTGACCCTACGTATGAGAGCGTACGAAAGCACGTAAGACTTAAAATTTTCAAAGGATAGGTTGACGGATTATTCCGGACGGGTTTTAGTCAACTTTGAGGCGGGTTATGACCCGATACATTGAGAGTTCCTAAGTGTTTCAAAGGCCTAGGGCGTAGTTCGTGGAGTCTAGATTCCAACGCAACCAACCGTTCGTCGATAGGACGTCGGGGTAGGAAGTTATGAGAGTTACAAGTTCAGTGCGCAGTCGGACAGAAATATGTTTCGGACAAAGGCGACAGGGCCGCGGCGCCGGATGCAGGGCCGCGGCGCCGAAAGTACTGAGGGGTCGCTGAAGTTTCAGAGCCGCGACGAAAGCGGGCCGCGCCGAAGATCTGAGGTCCGCAGAGTTGCGCCATGGCGCCGGAAAGTCAGGCCGCGCAGGTGGGATTTTTGGGCGAAAAACTTAGAAAAGTCGATTTTCTTTTAAAAGACCTTGGGAGGGTGACAAGTGTCCCCCCCCCCATCTGATTTTCTTGCATGCAATATATTGACCAAGTCTTGAAGACTTGGTCATCTTCCAATTTCTCTCCCTCTCTCTAAAAATCAGCTCATCATTCTCTCTACATTTCCAAAGGAAATCCAAGCCTAAGGAAAAATCTGAAAAGTTAAGAACAAAAAAGGAAGCTTGTGGCTAGCTTGTGGTGGTGTTCTTGGCAAGGAAGCTAGCAAAATATTTAGAATAAGTTTGGCTAAAACTCTAAGGTAATGATTCTTCCTTTAGATTTAGTTTATAGTGTTGCATGTTAAGAAGAAAGTACTTGTGGTAGTAAATGATGCTCTTAGAGTCATTGCATGCTAGAAATGTGGTTTGGATATGAAAAATGGGTTAGGAAGAGATTATGAGCATGTTGTAGCCTAAAAACTACTTTAGAATAGTTAAGTGTATTATTATAACTTATGGGGCAGAATTTTACACACCCAAGATTAGGTATGTAATCCCCTTTGTGTTGGTTTGGATGTTGGGCCTTAATGAGGTGTTTGAGTGTTGAAAATCGGCCTTTGAAAAAGGTGACAAAGTGAGTAGAAACAAAGGAAATGCTGCCCAATTTTCCTTAGGAATTGATAACTTGAATTTGGAATTTCTACATGAAATTAGAGGTTAATAAACGCACTATGGTTATTATAGGTTGACATATTACTTGCGGTAGTTGGACTTAGCAAGTGGATTGACCGAGGAGGTATGTAGAGCTTTCCTATCTCTTGAGCATGAATAGTTGTACCTATGTAGTACGGTATACGTACAAGATTTGATATCTTTCACTGCTCTAAAGATATGATATCGTTTCATTTCAAAAGTATAAGTCCCTTGGATTTAGGGAAAATGTATTTGACAAAGGAATAACGCTAATATAATGACTTTATGGGAAGTTGGTTATATTAGTTTTTGAAAGATTCACAAAGAATGGTTTACTCTAATTAAAACAAGTACGGGTAAAGGATTTGAAACTATGGAAGGTGGATTGATTTTAGGCATTGGTTGCCTAAGGTTTTAAAGGAAATGAAGTCACTTGATTTAGAAGCCTATTATATTTCTAAAAGGAAATGTGACTTGTTTTGAAAAGAACTTGTAACTTGATACTATGGTGATTAGTATCTTGGAATCTTGGTATAAAAAGAGTTTTTCTTAAAAAGTTAGAAGTACATGGTACTTGGGTTGAATTTCTGGATTTTCTATTAAAAGACATGTAGTGCCTTAGGATACTAAAATGAGATGATATATTAATAATGTTAATAAGAAGTTAGGGGATTTCTTAACTTGCTTATGTTATGATAGGCCGGTAGTGCTTATGTTGTGATATGATAGTAGAGTGCTTATGTATGATATGATAGGCCGGTAGTGCTTATGTTATGTATGATAGCCGGATGAGCTATGTTATATATTTGTATTATTACGGGGTAAACCCCGGGTTATTATCTATGCCATGGATTTGCTACCCATGATGTGAGTGCGACACTTGCACTCATGCGGATCCGGACCACAGGATCCATGCGGGTTAAAATAGTCCCATGCGAGTACGGCGATGGTACTCATGCGGGTCCACAGGATCCATGCGGGTGAAATAGTCCCATGCGGGTGAAATAGTCCCATGACGAGGCGGATGACCTCATGCGGGTCCACAGACCCATACGTGAAATAGTCCCGAGTAGGATTGCTTAATGATACTACGCGAGGTACCGCTTTGATCGTGAGCCTCCTATTTTTATGCTATAAGATTTATACTTGTTACTCTCATTGTTAGTAAGGCACAATGCAAGGAAATTGATTTTATCTATGACTCAAATTATTTTTGACTTATGATATTACTACGATTTTCCGCTTTACATACTGCATGCGTTGTGTCGACCCTTCCTGGGGCCGCTTTCACGCCAGAGGTGGTAAGCGTGTGGATCCTCGTTCTAGGATCACTATTCCTGTCGAAGCTCCATTCCTCCGAAGCTTGTTTATCGTACGGATATTCCCCGATGCTATAGGTATTTTGTACATTTGTGGTATGGCGGGCCCTGTCCCGCCACGCTTGTTATCCTGTAAGTGCGTGGTCACATATATGTTTTGGGCTATAAGAACCCAGTTGTATTACTATACTTTTGGTTAAGTATGTTTTATGGAAGGCAAACTTATCTACCGCCAAATGATGTTTACCTTTTTTTATAAGTTATGTGTTATGTATGTTCCGCTGCTATTCTCTGACATATACCTGACAGGGTACCCCGGTAGGGTACCAGTCGCGGCCCCGGAGTTGGGTCGTGACAAAAGGGGCCTATTTTAGGGCCAAGTCTTGGAAGACTTGGCCATTTCATTTTGGAAACCCTCCCAAGAACTCCTCTCCCTTCTCTCTAGATTTTGAAGGAAACCTAGCCTAAAGGGAAAATTGTTGGAGCGACGGCAAGAAGGCAAAGTGTGGGTGAACTTGTGGGAAGCGCTGGTGGGCGTAGTTGACGGGAAAGAAGTAGAAGAAAAGGGCTTTTGTGGGCTATTCCGAAAGGTAAAAGTTTCCCATTCTCTTGGATATGAGTCAATACTTGTTATAGTAGTTTAGAAATGATCCTGAGGCTGTTATATTTAAGTTTGAATAGATTTGGATCTTGTTGTCTTGTTGAAAACCGAAATGGGCATGTTAGCCTTAAGATTGTAACTTCAATTTGGTTACTAATTTAGACGTCACTTGTTGTAGAGGGGGGATTGTAGTTGTTGAAGATGTCTAGGGCTAGATATCATGTTAGACCTAAAAACTTGGATTGGAAAAGAGTTGAAAGGGGTTTAGGATTGGTTGTATTGTTGGCCAAGAATGGCATGGAAATTATTGGGTTATTTTGTATTATTGTGGGGTGGAATTTTACACGTATTGTTAGGCGTGTAATCCCCTTGTATTTGCTGAATTAATTGAGCCTTAAATGTGGCGTTGGTTATTGAATTCGGCCTTGAAAAAGGTGGCATAGTAAGTAGAAACAAAGGAAGTGCTGTCCAAATTTCTGTAGAATGTAGGGACCTTGCACTTAGTTTATTCTACGTTCGAAGCTAGAGTTTGATAGACGTTTTATGACCCTTATAGGATTGAAGTACTACGAGTAGCATATTCTACTTAAGGGATAAGATCGTGGAGCATTTTGCTAACCGTCGATAATCGTCGCGAGGTATGTGATTCTTCCTATCCTCTTGACATGATTATTTGTGAAATATATAGTGCAAGATGACGCGTGTTAAAGGAATTTGATTTCCCTTGTTGTGCCTTGACTTGATATGAAGTGTAAAGGTCTTGATTGTTTGAAAAAGTAGGAAAATCTTATTCGTTAGTAATGGGTACTCGGTGGTTAAAGAATAAGCCCTCTTGGTCTCATAAGGGCTTATAGTTGTAATTGGTTGGTTTGAAACATAAAGTGTTATAACGGCTTTATGGGAAGTTTGTTATAACCACTTTATGTAGGTAGAAGAATGGTTTGTTGATTTCAAAAGATAAGAGACTTGACTTATAATTGACCTAAATGGTGTTGAAAAGTGTGAAACCTCATTCGTGAGAAATGAGTACTTGGTTTTTAAAAGAATAATGTTACATAAATTTCGGAAATGGGAATAAGAATCGAACAAGCCAATGCAGCGTTAATAAAGGAAAAAGTAATGACAATTAATTATATTAAAACCAGTAGAAACCTCCATCTGCATAGAAGCTAAGATAAGACAAAATTGTATTACATTTCCTAGATCATGACTGCTCTAATAAGAATTATTGTAATCAAGTTTTGATCTTCTTAAAGATTCCAAAGTAAGGAACTCGATTTCTAAAAGAAAAGAGACTTAAGAATTTGAAGTGTTTTGGTTTAAAAGAAAGGCATGGTTTTGTCTTGACTTGTTTTAAAACATAAAGTGTTATAATAGCTTTATGGGAAGTTAGTTATAACGACTTTATGGAAAATAAAGAAATGGATTCATTATTGGATTTAGAATGGTAACTTGATTTTGGGAAAAGAGAAGTAACTTGTTTTCAAATATTGAACTCTTTGTGATGGAAAAACATAAGTGGCTTGGTTATAAAAGGTATGAGTACCTTGACCTTAAAGGGGTTAGATACTTGGGTTTTAAATGATATACTTGACGTTGTGTTAAGAAGTGTTTAAAGTACCTTGAGTTGTGTGTAACTTGCCTATGTTTGGTTGAGATGGCCTTGTTGTGCAAGGGTTTGATTTGTGCTATCGAGTCTCTCGATGGAGGGCCGGCTATTTGTTATTTGTTTGGACATACTGACACGTTGGGTAGCCCACGGGTATGCTTCCACAGTGAGTATTCTCTTGTTATTTGTTTGGACATACTGACACGTTGGGTAGCCCACGGGTATGCTTCCACAGTGAGTATTCTCTTGTTATTCGTTTGGACATACTGACACGCCGTAGCCCACGGGTATGCTTCCACAGTGAGTATTATCTTGTTAGTTGTTTGGACATACCGACACGTTGGGTGGCCCACGGGTATGCTTCCACAGGGATTGTTATCTTGTTATCTCCTTTGGGCATACCGACACGTTGGATGGTCCACGAGTATGGGCCCACCAGGGCGGTTCGAGGCCACGCTTATACCGAGTGAGATCTTGGGGCACGCGCCATCATGGAGTTAAATTCCTGTTGTATTTGAGTGATGATTTCACCGCATGAGTCCCTAACTTGACATGATCGCTATATGTTGTATCTTGTAGTTTGGTTATCATACATGTCTCCTGCTTTATATAGACTATTATGATTTCATTTACAGTATTTTTCAGTTTCACATACTTGGTACCTGTTGTACTGACCTCCTTCGGGGGGCTGCGTTCATGCCGCAGGTTGAGGTACATAGCTTGCTGATCCGCACTCTTAGGATCGCTGTTCAGTTCTCGGAAAGCTCCATATCTCCTAAGCTTGTCACGTGGTACTTCCTCAAGTTGTAGACTTTTGTATATTCAGGCATGGCGGGCCCCGTCCCGTCATTATGGTTTTAAAATTCTAGAGGTCAGTAGACTGTTGTGGCGAGTTTATAAGGGATGAATCGCTCATGTTTTCATTTATGTACAAAAAGGTAACCGTCAGTTAGCCTGTTTTCTTATTTCATCGTTCTTTCTTGAGTTTTTATTTCATTGGTTTTTCTCTCGATGTTGTACCACTAGGGTGCACAGGGTAAGGCACGATCACGCCCGAGGTCGGTCGTGACAATGCACCTCAGGAATGTAAACAACTATGGCGGACAGGCCCCGCCATACCGAATGTACATAAAGCTATAATGGCAGGAGATCATACCTAAAAGACAAGCCTCCGAGAAACGGGCTTTCCAAAGCGTAAACCGTGATCCTGGAGCGGGGATCAACAACGAGTACCTCTACTGCGGCATAACGCAACCCCGGGCGAGGTCGACAACAGTACCAAGTATGTGAAATCAAAGTACTTATGTCACGACCCGATTCCGCCCGTGGATCTGCCTTACCCCGCACCCTGGTGATACAACATCGAGTAATCACGAACATAAAACGATACAAGACATATTATGAAATATGAAACAATAACTGAGAAAACTTGCCTTTAAGATATATATAAATGACAACTTTTTCAATACGAATGCTTTAATCCTTTTACAAACCCCGCCACAACAAGATTACTGCACTTACGAATGATATGACAACCACGTGGCGGGGCCCCGCCAAACCCCGAATGTAAACACTTACTACGACAGGACTATACCACGATAAGCCTCCGAGAAACGGAGCTTCCCAACGCTTGTGACCACGAGCTAGGATCAACGATCGTGTACCTCAACTGCGGCGTGAACGCAGCCCGGCGAGGTCGATAACAAAAATTTGAGTATGTGAAACAAAAAAATATCAGAATGAAATCATAATAGTCTATAAAGCGGAGACATGTATGATAAGCAAACTACGATTCACAACAAATAAGCGAATATGTCAAGTCGGGACTCACGCCTCAAAGTTATCACAATAAAACCGTGCGGCAAGTACGAAGGCATAGCCGACTACTAAGACCCACAGCACCAAAAATACCACAAATCGTATCCCGAGGTCTTTCTAGACCGCACCACATGATCGGCCGCCACTCGCCCCGCAATATCAATGCGGCGTCTATCCTGGAACTCTCGCAGCCCGCATAGGTCACACACGACCCGCATGAGGTATTCCTCGAATCACGGTCCTGCACCACCCGAGGTATACCGCGTGATCGGGCGGCTAACCTCGGTATCCGCCAGGCTCCCGCAACCCGCATAGTCTCAAAAGACCGCATAGTCTCAACGGACCGCATAGGAATCCCCGCGTCGGGCTAAACACCCGAATGATCAATCCCGAGCTACCGCGACTCGCGTAGTCACGAGGACCGCATAGCCGTAAAGACCGCATCGGGTGGCAAGCCCTCGGTATAATAAGTCAAAGGGGTATGTGATACAATAATAGTACACGCTTAACGCTTAACAACGTAAGCACAACAAGAACCCACTTACATCACGATCACACAAGATACTAACACACGTAGCCTCCTAACATTTTCACTTATCACATCAACAAGAAAGTATTTACAAGGCTATCTCAAACCAGCACAATCAAGTTATTCACACAAGGTACTTTAAGCTAACAAGTTCGTATCTACCCTAAAGTACTTCATACATTAAATCTTTTAAAAGATCCGTTGCTTTCACATAAGTCACACAATACCCGTAGTATAAAATAGATCGTTTTTTAAATAAACTAAAACACTTACCTTTGTAAAATCAAGTAACAACGTTATTTTCCAAACGCCCAAGTTTGCCTAATTTCAAATGTTCACGTTTCTTATTTTAGAAAGGTTTCGTAGTACATAGTCTTATTCATTTAAGAATATAATTCTCTTTTAAACAATCTGAGAAACATAAGTCTTATATGTGAGTAGGATATTCTTGTTTATAACAATCTAATTACAGAAGACGTGATCTAGAAATATCATTTTGTCTCATCTTAGCTTCATGCAGATGGAGTTTCTCTGGTTTTAATAATACTTAATTAGTCAAAACATTTCCTTTTATTAACGCCGCAGTTGGTTTGTCGATACACATTCGATTTCAAATCGAAGAAACATTCTTAAGCCGTTATAACTAACTTCCCATAAAGCTAGTATATCTCTTAAGTTTTCAAAATCAATTTATTACTTCTTCTTTCAAAATGATTCAAAAATCTTTTGAAATACTTCAAGTTCTTTATTAACACATAACAAGCCGCTTATAGTTCAAATCGATTACCTTTTAAAGACCACAAGTATTTTCTTACCAACATAAAGTCGTTATAACCAACTTCCCATAAAGCCGTTATAACACTTTATGTTTTAAATCAATCAAATACGTTTAGCACACGACGCTCACCGCACTACATAGTTCACATATATCATGCTAGAAGAGATAGGAAGAGGTTCACATACCTCGCGACGAGTATCGACTAATAGTAAAACGCCCAAGTACTTCCAAACGCTCTACTCCAAGCCAAGTAGATCGCGCCACACGTAGTACTTCAACCTATAAGGCCACAAGCGCT
This sequence comes from Przewalskia tangutica, assembly GCA_029844215.1. Classification (NCBI taxonomy): domain Eukaryota; kingdom Viridiplantae; phylum Streptophyta; class Magnoliopsida; order Solanales; family Solanaceae; genus Przewalskia; species Przewalskia tangutica. Next base: position 117,385,457 of record CM056718.1, read on the forward strand.
TATTAACATTTAGGTCTAATCGTAGAATATTCTACGTAAAATTCTAAGACCTCCCCGCAACAACAGAAATCTCTCTCTCTAACGAGGCCGCCACAAGCCAACCAGTGGGTTATACATCTAACCCTAACGGTACAATTCTACTCCACGGTCTACTACACAAGTTCACCGTAATACAGCCTATGTAATTACAACAAGATTCTTCTTTAAATTCAGCTTAAGTCGCAAGACATTGCAGTAAGTTTTATTCAGCTTAAGTCGCAAGACATTGCCGATAACTATGTTCATACTATATATAGCATACTTCAACTATATAATCTAACAACATGTAATTTCCAATTACAATAGAGGACAAGATATTTACCTCGATAAGCCCATAATTATCCAAGTATAAAGTCGATCCTGGGCAATCGTTTAGCTCCAACTCCGCGCTCAACCCGCCTCCAAACTACCCTTAGAAGTTCTAACCAACTTCTACATACTACTCCAACAAACCATGGAGATTTTCCTTAGGGTTTCGATTTGGTGATTGACGGAAGTATAATAGTATATCCGGCTTTTCAGATAGGTATAACCTTAGAATACTACAAGGTATAAGGCTAAGGTAATTTGGGCATTATAACAATACTTTTGAGAGTATTTCTACCAAGAGAGTGGGTATTACACGAAAGCAACTAGCAGTGGGAGGGTGCCCCACTACCACACTACTAGGAGGAGAGGGCTCTCGCCAAGTGGCCTTTCAAAGGGGAGAGGGCTCTTGGACGAGAGTCAACAAGAGGGGAGAGGAGGGATTTTAACACTTAGGAACATTTAGGAATGGATGAATAAGTCTTCAAAGGGATGGGTATTTATAGGCTGTGAAGGCCAACCAATGGCCAAGATTGAGCCAAGTGCTACACAGTGTAAGGCCAAGATTCACCCAAGTACACCTTATCCATCTACCACACCAACCAACATAAAATATCCTACCTACTCCCTTAAGCCCAAATCGTCCATAATGCCGTCAGGTGTTCCAATGAGAGGTGACAAGTGTCGCCTCTTGTTGGTCCAAAATGTTTCGCCTCTCGGAAAAATCCGCAAAAATTAGAAATGTCATAGCCGGAATTTTTCCTACGAAAGTCGTGGAAAACGCTTTCGAAAAACGACTCTAACCGTGTTGTGAACAAAGTTTAATTCGCCAAGCCAAATCAAAAGTTTCAAATTTTCTACGCACGCCCCACGCATATACTGAAATACGGTATAACATTCTCTCTTAGAAACATTCGTCCCGAATGTTCTTTCTAAGTCTCAAAACAAGCGCGCCAAAGATAGTCTTCACTACTATACTTACGAGAACAATTACGCCATACCGCCACGTAACCATCCGCGCAAAATGCTTACATCAAAGTCCACGAAAACACCTCTAATCATCACCACAAAACACTTCTCACCGGGTCTAAAATATACTTCCTTCGCACCTTCTCTTTACAAAAGAAATGATCACACCTATGCCGTCATACATGCTCGCTTCTCTCTTACTCGTAGATACCACTTTGTCACTTTGCACGAGGTATTAACCTTCTCAGCGACCAACAAATGGTACCACTTTGTCACTTTGTCGCGAGCCTTGCTCCGACGACCCAACAAATGGTGCCGCCGCATGCGATCCACGAGGATGTCGTACACTCGAACTCTTACCACATTCTCGACACGGCCGGTTCAAAACTCGGTTACTATCCCTAACGTGGTCATCATTAATCGAACACTGCGGATGGATCTCCGATACTTTCCAACATAATAATACGAAAGATCGACGTCGCCTCCTAAGTCGGACGGCAAAAGCTAACATATAGGCAACCTGGCCTATCCTTCACATGAACACAAAAGGGCCCAAAGTAACACGGGCTAAGTTCCTTTGTTATACAAAAACTCGTCACACCCTAACCACAGTCTGCTGGAACAAGCCTGAACCAACTATCTGAACCTTGCCAACATCGAACCAGTCGACCGGCAACTTACACTTCCGCCCCTACAAGGCTTCAAAAGGCGACATCCGAACACTGAAATGGTAGCTTAAACACTACCTCCACAGGAGACAACAATCCCCACAACTATCCCCTCAAATCGAACACCGCCCGGAGGCGAATGCGATTCGAGACTCACTGAGTTCTTAACACATGCTTGGCAACACTTCCAGAACAACAACCTACCTGGCTCCATCATCTGTCATAAGGTGAAGGTAGGCACCCCGCAACCTTACAACCTTTCGGATAACTCAACACAACGGTAAATGCGGTCCCGATCAAGAACACGATGGGCTGCCCCCATCGACCGACCACCGGTCGAACGCATCCACGAACTCGTCACGGTTAACTAAACTGGGCCTAACACCCTTACAACCCTAACATAAGGGACCACCACAACCTGACCCCACCACCAAACCTACCGCGGGTTGACCCGCAACGTGGCCTCAACCCGACCCAAGAATGCGCACAATACTAGCTCCCGATTCGAACAATCTCACAAATCACGTTTGAAAACCTAGCGGTCTTCTTAGCTCAACTACCCCTTTCATTCCACACTACTAGGACCTATCCCAAACATAACTCACGTGCACTATGCACTTCCGATAAGTGGTCAAACATAACACTACACCTTTCTCGAGATGGCCTCACCTCTAAGGTCTCTACGCACAAAGCTCTAAGGCTCGCACCTTCTCTATCCCCAAAATCTTACTCGGTTAAACAACCATGATCTAATCACGACTAACACACGTTATCGAACATAGCACTTAAGGTATACTCACCTTATCACACATACCGATCTCTAGAGGTTAAAGATATATCTATATCTCTCGCTTCACTCCCCTTAGTCGTTCAAATCAAACTCGCCCGTAGGCGATAGCTGGAAGATGACGAACTACCCACCAATCTCGAAGGCTAAGTCCTCCTACTGACACTCTTCGACACATGGCTCGACGGCCGCAGTACAACAAGTACCAACCAAAAGACGACATTCCCGGGATGGCGTCACACATCGGAACCTAAGCCACGAGTTCGACCAACTCGTGATCGGGCGAGGTGCGTATCAAATCTCTTTGGTGGCGACTTGCCTCGAAAGTTACCAAAGGACCTTTGCCGCTCGCCCTCCTCGCCCTTCGTTAACCCGTCGATCTCTACGCTTCGGCCACTGCGCATAAGCCCGCACACGTGCCATGCCAAGCCCAATGAAGAATTACTCTTGCACAACCTCTTTAGATAGTCCTCAAGACTCGCAGACATCGGTATACTCTGTAGCCAAATCTATAGCTAGTAAGTGGTCGCCTCTTTGCAATCTAAATTCTCTGCTTCCTGGCCGTGGAATCGAAGGTTCAAATGTCATGGCCGCAGAGGAATCGCCACAGTACTAAACTCTGCGGGGCTAGTGGCGTCGCAAAACTCCCGAATGAAGCACCACCCCGGTGATGATTGGGCCTGTGCCCACGTAACCTCCTCAGATTTACTCGCAGCCTCCGCTTTGCCCTCCCGGCCGGGTGCCACTACGCGGAGGCATAGCGGTAAGTGGAAAGAAATACGTTAGAGGTCCAACTTACAACACAACTCTAAGGCACGATCTCGAGTGAGAAGAATAGAAACCAATCCTAAAATATCCTATAGCCTCACGATTATTGGTGTGGTGCACAACACACCGATAATCAAGACTTCATCTGATACGCGTAGACACTTTCCGAGGATTAAGCGCTCGATACCACTTTGTCACGACCCGATTCCGCCCGTGGATCGTGCCTTACCCCGCACCCTGGTGATACAACATCGAGTAATCACGAACATAAACGATACAAGACATATTATGAAATATGAAACAATAACTGAGAAAACTTGCTTTCGGCATATATATAAATGACAACTTTTTCAACATGAGCGGTTTAATCTTTTACAAACCACGCCACAACAAGATTACAGACCTCTACGAATGATATGACAACCGTGGCGGGACAGGCCCCGCCAAACCACGAATGTAAACACTTACTACGGCGGGGACTATACCACCGATAAGCCTCCGAGAAACGAAGCTTCCCAACGCCTGTGACCACGAGAGCTAGGATCAACGATCGTGTACCTCGACTGCGGCGTGAACGCACTTCCGGGCGAGGTCGATAACAAATTTAGTATGTGAAACAAAAATATCGTAAATGAAATCATAATAGTCTATAAAGCGAGACATGTATGATAAGCAAACTATAGTTCACAACAAATAGCGATATGTCAAGTCGGGACTCACGCCTCAAAGTTATCACAATAAAACCGTGCGGCAAGTGCGAAGGCATAGCCGACTACTAAGACCCACAGTACCAAAAATACCACAAAGCGTATCCCGAGGTCTTTCTAGACCGCACCACGATCGGCCGCCACTCGCGCAATATCAATGCTCGCGTCTATCCTGGAACTCGCGACTCGCATAGGTCACACACGGACCCGCGTGAGGTATTCCTCGAATCATGGTCCTGCATCACCGAGGTATACCCCGCGTCGAAGGCGGTAACCTCGGTATCCGCCAGGCTCCGCAACCCGCGTAGTCTCAAAAGACCGCATAGTCTCACAGCATCGCATAGGAATCCCGTCGGGCTAAACACCCGAATGATCAATCACGAGCTACCGCGACTCGCGTAGTCACGAGGACCGCGTAGCCGTAAAGACCGCGTCGGGCGTGGCAAGCCCGGTATAATAAGTCAAAGGGTATGTGATACAATAATAGTACAACGGGCTTAACGTTTAACAACGTAAGCACAACAAGAATGACCCCCTTACATCACGATCACACAAGATACTAACACACGTAGCCTCCTAACATTTTCACTTATCACATCAACAAGAAAGTATTTACAAGGCTATCTCAAACCAGCACAATCAAGTTATTCACACAAGGTACTTTAAGCTAACAAGTTCGGGTATCTACCCCTAAAGTACTTCATACATTAAATCTTTTAAAAGATCCGTTGCTTTCACATAAGTCACACAATACGTAGTATAAAATAGAGGATCACTTTTTAAATAAACCAAAACACTTACCTTTGTAAAATCAAGTAACAACGTTATTTTCCAAACGTCCAAGTTTGCCTAATTTCAAATGTTCACGTTTCTTATTTTAGAAAGGTTTCGTAGTTCATAGTCTTATTCATTTAAGAATATAATTCTCTTTTAAACAATCTGAGAAACATAAGTCTTATATGTGAGTAGGATATTCTTGTTTATAACAATCTTATTACAAAGTGATCTAGGAAATATCATTTTGTCTCATCTTAGCTTCATGCGGATGGAGTTTCTCGGTTTTAATAATACTTAATTAGTCAAAACATTTCCTTTTATTAACGCTGCGATGGTTTGTCGATACACATTCGATTTCCAAATCAAGAAACATTCTTAAGCCGTTATACCTAACTTCCCATAAAGCTAGTATAACTCTTAAGTTTTTCAAAACCAAGTATTACTTCTTTCAAAATGATTCAAAAATCTTTTGAAATACTTCAAGTTCTTTATTAACACATAACAAGCGTTATAGTTCAAATCGATTACCTTTTAAAGACCACAAGTATTTTCTTACCAACATAAAGTCGTTATAACCAACTTCCCATAAAGCCGTTATAACACTTTATGTTTTAAATCAATCAAATACGTTTAGCACATGCGTCTCACCGTACTACATAGTTCACATATATCATGCTAGAAGAGATAGGAAGAGGTTCACATACCTCGCGGCGAGTATCGACTAATAGCAAAACGCTCAAGTACTTCCAAACGTCGCTACTCCTTGCCAAGTAGATCGCGCCACACGTAGTACTTCAACCTATAAGGCCACAAGGCGCTTATTAACATTTAGGTCTAATCGTAGAATATTCTACGTAAAATTCGAAAGACTCCTCCCGCAATGCGTAAATCTCCTCCTCTAACGAGGCCGGCTACAAGCCAACCGGGGTTATACATCTAACCCTAACTGTACAATTCTACTCCACGGTACTACTACACAAGTCTCTGTAATACACCCCTATGTAATTCTGACAAGATTCTTCTTTAAATTCAGCTTAAGTCGCGAGACATCAGTAAGTTTTATTCAGCTTAAGTCGCAAGACATCACGATAACTATGTTCAAGACTATATATAGCATACTTCAACTATATAATCTAACAACATGTAATTTCCAATTACAATAGGGGGACAAGATATTTACCTCGATAAGCCCATAATTATCCAAGTATAAAGTCGATCCTGGGCAATCGTTTAGCTCCAACTCCGTGCGCTCCAACCCGCTCCAAACTACCCTTAGAAGTTCTAACCAACTTCTACATACTACTCCAACAAACCATGGAGATTTTCCTTGTGGTTTCGATTTGGTGTGACCGGGAAGTATAATAGTATATCCGGCTTTTCAGATAGGTATAACCTTAGAATACTACAAGGTATAAGGCTAAGGTAATTTGGGCATTATAACAATACTTTTGAGAGTATTTCTACCAAGAGAGGGGGGTATTATACGAAAGCAACTAGGCTAGGGGGGGGGTACCCCACGGCCACACTACTAGGAGGGGGGGAGAGGGCTCTCGGCCAAGGGGGCCTTTCAAAGGGGGAGAGGGGCTCTTGGACGAGAGTCAACAAGAGGGGAGAGGGAGGGATTTTAACACTTAGGAACATTTAGGAATGGATGAATAAGTCTTCAAAGGGATGGGTATTTATAGGCCAAGTGAAGGCCAACCAATGGCCAAGATTGAGCCAAGTGCTACACAAGTGTAAGGCCAAGATTCACCCAAGTACACCTTATCCATCTACCACACCAACCAACACAAAATATCCTACCTACTCCCTTAAGCCCAAATCGTCCATAATGCCGTCCAAGGTGTTCCAATGAGAGGGTGACAAGTGTCGCCCTCTTGTTGGTCCAAAATGTTTCGTCTCTCGGAAAAATCCGCAAAAATTAGAAATGTCATAGCCGGAATTTTTCCTACGAAAGCTGTGAAAACGTTTCGTCGAAAAACGACTCTAACCGGGTGTTGTGAACAAAGTTTAATTCGGCCAAGCCAAATCAAAAGTTTCAAATTTTCTACGTACGTCCTTACGTACATACTCTGGAAATACGGGGTATAACAACTTAAATGAAATCATATCATTTTAAAACCAATTTTACAAATATGTACGAAACAACCAATGTAACCGCACATAGTGCCACATCATAACCAAGAGCAAAATAGATATAACATAACTGGTCTTTTCTAGGCCGCTAATGATCGAAGCAAGGCCATTCGCCCATAGTATCATTATGCGTGCCTAATCACGAACTCCCGCACCGCATAGTCACATAGGCCCGCGTGAGGTATTCCTCGCATCGGGGTAGCTAACCCACAGATCATCCTGGACCCCGGTCCGCGTAGTCCTATGGACCGCGTGAGGTATCCTCGCGTCGGCGTAACACACCCGGAGTGATCAACTCGAACTCCCGCACTCCGCATAGTCACGTGGACCCGCATGAGGTATTCCTCGCATCGAGGGTGGCAAGTCCTCGGCATCATAACAAGTCAGGGGGGTATGTGATATAATAGCAGTACAACGGGCTTATCGTTTAACAACGTAAGCACAACAAGAATAACCCCCTTACACAAACATCACAAGACACTAACACACGTAGCATCATAACATGTTTACTTATCAAACCATCTTACTACACTTTCCAGAAATCAATACAAGACTTTCATTAACAAATAAGTAAACCGTTCCTTTTATCTTTCTTAAGTCGTTATACCTAACTTCCCATAAAGCTAGTATAACTCTTAAGCTTTTAAAATCAAGTATTACTTTTCTTTTAAATATGATTCATAACTCTTTTGAAATATTTCCAAGATTCTTATCATTTGAAACTCAAGTCAAAAGACATCAAAGTAAAACCAAGTTTAGTTAACACATGTACGTCTACCGTACTATATATATTTCAAAAGTATCATGCTCAAGAGGATAGGAAGAATCACATACCTCCTCGGCTAAATCCACCTGCCAAGTCGAATATGTCGCGCACAGAGTATCAACCTATATCAGTCAAATACGTCTATCAACGTCTAGACTACTCTGTAGAATATTCTAAGCAGAAGGTTCTTAATTCTACGGAAAATCAAGCGACTTCCCTGCCCACAAACTACACAAGTCTCATCAGAATACAAATTCACATGTAAGTACAGTTTAATTCTCTTCTTTTATACCATCCTTCTATATATCTTATACTTAATTCTAAACTACTACAATATGTAATCTCTAATTACAATAGAAGGACAAAGATATTTACCTCGATAAGCCCAAAATTATCCAAGATTAAATGTCGATCCTGAACAACGTTTAGCTCCTATTCTGTATGCTCCAAAAGCTCCAAGAAACCCTTAGAAGTTTCCAAACAACTTCTACTTAATACTTCAACCAACTATGAAGATTTTCCTAGGGTTTCGTTTTGTGACTAAAGGAAATAAAGTAGTATTTTCGGGCTTTTAGTATAGAGGTAACTTGGGAATACTACAAGGGATTTAGGCTAAGGTATTTTGGAATAGTAACAATACTTGAAGACAATTTTTCTACCATGGGTGTTTCACGAGAGACTTCAAGGGGAGGAGTTTTGGGCGAGATACTACAACAGCTGGAAGGATTTTGGAGACTTGGAATTTGTTTAAGTGGATGAAGAAGTCTTGCACTTAAGGGTATTTATAGAACAATCGAGGCGAGATTCAAGCAGTGGAGGTGTAGATTAGGTAGCTTGTGTGAGTGGAGTCTTCCACCAAGTGTCCACTACAACATTGGGACATATGTCCACTCACAACTTTGGGACATATGTCCCCACAACAAAGAGACATGTGGCTAGCCACTTGCACCCAAAAACGCCCAACCTCCACTGCACCACAAAAAAATATCTTCCAAGACTTGACTTCTTCGACTTGGCCACTTGCTTCACTTGTTTCGTCCAACATGCCACCTAAGGGTGCCACATGTCGCCTCCTATCGTCCAAAATATTTCATCTCTCGGAAAAATCCGTAATTGGTTAAAATATTAAAAACGTAAAATTTCCTTCACAAGGTTCGGAATCTTTTCCGTTGGAAGTTCACAATTTCATTCTTAACCTAATTAGGGCTTATACAATTGTACGTACGTCCTCACATACATACTCTGGAAAAAATACGGGGTATAACACAAGCTCCTAATGTCATTGATGTAAAAAAAGACTGTTTCCGATAGACCTTCGGCTTAAAGCTTCACCATAATGAAATATTGATTAAATTAAACAAAATTACAATTTGTATTTCTAGCTGCTAATATATTACTAGTATTGCTTTGCCAGGATGAATTAATTTTAAATCTAATTTTAAAATTTGGGTAATTCGGATGCAATTAAGATTATTACTTTTTTTTCTTAAAGATGTACAAAAATATGAAATGACAAATAGTATGAATCGGAGGGAGCATTTTTCATTTTTGATAGAGTCCAAGAAGAATATTAGAATAAATACAACCGGCAAGAGGGAAATACATACTATACAACACATTTTAGCAGCCCATATCAACTTTGACCAGTCTATCCTTGTGTGCTGTAGAATCTTGTCAACTAGATCACTCCTGCAACTAGGCCAAAATAGAAAGTAAGGACAAACTAAAATTTGATGGCACGTTTGTATCCTTGTGAAAAATCGAATCATATTTATGTTAATAAACATGTGGACGTAATAAAATTAAAGGATGAATTGCATAGCCTCGCTTCTAATTTACTGAAACTAAATGGACAACCATCTAATTTGAAAATACTTAAACTTTCCCATAGTTTAATGATTGTTAAAGAGACTTTTCTCACCATTAGCTTCATTTAGGATGTGTTTGGTACGAAGGAAAATGTTTTTCATAAAAAATGTTTTTCTAGAAAATGTTTTTCATGGAAAATGTTTTTCTAGAAAATGTTTTCTTAGAAAATAAGTGAGTTTCTTACTTATTTCTTAGTGTTTGGTCAGTAAGTAAAAGAAAATATTATTCAAAAAATATTTATATATCTAGAAAAATACTATAGGGGTGAGATGTGATGGGGAGTCAGAATTTCAAAATATACTCACTCAAGCCCCACAATCCCACCCACAACAAACCACCACCCTCGACTTCAACTTCACCACCTCTACCTCACACCACCACACTCACTCCAACCCACCTCATACCACCGTTCCACCCAACCCTCCTCATCCCCAATTTTCTATTTCATAGATTTTATTTTTATAAAAAATAAAAATAAATTCTTACCCCCAAACCTCCCCTTGCCCCTCCCCTGCAACCACAACCATCCACACCAAATTCAGGAGGAGGGATAGGGGTGCGTGACCGGGGGAGGGTTGATGGATGGTGTAGAAAATAAATAAAATAAAATTTTAAAACTCTTTTGAAAAAAATATTTTTTTTGGAGAGGTGGTGGGGTCGGGGTGTAGAAAATCAAAAAAGAAATTTAAAAAAAAAAATTGGGGGGAGGGGGGGGTGGAGGTGTAGAAAACCAAAAACTTCTTAGAACTTTTATAAAAAAAAATTGGGGGTGGTGGGGGTGGGGGTGCATAAGCTGGTGTAAGTGATTGGGGTTTGGTGTGGTGGGTGGTGGGGTAATTGGTTAAATGTCATTTGTGAGATTTGTTTTGTTAACTTTCATTACAGAAGTTATTTTTTCACAATTTTATGAAACTTGTTTTTCTAAAGAAAATATTTTTCAAAATTTTTTATCAACCAAACATGAGAATATTGGAAAACATTTTGAGAAAAATATTTTCATTTTCCAGTCAATTTGTTAAACTATTGGGGATGCCAACTTCATGGCCATTGCAAGGGGAGTGAATGGGAGAAGTAGTATTATTAGTTACATTGATAGCTATAGTAACAGAACATCTACGAGGGTTGTGACGGAGTTATATCTTATTTTATTTACTCTTTTATTTTAAATAATGTAAAGTTAAAAAATCTTTGTAGATCCTTTTTCATTCATTCTTTCTTGACTCTTTGTGAAAAATACTTTGTACCACATAGGTGGTGGAAAAATCTTTCTTCCCTCTTGTATTGTAATGTGCTTTATTGGGTTAGTAATGAGCTAGAACAAGAGAGGATCGTCGCGCACATGAGAGTTGAGCTTCGTAGGCAAAATTCAATTCCTGTTTTGCAAAATATTATTTTGCTATTTTTTTAGCTTACCCGAAATTGTTCAAATTCATGCTTCTCATACCTCCGAAATTAGTTATTACCGGTTAATAATGATCTAATGAAACAAATTTTATTTTATACTAGCTAGCGTTTCCAAATGTCCTAAATAAATTGTTTCCGTTATTATATCTCACAACTTGGAGTTTCCTAGTTACTGTGCAGCAATGCATGGAATTAATTTTATGAAAATTTTATAAATATCCTATATCTGAAGATATATTTGAGCTTCACTAGAGTTCATGGGAAATTGACTACACAAAAGTGATTATATATTTCACATGTCTTTAGATATAAGTCTTTAGAAGTAGTAATATTTCTATAAATTGGTTGTAATTACAATTGAAGATATGTTTAGGAAAAAAATTACATTAATGCGTGCCTCGATTTTCTCCTGAAATAACATCATTTTAAAAGAGGTTAGAAGCTATCATAATCTAATATGCTTAAGGAACATTCAGATAATTATGTTTCATTCATGAAGAATCAGAACTTTTGATAAATGTTATAAATACAAATTCATTCCCTGAAGTGAATGTGACAATATATAGTAAAGCCTATAAATATGAACATGAATTTGGTTGTGAAAATATCATGACTCATCTCCAGAAGAGATAGAATAATTGATTTCTTTAATGACATCAACAATGTATAATTAATTTTTCTTTCATGACATCAGTAGTGTCGAAATAATGTTTGATATTACAAATTAATGATCAGGGCTCCAGAAGAGCTACATATTTATCTAGAAGATCATGACACTAGTACAGTCCAAAGAATATGTGATTATAGAAAATAAATTAAAGTCTTCTGAAGAGCTTACATATTATTATGTCATTCGTTCTAGATTGAATATACAAAGTTGTTATAATTGAAACAGAAGTTGCCGTAAATCCGAAGTTAATTAAAGTAATGACTATCATATTGAAGCTATATAAATGATGGAAGGATTAAATATCTTCAAAATTATAGTAGGTATGAAATATGTATGTGAACGATTACTCTCTCTATTCTCCTAATTGTATTACACAAATATAAACATGATGAAATCACATGTAATGATAAACCATAAGTTTATTGACACAAGAATCCATGTCATAGTAAACTAGAATTTTACTAAAATAAATAGCACATAACATGGTAAACTTGGAGTTAAATAGTATAAATAATTTTATCAGTCATCATGAGTGGCCATCGTGATTCAAATATGATATGGAAATTGAATATTTGACATATATTAAAGAACTAGAAGATTCTTCATGAATTTATTTTTGTTGCTTGTTCTCATGATAAGTTGATTATACTAGCTAATGTTAGGATTGAATTCCCTAAATTCTGAAAAAAATGTAAAAGGTGAATATGAGCATGTTTACATGTTGTGTAATATATTAAATAGATGCATTAATAAGACGGTCACATATGCGTTTAATGTCAACCTACAGTTTGACATATGCAAAGTTACTTGCTCAAAATAATTGAATTGAGATCAGAATTTTCAAATTATGTAATCAAAATAATTCATCTCTTTAATGTTGATTTATATCCAAGCCAGTTTAGCATTGAATGACTCCAATTAATAGCTAAACCATTGCAATAAGAATAAAGCTTTATGTTTTGATCTGAAATATGATATATTGCATACAACAACAATTGTATGCTGAATTCAGACCAATAATTAATGATAAATTATCCCCTTAGTGTAACGACCCGTTCGATCATTTTTAGCTAAAGACCATTACTTGATTATTTTACCATTTTCATAGACTATATGTGGGGTTTGTGATACGCGGGGATGAGTGGCACAGAGTCCGAGGTTTACTTATGTGATTTTCAGATGAAAATCCAAAATAAAAATATTTGAGTTGATTAGTTTGACTCAAAGTGGATTAATGCAAGAAAGCCCGCAGATTTAAACTCTCAAATTAAGCCGCGATATGTTTCTAAGAGTGTCAACAATGGCACGTCATTCTACACTTGGATACCTAACATGGAATGGAGTTGGAGTTGTGACGTGAAGATCTAAGGAGTTTTGTATTTTCGGCCTTCTTGTTTGGTCTTGGTCGAGACCGTGTATTTCTTTTAGCTTATCTTTAATTGCTAGCTTAGCTATTATCTTAGGACATAATATGTCATGTAATAACTACCTTATAACACAATTAATAGGCCATGTAAGGGGTGACAAAGCTGAGAGTCTTCCAATAAGGTGACTAAGCCAAAAGGTCTTTCAAATGGATGACTAGACCGTGAGTTGGAGGACAAGTTGACAAGGACAATAATGGTCTAGAAAATGAAGCTTCCAAGAGGATAATTCATCCATGTATTTGGCTACACCAAAAGATGAAGGGATAGTCGAAATACTCCCTTCTCCATTCGGACAAGGCACTCCAAAATCATGATGGAAGCTTCTAAACTAGTTCCAAGAAGATGAAGTCTTGAGAATCCAAATCCACTCATTCTTCTACTTGGAATCCACAAAGGGAGTGTAAAAGATTTATTCTTTGTCCCCAAAAAAGCCAAGACCTTTTCCATTATCTTGGTTTGGTCGAAACACTCTTGGTCACCAAGTAAACCCAAAATCATTCCCATTTATCCACACTAGGCCCAAATTGTTATGTAGTTTGTGTCTCTTGATGTGTCTTCTAGAATAGTCATTGTACTAGTAGAAATAGGACCTTAGGACATTGTAAATAGGCAGAGTTGATTGATATATAAAAGTGAGTTTTACTCAAAAGCTAAGGTATTCAACTTGTGTGTTGTATACATTGGTTGGTCCTTGTGTGGGACTTTGGTTCTTGTGTGAGCCAAACCCTTAGTATAAGTTGAAGCCGGGATTGTGTGACCTAGTTAAACCTAAGCTAAGGTTTCCCTTCGGTGTAAGTCTTGATTAGGACTGTGTGACCTAATCAATACCCAAGCTTGAGGAACCTCCTTAGTGGTAAGCGAATGTTGAAACTATGTGGACCAACCTGGCCTAAGCTTCGGGTTACTAAGAGGGGTTCCGACCACCCTCACTTGGCTAGTTCACGGGCTTGTATTTAGCAACCTCGGTCTTGAACTTATGGAATTGGTCACCATCTCCTTGGTGTCGACTCGGGTAGTAAACCCCCCGTGTCTCTATCCTTAGGCTCATCGACCGCACTCCACTTAAACTATATCGACCGATCCGATCCGATTATATTTTACTCGAGCTTGCATCTTACAACTCATGTTCAATCTTCACCCAATCCACTATATACTGACCACCCATAGTACCTCACAAATACCCATCCCAAAGGTTGACAACCGAAACCACACGTACACCACTGTCCGAAACCGACAACCCCGAATACTCCACTTAAATAACCTTTTTTGGAACCTCACTGTTTCGGTTCATTTTCGAGGTCGTGCCACCACCCAACCTCCAAGTAAAGACCACCAACACCATCCTCAACCTCCTCGAAACACTCCCACAAAACACCTTGAGCCGAATCCATCCATAATTACCCGTTCAACCCCGACAACACCACACTGTCCGCCCCACTAAGAAACCAAAAACTCACTGTTTCATGTTCTATTACGTGGCCTTGCCACCATCTACTCACTAAACCCCGACCACCACAATAACTCTCAACACATCCTAAATGACCCCACAAAGCGTCTAAGCCCGACTCCTCACCAAACTACCTGAAACAGTCCCAAAACACCACATACCCGACAGTAACACCTAACCCGAGAACCCCTATTTCACATACATTGCTGCATCAACTAGTTTCCTACCGAACGCAGCCCCACTTACCGTCACTCACCCCTCCTTACTTACATCATATTGGTATCAGAACAAGGCATTCCCATCTCACGCCTTGATGTGATGACCATCACAAAAATGTCGCTTACGAACAAAGAAGAACTTCAGAAACTCGTTAGTGACCTTTTTGTCGAACATGGGCCAATCTTAAAAAAAGATGTTGATCTCCCAACTTTTGATGGATATATGAACCCAAAAGCGTCCCTTAAATGGTTAAACACCATTGAAGAATTTTTCAAGTACCAGAAATATGACAATCATGAGTGCTTCAAAGTTGTCAAATCGAGGCTCAAATCATTTGCTTCCGATTGGTACGAAAATCTAAGAACCAATCGAAAAGAAGTGGCAAGACCAAGATTGACTCTTGGAAGAAATTAAAAAAGCATATGATGAGGAAAGTTTTCCAAGGGAACATAAATAAAGTCTATACTTCCGACTCCCAACTCATCGTCAAGAAAAGGTTGAAGTTGCATCATGCCGCACCTTCGAAGGTGTGGTTGAGAAACCACATACGAGAAGTGCCCCAAAGCCTGACGTAAGGCCCACTAATATCAAGAAAATGGGCAACACCCCTTTTATCAACCCCTTATATGGTCACGAAGTTGATGAAAAATATCAAAAGGTAGAAGAGTGTACTACTTCTTTTACTACTCCATTATATGACCAAGGAGTCGTAGAAGGAGACACGGAGAAAGTAGAGGTCACTACGGGGATAAACAAAATGAGAAAAGGTGTTTTCAATGTCGAGAATCGGGACACTTTGGAAAAGAATGTCCTAACCCCTGTTTAGTGACAAATGAACATGGTGCAAAGTCTTTGGAGGAATCCGAAGCCAAGGAAAATTCCGAGACCCCCTTACTTGAGGCACA
Source organism: Przewalskia tangutica (assembly GCA_029844215.1). Classification (NCBI taxonomy): domain Eukaryota; kingdom Viridiplantae; phylum Streptophyta; class Magnoliopsida; order Solanales; family Solanaceae; genus Przewalskia; species Przewalskia tangutica. The sequence continues at coordinate 117,401,321 of CM056718.1, forward strand.
AAAGATAGAAATTTTTTTTAAGAAGGGGAGTGCTATAGTCATCGATATGAAGGAACTTCCGAATGACGTTGTATCTGATACACTACCAATGAAATGTGTTAAAACAAATTCTTGATTTATTTTCAAGAAGCTTATTACCTAATCAACAAAGCTATGGATACCACCTTAAGGAGGAAAAAAGTCGTAGTCTATAAACGATACCCGCGTTGTTGGTGCCAAAAGAAGATAAGAATTTTATATTTCCTTGAAAAAGGGGCTCAACTTACAGGAACATGTGGCACTATCCAAGCAATCGACAACATCATGAAAAGAAAGCTCTCTTTGCCGAGGCTGAAGTTTCCTTTTAAGGAATCAAGAGAAACCAAGTAGTCCTTGAGATGAAATAGAGGAAAAGATACCCTCTAAGGGGAACCCGAGAGGGAAATGCATAGAAGGTGACCCTCGTGATCAAGTTGTGTTTGGACGAATGGTTTGTAATGTTTTATAGATGGTGTGACTAGGGGTGTTCACCTGGCCCGAATCCGGACCGACCGAATGAATGGACCGAACAGGAATCTAGAAATTTTACGACCGAGACCGAAAATTCCTGGTCCGATTTTGGACCGGTTGGACCGATTTTTTTTTTTTTTTTTTAAAATGCAATTTATAAATTATAAATTTTTAAGAATGTGTTCGTTTATCAATCTCATTAAATATGTTTGTTTTTTTCCTTATCCTTCAATAGACTTTATTTCATTAATATGACTAACTTAAAGAAAATCACCAAATGTATTTGGTTCGTATACGAACTACTAAACTACTCATTAATTAAAGTTACACATCACATTTATATTTTCTATTTTCTATTTTCTATTTGGAATTTGGACATTTCTGAAACTAGGGGTGCACAAAAGGTTAAAACCGGACCGGACCGAAGACCGAATTACAGTTACTCGACCGAATGGACCGAATGATTTGCCCAGTCCCCAGCCCCCGCCAGCCCCCATCCACCTAGCCACTTGGCCGGACGTATTGACATATCTAATATAGGTTGTAAATTGATCAAACTTTATACGATCATAACTTTGCGCTCGGACGTCCGTTTTACCTAATTGTTTTTTTGATTTCGCGTATTTTTTCGATACGGGGGCGGCCAAACTGCTAAAGCAGTTTAATTCCGCCTATTTCTCCAAAAACGTCCATCTTGCCCCTCAATTTTACTTTCCCCCCAAATCGTTACGTTTTTCCCCTTTTCAAATCTAAATATCTCGCGATGTACAATTGGTTTCAACGTAAAAATTGCGTGGCACCGCATCTGAGAATGTCAATTTCAGTATTGAAAATTCAATTTAAAAAAAAAAAACTGGGCCCCGGAACCCGACCCGACCCGGAATTATATAATATTATATATTAGAAATTTAGAAAATTAAGAATTATATATATTAGGAATTATATAATTCAACATATATTATAAATTATACATATTATATATATTAGGAATTATATATATTATAAATAAAATAAAAAAATCGGTCCGGACCGAACCGAACCTGGACCGGACCGAAAACCGAAACTTATATTTCAAAGGACCGAAGACCGGACCGATAATTTCGGTCCGATTCGGTCCAGTCCATTTTTTCGGTCCGGATCGATTTTTGTGCACCCCTACCTGAAACATCGACATAAATTATAGGTAGGGAGAGAAGAAAGTAAAGTAGTTGTAAATTGATCAAACTTTATATGATCATAACTTTGCGCTCGGACGTCCGTTTCACTTTTTTTTTATTTCACGTATTTTTTTGATACGGGGGTGGTCAAACCGCGGCCAGACCAATTTTCTAAAAAACGTCTTTTTCCCCGCTCAATTTGAATTTCCCCCCAAATTGTTACGTTTTTTATATTTTCAAAGCTAAATATCTCGCGATATACAATAGATTTCAACGTTCCAATTTCCTGGTAATGTGTCCGGGAATGTCAATTTCAATATTGGAAATTCAATTTATAAAAAAAAAAAAAAAATCCGGTCCATTCCGGTCCGGACCGGAAAATTCCGGTTTTTACCCGGACCGGACCGAAAAACCGGAATCCACCATTTTGACGGACCGATCACCGGACCGGAATCCACCGGTCCGGTCCATTCCGGTCCGGTTCCGATCCGGTTTTCCGATCCGGTCCGGTCCTGTTTTGTACACCTCTAGGTGTGACGTTCTAAAATCTCCCTTATATAAGGTATCATGTCCATCCTTGGAACATGTGACATCTTCCGAGGATATGGATACCAACACACCCACGATGGAATCTATCCGAAGATGGTCCGAGCCTCCAAGGGCCATGGCGATAAAAAGTTTCTTTGGTTCAGTTTCTTTCTTTTGTCATGACATGCAGAATTGTTATACCTTTGCTACCCATATCCATGAACTAATAAAAAACTATGATTATGAATGGTTCTGTGGAGCAACGAGTCTTTGAAGCATTGAAAAGAAGGATTTATGAAGCCCCGATGTGAATCATGCCAAGTCGTGAAAGGCCATTAGGGAGTGAATGTAAAATTAATATGAGTGCCATCTTTTAGACTAGATTGAATGGTGTACGTCACCATTATCCTACCTATGGCAAGGCGTTGCATCTTATGGGATTCCTAGCACAACATGGGCATCATATGAAGTCAAATCCATTCATCTTATATTCATATCCTTATTTGGTAAGTTTCAAACAATGCGCCTATAAGATAAAACTTCCGGGAAAATATGAAGGTTCAACATGTTATGAAGTGTCCTCACATTTAGACGGTGTGACTTTGAGGACAAATTCTTTCAAAGCAGGAGAGAATGATGCAAGAAATCCTGCAGACTTAAACTCTCAAACTAAGCCGAGAGATGTTTTACTAAGAGTGCCAACAATGACATGTCATTCTACACTTAGATGTCTAACATGACAAGAAAATGGAATGGATTTGGAGTTGTGACGTAAAGATCTAATGAGTCTTGTATTTTTAGCCTTCTTGTTTGGTCTTGTCCGAGACAGTGTATTTCTTTTAGATTATCTTTAATTACTAGCTTAGCTATTAGCTTAGGACATAATATGACATGTAATAACTATCTTAGGACACAATTTATAGGTCATGTAAGGAGTGACAAGGCCGAGAGTCTTCCAATAAGGTGACTAAGCCAAAAGGTCTTTCAAAGGGATGAATAGGCCGTGAGTTGGAGGAAAAGTTGGCAAGGACAATAAGGGTCTAGAAGATGATGCTTCCAAGAGGATAATCCATCCATGTATTTGGATACACCAAGAAGATGAAGGGATGGTCGAAATATTCCCTTCTCCATTTGGAAAAGGCACTCCAAAATTAAGACGGAAGCTTCTATACTAGTTCCAAGAAGATGAAGTCTTGAGAAGCCAAATACATCCACTCTTCTACTTGAAATCCACAAAGGGAGTGTAAAAGATTCATTCTTTGTACCCAAGAAAAGCCAATACCTTTCCCATTGTCTTGGTTTGGTCGAAACACTCTTGGTCCCCAAGTAAACCCAAAATCGTTCCTATTTATCCACACTAGGCCCAAATTGTCATTTAGTTTTTGTCTCTTGATTTGTCTTCTAGAATAGTCCTTGTACTTGTATAAATAGGACCTTAGGACATTGTAAATAGGCAGAGTTTATTGATATATAAAAGTAATTTTTACTCAAAACTAAGGTATTCAACTTGTGTGTTGTATATATTAGTTAGTCCTTGTGTGGGCCTTTGGTTCTTGTGTGAGCCAAACCCCTTAGTGTAAGTTGAAGTTAGGACTGTGTAACCTAGTTAAACCCAAGCTAAGGTTTTTATTTGGTGCAAGTCTTGATTAGGATTGTGTGACCTAATTAATATCCAAGCTTGAAGAACCCCCTTAGTGGTAAGCGAACGTTGGAACTGTGTGTACCAACCTAGCCTAAGCTTCGGGTTACTAAAAGGGCTTCCAACCACCCGCACTTGACTATTTCACGGGCTTGTACTTAGGAACCCCGATCTTGAACTTGTGGAATTGGTCACCATCTCCTTAGTGTCAACTCGGGCAGTAAAACCCCCGTGTCTCTATCTTTGGGCTCATCGACCACACTCCACTTAAACTATATCGACGGATCTGACACTTAACCAAATCAACCATATTTCACTTGAGCTTGCATCTTGCAACTCGTGTTCAATCCTCACCCAATCCACTATATACTGACCACTCTTACCTCCCACAACACCTCTCAAATACCCATCCCAAAAGTTGATAACCGAAACCACACATACACTACCGTCCGAAACCGATAACCCCAATAAGTCCACTTAAATAACTTTCATCAGAACCTCACTGTTTTGGTTCATTTTCGCGGCTGTGGCACCACCCAACTGCCAAGTTTCAACCACTAAAACCATACTCAACCTCCCCGGAACACTCCCACAAAATGTCTTGAGCTGAATCCATCCACAACTACCCGTTCAACCCCGACAACCCCACACTGTCCGCCCCACCCGAGAAACTGAGAACCTCACTATTTAACTGTCTATTATGTGGCATTGCCACCATATACTCACTGAACCCGACACTACAATAATGCTCAATACACCCTCAATGACCCCATAAAACATCTAAACCCTACTCCTCACCAAACTACCTGAAACAGTCCCTAAAAACCATATACCCGGCAGTAACACCTAACCCGAGAACCCCTATTTCACATTCATTATCGCATCAACTAGCTCCCTGCCTAACTCAGCTCCACTTACCCTCACTCACCTCTCCTTACTTACATCATTGACTTTCGGGTATATGGGTTGTTTCTGGGTTCCATCATTTTTTATAGTTTCGGAGGGTCATTAATGCTTTAGTTGAGTCATTGGTTCGCTTCCCGAGGTAATCAAATGTACTTTATGATCTTATTTTTGAAATTATGATATGTAGTTATTTCAAGTGATTATTTAAAAATATATGTCTAAGCTCAGTTACATAAAAAATCTGAGGGCGCGAGTGAGTTTGTAGCACTGTTTACCTTGGGAAAGCATGTCTAGTTTGAGTTTGGAGGGTCTCGGGAGTGTTTAGTGTATTTGGTGGAAGTTTGTGTAAAATCCTATATTGCTGGTGTTTGGTGTTCGCACCAGTGGGTGGTTGTCCTCTCCTTCGCGTCCTCCTCTGTAGAGGTTGGCTCATAGAGGCAAAGACGTCTCTGGAGGGTCTCGAAAGTGTTTAGGGTATTTGGTGGAAGTTTGTGTAAAATCTTATATTGATGGTGTTGGGTGTTCGCACCAGTGGGTGGTTGTCCTCTCCTTCGCGTCCTCCTCTGTAGAGGTTGGCTCGTAGAGGCAAAAACGCCTCTGTAGGGTGAGTCCGGAGGGTCTCGGAAGTGTTTAGGGTATTTGGTGGAAGTTTGTGTAAAATCCTATATTGATGGTGTTTGGTATTCGCACCAGTGGATGATTGTCCTCTCCTTCGCGTCCTCCTCTGTAGAGGTTGGCTCGTAGAGGCAAAGACCCCTCTGTAGGGTGTTTTTCTACTTCTACGCTAAGGCGAGGTGTCAAGTGATTGCTCCTTGGCGGACTCCCTTTCCCCTGGAGTGATACCACGCCTGCAGAGTTGATTCTGTAGGATCGAAATTGTTGTTTTAGGAAACCTATTAAATTGTCCGAGGTCAAATCACTTTCTCAAAATACCATCATATCTCGGTTATTGAGCTTGCTTAGGGATGATTTTCTCGGGGAATTCATTTGGCTCATCATTTAAGGTATATTTTCACTCCTTTTAATCATTGTTGACTCATAAATACTAGTTTGGACTTTATTTAGGGAAGAAGAGTTGTTTTTCATGGAAGATTAAGATAGCTAAATCTTTGATTTGTGGTTGGAATATGGATTAGATGATCATGATTTTATAAATAAGTATTGATTAATGATAGGTGACCATGTTGTATTAATTAATTTGAGATTTGAAACTTTTTCTAAAATTTGGGAAAATTTAGGGTTTGTAAATTGAGGCTTTTCTTTAATTATACAATTGGGAGTTCAATTGGGGTTAGTTTTCAATCAACTTACGGATGTGAATACTTAGTATATTTTTATGCTTTTCGAGAAATAAAGTTCGAATTTTGAATATCGTGGGCCCAGGGTTGGTTTTTGGTGTCTTTGGTATGTTTGAAAGACTAAGTCCTTGTATTGTGTATTAGCTTAATATTAACATATAGTCTATGTGTGTTAAACTACAATTACTCTGAGGCGCTTCGGAAGGGAAAGGTCAATGCAATGAGTTGATTTCACGTGGCACCTGCTCTACTCTAAGGTAGACTATGGTTTATTCTTATTGGACTTTGTTTAAAGTACGTAATTAGTTATAAATGTTGATGGATATTGCGCGTGTTTCTTAAGCGGTTGTGATGAACACTTGGGTAGGTACCAAAACTTGTGATGATGGGTGATTTGGGGAATCAGAAGACTGATTCCGACTGTCGTTGATTAGGGTTGTCGCCATTATGTGGGTTCGTCGCCATATTTGCTATTATTGTATTTATTCATCACACATGCTTTCGATATGATATCCTGATTGTACTTGGAATACATGATATTGAATTTTGAAGCATGTGACATTCATCTCTTATACTAGGTTGCATCTCATACATTATGATTTCTTGTCTTGTATTGTCATTTGCATTCATACACTATATTTCTGATGATATTGATATCAGAGGGATATGAAAATATTATGGGTCCAAGAGACCTGGAAGGTAACAATACTTATGAAATTATTTTCAACATTGAGATGATGATATGCGGGGGAACGGGTTGCACGCATGCAACCGTTATTATTCAGGTAAGAGTTGAGCTCCTCCAAAGGTGTATATGAACTTTGTGGGTCCCCCGTAGGTGTGCGATTCATAGAATTTGAAAGCATGTATACTGGAGGAAAAAGGTACATCGCATATGCATTGCATTCATATCATACATACATTATTTCATTGATTATTTGTTGATGGATTAAGTATTGGACTGATTATTGATGACTTGGTTGAATTCCTAGAAAGAAGGATTGTTAATTGATCATTTTATACATGAGATATTGTCATTGAACTCTTCTGGAACTAGGTGACTTATATGATTATGAGACCTTATGTGAACAAGTGATTTGTTGATTCAATGAATTATTATGTGGACATGTGACTTATTTGGATTACTTCACTATTTAGTATAAGATTATTTGGTGTCAACTTGATATTTATCTCTTTTTGTGTATCTTCTATCATTGTCGGCCTATGATGCATACGGGGATACGTTGTGTACTCATACTACACTTGATGTATTCTTTTTAGATGCAGATACAACTCCTTCTACCAGTTCGGGACCTTGAGTTTGAGTTGATCGATTATCAGGGTGAATATGCTACCTTCCAGCATGCCTCATGCTCCTATCTCTTCTCTTGTCTTTATTTGTGTTCTAGAGACATGTTTCAGACTATTAGACTATGTTCCATTTCATTTGGCTTATGTATTGACAGTTAGAGCTCTTGTATTATTGACCAAATTTTGGGGGTCATATTGCTATTCATACTTATCTTTCTGCATTTATATGATGATCAGACGGTTATTTAAGTATTTTTGTTAATTCTGCATGTTAAGGCTTGCTTTTTTATACAGGTTAGCGTACAAAGAGCTACTAAGAATCTGGATGGTGCTCTAAATTGGATAATATGTGTCGCCACCTAATTTATAGGTAAATTAGGAAAATCAGTGTGAAAGAATTTATTCAAAAGCTTGAAAAATTCTATCTAAACCAGAGTCAAGGTAAAGGTTCTGGTGATCCCCTGGGGAAGGTGTTAGCACTCCGATATAAAAGATCTGTAGAACACGATTGACCTACGGGCTCTATAGCATGCTTTTAAAATGATAAAAATTATTTAAGGTTTAAATCCGCAAAGTAACTGTCATTTTCATGTATTAAAAAATTCAAGGTTTTGTTTAAAACTTCCGTCAAGATGGTATGCACGTGATGTTTAATCAATTTAGTTTTCAGACTAAGAATACTCAAAGGTAAATTTGAGTAGAATTCTACATTTAGTCCAACTATCTTGATTATTTTAAATTACATCTTTTTAGCATAAAATCCTTTTCAAATCAAAATGGTCTAGTTCCCCTTAAAATGTCAAGTTCGATTTTATGTTAATGTGATAAAGATGGTTCTTTCTTTTATTCTTTTCACATGTTGTAGCCCAAGTCAAAACTATATTCAAACTTTCCATAACCCTTAACTTAATTCAAATCAAAATAGGTTTCAAAGTTATCCAAAAATCATTTATCCTATTTGGGCTTAGCCAGGACTATAACGCAAAATATTTAATTCATGCATTTGAATGAAGTAAGCACCATATAACAAGAGAATCCTATTTAAATAATTTGAAATGACCTAGCCCAAATATGTAAAGAATAATGTAAAGGAAACCCAATCAGTGGGCTAAACCCAAAACAGACAGCAACACAAAGGCAAAGGAAAAAATAGCAGACAGTGGGCTTTGCCCAATACACACTTATGAAGGAAAAGGATGAAAGGGTTATCAGAAATGGGACAGGCCCAACCATGCACTTAAGTGAGTTTTAAAGAGGCATGCATGGAAGATGTATCAAGGATATATATTCAACATATTGAACATTCATACACAACTGTATACTTCTATGTATATCATATATACGTCCTAAATATACTCCATATATCCCAAATAAGGCACACACATAACATAACAGACTTTCATATACCTTAATGCATCCTTCACAAACCAGTAGCATACAGGACAGGTAGACACACATACAATTTCTAGTTCATACAGATAAGAGCATGCTGGGTATACAGATGTGAGGAAACACAACCATGAAAACAGACAAAGATGTGAGGAAACACAACCATGAAAACAGACAAAGCAGGGAAAATCTGGGTCATTAACTAGCACAAGTGATCTGAGAGAGATCCAAGATTACAAGACAAGTAGGCATGTTTCATCTTTTTTCAAATAATACATGCCTCCTATTATGAAATAAAAAGAGGGAAATTTCAAAGCATACTAGCCAGACTTAGATAACCACAACTGATCCTTCAACATGCATTCCTAATTCCTTATTTTTTTACTGAGACATAGCTGATATTCAAGATTTAACATGATGACCTAGACATGTAAGAACAAGTAGGCATAATGACTTAACATACACAAGACATAAGCAACACAAAGAGGTATAGAGGTCAAATGCTTGTTGGCCAGGACAAGAACAGAGTTTTTTAAAAGAGAAAGAAAACAGGACACCTAACATACTTTCATTTTCTAGGGTTTCAGATCAACAAGCATGGAACTCAGACTAAATAAGCTTCATGGATATCTGAATGTAAACCTACAAGGCTACATCATTAGGCAAGGGTCTTCAAACCAAGGATTGGTATAGCATTACAGATTTCAATATTCACTTAAATAGGCATTGGACATGGATGTACAAACTCCAGGTTAACAGTTTTGACATAGCTTTAGGAAGAAACACAATCAATAACTTAACATGGAAGTAAAACAATCTCATTGTTTAAAGCTCTTAGAGGTTTGACCTTCAATGACATTGACTCTAAGTTTAAGCAGGCATAGTCATAAACTAATGGAACCTAAGCATATATTTTGTACATGTATAGGACTTGCATAGACAAAAGAAGTTTAGCAAACACGCAAGGTATCCATTCTAAAACTACCAACAAGATCCTAGAGCAGCATACCTAGCTTATACAGACCTAACATGCCATTATTGAAAACTTCAAGTTACAAGCACATACTTAGGACTTTAAAAGACAACAGAACAGAGCACACTGACTTATGTAGTTGAGATGTTAAGCCAACATATACTTAGGCGTTGTGTTTAGACCAAATTTTAAGCCTACATAAGCAACATGAGTACAAGTTAAACAGGGAATGAGTCAAGCAAGCTATACATGATTAAGCTATCTTCAACAATTCATTTTAAGCTTTATAGTCACTATATTGACCTGAACCACAAACCTACTGATTGAAATAAAACCAATCTTATATTATGTCTATCAACTAAAATCAGTTTTAAACCAACATTGTTTTGGATACCATTTATATTGACCAACTTACACTTGACTAGAATCCACCTATACTAACATGACTAGATGACAAGTATATGCATAGGACCAGTTTTACACTAACACATTAGACACTTATCCTCCTAACCACGCACAACAACAACCATAGTAGGGACTATAGTCAAATTTAATATGTTTAAACTAATCTATATTCAACATAATCATATACAAATGGCCATGATAATGAACACCAATAATGACCTTAACTAAACAAACACACAAATCACATCACAACATTATTTTACATATGTTAACAACCACCTAATGATCATAAACAATTATTAACTCTACTAATCATGCTTAATAACTTAACTAAATAATCTTAAACAGGTACTAAACATGTTTAATCGACACATAAAACACATAATACAAGTCATATACATAATTTAAAACAAGAGAATACTAAAAGAAATGTGTTTACCTTGTATGGAGGCAGCCTAGGGTCAAAAGGGGACTTGTTCTTCACTTTTCCGATCTCGAGCTCTTAAACACACACAAAAGAAAGGTTTTAAAGCTGCGAACGACTAATTTCCCTAATTTTGGGTTCTGCCCAAAAGGCTGAATCCACAACTTAAGAGAAAATAAATCGAATTTTTAACTTGGAAATGGCTCAAAACAATATTAAGACTGAGATTCAAGTTCTGGACCCCTGAAATGAAGAATGAGGGTTTCTATTTATACAGTTCATCAAACCCCAACTAAGTTTTTCAAATCAACGTGGGAGAACACAATTTTGGGAGAAATTTTCCCTCTAAACCAGTTCTCAACCAATGAAAATAAAGAGTTTGAAATCCTAATCGGACAAGAACGTTAATTCCTAGCAGAAAAAATAGCAAGGATGACAGAGAGGGGCGACCTTACCTGGGTTGGGGGTGGTGGTACGGTGGCGTTCGAGCAAAAAAGAGCAAGAGCATTAATTGCTCTTGCCATTTTTAGCCACGCAAAACTGCAAAAGGAGCTTGTATTGTCTGTAAAATTCAAAACATCGTAACTAATGATCGAATTATGCCAAATTGAGGCATGATATACAATATGTATACCAAGTTATATTTTGTCAAAATAAAATGACTAAATATTCTCAGAATAATTTCGTAAAATCATATTCGCTTCATGAAAAGTATACTTCACTCCGTCTGTAACTCGAGAACTCTCAATAATTATTAGAGGGTAAAAATTAGGTGTCAACAACATCCCCTTCGTTGTCCGGGGATGGTTAGACCATCCCTGAGCATCGAACTTTGACTAACCTAGTTTTTAATCGACCATTAAGAAATTACTTTCTTTTTATGCAAATTTTGAGATCTATGGTTTTTGAATTTCCTACATATCTCAGGTTACATGAGAACTCATGCCACTTGTTGTTTGACTCAAATAGACTTTTAAAAGGTTGACAAAAGTAAAATATCATACCAGGAAGTTCTGGAAGGATTTTGTTGGAATGTGAGTGATCCTCAGAGATTGAGTAGCCTACATATCCTCAGTTTTGGGAATCAAGTCACTTGTAGTTTGACTCGATGGCCCGAACATGGTATCCCTTATGTGGATTACCTTTGACCTTTCTGGTGTATGCCTGATCAGTTACGAGTTTTAAAGAAAACTTCATGATTTGCAAATGAGATCGATGTGCAGTGAAGCTCAAGCTCATGTGGAGAGAGCTTGACTCTCGTTGACACATATTTTCGACCAGCTGTCCGAGAACAAGTTCCACATTTGTTTCACATATATCTGGATCTAGTCTCTCTGCATTCCACATTTGGTAGCTTTGACCTCTCTCCATATGCTGAGACCAGCGTGTTGGTTATTATAATTTATATTTTCATACCTACGCGACTTTGTCGTGTTTTACCCTTTTAGCCATATTTATGAGCATGTGCCTCTTCTGACACCGTCTAGCTCTGTTGACTTGTTTGGGGGGGATACTTGTATTGAGCGGGTGCCACCTTCGATATTGTCTGGATCTGTTGACTTGCTGAGAGATGCTTGTTTTGAGCGGGTGCCACCTTTGACACTATCTAACTCTCATTGATCGCTATTGTTGATCATGTAGTTGAATTTTTGGGGAACGACGACTGCAATTTTTGGCCGGAAGTACATTGTTCGAACTTACGGGTGAAGCCTGCAACCTCTCGACTAGAATTACAGCACCCTGATTCTATGAATGCGGACCACGACTCTATAAAATGGAGACTATGACTCTATGGAATGAAAATCATGACCTTTCAACTAGTAGTACATCATTCAACTGGAGTGAAAACCGTAGCCATTTTGCTGGATTTATATAACTTGACTCTATAGAAGGAAGACCACCACATTTCGACTGACATTACATCATTCAACTGGAGTGAAGACTACAACCCCTTTTCTAAACTTACATCACTTGAGTCTATGTAATGAAAACCATGACCATCTCAACTAGCATTACATCATTCAACTAGAGTGAAGACTGCAACCCCTTCACTAGATTTATATCACCTGACTCTATGGAATGAAGACCACGACTATCTTGGCTGACATTACATAATTTAACTAGAGTGAAGAACGCATCCCCTTCACTGGATTTATATCAACTGAATTTATGAAATGAAAACCACGACTATATTAGCTAGCAGTATATCATTCAGCTGGAGTGAAGACCGAAGCCACTTCACTGGATTTATATCACCTGAATCCAGTGTTCTAAAAAATGGTCAGGACGGCTGCCTAGGCGCCCCTAGACCATCCCACCTAGGCGCTAGGCGCCCCCATTCCGATTTGTCACTTAATCCAATTTTATTGCCCTATCTTACAGCAAACAGAGGGGCGCGATTCAAGAATACAAAAAAGCCCTAAAAATCTTCAATCAAGCTTCAAGGTTAGTTCTATTTCTTCTTCTTTTACTTCATATCTTCTATTTCTTATTCTTTCACTCTTCAATCATCATTATTTTTCTCTTTTTCCCGGTCTGTTTCGCGTCTCCTCCGCGACCCGACCCGATTTTTTTTTTGTTCTTCCTTGTCGAGTCGCGACCTGCTGCCATAAATTTGGAAAAAAATTAAAAATTTGGTATAAATTAGTTAGAACTTACAAATTTATTAGTAATAGTATAAATAGACTAGTAATAAGTTAATACTATAAATATATAGTGAATGATTTGTCATTTGTCATTTGTCATTTGTGAATATTTGTCATTTACTCATTTTGAAACTAATTATTTTATTGATTGATTATTTGATTTGTTAACGGACTTATTTTAATATTTTGCAGGTTATTAATTATTGTAAGTTGCAAAAATGAGTTCTAATCCAATTGAAAATCAAGAGTCGACTTCAAATTCTTCCAAATTAAAGAGAAGTAGTGATGATATTTTATGCATATATGATATATATACAATTGATGTAAATATTAAAAAAATTAAAAAAAAATACATCCGTCTGGCCCCCCGCCTAGGCGGCCGCCTAGCCGTCTAGGCGCTAGGCGGCCAGGCTCAACCAAGCCTCCGCCTAGCGTCTTTTAGAACATTGCCTGAATCTATGGAATGAAAACTACGACCATCTAGGTTGCCATTACATCATTCAATTAAAGTGAAGACCATGACCCCTTCGCTGGATTTATATCACCTAACTCTATGGAATAAAGACCATGACCATCTTGGTTAGCATTACATTATTCAACTAAAGTGAAGACCGCTACCCCTTCACTAGATTTATATCACATACTCTATGTAATGAAGACCTTTGAGTTTTATTATTATTATACCGCGGTCCAGACCGCGATCGGGTCTCAGCCATGGCCGTGATGTAGGGCCGCGCCGAAGCGAGATGGCGCCGGAAGATCTGAGGGGTCGCTGAAGTTTCAGCCGGCGCGGAAGCAGGCCGCGCACCGAAAGTTCAGAGTCCGCAGGAGTTCTGCGCGCGCCGATCGCAGGGCGCGCCGGCGTGGGAAATCTGGCGGAAAAACTTAGGAAAATCTGATCTTTTCTTTTAAAAAGGGCATGGGAGGGTGACAAGTGTCCCCCCCGTCTGATTTTGCATGCATTATATTGACCAAGTCTTAAAGACTTGGTCATCTTTCATCTCTCTCTTAGAAAAAGCTCCTCCTTCTCTCTTAATTATTTCAAGCTCCTCCTTCTCTCTTAATTATTTCAAGCTCCTCATTCTCTCTTAATTATTTCAAGCTCCTCCTTCTCTCTAAAACTCCAAGAGATATTCTAGCATTAGGAAAAATCTGAAAAAGTAAAAGGCAAGAAGAAAGCTTGTGGCTAGCTTGTGAAGGTTGTTGTGGTGGTGTTCTTGGAATAGAAGCTAGCAAATTGTTGGATAAATTTGGCTAAAGCTCTAAGGTAATGATTCTTCCTCTATTATTAGTTTTTAGTGTTGCATGTTAAGAAAAAAGTACTTGTGGTAGTAAATAATGCTATTAGAGTCATTGCATGCAAGAAATGTGGCTTGGGTATGAAGGATTTAGCTAAGGAGATATTATGAGCATGTTGTAGCCTAAAAACTACTTTAGAATTGTTAAGTGAATTGTTGTACCTTTTGGGGCAGAATTTTACACACCCAAGTTTAGGTGTGTAATCCCCTTTGATATGTTTGGATTGTTGAGCCTTAAATGTGGCATTTGGATGTTGAATTCGGTCTTGAGAAAGGTGGCAAAGTATGTAGAAACAAAGGAAATGCTGCCCAATTTTCCATAGAATTAGGGGCTTTGAACTTAGATTATTTCTACATTGAAATTAGAGGTTAATAAACGCACTATGGTTGTTATAGGTTGACATATTACTTGCGGTAGTTGGACTTAGCAAGTGGATTGACCGAAGAGGTATGTAGAGCTTTCCTATCTCTTGAGCATGAATAGTTGTATCTATGTAGTACGGTATACGTACAAGATTTGATAATCTACACTTGTTTTAAAGTATATGATACTTGTTTCATTTCAAAAGTATAAGTCCCTTGGATTGAGGGAAAATGTATTTGACAAAGGGATAACGCTAATATAATGACTTTATGGGAAGTTGGTTATATTAGTTTTCTTGAAAGGTTCACAAAGAAAGGTTTACTCTAATTAAAACAAGTACGGGTAAAGGATTTGAAACTAAGAAAGGTGAATTGATTTTTAGGCATTGGTTGCCTAAGGTTTTAAAGGAAATGAAGTCACTTGATTTAGAAGCCTATTATATTTCTAAAAGGAAATGTGACTCGTCTTGAAAAGAAATCGTAACTTGATACTATGGTGAATAGTATCTTGGAATCTTTGTATAAAAAGAGTTTTTCTAAAAAAATTAGAAGTACATGGTACTTGGGTTGAATTCCCGGATTTCTATTAAAAGACATGTTAGTGCCTTAGGATACTAAAATGAGAGGATATATTGATAATGTTAATAAGAAGTTAGGAGATTTCTTAACTTGCTTATGTTATGATAAGCCGGTAGTGCTTATGTATGATATGATAGGCCGGTAGTGCTTATGTTGTGATATGATAGGCCGGTAGTGCTTATGTATGATATGATACGCCGGTAGTGCTTATGTTATGTATGATAGCCGGATGAGCTATGTTATATATTTGTATTATTATGGGGTAAACCCCGGGTTATTATCTATGCCATGGATTTGCTACCCATGATGCGAGTGCGGCGCTTGCACTCATGCGGATCCGGACCACAGGATCCATGCGGGTTAAATAGTCCCATGCGAGTACGGCGATGGTACTCATGCGGGTCCACAGGATCCATGCGGGTGAAATAGTCCCATGCGGGTGAAATAGTCCCATGACGAGGCGGATGACCTCATGCGGGTCCACAGGACCCATGCGGGTGAAATAGTCCCAGGAGTAGGATTGCTTAATGATACTACGGGCGAGGTACCCTGTTTTGATCGTGAGCCTCCTATTTTTATGCTATAAGATTTATACTTGTTACTCTCATTGTTAGTAAGACACAATGCAAGGAAATTGATTTTATCTATGACTCCAGCTTATTTTTGACTTATGATATTACTACAGTATTTTCCAGTTTTACATACTTGGTACGTTGTGTCTCGACCCCTTCCTGGGCTGCGTTCATCTGCGCAGGTAAGGAAAGCGGTGGTAGATCCTCATTCCTAGGATCTTTTACTCAGTGTCGGAGCTCCATTTCTTGGAGGCTCGACTTTTGGTATGGTTCTCCACAGTGTTGTTGATATTTTGTACATTCAGGCATGGCGGCCACTGTCCCGTCATAGTGTTACTCATTCTTAGAGGCCTGTAGTCTTGTCATAACTTGGTTTGTTTAAGGATGTAGCTGTTCGGTTTTATGTACTTTTGGGGTAGCCATTTTGGGCTAGACTATTTATATCATTATGGTTGTTTATTTTGAGTTTATTTTCCGCTGGTTTTCTCTGATGTTGTGTCACAAGGGTGCCCGGGTCAAGGCACCGGTCACGGATCCGGGGTCGGGTCGTGACAAAAGTGGTATCAGAGCAGTTAATCTTCGGAAAGGGTCTACAGGCCGTATCTAGTAGAGTCTTGATTATCGGTGTGTTGTGCACCACATCTATAATCAGGAGGCTGCAGGATATTTAGGATTGGTTTCCATTTTTTCACTCTAAGATCGTGCAATAGAGCTGTGTTATAGGTTGAATTTCCTCTGACGTATTTTTCCTGTATCAGTTATGCCTCCACGCAAGGCAACCGGCCGTATGGCAAAACAAGATGAGGAACTACTAGTAGAACGCGAGGTTACGAGCACGAGCCCGATCCCCACGGATGAGGTGTTTCGGACGGCGAGTTCTACAACGTCGCCAACCCCAGAGTCGAGCGGCATCGGCCATCGAGACCGCGGTACACGAGCCGATCCAGGCGAGAGGATATGGGCTACTGAGAGATGGCGATTCTTGGCGGGATCGTGGCGAACATGAGATAAGCGAGGCAGCGATTCGGCATTGTACCGTAGTTCGGCCTGAGCTGCTAGCTTGAGGCGAGGACTTTTGAGTTGCATCCCACCAGAGTTTTATGGGTCGAGGCCTGAGTATGATCCTCAGGAGTTTATCCGACAGTTACAGCGGATCATGAGGGTGATCGGAGCTTCGGAGACCGAGTCGGTGGTACTAGGTTCGCATCGGATGCGGGACACTGCAGTTGACTGGTATGATTCATGGAAGCGTCGGGAGCATGCGGCTTCCGGTATTTGGGGACGAGTTCTCGAGGCGTTACTTGGCCATTTCTTGCCTCGCGCATGAGGAGGGCTCGGGCGATAGATTTTGACATCGAGGCGAGTGGGCGGGCGGTCAGAATACAACGTTGAGTTTGACTCATTGGCTCGGTATGTGCCCGCTTTGGTAGCAGACATGGAGGACAGGGTGCACCGCTATGTCACAGGACTCGATGATCACTTGGCCGAGAGTTGCATAGGAGTGACTCTTCAGCCGGGCATGGACATTGCGCGTGCGAGCATATGCACAGGTGTGAGCGAGCGAGGCGACGGATCGGCAGTATCGGCGAAGAGGCGGGACAACGAGGTCCTCTGGTAGTTTTAGGGTAGAAAACCCCAAAGAAGCACGATTTGCACCACGGCGGTCAGGCGCTCCTCCACCATCTTCGGGGCGTCTGAGTATTGAGGCGGGAGCGAGTTCGAGGCCGGGTTTCGGAGGACGAGTTCCGGTCGAGATGAGGCCACCTATGCCTCGGTGTGGTCGATGTGGTGATTGCCATTATGGGGGGTGTCGTGTTCCTCCAGGAGCTTGTTACTCTTGTGGCGGCGGGCCATTTGAGCGAATATTGTCACCGAGGCGGCGGAAATGCTATGGCTCGGTAACCCGATTCGATTGTTGGTCTTCATCTTGATGGTTGTGCTCCCGGGCGAGGTGTTCACGGGCCAGCAGGCCGCGGCAGGGGTCGTGGCAGGGGTTCTAGTTCCAGCGGGCCTCAGAACCGCATCTATGCTATGTCCAGTCGTCAGGACCAGGAGGCGTCACCCGATGTCGTCACAGGTACATTATTGGTTTCTTGCTGTGATGTATATGCTTTGATAGATCCAGGTTCTACCTTGTCCTATATATCTCCTCATATTGCTGGTAGAATAGGGATAGAGCCCGAGTCCATAGAATCCTTTGAGGTGGCTACGCCGGTAGGTGCTTCAGTGGTAGCTGAGCGGGTATATAAGGCTTGCCCAGTGACTATAGATGGTCGTCAGACTCTAGCTGACTTGATAGAGTTGGATATGATAGACTTCGATGTGATTATGGGTATGGATTGGCTAGCGTCTTGCTATGCCAATGTGGACTGCAGAGAGAGGTTAGTTCGGTTCCGGTTTCCTGGTGAGCCGGTTATCGAGTGGAAGGAATCTTTGCGTCGCCGAAGTAGGTTTATTTCTTACCTCAAGGCTAGGAAGATGGTACGGAAGGGTATATTTACCATTTGGTTGGGTATTGAAATCGAGGTGAGATACGGACCTTGATCGATTCGGTTGTTAGAGAGTTTCAGGCGTATTCCCGGCGAGCTTGGGTATCCTCACGAGAGGAGATTGATTCTGCATCGATTTGGCGCGGACACTGGCCGATATCTATTCCGCCATACAGGATGGCACCTGCCGAGTTGAAGGAATTGAAGGACCAACTGAAAGATTTGCTGGAGAAAGGCTTTATCAGGCCAAGTGTTTCTCCCTGGGGAGCGCCAGTGTTATTTGTAAAGAAGAAGGATGGGACGCTGCGTATGTGTATTGATTCTGACGGTGAACAAGGTAACTATCAAGCAGATATCCTCCCGAGATTGATTATTTGTTTGACCAGTTGCAGGGTGCGAGATGTTTTTCCAAGATAGACCTGCGTTCTGGTTACCATCAGGTACGAGTTAGAGAGGCAGATATCCAGAAGACTGCATTCAGGACCCGATATGGGCACTATAAGTTCAGGGTGATGTCTTTCGGATTGACCAACGCTCCAGCAGCATTCATGGATTTGATGAATAGGGTGTTCAGGCCATTCTTGGATATGTTCGTTATAGTGTTCATTGATGATATCTTGGTGTATTCGCGCACAGAGCAGGAGCATACAGATCATTTGAGGACGGTATTGGGAGTCCTCAGGGACCGGCAGTTGTATGCTAAGTTATCGAAATCCGAGTTTTGGCTGGCTTCAATGGCTTTCTTAGGACATGTTATCTGAGCCGATGGTATTCGGGTTGTCTGACTAAGATTGAAGCGATCAAGACTTGCCTAGACCCACTACAAGCAGAGGTGTGCGGCTTTTGGGCCTTGCATGTTATTATCGGAGGTTTGTGGAGAAGTTACGCTTATTTCAGCTTTGACTAAGTGACTCGGAAAGCTATGTTCGTGGGCGGATACTTGTGAGAAAGTTTCCAGTTGCTAAAGGAAAAGTTGGCGACCGCTTGATTCTTACTCTTCCGGAGGTTTAGATGGATATGTGGTTTTATTGCGATCGTCGGTGTCGGGCTTGGGTGTGTCTTGATGCGACGCAGACAGAGTTATAACTTACGCATCTCGACAGCTTAGGAAGCATGAGAAGAACTATCCCACACATGACTTGGAGTTGGCAGCTGTGATTCATGTCTTGAAGATCTGGAGACATTATTTATATGGAGTTCATGTGGACATTTACACAGACCACAAGAGTCTCGGTATATCTTGACGAGAGGAGCTAAACTTGCGACAGAGACGGTGGTTGGAGCTACTTAAGGATTACGATGTTGATATTCTATACCACCCAGGGAAGGCCAATGTAGTTGCAGATGCCCTTAGTCGCAGATCAATGGGTAGTCTGTCTGATGTTCAGCCAGAGAAGAGGGATATGGTTCGAGAGTTACATCAGCTAGCAAGCCTTGGGGTCCGTTTGGTTGATTCTGATAGTGACGAAATTCAGATTCGAGAGGTTGCCGAGTCTTCCATCGTCGAGGAGGTGAAGAGGCGACAGTATGAGGATCCGATTTTGGTACGGTACCGAGATGCAGCTCTCCAGAATGAGAAGGGTCTATTTGAGGTAGCGCCTGATGGGGTGCTAAGATTCGAGGGTCGGTTGTGTGTTCCCGATGTGACAGGACTTCGTCAGCGGATTCTGGGGAAGGCACACAGTGCTCGTTATTCTATTCATCCGGGGTCGACTAAGATGTATCATGACCTCAGATGCGTGTATTGGTGGGATGACCTTAAGCGAGACGTTGCGGAGTTCGTGGCGCAGTGCCCGAATTGTCAGCAGGTTAATGTTGAGCACCAGAAGCCCGGTGGGCTATTGCAGGCTATTGATATTCCGACTTGGAAGTGGGAGGTGATAAATATGGATTTTATTACAGGGCTACCTACCACTCAGAGGAAACATGATTCCATTTGGGTGATTGTCGGCGGTGTGAAATCAGCCCATTTTCTTCCGATCGAGCAGCGTTCTCGGTGAGGACTATGCGATTATATATTAGAGAGATTGTGAGGCTGCACGAGTCGGTCGATTATATCGAGATAGAGGAGCCCGGTTCTCGGCTAACTGAGGTCTTTTCGAAGGATTAGGGACACGCGAGTGAATCTCGATGTGCATTTCACCCTCAGACCGACGGACAGGCCGAGCGCACTATCCAGACCCTTGAGGATATGCTGCGGGCTTGTGTTATTGATTTCAGGGGTAGCTGGGAGGATCATTTGCCTCTTGTGGAGTTTGCTTACAACAACAGCTACCATTCCAGTATTCAGATGGCGCCTTATGAGGCCTTATACGGGAGGAAGTGCAGTCGCGATAGGCTGTTTGAGTGGGAGAAGTTGATTAGTCGGGCGGACTTAGTTCAGCGATGGATAAGGTGAAGCTTATCCAGGAGCGGTTGCTGGCAGCTCAGAGTCGGCAAAAGTCGTATGCAGATCATCGGCGTCGACACTTGGAATTTGAGGTAGATAATTGGGTTTTTCTAAAGGTATCGCCCATGAAGGGCGTGATGAGATTTGGAAAGAAGGGGAAGCTTAGCCCAAGGTACATTGGGCCGTATCATATTGTCCGTAGGGTAGGCAGGGTTGCCTATGAGTTAGATCTGTCGTCCGATTTGGAGGCGGTACATCCAATTTTCCATGTGTCCATGTTGCGGAAATGTATTGGAGATCCATCTAGAGTGCACCCGGTTCATGATGTCCAAGTGACAGAGGAGTTATCGTATGAGGAGAGTCCCATAGCGATACTCGATCGTCAGGTTAGACGACTTCGGACAAAGGATGTGGCTTCCGTCAAGGTCTTATGGCGAAACGAGAACAGGAAAGAGATGACGTGGGAAGCGGAGGAGGACATGATGAAGAAATATCCTCACTTATTCCCTACACCTCCAGGTAACCCACTTTCGTGCTTGTTAGTTTTGATTTAGCAATTGTGCTTAAGTATTGTTGTGGCCGTGGGGAGCGTCTTTATTTGCGAAAGAGTAGTTAAGAGCGTCCACGTTAATTTGTGATTCAAGTAAGCCTAGAAGGAACATTCGGGACGAATGTTTCTAAGGGGGGGAGAATGTTATACCCCGTGGTTAGTGGTGCAGATGCGGTCGAGGTCTCAGCCTTGCGCGCTGAGCGAACGCGGCGCCAAGGCGGATGATTGTAGGGCCACGGCGCCGGAAGACAGGGCCGCGGCGCCGGAAGATCTGAGGGGTCGCTGAAGTTTCAGCGCCGCGGTGCCGGGAAGCAGCGCATGGCCGGAAAGTCCGCAGGAGTTCGCGGCTGCGATGGCAGCGCATGGCGAGGCGAAATCTGGCGGAAAAACTTAGGAAAATCTGATCTTTTCTTTTAAAAAGGGCATGGGAGGGTGACAAGTGTCCCCCCCATCTGATTTTGCATGCATTATATTGACCAAGTCTTAAAGACTTGGTCATCTTTCATCTCTCTCTTAGAAAAAGCTCATCCTTCTCTCTTAATTATTTCAAGCTCCTCCTTCTCTCTAAAACTCCAAGAGATATTCTAGCCTTAGGAAAAATCTGAAAAAGTAAAAGGCAAGAAGGAAGCTTGTGGCTAGCTTGTGAAGGTTGTTGTGGTGGTGTTCTTGGAATAGAAGCTAGCAAATTGTTGGATAAATTTGGCTAAAGCTCTAAGGTAATGATTCTTCCTCTATTATTAGTTTTTAGTGTTGCATGTTAAGAAGAAAGTACTTGTGGTAGTAAATAATGCTATTAGAGTCATTGCATGCAAGAAATGTGGCTTGGGTATGAAGGATTTAGCTAAGGAGATATTATGAGCATGTTGTAGCCTAAAAACTACTTTAGAATTGTTAAGTGAATTGTTGTACCTTTTGGGGCAGAATTTTACACACCCAAGTTTAGGTGTGTAATCCCCTTTGATATGTTTGGATTGTTGAGCCTTAAATGTGGCATTTGGATGTTGAATTCGGTCTTGAGAAAGGTGGCAAAGTATGTAGAAACAAAGGAAATGCTGCCCAATTTTCCATAGAATTAGGGTCTTTGAACTTAGATTATTTCTACATTGAAATTAGAGGTTAATAAACGCACTATGGTTGTTATAGGTTGACATATTACTTGCGGTAGTTGGACTTAGCAAGTGGATTGACCGAAGAGGTATGTAGAGCTTTCCTATCTCTTGAGCATGAATAGTTGTATCTATGTAGTACGGTATACGTACAAGATTTGATAATCTACACTTGTTTTAAAGTATATGATACTTGTTTCATTACAAAAGTATAAGTCCCTTGGATTGAGGGAAAAATGTATTTGACAAAGGGATAACGCTAATATAATGACTTTATGGGAAGTTGGTTATATTAGTTTTCTTGAAAGGTTCACAAAGAAAAGTTTACTCTAATTAAAACAAGTACGGGTAAAGGATTTGAAACTAAGAAAGGTGAATTGATTTTTAGGCATTGGTTGCCTAAGGTTTTAAAGGAAATGAAGTCACTTGATTTAGAAGCCTATTATATTTCTAAAAGGAAATGTGACTCGTCTTGAAAAGAAATCGTAACTTGATACTATGGTGAATAATATATTGGAATCTTTGTATAAAAAGAGTTTTTCTAAAAAAATTAGAAGTACATGGTACTTGGGTTGAATTCCCGGATTTTCTATTAAAAGACATGTTAGTGCCTTAGGATACTAAAATGAGAGGATATATTGATAATGTTAATATGAAGTTAGGGGATTTCTTAACTTGCTTATGTTATGATAAGCCGGTAGTGCTTATGTATGATATGATAGGCCGGTAGTGCTTATGTTGTGATATGATAGGCCGGTAGTGCTTATGTATGATATGATACGCCGGTAGTGCTTATGTTATGTATGATAGCCGGATGAGCTATGTTATATATTTGTATTATTACGGGGTAAACCCCGAGTTATTATCTATGCCATGTATTTGCTACCCATGATGCGAGTGCGGCGCTTGCACTCATGCGGATCCGGACCACAGGATCCATGCGGGTGAAATAGTCTCATGCGAGTACGGCGATGGTACTCATGCGGGTCCACAGGATCCGTGCGGGTGAAATAGTCCCGTGCGGGTGAAATAGTCCCATGGCGAGGCGGATGACCTCATGCGGGTCCACGGGACCCGTGCGGGTGAAATAGTCCCGGAGTAGGGCTTAATGATACTGGCGAGGTACCTGTTTTGATCGTGAGCCTCCTATTTTTATGCTATAAGATTTATACTTGTTACTCTCATTGTTAGTAAGGCACAGTGCAAGGAAATTGATTTTTCTATGACTCGGCTTATTTTTGACTTATGATATTATACGATATTTTCCGGTTTACATACTTGGTACGTTGTGTCGACCCTTCTCGAGGCTGCGTTACGCCGCAGGTAAGGAAAGCGGTGGTAGATCCTCATTCCTAGGATCTTTTACTCAGTGTCGGGAGCTCCATTTCTTGGAGGCTCGACTTTTGGTATGGTTCTCCACAGTGTTGTTGATATTTTGTACATTCGGGGCATGGCGGGGCCCTGTCCGTCATAGTGTTACTCGTTCTTAGAGGCTGTAGTCTTGTCATAACTTGGTTTGTTTAAGGATGTAGCTGTTCGGTTTTATGTACTTTTGGGGTAGCCATTTTGGGCTAGACTATTTATATCATTATGGTTGTTTATTTTGAGTTTATTCTCCGCTGGTTTTCTCTGATGTTGTGTCACAAGGGTGCCCGGGTCAAGGCACCGATCACGGATCCGGGGTCGGGTCGTGACAATTACATCATTCAACTAGAGTGACTGTAACCCCTTCGCTGGATTTATATCATATAACTCTATGGAATAAAGACCATGACTATCTCTGCTGGTATTACATTATTCAACTAGAGTGAAGACCACAACCCCTTCGCTGGATTTATATCACATGACTCTATGAAATGAAAACCATGACCTTTTGTCTGGCATTACATCATTCAATTGGAGTAAAAACCATAACCCTCTATTGGATTTATATCTCCTGACTTTATGAAATGAAGATCGTGACCTTTTGGCTGGCATTACATCATTTAACTAGAGTGATGATCGTAGCCCCTTCGCTGGATTTACATTACCCGACTCTACCGAATGAATACCATGACCATCTCGGTTGATATTACATCATTCAACCAGAGGTAAGACCGTAGTCCCTTCGCTGGATTTATATCACATGACTCTATGGAATGAAGACCACGACCTTTCGGCTGGTATTACATCATTTAAATGGAGTGAAGACTGCAACTCCTTTGCTGGATTTATCACCCAACTCCTATGGAATGAAAACCACGACCATCTTGGCTGGCAATACATCATTTACTTGGAGTAAAGAATGCATCCCCTTCGCTGAATTTATGTCACCTAACTCTATAGAATGAAAACCACAACCATCTCGGCTAGCATTACACCATTCAATTAGAGTGAAGACCGCAACCCCTTCACTGTATTTATATCACCTAACTCTATAGAAAGAAAATTACGACCATCTCGACTGGCATTGCATCATTCAACTAGAGTGAAGACCGCAACCCTTTTACTGGATTTATATCACCTGACTCTATATAATAAAGACCACGACCATCTTGGCTGGCATTACATCATTTAACTGGAGTGAAGAACGCATCCTCTTTTCGCTGGATTTATATCACCTGACTTAATAGAATGAAAACCATGACTATCTCAGCTTGCAGTATATCATTCAGTTGAAGAGAAGACCGAAGCCACTTCACTGGATTTATTTCACCTGAACCTATGGAATGAAAACTACGACAATCTAGGTTTCCATTACATCACTCAATTAAAGTGAATACCGTGACCCATTCGCTGGAATTATATCACATAACTCTATGGAATAAAGACCATGACCATCTCGGTTAGCATTACATTATTCAACTAAAGTGAAGACCGCTACCCCTTCACTGGATTTATATCACATGACTCTATGGAATGAAGACTGATGCGCGATTTATGCACACACTAACGCAAGTGCACGTGTCGTGACAAGTAATATAGTCTAGAAGACCGAGTTATCGTCCTCAGGGATTAGTGTTCAATTCTCAAATTCTATTCTATGGTGTCTATTTGGTAACCGATTATTGATAAGTTGTTTATAACTATAATTATGAATGCTAATTAAACTAAGTTGTTTTACTTCAGTTATGATGAAAATAGGGCTTTCAAATCTCCTCAACTATCCGCTTATCTTACTTGTTAATGCAATTAATTATGGTTCTTCTTCTATTTTGAGACAGCAGGTTAACTAAGCCATTTTATACTCCCGTTAAGGTAATATAAACACTCAACCCCAATATATAACCCTTCTACCTTTCGGTGATAAGATTGACTATAAAGGAGGATTAAGAGCAATAACCTATTAATACTACACAAGTATCAGGGTACTTTCGTCCACGATTTAACCTATGTTTATTCAACTATAACATATTCACAATCTCCCCTTTCGGCTTTCGATTAGAAATCATATGGATTATGATAATTAGTGATCAATTAATTACCAAACATTCAAGACAATTATTGAATAAATCTCAACAATAACAAGAAGAACCAAAACATGCATAAATTCATAAGAATAAGTTTCAAGTGATTTGACATGGAAAGCCCTAGATTAAGTTAGTTCCTAGCCATAGACATGACAAGAACTAAACTAATATCCAACATAAACTGTAAAGAAATAAAACAAGAAACAAGAATTTACTAAGAAGTGGTCTCCAATCTTGATCTCCAAAGTTGTGTGAATTGGCAAGGAAGGGAACCCTTAAATCTGACCTAAAGGTTGCTTTTTATAGCCTCAGCGTTTTCCGAGTTTTCCTTGAGCCTTGGCCCATTCCATTCGAATTTGCAGTTTTCCGCCTCGGCGCGCTGCCTGCACTGGCTGCCGCTGGCGCCAAACTCTGCGTCTGTAAATTGGGCGCCGTGGCGCTCTGACTCTGCTGGCTGGAGGCGCCACCCTGTTTCGTGCCCGGTTCGCCAACTTTCTCGCTTTTGAGCTCTGTAACCTCTGTTTCTGCCCTCTTTTTGCTCATTTTCTGCCAATGAGCCACTTTAAATCAATATGACTCAAAAGAAAGAAAATATATCCTAAGACGACACGTATTTGTACAAAAATGGGCAAAAGACTAACTAAACATGACTCAAAATGTGTATATAAGATACACCGATCAAACACCCCCAAACTTAACATTTGCTCGCCCTCGAGCAAAGATCAAAAGAAAGAAATAAAGACAAGAAGAAAAAGAAAAATAGACTGACTCAAAGGCACTGATCACTTTGCTGCACAATTGTCACTTAGAAAAGCATGAAGGTTAGCAGAATAATATGCAGGAACATATAGCATGGATTTTTAGCATTTTAAACACATCAAGCTAGATATTTCGCGAATTCAATTCAATCATGTTCAATGGAAGTAAAAATACCTAACTATGCATGTCAATTTCAAAATCCTATGACATGTTTACTTGCTATTCTCCACTAATCATGGATACACATGTAAGAGATCTTCAGGGCTTTTCAGGGTTGTAATGTAGGCTTAGGCATGAGTAGGTAAAAATAGGCATTTAGGCTCATTTTATGTACCATAAACTCTTTTGCTTTTCAATTCTTCCCTTTTTTTTTGATTTTCTTTCTTCACTTCATACCTATCTTTCCCCTCTTTTGTTTTGAGAGAGTGAAGTGTATTATGAATAACAGGCACCCCTAAACTTAGGCTTTTGCCTATTTCTTATTACTTTTTCATTGGGGTGCATCTAAATTGTTCACTCTTTTTGTCTCTTTTTTAACACTTTCTATTCCAATCATCTCAAATTTTCACTTATGGCACAAGTGTGGAATTATAGGGTGTCAAAGAAACAGTCTAATTTTTAGGCTCAAAGGGCTGACTAGGGATATTTTGAATGTCAGTGATATGTAAAAGTGGTAAGAAAGGGCTAACAAAGAAATGTCTGAGTCATCTCCCTAACATGCATATCCTAACTATTTCGCCTCAAATAGCAAGCAATCATACACATAGGTTAAATCATAAACAATGCACAAGTCAAGCAAGATACCCCAAATAATCTGATTTCATGAACTTTTGGCATATCTAACCTAAGTGTTTAGATGATTGCTTCTTATTCCATTACATTATTCAACCTAACTTCACTAGGCGATTCCAGTAACTATAGCATGCATGATCTTTAAAAAAAATTATGACTCAAAAATACACAAAACAAATCAAAAGACTCAAAAACAATAAGACACCCCCCCAAACTTAAATCACACATTGTCCCCAATGTGTGCAAGACTCAAAAAATAAAATAAAACTGGACAACTTACAGACTTGGTTTAAAGTGGTGGCGGTGGCGGCGGATAATGCATGCCACTGGGTGAACAAGGAACTCATCTCATCAAATCTTTGGTGCAACTGTTGTTGCCCCTGCCTTAGTTCTTGTTGACCTTATATCATTATGTCAAAGCTCTGCATCATCCTCCTCTGGTTCATGAGCAACTGCTCCATTATGTACCGGAGGTTCGATTCTGAGGCTGCTGTTGTCGCTTCCTCGCTTCGCTTCATCTTTGAGCCTCTGTCTCAGGCTCATCTTCATCCATGGCAACCTCTGCTGCTGCTGCTGCTGGTGCTGCTGGTGTTGGTCTCCTTCGCGCTGCTGCTGGAGGGATTGGGTCTGGGAAGGAATGCACTATCCCATATGACACAGGAGGTTGGACTTTCTCATATGTATCAGTGGGTAAGGTTGGGACTCCATGTCTGGAGCATAAGCTGCTAATAAGTGAGCCATGTCCCAAACCACCTGTCGTTACCAACCTACTGGTTTCTCCAATGTTTTGCACTATTTCCTTCCCCACGTCCATCGCTTCCCTGACATGATTCCATATATCATTTTTATTCTATCTGCTGGCACTCTGGTGAAGTGCATCGATGGAATTAAGCGGATACTGATGAAATATAACCAACCCTTGGCTGTTTTGTTGAACTGACATCTGATCAGTCCTCTTGACCCATTTCTTGCAATATCATACTCAGCCCCAGGGTAACTTACTGTTCTTGCGACGACATCCTAGTCGATGTTGTTGGTGTCTCTAGACCAAGTTCTGAAATAGCTCCGATCGTCACCTCTTTCTTCAACATCGGCTGTTTTTAATAGCACATTCACCACTTCGGCCGTCACAGGCACATATCGTCCCCTCACAAAGTATCTATCATCCACCATCTCTGGAAAGTTAGCATAAAATTCTCTCACCATTACTGTGTTCTGCGGTGCTATTCTTTCTGGGTTCACAAATCTCTTCCACTCCATTACCTCTATCATCGCCCGAATAGGCTCATAGGCATCTCCTTCCTCAAATGACCCCCTTTGGTAATTCATTCCTCTTTCAGGGATCAAGAGCCTAGTACTAAGTTTTTGATATCTATCCTCACATTTTTTGGCTGACAAACCTAGTAGCATCATATTGAGGGGCGGAGGTGGATGTGGAAGCTCTCCTCTTCTTGGCAGACATTTTTAGATAACTTCGGCAGCGTTTCCTTTGTTTCAACGATATTACCCAACACTATCAATTAATAATCAGCAGCTACAACACTTATCAACCCCCACACTTCACTCAAAGCTCCGGTACACACCCCACGCTTACTTCGTATAATCTTCCTCGAAATCTCACACCCAACTTCAACACACCACATACCTTCCACAAATAAAGCACCTCCTCAAACCTACTACCTCTTCTGATTATATTGAAGATTTCAAGAAAAGTGATAAAGGTTACCTTAGACGGTGTTCTTCAAGATTTTCTTGTTCCTAATGATGTTTTGAGGCAATGGAATGAGGGTTGTTGTTTAAGATGGTTAAGGGTTTAAGGAATTTAAGAACTTTGGTTGTGATTGGGTTTAGTTTGTGGAATTTTTTTAGGTAAAGGATAAATTTCGTGGGTTTTGGAGAGAGGGAAGGTTTGGGTTTTGAATTGGAGAGAGGAAAATCGGATTTAGGGCTCCTTTAAACTTCAGAATTTCCATTGCGGCGCCGCGGCGCCCAAACTTCTGCAATCCTCTGAACTTCCAGCGCCGTGGCGCTCTGATTTGGCGCCGCGGCGCCCAAACTTCAGAACTTTTCTGGACTTTTGGCGCCGCGGCCCTGCAATTGGCGCCGCGGCGCTGAATCTTCTGCGCCCTTCTGATCTTTTGGCGCCGCGGCCCTGCTCCTGGCGCCGCGGCGCTGAGCCGATTTTCTTTTGGTTTCTTTTCAGTTTTCGTCCTCCAAATTCTTGGCTCTGCACCTGTCATCACAACATATAAACAATACCTCCGTGAGACTGTTCTAAGTAAAAACTAAGTTGCATTAAATTGAATAAAATAAAATAACCTTGGGTTGCCTCCCAAGTAGCGCTGTCTTTAACGTCTTTTAGCCGGACGCAAGTTCCTTACTCAAGAGGCATGGGGTAAATTAACCCCACAGCCTATCCATTTCACCAACATTTTCTACTTTCTCCTTCTGTTTTTTTTTCTCTTTTTTTTCAAGAGGAGGTTTGCATTACTTACCTGTTTTGGCGGGCTTATCTCCCTTGTTGTGGCTTGCGCTGGCTCAGCCGAGGTGCTGACAGTGCTAATTGCAAAGCACTTGCTCATGACTAGGGGTTTAATGATGTGTTTGAACACTTTGAACACCATCTCTTCACTTTCCACTCTAAGTGTCAGCTCACCCTTCTCCATGTCAATCAGGGCTCTCCCGGTTGCTAAGAACGGTCTTCCCAATATGATGGGGATCTCATCATCTTCCTCCATATCCAGGATGAGGAAGTCCGCAGGAAAGAAGATTTTTCCCACCTTAACTAAGACATCTTCAATCTTTCCCCTGGGATGCACCACCGTCCTATCTGCTAACTGCAAGCTCACAGTGGTTGGTTTGGCCTCACCCAACCCCAACTTCTTAAAAACAGACAAGGGCATAAGATTTATGCTAGCCCCCAAGTCACAAAGGGCCCTATTACATGTAACTCTGCCAACTGTGAAAGGCAATGTGAAGCTCACTGGATCTTTGAGTTTATGGGGCAATTTCTTCTGCAAAATGACACTACATTCCTCTGTCAGTGCCACCATCTCATACTCCGCCAACTTCTTCTTCTTCCCAAGAATTTCCTTCATGAATTTAAAGTAAGTAGGCATTTGCTTCAATGTCTCAATGAACGGAATGTTGATGTGTAACTTTCTGAATATTTCCAAAAACTTGAAGAATTGCTTATCAACCACTTTCTTTTGCAAGCTCTGCGGGAAAGGAATCCTCTCAGTGTACTCCTTCACTGGGACTGTTGGAGCTTTCTCTAATATCGGGCGGTCTTCAGTAGCCCTCTCCCTCTCTGCATCTACTCTCTGTTCAACCACAGGCTGGGGTGTAAGCTGTTCTAACTGTTTTCCACTCCTCAGCTGCACCGCTTGGCATTGTTCTCTGGGGTTCATCTCTGTATTGCTCGGCAAAGTGCCCTGTGGCCTATTGTTTGCCATCTTCGCTAGTTGTCCCACCTGTGTCTCCAAATTACTGATAGAGGATCTAGTCTCTGCCATGAACTGGGTCTATGAGTTGGTGAGTGTCAACAGGGCTGCTCTTAACTCATATGGGTTCTCTTGTTGAGCAGGTGCACTAAATTGTTGTGAAGATGAGGCCTGAGTGAATGGTTGCTGATTTTGGTACTGGCCTCGAAATTGGTTCTGCTGCCCTTGATCACCCCTCCATGAAAATTTAGGGTGATTCCTCCACCCTAGATTGTAGGTATTTGAGTAGGGGTTGTTCTGGGGCCTCTGATAATTCCATACTGCTTGGCATTCTGCTTGCTCGATCGAGATGTTGTTAGGATCAGATGATGGGCACCTATCAAAGGTATGTGGACCTCCACACATCTCACAACTTAATGACATTTGGACTGCATTCACTGACACTGTTTTTTGTTGCAGTTGCTTGGTCAGGAGAGCAACTTGTGCATTTAGTGTTGTGATGACATCAATCTCATGGACTCATATTGCTCTTCTACCACTCACCCCTCTGTTACATGATTATTGGTGGCCATGTCTTCCAATAAATCATGAGCTTCGTGTGCTGTTTTCTCATGAAAGTTCCACCTGCGGCTGCGTCAATGATCGTTCTGGTGGTCCCGCTTAGCCCATTGTAGAAAATATGGACCAAATTCCACAACTCAATGCTGTGATGTGGACACTTTCTTTGCAAATCTTTGAATCTCTCCCAAGCCTCATAGAATGACTCTCCATCAGCTTGATAAAAATTGTTCAACTCCCCTCTCAGCTTCGCGGCTTTTGATGGTGGAAAGAACTTTGCTAAAAACTTATGTGCCAGCTCCTGCCATGTGAATATCGAATCTGTAGGCAAGAAATTCAACCAAACTTTCTCTCTATCCCTGAGTGAGAAGGGAAAAAGCCCCAATCTGATGGCGTCGTCAGTAGCGCCATTGTACTTGAAGGTTGCATACAACTCCAAGAAGTTTGCTATGTGCATGTGAGGATCTTCCGACGGCAACCCTCCGAACTGAACAGTATTTTGCACCATACTTAGGATCGCAGGCTTGATTTCAAAATTGTTTGCTCCTATTACTGGGAGCCTGATGCAAGTTTGTGCTCCATTCACCCTTGGCAGCACATAATCTCCCAAGCTTCTCTCAGCTTGTACCTGGACCCTCTCTTCTACATCCATTGGCAATCTCCGGGCATCCTTTGATTATGTTGATGATCACCTAACCCTTCGTTCATTTCATTGTTGTTCTGTAAACCCCCCATCGCTATTAAGGCTAAAACTCGTTGGTTTCTCCTGTTCTGTTTGCAAGTCTTTTCAATTTTCGGGTTGAAGGGAACAAGTGTATCTGCTCCTCTTCTCCTTCGCATAAACTAGATTCCTGCAACAGACCAAAATCAACAAACGGATCACGACACACTGATTCCACGAATAAAAGAGAAAAATAAAAATAAATAAAAACAAAAATAAAAACCAAATTAGAAATTAAGAATAGATAAAATGATATTGAACTACGTCAATCCCCGGCAACGGCGCCAAAAACTTGATGCGCGATTTATGCACACACTAACGCAAGTGCACGTGTCGTGACAAGTAATATAGTCTAGAAGACCGAGTTATCGTCCTCAGGGATTAGTGTTCAATTCTCAAAATTCTATTCTATGGTGTCTATTTGGTAACCGATTATTGATAAGTTGTTTATAACTATAATTATGAATGCTAATTAAACTACGTTGTTTTACTTCAGTTATGATGGAAATAGAGCTTCCAAATCTCCTCAACTATCCGCTTATCTTACTTGTTAATGCAATTAATTATGGTTCTTCTTCTATTTTGAGACAGCAGGTTAACTAGGCCGTTTTATACTCCTGTTAAGGTAATATAAACACTCAACCCCAATATAGAACCCTTCTACCTTTCGGTGATAAGATTGACTATAAAGGAGGATTAAGAGCAATAACCTATTAATACTACACAAGTATCGGGGTAATTTCGTTCACGATTTAACCTATGTTTATTCAACTATAGCATATTCACAATCTCCCCTTTCGGCTTTCGATTAGAAATCATATGGATTATGATAATTAGTGATCAATTAATTACCAAACATTCAAGACAATTATTGAATAAATCTCAACAATAACAAGAAGAACCAAAACATGCATAAATTCATAAGAATAAGTTTCAAGTGATTTGACATGGAAAACCCTAGATTAAGTTAGTTCCTATCCATAGACATGACAAGAACTAAACTACTATCCAACATAAACTGTAAAGAAATAAAACAAGAAACAAGAACTTACTAAGAAGTGGTCTCCAATCTTGATCTCCAAAGTTGTGTGAATTGACAAGGAAGGGAACCCTCAAATCTGACCTAAAGGCTGCTTTTTATAGCCTCCAAAACGTTTTCCATTCCCATTCGAATTTGCCAGTTTTCCCGCCTCGGCGCCGCGGCGCCGAAACTCCTGCACGTCTCTGTAAATTGGGCGCCGTGGCGCTCTGACTCTGCTGGCTGGAGGCGCCGCCCTGTTTCGTGCCCGGTTCACCAACTTTCTCGCTTTTGAGCTCTGGAACCTCTGTTTCTGCCCTCTTTTTGCTCATTTTCCGCCAATGAACCACTTTAAACCAATATGACTCAAAAGAAAGAAAATCTATCCTAAGACGACACGTATTTGTACAAAAATGGGCAAAAGACTAACTAAACATGAATCAAAAGGTGTATATAAGATACACCGATCAAAGACCATGACCTTTTGGCTAGTATTACATCATTCAACTAGAGTGAAGACCATAACCACTTCACTGGATATATATCACCTGACTCTATGGAATGAAGACCATGACTGTTACACCCCGTAATTCCATGACATTGATTTGAGGACGTGATTAAGGAAAGAAGATTTGAATATTGTAAGGAAAGAATTATTACATTTTCTTAAAGGAAGATTTCGAAAAAATGTGACGACAGAAAAATTATTAACTTGAAGTTTAATACTTCTAATTGAATTTATGGACTTGGTATTGGATTATAAGGTATTGGAATTGATAATATGGGGTCCACCGAGAATTTCACAATTTCGCGGGGACCTTCGAAAAATTATAATATTTTGGACCAATCGGAGGGCGACACGTGTCACCCATCCACTTGACTTTGGCTTGGACTTGGACTTTAGATATTTTGAAGACAAGTGGACAAGTAGGTCCCACTCCACTTGTCTTGCTACACATGTAGATATTTATATATATCAAGAGAGCTTGCAAGACTTATCTACACTTAGAAAATATTTTCATTACACAAGTTCTATATCTTCTCTCTCAAGATTTCAGCCAAGGGCCATTATTGAAGTCCAAGATCCTTAAAACTTCCAAGCTTAGTTCATAATATAAGATTAAGAACCCTAACCAAGTTCTAAGCCAAGATAAACCACCATTAACCTCAAATCCCATTTGGGCCGTGGCTAAGGTTAGAGATTTTAGGGTTTTCCGTCGACTTTTTAGTGATGGAGCGTGAAGGGAAGTTGATCCTAAGATTGTATGGGATACATATATGTGATTGTATCTTGAAGAAGTGGAGCGAAACGAAAACTGTGGGCCAAAGACGAGTGGATTGTTTCGGGGCATTTTGGGCACAAATAAAGGTAAAAATTCTTCCTTCTCTTGAAGTAATTGGATATTACATGTTATTATAATGTATAGATGAGCTTGTGCTAAAAATAATGAAGAATAAAAAGCGTTTGAACCATTTTTGGGGCTAAAACCGTGAATGGACAGATTTGGTGATTATCAGATTTCGTTGGTTATTGTCGTTATTAGCGTCACCTATTGCATGTTATAATGGAGTAATATTGTTGTTAATAAGTTGTTATAACTTATATGGAAGTATTTGGAATTCGAATTTGTATTAAAAATGGTTGAGGAAAGGGTAATCGGATCGTAATTGTTGGCCGAGTTTTGCCTAAAACTGTGGGGTATCGTTATGCAGTTTTAAGGGACTGTTTTGTGGTGTTAGGATGCTAGAAAATCTGCCGCCATATCGCATGTTTAATGTGGTAAAATGACTAATGAAAGTCCTAACGAATAAGGGTATAAAAAGGTGTTAAAGGCTTCACATTGTACCCTTAATATTGTAGAATTGTGGACTATTTTGTGTCGAGAATTATGGACTGTTTTATAGACTGTTTTAATGTGATTGTGGGGCAGAATTTTACACGTCAAGTTAGGCGTGTAATCCCCTTTGGTTAACTGTTGGTTGTGCCTTAAATGTGGCTTGTTGGTTGTTATATTCGGGCCTTGAAAAGGGTGGAAAAGTACGTAGAAACAAAGGAAGTGCTGCCCAAATTTCCGTAGAATTAGAGGGCCACTATTTGGTATAAGTCTTATACTAGTAAGCTTGAAGTTGATAGAAGTGCTATCATTATTATAGGTTGAAGTACTACGTGTAGCATAGTCTACTTGGCTTGAGGAATAACTGATAAGGTTGAAGTACACCTTGTCATGTTGGTTAGTCGTCACGAGGTATGTGAAGTTGTGAACTATCCTTCCTTCTTTTGACATGATTTATTTGGAAAGTCTATGTGACTTGGTTTATTTGAAAAGTCTATGTGACTTGGTTTATTTGAAAAGTCTATGTGACTTGATTAATTTGGAAAGTATGTGAGATTTGATTTATTTGAAGTATGTGGAACTTTCCCTATCTTTCTTTGAGCATGAAATAAAATGTATAGTACGGTGGACGTACATGTTTTAAATGAATTCGGTTTCATTATGGTGCAATTGACTTGATTTGAAATGTACAAGTTTATTGGAATTGAAAAGTTAAGCTCACTTGATTTTAAAGGATGTGAGTGACTTTATTGAAAAATGATGATTTACTTGATGTTTGAAAGAAGTAGCTTGATTTAAAGAATAAATTACTTGATTGATTTAAAGAGAATAAATGACTTATTTTAAAGAAGAGTAACTTGATTTAAAGGTATGAGTTACTTGAGATTTGAAAGTAGAAGTTGATTTTAAAACCTTGAATTGAATTTCTAAAGGTGTAGTAACTTGAGTTGAAAAGTAGACGTGCCTTGATACTACGAGTGTTAGTATTTTGGGGTTTATTGCACAAAATGATTCTTTTTAAAAGAATAGATGTATGTAGTACTTTGGGGTCCAAGTCCCTATTATTGCATGAAACGATTCTTTTCATAAAGAATGGATGTACAAAGTACTTTGGATTCATTTCCCTAATGTTACATGACATGATAATGCCTTGGTTGTATTAAAAGGAATGATGTGGTAGTGCTTTAGTTTTCTAAAATAAAAGTTGTTATAACGGCTTTATGAGAAGTTTGTTATAACAATTTTGTGGAAAGTCAAGAGATGGTTTAAAATGTTATATTGAAATCAAGTGAGAATGTCCATGATTAAGTCCTTAATATAGTACATGATATGTGGCACTTTGATTTTCAAAGATGTTTTAAAGTAATACGTGATGTCTAGTGTCTTGATTTGCCAAACCATGTCTTAGAGAGATACTTGGTATGATAAGTGTCTTGATTTTCTAAATGATGGTTTCAAAATGATACATGTATTGGATCCTACTTTCTAGTGATACATGTAGTACTTGAGCTTTTCTAAAATGGAAATTTAGTTTATAAAGTGAATGTACGGCGCACGTACATTATTGTAATGGACTTTAATCCTTAGTGATGCAAGGTGTGATAGTGCCTTGGTGTTATAAAATGAAAGACTTGTTAGTGTCTTGGTTTATCTAAAATGAAGGTTCGTTTAAAAGATAATGTTATTGAGAGTCAAAAGGTGATTTAAATTGCACGAGGTTGCCATGATAGTTATATGTATAATTATTGGGACGGGTTGCACGATCCGCAACACTTGTATACATATATTGGGATGGGTTGTACGATCCGCAACACTTATATATATATTGGGACGGGTTACACGATCCACAACACTTGTATACATATATTGGGACGGGTTGCACAATCCGCAACACTTATATATATATTGGGACGGGTTGCATGATCCGCAACACTTGTATACATATATTGGGACGGGTCGCACGATCCGCAACACATATATATTTATTGGGACGGGTTGCACGATCCGCAACACTTTTTATATATATATTGAGACGGGTTGCAGATCCGCAACACTTTTTATATATATATTGGGACGGGTTGCACGATCCGCAACACTAGCATATCTGGGGACGGGTTGCACGATCCGCAACACTGATAATATACATTGATGAGTATATGGGTCGGCGTCCCATGATGTTGAAAATGACTCTCGGTTAAAAGAAAGGAAAGGTACGTACATAGTTACATTGGATTCTAATCCTACATGATACATGATATGTAGTTCCTTGGTTTCCAAAGTGATGATGATTTATATTATATCATGGACTGCCGATAGTGATGTTGGAATTCCACGGGCATATACCAGTGATGCTGACTAATAGTATACCACAGACGTGCTGACAGTGATGTTGGAATTCCGCGGGCATGCTTCAGTGAGGTTGACCCACCGACAGTGATGTTAGAATTCCACGGGATGCTTCCTTGATACTGGTTATATATTATACTTGTTACATGCTGACAGTGATGTTGTATTCCACGAGCATACTTCTGTGATATTATGTGCTGAGGGCAGGTGTTCCTGATTTTGACATGACTCTCATATGTGAAAGTGGTACATTAATACAAGGTACAGTTGGCTCTGATTTTTATATGACACAGTAGGATCTGGTATTTGATTTTCATACTTGTCCCTGTCATTCTTTTGTACAATTATGATTGTTGACAGTCAATTTTGATCCGTTTTTCATATATTTGTTGCAATTTTATGTGTTTTAGGACACCACATTTTAATCAACATTTTTGGCATTTTTATATATTTTTTACCTAATATTCTATGTTTTTTTTTTTGCAAAATGACACCTCATTTTTACTTTTAATTAGGCATTAAACATTTCTTAAATATTATATTTTATTATTACATCGGCATTTTTATTTTTTCGATAATTTTACATCTATTTAAATAATTTTATTTAAATAATTTACTCGTTTTGTATTTTAGTCAAACCAGTGCAATCCGAAACACAATTCAGATCAATCCAATTCAATACGTCTTTTATCATTAACACACTCCACCCCATACCTCTTTTACCTTTACCACACTCCACCCCATACTTTGTTTCACCATTTCTACACTTCAACATCAATATCAGCACCACATTTTCCTTCTTTAATACCTATCTCTCTCTCATTTATTAAAAAACAACTCCAGCAGCCGCATATCACACCAACAATCCTTTCTCCTTTTCATTTTTTCAACACACTCTCTTATATCTCTTTTCATTGTCACCATCTTCTTCACCCACTATAAACTCACCTCTGCCCTCTCTCTAACACCCATCTCCTTTATCCCATCCAAACACACACACACACACCAGTCGAACCCATACCCATCGCCGCTCCCCCCTTTGCCGGAGTTATATCTCCGGCGAACACCAACAAAACCCGTCGACCACCCCTCCATCGGAGCTCGGAGCTCCGGTGAAGCCCCTCTTCCCGTCGGTCCCTCCCCAACATCCCGTCACCCGTCGACCACCACCACACGAACCACCGTCCAAACACCCCGCTACCCACTGCAACTCGCTGGAGTCGCGAACTCCACCCACATCAACATCAACACTCACCCCCGTCGACCTTGCCTCTTTCACTATGTACCGAACCCCACTGCTCCCCTTCACTCCCGTCACCGCCACTGCTCCGGCGAGGAGCTTTTAGCTTTGATGAACCGAATTGGACTACGGTAAACCACCACGACTCCACAGCTCCGGCGAACCCCGCTAGACAGACATCATCTCCCTCTATGGCGTCACTCCGGCGTCTTGTCGACGAGACGACGCCAACCCCTTTCCCCTTTTGGTGTTGTTGGTTTTATCAGTGTGTTTCGGTATGGACCGATATTTCTTTTGCATTTTTGGTATCTGTGTTCGCTTGGGTTAACCGGACTGATTTTACCGATTTTGGTACAGTCTGTATTTTTCGCCTTATTTTTGTTCATTTTGCGGACTGTGTTATTACTGCTGCTTTGGTTTTGTTTGCTGTTACTCTCTTGCGAAATTGTTGTTATTGTGACATTAATTTATCACTATTTTAAGGCGGAAGTGTAGGTTGTCTTGTGCTGCCACCTGAGTTGATGTTGCTACATTTTAAACACATCCCATTATCGTATTTTGGTTCATTTTGATGATCTTAATGGTGCATTTTCTATGTACATTTTGGGCTGAAAATCCTAGTGCATTTCTATGTACATTGCTGAACTTTAGTTGTTGAAATGAGTGTTAAGTTTGGGCATATTGCTATACTGTTTCGGGTCCATACACTGCTGCTTTTGTTTTTAAGACAATATGTTGCTATGGTTGCTGAATTTTGGAGTAATGTAGCTACTCTTAAGCTGTTGTATTTTGTTGATATTTGGATGCTATCGTTGATATGAAAATCCCACGAATTTGAACGGATACTACATTGGCCAATAAAAAAGTTATCCGTCGATTTTTGAGGCCTCCACAGTTGCAAAGACGAAAAATAAAATAAAATGAAGCTTTCTGGGCGTTGATGATTTCTTCTACTTACACAGGATAACCAACATGCGCTGGCGGGGCGAGTTTTCGCAGCCGGACTTGTTTAGGATGTCCCACTTTATTTTATATATCTGAGTCCTCCGTGTTTAAAACTATTACTGTTTTGGCGCGGATTTGAAAGTTTTATTTATTTTATTGTTTCTAACAATATTGGCCGATGAAGGAATCTCCGTCTGATTTCCAAGGTCTCCCCTGTACAAAAGACAGATTTATTTTTTTGCTTTACTTTTTAATTCTTGTCATTGCTTTAAAATTATTTATTATATTACTAACACTTTTACTAAGTGTTTATGCAGGTACCCGGAGATCATCTTGTGCAGAAGGCCTAAAAAGGGCTAAAAGATGTCCCGGAGTTTTTTGATTCGATTTTAGCTTTATTATTATGTATTGCATTCCATTGTAATTGTAAATTATTAAAACTGCTTAGAATATGTAGAATAAAAAGGCAATAAATAATTAACCTAGGTTTGAACGAATAACCGCAAGTTAGCGGATCTTAAAGGATGCCTAACCTCTTCCCTTTAGGATAATAAAGAACCCTGATCCAGAATCTCATTAATTTCGCAGACCATTAAATGGAGATTAATTGCAGTATTTTTATTGCAATAAATCAAGTGTCCTAATTCACTTAACTAATTAGGTGACGACTCCTCAAAATCAGCATTATTGCTCCATCCAGGGAACCGCGCCAAAGAGCAACGTTGCGGATACCGTTCAGACCCCGAGGTAAAAAAATGGGTGCGATAATGATTTGTTTACTGTATTTTATTTCCGTTCCATACTTAGTACCTGTTATACTGACCTCCTTCGGGGGGGGGGGGAAGGGGGCTGCGTTCATGTCCGCAGGTCTAGGTACTCATATGTGGATCCGCGGGCTTAAGATTCTTGTTCAGCATTTTGGGATAGCTCCAATATTCTGGAGCTTGTCATTATGGCTAGGTATATTCAGAGGTACGGCGGGGCCTTGTCCCGTCATAATTGTCATCAAACTCTTAGCAGTCTGTATTCATATGTGGGCTGGACTGGATAGAGTTGTATTTACATTGTTGTACAATGTAGATCCATTCAGGTGTGATATATAGTATGACAGCCTTGACGGCCTTGCCTTTGTTATTAAAAGAAAAAAAAATGAGTGTTATTTATCTTCCGCGAGTTACTTATGTTGTATGGGTAGAAGGGTGCCCAGGTAGGGCACCAGTCGCGGGCACGGGGTTCGGGGCATGAAAATGACCTTTCTTCTATCATTACATCATTCAACTAGAATGAAAAACACAACCCCTTTACTGGATTTATATCACCTGACTCTATAGAATGAAGATCACGACCTTTCGACTGGCATAACATCATTCAACTAAAGTGAAGACTGTAGCCCCATCGCTGGATATATATCACATGACTCTATGGAATGAAGACCATGACCATCTCGACTGGCATTACATCATTCAACTAGAGTACAGATCAAAACACCTTCAATGGATTTATATCACATGACGATGTGGAATGAATACCATGAGCTTTCCTCTGACATTACATCATTTAACTAGAGTGAAGACTGCAGCCCCTTTGTTGGATTTATATCACATGACTCTATAGAATGAAAACCATGACTATCTCGACTAGCATTACATTATTCAACTGGAGTGAAGACCGCAGTCCATTCACTGGATTTATATCATATGACTCTATAGAATAAAGACCATAACCATCTCGGTTGACATTAAATCATTCAACGGGAGTGAAGATCACATCCTCTTCATTGGATATATATAACTTGACTCTATGGAATGGAAATCGCAATCATCTCGGCTGGCATTACATTATTCAACTAGAGTAAGGTGACAACCATTTCATTGGATTTATATCACCTGACTCTATGGAATAAAAACCACAACTATCTCAGCTGGCATTACATCATTCAACTGGAATAAAGACTGAAGCCCTTTCACTGTATTTTTATCACCTGACTCTATTGGAATAAAGACCATAACTTTTCGATTAACATTACACCCTTCGAATCTTGAAATGAAGACTGCAACCCTTAGGCTAGAATTACATCATTCAACTCTTGAATCTCAAGGCTAGGTTGTATTTTTACCTGACGTCTCTTTGACATTTTCTACTATCTTGTCTTTGCTTTGTTTGGTTGCTCTCGGGGCCTGGTAGTGGTTTTCGGTGACGAAATGACTTTTGTTGTACTTAAATCAATCATGAGCAAACAAGTTAGTCATCCCTTCGAAGATGTCTAGGTGACCAGAAATCATAGAATGATTCATTAGTTTCCTATGTGGTCGATCCGCATTTTCGACTCCCGCCGTGTCATTTCTCCATTCACTGGTCTTGACCCTTTTTTAGCCATGGTACAGTGAGAGAAAATGTTTTGAATAAAAATGTTTGAAAAAATATTTTCAAAAAAGAATATCTCTTGAACATTTTGTATATAAAAGTATTACCAACTCATGTCATGACAGTTAGGCGATTTCGACATGCGCAAAGCGCAAGTGTACATATCCTCTCAAGTAATATAGTCTGTAAGACCGAATATCATCCACAGAGACTGGTTTCTAAGTACCGAGCATCTATTTTGTGTTATCTATTTGGCGAACGAATATTGATTGGGTTTTTTATTTAACTACTGGAATGATTGCAAGAAATAAGTAAACTAATTAGGTTGTATTCAGATTATGAAGGAATTAGGGCTTCCAAAATCATCAACTATCCACTTTATTCAATCCTTAATGCGTTCTATAATGATTCTTCTTCTATGTTAAGATAGCGGTTAACTAGACTGTCTTATATTCCGGTTAGGATATATACTCACTCAACCCTAGTGCAGAACCCTTCTATATTTCTATGATAGGATTTACCACATAGAAGGATTAAGAACAATAACCTATAAAG
Organism: Przewalskia tangutica; assembly: GCA_029844215.1. NCBI lineage: Eukaryota > Viridiplantae > Streptophyta > Magnoliopsida > Solanales > Solanaceae > Przewalskia > Przewalskia tangutica. Next base: position 117,443,856 of record CM056718.1, read on the forward strand.
CTACACAAGTATCAGGGTACTGTCGTCCACGATTTTTAACCTATGTCTATTCAAATACAACATATCCAAATCTCTCATCTCGGTTATTGATCGAAATCATATATGTTATGATATTTAGTGATCAATTAACTATCAAACATTCATATCAATTATTGTATAGATCTTAACAACTGAAGAAGTAATCAAACTATTGCATCAAATCATGAATAAAAGTTCAAGTGAATCATAAGAAAAGCCCTAATTAAGTGTTTAGTTCCTAGCCATAGACATGCTACGAACTAACACAATATCCAACATAAAACTGAAATAAAAACTAAAGATAGTAAATTACGAAGATTAAAGTCTTCAATTGTTGCTCCAAGTGCCTTGTGTTGTTCTTGTGTTAAAAAATGAACTCCCTTCCTAAAAACGGATCCCTAGGGCTTTAAATATGTATCCATTTCGTGCCCTAGGGACCCTATTGCCCTTGGCCAATTCCAACTCGGAACTGAAAAATTTCAGACGCAAGACCACTTGCTGCAGTCAAGACCACGCGCCGAAACTCCTGCAGCTCTCTGAATAAATGGCACCGCGATTCTGTCTGAATGCACCTAGGTGTTGAATGTCCTGCGGGTTTCTACTATTTGGAACCACGGTCCTGCCTCTAGGCACCGCGGTGCTGCTGTGGTTTTTCTGAGTCATCGATTTTCAACCTTTTTCTGCCTTGGGACCTCCTTTTATGCCCACTTTTCACTCCTTTTTGCCATTTTGCCTTTTTGAACCGATGTGACTCAAAAGAAAGAAAAACAATCCTAAAACTGTACTAGACGCAACGAAAATGGGTAAAATACTAATCGAAAATTACTCAAAATAGGTATATGAAATATGCCTAACAAACCCCCAAACAAAATTTGCTCGCCCTCGAGAAAAGAAGAAAACAAAACAAAGAAATAAAATCAAAAAGACTCAAAGACTCACGTCAAGCAGTTGCAAAATGTCACTTAGAAACACATGAACGTTAGTTAGGACAATATGTAGGAATATATGTAGCATGCATTGAACAATCTAGAATTTCAAGTTAGATATTTCACAGATTCATTTCAGTCACAATCACTGGAAGCATGAATACCTAACCTATGCATGTCAATGACATTGCATTTTTGTCAAGGTACTATAGCCTGTTTACTTGTTATTCTCCACTAATCATGGACATACATACTAGGGATCATCAGGACTTTTCATGGTTGTAATGTAGGCTTAGACATGGGTAGGTAAAAATAGGTATTTAGGCTCAAGTTAAGTATCATAAGCGTTTTTCATTCAACTTGTTTCTCTTCCTTGCTGTATTCTTTTTAGTTCATACCCATTACTCCATTTTCTCTTTTTGTTGAGAGCGGAACATACACATTCGCATTGGCACCCCCAAACTTAAGCTTTTTCATATTTTAATTAGGATGCATAATTTATTTTTGCCCTCTTTGTATTTATTTTTCACTTTCTTTTTCCTCCGTATCATCAGTTATTGCTTATGGTACATGAGGGAATTGAGGTGTCAAAAAAATAACTTTTCATTTTAGGCTCAAAGGTCTGACTAGGGATACAATTCATTGTCAGGGTAGGTAATGAAAGGTAAGAAGTACTAACAAAAAAATGCCTGAATCCTCCCCCTAACATGTACATCCTAATTATTTCACCTCAAATAGCAAGCATGCAGGACATTTTTTCGCAATTGACATACACAGACTAAACACACAATATTCCAACTAATCAGGTTTTCATGAATCTTTGACATATTTAACTTAAGCACACAGATTTTTGCATATCATTCCATTACATTATCCTACTTAATTCACTAGACGTTTCAAGCAACTACAACATGTATGATAACAAAAAACATTGTGACTCATATAGACACATAAAAAACATAAATCAACTACTCAAAATTATAAGAAAATACAAGTACCCCCCAAACTTAACTGACACATTGTCCCAAATGTGTATGACTCAAAAATGAAACAGGGACGACTTACAGACGTATAACGACTTAAAATGGTGGTAGTGGCGGCGGATATTGCATTGTGATGGTATCTGTGGGAGGAGATTTGGCGATTTCGGGCTGTTTTATATTTTCGGGGATCGTGAACTGGCACCGCGGTGCATAAAGTACTGAGGCTTTCCTGAAGATTCGGCACCGCGGTGCTGCAGATCGGTACCGCGGTGCTGACTCAATTTCGTGTCTTTTCGCCCTTTCCTTCATGCTCCATCCTCTGAGTCCTTCACCTGGCATCACAACATAACAAACACACCAAAAGTGAGACTGTCCTAATTAAAATAAATTACAGAATTTAAACATTGGGTTGCCTCCCAAGTAGCGCTGTCTTTAACGCCTTTTAGCCAGACGCAAGTTCCTCTTTATTGTTACTTGAAACAGATCGCAGAGTTGATCTGCTCCATGTTATTCAACAAGTATTGGTTCAACCTCTGTCCGTTCACTTGAATGATGCTCCCCCTTTTCCTCTAACTTCGACTGCACCATAAGGGAACACTCTTTCCACCACAAATGGCCCTGACCACCTGGACTTCAACTTGCCTGGGAACAATTTCAGCCTTGAATTGAATAAGAGTACTTGTTGTCCAGGCTATAGTTCTTTCGGGATCAAATTCTTGTCGTGCCATGTCTTGGCCCTTTCTTTGTAGATTTTGCATTTTCATAGGCATTGTTCCAAAATTCATCTAGCTCATTCAGTTGCAATAGCCTTTTCTGCCCTGCTGCTCTGACATCCATGTTCAGCTTTATCATTTCCCAATATGCCCTATGTTCTAACTCCACTGGTAGGTGACATGCCTTCCCATAGACCATCATGTATGGTGACATCCCAATGGGGGTCTTGAAAGCTGTCCTATAGGCCCAGAGTGCATCATCCAGCTTGGCAGACCAATTCTTTCTTGAGCCATCCACTGTTTTCTCCAATATGCTTTTCACAGTTCTATTCGAAATTTTAGCTTGTCCATTGGCTTGAGGGTGATATGACAAAGCAGTGCGATGGTAGACTCCGTAACGTGTCAGCAAAGTGTCAAGCTGCTTGTTGCAAAAATGGCTCTCTTCGTCACTGATGAGGGCCCTTGGAGTGCCAAATCTTGTGAAAATATTTTTCTGGAGGAATTTCAAAACAGTCTTACTATCATTTTCTCTAGTAGCCACAACTTCGACCCATTTGGACACATAATCCACAGCGAGGAGAATGTATTGGTTCCCAAAGGACATCGGGAACGGGCCCATGAAGTCAATCCCCCATACGTCAAATAACTCTACTTCAACGATCCCAGTTAGAGGCATTTCATCTCGCCTGGACATATTCCAGTTCTTTGGCAACGATCACAACCCCTCACGAAGGTGTTGGCATATTTGAATAGGTTTGGCCAATAGAATCCACTCTGCAATACATTGGCTGTTGTCCGTGGTGCCCCAAAATGTCCACCACATTGCAATGAGTGACAATGAGTGAGAATTTGGTGCATTTCATCCTCAGGTACGCACCGCCTTATGACCTGGTCAACACAGTACTTGTAGAGAATTGGCTATTCCCAGTAGTAATGTTTTACCTCTGAATAGAACTTTTTCACCTGCTGCTTCGTCAACCCTGAAGGCAATACTTTTGCTACAAGAAAATTAACCAAGTCAGCGAACCAAGGTAATTCCACACTGATGCTCGCCTGAAACAGTTGCTCGTCTGGAAATGAGTCATTTATTTGCACATCCTTGGTGTTCTGGCTCTCTTCCACTTCAAGCCTGGACAAGTGGTCTGCCACCACGTTTTCCGTCCCCTTCTTATCACGGATCTCCATATCAAATTCTTGTAGTAGCAGCACCCATCGTATAAGTCGAGGTTTAGCATCCTTCTTGGTCATCAAATACTTAATGGCTGAGTGATCAGTGTACACTATCACCTTGTTTCCAATGAGGTATGGTCTGAACTTCTCAAATGCGTATACTATGGCTAGCAGTTCTTTCTCTGTCGTCGCATAATTCAGCTGAGCATCATTGAGGGTCTTGCTAGCATAGTAAATAGACCTGAATACCTTATCAATTCTCTGCCCAAGAACAGCTCCTACTGCGTAGTCACTTGCATCACACATCAATTCAAACGGGAGTTCCCAATCAGGTGCAGTGACTATAGGTGCTGGGGTTAGCCGCTCCTTAAGTGTCTGAAAATAAGTCAGACATTCTTCATTGAATTCAAACGCAACCCCATTCATCAACAAGGTGGATAAAGGTTTAGAGATCTTTGAGAAATCCTTGATGAACCTCCTATAGAATCCTGCGTGCCCAATGAAACTTCTGATCCCTTTTACTGATACTGGAGGTGGCAGATTTTCGATCACTGAAACCTTAGCTTTGTCCACCTCAATGCCTTTACTGGAAATCTTGTGGCCAAGAACGATGCCTTCCTGCACCATAAAGTGACACTCTCCCAATTTAGCACCAAATTCGAGTCTTTGCACCGTTGCAACACTGCTTCTAAATGCCTTAAGCATTCATCAAATGACGACCCAAAAACAGAAAAGTCATCCATGAAGATTTCTATGGTCCTCTCCACTATGTCAGAAAAGATAGCCATCATACAACACTGAAAAGTAGCAGGTGCATTGCAAAGCCCAAATATCATTCTCCTGAAAACAAACATACCAAAGGGGCATGTGAAGGTTGTCTTCTCTTGATCTTCAGGAGAGATGGCAATTTGATGATACCCTGAGTATCCATCCATAAAGCAATAGTAGTTGTGTCCTACAAGCCTATCAAGCATTTGGTCAAGAAAAGGCAAAGGAAAATGATCCTTCCTGGTTGCTTTGTTCAACTTGCGGTAGTCAATACACATTCTCCACCCTGTAGTTATTCTGGATGGAATAAGCTCATTCTTTTCATTGGTCACCACAGTCATGCCATCTTTCTTGGGCACCATTTGTACAGGGCTTACCCATGCACTGTCAGATATAGGATAAATCACCCCCAACATCAAGCCATTTCAGGATCTCTTTTCTCACCACCTCCTTTATGGTTGGATTTAGTCTCCTCTGTGCCTCAATGGAAGGTCTGCTCTCCTCTTCTAGACGAATTTTATACATCACTGTAGAAGGACTTATCCCCTTAATATCTGCTAGTGTCCACCCAATCGCGAGCTTGTGAGCCCTCAATACTCTCAACAACTTTTCAACCCCCAACTTGGACAGATGACATGAGACGATCACTGGTAAGGACTGGTTCTCACCTAGATATTGGTAGTGCAGATGGTCTAGCAGAGTCTTCAATTCTAGTTCTGGATCTTGCTCTGTGGATGACACTGGTCTCTCTGGCATGGTGCCTAACTCTTCATATTTCTTTTTATAGCATGACTCATGGGAATCCAACCAACTCGCATACTCCAACAAGTTTTTTTTCCATCCATTCTACCATCATCTCCTTGTGTCAGCACTACTTCAAGAGCATCTGCAGTCCTGAACTCATCTTCATAAACTGCTTCATCAATCATATCAATAGCATAACAGTTATCACTTGCCTCTGGGAAGGTTGCTGCTCTGAATACATTGAAAATCACCTCTTCTTCCTGAACCCGAAGTCTCAGCTCACCTCTTTTAACATCAATGAGTGCCTGCCCTGTGGCTAAGAATGGTCTGTCAAGGAAAATGGGCACATGTTCATCTTCTTCCATGTCTAAGATGATGAAATCAGCAGGGAAGATGAACTTGTCCACCCTCACCAACACATCCTCGATGATTCCTCTATGGTGGACAATTGAGCGATCGACTAGCTGTAAAGTGATGGTTGTAGGTCGTGCTTCCCCCACTCCGAGTTTGCAAAACACCGAATAAGACATCAGATTTATACCCGCTCCTAAATCACACAAGGCTTTCTGACATTCAAACTTCCCTATAGTGCAAGTGATGGTGAAGCTCCTCGGATCTTTCAACTTCTGAGGCAACTTTCTCTGTAGGATGACACTGCATTCTTCAGTCAACACCACTGTTTCATACTCTTCCCATCTCATTTTTTTTACTGAGAATCTCTTTCATGAACTTTACATAACTCGACATTTGTTCTAGGGCCTCAGCGAATGGAATGTTGATGTGCAGTTGCTTAAAGACCTCTAAAAACTTAGAAAATTGCTTGTCAAGAGAATTCTTTTTAAGTTTCTGAGGATACGGTATCTTCACATGCGGTGTGTCACTGACTGCATCATTGGGCTCCTTCACCTTGCCGGGTTCACCCTCTTTTTCTGGGCATAGTTGGGGTGAACCTATCTCAATTTGCTGACCACTCGTCACATCAACTATCTGGCACTTCTCCTATGGGCCTGCCCCAATGTTGTTAGGGCGGGTCCACTGCATATCATCTCTCAGCTTGCTAGCTAGCTGTCCCATTTGCCCTTCCAGATTCCTGATGGATAACCTCATTTCCTCCATGAACTGATTCTGGGCATTTGAGAGCGCCCATAGAGCTAATCCCATGTCATCTAGCTGTCCTGATGGAGTCTGACCCTGTGGTGGATGAGTGAACCCTTGAGGAATCTGGCACTCGGTAAGCCTGCATAAGGCTTCTTGTAGCTCATTTGGCTCCCCTTGCGGAGCCTGTGGTCTAAGTTACTGCAGTGGACCAAGGTCATAGTCCTGCATCCCTTGGTAGTGATAGTCCATGTACCTAGCTTTGACCTTGCCTGCAAGATTACACAAACAACAAAAAGTGATAAAAAGAATGCTCTCAGAACAAGCTAAAAACTTGTTCTGGAAGCGACCAAATTAGAAATTGAAAATATATGATTCGATATTAGATATACGTCAGTCCCCGGCAACGGCGCCAAAAACTTATTAGGCGATTTCCACACGCGCAAAACGCAAGTGTACGTATCGTCTCAAGTAATATAGTCTGTAAGACCGAATATCGTCCATAGAGACTGGTTTCTAAGTACCGAGCATCTATTTTGTGTTATCTATTTGGTGAACGAATATTGATTGGGGTTTTTATTTAACTACTGGAATGATTGCAAGAAATAAGTAAACTAATTAGGTTGTATTCAGATTATGAAGGAATTAGAGCTTCCAAAATCATCAACTATCCACTTTATTCAATCCTTAATGCGTTCTAGAATGATTATTCTTCTATGTTAAAATAGCGGTTAACTAGATTGTCTTATATTACGATTAGGATATATAATCACTCAACCCCAGTGCAGAACCCTTCTATATTTTTATGATAGGATTTACCACATATTAAGAACAGTAACCTATAAAGCTACACAAGTATCGGGGTACTGTCGTCCACGATTTTAACCTATGTCTATTAAACTACAACATATCCAAATCTCTCATCTCGGTTGTTGATTCGAAATCATATATGTTATGATATTTAGTGATCAATTAACTATCAAGCATTCACATCAATTATTGAATAGATCTTAACAACTGAAGAAGTAATCAAACTATTGCATGAAATCATGAATAAAAGTTCAAGTAAATCATAAGAAAAACCCTAATTAAGTGTTTAGTTCCTAGCCATAGACATGCTACGAACTAACACACTATCCAACATAAAACTGAAATAAAAACTAAAGATAGAAAATTACGAAGATTAAAGTCTCTAATTGTTGCTCCAAGTGTCTTGTGTTGTTCTTGTGTTCAAGAATGGTCTCCCTTCCTAAAAACTTATCCCTAGGGCTTTAATTATGTATCAATTTCATGCCCTATGGACCCTATTGCCCTTGGCCAATTCCAACTCGGAACTAAAAAATTCTGCAGTCGACACAGCGTCATGCAAACTCCTGCAGCTCTCTGAATAAATGGTACCGCGGTTCTGTCTGAATGCACCCCGGTGCTGATAGTCCTGCGGGTTTCTACTATTTTGGAACCGCGGTCCTGCCTCTGGGCACCGCGTTTATTACACCCCGTAAGTCCAGGACATGTATAAGAGAATGTACGTAAGGAAACAAGACTTGGAAATTAGTACGAAAGGAAGAATTGTTTTTCCAACGGAAAATCTTCCGAATGTCGGAAAGGAAAAATGTTCGTTGTTCAGAATTGGATTCTCAAAATACATTATTTGAAGAGTATGGGACTTAGTAATATTATGGAAATTTATTTTTACGGATTTGGTCACGTGGGGCCCACCCGAGGAATTTTACGTTTTGTGGGGCCCACGAGGGTTACGGAATTTTATGGATAAATGAGAGGGCGACACGTGGCACCCCCACATGCCTTGGTCGAAATTTATGCAAGGGTATAATGGTCATTGACCATCTTGGAAGATAAGTCTTGCAAGCTTGATTTTGTTGACAAGTCAACTTGCCACATAAGCTTGATCCATGTGATTTTAAATCCTAGCCTCACATTTGTTTAAGTCTAAGCCATCCATTGTGTTATATATACTAACCTAGTGCAAGACTAAGTCTCCAACACTTAGAAAAAATTTGAGAACCTTAAGCTAGCATGAAGAGGCTCTGGCTTTAGTGCATTATCCACACAAATTTTTGTAGTTTTGATCCATTGTTCACAAGACTTTAACCCAATGTCCCCAAGGGTATTGTAAGGTTATCTCAATAGAAAGATTTCGGAAAAAACGCATTTTTACGTTAGTCGCAAGGCGGAAACTAAGGGAGTTCTTCAACTTTGAAGTTGGAACTTGAAGATGGGTTCTTCATAGGCCTCTAAGGAGTGCTTGGAGCGGATTGGAACCTAAGGAAAGGAGCTAAGAATTGCTAAGGCGCGACTTTGAAATCTTGGAAATTTTAAGGGCTTGGAAAGGTATAAATTTTGTCGTTTTAGTAGTTAAGACTTACTTATTGTTGTAGCTATGGATTTTAGCAAGCATGTGTTATATAGTATGAAGTTTGATATGTTTATTGACAATTGGAACCCTAATCTGAAAACTAGCATGTTAGCCTTAAGACTACAATTCAAGTTGATTATTCGTTTGAATCGTCGCATGTCACTTACTTAAGGATTATGGTTGTTATAATCAAATACGACTTGATATCATGTTATGCTACCAATTTGGATTGAAATGGAAATTGGATAAGAATTGGTAAGGTTGAACTCAAGGTGGCCGAATTTGGACTTTTAGTTTGCTTTTCATTTGTTTTGGACTACTTTCTAAATTGTGAGCCAATTGGGGCTTTAGTTTTTATTTGTATTGGAGTACCTTATAGAAATTGTGAGCCAATTGAGGCTGTTTGGTTATTGTATTCGGCCTTGAAAAGGTGGCAAAGTGAGTAGAAACAAAGGAGGTCTTTGTCAGATTTTCCGTAGAATTTAGTGACTTAGCACCTAAAATATTCTACGTTAGAAGTGAAAGGTTAATGGACATATTGTGACCATTATAGGTTGAAGTACTAAGTATAACGATCCTACTTGGAGAGTGGAATAGCTATCAAGGTTGGAGTACTTTGGAGCATTTTGCTATTTGTCGACAATCGTCGCGAGGTATGTGAACCTCTTCCTTCCTTTGGCATGATTCTATGTATGGAATATACCGTGGTATCATTTCATGTTTCTGTTACTCTTAGAAGTTAAGAGGTAGTTGTGTGATCTACTCTATGTAGAACTTTTCCTATCTTTGAGCATGACTAGTTGCACGTATGTAGTACGGAGACGTCTGACACCTTGATATCCTTTACTAGTTTGTGAATAGCCAAGTCGGGTGAGTTGGGAGATTAACTCACTTCTTTGAAAGTATAAAGGATGTCTTAAGTGTTATTAAAGTTAAGGGACTTGAAGAGTTTTAAAGTATGTGATACTTGTTCCGTTTTAAACGTATAAGTCCCTTGGATAGGAAATTGTTTTTGGGCTAAGGTATAAAGTGAATATAACGGCTTTATGGGAAGTTAGTTATATTTGCTTTATGGAAAGATAAGTGATTTGATTTTAGTGAAAAGGCCACTTGTTTTAAGGCATTAATTGCCTAAGGTTTTATAATAAAAGGAGTCACTTGTTTTCTAAGGGTTAAGAGACTATTTGTATTTTTGAAAGTTATGAGAATTTATTTGAAAGTATTTAATACTTGGTTTCAAAAAGTAGAAGTCTCTTGGTTATAAAATGAACGTGTTGGTCTAAACCATAAAGGGTTATAACGGCTTTATGGGAAGTCGGTTATAACGGCTTTATGGAAGGTTAAGAGAATGGTTTTTCTCTAATATAGTAAGCAAAGAAATAACTTGTGTTAAGGAAGGGCAAATTGTTTTAAAGGTACCAATTGCTTAAGGTTTTAAATAAGGAAGTCACTTGATTTAGAAGCCGGTAATTGTATTTTCTAAAAAGGTATTGTGACTTGTCTTGAAAGGTGAATAGGACTTGATACTATGGTTGTTAGTATCGGGGAAGTTTTATTTGGAAAGGGGTCTTTGAAAAGAATGTACATACGTAGTACTTTGGCCTGTTTAATTGAGAATAATTCTATGTGATGCCTTGATAAGTACTTTGGCTTGTTAAATGAGAATTATTCTAATTGTGCCCCGATAAGTACGTTGGCTTGTTAAATGAGAATTATTCTATTTGTGCCCCGATAAGTACTTTGGCTTGTTAAATGAGAATTATTCTATTTGTGCCCCGATAAGTACTTTGGCTTGTTAAATGAGAATTATTCTAATTGTGCCCCGATAAGTACGTTGGCTTGTTAAATGAGAATTATTCTATTTGTGCCCCGATAAGTACTTTGGCTTGTTAAATGAGAATTATTCTATTTGTGCCCCGATAAGTACTTTGGCTTGTTAAATGAGAATTATTCTAATTGTGCCCCGATAAGTACTTTGGCTTGTTAAATGAGAATTATTCTATTTGTGCCCCGATAAGTACTTTGGCTTGTTAAATGAGAATTATTCTATTTGTGCGCCGATAAGTACTTTGGCTTGTTAAATGAGAATTATTCTAATTGTGCCCCGATAAGTACTTTGGCTTGTTAAATGAGAATTATTCTATTTGTGCCCCGATAAGTACTTTGGCTTGTTAAATGAGAATTATTCTATTTGTGCCCCGATAAGTACTTTGGCTTGTTAAATGAGAATTATTCTATTTGTGCCCCGATAAGTACTTTGGCTTGTTAATTGAGAATTAGCCTATGTGTGCTGGTGATAGCCTTTGAGTGCAAGTATTATGTTTTATTACGATGCCGCGACTCTCGGTTGGAGGGTCGGCTGTCTTGTTATAAGTTACTTGGACGTACCGACAGTGATGTGGATTCCACGGGTATGCTTCCGTTATTTGTAGCACTTGGGTTAAATTCCCGGATTTTATAAAAGACATGGTAGTGCTTATGTCTTGTTTGATGGTCGGTCGAGATAGGGTAAGAGTATAAATGAGGGGCAAACCCCAAGACGTTATACCACCTTCTCCAGGGTAAGAGTATAAGTGAGGGGTAAACCCCCAAGAAGCTATACCACCTGCTTTATGTGTTGTTTGACGACCGGTCGAGATAGGGTAAGAGTATAAATGAGGGCAAGCCCCAAGACGTTATACCACCTTCTCCAGGGTAAGAGTATAAGTGAGGGGTAGACCCCCAAGATGCTATACCACCTGCTTTACCACCTTCTCCAGGGTAAGAGTATAAGTGAGGGGTAGACCCCCAAGACGCTATACCACCGGTGGGACTTGGTGTTCATGTATGCCTATTGGTGTATTATTATACCCTGGACTGTCGGCAGTGATGTGGGATTCCACGGGCAGGATATATATATATGTATTGTGTATGTACGCGACGGTGAGGTGGGATGCCACGCGCGTCACATGGTTATATTTTACACTAATAGTCCGACGATGATGGGGATTCCACGGGCATGCTTTGATATTAGTGTGACTTGATCGCGTCCCAGTTGGGCGGGTAGTATATGTGTCCTCCGTAGTGGGCGGACTATGTTATGAAAGATAAGTAAGTTATATGGTAATGAACTTAATGATTCTTTTTCTAATAATGCGTAAGAATGTGACTATAACTTTTATCGGGAATGGAAAGGATAATAAGGTACGATTAAGTTCATAAGTGGTAATGACACGGCAGATCCGTATGTATTTTTATACTTGTCCTTGTCATTCTTTTGTACGCGATTATGATTTGTTTATCAGACGTTATATTCTGTTCCATATTCGCACTGTTGTATCGACTTCCGCCGGCTGCGTTCATGCCCGCAGGTTTAGGTACACAGTTGTGGATCCGCGAGCTTAGGATCCCGGTTCAGCAAGTTGAATGGCTCCAGTGTTCCGGAGTTGTCACGGTTATGTTCATTCAGGGGTATGGTGGGGCCCTGTCCCGCCACAGTGGTTGTTAAAACTCTTAGAGGTCTGTAGTCACATATTGTGGGTCAGTTTGTAAAAAGAAAGGAAACCGGCTTCGGTTGTTTTTATATATGTTCAGGAAGGTAGCCCTATCGGCTAACCTGTTGTTTTACTTACGATGTTTTATTTTTTAAGTTTCGTGTATGTTCCGCTGATTTTCTCTGATGTTTACCTGTAAGGGTGCCCAGGTAGGGCACCAGTCGCGGTCCCGGGGTCGGGTCGTGACAGCGTTGATGCTGTGGTTTTTATGAGTCATCGATTTTCGACCTTTTTCTGCCTCGCGACCTCCTTTTATGCCCATTTTTCGCTTCTTTTTGTCATTTTGCCTTTTTGAACCACTGACTCAAAAGAAAGAAAAACAACCCTAAAATTGTACTAGATGCAATGAAAATGGGTAAAATACTAATGGAAAATGACTCTAAATAGGTATATGAAATATGTCTAACAATGACACTGTTCGCTTGAGTGGGATTTTCTGAATAACTTTGGCGCTCTACTCTTACTCTTTGTCTTGATCTTGATAAATTTTTTAAGCCATCTCAAAAAGTTTGCTCCAGTTTCATATTTGGATCGGCTGACTCTTTGGCCAATTTTTGTTTTGAAGGAAATTTTGAGTTCCTCTAAAAAATTCTGCCCCAGTTTATGAGCTTTGAACGGTTGATCCTTTTAGCCGGATTGTTTGTGGAATTTTTGAGATCATCTAAATATTTATGCCCCAGTTTATGTTGCGTGAGGCGATTCTTCAATTTTCTTGATATTTATGAGGTTTCCTAGGAGTTTATTTAGAGATTTTATTTGGTACGACCGAGCTCGAAGAGCGCCTACATATCCATATTGGGAATCAGGTCAAAATATAGTTCGGGATAAATATGGTGGATTTTGTAATAATGTGATTGTTACACCCCGTAACTCCAGGACATGTTAAGAGAATGTACGTAAGGAACTCAAGACTTGAATAGGGTACGAAAGGAAGAATTGTTTTTCCGACGGAAAATCTTCCGAACGTCGGGAAGGAGAAATGTTCGTTGGTGAGAATTAGATTCTCAAAATGCATTAATTGAAAAGTATGGAACTTATTATCATTATGGAAATTTAATCTTACGGATTTGGTCAAGTGGGGCCCACCCGAGGAATTTTACGTTTTGTGGGAGCCACGAGGGTTGCGGAATTTTATGGACGAATGGGAGGGCGACACGTGGCACCTCCCCACATTGGTCTTGGGCGAATTGGAGCAAGGATAGAATGGTCATTTTACCATTGTGTAGATGAGAAAGTCTTGCTAAGCTAGAGCTTGACATTGTTGACCAAGTCAAGAGCCACTTGGCTTGATCCCATTCATCCAATTTTAACATGTGTTGTAATCTAGACCCTCCAATGTGTTATATATCATCCTAAGTAGCAAGATTTGGCATTTTACACTTAGAAAAACTTGAGAGAACTTGTGAGTGCCTTAGATAGCTCTCGGGTTTGGGGTTATGTTCAAGACAAAAAATTTCAATTGTTGTCCAATATTCACAAGACTTTAACCCAAGGTCCCTAAGGGTATTGTAAGGATATCTCAATAGAAAGATTTCGGAAAAACGGCGTTTTCACGTTAGTCGCAAGGCGAAAACCCAAGGTATTCTTCAACTTTGAAGTTGGAACTTGAAGATGAGTTCTTCATAGGCTTCTAAGGAGTGCTTGGAGCGGATTGGAACATAAGGAAAGGAGCTAAGAATTGCTAAGGAGCGACTTTGAATCTTGGAAAGATTAAGGGCTTGTAAATGTATAATTCTTGTCGTTTTAGTAATTAAGATTACTTATTGTTGTAGCTATGGATATTAGCAAGCATGAGATGTTTATATTATGAAGTTTGATAAGTGTATTGGCTATTGGAACCCTAATCCGAAAACTAGTATGTTTAGCCTTAAGATTACAATTCAAGTTGATTATAAGTATACGCCGTCACATGTTATATAAAGAAGGAAATTGTAGTTGTTGAAGTTGTTTATGACTATATAACATGTTAGACCTAAGAACTTGGATTGGAAAAGAATTGGAAAAGACTTTGAGTTGTTGTTTAAGTTAGCCGAGAATGGCTTTAATTATGGAACTAGTTTCGTATTAATTTGTGGGGCAGAATTTTACACGTCCTGTTAAGGCGTGTAATCCCCTTTGGTTAGCTGAATTGTTGGGCCTTAAATGTGGCGTGTTTGGTTATTGTATTCGGCCTTGAAAAAGGTGGCAAAATATGTAGAAACAAAGGAATTGTTGTCCGATTTTCCGTAGAATTTAGTGACTTTGCACTTAGAATATTCTACGTTCGAAACTAGAGGTTAATGGACGTATTATGGCCATTTTAGGTTGAAGTACTACGTATAGCGGATTCTACTTGAAGGATGGAATAGCTATCAAGGTTGAAGTACTTCGGAGCATTTTGCTATTTGTCGATAATCGTCGCGAGGTATGTGAACTTCTTCCTTCTTTAGACATGATTCTATGTATGGAATATACACGTGGTATTATTTCATGATTTCCTTCTACTCTTAGAAGTTAAAAAGTATGTATGTTGATTCACTCTACGTAAGGGTTATGTCTAAGTTATCCTAAGTTCTTACCAAGTCTTATGGGGGATGTTGGTAAGAGTCGTTAGGAGGTATTTGGAGCCAAGTTGACTTGGCTAATTTACGGCACGAATGAGAATAAGTATCGAACAAGCCATTGCAGCGTTAATAAAGGAAAATGTAATGACGATAAATTATATTAAAACAAGTAGAATTCTCCATCTGCATATAAGCTAAGAAAAGACAAAATTGTATAACATTTTCTAGATCATGGTCGCTTTAATGAGATCGATAAACAAGTATAACCTATTCACACATATAAGGCATATGTTGCTTAAATTAAAGAGTTTACGTTATGAAGTGTTAAGACTATGAACTACGAAACTTGATTCTAAAAGATAAGAGACTTGAAAGTATACGATACTTGGTTTTCGAAAGTATAAGTCTCTTGGTTATAAAAATAATGTATTTGCCTAAAGTATAAAGTTAGTATAACGACTTTATGGGAAGTGGGTTATAATAGCTTTATGGAAAGTTAAAAGAGTGGTTTACTCTAAGTAATGATAAATGTTTTGAAATAAAGAAAGACAAATGGATTTAAAAGCATCAATTGCTTAAGTTTTAAGGAAATAAGTCACTTGATTTTGAAGCTTAAAAATGTATTTCTAAAAGTGTAGTGACTTAGGTAAAATGTAAACAAGCCTTGATACTACGGGTGTTAGTATCTTGGGGTTTTATATGAAAAAGGAGTCTTTTGAAAAGAATGTAAGTACGTAGTACTTTGGGTTAAATTCCCGGATTTTTATGTGTGAAACGAAAGTGCCATGAGTTTATAAAAATGGAAGTCTAAAGGTTTAATGAACTTGCCTATGTTTGCTTGTGATAGCTTTGAGTGCAAGTATTATATGTTTACGTTGTTGCGACTCGGTTGGAGGCCTTTGTCTTGTTGTAAGTTTACTTGGACGCATCGGTGATGTGAGATTCCGCGGTATGCTTCCATTATGATTGATCCTTGGACACGCTTATACGATGTGGGATTCCGGCATATGACCGGAGGCGGGTTAGATTCGGTTGTTTTATTACCCATGGCCACGCTTATACGATGAGGATTAGGGGCATGCGACCGTGCTATATACGACTATTACTCCATGGGCTAGCTCATGAAGACATGTACCCGATGAGGATTAGGGCATGTTATATTATTACTCCATGGGCTAGCTCCCATGAAGACTGCGCACTACGATGAGGATGGCGAGGCACGTTATGACCATGCTTATACGATGAGGGATTCCGGGGAATGCGGCCACGTTATATATATATATATATATATATATATATATATATATATATATATATATATATTGTATATGTTACACCTACGGCTGTCGGCAGTGATGTGGGATTCCACGGGCAGGAGATATATATATGTATTGTGTATGTGTACGCCGACAGTGAGGTAGGATGCCACGGGCGCGTCACATGGTTATATGTTACACTTATGACTGTCGGCAGTGATGGGGGATTCCACAGGCACGCTTTGATATTTGTGTGACTTGATCGCGTCCCAGATTGGGCCGGGTAGTATATGCGTCCCTCCATAAAGGGCCGGATTATGTTATGAAAGATAAGTAAGTTATATGGTAATGAACTTAATGATTTCTCCTAAGTATGTACGTAAGAATTGGCTATAACTCTTAATGGAATGGAAAAGATAATGATGTGAAATTAAGTTCATGAGTGGTAATGACACGGCAGGATCTGGTATGTACTTTTTATACTTGCCCCTGTCATTCTTTTGTACAGTTATGATCTGTTTACTGTACTTTATTTCCGATCCATATTCGGTACCTGTTGTACTGACCCCCTTCGGGGGGCCGCGTTCATGTCCGCAGGTTTAGGTACACAGTTGTGGATCCGCGATCTTAGGATTCTGGTTCAGCATTTTGAGATGGCTCCAATGTTCCGGAGTTGTCATGGCTATGTATATTCAGGGGTACGGCGGTTCTTGTACATTCAGGGGTATGGCGGGGCCCTGTCCCGTCATAGTTGTTGTCACTTCTTAAGTCCAGTAATCGCTTGTGGCGAGTTTGTAAAAAGGATAACTGTTCGGGTTTTTATGTATATATACAGAAGGCAACTGTTTTGGTTGACCTGTTTATTTATCATGTCTCTTGTTTCATGTTTATGTTTTTATTTCCGCTGATTTTCTCTGATGTTGTATCACGAGGGTGCCCGGGGTAAGGCACCAGTCACGGGCCCCGGTTTGGGTCGTGACACTTGAGAATGGATTGGTTTCCATTCTTTTCATTCTGAGATCGTGCCTTAGAGCTGTGTTGTCAGTTGGACTCCCTCTGACGTATTCTTATGTGCCAGTTATGCCTCCGCGAAAGGCAACCAGAGCCCAGGAGGGCAAGGCAGCAGAGGAAGCTGCGAGTAGAGCACGGAGGGTTACCAGGGCAGAGGCCCAGTCTTTACCTGAGATAGTGCGTCAGACGGCGAGTTTTGCGACGCCGCCAGCCCCAGCAGAGTTTAGAGCCGCAGCAGTGGCTGCTGAGACCACAGTACCTGAGACGTCAGACCCACGACAAGGAACCGAAGAGATGGGTTACAAGGCCAGGATAGTGGCAAGGCACGAGGATAGGCTGGATGCAGCAATTCCGGTACCAGTAGTACCCGTAGTTCACCCGCGATCGGATAGTTTGAGGCTGCGGGACTTTCTGAGCTGCAGCCCGCCAGAGTTCTATGGGTCGAGGCCTGAGGATGATCCGCAGGAGTTCATCCGACAGTTACAGCGGATCATGAGAGTGATCAAGGCTTCGGAGACCGAGTCAGTGACCTTCGGTTCACATCGGCTGCGTGATACTGCAGTCGACTGGTTTGATTCATGGGAACTGTCCCGAGGGGAGCATGCGCTCCCAGCAGTTTGGGGCGAGTTCTCAAGGGCATTTCTTGCACATTTCTTGCCTCCACAGATGAGGAGGGCTCGGGCCGACATATTTTTGACGTTGAGGCAGGACAGGCGGACGGTTAGAGAGTACAATGTGGAGTTCGACTCATTAGCTCGGTACGTCCCCGCATTGGTAGCCGGCATGGAGGAAAGAGTGCACCGCTATGTCACCGGGCTCGATGACTTTTTGGCAGAGGCTTGTTCGGGGGTAGCTCTTCAGCCGGGCATGGACATTGCCCGCATGCAGGCTCATGCACTAGGATGTGAGGCACGGAGAGGTCGACGGAATGACCGGGATCGCGAGGAAGGCGCGAAAGCGAGGTCCTTTGGTAACTTGCGAGGCGACCGCCAGCGAGAGTTATGTACCTCCGCCAAGATGCAGCGGTCCTCCGCGATTTCGGGGCGTTCGGTATTCGAGCCTGGTCGTGGCTCCGGGACTTCCGTTCACGGTATACGGGTTCTAGCGATCGGGTTCATGTTTCCTCGGCACGATGCGCAGCGTCATCCCGAGAATGTCGTCTTTTATCGGTGCTTGTTTTACTGCGCGCCATCGGGGCCATGTGACGGAAACCGCCCTAATAGGAAGGATACAGCGGCAGGACTCACCTACCGGTCAAGGGTGTTCATCACCTTCTACAGCTATGCGCCCTGCAGGGCAGACCTATGATTAGAGTGAAACAGTAGATACATGTATATCCTTAACCCTCTAGAGATTTGTATATGTGATAAGATGATTATATTTTAAGTGTTATGTTCAGATAGCATTATGTTAAATTGTGATTTAGAGGCCTGGTTAGAAAAAGGGTAAGTCTGGGGACGAGACAATTGTGAGATAATTACATGAGGGGTGTGAGATGGAAGTGGTAGCTTTCATGACGTAAATTAGTAGGATTGTTCCGGATCGGGGAACAAGAGTTTGGCGCGTTTAGGGGTCGGGTTGAGGGCCATTTGCGGGTCAACCCGCAGCCCAGAATGAGGTGGGGTCAGTTCGAGGTGGTCCCGCCAGGTGGTAGGGTCCCGAGGGTGCTAGGCCCAAGTTTAGGTAACCATCGTACGAGTTCGTGGATCCGTTCAACCATAATCGGATCGTGAAGGCCGGGGATGGCCTTAAAAGAATTTGAGTCCAGTAAGATGACCAAGTTTGGAGGTAGTGACTCCAAGGTTTTGGAAACTGCAACTATGACGGAAATATGGTACGTGTACTAGAAAGAGCTCGGGTGTACGAGAAAGGTACGACGAGTAAGAAAGGAAGCGAACATGTGTTAAGAGGATGGAAGTGATCATTTTTGTGAAGTGAAGGTGCGAAGAGAGTATTCTTTGGACCAGGAGTGAGAGTTAGTGTCGTTTTACATCTTAGAGGTGATTCCTCGTTGGTTTGGATTTGGGTTTCGCGCGTATGTTATATTCTGGCCATTGGTGGCATGATCGTCTTTGTAAGTATAGTAGTGGAGACTATACCGACGCAGGTACGTTTGGAGACTTAGAAGGAACATTCGGGACGAATGTTTCTAAGGGGGGAAGAATGTTATACCCCGTAGTTCCAGGGTATGTATGTGAGGACGTACGTACGAGAATACGACAAAAATATTGGAAAGAAAGATGTGATTTTTCGACGGAAAAGTTTCCGGGTTTTGTGAAGGAAAAAGGTTCGTTAATGGGAATTGGATTCCCAGATTTGGTATTTGGACTTCGTGGAATATTAGAGAATTATGGAATTTTATTTCCGGAATTGGTCACGTGGGGCCCACGGGAGAAATTTACGGTTTTGTGGGGCCCACTTTGTTTTCGAGATTTTGGCCTTTATGGATATTTTCGGAAGATGAAATATTTTGGACGAGTAGGAGGGAGACACGTGTCACTTGGTGGCTCTTGGCCGAAATGTGCTAGCCAAGTGGCAAGACAAGTGGCCAAGTCTTGCTAGATATTTTTGTGTGGACAAGTGGCTTGTGGGACCCACACACACTTGTCCCCAATCTCAACCACACACTTGCCTTCATCCTAGCCCTTGGTTGTCCTATATATGCACCCTTTGTTGATGAAATCTTGCACACTTAGATATTTCAAGACTTGAGAAATATTTTCCTCTCCCTCCCTCTCTCCTAACTCTCGTCGAACACCCCCCCTCTCTAACCTAACCTTGTCCAATAATTCCTAAACTCCTAAGTGTTCTTCCCTAGTGTATTAGGAAGACTATTAACCAAAAGTTGGAAAAGATTTCACCCCCTAGCCTCTTAAAGGTCACCTTGGCCGAGAGCTCTTGGAAGAAAAGCCTAAGTGTTCTTCACTTGTTTGAGTTGGTTCTTGAAGAGATGATGGTTAGGAGCTTCTTAGGGTGATTTGTGGTGGGTTGGAACACAAAGGATTTGGAGCTAAGACTTGCTTGGAGCGACATTAAGTTCTTGGATAAATTTTGGGCTATTTGAGGTAGTGAATCTTAAACCTCTTTGTGAATTGGTCATTATATATATAATATATGGAGTAAAGTTTGGAAGAGTTGGATCTTGTTAACTTGTTAAAAGAAAGGATTGGCCGTTTGCCATTAAAATGGTAAAAAACGTATTCAACGTATCAAACGTACCTTACTTGTGAAGAAGTATTTAACAAGTAACTATAACTTATATTAAGAATGGAAATATAAGTTGGATGACTAATGAGTAAATTGGATAAGTAAAATGGACAAAGTTGGCCAAGGACCCCAACTTAAGGACTGTATTTACTTTGGACTGTATTTACATTTCTGTTAAGGGGAAGATTGTTCAATCGAGTTCCGTTTGGGCGTGTGATCCCCTTTTTAATTATTGTATTGTTATGAAGGCGTGATAGTAAACCGCGTTACCGGTTGGGCGCGTAATCCCCTTCTTTCACTTATTGTTATTATGAAGGCGTGATAGTAAACCGCGTTACCGTTTGGGCGTGTAATCCCCTTCTTTATGTTGTTTAATTATTACGCCTTATATATATATATGGTATATATATATTACGGTTATTCGGGCCTTGGAAAAAGATGGGGAAGTGAGTAAAAACGGGGGAAGTGCTGCCCAATTTTCCGTAGAATTAGAGGACTTTTTATTGGTATAAGTCTTCAATGGTAAGAAATGTTTGATAGAAGTACTATGACCATTTTAGGAGTGGAGTACTACGGGTGGCGTGATCTACTTGGCTTAAGGAGTAGCCGACGGGTTGAAGTACTTGGAGCGTTTTGCTATTCGTCGGTAATCGTCGCGAGGTATGTGAACCTCTTCCTATCTTTTCTAGCATGATTGTTGTGAACTATGTAGTACGGTAGACGTACGTGTGCTAAACGAGTTTTGGTTGGTCTAAAACATAAGGTGTTATAATAGCTTTATGGGAAGTTAGTTATAACAACTTTATGTAGGTAAAAGAATGGTTTATTGATTTTAGAAGTTAAGAGACTTGATCTTAAAAGATAAGAGACTTAACTTATAAATGACGTTTTATGAAATGTTAAGGACTATGAATTTTGTTAAAAAGTTGTGAAACCTCATTCGTGAGTAATGAGTACTTGACTTTTAAAGAATAATGTGTTACTGAGTTCGGAAATGAGAATAAGTATCGAACAAACCATTGCAGCGTTAATAAAGGAGATGTATTGACTAATTGTTATTAAAATCAGTAGAAACCTCCATCTGCATAGAAGCTAAGATAAGACAAAATTGTATTACATTTCCTAGATCATGGCTGCTGTAACAAGATTGTTATAAACAAGAATAAACGGCTCACACATAAGACTTATGTTACTCAATTATTTTAAAAGAGATTAAGACTATGAATTATGAAATCTTTCTAAAATAAGAGACTTGAGCATTTGAAATTAGGCAAACTTGACCGTTTGGAAAATAATGTTGTTACTTGATTTTACAAAGGGAAGTGTTTTGGTTTACTTAAAAAGATAGTCACTCTATTTTCATACTACGGATATCGTGTGACTTTTGTGAAAGAAACGGATCTTTTGAAAAGAGTTAATGTATGTAGTACTTTGGGGTTAAAACCCGGATTTGTTGTAATAAAATATAAGTCCATGAGTATGATGAACTTGTTTATGCTTGTGGTGATAGCCTTTGTTGTGCAAGTGTTGTATTTCTGTGCTACCGCGTCTCTCGATGGAGGGCCGGCTGATTTGTTATGAGTGATTCTTTATCGAGTCCCATGGGATGGGCCGAGACACGTATTCCACCTGATTCTTTATCGAGTCCCATGGGATGGGCCGAGACACGTATTCCACCTGATTCTTTATCGAGTCCCATGGGATGGGCCGAGACACGTATTCCACCTGGTTCTTTATCGAGTCCCATGGGATGGGCCGAGACACGTATTCCACACGATTTATACCTAGATCGCGGCGTGAGGAAGGAGTTCCACGCACGGCGATGACTTTGAGGCGAGTCCACGACTGACATGATCGCTTTTATGTTATGAATCGTAGTTTGGTTATCATACATGTCTCTTGTTTTATATAGATCGTTATGATTTCATTTACGCTTTTTTCGCCACATACTTGGTACTGTTATCGACCTCGCCCGAAGCGTTCATGCCGCAGTAGGTACATCGGTTGTGGATCCTCGCCATGGGATCACATTCAACGTGTTGGGAAGCCCCGTTTCTTGAGGCTTATCTTTTGGTATGTTACCCGAGTCCGTAGGTTCTTGTACATTCGGGGTATGGCGGGCCTGTCCGTCATAGTTGTTATCACTTCTTAGAGGTGCAGAGTAATCTTTGTGGCGAGTTTGTAAAAGGATAACTGTCGGGTTTTTATGTATATATACGTAGGCAAACCGCTTTGGTTGGCCTGTTTATTTATCATGTCTCTTGTTTCATGTTTATGTTTTTATTTCCGCTGATTTTCTCTGATGTTGTATCACGAGGGTTCCCGGGGTAAGGCACCAGTCACGGGCCCCGGTTCGGGTCGTGACAGGCGGGGCCTTGTCCCGTCATAGTATTTGTTCAAATCTTAGAGGTCTGTATTCACATGTGGGCTGGACTGGTTAGAGTTGTAATTACATTTTTGGATAGTGTAAGCCCTTTTTGGGTGATTTATATTATGGCAGCCTTATCGGCTTTGCCTTGGTTTTTTTTTAAAAAACAAAAAATTGGGTGTACTTATTTTCCGCAGTTGTTTGGTGTTGTATGTTTGGAAGAGTGCCCAGGTAGGGCACCAGTCGCGGCCCGGGGTCGGGTCGTGACAAAAGTGGTATCAGAGCAGTTAGTCCTCGGAAAGTGTCTACATACCGTGTCTAGTAGAGTCTTGGTTATCGGTGTGTTGTGCACCACATCTATAATCAGGAGGCTGCAGGACATTTAGGATTGGTTTCCATTCTTCTCACTCTGAGATCGTGCGATAGAGCTGTGTTGTTAGGGTCGTCTCTCTCTAACGAGTTATGTTGATTGCAGCTACGAGAAAGGCAGCAGTGACCTAGGAAGGACTATGTGGATTGCGTATCCAGGTTGGTTATGATTATAGTATAGTTGGTATTGTGACACACATCTATACGGAGTTATGTATGAGGGTCATTTATGGGTTGCCTAGAATGGTTTTAGATTTACCAAGAGTTGGTAAGGGCTAACTAGATACCGGGAAGGTATGGAACAGTTAATGAATTCTCGCCAAGGTCTTATGTTTTATTTTGGGATTTGGGAAAGGATGAACTGTCTGATAGGGCAGTGAACCCTTAAGAAGTCATGTTAAGAAACCTAATGGAATACCATGTTATTATATTAAGCTACGTGGTAGGCTTAAGAAAATTGTACGGATGAGGTCCGTATAGAGTAAGTAATGGTTGTTGTGATCAAGACGACACGATTATGGTATTATGAGAAGTTATTGTACCTATTTACGGGGGGACTGGTAAGGTAGGCTTGGAGCATGGAAAGTGCGAGCCTAAGAATATCAATAACCACCGAGACCTTAGGTATATAAGGCCTTCTCGGGCAATAAGATTTCATTCAGACTAAGGTAAGAGTTAAGTGCGATGATGGGTCGGGGTGAGGACCTGTTACGGGTCTCCCCATAGCCGGGAATAGAGTGGGATCAGTTGGTAGTAGTTCCGCTACGTGACAGGGTCACGAGGGTGCAAGGCCCAAGTCTAGTTAATTGTTTTACGGGTTCGTGGACGCGTTCCACCTAACCAGTCGTGGCCTAAATGGCCTTATATTGTTTTATAGAGTGACTCCAAAGATTAGAGGCCAGAATCGGTATGGAAGTTATGTATGTATGCTAGTATGAGTTGGAAGTACGGAAAGAGTACGACCAGTAAGAAAGATAGCAACCAAGTGTAAAGGAGTAGAGCCTGAATCCATAAGGACCTTACGAGGTAACTACACCCGTGAGTGTTTGGGGTGGTAGCTGAGCGGGTATATGAGAATTGCCCGGTGATTATACAGTCGTCAGACCCTAGTAGACCTTGTAGAGATGATTATGACAGACTTTGAGGTCATTATGAGTATGGACTAGTTTGCTTCGTGAGTGCCAAGGTTGACATCTTAGTATAAGTATTGTTATGTGGCCATGGGTGGCATATGTAGTATGAAGGGTGCAGTAAAAGGAGACTATGTCGCTATCTAATTAGATTGGACTCCGAAAGAACATTCGAGGACGAATGTTTCTAAGGGGGAAGAATGTTACACCCCGTAACTCCAGGACATGTTAAGAGAATGTACGTAAGGAACTCAAGACTTGAATAGGGTACGAAAGGAAGAATTGTTTTTCCGACGGAAAATCTTCCGAACGTCGGGAAGGAGAAATGTTCGTTGGTGAGAATTAGATTCTCAAAATGCATTAATTGAAGAGTATGAAACTTATTATCATTATGGAAATTTAATCTTACGGATTTGGTCACGTGGGGCCCACCCGAGGAATTTTACGTTTTGTGGGACCCACGA
This sequence comes from Przewalskia tangutica, assembly GCA_029844215.1. NCBI lineage: Eukaryota > Viridiplantae > Streptophyta > Magnoliopsida > Solanales > Solanaceae > Przewalskia > Przewalskia tangutica. The sequence continues at coordinate 117,468,531 of CM056718.1, forward strand.
GGGTTGCGAAATTTTATGGACGAATGAGAGGGCGACACGTGGAACCTCCCCACATTGGTCTTGGGCGAATTGGAGCAAGGATAGAATGGTCATTTGACCATTGTGTAGATGAGAAAGTCTTGCTAAGCTAGAGCTTGACATTGTTGACCAAGTCAAGAGCCACTTGGCTTGATCCCATTTGTCACGATCCGAACCCGGGCCCGTGACTGGTGCCTTACCCCGGGCACCCTAGTGATACAACATCAGAGAAAATCAGCGGAAACAAAACATAAACATGAAACAAGAGACATGATAAATAAACAGGCCAACCAAAACAGTTGCCTTCTGTATATATATATAAAAACCCGAACAATTATCCTTTTTACAAACTCTGTCCACAACAGTACTACAGACCTCTAAGAAGTGACAACAACTATGACGGGATAGGGCCCCGTCATACCCCCGAATGTACAAGAACCTACAGACTCAGGGTAACATACCAAAAGATAAGCCTCCGAAGAAACGGGGCTTTCCAACACGCTGAACTGTGATCCTATGAGCGAGGATCCACAACCGATGTACCTCTACCTGCGGCATGAACGCAGCCCCCCGAAGGAGGTCAGTACAACAGGTACCAAGTATGTGAAACTGAAAAATACTGTAAATGAAATCATAACAGTCTATCTAAAAACAGGAGACATGTATGATAACAAAACTACAGTTCACAAATATAAAAGCAGTCATGTCAAGTCAGGGACTCACGCCCTCAAAGTCATCCCTCATGCCCGTGGAACTCCTTCCTCACTGCCGGCAGTCTAGGTATAAATCGTGTGGAATACGTGTCTCGGCCCATCCCATGGGACTCGATAAAGAACCAGGTGGAATACGTGTCTCGGCCCATCCCATGGGACTCGATAAGAATCGGTGGAATACGTGTCTCGCCCATCCTACGGGACTCGATAAAGAATCGGTGGAATCGTGTCTCGCCCATCCCATGGGACTCGATAAAGAATCGTGGAATACGTGTCTCGCCCATCCCATGGGACTCGATAAAGAATCGGTGGAATACGTGTCTCGCCCATCCCACGAGACTCGATAAAGAATCGGTGGAATACGTGTCTACCATCCCACGGGACTCGATAAAGAATCATACATAACAGATCAGCCGACCCTCCATCGAGAGACGCGGTGGTATAGAAATACAGTACTTGCACAACAAGGCTATCACACGCAAACATAGGCAAGTTACACACAACTTGAAGTACTTCCATTTTATGCCGAAGGCCAGGTTCTAACCCCCAAAGTATTACGTACGTTAAATTCTTTAAAAAGATCCAATTCTTTTATAAAGGTCACCCGATACCCGTAGTATTAAAAACAGAGTGACTCACATTTTTATGTAAACCAGAACACTTTCTTTTTAAAATCAAGTAACAACATTATTTTCCAAACGTTCAAGTTTGCCTAATTTCAAATGCTCAAGTCTCTTATTTTAGAAAGGTTTCATAACTCATAGTCTTAATCTCTTTCAAAACAATTGAGTAACATAAGTCTTATGTGTGAGCCGTTTATTCTTGTTTATAACAATCTTGTTACAGCAGCCATGATCTAGGAAATGTAATACAATTTTGTCTTATCTTAGCTTCTATGCAGATGGAGGTTTCTACTGGTTTTAATAACAATTAGTTATTTGTCAATACATTTTCCTTTATTAACGCTGCAGTGGTTTGTTCGACACTTATTCTCATTTCCGAAATCAGTAAAACATTATTCTTTTAAAATCAAGTACTCATTACTCGCGAATGAGGTTTTACAACATTTTTAACAAAATGTTATATATCAAGTCAAATAAGTTAAGTCTCTTATCTTTCAAGATCAAGTCTCTTAACTTCTACAATCAATAAACCATTCTTTTACCTACATGGAGTCGTTATAACTAACTTCCCATAAAGCTATTATAACACCCTATGTTTTAAACCAACCAAATTCATTTAGCACATGTACGTCTACCGTACTACATAGTTTACAAAACATCATGCTAGAAAGGATAGGAAGAGGTTCACATACCTCGCGACGATTATCGACAATTAGCAATACGCTCCACAGTACTGTAACCCTGCTAGCCTTTTCCACTCTTCAAGTAGAATACGCTACTCGTAGTACTTCCACCTATATAGGCCACAAACGTCTATTAACTTATAAACACATGGTTCCATATTCTACAGAAAATTCGGCGACTTCTACCCGCAACCGCATAAATCTCCTCCTCTATCGAGGCCGGCTACCAAGCCAACCAGGGGGGGGGTTACACGTCTAACCGGACGTGTACAATTTTACTTCACAGTAATACTACACAAGTTCATCAGAATACAAATTCTATTCTCCTCTTTAATATCCTTCTATGTAATTACAGTTCAATTCTTATCTTTAAACATTCTGTATATAGTATACTCAACTATATATTACTACAACATGTAATTTCCAATTACAATAGGGGGACAAGATTATTTACCTCGATAAGCCCAAAATTATCCAAGTTAAAATGTCGATCCTGAGCAAGGTTTAGCTCCTATTCTGCACGCTCCAATTCGCTCCGAGAAACCCTTAGAAGTTCTACACAACTTCTACTTAATACTTCACTAACTATGAAGATTTTTCCATAGGGTTTCGTTTAGTGGCTAAAGGAAAGTATAGTAGTATTTTCCGGGCTTTCCGTATAGAGGGTACTTGGAAATACTACAAAGGTTTGGGCTAGAGTATGTTGGCATTACAACAATACTTGGAGAAGTATTTCTCTACCAAGGGGGGGGGGGTATCTCACGAGAACAACTCAAGAGATGGGGGGTGTGTTCTCGGCTAGAATACTACAAAGGGAGAGGGGTTTCGGCCAAGGGCCTTTTCAAGGGGGAGGGGGTGGCTTTGGACGAGAACTACACTCAAAGGAGGAGAGGGTTTTCAAGACTTAGAATGATTTGAGGGATGAAGAAAACCTTCAAGCAAGGGGGGTATTTATAGGACCACCAATGGTCAAGATCAAGCCAAGTGGTAGGCAAGTGTAAGGTGGAGATTTGCACAAGTGCACCCTAGCCTACTCCCCAAATCACTCAACAAACATTGACCCAAGTTTTAGGCCTCAAATCCATGCCAATCGTCCAAGGCAAACCGCCCCCTTGGCCGTCCACTTGAGAGTGACAAGTGTCACCCTCTCGTTGGTCCAAAATGTTTCAACTCTCGGAAAAATCCGCAAAAATTATAAATGACATAGCCGTAATTTTCCCTACGCAAGTTTTGGGAAACGTTTCGTCGGAAAACAATTCCTCTCGCTAGTTGTGCACAATTTTCGATCCTTTGCCTATTTAAGGCTAAAACTTTAATACGTACGCCCTCACGTACATACTCTGGAAATACGGGGTATAACATTCTCCCCTACTTAGAAACATTCGTCCTGAATGTTCCTTCTCAAGACAGATAACGATAAAGTTCCTCTTAACTTAAACAAGTTGTCAATGCCACACATGGCCACGAAAATAATACACGCGTAAATACTTAAATCCAAGTCCACGAGGAATCACCTCTATCATTTACAAAAGCTCCCACTCAAGGGCTAACAGATACTCCCTTCGCACCTTTTCTTCACAAGAGAAATGATCACTACCATTCTCTTAACCCATGTTCACTTCTTCCCTTTCTCGTCGTACCCTCCTTGAACATTTGAACTCTTTCTAGTACACGTACCATACCTCAGTCGTCACTTCAGTTTCCAAAATCCTTGGAGTCACTACCTCCAAACTTGGTCATCTTACTAGCCTCGAATTTCTTCAAGGCCATTCCCAGCCTTCACGATCCGATTCCGGTTGAACACATCCGCGAACTCATACGATGGTTAACACAATTTGGGCCTAACACCCTCGTGATCCTACCACCTGGCGGGACCACCTCGAACTGACCCCACCTTATTCTGGGCTGCGGGTTGACCCGCGAACGGCCCTTAACCCGACCCATAATCGCGCCAAACTCTTGTTTCCCCCAATCCGAAACCATCTCACTAATCAAGTCACGAAAACCTAGTGGTCTTCTTAGCTCAACTACCCTCTTTCATTTCACACTACTCAGGGACCTATCACACAAGTATATCCCACGTATACTACGCACTCTGATAAAGGTCAAACATAAAATAAATCTTTTACTCAAGATGGCCTCGCCTCTAAGGTCTCCACGTATAAAACTCTAAGGCTCACACTTTCTATGTACCCAACTTCCCTTTACTAACCGGCCTCTAAATCACAATTTAACATAATGCTATCTGAACATAACACTTAAAATATACTCATCTTATCACATATACAAATCTCTGAGGGTTAAGGATATACATGTATCTCTGGCTTCACTCTAATCATAGGCACCTGCAGTGCATAGTGTAGAAGGTGATGAACACCACACCGACCGGTGGTGAGTCCTGCTGCCTGTATCCTTCCTATTAGGGCAGTTTCTCGTCACATGGCCCACGATGGCGCGAGCAAAACAAGCACCGATAAAAACGACATTCCCGGGATGGCGCTGCGCATCGTGCACCGAGAAAACTGAACGTGGCTAGAACCCATGTATATCGTGAACGAAGCCACGGAGCCACGACCGGCTCCCGAATACCGAGCGTCACGAAGGCGTGGAGGACCGCTCTGTCTTGGCGGAGGTACATAACTTCTTCTTTGAGGCGGTCCGCCTCGAAAGTCGCCAACAGACCCTGCTGTTCTGGCCCTCTTCTGCTGATCCTGGTCATTCCGTCGACCTCTCCGTGCCTCACATCCTAGTGCATGAGCCTGCATGAGGGCAATGTCCATGCCCGGCTGAAGAGCTACACCCGAACAAGCCTCTGCCAAGTAGTCATCGAGCCCGGTGACATAGCGGTGCACTCTGTCCTCCATGCCGGCTACCAATGCGGGGACGTACCGAGCTAATGAGTACTTCACATTGTACTCTCTAACCGTCCGCCCGTCCTGCCTCAACGTCAAAAATTTGTCGGCCCGAGCCCTCATCTGTGGAGGCAAGAAATGTGCAAGAAATGCCGCCGAGAACTCGCTGCTGGGAGCGCATGCTCCCCTCGGGGCGATTCCGTGAATCAAACCCGATCATTGCGATATCACGGCCGATGCGAACGAAGTCACCGACTCGGTCTCCGGCCTTGATCACTCATGATCATTGTATCGCCGGATGAACTCCTGCGGATCATCCTCGTGCCTCGACCCATAGAACTCGCGGCTGCGGCTCGGAAAGTCCGTAGTCTCAAACCCATGCGCTCGGGGTGAACTACGGGTGCTCTGGAATCTGGCTGCTGCATCGGCCTATCCTCATATCGGCCACGACCACGGCGATGGCCGCCATCTCCTTGTACCCCATCTCCTGCTCCGGTGTGGGGTGGAGGCTCAGTCTTGTGGTCTCAGCGACCACTGCTGCGACTCTAAACTCTCTTTGGGGTGGCGTCGCAAAACTTGCCGTCGCGCACTATCTCGTGTAAAGACGGGCCTGCGCCTGGTAACCCTCCGTGCTCTACTCGCAGCTTCCTCTGCTGCCTTGCCCTCCTGGGCTCTGGTTGCCTTTCGCGGAGGCATAACTGGTAAAAACGAAATACGTCAGAGGGGTCCAACTTATAACACAGCTCTAAGGCACGATCTCAGAATGAGAAGAATGGAAACCAATCCTAAATGTCCTGCAGCCTCCTGATTATAGATGTGGTGCACAACACATCGATAATCAAGACTCTACTAGACACGGTCAGACACTTTCCGAGGATTAAGCGCTCGATACCACTTTTGTCACGACCGAACCGGGCGTGGTAGTGCCTACCCGGGCACCCTAGTGATACAACATCAGAGAAAATCAGCGGAAACAAAACATAAACATGAAACAAGAGACATGATAAATAAACAGGCCAACCAAAACAGTTGCCTTCTGTATATATACATAAAAACCCGAACAATTATCCTTTTTACAAACTCTGCCCACAACAGTACTACAGACCTCTAAGAAGTGACAACAACTATGACGGGACTGGGCCGCCATACCACGAATGTACAAGAACCTCTGGACTCGTGGTAACATACAAAAGATAAGCCTCAGAAAGCGGGGCTTCCCAACACGTTGGCATGATCCTATGAGCGAGGATCCTGGCCGATGTACCTACTGCGGCGTGAATGCGGCCGAAGGAGGTCGATAACATGTACCAAGTATGTGGCGAAAATCGTAAATGAAATCATAACGATCTATCTAAAAGCAGGAGACATGTATGATAACAAAACTACGATTCACAAATATAAAAGCGATCGTGTCAAGTCGAACTCACGCCTCAAAGTCATCCCTCGTACGTGGAACTCCTTCCTCACCGCCGGCGATCTAGGTATAAATCGTGTGGAATACGTGTCTCGGCCCATCCGTGGGACTCGATAAAGAACCGGTGGAATACGTGTCTCGGCCCGTCCAGTGGGACTCGATAAAGAATCGGGTGGAATCGTGTCTCGGCCCGTCCATGGGACTCGATAAAGAATCGGTGGAATACGTGTCTCGGCCCGTCCGTGGGACTCGATAAAGAATCATACATAACGGATCAGCCACCCTCCATTGAGAGGCGGTGGAATAGAAATCACGATTTGCACAACAAGGCTATCACACGCAAACATAGGCAAGTTACACACAACTTGAAGTACTTCCATTTTATGCCAAGGCGGTTCTAACCCCAAATTATTACGTCGTTAAGTTCTTTAAAAGATCGATTCTTTTATAAAGGTCACCCGATACCGTAGTATTAAAGCAGTGACTCACATTTTTAAGTAAACTAACACTTTCTTTTTAAAATCAAGTAACAACATTATTTTCCAAACGTTCAAGTTTGCCTAATTTCAAATGCTCAAGTCTCTTATTTTAGAAAGGTTTCATAACTCATAGTCTTAATCTCTTTTAAAACAATTGAGTAACATAAGTCTTATGTGTGAGCTGTTTATTCTTGTTTATAACAATCTTGTTACAGCAGCCATGATCTAGGAAATGTAATACAATTTTGTCTTATCTTAGCTTCTATGCAGATGGAGGTTTCTACTGGTTTTAATAACAATTAGTTATTTGTCAATACATTTTCCTTTATTAACGCTGCAGTGGTTTGTTCGACACTTATTCTCATTTCCGAAATCAGTAAAACATTATTCTTTTAAAATCAAGTACTCATTACTCGCGAATGAGGTTTTACAACATTTTTAACAAAATGTTATATATCAAGTCAAATAAGTTAAGTCTCTTATCTTTCAAGATCGAGTCTCTTAACTTCTATAATCAATAAACCATTCTTTTACCTACATGGAGTCGTTATAACTAACTTCCCATAATGCTATTATAACACCCTATGTTTTAAACCAACCAAATTCATTTAGCACATGTACGTCTATCGTACTACATAGTTTACAAAACATCATGCTAGAAAGGATAGGAAGAGGTTCACATACCTCACGACGATTATCGACAATTAGCAATACGCTCCACAATACTGTAACCCTGCTAGCCTTTTCCACTCTTCAAGTAGAATACGCTACTCGTAGTACTTCCACCTATATAGGCCACAAACGTCTATTAACTTCTAAACACACGGTTCCATATTCTACGTAAAATTCGAAGATCCTCCCACATGGCGCGTAAATCTCCTCCTCTATCGGTAGGCTGCAAGCCAACCAGGTGGGGTTTACACGCCTAACCGGACGTGTACAATTTTACTTCACGATAATACTACAAGTCTGTAAATACAAATCTATTCTCATCTTTAATATCCTTCTATGTAATTACAGTTCAATTCTTATCTTTAAACATTCTGTATATAGTATACTCAATTATATATTACTACAACATGTAATTTCCAATTACAATAGGGGGACAAGATTATTTACCTCGATAAGCCCAAAATTATCCAAGTTAAAATGTCGATCCTGAGCAAGGTTTAGCTCCTATTCTGCACGCTCCAATTCGCTCCGAGAAACCCTTAGAAGTTCTACACAACTTCTACTTAATACTTCACTAACTATGAAGATTTTTCCATAGGGTTTCGTTTAGTGGCTAAAGGAAAGTATAGTAGTATTTTCCGGGCTTTTCGTATAGAAGGTACTTGGAAATACTACAAAGGTTTGGGCTAGAGTATGTTGGCATTACAACAATACTTGGAGAAGTATTTCTCTACCAAGGGGGGGGGGTATCTCACGAGAACAACTCAAGAGAGGGGGGGTGTGTTCTCGGCTAGAATACTACAAAGGGAGAGGGGTTTCGGCCAAGGGCCTTTTCAAGGGGGAGGGGGTGTCTTTGGACGAGAACTACACTCAAAGGAGGAGAGGGTTTTCAAGACTTAGAATGATTTGAGGGATGAAGAAAACCTTCAAGCAAGGGGGGTATTTATAGGACCACCAATGGTCAAGATCAAGCCAAGTGGTAGGCAAGTGTAAGGTGGAGATTTGCACAAGTGCACCCTAGCCTACTCCCCAAATCACTCAACAAACATTGACCCAAGTTTTAGGCCTCAAATCCATGCCAATCGTCCAAGGCAAACCGCCCCCTTGGTCGTCCACTTGAGGGTGACAAGTGTCACCCTCTCGTTGGTCCAAAATGTTTCAACTCTCGGAAAAATCCGCAAAAATTATAAATGACATAGTCGTAATTTTCCCTACGCAAGTTTTGGGAAACGTTTCGTCGGAAAACAATTCCTCTCGCTAGTTGTGCACAATTTTCGATCCTTTGCCTATTTAAGGCTAAAACTTTAATACGTACGCCCTCACGTACATACTCTGGAAATACGGGGTATAACACCATTCATCCAATTTTAACATGTGTTGTAATCTAGACCCTCCAATGTGTTATATATCATCCTAAGTAGCAAGACTTGACATTTTACACTTAGAAAAATTTGAGAGAACTTGTGAGTGCCTTAGATAGCTCTCGGGTTTGGGGTTATGTTAAAGACAAAAAATTTCAATTGTTGTCTAATATTCGAAAGACTTTAACCCAAGGTCCCTAAGGGTATTGTAAGGATATCTCAATAGAAAGATTTCGGAAAAACTGCGTTTTCACGTTAGTCGCAAGGCGAAAACCCAAGGTGTTCTTCAACTTTGAAGTTGGAACTTGAAGATGAGTTCTTCATAGGCTTCTAAGGAGTGCTTGGAGCGGATTGGAACATAAGGAAAGGAGCTAAGAATTTCTAAGGAGCGACTTTGAATCTTGGAAAGATTAAGGGCTTGTAAAGGTATAATTCTTGTCGTTTTAGTAATTAAGATTACTTATTGTTGTAGCTATGGATATTAGCAAGCATGAGATGTTTATATTATGAAGTTTGATAAGTGTATTGGCTATTGGAACCCTAATCCGAAAACTAGTATGTTTAGCCTTAAGATTACAATTCAAGTTGATTAAAAGTATAAGCCGTCACATGTTATATAAAGAAGGAAATTGTAGTTGTTGAAGTTGTTTATGACTATATAACATGTTAGACCTAAGAACTTGGATTGGAAAAGAATTGGAAAAGACTTTGAGTTGTTGTTTATGTTAGCCAAGAATGGCTTTAATTATGGAACTAGTTTCGTATTAATTTGTGGGGCAAAATTTTACACGTCCTGTTAAGGCGTGTAATCCCCTTTGGTTAGCTGAATTGTTGGGCCTTAAATGTGGCGTGTTTGGTTATTGTATTCGGCCTTGAAAAAGGTGGCAAAATATGTACAAACAAAGGAAGTGCTGTCCGATTTTCCGTAGAATTTAGTGACTTTGCACTTAGAATATTCTACGTTCGAAGCTAGAGGTTAATGGACGTATTATGGCCATTTTAGGTTGAAGTACTAAGTATAGCGGATTCTACTTGAAGGATGGAATAGCTATCAAGGTTGAAGTACTTCAGAGCATTTTGCTATTTGTCGATAATCGTCGCGAGGTATGTGAACTTCTTCCTTCTTTAGACATGATTCTATGTATGGAATATACACGTGGTATTATTTCATGATTTCCTTCTACTCTTAGAAGTTAAGAAGTATGTATGTTGATTCACTCTACGTAAGGGTTATGTCTAAGTTATCCTAAGTTCTTACCAAGTCTTATGGGGGATGTTGGTAAGAGTCGTTAGGAGGTATTTGGAGCCAAGTTGACTTGGCTAATTTACGGCACGAATGAGAATAAGTATCGAACAAGCCATTGCAGCGTTAATAAAGGAAAATGTAATGACGATAAATTATATTAAAACAAGTAGAATTCTCCATCTGCATAGAAGCTAAGATAAGACAAAATTGTATTACATTTTCTAGATCATGGCTGCTTTAATGAGATCAGTATAAACAAGTATAACCTATTCACACATATAAGGCATATGTTGCTTAAATTAAAGAGTTTACGTTATGAAGTGTTAAGACTATGAACTACGAAACTTGATTCTAAAAGATAAGAGACTTGAAAGTATACGATACTTGGTTTTCGAAAGTATAAGTCTCTTGGTTATAAAAATAATGTATTTGCCTAAAGTATAAAGTTAGTATAACGACTTTATGGGAAGTGAGTTATAATAGCTTTATGGAAAGTTAAAAGAGTGGTTTACTCTAAGTAATGATAAATGTTTTGAAATAAAGAAAGACAAATGGATTTAAAAGCATCAATTGCTTAAGTTTTAAGGAAAGAAGTCACTTGATTTAGAAGCCGAAAAATGTATTTCTAAAAGTGTAGTGACTTAGGTAAAATGTAAACAAGCCTTGATACTACGGGTGTTAGTATCTTGGGGTTTTATATGAAAAAGAGTTTTTTGAAAAGTATGTAAGCACGTAGTACTTTGGGTTAAATTCCCGGATTTTTATGTGTGAAACGAAAGTGCCATGAGTTTATAAAAATAGAAGTCTAAAGGTTTAATGAACTTGCCTATGTTTGCTTGTGATAGCTTTGAGTGCAAGTATTATATGTTTACGTTGTCGTGACTCTCAGTTGGAGGGCCGGCTGTCTTGTTGTAAGTTTACTTGGAGCGTCTGCAAGCGGTGATGTGAGATTCCAGGTATGCTTCCATTATGATTGATCCTTGGACATGCTTATACGATGTGAGATTAGGGCATGTGACGGGAGGCGGGTTAGATTCGGTTGTTTTATTACCCATGGCCACGCTTATACGATGAGGATTTGGGCATGCGACCGTGCTATGTCGACTATTACTCCATGGGCTAGCTCCCGTGAAGACATGTACCCACGATGAGGATTAGGGGCATGTTATATTATTACTCCATGGGCTAGCTCCCCATGAAGACCTGCGCCTACGATGAGGGAGTTGGGGCACGTTATGGCCATGCTTATACGATGAGGGATTGGGGCATGCGGCCACGTTATATATATATATATATATATATATATATATGTGTCTGTGTTGTATATGTTACACCTGGTATCGGCGATGATGTGGGATTCCAGGCGGGAGATATATATATGTATTGTGTATGTATGCGCGGTGAGGTAGGATGTCACAGGCGCGTCACATGGTTATATGTTACACTTATGGCTGTCGGCAGTGATGGAGGATTCCACGGGCGCTTTGATATTTGTGTGACTTGATCGCGTCCCAGTTGGTCGGGTAGTATATGCGTCCCTCCAAAAGGGTCGGATTATGTTATGAAAGATAAGTAAGTTATATGGTAATGAACTTAATGATTTCTCCTAAGTATGTACGTAAGAATTGGCTATAACTCTTAATGGAATGGAAAATATAATGATGTGAAATTAAGTTCATGAGTGGTAATGACACGGCGAGGATCCGTATGTACTTTTATACTTGCCCTGTCATTCTTTTTATCTGATTATGATCTGTTTCTTGTACTTTATTTCCGTTCCATATTCGGTACTGTTGTCTGACCCCGCCGAGCTGCGTTCATTCCGCAGTTTAGGTACGATTGTGGATCCATGAGCTTAGGATTACGGTTCAGCATTTTGAGATGGCTCGATGTTCGGAGTTGTCATGGCTATGTATATTGAAGTGCAGCGGGGCCTTGTCGTCATAGTATTTGTTCAAATCTTAGAAGTGCTGTATTCACGTGTATTTGGGTGGTTAGAGTTGTAATTACATTTTTGTATAGTGTAAGCCCTTTTTGGGTGATTTATATTATGGCAGCCTTATCGGCTTTGCCTTGGTTTTTTTTAAAAAAAAAAACTGTGTGTACTTATTTTCCGCAGTTGTTTGGTGTTGTATGTTTGGAAGGGTGCCCAGGTAGGGCATCAGTCGCGGCCCGGGGTCGGGTCGTGACAGTGATAATGCAAATGAGCTAAAAAAGTGCCTACGTATTCCTCTTTAGAATCAGGTCCTCCCGTAGTTCATACATAAATGATGGATTTGGGTAATGTTGTGAGCAAGTTGAGAATTGATGCCTACGTATCCCCTCATAGTGTTTGGGAATCAGGTCCTCACATAGTTCATTACATAAAATTGAATTTGTTTTCTAATGCGATTACAAGCAAAGAAATGAGATTACAAGGAAAAGAATTGTGAAATTACGACTAAAAGATTATTACAAGCCTTGATAAATGTGTTTTGACGCATAGTATCGCTTGATTGCTCTGAGTTGAATTCTTTGGGCCACTCTTGGCCGTCCATTTTAGCGAGGACAAGAGCTCCTCCTGACAGTACCTTGCGCACTATGTAGGGCCCTTGCCAATTAGGTGCAAATTTTTTTTTGTACTCGCCCTGGTGTGGAAACACGCATTTGAGCACAAGTTGTCTTACTTGGAAGATTCAGGATATTACCTGTTTCCTGAAGGCACATGACATTCTTTGTTGATATAGATGACCATAGCATACGACATCTATTATTTTCCCATCGATTAGAGTCAATTGCTCATATCTCTTGCGGATCCACTCTGGGTTGTCCAACTCTGTGTCACGACCCGACCCGATGGACCGCGACTAAATGCCCTAATGACGCCATTATACTGACCTGACACCTATAATCCAACTAACACTAAGGCAAATATGAAATCCGACAGCATAACGCCACAACAATAACATATGCGAGAATAGGCAAGCCGACAAAACTGCCTTTACACAAGAATGTACCTGCCTCATGAGGAGTCACAACTAGCCAACATAATATAACATGCAAGCCGACAAGGCTTCCATCAAATAGTATCATATATATGCGGGAACATCCCAACACAGATTACAATAACCTGGATGACCAAAACAGATTTATAACTCTACATAAGTACAACCCACAACTGTCTACAGACCTCTAAGAATATGATAACAACATATGACGGGACAGGGCCCCGTCGTGCCCCTAAATATGCATAGGTTCAAGATTAAAGACCTGTACCAAACTGACTAAGCTCTGAATTAATGGAGGTCTCCCAAACAGCTGAGTGGAAACCCTAGCGCGGATCACCAAAGCGAGTACACAGTACTGCGGGCGTAGCCATGACCCAGGAAAGTCGATGCGAAATAATGTACCGAGTATATGAAACATAAAGTACAAAATAGATAATCATAACTGGTCAAAACGTACATGAGACGTGTAAGATTATCAAATGTCAATCTAATTGTGCCATAGAAAATAGAGAATCAACTGTGCCTTATAAAAAATAAGAATTAATTATGCCTTAAAGAAATAAGAATCATGAACATATATATACCGTACTCGGCCCCCCTATGAGGGTCTCGGTGTGAATGAAACCATATACCCATATATACCGTACCCGACCCATTATGAGACTCGGTGTGAAATCATATACATACCGTACCCGGCCCATTATGAGACTCAGTGTGAAATCATATATATACCGTATCCGGCCCATTATGGGACTCGGTGTGAAATCATATACATACCGTACTCGGCCCATTATGGGACTCGGTGTTAAATCATATGCATGTCGTACCCGACCCATTATGGGACTCGGTGTGAACTCATCATTTGACTCTTAATAAAATCATTAAAATGAATTCTTTTCTGAAAACCTAAGGCACTTCTCATAACTCATGTTACTGGAAATTAGACTGTACATAAGCTATGTACGTCCGCCGTACGTTTACTTAATAAAAATCATGCCAAGAAAAAGAAAGAATAGTTCACATACCTCTTAGTCGAACTTAATCAACTCAATATTAAGATATGTCTCGTCTAGTACGTCAACCTATAATAATAACAATATGCCCGTCAATTCTACGATTCCTAACGTAAGTTAAATTGAAAGACTACTCTCTTATTCTATAAAAATTCGGGCAGCACTTCCCCTGTTTATATGTGCATCCACAACTTACAACAAATGTCAACCAAACCAGTAACCAAGCACAATTCCAAGATATAACCAAAGTAGTTCCATCTACTTCATATATGCTACCATAATACATTCTTTCTCTTTTACATTTATGCAATACGACAACTACAACGACCAATGTGATTACTCCATCTATTTCTCATGTTAATTCAGTCCTTAATCCATATTAGAACATTCTTAAAACAATCCAACAACTCTAACGACAACAACAATAACCAAGTAGTGCATGTCCTACAATCTTCAACCTAATACCCTTTCATACTCTTTAATTCTTCGAGACATGTATTAGTAATTGCCACAACATATATATACATGTTTATAATCAAATTTCTAACATTTAAACTTCACAAAACCAGCCCCTAACTTGACGCGACAAAATCCAACAATTTCAAGCAAGTTTCCGGTCAATCTCCATAAACCAATTCTTTTCTTAATTCCCTAGAATCCAATTCATGTTTCAACAATTTCTTATGAACCATTATAATCTAAATGTCAAGATTTCTTTCAAGACTTCCTTCAATGTTAACGTGCTATTAGCGACGATAATAAGAACAACAACAATTAAATCCAACAACTCCAAAATTGGTAAAACTAGTTCCAAAATCGGTCCAACAACATTACAACAATCACATGCATGTTTAAATTCCAATTTTCCCTTAATCACAAATTCATGTCCTTAATCCTAACAACATGTACTCCAATTATATCATAGAATGAAGAATTTTATACCTTAAACGAAGCCAAAACAGTCCTTATTTCCAGCCCACTGTTCTATCGATTCTTGCCCAATTTCTTGCCCAATTCTTCACTTTTTCAACTTCAATTTGACATGCATGAATCCCATAATGTTAATCCATTATTTATACACGTTTTTCTTCATCAAATTCTTGTTAAAAACTGGAATTTCCTTGCTCTTAATTTCGGTCCAGTGGGCACCAAAATTGCCCACTGTTTTGCAAATTTGTTTGCTTCAAAATTAGATGAGAATTTTTTTAGCCTAGGAGGAGAGAAAAACTTAATCTTGTGGCTATGAGGGAGGGTGATTTCGCAGCAATTGAGGGGAGGGAGAAGAGAGGGCAAAGTTTTCTTTCTTCTTCTTTTGAAATGGAAGTTAAAAATGGTGTAATAAGTTTAATCAAGACAAAACTTAAAATATGAATTTCTTTTATCACACTTAGGTCCCTTAAATATTACACTTTAGTCCCTCATTGTCTACTTAAATTAAATCAATCCCCCAAGTAATAAATCTTAATCCCACTTCTTTTAATTTCCCGAAAGTCTCATAAGGCCTCGTGTCCTTGTTGTCGTAGCTTATATACGTTACTAATCCATAATGGGATATATATATATATATATATATATATATATATATATATATATATATATATCTTATTATTTCCAATTTCCTTTGACACGCTCGTAGTAACCAATTTTTTTCGGAATAGCCTAGCCCTAAGCCTTTTCGGAATAGAATGCTTCTTTGACAGAGCTTCAAGCATCCTTAAGTATATTAATTTCCTTAATGACGTTCGTAATTATCGCCTTAAACTTACGAGGTGTAACACTCTGTTTCTTGTATGATTCTGAGCAAGGGTATCTCTACCTCAGATGGTATTACATCTTCAGTGCTATATACAAGCAAGTATGGAGTTGCCATAGATTAGCAACATACATCTGAGTAGTTATTCGATATCCTAACAACGCATAGAGTAGATATTCATGCCAACACTTATAGTTGTCAGTCATTTTCCTTAGGATTCTCTTGATGTTCTTATTTGCTACCTCTTTGACTCCATTCATATGTGGCCTATATGCGGTTGAATTCTGATGAGTAATACAAAAATGTTTGCAGATTTCTTTCATCATAAGGTTGTTCAAATTTGCTCTATTATATGTTAATGTCAACTCTGGAATGCCGAATCGGCAGATGATGTTATGTGACACAAAGTTAGCTACCACTTTCTTAGTATCTGACTTGTGAGAAGTATTTTCAATCCATTTTGTGAAGTAGTCTATTGTCACGACCCGAGCCGACAGACCGCGACTGGTACCCTACCTGACACCCTTATACCCACACATTACATATAACCAGCGGAAGCTTAAGAAAAACTCATATAATAAAAATAGGCAAGCCGACAAGGCTGCCACTGTATACATAATTTTGCAAAACGAGTTACAACATATACAACCCACATGTATCCAAATACACATTTACCACCCACACATATCTACAGACCTCTAAAAGTTTGATAATGAAATGTGACGGGACAAGGCCCCGCCGTACCCCTGAATACACATAAGTGTCATGACCCATTCCGGGGCCCGTGACTGGTGCCTTACCCGGGCACCCAAGTAGTCATACATCAGAGAAAATCAGCGGAATATAAAAACAAGACATGAAACAATGTAAATTGAGACACAGTTTATATGAGAAAAGTCGCCTTTCGGCATAATATATATAAACCAAAATCGCGATTACATCCCAGTATGCAATAGGACTACAGACCTCTAGAAATAAACAACTATGGCGGGACGGGCCGCCATACTACCTATGTACAAAACTATCTCTGACAGGAGATCATACCCAAAAGTCGAGCCTCGGAGAAGATGGAGCTCACGGCACCGCAAAAGATCCTGAGATGCGGATCTAGCACGCTTGCCACTGCGGCATGAGCGGCCCGAAGGAGGTCGATCTGACAGTACCAGTATGTGAAAGCTGTAAAGTACTTAAATGAAATCATATTATTTTAAAACCAATTTTACAAATATGCAGAAACAACCAATGTAACCGCATAGTGTCACATCATAAACAAGAGCAATAATAGGTAAGCTAGCGAGTCTTTTCTAGTGCGAATGATCGAGCAGGGCCAATCGCCCATAGTATCATTATGCAAGCCTAATCCTGGACTCCGTAGTCGCGTAGGCCACTCACGAGGCGCGTGAGGTATTCCCGCGTCTAGGGTAGCTACTCCTCGGCGTCGTCCCTGGACTCGTAGTCGCATGGCCACATAGACCGCGTGAGGTATAACCCCGCACTAACACGGAACTCTCGTAGCTCGCATAGGTCCCTGGACCCGCGTAGGTATTCTCGAATCATGGTCCCGGACACGCTGAGTCTACCCGCGTCGGAGGCGACTTAACCCCGGTATCATGTCAAGAGGTGAGTGATATAATACTAACATAACGACTTATCGTTAAACAACATAAGCACAACAAGAATACCTCTTATACAAGCGTTACTGAAATACACACATAGCATCATATTATGTCTACTTATCAAACCATCTTATTATACTTTCCATAAATCAATATAAGTCTTTTATAAACACATAAGTAAACTGTTTCTTTTATCATTCTTAAGTCGTTATACTTAACTTCCCATAAAGCTAGTATAACTCTTAAGCTTCTTGTTTTAAAAACAAATATTCTTCTTTCAAAAGCGATTTATAATTCTTTTGAAAGACTTTAAGATCTTTATTATTAGGCTTAAGTCAAAAGACATTGCCGTAGAAACTACGTCCGATTAACACCGTCGTCTCTAGTACTTATATATATATTTTAAAATATCATGCTCGAGTATAGAAAGAATCACATACCTTACCGCGAAATCCACGCCAAGTCGAATATGTCGTAGCGAGTAACGACTATAATAGTCAAAGATGTCTATCAAAGTCTAGACTACTCTGTAGGACATTCTAAGCAGAGGGTTCTCTATTCTACGGAAAATGCAAAGACTTCCCTGCAGGTAAACTATACAAGTCTCAGTAAATACGGTCTATGTAAAATCTGGTTTAATTCTTCTTCTGTTAAACCCTTCTACTGTGATTACAGTTCAATTCTATTCTTTAATATCCTTCTATATCTTATACTCAAGTCTTAACTATTCTTAAATGCAATATCCGATTACAATAGAAGGACAAGAGTATTTACCTCGATAAGCCCAAAAATTATCCAAGTTAAATGTCGATCCTAAGCAAGGTTTAGCTCCTAATTTGCACGCTCCGATAGCTCCAAGAAACCCTTAGAAGTTTCTAACAACTTCCACTTTCTACTTCAACCAACAATGAAGTTTCTCTTAGGGTTTCGTTTAGTGACAATGGAGATAAGGTAGTATTTCTAGGCTTTTAGTATAGAGGTGACTTTGGAAATACTACAAGGTATAGGCTAAGGTATTTTGGAGATAATAACAATACTTGGAAGACAACTTTCTACCAGGGGGTAGCTCTCGGCTAGAACACCACAAAGGGGAGGGGGTGGTTTCGGCAAAAGCCTTTTCAAGAGGAAGGGGAGGCTTGGGCCACAACACAAAGGGATGGAGGATTTTAGACTTGGAAAGGGTGATTTGTGGATGAAGAACTCTTCCTCCAGGGGGGGGGGGTATTGATAGGGCTTTTAAGGGCTAGGATGAGGGCAAGTGGAGGGCAAGTGGATGGTGGGGATTTGCACAAGTGCACCCTAACCTACTCCACAAATCCCTCACAAAACATTGACCCAAGAATTAAGCCCCAAAACAATGCCATCCGTGGCCTCTTGCGTCGATGAGGGTGACAAGTGTCACCTCTCTGGTCCAAAATATTTCGTCTCTCGGAAAAATCCGCAAAAATTAGAAATGGCATAGCCGGAATTTTCCCCTCGCAAGTTTTGTAAAACGTTTCGTCGGAAAACCATTCGTTTTGTGAGTTGTGCCCAAAATCGTCCTATGCCTAATCTTAAGGCTAAACTTTTGTACGTACGCCCTTACGTACATACTCTGGAAATACGGGGTATAACATTCTCCCCTCCTTAGAAATATTCGTCCCGAATGTTCCTTCCCAAGACAGATAACGATAAGGTTTCTCATAACTTAAACAGTTGCAAATGTCATACATGGCCATAATACAGCACTTAAGCAAAATGACAATGAAAATTTACAAGTAGGAAAGTGAGTTACCTGGAGGTGTGGGGAATAGGTGAGGATACTTCTGCCTCATGTCCTCCTCAGCTTCCCACTTCATCTCCTCCCTGAGCTCGTTCCGCCACAAGACTTTGACGGAAGCCACGTCCTTGGTCCGCAGACGCCTAACCTGACGATCGATTATCGCTATGGGAATCTCCTCATACGATAAACCCTCGGTCACCTGGACATCGTCAATCGGGTGCACTCTAGATGGATCCCCGATACATCTCCTCAGCATAGAAACATGAAACACCGGATGCACTGCCTCCAGATCGGACGGCAGATCCAACTCATAGGCAACCTTGCCTACCCTGCGGACAATCTGATACGGCCCAATGTACCTTGGGCTGAGTTTCCCTTTCTTCCCGAATATGTTACACCACGTATTTACAGGACATGTTGTAAGAACGTACGTGAGAACTCATAAGTGTTAAAATTTGAGACTTGTAAATTTATCGGAATTATGAAATTGTCGGAAAACGTAATGTTGTGACGAATGGGAAGGCGACACGTGTCACCCCCCTTCTTAGTGCCTTGGACGAATTGGCATGGCCTAAGTGGTCATTGGACCATAGTCTTGGATGACTAAAGTCTTGCAAGTGGTAGCTTGAGTTCCTTGACTAAGTCAAAGGCCCCACTTTAGTCTTGATATTTAGCTAGAGCTCATCCTAACCACCCATTTGTGTGTATCATGACCCTCCAATACACTATATAATACTAGTAGTGCAAGACTTGACTAACACTTAGCCAAAATTCACAAAAATTTGAAGAACACCCATAGGAAGCTCTCGCCTCTCGGGTTCAAGGAAGGAAAAAAGGAAAAAAAATTGTTTGTTGTCCAATAATCTCCCCACTTTAAACCAAGGTTCCTAAGTGTATAGTGAGTGTATCTCAATAGAAAAATCTCGAAAAAAGATAGTTTTCGTATTAGTCGCAAAGTGAAAACCTAGTGGCTTTCTAGGTTTTGGATTGGAAGTTGGAAGGAAAGTTGTTGGTATGGTTCTAAGGGTCTCAACAAGCGGATTGAAGTGTCTTGGAGAGGCTCTAAACTACTAAGGAGCGACTTCGGATTTGGAATTGGATTAAGAATCGTTAAGGTATAATCTTGTCTATTAAGGTGTTACAAGATTATGTATTTATATTGTTGTTGTTAGCTTTACATGTTGATAGCATGAAGTTGGTATGTTGAAGTTTATAAGTATTATGGATTTCTAGTAGCTTAATCCGAAATGTTGTGCAAGCCACTTGAAAATTGGATTACTAATTGGTCGTTTATTAGAAATCGTCGCATGTTACTTACTTGAAGAAATTGGTTGTTATAATCAAATGCGACTTGATATCATGTTAGGCTAATAACTTGGATTGAAATAGAAATTGGATAAGAATTGATATTGTTGTGCTCCAAGTTAGCCGAATTGGCCTAGTAAGTTGTTTTAATTTGATATCGTTTGTGGGGAGGAATTTTACACGTCTAGTAGGCGTGTAATCCCCTATTGTTGATTTCATTGATTGGGCCTTAAATGTGGCGTGGTTGGTTATTGTATTCGGCCTTGAAAAAGGTGGCAAAGTTAGTAAAAACAAAGGAGGTGCTGTCCGATTTTTCCGTAGAAATTGGAGACTTAACACTTATATATTCTACGTGTTAAGTAAGAGGTTAATGGACATATTGTGACCGTTATAGGTTGAAGTACTAAGTATAGAGTATCCTACTTGAAGAATGGAATAGCTCAAGGTTGAAGTACTTTGGAGCATTTTGCTACTTGTCGACAATCGTCGCGAGGTATGTGAACCTCTTCCTTCCTTTGGCATGATTCTATGTATGGAATATACCTGTGGTATCATTTCATGTTTCCTTATACTCTTAGAAGTTAAGAGGTAGTTGTGTGACTTACTCTATATAGAACTTTTCCTATCTTTTGAGCATGACTAGTTGCACGTATGTAGTACGGTGAGCGTCTGACACCTTGATATCCCTTACTAGTTTTATGAATAGCCAAGTCGGGTGAGTTAGGAGATTAACTCACTTCTTTGAAAGTATTAAGGATGTCTATTGTTGTATTAAAGTTAAGGGACTTGAAGAGTTTTAAAGTATGTGATACTTGTTTCGTTTTAAACGTATAAGTCCCTTGGATAGGAAATTATTTTTGGGCTAAGGCATAAAGTGAATATAACGACTTTATGGGAAGTTAGTTATATTTGCTTTATGGAAAGATAAATGACTTGATTTTAGTGAAAAGGCAACTTGATTTTAAGGCATCAATTGCCTAAGGTTTTATAATAAAAGGAGTCACTTGAGTTCAAAAGGTTAAGAGACTAATTGTATTTTTGAAAGTTAAGAGAATTGATTTGAAAGTATTTAATACTTGGTTTCAAAAAGTAGAAGTCTCTTGGTTATAAAAGGAATGAGTTGGTCTAAAACCATAAAGGGTTATAACGGCTTTATGGAAAGTTGGTTATAACGGCTTTATGGAAGGTTAAAAGAATGGTTTTCTTCAGTAATGTAAGTAAAGAAATGATTTGAAATAAAGAAGGGCAAACCATTTTTAAGGTACCATTGCTTAGGGTTTTTTTAAAGAAAGAAGTCACTTGTTTTAGAAGCGTAATTGTATTTCTAAAAGGTATTGTGACTTGTCTTGAAAGGTGGATAGGACTTGATACTATAGTTGTTAGTATCCAGGAAGTTTTATTGGAAAAAGTCTTTCTAAAGGAGTAGAGGTGTGTGGTACGTTGGGTTAAATTCCCGGATTTTATATGACATTATCGACCCAGGAATGGGCCGCGGTATACCTACGCGCACTATATGACATTATCGACCGAGAATGGGCAGGCGGTATACCTTACGGGCAGACTATATGACATTATCGACCAGAATGGGCCGCGATACCTTACGCGCACTATATGACATTATCGACCGAATGGGCCGCGATACCTTACGCGGACTATATGACATTATCGACCGAGAATGGGCCGTTATACCTTTACGCGACTATATGACATTATCGACCGAGAATGGGCGGGCGATACCTGTATGGGCGCACTATGTGACCTTGATCGCGTCCCAAATGGTCGTAGTATAAGCGCCTCCCAAAGGGCCGGATTATACTTATGAAAGATAAGTAAGTTTTACAGTAATGAACTTAATGATTTTTTTTTAATCATGTACATAAGAGTGTGACTATAACTTTTACTGAAAATGGGAAAAAGGTAATAAGGTACGATTAAGTTCGTAAGTGATAATGACACGGCAGGATCTGGTATGTACTTTTTATACTTGTCCCTGTCATTCTTTTGTACAGTTATGATCTGTTTACTGTACGTTATTTCTGTTCCATATTTCGGTACCTGTTGTACTGACCCCCTTCGGGGGGCTGCGTTCATGCCCGCAGGTTTTAGGTACCCAGGTTGGTGATCCTTGCTCTTAGGATCTCGGTTCAGTTTTTGGGAAAAAGCTCCATTTGCTCCGGAGGCTTATCTCTTGGTACGGTTTTCCCTGAGGTAGTAGATTCATGTATATTCAGGGGTATGGCGGGGCCCTGTCCCGCCACAGTTGTTATGTTAAAACTCTTAGAGGTCTGTAGTCACATATTGTGGGTCAGTTTGTAAAGAAATGAGGCAACTGCTTCGGTTGTATATATTTATGTCCAGGAAGGTAGCCCTATCGGCTAACCTGTTGTTTTACTTCTATTGTTTTATTTTATAAGTTTCATGTATGTTCCGCTGATTTTTCTCTGATGTATACCTGTAAGGGTGCCCAGGTAGGGACCAGTCGCGGGCCCGGGGTCGGGTCGTGACAGAATCTCATCACACCCTTCATGGGTGACACCTTCAGGAAAACCCAATCATCAACCTCGAACTCCAGATGCCGACGACGATGATCTGCATATGACTTTTGTCGACTCTGAGCTGTCAGTAACCGCTCCTGGATAAGCTTCACCCTATCTACTGCCTGCTGCACCAGATTTGGTCCCACTAACTGCACCTCGCCTACATCAAACCAGCCTATCGACGATCTGCACTTCCTCCCATACAAGGCCTCATAAGGCGCCATCTGAATACTGGAGTGGTAGCTATTATTATACGCAAACTCAACTTGAGGCAAATGATCCTCCGGCTACACGAAGTCAATAACACAGCTCGCGGCATATCCTCAAGAGTGCGGATAGTGCGCTCACTGTCCGTCATGCGTGGATGGAATGCGATTGTGCTCACTCGCTGCCCTAAACCCTTACGGAAAGACCTCCGAGTTAGCCAGAACCGGGATCCTCATGCGATATGATCGAAATAGGGACTTCATGCGATCGGCGATCTCTGATGTAAGGTCGGCATAATCCTCACCAAAAGTCGTCACGACGGAAGAAAGTGGGCTGATTTCAATCACTGTCGACGATAACCCATATAGAATCATGTCTCCTCTGAGTGCGAGGTAATCCTGTGATAAAGTCCATGTTGATCGCCTCCCACTTCCAGGTCGGGATCTCTATCGTCTGCAACAAACCACCAGGCCTCTGGTGCTCTATCTTCACCTGCTGACAACACGGGCACTGAGCTACAAACTCTGCAACGTCCATCTTCAAGTCATCCCACCAATACACAGATCTAAGGTCGTGGTACATCTTGGTCGACCCTGGATGGATAGAGTAACGCGCGCTGTGTGCTTCCCTAGAACTCTGCCAAGTCCTGCAATATCCGGAACACACAACTCGCCTCAAACCTTAGCACCCCATCGGTGCTACCTCAAAAGGACCCTTCCTCACGAAGAGTCAGATCACGCGTCGCCAAAACCGGATCCTCAAACTGTTGCCTCTTCACCTCCTCGACGATGGAAGACTCGGCAACTTCTCGAACTCGAACCCCACTGCTATTAGAATCAATCAAACGGACTCCAAGGCTCGCTAACTGATGCAAATCACGAACCATGCCCCTCTTCTCCGGCTGCACATCTGATAGGCTACCCATCGACCTACGACTAAGGGCATCTGCCACAACATTGGCCTTCCCCGGGTGGTACAGGATATCAACATCATAATCCTTAAGCAACTCTAACCACCGTCTCTGTCGTAAGTTCAGCTCCTCTGGGTGAAGATATCTTTGGAGGCTCTTGTGGTGCGTATAAATATCCACATGAACCCCATACAAATAGTGCCTCCAGATCTTCAAGGCGTGAATCACCGCTGCCAACTCCAAATCATGGGTGGGGTAGTTCCTCTCATGCTTCTTAAGCTGTCGGGATGCGTACGCTATAACCTTGCCCTGCTGCATCAACACACATCCCAACCCGATGCCTGACGCATCACAATACACGACATAGCCGTCTGGACCCTCTGGAAGAGTAAGAACGGGGGCGGTCGTCAGTCTCTTTAGCAATGGAAACCCCGCCACAAGCATCATCCATCAAACTTAAGCGCATACGAGTCAGCCTAGTCAATGGTGCAGAGATAGAAGCAAACTTCTCCACGAACCGCCGATAGTAACCTGCAAGGCCCAGAAAACTGCGCACCTCTGTCGGAGTAGTAGGTCTAGGCCAACTCCTGACTGCCTCGATCTTGGCCGTATCCACCCGAATGCCATCAGCCCCGACAATATGCCCAAGAAAAGCCACCGAAGTTAACCAAAACTCACATTTGGAAAACTTGGCGTACAACTGCTGGTCCTGGAGAACTCTCGACAGCTCAAATGCTCCGCGTGCTCGCGCTCGCGCGAATAAACCAAGATATCATCAATGAACACTATCACAAACGTGTCCAAAAATGGCGAACACTCGGTTCATCAAATCCATGAATCTGCACGAGCATTGGTCAACCCGAAAGACATGACCGAACTCATAATGCCCGCACGTCCGAATGCGATCCTGGGACATCCGCCTCTCGACTCGTGCACGATGATAGCGATCGCAGATCAATCTTGAGAAACATCTCGCACTCGCACCGTGGTCGAACAAATCATCAATCACAGGAAGGGGTATCATTCTTAATAGTCACCTTGTTCACCGCTCAGAATCAACACACATGCGCGGCCCCATCCTTCTTCTTCACGAACAATATCGGCGCTCCCGGGGAGAAACACTAGGCACGATGAAGCCCTTCTCCAAAGAAATCTCTCGGTGGTCCTTCAACTCTCTCAACTCGGCGGTGTCATTACGTATGGCGGAATGGAAATAGGTCGAGTGTCCGCAAAGACATCGATACAAAACTCTATCTCCTCTCGGGAGGGATAGCGGAGGTCGTGCGGAAACACGTGCGGGAACTCTCGACTCACGAATCGATGAAAATCGCACCGCACCTCGATCAAACACCCGAACGAGATGGTAGATGTACCTTCCGCACCATCTTCCTAGCCTTGAGGTAGGAAATAAACCTACCCCGGCGACATCGTGTTCCTCCCACTCAACAACCGGCTCTCCGAAAGCGGAACCGTACTACTCTCTCCTCGCGGCTACATTGGCGTAGCGAAGCTAGCCAATCCATACCCATGATCACGTCGAAATCGGTCATATCCAACTCTATTAAGTCGGCTAGTGGTCCGACGATCAGAATGGTCACTGGACAAGCCCTATATACCCGCCGAGCTACCACCGAATCACCAACTGGCGTAGCTACCTCGAAAGGGTCTATGGACTCAGGCTTTATCCCTATCCTACTAGCAATAAGGGGAGATATATGGGCCAGTAGAACCGGATCTATCAAGGCATACACATCAAATCCAGCCCGATAAGGTACCGTGGCGACATCGGTGAGGCCTCACGATCTGCCTACCGACAAGGCATAAATGTGGTTACGAGGACCGCTAGAATCAGGACCCGCGCACGACCTGCCGCGACCTGGCCCATGAGTACCTTGCTCCGGGCGAGTAATCGTAGGAGATGAAGACCGGCGAAAGAACACGTAGGTGACCTACCATCTGCGGCGCCGCCAGTCGGACAGTTCCTCGCAAAGTGACCCTGCTGGCCACAACTGTAACAAACTCCCGTAGCAGTACCACAATTCCCGAAGTGGGATCTACCGCATCGGCCACACTGAGGGGGGGTGGTCCCGATCGGCCAGCACTTCTGTTGCTCGACGCTCAAGTCCTGGGGCCTGATGCGCCTCGAATATCCTGGCTGTCCTGAGGACGGTGTAGGAGTGCTCTGAGCTGGATGTGGTGCAAATCTAGACTGCTGCTGAGGCCGCCCACCACAATAGCTACCAAAAGACCCTGCCGCCCCGTCTTCTTCTCGCTGCTCACAACCCGTCTGCCTCTACGCCTCGCATCCAAGTGCATGAGCTGCGTCGTTTAATATCCATACCGGGTGAAGAGCCACACCCGCACAAGACTCGCCATATAATCATCTAGCCGGTGGCGTGGCGATGCACCGCCCTCCATATCTGCTACCAACGCAGGGACATATCGAGCCAACGAATCAAACTCAACGTTGTACTCCCTAATGGCGTCCTCCTCTGCCTCAAAGAACAAAAATCTGCGGCGTGCCTCTCATCTCGCGAGGCAAGAAATGAGTGAGAAAAGCCTCCGAGAACTCGTCCCAGTAGGCGGTGATCGTGCACTCCCGATAACTCCCGCGAATCAAACCAATCGATCGCGGTATCACGCGACTATGGAAACCGAAGATCACGGACTCGGTCTCAAGCCTTGATCACTCGCGTGATCCTCTCAGAATCGACGGATGAACTCGCGGATCATTCTCGTGCCTCGACGTAGAACTCGGCGCTACAACTCGAAAATCCGTAGCCTCAATGCGATCTCGGGTGAACCACGTGCACTACCGAATCTGGAATCGCTGCATCCAACCTATCTCGCGTTCGCCACGATCACGGCGATCGCCATCTCCTTGTAACCCGTCTCTCGCTCGCTTCCAGCCGAGGATCGAGTGCAGTATCGTGGTCTCATCAGCCATCGCTGCGCCCTAAACCTCTCAGGGTCGGCGGCGTCGTGGAACTCGCCGTCCCAGGTATAGATCGGGCTGTGCCTCGTGACTCTAGGTGTCCCACTAAGCTCCTCGATCGCTTGCCGCCACGGGCGGGTTGCCTTACGTGGAGGCATAACTGTTAAAGAAAGGAAATACGTTAGAGGGGTCCAACTTATAACACAGCTCTAAGGCACGATCTCAGAGTGAGAAGAATGGAAACCAATCCTAAATATCCTATAGCCTCCTGATTATTGGTGTGGTGCACAACACACCGATAATCAAGACTCTACTAGATACGGTCTGTAGACACTTTCCGAGGATTAACTGCTCTGATACCACTTTTGTCACGACCCGTTCCGGGGCCCGTGACTGGTGTCTTACCCGGGCACCCAAGTAGTCATACATCAGAGAAATCAGCGGAATATAAAAACAAGACATGAAACAATGTAAATTGAGACACAGTTATATGAGAAAAGTCGCCTTTCGGCATAATATATATAAACCAAAATCTGCGCTACATCCCAAGTATACAATAGGACTACTGACATCTAAGGAAATAACAACTATGGCGACGGGGCCCCGCCATACCACGATCAGACAAAACTATCTACAACAGGGAGATCATACCCAAAAGTCGAGCCTCCGGAGAAGATGGAGCTCCTGACACCAACGCAAAAGATCCTAAGGATGCGGATCTAGCACCTGCTTGCCCTTACCTGCGGCATGAACGCAGCCCCCCGAAGGAGGTCAGTACAACAGGTACCAAGTATGAGAAACTGGAAAGTACTTAAATGGAATCATATTATGTTAAAACCAATTTTACAAAAATGCACGAACCAACCAATCTAACAGCACATAGAGCCACATCATAATCTAGAGCAAGACTAGGTAAAGCGAATGAGTCTTTTCTAGGTGCGAATGATCGAGCGGGCCAATCGCCCATAGTATCATTATGCAAGCCTAATCTGGACTCCGTAGTCCGCATAGGCCACTTCATAGGCCCGCGTGAGGTATTCCCGCGTCGAGGGTAGCTACTCCGGCATCGCCTGGACTCGTAGTCCGCATGGCCACATAGACCGCATGAGGTATAACCCCGCACACTAACCTGGAACTCTCGTAGCTCCGCATAGGTCCCCTGGACCCGCATGAGGTATTCTCGAATCATGGCCCTAGACCGCCTGAGTCTACCCCGCATCGGAGGGCAGCTTAACCCCCGGTATCATATCAAGAGGTGAGTGATATAATACTAACATAACAGCTTATCGTTAAACAACATAAGCACAACAAGAATACCCTCTTATACAAACGTTACAAGACACTTAACACACATAGCATCATATTATGTCTACTTATCAAACCATCTTATTATACTTTCCATAAATCAATATAAGTCTTTTATAAACACATAAGTAAACTGTTTCTTTTATCATTCTTAAGTCGTTATACTTAACTTCCCAGAAAGCTAGTATAACTCTTAAGCTTCTTGTTTTAAAAACAAATATTCTTCTTCTTTCAAACTGATTTATAAATCTTTTGAAAGACTTTAAGATCTTTATTATTCAGGCTTAAGTCAAAAGACAATGCCGTAAAAACTACGTCCAGTTAACACACGTACGTCTACCGTACTTATATATATATTTTAAAATATCATGCTCACGAGTATAGGAAGAATCACATACCTTCTCGGCGAAATCCACCTGCCAAGTCGAATATGTCGCGCGCAGAGTAACAGCCTATAATAGTCAAAGACGTCTATCAAAGTCTAGACTACTCTGTAGGACATTCTAAACAGAGGGTTCTCTATTCTACGGAAAATCGGGCAGCACTTCC
This sequence comes from Przewalskia tangutica, assembly GCA_029844215.1. NCBI lineage: Eukaryota > Viridiplantae > Streptophyta > Magnoliopsida > Solanales > Solanaceae > Przewalskia > Przewalskia tangutica. The sequence continues at coordinate 117,497,471 of CM056718.1, forward strand.
CTACCCGGTAAACTATACAAGTCTACTGTAAATACAGTCCTATGTAAGTACAGTTTAATTCTTCTTCTGTTAAACCCTTCTACTGTGATTACAGTTCAATTCTATTCTTTAATATCCTTCTATATCTTATACTCAAGTCTTAACTATTCTTAAATGCAATATCTGATTACAATAGAAGGACAAGAGTATTTACCTCGATAAGCCCAAAAATTATCCAAGTTAAATGTCGATCCTGAGCAAGGTTGTTACACCCCGTAATTACAGGACATGTTTTAAGAACGTAAGTAAGAACTCACAAGTGTTAAGATTTGAGACTTGTAAAAATTTACCGGAAATTTGAAATTTGTCGGAAAGCGTATTATTGTGACGAATGGGAGGGCGACACTTGTCACCCCCCTTATTTATGCCTTGGACGAAAATGTCATGGCCAAAATGGTCATTGACCATAGCCTTAAGATGACTAAGTCTTTCTATTAATTAGCTTGACAAAATTGACCAAGTCAAGGGAGTCAATTAGTCTTGATATTTAGCTAGAGCTCATCCTAGCCACCCAAATGGTTGCATCTTGACCCTCCATGTCCCTATATTATACTACTAGTAGCAAGACTAATGCCAACACTTAGAAATTTTCAAGAGAAATTGATGAACTCAAGAGCATTGCTCTCGGGTTTGCTCCCTTCCACAACAAAAAATTTTGTTTCTTGTCCAATAATTCCCCCACTTTAAACCAAGGTTCATGAGTGTTATGTAAGCATATCTCAATAGAAAAATCCCGGAAAAAGAGAGTTTTCGTATTAGTCGCAAGGTGAAAACCTAATGGCTTTTCTAGGTTTTGGTTGGGAGTTTGAAGGAAAATTGTTGGTATGGTTCTAAGGGTCTCAAGTAGCGGATTGAAGTATCTTGGAGAGTCTCTAAGTTGCTAAGGAACGACTTGGTTGAAGATTGGTTTGAGAATCGTTAAGGTATAATCTTGTCCTTTAAGATGTTACAAGATTATGTATTATTATTGTTGTTAGCTTTACATGTTGATAGCATGAAGTGGTTAAGTTGAAGTTTATAAGTATTATTGAGTGCTTGTAGCTAAATTCGAAATGTTATATAAGCCTTGTTAAGTTGGATTTCAATTTAGTCGTTATTAGAAATCGTCGCATGTTACCTACTTCGAGATTATGGATTGTTATAATCAAATACGACTTGATATCATGTTATGCTACCAATTTGGTTTGAAATGGAAATTTGATAAGAATTGGTAAGGTTGAACTCAAGGTGGCGAATTTTGGACTTTTAGTTTGTTTTTCATTTGTATTGGACTACTTTCTAAATTGTGAGCCAATTGGGGCATTTAGTTAGTCATTTGTATTGAGTACCTTATAGAAATTGTGAGCCAATTGGGGCTGTTTGGTTATTGTATTCGGCCTTGAAAAGGTGGCAAAGTAAGTAGAAACAAAGGAGGTCTTTGTCCGATTTTCCGTAGAATTTAGCGACTTAGCACCTAAAATATTCTCGTATGAAGTAAGAAGTTAATGGACGTATGGTGACCATTATAGGTTGACGTACTAGGTATAGCGTATCCTACTTGAAGAATGGAATAGCTCGAGGTGGAAGTACTTTGGAGCTTTTGCTCTTGTCGATAATCGTCGCGAGGTATGTGAACCTCTTCCTTCTTTAGACATGGTTCTATGTATGGAATATACATGTGGTATTATTTCATGATTCCTTCTATTCTTAGAAGTTAAGAAGTATGTATGTTGATTTACTCTACGTAAGGGTTATGTCTAAGTTATCCTAAGTTATAAGTATGTTAAATTGTCCTAAGTCCTTACCAAGTCTTATGGGAGATGTTGGTAAGAATGGTTAGGAAAATATGAGATTTGATTTAAAACTATGTGTCTTGATTTAATTAAAGTAAGTAAGTGGATTTTACGTTCAAAAATGACTTGAATTTATATGTGAAAAGGGGATTGATTTTAAAAGTGAAAGTTATATGGTTTTAAGAGAATAAGTTACTTGGTTTTGGAAGTGTATGGAACTTTATATCTGTTTTGTATAAGTATAAGTAAGTGGATTTTAAAGAATGTATGATATAAGGTTTTAAGACTATGAACTTTGGTTGTCTTCTAAGGATTATGAAACTTTATTTTTCAAGTTGTGGACTTGATTTCAAAAAGTATTGATGACATGATTTTAAGAGTATGTGACTTGAGTTTTAAAAAGAAAGAAGTTTATGATTACATAATGCGTATGTACGTGGTATTTTAGGTCTAGTTTCCTAATGTTGTAAGAATAAAAGTGCCTTGAGTTCTCTAAAATGAAAGGTTGTTATAATAGCTTTATGGGAAGTTGTTATAACGACTTAAGAAGGGGTAACAATACGTTTTAAAATGTTACGTAAGGAAATACACCGAGCCTACAAATGGGCCGGATTACGTTATGAAATACACCGAGCCTACAAATGGGCCGGATTACGTTATGAAATACACCGAGCCTACAAATAGGCCGGATTACGTTATGAGATACACCGAGCCTACACATAGGCCGGATTATGCCATATTACCCGAGCCTACACATAGAAGTTACGTCATCTTACACCGAGCCCCACAGGTGGGCCGGATTATGCTACATGATTCCACAGTACACCGAGCCCCACAGGTGGGCCGGATTATGCTACATGATTCCACAGTACACCGAGCCCCACAGGCGGGCCGGATTATGTTATATGATTCCACAGTACACCGAGCCCCGGGAGGGCGGATTATGTTATATGATTCCACGATAATCGAGCCCACAGCGGGCGGATTATGTTACATGATTCATCAGTACACCGTGTCCCGCAAATGGGCCGGATTATGTTATGTAAGATATGTAAGTTATGTGAAAAGGCTGGATTAAGCTCTTAAGTAAGTATGTAAGAATATGTTGTTAAATCTTATCGAAAGAAAGGAAAGGCAGTTAATATATGATTGATTTCGGAGTTAAAAGGGCGTTCTTTGTACGATTATGATTTGATTCTTGCACGTTATTTCTGTTCCATATTCGCACTGTTAATCGACTTCTTCGGCCGCTGCGTTCATGTCCGCAGTTTAGGTACAGTGTGGATCCGCGAGCTTAGGATCTGGTTCAGATTTTAGATGGCTCAGATGTTCCGAGTTGTCATGGCTATGTATATTCAGGGTATGGCGGGGCCTGTCCCGCCACGCCAGCTTATGTTAAAACTCTTAGAGGTCCGTAGTCACATATTGTGGGTGCTTTGTAAAGAAAGGAGGCAATCGCCGTTCATGTATGCGTCGGGAAGGTAGCCCTATCTACCGACTGTTGTTTATTTCTGTTGTTTTATGTTATAAGTTTCATGTATGTTCCGCTGATTATCTCTGATGTTTACCTGTAAGGGTGCCCAGGTAGGGCACCAGTCACGGGCCCGGGGTCGGGTCGTGACAAAGGTTTAGCTCCTAATTTGCACGCTCCGATAGCTCCAAGAAACCCTTAGAAGTTTCTAACAACTTCCACTTTCTACTTCAACCAACAATGAAGTTTCTCTTAGGGTTTCGTTTAGTGACAATGGAGATAAGGTAGTATTTCTAGGCTTTTAGTATAGAGGTGACTTTGGAAATACTACAAGGTATAGGCTAAGGTATTTTGGAGATAATAACAATACTTGGGAGACAACTTTCTACCAAGGGGGGTAGCTCTCGGCTAGAACACCACAAAGGGGGAGGGGGGTGGTTTCGGCAAAAGCCTTTTCAAGAGGGAAGGGGGAGGCTTGGACGAACACAACACAAAGGGAGGGAGGGATTTTAGACTTGGAAAGTTTGATTTGTGGATGAAGAACTCTTCATCAAGGGGGGGGGGGTATTTATAGGGCTTTTAAGGGCTAGGATGAGGGCAAGTGGAGGGCAAGTGGATGGTGGGGATTTGCACAAGTGCACCCTAACCTACTCCACAAATCCCTCACAAAACATTGACCCAAGAATTAAGCCCCAAAACAATGCCATCCGTGGCCTCTCTTGCCGTCCAATGAGGGTGACAAGTGTCACCCTCTCGGTGGTCCAAAATATTTCGTCTCTCGGAAAAATCCGCAAAAATTAGAAATGGCATAGCCGGAATTTTCCCCTCGCAAGTTTTGTAAAACGTTTCGTCGGAAAACCATTCATTTTGTGAGTTGTGCCCAAAATCGTCCTATGCCTAATCTTAAGGCTAAACTTTTGTACGTACGCCCTTACGTACATACTCTGGAAATACGGGGTATAACAATAAGTTTGTACCAAAATGACAAGCTCCGGAACAATAGAGCTATCCCAAAAGCTGATCAAAGATCTTAAGCTCGAGGATCATCAAACTGAGTACCTATACTGCGGCATTTAACGCCGCTTCGGAGAGGGTCGATGACAATGTACCAAGTATGTAAACATAAAGTACAGTAAATAAGATCATAATTGTACAAACGATGACAGAGACAAGTATGATAATCAACATACCAGATCCAACCTTGCCATATAAAATAAGAGTCAATTGTACCTTGTACAAATAGAGAGTCAACTGTACTTTTTTTTAAAAGTGAGAGTCATATCAAAATCATGAATGTCTGTCCATATAATCATATACTGTCTTGGGTATCTATACCCACATCATGGATACATGTTCATAGAATCATATATACGCATGGGTATCTTATACCCGCATCACGAATACCTATCCATGGAATCAAATATATACGCATGGGTATCTTGTACCCGCATCACGGGTACCTGTCCATCATAATATATACGCATGGGTATATTGTACCCGCATCACGGATACATGTCCATGGAATCATATATATAACGTACCCAGCCTCTAATGAAGGTCTCGATGTTCATGGGTATCTATACCCGCATCATGGATACATGTCCATGGAATCAAATATATAACGTACTCGGGCTCTAATGAAGGTCTCGGTGTTAATGGGTATCTATACCCGCATCATGAATACATGTCCATGGAATCAAATATATATGCATGAGTATCTATACCCGCATCATGGGCTGCAAGTCCATGGAATCATAATACATATAACATTGTCGGCCCTATAGTGAGGGACTCGGTGAACATTGCCGGCCTATTATGGGACTCGGTGAAGGGAATATAACACTTGCACGAATAACTATCATGAGTAACCATATGCAATTTAAATCATCTTTTGACTCTCAATAAAATAATATACTGCCCGGCCCTTTCTGGGACGCGATAAAATCATTTTTGACTCTCAATGGAATAAAATAGAATAACTTCTTTTAGAAAACTCAAGGCACTATCATGTCTTGTATCATTAAGGATTAAGATCCAATAAAATTATGTACGTTCGCCGTACACTCACTTTATAAAACTCAACTTTCATTTTAGAAAAACCAAAGTACTATCATATCATTAAGGATTAGGATCCAATAGAACTATGTACGTCCGTCGTACACTTACTTCATATAAACATGCCAAAAGAGGAAATGATAGTTCACATACCTTATCGGCTATACCAACACGACAAGTAGAATACGCCTCAAGTAGTACTTCAATCTATAATAACGATAACACATCTATCAACTTCATGTTTACTAGTGTAGGTCATATACCAAGTAATGGTTCTCTTTTCATATAAAAATTTGAGCAGCACTTCCCCTATTTATACACATATCCACAACTTCCATACAAGGCCAATAACATCAATAACCAAGAACAAATTAAGGGCACAACCAAACAGCAGCAAGGGGATTTACATACCCACTTCTCATGTAAATTTAGCCTCTTAATCCATATTAAAACAGTCCACAAAAACAGTACATATTCCAACAACAATGAGGGTAGAATGTGAAGTCTTTCTACACCTTTCTACACCCTTATTCCTTTAGGACTTACATTAGTAATTACCATATTTAAACATGCATAATGATAACTGAATTTTAAGTATTTTAACACCACAAAACAGTCCCTAAAACAGTTGTTAGCGATATTTCGAATGCTCACGCAAGCGTACGCATCGTTGACAAGTAATATAATCTAATAAGACCGAATATCATCCTCAGAGATTGGTATCTAATTACCGTTCATCTACTTTATGTTAGCTATTTGGAAATCAATATTTGAGTTGGTTTTTGTTTAACTATTAGAATAATTGCAAGAATTACTGAACTATTTAAGTTGTAATAAGTTATGAATGAATTAAGGCTTCCAAAATCTTCGACTATCCACTCTATTCAATCTTTAATGCAACTAGAATGACTTCTTCTTCTACGTTAAGATAGCGGTTAACTAAACTGTCTTATATTCCGGTTAGGACATATAATCACTCAACCCTAGTGCAGAACCCTTCTATATTTCTATGATAGGATTTACCACATATGTGGATTAAGAACAGTAACCTATAATGCTACACAAGTATCGGGGTACTGTCGTCCGCGATTTTAACCTATGTCTAGTCAATTACAGCATATCCAAATATCTCATCTCGGTTCTTGATTCGAACTCATATATATTATGATAATTAGTGATCAATTAATTATCAAGCATTCATATCAATTATTGACTAAATCTTAATCAAGTGAAGAAGAAATCAAACTACTGCATTAATTCATGAATAGAAGTTTCAAACTATTCATAAGGAAAACCCTAATAAAGTGTTTAACTCCTAGTCATATTCACGCTAAGAACTAACACAAAATCCATACATAAACTGAATTAAAAACGAAAGAAAAGAAATTACTGCGAACTAAGTCTCCAATTGTTGTCTTGTGTTGTGCTATGTTGTAGAATGACCAAACTCCTTCATAGCATTAATCCTTAGGGCTTAAATATGTTCCAAATTTCGTGTCCTATAGATCAATCTGCCCTTAGTCAATTCTTCTTCGGAACTGACATTTTTCGCACCGGCACCGCGGTTCTGTAAAACGGCACCGCGATGCCGAAACTCATGTTGTCTCTCAGTACTAATGGCACCGCGGTTCTGCATGTTGGAACCGCGGTGCTGAAAATCCAGTGGCTTCTCAGTAAATATGGTACCGCGGTTACGATATCGCACCAGCGGCCGATAATCCTTCGTCCTGATTTGCCAACTTTCGTTCTTTTTGCCTCGGGAGCACCTTTTCTGCCCAATTCTCGTTTCTTTTCGCCATTTTGCCTTTTTTCACTGTTGTGACTCAAAAGAAAGAAAAACAACCTAACACGACACTGATTTGAACGAAAATGGGAAAATACTAACTAAAAATAACTCAAAAGGCGTATACAAAATACGCCTAACAAACACTCCCAAACTTAACCTTTGCTCGCCCTCGAGCAAAGATCAAAACACAAAAAAATAAAGAAAAAAAATCAAAGAGACTCAAAGACTCAAGTCAAGCAACTGCACAAGGTTACTTAGAAACGCATGAACGTCAGTTGGGATAATATGTAGGAACAGATATAACATGAATTTAGCAATCTAGAATTTTAAGTCAGATATTTCGCAAATTCATTTCAGTCATAATCAATGAAAGCATGAATACCTAACCTATGCATATCAATTTCATTTAGTTATATGGGCTTGTTTACTTGTTATTCTCCACTAGTCATAGACATACATTCTAGAGATCATCAGGACTTTTTAGGGTTGTAATGTAGGCTTAGGCAGGGGTAGGTAAGATTAGGCATTTAGGCTCAATTTACGTATCATAAACATTTTTTCTTACTCAACCATTTTGTCCTTCTTTTTGGTATTCTTTTCAGTTCATACCTATATCCCCTTTCTCTTTTTGAGAGCATGAAACAATTCACATAAGAACCCCCAAACTTAAGCTTTTACATTTTTTTCGTTGGGGTGCATCATTTTTTCACTCTTTTTGTATTCCTTTTTCACTCTTCTTCATCCCAATTTTCAATTACCGCTTATGACACACGAGGGAATCATGAGGTGTTAAAGAAAATAACTCATTTTAGGCTCAAAGGACTGACTAGGGATATAATTTATTGCAAGGTAGGTAATGAATGGTAAGAAGGGCTAACAAATAAATGCCTGAATCATCTCCCTAACATGTACATCTTAACTATTTCGCCTCAAATAATAAGCAAGAAGACTTCACAAATAATTTTCAATTGACAGCACATAGGCTAAGCACCAAATATTCCAAATAATCAAATTTTCATGAATTTTTAGCATATCTAACTTAAGCACACAGATTTTAGCTTCTCATTCCACTACATTATCCAATTTAGTTCACTAGACGTTCCAAATAAGCACAGCTTGCATGATCATAAAAAAAATTGACTTACCTAAAACACAAAAACAAACAAAAGACTCAAAAATAAACAAACAAAAGACTCAAAAATAAAATAAAATAAGAACTCCCCCCCAAACTTAAACGACACATTGTTACGAATGTGTAACGACTCAAAAATTAAACAGGGATGACTTACAGACATACAGCGACTTAAAATGGTGGTGGTGGCGGCAGATATTGCACTGAGATGGTATCTGTGGGAGGAGATTTGGCGATTCAGAGCCTTTTTATTTTTCGGAAATCACTAATCGGCACCGCGGTTATGCATAGTGGCACTGTGGTGCCTAAAGTACTGGAGCCTCTCTGAACATTCGGCACCATAGTACTGCAGATTGGCACCGCGGTGCTGACTCGACTCCGTGTTTTCCACCCTTTTATTCATACTCATTCTTCGATTCCTTCACCTGGCATCACAACAAAACAAACATACCAAAAGTGAGACTGTTCTATTTAAACTAAATTGCATAATTTAAACATTGGGTTGCCTCCCAAGTAGCGCTGTCTTTAACGTCTTTTAGCCGGATGCAAGTTCCTTATTAAATCATTGGGGTAAATTAACTCACAACCTATCCACTTAAGGATCATTATTCTCTTCCTCACTCTATTTTTCTTTTTCACAGTATTGGATTCAGTAGGAATTACCTGTTTGTCAGCTTTCATGTCATGAACTTTTGTTGTAGCTTTCAAACTAGCCTGTGGGTTCACAGCTGTAGGAATGATCTCCCTAGGTTTGGTCTGTGCCTGCTGAACTGTTGTGTCAGTTGTGCTTACTGCGAAGCACTTGTGGATAGCCTGGGACTCAATGGTGGATTTAAACACCTTAAATGCCATCTCTTCTTCCTGAACCCTCAATCTCAATTCTCCCTTCTCCACATCGATTAGGGCTCTACCCGTTGCAAGGAATGGTCTCCCCAAAATAATAGGTATTTCATCATCTTCCTCCATGTCAAGAATGAGGAAGTCTGCTGGGAAGAAGAACTTTTCCACCTTGACAAGCATATCTTCAACTATGCCTCAGGGGTGCACCACAGTTCTGTCAGCTAGCTGCAAATTAACTGTGGTTGGTTTGGCTTCACCAAACCTAATTTCTTGAATACAGACAGAGGCATGAGATTGATACTAGCCCCTAAGTCACACAACGCCCGGTTGCATGTTACGTTGCCAATAGTGCAGGGCAGGGTGAAGCTTCCTAGATCTTTCAACTTAGGAGGCAGTTTCTTTTGTAGGATGGCGCTGCACTCCTCTGTCAGTGATATTCTCTCATAATCCGCCAACCTTCTTTTCTTCCCAAGTATCTCCTTCATAAATTTGAAGTATGCGGGCATTTGTTCTAACGCCTCAATGAAGGGAATATTAATGTGCAGTGTTATACCCCGTATTTCCAGAGTATGTACGTGTGGGCATACGTAGAAGAGTTTGAGCCTTAAAGTAGGCAAGTGGCGAATTTTGTGCACAAGTGCCGAATAGAGTCGTTTTTCGACGAAACGTTTTACTAAACTTGCGAAGGGAAAATTCCGGCTATGTCATTTCTAATTTTTGTGGATTTTTCCGAGAGACGAAACATTTTGGACCTACGGGAGGGTGACATGTGTCACCCTCACATTGGAAGGAAGTGGGCGGCATTTGGACGAAAATGGTGAGTTGGGTTAGGTAGGATATTTTGTGCAAGTTGTTGTGGTAGATGGATAAGGTGCACTTGGCTTAAATCTAGCCCTACACTTGCCTTACACTTGGATGAATCTTGGCCATTGGTTGGTCATTTCTTGACCTATAAATACCCCCCTTGTTGAAGAGTTATTTCATCCTAAATTGAGCAATATTTCTAAGTCTAAAATACTCCCCCCCAGTTTTTTGTATTTCGTCCAAATAGTCTCCCTTGAGTGAGCCTTGCCGAGAGCCACCCCTCCCCTTGTGGTGTCCAGCCGTGGGTACCCCTAGCCTAGTTGTCTCGTATAAATACCCACCTTTTTGTGGTATAGCAATACTCTCCTAGTATTGATATAATGCCCAAATACCTACGCCCAATTACCTTGTAGTATTCCCAAGGTTACACTTACAAAAGCCCAGAAAATACTATTATACCTTCTTTGGCCACTAAACGAAACCCTAAGGAAAATCTTCATTGATAGTTGAAGTAGTTAAGTAGAAGTTGGTTAGAACTTCTAAGGGTTGTTTGGAGCACTGAGTAGGAGCTAAGCGCTTCTCGTGAGCGACTTTAAACTCGGATAATTTTGGGCTCATCGAGGTAAATACTACTGTCCTTCTATTGTAATTGGAAATTACATACTGTCGTAGTAGAAATGAATATAAGATTCATAGAAGAGAATTGAACTGTAATAGAAGGATATTACAGAAAAGGTTTGAACTGAAATCACATCAGAAGAATATAAGTAGAAGTTAAACTGTACTTACATAGGACTGTATTACAGTAGACTGATAACCTTTATTGGTTGAATGTTTTGCAAGTAGCATGTGCTACTTAGAAGGTGGACAAGGCTAGCCGGGTTATAGCCGTGGAGCGTTTTGCTAATAGTCGATAATCGTCGCGAGGTATGTGATTCTTCCTATACTCTTGAGCATGAAGTATTTTAAAAGAATACATATAGTACGGTAGACGTACGTGTGGCAATGTCTTTTGACTTAAGCCTGAATAATATGTATATATTATATGGTAGATGTACGTGTGCTAACTGAATATAGTTGTACGGCAATGTCTTTTGACTTAAGCCTGAATAATAAGAACCTTGAAATATTTTAAAAGGAATATAGATATAGTACGGTAGACGTACGTGTATTAACTGAATGTAGCGTTACGGCAATGTCTTTTGACTTAAGCCTGAATAATAAAGAGTCTTAAAGTATTTCAAAAGAATTAAGGAACCTTTTTGAAAGAAGAGTAATACTTGGTTTTGAAAACATAAGAGTTATACTAGCTTTATGAGAGGTTAGGTATAACGTCTTAAGAGAGATAAAAAGAATGGTTTACTGATTTTTAGAAGTTAAGAGACTTATTCTGAAAAGATAAGAGACTTGACTTAATTGATTTGATATGAAGTTTGTTAACAATGTGAGACCTCATTCGTGAGTAATGAGCACGTGGTTTTTAAAAGGAATAATGTTTTACTGATTTCAAAAATCAGAATGTGTATCGACAAACCACTGCAGCGTTAATAAAGGAAAATGTATTGAATAAATGAAGTATCATTAAAACCAGTAGAAACCTCCATCTGCATAGAAGCTAAGATGAGACAAAATGATATTACATTTTCTAGATCATGGCTGCTTAATAAGATTGATTATGAACAAGAATAACCTACTCGCCTATGGCATATGTTACTCAATTGTTTTAAAAAGAGATTAAGACATTGAACTATGAAACTTTTCTAAAAGAGACTTGCGTAATTGAAATTAGGCAAACCGAACTTTAGGGAAAAGAAAGGCATTGTGTTGTCTTAAAATGGTTTAAAACTTAGAGTGTTATAACAGCTTTATGGGAAGTTGGTTATAACGACTTTATGAAAATAAAGGGTTTTTATCATTGGTTTTAATGTGGTAACTGGACTTTAAAAAGAGAAGTGTTTTGGTCTAAAAAGAAGGCATGGTATTGCCTTAATTGGTTTTAAAAAGGAAAGTATGGAAGTTGTTTTGGTTTACTTAAAAGATGTAAGTCACTCTATTTTTATGCTACGGGTATCGGGTGACTTTTATAAAAAGAATGGATCTCTTTAAAAGGAATTTAACGTACGTAGTACTTTAGGGTTAAAATCCGGACTTTGACATAAAATGAAAGTACCTTGAGTTGTGTATAACTTGCCTATGCTTATTGTTGTGAAACTTGACCATGTTACGTGTGATAGTCTTGTTGTGCAAGATCGTGTTCTACTCGACTACCGGTCATGGATGAACCGAATGTATTTCACTCGACTACGGTTCATCCGGAATGTATTTCACTCGACTACGGTTCATGGATGAACCGAATGTATTTCACTCGACCACGGCTCATCCGGAATGTATTTCACTCGACTACGGTTCATCCGAATGTATTTCACTCGACTACGGTTCATGGGATGAACCGAATGTATCCCACACGCTTTCTATATCGGGTCCATAAGATGGGCCGAGACATGTTATACGTATCACATGATTTGTACCTAGATCGCGGTGAGGAAGAAGTTCCACGCATGAGGATGACTTTGAGGCGTGAGTCCACGACTTGACATAATCGCTTTTATGTTGTGAATCGTAGTTTGGTTATCATACATGTCTCCCGCTTTATATAGACTATTATGATTTCATTACGATTTTTACAGCTTTCACATACTTGGTACTTGTCAGATCGACTCCTTCGGGCCGCGTCATGCCGCAGTAAGTACACCTACCGCCGATCCCCGCGTTTAGGATCTCATTTCAGTCTTGGGAAGCTCCGCCTTCGGAGGCTTATCTTTGGTATGTTACCCTCGAGTATGTAGGTCCTTGTACATTCGGGGTATGGCGGGCCCCGTCCTTCATAGTTGTTGTATAAATCTTGAGGTCCAGAGTAATCACCAAGTGGCGGGGTTGTAAGGATTAGAATCGCTCAAATGTTTTTATATATGTATGTTGAAAGGCAACCGCTTTGGTTGCCTATTTTCTTTCATCTTAATCCATGTCTATTTACATGTTTAAGTTTTATTTCACTGGTTTTCTCGATGTAGTATCACTAGGGTGCCCGGTAAGGCACGACCACGCCCGGTTCGGTCGTGACAAAAGTGGTATCGTGAGCGCTTAGTCCTCTGAAAGTGTCTACGCATCGTGTCTAGTAGAGTCTTGATTATCGGTGTGTTGTGCACCACATCTATAATCAGGAGGCTATAGGACATTTAGGATTGGTTTCCATTCTTCTCATTCTGAGATCGTGCCTTAGAGCTGTGTGATAAGTTGGACCCCTCTGACGTATTTCTTTCCTTTACCAGTTATGCCTCCGCGTAAGGCAACCCAGGCCCAGATGGGCAAGGCAATGAGGAGCCAGTAGTGAGATACGAGGAGTACGAGGGCGCAGCCCTGGCACTGAGACAAGAGCTTCCGACGGCGAAGTTTCGCGACGCCACAAAGACCAAAGAGTTTAGAGCCGCAGCGGTCGCTGAGACTACAAGACTGAGCCTCCACCCCACACCGGAGCGGATGAGATGGGGTACAAGGAGATGGCGCCATCGCCGTGGTCGTGGCGATATGAGATAGGTCGGACGCAGCAGCCTCAGCCCCGAGCACCCGTAGTTCACCCCCGAGCAGACAGTTTGAGACTACGGGATTTTCTGAGGTGTAACCCGCCAGAGTTTTATGGGTCGAGGCCTGAGGATGATCCGCAGGAGTTCATCCGGCAGTTACAGCGGGTCATGAGAGTGATCAAGGCATCGGATACCGAGTCAGTGGTCCTAGGTTCGCATCGGCTGCGTGATACCGCAGTCGACTGGTTTGATTCGTGGGAGCTGTCCCGGGGAGAGAATGCACTTCCAGCTATATGGGACGAGTTCTCAAAGGCATTTCTTGCACACTTTGCCTCCACGATGAGAAGGGCTCGGTAGCCGATTTTGACGTTAAGGCAGGACGGGCGGACGGTTAGAGAGTACAATGTGGAGTTCGACTCGTTAGCTCGGTATGTCCCCGCTGTAGTAGCTGATATGGAGGACAGAGTACACCGCTACGTCACCGGGCTAGATGATTACTTGGCAGAGGCTTGTACGGGTGTAGCTCTTCAGCCGGGCATGGACATTGCCCGCATGCAAGCTCATGCACTAGGATGTGAGGCACGGAGAGGTCGACGAAATGACCGAGATCAGCAGAAGAGGGCCAGGACAGGTCCTTTGGTAACTTTCGAGGCGGACCGCCAAGAAGCAGTTAGTTATGTACCTCCGCCAAGATGCAGTGGTCCTCCGCGCCTTCGTGACGTTCGGTATTCGAGCTGGTCGAGCTCCGTGGCTTCGTTCACGGTATACGTGAGTGCTAGCAGGATTCATGTCCCCCTCAGTGTGCACGATGTGGCAAACATCATCCCGGGGAATGTCGTCTTTTTACTGGTGCTTGTTTCACCTGCGGCCGTCAGGGCCATGTGACGAGAGACTGTGCTTATAGGAGAGGTACCGGCAGCTTGGCGCAGCCTACCGGATCGATGGCGGTGTTCATCGCCTTCATACGCATGCGCCGCAGAGCGTGCCTATGATTAGAGTGGAGCGGTAGGTTCAGGTATATCCTTAACCCTCTAGAGACTTGTATGTATTGATGATATGTTTAGTGTTATGTCGGATAGCTTTGTGCTAAAATGTGATTTAGAAACACGTTAGTGTAAAAGGGTAAGCCTGAGGGTGAGAAAATGATGAACCTTAGAATACTACAGTTGAGACCTTAGATGTAAGGCCGTCTTGAGTACAAGTTTTTGCGAGTGATCTTTGTCAGAACGTATAGGTATACGTGGTGTAATTGTGTGATAAGTCCCTGGGTAGTGTGAAATGGAAGTGGTAGCTTTCATGACCTGTAGAGGTAAGATTGTTCCGGATCGGGGAACAAGAGCGTGATGCGTTAAGTGGGTCAGGTTGGGGCCATGTTGAGGGCCAACCCGCGGCCTGTTTCGAGGTTGGGTCAGCTCTGGGTGGTCCCGCCAGGTGGTAGGGTCACGAGGGTGTTAGGCCCAAGTTTAGATGACCTTCGTATGAGTTCGTGGATATGTTCGACCAGAAGCGGATCGTGAAAGCCGGGAATGGCCTTAAGGAAGAGTGAAGCTAGTAAGATGACCAAGTTTGGAGGTTGTGACTCAAAAGTTTTGGGAACCGGTGATGATCAAGTATGGTACGATACTAGAAGAGTTCAAGTGTTCGCGAAGGCGGCACAAATGAGTAAGGAAGGAAGAGAACGTGTGTTATTTCGTGGCGGGCGTGGCGTTGGCAACATGTTAGAAGATCTTCATCGTAATCCGTCTTGAGAAGGAACATTCGGGACGAATGTTTCTAAGGAGGGGAGAATGTTATACCCCGTATTTCCAGAGTATGTACGTGTGGGCATACGTAGAAGAGTTTGAGCCTTAAAGTAGGCAAGTGGCGAATTTTGTGCACAAGTGCCGAATAGAGTCGTTTTTCGACGAAACGTTTTACTAAACTTGCGAAGGAAAATTCGGCTATGTCATTTCTAATTTTTGCGGATTTTTCCGAGAGAAACATTTTGGATCAACGGAGGGTGACATGTGTCACCTCACATTGGAAGGAAGTGGGCGGCATTTGGACGAAAATGGTGAGTCAAGTTAGGTAGGATATTTTGTGCAAGTTGTTGTGGTAGATGGATAAGGTGCATTTGGCTTAAATCTAGCCCTACACTTGCCTTACACTGGATGAATCATGGCCATTGGTTGGTCATTTCTTGACCTATAAATACCCCTTGTTGAAGAGTTATTTCATCCTAAATTGAGCAATCTTTCTAAGTCTCAAATACTCCTCCTCTTGTTTGTAGTTCGACCAAAGAGTCTCCCTCGAGTGAGCCTTGGCCGAGAGCCACCCCTCCCCTTTGTGGTGTCCAGTGGGGTACCCCCCCTAGCCTAGTTGTCTCGTATAAATACCCCCCTTTTTGTGGTATAGGAATACTCTCCTAGTATTGTTATAATGCCCAAATACCTTGGCCCAAATACCTTGTAGTATTCCCAAGGTTACACTTACAAAAGCCCAGAAAATACTATTATACCTTCTTTGGCCACTAAACGAAACCCTAAGGAAAATCTTCATTGATAGTTGAAGTAGTTAAGTAGAAGTTGGTTAGAACTTCTAAGGGTTGTTTGGAGCACTCGGAGTAGGAGCTAAGCGTTGCTCAGGAGCGACTTTAAACTCGGATAATTTTGGGCTCATCGAGGTAAATACTACTGTCCTTCTATTGTAATTGGAAATTACATACTGTCGTAGTAGAAATGAATATAAGATTCATAGAAGAGAATTGAACTGTAATAGAAGGATATTACAGAAAAGGTTTGAACTGAAATCACATCAGAAGAATATAGGTAGAAGTTAAACTGTACTTACATAGATCAGACATTACGAGATCGATAACCTTTATTGGTTGAATGTTTTGCAAGTAGCATGTGCTACTTAGAAGGTGGACAAGGCTAGCCGGGTTATAGCCGTGGAGCGTTTTGCTAATAGTCGATAATCGTCGCGAGGTATGTGATTCTTCCTATACTCTTGAGCATGAAGTATTTTAAAAGAATACATATAGTACGGTAGACGTACGTGTGGCAATGTCTTTTGACTTAAGCCTGAATAATATGTATATATTATATGGTAGATGTACGTGTGCTAACTGAATATAGTTGTACGGCAATGTCTTTTGACTTAAGCCTGAATAATAAGAACCTTGAAATATTTTAAAAGGAATATAGATATAGTACGGTAGACGTACGTGTATTAACTGAATGTAGCGTTACGGCAATGTCTTTTGACTTAAGCCTGAATAATAAAGAGTCTTAAAGTATTTCAAAAAGAATTAAGGAACCTTTTTGAAAGAAGAGTAATACTTGGTTTTGAAAACATAAGGAGTTATACTAGCTTTATGAGAGGTTAGGTATAACGTCTTAAGAGAGATAAAAAGAATGGTTTACTGATTTTTAGAAGTTAAGAGACTTATTCTGAAAAGATAAGAGACTTGACTTAATTGATTTGATATGAAGTTTGTTAACAATGTGAGACCTCATTCGTGAGTAATGAGCACGTGGTTTTTAAAAGGAATAATGTTTTACTGATTTCAAAAATCAGAATGTGTATCGACAAACCACTGCAGCGAAAATGTATTGAATAAATGAAGTATCATTAAAACCAGTAGAAACCTCCATCTGCATAGAAGCTAAGATGAGACAAAATGATATTACATTTTCTAGATCATGGCTGCTTAATAAGATTGATTATGAACAAGAATAACCTACTCGACTATGGCATATGTTACTCAATTGTTTTAAAAAGAGATTAAGACATTGAACTATGAAACTTTTCTAAAAAGAGACTTGCGTAATTGAAATTAGGCAAACTGGAACTTTAGGGAAAAGAAAGGCATTGTGTTGTCTTAAAATGGTTTAAAACTTAGAGTGTTATAACAGCTTTATGGGAAGTTGGTTATAACGACTTTATGAAAACAAAGGATTTTTATCATTGGTTTTAATGTGGTAACTGGACTTTAAAAAGAGAAGTGTTTTGGTCTAAAAAGAAGGCATGGTATTGCCTTAATTGGTTTTAAAAAGGAAAGTATGGAAGTTGTTTTGGTTTACTTAAAAGATGTAAGTCACTCTATTTTTATACTACGGGTATCGGGTGACTTTTATAAAAGGAATGGATCTCTTTAAAAGGAATTTAACGTACGTAGTACTTTAGGGTTACAATCCGGACTTTGACATAAAATGAAAGTACCTTGAGTTGTGTATAACTTGCCTATGCTTATTGTTGTGAAACTTGACCATGTTACGTGTGATAGTCTTGTTGTGCAAATATCGCATGTTCTACTCGACTACCGTTCATGGATGAACCGAATGTATTTCACTCGACTACCGGTTCATCCGAATGTATTTCACTCGACTACCGGCTCATCCGAATGTATTTCACTCGACCACGGTTCATCCGAATGTATTTCACTCGACTACGGTTCATCCGGAATGTATTTCACTCGACTACGGTTCACGGGATGAACCGAATGTATCCCACACGTTTCTATCCGGGTCCATAAGATGGGTCGAGACATGTTATACGTATCACATGATTTGTACCTAGACTTCCTGGTGAGGAAGAAGTTCCACGTACGAGGATGACTTTGAGGCGTGAGTCCCCGACTTGACATAATCGCTTTATGTTGTGAATCGTAGTTTGGTTATCATACATGTCTCCCGCTTTATATAGACTATTATGATTTCATTTACGATTTTTACAGATTTCACATACTTGGTACTTGTTGTCTCGACTCCTTCTCGGGGCTGCGTTCATGCCGCAGTAAGTACACCTACCGCCGATCCCCGTTTAGGATCTCATTTCAGCTCTTGGGAAGCTCCGCCTTCTGAGGCTTATCTTTGTATGTTACCCCGAGTCCAGAGGTCCTTGTACATTCGGGGTATGGCGGGCCCCGTCCCGTCATAGTTGTTGTATAAATCTTAGAGGTCCTTTGTAGCAATGGCGGGCAAGTAAGGATTAGAATCGCTCAAATGTTTTTATATATGTATGTTGAAAGGCAACCGTTTTGGTTGGCCTATTTTCTTTCATCTTAATCCATGTCTATTTACATGTTTAAGTTTTATTTCCGCTGGTTTTCTCTGATGTTGTATCACTAGGGTGCCCGGGGTAAGGCACCAGTCACGGGCCCGGGTTCGGGTCGTGACATGCAGCTTCTTAAATACCTCCAAGAACTTGGAGAACTTCTTGTCTATGGACTTCTTCTGGAGCCTCTGAGGGTAATGGATTCTATCAGTGTATTCCCTCAAAGGTGTTGGTAGAGCTTTCTCAACTGTAGGGTGGTCCTCAGTGACCCCCTCATTTCCTTCCTCAACTGCTTTCTCACCCCTTTTCTCATGAACCACTGCGGGTTGGGGAACAATCTGCTCCAACTGCTTTCCACTCCTTAACAACACTGCCTGACACTGATCTCTTGGATTGACCTCTGTATTGCTTGGGAGAGTACCTTGCGGCCTGTTGGTTACCATCTTTGCTAGTTGCCCAACCTGCGTTTCCAGGTTCCTGAGAGATGACCTGGTTTTAGACATGAATTGATTCTGCGAATTAGTGAGTGTAAGCAATGCAACCCTCAACTCATCAGGCTTCTCCTGCTGTGTAGGTGGTCTAAACTGCTGGGATGAGGTAGCCTAATTTTGTCCTTGTTGGTTCTGGTAACTACCTTGATATGGTTGCTACTGGGCCTGGTCGTTCCTCCATGAAAAGTTAGGGTGATTCCTCCACTCTGGATTGTATGTGTTGGAATTATAAGGCCGTTAAAAGTTCCCAACTGCCTGAATCTGCTCCATTGGCACATTATTAGGGTCCACCGCTGTGCATTTGTCAAAGGAATGCGGTCCACCACAAATCTCACAATTTACGTATTATCCGACCGCATTCACGCATATGGTGTTCTCAGTAGTTGCTTCGCCGTGGCCACCGCGCATTCGTGCGATGATGACATCTAATTCATGTATGCCCATAGTTTTCCTGTTATTCACTGACCTGTCTTCTTCTCCTTGATGATTGTTGGCAGCCATGTCTTCTAGTAACTCATGTACCTTATTGGCACTCTTTCTCATAAAGGCTCCCCCTGCTGCAGCATCAATGATGGTACGAGTAGTACCACTCAGCCCATTATAAAAAATATGGACTTGTCATCCACTTCTCTATGCCATAATGGGGGCATTTCCTTTGTATATCCTTAAATCTCTCCCACGCATCATAGAGTGACTCACCATCTACATGGTAATAATTGTTTAACTTTCCCCTTAACTTTGCAACTTTTGAAGGAGGGAAGAACTTTGCAAGAAACTTCTGGGATAGGTCCTGCCAGGTGGTGACGGAGTTGGCAGGCAGTGAGTTCAACCAGCTCTTGGCCTTGTACCTAAGTGAGAACGGGAAGAGCCTCAGTCTAATGGCATCATCAGTAACGCCATTATACTTGAAAGTTGGCAATGTGCATGTGGGGGTCTTCAGATGGCAATCCCCTAATTTGTACTGTGTTATGGACCATGCTCAGGATGGCTGGCTTGATCTCAAAGTTGTTTGCCCCTATAGTTGGGAGCCTGATGCATGTCTGTGCACCAGTAACCATGGGCAAAACATAATCTCTCAAGCTCATTTCTGCATGTGGTGGGACTTGTCCCATGGCAGCTGGTACCTCATTATTCAACCCCTCGTCAGGTACCCCGTTGTTGTTCTGCTGATTTTCCATGGCTAGTAAATCAACAATTCTTTTCTCACGCCTGTTTTGCTTGCATAATTTTTTGATTTCAGGGTTGAAGGGAACAAGTGTATCTGCTCCTCTCCTTCTTCGCATACACTAGATTCCTGAAATAGAACAAAATCAACAAACAAAATCAAGGCAACAGGGTTCTAATAGTAAAAATAAAAATAAAAATAAGGCCAAATTAAAAATAAAAATAGATGGCTCGATATTAGAAGTACGTCAGTCCCCGGCAACGGCGCTAAAAAGTTGTTAGCGATATTTCGAATGCTCACACAAGCGTACGCATCGTTGACAAGTAAAATAGTCTGATAAGACCGAATATCGTCCTGAGAGACCGGTTTCTAATTATCGTTCATCTACTTTATGTTATCTATTTGACAATCGATATTTGAGTTGGGTTTTTGTTTAACTACTAGAATAATTGCAAGAATTACTGAACTATTTAAGTTATAAATGAATTAGGGCATCCAAAATCCTCGACTATCCACTCAATTCAATTTTTAATACAGCTAGAATGACTTCTTCTTCTACGTTAAGATAGCGGTTAACTAAACTGTCTTATATTCCGGTTAGGACATATAATCACTCAACCCCAGTGTAGAACCCTTCTATATTTCTATGATAGGATTTACCACATATGAGGATTAAGAACAGTAACCTATAATGCTACACAAGTATCGGGGTACTGTCGTCCGCCATTTTAACCTATGTCTAGTCAATTACAGCATATCCAAATCTCTCATCTAGGTTCTTGATTAGAAATCATATATATATTATGATAATTAGTGATCAATTAATTATCAAGCATTCATACCAATTATTGACTAAATCTTAATCAAGTGAAGAAGAAATCAAACTACTGCATTAATTCATGAATAGAAGTTTCAAGCTATTCATAAGGAAAGCCCTAATAAAGTGTTTAGCTCCTAGCCATAGTCATGCTAAGAACTAACACAAAATTCATACATAAACTGAATTAAAAACGAAAGAAAAGAAATTACTGCGAACTAAGTCTACAATTGTAGTCTCTCTTGTTGTCTTGTGTTGTGCTATGTTGTAGAATGACCAAACTCCTTCATAGCATTAATCCCTAGGGCTTAAATATGTTCCAAATTTCGTGTCCTATGGACCAATCTTCCCTCAGCCAATTCTTCTTCGGAACTGAGATTTTCCGCACCGGCACCGCGGTTCTGCATAACGGCACCGCGGTGCCGAAACTCCTATAGTCTCTCAGTACTAATGGCACCGTGGTTCTGCATGTTGGAACCGCGGTGTTGAAAATCCCGTGGCTTCTCAGTAAATATGGCACCGCGGTGCTGACAATCCCTCGTCCTGATTTGCCAACTTTCGTCTTTTTTGCCTCTGGAGCACCTTTTCTGCCCAATTCTCGCACCTTTTCGCCATTTTGCCTTTTTGCACCACTGTGACTCAAAAGAAAGAAAAACAACCTAACACGACACTTATTTGAACGAAAATGGGAAAATACTAAATAAAAATAACTCAAAAGGCGTATAAAAAATACGCCGAACAACAGCACAACAACGTCCCACAGTTTCATGCAGTTTCGGCCAACAAGACTTAATACCAAAGCCCTTCATAACTCCTTAAGATCCAAATCATATTTTAACACTTTTATATATAAACAGTTTCAACTTTCAATAACAAGATTTCCTTCAATTAATAACATGTAATAGGTGACGATAACAACAACAATAACCAACGAATCCAATATACTAAAAACTGTCCAAAAATCGGCTAGTATGCCAAAACTGCCTCATGCACTTCTTATTCTCCATTTCATTTAACACAAGTTCATCCCTTAACTATAACGACATGTAACTTCTAATTACTTCAAGAAGAAGAAGAAATTTTAGCTTCACTTTAGCCAAAAACAGTCCACTAGTTCTCGGCCAACCACTTCTCTTTTGCACCACATCTTCATGTTACAATAACACACATGTACCCTCTACAAGCTTCTAACCATCTTACTTTCTTGTTTTTCTTCCAACAAGTTCATCTCCAAGCTTAGGGTTTCAAGACAATTTTCAAGCCAAAACTGTGACCATTGTTTGGTGTATTAACCTTGGCTTAGAACTTATTTAAGGAGCTTAATCTTGGAAAAGAAACTATTTTGTTTTTCACTTGGCTAAGGGTTTCGAAAACTTGGAGGAGAAGAGAGGTTAAAGAGATTTTGGATGAAGAAGATATTTGTGGATAAAGTCTTGCATGACTTGTAATATAAAGGTGTATGTAGCACAAGTGGAGGGGGACCCTTGTAGACTCACTTGTCCACTTGTCTTCTCTTCACAATAATATATCCCACACTTAGCCAATCTTGCAATACATATATATAAGAGCTTTGTTACACAAGTGGGGAGGGACACGTGTCACCCTCTAATTCGCCCATAATTCTCTTCACAAAAATAATTTCATACTTAGCCCAAAATTCTTAATATTTCGATGGGCCGACAAAATTGTGAAATTTTTGGTGGACCCCATATTATCAATGCCAAGACTTCATAATACAATACTAAGTCCATAAATCAATTGGAAAGAATTTAACTACTAGTTAATAAATTTTCGTCGTCACATTTGTTGTATCCAAATTTTTCCCATATAAGAAAATGTAAATATACTTTTCTTCCAACATTCAAATCTTATTTCCTTAATTACGTTCTCAATCTATTGCCCTGAAATTACGGAGTGTAACATCTATGGCGATCAGGATAAAGCGATGTTTGTTAGATGTTGCTGGCTCTATGGGCCTGATGGCGTCCATGCCCTAAGCAATAAATGCAGGATGAGATCATGACATTAAGCTCATTTATAAGGAACTCAATCAAATCTCCATGAATTTGACATTGACTGCATCCTTGCATGAATTGACTACAATCGGTTTCCATTGTCATCCAATAGTAGTCTGCCCTAAGAATCTTCTTAGACAGTATGAACCTATTCATATGAGGTCCTCAAGTTCTAGCGTGTACCTTTTCAAGAAATTTTGTGGCCCTGGCGGTATTGACACATCAGAGTAACCTTAGATCGGGCGTCCTCCTGTAAAGTACTCTCTTATTCAGGAAGAAACCATTTGCCATTCTTCTAATGGTTTTTTTATGATTGGTTGTGGTACTTTTTGGGTACTCTTCCTTTTTCCAGCTATGTACTTATGTCGACATACCATAGTTTACTGTCAGGTTCCGTTTCCATATGGGAACAATATGTATGTTCTTCTTTGATGCTGATTTCCATCGGGTCAATGTGACTGCTTTTCGAGTGCTGAATCATGGATGATATAGTTGCAAGGGCATCAACAAATTCGTTCTGAGCCCTTAGCGTATGCCGAAGCTTGATCATTTTTTAATCTGTTGCATAACCTTTATGCCCAAAGTTGATATATGGCAAAATCTTTTAATTTTTAGTGACCCATTCTCCTCGGACCTGGTGGATTAGCAAGTCTAAGTCTCCGATTACCAGTAGTTCCTGTATATCTATGTCAATGGCCACATGAAGTGTCACGACCCGACCTCGGGCCCGCGACTGGTGCCTTACCCCGGGCACCCTAGTGATACAACATCAGAAAAAATCAGCGGAAATAAAAATTTAAACATGAAACAAGACATAAAATAAGAAACAAAGCAACCAAAACGGCCACCTTCCTCGTATATATATATCAAACCGAACAGCTTACATCCTTTACAAACCCCGCCCACAACAAGATTTCTGCACTCTAAGAGTTTTTATAACAACTACGACGGGACAGGGCCCCGCCATACCCCTGAATGTACAAGAACCTACAATCTCAGGGAATCATACCAAAAGATAAGCCTCCGGAGAAACGGAACTTCCCAAACGCTGAACTGTGATCCTATGAGCGAGGATCAACAACTGGTGTACCTCTACCGCGCAGATGAACGCAGCCCCGGGCGAGGTCGTGACAACAGGTACCAAGTATGTGAAACTGAAAATACTGTAAATGAAATCATAATAGTCTATATAAAGCAGGAGACATGTATGATAAACAAACTACAGTACACAACATATAAGCAGTCATGTCAAGTCAGGGACTCACGCCCTCAAAGTCATCACTCAAATATAACCATGGGTCTCACGCCCACAATATCAATCATGCCCGTGGAATTCCTTCCTCACTGCCGGCAGTCTATGATATAATAATACCAAGGAGTACACATGCACACCAGGTCCCACCTGTGTCATAAAACCGTACGGGGCAAGTACGAAGGCATAGCCACCAGAACCAACCTGCGTCACCAACTGACCGGGGCAAGTACGAAAGCCAACTACCAGAACCTACCGTACCAACTATGCTATAAAGCTGACCGGGGAAAGTACGAAGGCATAGCCACCAGAACCAACCTACGTCGCGCATCCGACCGGGGCAAGTACGAAAGCCAACTACCAGAACCACCTGCGTCACCAACCTCATTCCACTGCCACGGCCGAAGCGGGCGAGTACGAAGCCAACTACGAACCACTGCGCCACGCCGATCGGCAAGTACGGGGGCTAACTACCAGAACCTCCTGCATCACGAAACTTCATGGGGAACTAGTCCGTGGAATGACACTATAAAGAACTGACCGGGGCAAGAACGAAAGTCAACTACCAGAACCAACCTGCATCAGCAACGACCGGGGCAAGTACGGGGGCTAGCTACCAGAACCAACCTGCATCAGTAACCCCGGAGAGCTAGTCCATGGCCAAATAACATACCGGGAGTTTAACCCGCCGCATGCCCCCGGAATTCTCCACCGGTGTAAACATGTCCATGTAACAACAAGATAACCGGCCCTCCCCCGAGAGACGCGGTAACATAAGGATACAACACTTGCACAATAAGTCTATCACAAGCAAACATAGGCAAGTTACTCACAACTCATGGTACTTTGTTTTATGCCAAAAACCCGGGTTCAACCCCAAAGTACTACGTATTTTAACTCCTTAAAAAGGTCCATTTCTTTCACAAAAGTCACATGATACTAATACCCATAGTATCAAAGTAGAGTAACTATCTTTTCAAGTAAACCAAAACAATTTCCATATCTTCCCTTTAAACCAAAACAAGACAACATCATGCCTTCTTTTTACATAAAACACTTCTCCTTTTTAAAGTCAAGTAAAAATATACTTTTCAAAATAGTTTAAGCTTCATAACTTCAAATTCTTAAGTCTCTTACCTTTTAAATCAAGTCCCATAACTTGGGAAATCAAGCTTCATTACTTTTAAAAATGTCAAGTTACCATTTTAAATCCGATAATAAAACCATTCTTTCATTTTCATAAAGTCGTTATAACTAATTTCCCATAAAGCTATTATAACACTTTATGTTTAAAACCAACAAAAACCACTCGAGTCCTTAACATTTCACATCAAGTCACCTAACTTTTAAAATCAAGTCAAGGACACAAAAAGCAAGTCAAACTCCCTTAACACACGTGCGTCTACCGCACTATATATTTCACATATAATCATGCTCAAGAGAATAGGAAGAATCACATACCTCTTCGGCTTAATCCACAAGCCAAGCCGAGTATGTCGCGCGTAGAGTACCCACCTATAATAAACAAAACACGTCTATCAACGTCTGGACTTCTTCGTAGAACATTCTAAGTGTCAGGTTCCTTATTTTACGGAAAATTGGGCAGCACCTCCCCCCCCCCGTAACCACATAAATATCCTCCTATATCAAGGCTCGCTACCAAGCCAACAACTCCAAGGGGATTACACGTCTAACCGGACGTGTACAATTCTGCCCCACAATAATACTACATAAGTCTACTGTAAATACAGTTCAATTCTTTTTAATCAACCTTCCATATATCTTATACTCAATTCTAATCTACTACAATATGTAATCTTCAATTACAATAGGGGGATAAAGATCATTACCTCGATAAGCCCAAAATTATCCAAGATTAATAAGTCGATCCTGAGCAACGTGTAGCTCCTATTCCTTACGCTCCAATCCGCTCCAAGCAACCCTTAGAAGTTTCTAAACAACTTCTCTTAATACTTCATCCAAGCTATGAATATTTTCCTAGGGTTTCATTTTGCGACTAAAGGAATAAAGTAGTATTTTCGGGCTCTTATGTTGGGATTACTTTAGAATACTACTAGGGATACTAGGCTAAGGTATTTGGGATTATACAACAACAATTGAAGTATTTTCTACACAAAGTGGGGGGTGGGGGGGTGGACGAGAGCACACAAAGGGAGGGAGTATATTTTTTTGCCTTGGAAACTCTTAAGTGTGGATGAATTTAGTCTTGCAACTTAAGGGGTATTTATAGGACATTCAATGGCCAAGATTCAAGCATGTGTATGGTGTAGATTGAGGACATGTGTGTGTGGGTTCCACAAACCACATGTCCCACACAAACTTGAGACATGTGGCTAGCCACATGTCTCCACCAAATCGGCCAAGGGACACATGTCATGCCTAAATCGGCCACATGGCCACATGGGGGTGCCATGTGTCTCCCTCCTACTCGTCCAAATTATTTCATCTCCCGAAAATATCCGAATATCCAAAATCTCGAAAACAAAGTGGGCCCCACAAAACCGTAAATTTTTCTCCGTGGGCCCCACGTGACCAAATCCGGAAATAAAATTTCATAATTCTCTAATATTCCAAAAAGTCCGAATACCAAATCTGGGAATCCAATTCCCATTAACGAACCTTTTTTTCTTCACAAAATCCGGAAACTTTTTCGTCGAAAAATCACATCTTTCTTCCTTTCCAATTTTAATGTCGTATTCTCGTACGTACGTCCTCATATACATACCCTGGAACTACGGAGTGTAACATGAAGACCTAGGCTATAGTCTTTATACTCTGACATGTTATTTGTGACTAAATATTGAGCTTGGCTGCCATCGGGTAATGTTGACCCATTTATGAAACCAAAACTGCCTCGATTCTGGAACCTTTATAGTTGACTGCACCATCGAAGAACAATTTCAATCTTGAATAGACTTTGACTGTTTCTTCTTTGACTGTTATTACCTCTTCATCCGGGAAACACATCTATAATGGTGCGAGCTCTTCATCGATCGGGCTTTCTACTAACAAGTCAGCCAATGACTGTACCTTGACGACTTTCTAGGCTATGTATTTGATGTCGAACTCACTTAATAGAATTTTCCACTTGGCTAGTTTCCCTATAGGCATGGGCTGGTGAAAGATATACTTCAAGGGATCCATTTTGGATATCGGATGAGTAGTGTACACTGTTATGTAATGCCTCAACTTTTGCGCTATCCATGTTAGCATATAACACATCATTTCTACCATATTATATCTTGACTCACATGAGATGAAGTTCTTGGTGATGTAGTAAATGGTGCATTCTTTCTTTCATGTCTCATTATGTTAAGCCAACATGCATCCGAATACATTGTCTAATACAGATAAGTACAATAAGAGTGGGCTCTTTGTCCTAGGAGGAACCAAAACTGGTGGAATAGAAAGGTATCTCTTGATGGTGTCAAAGGCTTTCTAACACTCATCCGTCGGCGCGTCCTTTTTTCCAGTAGCTTGAGGATAGGTTCCACGATTATTATAGATTGGGCTATGAAATTCCCTATGTAATTTAACTTTCCTAGGAAGATCATTAGTCCTTCTTGTAACTGGTAGTGGAAGCTCTTGAATGGCTTTATCTTTGTAGGATCTAGCTCGATTCCTATGCGGTTGACGATAAACCCTAGCAATTTCCCTATAGGCACTCCAAATGCGCATTTTGTCGGATTCAATTTTAGGTTGAGCTTGCAAAGTCTGTCAAAGAATTTTACTAAGTTTATGATGTGGTCGGAGCTTTCTCGTGACTTGATTATGAAATCATCCATGTAAACCTCAATTTCCTTATGCATTATGTCATGGAATATGACGGTCATCACTCTCATCTAAGTGGTGTCGGCGTTCTTGAGACCGAACGACATTACACGATAGTGATATACTCCCTATGATGAATGCCATTTTCTGAGCGTCCTCTTCACTCATCAGAATATGATGATAACTGATAAAGCAATCCACAAATGACTGTAATTCATTTTTTACACAGTTATCGATGAGTATGTGAATGTTTACTAGATCGATTGAGATCTCTATAGTCCACACAGATTTTGATTTTTCTATCCTTCTTTGGTACTTGCACGATGTTGTCCAACAATGTGGGGGGTATGGAGTTACTTGCACAACCCCTGATTTGATCTGTTTCTCGACCTCATCCTTTATTCTTATGCTGAGATCTGGCTTGAACTATCGAATTTTTTGTTTAACCAGGGCGAATCCTTTGTTGATAGGCAACTTGTGAGCTATGATGTTTGTGCTCAACCCGGGCATATCTGTATATGACCACGCGAATACGTCGATAATATCTTAACATATTTACCAATTCTTTATTTCTGGGCGCATCTAAGTGCACATTTATCCTTATTTCTTTAATCATTTCCCCTTTTCCGATGTCAATTGCTTTTATCTCATCCAAATTAGGCGTCTTTCTATTCTCATATTGATCTTCCTCATCCACGAGGTGTTTTGGTAACTCTGTTTCTTCATCATAATCCTCATATTGTTTGTCATACTCATCTCACGATATGTCATGACATTATGAGTTGTTTTATGTTATTACTGAAAAACAAGGCAAAGCATCATTAGTGTGTAAAATATGTTATATACATACATAACTAAATAAAGATTGTTTTTGGCATAAACTTAGACTTTACTTTAAATTTGACAAAAGTACAAATTGTGGTCCTGAATTGGATCGTCGAGTCATTTTCATTTTTGAACAATACATGGAAAGTTTAAAAATATAAAGGGTGAAGGCTCGGGCCTCAAGCCGATTTTCATCAAATTTGGGAAACAAATTTAAAATTCTCTCTACCGAGGAGAGAAAAGTGGGGTAGACGTCCAGTTAGAAAACTTCTTGTCTGGGTCAGTGTTGTGGATTATGGGTGTTTCAAAGAATTTCTCTATTATCATGGCACACTCCTCTTCTTGGTGCAACATCCCCAAACCTTCTTCTGAGTCCCCTTCGTTATGTGTGGGCGTGCAGACCAGAATTGACTGGTACAGATCCAAAGAAATTCAAAAAATACGGAGTAAACTTGAGACTTATATTTGATCGGATATACCCAAAGAAAATGAGAGAAATCATCTAACAATACCATATGATATTTGACCCAGTTTGCTAGTAATGGAAGATGTTCATAAATTCGCATGAATGATGTCAAAAGGAGAAAAAGTAACACTTAAAGATGACGTAAAAGGAAGTCTAACATGTTTCCCTAAAGGACAAGAATATCAATTTTGGATAATTTTCCCTTTATTACATTGAATCAAATTTTGACTTCTAAGAAAGTTAAAAATTTGTGCTCCCGGGTGGCCAAATCTATTATGCTAAGTTGATGGAGAGATTGTAACTAGAGAGGTATGTGGATTGACATTTGCAGCGGAATGAGATGAGAAATGATAGAGGTCCCCC
This sequence comes from Przewalskia tangutica, assembly GCA_029844215.1. Classification (NCBI taxonomy): domain Eukaryota; kingdom Viridiplantae; phylum Streptophyta; class Magnoliopsida; order Solanales; family Solanaceae; genus Przewalskia; species Przewalskia tangutica. Next base: position 117,527,174 of record CM056718.1, read on the forward strand.
ACACTATTGCATCTCGTAAGAGTTGTTCCCGTATGTAGGTCCTTCACAGAAAAACTAAAAGGGTCAAACACAATAGATACAGAATTGTTACTAGCAAATTTCCTAATAAAGATTAAGTTTTTAATGATATTAGGAGTATATAAGACATTTTTTAGGGAAAAGGAAGGGTGAGGTGGTGGAGTTTGTGTGATGCCATAGCCTTGAATTGGAATGTGATTGTCATTTTCGATCAAAGTAAATTGTGGATTATTTAAATTAAACAGTTGAAGAAGATTATCGGAGTTATGAGTGAGGTAGGATGTGATGTATGTATCCATATACCAGACATCGTCGGGCTAGTGTAAATTCATGGTATTGTAGGCCTAACCCACTTCGGTAGGAGTAAGGAGGTCGTATAGTTGTTTTTGCGCCGCCGAAAAGTGAGCATGTTGTGTATGGCACGTCGGATGTGGGCTTGGAGGGGGCCCAAAATGTTGGGTTGTTTCCACTATCCCGTGCTTTGGGCCAAGACTATCGGGTAGGGGCATGAGGGCGAGGCCCAATTTCCAGAAATTATCCAAGGCAGTGGGTCGGCCCACTAAGATGGGTATTGGGCATGCTATGTTTGGCCACTGAATTGGACCATCCCCGCATCCATTTCCTCTGCCGCCACATCCGTTTTTGCGAAAGTTTCCCCTGCTGCCACCGCGGCTGCCCCGTGGTTGTTGGTTGTCTGTGTGTCGCGGATGGACGACGCGTGTAGTGGCCATCATCGATGCATCAACTACCAATGCCTTTTGATTATGTTCGTCGTGTTTGGCATGCCTAGTCTCCTCCAATAGCAATTGCGACCGCGCCTTGTCGAAACTGGAGAGGGGATCAGCTTGTTGGATCATCGTCGCAAGTGTATCGTACACACCCTTTGGTAAACCATTAATTAGTTGCAAAACCATCTTCATTTCTGAAATTGGTGTGCCCACATTAGATAATTGATCTGCAACTAATTTCAATTGTTTACAATAGTTGGACATATTCGCAAAGTTCTCAAGACAGGTGTTATTGAATTGTTTCTCCAGATACACGGCACGTGTATGTTTGTTGTCTTGAAAGATTTCTTCTAGCCTTGTCCATAGTTCGTGAGCCGAAGCACATATCTTCATAATAGTATGAAGTAGATGCTTGGATATGGTATCATATATCCATTTCTTGACGATATCATCAAGCCTTTTCCACGTCGGGCGGACGAGGTGTGGTGGCTTCGATGTGATTAAGAACATTGTAGGCACAAGCATGTATTTGAAATAATTCCATCCACGAAGAGTATTGTCCATCCTCTTGATCAAGAACTAAAGGGACAAAGTTTTTTAAAATCTGGTATGAAACCGAAATTAGGCAAAAAATTAGGATACAATTCTGGTATGAAATCTTTTTAAAAAAAAATTAAAATATATATATTTGAAAACTACAAAAGTACTACAAGTCATAATAATTGACAATTTAAAATACTTAAAAGATATATGAAAAAGTTATTGTTAAAGAAATATTTGTTTGAATCTCGAAATTCGGAAGATGTCACATAAATTGGGAGGGGGGGACTGAGGAAGTAGAAGATAACTTCTGTGCTTAGTTACCAGGAAGTACTGAGCGGTTTCCTTAGAAAATTAAAGAAGTATTGTGTAGATTTCTTCTTCTAATTTTCCTACTCTCTTTCTAAAAGAACACACAATTGAAGACATTTAGTTCGTGTAGCAAATTCCTGTTTCCTACTAAAACAGAGTATAGGACTTGTGGCAATATTGTTCTTTTTCAAACTCTCAGCTGCAAAAACGGTACACAAAATTCCAGAAAGCCATTATCTTGTGCCACCTGAAGACAATACCTCAAATAATTGTGTCCTTTCAAGTCTCATTTTGTACATGCTCTTCATTTCTTTCTGCTGCTCTAATTCCTTCTATATTTCTTTCACCTTTTCCTAGTAAAAAAACATGAAAAGTCTTAATTAGCCGTAACTAATACAGTAATTTGCAGTACTAGTCCATAATAGAAATCAAGTTTCGCTTTAATGAGAATATATATAGTAGACACTGGCTATAGAAGAACTGCAACAACCATATTGTCCGCTTTGACCCTAGATACACAGGATTTTAAAATGTATCACTAAGGTCTAAAGACTAAAAAGCTTGCTTTTTTATATATACCCAAAATCTTTCTCGTATTTTATTAATATAGGATTTAATTTCCTGTAGTATTACAGACTTAACTAAGAAACTCATGCATGTACCATAATGCAATGGTCCAAAAACCTAAACGTACCACAATTGGCAAAGGAAAATATATCAGAACCAGTAGTAAGTACTACTGAATGATTCTTTTGTACACCATTCGTATATATAACTTAAATTCATGTGCAATATACCTTCTGAAGGTGATGATATTGTGGAGCTTGTACAAGTTTGATGTTACGTGAAACTTTAGGCCCCAAAATTAAACAGTCACCTAGGCCTTTACACCATCCGTCCAGGTTCGACTTGACCAGAGCACCACCACTTGTGGCGGAGCTCTGCGTGGCTGGCGAACTCTTGGCTACCACCGGACTGTGAGTTACAATGGATGTACGGAAATAAAATACAACTACTACTAGTGTTTTGAAAGAAAAAACAATATGATTACAATAACAATTAACTTGAAGCCAACAAGTGTTGTGGCAACTAAGCTTTTGAGGTCTTGATCTTCGTTCTTGAGTATTTCTTGGGATCTTGGATCTTTGGATCTTCGTTCAACTGCAGCAAGCCCCTTGATTTTTATAACCTGAAACCAAAAGACACTAAATCTGGTAGCGTTACAAGGACGTTGCTGAGTCGAGTGATATTTACTATGTCCTTAAGACATTATTGCCCCGTATATATCCTTTTACGATATGGGCAACTGTCTCCCAAGATAAAACAACAACTAAACAAATGAGTAAAAGAAACTCAAGTGTTTCTCAAGAAGAACCTTTGAGAGTGTGAGAGTATGCTAGAGAGGAAGAGTTTTTCAAAAAATCTGAGAATGAGTGTGTGATCAATTGAGCCTAAGGCCTCAATATATAGGTGTGTAAGATGGCCTTAAATGGTCCAAGTAATGTCCATTATTTGGTGGATTCAATGCCCTTGAAACCCCCTCAACAACCAAACTTTTGGGATTCCATCAGACCAGACACTGCCTCGTTAGCGCCGCGACTCCAGTGACCAGAGGACCATCCAGTACCGCACTCTACCGCGGGGCGCCACGATCCACGACTTGGGTGGTGGCGCGCGCCGGCCTACGGCGTCGCAGCCCTTTTCGCATTAATTTTGATCTTACACTTCTTCCTTCATTTATCAACGTGAAACACGTGTCATTTAATCAACGACCGTCCATCATTTCATGTCTCAAACGTTTACTCACGTACCAATATCTCTTTCACTAATAAAATTTATGATACTTGGCACTAAGTGTGCACACGTGTGAAAACGACGTTTCCGACGTGCGGGATCTCAATTGTTCGAGTCATAAATAATGGGATAATCTTAATTCCACATTAGTAAATTTCCAACAATCCTCTCTTGAAAGAGATTTTGGCGCACTCACAAGGTACCTTTCTAGCAATATTTCGGCGGATCGATGTTGCATCTGGATAGGTAGCCGTGGCTTTGAACCTTCCATGGTAGAATACCATCAGACTTACTTACTGCGCGGTGAACGTGATGTCTTGAACTGTCAGTGTTTAGTGTAAGCCAAGACAACGGTACCAACACAACAACTTTCCTTACTATGTTCTTCTTAATATTTTGTCCGTTGTGGTCGTGGACACACTTGGATTCTTACGTACGTTTATTTGAGGCAGCCAGTCCTCGCACTTAAATAAGTGATTTCCTACAAGGTATCCTGCTATACCCCACTTCACAAGTGTTAGACACCATTAAAAGTTTCCTCAAACCTAACCTCAACCTTTGAGGATCATTAACGGTTTTGGAAACTTAACCTTTACCCACGCTGTAGATAACACTTAATGTCTATCACAGGAACGACCTTAGATCCATGTTTCTATGAATAAATCATTATCCGAAGTGTTATTGCTTCCACCGAAGTGCTCAACTGAATCTTTACAACTTAGTTTTCCCATTAAACTTAATTCATGGGATCTCCAGTCAGTAAGGTTGGGTTTCTACCGTATCAGTTCGTATTGTTTGGGTATAAACCCATTCCCCTAGACCAGAAGAACTCTAGATCTTTGGGTAATCCCTTAATTAAAGGGTCTGGTATATCCTTTGATTCAGTAATCAAGGATGTATCACCCGATCAACTGTCATACGGTCTTATGTCTGTGACAGATATGTCCAGACGTCATCATCCGAGCCCTTACAGTGTATGACTGACTAAGGCACGAGTTATTCCCAATAAGGGACATCCTCCAAGAGGTCGTGAAGTTACTCAACTTCTCATCATGCTTTGTACAAAGCGATAAACTCTGATTCCATAACGAATCGGTCGATGCAAATCTGCTTAAAGGATTTTCCAAAGACATCATACACATCCACGTGTAGTTGTGGTGTTCTTCAAGTTTGATATCCAGTTTGCATTACTGTGTTCTCCCAGAACCGTTGGACATTCATAATACCATAATTCATAAATAAGGGAATAGTTCAGATGTCGTCACATCCGATTTAACGCCTTCTATGATCATTACCAGTGAACCTTAGTGCAACCGATCTTCTTTATGAGTCGATACAAGGTTAGTTATAGTGTGTAAAATACATTGAACTACATGTGATCTGCGCATATCCCTCCTGATATATGGGTACACCATGATTTCAATCAATTCTATGATACATATCCATTGGTGACTTCAACGAGGCTGTTAAAACACCTCACAGATGAGCTTGGTTTAGACAAGTCCGTTAGATGTCTTGGAATTCCTAAGATGTCATTTGTAATACCCATATCATTCATATTGAAACGTCGTTTCAACATACTCTTAGTCTCTAGGATCAACCTACGACTTCTCACTGTCATCAACTTGTCGTCTACGTAAAGGCACATCATGACGAACATGTCAGAATTACCTTTCATGTAGACATATTTGTCGCCTTAATTAATGGAGAAACCCTTCGATAGTACAATACTATCAAGGTTTTCGAGTCATTGCTTTAGGTACTGTTTTAGCCAGAGATTTGACAAGTCGGCAGACTCTCTTCTCTTTACTGGAACCACATACCCCTCGGGTTGTTCCATATCACTTTCTTCTTTCTCTTTCGGACTTTTGGTTTTCCAACTGTTGGCTTTCTATCTTCAGAATCAATGTTTTTGTAGTCAGATCATTGTTTCTGTTTTATCTTAAACTTCCAGGATCAAAATTTAAATATTTTCAGGGAGCATCAAAAAAGTTCAGGAAGAAGCCCAATAGTTCACTAAACCAACTGTCACGACCCGAACCCGGGCCCGTGACTGGTGCCTTACCCCGGGCACCCAAGTAGCCATACATCAGAGTAATCAGCGGAATATAAAACAAGACATGAATAAAGTGAAGTGTAAAACAGTTATCTGAGAAAAGTTGCCTTTCGGCATATATATATAACAACTAGAAACGCTTACATCCTTTACAATTCCGCCTACAACAGCATTTACTGCACTCTAAGAATGATATGACAACAATGGCGGACAGTGGTTCACCATACCACGAATGTAAGCACTTACAACGACAGGACTATACCATGATAAGCCTCCGAGAAACGGAGCTTCCCAAACGCTGAATCGTGACCCTAAGAGCGAGGATCAACACCGTGTACCTCTACCGCGACATGAACGCAGCCGGGCGAGGTCAAGACAACAGTACCAAGTATGTGAAATCAAAATATCAGAAATGAAATCATAGTAGTCTATATAAAGCGAGACATGTATGATAACCAACTACTTCACAATAAATAAGGCCATGTCAAGTCGTGACTCACGCCTCAAAGTCATCACTCAAATACAACTATGGGTCTCACGCCCACAAAATCAATCACGCCTGGAATACCTTTCCTCATCACGCCAGCCTATGATATAAAAGCACCAAGGAACACACATGAACACCGTGTCCCACCGTGTCATAATAAAACCGCACGGTAAGTACGAAGGCATAGCCGACTACTAAAACCCACAGTACCAACAGTGGTCATAAATCGTATCATGAGATTTGTCTGAATCGCCACATGATCGGCCGCCACTCGCCGCAGATCTAATGCGCGTCAGTCCTCGAACTTCCCGTAGCTCGCATAGGCCACCCAATGGCCCGCATGAGGTATTCTCGCATCGAGGGTAGCTACTCCCGACAACGCCCCGACTCGCACCGCATGGCCACATAGACCGCATGACCACAAGGGCCGCACACTAACTCGAACTCTCAGAGCTCGCATAGGTCCCCTCGACCCGCATGAGGTATTCTCGAATCACGGTCCTGCACCACCCGAGTCTACCCCGCATCGGAGGGCCTAACCCCTAATCATGTCAAGAGGTGAGTGATGTAATACTAGCATAACGGCTTACCGTTAGACAACATAAGCACAACAAGGGAAACCCCTTTACAAAAACATCACAAGACACTAACACACGTAGCATCCTAACATGTTTAATTATCAAATCAACAAGGAAGTATTACAAGGCTATCACAAACCAACACAATCAAGTTATTCACACAAGGTACTTTCTACTTTATGATTAACAAGTTCGGGTTTTTATCCCCAAAGTACTTCATACATTAACTCTTTAAAAGATCCGTTTCTTTCACAAAAGTCACACAATACCCGTAGTATAAAAATAGGGTGACTATCTTTTTAAGTAAACCCAAAGCACTTCCCTTTATAAAATCAAGTAACAACATTATTTTCCAAACGTTCAAGTTTGCCTAATTTCAAATGCTCAAGTTTCTCATTTTCGAAATGTTTCGTAGTTCATAATTTTAATCCTTTAAAACCATTTGAGAAACATATGTCTTATGTGTGAGTAGGTTATTCTTGTTCATAACAATCTTATTAAAGCAGCCATGATCTAGGAAATGTAATATCATTTTGTCTCATCTTAGCTTCTATGCAGATGGAGGTTTCTACTGGTTTTAATAATACTTTATTAGTCAATACATTTCCCTTTATTAGCGCTGCTGTGGTTTGTTCGACACTTATTCTGATTTCAAATCAAGAAACATCATTCCTTTTGAAAACCAAAATACTCATTACTCACGAATGAGGTTTCACACCTTTTAACAAAATTCACATTAATACAATTAAGTCAAGTCTCTTATCTTTTAAGATCAAGTCTCTTAACTTCTAAAATCAGTAAACCATTCTTTTTACTTCTCTTAAGTCGTTATACCTAATTTCCCATAAAGCTAGTATAACTCTTAAGCTTTTAAAACCAAGCATTACTCTTCTTTCAAAAAGGTTTCTTAACTCTTTTGAATTACTTCAAGATTCTTATTATTCAGGCTTAAGTCAAAAGACATTGCCGTAAAACTACGTTCAGTTACACACGTACGTCTACCGTACTATATATATATTCCTTTAAAATATCATGCTCAAGAGGATAGGAAGAATCATATACCTCGCGACGATTATCGACTATTAGCAAAACGCTCCATAGCTATAACCCGGCTAGCCTTGTCCACCATTCAAGTAGTACATGCTACTCGCAGAACATTCAACCTATAAAGGTTATACAAGTCTATCAATGCCTAGACTACTCTGTAGATTATTCTTCTGATGCGATTTCAGTTCAAGTCTTTTCTGTAATATCCTTCTATTAAAGTTCAAATCTCTTCTATGAATCTTATATTCATTTCTATATAACTACAGTATGTAATTTCCAATTACAATAGAAGGATAGGATTATTTACCTCGGTAAGCCCAAAATTATCCAAGTTTAATGTCGATCCTGAGCAACGTTTAGCTCCTACTCCGGGTGCTCCAACCCGCTCCAAACAACCCTTAGAAGTTCTACGCAACTTCTACTTAACACTTCAACCGACTATGAAGATTTTCCTTGTGGTTTCAGATAGTGATCAAGGGAAGTATAATAGTATTTCTGGGCTTTTAGTATCAGTGTAACCTTGGAATACTACAAGGTATTTGGGCCAAGGTATTTTGGAATAGTAACAATACTTGGAGAGTATTTTCTACCAAGAGAGGGGGTATTTATACGAGACAACTCAAGAGAGGGGGGGTACTCTCGCCAAGGCCACTGGGAGGAGAGGTGTACCCCTGCCAAGAGCCTCACGAAAGGGGAGGGGAGGCTAGGACGAGAACTCAACACAAAGTGGGAGAGGGCTTTCAAGACTTAGAAGTTTTTGGATGAAGAAGTCTTCACAAATGGGGGGTATTTATAGGGAGTTCAATGGCCAAGATCTAGCCAAGTGGGGGGCAAGTGGAGGGCCAAGATTTGCCCACGTTCCCCCTAGCCCTACTCCACAAATCCCTCACAAACATTGTGTTACACCCCGTATTTACAGGACATGTTTTAAGAACGTACGTAAGAGCTCACAAGTGTTAAGATTTGGGACTTGTAAAAATTTATCGGAATTATGGAATTGTCGGAAAAAACGTATTATTGTGACGAATGGAAGGGCGACACGTGTCACCCCCCCCCCCCCTTATGTTGTCTTGGACGAATTTAAGCATGGACACAATGGTCATTTGACCCTTGTTAGGAAGACAAGTCTTGCTAGTAGTCAAGCTTGAGAAAGTTGACTTGGTCAAGGACCCACAAGGCTTGATATTTAATGAGACCTCATCCTAGCCACCCATTTGGTTACATCTTGACCCTCCATGTCCCTTTATAATACTACTAGTAGTGAGACAAGTCCACACTTAGCCAAAATTTCAAGAAAAATTGGATGAGCAAGCCTAGAAGCTCTCGGGTTTGGGTCCAAGAAGAAATAAAATTTTTTGTTTGTTGTCCATTAAGCTCCACACTTTAAACCAAGGTTACTTAGTGTATTGTGAGTGTATCTCAATAGAAAAATCTCGGAAAAAGATAGTTTTCGTATTAGTCGCAAAGTGAAAACCTAGTTGCTTTCTAGGTTTTGGATTGGGAGTTTGAAGGAAAGTTGTTGGTATGGTTCTATGGGTCTCAAGTAGCGGATTGAAGTGTCTCGAAGAGTCTCTAAGTTGCTAAGGAGCGACTTCGGATTTGGAGTTGGTTTGAGATTCGTTGAGGTATAATCTTGTCTCTTAATAGTGATTACAAGATTATATATATTGTTGTTGTTAGCTTTACATGTTGCTAGCATGAAGTTGATATGTTGAAGTTTATAAGTATTATGGATTACTTGTAGCCTTAAATCCGAAATGTAATGTAAGCCATGTGAAGTTGGATTACAAATTGGTCGTTATTAGAATCGTCGCATGTTAATTACTTGGAGATTATGGTAGTTGTAATCGAGTGCGACTTGATATCATGTTAGGCTAATAACTCGGATTGAAATGGAAATTGGATAAGAATTGATGTTGTAGCACTTCAAGTTAGCCGAATTGGCCTAGTAAGTTGTAGTAATTTGATATCGTTTGTGGGGCGGAATTTTACACGTCTAGTAGGTGTGTAATCCCCTATTGTTGATTTCATTGATTGGGACTTAAATGTGGCGTGTTTGGTTATTGTATTCGGCCTTGAAAAAGGTGGCAAAGTAAGTAGAAACAAAGGAAGTGCTGTCCGATTTTCCGTAGAATTTAGTGACTTAGCACTTAAGAATATTCTACGTTTGAAGTAAGAGGTTAATGGACGTATTGTGGCCATTATAGGTTGAAGTACTAAGTATAGCGTATCCTACTTGAAGAATGGAATAACTCAAGGTTGAAGTACTTTGGAGCATTTTGCTACTTGTCGACAATCGTCGTGAGGTATGTGAACCTCTTCCTTCCTTTGGCATGATTCTATGTGTGGAATATACATGTGGTATCATTTCATGTTTCCTTCTACTCTTAGAAGTTAAGAGGTAGTTGTGTGATTTACTCTATATAGAACTTTTCCTATCTTTTGAGCATGACTAGTTGCACGTATGTAGTACGGTAGACGTACAACACCTTGATATCCTTTACTAGTTTTATGAATAGCCAAGTCGGGTGAGTTAGGAGATTTACTCACTCCTTTGAAAGAATAAAGGATGTCTTAAGTTTTATTAAGTTAAGGGACTTGAAGATTTTTAAAGTATGTGATACTTGTTCCGTTTTAAACGTATAAGTCCCTTGGATAGGAAATGGTATTTGGCTAAGGCATAAAGTGAATATAACGACTTTATGGGGAGTTGGTTATAATTGCTTTATGGAAAGATTAATGACTTGATTTTAGTGAAAAGGCAACTTGATTTTAAGGCATCAATTGCCTAAGGTTTTATAATAAAAGGAGTCACTTGAGTTCTAAGGGTTAAGAGACTAACTGTATTTTTGAAAGTTAAGAGAATTGATTTGAAAGTATATAATACTTGGTTTCAAAAAGTAGAAGTCTCTTGGTTATAAAAAGAATGAATTAGTTTAAGGCATAAAGTTAGTATAACGGCTTTATGAGAAGTTGGTTATAATAACTTTATGGGAGGTTAAGAGAATGGTTTTCTTCAGTAATGTAAACAAGAAATGATTTGAAATAAAGAAGAGCAATTGTTTTAAAGGTACCAATTGCTTAAGGTTTTTAATAAAGAAGTCACTTGATTTAGATGCCGGTAATTGTATTTCTAAAAAGGTATTGTGACTTGTCTTGAAAGGTAGAGATGACTTGATACTACGGTTGTTAGTATCTGGGAAGTTTTATTTGAAAAAAAAGTCTTTCTAAATGAGTAGAGGTGCGTAGTACGTTGGGTTAAATTACCGGGTTTTATATGACATTATCGACCCAGGAATGGGCCGGGCAGTATACCTTTACGGGCAGACTATATGACATTATCGACCCAGGAATGGGCCGGGCGATACCTTACGCGCACTATATGACATTATCGACCGAGAATGGGCCGGGCGAGATACCTTACGCGCACTATATGACATTATCGACCGAGAATGGGCCGCAAGATACCTACGGGTAGACTATATGCCATTATCGACCCAGGAATGGGCCGGGCAGTATACCTTTACGGGAAGACTATATGACATTATCGACCCAGGAATGGGCCGGGCGATACCTTTACGCGCACTATATGACATTATCGACCCAGAATGGGCCGGGCGATACCTACGCGCACTATATGACATTATCGACCCAGAATGGGCCGCAAGATACCTTACGCGCACTATATGACATTATCGACCCGTGAACGGGCCGGCAAGATACCTTTACGGAAGACTATATGACATTATCGCCCCGAGACGGGCGGCAAGATACCTTTAAGGCGCACTATGTGACCTTATCGCCCCGGGCCATTGGGTCGTAGTATAAGCGCCCCTCCGTAAAGCGGTCGGATTAGGTTATGAAAGATCGAGAAGTTATATGGTAATGAACTTGATGTTTTTCCTAAATATGCGTAAGAAAGTGGCTATAACGTTTAGTGAAAAATGGGAAAAGATAATAAGGTACAATTAAGTTCACGAGATGGTAATGACATGGTAGGTTCGTATTTACTTTTTACACTTACCTCACATGCTTTTATACGTATATGTTTTAATTGTTGTACCTTATTTCGTTTCTATATTCGCACTGTTGTATCGACCCTTCGAAGGCTGCGTTAAATGCCCGCAGTTTTAGGTACCAGTTGGCGATCCTTGCTCTTAGGATCTCGGTTGATTTTAGAAAGCTCCATTTGCTCCGAGGCTTATCTCTTGGCAGTTTCCGAGGTAGTAGATTCATGTTTATTCGTGGGGTATGGCGGGCCTGTCCCGCCACGCTTGTTATGTTAAAACTCTGAGGTGCAGTAGTCGCATATGTGGGTCGGTTGTAAGGAAAGCGAGGCAACCGCTTGGTTGTTTATATATATGTCGGGAAGGTAGCCTATCGGCTAACCTCGTTATTTTATTTTTGTTGTTTATTTTATAAGTTTCATGTATGTTCCGTGATTATCTCTCGATGTGTACTGTAGTGGTGCCTGTGTAGGCACTATCGCGGGGTCGGGTCGTGACAAAAGTGGTATCAGAGCTGTTAGTCCTCGGAAAGTGTCTACAGATCGTGTCTAGTAGAGTCTTGATTATCGGTGTGTGCACCACATCTATAATCAGGAGGCTGCAGAACATTTAGGATTGGTTTCTATTCTTCTCACTCGAGATCGTGCGATAGAGCCGCGGTTGTTAGTGGTCGCTCTCCCAACGAGTTATGTTGTTTGCACTACGAGAAGGCAATGATGACCCGGGGAAGGACTACGTGGATCAGTGTATCCGTGTTGGTAATGATTATAGTATAGTTGGTATTGTGACATACATCTATACGAGTTATGTATGAGGGTCATTCATGGGTTGCCTAGAATGGTTTTAGTTTTACCAAGAGTGGTAAAGACTAACTAGATACCGGGAAGGTATGGAATAGTTAGTGAATTTTCGCCAAGGTCTTGTGTTTTATTTTGAGATAATTGGGAAAGGATTTAGTTCGACAGGGTAGTGAACCCCAGAAGCCATGTTAAGGAACTTAACGGAGTGTCATGTTGATAGATTGCCGCGTGGTAGGCTTAAGAGAATTGTACGGATGAGGTCCGATAGAGTAAGTAATGGTGGTTGTGATCAAGACGACACGATTATGGTATTATGAGAAGTTGTTTTTGTACCGCATCTGGGATCGTAAGGTAGGCTTGGAGCATGGAAATTGCGAGCCTAAGAATATTGATAATCGCCGACCTTAGATATATAAGGCTCTCTCGGGCCATAAGATTTTAAGTCAGACCAAGGATAAGAGTTAAGTGCGACGGCGGGTCGGGGTGAGGACCTGTTACGGGTCTCCCCATGGCCTGGAATGGAGTGGGATCAGTTGGTAGTAGTTCCGCTACGTGACAGGGTCACGAGGGTGCAAGGCCCAAGTCTAGTTAATTATTTTATGGGTTCGTGGACGCGTTCCACCGGAACCAGGTCGTGAAAGCCGGAAATGGCCGTATATTGTTTTATAGAGTGACTCCAAAGATTAGAGGCCAGAATCGGTATGGAATTTATGTATGTATGCTAGAAAGAGTTGGAAGCACAAAAAGATAACCTCTTTTGGGCTTATGATGAACGGATATGCGTGTGCGAGGTATTAGGGCCATGTGTGGCATTATTAGTATGTCGGGGTTGTGAAAGGAAACTATGTCGCTAATTATAAAGATTGACTCCGAAAGAACATTCGGGGACGAATGTTTCTAAGGGGGGAAGAATGTTTCTAAGGGGGGAAGAATGTTACACCCCGTATTTACAGGACATGTTTTAAGAACGTACGTAAGAGCTCACAAGTGTTAAGATTTGGGACTTGTAAAAATTTATCGGAATTATGGAATTGTCGGAAAAAATGTATTATTGTGACGAATGGGAGGGCGACACGTGTCACCCCCCCTTATGTTGTCTTGGACGAATTTAAGCATGGACACAATGGTCATTTGACCCTTGTTAGGAAGACAAGTCTTGCTAGTAGTCAAGCTTGAGAAAGTTGACTTGGTCAAGGACCCACAAGGCTTGATATTTAATGAGACCTCATCCTAGCCACCCATTTGGTTACATCTTGACCCTCCATGTCCCTTTATAATACTACTAGTAGTGAGACAAGTCCACACTTAGCCAAAATTTCAAGAAAAATTGGATGAGCAAGCCTAGAAGATCTCGGGTTTGGGTCCAAGAAGAAATAAATTTTTTTGTTTGTTGTTCATTAAGCTCCACACTTTAAACCAAGGTTCCTTAGTGTATTGTGAGTGTATCTCAATAGAAAAATCTCGGAAAAAGATAGTTTTCGTATTAGTCGCAAAGTGAAAACCTAGTTGCTTTCTAGGTTTTGGATTGGAAGTTTGAAGGAAAGTTGTTGGTATGGTTCTATGGGTCTCAAGTAGCGGATTGAAGTGTCTCGAAGAGTCTCTAAGTTGCTAAGGAGCGACTTCGGATTTGGAGTTGGTTTGAGATTCGTTGAGGTATAATCTTGTCTCTTAATAGTGATTACAAGATTATATATATATTGTTGTTGTTAGCTTTACATGTTGCTAGCATGAAGTTGATATGTTGAAGTTTATAAGTATTATGGATTGCTTGTAGCCTTAAATCCGAAATGTAATGTAAGCCATGTGAAGTTGGATTACAAATTGGTCGTTATTAGAATCGTCGCATGTTAATTACTTGGAGATTATGGTAGTTGTAATCGAGTGCGACTTGATATCATGTTAGGCTAATAACTCGGATTGAAATGGAAATTGGATAAGAATTGATGTTGTAGCACTTCAAGTTAGCCGAATTGGCCTAGTAAGTTGTAGTAATTTGATATCGTTTGTGGGGCGGAATTTTACACGTCTAGTAGGCGTGTAATCCCCTATTGTTGATTTCATTGATTGGGCCTTAAATGTGGAGTGTTTGGTTATTGTATTCGGCCTTGAAAAATGTGGCAAAGTAAGTAGAAACAAAGGAAGTGCTGTCCGATTTTCCGTAGAATTTAGTGACTTAGCACTTAAGAATATTCTACGTTTGAAGTAAGAGGTTAATGGACGTATTGTGGCCATTATAGGTTGAAGTACTAAGTATAGCGTATCCTACTTGAAGAATGGAATAACTCAAGGTTGAAGTACTTTGGAGCATTTTTCTACTTGTCGACAATCGTCGCGAGGTATGTGAACCTCTTCCTTCCTTTGGCATGATTCTATGTGTGGAATATACCTGTGGTATCATTTCATGTCTCCTTCTACTCTTAGAAGTTAAGAGGTAGTTGTGTGATTTACTCTATATAGAACTTTTCCTATCTTTTGAGCATGACTAGTTGCACGTATGTAGTACGGTAGACGTACAACACCTTGATATCCTTTACTAGTTTTATGAATAGCCAAGTCGGGTGAGTTAGGAGATTTACTCACTCCTTTGAAAGAATAAAGGATGTCTTAAGTTTTATTAAGTTAAGGGACTTGAAGATTTTTAAAGTATGTGATACTTGTTCCGTTTTAAACGTATAAGTCCCTTGGATAGGAAATGGTATTTGGCTAAGGCATAAAGTGAATATAACGACTTTATGGGGATTGGTTATAATTGCTTTATGGAAAGATTAATGACTTGATTTTAGTGAAAAGGCAACTTGATTTTAAGGCATCAATTGCCTAAGGTTTTATAATAAAAGGAGTCACTTGAGTTCTAAGGGTTAAGAGACTAACTGTATTTTTGAAAGTTAAGAGAATTGATTTGAAAGTATATAATACTTGGTTTCAAAAAGTAGAAGTCTCTTGGTTATAAAAAGAATGAATTAGTTTAAGGCATAAAGTTAGTATAACGGCTTTATGGGAAGTTGGTTATAATAACTTTATGGGAGGTTAAGAGAATGGTTTTCTTCAGTAATGTAAACAAGAAATGATTTGAAATAAAGAAGGGCAATTGTTTTAAAGGTACCAATTGCTTAAGGTTTTTAATAAAGAAGTCACTTGATTTAGAAGCCGGTAATTGTATTTCTAAAAAGGTATTGTGACTTGTCCTGAAAGGTAGAGATGACTTGATACTACGGTTGTTAGTATCTGGGAAGTTTTATTTGAAAAAAAAGTCTTTCTAAAGGAGTAGAGATGCGTAGTACGTTGGGTTAAATTCCCGGGTTTTATATGACATTATCGACCCAGAACGGGCCGCAAGATACCTTACGCGCACTATATGACATTATCGACCCAGGAATGGGCCGGGCGATACCTTTACGCGCACTATATGACATTATCGACCCGAAACGGGCGGGCAAGATACCTTTACGCGCACTATATGCCATTATCGACCCGTGAATGGGTCGGGCGATACCTTACGAAGACTATATGACATTATCGACCCGGAATGGGCCGCAAGATATCTTTACGCGCACTATATGACATTATCGACCCAGAATGGGCCGGGCGATACCTTTACGCGCACTATATGACATTATCGACCAGAATGGGCCGCAAGATACCTTTACGCGCACTATATGACATTATCGACCCGTGAATGGGCCGGGCAAGATACCTTTACGCGCACTATATGACATTATCGCCCCGCAGATGGGCCGGGCAATATACCTTGTGGCGACTATGTGATTTTATCGCCCCGGGCCAGGGTAGTATAGCGTCCCTCCGTAAAGGGGTCGGATTAGGTTATGAAAGATCAGTAAGTTATATGGTAATGAACTTGATGTTTTTCCTAAATATGTACGTCAGAAAGTGGCTATAATGTTTAGTGAAAAATGGGAAAAGATAATAAGGTACAATTAAGTTCACGAGATGGTAATGACATGGTAGGTTCAGGTATTTACTTTTTTTACACTTACCTCGCTATGCTTTTATACGATATGTTTTAATTGTTGTACCTTATTTGCTCCATATTCGCACTGTTGTAATCGACCCTTCGGGGCTGCGTTCATGCCCGCAGGTTTTAGGTACCCAGGTTGGCGATCCTTGCTCTTAGGATCTCGGTTCAGTTTTAGAGAGAAAGCTCCATTTGCTCCGGAGGCTTATCTCTTGGTACGGTTTCCCCTGAGGTAGTAGATTCATGTTTATTCGTGGTATGGCGGGCCCCGTCCCGCCACGCTTGTTATGTTAAAACTCTTGAGGTCCGTTGTCGCATATTGTGGGTCTTGTAAAGGAAAGGAGGCAAATCGCTGGTTGTTTATATATATGTCGGGAAGGTAGCCACATCGGCTAACTCGTTATTTTATTTCATTGTTTATTTTATAAGTTTCATGTATGTTCGTGATTATCTCTCGATGTGTACTGTAAGGGTGCCTGTGTAGGCACCGGGCCCGGTCGGGTCGTGACACATTGACCCACAATTTAGGCCTCAAAACAAGCCAAGAACGTGACCCAACCGGCCATCCACATCGCCCACTTGAGGGTGACAAGTGTCGCCCTCTCGTTGGTCCAAAATATTTCATCTCTCGGAAAAATCCGCAAAAATAATAAATGACATAGCCGGAATTTTCCCTACGCAAGCTTTGGAAGACGTTTCGTCGGAAAATGATTCTTTTCGGGGGTTGTGCACAAAATTTTCGGTCTTATGCCTAACTTAAGGCTCAAACTTTCGTACGTACGTCCTTACGTACATACTCTGGAAATACGGGGTATAACACCAACTCTTTGATTAGGAAGGTTGTCTCAATATTCATGTCACGCAAGACTGCGGTGACCCTGGAGGGTAAGCTATTCACATTGGAGTACATGTCTAAGTAGCCGAGGCCTTATACTCGTCAGTAGATCCATCTACTTTTGTACTCAATTTGAGTATCCACTTTTACAACCCATAGGTTCTTTTCCCGGAGGAAGATCAACCATCACACAAGTGTGGTTCTATCTAATGGAGTCTATTTATCTCTTTTAGCTTCTTTCCAAAGCAGCGCTTCTGGAGATGACAATTCTTTGTAATTATCCATGGTTCTTTCTTAACCATATAAGATAGAAGGCCCGGAACAAGTCCCTGTCCCCTCTTTTTGCTCTGTCTCGGTTCAATAACTAGAATCTCTGAGTTCTGTAGATCTGGAGCATTAAGCTCCGGATAGTCAGCAACTTTCGAGTCCTATAGATCTGGAACGTCTAGTTTCGAACAGTCAGACACTCACGGGTTCTTGTTAACCTTGAGCAATTATTTCTTTTTCCTTCTTAAGGAAAGTTATCTTCAAAGAATTCAGCCTTCTTTTACCCAAGATGCTATAAACACTACTGTTATTTGCAGATCCAGTGGATATACACTCTACAGTCTTAGGTCCAACTTGACTTGTTTTGTCTTAGGTACTTCAACCCTGGCCACACTACCCCATATCAAAACATTTGTAGATGAGATCCTTTTCATGCCTCACATAGAGGGTTATCATTATCCTTATGCGGAGTTCTCGTTAAGACTCACATTAGCGGTAAGGATCGCCTTGCCCACATACCTTGGGTGTACGACTTTGCGCTTAACTAACACCGTTAAACTAAGGTGAGTAAGGAGCAGTTATTTAATGAATGATGCTTCACATTCTCCCCTTCTATCCCTATGAATTCCTCAATCTGTAGGTTTTCAACTTCGCTCAAGTGCGCGACCACGCTGGAAGGCACCGCGCGCTGAATTCCAAGAGCCAACCGTTTCAGCTTCATCTTTGCTTTTCAACAAACAAAGGAATCAATATATTGTACCATCGTCGATGAAGATCATAATGTTCTTGTCTCCCCTCTCTATTTGTACAAGCGTCAAATTACCCACGTAGGCGTGACTATGTTATAGAGGAACGATGTTTCTTTTGCTATTATTTTGACGGAATGGAAAAGTGTCTTTGCCTCTTCGTCTACCTCACATTCATTTGAGGGTTTATGTCGACCGATGACAACAATCTCAACTTAATTAGTTTTGAATGACTTTCTATTTAACGTGTCTCAATCTATGAAGGCATAGATACACAGATCACAAATATATCATTCACTTGGCTACAGACTTACTGCACCACTCTTAGTTATTATAGACCTGTTGGACTAGACTCAATCCAGTTTGACCAACAACGTCCTTGAACCAAGTTTGGGACATGTATCACCTCTTGTTAGTGTGATCTCATTCTCTTAAGTCCTTTTGAGGATAACCTCTTCAACTTATTTCCTAGTTTAGAAGTGGTGTTGCCTCACATGAAAAACCTCTTGCCCATGGTTAGAGCGTAACCAGGTTGTACGAGATTTAGATATTCTGGCCCACTCCAGTTTCCTTGGCATACTGAGTGTCCAATTTATTTTCTGCCTTTCTTTTGGCCTTCAGATCATTTAAGATCTGGAAACGCTGGCCCACTCCAGTCGCCTGTATGCTTCGTATGACTGAGTGTACAATATTGTCCTGTCATGCGACGGATTTGGCCCACTCTAATCGCCTGTAGGCTTTGTATGATTGAGTGTCCACTATTATCCTGTCAAAAGACGGATCTTCTGTTGGAAACGGTGACAGGTTTGTCTCTAGTCCTCTAGTCCTTGTCCTTAGTCATCTTCCCTTGCTTAGGATTTTCCATAAATCCAGTTTATTACAGTTTAATTCCATTCTTTTTAGGCCATTGTTTATAACAGTCCAATCATGAACGAGAAGGTAAGTGAGATTAAACTTCTGATTTTAAAATGTAGAGAATATAAGTCTTTAAAACACTTCATATTCCTAGCCTTGCTTCATTCACTTTTATTCAGAAATTATCTTTTAATATCAATTTTGAAAAGGAATAAAAAGTTAACTCATACCTTTGGAATATGGCCCACATCAGTCTCTTTGTTGAACTGAGTGTCCATATCCTCCGTACCATTCCTCGGATCCATTGTCTGGGAACAGATGTAGACCTTCTGCTGTAAGATGGATCATCATCTTCATCCTTCTCCTCATGTCCCAGTTGACATCCTCAACCTCTCGTGGATGCTTGTTTCCACCACTCTCGGGAGCGGTGACAACAACTCTTCTTTGATCCTTAGTCTTTCCATCATGACTATCATCAGTATCTCCAAGTTCAGGATCAGCAACAGAGATATCCCCTTTGATGGAAACAAATCTGTAACTATCGTCAAAGAGAGATCCAAAACTAGAACCAGATTTGTTGACAGAGACAGTGTTTGAATTATTTATAGAACTATCAACAGAACTGATTTCAATAAGAAATCCACAGCCAGATCTGGAATCATATCTGCTGGCAAACATCTTTCTAGCACTAGTACATATAATGTCTTACGATTATGAGTTACAATAGATGTACGGGAGTAGTATACAACTACTACTAGTGCTTTGAAAGGAAAAACAATATGATTACAATATCAATTAACTTGAAGCCAACAAGTGTTGTGGCAACAATAAGCTTTTGAGGTCTTGATCTTCGTACTTGAGTCTTTCTTGGGATCTTGGATATTTGGATCTTCGTTCAACTGCAGCAAGCCCCTTGATCTTTATAACCTGAAACCAAAAGACACTAAATCTGGTAGCGTTACAAGGGCGCTGCTGAGTCGAGTGATATTTACTATGTCCTTAAGACATTATTGCCCCGTATATATCCTTTTACGATATGAGCAACTGTCTCCCAAGATAAAATAACAACTAAACAAATGAGCAAAAGAAACTAAAGTGTTTCTCAAGAAGAAACTTTGAGAGTGTGAGAGTATGCTAGAGAGGAAGAGTTTTCAGAAAATATGAAATGAGTGTGTGTTCAATTGAGCCTAAGGCCTCAATATATAGGTGTGTAAGATGACCTTTCAATTGCCTCACAAAGGCATTCAATTGCTATGTAATGGAAGGCCTTTAATCCCCAAATAATTCAGCAAAATAATGGTCCAAGTAATGGTCATTATTTGGTGGATTCAATGCCATTGAAACCCTCTTAACAACCAAACATTTTGGATTCCATCGGACCAGACACTGGATCGTTAGCGCCGCGGACCTACCCTTAGGGCGTCGCGGCCCTTGGGGTGGTGGTGTCGCGGCGCCCCGGCTCTATGGCGGCGTCGCGATCCTTTTCCGACTCATTTCGATCTTACACTTCGTACACTTCTTCCTTCATTTACCAACGTAGAACATGTGTCATTTAACCAACGACCGTCCATCATTTCATGTCTCAAACGTTTATTCACGTATCAATATCTCTTTCACTAATGAAATTTACGATACTTGACACTAAGTGTGCACGTGTGTGGAAACGACGTTTCCGACGTGCGGGATCACAATTGTTCGAGTCATAAATAATGAGATAATCTTAATTCCACATTAGTAAATTTCCTACACGGACTACATGGGCTGTCTTTTCCTCTTCTTTTTTTGGGCCTTGTCGGAAATAGTACCATTCATCGTGGATAATATGTAGTAGTGACGTTATTCTCAACTTTTCAAGTTGGTAAGTAGTTGCCTTAAATTTAAAGCATAGTTAGTCTTTGTGGTGAAATGGGCCAAGAATTGTAGTGCAAGGATGAAGACAGAATGGGGGGACCTTGTAATGAGCCATTTTATTATGGTTATTTTCATTTTCTTTTGGACGGCCTTAGGATTATTTGCAAAGTTAAAATAAAATCATCAAAAAATTTAAAATTACTTTAATAGACATTTCAGTTCAATAATTTTTTAAGTATTTTTAAACATGTGTCAGTTTTGTTTCAGGAAAGATTTAGAAATTAATGTCAAAATTCATACTGAAGCTAGATGCATTAGTCTTTACTTCAGCTGAGTATTAGTTTTGAGACGAACTAAGTAAAAGGAATAGTTTTAAATAGGCATGCATAGGCTAAGAGAGTTTGTCACCAATGGCAAACCTCGAAAGTGATATAATAATAGCGAATACTTTAAGATTCATTAGGAGTTTGCAAGGTAGAGACCAGCATATATACCTTGGTAGTATTTCCATTCCTTGTAACGACGACGTTCTCGAGGCTTTCATATACGACAGAAAGATGAAATCTATAGTGTTACACCTATTATTTGGATTCTTCCCCACAAAAATATATTAGCTACACACAAATACAACAGAATTAATTAAATTATGTTTTATTGATCAATTTCAGTTGTCTTATAAACATTTATGGAATAGTATTTTCACTGATAATTGTGACGTTCATGACAAAGAGAGTCTCTAAAGAAGGGGCACATTACACGTTAAGTGAATCCATATCGAAATGACGTATTTTCACTGATAATTGTGACGTTCATGACAAAGAGAGCCTCTAAAGAAGGGGCACATTACACGTTAAGTGAATCCATATCGAAAT
This sequence comes from Przewalskia tangutica, assembly GCA_029844215.1. NCBI lineage: Eukaryota > Viridiplantae > Streptophyta > Magnoliopsida > Solanales > Solanaceae > Przewalskia > Przewalskia tangutica. The sequence continues at coordinate 117,548,940 of CM056718.1, forward strand.
GACGTATTTTCACTGATAATTGTGACGTTCATGACAAAGAGAGCCTCTAAAGAAGGGGCACATTACACGTTAAGTGAATCCATATCGAAATGACGAAATGTGAGAAGAAAGTATTAACGTATATCATTAAATATACTATATATATTTTGTAATATTTAGTGTTGTATGATATATGATCGTTATTGTATTAGGATTCCACATTGTACACCCTATATATATTTATATTAATGAGAAAAACTCATCAAGAGAGATTAATACAATCTTACATGGTATCAGAATCAACTGTTGAGGTACCTTTTAAGTTAAAACTCAAGGATAAATCCGTGCGGACCTAGATCCAAAGTAAACAATATCATAACAGTTGAACTAGGATCACATATCAGAGCAGAACTCTTTCTCAGTATGGTGATGGGGAAATGATCATTTCATAATGTTTTACATCGTAAGGTAATGAAATTGAATTGGAAGGAACAGTTTACTTCCAATGATAATTTTCTACACGGGTGTTTTTGGGCCTGTGCCAACTGTGCTATAGCATAGGGCTCAAAGATTTTAGAAGCCTCCAAAAAAACCCCATATATACCGGCCCAACACCTAAAGCCTTTGAGATCATGTACGAGTATATATCTTTTTTGTTCTTTTACTTGTTCCACTTTTATAACAACATTATACTCCATTTTTATAACAACATCATACCCATATCACCATATGTACGAGAATAATATTTATTAAGTTACCAGTATATTTATTTATATTAAGAGTCTACTTTTATAAATTTAAACAGGGCCTTCAAAATGTTTGAGACGGTCCTGATTTTCTATAGTTAGTATGGAGAGTGGACGAATGGTAAAAGTTAACACAAAGCTTAAGAGTAGAAAAGCCAGCATAGGAGGCGAAGAAGATTACAAATATGGGACGAAATTTCCACTATATTGCTTGTTTCACTTTTCTTTTGTTATTTCACCGACGAAACGGAAAGAGAAAAGGCAAAGAGTCAGCAATATTTGGTCAATAGACTAAAAGAAACGTCCAACTATATTTAGAAACACTACAAGGTAGAGGTGAATCTAAAATCTAAATTAAAATCAATGAATTCAAAATAATGTACTCTTATTATATATAGTATATATTTCAACTTTTTCTTTGCATATGCACTACTTCTAGTTGAAAATAATGATTTTAATTGAATGAATTACCGAAATCGTCCTAGATCTGCCTCTGTGTCCCACGAAGGAATCTGATACATTTTTCTTTTTAATCCGTTCCAAAAAGAGTGATATATTTCCTTATTTTGCAACAAATAAATTTTAACCTTTACCTTTTACGCATAACGAGATGAACTATAACCATACAAATATATTTAATCTGTTTTAGACCATAAGATCCAAAAATCTTCTTTTATTTCTTAAACTTCGTGCCGAGTCAAACTATATCACATAAATTGAGACGAAGGGAGTAGTACTTATATTGTAGTAATGTACTTTATTCTTATAGAAGGGTACCCACAACATGAAGTGTAAGACCCAGAAGAAAAGTGGCTTGAGCTAACTATAGTTTAATAAGTATAACACAACATGAAGACTTTAGTGTAAGGAGAGAAAGGGCTCTCATCATGTAAGTAAGTCAAGCTTCAAAATGGTTGGTGATGATCATTATATGGACATCCTTGTTAACAAGTTGGTGGTTGCAGCTGCAAAATGGGATGACAGAAGCTGGTAGCTTGAAAAATACAAAAACATACAAATCGAAACAGATATTCATTAACCTACAAAACTGAATTGTCTAACAATTTGATGGCAGATATAGCAATGATTCATATTGACTACTCTAAACTAATTACATATAGTGACCTAAAAATTTGTCATCAGTGATAGAATTCATAAAAGTCTTTTATTTGTAACATGAATTCTTACAGAGCAATAACAAGATAATAGAATAATACTATTCTTGAAAGCTAAAAAGGCAAGTGAAAGAGAAGCAATTAGATCCTTTTATATAGGGTCTAATACATAAGAAATAAGAGTGATTTTTCAATGTGGGACATTTAACATTTTATGCCAAAATAATAAATGCTAACATCCCCTCTCAAACTCGCGATGGTGTAGACAGAAGCATCGAGAGTTTGCCAAGAAAGAAACGGTGACGCTTTAAGGTATGCGTCTTTGTGAAGAAATCTGCAAGTTGCATCGAAGATGAGACAAATGGCAAGGATAAAGTGCCCTGCTGAAGATGATATCGAATAATATGACAATCAATCTCAATATGCTTGGTACGTTCATGAAAGAACGTGTCATGCTCAATCTGAATAGAACTCTTATTATCACAGTACATCGGTGTTGGTGAGGAAAGAGAGACACACATATCAACCAATAACCGACGTAACCATACAATCTCACACGTAGTAGGCTTACAAGACGATACTTTCAATCAAGAGCGAGAAACAACATCTTGTTTCTTACTTTTCCATGAGATGAGTGAATCTCCTAAAAATACACAATAATCAATAGTTGATTTTCGATCAGTTAGGTCATCAGCCCAATTTGCATTAGAAAATGCACGAAGATCCAAGGATGAGGTCGATGGAAACAAGAGACTCTGATAAATCATTCCTCGAAGATAGCGAAGAATACGCATAACTGAAACCCAATGTACAGATGTAGGAGAGCAAACAAACTAACTGACAATGTGAACATCATATGCAATGTCATGACGAGTAATGGTGAGGTACACCAGACTCCCCACAACTGAATGATATAAAGTGGTATCAGGAAGAGGATCCCGTCAATAGGTGTATATCGAATATTAACCTCAAGATGAGAGTCAACTACACAAGTATATGTGAGACGGGCCCGCTCAAGAATATCTACAGTGTACTTAGACTGAGAGAGAAGATATCCCTTCTCAGAATAAGCTACCTCAATGCCTAAAAAGTAATGTAGATAACCTAAATCTTTCATCTCAAAACGGCGAGACAAAGTAGATTTTAGGTTTGCAATCCATCAATATCATCACCTGTAATGATCATGTCATCAACATACAACAAAAACAAAATGCGACCTACAGGGGATGATTTAACAAATAACGCTGAATCATGAAAGCTGAAAATAAACCCAAGAGATGATACTACAGTGGAGAACTTGTCGAACCAAGCTCTTGGAGCTTGTTTGAGACCATACAAAGCTTTCTTAAGTATGCACACCTATCCTGGACTATGTGAAATACCAGGTGGAGGGACCATGTAGACTTCTTCTTAAAGATCCCCATTCAAAAAAACATTTTTAACATCCATTTGTGAAATATGCTAATGACGAACAGAGGCCACTGCAATAAGAACCCGGACATATGTCATCTTTGCAACAGGTGCAAAAGTCTCTTCATAATCCATACCATATTCTTGAGCAAAACCCTTTGCAACCAAACGAGCTTTATATCGCTCAATAAAACCATCAGACTTGGTCTTAATCTTGTACACCCATCGAGAACCAATAGTTTTCTTATCAGTCAGTAGAGAAATCAAATCTCAAGTACCGATTTTATTCAAAGCAGCCAGTTCCTCATTCATAACCTTTTGCCAAAGAGGATCATGAGCTGCCTCAGAGTAGGAGGTAGGCTCATAGAGAGAATTAATAGAAACTGGAAGGAAGCGAATGATGGAGCATAGAAAGAATAATCAAAATCGGATACCTGAGTAGATCACATAGTGCGTTTAGGATAACGAGGTGGATCTGGATCTGCAACCACAAGAGGTTCTGAAATAGGCGTAGGAGGGGGTTGAGTATCAATGTCATGGGACCTGCCAGAAGACTGAGAAGGAACAAATGATATAGATGTAGAATCAGATGGGCAATCAGAATCAAAGGGATCAATATCAATAAGGTCAGATTTTGTTATGTCATGTGAGGTAGGTGGGATAGAAAAGAAAGGAACATGCTCAATAAAAGAAACATTACGAGACACATACAATTTTTCAGAGACTGGATCATGATAACGATAACCTTTCTACCCAACCCTATATCTAAAAAAAACACAAATGGCGACACGAGAAGATAACTTAGTACGCTCTGCATGTGGACGTAGAACAAAACATGCAGAACCAAAAACTCTCAAATGACAATATAGTGGGGTGTGACCAAATAATCTAGTATACAGATAAATCTCAGAATTATGAGAGGTAGGGATCCTATTAATAAGATAAACAGATGTAAGGACAGCTTCTCCCCAAAATTCACTAGGTACACTAGCGGACAAAAGCATAGATCTTGTGTATCAATACAATAAGACTGATGTATTATACCATCAACTTTGAAAATACCAGAAAGATCCCCACTAGTATATTCACATCCTAAATCAGCCCAAAAACATTTAATAATGGCAGAATGTTGAGTTTTCACATAGGCTTGAAACTCAACATAAGTATGAACAAAATCAGAACGTTTTTTCAACAAATAAACCCAATAATAATGAGTATAATCATCAATAAAGAAAACATAATATTTGGAGCCTCCCTTAGTAGGGATATGTGCTGGCCCCCAAATATCTGAATGAACTAGATCAAACGGTGCAGAAGAAATAGAAGTACTAAGATTAAAAGACAAAGCAGAAAATTTTCCAAGTTTACATCCACTACAATCAGAAATATCATCGGATAGTAAATCACCAAGAACACTAGTACTACACATGAAACGCAGATGATATCCTGATACATAACCAAGTCTATAGTGCCACAAATAAAACTTTGAAGAGGAAGGTGTTAAATGAAAAGAAGACAAATTAACAGGCATAACTGCTGCATAAGTAGGAAGATGCAGCTCATCCAAAACATAGAGACATATCCCCTTGCTACGCATTGTCTCAATCACTCTCTTGGATTTTAGATCCTGCACATAACAAGAATTAGGAAAAAGTCCAATAAAACATCCAGAGTCACATATTTGACCAGCAGAAGCAAGATTCATATGTAATTTTGAAATACAATAAACATCAGGTAATGATATAGTAGATGTATGAATGGTGACAATGTCTGTCAATGACATAAGTATGCCATCAGCAGTCACAACAGAAGTGGAAGAGGGTTCAGAAGACATAGATACAAAGACAGAAGAATGAAGAAACATATGATTTCCAGCTCCAGAGTCCAAGATCCAAGAAGACGAAATGATACCTGAACCAATAGATGGTGATGAGCCGGAAGGAGTAGAAAGTGCATAAGACTGAGAATTCTTTTGAAACTGTTGGAAGACGAGAAACTTCTGAAATTGGTCAGCTACAGAATCAGTACTGTGAATCACAGAGGCTCTTGAAGCTGGGTGATCAAGAGAGGTCACAAAGGCAGCCTGGGTCGGTGGATACGAGTTCTAGAATTGACCCCCAGAATATGGCTTCTGTTGAGAAGACTTTTTTCGTGTCCCAAATATGGAGGCTTAGAATCTAACATCTCTCGCAGCTTAGGTCATTGATTCTTTCAGTGTCCTGGTTTCTTACAATAATTACAATTACTCATGATAGATGTTCTATGCTGGTGTGTAGGGGCTACAAGGACCGGTGGAGATGAAGGAGCTGTCAATATGGAAGTAGAATCCTTATGTACCCCTTTTAGAGTCTTCAAACATGTTTCTTCTGCCATAAGTTCATTTACCACATCTTCAACAGATGGTAAGGATTTGCGGTGCAACAAGCCTGAACGACAATTCTCAAATTCTGACCGAAGACCCATCAATAGATGAACAAGACGATCTTCATCTCTGCATTTAATATAAGCATCACATGCTTGCAATTCAGTAGTTCCGTCATAGCTAACTGATCCCACAAAGTGGTTATTGCACAGAAATAATCTTGAATGCTCAAATCATTTTGTACTAGTGCACGAATTTCAGATTGTAACTGATATTTAACAGCAAAATTATTCTGCACAAACAATTTTGACAGATAGTCCCAAATCTCTTTAGCAGTTTTGAACTTAGAATTGAACATCAATTCTTTGTTCAACAAAGTTATTAATCCAAGTAATAATCTTTGAATTATTGGTCTCCCAAGTCCTAAATAAGCCAAGATCAAAACGAGCACGAGCAGCCAAAACGAGCACGAGCTTCCAAAACAAGCCAAAATAAATTTAACTAATATCAGGGGCATGCTGCATGCGAACCCCCAACTAACTCACCGCGAAGTTGGATTCGTAATCGAGCTAAAAATATTAACTTGCGCTCTTGACTCTGATACCATGATCTTTTATTCATAACATGAATTCTTACAAAGCAATAACAAGATAATAGAATAATACTATTCTTAAAAGCTAAAAGTGCAAATGAAAGAGAAGCAATTAGATCCTTTTGTATATGATCTAATACATAAGGGTAATTTTTTAATGTGAGACATTTAACATTTTATGCCAAAATAACAAATGCTAACAATCAGATCACACAAAAGGTTCTTTCCATGGAAAGGGCACAAGGCATGCTAATTTCGTAGAATAAGTGTGGACAAAATAGTTTTACTTCCGTTAATAACAATTTTCCCAACATGTCTTTATGGAAATTGAATAACGTACATAACGATAGAAGCAACATAAACGTACTCATGGTTTGGAGCCCCAAAATGTAGAACTTGTTGGTATATAGAGGTTATTTTAATGCAAATCTGCATTAATTGAATCAGTAAATTTTGATATCATATGATTAATTCAATATATTGAGAGTATTTTATTCTAATGTGGTTACTAGGGCAGAATCCATACTTTTTAAATAGCTAAAAGTAAGAAACATTGATCGGAATTAAGGAATATAATCATGAAGATCCGTATCCGCACTATTGAGCCAAATAATTTTTGCTTATGAGAAAACTAAGTAGGTCAATTCCTATGCATGTAGTTTTAGTCTTGTTGATTAAACTTCATTACATTAATTCTCTCTACTCATCAAACAATATTCTTCTCATGATTGCTGGCAACTTCCCCACCCAACAGCCCTAGGGAAGCTAAGAGGAAAGACCCAAATTAATGAGCCACTAACTTTTGCTCCTCTGTATCAAATTATTTATGCTATTTTGATTTACACGTCTCTTAAATAGTATATTTTTGTCTCTCATATCATTTAACTTGATATAGAGTTTGAAAGAAAGATTTTTGAAATATATAGTCCAAAACAAATTTTATATAAATGTATGACTATAAATCATCTCATAAATTTAGAAATGTAATATTCATTTGGAATATACCAAAAACAAAATGGTGTCACATAAATTGAGACATGGGGAGTAATTAGGAGGAGTATTTGACCTACTTTACCCTTATTTATGTCATGTTATAATATATCTCTTAAATATTTAATCAATTTATGTGTCCTCTTCATTAATGACAAAGAATAAAATGGAGAAAAAATAATTAATTATATTTTGAATTTGTAAAATGACAAATAATTTGAGATAACTATTTTTAGTAACCACTACGAATACAAAAACCTCTACAAACTCAATAATTATTAGAAGACTTCCTTAGAATAATCCATGTAACCCAATCTTGATCCATTTAAATAAATTGAAATTAGTTACAAATCCACCACTTTGCTTAAACAATGCACATTCTTCTTTGTTTCTTTGCTGCTAATCATTTCATCATGTTAGATTTTGACTAAAAAGATTCCAACTAAGCGTGGGGTGCTTAAGTTAATTTAAAAATGATAAACTAATTTGCATGCTCGTCACGTAGTGCTTTAATTTTATCATTTACTCTACCTTCTCTTTCTCTGTTAATTGTTTTTCGTTTATTTCGAATGTTTAAGCACACGGTTGAATATAATCAAATTATTATTCTTCTGATAGATTATTAAAGTGTGAAGGGTTGTAGCTAGCGTTGCAATAAAACACATAAAATGATCAATCGGTGGTGAATTATAGAATATTAATTATGATAATTTAGAATATTTGATACACTAATTATTTTTTAAAGAAGGGAGATGATGATGATGGACTATGATGGTAATGAAGAGTTGAGAAGACCACTTGAAGGATTCGTTTCATAAAAAGAAAATTAGTTCAATCTTACTGTTTTCGAAAGTAGTACTACTAGCTAGAGTATAATTTCTCATTGGCTTCTTTATGATCCAAATTTATATTTGCAAATTAATACGCTTAATTAAGCGTATATCAAACTCACCTATGAAGTTCATGGGATTTTATTTACAAATTAATTAATCACAATCGCATCCTTTCTGACAGAAAAAAAGGTGTAGACTAAGGGTAGGTTTGTTCAAAATATTTTTTAATTTTTTCATGTTCGGTTGGTCAAAAATCTGTCATTTAAAGGATCTTCAAATCTTGAAGAACACAAAGTGTGTTTAGTCATTTCGAGTTTATTTGAGCTATTTTTTATTGAGTTTTATTCTCCTAGTCAAGGGCGATTTAGATCCAAAATTTGAGGGAGAGAAAAGTTGATTTGTGCATAGAATTGATTTTGGGTGTTTTTGGTGTTCATAAAGATCTTCATAATGAAGAAGAAGGCAAAAGAGAGTGTTTGAGCCAAAAGTCTTCAAGTCAGCAGTCTGACGTACCCCTGCAAGCGCGTGGGGGACCAGTTTCAGAGAGGTGACCCGACTTTAGGAGGGTATGTCTAAATTTAAGTTCAGCAAGTCTACTTTTCAAATCAACAAATCGTTCGTCAATCGGAGCTCTGTAAAAGAAGTTATGTACGTTTTAAAAAAAACGCTGAAAGGATCGGAGCTCCCAATTTTCTAAGTGTTGACCCAAAAACTTTTCAAATTTTTTCTAAGTGTTTGCCAGAGGTTTGTTCCTTTCTTATCTCTTTGATTCTCTAAGTTAATTAGCAATTAGTAATTGATCCTTACTTGATTGTTAACTAATTCTTGAGTCTCATTTCTTTCATGCTAATTATTTTTTAAGCTTTTCTCGTTTAAACTTTGTTGAATTTTTTTGGCTCCTTACGTTTGATTTTGAGTCGTCCTTCTTTCTAATCAACAAGAATCTATTCTTCCACAAGACTTAACAACTGTGTGAGATTGATCGAATTAGAGATTCGTCTCCAACTTAGGAAGAAGCACTAGAACGAGGTGACACTTGAGAGCTAAACACGAGTGACGTGAGGAATTTTTGCTACTAACGTATTTGCTAGTTTTGCAGGTACAATGCTTAAGTTGGAATATTTGACATGGCCAATCTTGTGTCCGAAATCTAATGAAGAAGATTACTCGAATGGAAACACAGGTTGGATGAGATCTTTGAATGTCACAACTATTTGAACAAGAAGAGAGTGGAGCTAGCCTCTAGCACCCTTAAAGGGATTCTTATAAAGCATTGGGATCATCAGAAAGTAAAGAAAAACCCAATTGATACTTTGTCAATACCTATGGAAAGAAAAACAACACCAAGCACATTCCAAAAGAGCCGGGAGAAAACAAAGTTGCCTCTTATAAGACCAAATGGAAGATTAACATGATCATCCTAACCCTTCTAAGGGCATTTTGAGAGATCATTCCCTTTCTAAATGTAACATTCCGTAATTTTGAACGTAAGAAGTGTGACAACAGATGTCGAAAATAACTTTGGTACGTGCACGAGGAGGTTATGGACTAATGTCATATCAAGAAATTATGATATTGAGTATATGAAAGATTTATAAGTCATGCAGGTTTAAGTAAATTGGGATCGAGAATTAATTATGTGTGTAATTGATTAATTGTGGAATTGATTAATTATTAATGGATGGGACAATATTTACTGAGAGTGGGACGTGTAATTCCTAGGTAGACTACCTAATGACTAAGCTAAGTGACTAAATAGGTGTCATCCTAATACTAAGGCTTGGAAGGCAATTATTAAGTAGACCACTTGATAAAACTTTATGGAGGGAGTAGGAATTAGTTTTCTTGAAGGAGGACCTTTAGCTTTTAGTCTGCTATAAGCTTCTTCGGTCACTTAGCTATGTCTTTTCTCCGCTGGTTATTGATAGTGCTCCTTTATGAAAATTATGAATTTTCATCTCGGAAGTTTCACCTTTTTGTCCAAAAATTTGAAGGACTCGGAACCACAACCATGAGACTGAGCATTTAATTTTCCATCAACAAGTTGTTTGGTTGGAAGTCTCGGATCCACTAATATATATTTGAGATTTAAAATCAAAATTATCGGTTGTCGAGTCATTGGAATTCGTGAGAGTATTATTAGCAAAGAAAGCATTCGAGGTATGTTAAGACAAATTATTTCTTTCTTTTGGCATGTTTCATGTAACGAAACATAACTGTGATAATGTTTCAAAAATTACTCTACTCTTAGTAGTTAAGGAATGTTCATATTATTGATTCCTATGTTGAAAGCATGTCTACATATATCCGTAAGTCCTTATTGAGACATACATAAAAGATATTGATATTCACAGTGTTAACCGAGGGTATAAGGATATTATGTCACTCAGGAGGTTGTATTATCATTCATGCATTTGCATTGCATTCATATTTTATCCGAGACCATATATTAGGGATGAAAAATGGGGTACGCAGACCACTGATCAGCTGAGATATGATTATGATGAAGCATGTGTGGCTTAATAAAAAAAGAAAATTCCTGCTGAAGGGCCAAATATATATATATATATATATATGATTGGGAAAGAAGATGATCTTGTGTGGCAAGTATATATGTATTACCGCATTTGCATTATGCATGACATTTAGGCATATTATGCCTACAGAGATTGTTACGGTAAGGAAGATGCCCGACGAATGTTAAATGTATGATTGGCGGTACCTAACAGGTGAGATCTGGGTATCCGTCGCGGTCCTCCAGTTTGGGCCGTGACACTAAAGAACATGAGAGATACAAAATTGAAAGAAGTAAGGAAGAGTCATGTGACAACTCTAAAGCGAAAAAAGAAGAGGTTGTTCGGCGTGACGTGAGGGTGTTGTCACAACATCATTCTAACCTTTCTATTTTTTCATCTTATTGTGAAGACTCTTTTGTACGTATTCAAGGAGATAAATTACTAAAGAACTCTTTTTGTGAAGAACTCTCATGCTTGAAAGAAAGGATAGAGGCCAAGACCACCCCTCCAATTGGTCAAGTGAGCTTACCATTAGTAGCTCAAGGTAAAGAAGATCATTTGAATGGACATCAAGGTAAAATAGCTAATCTCAACTCCCCAAATAATGTGAATGATCATGTTGTTGAATTGAGTGTGAGTAATAACTTGTCTTTATATGGACTTAACTTGTCTTTACCATGTGTTGAGCTTAGTTCTTTATTGTTGGTTGACAATGTTGTTGATGTGGGTGTTTCAATATTAGTTGATCCTTTTGATGACCGAATTGATTCTTCTTTCAAGGTCAAGTTATGTCAACCTAGTGTTGACACTTGTGATACAATTTTTTGTGCATTGCCATATGATGAGATAACTCACACACGTGTGAATAATTTTTTTGATCAATTTGCTTGTAATAATAGTCCACTAATTGAGGAATTGTGTGATGTGCTTAATGAACCTCAATTTAGTCGTTGGTCTCTAACGAGAAAAAGAATCGAAGACCAGAGGTCCAAGCCGTGAGTGAAGAAGGAGCGTAAGGCTTAGCGCCCTATACTCAAAAACTATTTCCCGTCTGGCTCTCACGGGTAGACCACCTCGCCCTAAAAAAAGAACCTAAACTGAGGTGCTTTCTCGGGCTCGGGAATGAGTGGTGAAATCTCAGTAATTGAATATATAATAAAGACTTGAACATGGAGAAGAATGTTCTTTACAAAATGATGTTTGTCTTTATGAGAGTGAAATTACATATTTTAAATCCTTGCTATTCATTGATTGCTCTCTCTTTAAAGATAATGTCTTATTTGATGATAACATGACTATTGAAAGTGCAGTTTCTAGTGGATGTATTGTAATGATGAAAGTGTAGACACTTTTGAGGCTACAAGATGTTTGAAATTTCACTGTGGAATGATGACACTCCTCCCTTTGATGGATATTTTTTCTTAGGGAATTATACTACATTTGTGGGGAATAAATGTCTTGAAAAGGAAGGTGATGTTTGTATACAAATTGATACTTATTCCTTGTGTGTCCAAAAGTTTAGTAGTATGCTTGATTGTGTTCTTGAACATTCTCGTAATACTACATGTGTAGGCAACATAGATAAAGTTATTTTAGGAGACACCTTTATTTACTACTTGTTTGCTTATGATGACACTTATGCTTGTGTTGGAGGTACATCTTATGTTGAGAGGGTCTTATTGAGGTATATTATTGTTGTCTTGACCAAGATGTATAAGTATTCTTCCCTTTTGATCCCGGTGATGTCTTAAACTTGAGTGAGTGCTCTTGTTTGAAAAATGAGGATCAAATGTATTTCATGTCTTCTAGAACCAATGTAGCATTTCATGCTTCTAATTTTAGATCCATTGATTTCTTTACTTTATCCTTATTTCAAGATATTTGGAGGAATCAACTTCTTGATACCTCATATGTGAAAATGTTATTCATGGTGATTATTGTTGTGTGGTTGTGTCACGACCCGATCCCGGGCCCGCGACTGGTGTCCTACCTGGGCACCCTTACAGGTAACCATCAGAGAAAGTCAGCGGAACATACATAGAACACACAACGTAAATCCGTAAGAAGTAAACAACAGGCTAGCCGATGAGGCTGCCTTCCTGGATATACATACATAACTAGTCAAAAGCAGTTACATCCTTCATTTTTTTTTTCAAACCGACCCACATACGTGACTACAGACCTCTAAGAATTTGACATAACAAGCGTGGACGACGGGGCCCCGCCATACCCCTGAATGTACAACAACTGACAATACCAGAGATCTGAACCAAAGACAAGCCTCCGGAGTAATGGAGCTTCTCAACAGCTGAACAGTGATCCTAAGAGTGAGGATCAGCAACCTGTATAACTCTACCTGCGGCATGAACGCAACCCCCCGAAGGAGGTCAGTACAACATGTACCAAGTATGTGAAACTGAAAGTACTGAAATGAAATCATAGAGTCTAAAATAAAGCTGGAGACATGAATGATAACTCAAATAACAGTACACTGTGCCTTACTAACAATGAGAGTAATCGAGAGTATACTTTACTGCATAAAAATAGGAGGCTCATGATCAAATTAGGGCCACCCGCCCGTAGTATCATTAAGCAATCCTACTCCTGGGACTATTTCACCCGCATAGGTCCTGTGGACCCGCAATGAGGTCATCCGCCTCGCATGAGACTATTTCACCCGCATAGGACTATTTCACACGCATGGATCTGGTGGGCCCGCAATGAGTACAAACGCCGCACTCGCATCATGGGTAGCAAATCCATGGAATAAGTAGTAACCCGGGGGTTTGCCCCGCAAGAATAACATAACCTAGCACAACCGGCTATCATACATAACATAAGCACTACCGGCTTATCATACATAACATAAGCACTACCGGCTTATCGTACATAACATAAGCACCACCGGCTTATCATACATAACATAAACAAGTTAAGAAATCCCCTAACTTCTTATTAGCCTTATTTATATACACTCTCATTTTAGTTTACTTAAGGCACTAACATGTCATTATAAAATCCGGGAATTTAACCCAAAGTACTATGTACTTCCGTTCCTTTAAAAAGAACCCTTTTTATATAAAAACCCCAAGATACTAACACCCGTAGTATCAAGGCATGTCTATTCTTCAAATCAAGTTACTTCACCTTTAGAAATTCATTTCAAGGCTTTAAAACCAAGTAACTTCTTTTTGACAACCTAGGCAACTTGTGCCTACAAATCAAGTAAACACTCTCTTAACTTTCCATAAAGCCGTTATAACTAACTTCCCATAAAGTCGTTATAACTCTTTATGTTTTAGACAATTACATTCTTTTTATAACCAAGAGACTTATACTTTCGAAAACCAAGTATCGTATACTTTCAAATCAAGTTTTATAACTTTCCGAATACTTCAAGTCTCTTAACTTTAGAAATCAAGTTCTCAATACCTTCCATAAAGTTATTATAACCAACTTTATGCTTTTGAAACTAAGGCATTTCTATCCTTTAAAAACAAGTGAGTTAATTCTCTAACTCAACCAACTTGGACATTCTTAAAACAAGTCAAGGATATCAAATGAACTGAATTCATTTAAATCTCGTACGTCTACCGTACTATACATTTATAACTATTCATGCTCAAGAGATAAGAAAGTTTCCACATACCTCTTCGGTTCAATCCACTTGCTAAGTCCAATATGTCGTGTGTAGTATGTCAACCTATAATGATCATAATACGTCTATTAACTTCTAACTTTAAACGTAGAATATCCCAAGTGTAAAATCACTTAATTCTACGGAAAATTGGACAGCACTTCCTTTGTTTCTACATACTTTTCCACCTTTTTCAAGACCCAAAATCAATAACCAAACGCCACATTTAAGGCTCAACAATTCAGCTAACCAAAGGAGATTACACGCCTTAACAGGACGTGTAAAATTCTGCCCCACAATTAATATTCAACTAGTCCAACATTTCAATTCCATTATTGGCTATAATGCAACCACAATGTAAAGTCTTTTCCAATTCCTCTTTAATCCACGTTGTTTAGTCCAACATGTTATATAGCTGCAATTTATAATACAACTACAATCTCTTCTTTATATAACATGCGACGACTAAAACTAATAACCAAATCGAATTACAATCTTAAGGTTAAACATGAAACTTTCGGATTCCATCCAAATATTTCATAACATTCAATCTCCATATATATATCTCATGCTTGCATAATATATATATGACTTACAACAATAAGTAACCTTTAATCACTTAAGAGGACAAAGTTGTTACCTTAATAAGCCAAAAATAGTCCAACAATCTCGCCCACTTTAGCCCTCTTTCAGAAATTCTTCTTCCCGCTAAAATCACCTCTACGGACCCCCTACAAGCTCGCCAACATATTTCCTTCTTGTTGCCTCCAACAATTTCATCTAGGCTTAGGGTTTTAAAAATTTTAAGAGAGAAAAGGAGAAATTTCTATTGGGATGATTTCTTGCAAAGGAGAAATTTCTATTGGTCATAATATAAGACCCTTCTTGGTCTACAAGATGGAAGGGACACTTGTCGCCCTCCCATAGGCCTTTACACAAATATCTTCTGATTTTCCCTCAATTTTCGCGAAAAATCCCGCCTCGGCGCCGCGGCGCTGCAGCTTCAGAAAGGTTCAGGTCTTACGGCGCCGCGGCCCTGCAGCCGGCGCCGTGGCGCTGTGACGCCTGACTGGAACATTTTTGTCACGACCCGACCTCGGGCCCGCGACTGGTGCCTTACCCCGGGCACCCTAGTGATACATCATCAGAGAAAATCAGCGGAAACAAAAACTTAAACATGAAACAAGATAATATGAAAACAGGTTAACCAAAACGGTCGCCTTCATGTATATACAATATAACCGAACAGTTACAATCCTTTACAAACCCTGCCCACAACAAGATTACTGCACTTAAGAATGTAATAACAACTATGACGACGGGCCCCGCCATACCCCAGAATGTACAAGTACCTACAATGTGAGGACTATACCAAAAGATAAGCCTCCGAGAAACGGAGCTTCCCAACGCCGAATCGCGATCCTATGAGCGAGGATCAACAACCGGTGTACCTACCGCGGCGTGACGCACTTCCGGGCGAGGTCGATAACAGTACCAAGTATGCGAAATCAAATATCAGAATGAAATCATAATAGTCTATATAAAGCAGGAGACATGTATGATAACCAAACTACAATACACAACATATAAGCAGTCATGTCAAGTCAGGGACTCACGCCCTCAAAGTCATCACTCAAATATAACAATGGGTCTCACGCCCACAACATCAATCATGCCCGTGGAATACCTTCCTCACTGCCGGCAGTCTATGATATAATAACACCAAGAAGTACACATGAACACCAGGTCCCACCTGTGTCATAAAACCGTCTGACGGCAAGTACGGCGCATAGCTACCAGATCCAACCTGCATCATCAACTGACCGAGGCAAGTACGAAAGCCAGCTACCAGAACCTACCGTACCAACAATACTAAACAACAATATTGTTATACCCCGTAGTTCCAGGGTATGTATGCAAGGACGTACGTACGATAAATACGACATTGAAATTGGAAAGGAAGAAAGAGGTGATTTTTCCACGGAAAAGTTTCCGGTGTTTGTGAAGGAAAAAGGTTCGTTAAGGGGAATTGGATTCCCAGATTTGGTATTCGGACTTCTTGGAATACTAGAGAATTATGGAATTTTATTTTCGGAAATGGTCACGTGGGGCCCACGGGAGAAATTTACGGTTTTGTGGGGCCCACTTTGTTTTCGAGATTTTGGCCATTGTGGATATTTTCGGAAGATGAAATATTTTGGACCAGTAGGAGGGCGACACGTGTCACCCCCCCTAGGTGGCTTGGCCGAATATTATTTGTGCACAACGCCCGATTAGAGTCGTTTTTCGACGAAACGTTTTACACAACTCGCGTAGGGTAAATTCCGGCTATATCATTACTAATTTTTGCGGATTTTTCCGAGAGACGAAACATTTTGGACCAACGGGAGGGCGACACTTGTCACCCTCCAATTGATGGACTTGAGGCGTCTATAGGGCCGAATGGGTTGGCTATTTTGTCATGGAGTTGGTAGGATATTTTTGTGTAGTAGATAGAATGGACACTTGCCTAAATCCTCACCTTACACTTGCCTTGCACATGGCATCATCTTGGCCATTGGTTGGCCATGTCTTGACCTATAAATACCCCTCTTAAGATGAAGAGTTCTTCATCCACAAATCTTTCCAAGTCTTGAAAAATCCTTCCCTCCCCCTTGAGCTTGTTTCGTCCAAAGCCTACTCACCCCTCGAGTAAAGTTGGCGAGACCCCTCTAAAGCAAGCCCTAGCCGAAACACTACCCCCCCTCCCTTGGTAGAAATGTTGTCTTCCAAGTATTGTTATAATGCCCAAAATACCCTAGCCCAAATCCCTTATAGTATTTAAGTAGAAGTGGTGTAGAACTTCTAAGGGTTCTTGGGGCTATCGGAGCGTGCATTTAGGAGCTAAACCTCGCTCAGGATCGACGTTTATACTTGGATAATATTGGGCTTATCGAGGTAAATAACCTTATCCTCCCTTTGTAATTAGAATATACATACCGTAGAAGTATAGGAATAAGTATTATATACTTAGAAGGTTATTGAAGAATAGAATTGAACTGTTATCACAGTAGAAGGGTTTAAAAGAAGAATAATCAAACTGTACTTACATAGGACTGTTTTCACAGTAGACTTGAGTAGCTCACCGGGTAGGGAAGTGCTGCCCAACTTTCCGTAGGATATAGAACCCTCTGCTTAGAGCTTTGTACAGTACAGTCTAGACGTTGATAGACGTATTTGACTGTTATAGGTCGATTCTCTGCGCGCGACATATTCAACTTGGCAGGTGGATTTCGCCGAGAAGGTATGTGATTCTTCCTATCCTCTTGAGCATGATATTTTAAAGAATATGTATATAGTACGGTATACGTACGTGTGTTAACTGATTAATAATTACGGCAATGTCTTCGGACTTAAACCTGAATAATAATTACGACAATGTCTTCGGACTTAAGCCTGAATAATAATTACGGCAATGTCTTTTGACTTAAGCCTGAATAAAAAGAATCTGAAATAGTTCAAAAGAATTAAGAAACCTTTTTGAAAGAAGAGTAACACTTGGTTTTAAAAGCTTAAGAGTTATACTAGCTTTATGGGAAGTTAGGTATAACGGCTTAAGAGTGATAAAAAGAATGATTTATTGATTTAAGAAAATAAGAGACTTGACTTAATTATACTAATGTGAATTTTGTTAAAAAGTGTGAAACCTCATTCGTGAGTAATGAGTATTTTTGGTTTTCGAAAGGAATGATGTTTTACCGATCAGAATGAATGTCGAACAAACCACAGCAGCGCTAATAAAGGGAAATGTTTTGACTAATAAAGTATTATTAAAACCAGTAGAAACTTCCATCTGCATAGGAGCTAAGATGAGACAAAATGATATTACATTTCCTAGATCATGGCTGCTGTAACAAGATTGTTATGAACAATAATAACCTACTCACACATAAGGTATATGTTTCTCAAATTGGTTTAAAGGATTAAAACTATGAACTACGAAACCTTTCGAAAATGAGAAACTTGAGTAATTGAAACTAGGCAAACTTGAACGTTGGGAAAAGAATGTTGTTACTTGACTTTACAAAGAGAAGTGTTTTGATTTACTTCAAAAGATAATTACTCTATTTTATACTACGGGTATTGTGTGACCTTTGTGAAAGAAACGGATCTTTTAAAAGAGTAATACATGAAGTACTTTGGAGCTAAAAACCCGAACTTGTTAACATAATGTAGAAAGTACCTTGTGTGAATAACTTAATTGTATTGATTTGTGATAGTCTTGTAATACTCTCTTGTTGACTTGATAAGTAAACATGTTAGGATGCTACGTGAGTTAGTATCTTGTGATGTTTGTGTAAATGGGTTTTCCCTTGTTGTGCTTAGGTTGTTTAACGGTAAGCTGTTATGTTAGTATTATATCACTCATGATTCCGGGGGTTAAGCTGCCCTCCGATGCGGGGTAGACTCAGGCGGGTCTGTGGGACCTATGATTCGAGAATACCTTATGCGGTCTCAGATGGCCTATGCGGAATCTGCGGGAGTTCGAGTTAGTATGCGCCCTTGTGGTCATGCGGTCTTTGTGGCTACGCGACGGCGAGTCCAGACGCCGGGGAGTAGCTACCCTCGATGCGGGAATACCTCATGCGGGCCATCGAGTGGCCCGTGCGAGCTACGGGAAGTTCAGGCTAGACGCGCACATTAGATCTCACGGCGAGTGGCGGCTTTGATCATGTGACGGTTTAGACAGATCTCATGATACGATTTGACCTTGTTTGTATTGTAGGTTTTAGTAGTCGGCTATGCCTTCGCACTTACCCCGCGGTTTTATGATGACACCGTAGGACACGTGTTCATGTATTCCTTGGTGCTTTTATATCATGATCACGGCGGTGAGGAAGGTATTCCACGCATGATTGATGTTGTGGGCGTGAGACCCATTGTTACATTTGAGTGATGACTTTGAGGGCGTGAGTCCCTGACTTGACATGACTGCTTATTTATTGTGAACTGTAGTTTTGGTTATCATACATGTCTCCTGCTTTATATAGACTTCTATGATTTCATTTACAAGTATTTTCGCCACATACTTGGTACTGTTATCTTGACCTCCTTCGGCCGCGTCATGCCGCAGTGAGGTACTCCTACCGTTGACCCGTTCTTAGGATCACCGTTTGGCGTTGGAAAAGCTTCGTTTCTCCGAGGCTTAGCATTTTGGTATGGTCCTCGTCAGTAGATATTTGCATTCAGGTATGGCGGCCCTGTCCCGCCATTGTTGTTTAAAATCTTAAGTCTGTAGACCATGTAAGGTTGAGATGAATCGCTCATTTTGGGGTATTTTTATACATATATGCCGAAAGGCAACTTTTTCCAACCGTGTCTTATTTATACCGATTCATATCTTGGTTGTTTTATATTCGATTTCTCTGATGTATGACTACTTGGGAGCCAGGGTAAGGCACCAGTCACGGGCCCCGGAATGGGTCGTTACAAAAGTGGTATCAGAGCAGTTAATCCTCGGAAAGTGTCTACGCATCGTATCTAGTAGTCTTGATTATCGGTGTGTTGTGCACCACACCGATAATCGTGAGGCTATAGGATATTTAGGATTGGTTTCATTCTTCTCACTCGAGATCGTGCTTTAGAGGCGTGTTATAAGTTGGACCTCTAACGTATTCCTTCCTTACCGGTGATGCCTCGCGCCAGCAACTCGCCCGGCGGCGGCAGCAAAGCGGAGCTGCGAGTGGAGTTCGAGAGTTAGAAGGCACAGCCCAATCATCACCCTGAGGTGATGCTTCACGGGAGTTCGAGGCGTCGCCAAAGAAGAATAAGATTTGGCACGGCGAGCTTCTCATGCGACCATGACATCTGGACCTTCAGTTCCACGGCTTGGAGCAGAAAATATGGATTGGAAGGAGACGGCCACATTACTAGCGAGGATTTGGCACGGCGAGTATTTTATGTACCGGTATACCAAGGATATTGATGATTATCTAAAGAAGGGTTGTGAGAAGTAGCTCTTGATCGAGAATGAGCCGGGCTTGCGTTCAGGATTATGTGCAGCGGGCTGAGAGATGTAGAGATCGACAGATTAACCAAGATCAGCAGAAGAGGGCCCGATTGGCAGGATCATTTGGTAACTCTCGAGGCGAACCGCCTCGAAGACAGGCATGCGCTCCGCCCGGGCAGATGTCCTCCACAGGTTCGATTTTTCTCGGTGTTCACGCGTGGCGCGTCATCCCGGAAATGCCGTCTTTATCGTGCTTGTTTTACTTGCGGCCGTCGGCCATATAGCGACGAGGAATGTTCTATGAGGAAGGATGCAAGTAGGAAGACACCTACCAGATCGATGCGGATTCAGTGCGGAGAGGAAGGGTGTTAGCTGAGAGGCCACCCCACCTCGGTGTGCCGTTGTGGTAGGTATCATTCGGGAGTGTCGTGCTTCTTCGCGCTTGTTATGTTTGCGGCCAGGCCATTTTATGAAATTGTCCAACCGAGTTGGCGGGGATGTAGGGACTCAGCCGGGATCGGTGGATAGTTCATCACCTTCTCAATGCACAACCGGCGGGATTGATTAGAACGACCTAGGGGAAGTGCCGCGTAGATACAGGTATATCCTTAACCCTTTAGAGATTTATATGTGTAGCGAATATCTTAAGTATTGTTTTCGGTTAGCATGGTGTTAGTGTGATTAGAATTTTTGATTAGTTAACCGGGTAAGATTGGGGGATAGAGAGAGTGGGAGCCTTAGAATATTATACGTAGAGACCTTAGAGGCGAGGCCATCTTTGGTAAAAGAATTATTTCATGTTTGACCCTTATCGAGGTGCCTAGTATACGTGACATATTTTTTGTGGGATGAATCCCTGAGTGATGTGAAATGAAAGAGGGTAGTTGAGCTTAGAAGACCGCTAGGTTTTCGTAACATGATTAGTAAGATTGTTCCGGATCAGGGAGCTAGTGTTTGCGCGTTGCCGGGTCGGGTTGAGGCCATGTGGCGGGTCGACCCGCGGCCTGTATGGTGGTGGGGTCAGTTTGTGGTGGTCCCGCTTTGTGTTAAGGTCACGAGGGTGTTAGGCCCAGGTTTAGTTAACCATTGTACGAGTTCGTGGATGCGTTCGACCTGTAGTCGGGCCGATGAGGTCAGCCCATCTTATCTTTTAGTCAAACCATGTACTCAGTAGTGAGTTGCGAGATGATTATTTCAGGAAGGTTGTAAGGCTGCACGAGGTGCCTACCTTCACCTTATGGCAGACAGTGGAGCCCCAAGTTACGGCTGTTTCTTTTCTGGAAGTTTTACCAGGCAAGGTTAGGAACTCAGGTGAGTCTCAGTGTCGCATTCACCCTCGGGCCAGCGTTTGGATTTCGGGGGTAGCTGTAAGGACTCTTCGCCTCTTGTTGAGTATGTATTATATAGCTACCGTTTCAGTATTCGGGTGTCGCCGTTTGGAGCCTTTTTATAAGCGCTAGTGTAAGATTGCCGATCGATTGATTCGATGTAAGCAAGGTGCAGATAGTTGGTTCGTACTTGTTCAGCAGGGCGTGGATAGGGTGGAGCTTATCCAGAAGAGGTTATTGGCAGCTCAAAGTCGGTGGAAGCGATGCGAAACATGGTAAGTTATGAGAAAGAGTTCGAGTGTACGAGAAGGGTACGACGAGTAAGGGAAGAAGCGAGCATGTATTACAGGCATAGGTGTGATCATTTCGTTTATAAAGAGTAGGTGCGAAGGGAGTATCTTTTTAGACCTCGAGTAGGAGCTTTTGTGATTGAGGTGATTCCTCGTGGACTTGGAGATAAGTATGTGCGCTTGTTGTGTTGTGGCCAGGTGTGGCATGGTTGTTTCCGTAAGTATAACAGTAAGGACTATACTGGCGCCTGTTTGTTTTGAGACTTAAAAGGAACATTCGGGACGAATGTTTCTAAGGAGGGGAAAATGTTATACCCCGTAGTTCCAGGGTATGTATGCGAGGACGTACGTACGAGAAATACGACATTGAAATTGGAAAGGAAGAAAGAGGTGATTTTTCCACGGAAAAGTTTCTGGTGTTTGTGAAGGAAAAAGGTTCGTTAAGGGGAATTGGATTCCCAGATTTGGTATTCGGACTTCTTGGAATATTAGAGAATTATGAAATTTTATTTTCGGAAATGGTCACGTGGGGCCCACGGGAGAAATTTACGGTTTTGTGGGGCCCACTTTGTTTTCGAGATTTTGGCCATTGTGGATATTTTCGGAAGATGAAATATTTTGGACGAGTAGGAGGGAGACACGTGTCACCCCCCCCCCCCAGGTGGCTTGGCCGAATATTATTTGTGCACAACGCCCGATTAGAGTCGTTTTTCGACGAAACGTTTTACACAACTCGCGTAGGGTAAATTCCGGCTATATCATTTCTAATTTTTGCGGATTTTTCCGAGAGACGAAACATTTTGGACCAACGGGAGGGCGACACTTGTCACCCTCCAATTGATGGACTTGAGGCGTCTATAGGGCCGAATGGGTTGGCTATTTTGTCATGGAGTTGGTAGGATATTTTTGTGTAGTAGATAGAATAGACACTTGCCTAAATCCTCACCCTACACTTGCCTTGCACTTGGCATCATCTTGGCCATTGGTTGGCCATGTCTTGACCTATAAATACCCCTCTTAAGATGAAGAGTTCTTCATCCACAAATCTTTCCAAGTCTTGAAAAATCCTTCCCTCCCCCTTGAGCTTGTTTCGTCCCAAGCCTACTCACCCCCTTGAGTAAAGTTGGCCGAGACCCCCCCACCCCCCTCTAAAGCAAGCCCTAGCCGAAACACTACCCCCCATCCCTTTGTAGAAATGTTGTCTTCCAAGTATTGTTATAATGCCCAAAATACCCTAGCCCAAATCCCTTATAGTATTTAAGTAGAAGTGTAGAACTTCTAAGGGTTCTTGGGGCTATCGGAGCGTGCATTTAGGAGCTAAACCTCGCTCAGGATCGACGTTTATACTTGGATAATATTGGGCTTATCGAGGTAAATAACCTTATCCTCCCTTTGTAATTAGAATATACATACCGTAGAAGTATAGGAATAAGTATTATATACTTAGAAGGCTATTGAAGAATAGAATTGAACTGTTATCACAGTAGAAGGGTTTAAAAGAAGAATAATCAAATCAGACTTACATGTGACTGCTTTTCACAGAGACTGAGTAGCTCACCGGGTAGGGAAGTGCTGCCCAACTTTCCGTAGGATATAGAACCCTCTCGCTAGAGCTTTGTACATCATGATCTAGACGTTGATAGGCGTATTTGATCGTTATAGTCGATTCTCTCACGCGACATATTCAACTTGGCGGTGGATTTCGAGAAGGTATGTGATTCTTCCTATCCTCTTGAGCATGATATTTTAAAGAATATGTATATAGTACGGTAGACGTACGTGTGTTAACTGATTAATAATTACGGCAATGTCTTCGGACTTAAGCCTGAATAATAATTACGGCAATGTCTTCGGACTTAAGCCTGAATAATAATTACGGCAATGTCTTTTGACTTAAGCCTGAATAAAAAGAATCTGAAATAGTTCAAAAGAATTAAGAAACCTTTTTGAAAGAAGAGTAACACTTGGTTTTAAAAGCTTAAGAGTTATACTAGTTTTATGGGAAGTTAGGTATAACGGCTTAAGAGTGATAAAAAGAATGATTTATTGATTTAAGAAAATAAGAGACTTGACTTAATTATACTAATGTGAATTTTGTTAAAAAGTGTGAAACCTCATTCGTGAGTAATGAGTATTTTTGGTTTTCGAAAGGAATGATGTTTTACCGATCAGAATGAATGTCGAACAAACCACAACAGCGCTAATAAAGGGAAATGTTTTAACTAATAAAGTATTATTAAAACCAGTAGAAACTTCCATCTGCATAGGAGCTAAGATGAGACAAAATGATATTACATTTCCTAGATCATGGCTGCTGTAACAAGATTGTTATGAACAATAATAACCTACTCACACATAAGGTATATGTTTCTCAAATTGGTTTAAAGGATTAAAACTATGAACTACGAAACCTTTCGAAAATGAGAAACTTGAGTAATTGAAACTAGACAAACTTGAACGTTGGGAAAAGAATGTTGTTACTTGACTTTACAAAGAGAAGTGTTTTGATTTACTTCAAAAGATAATTACTCTATTTTATACTACGGGTATTGTGTGACATTTGTGAAAGAAACGGATCTTTTAAAAGAGTAATACATGAAGTACTTTGGAGCTAAAAACCCGAACTTGTTAACATAATGTAGAAAGTACCTTGTGTGAATAACTTAATTGTATTGATTTGTGATAGTCTTGTAATACTTTCTTGTTGACTTGATAAGTAAACATGTTAGGATGCTACGTGAGTTAGTATCTTGTGATGTTTGTGTAAAGGGGTTTTCCCTTGTTGTGCTTAGGTTGTTTAACGGTAAGCTGTTATGTTAGTATTATATCACTCATGATTCCGGGGTTGTCGCCTCCGACGCGGGTAGACTCAAAGTGGTCTGTGGGACCTATGATTCGAGAATACCTTATGCGGTCTCAGATGGCCTATGCGGAATCGCGGAGTTCCGAGTTAGTATCGCGCCCTTGTGGTCATGCGGTCTTTGTGGCCACGCGACGGCGAGTCCAGACGCCGCGGGAGTAGCTACCCTCGATGCGGGAATACCTCATGCGGGCCATCGGGTGGCCCGTGCGGAGCTACGGAAGTTCGAGGCTAGACGCGCATTAGATATCGCGGGCGAGTGGCCAACTTTGATCATGTGACGGTTTAGACAGATCTCATGATACGCTTTACACTTGTTTGTACTGTGGGTTTTAGTAGTCGGCTATGCCTTCGTACTTACCCCGTACGGTTTTATGATGACACCGGTAGGACCTGGTGTTCATGTGTATTCCTTGGTGCTTTTATATCATAGACTGCCGGCAGTGAGGAAGGTATTCCACGGGCATGATTGATGTTGTGGGCGTGAGACCCATTGTTACATTTGAGTGATGACTTTGAGGGCGTGAGTCCCTGACTTGACATGACTGCTTATTTATTGTGAACTGTAGTTTTGGTTATCATACATGTCTCCTGCTTTATATAGACTTCTATGATTTCATTTACAAGTATTTTCAGTTTCACATACTTGGTACCTGTTGTACTGACCTCCTTCGGGGGGCTGCGTTCATGCCGCAGGTAGAGGTACTCCTACTGTTGACCCCCGTTCTTAGGATCACCGTTTCGGCGTTGGAAAAGCTCCGTTTCTCCGGAGGCTTAGCATTTTGGTATGGTCCCCTGTCGTTGTAGATATTTGCATTCAGGGGTATGGCGGGGCCCTGTCCCGCCATTGTTGTTTTAAACTCTTAGAGGTCTGTAGACCTGTTGTAAGGTTGGGATGTAACTGTTCATTTTGGGGTATTTTTATACATATATGCCGAAAGGCAACTTTTTCCCAGAAACTGTGTCTTATTTATACTGATTCATATCTTGGTTGTTTTATATTCCGCTGATTTCTCTGATGTATGACTACTTGGGTGCCCGGGTAAGGCACCAGTCACGGGCCCCGGAACGGGTCGTGACAAATATCACGAAGCTGACACGTGGAAAGTGTGATAGCCTCTACCAGATCCTCTCTGCGCCACGTAGCTGACGGGGGCAAGTAACCAGGCTAACCACCAGATCACAACCAGAATCACGGCCGTCCAAACACCGACTCGCGGGCGACACGCGGCAAGTGTGATAGCCTCTACCAGATCCTCTGCGCCACGTAGGCCGACGGGGCAAGTAACCGGGCTAACCACCGATCACAACCGTAAGTCACGATACTTGCGCGAAGGCGACACGCGTGGCAAGTCGATAACCTCTACCAGATCCACTGCCACGTAGGCGACGGGGCGAGTAACCGAGCTAACCACCGATCACAACCGTAAGTCACGAGACTTCGCCACAAAACTGAACGGGGAAAGTACGAAGGCTAACTACCAGAACCAAAGCCGAATCAGCCACGACCGGGGCAAGTACGAGAGCCAACTACCAGATACCAAAGCCGAATCAGTAAAACCTCATGGAGAGCTAGTCCATGGAACAACAATCCTAATGGAACCATACCCGTGGGCCACCCAACGTGTCAGTAGGTCCAAGGATATAACAAGAAAACCGGCCCTCCATCGAGAGACTCGGTAGCACAGAATCAAAACACTTGCACAACAAAGGCTAGCACAACAAGCATAGGCAAGTCAACGTACTCATAGACTTTTATTTTATTACAACAAATTCGGATTTTAACCCCAAGGTACTACGCATTTTAACACTTTAAAAGATCCATTTCTTTCACAAAAAGTCACACGATACTCATAGTATCAAAATAGAGTAACTATCCTTTTTAAGTAAACCAAAACAATTTCCATACCTTCTTTTGAAATAAACCAATTTTAAGACAAAAAACCTGCCTTCCTTTTAAAACTATTTTAAGACAAAAACATGCCTTTCTTTTAAACCAAAACACTTCAAATTCCTCAAGTCTCTTTTCTTTTTAGAAAACAAGTTCCTTACTTTGGAATTTAAGAAAAATCAATACTTGTTATTAATGATCTTATTAAAGCAGCCATGATCTAGGAAATGTAATACAATTTTGTCTTATCTTAGCTTCTATGCAGATGGAGGTTTCTACTGGTTTTAAATAATTAATTGTTATTACATTTTCCTTTATTAACGCTACAATGGCTTGTTCGATAATTATTCTCATTTCCGAAATCAATATAACATTATTCTTTTAAAAACCAAGTACTCATTACTCACGAATGAGGTTTCACAACTTTTTAACACAATTCAAGTCAAATACAAGTCAAGTCTCTTATCTTTTAAAAAAATCAACCATTCTTTTACCTACATAAAGTCGTTATAATTAACTTCCCATAAAGCCATTATAACACTTTATGTTCTAAACCAACCAATATCATTTAGCACACGTACGTCTACCGTACTACATAGTTTACAACAATCATGCTAGAAAAGATAGGAAGAGGTTCACATACCTCGCGACGATTATCGACAATTAGCAAAATGCTCCAAAGTACTGTGACCCTGCTAGCCTTTTCCACCCTCCAAGTAGAATACGCTACTCGTAGTACTTCAACCTATAAAGGCCACAAAACGTCTATCAACTTCTAGATCCCTTCGTAGAACATTTCTAAATACAAGGTTCCTTATTCTACGGAAAATTCGCAAGACCTCCCCACCACATAAATCTCTCCTCTATCAAGGCCCGCTACCACGCCAACCACTCCACCGGGGTTACATCGCCTAACCTGGACGTGTACAACATCGCCTCACAATAATACTACAAGTCATCAGAATACAAATTCAATGTAAATACAGTTCAATTCTTTATAATCATCCCTCCAATAAATATTATACTCAATTCTAAACTACTACAATATGAAATATCCAATTACAATAGAGGGGCAAAGATCATTACCTCGATAAGCCCAAAATTATCCAAGATTAATAAGTCGATCCTGAGCAACGTTTAGCTCCAATTCCTTACGTTCCAACCCGCTCCAAGCGACCCTTAGAAGTTTCTAACCAACTCCTCTTCAAGATCCAACTCCAAAAAAGTGAAGAACACTTAGGCTACAATTTGGCAACTTTCGGCCAAGGCAAGGTTTCTAGGCCAGGGGTGTGAAATCTTTTCCAACTCTTGGTACACAATCTTCCTAACACCCTAAGGAAGAACACTTAAAACTTTAAGAATTTTTGGACAACTTAAGCTCCACAAATCAGCCCAAGGCCGAGAGCACCTAGAAGGGAGGGAGTAATTTTTCAAGCTTTGGAAATAACTAAGTGTGGAATGAATAAGTCTTGCACTCAAGGGGGGTATTTATAGAGAAATCAAGGGCTAGGATGTGAGCAAGTGTATGATGAAGATTGGGTACATGTGTGTGGGTAAACTACCAACCAAATGTCCACCACAAAAATGGGACAAGTGGTTTGCCACTTGTCCACCAAAGAAACGTCCAAGTGTCCCCCTACTTTCGGCCATAGGGCCACATGGGGTGCCATGTGTCGCCCTCCAACTCGTCCAAAATATTTCATCTTTCAAAAATATCCGTAATGCCAAAAATCCGAAAATAAAGTGGGCCCCACAAACCGTAAATTCCTCCCGTGGGCCCCATGTGACCAATTCCGGAAATAAAATTCCATAATTCTCAAATATTCCAAAAAGTCCGAATACCAAATCTGGGAATCCAATTCCCATTAACGAACCTTTTTCCTTCACAAAAACCGGAAACTTTTCCGTCGAAAAATCACATCTTTCTTCCTTTCCAATATTACTGTCGTATTCTCGTACGTACGTCCTCACATACATACCCTGGAACTACGGGGTGTAACATTCTTCCCCCCTTAGAAACATTCGTCCCGAATGTTCCTTCTAAGTCTCCAAACGCATACGCCACTAGATAGCCTTCACTACTATACTTATTTAAACCAATTATGCCACCAATGGCCATAATATAACATACGCGAAAAACTCAAATCCAAGCCAACGAGGAATCACCTCTAACATCACAAAAAGTTCCACCCAAGGTCTAAAGGATACTCCCTTCGCATCTTCACTTCACAACAAAATGATCATTTTTATTCTGTTAATACACGTTCACTTCTTTCCTTACTCGTCGCATCTTCTCGCAGACACCGAACTCTTTCTAGTACACGTACCATACTCCAGTCATCTCTTCAGTTTCCAAAACCTTGGAGTCACTACCTCCAACTTGGTCATCTTACTAGCCTCAAATTCCTTCAAGGCCATTCCTGGCCTTCACGATCTGATTCTGGTCGAACACATCCACGAACTCATACGATGGTTACCTAGACTTGGGCCTAGCACCCTCGTGACCCTACCACCTGGAGGGACCACCTCAAACTGACCCCACCTCATTCCGGGCTGCGGGTTGACCCGTGATCTGGCCTCAACCCGACCCGCTATCGCGCCAAACTCTCTCGTTCCCCGATCCGGAACAATCTTACTAATTCACGTCATGAAAGCTACCACTTCT
Organism: Przewalskia tangutica; assembly: GCA_029844215.1. NCBI lineage: Eukaryota > Viridiplantae > Streptophyta > Magnoliopsida > Solanales > Solanaceae > Przewalskia > Przewalskia tangutica. The sequence continues at coordinate 117,578,143 of CM056718.1, forward strand.
ATCACAACTACCCATGGAATTATCACACAAATACTCCACGTATACTATGTATTCTGACAAAGATTAACCGTAAAGTCTTTTACTCAAGACGGCCTTACATCTAAGGTCTCAAAATTTTCTCATCCCCAGACTTACCCTTTTCACTAACCAGGCTTCTAAATCACATTTTAACACAAAGCTATCCGAACATAACACTTAACACATCATCATAACATCAATACATACTAGTCTCTAGAGGGTTAAGGATATACCGTAACTCTTGCTTCACTTTCCTTGCCGCTACCTGCAGTGACACTCTTTCGCAAAATGGCCCTGCCGGCCGCAAGTATAGCAATCTCCCAAACTAGTACGACACTCCCCCCTATGGGTTTTACCACAACGGATACACTGAGATACGGGTAGCCTCATCCGGCGAGTACTCCTACTCCCCGGAAAATCTGAACCCGAGCTCGACCGCCTCCCGAATACCTGGACACTCAAGATCGCGGAGGACCACTGCATCGGGCGGAGGTGTATAACTAGCCTGCTGCTGAGGCGGTCCGCCTCGAAAGTTACCAAAGGACCCTGCTGTCTTGGCCCTCTTATGCTGATCCTGATCCCCACGTCGGTCTCGCGTCTCCATCCTCGTGCATAAGCTCAGATACGGGCAATGTCCATGCCCTACCAAGAGCTACACCCGAGCAAGCTTCTGCCAAGTAGTCATCAAGCCCCGTGACGTAGCGGTGCACTCTGTCCTCCATATCTGCCACTAACGCAGGGACATATCGAGCCAACGAGTCGAACTCAACGTTGTACTCCCGAACTATGCGTCCTCTCTATCTCAGCATCAAAAAGCTGTCGGCCCGTGCTCTCCTCATCTGTGGCGGAAAGAAATGACCAAGGAATGCCTCAGAGAACTCGTCCCATACAGCTGGAGGCGCATGCACTCCCCGGGACAACTCCCACGAATCAAACCAGTCGACTGCGGTATCACGCAGCCGATGCGAACCTAAGACCACTGACTCGGTCTCCGAAGCCTTGATCACTCATGATCCGTCAGAATCGCCGGATGAACTCCTGCGGATCATCCTCAGGCCTCGACCCGTAGAACTCTGGCGGGCTGCAACTCAGAAAGTCCCGTAGCCTCAAACTATCCGATCTCGGGTGAACCACGGGTGCATCGAATCGCCGTGATCCACCTATCTCATGTTCGCCACGATCCTAGCTAGTAATCGCCATCTCTCAGAACCCATCTCCTCTCGCCTAGCCGTGGACCGAGGCTCGTGTACTGGTCTCGTGAGCCTCGCTGCGCTCTAAACTCTGCTGGGCGGCGTCGCAAAACTCGCCGTCAAGCACTATCTCGTAATGACCGCTCGCGCCGTACTTCTCAGGTCCTACTAGCGCCTCGGCCGCTTTGCCCTTCCGGGCCCGGGTTGCGTGCGTGGAGGCATAATCGGTAAAACGAAATACGTTAGAGGGGTCCAACTTATAACACAGCTCTAAGGCACGATCTTAGAGTGAGAAGAAGGGAAACCAATCCGAAATGTCCTGCAACCTCCTGAGTATAGATGTGGTGCACAACACACCGATAATCAAGACTCTACTGACACGGTCAGACACTTTCCGAGGACTAATCGCTCGATACCACTTTTGTCACGACCCGACTGCCCGCGATCGTGCCTTACCCTGCACCCTAGTGATACCTCATCAGAGAAAATCAGCGGAAACAAAAACTTAAACATGAAACAAGATAATATGAAAACAGGTTAACCAAAACGGTCGCCTTCATGTATATACAATATAACCGAACAGCATAATCCTTTACAAACCCCGCCACAACAGATTTACATGCACCTCTAAGAATGTAATAACAACTATGACGGACAGGGCCCGCCATACCCCGAATGTACAAGTACCTACAGTGATGTGACTATACCAAAAGATAAGCCTCCGAGAAACGGAGCTTTCCAAATCTTTGAATCGCGATCCTATGAACGAGGATCAACAACCAGATACCTCTACCGTGGCATGAACGCGGCCCAGAGGTCAAGACAACAGTACCAAGTATGTGAAATCAAAATATCAAATGAAATCATAATAGTCTATATAAAGCAGGAGACATGTATGATAACCAAACTACAGTACACAACATATAAGCAGTCATGTCAAGTCAGGGACTCACGCCCTCAAAGTCATCACTCAAATATAACAATGGGTCTCACGCCCACAACATCAATCATGCCCGTGGAATACCTTCCTCACTGTCGGCAGTCTATGATATAATAACACCAAGAAGTACACATGAACACCAGGTCCCACCTGTGTCATAAAAACCGTACGGGGCAAGTACGAAGGCATAGCTACCAGATCCAACCTGCATCATCAACTGACCGGGGCAAGTACGAAAGCCAGCTACCAGAACCTACCGTACCAACAATACTAAACAACCATATCACGGCCGACACGCGTGGCAAGTGCGATAGCCTCTACCAGATCCTCCCTGCGCCACGTAGCTGACGGGGCAAGTAACCAGGCTAACCACCAGATCACAACCGTAAGTCACGAAGCTTCGTCCAAACACTGACTCGCGAAGCTGACACGTGGCAAGTGCGATAGCCTCTACCAGATCCTCCCTGCGCCACGTAGCTGACGGGGGCAAGTAACCAGGCTAACCACCAGATCATAACCGTAAGTCACGATACTTCTCCGCGAAGCTGACACGTGGCAAGTGCGATAACCTCTACCAGATCCACCTGCGTCACGTAGCTGACGGGGGCGAGTAACCAGGCTAAACACCAGATCACAACCGTAAGTCACGAGACTTCGCCACAAAACTGAACGGGGCAAGTACGAAGGCTAACTACCAGAACCAAAGCCGAATCAGCCACGACCGGGGCAAGTACGAGAGCCAACTACCAGATACCAAAGCCGAATCAGTAAAACCTCGCGAGAGCTAGTCCATGGAACAACAATCCTAATAGAACCATACCCGTGGGCCACCCAACGTGTCAGTAGGTCCAAGGATATAACAAGATAACCGGCCCTCCATCGAGAGACTCGGTAGCACAGAATCAAAACACTTGCACAACAAAGGCTAGCACAACAAGCATAAGCAAGTCAACGTACTCATAGACTTTTATTTTATTACAACAAATTCGGATTTTAACCCCAAGGTACTACGCATTTTAAAACTTTAAAAGATCCATTTCTTTCACAAAAAGTCACACGATACTCGTAGTATCAAAATAGAGTAACTATCCTTTTTAAGTAAACCAAAACAATTTCCATACCTTCTTTTGAAATAAACCAATTTTAAGACAAAAAACCTGCCTTCCTTTTTAAACTATTTTAAGACAAAAACATGCCTTTCTTTTAAACCAAAACACTTCAAATTCCTCAAGTCTCTTTTCTTTTTAGAAAACAAGTTCCTTACTTTGGAATTTAAGAAAAATCAATACTTGTTATTAATGATCTTATTAAAGCAGCCATGATCTAGGAAATGTAATACAATTTTGTCTTATCTTAGCTTCTATGCAGATGGAGGTTTCTACTGGTTTTAATATAATTAATTGTTATTACATTTTCCTTTATTAACGCTACAATGACTTGTTCGATAATTATTCTCATTTCCGAAATCAATATAACATTATTCTTTTAAAAACCAAGTACTCATTACTCACGAATGAGGTTTCACAACTTTTTAACACAATTCAAGTCAAATACAAGTCAAGTCTCTTATCTTTTAAAAAAAATCAACCATTCTTTTACCTACATAAAGTCGTTATAATTAACTTCCCATAAAGCCATTATAACACTTTATGTTCTAAACCAACCAATATCATTTAGCACACGCACGCTCACCGTACTACATAGTTTACAACAATCATGCTAGAAAAGATAGGAAGAGGTTCACATACCTCGCGACGATTATCGACAATTAGCAAAACGCTCCAAAGTACTGTGACCCTGCTAGCCTTTTCCACCCTCCAAGTAGAATACGCTACTCGTAGTACTTCAACCTATAAAGGCCACAAAACGTCTATCAACTTCTAGATCCCTTCGTAGAACATTTCTAAATACAAGGTTCCTTATTCTACGGAAAATTCGGCAGCACCTCCCCCCCCCCCCACCACATAAATCTCCTCCTCTATCAAGGCCCGCTACCAAGCCAACAACTCCAACGGGGTTACACGTCTAACCGGACGTGTACAACACTGCCCCACAATAATACTACAAGTCTACTGTAAATACAGTCCAATGTAAATACAATTCAATTCTTTATAATCATCCCTCCAATAAATCTTATACTCAATTCTAAACTACTACAATATGAAATATCCAATTACAATAGAGGGGCAAAGATCATTACCTCGATAAGCCCAAAATTATCCAAGATTAATAAGTCGATCTTGAGCAACGTTTAGCTCCAATTCCTTACGTTCCAACCCGCTCCAAGCGACCCTTAGAAGTTTCTAACCAACTCCTCTTCAAGATCCAACTCCAAAAAAGTGAAGAACACTTAGGCTACAATTTGGCAACTTTCGGCCAAGGCAAGGTTTCTAGGCTAGGGGTGTGAAATCTTTTCCAACTCTTGGTACACAATCTTCCTAACACCCTAAGGAAGAACACTTAAAACTTTAAGAATTTTTGGACAAATTAAGCTCCACAAATCAGCCCAAGGCCGAGAGCACCTAGAAGGGAGGGAGTAATTTTTCAAGCTTTGGAAATAACTAAGTGTGGAATGAATAAGTCTTGCACTCAAGGGGGTATTTATAGAGAAATCAAGGGCTAGGATGTGAGCAAGTGTATGGTGAAGATTGGGTACATGTGTGTGGGTAAACTACCAACCAAATGTCCACCACAAAAATGGGACAAATGGCTTGCCACTTGTCCACCAAAGAAACGTCCAAGTGTCCCCCTACTTTCGGCCATAGGGCCACATGGGGTGCCATGTGTCGCCCTCCAACTCGTCCAAAATATTTCATCTTTCGAAAATATCCGTAATGCCAAAAATCCGAAAATAAAGTGGGCCCCACAAACCGTAAATTCCTCCCGTGGGCCCCATGTGACCAATTCCGGAAATAAAATTCCATAATTCTCAAATATTCCAAAAAGTCCGAATACCAAATCTGGGAATCCAATTCCCATTAACGAACCTTTTTCCTTCACAAAAACCGGAAACTTTTCCGTCGAAAAATCACATCTTTCTTCCTTTCCAATATTACTGTCGTATTCTCGTACGTACGTCCTCACATACATATCCTGGAACTACGGGGTGTAACAATTTTTCCCCCTCTTCTGCCAGCTGATCTTGCAACGTCCATAACTTCCTACTCCGATGTCCAATCGACGAGCGGTTTATTGTGTTGGAAACTAGGCTCAACAAACTTCATATTAGGCTTTTAAAACACCTAAAAACTCTTAATATACTGGGACGTATAGCACTCCAAAGTTGACTAAAAAAATTTCCACAACCATTCTGTCAACTTATTATTCCAAATTCAAATCTTATTTCCTTTCGTAAGTTCTTAAATACATGACCTGGAATTACAGGGTGTAACATTCTTCCCCCCTTAGAAACATTCGCCCCCGAATGTTCTTTCGGAGTCCCATCTAAACGGATATTGGCATAGTCCCCTGACTACACCCAACATAATCACACTTGCCACACCTGGCCACATAGCAATACTTATGCTAAAACGTCAACATGAACTCCAAGTGTCGCCGTCGGTTATCTGCATAAAGCTTTTATCGACTCTGAGCTTGCTAATAATCTTTCCTGGATGAGCTTCGCCTTATCCACAGCCCGCTGAATCAAGTCCGGGCTAATTATCTGAACCTCGCCTACGTTGAACCAACTAATCGGCGATTCTACACTTTCTTCATACAAAGCCTCATACAGGGCCATCTGGATACTGGAATGGTAGCTTTTGTTATACGCAAACTCAACAAGAGGCAAAATAATTCTTCCAGCTAACTCTGAAATCAATAACACCGGCCCGCAAACTATCCTTAAGTGCCTGGATAGTAAGCTCTGCCTGTTCGTCGGTCTGAGGGTGAAATGTCACACTGAGACTCACTTGTGTCCCTAATACCTTCTGGAAAACCTCCAGAAGTTAGCCGTAAACTGAGCTCATATGTCTGACATCATAAATGTAGGAATCCCGTGAAGTCTCACAATCTCCCTGCTATATAATCTAGCATAAACCTCAGCCGAGTAAGTGGTCCTGACCGGAAGAAAATGGGCTGATGTCGTCAGCCTGTTTACCATAACCCATAAGGAGTCGCACTTCCTTTGAGTACGATGCAACCCTGTAACAAGATCCATATTAATCACCTCCTATTTCTAAGTCGGGATCTCAATCGCCTGTAATAGCCCACTGGGCTTCTGGTGCTCAACCTTGGCCTGCTACTAATTTGGACACTAAGCAACAAACTCTGCTACGTCCCTCTTCAGGCCATCTTATCAATACATACATCTGAGGTCATGATACATCTTAGTCGACCCCGAACAAAATAAAGAAAGAAGCACTGCGTGCCTCCCCTAAAACCTGCTGACAAGTCCTGCGATATTGGGCACACACAATCTTTCCTCATATCACATCACCCTGTCCGGTGCTACCCAAACGGGTCCTTCTCTTCTTAGAGAGTTGTATCTCAGTTCCCGCACTAGAACTGGATCCTTATACTGTCTCCTCTTCACCTCCTCAACGAGGGAAGACTCGACAACTTCTCGGATCTAAACTCCGTTAACCTTGGAAACAAATAATCGAACCCTCGCCAAGAAATGATGAATCTCACGGACCACGCCCCGCCTATCCGCTGCCCATCCGATGCACTACCCATAGATCCACGACTAAGAGCATCTGTAACCGTCTCGGCTTTCCCCGGGTGGTATAGGATATCAATATCACAATTCTTGAGTAACTCTAACCACCGTCTTTGTCGCAAATTCAGCTGTCTGTTGACACCCAATTTTGACCCTCCCGTCCAGTCCTTAACTACGAAATTACACTAATTTTGCAAAATAATTTTTATTGATTTTTATAATAAAATGCAACAATAATATATTAATGCAGGCACAATAAGCAATTTAATAATGGCACCGCGTCTTACGCACTTAGAGTGTCGCGCCCGCATTCATTAATTTTTAGCCCTGTCATAATGATAATTAATAATAAGTACATAAATAAATAATTTAACAATGACGTCGCGTCAAATAGCATAGTCGCATTTATTAATAGCAAAACAATTTCATAATTATTGTAGCGCCTAAAGTCATATTAAGACAATTTAATCTTAACTTAAATAATAATAAATAATGCACAATAAATAAGATTTTAAATAATAGCACCGCATTTGTCACGACCCGAACCCGGGCCCGTGACTGGTGCCTTACCCCGGGCACCCTAGTGATACAACATCAGAGTAATCAGCGGAACATAAAACAAGACATGAAAATATTATGAAGTAAGAAACAGTAATCGGAGAAAACTTGTCTTACGACATATATATATATAAATCAATTTTAAAACCGAACAGTTACATCCCATTACAACTCTGCCCACAACAAGATTTCTGCACTCTAAGAATGATACGACAACAATGGCGGGACGGGGCCCGCCATACCCCGAATGTAAATACCTACAACGACGGGACTATACCACCGATAAGCCTCCGAGAAACGGAGCTTCCCATACTGTGACCCGAGAACTAGGATCAACGATCGTGTACCTCAACTGCGGCGTAACGCGGCCCAGCGAGGTCGATAACAGTACCAAGTATGTGAAATCAGAAGTACTTAAATGAAAACATATCATTTTAAAATCGTTTTGCAAGTATGTATGAAACAACCAAGGTAACCGCATAGTGCCATATCATAAACAAGAGCAACAATAGGTAAATCAGAATGTGTCTTTTCTAGGTCGAATGATCGGCAGACCAATTGCCCGTAGTATCACCATGCAAGCCTAATCACGACTCCGTAGTCCGCATAGGCCACTCATATAGGCCCGCATAGGGTATGTAACCCCGCATCGAGGGTAGCTACTCCTCGGCATCGTCCTGGACTCGTAGTCCGCATGGCCACATAGACCGCATGAGGTATAACCCCGCATCACTAACCTGGAACTCCCGTAGCTCCGCATAGGTCCCTTGGACCCGCATGAGGTATTCTCGAATCATGGTCCTGCATCACCGAGTCTACCCCGCGTGGAGGCGGCTTAACCCCGGTAATATGTCAAGAGGTGAGTGATATTACACTAACATAACAGCTTATCGTTAAACAACATAAGCACAACAAGAATACACTCTTACACAAACGTTACAAGACACTAACACACATAGCATCATATCACGTCTACTTATCAAATCAACAAGAAAGTATTACAAGGCTATCACAAACCAACACAATCAAGTTATACACACAAGGTACATTCTAATATATGATTAACAAGATCGGGTATCTATTCCCAAAGTACTTCATACATTATCTTTTAAAAGATACTTTACGTTTACAAAAGTCACACAATACCCGTAGTATATGAAAATAGAGTGATTATCCTTTGAAGTAAATCAAAACACTTCTCTTCGTAAAATCAAGTAACAACATTCTTTTCCAAATGTTTCAAGTTTGCCTAATTTCAATTACTCAAGTTTCTCATTTTCGAAATGTTTCGTAGTTCATAATTTTAATCACTTAATGATATAATTCTCCTTTAAAAGCAATTTGAGAAACATATGTCGATACGTGAGTAGGTTATTCTTGTTTATAACAATCTTATTTAAGCGACCATGATCTAGAAATGTAACATCATTTTGTCTCATCTTAGTTTCTATGTTGATGGAAGTTTCTACCGGTTTTACTAATACATTATTAGTCAAAACATTTCCTTTATTAGCGCTTGTGGTTTGTTCGATACTTATTCTCGATTTCAAATCAAGAAACATTATTGCTTTTAAAATCAAGTACTCATTACTCACGAATGAGGTTTTACAACATTTTTAACAAAATGTTAATTACCAGGTAAAACAAGTTAAGTCTCTTATCTTTTAAGATCAAGTCTCTTAACTTTTAAAATCAATAAACCATTCATTTTACCATTCTTAAGACGTTATACCTAACTTCCCATAAAGCTAGTATAACTCTTATGTTTTCAAAACCAAGTATTATTCTTCTTAAAAATGATTCAAAGATTCTTTTGAAATACTTCAAGATTCTTTATTATTACACATTAAGTCTTATAAGTCAAATCGCTTACCTTTTAAAACCATAAAGCATTTTCTTACTTACATAAAGTCGTTATAACCAACTTCCCATAAAGCCGTTATAACACTTTATGTTTCAAACCAATCAAATCGCTTAACACATGTACGCCTACCGTACTACATAGTTATACACATATCATGCTAGAAAAGGTAGGAAGAGGTTCACATACCTAGCGACGATTATCGACTAATAGCAAAACGCTCCAAGCACCTCAAACCGCCGCCTACTCCTTAAGTCAAGTAGATCGCGCCACGCATAGTACTTCAACCTATAAGGCCACAAGCGCGCTTATTAACATCTAGGTCTAATCGTAGAACATTCTACGTAAAATTCGCGACCTCCTCCCGCAACCGAATCTCCTCTCTATCGAGGCCGCCATCAAGCCAACCGGGGTTATACGCCTAATCCGACGCACAATTCTACTTCACGTAAAAGCTACACAAGTCTCAGTAATACGCCCTATGTAATTACGATTCAAAGACTCTTCATCGAAAAGGTTTCTTATTATTCAGCTTAAGTCAAAAGACATTGCCGATAACTACGTTCAGATTCTATATATAGTATACTTCAACTATATATTCTAACAACATGTAATTTCCAATTACAATAGAGGTCAAGAGTGTTTACCTCGATAAGCCCAAAATTATCCGAGTTTAAATGTCGATCCTGAGCAAGGTTTAGCTCCTACTCCGCGGCGCCCGACCCGCCTCCAAACAACCCTTAGAAGTTCTAACCAACTTCTACTTAATACTCCAACCAACTATGGAGATTTTCCTGTGGTTTCGTTTTGTGGACCGACGGAAGTATAATAGTATTTCGGTTTTTCAGATAGTATAACCTTAGAATACTACAAGGTATACGACTAAGGTAATTTGGGCATTATAACAATACTTTTGAGAGTATCACTATACCACAAAAAGGGGTATTATACGAAAACAACTAGGCTAGTGGGTACCCTACTGCTAGCACCACAAGGAGTGTGTACTTTCGCCAACCCCACTGTGGGGAAACTCTCGGCCAGGGGAAGGGTGCTCGGCCAAAGGCACTACACTAAGGGGAGGAAGAAGCTTTCAAGACTTAGAGATTTTTGGATGAAGAAGTTCATCAAAGGGGAGGGTATTTATAGGTCAAGTAAAGGCCAACCAATGGCCAAGATTTAGCCAAGTGCTAGGCAAGTGTAAGGCCAAGATTAGGGCAAGTGTACCTAGCCAACTTGCACACAAAATATCCTACCTACTACTTGACAAAATGTCAAGAAAATCGCCCAAGGACGCCCACCAAATCCGCCAACGAGAGGTGCCAAGTGGCGCCTCTTGTTGTCCAACACGCCTCGCCTCTCTAAAAATCCGCAAAAATTAGAAATGACATAGCCGTAATTTACCCTACACGAATTGTGTAAAACGCTTCAAAAAACGACTCTAACCGTGTTGTGCACAAAAAAATTCGCCAAGCCAACTTTAAAGTTCAAATTTTTCACGCACGCCCTTATGTACATACTCAAAATACGGTATAACATTCTCCTCTCCTTAGAAACATTCGCCCGAATGTTCCTTCTAAGTCTCAAAACAAACATGCGCCAAGAGTCTTCACTACTATACTTACCGAACAATCCCGCCACAACCGCCACAACAACACTGCGCAAAATACTTACATCCAAGTCCACGAGAAACACCTCTAACATCACAAACGCCTCCCATCCAAGCGGTCTAAAATATAATTTCTTCGCACTTTCTCCATACAAAAGAAATGGTCACATCTCTCGCCGCAATACATGCTCGCTTCTCCCTTTACTCGTCGTGATACCACTTTTGTCACTTTGCCGCGAGGTTCTAGTGTCACTCCGCGACCCAACAAATGGTACCGGCCGCATGCGATCCACGAGGTCGTGACACTCGAACTCTTACCACATTTCGACATCGTCGCTTTCCAAAACTCGGTTACTATCTCTAACGTGATCATCATTAATCGGGAACACTCGATGGATCTCCGATACTTTCCCGATCATAACAATACGAAGATCGGACGTCGCCTCCTAAGTCGGACGGCAAAGCTAACATATAGGCAACCCGACCTATTCTTCACATGAACTCAAAGGGCCCAAAGTAACTCGCTAAGTTCCTCTGTTTTCCAAAACTCGTCACACCCAACCCGGTGGTACTTTCAAGACCGACCGTCAACTCGAACTCTAAGCGTCCGCCGATTATCCGCACGATTTCTCGAGCCGCCGAACCTCTTCTAGACAAGCTTTACCCTATCCACAATCTGCCGGAACAAGCTCAACCAACTATCAATCTTGCCAACATCGAACCAATCGATCGGGCGACTTACACATCCGCCCTACAAGGCTTCATAAGGCGACATACGAACACCGAAATGGTAGCTTAAACACTCCTCCACAGAGACAACGGTCCACAACTACCCCGAAATCCACACACCGCCCGAGGCGAATGCGACTCGAGACTCACTGCGTTTAACCCCGCGGTAAAACTTCCAAAACAAAACAGCCGCACTGGCTCCACCGTCATAAGGTGAAGGTAGGCACCTGCAGCCTTTACAACCTTTCTCGATAAATCAACACCGCCGAGTAAACGGTATTTGCTAGAAGACAAGACGGTGACCTCCTCGCCCGACCATCGTCGAAGCGCATCCACGAACTCGTCTTGGTTAACTAAACTTGGGCCTAACACCCTCATAACCCTAACCCAAAGCGGGACCACCACAACCGACCCCACCATCATACAGTCGCGGGTTGACCCGCAACGTGGCCTCGACCGACCCGAACGCCGCAAGACACTAGCTCCCGAACCTAAAACTCTCACTAATCACGTTACGAAAACCTAGCGATCTTCTTAGCTCAACTACCCTCTTTCATTCCACACTACTCGGACTTATCCCACAAACATAGCTCACGCGGCACTATGCACTCCGACAAGTGGTCAAACATAAAATACTTCTTTACTCGAGATGGCCTTACCTCTAAGGTCTCTGCGTATAAAGCTCTAAGGCTCACACTTTCCCTTATGTCCAATCTTACCTCATACTAACTATGATTTCTAATCACTAATTACACACCGCTATCGAACATAGCACTTATGATATACCCATCTTATCATACATACCGATCTCTGAGGTTAAGGATATATCTATATCTACGCTTCACTCCCTTAGTCGTTTAATCAAACTCGCCTGTAGGCGCATAGCTAAGGAAGATGACGAACTACCCACCGATCTCAAGGTTGAGTCCTCCTACTAGGACATCCTTTCGACACACGGCCCGACGGCCGCAGTAAAACAAGTACCAACTAAAGATGACATTCCCGATGACGTCTCACACCGCAACACCGGGAAAATCGAATCGGCCGGGCCGAACCTACGTAGCGTGAACCGGAAACTCGAGCTCACCAACTCCGCCACTTAACGCTCAACCCTTTGGAGGAACACTTTGCATCGCGGATGTGCATATCTAATCTGCCGAGGTGATTCGCCTCGAAAGTTACTAAAGGACTCGCTGCTCGCCCTCTCCTCGCCGCCCGTTAACCCGCCGATCTCTACGTCTTCACTGCCGCGCATAAGTCCGCATCAAGGCTATGCTCAAGCCTAACTGAAGAATTACTCTTGCACAACCCTCTCTTAGATATTCATCAAGACTCGCGGTACATCGGTATACTCTCTGGTAGACAAATCCATAGCTAGTAACAGGGTTGTCTCTTCGCAATCTATATTCTCTGTTTCCGGTCGTGGAATCGGCGTTCAAATGTCATGGCCGCAGTAGGAACTGCTGCCGCCGTGCTAAACTCTGTTGGGGCTGGTGACGTAGCATAACTCCCCGAACGAAGCACCTAACTCAGGTGATGGTTGGGCCTGTGCCCTCGTAACCCTCTGTACTCTACTCGCCTCCTTTGCGCGCCTCCTGGGCCCGGGTTTGCCCTACGCGAGGCATAACGGGGGAAAGAAATACGTGAGAGGTCCAACTTACAACACGGCTCTAAGGCACGATCTCAGTGAGAAGAATAGAAACCAATCCTAAATATCCTATAGCCTCACGATTATTGGTGTGGTGCACAACACACCGATAATCAAGACTTCATCGATACGGTTCAGAGACACTTTCCGAGGATTAATCGCTCGATACCACTTTTGTCACGACCAACCGGCCCGTGGATCGTGCCTACCGGGCACCCTAGTGATACAACATCGAGTAATCGGAACATAAAACAAGACATGAAAATATTATGAAGTAAGAAACAGTAATCGGAGAAAACTTGCCTTACGACATATATATATAAATCAATTTTAAAACCGAACAGTTACATCCCATTACAACTCTGCCCACAACAGTACTACAGACCTCTAAGAATGATACGACAACAATGGCGACAGTGGCCCCGCCATACCTCGAATGTAAATACCTACAACGATAGGGACTATACCACCGATAAGCCTCCGAGAAACGGAGCTTTCCCATACGTTGAATCAGTGACCCGAGAACTAGGATCAACGATCGTGTACCTCAACTCGCGCATGAACGCACTTCAAGGAGGTCGATAACAGTACCAAGTATGTGAAACTGTAAAGTACTTAAATGAAAACATATCATTTTAAAATCAGTTTTGCAAGTATGTATGAAACAACCAAGGTAACCGCACATAGTGCCATATCATAAACAAGAGCAACAATAGGTAAACAGTAATGTGTCTTTTCTAGGTCGCGAATGATCAAGCAGGCCAATTGCCTGTAGTATCACCATGCAAGCCTAATCTCGACTCCGTAGTCCGCATAGGCCACTCATATAGGCCCGCATAGGGTATGTAACCCCGCATCGAGGGTAGCTACTCCTCGGATCGCCCCGACTCGTAGTCCGCATGGCCACATGACCGCATGAGGTATAACCCCGCATCACTAACCTCGAACTCCCGTAGCTCGCATAGGTCCCTTGGACCCGCATGAGGTATTCTCGAATCATGGTCCTGCATCACCGAGTCTACCCCAGACGGAGGCGCTTAACCCCTGCATATGTCAAGAGGTGAGTGATATTATACTAACATAACAAATTATCGTTAAACAACATAAGCACAACAAGAATACTCTTACACAAACGTTACAAGACACTAACACACATAGCATCATATCACGCCTACTTATCAAATCAACAAGAAAGTATTACAAGGCTATCACAAACCAACACAATCAAGTTATACACACAAGGTACATTCTAATATATGATTAACAAGATCGGGTATCTATTCCCAAAGTACTTCATACATTATCTTTTAAAAGATACTTTACGTTTACAAAAGTCACACAATACCCGTAGTATATGAAAATAGAGTGATTATCCTTTGAAGTAAATCAAAACACTTCTCTTCGTAAAATCAAGTAACAACATTCTTTTCCAAATGTTTCAAGTTTGCCTAATTTCAATTACTCAAGTTTCTCATTTTCGAAAGGTTTCGTAGTTCATAATTTTAATCACTTAATGATATAATTCTCCTTTAAAAGCAATTTGAGAAACATATGTCTGATACGTGAGTAGGTTATTCTTGTTTATAACAATCTTATTTAAGCGGCCATGATCTAGGAAATGTAACATCATTTTGTCTCATCTTAGTTTCTATGTAGATGGAAGTTTCTACTGGTTTTACTAATACATTATTAGTCAAAACATTTCCCTTTATTAGCGCCTTGTGGTTTGTTCGATACTTATTCGATTCAAATCAAAAACATTATTGCTTTTAAAATCAAGTACTCATTACTCGCGAATGAGGTTTTACAACATTTTTAACAAAATGTTAATTACCAGGTAAAACAAGTTAAGTCTCTTATCTTTTAAGATCAAGTCTCTTAACTTTTAAAATCAATAAACCATTCATTTTACCATTCTTAAGATGTTATACCTAACTTCCCATAAAGCTAGTATAACTCTTATGTTTTCAAAACCAAGTATTATTCTTCGTTAAAAATGATTCAAAGATTCTTTTGAAATACTTCAAGATTCTTTATTATTACACATTAAGTCAGTTATAAGTCAAATCAGTTACCTTTTAAAACCATAAAGCATTTTCTTACTTACATAAAGCTGTTATAACCAACTTCCCATAAAGCCGTTATAACACTTTATGTTTCAAACCAATCAAATGCGTTTAACACATACGACGCTCACCGTACTACATAGTTATACACATATCATGCTAGAAAAGGTAGGAAGAGGTTCACATACCTAGCGGCGATTATCGACTAATAGCAAAACGCTCAAGCACCTCAAACCGCCGCCTACTCCTTAAGTCAAGTAGATCGCGCCACGCATAGTACTTCAACCTATAAGGCCACAAGGCGCTTATTAACATCTAGGTCTAATCGTAGAACATTCTACGTAAAATTCGAAGACTCTCCCCACCCCGCAACCGCGTAAATCTCCTCTTTCTATCGAGGCCGCTATCAAGCCAACCGAGGGGTTATACGCCTAATCCGGACGCACAATTCTACTTCACGAAAAGCTACACAAGTCTCATCAGTAATACACCCTATGTAATTACAACAAAGACTCTTCTATCGAAAAGGTTTCTTATTATTCAGCTTAAGTCAAAAGACATTGCCGATAACTACGTTCAGTTCTATATATAGTATACTTCAACTATATATTCTAACAACATGTAATTTCCAATTACAATAGAGGTCAAGAGTGTTTACCTCGATAAGCCCAAAATTATCCGAGTTTAAATGTCGATCCCGAGCAAGGTTTAGCTCCTACTCCGCGCGCCCGACCGCTCCAAACAACCCTTAGAAGTTCTAACCAACTTCTACTTAATACTCCAACCAACTATGGAGATTTTCCTGTGGTTTCGTTTTTGGATCGACGGAAGTATAATAGTATTTCCGGGTTTTTCAGATAGTATAACCTTAGAATACTACAAGGTATACTGGCTAAGGTAATTTGGGCATTATAACAATACTTTTGAGAGTATCACTATACCACAAAAAGGGGGTATTATACGAAAACAACTAGGCTAGTGGTACCCCACTGCTAGCACCACAAGGAGGGTGTGTACTCGCCCAACCCCACCAGTGGGGAAACTCTCGGCCAAGGGGAAGGGTGCTCTCGCCAAAGGCACTACACTAAGGGGGGAGGAAGAAGCTTTCAAGACTTAGAGATTTTTGGATGAAGAAGTTCATCAAAGGGGAGGGGTATTTATAGGTCAAGTAAAGGCCAACCAATGGCCAAGATTTAGCCAAGTGCTAGGCAAGTGTACCTAGCCAACTTGCACACAAAATATCCTACCTACTACTTGACAAAAATGTCAAGAAAATCGTCCAAGGGACGCCCACCAAATCCGCCAATGAGAGGGTGCCAAGTGGCGCCCTCTTGTTGGTCCAACACGTCTCGTCTCTCGGAAAAATCCGCAAAAATTAGAAATGACATAGCCGTAATTTACCCTACACGAGTTGTGTAAAACGCTTCAAAAAAACGACTCTAACCGGGTGTTGTGCACAAAAAAATTCGGCCAAGCCAACTTTAAAGTTCAAATTTTTCTACGTACGTCCTTACGTACATACTCTGAAAATACGGGGTATAACAACATTTTTACGTAAAAGCATTAAGCAATCCTTAAATATCATATCTGCATTTAGCATTTTTATAATTTAATAATAATCCAAACCCCATTCAATTTTAATTTAACATCACAAAATACGCATAATAAATAAGTTTTAACGGCGTCGCATTATAGAATTGAGCACTAATTAAATAGCACGTCCGTCTTTATTCTCTATAATAATTTAAACTCAAACATAGACTAATAAAACACCTAAATAATTTAATCACAATTTAAATAATAATTTACCACTATTAATACACCTAAAAACTACTAACACTTAAAACTAACTCTAAATACCTAAATAATTCGCCCCAGCAGCCCACACCCGCAGGCCCAACATCCGCAGCCCACAGCCCCTTTATTTCCTCGTCGCCCAGCCCATTTTCCTTCAGCCCTTTAACCTCCCACCCCCACACTTCATCCTCTTCATAAAAAACAAAACCTAAAAAAAAACCTAACCAGACGGATCCGCCGCACGCACCTCTCCCTCGCTCCCATCGCTAGCCGTGATTCTCGCCGGAGAATCCGGCGAACCCTAAACCAAATCTTTTCAAAACCAGTTTCCCTTACCCATGCATACACAAGAACGGTAACAAATCTTCCCCGAAATGGCAACAAATCCCTAACCAAATCGCACCCAGAATCAGCCCATAGAATCGTCCAAAAGGAATACCAAATCAGTATCAAATATCATCCAAAATCAGCCTTAAGACTGACCCTAAAATGGAACCCAACTGGAGGCTATAAGTTGAGCATTTTTACACATGCAAAGGCATCGACAGGCATCAGACAGGGGGTGAGGGGATTTCCATAAAGAAAAGAACCTACCCAGGGGGAACCTCAGGGGAGTCTGTTACCATCCCTTAGCATCCGAAACTGGTAGGCATCGATTATCCTTTTAGTAGAAATTAAATAACCCGAGAGAAAGGCATCAGGAAATGACAAGACAAAACGAGTAAGAACAGTAGCAGACAAGAGCAGGAACAAGAAACTAAACCCTTTATTTTCGCACAACCTAGCAAAAATCGTCTAAGTTTTGCTTCCCGCATCATAACCAAACTCCGAACGGATCGACGACTTGATACGCTGCCTCGGTTCGCTGCCCGGAGAAGGTAAACTCAATTTCCTCTCGGTATTATTTCACTGTAATTTTCTGGTTCTATGCGTTAATCGATTAATATTTCAGTTCGATATGTTGTTGTGAATTGGTTGCTAATTAATCTGTGTGTCTGCCCTCCTTCGATCTGGTAAATACATGTTTAACGTGGTTTGTGCACATCTTTCTATGTACGTGTATCTGCATATCATTTGCTAGCCCATTCATATGATCTGGTAATACTTGTTTTCAGTTACATAGAGCTTTTCATGTATCCTGTTTGTTCAGCAGTAGTATATCCAGAATTTGAGCTTGATGTCTTGGCCCAAATAGTTCCCCTGCATCTCTAAAATGCTATCCTGAATTGATTGATCTTTTGCTTTGTCCTACCTATCTGAAAATACTACTTTATCTTATCTTCCAGTATGAGAGTTGTGTGTCATATAGTGTTTGATAATTAGTTTCTGGCTAGCACATGTTTGGACTACTTCCATGCTAAGTTGAAATGACAGGTTACTTACTGAAATGTTGTGCTAAATACTCTAATGTGTATCTGCCTAGATAAATGATTCATATCTGTTAATCTAAAAGATAGATCAAAAGGTTAATATGGTTATTTGCATCCGTCTTATGAGTAAAGCCGTGGTAAAGATACTGTTTAACATGATGTTGTGTATGTGTCGTTTTTATGTGACCAAGTTGTGTTCATAGTTCCCTTATTGCGGCTAAAATCTTTAAGAAGAGGATCTTCTAGTAAATCTGAAAGTAGCGGGTTGCCTCTGTAATTTATTTTCATTGGATACTGAACGATAGATTAGATTCAGTTTCAGATCTCTTTTGAATTAACCGTCTGTATGCTTAAGCTTGAATTTGAATAACAATGGGAATTTGTATCCCCTGCTACCGTCGCGATTAGGTAAGTTCTCTCTGTAACGAACATCACATGTTTCGTCTCTCTGTCCGTAGGCTGATTTAAACTCGTAATATCATCTCACTCGCCTAAACTATCTATCGCATGCTATTCTGACGGCTTCACGTCGAAGTATTAAAATATGCTAACGTATTCTCCCTCCCTCCCTTAGAGTAGATGAGTATGCAAAGGCTTTAGTTTAGTCTTTATTATCCATGATGGGTATGTTTTTTTTAAAACATCCTGGCATCTGATTCATTGCATACCAGATATACATTGCCGGTACCTTGCCATATATATCATGGCAGTCTCTCGGATATACCAAGTATATTTCTGATTTTCTTTTTGTGTGTAGCAGTTCCTATTTATGTGTGTATTGGCTAGCTGGCTTCAATTATCATGGCCCATTATCTGCTCGATCCATATGTGAAATTTCTTTTTGGCCTTGCCTTGCTGCCACATTCTGTCTATGTCGAAGGCCTAATAGTTGGGCCTGTCTATTATCCCTTTCTCTCCTCTGTTTGTTGCTGCTTACTGCCCCTATCTATTTACTTGATGAAATGGCTTCAAGAATAGGGAATCACCAAAGCCTACTGTTTGCTAAGGGTTATGTGATCGACGCGCTTTATAAGCATATGTGTGTGTTTAGTGTTTAATTATTCATACCCGGTATTATTTGAGTGCATACTAATCTTTATATTTTCTTATTTTCTTACATGAAACGCATCGGAGCAAAATGAAGATTCTCATGGCGAGACTCATCACGAGCTACTTCAAATGACAACCCGCGTCCACGTGCATCCGCGTTCGCATTCCCGCTTCAGTATTCCTAAGACAAAATAGGATAAGATGATGTCGCCACACATCTTGAAAGCCTCCGCGATCATATCCACCTTTTATCTTATTTATTTAGTTGTTGTCCAATTATTTAAACTTTGTAGGTTGTCTAGAATAATTAATCCTTGAATACATGAAATGGGGTGGTTAGCTTTAAAACTGGAAACGCACTTCTAATTTATCTATCTTAGGCCTGTCATTCATATTTAATCTTTTGCCTAATCGTTAGAATGACATATCTAAGATTAACGCACCACTTCTTTGATTTCACAGATAAATGCATATCTATAGTCCATAAATCAACTTTGCACCGCTTACATCATAAACAATATAAACGCACACTTTAAAACTTTATGTATATTTTTATAGTATTAGTCTTACAAACTTTTATCAACATGCCTCCTTTTATAAAATATTTTGAAGCATCTTTTATATTTTCAAAACACGCATTTTTTTAACATAATAATTACCCTAGGTTTGGCAGGACAACCGTAAGTTAGCGGATCTTAGAGGGTGCCTAATCTCTTCCCTCTAGATTAATAAAGAGCCCTTATCCAGAATCTCACATAAGTTTTGCAGACCACAAAAATGGAGTTAATGTTGACTTAGTTGACATTTAGGTGTCCTAATTCACCCAAAATAATTAGTTGGCGACTCCGCGAACCCTTTTAGCATTTAGCACCTTTTAGCACTTTTAATATGCTAGCACCTTTCTTTTTTTAGCATTTAGCACCTTTAGCACCTCTTTAACATTTTAGCATTCTTTTGCACTTTTAGCATTTCATTCTATTTTTCTAACCTTTTATTAAACAGGAGTTTTCTATAAATTGTCGCGGTCGAAAAAGGGGCGTGACAAAAATGACGACTCCACTGGGGATTTAAGGCTCTTAACCACAACAGACCTAGGGTTATTATTTGGCATTATTTTTGCATTTAATTTTTATGTACTGTATTTTGTTTATTTGCTTTAATTGCTATTTGTTTTACTGCTTTCCTTAAACTGGCATTCCGCTCATATTTCTTCCACTCGGAAAAATTCACACTATCACACGCTCACGCGCTGGTGTGCTTCACGCACCCGCAAATTTCTTCAAATATCCAAATTTTAAGAGAGTTGGCGCCTGCGCGGAGTTAGATCGGTTCGTCTGATCAGCCGCGTAGCCTTCTCACTCGAGTTGTCCGCTCGGGAACCTTGCGTCTAGTAAAGCCAAATCTTAGAAACTCAGGATAGAGCTATACCACCCTTTATTTTAAGGCATGCATGCATTTACCTTAGGTGGGTTGGTCCTTGGTATCGACATCACAATTAGGAAAACACCAAACTTGTCGACGGGTTTCTCAACCCAACGACCAACCAGCATATTATATGTAGCATGACAATGATAGACAAATCCAAACCTAATCATGACATGCTGAAATTGGAAAAAGTGCACCGTCATTTGGTCGCCATTTTCAACAAAAGCATTACAGTTGGACGGTTTGGACAAATCCATCATAACATCGCATATGTGACGTTTAGGCCTACCTCTGGCACAAATGGGTCCCCACGCATATTAGGACTCGCTTGCAATGTGACAATTTATGTGCAACATGTACTTGCTAAATGTTATTTATACTTTTGCAAAATTACGTGTTTTACACTAACGCAGTTTGCTACATTTTGTCTAAAAGGATTTATCATCTCCTCCAAAGGTCGATTTGTATTTGACTAAGCAATGACAGAACATCGATATTTCACAAGATCAAAGGCACGACCAAAGGATACATGATCGATTCGCGGCATTTGAGCAGAACGAGTCGGAACCCGTCTTGGTTCCTATAGACAAAGCAGAGGTCTCAGAAAAGAAAAGCAGCGTAGATCCGATCGAACACCTCGCCCAATTACTGCAACAAATGACAACCCTGCAGGCCGAAATTAAAAGGCTCAGAAACGTCACTAAAGCACTCGTCACAACAAAAAACGGTCAAAATCATCCAAATTATTACCAGTACCCTCTTACTACATACCCCATTCAGCCAATATACAATGCACCCATATATCCCATGCAAAACCAAATGCCTACCATACCCCATCCAAACGCAAACCAAGATAAAAGGCCACCACAAACCTACTTTCGCAATACATACGACAACCCCTTGCGATACCCACCCGTGTATACACCACAGCCAAAGGCCCGTCCACTAAACATCTTCAAACCCCGCATAGATGCTGAGAAAAAGCCAACCAGAACCTATACACTCTTAGCCGAACCTATAACCCAAGTGTATGAGGAGCTGAAAGTCGCAGGAATACTCCAGCCAATTCCCAAAAATACCCCCAGGCCTACTTCCCGAGGGCACGATAAAACCAAACATTGTGCATACCACTCCGGTGTCGAGGGGCACGACATCGAAAATTGATATACACTCAAGGACAAAATAGAGGAGTTAATCAAAGAGGAAGTCATTCAGGTGGAGGATGCCTCCCCCAACAAGTACAATGAACCCCAAAGGAAGAGAGTGTTCTCGGCCGTAACTCGCTCCGCTCGACCGCCATTTATCCAAGCATGCACCACGCATGAGTCAAAAGAAGGAGATACTGATAGCAGAGCATGAAGACCCACCACCGTGCAGCAGAAAGGCGCGTATTGGTTGGATTTGCACCCTTGTTCTGGTCCGCCTAGAGCCCGGATAAGAAAGAGCAATTTAGTTTAGCAGAATAATTTAAGACTCATATTTAAGTTTGTTTTGCTTAAGTTTTCATGCGGTTGGAACTACGTTAGACCTGATTCCCTTGGCGGATACGTAGGAGACCATATCGGCCTCGGTCCCACCTTTAGAATTTTACCCAATTCCCGCTTGTAATGAACTACGTCATGACCTGATTCCCTCATGGGGATACGTAGGCGGCCTAAATCGGCTTCGGTCACACCATTAGGAAACTTTCCCTTCGTTCTGAAATAACGAGAATACACACAACATACAAGCAACTCCATTCAGACCCACTTTAGGCCAAACACCCTTTGCATATTCAAAACCGGGACAAGATAGGAAACCAGACAGGGGTTGCAGGTCCAAATAGGCCAGGCACGCAGATGTCAAGGAAAAAGGCGGCGAAGTCAAATACGACCGACCCCAAAAAAAACTCACAAATTTTCTTTGAGCGCAGGTTTTTCATATTAACAGAAGCAGAAAGTGCAATAGCCGAAGCAGAAAATACGACAAAAAGTTTCTTCGCAGAAGCAGAAAGAAGCAGCAGAGGCAGAGGATATGACAACAATCCAAAGTTCATTTAAATCTCGTACGTCTACCGTACTATACATTTATAACTATTCATGCTCAAGAGAAAAGAAAGTTTTCACATACCTCTTCGGTTCAATCCACTTGCTAAGTCCAATATGCCGTGCGTAGTATGTCAACCTATAATGACCATAATACGTCTATTAACTTCTAACTTTAAACGTAGAATATCCCAAGTGTAAAATCACTTAATTCTACGGAAAATTGGACAGCACTTCCTTTGTTTCTACATACTTTTCCACCTTTTTCAAGACCCAAAATCAATAACCAAACGCCACATTTAAGGCTCAACAATTCAGCTAACCAAAGGAGATTACACGCCTTAACAGGACGTGTAAAATTATGCCCCACAATTAATATCCAACTAGTCCAACATTTCAATTCCATTATTGGCTATAGTGCAACCACAATGTAAAGTCTTTTCCAATTCCTCTTTAATCCACGTTGTTTAGTCCAACATGTTATATAGCCGCAATTTATAATACAACTACCATCTCTTCTTTATATAACATGCGACGACTAAAACTAATAACCAAATCGAATTACAATCTTAAGGTTAAACATGAAACTTTCGGATTCCATCCAAATATTTCATAACATTCAATCTCCATATATATATCTCATGCTTGCATAATATATATATGACTTACAACAATAAGTAACATTTAATCACTTAAGAGGACAAATTACCTTAATAAGCCAAAAATAGTCCAACAATCTCGCCCACTTTAGCCCTCTTTCCGAAATTCTTCTTCCCGCTAAAATCACCTCTACGGACCCCCTACAAGCTCGCCAACATATTTCCTTCTTGTTGCCTTTCCAACAATTTCATCTAGGCTTAGGGTTTTAAAAATTTTAAGAGAGAAAAGGAGAAATTTCTATTGGGATGATTTCTTGCAAATGACCAAGTCTTTGCAAGACTTGGTCATAATATAAGACCCTTCTTGGTCTACAAGATGGGAGGGACACTTGTCGCCCTCCCATAGGCCTTTACACAAATATCTTCTGATTTTCCCTCAATTTTCGCGAAAAATTCCGCCTCGCAGCCTTCGTAAAGGTTCAGTCTTACGGCGCGCGACCGCAGCCGCCGTGGCGCTGTGGACGCTGACCGAACATTTCCTCTTCTCGCCGGTGATCTTGCAACGTCCATAACTTCCTACTCCGATGTCCAATCGACGAGCGGTTTGTTGTGTTGGAAACTAGGCTCAACAAACTTCATATTAGACTTTTAAAACACCTAAAAACTCTTAACATACTGGGACGTATAGCACTCCAAAGTTGACTAAAAATTTGTCCACAACCATTCTGTCAACTTATTATTCCA
This sequence comes from Przewalskia tangutica, assembly GCA_029844215.1. NCBI lineage: Eukaryota > Viridiplantae > Streptophyta > Magnoliopsida > Solanales > Solanaceae > Przewalskia > Przewalskia tangutica. Next base: position 117,602,428 of record CM056718.1, read on the forward strand.
AATTCAAATCTTATTTCCTTTCGTAAGTTCTTAAATACATGACCTGAAATTACGGGGTGTAACAGGTTGTATCATAAGTTTATTCATTCTTGGAGTAAGAGTATGATTATTGCCCTTTATGTTAATCCTCATATTATGAGGATCATATTTTCGTATATCTTCCCTTGATTTTGCAAAGTTCAGATTCAAGGACGAATTCTTTTGAAGAAGAGAAGATGATATGATCCTAGAAAGTTCATAAGCGACTATGAGGTCTAAAAACTGTTATGGAGCTTCGGATCTGCATTTTCATGCCACACACCCTTTTGAGTAATGTAAAAGAAAAGAAACTAAAGAAATGGAAAAGTGAGTATGAAATGTAACACAAGAACCAAACAAGTGCAACTTTTCTTGGTCATGGGGATTTGTATTCGAGGAATGAAGCACACCACCAAACTACAAATCAAACAAAAGCAAAACCCTTTAACTTTCCCCTATTCCGATGGTGCTTCTTATTTTCATCTTTTTCTTTTTCCAATATATCTTCCTTTATTTTTTTTCTCTGTTTTATCAAAATCTGTCACTATCTAACACACCTAGGGATCCTCTCAATCACCCCCTTCTCTTCTTTTTCAACATTAGTCTTTGATCATACCCCTCCTTTACCTTTTCTCACCCCCCCCCCCCCCCCAAAAAAAAGATCCATATTTCAATTTCGATCAAAATTTGTGTACTGTTAAAAAGGGACAGAAAATATTACGAATAAAGTTCATTTATTGGAAGAAAATTGATCTATAATCATAATTGTAAGGATAATAAAATTAACGAATGAAACCACCTCTATTGGTATCTAGATGTGTGGTTTCATACACAGGAAGTTCTTCACAAAATCTATTGTTACCAAAAAATGCTAAGTGATCAATTTCAAACAAATCTGAACTTGAACAACTTGCTGCATCTTCTTCTTCTTCGTCTACAATGTAATCATTTTTCTTCTTCTTGAGATGTTGATAGCTCTCAACTTTTGTCATTTCAAATTTGTCCATTATTGTTGCATTTCTTTGGGATTCGTGGCTAGGAAGATCTTGGTCATATATTGATTTATGACCACAAGGACGACAATCTTCGTCAACAATAACACTAACAGGGTTAAATCTGACTGTCCTTTTGACACCATTTTGGTATTTGTCACTGAAATTTGGTGGGGTTTTACTTAAACAGGATCTTGAAACTGAAGAACAAGTTGATTTTGAATTCCTATCAATGTTAATACCATTAGGATTCTTGGATTTTTTCCCATTGCCATTATTAAAAATGGAACTAAGAAAATTAGTAAGACGTCCACCAGGGGAAATGGGCTGTTTGACTTTCTTCAAAGCTCTTGATTTTGACTTTATCAAAGTCTCTTCATTTTTCACTACTTGTTGATTGTGATTATAATCATCAAATAAATAAAATTCAGTGTCACTACGTCCAAAACGTGGTGAAACACTGGCTCTTCTCACTGATTTAGTAATTCTTGGTGCAGTAAAACAAGTAGTTCTTGAAGATTTTTCATTGTAAAAACAGTCAGCTTCAGACGAAGATGCAGAGAGAGTACCAGAATTTGATTCAGAAGAACTTGAACTGGAAAATAATGGATCATTATTAATGCCCATTAATTCTCGTGTCATCTTAACTTTTTTCTCCATCCATTTCTCAACCAAACATGCCCTTCTGAAACTTGCAATTTCTTCATCTTCTATGCTTTTGTTGGCTTTTGCTTTTGGTCCAACATTGCTGCTCTGCTTTCTGGTTTCTTTTGGTAACTTTATGTCTTCCCTTCTTTGATCATACCCGTCAATCGAATGGTACATTTCATCAAGAAGTGTAGATGAAAATGAAGGGATTTTGTGATGTTTCGTCCTAGCCCTCTCCGGGTTATACATTGAATAAGAAGAAGAGTTTTTCCAATTATTTCTTTGAGAACCAGTCGAGCTGTCCATACGGAAAAAATAAGAAGAAGGGTTTGGTGAGAATAAGGAAGACACGCAAAGAGAAGCTTGAAGTTGTGAATGTGAAGAAAATGAAGCTTATAAAGGAATGTCATGCGCGTGCATGGTTAACTCCTAATTGCCAGTTTGGCAAAATTAAATCAATTTCTTTGACACAATTCCATTGACTGCGACCCTTTTCCTTTTTCTTTTTTTCTATGTTATGCTACTAATCCTCTACTTTTCCATATTTGAATTTAAAGCCACTATTTTTACTGTTAGTTTCGAGATTTACGGGAGTAGCTGTTATCGGGTAGTCTAACGGTACCAGAACTAGTTTAAACTAGACCTGTTTAAAGTTCGGGTTAGGCCGGGTGAGGTGATTTTTTTTGTTTGCCTGACCCTGATTCAGATCCTGTTTTTTTTTAAATTTTCAGACCATGGCCCTGACTCTTCGGGGATCCTACGGGTCACGCGTCGGCCCTGACCCATTCTATAAAACAAAATAAACAGTAAGCAAACACTACAATTCTATCCAATCCGTTATCCGATATAATTTGTCACCAGTTAAAAATTAAAACAAACAGAAGCATGAAATCATTAAAAATTACACCAAAAAGAACTGAAGCAAATTATTTTAAAAGCATGAATATAAATGTTAATTGATCAAAATATCTTTCAAATATTAAACGACTTTTATACTTTTTTAAGTTAAACTTTTTCTCTAGAAAATATGTTAAAATTGTAATGTTAACTTTTTTCCTAATATCTAGGACTTTGTACTGAACTAAAACTAAAATCTTAAAACCAACGTAATTATATTAGTATTTTGTTAAATATTTTGAACTTTGATTCCCATTAAAGAATTGTTATTTGGCTATAATTTTAAAATTATAATTATAAATCGATACACTATCAGAAATGAAAATAACATTTTTACTATCTTAGAAATCTAAACAACAAATACACAAATTAAATATTAAGACTTAGTAGTGGAATGATTTTATATATTAACAGAAACAACAAAACATATAAATATATTATTAATAATCAGCTACATTTTTATCTTATTTCATGTCGAGCTCAATGTAGATTAGAGAAATACATATATTATAAAAACATGCATTATATCACTTAATGACAAAAATATACAAGTACAAAATAAATATTAATAAGTACAAAATAAATATTAATAAAGAAAAACTAATATAAATTATATTAAAAAGACACGCGGATCGGGGTCGAGTCGGACCGGGTCAAATGGGTAAAAAAATCTGGTCCTGACCCAACCCTACATATGAACGGGTCCCCGCTTTTTCGGATCAAATATAAATTGACCCTGACCTTGGTTTTTCAGGTCGGGTCTGGCGGATCCCAACCCGATGGGCAAATTTAGTTTAAACCACAAGTTCAGTACGCTAAATGGTTTGAATAGATTAATTACGATACAAATTAGGCAAATAATAAATTCATTTGATTTTGTTGACAAATAAATAAGTATTGAGATAATTTCAACCTTTGTAGTTTACGGTATTATTCACCTCTCTTATTTTGTAACCAAAGTTGGTTTAAATAAAACAAATATACAATATTCCTAAATTGACCTTCCTTAGCCTTATCTATATGATATTAAGTCTTACCATAAATTCCCTTCAAAAACCTTTTATGCTACCACATATCACGTCTTTAAAATAGGGAAATATATAAATAAATCTATTTTCTCATATTAGGAGTTGGACTTTAAAATGTTCTAATTATAAAAACATTTGAAGTGATGATTTTTTTATAACATATTTTGCCAAATTAAAGAGATGTCAGACTTTTAGTAACAATTGTGATTTTCTCTTTATGTTTGTTTCAATAAAAATAATCTTTAATTGTTTGTTCCAATTTCCCTTGCATGTCATAGCTAAAAGATTCAATCACTAAGTTTTAAATTTTGTTAGTTTCTTAATATTCATTTGCACTATTTTGATTTTTTTATTGTTTTTGTAATGACACAAGACTTCAGAGGCGAGCCTCCATTTCATCCATTCTGCACCAATACGATGTGTCATATTGTCATTAATCTCTCACTTTTCTTAGATAATGGACCAGAATACTTAAAATTTTCTCGCTTTTGAATGACGTGTGTCTCAAGACTCGCTTAAAACTTCCTCCAAATATTCTGTCTTGGAGTATGTTAAAATTTCTCTCAAGTAATAGTATAAAATTAGAGCTATAGTCTATAGAGTATAGATACTACTCCAATATATACTGTAGTTTATATGTGATATACACGAGGACGTAATCGAAACAGTTGTTGATCAATAGATGGGGCCATGTGTCGAGAGGGGAACAACGATTCTGCTATTTTCGAAAGTGCAACTTAGTGGGTAGCATATATATACAAGATCAATAATTTGAAGTAATTTCTCCTCTATTGTATTGCAAAGTGTGAAACTGTGAACAGATGAAATGAATTTAGTTAAAAATGTAGTAGTTGGTTGGATATATTGTTCTCAAAAGTTTACTTTTCTTTTGTCTATTTAATATCCTTAGTGGGGGGGGGGGGGGGGGGTTGAAAAAAAAAAAAACTACAGAAAAATTCATCACTTCAGATAAATACTATTGACCTGTAGCTTATGATATACTTACTCGTAGTCGGTACTCATGCCAATTCAATTAGCAATGTAACCCATGTGGTCTTGCATACATACGATAGGATTTGTTATAGCTAGTTAATGATTAAAACTAGCTAAATTGGTGTGAATGAAAAATTGAGGAAAAAATGAAATGAAAGGAAAATGAAATTCAAAGCAAAGTTCATTTTCAAAGGAGTTTTGTACCACATCGGTGGTAGAAAGGAAAAGTTATGTGCTTATATTAGAAAACACTTCCTCTAGCTCTTAAAGGGTTGAGAAGAGGAACTCCCCTCTAGCTCTTAAAGGGTTGAGAAAACACTTCCTTTCCGAACAGTCACCAACCTTTTCGAACAGACACCTTCGAGACTATATAAACTGAGGCAATGTCTCATTTTTAATACACTGATTTTCTTCATTGAAATTCTGCATTCTCTTTCACAAATAAAACTATCGAGTCTTACTGTGGTTCGTTGTCAACTTTGAGTTCGCCAAGTCGCTGCCAAGCACCGCTACTCCCGCGACATGTATACCCGCTTTATCCACGGGAGAAGTAATCCATAACCCTGCACAAATGAGGGGATTAAATTCTTTAAGGACACACAGTGAATTCTGTGGTGTCGGATATTTTTCTTATTTTCTGCATTATTCTTTTTTTCCAGTTTCTGGTTTTTCCGTTTTCTGATTTTGAACACAGGCGTACTAACAAGCTTAAGAAATTTATCCTTATTCCTGTGTTCACTTGTTCTTGTTTAACGATTACAAATTGTCAGGAAAGAAAAGGGGAAAAAAGGTGTTTTCCCAGAAAAAAAAGGTGTTTTTCCAGAAAATAAAAAAAGTGTTTTTTCAGAAAGTAAAAATAAAAAGAAAAGGAAACATGTATGTTTGTTGTTTTGGTGTAACGAACTTGTATGTTGTTTGAAGACTAAAATCTTCGGATTTTCTACTCCGGTTGAGATTAAAATTTTCATAACTTTCTACTCATTTGGGTACTTGATTTGAAGATATAAAAACTTCATCAAGTATACAACATACAATTTACTGCATTTCGTTTCAAGTATTTTGATTCGGTTTGAAGAAATAAAATCTTCACCGTTGTGTATTATATTTGTTGCTATCAAAATTGATTCGGCTTGAAGAAATAAAATCTTCACCGTTTATTAATTTTTTCTGTTGTTTCATTTGTGACAGAAATGAGAGACATGACTCCAGATATGAATGCTACTGCCACACCAGCTCCCGTGGTTGGTTCTACGAGCAATGTTGCATCCTCCAGTCGTACTGCACTGGCTCCGACAGAGAAGCCTGGAAAATTCACCGGAATTGATTTCAAAAGATGGAAACAAAGATGTTCTTCTATTTAACTACTTTAAGCCTCCAAAAGTTTATTAAGGAGGTCGTTCTAGTTTTGTCGGAATCAACACATGAGAATGAACGTTTTGTTGTAACTGAGGCATGGAAGCACTCAGAATTTTTGTGTAAGAATTATATTCTTAGCGGACTGGATGATGATCTTTACAACGTCTATAGTAATGTGGAAACATCAAAAGAACTATGGGATGCGTTGAAAAAGAAATATAAAACAGAAGATGCTGGATTAAAGAAATTCATTGCTGCCAAATTTCTGGACTACAAAATGGTAGATGGCAAGTCTGTTGTTACTCAAGTTCAAGAGTTGCAGGTTATCATTCACGATCTCTTCACTGAAGGTTTGGTGATTAGTGGGGCCTTTCAAGTTGCGACAGTGATAGAAAAGTTGCCTTATTCATGGAAGGACTTAAAAAATTACTTAAAACACAAGCGAAAAGAGATGACACTGAAAGTTCTCATCGTCCGGTTGAGAATCGAGGAAGATAACAAGGCAGCTAAGAAAAAGGCAAATGGGAGATCAACCATAGGGGGAGCACATATTGTCGAAACTGCCCCAACTAACCTGCAAAAGAGGAAAAAAGCATCGGGACCAAGGAACTATCCCAACAAGAAGAAATTCCAGGGAAACTGCCACAATTGTGAAAAAATTGGACACAAAGTTGCAGACTGTCGTGCTCCAAAAAAGGAAAAGAAGAAGGATCAGGCTAATATGGTTGAAACAAACGAGGAGGTTGATGATTTGTGCGCTATGTTGTCTGAGTGCAAACTAGTGGGAAATCCGAAAGAGTAGTGGATTGACTCTGGCGCCACTCGCCATATTTGTGCTGTTAGAGAAGCCTTTGCTTCATATGCTCCCGCCGGGCCCGACGAGATCATATATATGGGAAACTCTGCAACGGCCAAGATTGAAGGTTATGGAAAGATACTGCTGAAGATGACCTCTGGCAAGGTGGTGACTCTCAACAACATCTGTCATGTTCCTGAATTAGGAAAAATCTAGTGTCTACCGGACTTCTAGTGAATAACGGGTTTAAGTGTGTTTTTGTTTCTGACAAGGTTGTAATAAGTAAGAACGAGATGTACATAGGAAATGTTACCTCACAGAGGGCCTTTTCAAACTGAATGTAATGGTCGTTGCCAATAATAATAAAGTTTCTGCTTCGTCTTACTTGCTTGAGTCAAATAATTTATGGCATTCACGTTTAGGACATGTCAATTATAGAACCTTGCGAAAAATGATTAGTTTGGAAGTATTACCTAAGTTTGAATGCAATCAATCAAAATGACAAATCTGTGTTGAATCTAAGTATGTTAAACATCCCTATAAGTCAGTTGAAAGGAATTCAAGTCCTTTAGACTTAATCCATACAGATATTTGTGACATGAAGTCAATCCCATCTCGTGGTGGAAAGAAATATTTTATAACTTTTATTGACAATAGTATGCGGTATTGCTACGTTTATTTACTTAATAGTAAAGATGAAGCAATTGAAGCATTCAGGCAATACAAAACTGAAGTTGAGACTCAACTTAACAAAAAGATTAAAATAATAAAGAGTGATAGGGGCGGTAAATATGAATCTCCTTTTGAACAAATATGTTTGGAATATGACATTATTCATCAAACAACTGCCCCTTACTCGCCACAATCAAACGAAATTGCGGAAAGAAAAAATAGAACACTGAAAGAAATGATGAATGCCCTGTTAATATGTTCTGGTTTACCCCAGAACTTGTGGGGGGAAGCCATTATAACAGCTAGACGAATACTCAATCGAGTTCCCCATAGCAAAACAAAATTTATTCCATATGAAAAGTGGAAAGAAAGGAATCCCAATTTGGGATACTTCAAAGTGTGGGGGTGTTTGTCCTACGTGCAAGTTCCTAAACTCAAAAGGGTAAAAATAGGACCTAAAACCATTGATTGTGTTTTCATAGGATATGCCATAAATAGTAAGACATATCAATTTCTGGTTCACAAATAAAAAAATCCCGACATTCAAGTGAATACGGTAATTGAATCAGATAATGCTGACTTCTTTGAAACCATATATCTGTATAAAAAGGAATGTGAGTCGTCTAACAAAGAATCTAAACGACCTCGGGAAGAAACAAAGGAAAATGTTCCTGATGAGGAAAATCCATGACGCAGCAAACGTAAAGGACGTCTACTTCCTTTGGACCAGAATTTCTAACATTTTTGTTGGAAAATGAGCCTCGAACTTTCAACGAAGCTATTCCTTCATCGGAAGCTGAGTGTTGGAAAGAGACAATCAATAGTGAGATAGAATCCATATTATACAACCATACTTGGGAATTGGTTGATCATCCTCCAGGGAATAAACCTTTAGGTTCCAAATGGATTTTCAAGCGGAAAATGAAAACTGATGGTACTATTAATAAATATAAGGCAAGACTCGTTGTTAAAGGGTTTAGCCAAAGAGAATGTCTAGATTACTTTGACACATACTCGCCGGTAATGAGGATTACATCTATTCGGATGTTAGTAGTGTTAGTCGTCGTGTACGGTCTTGAAATCCATCAAATGGATGTGAAAACAACATTCTTAAATGGAGAGTTAGAGGAAGAAATTTATATGGAACAACCTGAAGGGTTTGTAGTTCCAGAGAAAGAGAAGAAGGTGTGTTGACTTGTTAAGTCTCTTTACGGACTAAAACAAGCACCCAAATAGTGGCATGCAAAATTTGATCATACAATGCTGTCAAATGGATTCAAGATAAACGAGTGTGATAAATGTGTCTACATTAACAACACTCTGAACCACGTCGTCATTGTTTGTTTGTACGTGGATGATATGTTGATAATGAGTAACGACATTACTAACATAAATGCTACTAAACGCATGCTTGCTAGTAAGTTTGATATGAAAGACTTAGGAGTTGCCGATTTAATTCTGGGAATTAAAATCCATAAGACTTCCCAAGGTCTAGCATTGTCTCAATCTCATTATATTGAAAAGGTACTTGAAAAGTTCAAGTATTTGGATTTTAAAGTTGCAAAGACTCCAATTGATTTGAACCTTGCTCTTGTAGAGAATAAAGGTGAAAGTCATTCTCAATTGGATTATGCCAGAGTGTTGGGAAGTTTGATGTATATCATGAACTGTATGCGACCTGATATTACGTGTGCTATAAGTAAACTAAATCGCTACACTAGTAATCCCGACCAAAATCATTGGCTGGCAATGAAACGAGTTTTGGGGTATTTGAAACATACTCCAAACTTTGCTTTACATTATAACAAGTATCATGCAGTTATTGAAGGATACATTGATGCAAATTGGATCACCGGTTCAACTGAAACTAAATCCACAAGTGGATATGTTTTTACCATAGGTGGAGGAGCAGTGTATTGGAAGTCATCCAAACAGATATGTATCGCCCGCTCTACAATGGAATCTGAGTTCATAGCTTTAGAAAAAGCTGGTGAAGAAGTTGAATGGCTCCGTAATTTCTTAGAAGATATTTCATTTTGGCCCAAACCGTTGGCTCCTATATGCATACATTGCGATAGCCAAACGACAATAGGAATAGTCGGGAGCGTTATGTACAACGGAAAGTCTCATAGCATACGACGAAGACATAATACCGTTAGACAACTATTCTCTAGTGGAATTATCACAATTGACTATGTTAAGTCAAGAGATAATGTGTCGGATCCACTAACTAAAGGTCTAACTATAGAGGTAGTTGAAAGATCATCGAGGGGAATGGGACTATGGCCAAGGACAAGTCATCGTGATGGTAACTCTACCTAGAAGACTGGAGATCCCAAGATCTAGGTTCAAAGAGATCAAACAAAGTCATTGATAACGGTTCAACATTGTCACAATAATTTTTTGGTCCATTCTCGTGATGAGACAATGTTCAGTACCAGGATAAAACATTATGGCTTTTTAATGGTTCCTAAGTTTGGTACGGGGTATATCCAATATTGTATCTATGGGATGACACATTTAGGAATCACCTATGTAAGTGTGAAATGTAAGCCGCTTCAAGGAGAATTCTGTAAGACCAATTCTCTATGCACTTATGAACCAGACAGTGTTCATGGCTGAAACGAACAAAACAATGAGAACCAAAAACGGTTAAAAGGTTAATTGTGTGACATGTGGTTGTCTAGGTATACACCTAAGCTCGATGGTTCAAAGATATCAAATCTACCGATTGACCGAGTATATCCGACATATGTTACTACGGAAAGTTCAAAGAGAATTCTACTTATCCAGATGCGATTAATCCTTGCTTACGAATCACAAAGTTTTTTGTCATGCATGTTTTTCATCATATATCCATTCCCCATTCATGTGGGGGATTGTTATAGCTAGTTAATGCTTAAAGCTAGCTAAGTTGGTGTGAATGAGAAATAGAGGAAATAATAAAATGAAAGGAAAATGAAGTTCAAAGAAAAGTTTCTTTTCAAAGGAGCTTTGTACCACATCGGTGGTAGAAAGGGAAAGTTATGTGCTTATATTAGAAAACACTTCCTCTAGCTCTTAAAGGGTTGAGAAGAGGGACTCCCCTCGCGTCGTCGTCGTCGCTTTGGATTTAGTCAAATGATCTGATTGATTGATAATCTTTTTGGACCAAATTTATTTAATTTCAAATCTTTATTTTCTGAAAATATTTTTTTTATAAAAAGATTAATTGGTAATTAATTTTCGCGGAATAAAAATTAAATTTCCCAAATATTTTTTTTCCATTTTTTGATCAGGCAAAGTGGCCTTTCCGAACAGTCACCAACCTTTCGGAACAGTCACCAACCTTTTCGAACAGACACCTTCGAGGCTATATAAACTGAGGGCTATATAAACTCAGGCAATATCTCATTTTTAATACACTGAAAATAATTTCCTTCAGTAAAATTCTTCATTCTCTTTCACAAATAAAACTATCTAGTTTTACTGTGGTTCATTGCCAACTTTGAGTTCGTCGAAGTCGTCGGCATTTGAAGTACCGATATTCCTGCGACATGTATATCCGTTTTATCCTGAGAGGAAGTAATCCATAACCTTGGGTACAGTGAGGGGATTAAATTCCTTAAGGACACTGATCGGTGTATTTTATATACATTTTTTGAGTCATTTTTAGTTAGTCTTTTGTCCAATTTTGTACAAATACGTGTCGTCATAGGATAGATTTTCTTTCTTTTGAGTCAAATTGGTTAAAGTGGCTCAATGGCGGAAAAGGAGCGAAAAGAGGGCAAAACGGAGGTTTCAGAGCTCGAAATGCAAGAAAGTGGCGAACTGACACGACAAGGCCATGACGCCTCTAGCCCAGCGGCAGGCCAGCGCCCAAGACCCAATGTTCAGAAGCTTGCAGAAGTTCTAGCGCCGTGGCGCCTCTGACAAATAGAGTTGCAGGCCGCGCGCTAATCATCGTAAAGTCGCGAACTTCCGGCCGCGGCGCCAGAAAGGTGGCCGCGATACCGACGCGGGAAAAATCAGGTTTTGAACGAATTATGGGCCAGGCCTGAAGGAAAACCCTGCACCTACGTTTTTAAACTATAAAAAGAGAACCCTAGACAGTTTTTAAGGGTTCCCTTCTTGCCAATTCACAACACATCTTGGAGTTCAAGATTGGAGACCATACTTTAGTAATTTTCTTTCTTTCTTTTACTTGATTTTCAGTTTTATGTTGGATATTGAATTAGTTCTTGTCATGTCTATGGCTAGGAACTAATTCTAATATAGGTCTTTCCATGTCAATTCACTTGAACCTTATTTTATGAATTAATACATGTTTATGGTTGTTCTTCTTATTGTTGAGATTTATCCAATAGATGATTTGATTGCTTGGTAATTACTTGATCATTAATTATCATTATTTATATGATTTCTAACGTAAACCGAAAGGAGGTTGTGACTATGCTGTAGTTGGGTAGACATAGGTCGAATTGGGGATGAAAATACCTCAATTACTTGTGTAGCATTAATAAGGGTTTTTGTTCTTAATCCTCCTCTAGAGTCATCCTTATCACCGAAAGGTAGAAAGGAGTTGTACTGGGGTTGAGTGTTTATATAGCCTTAACGGGAGTATAAAACGGATTAGTAAACCTGCTATCTCCAATAGAAGAAGAACCATAGTTAATTGCATTAATAAGTAATATAAGCGGATAGTTGAGGAGATTTGGAAGCCTTATTTCCATCATCACTGAAGTAAACAACATAGTTAATTAGTCTTTATAATTATTAGTCATAATCAACAACTCAAATATCGGTCACCAAATAGATAACAAAGAATAGAAGTTGGTACTTGAACACTAATCCCTGAGGACGATAACTCGGTCTTCAAAGACTATATTACTTGACTCGACAACGTGCACTTGCGTTAAAGTGTGTGCATTAAATCGCGCATCAAGTTTTGACACCGTTGTCGGGGATTGGCGTAGTTCAATATCAATTTTATCTATTCTTAATTTCTAATTTGGTTTTTATTTCTGTTATTTATTTATTGTTTTTTTTTATTTTTGTGAAAATCAGTGTGCCGTGATCCGTCTGTTTATTTTTGATCTGTTTCAGGCACTCAGTTTATGCGAAGGATAAGAGGAGCAGACGCTCTTGTTCCCTTCAATCCGGAGATTGAGAAAACTTGTAAACAAAACAGAAGGAACCAACGGATTTTAGCCTTAATTGAGATGGAAGACGTACAAAACAATAACGAAATGAATGAGGGGTTAGGTGATCATCAGCCTAATCAAAGAATGCCTCGGAGAGTGCCAATGGATGTAGAGGAGAGAGTTCAGGTCCAAGCGGAAAGAAGCTTGGGAGACTACGTGCTGCCGAGGGTGAACAGAGCACAAACTTGTATTAGGCTCCCAACAATAGGAGCAAATAATTTTGAGATCAAACCGGCGATTCTAAGTACGTGCGAACACTGCGCTTTGGAGGATTGCCGTCGGAGGATCCTCACATGCATATAGCTAATTTCTTGGAGCTGTGTGCAACATTCAGATACAATGGCGTTACTGATGACGCCGTCAGATTGAGGCTCTTTCCCTTCTCACTCAGGGATAGAGCAAAAGTGTGGTTGAATTCTTTGCCAGCAGATTCAATATTTACATGGCAAGAGTTGGCGCAGAAATTTTTGGCAAAATTCTTCCCACCATGCAAAGCAGCGAAGTTGAACAATTTCTATCAAGCCGATGGAGAATCATTATACGAAGCTTGGGAGAGATTCAAAGACTTGCAGAGGAAGTGTCCACACCATAGTATTGAGTTGTGGAATTTGGTCCACATCTTCTATAATGGGCTGAGCGGAACGACCAGAACAATTATTGATGCTGCAGCAGGTGGAACCTTTATGAGGAAAACAACCCATGAGGCTCACGACTTATTGGAGGACATGGCCATCAATAACCATGTCACAGAGGAGAGACAAGTGAGTGGTAGAAGAACAGTGGGAGTTCATGAAATTGATGTCATCACTGCCCTAAATGCCCAAGTTTCCCTTTTGACCAAGCAGCAACATACAAGATTCAGAACGCAAAGCAAATGCCAAAGAGCTGTGAAATGTGTGGTGGTCCACGTACCTTCGATAGATGTCCATCAGCTGATCCTAACAATATGACGATCGAGCAAGAAAAATAACAAGCTGTAGGGAACTATCAGAGACCCCAGAACAACCCATACTCAAACAACCTACAATCCAGGGTGGAGGAATCATCGAATTTTTTCATGGAGAGGTGAGCAGGGGCAGCAGAATCAGTTTAGAGGCCAGTATCAAAACCAACAGCCATTCACTCGGGCCTCATCTTCTCAACAATTCAGTGGCCCTGCCCAACCAGAGAAGCCAGAAGAGCTGAGAGCAGCTTTGTTGACACTCACCAACTCCTGCACTCCAGCCACGGGCGTAAACTAGATCTTCGCTCAGGAACTTGGAAACACAAGTGGGTCAACTAGCAAAGCTATCGAACAACAGGCCACAGGGTACACTGCCAAGCAACACAGAGATGAACCCTAGAGAACAATGCCATGCAGTACAGCTGAGGAGCGGAAAGCAGTTGGAACAGTGTGCACCTCAGCCTATAGTTGAGCAGAGGGTAGAAATAGAGAAAGAGAAGGTGGTTGAAGCTCGCCCAGTATTAGAGAAAGCTTCAGAGAAGGAGTATACTGAGAAGATTCCGTTCCCACAAAGATTGCAGAGGAAGGTAGTTGATAAGCAATTCTCCAAGTTTTTGGAGACGTTCAGAAAGTTACATATCAACATACCCTTCATCGAGGCGTTGGAGCAAATGCCTTCTTATTTCAAATTCATGAAGGAAATTTTGGGGAAGAAGAAACTAGCAGTATGAGATGGTGGCACCGATCGGAGTGCAGTGCTATCCTGCAGAAGAAGTTGCCCCTAAACTCAAAGACCCAGGGAGCTTTACATTGCCTTGCACAGTTGGCAAGGTGACATGCAATAGGGCCCTCTGTGATTTAAGGGCAAGTATAAATTTGATGCCTTTGTCGGTGTTTAAACGGTTGGAATTAGGTGAAGCAAAACCAACCACGGTGAGCTTGCAACTAGCTGATAGAACGGTGGTGCACCCAAGGGGGAAGATTGAGGATGTGCTTGTTAAAGTAGGAAAATTCTTTTTTCCTGCGGATTTCCTCATTCTTGACATGGAAGAGGATACAGAGATCCCCATCATATTGGGGAGACCGTTCTTGGCAACAGGGAGAGCCCTGATTGATGTAGAGAAAGAAGAGCTGACACTGAGGGTAGAGAGCGAAGAAATGGTGTTTAAAGTGTTTAAACACGTTATTGAGCCACCGGTCATGAGCAGGTGCTTTGCAATCAGCACCATCAGAACCCCCTGTGAGCCAGTGCAAGCCAAACCAAAGGAGATAAGCCCACCAAAACAGGTACGTGATGCCGAACCTCCGCCAAAGCAGGTATGTGTTCCTGAACCGTCCCTTGAGAATAATTATAAGAAGAGAAACAGAAGAAGAAAAAGAAAAATGTTGAAAAAATAGATTGGTTGTGGGATTAATCTACCCCACATCTCTTGATCTAACGAACTTGCGTCCGGCTAAAAGACGTTAAAGACAACGCTACTTGGGAGGCAACCCAAGGTATTTTGATTTATTTCACTTTAATATAGTTAGTTTTTACTAAGAACAGTCTCACGGAGGTAGTGTTTGTGTTGTGTTGACAGGTGCAGGACAATAATTTGGAGGGCGAAAACTGAAGGGAAACAAAGGGATTCCAGAAAATCGGGTTAGCGCCGCGGCGCCCATGAGCAGGGCCACGACGCCAAAAATCCAGGAAAAAAAATGTGAAATCTAGGCGCGCTTCCATTTGTGGCCGCGCAGAAGTTCGAATAAAGCGCGATAAATTGGGCGCGGCCAAGTGCGCTGGCCGAAGCGGAAACCCAGAAACTAAATAGCCCAGAACCCCGATTTTTCCCCCAAATTCCAAATAGAAACCTAGACATTCCTCTCCACAAAACCCACGAAAATCCACACCTTACCTAAAAATCTTCCATAAACCAAACCCAAATACAACCAAAGCTCTTAAATTCCCTAAACCCTTAACCATCTCAACCAACAAAACTTCATCCCATTGCCTCAAATCACCATTAGAAGCAAGAAAACCTTGAAGAACACCGTAAAAAGGTAATCTTTTTCTTTTCTTGAAAGTTTTACTATAGTTAGAGGAGGTAGTAGATTGGAGGAGTGTTGTATCGTTGAAGTTGTTGGGGTGTTGAAATTAGTTGTGAAATTTAGAGGAAGAGTATACAAGGTGAGTGTGGGTATTGTGTAGAAGCTTCTTAAGTGAAGTTTGGGGGTGATAGGTGTTGTAGCTGCTAGTTGTTGGGTGATAGTGTTGGGTAACATTTGTGATACTAAGGAAACGCTGCAAAAAGTGATCTAAACACGTCTGCCAGAAAGAGAAGAGCCTCCACATCCACCTCAGCCCCTCAATATGATGATACTAGGTTTGTTAGCCAACGAGCTCATGAAAGATACAAAAAGCTTAGTACTAGGCCATTAATCCCTGAAAGAGGAATGGATTATCAAAGGGATTCGCTTGGGGAGGAGGATGTCATGAGCCATTCGGGCGATGATTGAATAATTGGGGTGGAAAAGATTTGTAAACCACGGAAAGATAGCACCAATGAACACGTGATGGTGCGTGAATTTATGCTAACCTTCCGAGAAGGTGGACAATGGATGCTTTGTGAGGGAAAATATGTGCTCGCGACGAGAAGAGGTCAATGCGTTATCGAAACAAATTGATGTTGAAGGAGAGATGGTGATTGGAGCTATTTTAGAACATGGTCTAGAAGCACCACCAACATCGACTGGAATGCCGTCGCATACGCAGCTACCAGGGCTGCATATGAATTTGCCAGAAATGGGTCAAGAGGACTGAGCAGGTGTCAGTTCAACAAAACAGCCAAGGGTTGGTTGTATTTCGTCAGTGCCCGCCTGATTCCATCAACGCACTTCACCAGAGTGCCAGAAGACAGAATCAAATTGATATATGGAATTATGACGGGGAAGACGATTGATGTTGGGAATGAGATAGTGCAAAATATTGAAGAGGCCAACAGGTTGGTAACAACAGGTGGGTTGGGACATGACTCACTTATTACAAGTTTATGCGCCATAAATGGGGTTCCAACCCTACCCACTGATACTTATGAGAAAAACCAACTTCCTGTGTCATACGGGATAGTGCACTCATTCTCGCAGACCCCTCCAAAGAAGAAGAAGAAGAAGAGCACCAAAGCAAGATCGCAGAGGCTGCCATGGACGAAGATGAGCCTGAAACAGAGGCTCACTATGAGGCAGGAAGCAGCCATCAGCCACCCACATAATCAGAACCTCCAATGCCTACGATGGAGCAGTTGCTCCAGAACCAGAGAAGGATGATGCAAAATTTTGACATGGTGATACAAGGACAACAAGAATTGAGGCAGGGGAAACAACAGTTGCACCAACGAATTGACGAGATGAGTTCCTTATTCAACCAGTGGTCAATGCACTATCCACCGCCACCGCCACCGCCACCATTTTGAACCAAGTTTGTAAGTGTCTTGTATCTTTCATTTTCTTTGAGTCTTGCACACATTGGGGACAATGTGTGATTTAAGTTTGGGGGGGTGTCTTATTTGTGTCTTATTGTTGTAGTATGTTTGAGTCTTTTTGTCGAGTCATAAATTTTTTCTTTTTGGGTCATAATTGTCGGTCAAAGATCATGCATGTTGTAGTTACTAGAAACACCTAGTGAAGTAAGGTGGAATAATGTAATGGAATTAGAAGCAACTATCTAAACACTTAGGTTAGATATGCCAAAAACTTATGAAATCTGTCTATTGGGAGTTTCTACTTGAATTGTGCATTGTAAATGATTAAAACCTATGTGTTATGATTGCTTGCTATTTGAGGCGAAATAGTTAGGATATGCATGTTAGGGAGATGACTCAGGCGTTTCTTTGTTAGGCAATTCTTACCACTTTTTTCTATCCCTGACATTAAAAATATCCCTAGTCAGCCTCGTTGAGCCTAAAATTGAACTTTTTCTTTGACACCCTATATTCCCACACTTTTGCCATAAGTAAAACTGTGAAATAGTTGGAATAGAATGTGTTAAAAAAGAGACAAAAAGAGTGAACAAGTTTGATGCACCCCAATAAAAAAGTAATAAGAAATAGGCAAAAGCCTAAGTTTGGGGGTGCTTGTTATTATAATACACTTCACTCTCCCAAAACAAAAGAGGGGAAAGATAGATTCGAAGTGAAGGAAAGAAATCAAAAGAAAAAGGGAAACATTGAAAAGCTAAAGAGCTTATGGTACACAAAATGAGCCTAAATGCCTATTTTCACCTACCCATGCCTAAGCCTACATTACAACCCTGAAAAGTCCTGAAGATCTCTTATATGCATATCCATGATTAGTGGAGAATAACAAGTAAAAATGTCATAGGATTTTTGAAATTAACATGTATGATTCAGTATTTTGACTTCCATTAAGTATGATAAAAATGAGTTTGCGAAATATCTAGCTTAATGTGTTTAGAATGCTAAAATTCCATGCTATATGTTCCTGCATATTATTCTGCTAACATTCATGTTTTTCTAAGTAACACCAATGCAGCAAAGTGATCAATGTCATTGAGTCTTTATTTTTCTTTTTCCTTGAGTCTTTATTTCTTTCTTTTGATCTTTGCTCGAGGGCGAGCAAAGGTTAAATTTGGGGGTATTTGATCGGTGTATTTTATATACACTTTTTGAGTCATTTTTAGTTAGTTTTTTGTCCAATTTTATACAAATACGTGTCGTCTTAGGATAAATTTTCTTTCTTTTGAGTCAAATTGGTTAAAGTGGCTCAATGGCGGAAAAGGAGCGAAAAGAGGGCAAAACGGAGGTTCCAGAGCTTGAAATGCAAGAAAGTGGCGAACCAGGCACGGACACGGGCCATGCGCGCCTCCCAAGCAGGCCAGCGCCCGACGCCAATGTTCGTAATCTTGCGAAGTTCTAGGCCGCGCTGCAGACATCGAGTTGCAACGCCTAATCATCGTAAAGTCAGCAGCCGAACTGCGGCCGCGGCTGATGGCGCCGACGCGGGAAATTCAGGTTTTGAACGAATTTTGGGCCAGGCCTGAAGGAAAACCCTGCACCTACGTTTTTAAACTATAAAAAGAGAACCCTAGGCAGTTTTTAAGGGTTCCCTTCTTGCCAATTCACAACACATCTTGGAGTTCAAGATTGGAGACCATACTTTAGTAATTTTCTTTCTTTTACTTGATTTTCAGTTTTATGTTGGATATTGAATTAGTTCTTGTCATGTCTATGGCTAGGAACTAATTCTAATATAGGACTTTCTATGTCAATTTACTTGAACCTTATTTTATGAATTAATTCATGTTTATGGTTGTTCTTCTTATTGTTGAGATTTATCCAATAGATGATTTGATTGCTTGGTAATTACTTGATCATTAATTATCATTATTTATATGATTTCTAACCGAAATCCGAAAGGGGAGGTTGTGACTATGCTGTAGTTGGGTAGACATAGGTCGAATTGGGGATGAAAATACCTCAATTACTTGTGTAGCATTAATAAGGGTTTTTGTTCTTAATCCTCCTCTAGAGTCATCCTTATCACCGAAAGGTAGAAAGAAGTTGTACTGGGGTTGAGTGTTTATATAGCCTTAACGGGTGTATAAAACGGATTAGTAAACCTGCTATCTCCAATAGAAGAAGAACCATAGTTAATTGCATTAATAAGTAATATAAGCGGATAGTTGAAGAGATTTGGAAGCCCTATTTCCATCATCACTGAAGTAAACAACATAGTTAATTAGTCTTTATAATTATTAGTCATAATCAACAACTCAAATATCGGTCACCAAATAGATAACAAAGAATAGAAGTTGGTACTTGAACACTAATCCCTGAGGACGATAACTCGGTCTTCAAAGACTATATTACTTGACTCGACAACGTGCACTTGCGTTAAAGTGTGTGCATTAAATCGCGCATCAGACACACAGTGAATTCTTTGGTCTCAGATATTTTTCTTACTTTCTGCATTATTCCTTTTTTCAGTTTCTGATTTTTTTGTTTTCTGATTTTGAACACAGGCATACTAACAGGATTTTGGTCCACCCATAAGAAATGCTTAAGGCACATTAGCATAATTAAGGTTAGCCCTAATATTTTTTATATAAGTATACCCTTTTGTAATATTTTTTGTGCTCTTCTATACAATAAAGAATTAGGGTTTGATATACCATGATAAATCACCATCGGTCAGTAATTTCAACCGCGGTTTGACTTCCACTTTCTCTACACACAGAACATGTAAGTTCTCATTTTATGATTTACATTCTATCTAATTTATAGAAATCAGGTGATATTCACTGTATATACACCCAGTGTCGGCCATGAGTAGGGGCAAACGGGGCAATTGCCCTGGGCCCAAAATTTAGAGGGGCCAAATTTTTTTTAGTAAGTAAAAAGAGTATTTTTACTCTGATCTCTCTCTAATTAATTATACTCTAATCATATTAGTTATTTTAAAAATAATAAATGTCAAGGGTAAAGTAGAAAACACTTAATTAATTATATCTTGTTTTTAGCAAGTGATCAAATAATTTGGGATGAATATTTTTAGTAATGTGGCCAAGTAATATGGCCGAAAGAAGTACTATAATTGCTAATTATATAGTATTTTTTTATGCAGGGGATTTTCGGATCTGGAATTGTGGTGATTTTGATGACATGATGCTCTCAGAAAAGTGGCCCACTATTTGTCTCGATCGTCAACCCTTTAATACTTCTTTTCGTGGCACTAGCTAGTTCATTATTGCTTGATGAGATCCTATATCTAGGAAGGTAATTCAAACTCCTTTGAAGTATGATCTTTTCAGTTGTAGCTAATCTTTAGTAAGTTAAAAATTTAGATGTTAAACTCTTTATATATTTTGATCAATGCTTGAATATTTAGTTTCAACATGCTTAAAAGTGGTATAAGTACAACAACCCAGTGAATTTTCACAAAGTTGATCTGAAGAAGGTAGAATGAACACAGTCCTTATCCTTACCTTGGACATAAATTTAACTATTTGCATTACTGTGATTATCATTCTATGTGCTCGTTACTTGCAAAATAATGGACTTATTATATGGAATCAAAGGAAAAAGAAATCCATTTTATATCGACAATCAATTTCTTATTATTAAGTAAATTTTAACTTGCCTAACTATAATAATTTGTAGCAGTTATTAGATTATTATAACTATTAACCTAAACCAACGATTGTCTGTTCCACTTTCATCCCTAAAAAAGAAGAACGCTTTTGTGCATCTGTTCCACTCCTCTAGGTTTGAATCGATACAATTTATTTGGCTTGATGTTAAATTTTTAGTTAATTTGAACAGGTTAGATCTTGGTTGAAAAATAAGAGTGTGTTCATCACTAAATTTAAATATATATAGGGCCTAATTTTTACTTTTGCCTTGGGCCTTGAAAAATTCAGGACCGACACTGTATACACCTTGTATACAAGTTGACAAAATGCAAATATCTTAGAATCAGAAATAGAGAATGAAGAAGAAGAAGAGAGTAGATTATTTTCTTATTCTCATTAGTTTGAATGAATGTTATGTAAGTATACAACGATATATATACTATTTGAATGATAGAAGTAGTTAACAACTAATTTTGTAACTTCTCTTAACAACCTTCTAACTTCCTAACCACTTTGTTAACTTCTTAACCTCTTTATTAACTAACTCCCTAACTTCTTAATTATTCTTTTAAGTTTCCTTTTATGTCTCAACTGTCTCCCTCAAGCTGGATGCTGGGAAGATATTCAGTAATCCAATCTTGGAACATAGGTGCTGATGCTGAATCCTGCTCAATCATTTGATGAGTAAATCTGCTGGTTGATTTGCTGTGTTGATGTACTCAGTCTGTATAACTCATTTCTAAATCTTCTCTCTTATGAAGTGTAAGTCAATTTCTATGTGTTTAGTTCTTTCATGAAATACAGGATTTGCAGCAATTTGCATTGTCGATTTGCTGTTTGTGAACACCATCACTGGTAAGCTGATACCGGTCCCAATTTTTTCTAGTAATCCAATTATCCAAGTTAGCTCAGCAATTGTCCCTGCTAGACTCATGTACTCTGATTCAGATGAACTCCTAGAGATGGTAGTTTGTTTCTTTGACTTCCATGATATAAGAGAATCACCAAACTTAACAATGTAGCATGTTACTGACTTTCTTGTTTGAGGGAAAGCATCCCAATCTGCATCACAGTATGCAGTCACTGTTTTCTGTTCCTTGCTTGACGTAAGTATACTTGTCCAGGCTGATTTTTTAGATATCTCACAATTCTTAGTGCTACATTGTAGTTAGACTTCTTTGGTTGTTGTAGAAACTGACTGAGTGTTTGTATACTATATGCTATATCCGGTCTTGTAATAGTGAGGTAGAGTAGTTTTTCTATCAGTCTTTGATATGGACTGATATCCTTCAATACTTCATCTTCTGTTGTTGATTTTCCTTTTTCTGTTTCCTGCGGTTCCTGAGTATACTCATCATATTCCTTAGTGGTTAGTTTCACATTATAATCAATAGGTGTGTTTATAGGTTTTGCTGCTGATAGGCCAAGTTCTGAGATCAATTCTAGTGTATATTTTCTTTGATGCATTAGGATTCCTTTTTCTGATCTTGCAAATTTTTTATCTAAAAAATACTTTAATTCTCCCAGGTCTTTCATCTTGTAGACTGGCTGTAGAGCTTGTTTTGTCTCCTTTATTAGTTCTATGTTATCTCATGTGATCAATATATCAACCACATTCACTAACACTAATGTTATTCATTTGTCAGTTTTCTTAGTAAACAGTGAGTGATCATATTTAGACTGTCTGAAATTCATATTACCTAGAGCTTCTGTGACTTTAAAATTCCACTGTCTTGGTGCTTGTTTGAGTCCATACAAGAATTTAATCAGTCTGCATACTTGTTTGTCCCCCTGACTGTTAAATCCTTGTGGTAGTTTCATATATATCTCATCATTTAGATCTCCCTGAAGAAAGGCACTGTATACATTCATTTGATGTATGTGTCAATGTTTGGATGCTGCCATTGATAGAATGGTCCTGACAGTTACAATTTTTACTACATGGGAAAATGTTTCTTGATAGTCAATTCCCTCATTTTGGCTATATCCTTTTGCCACAAGTCTGGATTTTAATCTTTTAATCTCTCATGTTTCTTTGTATTTTATTTTATATATGCATTTGCATCCTATAAGAGTTTTTCCTTCTGGTAGGGATACAATATCCTATGTGTGATTACCTTGTAAAGCTTTTATTTCAGCTTTCATAGCTTCTATCTATCTTGGATCTTGAGCCGAGGGTCTTCCGGAAACATCCGCTTTACCTACCAAGATGGAGGTGAGGTCTGTGTACATTCTACCCTCCCCAGACCCCATATTGTGGGATTTTCACTGGAAATGTTATTGTTGTATTATAGTTTTTAGGTTCTGTTACTTCTGACAAAGCAGTAAAAAATGCTCTATAATTAGATGAGATAATATCATCTGATATATAATTAGCTATAGAGTATGGTACCTTTATAAATTTAGGTTTCTTAGTTACAAAATCTCTCAACCACATATGTGGTTGGTTTGATCTGGTGGATTTTCTGATAGATGGATTAGACTGTAGTTGAGGTTGACTAGGATCTTCATATGACACAACTTCTGAGCCAGATATTTGATCTGCAGATGTTATATGTTGGTTGTTCTCTTGTTCATTATATTCTTGTGTGGGTATTCCTTCCTGGTAATTAACTATAGGCATAGATATGATTGTTTCTGTGTCATTATTCCCACCTAGGAATATTGGTTTTTCTGGTGTGTTGTTTTGAAAGGGAGTTCTGTCTCCTTGAATGTAACATCTCTATTGACTAGATTTTTTTTATTTTGTAAGTCATAAAGGATATATCCTTTCTGGTTTTCTGAATATCCCATCATAACACATATTCTTACTTTAGATTGTAGTTTATCAGAAGTAGCCAAATCTTTTGCAAAACAGAGACAACCTAATACTTTGAGATGACTAATTGTTGGTTTCTTCTTGTAGAGTTTCTCATAAGGAGTTGTACTATTTACTGCAGAAGGTAGCCTATTAATAAGATATACATCAGCTTGTACACATAATCCCCAGAATGTTAATTGTATATTGGCCTGGAGTCTTATAACTCTAGTTATATCCAGTATATGCCTATGTTTCCTTTCTGCTACCCCATTTTGTTGTGGTGTGTAGACACATGACCTTTGATGTATTATACTTAAGGTGAGAAATATCTTTGTACATATTTCATTTACAAATTCTGTTCTATTGTTAGTCCTAACAACTTTCACTGTTTTATTGAATTGAGTTTGTACAAAACTGAGAAATTGCTGCATAACCACACAAACATCTGATTTTAGTTTCAGCAAGTATATCCATGTCATTTTTGTGCAGTCATCTAATATTGTAAGAAAGCATTTCTTTTCGTTATAAGTTGGTACTTTATAAGGTCCCCAAACATCCATGTGTACAAGATTAAAGCTAGACATACTAGTATTATTACTCAGATGAAAAGGTAATCTACATTTTTTAGCACAATGACATACATTGCAGGTTTTCACAGTACTGGATATCTCCCCAAGTTTAGCTCTAATCAACTTACTTAGTACATTGCTAGAAGTATGTCCAAACCTTTTATACACAATTCTATTACATCTTTTGTCATACTAACAGTATCTATAGACTTCTTTACATGTAATCTTAATTGCAGATCGTCTTTTAAACTTTCTTTTGACTCCTGATCCACTAATATGTATAGTCCATCTTGTAGCCTACCAATCTCCTTCACCATCCCACTGTAAAGATCGTGAAATATACAGAAGTCAGGGTAGAAGGTTGCAACACAATGTAGTTCTCTGGTTAGTTGAGAAACTGACATCAAATTAAATTTAAATTGTTGTAAGTAAAATACATTTTTAAGACAACTTTTGTTAGAAATAGTGCTTGAACCTGTATATGTTACTTTAATCTTTTCTCCATTAGGCAAATGTACTTGTTTATGGTCAGAAGTGTCTTCTATTCTAATTGCTTTATCTAACATTTGTAAATTATAAACCATATGATTTGTAGCACCAGTGTCAATAATTCATTTTTTAAGTATGTTAGTTACAATCAATACCTTGTGATTCATACCTGTGGCATTAGCTGCAGTCTGTGTAGCATGTGGTTCTTGTTGTGAGTTAGTAGATCCATTTTGTTCCAAGTTCTGATTCAGTAGTTTGACTATTTGCTCATACTGAGCCTGAGACATCACTGGAGCTCCTTGACCCTGTCACACTGAACTTGCTGCTGCACTACATTCTTGTTGTACATTCTTTCTACCTCCATGCGCAGCTTCAGCAGATTGAGCAGATTGAGTGTGTACATTGTGTGAATCATATTCCTTTCTTTTTGACTTAAAGTTAGGAGGATAACCAACTACCTTGTAGCAAGTTTCCTTAGTATGTCCCTCATCTTACATACCTCACAAACTAGAACAAATTTATTAAATTTATGTGTATTAAAACCTGTTCAAGAGTACATAGCAGTAGGATCATGATTCATCTTGTGACCAACACCATTGGGACTAATCCCTAGCAGTCCTACAGACTTGGCTGAGACTGATTTCTGACTTTCATCACTGGTGATCATAGAATAAGATTTGTTCACATTAGGTAAATGAGACATTAACAATATTTGGCTTCTTGCTTGCATGTAATTTTCATTTAACCCCATCAAGAACTGATACAACTTCTGTCTTTGAACGTATTCCACAAACTCCTTAGACTTAGGACACCCACAACTATGAGGAGGAACTAAGGACTGAAATTCTACCCAAAGAGTCCTCAATTTAGAGAAATATTCTGCCACACTAGAGTTTCCTTGTGATAAGGTGGTTATTTCCCTATGAAGGTCATAGGTTCTTGAACCATCTAATTTGTCAAATCTATCTCTTAAGTCCTCCCAGACTTCATAGGTTGTATCTGCATACATAACTCCACTAAGTAAACCACTTGAGACTGAATTCATCAACCAAGCTTGTACCACAACATTCACCCTGTCACATTGATCCCATAACTCTTCCATATAGCTTTCTTTCTTGCACTTTCCATTCACAAAGCCAATTTTGTTCCCACCAAGTAAATCTATCCTTATAGACTTACTCCAGAGAGCATAGTTCTCTGTTCCAAGAAGCTGGAAAGATATCAGAGACACTCCACTAATATCAGAAGATTGCAGAAACAAGAGATGACTATGATCCAAGATTGTGGTGACAGTAGTGATCCTTGGATTTCTATAGGCATTGTGTTTTGGTTACTAACAGAATGTGTTTCTTCAGTATTCATTGTTCACTTTAAAAAAGGGATAATAGAAGAAGTATAGTAGACAAGAAGAGTAAGGTAAAGTAACAAGACAATCAAATATTTTCATGTGACAAGCACTCAGAAACACTGTGATGATTGTATTCTTTTAGAACTGTTGTAAGAAGGTTTTAATCAAGATGCTAATAAGAAGAACTTTAGAGTTTTACTGAAATGAAGGTTAACAACCAACAGAAACAAGAAGAGTCCAAAATTCAGAATTCCAGAATATTAGAAGAGTACCAGAATGTGAGTATCAGAATTTGCAGAAAACTCAAGAGATGTTCTGATGTATTTTATGCACCAAGAACTGTAGTTTTCCTTTAGAATTTGATTGCGGAAGATTGATACACGTTCCAATATTGATCGTGCTCTGATACATACAGAAAGCATGTGATATTCACTGTATATACTCCTTATATACAAGTTGACATAATGCAAAAAATTTAGAATCAGAAATATCCAGAAATAGAGAATGAAGAAGAAGAGAGTAGATTACTTTCATATTCTCATTAGTTTGAATGAATGATTATGTAAGTATACAATGATATATATACTATTTGAATGATAGAAGTAGTTAACAACTAATCTTGTAACTTCTCTTAACAACATTCTAGCTTTCTAACCACTTTGTTAACTTCTTAACCTCTTTATTAACCAACTCCCTAACTTCTTAATTATTCTTCTAAGTTTCCTTTTATGTCTCAACATAATTAGTTTAGATTGATGTATTATATATAAACCTTCATTTTATCAAAGCGATGTTATTTTTCTGGTTCAGAAAAAAACTATTGAACTGTTATGATTTCCAGTTTAAATTTATTTGATTATTTTGTTTAGCATGCTTAAAATATGAATTTGTTTAACATCATTTTTATGCGTTCAACATTCATGAATTGTTAATTAGTCTAACTTGAAATTTATTTGTTATATTTTCATGCTTAGAAAGCTTAGTTAGTTTAACATTAATCTTTCATGTTAATTTGTTTAATGTGTCCTAAATGCTAATTAGTTTAACATCATTATGGTAAAACCTATGTTAATTTGTTTAGCATGTATAAAATGTTAATTAGTTTGACACATTTTATGTTAATTTAGCATGAAATATATGTTAATTGGTTTAACATTAACCTTACTTGTTAATTTGTTTAACATGTGTACTGTGTTAATTGGTTTGGCATTAAGATTTTCATGTGAATTTATTTAGCATGTAATAAATGTTTATAAGCTTGACATTAATTTTATTAGCATGCGTAGAATATGCTAATAAATGTTTATAAGCTTGACATTGATTTTATTAGCATGCGAAGAAAAGTTAATCATGGTAGACAATTATGTTTCCTTAAGTATGATTAACACGCTTAGCTAGGTAGTTGATTAGGTTAATTTCATAATATTTTAATTTTTGGATGATTATTGGGAACATAGTGAACTCTCGACTCCATGATTAATATATGTGTTTATTAACTTAGTCAATTGGTGCTTAGTGTCATAATATGTGTGTGTGTGTGTAAAACATAGTGCCTTGCGTTATGTTATTTTTAATGATTCTCTTTTTTGTTTGTTTGTTAAAGAATGACTACGGCTTCGAAAACATTATTGTTGAGCTCAACAAAGGGTTGAAACTCAATGGTGATAATTATGAAACCTGTAGCTTGAAAGTTCAGTATGTGCTGGAATAGCAAGAGGCTCTGAAGAATATCACTAATGTCATAAATGAGCCTGAGGATGGCAACACGGCTCAACATAGGTATGACAGTGAAACTTATTATGTTTGGAAGAAAAAAGACTCCACCGCTTGCATTATGTTGCTAAAAACCTTGGACAATGACATCCTAAGAGAGTTCAAGGATCACCAAAGAGCTATGGAACTTTGGATTGCTTTGAAGTATAGGTTTGGTACATGTTCTATTGCAATGCTAAGATCCTTGATGATCAAGTTTGACTCATACAAGAAACGCCCACATCATTCAATGAAAATGCACCTTAGGCAAATGAATATGATTACGGAGTTAAAAATGTTGGTCATGTGTTGATCGATGAACAATAAATTCAAGTTAACATACATTATTTTTCTAGTTTGTGGGATCATATAAAGATGCACTTGACGCATAATGGGAGAATCGCAACTCTAGAAGATGTCCGGAGACATCGTGAGTTAGAGGAAGAATGACTTGAGGCTACAAAGTCAATAGCTGAGTTGCACATGACAACAACCTCAAAAAACAAAAGTGATCTAAAGCGAAAGAAATGGGGAAAGAATTGAGTTGACACTTCAGACTCAACCAACTCAGCCTGTTAAACGAGCAAAACTGAAAAAGGAAACAAACGTCCCAAATGTGTTATTGTTGCTAAAGTGAAGTACTATAATTGTGCCAAGAAGGGTCACTATGCTAAGGATTGCTCCAAGCCTCCTAGAAAGGTATTTCATAAAATTCGAATTAATGAACTTTGTGTTTCTAGTTCTATTTTACTAACTGAATCTAATCCTTTGTGGATTGTATACTCGGGAGCAACAGACCACATATCTTGAGAGCGCAATGTCTTTCTTTAATTTCAGTGAGTTTCACGTGTAGCAAAGTGGATATATGTGGACAACAATCATAAAGTTGTTGTTGAAAGGATCACTACATGCAAGTTAGTCCTGTGTGGCAGTCGAGACCTAATTCTACATGATGTCCTCTATGCACCAACAATTCGTCGGAATGTTATTTCCGTCTCTGTTTTGCTTAGGCTAAGATTTAGCTTATTTTTTCACGACACTTATCTCAAGTTAACTTATGATTCAATATTATTTGGTTTTGGTCATGTTATCAGAGGTTTATTTATTATGAATTTGGATTATGGTTCATTCAACAATAATGCTAGTTTTTCTATGTTCGTTGCTTCAAATAAATATAATAGTGATGTAAACATATGGCATGCTAGGCTTGGTCATATTGGCCAACAAAGAATTCAAAAGGCTAGCGAAACAAGTTTTTTTTACTGGCATTAAACATGTGAAATCATCCACTTATAAAAATTGTCTAGCTAAAAAATCTGCAAGAAAACCTTTCAGTAAAACGACTAGAGCTGAATATCCTTTACAGTTAGTCCATTTGGATATATGTGAGCCTATAAATGTTAGTGATAGGCATGGATCAAGTTATTTAATTACATTTATTGATGATTTTACCCATTTACGTTATGTCTAATTAACTTCCCATAAATATGAAGCAATAAATTGCTTTAAACGGTATATGAGCTTAGTAGAAAATCAATTAGACAAGAAGATAAAAGCTCTTCAAATTGATCATGACCATGAATACTTATCAACTCAATTTAATGGGTTATGTGATGAAAGGGAATAGTTCATCCGTTGACTATCCCAAATACTCCACAACAAAATCGTATTGCAAAGAAAAGAAATATAACGCTCCTAGAAATGGTTAGGTCAATGATAACACAAGTCAACCTCCTAATTAATTTTTGGGGTGATGCTTTGCTTACTACCACCTATGTACTTAATCGAGTTCCTACAAAATCAGTTGCAACCACTCCGTATGAGTTATGGAATTGAAGACCTCGTGGACTGAGTGTATTAATGCATTGGTGTTGTGCTACATATACACACGATTCCTTTCACAAATATAGAAAATTTGGTCGGGGAGAAAACAAAAGTATCTTTATAACGTACTCCAAAACCTCAAAGGGTTATGTGTTTATAGGTCAACAAAATAGTGGGAGTGTAACATAATTTGAATCACGGATGTCACATTCTTAGAGAATGAGTTTCTTAAGAAGGGAAAGGTAGGTCAAGACATATCTGTGTTTGAGATAAGGGATCAAGACGTACAATGATCTCTTCGTTCGACTGGGAGTATATTAGCCGATAATGAATTAGTTTCTCATCAGCAACTTCTTTCATCATCAGATGCAAATGAATGTAATCTTTTTACACTTAAAAAGAGTGACCAAATGAATCTTATTTCAAGTGGGAGCGAGATGGTCATCGATCTAATTCTAAGTGGGAGCAGGTTGAGTGTTCTTGATTCCAGTGGGAGTAACATTGATCTCAATGGGAATAATGATAAATCACAAACCAGATGTGATCCTTGTAAAAACACTCCTCGTCGAAGATTTTATATTAAAGGCGGTGAACTATTTATGATTCTCCTACAAGATGGAAACAAGCAAAAAAAAATGTAAAATAGGCTTTCTTATGCCTTTCTAAGGACAAATGGATAAAAGCAATGGAACATAAGTTGGAGTCTATGAGAGTCAATAAAGATTGGGAACTAGTTGACCTCCATGAGGGACACAAAACTATTAGGAGCAAATGAGTTCTCAAAATTAAGCTCAAGACTGATGGCATAGTTAAAAGATATAAGACTCGACTAGTGGAAAAAAGGTATACACATCAGAAAGGAATAAACTACGAAGAAACTTTCTCACTTGTTGTACAGTTTACCTCTGTTCGTCTTGTTCTAGCTATAGTTGCAAGCTTGGATCTTGAGTTATATCAAATGGAGTAAAGACTGTCTTTCTCAATGGAGAATTAGATGAAGAAATTTATATAAAACAACTTGAATGTTTCATTGAAAAGGGCCACGAACAAAATATTTGTTGACTTTTGAAGTTTATTTATGGCCTCAAACAATCTTCAAGGCAGTGATATATACTCTTTCAGAATGTTATCGTATTCGATGATTTTACCATGATGGATGAAGACCATTGTGTTTATAATAAAAGATCAAGAAACTGTTGTATCTTTTCCAAGATAATTACATTAGAAAAGTTCTTGAATGATTCAATATGCAAAATAGTAGCCTTGTTGACACACTTATCAGTAAAACTCATGCCTTGGGTAGTCAAATGTGTCCTAAGACTCCTGAAGAGACAGAAAAAATGAGCCGATTCCTTATAGGAGTGCAGTAGGAAGTCTAATATATGTTATGGTGTGTACTATACATTATATGTGTTAAGCAGTTTACTTGGTAAGTAGGTATCAAACGACCCAGGTTTAGCATATTGGCAAGCAGTAAAGAGAATCATCAGATATATCTGAAGGAAACGCCTGATTATGTGCTTTGTTACCAAAGAGACAAAGATATGTGATTAGTTTGATACAATGATGTTGATCATGAAAGAGATCTAGATGAGAGGAAGTCTACCTCAAGATATGTTTTCTTACTCAATGATGGTTCCATATCATGGAGTAGTAAGAAGCAATCATATATATCACTATCTACTATGAAATCCAAATATGTGGCTCTCGCATGAGCAACACAAGAAGTTGTTTGGTTGAAAAGGTTCTTAGAACACTTGTTGGATATCACAGAAGATGTTGAACTAGTGTTAGTGTACTGCGGCAGTGAGACTACAATTTCCTCTACCAATGATCCTAAGTTTCATTGCAAAACCAAACACATAGATGCCAAGTATAACTATGCAAAAAACATGGTTAGACGCAAGGTAGTGAACGTGTAGTATGTGTCTACAAAAGATATGTCAGCAGATTTGTTGACCAAGCCTTTGTCTAGAGATGCATTTGTGAGACACACTAGGTCTCAAGGCTAGCGTAGATTCTAAGATACTTCATTTTGTTCTTTATTTTCCCATGTTCAGAAGACTGATGTTCTTTGATTATCAATAAAGTTGATTTACATACATACATATTTTGATAGTTGAATGTTATGTGCATTTGGTTTTCATTTGTTTTTTTAAGTATGTCGGGTAGACAAGAGGTTGACCTCCTCACACAGGTAACTCCTTATCTTAGTGATGAGTGGAGATGAGATTGAATTTTAAGAAAAATTATCAAATGGATAATTTGAGAGCTATTAGCTTAAAATTATGAACGTCGCATAAATATTGACATAAGGTCGTTAAGGTAAAAAATGTTCACCTAGTCTACTTAGTGAGCCAGATGTGAGTTAAAAAATTGAAATAGTAGATCAATGAACTCAAATTTAGATACTAATGGTGTCTAAATATCATATGTACCACATTCTTTACGAGATAAAGACATACACTCTTCAGGAAAGAAGCAACACATGTTTCATCCATGTGTGTTAATGTCGACCAATTGGGTTAAACACAAGTCCATTCTGAATTTATTGTTATGTGAGACCCAGCGCCTTTATGGTGGCTCAAGATTTGTTCCCTCTGTTACTTTGATCAGATACTTGAGACTTACTTTGATGTTAGCTATCTTGGCATGCTTTCGAAGAACCATGAATACAGATTTGATCTGGCGGAGCATATCTAGAAAAACAATTAATCGGATGTTAAGAGGATCGTGAGAAGAGGAATATCATTAATGAAATCTCATTAACTTGTATTTGATGGTGCACCAATTATAACTTATTACAATTGTGAATATGAGAAATAATGATATATATGATATATGAGATTTTGAGATTATATCACATGTGATTCATATGATCTGGGGTATTGCACACTTTATGATCTACATGCAGGTTTGCACTCGACGATAGGCTATATACTCCTAATAGATGTATAGCACTTAGCTATCACATTATGTTGGTCGTACGGTCTCGTAGATGAGATGGGAATATGTTTCTCAGATTAGATGAGCACTCCAATTATGTGTGAGTGAGAGATGTAGAAAATTTGGGTCTACCAATAAGGGGTGCTTAAGGCCCATTAGGATAACTAAGGTTAATCCTAATATTTCAAATATAAGTACACTTAGGGGTACAATAAAATATACTTTTGCAGTATTTTTCTACGCTCTTCTCTACAATAAAAAAATTAGGATTTATATTGTGATTTAGGAGGTTGCTCCGATATACTGTGACAACCACCATCGGCCAGTAATTTCAGCCGTTCTACATTCGCTTCCGCTTCTCGTATTATGGTTTACATTTCATCTAATTAGTTTAGATTAGTGTGTTATATGTAAAACTTCACATACATTATGGTTAAATAATATGTATTCTCATTTTAATTTTGAACACTAAATATTAAATTGCTTGATTTAGCGTACAATTCCAATTATTTAGAAACAAAGGAAAAATACATAAAATCTATCAGTCTAAATTTCTTACTCCATAAGTACATATATATTATTTGATGTTTCATATATGAATTATACTTGGACCACTTGTTGACAAAGTAATAAGTGATTTTGGAGTTAAATCAGTCTTTAAACTGACTTTGATAAATGAAGGCTATTGATAAATATAAACTATAAAATTTTGGGGTCCAATTATCTGTATTAACGATAACTTCCAGTCAAATTATTTAAGACAAGGTGAAGAATTATATATGTTCATTCATTCATTCAATGGATTAGCTAAAGTTCAAGAAAATAGAGGTCTAAAAAGCTTGATTTTGTCCCCAAAAATACCTTACATGCTTCGTCCAAAAGAATAAATATTCACGGTCACAGACGTGTTTACAATTTTAATTTTTAGTTTCTATAACTTTTCAATACATACATTATAATTACAGGACAACTAAATATTCTTATATATTTAATGAATTATTAATACAATATGTAATCTATGTTAATTAAAGAGTTCACGTGAACCTGCACTAGATTTGCCCTTATTGCGGCATGTTTTCTAATCCATAATAAATTACTAATAATTAATTTGTAGAATTGTCCTTCAAAAATAATTTTATGATTATTTTTAAATTAAGGAGGAGTAATATGTTATGCTTTCTGCTATAACCATTATTCCTGTTTAAGTTTAACTTTTATACAACGGCGGTATAAAAGTTTAACTTTTATACAACGGCGGTATAAAAGTTTTTTACGATATTAAGTTACTTAAATGGTAGTTGTACTATCAAACTAAGTGAAATTAGTAATTAAGAAAATAAGACTGATAACGTAATATAACATATTTTCTTTATTTTAATTTATGTGGCTTGATTCAGACTATAAGGGTTAAACTAATATAAAATCTTGATATTTTAAATCACACTCGTGGAATTACATTGGTATATTATTTTTTATACTTAAAAACTATATAAAAACAGTACTATAATTTATAGTAGTTAACAATTTAAAATATTTTAAAAAATAGTTAAAATAAATATTTTGACTCTCTAAGCAATAATTAATACACAAAAATTGAAACTAACAAGTGTTAAAAGTTAACATGACAGTATAAATACTCTTTTATATTGTCACTATATAAGTGTCTTTTTTATTTATTTATGAACATGTATGTAGGTTGTTTCTATCCGCAACTAAAAATTATTATTTTTCAACTGAATTTTCTGCTGAAAAATATTCAATGACTATTTACGCTGAATGTAAAAATCCTAAATAATAGTATTTTCACATGAAAAAATTAGGAAATTTCTCACTGTTTCAATGGAACATGTTTCTCACCATTGCGTTTTTCTAGTGAGCTGATTTGGCGAAAATGAGATGAAAAAATCATGTGTTATATCACAAATATTTAATTGAATATCCGTGAAAAAACCCTCTATCTGTAGTAATGTTCAAAATAAAAGATTTGATTGTCCAATTGTCTATTCATAGTGCTAGAAGTTTAGGAACTTTCGACTAGGGGGATATTTATATCTAGTCAATTGCTGAACTTGATTATGTTTTGAATTGCCCTTCAGCTATGGTTCAAGAAAATATATATATGCCTAAAAGTTGATTTACATGAGATTGTGAGTGTGTTTGGTACGAAGGAAAACATTTTCCAATTTTTTGATGTTTGGTTGATCAAAATGTCTTGGAAAATATTTTCTTTAGGAAAATGAGTTTCTTAAAAATGAGGAAAATGATTTCCTAATGAAAGTAGGGAAAACAAGTCCAAAAGTGACATTCCAAGTTTATTGTCACCTCCCCACCCACCCAGCGCCCCCAACCCCTTCACCATCTCACCCCATCACTCCCGAACACCCACCCTCAACGATCCCACCCCCATAGTATTTTGGTAGATTACATATAAATTGTTAATGTTAGGTTTTGTGTCATGACATTTTCCCTAACATATCATTTTTCATACTAAGTCCAAAACAAAAAATGTCAGAACAAATGTCTTGACATTCTGGTAACAATTTTGCCTATCTTCACGGGCAGTTTTTTCAGAAAACTGTGATATTTTTTAAACGTGGCAAATTGACTTAGCAAGGAGTCTTCAAGCAGATCAGGATCGATGAATACCAAGTCCAAGAAGTTGCATAACTTGAGGAGCAAGACGTGGAAGAAACAATCCACTGTTGGAGATTTTTCAGCCTCAAGCTACTGCTTACGTGCTCCACATTCTGCTCAACCCTACACAACTGATCAAGGAGTCTTTTAAGGGAACTCTCTACTATAAATAGAGAGGTCACTTCAAGGATTCAATATCCAGAAAATTACAAGAGAAAAGATCGAGAGAGCTCTCCAGGTTTTAAGATCGAAAATTGGATCAACAAGTGTTGCCTGTATTTGTGACAACATTCTGTACGACATTACAAGTTCTGCCTAGATTCTAGATTTGTTCTTTCATTGAAGAAATTGTAATGAGGTGTTAGATCACTTCTATTTTAGATAGATTTTTCAGGCATAAGTCATATGCGACTTAACCTTTTTATTTCTTTTGTATCTTCTTGTAACATTGTAAAGAAGGAATATTTCAATTGTATATAAATATATACAATACCTTTGGTCATTGACCATCATGAGTTATATTAATATATAACCTATGAAAATTAAACATTTGTGTTCTTTATTTTATTCCGCTGCATTTTAAACTCTTACAAATGTTTTTCTTAAGTTTTATCTTAGTGTCGCCATTTGTGTCAGACGACATTTTTGCTGACATTCGACACTGTTTCAACATACTGTTTGTGATTGTTTTGCTGTTTGATTTTAATTAATCCATAGTATAATCCACGGGACCAAACAAGTGGTATCATAGCCGATACTTAACATAATAAGTGCTAAGGTCCTTTTACTTTAACTATGGATCCGGCTAATCCAAATATTGGTCGACTTTCTATTTTAGATGGATCAAATTATCAATATTGGAAAATTCGCCTACGTTCTCATATCAAATTCATTGATGTGAGAGCATGGAGATCTATTATAAATGGATATACTGTTCCTATGCTCCCACCGGACGAGGAAGGCGACATATTACCTAAGCCTGAGGCCGAATGGAGTGTGGAAGAAACCAATAGTGCAGGCTTCAATGAAAAGGCTCTTAATGCTATTTTTGGATGGGTATATCTTTATATATTCAAACTCATCCAAAATTGCTCAACTGCCAAGGATGATTGGGATACCCTACAAACCCATTGTGAGGGTAGATCAAGTGTTCGTAGAACAAAGCTCTGCATGCTCATGAGTAAATACGAAGGATGAAAGAGTCGGAGGATATCAAAACTTATTTGAAAAATTGATTGACATTTCTAACGAATGTCAAGTGCTTGGGTCTCCATTGACCAACAATAAACTTGTGGAAAAGACACTCCACTCTCTTCCTGAAAAGTTCAATATTAAGATATGTGCGATTGAATAAGCCCACAACCTTGCTACAATGGACCTCCATACGCTAATGAGCATTCTCACAACATAAGAGATGAATATGGAAAACCAAAGGACATTGTATAGAGGCAAAGATGTTGCACTTCAAGCAAAATCCTTAGAGATGCAAGTCAATGAAGAGGACGAAAATCTTGAAGAGATTGGGGATGGTGCTAACGTTGCCCTTCTCACTCGAAAATTCAATACGATGTTAAGAAGGATCAACGGTGACAATAATAAATCTAAAACCAAAGAGCACCAAAATCAAGGCTTCAATCCACGATTCACTAAAACCCTTCCTACAACACAGAAAGGAAACTAACTTAGGAGAACCAGCTCAGACCGAACCAGGTTTGATCCCAAGCAGCTCGAAAGTGTACAAAGTCATGTGTGCTCGGGATGGGGACATTATGCCAACGAGTGCGCAAACACGTTAAGAAAAGCTGGGAAAAGGCTATGGATTTCTCTAAGTGACGATGAAGGTGAAGAGGAAGAGGATCCATAAATGGAGTCACAGGCTATGCTGCCATCGTTTTGAACGATCCACCGTCACCGATGAAAATACCGCTGGCTGTGTTGTCCCGAATGTCACAACATTTTCGGCAACATCAGCGATGACATCTGCAGACCCAGTAACATCCGACATGTATGAATTTTTTAAC
This sequence comes from Przewalskia tangutica, assembly GCA_029844215.1. Taxonomy (NCBI): domain Eukaryota; kingdom Viridiplantae; phylum Streptophyta; class Magnoliopsida; order Solanales; family Solanaceae; genus Przewalskia; species Przewalskia tangutica. Next base: position 117,639,463 of record CM056718.1, read on the forward strand.
TATCCCGATGTTAATTGCTTTAGTATTTTTATTTCTAATTGTGAATCTGACCCTGAGACTCAAGTTGACTCGAAGGACGACATGATTAAAGAATTGCAAGAACTTTGCAAGGACTTAATTGTTGAATCCAAACAACTTGACTCAAAGGTAAAAGGTTTAACTCTTGAGAATGCAGGTTTGAAAGGCATAATAACCCGACTAGAGGTTACCCTTACCAAGAAGAATCTTAAACTTGGTAAGGTCAGTGCGAAGTTGGATCTAGTCGAAGCTACCTTCCGAAAGCTGAACACATGTGTCACGCCCCGAACCCTGGGCCCGTGACTGGTGCCCTACCTGGACACCCTTCTATTCATACAACTTAAGTAAAACACGGAAGATAAATAACACTCATTTTTTTCTTAAACAAAGGCAAAGACGATAAGACTGCCACTATAATATATATCACACTCGAATGGGTCTACACTGTACAAAAATGTAAATACAACTCGCACCAGTACAACCCACATATAAATACAGACCTCTAAGATTTTGGACAGTAACTATGATGGGACAAGGCCCCGTCGTACCCCTGAATATACCTAACCATAATGACAAGCTCCGGAATATTGAAGCCATCTAAAAATGCTGAACCAGGATCCTAAGCTCACGGATCCATAACTGAGTACCTAGACCTGCGGACATGAACGCAGCCCCCCGAAGGGGGTCAGTACAACAGGTATCAAATATGGAACGGAAATAAAGTACAGTATTAAAATCATAGTTGTACACAAGAATGACAGGGGCAAGTATGAAAATCAAATAACAGATCCTACCATGTCATATAACAATCAGAGCCAATCAGTATCATCAGTACATCAGTAACACCGTACCACTTTCACATATGAAAGTCATGTCAAAATCAGGGACACCTGCCCTCAACGTATAATATCACAGAAGCATGCTCGTGGAATACAACATCACTGTCAGCATGTAACAAGTATAATATACAACCATCATCAGATAAGCATGCCCGTGGAATTCCAACATCACTGTCGGCATGTAACAAGTATAATAATCAAATACTAGTACACTGTGCCTTTTTAAAAGTAGAGTAATAAGAGTAAACTTTACATGCTTTAAAATAGGAAGCTTATGATCAATCTAGGGCCACCCGCCCGTAGTATCATTATGCAATCCTAATCCTGAGACTATTTCACCCGCAAGGGTCTTGTGGATTCGCATAGGACAATTTGCCCCGCATAGGACTATTTCACCCGCTTAGGCCCTACGGACCCGCAATGAGCATATACGCAATACTCGCATCGTGGAGATTAAATCCATGGATATGTATAATGTCTTGGGGTTTTACCCCGCAATTATACTTATAACACTAGCACTAATGTCTATCATGAACAACATACGCAAGTTAAGTAATCTTTAACTCTCATTACACAAAAATAATGCACCATCTTTTTAAACAACCAAGGCAATACCATGCCTTCATTTTAAAACAAACAAGACAATATCATATCTTCCTTTCTAAAATAACCAAGACAATACCATGCCTTCCTTTTAAAACAAACAAGACAATAACATGCATTCCTTTCTAAAATAACCAAGACAATACCATGCCTTCCTTTCTAAAATAACCAAGACAATACCATGCCTTCTTTTCTAAAACAAACAAGACAATACCATGCCGTCCTTTCTAAAATAACCAAGACAATACCAAGCCTTCCTTTCTAAAATAACCAAGACAATACCATGCTTTCTTTTCTAAAACAAACAAGACACTAACAAGTCTTTCATTTTATAACACCAAGACACTATCACACCTTGCATCACTAAGGATTAAAGTCCATTACAACAATTGTACGTCCGCCGTACATTCACTTTATAAACTAAATTTCCATTTAGTAAAGACAAGTACTACATGTATCACTAGGAAGTAGGATCCAATACATGTATCATTTTGAAACCATCGTTTAGAAAATCAAGACACTTATCATACCAAGTATCTTTCTAAGACATGATTTTGGCAAATCAAGGAACTAGACATCACGTATTACTTTAAAACATCTTTGAAAATCAAAGTGTCGCGTATCATGTACTATATTAAGGACTTAATCATGAAAATTCTCACATGATTTCCTTTCAACATTTTAAACCCTCTCTTGACTTTCCACAAACCTTGTTATAACAAACTTCCCATAAAGCTGTTATAACACTTTCATTTCTAGAAACCTAAAGAACTACCACATTTTTCCTTTTAATACAACCATGTCACTATCATGTCATGTAAGGGATTTGAACCCAAAGTACTATGTACGTCTATTCTTTATAAAAGAATCGTTTCATGCAATATTTAGGGGGTTGAACCCAAAAGCACCTTCACTATTAAAACCAAGTTACTATACCTTTTTAACTTCAACTCAAGGCTTTAAAATCAAGTGACTTCTACTTAAAATCAAGTCAAGTGTACGTTTAACTTCAAGTAACCCTTTCTTTTAATCATCAAGTCACTGGTACTCACTAGGGTCGATACCGTGGCATTGAAACACCACCCCGCCCCCTGACTAACCTCGGCTCCCTTCAGAAGAGGCAGCGCCGCGGCCCTGCACTAGGGCGCCACGGCTCCGGAACATCTGCACTCCTCTGAAGTTTCCATGCCGAGGCCCTGCAACTTGGCGCCGCGGCCCTGCACCCGAAATCCGCAGTTTCGCCTTTTTCTAAGTCTCTTTTCAATCAAGTAACTTCCCTTATATACTACAAGGAATCCGAGTTCATTTAAAACATGTACGCTCATCGTACGCTCATTTTTATAAAGTCATGTTCAAAGAAGATAGAAGAAGTTCCACATACACTAACTTTTTCAAATCAAGTTACTACCTTTTTCAAAACTCAAGTCATTTATACTTTCGAAATCCAAGTCCCATAACTTGAAAAATAAAGTCTCAAACTTTCAAAATAAATTCAAGTAACTCATACTTTTCATAATTAAGACTCATATCCTTTCTAACAACTCTTACCAACATTTTCCATAAGACTTGGTAAGCACTTAGGATTATCTTTGGACATGCCTTTAGCATAAGATCAATAACATGAATACTTCCTAATGACAAGGCAGGTACTTCAAGAAAACAAATCACGTATACTCCAAAACAAGGCAAGTATATTTCAAAAATAATCATGTCGATAGAAGGAAGAAGTTCACATACCTCGTTGACGACTAACTCATACGACAAATAGCAATACGCTCCAATGTACTTCAATCTTATCGTCTATTCCACATTCCAAGTAGAATATGCTACACGTAGTACTTCAACCTATAATAATCATAACACTTCTATCAATATCATACTTACTAGTATAAGACTTATACCAAATAATGGCCCTCTTATTCTACGAAAAATTGGGCAGAACTTCCTTTGTTTCTACGTACTTTTCCACCTTTTCCAAGGCCAGAATTCATCAACCAGCAAGCCACATTTAAGGCACAACCAAAAGGGGATTACACGTCTAACTTGACGTGTAAAATTCTGGCCCACAATCTATACAAAATAGTCCGCAAAATAGTCCATAATAAACCAACATTAAGGGTACAATGTGAAGCCTTTAACATCCTTTTCCTTAGGACTTTCACTAGTCATTTCACCACATTAAACATGTATGTTAGGGGTTGATTTTCCAGCATATCTACACCCCAAAACAGTCCATAAAAACTGCATAACAACATCCAACAGTTTTATAGATTCTACGACCAACAACTACAATCCGATGTCATTTTCCCTTAATTCCTCTTAATCCAATTTGTATTCCAACAAGTTATATAAGTTATATAAACTATCAACAACTATATTTCCTTCATTATATAACATGCGACAAATGTTATTAACAACAATAATAACCAACGAATCCAACGACGACAAACATTGCCTATTCTCGGCCAACTTGCCAAAAATGGCCCAAATACTTTTCAATCTTAATTCTTTTTAGTAAAAGCTCATATATACATGTCAACAACAAGTAATATCCAATTACTTTAAAAGAAGAAGAGATTTTACCTTCCAAAAGCCTCAAAAACGCCCAAAATAGTCCGTAGGTGTTTGGCCCGCAGTTTTCATTTCGCTCCACTTATTCAAGTTCCAATCAAATATATGTGACCCCTATGAGCTTATACACAACTTCACTTTGTATTTCACTTCCAAAAAATCGACGAAACCTTAGGATTTCACACGTTCTATTCTCGGCCATCACATGATCTTGGGGTTTTAAGGGTTTAGCTAGGCTTAGAACTTCATTAGGGAGTTTAGCCTTGAGTTTGAGGATTTATCATCAACTTATGAAGAATTTTGGTCTTCAAGAATGGCCCTTGGCCGAGAGCATCAAGAGAGAAAGAGATAGAATGTTGTGAATATTTGGCTAAGTGTAGAAGTCTTGCTACTTGTATACATGTATTATATCACCAAGGGACAAGATTAGTACAAGTGTATGGCCAAGATTGTGGAAGAGTCTGTTCGGGACCCACTTGTCCACTTGTCTCCCAAAATATCTCATCCAAGTCTTCCAAGACCAAGTCAAATAGTCAAAAAAGAGCGAGGGGGGGTGCCACGTGTCACCCTCTCGTTGGTCTAAAAATATTTCATCTCCCAAAATATCCATAATTGGTCAAAATATCTCAAAGTATTGTGGGCCCCACAAAACCGTAAAATTCTCGTGTGGGCCCCACATGACCAAATCCGGAATTTAAAATACAAAATTTCAATATATTCTATAAGTCTCAAATACCAAATTTAAGAACCAAATTCCAATTAATAAACGTTTTCCTTCACAAATTCCCGAGAATTTCCTTAAGAAAAAGTAATTCTTCTTTCTTTCCAAAATTCAAATCTCAATTTCGTACGCACGTTCTCATCTCATTTCCTTGGAAATACGGGGTGTAACAACAGGTACTACCAAACTAGATGAAATCCTAAGTGTTAGTCAACCACAACATGCAGGTTTGAGCTACAAAAACTCCCTCAATGTGATATGCTCCAACTTGTTTGACAAAAATGAGACAATGGGCTTCATAAGAGAAAGGAATTACGTGTGTCATCACTGTAAAAAGGTTGGCCATTTAAAACCTTATTGCTTTAAATTGCACAAGTCCAGAAGCATAATGTCGTCGAGAATGTTGTCCAACATTCCGCATAAAGACTGCGACATTCCGTAAATCAGAAAGATAAAGAAATTTTGGAGGCCCAGAATGAATATGCGATGTAATGTTGCTTTAACTGATTTAAGGACTAACATTTTAGGTTCGTAGTACTTCGACAGTGGATATTATCGACATATGATGGGGACAAAAGAGTGTCTAAAAGACTACGAGAGGCTAAATGGAGGTAATGTTACTTATGGAGGAGGTGGCAAAAGCAAAATCATAGGCAGATGAACCTTGAATGTTCCAGGAATTTTGGCCTTGCAGAATGTCTTGGACGTCGATGGGTTAATGGCTAACCTCGTGATCATAAGTCAATTATGTGATGACAATCTAGAGGTGAAATTCAACAAGTATGCTTGTACAGTTACAAATGAATCTAACGAATGTGTAATGTTAGGTACAAGAACAGGCGATAATTGCTATCTTGTTGGAGAACAAGAGATTTGCAAAAATGTTAGGACGAATGACACGACCTTATGGCATAAAAAATTAGGGCATGTTAACTACCTTAACCTTGAAAGATTAATTTCTTATGAGGCTATACGAGGCATCCCTAAAATCAGTCCTAAAGATAAAATAATGGTTTGTGAAGACTGTCTCAAAGGTAAGCAGACCCGTGTCTCCCATAATGTTGTCCAAAATGACGGATATCATTCAGGTACGTCTCACTGTTTTCAACTTTTACATATGGATCTAATAGGTCCAATTGAGGTAGACAACCTAGGAGGTATGCGGTATTCATATGTGATTGTGGATGACTTTTCCAAGTATTCTTGGATATTCTTTTTAAAGGAAAAGTCACAAACGTTTGGCAGGTTCAAAATATTACACTCTAAAATAAGAAATCTATATCATTCCTCTATTTTTCGGATTAGATCCGACCATGGAAAATAGTTTGAGAATAGTCAGTTTTCTATATTCTGTGAGAAAAGGGGTATTTTCCATGAGTTTTCTGCTCCATAACCCCACAGCAAAATGGCGTAGTAGAGAGGAAAAATAGAACTTTACAAGATATGGCTAGAGTAATGCTTAGTTCTAAGAATTTGTCTAAACGTTTTTGGGCAGAAGCTCTAAATACTGCAAGTCACATTTCCAATAGAGTCTATCTCAGGCCAGGAACTAAAATTGTCACGACCCGTTCCGGGGCCCGTGACTGGTGCCTTACCCGGGCACCCAAGTAGTCATACATCAGAGTAATCAGCGGAATATAAAAACAAATACATGAAACAATTGTAAAATGAGACACAATTTTATGTGAGAAAATGTCGCCTTTCGGCATATATATATAAACATAGTTTTGCAGTTACATCCCAACTGTACAATAGGACTACAGACCTCTAAGAAGATAACAACTATGGCGGGACAGGGCCCCGCCATACCCTGAATGTACAAAACTATATACAATAACAGGGAGATCATACCCAAAAGTCGAGCCTCCGGAGAAGATGGAGCTCCTGACACCAAAGCAAAGAGATCCTAAGGATGTGGATCTAGCACCTGCCGCCCTTACTGCGGCATTGAACGCACTTCGGGCGAGGTCGATAACAGTACCAAGTATGTGAAACTGTAAAGTACTTAAATGAAATCAAAGTATTTAAAACCATTTGCAAATACAATCAGTTCAATTGCACGTAGTGTCATATCACAAACAAGAACACTAATAGATATAATGTAACTGGTCTTTCCTAGGCCGCGAATGATCGAAGCAAGGCCAATCGCCCATAGTATCATTATGCGTGCCTAGTCCTGGACTTCCCGTAGTCCGCATAGGTCACACATGCACCGCGTGAGGTATTCTCGCATCGGGGTAGCTAACCCTGCATTCTCCCTCGACTCGCACCGCATAGTCTCAATAGACCGCATAGTCACACAGACCGCATAGGCATCCCCGCGTCGCTAAAACACCGAATGATCAATCACGGAACTCCCGCAGCCCGCATAGTCTCACAGACCGCATAGGCCATATAGACCGCATCGAGGTGGCAAGCCCTGATAACAAGTCGAGGGTAGGTGATATAATAACAGTACAACTGACTTACCGTTTAGCAACGTAAGCACAACAAGAATGACCCCCTTTCACAACATCACAAGACACTAACACGCGTAGCATCATAATATGTCTATTTATCAATCAATCTTACTATACCTTACAGAAATCAATACAAGGTTTTTATAAGCAAATAAGTAAACAGTTCTTTTTATCTTTCTTAAGTTGTTATACCTAACTTCCCATAAAGCTAGTATAACTCTTAAGCTTTTTGAAAACCAACTGTTTCTCTTCTGTTAAAAAATGATTCAGTATTCTTTTGAAATGCTTCAAGATCTTTTATTATTCAGGCTTAAGTCAAAAGACATTGCCGTAGTTATTATTCAGGCTTAAGTCAAAAGACATTGCCGTAGTTATTATTCAGTTAACACTCGTACGTCTACCGTACTATATATATATTTAAAATATCATGCTCAAGAGTATAGGAAGAATCACATACCTTCTCGGCGAAAACCACCTGCCAAGTTGAATATGTCGCGCGCAGAGTATCGACCTATATCTGTCAAATACGTCTATCAACCTCTAGACTGTACTGTATAAAGCTCTAAGCAGAGGGTTCTCTATTCTATGGGAATTTGGGCAGCACTTCCTACCCAGAACTATACAACATCAGAATACAAATTCTATGTGAGTACAGTTCAATTATTCTTCTTTTATACCCTTCTACTGTGATAACAGTTCAATTCTATTCTGTAATATCCTTCTAAGTATTTATACTTATTCCTATACTTCTACAGTATGTATTCTCTAATTACAAAAGAAGGGTAAGATTATTTACCTCGATAAGCCCAATATTATCCAAGTATAAACGTCAATCCTGAGCGAGGTTTAGCTCCTAATTTGTACGCTCCGATAGCTCCAAGAACCCTTAGAAGTTCTTCACAACTTCTACTAAGTACTAAGGGATTTGGGCTAGGGTATTTTGGGCATTATAACAATACTAGAAGGCAACTTTTCTACCAAGGAGGGGGTAGGTTTCGGCTAGGCTGGGGTTGCCTCGCCAAGCTTCACTTAGCAAAGGGCAAGAAGGCTTGGACGAAAAGGCTCACAAGGGAGAGGGGAGGATTTTCAAGACTTGGAGAAAGATTTGTGGATGAAGAACTCTTCATCTTAAGGGGGGTATTTATAGGTCAAGCCATGGCCAACCAATGGCCAAGATGATGCCAAGTGCAAGGCAAGTGTAAGGTCAAGATTTGGGCAAGTGTCCTTATCCATCTACTACACAAAATATCCTACCAACTACTTGACAAACAAGGCCATCCAATCGGCCCTATTGCCGTCCCACATCCATCAATGAGAGGGTGACAAGTGTCGCCCTCTCGTTGGTCCAAAATGTTTCGTCTCTCGGAAAAATCCGCAAAAATTAGAAATGACATAGCCGGAATTTATCCTACGCGAGTCTTGTTAAACGTTTCGTCGGAAAACCATTCTTTTAGTGAGTTGTGCCCAAAAAAATGTCCCATGCCTAGACTTTAAGGCTAAACTTTCGTACGTACGCCCTCACGTACATACTCTGGAAATACGGGGTATAACATTCTCTCCTCCTTAGAAACATTCGTCCCGAATGTTCCTTCTCAAGACAGTTAACGATAAGGTTCCTCAAAACTTAAACAGTTTGCAAATGCCACACACGGCCACAAAACAACACTTAGGCATAAACGATAATCTAAAATTTACAAATAGGAAAGTGAATTACCTGGAGGTGTGGGGAATAGGTGAGGATACTTCTGCCTCATGTCCTCCTCAGCTTCCCACGTCATCTCCTCCCTGAGCTCGTTCTGCCACAAGACTTTGTGGAAGCCACGCCTCGTCCGCAGACGCCTAACTCGACGATCGACTATCGCTATGGGAATCTCTCATCGATAACCCCTGTCACACTGGACATCGTCAATCGGATGCACTCTAGATGGATCCCCGATACACCTCCTCAAAGATAGAAACATGAAACACCGGATGCCGCCTCCGGATCGGACGACAGATCCAACTCATAGGCAACCTTGCACGCTCGCGACAATCTGACACGCCCAATGTACTTGGGCTGAGTTTCCTTTCTTCCGAATCTCATCACACCCTTCATGGGTGACACCTTCAGAAAACCCAATCATCAACCTCGAACTCCGGATCACGCCGATGATGATCTGCGTATGACTTCGCCGACTCGAGCCAAGAACCGCCTCGGATAAGCTTCACCTTATCCATCGCCTGCTGCACCAACCGTCCCACTAATCGCACTCGCCTATATCAAACCATCCTATCGCGGCCGCACTTCCTCCCATACAAGGCCTCATAAGGCGCCATCCGAATACCGGAGTGGTAGCTATTATTATATGCAAACTCAACTAGAGGCAAATGATCCTCCCAGCTACCTGAAGTCGATAACACAAAGCTCGCAGATATCCTCGAGTGCGGATAGTGCGCTCTGCTGTCCGTCTGCTCGTGGATGGAATGCGATTTCGTGCTCACTGCGTTTCTAAACCCTTCTCGAAGGACCTCCGTAAGTTAGCCATAAATCGGGCTCATCTGCGATATGATCGAAATAGGGACTCCATGCGATCGGCGATCTCTGATGTAAAGTCCGCATAATCTCACTAGAAAAGTCATCCTAACGGGAAGAAAGTGGGCTGATTTCACACCGTCGACGATAACCCATATAGAATCATGTATCCTCCGAGTGCGAGGTAATCCCGTGATAAAGTCCATGTTGATCACCTCCCACTTCCGTCGGGATCTCTATCGTCAGTAACAAACCACCGTGCCTCCGTGCTCTACCTTCACCGCCGACAACACGCACCGAGCTACGAACTCGCAACGCCCCTCTTCAAGCCATCCCACCAATACACGGATCTAAGGTCGTGGTACATCTTGGTCGACTCGGATAGATACGAACGCCGCTGTGTTCTTCCCCAAGAACTCTTGCCAAGCCTCAAACATCCGGAACACACAACCGCCTCAAACCTTAGCACCCCATCGTGCTACCTCAAAAGGACCTTCCTCACGAAGAGTCGTATCACGATAACGTGTCAAAAGCTGGATCCTCGAATCGCTTTCCTCTTCACCTCTCGATGATGGAAGACTCGCAACCTCACGGACTCGAACCCCACCGCTATCGGAATCAATCAAACGGACACCAAGGCTCGCTAATCGATGCAAATCACGAACCATGTCCTCCTCTGCCGCACATCTGATAGGCTCCCCATCGACCTACGACTAAGAGCATCTGCCACAACATTGGCCTTCCCCGGGTGGTACAGGATATCAACATCGTAATCCTTAAGCAACTCTAACCACCGTATCTGTCGTAAGTTCAGCTCCCTCTGGCTGAAGATATACTGGAGGCTCTTGTGGTCTGTATAAATATCCACATGAACCCCATACAAATAGTGCCTCCAGATCTTCAAGGCGTGAATCACCGCTGCCAACTCCAAATCATGGGTGGGGTAGTTCCTCTCGTGTTTCTTCAGCTGTCGGGATGCATACGCTATAACCTTGCCCTGCTGCATCAACACACATCCCAACCCGATGCCTGACGCATCACAATACACGACATAACCGTCTGGACCCTCTGGAAGAGTAAGGAGCGGCCGTCGCCTCCTTCAAGAATCGGAAACCCCGCCACAAGCATCGACCATCAAACTTAGCCGCTTTCCGAGTCACCTAGTCAATGGTGCGAGATAGCAGCAAAATTCAATACGAACCGCCGATAATATCCTGCAAGGCCCAGAAAACTGCGAACCTCTGTCGGAGTAGTAGGTCTAGGCCAAGTCCTGACTGCCTCGATCTTGGCCGTATCCACTCGAATGTCATCAGCCCCGACAATATGCCCAAGAAAAGCCACCGAAGTTAACCAAAACTCACATTTGGAAAACTTGGATAATCGTTGGTCCCGAGAATCGTACAAGATCCTCAAATGCTCGCATGCTCACGCCTGGCGAGAATAAACCAAGATATCATCAATGAACACTATCACAAACGTGTCCAAAAATGGTTTGAACACTCGGTTCATCAAATCCATGAATACCGCCGAGCATCGTCAACCCAAAAGACATGACCACTGAACTCATAATGCCCGCATCGTCCGAATGCGATCTAGGGACATCCACCTCTCTCGACTCGCACTGATGATAGCCCGATCGCAGATCAATTTTGAGAAACATCTCGCACTCGCAATCGTCGAACAAATCATCAATCCCGGGAAGCGGTATTCGTTTAATGGTCACCTTGTTCACCGCCTGCATCAACACATGCGCAGCGTCCCGCCCTTCTTCTTCACGAACAATACCGCGCTCCTCGGAGAAACACTAGGCCGATGAAGCCCTTTCTCCAAAGAAATCTCTAAGCCGATCCTTCAACTCTCTCAACTCGGCGGTGCCATTCAGATGGCGGAATGGAAATAGCCGAGTGTCCGCAAAGACATCAATACAAAACTCTATCTCCTCTCGTGAGGATACCAGGAGGTCGTCTGAAACACGTGCGGGAACTCTCGACCATCGAATCGATCAAAACTGCACCGCACCTCGTGATCAAACACCCGAACGAGATGGTAGATGTACTCTTCGCACCATCTTCCTAGCCTCGAGGTAGGAAATAAACCTACCCTCGGCGATACGGTGTTCTCCCACTCGACAACCGGCCTCAGAAATCGAACTGCATTACTCTCTCCATGCGCTACATGGGCATAGCAAGAAGCTAGCCAATCCATACCCATGATCACGTCGAAATCGGTCATATCCAACTCTATCAAGTCGGCTAGGTCCGACGATCAGATATGGTCACCGACAAGCTCTATATACCCGCCGAGCTACCACCGAATCACCCAGGCGTAGCTACCTCGAAAGTGGTCTATGGACTCGTGCTCATCCCTATCCTACTAGCAACAAGGGAGATATATAGGAGTAGAACCCGGATCTATCAAGGCATACACATCATAATCGAGACTAATAAGGTACCGCGGCGACATCGGTGAGGCCTCCCGGTCCCGCCTACCGACAAGGCATAAATGCGCTTCGAGGACCGCTAGAATCGGGACCCGCCACGACCTGCCGCGACTGGCCGCCCATGAGTACCTTGCCCTCCGGCGAGTAAATCGCGGGGATGAAGAACCGACAACCGACCTGCAGCTTACCCCTACCATCGGGCCGCTCGCCGGACAGACTCCGCAAATGACCTGCTGCCACAAGTGTAGCAAGCTCCCGAGTAGTATCGCAACCCTCGAATGGAACTCGCCACACGGACACACGAAGCGGACCTCGATCGGTTAGCACCTTGCTACCTCGAAATCAAGTCCCGGGCCCCGACCGCCGAATGCTCTGGCCGAACCGAAACGATGTAGGAGTGCTCAGCCTACCGTGGTGCAAATCTAGACTGGCGATGCCGCCCACCCCGAGGGCTACCAAAAGAATCGGCCTCGCCTTCTTCGCCGCTGATATCGATCTACCCGGCGTCTCTACGCCTCAGCATCCCAGTCACGAGCTCGCATACGGCAATGTCCATGCTGGTGAAGAGACACACCCGCATAAGACTCGCCATATAATCATCTAGCCGGTGACGTAGCGGTACACGGTCCTCCATGTCTCGCATTAGCGCAGGGACATATCGAGCCAAAGAATCGAACTCGACATCAGATTTCTAATCAGGCGCCTCTCGCCTCAAGAATAAAACTCGTTTGGCTCGTGCCCTCCTCATCTGCGGAGGCAAGAAGTGCGTGAGAAAAGCCTCTGAAAACTCATCCAATACTGCTGGAGGTGCATGCTCTCCCCGGGATAACTCCCATGAATCAAACCAATCGACTGCGGTATCACGCAGCCGATATGAACCGAAGATCACGGACTCGGTCTCCGACGCCATGATCACCCTCATAATCCTCTGTAACTGACGGATAAACTCCTGCGGATCATCCTCTGGCCTCGACCCGTAAAACTCTGGCGGGCTACAACTCAGGAAATCTTGTAGCCTCAAACCGTCGCCGGGTGAACCACGGTGCTACGGGCCGAATCGAACTGGCCGATTCACCGCTCTCATGTTCGCCACGATCCCGCCAATAGCGGGCCGTCTCTTGTACCCTAACCTCCGCCCAGCCGTGGGACAAGAGGTGTGGGTACTATGGTCTCTGCTGGGGCCGGCGGCGTCATGGAACTCGCCGTCTGAGGTATCGCCTCGGGTAAGAACTGGGCTTGTGCCCTCGTAACTCTCGGTGTCCTACTAGCGCTTCCTGCCGCCTTGCCTTCCGGGGCCCGTTGCCTTACGTGGAGGCATAATCATTGTAAAAGGAATACGTTAGAGGTCCAACTTATAACACGCCTCAAGGCACGATCTCGAGTGAGAAGAATGGAAACCAATCCTAAATATCCTATAGCCTCACGATAATTGGTGTGGTGCACAACACACCGATAATCAAGACTCTACTAGATACGGTCCAGACACTTTCCGAGAGTAATCGCTCACGATACCACTTTTGTCACGACTGCCCGTTCGTGGATCGTGCCTTACCCGCACCCAAGTAGTCATACATCGAGTAATCGGAATATAAAAACAAATACATGAAACATTGTAAATGAGACACAATTTTATGTGAGAAAATGTCGCTTTCGGCATATATATATAAACATAGTTTTGCGCTACATCCCAACTGCATAATAGACTACTGCACTTCTAAGAAGATAACAACTATGGCGGGACAGGGCCCCGCCATACCTGAATGTACAAAACTATATACAATGACAGGAGATCATACCCAAAAGTCGAGCCTCCGGAGAAGATGGAGCTCACGACACCAAAGCAAAGAGATCCTAAGGATGTGGATCTAGCACTGCCCTTACTGCGGCATGAACGCAGCCCGGGCGAGGTCGCATAACAGTACCAAGTATGTGAAATCGTAAAGTACTTAAATGAAATCAAAGTATTTAAAACCATTTGCAAATTCAATCGTTCAATTGCACGTAGTGTCATATCACAAACAAGAACACTAATAGATATAATGTAAATCGGTCTTTCCTAGGCCGCGAATGATCGAAGCAAGGCGCCAATAGCCCATAGTATCATTATGCGTGCCTAGTCCCGACTTCCCGTAGTCCGCATAGGTCACACACGCACTCCACGAGGTATTCGCCGGGGTAGCTAACCCCTGCATTCTCCTCGACTCCCGCACCGCATAGTCTCAATAGACCGCATAGTCACACAGACCGCATAGGGCATCCCCGTGACGGGCTAAAACACCCGAATGATCAATCTCGAACTCCCGCAGCCCGCATAGTCTCACGCATCGCATAGGCCATATAGACCCGCATCAAGGGTGGCAAGCCCTCGGTATAACAAGTCAAGGGGGTAGGTGATATAATAACAGTACAACTGACTTACCGTTTAGCAACGTAAGCACAACAAGAATGACCCCCTTTCACAACATCACAAGACACTAACACGCGTAGCATCATAATATGTCTATTTATCAATCAATCTTACTATACCTACGTAAATCAATACAAGGTTTTTATAAGCAAATAAGTAAATGATTCTTTTATCTTTCTTAAGTTGTTATACCTAACTTCCCATAAAGCTAGTATAACTCTTAAGCTTTTTGAAAACCAACTGTTTCTCTTCTGTTAAAAAATGATTCAGTATTCTTTTGAAATGCTTCAAGATCTTTTATTATTCAGGCTTAAGTCAAAAGACATTGCCGTAGTTATTATTCAGGCTTAAGTCAAAAGACATTGCCGTAGTTATTATTCAGTTAACACTCGTACGTCTACCGTACTATATATATATATATTTAAAATATCATGCTCAAGAGTATAGGAAGAATCACATACCTTCTCGGCGAAAACCACCTGCCAAGTTGAATATGTCGCGCGCAGAGTATCGACCTATATCACCAACACGCCTATCAACGCTCTGATCAGATCGTATAAATCTCTAAGTAGAGGGTTCTCTATTCTATGGGAATTTGGGCAGCACTTCCTACCCAGAACTATACAACATCAGAATACAAATTCTATGTGAGTACAGTTCAATTATTCTTCTTTTATACCCTTCTACTGTGATAACAATTCAATTCTATTCTGTAATATCCTTCTAAGTATTTATACTTATTCCTATACTTCTACAGTATGTATTCTCTAATTACAAAAGAAAGGTAAGATTATTTACCTCGATAAGCCCAATATTATCCAAGTATAAACGTCAATCCTGAGCGAGGTTTAGCTCCTAATTTGTACGCTCCGATAGCTCCAAGAACCCTTAGAAGTTCTTCACAACTTCTACTAAGTACTAAGGGATTTGGGCTAGGGTATTTTGGGCATTATAACAATACTAGAAGGAAACTTTTCTACCAAGGGAGGGGGGGTAGGTTTCGGCTAGGCTAGTGGGTCGGCCAAGCTTCACTCAAAGGGGAGAGAAGGCTTGGACGAAAAGGCTCACAAGGGAGAGGGGAGGATTTTTCAAGACTTGGAGAAAGATTTGTGGATGAAGAACTCTTCATCTTAAGGGGGGTATTTATAGGTCAAGCCACGCCAACCAACGCCAAGATGATGCCAAGTGCAAGGCAAGTGTAAGGTCAAGATTTGGGCAAGTGTCCTTATCCATCTACTACACAAAATATCCTACCAACTACTTGACAAACAAGGCCATCCAATCGGCCCTATTGTCGTCCCACATCCATCAATGAGAGGGTGACAAGTGTCGCCCTCTCGTTGGTCCAAAATGTTTCGTCTCTCGGAAAAATCCGCAAAAATTAGAAATGACATAGCCGGAATTTATCCTACGCGAGTCTTGTTAAACGTTTCGTCGGAAAACCATTCTTTTAGTGAGTTGTGCCCAAAAAAACGTCCCATGCCTAGACTTTAAGGCTAAACTTTCGTACGTACGCCCTCACGTACATACTCTGGAAATACGGGGTATAACAAAAATGACACCCTATGAGATACTTAATGGAAAGAAATCGACGGGCGCTATTTCCATGTTTTTGGGTGTGTGTGCTACATCTTGAATGATAGAGAACACCTAGCTAAGTTTGACTCCAAAAGTGATAAGGGAATATTTGTAGGCTATTCCCAAAATAGCCATGCTTACCGAGTATATAATCTTCGAACCAAAACCATACAAGAGTCAGTTAACATTATTTTTTATGATTATGTTGATCTTACAGGAAACAATTATGATAAGAATGTTATAACTACTGTGGAAAAAGCGCAGGATGCAAGAAATTCAGATGTTTCCTCAAATGTCACGACATCTGCAGCAACACCTGAAGTAGAACCAGTGAACACTGAAGTTTCGGATGAGGAAATAGAGGCTGAACTTCATGACCCAGTACGTCGGGATCCCTCATCCAGGATTAGGAAGAACCATCCCACTAGCCAAGTAATAGGAGAAGTGCATAAAGGAATGAGAACGAGAAGGAAAGAACCACTGAATTACCGAAACATGGTGAGATATGTGTGTATGTCTACCATATATCCTAAGGTAATTCTTTCTTGTTATATATCTACTTTGGAACCTAAGAATGTCAATGAAGAACTAAAGGATAGTTGGTGGATACAAGCTATGCAAGCAGAATTAGAACAGTTCACTAGAAATGAAGTTTGGGATTTAGTTCCTCGCCCCAACAACACTAATGTTATTAGAACTAAATGGATCTTCAAAAACAAATCAGATGACTCTGGAACTGTTGTGAGAAATAAGGCTAGACTAGTTGCTCAAGGATACTCTCAAGTGGAAGAGATTGACTATGAGGAAACCTTCTCCCCAGTTGCTAGAATTGAGTCAATTAGATTGTTGCTTGCCATAGCTTGTTGTTTAAAGATCACTCTCCATCAAATGGACGTAAAAGGTGTTTTCTTGAATGGATATATTGATAAGGAAGTGTACGTTGAGCAACCTAAAGGATTCGAAGATCCCCACCATCTACAATTTGTATACAAGCTGAAAAAGGCCTTGTATGGATTAAAACAAGCTCCACGTGCATGATATGGTCGTTTAACTCAATTTCTTCTTGAATTTAGTTTCAAACGTGGTGTAGCTGATTGTACATTTTTTATTAAACATCATGGAGTAGATATGATCATTGCTCAAATCTATATAGATGACATAGTTTTTAGTTCGACCTCACAGTCCCACCTTAAGACTTTTGTCGAAGCTATGTCCTCAACATTTGAGATGAGCATGATAAGAGAATTAACCTTTTTCTTAGGCTTGCAGATAAAGAAAAATAAGGAGGGAATCTTCATCTCCCAAAGCAAGTATGCCAAAAATTTGGTCAAGAAGTTTGGATTGGAGAATGATAAACATATGAAGACTCCAATGGGATCAACTCAGACTATATGCAAATATGATGTTGGGGAAAATGTCAACCCAACTTTGTATCGTTCTATGATAGATAGTCTCTTTTATCTCACCGCGAGTCGTACTGATCTAATGTTTAGTGTGTGTGCATGTGCTCGATTCCAAGCCTGTCCCAAAATCTCCCACTTAAATGCCATTAAACGTGTCATCAGGTATGTCGCCGGCACATGTAAGTTGGGATTTTGGTATTCCAAAGACACTAATCCTAATTTAATAGGATATAGTGACTCAGATTGGGCTAGTGATGTGGAGGACAGAAAGAGTACTAGTGGAGAATGTTTTTACCTTGACAATAATTTGGTTTCTTGGTATAGTCGCAAACAAAACTGTGTCTCACTCTCAACAGCTGAATCTGAATTTGTAGCAGTTGGGAGTTGTTGTTCTCAATTAACATGGTTAAGACACATGTTAGACGACTATGATTTTTCAAATAATATCTTGGTTTTATATTGTGATAACATGAGTGCAATTAATATTTCAAAAAATCCAATTCAGCACTCTCGTACAAAACATATAGATATTAGACATCATTTTCTAAGAGATTCGGTTAAAAAACAGCTAGGGCGAATTGATTATATTGACACACTTCACCAACTAGCTGATATCTTTATAAAAACTTTAGATCATGAGAGATTTTCCAATTTGAAAAGCTCTCTTGGTCTCTCGCATCTAAATTCAGATTGTTGGCGAATGTAAATGCGAAATGTCACTAACATTTCAGGTGACATTTACCCTTGTAATATCATAATCTGATTTTCAGTATTTCATAATGGCTGATTTGTGTTCACACAGACATCTTTTTAAGTAAGAATATGGTTTTAATGTGATACCGTTCTCTGCGATGATATTATCATAAAAAGGGAGTATCAAATATAAGGCAAAGCCTTTGTTCAAGTCTCGGCAACTGAGAAAAAAACAACTTTGGGAAAATCCCTTGAGAGTTGATACCGTTCCTATTTTATAGGAGTATCAAAGTGCCTGATCAAAAGATATTATGAGAATACTAAATAAGTATTTTTGTATTTTTGGCACGAAAATTATTTTGTATGTATTTTGTGATTAGATTTAGGACTCAATGAGAAAATGTTACATTGGTCTGAAGTCACCAACAACATTGATCTGGAAAGTACTTCAGATGTCACTTTGTTACCGAAAAGAGAAGGCACATCTAAGTTTCCCACTCGGAGGTCCACTCAAACTTTTGAAAGAGATTTCAGCAGTGCTGAATCAGCTACAAAACGACTAAAGGTCGATACCACGGCATCTGCCGTATTGTTAGACGTATTTTGTATACGCCTTTTGAGTCATTTTTAGTTTGTATTTTATTCGTTTTTGTTGTGTTTAGTATAGTAGTAGGTTTGTTTTTCTTTCTTTTGAGTCACAACGGTGCAAAAAGGCAAAAAGGAACGAGAAATGGGCAGAAAAGGTGCTCCCGAGGTGAAAAGGACGAAAGTTGGCAACTCAGAGCGAAAGAAGGCAGCACCGCGGTGCCACTATGCAGAACCGCGGTGCCATATTTATCGAGGAGTCACAGGACTTTCAGCACCGCGGTGCCATCAGGCAGTACCGCGGTGCCATTTGTGCTGAGAAGCTGCAGGAGTTTCGGCACCGCGGTGCCGGTATGCAGAACCGCGGTGCCGACACGGGAAATTTCAGTTCCGAAGGCAAATTGGCTAAGGGCAGATTGGTTCTTAGGGCACGAAACTTAGAGGATATTTAAGCCCTAGGGATTAATGCTATGAAGGAAGTTGGTCATTCTACAACACAACACAACACAAGACGGATTTGGAGCTACAATTGGAGACTTAGTTCGGAGTAATTTCTTTTCTTTCGTTTTTAATTCAGTTTATGTATGGATTTTGTGTTAGTTCTTAGCGTGACTATGCCTAGGAGCTAAACACTTTATTAGGGCTTTCCTTATGAATCGCTTGAAACTTCTATTCATGAATTAATGCAGTAGTTTGATTTCTTCTTCACTTGATTAAGATTTAGTCAATAATTGGTATGAATGTTTGATAATTAATTGATCACTAATTATCATAATATATATGATTTCGAATCAAGAACCGAGAGGAGAGATTTGAATATGCTGTAATTGACTAGACATAGGTTGAAATCACGGACGACAGTACCCCGATACTTGTGTAGCATTATAGGTTACTGTTCTTAATCCTCCTATGTGGTAAATCCTATCATAGAAATATAGAAGGGTTCTGCACTGGGGTTGAGTTATTATATGTCATAACCGGAATATAAGACAGTTTAGTTAACCGATATCTTAACGTAAAAGAAGAAGTCATTCTATTTGCATTAATGATTGAATAAAGTGGATAGTCGAGGATTTTGGAAGCCCTAATTCCTTCATAACTGATTTAAACCAAAGTATTATGATAGTTAGTTTATTTTCTGCAATTACTTAGCCTTAGTTATTAGATAAAAATACAAATTAATTAACGTTCACCAAATAGAAACCATAGCTTAGATAATATGTACTTGATAACCAGTCTCTAAGGACGATATTCGGTCTTACTGTCACGACCCAACCCGACGGGCCGCGACTAACATCCTAATTGGACGTCATTACTGACCTGCCACTCTTAATCCATCTAATACATATATCTATAGAAATTTCGGCAGCACAACGCTGCTTTTACAATATTTCCCTAAATGGGCTAGCCGACAAGGCTGCCAAAACAACAACAAAACAACAATCATAATAGGCTAGCTGACTAGGCTGCCACCAACCAACATCACGTGCACAAAGGCATAATCAAAATAAGCAAGCCGACAAGGCTGCCACGAGGTAATAACATCAAAACCCAAAACAAGGTACAACGTCCAACCCACAATCGCTTCATGGACCTCTAAGAGTGTAATATCGACATATGACGACGACAGACCCCGTGCCCAAAATATGCGTAAGTCTGAAAGATAAAGGTCTGTACCAAAAATAGCTGGCTCCGGAACAAATGAGCTCTCCAACTGCTGTACATAAATCCTAGACTGGAGGGTCACCTATTCGACACTGAACTCGGGCATGAACGCATTTCGAGGAAAGCGGGTCGATGAGATAATGTACTGAGTATGTAAAACATAAAATACTGAAAACTGAATAATAACTGTACCAAGTAAAACAGAGAGTCATCAAATTTCATAAAACTGAGAATCATGTCTGAAAATCATATCATGTATACTGAATCATAAGTCATCATGCTCATGTCTGTATAATAAACTGTATAACAAGTCTCGGCCCTCTATGGAGGGACTCGATGGAATCTGTATCTGCGCACGTAACGTGTCTCGGCCCTCTATGGAGGGACTCGATGTAATCTGTGTATATATATAACATGTCTCGGCCCTCTAGTGAGGGACTCGATGAATGATGCATGGCTGCGCACGAACATGATCCGCCCGACTCGATGGAGTGAAATAGTAACACTTAGCACGAGTAGATATCATGAGCAACTGTATGCGATTAAAATCATTATGTGACTCTCAATAAAAATTACTACCATAAACTCTGTTACTGAAACCATAACTAGTAAATAATCATTTTTAAAACTTAACTGGTAGGAGTTAAGTACGTCCGCCGTACTTTCACAAAAATCATGCCAAAAGAAAGAAGGAAAGGTCTCACATACCTTTTAAGCGAACAAATCAACTAAATGCTAAGATATGCCTCGTCCAGTATGTCAACCTATAATAATGACAATACGTTCGTCAATTCTACGGTCTCTAACGTAATTTATTCAGATAACGGCTTCTTATTACTATAAAAATTTGGGCAGCACTTCCTTTGTTTATGTGCGTATCCACAATTTTACCAATAATCCAAATCAACCAACAATTCAACTCCAACTAACAATTCAATTCAAACCAACAATCTAAATCAACCAAATGATCCAAATTAAACTAATAACCACTACCATTTCCATATGTAGTCAAAATTGTCTAAACATTCAATTTATCAACTTCAATAACCAAGGGAATTTATACACTTATTTCATGTCATTCCAACCCTTAATCCGTATTAAAGAATAGTCCATGAGAACAACTCGCACTTTAGTTAGCAATGAGAGGGAAATGCGAAGCTTTTCTACACTTTCTTATACTTTGATTCCCTTAGGACTTGCGTAAAAAATTACCACATTGTTTATGCATATTCTCGAAGAAATTCCCAGTATTATTACATCACCAAAACAGCCCCTAAACAGCCCCTAAGTCGCGACGACAAGGTCCGACAATTCCTTAAATGTTATGGTTCAAAAACACATTGCATTGGATCTTCTTTTAACTCTTTACACCAAATTCGTATTCCACTAATTCCATATAACAATTACAACTTAAATTATCATGATTCCCCTCCAAGTTCATCATGCAATTAGTAACCATATCACAATACAATAATCAAACTTAATGTATACAAAATAGTTCCAATCGGCGTATATATCCTTAATATAATCACACACATTTCATATTTCCAATTCCATCTTAACACCAATTCATATCTTCAACTACAACAACATGCAATTTCATTTAAACTATAAAAGAAGAATTTTATACCTCGAATTCGTCCAAAACAGTCCCGAAAAAATCTGCTCACTGCCCAGCCGATTTGCTCACTGTTTTGGGCCAATTTTGGCTACAATTTCACACTTCTTCAACTCTAATTCAACATGCAACACCTCCACTATGATAACCCATTATTCTAACATGTTTTCTTTCCAAAAATTGTCCAAGAACTTGAATAATCTGGGCTACAATTTTCGGCCAGCACTGCCGCGGTAACCCACTGTTTGGGCTATTATTTGCTTCACTTTGTGTAGAATAATTAATCTAGGAAGAGGGAATAAAAGCTTAACTTTGGCTATGGGAAATGGGGAGTTCTTGATAGTGAGAGGGAGAGAATGTTGAAAATGGAGTGTGGGAGATGAAAAGATTTCTTAAGTTGTAGTGCACAAAAAAGAAAAAAATCTGAAAAAATGTAATTTGCACATAAGCCCCTAATGTTCTCTTCTTAACTTAATCTCCCAATTACTTAATAAAACTTTGATCCCACTTCTTTTAATTCCCGAAAATTCTCATAAGACCTCGTATCCTTGTTGTCGTAAATTATATAATACGTTACTAATCCATTACGGGAATATACAACTATCATAATAATTTCCAACGTCACACTCGTTGTAACCAACATTTTCTTTCCGGAATCACATCCTTCTGAATACTATTTTCCGTATTAACATATGTTAGTATACTTTATACCCAATATTCGAATCTTACTTCCTTAATGACATTCTTATTTATCGCCTTAATCTTACGAGGTATAACATTCTTCCCCCCTTAGAAACATTCGTCCTCGAATGTTCATAACAAGTCTCAAGTTCTAGAAATTTCGGCAGAGCCTCCTTTATAATAGTGTCTATCCATCTATATCCAGCAACCCAACAGATGCCACACAGGGCCAATAAAAAACACACACATATATAGTGTCACGACCCGACCCCGGGACCGCGACTGGTGCCCTACCTGGGCACCCTTACAGGTAAACATCAGAGAAAATCAGCGGAACATACATGAAACTTAAAAATAAAACATCGGAAGTAAAACAACAGGTTAGCCGATAGGGCTACCTTCCTGAACATATATAAGAACAACCGAAGCAGTTGCCTCCTTTCTTTTACAAACTGACCCACAATATGTGACTACAGACCTCTAAGAGTTTTAACATAACCACTGTGGCGGGACAGGGCCCCGCCATACCCCTGAATGTACATGAATCTACTACCTCAGGGAAAACCGTACCAAGAGCTAAGCCTCCGGAGCAAATGGAGCTTTCCCTCAATAACTGAACCGAGATCCTAAGAGCAAGGATCACCAACCTGGTACCTAAAACCTGCGGGCATGAACGCAGCCCAGAAGGTCGATCAACAGTTCGAATATGGAATGTAAATAACATACAAGAAATGATCATAATCGTACAAAAGAATGACAAGGACAAGTATAAAAATACATACCAGATCCTGCCGTGTCATTACCACTTATGAACTTAATTTCACATCAATATCTTTTTCCATTCCATTAAGAGTTATAGCCATATCTTACGTACTTACTTAGGAGAAGTCATTAAGTTCATTTCTGTCTAACTTACTTATCTTTCATAACATAGTCCGGCCCACTACGGAGGGACACATATACTACCCGGCCCAAACTGGGACGCGATCAAGTCACACCAATATCAAAGCATGCCCGTGGAATCCCCCATCACTGTCGACAACTAAAAGTGTAAAACATAACCATGGGTCTCACGCCCATAATATCAATCAAAACAGGTGGTATAACGTCTGGGGCTTGCCTCATTTATACTCTCACCCCGAGAAGGTGGTAAGCGGGTATAACGTCTGGGCTTGCCCTCATTTATACTCTTACCTGGAGAAGGTGGTATAACGTCTTGGGGCTTGCCTCATTTATACTCTTACCCTATCTCGACTGGCGTCAAACAACACATAAAGCGGTGGTACAGTGTCTTGGGGTTTACCCTCACTTATACTCTTACCACGGAGAAGGTGGTATAACGTCTGGGCTTGCCTCATTTATACTCTTACCCTATCTCGTGACCATCAAACAAGACATAAGCACTACCATGTCTTTTATAAAATCCGAATTTAACCCGAGTGCTACAAATAACGAAGCATACCCGTGGAATCCCACATCACCGCCGACGCCCAAGTAACTTATAACAAGACAGTTCTCCAACCGAGAGTCGCGGCAACGTAATAAAACATAATACTTGCACTCAAAGGCTATCACCAGCACATATAGGCTAAATCTCAATTAACCAAGCCAAAGTACTACGTACGTACATTCTTTTCAAAAGACTCCTTTCCAAATAAAACTTCCCCGATACTAACCACCGTAGTATCAAGTCCTATCCACCTTTCAAGACAAGTCACAATACCTTTTTAGAAATACAATTACCGGCTTCTAAATCAAGTGACTTCTTTATTAAAAACCTTAAGCAATTGGTACCTTTAAACCAATTTGCCCTTACCCAAAACAAGTTATTCCTTTGATTACTTTACTAGAGAAAACCATTCTCTTAATCTTCCATAAAGCCGTTATAACCAACTTCCCATAAAGCCGTTATAACCCTTTATGGTTTAGACTAACACGTTCCTTTTATAACCAAGAGACTTCTACTTTTTGAAACCAAGTATTATATACTTTCAAATCAATTCTCATAACTTTCAAAAATACAATTAGTCTCTTAACCATTAGAAAACAAGTGACTCCTTTTATTAAAAAACCCTAGGCAATTGATGCCGTAAAATCAAGTTGCCTTTTTACATAGTCAAGTCATTTATCTTTCCATAAGGCAAATATAACTAACTTCCCATAAAACCGTTATATTCACTTTATACCTTAGCCATAAACAATTTCCTATCCAAGGGACTTATACGTTTAAAACGGGACAAGTATCACATACTTTAAAACTCTTCAAGTCCCTTAACTTTAAAATCAACTTAAGACATCCTTACTATTTTCAAAGACGTGAGTTAATCTCCTAACCCACCCGACTTGGCATTACATAAAACAAGTAAAGAATATCATAGTCTTGTACGTCTACCGTACTACATACGTGCAACTAGTCATGCTCAAAAGATAGGAAAAGTTCTACATAGAGTAAATCACATAACTACCTCTTAACTTCTAAGAGTAGAAGGAAACATGAAATGATACCACAAGTATATTCCATACATAGAATCATGCCAAAGGAAGGAAGAGGTTCACATACCTCGCGACGATTATCGACAAGTAGCAAAAAGCTCCAAAGTACTTCCACCTTGAGCTATTCCATTCTTCAAGTAGGATACGCTAAACTTAGTACATCAACCTATAATGGTCACCATACGTCCATTAACTTCTTACTTCATACGTAGAATATTTTAGGTGCTAAGTCGCTAAATTCTACGGAAAATCGGACAGCACCTCCTTTGTTTCTACTCACTTTGCCACCTTTTCAAGGCGAATACAATAACCAAACAGCCCCAATTGGCTCACAACAATATAGAAGGTATTCCAATACAATGAATAACTAAATGCCCCAATTGGCTCACAATTTAGAAAGTAGTCCAATACAAATGAATAACAAACTAAAAGTCCAAAATCGGCCACCTTGAGTTCAACCATACCAATTCTGATCAAATTTCCATTTCAATCCAAATTGGTAGCATAACATGATATCAAGTCGCATTTGATTATAACAATCCATAATCTCTAAGTAGGTAACATGCGACGATTTCTAATAAACGACCAATTAGTAATTCAATTTTCAAGTGGCTTATATAACATTTCGAATTTAGCTACAAGCACTCCATAATACTTATAAACTTCTACATACCAACTTCATGTTGACAACGTGTAAAACTAACAACAACAAAAATATATAATCTTGTAACATCTTAAAGGACAAGATTATACCTTAACGATTCTCAATCCAATCTTCAAATCCGAAGTCGTTCCTTAGCAACTTAGAGACTCTCCAAGATACTTCAATCCGCTACTTGAGACCCTTAGAACCATACCAACAATTTTCCTTCAAACTTCCAACCAAAACCTAGAAAAGCCATTAGGTTTTCACCTTGCGACTAATACGAAAACTCTCTTTTTCCGGGATTTTTCTATTGAGATATACTTACATAACACTCATGAACCTTGGTTTAAAGTGTGGGGCTTAATGGACAAGAAACGAAAAATCTTCCTTTTGAAAATGGAGGGAAGCCGAGAGCAACAATGTGATGTTCTTCCAATTTTGTGAATTGTAGCTAAGTGTGGAACTCTTGTATTGCTACTAGTATTATATAGGGACATGGAGGGTCAAGGTGTGCACAAATGGTTGGCTAGGATGAGGTCTTAACAAAAATCAAGACTAATTGTCCCCTTGACTAAGTCAAACATGTCAAGCTTTCAAGTTGCAAGACTTGTCTTGCCAACAAAGGTCCAATGACCCTTTAGCCCTTGCAAAAATCGTCCAAGGCATCATCTAAGGGGGGGGGTGACACGTGTCGCCCTCCCATTCGTCACAACAAAACGTTTTCCGACAATTTCATAATTCCGATAAAATTTTACAAGTCTCAAATCTTGATACCTCTTGAGTTCTTACGTACGTTCTTAAAACATGTCCTGTAATTACGGGGTGTAACATATAGTTCACCAACACCATAATCAAATAAGGGAGTTAGATTGAATTACATGGGGGCATAGGGAATAAGTGAGGATACTTCTTCTTCATCTCGTCCTCTGCCTCCCAAGTCATTTCCTCTCTATTATTTTTCCGCCATAACACCTTGACGGATGCAACATCCTTAGTCCGTAGCCTCCCGACTTGGCGATCCAATATGGCCACGGGACTCTCCTCATAGGATAACCCCTCAGTCACCTGGACATCGTCCACTGGGAAGACTCTGGAAGGATCACCCATACACTTCCGCAACATGGATACATGAAAACCTGGATGTACTGCTTCCAAGTCTGCGGGTAGGTCCAACTCATAGGCAACTTGGCCTACTCTGCGAATGATCCGATAAGGCCCAATATACCTCGGGCTAAGTTTACCCCTCTTCCCAAATCTCATCACACCCTTCATGGGTGATATCTTCAAGAATACCCAGTCGTCGACCTGAAACTCTAAGTGCCGATTATCAGCATATGACTTCTGTCGACTCTGAGCTGCTAGTAATCTCTCTTGTATGAGTTTCACCTTGTCGACAGCCTGCTGAACTATGTCTGGACCAATCAATTGAGTCTCACCTACGTCAAACTAACCAATGGGCGACCTGCACTTTCTCCCATACAAAGCCTCATACGGGGCCATCTGAATGCTAGAGTGGTAGCTGTTATTGTAAGCAAACTCAATGAGTGGCAAGTGATCCTCCCAGCTACCTCTAAAATCAATAATACAAGCTCTCAATATATCCTCCAGTGTCTGTATGGTACGCTCTGCCTGCCCATCCGTCTGAGGATGAAATGATGTGCTGAGACTCACCTGCGTTCCCAATCCTTTCTGAAATGATCTCCAGAAGTTAGCCGTGAACTGGGCTCATCGGTCAGATATGATAGATATAGGAACCCCATGCAACCTAACTATCTCCCTGATGTATAATCTTGCATAGTCCTCAGATGAATAAGTAGTCCGGACTGGAAGAAAATGGGCTGATTTTGTCAGCGTATCTACAATAACCCAGATGGAATCACACTTCCGCTGAGTACGAGGCAAACCTGTAATGAAATCCATATTAATCACCTCCCATTTCCAAGTCGGGATCTCTATCGCCTGTAGTAGCCCACCAGGCTTCTGATGCTCGACCTTAACTCACGACACCCGCACCGAGCAACAAACTCTGCAACGTCTCTCTTCATGCCATCCAACCAATACAAGCTCCTAAGGTCATGATACATTTTCGTCGACCCTGGATGAATAAAATAACGGGCATTGTGTGCCTCATCCATAACCTGCTGACGCATTCATGCAATGTCGGGTACACATAACCTACCATCATACCGTAGCACACCATCAGAGGTTACCTCAAATAAAGTCTTCTCCTTTCGGAGAGTTGCATCTTTATACCGTGCCAGAACAGGATCATCATATTGGCATCTCTTTACCTTCTTCTATGATAGAGGACTCAACAACTCCTCGAACAAGAATACCACTATCTCCAGAATCCGCCAACCGGACTCTAAAACTGGCTAGCCTGTGAATCTCTCGAACCATCTCTTTCCGTCCAACAGACATCCGACAAACTACCCATGGATCTACGGCTGAGATCATCTGCCACAACGTTGGCCTTCCCTGGGTGGTACAGAATATCAACATCATAATCCTTTAGCAACTCAAGCCTGTTACACCCCGTAGTTCGGGTCATGCTTAGGGGGACATACGAAAGGAATTAAGTTTTAAATTTTAGAATGATGGGTTGACGGAATGTTTCGGACGGGTTGTTAGTCAACTTTGAGGCGGTTTATGTCCCGTTACATTGAGAGTTCCTAGGTGTTTCAAAGACCTAGTACGTAGTTCGTTGAGTCTATTTTCCAACGCAACCAACCGTTCGTCGATAGGACATCGGAGTAGAAAGTTATGGAGGTTACAAGTTCAGTGAGCAGTCGAGTAGAAAAGCAACATCGGTCAGGGGCCACAGCGTCGCGGCGCCGGAAAGCAGGGCCGCGGCGCCGGAAGTATCGAGACTTTGCGGAGTTTTCAGCGCCGCGACGCCAGCTGCAGGGCCGCGGTGCCGAGGAGGAGTTTTTGTGGAAAACTGAGGGAAAAATCAGATATTTTCTTTTAAAAAGGCATGGGAGGGTGACAAGTGTCCCCCCCCCCCCATCCGATTTTGTGCATGTCCTATTTATTGACCAAGTCTTGAAGACTTGGTCATTCTTCAAGCTCCTTCTTCTCTCTAAAAAGCTCTTCCTTCTCTCTAAAATTCCTCTCCCTTCTCTCTAGAAATTCAAGAAGAAACCAAAGCCTAGAGAAAATTTCAGAAAAGGTGGCAAGAAGGAAACTTGTTGACAAGCTTGTAGGAGGTTTGTGGAGGTGATTGTGGAAAGGAGGCAAGTGAAATTTGTTGGACTAATTTGGGTAAGCTCTAAGGTAACAATCCTTTCTCTTTTGCTAGTAAATTGTGTTGCATGTGTGGAAGAAAGGACTTGTAGTTGTCAATATTGCCTTTAGAGGTATTGCATGTAGGAATTGGATAAGAAATTGGATTAAAAAGGAATTGGATAAGAAGTTATGTTGTTATACCTCAAAAAATTGCCAAATTGGACCTTGTAGTTTGTATTAGTTGTTATGTATTGTGGGGCAGAATTTTACACGTCCAAGTTAGGCGTGTAATCCCCTTTGTATTGATTGGATTGTTGAGCCTAAAAGGTGGCGTGTTTGGTTATTGAATTCGGCCTTGAAAAAGGTGGCAAAGTATGTAGAAACAAAGGAAGTGCTGTCCAATTTTCCGTAGGAATAAGGGACTTTTCAATTAGAATGTTCTACGTTGAAGATAGAGGCTAATGGAAGTATTATGGTCATTATAGGTTGACATACTACGCGTGGTATATTGGACTTGCAAGTGGATTGACTCGAAGAAGTATGTGGAACTTTCCTATCTCTTGAGCATGAATAGTTGCACTTATATAGTACGGTAGACGTATAAGACTTTGATATCCCTTACTTGTTTTAAGAATGGCTAAGTTGGGTGAGTAAGGGGATTAACTCACTTCTTTAAAAGTATTAAGGATGTCTTAAGTTTTCAAAGTTAAGGGACTTGAAGTGTTTTAAGTATATGATACTTATTTCGTTTTAAAAGTATAAGTCCCTTGGATATAGGGAAATGTATTTGACTAATGTATAAAGTTAATATAACGACTTTATGGAAAGTTGGTTATATTAGCTTTAGGGAAGGTTAACAAAAGAAAGATTTACTCTAACTAAAATAAGTACGGATAAATGATTTGAATTTATGAAAGGCAAATTGGTTTTAAGGCATCAATTGCCTAAGGTTTTAAAAGAAAAGAAGTCACATGATTTAGAAGCCTATTATATTTCTAAAAGGAAATGTTTCTTGTCTTGAAAGGTAGTCGTAACTTGATACTACGGTTATTAGTATCTTGGAAGTTTTACATAAAAAAGAGTCAGTCTTAACAAGGTTAGAGGTACGTGGTACTTGGGTTGAATTCCCGGATTTTCTCTTAAATAACTTGTTAGTGCCTTAAGTAAACTAAAATGGGAGGATATATTAATAATGTTAATAAGAAGTTAGGGGATTTCTTAACTTGCTTATGTTATGATAAGCCGGTAGCGCTTATGTTATGTATGATAGCCGGTTGTGCTAGGTTATGTATTCTTACGGGGTAGACCCCGGGTTATTCTTGTTATTTCCTTTGGACATACTGACACGATGGATGGTCCACGGGTATGCGTCCATTAGGATGGTTTACTACTTATTTAATGGATTTGCTACCCATGATGCGAGTGCGACGTTTGTATTAATGCGGGCCCACCGGGTCCATGTGGGTGAAATAGTCCCATGCGAGGCGGATGACCTCATGCGGGTCCACAGGACCTATGCGGGTGAAATAGTCCCAGGAGTAGGATTGTTTAATGATACTGCGGGCGAGGGACCCTGATTTGATCATGAGCCTCCTATTTTATGCAGTAAAGTTTATACTTGTTACTCTCATTGTTAGTAAAGCACAGTGCAATGTAATTTGATTTTCATCCATGACTCCAGCTTATTGTAGACTTATGATATTATTACAGTATTTTTCGGTTTTACATACTTGATACATATTGTGTACTGACCCCCTTCCTCGGGGGCTGCGTTCATGCCGCATGTAGGGGTAAGCAGGTGGTAGATCCTCATTCTTAGGATCTTTGCTCAGGTGTCAGAAGCTCCATTTCTCCGGAGGCTTGACTTTTGGTACGGTTCTCCCTGATGTTGTAGATATTATGTACATTCAGGGGTATGACGGGGCCCTGTCCCGTCATAGTGGTTACACACTCTTAGAGGCTTGTAGTCCTGTGATAAATTGGGTTGTTAAGGATGTAACTGTTCAGTTTTGTTATATTTATGTTTACGGAAAGGTAGCCATTTTGGGTTAGCCTGTTTCATATTTTATATGGTTTCTTGTTTGTGAGTTTATTTCCGCTGGTTTTCTTTGATGTTGTATCACGCGGTGCCCGGTAAGGCACGATCACGTCCGAGTGGGGTCGTGACAAAAGTGGTATCAGAGCAGTTAATCCTCGGAAAGGGTCTACAGGCCGTATCTAGTAGAGTCTTGATTATCGGTGTGTTGTGCACCACATTTATAATCAGGAGGCTACAGGATATTTAGGATTGGTTTCCATTCTTTCACTCTAAGATCGTGCAATAGAGCTGTGTTATAGGTTGAACTCCCTCTGACATATTTTTATGTATCAGTTATGCCTCCACGCAAGGCAACCGCGACCCAGAAGGGCAAGGCAGCTGAGGGAGCTGCTAGTAGGACACAGAGGGTTACGGGGGCACAGGCCCAGTCTTTACATGAGGTGATATTTCGGACGGCGAGTTCCACGACGTCGCGAGCCCCAGCTGAGTTCGGGGCATCGCAGCCATCGAGACCGCGGTACACGAGCCTCCGATTACCACACTGGATCGGAGAGATGGGTTACGCGAGACGGGCCCGATTATTAGCCAGGATCGTGGCGAGGAATGAGGACAGACAAGAGACAACGGTTCCGGTTGTACCCGTAGTTCACCCTAGATCAGATAGCGTGAGACTTAGGGACTTTTTGAGTTGAAACCCACCAGAGTTCTATGGGTTGAGGACTGAGGATGATCCTCAGGAGTTTATCCGACAGTTGCAGCGGATCATGAGAGTGATCAAGGCCTCGGAGACAGAGTCGGTGGTATTTGGTGCACATCGGCTGCGTGATACTGCAGTTGACTGGTTTGATTCATGGGAACTGTCCCGGGGGGAGCATGCACTTCCAGCTGGTTGGGACGAGTTCTCAGCGGCATTTCTTGCACACTTCTTGCCTTCGCAGATGAGGAGAGCGCGGACGGATAAATTTTTGATGTTGAGGCAGAACGGGCGGACGGTTCGGGAATACAATGTAGAGTTTGACTCGTTGGCTCGGTATGTCCCCGCTTTAGTGGCAGACATGGAGGATAGAGTGCACCGCTATGTCACAGGGCTCGATGATTATTTAGCGGAGGGTTGCACGGGTGTAGCTCTTCAGTCGGGCATGAACATTGCCCGCATGCAGGCTTATGCGCAGCAGACTGAGGAACGTAGAGGTCGACGGAATAACCCAGATCAGCGGAAGAGGGCCAAAATGATAGCAGAGTCCTTTGGTAACTTTCGAGGCGGACCGCCTCAAAGATCGTTAGTTATGCCCTCTGCCGGTTGAGTGGTTCTCCACGCCTTCGTGACGTTCGGGATTCGGGAAGCGGCCGGCTCCGAGGTTTCAGGTTTTCGGGGGAACAGGGATGTTAGTCAGATGGGGCCACCCCTACCTCGTTGTGGTCGTTGTGGTAGGCTCCATTATGGGGAGTGTCGTGCTAGTATGTGAGTTTGTTTTACATGCGGCCAACAGGGCCATTTTGCGAGAAATTGTCCGACCGGAGGTAGCGCGGATGTAGAAACTCAGCCTTCTGGATCAGTGGCTGGTTCATCGCCTTCTTTTGCTATGCGCCGTGCAGGGCAGGATCATGATTAGAACGACAAAGGGAAGTGAAACAATAGTTACAGGTATATCCTTAACCCTCTAAAGATTAGTGGGTGTGATAAGATGGTTACATGTTAAGTGTTATGTTCTGGTAATTTTATGTAAATTGTGATTTATAAAGCCTGGTTTGTAGAAGGGGTAAGTTTGGGGACATGGAAGTTGTAAGCCTTATAATTCTGATAACCGTGGGAACCTTAGATACAGGGCCATTTTGAGTGAAAGATTTTACGGGTGATCTTTGTCGAGGAACATAGTATGCGTGGGGTACATTTGGGTAATAAGTCCATGAGTGGTGTGAAATGATAGAGGGTAGTTAAGCTAAGGGAACCACTAGGTTTTTCGTAACTTGAATAGTGAGATTGTTCCGGACCGGGAACAAGAGCTGGTACGTAATGGGTCGGGTTGAGGACCAATCGCGGGTCAACCCGCAGATCCGGAAATGAAGTGAGGTAAGTTTGAGGTGGTCCCTCTAGGTGATAAGGTCACGTGGGTACTAGGCCCAAGTTTAGGTAATCATCGTACGAGTTCGTGGATGCGTTCGACCAAAATCGGATCAGGAAGGCTGGGAATGGCCTTAAAGGAATTTGAGGCTAGTAATGACCAAGCTGGAGATAGTAACCTCGAGATTTTTGAAAACTGAAGCAATGACGGAAATGTGGTACGTATACTAGAAAGAGTTCGAGTGTGCAAGAAGGATACGACAAGTGGAAGAAGAAGCGAACATGTGTTAAGAGGATGGAAGTGATCATTTTGTGAGGAGAATACCCTTAGACCATGGATGAGAACTAATAAGCTGTTATACGCTTTAGAGGTAATTCCTCGTTGGCTGGGAGGTAAGCTTTTGCGTGGTTAGTATATTATGGCCATATGTGGCATAATTGGTTTTATAGGTGTAGTAGTGAAGACAACACCGGCGCATGCGTTTTGGAGACGTAGAAGGAACATTCGGGATGAATGTTTCTAAGGGGGGGGGGGGGGGGGGGAAATTTTAAACCCCGTGGTTCGGGTCATGCTTAGGGGGACGTAAGAAAGGAATTAAGTTTTAAATTTTAGAATGATGGGTTGACGGAATGTTTCGGACGGGTTGTTAGTCAACTTTGAGGCGGTTTATGTCCCGTTACATTGAGAGTTCCTAGGTGTTTCAAAGGCCTAGTACGTAGTTAGTTGAGTCTAGTTTCCAACGCAACCAACCGTTCGTCGATAGAACATCAGAGTAGAAAGTTATGGAGGTTACAAGTTCGGTCTTGCAATGAGCGTAAAAGCAACATCGGTCGGGGAGCGCGCGCACGGCCGCAGTGCCGCTGGCGCCGAGGCGGTGTTTTTGCGGTAAAATGAGGGAAAAATAAGATATTTTCTTTTAAAAATGTTTGGGGGGGTGACAAGTGTCCCCCCCCCCCCCCCCCATCTGATTTTGTGCATGTCCTATTTATTGACCAAGTCTTGAAGTCTTGGTCATTCTTCAAAGCTCCTTCTTCTATCTAAAAAACTCTTCCTTCTCTCTAAAATTCCTCTCCCTTCTCTCTAGAAATTCAAGAAGAAACCAAAGCCTAGAGAAAATTTCAGAAAAGGTGGCAAGAAGGAAACTTGTTGACAAGCTTGTAGAAGGTTTGTGGAGGTGATTGTGGAAAGGAGGCAAGTGAAATTTGTTGGACTAATTTGGGTAAGCTCTAAGGTAACAATCCTTTCTCTTTTGCTAGTAAATTGTGTTGCATGTGTGGAAGAAAGGACTTGTAGTTGTCAATATTGCCTTTAGAGGTATTGCATGTAGGAATTGGATAAGAAATTGGATTAAAAAGGAATTGGATAAGAAGTTATGTTGTTATACCTCAAAAAATTGCCAAATTGGACCTTGTAGTTTGTATTAGTTGTTATGTATTGTGGGGCAGAATTTTACACGTCCAAGTTAGGCGTATAATCCCTTTTGTATTGATTGGATTGTTGAGCCTAAAAGGTGGCGTGTTTGGTTATTGAATTCGGCCTTGAAAAAGGTGGCAAAGTATGTAGAAACAAAGGAAGTGCTGTCCAATTTTCCGTAGGAATAAAAGACTTTTCAATTAGAATGTTCTACGTTGAAGATAGAGGCTAATGGACGTATTATGGTCATTATAGGTTGAAATACTACGCGTGGTATATTGGACTTGCAAGTGGATTGACCCGAAGAGGTATGTGGAACTTTCCTATCTCTTGAGCATGAATAGTTGCACCTATATAGTACGGTAGACGTATAAGACTTTGATATCCCTTACTTGTTTTAAGAATGGCTAAGTTGGGTGAGTAAGGGTATTAACTCACTTCTTTAAAAGTATTAAGGATGTCTTAAGTTTTCAAAGTTAAGGGACTTGAAGTGTTTTAAGTATATGATACTTGTTTCGTTTTAAAAGTATAAGTCCCTTGGATATAGGGAAATGTATTTGACTAATGTATAAAGTTAATATAACGACTTTATGGAAAGTTGGTTATATTAGCTTTAGGGAAGGTTAACAAAAGAAAGATTTACTCTAACTAAAATAAGTACGGATAAATGATTTGAATTTATGAAAGGCAAATTGGTTTTAAGGCATCAATTGCCTAAGGTTTTAAAAGAAAAGAAGTCACATGATTTAGAAGCCTATTATATTTCTAAAAGGAAATGTGACTTGTCTTGAAAGGTAGTCGTAACTTGATACTACGGTTATTAGTATCTTGGAAGTTTTACATAAAAAGGAGTCAGTCTTAACAAGGTTAGAGGTACGTGGTACTTGGGTTGAATTCCCGGATTTTCTTTTAAATAACATGTTAATGCCTTAAGTAAACTAAAATGAGAGGATATATTAATAATGTTAATAAGAAGTTAGGAGATTTCTTAACTTGCTTATGTTATGATAAGCCGGTAGCGCTTATGTTATGTATGATAGCCTGTTGTACTAGGTTATGTATTCTTACGGGGTAGACCCCGGGTTATTCTTGTTATTTCCTTTGGACATACTGACACGATGGATGGTCCACGGGTATGCGTCCATTAGGATGGTTTACTACTTATTCCATGGATTTGCTACCCATGATGCGAGTGCGGCGTTTGTACTCATGCGGGCCCACCGGGTCCATGCGGGTGAAATAGTCTCATGCGAGGCGGATGACCTCATGCGGGTCCACACGACCTATGCGGGTGAAATAGTCCTAGGAGTAGGATTGCTTAATGATACTGCGGGCGAGGGACCCTGTTTTGATCATGAGCCTCCTATTTTATGCAGTAAAGTTTATACTTGTTACTCTCATTGTTAGTAAGGCATAGTGCAATGTAATTTGATTTTCATCCATGACTCCAACTTATTGTAGACTTATGATATTATTACAGTATTTTCCGGTTTTACAAACTTGGTACATATTGTGTACTGACCCCCTTCCTCGGGGGCTGCGTTCATGCCGCAGGTAGGGGTAAGCAGGTGGTAGATCCTCATTCTTAGGATCTTTGCTCAGGTGTCAGAAGCTCCATTTCTCCGGAGGCTTGACTTTTGGTACGGTTCTCCCTGATGTTGTAGATATTATGTACATTCAGGGGTATGACGGGGCCCTGTCCCGTCATAGTGGTTACACACTCTTAGAGGCTTGTAGTCCTGTTATAAATTGGGTTGTTAAGGATGTAACTGTTCAGTTTTGTTATATTTATGTTTACGGAAAGGTAGCCATTTTGGGTTAGCCTGTTTCATATTTTATATGGTTTCTTGTTTGTGAGTTTATTTCCGCTGGTTTTCTCTGATGTTGTATCACAAGGGTGCCCGGGGTAAGGCACCAGTCACGGCTCTGAGGTCGGGTCGTGACAAAGCCACCACCTTTGTCTCAGATTCAGTTCCTTCTGTTTAAAGATGTATTGAAGACTCTTATGATCTGTGTAAATATCAACATGGACACCATACAAGTAATGTCTCCTACTGTATATTTGCCCTTCCGGGCCACGGGCGCCTTCCTCAGAGGCATATCTATAAACATAGTAAACTATCAGAAAACGGATCATCCTAATAACACAGCTCTACAGGACGATCTAAGAGATGGAAGAATAGAAACAATCCTAAATGTCCGGTAGCCTCCTGTGTATAAGTATGGTGCACAACATACTCATACACAAGACTCTACTAGACACGGTCTGTAGACATTCCGAGGACTAACCGCTCTGATACCACTTTTGTCATGACCCAACCTGACGGGCCGCGACTAACGTCCTAATTGGACGTCATTACTGACCTGCCACTCTTAATCCATCTAATACAGAGATCTATAAAAATTTCGGCAGCACAACACTGCTTTTACAACATTTCCCTAAAATGGGCTAGCCGACAAGGCTGCCAAAACAACAACAAAACAACATTCATAATAGGCTAGCCGACTAGGCTGCCACCAACCAACATCACGTGCACAAAGGCATAATCAAAATAAGCAAGTCGACAAGGCTGCCATGAGGTAATAACATCAAAACCCAAAATAAGGTACAACGTCCAACCCACAACTGTCTACAGACCTCTAAGAGTGTAATACTGACATATGATGGGACAGGACCCCGTCGTGCCCAAAATATGCATAAGTCTGAAAGATAAAGGTCTGTACCAAAAATAGCTGGCTACGGAACAAAGGAGCTCTCCAACTGCTGTACAGAAATCATAGACTGGAGGGTCACCTATTCGACACTGAACTGCGGCATTTAACGAAGCCCCAGGAAGCGGGTCGATTGAAATAATGTCTTGAGTATGTAAAACATAAAATCTTAAAATCAATAACAATCGTACCAAGTAAAGCAGAGTCATCAAATTTCATAAAAGCGAGAATCATGTATGAAAATCATATCATGTATCTTGAATCATAAATCATCATGCTCATGTATCAGTATAATAAATCAGATAACAAGTCTCGCCTCTGGAGGACTCGATGGAATATGTATCTGCTACAGTAGCGTGTCTCGACCCTCTATGGAGGGACTCGATGTAATCTGTGTATATATATAACGTGTCTCGGCCCTCTAGTGAGGGACTCGATGAATGATGCATGGCTGCGCACGAACATGATCTGGTCGGGACTCAGTGGAGTGAAATAGTAACACTTAGCACGAGTAGATATCATGAACAACTGTATGCGATTAAAATCATTATGTGACTCTCAATAAAAATTACTACCATAAACTCTGTTACTGAAACCATAACTAGTAAATAATCATTTTTAAAACTGAACTGGTAGGAGTTAAGTACGTCCGTCGTACTTTCACAAAAATCATGCCAAAAGAAAGAAGGAAAGGTCTCACATACCTTTTAAGCGAACAAATCAACTAAATGCTAAGATATGCCTCGTCCAGTATGTCAACCTATAATAATGACAATACGTTCGTCAATTCTACGGTCTCTAACGTAATTTATTCAGATAACGGTTTCTTATTTCTATAAAAATTTGGGAAACACTTCCTTTGTTTATGTGCGTATCCACAATTTTACCAATAATCCAAATCAACCAACAATTCAACTCCAACTAACAATCCAATTCAAACCAACAATCTAAATCAACCAAATGATCCAAATTAAACTAATAACCACTACCATTTCCATATGTAGTCAAAATTGTCTAAACATTCAATTTATCAACTTCAATAACCAAGGGAATTTATACACTTATTTCATGTCATTCCAACCCTTAAACCGTATTAAAGAATAGTCCATGAGAACAACTCGCACTTTAGTTAGCAATGAGAGGGAAATGCGAAGCTTTTCTACACTTTCTTATACTTTGATTCCCTTAGGACTTGCGTAAACAATTACCACATTGTTTATGCATATTCTCGAAGAAATTCCCAGTATTATTACATCACCAAAACAGCCCCTAAACTGCCCCTAAGTCGCGACGACAAGGTCGACAATTCCTTAAATGTTATGGTTCAAAAACACATTGCCTTGGATCTTCTTTTAACTCTTTACACCAAATTCGTATTCCACTAATTCCATATAACAATTACAACTTAAATTATCATGATTCCCCTCCAAGTTCATCATGCAATTAGTAACCATATCACAATACAATAATCAAACTTAATGTATACAAAATAGTTCCAATCGGCGTATATATCCTTAATATAATCACACACATTTCATATTTCCAATTCCATCTTAACACCAATTCATATCTTCAACTACAACAACATGCAATTTCATTTAAACTATAAAAGAAGAATTTTATACTTCGAATTCGTCCAAAATAAATCCGAAAAATCTGCTCAACGCCACCGATTTGCTCACTGTTTTGGGCCAATTTTGGCTTCAATTTCACACTTCTTCAACTCTAATTCAACATGCAACACCTCCACTATGATAACCCATTATTATAACATGTTTTTCTTTCCAAAAATTGTCCAAGAACTTGAAAAATTTGGGCTACAATTTTCGGCCAGCACTGCCACGGTAACCCACTGTTTGGGCTATTGTTTGCTTTACTTTGTGTAGAATAATTAATCTAGGAAGAGGGAATAAAATCTTAACTTTGGCTATGGGAAAGGGGGAGTTCTTGATAGTGAGAGGGAGAGAATGTTGAAAATGGAGTGTGGGAGATGAAAAGATTTCTTAAGTTGTAGTGCACAAAAAAGAAAAAAATCTGAAAAAATGTAATTTGCACATAAGCCCCTAATGTTCTCTTCTTAACTTAATCTCCCAATTACTTAATAAAACTTTGATCCCACTTCTTTTAATTCCCAAAAATTCTCATAAGACCACGTATCCTTGTTGTCGTAACTTATATAATACGTTACTAATCCATTACGGTAATATACAACTATCATAATAAGTTCCAACGTCACACTCGTTGTAACCAACATTTGTTTTCCCGAAATCACATCCTTCTGAATACTAATTTTCCGTATTAACATATGTTAGTATACTTTATACCCAATATTCGAATCTTACTTCCTTAATGACGTTCTTATTTATCTCCTTAATCTTACGAGTTATAACACTTACCAGACTATATTACTTGTGAATGATGCGTGCGCCTGCGTGAGCATTCGAAATATCACTAACAAGTTTTTGGCGCCATTGCCGGGGACTAACGTATTCTAATATCGAACCGTCTATTTTTAATTTCTACTTTGGCTTGTACTTTATTTTTTTTACTGTTAGAACCGTGTGTCGTGATTTGTTTGTTGATTTTGATCTATTTCAGAGAACCAGTTTATGCGAAGAAGAAGAGGGGCAGACACACTTTTTCCCTTCAATCCTGAAATTGAGAAAAACTACAAACATAACAGGCGTGAAAAGAGAATTACAGACTTATTAGCAATGAACAACCAGAGGAACAACGAGTTAAACGGAGGGTTGGGTGATGATCAAAACAATCATGAAATACCCGAAGATGTGCCCAAAAATAATGAGGTACCTACTGCCATGGGACAAGCCCCGCCACCTATAGAAAGGAGACTCGGGGATTATGTTTTGCCCACAGTCACAGGTGTACAGACTTGCATCAGGCTCCCAGCTATAGGGGCCAATAACTTTGAGATCAAGTCATCCATCCTGAGCATGGTCCAGAACACAGTACAATTTGGGGGACTGCCATCTGAAGATCTCCACATGCACATTGCAAACTTTCTGGAGTTGTGTGTCACTTTCAAATACAATGACGTTACTGAAGATGCCATTAGACTGAGGCTCTTTCCGTTCTCACTGAGGGATAGAGCCAAAAGCTGGTTGAACTCGCTGCCTGCCAACTCCGTCACTACCTGGCAGGACCTAGCACATAAGTTTCTAGCAAAGTTCTTCCCTCCTTCCAAAGCAGCAAAGTTAAGGGGAGAGCTGAACAATTTTTATCAGGTGGATGGTGAGTCGCTCTATGATGCATGAGAACGATTTAATGACTTGCAAAGAAAATGCCCACATCATGGCATAGAGAAGTGGATGTTAGTCCACATTTTTTATAATGGGCTGAGTGGTACTACTCGTACCATCATTGATGTTGCAGCATGGGGAGCCTTCATGAGAAAAAGTGCCAATGAGGCACATGAGTTACTGGAAGACATGGCTGCCAACAATCACCAAGGGGCATATGACAGGTCAGTGAATAGCAGGAAGACTATGGGTATACACGAATTAGATGCCATCACTGCCCTGAATGCACAGGTAGCCCTTCTGACGAAGCAACTACAGCATAACACTATGTTTGTGAATGCAGTCCAGATGCCAGTAAATTGTGAGATTTGTGGTGGACCGCACCCCTTTGACAGATGTACAACAGTTGACCCCAACAATGTGCCAATGGAGAAGGTGCAGGCAGTTGGGAACTTTCAGAGGCCTTATAATTCCAACACGTACAATCCACGGTGGAGAAATCACGCTAACTTTTCGTGGAGGAACGACCAACCCAGCAGCAAACATATCAAGGTGGTTATCAGAACCAGCAGGAACAGAATCAGGATACCTCATCCCATTAGTATAGACCACCTACACAACAAGAGAAACTTGATGAACTGAAAGCTGCATTGCTGACACTCACGAATTCGCAGAATCAGTTCATATCTAAAACCAGGTCCGCTCTGAGGAACCTGGAAACGCATGTTGGACAATTGGCAAACATGGCAACCAACAGACCGCAGGGCACTCTCCCAAGAAATACAGAGGTAAATCCTAGAGAGCAATGTCAGGCAGTGTTGTTGGGAGTGGAAATCAGTTGGAGCAGGTTGCTCCCCAACCCGCAGTAGTTCGTGAGAAAGAGGTTGAGGTAGAGAATGAGGGGGTCACTGAGGACCGCCCTACAGTTGAGAAAGCTCCATCAGCACCTTTGAGGGAATACGTTGATAGAATCTCTTACCCTCAGAGGTTACAAAAGAAGGCAATTGACAAGCAATTCTCCAAATTCTTGGAGGTGTTTAAGAAGTTGCACATAAATATCCCCTTCATTGAGGCGCTAGAACAGATGCACGCATACTTTAAATTTATGAAGGAGATACTTGGGAAAATGAGGAGGCTAGATGATTATGAGACAGTATCATTGACAGATGAGTGCAGTGCCATCCTGCAAAAGAAACTGCCTCCTAAGCTGAAGGATCCAGGAAGCTTCACCTTGCCCTGCACTATTGGTAAGGTGACATTCAATAAGGTGTTGTGTGATATAGGGGCCAGTATCAATCTCATGCCTCTGTCTGTCTTCAAGAGATTGAGTTTGGGTGAAGCCAAACCAACCAC
This sequence comes from Przewalskia tangutica, assembly GCA_029844215.1. Taxonomy (NCBI): domain Eukaryota; kingdom Viridiplantae; phylum Streptophyta; class Magnoliopsida; order Solanales; family Solanaceae; genus Przewalskia; species Przewalskia tangutica. Next base: position 117,681,462 of record CM056718.1, read on the forward strand.
AATCAATTTGCAGTTGGCCGACCAAACCGTAGTGCACCCCAGAGGCATAATAGAAGATGTGCTTGTCAAGGTGGGGAAGTTTTTCTTTCCAGCAAACTTTCTCATTCTGGACATGGAGGAAGATGATGAGATATCCATCATTTTCTGGAGACCCTTCCTTGCAGCGGGAAGAACTTTAATTGATGTAGAGAAGGGAGAAGTGAGATTGATGGTCCAAAAGGAAGAGATGGTCTTCAAGGTATTTAAATCCACCATCGAATCTCAGGCCAACAACAAGTACTTCGCAGTAAGCACGACTAACACATCAATTCAACCAGCACAAGCCAAAGTCAGGGAGATCATTTCGACATATGTGAAATCACAGGCTAGTTTAAAAGCTAAAACGAAAATTGAGGAGATAAAAGCTATCAAACAGGCAAGTCTTACTGAACCCTCTCTTATGAAAAAGAAAAATAGAATGAGAAAGAGGAGGATGATTATGAAGTGGATAGGTTGTGGGGTTAAATTACCCCAATAATTTTTTATAATGATTCTGCGTCCGGCTACAAGACGTTAAAGACAGCGCTACTTGAGAGGCAACCCAATTTTTAAATTATGCAATTTAATTTTATAGAACAGTCTCACTTTTAGTATATTTTTATTGTGTTGTGAAGCCATGTGAAGGAATGGGAAACTAAGCACGAAGACAAGGATGAAAAATACGGAATCGGAGAAGCACCACGGTGCCATGATGCAATACCGAGGTGCCACAAGAGCAGAGGGATCACAGTATTTTCAGCACCATTGTGCCGTCAGGCAGTACCGCGGTGCCGGGACGGGATTTCCAAATTAAAAGCCCTAATCCCCCAAATCTTTTCCCACACAAACACAAATCCTTCCTCTCTCTAAAAAGTCCGAAAATCCCTTTCTCTTCCCATAAAAATCTCCCACAAACTTCCCCAAATTCTTCCAAAAATCCCTACACAAATCCTCATATCTTGCACCACCATCATTCCTTCCAATTGGGTCAAGAAATTGGTGAAGAACAATTCTTCAAAAAGGTAATCTTCATCACTGTTCTTGCAATTTCAAGGCTAGTAGGGAAAGTAACTTGCAAGTTTGGGGGTGTACGGGCTTTGTTGGTAGGGCGTTGTGTAGTTGTGGGTGTGTGCTGCAGTGGTTGTCTGTTGTGTAGCTGTGTGAATTGAGGCGTATTATGGTGTAGTTGTTGTGTATTGCTGCTGTGGTCCGATTTTTCTTGGTTATTATTGTTGTGTGGTGTGAGAGTTGTTGGGAAACCTCAAAGAAACAAAGAAAATGCTGCTGAAAATTTTCCAACAACCTTCACTATGGCCTCTAGGAAGCGAACTTCAAGAGCTTCCTCATCTTCATCCTCCCCAGACTATGACGTGACTCAATTCGCCAACAAACAGGCGGAGGATTGATACAACAAGATTAGCACTAGGGAGTTGATACCAGAAAGAGGCATGGATTACCAGGACAAGCCATTTGATGATGATTATGACTATGAGCCTATTAGGGCCACGATCGAGGAAAATGGGTGGAGAAGGTTCAGCAATCCAGAAAAGATCCCACTTCAAAATTCTAGCCTTGTGAGAGAGTTCTATATGAACTACCCCGAGCAAGAGGATGGGCGGTGCTTTGTTAGAGGGAAATATGTGTCTGTCAGTTCCAAAACAGTGAATGCGATACTAAGGACCCTATGATGTGGAGGATCGAGGCGATAATCCAAACCACTTTAGAAGTTGGTCAAGAGACGCCAATAACATCCTGTAGGACGTAGTAGCGCAGACATTATGCTACCCAGGCACTGAGTTTAGTTTTTCCCGCAACGGATCCAGGAGACTTGCCCGATGCCAATTCAATAGAACAACCAAATGATGGCTATATTTCATAAGTGCACGCTTGATTCCGTCAACTTATTTTACAAATATGCCCTCAGACAGAATCAAGCTCATTTATGGAATCATGACAGACATAACAATTGATGTGGGGAGGGAAATAGTGCAGAGCATAAGGGAGATTAGTAGGCTGACGACTACTGGCGGAATGGGACATGGTTCACTCATTACTGCCTTATGTGATAGGCATGGAGTCCCAATATTTGCCACTGATATCCTAAAGAAGAGTCAGTCTGTTGTGACCTACAGTTTAGTGCACTTTTTCCTTGACCCCCACCCAGGACCAACAACAAGGGGAAGGGGACTAGCAGCAGCAGACCCAATAGCCATGTATGAGGAAGATCCAGAGGCACACAATGAAGCAGGCGAAAACATCCATCATCCTCCCCTGTCCTTAGAGCCTCCAATGCCAATGATGGAGCAGATGCTCTTGAACCAACAAAGGATGCTGCGGAATCAAGAGCAAATGAAGCAAGACCATCAACACCTGACCCAGCATGTTGATAATTTGAGTTCCATGTTCACCCAATGGACAATGCAGTATCTGCCGCCACCACCACCAGTTTGAGCCGTTGTATGTCTATAAGTCGTCCCATTTTAATTCTTGAGTCTTTTATACATTTGGGACAATGTATAGTTTAAGTTTGGGGGGGGGGGGGGGTGTTTTCATTGTATTTTATTTTTGCGAGTCTTTTGTTGTTTTTGTGTTTTATGTGAGTCAATATTTTTTTTATATCATGCATGTTGTGCCTATTTGGAATGCTTAGTGAACTAAGTGGAATAATGTAATGGACTGAGAAGCTAAAATCTGTGTGCTTAAGTTAGATATGCCAAAATTTTATGAAAATCTGATTATTTTAAATATTTGATGCTTAGCCTATGTGTTGTCAATTGAAAAATGTCAGTGAAGTCTGCTTGCTTGTTATTTGAGGCGAAATAGTTAAGATGTACATGTTAGGGAGATGATTCAGACATTTCTTTGTTAGTCCTTCTTACCATTCATTACCTATCTTGCAATAAATTATATCCCTAGTCAGCACCGTTGAGCCTAAAATAAGTTATTTCTTTGACACCCTATGATTCTTTTGTTGTGTCATAAGTGATAATGAACAAAGTATTGGAATGAGAAGTGTTGAAAAGAGATAAAAAAAATAGTGAAAAATCTGATGCACCCCAATGAAAAATATGCAAAACCTTAAGTTTGGGAGTGCCTATGTGAATGTGTTTCATGCTCTCAAAAAGAGAAGAGGGGACGATAGGTATGAACTGAAAAATAATACCAAAAAGAAGGACCAATGGTTGAATGAGAAAAACACTTATGGTACGTAAATTGAGTCTAAATGCCTACTTTTACCTACCCCTGCCTAAGCCTATATTACAACCCTAAAAAATCCTGAGGATCTCTAGTATGTATGTCTATGATTAGTGTAGAATAACAAGTACACAGGCCCGTAGACTAAATGAAATTGATATGCATAGGTTAGGTATTCATGCTTCCATTACTTATGATTGAAATGAATTTGCGAAATATCTGACTTGAAATTCTAGATTGTTGAATTCATGTTATATCTGTTCCTGCATATTATCCCAACTGACGTTCATGTGTTTCTAAGTCTTTGTGCATCTGCTTGATTTGAGTATTTGAGTCTTTTATTTTTGTGTCTTTGTTTTTGTTTTGATCTTTGCTCGAGGGCGAGCAAAGGTAAAGTTTGAGGGTGTTTGTTAGGCGTATTTTGTATAAGGCTTTTGAGTCATTTTTAGTTGGTATTATAACCCCGAATATTTCGGAAGTATGAGACAGGCTTCCAGTGATGGGAAGATAAGCTGACTACGACTATAGTTCTAACTCCTCCTGAGGCCTGAAGGACTAGAGGGTTAGGTTATTATGGTAACACTTTGAGTGTTTGGCTGGGTTGTGTGCGGATGCAACACGATAAGGTAACAACCTATAGTTCCCGGCAGCTACGGGAGCATGATAGTGGAGTTCAAATTCGAGAGGTTTCCAAGTCTTCCCTCGTTGAGGAGGTGAAGAGGCGACAATATAAGGATCCAGTTCTAGGGCAAATTTGACATACTGCTCTCCAAGAGGAGAAAAACCTATTTGGGTAGCATCGGATAGAGTGCTGTGATATGAGATTAGATTGTGTGTACCCGATGCTGCAAGACTTGTCAGCAGGTTTTAAGGGGAGGAACACAGTGCTTATTGCTCTATTTGTTCGGAGTCGACTAAGATGTATCATGACCTCAGATGTATGTATTGGTAAGATGGACTGAAGAGGGACGTAGCAGAGTTTGTTGCTAGTGTCCGAATTAGTAGCAGGTCAAGGTTGAGCACCAGAAGCCCAGTGGGCTATTATCGACGATTGAGATCCCGATTTGGTAGTGGGAGGTGATTAATATGGATTTTGTTATAGGGTTGCATCGTGCTCAGAGGAAGTGCGACTCCTTGTGGGTCATAGTAGATAGGCCGACGAGGTCAGCCCATTTCCTTTCGGTCAGGACCACTTACTTGGTTGAGGATTATGCTAGATTATATAGCAGGGAGATTGTGAGACTGCACGGGGTTCCTACATTAATGATGTCAGACATATGAGCTCAGTTTACGGCTAACTTCTGAAGGTTTTCCAGAAGGTATTAGGGACACAGGTGAGTCTCAGTGTTGCATTTCACCCTCGAGCCAAGCGGACGAGCGGGCATGATATCGAACAACGAGGATAGATTGCGGGCCTGTGTTATTGTTTTCAGAGATAGCTGGAAGGATTATTTGCCTCTTGTTGAGTTACGTACGATAACAGATACCCTTCCAGTATTCAGATGGCCCTGTATGAGGCCTTGTATGTAAGAAAGTATAGATCGTCGGTTGGTTGGTTCGACGTAGGCGAGGTTCATTTAATTGGTCCAGACTTGATTCATCGGGCTGTGGATAAGGCGAAGCTTATCCAGGAAAGATTATTAGTAAGCTCAGAGTCAGCAGAAGCTTTATGCAGATAACCGACGTTGACACTTGGAGTTTAGGTTGACGTTTTAACATAATTATTGTTATATGGCCATGTATGGCAAGTGTGATTATGCTGGGTATAGTCAAGGAACTATGCCAATATCCGTTTAGATGGGACTCCGAAAGAACATTCGGGGAAGAATGTTTCTAAGGAGGGGAGAATGTTACACCCCGTAATTCCAGGACATATATATAAGAATGTACGTAAGGAATCAGGATATTAAAAATTTGAACGAAAGAAAGAATTGTTCTCCGAGGGAAAAATCTTCCGAACCTCGGAAAAGAGAAATGCTTGTTAATGAGAATTAGGTTCTCAAATTTTTTATTTAAGATTTTAAGAGTTTATCGGAATCATGGAATTTTATTTTGAGAATTGGATACGTGGGGCCACCCGGGAGATTTTACGTTTTTGTGGGGGCCACGAGGTTTCGATACTTTGACCAATTATGGAAATTTTGGGAAACGAAATATTATGGACCAATGGGAGGGCAACACGTGTTACCCTCCACATGCTCATCTTGGTCGAAATATGCTAAGAAAATAATAGCCAATTGGCTTGATAATTTTGACTAAGTCAAGAAGTCAATATAGCTTGAGATAATTGACCACATCTTGACCTTCCATTTGGATGAATCCTAGCCCTTGATTTATTTATATATACTACTACTAGTGCAAGACTAGTCTCCATACTTAGAAAAAAATTCAAGAAATTTAGAGAACTAGAGGGAGGACTCTCGGCTTTAGTAAGAAAGGAAGGAATTATTTTTTGTAATCTTGCTTCAATAATCCCAATACTTTAAACCAAGGTTACTAAGCGTATTGTAAGGATATCTCAATAGAAAGATCCCGGAAAAGTGTCGTTTTTGCATTAGTCGCAAGGTGAAAACCTAAGTCGCTTTCATAGGTTTTGGTTGGAACTTGAAGGAAAATTGTTTGTGAACTTCTAAGGGCTTCAAGTGACGGATTGAAGTGTCAAGGAAAGGAGCTAAGTGCTAAGCAGCGACTTTGGATCTTGAAGTCGGATTAAGGCTTGTAAAGGTAACCATCTTGTACTCTTAAGTGATTGAAGATTACTTATTGTTGTAGTTATACATTTTAACAAGCATGAGATATATGTATTGGAGATTAATAAGTGTTATGGATATTAGAAGCCTAAATCCGAAATGACATTGTTAGCCATTTGAAATTGAAATACAATTTGGTCGATAATTAGAATCGTCGCATGTTATCTACTTGAAGATTGTAGTTGTCATAATCGATTGCGGCTTTATAACATGTTATACTAAACAAATTGGATTGAGAAAAGAATTGGAAAAGACTTTATATTGTTGTACCTCAATTGTCGAGAATGACATTGTCTTTTGGACTAGTTTGATATCAATTGTGGGGCGGAATTTTACACGTCTTGTTAGGCGTGTAATCCCCTATTGTTAACTACATTGTTGAGCCTTAAATGTGGCATGTTTGGTTATTGAATTCGGGCCTTGAAAAAGGTGGAAAAATATGTAGATACAAAGGAAGTGTTGTCCGATTTTCCGTAGAATTTAGTGACTTTGCACTTAGAATATTCTACGTTTGAAGTTAGAAGTTAATAGACGTATTATGGTCACTATAAGTTGACATACTACGTACGACATATTGGACTTAGCAAGTGGATTGAACCAACGAGGTATGTGGAACTTTCCTATCTCTTGAGCATGAGTAGTTGTAAATATATAGTACGGTAAACGTACGAGATTTTGATGAATCTAGTTTCATTTGATATCCTTGACTTATTTTAAGAATGTCCAAGTTGGTTGAGTTAGGGAATAAACTCACTTGTTTTAAAGATTAAGGATATCTTAGTTTCTAAAGATAAGAGACTTGAAGTATTTTTGAAAGTATATGATACTTGGTTTTGGAAAGTTTAAGTCCCTTGGTTATAAAGAAGAATGTAAGTGTCTAAAGTATAAAGTTAGTATAACGGCTTTATGGGAATTTGGTTATAATAGCTTTATGGAAAGTTAAAAGAATGGTTTACTCTAGCAATGTAAATTAAGATAAAATGACTTGAAAGGAAGAAAGACAAATTGATTTGAAGGCATCAATTGCTTAAAGTTTAAAGTAAAAAGTCACTTGATTTAGAAGTCTTTAAATGTAGTTCTAAAAGGTATTGTGACTTGTTTTGAAAAGTAGATATGACTTGATACTACGGTTATTAGTATCTTGGAAGTTTTATATGAAAAAGAGTCATTTTAAAAGAATAGAAGTGCGTAGTATTTTGGGTTAAATTCCCGGATTTTATAATGACATGTTAGTGCCTTAAGTAAACTAAAATGAGAGTGTATATGAACAAAGCTAATAAGAAATTAGGGGATTTCTTAACTTGCTTATGATAATTATGATAAGCCGGTGGTGCTTATGTTATGTATGATAAGCCGGTGGTGCTTATGTTATGTATGATAAGCCGGTAGTGCTTATGTTATGTATGATAAGCTGGTAGTGCATATGTTATGTATGATAGCCGGTTGTGCTAGTGATATATTGTTCATTACGGGGTCATTCTCCGGGTTTGTGGCATTTGCATATTCCGTGGATTTGCTACCCATGATGCGAGGAATACCTCATGATAGTCCGTAGGGCTCATGCGGGTGAAATAGTCCTATGCGGGGCGGACCAGTCCTATGCGAGGAAATTACCTCATGCGGGTCCATACGACCTATGCGCGGCGAATCTGATCTATGCGAGAAAATTACCTCATGCGGGTCCATACGGCCTATGCGGGTGAAATAATCCCAGGAGTAGGATTGCAGAATGATACTACGGGAGGATGGCCCTAGGTTAATCATGAGCTTTTTGTTTTAAAACTGGCAAAGTTTATTCTTGTCCACTCTCATTGTTAGTAAGGCATAGTGTACTGTTAATGTGGTTATCATACATGTCCCCAGCTTTATTTTTAGACTATTATGATTTCATTCTGATGCTTTCGTTTCACATACTTGGTACTGTTATCGACCTCCTTCCGTGGTCTTTGCGTTCATGCCGCAGGTCGAGTTATACAGGTTGCTGATCCTCACTCTTAGGATCATTGTTCAGCTGTTGAGAAGCTCCATTACTCCGTAGGCTTATCTTTAGTTCAGATCCCTGGTATTGTCGGTTGTTGTACATTCAGGGGTATGGAGGGGCCCTGTCCCATCACAGTTGTTATTCCTAGAGGTCTGTAGTCATATCTTGTGGATTGGGTTGTAAAAAAAAAAAAAGTAACTACTTTTTGGGTTACGTGTATGCTTTTGGAAGGTGGCCTTATCGGCTAGCCTGTTATTTATTTCTTATGAGTTTATGTATGTTCCGTTGCTATTCTCTGATGTATACCAGTAAGGGGTGCCCAGGTAGGGTACCAGTCGCGGGCCAGGGATCGGGTCGTGACAAAAAGTGGTATCAGAGCAGTTAGTCCTCGGAAAATGTCTACAGACCGTGTCTAATAGAGTTTTGATTATCGGTGTGTTGTACACCACATCTATAATCAGGAGGCTGCAGGACATTTAGGATTGGTTTCCATTCTTCTCACTCTGAGATCGTACGATAGAGCTGTGTTGTTAGGGTCGTCTCTCCCTAACGACTTATGTTGATTGCAGCTACGAGAAAGGCACCAGTGACCTAGGAAAGACTATGTGGATTGCGTATCCCGATTGGTAATAATTATTATATAGTTGGTATTATGACATACAACTATACAGATTTATGTATGAGGGTCAGACACGTGTTGCCTAGAATGATTTTAGATTACCAAGAATTGGTAAGGACTAAATAGATTTCGGAAGGGTATAAAGCAGTTTAATGAATTCTCATCAAAGTTTTGCGTGCTAATTCGAGAAATTAGGAGATGATGAGCTGTCTGAGGAGGAAATGAACCCTTAAGAAGTTATGATTAAGGGACTTAAGGGAAGACTATGTAATAGATTAAGCTACGTAGTATGCTTAAGAGAATGGTATGGATGAGATCCGTATGGAGTAAGTAATGGTTGTTGTGATCAAGACAACACGATTAAGAGCTTATGAGAAGCTATCTTACCCGTATGCGGGGAAGGATAAGGTAGGCTTGGAGCATGGAAATTGCGAGCCTAGGGATATTAATAACCGTCGAGACCTTAGGTATATAAGGCCTTCTCGGGAAATAAGATTTAATTCAGACTAAGGGTAAAAGTTAAGTACGACGGTGGGTCGGGTTGATGACCTATTGCGGGTCGCCCTATAGTCTGAATTGGAGTGGGATCAATTGGCAGTAGTTCCGCTACGTGACATGGCCACGAGAGTGCAAAGCCCAAGTCTATTTAATTGTTTTACGGATTCGTGGACACATTCCACCGGAACCAGGTCGTGAGAGTCGGAAATGACCTTATTTTGTTCGATTTTGTAGCTCCAAGGATTGGAGGCCATAATCAGTATGGAGTTTATGTATGTATGTTAGCATAAGTATGAAAGTACAGAAAGAATGCGACCAGTAAGAAAGAGGGCAACCAAGTGTACATGAATAGAGCCTGAATCCATGAGAACCTTTCGAGATGACTACACCCGTGAGTGATGGGTGGTAGCTGAGTGGGTATATAATAATTGCCCGGTGACGATACAATCGTCGGACCCTAACAGACCTAGTAGAGCTGATATGACTGACTTTGAGGTCATTATGAGTACGGGCTAGTTGGCCTCTTGTTATGCCAACATTGACTACAGAGAGAGATTGGTTCGGTTCCAGTTTTTCGGTAAGCCGATTATCGAGTGGAAAGGAAGGGAAGTGGTTGTAACCAGTGGATTATCCTTCATTCTTTGACATCGTTGATTTTAATAAATCTGCGTGACTTGTTCATTTGAGGTAAATTGATGCAGAAAGTAAGTAATACTTGAATTTGAAGGAGTTTATGTTAAGTGCCCTTGGAGGTACTTGGAGTTGGTTTGGTGTGGCGGTCAGGGCCATGACCTTCCGGATAATTTCAGGAAAGCGCGCACGACAAGTATAAGATAAGTACGAGTGTTGTCTGCGGAAAACTGAAGACATCCTTGGTGGGTTTTGAGAATCTATACGATTTTTAAGGCGGTGCTTGATGATTAGATATTTACAGGACCGCAAGAGGACCCTGTGATTAGGGTTGTGACTTCAAGGAAAGATTATTAAAATGAGATAAGCTCTCTCCCCTACGTAACAGGATAGTTGTACATATTATTGAGGGTTATGTGTACCCATATTATTAGACGATGGATATGAGACTGGTAAAGTCTTCAGTTTCATCATACAATAGGTTACAATTTTAGATAACCGTGGGAAAAGTATTGTGTTGGGGTAATTGAGAACGACATTAGGAAATGGTCGAGGATGTGTCTTAAGGATATTAATGCGGGTAATAAACATAAATGGAAATGTATGACCCAGGAGCGAGGTAGAAATACTTTGGGTTAGAAATTTGTATGATGAAGGGTTATGAGCAGAATAATAAGGAAAATGCAATTACAGTTATGAAGGTTTCCCAAGGCATAATTACCCAGACTAGTGCAAAGACCATTAGAAATGATGGGCAGTTAGGAACACCTCGACGAAAGGTGGCAAACCTGTATGACGGGCCAGACCGTATATATATACGGGGAGGTAAGAGATCCCAGGGCAACTTGAAATGAAAAGAATAAAGGTAAGACGAGTTGACACTCGAACGATAAGAAATCTTGGCAAGCCATTGGATTATGTAATACCATCAATTGAGATTGAACACCTGACTATAAGCTCTATGAGCTGGAAGAGAATAATAGGATTACTACTTGACGAGATCAAGGAAGTCTCCCACTAAATTGTGATTGGCAGGAAGTCTTAAGACATGAGACAAGCAAAGGAATCGAATCTAAGTAGTGACCAAGTTTGGTTGCAACAGAGAGATGGAGATAGGAATCATAATTGAAATTATAACCCCGAATATTTCGGAAATATGAGACAGGCTTCCAGTGATGGGAAGATAAGTTGACTACGACTACAGTTCTAACCCCTCCTGAGGCCTGAAGGACTAGAGGGTTAGGTTATTATGGTAACACTTTGAGTGTTTGGCTGGGTTGTGTGCGGATGCAACACGATAAGGTAACAACCTATAGTTTCCGGCAGCTACGGGAGCATGATAGTGGAGTTCAGATTCGAGAGGTTGCCAAGTCTTCCCTCGCCGAGGAGGTGAAGATGCGACAATATAAGGATCCAGTTATAGGGCAAATTTGGCATACTGCTCTCCAAGAGGAGAAGAACCTTTTTGGGTAGCATCGGATAGAGTGTTGTGATATGAGATTAGATTGTGTGTACCCGATGCTGCAAGACTTGTCAGCAGGTTTTAAGGGGAGGCACGCAATGCTTATTGCTCTATTTGTTCGGAGTCGACTAAGATGTATCATGACCTCAGATGTATGTATTGGTAAGATGGCCTGAAGAGGGACGTAGCAGAATTTGTTGCTAGTGTCCGAATTAGTAGCAGGTCAAGGTTAAGCACCAGAAGCCCAGTGGGATATTATCGACGATTGAGATCCCGATTTGGTAGTGGCAGGTGATTAATATGGATTTTGTTATAGGGTTGCATCGTGCTCAGAGGAAGTGCGACTCCTTGTGGGTCATAGTAGACAGACCGACGAGGTCAACCCATTTCCTTCCAGTCAGGACCACTTACTCGGCTGAGGATTATGCTAGATTATATAGCAGGGAGATTGTGAGACTGCACGGGGTTCCTGCTTTTATGATGTCAGACAGATGAGCTAAGTTTACGGCTAATTTCTGGAGGTTTTCCAGAAGGTATTAGGGACACAGGTGAGTCTCAGTGTTGCATTTCACCCTCATACCGACAGACAGGCAGAGCATGATATCCAGACACTTGAGGATAGGTTGCGGGCCTGTGTTATTGTTTTCAGAGATAGCTGGAATGATTATTTGCCTCTTGTTGAGTTACGTACGATAGCAGATACCCTTCCAGTATTCAGATGGCCCTGTATGAGGCCTTGTATGTAAGAAAGTATAGATCGCCAATTGGTTGGTTCGACGTAGGCGAGGTTCAGTTAATTGGTCCAGACTTGATTCAGCGGGTTGTGGATAAGGCGAAGCTTATCCAGGAAAGATTATTAGTAAGCTCAGAATCAGCAGAAGCTTTATGCAGATAACCGACGTTGACACTTGGAGTTCAGGTTGACGTTTTAACATAATTATTGTTATATGGCCATGTATGGCAAGTGTGATTATGTTGGGTATAGTCAAGGAACTATGCCAATATCCGTTTAGATGGGACTCCGAAAGAACATTCGGGGACGAATGTTTCTAAGGAGGGGAGAATGTTACACCCCGTAATTCCAGGACACATATATAAGAATGTACGTAAGGAATCAGGATGTTAAAAATTTGAACGAAAGAAAGAATTGTTCTCCGAGGGAAAAATCTTCTGAACCTCGGAAAAGAGAAATGCTTGTTAATGAGAATTAGGTTCTCGAATTTGTTATTTAAGACTTTTAAGAGTTTATCGGAATCATGGAATTTTATTTTGAGAATTGGATACGTGGGGCCACCCGGGAGATTTTACGTTTTTTTGGGGCCCACGAGGTTTCCGATATTTTGACCAATTATAGAAATTTCGGGAAATGAAATATTATGGACCAATGGGAGGGCGACACATGTCACCCTCCACATGGTCATCTTGGTTGAAATATGCTAAGAAAATAATAGCCAATTGGCTTGATAATTTTGACTAAGTCAAGAAGTCAATATAGCTTGAGATAATTGACCACATCTTGACCTTCCATTTGGATGAATCCTAGCCCTTGATTTATTTATATATACTACTACTAGTGCAATACTAGTCTCCATACTTAGAAAAACTTTCAAGAAATTTAGAGAACTAGAGGGAGGGCTCTCGGCTTTAGCAAGAAAGGAAGGATTTTTTTTTGCAATCTTGCTTCAATAATCCCAATACTTTAAACCAAGGTTCCTAAGGGTATTTTAAGGATATCTCAATAGAAAGATCCCGGAAAAGTATCGTTTTTGCATTAGTCGCAAGGTGAAAACCTAAGTCGCTTTGATAGGTTTTGGTTGGAACGTGAAGGAAAGTTGTTTGTGAACTTCTAAGGGCTTCAAGTGACGGATTGGAGTGTCAATGAAAGGAGCTAAGTGCTAAGGAGCGACTTCAGATCTTGAAGTCGGATTAAGGTTTGTAAAGGTAACCATCTTGTCCTCTTAAGTGATTGAAGATTACTTATTGTTGTAGTTATACATTTTAACAGGCATGAGATATATGTATTAGATATTAATAAGTTTTATGGATATTAGAAGCCTAAATCCGAAATAACATTGTTAGCCATTTGAAATTGAAATACAATTTGGTCGATAATTAGAATCGCCGCATGTTATCTACTTGAAGATTGTAGTTGTCATAATCGATTGCGGCTTTATAACATGTTATACTAAACAAATTGGATTGAGAAAGAATTGGAAAAGACTTTGTATTGTTGCTTCAATTGCCGAGAATGACATTGTCTTTTGGACTAGTTTGATATCAATTGTGGGGCGGAATTTTACACGTCTTGTTAGGCGTGTAATCCCCTATTGTTAACTACATTGTTGAACCTTAAATGTGGCATGTTTGGTTATTGAATTCGGGCCTTAAAAAAGGTGGAAAAGTATGTAGAAACAAAGGAAGTGTTGTCCGATTTTTCGTAGAATTTAGTGACTTTGCACTTAGAATATTCTACGTTTGAAGTTAGAAGTTAAAGACGTATTATGGTCATTATAGGTTGACATACTACGTACGGCATATTGGACTTAGCAAGTGGATTGAACCAAAGAGGTATGTGGAACTTTCCTATCTCTTGAGCATGAGTAGTTGTAAATATATAGTACGGTAAACGTACGAGATTTTGATGAATCTAGTATCATTTGATATCCTTGACTTGTTTTAACAATGTCCAAGTTGGTTGAGTTAGGGAATTAACTCACTTGTTTTAAAGATTAAGGATATCTTAGTTTCTAAAGATAAGAGACTTGAAGTATTTTTGAAAGTATATGATACTTGGCTTTGGAAAGTTTAAGTCTCTTGGTTATAAAGAAGAATGTAAGTGTCTAAAGTATAAAGTTAGTATAACGGCTTTATGGAAAGTTAAAAGAATGGTTTACTCTAACAATGTAAATTAAGATAAAATGACTTGAAAGGAAGAAAGACAAATTGATTTGAAGGCATCAATTGCTTAAAGTTTAAAGTAAAAAGTCACTTGATTTAGAATTCTTTAAATGTAGTTCTAAAAGGTATTGTGACTTGTTTTGAAAAGTAGATATGACTTGATACTACGGTTATTAGTATCTTGGAAGTTTTATATGAAAAAGAGTCATTAAAAGAATAGAAGTACATAGTACTTTGGGTTAAATTCCCGGATTTTATAATGACATGTTAGTGCCTTAAGTAAACTAAAATGAGATTGTATATGAACAAAGCTAATAAGAAGTTAGGGGATTTCTTAACTTGCTTATGATAATTATGATAAGTCGGTGGTGTTTATGTTATGTATGATAAGTCGGTGGTGCTTATGTTATGTATGATAATTCGGTAGTGCTTATGTTATGTATGATAAGCTGGTAGTGCTTATGTTATGTATGATAGCTGGTTGTGCTAGTGATATATTGTTGATTACGGGGTCATTCCTCGGGTTTGTGGCATTTGCATATTCCGTGGATTTGTTACCTCATGCGAGTCCGTAAGGCTCATGCGGGTGAAATAGTCTTATACGGGGCGGACCGGTCCTATGCAAGGAAATTACCTCATGCGGGTCCATACGACCTATCCGGGTGGATACAGTCTATGAGAGGAAATTACCTCATGCGGTTCCATACGGCCTATGCGGGTGAAATAGTCCCAGGATTCGGATTGCAGAATGATACTACGAGCGGATGGCCCTAGGTTAATCATGAGCTTCCTGTTTTAAAACCGACAAAGTTTATTCTTGTCCACTCTCATTGTTAGTAAGGCATAGTGTACTGTTAATGTGGTTATCATACATGTCCCCAGCTTTATTTTTAGACTATTATGATTTCATTACAGTACTTTCAGTTTCACATACTTGGTACCTGTTGTACTGACCTCATTCGGGGGGCTGCGTTCATGCCGCATGTCGAGTTATACAGGTTGCTGATCCTAACTCTTAGGATCACTGTTCAGCTGTTGAGAAGCTCCATTACTCCGGAGGATTATCTTTGGTTCATATCCCTGGTATTGTCGGTTGTTGTACATTCAGGGGTATGGCGGGCCACTAAAATCCACGATTGTTATTCTTAAGTGCGTAGTCATATCTTGTGGATTGAGTTGTAAAAAAAAAAGAGGTAACTGCTTTTTGGTTTACGTGTATGCTTTTGGAAGGTGGCCTTATCGGCTAGCCTGTTATTTATTTCTTATGAGTTTATGTATGTTCCGCTGCTATTCTCTGATGTATACCAGTAAGAGGTTCCCAGGTAGGGCACCAGTCGCGGGCCCGTGGTCGGGTCGTGACAAGATTGTTCCATATGGCACGAAAATTAGAAGATATTTAAGCCCAGGGATTAATGCTATGAAGGAGGTTGATCATTCTATGACACAACACAAGACGGATTTGGAGCTACAATTGGAGACTTAGTTCGCAGTAATTTATTTTCTTTCGTTTTTAATTTAGTTTATGTATAGATTTTGTGTTAGTTCTTAGCGTGACTATGGCTAGGAGCTAAACACTTTATTAGGACTTTCCTTATGAATCGCTTGAAACTTCTATTCATGAATTAATGCAGTAGTTTGATTTCTTCTTCACTTGATTAAGATTTAGTCAATAATTGGTATGAATGTTTGATATTTAATTGATCACTAATTATCATAATATATATGATTTCGAATCAAGAACCGAGAGGAGAGATTTGGATATGTTGTAATTGACTAGACATATGTTAAAATCGCGGACGACAGTACCCCAATACTTGTGTAGCATTATAGGTTATTGTTCGTATTCCTCCTATGTGGTAAATCCTATCATAGAAATATAGAAGGGTTCTGCACTGGGGTTGAGTGATTATATGTCCTAACTGGAATATAAGACAGTTTAGTTAACCGTTATCTTAATGTAGAAGAAGAAGTCATTCTAGTTGCATTAAGGATTCAATAGAGTGGATAGTCAAGGATTTTAGAAGCTCTAATTCCTTCATAACTGATTTAAACTAAAGTGTTATCATAGATAGTTTATTTTCTGCAATTACTTAGCCTTAGTTATTAGAAAAAATACAAATCAATTAACGTTCACCAAATAAAAACCATAGCTTAGATAATCGATACTTGATTACCAGTCTCTGAGGACGATATTCGGTCTTACCAGACTGTATTACTTGTGAACGATGCGTGCGCTTACATGAGCATTCGAAATATCGCTAACACATATCGAGAAATGATTGGAGTGAGTCAGACCTCAATCTGTCTGTTAGCGATTTATCCACACGCTTAACGCAAGTGCACGTATCGTGACAAGTAATATAGTCTGGGTAAGACCGAATATCGTCATCAGGGATTAGTGTTCAATTACGAATTTTTATCCTATGATATCTATTTGGTGATCGATATTTTGATGGTTGTTTGTATCTATGACTACTAAATAATTATAAAAGTTAACTAAATTACTTTACTTAAATTAGATATGGTGGAAATAGGGCTTCCAATCTCCTCAACTATCCGCTCGCTTTAATCTTTAATGCAATGATAAAGGTTCTTCTTCTATATTGAGATAGCAGGTTAACTAAGCCGTTTTATATTTCGGTTAGAATATATAAACACTCAACCCCGATGCAGAACCCTTCTATCTTTCGATGATAAGATTTACCACAAAGGAGGATTAAGAACAATAACCTATTAAACTACACAAGTATCAGGGTACTTTCGTCCACGATTTTAACCTATGTTTATTCAACTATAGCATATTCACAATCTCCCCTTTCGAATCTCGATTATAAATCATATATGTGATGATAATTAGTGATCAATTAATTACTAAGCAATCAAAATAATTATTGAATAAATCTCAACTATATAAAGAAGAAATCAAAACCATGCATTAAATCATAAAACGAGGTTCAAGTAATTCGAATGGAAATCCCTAATTAAAGTTTAGCTCCTAGCCATAGACATGCTAAGAACTAAAAGATTATCCAACATAAACTGAAAAATAAATAAAGTAAGAAAAACAATTACTCAAGAACAAGCCTCCAATCTTGAAGCTTTCAAGAATTATGTGTTGTGTAGAGTTAGGGATTGTGGAATCCTTCAAAAATCTTCCCTAAGGCATTTTTATATCCTCCAAAAAACTTTCCCAACTTTTCCTTCTTGGTCTTGGCCCATTCCCATTCGGATTTGGCTGAAACCCGCGTCGGCGCCACGGCCCTAAGACCGGCGTCGTGGCGCCGAAACTCATGCAACTCGTCAGATCTTTGGGCGTCGTGGCGCTGCTTTTGCTGATAGAGTGGCGCCACGGTGACGCCCTGTCCTTCATCCGGGGTGCCAACCTTTCGTCTCTTTTGGCTCTGGAACCTCTGTTTCTGCCCTCTTTTTGCTTCTTTTCGCCAATGTGCCATTTTAAACCACTGTGACTCAAAAGAAAGAAAATCTATACTAACATGATCACGTATTTGTACAAAAATGGGCCAAAGACTAACTAAAAATGACTCAAAAGGTGTATATAAAATACGCCTAACAAACACCCCCAAATTAACCTTTGCTCGCCCTCGAGTAAAGATCAGAAATAGAGACAAAGACACGAAAGAAAAGAAAATAAAAGGACTCAAAGACACTGATCAATCTGCTGCACAATTGCCACTAGAAAAGCATGAAGGTTAGTAGGATAATATGCAGGAACATATAACATGAATTTTTAGCATTCTAAAACTCTTAAGTCAGATATTTCGCAAATTCAATTCAATCATTCTCAATGGATGTAAGAACACTTAACCTATGCATGTCAATATCAAAATTCTATGGCATGTTTACTTGTTATTCTCCACTAATCATGGGTACACATACTAGAGATCTTCAGGACTTTTCAGGGTTATAATGTAGGCTTAGGCATGGGTAGGCAAACAAATAGGCACTTAAGCTCAACTTACGTACCATAAGATCTTTTTCTTTCAACTCTTCCCTTTTCTTTTGATTTTCTCTTTCATCTCGTCCCTATCTTTCCCCTCTTTTTGTTTAGAGTGAATGAGGTGCATTTTGAATAACAGGCACCCCCAAACTTAAGCTTTTGTATTTTTTTCATTGGGGTGCATCAAAAAAAAAATTCACTTCTCTTTTTGTCCTTTTTCAACACTTTTCATTCCAAGCATCTTAATTTTCCACTTATGGCACAATTATGGAATTATAGGGTGTCAAAGAAAGATCTTATTTTTGGCTCAAAGGGGCTGACTAGGGATACAATTTTAATGTCAAGGATAGACAATGAATGGTAAGAAAGGGCTAACAAAGAAATGCATGAGTCATATCTCTAACATGTATATCCTAACTATTTCACCTCAAATAACAAGTAAGCAGACACATAGGCTTAATCATTAATAAATGCATAAATCAAGCAAGATACCCCAAATAATTTGATTTCAAGAATTCTTGGCATATCTAACTTAAGCGTTCAGATTTTCTGCTTCTAATTCCATTACATTATCCACTTTACTTCACTAGGCGTTTCAAGTAACTACAGCATGCATGATCATAAAAAAAATTAGACTCATATAAGACATAAAAATAAACAATAACAAGACTCAAACACACAAAAATAGACTAAAAAATAAACTATCAAAAATAAACTAAGACCCCCCCCCCCCAATTTAAATCACACATTGTCCCTAATGTGTGCAAGACTCAAAAATAAAATAAAGACGGGACAAATTACAGACTTGTGGTTTAAAATGGTGGCGGTGGCGGCGGGTAATGCATGGTCCACTGATTGAACATGTAGCTCAAGTCGTCAACTCTTTGGTATAACTGTTGTTGATCCTGCCTTATATCATGTTGACCTTGTATCACTATGTCCAGGATTTGCATCATCATCTGTTGGTTCATGAGCAATTGCTCTATCATAGGCACTGGAGGTTCTAATTCCAAGGGCTGTTGGTGGCTGCTGCCTGCTTCATACTAAGCCTCTGTCTCAGGGTCGTCCTCATCCATGGCAGCCTCTGCTGCTGTTAGTGCTAGTGTTGGAGCTCCTCTCCTCCTAGCTTCTGCTGGGGGGACTGGCTCTGGGAAAGTGTGCACTACCCCATATGTCACAGGAGATTGGCCATTCTCATATGTATCAGTAACTAAGGTTGGGACTCCATGTCTAGCACATAAAGTGCAAATGAGAGATACATGTCCCAACCCACCTGTAGTGGTCAACCTGCTGATTTCTCTAATGCTCTACACTATCTCTTTTTCTGACGTCAATCGTCTTTCCCATCATGATTCTACACCATTTTATTATATCTGCCGGCACTCTAGTGAAGTGCGTCGATGGAATTAGGCGGGAACTGACGAAGTACAACCAACCCTTGGCTGTTTTGTTGAACTGACATCTACTCAGTCCCCTTGCTCCATTTCGTGCAATCTTATATTCAGCCCTTGGGTAGCATAATGTAGCTGCGACGGTATCCCAATCGATGTGGCTGGCATCTCTAGACCAACCTGTGAAATGGTTTCGGTTATAGCCTCGTTCTTCAAAGACCGCCCTCAATATTTCGTTCACCACCTCGGTAGCCATAGGCACATCGCCTCTCACAAAACATCTACCATCTGTCTGTTCTGGATAGTTGGCATAGAATTCTTTCACCATGATAGTGTTCTGCGGTAATATTCTCTCCGGATTGACGAATCTCTTCCACCCATTTGCCTATATCGTCGCCCAATCGGCTCATAGACATCGCCATCCTCAAATGGCTCCCTTGGTACTTCATTCCTCTCTCAGGTATCAAGGTTCTAGTACTAAGCTTGTTATATTTGTCTTCTGCCTTTTACTAGCGAACCTAGTGGTATCATATTGTGGAACGGAGGTGGATGCGGAAGCTCTTCTTTTTCTGGCAGACATTCTTGAGAAATTTGGGCAGCGTTTCTTTTGTTTTTGTGAGGTTCCCCAACAGCTCTCAATCACACAATCAACACAGCAGCACAAACACATCAATACACAATACAATTCAACCCCCAACTACACCCCAATCACGAGTACAACACTCCACATCACTGCGTACAACCCCCCACAACGACTGGCCAACAACAATCTCCCACACATAGCACAATATCTAACAATAAATTTCACACCCCCAAGCTTATGAATTACCTAATTGCTTTGAAATTTCAAGAAAAATTATGAATGTTACCTTGGAAAGTGCTCTTCACAACTTTTCTTGTTCCTAATGATGGAATGAAGCAATGGAATGAGGATTGTTGTTTATAATGGTTTTGGGTGCAAGGAATTTGGTTGAGATTGGGTGTGGTTTATGGAAGATTTGAGTGGGAGAAGTTAATTTCGTGGGTATGGAAAGTTTAGGTGTTTTGGGGTTTGTATGGGAGAAGGCAATTCGACATAGAGCTTTTATTTTTCAAAATTTCCATCGCGGCGCCACGACCCTGAGACCGGCGCCGTGGCGCCCAAACTTCCGCAAATGTCTGAACTTTCGGCGCCATGGAGCCCAAACTTTCGAGACTCTCTGGACTTTCAGCGCCACGGCCCTGAGATTGGCGCCGTGGCGTCCAAATTTCTGCGGCTCTCTGATTTTTCGACGCCATGACCCTGAGTCTGGGCACCGTGGCGCTGCACTCTTTTTCTCCCTTATTGTTTTGTGCTCCACGTTTTCTTTCCTTGTACCTAGCATCACAACATCAAAAACAATACCAGACGTGATACTGTTCTAACTAAGCTAAAAAATGCATAAATTTAAAATCTTGAGTTGCCTCCCAATAGCGTTGTCTTTAACGTCTTATAGCCGGACGCAAGTTCATTCTCAAGAAGCCTGGGGTAATTTAACCCCACAGCCTATCCATTTCATGATCATCTTTCTTTTTAGCCTTCTATTTGTATTTTTCTTTTTTTTTTTCTCAAGAGGATGTTTAGAAATACTTACCTGTGTTGGCGGACTGTTCTCCTTGGTTTTGGCTTATGTTGGCTTAAATGATGTGTCAGCTGTGCTGACTGCGAGACATTTGCTTATGACTGAGGATTCAATGAAGGGTTTAAATACTTTAAATATCATCTCCTCATCCTCAACTCTCAGTTTTAGCTCGCCCTTTTCCACATCAATCAATGCTCTCCCAGTGGCGAGGAATGGTCGTCCCAAAATAATGGGAATTTCATCGTCTTCCTCCATGTCGAGGATGAGAAAGTTTGTTGGGAAGAATAACTTCCCCACTTTGATGAGCACGTCTTCAATGATGCCTAAAGGATGCACCACTGATCTGTCCGCTAGATGTAGATTCATTGTAGTTGGCTTGATCACTCCCAATCCCAGCTTCTTGAATACAGATAGGGTAACAAGTTTATGCTAGCCCCTAGATCACATAATGCCCTGTTGCAAGTCACATTCCCTATCGTGCAAGGTAGGGTGAAACTCTCCGGATCTTTCAACTTTGGGGGCAGCTTCTTCTGCAAAATGGCACTACACTCTTCAGTTAGTGCTATGGTCTCATATTCCACTAGTTTCCTCTTCTTTCCAAGGATCTCCTTCATAAATTTGAAGTAGGTAGGCGATTGTTCCAACGCTTCAATGAAGGGGATATTGATATGCAATTTCCTGAAAACCTCTAGGAACTTTGAGAACTGCTTATCTTGGGTCTTTCTCTGAAGCCTCTGAGGATAGGGGATCTTCTCTGTGTACTCCCTTACTGGAACTGGTGGAGCCTCCTCTAAAATAGGGCGGTCATCAGTAACCCCCTCCTTCTCAATCTCAGCTTCCTTTTCAGTCCCCACTGCAGGTTCAGGAGCAACTGGTTCTAACTGCTTCCCACTTCTCAACTGTACTGCCTGACACTGCTCTCTGGGATTTATCTCTGTATTACTGGGAAGAGTGCCCTGTGGCCTGTTATTTGCCATTTTTGCCAGCTGTCCAACTTGGGTTTCCAAGTTCCTTATGGATGACCTTGTCTCTGCCATGAACTGGGTCTGTGAATTTGTAAGTGTCAACAAGGCTGCTCGCAATTCATCTGGCTTTTCTTGTGGGCAAGGTGCACTGAACTGTTGTGAAGATGAGGCCTGATTAAATGGTTGTTGATTCTGGTATTGGCCTCTGTATTGATTCTGCTGCCCCTGGTCACCCCTCCATGAGAAGTTTGGGTGATTACTCCACCCCGAATTGTAAGTGTTTGAATAAGAGTTGTTCTGGGGCCTCTGGTAATTTCCCACTGCCTGACATTCTGCTTGCTCAATAGGGATGTTGTTGGGGTCTACTGATGGACACCTATCAAAAGTATGAGGACCCCCACAAATCTCACAATTCATTGGCATCTGAATTGCATTCACTGACACTGTGTTCTGCTGAAGTTGCTTGGTCAAGAGAGCAACCTGTGCATTTAGCGTTGTAATGGCATCGATATCATGAACTCCTATCGCTCTCCTTCCACTTACCCCTCTATCATCTGGCACATAGTTATTAGTTGTCACGCCTCGACTTTTCCTAAGTCTTTACTTAGGGCGTGATGGCACCTGGACAATTATTTTCCACCAGGAGCACCATTTAATTCTCTTTATTTAGAAATTTAAACTTATATTCAAATACGGAGCTATTAATAAAAATAACAATAAAGAAATTTGTTTATGACTTTATTGAAAATATAACGCGAGTCCATGCTCGTGCAAATATTGTTTCTACATAGACATACTGACAAATATTATTCTAAGTTGGAAGGGAGACCATTCCACACGGGCATTTCCCGAGACATTGGGCGACATTACGAACTTGCGAGTACCAAGCCCGAAATAATGAACTTGGTATGACAAGAGGCTGCGGGACGATCGCTAGCCTTGGCGTGGAGCCTTTCCTCTATCACGCTTTCCTGAAACATGTTAAATAAAGAGTCAGCCCTACCATCTGGGGCTGAGTGAGAACCTTACCCTGCAATTCAAAGTAACACCACAATATTCCAAGTGCAATCACATTATAACGTAATAAGCATATTGCAAAAACATATCAGGTTACAACATTTTTAAATATGCAACAACTCCTCATAGGAAATTCTCGGTTTAACTAACACTTCATTTTATCTCGTATTGTACGTTAAGACATTCCCCTGCATTTCCATATTTTTATTACATTTATATATTTTTGAACGCGTATTCACTTTTCATATTTATATATAGGTGAACATGTATTCATCTTTCATATTTGTTGCGGCGTGCAATCCGATCCATTATATTTACGTATTTGTGAACACGTATTCACTTTACGTTTTGTTGCGGCGTGCAACCCGATCCATTATGTTTACGTATTTGTGAACGCGTATTCACTTTACGTTTTGTTGCGGCGTGCAACCCGACCCATTATATTTACGTATTTGTGAACGCGTATTCACTTTACGTTTTGTTGCGCGCAACCCGACCCATTATATTTACGTATTTGTGAACGCGTATTCACTTTACGTTTTGTTGCGGCGTGCAACCCGACCCATTATATTTACGTATTTGTGAACACGTATTCACTTTACGTTTTGTTGCGGCCTGCAACCCGATCCATTAGGTTTATATTTATATATTTATGTGAACACGTATTCACTTTTCATATTTTTCAGAAGATCGAATAAATAATATTCTCCTTCCCAACATCTTGTCGTTCATACTTGTAACGATTATAACTTTTTAACCATAACTCCAACTAAGGTGTTTCTCAAGCGGAAACTAAGGCAAGACGGGGATCTTTCACTGTACCAAATTTCATTTAAAACTACTTTGGGTAACTAACACAAATTTATCCTCAAAACAGCCACATAAAATTTGTTTCGGCAGAATTTTTATTAAACAAAACTCAATCTTAGAATAGTCATAACTCCTAATCTGTAAACCCGTTCAAGCCCCATAAAATCTCAAAACGACGAGAACAGAGAGCTACACGTCTCCATGTGAACCATCCTTTCATATTCTGTACCATTTGGTACAGTTTTACACTTTTATTCGCTGCCCTTCCTGGATCTCGATAGATCCGGGGCAGAAACTTTAAACAGCGATAACTCTCAATCCGTAAGTCGGATAGACCCCCGTAAGGTCTCAAAATGTCCGAAACAGAGATATCTGGAACTTTCATTTAGCAACAATTTTCATATTCCCCACATATTAGTACAGTTTTACGTTTCAACGTCCTGCCCTTCTGGATTCCGATGAATCTGAGGTAGAAACTTCAAACTACAATAAATCTCAACTCGTAAGTACGTTTTAATAACTCTTTATCTATATCTGTCCGTAACAGATAGATTTACAACCATGTAAATTTTCATATAATTCTAATAAGTAAAACTCAATAAAAACAGTCCGTACTTATGCCTTTCCGAATTTCGGCCAAATCTAAGGCAGGAACTTTGAACTATGATAACTTTCAAACCGTATGTCCATTTTACCTCATTTTTGGTTCTATATGATCATATTATAGAGGTGTGCCACTCTTCCGAATTTAATCAAATTCTAACAATTATAACTCAGTGAGAACAGTTCGTAATTATGTCTTTCCGAATTTCGGCCAAATCTAAGGCAGGAACTTTGACCTATGATAACTTTCAAACCGTATGTCCATTTTACCTCATTTTTGGTTCTATATGATCATATTATAGAGGTGTACCACTCTTCCGAATTTCATCAAATTCTAACAATTATAACTCAGTGAGAACAGTTCGTAAAGTTCATGACGCAACTAGTTATCTAAACAATCAAAAGTTCAATATTTCTTTTCAACATCAATTCTTATTCTAACATGTATTGAACTAAAAATAAAGGATGTTACCACGAATTTCTGAGTGAGAAAACTCACCTTGTAAGTGTGAAGATTATTGTTGTGTGGTTGCTAAAATTATTCTTACTCTCTAGTATTTTGCTTCTTGTTCTTCTTGCCCTCTTGGTATTTTTTTCCTCTTCTTTTCACTTGTTTTTTTCTGATTTTCTAACCTTTATGTTATGTACTTTGTTTGTGTGTAAATACAATGTATAAGTGGAGAGTTTTCTATAACCTATGGGAGGTGGAATGAGAGTTGGAGGAAATGAAAAGGGGAGGAAGGAGTGGGACGTGTCTTTGCGTCATCTCCCTTTTTTTTTTCTTTCTTTCTTTTGTTTTTTTTTTTTGTTTTCTTATTTTCATTTCATCTATCTATTTATCCAACTTTAACACTAACTCTATCTCATGCAATTTATTCTTTGTTTTCTTATATATATATATTTTTATTAACCCAACCACAACTATATTTTTTTTTTCCCGGATTTCACATTCTCTCCTCCTTAAGCAACATTCGTCCTCGAATGTGAATAAGGTCGTAACATAATCACATAGACACAATAATAACATAATCACATAGACACAATAATGTTTATTGTTATTGTAATAAATTTGGGGCTTCACATTCTCCCTTCCTTAAGAAGCATTCGTCCTCGAATGAGAATAAGGTTGTAACACATGCATATAGACACGCAAGTGACATACATATGAAGTACTATGTAATGCATTTTTTTTTTATTACCTTAGTCAAATAGGAATGGATATTTGACTTTCATCGCCTCTTCCGCTTCCCAGGTGGCTTCCTCTGTGGAGTGATTCTTCCATAGGACTTTCACGGAAGCAATATCTTTATTTCTAAGGCGTTGGACCTTTCTATCAAGTATTTCTACCGGAGCCTCTTCATATTGAAGCTCTTTATTAAGAACTATCTCCTGGGGAAGGATGACGTAACTTGGATCGTGCAAGTATTTTCGTAACATTGACACATGAAATACCGGATGCACTGCTTCCAGCTCTTGTGGAAGTGCTAATTCGTAAGCCACATTCCCCACTCTTCGCAAGATCTCATATGGCCCAATAAATCATCACGACCAGACCGGCGCGGCCCGTGCCTACACAGGCACCCTTTCTGTATACCTCGAGAGAATAGCGGTGAACATACACATCTGATAAAGTGCTTAAACATAAAATAACAACAGGCTAGCCGATAAGGCCACCTTCTGAAAACCATATCAATAAAACAATACATTTTTTTTCCAGCCCAATCCACAATGTGACTACAGACCTCTAAGAATAAAAACTCTGGCGGGACAGGGCCCCGCCATACCCCTGAATGTACAATAACCGACAATACCAGGGATAAGCCTCCGGAATAAAGGAGCTTCTCAACGGTGAGCGGTGATCCTAAGGCGAGGATCAAGAACTTTGTACTCTACTGCGGCGTGACGCGGCCCGAAGAGGTCGATCTGACATGTACCAAATATGTGGCCCGAAATCTTGTAATGAAATCATAAGTCTAAAATAAACTGGAGACATGTATGATAACTCAATTAACAGTACACTGTGTCTTACTAACAATGAGAGTAAATAGGAGTATACTTACAATATAAAGTAGGAAAGCTCACGATCAAAGCAGGACCACTGCGCGATATCGATAAGCAATCCTATTCACGGGACTATTTCACGCGTAGATCACGTGGACCGCGTGAGGTATTCCTCGCGTGGGACTATTTCACCCGCGTAAGCCCTACGGACTCGCGTGAGGTATTCCTCGCGCATAGGTTGGACCGCCGCGTGGGACTATTTCACCGCATGAGCCCGGACTCGCGTGAGGTATTCCTCGCATCGTGGGTAGCAAATCCACGGAAATATGCAATGCCACAACCGGGAATGACCCATAACGAATAATATATCACTAGCACAATCCGGCTACATAACATAAGCACTCTAAACATCCTACAATACATAAGCAAGTTAAGAAATCCCCTAACTTCTTATTATTCGTGTTTATATACACTCTCATTTTAGTTTACCTAAGGCACTAACATGTTCTTTATAGAAATTCGGGAATTTAACCCAAAGTACTACGTACTTCTATTCTTTAAAACCAATGACTCTTTTTGGTAGAAAACTTCCAAGATACTATAAATCCTAGTATCAAGTTCAAATTACATTTCGAGGCAAGCCACAACACCCTTAGAAATAAAGTTAAGTTTCTAAATCAAGTGACTCCTTTTCTTATAAAACTTTAGGCAATTGATGCCTTAAAATCGAATTGTCTTCCATTAAATCAAGCCATTTATCTTTCCATAAAGCCAATATAACCAACTCCCCATAAAGTCGTTATATTCACTTTATACCTTAGTCAAGTACAATTTTCTTTCCAAGGGACTTATACGTTTAAAAGCGAAACAAGTATCACATTCTTTAAAACTCTTCAAGTCCTTAACATACTTAAGTTACTTAGAGTAAACCACTCTTTAAACTTTCCATAAAGCTATTACACTAGCCTTATACATTAGCAATTTACATTCTTTCCTTATAACAAGAGACTTAAATTTTCCCACAAAACAAGTATTAAATTACTTTGACATACTTAAAGTCTCTTAACTTTTGAAAACCAAGATATCCTTAATATTTAAACAAGTGAGTTAATTCCTAACTCAAACAACTTGGACATTCTTTAAAATAAGCCAAGGATATCAAATAGACTAGATTGTCAAAATCTTGTCGTCTCTAGTACTATACATTTATAACTTAATCATGCTCAAGAGATAAGAAAGTTCCACATACCTCTTGGTTTAATCCACTTGCTAAGTCCATTTCGTAAATGCGTACTATGTCAACCTATAATGACCATAGTACGTCTATTAAATTCTAGTTTCAAGCGTAGAATATTCCAAGTGCAAGTCACTAAATTCTACGGAAAATCGGACGACTTTCTTTGTTTCTACTCACTTTGCCACCTTTTTCAAGGCCGAATACAATAACCAAACACGCCACATTTAAGGCACAATCCAAGCAATTAATCAATAGGGATTACACGCCTACTAGGCGTGTAAAATTCATGTGACGATAACAAACTAATACAACTACTAGTCCAATTTCGCCACAATGTATATAACAATACCAATTCTTATTCAATTTCCATTTCAATCCAAAATGGTAGCATAATATGATAACAAGCCGCAATTGATTATAGCTACTACATTCTCCAAGTAGGTAACATGCGACAATTCAATTTATCGATCAAATTGGATTTCAATTTCAAATGGCTAAATATGTCATTTTCGGATTTTTGAGCTTCCAATTCCATAACACTTATCAAACTTCATAACACATATCACATGACCACTTATAACTTATCATAACATGAAATCTTCAATTACAAAAGTAAAACGAAGATTATACCTCATTTAGCCCAATTTTTGATCCAAGATCACAAGTCGATCCTTAGCAACTTTAGCTCCTCCTTTCGACGTTCCAATCCACTCCAAGAAACCCTTAGAAGCTTAAGAATAACTCTTCTTCAAGTTCCAACTTCAAAGTTGAATAACCCCTTAGGTTTTTACCTTGCGACTAATACGAAAACATCATTTTTCCGGGATCTTTCTATTGAGAAACACTTACAATACCCTTAGGTACCTTGGTTTAAAGTGGGGAGATTATTGGACAACAATTTAATTTTTTTCTTTTGAAACCCTCCTAAAGCCGTGAGCCTTCAAGTGAGCAAGAACAATTTCTTGAAAATTTTCTAAGTGCAAATGGCCTTGTCTTGCTACTAAGGTTGATAATATAATCAAATGGAGGGTTAAGATTAGAACACTTGTGTGGTTTGGATGAGATTCACTAAATATCAAGCTTATGTGGGGTCATTGACTTGGTCAAGGTTGTCAAGCTCTAAGCTTTGCAAGACTTCATCATAAATTATGGTCAAATGACCATTCCACCCTTGCACATTTCGTCCATGTCCATAAAGGGGGGGTGACACGTGTCGCCCTCCCGTTCGTCGCAATATTTCGTTTTCCGATAATTCCATAATTCTGATAAATTTTTACTCGTCTCAAACCTTAACATTGTTGAGTTCTTACGTACGTTCTTATAAACATATCCTGAAATTCCGGGGTGTAACATTCTTCCCCCCTTAGAAACATTCGTCCCCGAATGTTCTCTCGGGAGTCAAACTTAAGATAGCGACATAGTCTCCTTACAACCCCTACGTGCCAATGATGCCACACTTGGCCACATAACAATACTCATACCAAAATAACAAACTGAACCCCACGTGTCAACATCGGTTATCTGCATAAAGCTTCTGCGGACTCTAAGCTTACTACAATCTTCCCCGGATAAGCTCGCGCTTGCTCCGTAGCCTGAATCAAGTCTGGACCAAATAACTGAACCTCGCCTATGTCGAACCATCCGACCGGCGATCTCCACTTTCTTACTCACAACGTCGTACCGGGCCACCTAAAAACTGGAAGGGTATCTGTTATCGTACGTAACACGACAAGAGGCAATGAACCTTCCCGGCTATTACTGAAATCAAAAACACAGGCCCGCAACCTATCCCCCGAGTGCGGATAGTGCGCTCTGCTGTCGTCGATCGAGGGTGTAATGCAACTGAGACTCACTGTGTCCCTAATCCCTTCGAAAAACCTCGAAGTTATCCATAACCGAGCTCATCATGCGTTATCATAAGCGTAGGAACCGTGCGGTCTCACAATCTCTGCTATACAAGCAAGCATAATCCTCGGTAGAGTAAATGGCCCTAACGGAAGAACATTGGTTTCGCCCACTTACCATGACCCCGAGTCGCACTCCTCGAGTGCGATGCCACCTTGTAACAAGATCTATATTAATTACCTCTCATATCTAGGTTGGGATTTCAATAGCCTGCAATAGCCCACTGGGCTTCTGGTACACAACCATGACTTGCTACTAACTCGGACACTAAGCAGTAAACTCCGCTATGTCCCTTTTCCGGTCATCTTACCCATACATACATCTGAGGTCACGACACGACTTAGTCGGCCCCAAACAATTAGAGTAATAAGCACTGCGTGTCTCCCCTAAAACCTGCTGACTAGTCTGCGGCAAGACTGTACACGCATCTATCCTCATCTCACGACCCATCGGTGCTACTCGGCGAACTCTTCTCTCCTCGGAGAGTCGTATCTCGATACCGTATCATAACTGGATCCTCATACTGTCGCCTCTTTACTTCCTCAACGATGGAAGACTCGGCAACCTCTCGGATCTAAACTTCATTAACCTTGGAAACCAATAATCGAACCCCTAGGCTCGGTAATTGAAGAATCTTACGGACTACCTCGCATCTGTCGGCTGCCCGTCCGCGGACTACCCAGGTCCATCACAAAGAGTATACGAATCGTCTTGGCTTTCCCGGATGGTATAGGATATCAATATCACAATCCTTGAGTAATCGTAACCACCATCGGTGTCGCAAATTCTCTTGCCTCGATCTGCGGATATACTGAGGCTTTTGTGGTCGGCACAAGTATCCACATGAAGTGCGTATATACGTCGTGCCCCCAAATCATCAAGGCATGATTTAGCGCATGACTCTAAATCGTGAGTGGCGCAATTTCCTTTCTGCTTCCTAACTCTGGGAAAAACATAGGTTCTATCCTTATCGGGTTGCGTCGGACACAACCTATTGACACCCAATGTGTTATCATCAAAACCTAACCTCTAGTCTTTCGGAGGAGTTAGAAGCGTAGTCGTGGTCAACTTGTCTTCCAATAATCGAAAGTCTTTCTCATTCTGCGAAATATTCGGTATTCTTAATCTCACTTATGGTTCCTGTTTCCCTTTTTGTTGCAACCAAATTTGGTCACTAAACGTAGACTAAATTCCTTTGCTTGCCTCTTGGCTAAGACTTACTGGCAATCACAATTTAGGGGAGGTTTCCTTGATCTCGTCAGTAGTAACCGGTTTTCCTTTCGATTTGTAGAGCCTATAACTAGGCGTTACCACATTTCCTCGAAATGTTCTTACTGCCCATTATCTACTAATGGTCTTTACACTCGTCTGGGGTAATCATGACTCGTGCAACTTACATTTATATTTTTACGATACATCCTCGACCAATTAAATGCGTCGTTCTTTATTACTCGACCCACCACTTTTCCCACGGTTATCCACTGAAACCTATGGCAAGACGATACCAAAGACCTTTCGGTCTTATGTCGCCGTCTAACAACATGGGTACACGACCCATGTCGTAAAGCGTCGCTTTTATGTGGGGAGAAAACTTATCTCCCCTTTCTAAAACTTTCCTTGGCGTCACAACCCCAATCACAGGGTCCCCTCGCGGGCCAGTAAATATCTAATCATCACGCACCGCCTTAAAGTCATGTAGATTTTCAAAACCTACCAAAGTTGCCCTCGACTTTCATGGCGGCATTCGTACTTATTTTATTCTTGCCTTGCACGTTTTCCTGAAGTTATCCAGGAAGGTCGTGGCCCCGACCGCCACGCAAACCAACTCAGTACCTCGAGGGCACTTAACATAAATTCCTCCAAATTCAATTTTACATACTTTCTGCGTCGATTTACCTCAGTGAACAAGTCACGATCTTAAAAGAATAACCATGATGCAAAGAAGGAAGGATAATTCACCGTTACCACCACTTCTCTCCACTTTACCTGTATAATCGTTACACGGCGGAATCGAGCCAATCTCTCTGCGATCAGCGTTGGCATAACAAGAGGCCAACTAGCGAACTCATAATGACCTCAATATGCGTCATAATAGCTCTGCTGGGTCAACGACTTTATCGTTCTGCAATTATTATCTAACCGCTCGGCTACCCCAACACTCGGGTGTAGTCACCTCGAAAGGTTTTCATAGATTCCGGCTTTATTTCTTTACACTTGGTTGCTCTCTTTTTCACTGGTCGTACTCTTCTCGTACTCCCAAACTTATTCTAACGTACGTACATAGCCTTCATCTTTGTTTGGGCCTCAAATCTGGAGTTACTAAATTAAACAATACAAGGCCCATTCGGCCCTCACAACTGGTTCGGTGGAACACGTCCACGAACCGTAAACCGACTAACTAAACTTGGGCCTTGCACCCTCGTGACCCTGTCACATAGCGGGACTACTACTAACTGATCCCATTTCCTTTCAAGTCATGGGGCGACCCTTAATAGGTCCTCAACTCGACTCGGCGTCACACTTAACTCTTACCCTTGGTCTGACTTAACTTTACTGCAGAAGGCCTTATATACCTAAGGTCTCGGCGGTTATCACATTCTCGTGCTCGCGATTTCCATGCTCCAAGCCTAACTTATCAGCCACGTGAACCGTACAAAAACTTCTCGTAAAATCATAGTCGTGTTGTCTTGACCACAACAACCATACTTTCTTCGTCCGGATCTCGCCCGTACAATTCCCTTAAGCATACCTCGTAGCTTAAGTTGCTAACATAGTCTTCCACTTAGTCTCTTAATTAACTTCTTAAGGGTCCATTTCATTCTCACACAACTCATCACCACCTAATTATCTCAAATTAGAACGTAAAACCTTGATGAGAGTTCCTTAACTGCTCATATCTTCCCAGTATTTATTTAGTCCTTACCAAATCCTGGTAATCTAAAATCATCCTAGGCAACA
The DNA here is from genome assembly GCA_029844215.1 of Przewalskia tangutica. Lineage (NCBI taxonomy): Eukaryota > Viridiplantae > Streptophyta > Magnoliopsida > Solanales > Solanaceae > Przewalskia > Przewalskia tangutica. Next base: position 117,713,959 of record CM056718.1, read on the forward strand.
CATATGTGACCCCCAAACCTAAATCCGTATAGTTGTATGTCACAATACCAACTATACTAAAAACATTACCAACCTGGATATGCAATCCACATAATCCTTCCTGGGTTACTGCTGCCTTTCTCGTAGCTGCAAATAATCATAACTTGTTAGGAGAAAGCGACCACTAACCATACAACTCTATCGCACGATCTTAGAGTGAGAAGAATGGAAACCAATCCTAAATGTCCTGCAACCTCACGATTATAGATGTGGTGCACAACACCGATAATCAAGACTACTAGACACGGTCTGTAGACACTTTCCGAGGACTAAGCGCTCGATACCACTTTTGTCACGACCCGACCGGGCATGGCGGTGCCCTACACAGGCACGCTTTGTATACCTCGAGAGAATAGCGGCGGAACATACACATCTGAAGCGTGTAAACATAAAATAACAACGGTAAAGATAAGGCCACCCACGAAAACCATATCAATAAAGCGGTACATTTTTTTCCAACCCAATCCACAATGTGACTCTGACCTCTAAGAATAAAAACTGCGGCGACGGGGCCCGCCATACCACTAAATGTACAATAACCGACAATACCGAGGATAAGCCTCCGAATAAAGGAGCTTCTCAACGGTGAGCAGTGATCCTAGGCGAGGATCGAAGCTTTGTACTCTACTGCGGCGTGAACGCGGCCCGAAGAGTCGATCTGACATGTACCAAATATGTGGCCCGAAATGCGTAATGAAATCATAAGTCTAAAATAAGCGGAGACATGTATGATAACTCGATTAACGATGCGTGCCTTACTAACAATGAGAGTAAATAGGAGTATCTTACAATATAAAGTAGGAAAGCTCACGATCAGCGGGACCACCTGCCCGCGATATCGATAAGCAATCTATTCACGGGACTATTTCACGCGTAGATCACGTGGACCGCGTGAGGTATTCCTCGCATGGGATTATTTCACCCGCATAAGCCCTACGGACTCGCGTGAGGTATTCCTCGCATAGGTTGGACGTCGCGTGGGACTATTTCACCGCGTAGCCCACGGACTCGCGTGAGGTATTCCTCGCGTCGTGGGTAGCAAATCCACGAAATATGCAATGCCACAACCGGGAATGACCCATGACGAATAATATATCACTAGCACAATCGGCTACATAACATAAGCACTCTGAAACATCCTACAATACATAAGAAAGTTAAGAAATCCCCTAACTTCTTATTATTCGTGTTTATATACACTCTCATTTTAGTTTACCTAAGGCACTAACATGTTCTTTATAGAAATTCAGGAATTTAACCCAAAGTACTACGTACTTCTATTCTTTAAAACCAATGACTCTTTTTGGTAGAAAACTTCCAAGATACTATAAATCCTAGTATCAAGTTCAAATTACATTTCGAGGCAAGCCACAACACCCTTAGAAATAAAGTTAAGTTTCTAAATCAAGTGACTCCTTTTCTTATAAAACTTTAGGCAATTGATGCCTTAAAATCGAATTGCCTTCCATTAAATCAAGCCATTTATCTTTCCATAAAGCCAATATAACCAACTCCCCATAAAGTCGTTATATTCACTTTATACCTTAGTCAAGTACAATTTTCTTTCCAAGGGACTTATACGTTTAAAACGAAACAAGTATCACATTCTTTAAAACTCTTCAAGTCCCTTAACATACTTAAGTTACTTAGAGTAAACCACTCTTTAAACTTTCCATAAAGCTATTACACTAGCCTTATACATTAGCAATTTACATTCTTTCCTTATAACCAAGAGACTTAAATTTTCCCACAAAACAAGTATTAAATTACTTTCAGCATACTTAAAGTCTCTTAACTTTTGAAAACCAAGATATCCTTAATATTTAAAGAAGTGAGTTAATTCCCTAACTCAAACAACTTGGACATTCTTTAAAATAAGCCAAGGATATCAAATAGACTAGATTGTCAAAATCTTGTCGTCTACAGTACTATACATTTATAACTTAATCATGCTCGAGAGATAAGAAAGTTCCACATACCTCTTGGTTTAATCCACTTGCTAAGTCCGTTTTAGGTAAATGCGTACTATGTCAACCTATAATGACCATAGTACGTCTATTAAATTCTAGTTTCAAACGTAGAATATTCCAAGTGCAAGTCACTAAATTCTACGGAAAATCGGACAGCACTTCCTTTGTTTCTACTCACTTTGCCACCTTTTTCAAGGCCGAATACAATAACCAAACACGCCACATTTAAGGCACAATCAAAGCAATTAATCAATAGGGGATTACACGCCTACTAGACGTGTAAAATTCCGCCCCACAACCAATAACAAACTAATACAACTACTAGTCCAATTTCGGCCACAATGTATATAACAATACCAATTCTTATTCAATTTCCATTTCAATCCAAAATGGTAGCATAATATGATAACAAGCCGCAATTGATTATAGCTACTACATTCTCCAAGTAGGTAACATGCGACAATTCAATTTATCGATCAAATTGGATTTCAATTTCAAATGGCTAAATATGTCATTTTCGGATTTTTGAGCTTCCAATTCCATAACACTTATCAAACTTCATAACACATATCACATGACCACTTATAACTTATCATAACATGAAATCTTCAATTACAAAAGTAAAACGAAGAGTATACCTCATTTAGCCCAATTTTTTATCCAAGATCACAAGTCGATCCTTAGCAACTTTAGCTCCTCCTTTCGACGTTCCAATCCACTCCAAGCAACCCTTAGAATCTTAAGGATAACTCTTCTTCAAGTTCCAACTTCAAAGTTGAATAACCCCTTAGGTTTTTGCCTTGCGACTAATACGAAAACATCATTTTTCCGGGATCTTTCTATTGAGAAACACTTACAATACCCTTAGGTACCTTGGTTTAAAGTGGGGAGATTATTGGACAACAATTTAATTTTTTTCTTTTGAAACCCTCCTAAAGCCGTGAGCCTTCAAGTGAGCAAGAACAATTTCTTGAAAATTTTCTAAGTGCAAATGGCCTTGTCTTGCTACTAAGGTTGATAATATAATCAAATGGAGGGTTAAGATTAGAACACTTGTGTGGTTTGGATGAGATTCACTAAATATCAAGCTTATGTGGGGTCATTGACTTGGTCAAGGTTGTCAAGCTCTAAGCTTTGCAAGACTTCATCATAAATTATGGTCAAATGACCATTCCACCCTTGCACATTTCGTCCATGTCCATAAAGGGGGTGGCGTGTCGCCACTTCCGTTAAATCACAATATTTCGTTTTCCGACAATTCCATAATTCCGATAAATTTTTACTCGTCTCAAACCTTAACATTGTTGAGTTCTTACGTACGTTCTTATAAACATATCCTGAAATTCCGGGGTGTAACATAAACCTTGGGCTCAATTTCCCTTTCTTACCAAAACGCATCACTCCCTTCATTGGGGACACTTTTAAAAATACTTTCTCCCCCTCTTGGAATTCAAGATATCTTTTCCGATGATCCGCATAGGACTTATGATGGCTATGAGCTGTTTTGATCCGCTCCCGAATCATCTGTACCTTATCATTTATTTCTTGAATGACTTCAGGTCGAAACGATTGCGTCTCACCTCGAACCATCCAAGTGGAGACTACATTTTCGTCCATATAATGCTTCAAACGGGGCCATTTGTATGCTAGAGTGAAAACTATTGTTGTGGCGAACTCAATTAGACATAGATGGTCCAACGGCTTCCCGAAAATCTAACACACAAGATCGCAACATGTCCTCAAGTGTTTGAATTGTTCGCTCGGCTTGCCCATCGTTTTGCGGGTGGAAAGTCGTGCTTAACTTAACTTTTGTCCGAGACCTGTGGAAACTTTGCCAAAAGTGTGAGGTGAACGGGAACCCTATCTGAAATTATTTGTAAAGGAATCCGTGTAACGCACAATCTCCTTCAAATAAATGCATGCGTCTTGTGGTGCGCGATACGTAGTCTTGACCGGTAAGAAATGGGCTGACTTTGTAGTCGATCAACAATCACCCAAATAGAATCATACCCTTCTCGAGTTTTCGGTAGACCAGTTACAAAATCCATATGAATCGCCTCCCATTTCCACATGGGGACTTCAATGTCCTGAAGTAATCCGCCAGGTTTTTGATGTTCAGCTTTCACCTGCTGACATATAAGACATCTCCCGACAAACTCCGCAACGTCTTTCTTCATCTCGTCCCACCAGTAATTTGCCTTGAGGTCTTGATACATTTTTGTTGACCCTGGATGAATGGAATATCTTGTGTTGTGACCCTCATCTAAGATCTTCCTCCTTAGATGAGGAGCAGCAAGACTAGAAAAACCTTTTACGAATCTTCTATAACACCCAGCCAGTCCCAAGAAACTTCTAACCTGTGTCGGAGTGGTCGGTTTTGGCCAGTTCTTCACTGCTTCTATCTTCTGGGGGTCTACCATAATTCCATCCCTTGACACAACATGACCCAAAAAGGCTACCTTTTTCAACCAAAATTCACACTTTGAAAATTTAGCATATAGTTTCTCCTGTTTCAAGACTTGAAGCACTACCCTCAGATGCTCTTCATATTCTTCAACACTCTTACTGTAGATTAGGATATCATCTATGAACACAATCACGAACAAATCTAGGAATGGTTTGAAGATTCTGTTCATTAAATCCATAAAAGCATTGGGCATTGGTTAACCAAAGACATGACCAAGAACTCATAATGGCCGTATCGGGTTCTAAAGGTTGTTTTGGATATATCATCCGATTTATTTTTGGTGATGATATCGACGGAGATCAATCTTGGAAAAATAGCTAGCTCCGAAGTTGGTAAAAAGATCATCGATTCTTGGTAATGGGTATCGGTTCTTGATCGTGACCTTATTGAAGTGCCGATAATCGATGCATATTCGGACGATCCGTCTTTCTTTTTCACAATCGGGTGGTGCACCCGAGGAAACACTAGGCCTTATAAAGCCTTTATCCGTAAGATCCTTCAATTGTTCTTTTAACTCCTCAATTCACCGGGCCATTCGATATGGAGGAATAGAAATGGGTCTTGTGCGGAATTAACTCTATAGCAAACTCCTTCTCGATCCGAGGAAGACTGGAAGATCTTCAGAAAAACCTCCGGAAAATTTCGGACAATAGGGACATCATTCATTTGAGGATTCTTTTTGGGTATCCACTATATTAGCGGATATCGTGCTCCACTCTGTGACTTCTCAATAACTTTTGAGCCCAGGTAGGAAATAAAGCGACACGAGGTATTCCAACCCTACCCCTTATAACAACTTCTGGTTCTCCGGAAAAAGTTAATCTCACTATCTTTCGTCGACAATCTAACATGGCATAACATGCCGACAACCAATCCATACCCAAAATGACGTCGAAATCTACCATATCAAGTAGTACTAGGTTCACCATTGTTCCCCTGCCATTCACCTCTAAATGGGAAATTATTTACCATCCGAGGCCCAATTGAGGCCCTATCGTGTCATAACCTCAAAAGGTTCACTTAAATAAGAAGGTTCTACGTGTAAATTCTTAGCAAAGCCCATTGACACATATGAAAATATAGAGCCGGGATCGTATAATACAAATGCATGAGTACTCGAGACTAGCAAAATACCTGTGACCACCGCATTAGATGCTTCTGCCTCATTCCTCTGGGGCAAAGCGTAGAGCCGATTAGAATTGTTGGGTTGTTGACCTTCCTGACTCTGGCGGGGTTGGTTTCCCTGATTTCCCCTGTAGGCAGCTGTGGTTTCTTCTGACCTCCCCTGAATAGATTGAGTTTGGGTCATCTTCTTGCAATCTCTGACATAGTGGCCTTGTCACGACCCGTTCGAGCAGTGGTCGTGCCTTCAAGGCACCCAAGTAGACATACATCAGAGTAATCAGCGGAATATAAAAACAAGACATGAAATAATTGTAAATTGAGACACAGCTTATCTGAGAAAAGTCGCCTTTCGACATATATATATAAAGAGTGAACAGTTACATCCCAACTTTACAACATGACTACAGACCTCTAGGAATGTAAACAACTATGGCGGGACAGGGCCCCGCCATACCCTGAATGTACATATATCTACAACATCAGGGAGAACCATACCAAAAATCGAGCCTCCGGAGAAGATGGAGCTCCTGACACCAAAGCAAAGATCCTAAGGATGCGAATCTAGCACCTGCTTGCCCGCCACTGCGGCATGAGCGGCCCGAAGGAGGTCGATACAACGGTACAAAGTATGTGAAAGCGTAAAAATCAAGTAAAATCAAAGTATTTAAAACCATTTGCAAATACAACCAGTTCAACTGCACAGAGTGCCACAACATAAACAAGAGCAAAATAGAAATAATGTAACTGGTCTTATCTAGGCCGCGAATGATCAAGTTGTCGGGATGCGTACGCTATAACCTTGCCCTGCTGCATCAACACACATCCCAACCCGATGCCTGACGCATCACAATACACGACATAGCCGTCTGGACCCTCTAGAAGAGTAAGAACGGGGGCGGTCGTCGATCTCTCGCCGATGGCGGAAACCACGCTCACACGCGTCAGTCGGCGAAACTTAGTTGTCTTCTGAGTCAGCCTAGTCAATGATGCAGAGATAGAAGCAAACTTCTCTACGAACCGCCGATAATAACCTGCAAGGCCCAGAAAATTGTGAACCTCTGTCGGAGTAGTAGGTCTAGGCCAACTCCTGACTGCCTCGATCTTGGCCGTATCAACCTGAATACCATCGGCCCCGACTATATGCCCAAGAAAAGCCACCGAAGTCAACCAGAACTCACATTTCGAAAACTTGGCGTATAACTGCTGGTCCTGGAGAACTCTCGGCCTGATCGCCAAATGCTCTGCATGCTCCTGCTCTGAGCGAGAATAAACCAAGATATCATCAATGAACACTATCACAAACGTGTCCAAAAATGGCTTGAACACTCGGTTCATCAAATCCATGAATACCGCCGGAGCATTGGTCAACCCGAAAGACATGACCCTGAACTCATAATGCGTCTGGTCCGAATGCGATCCTAGGGACATCCGTCTCTCGACACGTGCACTGATGATAGCGATCGCGATCAATCTTGGAGAAACATCTCGCACCTGCGGTGGTCGAACAAATCATCAATCACAGGAAGGAAGTATATGTTCTTAATAGTCACCTTGTTCACCGCAGTAATCAACACACATGCGCGGCGTCCATCCTTCTTCTTCACGAACAATACCGGCGCTCCCGGGGAGAAACACTAGGCTGATGAAGCCGCTTCTCCGGAAATCTCTCGGTGGTCCTTCAACTCTCTCAACTCGGCGGTGCCATTACGTATGGCGGAATGGAAATAGGCCGAGTGTCCGCAGACATCGATACAAAACTCTATCTCCTCTCTCGGGAGGATACGAGGTCGTGCGGAAACACGTGCGGGAACTCTCGACTACTGGGCCATGAAAATCTGCGCTGCGACCTCGATATCAAACACCGAACGAGATGGTAGATGTACCCGCCTGCGCATCTTCCTAGCCTTGAGGTAGGAAATAAACCTACCGCCGGCGATACTGATGTTCCTCCCACTCAATAACCGGCTCCCAGAAGCGGAACCGTACCTCTCTCCTGCGATCTACATTGGCGTAGCGAAGCTAACCAATCTATGCCCGTGATCACATCGAAATCGGTCATGTCCAACTCTATCAAGTCGGCTGAGTGTCGGCGGCGCATAAAGTCATTTGCAAGCCACATATACCGCCGAGCTACCACCGATCGCCCACTGGCGTAGCTGCTACCTCAAAAGGGTCTATGGATCTGGGCTTTATCCCTATCTTACTAGCGATAAGGGAGATATATGGGACGAGTAGAACCGGATCTATCAAGGCATACACATCATAACGGCCCGATAAGGTACTGTGACGGCGTCGGCGACGCCTCACAGTCTGCCGGTGGACAAGGCATAAATGCGGTTCTGAGGACCGCTAGAACTGGGACCCGCGCCACGACCTTTGCCGCGACCTGCTGGTCCATGAGTACCACGCCTCCGGCGAGTAATCGAAGGGATGAAGACCGTGGCCCGACCCGCGGTGACCCCTACCATCGGCGCCCGCAGTGCGGCGGACTCTCGCATAATGACCCTGCTGGCCACAAGTGTAGCAAGCTCCCGAAGTAGTACCACAACCTCCCGAATGGAATCTACTACATCGGACACACTGAGCGGACCTCGATCGGTTAGCACCGCTACTACCGAAATCAAGTCCAGGGCCACGACACGCCCCAGAATACTCTGGGTACATCTGCAAAGCGATGTAGGAGTGCTCTGAGCTGGCTGTGGTGCAAATCTAGACGTCTGCTGAGGCCGTCCACCCCGAGAGCTACCAAAGATCCGGCCGTCTTGGCGCCTTAACCTGCTGGCGATATCATCGACGATCGGTCTCTACGCTCCTCGCATCCAAGTGCATGAGTACTCGAGACTAGCAAAAGCCCATTGACACATATGAAAATGTAGAGCCGGGATCGTATAATACAAATGTATGAGTACTCGAGACTAGCAAAATACATGTGACCACCGCATTAGATGTTTCTGCCTCATTCCTCTGGGGCAAAGCGTAGAGCCGATTAGAATTGTTGGGTTGTTGACCTTCCTGACTCTGGCGGGGTTGGTTTCCCTGATTTCCCCTGTAGGCAGCTGTGGTTGCTTCTGACCTCCCCTGAATAGATTGAGTTTGGGTCCTCTTCTTGCAATCTCTGACATAGTGGCCTTGTCACGACCCGTTCCGGGGCCCGTGACTGGTGCCTTACCGGCACCCAGTAGACATCATGTCAGTGTCAATGGAATATAAAAACAAGACATGAAATAATTGTAAATTGAGACACGACTTATCGAGAAAAGTCGTCTTTCGACATATATATATAAAGAGTGAGCGATTACATCCCAACTTTACAACATGACTACGGACCTGCAGGAATGTAAACAACTATGGCGGGGACGGGGCCCGCCATACCTGAATGTACATATATCTACAACATCGGGAGAACCGTATCACGACCCGTTAGGGCGTGGTCGTGCCTCTTAGCACCCAGTAGTCATACATCGAGTAACGGCGGAATATAAAACAAGGCAGAAAGCGATTTATAAAATAAGACATAGTTTATCGATGAAAAGCTTGCCTTTCGGCATAATATAAATAACTCAAGTTTTGCGATTCATCCCAACTGTACAATAGTACTACTGCACCTCTGAGGAAGTAAACAACTATGGCGGGACGGGGCCGCCATACACCACTGTATCAAAACTATCTACAATACAGGAGATCATACCCAAAAGTAGAGCCTCGGAGAAGATGGAGCTCGACACCAACGCAAAGATCCTAAGGATGTGGATCTAGCACTGCTTGCCACCTGCGGCATGAACGCGGCCCGAAGAGGTCGATAACAGTACCAAGTATGTGAAACTATAAAGTACTTAAAATGAAATCAAAGTATTTAAAACCTTTTCACAAATACCATCAGTTCAATTGCACATAGTGCCACATCACAAACAACAACGATAATAGGAAAAGCATAGCAGTCTATTCTAGGCGCGAATGATCGAAGCAAGGCGATCGCCCATAGTATCATTCTGCGTGCCTAGTCTGGACTTCCGCGGCCGCATAGGTCCCACAGACCCGCGTGAGATATTTCGCGCCGGGGTAGCCAACCCGGCGTCGCCTAGGCTCCGCGGCCGCATAGCCTCAAAGACCGCATAGTCTCAGCCGGACCGCGTGAGTCCGCGTCGGGCTAAACGCCGGAATGATCAATCCGGAGCATACCGCTGCTCGCATAGTCTCACAGACCGCGTAGGCCGTATAGACCCGCATCGAGGGCAAGCCGCGGTATAACACTCGAGGGTAGGTGATACAATAACGATACAATGGACTTACGGTTAGCAACGTAAGCCTGCAAGAATGACCCCTTTACGGCGTTACAAGATACTAACACGGTAGCATCATAACATGTCTACTTATCAAACAATCTTACTACACTTAAGAAATCAATACAAGGCTTTTATAAACAAAACAAATGCAATTCCTTTTTATCTTCTTAAGTTTATTATACCTAACTTCCCATAAAGCCAGTATAACTCTTACGCTTTTGTTTTAAAACCAAATATTTATCTTACATTAAAAATGATTCAGATTCTTTTGAAATGTTTTGATTCTTTGTTATTGAGCTTAAGCGTGAGGCATTCAAGTAAGTATTATTCGAGCTTAAGCGTGAGGCATTACCATAAGTATTATTCGATTAACACGTATCGTCTACCGTACTATATATTGTAAAATATCATGCTTTAGGAAGAATCACATACCTTCTCAATAAAACCACGCGAGTTGAATATGTCGCGCAGAGTCGACTATAATAGTCACGGATATCTATCAAAGACTACTCGAGGTCATTCTAAGCGGGGGTTCATAATTCTACGGAAAGTCGGGCAGCACAACCCTACGGCGAGCTATGTAAGTCTCAGTGAAACAGTCTATGTGAGTCTGATTCAATTATTCTTCTTTTAAACCGCCTACTGTGATAACAGTTCAATTCTATTCGTGATATTCTTCTAAGTATCTAATACTTATTCTAATACTACTACAGTATGTATTCTCTAATTCAAAAGAGGGTTAGGATTAGTTACCTCGGTAAGCCCAATAATATCCTAGATAAAGTCGCGCCTGAGCAAGGTTTAGCTCCTAAGTTGTACGCTCCGGTAGCTCCTTAGAAGTTCTTCACAACTTCTACTAAGGACTAAGGGATTTGGGCTAGGGTATTTTGGGCATTATAACGATACTAGAAGACAACTTTTCTACCAAGGGAGGGGGGTAGATTTCGGCTAGGCTAGGGGGGGTAGGCTCTCGGCCACTACCTGAGGAGGAAGAGGTGTTGGACGAAAAGCTTAACTGAGAGGAGAGGATTTTTATACTTTGAAGATAACATTGTGGATGAATAACTCTTCATCTCTAAGGGGGTATTTATAGCTCAAGCCTTGGCCAACCAATGGCCAAGATGAAGACAAGTGCAAGGCAAGTGTAGGGTGAGGATTAACTAAACACAAATATCCTACCAACCCTTGACTTGTGCACAAGGCACAAAAAACGTGCCTTGGCTCTCCAATTTCGTCCATGGACGATTCAAGTCCACCAATGGGAGGGTGCCAAGTGTTGCCCTCCCGTTGGTCCAAAATGTTTCGTCTCTCGGAAAAATCCGCAAAAATTAGTAATGGCATAGCCGGAATTTTCCCTACGAAAGCTGTGGAAACGTTTCGTCGGAAAACGATTCTTTAAGCGAGTTGTGTACAAAAAAAAACGTCCAAGGCTAACTTTAAAGCCAAACTTTTTGTACGTATTCCCTTACGTACATACTCTGGAAATACTGGGTATAACAAACCATACCAAAAATCGAGCCTCCGGAGAAGATGGAGCTCCTGACACCAAAGCAAAGATCCTAAGGATGCGGATCTAGCACCTGCTTGCCCTTACCTGCGGCATGAACGCAACCCCCCGAAGGAGGTCGATAACAGTACAAAGTATGTGAAAGCGTAAAAATCAAGTAAAATCAAAGTATTTAAAACCATTTGCAAATACAACCAGTTCAAGCTGCCGAGTGCCACAACATAAACAAGAGCAAAATAGAAATAATGTAATCGGTCTTATCTAGGCGCGAATGATCGAAGCAAGGCCAATCTCCCATAGTATCATTATGCGTGCCTAATCACGGACTTCCGCGATCGCATGGGTCACACATGCACCGCATGAGGTATTCCTCGCGACGGGGTAGCTAACCCCGGTACCTCGCGGACTCCGCAGATCCGCATAGTCTCATAGACGCGTAGTCACCGCGGACCGCATAGGGCATCCGCGTCGGGATAAAACACCGGAATGATCAATCACGGAACTCCGCACTCCGCATAGTCACGCACTGCATAGGCCGTATAGACCCGCATCAAGGGTGGCAAGCCCTCGGTATAACAAGTCAAGGGGGTAGGTGATATAATAACAGTACAACGGACTTACCGTTTAACAACGTAAGCACAACAAGAATAACAATATCACAAGACACTAACACACGTAGCATCCTAACATGTTACTTATCAAACCATCTTACTACACTGCGAGAAATCAATACAGATTTTCATAAACAAATAAGTAAAACCGTTCCTTTTATCTTTCTTAAGTCGTTATACCTAACTTTCCATAAAGCTAGTATAACTCTTAAGCTTCATTTAAAAATCAAGTATTACTCTTCAAAAATGATTATAATTCTTTTGAAATGCTTCGAGTTCTTATTATTTAGACCCAAATCAAGTAAAACCATGTTCGATTAACACACGTGCGTCTCTGGTACTATATATATATACTTTAAAATATCATGCTCAAGAGGATAGGAAGAATCACATACCTTCTCAGCGAAAACCACCAGCCAAGTCGAATATGTCGCGCGCAGAGTATCGACTATAACGATCAAATACGCCTATCAACGTCTAGACTATACGAGATAAAGTTCTAAGCGAGAGGTTCTATATTACGGAAAATTGGGCAGCACTTCCCTGCGTCAAGCTACCCAAGTCTCACGTAAATACAAATCTATGTAAATCTGATTTAATTCTTCTTCTATTATACCCTTCTACTGTGATTTCAGTTCAATTCTCTTCTGTAATATCCTTTTAAGTATCTTATACTCAAGTCTTAACTATTCTTATATGTAATATCTAATTACAATAGAAGGACAAGAGTATTTACCTCGATAAGCCCAAAATTATCCGAGTTAGATGTCGATCCTGAACAAGGTTTAGCTCCTAAGTTGCACGCTCCGATAGCTCCAAGAAGCCCTTAGAAGTTCTACACAAATTCTACTTAAATACTATAAGGGATTTGGGCTAGGGTATTTTGGAATAGTAACTATACTTGGAAGACAACTTTCTACCAAGGGAGGTTTCGGCCAGAGCTACTAGGCTAGAGGGAAGATGTTTGACGAGGGCCTTCACAAGGGAGGAGTGTTGGACGAAACACTACAAGAGAGGGAAGGATTTTCAAGACTTGGAGAAATGATTTGTGGATGAAGAAAACCTTGAGTTAGGGGTATTTATAGGCCAACCAATGGCCAAGATGATGGCAAGTGGAGGGCAAGTGGAGGGTGGGGATTCACCCAAGTGTCCTTATCCATCTACTACACAAAAATATCCTACCTAACCTTGACTAATGCAAGGCCATAAAACTCGTCCAACTTGCCCAAGTTGCCGTCCATATGAGGGTGACAAGTGTCACCCTCCCGTTGGTCCAAAATATTTCGTCTCTCGGAAAAATCCGCAAAAATTATAAATGACATAGCCGTAATTTTCCCTACGCAAGTTTTGTAAAACGTTTCGTCGGAAAACGATTCTTTTAGTGGGTTGTGCAAACATTTCTTCCTATGCCTAACTTTAAGGCTCAAACTTTTGTACGTACGCCCTTACGTACATACTCTGGAAATACGGGGTATAACAGGCCTGACTCTCCACAGTTATAACATGTCTTCGTTAAGAGCCGACATTCTCCATTGTGTTTCCTTTGACAAATCTTACAAACCGGTTTGTCACCTCTTGTGTTAGGGTTGGTGGCCTTGTCCTTGCTACCTTGGTAATTAGACCAACTGTGCCCCTTAGGCTTGAAATAAGATCGCCTGATTGGTTCGGTCACAAGATCCCTTACTAAACTCTGCTTCGATTTTGACTCGTTAAATGATCCCGACGTCCAAATCTCTTATGCGAATATTCTCTTTTTGCTTTAGCGAAACCTTCTACCCTCATTGTCATACCGACGATCTGAAGGTATGCCCGATAATGGGCTAATGCCACTACCGTCTCTTCCAAGTTTGGGTTTAAACCCTTAACAACTCTTTTGACCTTCTCCCTTTCTGTAGGAATAATATGTGCGTTGTATGATGACAATCGGATGAATTAGGTATTGTATTCTATCACATTGCGGTCTCCTTGTTTCAACAGTTCAAACTCACGTCTGAGCGCATCTTTTCGGGAGTTAGGCATGTACTTTTCCGAATGCGACTCAACTCCCCGCGTCGCCGGTGGTGACATCGGAAAATGATTTCTTCTAAAATTTCTCCACCACACCCGTGTGTCGTCCACTAACCATGCGATTACCAAATTGACGTCATGCGTCTCCACACATCCTCGTGTAAGCGATGGGTTTTCTACCTCGAGAAATACTATTGGGTTAGACTTGTAGTCCTTCCTCAGTATAGATATGTTCCATTCTTCTCACAAAATTTGCCTCATATTCTATCTCGTACCTCTCCTACCTTTTGGTCGGTGGTGCGATCACATCTCCGTTATTTTATCGTTGTACACTCCTTCCGCAATCATTTGAAGGAGGTAGTACGAGAACCAAGTCTTTGAAAAGACTCAAGATAGGCACGAGAAGAGTATGAAAGAAGTGAAACTTTAGGATGTTATTAGTTTACTTATTACTAAGGTGGCGCGTCATGATAAGTAACCGCTCAAACACCCTACTCGAAGAAACTTTCTAGAATCTCTAACTGGTTTAGCTTTGATACCAACTTGTCACGCTGACTTTTCCTAAGTCTTTACTTAGGCGTGATGGCACTGGACAATTATTTTCCACGAGCACCATTTAATTATCTTTATTTAGAAATTTAAACTTATATTCAAATACGAGCTATTAATAAAAATAACAATAAAGAAATTTGTTTATGACTTTATTGAAAATATAACGCGAGCCCATGCTCGTGCAAATATTGTTTCTACATGACGGTGACAAATATTATTCTAAGTTGGAAGGAGACCATTCCACGGGCATTTCGAGACATTGGGCGACATTACGAACTGGCGAGTACCAAGCCCGAAACAATGGACTTGGTATGACAAGAGGCTGCGGGACGATCGCTAGCCTTGGCGTGGAGTCTTTCCTCTATCACGATTTCCTGAAACATGTTAAATAAAGAGTCAGTCCTACCATCTGGGGCTGAGTGAGAACCTTACCCTGCAATTCAAAGTAACACCACAATATTCCAAGTGCAATCACATTATAACATAATAAGCATATTGCAAAAACATATCAGGTTACAACATTTTTAAATATGCAACAACTCCTCATAGGAAATTCTCGGTTTAACTAACACTTCATTTTATCTCGTATTGTACGTTAAGACATTCCCCTGCATTTCCATATTTTTATTACATTTATATATTTGTTAACGCGTATTCACTTTTCATATTTATATATAGGTGAACATGTATTCATCTTTCATATTTGTTGCGGCGTGCAACGCGATCCATTATATTTACGTATTTGTGAACACGTATTCACTTTACGTTTTGTTGCGGCGTGCAACCCGATCCATTATGTTTACGTATTTGTGAACGCGTATTCACTTTACGTTTTGTTGCGGCGTGCAACCCGACCCATTATATTTACGTATTTGTGAACGCGTATTCACTTTACGTTTTGTTGCGCGTGCAACCCGACCCATTATATTTACGTATTTGTGAACGCGTATTCACTTTACGTTTTGTTGCGGCGTGCAACCCGATCCATTATATTTACGTATTTGTGAACACGTATTCACTTTACGTTTTGTTGCAGCGTGCAACCCGATCCATTAGGTTTATATTTATATATTTATGTGAACACGTATTCACTTTTCATATTTTTCAGAAGATCGAATAAATAATATTCTCTTTCCCAACATCTTGTCGTTCATACTTGTAACGATTATAACTTTTTAACCATAACTCCAACTAAGGTGTTTCTCAAGCGGAAACTAAGGTAAGACGGGGATCTTTCACTGTACCAAATTTCATTTAAAACTACTTTGGGTAACTAACACAAATTTATCCTCAAAACAGCCACATAAAATTTGTTTCGGCAGAATTTTATTAAACAGAACTCAATCTTAGAATAGTCATAACTCCAAATCTGTAAACCCGTTCAAGCCCCATAAAATCTCCAAACGACGAGAACAGAGATATACACGTCTCCATGTGAACCATACTTTCATATTCTGTACCATTTGGTACAGTTTTACACTTTTATTCGCTTCCCTTACTGGATCTCGATAGATCCGAGGCAGAAACTTTAAACAGCGATAACTCTAAATCCGTAAGTCGGATAGACCCCCGTAAGGTCTCAAAATGTCCAAAACGGAGATATCTGGAACTTTCATTTAGCAACAATTTTCATATTCCCCACAGATTAGTACAGTTTTACGTTTCAACGTCCTGCCCTTCTGGATTCCGATGAATCCGAGGCAGAAACTTCAAACTACAATAAATCTCAACTCGTAAGTCCGTTTTAATAACTCTTTATCTATATCTGTCCGTAACAGAGATATTTACAACCATGTAAATTTTTATATAATTCTAATAAGTAAAACTCAATAAAAACAGTCTGTAATTATGCCTTTCCGAATTTCGGCCAAATCTAAGGCAGGAACTTTGAACTATGATAACTTTCAAACCGTATGTCCATTTTACCTCATTTTTGGTTCTATATGATCATATTATAGAGGTGTGCCACTCTTCCGAATTTCATCAAATTCTAACAATTATAACTCAGTGAGAACAGTTCGTAATTATGTCTTTCCGAATTTCGGCCAAATCTAAGGCAGGAACTTTGAACTATGATAACTTTCAAACCGTATGTCCATTTTACCTCATTTTTGGTTCTATATGATCATATTATAGAGGTGTATCACTCTTCCTAATTTCATCAAATTCTAACAATTATAACTCAGTGAGAACAGTTCGTAAAGTTCATGACGCAACTAGTTATCTAAACAATCAAAAGTTCAATATTTCTTTTCAACATCAATTCTTATTCTAACATGTATTGAACTAAAAATAAAGGATGTTACCAAGAATTTCTGAGTGAGAAAACTCACCTTGTAAGTGTGAAGATTATTGTTGTGTGGTTGCTAAAATTATTCTTACTCTCTAGTATTTTGTTTCTTGTTCTTCTTGCCCTCTTGGTATTTTTTTCCTCTTCTTTTCACTTGTTTTTTTCTGATTTTCTAACCTTTATGTTATGTACTTTGTTTGTGTGTAAATACAATGTATAAGTGGAGAGTTTTCTATAACCTATGGGAGGTGGAATGACAAGAGTTGGAGGGGAAATGAAAAGGGGGGGAGGGGAAGGAGTGGGACGTGTGCTGCATGCATCTCCCTTTTTTTTTTCTTTCTTTCTTTTGTTTTTTTTTTTTGTTTTCTTATTTTCATTTCATCTATCTATTTATCCAACTTTAACACTAACTCTATCTCATGCAATTTATTCTTTGTTTTCTTATATATATATATTTTTATTAACCCAACCACAACTATATTTTTTTTTCCCGGATTTCACATTAGTGGTCATGTCTTCTAGCAAATCATGGGCCTCATGGGCTGTCTTCTTCATGAAGGTTCCACCTGCAGTTGCATCAATGATGGTTCTTGTTGTCCCACTTAGCCCATTGTAGAAAATATGGACCAAATTCCACAGTTCAATGCTATGATGCGGACACTTTCTCTGCAGATTTTTAAATCTCTCCCAAGCCTCATAGAGTGACTCCCCATCAGCTAGTAGAAATTGTTCAGCTCTCCTCTCAGCTTGGCTACTTTGGAAGGTGGAAAGAACTTTGCCAGGAACTTCTGTGTCAAATCCTGCCATGTAAATATAGAATCTGTAGGCATGGAATTCAACCAAACCTTTGCTCTATCCCTGAGTGAGAAGGGAAAGAGCCTCAACCGGATGGTGTCATCAGTAACACCATTATATTTGAACGTTGCACACAGTTCCAAGAAATTTGCAATGTGCATATGTGGGTCTTTAGATGGTAACCCTCCAAATTAAACTGTATGCTAAAACCAAGCTCAGGATCGCAGGCTTTATTTCAAAATTGTTCGCTCCTATTTCTGGGAGCCTTATGCATCTTTGTGCTCCATTCACTCTTGGTATCACATAGTCTCCCAGACTCCTTTCTGCCTGGACCTGAACTCTTTCCTCTTCATCATTCTGCAACCCCGGGGGTATTCATTGGTTGGGTTGGTGATCACTCATCTCTTCATTCATCTAATTATTATTTTGTTGATCCCTCATGGCTATTAAGTCCAAGATTCTTTTGTTTCGCCGGTTCTGCTTGCAAGTCTTCTCGATCTCATGGTTGAAGGGAACAAGTGTATCTGCTCCTCTTCTTCTTCGCATAAAATAGATACCTGAAATAGATCAAAATCAACAAACGGATCACGGCGCACGGTTCCACAAATAAAATAAAATAAAATAAAATAAAATAAAATAAAAACCAAATTAGAAATTAAGAATAGATAGATTAATATTGAACTACGCCAATCCCCGGCAACGGCGCCAAAAACTTGTTAGCGATTTATCCACACGCTTAACGCAAGTGCACATATCGTGACAAGTAATATAGTCCGGGTAAGACCGAATATCGTCCTCAGGGATTAGTGTTAATTACCAATTTCTATCCTATGATATCTATTTGGTGATTGATATTTTGATGGTTGTTTGTATCTATGACTACTAAATAATTATAAAAGTTAACTAAATTACTTTACTTAAATTAGATATGGTGGAAATAGGGCTTCCAATCTCCTCAACTATCCGCTCGCTTTAATCTTTAATGCAATGATAAAGGTTCTTCTTCTATATTGAGATAGCATGTTAACTAAGCCGTTTTATATTTCGGTTAGGATATATAAACACTCAACCCCGATGCAGAACCCTTCTATCTTTCGATGATAAGATTTACCACAAAGGAGGATTAAGAACAATAACCTATTAAACTACACAAGTATCGGGGTACTTTCGTCCACGATTTTAACCTATGTTTATTCAACTATAGCATATCACAATCTCCCCTTTCGAATCTCGATTAGAAATCATATATGTGATGATAATTAGTGATCAATTAATTACCAAGCAATCAAAACAATTATTGAATAAATCTCAACTATATAAAGAAGAAACAAAAACCATGCATTAAATCATAAAACGAGGTTCAAGTGATTCGAATGGAAAGCCCTAATTAAAGTTTAGCTCCTATTCATAGACATGCTAAGAACTAAAAGATTATCCAACATAAACTGAAAAATAAATAAAGTAAGAAAAAGAATTACTCAAGAACAAGCCTCTAAGAACTATGTGTTGTGTAGAGTTAGGGATTGTGAAACCCTTCAAAAATCTTCCCTAAGGCCTTTTTATATCCTCCAAAAAATGTTCCCAACTTTTCCCTCTTGGTCTTGGCCCATTCCCATTCGTATTTGGCTGAAAACCTGCGTCGGCGCCACGGCCCTGAGACCGGCGCCGTTGCGCCGAAACTCCTGCAACTCGTCAGATCTTTGGGCGCTGTGGCGCTGCTTTCACTGGTAGAGTGGTGCCACGGTGCCGCCCTGTCCTTCGTCTGGGGTGCCAACTTTTCGTCTCTTTTGGCTCTGGAACCTCTGTTTCTGCTCTCTTTTTTCTTCTTTTCGCCAATGTGTCATTTTAAACTACTGTGACTCAAAAGAAAGAAAATATATACTAACATGACACGTATTTGTACAGAAATGGGCCAAAGACTAACTA
Source organism: Przewalskia tangutica (assembly GCA_029844215.1). NCBI lineage: Eukaryota > Viridiplantae > Streptophyta > Magnoliopsida > Solanales > Solanaceae > Przewalskia > Przewalskia tangutica. The sequence continues at coordinate 117,733,531 of CM056718.1, forward strand.
AAAATGACTCAAAAGGTGTATATAAAATACGCCTAACACTGTCCACTGACGATGATGCTAAGAGAACTCCATCAGTCGAACTACTAATAGAAGCTCCAACGTCACCATTGTCACGACCCAACCCCGGGGCCGCGACTGGTACCCTACCGGGGTACCCTGTCAGGTATATGTCAAAGAATAGCAGCGGAACATACATAACACATAACTTATAAAAAGGGTAAACATCACTGGCCAGCCGATAAGGCTGCCTTCCATAAAACATACTTAAACAAGGTATAGTAGTACAACTGGTTCTTATAGCCCAAAACATATATGTGACCACAGACCTCTAAAGATAACAACTATGGCGGGACAAGGCCCCGCCATACCCCTGAATGTACAAAATACCTATAGCATCAGGGAATATCCGTACAAAAAAAAAAATAAGCTTCCGGAGGAATGGAGCTTCTGACACCTGAGTAAAAGATCCTAGGAATGAGGATCTACCACCTGCTTTCCCTTACCTGCGGCATGAGCGGCCCAGGAAGGGGTCGACACAACGTACCAAGTATGTAAAACTGGAAAATATTGTAGTAATATCATAAGTCAAAAATAAGCTGGAGTCATAGATAAAAATCAATTTCCTTGCACTGTGCCTTACTAACAATGAGAGTAACAAGTATAAAACTTATAGCATAAAAATAGGAGGCTCACGATCAAAACAGGGTACCTCGCCCGTATTATCATTAAGCAATCCTACTCTTGGGACTATTTCACCCGCATGGGTCCTGTGGACCCGCATGAGGTCATCCGCCTCGTCATGGGACTATTTCACCCGCATGGGACTATTTCACCCGCATGGATCATGTGGACCCGCATGAGTACCATCGCCGTACTCGCATGGGACTATTTCACCCGCATGGATCCTGTGGTCCGGATCCGCATGAGTGCAAGCGTCGCACTCGCATCATGGGTAGCAAATCCATGGCATAGATAATAACCCGGGGTTTGCCCCGTAATAATACAAATATAACATAGCTCATCCGGCTATCATATCACAACATAAGCACTACCGGCCTATCATATCATACATAAGCACTACCGACTTATCATAACATAAGCAAGTTAAGAAATCCCCTAACTTCTTATTAACATTATTAATATATCCTCTCATTTTAGTATCCTAAGGCACTAACATGTCTTTTAATAGAAAATCCGGGAATTCAACCCAAGTACCATGTACTTAACTTTTAAGAAAAATCTTTTATACAAAGATTCCAAGATACTATTCACCATAGTATCAAGTTACGATTTCTTTTCAAGACGAGTCACATTTCCTTTTAGAAATATAATAGGCTTCTAAATCAAGTGACTTCATTTCCTTTAAAACCTTAGGCAAACAATGCCTAAAAATCAATTCACCTTTCTTAGTTTCAAATCTTTTACCCGTGCTTGTTTTAATTAGAGTAAACCTTTCTTTGTGAACCTTTCAAGAAAACTAATATAACCAACTTTCCATAAAGTCCTTATATTAGCGTTATCCCTTTGTCAAATACATTCTCCCTCAACCCAAGGGACTTATACTTTTGAAATGAAACAAGTATCATATACTTTAAAACAAGTGTAGATTATCAAATCTTGTACGTATACCGTACTACATAGATACAACTATTCATGCTCAAGAGATAGGAAAGCTCTACATACCTCTTCGGTCAATCCACTTGCTAAGTCCAACTACCGCAAGTAATATGTCAACCTATAATAACCATAGTGCGTTTATTAACCTCTAATTCCAATGTAGAAATTCCAAATTCAAGTTACCAATTCCTAAGGAAAATTGGGCAGCATTTCCTTTGTTTCTACTCACTTTGCCACCTTTTTCAAAGGCCGATTTTCAACACTCAAACGCCTCATTAAGGCCCAACATCCAAACCAACACAAAGGGGATTACACACCTAATCTTGGGTGTGTAAAATTCTGCCCCATAAGTTAAAATAATACACTTAGCAATTCTAAAGTAGTTGTAGGCTACAACATGCTCATAATATCTCTTTAGCCAAATCCTTCATACCCAACCCACATTTCTTGCATGCAATGACTCTAATAGCATTATTTACTACCACAAGTACTTTCTTCTTAACATGCAACACTAAAAACTAATAATAGAGGAAGAATCATTACCTTAGAGCTTTAGCCAAATTTATCCAACAATTTGCTAGCTTCTATTCCAAGAACACCACCACAACAACCTTCACAAGCTAGCCACAAGCTTCTTTCTTGCCTTTTTCTTTTCAGATTTTTCTTAAGGCTAGAATATCTCTTGGAGTTTTAGAGAGAAGGAGGAGCTTGAAATAATTAAGAGAGAAGGAGGAGCTTGAAATAATTAAGAGAGAAGGAGGAGCTTTTTCTAAGAGAGAGATGAAAGATGACCAAGTCTTTAAGACTTGGTCAATATAATGCATGCAAAAATCAGATGGGGGGGACACTTGTCACCCACCCATGCCCTTTTAAAAGAAAAGATCAGATTTTCCTAAGTTTTTCCGCCAGATTTCCCGCCTCGGCGCCGCGGCGCCGCAACTCCTGCGGACCCTCGGATCTTCCGGCGCCGCGGCCCTGCTTCCCGGCGCCGCGGCGCTGAAACTTCAGCGACCCCTCAGATCTTCCGGCGCCGCGGCCCTACAATCACCCGCCTTGGCGCGGCCAGCGCTGCGTGCGCAGACCCGACGCGGTCAGACCCGAACCACGGGGTATAACAACCATCATACTCAAATCTCTTTGTTCCTAATATTGTGGATTCGAGTGAAGAGAAGGAAATTCCAGATGATACGTCATTGAAGAGGTTTTGCCCCAAAAAAATAGTGCAAAAACCAGTGATTGAAGAACCCTCAGAAGACACACCAAATGTTGCCAAAAATGTCACAACATCTCCTGTGGCATCCCAACCTATGACTAAAGAGTCAAGTTCCCCAACCTCATAGAGCAAATATGCATCAGAATCAGAAAATGAGTTAAGTCCTTTCTCAGACAAGTTTCTGACCCATGAAAAATCTACACATTGGTCGTGGTACAAGAATAGAACAATAAGAACTAAAAAAGTAATGGACATTGCATCTTGTAGTTTATATGACCTAATGGATTTCTTCACCGAAAGAAATCTACTAGGCTTTGTGAATAACAAATATCCATATCCTGAAGATACTATGAGGTAGTTCTATGCAAATCTAGAGACTAAAATGGAGAAAAACAAGTAGAAGAAATTTGACAAAATTTATCTCTATAACAAGTTTTACAACTTCACACCTGCCACAATAAACCAATGTATGGGTCTGAGTGATGGATTAAAGGAGAAAGAAGAGAGGGATGTTATAAATGACAGGGATGAATGTAACACCCCATTTTAACCGGAGTCGAAACGGGAGTACTACGTATGGTTGATTCCTAAATGTATTTTAAGGAGTCGCCACCTAATTATTATAGTGAATTAGGACACTTTTTAAATAGCATAAAATGCTATAAATGATCTTCATTTAAACGTCTGCGAAAAGCTATGTGAGATTCTAGGTAAGAGTTCTTTATTATCCTAAAGGGAAGGGGTCAGGCATCCTATAGGATCCGCTAACTTGCGGTTATCCGTTCAAACCTAGGTTAATTATATATTGTCTTTTATTCTATTTATTCTAAGCATTTTTACAATTAAAATAAAATGCAATACAAAATAATAAAACTAAAATTAAATGCGACATGAGATAAAAACCCGGGACATCTTTAGCCCTTTTTAGGCCTTCTGCACAAGATGATCTCCGGATACCTGCATAGGCGCTTAGTAAAAGTGTTAGTAATAAAATAAACAATTTTTAAAGTAATTGCAATAATTAATAAATAAAGCCAAAAAATAAATCCGTCTTTGTACATGGAAGGCCTTGGAAATCAGACGGAGATTCCTTCATCGGCCATATTGCTAAAAATAATAAAATAAATAAAACTTTCAGATCCGCGCCAAAACAATAATAGTTTTAAACACGGAGGGCTCAGATATAAAAATATAAAGTGGGACAGCCTAAACAAGCGCGGTTGCGAGCATTCGCCTTGCCAACGCATGTTGGTTATCCGGTGTAAGTGGAAGAAATCATCATTTCCCAGAAAGCTTCATTTATTTTATTTTCCGTCTTTGCAATTGTGGAGGCCTCAAAAATCGACGGATAACTTTTTCATTGGCCAAACAAGTGTAGCATCTTGTTCAAATCAGTAAAATACCAACAGTGTAGTATTTGTTCTAAATCAGTGAACCAGCAAAAAATGTCCAAAATCAATAGCAATATGGCCAAAAACAGTAGCAAAAATGGCCGAAAATTAGTCCAATAAATGGCCAAAACAGTAGCAAAATGATCGAAAATCAGTCCAACAAAATTCTCCAAACAGTAGCAGGGCAATGGCCAAAACGAAATCCTAAACCTCAAGCACTAAAACAAAACAAAAAAAATCTCTCCATTCCAGAGCCTACCAGAGAACAAACATGCAGTTTTCACTATTATGAGTATTATCAATATTAACTAAGCTCTCAAGAATTAAACACATGTTAGTCACCATTACCAATATCAACTAAATACACCATTATAAAGATTTGCAAACTTGATTTCCACCAGCATCCATATGTGAGACAGTGAAGTACCATCATTTGGATTCTAAAACAAGATTAGACATGGGTATCTTATCTACCAAAAAGATGCAATCTTTAAGCATTGTAAAGCAAAAATAAGCAAAACCCACAAATAAATAGAACAATACCAACACGAAAATTAAACAGTGAGTCTACAAAAGCCAACCGGAACAGTGTTCAACGCCGCCGGTGGTCAAATCCGGCGGAACAATGTCAAAACAGAAGATAAATCCAAAACCAAAGTCGCCGGAGTTTCGAGCTCCGATTAGTGTTAACGACAAAATGAGTGGCGACGTCACTTCCACGGCAAAACGCCGGAGCGACGCCGCCAGTGATTTGAGTGCGGACAGTGGTGAGCAGTGGGTTCGATGGGATGGTGGTTTGCGACGGGAATGTTCACCGACGCTGGGGTGACGGGTTCACTGGACGACGGGAGACAAAGTGAGGGAGAGGGGCGTGTGCGGCTGTAGGTGTTGCTAGGGTAGGGGTTCGCCGGCGATGGGAGTTTAGTGGTGGTCGACGCAGGGATAGTGGGGTGACGGTGACGGGAAGGCAGGGAAGAGGAGAGTGAGAGAGAGTGGGGTGGGCTGATGTGGAGGGTGTTCGCCGGAGCTTGGAGCTCCGGCGAAAGGGGCGGCGGCGACGGGAATGGGGTGTGGGGAGTCTGGGCGACGGGAGACAAAGTGGGGGAAGGGTGCTAGGAAGGGTGCGGCTGGGGTTCGCCGGAGCTGGCGGCGGCGGGAAGGGCGGCGGCGGACAGTGGGGTGAGGGGGATAAGGCTGCTGAGGAAGCAGGGGTAGGCTTGTGCGGCTAGGGTAAAAAACAGGGCTGAAGGGTAGAAGTAGGGTAGGTTTATTTTATAGGGTGAGATTAGGTTTAGGGTTTTGGGTTTGGGTATTGAGTAGTGGGTATTGGGTTTTGGGTATTGGAGGGCAAAGATGAAGAAGTCTGGACTTCATTTTTGGGCTTGATTTGGGCTTTTTGGCGGATTGGGTGATTCAGATTGTGCCTTTATTTGGGTAGTTTGGCAAAAAATGCAAAATGGATTAATTATTTAAAAGAAAAATTATTTAAAGATACAAAATTATTAAAATGCAAATGCCGATGCAATAATAATAAAATACAATATTTTAGCAAATGTTTAATGCCTAATTACAAGAAAAATGCAGTGTCAATTAATTATTTAAAGAGATGCAAACACTATTAAAATCAAACGACGGTGTAATAATAATAGACACATAATATTAACAAAGACATCATGCTTAATTTAAAATAATAATATGTCATGTCATTTTGTGAAGAAATAAACATAGAATATTATGTAAAAAATGCAAAAATGATGATTAAAATGCGGTGTCCTAAAATGCTTAAAATTGCAAGAAATGACTAAAAGATGGGTCAAAATTGGGTGTCAACAGCTTGTCCCTCTTTGACCGAAGATGATGAAAGAGTTTTCGGACAAAGACGTTGACTTGTAGCCAATTTTGTCCCCATTGTCAGAAGTAAAACAAAGATCAAGAAAAAGAATGGGCAAAAACTGATGCAGATTCAAAATTTTGTCCCAGTGTCGAATTATGATGACACTGGGTTGCTGCGATGCTAGGGAATTAAGGAAGGCAGACGTGCATTCAAAATTGTCCCAGTGTCGAATCATGACGACACTGGGCTGCTGTGATGCTGCAAAATTAAAGACAATGCCGACGTAAATTTAAAATTTATCCCAGTGTCGAAGTACGATTGACACTGGGTTGCAGGTGATGTGATGCTGGAAAAGACATGGTGTTTGTAGATGCTGATGGCGTCATTGCATAGACGCGATGCAGATGTTCGTCGTTGCATAGACGAAGCATAAATGAAACTGTTGCATATGCTTAGATGAAGGGCGTTGTTGCATAGACGCGATGCAGATGCTCGTCGTTGCATAGACGAACACAGATGAAGCCGTTGCATGGGCTTACATGAGATGGCGTCGTTGCATAGACGCGATGCAGATGCTCGTCGTTGCATAGACGAAACATTGATGAAGCTGTTGCATAGGCTTTACATGATATGGCGTCGTTGAATAGACGCGATGCAGATGCTCGTCGTTGCATAGACGAAGCATTGATGAAGCCGTTGCATAGGCTTATATGAGATGACGTCGTTGCATAGATGCGATCGTCGATGACATTTGCACTGGACGTATTGTTCTTTGGCGTCGTTTTGGACTTGTTGTCGCGATAACGCCGTTGCACGGACGTATTCTTCTTTGGCGTCGTTGCGTAGACGCAATGCTGATGACGTCGTTGCCTGGACGTATTGCTGCTGGCGTCGTTGCGTAGACGCAATGCTGCTGGCGTCGTTGCATAGACGCAATGCTGATGACGTCGTTGCCTGGACGTATTGCTGCTGGCGTCGTTGCGTAGACGCAATGCTGATGACGTCGTTGCCTGGACGTATTGCTGCAAACGTCATTGCCTGGACGTATTGTACTGATAACGTCGTTGCCTGGACGTTTTGATGCTGATAACGTCGTTGCCTGGACGTGTTGATGCTGACGTCGTTGCCTAGACGTAATATAGATGAAGCCGTTGCATAGGCTTGCAATGAAAAGGGTGTCGTTTTATGGACGTACCTGCTTTGTGACTCGCCTGGGTTGAGATAACGTCATTGCATAGACGTTGTGCGTTTGTAACCCGCATGGGCTTTGTTGTGCTCCCGCCTTTGCTGATATGAAGATCCTGTAAAATGTGATGGCGGTTGTATTGATGTGATGCTGCAAATGCTGAGATTTCGTCCTTGCACGGACGTGTTGAATGTTGTGTGCTTGCTGAATGTTGCGAGTGCTGATGAAGTCTCTGTGCGGACTTGCTGAATGCTGCAAATGCTTGCTGAATGCTGCGATTGCTGATTGCTTTTGGAGTCCTTATTATGATCTCTTCATGGTGCATTTCCCAAAATTGTCCCAGTTTTCGTTATACGGGGCGCATGGGCAAGACTTAACACTGGCGGAAATTGCTCACATCTCTTTTCAGAATAATCAAACGCATTCCGTCGCACACGAGCCAATGAAAAGATTTCTAATGGTGTGACCGAAGCCGACTTAGGCCGCCTACGTATCCTTATGAGGGAATCAGGTCAAGACGTAGTTTGTGATGCAAAAATGACTGTACAATTTTTAAAAAAAATGAGACCGAAGCCAATGTGGCCGCCTACGTATCCCACTGGGGATAATCAGGTTCTTAACCATAGCAAACCTAAGTTTATTATTGCTTGACTTTATTTGCTTTTATTTGTTTTAAATGCCTTAAAATTGCTTACTTTAATTTTGTATGCTTAACTGTTTTAATTGCTATTTGCTTTTACTGCTTTCCTTAAACTGACATTCCGTTCATATTTCTTCCACTCTGGAAAATTCACACTATCACACACTACATGCGAGGTGCGCTGGGTGCATCAGCAAAATTCTTTCTTCAAAATCCAAATTTAGGAGAGTTGGTAATATACGTGGAGTGTCCGGTCTAACCGGTGGCCGCGTAGTCTTCTCGCTCGAGTTGTCCGCTCAGGAACCTTGCGTCTAGTAAGCCAAATCTTAGAAAGCTTAATGTAGAGCTATACCACTTTTTATTAAGTCATGCATGCATAAACCTTAGGTGGGTTAATCCTTGGTATTAACGCCACAATTAGATATCCACCAAAACTTGTCGACGGGTTTCACAACCCAACGACCCGTTAGCATACTATGTGTAGCGTGATAATGATAGACGAATCCAAGCCTGGTCATGATACACCTAAATTGGGAAAAGTGCACCGTCATTTGGTCGCCATTTCCAGCAAAACATTGCAGTTTAACGGCTTGGACCTATTTATCATAATCTCGCATATCTGGCGTTTAGGCCGACCTCTGGCATAAGAGAGGTCTCATGCATATTAGGCGCACACTTGATTTGCATGTTTTTTTGTTTACTATTGTTGTCGTTAGCAATTCTGTACATATTATTTAATGCAATAATTACCCTTTTAACCCATGTACATATCATGCTTATAATTCCGGCCACAAGCATTTGCATTTTTGCACTTTTTGTTGTCACTTTGCAATCAGGACTTCTACTGCGTAAATCGCTCTTGAACAACACGATTTGGACTTCGTGAATCATCAACCATCAGTCCGGTCGAACCAAGCAGGGGAGTCTTTGACTATATTGTCATGCCCTTACATTTTACTATTTTTGTGGTTTGTCTACTCTCACCCATTTGTCATATCTTTTTCAGAAAAACCGTCCTCGCAAATAGTCGAGGACGGCCGGAAGAAAATAAAACAAAAGGAAGAAAAAGAAAAGAAAAAACATTATCCCAAAAACGAGTTGAATTATGTTGTCGGAAAGAAGTCAGCTTATACCAGATTCAACAAAGCCTCGCTCTGGATCTTATATTTTGCATTTTTGTACATATGTGCAAGTTCAATTGATATGTCTAGTGTTAATTACATAACTCTTTATCATTCATTTTACAACATAATCATTTTGAACTACGCGTGTCTGATTCTCACCATACGGTGTGATACGTAGGCAACCCATCTAGGGTTCGACACCACCACATAAAAATGAAAAAAAAAAAGACATATTTGGTTCACCCATTCATTGCATTTATCCAATCACGGACATTCATTATTGCATTTCAATCATTCTATCACATTCATTCATTTTTTTCATTACATTCTTTTACTTTGCATTAGTCTTATAGTGAACAATCATTTGTTTTGTACAGCTTTACTTTTGCATTTCTATCATGAATAAATTCTTTTAAATCATACGTTTTATAACATATCTGAATGAACTACGCGCACCTGATTCCCTCGGCGGGATACGTAGGCAGCCCTATTCGGGTTCGGTACCATTTATTCAAAAAATACAAAAAAATATCTTGTTCATAAATACAAAAAATGTTATCCAAAAATACAAAAACATTTTTTTAGCATCATTGTTTGACTTGGTTGATACCAACACAGTTGGGAGTGTGCATAGGAAAGAACGTGTAATAATCAGTATGGGCTGACTTCGTGGTAAACCATAGATTCTTTTGGTACCTCTTATTCACCCGTAAATGACATTGCCTTACATGCTTCTAAGATAAGAACGAAACCAACCTCATCGTTTCATGTGCATTGTGTGGTGAGTTGTTAGAATCAGTTCAATTGCATTGCATTGTGATCTAGAACTTGGCCCGAATGTTTGTTGAGGCGAAATCTTGAGTAACACTCGGTGTGGGAAATGATCGTAGGCTTTCTTTGACCCGTTTGAGCCTTTTTCAGCCTACCAAATAACATTATCCGTAGTACACCTCTTTTGAGCCTAAAGCCTATTCTTTTGACAACCACATATTACACTTATACCCTTTCTGAGTGCGTACGCACTATCCTCTTTTGGCCCGACCTCCTTGAGCGCTTTGTAAATGTGCAAGTGGCTGACAAAATTCTGCGTCAAAGGTTGCAAAGACAAAAATTGTCAAAGTCCCAAAAGGAAAAAGAAAACACAAATGATGACTCACAAAAGAAGAAATCAAAAGCCCCGAAGAAAAGAATGCAAGAATAAATTTGGAAAAAAACGGGCTCCAAACGAAAGATTCAATAGAAGTCAGTACAGAAAAACTGGGACAAAAAAAAAGAGGAAAGAAAAAAGAAAGCAGGTCAGCATTAAAACACACAAATATCAAGCACGGACGTAGTCCAACGCTCGAGGAGGGATTAATCACTTTTACCCAAATGATATTCATCCCTTTCTCCAAGCCTACATTACAAGTCCATGACAAGCCCTACATGATCTTATACTGAGAGTTCTCACATTAGTGGATACTTACATGACGGCCAAGCCTATGGTATCACAATTGCATGCATTGAACATCCTTTTGAGTGTGAGCGTGCTTCTCTAAACGTCCCAAAATTCAAAATACAGGAATATATGTGAAAAATGGTACTTTCTTTCAGTGAGGGCATTTGAAACATGAGATTACGTGTAGTTCGAAACCTTGGCCGCAAGCAAGTGTGTCGATACTTAGGTGTCTGAGGTAAAATTTGAAACTATAGGAATTACCCAGAAGTCAGTCTTGGATAGACTGGAAGTGAATAACGAAATTTCCTAAGCACAATACTAATTGTTGGTATCAACTGAAGTCAGAACGTGATGCTGTCTTTCCACTTTTCAAAAAAAAAATTGTACAATCTTTTTTGCATTCCTAAATGTATTTTAAGGAGTCGCCACCTAATTATTATAGTGAATTAGGACACTTTTTAAATAGCATAAAATGCTATAAATGATCTTCATTTAAAGGTCTGCGAAAAGCTATGTGAGATTCTAGGTAAGGGTTCTTTATTATCCTAAAGGAAGAAAGTCGGGCATCCTATAGGATCCGCTAACTTGCGGTTATCCGTTCAAACCTAGGTTAATTATATATTGGCTTTTATTCTATTTATTCTAAGAATTTTTACAATTAAAATAAAATGCAATACAAAATAATAAAACTAAAATTAAATGCGACATGAGATAAAAACCCGGGACATCTTTAGCCCTTTTTAGGCTTTCTGCACAAGATGATCTCCGGATACCTGCATAGGCGCTTAGTAAAAGTGTTAGTAATAAAATAAACAATTTTTAAAGTAATTGCAATAATTAATAAATAAAGCCAAAAAATAAATCCGTCTTTGTACATGGAAGGCCTTGGAAATCAGACGGAGATTCCTTCATCAGTCATATTGCTAAAAATAATAAAATAAATAAAACTTTCAGATCCGCGCCAAAACAATAATAGTTTTAAACACGGAGGGCTCAGATATAAAAATATACAGTGGGACAGCCTAAACAAGCGCGGCTGCGAGCATTCGCCCTGCCAACGCATGTTGGTTATCCGGTGTAAGTGGAAGAAATCATCATTGCCCAGAAAGCTTCATTTATTTTATTTTCCGTCTTTGCAATTGTGGAGGCCTCAAAAATCGACGGATAACTTTTTCATTGTACCAACAGTGTAGCATCTGTTCTAAATCAGTGAACCAGCAAAAAATGTCCAAAATCAATAGCAATATGGCCAAAATCAGTCCAATAATATGGCCAAAAACAGTAGCAAAAATGGCCGAAAATTAGTCCAATAAATGGCCAAAACAGTAGCAAAATGATCGAAAATCAGTCCAACAAAATTCTCCAAACAGTAGCAGGGCAATGGCCAAAACGAAATCCTAAACCTCAAGCACTAAAACAAAACAAAAAAAATCTCTCCATTCCAGAGCCTACCAGAGAACAAACATGCAGTTTTCACTATTATGAGTATTATCAATATTAACTAAGCTCTCAAGAATTAAACACATGTTAGTCACCATTACCAATATCAACTAAATACACCATTATAAAGATTTGCAAACTTGATTTCCACCAGCATCCATATGTGAGACAGTGAAGTACCATCATTTGGATTCTAAAACAAGATTAGACATGGGTATCTTATCTACCAAAAAGATGCAATCTTTAAGCATTGTAAAGAAAAAATAAGCAAAACCCACAAATAAATAGAACAATACCAACACGAAAATTAAACAGTGAGTCTCCAAAGCCAACCGAGCGATGTTCAACGCCGCCGGTGGTCAAATCCGGCGGAACAATGTCAAAACAGAAGATAAATCCAAAACCAAAGTCGTCGGAGTTTCGAGCTCCGATTAGTGTTAACGACAAAATGAGTGGCGACGTCACTTCCACGGCAAAACGCCGGAGCGACACCGCCAGTGATTTGAGTGCGGACAGTGGTGAGCAGTGGGTTCGATGGGATGGTGGTTTGCGACGGGAATGTTCACCGACGTTGAGGTGACGGGTTCACTGGACGACGGGAGACAAAGTGAGGGAGAGGGGCGTGTGCGGCTGTAGGTGTTGCTAGGGTAGGGGTTCGCCAGCGATGGGAGTTTAGTGGTGGTCGACGCAGGGATTGTGGGGTGACGGTGACGGGAAGGCAGGGAAGAGGAGAGTGAGAGAGAGTGGGGTGGGCTGATGTGGAGGGTGTTCGCCGGAGCTTGGAGCTCCGGCGAAAGGGGCGGCGGCGACGGGAATGGGGTGTGGGGAGTCTGGGCGACGGGAGACAAAGTGGGGGAAGGGTGCTAGGAAGGGTGCGGCTGGGGTTCGCCGGAGCTGGCGGCGGCGGGAAGGGCGGCGGCGGACAGTGGGGTGAGGGGGATAAGGCTGCTGAGGAAGCAGGGGTAGGCTTGTGCGGCTAGGGTAAAAAACAGGGCTGAAGGGTAGAAGTAGGGTAGGTTTATTTTATAGGGTGAGATTAGGTTTAGGGTTTTGGGTTTGGGTATTGAGTAGTGGGTATTGGGTTTTGGGTATTGGAGGGCAAAGATGAAAGGGGTACTGGACTTCATTTTTTGGGCTTCAGTTTGGGCTTCGGTTTTTGGCGGATTGGACTGATTCAGATTGTGCCTTGGACTGGACTGGTTTGGCAAAAAATGCAAAATGGATTAATTATTTAAAAGAAAAATTATTTAAAGATACAAAATTATTAAAATGCAAATGCCGATGCAATAATAATAAAATACAATATTTTAGCAAATGTTTAATGCCTAATTACAAGAAAAATGCAGTGTCAATTAATTATTTAAAGAGATGCAAACACTATTAAAATCAAACGACGGTGTAATAATAATAGACACATAATATTAACAAAGACATCATGCTTAATTTAAAATAATAATATGTCATGTCATTTTGTGAAGAAATAAACATAGAATATTATGTAAAAAATGCAAAAATGATGATTAAAATGCGGTGTCCTAAAATACTTAAAATTGCAAGAAATGACTAAAAGATGGGTCAAAATTGGGTGTCAACAATGAAGTGATATGCTATATCACTGGAGGTGTGTTGACAAAATGGGTTTCAAGGTGTCCAGCGTCAAAGCTTACCGCATTGTTTGCTATCTTACACAAAATTGCTATATATAATTGGCTTCCTTTAATGAATGAGTCAATTGTAACCATATAGCAAGCAATTCTTCTCTTTTAGTTAGGTAAGGGTCTTCGAGTCAATCTAGGAAATACAATCTTCCAACAGATTGTAAATTTAGCTGAAAAAGACTCAAACCAAACATTACCTTTCCCCTCCCTGATATTTAAAGTGCTTACATCTCAAGGATTCAAACCACCAAAGAAAGATATGATTAGAAAAGAACTTGAGGTGTACATTGTGAATAAAACAGTACTGAAAAGTACGATAAAAATAATTGACCTCCCTTGGAAACTGGTAAGTAGTAGCAGAGAAAATGTTGACAAAAATGTTCCCAATATTTTTTACAACACTAATTCAGGACAGTCTCCGATGACAGCTGATTGAATTGTGAGACAAATTGCAAAAATCAATGAACAGATGTTTGACATAGATAATGTGAGGTTGGCTCTGATTCAAGCCAGGGATCATTTTATGTCATTGCTTTCTTCCCAAAAGGGGGGAGAGAATTCTGAGATACAGGGGGAGACAGAAGCTGCCAAGCAGGGGGAGACAGACGAGAAAGAGGAAGCTGAGACAAGCAAAGCTGCAACTGCGCGTAGCCCTGGTACTGGTGCATGGAGAAATAAGCAGTAAGGTGTGTCGACTCAAGTAGAAAGAGGCTGAAATCTACTACTTGATCAACCTCCAGAGAGACTGATGTGAGGATGTATTACTGAGCTGCTGCTGAGATGTTGTTAGATGCTGTTGGATGAAGTTTTTTTTTTATTATGTGCTAAAGCCGAATTGGAGATGCTGTTGGATGAAGTTTGTTTTAAATTGTTTAGCTTTGGAGATTTAAAGACAATGGTTGATTATATTTTGGGTTGTAAAAATAGTTTAATAGACTTAGTGTAAGGCCATGGATATTTATCTTTCTCTGATAGTTGTTTCTAATCATGTATATATATATATATATATATATATATATATATATATATATATATATATATGCATATTGTATATGTTTTACTTTTATATACCATCATAGGTTGAGGAGGAGCAGTTGTGTGAATATTGCTGCTGTTATAGATCACGCATACTCCGTTAATTAGGTTTTGTGAAGAAATGCAAAAAGGGGGAGAATGTTAATATTAGGTTCTGTGTCATGACATTTTCCCTAACATATCATTTTTCGTACTAAGTCCAAAACAGAAAATGTCGGAACAAATGTCTTGACATTCTGGCCGACATTCTGGTAACAATTTTGCCTATCTTCACGGGCAGTTTTTTTTAGGAAACTGTGATCTTTTATAAACGTGGCAAATTGACTTAGCAAGAAGTCTTCAAATAGATCAGGATCGATGAAGATCAAGTCCAAGAAGTTGCATAACTTGAGGAGCAAGACGTGAAAGAAACAGTCCACGTTGTTGGAGATTTTTCAGCCTCAAGCTACTGCTCACGTGCTTCACATTCTGCTCAACCTACACAACTGATCGAGGAGTCTTTTAAGGGAACTCTCTACTATAAATAGTGAGGTCACTTCAAGGATTCGATATCCAGAAAATTAGAAGAGAAAAAATCGAGAGAGCTCTCCAGATTTTAAGATCGAAAACTGGATCAACAAGTGTTGGTTGTATTTGTGACGACATTACAAGTGCTGCCTAGATTCTAGATTTGTTCTTTCATTGAAGCAATAATGATGTGTTGATCACTTCTATTTTAGATAGATTTTCCAGGCATAAGTCATATGCGACTTAACCTTTTTATTCTTTTTGTATCTTCTTGTAACATTGTGAAGAAGGAATATTTCAATTGTATATAAATATATACAATACCTTTGGTCATTGACCATCATGGGTTATATTAATATATAACCTATGAAAATTAAACCTTTGTGTTCTTTATTTTATTCCGCTGCATTTTAAACTCTTACAAAGGTTTTTCTTAAGTTTTATCTTAGTGTCGCCACTTGTGTCAGACGACATTTTTGCTGACATTCGACACTGTTTCAGCATACTGTTTGTGAATGTTTTGCTGTTTGATTTTAATTAATTCATACTATAATCCACGGGACCAAACATAAATGTTCTTAAAATAATATTTTTTGCTTACATACCAAACACTAAAAAACATTTTCCAAAACAATATTTTTTGCTTACATACCAAACACTAAAAAACATTTTCCATTGAAAACATTTTACACCCTGTGTCTCTTTTTCATTACAAAGTACGTTGCATGCAGCCTCAAAGAATATCTAGCAATTATTCGTACAATTCTTTTAATCCGATTAATTCTTGTGCACCTTTAGTAAAGCTAATTGTTCAATAATAGGAATTAAATAGAATATTCAGTTTGTTAGCCACCAAAATTTAGCTGGCAATGGCATATCCTATTGGAAGGTACAACTATACTATAATCATTAATATACTTGGTCATTTATAGATATGCAAAACACCAAAAATAGGTACAAAAAAAAAAATTGTTGATGGGATTATTCTTCAAGTTCTTTTACTTCTGTTATTCTCTAATTTGTAACAACTAATTTCTCCCTCCATTCCAATTTAAATATCTTTCTTTGATTTGATACAAAATTTAAGAAACAAAAAGAGACTATTTAATCTTGTGGTCTTAAATTAAAGATGTGTGATATATTTTAAATCTTCTGATCTTAAACTTGTCTTGTGATTGGAAAAATTAGTAAATATAGAAAGAAATAATTTTTTTGAAATAGATAAAAAAAAAAGTAAAACATTTAAATTGAGACGGATGGAGTATTATATAGTTATAGTGATGGATTTGACTATTAGAGTATGAAAAGAACATTCTTTTTAGTCGATTTGATAGTTATAATATCTAATTAGGATGCTCAAAGTAAAGATGATTTTATTATTAAGGGTCTGTTTGGCCAAACTTCTGAAAAATATTTATGTTTTTTAGAATTAGTTCTGCAAAAACTGTTTTTGAAAAATCTGTTAGGGTGTTTGGCCTATAGTTATAGAAGTACTTATGAGAAACAGAAACAGTTTCCTGTTTGACTCACATTTATGCAAATTTAGTAGAATATTCTTTTAAATAGATTTAAAACTATTAAAAATATTCTTTTATATCCTATGTTTTACAAAATTAGTATATCATTACAATTTAATAATTTTTTTTAAATTATTTAATTGTAACATTTAAACAAAAAATAATATTATATTGTACATAAGAAATGTAACGACAATATGATAGTCAATGACTCAAATATGTCCAAACCTACCCCCTCCCCCCCTCCCCCCGCAGTACCTCCCACCACACCCCATCCTCAAATTTCTATTTCATTTTTTTTTAACTTTTATAAAAAATGATTGAAAATATGAATTTTTCATTCTCACCCTCCCCACCCACCTACCACATTCTCAAATTTCTATTTTTTCTTTACTTTTATAAACAATTTATAAAAAATATGAATTTTCTTTTACACCCCCGCCCTACCCCAACCCCACCCCATTGTCCTACCCCAGCCTCAAATTTCTATATCATCAATTTTGTTACTTTTATAAAAAAAAATGAAATTTTTTCTTACCCCCCGCCATTCCCCTACACCCCATCCCAGTGCCCTACCCCCACACTAAACCCCCCGCCCTACCGACAACTACACCTCATACCCTACCCCATCCTCAAATTTATATTTCATTTTTTTACTTTTATAAAAATGATTGAAAATATGAAATTTTTCTTACCCCCCTCCCTCCCGTCCACCTACCACATTCTCAAATTTCTATTTTATATTTTTTTACTTTTATAAACAATTTATAACCATATCCCCACCCCACCTCATTGCCCTACCCCATCCTCAAATTTCTATTTTATATTTTTTGTTACTTTTATAAAAAAAAACATAATTTTTTCTTACCCCCACACGGTTTGAAGATGGTGATGGTGATTGGCCCGGTCGAGGTTGCCTGAGTTTGATAAGCCATTTTCGATTGAAACTTTCGCTCAGCGAGACCGACGGCTGAGCACTTGACCAGTTAGTGATGCAATTGGCAAGTGAACAACGAGTCTTGGTTGGTGATCAAGCAAATTCTTTTTTCATAGCCGATTACCTGCCAGATATTTTCGGTTACTTTTTTTCCAGCTAGTGCCAGGCGAGTCATAATATACTCCTTTTTTTCAGCCAATGCACGGGGTGAAGTTTCCACCATGAACTAAGGATCAAATTTTATTCGACTATTCAGATACTAATGCGGGACTAATTTGCAAAAAATCTTCCCTTACCCCTCCACCCCACCCCATTGCCCTACCCCCACACCTACACCCCCCCCCCCGCTCTACCGTCCACCACACGTCATACCCTACCCCATCCTCAAATTTTTATTTCATTTTTTTTTAATTTTATAAAAAATGTTTGAAAATATGAATTTTCTTACCCCATCCACCTACCACATTCTCAAATTTTTATTTTATATTTTTTTTTACTTTTATAAATAATTTATAAAAAATATGATTTTTTCTTACACCCCGCCCTACTCCCACCCCACCCCATTGCCCCATTCTCAAATTTCTATTTCATATTTTTGTTACTTTTATAAAAATATAAAAATATTTCTTACCCTCCCCATTGCCCTACCCATCCTCAAATTTCTATTTTATATTTTTTGCTTATTTTATAAAAAAATTAAAAAATATGAATTTTTTTACCCCTCCTAACCCCCACCCCCATTGTCCTACCCATCCTCAAATTTCTATTTCATATTTTTTGTTACTTTTATAAAAAAATATTAATTTTTTTCTTACCCCTCCACTCCACCCTATTGCCCTACCTCATCCTCAAATTTCTATTTCATATTTTTTGTTACTTTTATATATATGGAACAAATTTGAATAGAAAACTATACTTTTCTTGGAGAAATAAAAATTTATTAAAAACAATATGATTTTTTCTTACAACCCCCCCCCCCCCTACCTCTCACCTCACCATATTGCCCTACCCATCTTTAAATTTTTATTTCATATTTTGTTACTTTTATAAAAAAAAAAATGATTTTTTTCTTACCCCCTATCTCCACCCCACCCATTGCTCTACCCATTCTCAAATTTCTATTTCATATTTTTTATTGTTTTGAAAATTACATGATTTAGCTAAATTAATAATTAGTAATTTTAAAATGTCTTGTAGCGTATTTGTATGATTATTTTATTGAGGCTAGAGAGCACCCCAGGCCGCCACACACACACATAAAATAAGTAGGTAGATTCATCCGCAGCATTTACATGAATCACGTTAATCAGAATTAGATGGTATTTGGCCAACACATGAAAGTGTTTCTGTTTTTTAGAAATACTTCTTTGGCCAAACACAATTTTTTCAGAAGTAGAAACACTCTTTTCAGAAGCCAAAAGATGTTTCTAAATGGGAAGAGAAGCAAAAACACCAATTTGGTCATTCTCGAGAAGTGTTTCTCGAGAAGCCCTTTTTGTTCATTAAATGAATTTTTTTGGACTCTTTTACCCTTTTCTTTTCACAAAATTCCTTTTAATCTCATATAATATCTCCATATAAAATAGAAATTATATGATTATATCACAAAACAGGGGTGCAAGTCCAACCCGCCTATTTAACACCCCTAATCATGGTACATAATTGCAAGGAGCCTTAAACCAACCGCTGAATTGCAATTTTTTTTTGTTTTTTTATTAAAACAAGCCAATTTATTAAAAAAAAACTAAAGTCCATTATTACACAGAGGAATTAGCCGGATAGTTAGAGAACCACAAAAGTCATGCATAAATCAATTAAACATAAGTGAATTGCAATTGAATCAGGATAACATTTATGTAAAATAACCTCTTCTGGATTAGAATTTTTAAATACTTATTCGTGGTATTAATTATGATTTTTATTTTTATATTAACCGTATTAGAAAATTTACACTATCAGGTTATCTAAAAGATAACTATTATGTCCGTAACAAATGGAATTACTGTTGTGAAAATAAGACAAATAATCTGTTTATCAAAACAAATTAAAGTTTACTAATTATGTAAGAATTATTTATATTGTCAACGAATATAAGCTAATTTATTAAAATAATCTACACTATTTTACATTGACTAAAGGAAAAATAATATAGAGGTAGATCTATAATTTAAATATTATGGGTTCGAATTCGAAATTTTAAGAACATATTTGACTAAGTTGCTAATTTTTAACTTATTTTCATGTTAATATCCTTCTAATGAAAAGTACTTTTCGTAAAATGTTTTGACAGAATAGCAATTTGTACTCAACCAAATCATTTTAAAAGTACTTTTGTTAGTAATTTGATCAAATATTTTTAACAAGTACTTTAATAATATACATATAAATCGTCACCTATTATCAATTAACAAAGGTGGCTCAAAATATTCGTTTAGCACTTATCTATGTTGAAAATATTTATTAAACGTGAAATAAAGTTAATCCGATTAAATTATGACTAAAATAATTGGGGTCCCGCACGTCGGAAACAAGGTCTCCACACACGTGCACATAAAGTACCAAGGATCAAAATTTTCTTATGTAAGCGATATTGGTACGTATACGAATTATTTATTTGAGACGTAAGATAATAGACGGTTATTGGCCAAATGACAATGGTTTCACGTTAGTAAATGAAGGAAGAAGTATACGATGTGTAAAAGATGAAACGAGTCAGGAATTGGGTGAAGGGCCGCGACTCTAATTACGGTAAAAGTCACTGGAGCTACCCGACGCCTTCTCGAAGGGCCGCGACTCCTCGGCTCCAAGGCCGGAAGCGTCGCGGCACCCTCTCGAAGGGTCGCGGCCCTTCGACTCCAGTGTGACCGTTGGACACGAATTTAACCTGACGTTTGAGCTGACTTTAGAGCATTAAGTCTTCATTATTTGCCTCATGAATTCAGCCATTACTTGCCTGAATTGTAACCCCTAATCAATGGCCATTACAAGGCATTAAAGGCCTTTATTGGGTCATTTAGAAAGACACATTCATCTTGCTATAAATTGAGACCTTTGTCTCAATTCATAAGACACCTAATTTTCAGATTGTAGTCAATCTTCTTCCTCTCTTGCAATCACCAATATACTCAGGATCTTTCTCTCCTAAGCAAACACTTGAGTCTCATTTGCTCACTTGTTTGATTGTTGTTTTATCTTGGGAGATAAATTGTCATTACACCGTTTAAAAGAATATACGGGGCAAGATTATCTTAAGGATAGATTGAACCAACAATCGACTCAGCAAGCCTACTATTTTGTTCATTTCCAGATTATAGTATTCTTGTTGTTGTTATCCCATTTATTATTAATACACATTATTTCTCACAAGCTTAAGATAATTTTGTTGTTTCAATAACAACATGTCCATTGAAGATCAAGTCAACGCTATGAACCTCAATGCTCAAGGTATTCCCAAGGCCTTCAATTCCGCTGCTCAAGATGTTTCAAACATCTTTGCTTCTATGTTACTCTTCCTGATGGTTATGGGAATATCACACTTTCTAACCGAAGACCCTCCACTAGTTGGATAAGACGCGGACTCTCAGCCAAGTAATATTGTTACACCCCATAATTCGAGGACGAGTATATAAGAATGTACGTAAGGAAACAAGACTTAAATTTGAACGAAAGAAAAAATTGTTTTCCAAGGAAAAATCTTCCGAACCTCGGGAAGGAAAATTGTTCGTTAATGAGAATTGGGTTCTCAGAATTTTTATTTGAGACTGTTTTGGAATTTATCGGAACTATGGAATTTTATTTTCAGAGTTGGATACGTGGGGCCCACCCGAGAAATTTTACGTTTTTGTGGGGCCCACGAGGTCTCCGATTGTTTGACCAATTATAGAAATTTCGAGTAACAGAATGTTATGGACCAATGGGAGGGCGACACGTGTCACCCTCCACATGGTCATCTTGGATGAAAATATCAACTAAAGAGTAGCCAATTGGCTTGATATAATGGACCAAGTCAAAGGGCAAGTTAAGGCTTGAGATAATTGACCAATCTTAGCCATCCAATTGGTTCAATCGTAGCCCTTGAGGGTGTTATATATACACACTACTACTAGTAACAAAGATGAATTCTACACTTAGAGAAAAATTGTGAAATCTTGTGAGCACTAGTTGAAGCTCTCGGCCAAGCTAAAGAAAGGAAAGAATTTTTTTTCAATCTTTCTTCATAAATCCCAATATTCAAACCCAAGATCCCTAGAGGTATTCTAAGGATATCTCAACACAAAAATCCCGGAAAAACTACGTTTTTACCTTAGTCGCAAGATGAAAACCTAAGGTGTTCTTCAACTTTGAAGTTGGAAATTGAAGAAAAGTTGTTTATGAGCTTCCAAGGGTTGCTTGGAGTGGATTGGAACGTCGAGAAGATGAGCTAAAGTTGCTAAGGATCGACTTTAAATCTTGGATTGGATTTGAGCTTATTGAGGTATAAATCTTCGTCTTACTATTGTGATTGAAGATTCCATGTTATGATAAGTTAGAAATGATCATGTGATATATATTATGAAGATTGATAAGTGTTATGGAATTTTGGAAGCCTAAATCCGAAAAGTTCATGTTAGCCATTAAGATTGTAATTCAATTTAATTATTAATTACGATCGTCACATGTTATAGAAAGAAGGGATTATAGTTGTTATAGTCGATTGCGGCTATATAACATGTTAGAATAACAACTTGGATTGAAAAGGAATTGGAAGAGAATAGATGTGGTGTTATCCTTGTGATTGCCGAAAATGACTCAAGTTATTGGACAATTTTACTTTAATTGTGGGGCAGAATTTTACACGTCCTGTTAAGGCGTGTAATCCCCTTTGATTGGTTGATGTGTTGAGCCTTAAATGTGACATGTTGGTTATGGATTTACGGGCCTTGAAAAGGTGGAAAAGTACGTAGAAAGAAAGGAAGTGTTGCCCAAATTTCTGTAGAATAAGAGACCTAGCACTTAGTATTATTCCACGTTGATAAGCTAGGAATTGATAGACATGTTATGATTATCATAGGTTGAAGTACTACATGTAGCGTATTCTACTTGAAGGGTGGAAAAGCTAGCAAGGTTGAAGTACTTTGGAGCATTTTGCTACTTGTCGATAGTCGTCGCGAGGTATGTGAACCTCTTCCTTCTTTTGGCATGATTCTATGTATGAAATATACATGTGGTGTTATTTCATGATTCCTTCTACTCTTAGAGGTTAAGAGGTACGTATGTTGATTTACTCTATGTAAAAGGTATGTATAAGTTATTCTAAGTTCTTACCAAGTCTTATGGAGGATGTTGGTAAGAGTCGTTAGGAAGTATTTGGAGTCGAGTTGAATTTGCTAATTTACTGCACAAATGAGAATAAATATCGAACAAACCATTGCAGCGTTAATAAAAGAAAATGTATCGACAATCAATTATATTAAAATGAGTAGAATTCTCCATCTGCATAGAAACTAAGATAAGACAAAATTGTATTACATTTTCTAGATCATGACTGCTTTAATAAGATCGTTATAAACGAGTATAACCTATTCACAACTCATAAAAGTATATGTTAATTTAAAAGACTTTATGTTATGAAGTTTTAAGACTATGAACCTTGATTTTTTAAAAGGTTATGAGACTTTATTTTTCAAGTTATGGGACTTGATTCTTAAAGAAAGGAATGACTTGATTTAAAAAGTATGGTTGCCATGAATTATTTCAAAAGTTAAGCGGCTTGATTTCAAAAGAGAATGTAACTTGAGTTTTCAAAAGAAGAAGTTTATTGATTTAAAAGAGAAGGAGTTTTATGATTCTTTTTAAGTATGTATGTTGATCGGTGTATTTTATATACACCTTTTGAGTCAGTTTCAGTTAGTCTTTTGTCCCGTTTTGCACATATAAGTGTCGTATTAGGATAGTTTTCCTTTCTTTTGAGTCAAAGTGGTTAAAATGGCCAAATGGCGGAAAAGAAGCTAAAAGAGGGCAAAAGAGGAGATTCCAGAGCTAAAAACAGAGAAAGTGGCGAACGGTGAAACCCGCAGCGCGCCACGGCCTCGCAGCGAAGCGGCGCGCGCCACTATCCGAGAGGCTGCGAAGACTGGCGCGCGGCGCCTCATGACAGCAGTGCGCGCGCGCCAAACATCCGAGAAGCTACGAAGTTGCAGCAGCCGCGCTCGCATGCAGAACTGGCCGCGCGCCAAATCACCCGACGGATTGCGAAGTTCGGCGCGCGCTGCAGGGCCGCGGCGCCGACGCGGAAAAATAAGGTTTTCAGACGGATTTTGGGCCAGACCTGCAGGAAAAAGTTGATGCGGTTTTCAGCCTATAAAAGGAGAACCCTAGGCAGTTTTTAAGGGTTCCCCTTCTTGCACAACACAAGGCTTCTTGCTTGGAGATTGGAGACCATAGTTTAGTAAATTCTTTTCCTTTTCTTTACTTTATTTCAGTTTTTGTATGATGAACATGAGATTAGTTCTTGTTATGTCAATGACTAGGAACTAATTCCTCTATAGGGCTTTCCATGTTGAATCTCTAAAAACTTATGTTATGATTTAATGCATGCTTATGGTTATTATTCTTCTTGTTGAGATCTATCCAATAATTGAATTGAATGCTTGGTAGTTAATTGACAACTAATTATCACTATATGATTTCTAATCAGACTCCGAAAGGAGGGGATTGTGAATATGCTGTAAGTTGGGTAGACATTCTTGGATTGGGGATGAAAATACCTCAATTATTTATGTAGCGTTAATGAGAGGCTTAAAAACCCTAATTTTGCGCATTGTGCGTGACGGTTAACTAGGTTCTTGTTCTTAATCCTCCTATAGAGTTATCCTTATCACCGAAAGGTAGGTAAGGTGCAACACTGGGGTTGAGTGTTTATATAACCCTAACGGGAGTATAAAACGATTTAGTGAACCTTCTTTCTCCAAAAGAAGAAGACCATAAGTTAATGCATTAATAAGTAGCATAAGCGGATATTGAGGAGACGTGGAAGCCCTATTCTCATCACAACTGAAGTAAAACCATGAGTTAAAATAGCTTTTATAATTCTTAGTTATAAACAACAAATCCAAATATCAATTTACCAAATAGATACCAAAAAATAGATAGTTGGTAATTGAACCCTAATCCTTGAGGACGATATTCGGTCTTATCAAGACTATACTACTTGTCACGATAACGTGCACTTGCGTTTAAAGTGTTGTAACACCCCATTTTAAACCGGAGTCGAAAACGGGATTCTAGCGAACCCTGCTTGAATAAAAGTGTTAGAAAATAAATAAAAGTGTTAAATGTTAAAAGAATACTAAAATTTAAAAGGATTGTTAGGAGTCGCCACCTAATTAATTTGGGTGAATTAGGACACCTAAATGTTAACTAGTTTAAAGTAAACATTAACTCCATTTAATGGTCTGCTAAACTTAATGAGATTCTGGGTAAGGGCTCTTTATTATCCTAAAGGGAAGGGGTTAGGCACCCTAAATGATCCGCTAACTTGCGGTTGTCCGTTCAAACTTAGGGTTAATTATTATACTAAGATGAAATACATATCTTTGAAAAGTATTTAAGTAAAAATATAGAAAGTCTAGCTCTAATTAAAGCATGTATTATTATATGTGCAAAGATGATTTATACTTTTATTAACATATCATAGTATGCCAAATGTTTAGGGGGGTTTTAATAAGAAATAGGGCTTTTATGTGAGTGTTAATGAGAGTCTATAACAAAATGGGTTGGAAATCTAGTAATAAAATGCCAGCGGCGAACAGTTACGAGGATAAATAAAATTTAATAGTTTGGTATGACTTAAGCAATATGTAGTGAGTTTAAAGTAATTAACCTAAAGAGAATTGTTTTCTAATCTAGAGGTTCAGGGTTTAGATATTCTAATTATTCTATTAATTAATATAGCGTTAGACAAATAATTTACAATAAGTAAATGAATGGGGGCGGGGTAGAAAATAATTTAAACGACTCGAGGAATGGCGATGTCTTTCGCCTATGGCTTAGAATTTCTGAGGTGGAGATAAATGCATGTAGATGCGGGTCTTCGCGTTCGCCACGATGAGTCCCGCTATGAGACTCTTTGTTGCTCCGGTGCATTTCATGTAAAAAGAAAAGAAAATGAATTAGAACTTATTCAGACTCATAAAAATAATTACAAGAAACCAAAATGAAATAAATTCAGCAATGCACAACTCGAATTTGATTATAGCAACACCAAGATAAATCATCAGCCTCAGCTCAATAGAATTTAACATTTTGTTCAATCCAAACACTAGGCATTCTCGAAAGTGACTGATAAATCTGACTAGTAATATTTAATACATAAAATGTCATACTTTGTTACACTGAGTCCATTTCCCATATATCCTTGAACATGTAAACAGGGGGGGTTATGAAAATAAGAACCAAACTCATACCTTGACTGCATATAAACTATAGAGAAAACAAGTGCAGACTTATTATTTAGACTAAGTGAAGTGCATGTCAGAAATCGTGGTAAGAAAAGAGGTGTCAATGTTTTCTTTCAAATTTGCACACATCCAATAAGGTAAGGGGATAACCTGCATGTGTTTGGCACCTCAAATAAATACCAGGTACTACCGACATAAAAGCTAAGATCATTCTCAAACATATTCACTAAATACATTTGCTAAGTAGGCATGCTTTATATAAACTCGCTCACAGGCTATGTTAGGACAACATGTATTCATAAATAAATAACTTGCACATGAATGCACAATTTTAATAAGAGGCAAAGGCATTTGTTCACGAAGAACTTATTCAAGTCATTTCTATTTAATATTAAGCATTTGCAAGACTCTGTTACCTGGTACATGCCACTACATGACCCCGATTATACACCAGGATAGCATACAAACAGGGGTTATGGCTTAACATGACTCAAAACTAGCACAACTAAAAAATGCAAAATGCCATATTCGCATTAACTGTTCCACAACTTAACAAAGACATTGATTAACTTAGGAGGTTTCGCGCCGATATGGACGCGACTAACACTTAAACAAAAGGCAAGTAATTAGTCAATTCAAGAGACATTGGAGACAGGAGGAGAACACCTAGTCTTTTACGAGAAACATCTCAAAGGTACATAATCACCTAAGCTAGGCTAGACATACGTAATCCTCGCTCATGTTATATACTATGCATACTGATACTTAGATATGTAGGCCAGCAGGTGGTCAATTTAAACAAAATAGAAAGATTTAGGAGGGAACAGATAACCACTTAAAGAAAAACACTTCAAATTTGCAGGGTCACTTAGTCCCAAACCATGTATCATGTTTCATCCTGGCATATCAGTCACTTTAATCAAACAAGTTCCAAATCGTTATACTAACACTATATCAAACACCAGCAGACTATCTATCAAACTAATATAGATTTCGACTAACACATTCGACCTTTTCCTCGCTTGAGCAATGTCCATAATCAAATCCATAATGAAATAACATATTAAAAACTTTATTTGATTTCTCGTACTTATATCACATAGTACACAAATTCTGGACAAAGATTCGGGAAAGTCATTTAATAACTCAAAACAAGGCTGATTAATCATACGTCGACATAATTCGTTTGCAAGCGAATGCGTTTAACTCGTTCAAACATGTTCAAACTAAGTCAAACATTCGGAATAGGTGTGGACATACTAAGTGAATCTATAGCACACAAAACCTTACAGAAACGAAAATAATCGAGAAGGGATTGAGTTTACCTTCTCCGGACAGCGAACCGAGGCAGCGTATCAAGTCGTCGATCCACTCAGAAGATTTATTGCGAGGCGATTGAAAAGGCAGAGATGGTTTGCTGATTTCTTGACTGAAATTGAAAGAGAAGGTTTCGAATTTCCGTTCTTGCTTTTAGACTGCTAAATTTCGGATTGTAAGGAGGTATCCTTGAAGGTAAAAGGGGTGTTCGACCTCTGTTTATGCCTGTGCGAGAGAAAGGTTTTCAGACTGTCTTCCCCCGACTGAGCTCTGCCCCCGCATGGTAGAAAAGCTTATGTATTTATAGCCCTAAATCGTGTTCCACATATGGTAAGGCTTTCGAGTACGATTTGTGTAAAATCGATTGAGGGTTGGTTAAGGTAAGTTGATATTCTAGAGTGATTTGGAGCGAGCTGGCTGTGTGCATGGGTAAGGAAAGTCGCCGGATTCTCAGGCGAGAATCTCGGCAAAGGTAAGGCGCGGCGATGTGGGTGTGATTTCGAACTGATTTGTTAAGATTTCGTACTGATTTTTGGAAGATTTGTTATCGTTCTTGTTATGGCAAGTTGTATGGAATGGGGAAATAACCGGATTTTCCGGTCGGAAAGTCCGGCGAGAACCATGGACGAGTGCAGCGATGGAGATGGTGTTGATGGTCACGGTTTCTCTAGTCGGGCGTTTTTTGTTCTTTCTTTTTTTTTTTGTTTGGACGATGGGTTGCTGATAAAGGCTGAGGGTAATGGGCTGAGGGGAGTGGGCCGCGGGTTTTGGGTAGTTGGGCTGGACAAATTTGATGGTTTTTGGGCTGTGGATATTTAATTAGGTATTAGTTTATTTTGGGTAGAATTTAATTTAGGTAGAGTTTTAATGTTGTGTTTTAATTTTAGGTGTATTAATTAGTGATAAATTAAATTATTTAAATAAATTGTGATTAAATTATTTAGGTGCTTTATTAATCTAATTGCTATAATAAATGCGGGCGTGTTATTTAATTAGTGCTTAATTATGCATGTATTAATGTATTATTGTTGCATTTTATTATTATAAAATTGTTTTAAAATTAGTGTAATTTTATAGTTAATGATCGACGGAGGGTCAAAATCGTGTCAACATTGTCCTCTTTGTATGGAGATGATGGAAGAATCTTCGGACAAAGACGTTGACTCATAGCCAATTTTGTCTTGATCCTCAGAATTGAAAGGTTTGGGAAAAAGACAAGGCTGACGCAAAATTTAAAATTGTCCCAGTGTCGAGTTATGACGACACTGGGGTTACCATGGTCAAAATACCAAGGCGGGCTAACGCGGACTCAAAATTTGTCCCAGTGTCGAATTATGACGACACTGGGCTACCATGGTCAAAATACCAAGGAGGGATAAAGCGGACTCAATTTGTCCCGGTCGAGTTATGGCGACATCGGCCGTGATGCTAAAAGAAAATAAGAATAATCGGCTTGAACACGTGTACCGCTATGATCTTTGGGTTTTATGGTGATGTGGAACGAGTGGACTGGCCGAGGTCGCTTCGCCATTTGTTGGGAAGGTTGCCCCAACAAATTGCCCCGTCATTGAAGAGAAAATCACGTTGTGCTCCATCTTTTGCAGCCTGTAGATCAAGCTAAGATAGAAACATTAGTGCATAATCACAAAACAAAATAATGTAAGAATGTGAATTACGTGTTGTGGTTGTAGTCGATTGTATATACTATAGAATGAAATGATGTGATGATACGCCGCCTTGTATAGGCGAGATGTAGATGACGCCTATGGGCGAAATCGTCTCAGATGGACGAAAATGCAAATGTTCGCCAGATAGATTTAAATGCAAATGTTCGTTGTCAGATGGACGAGATGCAAATGACGCCTCCTAAGGCATAGATAAAATTTGTTCTATATATGTAGTTGTGTCGTAATTCATGCGTAATCAAAACTAGATGAAATAATTAAAGTGTAAATGATGTAGCCTGTGGTTTTTTGCAAGATGTATTTGATGTAGACTTGTTGCAGTTTGACTTTGTGAGCGAATCTGTTGTATTGGAGTGTTGCTATTGGCGTAGTTTTCGGACTTGGCGTCGTTGACGTCATTTTTGGACTTGTCGTTGTTTTTGGACTTGTTGTGTTGATGACGTCGTTGCCTGGACGTGTTGCTGCTGCCCCTGTAGACTAAAGCTCAATAAAGAGTTAGTGCATAACTGCTAAGACATAATAATAATAAAGCATGAAATGAGAGAAAAATGCAATTTTGAACGAGAAACTCGTGCCCCGTAGATGTGATATGTTGATGATGGCGTCGTTTCGGACGCTGGCGTCGTTTTGACTTGGCGTCGCTTTCGGACTTGTCGCCGGACGTGGCGTCGTTTTGACGTGGAGTCGTTTCGGACCGAGTCGCCGACCGACGCCGCTTTCGGATCGGCGTCGCTTTCGACTTGGCGTCGCTTTTGGACGTGGCGTCGCTTTCGGACGTGGCGTCGTTTTGGACGTGGTGTCGCTTTCGGACCGAGTCGCTTTGGACTCGACGTCGTTTTGGACGCGTGGCGTCGTTTTGGACGTGGCGTCGTTTGACCGGGCGTCGCCGGACGCGGCCGCTTTCGGACGCGAGTCATTTTCGACCGAGTCGCCGACTGGACGCGTCGTTTCGGACGCTGCCGGACGCGAGTCGCTTTCGACTCGACGTCGCTTTCGGACGCGAGTCGTTTTGACTCAACGTCGTTTTGGATGGCGCTGCCGATCGGCGTCGTTTGACGCGGCGTCGTTTTGGACGCGGCGTCGTTTTGACTTCGAGTCGTTTTGGACTCGGCGTCGCTTTCTGACCGGCGTCGTTTGACACGGGCGTCGTTTTGGTCGCGAGTCGTTTGACTGAGTCGTTCCGGACTCGACGTCGTTTTCGGACGTGGCGTCGTTTTCGGACGTGTTGTGCTTATAACGTCGTTGTCTGGACGTGTTGCTGATGCTCCTGTATAATAAATGCTCCTGCAAGCTAAGCTTGAGAAAAATTAGTGTATAACTGGTAAAACAAGATGATAAATATATGAGAAATGCAATTATGTGAATAAGGATGTCTTCCCTGTATGATATGTGGGTGTTGTGAATGCTGAGATGTTGTCCATGCTAGATGCTGCCACTGACGAATTGCCATGATGCCTTTGTTGTGCGTTTGTGTACTGCATGAGTTGCGATTTGACTCTAGGCCCGAGCTGATGCGCTAGAATTTGTTGCGGGCTTTGAACTCTGATTGTTGATGTCTGTCTGCTTCTGCTGCTTCTGAAGAATTTTGTTGTATTTTCTGCTTCTACTAGTATGAAGAACTTTGTTGTACCTTCTGCTAATATGAAGGACCTGCGCTCAAAGAAAAAATTTATGAGTTTGGGGGGGCGGTTGATTCGCGTTGACTTTGTAGTTTTGACTCTTGATGTCGGACGTCTGCCTTGTTTGGGACTCATAACCCCTGCCTGGTTTCCTACCTTGTCCCAGTTTCGAAAAGGGTGTTTGGCCTAAGGGGGTCTCAATGGAGTTGCTTGTATGTTATGTGCATTCTTGTTATTTTCAGAACGAAGGGAAAGTTTCCTAATGGTGACCGGCCGATTTAGGCCGCCACGTATCCCCACGAGGAATCAGGTCATGACGTAGTTCATTACAAGCGAATATTGGGTAAAATTCTAAAGGTGGGACCGAGGCCGATGTGGCCGCCTACGTATCCGCCAAGGGAATCAGGTCGAACGTAGTTCCAATTACAAGCAAAAGAGAAATTGGGATTTTCTAAAAGGTGGGATCGAAGCCGATATGGCCGCCTACGTATCCGCCAAGGGAATCAGGTCACACGTAGTTCCAATTTATTACATATGAAGGGCAAAATATATTAAACTAACTATTTTAGGACTCGGCGGGCCAAAGCAGGGGCATGAGTCCACTTCTTCTTGCTTTGTGTCTTAGAGGGCGGGGTCTTCAGCGGGATCATACCGGATCACATTGTATTTATGTTTCCTTTTCAGTAACGAGAAGACTTTAGAGCCCTTCCACGCAGTTTTTGTATCTTCTTCTTTTGATTTCTGCGAAGTGCGTGTTTTGATGAATGATTGATTCAGGCGCAACAAGCTCTAGCCAAGGAGCATTTCTCTTCCTTTGGAGATTGATTGATGATTCAACGACAGTCCCTTCCAAACTGTTTTGTTCAACAATCATGTTCACATAGGCATCATCAGGGTCTGGTAAGTGGTTGTTGTTTATATTGGGGGGAACTTCTTTAAGTTGGATGACTCCATCTTTGATCAATTCCTCGATTTTGTCTTTGAGGGTATAATAATTTTCGGTGTCGTGTCCCTCTGCACCGGAGTGGTATGCACAATGTTTAGTTTTATCGTGCCCTCGGGAGGTAGGCCTGGGGGTATTTTTGGGAATTGGGTGGAGTATTCCTACGGCTTTCAACTTCTCATACACTTGGGCTATGTGTTCGCCTAAAGGTGTATAGGTTTTTGTTGGTTTTCTTTCGGCATCTATGCGGGGTTTGGGTCCGTTTGGTGTGCGGGTTCGTGATTGTGGTGAGTATGCTGGTTGGGTATGGTAAACAGGATATGGGGGGCGTAGTGCTGATAATGTGGATTTTGAGTGTTTTGGTTATAGTAAGGAGGCGGTGGACTGTGATACACTGGATGTTGTTCTGGCCTATGCTCCTGAATGACCATGATAGGCGTGATGATCTCTTCTCCTCTCGTGAGGTACCTCCTGGAATCGACCGCATTGCCACTCGCTTGCTTGTAGGTCGCCAAGTTTGTAATTCTGCCTGTCTTAATGCCTTCTTCCACGAAGTCGCGACTTCCGCAAAACTTCGCCCAATTACACTGATCATCCTTTCATAATATGTCGCGTCTTTCAACGATCGCATTTAACAAAGTGGTCATTTTGCTCTCTCGCCATCGAGGTCGGACCTTCGCTGCTTCTGACCGCCACCTCAGGGCGTATTCCCTGAAAGTTTCTGTGGATTTCTTTTCAAGCTTCATAAGATAAAATCTGTCTAAGACAGTGTCAGTGTTGAATCTAAATCTATCCATGAAATCTTGTGCCATGGCATTCCAACTGTCCCATTTTCGAGGGTCTTGGCATGTGTACCAGTCCAGCGCCTCGCCGGTTAGACTCCTGATGAATAACTTCATGATGATTGCTTGATTTTTACCAACTCCAATCAATTTATCGCAATATGACCTTAGATGAGCTCGAGGATTCCCCTTTCCATCGAACATGTCAAATTTGGGCACCTTGTATCCCACAGGTAATTCAACGTCGGGGTGCATACATAAGTTTTCATATTCCAAACCTTCTTCCCCCTTGTTCATCTGAATGCTTTTGAATGCCTCCTTCAAACTACGGTTTTCTTTTGCCATATTTTCATCAGCTCGCTCGAGTCCGCGCCCATTTCCTTGTATTGATCTGTCTCGAGAGGATGTATGCATAATAAATGGTTGGCTTTCGATCGGATGTGTTAATCCTCATATTGTTTGTGTGTCATCTGTTCGTATTGGGTGGCTTGGCAATTTGGGTTGAGCGGGAGATATAAGTAGGTGGAGGTTGAGATGTGTATGTAGTGAACGGATCATTTTGGAGGTCGGCTTGCAAATTGACCAGGCGAGTGACATTTTGGTGTGGTGGTATGTTGCGCCTTTGCGGGAGTTTTGGGGAAGTGGAGGCTCGAGGGCTTGTGACACGATTGCATTCGCCCTTTGCTCCGGGAGTGGTGCATTCAAGCTAATAGACAGTTTGTGATATTTCTGAGCCTTTCTATTTCGGCTGCATGATTTCCATTCTTTGCAATAGTGTGGCGAGGTTTTGATCATTGGTGTTTCTCCTTTCCAACGCTCGCATCCTCTACGGAACGGGGCGAGTCCTAAGTTGTTTCGCTCGTGCTTCGGATTAGTCATTTATTGGATGATTAGCTTCGCTACCAACGCGAATCAACCTTTTGGGGATAAGCTAGACAAAAATAAACCTTTAACAAATGAAGCAAACCAAGTTAGTATAATATGAAAAAAGTTGCAGCCAATATATACTAATAAGCAAATTGCAAATCAAGTGCGTGTTCTAACATGTTTGGGACCTCTTTATGCCAGAGGTAGGCCTAAACGTCAAATATGCGAGGTTATGATGGATCTGTCCAGGCCGCCCAACTGTAATGCTTTCGTTGGAAATGGCGACCAAATGACGGTGCACTTTTCCCAATTTTGGCATGTCATGATTAGGTTTGGATTTGTCTATCATTGTCACGCTACACATAGTATGCTGGTTGGTCATTGGGTTGAGAAACCCGTCAACAAGTTTGGTGTCTTCCTAATTGTGGTGTCGATGCCAAGGACCGACCCACCTAAGGTAAATGCATGCATGCCCTAAAATAAAGGGTGGTATAGCTCTATCTTAAGTTTCTAAGATTTGGCTTTTTCTGGACGCAAGGTTCCCGAGCGGACAACTCGAGTGAGAAGGCTACGCGGCCACCGGTTAGACCGGACACTCCACGTATGTTACCAACTCTCCTAAATTTGGGTTTTGAAGAAATAATTTTGCTGATGCACCCAGCGCACCTCGCATGTAGTGTGTGATTGTGTGAATTTTTCAGAGTGGAAGAAATATGAGCGGAATGTCAGTTTAAGGAAAGCAGTAAAGCAGGTAGCAATTAAAATAAATAAAACAAAATATAGCACAACCAATTAAATGCAAAATAATGCCAAATAAATAACCCTAGGTCTGTTGTGGTTAAGAACCTAAAATCCCCAGTGGAGTCGCCATCTGTAACACCCCATTTTAAACCGGAGTCGAAAACGGGATTCTAGCGAACCCTGCTTGAATAAAAGTGTTAGAAAATAAATAAAAGTGTTAAATGTTAAAAGAATACTAAAATTTAAAAGGATTGCTAGGATTCGCCACCTAATTAATTTGGGTTAATTAGGACACCTAAATGTTAACTAGTTTAAAGTAAACATTAACTCCATTTAATGGTCTGCTAAACTTAATGAGATTCTGGGTAAGGGTTCTTTATTATCCTAAAGGGAAGGGGTTAGACACCCTAAAGGATCCGCTAACTTGCGGTTGTCCGTTCAAACTTAGGGTTAATTATTATACTAAGATGAAATACATATCTTTGAAAAGTATTTAAGTAAAAATATAGAAAGTCTAGCTCTAATTAAAGCATGTATTATTATATGTGCAAAGATGATTTATACTTTTATTAACATATCATAGTATGCCAAATGTTTAGGGGGGTTTTAATAAGAAATAGGGCTTTTATGTGAGTGTTAATGAGAGTCTATAACAAAATGGGTTGGAAATCTAGTAATAAAATGCCAGCGGCGAACAGTTACGAGGATAAATAAAATTTAATAGTTTGGTATGACTTAAGCAATATGTAGTGAGTTTAAAGTAATTAACCTAAAGAGAATTGTTTTCTAATCTAGAGGTTCAGGGTTTAGATATTCTAATTATTCTATTAATTAATATAGCGTTAGACAAATAATTTACAATAAGTAAATGAATGGGGGCGGGGTAGAAAATAATTTAAACGACTCGAGGAATGACGATGTCTTTCGCCTATGGCTTAGAATTTCTGAGGTGGAGATAAATGCATGTAGATGCGGGTCTTCGCGTTCGCCACGATGAGTCCCGCTATGAGACTCTTTATTGCTTTGTGCATTTCATGTAAAAAGAAAAGAAAATGAATTAGAACTTATTCAGACTCATAAAAATAATTACAAGAAACCAAAATGAAATAAATTCAGCAATGCACAACTCGAATTTGATTATAGCAACACCAAGATAAATCATCAGCCTCAGCTCAATAGAATTTAACATTTTGTTCAATCCAAACACTAGGCATTCTCGAAAGTGACTGATAAATCTGACTAGTAATATTTAATACGTAAAATGTCATACTTTGTTACACTGAGTCCATTTCCCATATATCCTTGAACATGTAAACAGGGGGGGTTATGAAAATAAGAACCAAACTCATACCTTGACTGCATATAAACTATAGAGAAAACAAGTGCAGACTTATTATTTAGACTAAGTGAAGGGTGCATGCTGTAAATCAGGGTAAGAAAAGAGGTGTCCAGTGTTTTCTTTCAAATTTGCACACATCCAATAAGGTAAGGGGATAACCCAGACAGGTTTGGCACCTCAAATAAATACCAGGTACTACCGACATAAAAGCTAAGATCATTCTCAAACATATTCACTAAATACATTTGCTAAGTAGGCATGCTTTATATGAACTCGCTCACAGGCTATGTTAGGACAACATGTATTCATAAATAAATAACTTGCACATGAATGCACAATTTTAATAAGAGGCAAAGGCATTTGTTCACGAAGAACTTATTCAAGTCATTTCTATTTAATATTAAGCATTTGCAAGACTCTGTTACCTGGTACATGCCACTACATGACCCCGATTATACACCAGGATAGCATACAAACAGGGGCTATGGCTTAACATGACTCAAAACTAGCACAACTAAAAAATGCAAAATGCCATATTCAGACAACTGTTCCACAACTTAACAGTACATTGATTAACTTAGGAGGTTTCACATGCTGATATGGACGCGACTAACACTTAAACAGAAAAGGCAAGTAATTAGTCAATTCAAGAGACATTGGAGACAGGGAGGAGAACACCTAGTCTTTTACAGAGAAACATCTCAAAGGTACATAATCACCTAAGCTAGGCTAGACATACAGAATCCTGCTCATGTTATATACTATGCATACTGATACTTAGATATGTAGGCCAGCAGGTGGTCAATTTAAACAAAATAGAAAGATTTAGGAGGGAACAGATAACCACTTAAAGAAAAACACTTCAAATTTGCAGGATCACTTAGTCCCAAATCATGTATCATGTTTCATCTTGGCATATCAGTCACTTTAATCAAACAAGCTCCAAATCGTTATACTAACACTATATCAAACACCAGCAGACTATCTATCAAACTAATATAGATTTCGACTAACACATTCGACCCTTTTCCCTGCTTCGAACAGTCCATAATCAAATCCATAATGAAATAACATATTAAAAACTTTATTTGATTTCTCGTACTTATATCACACAGTACACAAATTCTGGACAAAGATTCAGGAAAGTCATTTAATAACTCAAAACAAGGCTGATTAATCATACGTCGACATAATTCGTTTGCAAGCGAATGCGTTTAACTCGTTCAAACATGTTCAAACTAAGTCAAACATTTGGAATAGGTGTGGACATACTAAGTGAATCTATAGCACACAAAACCTTACAGAAAAGAAAATAATCGAGAAGGGATTGAGTTTACCTTCTCCGGACAGCGAACCGAGGCGTATCAAGTCGTCGATCCACTTAAGATTTATTGCGAGGCGATTGAAAAGGCAGAGATGGTTTGCTGATTTCTTGACTGAAATTGAAAGAGAAGGTTTCGAATTTTCGTTCTTGCTTTTAGACTGCTAAATTTCGGATTGTAAGGAGGTATCCTTGAAGTTAAAAGGGGTGTTCGACCTGCTTTACTGCTGTGCGAGAAAGGTTTTCGATCGTCTTCCCCGATCGAGCTCGCCCGCATGGTAGAAAAGCTTATGTATTTATAGCCCTAAATCGTGTTCCGCATATGGTAAGGCTTTCGAGTACGATTTGTGTAAAATCGATTGAGGGTTGGTTAAGGTAAGTTGATATTCTGGAGTGATTTGGAGCGAAATGCCGGTGTGCATGGGTAAGGAAAGTCGCCGGATTCTCAGGCGAGAATCTCGGCAAAGGTAAGGCGCGGCGATGTGGGTGTGATTTCGAACTGATTTGTTAAGATTTCGTACTGATTTTTGGAAGATTTGTTATCGTTCTTGTTATGGCAAGTTGTATGGAATGGGGAAATAACCGGATTTTCCGGTCGGAAAGTCCGGCGAGAACCGCGGGACGAGGTGCAGCGATGGAGATGGGTGTTGATGGCTGCTGGTTTCTCTAGGTCAGAAGGTTTTTTTGTTCTTTCTTTTTTTTTTGTTTGGACGATGGGTTGCTGATAAAGGCTGAGGGTAATGGGCTGAGGGGAGTGGGCCGCGGGTTTTGGGTAGTTGGGCTGGTAAAATTTGATGGTTTTTGGGCTGTGGATATTTAATTAGGTATTAGTTTATTTTGGGTAGAATTTAATTTAGGTAGAGTTTTAATGTTGTGTTTTAATTTTAGGTGTATTAATTAGTGATAAATTAAATTATTTAAATAAATTGTGATTAAATTATTTAGGTGCTTTATTAAGCTAATTGTTATAATAAATGCGGGCGTGTTATTTAATTAGTGCTTAATTATGCCTATATTAATGTATTATTGTTGCATTTTATTATTATAAAATTGTTTTAAAATTAGTGTAATTTTATAGTTAATGACTGGACGGGAGGGTCAAAATTGGGTGTCAACAAGTGTGTGCATCTTACCGCGCATCAAGTTTTTGGCGCCGTTGCCGCGGATTAGGCATAGTTCAATATCAAATTTGTCTATTTTTAGTTTCTAATTTGGTTTTTAATTTTAATTTTAATTTTAATTTTTTACGTTTTTTTATTATTTTTGGAAAATTCGAGGTACCGTGATTG
Source organism: Przewalskia tangutica (assembly GCA_029844215.1). NCBI lineage: Eukaryota > Viridiplantae > Streptophyta > Magnoliopsida > Solanales > Solanaceae > Przewalskia > Przewalskia tangutica. The sequence continues at coordinate 117,771,409 of CM056718.1, forward strand.
GTTGTTTGTTTTTGATCTATTTCAGGAAATCAGTTTATGCGAAGGAGAAGAGGAGCAGACACTCTTCGTTCCCTTCAATCCAGAGATTGAGAAAACCTGCAAACAGAACAGAAAGAATCAGCGGATTGCAACTTTGATAGAAATGGACGGAGGTCAAAACAATAACATGATGAGAGAAGGGTTAGGTGTAAATCAACATAACCCAGGAATGTCTCGGCAAATGCCAATAGACCTGGAGGAGAGAGTCCAAATCCAGCCAGAAAGAAGTTTGGGAGACTATGTGCTGCCAAAAGTGAATGGAGCACAGTCATGCATTAGGCTCCCTGCAATAGGAGCCAACAATTTCGAGATAAAACCGGCGATTCTGAGCATGGTACAGCACACAGTGCAATTCGGAGGACTGCCATCGGAGGATCCACATATGCACATAGCTAATTTCTTGGAGCTATGTGCAACTTTCAGATATAACGGCGTTACTGATGATGCCGTCAGATTGAGGCTCTTTCCCTTCTCACTCGGGGACGAGCAAAGTATGGTTGAACTCCTGCCGCCGATTCGATTTTTACATGGCAAGAGCTGGCACAGAAATTCCTAGCCAAGTTCTTTCCCCCGTGTAAAGCAGCAAAACTGAGAGGGGAGTTGAACAACTTCTACCAAGCAGATGGAGAGTCCTTATATGAAGCTTGGGAAAGGTTCAAAGATCTACAGAGAAAGTGCCCACACCATTGCATTGAGTTGTGGAACTTGGTCCACATCTTCTACAACGGCCGAGCAAAGACAACCAGAACCATTATAGATGCAGCAGCAGGTGGAGCATTCATGAGGAAAACAGCCCACGACGCTCATGAGCTATTAGAAGATATGACCACCAACAACCATGTCACAGAAGAGAGGTCGACAAGTGGGAGAAGAACAGTGGGAGTCCACGAAATAGATGCTATTGCTGCCTTGAATGCCCAAGTGGCCCTTTTAGCGAAACAGTTGCAGCAACATACAGTGTCAGTAAATGCGGTGCAGATGCCTAGAAGCTGTGAGATATGTGGTGGCCCACATACATTTGATAGGTGTCCTTCAGCTGATCCCAACAATATACCAATGGAGCAGGCAGAGTGTCAGGCCATAGGTAATTATCAGAGGCAACAGAACAACCCCTACTCCAACACTTATAATCCAGGGTGGAGGAACCACCCAAATTTCTCATGGAGAGGAGACCAGGGGCAGCAGAACCAGCAGAACCAATACCAAGGGCAACAGAATCAATACCAGGGGCAGCAGAACCAATACAGGGGCCAGTACCAGAACCAGCAGAACCAGAATCAGCAGCCCTTCATTCAAGCCCCACAGCCTCAACAGTTCAATGCACCGGTTCAGCAAGAAAAGCCAGACGAGCTGAAAGCAGCTGTGACAGCACTTGCCAATGCCCAGACCCAGTTCATGACAGAAGCTAGATCCTCATTCAGGAACTTGGAAACACAAGTGGGTCAGCTAGCAAAGCAGGCAAACAGCAGGCCACAGGGGACATTGCCAAGCAACACAGAGGTAAATCCAAGGGAGCAATGCCAGGCAGTGCAATTGAGAAGCGGCAAACAGTTGGAGCAGCAGTCACCTCAGCTAGTAGTTGAGAAGAAGGCAGAGTTAGAAAAAGAGAAGGTGATTGAGCCCAGCCCTGTAGTAGAGAAAACTCCAGAGAAGGAGTATACAGAGAAGATCCCTTTTCCCCAGAGACTACAGCGAAAGGCGGTTGATAAACAATTCTCCAAATTTTTGGAGACATTTAGGAAGCTGCATATCAACATACCTTTCATAGAAGCATTAGAGCAGATGCCCTCCTATTTCAAGTTTATGAAGGAGTTCTTGGGAAAAAAGAAGAAGCTGGCAGAATATGAGATAGTAGCACTAACAGAAGAGTGTAGTGCTATCTTGCAGAAGAAGTTGCCACCAAAACTAAAGGATCCTGGAAGCTTTACACTACCTTGCACGATGGGCGGTGACTTGCAACAGAGCTTTATGTGATTTAGGCAGTATAAATCTGATGCACTTGTCGATTTAAAAGATTGGAGTTAGTGAGGCCAAACCAACCACAATAAGCTTCTGGCAATCGCCGACAGATGAGTTCATCCAAGAGGCAAGATTGAGGACGTAATTGTGAAAGTAGGAAAATTCTTCTTTCCTGCAGACTTCCTCATTCTTGATATGGAAGAAGATGCGGAAATCCCTATCATATTGGGGAGGCCATTCCTAGCAACGGGGAGAGCTTTGATTGATGTTGAAAGAGGAGAGTTAACATTAAGGGTGGAGAATGAAGAAATGGTGTTTAAAGTTTTTAAACACGTCATTGAGCCACCAGCCATGAGTGGGTGCTTTGCAATCAGCACCATCAAACCCCCCTGCGAGCCAATACAAGTCAACCAAAGAAAGATGAGCCCAAGAAAGCAGACATGGTTTGCCGAAATTCCACTAAATTAGGTATGTGTTCCTGAACTCCCTCTTATTGATAAAGCTAAGAAGAAAAGAAGAAAAAGAAAACACAAAATGTGGAGGAAATGGATTAGTTGGGGGCTTGATCCACCCCACAGTTATTAAAGCTAAGGAATTTACGTCCGGCTAAAAGACGTTAAAGACAGCGCTACTTGGGAGGCAACCCAACGTTTTCAATTATGTTATTTCAATTCTTGTCTTTAGTTATTTTAATTTCTCCTAGAACAGTCTCACGGTCTTGTGTTTGTGTTATTGACAGTGCAGCAAATAAACCGGAGGACGGTGAACGAAGCCGGGATTTCGAGCGAGTAAGCGTCGCGCGCTAGAGCGGGTCGCGCGCCAAAAGAATCGAACAGCGCAGAGTTTAGCGCCGCGCGCCAGGAGTAGGCGCGCGCCAAAATTCCAGAAAATTTGCCAAGTTTAGCCGCGCTACCAGAATCAAGCCGCGCGCATAAAGTCCCGGCGAGTGCAGAAGATTAGCCGCGGCGCTAAAAGTAGGGTCATGGCGCTGGCGGAAATCCAGAAACTTAAAACGCCCAGAAACCAGATTTTTCCCCAATTCCAATTTCAAAAACCTAACTCTCCCTCTCCAAAAACCCACGAAATTCCAAAAATTTGCCCACAAATCCTCCACAAATTAAACCCAACCACAACCAAAACTCTTAAATTCCTAAAAACCCTTAGCCATCTCAACCAACAAAGCTCCATTCCATAGCCTCAAACAACCATTAGAAACAAGAACAACTTGAAGCTTCTCATAAAAAGGTAATCTTTTTCTGTTCTTGAGTCCTTTACTGAAGTCACAGGAGGTAGTAGTTTGAAGGAGTATTGTAGTTGAAGTAGTTTGGGTACTAAAAAGTTGATTGTGAAGTTTGGAGAAAAGAGTAGAAAAGGAGTGTGGGTATTGGGTAGAAGAATTGAAGTTTGGGGGTGTTGTGTTCGCTGCTAGTTGTAGATTGTGTAGGAAACATTTGTACCACTAAATTAAAAGCTCCAGAAACTGTTTTAACCATGGCCACCAGAAAAAGAAGAGGCTCCACATCCACCCCAACCCCACATTACGATAATACTAGGTTTGTGAGCTACGAAGCCTTCCAAAGATACAAAAAGCTTGATACCAGACCCGTAATACCAGAAAGGGGAATGGACTACCAGAGGGAGTCATATGGGGAAGAAGATGTTTACGAGCCCATTCGGGCGATGATTGAGTTAAGGAGGTGGAGGAGATTCAGAATCGGAGAAGATAGCACCAGTGAACACAACAATGGTGCATGAATTTTATGCCAACTTTCCGGAGAAGGTGGAAAGGGGATGCTTTGTTAGGGGAGCTTATGTGTCTGTGACAGCAGAGGATGTAAATGCACAATTGAAGACGGTTGATGTTGAAGAAAGAAGTGATTGGAATTACTTTAGAACATGGTCTAGAAGCACCGACCGCATCGACTGGAATGCCGTTGCAGACACCGTGAGCTACCATGGGGCTGTTTTTGATATTGGAAGAAATGGATCAAGAGCACTGAACAGGTGCCAATTCAACAAAGTAGCCAAAGGTTGGCTATATTTCGTCAGCGCCCGCATGATTCCATCCACGCACTTCACCAGAGTGCGGAGGATAGGATTAAACTGATAAATGGAATTATGAGGGGAATGACGATTATATGGGGAAAGAGATAGTGCAGAGCATTGAAGAAATCAGCAGGTTGGTGACAACAGGTGGATTGGGACATGGTTCACTTATTACCAGTCTCTGCCACATGAATGCGGTCCCAAAACTACCCACTGACACTCATGAGAGAAACCAACTGCCGGTGTCCTATGGGATAGTGCACTCTTTCCTGCACTCCAAGCCCCCAAAGCGACGAGAGTACAACCAACAAAGAAAGAATAACAGAGACCGCCATGGACGAAGATGAGCCTGAAATAGGGGCTCAATATGCGGCAGGACCTAGCCACCAGCCAACCACAGAAGCAGAACCTCCAGTGCCAATGATGGAGCAAGTGCTCCAGAACCAGAGAATGATGATGCAACATTTCGGCACATTGATACAAGGACACAATGAGTTGAGACAGGGACAACATGAGTTGCGACAAGGGCAACAAGAATTGAGGCAGGAGCAACACCGCACCAAATATGACGAGATGAGTTTCCTGTTCAACCAATGGTCGATGCATTATCCACCGCCACCACCACCATTTTAGCCAAAGTTTGTAAGTGTTTTATTTTTTTTATTTTCTTTGAGTCTACACACATTGGGGACAATGTGTGATTTAAGTTTGGGGGTGTTTTATTTGTGTCATGTTATGTTTTATTTTAGTCTTTTTGATTGTTTTATGTTTATTTTGAGTCACCAATTTTTTTTTTTTTTCTTTTTTTTAGTCATAATTGTTGTAGTTGCTAGAAACACCTAGTGAAGTAAGGTGGAATAATGTAACGGAATTGAAGCAACTATCTAAACACCTAAGTTAGATATGCCAAAAACTCACAGAATCTGTCTATTTGGAGTTTCTTGCTTGAGTTATGCATGCTAAATGATAAATACTTATGTGTTATGATTGCTTGCTATTTGAGGCGAAATAATTAGGATATGCATGTTAGGGAGATGACTCAGGCATTTCTTTGATAGCCAATTCTTACCATTCTTTTCTATCCCGGACTTTAAAAATATCCCTAGTCAGCCCCATTGAGCCAAAAATTGAAACTTCTTCTTTGACACCCTATATTCCCACAAATTGTACCATAAGTGAAAATATGAAATAGTGGAATACATTGTGTTAAAAAAAGAGACAAAAAGAGTGAATAAGTCTGTTGCACCCCAATACAAAAGTAATAAGAAAGAGGCAAAAGCCTAAGTTTGGGGGTGCTTGTTATTATAATACTCTTCATTCTCCCAAAACAAAAGAGGGAAAAAGATAGAATTGAAGTGAAGAAAAGAACAAAAAGAAAAGGGAAATACTGAAAAGCTAAAGAGCTTATGGTACACAAAAATGAGCCTAAATGCCTATTTTTACCAACCCCTACCTAAGCCTACATTACAACCCTTAAAGTCCTGAAGATCTCTTTTATGCATATCCAGGATTAGTGGAGAATAACAAGTATGCATGCCATAGGATTTTTGAATTTATATGCATGATTTAGTATATTGACTTCCATTAAAGCATGATGAATATGAGTTTGCGAAATATCTAGCTTAATGTGCTGAAATGTCATGCTATATGCTCCTGCATATTATTTTGCTAACCTTCATGTTTTTCTAGTTAACACTAATGCAGCAAAAGTGATCAATGGCAGTGAGTCTTTTATTTCTTTCTTTCTATCTTTGCTCGAGGGCGAGCAAAGGTTAAGTTTGGGGGTATTTGATCGGTGTATTTTATATACACCTTTTAGTCGATTCGAGTTAGTCTTTTGTCCCGTTTGCACATATAAGTGTCGTATTAGGATAGTTTTCTTTCTTTTGAGTCAAAGTGGTTAAAATGGCCAAATGGCGGAAAAGGAGCTAAAAGAGGGCAAAAGAGGAGATTCGAGCTAAAACAGAGAAAGTGGCGAACGAGGTGAAACCAGACCACTCGCGGCGCCTCCTGATCGAAGCGGTACGCGGCGCCACTATCCGAGAGGCTGCGAAGACTCGGCGCCAGCGCTCATGACAAGCAGTGCGGGACCGCGCGCCCAAACATCCGAGAAGCTACAGACGTTGCAGCGCCGCGCTCGCATAACAGAACTGGCGCGGCGCCAAATCATCCGACGGATTGCAGAAGTTCCGGCGCCGCAGCGCCTGTCTGCAGGGCCGCGGCGCCGACGCGGAAAAATAAGGTTTTCAGACGGATTTTGGGCCAGGCCTGCAGGGAAAAGTTGAGGCGGTTTTCAGCCTATAAAAGGAGAACCCTATGCAGTTTTTAAGGGTTCCCCTTCTTGCACAACACAAGGATTCTTGCTTGGAGATTGGAGACCATAGTTTAGTAAATTCTTTTCCTTTTCTTTACTTTATTTCAGTTTTTGTATGATGAACATAGGATTAGTTCTTGTATTGTCAATGGCTAGGAACTAATTCCTCTATAGGGCTTTCCATGTTGAATCTCTAGAAACTTATGTTATGATTTAATGCATGCTTATGGTTATTCTTCTTCTTGTTGATATCTATCCAATAATTGAATTGAATGCTTGGTAGTTAATTGACAACTAATTATCACTATATGATTTCTAATCAGACTCCGAAAGGAGGGGATTGTGAATATGCTGTAAGTTGGGTAGACATTCTTGAATTGGGGATGAAAATACCTCAATTATTTATGTAGCGTTAATGAGAGGCTTAAAAACCCTAATTTTGCGCATTGTGCGTGACGGTTAACTAGGTTATTGTTTTTAATCCTCCTATAGAGTTATCCTTATCACCGAAAGGTAGGTAAGGTGCAATACTAGGGTTGAGTGTTTATATAACCCTAACGGGAGTATAAAACGATTTAGTGAACCTGCTTTCTCCAAAAGAAGAAGACCATAAGTTAATGCATTAATACGTAGCATAAGCGGATAGTGAGGAGACGTGGAAGCCCTATTCTCATCACAACTGAAGTAAAACCTTATAGTTAGAATAGCTTTTATAATTCTTAGTTATAAACAACAAATCCAAATATCAATTTACCAAATAGATACCAAAAAATAGATAGTTGGTAATTGAACCCTAATCCTTGAGGACGATATTCGGTCTTATCAAGACTATACTACTTGTCACGATAACGTGCACTTGCGTTTAAAGTGTGTGCATCTTACCGCGCATCATATGTACATAGTACTTTTGGGTTTAATTTTCCCTAATGTAATAAGAAATAAAAGTGCCTTAAGTTCTCTAAAGTGAAAGGTTGTTATAATAGCTTTATGTTAAGTTGTTATAACGACTTAAGAAGAAGTGAAAAGAGGGTTTAAAATGTTATGTAAATAAACCTTATCGCGTTCCAGAATGGATCGGGCAGTATACCTTTATGGGCAGACTTATATGACTTTATCGCGTCCCGGAAATGGGTCGGACAGTATACCTTTATGGGCAGACTTATATGACTTTATCGCGTCCCGGAAATGGGTCGGGCACTATACCTTTATGGGCAGACTTATATGACTTTATCGCGTCCCGGAAATGGGTCGGGCAGTATACCTTTATGGGCAAACTTATATCACTTTATCGCGTCCCAGAAATGGGCCGGGCAGTATACCTTTATGGGCAGACTTATATGACTTTATCGCGTCCCAGAAATGGGCCGGGCAGTATACCTTTATGGGCAGACTTATATGACTTTATCGCGTCCCAGAATGGGCCGGACAGTATACCTTTATGGGCAGACTTATATGACTTTATCGCGTCCCAGAATGGGCCGGGCAGTATACCTTCGTGGGAAGACTTTTTATGAATTCGCCGTGTCCCGCAAATGGGCCGGGTTACGTTATCACGTATGGATAATCAAAGTGAACTCCAAAATGAGACGTCCCTCCATAAAGGGTCGGATTATGTTATGCAAGATACGTAAGTTATATATTTATGAACTTGATGATTTTTCCTAACTATGTACGTAAGAATTTGACTATAACTCTTATTGAAAAATGGAAAAAGATAATAGTGTGAGATTAAGTTCATGAGTTGTAATGACACGGTAGGATCTGATATTTACTTTTTATACTTGCCCCTGTCATTCTTTTGTACAGTTATGATTTGTTTACTGTACCTTATTTCCGTTCCATGCTCTGCAAATTTAGATCGACTTCTTCGAGGGCTGCATTCATGCCCGCAGGTATTAGATACACAGGTTGGTGATCCTCGCTCTAGGATCTCTGTTCAGTTTTGGGTAAAAGCTCCATTCACTCCGGAGGCTTATCTTTGGTTCGGATCCCTGATATTGTCGGTTGTAGTACATTCAGGGGTATGGCGGGGCCCTGTCCCGTCACAATTGTTATGTCAAAATTCTTAGAGGTCTGTAGTCATATCTTGTGGGTCAACTTGTAAAAGAAAAATGATGTAACTGCTTTTGGCTATATATATATATGTCCAGGGAGGTAGCCTTATCGGCTAACATGTTGTTTATTTTTAGTTGATTTATTTTATAAGTATGATGTATGTTCCGCTGATTATCTCTGATGTATACCTGTAAGGGTGCCCAGGTAGGGCACCAGTCGCGGCCCGGGGTCGGGTCGTGACAAATATGGCGAGAGGGAATGGAGGTATCCATGTATATGATGATGTGAATGCAGTCCGTAAGAAATGCAACCAATGTGGTAAAGTTGGTCACATAGCCAAAGACTGCCACAAGCTCAACCAAAGAGGCAAGGCTAAGGCAAACATCGTCAATGACACATTCCTAGACGATATGGTTGAAGAATTCGCAGCAATGGTGCTGGAAGCCAACCTTGTTGAGAATCAAACGCAATGGTGGTTGGACACTGGTGCTACCCGTCACATTTGTTCCAATAAAGATGCCTTCTCCACATATACACCAATCACAGATAAGAAGTTGTGCATGGACAACAATTTTCTTCAGAGGTGCTGGGGGTAGGAAAGGTAATCCTCAAGATGACGTCCGGAAGGGAACTGATTCTGAAAGAAGTGATACATGTCCCAGAAATTCAAAGAAACTTAATTTCTGGAAATTTATTAGTTAATACTGGTTTTAGGCTAGTGTTAGAGGCTAATAAGTTTGTAATCACTAAAAATGGAACACTTGTAGGAGGGTCTTCGCATGTGAAGGCCTCCTTAAGGTTGATGGTACACCTGTAATGCCTTCTACTTCAACTATCAATAAAATTGAGTCTTCCATTTACTTGATTGAGTCTTCTAATTTATGGCACCATAGATTAGGACATGTAAACTATCAATCTATCCAAAGATTGATAAAGTTGTAATTGTTGCCATCTATCGACGTAAACCTTCAACGTAAGTGTGAGATGTGCGTAGAGGCAAAACTTTCAAAAAATCCCTTTAAATCTGTCGAAAGGGAAACCGCTCATCTAGAACTCATACACACCGATATATGTGATTTAAAGTTCGCTCAAACACGAGGGGGGACAAGTACTTTGTGACTTTCATAGATGATAGAATAAGGTTTTGCTACCTTTACTTACTTAAGTGTAAAGATGAAGCCTTTGAAACATTCAAACGCTACAAAGCATAAGTTGAGAACCAACTAAGCGGACGGATTAAAACAATCTGTAGCGATAGAGGGGGAGAATATGTAGCACCTTTTGAAGAGCTTTGTACCCAATTAGGTATAGTCCATCAAACGACGACTCCTTACTCACCTCAATCAAAAGGTGTTGCTGAACGCAAGAACCGAACACTAAATAAAATGATGAATGTTTTACTTATCAATTCAGGCCTTCCCCAATACATGTGGGGAGAAGCTGTTCTTACCGCAAATAAAATTCTTAATAGAGTTCCCCACAAGGGTAAGGACAAGACTCCTTTCGAATTATGGAAAGGGAAGAAACCCACATATAAATACTTGAAGGTATGGGGTTGTCTGGCCAAGGTTAAAGTACCCACGCCAAAACAGGTCAAGATTGGACCTAAGATTGTGGATTACATATTCATCGGATATTCCAATAACAGTAGTGCTTATCACTTCCTAGTTCATAAGTCAGATGTACCGGACATTCATGAAGGTACAATTATGGAATCAAGAAATGCTAGTTTCTTTGAAGACTCGTTTCCTAGTAAGGAAAGAGATATAACCTCTCGCAAACGAAGTTATGAGCAACCCTCTGAGGATCCAGGAGTTGACTACTGCCCAGATCCAAACGGTTCAGATCTAGTGAATTCTGAAGAGGCTGAGTATCCGAAATCCAGTATTCTAAGTTCTTAGGATTTGGAAGATTCAGAGATGGAACCAAGACGAGGTAAAAGGCCCAGGAAGGACAAGTCATTTGGTCCAGACTTTGAAGCTTATCTGGTTCAGGACGAACCACAAATAATTGTCGAAGCGTTGTCAACTCCAGAAGTACCGCTCTGGAAAGAAGCTATAGAAAGTGAGATAGAATCTATCTTGCACAACCACACATGTGAGTTGGCCAAACTCTCTCCGGGACACAAACATTTGGGTTGTAAGTGGATCCTTAAACGAAAGTTAAAGGCAGATGTATCTATCGACAAATACAAGGCAGGGTTGGTAGTTAAGGGCTATCACCAAAAGGAGGGCCTTGACTACTTTGATACCTACTCGCCGATGTCTAGAATGACATCCATACGTATGTTCATAGATATCGACGCCTTGCGGGATCTTGAAATACATTAAATGAATGTCAAGACAACCTTCCTGGATGGTGATTTGAAAGAAGAAATACATATGGACCAACCCGAAGGATATGTGGTTCCAAGACAAGAGACAAAAGTGTATCGTCTTGTCAAATCGTTGTACGGACTGAAACAGACCCCTAAACAATGGCACGAGAAATTTGATAGTACTCTTCTATCGAAAGGGTTCGCCATTAACAAGTGTGACAAATGCGTTTACACGAAAGAAAATGCCAATTCGTTCGTCATAATATGCCTCTATGTAGCTGATTTGTTGATCACTCGAAGCAGTCCTAGGATAATCCTAGAGGCTAAGAACATGTTAAAACAATGTTTTGACATGAAAGACATGGGTGTCGCAGATGTCATCTTAGGGATCAAGATATCTAAGACATCTAACGGACTGGTCTTGTCCCAGTCTCACTACATTAAGAATGTGCTGAAGAAATTTGAGATGTTTTACAGTTCACCAGTAACGACACCATTAGATAGAAGTCAAAATATTGACAAACATCTTGGTGTACCCGTACGCCAGGAGCGATATGCGTAGGTGATTGGTAGTCTAATGTATCTCACAAACTGAACTCGACCTGATATCGCTTATGTAGTCAATAAATTGGCTAGGTTCACCTGTAATCCGAGTGATGATCACTGGAAAGCATTGAACAGGGTACTATGGTTCCTGAAGTTCATGCTAAAATCCGGGTTACACTATTCTAGATATCCAGCGGTATTAGAGGGGTACAGTGATGCAAACTGAATATCTGATAGTGAAGACATCAAGTCCACCATCGGATATATTTTTACAATTGGTGGTGGAGCTGTATCTTGGAAATCCTCTAGGCAAACCCTTATTGTCTGATCCATAATGGAGTCAGAATTTATCGCTTTAGACAAAGGGGGAGAAGAAGCTGAGTGGCTTCATAGTTTCTTGGAGGATATCCCATGTTGGGATAAACCCGTGTCTTGTGTAATGATCCACTGCGACAGTCAGTCGGCTCTAGGAAGGGCATGAAGTTCTATGTACAACAACAAGTCTCGTCATATTCGATGGAGACTTGAGTCTGTTAGGCAGCTGATCACTTCGGGTATTATTTCCATTGATTACGTTAAATCTAAGGAAAATATCACCGATCCCTTGACGAAGGGAATGACCAGAGATCAGATGTACTGCCTGTCTAGGGGAATGGGCTTAAAACCCAATCAATAAGAACTGATACGGTGGATACCCAACCTTTCTAACTGGAGATCCCAGAAAGTAGGTTCAATGGGAAAACTAAATTGTAAAGGTTCAGTTAAGCGCTTCGGAGGAAGCAAGAGCACTTCGGATAATGATCTCTTCTTAAGAAACAAAATACAAAGGTCGTTCCCATGATAGACATAAAGTGCTACCTGTAGAGGGGTAAAATGATAAGTTTCCAAACCTTTAATGATCCTCAATATGGAGGTTAGGTTGGAGAAAATTTTAATGGCTCCTGACACATGTGTAGTGGGGTATTGCAGGATACCTTATAGGAGACCACTTATTTAAGCGCGAGGACAGGCCACCTCAAATGAACGCACTTAAGAATTCAAGGGCGTCCACGACCCACGACGGACAAAACACTTAAGGAAGATAGAGTAAGGAAAAATATTGTGTTGATATCATTGTCTTGGCTTATACTAAACACTGACGGTTCAAGACATCACGTTCACTGCGTAGTAAATAAGTCTGATGATATTCTACTATGGAAGGTTCAAAGCTACGGCTAACTCTCCATATGCAACATCGTTCCGCCAGATGATTGCTAGAAAGACACCATGAACGTGCGCCAAAATCTCTTCTAAAATAGGATTGTTGAAATATTAATTAAACGTGAAATAAATTTAATCCTATTAAATTATGACTCGAACAATTAGGGCCCCGCACGTCGGAAATATGGTTTCCACACACGTGCACATGAAGTACCAAGGTTAGGAATTTCCTTAATGGAATATGTATACGAATTGTTTGGGACGTAAGATAATAGACGGTTATTGGCCAAATGACAATAGTTTCACATTAGTAAATGAAAGAAGAAGTATATGATGTGTAAAAGATGAAACGAGTCAGGAAATGGGTGAAGGGCCGCGACTCTAATTACGGTAAAAGTCACTGGAGCTACCCGACGCCTTCTCGAAGGGTCGCGGCTCCTCGGCTCCAAGGCCGGAAGCGTCGCGACACCCTCTCGAAGGGCCGCGACCCTTCGACTCCAGTGTGACCGTTGGACACGAATTTAACCTGACGTTTGAGCTGACTTTGGAGCATTAAGTCTCCATTATTTGCCTCATAAATTCAGTCATTACTTGCCTGAATTGTAACCCCTAATCAATGGCCATTACAAGGCATTGAAGACATTTATTGGGTCATTTAGAAAGACACATTCATCTTGCTATAAATTGAGACTTTTGTCTCAATTCATAAGACACCTAATTTTCAGATTGTAGTCAATCTTCTTCCTCTCTTGCAATCACTAATATACTCAAGATCTTTCTCTCCTAAGCGAACACTTGAGTCTCCTTTGCTCACTTGTTTGATTGTTGTTTTATCTTGGGATATAAATTGTCATTACACCGTTTAAAAGAATATACAGTGCAAGATTATCTTAAGAATAGATTGAACCAACAATCGACTCAGCAAGCCTACTATTTTGTTCATTTTCAGATTATAATATTCTTGTTGTTGTTGTTACATTCCCATTTTATTATTAATACACATTATTTCTCACAATCTATGTTAACAAACTAATGTTGTATTTAAAAAGGTACGAGTATCGTTTTAAAAATTACTATTGTTTAAATAAAACAATGAGCGTGTATTTCATGATTTACTTAGTTTCAAGTCTCAAATTTAACTTTTCAATGGAATATGCCTAGTAAATAAATAAATAAATAAATAAATAAATAAATAAATAAAAAAAGAAGCAAATATAATTAAAAAATATAACAAAATAATCGGATTAAAGAATATCACTAGTACACTCATAATAATAATATCAAGAAAAATAAAGAAAAATATTACCGAATATTATAATTGATTGAGAAGATAAAACAAAACAACCTTCTATTTGTTTTTTAGAATCAAATCTTACTTCATCCCACACACATAATTTTATATTTCTAAATATTCTCACTTTTAATTATTCCTCTTGTTAATAAACATGACAAGATAAAATATTATATGAGTTTTTTTGTCGTAAAAAGTAAAAGTACTTATATTCAGGAAAAAAGATAATGTTTTGATACAGCGTTTTTTGCTTGGTCAAACACTCTTCATTCTCTAAAATAAGTATTTACTAAAATAAACAAAAGTACTTTAAGGCATTCAAGAATTTAATCAGACAAACTATAAAACACATTTAATTTATAGGATTCGCTATTTATTTTTGATATTTTTTTGTTAATATATACACAAGATTCAAATCACATTTATTCAATTAGTTTAAACCAATGCGATCCACCTTTGGAAAAAGGGAAGGTTAAGGGTGTGTTCGGTACATATGAAAATAATTTTCAGGAAAATGAGTCTTGGAAAATAAGTGAATTTCTACTTATTTTCTTATGTTCGCCTGGTTAGTGGAAAATTCTCATGTTCGACGGGTTAGTAGAAAATATTTTTGAAAAAATACTCATCCAAACCCCTATCCAACCCACCACCCCACACCACCTCACACACCCACAACCAACCCCACTCACCACCCACCCCAAGCACCCACTCCACTCACCACCCTCGAACACACTCCTTCTTCACTCACCCCTATCCCACACCACCACACCCAACTCTACCCACCACCACCCAGCCCACATCCCAACTACCCGACCACCCTATGCACACCCCCTGTCACGCCTCAAATCGACGGGTCCGTGACTGGTGCCCTACCTGGGCACCCTTATACCCACACATGACATATAACCAGCGGAAGCTTTAAGAAAACTCATAAACTCATAAAATAAAAATAGGAAAGCCGACAAGGCAACCACTTTTCATAGAATTGTCCAAACTGGCTACAACCGTACACCCGTCCAACCCACACATGACTACAGACCTCTAAGAGTTTACAGTTATGACGGGACAGGGCTCCGTCGTACCCCTGAATATACACAAGTCAAAATGGAAGACCTGTACCAAAATGACTAGGCTCCGGAACAATGGAGTTATCCCAAAACGCTGAGCAAGGATCCTAAGCTTGAGGATCACCAAACTGCGTACCTATACCTGCGGGCATGAACGCAGTACAATAAGGTACCAAGTATGTAAACATGAAGTACAGTAAGTAAGATCATAACTGTACAAAAGATGACAAAGACAAGTATGCAAATCAAATTCCAGATCCAACCGTGCCATATAAAATAAGAGCCAACTGTACCTTGTATCACTGTACCATTGTACCCCTGTACCACTGTACCACGTATCCCGACCCATTCTGAAACCCGACCCCTATAACCATCATGACTGTATGCATAACGTATCTCGGCCCTTTAGTGAGTGACTCGATGAAATCATCAATATAACGTGTCTCGACCCTCTGGTGAGGGATGTGGTGAACATATAACGGTTTGCACATAACGTATCCCGGACCATTTGTGGAACTCGGTGTATTAATGTATTTTATAAAAAATGAGAAACAACTGTACCATTTCAAAATATGAAAGTCATGTCAAAATCAGGGACACTTGCCCATAGAATCGTTATGCATATCATATTCATGGGATTATTTCACCCGCATGGGACTCGAACCCGCATCATGAAGAGCTAGTCCACGAAATATTCATGGGACAGTTTCACCCGCATGAGACTCGAACCCGCATGAATCTTTTAGATCCGCATGAGTATACCTACTCGCATCATGGAGAGCTAGTCCATGGAACTATATATAATATCATGGGATGGTTTCACCCGCATGAGTCCTTAGACCCGCATGAGTACATATACTCGCATCACGGAAGAATGTCCATGGAACATATATATAAAGTTGATGGCCCTCTAGTGAGGGACGCGGTGATGTGGAAATATAACACTTGCACGAATAGCTATCATGAGCAACCATATGAAAGTTAAATCATCGTTGACTCTCATTAGAAATCATCTTTAAAATGAGCTTTCATTTTAGAAAAAAACCAAGGCAATACCATGCCTTCCATTTTAGAAAAAACCAAGGCAATACCATGCCTTCTATTTTCGGGAAAAAACCGAGACAACACCATGCCTCTCATTTTAGACAAATCAAGGCAATACCATGTCTTTTTTTTTTTAGAAAAATCAAGGCAATACCATGTCTTCCTTTTTAGAAATACCAAGGCAATATCATGTCTTCCTTTAAAATCTACCCTTTCGAAAGTCAAGACACTATACATCATGTATCATTTTTAAACCATCCTTTGAAAAATCAAGACACTTACACTTTTTAAAATCAAGTCACTTACACTTTTAAAATCAAGTCACTTACACTTATTAACTTGTTCTTCTCTTTTGGCTTGAGTCGAAAACTAAAGGAGAAAGGGAGAGATAGGAGACGCTTGGATGAAGATATTATGAGCCTAAGTCTTGCAAGACTTGTAGATATTAGTTGTATGTAGCACAAGTGGAGGGGGGACCCGTGAACCCCACTTGTCCACTTGTCTTCACAAAATATCTCCTATTTGTCCACTTGTTCCTCTTCATAAAATTTTCATCCAACACTTAGCCAAAATTATTATAATTTCGATGGAACCCCCCCCCCCCCCCCCAAATTGTAATTTTTTTGGTGGACCCCATATTATCAATGCCAACACTTCATAATACAATACTAAGTCCATAAATCCGTATTAAGGAATCTAACTCCAAGTTAATAAATTTTCGTCTTCATATTTTTCCAAAATTTTTCCTTAAGAAAATATAATTATACTTTCCTTCTAACCTTCCAATCTTATTTCCTTACTTACGTTCTCACTTATATGCCCTGGAACTACGGGGTGTAACATTCTTCCCCCCTTAGAAACATTCGTCCTTGAATGTTCATAATAGGTCTCAAGCTATAAACATTTCGGCATAGTCTCCTTTAAATATACCTCTCCACCTATACTCAGCAACACAAAGATGCCACACAGGGCCACAATATAACACATAGTCTAATTCCTCAATTATTCCATGTCCCAAGCTTACATTATCTCTCCCCTCATACGGGTAAGATAGCTTCTCATAATCTCAACATCATGTCGTCTTAACCATAACAAAACTATTTACTCCATACAAATATCATTCATACATATCACTTAGGCAAATAACACAACTTAATCTAACAACATGGTATTCCATTAAGTCAATTGAACATGATCTTTTAAGAGTTCATCACCCTCTCAGACAGCTCATCACCTCCTAATTATTCCAAATTAGCACATATATAACCTTGATGTGGATTCATTAAATTGTTTCATACCTTCCAAGAAATTATCAACGCTTAAACAACTCATGGTAACCCCAGATCCATTCAAACACACATACATGGCCCAAATAAACATGCTCGTATAGATGTACATCATCCTCACACCAACTATACAATAATTTTACCAACCTGTATACAAAGCCCATATATTCCCTTCTGGGCCGCTGTCGCTTTCTTTGGAGGCATAGCTACAACCATAATAACTGTTAGGGATGGACCATCCTAACAACACAGCTCTATCGCACGATCTTAGAGTAAGGAAAAATAGAAACCAATCCTAAATGTATTGTAGCCTCATGTTTATAGGTGTGGTGCACAACACACCGATAACCAAGACTCTACTGCACACGGTCTGTAGACATTCTGAGGACTAACTGTTCTGATACCACTCTGTCACGCCCCGAATCGATAGACCCGTGACTGGTGCCCTACCTGAGCACCCTTATACCCACACATGACATATAACTAGCGGAAGCTTTAAGAAAACTCATAATCTCATAAAATAAAAACAGGGAAGCCTACAAGGCCGCCACTTTTCATAGAATTATCCAAACGGACTACAACTGTAAACCCGTCCAACCCACGCATGACTACAGACCTCTAAGAGTTTACAGTAACTATGACGGGATAAGGCCCCGTCGTACCCCTGAATATACACAAGTTAAAATGGAAAACATGTACCAAAATGACTAGGCTCCGGAACAATGGAGCTATCCCAAAACGCTGAGCAAGGATCCTAAGCTTGAGGATCACCAAACTGTGTACCTATACCTGCGGGCATGAACGCAGCCCCCCGAAGGGGGTCAGTACAACAAGGTACCAAGTATGTAAACATGAAGTACAGTAAATAAGATCATAACTGTACAAAAGATGACAGGGACAAGTATGAAAATCAAATACCAGATCCAACCGTGCCATATAAAATAAGAGCCAATTGTACCTTGTATCACTGTACCTTATACCCCTGTATCATTGTACCACTGTACCACCTAACGTATCCCGTCCCATTCTGGAACCCGGACCCTATAACCATCATAACTGTATGCATAACGTATATTGACCCTTTAGTGAGGGACTCGATGAAATCATCAATATAACGTGTCCCGGCCCTCTGGCGAGGGACGTGGTGAACATATAATGGTTTGCACATAACGTATCCCGACCCATTTGTGGGACTCAGTGTATCACTGTATTTTATAAAAATGAGAACCAACTGTACCATTTAAAAATATGAAAGTCATGTCAAAATCAGGGACACCTGCCCATAGAATCATTATGCATATCCTATTCATGGGACTATTTCACCCGCATGGGACTTGAACCCGCATGAATTTTTTAGACCCGCAATGAGTATCTATACTCGATACCCGCATCATGAAGAGCTAGTCCACAAAATATTCATGGGACTGTTTCACCCGCATGAGACTCGAACCCGCATGGATCTTTTAGATCCGCATGAGTATACCTACTCGCATTATGGAGAGCTAGTCCATGAAACTATATATAATATCATGGGACTGTTTCACCCGCATGAGTCTTTAGACCCGCATGAGTACATATACTCGTATCACGGAAGCATGTCCATGGAACATATATATAAAGTTGTCGGCCCTCTAGTGAGGGACGCGGTGATGTGGAGATATAACACTTGCACGAATAGCTATCATGAGTAAACATATGCAAGTTAAATCATCTTTAAAATGAGCTTTCATTTTAGAAAAAAACCAAGGCAATACCATGCCTTCCATTTTAGAAAAAACAAGGCAATACATGCCTTCTATTTTCGAAAACAAAACCGAGACAACACCATGCCTCTCATTTTAGACAAACCAAGGCAATACCATGCCTTCCTTTTTGGAAAAACCAAGGCAATACCATGTCTTCCTTTTTAGAAATACCAAGGCAATATCATGCCTTCCTTTAAAATCTACCCTTTCGAAAGTCAAGACACTATACATCATGTATCATTTTTAAACCATCCTTTGAAAAATCAAGACACTTACACTTTTTAAAATCAAGCCACTTACATTTTTAAAATCAAGTCACTTACACTTATAAACTCAAGTCACTTATACTTATAAAATCAAGTCATGTATCATAAAGGACTTAATGGAATTACGTACGTGCGCCGTACACCCATTTCATATAAATCATACCAAAGAAGAAATGATAGTTCACATACCGCTTGTCGTCTGTACCAACTCGATAATCTAAATTCGTCTCGCTCCCTTGGCTAACATTATGGAAACATTTGCATGGTGATAACCGATCCGAATTGCCAAATTAATTCATTTTATGAGCCGTTAGTAGGTTATATTTTTATAATGATCTTATCTAATCAGCTGTGATGTAGAAAATGTAAAACGAACTGGTTATATCTTAGCTTCTATGCAGATGGAAGTCTAATCATTTCAATATAATTGATTGTCGATAACTTTTTCATTTAACGCTGCAATGAATTGTTTTAATACACTGCAATTGCTTGTTTTAATACGTTTACAAAAATCAGTCTCAACGCTGAATACTTATTAGTGATGTAACTTAGCAAGGTCAACTCGACTTCAATGCTTACTAAAAACTTTTACCAATATCTCACATAAGACTTGGTAAGGACTTAGGAATAATTTAGACATGCCTTTAGCATAGAATCAATAACATGAATACCCTTAACTTCTAAGAGTATAATGAATCATGAAACAATACCACAGGTATATTTCGTACGTAGAACATGCCAAAGGAAGGAAGAGGTTCACATACCTTATTGACGACTAACCAACACGACAAGTAGAATATGTCCCAAATAGGTACTTCAACCTATAATGACAACAACACGTCTATCAACTTCATGAATACTAGTATACGTAAATACCACATAATGATTCCCCTTTCACATAAATATTCGAGCAACACTTCCCCTATTTATACGTACGTTTCCACCTTACAAATAAGGTCAATACCATCAATAACCAAGTACTAATCAAGGGCACAACCAAAACAACAACCAAGGTGATTCACACACCTACTTCTTATGTAATTTCGGTCTCTTAATCACGTAAAATAGTCCACAATCCAACAACAACAAGGGTAAAATGTGAGGTCTTTCAACACATTTCCACCCCTTTATCCTCTTAGGACCTTCATTAGCAATTACTACATTTAAACATGCATATTGGTGGCTGAATTTCCAGCATTCTAACGCCACAAAACAGTCCCTAAAACAGCACAACAATGTCTCACAGTTTCATGCAGTTTTTCGGCCAACTACTACAACCAAAGCCATTTCCATAACTTCTTATAATCCAATTTACATTCCAACACTTATATATAAACCATAACAACTTGTAATAACAAGATTTCTTTCAATCTAACATGCACTTAGTGACGATAATAACAACACCAACCAAGGAATCTAATATATACAAAAATGTCCATTAAATCGGCTAACATGCCAAATGTCACATGTCTTATTCTCTATTTTTCTTAACACAATTTCATCTCTTAACTATAACAACATGTACTCTCCAATTACTTTAAGAGGAAGAAGAATTCTTACCTTATTTTCTTAGCCATAACAGTCCACTAGTCTCGGCACCACCACTTCCTTTTGCACCACTTCTTCAAGTTCCAATCACACACATGTATCATCTACAAGCTTGTATCCATCTTACCTTCATGTCTTTATTTCAAAAAGTTCATCTCCAAGCCAAGGGTTTCAAGACAATTTCGGCCAACACCATGACCACTTGTTATGGAGAGTTAACTTGGCTTAGAACTTGGTTAAGGTGCTTAATCTTTGGAAAAAAATAAGTTATCTTGTTCTTCTCTTTTGGCTTGGTTCGAAAACTAAAGGAGAAAGGGAGAGATAGGAAAGGTTTGGATGAAGATATTTTGAGCCTAAGTCTTGCAAGACTTGTAGATATTAGTTGTATGTAGCACAAGTGGAGGGGGACCCATGAACCCCACTTGTCCACTTGTCTTCACAAAATATCCCCCACTTGTCCACTTGTTCCTCTTCACAAAATTTTCATCCAACACTTAGCCAAAAATATTATAATTTCGATGGAACCCCACCAAAATTGTGAAATTTTTTGTGGACCCCATATTATCAATGTCAAGACTTCATAATACAATACTAAGTCTATAAATCCACATTAAGGAATCTAACTCCAAGTTAATAAATTTTTGTCTTCACATTTTTCCAAAATTTTTCCTTAAGAAAATGTAATTATACTTTCCTTCCAACCTTCCAATCTTATTTCCTTACTTACGTTCTCACTTATATATCCTGGAACTACGGGGTGTAACACCCCCACCCCCTGTGAATCCCCTCCCACTCTCACTCCAAAAAAAGCTTCTTTTTTTTTAATTTTCCACACCACCCCCGTTGTGAACCCCCTCCCCCTCCATTATCTTTGGAAAAATGGAAGGTTAAGGGTGTGTTCGATACATATGAAAATATTTTTCAGGAAAATGAGTCTTGGAAAATAAGTGAATTTCTACTTATTTTCTTATGTTCGCCTGGTTAGTGGAAAATTCTCATGTTCGACGGGTTAGTAGAAAATATTTTTGTCAAAATACTCATCCAAACCCCTATCCAACCCACCACCCCACACCACCTCACACACCCACAACCAACCCCACTCACCACCCACCCCAAGCACCCACTCCACTCACCACCCTCGAACACACTCCTTCTTCACTCACCCCTATCCCACACCACCACACCCAACTCTACCCACCACCACCCAGCCCACATCCCAACTACCCGACCACCATATACACACCACCCCCACCCACTGCGAATCCCCTCCCCCTCTCACTCCAAAAAAAAGTTTTTTTAAATTTTCCACATCATTCCCCATTATGAACCCCCCTCCATTTTTTCAAAAAAAGTTTTTGGTTTTCTACATCAATTCGCCCACCCCCACCAATCTTCTAGAACCCCCACTTGTTTTAAGTTTTAAATTCTTTTTATTTATTTTCTACACAAACCCCCCACCCCCCCCTCCCCCCCAACACGGCTCCGACCCCACTCCCCCTCAAAAAAATTTATTTTAAAAAAAAAATGGTTTAACTTTTTGGGTTTCTACACCACCCCCACCCCCTCATTCCTGTGTCCCGCATCCCTACCCCATCAAAATTTTATAGTTCATATGTTTATTTTACTTTTATGAAACATAAAACTTTACGTGGTTAAATTTAGTGTGTGTGGGTTGTAGTTTATAGGGGGAAGGAGTAAGAAAACTTTTGCATTTTTTATAAAATAAAATTATATATATATATATATATTTATAAGGGAGGGGGCGGGGCGGTGTGTGGGTTGGTGTAGAAAATCAAAAAAGAATTGATTTTTTTTTAATTTTTTTAGGGGGGTGTCCGCAACAGGGGGTGGGGTTTGCAGGGTGGGGTGGTGTAAAACATATTAAAACTTTTTGGGGGGTCGGGGTGGAGGATGAGGGTGGGGGTGGTGTAGAAAACCCAAAAAAGTACTTAAAACTTAAAAAAAAAAATAGTTTGGGGGTGGGTTCCGTAGCAGGTGTGGGGGTTCGCAGGGTAGGGTGGGATGGTGTAGAAAATCAAAAAGAAATCCGCATGGGTGTAGCTCAGTTGGTTCCAGGGTGACAGATTGCTCCCAATAAGGCAGGTTCGAGCTCTGGCAGCCGCAGTGTGGGAGTTTCATTTCTCCTTTGTGAGGGATGACTCATTGTGGGCATCAGGCATTGTGCCTCTCACCTAATGGGCCGTTGAGTATTATGATTTAACTTTCTCCACCAATTTCTGTCGGGTCGGCGGGATGGGGGCCCTCTGGACGAGTGATTTCGACTTTTGCTCCCAAAA
Organism: Przewalskia tangutica; assembly: GCA_029844215.1. Classification (NCBI taxonomy): domain Eukaryota; kingdom Viridiplantae; phylum Streptophyta; class Magnoliopsida; order Solanales; family Solanaceae; genus Przewalskia; species Przewalskia tangutica. The sequence continues at coordinate 117,794,429 of CM056718.1, forward strand.
AAATCAAAAAGAAAATTAAAACTTTTGAGGGGGGTGGGGGTTTGTGTAGAAATTCTAAAAAAGTAATTAAAACTTAAAAAAATAGGGCTTTTGATATATAAAGAAGTTTCATACTTTCATTCCATTAGTGCAGTTCTATCACTACCTCCATTCTCTCTTACTTATCTATTATATTAAAAAATATTTTTCTTGTTTACTTTAACAAATTCAGAGAAAATTAATTTAAAGAAAATTTTAATCTTATAATTAAGTAGTAACAATTTTCCAAAACTAATTAGAGTACTAGTATAGTGGGAATACTTGTCATTTTAATTTCTAGGTCCAATCAAAACTTATATTAGTAGTCTGTAGATGCACTTTAAATAATGTACTTAAAGGCGTTGTGCATATTTTTTTTTTTGTTGACGAAGGAACCCGCAGTTGCTACTCTTTCGAGTGCGTATAGAGTAAACCCCGAACTGACACAATAGCCTGCAAACCACGTCAGCCGATTAACCACACTTGGCAAGCCATAAATAATGACTCTACCACACTTGTGCATATTTGAGTACACAAACGAACGGCAAATACTTATCGGTATTGTTTATACCCAACCAATTATTTTGACCTTAGTAAATAAAAAATTAAAGAAAAAATGCATAATACTTCATCATGATTAAGTGATAAATTTGTATATGAAAGACGCATATTTTGTCTCCATAATTAATTTCATATTAACACATAATGCGGATAAGTTTTTAAGGAACCTCTCACCAACGTTTTCGATAATTAAGGTAGACAATGTCATTGCTCCCAATATGAAAGGAGCTGGTATTCTTGTATGGGTTCGGAGGCACGTGATAAATGGACGAAGCAATTGAGTTATCACATGAAGGACCATAAAATTTATTTATGAACTTGTTTCATCATTTAGAGATCGAAAATGATATCTTGGACTCATGTTTCTTAATAAATGTGTATAATTACCCCACCCCCATCTCAAGAAACCCCACATATTTAGAAAGAGCACATGAATGTATACATATTTAGGTTCATTGGTTTGCCAGGTAGTTTGCCTTCAATTATCCAAGCCAACATCACATGCTTTCCTCTTTTGGTTGCTTAATGTTCATCCTTCAGAGTTCCATCCCTTTCTTTGCACCTTCATTTGTTAAGAAAAAGAAGGTTTTATCCCAATTGGCAGCAGAAAGTTTGGTCTCTCTAGTGCAAAGTGATCTGATTGCATCATCCTAAATAGTAGACAACATCTCATCTTTACTGTAATCCTGTTATCTTTGCTTTAATTTGTTGCCAAAGAGATACTATTAAGTATTTCTAAAGTGCGATCTTAGTGTATCATGGAAATTAAAGAAATTAGATTTTGATATTGGCTAACCATCATCAATCCGTTTTTGATTTAGTCAAACATTCTGCTAACGATAACTAGAATATACATATTTTTTCTTTTTTTGTTTAATCATTAAGTAAATTATTCTAAGTCCATTGATCTGATTAATATGAATTCGTCCAAAATAAGCCACTAACAAGAGAGGTAACACACTTCGTATTGAAACATATTCTATTTTCAATATTCGTATCCGTAACCCGTATTCAAGTCGTGTATAACTCATTTTTTAAAAAAGTGCTCCCAATCAAGAATAGCTTCATTTTCAGAATTCAAATTAGGAAATCTGATTAAGGATCGAAAAAAATAATCTCTTGATTATTTTCATTAATGAATGAGTATATATACAATTTATAATTTTCATAATATGAAAAATCCTATTTCTACTCTACTCCCATAACCCTATTCTATTTGTATAAGAATCCCATAATTCTATAATTATGGTAAGTGTACAATGCTAATTAATTACAAATACAATACTAAAAATAGGGGCCTAAAACTGTGATATACACGGCTGGGTATACCGTGTATATCTCGGTCCAAACTTATTGTCACGACCCGACCCCGGGCCCGCGACTGGTGCCCTACCTGGGCACCTCTTTCGGTATACATCAGAGAATAGCAGCGGAACATACACAACTGATAAAAATGCTTAACATAAAATAACAACAGGCTGGCCGATAAGGCCACCTTCCGTAAGCTATACAAATAAAACAGTACATTTTTCTTTACAACCCAATCCACAATGTGACTACAGACCTCTAAGAATAACAACTGTGACGGGACAGGGCCCCGCCATACCCCTGAATGTACATCTACCGACAATACCAGGGATAAGCCTCCGAAATAAAGGAGCTTCTCAACAGCTGAACAGTGATCCTAAGAGCGAGGATCAAGAATCAGACTTACTCGGCGTGAACGCAGCCTCAAGGAGGTCAAGACAACATGTACCAAATATGTGAAATCGCATCAGAATGAAATCATATGTCTATAATAAAACTGGAGACAGGTATGATAACTCAATTAACAGTACACAGTGCCTTACTAACAATGAGAGTAAATAGGAGTATTACTACAACATAAAATAGGAAGCTCACGATCAAGCAGGACCACCCGCCCGCAGTATCATTAAGCAATCCTACTCCTGTGACTATTTCACCCGCATAGGTCGTGCGGACCCGCATGAGGTATTCCTCGCATGGGACTATTTCACCCGCATAAGCCCTTACGGACTCGGATGAGGTATTCCTCGTGATAGGTCAGATCCGTCCGCATGGGACTATTTCACCCGCATAAGCCCTTACGGACTCGCATGAGGTATTCCTCGCATCGTGGGTAGCAAATCCACGGAATATGCAAATACCACAAACCCGGGAAATGACCCCGCAATGAATAATATACCACTAGCACAAACCAGCTATCATACATAACATAAGCACTACCGGCTTATCATACAATATATAAGCAAGTTAAGAAATCCCATAACTTCTTATTATCCTTGTTCATATACACTCTCATTTTAGTTTACTTAAGGCACTAACATGTCTTTATAAAATCCGGGAATTTAACCCAAAGTACTACGCACTTCTACTCTTTAAAACAAATGCCTCTTTTTCCTATAAAACTTCCAAGATACTAATTAACCATAGTATCAAGTCGAAATTACGTTTCAAGACAAGTCACAATACCTTTAGAAATAAAGTTAGGTTTCTAAATCAAGTGACTCCTTTTCTTATAAAACCTTAGGCAATTGATGCCTTAAAATCAATTTGCCTTTCATTAAATCAAGTCATTTATCATACTTAAATTACTTAGAGTAAACCACTCTTTTTAACTTTCCATAAAGCTATTATAACCAACTTCCCATAAAGCCGTTATACTAGCTTTATACATTAGCAACTTACATACTTCTTTATAACCAAGAGACTTATACTTTCCAACAAAACAAGTATCAAAAATACTTTCAACATACTTAAAGTCTCTTAACTTTTGAAAACCAAGATATCCTTAATATTTAAACAAGTGAGTTCACTCCCTAACTCAACCAACTTGGACATTCTTAAAATAAGCCAAGGATATCAAATGGACCTAGATTGTCAAAATCTTGCACGTCTACCGTACTATACATTTACAACCTATTCATGCTCAAGAGATAAGAAAGTTCCACATACCTCTTCGGTTTAATCCACTTGCTAAGTCCAATTTGCCGTACGTAGTATGTCAACCTATAATGACCATAGTACGTCTATTAACTTCTAGTTTCAAACGTAGAATATTCCAAGTGCAAAGTCACTAAATTCTACGGAAAATCGGACAACACTTCCTTTGTTTCTACTAACTTTGCCATCTTTTTCAAGGTCGAATTCAATAACCAAACACGCCACATTTAAGGCCCAACAAAGTAGCTAACAATAGGGGATTACATGCTTAATCAAGACATGTAAAATTCCGCCCCACAATATATAATAACTAGTCTAAACTACAATGTCAATTCGGCAATTTGGGCAACAATACCAATTCTTATCCAATTTCCATTTCAATCCAAGTTGTTAGCATAACATGATATCAAGTCGCAATCAATTATAACTACTATAATCTTCAAGTAAGTAACATGCGACGATTCTAATAAACGACCAAATTGTAATTCAATTTCAAATGACTCAACATGTCATTTTCGGATTTTGAGCTTCCAAATTTCCATAACACTTATCAAACTTCATAACACATATCACATGATCACTTATAACTTATCATAACATGAAATCTTCAATTACAAAAGTAAAATGAAGGTTATACCTCAATTAGCCCAAATATGATCCAAGAGCACAAGTCGATCCTTAGCAACTTTAGCTCCTCCTTTCGACGTTCCAATCCACTCCAAGCAACCCTTAGAAGCTTATGAATAACTCATCTTCAAGTTCCAACTTCAAAGTTGAATAACTCCTTAGGTTTTCGCCTTGCGACTAATACGAAAACACCATTTTTCCGGGATCTTTCTATTGAGATAACCTTACAATACCCTTAGGTACCTTGGTTTAAAATGGGGAGATTATTGGACAACAATTGAGAACTTTCCTCTTGGAAACCCACCATTGTCGTGAGCCCTCAAGTGAGCAAGAACAAGTTTCTTGAAAATTTTCTAAGTGTGGGAACTAGTCTTGCTACTAGTATACATATATAACATAATGGAGGGTCAAGATTAGAACAATTGGGTGGCCTAGATGAGTTTCACATGGATCCTAGCCAAGTGGCCTTGACTAAGTCAACAATATCAAGCTATTAGTCTTTGCAAGACTTGGTCATTTAAATTATGGTCAAATGACCATCCTATCCATGTATTTTTCTGTCCAAGACCAAGTAAGGGGGTGACACGTGTCGCCCTCCCGTTCGTCGCAATATTTCGTTTTCCGACAATTCCATAATTCCGATAAATTTTTACTCGTCTCAAACCTTATTTTAGTTCTTACGTACGTTCTTATAAACATGTCCTGGAATTTCCAGGGTGTAATATTCTTCTCCCCTTAGAAACATTCGTCCCCGAATGTTCTTTCGGGAGTCAAACTTAAAGATAGCGACATAGTCTTCTTTTACAACCCCTACATACCAAAAATGCCACACGTGGCCACATAACAATGCTCATACAAAGATGTCAAGCTGAACCCCATGTGTCAACGCTTGTTATCTGCATAAAGCTTCACGACTCTAAGCATACTAATAATCTTTCCCGGATAAGCTTCACCTTATCCACAGCCCGCTGAATCAAGTCTGGACCAAATAACTGAACCTCGCCCATGTCGAACCATCCAACCGGCGATCTACACTTTCTTACATACAAGGCCTCGTACATGGCCATCTGAATACTGGAAGGGTATCTGCTATCGTACGTAACACAACAAGAGGCAATTAACCCTCCCGGCTATATCTGAAATCAAGAACACAGGCCCGCAACTTATCCTCGCGTTCGGATAGTACGCTCGCCGTCCGCCGGTTCGAGGGTGTAATGCAACACGAGACTCACCTGTCCCTAAAACCCTTCAAAACATCCGAAGTTATCGTAATCGAGCTCATCTGCTCGCATCATAAACGTAGGAACCCCGCGGCCTCACAATCCCCGCTATAAAAGCTAGCACGAACCTCGGTACCAGTAAGTGGTCCCAACTGAAGAACACGGCTGGTTTCACCAAATTTATTTACCATGACCCCGTGGAGTCGCACTTCCTCCGAGTACGATGCCACCGTAACAAGATCCATAGTAATTACCTCTCATATCTAGGTTGGGATTTCAATCGCTCGCATAGCCCACCGGGCTTCGGTGCTCAACCACGACTGCTACTAACGCGACACTAAGCAAGAAACTCGATATGTCCCTTCCTGGCCATCTTACCCATACATACATCTGAGGTCACGACACAACTTAGTCGACCCCGAACAATTAGAACAATAAGCACTGCGTGCCTCCCCTAAGACCTGCTGACTAGCCCTGCAGCATCGGGTACACACAATCTATCCTCATATCACAGCACCTCATCCGTTGCTATTCAAACAGGTTCTTCTCTTCTCGGAGAGTCGTATCTCGATATCGTATCATAACTTGATTTCCATATTGTCGCCTCTTTACCTCCTCAACGACGGAAGACTCGGCAACCTCTCGGATCTAAACTTCATTAACCTTGGAAACAAATAATCGAACCCCTAGGCTCGGTAACTGAAGAATCTCACGGACCACGTCTAGTCTATCTGGCTGCCCATCTGGCATACTACCCTTAGATCCGCGACTAAGAGTATCTTTAACTGTCTTGGCTTTCCCTGGGTGGTATAGGATATCGATATCACAATCCTTGAATAACTCTAACCACCGTCGCTGTCGCAAATTCTACTGCCTCAGTCTGCAGATATACCAGAGGCTTTTGTGGTCTGCACAAATATCCACATGAAGTCTATATATACGTCATGCCCCCCAAATCTTCAAGGCATGATTTAATCGCCGCCGCCTAAATCGTAAGGGCGTAATTTCTTTCCCCGCTTCCCTAACTACCGGAAAACATAGGCTCTATTCCTTATCGGTCGTGCAAGACACAACCTAGCCCAACACCCAACGTGTTATCATAATAACCTAACCCTCTAGTCTTTCAGGAGGAGTTAGAACTGTAGTCGAATCAACTTATCTTCCAATAACTGGAACCTTTCTCATTTTTGCGAAATATTCGTGTCATTAATCTCACCATGGTTCCTGCTTTCCTTTTCTCTCGTTGCAACCAAACTTGGTCATTAAACTTAGATTTGATTCATTTGCTTGCCTCCCGCTAAGACTTCTGTCAATCACAATTAATGGGAGGGGAGGTTTCTGATCTCGTCAAGTAGTAACCCGATGCTACCACCTTTCCTCAAGGTGTTCTTACTGCCCATTATTTACTAATGGTCTTACACTAGTCTGGGGTCATCATATCTCGTGCAACTTTCATAACCATAGTCGTATTCTCCTTTATTATTCTGGTCATAACCTTACCTTAGGCTTATTATTAGCAAAAGTATTTCTATCTTGATTCATAATCGTACAGTTTCATATATGCGTACTACCTGCATTTTTCCTTACGACACTTCCTCGACCATTTCGTAACGTCGTTCTTAATTTCCCCAACACAACACTTTTCCCACGGTTATCCACAATTGTAACCTATGGCATGACGATTCTGAAGACTTTACCAGTCTCATATCCTTCGTCTAACAATATGGGTACACACAACCCCATAATACGTAAATCTGTCCTTTTACGTAGGGGAGAGAACTTATCTCCCCTACTTAAACTTTCCTTGGAGTCACAACCCTAATCACAGGGTCCTCTCGCGGTCCAGTAAATATCTAATCATCACGCACCTCCTTAAAGTCATGTAGATTTTCAAAACCTACCAAAGATGCCCTCACTTTTCTCACACAAAGACTGCACTTATTTTATTCTTGCCCGCACATTTTCCCGAAATTATCCAAGGTCGTGGCCCCCGACCGCCACACCAAACTAACTCCAAGTACCTCAAAGGGCACTTAACATAAATTCCTTCAAATTCAATTATTACTTACTTTCTGCGTCAATTTTCCTCAAGTGAACAAGTCACACAGACTTAAAAGAAAAACATGATGCCAAAGAAGGAAGGATAATTCACTGGTTACTACCACTTCTCTTCCTTTACACCGATAATCACCACGTAAAATCGAATCGAGCCAAACTCTCTCTCGCAATAACGTTGGCATAACAAGAGGCCAACCAGCCTGCATCATAATGACCTCAATGTCGCCATAATAACTGCTAGGTCCAACGATCGATCGTTACCGCCAATTATTATCTAACCGCCACTACCACCCAACACTCACGGGTGTAGTCACCTCAAAGGTTTTCATAGATTCCGCTTTATTTCTTTACACTTGGTTGCTCTCTTTCATCGGGTCGTATTCTCCCGCACTTCCAAAGTTATTCTAGCGTCACGCATAGCCTTCATATCGATTCGGGCCTCCAATCTTTGGAGTTACAATTCTAAACAACTTAAGGCCATTTCCGGTTCTTCAACTGGTTCGGTGGAACACGCCCACGAACCCGTAAAATGATTAACTAAATTTGGGCCTTGCACCTCGTGACTCGCCACGCAGGACTACTACCAACTGATCCCATTTCATTTCAAGCTATGAGGCGACCCTTAATAGGTCCCCAACCTGACTCGGCGTCGTTTTTAACTCTTTTCCTTGGTCTATCTTAACTTTTACTACCCGAGAAGGCCTTATATACCTAAGGTCTCTGGTTATCACATTCTTAGGCTCGCAATTTCCATGCTCCATGCCTACCTTATCGTCCCCGTAACTGTACAAAATTTATCGTAATACCATAATCGTGTTGTCTTGACCACAACAACCATACTTACTCCATACAGATCTCACCCGTACCATTCTCGAAATTCTACTACGTAGCTCAATCTATTAACATAGTCTTCCATTAATTCCCTTAATAATAACTTCTTAGGGTCCATTTCCTTCTCGCATGACTCATCATTTCCTAATTATCTCAAATTAGTACGTAAAACCTTGATGAGAATTCATTGAACTATTTCATACCTTCCTAGATTTATTTAGTCCTTACCAAATCTCGTAAATCTAAAATCATTCTAGGCAACACGCTGCCTCAATTTCATACATAAAACCATATAGTTGTATGTCACAATACCAACTACAAACATTACCAACCTGTATACGCAATCCTCATAATCTTTCCTGTGTCACTGTTGCCTTTCTCGTAGCTGCAAACAATCATAACTTGTTAGGGAGACGACCTAGCCATACAATTTCTATCGCACGATCTCGAGTGAGAAGAATGGAAACTAATCCTAAATGTCCTGCAGCCTCCTGATTATAGATGTGGTGCACAACACACCGATAATCAAGACTCTACTAGACACTGCAGTAGACACTTTCCGAGGACTAATCGCCTCGATACCACTTTTGTCACGACCACCCTGCTCGCGATCGTGCCCTACCCGCACCTCTTTCAGATACATCGAGAATAGCAATGAACATACACAACTGATAAAAATGCTTAACATAAAATAACAACAGGCTGGCCGATAAGGCCACCTTCCGTAAGATATACAAATAAAAAAGTACATTTTTCTTTACAACCCAATCCACAATGTGACTACGCACTTAAGAATAACAATCGTGATGATTGGGGCCCCGCCATACCCCTGAATGTACATCTTACGACAATACCAGGGATAAGCCTCCGAAATAAAGGAGCTTCAACACCAACAAAGGATCCTAAGAGCGAGGATCAACAACTCAGACTCTACTCATGCAGATGAACGCACTTCAAGGAGGTCGATAACATGTACCAAATATGTAAAATCGAAGTATCAGAATGAAATCATAAGTCTATAATAAAACTGGAGACATGTATGATAACTCAATTAACAGTATACAGTGCCTTACTAACAATGAGAGTAAATAGGAGTATGACTACAACATAAAATAGGAAGCTCACGATCAAGCAGGACCACCCGCCCGCAGTATCATTAAGCAATCCTACTCCTGTGACTATTTCACCCGCATAGGTCGTGCGGACCCGCATGAGGTATTCCTCGCATGTGACTATTTCACCCGCATAAGCCCTTACGGACTCGCATGAGGTATTCCTCGCATAGGTCAGATCCGCCGCATGGGACTATTTCACCCGCATAAGCCCTTACGGACTCGCATGAGGTATTCCTCGCATCGTGGGTAGCAAATCCACGGAATATGCAAATGCCACAAACCCGGGGAATGACCCCGCAATGAATAATATACCACTAGCACAAACCGGCTATCATACATAACATAAGAACTACCGGCTTATCATACAATAAATAAGCAAGTTAAGAAATCCCCTAACTTCTTATTATCCTTGTTCATATACACTCTCATTTTAGTTTACTTAAGGCACTAACATGTCTTTATAAAATCCGGGAATTTAACCCAAAGTACTACGTACTTCTACTCTTTAAAACAAATGACTCTTTTCCCTATAAAACTTCCAAGATACTAATTAACCATAGTATCAAGTCGAAATTACGTTTCAAGACAAGTCACAATACCTTTAGAAATAAAGTTAGGTTTCTAAATCAAGTGACTCCTTTTCTTATAAAACCTTAGGCAATTGATGCCTTAAAATCAATTTGCCTTTCATTAAATCAAGTCATTTATCATACTTAAATTACTTAGAGTAAACCACTCTTTTTAACTTTCCATAAAGCTATTATAACCAACTTTCCATAAGCCGTTATACTAGCTTTATACATTAGCAACTTACATACTTCTTTATAACCAAGAGACTTAAACATTCCAACAAATCAAGTATCAAAAATACTTTCAACATACTTAAAGTCTCTTAACTTTTGAAAACCAAGATATCCTTAATATTTAAACAAGTGAGTTAACTCCCTAACTCAACCAACTTGGACATTCTTAAAATAAGCCAAGGATATCAAATGGACCTAGATTGTCAAAATCTTGTACGTCTACCGTACTATACATTTACAACCTATTCATGCTCAAGAGATAAGAAAGTTCCACATACTTCTTCGGTTTAATCCACTTGCTAAGTCCAATTCGCCGTACGTAGTATGTCAACCTATAATGACCATAGTACGTCTATTAACTTCTAGTTTCAAACGTAGAATATTCCAAGTGCAAAGTCACTAAATTCTACGGAAAATCGGACATCACTTCCTTTGTTTCTACTAACTTTGCCACATTTTTCAAGGCCGAATTCAATAACCAAACACGCCACATTTAAGGCCCAACAAAGTAGATAACAATAGGGGATTACATGCTTAATCAAGACATGTAAAATTCCGCCCCACAATATATAATAACTAGTCTAAACTACAATGTCAATTCGGCAATTTGGGCAACAATATCAATTCTTATCCAATTTCCATTTCAATCCAAGTTGTTAGCATAACATGATATCAAGTCGCAATCGATTATAACTACTATAATCTTCAAGTAAGTAACATGCGACGATTCTAATAAACGACCAAATTGTAATTCAATTTCAAATGACTCAACATGTCATTTTCGGATTTTGAGCTTCCAAATTTCCATAACACTTATCAAACTTCATAACACATATCACATGATCACTTATAACTTATCATAACATGAAATCTTCAATTACAAAAGTAAAATGAAGGTTATACCTCAATTAGCCCAAATATGATCCAAGAGCACAAGTCGATCCTTAGCAACTTTAGCTTCTCCTTTCGACGTTCCAATCCACTCCAAGCAACCCTTAGAAGCTTATGAATAACTCATCTTCAAGTTCCAACTTCAAAGTTGAATAACTCCTTAGGTTTTCGCCTTGCGACTAATACGAAAACACCATTTTTCCGGGATCTTTCTATTGAGATAACCTTACAATACCCTTAGGTACCTTGGTTTAAAGTGGGGAGATTATTGGACAACAATTGAGAACTTTCCTCTTGGAAACCCACCATTGCCGTGAGCCCTCAAGTGTGCATGAACAAGTTTCTTGAAAATTTTCTAAGTGTGGGAACTAGTCTTGCTACTAGTATACATATATAACATAATGGAGAGTCAAGATTAGAACAATTGGGTGGCCTAGATGAGTTTCACATGGATCCTAGCCAAGTGGCCTTGACTAAGTCAACAATATCAAGCTATTAGTCTTTGCAAGACTTGGTCATTTAAATTATGGTCAAATGACCATCCTATCCATGTATTTTTCGTCCAAGACCAAGTAAGGGGGGGTGACACGTGTCGCCCTCCCGTTCATCGCAATATTTCGTTTTCCGACAATTCCATAATTCCGATAAATTTTTACTCGTCTCAAACCTTAACATTTTTGAGTTCTTACGTACGTTCTTATAAACATGTCCTGGAGTTTCCGGGGTGTAACACTTACCTAAAATAACTTTGTGTTCCCGTGATATACACGGTATACAAAAGGCATTTTATATGCCGTGTATACCGCGTATACCACGTCATATTTATCACACCACATCAGTCATAGCGGGCGATCTTCGTACGCTGAGACTGTCTCTAAAATCTTCAAACATAACTGAGGGAAGACTCTTAGTAAAGATGTCTCCAATTTGATACGTGGAAGGGACATGACATACACGTACTTTGTCCACGAGCTACCTTTTCGCGAACAAAGTGGATATCCATCTCGATATGTTTAGTGCGCTGATGTTGAACCGAATTACCAGAAAGATAGACTGCACTAATATTATCACAATAAACCAAGATAACTTTCTGAATGGGACAATGAAGTTCTAAGAGAATATTACGTAACCAACATGATTCAGATACCACATTGGCTACCCCTAGATACTCGGCCTCTACACTAGAGCATGATAAGGTAGACTGTCGCTTTGCAGATCATGAGACCAAGTTATCACCAAGAAACATACAATAACCAGACGTGGAGCGTTTGGTATCTATACAGCTACTCCTATCAACATATGTATACGAGACAAGTGTAGAAACCGATGACGGATAGAGATGCAAGCCATAATCAAGTGTTCCTTGTAAGTATCGTATAATGTGTTTGAGCGCATTCATGTGCTCAATTCTAGGATCATGCATAAACAAACACACCTGCTAGACTGCATACGTAATATCAGGTATCGTGAAAATAAGTTATTGAAGTGCCCCTGCAAGACTGCGATAGTAGGTGGGATCCTCATAAGGTGAACCAGCTGTGTCACGACCCGACCTCGGGCCCGCGACTGGTGCCTTATGTTATACCCCGTATTCCCAGAGTATGTACGTGAGGGCGTACGTACAAAAGTTTGAGCCTTAAAGTAGACTAAGGGACAAAAATTTTGTGCACAACTACCGAAAAGAATCGTTTTCCGACGAAACGTTTTCCAAACTTTGCGAAGGGAAAAATACGGCTATGTCATTTATTATTTTTGCGGATTTTTCCGAGAGATGAAATATTTTGGACCAACGGGAGGGTGACATGTGTCACCCTCAAAAGTGGACGGCAAGGGCTAGCATTGGCACGTTTTTTGTTCCTTGTTTGTAGTCAAGGTTAGGTAGGATATTTGTGAGATATTTTGTGTAGTTGATGAACAAGTGGGACCCACTTACACATGTCCAAATCCCCACCCTACACTTGCCTAACACTTGTCTTGATCTTGGCCATTGGTTGGCCTATAAATACCCCCTTAGTTGATGAGTTATTTCATCCACACTTGAGCAAATTCCAAGTCTAAAAATACTCCCTCCCTCTTGAGGTTTCGTCCGCCACACCCCCTCCCCCTTTGTGAGGCCCTTGGCCGAGAAACCCCCCCTAGCCTAGTTGTTTTCGAGAAATACACCCCCCTTTGTGGTATAGAAATACTTCTCCAAGTATTGTTATAATGCCAAAATACTCTAGCCCAAAACCTTTGTAGTATTTCCAAGTACCCTCTATACGAAAAGCCCGGAAAATACTATTATACTTCCTTTAGCCACTAAACGAAACCCTAAGGAAAACCTTCATAGTCGGTTGAAGTGTTAAGTAGAAGTTGTGTAGAACTTCTAAGGGTTTCTGGGAGCGAATTGGAGCTAAACGTTGCTCAGGATCGACATTATAACTTGGATAATTTTGGGCTTATCGAGGTAAATACTACTGTCCTTCTATTGTAATTGGAAATTACATACTGTAGTAGTATAGAAATGTATATAAGATTCATAGAAGAGAATTGAACTGTAATAGAAGGATATTACAGAAAAGACTTGAACTGAAATCACATCAGAAGAATATTATAGTAGAAGACCGAATCAGATTTACATAGATCGTATTTACGATGAACTTATAACCTTTATTGGTTGAATGTTCTGCAAGTAACATGTACTACTTGGAAGGTGGACAAGGCTAGCCGGATTATAGTCGTGGAGCGTTTTGCTAATAGTCGATAATCGTCGCGAGGTATGTGATTCTTCCTATACTCTTGAGCATGATATTTTAAAGGAATATATATAGTACGTAGACGACGTGGCAATGTCTTTTGACTTAAGCCTGAATAATAAGAATCTGGAAATATTTTACAAGAATATATATAGTACGGTAGACGTACGTGTGTTAACTGAATATAGTTTTACGGCAATGTCTTTTGACTTAAGCCTGAATAATAAGAATCTGGAAGTATTTTACAAGAATATATATAGTACGGTAGACGTACGTGTGTTAACTGAATATAGTTTTACGACAATGTCTTTTGACTTAAGCCTGAATATTAAGAATCTTGAAGTATTTTAAAAGAATTAAGAAACCTTGTTGAAAGAAGAATAATGCTTGGTTTTAAAAGCTTAAGAGTTATACTAGCTTTATGGGAAGTTAGGTATAACGACTTAAGAGAGATAAACAGAATGGTTTATTAGTTTTAGAAGTTAAGAGACTTGATCTTAAAAGATAAGAGGCTTGACTTAAATGAATTAATATGAATGTTTGTGTGAAACCTCATTCGTGAGTAATGAGTACTTGGTTGTTAAAAGGAATAATGTTTTACTGATCTCGGAAATCAGAATAAGTATCGAACAAACCACAGCAGCGCTAATAAAGGGTAATGTATTGACTAATAAAGTATTATTAAAACCAGTAGAAACCTCCATCTGCATAGAAGCTAAGATGAGACAAAATGATATTACATTTCCTAGATCATGGCTGCTTTAATAAGATTGTTATGAATAAAGAATAACCTACTCACACATAAGGCATATGTTTCTCAAATTATTTTAAAGGATTAAAACTATGAACTACGAAACCTTTTCGAAAATGAGAAACTTGAGCATTTGAAATTAGGCAAACTTGAACGTTTGGAAAATAATGTTGTTACTTGATTTTACAAAGGGAAGTGTTTTGGTTTACTTAACAATGTTAGTCACTCTATTTTTATACTACGGGTATCGGGTGACCTTTGTAAAAGAAATGGATCTTTAAAAAGGAATTTAACGTACGTAGTACTTTAGGGTTAAAACCCGGACTTTGACATAAAATGAAAGTACCTTGAGTTGTGTATAACTTGCCTATGCTTGTTGTTGTGTAACTTGCCTATGCTTGTTGTGATAGCCTTTGTTGTGCAAAAAAATTGTGTTTCTATACTACCGCGTCTCTCGATGGAGGGCTGGTTGACTTGTTGAGAACTTACTTGGACGTACCGGCAGTGACGGAAGATTCCATGGGTATGCTTCCATTATCATTGTTACATGGGCATGTCTACACCGATGATGGATTCTGTGGACATGTGACCATTATGGTTATTTATGGCGAAGTATCGTGACTTACGGTTGTGATCGAGTGCATAGCCTGTTTACTTGCCCCCGTCAGCTACGTGACGCAGGTGGATCTGGTATAGGTTATCGCACTTGCCACGTGTCAGCTTCGCGGCGAAGTATCGTGACTTACGGTTGTGATCTGGTGCTTAGCCGATTCACTTGCCCCGCCGCCACGTGGCGCGAGGAGGCCGGTGGAGGCTAGTGCACTTGCCACGTGTCGCCTTCGCGAGTCGGTGTTTGGATGGAGCCGTGACTTACGGTTGTGATCAGTGCGTAGCCGATTTACTTGCCCCGCCGCCACGTGGCGCGAGGAGGAGTGGAGGCTATTGCACTTGCCACGCGTGTCGCCTTCATGATATGGTTGTACAATATTATTGATACGGTCGGATCGGTAGTTATACTTGCCGTCGGTTTTTATGACACGTGGGACTGGTGTTCATGTATACTCCTTGGTGTTGTTATATCATGATCGCCGGTGAGGAAGGAATTCCACGCACGAGTGATGATTTGGAGGCGTGAGTCCACGACTTGATATGATTGTTTATATGTTGTATCGTAGTTTGTTATCATACATGTCTCCCGCTTTATATAGACTATTATGATTTCATTTTCGTATTTTCAATTTCACATACTGTACTGTTGTCTTGACTCTCCTTCGCGTTCATGCCGCAGGTAGAGGTACATCGGCTGTCGATCCCCGCTTATAGGATCACATTTCAGCGTATTGGGAAGCTTCGTTCCTTCGGAGGCTTATCTTTTGGTATGTTACCCTGAGTCTGTAGGTTCTTGTACATTCAGGGGTATGGCGGGGCCCTGTCCCGTCATAGTTGTTGTAAAAATCTTAGAGTGTCCTTGTTGTGAGCGGGGTTGTAAGGATTATGAATCGTCAAATGTCGATATATATATATATATGCGAAAGGCAACCGTTTTGGTTGGCCTATTTTCTTTATCTTGATCCATATCTATTTGTATGTTTAAGTTTTTATTTCATTGGTTTTTCTCGATGTTGTATCACTAGGGTGCCCGGTAGGTACGATCACGCCCGGTTCGGTCGTGACAAAAGTGGTATCGGAGCGATTAGTCCTCGGAAAGTGTCTGCACCGTGTCTAGTAGAGTCTTGATTATCGATGTGTTGCACCACATCTATAATCGTGAGGTCGCAGGACATTTAGGATTGGTTTCCATTCTTCTCATTACGAGATCGTGCCTTAGAATTGTGTGATAAGTTGGACCCTCCGACGTATTTTTTTACCGATTATGCCTCCGCAAGGCACCCGCCCGGCGAAGGCAAAGCGTGAGAGGAGTGCGAGTAGCGGCGCGATCTACTGAGACCACAAGACTGAGCCTCCAGCCCCATGCCGAGCGGAGGAGATGCGTTACAAGGAGTTGGCGATTATTGGCCGTGGTCAGGCTGACTTGAGGATAGGCCGGACGCAGCAGTTCGATAGCACCGTGGTTCACCCTAGATCAGATAGTTTGAGGCTACGGGATTTTCTGAGTTGTAGCCCGCCAGAGTTTTATGGGTCGAGGCCTGAGGATGATCCGCAAGAGTTCATCCGACAGTTACAACGGATCATGAGAGTGATCAAGGCATCGGAGACCGAGTCGGTGGTCCTAGGTTCGCATCGGCTGCGTGATACCGCAATGATCGTTTGATTCGTGAGCCGCCCCGGGAGAGAATGCACTTCCGGTATATGGGACAAGTTCTCGAGGCATTTCTTGCACATTTCTTGCCTCCACGATGCGAGGGCTCGGGCCGATAGATTTTTGGTATTGAGGCAGAGCGGGCGTACGGTTCGGGAGTACAATGTGGAGTTCGACTCATTGGCTCGATACGTCCCTGCGTTAGTAGCTAGTATGGAGGATCGAGTGCACCGATATGTTACAGGGCTCGATGATTACCTAGCAGAGAGTTGTTCGGGTGTAGCCCTTCACCGGCATGGACATTGCCCGCACGCAGCTTATGCACTGGATGTGAGGAGCGAGAGATCGACGGAATGGCCAGAGATCGCGAGAAGAGCGGCCGTACAGCAGGTCCTTTGGTGACTTTCGAGGCGGACCGCCAAGAAGCAGACCGCGATGCGCCTCCGCGATTAAGTGGTCCCCACCGTCGTCGGGGCGTATGGGATATTCGGGAGCAGTCGGGGCTCCCGTGTTTCAGATTTTCGAGGAGTAGAAGTGCTCCGGATGAGGCCACCGTATCTCGGTGTAGTCGTTGTGGTAAAGCCCATAGGAGGAATGTCGTCTTGGTTTGGGAGATTGCTATACTTGCGACAGGCTATTTGACGAGATCATCACCACGGGTAGCATCGTGGGATAGCATGACTACGAGATCCGTTGCGGTTCTTCACCTTCCATAGCTAGGCAGATGTTCATACACCGCAGCCACAGAGGTCGCGGTGGAAGTTCCCAGTTTTAGCGGTCCTTTGAACCGCCTATTTTCAGGTATATCCTTAACCCTCTAGAGACTTGTATGTATTGATGTTTTGATGATGTGTTATGTTCGGATAGCTTTGTGCTAAAATGCGATTTAGAAGCCTGGTTAGTGAAAAAGGTAAGCCTGGGGGTGAGGAAATGATGAACCTTAGAATATTACACATTGAGACCTTAGATGTAAGGTCGTCTTGAGTAAAAGATTTATGTCTATGTTGACCTTTATCGGAGTGCAAATGTGTTGTGGGATAATTCCAGGGGTTGTGTAGCATGAAAGTGGTAGCTTTCAGGACTTGATTAGTGAGATTGTTTCGGATCGGGGAACAAGAGTTGGCGCGATTGTGGGTCGGGTTGAGGACCATTCGCGGGTCAACCCGCAGCCCGGATTGAGGTGGGGTCAGTTCGAGGTGATCCCGCCAGGTGGTAGGGTCACGAGGGCGACAGGCCCAAGCTTAGATGACCATCGTATGAGTTCGTGGATATGTTCGACCAGAATCGGATCGTGAAGGCCGGGAATGGCCTTGAAGAAGATAGAGGCTAGTAAGATGACCAAGTTTGGAGGTAGTGGCTCCAGAAATTTTGGGAACTGAAGTGACGACTGAGGTATTGTACTTATACTAGAAAGAGTTCAAGTGTTCGAGAAGAGTACGACGAGTGAGGAAAGAAGTGAACGTGTGTTATTTTGCGGCCAGGTGTGGCATGGGCAACTTGTTTCAGTTAAGAAGAACTTTATCATTATCCGTCTTGAGAAGGAACATTCGGGACGAATGTTTCTAAGGAGGGGAGAATGTTATACCCCGTATTTCCAGAGTATGTACGTGAGGGCGTACGTACAAAAGTTTGAGCCTTAAAGTAGACTAAGGGACGAAAATTTTGTGCACAACTACCGAAAAGAATCGTTTTCCGACGAAACGTTTTCCAAACTTTGCGAAGGGAAAAATACGGCTATGTCATTTATTATTTTTGCGGATTTTTTCGAGAGATGAAATATTTTGGACCAACGGGAGGGTGACATGTGTCACCCTCAAAAGTGGACGGCAAGGGCTAGCATTGGCACGTTTTTTGTGCCTTGTTTGTAGTCAAGGTTAGGTAGGATATTTGTGAGATATTTTGTGTAGTTGATGAACAAGTGGGACCCACTTACACATGTCCAAATCCCCACCCTACACTTGCCTAACACTTGTCTTGATCTTGGCCATTGGTTGGCCTATAAATACCCCCTTAGTTGATGAGTTATTTCATCCACACTTGAGCAAATTCCAAGTCTAAAAATACTCCCTCCCTCTTGAGGTTTCGTCCGCCACACCCCTCCCCTTTGAGGCCCTTGGCCGAGAAACCCCCCCCCTAGCCTAGTTGTTTTCGAGAAATACATCCCCCCCTTTGTGGTATAGAAATACTTCTCCAAGTATTGTTATAATGCCAAAATACTCTAGCCCAAAACCTTTGTAGTATTTCCAAGCACCCTCTATACGAAAAGCCCGGAAAATACTATTATACTTCCTTTAGCCACTAAACGAAACCCTAAGGAAAACCTTCATAGTCGGTTGAAGTGTTAAGTAGAAGTTGTGTAGAACTTCTAAGGGTTTCTGGGAGCGAATTGGAGCTAAACGTTGCTCAGGATCGACATTATAACTTGGATAATTTTGGGCTTATCGAGGTAAATACTACTGTCCTTCTATTGTAATTGGAAATTACATACTGTAGTAGTATAGAAATGTATATAAGATTCATAGAAGAGAATTGAACTGTAATAGAAGGATATTACAGAAAAGACTTGAACTGAAATCACATCAGAAGAATATTTTAGTAAGATCGAATCAGATTTCTTACATAGGACTGTATTTACAGTAGACTTATAACCTTTATTGGTTGAATGTTCTGCAAGTAGCATGTACTACTTGGAAGGTGGACAAGGCTAGCCGGATTATAGCCGTGGAGCGTTTTGCTAATAGTCGATAATCGTCGCGAGGTATGTGATTCTTCCTATACTCTTGAGCATGATATTTTAAAGGAATATATATAGTACGGTAGACGTACGTGTGGCAATGTCTTTTGACTTAAGCCTGAATAATAAGAATCTGGAAATATTTTACAAGAATATATATAGTACGGTAGACGTACGTGTGTTAACTGAATATAGTTTTACGGCAATGTCTTTTGACTTAAGCCTGAATAATAAGAATCTGGAAGTATTTTACAAGAATATATATAGTACGGTAGACGTACGTGTGTTAACTGAATATAGTTTTACGGCAATGTCATTTGACTTAAGCCTGAATATTAAGAATCTTGAAGTATTTTAAAAGAATTAAGAAACCTTGTTGAAAGAAGAATAATGCTTGGTTTTAAAAGCTTAAGAGTTATACTAGCTTTATGGGAAGTTAGGTATAACGACTTAAGAGAGATAAAAAGAATGGTTTATTAGTTTTAGAAGTTAAGAGACTTGATCTTAAAAGATAAGAGGCTTGACTTAAATAAATTAATATGAATGTTTGTGTGAAACCTCATTCGTGAGTAATGAGTACTTGGTTGTTAAAAGGAATAATGTTTTACTGATCTCGGAAATCAGAATAAGTATCGAACAAACCACAGCAACGCTAATAAAGGGAAATGTATTGACTAATAAAGTATTATTAAAACCAGTAGAAACCTCCATCTGCATAGAAGCTAAGATGAGACAAAATGATATTACATTTCCTAGATCATGGCTGCTTTAATAAGATTGTTATGAACAAAGAATAACCTACTCACACATAAGGCATATGTTTCTCAAATTGTTTTAAAGGATTAAAACTATGAACTACGAAACCTTTTCGAAAATGAGAAACTTGAGCATTTGAAATTAGGCAAACTTGAACGTTTGGAAAATAATGTTGTTACTTGATTTTACAAAGGGAAGTGTTTTGGTTTACTTAACAATGTTAGTCACTCTATTTTTATACTACGGGTATCGGGTGACCTTTGTAAAAGAAATGGATCTTTAAAAAGGAATTTAACGTACGTAGTACTTTAGGGTTAAAACCCGGACTTTGACATAAAATGAAAGTACTTTGAGTTGTGTATAACTTGCCTATGCTTGTTGTTGTGTAACTTGCCTATGCTTGTTGTGATAGCCTTTGTTGTGCAAAAATATTGTGTTTCTATACTACCGCGTCTCTCGATGGAGGGCCGGTTGACTTGTTGAGAACTTACTTGGACGTACCGGCAGTGACGGAAGATTCCACGTGTATGCTTCCATTATCATTGTTACATGGGCATGTCTACACCGATGATGGATTCGGTGGACATGTGACCATTATGGTTATTTATGGCGAAGTATCGTGACTTACGGTTGTGATCGAGTGCATAACCTGTTTACTTGCCCCCGTCAGCTACGTGACGCAGGTGGATCTGGTATAGGTTATCGCACTTGCCACGTGTCAGCTTCACGGTGAAGTATCGTGACTTACGGTTGTGATCTGGTGCTTAGCCGATTCACTTGCCCCCGTCAGCTACGTGGCGCAGGGAGGAGCTGGTGGAGGCTAGTGCACTTGCCACGTGTCAGCTTCGCGAGTCAGTGTTTGGATGGAGCTTCGTGACTTACAGTTGTGATCTGGTGCGTAGCCGATTCACTTGCCCCGCCGCCACGTGGCGCGGAGGAGCCGCGAGGCTATTGCACTTGCCACGCGTCGACCGTGATATGGTTGTACATTATTATTGTACGGTCGGATCGGTAGTTATACTTGCCGTCACGGTTTTATGACAGTGGGACACGGTGTTCATGTATACTCCTGGTGTTGTTATATCATGCATCGCCGCGGTGAGGAAGGAATTCCACGGCACGAGTGATGATTTGAGGCGTGAGTCCACGACTTGATATATTTGTTTATATGTTGTGTCTTGTAGTTTGGTTATCATACATGTCTCGCTTTATATAGACTATTATGATTTCATTTTCGTATTTTCGCCACATACTTGTACTGTTATCGACCTCGCCCGTTCACGCCGCGTGTAGGTACATCGGCCGTCATCTCGCATAGGATCACATTTCGCCAGATTGGGAAACTCGTTTTCCTGAGGCTTATCTTTTGGTATGTTACCACAGTGCATAGTTCTTGTACATTCGGGGTATGGCGGGCCCTGTCCGTCATAGTTGTTATAAAAATCTTAGAAGTGCAGAAGATTGTTGTGTGGCGGGGTTGTAAGGATTATGCTCAAATGTCGATATATATATATATGCGAGAAGGCAACCGTTTTGGTTGGCCTATTTTCTTTATCTTGATCCATATCTATTTGTATGTTTAAGTTTTATTGGTTTTCTCGATGTTGTATCACTAGGGTGCCCGGTAAGGCACGATCACGGGCCCGGTTGGTCGTGACACCTTACCCCGCACCCTAGTGATACAACATCGAGAAAATCAGAAATAAACTTAAACATGAAACAAGATAAAATAAGAAACAGGCTAACCAAAACGGTTACCTTTCTGCATATATATACCTGAACAGTTATATCCTTTACAAACCCTGCCCACAACAGTACTACATACCTCTAAGAATATAACCACAACTACGACGGGACAGGGCCATACCCCTGAATGTAAGTACCTACAACGACATGGGACTATACCAAAGATAAGCCTCCGAGAAACGAGCTTCCCAACGCTGAATCGTGATCCTATGGCGAGATCAACAATCGTGTACTCTACCTGCGACATTTAACGCAGCCAAGCGAGGTCGCATAACAGTACAAGTATGTGAAATCAAAATATCAGAAATGAAATCATAATAGTCTATATAAAGCGCGATACGCATGATAACCAAACTACAAGACACAATATACGAGCAAATATGTCAAGTCGTGACTCACGCCTCAAAGTCATCACTCAAAATATAACAATGGGTCTCACGCCCACAACATCAATCATGCCCGTGGAATTCCTTCCTCACCGGCGCCATGATATAACAACACCAAGGAGTACATTTGAACACCAGTCCCACTGTGTCATAAAACCGCACGGAAAGTACGGCTAACTACTGATACCAAAGCCGTCATCAATCGGCCGGCAAGTACGAAAGCCAACTACCGATACCAAAGTCGTACTAACAATACTATACAACTATACCACGGCCGACCGGCAAGTACGGCGCCAACTACGGATACCAAAGCCGCGTCACGTCGATGGGGGCAAGTACGAACCAACTACCGATACCAAAGCGGATCACGAGACTTCGCCACTAAACCGAGCGGGCAAGTACGAAGGCTAACTACCAGATACCAAAGCCGAATCAGCCACGACCGGGGCAAGTACGAGAGCCAACTACCAGATACCAAAGCCGAATCAGTAAGAACCTCATGGAGAGCTAGTCCATGGAATAACACTATCAACAGGGAAACGAACCCTCATCATGGCAGCATAAACGTGGACCAAACATCGAGTCGAGATGCCCATGGACTATCATAGTGAAGCATACCCGTGGGCCTCCCATCGTGTCGATGTCCAAAATGATCAAGAATAACATGGCCCCTCCATCGAGACGCGTAACATAAGGATACAACACTTGCACAACAAGGCTATCACACGCAAACATAGGCAAGTTACACACAACTCAAGGTACTTTCATTTTATGTCAAAGTCCGGGTTTTAACCCCAAAGTACTACATACATTAATCCTTTCAAAAAGATCTCTTTTTACGTAAAAACAACTCGATACTATTATCCGTAGTACCAAACACGTTCATGTTTAAATCAAGTACTTTACACTTTTTAAACCAAGTGGCTTACACTTTTAAAACAACGTCAAGTATACTTTTAAAACCCAAGTAACTAACTCTTTTAAGATCAAGGTACTCCTACCTTTTAAAACCAAGCCACTTATATTTTTCTCATCAAGAAAAGTTCGATATTTGAAAATAAGTTACTTATACTTTTAAACTCAAGTTACTTCTTTTTTCCCAAAATCAAGTTACCATTTTAAATCCAATAATAAAACCATTCTTTTGTTTTCATAAAGTCGTTATAACTAACTTCCCATAAAGCTATTATAACACTTTATGTTTAAACCAATTTAAGACAAAACCCTGCCTTTCTTTTAAACCAAAACACTTCAAATTCTCAAGTCTCTTTTCTTTTAGAAATCAAGTTCCTTACTTTGGAATTTAAGAAAACAATACTTGTATATAATGATTCTTATTAAAGTAGCCATGATCTATAAAATGTAATACAATTTTGTCTTATCTTAGCTTCTATGCAGATGGAGGTTTCTACTGGTTTTAATATAATTAATTATTTGTCATTACATTTTCCTTTATTAACGTTGCAATGGCTTGTTCGATACTTATTCTCATTTCCGAAATCAATATAACTTATTCCTTTTAAAACCCAAGTACCCATTTCTCATAAAAGCGGTTTCACAACTTTTTAACACAAACCAAGTCCTTAATATTTCACATCAAGTCATTTATAAGTCAGGTCTCTTATCTTTTAAAAACCACAAACCATTTCTTTACCTACATAAAGTTGTTATAACAAACTTCCCATAAAGCCGTTATAACACTTTATGTTTTAAACCAACCAAATTCATTTAGCACATGTACGTCTACCGTACTACATAGTTTACAACAATCATGCTAGAAAAGATAGGAAGAGGTTCACATACCTCGCGATGATTATCGACAATTAGCAAAATGCTCCAAAGTACTATACCTTTGCTAGCCTTTTCCACCCTTCAAGTAGAATACGCTACTCGTAGTACTTCGACCTATAATGGTCATAAAATGTCTATTAACCTCTAGCTCTCCCTTCGTAGAATATTCTAAGTACAAGGTCACTAAATTCTACGGAAAATCGGGCAGCACTTCCTTTGTTTCTACATACTTTGCCACCTTTTTCAAGGCCGAATTCAATTACCAAACGCCACATTTAAGGCTCAATCAATTCAGCAAATACAAAGGGGATTACACGCCCTACAAGACGTGTAAAATTCCGCCCCACAAATGACATCAAAACTAGTCCACAAAAATACAATGTCTAATCGGCAACTTGAGATACAACAACACCAATACTTAACCAATTCAAGTTCTTGGGTCAAACATGTTATATAGTCATAAACAACTTCCACAACTACAATTTCCTTCCTAATATAACATGTGACAACTAAACTAGTAACCAAATTGAACTACAATCTTAAGGGCTAACATACTAGTTTTTGGATTTGGGTTCCAATAGTCAAAACACTTATCAAACTTCATAATATATACCTTATGCTTGCTAATATCCAAAGCTACAACAATAGGTAATCGTAATTACTAAAACGACAAGAATTATACCTTTACAGGCCCTTAATATTTCCAAGATTCAAAGTCGCTCCTTAGCAATTCTTAGCTCCTTTCCTTATGCTCCAATCCGCTCCAAGCACTCCTTAGAAGCCTATGAAGAACCCATCTTCAAGTTCCAACTTCAAAGTTGAAGAACTCCTTAAGTTTCCGCCTTGCGACTAATACGAAAACGCCACTTTTCCGGAATATTTTTGTTGAGATAACCTTACAACACCCTTAGGGACCTTGGGTTTAAGTCTTGTGAACAATGGAACAAAATTACAAAATTTTTGTGTGGGAAAATGGGTGAACCCGTGAGCTTTCAAGAAGAACAAGAAATGTTGTGAAAATTTTCTAAGTGTTGAAGACTTGGTCTTGCACTAGTGTGTATATATAATACAATGGAGGGTCAAGATCTCAACAAATGTGTGGCTAGGATGAAGAACACATGGATAATAGCCAAGTGGACAAGTTGACTTGGTCAATAATAGCAAGCTTGAAGACTTTCATCCACAATGGTCAAATGACCATCCAACTCTTGCAATTTTCGTCCAACACCAAGTGGGGGAGGTGTCACGTGTCGCCCTCCCATTCGTCCATAAAATTCCGTAACCTCGGGCCCCGCATAAACGTAAAATTCCTCGTGTGGGCCACACATGACCAAAACCGTAAAATATAAATTCCATAATTCTTATAAGTTCTTAAAGTCTTAAATACCAAGGTTGAGAATCCAATTCTCAATAATAAACCTTTTTCCTTTACGAAGTTCGGAAACTTTTCCGTCGAAAAATCACATCTTTCTTCCTTTTCAATTTTAAATGTCGTATTCTCGTACGTACGTCCTCATATAAATACCACGGAACTACGGGTGTAACATTATCCCCTTAGAAACATTCGTCCCGAATGTTCCTTCTAAGTCTCAAAACATACACGCGCCGGTATAGTTTTCACTACTATACTTATAAAACCAAATATGTCACACCTGGCCATAATATAACATATGCGCAAAACTCCAATCCAAGACAACGAGGAATCACCTCTAACGTGTATAACAACACTAAAGCTTCCACCCATGGTCTAAAGGATACTTTCTTCACCTCGTTACTTCACAAAATGATCACTTCCATTCTCTTAACACTCGTTCACTTCTTTCCTTACTCGTCGTACCTTTCTCGAACACCCGAACTCTTTCTAGTACACGTACCATACTTCCGTCATTGCTTCAGTTTCCAAAATCCTGGAGTTACTACCTCCAACCTTGGTCATCTTACTAGCCTCACATTCCTTTAAGGCCAATCCCGGCCTTCATGATCCGATTATGGTCGAACGCGTCTACGAACTCGTACGATGGTTACCTGAACTTGGGCCTTGCACCCTCGTGACCCTACCACCTAGCGGGACCACCTCAAACTGACCCCACCTCATTCCGAGCTGCGGGTTGACCCGCGACCTGACCTCAACCCGACCCATTATAGCGCCAAACTCTCTCGTTCCCCGATCCGGAACAATCTTACTAATTCACGTCATGAAAGCCACCACTTCTATCTCAAACTGCCCATGGAATTATCACACAAATACTCCACGTACACAAAGCACTCTGGCAAAGATTAACCGTAAAGTCTTTTACTCAAGACGGCTTTACCTCTAAGGTCTCAACTGCTATAATTTCTAAGGCTCAAAATTTTATCATCCCCAGACTTACCATTTTCACTAACCAGGCTTCTAAATCATATTTAACACAATGCCATCCGGACATAACACTTAACATGTATCTACCATAACAACATAAACCAGTCTCCTAAGGGCTGAAGATATCTCTGTAACTACTGCCTCACTTTCCCTTTGTCGCTCTAGTCATAATCCTGCCCTGCAGGTCGCCTAGCTATACAAGGCGATGAACCAGCCACCGATACCGAAGGCTGAGTCTCTACATCTGTGCTACCTCTGGTCGGACAAACTCTCACCAAATGGCCCTGTTGGCTGCAAGCATACAAGTTGTCGAAGTAGTACGACACTCCCCATAATGGAGTCTATTACAACGGCCACAACGAGGTAGGGGTGACCTCATCTAACTAACACCCCCTTCTCCCGAACAACTGAACCCGCAACTGACCCGGTAGGCCGAGTCATCCTCTCAGATCCTCCTACTTGGACATCCTCCCATCATATGGCCCTGACGGCCGCAGGTATAAAAATCTCCCAAATTAGCACGACACTCTGAGGATCATCCTCAGCTCTCTATCCATAGAACTCTGGCGAACCGCAAATCCCGAAGTCTCAGACTGTCGGATCTAGGGTGAATCACTAGTACTGCTGGAACCACCGGCTCCCGTCCGTCCTCATTCCCAGCCACCAGCCTAGCTAGTAACTGGGCCATCTCCTTGAACTCATATCCTCGGCTCCTGGCCGTGGAACTGGAGGCTTAGGTATCGTGGCCTCAGTAGAAACTGCTGCCGCTCTAAACTCTGCTGGGGCTAGCGACATCATAAAACTCATCGTCTGAAGTACTATCTCAGGTAGTGACTGTGCACAGGCCCTCGTAACCTCTCAGGCTCTACTCGCAGCTCTCTCTGCTGCCTTGCCCTTCTGGGCTCTGGTTGTCTTGCGTAGAGGCGTAACGGGTAAAAAGAATACGTCAGAGGGAGTCCAACTTATAACACAACTCTAAGGCACGATCTCAAAGTGAGAAGAATGGAAACCAATCCTAAATATCCTGTAGCCTCCTGATTATAGATGTGGTGCACAACACACCGATAATCAAGACTCTACTAGACACGGTCTGTAGACACTTTCCGAGGATTAACTGCTCTGATACCACTTTTGTCACGACCGACTGCCCGCGATCGTGCCTTACCGGGCACCCTAGTGATACAACATCAGAGAAAATAAGCGTAAATAAAAACTTAAACATGAAACAAGATAAAATAAGGAACAGGCTAACCAAAAAGGTTACCTTTCTGAATATATATACACGAGCAGTTATATCCTTTACAAACCCCGCCACAACAAGATTTCTGCACTTCTAAGAATGTAACCACAACTACGACGGACAGGGCTCCGCCATACCCCGAATGTAAGTACCTACAACGAGGGGACTATACGAAAGATAAGCCTCCGAGAAACGGAGCTTCCCAAATCTTGAATCGTGATCCTATGGCGAGGATCAACAATCGCGTGTACTTACCGCGGCATGACGCAGCCCCGAAGGTCGAGACAACAGTACAGTATGTGAAATCAAAATATCAGAATGAAATCATAATAGTCTATATAAAGCAGAGACATGTCTGATAACCAAACTACAGTACACAACATATGAGCAGTCATGTCAAGTCAGGGACTCACGCCCTCAAAGTCATCACTCAAAATATAACAATGGGTCTCACGCCCACAACATCAATCATGCCCGTGGAATTCCTTCCTCACTGCCGGCAGTCTATGATATAACAACACCAAGGAGTACACATGAACACCAGGTCCCACCTGTGTCATAAAACCGTACGGGGAAAGTACGAAGGCTAACTACCAGATACCAAAGCCGCATCATCAACTGACCGGGGCAAGTACGAAAGCCAACTACCAGATACCAAAGCCGTACTAACAATACTATACAACTATACCACGAAGCTGACCCGGGGCAAGTACGAAGGCCAACTACCAGATACCAAAGCCGCGTCACGTCGCTGACGGGGGCAAGTACGAAGACCAACTACCAGATACCAAAGCCGGATCACGAGACTTCGCCACTAAACTGAACGGGGCAAGTACGAAGGCTAACTACCAGATACCAAAGCCGAATCAGCCACGACCGGGGCAAGTACGAGAGCCAACTACCAGATACCAAAGCCGAATCAGTAAGAACCTCATGGAGAGCTAGTCCATGGAATAACACTATCAACAGGGAAACGAACCCTCATCATGGCCGCATACCCGTGGACCATCCATCGAGTCAGTATGCCCATGGACTATCATAGTGGAAGCATACCGTGGGCCGCCCATCGTGTCAGTATGTCCAAAATGATCAAGAATAACATGACCGGCCCTCCATCGAGAGACGCGGTAACATAATGATACAACACTTGCACAACAAGGCTATCACACGCAAACATAGGCAAGTTACACACAACTCAAGGTACTTTCATTTTATGTCAAAGTCCGGGTTTTAACCCCAAAGTACTACATACATTAATCCTTTCAAAAAGATCTCTTTTTACGTAAAAACAACTCGATACTATTATCCGTAGTACCAAACACGTTCATGTTTAAATCAAGTACTTTACACTTTTTAAACCAAGTGGCTTACACTTTTAAAACAACGTCAAGTATACTTTTAAAACCCAAGTAACTAACTCTTTTAAGATCAAGGTACTCCTACCTTTTAAAACCAAGCCACTTATATTTTTCTCATCAAGAAAAGTTCGATATTTGAAAATAAGTTACTTATACTTTTAAACTCAAGTTACTTCTTTTTTCCCAAAATCAAGTTACCATTTTAAATCCAATAATAAAACCATTCTTTTGTTTTCATAAAGTCGTTATAACTAACTTCCCATAAAGCTATTATAACACTTTATGTTTAAACCAATTTAAGACAAAACCCTGCCTTTCTTTTAAACCAAAACACTTCAAATTCTCAAGTCTCTTTTCTTTTAGAAATCAAGTTCCTTACTTTGGAATTTAAGAAAACAATACTTGTATATAATGATTCTTATTAAAGTAGTCATGATCTATAAAATGTAATACAATTTTGTCTTATCTTAGCTTCTATGCAGATGGAGGTTTCTACTGGTTTTAATATAATTAATTATTTGTCATTACATTTTCCTTTATTAACGCTGCAATGGCTTGTTCGATACTTATTCTCATTTCCGAAATCAATATAACTTATTCCTTTTAAAACCCAAGTACCCATTTCTCATAAAAGCGGTTTCACAACTTTTTAACACAAACCAAGTCCTTAATATTTCACATCAAGTCATTTATACCCTTGCGACGATTATCGACAATTAGCAAAATGCTCCAAAGTACTATACCCTTGCTAGCCTTTTCCACCCTTCAAGTAGAATACGCTACTCGTAGTACTTCAACCTATAATGGTCATAAAATGTCTATTAACCTCTAGATCTCCCTTCGTAGAATATTCTAAGTACAAGGTCACTAAATTCTACGGAAAATCGGGCAGCACTTCCTTTGTTTCTACATACTTTGCCACCTTTTTCAAGGCCGAATTCAATAACCAAACGCCACATTTAAGGCTCAATCAATTCAGCAAATACAAAGGGGATTACACGCCCTACAAGACGTGTAAAATTCCGCCCCACAATTGACATCAAAACTAGTCCACAAAAATACAATGTCTAATCGGCAACTTGAGATACAACAACACCAATACTTAACCAATTCAAGTTCTTGGGTCAAACATGTTATATAGTCATAAACAACTTCCACAACTACAATTTCCTTCCTTATATAACATGTGACAACTAAACTAGTAACCAAATTGAACTACAATCTTAAGGGCTAACATAATAGTTTTCGGATTTGGGTTCCAATAGTCAAAACACTTATCAAACTTCATAATATATACCTCATGCTTGCTAATATCCAAAGATACAACTATAGGTAATCGTAATTACTAAAACGACAAGAATTATACCTTTACAAGCCCTTAATATTTCCAAGATTCAAAGTCGCTCCTTAGCAATTCTTAGCTCTTTTCCTTATGCTCCAATCCGCTCCAAGCACTCCTTAGAAGCCTATGAAGAACCCATCTTCAAGTTCCAACTTCAAAGTTGAAGAACTCCTTAAGTTTCCGCCTTGCGACTAATACGAAAACGCCACTTTTCCAGAATCTTTCTATTGAGATAACCTTACAACACCCTTAGGGACCTTGGGTTTAAGTCTTGTGAACAATGGAACAAAATTACAAAATTTTTGTGTGGGAAAATGGGTGAACCCGTGAGCTTTCAAGAAGAACAAGAAATGTTGTGAAAATTTTCTAAGTGTTGAAGACTTGGTCTTGCACTAGTGTGTATATATAATACAATGGAGGGTCAAGATCTCAACAAATGTGTGGCTAGGATGAAGAACACATGGATAATAGCCAAGTGGACAAGTTGACTTGGTCAATAATATCAAGCTTGAAGACTTTCATCCACAATGGTCAAATGACCATCCAACCCTTGCAATTTTCGTCCAACACCAAGTGGGGGAGGTGTCACGTGTCGCCCTCCCATTCGTCCATAAAATTTCGTAACCCTCGCGGGCCCCGCAAAACGTAAAATTCCTCGGGTGGGCCCCACATGACCAAAACCGCAAAATATAAATTCCATAATTCTTATAAGTTCTTAAAGTCTTAAATACCAAGGTTGAGAATCCAATTCTCAATAATAAACCTTTTTCCTTTACGAAGTTCGGAAACTTTTCCGTCGAAAAATCACATCTTTCTTCCTTTCCAATTTTAAATGTCGTATTCTCAGACGTGCGCCCTCATATACATACCCGGAACTACGGTGTAACAAGTCAAAGACCGACTTGGGTTTAGTATCGACTGGAGTGGAAGTATACTTACATGAGGACATACCATCTCACTGAATAATCTCCGTAGCATACTTCCTTTGAGATACAAATAGACCACCTAAATGACGTGTGACAACAATGTCCAAGAAATAACTCAAGGGTCCTAAGTTTTTCATCGCAAACTCAGAATTGAGAAGCGTCATGATAGACTTGCGTAACTCATAAGAAGAAGCAGTCAAGATAATATCATCCACATATAATAAAATATAAGCCAGGGAAGTACCACGATAATATATGAACAGAGAATTATCAGACCTGCTGTGGGAAAACCCAATGGTAGATACATAGTCGGCAAATTTCTTATACCACGCCCTGGGGGCCTGCTTAAGTCCATACAAAGACTTCTTCAAATAACAGACATGATTAGGATAGGTGGGGGTCGTGAAAACCCAAGGGGTGATTCATGTAAATTGTCTCCTGAATATCACCGTATAAGAAAGCATTATTCACATCTAAATGATGAATGAGCCAGACTTTAGAAAGAGCCAGACTAAAACAATGCGAATGGTAGCCGGTTTAACCACCGGACTAAATGTCTACAATCCACGCCAATCTGTTGTGTTTTACCATCACCTACAAGTCGAGCCTTATGTCTCGTAAAAGAACCGTCAGAATTATCTTTATGAGTAAAAATCTAATTAGACTGAAGAATATTAACACCAGAAGGATGAGGTACCAACTCCCACGTCTTATTTTTAATAAGAGCATTATATTCATCGTTCATAGACAATTTATAATTCGGGCCATTTAATGCAGACACTGAGTTACAGGGCAGAGGGGATTTAAGAACATTAGAATTTAGATTAAAATGTCATTTTGGTTTAAAAATACCTCGTTGACTACGAGTAACAGGTCTGTGATTCGATGGAGAATTGGGTGGATTTTGGGGAAACTTTGGATGGCTGACGATCAAGCGTGCAATGGCCCGCCGCCCACTCGAAATTGAAGCAGAAAATGGGCGATGGTGGACCACAGGAACATTACCGAGAATGGTACTGGGCCATAAGTCTGGCCCATTAGGCAGAGGTGACGGAATAGTGGGTTGGTGTGGGCCAGCGGGCAGTGGATCTGCTAGGAAATTTTGGGTACGGACAAGTCCGATAAATGGTGGATAAGATATGGTTAGATGTCGTCATCTAAAAAATTATACGAACGAGGCTCGGGACTGCTCATTTTAGCAAATGAAAATTGAGTTTCATAAAAAATAATATGACGACTAATTATGATTTTATTAGAAGATAAATCAAAACATTTATAACTACGATGATTAGATGGATAACCCAAAAAATACATGAGGTAGAACGAGCTTGAAGTTTGTTAATTGTAGTTGACGGAAATAATAGATAGCATAAACACCCAAAGACCCTAAGATGTGTATACGAAAGATTCTTATTATAGAGAATTTTAAGGGGAGATGCATATGTCAACCCTTTGGTAGGAAGTATGTTAATGAGGTAAGTAGGCATTTGGAGAGCATATGCCAAAAGGAAGAGGGTACGAAAGCATGAGCCAATAAAGTTCGGACAATATTATTAATAGTAAGAATTTTTCGTTCGGCTTTTCATTTTGCGAGGACGTGTGAGGACAAGAGAAATGAAAAACTATGCCATTAGCATCACAAAATTTCCGAAACAACCCATTATCATATTCTTTGTCATTATCACATGAAATATTTTTTATTTTTCGTTCGAATTGGGTCTGGATGAATGCTTGAAATTTTAAGAATGTGGAAAAAACTAGAGATTTTTTTGCTAACGGAAAAGTTCATAATAAATTAGAATAATCATCCAAAAATAAAATATAATAACGATGACCCAAAGAACTTAGAACGGAAGATGTCCATAAATCGCTAAAAATAATTTTAAAAAGGCATCAAAGTACGAGAAGTAGAGGCTACAAATGGTAATCTAACATATTTTCCTAACGGACAGGAATGACAAATTGGAGTACTACGCATACTCTTACAAGAAATAAAATTGTCTTTATGCAAGGAAGAAATAATTGACGACCCAGGATGACCCAAACGCGCATACCACAAGGAAGGAGCTAGAGCAGCAAATGTTTATGACATGTCTTGACTCGAGGAAGTGGTGATGGTTGTAATTGGATAAAGATCTCCCCTACTGTTGTATCTCATGAGAGGTATTCCCATTTTGAAATCCTTCACAGAAAACCCAAATGGATAAAAATTAACAGAAAAACACAATTATCAGTGGTGAATTTGCGAACATACACCAGATTTTTAATTAAGTTAGGAGCATGAAAAGTATTTTTCAAAATAAGAGGTGGATGAGGGGGAGACACAGTTGCATTACCGTAGCTACGAATTGGAATTGAGTTTTCATTACCAATAATAATGCCATGATTTTTGCTCATATTGAAATAAGACGAGAGAGTACCTTGGTCGGACGTTATGTGAGAAGTTGTGCCGGTGTTCATGTACCAATTAGCGTCTGAAGGATTTAATCGAAGTGTATGCATGGCGTCCTCATTGTCGGTGGGTGTTGGGATCAGATTCGAGCCCACAATGTTGAAAGCCTGCTGGGGATGGGGCCGAGGCCTAAGTAGACCGGCCTGCTATTAGCGATATTTCCATTGCTCATGCAAGTATAAATATCGTTACAAGTAATATAGTCTGATAAGACCTAATATCGTCCTCAGAGACTGGTTATCAAGTACCGATTATCTAAGCTTTAGTTTCTATTTGGTGAACATTAATTTGTTTGTATTTTTATCTAATAACTAAGACTAAGTAATTACAGAAAATAAACTAATTATGATAATACTTTGGTTTAAATCAGTTATGAAGGAATTAGGGCTTCCAATATCCTCAACTATCCACTCTTTTCAATCTTTAATGCAACTAGAATGACTTCTTCTTCTACGTTAAGATAGCGGTTAACTAGACTGTCTTATATTCCGGTTAGGATATATAATTGCTTAATCCCAGTGCAGAAACCTTCTATATTTCTATGATAGGTTTTACCACATAGGAGTATTAAGAATAATAACCTATCATGCTACACACGTATCAGGGTACTTTCGTCCGCGATTTTCACCTATGTTTATTCAATTACAGCATATCCAAATCTCTCTTCTCTGTTCTTTATTCGAAATCATATATATTATGATAATTAGTGATCAATTAACTATCAAACATTCATACCAATATTGAATAAATCTTAATCAAGTGAAAAAGAAATCAAACTAATGCATTAATTCATGAAAGAGAGTTTCAAGCGATTCAATAGGAAAACCCTAATAAAGTAATTAGCTCTTAGACATTGACATGCTAAGAACTAATATAAAATACAACATAAACTGAAATGAAACAAAGGAAAGAAAAAGAACTTGAACCAAAGTTGTCTCCAATCTTGTGTTGTAGCCTCCTTTCTTCTCCCCAAAGTATGATGTGAGATGTAAGATCCCAGATAAATAATGAGGCTAGGGTTTAGGGATTTTATAGTTGAGAAAATATGGATTTTGGACCCTAAAAATCGGTCAAAATCGGCCCAGAACGTGATTTTTCCGCCTTGGCACTGCGGTACTACAGAATGGCACCGCGGTGCCGAAAGTACTGCGGCTTCTCAATGATTATGGCACTGTGGTCCTGCAGAATGGAACCGCGGTCCTGCAGTCTTTCGTCCGCATCTGCCAACTTTCGTCTTTTTGTTTTTTGCTTCGGGAGCTCCTTTTCTGCCCACTTTTAGCTTCTTTTTGCCATTGTGCCATTCAGAACCGCTGTGACTCAAAAGAAAGAAAAACAACCCTAACAAGACACTTATTTAAACGAAAATGGGAAAAATACTAACTAAAAATTACTCAAAAAGCGTATACAAAATACGCCTAACAAATACCCCAAACTTAACCTTTGCTCGCCCTCGAGCAAAGATCAAAAGAAAATCAAAAAAACAATAAAAACAAAAAGACTCAAAGGCTCAAATCAAGCAACTGCACAAAGTTACTTAGAAAAACATGGATGTTAGTTGGGATAATATGCTGCAACATATATAGCATGAATATAGAAATCTAGAATTTCAAGCCAGATATTTCGCAAATTCATTTCAATCACAATCAATGAAAGCATGAACCCCTAACCTATGCATGTCAATTTTATTTAGTTCTATGGGTATGTTTACTTGTTATTCTCTACTAATCATAGACATACATACTAGAGATCTCCAGGACCTGTCAGGGTTGTAATTTAGGCTTAGGCAGGGGTAGGTAAGATTAGACATTTAGGCTCAATTTACATACCATAAGTGTTTTCCTCATTCAACTATTTTGTCCTTCTTTTTGGTATCATTTTCAATTCATACCTATCACTCTTTTTTTCTCTTTTTGAGAGCATGAAACACATTCTCATAGGCACCCCCAAACTTAAGCTTTTACATCTTTTTTATTGGGGTGCATCAATTTTTCACTCTCTTTTCGTATTTCTTTTTCACACTTCTTTTATCCCAATTTTTCAATTACTGCTTATGACACAAAAGAGAATCACAGGGTGTCAAAGAAATCACTTATTTTAGGCTCAAAGAGGCTGACTAGGGATATAATTTATTGCAAGGTAGGTATTGAATGGTAAGAAGGGCTAACAAAGAAATGTCTAAATCATCTCCCTAAATATGTACATCTTAACTATTTCGCCTCAAATAGCAAGCAAGAGACTTCATAGACATGTTTCAATCATTCTTTTCACCATTGGCACACATAGGCTAAGCACAAATAACCCAAATAATTAGATGTTCATGAATTTTTGGCATATCTAACTCAAGCACACATATTTTTGCTTCTCATTCCATTACATTATCACACTTAATCCACTAGGCGTTTCAAGCAACTACAACATGCATGATCATAAAAAAAATTGACTCATATAAGACACAAAAACATAAAAAAAAAACTCAAAAACAGACACACAAAATACTAAGACCCCCCCCCCCCCCAAACTTATACGACACATTGTCCCAAATGTGTAAAGACTAAAAATTAAAAGGGACGACTTACAGACATCAAAACTGCGGTTCAAAATGATGGTGATGGTGGCAGATGTTGAGGCGGTATCTGGAGATGTCGTGTTTTATCAACGGGCGTCGCGGCCCTGCATTATGGCGTCGTGGCGCTGTGCCAAATTTCTCCCGTTTTTGTAGCATTTTTCTTAATCCCTGCTTTTATCTATCATCCACAACACTCAACATACCAGATCGTGAGATTGTTCAATTCAAAATAAAACAAACTAAACCAAAAATTTAAATAACATAATCAAAACCTTGGGTTGCATCCCAAGTAGCGCTGTTTTTAACGTCTTTTAGCCGGACGCAATTAATCCTTACTAGTGCCTACTGGATCCTTCTACGAACTGCTTGCAATCCGTAAAGTTATTATTGCAGATCTCACTTCTCCCACAACACATTTTTTCAAACAAGGGTCTCATATCTAAGATTATCCCACAATTACACAAGACAGATTTCTCTTCTAGGCTTTCTATAATGTAGGGATCAGTGAAACTCCCTACATCTCTCAACTTTTGGGGGTGTCCTTTAGAGTATGGACTTTCTTTTTTAGGGTCAGCAATGACATTTGGTGTTGTCTTTTCTGCAATAGGGTAGTCCTCAGTGACCTCTTCTTTCTCTACACCAACTATCTCTCCAAATTCCTCAACAGCTTGTTGTAGTTCAAGTTCCATAATCTGCTCACCACTCCTCATAGCTGGGTTACTCGGTGTAATTTCTTGAGGTGTAATGGTTACCATGTCCCTTGGTTGCCCGATTTGTGGTTCCAAATTCAGAAACTGTCCCACTTGATTCTCCAAGTTTCGCAAAGAGGATCTTACTTCCACCATGAATTGAGTTTGGGCGTTTGTGAGTTCCAACAATGTTTCTCTCAATTCATCTCGCTCCTCTGATGGGGCCTGACTCTGGGGCTGCTGAAATTGCCCTTGAGGAGTCTGGGACTTGGTGAGCCTGAGTAAGGTTTCCTGCAGCTCATCTCGATCTTCCTGTGAAACCTGTGGGTTAAATTGTTGTTGATGGTACTGTTGCTGTTGATAGTAGTCGTAGTACTGCTGCCCCTGATAGTAATAGTCCATGTGTCCCTTTTTTTTAACAAAAGTTTTACCTACAAAATAAGAAAAACAACAAAAACTGATAAAAAGATGCTCGCAGAACAAGTTAGAAACTTGTTCCTGGAGCAACCAAATTAGAAATAAAATAACACAACCAAATATATACAAACCAAATTAGAAATAAGAATAGATAATTCGATATTGAAAGTACGCAAGTCCCCGGCAACGGCGCCAAAAACTTGCTAGCGATATTTCCAATTGCGCAAGTGTACGTATCGTTACAAGTAATATAATCTGGTAAGACCGAATATCGTCCTCAGAGACTGATTATCAAGTACCGATTATCTAAGCTTTAGTATTCATTTGGTGAATGTTAATTTGTATGTATTTTTATCTAATAACTAAGACTAAGTAATTGCAGAAAATAAACTAATTATCATAATACTTTGGTTTAAATCAGTTATGAAGGAATTAAGGCTTCTAATATCCTCAACTATCCACTCTTTTCAATCCTTAATGCAACTGTAATGACTTCTTCTTCTACGTTAAGATAGTGGTTAACTAGACTGTCTTATATTCAGGTTAGGATATATAATCGTTCAACCCCAGTGCAGAAACCTTCTATATTTCTATGATAGGTTTTACCACATAGGAGGATTAAGAACAATAATCTATCATGCTACACAAGTATCGGGATACTTTCGTCCGCGATTTTAACCTATGTCTATTCAATTACAGCATATCCAAATCTCTCCTCTCTGTTCTTGATTCGAAATCATATAGATTATGATAATTAATGATCAATTAACTATCAAACATTCATACCAATATTGAATAAATCTTAATCAAGTAAAGAAGAAATCAAACTAATGCATTCATTCATGAAAGAGAGTTTCAAGCGATTCAATAGGAAAGCCCTAATAAAGTAATTAGCTCCTAGACATTGACATGCTAAGAACTAATATAAAATACAACATAAACTGAAATAAAACAAAGGAAATAAAAAGAACTTGAACCAAAATTGTCTCAAATATTGTGTTGTAGCCTCCTTTCTTCTCCCCAAAGTATGATGTGAGATGTAAGATCTCAGATGAATAATGAGACAAGCGTTTATGGATTTTATAGTTGAAAAAATATGGATTTCGGACCCTAAAAACCGTGTCAAAATCGGCCCAGAACGTGATTTTTCCGCCTTGGCACCGCGGTACTGCAGAATAGCACCGCAGTGCCGAATGTACTTGTTATACCCCGTATTTCCAGAGTATGTACGCGAGGACGTACGTAGGAAATTTCGAACTTCAAGTAAGGCTTGGCCGAATTAATGTTTGTTCACAACACCCGTTTGGAGTCGTTTTTCGACGAAACGTTTTCACAGCTTTCGTAGGGGAATTTCCGGCTATGTCATTTTTAATTTTTGCGGATTTTTCCGAGAGACGAAACATTTTGGACCAACAAGAGGGCGCCACTTGGCACCCTCTCATTGGTGGACTTGAAACGTCCTTAGGACGAAATGGACAAGGGTGGAGCACGTTTTTTGTGCCTTTGAAAAGTCAAGGGTTGGTAGGATAATTGTGTTTGGTAAATCCTAGCCCTACACTTGCCTAACACATGGATTGATCTTGGCCTTTGGTTGGCCATCCCTTGACCTATAAATACCCCCTTAAGGTTGAAGACTTCTTCATCCAAAATGCCTAAGTCTTGAGAGCCTTCTCCTCCCTTGTGTGAGTTCGCGAGAGCACCCCCTCTGGGGTGCTAGCCGAGAGTGTACCCTCCCCTCGCCGAGAGTACCCCACAGTGGGGTAGGCAGGGTATACACCCCCTAGCCTAGTTGTTTTCGTATAATACCCCCCTTTGTGGTATAGAAATACTCTCCAAAGTATTGTTATAATGCCCTAATACCTTAGCCTTATACCTTGTAGTATTCTAAGGTTATACCTATCTGAAAAGCCCGAAATACTATTATACCTTCCTTCACTACTAAACGAAACCCTAAGGAAAATCTCCATTGTTGGTTGGAGTATTATTAAGAAGTTGAGTAGAACTTCTAAGGGTTATTTGGAGCGGGTTGGAGCACGGAGTAGAGCGAAACATTGCTAAGGATCGACTTTTAACTCGGATAATTATGGGCTTATCGAGGTAATTATCTTGTCCCCCTATTGTAATTGGATATTACATGTTGTTAGAATATATAGTTGAAGTATACTATATATAGAACTGAACGTAGTTAGTTGGCAATGTCTTTAGACTTAAGCTGAAGAATAAAGAATCGAATCGAATCGTAATTACATAGGGCGTATCAGACATGAGACTTGTAGTGGTACTGTGGAGTAGAATTGTACACGTTACGTGTGATAGCCTTGTTGTGTAAGTACTGTGTTCTACTCGACTACCGGGTCATTCGGGAATGTATATCACTTGATTACCGGTTCATCCGGGAATGTATTTCACTCGATTACCGGTTCATCCGGGAATGTATTTCACTTGAGACCGTTCATCCGGAATGTATTTCACTTGAGGACCGTTCATCCGGAATGTATTTCACTTGGCGACCGTTCATCCGAATGTATTTCACTTGAGGACCGGTTCATCCGGAATGTATTTCACTTGAGGACCGGTTCATCCGAATGTATTTCACTTGAGGACCGTCATCCGGAATGTATTTCACTTGACTACGGTTCATCCGAATGTATTCCACTCGACTACGGTTCATAGGATGAACCGAATGTATTCCACCATTTTCTATATTGGGTCCATAAGACGGGCCGAGACACATTATACGTATCACATGATTTGTACCTAGAGCTGGCGGTGAGGAAGGAGTTCCACGGGCATGAGGATGACTTTTAGGCGTGAGTCCACGACTTGACATGATCGCTTCTATGTTGTGAATCGTAGTTTGGTTATCATACATGTCTCCTGCTTTATATAGACTACTATGATTTCATTTACGATTTATTTTCGCCACATACTCTGCACTGTTATGTCGACCTCCTTCGGGCTGCGTTCATGCCGCAGTAAAGGTACACCGCCATTGATCCTCGCTCTTAGTGGTCACAGCAAGATTGGGAAAGCTCCGTTTCTCGAGGCTTATCGATGGTATAGTCCCCTTGTTGTAGGTGTTTACATTCGTGGTATGGCGGGCCCTGTCCCGCCATTGTTGTCGTATCATTTCTTAAGTGCATGAGTATCGTGGCGGGGTTTGTGAAAAGGATTAAACTGCTCATTTGTAAAAGTTGTTATTTATATATGCCAAAAGGCAAGTTTTCTCAGACATCGCTTTGTACTTCACTTGTTTCATGTATATGTTTTATGTTCACGATTACTGATGTTGTGTCACTAGGGTGCCCGGTAGGCACGATCACGCCCGCCGGGTCGTGACAAAAGTGGTATCGAGCCGGTTATCCTCGGAAAGTGTCTACGCACCGTATCCATGAGTCTTGATTATCGGTGTGTTGTGCACCACGCCAATAATCAGGAGGCTATAGGATATTTAGGATTGGTTTCTATTCTTCTCACTCTGAGATCGTGCCTTAGAGCTGAGTTGTAAGTTGGACCCTCTGATGAAATTCTTTCCCTTATCATTATGCCTCCGCGTAGGGCAACCCGGGCCCAGGAGGGCAAGGCAGCCGAGGGAGCTGCGAGTAGAGTTCAGAGGGTTACGTGGGCAGCCAATCATTACCTAGGGTAATGCTTCATTCGGGATTTCTGCGACGTCACTAGCCCCAGCAGAGTTTAAGCACGGCGACAGCAGTTCCTACTGCGGCCATGATATTTGAACCTTCAGTTCCACGACCAGGAACAGAGAGTATGGATTGCAAAGAGGCAACCCTGTTACTAGCTATGGATTTGGCTACCAGAGAGTATACCGTTGTACCGCAAGTCTTGATGACTACCTAAGAGAAGATTGTGCAAGAGTAATCCTTCAGTTAGGCTTGAGCATGGCCTGTGTACGGGCTTACGCGCAGCAGGCCGAAGAACGTAGAGATTGACGGGTTAACGGGCGACAATGAAGAGGCGAGAGCAAAAGGTCCTTTGGTAACTTTCGAGGCGAGTCGCCTCACCGCAGATTAGGTTATGCACATCCACCGCAGCAGTGGTCTTCCACGGTTCGGGGCGTTCGGGTTATGAAGGAGTTGGTCGAACTCCGTGGCTTCCGGTTCACATGCGATGCACGTCATCCCGGGAATGTCGCCTTTAGTTGGTACTTGTTGTACTATGACCGCCGAGGTCAGTGTCGAAGAGTGTCCTTGTAGGAGGACTTAGCCTTCGTGATCGGTGGGTAGTTTGTCATCTTCCTTAGCTACGCTCACGGGCGAGTTTGTTTAGAACGACTAAGGGTGTGAAGCGGTAGATATAGATATATCTTTAACCTCTAGAGTTTTGTTTATGTGATAAGGTGAGTATACCTTAAGTGCTATGTTACGATAGCGGTGTGTTGGTTAGTTAACCAAGTAAGATTCGGGGAATAGAAGGTGTGAACCTTAGAGTTTTGTTACGTAGAGACCTTGAGGTAAGGTCATCTAGAGTAAAAGACGTATGGGTATGTTGATCCTTATCGGGTGCCTAGTGCACGTGAGCGATGGTTGTGAGATAAGTCCCCGAGTAGTGTGGGATGAAAGAGGTAGTTGAGCTAAGAAGACCGCCAGGTTTTCGTAACGTGTTTAGTGAGATTGTTCCTTCGGGAGCTAGTATTGTGCGCGTTGCGGGTCGGGTTGAGGCCCGCCGCGGTCAACCCGCGGTAGGTTTGGTGGTGAAATGGGTTGTGGTGGTCCCGCCTTGTGTTAGGTTGAGGGTGTTAGGCCCAAGTTTAGTTAACCAAATGACGAGTTCGTGGATGCGTTCGACCGGTGGTCGGCCGATGGGGCAGCCCATCGTGTTCTTCGGTCAGGACCATTCACTCGGCAGTGTTGATTTATCAGAAAGGTTGTAAGGCTGCACGGGGTGCCTACCTTCACCTTATGACGCATGTGGAGCCAGGTTACGGTTGTTTTTGTTTCTGGAAGTTTTACCAGGCAAGATAAAGAACTCAGGTGAGTCTCAGAATCGCATTCGCCCTCGGGCAAGTGTTGGATTTCAGGGGTAGTTGTAGGGATTGTTGTCTCCTGTGGAGGAGTGTTTAAGCTACGATTCGGTGTTCGGATGTCGCCTTTGAAACCTTGTAGGGGCAGAAGTGTAAGTTGTCGGTCGATTGGTTCGATGTTGGCAAGGTTCAGATAGTTGGTTCAGGCTTGTTCCAGCAAATTGTGGGTAGTGAGAAGCTTGTCTAGAAGAGGTTCTGGCAGCTCAGAGATATCGTGCGGATAATCGGCGACGACGCTTAGAGTTCAGGTTGACGGTCGGTCCTCTTGAAGGTACCACCCCGGTTAGGGTGTGACGAGTTGTGGAAAAACTGAGGAACTTAGCCCGAGTTACTTTGGGCCTTTGTGAGTTCATGTGAAGAATAGGCCAGGTTGCCTATATGTTAGCATTTGCCGTCCGACTTAGGAGGAAGGACGTCCGGTCTTTCGTATTGTTATGTTCGGGAAAGTATCGAAGATCCATCCAGAATGTTCCCAGTGATGACCACGTTAGAGATAGTAACCCCGAGTTTTGGATACTAAAGCAGTATCAGAAATGTGGTAATAATTCGAGTGTACGACAGCTTCAGTGATCGCAAGCAGCCCGGTACCATTTGTTGGGTCGTCGGAGCAAGGCTCGCGACAAAGTGACAAAGTGGTATCTCAGACAAAGTGACAAAGTAGTATTATTTGTGGTGATGTTAGAGGTGTTTCCTCGTGGACTTAGATGTAAGTATTGTGCGCAGTTGTTTCTGTGGCCATGTGGCGAGTTTGTTCTCGTAAGTATAGTGAAGACTATCTTGGCGCGCTTGTTGTGAGACTTAGAAGGAACATTCGGGACGAATGTTTCTAGCGAGGAGAATGTTATACCCGTATTTCCGCAGTATGTACGAGGACGACGTAGGAAATTTCAACTTCAAGTAAGGCTTGGCGAATTAATGTTTGTTCACAACACCCGTTTGGAGTCGTTTTCGACGAAACGTTTTCCACTTTCGTAGGGAATTTCCGCTATGTCATTTTTAATTTTTGCGGATTTTTCCGAGAGACGAAACATTTTGGACCAACAAGATGGCGCCACTTTGCACCCTCTCATTGGTGGACTTGAAACGCCCTTAGGACGAAATGGACAAGGGTGGAGCACGTTTTTGTGCCTTTGAAAAGTCAAGGGTTGGTAGGATATTTGTGTTTGGTAAATCCTAGCCCTACACTTGCCTAACACATGGATTGATCTTGGCCTTTGGTTGGCCATCCTTGACCTATAAATACCCTTAAGGTGAAGACTTCTTCATCCAAAATGCCTAAGTCTGAGAGCCTTCTCCTCCCTGTGTGAGTTCGGTGAGAGCACCCTCTAGGGTGCTAGCCGAGTGTACCCTCCCCTCCGAGAGTACCCCCCAGTGGGTAGGCCGAGGGTATACACCCCCTAGCCTAGTTGTTTTCGTATAATACCCCCTTTGTGGTATAGAAATACTCTCAAAGTATTGTTATAATGCCTAATACCTTAGCCTTATACCTTGTAGTATTCTAAGGTTATACCTATCTGAAAAGCCCGAAATACTATTATACCTTCCTTCACTACTAAACGAAACCCTAAGGAAAATCTCCATTGTTGGTTGGAGTATTATTAAGAAGTTGAGTAGAACTTCTAAGGGTTATTTGAGCGGGTGGAGCACCGAGTAGAGCGAAACATTGCTAAGGATCGACTTTTAACTCGGATAATTATGGGCTTATCGAGGTAATTATCTTGTCCTATTGTAATTGGATATTACATGTTGTTAAAATATATAGTTGAAGTATACTATATATGTAATCGAACGTAGTTAGTTGGCAATGTCTTTTGACTTAAGCCCGAAGAATAAAGAATCAATCGAATCGTAATTACATGGGATCAGACATGAGACTTGTGTAGGTGCGTGGAGTAGAATTGTACACGTCCGGTTAGACGTGTAGAACCCCCCCCTGGTTGGCTTGATAGCCGGCCTCGATAGAGGAGGAGATTTACGCTGTGGCGGGGGGGGGAGGTGCTGCCGAATTTTCTGTAGAATGATCTACGATAAGATCTAGATGTTAATAAGCGCCTTGTGGCCTTATAGGTTGAAGTACTACGTGTGGCGCGATCTACTTGGCTTAAGGAGTAGCCGACGTTTGGAAGTACTTGGAGCGTTTTGCTATTAGTCGATACTGCCGCGAGGTATGTGGACCTCTTCCTATCTCTTCTAGCATGATATGTGTGAACTATGTAGTACGGTAGAC
Organism: Przewalskia tangutica; assembly: GCA_029844215.1. Lineage (NCBI taxonomy): Eukaryota > Viridiplantae > Streptophyta > Magnoliopsida > Solanales > Solanaceae > Przewalskia > Przewalskia tangutica. The sequence continues at coordinate 117,839,293 of CM056718.1, forward strand.
GTACATGTGCTAAATGTATTTGATTGATTTAAAACATAAAGTGTTGTAACGGCTTTATGGGAAGTTGGTTATAATAGCTTTATGTGGATAAGCACATACTTTGTGGGTTTTAAAAAAGGTAACTGATTTGAATAATAACTGGCTTGATATGTGTTAATAAAGAACTTGAAGCATTTCAAAAGATCTATGAATCGTTTTGAAAGAATGAGTATTACTTGGGTTTTGAAAGCTTAAGAGTTATACTAGCTTTATGGGAAGTTAGGTATAACGGCTTAAGAATGTTTTACTGATTTCGGAAATCAGAATGTGTATCGACAAACCACTGCAGCGTTAATAAAAGGAAAATGTATTGACTAAAGAAGTATTATTAAAACCAGTAGAAACCTCCATCCGCATAGAAGCTAAGATGAGACAAAATGATATTACATTTCCTAGATCATGGCTGCTTAATAAGATTGATTATAAACAAGAATACCTACTCACTTATAAGACATAGGTTTCTCAAAACGTTTAAAGGAGAATTATGCTTTAAAGGATTTAAAACTATGAACTACGAAACCTTTTTCTAAAATGAGAAACTTGAGCATTCGAAATTAGGCAACTTGAACGTTTGGAAAATAAGGTTGTCACTTGATTTTACAAAGGAAAGCATTTTGGTTTACTTAACAATGTTAGTCACTCAAATCTTATACTACGGGTATCGGGTGACCTTTGTAAAAGGAATGGATCTTAAAAGGAATTTAACGGACGTAGTACTTTAAGGTTAAAATCCGGACTTTGATATAAAATGAAAGTACCTTGAGTCGTGTGTAACTTGCTTATACTTGTTGTTATGAAACTTGACCATGTTACGTGTGATAGCCTTGTTGTGTAAGTACTGTGTTCTACTCGACTACCGGGTCATCCGGGAATGTATATCACTTGATTACCGGTTCATCCGGGAATGTATTTCACTCGACACGGTTCATCCGAATGTATTTCACTTGAGACCGGTTCATCCGGAATGTATTTCACTTGAGGACCGGTTCATCCGGAATGTATTTCACTTGAGGACCGGTTCATCCGAATGTATTTCACTTGAGGACCGGTTCATCCGGAATGTATTTCACTGAGGACCGGTTCATCCGAATGTATTTCACTGAGGACCGTTCATCCGAATGTATTTCACTTGACTACCGGTTCATCCGAATGTATTCCATTTCGACTACCTCACGTAGGATGAACCAGAATGTATTCCACCATTTTCTATATTGGGTCCATAAGACGGGCCGAGACACATTATACGTATCACATGATTTGTACCTAGATCGCCGGTGAGGAAGGAGTTCCACGGGCATGAGGATGACTTTTAGGCGTGAGTCCACGACTTGACATGATCGCTTCTATGTTGTGAATCGTAGTTCGTTATCATACATGTCTCCCGCTTTATATAGACTACTATGATTTCATTTACTGATTTATTTTCGCCACATACTGCACTGTTGTATCGACCTCCTTCGGGCCGCGTTCATGCCGCAGTAAAGGTACACCATCGATCCTCGCTCTTGGGTCACAGCCAAGATTGGGAAAGCTCCGTTTCTCCGGAGGCTTATCAGTGGTATAGTCCCCTGTTGTTGTAGGTGTTTACATTCAGGGGTATGGCGGGGCCCTGTCCCGCCATTGTTGTCGTATCATTTCTTAGAGGTCTGTAGTACTGTCGTGGGCAGGGTTTGTGAAAAGGATTAAACTGTTCATTTGTAAAAGTTGTTATTTATATATGCCAAAAGGCAAGTTTTCCTCGACATCGTTTGTACTTCACTTGTTTCATGTATATGTTTTATGTTCCGATTACTCGATGTTGTGTCACTAGGGTGCCCGGTAGGCACCATCACGCCCGCCGGTCGTGACAAAAGTGGTATCAGAGCCAGGTTATCCTCGGAAAGTGTCTACAGACCGTATCCAGTAGAGTCTTGATTATCGGTGTGTTGTGCACCACGCCAATAATCAGGAGGCTATAGGATATTTAGGATTGGTTTCTATTCTTCTCACTCTGAGATCGTGCCTTAGAGCTGAGTTGTAAGTTGGACCCTCTGATGAAATTCTTTCCTTATCATTATGCCTCCGCAGGGCAACCCGCCCGGGAGGGCAAGGCACCGGCGGAGCCGCGAGTAGAGTTCGCAGGTTACGTGGCACGTGCCAATCATTACCTAGGGTAATGCTTCATTCGGGATTTCGCGACGTCACTAGCCCAAAGAGAGTTTAAGCACGCGACGGCAGTTCCTCATCGCGCCATGATATTTGAACCTTCAGTTCCACGACCAGGAACAGAGAGTTATGGATTGCAAAGAGGCAACCCTGTTACTAGCTATGGATTTGGCTACCAGAGAGTATACCGTTGTACCGCAAGTCTTGATGACTACCTAAGAGAAGATTGTGCAAGAGTAATCCTTCAGTTAGGCTTGAGCATGGCCTGTGTACGGGCTTATGCGCAGCAGGCCGAGGAACGTAGAGATTGACGGGTTAACGGGCGACAACGAAGAGGCCGAGCAAGGTCCTTTGGTAACTTTCGAGGCGAGTCGCCTCACCAGCAGATTAGGTTATGCACATCCACCAGTGCAGAGTGGTCTTCCACGGGGTTCAGGACGTTCGGGTTATGAAGGAGTTGGTCAGAACTCCAGGGCTTCCGGTTCACAATGTGACAGACGTCATCCCGGGGAATGTCGTCTTTTAGTTGGTACTTGTTGTACCTATGACCGCCGTGCAGTGTCGAAGAGTGTCCTTGTAGGAGGACTTAGCCTTCAGGATCGGTGGGTAGTTTGTCATCTTCCTTAGCTATGCGCCCTACGGGGCAGGTTTGTTTAGAACGACTAAGGGGAGTGAAGCAGTAGATATAGATATATCTTTAACCCTCTAGAGTTTTGTTTATGTGATAAGGTGAGTATACCTTAAGTGCTATGTTACGATAGCGGTGTGTTGGTTAGTTAACCAAGTAAGATTCGGGGAATAGAAGGTGTGAACCTTAGAGTTTTGTTACGTAGAGACCTTAGAGGTAAGGTCATCTAGAGTAAAAGACGTATGGGTATGTTGATCCTTATCGGGGTGCCTAGTGCACGTGAACGATGGTTGTGAGATAAGTCCCTGAGTAGTGTGGGATGAAAGAAGGTAGTTGAGCTAAGACCGCTAGGTTTTCGTAACGTGTTTAGTGAGATTGTTCCTTCGGAGCTAGTATTGTGCGCGTTGCCGGGTCGGGTTGAGGCCCGCGGGTCAACCCGCGGTAGGTTTGGTGCGGGTCAGGTTGGTGGTCCCGCTTGTGTTAGGGTTGTGAGGTGTTAGGCCCAAGTTTAGTTAACCAGACGAGTTCGTGGATGCGTTCGACTGGTCGGGCCGATGGGGGCAGCCCATCGGGTTCTTCGGGCAGGACCATTCACTCGGCAGTGTTGATTTATCAGAAAGGTTGTAAGGCTGCACGGGGTGCCTACCTTCACCTTATGACAGACAGTGGAGCCCAGGTTACGGCTGTTTTTGTTTCTGGAAGTTTTACCAGGCAAGATTAAGAACTCAGGTGAGTCTCGACCGCATTCGCCTCGCCGCTGTTGGATTTCGGGGTAGTTGTAGGGATTGTTGTCTCCCCGTGGAGGAGTGTTTAAGCTACGATTCGGTTCGGATGTCGCCTTTGAAACCTTGTAGGGCGTAAGTGTAAGTTGTCGATCGATTGGTTCGATGTTGGCAAGGTTCAGATAGTTGGTTCAGGCTTGTTCCAGCAAATTGTGGGTAGTGAGAAGCTTGTCTAGAAGAGGTTCTGGCAGCTCAGAGATATCGTGCGGATAATCGGCGACGACGCTTAGAGTTCAGGTTGACGGTCGGTCCTCTTGAAGGTACCACCCCGGTTAGGGTGTGACGAGTTGTGGAAAAACTGAGGAACTTAGCCCGAGTTACTTTGGGCCTTTGTGAGTTCATGTGAAGAATAGGCCAGGTTGCCTATATGTTAGCATTTGCCGTCCGACTTAGGAGGAAGGACGTCCGGTCTTTCGTATTGTTATGTTCGGGAAAGTATCGAAGATCCATCCAGAATGTTCCCAGTTAATGATGACCACGTTAGAGATAGTAACCCCGAGTTTTGGATACTAAAGCAGTATCAGAAATGTGGTAATAATTCGAGTGTACGACAGCTTCAGTGATCGCAAGCAGCCCGGTACCATTTGTTGGGTCGTCGGAGCAAGGCTCGCGACAAAGTGACAAAGTGGTATCTCGCATAAAGTGACAAAGTAGTATTATTTGTGGTGATGTTAGAGGTGTTTCCTCGTGGACTTAGATGTAAGTATAGTGCGCAGTTGTTTCTGTGGCCATGTGTGGCAGGTTTGTTCTCGTAAGTATAGTAGTGAAGACTATACTGGCGCGCGTTTGTTGTGAGACTTAGAAGGAACATTCGGGACGAATGTTTCTAAGGAGGGGAGAATGTTATACCCCGTATTTCCAGAGTATGTACGCGAGGACGTACGTAGGAAATTTCGAACTTCAAGTAAGGCTTGGCCGAATTAATGTTTGTTCACAACACCCTTGGAGTCGCTTTTCGACGAAACGCTTTTCACACTTCGTAGGGAATTTCCGCTATGTCATTTTTAATTTTTGCGGATTTTTCCGAGAGACGAAACATTTTGGACCAACAAGAGGGCGCCACTTGGCACCCTCTCATTGGTGGACTTGAAACGTCCTAGGACGAAATGGACAAGGGTGGAGCACGTTTTTTGTGCCTTTGAAAAGTCAAGGGTTGGTAGGATATTTGTGTTTGGTAAATCCTAGCCCTACACTTGCCTAACACATGGATTGATCTTGGCCTTTGGTTGGCCATCCCTTGACCTATAAATACCCCTTAAGGTTGAAGACTTCTTCATCCAAAATGCCTAAGTCTTGAGAGCCTTCTCCTCCCCTTTGTGTGAGTTCGCGAGAGCACCCTCTGTGGGTGCTAGCCGAGAGTGTACCCTCCCCTCGTCGAGAGTACCCCTAGTGGGGTAGGCCGAGGGTATACACCCCCTAGCCTAGTTGTTTTCGTATAATACCCCCTTTGTGGTATAGAAATACTCCAAAGTATTGTTATAATGCCCTAATACCTTAGCCTTATACCTTGTAGTATTCTAAGGTTATACCTATACGAAAGCCCGTAAATACTATTATACCTTCCTTCACTACTAAACGAAACCCTAAGGAAAATCTCCATTGTTGGTTGGAGTATTATTAAGAAGTTGAGTAACTTCTAAGGGTTATTTGGAGCGGTCGAGCACCGGAGTAGAGCGAAACATTGCTAAGGATCGACTTTTAACTCGGATAATTATGGGCTTATCGAGGTAATTATCTTGTCCCCTATTGTAATTGGATATTACATGTTGTTAGAATATATAGTTGAAGTATACTATATATAGAATCAACGTAGTTAGTTGGCAATGTCTTTTGACTTAAGCTCAAGAATAAAGAATCGAATCAATCGTAATTACATAGGGTGTATTACAGTGAGACTTGTGTAGTGGTACCGTGGAGTAGAATTGTACACGTCGGTTAGACGTGTAGAACCCCCCCCTGGTTGGCTTGATAGCCGGCCTCGATAGAGGAGGAGATTTACGCTGTGGCGGGGGGGGGAGGTGCTGCCGAATTTTCTGTAGAATGATCTACGATAAGATCTAGATGTTAATAAGCGCCTTGTGGCCTTATAGGTTGAAGTACTACGTGTGGCGCGATCTACTTGGCTTAAGGAGTAGCCGACGTTTGGAAGTACTTGGAGCGTTTTGCTATTAGTCGATACTCGTCGCGAGGTATGTGGACCTCTTCCTATCTCTTCTAGCATGATATGTGTGAACTATGTAGTACGGTAGACGTACATGTGCTAAATGTATTTGATTGATTTAAAACATAAAGTGTTGTAACGGCTTTATGGGAAGTTGGTTATAATAGCTTTATGTGGATAAGCACATACTTTGTGGGTTTTAAAAAAGGTAACTGATTTGAATAATAACTGGCTTGATATGTGTTAATAAAGAACTTGAAGCATTTCAAAAGATCTATGAATCGTTTTGAAAGAATGAGTATTACTTGGGTTTTGAAAGCTTAAGAGTTATACTAGCTTTATGGGAAGTTAGGTATAACGGCTTAAGAATGTTTCTTGATTTGAAATCGTAATGTGTATCGTCAAACCACTGAAGCGTTAATAAAAGGAAAATGTTTTTACTAAAGAAGTATTATTAAAACCAAGAGAAACCTCCATCCGCATGAAGCTAAGATGAGACAAAATGATATTACATTTCCTAGATCATGGTCGCTTAATAAGATTGATTATAAACAAGAATACCTACTCACTTATAAGACATAGGTTTCTCAAAACGCTTAAAGGAGAATTATGCTTTAAAGGATTTAAAACTATGAACTACTAAACCTTTTCTAAAATGAGAAACTTGAGCATTCGAAATTAGGCAACTTGAACGTTTGGAAAATAAGGTTGTCACTGATTTTACAAAGGAAAGCATTTTGGTTTACTTAACAATGTTAGTCACTCAAATCTTATACTACGGGTCGGGTGACCTTTGTAAAAGGAATGGATCTTAAAAGGAATTTAACGGACGTAGTACTTTAAGGTTAAAATCCGGACTTTGATATAAAATGAAAGTACCTTGAGTCGTGTGTAACTTGCTTATACTTGTTGTTATGAAACTTGACCATGTTACGTGTGATAGCCTTGTTGTAAGCATCGTGTTCTACTCGACTACCGGTCATCCGAATGTATATCACTTGATTACGGTTCATCCGGAATGTATTTCACTCGACACGGCTCATCCGAATGTATTTCACTTGAGGACCGGTTCATCCGGAATGTATTTCACTTGAGACCGGTTCATCCGAATGTATTTCACTTGAGGACCGGTTCATCCGGAATGTATTTCACTTGAGGACCGGTTCATCCGAATGTATTTCACTTGAGGACCGGTTCATCCGAATGTATTTCACTTGACTACGGTTCATCCGAATGTATTCCACTCGACTACGGTTCACGGGATGAACCGAATGTATTCCACCATTTTCTATATTGGGTCCATAAGACGGCCGAGACTGTTATACGTATCACATGATTTGTACCTAGATCACGGCGGTGAGGAAGGAGTTCCACGCATGAGGATGACTTTTAGGGCGTGAGTCCCTGACTTGACATGACTGCTTCTATGTTGTGAACTGTAGTTTGGTTATCATACATGTCTCCTGCTTTATATAGACTACTATGATTTCATTTACTGATTTATTTTCGCCACATACTCGCACTGTTATCGACCTCCTTCGGGCCGCGTTCATGCCGCAGTAAAGGTACACCGATCATTGATCCTCGCTCTAGTGGTCACAGCCAAAGATTGGGAAAGCTCCGTTTCTCGGGAGGCTTATCAGTGGTATAGTCCCCTGTGGGTGGAGGTGTTTACAGTCAGGGGTATGGCGGGGCCCTGTCCCGCCATTGGTGTCGTATCATTTCTGAGAGGTCTGTAGATCACGCGGCGTGTGGTTGAAAAGGATTAAACTGCTCATTTGTAAAAGTTGTTATTTATATATGCCAAAAGGCAAGTTTTCCTCGACATCGTTTTGTACTTCACTTGTTTCATGTATATGTTTTATGTTCCGCTGATTACTCTGATGTTGTGTCACTAGGGTGCCCGGGGTAAGGCACCGCCACGGCCCGATTTGGTCGTGACAAGATCGCAGCCTTCTCTGATTATGGCACCGCGTCCCGCTGAATGGCTCCGCGTCCTACAAAGATTTTCGTCCGGATCCACTAACTTTCGCTTTTTTTTTGGTTCAGGAGCTCATTTTCTGCCCACTTTTAGCTTATTTTTGCCATTTAGAATCGATGTGACTCAAAATAAAGAAAAACAACCCTAACAAGACACTTATTTAAACAAAAATGGGAAAAATAATAACTAAAAATGACTCAAAAAGCGTATACAAAATACGCCTAACAAATACCCCCAAATTTAACCTTTTCTCGCCTTCGAGCAAAGATCAAAACAAAATCAAAGAAACAAAAAAATAAAAAGACTCAAATCAAGCAACTGTACAAGGTTACTTAGAAAAGCATGAATGTTAGTTGGGATAATATGCTGGAACATATATAGCATGAATATAGAAATCATAAATTTCTAGCCAGATATTTCGCAAATTCATTTCAATCACAATCAATGGAAGCATGAACATCTAACCTACGCATGTCAATTTCATTTAGTTATATGGGCCTGTTTACTTGCTATTCTCCACTAATCATAGACATACATACTAGAGATATTCAGGACTTGTCAAGGTTGTAATGTAGGCTTAGCGCACTTGTCTTCTGTGCTCTATAATGTAGGGATCAGTGAAACTCCCTACATCTCTCAACTTTTGGGGGTGCCCTTTAGAGTATGGACTTTCTTTTTGAGGGTCAGCAATGACATTTGGTGTTGTATTTTCTGCAATAGAGTAGGGGTAGTCCTCAGTGACCTCTTCTTTCTCTACACCAACTATCTCTCCAAATTCCTCAACAGCTTGTTGTGGTTCAGTTTCCACAATCTGATCACCACTCCTCGTAACTGGGTCACTCGGTGGACTTTATTGAGGTGTAATGGTTACCATGTCCCTCGGTTTCCCGATTTGTGGTTCCAAATTCAAAAATTGTCCCACTTGAGTATCCAAGTTTTGCAAAGAGGATCTTACTTCCACCATGAATTGAGTTTGGGCGTTTGTGAGTTCCAACAATGCTTCTCTCAATTCATCTCGCTCCTATGATGGGGCCTGACTCTATGGCTGATGAAATTGCCCTTGAGGAGTCTGGGAATTGGTGAGCCTGAGTAAAGTTTCCTACAGCTCATCTCGATCTTCCTTTGAACCTATGGGTTAAATTGTTGTTGATGGTACTGTTGCTGTTGATAGTAGTCGTAGTATTGCTACCCCTGATAGTAATAATCCATGTGTCCCTTTTTTTTTTTGAACAAAAGTTTTACCTACAAAATAAGAAAAAACAACCAAAACTGATAAAAATATACTCGCAGAACAAGTTAGAAACTTGTTCCTGGAGCAACCAAATTAGAAATAAAATAACATAACCAAATATATACAAACCAAATTAGAAATAAGAATAGATAATTCGATATTGAAAGTACGTCAGTCCCCGGTAACGGCGCCAAAAACTTGTTAGAGATATTTTCAATTGCTCACGCAAGTGTACGTATCATTACAAGTAATATAGTCTGGTAAGACCGAATATCGTCCTCAGAGACTGGTTATCAAGTACCGATTATCTAAGCTTTAGTTTCTATTTGGTAACGTTAATTTGTTTGTATTTTTATCTAATAACTAAGACTAAGTAATTGCAGAAAATAAACTAATTATGATAATACTTTAAATCAGTTATGAAGGAATTAGGGCTTCCAATATCCTCAACTATCCACTCTTTTCAATCCTTAATGCAACTAGAATGACTTTTTCTTCTACGTTAAGATAGCGGTTAACTAGACTGTCTTATATTCAGGTTGGATATATAATCGCTCAACCCCAGTGCAGAAACCTTCTATATTTCTATGATAGGTTTTATCACATAGTAGAATTAATAACAATAACCTATCATGCTACACAAGTATCGGAGTACTTTCGTCCGCGATTTTAACCTATGTCTATTCAATAACAGCATATCCAAATCTCTCCTCTTTATTCTTGATTCGAAATCATATAGATTATGATAAATAGTGATCAATTAACTATCAAACATTCATACCAATATTGAATAAATCTTAATCAAGTGAAGAAGAAATCGAACTAATGCATTAATTCATGAAAGAGAGTTTCAAGCGATTCAATAGGAAAGCCCTAATAAAGTAATTAGCTCCTAGACATTGACATTCTAAGAACTAATACAAAATACAACATAAACTGAAATGAAACAAAGGAAAGAAAAAGAACTTGAACCAAAGTTGTCTCCAATCTTGTGTTGTAGCCTATCTTCTTCTCCCCAAAGTATGATGTGAGATGTAAGATCCTAGATGAATAGTGAGGCTAAGGTTTAGGGAATATATAGTTGAGAAAATATGGATTTTGGACCCTAAAAACTGTGTCAAAATCGGCCCAGAACGTGATTTTTCCGCCTTGGCACCGCGGTACTGCAGAATGGCACCACAGTGCCGAATGTACTGCAGCTTCTCAGTGATTATGGCACCGCGGTCCTGCAGAATGGCACCATGGTCCTGCAGTCTTTCGTCCGGATCTGCCGACTTTCGTCTTTTTTTTTTTGCTTCGGGAGCTTCTTTTATGCCCACTTTTAGCTTCATTTTGCCATTTGGAACCGCTGTGACTCAAAAGAAAGAAAAACAACCCTAACAAGACACTCATTTAACAAAAATGGGAAAAATACTAATTAAAATGACTCAAAAAGTGTATACAAAATACGCCTAACACCTGCAGACCCGACCCGATTTATTGTTGCGGACTGCTATAAGGACCTGAGAAATTGTGCCGCTGATTGGGCTGGACAGAGGCCCAAGGCTGCTGGAAATTAGGGGGAGGTCAGTAGACGAGACTGGGCCACTGACCACTGCCAAGGGGCCCAAGGTTGAGACAAGGCGGGTTGAGGCCTAGAACCTCGAGGTCCACCCCGCTGTTCTTACTGTTCTCGATGGCAGTAACATTGTTTCGGCCGCCGGAATATTTGCCATTATTTTTACGATTTTGACCCTTCTTATCGCCACCGTTGTTGCGGTTTTGGCCAGAATTGTCAAAAAAACCGAGAGAGTTATTGGATGTAGTCATCATCGCCACAGAACTATCACCGGTAGCTGTCTTTTTAGTCAAGACAACTTCTTCTAACGTGAGCATCAAACAGGCTTGATAAAACTGGGAAAGGGGATTACTTTGATGAAGTAGTATCAATGCCATTATAGGCCTCGGATAGGCCTGTGACCATTTATATAACAAGAGGATCATTGGTAACAGGCGCTCCAACGTTACGGAGTTGGTCCACCAATTTGTTGAGTTGTTTATAATAAGCTGAAACATTCGAAAAATCTTTCATGCTGACTTGTGAAAACTCTTGCTCAAGAGTGACACCGCGGGAATGTTTGTTATCTTGGAATATATCACACAATCTATCCCATGTAGTCATAACTGTAGTGTCTGGTTCAATGATTGTATGTAAAATGTCGATAGAAATAATGGAGTAAATCCACTGAAGGACGGTAGCATCAAGGGTTATCCATAATTGAGGATTCTCCTTGGGGTTAGGTACACCAGTTATGTCAGGTGACGGAGGAATGATGTGATGAAGGACTTGATGTGAGAGTGCATGAATTTTGAATAATTTTGCCCACGTCATATATTTGACGTTTTTCATCTGAAGAACAATAGAGATGTAGTTCTTAATGTTGGAAATAGCAAGGGCATGATGAAACAAGTTCTTTGTTTTAGACATAACGAATGAACAATAGGTGAATTAGGGAGAAAATTTGGGAAGAGATGAGCTAATATTGCACTCCGAGAAGGACATGAAAACCGAGTCAAGGCAGCGGAAGAAAGGAAAATTGGTAGAAGACCTAGACTTTTGATACCATGAAAAGAATATACCTTTGACCTAATTCAACCCCAAAAGCAAGCTTGTAGGGTGAGGATTGTCCAAGTCCATATAAGGAGTCCATGTTCTCATTCCATTTTTGGTGAGTCTGGCTCTGATACCATGTAAAGTAATAATCCCTTGATTATTTTCATTAATGAATGAGTATATATACAATTTACAATTTTCATAATATGAAAAAATTTATTCCTACTCTACTCCAAAAACCCTATTCTATTTGTACAAAAACCTATAATTATGATAAATGTATAATGTTAATTAATTACAAATACAATACATTGTATACATGGTATACACAAGGTATTGTAGATGTTGTGTTTACCGTGTATACCATGATATATTTATCAAGGATATTAGTGAAAGTATATATGTCCTAGAGACAATCATTTTAGGGACAGATGTACTTGAACACATTCGTATTATTAATAAGATTAATATATTTGGGATTTTTGCAATTACTGAGTTATTATTTGATTGTTTGTATTATTCATTAATGTGCATCCCTTGAACTAAACGTTGTCATTGATAGTGTGAGATATTATTGATAGAGCGTAGTTCTTAAAGTAGTCTCGACTGATGATCATTGAGAATGAGATATCAATAATATATTATAAGTCGACATGTGGTCTGCATCACATTCTTAGAGAATGTAGTATGTCTCACTTACTACTAGTAATATTTTCTAGTGATGAACACATGGATACTCTTAGAGGGTATTGACATGCCCTACTGAAAAACTATTTGTTATATATGTCTGGAGTATTATAAGCATGTGTGAGATAGATGTCCTTTGACTTGAGGTCAATACGCATCTGATTTGTAGTGTAATGTACTTTGATCCTGTCCTAAGCCTAAATTCCTTATAGTATAAGACATGGCTTGAATTGGGTACATTACGATACGGAATAAGGTGGTAGTTGAGCCAAGAATATGATTCATTCATCGATTAGATATTCGAGAGAACGCTCAGCTTCTCAGTGATATTAGGTCGACCAAGTCATTGGCCAATGCAAGATATGATCTAGTTGTCGACTAATATAGATAAGATAAATTGATCAATCCATTTGGATAGACACTTGACAAATCCTAAGCTTGATCGAGTATGTTGAGAATGAAAGGAATTTATCATCCCGTATAGAGGTTGTGTTTACTAAGAGTCTTGTAAACGTACTTCACATATTGAGTTCGTCATATGGCGCAGTCTAGGAGTTCCGTGTGAACCTTAATTTGATTAAGTGTCAATGTGTGAAGGTCTAAAGGATCACACTAAGTTGATTGTTTTTTCGATCTAAGGGTATATTAAGAGAGTATAAAATATTCAATTTAGAATCGAGATATTTTAACCAATAATAAATTATGGGATAAATTCCATTTGATGGAAACTATTTATTTAAATCAAAATTGGATTTTAGATTTAATCAAAATTAAAATATGCAGAATATAAGGGAGGCGCCGCGACGCCTAGAGGTCGAGCCATGGCTGCTGTAAAGGCGCCTACTGACCTGATCACATCGATTTTCAGATTTTGGATCAGTTTTAAACCTGATCCAAGTCTGATTTGGTTTTACCCTCTTCCCAATATATTTAGCACTTAACCCATAATTATAGGTTGTTGAATTTGCATAAATTGATACTCAATTCCTATACTCTGAACTTAGAGTTCAGGGATTAAAATACTCTCAAACCTCTGCCAAGATTTCCTGGCTTTCTTGACAGAGGAATATACCGTAGCGAAGACTTGCACTCGAGGATACAATCGTGTGCGCACCCTTTAGTAGAGATTAAAAATATCAACTGTAAGTTCATATTCCATGTCTTTACAGGTTTCAATTGTAACATAATCATATCAGACGACTTTGTTGGGGCAAGTAAGTTAAAAAATTTAAACTTCCGATGTGCCTAACTTGTGTGTTTTAGACCCAACAAAAATTATACAGTGGTATCAGAGTCCAGGTTGGTTCAATGGTTACGTAATAATTGAAAGATATAATAATATGGGTTAAACATAAAATTGATTTTAATCTGAATTAAAACAAGGCTATTGAAATCTGACAAACTTTGACTGAGCGATTAACCATTTGAAATTACCCTAAATTATCAACTACGCTATATCGAGGAAGTCATTCCATTCTAGCACGAACTGATCCTTGTGCAGAAATCGGTTAATTACGAATATGGTGCACGGCGAAGAACGTGTAGGAATGAATTATGGTCGACATGTGCGTTATTGATAATAGTGGGTGGTAGTAAAAGACCCGTAGTCTGAACCCTAAATTAGATTTAAGGGTTGGACGATTTTAGAAAATTAGCGCGGAAACTGCTCTGAAAAGAACGTCGGTGCCGCGGTTCTATTGTAGGACGCCGTGGCGCCAATTAGTGTTTCACGACGGCGGCGCGGCTCTATGTCGGAGCACCGCGATGTCGGTCATGGTAATTTCAGGGATCGTGATTAAAAACTTCATTTTGAAATTCGGAACTCTCTGGAACTGAAGCGACGCGACCCTAATTGACTGAAATAGAAACCAAAAGTTTTTGCTCATCATTGCCGCCCATGGTGGAGCGTCGCGGCTCCGGATTTCCAGAATATTAAAATCTCAGTTTTTCGAAGTTTAATCCATGATTATTATTACACAGTATGTTGGTGTACTGTTTACGTGCTAAATGATCATCATTTACCTTACTAAGTTTAGAGTCAGCAATTATGCCTGGATATGCGGCATCCAAAACTAGTTTAGAGTCTGTAATCATGCTTGGATAGGCGGCGTCCAAAAATAGTTTAGAGTTCGCAATTATGCTTGGGTAGACGGCGCCCAAATACATGTTTAAATGTTTTGAGTAATGTTTGAAACATGTAATAGTTGATCTTGAATATAACCCTGAATTAAAATGTTCCCCAAAATTTTAATACAAGTCTCATTTAAAATAAATGTGTCGTCCGTTATAATTGATTGTGGTGCAAAATCTTTTTCGGCGAGATGAGTATTTATGCCCCAGCATTTGCTCTAGGTCTGCGAGGACTCAGACCCTTTCATAGAAGCATATAAATGTTGTAGTAGATGATAAACTTTCGTGAGTATTTACACCCCAGTGTTTGCTCGATGAAGGCAAAACCCACTTAGATACATAATTGCAGTCGCATAACGGGGTTGACTTGCTAGGCTGTCTTGGCGCCCCAGTATCGGACAACCGAGGGACGCAGATCATATTGTTTAGAACATGCGATCAACCAAGAGTTGCAAATTGTTTGTAATTGGTTTAAAGACCTACCAGGTCATGTTGTTGAAGTTATCAGCCTCAGCAAACCCGGAGACAACATGAGTTTGGATCTTGGCCAATTATGACTGTATTTGATATGAGTATGTATTCTTTCATGGGGTAAAAAAGTATGTTAAAATAGTGGGAGCTAATTAAACTAAAGACCATGTAAATTAGTTAATGAATGTGTTCAAATAGAAATTATGTTAGAATGTTAATTTCAAGTCTATACTTTCTTCAGTTACAACGACGAATCTGTCACTTAGAATGTTGGTTGAAATGAACAAGCTGGATGAAACGGATTTTCCTGACTGGTTAAGAAATTTGTGTTTAGTGTTGCGATTAGAAAAGATTGAGTATGTATTGGATACAACACTCCCTACAGTCTCTGCTGAAGATTCTGAAGCGTATGCCCAGTTTGACAAGGCAACCTATCAGAAACACCTAGATGATGCCATATCTGTACAACGCATTATGATATCTTCTATGTCAATAGATTGGCAGAGGCAGCATGAGAACATGGGTCCCAAAGAGATGCTAGAACACCTAAAGAACCTTTATGACTCTCAGCCTCAAACAATGAATAATGAGTTGCTTATAGGTCTCTTTAAGTGTTGGCTGAATGAAGGGCCCCAAGTGTATCCATATGCGCTGAAGATGATTGGGATGATTGAAAAGTTGGCTTCAGTTGATATTAAGTTTCATGAAAGGATTGCTTCCATACTTATCCTAAATCCATTTCCTGGTTCGTTTGACAGTTTCATCATTAATAACAACATGGATGAAACTAAAGCGAGACTGTCGACATTACATAACATGCTTGAAAATTTTGAATCTTCAATCTCTAAGAACAAAGTTGTGCTTATGGTTAGCTCATCTAGTCATTCCAAACCGAAAGGTAAGGAATTTCAGAAGAGGAAGGGTAAAGCTATCGTTGCGCCCACAACAATAAAGCTCAAGGGAGGTGCGAAGAAAAAAAGGGTAATGCCAGCTAAGGATATGTGCATGAACTGCAATAGGAAGGAGTATTGGGAGAAGGATTGTACAGCCCCAGAGGGAGACAAAGCACAAGGTGCTTCTGGCCCTGCTGGACAAGGTATGTTTGTTATTGAAATAAATATGTCTATAACTAATTCTCACTGTTGGGTATTAGATACCATTTGTGGCTCACACATTTGTAACAATGTGCAGGGGCTAATTGACAGCAAAAATGTTGGACCTTGGGAAGTAGATCTACACGTTGGAAACGGAGCAAGAGTTGATGTTGAACGCGTGAGGACTTATAGACTAGATTTACCTTCAGGCTTTTGTTTAGAACTTAATTGTTATTTTGTTCCCTCATTAACGAGGAATATCTTTGTCCCGTGCTAGGAAGAATTACTCCTCTTTTCATTCCAAATTCAAGAATACGAGGGTTATGCGTGTTAGGCTTGCTGGGATAACGCTTTGATAGGTACGGTTCTAGGAAAAGATCCGCCAGTAGCAGTTCCTATCCCAGTTCCCATTCAACATTCATTCAAAGTATTCTCCCCTTGTCATGCTTCAACCAGCTGCTTTGTGCCCGACTTACTTAGCAACCAAAGCTAGCTTACTAAGGTGGTTTACTTTTTCATTTTGAAAAAAGAAGGGCCTTCAAACCATCGGGGTTGCAGCTAGTATTGATAGTTCCTTGTCCTCAAGCTCGTCAAACTATTAAAAATAATATGAGACCACCAAGGCCTCCCAAAAGATTTTGACAGAAGAAGATTCCAACAAACAAACCTTTGTATAAGCCGGTTATCAAACGGATGAGTTAGTTATAATTAGCTCAGATGTTACTTCTTTTCTTGGTTTTGGTTGCTTGACTCAATAATGTAAAGCAAGCCTTGCGAATGATGGTGTCTCCATACGGGTAGACGTAGGCCCTGAAACCATAACAAAGACAAGACAATTACAGGGAGGACGTACGTGTTCTCGGGCGAGTGCGAAATAATGTTCTTTCTCATTTTTGTGTTCTTTCTGAATGAGAGCGGATCAGAGGGAGGGAAAAGAGATCAATCAAGAGAAGTCTCTCGAACTGATGACTTCCACCACGTCAAGGTGACACTCTACCGCTGAGTAGAGGAATTGAGTCGTGAATTTCGGTCTAACCGTTCTGTATCGCACTCGCCTCACTCCGACATCGTACTATCCTAGACCTCTTTCTATCCCGACATTAATATAAATTCATAGTTAGGTTAGCCAGCCTTCTTCCCGCAAGAACCCCAACCCTTCATTCTATTCCATACTCGCTGCTCGGAAACACCCAGTGCTGACCACACTGAGAGACACGCGCTACTTCCGCTAGCAACTGGCTTCGGATTCTCCTTAAGGCACCGTGTTGAGTAGGGATTTGAATAGAAACTCGATTTTGGGGCTCAATGTTGCTGGACTCTACTCCTCTCCCCGCGCTCTCTCCTTCTAGCAGTTGCTACACTCGCGATATCCGGTCAGGCCTATGGCTGGATCCTTTTAGATCTACGGGCCGACCGACTTTCGAATCTTGGGGCAAATCAGAAGGTCGACATCTCCTCTCAGATATGAGGTTTGAGGCCTATTATGTATGTCCCTATGTTAGAAATTGAGGGTTTTCCTCATTTATTACCAATGGAAGTAATGTTTTATCTTATAATGGTTTTATTTGTGGAAATGCACCGCTTGTAGATGGATTGTATGTTTTAAACTGTAGCCATGTAATTTTCAATATTCAAAATAAATGAGCTAAAATAAGTAATCCAAGAAACCCCACCTACTTATGATACTGCAGACTTAGTCACATCAATTAATCAAGGATAACAAGATTAAGGAAATTAGATTACCTAGAACCATTTGACTTAGAGTCATATGGTAATTGTGAATCTTGCTTAAGAGGAAAGATGACAACCAAATCACTTTCTGGAAAAGGGGTACGTGCCAAAGAGGTGCTTGAGTTAGTCCATACCGATGTATGTGAGTCATTTTCAACTCAAGCTGAAGGAGGCTTTCTTTATTTCATCACTTTTACAGACGATTTCTCAAGGTTTGGGCATGTGTATCTTATGAAGCATAAGTTCGAAGCTTTTAAGAAATTCATGGAGTACAAGTCAGAAGTAGAGAAGCAACTTGAAACAAGTATTAAGACTTTTCGATCAGATCGAGGAGGTGAATACTTAAGTAAACAATTTCTAGATTACTTGAAGCTTCATGGAGTTCAATCACAATGGACACCTCCCGGAACGCCGCAGATGAATGGTGTTGCTGAGAGGAGAAATCAGACCTTATTAGATATGGTTAGATTCATGATGATCTTCTCAGCTCTATCAACATACCTATGGGGATATACATTACAAAGCTCAATCTATATTTTGAATAGAGTGCCTTTAAAGTCAGTAGAGAAAACTCCATATGAGATATGAAACGGCAAGAAGCCAGCATTTAGACACATGCGACCCTGGGGGTGCCCTGCATATGTAAAGAAGTTGCTTACTGACAAATTGGAATCTAAAAGTGAAAAATATTATTTTTTGGGGTATCCTAAGGAAACAATGGGATACTACTTCTAACTTCCTAGCGAACATAAAGTAATTGTTTCCAGAAATGCAACTTTTCTTGAAAAGATCATCTACAAGGAACATAGTTACAACAAGATAGAACTTTAAGAAATTCAAGAAGTACAAAATAATATAGAGAATGAACCCTTGTCAAATGACCTAGGCAAGGATTCAGTGGGAGTACTTGATGATGATTGGGTACTTAGAGTACGCCCTTCACCCAGTGGGAGTGATGTGAAGATTAATGCAGAAATGCAAGACTCTCATACACAACCAATAGAGGATGACACAATAGTTGTGCAACATCCTATTCAAAATTATATTCCTGAAAGTTCTCAAGGTGTTGGATTGTCCAACACACAAACACCTCCTCACAATCAAAATACAACAAACACTGAAACACGGAATATTCAACTCCGTAGGACCACTAGGACTCATCGTGCACATGAAAGACTTAACCTCATTGTTGAAACACACAATGAGATAGATATTCTTGATGATAATGAGCCTACTACCTATATCGAAGCAATGTTAGACATTGATTCATAGAGATGGCA
This sequence comes from Przewalskia tangutica, assembly GCA_029844215.1. Taxonomy (NCBI): domain Eukaryota; kingdom Viridiplantae; phylum Streptophyta; class Magnoliopsida; order Solanales; family Solanaceae; genus Przewalskia; species Przewalskia tangutica. Next base: position 117,858,246 of record CM056718.1, read on the forward strand.
AAAAGCCATGAAATCCGAAATGGAATCCATGTACATAAATCAAGTATGGAACTTGGTTGATTTGCCAACAGGAGTTAGACCCATAGGATGCAAATGGGTCTTCAAGAAGAAGATTGATGTTTATGACAAAGTACAGACTTATAAAGCAAGATTGGTGGCTAAGAGTTATAATCGACGGCCTGGGGTCGATTATGACGAAACCCTTTCACCTGTTGCAAAGATTAAGTCCATTCGAATTTTGGTTCCAATAGTTGCATACTATGATTATGATATTTGGCAAATGGATGTTAAAACTACATTCCTCAATGGTAATCTAATTGAGGAGGTGTATATGATACAGTCAGAGAATTTTACATCTAAGACTCAACCCAAAGCAATATGCAAACTACAAAAGTCCATTTATGGACTTAAGCAAGCCTCAAGGAGTTGGAATATTTGCTTTGACAAAACAGTCAAATCGTTTGCTTTGTTAGAAGAAAAGAAGACACATGCATTTATAGTAAATGCATAGATGATAGTATTGTCTTCATTGTCATATATGTAGATGACATATTGATAATGAGAGATAATAAGACTCTCATTCAATCAGTCAAGGAATAGTTATCCAGCACTTTCATGATGAAAGACTTGGGTGAAGCCTGCTACATTCTTGGAATTAGGATCTATATACATAGACCTAATAGATTGTTGGGGCTGTCACAGTCTGTATACATAGACAAAGTGCTACAACGTTTTTCTATGGAGAATTTCAAGAAAGGAAACCTTCATATAGATCAAGGCATCAAGTTATCAAAGAATGATAGTCCTTCTACTGTTGCAGAACTTGAACGCATGAAGAGGATCCCATATGCTTCAGCTATAGGATCAATCATGTATGTCATGACTGCATAAGGCCGATGTGGCCTATGCATTTAGTATGACTTGCAAATTTCAAAGAATCACGGGAGGAAAATCGAAAGGCAACAAGAGTATTCTTAAGTATCTTAGACGAACTAGAATATATTTCTTAGTCTATGGTGGACAAGAAAAGCTAGTAGCTACTTGTACACTGATGCTAGCTTCCAGATAGATCTTGATGACTTCAAGTCTCAGTCTGGTTATGCCTTCATTTTAAATGGTGGAATAGTGAGTTGGAAAAGTTCCAAACAAGATACAACTGGTGATTCAACTACTGAAGCCGAGTACATTGCTGGATCGGATGCTGGTAAGGAAGTTGTCGCGATATCTGAGTTCTTAAAAGAACTAAGGGTTGTTCCAAGTGCCACTTGTCCAATAACAATTTATGTGACAACACTGGTGCAATTGCGCAAGTTAAAGAACCAAGATCAACGAACAGAAATAAGCTTGTACCAAGAAAATACCACATACTTAGAGAGATAGTGGAATCTGAAGAAATAAAGTTAGACTATGTTCCCAGCATGAAAATCTAGCACCCATTTACTAAACCATTAAGCTTAGTCAAGCATAATGATCACCAAAATATGGGCATTAGATACGTTGGATATCGCTCAAGGCCAAGTCGAGATTGAAAGTATATATGTCCTAGAGACAATCATTTTATGGATAGATGTACTTGAACACATTCGTATTATTAATAAGATTAATATATTTGTGGCTTTTGCAATTACGGAATTATTATTTGATTGTTTGTATTATTCATTAATGTGCATTCCTTGAACTAAACGTTGTCATTGATAGTGTGAGATATTAATGATAAACCGTAGTTCTTAAAGTAGCTTCGACTGATAATCATTGAGAATGAGATATCAATGATAATTATAAGTCGACATGTGGTTTGCATCGAATTCTTAGAGAATATAGTATGTCTCACTTACTACTAGTAATAGTTGCTAGTGATGGACACATGGATACTCTTAGAGTGTATTGGCATGCCCTGCTGATAAACTATTTGTTATACATGTCTGGAGTATTATCAGCATGTGGGAGATAGAGGTCCTTTGACTTGAGGTCAATACGCATCTGGTTTGTAGAGTAATGTACTGGATCTTGTCCTAACCTTAAATTCCTTATAGGATAAGACATGACTTGAATTGGGTACATTGCGATACAGACTAAGGTGGTAGTTAAGTCAAGAATAAGATTCATTCCTCGATTAGATATTCGAGAACGCTTCTCAGTGATATTAGGTCGACCAATTCATTGGCCAATGCAAGAGATATATTTGAGATATGATCTAGTTGTCGACTAATATAGATAAGATAAAGTGATCAAGACATTTGGATAGACACTTGGAAAATCCTAAGCTTGATCGAGTGGGTTGAGAATGAAAGAAATTTATCATCCCGCATATAGGTTGTGTTTACTAAGAGTCTTGTAAACGTACTTCAATATTGAGTTCGTCATATGGCGCATTCTAGGAGTTCCGTGTGAACCTTAATTTGATTAAGTGTCGATGTGTGAAGGCCTAAAGGGTCACACTAAATCGATTGTCTTTTCGGTCTAAGGGTACATTGAGAGAGTATAAAATATTCGATTTAGAACCGAGATATTTTAACCAATAATAAATTGTGGAATAAATTCCATTTGATGGAAATTATTTAATTAAATCAAAATTGGATTTTAGATTTAATCAAAATTAAAACGTGCAGAAAATAAGGGAGGCGCCATGGGCCTAGGGTCGAAAGAATAGCGGCCAGCTGCAAGAAAGGCCCGGCTGATCGCCATCGAATTTCGGATTTTGGATCAGTTTTAAACCTGATCCAAGTCTGATTTGGTTTTACCCCCTTCCCTATATATTTAGCACTGAACCCATAATTCTAGGTTGTTGAATTTGCATAAATTGTTACTCAATTCCTATTCTCAGAACTTAGAGTTCAGGGATTAAAATACTCTCGAACCTCTGCCAAGATTTTCTGGCTTTTCTGACAGAGGAATATACCGTAGCGAAGACTTGCACATAAGGAGACAATCGCGTGCGCACCCTTTAGTAGAGATTCAAAATATCAACTGTAAGTTTATATTTCATGTCTTTACAGGTTTCAATTGTAACATAATCATACCAGACGACTTTGTTGGGGCATGTAAGTTAACAAAAAATTTAAACTTTCGTTGTGCCTTACTTAGTTTTAGACCCAACAAAATTCTATCATTAGAGGAATCCTTGTTTAGAATATGGAGTACATCTTTAAGAAAACATATACAGTTAGATCCTCGGTTGATGTTTGTCGGCTTCTCTCTTAGACCATCTCCAGCAGGGGATATTGTCACCGATAATTACACACAGTAGGAGACAATTTGAATGCATGTTGACGTGGAAATAATTGGGAATTATTGAATATATATGAGATAATCTTGCCACGTGGAGATGATCGGTGTATTTTATATACACTTTTTGAGTCGTTTTTAGTTAATCTTTTGTCCCTTTTTGTATAAATAAGTGTCGTATTAGGATAGATTTTCTTTCTTTTGAGTCAAAGTGGTTAAAATGGCCAAATGGTGGAAAAGGAGCTAAAAGAGGGCAAAAGAGGAGGTTCCAGAGCTAAAAACAGAGAAAGTGGCGAACGAGGCAAAACCTGCACTACGCGCGCCCCTCGCAGCGGGCGGCGACGCCCAATATCCAGAGGTCGCAGAGTCCCAGCCGCGGCGCGCTCATGTCATCAGATGCAGTCGCGCGCCTAATCATCGAAGGCTACAGAGTTGCAGGCAGCGCCTCAAACAGCAGAGAGCGGGGCGCGCGCCAAATCACCCGGATGTTCCGGCGCCACGGCGCCGACGCGGGAAAAATCAGGGTTTTGACGATTTTCTGGGCCAGGCCTGCAGGGAAAAGTTAAGGGCGGTTTTCAGCCTATAAAAGGAGAACCATAGGCAGATTTTAAGGGTTCCCCTTCTTGAACAACACAAGGTTTTCTTGCTTGGAGATTGGAGACCATAATTTAGTACTTTCTTTTCCTTTTCTTTTCTTTATTTCAGTTTTTGTATGATGAACTTTGAATTAGTTCTTGTCATGTCAATGGCTAGGAACTAATTCTCTTATAGGGCTTTCCATGTTGATTCACTAGAAACTTATGTTATGAATTAATACATGTTTATGGTTATTATTCTTCTTTGAGAGATTTATCCAATAATTGCTTTGAATGTTTGGTAATTAATTGACAACTAATTATCCTTATATGATTTCTAATCAAACTTCGAAAGGAGGAGGTTGTGAATATGCTGTAAGTTGGGTAGACATATTTGGGTTGGGGATGAAAATACCTCAATTATTTATGTAGCGTTAATGAGAGGCTTAACAACCCTAATTTTGTGCATGGTGCGCGATTTGCTAACTAGGTTTTGTTCTTAATCCTCCTATGTAGTTATCCTTATCACCGAAAGGTAGGTAAGGTGCAATCGGGTTGAGTGTTTATATATCCTTAACGGGAATATAAAACGATTTCGTAAACCTGCTAGCTCCGAGAGAAGAAGACCATAATTCGTTGCATTAATAAATAACATAAGCGGATAGTTGATGAGACATGGAAGCCCTATTTCCATCACAACTGAAGTAAACCTATAGTTAATTAGCTTTTATAATTATTAGTTATAAACCACAAAATCAAATATAAATTGCCAAATAGATACCAAAAGATAGATAGTTGGTACTTGAACCCTAATCCTTGTGGACGATATTCGGTCTTATCAAGACTATATTACTTGAGTCGACAACGTGCACTTGCGTTAAAGTGTGTGAATCTTTTCGCGCATCAAGTTTTTGGCGCCGTTGCCGGGGATTAGGCATAGTTCAATATCAAATTTGTCTATTTTTAATTTCTAATTTGGTTTTTATTCTTTGTTAATTTTTATTTTTTTCTTTATTTTATTTTATTCTTTTTTCATTTTATGTATTTATTGTGTGAAAACAAGGGTGCCGTGATCCGTTGTTGGTTTTGATGCATCTCAGGGATCATTTAGACATGGATTTCTACTGTCAATATGATAGAGCTCCAACCATAGAGGAAGAAAGGGAGGAATTACGAGAAGCCATACTCAGTTTCGCTAGGTATCAAACTCAGTTCATGGATGAAACGAGATTGGCCATGAAGAAGTTGGAACTGCAAATAGGAGAACTCGCAGTCATTTTTAACAGCGAACAGCAAATTGAGGAGCCTGAACCAAACCCAACTATTGAGGAGTCTGGTGAGATAGTTGGTGTAGAAAAGGAAAAGATTGCAGAGATCCAATTATTCACCTTCGAGTCCTGTGGAAATTCTTTTCTTGCACCTATTACAGAAGAAACACCACTAGCTATCACGGCTGATCCCCAATTAGGAAGCCCATACCATCAAGGGTACCCCCTAGAGTTGAGAGATGTAGAGAATTTCACGGATTCCTACATTATAGAAAGCATAAAAGACAAGCCTGTCTTGTGTACTTGGGGGATAATTGTATGTTTAAGGCTTTCGTTTGAACAAATGGTCGTAGGGAAATTGAGACCTACAACAATAAATCTGTGGATTGCAAGCGAGTAGAAGGATCCAATGGGCACTCGCACGGTTAATTGCCCGCTAAAAGACGTTAAAGACATTGTTGGGAGGCAACCCAACGCTTTCAATTATGTCATTTTATTTCGCCTTTAGTTTATTTTATTTTGTCTAGAACAATCTCACGGTCTTGGGTTCTTGTGTTTGTGCTGTGATTGGTGTGCAAAGCAATAAATCGAAAAATCAAGAAAAGCCGGATTTCCATAAAACGTAGCCGCGCGCCAGAGCAGCGCGCGCCAAAAATCCAGAAAAATGCCAAGTCTATGCGCCGCGCGCCTAACAGGCCGCGACACCAAAATCCCGGCGAGTGTAACATCAGCCGCGCTAAAAGCGAACATGGCGCCTAAGCGGAAATCCAGAAACTTAAAAACGCCCAGAACATCAGATTTCCCCCAATTTCAAAACAAAAACCTAACCCCCTTCTCCAAAAAAAAAAAAAAAAACTCACGAAAAACACACAAATTAAACACAAATCCTCCACAAATCAAACACAACCACAACCAAAACTCTTAAATTCCTAAAACCCTTAGCTATCTCAAACAACAAAGCTCCATTCCATAGCCTCAAACCACTATTAGAAGCAAGAATATCGTGGAGAACACCATCAAAAAGGTAATCTTCACCCTTTCTTGAAAGTTGTTAGTAGTTAAAGGAGGTAGTAGTTGGAGAAGTGTTGCATTGTGAAGTAGTTTGGGTGCTGAAAAATTGATTGTGAAGTTTGGAGAATGAGTAGACAAGGAGGGTGTGGGTATTGGGTAGTAGAGTTGAAGTTTGGGGGTGTTTGTGTTTTTAGCTGATAGATTGTTGATTGTGTTGGGAAACATTTGTGCTAGTAAGTTGTAAGCTGCAGAAAGTATTGTAACCATGTCTGCCAGAAAAGGAAGAGCCTCCACATCCACCTCAGCCCCACAATACGATGAGACTAGGTTCATTAGCCACGAAGCCTATAAAAGATACATAAAGCTTAGTACTAGACCCTTAATCCCTGAAAGGGGAATGGACTACCAGAGAGATTCGTTGGGGGAAGAGGATGTCTATGAGCCCATTCGGGCAATGATTGAGATGAGGGGGTGGAAAAGATTTGTAAACCCAGAGAAGTTAGCGCCAATGAACACAGCAATGGTACGGGAATTCTATGCTAACTTCCCGGAGAGGGTAGACAACAAGTGCTTTGTGAGGGGAAGATATGTGCCTGTGACAGCAACAGTAATAAACATGTCTCTAAAAACAGTAGATGTTGAAGGAGGAGGTGGTGATTGGAACTCTTTTAGAACATGGTCTAGGAACACCAACAACATCGACTGGAATAACGTTGCAGACACAATAAGCTACCCTGGGGCTGCTTTTGATATTGCGAGAAATGGGTCAAGAGCACTGAGCAGGTGCCAATTCAACAAAGCAGCAAAGGGTTGGCTATATTTCGTCAGTGCCCGCATGATTCCATCCACGCACTTCACTAGAGTGCCAGAAGATAGGATTAAGCTGATATATGGAATTATGAGGGGGTTGACGATTGATGTGGGGAAAGAGATAGTGCAAAGTATTGAAGAGACCAGCAGGTTGGTGACAACAGGTGGATTGGGACATGGCTCACTTATCTCTGATTTGTGCAACATGAATGCAGTCGAAATCCTACCCACTGATACTAATGAGAGGAACCAACTGCCTGTGTCCTATGGGATAGTGCACTCTTTCCCAGACCCAAGCCCCCCAGCAGCAAGAAAAAGAGTACAACCACCAGCAGCAGCAGCAGCAGCAGAGGCCGCCATGGACGAAGATGAGCCTGAAATAGGGGCTCAATATTCGGCAGGACCTAGCCACCAGCCTACCACAGAAACCTCGCCGCCCATGATGGAGCAGTTGCTTCAGAATCAGATGAGGATGATGCAGAGTTTGGACACAGTGATACAAGGACAACAAGAAATGAGGCAACAAATCAACGAGATGAGTTCCTTGTTCAGTCAGTGGTCCATGCACTATCCCATGCCACCGCCACCACCACCATTTTAGCCAAAGTCTGAAAGTGTCTTATTTCTTTTATTGTTTTTGAGTCTACACACATTGGGGACAATGTGTGATTTAAGTTTGGGGGGATTGAAGCAACTATCTAAACACCTAGGTTATATATGCCAAAAACTCAAAAAATCTGTCTATTTGGAGTTTCTTGCTTAAATTGTGCATGCTAAATAATGAAAACTTATGTGTTATGATTGCTTGCTATTTGAGGCGAAATAGTTAGGATATGCATGTTAGGGAGATGACTCGGACATTTCTTTGATAGCCAATTCTTACCACTCTTTTCTATCCCGGACTTTAAAAATATATCCCTAGTTAGTCCCATTGAGCCTAAAAAGTGAAACCTCTTCTTTGACACCCTATATTCCCACAAAGTGTGTCATAAGTAAAAATATGAAATAGTGGAATCAATTGTGTTAAAAAAGAGACAAAAAGAGTGAATGAGCTTGTTGCACCCCAATAAAAAAAGTAATAAGAAAGAGGCAAAAGCCTAAGTTTGGGGGTGCTTGTTATTATTATACTCTTCACTCTCCCAAAACAAAAGAAGGAAAAGATAGAATCGAAGTGAAGGAAAGAACAAAAGAAAAGTGGAAATCTTGAAAAGCTAAAGAGCTTATGGTACACAAAAATGAGCCTAAATGCCTATTTTTACCAACCCCTACCTAAGCCTACATTACAACCCTTAAAGTCCTGAAGATCTCTTTTATGCATATCCAGGATTAGTGGAGAATAGCAAGTAAGCATGTCATATGATTTTTGAATTTATATGCATGATTTAGTATATTGACTTCCATTAAAGCATGATAAATATGAGTTTGCGAAATATCTAGCTCAATGTGTTTAGTGTGATGAAAAATTCCATGCTACATGTTCCTGCATATTATTCTGCTAACCTTCATGTTTTTCTAGATAACACTAAATGCAACAAAAGTGATCAATGTCAGTGAGTCTTTTATTTTTCGTTTCTTGAGTCCTTTATTTCTTTCTTTCTATCTTTGCTCGAGGGCGAGCAAAGGTTAAGTTTGGGGTATTTGATCGGTGTATTTTATATACACTTTTTGAGTCGTTTTTAGTTAATCTTTTGTCCCTTTTTGTATAAATAAGTGTCGTATTATGATAGATTTTCTTTCTTTTGAGTCAAAGTGGTTAAAATGGCCAAATGGCGAAAAATGAGCTAAAAGAGGGCAAAAGAGGAGGTTCCAGAGCTAAAAACAGAGAAAGTGGCGAACGAGGCAAAAATCCGCACTGTGCGCGCGCTCCTGCGATCAGCGATGCGCGCACCCAATATCCAGAGAGGCTGCAGAAGTCCCAGCGCCGCGACGCCTCATGTCAACAGGTGCAGGGCCGCGGCGCCTAATCATCAGAAAGGCTACAGAAGTTGCAGCGCCGCGGCGCCCTCAAACAGCAGAGAGCAGGGCCGCGACGTCAAGTCACCCGGCGCCATTGGTTCGGCCAAGCGCCGATACTGGGCGCGCCGACGCTGAAAAATCGTGGTTTTGACGATTTTCCGCCAGCCCGCAGGAAAAGTTAAGGCGGTTTTCACCTATAAAAGGAGAACCCTAGGCAGATTTTAAGGGTTCCCTTCTGCACAACACAAGGTTTTCTTGCTTGGAGATCGAGACCATAATTTAGTACTTTCTTTTCCTTTTCTTTTCTTTATTTCGTTTTGTATGATGAACTTTGAATTAGTTCTTGTCATTTCAATGGCTAGAACTAATTCTCTTATAGGCTTTCCATGTTGATTCACTAGAAACTTATGTTATGAATTAATGCGTGTTTATGGTTATTATTCTTCTTTGAGAGATTTATCCAATAATTGCTTTGAATGCTTGGTAATTAATTGACAACTAATTATCCAAATATGATTTATAATCAAACTTCTAAAGGAGGATCTTGTTAATATTCTGTAAGTTGGGTAGACATATTTGGGTGGGATGAAAATACCTCAATTATTTATGTAAGCGTTAATGAGGCTTAACAACCCTAATTTTGCATGCGTAGTGCGTGATGCTTAACTAGGTTTTGTTCTTAATCCTCCTATAGAGTTATCCTTATCACCAAAGGTAGGTAAGGTGCACATCGTGGTTGAGTGTTTATATATCCTTAACGGAATATAAAACGATTTCAGAAACCCGCTAGCTCAGCAGAGAAGACCATAATTTGTTGCATTAATAAATAACATAAGCGGATAGTTGAGGAGACATGGAAGCCCTATTCCCATCACAACTGAAGTAAACCTATAGTTAATTAGCTTTTATAATTATTAGTTATAAACCACAAAATCAAATATCAATTGCCAAATAGATACCAAAAGATAGATAGTTGGTACTTGAACCCTAATCCTTGTGGATGATATTCAGTCTTATCAAGACTATATTACTTGAGTCGACAACGTGCACTTGCGTTAAAGTGTGTGCATCTTTTCGCGCATCAGGAGACAATGTCTCCTGCTGGAGAAGGAGAAGGAGACAATGTCTCCTGCAACACCATGTGGCAATCTGCGATTGACTGCCAGAAATTCATTTTCAACCGCTACTTTAATTGTTATTTTTTTATCAATAATTTGACCGAATTAAAAAAAAATAACACCAATTTTTTTTTTCAAGATCTTTAAAAAAAGACCAAGTTTACTTCATTTGGACACCAAAATATTTGGCTGTTTTCTCAAAATTTCTATCTTCTTCCAAATTATTTGCTATTTTTTTTAATATGGAACCTAATCAAAATATTAATCTTCCTCCAAATTTTATATTTCCTAACCAACTACAAAATCTCAATATTCAACATCCACAAAATTCTCAAACTATGTCATCCAATTTTCAAATGTCATATATGATGCCAACTAATTTTGGTATGCAATATCCGTATAATCGAAAAGTTTGGAACAACCGAAAATTAATTTTCTATTTGTGATTTTAATATTATCAATATTTTAGTGTGTTTTTGATAAATTGTACGATTAATTTATCTTCATTAATAAAATCATGTATTGTTATGTTTTAATATTATAATAAATTTGATAAGTGTCAAAATTAAATGAATATAAGTAACTTATTATTTTATTATTATATGTGTAATAATATGAATTACAAGAATAATATCATATACAAAATAGAAAATGAGATAGAATGAATATATATGGTGGGGTATATGTATTGATGTGGAGGAAAGAAAAATGAATTATTTTATGAAATATCTCCTACTGTGGAGTGTATGTGATAAATTGAGATATTTGATGATGTGACAAATGAATAAACTGATGTGACATGAGATAAAAGTGATTTCAATTATCTACTGCCGGAGATGGTCTTAACCAGACAACTTTTTCTTTGCGATTAATCTTTAAATGTCCTATAGTCACTCGTACGAAATTAAATCAAAGGTACATCAGGGTCGAGAATACAAGTTGTATAAATCAGTTATAGAGATTACTTAATTAAAAGTTGAACAAAATAAAACTTGATAAGCAATAGTGACCCGATTTGAAAAATACTGAATAAGGTTTTCTCTCTTCATTGTAATTCATACTAATTCTTATTATTACCGAATTAGGCATGATCAAGAAATGTGGATACAGAGAACTTGGCTCAAAAACAATATTGTACAAGCCAGGTCCCAAAATATAAACACTCTTTCAGTCAAGTCATTTGTTTAGAACTTACAGTATAGCTGAGTGGCTAAGAGAGAAATTAATTTATCTTCACCTAATTGTATGGTCTTTTTCTTAAGAAATCAAAGAGAGAGAGAGAGAAGAATAATTGTCGATAGAGTAGAGTGTCAACTGTCCACTTTGAAAGTGAGGAGTCAAATGTGTAGTTCAATTTTTGAAGTGTAGGGAGTAGGGGACATGGCATGGAAACTTCATCTCTGATCAATGAACATGAATAATGGCATTCAATATTGTCTTGGATCAACAACCCACCCACAGAGAGCCTTGGACCACTTTCGATCCATCTTTATTTTTTATATATACAGCTTCCTGACTTACGCCAGACTATTTCTAGAGATAGTAATATTAGTCTCTCAATACTACTATCGAAATCATGATACATCTGAATGATCAAAATTTAAAAACAAAACAACTGATATTATCTATAAGGTTTTATCCCAAAAGGGAGCAAATTACTCCATCAGGATTCGAACCCGTGTTATAGACCTCCAACTGGATTTTAAGTTCACCTCCTTTGTTATCCAATTATGTTTCAAGGACTAATCCATCTTTATTCTTTGATGAGGGGAAAGTCCCGAAGGCGAAACCCCACTGCACTGCATGCCTCTAAAAGCGTGGGATGTAAATCGAGGATATCGCGCGAATTTCGCATGCGAGAGGACCAACGGGACACGAACCCAAAGAATAACCCTTGCAATATTTCAAAGAAAATATTGTTACCACACGTTCGAACTCGCGACGTCGGATGGTTAGACTCCCAATCACCTTGCCACTTACCAACTCGCCTGTGCCCCTGGAGGCTATCCATCTTTATTCTTGATCTAGGCATCTCTCACTTTCTTGTTTTGGATTTTTACCCTTTTCTTTTCCCTTTTTTTTTGTTTTCTAATTCCAAATCAATTTCCAAGCATAAATTTGATAACATTTTTTTGTCTCGTTCAACTTCATATTGATTTTTGCACTGTTGGATGAAAGCAACATCCTTACACCATCTCCATCACTAGATAATTGAAATCACATTTATCTCCTGTCATATTAGATTATTCATCTGTCACATCATCAAATATCTTCATTTATTACATATACTCCACAACAGAAGATATTTCATAAAATAATTCATTTTCTCTTTCATCCACATCAATACATATACCCCACCATATATATTCATTTTATTTCATTTTCTATTTTGTATATGATATTATTTTTGTAATTTACACATATAATAATAAACTTATAAATTACTTATATTCATTTAATTTTGACACTTATCAAATTTATTATAATATATTAAAACACAACAATACATGATTTTATTAATGAAGATAAATTAATCGTACAAGTTATCAAAAACACACTAAAACATTGATAATATTAAAATCACAAATTGTAAATTAATTTTCGGTTGTTCCAAACTTTTGTCAAATTTCAAACTTTTCGGTTATACGGATATTGCATACCAAAATAAGTTGGCATCATATATGACTTTTGAAAATTGAATGACATATTTTGAGAATTTTGTTGACGTTGAATATTGGGATTTTGTAGTTGGTTAAGATATATAAAATTTGGAGGAAGATTAAAATTTTGATTAGGATCCATATTAAAAGAAATAACAAATAATTTGGATGAAGATAGAAATTTGGAGAAAATAGCCAAAATATTTTGGTGTCCAAATGAAGTAAACTTAATATCTTTTTATAGATCTTGAAAAATTAAAAAAAATTGGTATTTTTTTAATTTTTAATTTTTAATTCGATCAAATTATTGGTGAAAAATAACAATTAAAATAGCGATGAAAAATGAATTTTTGACAGTCAATCGCAGACTCCCACATGACATTGCAGGAGACATTGTCTCTTTCTCCTTCTCTAACACATTTTCTCCATGTGACAAGATTATCTCCTATATATTCAATAATTTCTAATTATTTTCACTTCAACATGTCATTCAAATTGTCTTCTGCTGTATGTAATTATCGGGGACAATGTCCCTTGTTGGAGATGGTCTTACACTTATCTCTAGTTGAACTCTTTATTTTATTCTTAAAGAAGAAAAAAAAAGATTTTCCTGCCTTTATGTTTTTTCTTCGAATGGCCTATATCATTTTCTTGTTAATTGGTTCACTTTACCCTAAACAATAAAGAGAAGCAAAAAGCCTCCCACCTAGTGAGCTGCTGAATTATCATGATTTATCTCTTCACCAATCTCTGTTGGATCGAGGATGGAGGCTCTGTGGGCGAAAGATTTCGCCTTTTACCTTCGAGAAAGAGAAGCAAAAAGGATCGATTTGGTCATACGCGAAAATATTGCCCTAAAAGAAGAACGCAACAGTTGAAATTACCACAGATGAGGATTGGACTTCTTAATTGTTTGGATGTATGAAGAATTTCAAAAAATAATAATAATCTATTTTATGTTTAATTAGAGCAGAAAATATATTTTTAAAAAAGCATTGTCGACTAAAAGATAGAAAATGATTTCCTCTGTTTATGGATGAAAGTCATTTTCACAACCATTTCAAATTTTAAACTGCTTCAATCAACATTTGAACTTTAGAATTATACATCATTATCAATTCAATACTTTTTATAGAAATGCTATTTAATATATTTGAAAGAATTAATCTGTTGATTATTCTTATTGATGAAAGACATATATATACAAGTTACAATAGAAAAATCATTTTTCTATTCTACATTTAAAATTCTATTCTATTTGAAGATTAACTATACAATTATGGTAATATTACAATACTAATTAAGGTATATTACTAATATACAAAACTACCATAATTCATATATACACGGTTGGCATGAATTGGGCCTCACGGACTGGACTGACCCATATATTTAACACACACCAGCAGTCGTAGCGGGCGGTCTTCGTAGGTTGAGACTGTCTCTAAAATCTTCAAAAATGACCGAGTGAAGACCCTTTGTAAATGTGTCTGCAATTTGATATCTGGAAGGGATATGACAGATGCATACTTGTCCTCTAGCTACCTTTTCTCGAACAAAGTGAATATACATCTCTATGTGTTTAGTACGCTGGTGCTGAACTGGATTACCAGAAAGGTAGATGACACTTATATTATCACAATACAATAATGTAGCCTTCTGAATAGGACAGTGGAGCTCTAAAAGTAGATTACGTAACCGACATGACTCAGAAACCACATTGGTTGCCCCTTGATACTCGGCCTCTGCACTTGAGCGTGATAGCGTAGATTGACGCTTGACAGACCATGAGACCAAGTTATTATCTAAAAACATGCAATAGCCAGACGTAGACCGTCTGGTGTCAGGACAACCACCCCAATCAACATCTGTATAGGAGACAAGTGTAGACGTCGGCGAAGGATACAAATGCAAGCCATAATCAAGTATTCTCTGAATGTACCTAAGAATGCGTTTGAGCGCATTCATATGTTCAATCCTGGGATTATGCATAAACACACACATGATGTACGACATATGTAATATCAGGTCGCGTGAATGTAAGATACCGGGCGCTACCGCAAGACTACGATAGCGGGTCAGATCCTCATAGGGAGAGCTAGCTGCAACACCCAATTTGGGTTTAGTATCGACTGAAGTGGAAGTGGACTTACATGATGAGATCCTAGCCCTCTCAATGATCTCAGCTAGATACTTTATATGTGATAAGAACAACCCACATGCATGACGAGTGACAGCAATTCCCAAAAAATAACTCAAGGCCCAGTCTTTCATAGAAACTCGAATCGAGCATTATCATGATAGACTTTCGCGAAGCATCAGAAGAGGTTGTCAAGATAATTCATCCACATATAATAGTATATGCCATGGAAGAACCCCGACGATATATGAATAATCAATTATCAGACCTGCTGTAAGAGAACCCCATAGTCGAAACATAGTCAGCAAACCTTTTGTACCAAGCTCGTGGAGATTGCTTAAGCTCATACAAGGACTTCTTCAACAAATGCGGACATGGTGAGGATATTTGGTATCTCTAAACCCCAAAGGTGATGAATATAGATCGTCTCAAATGAGATCACTATGTAGAATGCATTCTTCACGCCTAGGTGATGAATGAGCCATGATTTCGATAGAATGCGCCGAGCACGATTTAATGGTATCCGCTTGACCACCAAAGCTAAATATCTCACCACAATCCACACCAACTGTTTAGTCTTACCATCACCTACAAGACGAGTTTTATGCCTTGCAAATGAACCGCCGAATTTCCTTATGAGCAAAAATCCACATAGACCGAATAATATTAACACGGATGGACGGTACCAACTCACATTTTATTATCAATAAAAGCATTATATTCATCTGGCCATGACAATTTTTCAATTAAAGCGGTCATTTAAAGATTACGGGTAAGGGTGATTTAAGAACATTAAAATTTAAATTTAAATGTATTTTTGGTTTAAAAATATCCCATCGATCATAGGATCGACTATGACTCAGGGTTGGATTTGGTAAATTTTAGGAATTTCGAGACGATACGGTGGCCATGGCGGTGGGCCCATCGCCCATTTCCGAATCGACGTCGGAGGCGGCGCGCGATCGTGGCCGCGACGCGATGACTGTTGAGACGATATCCAAAAATGATGGATAAGATAGGGTGATATATCATCATCCAAAAAATTATACGAACTAGGCACGGAATTTTCTTCTTTAGAAAACAGAAATTGGGACTCATCAAAGATAATATGATGACAAATAATGATTCGTTTAGAGGATAAATCAAAACATTTATAACCACGGTGATTTGACGAAAAACCCAAAAACACACAAGGGTAGAACATGTCTGAAGTTTTTAAATTGTGGTGGATGGGAAGAGGGGATAACACAAACACCCAAAGATCCTAAGATGGGAATACGAAGGAGTCTTATTATATAAAATTTGAATAGGGGACGAATATGTCAAACCTTTAGAAGGAAGAATATTAAGTAGATATGTGGTCATTTGTAGAGCATGATGCCAAAACAACGAAGGAACGAAAGAATGAACCAATAAGGTGCGGATAATGTTATTAATAGTACGAATTTTACGTTCAACTTTCCCTTTTGTGAAGACGTATGAGGACAAGAAAAATGAAATTTATCCCATTTTGAGCACAAAACTCCCGAAACTCCCCATTGGCATACTCTTTGCCATTATCATATTGAATATTATTTATTTTCCGTTCAAATTGAGTTCTAATGAAAGCTCTAAATTTTACGAAGATGGAAAAAACTTGAGATTTTTTCGCTATTGGAAACATCCATAAAATTTAGAATAATTATCCAAAAATAAAACATAATAACGATGACCCATAGAACTGAGATCGGGAGATGTTCATAAATCGCTATGAATAATATCAAATAGCATTGAAGTGTGAGAATTCGAGGCTACAAATGACAATTTAATCATTTTCCCCAAAGAACAAGATTCACAATTTGGAGTACTACCTGTACCCTTACATAAAATAGACTTATTTCTATCTAAAGTAGATAAAATAGAAGACCCCTAACGACGTAGGCGAGCATGCCACAGGAAGGAGCAAGCGCTGCAAAAGTGGATGACATGGTATGACGCGAGAAATTGAGATTTGGTGTGATTGGATAAAGATCTCTCCTACTGTCACACATCATGAGAGGACTCCCTGTCTTGAAATCCTTCACAGAAAACCCAAACGGATCAAAATCAATAGAAACCCAATTATCAGTGGTGAATTTATGGACAAACACCAAAATTTTAATTAGTTTTGGGTCATGAAGGGTATTTTTCAATATAAGTGGTGGATGAGGAGGGGACAAAATTTTATGACCATAACCCTTAATTGAAAATGATTCCATTACCAACAATTATACCACGATTACTGCTCAAATTGAAATAAGACGAGAGAGTACATTGGTCGGATGTCATGTGGGTAGTAATGACGTGTCCATGTACCAACTCGGGTGCCGAGTTATTCCAAGCGTGTACATCACGGATTCAATGTCGATTTGTGTGGGTCCCGCTGCGTGATGGGCTTGAGGGGGCCGAGGCCTGAGTATTCCGGATCACGCTCGCCCATAACCGTTCAAACCCGAGCCCGAACCGAAATCTACCGCCGCGACTGGAACGGGCAGATCGTTGCACCGCGGCCAGATCGGGCGGAACCGGGGCCCCATGACCATCGATCGGGCCGAACCGCCGCTTCCACCACCACTATTCCGGTTGCCGCTGTCACGACCCGACCTCGGGCCCGCGACTGGTGCCTTACCCCGGGCACCCTAGTGATACAACATCAGAGAAAATCAGCGGAAATAAAAACTCATAGAAGATGAACAGTGAAATAAGAAAACAGGCTAACTAAAACGGTTACCTTTCTGTAAATAAATAAAAACTTGCACAGTTATATCCTTTACAAACCCTGCCCACAACAGTACTACAGACCTCTAAGAATTTTATAACAACAACAACGGGACAGGGCCCCGCCATGCCCCTGAATGTACAAAAGTCTACGACTTCAGGGAACCGTACCAAAAGACAAAGCCTCCGGAGAAATGGAGCTTTCCGAGAACTGAACAACGATCCAAAGAGTGCGGATCAGCAAGCTATGTACCTCAACCTGCGACATGAACGCAGCCCCCCGAAGGAGGT
The DNA here is from genome assembly GCA_029844215.1 of Przewalskia tangutica. Classification (NCBI taxonomy): domain Eukaryota; kingdom Viridiplantae; phylum Streptophyta; class Magnoliopsida; order Solanales; family Solanaceae; genus Przewalskia; species Przewalskia tangutica. The sequence goes on from CM056718.1 coordinate 117,876,036, forward strand.
CATTACAACATGTACCAAGTATGTGAAACTGAAAATACTGTAAATGAAATCATAATAGTCTATAAAAAGCAGGAGACATGTATGATAACCAAAATACAGTACACAACATATAAGCAGTCATGTCAAGTCAGAGACTCATGCCCGTAAAATCATCACTCAAATACAACCCGGGAATTTAACCCGCATAATGGCCGCATGCCCCGGCATCTCACCTCGGTATAAGCATGGCCCTGGAACCGTCCTAGTGGGCCCATACCCGTGGACCATCCAACGTGTCGGTATGCCCAAAGGAGATAACAAGATGACACCCATAGTGGAAGATACCCGGCCACCCAACGTGTCGGTATGTCCAAACAAATAACAAGATAATACTCATCGTGGAAGCATACCCGGCCACCCAACGTGTCAAGATGTCCAAACAATAACAAGATAATACTCACCGTGGAAGCATACCCGGGCCATCCAACGTGTCGATGTCCAAACAATAACAAGATAATACTCATCGCGAAGATACCCGGGCCACCCAACGCGGTCAAGATGTCCATCAATCAAACGGATAGTCGGCCCTCCATCGAGAGACTCAGTAGCACAAAATCAAACACTTGCACAACAAAGGCTATCTCAACAAGCATAGGCAAGTTACACACAACTCAAGGTACTTCCATTTTATGTCAAAGTCTGGGTTTTTAACCCCCAAAGTACTACATACTTTAATTCTTTCAAAAAGAAGATCTCCTCATTTTCTTACGTAAAAAAAAACAACTCGATACTAATATCCGTAGCACCAAACACCTTCATGTTTAAATCAAGTACTTTAAACACTTTTAACACAACGTCAAGTATACCATTAAAACCCAAGTAACTAACCCCTTTAAGATCAAGGTACTCCTACCTTTTAAAACCAAACCACTTATATTTTTCCATCAAGAAGAGTTCAATATTTGAAAACAAGTTACTTATACTATTAAACTCAAGTTACTTCTCTTTTCCCAAAATCAAGTTACATGACCTTCAAAAAGCCTTTAAGTCTCCTTACTTTAGAATGTCAAGAAACCAAATAAAACTTTATTCTTTTAAAGACCAAGTACTCATTACTCACGAATGAAGTTTCACACTTTTCAACACCATTTAGGTCAATTATAAGTCAAGTCTCTTATCTTTTGAAATCAACAAACCATTCTTTTACCTACATAAAGTCGTTATAACTAACTTCCCATAAAGTCATTATAACACTTTATGTTTTAAACCAACCAATTACTAACGAATAAGATTTTACTACTTATCCACATAATCAACCCCTTTACACTTCATAACAAGTCAAGGCACAAAAAGGGAAATCAAACTCCTTCAACACACGTGCGTCTACCGCACTATATTTTCACAAATAATCATGCTCAAGAGGATAGGAAGAATCACATACCTCGCGACGATTATCGACAAGTAGCAAACTGTTCCAAAGTACTTTACTCTAGCTAGCCTTTTCCACCCTTCAAGTAGAATATGCTACTCGTAGTACTTCACCCTATAATGACCATAATACGTCTATTAGATCCTAGCTTTAACGTATAATACTCTAATTGCAAAGTCCATTATTCTACGGAAATTTGGACAGCACTTCCTTTGTTTCTACATGCTTTGCCACATTTTTCAAGGTCGAATTCAGTAACCAAACACGCCACATTTACGGCTCCACAATGTAGTTATCAATAGGGGATTACACGCCTACAAGACGTGTAAAATTCCGCCCCACAATTGACATCAAAACTAGTCCACAAAAATATAAGTGTACATTCGGCAATTAGAGGTACAACAACACCAATTCTCATCCAATTTCTACCACAACAACACTACTTCTCTTTCAATCTCTATTTCAATACAAGTTGTTTAGTATGACATGTAATCAAGCCGAAATCGATTAAAGCTACTACAATCCTCTAGTAGATAACATGCGACGACTTTAGATAATGACCAAATTGTAATTCAAATTCAAATGACTCAATCATGCCATTTTCGGATTTCTAGACTTCCAAAATCCATAGTACTTACCAATCTCTAATACATGATTCACGTGGTCTATATCAACTATAACAAGTATTATAACTCATTTCCAAGAGAAGAGGGAATCTTTTACCTTTTGGATTAGCCCACTAAAGCCCTCTTTCTTCAACTCTTTTCCCGTCAAACTCATCCACACACGCTTCCTACAAGTTACCAACACTTTGCCTTCTTGCCCAAATATCCACATGAAGTCTATATATACGTCATGCCCCCAAATCTTCAAGGCATGATTTAACTGCCGCCCGCTCTAAATCAGAAGGGGCGTAATTTCCTTTCATGCTTCCCTAACTACCGGGAAAACATAGGCTCTATCCTTATCGGGTTGCGTCAGCACACAACCTAGCCCAACACCCAACGTGTTATCATAATAACCTAACCCTCTAGTCTTTCAGGAGGAGTTAGAACTGTAGTCGAATCAACTTATCTTCCAATAACTGGAACCTTTCTCATTTTTGCGAAATATTCGGGTGTCATTAATCTCACCATGGTTCCTGCTTTCCTTTTCTCATTGCAACCAAACTTGGTCATTAAACTTAGATTTGATTCATTTGCTTGCCTCCCGCTAAGACTTCACAATCACAATTAATGGGGAGGTTTCTTGATCTCGTCAAGTAGTAACCCGATGCTACCACCTTTCCTCAAGGTGTTCTTACGCCATTATTTACTAATGGTCTTACACTAGTCCTGGGTCATCATATCTCGTGCAACTTTCATAACCATAGTCGTATTCTCCTTTATTATTCTGGTCATAACCTTACCTTAGGCTTATTATTAGCAAAAGTATTTCTATCTTGATTCATAATCGCATAGCTTCATATACGCGTATTTCACCTGCATTTTCCTTACGACACTTCCTCGACCATTTCGTAACGCCGTTCTTAATTTCCCCAACACAACACTTTTCCCACTGCTATCCACAATTGTAACCTATGGCATGACGATTCTCAAGACTTTACCACCTCATATCCTTCGCCTAACAATACGGGTACACGCAACCCCATAATACGAATCGTCCTTTTACGTAGGGGAGAGAACTTATCTCCCTTACTTAAACTTTCCTTGGAGTCACAACCCTAATCACAGGGTCCTCTCGCGGTCCAGTAAATATCTAATCATCACGCACCTTCTTAAAGTCATGTAGATTTTCAAAACCTACCAAAGATGCCCTCAGCTTTCCGCCGGCAGCACTCGTACTTATTTTATTCTTGCCCTGCACATTTTCCTGAAATTATCCGGAAGGTCGTGGCCCTGACCGCCACACCAAACTAACTCCAAGTACCTCCAAGGGCACTTAACATAAATTCCTTCAAATTCAATTATTACTTACTTTCAATAATTTTCTCAGTGAACAAGTCACACAGACATAAAAGAAAAACATGATGCCAAAGAAGGAAAGATAATTCACTGGTTACTACCACTTCTCTTCCTTTACACCGATAATCACCTACTAAAATCGAATCGAGCGGACTTCTGCGGTAACGCGTTGGCATAACAAGAGGCCAACCACCCGCACTCATAATGACCTCAATGTCACATAATACTCGCTAGGTCCAACGATCGTATCGTTATCGCCAATTATTATCTAACCGCCATTACCACCCAACACTCACGTGTAGTCACCTCGAAAGGTTTTCATAGATTCCGCTTTATTTCTTTACACTTGGTTGCTCTCTTTCATCGGTCGCATTCTCCCGCACTTCCAAAGTTATTCTAGCGTACGTACATAGCCTTCATACTGATTCGGGCCTCCAATCTTTGGAGTTACAATTCTAAACAACTTAAGGCCATTTCCGGTTCTCTCAACCTGGTTCCGGTGGAACACGTCCACGAACCCGTAAAATGATTAACTAAATTTGGGCCTTGCACCCTCGTGACCCTGTCACGTAGAGGGACTACTACCAACTGATCCCATTTCATTTCAAGCTATGAGGCGACCCTTAATAGGTCCCCAACCTGACTCGGCGTCGTTTTTAACTCTTTTCCTTGGTCTATCTTAACTTTTTACTACCCGAGAAGGCCTTATATACCTAAGGTCTCGGTGGTTATCACATTCTTAGGCTCGCAATTTCCATGCTCCATGCCTACCTTATCGCCCCCAGAACGTACAAAATTTATCGTAATACCATAATCGTGTTGTCTTGACCACAACAACCATACTTACTCCATACAGATCTCACCCGTACCATTCTCGAAATTCTACTACGTAGCTCAATCTATTAACATAGTCTTCCATTAATTCCCTTAATAATAACTTCTTAAGGGTCCATTTCCTTCTCAGACAGCTCATCATTTCCTAATTATCTCAAATTAGTACGTAAAACCTTGATGAGAATTCATTGAACTATTTCATACCTTCCCGGTATTTATTTAGTCCTTACCAAATCCTGGTAAATCTAAAATCATTCTAGGCAACACGCGTCTGACCCTCATACATAAAACCATATAGTTGTATGTCACAATACCAACTACAAACATTACCAACCTGGATACGCAATCCTCATAATCTTTCCCGGTCATCGTTGCCTTCTCGTAGTCGCAAACAATCATAACTTGTTGTGGGAGACGACTTAGCCATACAGCTCTATCGCACGATCTGAGAGTGAGAAGAATGGAAACCAATCCTAAATGTCCTGCAGCCTCCTGATTATAGATGTGGTGCACAACACACCGATAATCAAGACTCTACTAGACACGGTCTGTAGACACTTTCCGAGGACTAACTGCTCTGATACCACTTTTGTCACGACCCGACCCCGGGCCCGCGACTGGTTCCCTACCTGGGCACCTCTTTCGGTATACATCAGAGAATAGCAGCGGAACATACACAACTGATAAAAATGCTTAACATAAAATAACAACAGGCTGACCGATAAGGCCACCTTCCGTAAGCTATACAAATAAAACAGTACATTTTTCTTTACAACCCAATCCACAATGTGACTACAGACCTCTAAGAATAACAACTGTGATGGGACAGGGCCCCGCCATACCCCTGAATGTACATCTTACGACAATACCAGGGATAAGCCTCCGAAATAAAGGAGCTTCTCAACAGCTGAACAGTGATCCTAAGAGCGAGGATCAAGAACTCAGACTCTACTGCGGCGTGAACGCACTCGGCGAGGTCAAGACAACATGTACCAAATATGTGAAATCGAAAGTACAGAATGAAATCATAAGTCTATAATAAACCGAGACATGTATGATAACTCAATTAATCGATACAAAGGCCTTACTAACAATGAGAGTAAATAGGAGTATGACTACAACATAAAATAGGAAGCTCACGATCAAGCAGGACAACCCGCCCGCAGTATCATTAAGCAATCCTACTCCTGTGACTATTTCACCCGCGATAGTCGTATGACCCGCATGAGGTATTCCTCGCACGGACTATTTCACCCGCATAAGCCCTTACGGACTCGCACGAGGTATTCCTCGCATAGGTCAGATCCGCCCGCACGGGATTATTTCACCCACATAAGCCCTTACGGACTCGCATGAGGTATTCCTCGTGATCGTGGGTAGCAAATCCACGGAATATGCAAATGCCACAAACCCGGGAATGACCCAATGAATAATATACCACTAGCACAAACCGGCTATCATACATAACATAAGCACTACCGGCTTATCATACAATATATAAGCAAGTTAAGAAATCCCCTAACTTCTTATTATCCTTGTTCATATACACTCTCATTTTAGTTTACTTAAGGCACTAACATGTCTTTATAAAATCCGGGAATTTAACCCAAAGTACTACGTACTTCTACTCTTTAAAACAAATGACTCTTTTTCCTATAAAACTTCCAAGATACTAATTAACCATAGTATCAAGTCGAAATTACGTTTCAAGACAAGTCACAATACCTTTAGAAATAAAGTTAGGTTTCTAAATCAAGTGACTCCTTTTCTTATAAAACCTTAGGCAATTGATGCCTTAAAATCAATTTGCCTTTCATTAAATCAAGTCATTTATCATACTTAAATTACTTAGAGTAAACCACTCTTTTTAACTTTCCATAAAGCTATTATAACCAACTTTCCATAAGCCGTTATACTAGCTTTATACATTAGCAACTTACATACTTCTTTATAACCAAGAGACTTAAACATTCCAACAAATCAAGTATCAAAAATACTTTCAACATACTTAAAGTCTCTTAACTTTTGAAAACCAAGATATCCTTAATATTTAAACAAGTGAGTTAACTCCCTCACTCAACAAACTTGGACATACTTAAAATAAGCCAAGGATATCAAATGGACCTAGATTGTCAAAATCTCAGACGCTCACCGCATTATACATTTACAACCTATTCATGCTCAAGAGATAAGAAAGTTCCACATACTTCTTCGGTTTAATCCACTTGCTAAGTCCAATTCGCCGTACGTAGTATGTCAACCTATAATGACCATAGTACGTCTATTAACTTCTAGTTTCAAACGTAGAATATTCCAAGTGCAAAGTCACTAAATTCTACGGAAAATCGGACATCACTTCCTTTGTTTCTACTAACTTTGCCACATTTTTCAAGGCCGAATTCAATAACCAAACACGCCACATTTAAGGCCCAACAAAGTAGATAACAATAGGGGATTACATGCTTAATCAAGACATGTAAAATTCCGCCCCACAATATATAATAACTAGTCTAAACTACAATGTCAATTCGGCAATTTGGGCAACAATATCAATTCTTATCCAATTTCCATTTCAATCCAAGTTGTTAGCATAACATGATATCAAGTCGCAATCGATTATAACTACTATAATCTTCAAGTAAGTAACATGCGACGATTCTAATAAACGACCAAATTGTAATTCAATTTCAAATGACTCAACATGTCATTTTCGGATTTTGAGCTTCCAAATTTCCATAACACTTATCAAACTTCATAACACATATCACATGATCACTTATAACTTATCATAACATGAAATCTTCAATTACAAAAGTAAAATGAAGGTTATACCTCAATTAGCCCAAATATGATCCAAGAGCACAAGTCGATCCTTAGCAACTTTAGCTTCTCCTTTCGACGTTCCAATCCACTCCAAGCAACCCTTAGAAGCTTATGAATAACTCATCTTCAAGTTCCAACTTCAAAGTTGAATAACTCCTTAGGTTTTCGCCTTGCGACTAATACGAAAACACCATTTTTCCGGGATCTTTCTATTGAGATAACCTTACAATACCCTTAGGTACCTTGGTTTAAAGTGGGGAGATTATTGGACAACAATTGAGAACTTTCCTCTTGGAAACCCACCATTGTCGTGAGCCCTCAAGTGAGCAAGAACAAGTTTCTTGAAAATTTTCTAAGTGTGGGAACTAGTCTTGCTACTAGTATACATATATAACATAATGGAGAGTCAAGATTAGAACAATTGGGTGGCCTAGATGAGTTTCACATGGATCCTAGCTGCTGGCCTTGACTAAGTCAACAATATCAAGCTATTAGTCTTTGCAAGACTTGGTCATTTAAATTATGGTCAAATGACCATCCTATCCATGTATTTTTCGTCCAAGACCAAGTAAGGGGGGGTGACACGTGTCGCCCTCCCGTTCATCGCAATATTTCATTTTCCGACAATTCCATAATTCCGATAAATTTTTACTCGTCTCAAACCTTAACATTTTTTAGTTCTTACGTACGTTCTTATAAACATGTCCTGGAATTTCCGGGGTGTAACACTTACCTAAAATAACTTTGTGTTCCCGTGATATACACGGTATACAAAAGGCATTTTATATGCCGTGTATACCGCGTATACTGCGTCATATTTATCACACCACATCAGTCATAGCGGGCGATCTTCGTACGCTGAGACTGTCTCTAAAATCTTCAAACATAACTGAGGGAAGACTCTTAGTAAAGATGTCTCCAATTTGATACGTGGAAGGGACATGGCATACACGTACTTTGTCCACGAGCTACCTTTTCGCGAACAAAGTGGATATCCATCTCGATATGTTTAGTGCGCTGATGTTGAACCGAATTACCAGAAAGATAGACTGCACTAATATTATCACAATAAACCAAGATAACTTTCTGAATGGGACAATGAAGTTCTAAGAGAATATTACGTAACCAACATGATTCAGATACCACATTGGCTACCCCTAGATACTCGGCCTCTACACTAGAGCATGATAAGGTAGACTGTCGCTTTGCAGATCATGAGACCAAGTTATCACCAAGAAACATACAATAACCAGACGTGGAGCGTTTGGTATCTAGACAGCTACTCCAATCAACATATGTATACGAGACAAGTGTAGAAACCGATGACGGATAGAGATGCAAGCCATAATCAAGTGTTCCTTGTAAGTATCGTATAATGTGTTTGAGCGCATTCATGTGCTCAATCCTAGGATCATGCATAAACAAACACACCTGCTAGACTGCATACGTAATATCAGGTATCGTGAAAATAAGTTATTGAAGTGCCCCTGCAAGACTGCGATAGTAGGTGGGATCCTCATAAGGTGAGCCAGCTGTGTCACGACCCGACCTCGGGCCCGCGACTGGTGCCTTATGTTATACCCCGTATTTCCAGAGTATGTACGTGAGGGCGTACGTACAAAAATTTGAGCCTTAAAGTAGACTAAGGGACAAAAATTTTGTGCACAACTACCGAAAAGGATCGTTTTCCGACGAAACGTTTTCCAAACTTTGCGAAGGGAAAAATACGGCTATGTCATTTATTATTTTTGCGGATTTTTCCGAGAGATGAAATATTTTGGACCAACGGGAGGGTGACATGTGTCACCCTCAAAAGTGGACGACAAGGGCTAGCATTGGCACGTTTTTTGTTCCTTGTTTGTAGTCAAGGTTAGGTAGGATATTTGTGAGATATTTTGTGTAGTTGATGAACAAGTGGGACCCACTTACACATGTCCAAATCCCCACCCTACACTTGCCTAACACTTGTCTTGATCTTGGCCATTGGTTGGCCTATAAATACCCCCTTAGTTGATGAGTTATTTCATCCACACTTGAGCAAATTCCCAGTCTAAAATACTCCTCCTCTCGAGGTTTCGTCCGCCACACCCTCCCCTTTGTGAGGCCCTGGGCCGAGAAACCCCCCCTAGCCTAGTTGTTTTCGAGAAATACACCCCCCCTTTGTGGTATAGAAATACTTCTCCAAGTATTGTTATAATGCCAAAATACTCTAGCCCAAAACCTTTGTAGTATTTCCAAGTACCCTCTATACGAAAAGCCCGGAAAATACTATTATACTTCCTTTAGCCACTAAACGAAACCCTAAGGAAAACCTTCATAGTCGGTTGAAGTGTTAAGTAAGTTGTGTAGAACTTCTAAGGGTTTCTCGAGCGAATGGAGTGTTCGTAATCGAGCTAAACGTTGCTCAGATCGACATTATAACTTGGATAATTTTGGGCTTATCGAGGTAAATACTATCGCCCTTCTATTGTAATTGGAAATTACATACCGTAGTAGTATAGAAATGTATATAAGATTCATAGAAGAGAATTGAACTGTAATGAAGGATATTACGTAAAAGACTTGAATCAAATCACATCGTAAGAATATTATAGTAGAAGACCGAATCAGATTTACATAGATCAGTATTTACGAGACTTATAACCTTTATCGTCAATGTTCGCAAGTAACATGTACTACTTGGAAGGTGGACAAGGCTAGCGGATTATAGTCGTGAGCGCTTTGCTAATAGTCGATAATCGTCGCGAGGTATGTGATTCTTCCTATACTCGAGCATGATATTTTAAAGGAATATATATAGTACGGTAGACGACGCGTGGCAAATGTCTTTTGACTTAAGCCCAATAATAAGAACTGGAAATATTTTACAAGAATATATATAGTACGCAGACGCGTGTGTTAATCGAATATAGTTTTACTGCAATGTCTTTTGACTTAAGCCCTAATAATAAGAATCGAAGTATTTTACAAGAATATATATAGTACGTAGACGCATACGTGTTAATCGAATATAGTTTTACTGGCAATGTCTTTTGACTTAAGCCTGAATATTAAGAATCTTGAAGTATTTTAAAAGAATTAAGAAACCTTGTTGAAAGAAGAATAATGCTTGGTTTTAAAAGCTTAAGAGTTATACTAGCTTTATGGGAAGTTAGGTATAACGACTTAAGAGAGATAGAAAGAATGGTTTATTAGTTTTAGAAGTTAAGAGACTTGATCTTAAAAGATAAGAGGCTTGACTTAAATGAATTAATATGAATGTTTGTGTGAAACCTCATTCGTGAGTAATGAGTACTTGGTTGTTAAAAGGAATAATGTTTTACTGATCTCGGAAATCAGAATAAGTATCGAACAAACCACAGCAGCTAATAAAGTGGTAATGTATTGACTAATAAAGTATTATTAAAACCAAGAGAAACCTCCATCCGCATGAAGCTAAGATGAGACAAAATGATATTACATTTCCTAGATCATGGCTGCTTTAATAAGATTGTTATGAACAAAGAATAACCTACTCACACATAAGGCATATGTTTCTCAAATTATTTTAAAGGATTAAAACTATGAACTACGAAACCTTTTCGAAAATGAGAAACTTGAGCATTTGAAATTAGGCAAACTTGAACGTTTGGAAAATAATGTTGTTACTTGATTTTACAAAGGGAAGTGTTTTGGTTTACTTAACAATGTTAGTCACTCTATTTTTATACTACGGGTATCGGGTGACCTTTGTAAAAGAAATGGATCTTTAAAAAGGAATTTAACGTACGTAGTACTTTAGGGTTAAAACCCGACTTTGACATAAAATGAAAGTACCTTGAGTCAGGTATAACTTGCCTATGCTTGTTGTTGTGTAACTTGCCTATGCTTGTTGTGATAGCCTTTGTTGTGCAAAACAATTGTGTTTCTATACTACCGCGTCTCTCGATGGAGGGTCGGTTGACTTGTTGAGAACTTACTTGACGCATCTGCAGCGACTAAGATTCCACGTATGCTTCCATTATCATTGTTATACGGGCATGTCTACACCGATGATGGATTCTCGTGGACACGTGACCATTATGGTTATTTATGGCGAAGATCGTGACTTACGGTTGTGATCGAGTGCATACCGCTTACTTGCCCCGCCACCACGTGACGCAGTGGATCTGGTATAGGTTATCGCACTTGCCACGGTCGCCTTCGCGAAGTATCGTGACTTACGGTTGTGATCCGTGCTTAGCCGATTCACTTGCCCCGCCACCACGTGGCGCAGGAGGAGTCGCGAGGCTAGTGCACTTGCCACGTGTCCTTCGCGAGTCGGTGTTTGGACGAGCTTCGTGACTTACGGTTGTGATCCGTGCGTAGTCGATTTACTTGCCCCGCCGCCACGTGGCGCAGGGAGGATCTCGCGAGGCTATTGCACTTGCCACGTGTCGCCTTCATGATACGGTTGTACAAGATATCGTACGGCCGGATCCGTAGTTATACTTGCCCCAGACGGTTTTATGACACAGCGGGACCGTGTTCATGTATACTCCTCGTTGTTATATCATAGATCACGCGGTGAGGAAGGAATTCCACGCACGAGTGATGATTTGGAGGCGTGAGTCCCCGACTTGATATGACTGCTTATATGTCAGGTAATCGTAGTTTGGTTATCATACATGTCTCCCGCTTTATATAGACTATTATGATTTCATTTTCGTATTTTCAATTTCACATACTGGTACCAGATCGACTCCTTCGGGGCCGCGCTCATGCCGCAGTAGAGGTACATCTACCGCCGATCCCCGCTTATAGGATCACATTTCAACAGATTGGAAGCTTCGTTCCTTCTGAGGCTTATCTTTTGGTATGCTACCGAGTCCGCAGGTTCTTGTACATTCGTGGTATGGCGGGGCCCGTCCGCCATAGTTGTTGTAAAAATCTTAGGTCCAGAGTAATGTGGGCAGGGTTGTAAGGATTAGAATCGCTCAAATGTCGATATATATATATATATATATGCGTAAAGGCAACCGCTTTGGTTGGCCTATTTTCTTTATCTTGATCCATATCTATTTGTATGTTTAAGTTTTTATTTCGCCGGTTTTTCTCGATGTTGTATCACTAGGTGCCCGGTAGGCAACAATACGCCCGGTTCGGTCGTGACAAAAGTGGTATCAGAGCGCTTAGTCCTCGGAAAGTGTCTACTGCATCGTGTCAGTAGAGTCTTGATTATCGATGTATTGTGCACCACATCTATAATCAGGAGGCTGCAGGACATTTAGGATTGGTTTCCATTCTTCTCATTCTGAGATCGTGCCTTAGAGTTGTGTGATAAGTTGGACCCCTCTGATGTATTTCGTTTTTACCAGTTATGCCTCCGCGCAAGGCAACCCTGGCCCAGGCGGCAAGGCAGGCGAGAGTCGCGAGTAGAGCAATGCAGCCTCTACAGAGACCACAAGACTGAGCCTCCACCCCACACCGGAGCAGAGAGACGGGTTACGCGAGTCGCCCGCTTATCGCCGTGGTCAGGCTGACTTCGAGGATAAGGGCCGGACGCAGCAGCCCAAAGAGCACCAGTGGTTCACCCAGATCGATAGTTTGAGGCTACGGATTTTCTCGAGTTGTCGCCGAGTTTTATGGGTCGAGGCCCGAGGATGATCCGCAGGAGTTCATCCGACAGCCATAACGGATCACGAGTGATCAAGGCATCGAGACCGAGTCGGTGGTCCTAGGTTCGTGATCGCGTGATACCGCAATGATCGTTTGATTCGCGAGCGATCCCGGAGAGAATGCACTTCCACTATATGGGACGAGTTCTCGAGGCATTTCTTGCACATTTCTTGCCTCCACAGATGGCGAGGGCTCGCCGATAGATTTTTGGTATTGAGGCGAGCGCGCGATTCGGGAGTACAATGTGGAGTTCGACTCATCGCTCGATACGTCCTCGCGTTAGTAGCTAGTATGGAGGATCGAGTGCACCGATATGTTCTGTGGCTCGATGATTACCTAGCAGAGTTGTTCGGTGTAGCCCTTCACCGCATGGACATTGCCCGCACGCAGCTTATGCACTTGGATGCGAGGAGCGAGAGATCGACGAATGACCGAGATCGCCAGGTGCGGCCGTAATGCAGGTCCTTTGGTGACTTTCGAGGCGGACCGCCAGCAGCATCGCCATGCGCCCGCCAAGATTAAGTGGTCCCCACCGCCGTCGGACGTATGGGATATTCGGGAGCAGTCGTGGCTCCCGTGTTTCAGATTTTCGCGAGTAGAAGTGCTCGCCGACGAGGCCACCCGTATCTCAGTGGTCGTTGTGGTAAAGCCCATGGGGAATGTCGTCGGTTTGGGAGATTGCTATACTTGCGGCGATGTGGCTATTTGACGAGATCGTTCACCAGGGGTAGCATCGCGGGATAGCACAGCTACGAGATCCGCTATGGTTCTTCACCTTCCATAGCTATGCAGATGTTCATACACCGCAGCCACCGCAGAGGTCGCGTGGAAGTTCCCAGTTTTAGCGGTCCTTTGAACCGCCTATTTTCAGGTATATCCTTAACCCTCTAGAGACTTGTATGTATTGATGTTTTGATGATGTGTTATGTTCGGATAGCTTTGTGCTAAAATGCGATTTAGAAGCCTGGTTAGTGAAAAGGGTAAGCACAAAGGGTGAGGAAATGATGAACCTTAAAATATTACACATCGAGACCTTAGATGTAAGGCCGTCTTGAGTAAAAGATTTATGTCTATGTTGACCTTTATCGAGTGCAAATGTGTGGGATAATTCCGGGGTTGTGTAGCATGAAAGTGGTAGCTTTCGGGACTTGATTAGTGAGATTGTTTCGGATCGGGAACAAGAGTTGGCGCGATTGCTGGTCGGGTTGAGGACCATTCGCGTCAACCCGCAGCGATTGAGGTGGGTCACGAGGTGATCCCGCCAGCGGTAGGGTCACGAGGCGACAGCCCAAGCTTAGATGACCATCGATGAGTTCGTGGATATGTTCGACTGAATCGGATCGTGAAGGCCGGAATGGCCTCAAGAAGATAGAGGCTAGTAAGATGACCAAGTTTGGAGGTAGTGGCTCCAGAAATTTTGGGAACTGAAGTGACGACTGAGGTATTGTACTTATACTAGAAAGAGTTCAAGTGTTCGAGAAGAGTACGACGAGTGAGGAAAGAAGTGAACGTGTGTTATTTTGCGCCAGCGTGGTACGGGCAACTTGTTTCATTAAGAAGAACTTTATCATTATCCGTCTTGAGAAGGAACATTCGACGAATGTTTCGGAGGGAGAATGTTATACCCCGTATTTCCAGAGTATGTACGTGAGGGCGTACGTACAAAAGTTTGAGGCTTAAAGTAGACTAAGGGACGGAAATTTTGTGCACAATTACCGAAAAGAATCGTTTTCCGACGAAACGTTTTCCAAACTTTGCGAAGGGAAAAATACGGCTATGTCATTTATTATTTTTGCGGATTTTTTCGAGAGATGAAATATTTTGGACCAACGGGAGGGTGACATGTGTCACCCTCAAAAGTGGACGACAAGGGCTAGCATTGGCACGTTTTTTGTGCCTTGTTTGTAGTCAAGGTTAGGTAGGATATTTGTGAGATATTTTGTGTAGTTGATGAACAAGTGGGACCCACTTACACATGTTCAAATCCCCACCCTACACTTGCCTAACACTTGTCCTGATCTTGGCCATTGGTTGGCCTATAAATACCCCCTTAGTTGATGAGTTATTTCATCCACACTTGAGCAAATTCCAAGTCTAAAAATACTCCCTCCCTCTTGAGGTTTCGTCCGCCACACCCCCTCCCCCTTTGTGAGGCCCTTGGCCGAGAAACCCCCCCTAGCCTAGTTGTTTTCAGAAATACATCCCCTTTCATGGTATAGAAATACTTCTCCAAGTATTGTTATAATGCCAAAATACTCTAGCCCAAAACCTTTGTAGTATTTCCAAGCACTCTATACGAAAAGCCTGAAAATACTATTATACTTCCTTTAGCCACTAAACGAAACTCCTAAGGAAAACCTTCATAGTCGGTTGAAGTGTTAAGTAAGTGTGTAGAACTTCTAAGGGTTTCGAGCGAATCGAGCTAAACGTTGCTCAGATCGACATTATAACTTGGATAATTTTGGGCTTATCGAGGTAAATACTATCATTCTTCTATTGTAATTGGAAATTACATCGTAGTAGTATAGAAATGTATATAAGATTCATAAGAGAATTGAATCTGTAATAAGGATATTACGTAAAAGACTTGAATCAAATCACATCGTAAGAATATTATAGTAAGATCGAATCAGATTTACATAGATCAGTATTTAAAGTAGACTTATAACCTTTATTGGTTGAATGTTCTGCAAGTAGCATGTACTACTTGGAAGGTGGACAAGGCTAGCCGGATTATAGCCGTGGAGCGTTTTGCTAATAGTCGATAATCGTCGCGAGGTATGTGATTCTTCCTATACTCTTGAGCATGATATTTTAAAGGAATATATATAGTACGGTAGACGTACGTGTGTCAATGTCTTTTGACTTAAGCCTGAATAATAAGAATCTGGAAATATTTTACAAGAATATATATAGTACGGTAGACGTACGTGTGTTAACTGAATAAGTTTTACGGCAATGTCTTTTGACTTAAGCCTGAATAATAAGAATCTGGAAGTATTTTACAAGAATATATATAGTACGGTAGACGTACGTGTGTTAACTGAATATAGTTTTACGGCAATGTCTTTTGACTTAAGCCTGAATATTAAGAATCTTGAAGTATTTTAAAAGAATTAAGAAACCTTGTTGAAAGAAGAATAATGCTTGGTTTTAAAAGCTTAAGAGTTATACTAGCTTTATGGGAAGTTAGGTATAACGACTTAAGAGAGATAAAAAGAATGGTTTATTAGTTTTAGAAGTTAAGAGACTTGATCTTAAAAGATAAGAGGCTTGACTTAAATGAATTAATATGAATGTTTGTGTGAAACCTCATTCGTGAGTAATGAGTACTTGGTTGTTAAAAGGAATAATGTTTTACTGATCTCGGAAATCAGAATAAGTATCGAACAAACCACAGCAACGCTAATAAAGGGAAATGTATTGACTAATAAAGTATTATTAAAACCAGTAGAAACCTCCATCTGCATAGAAGCTAAGATGAGACAAAATGATATTACATTTCCTAGATCATGGCTGCTTTAATAAGATTGTTATGAACAAAGAATAACCTACTCACACATAAGGCATATGTTTCTCAAATTATTTTAAAGGATTAAAACTATGAACTACGAAACCTTTTCGAAAATGAGAAACTTGAGCATTTGAAATTAGGCAAACTTGAACGTTTGGAAAATAATGTTGTTACTTGATTTTACAAAGGGAAGTGTTTTGGTTTACTTAACAATGTTAGTCACTCTATTTTTATACTACGGTATCGGTGACCTTTGTAAAAGAAATGGATCTTTAAAAGGAATTTAACGTGACGTAGTACTTTAGGTTAAAACCCGACTTTGACATAAAATGAAAGTACTTTGAGTCAGGTATAACTTGCCTATGCTTGTTGTTGTGTAACTTGCCTATGCTTGTTGTGATAGCCTTTATTGTGCAAAAATTGTGTTTCTATACTACCGCTGCCTCTCGATGGGTCATTGACTTGTTGAGAACTTACTTGACGCATCGCAGCGACGGAAGATTCCACGCATGCTTCCATTATCATTGTTACGGGCATGTCTACACCGATGATGGATTCTGTGGACATGTGACCATTATGGTTATTTATGGCGAAGATCGTGACTTACGGTTGTGATCGAGTGCATAGCTCGCTTATTGCCCCCGCCGCCACCACGTGACGCAGTGGATCTGGTATAGGTTATCGCGACTTGCCACGCGGTCGCCTTCACTGAAGTATCGTGACTTACGGCCAGGATCCGTGCTTAGCCGATTCACTTGCCCCGCCGCCACGTGGGCGCAGGAGTGAGTCGCGAGGCTAGTGCACTTGCCACGGTCGCCTTCGCGAGTCGTTTGACGAGCCGTGACTTACAACAGATCTGCGCGAGTCGATTTACTTGCCCCCGCCACCACGTGGCGCATGGAGTGAGCCGCGAGGCTATTGCACTTGCCACGCGTCGCCTTCATGATATGGTTGTACAATATTATCGTACGGCCGATTCGGTAGTTATACTTGCCGACGGTTTTATGACACAGTGGGACTCGTGTTCATGTATACCTCGTGTTGTTATATCATGCATCGCAGTGAGGGCGAATTCCACGCACGAGTGATGATTTGAGGCGTGAGTCCTCGACTTGATATGATCGTTTATATGTCAGGTATCAGTAGTTTGTTATCATACATGTCTCGCTTATATAGACTATTATGATTTCATTTTCGCATTTTCAGCCACATATTGTACTGTTATCGACCTCCTTGGGTTGCGTTCATGCCGCAGTGAGGTACATCGGCCGTCGATCTCGCTATAGGATCACATTTCAGATTGGGAAGCTCGTTTTCCTGAGGCTTATCTTTTGGCATGTTACTCGAGTCCAGAGTTTCAGACATTCAGGTATGGCTCGTCCCCGCCATAGTTGTTGTAAATCTTGAGGTGCAGAAGATCGTTACAAGCGTGGCTGTAAGGATTGTAATCGCTCAAATGTCGATATATAGCATATGCGCAGAAGGCAACCGCTTTGGTCGCCTATTTTCTTTATCTTGATCCATATCTATTTGTATGTTTGTTTATTTCAAAGTTTTCTCGATGTTGTATCACTAGGTGCCCGGTAAGGCACGATCACGGCCCGGTTCGGTCGTGACACCTACCCCTGCACCCTAGTGATACAACATCGAGAAAATCAATAAATAAAAACTTAAACATGAAACAAGATAAAATAAGAAACAAAGCAACCAAAACGGTTACCTTTCTGCATATATATACCTGAACAGTTATATCCTTTACAAACCCTGCCCACAACAGTACTACATACCTCTAAGAATATAACCACAACTACGACGGGACAGGGCCCCGCCATACCCCTGAATGTAAGTACCTACAACGACAGTGACTATACCAAAGATAAGCCTCCGAGAAACGGAGCTTCCCAACGCCGAATCGTGATCCTATGGCGAGATCAACAATCGTGTACTTCACTCGCAGATGAACGCAGCCCCGGCGAGGTCAAGACAACAGTACCAAGTATGTGAAATCAAAATATCAGAAATGAAATCATAATAGTCTATATAAAGCAGAGACATGCATGATAACCAAACTACAAGACACAAATATACGAGCAAATATGTCAAGTCGTGACTCACGCCCTCAAAGTCATCCCTCAAAATATAACAATGGGTCTCACGCCCACAACATCAATCATGCCCGTGGAATTCTTCCTCACCGATTAGCCTATGATATAACAACACCAAGCGAGTACATTTGAACACCGTGTCCCACTGTGTCATAAAACCGCACGGAAAGTACGGCGCTAACTACCGAGATACCAAAGCCGCATCATCAATCGACCGGGCAAGTACGAAGCCAACTACCGATACCAAAGCCGCACTAACAATACTATACAACTATACCACGGTTCGACCCGGCAAGTACGGCGCCAACTACCAGATACCAAAGCCGCGTCACGTCGGTACGGGCAAGTACGAAGACCAACTACCGATACCAAAGCGGATCACGAGACTTCGCCACTAAACCGAACGGCAAGTACGGCTAACTACCAGATACCAAAGCCGAATCACCACGACGGGCAAGTACGAGAGCCAACTACCGATACCAAAGTTCGAATCGCAGAACCTCACGGAGAGCTAGTCCATGGAATAACACTATCAACAGGAAACCGTTATACCGTAGTTCCGTGGTATGTATGCGACGCACGCACGAGAATACGTAAAGATTGGAAAGGAAGAAAGAGGCGATTTTTTCCACTAAAAGTTTCCGGTTTTGTGAAGGAAAAGGTTCGTTAACGGGAATTGGATTCCCAGATTTGGTATTCTGACTTCCCGAATATTAGAAAATATGGAATTTTATTTTCTGAAATGGTCACGTGGGCCCACGGAGAAATTTACTGCTGTAGGGCCCACTTTGTTTTCGAGATTTTGGCCATTGTGGATATTTTCTAAGATGTTTTATTTTGGGCAATAGGAGGGTGACACGTGTCACCCCGCCAGTGGCTTAGCCGAATGGCATTTGTGCACACAAACCCTGTTAGAGTCGTTTTGACTAAACGCTTTACATAACTTGCGAGAGGAAAATTCGCTATGTCTTTTCTTATTTTTATGGATTTTTCCGAGAGACTAACATTTTGGACCAACGAGGCGACTTGGCACCCTCTCATCAGCGGGCAAAGTGGGCGCACTTGGACGATTTGGGGGTGTCAAGTGGTAGATATTTTTGGTAGATATTTGCAGGGTTTTAGGAGTAGGGACTAGGGGCACTTGGGCATATCTCGCCCTACACTTGTGTAGCACTTGGCTAGATCTTGGCCATTGATCGCCTCGCTTGAGTATAAATACCCTCCCTTTGATGAACTTCTTCATCCATAAATTTGCCTAAGTCTTGAAAGCTCTCCTTCTCCTCCTCATGTTGAGTTCGCCATGGCCTCCCTTGTGGCCGAGAGCACCCCCTCTGTGGGTGCTAGCCGAGAGTGTACCCCTAGCCTAGTTGTTTTCAGTATAATACCCCCTTGTGGTGTAGAAATACTCTAAAGTATTGTTATAATGCCCAAATTACCTTAGCCAGATACCTTGTTGTATTCTAAGGTTATACCTATACGAAAAGCCCGTAAATACTATTATACTTCCCAAATACAAAACCGAAACCCTAGGAAAATCTCCATAGTCCGTTGAGTATTGTGTAGAAGTTGGTTAGAACTTCTAAGGGTGGTTTAGAGCGGGTTGAGCGCCTGAGTCGAGCTAAACGATTGCCTGTGATCGACTTTATACTTGGATAATTATGGGCTTATCGAGGTAAATATCTTGTCCTCTATTGTAATTGGAAATTACATGTTGTTAGAATATATAGTTGAAGTATACTATATATAGAATCAACGTGGTTAGTTGGCAATGTCTTTTGACTTAAGCTCAAGAATCGAATCGAATCAGACATGAGACTTGTGTAGTAGTACCGTGGAGTAGAATTGTACCCGTCGTTAGATGTATAACCCCCCCTGGTTGGCTTGGTAGTCGGCCCCGTTGGAGGAGGAGATTTACGCTGTTGCGGGGGGGGGGAGGTGCTGCCGAATTTTCTGTAGAATGTTCTACGATAAAATCTTGATGTTAATAAGCGCGTGGCCTTATAGGTCAAGTACTACGTGGCGCGTTCTACTTGGCTTAAGGAGTAGCCGGCTTGGAAGTACTTGAGCGTTTTGCTATTAGTCGATACTGCCGCGAGGTATGTGAACCTCTTCCCGCCTCTTCTAGCATGATATGTGTGAACTATGTAGTACGGTGAGACGCATACGTACTAAATGTATTTGATTGGTGTAAAACATAAAGTGTTATAACGGCTTTATGGGAAGTTGGTTATAACGGTTTTATGTTGGTAAGAAAATACATGTGGTTTTTAAAAGGTAATCGATTTGAACTATAATCCGCTTGTTATGTGTTAATAAAGAACTTGAAGTATTTCAAAAGAGTTTTGAATCATTTTGAAAGAAGAAGTAATACTTGGTTTTGAAAACTTAAGAGTTATACTAGCTTTATGGGAAGTTAGGTATAACGCCTAAGAATGTTTTCTTGATTTCGAAATCGAATGTGTATCGACAAACCACAAGAATAAGTTAATAAAGGGAAATGTTTTGATTAATTAAGTATTAATAAAACCAAGAGCAACTTCCATCCGCATGCTAAGATGAGACAAAATGATATTTCCTAGATCATGGTTGTCAGAATAAGATTGTTATAAACAAGAATATCCTACTCACATATAAGACTTATGTTTCTCGATTGTTTAAAAGAAATTATATTCTTAAATGAATAAGGCTATGAACCACTAAACCTTTCTAAAATAAGAAACGTGAACATTTGAAATTAGGCAAACTTGGACGTTTGGAAAATAAGGTTGTTACTTGATTTTACAAAGGTAAGAGTTTTGGTTTTCTTAAAAGGATACCACTCTATTTTATACTACGTATCAGGTGACTTATGTGAAAGAAACAGATCTTTTAAAGATTTAATGTGAAGTACTTTGGGGTTAGATAATTCGAACTTGTTAGTAAAGCACCTGTGTGAATAACTTGATTGTATTGGTTTGTGATAGCCTTGTAATACTTTCTGCTGATTTGAGAAGTAAACATGTTAGGATGCTACGTGTTAGTATCTTGTGATGTTAGTGTAAAGGGGTTTTCCTCGATCGCGCTTTAAAGTTGTTTGACTATCACCGTTATGTTGGTATTGTACCACTCACCTTGACTTGTGTCCGAGGTTAAGTCGCCTCCGACGCGGGTAGACTCAAAGCGTCCGGGGACCGTGATTCGAGGATACCCTACGCGGGTCCAGGGGATCCATGCGAACTACGAGTTCCGTGTTAGTGTGTCGCGCCTTTATGGTCACGCGGTCAGTGGCTACGCGGATCGCGAGTCCGTGATCGATGCCGGGAGTAGCTACCCTCGATGCGGGGTTATACCTCACGCGCCTATGAGGTTGGCCTACGCGAGTCGCGGAGAGTTCGTGGCTAGACGCGCACATTTGATATCGCGCGAGCAGTGACCGCCTTTATCATGTGACGGCCAGACAGATATCATGACACGCTTTATGACCTTTGCATCGCTGGTGTTAGTAGTCGGCTATGCCTTCATACTTACCCTCAGATCGTTTATTAGGACACAGTGGGACCCGTGTTCATGTGTATTCCTTGGTGCTTGTATACTGCCAGGCAGGAAGGTATTCCACGCACGATTGATGTGGGCGTGAGACCCATAGTTACATTTGAGTGATGACTTTGAGGCGTGAGTCCCCGACTTGACACGATCGCTACTTATTGTGAATCGTAGTTTGGTTATCATACATGTCTCCGCTTTATAGACTATTATGATTTCATTTACGTGATTTTCGGCCACATACTGTAATTGCCAGATCGACCTCCTTCGGGCCGAGCGTATAAAGAGGCCAGAGCATCTCACGCGGAATGCACTCAACCGTGGCTCTCCGTATGGCACGCCCCGAGAAGGTCCAAACCTCGTGGATCGACGCAGTCCGGTACCATTTGTTGGGTCGCCGAGTGACACTGTAACCTCGCGCAAAGTGACAAAAGTGGTATCGTGAGCGCTAATCCTCTGAAAGTGTCTACGCATCGATCCAAGCAGTCTTGATTATCGTGTTGTGCACCACACCAATAATCGTGAGGCTATAGGATATTTAGGATTGGTTTCTATTCTTCTCACTCGAGATCGTGCCTGTAGCCGTGTTGTAAGTTGGACCCTCTGACGAAATTCATTCCCTTATCGTTATGCCTCCGTGTAAGGCAGCCCGGGCCCAGGAGGGCAAGGCAGCCGAGGGAGCTGCGAGTTGAGTTCAGAGGGTTGCGAGGGCACAGGCCCAATCATTACCTAGGGTAGTGCTTCATTCGGGATTTCTGCGACGTCACTAGCCCCAGCAGAGTTTAGCACGGCGACGGTTCCATCGCGTCCATGATATTTGAACCTTCGCCCACGCATCGAACAGTGATTATAGATTGCAAAGAGGCGACCTTACATTAGCTATGGATTTGGCTACCAGAGATTATACCGATGTACCACGAGTCTTGATGACTACCTAAGAGAGGTTGTGCAGAGTAATTCTTCATTGGTTGAGCATGGCACGTATGCGGGCTTATGTACAGCAGCCGAAAAGCGTAGATCGACGGTTAACCAAGGACAGCAGAAGAGGCCAGAGCAGCGTCCTTCGGTAACTTTCAAGGTGAGTATACCTTAAGTGCTATGTTCGATAGCGAAAGTGTTAGTTGTGATTAGAAATCATGGTGGTTAACCGAGTAAGATTTTGGGGATAGGGAAGGTGTGAGCCTTAGAGTGTTATACGTAGAGACCTTAGAGGTAAAGCCATCTCGAGTAAAAGACGATATTATGTTTGACCTTATAGAGTGCATAGTGCACGCGAGCTATGTTCGTGGGATAAGTCCCCGAGTAGTGTGGAAGGAAAGAGGGTAGTTGAGCTAAAGACCGCTAGGTTTTCGTAACGTGTTTTGTGAGATTGTTCCTTCGGAGATGGTATTTTGCGCCTGCCGGTCGGGTTGAGGCCACGTTGCGTCAACCCGCGCATGTTCAGCGCGGGTCCGGTTGGTGGTCCCGCCTGCGGGTAGGTCACGAGGGTGTTAGGCTCGAGTTTAGTTAACTAGCGACGAGTTCGTGGATGCGTTCGACCGCTGGTCGGTCGATGGGGCAGCCCATCGTGTTCTTCTACGGACCGCTCACTCGGCGATGTTGATTTATCGTAAAGGTTGTAAGGCTGCACGGTGCCTACCTTCACCTTATGGCGCATGTGGAGCCCGTGTTACTACTGTTTTGTTTCGAAGTTTTACCAGCAGGTTAAGGACTCGGTGAGTCTCAGACCGCATTCGCCGCCGGGCGGTGTGGATTTCGGTAGTTGTGAGGATTGTTGTCTCCCGTGGAGGAGCGTTTAAGCTACCATTTCGGTGTTCGGATGTCGCCACGGCCTTGTAGGGGCGAAGTGTAAGTTGCCGGCCGATTGGTTCGATGTTGGCAAGGTTCGGATGGATGGTAAAGCTCGTCTGTAAGAAGTTACGGCACTCGGAGAATCGTGCGGATAATCGGCGACGATGCTTAGAGTTCAGTTGACGGTGGTCTTCTTGAAAGTACCACCGGACAGTGTGTGACGAGTTTTGGAAAGCGAAGGACTTAGCCCGAGTTACTTTGGGCCTTTAAGAGTTCATGTGAAGAATAGGCCGGGTTGCCTATATGTTAGCTTTGCCGTCCGACTTAGGAGGCGGGACGTCGATCTTTCGTATTGTTATGTTCGAAAGTATCGAAGATCCATCCGAATGTTCCCGATTAATGATGCCCACGTAAAGAGATAGTAACCTCGAGTTTTGGAAACTAAAGCGATCGTAAATGTGGTGCGGTTCGAGTCACGACTTGATGATCGTGACGCACGCACCATTTGTTGGGTCGTCGCCGAGCGCGCTCGCGACAAAGTGACAAAAGTGGTATTATTTGTGGTGATGTTAGAGGTGTTTCCTCGTAGACTTGGATATAAGTATGTTGCGCAGTATTTACGTGGCGGTATGGGCAGATTGTTTCGTAAGTATAGTAGTGAAGACTATCTTCGGCGCACGCTTGTTTTGAGACTTAGAAGGAACATTCGACGAATGTTTCTGGGGAAGAATGTTATACCCCGTAGTTCCGTGGTATGTATGCGAGGGCGCATTTGAGAATACGGCGTAAAGATTGGAAAGGAAGAAAGAGGCGATTTTTTCCACTAAAAGTTTCCGGTTTTGTGAAGGAAAAGGTTCGTTAATGGGAATTGGATTCCCATTTGGTATTCGGACTTCTGGAATATTAGAAAATATGGAATTTTATTTTCTGAAATGGTCACGCTGGGCCCACTGAGAAATTTACGTTTGCTGGGCCCACTTTGTTTTCTAGATTTTGGCCATTGTGGATATTTTCTAAGATGTTTTATTTTGGGCCAATAGGAGGTGACACGTGTCACCCCGCCTAGTGGTCGGGCCGAATGGCATTTGTCACAAAACCCTGTTAGAGTCGTTTTTGACTAAACGCTTTACATAACTTCAGAGGAAAATTCCGCTATGTCTTTTCTTATTTTTGCGGATTTTTCCGAGAGACGGAACATTTTGGACCAACGAGAGGCGCACTTGGCACCTCTCATCAAAGTGGGCAGCGGCGACACTGGACGATTTGGGGTGTCAGTGGTAGATATTTTTGGTAGATATTTGTGAGGGTTTTAAGGAGTAGGGACTAGGGCACTTGGGCATATCTTGCCCTACACTTGTGTAGCACTTGGCTAGATCTTGGCCATTGGTTGGCCTTGGCTTGTAGTATAAATACCCTCCCTTTGATGAACTTCTTCATCCATAAATTTGCCTAAGTCTTGAAAGCTCTCCTTCTCTCCCTTGTGTTGAGTTCGGCTGGCCTCCTCAGGTCGAGAGCACCCCCTTCTAGGGTGCTAGCCGAGAGTGTACCCCTGCTAGTTGCTTTGTATAATACCCCTGTGGTGTAGAAATACTCTCTAAAGTATTGTTATAATGCCCAAATTACCTTAGCCAGATACCTTGTTGTATTCTAAGGTTATACCTATACGAAAGCCCAGAAATACTATTATACTTCCCAAATACAAAACCGAAACCCTAGGAAAATCTCCATAGTCCGATTGAGTATTGTGTAGAAGTTGGTTAGAACTTCTAAGGGTGGTTTAGAGCGGTCGAGCGCTGAGTCGAGCTAAACGATTGCCCGGGATCGACTTTATACTTGGATAATTATGGGCTTATCGAGGTAAATATCTTGTCCTCTATTGTAATTGGAAATTACATGTTGTTAGAATATATAGTTGAAGTATACTATATATAGAATCAACGTGGTTAGTTGGCAATGTCTTTTGACTTAAGCTCAAGAATCGAATCGAATCAGACATGAGACTTGTGTAGTAAGATCGTGAGTAGAATTGTACCCGTTCGGGTTAGATGTATAACCCCCCCTGGTTGGCTTGGTAGCCGGCCCCGTTGGAGGAGGAGATTTACGCTGTTGCGGGGGGGGGAGGTGCTGCCGAATTTTCTGTAGAATGTTCTACGATAAAATCTTGATGTTAATAAGCGCCTTGTGGCCTTATAGGTCAAGTACTACGTGTGGCGCGTTCTACTTGGCTTAAGGAGTAGCCGATGTTGGAAGTACTTGGAGCGTTTGCTATTAGTCGATACTCGCCGCGAGGTATGTGAACCTCTTCCGCCTCTTCTAGCATGATATGTGTGAACTATGTAGTACGGTGACGCGTACGTACTAAATGTATTTGATTGGTGTAAAACATAAAGTGTTATAACGCTTTATGGGAAGTTGGTTATAACGGCTTTATGTTGGTAAGAAAATACATGTGGTTTTTAAAAGGTAAATCGATTTGAACTATAATCGCTTGTTATGTGTTAATAAAGAACTTGAAGTATTTCAAAAGAGTTTTGAATCATTTTGAAAGAAGAAGTAATACTTGGTTTTTGAAAACTTAAGAGTTATACTAGCTTTATGGGAAGTTAGGTATAACGGCCTAAGAATGTTTTACTGATTTCGGAAATCAGAATGTGTATCGACAAACCACAACAGCGTTAATAAAGGGAAATGTTTTGATTAATTAAGTATTAATAAAACCAGTAGCAACTTCCATCTGCATAAAAGCTAAGATGAGACAAAATGATATTTCCTAGATCATGGTTCTTTGTAATAAGATTGTTATAAACAAGAATATCCTACTCACATATAAGACTTATGTTTCTCAGATTGTTTAAAAGAAATTATATTCTTAAATGAATAAGGCTATGAACCACGAAACCTTTCTAAAATAAGAAACGTGAACATTTGAAATTAGGCAAACTTGGACGTTTGGAAAATAAGGTTGTTACTTGATTTTACAAAGGTAAGAGTTTTGGTTTTCTTAAAAGACAAATACTCTATTTTATACTACGTATCAGGTGACTTATGTGAAAGAAACAGATCTTTTAAAGATTTAATGTGTGAAGTACTTTGGGTTAGATAATTCGAACTTGTTAGTAGAAAGCACCTTGTGTGAATAACTTGATTGTATTGGTTTGTGATAGCCTTGTAATACTTTCTTGCTGATTTGAGAAGTAAACATGTTAGGATGCTACGTGTGTTAGTATCTTGTGATGTTAGTGTAAAGGGTTTTCCTCGATCGCGCTTAAAGTTGTTTGACTATCACCGTTATGTTGGTATTGTACCACTCACCTTGACTTGTGTCCGAGGTTAAGTCGCCTCCACGCGGGTAGACTCGGCGATGCAGGACCATGATTCGAGGATACCTCATGCGGGTCCGAGGATCCATGCGAACTACGGAGTTCCGTGTTAGTGTCGCGCCTTTATGGTCATGCGGTTTGCGCTACGCGGATCGCGAGTCCGCGATTTACGCCGGGAGTAGCTACCCTCGATGCGGGTTATACCTCACGCGCCTATGAGGTTGGCCTATGCGAGTCTGCGAGAGTTCGTGGCTAGACGCGCACATTTGATATCGCGGGCGAGTGACCGCCTTTTATCATGTGACGGCCTAGACAGATATCATGACACGCTTTATGACCTTGTTGGTATCGCTGGTGTTAGTAGTCGGCTATGCCTTCATACTTACCCCGCATCGTTTTATTAGGACACGTGGGACCTGGTGTTCATGTATTCCTTGGTGCTTGTATATCTTTGGCAGTGAGGAAGGTATTCCACGCACGATTGATGTTGTGGGCGTGAGACCCATAGTTACATTTGAGTGATGACTTTGAGGCGTGAGTCACGACTTGACACGATCGCTACTTATTGGAATCGTAGTTTGGTTATCATACATGTCTCCGCTTTATAGACTATTATGATTTCATTTACGTATTTTCGTTTCACATACTTGGTACTGTTAGATCGACCTTCGGGGCTGCGTTCACGCCGCAGTAAAGGTACACCACCATTGATCCTCGCCTAGTGGTCAGTCACGCGCTGGAAAGCTCGCTTTCTCCGAGGCTTGTCATGGTATAGTCCCCGTTGTTGTAGGTGTTTACATTCGTGGTATGGCGGGCCCCGTCCCGCCATTGTTGTCGATCATTTCTTAGAAGTCCGTAATCACAAGTGTGGGCAGGGTTTGTAAAAAGGATTAAACTGTTCATGTTGGAAAAAGTTGTTATTTATATATATGCCGAAAGGCAAGTTTTTCTCGGATTATTGTTTCATATTTCATAATATGTCTTGTATTGTTTTATGTTCCGCTGATTACTCTGATGTTGTATCACTAGGGTGCCCGGGGTAAGGCACCAGTCACGGGCCCGAAATCGGGTCGTGACAGAAACGAACCCTCATCATGGCCGCATACCCGTGGACCATCCATCGAGTCAGTATGCCCATGGACTATCATAGTGGAAGCATACCCGTGGGCCTCCCATCGTGTCAGTATGTCCAAAATGATCAAGAATAACATGACCGGCCCTCCATCGAGAGACGCGGTAACATAAGGATACAACACTTGCACAACAAGGCTATCACACGCAAACATAGGCAAGTTACACACAACTCAAGGTACTTTCATTTTATGTCAAAGTCCGGGTTTTAACCCCAAAGTACTACATACATTAATCCTTTCAAAAAGATCTCTTTTTACGTAAAAACAACTCGATACTATTATCCGTAGTACCAAACACGTTCATGTTTAAATCAAGTACTTTACACTTTTTAAACCAAGTGGCTTACACTTTTAAAACAACGTCAAGTATACTTTTAAAACCCAAGTAACTAACTCTTTTAAGATCAAGGTACTCCTACCTTTTAAAACCAAGCCACTTATATTTTTCTCATCAAGAAAAGTTCGATATTTGAAAATAAGTTACTTATACTTTTAAACTCAAGTTACTTCTCTTTTCCCAAAATCAAGTTACCATTTTAAATCCAATAATAAAACCATTCTTTTGTTTTCATAAAGTCGTTATAACTAACTTCCCATAAAGCTATTATAACACTTTATGTTTAAACCAATTTAAGACAAAACCCTGCCTTTCTTTTAAACCAAAACACTTCAAATTCTCAAGTCTCTTTTCTTTTAGAAATCAAGTTCCTTACTTTGGAATTTAAGAAAACAATACTTGTATATAATGATTCTTATTAAAGTAGCCATGATCTATAAAATGTAATACAATTTTTTCTTATCTTAGCTTCTATGCAGATGGAGGTTTCTACTAGTTTTAATATAATTAATTATTTGTCATTACATTTTCCTTTATTAACGTTGCAATGGCTTGTTCGATACTTATTCTCATTTCCGAAATCAATATAACTTATTCCTTTTAAAACCCAAGTACCCATTTCTCATAAAAGCGGTTTCACAACTTTTTAACACAAACCAAGTCCTTAATATTTCACATCAAGTCATTTATAAGTCAGGTCTCTTATCTTTTAAAAACCACAAACCATTTCTTTACCTACATAAAGTTGTTATAACAAACTTCCCATAAAGCCGTTATAACACTTTATGTTTTAAACCAACCAAATTCATTTAGCACATGTACGTCTACCGTACTACATAGTTTACAACAATCATGCTAGAAAAGATAGGAAGAGGTTCACATACCTCGCGATGATTATCGACAATTAGCAAAATGCTCCAAAGTACTATACCCTTGCTAGCCTTTTCCACCCTTCAAGTAGAATACGCTACTCATAGTACTTCGACCTATAATGGTCATAAAATGTCTATTAACCTCTAGCTCTCCCTTCGTAGAATATTCTAAGTACAAGGTCACTAAATTCTACGGAAAATCGGGCAGCACTTCCTTTGTTTCTACATACTTTGCCACCTTTTTCAAGGCCGAATTCAATTACCAAACGCCACATTTAAGGCTCAATCAATTCAGCAAATACAAAGGGGATTACACGCCCTACAAGACGTGTAAAATTCCGCCCCACAATTGACATCAAAACTAGTCCACAAAAATACAATGTCTAATCGGCAACTTGAGATACAACAACACCAATACTTAACCAATTCAAGTTCTTGGGTCAAACATGTTATATAGTCATAAACAACTTCCACAACTACAATTTCCTTCCTAATATAACATGTGACAACTAAACTAGTAACCAAATTGAACTACAATCTTAAGGGCTAACATACTAGTTTTTGGATTTGGGTTCCAATAGTCAAAACACTTATCAAACTTCATAATATATACCTCATGCTTGCTAATATCCAAAGCTACAACAATAGGTAATCGTAATTACTAAAACGACAAGAATTATACCTTTACAGGCCCTTAATATTTCCAAGATTCAAAGTCGCTCCTTAGCAATTCTTAGCTCCTTTCCTTATGCTCCAATCCGCTCCAAGCACTCCTTAGAAGCCTATGAAGAACCCATCTTCAAGTTCCAACTTCAAAGTTGAAGAACTCCTTAAGTTTCCGCCTTGCGACTAATACGAAAACGCCACTTTTCCAGAATATTTCTATTGAGATAACCTTACAACACCCTTAGGGACCTTGGGTTTAAGTCTTGTGAACAATGGAACAAAATTACAAAATTTTTGTGTGGGAAAATGGGTGAACCCGTGAGCTTTCAAGAAGAACAAGAAATGTTGTGAAAATTTTCTAAGTGTTGAAGACTTGGTCTTGCACTAGTGTGTATATATAATACAATGGAGGGTCAAGATCTCAACAAATGTGTGGCTAGGATGAAGAACACATGGATAATAGCCAAGTGGACAAGTTGACTTGGTCAATAATAGCAAGCTTAAAGACTTTCATCCACAATGGTCAAATGACCATCCAACTCTTGCAATTTTCGTCCAACACCAAGTGGGGGAGGTGTCACGTTTCGCCCTCCCATTCGTCCATAAAATTCCGTAACCCTCGTGGGCCCCGCAAAACGTAAAATTCCTCGGGTGGGCCCCACATGACCAAAACCGTAAAATATAAATTCCATAATTCGTATAAGTTCTTAAAGTCTTAAATACCAAGGTTGAGAATCCAATTCTCAATAATAAACCTTTTTCCTTTACGAAGTTCGGAAACTTTTCCGTCGAAAAATCACATCTTTCTTCCTTTTCAATTTTAAATGTCGTATTCTCGTACGTACGTCCTCATATAAATACCCTGGAACTACGGGGTGTAACATTCTCCCCCCCCCCCCCCCTCTTAGAAACATTCGTCCCGAATGTTCCTTCTAAGTCTCAAAACATACACGCGCCGGTATAGTTTTCACTACTATACTTATAAAACCAAATATGTCACACCTGGCCATAATATAACATATGCGCAAAACTCCAATCCAAGCCAATGAGGAATCACCTCTAACGTGTATAACAACACTAAAGCTTCCACCCATGGTCTAAAGGATACTTTCTTCACCTCGTTACTTCACAAAATGATCACTTCCCTTCTCTTAACACATGTTCACTTCTTCCCTTACTCGTCGTACCTTTCTCGAACACCCGAACTCTTTCTAGTACACGTACCATACTTCCGTCATTGCTTCAGTTTCCAAAATCCTGGAGTTACTACCTCCAACCTTGGTCATCTTACTAGCCTCACATTCCTTTAAGGCCAATCCCGGCCTTCATGATCCGATTATGGTCGAACGCGTCTACGAACTCGTACGATGGTTACCTGAACTTGGGCCTTGCACCCTCGTGACCCTACCACCTAGCGGGACCACCTCAAACTGACCCCACCTCATTCCGAGCTGCGGGTTGACCCGCGACCTGGCCTCAACCCGACCCATTATAGCGCCAAACTCTCTCGTTCCCCGATCCGGAACAATCTTACTAATTCACGTCATGAAAGCCACCACTTCTATCTCAAACTGCCCATGGAATTATCACACAAATACTCCACGTACACAAAGCACTCTGGCAAAGATTAACCGTAAAGTCTTTTACTCAAGACGGCTTTACCTCTAAGGTCTCAACTGCTATAATTTCTAAGGCTCAAAATTTTCTCATCCCCAGACTTACCATTTTCACTAACCAGGCTTCTAAATCATATTTAACACAATGCCATCCGGACATAACACTTAACATGTATCTACCATAACAACATAAACCGCTTCCTGGCGGTGAAGATATCTCTCAGAACTCATCGCTCACTTTCCCTTTGTCGCCTAATCATAATCCTACTCGCAGTCGCCTAGCTATACAAGGCGATGAACCACCCACCGATACCGGGCGTCGAAGTCTCTACATCCGCTACCTGGTCGGACAAACTCTCACCAAATGGCCCTGTTGGCCGCAAGCATACAAGTTGTCGAAGTAGTACGACACTCCCCATAATGGAGTCTATTACAAGGCCACAACGAGGTAGTGGTGACCTCATCTAACTAACACCCTTCTCCCGAACAATCAACTCATGAATCGACCCTTGCAGAGTCGAGTCATCCTCTCAGATCCTCCTACTTGGACATCCCCCCATCATATGGCCCTGACGGCCGCAGGTATAAAACCCTCCCACATTAGCACGACACCCTGAGGATCATCCTCAGCTCTCTATCCATAGAACTCTGGCGAACTGCAACTCAAGAAATCCCGAAGTCTCGCATCGGATCTAGTGGTGAATCACTAGTATCGCCGAACCACCGGCTCCGTCCGCCTCATTCCTACCACCACCTAGCTAGTAATCGCCATCTCTTGAACTCATATCTCGCTCCCGGTCGTGGAACGGAGGCTCGGTATCGTGGCCTTAGTAGAAATCGCTGCGCTCTAAACTCACTGGGCTAGCGACATCATAAAACTCATCGTCAAGTACTATCTCGTAATGACTGTGCTGCCTCGTAACCTCTCAGGCTCTACTCAGCCTCTCTTCACGCTTTGCCCTTCTGGCTCGTTGTCTTGCGTAGAGGCGTAACGGGTAAAAAGAATACGTCAGAGGGAGTCCAACTTATAACACAACTCTAAGGCACGATCTCAAAGTGAGAAGAATGGAAACCAATCCTAAATATCATGTAGCCTCCTGATTATAGATGTGGTGCACAACACACCGATAATCAAGACTCTACTAGACACAGTCTGTAGACACTTTCCGAGGATTAATCGCTCACGATACCACTTTTGTCACGACTGACTCGGGCCGCGATCGTGCCTTACCCCGCACCCTAGTGATATAACATCGAGAAAATCGGAAATAAAAACTTAAACATGAAACAAGATAAAATAAGAAACAAAGCTAACCAAAACGGTTACCTTTCGCATATATATACCGAATGCTTATATCCTTTACAAACCCCGCCACAACAAAGATTACATGCACCTCTAAGAATGTAACCACAACTACGACGACAGTGGCCCGCCATACCCCGAATGTAAGTACCTACAACGACAGGACTATACCAAAGATAAGCCTCCGAGAAACGAGCTTCCCAAACGCTCGAATCGTGATCCTATGAGCGAGGATCAACAATCGCGTACTTCTACCGCGGCATGAACGCACTTCAAGGCGAGGTCAAGACAACAGTACCAAGTATGAAATCAAAATATCAGAATGAAATCATAATAGTCTATATAAAGCAGAGACATGTATGATAACCAAACTACAAGACACAATATACGAGCAAATATGTCAAGTCGTGACTCACGCCTCAAAGTCATCACTCAAAATATAACAACGGGTCTCACGCCACAACATCAATCATGCCCGTGGAATTCCTTCCTCACCGCTTAGCCTATGATATAACAACACCAAGGAGTACACTTGAACACCGTGTCCCACCAGGTCATAAACCGCACGGCAAGTACGAAGGCTAACTACCGATACCAAAGCCGCATTAACAATACTATACAACTATACCACGGCGACCCGGCAAGTACGGCGCCAACTACCAGATACCAAAGCCGCATCACGTCGCTGATGGGGGCAAGTACGAAGACCAACTACCAGATACCAAAGCCGGATCACGAGACTTCGCCACTAAACTGAACGGGGCAAGTACGAAGGCTAACTACCAGATACCAAAGCCGAATCAGCCACGATCGGCAAGTACGAGCCAACTACCGATACCAAAGCCGAATCAGTAAGAACCTCATGGAGAGCTAGTCCATGGAATAACACTATCAACAGGAAACGAACCTCATCATGGCCGTGATACCCGCGACCATCCATCGAGTCAAGATGCCCACGGACTATCATAGGAAGCATACCCGTGGGCCTCCCATCGTGTCAGTATGTCCAAAATGATCAAGAATAACATGACCGGCCCTCCATCGAGAGACGCGGTAACATAAGGATACAACACTTGCACAACAAGGCTATCACACGCAAACATAGGCAAGTTACACACAACTCAAGGTACTTTCATTTTATGTCAAAGTCCGGGTTTTAACCCCAAAGTACTACATACATTAATCCTTTCAAAAAGATCTCTTTTTACGTAAAAACAACTCGATACTATTATCCGTAGTACCAAACACGTTCATGTTTAAATCAAGTACTTTACACTTTTTAAAACCAAGTGGCTTACACTTTTAAAACAACGTCAAGTATACTTTTAAAACCCAAGTAACTAACTCTTTTAAGATCAAGGTACTCCTACCTTTTAAAACCAAGCCACTTATATTTTTCTCATCAAGAAAAGTTCGATATTTGAAAATAAGTTACTTATACTTTTAAACTCAAGTTACTTCTTTTTTCCCAAAATCAAGTTACCATTTTAAATCCAATAATAAAACCATTCTTTTGTTTTCATAAAGTCGTTATAACTAACTTCCCATAAAGCTATTATAACACTTTATGTTTAAACCAATTTAAGACAAAACCCTGCCTTTCTTTTAAACCAAAACACTTCAAATTCTCAAGTCTCTTTTCTTTTAGAAATCAAGTTCCTTACTTTGGAATTTAAGAAAACAATACTTGTATATAATGATTCTTATTAAAGTAGTCATGATCTATAAAATGTAATACAATTTTGTCTTATCTTAGCTTCTATGCAGATAGAGGTTTCTACTGGTTTTAATATAA
This sequence comes from Przewalskia tangutica, assembly GCA_029844215.1. NCBI lineage: Eukaryota > Viridiplantae > Streptophyta > Magnoliopsida > Solanales > Solanaceae > Przewalskia > Przewalskia tangutica. The sequence goes on from CM056718.1 coordinate 117,910,676, forward strand.
TTAATTATTTGTCATTACATTTTCCTTTATTAACGCTGCAATGGCTTGTTCGATACTTATTCTCATTTCCGAAATCAATATAACTTATTCCTTTTAAAACCCAAGTACCCATTTCTCATAAAAGCGGTTTCACAACTTTTTAACACAAACCAAGTCCTTAATATTTCACATCAAGTCATTTATAAGTCAGGTCTCTTATCTTTTAAAAACCACAAACCATTTCTTTACCTACATAAAGTTGTTATAACAAACTTCTCATAAAACCGTTATAACACTTTATGTTTTAAACCAACCAAATTCATTTAGCACATGTACGTATACCGTACTACATAGTTTACAACAATCATGCTAGAAAAGATAGGAAGAGGTTCACATACCTCGCGATGATTATCGACAATCAGCAAATACAAAGGGGATTACACGCCCTACAAGACGTGTAAAATTCCGCCCCACAATTGACATCAAAACTAGTCCACAAAAATACAATGTCTAATCGGCAACTTGAGATACAACAACACCAATACTTAACCAATTCAAGTTCTTGGGTCAAACATGTTATATAGTCATAAACAACTTCCACAACTACAATTTCCTTCCTTATATAACATGTGACAACTAAACTAGTAACCAAATTGAACTACAATCTTAAGGGCTAACATAATAGTTTTCGGATTTGGGTTCCAATAGTCAAAACACTTATCAAACTTCATAATATATACCTCATGCTTGTTAATATCCAAAGATACAACTATAGGTAATCGTAATTACTAAAACGACAAGAATTATACCTTTACAAGCCCTTAATATTTCCAAGATTCAAAGTCGCTCCTTAGCAATTCTTAGCTCCTTTCCTTATGCTCCAATCCGCTCCAAGCACTCCTTAGAATCCTATGAAGAACCCATCTTCAAGTTCCAACTTCAAAGTTGAAGAACTCCTTAAGTTTCCGCCTTGCGACTAATACGAAAACGCCACTTTTCCAGAATCTTTCTATTGAGATAACCTTACAACACCCTTAGGGACCTTGGGTTTAAGTCTTGTGAACAATGGAACAAAATTACAAAATTTTTGTGTGGGAAAATGGGTGAACCCGTGAGCTTTCAAGAAGAACAAGAAATGTTGTGAAAATTTTCTAAGTGTTGAAGACTTGGTCTTGCACTAGTGTGTATATATAATACAATGGAGGGTCAAGATCTCAACAAATGTGTGGCTAGGATGAAGAACACATGGATAATAGCCAAGTGGACAAGTTGACTTGGTCAATAATATCAAGCTTGAAGACTTTCATCCACAATGGTCAAATGACCATCCAACCCTTGCAATTTTCGTCCAACACCAAGTGGGGGAGGTGTCACGTGTCGCCCTCCCATTCGTCCATAAAATTTTGTAATCCTCGTGGGCCCCGCAAAACGTAAAATTCCTCGGGTGTGCCCCACATGACCAAAACCGCAAAATATAAATTCCATAATTCTTATAAGTTCTTAAAGTCTTAAATACCAAGGTTGAGAATCCAATTCTCAATAATAAACCTTTTTCCTTTACGAAGTTCGGAAACTTTTCCGTCGAAAAATCACATCTTTCTTCCTTTCCAATTTTAAATGTCGTATTCTTGTACGTACGTCCTCATATACATACCCTGGAACTACGGGGTGTAACAAGCTGCAGCACCCAGCTTGGGTTTAGTATCGACTGGAGTGGAAGTATACTTACATGAGGACATACCATCTCACTCAATAATCTCCGTAGCATACTTCCTTTGAGATACAAATAGACCACCTAAATGACGTGTGACAACAATGTCCAAGAAATAACTCAAGGGTCCTAAGTTTTTCATCGCAAACTCAGAATTGAGAAGCGTCATGATAGACTTGCGTAACTCATAAGAAGAAGCAGTCAAGATAATATCATCCACATATAATAAAATATAAGCCAGGGAAGTACCACGATAATATATGAACAGAGAATTATCAGACCTGCTGTGGGAAAACCCAATGGTAGATACATAGTCGGCAAATTTCTTATACCACGCCCTGGGGGCCTGCTTAAGTCCATACAAAGACTTCTTCAAATAACATACATGATTAGGATAGGTGGGGGTCGTGAAAACCCAAGGGGTGATTCATGTAAATTGTCTCCTGAATATCACAGTATAAGAAAGCATTATTCACATCTAAATGATGAATGAGCCAGACTTTAGAAAGAGCCAGACTAAAACAATGCGAATGGTAGCCGGTTTAACCACCGGACTAAATGTCTACAATCCACGCCAATCTGTTGTGTTTTACCATCACCTACAAGTCGAGCCTTATGTCTCGTAAAAGAACCGTCAGAATTATCTTTATGAGTAAAAATCTAATTAGACTGAAGAATATTAACACCAGAAGGATGAGGTACCAACTCTCACGTCTTATTTTTAATAAGAGCATTATATTCATCGTTCATAGACAATTTATAATTCGGGCCATTTAATGCAGACACTGGGTTACAGGGCAGAGGGGATTTAAGAACATTAGAATTTAGATTAAAATGTCATTTTGGTTTAAAAATACCTCGTTGACTACGAGTAACAGGTCTGTGATTCGATGGAGAATTGGGTGGATTTTGGGGAAACTTTGGATGGCTGACGGATCGCTAGCAATGGCCCGCCGTCCAATTCGAAATTGAAATCGAACAAATGGAGCGTTGGTGGACCACGTGAACATTACCGAGAATGGTATCGCCATAAGTCCGCCCACTAGCAGCGTGACGGAATAGTGGGTTGGTGTGGGCCAGCGGGCAGTGGATCTGCTAGGAAATTTTGGGTACGGACAAGTCCGATAAATGGTGGATAAGATATGGTTAGATGTCGTCATCTAAAAAATTATACGAAAGCATATGCCAAAAGGAAGAGGGTACGAAAGCATGAGACAATAAAGTTCGGACAATATTATTAATAGTAAGAATTTTTCGTTCGGCTTTTCATTTTGCGAGGACGTGTGAGGACAAGAGAAATGAAAAACTATGCCATTAGCATCACAAAATTTCCGAAACAACCCATTATCATATTCTTTGTCATTATCACATGGAATATTTTTTATTTTTCGTTCGAATTGGGTCTGGATGAATGCTTGAAATTTTAAGAATGTGGAAAAAACTAGAGATTTTTTTGCTAACGGAAAAGTTCATAATAAATTAGAATAATCATCCAAAAATAAAATATAATAACGATGACCCAAAGAACTTAGAACGGAAGATGTCCATAAATCGCTAAAAATAATTTTAAAAAGGCATCAAAGTACGAGAAGTAGAGGCTACAAATGGTAATCTAACATATTTTCCTAACGGACAGGAATGACAAATTGGAGTACTATGCATACTCTTACAAGAAATAAAATTGTCTTTATGCAAGGAAGAAATAATTGACGACCCAGGATGACCCAAACGCGCATACCACAAGGAAGGAGCTAGAGCAGCAAATGTTTATGACATGTCTTGACTCGAGGAAGTGGTGATGGTTGTAATTGGATAAAGATCTCCCCTACTGTTGTATCTCATGAGAGGTATTCCCATTTTGAAATCCTTCACAGAAAATCCAAATGGATAAAAATTAACAGAAAAACACAATTATCAGTGGTGAATTTGCGAACATACACCAGATTTTTAATTAAGTTAGGAGCATGAAAAGTATTTTTCAAAATAAGAGGTGGATGAGGGGGAGACACAGTTGCATTACCGTAGCTACGAATTGGAATTGAGTTTTCATTACCAATAATAATGCCATGATTTTTGCTCATATTGAAATAAGACGAGAGAGTACCTTGGTCGGACGTTATGTGAGAAGTTGTGCCGGTGTTCATGTACCAATTAGCGTCTGAAGGATTTAATCGAAGTGTATGCATGGCGTCCTCAATGTCGGTGGGTGTTGGGATCAGATTCGAGCCCACAATGTTGAAAGCCTGCTGGGGATGGGGCCGAGGCCTAAGTAGACCGGCCTGCTATTAGCGATATTTCCATTGCTCATGCAAGTATAAATATCGTTACAAGTAATATAGTCTGATAAGACCTAATATCGTCCTCAGAGACTGGTTATCAAATACCGATTATCTAAGCTTTAGTTTCTATTTGGTGAACATTAATTTGTTTGTATTTTTATCTAATAACTAAGACTAAGTAATTACAGAAAATAAACTAATTATGATAATACTTTGGTTTAAATCAGTTATGAAGGAATTAGGGCTTCCAATATCCTCAACTATCCACTCTTTTCAATCTTTAATGCAACTAGAATGACTTCTTCTTCTACGTTAAGATAGCGGTTAACTAGACTGTCTTATATTCCGTTTAGGATATATAATCGCTTAATCCCAGTGCAGAAACCTTCTATATTTCTATGATAGGTTTTACCACATAGGAGTATTAAGAATAATAACCTATCATGATACACACGTATCGGGGTACTTTCGTCCGCGATTTTCACCTATGTTTATTCAATTACAGCATATCCAAATCTCTCTTCTCTGTTCTTTATTCGAAATCATATATATTATGATAATTAGTGATCAATTAACTATCAAACATTCATACCAATATTGAATAAATCTTAATCAAGTGAAAAAGAAATCAAACTAATGCATTAATTCATGAAAGAGAGTTTCAAGCGATTCAATAGGAAAACCCTAATAAAGTAATTAGCTCTTAGACATTGACATGCTAAGAACTAATATAAAATACAACATAAACTGAAATGAAACAAAGGAAAGAAAAAGAACTTGAACCAAAGTTGTCCAATCTTGTGTCAGAGCCTCCTTTCTTCTCCCCAAAGTATGATGTGAGATGTAAGATCCCGATAAATAATGAGGCTAGGGTTTAGGGATTTTATAGTTGAGAAAATATGGATTTTGGACCCTAAAAATCGGTCAAAATCGGCCCAGAACGTGATTTTTCCGCCTTGGCATCGCTGCGAGAATGGCACCGCGTGCCGAAATCTTCGCGCTTTCTCAATGATTATGGCACTGTGGTCCTGCAGAATGGAACCGCGTCCCGCATTTTCGTCCGTGATTCTGCCAACTTTCGTCTTTTTTTGCTTCGGGAGCTCTTTTTCTGCCCACTTTTAGCTTCTTTTTGCCATTTTGCCATTCAGAACCGCTGTGACTCAAAAGAAAGAAAAACAACTCTAACAAGACACTTATTTAAACGAAAATGGGAAAAATACTAACTAAAAATTACTCAAAAAGCGTATACAAAATACGCCTAACAAATACCCCAAACTTAACCTTTGCTCGCCCTCGAGCAAAGATCAAAAGAAAATAAAAAAAACAATAAAAACAAAAAGACACAAAGGCTCAAATCAAGCAACTGCACAAAGTTACTTAGAAAAGCATGGATGTTAGTTGGGATAATATGCTGCAACATATATAGCATGAATATAGAAATCTAGAATTTCAAGCCAGATATTTCGCAAATTCATTTCAATCACAATCAATGAAAGCATGAACCCCTAACCTATGCATGTCAATTTTATTTAGTTCTATGGGTCTGTTTACTTGTTATTCTCTACTAATCATAGACATACATACTAGAGATCTTCAGGACCTGTCAGAGTTGTAATTTAGGCTTAGGCAGGGGTAGGTAAGATTAGACATTTAGGCTCAATTTACATACCATAAGTGTTTTCCTCATTCAACTATTTTGTCCTTCTTTTTGGTATCATTTTCAATTCATACCTATCACTCTTTTTTTCTCTTTTTGAGAGCATGAAACACATTTTTTATTGGGGTGCATCAATTTTTCACTCTCTTTTCGTATTTCTTTTTCACACTTCTTTTATCCCAATTTTTCAATTACTGCTTATGACACAAAAGAGAATCACAGGGTGTCAAAGAAATCACTTATTTTAGGCTCAAAGAGGCTGACTAGGGATATAATTTATTGCAAGGTAGGTATTGAATGGTAAGAAGGGCTAACAAAGAAATGTCTAAATCATCTCCCTAAATATGTACATCTTAACTATTTCGCCTCAAATAGCAAGCAAGCGACTTCATAGACATGTTTCAATCATTCTTTTCACCATTGACACACATAGGCTAAGCACAAATAACCCAAATAATTAGATGTTCATGAATTTTTGGCATATCTAACTCAAGCACACATATTTTTGCTTCTCATTCCATTACATTATCACACTTAATCCACTAGGCGTTTCAAGCAACTACAACATGCATGATCATAAAAAAATTGACTCATATAAGACACAAAAACACAAAAAAAACACAAAACAGACACACAAAATACTAAGACCCCCCCCAAACTTAAACGACACATTGTCCCAAATGTGTAAAGACTAAAAATTAAAAGGGACGACTTACAGACATCAAAACAGTGGTTCAAACTGGTGGTGATGGCGGCAGATGTTGCATTGAGGCGGTATCTGGAGATGTCGTGTTTTATCAACGGGCGTCGCGACCCTGCATTATGGCGTCGTGGCGCTGCGTACAAATTTCTCCGCTTTTGTAGCATTTTTCTTAATACCTGCTTTTATCTATCATCCACAACACTCAACATACCAGATCGTGAGATTGTTCAATTCAAAATAAAACAAACTAAACCAAAAATTTAAATAACATAAGCAAAACCTCGTCAGATCCCAAGTATACTGCTTTTAACGTCTTTTAGCCGGACGCAATTAATCCTTACTAGTGCCTACTGGATCCTTCTACGAACTGCTTGCAATCCGTAAAGTTATTATTGCAGATCTCACTTCTCCCACAACACATTTTTTCAAACAAGGGTCTCATATCTAAGATTATCCCACAATTACACAAGGCAGATTTGTCTTCTAGGCTTTCTATAATGTAGGGATCAGTGAAACTCCCTACATCTCTCAACTTTTGGGGGTGTCCTTTAGAGTATGGACTTTCTTTTTGTGGTCAAGAATGACATTTGGTGTTGTCTTTTCTGCAATAGGGTAGTCCTCAGTGACCTCTTCTTTCTCTACACCAACTATCTCTCCAAATTCCTCAACAGCTTGTTGTAGTTCAGGTTCCATAATCTGCTCACCACTCCTCATAGCTGGGTTACTCGGTGGAATTTCTTGAGGTGTAATGGTTACCATGTCCCTTGGTTGCCCGATTTGTGGTTCCAAATTCAGAAATTGTCCCACTTGAGTCTCCAAGTTTCGCAAAGAGGATCTTACTTCCACCATGAATTGAGTTTGGGCGTTTGTGAGTTCCAACAATGTTTCTCTCAATTCATCTCGCCTCGATGGGCACGACTGGGTCACTGAAATTGCCCTTGAGGAGTCTGGGACTTGGTGAGCCTGAGTAAGGTTTCCTGCAGCTCATCTCGATCTTCCTGTGAAACCTGTGGGTTAAATTGTTGTTGATGGTACTGTTGCTGTTGATAGTAGTCGTAGTACTGCTGCCCCTGATAGTAATAGTCCATATGTCCCTTTTTTTTAACAAAAGTTTTACCTACAAAATAAGAAAAACAACAAAAACTGATAAAAAGATGCTCGCAGAACAAGTTAGAAACTTGTTCCTGGAGCAACCAAATTAGAAATAAAATAACACAACCAAATATATACAAACCAAATTAGAAATAAGAATAGATAATTCGATATTGAAAGTACGCAAGTCCCCGGCAACGGCGCCAAAAACTTGCTAGCGATATTTCCAATTGCGCAAGTGTACGTATCGTTACAAGTAATATAATCTGGTAAGACCGAATATCGTCCTCAGAGACTGATTATCAAGTACCGATTATCTAAGCTTTAGTATTCATTTGGTGAATGTTAATTTGTATGTATTTTTATCTAATAACTAAGACTAAGTAATTGCAGAAAATAAACTAATTATCATAATACTTTGGTTTAAATCAGTTATGAAGGAATTAAGGCTTCTAATATCCTCAACTATCCACTCTTTTCAATCCTTAATGCAATTGTAATGACTTCTTCTTCTACGTTAAGATAGCGGTTAACTAGACTGTCTTATATTCAGGTTAGGATATATAATCGTTCAACCCCAGTGCAGAAACCTTCTATATTTCTATGATAGGTTTTACCACATAGGAGGATTAAGAACAATAATCTATCATGCTATACAAGTATCGGGATACTTTCGTCCGTGATTTTAACCTATGTCTATTCAATTACAGCATATCCAAATATCTCCTCTCTGTTCTTGATTCGAAATCATATAGATTATGATAATTAGTGATCAATTAACTATCAAACATTCATACCAACATTGAATAAATCTTAATCAAGTAAAGAAGAAATCAAACTAATGCATTCATTCATGAAAGAGAGTTTCAAGCGATTCAATAGGAAAGCCCTAATAAAGTAATTAGCTCCTAGACATTGACATGCTAAGAACTAATATAAAATACAACATAAACTGAAATAAAACAAAGGAAATAAAAAGAACTTGAACCAAAATTGTCTCAAATATTGTGTTGTAGCCTCCTTTCTTCTCCCCAAAGTATGATGTGAGATGTAAGATCTCAGATGAATAATGAGACAAGCGTTTATGGATTTTATAGTTGAAAAAATATGGATTTCGGACCCTAAAAACCGTGTCAAAATCGGCCCAGAACGTGATTTTTCCGCCTTGGCACCGCGGTACTGCAGAATAGCACCGCAGTGCCGAATGTACTGCAGCTTCTCAGTGATTATGGCACCGCGGTCCTGCTGAATGGCTCCGCGGTCCTACAGTATTTCGTCCGGATCTGTCAACTTTCGTCTTTTTTTTTTTGGTTCAGGAGCTCATTTTCTGCCCACTTTTAGCTTATTTTTGCCATTTAGAATCGATGTGACTCAAAATAAAGAAAAACAACCCTAACAAGACACTTATTTAAACAAAAATGGGAAAAATAATAACTAAAAATGACTCAAAAAGCGTATACAAAATACGCCTAACAAATACCCCCAAATTTAACCTTTTCTCGCCTTCGAGCAAAGATCAAAACAAAATCAAAGAAACAAAAAAACAAAAAGACTCAAATCAAGCAACTGTACAAGGTTACTTAGAAAAGCATGAATGTTAGTTGGGATAATATGCTGGAACATATATAGCATGAATATAGAAATCTAAAATTTCTAGCCAGATATTTCGCAAATTCATTTCAATCACAATCAATGGAAGCATGAACATCTAACCTACGCATGTCAATTTCATTTAGTTCTATGGGCCTGTTTACTTGCTATTCTCCACTAATCATAGACATACATACTAGAGATATTCAGGACTTGTCAAGGTTGTAATGTAGGCTTAGGCAGACTTGTCTTCTAGGCTCTCTATAATGTAGGGATCAGTGAAACTCCCTACATCTCTCAACTTTTAGGGGTGCCCTTTAGAGTATGGACTTTCTTTTTGAGGGTCAGCAATGACATTTGGTGTTGTATTTTCTGCAATAGAGTAGGGGTAGTCCTCAGTGACCTCTTCTTTCTCTACACCAACTATCTCTCCAAATTCCTCAACAGCTTGTTGTGGTTCAATTTCCACAATCTGATCACCACTCCTCGTAACTGGGTCACTCGGTGGACTTTATTGAGGTGTAATGGTTACCATGTCCCTCGGTTTCCCGATTTGTGGTTCCAAATTCAGAAATTGTCCCACTTGAGTATCCAAGTTTTGCAAAGAGGATCTTACTTCCACCATGAATTGAGTTTGGGCGTTTGTGAGTTCCAACAATGCTTCTCTCAATTCATCTCGCTCCTCTGATGGGCCCTGACTCTATGGCTGATGAAATTGCCCTTGAGGAGTCTGGGAATTGGTGAGCCTGAGTAAAGTTTCCTACAGCTCATCTCGATCTTCCTTTGAACCTGTGGGTTAAATTGCTGTTGATGGTACTGTTGCTGTTGATAGTAGTCGTAGTACTGCTACCCCTGATAGTAATAATCCATGTGTCCCTTTTTTTTTTGAACAAAAGTTTTACCTACAAAATAAGAAAAAACAACAAAAACTGATAAAAATATGCTCGCAGAACAAGTTAGAAACTTGTTCCTGGAGCAACCAAATTAGAAATAAAATAACATAACCAAATATATACAAACCAAATTAGAAATAAGAATAGATAATTCGATATTGAAAGTACGCCAGTCCCCGGTAACGGCGCCAAAAACTTGTTAGAGATATTTTCAATTGCTCACGCAAGTGTACGTATCATTACAAGTAATATAGTCTGGTAAGACCGAATATCGTCCTCAGAGACTGGTTATCAAGTACCGATTATCTAAGATTTAGTTTCTATTTGGTAACGTTAATTTGTTTGTATTTTTATCTAATAACTAAGACTAAGTAATTGCAGAAAATAAACTAATTATGATAATACTTTAAATCAGTTATGAAGGAATTAGGGCTTCCAATATCCTCAACTATCCACTCTTTTCAATCCTTAATGCAACTAGAATGACTTTTTCTTCTACGTTAAGATAGCGGTTAACTAGACTGTCTTATATTCAGGTTGGATATATAATCGCTCAACCCCAGTGCATAAACCTTCTATATTTCTATGATAGGTTTTATCACATAGTAGAATTAAGAACAATAACCTATCATGCTACACAAGTATCGGAGTACTTTCGTCCGCGATTTTAACCTATGTCTATTCAATAACAGCATATCCAAATCTCTCCTCTTTATTCTTGATTCGAAATCATATAGATTATGATAAATAGTGATCAATTAACTATCAAACATTCATACCAATATTGAATAAATCTTAATCAAGTGAAGAAGAAATCGAACTAATGCATTAATTCATGAAAGAGAGTTTCAAGCGATTCAATAGGAAAGCCCTAATAAAGTAATTAGCTCCTAGACATTGACATTCTAAGAACTAATACAAAATACAACATAAACTGAAATGAAACAAAGGAAAGAAAAAGAACTTGAACCAAAGTTGTCTCCAATCTTGTGTTGTAGCCTATCTTCTTCTCCCCAAAGTATGATGTGAGATGTAAGATCCTAGATGAATAGTGAGGCTAAGGTTTAGGGAATATATAGTTGAGAAAATATGGATTTTGGACCCTAAAAACTGTGTCAAAATCGGCCCAGAACGTGATTTTTCCGCCTTGGCACCGCGGTACTGCAGAATGGCACCACAGTGCCGAATGTACTGCAGTTTCTCAGTGATTATGGCACCGCGGTCCTGCAGAATGGCACCATGGTCCTGCAGTCTTTCGTCCGGATCTGCCGACTTTCGTTTTTTTTTTTTTGCTTCGGGAGCTTCTTTTATGCCCACTTTTAGCTTCCTTTTGCCATTTGGAACCGCTGTGACTCAAAAGAAAGAAAAACAACCCTAACAAGACACTCATTTAACAAAAATGGGAAAAATACTAATTAAAATGACTCAAAAAGTGTATACAAAATACGCCTAACACCTGCAGACCCGACCCGATTTATTGTTGCGGGCTGCTATAAGGACCTGAGAAATTGTGCCGCTGATTGGGCTGGACAGAGGCCCAAGGCTGCTGGAAATTAGGGGGAGGTCGATGCGAGGCCCGGGCCGACCACTGCCAAGGGGCCCAAGGTTGAGACAAGGCGGGTTGAGGCCTAGAACCTCGAGGTCCACCCCGCTGTTCTTACTGTTCTCGATGGCAGTAACACTATTTCGGCCGCCGAAATATTTGCCATTATTTTTACGATTTTGACCCTTCTTATCGCCACCGTTGTTGCGGTTTTGACCAGAATTGTCAAAAAAACCGAGAGAGTTATTGGATGTAGTCATCATCGCCACAGAACTATCACCGGTAGCTGTCTTTTTAGTCAAGACAACTTCTTCGCGTGAGCATCAAGCGGGCTTGATAAAGCGGGAAAGGGGATTACTTTGATGAAGTAGTATCAATGCCATTATAGGCCTCGGATAGGCCTGTGACCATTTATATAACAAGAGGATCATTGGTAACAGGCGCTCCAACGTTACGGAGTTGGTCCACCAATTTGTTGAGTTGTTTATAATAAGCTGAAACATTCGGAAAATCTTTCATGCTGACTTGTGAAAACTCTTGCTCAAGAGTGACACCGCGGGAATGTTTGTTATCTTGGAATATATCACACAATCTATCCCATGTAGTCATAACTGTAGTGTCTGGTTCAATGATTGTATGTAAAATGTCGATAGAAATAATGGAGTAAATCCACTGAAGGACGGTAGCATCAAGGGTTATCCATAATTGAGGATTCTCCTTGGGGTTAGGTACACCAGTTATGTCAGGTGACGGAGGAATGATGTGATGAAGGACTTGATGTGAGAGTGCATGAATTTTGAATAATTTTGCCCACGTCATATATTTGACGTTTTTCATCTGAAGAACAATAGGGATGTGGTTCTTAATGTTGGAAATAGCAAGGGCATGATGAAACAAGTTCTTTGTTTTAGACATAACGAATGAACAATAGGTGAATTAGGGAGAAAATTTGGGAAGAGATGAGCTAATATTGCACTCCGAGAAGGACATGAAAACCGAGTCAAGGCAGCGGAAGAAAGGAAAATTGGTAGAAGACCTAGACTTTTGATACCATGAAAAGAATAGACCTTTGACCTAATTCAAACCCAAAAGCAAGCTTGTAGGGTGAGGATTGTCCAAGTCCATATAAGGAGTCCTTGTTCTCATTCCATTTTTGGTGAGTCTGGCTCTGATACCATGTAAAGTAATAATCCCTTGATTATTTTCATTAATGAATGAGTATATATACAATTTACAATTTTCATAATATGAAAAAATTTATTCCTACTCTACTCCAAAAACCCTATTCTATTTGTACAAAAACCTATAATTATGATAAATGTATAATGTTAATTAATTACAAATACAATACATTGTATACATGGTATACACAAGGTATTGTAGATGTTGTGTTTACCGTGTATACCATGATATATTTATCAAGGATATTAGTGAAAGTATATATGTCCTAGAGACAATCATTTTAGGGACAGATGTACTTGAACACATTCGTATTATTAATAAGATTAATATATTTGGGATTTTTGCAATTACTGAGTTATTATTTGATTGTTTGTATTATTCATTAATGTGCATCCCTTGAACTAAACGTTGTCATTGATAGTGTGAGATATTATTGATAGAGCGTAGTTCTTAAAGTAGTCTCGACTGATGATCATTGAGAATGAGATATCAATAATATATTATAAGTCGACATGTGGTCTGCATCACATTCTTAGAGAATGTAGTATGTCTCACTTACTACTAGTAATATTTGCTAGTGATGAACACATGGATACTCTTAGAGGGTATTGACATGCCCTACTGAAAAACTATTTGTTATATATGTCTGGAGTATTATAAGCATGTGGGAGATAGATGTCCTTTGACTTGAGGTCAATACGCATCTGATTTGTAGAGTAATGTACTTTGATCCTGTCCTAAGCCTAAATTCCTTATAGTATAAGACACGGCTTGAATTGGGTACATTACGATACGGAATAAGGTGGTAGTTGAGCCAAGAATATGATTCATTCATCGATTAGATATTCGAGAGAACGCTCAGCTTCTCAGTGATATTAGGTCGACCAAGTCATTGGCCAATGCAAGATATGATCTAGTTGTCGACTAATATAGATAAGATAAATTGATCAATCCATTTGGATAGACACTTGACAAATCCTAAGCTTGATCGAGTATGTTGAGAATGAAAGGAATTTATCATCCCGTATAGAGGTTGTGTTTACTAAGAGTCTTGTAAACGTACTTCACATATTGAGTTCGTCATATGGCGCAGTCTAGGAGTTCCGTGTGAACCTTAATTTGATTAAGTGTCAATGTGTGAAGGTCTAAAGAGTCACACTAAGTTGATTGTTTTTTCGATCTAAGGGTATATTAAGAGAGTATAAAATATTCAATTTAGAATCGAGATATTTTAACCAATAATAAATTATGGGATAAATTCCATTTGATGGAAATTATTTATTTAAATCAAAATTGGATTTTAGATTTAATCAAAATTAAAATATGCAGAATATAAGGGAGGCGCCGCGACGCCTAGGAGAGTGGCCATGGCTAGCTTGGCGATCTTGCCGATTCGTGGGCACATGAATTCGATTTTGGATCAGTTTTAAACCTGATCCAAGTCTGATTTGGTTTTACCCTCTTCCCAATATATTTAGCACTTAACCCATAATTATAGGTTGTTAAATTTGCATAAATTGATACTCAATTCCTATACTCTGAACTTAGAGTTCAGGGATTAAAATACTCTCAAACCTCTGCCAAGATTTCCTGGCTTTCTTGACAGAGGAATATACCGTAGCGAAGACTTGCACTCGAGGATACAATCGTGTGCGCACCCTATAGTAGAGATTAAAAATATCAACTGTAAGTTCATATTCCATGTCTTTACAGGTTTCAATTGTAACATAATCATATCAGACGACTTTGTTGGGGCAAGTAAGTTAAAAAATTTAAACTTCCGATGTGCCTTACTTGTGTGTTTTAGACCCAACAAAAATTATACAGTGGTATCAGAGTCCAGGTTGGTTCAATGGTTACGTAATAATTGAAAGATATAATAATATGGGTTAAACATAAAATTGATTTTAATCTGAATTAAAACAAAGCTATTGAAATCTGACAAACTTTGACTGAGCGATTAACCATTTGAAATTACCCTAAATTATCAACTACGCTATATCGAGGAAGTCATTCCATTCTAGCACGAACTGATCCTTGTGCAGAAATCGGTTAATTACGAATATGGTGCACGGCGAAGAACGTGTAGTAATGAATTATGGTCGACATGTGCGTTATTGATAATAGTGGGTGGTAGTAAAAGACCCGTAGTCTGAACCCTAAATTAGATTTAAGGGTTGGACGATTTTAGAAAATTAGCGCGGAAACTGCTCTGAAAAGAACGTCGGTGTCGCGGTTCTATTGTAGGACGCCGTGGCGCCAATTAGTGTTTCACGACGGCGGCGCGACTCTATGTCGGAGCACCGCGATGTCGGTCATGGTAATTTCAGGGATCGTGATTAAAAACTTCATTTTGAAATTCGGAACTCTCTGGAACTGAAGCGACGCGACCCTAATTGACTGAAATAGAAACCAAAAGTTTTTGCCTGTTCATTGCCGCTGCTCCATGGTGGAGCGTCGCGGCTCCGGATTTCCAGAATATTAAAATCTCAGTTTTTCGAAGTTTAATCCATGATTATTATTACACAGTATGTTGGTGTACTGTTTACGTGCTAAATGATCATCATTTACCTTACTAAGTTTAGAGTCAGCAATTATGCTTGGATATGCGGCATCCAAAACTAGTTTAGAGTCCGTAATCATGCTTGGATAGGCGGCGTCCAAAAATAGTTTAGAGTTCGCAATTATGCTTGGGTAGACGGCGCCCAAATACATGTTTAAATGTTTTGAGTAATGTTTGAAACATGTAATAGTTGATCTTGAATATAACCCTGAATTAAAATGTTCCCCAAAATTTTAATACAAGTCTCATTTAAAATAAATGTGTCGTCCGTTATAATTGATTGTGGTGCAAAATCTTTTTCGGCGAGATGAGTATTTATGTCCCAGCATTTGCTCTAGGTCTGCGAGGACTCAGACCCTTTCATAGAAGCATATAAATGTTGTAGTAGATGATAAACTTTCGTGAGTATTTACACCCCAGTGTTTGCTCGATGAAGGCAAAACCCACTTAGATACATAATTGCAGTCGCATAACGGGGTTGACTTGCTAGGCTGTCTTGGCGCCCCAGTATCGGACAACCGAGGGACGCAAATCGTATTGTTTAGAACATGCGATCAACCAAGAGTTGCAAATTGTTTGTAATTGGTTTAAAGACCTACCAGGTCATGTTGTTGAAGTTATCAGCCTCAGCAAACCCGGAGACAACATGAGTTTGGATCTTGGCCAATTATGACTGTATTTGATATGAGTATGTATTCTTTCATGGGGTAAAAGAGTATGTTAAAATAGTGGGAGCTAATTAAACTAAAGACCATGTAAATTAGTTAATGAATGTGTTCAAATAGAAATTATGTTAGAATGTTAATTTCAAGTCTATACTTTCTTCAGTTACAACGACGAATCTGTCACTTAGAATGTTGGTTGAAATGAACAAGCTGGATGAAACGGATTTTCCTGACTGGTTAAGAAATTTGTGTTTAGTGTTGCGATTAGAAAAGATTAAGTATGTATTGGATACAACACTCCCTACAGTCTCTGCTGAAGATTCTGAAGCGTATGCCCAGTTTGACAAGGCAACCTATCAGAAACACCTAGATGATGCCACATCTGTACAACGCATTATGATATCTTCTATGTCAATAGATTGGCAGAGGCAGCATGAGAACATGGGTCCCAAAGAGATTCTAGAACACCTAAAGAACCTTTATGACTCTCAGTCTCAAACAATGAAGAATGAGTTGCTTATAGGTCTCTTTAAGTGTTGGCTGAATGAAGGGCCCCAAGTGTATCCATATGCGCTGAAGATGATTGGGATGATTGAAAAGTTGGCTTTAGTTGATATTAAGTTTCATGAAAGGATTGCTTCCATACTTATCCTAAATCCATTTCCTGGTTCGTTTGACAGTTTCATCATTAATAACAACATGGATGAAACTAAAGCGAGACTGTCGACATTACATAACATGCTTGAAAATTTTGAATCTTCAATCTCTAAGAACAAAGTTGTGCTTATGGTTAGCTCATCTAGTCATTCCAAACCGAAAGGTAAGGAATTTCAGAAGAGGAAGGGTAAAGCTATCGTTGCGCCCACAACAATAAAGCTCAAGGGATGTGCGAAGAAAAAAAGGGTAATGCCAGCTAAGGATATGTGCATGAACTGCAATAGGAAGGAGTATTGGGAGAAGGATTGTACAGCCCCAGAGGGAGACAAAGCACAAGGTGCTTCGCCCCGCTGACAAGGTATGTTTGTTATTGAAATAAATATGTCTATAACTAATTCTCACCGTTGGGTATTAGATACCATTTGTGGCTCACACATTTGTAACAATGTGCGGGGCTAATTGACAAAGAAAATGTTGGACCTTGGGAAGTAGATCTACACATGGAAACGAGCAAGAGTTGATGTTGAACGCGTGAGGACTTATAGACTAGATTTACCTTCAGGCTTTTGTTTAGAACTTAATTGTTATTTTGTTCCCTCATTAACGAGGAATATCTTTGTCCCGTGCTAGGAAGAATTACTCCTCTTTTCATTCCAAATTCAAGAATACGAGGGTTATGCGTGTTAGGCTTGTCGATAACGCTTTGATAGGTACGGTTCTAGGAAAAGATCCGCCGATGCGATCCTATCCCAGGTCCCATTCAACATTCATTCAAAGTATTCTCCCCTTGTCATGCTTCAACCAGCTGCTTTGTGCCCGACTTACTTAGCAACCAAAGCTAGCTTACTAAGGTGGTTTACTTTTTCATTTTGAAAAAAGAAGGGCCTTCAAACCATCGGGGTTGCAGCTAGTATTGATAGTTCCTTGTCCTCAAGCTCGTCAAACTATTAAAAATAATATGAGACCACCAAGGCCTCCCAAAAGATTTTGACAGAAGAAGATTCCAACAAACAAACCGTTGTATGCTCTGTTATCAAACGGATGAGTTAGTTATAATTAGCTCAGATGTTACTTCTTTTCTCGGTTTTGGTTGCTTGACTCAATAATGTAAAGCAAGCCTTGCGAATGATGGTGTCTCCATACGGGTAGACGTAGTCCCTGAAACCATAACAAAGACAAGACAATTACAGGGAGGACGTACGTGTTCTCGGGCGAGTGCGAAATAATGTTCTTTCTCATTTTTGTGTTCTTTCTGAATGAGAGCGGATCAGAGGGAGGGAAAAGAGATCAATCAAGAGAAGTCTCTCGAACTGATGACTTCCACCACGTCAAGGTGACACTCTACCGCTGAGTAGAGGAATTGAGTCGTGAATTTCGGTCTAACTTCGTTACTGTACCCCGGTCTCACTCCGACATCGTACTATCCTAGACCTCTGTCTATCCCGACATTAATATAAATTCATAGTTAGGTTAGCCAGCCTTCTTCCCGCAAGAACCCTAACCCTTCATTCTATTCCATACTCGCTGCTCGGAAACACCCAGTGCTGACCACACTGAGAGACACGCGCTACTTCCGCTAGCAACTGGCTTCGGATTCTCCTTAAGGCACCGTGTTGAGTAGGGATTTGAATAGAAACTCGATTTTGGGGCTCAATGTTGCTGGACTCTACTCCTCTCCCCGCGCTCTCTCCTTCTAGCAGTTGCTACACTCGCGATATCCGGTCAGGCCTATGGCTGGATCCTTTTAGATCTACGGGCCGACCGGCTTTCGAATCTTGGGGCAAATCAGAAGGTCGACATCTCCTCTCAGATATCAGGTTTGAGGCCTATTATGTATGTCCCTATGTTAGAAATTGAGGGTTTTCCTTATTTATTACCAATGGAAGTAATGTTTTATCTTATAATGGTTTTATTTGTGGAAATGCACCGCTTGTAGATGGATTGTATGTTTTAAACTGTAGCCATGGAATTTTCAATATTCAAAATAAATGAGCTAAAATAAGTAATCCAAGAAACCCCACCTACTTATGATACTGCAGACTTAGTCACATCAATTAATCAAGGATAACAAGATTAAGGAAATTAGATTACCTAGAACCATTTGACTTAGAGTCATATGGTAATTGTGAATCTTGCTTAAGAGGAAAGATGACAACCAAATCACTTTCTGGAAAAGGGGTACGTGCCAAAGAGGTGCTTGAGTTAGTCCATACCGATGTATGTAAGTCATTTTCAACTCAAGCTGAAGGAGGCTTTCTTTATTTCATCACTTTTACAGACGATTTCTCAAGGTTTGGGCATGTGTATCTTATGAAGCATAAGTTCGAAGCTTTTAAGAAATTCATGGAGTACAAGTCAGAAGTAGAGAAGCAACTTGAAACAAGTATTAAGACTTTTCGATCAGATCGAGGAGGTGAATACTTAAGTAAACAATTTCTAGATTACTTAAAGCTTCATGGAGTTCAATCACAATGGACACCTCCCGGAACGCCGCAGATGAATGGTGTTGCTGAGAGGAGAAATCAGACCTTATTAGATATGGTTAGATTCATGATGATCTTCTCAGCTCTACCAACATACCTATGGGGATATGCATTACAAAGCTCAATCTATATTTTGAACAGAGTGCCTTTAAAGTCAGTAGAGAAAACTCCATATGAGATATGAAACGGCAAGAAGCCAGCATTTAGACACATGCGACCCTGGGGGTGCCCTGCATATGTAAAGAAGTTGCTTACTGACAAATTGGAATCTAAAAGTGAAAAATATTATTTTTTGGGGTATCCTAAGGAAACAATGGGATACTACTTCTAACTTCCTAGCGAACATAAAGTAATTGTTTCCAGAAATGCAACTTTTCTTGAAAAAGACTGTCTACAAGGAACATAGTTACAACAAGATAGAACTTTAAGAAATTCAAGAAGTACAAAATAATATAGAGAATGAACCCTTGTCAAATGACCTAGGCAAGGATTCAGTGGGAGTACTTGATGATGATTGGGTACTTAGAGTACGCCCTTCACCCAGTGGGAGTGATGTGAAGACTAATGCAGAAATGCAAGACTCTCATACACAACCAATAGAGGATGACACAATAGTTGTGCAACATCCTATTCAAAATTATATTCCTGAAAGTTCTCAAGGTGTTGGATTGTCCAACACACAAACACCTCCTCACAATCAAAATACAACAAACACTGAAACGCGGAATATTCAACTCCGTAGGACCACTAGGACTCATCGTGCACATGAAAGACTTAACCTCATTGTTGAAACACACAATGAGATAGATATTCTTGATGATAATGAGCCTACTACCTATATCGAAGCAATGTTAGACATTGATTCACAGAGATGGCAAGAAGCCATGAAATCCGAAATGGAATCCATGTACATAAATCAAGTATGGAACTTGGTTGATTTGCCAACAGGAGTTAGACCCATAGGATGCAAATGGGTCTTCAAGAAGAAGATTGATGTATATGACAAAGTACAGACTTATAAAGCAAGATTGGTGGCTAAGAGTTATAATCAACGGCCTGGGGTCGATTATGACGAAACCCTTTCACCTGTTGCAAAGATTAAGTCCATTCGAATTTTGGTTCCAATAGTTGCATACTATGATTATGATATTTGGCAAATGGATGTTAAAACTACATTCCTCAATGGTAATCTAATTGAGGAGGTGTATATGATACAGTCAGAGAATTTTACATCTAAGACTCAACCCAACGCAATATGCAAACTACAAAAGTCCATTTATGGACTTAAGCAAGCCTCAAGGAGTTGGAATATTTGCTTTGACAAAACAGTCAAATCGTTTGCTTTGTTAGAAGAAAAGAAGACACATGCATTTATAGTAAATGCATAGATGATAGTATTGTCTTCATTGTCATATATGTAGATGACATATTGATAATGAGAGATAATAAGACTCTCATTCAATCAGTCAAGGAATAGTTATCCAGCACTTTCATGATGAAAGACTTGGGTGAAGCCTGCTACATTCTTGGAATTAGGATCTATATACATAGACCTAATAGATTGTTGGGGCTGTCACAGTCTGTATACATAGACAAAGTGCTACAACGTTTTTCTATGGAGAATTTCAAGAAAGGAAACCTTCATATAGATCAAGGCATCAAGTTATCAAAGAATGATAGTCCTTCTACTGTTGCAGAACTTGAACGCATGAAGAGGATCCCATATGCTTCAGCTATAGGATCAATCATGTATGTCATGACCTGTACAAGGCCAGATGTGGCCTATGCATTTAGTATGACTTGCAAATTTCAGCAGAATCCTGGGGAGGAAAACTGGAAAGCAGTCAAGAGTATTCTTAAGTATCTTAGACGAACTAGAATATATTTCTTAGTCTATGGTGGACAAGAAAAGCTAGTAGCTACTTGTACACTGATGTTAGCTTCCAGATAGATCTTGATGATTCAAGTCTCAGTCTGGTTATGCCTTCATTTTAAATGGTGGAATAGTGAGTTGGAAAAGTTCCAAACAAGCTACAACTGGTGATTCAACTACTGAAGCCGAGTACATTGCTGGATCGGATGCTGGTAAGGAAGTTGTCGCGATATCTGAGTTCTTAAAAGAACTAAGGTTGTTCCAAGTGCCACTTGTCCAATAACAATTTATGTGACAACACTGGTGCAATTGCGCAAGTTAAAGAACCAAGATCAACGAACAGAAATAAGCATGTACCAAGAAAATACCACATACTTAGAGAGATAGTGGAATCTGAAGAAATAAAGTTAGACTATGTTCCCACAGATGAAAATCTAGCAGACCCATTTACTAAACCATTAAGCTTAGTCAAGCATAATGATCAGTTCGAAAATATGGGCATTAGATACGTTGGATATTGGCTCAAGGCCAAGTCGGAGATTGAAAGTATATATGTCCTAGAGACAATCATTTTATGGATAGATGTACTTGAACACATTCGTATTATTAATAAGATTAATATATTTGTGGCTTTTGCAATTACGGAATTATTATTTGATTGTTTGTATTATTCATTAATGTGCATTCCTTGAACTAAACGTTGTCATTGATAGTGTGAGATATTAATGATAAACCGTAGTTCTTAAAGTAGCTTCGACTGATAATCATTGAGAATGAGATATCAATGATAATTATAAGTCGACATGTGGTTTGCATCGAATTCTTAGAGAATGTAGTATGTCTCACTTACTACTAGTAATAGTTGCTAGTGATGGACACATGGATACTCTTAGAGTGTATTGGCATGCCCTGCTGATAAACTATTTGTTATACATGTCTGGAGTATTATCAGCATGTGGGAGATAGAGGTCCTTTGACTTGAGGTCAATACGCATCTGGTTTGTAGAGTAATGTACTGGATCTTGTCCTAACCTTAAATTCCTTATAGGATAAGACATGACTTGAATTGGGTACATTGCGATACAGACTAAGGTGGTAGTTAAGTCAAGAATAAGATTCATTCCTCGATTAGATATTCGAGAGAACGCTCAGCTTCTCAGTGATATTAGGTCGACCAATTCATTGGCCAATGCAAGAGATATATTTGAGATATGATCTAGTTGTCGACTAATATAGATAAGATAAAGTGATCAAGACATTTGGATAGACACTTGGAAAATCCTAAGCTTGATCGAGTGGGTTGAGAATGAAAGAAATTTATCATCCCGCATATAGGTTGTGTTTACTAAGAGTCTTGTAAACGTACTTCAATATTGAGTTCGTCATATGGCGCATTCTAGGAGTTCCGTGTGAACCTTAATTTGATTAAGTGTCGATGTGTGAAGGCCTAAAGGGTCACACTAAATCGATTGTCTTTTCGGTCTAAGGGTACATTGAGAGAGTATAAAATATTCGATTTAGAACCGAGATATTTTAACCAATAATAAATTGTGGAATAAATTCCATTTGATGGAAATTATTTAATTAAATCAAAATTGGATTTTAGATTTAATCAAAATTAAAACGTGCAGAAAATAAGGGAGGCGCCATGGCCTGTGAGGTCGAGCAAAGAATTGCTGGCAGCTGGCCCAGCTGATCACACATCGATTTTCGGATTTTGGATCAGTTTTAAACCTGATCCAAGTCTGATTTGGTTTTACCCCCTTCCCTATATATTTAGCACTGAACCAATAATTCTAGGTTGTTGAATTTGCATAAATTGTTACTCAATTCCTATTCTCAGAACTTAGAGTTCAGGGATTAAAATACTCTCGAACCTCTGCCAAGATTTTCTGGCTTTTCTGACAGAGGAATATACCGTAGCGAAGACTTGCACATAAGGAGACAATCGCGTGCGCACCCTTTAGTAGAGATTCAAAATATCAACTGTAAGTTTATATTTCATGTCTTTACAGGTTTCAATTGTAACATAATCATACTGCATTTAACTTTGTTGGGCATGTAAGTTAACAAAAATTTAAACTTTCAGTGCCTTACTTAGTTTTAGACCCAACAAAATTCTATCATTAGAGGAATCCTTGTTTAGAATATGGAGTACATCTTTAAGAAAACATATACAGTTAGATCCTCGGTTGATGTTTGTCGGCTTCTCTCTTAGACCATCTCCAGCAGGGGATATTGTCACCGATAATAACACACAGTAGGAGACAATTTGAATGCATGTTGACGTGGAAATAATTGGGAATTATTGAATATATATGAGATAATCTTGCCACGTGGAGATGATCGGTGTATTTTATATACACTTTTTGAGTCGTTTTTAGTTAATCTTTTGTCCCTTTTTGTATAAATAAGTGTCGTATTAGGATAGATTTTCTTTCTTTTGAGTCAAAGTGGTTAAAATGGCCAAATGGCGGAAAAGGAGCTAAAAGAGGGCAAAAGAGGAGGTTCCAGAGCTAAAAACAGAGAAAGTGGCGAACGAGGCAAAAACCCGCATCAGCACTGCGCCCTCGCAGCTCGAAGCGGCGACGCCCAATATCCAGAGAGGCTGCAGAAGTCCCAGCGCCGCGGCGCCTCATGTCAACAGGTGCAGGGCCGCGGCGCCTAATCATCAGAAAGGCTACAGAAGTTGCAGCGCCGCGGCGCCCTCAGACAGCAGAGAGCAGGGCCGCGGCGCCAAATCACCCGAAGTGCCACAGAAGTTCCGGCGCCGCGGCGCCGACGCGGGAAAAATCAGGGTTTTGACGATTTTCTGGGCCAGGCCTGCAGGGAAAAGTTAAGGGCGGTTTTCAGCCTATAAAAGGAGAACCCTAGGCAGATTTTAAGGGTTCCCCTTCTTGCACAACACAAGGTTTTCTTGCTTGGAGATTGGAGACCATAATTTAGTACTTTCTTTTCCTTTTCTTTTCTTTATTTCAGTTTTTGTATGATGAACTTTGAATTAGTTCTTGTCATGTCAATGGCTAGGAACTAATTCTCTTATAGGGCTTTCCATGTTGATTCACTAGAAACTTATGTTATGAATTAATGCATGTTTATGGTTATTATTCTTCTTTGAGAGATTTATCCAATAATTGCTTTGAATGCTTGGTAATTAATTGACAACTAATTATCCTTATATGATTTCTAATCAAACTTCGAAAGGAGGAGGTTGTGAATATGCTGTAAGTTGGGTAGACATATTTGGGTTGGGGATGAAAATACCTCAATTATTTATGTAGCGTTAATGAGAGGCTTAACAACCCTAATTTTGTGCATGGTGCGTGCTAACTAGGTTTTGTTCTTAATCCTCCTATAGAGTTATCCTTATCACCGAAAGGTAGGTAAGGTGCAATATCAGTTGAGTGTTTATATATCCTTAACGGGAATATAAAACGATTTCGTAAACCTGCTAGCTCCGAGAGAAGAAGACCATAATTCGTTGCATTAATAAATAACATAAGCGGATAGTTGAGGAGACATGGAAGCTCTATTTCCATCACAACTGAAGTAAACCTATAGTTAATTAGCTTTTATAATTATTAGTTATAAACCACAAAATCAAATATCAATTGCCAAATAGATACCAAAAGATAGATAGTTGGTACTTGAACTCTAATCCTTGTGGACGATATTCGGTCTTATCAAGACTATATTACTTGAGTCGACAACGTGCACTTGCGTTAAAGTGTGTGAATCTTTTCGCGCATCAAGTTTTTGGCGCCGTTGCCGGGGATTAGGCATAGTTCAATATCAAATTTGTCTATTTTTAATTTCTAATTTGGTTTTTATTCTTTGTTAATTTTTATTTTTTTCTTTATTTTATTTTATTCTTTTTTCATTTTATGTATTTATTGTGTGAAAACAAGGGTGCCGTGATCCGTTGTTGGTTTTGATGCATCTCAGGGATCCTTTAGACATGGATTTCTACTGTCAATATGATAGAGCTCCAACCATAGAGAAAGAAAGGGAGGAATTACGAGAAGCCATACTCAGTTAGGTATCAAACTCTTCATGGATGAAACGAGATTGGCCATGAAGAAGTTGGAGCGCAAATAGAGAACTCGCAATCATTTTTAACAATAACAAGAAATTGAGGAGCTGAACCAAACCCAACTATTGAGGAGTCGGTGAGATAGTTGGTGTAGAAAAGGAAAAGATTGCAGAGATCCAATTATTCACCTTTCGAGTATGTGGAAATTCTTTTTCTGCACCTATTACAGAAGAAACACCACTAGCTATCACGGCTGATCCCCAATTAGGAAGCCCATACCATCAAGGGTACCCCCTAGAGTTGAGAGATGTAGAGAATTTCACGGATTCCTACATTATAGAAAGCATAAAAGACAAGCCTGTCTTGTGTACTTGGGGGATAATTGTATGTTTAAGGCTTTCGTTTGAACAAATGGTCGTAGGGAAATTGAGACCTACAACAATAAATCTGTGGATTGCAAGCAGTTCGTAGAAGGATCCAATGGGCACTCGTACCGGTTAATTGCGTCCGCTAAAAGACGTTAAAGACAGCGCTTGTTGGGAGGCAACCCAACGTTTTCAATTATGTCATTTTTATTTCTGTCTTTAGTTTATTTTATTTTGTCTAGAACAATCTCACGGTCTTGGGTTCTTGTGTTTGTGTTATGATTGAGTGCAAAGCAATAAACCGAAGGCGAAAAATCAAGAAAAGCCGGATTTCCATAAAAGCGTAAGCGCGCGCCCGGGAGCAGGTCGCGCGCGAAAAGAATCAAGAGCCAGAGTTTAGCGCGCTTCCAGAGTAGGCCGCGCGCAAAAATCCAGAAAAATGCCAAGTCTAAGGCGCCGCGACACCGAAAATCCCGAAGGAGTGCAGAACATTGGGCGCCGCGGCGCCAAAAGCAGGGCCGCGGCGCCTAAGCGGAAATCCAGAAACTTAAAAACGCCCAGAACATCAGATTTTCCCCAATTTCAAAACAAAAACCTAACCCCCTTCTCCAAAAAAAAAAAAAAACTCACGAAAAACACACAAATTAAACACAAATCCTCCACAAATCAAACACAACCACAACCAAAACTCTTAAATTCCTAAAACCCTTAGCTATCTCAAACAACAAAGCTCCATTCCATAGCCTCAAACCACCATTAGAAGCAAGAATATCGTGGAGAACACCATCAAAAAGGTAATCTTCACCCTTTCTTGAAAGTTGTTAGTAGTTAAAGGAGGTAGTAGTTGGAGAAGTGTTGCATTGTGAAGTAGTTTGGGTGCTGAAAAATTGATTGTGAAGTTTGGAGAAGGAGTAGACAAGGAGGGTGTGGGTATTGGGTAGTAGAGTTGAAGTTTGGGGGTGTTTGTGTTTTTAGCTGATAGATTGTTGATTGTGTTGGGAAACATTTGTGCTAGTAAGTTGTAAGCTGCAGAAAGTATTGTAACCATGTCTGCCAGAAAAGGAAGAGCCTCCACATCCACCTCAGCCCCACAATACGATGAGACTAGGTTCATTAGCCACGAAGCCTATAAAAGATACATAAAGCTTAGTACTAGACCATTAATCCCTGAAAGGGGAATGGACTACCAGAGGGATTCGTTGGGGGAAGAGGATGTCTATGAGCCCATTCGGGCAATGATTGAGATGAGGGGTGGAAAAGATTTGTAAACCCAGAGAAGTTAGCGCCAATGAACACGTGATGAATGCAGGAATTCTATGCTAACTTCCCGGAGAGGGTAGACAACAAGTGCTTTGTGAGGGGAAGATATGTTCCTGTGACAGCAACAGTAATAAACATGTCTCTAAAAACAGTAGATGTTGAAGGAGGAGATGGTGATTGGAAATCTTTTAGAACATGGTCTAGGAACACCAACAACATCGACTGGAATAACGTTGCAGACACAATAAGCTACCCTGGGGCTGCTTTTGATATTGCGAGAAATGGGTCAAGAGCACTGAGCAGGTGCCAATTCAACAAAGCAGCAAAGGGTTGACTATATTTAAATCGATGCGCGTGATTCCATCCACGCACTTCACTAGAGTGCCAGAAGATAGGATTAAGCTGATATATGGAATTATGAGGGGGTTGACGATTGATGTGGGGAAAGAAATAGTGCAAAGTATTGAAGAGACCAGCAGGTTGGTGACAACAGGTGGATTGGGACATGGCTCACTTATCTCTGATTTGTGCAACATGAATGCAGTCGAAATCCTACCCACTGATACTAATGAGAGGAACCAACTGCCTGTGTCCTATGGGATAGTGCACTCTTTCCCAGATCCAAGCCCCCCAGCAGCAAGAAGAAGAGCACAACCACCAGCAGCAGCAGCAGTAGAGGCCGCCATGGACGAAGATGAGCCTGAAATAGGGGCTCAATATGAGGCAGGACCTAGCCACCAGCCAACCACAGAAGCAGAACCCTCAGTGCCCATGATGGAGCAGTTGCTTCAGAATCAGATGAGGATGATGCAGAGTTTGGACACAGTGATACAAGGACAACAAGAAACGAGGCAACAAATCAACGAGATGAGTTCCTTGTTCAGTCAGTGGTCCATGCACTATCCCATGCCACCGCCACCACCACCATTTTAGCCAAAGTCTGAAAGTGTCTTATTTCTTTTATTGTTTTTGAGTCTACACACATTGGGGACAATGTGTGATTTAAGTTTGGGGGGATTGAAGCAACTATCTAAACACCTAGGTTATATATGCCAAAAACTCAAAAAATCTGTCTATTTGGAGTTTCTTGCTTAAATTGTGCATGCTAAATAATGAAAACTTATGTGTTATGATTGCTTGCTATTTGAGGCGAAATAGTTAGGATATGCATGTTAGGGAGATGACTCGGACATTTCTTTGATAGCCAATTCTTACCACTCTTTTCTATCCCGGACTTTAAAAATATATCCCTAGTTAGTCCCATTGAGCCTAAAAAGTGAAACCTCTTCTTTGACACCCTATATTCCCACAAAGTGTGTCATAAGTAAAAATATGAAATAGTGGAATCAATTGTGTTAAAAAAGAGACAAAAAGAGTGAATGAGCTTGTTGCACCCCAATAAAAAAAGTAATAAGAAAGAGGCAAAAGCCTAAGTTTGGGGGTGCTTGTTATTATTATACTCTTCACTCTCCCAAAACAAAAGAAG
Organism: Przewalskia tangutica; assembly: GCA_029844215.1. Taxonomy (NCBI): domain Eukaryota; kingdom Viridiplantae; phylum Streptophyta; class Magnoliopsida; order Solanales; family Solanaceae; genus Przewalskia; species Przewalskia tangutica. Next base: position 117,938,690 of record CM056718.1, read on the forward strand.
GAAAAGATAGAATCGAAGTGAAGGAAAGAACAAAAAGAAAAGGGAAATACTGAAAAGCTAAAGAGCTTATGGTACACAAAAATGAGCCTAAATGCCTATTTTTACCAACCCCTACCTAAGCCTACATTACAACCCTTAAAGTCCTGAAGATCTCTTTTATGCATATCCAGGATTAGTGGAGAATAGCAAGTAAGCATGCCATAAGATTTTTGAATTTATATGCATGATTTAGTACATTGACTTCCATTAAAGCATGATAAATATGAGTTTGCGAAATATCTAGCTCAATGTGTTTAGTGTGATGAAAAATTCCATGCTACATGTTCCTGCATATTATTCTGCTAACCTTCATGTTTTTCTAGATAACACTAAATGCAGCAAAAGTGATCAATGTCAGTGAGTCTTTTATTTTTCGTTTCTTGAGTCCTTTATTTCTTTTTTTCTATCTTTGCTCGAGGGTGAGCAAAGGTTAAGTTTGGGGGTATTTGATCGGTGTATTTTATATACACTTTTTGAGTCGTTTTTAGTTAATCTTTTGTCCCTTTTTGTATAAATAAGTGTCGTATTATGATAGATTTTCTTTCTTTTGAGTCAAAGTGGTTAAAATGGCCAAATGGCGAAAAATGAGCTAAAAGAGGGCAAAAGAGGAGGTTCCAGAGCTAAAAACAGAGAAAGTGGCGAACGAGGCAAAAATCCAGACCAGCGCGGCTACCTGCAATCGAGCAGTGCCGCGCGCCCAATATCGAGAGGCTGCGAAGTCCCAGCCACGCGACGCCATGTCAACAGCGCAGGCCGCGCGCCTAATCATCGAAGGCTACAGATTGCAGCCGCCCTCAAACAGCAGAGAGCAGGGCCGCGACGTCAAGTCACCCGAAGTGCCACAGAAGTTCCGGCGCCGCGGCGCCGATACCAGGGCCGCGGCGCCGACGCGAGAAAAATCAGGGTTTTGACGATTTTACGCCAGCCTGCAGGAAAAGTTAAGGCGGTTTCACCTATAAAAGGAGAACCCTAGGCAGATTTTAGGGTTCCCCTTGCACAACACAAGGTTTTCTTGCTTGGAGATTGGAGACCATAATTTAGTACTTTCTTTTCCTTTTCTTTTCTTTATTTCAGTTTTTGTATGATGAACTTTGAATTAGTTCTTGTCATTTCAATGGCTAGGAACTAATTCTCTTATAGGGCTTTCCATGTTGATTCAGTAGAAACTTATGTTATGAATTAATGTATGTTTATGGTTATTATTCTTCTTTGAGAGATTTATCCAATAATTGCTTTGAATGCTTGGTAATTAATTGACAACTAATTATCCTTATATGATTTCTAATCAAACTTCGAAAGGAGGAGGTTGTGAATATGCTGTAAGTTGGGTAGACATATTTGGGTTGGGGATGAAAATACCTCAATTATTTATGTAGCGTTAATGAGAGGCTTAACAACCCTAATTTTGCGCATGGTTCGTGACAGTTAACTAGGTTTTTGTTCTTAATCCTCCTATAGAGTTATCCTTATCACCGAAAGGTAGGTAAGGTGCAATACTGTGGTTGAGTGTTTATATATCCTTAACGGGAATATAAAACGATTTCGTAAACCTGCTAGCTCCGAGAGAAGAAGACCATAATTTGTTGCATTAATAAATAACATAAGCGGATAGTTGAGGAGACATGGAAGCCCTATTCCCATCACAACTGAAGTAAACCTATAGTTAATTAGCTTTTATAATTATTAGTTATAAACCACAAAATCAAATATCAATTGCCAAATAGATACCAAAAGATAGATAGTTGGTACTTGAACCCTAATCCTTGTGGACGATATTCAGTCTTATCAAGACTATATTACTTGAGTCGACAACGTGCACTTGCGTTAAAGTGTGTGAATCTTTTCGCGCATCAGGAGACAATGTCTCCTGCTGGAGAAGGAGAAGGAGACAATGTCTCCTGCAACACCATGTGGCAATCTGCGATTGACTGCCAGAAATTCATTTTCAACCGCTACTTTAATTGTTATTTTTTATCAATAATTTGACCGAATTAAAAAAAAATAACACCAATTTTTTTTTTCAAGATCTTTAAAAAAAGACCAAGTTTACTTCATTTGGACACCGAAATATTTGGCTGTTTTCTCAAAATTTCTATCTTCTTCCAAATTATTTGCTATTTTTTTTAATATGGAACCTAATCAAAATATTAATCTTCCTCCAAATTTTATATTTCCTAACCAACTACAAAATCTCAATATTCAACATCCACAAAATTCTCAAACTATGTCATCCAATTTTCAAATGTCATATATGATGCCAACTAATTTTGGTATGCAATATCCGTATAATTGAAAAGTTTGGAACAACCGAAAATTAATTTTCTATTTGTGATTTTAATATTATCAATATTTTAGTGTGTTTTTGATAAATTGTACGATTAATTTATCTTCATTAATAAAATCATGTATTGTTATGTTTTAATATTATAATAAATTTGATAAGTGTCAAAATTAAATGAATATAAGTAACTTATTATTTTATTATTATATGTGTAATAATATGAATTACAAGAATAATATCATATACAAAATAGAAAATGAGATAGAATGAATATATATGGTGGGGTATATGTATTGATGTGGAGGAAAGAAAAATGAATTATTTTATGAAATATCTCCTACTGTGGAGTGTATGTGATAAATTGAGATATTTGATGATGTGACAGATGAATAAACTGATGTGACATGAGATAAAAGTGATTTCAATTATCTACTGCCGGAGATGGTCTTAACCAGACAACTTTTGCTTTGCGATTAATCTTTAAATGTCCTATAGTCACTCGTACGAAATTAAATCAAAGGTACATCAGGGTCGAGAATACAAGTTGTATAAATCAGTTATAGAGATTACTTAATTAAAAGTTGAACAAAATAAAACTTGATAAGCAATAGTGACCCGATTTGAAAAATACTGAATAAGGTTTTCTCTCTTCACTGTAATTCATACTAATTCTTATTATTACCGAATTAGGCATGATCAAGAAATGTGGATACAGAGAACTTGGCTCAAAAACAATATTGTACAAGCCAGGTCCCAAAATATAAACACTCTTTCAGTCAAGTCATTTGTTTAGAACTTACAGTATAGCTGAGTGGCTAAGAGAGAAATTAATTTATCTTCACCTAATTGTATGGTCTTTTTCTTAAGAAATCAAAGAGAGAGAGAGAGAGAAGAATAATTGTCGATAGAGTAGAGTGTCAACTGTCCACTTTGAAAGTGAGGAGTCAAATGTGTAGTTCAATTTTTGAAGTGTAGGGAGTAGGGGACATGGCATGGAAACTGTCACGACCCGTTCCGGGGCCCGTGACTGGTGCCTTACCGGGGCACCCAAGTAGTCATACATCAGAGTAACCAGCGGAATATAAAACAAGGCGAAATGCTTTATAAAATAAGACACGCTTTATCGATGAAAAGCTTGCCTTTCGGCATAATATAAATAACTCAAGTTTTGCGATACATCCCAACTGTATAATAGTACTACAGCACTCTAAGGAAGTAAACAACTATGGCGGACAGGGGCCCGCCATACCTCGATCTGACAAAACTATCTACAATACAGGAGATCATACCCAAAAGTAGAGCCTCCTAGAAGATGGAGCTCCGACGCCAACGCAAAGATCCTAAGGATGTGGATCTAGCACTGCCGCCCTTACTGCGGCATGAACGCAGCCCCCAAGGAGGTCGCACAACAGTACCAAGTATGTGAAACTATAAAGTACTTAAAATGAAATCAAAGTATTTAAAACCTTTTCACAAATACAATCGGTTCAATTGCACATAGTGCATCACAAACAACAACAAGAATAGGAAAAGCATGCAGTGTCTATTCTAGGCCGCGAATGATCAAGCAAGGCGATCGCCCATAGTATCATTCTGCGCCTAGTCCTGACTTCCGCGACGCATGGGTCCCACACTGCACCGCGTGAGATACTTCTCGCATCGGGGCAGCAACCCCGCGTCCGCCTAGGCTCCCGCAACCCGCATAGCCTCAAAAAGACCGCATAGTCTCAGCGGACCGCATAGAGTCCCCGCGTCGGGCTAAACGCCCGAACGATCAATCCGGAGCATACCGCGCTCGCATAGTCTCACGCATCGTGACAGCCGCATGCACCGCGTCAAGCGGGCAAGCCGCGTATAACGATCGAGGGTAGGTGATACAATAACGAGACAATGGACTTACCGGTTAGCAACGTAAGCCAAAGCAAGAATGACCCCTTACACAAAGATTACAAGACACTAACACAGTAGCATCATAACATGTCTACTTATCAAACAATCTTACTACACTTAATGTAAATCAATACAAGGCTTTTATAAACAAAACAAGTAAATTCCTTTTATCTTCTTAAGTTGTTATACCTAACTTCCCATAAAGCCAGATAACTCTTACGCTTTTGTTTTAAAACCAAATATTTATCTTCTCATTAAAAATGATTCGATATTCTTTTGAAATGTTTTCGGTTCTTTGTTATTCAGCTTAAGCCAGAGGCATCGCGTAAGTATTATTCGAGCTTAAGCCGTGAGGCATTGCCGTAAGTATTATTCAGCTTAAGTCAAAGACATTGCCGTAGTTATTATTCGCTTAACACATGTACGCTCACCGTACTATATATTGTAAAATATCATGCTTTAGGAAGAATCACATACCTTCTCAGCGAAAACCACCTGCCAAGTTGAATATGTCGCGCGCAGAGAGTCAGCCTATAATAGTCACAGATATCTATCAAAGACTACTCTGAGGGTCATTCTAAACAGGGGGTTCATAATTCTACTGAAATTCGTGCAGCACAACCCTACCCGGTGAGCTATGTAAGTCTACTGTGAAAACAGTCCTATGTGAGTACAGTTCAATTATTCTTCTTTTAAACCCTTCTACTGTGATAACAGTTCAATTCTATTCTGTGATATTCTTCTAAGTATCTAATACTTATTCTAATACTACAACAATAAGTATTCTCTAATTCAAAAGAGGGTTAGGATTAGTTACCTCGGTAAGCCCAATAATATCCTAGATAAAGTCGCGCCTGAGCAAGGTTTAGCTCCTAAGTTGTACGCTCCGGTAGCTCCAAGAAACCTTAGAAGTTCTTCACAACTTCTACTAAGGACTAAGGGATTTGGGCTAGGGTATTTTGGGCATTATAACGATACTAGAAGACAACTTTTCTACCAAGGGAGGGGGGTAGATTTCGGCTAGGCTAGGGGGGGGTAGGCTCGCGGCCACACTACACCAGGGGACGGACGAGGTGTTGGACGACAAGCTTAAGGGAGATGAGAGGCTTTGTAGACTTGGAAGATAACTTTGTGGATGAATAACTCTTCATCTCTAAAGGGGTATTTATAGCTCAAGCCTTGGCCAACCAATGGCCAAGATGAAGACAAGTGCAAGGCAAGTGTAGGGTGAGGATTAACTAAACACAAATATCCTACCAACCCTTGATTGTGCACAAGGCACAAAAACGTGCCTTGGCTCTCCAATTTCGTCCATGGATCGATTCAAGTCCACCAATGGGAGGTGCGTGTTGCCCTCCGTTGGTCCAAAATGTTTCGCCTCTGGAAAAATCCGCAAAATTAGTAATGGCATAGCCGAATTTTCCCACGAAAGTCGTGGAAACGTTTCGTCGGAAAACGATTCTTTAAGCGAGTTGTGTACAAAAAAAAAAACGTCCAAGGCTAACTTTAAAGCCAAACTTTATGCGTATTCCTTACGCATACTCGGAAATACGGTATAACATTCTCCCCTCCTTAGAAACATTCGTCCCGAATGTTCCTTCTCAAGACAGTTATCGAAGAAGCTTAAACAGTTAGCAAATGCCACACACGGCCACAAAACAACACTTAGGCATAAATGATAATGGAAATTTACAAGTAGGAAAGTGAATTACCTGGAGGTGTGGGGAATAGGTGAGGATACTTCTGTCTCATGTCCTCCTCGGCTTCCCACGTCATCTCCTCTCTGAGCTCGTTCCGCCACAAGACTTTGACGGAAGCCACGTCCTTCGTCCGCAGACGCCTAACCTGACGATCGACTATCGCTATGGGAATCTCCTCATACGATAACCCCTCGGTCACACCGGACATCGTCAATCGGGTGTACCAGATGGATCCCCGATACATCTCTCAAAGATAGATCGTGAAACACCGGATGCACCGCCTCGGATCGGACGGCAGATCCAACTCGTAGGCAACCTTGCCTACCCTGCGGACAATCTGAAACGGCCCAATGTACCTTGGGCTGAGTTTCCCCTTCTTCCCGAATCTCATCACACCCTTCATGGGTGACACCTTTAGGAAAACCCAATCATCTACTGCGAACTCCAGATGCCGACGACGATGATCTGCATACGACTTCTGTCGACTCTGAGCTGTCAATAGTCGCTCTCGGATAAGCTTCACCTTATCCACTGCCTGCTGCACCAAATCTGGTCCCACTAGCTGCACCTCGCCCACATCGAACCAACCTATAGGCGATCTGCACTTCCTCCCATACAAGGCCTCATAAGGCGCCATCTGAATACTGGAGTGGTAGCTATTATTATACGCAAACTCAACTAGAGGCAAATGATCCTCCCAACTACCACTGAAGTCAATAACACAGGCTCGCAGCATATCCTCAAGAGTCTGGATAGTGCGCTCTGCCTGTCCGTCTGTCTGTGGATGAAATGCAGTACTCAGGCTCCCTGCGTCCCTAAACCCTGCGGAAGGACCTCCAGTTAGCCAGAACCGGGCTCACATGCGATATGATCGAGGTAGGGACTCCATGCGACCGACGATCTCTCGGATGTAAAGTCGGCATAATCCTCGGTAGAAAAAGTCGTCGACGGGAAGAAAGTGGGCTGATTTCACGACTGTCGACGATAACCCATATAGAATCATGTCTCCGAGTGCGAGGTAATCACGTGATGAAGTCCATGTTGATTACCTCCCACTTCCGTGTCGGGATCTCAATGCGTCAGAACAAACCACCGGGCCTCGTGCTCTACCTTCACCGCCGACAACACGCATCGAGCTACGAACTCGCAACGTCCTCTTCAAGCCATCCCACCAATACACGATCTGGGCGTCGTGGTACATCTTGGTCGACCGGATGGATGAGTAATGCTACCGTGTGCTTCCCCAAGAACTCCGCCAAGTCCTCAAACATCCGAACACATACCGCCTCAAACCTTAGCACCCCATCAAAGCTACCTCAAGGACCCTTGCCTCACGAAGAGCCGATCACGATATCGAATCAAAGCGGGATCCTCGAATTGCCTCTTCACCTCCTCAACAATGGAAGACTCGGCAACCTCACGAACTCTAACCCCATCGCTATCGGAATCAATCAAAGCGGACACCAAGGCTCGCTAATCGATGCAAATCACGAACCATGTCCTCCTCTCTAGCCGCACATCCGATGGGCTCCCATCGACCTACGACTAAGAGCATACGCCACAACATTGGCCTTCCCGGTGGTACAGATATCAACATCGTAATCCTTAAGCAACTCTAACCACCGTCTCGCCGCAAGTTCAGCTCCTCCGTGAAGATATCTTGGAGGCTCTTGTGGTGCGTATAAATATCCACGTGAACCCCATACAAATAGTGCCTCGGATCTTGGCGTGAATCACGGTACGCGACTCCAAATCATGGGTGGGTAGTTCCTCTGTGTTTCTTCACCGGGATGCGTATGCTATAACCCCGCCATGCTGCGTCAACACACATCCCAACCCGATGCTCGACGTCACAATACACGACATAACCATCCGACCTCCGGAAGAGTAAGAACGGGCGGTCGTCTCTCTTTCAAAGAATCGAAACCACGCCACAAGCATCACCATCAAACTTGGCCGCTTCTCGAGTCACCTAGTCAATGGTGCGAAGATAGAAGCAAACTTCTCCACGAACCGATAATATCCTGCAAGGCCCGAAATGCGAACCTCTGCCGGAGTAGTAGGTCTAGGCCAAGTCTGATCGCCTCGATCTTGGCGTATCCACTCGAATGCCATCACCCGGCAATATGCCCAAGAAACGCCATGAAGTCAACCAAAACTCACATTTGGAAAACTTGGCGTATAATCGCCGATCTGGAGAACGCACAAGACAGCCTCAAATGCTCCGCGTGCTCGCGCTCTGGCGAGAATAAACCAAGATATCATCAATGAACACTATCACAAACGTGTCCAAAAATGGTTTGAACACTCGGTTCATCAAATCCATGAATACCACGAGCATTGGTCAACCCAAAAGACATGACCACGAACTCATAATGCCCGTCTCGTCCCGAATGCGATCTAGGGACATCCACCTCTCGACTTCGACTTTTGATGATAGCCCGATCGCAGATCAATCTTGAGAAACATCTCGCACCGCAATCGGTCGAACAAATCATCAATCACAGGAAGGGTATCTGTTCTTAATGGTCACCTTGTTCACCGCTCAGATCAACACACGCGCGGCCCCGCCCTTCTTCTTCACGAACAATACCGCGCTCCCGGGAGAAACACTAGGCCTGATGAAGCCGCTTCTCCAAAGAAATCTCTAAGCTGATCCTTCAACTCTCTCAACTCGTCAGGTGCCATTCTGTATGGCGGAATGGAAATAGGCCGAGTGTCTGGCAATATGTCAATACAAAACTCAATCTCCCTCTCAGGAGGGATACCCGAGGTCATCCGAAACACGCCTGGGAACTCACGACCATCGAATCGATCAAAATCTGGTACCGCAGCTTCAGTATCAAACACCCGAACGAGATGGTAGATATACCCTTCGCACCATCTTCCTAGCCTTGAGGTAGGAAATAAACCTACCACCTGGCGATACTGCGTGCTCCCACTCAACAACCGGCTCTCAGAAACCGGAACCGTACTTTCTCTCTCTGCGGCTACATTGGCGTAGCAGAAGCTAGCCAATCCATCCCCATAATCACGTCGAAGTCAATCATCTCCAACTCTATCAAGTCGGCTAAGGTCCGACGATCAGAATGGTCACAGACAAGCTCTATATACCCGCCGAGCTACCACCGAATCACCCATCGCGTAGCTACCTCGAAAGTGGTCATGGACTCGAGCTCTATCCCTATCCTACTAGCAACAAGGGAGATATATAGACAGAGTAGAACCCGGATCTATCAAAGCATACACATCAAACTGCCAGGCGATAAGGTCCCTGTGACGACATCAGGTGAGGCCTCCTGATCCTGTCGGCTGGACAAAGCATATATGCGGTTCTGAGGACCGCTAGACCTGGGACCTGCGCCACGACCTCTGCCGCGACCCGCTGATCCATGTGTACCTTGCCTCGGGCGAGTAATCGTCGGGGATGAAGAAGCGGCAGCACTGCACTGAGCCTACCACCACCGCCCCGGTCGGACAAACTCTCGCAAAGTGACCCTGCTGGCCACAAGTATAGCAAGCTCCCGGAGTACAGCTCCCAGAATGGTATCTGCCACAACGGGCACACTGAGCAGACCTCGAACGGTTAGCACTTCGCTACGGAAATCAAGTCTGGGGCCCCGACACGCCGATCGCTCTGTGTCTTGAAAATGAGGTAGAGCGCTCTGCCGGCCGTGGTGCAAATCGACTTGGCGATGCCGCCCCACGAGGACCACCAAAAGAACCGGCCGTCTTGGCGCCTTCTTCTGCCGATATCGCTCTACCCGGTGGTCTCTACGCCTCACAACCCAGTCGTGAGCTGCATACGGGTTATGTCCATGCACGGTGAAGGACACACGCACAAGACTCGGCCATGTAATCATCTAGCCCGATGACATAGCGATGCACTGTCCTCCATCTCGCTACTCGCAGTGGGACATATCGAGCCAAAGAATCAAACTCGACATTGTACTCCTCATCATGCGTCCTCTCTCGCCTCGGAACAAGAATCTATCACTCGTGCCCTCCTCATCTGCGGAGGCAAGAAGTGTGTGAGAAAAGCCTCTAAAACTCATCCCATAATCTTTGGAGTGCATGCTCTCCCGGAAAGCTCCTATGAATCAAACCAATCGATCATGCGGTATCACGCGGCCGATGCGAACCGAATATCACGACCTCGATCCTCGAAGCCACGATCACCGCGTAATCCTCTGCGGTGACGGATGAACTCCTGCGGATCATCCTCGGCCTCGACCCATAAAACTCGCGGGCTCTGACTCAAGAAATCTCGTAGCCTCAAACTATTCGCCTCGGGTGCACTACGGTGCGGCCCGAGCTGGAGCTGAATCGCGTCCAGCCTCTCCTCGACGGCCACAACTTTAGCCAATAGTGGGCCGTCTCTCTTGTACCTAACTCTCCGCCCCAGCCGTGGGACGGGAGGTGTGGTGCTGTGGTCTCTCGGGGGCGGCGTCATAGAACTCGCCGTCCTCGGTATAGGCCGGGCCACGAGCCCTCGTAACTCTGGGTGTCTGCTAGCGGCTCCTCGCTTTGCCTTGCCACGGGCGGGTTGCCTTACGTGGAGGCATAAGCTATTCACGGGAAAGGAATACGTTAGAGGTCCAACCTATAACACGCCTCTAAAGCACGATCTCGGAATGAGAAGAATGGAAACCAATCCTAAATATCCTATAGCCTCACGATTATTGGTGTGGTGCACAACACACCGATAATCAAGACTTACTAGATACGATGCGTAGACACTTTCCGAGGATTAATCGCTCGATACCACTTTTGTCACGACCCGTTCCGGGGCCCGTGACTGGTGCCTTACCGGGGCACCCAAGTAGTCATACATCAGAGTAACCAGCGGAATATAAAACAAGACAGGAAACAGTTTATAAAATAAGACACAGTTTATCTGATGAAAAGCTTAAGGGAGAGGAGAGGATTTTTAGACTTGGAAGATAACTTTGTGGATGAATAACTCTTCATCTCTAAGGGGGTATTTATAGCTCAAGCCTTGGCCAACCAATGGCCAAGATGAAGACAAGTGCAAGGCAAGTGTAGGGTGAGGATTAACTAAACACAAATATCCTACCAACTCGATTGTGCACAAGGCACAAAACGCGCTTGGCTCTCCAATTTCGTCCATGGACGATTCAAGTCCACCAATGGGAGGGTGCCAAGTGTTGCCCTCCCGTTGGTCCAAAATGTTTCGTCTCTCGGAAAAATCCGCAAAAATTAGTAATGGCATAGCCGGAATTTTCCCCACGAAAGCTGTGGAAACGTTTCGTCGGAAAACGATTCTTTAAGCGAGTTGTGTACAAAAAAAAACGTCCAAGGCTAACTTTAAAGCCAAACTTTTTGTACGTATTCCCTTACGTACATACTCTGGAAATACGGGGTATAACAGAAACTTCATCTCTGATCAATGAACATGAATAATGGCATTCAATATTGTCTTGGATCAACAACCCACCCACAGAGAGCCTTGGACCACTTTCGATCCATCTTTATTTTTTATATATACAGCTTCCTGACTTACGCCAGACTATTTCTAGAGATAGTAATATTAGTCTCTCAATACTACTATCAGTAAATCGCGGGATACATCTGAATGATCAAAATTTAAAAACAAAACAACTGATATTATCTATAAGGTTTTATCCCAAAAGAGAGCAAATTACTCCATCAGGATTCGAACCCGTGTTATAGACCTCCAACTGGATTTTAAGTTCACCTCCTTTGTTATCCAATTATGTTTCAAGGACTAATCCATCTTTATTCTTTGATGAGGGGAAAGTCCCGGCGCGAAACCCCACCGCACTGATGCCTCTTGCCGGTGGGATGTAAATCGAGGATATCGCGCGAGTGACCGCATGAGAGGACCAACGGGACACGAACCCAGCAACAACCCTTGCAATATTTCAGCAAAATATTGTTACCACACGGGTTCGAACCCGCGACGTCGGGATGGTTGTACTCCAATCACCTTGCCACTTACCAACTCGCCTGTGCCCCTGGAGGCTATCCATCTTTATTCTTGATCTAGGCATCTCTCACTTTCTTGTTTTGGATTTTTACCCTTTTCTTTTCCCTTTTTTTTTGTTTTCTAATTCCAAATCAATTTCCAAGCATAAATTTGATAACATTTTTTTGTCTCGTTCAACTTCATATTGATTTTTGCACTGTTGGATGAAAGCAACATCCTTACACCATCTCCTAGATAATTGAAATTACATTTATCTCCTGTCATATTAGATTATTCATCTGTCACATCATCAAATATCTTCATTTATTACATACACTCCACAACAGAAGATATTTCATAAAATAATTCATTTTCTCTTTCATCCACATCAATACATATACCCCACCATATATATTCATTCTATTTCATTTTCTATTTTGTATATGATATTATTTTTGTAATTTACACATATAATAATAAACTTATAAATTACTTATATTCATTTAATTTTGACACTTATCAAATTTATTATAATATATTAAAACACAACAATACATGATTTTATTAATGAAGATAAATTAACCGTACAAGTTATCAAAAACACACTAAAACATTGATAATATTAAAATTACAAATTGTAAATTAATTTTCGGTTGTTCCAAACTTTTGTCAAATTTCAAACTTTTCGGTTATACGGATATTGCATACCAAAATAAGTTGGCATCATATATGACTTTTGAAAATTGAATGACATATTTTGAGAATTTTGTTGACGTTGAATATTGGGATTTTGTAGTTGGTTAAGATATATAAAATTTGGAGGAAGATTAAAATTTTGATTAGGATCCATATTAAAAGAAATAGCAAATAATTTGGATGAAGATAGAAATTTGGAGAAAATAGCCAAAATATTTTGGTGTCCAAATGAAGTAAACTTAATATCTTTTTATAGATCTTGAAAAATAAAAAAAAAATTGATATTTTTTTAATTTTTAATTTTTAATTCGATCAAATTATTGGTGAAAAATAACAATTAAAATAGCGATGAAAAATGAATTTTTGACAGTCAATCGCAGACTCCCACATGACATTGCAGGAGACATTGTCTCTTTCTCCTTCTCTAGCACATTTTCTCCACGTGACAAGATTATCTCCTATATATTCAATAATTTCCAATTATTTCCACTTCAACATGTCATTCAAATTGTCTTCTGCTGTATGTAATTATCGGGGACAATGTCCCTTGTTGGAGATGGTCTTACACTTATCTCTAGTTGAACTCTTTATTTTATTCTTAAAGAAGAAAAAAAAAGATTTTCCTGCCTTTATGTTTTTTCTTCGAATGGCCTATATCATTTTCTTGTTAATTGGTTCACTTTACCCTAAACAATAAAGAGAAGCAAAAAGCCTCCCACCTGGTGAGCTGCTGAATTATCATGATTTATCTCTTCACCAATCTCTATTGGATCGAGGATGGAGGCTCTGTGGGCGAAAGATTTCGCCTTTTACCCTCGAGAAAGAGAAGCAAAAAGGATCGATTTGGTCATACGCGAAAATATTGCCCTAAAAGAAGAACGCAACAGTTGAAATTACCACAGATGAGGATTGGACTTCTTAATTGTTTGGATGTATGAAGAATTTCAAAAAATAATAATAATCTATTTTATGTTTAATTAGAGCAGAAAATATATTTTTTAAAAAGCATTGTCGACTAAAAGATAGAAAATGATTTCCTCTGTTTATGGATGAAAGTCATTTTCACAACCATTTCAAATTTTAAACTGCTTCAATCAACATTTGAACTTTAGAATTATACATCATTATCAATTCAATACTTTTTATAGAAATGCTATTTAATATATTTGAAAGAATTAATCTGTTGATTATTCTTATTGATGAAAGACATATATATACAAGTTACAATAGAAAAATCATTTTTCTATTCTACATTTAAAATTCTATTCTATTTGGAGATTAACTATACAATTATGGTAATATTACAATACTAATTAAGGTATATTACTAATATACAAAACTACCATAATTCATATATACACGGTTGGCATGAATTGGGCCTCACGGACTGGACTGGCCCATATATTTAACACACACCAACAGTCGTAGCGGGCGGTCTTCGTAGGTTGAGACTGTCTCTAAAATCTTCAAAAATGACCGAGGGAAGAACCTTTGTAAATGTGTCTGCAATTTGATATCTGGAAGGGATATGACAGATGCATACTTGTCCTCTAGCTACCTTTTCTCGAACAAAGTGAATATACATCTCTATGTGTTTAGTACTGCGTCGAATCGATTACGTAAAGGTAGATGACACTTATATTATCACAATACAATAATGTAGCCTTCTGAATAGGACAGTGGAGCTCTAAAAGTAGATTACGTAACCGACATGACTCAGAAACCACATTGGTTGCCCCTTGATACTCGGCCTCTGCACTTGAGCGTGATAGCGTAGATTGACGCTTGACAGACCATGAGACCAAGTTATTATCTAAAAACATGCAATAGCCAGACGTATACCGTCTGGTGTCAGGACAACCACCCCAATCAACATCTGTATAGGAGACAAGTGTAGACGTCGGCGAAGGATACAAATGCAAGCCATAATCAAGTATTCTCTGAATGTACCTAAGAATGCGTTTGAGCGCATTCATATGTTCAATCCTGGGATTATGCATAAACACACACATGATTTACGACATATGTAATATCAGGTCGCGTGAATGTAAGATACTGAAGGGCGCCTGCAAGACTACGATAGCGGGTCAGATCCTCATAGGGAGAGCTAGCTGCAACACCCAATTTGGGTTTAGTATCGACTGAAGTGGAAGTGGACTTACATGATGAGATCTTAGCCCTCTCAATGATCTCAGCTAGATACTTTATATGTGATAAGAACAACCCACATGCATGACGAGTGACAGCAATTCCCAAAAAAATAACTCAAGGCCCCAGTCTTTCATAGCAAACTCAGAACTGAGCATTATCATGATAGACTTTCGCGAAGCATCAGAAGAGGTTGTCAAGATAATTCATCCACATATAATAGTATATAAGCCATGGAAGAACCCCGACGATATATGAATAATCAATTATCAGACCTGCTGTAAGAGAACCCCATAGTCGAAACATAGTCAGCAAACCTTTTATACCAAGCTCGTGGAGATTGCTTAAGCTCATACAAGGACTTCTTCAACAAACAGACATGGTGAGGATATTTGGTATCTCTAAACCCCAAAGGCTGATGAATATAGACTGTCTCAGTGAGATCACTATGTAGGAATGCATTCTTCACGTCTAGCTGATGAATGAGCCATGATTTCGATAGAGTCATGCTGAGCACAGTACGAATGGTATCCGGCTTGACCACCAGGCTAAATATCTCACCACAATCCACACCAACCTGTTTAGTCTTACCATCACCTACAAGACGAGTTTTATGCCTTGCAAATGAACCGTCAGAATTCTCCTTATGAGCAAAAATCCACATATACCGAATAATATTAACACCAGATGGACGGGGTACCAACTCCCACATTTTATTATCAATAAAAGCATTATATTCATCGGTCATGACAATTTTTCAATTAGGGTCATTTAAGGCAGACACAAGATTACGGGGTAAGGGTGATTTAAGAACATTAAAATTTAAATTTAAATGTATTTTTGGTTTAAAAATATCCCATTGACTGCGAGGGACTGGACTATGACTCAGGGTTGGATTTGGTAAATTTTAGGAATTTTCGGGAGACGATACGGACTGGCCAGCGGGCAGTGGGCCTACTGGCCCATTTCCAGAATCTGACGTCGGAGGCGGCGCCGCGATCCAGGGCCGCGACGCTGATGACGGGTTGAGACCAGTATCCGAAAAATGATGGATAAGATAGGGTGATATATCATCATCCAAAAAATTATACGAACTAGGCACGGAATTTTCTTCTTTAGAAAACGGAAATTGGGACTCATCAAAGATAATATGATGACAAATAATGATTCGTTTAGAGGATAAATCAAAACATTTATAACCACAGTGATTTGACGAAAAACCCAAAAACACACAAGGGTAGAACATGTCTGAAGTTTTTAAATTGTGGTGGATGGGAAGAGGGGATAACACAAACACCCAAAGATCCTAAGATGGGAATACGAAGGAGTCTTATTATATAAAATTTGAATAGGGGACGAATATGTCAAACCTTTAGAAGGAAGAATATTAAGTAGATATGTGGTCATTTGTAGAGCATGATGCCAAAACAACGAAGGAACGAAAGAATGAACCAATAAGGTGCGGATAATGTTATTAATAGTACGAATTTTACGTTCAGCTTTCCCTTTTGTGAAGACGTATGAGGACAAGAAAAATGAAATTTATCTCATTTTGAGCACAAAACTCCCGAAACTCCCCATTGGCATACTCTTTGCCATTATCATATTGAATATTATTTATTTTCCGTTCAAATTGAGTTCTAATGAAAGCTCTAAATTTTACGAAGATGGAAAAAACTTGAGATTTTTTCGCTATTGGAAACATCCATAAAATTTAGAATAATTATCCAAAAATAAAACATAATAACGATGACCCATAGAACTGAGATCGGGAGATGTTCATAAATCGCTATGAATAATATCAAATAGCATTGAAGTGTGAGAATTCGAGGCTACAAATGGCAATTTAATCATTTTTCCCAAAGAACAAGATTCACAATTTGGAGTACTACATGTACCCTTATATAAAATAGACTTATTTCTATCTAAAGTAGATAAAATAGAAGACCCCTAACGACGTAGGCGAGCATGCCACAGGAAGGAGCAAGCGCTGCAAAAGTGGATGACATGGTATGACGCGAGAAATTGAGATTTGGTGTGATTGGATAAAGATCTCTCCTACTGTCACACATCATGAGAGGACTCCCTGTCTTGAAATCCTTCACAGAAAACTCAAACGGATCAAAATCAATAGAAACCCAATTATCAGTGGTGAATTTATGGACAAACACCAAAATTTTAATTAGTTTTGGGTCATGAAGGGTATTTTTCAATATAAGTGGTGGATGAGGAGGGGACAAAATTTTATGACCATAACCCTTAATTGAAAATGATTCCATTACCAACAATTATACCACGATTACTGCTCAAATTGAAATAAGACGAGAGAGTACATTGGTCGGATGTCATGTGGGTAGTAGCGCATGTGTCCATGTACCAACTTGGGTCTGGTTGAGTTATTCCAAGCGTGTACATCACGGATTCAATGTCGATTTGTGTGGGTCCCGCTGCGTGATGGGCTTGAGGGGGCCGAGGCCTGAGTATTCCGGATCACGCTCGCCCATAAAGCGTCTCAAAACCCGAGCTGAACCGAAACTTGGGCCGCGACTGGAATGGGCGAGATCGTTGCACCGCGGCACAGATCTTGGCGAACGGGCCCCATGACTCGACCGGGCCGAACCGCCGCTTCCACCACCACTATTCCGGTTGCCGCTGTCACGACCCGACCTCGGGCCCGCGACTGGTGTCTTACCCCGGGCACCCTAGTGATACAACATCAGAGAAAATCAGCGGAAATACAAACTCATAGAAGATGAACAGTGAAATAAGAAAACAGGCTAACTAAAACGGTTACCTTTCTGTAAATAAATAAAAACTTGCACAGTTATATCCTTTACAAACCCTGCCCACAACAGTACTACAGACCTCTAAGAATTTTATAACAACAACGACGGGACAGGGCCCCGCCATGCCCCTGAATGTACAAAAGTCTACGACTTCAGGGAACCGTACCAAAAGACAAAGCCTCCGGAGAAATGGAGCTTTCCGAGAACTGAACAGCGATCCAAAGAGTGCGGATCAGCAAGCTATGTACCTCGACTCGCGGATGACGCAGCCCGGGCGAGGTCGAGACAACAGTACAGTATGTGAAACTGAAAATACTGTAAATGAAATCATAATAGTCTATAAAAAAAGCAGGAGACATGTATGATAACCAAAATACAGTACACAACATATAAGCAGTCATGTCAAGTCGTGACTCGTGCGTAAAATCATCACTCAAATACAACCCGAATTTAACTCGCATAATGGCGCGTGCCCCGTCTCACCTCGGTATAAGCATGGCCCTGGAACCGTCCTAGTGGGCCCATACCCGTGGACCATCCAACGTGTCGGTATGCCCAAAGGAGATAACAAGATGACACCCATAGTGGAAGCATACCCGTGGGCCACCCAACGTGTCAGTATGTCCAAACAAATAACAAGATAATACTCACTGTGGAAGCATACCCGTGGGCCACCCAACGTGTCAGTATGTCCAAACAATAACAAGATAATACTCACTGTGGAAGCATACCCGTGGGCCACCCAACGTGTCAGTATGTCCAAACAATAACAAGATAATACTCACTGTGGAAGCATACCCGTGGGCCACCCAACGTGTCAGTATGTCCATCAATCAAACGGATAGTCGGCCCTCCATCGAGAGACTCGGTAGCACAAAATCAAACACTTGCACAACAAAGGCTATCTCAACAAGCATAGGCAAGTTACACACAACTCAAGGTACTTCCATTTTATGTCAAAGTTTGGGTTTTTAACCCCCAAAGTACTACATACTTTAATTCTTTCAAAAAGAAGATCTCCTCATTTTCTTACGTAAAAAAAAACAACTCGATACTAATATCCGTAGCACCAAACACGTTCATGTTTAAATCAAGTACTTTAAACACTTTTAACACAACGTCAAGTATACCATTAAAACCCAAGTAACTAACCCCTTTAAGATCAAGGTACTCCTACCTTTTAAAACCAAACCACTTATATTTTTCCATCAAGGAGAGTTCAATATTTGAAAACAAGTTACTTATACTATTAAACTCAAGTTACTTCTCTTTTCCCAAAATCAAGTTACATGACCTTCAAAAAGCCTTTAAGTCTCCTTACTTTAGAATGTCAAGAAACCAAATAAAACTTTATTCTTTTAAAGACCAAGTACTCATTACTCACGAATGAGGTTTCACACTTTTCAACACCATTTAGGTCAATTATAAGTCAAGTCTCTTATCTTTTGAAATCAACAAACCATTCTTTTACCTACATAAAGTCGTTATAACTAACTTCCCATAAAGTCATTATAACACTTTATGTTTTAAACCAACCAATTACTAACGAATAAGATTTTACTACTTATCCACATAATCAACCCCTTTACACTTCATAACAAGTCAAGGCACAAAAAGGGAAATCAAACTCCTTCAACACACGTGCGTCTACCGCACTATATTTTCACAAATAACCATGCTCAAGAGGATAGGAAGAATCACATACCTCGCGACGATTATCGACAAGTAGCAAACTGTTCCAAAGTACTTTACTCTAGCTAGCCTTTTCCACCCTTCAAGTAGAATATGCTACTCGTAGTACTTCACCCTATAATGACCATAATACGTCTATTAGATCCTAGCTTTAACGTATAATACTCTAATTGCAAAGTCCATTATTCTACGGAAATTTGGACAACACTTCCTTTGTTTCTACATACTTTGCCACCTTTTTCAAGGTCGAATTCAGTAACCAAACACGCCACATTTACGGCTCCACAATGTAGTTATCAATAGGGGATTACACGCCTACAAGACGTGTAAAATTCCGCCCCACAATTGACATCAAAACTAGTCCACAAAAATATAAGTGTACATTCGGCAATTAGAGGTACAACAACACCAATTCTCATCCAATTCTCGGCTACAACAACACTACTTCTCTTTCAATCTCTATTTCAATACAAGTTGTTTAGTATGACATGTAATCAAGCCGAAATCGATTAAAGCTACTACAATCCTCTAGTAGATAACATGCGACGACTTTAGATAATGACCAAATTGTAATTCAAATTCAAATGACTCAATCATGCCATTTTCGGATTTCTAGACTTCCAAAATCCATAGTACTTACCAATCTCTAATACATGATTCACGTGGTCTATATCAACTATAACAAGTATTATAACTCATTTCCAAGAGAAGATGGAATCTTTTACCTTTTGGATTAGCCCACTAAAGCCCTCTTTCTTCAACTCTTTTCCCGTCAAACTCGTCCACGCGCGCTTCCTACAAGTTACCAACACTTTGCCTTTTTGCCGCCGCTCCAACAATTTTTCCTTAGGCTAGGTTTTCTTCAAAAAGTCTAGAGAGAAAAGAGAGAGGAGTTCTTAGGAGGGTTAGATGAAATGACCAAGTCTTCCAAGACTTGGCCCTAAAATAGGACCCTTTCCTTGGTCAAAAAGATGGGAGGGACACTTGTCACCCTCCCATAGGCTTTTCTCTAAAATATCCCCTGTTTTTCTCCCTTTACCGCGGAAAATCCGCTTGGCGCTGCTGCCAGCGCTTCCACCTCTGAAAATTTCCTGCATTCCGGCGCCACAGATTCAGGCCAGCGCGCCTGTAACCTCCGCGAACCCCAAGACAACCGTGCGCGCCCCGCCTCCGGTGCATGGCGCGTGGCCTGACCAAAAATACTTCTTTGCCTGACTGCGCACCGAACTTGAAACTTCCATAACTTTTGACTCTGATGTCCTACCGACGAACGGTTTGTTGCGTTGGGAACTAGATTTAACGGACTACACACTATGCTTTTGAAACACCTAAAAACTCCTGATGTAACGGGGCATAAACCGCCTCGAAGTTGACTAAAACTCGTCCGAAACAGTCCACCACCCTATCTTTCTCAATTTTGATCTTAGTTCCTTTCGTACGGTCTCATAAGCTGGACCTGAAATGCGGGTGTAACAGCCGCGATTCTTGCTATTATTTTTCTGATTTTGACCTATTTTACCACCGTCGTTGTTGTTATTTTGGCTTGAGTTGGTGGAGCTGGAAGACGGAAAATTGGACTCAGTCATCATGACGACGGGACTAGCCCCTATAGCAGCCTTTTTAGCCAACCCCGCTTCTTTCAATGTGAGCATGAAGTGGGCTTGATAGAATTCCGGAAGGGGGTTACTTTGACGCAGGATCGAAAAAACACCGTTATAGGCCTTGTTGACACTCAATTTTGACCAGGATTTTCCCAAATTTTGCAATAGGGCGCCCAATCTTTGTTTTTATTTTCAGTTTTATTTCAATTTAAACCCAATTGTATTTTAATTTTCAACCCCAAAAATACTCCCGAAATTAAGCTCATCTTCTCCAAGCCCAATTATATTTTTATTGACCCATTTCATGAGCCCAACTGCTCATTTTTAGATTTTAAAGCCCTAGCCCACAACCCCAAAACCTAAATCTAAACCTAATATTACTCTATAAATAAACATACTCCTCTCTTTATTTAAAAAAATAAGGGTCGCAGCATACACACATACTTGGCATTATTTTGTTATCTTCTCCACAATATCACCATAGACACACAACAACCACACCATCAGCCCTAGTCGCAACTTTCACTTCATCTTATTCCTTATCTCACAACACAACACACCAACACACACACACATAGGCCACTGCCTATCGTCGCCACTCCCCTCAGCCGCCGCGAACCTCGCCACGGTAACACCCAGTCGACCTCACCCCACACACCCGTCGAACCTCACCACTGCGGTGGCGTCGCTCCGGCGACCTTGCCGTGGAAGTGACGCCACCGCATCTTTCATTTAGGTGAATCTGGCCGAAGTTTTGAACTCCGACGGTATTTGTCATTTTATCTCTCTCGTGACTTTATGATTGTGCTACTGATTTTCTTTGTTATTTGACATTGTCACCTTGTTCGTTTTCTGGCGTATTGGTGGATTTTTGGACTGTTCCCAATGCTTTACTGATTTTATTGTTTTCACTGGAAAATAGAATCCGGCGAAGCTCTATCGATGCTTCTGGCTGCTTTAAGTTACTGTTTTGTTTTGCTATTTTTTAGCTATTGTGTTAAACTACTACGCCCATTGTGTTGGTTTTGCTCTTTCCGATGAACTACTGTTGTGTTGGTTTTGCAACTGCCTCTATCGTTTTTGTTGTCTCGGAACTGTTTGGACGATTTTGCCCATCTTATTTCTATTAAACTGATTGGAACAGATACTACACTTGGTATTTTACTGATTGGAACAGATACTACACTTGATGTTTTACTGATTTTTGAACATGATACTACACTTGGTATTTCACTGATTTTTAACATGATACTACACTGGCCTACGAAGGATTTATCCGTAAATCTGGAGGCCTCCATGGTAAGCGAGACGGAATATGTGGGCAAGGATGAAAGTGAAAAGAACATTATTAAGATGATAATGTGTAGTGTCGTTTACCGGCGGGGCGAGTCGACCGCAGCCGAAGCGATACTGGCTTCTCATGTCTCAGTACCCATGACATAATACTAGCTGAGCCCACACTATATAAAAAATAAAATATCTTTTACACACACACACATATATATATATATATATATATATATATATATATATATATATATATATATATATATATATTATGTCTATTTGATAATTTATTTATTATTTACTAACTCTTTTACTAAGTGTCTTTTGCAGGTACCTGGAGGTGCACCCCCAAAGTTAAAGCTTGTGCAGGAAAGTAAAACAAAAGCGAAATAACGCTCAGTTCTCTTTACTCTCTCCTTGTATGATTATTTGCTTCGTTACAATCTTGTTAAATATATATTTTATTTAGTATCTGCATACATAGTTTAAATTTCTTTTGGTTAGTTTAATAATTGAAGAACACCTTTAGAATTGTAGAATACATGTTAGCACAATAATACCAACCTATGTTTGATCGGAAAACTGCAAGTTAGCGGATCCTATAGATGTCTGAACTCTTCCCTTTAGGATAATAGAGAATCCTTACCTAGAATCTCACATAGTTTTGCAGACCTTTAAACGGAGATCATTTATAGCATTTTATGCTACTTAAAAGTGTCCTAATTCACTTAAAATAATTAGGTGGCGACTCTTTAAAATAAATTCAAGAATCACTCATACGTCGTACACCGTTTCGACTCCGGTTAAAATGAGGTGTGACAGCATGGCGACTCTGCTAGGGATATTTAGGTTCTTAACCATAACAAACATAGGTTAATTATTGTGCTTTATTTTGCTCAATTGCTTCTTTTGTGTTTTACACTTATTTTCTTTTATTTTTACTTTTTTCCTAAACTGTTCTTCTTTACATATGAATATTTTCATGTTGTCTTAATTGTTATATGTTAATGCTTTTCCTAAACTATCATTCCGCTCATATTTCCTCTCTTACGAAAAATTCACACTATCACACACTACACGCGAGGTGCGCTTTGTGCATCAGCAAACTTCTTTCATAAAATCCAAATTTAAGAGAGTTGGCAATATACGTGGAGTGTCCGGTCCAACCGGTGGCCGCGTAGCGTTCTCACTCGAGTTGTCCTCTTGGGAACCTTGCGTCTAGTAAGCCAAATCTTAGAAAACTTAAGGTAGAGCTAAACCACTCTTTTGCATTAAGTTATGCATGTATAAACCTTAGGTGGGTCGATCCTTGGTATCGTCTCTACAATTAGGAAAACACAAAACTTGTCGACGACTTTAACAACCCAATGACCAATTAGCATACTATGTGTAGCGTGATAATTATAAGACAGGTCCAAGCTTAATCATGACATGCCAAAATTGGAAAAAGTGCACCGTCATATGGTCGTCATTTCTTAATGTAATTGAAGATTACATGTTATAGTACTTAAGAAATGAGCATGTGATATATGGAATGAAGTTTGGAAAGATTTGGATCATGTCGACATGTTAAAAACCGAAAATGGACAAGTTAGCCATTAATGTTGTAATCAATTTGGACGGTAGTCACAATCGTCGCATGTTAAGGAAGAAATGATTTATAGTTGTTGTAATTGTTATTATGTATATAACATGTTGGAATAACAACTTGGATTGAAAAAGGAATTGAAAGGAAATTGATAATTGTTGTGACATTGTAGCCGAATATGGCTTGGAATTATTGGACTGTTTTGTATTATTGTGGGGCAGAATTTTACGCGTCCTGTTAAGGCGTGTAATCCCCTTTGGTTAGCTGAATTGTTGGGCCTTAAATGTGGCATGTTTTATTGTTAAATTCGGGCCTTGAAAAAGGTGGAAAAGTATGTAGAAACAAATGAAGTGCTGCCCGATTTTCCGTAGAATTTGGTGACTTTACACTTAGAATATTTTACGTTTGAAGCTAGAGGTTAATAGATGTATTATGGCCATTATAGGTTGAAGTACTACGAGTAGCGTATTCTACTTGAAGGGTGGAAACGCTAGCAAGGTTATAGTACTTTGGAGCATTTTGCTACTTGTCGATAATAGTCGCGAGGTATGTGAACCACTTCCTCCTTTTGGCATGATTCTATGTATGAGATATACATGTGGTGTTATTTCATGATTCCTTCTACTCTTAGAAGTTAAGAGGTATGTATGTTGAGTTACTCTATGTGAAATTTATGTCTAAGTTATCATAAGTTCTTACCAAGTCTTATGGGGGATGTTGGTAAGAGTCGTTAGGAAGTATTTGGAGTCGAGTTGACTTTGCTAATTTACTGCACGAATGAGAATAAGTATCGAACAAGCCAATGCAGCGTTAATAAAAAAAAATGTATCGACAATAAATTATATTAAAATGAGTAGAATTCTCCATCTGCATAGAAACTAAGATAAGACAAAATTGTATTACATTTTCTAGATCATGACTGCTTTAATAAGATCGTTATAAACAGGTATAACCTATTCACAACGCACCAAAAGTATATGTTGCATAATTTAAAGAGTTTACGTTATGAAGTTTTAAGACTATGAACCTTAAATTCTTAAAAGGTTAAGAGACTTTATTTTTCAAGTTATGGGACTTGATTCTTAAAGGAAGAAATGACTTGATTTAAAAGTATAGAATACTTGATTTGGAAAGTATGGATTTCTTGATATTCTAAAGATAAGAGACTTGAAATTCTAAGTTAAGAAACTTGATTTCTAAAGTTAAGAGACTTGAAGTATTTTGAAAGTTATGTAACTTGATTTGAAAGTATAAGTCTCTTGGTTATAAAAAGAATGAATTAGTCTAAGGCATAAAGTTAGTATAACGGCTTTATGGGAAGTTGGTTATAACAACTTTATGGAAGGTTAAAAGAATGGTTTTCTCTAGTAATGTAAACAAAGAAATGACTTGAAATAAGGAAGGGAAATTTGATTTAAAGGTATCACTTGCTTAAAGTTTTAAAGTAAGGGTCACTTGATTTAGAAGCCGAGAAATGTATTTCTAAAAATGTAGTGACTTGTTGAAATATAGACATGCCTTGATACTACGGGTGTTAGTATCTTGAGATTTTATATGAAAAGGAGTCTTTTGAAAAGAATGGAAGTACGTAGTACTTTGGGTTAAATTCCCGGATTTTTATGTGAAACGAAAAGTGCCTTGAGTATATAAAAATGAAAGTCTAAAGATTTTATGAACTTGCCTATGCTTGCTTGTGATAGCCTTGAGTGCAAGTATTATATGTTTACGCTTAGTGACTCGGTTCGGGGAGGTCTGTCTTGTTGTGAATTTACTTGGACGTACCGACAGTGACGGAGGCTTCCACGGGTATGCTTCCATTGTGATTGATCCTTGGACATGCTTATACGATGTGGGATTCCGGGGCATGCGATCAGGATGCGGGTTAGATTCCCGGATTATTTTTATTACTCCTTGGACATGCTTATACGATGTGGGATTCCGGGGCATGCGACCAGGAGGCGGGTTTGATTTTCGGATTTGTTTTATTACCCCATGGTCATTCTTATACGATGAGGGATTCTGGGGCATGCGAACATGTTATATACGATTATTACTCCATGGCCTAGCTCCCCATGAAGACATGTACCCGAGATGAGGGATTCCACGGGCATGTTATATACGATTATTACCCCATGGCCATACTTATACGATGAGGGATTCCGGGGCATGCGACCATGTTATGTATTATTACTTCATGGACTAGCTCCCTATGAAGACATGTACCCGAGATGAGGGATTCCACGGGCATGTTATATACGATTATTACTCCATGGCCTAGCTCCCCATGAAGACATGTACCCGAGATGAGGGATTCCACGGGCATGTTATATACGATTATTACCCCATGGCCATGCTTATACGATGAGGGATTCCGGGGCATGCGACCATGTTATGTATTATTACTCCATGAACTAGATCCCCATGAAGACATGTACCCGAGATGAGGGATTCCACGGGCATGTTATATACGATTATTACGCCATGGATTAACTCTCCATGAAGTCATGTACCCGAGATGAGGGATTCCACGGGCATGAGATATATATATGTATTGTATATGTATGCATAAGCGGTGAGGTAGGATGCCACGGGCGCGTCACATGGTTATATTTTACACTTACGACTGTCGGCAGTGATGGGGGATTCCACGGGCAGGAGATATATATATATGTATTGTATATGTGTACGCCGATGAGTGGGATGCCACGCGCGTCACGTGGTTATATTTTACACTTATGGTCGCGGCAGTGATGGGGGATTCCACGGGCACGCTTTGATATTTGAGGGCTTGTGTCCATAGCCCTGGTGTGACTATTGTTTATGTGTTGAAATAGTCTTTAAAAGGTAAAACTGACTTTCATTACATTCACTTCGGCAAGGCACAATGTACTGTCATTTTGGTTATTATACATGTCTCCAGCTTTATATAGACTGTTATTATTTCATTACAGTATTTTCAGTTTCACATACTTGGTACATATTTCGTACTGACCTCCTTCAGGGGGTTGCGTTCCTGCCGCAGGTTGAGGTACATAGCTTGTTGATCCTCATTCTTAGGATCACTGTTCAGCTGGTTGGAAAGCTCCATTATTTCAGAGGCTTTGTATTTTTGGTACAGTTCCCTGAGGTTGTAGTTTTATGTACATTCAGGGGTATGGCGGGGCCCTGTCCCGTCACAGTTGTTATGTCAAAAATTCTTATAGGTTTGTAGTCATATCTTATGGATTGGGTTGAGTAAATAAAAAAAAGAGGTAACTGCTTTTTGGATTACGTGTATATGTTTGGAAGGTGGCCTTATCGGCTAGCCTGTTATTTATTTCTTTTGAGATGTATGTATGTTCCGCTACTATTCTCTGATGTATACCTGTAAAGGGTGCCCAGGTAGGGCACCAGTCGCGGGCCTGGGGTCGGGTCGTGACCAAAGTGGTATCAGAGCAGTTAGTCCTCGGAAAGTGTCTACAGACCGTGTCTAGTAGAGTCTTGATGATCGATGTGTTGTGCACCACATCTATAATCAGGAGGCTGCAGGACATTTAGGATTGGTTTCCATTCTTCTCACTCTGAGATCGTGCGATAGAGCTGTGTTGTTAGGGTCGTCTCTCCCTAACGAGTTATGTTGATTGCGGTATGAGAAAGCGATGACCGGGGAAGGACTATGTGGATTGCGTATCCAGGTTGGTAATGATTGTAGTATAGTTGGTATTATGACATACAGCTATACAAAGTTATGTATGAGGGTCAGACGCGTGTTGCCTAGAATGATTTTAGATTATCAGGATTTGGTAAGGACTAAATAGATATCGGGAAGGTATGGAACAGTTAATGAATTCTCGCCAAGGTCTTATGTTTTATTTTGAGATAATTGGAAAATGACGAGCTGTCTGATAAGGTAGTAAACCCTTAAGAAGTCATGTTAAAGAACTTAATGGAATGCCATGTTAATAGATTAAGCTACGTGGTAGGCTTAAGAGAATTGTACGGATGAGATCCGTATGGAGTAAGTAATGGTTGTTGTGATCAAGACAACATGGTTATGGTATTATGGAAGTTATTGTACCCGTTTACGGGGGGACTGATAAGGTAGGCTTGGAGCATGGAAATTGCGAAACTAAGAATATTGATAACTGCCGAGACCTTAGGTATATAAGGCCTTCTCGGGCAATACGATTTAATTCAGACTTAGGGGAAGAGTTAAGTGCGACGGTGGGTCGGGTTGAGGATCTATTACGGGTCGCCCCTTAGCCTTAAATGGAGCGGGATCAGTTGGTAGTAGTTCCGCTACGTGACAGGGTCACGAGGGTGCAAGGCCCAAGTCTAGTTAATGGTTTTACGGGTTCGTGGACGCGTTCCACCGGAACCAGGTCGTGAGAGCCGGAAATGGCCTTATATTGTTTGATTTAGTAACGCCAAAGATTGGAGGCCAGAATCGGTATGGAGGTTATGTAAGTATGCTAGTATAAGTTGGAGGTACGGAAAGAATACAACCAGTAAGAAAGTGTAGGATCGCCGATTGGTTGGTTCCACGTAGACGAGGTTCAGATAATTGGCCCAGACTTGATTCAGCGGGCTGTGGATAAGGCGAAGCTTATCCAGGAAAGATTTTTTTTAGTAAGCTCGAAGTCAGCATAAGCTTTATGCAGATAACCGACGTCGGCACTTGGAGTTCAGGTTGACGTTTTAGTATAAGTATTGTTATGTGGCCATGGGTGGCATATTTTTGTATGAAGGGTGTAGTAAAAGGAGACTATGTCGCTATCTAATTAGATTGGACTCCGAAAGAACATTCGGGGACGAATGTTTCTAAGGGGGGAAGAATGTTACACCCCGTAGTTCCAGGACATGTGTTTAAGAGAATGTACGTGAGAAGATACGACTTTAAGTTTGAAACGAAAGAAGGATTGCTTTTTCCTACGGAAAATGATTTCGAGCCTCGGGAAGGAAATTTGTTCGTTAGTGATAATTGAGTTCCCGAATTTGTTATTTAAGACTTTTAGAATTTATCGGAATGATGGAATTGTTTTTTTTTCAGAGTTTGATACGTGGGACCCACCCGAGAAATTTTACGTTTTTGTGGGGCCCACGAGGTTTCCGATATTTTGGCCAATTATGGAAATTTCGGGAAATGAAATCTTTTAGACCAACGGGAGGGCGACACGTGTCACCCTCCACATGGGCTTGTTGGATGAATAATAATGGACCACGTCAAGATAGACAAGTGGAGCTTGACATTCTTGACTAAATCCTAGCCCTTCAAGTGTTTTAATCCTAGCCTTTGATTCTCGTATATATCCTTTACTAGTGCAAGACTAGTGAACACTTAGAAAAAATTTCATAAACTTGTCTTCTTGAAGTATTGCTCTCGGCTTTGTGCCCTTTTGAAGGACAAAAATTTTCATTTGTGGTTCATTATTCACAATACTTTAACCCAAGGTTCCTAAGGGTATTGTAAGGATATCTCAATAGAAAGATCCCGGAAAAACGACGATTTTACGTTAGTCGCAAGGCGAAAACCTAAGGTGTTCTTCAACTTTGAAGATGGAACTTGAAGAGGAGTTCTTCATGAGCTTCTAAGGAGTCTTTGGAGCGGATTGGAACATACGAAGAGGAGCTAAACGTTTCTAAGGATCGACTATTACACTTGGACATTATTAGGGCTTATTGAGGTAAAATCTTCATCTTCTTAATGTAATTGAAGATTACATGTTATAGTAGTTAAGAAATGAGCATGTGGTATATAGAATGTAGTTTGGAAAGATTTGGATCATGTCGACATGTTAAAAACCGAAAATGGACAAGTTAGCCATTAATGTTGTAATCAATTTGGACGGTAGTCACAATCGTCGCATGTTAAGGAAGAAAAGATTTATAGTTGTTGTAATTGTTATTATGTATATAACATGTTGGAATAACAACTTGGATTGAAAAAGGAATTGAAAGGAAATTGATAATTGTTGTGACATTGTAGTCGAATATGGCTTGGAATTATTGGACTGTTTTGTATTATTGTGGGGCAGAATTTTACGCAAACTGTTAAGGCGCGTAATCCCCTTTGGTTAGCTGAATTGTTGGGCCTTAAATGTGGCATGTTTTGTTGTAAAATTCGGGCCTTGAAAAAGGTTGAAAAGTATGTAGAAACAAAGGAAGTGCTGCCCGATTTTCCGTAGAATTTGGTGACTTTACACTTAGAATATTCTACGTTTGAAGCTAGAGGTTAATAGACGTATTATGGCCATTATAGGTTGAAGTACAACGAGTAGCGTATTCTACTTGAAGGGTGGAAAAACTAGCAAGGTTATAGTACTTTGGAGCATTTTGCTACTTGTCGATAATCGTCGCGAGGTATGTGAACCTCTTCCTCCTTTTGGCATGATTCTATGTATGAGATATACATGTGGTGTTATTTCATGATTCCTTCTACTCTAAGAAGTTAAGAGGTATGTATGTTGAGTTACTCTATGTGAAATTTATGTTTAAGTTATCCTAAGTTCTTACCAAGTCTTATGGGGGATGTTGGTAAGAGTCGTTAGGAAGTATTTGGAGTCGAGTTGACTTTGCTAATTTACTGCACGAATGAGAATAAGTATCGAACAAGCCAATGCAGCGTTAATAAAAGAAAATGTATCGACAATCAATTATATTAAAATGAGTAGAATTCTCCATCTGCATAGAAACTAAGATAAGACAAAATTGTATTACATTTTCTAGATCATGACTGCTTTAATAAGATCGTTATAAACAGGTATAACCTATTCACAACGCACCAAAAGTATATGTTGCTTAATTTAAAGAGTTTACGTTATGAAGTTTTAAGACTATGAACCTTAAATTCTTAAAAGGTTAAGAGACTTTATTTTTCAAGTTATGAGACTTGATTCTTAAAGGAAGAAATGACTTGATTTAAAAGTATAGAATACTTGATTTGGAAAGTATGGATTTCTTGATATTCTAAAGATAAGAGACTTGAAATTCTAAGTTAAGAAACTTGATTTCTAAAGTTAAGAGACTTGAAGTATTTTGAAAGTTATGTAACTTGATTTGAAAGTATAAGTCTATTGGTTATAAAAAGAATGAATTAGTCTAAGGCATAAAGTTAGTATAACGGCTTTATGGGAAGTTGGTTATAACAACTTTATGGAAGGTTAAAAGAATGGTTTTCTCTAGTAATGTAAACAAAGAAATGACTTGAAATAAGGAAGGAGAATTTGATTTAAAGGTATCACTTGCTTAAAGTTTTAAAGTAAGGGTCACTTGATTTAGAAGCCGAGAAATGTATTTCTAAAAATGTAGTGACTTGTTGAAATGTAGACATGCCTTGATACTACGGGTGTTAGTATCTTGGGATTTTATATGAAAATGAGTCTTTTGAAAAGAATGGAAGTACGTAGTACTTTGGGTTAAATTCCCGGATTTTTATGTGAAACGAAAAGTGCCTTGAGTATATAAAAATGAAAGTCTAAAGATTTTATGAACTTGCCTATGCTTGCTTGTGATAGCCTTGAGTGCAAGTATTATATGTTTATGTTGCCGTGACTCTCGGTTGGAGGGTCAGCTGTCATGTTGTGAATTTACTTGGACGTACCGACAGTGACGGAGGCTTCCACGGGTATGCTTCCATTGTGATTGATCCTTGGACATGCTTATACGATGTGGGATTCCGGGGCATGCGACCAGGATGCGGGTTAGATTCCCGGATTGTTTTTATTACTCCTTGGACATGCTTATACGATGTGGAATTCCGGGGCATGCGACCAAGAGGTGGGTTTGATTCCCGGATTTGTTTTATTACCCCATGGCCATGCTTATACGATGAGGATTAGGGACGTGCGACCGTATTATATCGATTATTACTCCATGGCCTAGCTCCCGTGAAGACATGTACCCAGATGAGGATTCCACGGGCATGTTATATCGATTATTACCCGTGGTCATGCTTATACGATGAGGATTCCGGCATGCGACCGTGTTATGTATTATTACTCCATGAACTAGATCCCGTGAAGACATGTACGAGATGAGGATTCCACGCAGGCGTATTATATACGATTATTACGCCATGGATTAACTCTCCGTGAAGTCGTATGCAGATGAGGATTCCACGGGCATGAGATATATATATATATGTATTGTATATGTATGCAAGCGATGGGTGGGATGCCACGGGCGCGTCACATGGTTATATTTTACACTTATGGTTGTCGGCAGTTATTGGGGATTCCACGGGCACGCTTTGATATTTGAGGGCTTGTGTCTATAGCCCTGGTGTGACTATTGTTTATGTGTTGAAATAGTCTTTAAAAGGTAAAACTGACTTTCATTACATTCACTTCGGCAAGGCACAATGTACTGTCATTTTGGTTATTATACATGTCTCCAGCTTTATATAGACTGTTATTATTTCATTCTGATATTTTCGATTTCACATACTTGGTACATATTTCGTCTTGACCTCCTTGAGGGTTGCGTTCTAGCGAGTTGAGGTACATAGCTTGTTGATCCTCATTCTTAGGATCACTGTTCAGCTGGTTGGAAAGCTCCATTATTTCAGAGGCTTTGTATTTTTGGTACAGTTCCCTGAGGTTGTAGTTTTATGTACATTCAGGGGTATGGCGGGGCCCTGTCCCGTCACAGTTGTTATGTCAAAAATTCTTATAGGTTTGTAGTCATATCTTGTGGATTGGGTTGAGTAAAGAAAAAAAGAGGTAACTACTTTTTGGATTACGTGTATATGTTTGGAAGGTGGCCTTATCGGCTAGCCTGTTATTTATTTCTTTTAAGATGTATGTATGTTCCGCTACTATTCTCTGATGTATACCTGTAAAGGGTGCCCAGGTAGGGCACCAGTCGCGGGCTAGGGGTCGGGTCGTGACAAACTCTTTCTAAAATCATTTGCCCTTACTCTATCGGTTACGTAGCACACTCTATCCTATCTCTGCGATAGGATAGTTCGATATTCCATATCAAATTCGGTGTCGTCCATTCGGCATCCGCTTATGCCAAAACTGGGGCATCTTTCAAAAGCTTCACGTGAAGAAGGCGGCGGTACATCACGCCCGAACCGGGACGCGGTGGTGCCCTACCTTGGCACCCTTCTACCCATACATCACATGTAACCTGCGGAAGCTAAAAAAAACTCATCATTTTTATTTAAAAGTAAAATAGGCAAAGCCAACAAGGCCGCCATTATATATTTAAAACAACCCAAAGGAACTACAACTGTACAACTCACGTAAGTCCAGCCCACATATGAATACAGACTTCTAAGAGTTTGGACAATAAACTATGACGGGACAAGGCCTCGCCGTACCCCTGAATATACACAAGTCTACTACCAAAGACATGTACCAAGATAACAAGCTCCGGAACAAGGGAGCCATCTCAACAAGCTGGGCAAGGATCCTAAGCTCGCGGATCCACAAATTGTGTACCTATACCTGCGGGCATGAGCGGCCCCGAAGAAATTCGATCTGACAAGGTACCAAGTATGTAAACATAAAGTACAGTAACAAGATCATAAATGTACAAAAGAATGATAGGGGCAAGTATGAAAACTCAAATACCATATCCTACCGTACCATATAAAAATAAGAGTCAACTATACCTTGTATCACTATACCACTGTATCACCATACCCTTTGTATCAGACTACTTTGTATCATTTGTACCAACTTTGTATCAACTGTACCATTGTACTCTTGTACCTTTGTACTCTTTGTATCATTTGTACCTTTTAAAAAAATGTCTTTTAAAAGTGAGATCAACCGTATCATTTCCAAATACCATTTCAAAATATGAAAGTCATGTCAAAATCAGGGTCATCCGCCCTCAGAATCATTATGCAATCCTATTCATGGGACTATTTCACCCGCATGTGACTATTTTACCTGCATGAGTCTTGTGGACCCTCAATGAGCATCTGTACACGATACTCGCATCACAGAGAGAAATCCATGGAATGTGTCCTGGGAATTAAACCAGCATGAGTCCTTCAGACCCGCAGTGAGTGTGTACCATCTCACGTCATGGGAGCTACTCCATAAAATATATACAACGTTGCCGACCCTCTAGTGAGGGACGCGGTGATGTGGAAATATAACACTCACACGAATGGCTATATGAGCAAACATATGCAAGTTAAAATATCACAGTCACGTCAAAATCAGGGGCACCTGCCCATAGAATCATTATGCATAGCCTATTCATGGGACTATTTCACCCGCATGAGACTATTTCACCCGCATGGATCTTGTAAACCCTCATAGGAAATTTGTACCCGATACCCGCATCACGGAGAGATAGTCCATGGAATGTGTCCTGGGAATTGAACCCGCATGAGTCCTTCAGACCCGCAGTGAGTGTGTACCATCTCACGTCATGGGAGCTACTCCATGAAATATATATACAATGTACGACATGTTCCGGCCCATTCTGGAACTCGGTGTAATGTGCTATAAGTCAAATAAGGTACGACATATTCCGGCCCATTCTGGGACTCGGTCTAATGTGCTATAAGTCAAATAAGGTACGACATGTTCTGGCCCATTCTGGGACTCGGTGTAATGTAAAGGACTGTACACCTATAGCTATCACAAGCAACTATGTACAATTTAAATCATTTTTTACTCTCATTAGAACCACTAAAATGAACCTTCGCTTTAGAAAACCAAGGCATTTCCACGCCTTCCTTTTTATAACACCAAGGCAATACCATGCCTTCCTCTTTAGAACTACCAAAGTATTATCCCGTCATGTAATATTAGAGACTTGAACCCCAAAAGTACCATGTACGTCAGCCGTACATCCTTTCCTTTATAAAACCCCAAGACGCTAACACTTGTAGCATCAAGGCACCTACTCTTCTAATTCCAAGTGACTTCTACTTTTAAAATTAAGACAAGTATACTTTTAACATCGAGTTACTACCACCTCATGTACCACATGAAATCTAGATTCGTCTCGCTCATCTGGCTAACATTATGAAAATATTTGCATAGTGATAACCGATCCGAATTGACAAATTAATCCATTTATGAGTCGTGATTAATATATATCATGAGATTTTATCTAATCAGCTGTGAACCTAGAAAATGTAAAACGAACTGGTTATATCTTAGCTTCTATGTAGATGGATGACATTCTACTCATTTCAATATAATTGATTGTCGATTCCTTTTTCATTTAACGCTGCAATGGCTTGTTCGATACCTTTTCTCATTAGTGATGTAACTAGCAAGATCAATTTGACTGCAATACTTCCTAAAAACTCTTACCAACATCTTCCATAAGTCTTGGTAAGGACTTAGGAATAATTTAGACATGCCTTTAGCATAGAATCAATAACATGAATACTCCTTAACTTCTAAGATTAGAATAACTTTGAAACAATACCACAGTTATGGTTCACATAGAGAACATGCCAAAAGAGAGAAGGAAGAGGTTCACATACCTCATTGACGACTAACCAACGCGACAAGTAGAATACTCCCCGAATAGGTACTTCAACCTTATCGGCTATTCCACACGCCAAGTAGAAAATGCCACAAGTAGTACTTCAACTTTTAAAATTGCTCAAAAATGCCACAAGTAGTACTTCAACCTTTAAAATTGCTCAAAAATGCCCCAAACATCCCACTCGATATTGGTCCACAGTTTTCGTTTCGCTCCACTTCTTCAAGTTCCAATCACACATATGTATCCTCTACAAGCTTACAACCAACTTTCCTTCACGTTTCACTTCCAAAAAGTTGAAGAACAAACCTAGAGTTTCAAGACAAAGTCACGGCCCAAATGTATTTTTGGAGGTTCTTGGTTTAACACTTGATTAGGGTTCTTAATCATGGAGAAAGAAGTTAACTAATCTTGTTGTTCTTGGCTAAAAGATTTTCTAAAATCTTGGAGGCATAAGGGAAGAAGAGAGCTTTTGGTGAGATGAAGTGTTTGTGAAATGAAATAAGTCTTCCAAGACTTATCCTATATAGAAAATATCTTGTAATGACAAGTGGAGAGAGACTTATGTCGCCCTCTCATTGGTCAATAATTTCCTTTTCAAAATATCAAGATATGTAGCCCAAAATATCTTAAAATAGAAGGGCCCCGCGAAATTGTGAAATTCTCGGCGGATCCCATATTATCAATTTCAATTCTTCGTAATCCAATACTAATCCCATAAATCCAATTAGAAGTATTAAACTCAAAGTTAATAATTTTTCTGTCGTCACATTTTTCCAAAATTTTCCTTAATAAAATGTAATAATTCTTTCCTTCCAAAATTCAAATCTTAAATCCTTAATCATGTTCTCAATTAGTAGCCCTGGTATTACGGGGTGTAATATCCTTCCCCCCTTAGAAACATTCATCCCGAATGTTCATCTAAGGTCTTAAGCTATACAAATTCTCAATCGGCTCAACAATCATCAACATCAATCCCAAGTGGTTTATACTTAAACCAAGGAATCATCACATCTAATATACTTCACATATACCATGTACTTTAACCACGATCACACATAAAATACTTTACTCTTGAAGGCCTTATCTATCTAAGGTCTCAACGATTATCCAATACTCAAATATTTCATGTCCCAAGCTTACATTATTTCTCCCGTATCACGAGAGATAACTCTCAATATCTCAAAATCATGTTGTCTTAATCACAACAACTCTATTTACTCCATACCAATATTATTCGTGCATCTCACTTAAGCATACAACACTGCTCAATCTAACCACATGGTATGTCATTAAGTCAATTAAACATGATCATTTAAGTGTTCATCACCCTCTCAGGCAGCTCATCACCTCCTAAATATTCCAAATTAGCACATTAATAACCTTGATGTGGATTCATTAAACTGTTTCACACCTTCCAAGCAATTTATAAAGCTTAACCATCACATGATAACCCATAATTGCTTCAGACAACACACACATGACCCCAATTAAATACGTCTGCATAGATGTATATCATCATACCAACTAAACAACAATTTTACCAACCTGGATACCAAGTCCAAATATTCATTTCTGGGTCGTGGTCGCTTTCTCATAGCTGCAATCACAATAATACGTTAGGGAGGGACTACCCTAACCACACAGCTCTATCGCACGATTTTGAAGTAGAATAGATACCAATCCTAAATATACTATAGCCTCCTATTTATGGGTGTGGTGCACAACACACCGATAACCAAGACTCTACTGCACACGGTCTGTAGACATTCCGAGGACTAACTGCTCTGATATCACTCTGTCACGCCCCGAACCCCGAGACCGCGACTGGTGCCCTACCTGAACACCCTTCTACCCATACATCATATGTAACCAGCGGAAGCTAAAGAAAACTCATAATTTTTCTTTAAAAGTAAAATAGGAAAAGCCTACAAGGTCGCCATTATATATATAAAACAACCCAAAGGAACTACTGTTACCATGAGTCCATTGGCGTATGAATACAGACCTCAAGAGTTTGGGCGGTAACTATGGTGGACAAGGCCCCGCCGTACCCCTGAATATACACAAGTCTACTACCAAATACCTGTACCAAGATGACAAGCTCCGGAACAAGGGAGTCATATCAACAAGCTGGGCAAGGATCCTAAGCTCGCGGATCCACAAACTGTGTACCTATTCCTGCGGACATGAACGCAGCCCCCGAAGGTGGTCAGTACAACAAGGTACTAAGTATGTAAACATGAAGTACAGTAAACAAGATCATAGTTGTACAAAAAAATGACAGGGGCAAGTATGAAAACTCAAATATCAGATCCTACCGTGCCATATAAATATAAGAGCCAACTATACCTTGCATCATTGTACCACTGTATCACTGTACCACTATACCAATGTATTATTGTATCACCGTACCACTGTACTACTGTACTAATGTATCATTGTACCACTGTACTACTGTATCACTATACCTTTTTAAAATATGTCTTTTAAAAGTGAGATCAACCGTATCATTTCCATATACCATTTCAAAATATGAAAGTCATGTCAAAATCAGGGTCATCCGCCCTCAGAATCATTATGCAATCCTACTCATGGGAGTATTTCACCCGCATGGGTCTTGTGGACCCGCAATGAGCATCTGTACACGATACTCATATCACGGAGAGCTAATCCATGGAATGTGTCATAGGAATTGAACCCGCATGAGTCTTTCAGACTCGCAGTGAGTGTGTACCATATCACGTCATGGGAGCTACTCCATGAAATATATACAACGTTGCCGGCCCTCTAGTGAGGGATGTGGTGATGTGGAAACATAACACTCGCACGAATGGTTATATGAGCAAACATATGCAAGTTAAAATATCAAAGTCACGTCAAAATCAGGGGCACCTGCCCATAGAATCATTATGCAGATCCTATTCATGGGACTATTTCACCCGCGTGGATCTTGTAGACCCGCATAGGAAATCTTTACCCGATACCCGCATCACAGAGAGCTAGTCCATGGAATGTGTCCTGGAAATTGAACCCGCATGAGTCCTTCAGACCCGCAGTGAGTGTGTACCATCTCACATCATGGGAGCTACTCCATGAAATATATATACAATGTATGACATGTTCCGACCCATTCTGGGACTCGGTGTAATGTGTTATAAGTCAAATAAGGTACGACATGTTGCGGCCCATTCTGGGACTCGGTCTAATCTGTTATAAGTCAAATAAGGTACGACATGTTCCGGCCCATTCTGTGACTCGGTGTAATGTAAAAGATTGTACACCTATAGCTATCACAAGCAACTATGTACAATTTAAATCATCTTTGACTCTCATTAGAACCACTAAAATGAACCTTCGCTTTAGAAAATCAAGGTATTACCATGTCTTCCTTTTTATAAACACCAAGGCAATACCATGTCTTCCTCTTTAGAAATACCAAAGTAATATCCCGTCATGTAATATTGGGGACTTGAACCCCAAAAGTACCATGTACGTCTGTCGTACATTCTTTTCTTTATAAAACCCCAAGACATTAACACTTGTAGCATCAAGGCACCTACTCTTTTAAATCCATTTATTATTTAACTAAGTCAAAGGTAATTGTATGGGCCTTTTCTTCGAGAACAATCGTATTAGCGCCTTCGCTGTGGACAGTTGACCGGAAGATAACTTCGATTCGCCCGGCCAGTAGGCTGGCTCAAGACTTTGAGTCAAGAGGTCAGGTGTTCAGAAAGGTGGTGATGCGGCATTGGCATTTTCAGCAAATTCATCAGATAGCTTGCCTTCTTTTCGTGACAACCTCTCAATTATCACCGCCTGGCCTCTCTTGCTACCACGGTAACACCTAGTGTGGTCAGCACCAATCGTGTTCGGGCAACGAAGCTTATCTTTTCCCCTATTGTATTGAATCAATAAAAAAAAAAGGACATCAATTTTTTTAGATTTCATTCTTTAATATTCCAAGTGACTTCTACTTTTAAAATCAAGACAAGTATACTTTTAACATCAAGTTACTACCACCTCATGTACCACATGAAATCTACATTCGTCTCGCTCCTCTGGCTAATATTATGGAAATATTTGCATAGTGATAACCGATCCGAATTGGCAAATTAATCCATTTATGAGTCGTGATTAATATATATCATGAGATTTTATCTAATCAGCTGTGAACCTAGAAAATGAAAAACGAACTGATTATATCTTAGCTTCTATGCAGATGGATGACATTCTACTCATTTCAATATATTTGATTGTCGATTTCTTTTTCATTTAACACTGCAATGGATTGTTCGATACATTTTCTCATTAGATATGTAACTTGCAAGATCAATCCGACTCCAATACTTCCTAAAAAATCTTACCAACATCTCCCAAAGGACTTAGAAATAATTTAGACATGCCTTTAGCATATAATCAATAACATGAATACTCCTTAACTTCTAAGAGTAGAATAACTTTTAAAACAATACCACAGTTATGGTTCACACAAAGAACATGTCAAAAGAGATAAGGAAAAGGTTCACATACCTCATTGACGACTAACCAACACGACAAGTAGAATACACCCCGAATAGGTACTTCAACCTTATCGGCTATTCCATACGCCAAGTAGAAATTGCCACAAGTAGTACTTCAACCTTTAAAATTGCTCAAAAATGCCCCAAACAACCCACTCGATATTGGTCCACATTTTTCGTTTCGCTCCACTTCTTCAAGTTCCAATCACACATATGTATCCTCTACAAGATTACAACCAACTTTCCTTCACGTTTCACTTTCAAAAAGTTGAAGAACAAGCCTAGGGTTTCAAGGAAAAGTCACGGCCCAAATGGATTTTTGGAGGTTCTTGGTTTAACACTTGATTAGGGTTCTTAATCATGGAGAAAGAAGTTAACTAATCATGTTGTTCTTGGCTAAAGGATTTTCGAAAATCTTGGAGGCTTAAGGGAAGAAAAGAGCTTTTGGTGAGATGAAGTTTTTGTGAAATGAAATAAGTCTTCCAAGACTTATCCTATATAGAAAATATCTTGTAATGACAAGTGGAGAGGGACATATTTCGCCCTCTCATTAGTCAATAATTTCCTCTTCAAAATATCAAGATATGTAACCCAAAATATCTTAAAATCGAAAGGCCCTGCGAAATTGTGAAATTTTCGGCGGATCTCATATTATCAATTTCAATTCTTCATAATCCAATTCTTCGTAATCCAATACTAATCCCATAAATCCAATTAGAAGTATTAAACTCAAAGTTAATAATTTTTCTGTCGTCACATTTTTCCAAAATTTTCCTTAATAAAATGTAATAATTCTTTCCTTCCAAAATTCAAATCTTAAATCCTTAATCATGTTCTCAATTAGTAGCCCTGGTATTACGGGGTGTAACATCCTTCCCCCCTTAGAAACATTCATCCCGAATGTTCATCTAAGGTCTTAAGCTATACAAATTCTCAATCGGCTCAACAATCATCAACATCAATCCCAAGTGGTTTATACTTAAACCAAAGAATCATCACCTCTAATATACTTCACATATACTATGTACTTTAACCACGATCACACATAAAATACTTTACTCTTGAAGGCCTTGTCTATCTAAGGTCTCAACGATTATCCAATACTTTAAGATTCTCAAATATTTAATGTCCCAAGCTTACATTATTTCTCCCCGTATACGGGCAAAATAACTTCTCAATATCTCCAAATCCTGTTGTCTTAATCACAAAAACTCTATTTACTCCATAACAATTGTCACGACCCGACCCCGGGGCCGCGACTGGTACCCTACCGGGGTACCCGGTCAGGTATACATCAGAGAATAGCAGCGGAACATACATAGCACATAACTTATAAAAAGGTAACATTACTGGCGGTAGATAAAGTGCCTCCATAAAACATACTTAATCACAAGTATAGTAGTACAACTTGCTCTTACAGCCCAAAACACATACGTGACCATAGACCTCTAATGATAACAACTGTGGCGGGACAGGGCCCCGCCATACCCCTGAATATACACAATGTCTATAACATCAGGGAAAAACCGTACCAAAAAAACAAGCTTAGGAGAATGGAGCTTCGACAGGAGCGGTGATCCAGAGCGAGGATCCACCACTTGCTTACCACCGCCTGCGGCATGAGCGGCCCAGAGGAAGGGGTTCGATTACCTGATATGTACCAAGTATGTAAAGCGGAAAATCTTTGTAATAATGATATCATAAGTGAAAAATAATTTGAGTCATGGGATGAAAATCAAAATCTGATGCACTCGTGTCTTACTAACAATGAGTAACAAGTATATACTTTCTGCATAAAATAGGAGGCTTGTGATCAAAGCGAGTACCTCGCTTTGTAGTATCGATAAGCAATCCTACTCACGGGACTATTTCCCCGCGTAGGTCTGTGGACGCGTAGGTATTCCTCGCATAAATTTGTACCGCCCGCGTGGGACTATTTAACCGCGTAAGCCCATAGGACTCGCGTGAGGTATTCCTCGCATCGTGGGTAGCAAATCCACCGGGCAAGGTGGTATAACGATCTTGGGGTTTACCCGCCGGATATCTCTTACCACTGGCAGATGGTATAACGATCTTGGGGATTTACCCCTCAGATATACTCTTACACTGGAGCAGATGGTATAACGATCTTGAGGCTTGCCCCTCAGATATACTCTTACACTGGAGAAGGTGGTATGCCGATCTTAGGGCTTACCCCTCATTCATACTCTTACCCTGGAGGAGGTGGTATAACGATCTTGGGGCTTGCCCCTCAGATATACTCTTACCCTAGCTCAATCGGTCATCATATCATAATCATAAATAAGTTAAGAAAACTCATACTTCATATTAGTCTTGTTCATATACCCTCTCATTTTAGTTTACTCAAGGCACTAACATATTTAATAAAAGAAAATCCGGGAATTTAACCCAAAGTACCACATACTTATATTCTTTAAAAATGACTCTTTTTCATATAAAACCTTTGGGCAATTGATGCCTTAAAATCAATTTGCCTTTCACAAATCAAGTCATTTGTCCTTACTTATCTTACTTAGAGTAATTCTCTTCTTATTATCCTTTCATAAAGCTAACAAACCAACTTCCCATAAAGTTGTTATATTAACCCTATACTTTAGTAAAATCATACTTTTCCCTTAACCAAGGGACTTATACTTCTTAAAATGAAATGAGTCTTTATATACTTAAAAACAAGTAAGAATACCAAATCTTGTACGTCTACCGTACTACGTAGATACAACTACTCATGCTCAAGAGATAGGAAAGCTTCACATACCTTTTTGGTCAATCCACTTGCTAAGCCCAAACTACCGCAAGTAATATGTCAACCTAAAATAACCATGATACGTTCATTAACCTCTAATTTCAATGTAGAACAATCCAAGTTCAAGGTTACTAATTTCTACGGAAAAATTGGGCAGCATTTCCTTTGTTTCTACATACTTTGCCACCTTTTTCAAGGCCGAATTTAACATCCAAACGCCATATCTTAGGCCCAACAATCCAAACATTTCAGAGGGGATTACACACCTAAACTTGGGTGTGTAAAATTCTGCCCCATAAGGTACAACAATTCACTTAACAATTCTAAAGTAGTTTGTAGGCTACAACATGCTCAAAATATCTTCTTAACCAATCTTTTCATATCCAAACCACATTTCTTACATGCAAAGACTCTAAGAGCATTATTTACTATTACAAGTTCCTTCTTCTTCACATGCAACATTAATAACTAATCACAAGAGAAGAATGTTACATTTAGAGCTTTAGCCAAAACTATCCCAACAATTTTTTTGCTAGCCTCTTTTCCAAGAACACCACCACAACAACTCATACAAGCTAGCCACAAGCTTCCTTCTTGTCCTTAACTTTTCAGATTTTTCTTAGGCTTGAATTTCTCTTGGAATTTTAGAGAGAAGTGGGAGCTTTTGCTAGAGAGAGAGAGAGAGATTGAAAGATGAAGACTTGGTCAATATAAGAGACATGCAAAATCAGATGGGGGGGGGGGGGGACACTTGTCACCCACCCATGACCTCTTTTAAAACAAAGCGGTCAGAATTTCCCACTTAACCCCGAGAACCCGCCTCGGCGCGGCCCTGCGGCCGCGGCGCTGAACTCTGTCGCCTCTCGGGCCTTTCGGCGCGCTGACCAGCTCGTGCAACTTCAGCGACCCCTCGAGCCTTTCGGCGCGACCACGCATCTGCGCGCGGCCAGCCATTCTTGTCCAAAACGCATTTACGTGCATGCGGGCGAACTTGTAACTCCCATAACTTCCTACTCCGATGTCCTATCGACGAACAGTCGGTTGCGTTGGAAACTAGACTCAATGAACTACGCACTAGGACTTTGAAATAATTAGGAACTCTCAATGAACCGGGTCATAACCCGCCTCAAAGTTGACTAAAACCCGTCCGAACAATCCGTCAACTTATCTTTCGAAATTTTTTAAGTCTTACTCCCTTTTGCACGCTCTCACACGTATGGCCAGAACTACGGGGTATAACATTCTCCCCCCCCTTAGAAACATTCGTCCCGAATGTTACTTCTAGGCTTACTCAAATCACAATATCGACATAGACCCTCTTAGCTATTCTTTTTGCAATAAAAGATGCTCCACGAGCCACAACAATACTCAAGAAAAAATTTCTAATTTAAAACTATCAAGTAAGAAAGTAGGTTACCTGGAGGTATAGGAAATAAGTGAGGATACTTCTTTATCATGTCATCCTCTGCTTCCCACGTCATCTCCTCCCTGTTCTCGTTCCGCCATAATACCTTGACGGAAGCCACGTCCTTCGTCCGAAGTCGCCTAACCTGACGATCGAGTATCGCTATAGGACTCTCCTCATACGATAACTCCTCTGTCACTTGGACATCATGAATCGAGTGCACTTTAGATGGATCTCCAATACATTTCCGCAACATAGACACATGGAAAACTGGATGTACCGCCTCTAAATCGGACGGCAGATCTAACTCATAGGCAACCTTACCTACCCTACGGACGATCTGATAAGGCCCAATGTACCTTGGGCTAAGTTTTCCCTTCTTTCCAAATCTCATCACGCCCTTCATGGGCGATACCTTTAGGAAAACCCAATCGACGCCGATGATCTGCATACGACTTACGCCGACTCGAGGCCAACAACGCTCTCTGGATAAGCCACCTTATCCATCTGTGAACCAAGTCGGTCCGACTAAGCGTATTTCTCCCACTCGAACTAGCC
Source organism: Przewalskia tangutica (assembly GCA_029844215.1). Classification (NCBI taxonomy): domain Eukaryota; kingdom Viridiplantae; phylum Streptophyta; class Magnoliopsida; order Solanales; family Solanaceae; genus Przewalskia; species Przewalskia tangutica. The sequence goes on from CM056718.1 coordinate 117,983,043, forward strand.
TATCGGTGACTGCACCTCCTCGTATAAGGCCTCATGGCGTCTCGAATACTAGAGTGGTAGCCGTTGTTATAGGCAAACTCCACAAGAGGTAAATGATCCTCCCAACTACCCACGAAATCAATAACACAAGCCAGCGATATCCTCGAGTGTATGCGGATAGTGCGCTCGGCTTGTCGTCGTCGAGGATGAAACGCCGTCTTGAGACTCACGGGTCCCTAATCCGCCGAAAAGACCTCCGAAATTAGTCGTGGAAGGCTCCTGCATGCGAAATAATCGTCTGAGCACTCGTGCGATCTCACAATCTCACGATATACGATCTAGCATAATCCTCGTGAAAAAGTCGTCATTTGGAAGAAAATGGGCTGATTTAAATCGACTGTCGGCGATAACCCAAATGGAATCATGCTTCCTGCGAGTGGAAGGTAACCCGTAATAAAATCCATATTTACCACCTCCACTTCCAGTCGGAATGTCGATAACTGCAATGACCCAGGGCTCGGTGCTCAACCTTAACTCGGCGGTCGACGCTGCGCCACGAACTCCATGGCGTCCTCTTGTGCCATCCGCAATACACACATCCGAGGTCATGATACATCTTAGTCGACCCGGATGAATAGAATAACGAGCAACGTGTGCCTCACGAGAATCTGGCGTGAAGTCTTGTCACATCGGGAACACCTGGCCGGCCCTCAAATCTTAGCACCCGTCCGCTACCTCAAATAGGCTCTTCTCTTTCGACAAGCGGCATCTCGATACCGTACCATAATCGGATCCTCATCTCATCACCTCTTCACCTCGCCGACGATGGAAGACTCGGCAACCTCTCGAACCCGAACTCAATTACTATCAGAATCAACCAAACGAACCCCAAGGCTCGCTAGCTGATGTAACTCTCGGACCATATCCCTTTTCTCTGGCTGTACATCAGACAGACTACCCATCGATCTGCGACTAAGGGCATCTGCAACTACGTTGGCCTTCCCTGGGTGGTATAGAATATCAACATCGTAATCCTTGCGATTCCAACCACCGCCTGCAGCCAAGTTCACTCATACGGTGAAGATATCTGGAGACTCTTGTGGTGCGTGTAAATATCCCATGAACTCCATATAAATAATGTCTCGGATCTTGAGGCATGAATCATCGCGCGACTCCAAGTCATGTGTGGGATAGTTCTTCTCATGCTTCCTAAGCCGTCGAGATCGTAGTTATAACCTTGCCGTCTTTGCGTCGACGCGCTCAAGCCCGACGCCTGACGCGTCACAATAAACCACATATCCATCTAAACCCTCTGGAAGAGTAAGAACTGGGGCGGTCATCAACTTTTTCTTTAGCAACTGGAAACTGTCCTCACAAGTATCCGTCCACCGGAACATAGCTGCTTTCTGAGTCAGCTTAGTCAAAGGTGCTGATATAGAAGCAAACTTCTCCACAAACCTCCGATAATAACCTGCGAGGCCCAAAGGCTGCGCCTCCGTTGGCGTAGTGGGTGCAGGCCAAGTCTTGGCGCCTCGATCTTCGTTGTATCAACAGAATACCATCGGCCCAGATAACATGCCCTAAGAAAGCCACTGAAGCTAACCAAAACTCGCGCCGAGAACTTGGCATCTAGCTGCGGTCTCGGGTGACTCTGTCTGTCGCCGAATGATGATGCGTATGCTCACTGCGTGCGCGAATACACCAAGATATCATCGATGAAAACTATAACGAACATATCGAGAATGGCTTGAACACGCGCTCATCAGATCCATGAATACTGCTGGGGCGTTGGTCAATCCGAAAGACATCACCCTGAACTCATAGTGCCCATACCGGGTCCTGAATGCAGTCTTTGGGATATCTGTCTTTCTAACTCGCACCTGATGATAACCAGACCACAGGTCTATCTTGGAAAAACACCTTGCACCCTGCAACTGGTCAAACAAATCGTCAAACCTGGGGAGGGGATATTTGTTCTTGATAGTTACCTTGTTTAGCTGCCTGTAATCAATACATCTTTGTCGACCGAACCGGGCCGTGGTCGTGCCTACCGGCGCCAAGTAGACATACATCGAGTGTCAGTGGAACATAAAACAAGACATGAAATAACAAGAAGTGTAAAGCGATGTCTGAGAAAACTTGCCGCCGGCGTATATATAAATCAACTTAAAACGACGATTACATCCCATTACAACTCGCCCACAACGATTACTCTGCACCTCTAAGAGTGACATGACAACAATGGCGGGGACGGGGCCGCCATACCGAATGTAAGCACCTACTACGACGGGGACTATACCACCGATAAGCCTCGGAAAGCGGAGCTTCCCAAACGCTAAAGCGTGACCACGAGAGCTAGGATCAACGATGGTGTACCTCGACTGCGGCGTGAACGCGGCCCAGGAGGTCGATCTGGCGGTACCAAGTATGTGAAACTAAAAATCGTAAATGAAATCATAGTAGTCTATATAAAGCGGGAGACATGTATGATAACCAAACTACGATTCACGATAAATAGCGATGCGTGTCAAGTCGGGACTCACGCCTCAAAGTCATCACTCAAATATAACTATGGGTCTCACGCCCATAACATCAATCATGCTCGTGGAATACCTTCTCACCGCCGTGATCATGATATAAAAGCACGAGGAATACATGAACACCGAGGTCCGCGTGTCATCATAAAACCGTGCGGGGTAAATGCGAAGGCATAGCCGACTACTAAAACCCACAGTACAAACAAGGTCATAAAGCGTATCATGAGATCTGTCTGAACCGTCACATGATCAAAGCCGCCACTCGCGCGATATCTAATGTGCGCGTCTAGCCACGGAACTTCCGCGACTCCGCGTAGGCCACTCGATGGCCCGCGTAGGTATTCTCCGCGTCGGTAGCTACTCCCGACATCCGCTGGACTCGCGATCCGCGTAGCCACATAGACGCGTGACCATAAAGGCGCGCTAACACGGAACTCTCATAGCTCGCATAGGTCCCCTGGACCCGCGTGAGGTATTCTCGAATCATGGTCCTGCACCGCGAGATATACCGCGTCGGAGGCGGCTTAACCCCGGGATCATGTCAAGGTGAGTGGTACAATACCAACATAACGGTGATAGTTAAACAACATAAAGCGCGATCGAGGAAAACCCTTTACACAAACATCACAAGATATTAACACGTAGCATCCTAACATGTTTACTTATCAAACCAAGAAAGTATTACAAGGCTATCACAAACCAACACAATCAAGTTATTCGCACAAGATACTTTCTACTATCTGATTAACAAGATCGTGGTTTTATACCCAAAGTACTTCATACATTAACTCTTTTAAAAGATCTGTTTCTTTCACAAAAGTCACCTGATACGTAGTATAAAAATAGAGTGATTATCTTTTGAAGTAAACCAAAACACTTCTCTTTGTAAAATCAAGTAACAACAGTCTTTTCCAAACGTTCAAGTTTGCCTAATTTCAATTACTCAAGTTTCTCATTTTCGAAAGGTTTCGTAGTTCATAGTATTAGTCACTTAATGATATAATTCTCTTTGAAAGCAATTTGAGAAACATATATGCGATACGTGAGTAGGTTATTCTTGTTTATAACAATCTTATTAAGCGACCATGATCTAGGAAATGTAATATCATTTTGTCTCATCTTAGCTTATGCGGATGGAGGTTTCTACTGGTTATTAATAATTCTTTATTAGTCAATACATTTCCCTTTATTAGTGCTGCTGTGGTTTGTTCGACATTCATTCTGATTTCCGAAATCAGTAAAACATCATTCCTTTTGAAAACCAAAATACTCATTACTCACGAATGAGGTTTCACACTTTTTAATAAAATTCACATTAATATAATTAAGTCAAGTCTCTTATCTTTTAAGATCAAGTCTCTTAACTTCTTAAATCAATAAATCATTCTTTTATCTCTCTTAGTAGTTATACCTAACTTCCCATAAAGCTAGTATAACTCTTAAGCTTTTAAAACCAAGTGTTACTCTTCTTTCAAAAGGTTTCTTAATTCTTTTGAAATACTTGGTCTTTTTATTCAGGCTTAAGTCAAAAGACATTGCCGTAATTATTATTCAGGCTTAAGTCAAAAGACATTGCCGAAATTATTATTCAATTAACACACGTACGTCTACCGTACTATATATATATTCTTTAAAATATCATGCTCAAGAGTATAGGAAGAATCACATACCTCGCGACGATTATCGACTATTAGCAAAACGCTCCAAAGTACTGTAGTCCGGCTAGCCTTTTCCACCCTCCGAATAGAATACGCTACTCGCAGTACTTCAACCTATAAAGGTTATACAAGTCTATCAATGACTAGACTACTCTGTAGATTATTCTTCTGATGTGATTCCAGTTCAAGTCTTTTCTGTAATATCCTTCTATTACGATTCAATTCTCTTACATGAATCTTATATTCATTTCTATACAACTACGAGATGTAATTTCCAATTACAATATAAGGACAAGAGTATTTACCTCGATAAGCCCAAAATTATCCAAGTTTAATGTCGATCTGAGCAACGTTTAGCTCTACTCGGGTGCTCCAACCCGCTCCAAATAACCCTTAGAAGTTCTACGCAACTTCTTCTTAATACTCCAACCAACTATGGAGATTTTCCATAGGGTTTCGTTTTTGTGACTGAAGGGAAGTATAATAGTATTTCTGGGCTTTTCGTATAAGTGTAACCTTAGGAATACTACAATGTATTTGGGCCAAGGTATTTTGGAATAGTAACTATACTTAGAGAGTATTTCTACCAAGGGGGGGGTGTATTTATATGAGACAACACCACAAGGGGGGGTGTACCTCGGCCAACCCATTAGGAGGGTACACTCGGCGAGGAGGAGGACTCTCGGCCAGGGCCTCACAGGGGAGGGAGGCTAGGGCGAGAACACAAGAAGAGGGGAGGATTTTTAGATTTAGGAAAGTTTTTAGGATGAAGAAGTCTTCAAAGGGGGAGGGGTATTTATAGGTCAAGTCATGGCCAACCAATGGCCAAGATCATGCCAAGTGCAAGGCAAGTGTAGGGTCAAGATTCATCCATGTGTACCTTATCCATCTACCACACAAATATCACAAAATATCCTACCAACCCTTGACCCTCAAATCGTCCCATTGCCGTCCCACACTCCACCAACTTGAGGGTGACAAGTGTCGCCCTCTCGTTGGTCCAAAACATTTCGTCTCTCGGAAAAATCCGCAAAAATACTAAATGACATAGCCGGAATTTTCCCTTCGCAAGTTGTGTAAAACGTTTCGTCGAAAAACGATTCTAATCGGGTGTTGTGCACAAAATATTTCGTCCAAGCCTACTTTAAAGTTCAAACTTTTCTACGTACGTCCTTACGTACATACTCTGGAAATACGGGGTATAACATTCTCCCCTCCTTAGAAACATTCGTCCCGAATGTTCCTTCTAAGTCTCAAAACAATCAGGCGCCAATATAGTCTTCACTACTATACTTACGAAAACAAAACCTGCCACACCTGGCCACAGAAACACCTGCGCAAATACTTACATCCAAGTCCACGAGGAAACACCTTTAACATCTCAAAAGCCCTTACCGAGGTCTAAAATATACTTCCATCGCACTTTCTCCTTACAAAAGAAATGATCACATCTATGCTCGCCATACATGCTCGCTTCTTCTCTTACTCATTGCCGCTTCGTACACTCGAACTCTTTCTCATAACTTACCACATTTGATTCTTGCTTGGGTTCCAAATCTCGGGTTTACTATCTCCAACTTGGTCATCATTAACTGGGAACACTCTGGATGGATCTCCGATAATTTTCCGAACCTAACAACATGAAAGACCGGACATACTGCCTCCCACGTCGGACGTCAAAGCTAACTTATAGGCAACCCGGCCTATCCTCAACGGATCTGGCGCTCAGTACCTCGGGCTAAGTTCATACGTTTTCCAAAACTCGTCACACCTATCCGGTGGTACGCGAAATTCCGACCGTCGGCACGAACTCCAAGCGTCGTTGCGATTATCCGCACGACTTCGCTGACTACGAGCTGCCGATAACCTCTCTGGATAGGCTTCACCTAACCATCCTGCCGAAATAAATATGAACCAACTATCTGCACTTTGCCAACATCGAACCAATCGACCGGCAACTTACGCTTCCGCCCCTACAAGGCTTCATAAGGCAATATCCGAACACTGAAATGGTAGCTATAATACACTCCCTCAACAGGAGACAACAATCCTCACAGCTACCCCTGAAATCCCAACACCGGCGAGGCGAATGCGGTCGAGACTCACTGAGTTCTACCTGCTGGTAAAACTTCCGAGAAAAAGTAGCCAAAACACGGGCTTCACTGCGTCATAAGGTAAGCGGGCACCTCGTGCGACGCCTTACAACCTTCCCGATAAATAACATCTCGCATAACACGAAGGGACAGATGGTGACCTCATCGGCCCGACATCTGGTCGAGCAACGTCCACGAACTCGTCGATGGTTAACTAACTTGGGCCTAGCGCCGCGTGACCTACCACTGGCGGGACCACCATGGCCCGGCACCATAAAGCGGTCGCGGGTTGACCCGCGTAGCCTCAACCCGACCCACTCTCGCGTAAAACACTTGCTCCCGATCCGAACAATCTCACTAATCACGTTACGAAAACCTGGCGGTCTTCTTAGCTCAACTACCTCTTTCATTCCACTACTCGAGGACTTATCCCACAAACATAGCTCACGTGCACCATGCACTCCGACAAGGTTAAACGTAAAAACAAATATAAATCTTTTACTCGAGATGGCGCTTCTAAGGTCTCTACGTATAAAGCTCTAAGGCTCACACTTTTTCTTATCCCCAATCTTTCGGTTAACTAACCATGATTTCTAATCGAATACAACATGTTATCTGAACATAACACTTAAGATATACTCATCTCATCATACGTACTAAACTCTGAGGTTAAGGATATACCAGTATCTCTTGCTTCACTCCCTTAGTCGTTCTAATCAAACCTACCCGTAGGCGCAGCTAGGGAAGATGACGAACTACCGCGATCTGAAGGTGAGTCCTCTACTAGGACATCCTTTCGACACATGGCCACGGCGGTAGGTAAAACAAGTACCAACTAAAAGACGACATTCCGGGATGGCGCTGTCACGTGTGAACAGGAAAAATCGAATCCGGTGTTTGGAACTACGTGTAGCCGTGAACCGAAGCTCGGAGCTCGACCAACTCGGCTTACCGAGCGTTACGAACCACTGTGGAGGACCACTCAATCGGTGGATGTGCGTAACCTGTCTGTTTGGTGAGGTGACTCGACTCAAAAGTTACCAAAGGACCTTCTGCTCGGCCCTCTTCATTGTCCTTGGTTAACCCGTCGATCTACGTTTCTTGGCTCGCGCATAAGCGCATACGTGCCATGCTCAAGCCTAACTGAAGAATTACTCCTGCACGACCCTCTCTTAGATATTCATCAAGACTCGCGGTACATCGGTATACTCTCTGGTAGCCAAATCCATAGCTAGTAACAGGGTCGCCTCTTTGCAATCTATATTCTCTGTCCCCGGTCGTGGAACTGAAGGTTCATATATCATGGTCGCAGTAGGCACTGCTGCCGCTGTGTAAACTCTGCTGGGGCTGGGGACGTAGCATAACTCCCCGAATGAAATACCACCCCAGGTGATGATTGGGCCTGTGCCCTCGTAACCCTCTGTACTCTACTCGCAGCTCCCTCGGCTGCCTTGCCCTCCTGGGCCCGGGTTTGCCCTACGCGGAGGCATAACGGTAAGGGAAAGAAATACGTGAGAGGGGTCCAACTTATAACACAGCTCTAAGGCACGATCTCAGAGTGAGAAGAATGGAAACCAATCCTAAATATCCTATAGCCTCCTGATTATTGGTGTGGTGCACAACACACCGATAATCAAGACTCTACTGGATACGGTCTGTAGACACTTTCCGAGGATTAACTGCTCTGATACCACTTTTGTCACGACCCGAACCGGGCGTGTGGTAGTGTCTTACCGGGCACCCAGTAGACATCATGAGTAATCACGGAACATAAAACAAGACATGAAATAACAAGTGTAAAGCGATGTCTGAGAAAACTTGCCGCCCGGCATATATATAAATCAACTTAAAACGAGCGAGTTACATCTCATTACAACTCGCCACAACGGTACTCTGCACCTCTAAGAGTGACATGACAATGGCGGGCGGGGCCCGCCATACCGCGAATGTAGCACCTACTACGACGGGGACTATACCACTGATAAGCCTCCGAGAAACGGAGCTTCCCAAGCTGAATCGTGACCACGAGCTAGGATCAACGGCGGTGTACCTCAACTGCGGGATGAGCGCGGCCCGAAGGAGTCGATCTAACAGTACAAGTATGTGGCGAAAAATCGTAAATGAAATCATAGTAGTCTATATAAAGCGGGAGACATGTATGATAACCAAACTACGATTCACAATAAATAGCGGTTGTGTCAAGTCGTGACTCACGCCTCAAAGTCATCACTCAAATATAACTATGGGTCTCACGCCCATAACATCAATCATGCGTGGAATACCTTCCCGCTGCCAGCGATCTATGATATAAAAGCACGAGGAATAAACATGAACACGGGTCCCACTGTGTCATCATAAAACCGTCACGGTAAGTGCGAAAGCATAGCCACTACTAAAACCCACGGTACAAACAAGGTCATAAAGCGTATCATGAGATCTGTCTAGGCCGTCACATGATCAAAGCCGCCACTCGCGCGATATCTAATGTGCGCGTCTAGCCACGGAACTTCTCGCGACTCGCGTAGGCCACTCCAATGGCCGCGTGAGGTATTCCCGCGTCGAGGGTAGCTACTCCCGACATCCGCTGGACTCGCGATCCGCGTGGCCCGTAGACGCGTGACCATAAAGGTCGCACACTAACTGGAACTCTCGTAGCTCGCATAGGTCCCTGGACCCGCGTGAGGTATTCTCGAATCATGGTCCTGCATCACTTTGAGATATACCGCGTCGGAGGCGACTTAACCCCCAGGATCATGTCAAGGTGAGTGGTACAATACCAACATAACGGCTGATAGTTAAACAACATAAGCGCGATCGAGGGAAAACCCCTTTACACAAACATCACAAGATATTAACACACGTAGCATCCTAACATGTTTACTTATCAAACCAACAAGAAAGTATTACAAGGCTATCACAAACCAACACAATCAAGTTATTCGCACAAGATATTTTCTACTATCTGATTAACAAGATCGGGTTTTTATCCCCAAAGTACTTCATACATTAACTCTTTTAAAAGATCTGTTTCTTTCACAAAAGTCACACAATACCCGTAGTATAAAAATAGAGTGATTATCTTTTGAAGTAAACCAAAACACTTCTCTTTGTAAAATCAAGTAACAACAGTCTTTTTCAAACGTTCAAGTTTGCCTAATTTCAATTACTCAAGTTTCTCATTTTCGAAAGGTTTCGTAGTTCATAGTATTAGTCACTTAATGATATAATTCTCTTTGAAAGCAATTTGAGAAACATATGTCTGATACGTGAGTAGGTTATTCTTGTTTATAACAATCTTATTAAAGCAGCCATGATCTAGGAAATGTAATATCATTTTGTCTCATCTTAGCTTCTATGCAGATGGAGGTTTCTACTGGTTATTAATAATTCTTTATTAGTCAATACATTTCCCTTTATTAGTGCTGCTGTGGTTTGTTCGACATTCATTCTGATTTCCGAAATCAGTAAAACATCATTCCTTTTGAAAACCAAAATACTCATTACTCACGAATGAGGTTTCACACTTTTTAACAAAATTCACATTAATATAATTAAGTCAAGTCTTTTATCTTTTAAGATCAAGTCTCTTAACTTCTTAAATCAATAAATCATTCTTTTTATCTCTCTTAAGCCGTTATACCTAACTTCCCATAAAGCTAGTATAACTCTTAAGCTTTTAAAACCAAGTGTTACTCTTCTTTCAAAAAGGTTTCTTAATTCTTTTGAAATACTTCAGATTCTTTTTATTCAGGCTTAAGTCAAAAGACATTGCCATAATTATTATTCAGGCTTAAGTCAAAAGACATTGCCGAAATTATTATTCAATTAACACACGTACGTCTACCGTACTATATATATATTCTTTAAAATATCATGCTCAAGAGTATAGGAAGAATCACATACCTCGCGACGATTATCGACTATTAGCAAAACGCTCCAAAAATCGTAGTCAGGCTAGCCTTTTCCACCCTCCAGGTAGAATACGCTACTCACAGATTTCCAACTATAAAGGTTATACAAGTCTATCAATGACTAGACTACTCTGTAGATTATTCTTCGATGTGATTCGATTCAAGTCTTTTACGTAATATCCTTCTATTACGATTCAATTCTCTTATGAATCTTATATTCATTTCTATACAACTACGATGTAATTTCCAATTACAATATAAGGACAAGAGTATTTACCTCGATAAGCCCAAAATTATCCAAGTTTAATGTCGATCTGAGCAACGTTTAGCTCTACTCAGGTGCTCCAACCGCTCCAAATAACCCTTAGAAGTTCTACGCTTCTTCTTAATACTCAACCAACTATGGAGATTTTCCTTAGGGTTTCGTTTTTGTGGTGAAGGAAGTATAATAGTATTTACGGGCTTTTAGTATAAGTGTAACCTTGGAATACTATAATGTATTTGGGCCAAGGTATTTTGGAATAGTAACAATACTTGGAGAGTATTTCTACCAAGCGGGGGGTGTATTTCTACGAGACAACACCACACGGGGGGGGTGTACCCCTCGGCCAACCCCACTAGGAGGGGGGGTACTCTCGGCCAATGGGGGAGGGGCTCTCGGCCACGGGGCCTCAAAGGGGAGGGAGGCTAGGACGAGAACACAAGAAGAGGGGGGGGGAGGATTTTTAGACTTAGGAAAGTTTTTAGGATGAAGAAGTCTTCAAAGGGGGAGGGGTATTTATAGGTCAAGCCATGGCCAACCAATGGCCAAGATCATGCCAAGTGAAAGGCAAGTGTAGGGTCAAGATTCATCCATGTGTACCTTATCCATCTACCACACAAATATCACAAAATATCCTACCAACCCTTGACCTCAAATCGTCCCATTCGTCCACACTCCACCAACTTGAGGGTGACAAGTGTCGCCTCTCGTTGATCAAAACATTCGTCTCTCGAAAAAATCCGCAAAAATACTAAATGACATAGCCGGAATTTTCCCTTCGCAAGTTGTGTAAAACGTTTCGTCGAAAAACGATTCTAATCGGGTGTTGTGCACAAAATATTTCGTCCAAGCCTACTTTAAAGTTCAAACTTTTCTACGTACGTCCTTACGTACATACTCTGGAAATATGGGGTATAACACATACGCAGCGTCCCGTCCTTCTTCTTTACAAATAACACTGGCGCTCCCCAAGGAGAAACACTTGGCCTGATAAAGCCCTTCTCCAGCAAGTCCTTCAGTTGGTCTTTCAATTCCTTCAACTCGGCAGGTGTCATCCTGTATGGCGGAATAGATATCGGTCGAGTATCTGGCGCCAAATCAATGCAAAACTCAACCTCCCTCTCAGGAGGGATACCCAGAAGCTCATCTGGGAACACGTCTGGAAACTCTCTAACGACCGGAACTGACTGAAGATCCGGTATCTCAGCCTCAGTATCGAATACCCAAACCATATGGTAGATATACCCTTTCCGCACCATCTTCCTAGCCTTGAGGTAAGAAATAAACTTACCCCTTGGCGACGCAGTATTCCCCTTCCACTCGATAACCAGCTCACCAGGAAACTGGAATCGAACTAATCTCTCTCTACAATCCATATTGGCATAGCAAGACGCTAGCCAATCCATACCCATAATCACATCAAAGTCCGTCATATCCAACTCTATCAAGTCGGCTGAAGTCCAAGAGCATCTGCGTCATCGGGCAAGCTCTATATATCCGCTCGGCTACCACCGAGTCACTTACTGGCGTAGCCACCTCAAACGATCTTATGGACTCGGGCTCTATCCCTATTCTACCAGCAATATGGGGAGATATATAGGACAAGGTAGAACCTGGATCTATCAAAACATATACATCACAACAAGAAACCAACAATGTACCTGTGACGACATCTGGTGACGCCTCCTGGTCCTGACGGCTGGACATAGCATAGATGCGGTTCTGAGGACCGCTAGAACTGGGACCCCTACCACGACCTGCGCGTCCTGGCCGCGTGAGTACCACGCCTCGGGCGTCGACCATCAAGATGAAGATCCAAAGAATCGACCGTCGGGTGAACCATAACGCTCCGCCGCTGGGGCGGGCAATCGCTTCTTCGGATGGCCTGCGCCACAAGAGTAACACGCTCCTGAACCCATACGGCACTCGCCCGGATGAGACCTACCTCATCGAACGCACCGAGATGTGGGTGGTCTCGATTGGTGACGATCTCGCCTCCGAAACCACGAAGTCCGGAGCCACGACTGCTCACGAGTAACTCGGTGATCGGACCTCCCGCGTAGCGAGAAGGAGCACTCTGTCTTTGGTGAAATGTGGACCTAGTCTGCTGCGAAATTTGTCGCCTCAGCGCCACGAGACCACTGTTGTCACGGCCTCTTGGGCTGGCCTAAATCTAGCTGATCCTGCCTCTCTCTATCCTCAATCCCCTGCGCATACGCCTGCATCCTGGCAATATCCATCCCTGGCTGAAGAGCCACCCCCAAGCATGCAGTATTCATATGACGGTCCAACCCCATCACATACCGATGAACCCTGTCTGCCATGTCAGCTACGATGGTGTGCGCATATCTAGCCAAGGAGTCAAACTCCAGACTATACTCTCTAATAGTCCTCCCGTCCTGCCTCAAGGTCAAGAATCTATCTACGCGGGCTCTCCTCATCTCAGGAGGTAAGAAGTGATCCAAGAAAGTCTCTGTGAACTCCTCCCAAACAGCTGGAAGAGCATCCTCACCTCTCGACAACACCCATGACTCAAACCAGTTCAACGCAATATCGCGTAACCGGTAAGAAGCTAGCATAACGGACTCGATCTACGAGGCTCGAGCACTGCATGGTCCAGCTATCGCCGCACAAACTCCTGCGGATCCTCGCCGAATCTCGAGCCATAGAACTTCGGGTGGATGATGACAACTAGAAATCCGAATCAGAAGCTGCGGCTCTAGGGTTGGTGCTGCTCTGTCGTGACGCCTGCCATTATACTGGTCAATAAGCGGATCTGTTCCTCGTAATCTCTATACTCATTACATTGTGGGTGGAGGCTCGTCTGCATGATCTCGATGGCGCTCACGCCTCGAACTCAGCTGAGGTTGGCGACGTCGTGGAACTCGCCGCCCGAAACATCATCTCTTGTAAAGACTGGGCCTGTGCCCTCGTGACCCTCCGCGTCCCACTAGCAGCACCCTCAACTGCCTTGCCCTTCTGGGCCGCGGTTGCCTTGCGTGGAGGCATAACTGATACAAAAGGGAAAACATCAGAGGAGGTTCAACCTATAACACAGCTCTATTGCACGATCTTAGAGTGAAAGAATGGAAACCAATCATAAATATCCTGCAGCCTCCTGATTATAGATGTGGTGCACAACACACCGATAATCAAGACTCTACTAGATACGGTCTGTAGACACTTTTCGAGGACTAACAGCTCTGATACCACTTTTGTCACGACCGACCGGGCGCGGCGGTACCTGCCGGGTACCGCATCGGTATACATTAGAGAATAACAGCGGAACATACATAGCACAAAACTTATAAAAAGGTAACATCACTGGCCAGTCGATAAGGATGCCTTCCATAAAAATATACTTAATCACAAGTATAGTAGTACAACTTGCTCTTACAGCCCAAAACACATACGTGACCACGCACTTAATGATAACAATCGTGGCGGAGACGGGGCCGCCATACCACGAATATACACAATGTCTATAACATCGTGAAAAACCGTACCAACAAAACAAGCTTCCGAGAATGGAGCTTCGACAGACGGTGATCCTAGAACGAGGATCCACCACTGCTTACCACCTGCGGCATGAGCGGCCCAGGGAAGGGTCGATACCTGATATATACCAAGTATGTAAAGCGGAAAATACTGTAATAATGATATCATAAGTCTGAAAAATAAGCTGGAGTCATGGACGAAAATCAAAATCCAGTATACTGTGCATTACTAACAATGAGAGTAACACGTATATACTTTACTGCATAAAATAGGAGGCTTGTGATCAAAGCAGGTACCTACTTTGTAGTATCGATAAGCAATCCTACTCCGGGACTATTTCACGCATAGGTCTGTGGACCGCGTAGGTATTCCTCGCATAGGTTGTACCGCGCGTGGGACTATTTCACCGCGTAAGCTCATAGGACTCGCGTGAGGTATTCCTCGCATCGTGGGTAGCAAATCCACGAGCAGGTGGTATAACGATCTTGGGGTTTACCGCCGGATATACTCTTACCACAGGCAGATGGTATAACGATCTTGGGGATTTACCCCTCAGATATACTCTTACACTGGAGCAGATGGTATAACGATCTTGAGGCTTGCCCCTCAGATATACTCTTACACTGGAGAATGTGGTATGACGATCTTGGGGCTTACCCCTCATTCATACTCTTACCCTGGAGGAGGTGGTATAACGATCTTGGGGCTTGCCCCTCAGATATACTCTTACCCTAGCTCAATCGGTCATCATATCATAATCATAAATAAGTTAAGAAAGCTCATACTTCATATTAGTCTTGTTCATATACCCTCTCATTTTAGTTTACTCAAGGCACTAACATATTTAATAAAAGAAAATCCGGGAATTTAACCCAAAGTACCACATACTTATATTCTTTAAAATTGACTCTTTTTCATATAAAACCTTTGGGCAATTCATGCCTTAAAATCAATTTGCCTTTCACAAATCAAGTCATTTGTCCTTACTTATCTTACTTAGAGTAATTCTCTTCTTATTATCCTTTCATAAAGCTAACAAACCAACTTCCCATAAAGTTGTTATATTAACCCTATACTTTAGTAAAATCATACTTTTCCCTTAACCAAGGGACTTATACTTCTTAAAACGAAATGAGTCTTTATATACTTAAAAACAAGTAAGAATACCAAATCTTGTACGTCTACCATACTACATAGATACAACTACTCATGCTCAAGAGATAGGAAAGCTTCACATACCTTTTTGGTCAATCCACTTGCTAAGCCCAAACTACCGCAAGTAATATGTCAACCTAAAATAACCATGATACGTTCATTAACCTCTAATATCAATGTAGAATAATCCAAGTTCAAGGTTACTAATTTCTACGGAAAAATTGGGCAGCATTTCCTTTGTTTCTACATACTTTGCCACCTTTTTCAAGGCCGAATTTAACATCCAAACGCCACATCTTAGGCCCAACAATCCAAACATTTCAGAGGGGATTACACACCTAAACTTGGGTGTGTAAAATTCTGCCCCATAAGGTACAACAATTCACTTAACAATTCTAAAGTAGTTTGTAGGCTACAACATGCTCAAAATATCTTCTTAACCAATCTTTTCATATCCAAACCACATTTCTTACATGCAAAGACTCTAAGAGCATTATTTACTAATACAAGTTCCTTCTTCTTCACATGCAACATTAATAACTAATCACAAGAGAAGAATGTTACCTTTAGAGCTTTAGCCAAAACTATCCCAACAATTTTTTTGCTAGCCTCTTTTCCAAGAACACCACCACAACAACTCCTACAAGCTATCCACAAGCTTCCTTCTTGTCCTTAACTTTTCAGATTTTTCTTAGGCTTGAATTTCTCTTGGAATTTTAGAGAGAAGTGGGAGCTTTTGCTAGAGAGAGAGAGAGATTGAATGATGACCAAGTCTTCAAGACTTGGTCAATATAAGAGACATGCAAAATCAGATGGGGACACTTGTCACCCACCCATGACCTCTTTTAAAACAAAAGCGAGGCAGAATTTCCCACTTAACTCGCAGAACCAGCATCGTGCGCGCGGCCTGCGGCCCGCTGGCCTGAAAACTCTGCCGCTCTCGGGCCTTCGCGCGCGACCACTGTTTCCGGCGCGCTGCAACTTCAGCGACCCCTCAGAATATCCGGCACCGCGACCTGCATCCGCGCCCTGCGCATCATTCTTATGCGAAACGCATTTTTGTCTGTCTGCGCACTGAACTTGTAACTCTCATAACTTCCTACTCCGATGTCCTATCGACGAACAGTCGGTTGCGTTGGAAACTAGACTCAATGAAATACGCACTAGGCCTTTGAAATACTTAGGAACTCTCAATGAACCGGGTCATAACCCGCCTCAAAGTTGACTAAAACCCGTCCGAATAATCCGTCAACTTATCTTTCGAAATTTTTTAAGTCTTACTCCCTTTCGCACGCTCTCACACGTATGGCCAGAACTATGGGGTATAACAACAATATTATTCGTGCATCTCACTTAAGCATGCAACACAGCTCAATCTAACCACATGGTATGTCATTAAGTCAATTAACCATGATCCTTTAAGTTTTCATCACCCTCTCAGGCAGCTCATTACCTCATAAATATTCCAAATTAGCACATATATAACCTTGATGTGGATTCATTAAACTGTTTCACACCTTCCAAGCAATTTATAAAGCTTAACCATCACATGATAACCCACAATTGCTTCAGACAACACACACATGCCCACAATTAAATACGTCTGCATATATTTACATCATCATACCAACTATACAACAATTTTACCAACCTGGATACCAAGTCCAAATATTCCTTTCTGGGCCGTGGTCGCTTTCTCATAGCTGCAATCACAATAATATGTTAGGGAGGGACTACCCTAACCACACAGCTCTATCGCACGATCTTGGAGTAAGAAGAATAGAAATCAATCCTAAATATACTATAGCCTCCTGTTTATGGGTGTGGTGCACAACACACCTATAACCAAGACTCTACTGCAAACGGTCTGTAGACATTCTGAGGATTAACTGCTCTGATATCACTCTGTCACGCCTCGAACCCTGGGACCGCGACTGGTGCCCTACCTGGGTACCCTTCTACGCATACATCACATGTAACCAGCGGAAGCTAAAGAAAACTCATCATTTTTCTTTAAAAGTAAAATAGGCAAAGCCGACAAGGACGCCATTATATATATAAAACAACTCAAAGGAACTACAATTGTACAAATCACGTAAGTCTAGCCCACATATGAATATAGACCTCTAAGAGTTTGGGCCGATGGCATCACGACCAGACCGGGCATGACGGTGCCTACACAGGCACCCTTACAGGTATACATCAGAGATAATCAGCGGAACATACATGAAACTTATAAAATAAATCAACAAAAAATAAAAAAAATAGGTTAGCCGATAAGGCTACCTCCATGGACACATATACATACATAACCAAACGCAGTTACATCCTTCTTCTTTACAAATCAGCCCACAAGATATGACTACAGACCTCTAAGAGTTTTAACATAACAATTGTGACGGGACAGGGCCCCGCCATACCCCTGAATATACATGAATCTACAACCTCAGGGAAACTGTACCAAAACATAAGCCTCCGAAATAAATGGAGCTTTTTCCCAAACCTGAACCGAGATCCTAAGAGCAAGGATCACCAACCTGTGTACCTAATACCTGCGGGCATGAGCGGCCCGAAGAGTACAACATGTGCAAGTATGGAACAGAAATAAGGTACAGTAAACAAATCATAACCGTACAAAAGAATAACAGGGGCAAGTATATAAAAATAAATACCAGATCCTACCGTGTCATTACAATCTCGTGAACTTAATCGCACTTTATTATCTTTTCCCATTTTTCAATAAGAGTTATAGTCAAATTCTTACGTACATACTTAGGAAAAATCATCGAGTTCATAAACATATAACTTATGTATCTTGCATAACATAATCCGACCCTTTATGGCGGGACGCCTCATTTTGGAGTTCAATTTGATTATTCATACGTGATAAGGTAACCCGACCCATTTGCGGGACACGACGAATTCATAAAAATCTTCCCACGAAGGTATACTTCCCGACCCATTCTGGGACGCGATAAAGTCATGTAAGTCTGCCCATAAAGGTATACTGCCCGGCCCATTCCTGGGATGCGATAAAGTCATATAGTCTGCCCATAAAGGTATACTGCCCGTCCCATTCCTGGGACGCGATAAAGTCATATAGTCTGCCCATAAAGGTATACTGCCCGACCCATTCCTGGTACGTGATAAAGTCATATAGTCTGCCCATAAAGGTATACTGCCCGACCCATTCCTGGGACGCGATAAAGTCATATAGTCTGCCCATAAAGGTATACTGCCCGGCCCATTCCTGGAACGCGATAAAGTCATCTTTACCTAACATTTTAAATCATTTTTTCCCTTCTTCTTAAGTCGTTATAACAACTTCCCATAAAGCTATTATAACAACCTTTCACTTTAGAGAACTTAAGGCACTTTTATTTATTTTTACATTAGGGAAAATTAAACCCAAAAGTACTACGTACATACATACTTAAAAGAATCATAAAACTCCTCTTTTTAAATCCATAAACTTCTTCTTTTAAAAACTCGAGTTACATTCGCTTTTGAAATCAAGCCGCTTAACCTTTGAAATAATTCATGGCAACCAAACTTTTTAAATCAAGTCACTCCTTCCTTTAAGAATTAAGTCCCATAACTTGAAAAATAAAGTCTCATAACCTTTTTAGAAATCAAGGTTCATAGTCTTAAAATTTCATAACATAAACTCTTTTAATTTAAGTAACATATACTTTTATGAGTTGTGAATAGGTTATACTCGTTTATAACGATCTTATTAAAGCAACCATGATCTAGAAAATGTACTACAATTTTGTCTTATCTTAGTTTCTATGCAGATGGAGAATTCTACTCATTTTAATATAATTGTTTGTCGATACATTTTCTTTTATTAACGCTGCAATGACTTGTTCGATACTTATTCTCATTCGTGCAGTAAATTAGCAAAGTCAACTCGACTTCAAATACTTCCTAACGACTCTTACCAACATCCCCCATAAGACTTGGTAAGAACTTAGGATAACTTAGACCTACCTTTTTCATAGAGTAAATCAACATACGTCCCTCTTAACTTCTAAGAGTATAAGGAATCATGAAATAATACCACATGTATATTTCACACATAGAACATTCCAAAAGAAGGAAGAGGTTCACATACCTCGCGACGATTATCGACAAGTAGCAAAATGCTCCAAAGTACTATAACCTTGCTAGCTTTTCCACCTTTCAAGTAGAATATGCTACTCGTAGTACTTCAACCTATAATGGCCATAATACGTCTATTAACCTCTAGCTTCAAACGTAGAATATTCTAAGTGTAAAGTCACCAAATTCTACGAAAAATCGGACATCACTTCCTTTGTTTCTACGTACTTTTCCACCTTTTTCAAGGCCCGAATTTAACAACCAAACATGCCACATTTAAGGCCCAACAATTCAGCTATCCAAAGGGGATTACACGCCTTAACAGGACGTGTAAAATTCTTCCCCACAATAATACAAAACAATCCAATAATTCCATGCCATTCTCGGCTATAATGTATCATACTACAAAGTCTTATCCAATTCCTTTTCAATCCAAGTTGTTACGTCTAACAGGTCATATAGTCACAACTAGTTGTAACAATTATAACCAATTTAATCAACTCTTTAGATAACATGCGAGGACTAAACTAGTAACTAAATTGAATTACAATCTTAAAGGCTAAATCATGCAACTTTCGGATTCCATCCAAATATTCCATAACACTTATCAATCTTTATAATATATTTCACATGATCAATTCTAACTACTACAACATAAAATCTTGAATTACAATAGCAAGACGGAGATTATTACCTCTTTGAGCCCAAAACAATCTAAAACCTAAAGTCGATCCTTAGCAACTTCAACTCCTTTTCTTGACGTTTCAATCCGTTATTTGCAACCCTTAGAAGCTTGTGAGAAACTCCTCTTCTATTTCCAACTTCAAAGTTGAAGAACACCTTAGGTTTTCGCCTTGCGACTAACGTAAAAACGTCATTTTTCCGGGATCTTTCTATTGAGATATCCTTACAATACCTCTAGGAACCTTGGTTTAAAGTATTGAGATTATTGAACCACAAACGAAAAAAAATTCTTCTTTCTTAGTGCCAAACCCGAGAGCTCCCCTTTATAACTCTAAGTGTTCTATTTTTTTTCTAAGTGTAAAAGACTTGTCTTGCAACTTAGGGTGAATATATAACACACTGGAGGGTCAAGATTATAACACTTGTGTGGCTTGGATGAATGGGATTTAAATATCAAGTCAAGTGGCTCTTTGACTTAGTCAATAAACTCAAGCTCTAGCTTTGCAAGACTTGGTCATCTTTACTTTGGTCAAATGACCTTTCTAACCATGGTCAATTTCGACCAAGACCAACCAAGGGGGGTGACACGTGTCACCCTCCCATTCCTCGCAATATTTCGTTTCCCGACATTTCCATAATTCCAATAAATTTTTACTAGTCTCAAATCTTAATATTTTTTAGTTCTTGCGTACGTTCTTATAAACATGTCCTGGAAATACGGGGTGTAACAATAACCTATGATGGGACAAGGCCCCGTCGTACCCCTGAATATACACAAGTCTACTACCAAAGACCTGTACCAAGATGACAAGCTCCGGAACAAGGGAGCCATCTCAACAAGCTGGGCAAGGATCCTAAGCTCGCGGATCCACAAACTGTGTACCTATACCTGCGGGCATGAACGCAGCCCCCCGAAGGGGGTCAGTACAACAAGGTACCAAGTATGTAAACATGAAGTACAGTAAACAAGATCATAGATGTACAAAAGAATGACAGGGGAAAGTATGAAAACTCAAATACCAGATCCTACCGTGCCATATAAAAATAAGAGCCAACTGTACCTTGTATCACTGTACCACTGTATCACTGTACCACTGTATCACTGTACCACTGTACTACTGTACCACTGTATCACTGTACCACTGTACTACTGTATCACTGTACCTTTTTAAAATATGTCTTTTAAAAGTGAGATCAACCGTATCATTTCCAAATACCATTTCAAAATATGAAAGTCATGTCAAAATCAGGGTCATCCGCCCTCAAAATCATTATGCAATCCTACTCATGAGACTATTTTACTCGCATGGGACTATATCACCCGTATGGGTCTTGTGGAACCACAATGAGAATTTGTACACGATACTCGCATCACAGAGAGCTAATCCATGCAATGTGTCCTAGGAATTGAACTCGCATGAGTACTTCAGACTCGTAGTGAGTGTATACCATCTCATGTCACGGGAGCTACTCCATGAAATATATACAACGTTGTCGGCCCTCTAGTGAGGGACGCGGTGATGTGGAAATATAACACCAGCACGAATGGCTATATGAGCAAACATATGCAAGTTAAAATATCAAAGTCACGTCAAAATCAGGAGCACCTGCCTATAGAATCATTATGCAGATCCTATTCATGGGACTATTTCACCCGCATGGATCTTGTAGACCCGCATAGGAAATCTGTACCCGATACCTGAATCACGGAGAGATAGTCCATGGAATGTGTCCTGGGAATTGAACGCGTAGTCCTTGGACGCGGTGAGTGTGTACCATCTCACGTCATGGGAGCTACTCCATGAAATATATATACAATGTACGACATGTGCTGGCCCATTCTGGGACTCGGTGTAATGTGCTATAAGTCAAATAAGGTATGACATGTTCCGGCCCATTCTGGGACTCAGTGTAATGTGCTATAAGTCAAATAAGGTACGACATGTTCCGGCCCATTCTGGGACTCGGTGTAATGTAAAATATTGTACACCTATAGCTATCACAAGCAACTATGTACAATAAATCATCTTTGACTCTCATTAGAACCACTAAAATGAACCTTCGCTTTAGAAAACCAAGGCATTACCATGCCTTCCTTTTTATAAACACCAAGGCAATACCATGCCTTCCTCTTTAGAAATACCAAAGTACTATCCCGTCACGTAATATTAGAGACTTGAACCCCAAAAGTACTATGTACGTCCGCCGTATTCTCACCTCATTTCTCAATCACTTTATGGAACTACCTAATTTATCTGGTTTATATATTGCAGGTAATTTCATCATAAGTAGCCTGGCCTAATGGGTTCAAATCACTCTTATTACGTCTATTCAACGACGTTCATCAAATACGTCCCCACAACGACGTTTCTCTTATTACATCTATTCAATGACGTTCATCTAAATGCGTCCATACAACGACATTCATCTTATTACGTTTATTCAACGACGTCCTATCATGTCTAGTCAACGAGATTCATCTTATTATGTCCGCACAATGACATTTCTTTATTGCGTCCATGCAACGACGTTCATCTTATTGCGTCCATACAACGACATTCATCTTATTACGTCTGCACATCGACGTTCCTTTATTGCGTTCATACAACGACGTTCATCTTATTGTGTCTATACAATGACGTTCATTTTATTACATCTATTCAACGATATCCTATAATGTATATTCAATGACATTCATCTTATTACGTCCGCATAACGACATCTGCATTGCGTCCGGAAATGACGTCATCTTCGTCAAGAAATGATGAACATCTGCATCGCATCCAGAAATGATGCCATCTTCGTCCAGAAAGACAAACATCTGTATTGCGTCCAAAAACGACGCCATCTTCGTCCAGAAAGACGAACATACATTGCGTCCGGAAACAACGTCATCTTCGTCCAGAAATGACAAACATCTGCATCGCAACCAAAAACCACGCCATCTTCATCCAGAAAGATGAATATCTGCATTGCATCCGGAAACGACGCCATCTTCGTCCAGAAAGATGAACATCTGCATTGCGTCCGGAAACGACGCCATCTTCATTCAGAAATGACGAATATCTGCATCGCGTCCAGAAACGGAGCCATCTTCTTCCAGAAAGATGAATATCTGCATTGCGTCCGAAAATGACGCTATCTTCATCCAGAAAGACGAACATCTGCATTGCGTCCAGAAACGACGCCATCTTCGTCCAGAGAGACAAACATCTACATTGCGTCCGAAAATAATGTCATCTTCGTTCAGAAAAAACGAACATCTGCATTGCGTCCAGAAACGACGCCATCTTCGTCCAGAAAGACGAACATCTACATTGCGTCCGGAAACGACGTCATCTTCATCCAGAAAGACGAACATCTGCATTGTTTCCGGAAACGATGCCATCTTTGTCCAAAAAGACGAACATATGCATTGCGTCCGGAAACGACGCCATCTTCGTCGAGAAACGTCGAACATCTGCATCGCATCCAGAAACGATGCCATCTTCTTCCGGAAATGACAAACATCTGCATCGCGTCTACTCAACGAAGCCATCTTATTACACATGTGCAACGGCCTTATCTACATTTCGTCTAAGCATCTTCGACCTCAGGGAACAAACACCCTTAAAGGCATTTTCAGTTTCAAAGAACAAACACCTTTGGAGGCACCTCAAGGAACAAACACCCTTAGAGGCACTTAAACACATTTCTCCCCAAACACCATTAAAAACTACGCTCTTTATTGTGTATGTAATGAAATACACTAATTTATTTGTTTTGATAAGACATGTTTTCATATTAGCAGCAACCGGAAGGACAGTAGCAGTCATGTGACTCACAAATACAGCACGTCGATACAATGATATCTGAATTACGTCTGTAAACGGCGTCTTCAGCATTATGTCTGGAAATGACGTCATTTGCGTCGCGTCAACACAATGACGTCACCAGCATCTTGATCATGCATCTGTAACTACGACACCTTTAGCACATTATGTCTAATTATGACAACATTCCTACTTACACGATCGCATTTCTCTATGCTTTATCATTTTATCTTAACAGTTATGCACTAACCTTTTTATGTTTTAAACTGCAGGTACCTTAATTTACCGGAACAGGAGTACAACATGTAACTATCTCCTCTAGCCTCCCACAGCACCTATGGCCCCAGTGTCATCAAAATTCTACATTAAGGCAACACCTTTTGAACTTGCATCAATCTTGCTTCTTAGCATCGCAATTTCTTTTCTTCGGGACTCATTTCACTCTTATGTGTATCCCTATTCTTCTGGTGGGGCCAAAATTGACTACAAGATAATGTGTTTGCTCGAACACTCCTCCATCGTATCCGGTCAAACAGGGACTGCTGTTGACACTCAATTTTGACCCGAATTTTCCCAAATTTTGCAATAAAAGGGCGCCCAATCTTTGTTTTTATTTTCAGTTTTATTTCAATTTAAACTCAGTTGTATTTTAATTTTCAACCCCAAAAACACTCCCGAAATTAAGCTCATCTTCTTCAAGCCCAATTATATTTTTATTGACTCATTTCATGAGCCCAACTGCCCATTTTCAAATTTTAAAGCTCAAGCCCACAACCCCAAAACCTAAACCTAAACCTAATATTACTCTATAAATAAACACACTCCTATCTTTATTTTAAAAAAAGGGCCACAGCATACCCACATACTTGGCATTATTTTGTTATCTTCTCCACAACATCACCATAGACACACAACAACCACACCATCATCCCTAAATATTTTCCCTCCTCTTCACTTCAACATCAGGAGAGAGCCGCAACTTTCACTTCATCTTCTTCCTCATCTCACAACACAACACACTAACACACACATACACAGGTCACTGCCCATCGCCGCCACTCCCCTCAGCCGCGAACCTCACCACAGTAACACCCAGTCGACCTCATCCCCGCATACCCGTTGAAACTCACCACTGCGGTTGCATCGCTCCGGTGACGTCGTCGTGGAAGTGACGCCGCCGCATCTTTCATTTAGGTGAATCTGGCCGAAGTTTGAACTCCGACGGTATTTGTCATTTTATCTCTCTCGCGACTTTATCATTGTGCTACTGATTTTCTTTGTTATTTGACATTGTCACCGTGTTCGTTTTCTGGCGTATTGGTGGATTTTTGGACTGTTCCCAATGCTTTACCGATTTGATAGTTTTCACCGGAAAATAGATTCCGGCGAATCTCGATCGATGCTTCTGGCTGTTTTAAGTTACTGTTTTGTTTTGCTATTTTTTAGCTATTGTGTTAAACTACTATGCCCGTTGTGTTGGTTTTGCTCTTTTCCGACGAACTACTGTTGTGTTGGTTTTGCAACTGCCTCTATCGTTTTTGTTGTCTCGGGTCTGTTTTGGACGATTTTGCCCATCTTATTTCTATTAAACTGATTGGAACAAATACTACACTTGGTATTTTACTTATTGGAACAGATACTACACTTGGTATTTTACTGATTTTTGAACATGATACTACACTTGGTATTTCACTGATTTTTGAACATAATACTACAATGGCCTACGAAGGATTTATCCGTCGTTTTGGAGTCCTCCATGGTAAGAGAGACGGAATATGTGGGCAAGGATGAAAGTGAAAAGAACATTATAAAGACGAGAATGCATAGTGTCGTTCACCGTGAGTCGGCCAGTAGTAAGCGATCTTCTCATGTCTCAGTACCCATGGCATAATACTAGTTGAGCCCACACTATATAAAAAATAAAATATCTTTTACATATATATATGCACATACATATATTGTGTCTATTTGATAATTTGTTTATTATTTACTAACTCTTTTACTAAGTGTCTTTTGCAGGTACCCGGAGGCGCACCCCCAAAGTTAAAGTATGTGCAGAAAAGTAAAACAAAAGCGAAATAACGCTAAGTTCTCTTCACTCTCTCCTTATATGATTATTTGCTTCGTTACAATCTTGTTAAATATATATCTTATTTAGTATCTGCATGCATAGTTTAAATATTTTTTGGTTAGTTTAATAATTGAAGAACACCTTTAGAATTGTAGAATACATGTTAGCACAATAATACCAACCTAAGTTTGACCGGACAACCGCAAGTTAGCGATTCCTATAGGATGTCTGACCCCTTTCCTTTAGGATAATAGAGAACTTTTACCTAGAATCTCACATAGTTTTGCAGACCTTTAAACATAGATCATTTGTAGCATTTTATGCTACTTAAAAGTGTCCTAATTCACTTAAAATAATTAGGTGGCGACTCTTTAAAATAAATTCAGGAATCACTCATACGTCGTACACCGTTTCGACTCCGGTTAAAATGGGGTGTGACAGGCCTCGGATAAGCCTGCAACCATCTGTAGAATGAGACGACTATTAGTAACCGGAGCCCCCACGTTGCGAAGTTGATCCGCTAAGTCCTTGAGTCGTTTACAATAAGAAGAAACGTTAGGAAAAATCGTCATAGAAACTTGAAAAATTTGTTGTTCAAAGGTAACTATGCGGGAGTGACTGTTATCTTGAAAGATATCACGCAATCGATTCCATGTCTACATAGTTGTGGAGTTAGGTTCCATAATAGTCTATAAAAGGTCCATTGATATTGTGGTATAAATCCATTGAAAAACTTTTGCGTCAAGCGTGACCCATAATTTTGGGTTGTCCGCTTTGGTGGGTGCATCATCATCTTCGGTGGTGTCATCCCCCGTTTTAGAAATCGGATGGATGATATGGTGAAGAACTTGATGTGACATTGCATGAATCTTGAATAACTCCGCTCACGTCCCATATTGGACGTTTTCTAGGCCAAGAACAATAGGAAGAACGTTCTTGATGTTAGAAATTGTGAGAGCAAGATAAATAGTGTTTTTATTAGTCATGGTGAATAGAACGAACTTTAGACAAGATTTTTAGGGGGGAGAGGGGGTCTCAGGTTTTGCATAAACTGAGGGGAGGGGGGAATTTTTGTCACGGTTTTCAAGAAATTTGAGAAAGAAGTGAGAAGCGGAATCAAGGAAAATAACCTAGACTCTTGATACCATGAATGAATTAATCTCTTGATTATTCTTATTGATAAAAGACATATATATACAAGTTACAATAGGAAAATTCTTTTCATATTCTACATCTAAAATCCTATTCTATTTGGAGACTAACTATACAATTATGGTAATATTACAATACTAATTAATGTATAAGCCTAATATACAAAACTATCATAATTCATATATACACGGTTGGCATGAATTGGGCCTCAATTTTTTTACGAACTCTTATTAATTGTTTGAAAGATTATTTTATATTAAGAAAATTAATTGTGTCGATTCTTTGCATTTATTCTCACGTGTGCATAAGATTCAAAAAAAAATCATTACATGTGGAACAATAATGAGGAATGTCCTTCAATAAGTTCTAGCCGGGGACCTCTAGTCTAGCTGGAAGTTCGCCTGCCACGTGAACAGATTACACAGACACGTGGAAAGTGGGTCCCAGTGTATACCAAGTTCCTCTAAGACCATCCACAGTACGAACAATCTGTTGCCACGTGTCGTATTGCTGCAATCCTGTCGGTCCGAATATTGTACGGAGGAACATTTTGCATAACGATTATCACCTCCTTTTCAGACTTTCTTTAAAATATTTGATTTTTTATTTTAAAGAAATTTAAAATGTAATTATGTCATTTATAAAAAAACGTAATGAGATTTATGTAGTTATAAAATATGCCATTAAATTCTAAGTGAGAAATTTTAAGTTTATTTATTTTAAATTGAAACCCCTCGCATATTTCAATTGATGTAATGCATGTAACAAAGGAAGGCAACATATTTTATATGATTTACTTATTTACATAATAAATATTTGTGAATACATGCGAAACAAAAATTCTAAAAATGAGTTCGAAACTTCGAACAATCTAATAAGAATATTTTATTATATGTTCAGAGGTTCAACCGAAATATATCATAATTTGAGCGTCAATAAAATCTAATGGTAAATTTAAGAGATTGGGTTGATGGTATTAAACGCTTCTCAAATAGTACAATTCATTAACTTGTTTCTCGGAGGAAGAAAGCATGAAATGAGATAGTAGTAGTAGTAGATGGTGAGATATTGGAGAGACGTAATACAGATCCCAAGGGGGAAGAAATGATGGAACCATTTAACTCTTTTCTCAACAAAAGCTTACACACTAATCGCTTATCTACTGATCAAAGCATCCTTCTTCTTTTGTCTAGGGCTGCACAAAATTCGGTCCGGACCGACAAATTGGACCGGACCGAACCGGACGAGAAATTCGGTCCGGTCTTCGGTCCCTGCTTTTTCATAATTCGGTTTTCGGTCCGGTCCGGACCGAATTTTTTAATTTTTTTTTATATAATATATAATATATATAATTCACAATATATATAATATATATAATTCCTAATATATATAATATATATAATTTATAATTTTCTAAATTCCTAATATATATAATTCCTAATATTTTAATTTTCTAATATATAATATTATATAATTAGAATTGGGTTAGGGCCCATTTTTAAAAATTGAATTACCAATCTTGAAATTGACATTCTCGGGACGGTGCCACGAAATTTTTACGTTGAAATCTATTGTACATCGCGAGATATTTAGATTTGAAAATGGAAAAAACGTAACGATTTGGGGGAAAAGAGAAATTGAGGGGCAAGATGGACGTTTTTGGAGAAATCCGGTGAAGCAAACGGACTACCTAATCCATTTCAAATCCAGCCGGAGGTCTTCGATCCTTGTTACGGACTAAAGTCCTAAAGAAAGCGACCTAATCCTCGGCCAGTCAAAGGTCTTCCCGCTTTTTTTGGCAAAGTCAAGTTCGTTCGATCGCCAAATCAGCCCCGCATCGTATCGATAGCGATTCAGATCACCTCCCCAAGCCTGCCTAACCTAATTGTGTGTGAGCAATCAATCGTGACAAGTCGACCGATCCATAATGAAAGCACCTGTAGATAGAAGCCGTTTGTCGACCGGTGGACTCATCCTCAATGCCGTTTAGGCTCTCCAGTTAAGTCGGTTGTCCGCCGCCTTTCTTTCCCATGCCCGAGATGGCCTTATGGGTAGCAGCCTCCCACAGAGATGGCCTTGTGGTCAACTTCTATTCTGCTTGTTGGAAGGTTCGTCCGGATCTCTTCCCGGGTCAACCCACTCAATATCCGAGAGAGGGTAGGCTTTTGGCGGCCGCAGAGACGGCGGATAACGCAGCGGATGATACGTACTTGGAAATAAGCAGATCATAGATAAGTTTTTTCATGGAGATTATTGGGAACGGAAATGTGCCTGGGGTTAAGAACAACGAGAAAAGCGCATACATGCATTGCCATGGAATGTATAGGTAGGGATTGTTTTATGCTTGGAAAGCCCGTTCCGCGCTCTCTATCCCCTTTTTTTGGGGTCCCCATGAACCGCTTTTTAGTATTCGTCTTCGCCTTCGCTCCGCACCTTCCCTTCCACACGGAAGGATCATGGGGTTCTCCCAACATACATATCCAGGGGTGCAACTGTTTAGTAGGCAAGGATCGGAACGGGCGGATCCCAGGTCGAATTCCTGATCTATTCGTTTCAGCCTTAGAGGATTGAGCTTTTTGAGAGCACCGCACTGCGATTGAATGGCGGATTTCAATGATGAAGAGAAAAGTCTAGTTCTCTCTTCATTTGAAAGGGGAATGGATGTCTTATTGAGAGTGATTACGGAAGAACCTTTTCATAGAGGAGAGCGATAGGCCGGTTTGAAGAGCAAGCTTGAAAATAAATGGAGAGGTCATTCATTCATAGCAGAAAAAGCGCTCACTCACTCGTATCTGAAAAGGCAGGCGGGGGGCTCTCTATCCTGAAGATAATATTTTTTTCATTCAACAAAGCCTTCTTTCATAGATAATCAGTAGTATTCCTCTCGCTAGCTATTCTGAGTAAGAGGGGGAGGACTTGATGTGACTACTATGTGACCTCCAACCCCGAGAGACTCTACAATCATTATGAGCGGATAACCCTTTCCCTTCCCTTCTATAGAGAGGTTGCCCCTTTCTCCCCGGGTAGTTCACTCACTCCCAGTGCCTACCATTTCTATATACTTTTGAAAAAAGAGAGGTAGTCGCAGCAGGAGAAGCACCCCTAAACCCCTGAGATCACTCGACCCCGACCGGTCAATCTCCTGTCATTGCTATCTCGTGCGCGAAGGGTTGCTCATGCTTCCCAAACGTCACGCATTTTTTAGGTCATTAGTCAACAGCTCCCTGGACAGCGAAATAGGGGTGACTTCACATTGTTTCCTGACACGCCTATCTTTGTTTTAGGGAAATCCTCTCCCCGTTCAGGCGGATGCCGCACCTTGCGCTTGTGAATGAGTGTGATATATACCTCTTTGCTCAGCACGTGACTGTGTACCCCGAAAAAGGAAGCTGCATGTCTTCGCCCGCTCCCGGTTCATGGTGGAATCCATTGAATGCGTTGGTAAAGCACGGGATTACGGCCGAAAAGCGGAGGTTTCCGCTAGGCGAAGGAGCTCACAAAATATCCTCACTCTCTATGGGCAAGAAGCAAGGGCGCAGCAGCTGCGCGAAAGCCGGTCTTACCTTCTATTATATTAGTAAAGGGCCTTTAGGCTTGACTAATAAGATATATAGGGCTTTTCCCTTTACTAGTAAGAGGCAAAGATCATCAGCCTTTAGTCATCTATCTCGCTACCTACTCCTTTTGCAAAAAGGCTTTGGGGATAAGATCAGACTCGAGAAATAGTCTACTTCAAGGCTGCAGGGAGGACTACGCTCTGCAGGTGGGCATCACTATTTATCATGTCAAGACGGAATTCCGCTTTGTTTTTGAAGGTGATCAAAAAGATTCGACGAAAACCGGGCATACATTCGAGAGAGAAAAGGATTAGTTCGCTACCTACTCCTTTAGTCCGTTTGGGATTATTCATCTCGAAAAAATACGCGAAATCAAAAAAAATATTAGATCAAACGGACGTCCGAGCGCAAAGTTATGACCATTTAAAGTTTCACTAATTTACAACTTATATTTGATATGTCAATACGTACGGGCTGGTGGGGGTGGCGGGAGGGGTGGGAGGGGTGAGCCGGTGAGGCTGGTGGGGCTACTGGGAGGAGGGGGTGGATTCGGTCGATGGATCGGGACCGGACCGAGAAATTCGGTCCGGTCTTCGGTCCGGAGAATCCGAAAGTTCGGTCCTCGGTCCGGTCTGGTTCGGTCCGGTCCGGTCCGGTTTTGACCCTTTGTGCACCCCTACTTTTGTCTCTATTTCTACTCTTTGATCCACGTGCACTATACACCCCTTCTTTTCCTCTCTCATCACGCCATGCCTTCCCATAAAAAACCCCCAAAAGAATGTGTAAAGTGTGAACGATCGAGAGACAGCAAAATTAACCCATAAAATCATAACCGACTCAATTCATCTAAGTGTCTATTTGGATTGGCTTTTAGGTACTGGATACCTATTTTTGTAAAAATGACAAATTGACATTTTTGATTTGACTTTTTCTTCTGTCCAGAAGTGCTTTTACTATTTGTTTCAATTTAAATTTATCATTTTTTTTATTATCCTCTATAATATTTATCAACCACCTTCATTACCCTCTTTAAATATCTAGAAATAATTACTAAAAAAAATTCAAATATACAACTTTCATTACCCTCTTTAAATATCTAAAAATAATTACTAAAAAAATTAAATATAATACTCATGTTCTGTTTTAATTAAAAAAAATCAAATATACTACTAAAGTTGAAATTTGTTCATGTGTAATTGCAGATTGAAACTTTAAACTCCTCAAACATCTTAACGTTGTCCGGTTATACGAGGATTATCCTTCTCTTTTTTCTATTGTCTTCTTTCAAATACTCAGAATATTACTATTGTAATACATTATATTTTGACAACAAGAAATAAATATACCCAAATTGAAGTATCAAATTTTTATTATTATTTTTGAAGAATTGCCTTAAGAGCGCCTAGGCTCCAGTAGCTAGTGGAAATTAAGACATGTAAAATTAGTATTGTAATAATATTTAAATACTATTTGCACTTTAAATTAGTATTGTAATAATATTTTACTAATATTTAAGTACTATATTGCACTTTAAATTCTATTATCTATTTGTAATTTTTATTTACATACTTCCATTTATTAGTAATTTTTATTTATATGTATTGACTAAATGTCCATTTTGGTAATTCTACATTCAAAACCAATTTTGATCAAAACTATCCAAACATCATTTATTGATAACAATCACTTTTACATTGTTGCATCCAAACATAAATCACTTCTGACAAAGTCACTTCTGCCAGAAGCATTTCTGTCAAGCACTTTTGTTCACCGCCAATCCACACAGGCCCTAAGTGTTATACCCCGTATTTCCAGAGTATGTACGTAAGGACGTACGTACGGAAGTTTTAGCCTTAAGATAGGCAAGGATAAAAAATATTTGTTCACAACTACCGAAAAGAATCGTTTTTCGATGAAACGTTTTACAAAGCTTGCGAGGGGAAAAATGCGGCTATGTCATTTATATTTTTTGCGGATTTTTCCGAGAGACGAGATATTTTGGACCAACGAGAGGGCGACACTTGTCACCCTCTAGTGGGCGGTCAAGTGGTCGTTTGGCTTGCACGATTTGGTCTTGTTTTGTGCCTTGTTTTGTGGAGTAGGGGTAGGGGGCACTTGGGCAAATCTTGGCCCT
This sequence comes from Przewalskia tangutica, assembly GCA_029844215.1. NCBI lineage: Eukaryota > Viridiplantae > Streptophyta > Magnoliopsida > Solanales > Solanaceae > Przewalskia > Przewalskia tangutica. Next base: position 118,015,650 of record CM056718.1, read on the forward strand.
CCACTTGCCCCCACATGGCTTGATCTTGGCCATTGATCTTCCTATAAATACCCCCCCCCCCTTTGAAGACTTCTTCATCCACAATAATTTCCAAGTCTTGAAATCCTCCCTCCCTTCTTGTTGGTTTCGTCCCCTCCGAGAAGGCCTTGCCGGCGGGTACACCCTCCTGGGAGGCCTTGGCCGAGGGGCACACCCCCCCTCCAAGTGGTGTGGCCGAGAGGTACCCCCCCCTCTTGGTAGAAATACTCTCCAAGTATTGTTACTATACCCAAAATACCTTAGCCTTATACCTTGTAGTATTCCAAAAGTTACCTCTATACGTAGAGCCCGAAAATACTACCTTATGTCCTCTTTGTCTCAAACCGAAACCCTAAGGAAAATCTTCATAGCCGGTTGAAGTATTAAGTAGAAGTTGCGTAGAACTTCTAAGGGTTGTTTGGAGCGGGTTGGAGCGCCCAGAGTAGGAGCTAAACGTTGCTCAGGATCGACATTTAAACTTGGATAATTATGGGCTTATCGAGGTAAATATCTGGTCTCCCTATTGTAATTGAGTATATACTATTGAAGTATAAGAATTAAGTATAAGTTATATACCGGGAAGGTATATAAGAAGGGAATTGAACTGTACTTACATAGGACTGTATTTACAGTAGACTTGTGAAGTTTGACGGGTAGGGAAGTGCTGCCCAATTTTCCGTAGAACCTTGTATCTAGATTTATTCTACCGAGTAGTCTAGACATTGATAGACTCGTATAACCGTTATAGGTTGAAGTACTGCGAGTAGCATATTCTACTCGAAGAAGTGAAAGGCTAGCCGGACTACAATACTTTGGAGCTATTTGCTAATAGTCGATAATAGTCGCGAGGTATGTGATTCTTCCTATACTCTTGAGCATGATATTTAAAATATATATAGTACGGTAGACGTACGTGTGTTAACTGAATAATAATTACGGCAATGTCTTTTGACTTAAGCCTGAATAATAATTACGGCAATGTCTTTTGACTTAAGCCTGAATAATCTTGAAGTATTTCAAAAAGAATACTGAATCATTTTTAACAGAAGAGTAATACTTGGTTTTAAAAGGCTTAAGAGTTATACTAGCTTTATGGGAAGTTAGGTATAACGGCTTAAGAGTGATAAAAAGAATGATTTATTGATTTAAGAAGTTAAGAGACTTGATCTTAAAAGATAAGAGACTTGACTTAATTGAATTTTGTTAAAAAGTGTGAAACCTCATTCGTGAGTAATGAGTACTTGGTTTTTAAAAGGAATAATGTTTTACTGATTTCGGAAATTATAATAAGTATCGCACAGACCACAGCAACGCTAATAAAGGGAAATGTATTGACTAATCAAGTATTATTAAAACCAGTAGAAACCTCCATCTGCATAGAAGCTAAGATGAGACAAAATGATATTACATTTCCTAGATCACGGTCATTGTTATAAGATTGTTATAAACAAGAATAACCTACTCACATATAAGGTATATGTTTCTCAAATTGTTTTAAAGGAAAATTACATCATTAAGTGATTAAAACTATGAACTACGAAACCTTTCGAAAATGAGAAACTTGAGCATTTGAAATTAGGCAAACTTGAACGTTTGGAAAATAATGTGGTTACTTGATTTTACAAAAGGAAGTGTTTGGGTTTACTTAAAAAGATAGTCACTCTATTTTTATACTACGGGTATTGTGTGACTTTTGTGAAAAAGCAGATCCTTTAAAGAGTTAATGTATGAAGTACTTTGGGGATAAAAACCGATCTTGTTAATCATATAGTAGAAAGTACCTTGTGTGAATAACTTGATTGTGTTGGTTTGTGATAGTCTTGTAATACTTTCTTGTTGATTTGATAAGTACTCATGCTAGGATGCTACGTGTGTTAGTATCTTGTGATGATTGTGTAAAGGGGTTTCCCTCGATTGCGCTTAAGTTGTTTAACGATCATCCGTTATGTTGGTATTGTACCACTCGCGACTTGATCCGGAGGTTAAGGCGCCTCCGATGCGGGGGTATCTGTGAGCGATGCAATGTGACTATGATTCGAGGATACCTCATGCGGGTCCGGGGACCTATGCGAGCTCTGAGTTCGAGTTAGTGTGCGGCCTTTATGGTCATGCGATGCATGTGGCCATGCGGTGCGAGTCGGCGGATGCCGGGGAGTAGCTACCCTCGATGCGGGGAATACCTCATGCAGGCCTATGAGGTTGGCCTATGCGGAGCTGCGGGAAGTTCCAGGGCTAGACGCGCACATTTGATACCGCGTGCGTGTGGCGGCGATCATGTGGCGGTCAGGCGAGATCTCGTAATCTGATTTATGACCTTGTTAGTCTTGTAGGTGTTAGTAGTCGGCTATGCCTTCGCACTTACCGTACGGTTTTATTATGACACAGGTGGGACCTGGTGTTTATGTATTCCTTGGTGCTTTGATATCATAGACTGCCGGCAGTGAGGAAGGTATTCCACGGGCATGATTGATGTTATGGGCATGAGACCCATAGTGATATTTGAGTGATGACTTTGAGGGCGTGAGTCCTGACTTGACATGACTGCTTATTTATTGTGAAATGTAGTTTGGTTATCATACATGTCTCCTGTTTTATATAGACTACTATGATTTCATTTACGATTTTTCGCCACATACTTGGTACACAGATCGACCTCTTCCCGGCCGCGTTCATGCCGCATGTAGAGGTACACCAGTGTTGATCCTCGCTCTTAGGATCGCAGTTCAGCGTTTTGGGAAGCTCCGTTTCTCCGGAGGCTTATCAGTGGTATAGTCCCCTGTCGTTGTAGGTATTTTACATTCAGGTATGGCGGCCCCGCCCCGCCATTGTTGTCATATCATTCTTAGAAGTGCAGAGTAATGCTGTTGTGGCGAGTTGTAATGGGATGTAACTGTTCGATTTTAAGTTGATTTATATATATGCCAAAGGGCAAGTTTTCTCAGATTACTGTTTTACACTTCTTGTTATTCCATGTCTTGTTTTATGTTCCGCTGATTACTCTGATGTATGTCTACTTGGGTGCCCGGTAGGCACGATCACGCCAGGTTCGGTCGTGACAAAAGTGGTATCGAGGCGATTAATCCTCGGAAAGTGTCTACAGACCGTATCTAGTAGAGTCTTGATTATCGGTGTGTTGTGCACCACACCAATAATCAGGAGGCTATAGGATATTTAGGATTGGTTTCCATTCTTCTCACTCTGAGATCGTGATTAGAGCTGTGTTATAAGTTGGACCCCTCTAACGTATTCCTTCCCTTACCAGTTATGCCTCCGCGTAAGGCAACCCGGGCCCAGAAGGGCAAGGCAGCCGAGGGAGCTGCGAGTAGAGCACAGAGGGTTACTAGGGCACAGGCCCAATCATCACCTGGGGTGGTGCTTCATTCGGGGAGTTCTGCGACGTCGCCAGTCCCAGCAGAGTCTAGCACAGCGGCAGCGGTTCCTACTGCGGCAATGATATTCGAACCTTCAGTTCCACGACCGGGAACAGAGAATATAGATTGCAAAGAGGTGACCCTGCTACTAGCTAAGGATGTAGCTACCAGAGAGTATGATGTATCGATTTATCACGGGTCTTGAAGACTATCTAAGAGAGGGTAGTGCAAGAGTAATTCTTCAGTTAGGCTTGAGCATGGCCTGTGTACGGGCTTATGCGCCTCAAGCCAAGAAACGTAGAGATCGACGGGTTAACCAAGGACAGCAGAAGAGGGCCAGAACAGCAAGGTCCTTTTGTAACTTTCGAGGCGAACCGCCTCAGCAGCAGATTAGATATGCACCTCCGCCAGTGCAGAGTGGTCTTGCACAGGGTTCAGGACGTTCGAGGTATGCCGGAGTTGGTGAGCTCGGGGCTTGATCCACGCGGCTATCGTATGATCTAGCGATCGGGTTGATTTTCCTCGGTATTCACGGTGGCGAGAGCGTCGTCCCGGAATGTCATCTTTTGTTGGTACTTGTTTTGCATGTGCCCATCAGGGCAGATTTGATTAAAACGACAGAGGGAAGTGAAGCAGTAGATACAGGTGTATCCTTAACCCTCTAGAGATTGTACGTATGATAAGATGAGTATACCTTAAATGTTATGTTAATTGTGATTAGAAATCATGGTTAGTTAGAAAGGTAAGATTGGGGATAAGGGAAAGTATGAGCCTTAGAATGTTATACGTGGAGACCTTAGAGGCAAGGCCATCTCGAGTAAAAGATTTATATTTTTTTACGTTTAACCCTTATAGGAGTGCATAGTACACGTGAGCTATGGTTGTGGGATAAGTCCCTGAGTAGTGTGAATGAAAGAGGGTAGTTGAGCTAAGAAGACCGCTAGGTTTTCGTAACATGATTAGTGAGATTGTTCCGGATCGGGGAGCTAGTGTTTTGCGCGAAAGTGGGTCGGGTTGAGGCCATGTTGCGGGTCAACCCGCAGCCTGTTTTGTGATGGGGTCAGTTCGGGGTGGTCCCGCCAGGTGGTAGGGTCACGAGGGTGTTAGGCCCAAGTTTAGTTAACCAGCGTACGAGTTCGTGGGTGCGTTCGACCAGTAGTCGGGCCAATGAGGTCAGTCCCTCTTGTCTTTTAGTCAGGACCGTTTACTCGGCAGAGGGTTATGCGAGATGATTGCATCAGGAAGGTCGTAAGGCTGCACGAGGTGCCTTCTTTCACCTTATGTCAGGCAGTGGAGCCCAGGTTACGGCTATTTTCATTTTCTGGAAGTTTTACCAGGCAGGGTTAGGAACTCAGGAGAGTCTCCGTATCGCATTCATCGTCGGGCCAGTGTTTGGTTTTCAAGGGTAGCTGTGAGGATTGTTGCCTCCTGTTAAGAAGTATTTTATAGCTACCATTTCAGTATTCGAATGTCGCCTTATGACGCCTTGTAGGGGCAGAAGTGTAAGTTGTCGGTCGATTGGTTCTATGTTGGCAAGGTTCAGATTGTTGGTGCATACCTGTTTCAGCAGAAGGTGGTTAGGGTGTGACGAGTTTTGGAAAAACAGAGGAAACTTAGCCCGAGTTACTTTGGGCCTTTTTAGATCATGTTAAGAATAGGCCAGGTTGCCTATATGCTAGCATTTGTCGTACGACTTAGGAGACAGTACGTCCGGTCTTTCATATTGTTATGTTCGAAAAAGTATCGGAGATCCACCCAGAGTGTTCCCAGTTAATGATGATCAAGTTGGAGGTAGTAACCCAGAGAGTTTTGAGATTGAAGCAGTAACAGAAATGTGGTAAGTTATGAGCAAGAGTTCAAGTGTACGAAAAGGGTACGACGAGTAAGGGAAGAAGCGAGCATGTGTTAAGAATATAGATGTGATCATTTCTTTTGTAAAGTGAAGGTGCGAAGGGAGTATCTTTTAGCCCTTGGGTGGGAGTTTTTGTGATGATTAGAGGAAATTCCTCGTGGACTTGAATTAAGTATTTGCGCGTGTGTTATTTTATGGCCAGGTGTGGCATGATTGTTGTTCGTGAGCATAGTAGTGAAGACTATACTGGCGCATCTATGTCTTGAGACTTAGAAGGAACATTCAGGACGAATGTTTCTAAGGAGGGGAGAATGTTATACCCCGTATTTCCAGAGTATGTACGTAAGGACGTACGTACGGAAGTTTTAGCCTTAAGATAGGCAAGGATCAAAAATATTTGTTCACAACTACCGAAAAGAATCATTTTTCGACGAAACGTTTTACAAAGCTTGCGAGGGGAAAAATGCGGCTATGTCATTTATATTTTTTGCGGATTTTTCCGAGAGACGAGATATTTTGGACCAACGAGAGGGCGACACTTGTCACCCTCTAGTGGGCGGTCAAGTGGCCGTTTGGCTTGCACGATTTGGCCTTGTTTTGTGCCTTGTTTTGTGCCTTGTTTTGTGGAGTAGGGGTAGGGGCACTTGGGAAAATTTTGGCCCTCCACTTGCCCCCCACATGGCTTGATCTTAGCCATTGATCTTCCTATAAATACCCCCCCCCCCCCTTTGAAGACTTCTTCATCCACAATAATTTCCAAGTCTTGAAATCCTCCCTCCCTTCTTGTTGGTTTCGTCCCCCCCTCCCCCTTCGAGAAGGCCTTGGCCGAGGGGTACACCCCCCCTCCTAGAGGCCTTGGCCGAGGGGCACACCCCCCCTCCAAGTGGTGTGGCCGAGAGGTACCCCCCCTCTTGGTAGAAATACTCTCCAAGTATTGTTACTATACCCAAAATACCTTAGCCTTATACCTTGTAGTATTCCAAAAGTTACCTCTATACGTAGAGCCCGGAAATACTACCTTATGTCCTCTTTGTCTCAAACCGAAACCCTAAGGAAAATCTTCATAGCCGGTTGAAGTATTAAGTAGAAGTTGCGTAGAACTTCTAAGGGTTGTTTGGAGCGGGTTGGAGCGCCCAGAGTAGGAGCTAAACGTTGCTCAGGATCGACATTTAAACTTGGATAATTATGGGCTTATCGAGGTAAATATCTGGTCTCCCTATTGTAATTGAGTATATACTATTGAAGTATAAGAATTAAGTATAAGTTATATACCGGGAAGGTATATAAGAAGGAATTGAATCTTTACATAGATTGTATTCTGATGAGACTTGTGAAGTTTGTGGTAGGAAGTCTTGCCCAATTTTCCGTAGAACCTTGTATCTAGATTTATTCTACTGAGTAGTCTAGACATTGATAGACTCGTATAACCGTTATAGGTTGAAGTACTGCGAGTAGCATATTCTACTCGAAGAAGTGAAAGGCTAGCCGGACTACAGTACTTTGGAGTTATTTGCTAATAGTCGATAATCGTCGCGAGGTATGTGATTCTTCCTATACTCTTGAGCATGATATTTAAAATATATATAGTACGGTAGACGTACGTGTGTTAACTGAATAATAATTACGGCAATGTCTTTTGACTTAAGCCTGAATAATAATTACGGCAATGTCTTTTGACTTAAGCCTGAATAATCTTGAAGTATTTCAAAAAGAATACTGAATCATTTTTAACAGAAGAGTAATACTTGGTTTTAAAAGGCTTAAGAGTTATACTAGCTTTATGGGAAGTTAGGTATAACGGCTTAAGAGTGATAAAAAGAATGATTTATTGATTTAAGAAGTTAAGAGACTTGATCTTAAAAGATAAGAGACTTGACTTAATTGAATTTTGTTAAAAAGTGTGAAACCTCATTCGTGAGTAATGAGTACTTGGTTTTTAAAAGGAATAATGTTTTACTGATTTCGGAAATCATAATAAGTATCGCACAGACCACAGCAGCGCTAATAAAGGGAAATGTATTGACTAATCAAGTATTATTAAAACCAGTAGAAACCTCCATCTGCATAGAAGCTAAGATGAGACAAAATGATATTACATTTCCTAGATCATGGTCACGTTATAAGGTTGTTATAAACAAGAATAACCTACTCACATATAAGGTATATGTTTCTCAAATTGTTTTAAAGGAAAATTACATCATTAAGTGATTAAAACTATGAACTACGAAACCTTTCGAAAATGAGAAACTTGAGCATTTGAAATTAGGCAAACTTGAACGTTTGGAAAATAATGTGGTTACTTGATTTTACAAAAGGAAGTGTTTGGGTTTACTTAAAAAGATAGTCACTCTATTTTTATACTACGGGTATTGTGTGAATTTTGTGAAAGAAACGGATCTTTTAAAAGAGTTAATGTATGAAGTACTTTGGGGATAAAAACCCGATCTTGTTAATCATATAGTAGAAAGTACCTTGTGTGAATAACTTGATTGTGTTGGTTTGTGATAGTTTTGTAATACTTTCTTGTTGATTTGATAAGTACTCATGCTAGGATGCTACGTGTGTTAGTATCTTGTGATGATTGTGTAAAGGGGTTTCCCTCGATTGCGCTTAAGTTGTTTAACGATCAGCCGTTATGTTGGTATTGTACCACTCACCTTGACTTGATCCGGAGGTTAAGTCGCCTCCGATGCGGGGTAATACTCGAGCGATGCGTGTGACTATGATTCGAGGATACCTCATGCGGGTCCCGGGACCTATGCGAGCTACGAGTTCGAGTTAGTGTGCGTCCTTTATGGTCATGCGGTCTATGTGGCCATGCAGACTGCGAGTCCAGGCGGATGCCGGGGAGTAGCTACCCTCGATGCGGGGAATACCTCATGCGGGCCTATGAGGTTGGCCTATGCGGAGCTGCGGGAAGTTCCAGGGCTAGACGCGCATATTTGATACCGCGGGCGTGTGTCGGCCGATCATGTCGCGATGCAGCAGATCTTATGATACAGTTTATGACCTTGTTAGTACTGTGGGTTTTAGTAGTCGTCTATGCCTTCGTACATACCCCGTACAGTTTTATTATGACACAGGTGGGACCTGGTGTTCATGTGCATTCCTTGGTGCTTTGATATCATAGACTGTCGGCAGTGAGGAAGGTATTCCACGGGCATGATTGATGTTATGGGCGTGAGACCCATAGTGATATTTGAGTGATGACTTTGACGGCGTGAGTCCCTGACTTGACATGACTGCTTATTTATTGTGAACTGTAGTTTGGTTATCATACATGTCTCCTGTTTTATATAGACTACTATGATTTCATTTACGATATTTTGATTTCACATACTTGGTACTGTTATGCGACCTCCTTCGGGGGGCTGCGTTCATGCCGCAGGTAGAGGTACACCTGTGTTGATCCTCGCTCTTAGGATCGCAGTTCAGCGTTTTGGGAAGCTCCGTTTCTCCGGAGGCTTATCAGTGGTATAGTCCCCTGTCGTTGTAGGTATTTTACATTCAGGGGTATGGCGAGGCCCTGTCCCGCCATTGTTGTCATATCATTCTTAAGTGCATGTAATCTTGTTGTGGGCGAGTTGTAATGGGATGTAGCATTCGGTTTTAAGTTGATTTATATATATGCCGGCGGCAAGTTTTCTCAGACATCGTTTTACACTTCGTTATTCCATGTCTTGTTTTATGTTCCGATTACTCGATGTATGTCTACTGGGTGCGGGGTAAGGCACGATCACGCCAGGTTGTGTCGTGACAAAAGTGGTATCGAAGCGATTAATCCTCGGAAAGTGTCTACAGACCGTATCTAGTAGAGTCTTGATTATCGGTGTGTTGTGCACCACACCAATAATCAGGAGGCTATAGGATATTTAGGATTGGTTTCCATTCTTCTCACTCTGAGATCATGATTAGAGCTGTGTTATAAGTTGGACCCCTCTAACGTATTCCTTTCCTTACCAGTTATGCCTCCGCGTAAGGCAACCCGGGCCCAGAAGGGCAAGGCAGCCGAGGGAGCTGCGAGTAGAGCACAGAGGGTTACGAGGGCACAGGCCCAATCATCACCTGGGGTGGTGCTTCATTCGGGGAGTTCTGCGACGTCGCCAGTCCCAGCAGAGTCTAGCACAACGGCAGCGGTTCCTACTGCGGCCATGATATTCGAACCTTCAGTTCCACGACCGGGAACAGAGAATATAGATTGCAAAGAGGCGACCCTGCTACTAGCTAAGGATATAGCTACTAGAGAGTATGATGTATCGATTTATCACGGGTCTTGACGACTATCTAAGAGAGGGTAGTGCAAGAGTAATTCTTCAGTTAGGCTTGAGCATGGCCTGTGTACGGGCTTATGCGCCTCAGGCCAAGAAACGTAGAGATCGACGGGTTAACCAAGGACAGCAGAAGAGGGCCAGAACAGCAAGGTCCTTTGGTAACTTTCGAGGCGAACCGCCTCAGCAGCAGATTAGATATGCACCTCCGCCAGTGCAGAGTGGTCCTCCACAGGGTTCAGGACGTTCGAGGTATGCCGGAGTTGGTCAGAGCTCCAGGGCTTCTGATCCACAGCTATACGTATGATCTAGCCAGCCGGGTTCAGTTTTTCCTCAGTATTCACAGTGTGGCAGACGTCATCCCGGGGAATGTCATCTTTTGTTGGTACTTGTTTTGCCTGTGCCCATCAGGGCAGATTTGATTAAAACGACAGAGGGAAGTGAAGCAGTAGATACATGTGTATCCTTAACCCTCTAGAGATTGTACGTATGATAAGATGAGTATACCTTAAATGTTATGTTAATTGTGATTAGAAATCATGGTTAGTTAGAAAGGTAAGATTGGGGATAAGGGAAAGTGTGAGCCTTAGAATGTTATACGTGGAGACCTTAGAGGCAAGGCCATCTCGAGTAAAAGATTTATATTTTTTTACGTTTAACCCTTATAGGAGTGCATAGTACACGTGAGCTATGGTTTTGGGATAAGTCCCTGAGTAGTGTGAATGAAAGAGGGTAGTTGAGCTAAGAAGACCGCTAGGTTTTCGTAACATGATTAGTGAGATTGTTCCGGATCGGGGAGCTAGTGTTTTGCGCGAAAGTGGGTCGGGTTGAGGCCATGTTGCGGGTCAACCCGCTTTGTTTTGTGATGGGTCGGTTCGTGGTCCCGCCAGGTGGTAGGGTCACGAGGGTGTTAGGCCCAAGTTTAGTTAACCAGCGTACGAGTTCGTGGGTGCGTTCGACCAGTAGTCGGGCCAATGAGGTCAGTCCCTCTTGTCTTTTAGTCAGGACCGTTTACTCGGCAGAGGGTTATGCGAGATGATTGCATCAGGAAGGTTGTAAGGCTGCACGAGGTGCCTGCTTTCACCTTATGTCTGGCAGTGGAGCCCAGGTTACGGCTATTTTCATTTTCTGGAAGTTTTACCAGGCAGGGTTAGGAACTCAGGAGACTCTCCGTATCGCATTCATCCTCGGGCCAGTGTTTGGTTTTCAAGGGTAGCTGTGAGGATTGTTGCCTCCTGTTAAGGAGTGTTTTATAGCTACCATTTCAGTATTCGAATGTCGCCTTATGACGCCTTGTAGGGGAAGAAGTGTAAGTTGCCGGTCGATTGGTTCTATGTTGGCAAGGTTCAGATTGTTGGTGCATACCTGTTTCAGCAGAAGGTGGTTAGGGTGTGACGAGTTTTGGAAAAACAGAGGAAACTTAGCCCGAGTTACTTTGGGCCTTTTTAGATCATGTGAAGAATAGGCCAGGTTGCCTATATGCTAGCATTTGTCGTCCGACTTAGGAGACAGTACGTCCGGTCTTTCATATTGTTATGTTCGAAAAAGTATCGGAGATCCACCCAGAGTGTTCCCAGTTAATGATGATCAAGTTGGAGGTAGTAACCCAGAGAGTTTTGAGATTGAAGCAGTAACAGAAATGTGGTAAGTTATGAGCAAGAGTTCAAGTGTACGAGAAGGGTACGACGAGTAAGGGAAGAAGCGAGCATGTGTTAAGAATATAGATGTGATCATTTCTTTTGTAAAGTGAAGGTGCAAAGAGAGTATCTTTTATCCCTTGGGTGGGAGTTTTTGTGATGATTAGAGGAAATTCCTCGTGGACTTGAATTAAGTATTTGCTCGTGTGTTATTTTATGGCCAGGTGTGGCATGATTGTTGTTCGTGAGCATAGTAGTGAAGACTATACTGGCGCATGTATGTCTTGAGACTTAGAAGGAACATTCGGGACGAATGTTTCTAAGGAGGGGAGAATGTTATACCCCGTATTTCCGCAGTATGCGTGGGGCGTGCGTCTGGAAGTTTTAGCCTTAAGATAGGCAAGGATCAAAAATATTTGTTCCCAACTACCGAAAAGAATCGTTTTTCGACGAAACGTTTTACAAAGCTTGCGAGGGGAAAAATGCGGCTATGTCATTTATATTTTTTGCGGATTTTTTCGAGAGACGAGATATTTTGGACCAACGAGAGGGCGACACTTGTCACCCTCTAGTGGGCGGTCAAGTGGCCGTTTGGCTTGCACGATTTGGACTTGTTTTGTGCCTTGTTTTGTGCCTTGTTTTGTGCCTTGTTTTGTGCCTTGTTTTGTGGAGTAGGGGTAGGGGGCACTTGGGCAAATCTTGGCCCTCCACTTGCCCCCCACATGGCTTGATCTTGGCCATTGATCTTCCTATAAATACCCCCCCCCCCCCCCTTTGAAGACTTCTTCATCCACAATAATTTCCAAGTCTTGAAATCCTCCCTCCCTTCTTGTTGGTTTCGTCCCCCCCCCCTCCCCCTTCGAGAAGGCATTGGCCGAGGGGTACACCCCCCTCCTAGAGGCCTTGGCCGAGGGGCACACCCCCCCTCCAAGTGTGTGGCCGAGAGGTACCCCCCCTCTTGGTAGAAATACTCTCCAAGTGTTGTTACTATACCCAAAATACCTTAGCCTTATACCTTGTAGTATTCCAAAAGTTACCTCTATACGTAGAGCCCGGAAATACTACCTTATGTCCTCTTTGTCTCAAACCGAAACCTTAAGGAAAATCTTCATAGCCGGTTGAAGTATTAAGTAGAAGTTGCGTAGAACTTCTAAGGGTTGTTTGGAGCGGGTTGGAGCGCCCAGAGTAGGAGCTAAACGTTGCTCAGGATCGACATTTAAACTTGGATAATTATGGGCTTATCGAGGTAAATATCTGGTCTCCCTATTGTAATTGAGTATATACTATTGAAGTATAAGAATTAAGTATAAGTTATATACCGGGAAGGTATATAAGAACGGAATTGAACTGTACTTACATAGAACTGTATTTACATTAGACTTGTGAAGTTTGACGGGTAGGGAAGTGCTGCCCAATTTTCCGTAGAACCTTGTATCTAGATTTATTCTACCGAGTAGTCTAGACATTGATAGACTCGTATAACCGTTATAGGTTGAAGTACTGCGAGTAGCATATTCTACTCGAAGAAGTGAAAGGCTAGCCGGACTACAGTACTTTGGAGCTATTTGCTAATAGTCGATAATCGTCGCGAGGTATGTGATTCTTCCTATACTCTTGAGCATGATATTTAAAATATATATAGTACGGTAGACGTACGTGTGTTAACTGAATAATAATTACGGCAATGTCTTTTGACTTAAGCATGAATAATAATTACGACAATGTCTTTTGACTTAAGCCTGAATAATCTTGAAGTATTTAAAAAAGAATACTGAATCATTTTTAACAGAAGAGTAATACTTGGTTTTAAAAAGCTTAAGAGTTATACTAGCTTTATGGGAAGTTAGGTATAACGGCTTAAGAGTGATAAAAAGAATGATTTATTGATTTAAGAAGTTAAGAGACTTGATCTTAAAAGATAAGAGACTTGACTTAATTGAATTTTGTTAAAAAGTGTGAAACCTCATTCGTGAGTAATGAGTACTTGGTTTTTAAAAGGAATAATGTTTTACTGATTTCGGAAATCAGAATAAGTATCGCACAGACCACAGCAGCGCTAATAAAGGGAAATGTATTGACTAATCAAGTATTATTAAAACCAGTAGAAACCTCCATCTGCATAGAAGCTAAGATGAGACAAAATGATATTACATTTCCTAGATCATGGCTGCTGTTATAAGATTGTTATAAACAAGAATAACCTACTCACATATAAGGTATATGTTTCTCAAATTGTTTTAAAGGAAAATTACATCATTAAGTGATTAAAACTATGAACTACGAAACCTTTCGAAAATGAGAAACTTGAGCATTTGAAATTAGGCAAACTTGAACGTTTGGAAAATAATGTGGTTACTTGATTTTACAAAAGGAAGTGTTTGGGTTTACTTAAAAATATAGTCACTCTATTTTTATACTACGGGTATTGTGTGACTTTTGTGAAAGTAACGGATCCTTTAAAAGAGTTAATGTATGAAGTACTTTGGGGATAAAAACCCGATCTTATTAATCATATAGTAGAAAGTACCTTGTGTGAATAACTTGATTGTGTTGGTTTGTGATAGTTTTGTAATACTTTCTTGTTGATTTGATAAGTACTCATGCTAGGATGCTACGTGTGTTAGTATCTTGTGATGTTTGTGTAAAGGGGTTTCCCTCGATTGCGCTTAAGTTGTTTAACGATCAGCCGTTATGTTGGTATTGTACCACTCACCTTGACTTGATCCCGGAGGTTAAGGCGCCTCCGACGCGGGTAATACTCGAGCGATGCGTGACTATGATTCGAGGATACCTCATGCGGGTCCCGGACCTATGCGAGCTACGAGAGTTCCGAGTTAGTGTCGTCCTTTATGGTCATGCGATCATGTGGCCATGCGATCGCGAAGTCCGGCGGATGCCGGGAGTAGCTACCGACGCGGGAATACCTCATGCGCCTATGAGGTTGGCCTATCGCGAGTCGCGGAAGTTCGAGGCTAGACGCGCATTTGATACCGCGGGCGTGTGGCGATTTCGATCATGTGGCGATGCAGCAGATCTCGTAATCTGATTTATGACCTTGTTAGTGCGTAGGTGTTAGTAGTCGTCTATGCCTTCGTACTTACCCCGTACGGTTTTATTATGACACCGGTGGAACCTGGTGTTCATATGTATTCCTTGGTGCTTTGATATCATAGATCGCCGGTGGCGAAGGTATTCCACGGGCATGATTGATGTTATGGGCGTGAGACCCATAGTGATATTTGAGTGATGACTTTGAGGGCGTGAGTCCCTGACTTGACATGACTGCTTATTTATTGTGAACTATAGTTTGGTTATCATACATGTCTCCTGTTTTATATAGACTACTATGATTTCATTTACTGATTTTTCGCCACATACTTGGTACCTATTATGTTGACCTCTTCGGCTGCGTTCATGCCGCAGGTATAGGTACACCAGTGCTGATCCTCGCTCTTAGGATCGCAGTTCAGCGTTTTGGGAAGCTCCGTTTCTCCGGAGGCTTGTCAGTGGTATAGTCCCCTGTCGTTGTAGGTATTTTACATTCAGGGGTATGGCGGGGCCCTGTCCCGCCATTGTTGTCATATCATTCTTAGAGGTCTGTAGTACTGTTGTGGGCAGAGTTGTAATGGGATGTAACTGTTCGGTTTTAAGTTGATTTATATATGCCGAAGGGAAAGTTTTCTCAGACATCGTTTTACACTTCTTGTTATTCCATGTCTTGTTTTATGTTCCGCTGATTACTCTGATGTATGTCTACTTGGGTGCCCAGGGTAAGGCACCAGTCACGGGCCCGGGTTCGGGTCGTGACACTAAGTTTGGATTGGTTATTATCCCTTTTATTTATTACTTCAGCCCATTTCCATCCAATCTATTTCAGCTCATCAAGATTTGGCTGATATCTTGGTCAAGATATTTTCAAAAAAGATATTTTTTTATTTGATATGTTATATGTGGATAATAAAAAAAATTATTAGGTACTACAAAATTATAAAAGTACAAATAAAGTGAAACGGTATTTCAGACCAAGTGACTTTTGGACCGGTCAATAACCCGCTCATTTATTAACTCAATTCATTTTGACACGCCTAAATTCAACCCAACCTACCCATTTGCCACCTCTAGTGAAATGGTATTGTGATTGAGGAATTCAGATCTTAGATTAAAATAAACCTTTGATAAAGAGTGCAATCAGTCAAGTAGGATGTCTAGAAAAAGCGTGTGTGACCACATTGATGTCCACCCTGTTGAGAAATAGCCTTATTATCCAGATTATTTCTTTCCTCTGTCCTGTCCTTTAATTGTACTGTGTGGTCCCATTTCTTATCCAAAATGTTTAGGTAGCAGGAATTCTGTTAGAATATTCCTCAAATTATTATTGTGTAATCAGCCCCAAAATAGCTGCTGTAGACATCCCTCTCTTATATATATATAAGAGGTCACCAGCCACATTAAGTGCGCTGGTTTATTCATCTCTCTTAGTCTACTCTCTTATATTTTCTCTTGGTATCAAAGCCATACATAGGCGAGTGTCTCATGTCGACTGGCAAAGAAGGAGTTCCTGGTGACCAATCATTTTCTCACGGTAGCAATGTTGCTAACCCCCAAGTTTCGGCGTCGACGGCGCATACCAGCTCCCCTAGCAGCATCTCCTGTTATGGTATCTCCGGTGAGCACTACACTGTCTCAACCGTTTGCCCTCAAATTAGATCGCAACAACTTTCCTCTGTGGAAACAAATGGTGTCTGTCATTGTTCGAGGGCATCGTCTTGATGGTTTTTGAACAAGAACCAGGCGACGACCAGAGGAATTTCTCCCTGCTGCTGATGGTTCGACTGATCTGATTCCTAATCCAGAGTTTGAAAACTGGATTGTCAGTGACCACCGCTTGGCCGCTTTATGGTTCGATGACTGAGAGTGTTGCTACAGATGTTATGGGTTGTGGCTCCTCAGCTTCTCTATGGCAAGGTTTGGAAATGTTGTTTGGAGCTCATTCTAGGGTAAAGATGGATGAATATCGCACTAAGATACAGACGTTTCGCAAGGGATCAATGAGTATGGCTGATTATCTCCGTCAAAAACATCAATGGGCGGATGTTCTCTCTCTTGCTGGGGATCCATACCCAGAACGACACCTGATTGCAAATGTGTTATCGGGGTTAGATCTTGAATATATTACTATTATTTCCATCATTGAGGCTCGTTCATCTATTACTTGGCAGGAATTGCAGGATACTCTTCTGAGCTTTGATAGCAAAATAGAGCGTCTCGGCTCTCTCTCTGGTTCATCTAAGTTCAGTGGTCCTATGGTGAATCTGGCGTCAAAGTCTCAAGTATGGTCGTAGCTCTAATAGTGGTCGAGGACAGAGAGGTGGTCATGGTCGTGGCTTTAATAGTGGTGGTCGATTTCGTGGTCGTGGTGGCCGGAGTGGAGACAAACCTACTTGTCAAGTATGTGGGAGATATGGGCATTCCGCTGTTATCTGCTACAACCGATTCGATGAAAACTACATGGGATCGACTTCTTCTACTGATACTGGAAACTCACAAAACAAAGGGTTCTCACAGGGCTCAAACAATGTCGATGCTTTTGTTGCAACCCCTGAAATGGTTGTTGATGATGCTTGGTATGTAGATAGCGGGGCCAGTAACCATATCACAGCCACCACCAATCAAATGACCAAGAAAAATGAGTACAATGGTAAGGAATGTTTAACTGTTAGTAATGGTCACAAGTTGAAAATTGCCCATATTGGAAAAGGACATATTTCTACAAATGTTAATCACCATTTGGTTTTAAATGATTTATTACATGTCCCTCTTATTACCAAAAACCTTATCAGCATATCTAAACTAACCACATATAATAATGTTTTTGTTGGTTTCCTTTCCAATTGTTGTTTTGTGAAGGACCTAGCAACTCAGAAGGTGGTTCTGCAAGGGAGTCTTAAGGATGGACTTTACCAACTCAACAACACAGCCTCAAACACCTCAAGATCTCACTCTAATTCCTGTCATTTTAACTGTTTTTCCAGTTCTGTGTCAAGACAACATTTTGTTGATCACCTTTTAAATTCCAAGAAAGACCTATGGCATAGGAGATTAGGCCATCCGTCTAGCAAAGTTTTACAATCTGTATTGAGTTGTGTTGATGTAAAACTTCTGAGAAATGAAAAAGAATGTTTTTGTGAAGCATGCCAATTCGACAAATCACATTCTTTGCCTTTTAATCTGTTATACCCCGTAATCCCAGGACATGTATATAAGAACATACGTATGAAATCAGGACGTTAAGATTTGAGGCTTGTAGAATTTATCGGAATTTTGGAAATGTCGGAAAACAAAATATTGCGACTAATGGGAGGGTGACACGTGTCACCCCCTTGGTTGGTCCCGGAAAAGGGTCGTTTTTGCATTAGTCGCAAGGTGAAAACCTAAGTCGCTTTCATAGGTTTTGATTGGAAATTGAAGGGAAGTTGTTTGTGAACTTCTAAGGGCTTCAAGTGGCGGATTGGAGTGTCAAGGAAATGAGCTAAGTTGCTAAGGAGCGACTTCGGATCTTGAAGACGGATTAAGGCTTGTCTAGGTAATAATCTTATTCTCTTAAGTGTTATAAGATTTCATATTGTTGTAGTGATGATTATGAACAACCATGAGATATGTATTGGAGATTTATAAGTGCTATGGATATTAGAAGCCTAAGATCCGAAATGACCTTGTTAGCCATTTGAAATTGAAATACAATTTGGTCGATTGTTAGAATCGTCGCATGTTATCTAATTGAAGATTGTAGTTGTTATAATCAATTGCGGCTATATGACATGTTAGACTAAAAAACTCGGATTGAATAAGGAATTGGATAAGACTTTGTAGTATGATACATTATAGCCGAGAATGGCATGGAATTATTGGATTGTTTTGTATTATTGTGGGGCAGAATTTTACGCGTCTTGTTAAGGCGTGTAATCCCTTTTGGTTAGCTGAATTGTTGGGCCTTAAATGTGGCATGTTTTGTTGTTAAATTAGGGCTTTGAAAAAGGTGGAAAAGTATGTAGAAACAAAGAAAGTGATGTCCGATTTTCCGTAGAATTTGATGACTTTTCACTTAGAATATTCTACGTTTGAAGCTAGAGGTTAATAGACGTATTATGGCCATTATAGGTTGAAGTACTACGTATAGCATATTCCACTTAAAGGATGGAATAACTATTAAGGTTGAAGTACTTTGGAGCATTTTGCTACTTGTCGATAATCGTCGCGAGGTATGTGAACCTCTTCCTTCTTTTGGCATGATTCTATGTATGGAATATACATGTGGTATTATTTCATGATTCCTTCCACTCTTAGAAGTTAAGAGGTATGTATTGATTTACTCTATGTAAAGGTTATGTCTAAGTTATCCTAAGTTCTTACCAAGTCTTATGGGGGATGTTGGTAAGAGTCGTTAGGAAGTATTTGGAGTCGATTTGACTTTGCTAATTTACTGCACGAATGAGAATAAGTATCGAACAAGCCATTGCAGCGTTAATAAGAGAAAATGTATCGACAATCAGTTAAATTAAAATGAGTAGAATTCTCCATCTGCATAGAAGCTAAGATAAGACAAAATTGTATTACATTTTCTAGATCATGGCTACTTTAATAAGATCATTATAAACAAGTATAACCTATTCACAACGCACAAAAGTATATGTTACTTAATTTAAAGAGTTTACGTTATGAAGTTTTAAGACTATGAACCTTAAATTCTTAAAAGGTTAAGAGACTTTATTTTTCAAGTTATGGGACTTGATTCTTAAAGGAAGAAATGGCTTGATTTAAAAGTGTAGAATACTTGATTTGGAAAGTATTGATTTCTTGACATTCTAAAGATAAGAGACTTGATTTCTAAAGTAAGAAACTTGATTTTTAAAGATATGAGACTTGAAGTATTTTGAAAGTTATGCAACTTGATTTGAAAATATAAGTCTCTTGGTTATAAAAAGAATGAATTTGTCTAAACCATAAAGAGTTATAACTGCTTTATGGAAAGTTAGTTATAACGGTTTTATGGAAGGTTAAGAGAGTTGTCTATTTTGATTGATAGGCATGAGTTGCCTAGGTTGTGAAATTAGAAGTTATTTGGTTTCAAAGTCTTGAAATGAATTTCTAAAGGTTTAGTAACTTAATTTGAAAAATAGACATGCCTTGATACTACGGGTGTTAGTATCTTGGGGTTTTGTATAAAAATGAGTCTTTTGAAAAGAATGGAAGTACGTAGTACTTTGGGTTAAATTCCCGGATTTTTATGTGAAACGAAAAGTGCCTTGAGTATATAAAATGAAAGTCTAAAGATTTTATGAACTTGCCTATGCTTGCTTGTGATAGCCTTGAGTGCAAGTATTATATGTTTACGCTGTCGTGACTCTCAGTTGGAGGGTCGGCTGTCTTGTTGTGAATCTACTTGGACGTACCGACAGTGACGGAGGCTTCCACGGGTATGCTTCCATCGTGATTGATCCTTGGACATGCTTATACGATATGGGATTCCGGGGCATGCGACCACGAGGCGGGTTAGATTCCCGGATTTGTTTTATTACCCCATGGCCATGCTTATACGATGAGGGATTCCGGGGCATGCGACCATGTTATATACGATTATTACTCCATGGACTAGCTCCCCATGAAGACATGTATCCGAGATGAGGGATTCCACGGGCATGTTATATATGATTATTACTCCATGGACTAGCTCCCCATGAAGACATGTACCCGAGACTAGGGATTCCACGGGCATGTTATATACGATTATTACTCCATGGATTAGCTCTCCATGAAGTCATGTACCCGAGATGAGGGATTCCACGGGCATGAGATATATATATATGTATTGTATATGTGTACGCCGACAGTGAGGAAGGATGCCACAGACATGTCACATGGTTATATTTTACACTTACGGCTGTCGGCAGTGATAGGGGATTCCACGGGCAGGAGATATATATATGTATTGTATATGTGTACGCCGACAGTGAGGTAGGATGTCACGGGCGCGTCACATGGTTATAATTTACACTTACGGTTGTCGGTAGTGATGGGGGATTCCACGGGCACGCTCTGATATTTGTGGGCTTGAGTCCCTTACTGTAATGTGTGATGATATTTGAGGGCTTGTGTCCATAGCCCTGGTGTGACTATTGTTCATATGTTGAAATAGTCTTTAAAAGGTAAAACTAACTTTCATTACTTTCACTTCGGCAAGGCACAGTGTACTGTTATTTTGGTTATCATACATGTCTCCAGCTTTATTTTAGACTATTATGATTTCATTACAGTACTTTCAGTTTTACATACTTGGTACATATTTCGTACTGACCTCCTTCGGGGTTCTGCGTTCATGCCGCAGGTTGAGGTACATAGCTTGCTGATCCGCACTCTTAGGATCACTGCTCAGTTCTTGGAAAGCTCTATTTCTCCGGAGGCTTTGTCTTTTGGTACGGTTCCCTGAGGTAGTAGGTTTATGTATATTCAGGGGTATGGCGGGGCCTTATCCCGTCACAGTTGTTACGTCAAAACTCTTAGAGGTCTGTAGTCATATCTTGTGGGTCGCTTTGTAAAAAAAAGAAGAATGAGGTAATTGCTTTTGGTTTTACATAGTTATATGTATCCAGGAAGGTAGCCTTATCGGCTAACCTGTTATTTATTTCTTGTTAAGTTTATGTATGTTCATTGATTATCTCGATGTATACTGTAGGGTGCCTGGTAGGGCACGATCGCGAGCAGGGTCGGGTCGTGACAAAAGTGGTATCAGAGCAGTTAGTCCTTGAAAAATGTCTACAGACCGTGTCTAGTAGAGTCTTGATTATCGGTGTGTTGTGCACCACATCTTTAATCAGGAGGCTGCAGGACATTTATGATTGGTTTCCATTCTTCTCTCTGAGATCGTGCAGTAGAGCTGTCATAGTAGGTTGAATCCTCTCTGACCTATTCTTGTGTATCAGTTATGCCTCCACGGAAGGCGACCAGGGCCCAGAAGGGCAAGGCAGCAGTAGGAGCTGCTAGTGGTCCACAGAGGGTTATCAGTGCTCAGGCCCAGATTATGCCTGAGGTTGTGACTCAGGCGGCGAGTTCAGTTACGCCGACAGTATTAGAGGAGCCGAGAACAGCCGCAGCTCCAGAGGTTCCGATACCCGAGCCTCCAGTTCCGCGGCCAGGGGCAGAGTTTAGAGATTATGGAGAGCTGATCAGGCTATTAACTAGCATAGTGGTAGGGCAGTGCCGTCAGGAGCAGGTAGCTAACCCTAGAGCCGGCTGTGTGAGGATTCGAGATTTTCTGGGTTGTAATCCACCCGAGTTCTATGGTTCGAGATCTGAGGATGATCCTCAGGAGTTCGTTCGGCAGATACAGCGGACTATGCAGGTGCTTAGGGCCTCGAATACAGAGTCAGTTGTGTTAGCTTCTTACCGGTTACGCGATATTGTGTTGAACTGGTTTGAGTCATGGGAGCTGTCTAGAGGTGTGGGTGCTCTTCCCGCTGTTTGGGATGAGTTCACAGAGGCCTTCCTGGATCATTTTTTGCCTCCTGAGATGATGAGAGTCCGCGTGGATAGGTTCTTGACATTGAGACATAATGGGAGGACTATCAGAGAGTACAACCTGGAGTTTGACTTGTTAGCCAGATATGCGATCACCATTATGGCTGACATGGCGGACAGAGTTCACCGCTATGTGATGGGGCTAGACCGTTATATGATTACTGCATGCCTGGGAGTGGCCCTTCAGCCAGGTATGGATATTGCCAGGATGCAGGCTTACGCACAGGGGATCGAGGACAGAGAGAGAGAGAGGATCAACCAAACCTAGGCCTGCATAAGAGGGCCAGGACAGCAAGGTTTCAGGGTAACTTTCGAGGCGGACAACCTCAGCAGCAGGCTAGGTCTACATTTCAGCTGACACAGAGTGCTCCTTCCCGGTCTTCTGGCAGGAGGTTTGATCGTCGGGGATATGATGGAGAAGTCAGGGCTGCAGGTTCGAGGGTAGTAGCCAGGGGAAGCCACCTTTTTCTCGGTGTGGTCGCTGTGGTAGATTCCATTTTGGGGAGTGTCGTACTACTTCGACAGCTTGTTATGCTTGCGGCCAGCAGGGCCATTTGGTGAGAGACTGTCCGACCAGAGGTGGCACTGGTGGGATAGCACGCCATCTTTGGATCGGGCCATGGTTCTTCGCCTTCAATAGCTAGGCAGGATGTTCATGCACCGGCAGACCGTGACAGAGGTCGTGGTGGAAGTTCCCAGTTTTAGCGGTCCTTTGACCCGCCTATATGATTTCAGGTATATCTTTGACCCTTTAGAGACTTGTATGCATGATAAGGTTATTGTAAGTTTAAGTGTCATGAACGGATAATATTGAGACTATGTATATATGCTAGAAGGGGTTGGAAGTACGAAAAGATAATCCTTTTGGGCTTATGATGGATGGATATGTGTGTGCGAGGTATTAGGGCCATAAGTGGCATAATTAAGTTTCATTAAGTGTAGTTTTATGAGACTATACCGAGAAATATTAGATTGGCTCCGAAAGAACATTCGGGGACGAATGTTTCTAAGGGGGGAAGAATGTTATACCCCGTAATCCCAGGACATGTATATAAGAACATACGTATGAAATCAGGACGTTAAGATTTGAGGCTTGTAGAATTTATCGGAATTTTGGAAATGTCGGAAAATGAAATATTGCGACGAATGGGAGGGTGAAACGTGTCACCCCCCTTTGTTGGTCTTGGTCGAAATTGACCATGGATAGAAAGGTCATTTGGCTAAAGTATAAATGACCAAGTCTTGCAAGCTAAGAGCTTGATTTATTTGACTAAGTCAAAGAGCCCACTTGGCTTGATCTTTTAAAGAAATGCATCCAAGCCACCCAATTGTTCTAATCTTGACCCTCCATGTTATTATATAACCACACAAGTAGCAAGACAAGCTTCCCACACTTAGAAAATTTCAAGAAAAACTTGTCCATCTCTTAAGTTGCTCTCGGGTTTGCCCCTCTCTTCAAGACTAAAATTTTCGTTTGTGATTCAATAATCCCAACACTTTAAACCAGGGTTCCTAAGGGTATTGTAAGGATATCTCAATATAAAGATCCCGGAAAAGGGTCGTTTTTGCATTAGTCG
Source organism: Przewalskia tangutica (assembly GCA_029844215.1). NCBI lineage: Eukaryota > Viridiplantae > Streptophyta > Magnoliopsida > Solanales > Solanaceae > Przewalskia > Przewalskia tangutica. The sequence goes on from CM056718.1 coordinate 118,038,945, forward strand.
CAAGGTGAAAACCTAAGTCGCTTTCATAGGTTTTGATTGGAAATTGAAGGGAAGTTGTTTGTGAACTTCTAAGGGCTTCAAGTGGCGGATTTGAGTGTCAAGGAAAGGAGCTAAGTTGCTAAGGAGCGACTTCGGATCTTGAAGACGGATTAAGGCTTATCTAGGTAATAATCTTATTCTCTTAAGTGTTATAAGATTTCATATTGTTGTAGTGATGATTATGAACAAGCATGAGATATGTATTGGAGATTTATAAGTGCTATGGATATTGGAAGCCTAAGATCCGAAATGACCTTGTTAGCCATTTGAAATTGAAATACAATTTGGTCGATTGTTAGAATCGTCGCATGTTATCTAATTGAAGATTGTAGTTGTTATAATCAATTGCGGCTATATGACATGTTATACTAAACAACTCGTATTGAATAAGGAATTGGATAAGACTTTGTAGTATGATACATTATAGCCGAGAATTGCATGGAATTATTGGATTGTTTTGTATTATTGTGGGGCAGAATTTTACGCGTCCTGTTAAGGCGTGTAATCCCCTTTTGTTAGCTGAATTGTTGGGCCTTAAATGTGGCATGTTTTGTTGTTAAATTCGGGCCTTGAAAAAGGTGGAAAAGTATGTAGAAACAAAGGAAGTGCTGCCCGATATTCAGTAGAATTTGATGACTTTTCACTTAGAATATTCTACGTTTGAAGCTAGAGGTTAATAGACGTATTATGGCAATTATAGGTTGAAGTACTACGTATAGCGTATTCCACTTAAAGGATGGAATAGCTATCAAGGTTGAAGTACTTTGGAGCATTTTGCTACTTGTCGATAATCGTCGCGAGGTATGTGAACCTCTTCCTTCTTTTGGCATGATTCTATGTATGAAATATACATGTGGTATTATTTCATGATTCCTTCTACTCTTAGAAGTTAAGAGGTATGTATGTTGATTTACTCTATGTAAAGGTTATTTCTAAGTTATCCTAAGTTCTTACCAAGTCTTATGGGGGATGTTGGTAAGAGTCGTTAGGAAGTATTTGGAGTCGAGTTGACTTTGCTAATTTACTGCACGAATGAGAATAAGTATCGAACATGCCATTGCAGCGTTAATAAGAGAAAATGTATCGATAATCAATTAAATTAAAATGAGTAGAATTCTCCATCTGCATAGAAGCTAAGATAAGACAAAATTGTATTACATTTTCTAGATCATGGCTGCTTTAATAAGATCGTTATAAACAAGTATAACCTATTCACAACGCACAAAAGTATATGTTACTTAATTTAAAGAGTTTACATTATGAAGTTTTAAGATTATGAACCTTAAATTCTTAAAAGGTTAAGAGGCTTTATTTTTAAGTTATGGGACTTGATTCTTAAAGGAAGAAATGGCTTGATTTAAAAGTGTAGAATACTTGATTTGGAAAGTATTGATTTCTTGACATTCTAAAGATAAGAGACTTGATTTCTAAAGTAAGAAGCTTGATTTCTAAAGATAGGAGACTTGAAGTATTTTGAAAGTTATGCAACTTGATTTGAAAGTATAAGTCTCTTGGTTATAAAAAGAATGAATTTGTCTAAACCATAAAGAGTTATAACAGCTTTATGGGAAGTTAGTTATAACGGCTTTATGGAAGGTTAAGAGAGTTGTCTATTTTGATTGATAGGCATGAGTTGCCTAGGTTGTGAAATTAGAAGTTACTTGGTTTCAAAGTCTTGAAATGAATTTCTAAAGGTTTAGTAACTTAATTTGAAAAATAGACATGCCTTGATACTACGGGTGTTAGTATCTTGGGGTTTTGTATAAAAATGAGTCTTTTGAAAAGAATGGAAGTACGTAGTACTTTGGGTTAAATTCACAGATTTTTATGTGAAACGAAAAGTGTCTTGAGTATATAAAATGAAAGTCTAAAGATTTTATGAACTTGCCTATGCTTGCTTGTGATAGCCTTGAGTGCAAGTATTATATGTTTACGCTGTCGTGACTCTCAGTTGGAGGGCCGGCTGTCTTGTTGTGAATCTACTTGGATGTACCGACAGTGACGGAGGCTTCCACGGGTATGCTTCCATTGTGATTGATCCTTGGACATGCTTATACGATGTGGGATTTCGGGGCATGCGACCACGTAGGCGTTAGATTCGGTTGTTTTATTACCCCATGGCCATGCTTATACGATGAGGGGTTCCGGGGCATGCGACCATGTTATATACGATTATTACTCCATGGACTAGCTCCCCATGAAGACATGTATCCGAGATGAGGGATTCCACGGGCATGAGATATGTATTGTATATGTGTACGCCGACAGTGAGGAAGGATGCCACGGACGTGTCACATGGTTATATTTTACACTTACGGCTGTCGGCAGTGATGGGGGATTCCACGAGCAGGAAATATATATATGTATTGTATATGTGTACGCCGACAGTGAGGTAGTGTCACGACCCGACCTCGGGCCCTTGACTGGTGTCTTACCCCGGGCACCCTAGTGATACAACATCAGAGAAAAACCAGCGGAAATAAAAACTTATGAAAGAAAACAGTGAACTAAGAAAACAGGATAACCCAAACGGTTACCTTTTGTACATAAAAGAAAACTTGAACAGTTACATCCTTACAAACTCGCCACAACAAAGGCTGCACCTCTAAGAATTTTAAAATCATAATGACGGGACAGGGCCCTGCCATGCCCCTGAATGAACAAAAGTCTACTACTTCAGGGAACCGTACCACAGGACAAGCTTCCGGAGATATGGAGCTTTCCGAGAACTGAACAACGATCCTGAGAGAGCGGATCAACAAGCTATGTACATCAACCTGCGGCATGAACGCAACCCCCCGAAGGAGGTCAGTACAACAGGTACCAAGTATGTGAAACTGTAAAATATTGTAAATGAAATCATAATAGTCTATATAAAGCAGGAGACATGTATGATAACCAAACTACGATGACACAACATATAAGCGATCATGTCAAGTCGAGGACTCACGCCCGTGAAATCATCACTCAAATACAACCCGAATTTAACCCGCAATGGCGCGTGCCCCGTCTCACCTCGGTATAAGCATGGCCATGGAACCATCCTAGTGGGCCCATACCCGTGGACCATCCAACGTGTCAGTATGCCCAAAGGAAATAACAAGATGATACTCACTGTGGAAGCATACTCGTGGGCTACCCAACGTGTCAGTATGTCCAAACAAATAACAAGATAACACTCCTAATGGAAGCATACCCGTGGGCTACCCAACGTGTCAGTATGTCCAAGAGGATCGATACAGTGAAAGCATACCCGTGGGCTACCCAACGTGTCAGTATGTCCATCAATCAACCAGATAGCCGGCCCTCCATCGAGAGACTCGGTAGCACACAACCATACATTTGCACAACAAAGGCTACCACAACAAGCAGAGGCAAGTTACACACAACTCAAGGTACTATACATACTTCTTACCACACGTCAAGTATACCATTAAAACCCAAGTATTTAACCCCTTTAAAATCAAGGTACTCCTACCTTTTATAAACAAGCCACTTATGTTTTTCCATCACAAGGAGTTCAATATTTGAAAACAAGTTACTTCCCTTTTTCCCAAAATCAAGTTACCATTTAAATCTTAATAATGAATCCATTCTTTTATTTTCCAAAAAGTGAACCATGCCTTTCTTTTAAACCAAAACACTTCAAATTCTTAAGTCTCTTTTCTTTTAGAAATCGAGTTCCTTACTTTGGAACTTTTAAGAAAATCAGAACTTGATTTCAATAATTCTTATTAGAGCAGCCATGATCTAGGAAATGTAATACAATTTTGTCTTATCTTAGCTTCTATGCAGATGGAGGTTTCTACTGGTTTTAATATAATTAATTGTCATTAGTTTTTTTCCTTTATTAACGCTGCATTGGCTTGTTCGATTCTTATTTCCATTTCCGAAATTTATGTAACATTACTCTTTTAAAAACCAAGTATTCATTTCTCACGAATGAGGTTTTATACCTTTCAACACCAATTAGGTCAGTTATAAGTCAAGTCTCTTATCCTTTGAAAATCACAAACCATTCTTTTACCCACATAAAGTGGTTATAATAAACTTCCCATAAAGCCGTTATAGCACTTTATGTTTTAAACCAACCAATTACCACTATAAACATTTATGAGACCAATAGGGCTCATTCTTTAACCACCGAGTACACATTAACGGATAAGACTTTACTACTCTTTCCACACAACGAAGCCCTTTACACTTCATATCAGTCAAGACACAAAAGGAAATCAAATTCCTTTAACACACGCGTCGTCACCGCACTATATATATTTTACAAATAGTCATGCTGAAGAGGATAGGAAGAATCACATACCTCGCGACGATTGTCGACAATAAGCAAAATGCTCCACAGTACTATCTCCCTTAAGAAGAATATGTTACACGTAGTACTTCAATCCTATAAAGTCATAAAACGTCTATCAAACTCTAGCTTGAACGTAGAATAAACTAAGTGCAAGGCCCCTACATTCTACGGAAATTTGGACGTAACTTCCTTTGTTTCTATTAACTTGCCACCTTTCTCAAGGCGAATTCAATAATCAACGCCACATTTAAGGCACACAATTCACTAACCCTGAGGGGATTACACGCTTACGGGACGCGTAAAATTCCGCCCCACAACAATATAAAACAAAACCAATACTTTCCATGCCATTCTTGGCCAACAATATAACCAATCCTAAATCCTTTCCAATTCAAGTTATTTAGGTCTAACATGATATTTAGCCCTAGACATCTTCAACAACTACAATTTCCCCCCTTTACAACATGCGGCGACCCAATTAGTAACCAAATTGAAGTTATCAACTTAAGGCTAACATGCCCATTTCAGTTTTCACCGAGACAACAAGATCCAAATCTATTCAAATATAACAGCCTCAGGCTCAATTCTAAACTACTAAAATATAACAGCCTCAGGCTCATTTCTAAACTACTATAACAAGTATAACTCATATTCAAGAGAAGGGGAAACTTTTACCTTTGGAGAAACCCACAAAAGCCCCTTTCTTCCACTTCTTTTTCGTCAAACTCATCTACCAGCGCTCCCCACAAGTTTACCCACACTTTTCCTTCTTGCCGCCGCTCCAACAATTTCTTCTTAGGCTAGGTTTCCTTCAAAAATCAAGAGAGAAGGGAGAGGATTTTCTTGGGAGGGTTTTCAAATGAAATGGCCAAGTCTTCCAAGACTTGGCCCTAAAATAAGGCCCTTTTCCTGGTCAAAAGGATGGGAGGGACACTTGTCCCCCTCCCATGGGTCCTTTTCGAAAATATCCCCTGATTTCAGCCTTTACCGCAGAAAAATCCCGCCACGGCTGGCCGCGTTCCCATCGCCGCCAAGCGCTCCACTCGTAAAATAATTTCCGCATTCCAGCGCCCTGCATTCCGTGGCCGGGCTGCAACCCTGCGAACCTCCAAGACAACCGCGCGGCCCGCGATTCGGCCGCGGCGCTGCACTTCGAACCGAAACCATCGCTTTGCACGATGCGCACCAAACTTGAAACTTCCATAACTTTTGACTCCGATGTCCTATCGACGAACGGTTTGTTGCGTTGGGATCTAGATTTAACGGAATACACCCTAGGCTTTTTGAACACCTCGAACTTCTTAACAACTGGGGTACAACACTCCAAGGTAGACTCAAAATCCGTCCAACCCATGTTTGTCAACTTATCTATCAACTTCCAAATCTTATATTTCTTGGTATGTTCTTATCTTAACTCCTTGAATTTACGGGGTGTAACATTCTCCCCCCCTTAGAAACATTCGTCCCGAATGTTCCTTCTAAGTCTCCAAAACGCAGACGCCGGTATAGTCTTCACTACTCCACTCACAACAGAATCAGTTATGCCACTCATGGACTTATCACCCGAAAAATACTCCCCACATACTATGTACTTCCGATAAGGATCACTGTAAAATCTTTTACTCTAGTCGGCCTTACCTCTAAGGTCTCGATTGTCATAATTTCTAAGGTTCAAAATTTTCTCATCCCAGACTTACCCTTTTCACAAATCAGGCTTCTAAATCACATTTTTAACACAAAGTTATCCGAACATAACACTTAACACATCACCATAACATCAATGCATACTAGTCTCTAGAGGGTTAAGAATATACCTGTAACTACTGCTTCACTTTCTCTTTTTGTCGTTCTACTCATGTTCCTTCCCTGCACGGCGCACAAAAGGAGGAGATGAATCAGCCACAGATCCCGAAGGCTGAGTCTTTACATCCGCGCTATCTCTGGTTGGACAATTCCTCGCAAAATGGCCCTGCTGGCCGCATGCAAAACAAACTCCCATTCCCGCACGACACTCCCCATCATGGATCCTACCACAACGGCCACAACGAGGTAGGGGTGGTCCCATCTGACTAACGTCCCTGCTCCCCCAAAACTCAAACACAGGAGCCCCGACCGCTTCACGAATTTCTGAGCGCCCCGAATCGTGATGGAGCACTGCATCTTGCCGAGGTAAATAACTAGCTCGCTTGAGGCCGTGCGCCTCGAAGGTCACCGAGGACTCTACCGCTCGCCCTCTTCGCGATCTTGGTTATTCCGCCGACTTACGCTCTGCTGCGCGTAGCACGGATGCGGGCAATGTCCATGCTCGATTGAAGAGCTACTGCTGTGCATCCCTCCGCTAAATAATCATCGAGTCCGGTGACATAACGGTGCACTTTATCCTCCATATTGGCCACCAAAGCGGGGACATACCGGGCCAATGAGTCAAACTTTACATTGTACTCCCGAACTGTGCGCCCTCTTTGTCTTAGCATCAAAAATCTGTCGGCCCGTGCCCTCCTCATCTGTGGAGGCAAGAAATGGCCAAGGAAAGCCTCTGAGAACTCACCCCAACCAGCTGGAGGTGCATGTTCCCCCCGGGACAGCTCCCACGAATCAAACCAGTCGACTGCAGTATCACGCAGCCGATGTGAACCCAAAACCACTGACTCGGTCTCCGAAGCCTGGATCACTCTCATGATCCGCTGTAACTGTCGGATGAACTCCTGCGGATCATCCTCAGGCCTCGACCCGTAGAACTCAGGTGGGCTACAACTCAGAAAATCCCGTAGCCTCAAACTATCTGACCTCGGGTGAACTACGGGTACTCTCGAATGGAATCGCCAGATCCACTATCTCACGTATGCGCCACAATCACGGCTAGTAATCGGGCCATTTCTTGTAACCCATCTCTCTGCTCCGGTGTGAACCGAGGCTCGGTGTCGTGGTCTCGCAGAGACCGCCGCCGCTTCTACTCGCAGCCTCCTCTCGCCGCTTTTCTCGGGCTCGCCGCTTGCGCGAGGCATCACTAGTATACAAAGAATACGTCAGAGGGAGTCCAAACTTATAACACAGCTCTAAGGCACGATCTCAGAGTGAGAAGAATGGAAACCAATCCTAAATATCCCATAGCCTCCTGATTATAGATGTGGTGCACAACACATCGATAATCAAGACTCAACTAGATACGGTCTGTAGACACTTTCCGAGGATTAACTGCTCTGATACCACTTTTGTCACGACCCGACTGGCCCGTGGATCGTGCCTTACCGGGCACCCTGGTGATACAACATCGAGAAAAACCAATGGAAATAAAAACTTATGAAAGAAAATGTGAACTAAGAAAACAGATAACCCAAACTTACCTTTTGTACATAAAAGAAAACTTGAGCATATCCTTACAAACTCGCCACAACAAAGGCTGCACCTTTAAGAATTTTAAAATCATAATGACGGGACATGGCCCCGCCATGCCCTGAATGAACAAAAGTCTACTACTTCAGGGAACCGTACCACAGGACAAGCTTCCAGAGATATGGAGCTTTCCGAGAACTGAACAGCGATCCTAAGAGGCGGATCGCCAAGCTATGTACATCAACTCGCGGATGAACGCAGCGGCCAAGAGGTCGATAACAGTACCAAGTATGTGAAATCAGAAATATCGTAAATGAAATCATAATAGTCTATATAAAGCGGGAGACATGTATGATAACCAAACTACAAGACACAACATATAAGCAAATGTCAAGTTGGGACTCACGCCCGTGAAATCATCACTCAAATACAACCCGAATTTAACTCCGCACAACGGCCGCGTGCCCCGTCTCACTCCGGTATAAGCATGGCCATGGAACCATCCTAGTGGGCCCATACCCGTGGACCATCCAACGTGTCAGTATGCCCAAAGGAAATAACAAGATGATACTCACTGTGGAAGCATACTCGTGGGCTACCCAACGTGTCAGTATGTCCAAACAAATAACAAGATAACACTCATAATGGAAGCATACCCGTGGGCTACCCAACGTGTCAGTATGTCCAAGAGGATCGATACAGTGGAAGCATACCCGTGGGCTACCCAACGTGTCAGTATGTCCATCAATCAACCAGATAGCCGACCCTCCATCGAGAGACTCGGTAGCACACAACCAAACATTTGCACAACAAAGGCTACCACAACAAGCAGAGGCAAGTTACACACAACTCAAGGTACTATACATACTTCTTACCACACGTCAAGTATACCATTAAAACCCAAGTATTTAACCCCTTTAAAATCAAGGTACTCCTACCTTTTATAAACAAGCCACTTATGTTTTTCCATCACAAGGAGTTCAATATTTGAAAACAAGTTACTTCCCTTTTTCCCAAAATCAAGTTACCATTTAAATCTTAATAATGAATCCATTCTTTTATTTTCCAAAAAGTGAACCATGCCTTTCTTTTAAACCAAAACACTTCAAATTCTTAAGTCTCTTTTCTTTTAGAAATCGAGTTCCTTACTTTGGAACTTTTAAGGAAATCAGAACTTGATTTCAATAATTCTTATTAGAGCAGCCATGATCTAGGAAATGTAATACAATTTTGTCTTATCTTAGCTTCTATGCAGATGGAGGTTTCTACTGGTTTTAATATAATTAATTGTCATTAGTTTTTTTTCTTTATTAACGCTGCATTGGCTTGTTCGATTCTTATTTCCATTTCCGAAATTTATGTAACATTACTCTTTTATAAACCAAGTATTCATTTCTCACGAATGAGGTTTTATACCTTTCAACACCAATTAGGTCAGTTATAAGTCAAGTCTCTTATCCTTTGAAAATCACAAACCATTATTTTACCCACATAAAGTGGTTATAACAAACTTCCCATAAAGCCGTTATAGCACTTTATGTTTTAAACCAACCAATTACCACTATAAACATTTATGAGACCAATAGGGCTCATTCTTTAACCACCGAGTACCTGTTACTAACGGATAAGACTTTACTACTCTTTCCACACAATGAAGCCCTTTACACTTCATATCAGGTCAAGACACAAAAGGGAAATCAAATTCCTTTAACACACGTGCGTCTACCGCACTATATATTTTACAAATAGTCATGCTGAAGAGGATAGGAAGAATCACATACCTCGCGACGATTGTCGACAATAAGCAAAATGCTCCACAGTACTATCTCCCTTAAGAAGAATATGTTACACGTAGTACTTCAATCCTATAAGGGTCATAAAACGTCTATCAAACTCTAGCTTCGAACGTAGAATAAACTAAGTGCAAGGCCCCTACATTCTACGGAAATTTGGACAGAACTTCCTTTGTTTCTATTAACTTGCCACCTTTCTCAAGGCCGAATTCAATAATCAACGCCACATTTAAGGCACACAATTCAGCTAACCACAAAGGGGATTACACGCCTTTACAGGACGCGTAAAATTCCGCCCCACAACAATATAAAACAAAACCAATACTTTCCATGCCATTCTTGGCCAACAATATAACCAATCCTAAATCCTTTCCAATTCAAGTTATTTAGGTCTAACATGATATCTAGCCCTAGAAATCTTCAACAACTACAATTTCCCCCATTTACAACATGCGACGACCCAATTAGTAACCAAATTGAAGTTATCAACTTAAGGCTAACATGCCCATTTCAGTTTTCAACGAGACAAAAAGATCCAAATCTATTCAAATATAACAGCCTCAGGCTCAATTCTAAACTACTAAAATATAACAGCCTCAGGCTCATTTCTAAACTACTATAACAAGTATAACTCATATTCAAGAGAAGGGGAAACTTTTACCTTTGGAGAAACCCACAAAAGCCCCTTTCTTCCACTTCTTTTTCGTCAAACTCATCTACCAGCGCTCCCCACAAGTTTACCCACACTTTTCCTTCTTGCCGCCGCTCCAACAATTTCCTCTTAGGCTAGGTTTCCTTCAAAAATCAAGAGAGAAGGGAGAGGATTTTCTTGGGAGGGTTTTCAAATGAAATGGCCAAGTCTTCCAAGACTTGGCTCTAAAATAGGGCCCTTTTCCTGGTCAAAAGGATGGGAGGGACACTTGTCCCCTCCCATGGGTCCTTTTCAAAATATCCCCGATTTCACCTTTACCGCAAAAATCCCGCCAGCCGCGCGCTACACTTCGTAAAATAATTTCCCGCATTCCGCGCCGCCGCATTCGGCGGCGCTGCAACCCCTGCGAACCTCCAGACAACCGCACCGCTGCTCAGATTCGGCGGCGCGCTGCACTGAATCGAAACCATCTTTGCCTGACTGCGCACCAAACTTGAAACTTCCATAACTTTTGACTCCGATGTCCTATCGACGAACGGTTTGTTGCGTTGGGATCTAGATTTAACGGACTACACCCTAGGCTTTTTGAACACCTCGAACTTCTTAACAACTGGGGTACAACACTCCAAGGTAGACTCAAAATCCGTCCAACCCATGTTTGTCAACTTATCTATCAACTTCCAAATCTTATATTCCTTGGTATGTTCTTATCTTAACTCCTTGAATTTACGGGGTGTAACAGGTAGGATGCCACAGGCGCGTCACATGATTATAATTTACACTTACGGTTGTCGGCAGTGATGGGGGATTCCATGGGCACGCTCTGATATTTGTGGGATTGAGACCCTTACTGTACTGTGTGATGATATTTCAGGGCTTGTTTCCATAGCCCTGGTGTGACTATTGTTCATATGTTGAAATAGTCTTTAAAAGGTAAAACTGACTTTCATTACTTTCACTTCGGCAAGGCACATTGTACTGTTATTTTGGTTATCATACATGTCTCCAGCTTTATTTTAGACTATTATGATTTCATTACAGTACTTTCAGTTTTACATACTTGGTACATATTTCGTACTGACCTCCTTCGAGGGGATGCGTTCATGCCGCAGGTTGAGATACATAGCTTGCTGATCCGCACTCTTAGGATCACTGCTCAGTTCTTGGAAAGCTCCATTTCTCCGGAGGCTTTGTCTTTTGGTACGGTTCCCTGAGGTAGTAGGTTTATGTACATTCAGGGGTATGGTGGGACCCTGTCCCAGTTGTTACGTCAAAACTCTTAGAGGTCTGTAGTCATATCTTATGGGTCGCTTTGTAAAAAAAAAAAAGGTAACTGCTTTTGGTTTTACATAGTTATATGTATCCAGGAAGGTAGCCTTATCGGCTAACCTGTTATTTATTTCTTGTTAAGTTTATGTATGTTCACGATTATCTCTCGATATATACTGTAAGGGTGCCTGTGTAGGGCACCGATGTCTGAGTCGGGTCGTGACATAATCTTAGTACCAGTCATGCTCAAAATCCATTAGACTTAATTCATACAGATTTATGGGGTCCATCTAGGAATTATGACATTGAGAATACGAGGTCTTATATAATTTTTCGGGATTAAAAGAAGTGGGATTAAGATGTTGTTTACTTGGGGGATTGATTTTACTTAAATAGACAACGAGGGACTAAAATGTAGTATTTTAGGGACCTAAGTGTAATAAGGAAAATCAGATTTTGGGGTTTAAAAGAAGAACCATTTTCCCTCTCTCCCTCTCCCCTAGGTCGAAACCCCCTCCCTTCCCTACAAAAATTGGGGTTTAATTTATCTTCCTATATTCCTTTGATCATCTACAAATTAGAACCAAAATTTAGAACCAAAAATTTCCAAAATCAGTGAGGAATTTCGGGTCTGCCAGAACCGAAAATCAGAGCAGTTTTTTTCAAGTTTTGGAACAAGATTTTGAGAAGAAAAATTGGCAGAATTTGGGGAAGATTTTCAGTCAAATTTGGAGGGGTATATCTCCTAGTACATTAAGAGTTTTTAGGTTTTCCAAAAGACTATGATGAAGTTCGTCGAGTCTAGTTTCCAACTCAATAAACCACGCGTCGATAGGACATCGGAGTAGAGAATAATGGACGTTACAAGTTCATCTGACAAAACAGTGAGTAAAAATGCTACACTGGGCCGAAAAGAAACTGCCCAGATTTCAGATTTATGAGTGAAGAATTTGGAAGAAAAATGTGTAGGATGATGGGTTAACATTGTAAAACACATACATGTCAATTTGAAGTTGAAGAAGTGATAAAATTGGACAAGAAATTGGTGAAAACAGTGGCTAAAATCGATGTAGCAGTGAGAATTGAAAACAATTTGGGCTATTTGGTATACCTTGGCTTGGCTTATTGTGTTGTTAATATTATTGTTAATTGCATGTTGAGAATTGAAAAGAAACCTTGATGTTTAAAGATGTATTCGTTATATTAAATTGTTGAAAGGGGAGTTGGATTAAGAATTAAGAAAAGAGTTATAGAGTTGTGGCTTGTTGTGGCCGAAATTGGTATGGAAATTACTGGACCTTGTTATGTGTACTTTAGGGGCTTTTTTGAGAAGTTGTTTTAACACGATTAAAGAAGTTAGATTGACATGAGAAATATGTTCTTTGTTCACCTTGGTTGTTACGGTAATTAGATTGCATAAATATAAAAAGAGAAGAAATGTGTTTTAGTGACGTAAATGAGGTATTTGAGATTGTATGATTATATCTTTAAGTTGCATATTGTTGATTGGTATTGCTGGCTTGATTTGAAAAGTTATGGATATGCACATAAACAGGGGAAGTGCTGCGCGAATTTTTATAGAATAAGAGAGTCGCCTTTCGATATAACGTACGTTAGAGATCAAAGAGTTGACAAGACATATTGTTATTATTATAGGTCAAGGTGTTAGTCGAGACAATATTAGATTATTGAGTTGATTAAGCTCGGAAAGGGACTCGAGGATTAGCTTGAGGCATAAATAAGGTATGTAAGGCTAACCCTTCTTTCATATTTTGGCATGATCCCTTTTATATGGCACCTAAAGAATGAAAACATAAGTACTCTATTCTTAGTTGGATTTGGAGTCGATATCCAATGTCTTGTTTCGTTCATGCTATACTCCTGTTGATAATTCGAAGGAAGTTTCTGCGATACATTATACTTACATGTTCACTACAAAGCAAATGGTAAATGAAGGAAACTCTAAAACTTGTTCTCAAAATCTCTCCAAAGGGAGTTGTAATAGAAACCACTCTGAAAGGGGTGCAACGTTTTGTAACTTCATTATATATTCATAATGTATATCATGTGTATTGTTAATGTTCCACCTGATCAGCTGTATTATGATATTCTTAAGCCGGAAGCGACTGCTCGAAGGGGCCATCATGACTACGTCGGAAGTGGCCGTCCGAAGGGACTATTGTATTATTACCCGGAACCGGCTGCCCTAAGGGGCCATTATGACTACGCCAGAAGCGGTCGTCCGAAGGGACTATTGTATTATTAGCCAGAAGCGGTCGTCCGAAGGGACTATTGTGTTATTAGCCGAAAGCGGCTTCGAGTAGGATATTCTATATTTATATTGTGTATTCTAGAATTTGTGTAAGGGACCATATGACATGGTTCAAAGTGTTGTTCACGGTTACTCCCAGGTTGTTTTCTAAACTTGCTTACTGTTACATTTTTCCTTGTTTTATGATTCAGTATTGCCTTACATATTCAGATCATATTCGCATCGACCCCTTTCTTTGGGGCTACGTTCATGCCCGCAGTTCTCGTGCTCGATAAGTGACTCCAAGATAGACATCTATTCAAATTGGAGAGCTTCATTGTTCCAGAGCCAATTATTTTGGTACTGAACCTCTCCTATTTTGATTGTACATATTTATGGGCATGACGGGGTCCTGTCCCGTCATATGTTGTTATCCTACTTGTAGAGGTCTGTAGACAGTTGTGGGATTGTGTATGTTTTGGGTTGGTTGTGAGGATTACAGGCAGGTTGACTCATTTGCGTTTTGGTATTTCTTTTGGGAAGTTCCCTTATATATATATATATATAGTGGCGGCCTTGTCGGCTAGCCGTTTATATTCTGCTGGTTATTTGTGACTCCCACGGGAGACAGGTTCGTCCACGTGTAAGACAGCTTTGTCGGCTTGCCTACGTGGACAGGAGTTGTCATTGCAGTGTTATGCTGCCGAAATTTTTATTGATCTTGGCGTCAGTTGGATTAAGTGTGACACGTCAGTAATGGTGTGCAATTAGGGCGCCGGTCGGGTCGGATCGTGATAAGAGTGGTATCAGAGCAGTTAGTTCTCGGAATATCTACAGACCGTGTCTAGTAGAGTCTTGTGTATGGGTATGTTGTGCACCATACTTATACGCAGGAGGATGTCATGCATTTAGGATTGGTTTCTATTCTTTCATCTCATAAATCGTGCAATAGAGCTATGTCATTAGGATAATTCTCCCCCCTAACGAATTATTGTGGTTGCAGTTGTGCCTCCAAAGAAAGTGATAGTGGCCCGGAAGGGCAAATTAGAGTTATTCGGACTTGACTTGGTGCGTCAAGCCATAAGAGAAGTGGAAGAATTTGAATAGAAGTATGATGACCAGGTTTGTAGGTACAAAGGTATTTGAACTAATGGGCAAACTGAACAAGCTCAAAGAGGTTGCTACACCGGTAAAAGATTCTATTATAGTTAAGCGAGTATATAGTTGATGAATTACATGTGTGTTATATTGTGGCCATGTGAGGAATTTGTTGGGTTGCTGAATATTGGTGGATATGTATAATTATAGAGGAGACTCTGCCAAAAAATTTCTAGCATGAGATCTATAATGAACATTCGAGGACGAATATTTCTAATGGGGGAAGGATGTTACACCTCGTAAGTTTAAGGCGATAATTAAGAACGTCATTAAGAAATAAGATTCGGATATGGGATATAAAGTATATTTATACAAGCTAAATTCGGATGTTGGTGTTCAAAGGATGTGAGTCCGGAAAAATTCTTTTTGGTTACTACGAGCGCGTCAATGAATTAAGAATGATAGGTGTACATATTTCCATTAAGGATTAGTAACGTTCTATAAGAATTATGACATTGAGAATACGAGGTCTTATATAATTTTTCGGGATTAAAAGAAGTGGGATTAAGATGTTGTTTACTTGGGGGATTGATTTTACATAAATAGACAATGAGAGACTAAAATGTAGTATTTTAGGGACATAAGTTTAATAAGGAAAATCAAATTTTGGGCTTTTAACTTAAGCACTATTATTTCATCTTCTTCACTCTACAAATCAAAATAAGAACCCTTTTCCCTATCCCCCTCTGCCCTAGGTCGAAACCCCCTCCCTTCTCTACAAAAATTGAGGTTTAATTTCTCTTCCTATATTCCTTTGATCATCTACAAATTAGAAGCAAAATTTAGAACCAAAAATTTCCAAAATCAGTGAGGAATTTCGGGTCTGCCAGGACCGAAAATCAGAGCATTTTTTTTCAAGTTTTGGGACAAGATTTTGAGAAGAAAAATTGGCAGAATTTCGGGCAGATTTTCAGTCAACTTTGGAGCGGTATATCTCCTAGTATATTAGGAGTTTTTAGGTGTTCCAAAATCCTAAGATGAATTTCGTCGAGTCTAGTTTCCAACTCAATAAATCACTCGTCGATTGGACATCGGAGTAGAGAATAATGGACGTTACAAGTTCATCTGACAAATAGTGAGCAAAAACATTGCACTGGGCCGAAAAGAAACTGTCCAGATTTCAGATTTCTGAGTGAAGAATTTGGAAGAAAAATGTGTAAGGATGATGGGTTAATATTGTAAAATACATGCATGTCAATTTGGAGTTGAAGAAGTGATAAAATTGGACAAGAAATTGGCAAAAACAATGGCTAAGATCGATGGAGCAGTGGCTGGAAAAATCGGGACTGTTTGGGAATTTTGAGGTATAAAATTCTTCCTTTCAATTGAATAATCGGATTGCATGTTGAATTAAAGGAAATCTTGATACTTAAAAGTTGTAGATTGACTATATGAAAGTATTGAAAGATGAATTGAATTCTAAGGAATTAAGAGGAAGTTATGGAATTATGACATGTTGTTACTCGGACCAAATTTGGGCTATTTGGTATACCTTGGCTTGTCTTATTGTGTTGTTAATATTATTGCTAATTGCATGTTGAGAATTGAAAAGAAACCTTGATGTTTAAAGATGTATTCGTTATATGGAATTGTTGAAAGGTGAGTTGGATTAAGAATTAAGAGAAGAGCTATAGAGTTGTGGCTTGTTGTGGCCGAAATTGGTATGGAAATTACTGGACATTGTTATGTGTACTTTAGGGGTTGTTTTGAAAAGTTGCTTTAACATGATTAAAGAAGTTAGATTGACATGAGAAATAGGTGTTTTTTTCACCTTGGTTGTTACGGTAATTAGATTGCATACATATAAAAAGAGAAGGAGTGTGTTTTAGTGATGTAAATGGGGTATTTGAGATTGTATGATTATATCTTTAAGTTGCATATTGTTGATTGGTATTGCTGGCTTGATTTGAAAAGTTATGGATATGCACATAAACAGGGGAAGTTCTGTCTGAATATTTATAGAATAAGAGAGTAGCCTTTCGATATAACGTACGTTAGAGATCAAAGAGTTGACAAGGCATATTGTTATTATTATAGGTCAAGGTGTTATTCGAGGCAATTATTAGATTATTGAGTTGATTAAGCTCGGAAAGGGACTCGAGGATTAGCTTGAGGCATAAATAAGGTATGTAAGGCTAACCCTTCTTTCATATTTTGGCATGATCCCTTTTATATGACACCTAAATAATGTAAAACATAAGTACTCTATTCTTAGTTGGATTTGGAGTCGATATCCAATGTCTTGTTTCGTTCATGCTATACTCTTGTTGATAATTCGAAGGAAGCTTCTGCGATACATTATACTTACATGTTCACTACAAAGCAAATGGTAAATGAAGAAAACTCTAAAACTTGTTCTCAAAATCTCTCCAAAGGGAGTTGTAATAGAAACCACTCTGAAAGGGGTGCAACATTTTGTAACTTCATTATATATTCATACTGTATATCATGTGTATTGTTATTGTTCCACCTGATCAGCTGGATTATGATATTCTTAAGCCGGAAGCGGCTGCCCGAAGGGGCCATCATGACTACGCGGAAGCGACCATCCGAAGGGACTATTGTATTATTAGCCGGAAGCGGCTGCCCGAAGGGGCCATCATGACTACGCCGGAAGCGGCCATCCGAAGGGACTATTGTATTATTAGCCGGAAGCGGCCGTCCGAATGGACTATTGTATTATTAGCCGGAAGCGGCTACGAGTAGGATATTCTATATTTATATTGTGTATGCTAGAATTTGTGTAAGGGACCATATGGCATGGTTCAAAGTGCTATTCCCGGTTACTCCAGGTTGCTTTCGAAACTTGCTTACTGTTATATGTTTTTCCTTGTTTTATGATTCAGTATTGTCTTACATATTCAGTACATATTCCGTACTGATCCCCTCTCTTCGGCGGGGGGGTTGCGTTCATGCCCGCAGGTTCTGGTGCTCAGATAGATGACCCTCCAGTCTAGGACATCTATTAAGCTATTGGAGAGCTCCATTGTTCCGGAGCCAGTTATTTTGGTACATAACCTCTTTTATTTTGATTGTACATATTTATGGGCACGACGGGGTCCTGTCCCGTCATATATTATTATCCTACTTGTAGAGGTCTGTAGACAGTTGTGGGATTGTGTATGTTTTGGGTTGGTTGTGAGGATTACAGACAGGTTGACTCATTTGCGTTTTGGTATTTCTTTTGGGAAGTTCCCTTATATATATATATATATATATATATATATATATATATATTGGCGGCCTTGTCGGCTAGCCGTTTATATTTTGTTGGTTATTTGTGACTCCCTCGGGAGACAGGTTCGTCCACGTGTAAGGCAGCCTTGTCGCCTTGCCTACGTAGACAGGGGTTGTCATTGCAGCGTTATACTGCCGAAATTTTTATTGATCTTAGCGTCAGTTGGATTAAGTGTGACAGATCAGTAATGGTGTCCAATTACGGCGCTGGGTCGCGGCCCGTCGGTTCGGGTCGTGACAAATCTCAAAAGTTGTGGTCTTCTTCTGCTGAATGCCTTCTCTTATCTTCTTCAAATTAGAGTCTTCCCATTGACGTTCCTTAATTTCTGATATAAGGTATGATTCTGACATATTCTGAATCATAGAACCACCATCCTGCGAATCCATTAGTCGGACTCCTAAACTAGCTAACTGATGAAACTCTCTCACCAATTCCTTCCTTTTGATTTGCGCTGGCATTGAGCTGACCATTGATTTATGGCTAAGTGCGTCTGCTACCACATTAGCTTTACCAGGGTGATATAAGATTTCCACATCATAATCCTTCAATAACTCAATACATCTTCTTTGTCTCAAGTTCAGCTCATTTTGTTTGAATATGTATTGTAGGCTTTTGTGATCCGTAAAAAATGTCGATATGAACACCATATAAATAGTGCCGCCAAATTTTTAGTGCATATACTACCGCGACCAATTCTAAATCACGTGTCGGATAGTTCTTCTTATGTTTCCTCAATTGCCTTGAAGCATAGGCAATTACATTACCATGTTGCATCAACACGCATCTTAAACATGCTCCTGAGGCATCAAAATACACAACATAACCTTTTGGTCCCTATGGGAGAGTAAGGACTGGTGCCGATGTTAATCTATCATTCAACTCCTGGAAACTCCGCTCACAAGCATCGGACTATTGGAATTTTATAGCATTTTGTGTCAATTTCGTCAATGGTGTTGATATGGTAGAAAATTCTTATACAAACCTTCTATAATAACCGGCTAGGCCTAGAAAGCTGCGAACTTCTGTTGGAGTCGTAGGCCTTGACCAATTCTTCACTGCTTCAATCTTCTGAGTGTCAACTCTTATACCTTCGTCTGATACTATATGACCAAGGAAAGCTACTGACTTCAGTCAAAACTCACACTTGGAGATCTTTACATACAACTTGTGATCCCGGAGCATCTGTAGTATTATTCGCAAATGCTCTACATGCTCTGCTTCCGAGTGAGAATAAACCAGAATATCATCTATAAATACTATCACAAATAAATCCAGGAATGGGCGAAACACGCTGTTCATTAGATCCATAAATGTTGCTAGTGCATTTGTGAGTCCAAATGACATTACTAGGAACTCGAAGTGCCCATACCTCGTCCTAAAAACCGTCTTCGGAATATCCTTCCCCTTACCTTTAGCTGATGGTACCCCGACCTTAGGTCAATTTTTGAAAAACATCTTGCACCTTGTAACTGGTCAAACAAGTCATCAATTCTGGGAGAGAGGATACTTGTTCTTGATAGTAACTTTATTCAACTGTCGATACACATTCTTAACGAGCCATCTTTCTTTCGTATGAACAATATCGGCGCGCCCCAAGGAGATATACTAGGCCTAATAAAGCCTTTCTGGAGCAGATCCTTTAGTTCTTCCTTCAATTCTTTCAATTCGGCTGGTGTCATTCTATAAGGAGGAATAGATACCGGTTGAGTGTCTGACAACACATCTATACAAAACTCAATTTCCCTTTCAGGAGGAAGGCCTGGAAGTTTGTCTGGAAATACGTCAAGAACTCACTAGCCACCAGAATTGATTGAGACGTAGGTGGTTTGACACCGACATCCCTCGCCCGAATAAGATGGTGTATACAACCTTTGAAGATCATCTTTCTTGCCTTAAGGTATGAAATAAACCTACCTTTGGTGTTGCCGTATTACCCTTCCATTCAAGGACTTGCTCGTCTGGGAACTGGAATCTAACAATCTTCGTTCAACAATCAACATTAGCATAGCATGACGCTAGCCAATCCATGCCCATAATAACATCAAAGTCAACCATTTCTAATTCCACCAAGTCTGTTAGGGTCTGATAACTACGAGCTAATATTGCACAATTTTGATAGACCAATCTAGCGATTATCGATTCGCCAACCGGTGTAGATACCACAAATGGATCCTTAATCGACTCAGGATTTATACCAAATTTACAGGCAACGAAAGGAGTAATATATGATAAATTTGAGCCTGGATCTAACAGTGCATACACATCACGTGAAAAGACTGATAATGTACATGTAATGAAATCAGGCGAGGACTCCTGATCTTGTTTCCCCATCAATGCATACGTGCAGTTCTAGCCCCTACCTCTGCCTCGACCAGCTAATGTATGCTGACCTTGCCCTGGCGGCCGTCCTGATCGCGATGAAGCTGGTGTAGATCCGACTGGCTGAGCCCTAACACATTCACCTCCTGTAGGATAGTCTCGCGCAAAATGATCAGGTTCTCCACAAGAATAACATACATTTGATCCTTCTTCGCATGGCCCGGTATGGATCCTACCACATCTCTCGCATTGAGCCAATGGCGGTCTCATCTGAGTAGAATATCCTCTATAATAAGGTCCTGACGTTCGTGAACTCTGCCCTGGTCCCGACTGAACATACTGATTAGCCCTCGATCCTGAAAATGGCAATGATGCGCTGGCTGCTGGGTAAGTTGGTCCCATATAAGGTTGTGGCCTGGGCCCACCTCCGAAATCTCTCACATTACCGATAGATCGGGCCCTTTTATGTTAGCCCATGTCACATTCTTGATCGAACCGTTATTGCCTCTTGCGATCCTACAGGTTCTGTGCATAAGCCTGGATGCGGGCAATATCCATATCCGGATTCAAAGAAGCCATAGTACATTCGTTGACTAAGTGTGGCCCCAAGACATAAACAAACTTGTGTACCTGGTCACTCATTTCTGCTATAATCGTGGAAGCATACCAAGCTAATGAGTTAAATTCCAAGCTATATTCTTGAACACTCATACCGCCCTGCTCAAGATGTAAGAACATGTCATGTCTGGCCCGTCGAAACTCGATTGGCAGAAAATGTCGTACGAAGGCCTCTGAAAACTCTCCCCATCCTTCTGGTATAGCACAAGGTCCACTGGACTGCTCCCATGTTTCGTACCAGGTTACTACGACATTCCACAGTCTATAAGAAGCAAATTTTATCGACTAAGTATCGGTAGCGTCCATCACCCGCAGAGTACGTTGTACCTGATCTAGAAAATTTTGTGGGTCCACGTGCAATTCTTACCCCGTAAATACCAGGGTTCTAGATTAATGAAATCCCGAGCTCTTGCACTAGAGGCTCTGTCAGAAGGACTGGGAACCTGACGTTGGGCCTGAAGCGGCTACCAATTGTGTCAATAACTGGACCACACTTCACATCTCAAGGTCTACAGTTGGAGCATCAAGTGGAGGTACTGGGGGTACTGCAGCCCCACTAATCTCATTCGATAGCGGCAAACTAAGAGAATCATACAAAGGAGTCACACTGAGGGTCTCACTCTGGCCCTCGCTAGCAGATGGTAGTCGGTTGGAACCTTTCCTGCAGCCATATCCAATGTCATCATACTCTTGAATTTCTTATTTGCTATAGGCATCACTGTAATTATAAATACAAAATGGACTAGTAATGAAATACTTATAACTCAATTATATAGCACGATTTATAAAATGAAAGAATGAAACCATCCCTAAATGTCAGGCAACCTCCTGCGTATAAGTATGGTGCACAACATACCCATACACAAGACTCTAGTAGATACGACTTATAGATCCTCTAGGACAGATATGCTCTGATATCAAGTTTGTCACTATCCAAACTGAAGGGCCATGATGGGCACCCAGATCTCACCCGCCGGGTACCGCTAATAACACAATCAACACCTAACCATAAATAAGCACGGACTAAGACGAAAAAGTTATGAAATCTTTTAACCAGAAATTGAACTTATACATATATACATACCCATGACATGGCCGACAGGGCCATACAAAACTACTATACACATGACACATATCTACAAGCCTCTAAAGAGTGTACAACATTAACAGGTCGGGACAAGGCCCCGCCATACCCATATAGACACGCAAAAATATAACATACCAAAGTTACACCGACACTCCAGAAAGAGATGAGTGCTTCCAAAAGTCCACTGAAATCTGCAATCTATTCATATGAACCATCGTCCTGCCTGTGTGAACCTGCGGGCATGAAATTCAGCGTCCCCCGATAAAGGGGACGTCAAGACGACTGATGTATTGAGTATGTCAGACATAAATAACAACATAACAGAGTTATAACAATATCTGAAATAGACGCAATAGACCAGCAAAAACACCTCGGTGGGTCCTAATACACATGTATAGGTGTTATGCATAATGCAACATCCGTATACCTCAGCCTCTTCGGGCGTCTTCCTTACCATGGCAGCCTCTGTGGGCATCATGTCATGTAATGGTCAATGAATGTATGTATGATGCAGATGAGGTATATATTGGACACACAGGGGCTCTTCCTGTCCATAACCGCCTCTGTGGGCATCTGGTTATATCGGCCACACATGGGCATCGATTCATGTTGGTCTCTTCGGGCTCTTTTGTGATAGTCTGTACTAGATGCAGGTGGTGTGCATATATAACGTCTTCCATTTCCCCATATCCTCTACATATATACAATATTTACCATATAGTAGTGTGAGTAGCACAAGTAGTCACAATAATATATGAATGCAATGCAAATGAATATGCATGAATGGTAACACCATATTCCAACCTCAAGGGTGACATATTACCCTTGTATCTTTGACAACATTGTGAATATTATCATTTTTTCTATATGCCTCAACAAGGACTTAGAAACTATTTAGACATGATTTTAGCATAGGAATCAATAACATGATTATTCTTAACTTCTAGGAGTAGAATAACTTATGGAACAATACCACAATTATATTTCATGCGTAGAATATGTCAAAAGAAAGAAATGATTTGCTTTAACAAACCTTGATTTAATCAAGAAAATTTGTATTGCAATAATTTCCCCTTGAAATGGACTGGTCGAATAGGGCTTAAGTGTTAATAGTATGCAGGAGTTGAAAATAGCAAAGAAATGAATTGCAAGGTTTCTCTTCAGGGACTGGTTTAAATTCGAAATAGGGGCTTAAGTGCCTAAGTCGAAATAGGGGCATATGTACTAAGTACTGTTAGTGGAGCAAAAAAATGAATTGCTTTACGTTTTGCTTGCAAACATTTTATTCATGCTACTGCCTCCCATTTAGCCAATTTGCGGTGGGAGGCCTTTTTACTTGGCACATATGTGGCTAACGTGTCACTTAATTGAATTAAGTGACTTGCCTCCGTGTAATTCATTAATCACACACATAATTAATTCTAGATCCTACTTCATTTAAATCCTAATAATTCATAAGACCTTCGTATACCCGATGTCATAATTTGTAATATGACTTTAGTGCATCACCTCTTTTGGAGATATTCAATTATTATTATTAATCTCCATCGTCACACTTGATGCATCCAAAGTTATTTCGGAATCGCATTCCTTGTATACTAATTTCTTTATTAGCATACGTAGATATAACAAAAATTTCTCAATACTCATGTCTATTTCCTTCGTTTACGTGCTCAAATTATCGCCCAAAATTACGAGATGTTACAATATAAATGGATATTTGCGCAAATACAATGATTGTTATAGAAGGTTACATGAATTTTTTATGTCCAGAACAACTATTTCCTAGATTAGTTTGTTAAGTTGTATATGTCTGAACAATTATTTTCTAGATTAATTTAACCACAAAAGACTTTCTGATCAGCCTCAGTAAAAGCAAACTCAAGGATTATGGTAAATTTAATTTTCTTGTTGTATTTTCCTAATACTAATTTCAGACGTATATCCATGGTCAAACAAAACTATGCTAGTAAGAGAGGTCTTGTAATGATTCTTCCAGTGGTGTTGAGTATCAGAATTCATTTTCCCTAAATGAGACTTCCTGTAGGTTTATTATGTATGCTATGACTTGTGCGAATGGATGACACGGGTCCTGAGGGACTTGGTGTGTCTCGCAGAAGAAACCAAAAACTAAAAGCTTAAACTTTAAAAGTTGACTAAAGTCAACATTTAGGGTAGCTCGGGATCGATGTTTGAATGTTTTTAGGTTAGTATAATATTGTGGGACTTAGTTGAATAGTTTGGGCTGGTCCTGAGGGGCTCTGGAGTGATTCAGACGCTACATCTACATTGAAAACTAATAATTTTAAAAGTTAAGAGTTGACCAATGTTAAATATGTGCCTAGATGACCCAGGATTGGTGATTTAAGTGTTCCAACACGTTCGTAGGGTGATTTTGTTTGCATCTTGATGGATTCGAGGGAATTATGGGGCCAAAAACCTCAAACACATACTGATTTGAGGACTTTATTTTTTCTTGTGTCGGGTGTGCTCACAATCGCACGGACACGATTGTGTTTGCGTAGAAGGCTGGCATGAAAACGGCATCGTGTTTGCATTGGGAAACATGTGTTCGTGCAAGGAAAATGGGCTAAGCATTTGGCGCCTTCACGTTTGCATGAGGGGAACAACTAGGCCTTGGGTGCCACCGCGAGTAGTCACCACAGTTGCACAGGAAAGCTGGCACGAGGGTGATCATGCATGGGCCACCACAATCATAGAAAGGGTGCTGAAGTGACTAAAAATCTTATTCGAAGTTCAAACTTCTTGTTCAAAATTAACTTTAGGAGTTTTAGAGCTTGAATTTGGACGATTTTTGTAACATTTTTCTAGATTAAATTTGGGTGTATCTAACCTCAATTTTAGTATTCCCACTTGATTCCTTACATTTAATAGTGATTTGATGGAGAAATTTGGGGGTTTTACCCTAAAACTTAAAGAGTGAAATTTGGGTTTTTGGAGGTCAATTAGTGTTTGGATTAGTATGAAATCTTAGATTCGGAATCCTTGGGGGTATGAGTAACCCGATTTTGGAATTATATCACTACTCCTATATAAAGCACGACATTGTTGTTATTGAGACTCAAGCTATTTCAAGAAATTATGAAAAATTATGCAAGACAAATAACATTAATAGCAAGAAGGTGCTTTCAAGCAGAGAGAGAGCTAAGATTTGACATTTATGAGTTCGAGATATTAAAATTTTAAAGTTACTTATTCTAAACTAATAATTTGTATATGTTCAATGAATATTTAATATAAAATATATGATTTGACCAAAGCTACTAGGTTAGACCGAACCCGCACCGGATGAGCTAGCCCTATTTTTAAGAATCCATGTCACACCCTAAACTACGGGGTGTACCTGGCACCCGGTGTCGTATTGAACCAAATGTGCCACTCTGAAACCATACTTCTGTATGCATAGAACTTCCGACCGACAAGGTCGTACTAGAATATGTCCTGAATAACATAACAATAGAAGGGCCGCCGAGGCCACAATCTGTAACGCCGGAATACAATCCAACCTTTGAAGCTGAGCAAAGAAATATCAACCCAACATATGTATATATACAAGGTCGATAAGGTCGTAACATAAGTCATCAAAAGGATAGCCAGGCCGACAAGGTCATATATCACAACTAAACATACTACGAGCCTCAACGAGTAGCTAAACTATTATATGGTCGGGACAGGACCCCGACATATCCATTATCTACATATCGTATATACTCAACACCTGATCAAGGAGCTTTGGAAGAGATGAAGCTTACCCACTGATGGCTGAGACTTAATAGCTTATACTAAAGTGGTCTATCAGGGTCCCTATCAGAACCTACAACATGAGATGCAGTGCCCCCGACAAAAGGAACGTTACTACGAAAGAAATATACCGGTAGGTAAAAGAATGAACAACAATATGACAGTATAAACTGCAAATATGATAAAAGAGGTAACCTGATGACCTGTATGCCACTCAGTTCAAACTGTGAAACTCTGAAACTTATTTTGAGACTCTTATCCATATACTATATTATATAATATTTCCTCCGAAGTATAGTCCAGGGTGTGTGTAAATATTAATATTTACCTACCCTTTTGGTTATAGCCTGGGGTATGTATGTGCATATATAACTTCCCACCGATATTAGTTTGGTGGTGTGTATCATATATATAACTTTCCATCAATATTAGCCCGGTGGTGTGTATCGTATTCTATAGTTACAATGGTATTTAGCCTTTAACTCTTATACAATTCTTTGTTTTGCCTTAAGACGACAATTTGTCATTAAATAAGATTATGACTTGACAAGCTCCATTAAGGAGGAGTATAAACTCTACTATACAACCAATTGAGCCAAGATGTTGATACGGAAAGTACTTTTGACAAGGATCATATAGACATGGATTTAGTACACTTTAAGCAATTGTTCTTTTGGAAATCGATACATATTTTTAGGATTCATGCTTAGAAAGAAGGTTTAGTCTTACATAAATGTGTCGCTTAGACACAATGCATTAACCACACCTCTAATGCTTTATAAACAATTATCTACAAAATATAGATGGTTCGAGTGAAGATAGGATCAATAAATTAAGAATCGATTCACTATGACGATTCAACGAACACTTAGAAGGAATACTTTTCAAGTTATGGTGTTCATGATTACCAATATACTATCAAATCTCATTTAACAACAACAACAACAACAAGAATATCACAACTACATACTCCATAATCTCTACCACCACACATTTCAACTTCTATCCATGAATATCTCCAAGTTTAACTAAGAACAATCCAAGAGTCATAACCATTCTTTCATGGATCTTAGCTTAACTATCACAAGTTGCCTTCACCAATACAACTAACTAAGTTTTCAAGAAGTTAGAAACCATCAAAGGACAGTAAAATCTTAACATCACACTATAACATCCCAAACTATGGCCTAGGCAAAACACGACACTCGGTGCCTGAATATATGTGATCAAGTGAACCACATGGCTCGCTGAATCAACATGAGCATAAAGAACATGCAATAATAATGGTTTAAAATATGTAAAATTTACTGAAATTATAGTCTGAAATATGATAGCCGAATCATCTGAGTAAAACATGATAAGTCTGAAAATACTACTAACATGACATGCTAACTAGTCTAGTCTATGAAACCTCTGACACTTGAGTCAAACTGCAATTGTTTACTAGAACAAGGCCCTGACATACC
The DNA here is from genome assembly GCA_029844215.1 of Przewalskia tangutica. Lineage (NCBI taxonomy): Eukaryota > Viridiplantae > Streptophyta > Magnoliopsida > Solanales > Solanaceae > Przewalskia > Przewalskia tangutica. Next base: position 118,066,239 of record CM056718.1, read on the forward strand.
TTTTCTAATAACCATGATATGTAAATTAATATATCTGATACCCCGAATGAGATGGGGCTCACCAAAAGATGATACTGAGGTAAATTCTAGCAGATCTATCATCTTGAAACTCAGTACGTGCACCGTGAGTGCAGGCCCCATGTAAAGGGATGTTAGTACATTTGAATTGTACTATATGTAAAGCAACCGAGAGAATAAGAAGGCACATGAAATAGAAACTGAACATGAACATAATCTAACATTGCTATAATAATATGTATACAATTTGTAAAACTGTATATCTATATATATGTGGGGAGAGCATTAGTATAACCGATATGAAACCACCACGCTACAACGTAGTGTCTAACCTCTGCCCGATCAGTTAAGCCATCTCATACCTTACCGTGGTACGAGACATGAACATGATGTATACAATAATCATATAAAGGGTAAAATAAAGGTAGCGTCCTCTGGGCAAAGCGATCCTTATCCTACGCTGGCAATCATAGTTTTAGGTTGTCTTTCTCAGTAATCTGTGCAACTCCCAAAACATGAACAAGAAATATAATTTTCTAGTAGCCCATGATTTGTAAAATCATGACTTGTAAACATGGTTGATAAGTATAAGATATAACATGGACATAAATACATAATATAATTTGTATAAATCGTGGAAAACATATAAACTTCATGAAATTATAAACATTGATTCAAGACTTGTGTGTTAGAACCCATGAAATTCAAAGTTATGAGTATTCATGGATTAAGGATGGGTTCCCAATAACCATAATGAAATATCGAGAATACAACAACAAATTAATATTACAAACATGGGTAATCATGATACATGTAGTTTAGGGTTATCATGAACATGAAATAAAACCCTAAGGATAGAAATTCATGGTTCCATGGATAAACATGGTGTGGGGAAGAACATGAATATTCCCACATGTGGATAGAAACTCTACATACCTTAAGCGCTCCAATACATGTACTAAAGGTCTGAACTTGGAAGAAGGAATCTAATACTTGCACCTTAATTCCTTGAGTTAAGTTTTCTTGAAAACCCTAGGTTAGAAATAATGAATTCTACTTAGGAATTGATTATACTTTATTAAAATCACGTAGAAATAAATAGAAAGGATTTACCTTGAGTTATGAGGACGATGGGATGAGATAACTTCATTCTAGGGCTTGGAGAAATAAGAAAACTTATTTTTTAAACTAAGTCTGCATATTTATATTGTTTCTAGTCGGACAGATTTTACGACTAAATGTGATGACCGTCAAATTTTCTTTGGTCTGTGCCATAAAACTTTATATAGTCAGTATAATTGGACTGTATCCTAATTGCAACTTTACAATGACTTTAAAAAACTGAGGGGCTGGAACATTCAAAATTGGCGGGTCGTATAATTTTATACGGTCCGTAAAATCTACTAGGTTCTGTCATTTTTTTTAAAAAAATATACGGTTGATTTTGACGGACCATAACAAATTCTATGGTCCATATAATCCAGCATAAAATTGGGTCTGCAGAACTGAAACTAGTTTTCAACTTTAAACTCTCCGTCTTGGTTTCCTACACTCTTTATGTTATACCCCCTAGTTCAGGCCATGCGTATGAGAACGTACGAAAAGGGTTAAGACTTAAAATTTTAGAAAGATAGGTTGACGGATTGTTTCAGACGGGTTTTTAGTCAACTTTGAGGCGGTTTATGTCCAGTTGCATTATGAGTTCCTAGGTGTTTCAAAGGCCTAGTACGTAGTTCGTTGAGTCTAGTTCCCAACGCAACCAACCGTTCGTCGATAGGACATCGGAGTAGAAAGTTATGGAAGTTACAAGTTCAGTGCGCAGTCAGACAGAAAAGTATTTCGTTCAGGAGCCACAGGGCCGCGGCGCCGGAAGATCCGAGAGTTGGCAGAGGTTTCAGCGCCGCTGTTATACCCCGTATTTCCAGAGTATGTACGTAAGGGAATACGTACAAAAGTCTAGCCTTAAAGTTTAGGCACAAAACGTTTTTTTTGGGCACAACTCACAAAACGAATAGTTTTCCGACGAAACGTTTCCACAGCTTTCGTAGGGTAAATTCCGGCTATGCCATTTCTAATTTTTGCGGATTTTTCCGAGAGACGAAACATTTTGGACCAACGGGAGGGCGACACTTGGCACCCTCCAATTGGTGGACTTGAAATCGTCCATTGGACGAAATGGACATGGACTTGCACGTTTTTTGTGCCTTTGCACAAGTCAAGGATTAGGTAGGATATTTTGTGTAGTAGATGGATAAGGACACTTGCCTAGAACTTGGCTTAATCTTGGCCATTGGTTGGCCACTTCTTGACCTATAAATACCCCCTTAAGATGAAGAGTTCTTCATCCACAAATTCCTTTCCAAGTCTTGAAAATCCTCTCCTCTCCCTTGTAGCCTTTTTCGTCCAACACCCCCCCCCCCCTTTTTAGTGAGCTTGGCCGAGGCAACCCCTCCCCCTAGCCTAGCCGAAATCTACCCCCCCTCCCTTGGTAGAAAAGTTGCCTTCTAGTATTGTTATAATGCCCAAAATACCCTAGCCCAAATCCCTTAGTCCTTAGTAGAAGTTGTGAAGAACTTCTAAGGTTTCTCGAGCTACCTGAGCGCATACAACTTGTGAGCTAAACCTTGCTCAGCGCGACTTTATCTAGGATATTATTGGGCTTACCGAGGTAACTAATCCTAACCTCTTTTGAATTAGAGATTACATACTGTAGTAGTATAAGAATAAGTATTAAATACTTAGAAGAATATCACGTATAGAATTGAATGCTATCACAAGTAGGGGTTTAAAAGAAGATTAATCAAATTGTACTTACATGTGATCGCTTTCACAGAGACTTGAGTAGCTCATCGGGTAGGGAAGTGCTGCCCAATTTTCCGTAGGATATAGAACCCTCTGTTTAGAATCACAAAGTAGTCCAACGTTGATAGACGTGTTCCGACTATTATAGTCGATTCTCTGCGCGACATATTCAACTTGGCGGTGGTTTTCACGGAAGGTATGTGATTCTTCCTAAAGCATGATATTTTACAATATATATGTAGTACGGTAGACGCATACGTGTTAACCGAATAATAACTACGCAATGTCTTTGACTTAAGCTCGAATAATACTTACGGCAATGCCTCACGCTTAAGCCCGAATAATACTTACGGAATGCCTCACGCTTAAGCTCTAATAATAAAGAACCGAAAGCATTTCAAAAGAATCTGAATCATTTTTAATGTAAGAGAAATAATTGGTTTTTAAAACATAAGCTTAAGAGTTATACTAGCTTTATGGGAAGTTAAGTATAACCACTTAAGAATGATAAAAGAAACAGTTTGCCTATAGGTTTATAACAGACTTCTATTGAATTGTGAAAAGAATAATAAGATGGGTTGATAAGTAGACATGATATGATGCTCTGTGTGTTAGTGTCTTGGACCGGGTGTATAAGAGAGTATTCTTGTTGTGCTTATGTTGTTTAAAGATAAGTCGTTATGTTAGTGTACTATCACTCACCTCTTGACATATTACAGGGGTTAAGCGCCTCCACGCGGGGTAGACTCAGCGATGCAGGACCATGATTCGAGAATACCTCATGCGGGTCCAGGGACCTATGCGGAGCTACGGGAGTTCCAGGTTAGTGATGCGGGGTTATACCTCATGCGGTCTATGTGGCCATGCGGACTACGAGTCCAGGACGATGCCGAGGAGTAGCTACCCTCGATGCGGGGTTATGTACTCTATGCGGGCCTATGTGAGTGGCCTATGCGGACTACGGGAGTCCAGGATTAGGCTTGCATGGTGATACTACGGGCAATTGGCAATGCTTCGATCATTCGCAGCCTAGAAAAGACCTGTTACAGTTTACCTATTGTTGCTCTTGTTTATGATGTGGCACTATGTGCGGTCCCCTTGGTTGTTTCATACATACTTGCAAAACTGATTTTAAAATGATATGTTTTCATTTAAGTATTTTACAGTTTCATATACTTAGTACCTGTTGTACTGACCTCCTTCGGGGGGCTGCGTTCATGCCGCAGGTAAGGGCAAGCAGGTGCTAGATCCACATCCTTAGGATCTCTACGTTGGTGTCGGGAGCTCCATCTTTTCCGGAGGCTCTACTTTTGGGTATGATCTCCCTGTTGTAGATAGTTTTGTACAGTCAGGGTATGGCGGGGCCCTGTCCCGCCATAGTTGTATATTTCCTTAGAGGTCTGTAGTCATGTTGTACAGTTTCGGATGTAACTGCTAAACCATGTTTATATATATATGCCGAAAGGCGACGTTTTCTCACATAAACTGTGTCTTATTTTATAAACTGTTTCATGTCTTGTTTTATATTTCCGCTGATTACTCTGATGTATGACTACTTGGGTGCCCCGGTAAGGCACCAGTCACGGGCCCCGGAATGGGTCGTGACAAAAGTGGTATCAGAGCAGTTAATCCTCGGAAAGTGTCTACAGACCGTATCTAGTAGAGTCTTGATTATCGGTGTGTTGTGCACCACACCAATAATCAGGAGGCTATAGGATATTTAGGATTGGTTTCCATTCTTCTCACTCTGAGATCGTGCCTTAGAGTTGTGTTGTAAAGTTGGACCCTCTAACGTATTTCTTTCCCTTACCATTATGCCTCCGCGTAGGGCAAACCCGGGCCCAGGAGGGCAAGGCAGCCGAGGGAGCTGCCAGTAGGACACCTAGAGTCACGAGGGCTCGGGCCCAGTCTATACCAGAGACGGCGAGTTCTACGACGCCGCCAGTCCCAGCAGAGACCACAGTACCCACACCTCGCCCCACACCGCTGCGGAGTTAGGTACAAGGAGATGGCCCACCATCGCCGTGATCGTGGCGAACGAGGACAGCCGATGCAGAAGCCAGCCCCCACTGCATTCGTGGTTCACCCGAGGCGAGAGTTTGAGGCTACGAGACTTCCGAGTTGTAGCCGCGAGTTTTACTGTCGAGGCCGGAGGATGATCCGCAGGAGTTCATCCGTCAGCTACAGAGGATTCTGAGAGTGATCAGGGCGTCGGAGACCGAGTCCGTGATCTTTGGTTCACATAGGCTGCGTGATACCGCAGTCGATTGGTTTGATTCATGGGAGTTATCCCGGGGAGAGCACGCGTCCCAGCCTACTGGGATGAGTTCTCGAGGCTTTCTCACTCACTTCTTGTCTCCACAGATGGCGAGGCGCGGTGATAGATTTTTACCGCCGAGGCGAGAGGACCGCCGTCGGGAGTACAATGTCGAGTTTGATTCATTGGCTCGATATGTCCCAGCGTTACAGCGAGATATGGAGGATAGGGTGCACCGCCACGCCACTGGGCTAGATGATTATATGGCCGAGTCATGTGCGGGTGTTTCTCTTCAGCCGGGTATGGACATGACCCGCATGCAGGCTCATGCTCTTGGATGTGAGGAGCGTAGAGACCGACGGGTCGACAGCGCAGCGAGAAGACCAGACGGCAGGTCTTTTGGTGGCTATCGTGGTGGCGGCCTCGCAGCTAGCCTAGATTTGCACCACGCCACCGCTGAGCACTCTGCACCGCCCTCAAGACAGCCAGACATTCGAGAGCGCACCGAGGCCCAGGACTTGAGACGCCCGAGCGGCAGAGTGCGGCCGATCGGGACCACCTCGCCAGTGTGGCCGATGCGGCAGATCCCACTACGGGAGTTTTGGTGCTACGGGAGCTTGTTTCATTGCCAGGCCGCAGGTCACTATGCGAGGAATCGGCTGTCACCAAGCGGCGATCTTGATGGTAGTGGTCACCTTAGTTCTTTCGCCGGTCTTCATCCCCGACAGCTACTCGCCCTGGAGGGCAAGGTACTCATGGACCAGCAGGTCGCGGCAGAGGTCGTGGCGCGGGTCCCAGTTTTAGCGGTCCTCAAAACCGCATTTATGCCTTGTCCAGCCGACAGGATCAGGAGGCCTCACCTGATGTCGTCACAGGTACCTTATCGCACGGGTTTGATGTTTATGCCTTGATAGATCCGGGTTCTACTCGTCCCATATATCTCCCTTGTTGCTAGTAGGATAGGGATAGAGCCCGAGTCCATAGACCACTTTCGAGGTAGCTACGCCATGGTGATTCGATGGTAGCTCGGCGGGTATATAGAGCTTGTCTGTGACCATTTACGATGCCGGATCCTAGCCGACTTGATAGAGTTGGAGATGATTGACTTCGACGTGATCATGGGGATGGATTGGCTAGCTTCGCTACGCCAATGTAGACCGCAGAGAGAGTAGTAGCAGTTCCGTTTCTGAGAGCGGTTGTTGAGTGGGAGGAGCACCAGACGCCGAGGGTAGGTTTATTTCCTACCTCAAGGCTAGGAAGATGGTGCAGAAGGGGTATATCTACCATCTCGTTCGGGTGTTTGATAATCAAGGCTGCGGTACCAGATTTTCCGATTCGATGGGTCGAGAGTTCCCGCACGTGTTTCAGACGACCTCCGGGTATCCTCCCGAGAGGAGATTGAGTTTTGTATAGACATATTGCCAGACACTCGGCCTATTTCCATTCCGCCATACAGAATGACACCTGCCGAGTTGAGAGAGTTGAAGGATCAACTTAGGGATTTGCTAGAGAAGGGCTTCATCAAGCCTAGTGTTTCTCCCTGGGGAGCGCCAGATTGTTCGTGAAGAAGAAGGGCGGGACTGCGCATGTGTGTTGACATGACGGTGAACAAGGTGACCATTAAGAACGATACCCTCCCCGTGATTGATGATTTGTTCGACCGTTGCGAAGTGCGAGATGTTTCTCAAGATTGATCTGCGATCGGGCTATCATCAAAGTCGAGAGAGGTGGATGTCCCTAGGATCGCATTCCGACCAGACGCATTATGAGTTCGTGGTCATGTCTTTGGGTTGACCAATGCTCGGCAGATTCATGGATTTGATGAACCGAGTGTTCAAACCATTTTGGACACGCTTGTGATAGTGTTCATTGATGATATCTTGGTTTATTCTCGCCAGAGCGGGAGCATGCGAGCATTTCGGCGATCTTGGCCGGCTTCTCCAGACCAGCAGCTATGCGCCAAGTTTTCCAAATGTGAGTTTTGGTTGACTTCGGCGTTTCTTGGGCATATTGTCGGGCCGATGGCATTCGAGTGGATACGCCAAGATCGAAGCGATGACTTGGCCTAGACCTACTACTCCGGCGAGGTTCGCAGCTCGGGCCTTGCAGATATTATCGCGGTTCGTGGAGAAGTTTGCTTCTATCTCTACACCATTGACTAGGTCGACTCGAAGGCGCCAAGTTTGATGGATCGATGCTTGTGGCGGGGTTTCGATTCTTTGAAAGAGAGATCGACGACCGCCCCGTTCTTACTCTTCCGCAGGTCCAGACGGTTATGTTGTGTATTGCGATCGCGCCGACATCGGGTTGGGATGTGTGTTGATGCAACATGGCAAGGTTATAGCATACGTCCCGGCAATGAAGAAACACGAGGAACTACCCCACCCATGACTTGAAGTTGGCGTGATTCACGCTTTGAAGATCTGGAGGCACTATTTGTATGGGGTTCACGTGGATATTTTTACAGACCACAAGAGCCTCCAGTATATCTTCAGCCAGAGGGAGCTGAACTTACGACAGAGACGGTGGTTAGAGTTGCTTAAGGATTACGATGTTGATATCCTGTACCACCCGGGGAAAGCCAATGTTGTGGCAGATGCTCTTAGTCGTAGGTCGATGGGGAGCCTATCAGATGTGCAGCTAGAGAGGAGGGACATGGTTCGTGATTTGCATCGGTTAGCGAGCCTTGGTGTCCGTTTGATTGATTCTGATAGCAGTGGGGTTCGAGTTCGTGAGGTTGCCGAGTCTTCCATCGTCGAGGAGGTGAAGAGGCAACAGTTCGAGGATCCAGTTTTGACACGTTATCGTGATACAACTCTTCGTGAGGGCAAGGGTCCTTTTGAGGTAGCACCTGATGGGGTGCTAAGGTTTGAGGGCAGATTGTGTGTTCCAGATGTTTCAGGACTTGGCGGCAGTGTTCTTGGGAAGCACACAGCGCGTTACTCTATCCATCCGTGGTCGACCAAGATGTACCACGACCTTAGATCCGTATTGGTGGGATGGCTTGAAGAGGGACGTTGCAGAGTTCGTAGCTCAGTGCCCGTGTTGTCAGCAGGTGAAGGTAGAGCACCAGAGGCCTGGTGGTTTGTTGCAGACGATTGAGATCCCGACCTGGAAGTGGGAGGTAATCAACATGGATTTTATCACAGGATTACCTCGCACTCAGAGGAGACATGATTCTATATGGGTTATCGTCGACAGGCTGACGAAATCAGCCCACTTTCTTCCCGTCAGGACGACTTTTCTACCGAGGATTATGCCGCACTTTACATCCGAGAGATCGTCGATCGCATGGAGTCCCTATTTCGATCATATCGCATGCAGGAGCCCGGTTACGCTAACTTCGAGGTCTTTCCAGAGAGGTTTAGGTGCGCAGTGAGCACGAGTATCGCATTCCATCCACGAACATACGACAAAGCCGAGCGCACTATCCGCACTCTTGAGGATATGTCGCGAGCCCGTGTTATCGACTTCGTGGGTAGTGGAGGATCATTTGCCTCTAGTTGAGTTCGCGTACAATAATAGCTACCACTCCAAGATTCGGATGGCGCCTTATGAGGCCTTGTATGGAGGAAGTGCGATCGCCTAAGGTTGGTTCGATGTGGGCGTGCGGCTAGTGGGACCAGAGTGCGCAGCAGATGGATAAGGTGAAGCTTTTCCGAGCGGCTATCGACTCGAGTCGGCAAGTCGTATGCAGATCATCGTCGTCGGCATCTGGAGTTCGCAGTTGATGATTGGGTTTTCCTGAAGGTGTCACCCATGAAGGGTGTGATGAGATTCGGGAAGAAGGGGAAACTCAGCCCAAGGTACATTGGGCCGTTTCAGATTGTCCGCAGGGTAGGCAAGGTTGCCTACGAGTTGGATCTGCCGTCCGATCCGAGGCGGCATCCGGTGTTTCACGTATCTATGCTGAGGAGATGTATCGGGGATCCATCTAGGGTGCACCCGATTGACGATGTCCAGGTGACCGAGGGGTTATCGTATGAGGAGGTTCCCATAGCGATAATCGATCGTCAGGTTAGGCGTCTGCGGACCAAGGACGTGGCTTCCGTCAAAGTCTTGTGGCGGAACGAGCTCAGGGAGGAGATGACTTGGGAAGCCGAGGAAGACATGAGGCAGAAGTATCCTCACCTATTCCCCACACCTCCAGGTAATTCACTTTCCTACTTGTAAATCTTCATTATCGTTTATGCCTAAGTGTTGTTCTGTGGCCGTGTGTGGCATTTGCAACTGTTTAAGTTATGAAGAATCTTATCGTTAACTGTCTTGGGAAGGAACATTCGGGACGAATGTTTCTAAGGGGGGAAGAATGTTATACCCGTATTTCGGTATGTACGTGGGGAATACGTACAAAAGTCTAGCCTTAAAGTTTAGGCACAAGACGTTTTTTTTGGGCACAACTCACAAAACGAATAGTTTTCCGACGAAACGTTTCCACAGCTTTCGTAGGGTAAATTCCGGCTATGCCATTTCTAATTTTTGCGGATTTTTCCGAGAGACGAAACATTTTGGACCAACGGGAGGGCGACACTGCACCTCCAATTGGTGGACTTGAAATCGTCCATTGGACGAAATGGACATGGACTTGCACGTTTTTTGTGCCTTTGCACAAGTCAAGGATTAGGTAGGATATTTTGTGTAGTAGATGGATAAGGACACTTGCCTAGCACTTGGCTTAATCTTGGCCATTGGTTGGCCACTTCTTGACCTATAAATACCCCCTTAAGATGAAGAGTTCTTCATCCACAAATTCCTTTCCAAGTCTTGAAAATCCTCTCCTCCGTTGTAGCCTTTTTCGTCAAACACCCCTTTTAGTGAGCTTGGCGAGGCAACCCTCCCCTAGCCTAGCCGAAATCTCAACCCCCTCCCTTGGTAGAAAAGTTGCCTTCTAGTATTGTTATAATGCCCAAAATACCCTAGCCCAAATCCCTTAGTCCTTAGTAGAAGTTGTGAATAACTTCTAAGGTTTCTTGGAGCTACCGGAGCGTACAACTTAGGAGCTAAACCTTGCTCAGGCGCGACTTTATCTAGGATATTATTGGGCTTACCGAGGTAAATAATCCTAACCCTCTTTTGAATTAGAGATTACATCGTAGTAGTATAAGAATAAGTATTAAATACTTAGAAGAATATCACGTAGAATTGAATCATTATCACGTAGAAGGGTTTAAAAGAAGATTAATCAAATTGTACTTACATAGATCGCTTTCACATGAGACTTGAGTAGCTCACCGTAGGGAAGTCGCCCAATTTTCCGTAGGATATAGAACCCTCTGTTAGAATCATTTACAAAGTAGTCCGACGCGTTGATGACGTGTCGACTATTATAGTCGATTCTGCGCGACATATTCAACTTGGCGGTGGTTTTCACGAGAAGGTATGTGATTCTTCCTAAAGCATGATATTTTACAATATATATGTAGTAGAGACGCATACGTGTTAATCGAATAATAACTACGGCAATGTCTTTGACTTAAGCACGAATAATACTTACGGCAATGCCTCACGGCTTAAGCCCGAATAATACTTACAGAATGCCTCACGCTTAAGAATAATAAAGAATCAAAGCATTTCAAAAGAATCTTGAATCATTTTTAATGAAGAGAACTAATTGATTTTTAAAGCGAAGCTTAAGAGTTATACTAGCTTTATGGGAAGTTAAGTATAACCACTTAAGAATGATAAAAGAAACAGTTTGCCTATGTGTTTATAATGACTTATATTAAATTGTGAAAGAATAATAAGATGGTTTGATAAGTAGACATGATATGATGCTATGTGTGTTAGTGTCTTGTAACGTTTGTATAAGAGAGTATTCTTGTTGTTCTTATGTTGTTTAAAGATAAGTTGTTATGTTAGTGTACTATCACTCACCTCTTGACATATTAGGGGTTGCGCCTCCGACGCGGGTAGACTCGCGTGATGCAGGACCATGATTCGAGAATACCTCATGCGGGTCCGGGGACCTATGCGGAGCTACGGAGTTCCGTGTTAGTGATGCGGTTATACCTCACGCGTCTATGTGTGGCCATGCGGACTACGAGTCCAGGACGATGCCGAGGAGTAGCTACCCTCGATGCGGGGTTATGTACTCTATGCGGGCCTATGTGAGTGGCCTATGCGGACTACGGGAGTCCAGGATTAGGCTTGCATGATGATACTACGGGAAATTGGCCCTGCTTCGATCATTCGCAGCCTAGAAAAGACTGCTATTTACCTATTGTTGCTCTTGTTTATGATGTGGCACTATGTGCGGTCCCCTTGGTTGTTTCATACATACTTGCAGAACTGATTTTAAAATGATATGTTTTCATTTTAGTATTTTACAGTTTCATATACTTAGTACCTGTTGTACTGACCTCCTTCGGGGGGCTGCGTTCATGCCGCAGGTAAGGGCAAGCAGGTGCTAGATCCACATCCTTAGGATCTCTACGTTGGGAGCTCCATCTTTTCCGAGGCTCTACTTTTGGGTATGATCTCCTGTTGTAGATAGTTTTGTACATCGAGGTATGGCGGGGCCCCGTCCCGCCATAGTTGTATATTTCCTTAGAGGTCTCAGTAGTCATGTTATGCGATTCGGATGTAATCGCTAAACCATGTTTATATATATATGCCGAAAGCGACGTTTTCACATAAAGCGTGTCTTATTTTTAAATCGTTTCATGTCTTGTTTTATATTTCCGCCGATTACTCGATGTATGACTACTTGGGTGCCCGGTGAGGCACGACCACGCCCCGAATGGGTCGTGACAGCGCGCCGCAGAGTCGCGCGCCGAGGCGGGTTCTGCGAGTGGGTGGAAAAATCAATCGCTTTGTTTTAAAAAAGGCCATGGGAGGGTGACAAGTGTCCCCCCCATCTGATTTTGCATGTCCTATTTATTGACCAAGTCTTGAAGACTTGGTCATTCTTCAAGCTCTTCTCTCTCTCTAAAAATTAAAAGTTCTCTCTTCTCTCTAGAAAATCAAGAGGAAATCAAGGCTTGAGAAAAATCTGAAAAAGGTGACAAGAAGGAAACTTGTTGGCAAACTTGTAGGAGCTTTTTGTGGTGGTGATTGTGGAAAGGAGGCTAGTGAATTTGTTGGATTATTTTGGGTAAGCTCTAAGGTAACAATTCTTTCTCTTTTTGCTAGTTTTTGGTGTTGCATGTGAAGAAGAAAGAACTTGTAGTGGTAAATATTGCTCTTAGATACATTGCATGTAGGAAATATGGTTTGGATATGAAAGGATTGGATAAGAATGTTATGTAAGCATGTTATAGCCTAGATACTACCTTTAGCTTATTGATTTTGTTAAAAATGCATTGTGGGGCAGGATTTTACACATCCAAGATTAGGTGTGTAATCCCCTTTGTATTGATTGGATTGTTGGGCCTTAAAATTGGCGTTGGATGTTGAATTCGGACATTGAAAAAGGTGGCAAAGCATGTAGAAACAAAGGAAATGCTGTCCGATTTTCCATAGAATTTAGTGACTTTACACTTGGGATATTCTACGTTGAAGCTAGACGTTAATAAACGTATTGTGGTCATTATAGGTTGACGTACTACGTGCGGTATATATATTGGACTTAGCAAGTGGATTGACCCGAAGAGGTATGTGGAACTTTCCTATCTCTTGAGCATGAATATCTTTACCTATATAGTACGGTAGACGTACAAGGTTTTGATATCCCTTACTTGTTTTAAGGATGGCCAAGTTTGGTGAGTAAGGGGGATTAACTCATTTCTTTAAAAGTATTAAGGATGTCTTGAGTTTTCAAAGTTAAGGGACTTGATGTGTTTAAGTATATGATTCTTGTTTCTTTTTAAAAGTGTAAGTCCCTTGGGTTTAGGGAAATGTATTTGACTAATGTATAACGTTAATATAATGACTTTATGGGAAGTTGGTTATATTAGCTTTATGGAAGGTTAACAAAGGAAGATTTACTCTAAGTAAAATGAGTACAGATAAATGATTTGAGGTTGTGAAAGGCAAATTGATTTTGAAGGCATTAATTGCCTAAGGTTTTAAAAGAGTAGAAGTACATAGTACTTTGGGTTAAATTCCCGGATTTCATAAAGACATGTTAGTGCCTTAAGTAAACTAAAATGAGAATGTATGTGAACAAGACTAATAAGAAGTTAGGGGATTTCTTAACTTGCTTATATTATGTATGATAGCCGGTTTGTGCTAGTGATATATTATTATTTATTACGGGGTCATTCCCCGGGTTGTGGCATTTGCATATTCTGTGGATTTGCTACCCACGATGCGAGGAATACCTTATGCGAGTCCGTAGGGCTCATGCGGGTGAAATAGTCCCACGCGGTACAACTATCACGATGAATACCTCATGCGGGTCCACACGACCCATGCGGGTGAAATAGTCTCAGGAGTAGGATTGCTTAATGATAATGCGGGTGGGTGACCTTGCTTTGATCGTGAGCTTCCTATTTTCATGCAGTATAGTATATGCTTGATATTCTCATTATTAGTAAGGCACAGTGTTCTGTAAATTGATTATCATACATGTCTCCAGTTATTTTAGACTTGTGAGGTATTTTCAGTATTTTCCGCCGCATACTTAGTACATATCACAGATCGACCCTTCCTCGGGGGCTGCGTTCATGCCGCAGGTAGGGGTAAGCAGGTGGTGGATCCTCATTCTTAGGATCACTGGTCTGGTGTCAGAAGCTCCATTCCTCCGGAGGCTTGTTTTGTTGGTACGGTTTTTCCCTGATGCTATAGGTATTATGTACATTCAGGGGTATGGCGGGGCCCTGTCCTGCCACAGTTGTTATTCCTAGAGGTTTGTAGTCACGTTTGTGTTTTGGGCTGTAAGAACAAAGTTGTTCTGTTTTAATTTTGATTAAGTATATTCTATGGAAGGCGGCCTTGTCGGCTAGCCAGTGAGGTTTACTATCCACGGGTTTATGTGTTATGTATGTTCTGCTGCTATTCTCTGATATAAATACTGACGGTGCCCGGTAGAGGCACCGCCATGCCCGGTCGGGTCGTGACAAAAATGGTATCAGAGCAGTTAGTCATCGGAAAGTGTCTACAGACCGTGTCTAGTAGAGTCTTGATTATCGGTGTGTTGTGCACCACACTATAATCAGGAGGCTGCAGGATATTTAGGATTGGTTTCCATTCTTTCACTCTAAGATTGTGCAATAGAGCTGTGTTATAGGTTGAACTCTGATCGGTGTATTTTATATACATCTTTTGAGTCAGTTTTAGTTAGTCTTTTGTCCCGTTTTGCACATATAAGTGTTGTATTAGGATAGTTTTCCTTTCTATTGAGTCAAAGTGGTTAAAATGGCCAAATGGCGGAAAAGGAGCTAAAAGAGGGCAAAGAGGAGTGCGAATCTGGCGGTGAAAGCAGCGCCGCGGTGCAGCGCTCCTGGTGCCGCGCCACTATTCAGAGAGACTGCAGAAGACCCAGTGCCGCGGAGCCCTCAGACAGCAGATGCAGGGCCGCGCGCTAAACATCCGGTAGTTACAGGAGCTGCAGGCCGGCGCCTGCATACAGCGAGATATCGGCCGCGCGCCAAAACACCCGGACGGATTGCGAACTTCCGGCCGCTGTCGCAGGCTGGCGCCGACGCGGAAAAATTATATTTTTGGACGAAATTCTGGGCCAGGCCTGAAGGAAAAGAGGGAGGCGGTTTTCAGCCTATAAAATGATAACCCTAGGCAGTTTTTAAGGGTTCCCTTTCTTGCACAACACAAGGCTTCTTGCTTAGAGATTGGAGACCATAGTTTAGTAATTTCTTTTCCTTTTCTTTACTTTATTTCATTTTTTGTATGATGAACATGGGATTAGTTCTTGTCATGTCAATGGCTAGGAACTAATTCCTCTATAGGGCTTTCCATGTTAAATCTCTAGAAACTTTTGTTATGAGTTAATGCATGCTTATGGTTATTTTTCTTATTGTGAGATCTATCCAATATTTGAGTTGAATTCTTGGTAATTAATTGACAACTAATTATCACTATATGATTTCTAATCAGATTCCGAAAGGGGGAGATTGTGAATATGCTGTAAGTTGGATAAACATTCTTGGATTGAGGATGAAAATACCTCAATTATTTATGTAGCGTTAATGAGAGGCTTAACAACCCTAATTTTGCGCATTGTGCGTGACGGTTAACTAGGTTCTTGTTCTTAATCCTCTTATAGAGTTATCCTTATCACCGAAAGGTAGGTAAGGTGCACATCGGGTTGAGTGTTTATATAACCCTAACGGGAGTATAAAACGATTTAGTGAACCTGCTTTCTCCAAAAGAAGAAGACCATAAGTAATTGCATTAATAAGTAACATAAGCGGATAGTGAGGAGACGTGGAAGCCCTATTCTCATCACAACTGAAGTAAACCCTTATAGTTAAATAGCTTTTATAATTCTTAGTTATAAACAACAAATCAAAATATCAATCTACCAAATAGATACAAAAAAATAGATAGTTGGTACTTGAACCCTAATCATTGAGGACGATATTCGGTCTTATCAAGGCTATACTACTTGTCACGATAACGTGCACTTGCGTTTAAAGTGTGTGCATCTTACCGCGCATCAAGTTTTTGGCGCCGTTTCCGGGGACTAGGCATAGTTCAATATCAAATTTATCTATTTTTAATTTCTAATTTGGTTTTTACTCTTTGTTAATTTTTATATGTTTTTATTTATTCTATTTTATTTTATTCTTTTTCGTTTTATGTATTTATTGTGTGAAAACAAGGGTGCCGTGATCCGTTGTTGGTTTTGATGCATCTCAGGGATCCTCAAGACATGGATTTCTACTGTCAATATGATCGAGCTCCAACAATAGAGGAAGAGAGAGAGGAATTGCGAGAAGTCATACTCAGTCTCACTAAGTATCAAGCGCAGTTCATGGACGAAATGAGATTGGCCATAAAGAAGCTGGAACTGCAAATAGGAGAACTCGCAGTCATTTTTAACAGCGAACAACAATTTGAGGAGCCTGAACCAAACCCAACTATTGAGGAATCTGGTGAGATAGTTGATGTAGAAAAGGAAAAGATTGCAGAGATCCAATTATTTACCTTTTGGACTCTGTGAAATCCTTTTCGCACCTATTACGTAAGAACCACCACTAGCTATCACGGCTGATCCCCATTAGGAAGCCCATATCGCCAGTGGTATCCCCTAGAGTTGAGAGATGTAGAGAATTTCACGGATTCCTACGTTATAAAAAGCATAAAAGACAAGCCTGTCTTGTGTACTTGGGGAATAATTGTATGTTTAAGGTTCTTGGTTGAGCAAATAGTTATAGGGAAATTGAGACCTATAGCAATAAATCTGCGAATTGCAAGCAGTTCGCAGAAGGGTCCAATGAGCACTCGTACCGGTTAATTGCGTCCGGCTAAAAGACGTTAAAGACAGCGCTTGTTGGGAGGCAACCCAACGTTTTCAATTATGTTATTTTAATTTCTGTCTTTAGTTTATTTTATTTTGTCTAGAACAATCTCACGGTCTTGGGTTCTTGTGTTTGTCTTTGTGATTGATAGGTACAGGAAATAAATCAAGGCGAAATCAAGAAAGCCGAATTTCGAAAGCGGGAAGCGCGCCAAAAGAATCAACAGCGCGAGTTTAAGCGCCGCGGTGCCGAGGCGGCGCGCGCCAAAATCCTGAAAATTTGCCAAGTTTAGCCGCGCTCAGAATGTGGCCGCGCGAAAGTCCCGGCGAGCGCGAAGATCAGCCGCGCGCGCTAAAAGCAGGCTGCGGCAAGCGGAATCCAGAACTTAAAACGCCCAGAAAATCAGATTTTCCCCAAATCCAATTTCAAAAACCTAACCCTTTCTTTCCAAAAACCCACGAAATTCCAAAAATTTGTCCACAAATCCTCCACAAATTAAACCCAACCACAACCAAAACTCTTAAATTCCTAAAAACCCTTAGCCATCTCAACCAACAAAGCTCCATTCCATAGCCTCAAACCACCATTAGAAACAAGAACAGCTTGAAGCTTCATAAAAGGTAATCTTTTTCTGTTCTTGAATCCTTTCTTGAAGTCACGAGGTAGTAGTTTGAAGGAGTATTGTAGTTGAAGTAGTTAGTCTTGAAAAGTTGATTGTGAAGTTTGGAGAAAAGAGTAGAAAAAGAGTGTGGGTATTGGGTAGAAAAGTTGAAGTTTGGGGGTGTTGTGTTCGCTGCTAGTTGTAGATTGTGTAGGAAACATTTGTGCCACTAAATTAAAAGCTCCAGAAACTATTTTAAACCATGGCCACCAGGAAGAGAAGAGGCTCCACATCCACCCCAACCCCACATTACGATAATACTAGGTTTGTGAGCTACGAAGCCTTCCAAAGATACAAAAAGCTTGATACTGCACCCATAATGCATCGGGGAATGGACTACCGAGAGGAGTCATATGGGGAGGAAGATGTTTATGAGCCCATCCGGGCTATGATTGAGTTAAGGGGGTGGAGGAGATTCGTAAATCCGGAGAAGATAGCACCAGTGAACACAACAATGGTGCGTGAATTTTATGCCAACTTTCCGGAGAAGGTGGAAAGGGGATGCTTTGTTAGGGGAGTTCATGTGTCTGTGACAGCAGAGAATGTAAATGCACAATTGAAGACGGTTGATGTTGAAGAAAGAAGTGATTGGAATCACTTTAGAACATGGTCTAGAAGCACCGACCACATCGACTGGAATGCCGTTGCAGACACCGTGAGCTACCATGGGGCTGTTCTTGATATTGGAAGAAATGGATCAAGAGCACTGAACAGGTGCCAATTCAACAAAGTAGCCAAAGGTTGGCTATATTTCGTCAGCGCCCGCATGATTCCATCCACGCACTTCACCAGAGTGCCAGAGGTGTTACACCCCGTAACTCCAGGACATGTTTAATAAGAATGTACGTAAGGAACACAAGACTTGAAAAGGGTACGAAAGGAATAATTATTTTTCCGACGGAAAATCTTCCGAACGTCGGAAAGGAAAAATGTTCGTTGGTGAGAATTAGGTTCTCAAAATGCATTAATTGAGGATTATGGAATGTTTGATCATTATGGAAATTTATATAACTCCATGTTGTTATATAGTCATCCTAAGTAGCAAGACAAGGCATTTACACTTAGGAAAAATTTGAAGAACTCTTGTTCTTGCTTAAGTTAGCTCTCGGGTTTGAGGGGGAACAAGGAGAAAAAAATTCGTTTGTTGTCTATTAAGCTCCACACTTTAAACCAAGGTTCATGAGTGTATTGTAAGGATATCTCAATAGAAAAATCCCGGAAAAAAGATAGTTTTCGTATTCGTCGCAAAGTGAAAACCTAGTTGCTTTCTAGGTTTTGGATTAGAAGTTTGAAGGGAAGTTGTTGGTATGGTTCTAAGGGTCTCGAGTAGTGGATTGAAGTGTCTTGAAGAGTCTCTAAGTTGCTAAGGATCGACGTCGGATTTGGAATTGGATTGAGATTCGTTGAGGTATAATCTTGTCTCTTAATTAGTGTTACAAGATTATATATATGTTGTTGTTGTTAGCTTTACGTGTTGCTAGCATGAAGTTGATATGTTGAAGTTCATAAGTATTATGGATTGCTTGTAGCTTAAATCCGAAATGTTATATTAGCCACTTGAAGTTGGATTACTAATTGGCCGGTTATTAGAAATCATCGCATGTTGTTTACTTGAGGATTATAGTAGTTTAATCAATTGTGACTTGATATCATGTTATACTAACAACTTGGATTGAAATGGAAATTGGATAAGAATTGATGTTGTAGTACTTCAAGTTGGCCGAAAATGGGCTAGTAGTTGTTGTAGTTTGTTATCTATTGTGGGGCGGAATTTTTCACGTCTATTAGGCGTGTAATCCCCTATTGTTGATTGCATTGTTTGGGCCTTAAATGTGGCGTGTTTGGTTATTGTATTCAGCCTTGAAAAAGGTGGCATAGTAGTAGAAACAAAGGAGGTGTTGTCCGATTTTCCGTAGAATTTGGCGACTTAGCACTTAGAATATTCTACGATTGAAGTAGAGGTTAATGGACGTATTATGGCCAATTTAGGTTGAAGTACCAAGTATAGCGTATTCTACTTGAAGGATGGAATAGCTAGCAAGGTTGAAGTACTTTGGAGATTTTTGTTACTTGTCGATAATCGTCGCGAGGTATGTGAACCTCTTCCTTCCTTTGGCATGATTCTATGTATGAAATATACATGTAGTAGTATTTCATGATTCCGTCTACTCTTAGAAGTTAAGAGGTAGTTATGTTGATTTACTCTATGTAAAAGCTATGTCTAAGAAATCCTAAGTCCTTACCAAGTCTTATGGGGGATGTTGGTAAGAGTCGTTAGGAAGTATTTGGAGTCGAGTTGACTTGGCTAATTTACGGCACGAATGAGAATAAGTATCGAACAAGCCATTGCAGCGTTAATAAAGGAAAATGTAATGACAATTAATTATGTTAAAACAAGTAGAATTTTCCATCTGCATAGAAGCTAAGATAAGACAAAATTGTATTAGATTTTCTAGATCATGGCTACTTGAATAAGATCGTTATAAATAAGTATAACTTATTCACAACGCACTAATGTATATGTTACTTAATTTAAAAGAGTTTACGTATGAAGTTTTTAAGACTTTGAAACTTGTTTTCTTAAAAGTTAAGAGACTTGAAGTATTTTGAAAGCTATGTGATTTGATTTGAAAGTATAAGTCTCTTGGTTATAAAAAGAATGAATTAGTTTAAGGTATAAAGTTAGTATGACGGCTTTATGGGAAGTTGGTTATAATAACTTTATGGGAGGTTAAGAGAATGGTTTTCTTCAGTAACATAAACAAGAAATGATTTGAAATAAAGAAGGGCAAATTGTTTTAAAGGTACCAATTGCTTAAGGTTTTTAAGAAAGAAGTCACTTGATTTAGAAGCCGGTATTTGTATTTCTAAAAAGGTATTGTGACTTGTCCTGAAAGGTAGAGATGACTTGATACTACGGTTGTTAGTATCTGGGAAGTTTTATTTGAAAAAGAGTATTTCTAAAGGAGTAGAGGTGCGTAGTACGTTGGGTTAAATTCCCGGGTTTGATATGACATTATCGACCCAGAGATGGGCCGGGCAGTATACCTTTACGGGCAGACTATATGACATTATCGACCCAGAGATGGGTCGGGCAGTATACCTTACGCGCACTATATGACATTATCGACCCGAGAGATGGGCGGGTAGTATACCTTTACGCGCACTATGACATTATCGACCCGAGAGATGGGCGGCGATACCTTACGCGCACTATATGACATTATCGACCCGAGAGATGGGTCGGGCGATATACCTTACGCGCACTATATGACATTATCGACCCGAGATGGGCGGGCAAGATACCTTTAGGCGAACTATGTGACTTTATCGCGTCGGTTGGGTCGGCAAGATAAGCGTCCCTCCGTAAAGAGTCGGATTAGGTTATGAAAGATAAGTAAGTTAGATGGTAATAAACTTAATGACTTCTCCTAAGTATGTACGTAAGATATGGCTATAACTCTTAATGGAATGGAAAAGATAATGATATGCAATTAAGTTCATAAGTGGTAATGACACGGCGAGATCCGTATGTACTTTTATACTTGCTTTGTCATTCTTTTGTACGCTTATGATCCATTTCTTGTACTATATTTACTGTTCCATATTCGGTACTGTTGTGACCCGCCGAAGTCTGCGTTCATGTCCGCAGGTTTAGGTACACAGTTATGGATCCGCGAGCTTAGGATCCTGGTTCAGCATTTTGAGATGGCTCCAATGTTCCGGAGTTGTCATGGCTATGTATATTCAGGGGTACGGCGGGGCCTTGTCCCGTCATAGTAGGTGTTCAAATCTTAGAGGTATGTATTCACATGTGGGTTGGACTGGTTAGAATTGTAATTACATTTTTGGATAGTGTAAGCCCTTTTTGGGTGATTTATATTACGGCAGCCTTATCGGCTTTGCCTTGGTTTTAAGAAAAAAAAATGTGTTACTTATTTTCCGCAGCAGTTTATTATGTTGTATGTTTTAAGGGTGCCCAGGTAGGGAACTAGTCGCGGCCCGGGGTCGGGTCGTGACAAAAGTGGTATCAGAGCAGTTAGTCCTCGGAAAGTGTCTACAGACCGTGTCTAGTAGAGTCTTGATTATCGGTGTGTTGTGCACCACATCAATAATCAGGAGGCTGCAGGACATTTAGGATTGGTTTCCATTCTTCTCACTCTGAGATCGTGCGATAGAGCTGTGTTGTTAGGGTTGTCTCTCCCTAACGAGTTATGTTGATTGCAGCTACGAGAAAGGCAGCAGTGACCCAGGAAGGACTATGTGGATTGCGTATCCAGGTCGGTAATGATTATAGTATAGTTTGTATTGTGACATACATCTATACGGAGTTATGTATGAGGGTCAGACGCGTGTTGCCTAGAATGATTTTACATTACTAGGAGTTGGTAAAGACTAACTAGATACCGGGAAGGTATGGAGCAGTTAATGAATTCTCGCCAAGGTCTTATGTTTATTTTGAGATAGTTGGGAAAGGATGAGCTGTCGGATAGGGTAGTGAACCCTTAAGAAGCCATGTTAAGGACCTTAATGGAATACCATGTTAATATATTAAGATACGTGGTAGGCTTAAGAGAATTGTACGGATGAGGTCCGTATAGAGTAAGTAATGGTTGTTGTGGTCAAGACGACACGATTATGGTATTATGAGAAGTTTTTTTTTTTGTACCCATTTACTGGGGGACTGGTAAGGTAGGCTTGGAGCATGGAAATTGCGAGCCTAAGAATATTGATGACCGCTGAGACCTTTGATGTACAAGGTCTTCTCGGGTAGAAGGATTTATTATAGACCTAGAATAGGAGTTAAGTGCGACGGTGGGACAGGGTGAGGACCTATTGCGGGTCGCCTCATAGCCTGGAATAGAGTGGGATCAGTTGGTAGTAGTTCCGCTACGTGACAGGGTCACGAGGGTGCAAGGCCCAAGTCTAGTTAATTGTTTTACGGGTTCGTGGACGCGTTCCACCGGAACCAGGTCGTGAAAGCCGGAAATGGTCGTATATTGTTGTATAGAGTGACTCCAAAGATTAGAGGCCAGCATCGGTATGGAAGTTATGTATGTATACTAGTATGAGTTGGAAATATGGAAAGAGTACGACCAATAAGAAAGATAGCAACCAAGTGTAAAGGAATAGATCCTGAATCCATAAGAACCTTTCGAGGTAACTACACCCGTGAGTGTTTGGGGTGGTAGCTGAGCGGGTATATGAGAATTGCCTGGTGATTATACAGTCGTCAGACCCTAGTAGACCTAGTAGAGAGAATTATGACTGACTTTGAGGTCATTATGAGTATGGACTAGTTGGCTTTGTGAGTGCCAAGGTTGACATTTTAGTATAAGTATTGTTGTGTGGCCATGGGTGGCATATGTTGTATGAAGGTTATTGTAAAAGGAGACTATGTCGCTATCTAATTAGATTGGACTCCGAAAGAACATTCGGGGACGAATGTTTCTAAGAGGGGAAGAATGTTACACCCCGTAACTCCAGGACATGTTTAATAAGAATGTACGTAAGGAACACAAGACTTGAAAAGGGTACGAAAGGAAGAATTGTTTTTCCGACGGAAAATCTTCCGAACGTCGGAAAGGAAAAATGTTCGTTGGTGAGAATTAGGTTCTCAAAATGCATTAATTGAGGATTATGGAATGTTTGATCATTATGGAAATTTATTTTACGGATTTGGTCGTGTGGGGCCCACCCGAGGAATTTTACGTTTTGTGGGGCCCACGAGGGTTACGGAATTTTATGGACGAATGGAAGGGCGACATGTGGCACCCTCCCACATGGCTTGGTCGAATTTAGGCAAGGGCAAAAGGGTCATTTGACCTTTGTAGGATGACTTAGTCTTGCAAGTAGAGAGCTTGACATAATTGACTTGGTCAATGGGACCACTACTCTTGATATTTAATAAGACCTCATCCAAACCTCACAAGTGTTCTAATCCTAACCCTCCATGTTGTTATATAGTCATCCTAAGTAGTAAGACAAGGCATTTACACTTAGGAAAAATTTGAAGAACTCTTGTTCTTGCTTAAGTTAGCTCTCGGGTTTGAGGGGGAACAAGGAGAAAAAAATTCGTTTGTTGTCTATTAAGCTCCACACTTTAAACCAAGGTTCATGAGTGTATTGTAAGGATATCTCAATAGAAAAATTCCGGAAAAAAGATAGTTTTCGTATTCGTCGCAAAGTGAAAACCTAGTTGCTTTCTAGGTTTTGGATTGGAAGTTTGAAGGGAAGTTGTTGGTATGGTTCTAAGGGTCTCGAGTAGCGGATTGAAGTGTCTTGAAGAGTCTCTAAGTTTCTAAGGAGCGACGTCGGATTTGGAATTGGATTGAGATTCGTTGAGGTATAATCTTGTCTCTTAATTAGTGTTACAAGATTATATATATGTTGTTGTTGTTAGATTTACGTGTTGCTAGCATGAAGTTGATATGTTGAAGTTCATAAGTATTATGGATTGCTTGTAGCTTAAATCCGAAATGTTATATTAGCCACTTGAAGTTGGATTACTAATTGGTCGGTTATTAGAAATCGTTGCATGTTGTTTACTTGAGGATTATAGTAGTTTAATCAATTGCGACTTGATATCATGTTATACTAACAACTTGGATTGAAATGGAAATTGGATAAGAATTGATGTTGTAGTACTTCAAGTTGGCCGAAAATGGGCTAGTAGTTGTTGTAGTTTGTTATCTATTGTGGGGCGGAATTTTTCACGTCTATTAGGCGTGTAATCCCCTATTGTTGATTGCATTGTTTGGGCCTTAAATGTGGCGTGTTTGGTTATTGTATTCGGCCTTGAAAAAGGTGGCATAGTAGTAGAAACAAAGAAGGTGCTGTCCGATTTTCCGTAGAATTTGGCGACTTAGCACTTAGAATATTCTACGTTTGAAGTAGAGGTTAATGGACGTATTATGGCCAATTTAGGTTGAAGTACCAAGTATAGCGTATTCTACTTGAAGGATGGAATAGCTAGCAAGGTTGAAGTACTTTGGAGATTTTTGCTACTTGTCGATAATCGTCGCGAGGTATGTGAACCTCTTCCTTCCTTTGGCATGATTCTATGTATGAAATATACATGTAGTAGTATTTCATGATTCCGTCTACTCTTAGAAGTTAAGAGGTAGTTATGTTGATTTACTCTATGTACAACACAAGGCTTCTTGCTTAGAGATTGGAGACCATAGTTTAGTAATTTCTTTTCCTTTTCTTTACTTTATTTCAGTTTTTGTATGATGAACATGGGATTAGTTCTTGTCATGTCAATGGCTAGGAACTAATTCCTCTATAGGGCTTTCCATGTTAAATCTCTAGAAACTTTTGTTATGAGTTAATGCATGCTTATGGTTATTTTTCTTATTGTGAGATCTATCCAATATTTGAGTTGAATTCTTGGTAATTAATTGACAACTAATTATCACTATATGATTTCTAATCAGATTCCGAAAGGGGGGGATTGTGAATATGCTGTAAGTTGGATAGACATTCTTGGATTGGGGATGAAAATACGTCAATTATTTATGTAGCGTTAATGAGAGGCTTAACAACCCTAATTTTGGCGCATCAGGCGTGACGGTTAACTAGGTTCTTGTTCTTAATCCTCCTATAGAGTTATCCTTATCACCAAAGGTAGGTAAGGTGCAATCGGTTGAGTGTTTATATAACCCTAACGGAGTATAAACCAATTTAGTGAACCCGCTTCTCCAAAAGAAGACCATAAGTTATTGCATTAATAAGTAACATAAGCGGATAGTGAGGAGACGTGGAAGCCCTATTCTCATCACAACTGAAGTAAACCCTTATAGTTAAATAGCTTTTATAATTCTTATTTATAAACAACAAATCAAAATATCAATCTACCAAATAGATACAAAAAAATAGATAGTTGGTACTTGAACTCTAATCCTTGAGGACGATATTCGGTCTTATCAAGACTATACTACTTGTCACGATAACGTGCACTTGCGTTTAAAGTGTGTGCATCTTACCGCGCATCAAACTCCCTCTGATATTTTCCTTTATGTATCAGTTATGCCTCCACGCAAGGCAACCGCGGCCCAGAAGGGCAAGGCGTACGGCGGAGTCGCTAGTAGACGCGGAGGTCACGAGGCACGTGCCCACCGAGATGATGTTTCGGGAGGCGAGTTCCACGACGTCGCCAAATTTCGGGAGTTCGGGCAGCGAATGGCCATCGAGACCGCGGTACTGAGCCTCCATCCAGCCATCGGTGAGTATAGGGATTACGGAGCATATCCGTTATCGACCAAAGATAGTAGTAGGCGTCCGACAGAGCAGCAACAACCCTGTGAGCCGGCGCTTATGGATTCGGATTTCTGGTTGTCATCCACCCGAAGTTCTATGGTTCGAGATCCGGCGAGGATCCTCGTGAGTTTGTTCGGCGATACACGGACTATGCAGTGCTTAGGGCCTCTGAGGTCGAGTCCATGCTAGCCTCTTACCGATTACGCGATAATGCGTTGAACTGGTTTGAGTCATGGGAGTTGTCTAGAGGTGAGGGTGCTCTTCCAGCTGTTTGGGAGGAGTTCACAGAGGCCTTCCTGGATCACTTCTTGTCTCCTGAGATGAGGAGAGCCCGTGGATAGATTCTTGACCTCGAGGCGAACGAGGACTATCGCAGAGTACACCGAGTTTGACTCCTTGGCCGTGCACGCGACACCATTGTAGAATGACATGGCGCATGAGTTCATCGCTATGTGATGGGGCTAGACCGTCATATGATTACTGCATGCTTGGGGGTGGCTCTTCAGCCAGGGATGGATATTTCCAGGATGCAGGCGTATGCGCAGGGAATAGAGGACATGGAGAGGGAGGATCAGCTAGACTTAGGCCAGCCCAAGAAGGCCAGGACAGCAGGGTCTCAGGGCAGTTTTCAAGGCGGACAGTGTTACACCCCGTAGTTCCAGGGTATGTACGTGAGGACGTACGTACGAGAATACGACAGTAATTTTGGAAAGGAAGAAATATGTGATTTTTCGACGGAAAAGTTTCCGGATTGTGTGAAGGAAAAAGGTTCGTTAATGGGAATTGGATTCCCAGATTTGGTATTTGGACTTCCTGGATTATATTAGAATTATAGAATTTTATTTCCGGATTTGGTCACGTGGGGCCCACGGGGAAAATTTACGGTTTTGTGGGGCCCACTTTATTTTTCGGATTTTTGGCATTACGGATATTTTCGGAAGATGAAATATTTTGGACGAGTAGGGGGGCGACACGTGTCACCCCCATGTGGCCATGTTGGCCGAATGGTTAGAGGACTTGTGTCTTGGACGTTTTTGGTGGACAAGTGGCAAGCCACTTGTCCCATTTTTGTGGTGGACATATGTCTCATTGTTGTGGTGGACATTTGGTTGGAAGACTCCACTCCCACTTGTCCCAAATCCTCACCACACACTTGCTCACATCCTAGCCCTTGATTTCTCTATAAATACCCCCCTTGAGTGCAAGACTTATTCATTCCACACTTAGTTATTTCCAAAGCTTGAAAAATGCTCCCTCCCCTTTAGTGAGTGCTCTCGTTTTTGGCTAAGATCTTGATCAAAATGTTGTCAAAAAATTCTTAAACTTTTAAGTGTTCTTCCTTAGGGTGTTAGGAAGATTGTGTACCAAGAGTTGGAAAAGATTTCACACCCCTAGCCTAGAAATGTTGCCTTGGCCGAAAGTTGCCCTATTTTAGCCTAATGTGTTCTTCACTTTTTGGAGTTAGATCTTGAAGAGGAGTTGGTTAGGAGCTTCTAAGGGTTGCTTGGAGCGGGTTGGAACGTAAGGAATTGGAGCTAAATGTTGCTCAGGATCGACTTATTAATCTTGGATAATTTTGGGCTTATCGAGGTAATGATCTATGTCCCTATCAGAATTGGATATTTCATATCAGAGTAGTTTAGAATTGAGTATAAGATATATTGGAAGGATGATTATAAAGAATTGAATCAGATTTACATTGACCGTATTTGATGAGACTTGTAGTATTATTGTGGGGCAGAATTGTACACGTCCGGTTAGACGTGTAATCCCCTCTGAGTTGCTGGCTTGGTAGCGGGCCTTGATAGTGGAGGTTATTTATGTGGTTACGGGGGGGGGAGGTTCTGCCGAATTTTCCGTAGAATAAGGAACCTTATACTTGGAATTGTGCTACAAAGAGATCGAGAAGTTGATAGACGTTTTGTGGCCTTTTTAGGTGGAAGTACTACGAGTAGCGTATTCTACTTGAAGGGTGGAAAAGGCTAGCAGGGTTACAGTACTTTGGAGCTTTTTGCTTTTTGTCGATAATCGTCGCGAGGTATGTGAACCTCTTCCTATCTTTTCTAGCATGATTGTTGTGAACTATGTAGTACGGTAGACGTACGTGTGCTAAACGAATTTGGTGGGGTTAAAACATAAAGTGTTATAACGGTTTTATGGGAAGTTTGTTATAACGACTTTATGTAGGTAAAGAAATGGTTTGTGGTTTTTAAAAGATAAGAGACTTGACTTATAAATAACTTGGTGTGTAATATTAAAGACTTGGTTTGTGTTAAAAAGTTGTGAAACCGCATTTATGAGAAATGGGTAATTGGGTTTTAAAAGGAATAAGTTATATTGATTTCGGAAATGAGAATAAGTATCGAACAAGCCACTGCAGCGTTAATAAAGGAAAATGTATTGACTAATTAATTATTATTAAAACCAGTAGAAACCTCCATCTGCATAGAAGCTAAGATAAGACAAAATTGTATTACATTTTCTAGATCATGGCTGCTTTAATAAGATCATTAATAATAAGTTTTGATTTTCTTAAATTCCAAAGTAAGAAGCTTGATTTATAAAAGAGAGAGACTTGAAAATTTGAAGTGTTTTTGTTTAAAAGGAAGGCATGGTTTTGTCTTAAATTAGTTTAAAAAGGAAGTCATGGTTTTGTCTTAAATTAGTTTAAAAAGGAAGTCATGGTTTTGTCTTAAGATGGTTTATTCGAAAAGAAGATATAGAAATTGTTTTGGTTTACTTAAAAAGATAGTTACTCTATTTTGATACTACGGGTATCGTGTGACCTTTGTAAAAGAAATGGATCTTTTTAAAGAATTAATGTATGTAGCACTTTGGGGTTAAAACCCGGATTTTGGCATAAAATGAAAGTACCTTGAGTTGTGAGTAACTTGCCTATGTTTGCTTGTGATAACCTTGTTGTGCAAGTATTGTATCCTTATGTTACCGTGTCTCTCGATGGAGGTCACGACTTGTGAACTTACTCGACGCACTGCAAGTGACGGAGAATTCCACGGGTATGCTTCCATTGTTGTTATCACATGGACATGTCTACACCGATGAGGGATTCCGGGGGCATGTGACCATTAGTGTTATTCCATGGACTAGCTCTCCATGAGGTTTTACTGATTCGGCTTTGGAATCGGTTGGCTCTCGCATTTGCCCCTGGCCGTGGCCGATTCGGCTTTGGTTCGTAGTTAGCCTTCAGACTTGCCTGCTCAGCTGTGGCGAAGTCTCGTGACTTACTTGTGATATACTGGTTAGCTCGTTACTTGCCCCGCCGCCACGTGGCGCAGTGAGGATCTGGTAGAGGCTATCGACTTGCCACGGTCGCCTTCGCGAGTCGTTTGGACGGTCTCGTGACTACGGCCAGGATCCGTGGTTAGCTCGTTACTTGCCCCGCCGCCACGTGGCGCAGGGAGGATCTGGTAGAGGCTATCGCATTGCCACGTGTCAGCTTCGCGAGTCAGTGTTTGGACGAAGTCTCTTGACTACGGTTGTGATCGGGTGGTTAGCCTCGTTACTTGCCCGCCGCCTACGTGGCGCAGGGAGGATCTGGTAGAGGCTATCGCACTTGCCACGTGTTAGCTTCATGAGTCAGTGTTTGGACGTAGTCTAGTGACTACGGTTGTGATCTGGTTGTTAGCTCGCATTTGCCCCGCCGCCACGCGCGCATGGAGGATCTGGTAGAGGCTATCACACTTGCCACGTGTCAGCTTCGTGATATAGTTATTTAGTATTGTTGGTACGGTAGGTTCTGGTAGCTGGCTTTCGATTTGCCCGGCCGATTGATGACGCAGTCGATCCGTAGCTATGCCTTCGTACTTGCCCCGTACGGTTTTTATGACATAGGTAGGACCTGGTGTTCATGTGTACTCCTTGGTGTTATTATATCATGATCGCCGAAAGGCGGGCGTATTCCACGGGCATGATTGATGTTGTGGGCGTGAGACCCATAGTTATATTTGAGTGATGACTTTGAGGGTGTGAGTCCCTGACTTGTCATGGATGCTTATTTATTGTGGACTGTAGTTTGGTTATCATACATGTTTCCTGCTTTATATAGACTGTTATGATTTCACTTACGCATTTTCGCCACATACTGTACCTGTTATCGACTCTCCTTCTGGGCCGCTCACGCCGCAGTAGAGGTACACCGCTGTCGATCCTCGCTCTTAGATCACAGTCAGCGTTGGGAAGCTCCGCTTCTCCGAGGCTTATCTTTCGTATAGTCCCTTGTCGCCAGGTACTTACATTCGTGGTATGGCGGCCCCGCCCCGTCGTAGTTGTGGTTACATTCTTAGAGGTCCGTAGTATCGCTGTGAGCGTGGTTTGTAAAAGGGATGGAACTGCTCGTGTTTAATCGCTTTTATATATACGCAGAAGTGACCGCTTTGTTAGCCTATTTTCTTATTATATATCTTGTTTCATGTGTAAGTTTTTATTTCCGCTGATTTTCTAATGTTGTATCACTAGGTGCAGGGTAAGGCACTAGCCATGCCCGAGGTCGGTCGTGACAAAAGTGATATCGAGCGCTTAATCTCTGAAAGTGTCTACGCATCGTGTTCAGTAGTCTTGATTATCGGTGTGTTGTGCACCACATCTATAATCGTGAGGCTACGTGATATTTAGGATTGGTTTCATTCTTCTCACTCGAGATCGTGCCTTAGAGTCGTGTTATAAGTTGGACTCCTGGCGTATTCTTATGTACCGCTATGCCTCACGCAGTGCAACCAGGCCCAGATGGGCAAGGCAGCAGAGGGAGCTACGAGTAGAACACAGAGGGTTACGAGGGCACATGCATGGTCATTTCCTGATATAGTACTTCAGACGACGAGTTTTATGACGCCGCTAGCCCCAGCAGAGTTTAGAGCGGCAGCAGTTTCTACTGAGGCCACGATACCGAGCCTCTGCTCCACGGCCGTGAGCCGAGGATATGAGTTCAAGGAGATGACCCGCCATTAGCTAGGCCGGTCGGGAATGAGGACGACGGAGCCGATGGTTCCGGCAGCATCAAATGATTCATCCTAGATCCGATAGTCTGAGACTTCGGATTTCTTGAGTTGCAGTTCGCCAGAGTTCTATGGATAGAGAGCTGAGGATGATCCTCAGGGTGTCGTGCTAGTTTGGGAGATTATTATACATGCGGCCGTCAGGGCCATGTGATGGGAGGATGTCCAAGTAGGAGGGATGACTCACGGCCGGGCCATGTTCTGCGGGAGAAGGGGTGTTAGTCGATGAGGTCACCCCTACCTCGCTGGCGTTGTAATAGACTTCATTATGGGAGTGTCGTACTACGACAGCTATGCTTGCGCCAACAGGCCATTTGGTGAGAGTTTGTCCGACTAAGTAGCACAGATGTTGAGACTCACCTTCGGATCGGTGGTCGTTCATCGCCTTATATAGCTAGGCGCCCTGCAGGGCAGGATTGTGATTAGAGCGACATAGAGGAAGTAAGGCAGTAGTTACAGAGATATCTTCAGCCCTTAAGAGACTTGTTTATGTTGTTATGGTGGATACATGTTGAGTGCTATGTACAGATAGCATTGTGTTAAGTGTGAATTAGAAAACATGGGTAGTTAAAAAGGGTAAGTCTGGGGACGAGGCAATTGTGAGCCTTAGAATTTATAACAGTTAGGACCTTGGATGCAAGGCCGTCTTGAGTGGATGATTTTACGGTTGGTCTTTATCGAAGTACTTGGTATGCGTGAAATATATTGTGGGATAATTCCATGGGTAGTGTGAGATGGAAGTGGTAGCTTTCATGACGTGAATTAGTAAGATTGTTCCGGATCGGGGAACGAGAGAGTTTGGCGCGATAGCGGGTCGGGTGGAGGTCGGATCGCGGGTCAACCCGCAGCCCGGAATGAGGTGGGGTCAGTTCGAGGTGGTCCCGCTAGGTGGTAGGATCACGAGGGTGCTAGGCCCAGGTTTAGGTAACCATCGTACGAGTTCGCGGATGTGTTCGACTAGAATCGGATCGTGGCGCCGGAATGGCCTTAAAGGAAATCGAGGCTAGTAAGATGACCAAGTTTGGAGGTAGTGACTCAAAGGTTTTGGAAAGCGATGATCGAGTGTGGTACGTGTACTAGAAAGAGTTCGTGTACGGTAGCGGTACGACGAGTAAGGAAAGAAGTGAACGTGGGTTAAGAGAATGGAAGTGATCATTTTTGTGAAGTGAAGGTGCAAGAGAGTATCCTTTAGACCTTGGGTGGGAGCTTATGGTGATGTTATGCACGTTAGAGGTGATTCCTCGTTGGCTTGGATTGGAGTTTTGCGCATGTGTTATATTATGGCCAGGTGTGGCATAATTGGTTTTGTAAGTATAGTAGTAGAGACTATACCGACGCATGTACGTTTGGAGACTTAGAAGGAACATTCGGGATGAATATTTCTAAGGGGGGAAGAATGTTACACCCCGTAGTTCCAGGGTATGTACGTGAGGACGTACGTACGAGAATACGACAGTAATTTTGGAAAGGAAGAAAGATGTGATTTTTCGACGGAAAAGTTTCCGGATTGTGTGAAGGAAAAAGGTTCGTTAATGGGAATTGGATTCCCAGATTTGGTATTTGGACTTCCTGGATTATATTAGAATTATGGAATTTTATTTCCGGATTTGGTCACGTGGGGCCCACGGGGAAAATTTACGGTTTTGTGGGGCCCACTTTATTTTTCGGATTTTTGGAATTACGGATATTTTCGGAAGATGAAATATTTTGGACGAGTAAGGGGGCGACATGTGTCACCCCCATGTGGCCATGTTGGCCGAATGGTTAGAGGACTTGTGTCTTGGACGTTTTTGGTGGACAAGTGGCAAGCCACTTGTCCCATTTTTGTGGTGGACATATGTCTCATTGTTGTGGTGGACATTTGGTTGGAAGACTCCACTCCCACTTGTCCAAAATCCTCACCACACACTTGCTCACATCCTAGCCCTTGATTTCTCTGTAAATACCCCCCTTGAGTGCAAGACTTATTCATTCCACACTTAGTTATTTCCAAAGCTTGAAAAATACTCCCTCCCCTTTAGTGAGTGCTCTCGTTTTTGGCTAAGATCTTGACCAAAATGTTGTCCAAAAATTCTTAAACTTTTAAGTGTTCTTCCTTAGGGTGTTAGGAAGATTGTGTACCAAGAGTTGGAAAAGATTTCACACCCCTAGCCTAGAAATGTTGCCATGGCCGAAAGTTGCCCTATTTTAGCCTAAGGTGTTCTTCACTTTTTGGAGTTAGATCTTGAAGAGGAGTTGGTTAGGAGCTTCTAAGGGTTGCTTGGAGTGGGTTGGAACGTAAGGAATTTTAGCTAAACGTTGCTCAGGATCGACTTATTAATCTTGGATAATTTTGGGCTTATCGAGGTAATGATCTATGTCCCCCTATTGTAATTGGATATTTCATATTGTAGTAGTTTAGAATTGAATATAAGATATATTGGAAGGATGATTATAAAGAATTGAATCAGATTTACATTGAATCTGATTTACATGAGACTTGTAGTATTATCAGGCAGAATTGTACACGCCCGTTAGACGTGTAATCCTCCGAGTTGTCGCTCGTAGCGGGCCTTGATAGTGGAGGTTATTTATGTGGTTACGGGGGGGAGCTGCTGCCGAATTTTCCGTAGAATAAGGAACCTTGTACTTGGAATTGTGCTACAAAGAGATCGAGAAGTTGATAGACGTTTTGTGGCATTTTTAGGTGGAAGTACTATGAGTAGTGTATTCTACTTGAAGGGTGGAAAAGGCTAGCAGGGTTACAGTACTTTGGAGCATTTTGCTTTTTGTCGATAATCGTCGCGAGGTATGTGAACCTCTTCCTATCTTTTCTAGCATGATTGTTGTGAACTATGTAGTACGGTAGACGTACGTGTGCTAAACGAATTTGGTGGGGTTAAAACATAAAGTGTTATAACGGCTTTATGGGAAGTTTGTTATAACGACTTTATGTAGGTAAAGAAATGGTTTGTGGTTTTTAAAAGATAAGAGACTTGACTTATAAATGACTTGGTGTGTAATATTAAAGACTTGGTTTGTGTTAAAAAGTTGTGAAACCGCATTTATGAGAAATGGGTAATTGGGTTTTAAAAGGAATAAGTTATATTGATTTCGGAAATGAGAATAAGTATCGAACAAGCCACTGCAGCGTTAATAAAGGAAAATGTATTGACTAATTAATTATTATTAAAACCAGTAGAAACCTCCATCCGCATGTAAGCTAAGATAAGACAAAATTGTATTACATTTTCTAGATCACGGTCGCTTTAATAAGATCATTAATAACAAGTTTTGATTTTCTTAAATTCCAAAGTAAGAAGCTTGATTTATAAAAGAGAGAGACTTGAAAATTTGAAGTGTTTTTGTTTAAAAGGAAGGCATGGTTTTGTCTTAAATTAGTTTTAAAAGGAAGTCATGGTTTTGTCTTAAGTTGGTTTATTCGAAAAGAAGATATGGAAATTGTTTTGGTTTACTTAAAAAGATAGTTACTCTATTTTGATACTACGGGTATCGTGTGACCTTGTAAAAGAAATGGATCTTTTAAAGAATTAATGTATGTAGCACTGGGGTTAAAACCCGATTTTGGCATAAAATGAAAGTACTTGAGTTGAGTAACTTGCCTATGTTTGCTTGTGATAGCCTTGTTGTGCAAGTATTGTATCCTTATGTTACCGCGTCTCGATGGAGGTCACTGACTTTGTGAACTTACTCGACGCATCTGGCAGCGACGAGGATTCCACGAGTATGCTTCCATTGTTGTTATCACATGGACATGTCTACACCGATGAGGGATTCCGGGGGCATGTGACCATTAGTGTTATTCCATGGACTAGCTCTCCATGAGGTTTTACCGATTCGCCAGTATCCGTAGTTGCTCGTGATTTGCCTGGCCGTACGATTCGGCTTTGGTTCGTAGTTAGCCTTCGTGATTGCCTGCTCGGTTTGTGGCGAAGTCTCGTGACTTACGGTTGTGATCGATGGTTAGCTCGTTACTTGCCCCGCCGCCACGTGGCGCAGTGAGGATCTGGTAGAGGCTATCGTGACTTGCCACGTGTCGCCTTCGCGAGTCGGTGTTTGGACGAAGTCTCGTGACTACGGCCAGGATCTCGTGGTTAGCTCGTTACTTGCCCCGCCGCCACGTGGCGCAGTGAGGATCTCGTAGAGGCTATCGACTTGCCACGTGTCATCTTCGCGAGTCGGTGTTTGGACGGTCTCGTGACTACGGCCAGGATCTCGGTGGTTAGCTCGTTACTTGCCCCGCCGCCTACGTGGGCGCAGTGAGGATCTGGTAGAGGCTATCACACTTGCCACGCGGTCGCCTTCGCGAGTCGGTGTTTGGACGGTCTCGTGACTACGGTGATCCGTGGTTAGCTCGTTACTTGCCCCGCCGCCACGCGGGCGCACGAGGATCTCGTAGAGGCTATCGCACTTGCCACGTGTCGCCTTCGTGATATAGTTATTTAGTATTGTTGTACGGTAGGTTCTCGTAATCGCTTTCGACTTGCCTGCCGCTTAATGATGCAGATTGATCCGTAGCTATGCCTTCGTGACTTGCCCCAGACGGTTTTATGACACGCGGACTCGTGTTCATGTACTCCTTGGTGTTATTATATCATGATCGCCATGGCGAAGGTATTCCACGCATGATTGATGTTGTGGGCTTGAGACCCATAGTTATATTTGAGTGATGACTTTGAGGCGTGAGTCCTCGACGATACATGGCCGCTATTTATCAGGATCGTAGTTTGGTTATCATATATGTCTCTCGCTTTATATAGATCGTTATGATTTCACTTACGATTTTCGCCACATACTTGGTACTGCCAGATCGACCTCCTTCGGGGCTTCGCTCACGCCGCAGTAGAGGTACACCGTTGTCGATCCTCGCTCTTAGGATCACTCATCGTTGGGAAGCCCGCTTCTCCGAGGCTTATCTTTTCGTATAGTCCCCGTCGCCAGAGTACTTACATTCGTGGTATGGCGGCCCCGCCCCGTCGTAGTGTGGTTACATTCTGTGAGGTGCAGAGTACCGTGGGCAAGGTTTGTAAAAGGGATGGAACTGTTCAGGTTTAATCGTTTTTATATATATGCAGAAAGGTGACCGTTTTGGTTAGCCTATTTTCTTATTATATATCTTGTTTCATGTGTAAGTTTTTATTTCCGCTGATTTTCTCTAATGTTGTATCACTAGGGTGCCTGGGGTAAGGCACTAGTCGCGGGTCCGAGGTCGGGTCGTGACAGACAGCCTCAGCAGCAGACTAGGTCCACATTTCATCCAGCACAGAGTGCTCCTTCTCGGTTTTCTTGCGGGAGGTCTGATCAATCGGGTCATTCGGAGCGGTCGTGCTCCAGACTTCGGGTTTCGGAAGCGAGATCGCATCGATCGAGACCACCCCATCTCAAGGTGCTCGATGCGGTAGGTCTCACCTGTGCGAGTGTCGTGTTCTCCAGGGCTTGTTACTCTTGTGGATGCAGGCCATTTGAAGAGAGATTGTCCACCGTGTGGCGGGAGTGTTATGGTTCACCGAAGCGGTCGATTGTTGGATCTTCGCCTTCGACCATGCGCCTCGAGGCGGGGTGTTCACGCCGCAGCCGCGCAGGGTCGTGGAGGGGGTCCCAGTTCCAGCGGTCCTCAGAACTGCATTATGCTATGTCCACCGCTGACCACGAGGCGTCACCGATGTCGCCACAGTACATTATCGTTTCATGTTGTGATGTATATGCTTTGATAGATCCAGTTCTACCTTGTCCTATATATCTCCTCATATCACGGGTAGAATAGGATAGAGCCCGAGTCCATAAAACCTTTTGGCGTGGCTACGCCAAAGGTAATCGGTGTTAGCCGAGCGAGTATATAAGGCTTGCCAAAGGACTATATACGGCCGCCGACTTCAGCCGACTTGATAGAGTTGGATATGACGGACTTTGATGTGATTATGGGTATGGATTGGCTATCATCTTACTATGCCAATGTGGATTGTAGAGAGAGATTGGTACGGTTCCAGTTTCCTGGTGAGCCGGTTATCGAGTGGAAGGGGAATACTGCGTCGCTGAGGGGTAGGTTTATTTCTTACCTCAAGGCTAGGAAGATGGTGCGGAAGGGGTATATCTACCATATGGTTCGGGTATTCGATACTGAGGCCGAGATACCAGACCTTCAGTCAGTTCCGGTTGTTAGAGAGTTTCCAGACGTATTCCCAGACGAGCTTCCGGGTATCCCTCCTGAGAGAGATATTGAGTTTTGCATTGCTATGGCGCCAGACACTCGACCGATATCTATTCCTCCATACAGGATGGCACCTGCCGAGTTGAGGGAATTGAAGGACCAGCTGAAAGATTTGCTGGAAAAAGGCTTTATCAGGCCCAGTGTTTCTCCCTGGGGAGCGCCAGTTTTATTCGTAAAAAATAAGGATGGGACGCTGCGTATGTGTGTTGATTAAAGGCAGCTGAATAAGGTAACTATCAAGAACATATATCCCCTCCCCAGGATTGATGATTTGTTTGACCAGTTGCAGGGGGCGAGATGTTTTTCCAAGATATACCTGCGGTCTGATTATCATCAGGTGCGAGTTAGAGAGGCAGATATCCCAAAGACTGCATTCAGGACCCGGTATGGCCACTATGAGTTCAGGGTGATGTCTTTCGGGTTGACCAACGCCCCAGCAGTATTCATGGATTTGATGAACCGGGTGTTCAAGTCATTCTTGGATATGTTCGTTATAGTATTCATTGATGATATCCTCGTTTATTCGCGCACGCAGCAGAACAAGCGCATCATTCGGCGGTATCGAGTCCTCCGACCGGCAACAGTATGCCAAGTTCTCGAAATGCGAAGTTTTGGTCAGTGTCTTTCTTAGGGCATGTTATCTGGCTGATGGCATTCGGTTGATACAACAAAGATCGAGGCAATCAAGACTTGGCCTGCACCCACTACACCGACGGTGCGCAGCTTTTGGGCCTCATGTTATTATCGGAGATTCAGGAGAAGTTTGCTTCCATCTCAAAGACTTTTGACTAGTCGACTCGTAAAACAAATGCATGTTCCCGGACGGATGCTTGTGAGGAGAGTTTCCGATCGGGCGAGAAATTGACGACCGCCTCATCCTTACTCTTCCGCAGGGTTTAGGCGGATATGTGGTTTATTGTGATGCGTCGGGTGTCGGGCTTGGATCGACGCAAAGACGGCAAGAAAGTTATAGCTTACGATCTCGACATTTCGGAAGCATGAGAAGAACTATCCCACACATGACTTAGAGTTGGCGCAGTGATTCATGCCTCAAGATCCGAGACATTATTTGTATGGAGTTCATGTGGATATTTACACAGACCACAAGAGCCTCCAAAGATATCTTCACCAGAGGAGCCGAACTTACGCAGACGGTGGTCGAGCTACTTAAGGATTATGATGTCGATATTCTATACCACCCAGGCAAGGCCAATGTAGTTGCAGATGCCCTTAGCCGCAGATCGATGGGTAGCCTGTCAGATGTGCAGCCAGAGAAGAGGGGCATGGTCCGCGAGTTACATCAGCTAGCGAGCCTTGGGGTTCGTTTTATTGGTTCTGATAGTAATGGAGTTCGGGTTCAAGAGGTTGCCGAGTCTTCCATCGTCGAGGAGGTGAAGAGGCGACAGTATGAGGATCCGATTATGGTACGGTATCGATATGTAGCTCTTCAGGAAGACAAGAGTCTATTTGAGGTAGCGCCTGATGGGGTGCTAAGATTTGAGGGTTTGGCCAGGTGTTCCTGCAGGACAGACTTCGCCACAGATTTCGTGAGGCACACAGTGCTCGTTATTCTATTCACCCGGGGTCGACTAAGATGTACTGACCTCAGGTGTATCTATTGGTGGGATGGCCTGAAGAGGGACGTTGCAGAGTTTGTGGCGCAGTGTCCGAATTGTCAGCAGGTCAAAGTTGAACACCGAGTTCGGATGGGCTATTACAGCTATTGATATTCACGCGAAGTGGGAGGTGATCGATGGACTTTATTACAGGTTACCTCACACTCGGAGGAAGCATGATTCCATCCGGTTATTGTCGACAAATGACGAAATCAGCCCACTTTCTGCCAGTCAGGACGACTTTTTCGGCCGAGGATTATGCTAGATTGTATATCAGAGAGATTGTGAGACTGCACGGAGTGCCTATATCGATCATTTCAAACAGGAGCCCAGGTTCGGCTAACTCGAGGTCCTTCCGAAGGGTTAGGGACACAGGTGAGTCTCGATCGCATTTCATCCTCGCATCGACGGACAGCCGAGCGCACTATCCGGACACTCGAGGATATGTCGCGCCCGTGTTATCGATTTCGTGGTAGCTGGGAGGATCATTTACCTCTCAGAGTTTGCATATAACAACGGCTACCATTCTAGTATCCGGATGGTGCCTTATGAGGCCTTATACGGAGAAAGTGCAGTCACCGATAGGCTGGTTCGAGTGGGAGAAGTTCGATTAGTCAGCCGGACTTGATTCAATGCGCCGATAAGGTGAAGCTTATCCAGAGCAATTATTGTCACCGTAGTCGATGTGCCGATGCGCAGATCATCGGCGTCGACACTGAGTTTGAGGTGATTGGGTCTTCTCGGCGTATCACCCATGAAGGGCGTGATGAGATTTGGGAAGAAGGGGAAACTTAGCCCAAGGTACATTGGGCCTTCAGATTGTCCGTAGGGTAGGCAAGGTTGTCTATGAGTTGGATCTACCATCCGATCTGGAGGCAGTACATCCAGTTTTTCATGTGTCTTTGTTGCGGAAATGTATTGGAGATCCATCTGTAGTACACCGATTTGTGATGTCCCAGTGACAGAGGGTTATCATATGAGGAGAGTCCCATAGCGATACTCGATCGTCAAAGTTAGCGACTACGGACAAAGGATGTGGCTTCCGCGTCTTATGGCGGCGAACGAGAACAGGGAAGAAATGACGTGGGAAGCAGAGGAGGACATGATGAAGAAGTATCCTCACTTATTCCCTACACCTCCAGGTAACCCACTTTCCTGCTTGTTAGTTTTTAATTTGGCAATTATGCTTAAGTATTTGTCACGCCCAACCCCAAGCTCAGGATCTGCCCTACCCGCACCCTTCTACCTTAACAACTAAGTAAATCTGCGGAAATTAATTAACACCTTTTTTTTCTTTTAAAACCAACGTGACGCAAGTGGCAAAGCCGATAAGCCTGCCATATAATATACATAACAAAAGACACTACACCGCATACGAGTCCAATCCCACATATGAATACATGCACTTAAGAGTTTTATCAAATATGACGGACAAGGCCCCGCCAGTACCATAACCGCATAAAAGCCTGCATCAAGGAACTATACCAAAAGATAAACTCCGAATGTAAGAAGCTATCCAAAACTCGAGCGGTCCTACACTGCCGATCATCAAATCACGTACCTAAACTCATGCAGATGAACGCAGCTTCCGGGCGAGGTCAAGACGAAGAATGTACGTATGTGGTTTAAAAATATCAGAATGAAATCATAATACTAAACAAAACATGAGACATGTATGATAGCCAACCTACAAGACACAACACATAAGCATATAATAAGTCGTGACGCGTGCCTCAAGTCATTTCTAAAATATAACCATGGGTCTCACGCCCATAATATCAATCATGCCCGTGGAATCCTTCCTCACTGCCGGCAGACCATGATATAATATAGCACCAATAGGCATACATGAACACCAAGTCCCACCGGTGGTATAGCGTCTTGGGGGTTTACCCCTCACTTATACTCTTACCCCGAGAAGGTGGTAAAGCGGTGGTATAGCATCTGGGCTTTACCCTCACTTATACTCTACCCGGGAGATGGTAAAGGTGGTATAGCATCTTGGGGGTTTACCCCTCACTGATACTCTTACCCTGGAGAAGGTGGTAAAGCAGGTGGTATAGCATCTTGGGGGTTTACCCCTCACTTATACTCTTACCCTGGAGAAGGTGGTATAACGTCTTGGGGCTTGCCCCTCATTTATACTCTTACCCTATCTCAACCGACCATTAAACAAAACATAAGCACTACCATGTCTTTCATAAAAATCCGGGAATTTAACCCAAGCACTACAAATAACTAAGATACCCGTGAATCCCACATCACCGCTTTGACGCCCAAGTAACTTACAACAAGACAGTCGGCCCTCCAACCGAGAGTCGCGGCAACGTAATAAAACATAATACTTGCACTCAAAGGCTAGCACCAGCACACATAGGCAGTTCTCAATTAATCAAGTCAAAGTACTTATCAAGGCCCACATAGAATAATTCTCATTTAACAAGCCAAAGTACTTATCAAGGCCCACATAGAATAATTCTCATTTAACAAGCCAAAGTACTTAGCAGGGCACAAATAGAATAATTCTCATTTAACAAGCCAAAGTACTTATCAAGGCACAAATAGAATAATTCTCATTTAACAAGCCAAAGTACTTATCAAGGCACAAATAGAATAATTCTCATTTAACAAGCCAAAGTACTTATCAGGGCACAAATAGAATAATTCTCATTTAACAAGCCAAAGTACTTATCAGGGCACACAAATAGAATAATTCTCATTTAACAAGCCAAAGTACTTATCAAGGCACAAATAGAATAATTCTCATTTAACAAGCCAAAGTACTACGTACGTACATTCTTTTCAAAAGACTCCTTTTTATGTAAAATCCCAAGATACTAACACCCATAGTATCAAGGCGTGTCTATTCTTCAAAGTAATTTACTATACTTTTAGAAACTCATTTCAAAACTTGAAACCAAGTTACTTCAAATTTTCACAATCTAGGCAACTCATGCCCATAAATCAAAATAGACAACTTTCTTAACTTTCCATAAAACCGTTATAACCAACTTCCCATAAAGCCGTTATAACCCTTTATGGTTTTAGACATTTCCATTCTTTTTATAACCAAGAGACTTATACTTAAAACCAAGTATCTCAAACTTTCAAATCAAGTCTCTTAACTTTCAAAATACTTCGAGTCTCTTAAT
This sequence comes from Przewalskia tangutica, assembly GCA_029844215.1. Lineage (NCBI taxonomy): Eukaryota > Viridiplantae > Streptophyta > Magnoliopsida > Solanales > Solanaceae > Przewalskia > Przewalskia tangutica. The sequence goes on from CM056718.1 coordinate 118,107,587, forward strand.
ATATAGAAAACAAGTTTCTTCTACTTTTAAACCTCAAGTAACTCACACCTTTAAAACAAGTTACTTCTCTTAAATCATGTCATTTCTCCTCTTTTAAAACCATTAAGTAAATCACTCATTTGACTCTCCTAAAGTCATTATAATGACCCTTAGGTTTTGGAACTAAGGCACTAGCCAAAAGGTTTGGAAACCACTTCCTTTTCAAGACTCTATGTACTTTAAGTAAAATACTTTCACTTTTAAGAATCCAACTTCACTAAGGCAATGGATTATACAACTTACAATTTAAACATCAAAGTACAATCAAGGAATGGATCATTTAAGGAGTAGAACTTACTTTCTTTATCTTAAGGAATCATGCTAGAAGAGGAGATAGTTCACATACCTTTTCGGCTAAATCCACAAGCTAAGCCGAATACGCCGTACGTAGAAGTGTCAACCTATAATGGTTACAACAAGACTATCAACTTCTAGTCTTTAACGTAGAATAATACTAAGTATACGGTCTCTAATTCTACGGAAAATCGGGCAGCACTTCCTTTGTTTCTACTCACTTTGCCACCTTTTTCAAGGCCGAATACAATAACCAACACGCCACATTTAAGGCTCAAAACAACAACCAAACAAAAGGGGATTACACGCCTTACAATACGTGTAAAATTCCGCCCCACAATTCATACCAAGTAGTTAATACTCCAAAAGCCATTCTCGGCCAATCATAAAGCAACACTAAGTCCTTTCCAATTTCTTTTTTTCAATCCAAGTTCTAAGGTCTAACATGTTATATAGTCATAAACAACTTCAACAACTACAATTTCCTTCTTTATACAACATGCGACAACTTAAACTAATAATCAACTTGAATTCCAATCTTAAGGCTAAACATGCTAGTTTTCGGATTAGGGTTCCAATAGCCAATACACTAATCCAACTACATAATATATAACTCATGCTTGCTAATATCCATAGCTACAATCAATAAGTAAACTTAATTGCTAAAACGACAAAATTATACCTTTCCAAGCCCTTAAAATTTCCAAGATTCAAAGTCGCGCCTTAGCAATTCTTAGCTCCTTTCCTTAGATTCCAAACCGCTCCAAGCACTCCTTAGAGGCCTATGAAGAACCCATCTTCAAGTTCCAACTTCAAAGTTGAAGAACTCCTCAAGTTTCGCCATGACTAATACGAAACGCCTGCTTTTTCCAAATCTTTCTATTGAGATATCCTTACAATACCCTAAGGGACATTGGGTTAAAGTCTTGTGGCTAATGGATCAAAACTACAAAATTTTGTCTTCCTAAAGAGGCCTCGCCGAGAGCAACTATCAGGAACAAGGTGTTCTCTAATTTTTCTAAGTGTAGAAATGCCAAGTCTTGCTACTAGTGTAGTATTTAAAACACATTGGAAGGATTAGATTACAACAAATGTGAGGCTTGGATGGGTTTCACTAGGATCAAGCCCATGTGGACAAGTTGACAAGTCAACAATGTCATGCTAGCAAGACTAATCTTCCAAGGTGGTCAATGACCATTTTACCCTTACACCAATTCGTCCAAGACCAAATGTGGGGGTGCCACGTGTCGCCCTCTCATTCGTCCATAAAATTCCGTAACCTTCGTGGGCCCCACAAAACGTAAAATTCCTCGGGTGGGCCCCACGTGACCAAATCCGTAAAAATAATTTCCATAATGCTAAAAGTTTCATACTCTTCAAATAATGCATTTTGAGAATCCAATTCTCAACAACGAACATTTTTCCTTTCCGACGTTCGGTAGATTTTCTGTCGGAAAAACAATTCTTCCTTTCGTACTAATTTCTAAGTCTTGATTCCTTACGTACCTTCACTTATACATGTCCTGCACTTACGGGGTGTAACATTCTTCCCCCCTTAGAAACATTCGTCCCCGAATGTTCTTAGTCGGTTGCCAAGCTATACAAACTCCGGCATAAACTCTATACTATGCCTAACAATCAAAACATGCACAAGACCAACGATGCCACACATGGCCACCACAACATACGTGAACATAATAATGGACCTTCCGTCCGTGGTCCCTTCTCACAAAACTCGAAGGTTACAGTCTTCCCAAACACGGGATCCTTAGAGGTTCCTTTCTTTCCTTACTTGTCATACTTTCTCGTACTTTCAAACTCATCTAGTACACGTACAAAATCTCAAATTTTGTTTCTCTTCTCCAATCCTTGGAGTTACTATCCAAACTTGGCCATATAGTTACTTATATTCCCGTTAAGGCTCTTCTCGGTCCTTACGACCTAGTTCCGGTGGAACGCATCCACGAACTCGTACAACGATCAACTAGACTTGGGCCTTGCATCCTCGGGACCCTACCACATAACGGGACCATTTCTAACTGACATCACCCCATTCCATACTATTGGCTGACCCCAAATGAGTCCATAACCCGAATCATCGTCACACTTAACTCCTCATTCTTAGTCTGCAATAAATCTTTCTCTTATCTCAAGGTACTTCTCACCCTATCCTCCCATTCACTAGAGGTTCGTCACATAAGCCAAAGTATTTCTACTATGCATCCTTATCTATTGGTCTTACACTGTTATGGGGCAATTACTACGTGTGAACTCTACACAACTATAGTCTCAGTTCACTTACCATTCTTGTCAACCTTCTTAATTTTTCACTTTACTAATCAAAGTATCCCTACCTCTGGGGTACTATCACTTACAACTGCTAGCACCACTATCTTGGTCAATAACATAACTGCTTCCCTCATGACCCTATATTCTTCTCCTAACTGAGAAACCGAGGCTCGTGCCGGGTCTCAAAACTCAGCGCAGGTTAACTCGCCGATCGCGCACAATATCCGATATACCTCGGCATAAGCCCTATTAACTCTCTGAGTCCGATCGTAGCTCCTCGCTACTCCTTTGCCCTTCTCAAGGCCGTTCTCCTCGAGGCATAATCAGAACACAAAATTATGTCGAGAGGAATTATCTTACTAACACGACTCTATGGCACGATCTAGAGTGAGAAGAATAGAAACCAACTCCTAAATGTCCCGTAGCCTCATGTTTATGGGTGTGGCGCGCAACACACCGATAATCAAGACTCTATTAGACACTGGCCCAGACATTCCGAGGACGATCGCTCGATACCACTCACACGCCCAACCCCAAGCTCGTGGATCGTGCCCTACCTGGGCACCCTTCTACCTTAACAACTAAGTAAACTGCGGAAATTAATTAACACCTTTTTTTTTTCTTTTAAAACCAACGTACGTGCAAGGGCAAAGCCGACAAGGCTGCCATATAATATACATAACAAAAGACACTACACCGTACATGAGTCCAATCCCACATATGAATACAGACCTCTAAGAGTTTTACTGAAATATGACGGGACAAGGCCCCGCCGTACCCATAACCGTAATCTATATGATTTCGAATCAAGAACCGAGAGGAGAGATTTTGATATGCTGTAATTGAATAGACATAGGTTAAAATCGCGGACGAAAGTACCCCGATACTTGTATAGAATTATAGGTTATTGTTCTTAATCCTCCTATGTGGTAAATTCTATCATAGAAATATAGAAGGGTTATGCACTGGGGTTGAGCGATTATATATCCTAACCGGAATATAAGACAGTCTAGTTAACCGCTATATTAACGTAGAAGAAGAAGTCATTCTAGTTGCATTAGGGATTGAAAAGAGTGGATAGTCGAGGATATTGGAAGCCATAATTCCTTCATAACTGATTAAACAATTTAGTTTACTTCTTGCAATTATTCTAGTAGCTAGATAAAACCCAAATCAATTATAGTTTGCCAAATAGATAACCTAGAATAGATGTTCGGTAATTAGAAACCAGTCTCTGTGGACGATAAACTCGGTCTTACAAGACTATATTACTTGTAACGATATGTACACTTGCGTGAGCACGTGGAAATAGCCTAACAGTAGCATCAACATCAGTACAAGCTCTAACATGGAGAAAACCCACACTGCTCCACCAGCAGAAAGTCCATCACCGGTTCCTCAAGATGCGGAACAAGAGATGTCTGATGATACACCTCTTAGCAGGTATATCCCTCGTAGAGTCAGGAGGACCTACATGAATATTGCCTCCAATGTTGCCACAACATTGAAGGCAACACTAGAAGTCCCTTCGTCAGACTCGGAGTATGTTTCCCCAACACCAGAGGCAACACATGCAACAACATCACCTGATGAGGAAACACAATCAGAATCTGATACAGATTCTGAGGTAAGAGTTTTCTCTCCTAAATTTCACTCCAAGGTATGTGTAGATAATTGGGTATGGTACCAACATAGGGTACTTAGAGTCGAATGAGTGATTAAATTTGACATCATTCTCAGAAAATGGTTTAGTTGAATTTTTAGTAAGAGAGGTCATACTATCGCCATCGGAAGGGTTCTTTTTGTGAAAATATTGTTAGGATGTTCTATACTAATTTGACTCATATGTTCAAGGACACCACCTCAAATAAATTTGGGAAGGTGTACCTGTACAATAGGATGTATGATTTTACTCTTTACATCAAAAATCACACATTAGGAATCCCTCTCAATATACAGTCTACTCAAATTCAGTCCCCCCATGAGCTAAATGAGATGATTAAGTACCTCACCGGAGGACTAATCACCAAATTGTCTGCAAGAAGCAATGTATCTAAACTTTCCGCATTATTCACTACTCTACACAAGCTTGCCATTTTTAATTGGCTACCTTCTCTCAATGAGACTGTAGTTACCTTAGAGCAAGCAAAACTGCTTTACCGAATAGGAATGGGATATATAGTTGATCTAGGGTCCATAATATTTTAACATGTTGCAAATATGACCGAAAAGAAAAACAACTATGTCCTTCCCTATTATCCTTAATCTATCAAATAATTATCAACCAAGGGTTCAAGCCCAAGAAGGATGACAAACTGGGTCCCAACATTGAAATGTACTCAGTTAACAAAACAATTTTGAGCAGCAAAGAGAGGGTGATTGATCTTCCCTGGAAGAGGGAAAACTGGAGTGCAAATGTTGCCTCAAATGTTGGCAACACTACTGGAAACACTGCACAGCTCCAGTTTTACATGTCAAAAGAGTGGCTGAAAAAGCATATCGCGGAGCTCAATAAGCAGATTGCTGAACTAATGAGAGCACGTGATTACTATAAGGACATTCTTTCTTCACAAAAAAAGGGAGATGATGTTGTGAGCCAGGATACAGGGGGAGGAGCTGAACCAGTGACTGATGCAGAGGGAGACTGCTGATGGCACTACTACATTTCTGCCCTATTGTGACGCCTCCAAATCGTCATAATAGGGTCTTTTTGCCGTCGCATTAGTTCTAATGCAACGACAAGGAGCCGTTGCATCAGGTGGCGTCGCATTAGACCTAATCGATTGCCAGGAGGCCCTATTGCGACAGTAGGTTATAGTCGTTGCATTAGATATGTGTACATCTAATGCGACAGTTGTAGTTGGTCGTCGCATTAGATGAGACGACTACTTAGCCTAATGCGACGGCTGGTTACTATCGTCGCATTAGATATGTTAATTGGTGAGAGGAGTTTCCAACCACCTAATGCAACTGCTTTGTTGGCTAATGTGACGGTCTTGTACAGCCGTCGCATTAGATATGCGAATTGGTTGAGAGAATTTTCCAATTCAACGGCTTTGATTGCTATATTGTTCATAAATTACAAAATGTACAATATTACAAAATGACAAAATAAATAATAAAAAACGATTATCATTGACATAAGAAGTACAATATTAGACCCCATAGGACATATTACAAAATAATTGTTCACAAAAGGGGATATCTTATCCAAGAAATTTGACGTTTAAGACATGCTAGTCTATCCATTACAAGTAGTTGAAAGAAGACTGAAAACTATAAAGAATGCAGACTGCTAGTATAGCTGCACACAAGTGACGTAGCTAAACAAGACATCACGTCTACTTGATCTTCTTCTTTGGCCTCAGCTGAAATGCAAGAACATTCATGAGTGCCTAATCAAAACCACAACATAGCAGCACAATTCCCTGAATTTAGCATTTCAATTAAAGAGAGACAATTTTCACATTACTAAATGAGAAGCCGATTTGGATCAAGTGTAACAATCTGTTCTTTTAAAATAAGACAGTAGCTGAACTGCATTTTCCTCAGAAAATGTGAGAAGCTGACTGCTTTTGTCCCATAGCAGAAACATCAAAATAAAGTGAACAACCTTCTCAATAATATGACAACTTGAACCAACAAATATATGTAGCATCTTGACTTTAATAAGCTTAGATGTAAGAGCTAATTAGTTATTCATTCCGAAGACAATAGTTATCTCAAGGCTCAAGTGTAGAATCTGGTAATACTAATATTCAGCATCAGATTTGACAAAGTTCAGGTAGCAATTATTCTCATAACAAGGCAGTAATCAAAACAATAGCAGTGGGCATAAAATGCAGCAGCAATGGGCATAAAAATAGAGCAGTAGTGGGCATTAAAATGTAGCAGCAGTTGGCATTAAAATGCAGCAGCAGTAGGCATTAAAATGCAGCAGTAGTGGGAATTAAAATGCAGCAGCAGTGGGCATTAAAACGGAGCAGTAGTGGGCATTAAAATGCAGCAGCAATAGGCCTTAAATTGCAGCAGCAGTGGTGTGGCCTAAACACAGCAATGAAATGGCCAAAGTGCAGACAGCTAACCATACCAAAATGTGGAGACTATTTACCTCAAATACAGACAATATTTAGCCTTAATAACAGGATATATCGTCATGTGAAGAAGCTGATCACACAAAATTAACTGTTAATTCAAGGATCATAGATTCAGAAACATCACACCACATACTTTGCTTACAATAGAGCACTAAAGAGGGCTAACCAAAATCAACTTACATTTAATGCAAACAGCATAAGAGAAAGTGAATACTCACATTCAAATGCCGAAAACCAACATAAACGTGGGGAAGAGGATAATACTGAAATTAAACCTCCAACACATTTTTTGCTCACAAAACAAAAAAAAAACTATCTAACTAGTGCGGAATTTAAGAAGAAACAGAGTCAAGATAAAAATGACGAAATGGTAAAATAAAGAGGAAAATTACCATTTCGACAAACAGCGACTGGGGCGACGAGTGTCGTTGAACCAACCTCTTACAAATAAACAAAATGTGGAAAGAACAATGAATAAAATCTGAGCAATTCGACGAAGCAACGGCGGTAAAATCTGAGCAAATCTATACACATATAGTAATCTAACCTTGAATTAACAACGGTAAGACATGAAAGGAGAAGTTAAAACGACGGTAAAACATAATTTAACCTTGGAGAAGAAGGAAGAGCAATTCGACGAAGAGTGGAAAATGGTGACGATGAGCAGTGGGAAGGGGATGTGACGACGATGAGCAGTGGGTGAAGAAGTGCGGCGGCGTCGATGGGGAAGGGTGGCGGCGGTGGCGGTGGGGAAGGGCTTGCGGCGGCGAGTGTATAAAATTCGTGGTGGTCGATCCGACGAACGGGAATGAATTGAAGGAGGTGAGTGGTATCAAAATATCGACAATACCACACTGAATCTATATATAATAACCACGACTGTCGACTGTAACCCCGTTGGCCGGAATTTCAATGGCGCCGCCTAGGGTTACGTTTTAGATCGTGTTGGTCGATCTTGCTACTGGAGATGAATCGAAGCACCGCGTTGGTATATAAATGACGGGGATGAGATGGTAGTCACAATGGTGTAACCCAATCCCGTCGATTCTACCTGAGTACGCCAGAAAGTGCGAAAAACCGACGGGGGTATTTCCGTCCAGAACTTCAATCACAAAATTGGCAGTGAAAACGTTGAAATTGTTGGTGATGGGTAGTATAGAATTGTAGAAGTTGAAGACGAAGGTTTTGGTATATCACACGATGCCGGAGCATACGTGGTTTGGCCGGAAATTCAAATTTCTGACGGCGTCACTGTAGCCCGCCGAAAATCGCTGGAACTATCTATATATGAAAATTATATTTGTGCTTTATACCTTCAAAAATATGAAAATGGGATTGGGCTCGGATATTGGTTGTTTATTTGGGTTGGGGATTAAAACACTACCGTCGCATTAGCCTTGGAAAGTCGTTGCATTAGATAGGCTAATGCAACGGCCATGCTGAGGCGTTGCATTAGACTATATGAGATGTCCTAGCTAATGCAACGACTACGAATTATAAGTTGCACCCGTCGCATTAGCCACATCTAATGCGGCGGTACTATAACACCTGTTGCATTAGAACTACCTAAGTCGTCGCATTAGTTCAGAAATGTAGTAGTGTGGGGATGCTAAGTTGAGCTGAATAGAGACTGTAATGTTTTGCAGAAAGCAGCTGGAAGCTACTGCAAGTTACAACAGTCTAATGTGTCTGAAGTTGTTGGGTGAAGAGATTGATGATGATGATGAGATACAAATGATTTTTTTTAACATTTTGTTTAACTTGTTTTAATGGTTTTTGTTAAGACTGGTTATTATTTTTGTGTTTGTTTTGTCTGATGTTGATGGATGTAATTGAATGTCTTGGTTATGAAATTGGATAACTCTTAGTCTATAATCATTTTTTTATTTGCTCTACAATATATTTATTCTTTGTGGTTGATGTATGGATGTTAGTTTCTTGGTACTTACAACAATGTTGTATGTATGTTGTGACTGACAAACATATGTTCTTACTAACCCAAATTACAATACAATACTTGAAACTTAAAATTGTAGGTTGAGGGGGAGCATGGCTACAATCTTGCTGAGATTGGAATGTTAAGGGAAACATTTACAATCAGTCGTATCCTAGGCATTTTTAGGTTTGTATAGTGTTTTGTGAAGAAAGGCAAAAAGGGGAAGATTGTTGATATTGTGTGAGTGTTGTGGAAACACCAGGTTTTACGCCTGAACAACATCTTACAGTATTATGTAGATGTTGCCCGCAGTGTTGCGCAACATCCTGCAGTGTCCTACAGATGTTGCCTGCGGTGTTGCATAACATCTCATGACAACATCTTTGGAAATGATTTTGCCTATTCTTCTGGCTAATACAGTGATTTTTACTGTGAGTTAAAAATGTCCTAGGCAAGTTGAATATGGAGTTGTGTTTAAAATGTGGGAATTGAAGGAGTCAAGCTTGGAATCGAAGCAACTTGAAGTCCAAGTCAAAGTTGTTGAGGAATTCATGGAGCTGGAAGAGGTTCAAGTTGCTGTCTATTTTCTCTCAACTTCCACAACCAACCAGCGAGAGTTTCAAGAAAGTTTCACACTATAAATAGAGGAGAAACTTCAGAGTATTGTCATCCAGAAAAGATTGCAAGAATATCTTCAAGAGCTCTCGGGAATTCAACCTAGAAAACTGGATCAAACCACTATTGTCTAAGTCGTTTAACAACATCTATCCCACATTACGATTGTTATCTCTATTCTAGATTAAGTTTAATGTAAAAGCAATTGTAATGAAGATGTTGTAGATTTTTATATTATCTTTTGTATTCTTTTGTACTTAAGTTGAAGTCATCTGCGACTTCGTTTTACAATTTCTCTTTATTTTGTTTCGATTCATTGTAAAAAGAAATTTATTGTAATTGTATATAATATATACATTACTTCAGTCATTGACCATCAGGGGTTATATTAATATATACCCTTGAAAATATAAATTTTTGTGTCTTTTACTTTTCCAGTGCAATTACTCTTCTAAAGTTTATTCTGTTTTCATCAGGTGTTGCCACTAGTGTTGCACAACATTGTAGGCAACATCAGAAACTGTCTTTTACTTTCGGTCTTTGAATTTTTAATTTTCCTACTGTTTGTTGTTTATTCGTAGCCCCAGGCCTCAACATTTCGGAACCGCATCCTTTTATATACTAAGCTTTTTAGTTGCATACGTGAATATGACATAAATTCCCCAAGACTCGGGTCTACTTGCATATGTCTAGATGTTCAAACCATCGCCCGAAAGTACAGGGTATTACAATTAGGAGTGATCTTAGGAGTGATTTATGGAATATTACGATAGAGTTGGATGTCAATTAGGAGTGTTTCCTAATATTAGAAGATATGACAGCTTGTATGACGCTTTAGGGATAGCTATGCTCATAGGATGTAATATATATTCAACGTTTAACATCAATACAGGGCAACCCTTTTGGCCTGAACTTTACAAAATGGGTGCAGTTTATTCTCGCCGCGTTTCCAAGTGTTTTAAAGTTAATAGTTTGTTAGACTACATTTCATTGGTTGTTCTATGTGTGATTTTTGTTTGTACTCATGCTAAATTCCAAGCTAGTTAATGGACAAAAGTATTTGCTTGTTGTATTCTCATTCAATAATCAGAATATACCATGTTCTGGAGCAATTTCCATTCTAGTTCAGAGTGTTGTTTTGTCACTTTGTTGACTTATTGCTCACAAGAATCCCTGGAGCCGGCCTTTTCGCTAAATGACCCTTCGGAAACATCAAACCAGAGGATATTTCTCTAAGCAAGTAGTAATTGAAGACCATAGTATCTTTTCAACGTTCACTACTAGAAATCTACTTCACCTAGATATGTCCGTGTTCGAGTACATTAACTTTTTTTGACAAGAGGGTTGGTTAATCAGTGCTGGATATATATGAAGCTATTGCGGCTACTCAAGAAATACTACTGTTCCATATTCAAGAAGAAGAAAAAGAAGTAAATGGCGAATGTAGAGAAAGTTGTTGGTGTGAAAAAAGTGAGGCAAAAAGATCCAGATGGATGGGATGTGAGTATGCCACTCCCAGGGGACATCATAGAAGGTGTTGCTGAATTAGCTGCTGCTGATGACTCCTTTGTTCAGGCCAAGGCATGGTCAGAGTTAGCCTTATTTCTTGGTAAAATTGCTGGACAATTCATTTGGTTGAAGGTTAGAAGGGGAGAGAGCACACTTAAACTCAGAGGATATGTCTTAGTTGAACGGCGACGTTCCAATCTGCAGAAAAGGCTTGTCGTTAGAGCAGCATCTGATGACAGACATCTTGCTGTTATAGCAGAATTAACTTTGGCACGTTGCACTGAACTCCAGGGTATAATTCTTCTTCTCCACTACTACACATGTTAAACTGCACTGATAGCGTAACAAATCTATATACTGTTACCGTATGTATGTTAATAGCGGAATTTTGTTTGATGATGCAGAAATGAGCAGAAGAATGGTCAACTCGGGCTCATGCGGGTATAACCAAATGGGATTACAATATGACTGGAAGATGAAGGTGGGAACTTATCTACCAGATTCTCGTTCTACAGTTGTTAGCTCCATCGTTTTCATGCCTTTGACAAGAGAGTATAGAGTAGAAGCCACAATAGTTCGTACCATGGCCTGGTTTTCAGCAGCAGTATCTTCAGGAATCCCTCTTGTATTCGTTAACATTCAAACCGAGCAAATTAACAATTTGGTATTTCTCTCTACCTTTTTGACCAGTGTAAAAGATTTTTTTACTACATCAGGTCACTTAAAAGATCATTATAGATGACCGTCAGGGGATTAGTAACCTGAATAACAGGTGAAAATTCTTTAAATTGTCAGGGTATATAACTAAATTCCTAATGAGTTTACCTAAACTAAAAGTTGCATCAACTAATCTTTCTATTCTTCTTCATGCTTTTTTTGTGTAAAGGAGAGGAGAAACACCAGCGGAAAAGATCTCACTTGTAGTAGGCAACTAGATGGCTATTTTGGTAACCAATCCGCACAAGGTGTAAGACTATGGTATCTACCAGGAATTGCAGAGGTTCCACTTGAACTAACACCTGTACCAGGAGAAGCTAGATTTGGAATAGACATTAAACGAACAGATGAAGTAATAGTCATTGCGTTTTCATTTAGAAAAACAGCAAATTAAATAATATATACTATGAAATGATAAGTTATATTTTCTTAACATGTTCTTTTTTCTGAAATCTCTTTTCAGGGATTTGTAAGTATATACTCAATAGCAAAAGGGACACCTGCAGAACGAGCAGGTTTAGTGCCTTTATTTGAGCAGGCAAAACAAAGCGAGCACCATCTAGTGATTTCAAGGCTAGAAGGAAAGAGTCTTTTGCCGTCAAGTGTTAGCGCAGAAGGTCTAATATACTGCTGTGATCATGGTGATATTAAGGAAACTCTCAATTTAGCAATGGAAAGAAGTGAAAGTATTAGACTGCATATCATGTCTTGGCCTAATCAGATAACTCAAAATACCACAGGATCGACTGGCGCTGCAGCCCTTACACCTCCAAATTGATACCATCAGCAGTTCAACACCACACAACTACAATAGCAATCAAGCCTCAATACCAAGCAAGATGGGCTCGACTATATGAATCCTCATGTACATGTCGGTTCATTTAATCTAATCTCAATCAGCAGTTCAACATAATGTATAGAAATAATGTCAGTTCATTTAATCTCATCTCAATCAGAAGTTCAACACCATGTATAGAAATAATGTCTATTTATAGGAATTTTATCGACTAATGGAATGAAGTGAAAGCATTAGGTATATCTTGCATGTCCTGGTCTAATCAGACAACTCAAAAACCACATGATTTATTGGTACTCTTATGCCTACTGATACCGTTAACATGAGCTCAACACCATGAATAAACTTTGTCTATTTGTTCGGAAATTTTGTAGACTAATGGAGATAACCATCTTGAACTTCCTTTAGTACTTAGTAATAGTATCATTTAGAAAGAAGAGGATTTGTAAAAAGTTGTAGGGAATATGTTCTTAAAGCTTCCAATTTCCACTGTACGATAATTGTACAAATGCAATTGCAGAAGCAAAAGAAAACATTCATGTCCACTAAATTAGATCCCATTAAGAACTTGTTAGAATCTGCTGGAAAAGAAAAAGCTGAGAACTAACATCAGAATAGTATCTGGCAGTTTGTCCATTATAATCTAAGCAGCTAGCATGAGCGTTAGTGTCTGAATCCTTTTAAGAGCACTAGTGCCCAAGAGTGCCTGCAAACGCATGAATTGAAGAAGAATATTTCCTTTTTGCAGCCTTTTCTTTTCAGGAACATACATCCATGGATACGTAGTTTCCCATTTATACATTGGTAGATAATTTTCCTCCTTTTATCTAGCTAGTGATATAATCTATATGTAGGTAATATACACACACACACCCAAATGCATTCACATATATGGATCTACAGTATTAACAGTTGCATTAATACTTAAATATATCAATGAACGATCTAAATTATGTACCGAACTTCTTACATTACACAGTGGACACTGATGGTACCTCTAGTAATTGAACATGAAAGAAATAATCTATTGATTATTTTCATTAATTGAAAGACAATATATACACTTTACATATCTCCATAATAGAAAGAATCATATTCTTATTCTATTACTAAAACCATATTCTATTTGGAGACTAACTGTACAATTATGGTAAGAGTGTAAGACTAATTAAGGTACAAGACCAATACACAATATACACCAAATCTTCCATATACATATTCAGCCCGTGATGGGCTTCTTCTACATATTCATCCCGTGATGGGCTTCTTCCAAGCCAGCCCGTGATGGGCTTCTTCACATTCCAAGATTGGGTCCAAATATACATAAGTATACATGTGTATATCATGTGTATACTTATGTATATTTAACACACACCCTCAGTCATAGCGGAAAATCTTCGTACGCTGAGACTGTCTCTAAAATCTTCAAAAAGGACCGAGGGAAGACCCTTTGTAAAGATGTCTGCAATTTGATAACTGGAAGGGACATGACAGATGCGTACCTATCCACGAGCTACCTTTTCGCGAACAAAATGAATGTTCGTTTAGTGCGCTGGTGTTGAACCGGATTCCCAGAAAGGTAGATGACACTAACATTATCACAATAAACCAATGTAGCTTTCTCAATAGGACAATGAAGTTCTAATAGAAGATTACGTAACCAACATGACTCGGAGACCACATTCGCCGCCATTAGAACCGTCGCTTTTGTCCCCGCGATTTTTTCTATTATTTTATTATTATTCTTGTTATTCCCATGAGCACGGTTTTGACCCGAATTATCAATAAAACCTGGAGAATTAGTGGAGGGCGCCATCATGACTACAGGGCTAGTACCGGTAGCCACCTTCTTAGCCAAACCGGTTTCTTCCAACGTAAGCATGAAGCGGGCTTGATAGAATTTCGGTAGGGGGTTACTTTGACGAAGAATCGAAGCAACGCCGTTATAGGCCTCAGACAGGCCTGCAACCATCTGTAAAACGAGACGACTATTGCTAACAGGAGCACCCACATTGCGAAGTTGATCCGCCAAGTTCTTGAGTCGTTTGCAATACGATGAAACGTTCGAAAAATTCTCCATAGCGACTTGAGAAAATTCCTGTTCAAGGGTGACAATGCGGGAATGACTGTTATCTTGGAATATATCATGCAATCTATTTCAAACCTCCATAGAGGAAGATTTAGGCTCCATAATCGTCTGTAAACGGTCCAAGGAGATAGTGACATAAATTCACTGGAAAAAAGTTTTGCTTAAAGGGTGATCCATAATTTTGGATCGTCCTCTTTGGTTGGCACACCGCCGTATTAGGATCCGGAGGACCATCCGTATTAGGAGCCGGAGGGATTATGTGGTAAAGAACTTGATGTGTCATCGCATGAATCTTAACAACTCCGTCCACGTCCCATATCGTACGTTTTCTAGGTCAAGAACAATAGGAAGAACGTTCTTGATGTTAGAAACCGTTAGGGCAGAGTGAAACATGTTCTTATCAGTCATATTGAGTAGAACAAGAAAGTTGGACAAGAAAAATAAATAAATTTGGGAAGGGACTGTTTTTCAGTTCCCAGAGGGAGAAACCGAAAATATAGTTTTTCTTTGGGAGAGGAGAAAATATTTGGAGAGGATTCCGGCACGAAAACCGATGATCTAGGAAAAATAATGCACGGGAAGCAGAAATTTTGGAGAGGAAAATTTAACCTAGACTCTTGATACCATGAAATAAATAATCCCTTGATTGTTTTCATTAATTGAAAGACAATATATACACTTTACATATCTCCATAATAGGAAGAATCTTATTCCTATTCTATTCCTAAAATCTTGTTCTATTTGAAGACTAACTATACAATTATGGTAAGAGTGTAAGATTAATTAAGGTAAAACACCAATACACAATATATACCAAATCTACCATATACATATTCAGTCCGTGATGGGCTTCTTCTACATATTCAGCCCGTGATGGGCTTCTTCTACATATTCAGCCGTGATGGGCTTCTTCTACATATTCAGGCCGTGATGGGCTTCTTCCAAGCCAGCCCGTGATGGACTTCTTCTACATATTCAGCCCGTGATGGGCTTCTTACAAGCCAGCCCGTGATGGGCTTCTTCACATTCCAAGATTAGGTCCAAATATACATAAGTATACATGTGAATATCATGTGTATACTTATATATATTTATCAGAACAAATAAGAGATGATTTATGGCTACAAATAACAGATGAATTATCGTCCAGTTACCAGAACTTTACAAAATTACCCCCTATGCCACATGACACACAATCTTTTTTAGTATGTTAAAAAAATGTATCTTTTGTATTTAGAAACATTTTTTTTGTTTTACCCTTAAAAGAGATGATATATTTATGACTATACAAATATCTAAAACTTATTATAAATTATACATTTAAAAAAAAAAATCTTTGTATCGTAAACTTCATGCCCCAACACTGTCACATCAATTAGGTGGACAGAGTATCTCTTATTCTCTTACAACTTGGTTTTGTCTTATTACTATACATCCTCAATGTTGGTAAATAGAACGGTAGATTCTTTTCGATCATGTTTTAAGATAGGCTTAAAGCATATGTGCTCTCCTAAACTTAACCTTTTTTTTAATTTTGGCACCTTAACTAAGTGTTGTATCTCATGAACCCCTGAACTCGTCCTTAAGCATGTCTATCAAATACCACCCGCTAACATGACATATATGGTGGCCCCAAACAGCACCGGCCCTGAGTCAAAGCAGTCAATGCAATGGCTTAGTACATCATTTTTTGGAAAAAATTTAGGGGCATATTTTTTTAGAAAAAAAATCACTATTAAATACAACAATAACCAAAACTTTAGGGGTTAAAATACACATTCCTCACATATTTTTGGATTCTAAAGAATCTCTAATAAAACTCCTCATATAAACTCAAATAACAAATCATTATTCACTAGATTTACAAAAGTTTTCTCTCCACCACTCATCCTAGCTAGTTCAGAAATTAAACTTTCTGTTTCATTTCCGTCACCTTTGTAGATGAGCTAATAGCCTCTCCTAACTCTCTTATATCAACCTGAACTTCTGCGCCGATAGGAATTAAAACAAAATCAAGAATTCAAAATTCTAGGTCCCTAGAACTTTAAAGTTTCTCTGCCAAGTATAGCTCTAAATCTAAATTATCTGTTTGTTTTGTTTTTGCTCTCTATTTAATTTAGATTTTTGTTGTTGGATTTGTTGAAGGTTCATGAGCAGTATGTAACTAGATTACTAAGTTTTTTATTGTTTAATAATAATATGGATTTTTTATAGGTTTTTTGTTGTTCAATCAGGACCGCAATGATTTAAGTTTTTTGTTGTTCAATCAGGATCATAATTATGAGAAAACAATCATTTGCTGCTCAAAATAGACAGAAGAATCAAAATATGAATGAATTCGCAAAAGAATATGCTAATAGCGGTGGTCTTTATAGGTTTGTGAATCCAATTAATAATGTTGAGGGCGGAGAAAATACTGAGGGAAAAGACACAAATATAGAGCTTGAAAAGTTACCAGAAGAGGTTGAAATAATGACTCATGTTGACACAATGAGGAGAGTAAAATCATTGAAGCAGTAGAAAATCACGTTGACACCAATGATGAGAATGTTGAGAATGAGCCTCCAAACATTGATGATCCTACGAATTGGGATAAGTTTGGAATCAATTTTCGAGACTTTATAGTTGAGAAAGGTCCTATGAGGGAGAATATTGAAGATGACGATTATCCTCGTGATGATAACAATAGACACTTCTCAAACTCCTATTACACTCAGGTATTGGAAATTGGGGAGAAGAAAATCCGACAATGGCTCGTATATTCAAAAAATTTGGATAAGGTTTTTTGCTTTAGTTGCAAGTTGTTTAATTTTCATGGCAAACCTAGCAATCTTACTTCCACTGGATTTAATAATTGGACAAATATTTCTACGTGAATTAAGGAGCACAAAAATGGTCAGGATCACATGAAGTGCATGCGGAATTGGAAATGAGATTGCGGAAAAAATAAACCATTGATAAAGAACTTCAGAGAGATATTATTAGAGACAAGTGTTGTTTAGGATAATTCTAGTGGTTAAGACTCTAGTTTGGATTTTCGTGGAGGTAATGAGAAGATTGGTGATGGGAACAATGGAAACTTTATGGGCATAATTGAGATGATAGCTGAGTTTGATCCAGTCATGAGACAACATATTGAACGCTTCCGTAAGAAAAAATCTCAGTATCATTTTCTTAGCCACAAAATTTAGAATGAGTTGATTGAGATGTTAGTAGGAGAAATAAAGTCTTCGATCATTAAGAAGATTAGGACGGTCAAATATTTTTCTGTGATACATGATTTCACTCCCGACACCAGTCACGAGGAACAAATGACTCTAGTCATACACTGCATAGATATATCAACTACTCCTATAGAAGTGAAAGATTTTTTTTTAGAATTCATAAAGGTCGATGATACATCAGGAGAATGACTATTTAATACACTTATAGATGTATTAAATGAGCTTGAACTTGATATCGATGATGTAAGGGGCCAGGGGTATGATAATGGAGCAAATATGAAGGGGAAAATAAAGGTGTGCAAAAAAGACTACTTGAGATTAATCCCAAGCGTTTTATACGCCGTGTGGTACTCTTAGTCTTAATCTGACACTTTGCGACATGGCTAATTCGTGTGATATAGCTATTTCTTTTTTTGGATTGCTGCAACGTGTCTAATGCTTATTTTCTTCGTCTACAAAATGGTGGAGTATATTTAAAGAAGCAGTTGGAGCTCACGGACCCACATTAAAAAATTTGTTTGAAACTCGTTGGGAAAGTCGTATTGATAGCGTATCTACAATCAGGTACCATTTTATTTTTTTTAGTTTAGTTTTTTTCTCAAAATATAATTTTCTTCTTCTTGTAATCAGGTTTCAAATTCTCATGATAAGAGATGCTCTGATCCAGTTACAAAAAACAAGAGATGAGCCTAAAATACGGAGATAAGCTCAAGCCTTATTGGGAAAGAAAGAACTTTTGATCTTTGAGTTTTTATTTAGTATGATCATTTGGCATGATATCTTATACTCCATTAATATTGTTAACAAGCTCTTACAATCAGAAAATATGGATACTGAGGTTGCCATTACGCAATTAAAATGGTTGATTTCTTATTTTCAGAATTGCAGAGAAAATGGTTTTGAAACGGGTATGGCTGAAGCTAAAAAATTGCATCTGAATTGGGGGTTGAACCTAATTTTCGCGACAAACGCCGAACGAAGAGAAAGCGACAGTTTGATGAAAATGTCGAAGAAGATTTCGTTCTCTCCGCGGAACAATCATTTAAAGTTGACTATTTTTAATGCTTAATGGATCATGTTGATACGTCACTTCAATTCAGGTTTGATCAGTTTCAAATATATGATAACACTTATAGATTTCTGTTTGTGAGAAAATTGAAGTTCGCGAGCGACGACATGTTGAAGGCTTCATGTATTAATTTGAAAAAAAAATTGAAGCGTGATTTTGTTTCTGATATCGATGGGAATGTCTTATTTCTTGAGTTAAGAGTTCTAAAAGAATGCATACCCACGAAAATAAAAAAAGCAATTGAGATGTTGAACTTTTTGAAGAGTATGGAATGTTGCTACCCGAATGCCACAATTGCTTATAGAATTTTGTTAACTACCAGTGACAGTCGCTTTCGGAGAAAGAATTTTTTCAAAAGTAAAGTTGATCAATTCGTATCTTCGTTCGACTATGTCACAAAAAAGGTTGAATGGACTAGCTATGATATCAATTGAGAAACTAGTGAATTTCAATTTCGAAAGCTTGATAAATGATTTTGCTTGCAAAAAGGCGAGAAGGATAATGTTTCAATAGCATTGCTCGTATACTCATTAGGTAATATTCTTGTTACTTAGCTATACAATTTTGAATAAGGTTGCAACCTCTATTTTTATTATATTAGGTTAATAATCATGTTAATTTTTTTTTATTCATGTGTTTAAGTAAGTCTAGCTACTTGTTAACTATTTTTGTGGGTGGGGGCAAAAAAATTGTGATGTCTTAGGGCATCCCAAATCTTAGGGGCGGCCCTGACCCCAAAAGTACTTGCTTCCATCAATTATCTTTTAGCTTGTGATTTTTGTTAAAAGCATAAATTGAATTGGGGAAATGAAGGTGGAGTAATATTTTAGGCATCTCGTAAGCTGTTCTTTAGGTCCATGGATGTGTCAATTTCTGCTCTTCCACTGCCAGCTTAATTAAGAGTTTTTCTTTTCCCCTCTCAATTGTTGTTAATCTTAGCTATAAGATGACATAATTAAATTAGAATATATTAGCATGTTGCTATATTGAAGATGGAATACTAACGTAGTCTTTAATAACTACACCTATAAGTCATGGTTATGCAAATATGGATGTTCTTATAGTATTAGGAATGAACGCATCTTATTTTATTCAGTATACTTCTCCAACTTTCAAAGATAGTGACTTTTTTTTCGAGACTAGCTCAATAATTATTTGGTTCATTATGTTAAAGACGATAAAGACAATGGGGTGAATGAGAAAGAAGTTGATGACATGTTGTGTTTGATAGACACACTTGGGGATGAGTTTAGGCGTTTAACAGGAATAACGTTTAATGGCGCCAAAATAAAAAAAGAAGGGACAAGTTTAGAGGGTCGCGGATGTATTAAGTCTTTGAAATACACACAAGAAAAAACATGATATGTTATTTTTGTAGGGTTTTGTCGGGTTCGTATACGCAGCGGAATTTGAAAATTTATGTTTCAAACATGACGATGGTCAAACTGTAGGATGATTATACAATGTAAAAATAAACACAATCAAGAATGTAATACTTCGAGGGTGAGCACGCAATTGTGTTGTGTAGTCCGAGGGTGAGCACGCAATTGTCCCTCGATTTGCAAGTCAAAGACTATGATGTAATTTCTCTTTTGGAAAGCTAGGAATTCCAGCAGAGTTTCAGTAGAGTATAATCTTATGAAAGATGGTGTAGAAATTATGAGGCTAAACCCTGTATATATAGTTGAATAAACCAGCTAGGATTTCCCTCGTGGGCCAGGCCCAGAAACTGAAGCAGAGTGGGTCATTCGGACCCACTGGATGCGTGTTGGAGCCACGACACTGAGTAAGTGGCGCCACGACGCCGTGGCCCTGCTCCAATTTTTGCTTCGTTTCTATTTTATTCTAATGTCTCGATTATCAATCGAACATTTATATACTCTCTGATTACATCCTTTGAATCGACGGAACAATTCACTTAGTGGTACCCTTCAAGCCTTTACATACTGACACTAATAACATTAGGGTCTACACGGAACTTCTAGACTACGCCGGAATACGAACTCAATATGTAAAGTTTAGCTACACGAAACATGTGAACTGAACCTCTATGTGAGAAGATAAAATCCTTTCATTCATGACACACACTCAATCAAGCTTAGGATCTGTCAAGTGTCTATCCAAATGACTTGATTATTATACCTCATTTATATTAGTTGACAATCAGACCATATCACAGACATGTCCATTGCGTTGGCCAACGACTTAGTCAACCTAACATCTAATGAGTTCCTGAGTGTTCACTCGAATATACATTCAAGGAATGAATCATAATCTTGGCTCACATACCATCTTTAATCTACTTCGTAATGCACCCAAAACAAGACGCTTCTCAACCTATAAGGCATTTGAGCTTAGGACAGGATCAAAGCACATTACTCCGTAAACAAGGTGATATTGACCTCAAGTCTAAGAACTTCTATCTCCCACATGCCGATGACATTATAGACATATAACAAAACAGTACATCAACAGGGTATACCAATACTTCAACAAGTATCCATGTGTCCATCACGAGTTGTCATAACTCATAGCAAGTGAGACATACTACATCCCCTAAGGATATGATGCAGACCACATGTCGACGTATCGCATATCATCGATATCCCAATCTCGATGATCATTAGTCGAGGTAATTTAAGAGTTACGTTATAACATTAATTCTCACATCATTAATAAACACGTAAACTCTATGGATGCATTTATAGAATATTATAAACAATTAACTAATAATTCAATAAATGCAAATGTCATAATATTAATCATCATTAATATAAATATGAATGTGTATAAAGTACATTTTGTCCTAATACAGATTGTCTCTAAGACATACATATACTTTAAATCTCCCACTTGACCTAGAGCCAATCACCAACATATCTAATACTCATGTTCTCAAAATGATCATTATGCTTCACCAAGTTTAATGGTTTAGTAAATGGGTCTGCTAGATTATTGTCTGTGGGAACATAATCTATCCTAATATCTTCTGCCTCCACCATCTCTCGAAGAATGTGGTACTTCCTCGGTACATGCGTGTTTCTGTTAGTTGATCTTGGTTCCTTTGCTTGTGCAATAGCACCAGTGTTGTCACAATAAATGGTTATTGGACAACTGGCACGCGGAACAACCCCTAGTTCCTTCAGGAACTCAGAAATCGCGACAGCTTCTTTAGCAGCTTCCGACCAACAATGTACTCCGCTTCAGTAGTCGAATCAGCAGTAGTAGCTTATTTAGAGCTCTTCCAGCTCACTGCTCCTCCATTGAAAATGAACGTGTAACCAGACTGAGATTTGAAATCATCAACATCTGTCTGGAAACTAGCATCGGTATACCCAGCAGCTTATCTCTTCCACCATAGACTAAGAAGTAATCTTTAGTACGTCTGAGATACTTAAGGATACTCTTGACTGCCTTCCAGTGATCCTCACCAGGATTCTGCTGGAACTTGCAAGTCATACTAAGTGCAAAGGTCACATTTGGCCTAGTACAGGTCATGGCATACATGATTGATCGTATAGCTGAAGCATATGGATCCTCTTCATGTGCTCAAGTTCTGCATCACTAGAAGGGCAACCCTTCTTAGATAACTTGATGTCTTGACCCATTGGAAGACCGCCTTTCTTGAAATTCTCCATTGAAAAACATCTAAGGACTTTGTCTATGTAGATTGACAGTGATAACCCCAACAATCTATTAGGTCTATCTCTATATATCCTAATTCCCAAAATATAGCAGGCTTCACCTAAATCCTTCATCATGAAGGTCTTGGACAATCAATCCTTAACTGACTGCATGAGAGCCTTATTATCTCTCATTATCAATATGTCATCAACATATATAATAATGAAGACAATACTGTCACGACCCGCCGGGCGCGATCGTGCCCTACCCGGGCACCCTGCTCGATACATCGAGAATAGCGGTGAACATACACAACATAAACACATGTGTAAATAATAAACAAGACAGGCTAGCCGATAAGGCCGCCTTTCATAATATAAACAAAGTCAAAAGTACAACTTTACCACTCAGTTCTTATAGCCCAACCACATATGTGAATACGCACTTCAGGAATAACAACTGTGGCGGGACAGGGCCCCGCCATACCCTGAATGTACATAATCTACAACATCAGGGACAAGACTGTACCAAAAGAAAGACAAGCCTCCGGAGAATGGAGCTTCCGACGTCTGATAAGTGATCCTAAGAGTGTGGATCCGCACCTTACCACTTTCTGCGGCGTGAACGCAGCCAGGAAGAAAGTCGTGACACAATATGTACTAAGTATGTAAAACTGTAAAGTACTGTAATTACAACATAAGTTTAAAAGAAGGCCGGAGACATGTATGATAACAAAATTACAGTACGCAGTGCCTTACTAACAATGAGAGTACATCAAGAGAATACGTACAACATCACAATAGCAGTCTCCCGATCATATCATGGGTAGCGAACCCATAAAAAGAACCGGTGGTATAACGTCTTGGGGTTCCTACCCCTCATTTATACTCTTACCCTGAAGCAGGTGGTATAACGTCTTGGGGGTTTGCCCCTCATTTATACTCTTATCCTGTAGAAGATAGTAACACAGGTGGTATAACGTCTTGGGGGCTCCCCCCTCATTTATACTCTTATCCTGAAGAAGGTGGTATAGCATCTTGGGGGTTTGCCCCTCACTGATACTCTTACCCTATCTCAAAACCGGCCGTCATACAATAATTAAACAAGTTAGCAATCCCCCTAACTTCTTATTAGTCTCATTCATCTACACTCTCATTTTAGTTTACCTAAGGCACTTATCATGTTTTTTATAAAAAAATCCGGGAATTTAACCCAAAGTACCACGTACTTCTATTCTTTAAAAACAAATGACTCTTTTTAGTAGAAAGCTTCCAAGACACTAGTAACCATAGTATCAAGTCCAAATTACATTTCAAGACAAGTCACAATACCTTTAGAATTTAAAGCAGGTTTCTAAATCAAGTGACTCCTTTTCTTATAAAAACAAACTTAGGCAATTGATACCTTAAAATCAATTTGCCTTTCTTTAACACAAGTCATTCTACCTTTTGCATAAAGTCAATATAACCAACTCCCCATAAAGTCGTTATATTCACTTTATACCTTAGTCAAGTACATTTTTCCTATCCAAGGGACTTATACGATTAAAACGACGAAAGTATCACATACTTTAAATTCCTTCAAGTCCCTTAACTTTACTAAGACTTAAGACATTCTTAATATTTTCAAAGAAGTGAGTTAACTTCCTAACTCACCCGACTTGGCATTTTATAAGGCTAGTAAGGAATGTCAAAGTCTTGACGTCACTGCATACTATATACGAAACTAGTCATGCTCAAAAGATAGGAAAAAGTTCTACATACCTCGTAGGTCAAACCACTTGCCAAGTACAAAGTCCCGCGTAGTATGTCAACCTATAATGTTCACAATACGTCTATTAAGGCCTTACGTTAATCGTAGAATATCATAAGTGTTAAGTCCCTATATTCTACGGAAAATCGGACAGCACCTCTTTTGTTTTTACTTACTTTGCCACCTTTTCAAGGCGGAAATACAATAACCAAACAGCCCCAATTGGCTCACAATTTATAGAAGATAATCCAATACAATTGAATAACTACACACCCAATTGGCTCACAATTTATGTAAGATAATCCAATACAATTGAATAACTACACACCCAATTGGCTCACAATTTATAGAAGATAATCCAATACAATTGAATAACTACACACTCCCAATTGGCTCACAATTTATAAAGTAGTCCAATACGAATGACTAACCAACTAACACAACCTACAAGTCCAACTTCGCCTGAGTTCAACAATACCAATTCTAACCAATTTCCATTACAATCCAAATTGGTAGCATAATATGATATCAAGTCGCATTTGGTTATAACTACCATAATCTTCAAGTCAATAACATGCGACGATTCTAACAACGATTAAATTGTAATCCATCTTAGTCATGGCTTATTTTACATTTCGGTTCCAAGGCTATGATCAATCCATTATTCGTATAACTTCAATATAACAACTTCAAGCTAGCAACATGCAAAGCTAACAACAACAATATAGCTAATCTTGTAATACTTTCAAAGAACAAGATTATACCTCAATGAGACTTAATCCAACTCCAAATCCGAAATCGCTCCTTAGTAGTCTAGAACCCCTCCAAGCCACTTCAATCCGCATTGAGACCTTAGAACAACACCAACAATTAACCTTCAAATTTCCAAACAAAACCTAGAAAGACCATTAGGTTTTCGTTTGCGACTAACAGTAAACCATCTTTTTCCAAGATTTTTCTATTGAGATGTGTTTACAATACACCTAAGAACCTTGGTTTAAAGTGTGGAATCAAATGGACAAGAAACGAAAATTTTTCTTTTTCTTTCTTGGAGAACCCGAGAGCCTTCAATGTGCTTCTTCAAATTTGTGTGATATTTTTCTAAGTGTTAAGTCTCCTCTTGCTACTAGTATCACATATAAAGGGTCATGGAGGGTTTAGATATTAACACATGGGTGGTTTGGATATGGTCTTGCTAAAAATCAAGACAAAGGTGGGACCTTTGACCTTAGTCAAAGTTCTCATGCTTCAAGTTGCAAGACCAAGACTTAGAAGACTTATGGTCAATGACCATATTGGCCATGCCATTTCGTCCAAGGCATAGCTAAGGGGGGGTGACACGTGTCGCCCTCCCATTCGTCACAATAATAATATTTTTTTTTTTCGACAATTCCATAATTTCCGATAAATATTTACAAGCCTCAATTCATAACACTTGCGAGTTCTTATCTATATTCTTAAGACATGTCCGGTAATTACGGGGTGTAACATTCTTCCCCCATTAGAAACATTCGTCCCTGAATGTTCTTTCGGAGTCACACTTACAATTTGCGACATAGTTTCCTTTCACAGCCCCGACATACTAAAAATGCCACTCATGGCCACATAAAAGCATTGAAGAAAAAGGAACACTTCAATTAACCTGACAAGTAAGGGCAAAATGGAATACCTGAAGGTATAGGAAATAAGTGAGGATACCTCCTCAACATGTCCTCCTCCGCTTCCCAAGTCATCTCTTCCCGGTTATCATTTCTCCACAGGACTTTGACGGAAGCTACATCCTTGGTCGCGATGCCGACTGGCGATCGAGTATCGCTATGGGACTCTCTCACGATAACCCTCTTACTTGGACCTCACTAGTAGGAAAAACTCTCATTGGATCACCGATACACTTCTCAACATAGAAACATGGAAGACCGGATGTCGCCTCTAACTCGATGGCGGATCCAACTCATAAGCAACCCGACCCACTCTACGGACGATTCGGTAGGGCCCAATGTACCTTGGGCTAAGTTTCCTTCTTACGAATCTCATCACACCTTCATGGGTGACACCTTCAAGAAGACCCAATCGCTTCACGAAACTCCAAATGCCGACGCCGATTATCCGCATAAGACTTACGCGACTCTGAGCTGCTAACAGTCTCTCCTGGATAAGCTTCACCTTATCCACAGCCTGCTGTACCAAGTCTGGGCCAACTAACTGTACCTCGCCCACGTCGAACCAACCGATCGGCGACCTGCATTTCATCCCATATAAAGCCTCGTATGGCGACATCTGTATACTGGAATGGTAGCTGTTGTTGTAAGAAAACTCCACAAGAGGCAAATGATCCTCCCAGCTACCACTGAAATCTATCACGCAGGCTCGCAGCATATCCTCAAGTGTCTGGATAGTGCGCTCTGCCTGCCCGTCAGTCTGAGGGTGAAATGTTGTGCTGAGACTCACCTGTGTCCCTAAACCCTTCTGGAAAGACCTCCAGAAGTTAGTCAGAACTGGCTCCTATCGGATATAATCGACACCGAACACCGCGGCCTCACTATCTCTCGATGTACAATCGGGCATAGTCCTCGGTAAACGCTGTCCCGATCGGAAGGAAGTGGGCTGATTTCGTCGACTGTCAACAATAACCCAAATGGAGTCGCATTTCCTCTTAGTACGAGGTAACCTCAGAACAAAGTCC
This sequence comes from Przewalskia tangutica, assembly GCA_029844215.1. Taxonomy (NCBI): domain Eukaryota; kingdom Viridiplantae; phylum Streptophyta; class Magnoliopsida; order Solanales; family Solanaceae; genus Przewalskia; species Przewalskia tangutica. The sequence continues at coordinate 118,134,320 of CM056718.1, forward strand.
ATGTTGATCACCTCCCACTTCCAAGTCGGAATCTCGATAGATCGCAATAATCCATGGGCCTCGGTGCTCGACCTTAACTCGCGGCAATTAGGACATCAGGCAACAAAACTCGCCACGCCCTCTTCGTGCCATCCCACCAATACAAACATCCGAGGTCATGGTACATCTTGGTCGACCGGATGAATAGAATAACGAGCACCGTGCCTCCCCGAATCTGGCGAAGTCTGATACATCGGGAACACAACCGGCCCTCAAATCTCAAGGCACCATCAGCGCTACCTCGAATAGACTCTTCTCCTCCGAAGAGCTGCATCTCGATACCGCACCAACACCGGGTCCTCAAATCGCCGATCTTCACCTCATCAATGATGGAAGACTCGGCAACCTCACGAACCCGTACCCCACTATCGTCGGTATCGATCAATCGAACCCCAAGGCTCGCTAACTGGTGGATCTGACGGACCATGTCCTATCTCTCTGGCTGTACCTCTGATAGGCTCCCCATCGATCTACGACTCAAGCCATCAGCAACTACGTTGGCTTTCCCCGGATGGTAGAGAATATCAACATCATAATCTTTCAAAGAACTCTAACCACCGCTCTGCCTCGTGTTCGACTCCTGCTCAAGATATCTGGAGGCTCTTGTGGTGCAGTATAAATGTCCACATGAACCCGTACAAATAGTGTCTCCAAATCTTGAGGCATGTATAATCGCGCCAACTCCAAGTCATGGGTAGGGTAATTCCTCTCATGCTTCCAGAATCTTTGGGAAGCATAGGCTATAACCTTGCTGCCGTCGCATCAAAACATACCCTAGCCCGATACCCGAGGCATCACAATAGATCACGTACCCATATAACCCCTCAGGAAGAGTAAAAACTGGGCCTGTAGTCAACTTTTCCTTCAGCAGCTAGAAACCCTTCTCGCAAGCCTCATCGCTGGAACTTGGCCGCCTGCGTCGACCTAGTCAACGGTCTGAAATCGAAGCAACCGCTCCACAAACCTTCGATAATAACTCGCCATCTAAGAAACTGCGCACCTCGGTCGGAGTAGTAGGTCTCGGCCAAGACTTGACTGCCTCAATCTTTGCCGTATCTACCCGAACACCATCAGCCCCAATAATATGCCCCAGGAATGCCACTGAGGCCAACCAAAACTCACACTTGGAGAACTTGGCGAATAATCGCGGCTCGGAGAATCCTGGCACGGTCGCCGAGTGATCTGCATGCTCCTGCTCTGTCCGCGAGTAAACCAGGATGTCGTCAATGAATACTATCACAAATGTATCCAAAAATGGCTTGAACACCCGGTTCATCAAATCCATAAACACCGCTGGAGCGTTGGTCAAACCGAAAGACATAACCCTAAACTCGTAGTGCCCATACCGGGTCCTGAATGCAGTCTTTGGGATGTCTGCCTCTCGAACTCTAACCTGATGATAACCAGACCGCAGGTCTATCTTTGAGAAACACCTCGCGCCCTGCAACTGGTCAAACAAATCATCAATCCTGGGGAGGGGGTACCTATTCTTAATGGTTACCTTATTCAGCTGCCTGTAGTCAACACACATACGCAGCGTCCCATCCTTCTTCTTTACAAACAATACCGGCGCTCCCCAGGGAGACACACTAGGCCTGATAAAGCCTTTCTCTAGCAAGTCTTTCAGCTGGTCTTTCAGCTCCCTCAACTCAGCAGGTGCCATCCGGTATGGCGGAATGGAAATAGGTCGAGTGTCTGGCAACGTGTCAATACAAAACTCGATCTCCCTCTCAGGAGGGATACCCGGAAGATCATCTGGGAACACATCTGGAAACTCCCTAACCACTCGGCGATCAAGAATCGACACCTCGGCCTCGTATCGAATACCCAACCGGATGATAGATGTACCGCCTGCACCATCTTCCAGCCTTGAGGTAAGAAATAAACCTACCCCTCGGCGATGCTGTGTTGCCTCTCCACTCGATAACTGGCTCGCCAGGAAACTGGAACCGAACCAACCTGTCCCTACAGTCAACGTTGGCATAACAAGAAGCCAACCAATCCATACCCATAATGACATCAAAATCGCCATCTCGGCTCTATCAAGTCTGCGAGTCGGCGATCAAATAAATCTGGACAACCTCTATAAACCCGCTCGGCTAACACCGAATCACCAATCGCGTAGCTACCTCAAACGGCTCTATCGACACGGCTCTACTCGATTCTACCCATGATAAGAGGGGACATATAGGACAAGGTAGAACCTGGATCTATCAATGCATAAACATCACAGCCTGAAATCAGTAATGTACCTGTGACGACGTCAGGGGAAGCCTCCTGATCCTGGCGGCTGGCTAGAGAGTATATGCGGTTCTGAGGACCGCTAGAACTAGAACCACCACCTCGACCTCTACCGCGGCCTGCTGTCGTGAGAACCACGCCTCGGGCGCATAACCACGAAGGAGAAGAAGACCCGATGGCGATCCGTCGGTGGCCGCACCTCCCATCTTGCCTCTGACGGACAATCCCTCTTCAAATGGCCTGCCCGCCACACGAGTAACAAGCTCGACGCTCTGCGACACTCGCCTGTGGAACCTACCGCATCGAGCACACCGAGGTGTGGGTGGTCCCGACGGTGACGGTTCACGCCTCGCGAAATCCTGTAGTCCCGGAGCCCTGACCTGCTCCTGACTGACCTGGCTGATCAGACCTCTTGCCAGAAAACCGTGACGGAGCACTCTGTGCTGGCTGGAAAGTGGACCTACTCTGCTGCTGAGGCTGTCCGCCTCGAACACTGCCCTGAGACCCTGATGTCCTGGCCCTCTTGGGCTGGCCTGCGTCAATCTGGTCCTCCCTCTCTCTATCCTCTATCCCCTGAGCATAGGCCTGCATCCTAGCAATGTCCATACCGGGCTGAAGAGCCACCCCCAAGCATGCTGTAATCATATGACGGTCTAGCCCCATCACATAACGATGAACTCTATCCGCCATGCTGGCTACAATAGTATGCGCGTGCCTGGCCAAGGAGTCAAACTCCAAGCTATACTCCCTGATAGTCCTCCCGTTCTGCCTCAAGGTCAAGAATCATCTGCAGGCTCTCCTCATCTCAGGAGGCAAAAAGTGGTCCATGAAAGCCTCTGAAAACTCCTCCCAAACAGCTGGAAGAGCAGCATCACCCCTCGAAAGCAACCACGACTCAAACCAGTTCAACGCAATGTCGCGCAACCGGTAAGAGGCTAGTGTAACAGGCTCTGTCTCTGAAGCCCTAAGAACCTGCATGGTCCGCTGTAGCTGTCGAACGAACTCCTGCGGATCCTCATCAGACCTCGAACCATAAAACTCAGGTGGATTGCATCCCAGAAAATCCCTAATCCGTAAACTGTCGGCTCTAGGGTGTTTGCTGCTCGCCTCGTATTTGCCAGACTACTATCTTGGTCAACAACCGAATCGTTCCCGTAGTCTCTATACTCGGCCGGTGGTGTGGAGCAGGAGAGTGCAGTATCGAACCTCTGGAGCTACTGCCGCTCTCGGCTCCTCTAATACTGTTGGCGTGGTTGAACTCAACGACCCGCCTACTACCTCAGGCATAGTCCGTACGAGCCGTGTGACTCTGAGTACCGCCAGCGACTCCTGCTGCTTTGCCCTCTCGGGCCTGGTAGCTTTCAGTGGAGGCATACTGTTTCATAAGAAGAGGTCGGAGAGGATTCAACCTAATAAGACGGCTCTAATGCACGATCTCGCAGAGAGAAGAATGGAAACCAATCCTAAATGTCACGTAGCCTCGGATTATAGATGTGGTGCACAACACACCGATAATCAAGACTCTACTAGACACGGTGCTGTAGACACTTTCCGAGGACTAATCGCTCGATACCACTTTTGTCACGACCCGCGGGCGCGGTCGTGCCTACACAGGCACCCCGTTGTATACATCGAGAGAATAGCGGCGGAACATACACAACATAAACACGTGTGTAAATAATAAACAAGGCAGACTAGCCGATAAGGCGCTTTCATAATATAAACAAAGTCAAAGTACAACTTTACCACTCGGTTCTTATAGCCCAACCACATATGTGAATACGGACCTCTAGGAATAACAATCGTGGCGGGGCGGGGCCGCCATACCCCGAATGTACATAATCTACAACATCGAGGACAAGATCGTACTAAAGAAAGACAAGCCTCCGAGAATGGAGCTTAGGCGTCGATAAGTGATCAAGAGTGTGGATCCGCATGACACCTTACCACTTTCTGGCGTGAACGCAGCCCAGAGAAGGGGTCGACACCTGATATGTACTAAGTATGTAAAGCGTAAAAATCAGTAATTACAACATAAGTTTAAAAAGAAGTAGGAGACATGTATGATAACAAAGTACAAGATCTGCGATGCCTTACTAACAATGAGAGTACATCAAGAGAATACGCATAACATCACAATAGCGATCTCCGATCATATCATGGGTAGCGAACCCATATAAAGAACCGGTGGTATAACGTCTTGGGGTTCCTACCTCATTTATACTCTTACCACAAGCGGTGGTATAACGTCTTGGGGTTTGCCCTCATTTATACTCTTATCTGTAGAAGATAGTAACACAGTGGTATAACGTCTTGGGGCTCCTCATTTATACTCTTATCACGAAGGTGGTATAGCATCTTGGGGTTTGCCCTCACTGATACTCTTACCCTATCTCAAAACCGGCCGTCATACAATAATTAAACAAGTTAGCAATCCCCCTAACTTCTTATTAGTCTCATTCATCTACACTCTCATTTTAGTTTACCTAAGGCACTTATCATGTTTTTTATAAAAAAAATCCGGGAATTTAACCCAAAGTACCACGTACTTCTATTCTTTAAAAACAAATGACTCTTTTTAGTAGAAAGCTTCCAAGACACTAGTAACCATAGTATCAAGTCCAAATTACATTTCAAGACAAGTCACAATACCTTTAGAATTTAAAGCAGGTTTCTAAATCAAGTGACTCCTTTTCTTATAAAAACAAACTTAGGCAATTGATACCTTAAAATCAATTTGCCTTTCTTTAACACAAGTCATTCTACCTTTTGCATAAATTCAATATAACCAACTCCTCATAAAGTCGTTATATTCACTTTATACCTTAGTCAAGTACATTTTTCCTATCCAAGGGACTTATACGATTAAAACGACGAAAGTATCACATACTTTAAATTCCTTCAAGTCCCTTAACTTTACTAAGACTTAAGACATTCTTAATATTTTCAAAGAAGTGAGTTAACTTCCTAACTCACCCGACTTGGCATTTTATAAGGCTAGTAAGGAATGTCAAAGTCTTGTCGTCTCAAGTACTATATCGCGAAACTAGTCATGCTCAAAAGATAGGAAAAAGTTCTACATACCTCGTAGGTCAAACCACTTGCCAAGTACAAAGTCCGCCCGTAGTATGTCAACCTATAATGTTCACAATCGTCTATTAAGGCCTTACTTTAATCGTAGAATATCATAAGTGTTAAGTCCCTATATTCTACGGAAAATCGGACAAAGACCTCCTTTGTTTTTACTTACTTTGCCATCTTTTCAAGTAGAAATACAATAATCAAACAGCCCCAATTGGCTCACAATTTATAGAAGATAATCCAATACAATTGAATAACTACACACCCCAATTGGCTCACAATTTATAGAAGATAATCCAATACAATTGAATAACTACACAGCCCCAATTGGCTCACAATTTATAGAAGATAATCCAATACAATAGAATAACTACACAGACCCAATTGGCTCACAATATATAAAGTAGTACAATAAGAATGACTAACCAACTAACACAACCTGAGTCCAACTTCGGCCACCTTGAGTTCAACAATACCAATTCTAACCAATTTCCATTACAATCCAAATTGGTAGCATAATATGATATCAAGTCGCATTTGGTTATAACTACCATAATCTTCAAGTCAATAACATGCGACGATTCTAACAACGATTAAATTGTAATCCATCTTAGTCATGGCTTATTTTACATTTCGGTTCCAAGGCTATGATCAATCCATTATTCGTATAACTTCAATATAACAACTTCAAGCTAGCAACGCAAAGCTAACAACAACAATATAGCTAATCTTGTAATACTTTCAAAGAACAAGATTATACCTCAATGAGACTTAATCCAACTCCAAATCCGAAATCGCTCCTTAGTAGTCTAGAACCCCTCCAAGCCACTTCAATCCGCTTGTTGAGACCCTTAGAACAACACCAACAATTAACCTTCAAATTTCCAAACAAAACCTAGAAAGACCATTAGGTTTTCGTTTGCGACTAACCCGTAAACCATCTTTTTCCAAGATTTTTCTATTGAGATGTGTTTACAATACACCTAAGAACCTTGGTTTAAAGTGTGGAATCAAATGGACAAGAAACGAAATTTTTTCTTTTTCTTTCTTGGAGAACCCGAGAGCCTTCAATGTGCTTCTTCAAATTTGTGTGATATTTTTCTAAGTGTTAAGTCTCCTCTTGCTACTAGTATCACATATAAAGGGTCATGGAGGGTTTAGATATTAACACATGGGTGGTTTGGATATGGTCTTGCTAAAAATCAAGACAAAGGTGGGACCTTTGACCTTAGTCAAAGTTCTCATGCTTCAAGTTGCAAGACCAAGACTTAGAAGACTTATGGTCAATGACCATATTGGCTATGCCATTTCGTCCAAGGCATAGCTAAGGGGGGGTGACACGTGTCGCCCTCCCATTCGTCACAATAATAATATTTTTTTTTTCCGACAATTCCATAATTTCCGATAAATTTTTACAAGCCTCAATTCATAACACTTGCGAGTTCTTACCTATATTCTTAAGACATGTCCGGTAATTACGGGGTGTAACAAATACCCTCATCCTTGTGTTTGATATAAACACAATGATCCTCTTTTCTTCTGACAAAATCAAAAGATTTGATAGCCTTGTCAAAGCAAATGTTCCAACTCCTAGAGGCTTGCTTAAGCCCATAAATGGACTTCTGTAGCCTGCACACGACATTCGATCTGGACTCACATGAAAAACCCTCGAGTTGTTTCATATACACTTCCTCAATTAGATCACCATTGAGGAATGCAGTTTTGACGTCCATCTGCCAAATGTCATAATCATAGTGTGCAGCTATCGCAAGCAAAATCTGAATAGACTTTATCTTAGCCACCGGTGAAAAGGTTTCATCATAATCCACACCAGGACGCTGAGTAAAACTTTTAGCCACTAGTCTAGCTTTATAAGTCTGAATCTTTCCAGATGCATCAATCTTCTTCTTGAAGACCCATTTGCATCCTATGGATTTAACCCCATTTGGCAAATCAACCAAGTTTCACACTTGATTGATATACATAGATTCCATTTCGGATTTCATGGCTTCTTGCCATCTCTTCGAATCAATGTCTAGCATTGCTTCGTCATAGGTTCTAGGCTCGTCATTATCTGGAATATCTAGCTCATTTTGTGTTTCCACAAATAGATTTAGTCTTTCCGGAGGACGATGAGTTCTAGTAGACCTACAGAGTTGATTGTCTTGCAATTCAGTAACAGGTATGTTTTAACTGTGAGTAGGTTCTTATACGCTGGTCGATCCGCCAACATTAGAGCTTTCGGAAATATCATTTTCATGTTTTTCCTGAATGGGAGGAGGTGCAACTGGTGCATTTTTGATCGGTGTATTTTATATACACCTTTTGAGTCAGTCTAGTTAGTCTTTTGTCCCGTTTTGTACATACAAAGTGTCGTATTAGGATAGATTTTCTTTCTTTTGAGTCAAAGTGGCTAAAGTGGCCAAATGGCGGAAAAGGAGCGAAAAAGAGGAAAAGAGAGAGTACTAGAGTGCAGCGGAGAAAGTGGCAAACGAGTGAAATCGGACTGCGCGGCCTCCTGCGATCGAAGCGAGCGCGGCGCTGTATTCAGAAGCTGCAGAAGATTCAGCGCGCGCTCCTGAAGACGAGCGAGCGCGGCGCTAAACATCCGAAAGCCACGGGAGTTGCGGCCGCGCGGCTCGAACAGCGAATATCGGGCCGCGGCGCCAAAACACCCGAAGTATTGCAGAACTTTAGGCGCCGCGGCGCCCATCTGCAGGGCCGCGGCGCCGACACGGAAAAATTAGGTCGTTTGACGGATTTTTGGGCCAGCGCAGGAAAAGAAGGGAGGCGTTTTAAACCTATAAAAGGAGAACCCTAGGCAGTTTTAAAGGGTTCCCTTTCTTGCCAAACACAAGGTTTTCTTGCCTAGGAGATTGGAGACCTAAACATTAGTAATTTCTTTCCTTTTTCTTTTCTTTAATTCAGTTTTTGCATGATGAACTTTGAATTAGTTCTTGTCATATTCATGGCTAGGAACTAATTCTCTTATAGGGCTTTCTATGTTGAATTCTTGAACCTTATGTTATAAAGTAATGCATGCTTATGGTTATTATTCTTATTGAGAGATCTATCCAATAATTGAGTTGAATTCTTGGTAGCTAATTGACAACTAGTTATCACTATATGATTTCTAATCAGTTACGAAAAGGAGGATTGTGAATATCTTTGTAAGTTGGGTAGACGGTCTTGAATTGGGGATGAAAATACCTCAATTAGATTTTGTAGCGTTGATGAGAGGCGTAACAACCCTAATTTTGCGCATTGTGCGTGACGGTCAACTAGGTTGTTGTGCTGAATCCTCCTATAGAGTTCACCTTATCAGCGAAAGTTAGGTAAGGAACAATACTGGGGTTGAGTGTGTATATAACACTAACGGGAGTATAAAGCGATTTCAGTAAACTGCTTTCTCCAAAAGAAGAACACCATAAGTAATGCATTAACAAGTAACATAAGCGGATAGTAAGGATACATAGAAGCCCTATTCTCATCACATCTGAAGTAATTCTTTACATTTAAATAGCTTTTGAAATTCTTAGTTATAAACAACCAATCAAATATTAATTCGCCAAATAGATACTATGAAATAGATAGTTGGTACTTGAACCCTAATCCTAGAGGACGATATTCGGTCTTATCTAAGACTATACTACTTGATACGATAACGTGCACTTGCGTTTAAAGTGTGTGCATATTACGCGCATCAAGTTTTTGGCGCCGTTGCCGGGGATTAGGCAATAGTTCAATATCAATTTTATCTATTTTTAAATTCTAATTTGGTTTTAATTTTTATTTTTTTATTTTTTTTATTTTTTTTACGAAAATTCGAGGTGCCGTGATTTCTTTGTTGGTTTTGATTCGTTCAGGAACACTTTAGATATGGATTTTTACTGTCCATATGATAGAGAGCCAACCATAGAGAACAGAGGAGGAATTACGAGAAACCCTACTTAGTCTCACGAGGCGCCAAGCTCGATTCATGGACGAAATGAGGTCGGGCATAAAGAGGTTGGAAAGCGAAATAGCGAGAACTTCGCGGTCATATTCAACGAACCGCAAGAAGAGCAATCTGCATCGAGCTAAGCAATGAGGACACCTGATGTCGAACAATTGACTGAAGGAGGCGAATCGGGAGAAAGAGAAAGTTCACGGCGGTGCGCCGCGGCGCCTCGATCGGGCGCGGCGTCGAGGATTCGAGCGCACGGGGAGATAGTCTGACAAGTTACGGTCTCAAAGCAGGCAGAAAGTGGCGCCCGCGCGCCAAGATCGATGTCGCGGCGCCGTATCGTAAATTGAGAAAATAGCACGGCGATGGTAATCGCACCCAGTGATGATACCATATCCCGAAGTTAAAAATGCACTCTTGACAAGCAATTCTCCGCATTCGTAGAGGTTCTCAAACAATTGCAACTCAATATCCCGTTTGCGAAGCACTAGAACAAATGCCGAGCTACGTCAAGTTCATGAAGGATGTGCTTAGCAAAAGAGGAAGATAGAGGATTACGAAGCGGTGATGCTAATCGAAGAATGTAGTGCCATCCTACGAGACAACTACCTCGAAGTTACAAGACCGGGAGTTTTACCATCCCATGCACTATTGGAAAGTTTGAATGTCAAAAGGCACTATGCGACTTGGGAGCGAGCATAAATCGATGCCTATCTAGTTTTCGCAAACTAGAAATGGGAGAAATCAAACCTACAAACATCACCTTGCGGTAGTGACCGCTCAATTGTTCATCCGAGAGAGTCATCGAGGATATACTAGTAAAAGTGGACAAGTTCATCCTCCGCCGATTTCATTATCTTAGATATACAAGATAACGATGGAATACCTATCATCTTTGGCGCACCTTCTTAGCCACGGGCGGGCTCATTGATGTTCAAAGGGAATTGAAGCTTGAGTAGATGAAGAAGAGGTAACTTTTAACGTTCTTCAAACAACAAGTTTTCAGAGGCCAAAGATAATCGCTCGACCATTGATCTTATCGAAGAGACAATGTCAAACAAAGAGTTCGAATATGAGGATACGCTTGAAGAATCGACCACGTGGGATGATGATAGTAAAAGCGATCGGATCGATGGAGTATGCAAATTGGATGAATGCTTATGAAAAATGGGATACAAGGACAAAGAAATATGAGGAGTGGGACAGTGCGAAAGATCATTACCATCCAGAGAAGGCCCCGAGTTAGAGTTAAAAATCTTACCTAATCATCTACAATACCAATACCTAGGTGAAGAAAACCACGCCGATGATCATTTCATGCCACCGCCCACCAAGAAATTGATAAAGCGCTAAGAGTACTAAAGAATCACAAGCGGGCTATTGGATGGACATTAGCGGACATAAAAGGAATAAGTCCATCAACGATGCATAAGATCCGCCTAGATGAGGAGAAGCGGACCATCCATCAAGCCCAGGCGATCGAACCCAAATATGAAAGAGGTAGTAAGGAAAGAAATCCTAAAATGGCTCGATCAGAGTGATTTACCCATATCGATAGCACGTGGGTAAGTCGGTACAAGTGGTGCGAAAAAGGTGGAATAACGGTGGTGGCTAACGAAAAGCGAACTCATTCCCTCGAGAAACGATCGCGGTTGGAGAATATGCATTGATTATCGCAAGTTGAATAAAGCAAGAAAAGATCACTTCCGTTGCCATTCCTAGATCAAATCTTTGCCGGACTCGCGAGGGCACAACTACTATTGCTTTTTGGATGGATACTCGTGGTATCACGATTGCAATAGCCCCGTAAGATCGTGAAAAGACGACATTTACTTGCCGCTTTTGGCACATTTGCATTTAGAAGAATGTCATTTGGACTCTGCAATGCACCGCTACTTTTCAAAGATGTATGATGGCAATTTTCTCGGATATGGTAGAGGACTATAGAGATCTTTATGGATGACTTTTCGGTCTTTGGAGCATCATTTGATGAATGTTTAAGGCATCTAGAAGCAGTGTTGAGTCGGTGCGAAGAATCTAACCTTGTGCTAAATTGGGAGAAGTGTCACTTCATGGTAACAGAAGGAATCGTCTTGGGGCATAAAATATCAAACCAAGGTATTGAGGTAGACAAAGCAAAGATTTCGATGTCGAAAATCTACCACCTCCAGTATCAACAAAAGGAGTCAGAAGTTTCCTTGGGCATGCAGGCTTCTATAGAAGATTCATCAAGGACTTTTCAAAGGTCTCAAAGCCCCTCTCCACATTGTTAATGACGGGGGTAGCCTTCGACTTCAATAAAGAATGCTTATCCGCATTTCAAAGCGCTCGAGAAGCTTACCTCAAGACCTATAGTCATGCGCCCAAATTGGGAGCTCCCATTTGAACTCGTATGCGATGCAGCGACTATGCGATTGGAGCGATGCTTGACAGAGAATCGACAAGGTATTTAGATCCATTTACTATGCTAGTAAAACTCTAAATGACGCACAATTAAATTATGCAACCACGGAAAAGAACTACTAGCTATAGTATATGCGTTTGAGAAATTCAGCCATACTTGATTGGAAATAAAGTGATAGTATACCGACCACTCTGCTATAAAGTACTTAATGACAAAGAAGGATGCAAAGCCTCGTCTCATTCGATGGGTCCTACTTCTACAAGAATTTGGCGTAGAGATTCGTGATAAGAAAGGCAGAGAATTCATTTGCACCACTTGTCAGTTGGAGAACACGAAAGCGAATACCAAGGATGTGCAAATAAATGATCACTTTCGCACGAACAACTGCTTTGAGTAAGTATGAATTCTAATTTACCTTGACGCTGATTTTGTTAACTTTCTTGCGGCTAAAGTTCTACCCCGTGCTTGTCAAGACAAATGAAGAGGTTTTATTACGAGGTAAAACATTACTATTGGGAAGAACCAATGCTATACAAACACCGTGCGACCAAGTCATCGAGCGATGTGTACGGAGGAAGAGATGAACGTGTTCTCACCCATTGCCACACCTTAGCATGTGGTGGACACTTTGGGGCATCAAGAACAGCGGCAAAGGTATTGCAATGCGGATTCTATTGGCCAACTCTCTTGAGGCGCCACACTTTGTGCGAGAGATGTGATAATTGTCAAAGAACAGGAACATCTCAAGGCGAAGCGAGATGCCTTCGCACGGGATATTGGAAGTAGAACTATTCGATGTGTGGGAGTTGATTTCATGGGACCATTCCGCCATCTTTTGGATATCAATATATCCTTACGGCGATGAACTACGTGTCCAAATGGGTAGAAGCGATGGCCACCAAAGAAAACGACGATAAAAGCGTGCAAAAATTTCTCGTAAGAATATTTTCACAAGGTTCGCACACCAAGCTCTTATCGGTGATGAAGGAGCCATTTACGCAATAAGCGGTGAAGTCATTGCTTTCCGATATGGAGTTTACCATCGCACTACAATGCGTACCATCCTCAAGCTAATGGGCAAGCGGAAGTGTCAAATAGAAGTGAAAAGCATATTGGAAAAGGCGTGAACGGCTCAAGGAAAGACTGGTCGATCAAATTAGATGACGCATTATGGGCATACCGGACAGCATTCAAAACACCAATTGGTATGTCACCTTATAAATTAGTTTTTGGTAAAGCTTGTCATCCGCGATGAGAGTTGGAACACGAGCATATTGGGCAATGAAGAAGTTGAATGGATACCACGGCGGCGGGACAAAGGAGGCTACTACAACGGTGGCGGGTGGATGAATTCCGACACAATGCCTATGAGAATGCAAAGATCTACAAGGAACGAACGAAAGCATGGCACGATAAGAATTTGATACCAAAAGATTTTCAAGAAGGACAACAAGTGCTGCTATTCAACTCAAGGTTGAGATTGTTTCCAGGCAAATTAAAATCACGTTGGACAGGACCATACACAGTGGTAAGAGTATTCCCATACGGAGCAATTGAAATAAAAGGGAGAGAGGGAGCCGCCTTCAAAGTAAACGGACAGAGGTTAAAACCCTACCTAATCGATGAAATGGAATACATGAACTTGGTAACTTCTCAATCCCTGAAAGAATAAGGAACGTGCGTCCGGCTAAAAGACGGTAAAGACAGCGCTGGTTGGGAGGCAACCCAACGTTTTCAATTATGTTATTTTAATTTCTGTCTTTAAGTTTATTTTATTTTTGTCTCAGAACAGTCTCACGGTCTTGGAGTCTTGTGTTTTGTGATGGGATTGACAGGTACAGGGAAATGAACTGAAGAAAAGCGAGGATTTCCAGAAAAGCGGGTAAGCGCCGCGGCCAGGGAAGCGGCGCGGCACGAAAGATCTCAAGAGTGCGGAAGTTTAAGCGCGCGGTGTCGATTCTGAAGAATTCAGAAAATACTTTGATCCAAAAGCCCTACCGCCAAATCAAACACCAAGGGCTCTCCCCTCACGAAATTAGAAGCACTACCCACCGCCACCACCGCGATTTTTAGCCAAAAATTGTAAGTCTTTTTGTCTTTTAGTTTTTCCTTTGAGTCTACACATTGGGGACAATGTGTAATTTAAGTTTGGGGGTGTGTTTTGTGTTTTAGTTTTATTTGTGTGTCATGTTATGTTTTATTTAAGTCTTTTTATTTGTTTCATGTTTATTTTGAGTCACCAAAATTTTTCTTTTTTGAGTCATAATTGCCTGTCAAAGATCATGTATGCTGTAGTTGCTAGAAACACCTAGTGAAGTAAGGTGGAATAATGTAAAGGAATGGAAGCAGCTATCTAAACACTTAGGTTAGAGATGCCAAAAACTCACAGAATCTGTCTAATTGGAGTCTCTTGCTTGAGTTATGTATGCTAAATGATAAATGCTTATGTGTTATGACTGCTTGCTATTTGAGGCGAAATAGTTAGGATATGCATGTTAGGGAGATGACTCAGGCATTTCTTTGATAGCCAATTCTTACCATTCTTTTCTATCCGCACTTTAAAAATATCACTAGTTAGCCCATCGAGCCTAAAATTTGAAACTTCTTCTTTGACACCCTATATTCCCACAAAGTGTACCATAAGTGAAATTATGAAACAGTAGGAGTACATTGTGTTAAAAAGAAAACAAAAAGAATGAATAAAGTCTGTTGCACCCCAATACAAAAGTAATAAGAAATAGGCAAAAGCCTAAGTTTGGGGGTGCTTGTCATTATTATATACTTCATTCTCCCAAAACAAAAGAGGGGAAGGATAGAATTGAAGTGAAGTAAAGAATCAAAAGAAAAAGGGAAAAATTGAAAAGCCAAAAGAGCTTATGGTACAGAAAAATGAGCCTAAATGCCTATCTTTACCAACCCCTACCTAAGCCTACATTACAACCCCAAAGTCTGAAGATCTCTTCTATGTATATCCAGAATTAGTGGAGAATAGCAAGTAAGCATGCCATAGGAATTTTTGAATTTATATGCATACTTGAGTACACTGACTTCCATTTAAGCATGATAAGTATGAGTTTGCGAAATATCTAGCTCAATGTGTTGAAATTCCATGCTATATGTTCCTGCATATTATTCTGCTAACCTTCATGTTTTTCTAGTTAACATTCATGCAGCAAAAGTGATCAATAGCAGGGAGTCTGTTTATTTTCTTTGTTGATTTTCTTATTTATTGAGTCTGTCATTTTATTTCTTTCTTTTATCTTTGCTCGAGGGCGAGCAAAGGTTAAGTTTGGGGGTATTTGATCGGTGTATTTTATATACACCTTTTGAGTCAGTCTAGTTAGTCTTTTGTTCCGTTTTGTACATACAAAGTGTCGTATTAGGATAGATTTTCTTTCTTTTGAGTCAAAGTGGCTAAAGTGGCCAAATGGCGGAAAAGGAGCGAAAAGAGGGAAAAAGAGGAGGTACTAGAGTGAAACGGAGAAAGTGGCAAACGAGGCTGAAATCGGACTGCGCGCGGCTCCTGCGATCGAAGCGGGGCGGCGCCTATTATTCAGAAGTGCAGAAGATTCGGCGCGCCTCGAAGACGAAAGCAGCGCGGCGCTAAACATCCGAGAAGCCACACGAGTTGCGGCGCGCGCCTCGCAGCAGCGAGATATCGGGGCGGCGCAAAACACTCAGTATTGCAGAACTTTAGCGCGCGGCTCCATGCGCAGGCCGGCAGCGGAAAAATTAGGTCTTTTGACGGATTTTTGGGCGAACTGCGAGGAACGAGGGGAGACGTTTTAAACCTATAAAAGGAGAACCCTAGGCAGTTTTCAAGGGTTCCCTTTCTTGCCAAACACAAGGTTTTCTTGCCTAGGAGATTGGAGACCTAAACATTAGTAATTTCTTTCCTTTTTCTTTTCTTTAATTCAGTTTTGCATGATGAACTTTGAATTAGTTCTTGTCATATTCATGGCTAGGAACTAATTCTCTTATAGGGCTTTCTATGTTGAATTCTTGAACCTTATGTTATAAAGTAATGCATGCTTATGGTTATTATTCTTATTGAGAGATCTATCCAATAATTGAGTTGAATTCTTGGTAGCTAATTGACAACTAGTTATCACTATATGATTTCTAATCAGTTACGAAAGGAGGATTGTGAATATCTTTGTAAGTTGGGTGACGGTCTTGAATTGGGGATGAAAATACCTCAATTAGATTTGTAAGCGTTGATGAGAGGCTTAACAACCCTAATTTTGCGCATTGTGCGTGACGGTCAACTAGGTTTTGTGCTTAATCCTCCTATAGAGTTACCCTTATCGTGAAAGTTAGGTAAGGAACAATCTGAGGTTGAGTGTTTATATAACCCTAACGGGAGTATAAAGCGATTTCAGAAACTGCTTTCTCCAAAAGAAGAACACCATAAGTAATGCATTAACAAGTAACATAAGCGGATAGTAAGGATACATAGAAGCCCTATTCTCATCACATCTGAAGTAATTCTTTACATTTAAATAGCTTTTGAAATTCTTAGTTATAAACAACCAATCAAATATTAATTCGCCAAATAGATACTATGAAATAGATAGTTGGTACTTGAACCCTAATCCTAGAGGACGATATTCGGTCTTATCTAAGACTATACTACTTGATACGATAACGTGCACTTGCGTTTAAAGTGTGTGCATATTACGCGCATCAATTTTCTCCCAAGGTCTGTGCAGGAGGATCTTGCATTTTTGCATCTCTCCTCGTAGCACTCCCACTGGCCGAAGGGCGTACACTGAGTACCCAATCATCGCCAAAAGCTCCCACTGAATCTTTGCCTTGTTCATTTGGCAAGGGTTCAACCTCTATGTTACTTCGTTATTGAATTTCTTCAAGTTCTATCTCTGTGCAACTCTCTTCCTTGTAGACATATTCATCTTCAAGAAAATTTGCATTCCTAGAAACAAATATCTTATGTTTTCCAAGAAGATAAAAATAGTATTCCTTAGTTTCCTTTGGATACCCAACAAAGTAACATTTCTCACTTTTACCACCACCACCATTTTGAGTCGCATGGGTGTTTGTAAGTTTTCCTACCTTTGCTTTACTTTTCACATTGGGGACAATGTGTTAATTAAGTTTGGGGGGATTTTATTGTTTTGCGTCCGTATGTTTTAGTGTTTTATGTTAGTTGTGTCTTTTAAATTGTTTAGGTTCAGTTGTTTGTTTATTGTCTGTGTCTTTGTTTTGTGTCAAGTGATTCAAGTTAAAAACTTTGTGCCAATGAGATTGAGTGAATGTCTGTAATAAAATTAGAGGAAATCTATAGTCATGAAATGCATAAATCTGTGTGCCTAAGTTGGATAGACTTTGAGTTTGCTTTTGATTTTTGATAATAATGAAAACTTATTCATGACTATCGACTCTCTTGTACTTAATTAATTGGGTTATGCATAAGTGAATTTAGGTTTGAGGACAGATGGTGGAAAATTCTAGAAATTGCTTGCTTGCAATTTGAGACGAAATCCTAGATAATGCATGTTGACACCCAATTTTGACTCTCCCGTCCAGTCATTAACTATAAAATTACACTAATTTTTCAAATAATTTTAATAATTTTTATGCAACAATAAAACATTAATACATACATAAATAAACGATTTAATAATGGGATCGCATTTTATGTAGAGTATTAAGCACTTTGAGTCTCACGTCCGCATTCGTTATATGCATAAATATTATTCATAATTGAAGCCCTATTATATTTCCATTAATTCTTAATAATTTTAATAATAATAAATACGTAAATAAATAATTTAATAATGGCATCGCATCAATCATTCCTTAAAATTATATCCACATTTATTAATATCCAAAGCAATTTCATAAGCAATTGAAACCTCATATTAAAATAATTTAACTTTAACTTAAAATATGAACAATGAATAAGATTTTAAATAGCGTTGCTTTTATTAAAAAAAAACATTAAGCAATCCTTAAATGTCATATCCGCATTTGTCATTTTAATAGTAAGCAATAATTTAAACCCCCATTAATTTACCACTAATTAAAATCTAACATTAAACTAATAACACACCTAAAGCTAATACCTAATTAAACAACTCACCAGCCCAACTCCCCCTCATTTTTCGACTAGCCCAACCCAATTCCCTTGACCCGTGGCCTACTTCACATTGCCAGCAGCCCATAACATTACCTCATCCCTAACAACCCTTAAACAAAAAGACCAAACCTAAATCCCTAAAGAAGCCGACACCCCCCCTATTTTCGTCCAAATTACCCATAACACACACAAATCGAAACTTACAATATAACAATCAATTGATCGTGAACCAAAATGTCCATAAATAAACACCAAGAAACGTTAATCAGCACTGAAAATCAGCCCAGAAATGGTAACGAATTTCACACCTAAAATAGCACAAAATCGACAACCCAAACCAGTTGTAAGAAGCAGTCTTAAACTTTACCAAATGGGGAACCACAATTGGAGCTATATAAACTAACAACCTACATATGCAAAGGCATCAGTTTCCGCAGTAGAAGAACCCCATTAAAATATCAAGGGAAAAATTAACAACAGAGGGGAAGATCCAGAAAAAGAGAGAAAAATCGACAGAGAATCCGGAAATTAGCATCCAAAAGGGAATGGACATCGATTTGCATCTTCAAACAGCGATAATCGAAACATATTCTTACACATGCATTTAGCACCCTTCAACCTCGGTAGGCATTGAAGAAACGGTAGTCTAAACATCAATAATCAAAACCTCAGCCCTTCGTAATCGCATTTTCCGAGTGAATCGTCTACTTGATATGCTGGATATGCAACCGGCTGAGAGATGACGATATGCTGGATGAAGCATATGATTTGTATGTGTTCATTGTAAAGCCATATTCCTGCTACATAGCAAAACAGCCCTTTACATGTTATGATACCAATCTGAAAATAGCCTATTCGTACTCATGAAAGAACCTGGATAATTGGAGCTATGAATATCTGTTTTATTTAAGTTGCCCTTCTATGTCTAGTTAGCATGAATCCATGTAACGTACTCGTGCTCACTGAAATCTGTCTAAATTGGTTGTAAAGGCAAGTAGTCAGATGATAACTGGATAGACAATCTGGAAATGCCATGTTGAGTTATTTGTCTATATTGTATGCTCAATTTAGTTTCATACAATGAGGTATGATGTGATCTACCATATAATATACAGAATTTCTACGTCAAGATGAAGATGTGTACCTTATTTGCCTAAACTATCCACTGTATGCTATTCTGATGGCTTCATGCCAATGTTCTAAAATATGCTAGCATATTCTCATTTCTTCTCTTAGATTAATCATCTACTTGAAGGTCAAATACTAAATATGTGCCTATAATAGTAGGAGAAATCTTAGCCTAGTGTTCTTGTTTTATGCATGTCATATACCATACAAGTACCTATGTTGAATGTGTTAGCGCTAAAACACCCAGTTGAATATGGAATTAAAAGCAGGAAAGCTGAGTATATGTAGTGTTGGATGTCTGTTTATGTAGCATATATTTGGATTCATCATATGATAATATAGGTTTGATATGCCTATCTGCTCAGGCTCATATTAAATGCTAATGTGTGCATGTTTTGAATATTAAACTGTATCATATATGTCGATCTAAAAGGGACATGCCTGCTTAGCTTTATGTCTCATGTTTGGTGTATCCTATTTTATACTTCTCTATTTGGACATCCCTGTGTGCTCACTGAAATACGAGCTGGTTTGTGTGTCGGGCCTATCACATATAGGATTAATTAGCCTTTCTTTTGAATCTGAAAATTTTACGTTTTGGGGCTTATTTCTATCTCTTCCTACTGCTTACATCTGGGGTCCAAATGGCTGGATTGTATAAAGTTGGGCTTTTATTTGTTTGGATCCACTAGTTGTTCCATGGGGCTGACATAACTGAATAAAAGGGATCATGACATGTGTTTAATTTCGTCAAAGTTATTTATCATTTGATAAGGTCTAGAACATATACTAATCTTTATCTTTCTTTTTTTTTTACATGAAATACATCGGAGCAAAATGAAGAGTCTCGCGACGAGACTCAACACGAGCTACAACAAACAATGACCTATATCTATGTGCACCTTCATCTACGCCTAAAAAATTCCAAGTCACCGGCGAATGACATCGTCATTCCTCGAGTCACCTTTATTATTTTCTTATCCCGCCCCATTCATTTATTGTAAATTAATTGCCTAGCACTAGCATTACACTAGTAGGATATTTAATACATTTAAGCTTGGAGTCGCTATTAAGAAGTAGTTTGACATTAGAAGTTTATTCCCTTTAAATTAATGATTTTAGGATCGTCATGCATTGCTTAAGTTGCATTAAACCATTTAATAATTTTCATTTGCATAATTATTTAGACAACTAATATATTATTTTAACATGAGAAACCTATTTTTCATAAAAGCACTATTAGCATAGTTGCAAATATTTTTTTAGTACTTTATAAATACATGCTTTCATCCAAAGTTAAATTTGCATAACTCTTTTGCCAAAATGCTTTTCTATACACTACAAATGTTGTTCTTACTTTCAAGTCCGCATTTTCTAGCATAAATAATTACCCTAAGTTTGGCAGGACAACCGCAAGTTAGCGGATCTTAGAGGGTGTCTAATCACTTCCCTCTAGATTAATAAAGAATTCTTGCCCAGAATCTCACACTAGCTTGCAGACCATAAAAAGTGGAGTTAATGTTGACTTTAACCTAGTTGGCATTTAGGTGTCCTAATTCACTCAAACTAATTAGGTGGCGACTCCGCGAACCCTTTTAGCATTTTTAGCACACTTTTAGCATTTTATTATTTTTTCTAACATTTCTAAGCAGGAGTCTTATAATGTTGCGGTCGAAAATGGGCGTGACAGAAATGGCGACTCTACTGGGGATTTGAGATTCTTGACCATAGCAAACCTAGGTTTATCATTGTTTGGCTTTATTTGCTTTTATTTGTTTTAAATGCCTTAAAATTGCTTGCTTTAATTTTGTCTAACTGTTTTAATTGCTATCTGTTTTTTCTGCTTTCCTTAAACTGGCATTCCGCTCATACTTCTTCTACTCTGGAAAACTCACACAATCACACGCTCACGCGCTAGTGTGCTTCGCACACCCACAAATTTCTTTCAAATACCCAAATTTTAGGAGAGTTGGCGCCTGCGCGGAGTTAGATCGGTTCGTCTGATCAGCCGCGTAGCATTCTCACTCGAGTTGTCCACTCGGTAACCTTGCGTCTAGTAAAGCCAAACCTTAGAAACTTAGGATAGAGTTATACCAGCCCTTATTTTAAGGCATGCATGCATTTACCTTAGGTGGGCCAATCCTTGGCATTAACACCACAATTAGGAAGACACCAAATTGGTCAACGGGTTTTCACAACCCCGCGGCCCAACAGCATATTATGTGTTGCATAGTCGTGATAAACGAAATCAAGCCTAAAATCGAAATGCCTAAGTTGGAAAATGCATACTCATTTTTGTATTATTTATTTGGAACCTGTCCCTCAGATCAAAATGGTGAGTGGGATTCTGAGTAAATTGAGGATGTTGTGGTCAAAATTCGACTTGGGAGGTTGGGATGCCTCATCTCATTATTCGACATCTCTCCCGATCAGCATTTGGTCAGAGCATTGATCCAATTTTGGGACCCGGATCAAGTCGTCTTCAAATTCAGGGATTTCGAGATGACCCCACCTTAGAAGAAGTCAGCTATTTCACTGCTTTAGCATATCATGACAGAAAACCAGTTGCTAGTCTGGAAAAAAGCTCCTTTGTTACTTGGGTTTAAAGAATACCAGAGAATTGCGTTGTTTCGAAAACAATTGGGTTTCTCTAGACTATCTGTATGAGAGATATGGTTGCCGAGACGGATACAAATTATTTAAGAATGAGTTTTGTTGCACTGCGGACCATTGGAGAGTTAGGCGTCCTATCACATTTGCTATGGCTTTCCTAGGGACTCTTTTATTTCCATTCGATCATGGAAGGATTAGTACATGCATATGTTCAGTAGTTAGAGCAGTGTTCGACGAAGTTGGTGACAAACGGCTTACTTTGACGCCCATGATCTTGGCAGAACTGTTTAGAGCCTTGAACAGATGCAAAAGGGGTGAGTCGAGCTTCTTTGAAGGTTGTAATCTTATCTTACAGATGTGGGCAGTAGAGCATTTCTATCAGCGTTCAAATATGACCGATGTATGCCACGGCGCAGACAACAAGATCTCCACCTTCTACGAAAGAACAAAGCGTTATGTGTCACCATTCGGCACAGAGGATTGGTACAGGTACTTAGCATCTCGCAGTAGCAGTCAGATTCAATGGAAGTATCTGTTGCTTCATATCGTCAAGAGAGTCTACTTGAGACATAAGGGACTTTATTACATCAGACTTATAGGTCTAAAAGGACTCCAACCATATACTCCGTTATGTGTGCTCCGACAGTTTGGCCATACGCAAGTAATTCCTCTCATAGCTGACATGAGAGCCTCTGAAATCCAGTTCGGACTAGAATTCATCGTTCCCGAAGCCAAGCAGATCCTTTATGAATGGTACCATATTGATCAAGTGGAAGTTGGGAAGGACCAAGCAGGGGTCTCCCCTGAGTATCAAGCATGGTTTCTAGACCGCACAGAATGTAGTTCAGAAGGGGAGCAAGGCATTGAAGACATTGGAGCAAGGAATAGGATAAAGGATAGTCAACTCAAAGATAAGGTCATCACTCCAGACATGTGGGTCCTGATGCACGATGCGGTGCAGTACTTGAAACAAGCAGGGGCTATACCGAGGAAGACCTAAGCTTCACCATCACATCGGCGACTTAGTTATAGGCATTTAGTTTGAGACTTTCGTTGTTCTTATTGTTATTTCAATAAATTGCAACTTATTCCCGACTAAAGCATTTCAATCTAAGGGCTTGGATTTTATTATCATGATTTTGCATATATGACGTTTAGGCCTACCTCTGGCATAAAGAGATCCCCATGCATGATTAGGACTCACCTGCAACGTGACAATTTATGTGCAACATATACTTGCTAATTGTTATTCACCTTTGCAAAATCGCGTGCTTTACACTAACGCAGTTTGTTGCATTTTTTAGAAGGACTTATTATTTCCCCAAACATATCGGTTCGTATTTGATTCAGCAATGTCAGTGTCACGCCCCGAACCCCGGGCCCGTGACTGGTGCCCTACTGATCGGTGTATTTTATATACACTTTTTGAGTAATTTTTAGTTAGTCTTTTGTACATTTTTATACAAATACGTGTCGTCTTAGGATAGATTTTCTTTCTTTTGAGTCATATTGGTTAAAGTGGCTCATTGGCGGAAAAGGATCAAAAAGAGGGCAAAAACGGAGGTTCCAGAGCTCGAAATGCGAGAAAGTGGCGAACCAGGCACACAGCCAGCAGGCGCTTTCAACCAGCAGAGCTGTGAGCCACTGCGCCTATTCTTCGTAGGAGTGCGAGTTCCGGCCATGGGCGCCAGCTGGGCGCGGCGCCGACGCGGGAAAAATTAGATTTTCGAATGAATGATGGGCCAGGCCTGAAGGAAAACCCTGCACCTCGTTTTGAAACTATAAAAGGAGAACCCTAGAGCAGTTTTAAGGGTTCCCTTTCTTGCCAATTCACATCACTTCTTGGAGTTCAAGATTGGAGACCTTTCTTTAGTAATTTGTTGTTCTTCTTTTACTTTATTTTCAGTTTATGTTGGATATTGAATTAGTTCTTGTCATGTCTATGGCTAGGAACTAATTCTAATATAGGGCTTTTCATGTCAATTCACTTGAACCTTTTCTTTATGAATTAATGCATGTTCTTGGTTCTTCTTCTTATTGTTGAGTTTTATCCAATATATGTTTTGATTGCTTGGTAATTACTTGATCATTAATTATCATAACTTATATGATTTCTAACCGAAATCCGAAAGGGGGGGTTGTGAATATGATGTAGTTGGATAGACATAGGTTGAATCGTGGATGAAAATACCCTGATTACTTGTGTAGCATTAATAAGGTTTTTGTTCTTAATCCTCCTCTAGAGTCAACCTTATCACCGAAAGGTAGAAAGGTGTTGTACTGGGGTTGAGTGTTTATATAACTTTAACATGAGTATAAAACGGATTAGTAAACCTGCTATCTCAAATAGAAGAAGAACCATAGTCAATTGCATTAATAAGTAAGTTAAGCGGATATTTGAGGAGATTTGGAAGCCCTATTTCCACATTACTGAAGTAAAACAACATAGTTTAATTAGTTTTCATAATTATAATCATAAACAACAATTCAATTATCGGTCACCAAATAGATAACAAGGAATAGAATTTGGTACTTGAGCACTAATCCCTGAGGACGATAACTCGGTCTTCTAAGACTATACTACTTGACACGACACGTGCACTTGCGTTTAAGTGTATGCATAAATCGCGCATCAAGTTTTTGGCGCCGTTGCCGGGGATTGGCGTAGTTCAATATCAATTTTATGTATTCTTAATTTCTAATTTGGTTTTTATTTTTGTTTTTATTTATTACTTTTTATTTTTATTTTTATTTTTATTTTGTGAAACCCAGTGTGCCGTGATCTGTTTGTTTATTTTGATCTGTTTCAGGAACCCAGTTTATGCGAAGGAGAAGAGGAGCAGACACTCTTGTTCCCTTCAACCCAGAAATTGAGAAAACTTGTAAATGTAATGTAGGAACCAACAATTTCAAATTTCTTAATTGAGATGGAAGGCGTACAAAACAACAATGAGATGAACGAGGGGTTAGGTGATCATCAACCTAACATGAGAATGCCTCGGAGAGTGCCGATAGATGTAGAAGAAAGAGTCCAAGTCCAAGCGGAGAGAAGCTTGGGAGATTATGTGCTACCGAGGGTAAATGGAGCACAAACCTGCATTAGGCTCCCAGCAATAGGAGCAAATAATTTTGAGATCAAGCCTGCAATTTTAAGTATGGTGCAGAATACGGTTCAGTTTGGAGGGTTGTCGTCGGATGATCCTCACATGCATATAGCTAATTTCTTGGAGTTGTGTGCAACATTCAGATACAATGGCGTTACTGATGACGCCGTCAGATTGAGGCTCTTTCCCTTCTCACTCAGGGATAGAGCGAAAGTGTGGTTGAATTCTTTGCCAGCAGATTCGATATTTACATGGCAAGAGTTGGCACAGAAATTTTTAGCAAAGTTCTTCCCACCATGCAAAGCAGTGAAGCTGAGAGGGGAGTTGAATAATTTCTATCAAGCCGATGGAGAATCATTATATGAAGCTTGGGAGAGATTCAAGGACTTGCAAAGGAAGTGTCCACACCACAGCATTGAGTTGTAGAATTTGGTCCACATTTTCTATAATGGGCTGAGCGGAACGACCAGAACAATCATTGATGCAGCCGCAGGTGGAACCTTTATGAGAAAAACAGCCCATGAAGCTCATGACTTATTGGAAGACATGGCCACCAATAATCATGTCACAGAGGATAGACAAGTGAGTGGCGTAAGAACAAGGTGTTCATGAGATTGACGCCATCACTGCACTAAATGCCCAAGTGGCTCTTTTGACCAAGCAGCTGCAACAAAATACAGTGTCTGTAAATGCAGTGCAAATGCCAATGAGTTGTGAAATGTGTGGTGGTCCACATACCTTCGACAGATGCCCATCAGCTGATCCTAACAATATTTCGATCGAGCAAGCAGAGTGCCAAGTCAGAGGAACTATCGAGGCCCAGAACAACCCATACTCAAACACCTACAATCCAGGGTGGAGGAATCACCCAATTTTTTCATGGAGGGGTGAGCAAGGGCAGCAGAACCAGTTTAGAGGCCAGTACCAAAATCAGCAGCCATTCACTCAGGCCTCATCTTTTCAACAATTCAGTGCCCCTGTCGAACAAGAAAAGCCAGACGAGCTGAGAGCAGCTTTGTTGACACTCACCAACTCCCAGACCCAGTTTATGGCAGAGACTAGATCCTCTCTCATGAACTTGGAGACATAGGTGGGGTAACTATCAAAGCTAGAAAACAACAGGCCACAGGGTACCCTGCCGAGCAACACAGAGATGAACCCTAGAGAACAATGTCAGGCAGTGCAGCTGAGGAGTGGAAAACAGTTGGAACAGCGTGCACCTCAGCCTGTGGTTGAACAGAGGGTAGAAACAGATAGAGAGAGAGGATTGTTGAAGATCGCCCAATATTAGAGAAAGCTCCAGAAAAGGAGTACACTAAGAAGATTCCTTTCCCACAAAGATTGCAAAGGAAAGTAGTTGATAAGCAATTCTCCAAGTTTTTGGAGACATTCAGAAAGTTACACATCAACATACCCTTCATCGAGGCGTTGGAGCAAATGCCTTCTTATTTCAAATTTATGAAGGAAATTTTGGGAAAGAAGAAGAAATTGGGAGAATACGAGATGGTGGCACTGACTGAGGAGTGCAGTGCCATCCTGCAGAAGAAATTGCCCCCTAAACTCAAAGACCCAGGGAGCTTTACATTGCCTTGCACAGTTGGCAGGGTAACATGCAATAGGGCCCTTTGTGATCTGGGGGCGAATATAAATTTGATGCCTTTATCTGTTTTTAAACGGCTGGAGTTAGGTGAGGCAAAACCAACCACGGTGAGCTTGCAATTAGCGGACAGAACGGTGGTGCACCCCAGGGGGAAGATTGAGGATGTTCTTGTTAAAGTAGGAAAATTCTTTTTCCCTGCGGATTTCCTCATTCTTGACATGGAGGAGGATGAGGAGATTCCCATCATATTGGGGAGACCATTCTTGGCAACAGGGAGAGCCCTGATTGACGTAGAGAAGGGAGAGCTGACACTGAGGGTAGAAAGTGAAGAAATGGTGTTCAAAGTGTTCAAACACGTTATTGAGCCCCCGGCCATGAGCAGATGCTTTGCAATCAGCACTGTCAGAACTTCTTATGAGCCAGTACAAGCCACAACAAAGGAGATAAGCCCGCCCAAGCAGGTAAGTGATACTGAACATTCTCTTGAAAATAATTATAAGAAGAAAAACAGAAGAAGAAAAAGAAAAATGTTGAAAAAATGGATTGGTTGTGGGGTTAATCTACCCCACACATCTTGATTTAACGAACTTGCGTCCGGCTATAAGACGTTAAAGACAGCACTACTTGGGAGGCAACCCAAGGTATTTTAAATTGTTTATTTTAATGCAGTTAATTTTTACTTAGAACAGTCTCACGGAGGTCTTGTTTATGTGTTGTGATGACAGGTGCAGGGCCAACAATTTGGAGGGCGAAAACTGAAGATAAGCCAAGGATTTCCAGAAAATCGGTAGAGCGCCGCGAGCAGGTGCGCGCGCCAAAAGAGCGTAAAGGCGCAGAGATTAGCGCCGCGCAGAGCAGCGGCGCCAAAAATCCAAAAACATTTTGAAGTCTAGCCAGCGCGCCATCTCGCAGGCCGCGACGCAGAAGTCCAGAGAGCTAGCACCAGCCGCGGCGCCAGTTGCAAGTCCGCGGCGCCGAGACGGAAATCCAGAAATTAAAGACGCCCTAAATCCGATTTTTCCCATTCCAAATCAAAACCTAAACCTCTCCTCTCCACAAAAACCCACGAAAATCCACCTTGTACCTAAAAATCTTCCATAAACCAAACCCAATCACAACCAAAGTTCTTAAATTCCTTAAACCCTTAATCATCCTAAACAAAAACCCTCATCACATTGCCTCAAATCATCATTAAGAGCAAGAAAAGCTTGAAGAACACCGTCAAAAGGTAACCTTTATATTTTCTTGAGAGCTTCACTATATAATCAGAAGAGGTAGTAGATTTAAGGAGTTGTTGTATCTGTGAAAGTGTGTGGGGGTGTGAAAGTGGTTGTGAGATTTTGAAGAAGAGTGTACGAGGTGAGTGTGGGGTGTTGCGCAGGAACTCTTTGAGCAAGTGTGGGGGTGATAGGTGTTGTAGCTGCTGATTGTTGAGTGATAGTGTTGGGTAACATTGTTGATACAAAGGAAACGCTGCAGAAGTCATCTAAAAATGTCTGCCAGAAAGAAAAGAGCTTCCACATCCACCTCAGCCCCTCAATATGATAATACTAGGTTTGTCAGCCAAACAGCAGAGGGCAGATATCGAAAACTTAGTACTAGGCCCTTAATCCCTGAAAGAGGAATGGATTATCAAAGGGAATCATTTGAGGAGGGAGATATCTATGAGCCTATTCGGGCGATGATTGAGGTGATGGGGTGGAAAAGATTTGTTAACCCGAAAAAGATAGCACTGATGAACACAGTAATGGTGAGAGAATTTTATGCCAACTTTCCGGAGAGGGTGGATAATAGATGTTTCGTGAGGATTCGGTATGTGCTGTGGCGAAGTGGTGAATTGGATATTAAAAACAGCTGATGTTGAAGGAGAAGATAACTATTGGAGCTACTTCAGAACATGGTCTAGAAGCACCAACAACATCAACTGGGATATCGTCGCAGTCACAGTAAGCTACCCTGGGGCTGAGTTTGAATTTGCCAAAAATGGGTCAAGAGGATCGAGCAGTGTCAAGCCAACAAAACAACGGGTTGGTCAGATTTACGTCGATGCGCTTGATTCCATCTATGCACTTCACCAGAGTGCCAGAAGACAGAATAAAATTGATATATGGAATCATGTCAGGGAAGACAATTGACGTTGGGAAGGATATAGTGCAAAACATTGGAGAAACCAGCAGGATGGTAACGACAGGAGGGTTGGGACATGGCTCACTTATTACCTGTTTATGCTCCAGACATGGGGTCCCAACCCTACCCACTGATACTTATGAGAAAAACCAACTTCATGTGTCATACGGGATAGTGCACTCCTTCCCAGACCCAATCCCTCCAGCAGCAGCACGAAGGAGATCAACAGCAGCAGCACCACCAGCAGCAGCAGCAGAGGCTGCCATGGATGAAGATGAGCCTGAGACAGAGGATCAGTATGAGGCAGGAAGCAGCCATCAGCCACCCCCAGAATCAGAACCTCCAGTGCCTATGATAGAGCAGTTGCTCCTGAACCAGAGAAGGATGATGCAGAATTTTGACACGGTGATACAAGGACAACAAGAATTAAGGCAGAGAATTGACGAGATGAGTTCCTTGTTCAACCAGTGGTCAATGCACTATCCACCGCCACCGCCACCATTTTAAACCAAATCTGTAAGTTGTCATGTTTCTTCTATTTTCTTTGAGTCTTGCACACATTGGGGACAATGTATGATTTAAGTTTGGGGGGGTGTTTTATTTGTGTCTTATTGTTTTGATATTGTTGAGTCTTTTTGATTTGTTTTGTGTATTTTTGAGTCATAATTTATTTTTTTTGACTAGTGAAGTAAGGCTGAATAATGTAATGGAATTAGAAGCAACTATCTAAACACTTAGGTTAGATATGCCAAAAACTCATGAAATCTATCTATTTGGGGTTTCTGCTTAAATTGTGCATTGTTAAATGATTAAAACTGTCACGACCCGACCACGGACCCGTGACTGGTGCCTTATCCCGGACACCCTTGTGATACAACATCAGAGAAAACCAGCGGAAAATAAACTCACAACAAGAACCCATATAGAATATAAGCAGGCTAACCCAAAATGGCTACCTCTAAATATAACAAAGCTGAACAGTTACATCCTTAACAACCCAAGTTATGACAGGACTACAGGCCTCTAAGAATGAGTAATCACTATGACGGGACAGGGCCCCGTCATACCCCTGAATGTACAAATATCTACAACACCAGGGAGAACCGTACCAAAAGTCGAGCCTCCGGAGAAATGGAGCTTCTGACACCTGAGCAAGATCCTAAGAATGAGGATCCACCACCTGCTTACCCTTACCTGCGGCATGAACGCAGCCGGAGGCGGGTCAAGACACATATGTACCAAGTATGTAAAATTGGAAAATACTGTAATAATATCATAAGTTTAAAATAAACTGGAGTCATGGAAGAAAGTCAGAATACAGTACACTGTGCCTTACTAACAATGAGAGTATCAAGTATAAACTTTACTGCATAAAAATAGGAGGCTCATGATCAAAACAGGGTCTCTCGCCCGTAGTATCATTAAGCAGTCCTACTCCTGGGACTATTTCACCCGCATAGGTCCTGTGGACCCGCATAAGGTCATCCACCTCGCATGGGACTATTTCACCCGCATGAGGTCATCCGCCTCGCATGGGACTATTTCACCCGCATGGGATTATTTCACCCGCATGGACCCGGTGGGCCCGCATGAGTACAAGCGCCGCACTCGCATCATGGGTAGCAAATTCATGGCATAAGTAGTAATAATAATAATAATACATAAATCAGCACAACCGACTATCATACATAACATAAGCACTACCGGCTTATCATAACGTAAGCAAGTTAAGAATATCCCCTAACTTTTTATTAACATTTTTAGTATATCCTCTCATTTTAGTTTACTTAAGGCACTAACATGTCATTTACAAGAAAATCCGGGAATTCAACCCAAGTACCACGTACCTCTAACCTTTTAAGAAAATGACTCCTTTTTATGCAAAACTCCCAAGATACTAATAACCGTAGTATCAAGTCACGACAACTTTTCAAAACAAGTCACGTTTACCTTTAAAAATACAATAGGCTTCTAAATCAAGTGACTTCATTTCTTTTAAAACCTTAGGCAATTAATGCCTTAAAAACAATTTGTCTTTCACAAATTCAAATCCTTTATCCGTACTTATTTTACTTGGAGTAAACCTTTCTTTGTTAACCTTTCATAAAGCCAATACAACCAACTTCCCATAAAGTTGTTATATTACCATTATACACTAGTCAAACACATCTCCATATATCCAAGAGACTTATACTTTTAAAATGAAACAAGTTTCATACACTTAAAACACTTCAAGTCCCTTGACTTTGAAACTTAAGACCTCATTAAAACAAGTAAGGAATATCAAAGCCTTGTACGTCTATCGTACTACATAGATGTAACTATTCATGCTCAAGAGGTAGGAAAGTTCCACATACCTCTTCGGTCAATCCACTTGCTAAGTCCAAAATACCGCACGTAGTATGTCAACCTATAATGACCATAATACGTTTATTAACCTCTAGTTTCAATATTCCAAGTGCAAAGCCACTAAATTCTATGGAAAATCGGGCAGCATTTCCTTTGTTTCTACATACTTTGCCACCTCTTTCAAGGCCGAATTTAACACCCAAACGCCACTTTTAAGGCCCAACAATCCAATCAATACAAGGGGATTACACACCTAATCTTGGGTGTGTAAAATTCTGCCCCACAATGCATATTAACTAAATCAATAAGTTAAAGGTAGTATTTTGGCTACAACATGCTCACATAACCTTCTTATCCAATTCTTTCATATCCAACCCATATTTCTTACATGCAATTTATCTAAGAGCAATATTTTCAACTACAAGTTCTTTCTTCTTCACATGCAACACCAAAAACCAACAAAGAGAGAAGGAATTGTTACCTTAGAACTTTAGCCAAATATTCCAACCAAGTCACTAGCCTCCTTTCCACAATCACCACCACAAGAACTCCTACAAGCTTGCCAACAAGTTTCCTTCTTGCCACACTTTTCAGATTTTCCTCAAGCTTTGATTTCTACTTGATTTTCTAGAGAGAAGGGAGAGCTTTTATTTTTAGAGAGAGATGAGAGCTTGAAGAATGACCAAGTCTTCAAGACTTGGTCAATAAGTAGTACATGCAAAATCAGATGGGGGGGGGGGGACACTTGTCACCCTCCCATGGCCTTTTAAAACAAAATGCTTCAGATTTTTCCACTCAACTCGCAGAACCCGCCTTGCGCTCGCAGCAGCGCCGCGGCCACAAAACCTCTGCCGACTCCGAACTTTCCGCCGCCTCGCTTCCCGGGCCAGGCGCTGCAACTTCAGCGAACACTCAGGTAATCTGGCGCCGCGGCCCTGCATCCGGCGCCGCGGCCCTGTGGCTCCAGACCGAAACACTTTTCTGTCCGAGTACGTACTGAACTTGTAACTCCCATAACTTTCTACTCCGATGTCCTATCGACGAACGGTTGGTTGCGTCGGAAACTAGACTCAACGAACTACGCACTAGGCCTTTGAAATACCTAGGAACTCTCAATTTAACTGGTCATACACCGCCTCAAAGTTGACTAAAAATCTGTCCGAAACATTCCGTCAAAAATTTAAGTCTTACTCCTTTCGTACGTCCCCATAAGCAGGACCTGAACTACGGGGTATAACATTCTCCCCCCCTTAGAAACATTTGTCCCGAATGTTCCTTTTAGGCTTACTCAAATCACAATATCGACATAGACCCTCTTAACTATTCTTTATGTAATTAAAGACGCTCCACATGCCACAACAATACTTAAGCATAATTGCCAAATTAAAACTAACAAGCAGGAAAGTGGGTTACCTGGAGGTATAGGGAATAAGTGAGGATACTTCTTCATCATGTCATCCTCCGCTTCCCACGTCATCTCCTCCCTGTTCTCGTTCCGCCATAAGACTTTGACGGAAGCCACATCCTTTGTCCGAAGTCGCTTAACCTGACGATCGAGTATCGCTGTGGGACTCTCCTCATACGATAACCCCTATGTCACCTGTACATCACGAATCGGGTGCACTCTAGATGGATCTCCAATACATTTCCGCAATATAGCCACGTGAAACACTGGATGTACTGCCTCCAGATCGGACGGCAGATCCAACTCGTAGGCAACCTTGTCTACCCTACGGACAATCTGATAAGGCCCAATGTACCTTGGGCTAAGTTTCCCTTTCTTCCCAAATCTCATCACGCCCTTCATGGGTGACACCTTCAGAAAGACCCAATCATCTACCTCAAACTCCAAGTGTCGACGCCGATGATCTGTGATACGACTTGCCGACTCAGCCGACAATAACCGCTCTGGATAAGTTTCACCTTATCCATCGCACTGAATCAAGTCCGCCCGACTAACTGCACTTCTCCGACCTCGAACCAGCCTATCGGTTACCTGGACTTCCTCCCGTATAAGGCCTCATAAGGCGCCATCTGAATACTAGAATGGTAGCTGTTGTTATAAGCAAACTCCACCAGAGGTAAATGATCCTCCCAGCTACCCATGAAATCAATAACACAAGCCCGCAGCATATCCTCAAGTGTATGGATAGTGCGCTACCGTCTGGCCGATGCGAGGATGAAACGCGATCTTGAGACTCACCGTCCCCTAATCCCTTCTGGAAAGACCTTCAGAAGTTAGCCGTGAACTGGGCTCCTCTGTCTGAAATAATCGATATAGGAACTTCGTGCAGTCTCACAATCTCTCGATATACGCCTAGCATAATCCTCTAGAAAAAGTCGCCCCGATCGAAGAAAATGGGCTGATTTCGTCAGCCTGTCGACAATAACCCAAATGGAATCATGCTTCCTCTGAGTGTGAGGTAACCCTGTAATAAAATCCATATTTACCACCTCCCACTTCCAAGTCGGAATATCAATAGCTCGCAATGCCTCACCGGCTTCGTGCTCAACCTGACTTCATCGACAATTCGCATCGCGCCACGACTCCGCAACGTCCCTCTTCAGGTCATCCCACCAATACACACATCTGAGGTCATAGTACATCTTAGCCGACCCCGGATGAATAGAATAACGAGCATTGTGTGCCTCCCCCAGAATCTGCTGGCAAAGTTCTGTCATATCGGGAACACACAACCGGCCCTCAAATCTTAGCACCCCATCAGGTGCTACCTCAAATAGACTCTTCTCCTCCTGAAGTGCTGCATCTCGATACCGTACCATAATCGGATCCTCATACTGTCGGCTCTTCACCTCCTCGACGATGGAAGACTCGGCAACCTCTCGAACCCGAACTCCATCACTATCAGAACCAACCAAACGAACCCTAAGGCTCGCTAGCTGATGTAACTCTCGGACCATGTCCCTCTTCTCTGGCTGCACACCTGACAGACTACCCATCGATCGGCGACTAAGGGCGTCTGCAACTACATTGGCCTTCCCTGGATGGTATAGGATATCGACATCGTAATCCTTAAGCAGCTCCAACCACCGTCTCTACCGCAAGTTCAGCTCCCTTTGGCTGAAGATATACTGGAGACTCTTGTGGTCTGTGTAAATATCCACATGAACTCCATACAAATAATGTCTCCAGATCTTCAAGGCATGAATCATTGCTGCCAACTCTAAGTCATGTGTGGGATAGTTCTTCTCATGCTTCCTAAGTTGTCGAGATGCGTAAGCTATAACTTTACCGTGCTGCATCAGTACGCACCCAAGCCCGACACCTGACGCATCACAATAAACCACATATCCGTCTAAACCCTCTGGAAGAGTAAGAACTGGGGCGGTCGTCAATTTCTCCTCCAGTAACTGGAAACTCTCTTCACAAGCATCCGTCCACCGGAACATAGCTGCTTTCTGAGTCAGCCTAGTCAAAGGTGCTGAGATGGAAGCAAACTTCTCCACAAATCTCCGATAATAACCCGCAAGGCCCATAAAGTTGCGCACATCCGTTGGTGTAGTGGGTCTGGGCCAAGTCTTGACTGCCTCAATCTTTGCTGTATCAACCCGAATACCATTGGCCTCGATAACATGCCCTAAGAAAGCCACTGAGGCCAACCAAAACTCGCATTTCGAGAACTTGGCATACAACTGCCGGTCCCGGAGGACTCGATACCGCCTCGCCGATCGGCATGCTCCTACTCTGTGCGCGAATAAACCAGGATATCATCAATAAATACTATAACGAACATATCCAGGAATGGCTTGAACACCCTGTTCATTAAATCCATGAATATTGTTGGGGCGTTGGTCAACCCGAAAGACATCACCCTGAACTCGTAGTGCCCATACCGGGTCCTGAATGCAGTCTTTGGGATATCTGTCTCTCTAACTCGCACCTGATGATAACCAGATCGCAGGTCTATCTTGGAGAAACACCTCTCACCCTGCAACTGGTCAAACAAATCATCAATCACGGGAGGGATATCTGCTTGATAGTTACCTTATTCACCGCTCAGAATCAACACACATACGCAAAGGCCCCATCCTTTTTCTTTACAAATAACACCGCGCTCCCTGTGGAGAAACACTTGGCCCGATAAAGCCTTTTTTCAAGAAATCTTTCACCGGTCCTTCAATTCCTCAACTCGGCGGTGCATCCTCGTATGGCGGAATAGATATCGGCCGAGTGTCCGCGCCAAATCAATGCAAAACTCAATCTCTCTCGGGAGGATACCCTAAGCTCGCGGGAATACGCCCAAAACTCTCTAACGCCGGAGCGGATCAAGGTCCCAGATCTCACCTCGATTTCGAATACCCAAACCATATGGTAGATATACCCCTTCTGCACCATCTTCCTAGCCTTGAGGTAAGAAATAAACCTACCCCTCGGCGACGCAGTATTCCCCTTCCACTCGATAACCGGCTCACCAGGAAACTGGAACCGTACCAGTCTCTCTCTACAGTCCACATTGGCATAGCAAGAAGCCAGCCAATCCATACCCATAATTACATCAAAGTCCGTCATATCCAACTCTATCAAGTTGGCTAGAGTCTAACGACTGTCTATAGTCACTGGGCAAGCCTTATATACTCGCCTACCATCGAATCACTCATCGCGTAGCCACCTCAAAAGGTTTTATGGACTCGGGCTCTATCTCTATTCTACCAGCAATATGAGGAGATATATACGACAAGGTAGAACCTAGATCTATCAAAGCATTTACATCACAACATGAAACCAATAATGTACCTGTGATTTACATCCGTGACGCCCCGGTCCCGACTACCGACATAGCATAAATGCGGTTCGAGAACTGAATCTGGGACCCCTACCACGACTTCGCCGCGCTCGCTGGTCCGTGAACACCGCCTCCGGCGCATCGCCACCAAGACGAAGATCCGCCATCGACCGCTTACCGAGCCATAACATTCCCGCCGCCTGTCGGACAATCTTCCTCAAATGGCCTGCCGCCACAAGAGTAACAAGCTCCCGGAGGAACACGACACTTCATAATGGCATCGCCACATCGCCACACCGAGGTATAGGTGGCCTCATCTCGATGGAACTCGTCCTCCGAACCCAAGCCACGGGACCTGCCCCGCCCATGAATTTCAGACGTCCAAAGATGGTGGAGGAGCGCTCAACCGCCGAGGTGCAATCTGGTCTCTGGCCGAGGTTGTCTACTCGAAACTACCGGAGGACCTCGCTGTCTGCCCTCTTCTGGCGATACACCAATTCGCTTACCGCTCTCACATCCAAGTGCATATGCCTGCATGCGGGCAATTTTCATGCCCGGCTGAAGAGCTACTCCCGTGCAACTTCGCCAAGTAATCATCGAGCCTCGTGACATAGCGGTGCACCTGCCCTCCATGTCCGCTACCAAAGCGGTACATACCGAGCCAACGCGTGTCAAACTCTACGTTGTACTCGGATCGCCCGCCCACTCGCCTCGATGTCAAAAATTTATCGCCCGAGCTCTCCTCATCCGCGAGGCAAGAAATGGCTAGGAACGCTCAGAACTCGTCCCACACACCGAAGCGCATGCTCCCAGGATAGTTCCCATGAATCATACCACCAACCAAGTATCCCGCCGATGTGAACCCAATAATACCGACTGTCTCCAAGCCTCGATCACTCTCATGATCCGTCAGAATCGTCGGATAAACTCCCGAGGATCATCCTCGTGCCTAGACCCATAGAACTCGCGGTGCTGCAACTCAAAAGTCCCGCAGCCTCGTTATCGATTCGGGTGGAATACTGGTCCAACCGAAACCGCTGCCTCCCGTCTGTCCTCCTGCCTAGCCACGATCTCAAGCATAATCGGGCCATCTCCTTGTAACCCATCTCCTCCGCTCCAGCCGTAATGGCGAGGCTCAGGTATCGCGGTCTCAGTAGCCGCTGCTGCTGCCCCGAACTCTGCTGGGGGTGGCGACGTCGTGGAACTCGTCGTTCGAAACATCATCTCAGGTAAAGACTGGGCATGTGCCCTCGTAACCCTCTGTGTCCTACTAGCAGCTCCATCAGCTGCCTTGCCCTTCTGGGCCGCGGTTGCCTTGCGTGGAGGCATAACTGATACATAAAAATATGTCAGAGGGAGTTCAACCTATAACACAGCTCTATTGCACGATCTTAGAGTGAAAGAATGGAAACCAATCCTAAATATCTTGTAGCCTCCTGATTATTGATGTGGTGTACGACACACCGATAATCAAGACTCTACTAGATACGGCCTGTAGACCCCTTCCGAGGATTAACTGCTCTGATACCACTTTTGTCACGACACGACCACGGACCCGTGACTGGTGCCTTGCCCCGGACACCCTTGTGATACAACATCAGAGAAAACCAGCGGAAAATAAACTCACAACAACAACCCATATAGAATATAAGCAGGCTAACCCAAAATGGCTACCTCTAAATATAACAAAGCTGAACAGTTACATCCTTAACAACCTGTTATGACATGTGACTACAGCCTCTAAGAATGAGTAATCACTATGACGGGACAGGGCCCCGTCATACCCCTGAATGTACAAATATCTACAACACCAGGGAGAACCGTACCAAAAGTCGAGCCTCCGGAGAAATGGAGCTTCTGACACCTGAGCAAGATCCTAAGAATGAGGATCCACCACCTGCTTACCCTTACCTGCGGCATGAACGCAGCCCCCGAGGAAGGGGGTCAGTACACAATATGTACCAAGTATGTAAAATTGGAAAATACTGTAATAATATCATAAGTTTAAAATAAACTGGAGTCATGAAAGAAAGTCAGAATACAGTACACTGTGTCTTACTAACAATGAGAGTATCAAGTATAAACTTTACTGCATAAAAATAGGAGGCTCATGATCAAAACAGGGTTTCTCGCCCGTAGTATCATTAAACAGTCCTACTCCTGGGACTATTTTACCTGCATAGGTCCTGTGGACCCGCATGAGGTCATCCACCTCGCATGGGACTATTTCACCCGCATGGGACTATTTCACCTGTATGAGGTCATCCGCCTCGCATGGGACTATTTCACCCGCATGAGACTATTTCACCCGCATGTACCCGGTGGGCCCGCATGAGTACAAGCGCCGCACTCGCATCATGGGTAGCTAATCCATGACATAAGTAGTAATAATAATAATAATACATAAATCAGCACAACCGACTATCATACATAACATAAGCGCTACCGGCTTATCATAACGTAAGCAAGTTAAGAATATCCCCTAACTTCTTATTAACATTTTTAGTATATCCTCTCATTTTAGTTTACTTAAGGCACTAACATGTCATTTATAAGAAAATCCGGGAATTCAACCCAAGTACCACGTACCTCTAACCTTTTAAGAAAATGACTCCTTTTTATGCAAAACTCCCAAGATACTAATAACCGTAGTATCAAGTCACGACAACTTTTCAAAACAAGTCACGTTTACCTTTAAAAATACAATAGGCTTCTAAATCAAGTGACTTCATTTCTTTTAAAACCTTAGGCAATTAATGCCTTAAAAACAATTTGTCTTTCACAAATTCAAATCCTTTATCCGTACTTATTTTACTTGGAGTAAACCTTTCTTTGTTAACCTTTCATAAAGCCAATACAACCAACTTCCCATAAAGTTGTTATATTACCATTATACACTAGTCAAACACATATCCCTATATCTAAGGGACTTATACTTTTAAAACGAAACAAGTTTCATACACTTAAAACACTTCAAGTCCCTTGACTTTGAAACTTAAGACCTCATTAAAACAAGTAAGGAATATCAAAGTCTCAGACGCTCACCGCACTACATAGATGTAACTATTCATGCTCAAGAGGTAGGAAAGTTCCACATACCTCTTCGGTCAATCCACTTGCTAAGTCCAAAATACCGCACGTAGTATGTCAACCTATAATGACCATAATACGTTTATTAACCTCTAGTTTCAATATTCCAAGTGCAAAGCCACTAAATTCTATGGAAAATCAGGCAGCATTTTCTCTGTTTCTACATACTTTGCCACCTCTTTCAAGGCCGAATTTAACACTCAAACGCCACTTTTAAGGCCCAACAATCCAATCAATACAAGGGGATTACACACCTAATCTTGGGTGTGTAAAATTCTGCCCCACAATGCATATTAACTAAATCAATAAGTTAAAGGTAGTATTTTGGCTACAACATGCTCACATAACCTTCTTATCCAATTCTTTCATATCCAACCCATATTTCTTACATGCAATTTATCTAAGAGCAATATTTTCAACTACAAGTTCTTTCTTCTTCACATGCAACACCAAAAACCAACAAAGAGAGAAGGAATTGTTACCTTAGAACTTTAGCCAAATATTCCAACCAATTCACTAGCCTCATTTCCACAATCACCACCACAAGAACTCCTACAAGCTTGCCAACAAGTTCCTTCTTGCCACACTTTTCAGATTTTCCTCAAGCTTTGATTTCCACTTGATTTTCTAGAGAGAAGGGAGAGCTTTTATTTTTAGAGAGAGATGAGAGCTTGAAGAATGACCAAGTCTTCAAGACTTGGTCAATAAGTAGTACATGCAAAATTAGATTGGGGGGGGGGGGGGGACACTGGTCACCCTCTCATGGCCTTTTTAAAACAAAACAGTTCAGATTTTTCCACTCAACTTCGCAAAACCCGTCGTGGCGCTGAAACCTCTGCCGACTCCCAGAACTTTCCGGCGCCGCGGCCCTGCTTCCCGGCGCCGCGGCGCTGCAACTTCAGCGAACACTCAGGTAATCTGGCGCCGCGGCCCTGCATCCGGCGCCGCGGCCCTGTGGCTCCAGACCGAAACACTTTTATGTCCGAGTACGTACTGAACTTGTAACTCCCATAACTTTCTACTCAGATGTCCTATCGACGAACGGTTGGTTGCGTCGGAAACTAGACTCAACGAACTACGCACTAGGCCTTTGAAATACCTAGGAACTCTCAATTTAACTGGTCATACACCGCCTCAAAGTTGACTAAAAATCTGTCCGAAACATTCCGTCAAAAATTTAAGTCTTACTCCTTTCGTACGTCCCCATAAGCAGGACCTGAACTACGGGGTATAACAAAAACCTATGTGTATGATTGCTTGCTATTTGAGGCGAAATAGTTAGGATATGCATGTTAGGGAGATGACTCCGACATTTCTTTGTCAGCCAATTCTTACCACTCTTTTCTATCCCTGACATTAAAAATATCCATATTCAGCCCCGTTGAGCCTAAACAATAAACTTTTTCTTTGACACCCCATAATTCCACACTTGTGCCATAAGTGAAAATATGAAATGATTGGAATAGAAAGTGTTAAAAAAGAGACAAAAAGAGTATACAAGTTTGATGCACCCCAATAAAAAAATAATAAGAAATAGGCAAAAGCCTAAGTTTGGGGGTGCCTGTGATTCATAATACACTTCACTCTCTCAAAACAAAAGAGGGGAAAGATAGATATGAAGTGAAGAAAGGAAATCAAAAGAAAAGGGAAGAATTGAAAAGCAAAAGAGCTTATGGTACATAAAATGAGCCTAAATGCCTATTTTTACCTACCCATGCCTAAGCCTACATTACAACCCTGAAAAGTCCTGAAGATCTCTTATATGCATATCCATGATTAGTGGAGAATAGCAAGTAAAAATGTCATAAGATTTTTGAAATTAACATGCATAATTCAGTACCCTTACTCCCATTAAGCATGATTAAAATGAGTTTGCGAAATATCTAGCTTAATGTGTTTAGAATGCTAAAATTTCATGTTATATGTTCCTGCATATTATTCTGCTAACCTTCATGTTTTTCTAAGTAACACCAATGCAGCAAAGTGATCAATGTCGTTGAGTCTTCTATTTTTCTTTATCTTTGTGTCTTTATTTCTTTCTTTTTGATCTTTGCACGAGGGCGAGCAAAGGTTAAGTTTGGGGGTATTTGATCGGTGTATTTTATATACACTTTTTGAGTCATTTTTAGTTAGTCTTTTGTCCATTTTTGTCCAAATACGTGTCGTCTTAGGATAGATTTTCTTTCTTTTGAGTCATATTGGTTAAAGTGGCTCATTGGCGGAAAAAGAGCAAAAAGAGGGCAAAAACGGAGGTTCCAGAGCTCGAAATGCGAGAAAGTGGCGAACTGTGCATGACACAGCCGGCCGCGCACCTCCAAATAGAGCTGTGAGCCACGCGCCTATTCTTCGAGGAGTGCAGAGTTCGGCGCCAGCCGCTGGGCAGGCCGCGGCGCCGACGCGGGAAAAATCATATTTTCGAATGAATGATGGGTCAGGCCTGAAGGAAAACCCTGCACCTCATTTTGAAACTATAAAAGGAGAACCCTAGAGCAGTTTTAAGGGTTCCCTTTCTTGCCAATTCACATCACTTCTTGGAGTTCAAGATTTGAGACCTTTCTTTAGTAATTTCTTGTTCTTCTTTTACTTTATTTTCAGTTTATGTTGGATATTGAATTAGTTATTGTCATGTCTATAGCTAGGAACTAATTCTAATATAGGGCTTTTCATGTCAATTTACTTGAACCTTTTCTTTATGAATTAATGCAAGTTTTTGATTCTTCTTCTTATTGTTGAGATTTATCCAATATATGTTTTGATTGCTTGGTAATTACTTGATCATTAATTATCATA
This sequence comes from Przewalskia tangutica, assembly GCA_029844215.1. Taxonomy (NCBI): domain Eukaryota; kingdom Viridiplantae; phylum Streptophyta; class Magnoliopsida; order Solanales; family Solanaceae; genus Przewalskia; species Przewalskia tangutica. The sequence goes on from CM056718.1 coordinate 118,175,677, forward strand.
ACTTATATGATTTCTAACCGAAATCCGAAAGGGGAGGTTGTGAATATGCTGTAGTTGGATAGACATAGGTTGAATCGTGGATGAAAATACCCCGATTACTTGTGTAGCATTAATAAGGTTTTTGTTCTTAATCCTCCTATAGAGTCAACCTTATCACCGAAAGGTAGAAATGTGTTGTACTGGGGTTGAGTGTTTATATAACTTTAACATGAGTATAAAACGAATTAGTAAACCTGTTATCTCAAATAGAAGAAGAACCATAGTCAATTGCATTAATAAGTAAGTTAAGCGGATAGTTGAGGAGATTTGGAAGCCCTATTTCCACATTACTGAAGTAAAACAACATAGTTTAATTAGTTTTCATAATTAGAATCTTAAACAACAACTCAATTATCGGTCACCAAATAGATAACAAGGAATATAATTTGGTACTTGAGCACTAATTCCTGAGGACGATAACTCGGTCTTCTAAGACTATACTACTTGACACGACACGTGCACTTGCGTTTAAGTGTGTGCATAAATCGTGCATCACCTACCTGGGCACCCTTCTACCTTAACAACACAAGTAAACTGCGGAATTTAAATAACACCTCATTTTTTAAAAAAAACCAACGTACATGCAAGGGCAAAGCCGACAAGGATGCCATATAATATACATCATCAAAAGACACTATACTGTACACGAGTCCAATCTCACATATGAATACAAACCTCTAAGAGTTTTACTGAACTATGACTGGACAAGGCCCCGCCGTACCCATAACTGTACAAAATCATGTACTGAATGATCTATACCAAAAATGATAAACTCCTGAACAGATGGAGATATCCAAAAACTCTGAACAGGGTCCTACACCTGCAGATCACCAAACAACAGGTACCTAAACTCATGCAGATTGAACGCACTTCGGGCGAGGTCAAGACGAAGAATGTACAAGTATGTGAAACAAGAATATCAGAAAGAAATCATAACAGTCTATACAAAACAGGAGACATGTATGATAGCCAAACAACAGTACACAATCCATAAGCAGTCATATCAAGTCAGGGACGCATGCCCTCAAAGTCATTACTCAAATATAACCATGGGTCTCACGCCCATAATATCAATCATGCCTATGGAATCCTTCCTCACTGTCGGCAGTCCATGATATAATACAACATCAGTAAGCACACTAAACCTTGCAATCATGAGAGTAATGCAATCTTTTTTATCTTTTAAGTTATGTTTTTAACAATGATATCAACTGTTCCACTTTAAGTCATAAACACACTGCACCCTTTCATTAATGAAATCACCATCGCTTTCAAAACATGGCGTCGTGCGATGTCAGGGTCAACCACCCTCTGTGTTATAATGCAACCTATCATAGGACTATTTCACCCTCTTAGGTCATGTGGACCCGCAATGAGTCATCGGTACACGATACTCGCATCACGGATAGCTAATCCATGGCTTATATATATCCCGGGAATTTAACCCGCCCGAGTCAAATACCGACCCGCCGTGAGTGTGTACCACTCACCCCCATGGGGAGCTAACCCATGGTATCCATGAAACACGTTGTCGGCCCTTTATGGAGGGACGCGGAGATGTGGAAATATGACACTTGCACGAATATCTATATGAGCAACCCATATGCAAGCAAACCAAGACAAAACCATGCCTTTACCCAAATCAAGACAATTACCATGCCTTTCTTTTTGTCATAAACCAAGACAATACCATGTCTTTCCTTTTTACATAAACCAAGATAATTATCATGCCTTCATTTTTACATAAACCAAGACAATTACCATGCCTTTCTTTTTACATAAACCAAGAGAAATCCTTATTTAAGCAAGCCAAAGTACTTATCAAGGCATACATAGAATAATTCTCATTTAAACAAGCCAAAGTACTATCAAGGCACACATAGAATAATTCTCATTTAAACAAGCCAAAGTACTATCAAGGCACAAATGGAAAAATTCTCATTTAAACAAGCCAAAGTACTACGTACGTACATTCTTTTCAAAAGACTCCTTTTTATGTAAAACCCCGAGATACTAACACCCGTAGTATCAAGGTATGTCTATTTTTCAAAATAAGTTACTACACCTTTAGAAATTCATTTCAAGGCTTTGAAACCAATTAACTTCAATTTTTACAATCTAGGCAACTCATGCCCATTAATCAAAATAGACAACTTTCTTAACCTTCCATAAAGCCGTTATAACCAACTTCCCATAAAGCCGTTATAACCTTTTATGTTTTTAGACATATTCATTCCTTTTATAACCAAGAGACTTATACTTTTAAAACCAAGTATCACATACTTACAAAACAACTTTCTTAACTTTCAAAATACTTCAAGTCTCTTAATCTTTAGAAATCAAGTTTCTTCTACTTTTAAACCTCAAGTAACTCACACCTTTAAAACAAGTTACTTCTCTTAAATCATGTCATTTCTCCTATTTTTAAAACAATTAAGTAAATCACTCATTTGACTCCCCTAAAGTCATTATAACAACCTTTAGGTTTTGGAACTAAGGCACTAGCGAAAAGATTTGGAAACCACTTCCTTTTCAAGACTCTATGTACTTTAAGTAAAATACTTTCACTTTTGAAAATCCAAACTTCATCAAGGTAATGGAATATAACAAACTTCTAATTTAAACATCCAAAGTACAATCAAGGAAGTATATAGAACAACTTCTATATTAGGTAATCCAAGTACAATCAAGGAGTGGATCATTTAAGGAGTAGGACTTACTTACTTTACCATAAGGAATCATGCTAGAAGAAGAAGAGATGGTTCACATACCTTTTCGACTTAATCCACAAGCTAAGTTGAATACGCCGCACGTAGAAGTGTCAACCTATAATGGCCACAACACGACTATCAACTTATAGTTTCTAACGTAGAATAATACTAAGTAAACGGTCTCTTATTCTACGGAAAATCGGGCAGCACCTCCTTTGTTTCTACATACTTTTCCACCTTTTTCAAGGCCCGATAATCAATAACCAACATGCCACATTTAAGGCTCAATACATCAACCAACAAAGGGGATTACACGTCTTACAATACGTGTAAAATTCTGCCCCACAATTAATACCAACTAAGTCCATAATCAAAGCCATTCTCGGCTAACTTATTCAACAACACAAAGTTCTTTCCAATTCTTTTTCAATCCAAGTCCTTAGGTCTAACATGTTATATAGTCATAAACAACTTTAACAACTACAATTCCTTCTTTATATAACATGTGACGACCTAAACTAATAATCAAATCGAATTGTAATCTTAAGGGCTAAACATGCTAGTTTTCGGATTAGGGTTTCAATAGCCAATACACTTATCAAACTTCATACTATATACTTCATGCTTGCTACTATCCGTAGCTACAACAATAAGTAATCTTAATTACTAAAACGACAAGAATTGTTACCTTTATAAGACCTTATAAATTCCAAGATTCAAAGTCGCTCCTTAGAAATTCTTAGCTCCTTTCATTTACGCTCCAATCCGCTATTTGAAGCCTTTAGAAGCTCACAACCAACTTCTCTTCCATTTCCAATCCAAAACTAGGAAAACGACTTAGGTTTTCGCCATGATCGACGTGAAAACGCTGCGTTTTCCGAAATCTTTCTATTGAGATATCCTTACAATACTCTTAGGGACCTTGGGTTAAAGTCTTGTGAATAAAGAACCAAAACTACAAAAAATTGGTGTTGAAATAATGACAAAGACGAGAGCTCAATGAAGAACAAGAACGAGGTCTTGAAATTTTCTAAGTGTTGAGACAAGTCTTGCACTAGTGTGTATATATAATACAATGGAGGGTCAAGATAATCACATATGTGTGGCTAGGATGAAGATCATTAATTAATTAGCCAAGTGGACAAGTTGACAAGTCAACAATCTCAAGCTTTGAAGACTTGTTCATCTACCATGGTCAATGACCATTTTACCCTTGCAATTTTTCGTCCAAGACCATGTGGGGGGTGCCATGTGTCGCCCTCCCATTCGTCCATAAAATTTCATAACCCTCGTGGGCCCCACAAAACGTAAAATTTCTCGGGTGGGCCCCACGTAACCAAATCCGTAAAAATAAATTTCCATAATGATAATACATTCCATACTCTTCAAATAATGCATTTTGAGAATCCAATTCTCATCAACGAACATTTTTCCTTTCCGACGTTCGGAAGATTTTCCGTCGGAAAAACAATTCTTTCTTTCGTACCAATTTTCAAGTCTTGATTCCTTACGTACATTATCTTATACATGTCCTGGACTTACGGGGTGTAACATTCTTCCCCCCTTAGAAACATTCGTCCCCGAATGTTCTTAGTCGGTTGTCAAGCTATAAAAACTCCGGCGTAGCCTCTTCACTATGCCTATCAATCAATATTCCACAAGACCAACGATGCCACACATGGCCACCATATAACATACGTAAATATATCAATGGACCTTCCGTCCGCGGCCCCTTCTCACAAAACTCGAAGGTTACTGTCTTCAAAAACGGGATCCTTAGAGGTTACTTACTTTTTCCCCACAAAAAGGGATGGCCCTGTCGTATTCTAAGTCATGGGACTAACACTACCTGAATCCTTCAGTCGGACTACCACTCAGCTAACTGATGTGTTCCCCCGTGTTACTTCCCTTCTCTGTCTCACTTAGTCACCAAACTAGTTGGGACATGAATCTATAATCTGCTTAGCTTAGTTTACCAACCGTTGTAAACTCTAATACTAGTGGCATATCAAACACGAGAACCTATGGACGGTGTTACTGAACCTAAGGCGTGTGTATCATCATAATTAACCTCCACTCATGGCCAAAAAAGGGATTCTTTTTATCCACCTACATTACTCATAACCCTAATCACTATAGTTCTTTTAACCCTTGTTCCTTCCTTTTCTTACTTATCGAACTTTCTCGTACTTCTAAACTTATTTGAGCATACGTACAAAATTTCGAGTATTGATTCTGTTCTCCGATCCTTGGAGTTACTATCCAAACTTGGCCATTTTGTTACTTACATTTCCGTTAAGGCTTTTCTCGGTCCTTACGACCTGGTTCCGGTGGAACGTGTCCACAAACTCGTACAATGATTAACTAGACTTGGGTCTTTCATCCTCGTGACCCTATCACATAGCGGGACCATATCCAACTGACATCACCCCATTCCATACTATCGGCTGACCCGAAATGAGTCCATAACCCGACTCATCGTCATACTTAACTTCTCAGTCTGAAATAAATTACTCTCTTATCTCAAGGTACTTCTTACCCTATCCCCCTATTCACTAGAGGTTCGTCACATAGGCCAAAGTATTTACACTGTACATCCTTCCCTATCGGTCTTACACTTAATATGGGGTAACTACAACTTGTGAACCCTACACAGCTATAGTCTCACTTCACTTTATCATTTTTGTCAACATTCTTAACTTTTCACTTTACTAATAAAAGTATCCTTACCTCTGGGGGTACTATCACTTTACAACTGCTAGCAACAAAGGAAAACATATACGCTAGGGCAAAATCTGAATCTATCAATGCACGTATGATTCAAAAGAATCGAAATATACCTGTAACCCCATGCGATGTTGCCTCCTGATCCTGCCTAGTAGTCACGTCATCTACGCGGTTCGAAGGACCGCCAAAACTATAAACTCCACCTCGACTCTACCACTACCGGGCCGACATCTAAACACCCGCCTGGGACATACAATCGCGAGGAAAGGGAATCAACCATCGCTCATAGCCGAGCCACCACCTGCTCTTCCTAAAAGGACATACCCTCAGTATATGGCCCGGACGTCCACAATAAAAACAAACACATGTGCCATAACGACATTTCCCCATATGACGCTTACTATATCGGAAACACTGAAGAATAAGTGGCCTCGACTGAGAAAATCATCTGCTCCTCTGAGAACTTCGAACCCTGGAGCTCGGACCGGCTCCTAAACACCTTGTGGGGTCCAATCTCCCACCTGTGATCTGCGGGGGTATGTACTCGCCGACTGTGGCACAATATCTGGTATACCCTGGGCATAAGCCCTATCAACTCTTTGAGTCCGCCGTAGCTTCACATCGCTTTTGTCCTTCTCAAGCATCGCTTCTTCTGAGGCATAGTTGTAACATAATAATACGTCAGAGAGGAATTATCTTAATAACACAGCTCTATGGCACGATCTCAGAGTGAGAAGAATAGAAATCAACTCCTAAATGTCCTGTAGCCTCCAGTTTATGGGTGTGGCGCGCAACACACCGATAATCAAGACTCTACTAGACACGATCTGTAGACATTTCGAGGACTGACTGCTCTGATACCACTTTGTCACGCCCAACCTCAAGCTCGGATCGTGCCCTACCTGGGCACCCTTCTACCTTAACAACACAAGTAAACTGCGGAATTTAAATAACACCTCATTTTAAAAAAAAAAAAAAACCAACGTACATGCAAGGGCAAAGCCGACAAGGCTGTCATATAATATACATCATCAAAAGACACTACACTGTACACGAGTCCAATCCCACATATGAATACAGACCTCTAAGAGTTTTACTGAACTATGACAGGACAAGGCCCCGCCGTACCCATAACTGTACAAAAGCCTGTACTGAAGGATCTATACCAAAAATGATAAACTCCTGAACAGATGGTGCTATCCAAAAACTCTGAGCAGGGTCCTACACCTGCAGATCACCAAAATGTGTACCTAAACTCGCAGATGAACGCACTTCGGGCGAGGTCAAGAAGAATGTACCAAGTATGTGAAACAGTAAATATTGTAAAGAAATCATAACAGTCTATACAAAACAGGAGACATATATGATAGTCAAACTACATTACACAATCCATAAGCATTCATATCAAGTCAGGGACGCATGCCCTCAAAGTCATTACTCAAATATAACCATGGGTCTCACGCCCATAATATCAATCATGCCCGTGGAATCATTCCTCACTGCCGGCAGTCCATGATATAATACAACATCAGTAAGCACACTGAACCTTGCAATCATGAGAGTAATGCAATCCTTTTTATCTTTTAAGTTATGTTTTTAACAATGAGATCAACTGTTCCACTTTAAGTCATAAACACACTGCACCCTTTCATTAATGAAATCACTACCGTTTCAAAACATGAAGCGTCGTGGATAGCCTGTGGTCAACCACCCTCTGTGTTATAATGCAATCTATCATAGGACTATTTCACCCGCTTAGGTCATGTGGACCCGCAATGAGTCATCGGTACACGATACTCGCATCACGGATAGCTAATCCATGGCTTATATATATTCCGGGAATTTAACCCGCCCGAGTCAAATACCCACTGATTTGGGCTTCAAAAATTATTCTAGTCCTAGGCTTAATTGTGTAGGATATTTAGGCTAATAAAATGGAGCAAAAACTTGCTAAGATGGGGAGGGGAATTCGACCAAGGGGAAAGGAAGAAGGAGAAGGAAAATAGTTGGATGTTTTAGGGAAAGAATAATGTTAATTAGGGCTTTGTATTTAATTTTTCAGATTTTAAAATACTACATTTAGGTCTCCCTTCTTATTACTATTTAACCCTCCAATTGTTTACTTAACTCAATTAATCCCACAAGTAATAAATCTTGATCCCGATTCTTTCAATCTTGATTCCCGTTTCTTTTAATTCCCGGAAATTCCATAAGGTCTCGTATTCCTCATGTCATAATTCTCATAATATGTACCAATCCTCAATGGAAAATATAAATAACTTATCATATTAAATACGCATTGACGTGTTCGTAGCTTTTGTAATTATATCTCATACCCATTATCTGAATCTTAATCTTAATGATGTTCTTAATCCTTTGTCTTAAACTTACGAGGTGTAACACTTCGTACGCTGAGATTGTCTCTAAAATCTTCAAAAACACTAAGGGAAGACTCTTTGTAAAGATGTCTACAATTTGATATCTGAAAATAGGAATGTCAGTGGGGCGGGTAAATGCGGGTAGCGCCCCGCACCCGCTTCAGTTGGGGCGGGTATGGGGGATGGTTTGGTGGGTCGTGGGCGGGTATGGGTATTAAAAGTGCTAGCCGCCATGGATAGTGGGGCGGGGTGGATTTCATATAAGACCCGCATCGTACCCGCCCCGCCCCCTACCCGCACTGCCCGTACCCGCACCGTCAATACCCATACCGCCTATTAATTTAATTAGGCTATTTACTAATTTATTTGGCTATTTCTTGATTTAAAATGTGATTTCACTGACTTGGGTATAAAAATTCTCAACATGTCAAGTTACTTTAATTTCAAATAGAGACTAAATAACACAATATAAGCATTCACACTATATCCAAATCAGATATGACCCTCTAGAATCAAAGCACACATTATGCAAGCCTGAACTCTCCTCAACAGTCCATTTTTATCTTAAATAAACTCTAAAAGGAATGAATGACATACAAAGTATCTTAGAACATACCATATTTATTTCCAAGTTATTAGGTGATCTAATATAGCTATAATATCATTCTCTCTCTAGGTCTTAGCTATCCTAAATTAACTAAGAACAACTAGAACCAAACATCAAATAATTATCATTTAAGATCTAAGCATGGGATTAGGTGATATAATATAAGAACTTTCAAAACAGACATGGCCCTTAAAAGCCCATACTTACACCAAACAAACTTTATCTTTAAGCTAGTATTGTATGACAAACAAATATAGTGGAGATATGGATTAACTAAACAGATCCTCTAAAAGGTTAAGCATGTTTCTTATACCATTGCAGCAGTATTTTAACTAGTTTCATTCTTTTAACAAGTTCCAGATCAACATCACACTAATTTAATAACTAAGAATGGTTAAGGCAGACTACAACTATCATATAAATCACTTTAAGATCATTTAAATAGGTCACACAGGACTAAACAAACTTTGGACTGAATATTAACTTAACTAGATGTTGCTCCAAAAATACCAAATTTGCCCAATGAGAGTCGGCAAGGCAATTCTGATATCCGAGTAGTTGAATATTTGAGACCTTAAACAAAGGGAAAAACACTAACAGCTAGTGCTTGCTATTCTTGACATCATCCATTCTAAAAGTACATCAGGAAAGCAACCTTCTACTATTAAGAGAACAAAAAATCTCAAATCAATAACCTTTATGTATAAACAAAAGTTAGACAAACAGCCAATCATCTATAGTTGACCGTTGAAGAAAAGGTCACTTGTCCTTGCAAATGCAGTCAATTGATCAGGAGCGATCGTTAGCACTCGACAGAATCACAGAACTAACTCCACTTTTAGGAGAAGAGAGCCGATCCTTCGACCATTCCTCCAACTTTCTATACCCATCTATTTTACCTCTTGTTGTATGATCATTGTGGAACTTGGAGTAATCAATGGGTCACTCGAGGAAAAATGTACATTGATAAAGTTAATGTTGTAATTTGTGGGAGTTTTTTAGGTGGGTACCCGTCAGGTAAGTGGGTACTCGCCAATGGCAAGTGGGGCGGGGCAGGTGGAGGATTTTCTATCCATGATGGGTGGTGGGGCGGGGGCAGGTGGATGATTTTCTATCCATGATGGGTGGTGGGGCGGGGATGGGGGTGGGTTTTAGGTGGCGGGTACGGGTATGGGGTACCCTTCCCCCGCCCCGCCCTGGCCCATTGACATCCCTATCTGGAAGAGACATGACAGACGCGTACTTGTCCTTTAGCTACATTCTCTCGAACAAAGTGAATATCTATCTCTATGTGTTTAGTCCGTTGGTGCTGAACAGGATTACCAGAAAGGTAGATGACACTCATATTATCACAATATACCAAGGTAGTCTTTTCAATAGGACAATGAAGCTCTAAAAGTAGATTTCGTAACCAACATGACTCGAAAACCACATTGGCTACCCCTCGATACTCGGCTTCTGCACTTGAACGTGAAAACGTAGATTGACGTTTGGCAAACCATGAGACCAAGTTATTACCCAAAAATATACAATAGCCAGACGTAGACCGTCTGGTGTTAGGACAATCACCCCAATCAGCATCTGTATATGAGACAAGTGTAGACGTCGACGAATGGTACAAATGCAAACCATAATCAAGTGTTCCCTGAATGTACCTAAGGATGCGTTTGAGCGCATTCATATGTTCAAATTTGGGATCATGCATAAACAAACACACCTGCTGGACTGTATATGTAATGTCTGGTCGCATGAACGTAAGATACTGAATGACGTCTGCAAGACTACGATAGTGGGTCGGATCCTCATATGGAGAGTCAGTTGCAGCACCCAACTTGGGTTTAGTATCAACTGGAGTAGAAGTAGACTTACATGATGACATCCCAACGCTCTCAATGATCTCTGCTGCATACTTCCTCTGTGTTAAGAATAATCCACCTGCATGACGAGTGACAACAATTCCCAAAAAATAGCTCAAGGGCCCAAGTCTTTCATGACAAACTCAGAACTGTGCATTATCATAATAGACTTTCTCAAAGCATCAGAAGAGATAGTCAAGATAATATCATCCACATATAACAATATATAAGCCATGAAAGAACCCCGGCGATATATAAATAATGAATTATCAGACCTGCTGTGAGAAAAACCCATAGTCGAAACATAATCAGCAAACCTCTTATACCAAGCCCATGGAGACTGCTTAAGTTTATACAAAGACTTCTTCAATAGACAGACATGATTAGGATATATAGTATCCCTAAACCCCAAAGGCTGATGCATATACACCATCTCCTGAAGATAACCATGCAGGAAAACATTCTTCATATCTAGCTGATGAATGGGCCATGATTTTGAAAGAGCCAAGCTGAGCACAGTGTGAATGGTAGTCGGCTTGACCACCAGGCTAAATGTCTCACCACAATTCACACCAACATGCTGAATCTTACCATCACCTACAAGTCAAGTTGTATGTCTTGCAAATGAACCATTAGAATTTTCCTTATGAATAAAAATCCACATAGACCGAATAATATTAGCACCAAATGGACGGGGTACCAACTCTCACGTCTTATTATCAATAAAAGCATTATATTCCTCGGTCATGACAATTTTCCAATTAGGGTCATTTAAGGCGCATACGTGGATTACGAGTAAGGGATCAAGAACATTAGAATTCAAATTAAAATGTCTTTTTGGTTTAAAAATACTCTGTTGACTGCGAGTGACTGGACCATGACTCTGGGCTGGATTGGGAGAATTTTGGGAATTTTGAGAAATTTTGAGAATTACCGCCGGCGCGCCATGACACCGTGGATGTAGAGCTCTCGAAGTTTTACGTCGATGTGCCTCCACAAGGGTGGCATACGACGACGTTTTGTGTGAAAAATCTAAAAAATGATGTTGAACATATGGGGAGATATCATCATTCAAAAAATCATATGAACTAGGCACGGGTATTTCTACTTTAGAAAACGAAAATTGAGATTCATCAAAAGGACATGATGACTAATGATTATTCGTTTAGAGGACTTATCAAAGCATTTATAACCTGTTATACCCCGTACTTCCAGAGTATGTATGCGAGGACGTACGTACGATTATTCAAGCTCTAATTAGGTTAAGAATGAACTTGTGAACTTTCAACGGAAAAGATTCCGAACCTTGTGAAGGAAATTCTACGTTTTTAATATTTTAACCGATTACGGATTTTTCCGAGAGACGAAATATTTTGGACCAATAGGAGGGCGACATGTGTCACCCTTAGTTGGCATGGGTTGGACGAAAAGGTGGCCTAGTGGACAAGCCAAATGGTCAAGTCTTGCAAAGATATTTTTTTAGGTTAGTGGGGGTAGGTATAGTGGACGGTTTTCTTGAGCAAGTGGGAGGCCACATGGCTCATTGTTGTGGGGGACATATGTCCCAATGTTGTGGTGGACATATGTCTCAAGGTTGTGGTGGACACTTGGTGGAAGACTCCACTCACACAAGCTAGCTAATCTACACCCTCCATTTGTTTTAATCTTGGCCCTTGGTGGTTCTATAAATACCCCCCCCCTCTTGTGCAAGACTTCTTCATCCACTAAACATTTTCCAAGTCTCAAAATCCTTCCCTCTAGTAGTGTTCTTGTCCAAGTCCTCTCCTCCCCCCTTGCCTAGTGTTTCATCCGAAACACCCCCCCGTCCCCCCCCCCCCCCCTTCCTTGTAGTTTCGTCCCAACCCCCCCCCCCCCTTGGTAGAAATATATTCTCCAAGTATTGTTACTATCCCAAAATACCTTAGCAAATACCTTGTAGTATTCCAAAGTCATTTTTACACTAAAAGCCCGGAAATACTACTTTATATCCATTAGTCACAAAACGAAACCCTAAGGAAAATCTTCATAGTGGGTTGAAGTATTAAGTAGAAGTTGTTTGGGAACTTCTAAGGGTTTCTTGGAGCTATCGGAGCGTGCAGAATAGGAGCTAAACCTTGCTCAGGATCGACATTTATCTTGGATAATTTTGGGCTTATCGAGGTAAATATCTTGTCCTTCTATTGTAATTGGAGATTACATACTGTAATAGTATAAAAATGAGTATAAGATAACTAGAAGGATGGTATAAAAGAAGAGAATTGAACTGTACTTACATAGGACTGTATTTACAGTAGACTTGAGTAGTTTGACGGGTAGGGAAGTGCTGCCCAATTTTCCGTAGAATTAAGAACCTTCTGCTTAGAATATTCTACAGAGTAGTCTAGACGTTGATAGACGTATTTGACTATTATAGGTTGATACTCTGCGCGCGACATATTCGACTTGGCAGGTGGATTTCACCGAGGAGGTATGTGATTCTTCCTATCCTATTGAGCATGATATTTTAAAATATATATATAGTACGGTAGACGTACGTGTGTTAACTGAACATGGTTTTACTTGACGTCTTTTGACTTGAGTCTAAATAATAAGAATCTTGAAGTATTTCAAAAGAATTATGAATCATTTTTGAAAGAAGAGTAATACTTGGTTTTTAAACAAAAAGCTTAAGAGTTATACTAGCTTTATGGGAAGTTAGGTATAACGACTTAAGAAAGATAAAAGGAACAGTCTACTTATGTGTTTATGAAAGACTTGTATTGATTTCTGGAAAGTATAGTAAGATGGTTTGATGAGTAGACCTATTATGATGCTACGTGTGTTAGTGTCTTGTAACGTTTGTATAAAGAGGTTATTCTTATTGTGCTTATGTTGTTTAACGATAAGCCGTTATGTTAGTATTGTACCACTCACCTCTTGACATGTTATACCGGGGTTGTTGCCCTGATGCGAGGGATGCCTCATGCGGGTCCAGGGGACCTATGCGGAGCTACGAGAGTTCCAGGTTAGTGTGCGGGGAATACCTCATGCGGTCTATGTGGCCATGCGGACTACGAGAGTCCAGGACGATGTCGAGGAGTAGCTACCATCGATGCGGGGAATACCTCATGCGGGTCTAGGTGGCCTACGCGATCGCGGAGTCCGTGATTAGGCATGCATAATGATACTATGGGCGATTGGCCTTGCTTCGATCATTCGCGGCCTAGAAAAGACTTGTTACAGTTTACCTATTATTGCTCTTGTTTGTGATGTGGCACTATGTGCAGTTAACTCGGTTGTTTTCATACATACTTGTGAATTGGTTTTATAAAATGTTAAGATTTTATATATGTATATATGTACTTTACAGCTTCACATACTTGGTACTTGTTGTACTGACCTCCTTCGTGGGTCGCTCACGCCGCAGTAAAGGGAAAGTAGCGGATCCTCGCTTTAGGATCTTTACTTTGTCGTGAGCTCCATTTCTCCGAGGCTCGACTTTGGGTATGATCTCCCGTGTTGTAGATATTTTTGTACATTCAGGTATGGCGGCCCCGTCCCGCCATAGTTGTTTACTTCCAGAAGTGCAGTAGTCATGTTGTAAAGTTGGGATGTAACTGCCAGACTTGGTTTATATATATATGCCGAAAGGCAACTTTTTCTCAGATAAACTGTGTTACATATTACATTTGTTTCATGTCTTGTTTTTATATTCCGCTGATTACTCTGATGTATGACTACTTGGGTGTCCGGGTAAGGCACCAGTCACAGGCCCCGGAACGGGTCGTGACATAACCACAGTGATTTGACGGAAAACCCAAAAACACAAAAAGAGTAGAACGTGTCTGAAGTTTGTTGATTGTAGTGGGTGGAAACAATGGATAACAGAAGCATCTGAAGACCCTAAGATGAGAATACAAAGGAGTCTTATTGTATAACACTTGGAGAGGGGATGAATATGTCAAACCTTTGGAGTGAAGAATATTAAGTAGATCGGTAGTCATTTGTTGTGCATGATGTCAAAATAATGGAGGGACGGAAGAATGAACCAATAAAGTGAAAATAATGTTATTAATGGTACGAATTTTGTGTTTTCCTTTCCCGTTTTGTGAGGACGTATGAGGACAAGAAAAACGAAAATTTATCTCATTTTATACACAAAACTCCCTAAATTTTTCATTGTCATATTCTTTACCATTATCACATTGAATGTTCTTTATTTCTCGTTCGAATTGGGTTCTGATGAAAGCTCTAAATTTTGTGAATATGGAAAAAAAACTTGGGATTTTTTCGCAATTGGAAACGTCCATAAAAATTTAGAATAATCATCCAAGAATAAGACATAATATCGATGACCCATAGAACTGAGAACGGGATATGTCCATATATCGCTATGAATAATGTCAAATGGCATAGAAGTATGAGAATTTGAAACTACAAATGGTAATTTAATAATTTTTCCCATAGCACAGGATTGACAAAATGGAGTACTATGCGTACCCTTACAAGAAATAAACTTATGTCTATGTAAAGAAGATAAAATAGACGGCCCCGGATGACCTAGAAGAGCATGCCACAAGGAAGGAGCAATAGCTGCAAAACTGGATGTCATGGCTTGACGCGAGATGTTGAGACTTGGTGTAATTGGATAAAGATCCCCCTAATGTCACGCCTCATGAGAGGACTCCCTGTCTTGAAATCTTTCACAGAAAACCCAAACGGATCAAAATCAATAGAAACTAAATTACCAGTGGTGAATTTACGGACATACACCAAATTTTTTATTAGTTTTGGGGCATGAAGGATATTTTTCAAGACTAGTGGTGGATGAGGCGGGGATAAAGTTTTATTACCATAACCCTTTATTGGAATAGAACCGTCATTACCAACAATTATACCACGATTACTGCTCAAATTGGAATAAGACGAGAGAGTACCTTGGTCGGATGTCATGTGGGTAGTGGCACCTGTGTACATGTACCAATTGGGGTCCGGTTGAGTCAAGTCAAGCGTGTGCATTGCTGCCTCAATGTCGGTTTGTGTGGGTCCTATTGCATGATGAGCCTGAGGGGGGCGAAGCCCAAGTATACTGGACTGCTGGGGCTGCCCATAAGCTTGTATAAACCCTGAATTCTGACCGAGAAAGAAGCCGCCGGTGCGCTATGTCTTTGAGAAGGAGGCGCCGCGACAGCATCGTGTGGCGCCAGCGCCGGCCGACGGTTGCCTCTTTTGTCACGCCGGTTTTGCCATTTTTTCGATTTTGACCCATTTTACCACCCCCGTTGTTGCGAGTTTGGTTAGAGTTGGTGGAACCGGAAGGAAAAAATTCGGACTCAGTCACCATGACGACAGGACTAGCCTCAATCGCCACTTTTTTAGCCAATTCGACTTCTTCCAAAGTAAGCATAGAACAAGCTTGATAAAATCCTGACAGGGGGTTACTCTGACGAATAACCGAAGCAACACCGATATAGGCCTCTGACAGACCTGCAACCATCTGAAGAACTAGATGACTATCAGAAACAGGAGAACCCACATTGCAGAGTTGGTCTGCCAAATCCTTGAGACATTTGCAATAAGAAGAAACGTTCGGAATATTTGCCATAGCAACCTGTGAAAGTTCATGCTCAAGGTTAACAATTCGAGAATGACTATTATCTTGAAATATTTTCCGCAATCAATTCCACGCCACCATAGCTGTGGAGTTAGGTTCCATAATCGTCTGTAAAAGATCCAAGGAGATAGTGGCCTAAATCCACTGAAGAACCTTGACATCAAGCATGACCCATAACTCTGGATCTGCTTCTTTAGTGGGCACAACCGTCGTAGAAGTAGACGCCTTATCACCCTCTGTTGGAGGAGCTGGAGGGATGATGTGGTGAAGGACTTTATGTGTCAAAGCATGAATCTTAAATAATTTCGTCCATATTCCATATTGGACGTTTTCTAGGTCAAGAACGATAGGAATGACGCTTTTGATATTAGAAACAGTAAGGGTATGATGAAAATTGTTCTTATGAGCCATAGAGAATAGAACAACAAGATTCGGAGAAGGGGATTTGTGAGGAAGGAAGAAGAGAATCTCGGGTTTTGGTTGGAAAATCGAGGAGGGTCGCGATTTTTGTCATAAAAGAATGAGAAGCGAAAGCAAGGAAAATAACCTAGACTCTTGATATCATGAAAGAAATAATCTCTTGATTATTCTTATTGATGAATGACATATATATACAAGTTACATAGGAAAATCCTTTTCCTATTCTACATCGAAATCCCTATTCTATAAGAAGACTAACTATACAATTATGGTAATATTACAATCCTAATTAAGGTATAACACTAATATACAAAGTAATATACAATTAGGGATGACAATAGGGCGGGTTAGGACGGGACAAGCTTTGACCTATTCAGATTTTGACCCGCCTTGCTCTGCCCCGTTTAGCTTTGTCTAAAAAAAATACCCTGCCCCGCTAAGCCCTGTCCTGTCCCGCCCCATTTGTATTTTAATAATGATATGCGTCATTTTTCTTCTACTTATATCTCGTTTTATAGACATATATAAAATATCAAGGTAACAAAACAAGTGCATTAATTATAAAATCATTCATATTGACTTTGCCTTTTCTTCCTTTTTTTTATATGTATATCATTGTAAGAATAAAATATTAATTATTAGTACTACTTAACATTACAAATTCCTTATTCAGAAAATCTTAAGTCTCAAGAAGTATTTTTTCTGTTTTTGATCGATCCAGGAAAAATCCTTGGTGTCTCACAATTATTACAACTACAAAGTATATTTTTCTCTTAATTTCTTTACTTTGTGTATAGGGTTGCAATTTTTTAAAATTGATTTTCTATGTTTTTGGATGAGGTTGGGGCCTAACAAAAATATGGATTGTTACGTTAGTTCCTCTTGTTATCCTTTTCTTTTGTATTTATTTCTCCCTCTTTTAATATTATAAAAAAGACATTTCCTTTGTAGGAACCAATGCTTTCAGCCAAAATGTAGAGATTAATTCTATACCTTTTGTTTTACTTATGAACGGTAAATATTGTCACTGACTTGTTGAAACAAAAAATGATTAATTTATTTCATCAAAACTCATCACCTGCCCTGCTTCATTTCACTTTTTTAATAATATAATTTTGTCATGTTCCGTCCTGTCCTACCCCATTTAAGTCTTCCCTGTCCCGCCCTGCCCTATCCAATGTCATCCCTATATACAATTATGAAATTGTATGGGACCCGTGATATGTTGGTACACGCCTGGACCCTACTGTTTAACAGGCCTTCAGCTGATTAAAATTCCATATCCTAGCATCACGACAATAATTAGTTTAAGAGACTTAATCTGGCATGCATTAGGAACAAATAAAGGGCAATTAAACTAATGTCATTGTTTAATAGTTTGATGTACTAAATAATAAGTTTGTTAGGAGTTGATAAGATCGAATTTGGACTATTATACTCACCCTTTTTATATTGGCATCATTATTTGTCAAGAATTAACAAGTACGTTAATCTGGTGTCTGGTTGTTAATTTCCAGCTTTCTTCCATTTTTTAAAACAATTTGGTGCAGATTTAAGACATGTGGTGAAAAGGGCACAAGGAGGACAAGAAAATATATTTAGAATTGTTTATTATAATTATTGTTGTGCTTTTGATCTACAAGAAGAAAAGAAAAGGCTCCACTGGTCCAAAATGTAAAGTAAGTTTAAAGGGAAATGGATAACTCTTATTCTCTAAGGAAACCCTTTTTGCATCTATAACCAAATTGTTAAGATAAGAGATGCTTGTATTGTCTGTAATATTACTTGAAAATAAGTGTTTTACCTATAAATGCCTTTAGCATTCTTGTTTAGTTTTAATATCACCTCATGAACAATTAAAACAATAAATATTATATTAAAACAAAACACAATATGATGGATTCTAGTTTTGTTTTTCTTTCATACAGTTGACAAAGATTAGAAAGCAAAAAAAAAAAGATGCATTTCGGAAAAGGAGACCGATTTTAGCGGGGCGGGATCGGGATTTTTGAATTTTTTTGGCATTTAATTTAAAAAATAATATATATAAACACCTCAATAATTTAATAAGATAGTGTAACATGTCCGGGCAATTTTTGTGACTCTTTTATTATTTAATAGAAATATGTTTTTTTGTAATACAATTTCAAAATTGCAATTTTGTGGTGTTGTTCAAAAGTTGCAAATCACATAGTAAAATTATAATTAAAAAATTACATAGTTAAAAACATATTTTCTTATTTTTTCACAGTGTCTTGTGGTTCTTCGATTGGTATTGGAATTTATTGGTCAAATTGGTCGACGTCGCTTTCAGTTCCGTCGGACAAGATTTCGTTGTAGTTTAAATCATCTTCTTCGTGCATCTTCGATTGACCGCACCTTCTACGCTCCGCTCGTATCCAATCTCTAAATAAAACTACAATCTCCAAGTTGTCTTC
Organism: Przewalskia tangutica; assembly: GCA_029844215.1. NCBI lineage: Eukaryota > Viridiplantae > Streptophyta > Magnoliopsida > Solanales > Solanaceae > Przewalskia > Przewalskia tangutica. The sequence continues at coordinate 118,194,446 of CM056718.1, forward strand.
CGCTAATGAATGTCTGTGCTCTCTTATTTGAAATTTTCCGGTAGAAAATGTGTTTTAAGACGCTGTTGATGACGCTTGAATGTTCAACACATCTCGGGCCATCTTTGCTAGTGTTGGAAATGTCTTCTCATTTTTCCTCCAGTATTTAAGCAAGTCTTCATGTCCTTCTTCATTGAAAACTGCTTGGTACGGTACAATACCCTGCAAAACAAAAACATCAAACTCGTTAACTTAATTAGTAGTGGTACCACTAAACATTCTATTTTTAAGGTTTTCAATACTAGCCGCAGAAACAAGATGTCTTTTATAAAGTTGTACTGAAGAAGAAGAAGAAGAAGAAGAAGAAGGTATAAAATTGGTAATGTGTATATTTTTTTTTGCATTCATCGTGTATGTTAGACAAAACTTATTCTTTAGTTGGTTCCTTAGGTGGTTGTTCATTTTGATTTTTTTGGAGTTGGAGGTGGAAGTACTGCTATACAATCATAAATAGTTTCAATAAGTGTCTTACAATCGTCTATTTTAATAGTCAGATTTAATACATCACCAATAATATAAGTAGTCGGAATAGGAAAAAATATTAGAGCTATATAAATTACATAGTTGAAATAGTAGGATAATACATACCAGAAAATACTTTAGTTGTTTAAAAAAATTTCTCTAAAAATACAATAAATTATGAAATTTTATACCAATCGTTATCTACAAGCATATAAGTTGGATTTCGATTATGGGTGTTAGAAAATAAAGTTATAGGTCTTCTATAATCATAAGCAACAAGTAGTTGTTCATATAGAGAATTCCACCTAGTCGCTACTTCTTCGAGAATTTTTCTATAAGGTAGTCCACAATCGTGACAAGTTTTTTTATATTCTTTTTTTCTTTGTATTCTGTTATTTCTAAAAATAAACTTTATAGCAAACTGTACTTTATTAAAAATGTCTTCAAAAAGTGATATACCATATTGTAAACGTGTGTATAACCCTAATAATATTCCCTACCCATAATTAGAATATTTCCATATATTGTGTAAATATAATTATGGTAAGAATAAGATTCCTCTTGTGATAAGGTTTAGGATTCCTATTGTAAAAGGGTTGAATATTGTACACTATATATACTTTGATATTAATGAGAAGACTCCCTAAGAGAGAATAATATCATCTTACATGGTATCAAGAGCCTAACACAAAACCCTAGAATTTTTTGTGTGAGTCGCCGCCACCCAACCCCCTCTTCACGAGCAGTTATGCCGCGGTACATTCCCCTTCTCCTCCCAAAATTCTTGGTTTTTCTTCTTCTTTCCTTCTTCTCTAAATGGGTACTCAGGATTCTTCCAATACCTCTGACGCTTCTACCTCGACAAATTCCATCACCACGTTGTCATCTTTTTTTCATCCCGCCCTAACTGTTATCAACATCAAGAATTATATTCCCATCCTTCTTGATCAAGAAAACAGTCAGTATTGTCCTTGGGTTGAATTGTTTCATAATCATGCATGTCTCTATAACGTGCTTGATCATATCGATAACACTATTATGTGCCCTTCGGAGGTTGATGAGTCTACTTGGCGTCGCCTAGACGCCGGTGTCAAACAGTGGATTTATGGTAGTATTCCTCAGGATCTTCTTCTTACTATCATGTAATCTGGTGCCACAACCCTTGATTTATGGAACCTCTTGGAGGAAATCTTTCAAGATAACAAGCACACTCGTGTGGTGTATTTGGAGGAACAATTTAACAATACACGCCTTGAAAACTTCTCCAACATGACTGAGTACTGCAGACAGTTGAAACTCCTGGCGGATCAACTCTCCAACACCAACACGCCTGTCTCGGATACTAAAAATGGTGTTACAATTAATTGCAGGCCTTCCCAAAGGCGACTATGATACGTTAGCCACCATAATTCAACAGGCAGATCCGCTTCCCAGTTTTAACAAAGCTCGCTCGCAGTTGTTGCTTGAAGAGACTTGACGTGCTAAGCAGGATGAGCACAATCAGAAGGCGTTAGCTGTCGAAACGCGCCCTCAAGATCCAACGCCGCCAGAAAACTCTCAACTGCAGCAGGGACGCGGTGGCAAGGGCCGCGACAGAGGATGCCGTAGTCGTGGCAAGGGTCGCGAATAGAAGAATCAGTAGCAGCAACAACAAGGTCCGCATAATCAGTTCAGCGCCGCGGCGCCCCAACAGTATCCATACAGCGCCTTGGCGCCGCCGCCATTTCAGTACCAGCAACCCTTCAACCAGTTCTCCCACCACGGGGTATTGGGTCCTGATCCAGCCCCTCGGCAAGTACAGTACCCGCAGCAAGCCCACTTCATGCACGGCCAGTTCCAGCATCCCTCACCCAACATGACAATCACTGAGTTGAGTCAGGCCTTCAACAGTCTCAATATGCAACAGCCTGACAACAACTAGTATATGGACTCCGGAGCCACTTCTCACCTCACCCGGTCTGCAGGTAATATTTCCAAACTGTTTGGTTTAAGACATCCTCAATTTGTGACAGTTGGTAATGGTCATCGCATTCCAGTAAAGGGTTATGGTACATCTTACACACCACCTCCTAATCCATTCTCCGTTCAAAATACCCTATATTCCCCACATGTAATTAAGAATCTCATCTCTATCTGTAAATTTACTCGTAATAATTCTGCCTCTGTTGATTTTGACCCTTTTAGTTTCACTGTGAAGGATCTTCATACGGGGACACCTCTTATGATATACAATAGCACGGGGGATCTATATCTATTTACTCCCACATCCGCTGCCAGATCTAGCTCTCTCGTCTCTCTAGCAGCCATTTCTTCTACAACATGACATAATAGGCTTGGTAATCCAGGAGCCCTAGTTTTTAATTTTCTTAAAGGCAATAATTTCATTACTTGTAATGAAAAACTTGCCCAAAACTGTGTTTCTTGTTCTTTAGGAAAACAAACTCGTCTTCCATTTAAATCATCTACTAGTGTCACTTTTGCACCTTTTGATATTATACATGCCGATTTATGGACATCACATGTTGCTAGTTCTCTCGGTCATAAATACTATCTTATCTTACTAGATGATTTTTCTCACTTTGTTTGGTTATACCCTCTCAAATTTAAATCGGAAGTGTTTGCCAAATTTCTTGAGTTTCGAACTTTCATTCAAACACATTTGAAAAAAGTATAAAATCTTTTTAGTGCGATAATGGTCGTGAATTCAATAACTCTATGTTTCACCATTTTTGTACTAATAATAGCATGATCTTTCGCTTCTCATGCCCCCACACCTCTCCTCAAAACGGTAAAACTGAAAGAATCATCCGGACCATTAACAATATGATTCGCACTCTATTGATTCATGTCTCTCTACCTCCGTCCTTCTGGGTCTATACTGCTAAATGTCAGAATACGTTCTCAATATTCTCCCAACTAGCACCCTTCACAATATGACCCCTACCGAAATCCTCTATCATAGAGTCACATCTCACAAATTAGCTCATCGGTCGACTCCATGTGTCTACCTAGGCTTCCCACCGAACCATAGGGGTTATCTATGTTATGACTTGTCCACTCGTCAGATCCACATCTCTCGTCACGTCATATTCGACGAGACCACATTCCCATTTTCGAATCTTAAAAAGTTCCAAAAACCGGATTACTCTTTTTTTGACGAGCCTGTCATCTCTCCCATCATTCTCAGTCAACTAGATCATAGCACTTCCACAGAATCACCATCTTTTCCTGGTAGTTCTTCTTCACACACGCCCTGCGGTCGGGCCACGGCTCAAACTTCGTAGAGGATCACCGACAAATGCGTCGCGACCCTTGATCACGGCGTCGCGGCGCCTCCAACGACGTCACCTCCTCATTCTCCTTATCCAACCGATCTCTCAGTCTCGACTCTTCCCACTCAGCCGACACAACCTCCCACTGTTTCCACTCACCAAATGGAAACTCGTGCCAAGCATGAAATCTTCAAACCCAAAGTCCAATTTAACTTGTATGCTCATACCATTTCTCCAATTCCCAAGAACCCTGTATTGGCTAAATAAAATCCTAATTGGAATACGGCTATGTCAGAGGAATTCAATGCTTTAACTAAACAACACACATGAGATCTAGTACTTAGACGTGAAGGGGTGAATGTGATTCGTTGTCTGTGGCTATTTCATCACAAATTCAGAGATAGTGGAGATCTTGAGAGATATAAGACACGATTTGTGGCTAATTGCACAAATCAGCAGGAGGACATTGATTGTGGTGAGACCTTCAGCCCGATTGTCAAACTAGTTACTATTCGCACAGTCTTGAGCATTGCCAGGGGCAAACACTGGCCGATACATCAGCTTGATGTGAAAAATGCATTTTTACATGGGGATCTGAGAGAAACATTCTACATCATCCGCCTGGGTTCACCCATCCAACAGTTCCTCACTACGTGTGTCGTCTCCGTAAGTCACTATATGGCCTAAAGCAGGCCCCCCGTGCGTGGTATGATTGTTTTGTCAGATATATCTTATAGATTGAGTTTGTATGCAGCAAGAGTGATACATCACTCTTCATTTTTAATCGAGGTAGTAGAACTGCTTACTTATTACTTTACGTGGATGATATTGCTCTTACTGCTTCCTCCGACGGGTTGAAAAATGAGATTATTGCCTTGCTTAAGTCCGAATTTGCAATGACTGATTTGGAAAAGCTGAGTTATTTTTTTGGGATATCGGTGACCAGGTCTGCCGACCACATGTTCTTGTGTCAGCGTAAGTATGCAGAAGAGATTGTGTACAGGGATAAGATTGCGAATTGCAAAGTTTCACCTACTCCAGTTGATTTAAAATCTAAGCTCAGTGCTATGGATGGTGCTCCAGTATCCGATCCTACTCTGTATAGGAGCCTTGCAGGTGCAATTCAGTAACTCACATTTACAAGGCCAGACATTGCTTATGTTGTTCAGCAGGTATGCATATTCATGCATGCCCCCAGGGAGTCTCACTTCACTGCTCGTAAGCGTATCATCCAATACATTAAGGGCACACTTGATCATGGTTTGCACTTATACCCCTCTGCACCAAACAGGTTGCTCTCTTATATGAATGCAGATTGGGCAGGGTATCCGTACACGCGATGCTCCACCTCCGGCTTTTGTGTATTTTTAGAGGATAATCTAATTTCTTGGTCTGTCAAGCGACAGGTCTAGTTCCAGTGCCGAGGCTGAGTAAAGAGCAGTTGCAAAAGATGGAGTTAAAAGGTCTTTTAAAAGTCTAATAACATAATTATTAGAAGAAACATTATTTAACGTAACAATCATTATTTTGTCAGTTATACCATAATAATCGCAAACTTGATGAATATTGTCTGCAATAAAATTTATAGTGTGTCTATCATCAATATATCTATATGCTAAAATACGTTTTTACATAGATCATTTATAATCTATCCAATGACATGTTACAGTTAAATAATCATGGTTGTTAGTACTACGACCTATATCAGACGTGATAGATACTTTGCCATGAAAATGATATAATAAAAAACGTAAATATCGTTGATATTCATGTGCAAATTTAAAAACGTCTCTCCTAACAGTTGATCTAGAAAAATCGTTAAAAGCAAGATTATACATTTCTCTAAGGCTGGCGATCGGCCGACCGGTCGCCCCACCCGACTCCGGGCCGACCCCGACACGACACCGTTATAAAAAAAGCGGACCGGAGCTCGAACCGGGCGGACAGTATGGTCCCGCCAGCCCGACCACAGCCCCGATCCCGCCCGACCCCGCCGACCGCCCCCAAATCCCGCCCCGCCGACTCAGACAAAATAGCCGTTGTCCAACGGCCATTTTACATTTGGCATTGACAACGGCCATTTTAGGCCTCCCCTCCTCCAACCCCTACCCCTTTATATTCATTTTTAACCCCTATAAATACCTCATTCCTCTTCTTATTATTTTCACAAATCTTTCTACTCTCTAATCTCTCAATCAATCTCTAATTCTCTATACAACATTGTCTACATATTCAATCTATTTATTAATTTGAGAATTGGGAGTGAAGTCGCAACTAGTTTGAGGATTATCTATCGAGCAAAGTTTCAATTTTCAACCTTCGACACACGTCGACTTACGCTTCGTTTGGTACATTCGTTTCTCTCATTAAATTATTATTTTGTTTTTATTTCATTTAGCACATTTAATTTCATTATCTTTAACTATTTATTAGCATAATTAAAATGAAAGGACTAAGAGGCACGTTGGGTAAGGGTAGGTCGCTTCTTCTAGTAGGGGTGGTAACAAGGGCAAGAGTACTTCTTCTAGTATTCCTGTTCCAGTTATTCCTAGACAAGATGATTTTATAGATCCTGAAATGTTTCCTGAAATACCATATGATCTTGACACAAATGATTATCCCGAAATCAAGAAGATTTTAATTTAGATGACACTCTAGTTGATGATACACCTATTAATGAAGATGATGATGATACACCCACTAGTGAAATGCCTCCTATCCCCCCTACTATGAGACGAGGTCCGGCAAAACGACCATTAAAATCAGCTGTATGGAAATATTTTGACAGGGACGTAGCTAATCAAGTAGCTGTATGTAAAACTTGTAAAAATGTTTATTCTTTTAAAACTGGACAAGGTCATGGTGGGACGGGGGGTTTAGGAAGACACCTATTGCAAAAACACAAAGCCTTGCATGCTCAATACATGATTGAAAAAACTGGTGAGCAAACGTCCTCTCAATCGGGACAAGGTTCACATACTACTGTCCCGGAGAAAGTACAGGGTCAAATTAACCCTATGACGGGGAGTCAGAGGCCCTAAATACGATAAACATAAAGATAGGAAGCACTAGCAAAATTAGTCACGTGGAGGGTTTGCCTTTTTCATTTCCTGAATCTCCTGGTTTTATTCATTATATTAGAGATATGTATAATCCTGCTTATAAAGGTTTTCCTAGATCAACTGTTAAAAGAGATGTATTTAAATTTGCACATGAATATCAACGATTTACGTTATGCATTATATCATTTAAATTGCAAAGTCGCTTTAACTTCGATATAGTCGTAGTACTAACGGCCATGATTATTTAACGGAACTGTCATTGGATAGATTATAAATGGTCTATGCAAAAACGTATTTTAGCATATAGATATATAGATAGTAGGCAATAATGGTGAGTTTATTTCGTAAAATATTTATTCAATGCCGATTATTACTAATAATCGATAAAGTTATGAGTATTACATTAGATAATGCATCTTCTAACAATTCTGCTATTAGTATTTTAAGAAATGTTTTAACTCCGTCTTTTCCAACACATTTTCATATCAAATGTGCGTGTCATATTTATAACTTAGTTGTAAAGGATGGTCTTTCACTTTTTCAAGATATTCTTGAAAAATACAATTTGCTATACACTTTATTTTTAAAAATAATAGAATTCAACAAAGAAAAGAATATAAAAAAACTTGCCACGATTGTGGACTATCTTACAGAAAAATTCCCGAAGAAGTACCAACTAGGTGGAATTCTTTATATGACCAACTAGTTGTTGCTTATGACTATAGAAAACCTATTACTTTATTTTTTAACGCCCATAATCAAAATCCAAATGATATGATTGTGGATACTGATTGGGAGAAAATTAGAGAACTTATTGTATTTTTAGAAAATTTTCAACGAGCAACAAAAGAATTTTCTACTTTATATTATCCTACTATTTCAACTATGTTGTTTTATATAGCTATAATATTTTTACTTCTTAAAGAATATATGGAAAAACCTGCTTATACTGCAGCTATTAAAAAAATGTTTATGAAATTATAAAAATATTTTATTCCTATTCCCCCTATTTATATTATTGGTGCTGTATTAAACCCGACTATTAAAGTAGAGGGTTGTAAAAGTCTTATTGAAAATATATATAATCAGATGGACGCACTACCACCTCCAACTCCCAAAAATTTAAATGTTGAACCACCTATTGAACTAACGCTAGAAGAAGTGTTGAATAGCGTAGAAGATGAATGCAAAAAGTATATCGGCATTACCAAAGAAGAAAGTGCTAGTAACCAACCGACTTTTGTATCATCTTCTTCTTCAACACAACCTAAAAAGACAAGCGGCTTCGTGGCTAGGCCTAATATTAATTCTATTGAAAGCCTCGTAAATAAAATGTGCGTGGTAGCAAGCTAACCAAATTAGTGAGTTCGATGTTTTGTTTTGCAGGTAATTTACCTTACCAAGCGCTTATCAATGAAGGAAAGGAAGACTTCTTTGAAATATCGAGCCGAATGAGAAGACATTTCCGACACTTTCAATGATGGCCGAGATATTTTGAACATTCAATGTTGCCATCGCTTCGAAGCGCTTTTCGCAGCAGATTTCAAATAGAGAGCACGTACACTCATTAGCCTGAGATACTTGGAGATGGCGGTACTATTCAGAGATTGGATACGAGCGAGCGAAGCGAGGTGCGATCAACCGAAATTAACGAAGATGACGACAACTACAACGACATTTTATCTGAAGGCATGAGTAGCGACGTGGAACAATTTGATCAAAATATACCAATTCCAACCGAAGAACCACAAGAAATTATAAAGAAATTAGAAAAAATATTTTCAAATTGGTAATTTATTTCATTGCAATTTTTATATTTTTGTTTGTCTGTCAGTCTTTTGCAATTTTTTTCAACAACAAGATAACTACAATGTAATTTTGAATCTTGTATATTTGATATTTCATATTTCAATGAAATTAATAATATAAAAGGCACAAAAACAAATTTTGGGATGTTTTTTTACACTATTCTTGTCTTTGTTTAATTATTTAGTTTATAACTTTATACTTTATAGTTTATACTTTATAGTTTATACTTTATACTTTATAAATATATTATATATATGACTATATGAGTATAATACTATAATTATAAATTATAATACTATAAGTCTATAATATTATAGTATATGTATATTACATTAATGTTACTTTGTTAGTACTTAGTAATTTATTATTTTTAATTTAGTGAAAAAAAAAAAACCCGCCAACCCGTCCCGCCCCGACCGACCCGGCCCCGACCAGGCCCGACTTCTACCCAACGGATCGGATCGGACGACATGGTATGGTCCCGCCCGACCGACTTCTCCAGTGCCCGCCCCACCGACTCGCCTTTTCTCCGCCCGACCGCCCGACCCCGCCAAACCCGACCCCGGTGGGCCCGTCCCGGCCCACTGGCCAGCCCTGCATTTCTCTAATGTAATGAGTAAAACAAGGAGGGGAAGGAAATGAAAAAGACAAACCCTCCACCGCAACTAATGTTGCTATTGCTTCCCTATCTATATTTATCGTACTAAGTTATAAATATTTATCGCATTGGCGCACCCGACTTTGTAGCATCATATTAATCTCACCTAGCTTTGTGAAAGTTTTGTACATGTATCAATAAACCTCCCGTCCTATCCTGACCTTTCTCAATTTTAAATTTATAAACATTTTTACAAATTTGACATCTAACTACTTGATTCTCTTGATTCCTATAAAAAAATCACATGCAGCTGATTTTAATTTTTGTTGTGTTGGGCCTCGTCTCATACTAGGGGGAATATGAGGCGTTCCAATTTCAGCTTGAGGTACACTAGTGGGTGTGTCATCTAGATTAGTGGGTGTATCATATAAATTATCTTATAAATTAAAGTTTGGTTCAGTTGCAGAATCAATCAAATCACCATGTCTAGGAATAAGATGACTAGAAGAAGTACCCCTGCCCTTGTTACCCCTACTAGAAGAAGCAACCTTACCCTTACCCTTAAAGTACCTATTAATTATTCCATTTTAATTATGAAAATAAATAATTAAAGATAATAAAATTAAGTGCGATAATTAAAATAAAGTAACAATAATAATTTAAAGAAGGAACGAAGGTACCAAACGCTAACGTAACATCGACTTGTAATCGATGTTGAAAATTAAAACTTTGCTCGATGGATGATCCTCAAGCTAGTTGCCAACTTCACTCTCAATTTTTGAACTGTGATACAATTATACAAATGAACAAATAAAATATAATATTTAGTAGGCAATGTAGACTTGTAGAGAGATAGATTAGAGAGATTGTAGGAAGATTTGTGAGAAAGATGAAGAGAAAATAAGGTATTTATAGTTGAAAAATTGGGTTAAAGTATAAATATATATTAACTCAGGGGTTAAAAATAATTAAGGGTGTAGAGGGTTGTGGGGTGGGGGAGGCCAAAAATGGCCGTTGCACAACGACCAAAATATAAAATAGCCATTGTGCAACGACCATTTTTGAAAAGGGGAGGGGGTGAGCGGGATCAGTGAGGGACCGGGGCGGTCGGGATCAGGACTGGGACGGGAGGAGCCCAGGTCCCTTCCCGGGTTCGAGTCTCGTCTCCATTTTTTTAGGGGGGATCGGGGCGGGGGCGGGGCGGGGTCGTGTCGGGATCGGGCCGACCCGACCCATTGGCCACCCTTAGTTTTTATTGGTTTACTTGAAAAGGAACACTACCTATAACTACTAAAAGTAATGATTTTTTTACTGATATTCGCGAAACATTTATGCTATAAAATATAATTTTTTTAATTTCATTTCTACCAAATCAGGTCAGTGGAAAAATGCAAGGTGGGAAACTGGTTCTCATTGAAATGATGAGAAACTTCATAATATTTTCGTGTAAAAACCCTACTATTTAGTTTTTTAACCGACATTCAGTTGGAAATAACCACTGAACATTTTTCAGTGGAAAATTAATTAATTTTAGTACTCCCTCCGTCTCAAATTAATTATCGTTTTTTTATTTACGCGCCTATTAAGAAATATTAATTAAGAGGGATATTTGACATACTTTACCTTTATTTAGGTCTAAAATATAATCTCTTTCCATTAAATATTACTCTATTTATGTGTCAACATCATTAATGACAGAGGGTATAATGTAGAAAAAATAATTAATTACGCCTTAAACTTCTAAAACGATAAATAATTTGAGACATTTTTAATAACCACGACAAATAATTTGAGACGGATGGAGTAGCGTACAAGTAGAAAACAATTATATTGTGAAGTAGATGTTTGAGTTTGCGAAGAATTGTTACTACTATAATTGTAGTGGAGAAAATGACATAAATGGTCTCTTAATTATGAGAGTAGGTTCAAAATAGCCCATTGACTATGCAGTTAACAATTTTGGTTTTTTAGGTTCGCCACAAAATAAAAATGGTCCCTTAACTATGAGGGTTGGTTAAAAATAGTCTCATAAGTATGCACTTAACAGTTTTGGTCCTTTAAGTTCGCAAAAAGTTAACACTTTTACTCTCCGACAAAATATTTATCGAACCCTGTTTGTTAGATTTGACGAGAACTATGTAAAAAAAAATTAGCGAGAACTCACATTTAAAAGTACACATTGATAAAGTAAAGGTCAAATACCTCATGTCAAAATCGACGGACGTCCGTCAATTTTAGGAAAAAAACAACAGACTTGATAATATCAGAAAATAGTGTCTCGGAACACAAAAATTGACGAACTCTGTCAGTTAGAACCGAGGGAGTTCATCGGCTAAATAAATACACCAGACTTTAGAAATAAATTAGAAATAACATACACTACAAAAATTATCACTACTAAAAACAAGCGAAAAACCGATGGTCGAAAACTGACGGAGAAAATCAAGGGACGCTATCAGAAAGCTAATGATATTTTTTTTAAAAAAATTACGGAAAAATGACAGACATCCGTCGGTTATTTTCGGGCAAAAAATCGTGGAAACTATTATTTTTTAAATCACTACAATGGAAGTATTTATTTTTATATTGGGATTTTAATAAAAATCGAGTCTAGTGTATTTTACCTAGCCGGTGAACTCCCTATATTTTAACCGACAGAGTCCGTACATTTTTGTGTTTTGAGACACTATTTTCTAACATTATCAAGTCTGTTGATTTTCTCTCAATTTTTCCCTACAATCGACGGACGTCCGTTGATTTTGTCCCGAGGTATTTGACCTTTTATTTAATAGTGTGTACCTCTAAATGTGAGTTCTCGCTAATTTTTTTTCCATAGTTTTCGTTAAATCTAACAAATAGAGTTTGACGAATAATTTGCCGGAGACTAAAAGTGTTAACTTTTGGCGAACTTAAAGGACCAAAACTGTTAAGTGCATACTTAAGGGACAATGTTTAACCTACCATCATAGTTAAGGTACCACATATGGCAAACTTAAAGGACCAAAATAGTTAAGTACATAGTTAATGGACTATTTTGAACAAGAGATACTTTATGTACTTTTCTCAATTTTAGTGGGTCACTATAATATTTTTCAATCCCCCCCCCCCCCCCCAGAAACTCTCATTTGCTCCCTTGATAACTAAGACTTAGGTATGGGAGAATTGTCCGCGTGGACAGTTCAACTGGTTCTCAAGGGGATAATTGAAAAAATGACCAAGATCGAATTCCGCAAACTGCAGAGTGGGGGTTACTTTTTAAAATAAAGGAGGACCGCTTGTGCGCAACGTGGTAGTGATATAACCTTTGAAACCAGATTAAACAATTGAGATTAACAATGTATCTTGTTTAGAGCACCTCAGTTCTTTTGAGAAATGGGGCACCCCTTTTTTTCCTGTCATCAAGGCAACTATAATAAAGTCTTCTTTCATTTTCAATGTGGTTCAATTGGGTAGGTATATTTCTTCTAAAAGTCTATCTTCCTTCATACATAAATTTTATCAAATTAAATAATCCCTTCCCCCTCCCCCCCCCCTTTCTTGAACAGTTTACATTATTAAATTAAGCACAAAAGTAAGGTAGTAGTATATAAATTTCTTTTTCCCAATAATTATAGTTTTTCATACTCCCTGCCCATATATTATAGTATATTTACCACTAAGCCATACTTATTTGTCGTGTGACATAAAATTGGCTATTGTAATTAAAAATTAAATACTGATTAAACTTTTTTGTTTGTTACTCTTATGACCCAGTCACTAAATAATCCCCTTGAGGTAAATTTAATAACTCAAATATTTCAAGTTTTTTATATATAACTGTTACTTCCTCCGCCCTATTTTAACTGTGCTTTAGCTTTAAAAAATTATATCAATAATTATCACTTTAAAATTTTAAAACTAAAGTTTCCAACTATTTTGCTCAATTCTAAAAATACATCCTTATTTACTCCCTCCATCTCAAATTATTTGTCATGGTTACTAAAAATAATTATCTCTAATTATTTATCGTTTTAGAAGCTTAAGACATAATTAATTATTTTTTCTCCTTTTTATCATTTGACATTAATGAAGATGACACATAAATAGAATAAATATTTAATGAAGATATATTATAATTTAGATATAAATAAGAGTAAAGTAAATCACTCCTAATTAATATTTTTAAGGGGCATGTAAATTAAAAAATGACAAATAATTTGAGATGAAGGAGTATTATTATTTTTAATAAAAGCTAAAACTACAATTAAAATGAAAAGAAAATTACAAATATTATTCTTGATGGTTAAATGAACAAGTTAAAAGTCCCTTGACCAAAGTTAGTTCCACGATTCCAAGTCTTACTTCAAACTTCTCTGTCATAAATGGTACTGTAGTAATAATGAGGTTAGGTGGGTGATCTAGTCATACATCAAAATTCAAGAACATGCCAAGAAAACAACAAAAAAAGGTGGGTGTGGTGAGGGAAGTATAGGACTGTCTTTGTATTGTACATGTGATGACTGAAGGGATGCAAAGTCTTCATTTGAGTGGTTGGGTGTATTCAGTTATTTCTCATGTATGTTGGGTTTAATGGAATACGAAAAAGCCAGGGAATAAAAGTCTGGTCATTTGATTATTTGAAACAATTTTCCAACGAACATAAAGAAAATATTCTGGATTACAGTTTAAAGATTAAGCTTCTTTTCATTCTCACGTCTTCTACTTATCTGAATCTGAGGTTTAACTGTAAATTCTTTGTACATTGTACCATTCTTTTAATTATTGAACAAATTTAGTTAATGAAGAAGAAAAAATGTTTCCACTTTTATATGGTTTGGTCTTTGTTGCTTCTGTTTTGAGAGATCCTGTGTTATATCTTTTTTATAAATAGCCTGAAAAGAATGAAAGTCTGACAGTATGCATCAGAGTTCTATCTACTCGTCGGTCTTCACTACTCTTGGATCTATATCTCCTGCAATTTGAGCTCATAGTTGATAGCCTAATAGATACATGCCCTTAGTATATGAAGTTAACATTTTGGGTTGACCACTAATTTTCTTGTTACTTCTTATTGGCTTGTTCAATTATTTCTTATTGGCTGACTCTGGTGCTCATTTAGTTGATAAGGAGAATGTCTGGACATCACTATCTGTTGCTGTTCTTCAATTTTGGCAGAACAACTAATCATTAATAAGTAGTGTAGGAGGGTCATCATATTCAGTTTCCTATTGGTTGCCTCTCCTTGAGTAATTGTGATGTCTATTACTCTAAATTTATGTCAGTCAGCCCTCTGCTTCCTTGTTAATATGTGGGTTTTTCTTCCATTTAAACAGGCAACTCCAGTTTAAACGGAGGTTATAGTGTATTATAGTAGCATAGAGGTTTTCCATATATTCAGTGTAAAACACCGGTTACAAGGAGAATGCTAAGTTCCTCGAAGAAAGGTGGCATTGGAAAAGGTCAATCTTTTGCTCCTTTGTTTGTGAGTTGCTCATCTATGTGGAACTCCAGTGACCAACCAGAACATGCTCCCTTTAAGAGCGTGCTGACTGGAGTGGAATCTGAATTGAAACATCACTCCGATATCAAGCAATCAGAATCCCAGTTCCAAGATCAGGATTCAACTTCTACTCTGTCAACTGGTCAGTCTAATCACGTGGAGACCACAATGGAAAAAAGCAATACTGTTCTGCAAAATGTTGCAGCTCATCCAGGTACAGAATGGATGTAATCTCTCCTTGAACTTCAATTCTCTTGAACAAGCTGCTCAAAATTTTAACAAATTGAGACCTTTCCTCCTTATATAAGAAAGGTTAGATGAATTTAGTCACCTTTTGCGGTGAAAATATCAGATTATGAGTAACTAAAATGATGTTCTTATCAACATGACCCCGAATAGGCTTTAGCAGGAAATTTAGCTTTTCTTATCTGTGATAGATATATTTTATACGTACGCTGACATCAGTTATGTGATATTCTTCCACATAGGTTGGGGTGGAATTTATGAGGTGCAAACAGAGAGTGGAAAAAAAGCATCCCTGTCAGGCGAAAGGGCCACCAACACTCTTCCCCAGCCACAAGTGCAACATAATCATCCAACGGTCTGTAATCTTTTACTTATTTTCATCTTCTATGTAGATTAGTACACCCTGATGTCAGTTTGTTACCTGCATTTCCATTGTTTCCTTGCTGCTGCCACTCACTTATTGGTGCCTATATGAAAGAATTAATCCCTTGATTATTTTTATTGATGAAAGACATATATATACAAGTTACAATAGGAGAATCCTATTCCTACTTTACATCTAAAACCATATTATATAAAGAGACTAACTATACAATTATGGTAATATTACAATAGTAATTAAGATACAAGACTAATTTTAATATATACCAAATATACATCAAGTATAACATTGTTTCGTGAGCATGCTCAGACTGAGCCACTACACGCTGAGGCTTAGCGCTACGCTGGGCTTCATTTAACACACCTGCATCATAACGATACTTCTGACGAGATCGTCTCTAAAATCTTCAAAAAGGACCGAGGGAAGATCCTTTGTAAAGATGTCTGCAATTTGATATTTGAAAGGGACATGATAGACGCGTACTTGTCCTTTAGCTACCTTCTCTCGAACAAAGTGAATATTCATCTCTATGTGTTTAGTACACTGGTGCTAAACTGGATTACCAGAAAGGTAGATGACACTTATATTGTCACAATACACTAAGATAACTTTCTCAATAGGACAATGAAACTCTAAAAGTAGATTTCGTAACCAACATGACTCGGAAACCACATTGGCTACCTCTCGATACTTGGCCTCTGCATTTGAACGTGAAAGCGTGGCTTGATGCTTGACAGACTATGAGACCAAATTATTACCCAAAAACATGCAATAAGACCGTCTGTTGTTAGGACACCCACCCCAATCAACATCTATATATGAGACAAGTGTAGACGTCGACGAAGGATACAAATGCAAACCATACTCAAGTGTTTTCTGAATGTACCTAAGGATGCGTTTGAGCGCATTCATATGTTCAACTCTAGGATCATGCATAAACAAACACACTTGCTGTACGACATATGTAATATCAGGTCGCGTGAACGTAAGATACTGAAGGACGCCTGCAAAACTACGATAGCGGGTCGGATCCTCATAGGAAGAGCCAGCTGCAACACCCAACTTGGGTTTAGTATCAACTATGGCTGTCCAACGAGGTGGGATCGGGTTGGGGTGGCGGTGCGGATCTGGCGGTGGCGGGGTGTCTGCCGCTCATCCCGATCGGATAAGTCGAGTGCAGCGGGTGGCGGGTGTGTCGCTGGCTCCATCCGATCGGATTCGGGGTTGGTGTCGGGGTGGGATCGGGTGGGGTCATTTTTTTATTTGCCTTTAAATTAAATAAATAAATAACACATACACAACAAGATAGTTTAATAAAAACATCTCAAAACTGTTTTTGTGCCTCTTATATTATTCGACTAGAAGTGTGTTTTTTTTTTTTGTAATACAATTTCAAAATTGCAACTTCGTGATATTCAGAGTTGCAAATAAATAGCATAGTAAAATTACAATTAAAAGAATTATATTTTAAGAAACACATTTTCTAGTTTCTTTATAATGTCTTGTGGTTCTTCGGTTGATATTGGTATATCTTGGTCAAATTGAACGACGACGCTTGCACATCTTGGTGTCGGGGTGGGGTCGGGTGGAGTCATTTTTTTATTTGCCTTTAAATTAAATAAATAAATAACACACATACACAATAAGATAGTTTAATAAAAACATCTCAAGATTGCACACATACACAACAAGATAGTTTAATAAAAACATCTCAAGATTGTTTTTGTGCCTCTTATATTATTCGACTAGAAGTATGTTTTTTTTTTGTAATACAATTTCAAAATTGCAACTTCGTGATATTGAAAGTTGCAAATAAATAGCATAGTAAAATTACCATTTAAAGAATTGTATTTTAAGAAACACATTTTCTTGTTGTTCTTCGGTTGAAATTGATATATCTTGGTCAAATTGGACGACAACGCTTGCACATCCGTCGGATAAGATTTCGTTGTAGTTGTAGTCTTCTTTTTCGTCGATCTCCGATTGGCCGCACCTCCTACGCTCCGCACGAATCCAGTCTCTGAATAGAACTGCAATCTCTAATGAGTCTCCTGCCAATGAATGTCTGTGCTCCCCTATTTGAAGTCTTCCCGCAGAAAATGCGTTTTCGGACGCTGTTGATGTCGCTTGAATGTTCAACACATCTCGGACTATCTTTGCTAGTGTTGGAAAATTCTTCTCATTCTCCCTCCAGTATTTTAGCAAGTCTTCACGTCCCTCTTCATTTTCAATTGTTTCGTACGGTACAACACCTTACAAAACAAAAACATCAAACTCGCTAATTTGGTTAGAAACGGTACCACTAAATATTCTCTGTATGAGGCTTTGAATACTAGCTGCAGAAACAACATGTCGTTTTTGGGGTTATGTTGAAGAAGAAGATGACATGAAAGCCGGTTGGTTGCTAGCACTTTCTTGTTGGTAATGCGTATATATTTTTTTACATTCATCTTGAATACTAGACAACACTTCTTCTCTACTTATTTCAACTGGTGGTGGGTCATTTGGATTTTTAGGAGTTGGAGGTGGAAGTGTAGCTATGCAATCATAAATAGTTTTAACAATTTTTTTACAACCGTCTATTTTAATAGACGGATTTAATACAGCACTAATAAAAAATATTAGGGGAATAGGAATAAAATATTTTTTCATTTTTTAAACATTTTTTAATAGGTTTCTTATAAGCTGGTTTTGCCATATATTCATTAAATAATATAAATATTAGAGCTATATAAAATAACATTGATGAAATAGTAGGATAATAAATCCTGGAAAATTCTTGAGTAGCTAGATAAAATTTCTCTAAAAATATATGAAGTTTTAAAATTGTATCCCAATCGGAATCTATAAGCATATCACTAGGATTTTGATTACGGGCGTTAAAAAATTGGGTTTATAGGTTGTCTATACTCATAAGCAACACGTAGTTGGTTGTATAAAGAATTTCATCTAGTGCATACTTCTTAGGGAACTTTTCTGTAAGCTAGACCACAATCGTGACAAGTTTTTTTATATTCTTTTAGTCGTTGTATTCTATTATTTTTAAAATATAGTTTATAGCAAATTGAATTTTTGCAAGAATGTCTTCAAAAAGTTTTATACCATCCTTTACAACTAAGTTATAAATATGACATGCACATTTTATATGAAAATGATCTGTAAAAGATGGAGTTAAGACAGTTTTTAATAATCTAACATCAGAAATATTAGAAGAAACGTTATCTAATGTAAGTCATGACTTTATCACTTATGCCATAATAAACACAAACAGGAAAAATATTTTCTTGAATAAAAATACCAGTGTACCTTTCATCAATATATCTATATGCTAAAATACGTTTTTGCATAGACCATTTATAGTCTATCCAATGACATGTTACAGTTAAATAATCATGACCGTTAGTACTACGGCCTATATCAGATGTGATAGATACTTTTCCAGAGTAATGATATAAATAATAACGTAAATATTGTTGATATTCGTATGCAAATTTAAAAACATTTCTCCTAACAGTTGATCTAGGAAAACTGTTATAAGCAGGATTGTACATTGACCTTATATAATGAATAAAATCAGGAGAATCAGGAAATGAAAAAGACAAACCCTCCACTGCAACTAATTTTGATAATTCTTCCTTATCTTTCATTTTATCGTATTTAGGGCCTACAACTGCCCCATCATAGGGTCAATTTGATCCTGTACCTGGTGCGGGACAGTATGTGAAGCTTGTTCCGACTAAGAGGCCATTGCTGACTCACCCTTCACTTGAGCCTTATATTCATCCCACCTAGCTTTGTGTTTGTTATTCAAATGCGTAGTTAAACCTCCTGTCCTGCCATGACCTCTTCCTATTTTGAATTTATAAATATTTTTACAAATTGTGCATCTAGCATCTTCATTTTGTACGTCTCTATCAAAAAGAGTCCATACAAGTGATGTTAATTTTCATTCTGGTGGGCCTCGTCTCATACTAGGGGGAATAAGAAGCGTTCCAGTTTGAGGTGCATTAGTTGACGTGTCATCTAGATTAGTTGGTGTGTCATCTAGATTAGTTGGTGTGTCATCTAGATGTTCTAAATTAAACTCTTGTTGATTTCCAGAAAAATAGCTCATCATCTAAATCTACTGGTAGTTTAGGAAAATTTTGAGTATCAATAAAATCATCATGTATAGGAGGAATATGATGACTAGAAAAAGGACCCTTGCCCTTGTCACCCCTACTAGAACCATAAATAACCTTATCCAACATACATCAGACACCTTTCATTTTAATTATACTAATAAATAGTTAAAGATAATGAAATTAAGTGTGCTAATTAAATAAAGAAACAATAATAATTTAATGAAGGAACGAATGTACCAAACGCGACGTAACGTCGACGTGTAATCGAGAGATGTTGAAAATTGAAACTTTGCTCAACGGATGATCCTCAAGCTAGTTGCCAATTCCCAAATGAATAAATTAAATTGAATATTTAGAAGACAATGTAAAGAGAATGAGATATTATTAGAGAGATTGTAATTGTAGGAAGATTTTTGAGAAAGAATGAAGAAAAATGAAGTATTTATAATTGAAAAAATCAGGTTAAATTGTAAATATAATAACTTAAGGGTTAAAAATAAATATTAGGGGGTAGGGGGGTTGGGGGAGGGGGGGTATTTGGCCATTTCACAACGACCAAATTGGTAAAAGCCGTTGTGCAACGACTAGTTAGGGGTCGGATGAGGTGGGGAAGGGTCGGGGCAGGGTCGGGGCTAGGGCGGGGTCGGTTTTTTTCATCGGCATCGTATCGGTACCGATACCGGTACAGTGCGGGGTGGTTTGGTATACCCCGCCCCGTTGGACAGCCTTAGTATCAACTGGAGTAGAAGTGGACTTACATGATTACATCCCAGCCCTCTCAATGATCTCTGCTGCGTACTTCCTCTGTGATAAGAACAATTCACCTGCATGACGAGTAACAACTCCCAAGAAATAACTCAATGGACCCAAGTCTTTCATAGCAAACTCAGAACTGAGCATTGCCATGATAGACTTTCGCAAAGCATCAGAACAGACATTCAAAGATAATATCATCCACATACAATAATATATAAGCCATCGAAGTACCGCGACGATATATGAATAATGAATTATTAGACCTGCTGTGAGAAAAACCCATAGTCGAAACATAATCAGCAAACCTCTTATACCAAGCTCGCGGAGACTGCTTAAGCCCATACAAAGACTTTTTCAACAAAAAAACATGATTAGGATATCTAGTATCCCTAAACCCCAAGGACTGATGCATATATACTGTTTCCTTGAGATCACCATGTAGGAAAACATTCTTCACATCTAGCTGATGAATGTGCCATGATTTCGAAAGAGCCAAGCTGAGCACAGTGCAAATGGTAGCCGACTTGACCACTGGGCTAAATGTTTCACCACAATCCACACCAATCTGCTGAGTCTTACTATCACCTACAAGACGAGCCTTATGTCTTGCAAATGAACCATCAGAATTTTTCTTATGAGTAAACATTCAAATAGACCGAATAATATTAACACCAGATGGACGGGGTACCAACTCCCACATTTTATTATCAATAAGAGCATTATATTTATCGGTCATGACAATTTTCCAATTAGGATCATTTAAGGCAGACATAAGATTACGGGGTAAGGGTGACTTAAGAACATTAAAATTCAAATTAAAATATCTTTTTTGTTTAAAAATACCCCATTGACTGCGAGTGATTGGACCATGACTCTGGGCTGGATTGGGTGAATTTTGGGAATTTTGAGAATTTTTGGAAATTTTCGTCAAAGGCGCCACGGCGCCTGATGAACAGTGCTCTCTGGAATTTTGGCGCAGCGGCGCTGACGATGAGATTGAATTTGATTGTTCACGGGAAGGGTGGACCGCGGCGTTGACGACGTATTTTCTGAAACATCTGAAAAATGACGGAGAACATAGGAGGAGATATCATCATCCAAAAAATCATAAGAAGTAGGCACGAATTTTTCTACTTTAGAAAATGGAAATTGGGTTTCATCAAAGAGAACATGACGATTAATGATGATTCGTTTAGAGGACTTCAAAGCATTTATAACCACGGTGATTTGACGGATAATCCAAAAACACACACAGGGTAGAACATGTCTGAAATTTGTTGATTGTGGTAGATGAAAAAATTGGATAACATAAGCATCCAAAGACCCTTAGATGAGAATATAAAGGAGTCTTATTGTATAAAACCTGAAGAGGGGAAGAATATGTCAAACCTTGAGGAAAGAATATGTCAAACCTTTAGAGGAAAGAATATTAAGTAGATCTGTAGCCATTTGCAGGGCATGTGCCAAAACAATGGAGGGATAGAAGAATGAACCAATAAGGTGCAGATAATGTTAGTAATGGTACAAATTTTTCGTTCAGCTTTTCCATTTTGTGAAGACGTATGAGGACAAGAAAAATGAAAAATTATCTCATTTTTACCACAACTCCCTAAACTCCCCATTGTCATAGTCTTTGCCATTATCACATTAAATGTTCTTTATTTTCCGTTTGAATTGAGTTCTTATAAAAGCTCTAAATTTGACGAAGATGGAAAAACTTGAGATTTTTTCGCAATTGAAAACGTCCATAAAAATTTAGAATAGTCATCCAAGAATAAAACATAATATCGATGACCCATAGAACTGAGAACTGGAGATGTCCATAAATCACTGTGAATAATATCAAATGACATTGAAGAATGAGAATTCGAAGCTACAAACGGTAACTTAATAATTTTCCCTAAAGAATAAGATTGACAATTTGGAGTACTATGCGTACCCTTACAAAAAATAAACTTATTCTTATCTAAAATAGATAAAATTGGCGACCCTAGATGATGTAGACGGGCATGCCACAAGGAAGGAGCAAGAGCTGTAAAAGTGGACGACATAGCTTGACTCGAGATGCTGAGACTCTGTGTGATTGGATAAAGATCCTCCCTATTGTCACATCTTATGAGAGGACTCCCCGTCTTGAAATCTTTCACAGAAAACACCCAAATGGATCAAAATCAATAGAAATCCAATATCAGTGGTGAATTTACGGACATACACCAAATTTTTAATTAGTTTCAGGGCATGAAGGGTATTTTTCAAGACAAATGGTGGATGAGGAGGGGCAAAGTTTTATTACCGTAACCCTTAATTGGAATAGAGTTGCCATTACTAACAATTATACCACGATTATTGCTCAAATTTGAATAAGACGAGAGATTACCTTGGTTAGATGTCATGTGGGTAGTGGCGCTTCTGTCTATGTACCAATTAAGGTCTGGTTGAGTCAAGCTAAATGTGTGCATCGCGACTTCAATGTCGGTTTGTGTGGGTCCTGTTGCGTGATGAGCATGAGGGGGATGAGACCCAAGTATTCGATCGCCACGACCCGTAAGTTGGTGCGAAACCACGAGCTGATCCGAGAATTGTCCCTGAAAAGAGAAGGGCATTGTCTTTGACACTGGCCGCGGTGGCGCGCCCGTGTACTTCTTTGGGACCACCGCCATCGTCGAGGGGTTACTGTGGGCCCCGGCTTCTTCGCTATTATTTGCGTGGTGGCTGACCCGCCACCACCACCGTTCCGATTGCCGCCACGATTTTTGCCATTATATTTTCTATTTTGGCCCTTCTTACCACTACCATTGTTGTGATTTTGGGTCACGTTGGCGTGATTGGGTCATCATGACGACGGGGCTTGCTTCGATTGATGCCCTTTTAGCCAAACCCGCTTCTTCCAAAGTGAGCATGGAGCGGGCTTGATAGAACTCCGGCAGGGGGTTATTTTGACGAATAACCGAAACAACCCCTGTATAGGCCTCAGATAGACCATCTGAAGAACTAGACGACTATTAGAAACGGGGAGAACCCAAGTTGCGAAGTTGGTCTGCCAAGTCCTTGAGGCGTTGCAATAAAGAAGATACGATTGGAAAATTCGCCATAACAACTTGAGAAAATTCCTGCTCAAGGATAACAATGCGAGAATGACTGTTATCTTGGAAGATGTCACACAATCGATTCCACGCCGCCATAGCTGTGGAGTTGGATTCCATAATCGTCTGTAAAGATCCAAGGAGATAGTGACATAAATCCACTGGAGAACCTTGACATCAAGAATGACCCATAAGTATGGATCTGCTGCTTTGGTGGACACAACCGTTGTAGACGTAGACGTCATATCATCCCCGTAGGAGTAGTGGGAAGAATGATGTGGTGAAGAACTTTATGTGCCATAACATGAATCTTGAATAATTCTGTCCACGTCCCATATTAGACGTTCTCTAGATCAAGAACAATAGGAAGAACGCTTTTGATGTTAGAAACGGTGAGGGCAGGATGAAAAGTGTTCTTATCAGTCATGGTGAATAGAACCAACTTTGGACAAGATTTGTAGGAGGAGGGGGTCTCGGATTTTTAGAGAAACCGAGGGTGGGGGCGGATTTGTTACGGTATTTTGAGAAAGAAGTGAGAAGCGGAAGCAAGGAAAACAACCTAGACTCTTCATATCATGAAAGAATTAATCCCTTGATTATTCTTATTGATGAAAGACATATATTTACAAGTTACAATAGGAGAATCCTATTCCTATTTTACATCTAAAACTCTATTCTATAAGGAGACTAACTATACAATTATGATAATATTACAATAGTAATTAAGGTACAAGTCTAATTCTAATATATACTAAATATACATGAAGTAGTGTTCCGTGAACAGTGCTCGGGACTGGGCCGTGGCGCTGTGAGGCTTGGGCCGCGGCGCTGTGGGCTTCATTTAACACTATAGTTACTGTCATCCACTGAAATTTAACCTTCTTTTTTTCCTTTTTACAATTTATCTTCCACTACCTCTGTTGTGACTTGGGTTGGGGGGGGGGGGGGTCTTAAGTCAAAACATCTCTCTAACTTTGTTCCTTTTCCCGTTCTTGCTTCTAGTCTCCTCGCCCGGAGGAAAGGGATTGATAAAAAAACCTGGTTTCAATGAAATTGCTCCTTTTAATTTAGCATTTTTCACTGTTCCAAGTTACTACAAGTCAGTAAATTACTAACTGGCTCTGCCTTTTTTGAACAGATCACAATGATGTCTAGTATGAGTTATTGGTGTATATAGGTTGCACCACATTGGAACTAAGAAGAAAGAAAAAGAGGGAAAAAAGAGATGCATTTTGTGGAGTGCACTTTAAATCTGCATTCAGCAAGATTTATAAAAGCAAAATAATTTGTAAAACTAATCAATCACTTTTTCTTCTAGGCTTCCCTATCCTACCCTTGGGCTGACACTTACTTTGGAAGGCTCGTGGCTACTTATGGATCAAATGCCATCGTAAGTAACCTTGGTTGCATGCTTTATACCTACAAATACTTATAAGATTGCTGTCTGTATCTTTTATATTTTCTTTTATGATCCAAAATATAAGGTTATTGGAGTGAAAGAGTCAAATTTGGACTAGTTTATTTCTGCCTGATGTTGCCAATTTCATTGCGACTCAAGTGGCTCGCATTCTCACCTTTTCATGTTGGGATAATTGTTTCATATTCCATGTCAAAATGTCTCATTTCATGCTTTCATTTTTTTTTTGGATCTGGGTGGCATTCGGTGCTTGTCAGAAATTCTTTGTTAGTCAACGAGTAACTATACGAGCTGAGGATCTATCAGAAACAACCTCTCTACCCTACAAATGTAGGGGTAAGGTCTGTGTACATCTTACCCTCCCAGATCCCACTTGTGGGATTACACTGAATATATTATTGTTGTTGTCAAGGAGTAATTAATTAAACTTGATGCAACTGATTTTGTATATGGTATATCTTTTTAAGGGGAATAGTGAAGCTAAAACCGGTCATCTTTGATGCACTGCTCTTGCTTTTATAATAACCTGAAAATGACTTGACGTAGAGCATAAGGAGATAACCATTTGGTGATTGAGTTCTAGTTTTTGAAGTGTTAGGATTTGAGTCCCAAATACGACCTAATAAAAAAATAGTAAATAAGCGAAGAACAAATACCACATATTTATAGTAGTTTACCTTCAATGTGATAACTACGTCCACTTTGCCATTGCATATTTCACTATAATCAGAATAGTGAGTTTGTGTTTACAATTCTCTCTTTTCTTTCTACCTCTCCAAAAGAAAATGATGCCCTAGAATATATATAGCGAAAACTAGGGCGAACATAATACAAGACCAAAATTCTCAAAATACCTTCCATTAAATAACCTTACATTATGCGTAGGGTCTTCGTAGTGTCGGCGATGAATTAGGCTTCACAACTCAACATGAAGTTTATCAACTTATCAAGTATCTTTAGACACTCATCCTTTACTGTTTTTGTTTGTTTTCTCACTAAACATAGAGTCCTGATGCTACGAGATTTTTCAACCGCTAACAAGCTGGAAGTAATTTAAGGGGGTGTATTCAATTATGATTTTAAAAGATTATTTTGGGATAAATAAATCCAATGAATTTTAAAAGTCTATTTAGGAATGTAATGACTTAACATATTTTAAAAGACAATCAAAATTTTTTATGTTTGGATTTTAAAAGATTTATCATAAGATTTATAAAGATTTGAAATGACCACATGTATTTTTCATGTCAATTTCTCTAACAGGTATTTCAGAGAACAACTTGCATGCATAGATTTGGAGAAAATGACTCCCCTGATCTTGTTATGGAAACAATATAGAATCAACTCTACACGCATAAGCACAATATGTAGACATGTAGTTGCATAGGAGACATTCTTTCTCTAATAGAATCAAGACTTGCAACAACTGCAAATACAAGTGCATTCATGGGGAACAAATCAATGCAGTTGAACAAAGAACCGTGTATAAAGCCCAAATATAACTTTAAGGTGTTTTACAATCCAAATCATATTCATGCTTGGGGAACTAGATATCCTTGCTAAAATGAGATTTTGAATACCAAATTGGCCTTAAATCATCAAGTTTTTGAATAACAAAAGACTTTTTGTTACTTCGTTATGACCGACGTTGCTTATTATTGCATTTCTAAGCCCAAAAATTCAAATTCATGATTTTTTGCACTTTCGATGGGTATTAGCACACCGATTTTCTAGAATCATGTGGACTATCTCTAATTCTGAAATTCATCAGGTCCATGAAAAATAGACTTGTGATTGAAACCCATTACTTCGTCATGGCCGACATCGGTTATTTTTGCATTTCTAAGCCCAAAAATTTAAATTCATGATTTTTTACACTTTCGGTGGGTATTAGCTCACGAATTTGTATTCTTTGCTACAGCGGAGTGAGCCTTCTTTATTTCAACACAAATTTCATACTTTTTTAGTGAGAAAATTTTCTTCTTTGTCTTGCCATGTGCGTAGATCAATCATATAAAGATGATGTTGTAAATAGGTATGACTTTATTATTTTTCAGTGGATCAACAATCAAGAAAATGAAAGAAAAAATAATATAAAATTTACTAGTACTAAATAGGAAAAAACACACACAGATCCTGACAATAACATTGAATCCGGAGCCCCCCTGCCCCCACACTTACCCACCCAACAAATCCATAATCTTGCCTTAGATCCTATACTCTAATTCTCTAACATCTGAAAATTGGACCGTGATTGCACAAAAAAAAATCCACTGCTTGAAGGAATTTCGGGATAAGATGAAAGTGAAATGGTGGGGGTAGAAAGAGAATGAAAGAATATAAACAGAGAGGGAGAAGAGAGAAAACAGTCTTGATAATTTTTTTTTTGTCCAGAAGGGTAAGATTGTTTAGAGTGTTTGGTATTTATATTCCCACTAAAAAGTCTCATAAATTCCATTGAGAAATTATTTTTCGAAATCAACAAGTTTTTTAATACCAAAAGACTTTTTATTACTTGTTTAAAATCCTGATTGATTACCACTAGATTTAGACACCATTTTTAATTTTTTAATAGTTTTGATTAAATACCACAAGACTTGTTTAGATTATTTAAAAGTCTTAATTAAATACCACAAGACTTATTTATCCCAAAAAAGTCTTTTAAAATCCTAATTGAATACACCCCTTGGACTGAGTTACAATAACGCCTTACTCTATAATCTCCATATAGACTTTGACCTCTAAAATACTAATTAGGTTGCTTTACTTGGTAAGTTGGAAAAGTGATATTTTCTCTACTACCAATACTCATTCCATTTCATTTATGTGTGTTAGTTTGATTGGGCACGCAATTTAATAATGTAAAAAGACTTTTGAATCTTTTTAAAAAATATCCTTTAAATCTTGTGGTGTTAAAATATTCCATGTCATTCCCGTTAAGGAGTGCCATTAAGGGTAAAATGAAAGTACTTGAATAAAAACTTATTACATATAGAAAGAAAGACATTCTTTTTTAAACATGGTAAAAAGGAAAAGTAAGATGCATGATACACTGAAACAATGATTCACCAAAACAGATATAGTATCTTTTATTCATCACAAGAAACCAAAACATGTGGAGAAACAAATGATGCACCAAAACAACTCTCTTTGATGATGTCCAGCATCCTTTTACCATGTGAACTTTTGATTTGCAAAACCTACAGAATGCAACATTCGACTAACTTATGCCATCTCTTCCGAGCAACTAGCAGTTGTTCATACCAGTTATTCAATAGCAGAGGGTAGCTATTAGTATTCATCCAGCCACCTTTGTTGCAAATGAAGAGCTCTTCTCATTTAATGCTTTGCTGAGCTCCTCGATCTTCAACTTAAATGAAAAACTATAATCTATTTCACTTGGTAATGAACTTTTTCTGTCAATATGTAACTCTTTTCGATGTTGGCTTTATCTAGATTTATCCTCAAATGGTGGGTGTCACCTCTACAAGAGTTGCACTTCCTCTTGAATGCACAGAGAGCTTGCCCATTTATGTGAATGCGAAACAATACAGTGCTATCCTCAAAAGGCGACAGGTCCGTGCCAAGCTAGAGGCTCAGAATAAGCTCGTCAAAGACAGAAAGGTACGTCCATCCAATTTAACTCTTGCACTTGCTAACAATGAAATTGTGGTCTTATCCCATCTTTTGTATGACACAGCCATATCTTCACGAGTCTCGACATCGGCACGCAATAAAGAGAGCTAGGGGTTCTGGAGGGCGCTTTTTGAACACAGAGAATATACAGCCTTCATCCCCAAAGCACGACAGGAATATCTTTAAGCGACATGCATCTAGTTCGATGGTTCAGCGCTTCGGAGAGTGGTAGTTGGGGGACTTCCACCCAATCTGGTTCTGATGTGACAAGCATCTTCAGTGGCGAGGACATGTTCCAGCAGCCAGAGTTCAGAGTCTCTGGCTTCCCTTTTCACATGGGTGCTACCATGCAGGAAGCTGAAGACTTCATGCATGTTGGAACCTGACAGCACGCTTGTGTTATCCATGATGGTGGTGCCAACACAGAATGCATTCTTATTGGTGCACACAAATGGATAATCGGCAGTTCATCCTTGGCTATGTTACTCTTTCCTTTTCCAGAATTGGAATCATTAACAGCACTTTTTCCTAAGCTTTGGTCGTGGTGTGGTATATGGTTCATGGTATGATAAATAGAGCGCAAGTTGGTCATCAAGAAGGGCAAGAAAATGGTTCAATAAGTTCATCTTTTACTGTGCTTTGTACTGTTGATATCAGTATTTTCATACTGTTTTAAATTGTTTGCCCGGGTCTGACCGTTTTCTCTTGTTTTACTTGTGTTTATGCGCTATCATGGGCTTTAGCTTCATCCATCTCGTTGTTTCAAGGATCATTTTTCTTGCCAAACTCTTGTTAAAGGATTCACCAAATTTCTTTCGTACCTTACATATTTCAAGGAAATAACGTCATGTTTCAACAATTGTTTAATTGCATCATGGCTGATGTGAATATGTCTCCTTTTTATTCTTGTACACACTATTTTTGGCAATTCCAATTTCCGCATGTGAGTCATAATGTAAAGAGACCGGTGAAACTTTTCTTCCCCAAAATGGAACATCTACCAAAAAATTTCTCATCCACTAAACTTCCTGTCCTTCCAACTCGAGAGCAATGATTTCAAATTCCATGATTATACAAGTCTATTTGGAAGACTTCCATGAAATAAAACCTGCACCCAAAGTAAACACATAGTTATTGGTGGAACTAACATCATCATTGTCAGTTACCCAGTTTGCATCACAAAAACCTTCTAAAACGATAGAAAATTTACTATAATGCAAACACTAATCCATAGTACCTCTCAAATACCATTGTAGATGGTGAAGAGCATTTCAATGTTCACTAGTGGGATTATGAGTATATCTACTCAATCTGCTAAAAGCATAAGGCGGTGTGTATGCTAAGATCATAAGGGATTCTCACGCACACAACATTAAAACAATCAAACTTTTTCAACATCTTTTAAATATAATGAGAATGACATATAGAAAAATTATTAACAATTTTCTTTTTATTTTAATCCCTAAAATCACATATACTTCTCCAAAGTCTTTCATTTCAAATTTAGAAGATAAAAAATTCTTAGTCTCATTAACAACATTTACATTTGGGCCAAAAATTAGCATGTCATCCACATACAAACATATAATCACACAATTCAATTCTATCATTTTGGAATAAACGCATGTAGTAGATACATTAACAATAAGACTATTATCCACAGACGTGACATTAAAATTTTCATATCACTACATAGGTGTGCTTTAGGCCATATAAGGTCTTCCTCAACTTGCATACTTTATCTTCCTGCCTTGGGACCATAAAACTCTCGGGTTGAGTCATACATATCCCATTATCTAAATCATTATATAAAAAATATCGTTTTGACATCGATGTACCACTAAACTATGAATAGTGGCTAAAGCAATAAGTCCTAATAGTCGCTATTTTAGTCATGAGAGAATAAGTATCAAAGTAATCAACACATTCCTTATATTTATCAATTGTACTATAATATCTCAATTTCTTCTTAACTATCCACTTGATACTTATGGATTGACAACCTTTAGGTAAATCATACAAGCTTCAAGTGTGATTAAAAAGTATAAAGTCTAATTCACTTTTAATGACCTTTTTCAAAAACATCGCATCTATGATCTCGCTGCTTCATCATAAGTCTTAGGGTATTCTTCTATTGAGTAGATGTAGACTAATTAATCAGTTAAAATATCAATGTCAAACTTTTTAATTAAGAAGTTAGGGACAAAATCAGGACCAAAACTAGTCTTAATTGTGCGTATTTTACTCTTTCTATGTTCATTTCTATGCTCATTAGCTTTGATGAGGGGAAAGTCCCGAAGGCGAAACCCCCCACCTGTACCAGAGGCCTCTTAGCCAGGTGGGATGTAAATCGAGGGATATGCGCGAGTGGCAGCCCTGCAAGGGAGAGGACCAACGAGACACGAACCCAAAGAACAACCTCGCAATATTTCAAAGAAAGTATTGTTACCACACGGGTTCGAACCCGCGACGTCGGGGTGGTTGTACCCCAATCACCTTGCCACTTACCAACTCGTCTGTGCCCCTGGAGGCTCTATGCTCATTAGCAATAACATCAGAAGAAGGTACACACATGAAAATTAACATAAATATATGTAGATATTTTGTCCACCACTAGACATACATTTGTTAAAGAAAAACATGCTAAAAAATTGTGCTATCTCTAAATTCACAAATAGAATTATCATTCAGAGACATAAATCAATATACAATACTATTTTGAGCATAATCAATAAACACAATGTTAAATGTCTTAGAACCTAAAATTACCCATTTAAATCAGGTAGACAAACCTTAGCCAAACCACACACTTTCAGAAATTTCAAGTTAGGGTTAAAACCTTTCCACAATTCATATGGAGTCTTGTCCAACTTCTATGAGGGACTCTATTAAGCATATAGCAAGTAGAGCAGACAACTCCTGTTGACACCCAATTTTGTCCAGTCCCCCTTAAATAAATAACCAATAAATTAAATAATTTTCTTTTGTTAGAACCGCAATTTTACATCGCAAAATACACATAATAAGTAAATTTTAATAAAGGTCTCGCATTATAAAATATTAAGCACTAATTAATTAGCTGGCCCACTTTTATTATTATAATAATAGCTTAGACTAATAAAACACCTAAATAATTTAATCACAATTTAAAGAATTTATCTACCATTAATTAAATAATACACTTAATACTTAAAACTCTACCCAACCCAACTAATACCCAGGCCCTTTTCTTTTACACCCGCATCCCGACTACCCGCAGGCCCATTTCCCCTAAGCCCTTAACTCACCCCGTCCAACCCATTCCCCCTTATACCCTCAGATCTCCCTTCCCCATCGACTTCCCCCCTAAGAACAAATCCTAAGGACAAACCCTTCAACCGCCGCATACACCCTCTCCCCTCACCCGCAAATCTCGCCGGATTTTCAGGTTAGAAATCCGGCACAACCCAAATCAATCCCCTCCCATTCATAACCGAATCGACCAAAACCAATAACCTTCCTTAAGACCTCCCCACAGTCGAATCCATACCCCGAAATAGATTCCTTAAAGAAATCAGCCACACAATCAGTTCGCCTTACCATAACGATACGAGAATCTACCCAAAAATAGCCCACAAATCCTTAACAAAACCGACGAATCACCCTCGAATCTGTCTAAACTTACCATAGAAACGAAGCCTAATTAGAAGCTATAAATACCAACGTTTTGACATGCAGTTGAGGGGAATCGAACAATCGAGAATACAGATAGCATCGTGCCTAAACCCTTCTCTTTTCTATTCAATTTACTACTACCTGTTCTACAAACCAGCTCTTCACGAACTTTCCTTCGACGATTCGGGAAAACCTTTGTCGTCGCCTCAGTTCGCTACCCACAAAAGGTCCGGAAACTCTCTTTCTTTTATTATTTAGTTGTTTAAACTGACACTGTGTGCTCTATATGATGAGACCCATTATTATTTTGTCGAATCCATTCGACTCAGTTTAGTAACTGTTTTTTTTCCAGATAAATTTGTTAGTTGTGGCTTTCAGTTTTGTGGTGTCGATTCTGCTTTCTAGCATGTGGGTATTCGATTGTGGTTTTCTATGGATATGGTTGGGTGTGTAGCGTTCGTACAAGGGGGTCGCAGATCCATTCTTGATTATCTGCTATTAATGGATGATTGTTTAAATGTTGATATTCTGTTTTGTGTGTATATTTTTTAGGCCACTGGATTACGCATGTTCACATGAACATTTATATGCAGGTTTAATATTGTGCTGTGTAGGATTTTATGTGCTATCTCCGGGTGTCTATAGGGAATAATACGATATGGATTCATCTTCAGAATCTGTGACATTTGAAAAATCTGCTTGTTAACTCACTCAATTGAATGAAATAGTCTGTCCTGTCTCTATAGCTTTTAAAAGTTTGCATTGAATTATATGGAAATATACGCTACATGTTAAGAGTCAAAAAACATTTGGAGTCATTTTGTATCACTGTTGTTATACCCCGTATTTCCAGAGTATATACGTGAGGGCGTACGTATACAATTTGAGCCTTAAAGTAGGCATAGGTTCGAATTTGTGCATAGCTACCAAAAGGAGTCGTTTTTCGACGAAACGTTTCCAC
Source organism: Przewalskia tangutica (assembly GCA_029844215.1). Lineage (NCBI taxonomy): Eukaryota > Viridiplantae > Streptophyta > Magnoliopsida > Solanales > Solanaceae > Przewalskia > Przewalskia tangutica. The sequence goes on from CM056718.1 coordinate 118,227,426, forward strand.
AGCTTTCGAAGGGAAAATTCCGGCTATGTCATTAATAATTTTTGCGGATTTTTCCGAGAGACGAAACATTTTGGACCAACGGGAGGGTGACATGTGTCACCCTCACATTGGAAGCTAGGGACGGCAAAGAGGACGACTTGGGCACATTTTTTTGTGCTAAAAATGTGGTCGAGGTTAGGTAGGATATTTTGGGTAGATGGATAAGGTAGCGTGACTTAATCTTGGCCTTACACTTGCTTAACACTTGGATGAATCTTGGCCATTGGTTGGCCATTTCTTGACCTATAAATACCTCTAACTTGATGAACTTCTTCATCCAAAATTGCCTAAGTCTTGAAATCCTTCCTCCCCTTATTGTGGTTCTCGCCCAACCCTCGGCGAAACCCTCCCATGTGGTGTTTTGCCGTGGGTACCCCACTGCTAGTTGTCTTCGTATAATACCCCCTTTGTGGTATAGAAATACTCTCTAGTATTGTTGTTATGCCCAAATACCTTGGCCCAAATACCTTGTAGTATTCCCAAGGTTACACTTATACAAAAGCCAGAAAATACTATTATACTTCCTCAATCCACAAAAATGAAACCCTAAGTAAATCTTCACCGTAGTTGAAGTTATAAGTAGAAGTTGGTTAGAACTTCTAAGGGTTGGTTGGAGGCGGTCGAAGCGCACTGAGTAGGAGCTAAACCTTGCTCGGGATCGACATATAAACTCGGATAATTTTGGGCTTATCGAGGTAAACACTCTTGACCTTCTATTGTAATTGGAAATTACATATTGTAGGAATATATAGTTGAAGTATACTATATATAGAACTGAACATTATAATTGTGCGGCAATGTCTTTTGACTTAAGCTCGAATAATACTTACGGCAATGTCTTGCGACTTAAGCTGAATTTAAAGAAGAGAATCGAACAGTAATTACATAGGATCAGACATGAGACTTGTGTAGCATTCTTGTGTAGTAGAATTGTACACGTCAGGTTAGACATGTTAACCCCGGTTGGCTTGGTAGCCACCTCGATAGAGAGAGATTTACGCTGCATGTGCGGGGAGGTATTGCGAATTTTACGTAGAATATTCTACATTGAGATCTAAAGATATTAATAGCGCGCTTTGTGGCCTATAGTCAGGTTGTAGTACTACGTGTGGAGTGATCCGCTTGACCGAGAGTGTGACGGTTTGAGGTACTTGGAGCGTTTTGCTATTAGTCGATACTGTCGCGAGGTATGTGAACCTCTTCCTATCTGTTCTAGCATGATATGTGTATAACTATGTAGTACGGTAGACGCGTACGTGTGTTAAATGTATTTGATTGTCTTTAAACATAAAGTGTTATAACGGCTTTATGGGAAGTTAGTTATAACAATTTCATGTAAATGAGAAATGCTTTGTGGTTTTTAAAAGATAACCGATTTGACTTATAACCGACTTGTTGTAAAAGAACCTCAAGTATTCTAAGAGATTAAGAAACCTTTTGAAAGAAGTGTATACTTGGTTTGAAAACATAAAAGTTATACCAGCTTTATGAGAAGTTAGGTGTAACGCCTTAAGAGAGATAAAAAGAATGGTTTAATGGTTTAGAAGTTAAGAGACTTGACTTAATATGGATGTTTGTGTGAAACCTCATTCGTGAGTAATGAGTACTTGGTTTTTGGAAGGAATAATGTTTTACTGATTTCGGAAATCAGAATGTGTATCGACAAACCACTGCAGCGTTAATAAAGGGAAATGTATTGAATAATTAAGTATTATTAAAACCAGTAGAAACCTCCATCTGCATAGAAGCTAAGATGAGACAAAATGATATTACATTTTCTAGATCATGGCTGCTTAATAATATTGATTATGAACAAGAATAACCTACTCGCCTATGGCATATGTTACTCAATTGTTTTAAAAGAGATTAAGACATTGAACTATGAAACTTTTCAAAAAGAGACTTGCGTAATTAAAATTAGGCAAACCGAACCTTAGGGAAAAGAAAGGCATTGTGTTGTCTTAAAATGGTTTAAAGCATAAGGTGTTATAACAGCTTTATGGGAAGTTGGTTATAACGACCTTATGAAAACAAAAGAAAGGTTTTATCATTGGTTTTAACGTGGTAACTTGACTTTAAAAAAAAAAAGAAAGTATGGAAGTTGTTTTGGTTTACTTAAAAGATATAAGTCACTCTATTTTTATACTACGGGTATCGGGTGACTTTTATATAAAAGGAATAAATCTCTTTAAAAGGAATTTAACGTGTGTAGTACTTTAGGGTTAAAACCCGGACTTTGGCATAAAATGAAAGTACTTTGAGTTGTGAAACTTGCCTATGCTTGTTGATGTGAAACTTGCCTATGCTTGTTGTTGTGAAACTTGCCTATGCTTGTTGTGATAGCCTTTGTTGTGCAAAGATTGTGTCTATACTACCGCGTCTCTCGATGGAGGGTCGGTTGACTTGTTAAGAACTTACTTGGACGTGCCGGCAGTGACGGAGAAATTCCGCACGCGTTCGCTGATAGTGTTACTTTTGTTAAATCACTTTGGACATACTGACACGATGCGTAGCGCACGGGTATGCTTCCACTTTGATTACCGCCTTGTTGTCTTATTTGTTCCCTTTGGACATGCTGACACGATGCGTAGCGCACGGGTATGCTTCCATTTGGAATGTTGTCTTATTTGCTCCCTTTGGACATACTGACACGATGCGTAGCGCACGGGTATGCTTCCATTTGGAATGCTGTCTTATTGTTTCCCTTTGGACATGCTGACACGATGCGTAGCGCTGCATGCTTCCATTTGGAATGTTGTCTTATTTGTTCCCTTTGGACATACCGACACGATGCGTAGCGCGGGTATGCTCCCATTTGGATTGTCTTGTTGTTATCATATCATGATCGCCAGTGGTAGTGAAGGTACTCACGACAGATTGATGTTGTGGGCATGAGACCACGAATTGATATAATCATATGTGTGTATCGTAGTTTGGTTATCATACCGCTCTCGCTTTTATAGACTATTATGATTTCATTTCTGATATTTCTGATTTCACATACTTGGTACTGTTATCGACCTCGCTCGGGCTGCGTTCATGCCGCAGTAGAGTACATCTACCGCCGATCCCCGCGTTTAGGATCTCATTTCAGCGTTTTGGGAAGCTCGTTCCTTCTGAGGCTTATCTTTTGGTATGTGTTCCACGATTTGTAGGTTCTTGTACATCTGTGGTACGGTATGGCCCCTGTCCGTCATAGTTGTTGTAAATCTTAGAGGTGCAGAGTATGTTGTGGCGGGGTTGTAAAAAGGATTAAACTGCTCGGGGTTTGTATATATTTACGCAGAAGGCAATTGTTTTAGTTGACTGTTACTTATAATATCTCTTATTTCATGTTCATGTTTTATTTCACGATTTTCTCGATGTTGTATCACCAGGTGCCCGGTAAGGCACGATCCACGCCCGGTTCGGTCGTGACAAAAGTGGTATCGTGAGCGATTAGTCCTCGGAAAGTGTCTACGCATCGTGTCTAGTAAGTCTTGATTATCGGTGTGTTGTGCACCACATCTATAATCGTGAGGCTATAGGACATTTAGGATTGGTTTCCATTCTTCTCATTCCGAGATCGTGCCTTAGAGTTGTGTGATGAGTTGAACCCTCCGACGTATTCCTTTCCTTTACCGCTATGCCTCCGAGCAAGGCAACCCGCCCGTAGGCAAGGAAGATACGAGTAGAGCGCAGCCTCTACAGAGACCACAAGACTGAGCCTCGATCCTACAGCCGCGATGAGACGGGTTACGGAGATGGCCCGATTAATGGCCGTGGTTGTGCGACTTGAGGATAAGCCGGACGCAGCAGTTCCCCAAGAGCACCGTAGTTCACCCCGAGCGCATTTGAGATTACGGGATTTTCTCGAGTGTAACGCCCGAGTTTTATGGGTCGAGGCCCGAGGATGATCCGCAGGAGTTCATCCGGCGATTGCAGCGATCATGAGTGATCGAGCATCGGAGACCGAGTCGGTGGTCCTAGGTTCGCATCGGTGCGTGATACCGCATGATCGGTTTGATTCGTGGGAGCTGTCCCGGGAGAGCATGCACTTCCGGCTTTATGGGGACGAGTTCTCGGAGGCCTTTCTTGCACATTTCTTGCCTCGCGGATGAGGAGGCTCGCCGACAGATTTTTGGGGTTGCGGCGAATCCGCGACGGTTCGAGTACAATGTGGAGTTCGACTCATTGACCGTGACGTCCCGCATTAGTAGCTAGTATGGAGGATCGAGTGCACCGATGTTACTGGGCTCGATGATTACCTAGCGAGAGTTGTTCGGTGTAGCTCTTGGTAGGGCATGGACATTGCCCGCATGCAGCTTATGCACTTGGAGGTGAGGCGGAGAAATCGGCGAAATAACCAAGGTCGCAGAAGAGGCGAGCAGGTCCTTTGGTGACTTTCGAGGCGGACCGCCTCGGCGTGAAGTAGTTATGCGCCTCGCCCGATCTGAGTGGTCCTCCACAATCTTGAGCATCCAGAGTATTCGGGGAGCGGTCAAGGCTCAAGGGTTGATTTTGAGAGAAGCAGAGGTGTTAGCGGTGAAGCCACCCTACCTCGTTGTGCCGTGGTAGACTCGCGGTGGGAGTGTCGTGCTAGTCCGGGAGTTTGTTTTACATGCGGCCAGCAGGGCCATTTTGGGAGAAACTGTCCGACCAGGGGTAGCGCTGGTAGGATAGCACTGACTACGGGATCAGTTGCGGGTTCTTCACCTCCTGGTCGAGCAGATGTTCATACACGGCGGGCCACGGTAGAGGTCGCGGTGGAAGTTCGATTTTAGCGGTCCTCTGAATCGCCTATTTTGGTATATCCTTAACCTCTGAGTTTTGTATGTATTGATGATGTGATGATGTGTTTAGTGTTATGTTCGGATAGCGTTGTGCTAAAGCGTGATGTAGAACTGGTTGTGAGAAGGGTAAGCTTGAGGTGAGAAAATGATGAACCTTAGAATATTACAGTTGAGACCTTAGATGTAGCGCCGTCTTGAGTACCGCATTTTGCAAGTGATCCTTGTCGGAGTGCATTTTTATGCCTAGAACGTTTTGTGTGATAAAGTCCTGGTAGTGTGTAATGGAAGTGGTAGCTTTCATGACTGTATAAAGATTGTTCCGGATCGGAACAAGAGCTTGATGCGTAAGTGGGTCGGGTTGGGGGCCGTGTTGAGGGCCAACCCGCGCTTCAAAGTGGGGTCACTGGGTGGTCCCGCCAGTGGTAGGGTCACGAGGGTGCTAGGCCCATGATTAGATAACCATCGTATGAGTTCGTGGATATGTTCGACCAGAGGCGGATCGTGAAGGCCGGGAATGGCCTTAAGGGAGATTGAAGCTAGTAAGATGACCAAGTTTGGAGGTGGTGACTCCAAAGTTTTGGGAAAGCAATGACCGGCGTGTACGATGCTAGAGGAGTTCAAGTGTCCGAGAAGGGCACAACGAGTAAGGAAGGAAGAGAACGTGTGATATTTCGTGGCCAGGTGTGGCGTTGGCAACTTGTTAGAAGAACTTCGTTATCTGTTTCGAGAAGGAACATTCGGGACGAATGTTTCTAAGGAGGAGAATGTTATACCCGTATTTCCGAGTATATACGTGAGGCGTACGTATACAATTTGAGCCTTAAAGTAGGCATAGGTTCGAATTTGTGCATAGCTACCAAAAGGAGTCGTTTTTCGACGAAACGTTTCCACAGCTTTCGAAGGGAAAATTCCGGCTATGTCATTAATAATTTTTGCGGATTTTTCCGAGAGACGAAACATTTTGGACCAACGGGAGGGTGACATGTGTCACCCTCACATTGGAAGCTAGGGACGGCAAAGTGGACGACTTGGGCACGTTTTTGTGCTAAAAATGTGGTCAAGGGTTAGGTAGGATATTTTGGGTAGATGGATAAGGTAGCACATGGCTTAATCTTGGCCTTACACTTGCCTAACACTTGGATGAATCTTGGCCATTGGTTGGCCATTTCTTGACCTATAAATACCCCTCTAACTTGATGAACTTCTTCATCCAAAAATTGCCTAAGTCTTGAAATCCTTCCCTCCCCCTTCTTGTGGTTCTCGCCCAACCATGGCGAAACCCTCCCTTTGTGGTGTTTTGCGTGGGTACCCCCCCTAGCCTAGTTGTCTTCGTATAATACCCCCCTTTGTGGTATAGAAATACTCTCCTAGTATTGTTGTTATGCCCAAATACCTTGGCCCAAATACCTTGTAGTATTCCCAAGGTTACACTTATACAAAAGCCCAGAAAATACTATTATACTTCCTCACCACAAAAATGAAACCCTAAGTAAATCTTCACCCGTAGTTGAAGTTATAAGTAGAAGTTGGTTAGAACTTCTAAGGGTTGGTTGGAGCGGGTCGAAGCGCACGGAGTAGGAGCTAAACCTTGCTCAGGATCGACATATAAACTCGGATAATTTTGGGCTTATCGAGGTAAACACTCTTGACCTTCTATTGTAATTGGAAATTACATATTGTAGGAATATATAGTTGAAGTATACTATATATAGAACTGAACATTATAATTGTGCGGCAATGTCTTTTGACTTAAGCCTGAATAATACTTACGGCAATGTCTTGCGACTTAAGCCTGAATTTAAAGAAGAGAACTGAACTGTAATTACATAGGACTGTATTACAGTAGACTTGTGTAGCATTACTGTGTAGTAGAATTGTACACGTCCGGTTAGACGTGTTAACCCCCCCCCTGGTTGGCTTGGTAGCCGGCCTCGATAGAGGAGGAGATTTACTGCCATGTGTGCGAGAGTCGCTGAATTTTCCGTAGAATATTCTACATTGAGATCTAAAGATATTAATAGGCGCTTTGTGGCCTCTATAGGTTGTAGTACTACGTGTGGAGTGATCTGCTTGACTGAGAGTGTAGCAGACGGTTTGAGGTACTTGGAGCGTTTTGCTATTAGTCGATACTCGTCGCGAGGTATGTGAACCTCTTCCTATCTGTTCTAGCATGATATGTGTATAACTATGTAGTACGGTAGACGTACATGTGTTAAATGTATTTGATTGTCTTTAAACATAAAGTGTTATAACGGCTTTATGGGAAGTTGGTTATAACAGCTCTATGTAAATGAGAAATGCTTTGTGGTTTTTAAAAGATAACTGATTTGACTTATAACCGACTTGTTGTAAAAGAACCTTGAAGTATTCTAAGAGATTAAGAAACCTTTTTGAAAGAAGTGTATACTTGGTTTGAAAACATAAAAGTTATACCAGCTTTATGAGAAGTTAGGTGTAACGCCTTAAGAGAGATAAAAAGAATGGTTTAATGGTTTAGAAGTTAAGAGACTTGACTTAATATGGATGTTTGTGTGAAACCTCATTCGTGAGTAATGAGTACTTGGTTTTTTGGAAGGAATAATGTTTCTTGATTTGAAATCGAATGTGTATCGACAAACCACTGCGCAGCGTTAATAAAGGAAAATGTATTGAATAATTAAGTATTATTAAAACCAGAAACCTCCATCTGCATAGAAGCTAAGATGAGACAAAATGATATTACATTTTCTAGATCATGGTCGCTTAATAATATTGATTATGAACAAGAATAACTGCTACTATGGCATATGTTACTCAATTGTTTTAAAAGAGATTAAGACATTGAACTATGAAACTTTTCAAAAAGAGACTTGCGTAATTAAAATTAGGCAAACTAGAACCTTAGGGAAAAGAAAGGCATTGTGTTGTCTTAAAATGGTTTAAAGCATAAGGTGTTATAACAGCTTTATGGGAAGTTGGTTATAACGACCTTATGAAAACAAAAGAAAGGTTTTATCATTGGTTTTAACGTGGTAACTTGACTTTAAAAAAAAAAAGAAAGTATGGAAGTTGTTTTGGTTTACTTAAAAGATATAAGTCACTCTATTTTTATACTACGGGTATCGGGTGACTTTTATATAAAAGGAATAAATCTCTTTAAAAGGAATTTAACGTGCGTAGTACTTTAGGGTTAAAACCCGGACTTTGGCATAAAATGAAAGTACTTTGAGTTGTGAAACTTGCCTATGCTTGTTGATGTGAAACTTGCCTATGCTTGTTGTTGTGAAACTTGCCTATGCTTGTTGTGATAGCCTTTGTTGTGCAAAGATTGTGTTTCTATACTACCGCGTCTCTCGATGGAGGGTCGGTTGACTTGTTAAGAACTTACTTGGACGTGCCGGCAGTGACGGAGAAATTCCACGGGTACGTTCCTGTTGATAGTGTTACTTTTGTTAAATCACTTTGGACATACTGACACGATGCGTAGCGCACGGGTATGCTTCCACTTTGATTACCGCCTTGTTGTCTTATTTGTTCCCTTTGGACATGCTGACACGATGCGTAGCGCACGGGTATGCTTCCATTTGGAATGTTGTCTTATTTGCTCCCTTTGGACATATCGACACGATCGCGTAGCGCATCGTATGCTTCCATTTGGAATCTTTGTCTTATTGTTTCCCTTTGGACACGCCGACACGATCGTGGCGCACGCATGCTTCCATTTGGAATGTTGTCTTATTTGTTCCCTTTGGACATACCGACACGATGCGTAGCGCACGTATGCTCCCATTTGGATTCTTTGTCTTGTTGTTATCATATCATGATCGCCAGGTAGTGAGGAAGGTACTCACGGACAGGATTGATGTTGTGGGCATGAGACCTGAATTGATATAATCATATGTGTATCGTAGTTTGGTTATCATACCGCTCTCTCGCTTTATAGACTATTATGATTTCATTTACTGATTTTTCTGATTTCACATACTTGGTACTGTTATCGACCTCCTTGGGGCCGCGTTCATGCCGCAGTAGAGTACATCGACCGTCGATCCCCGCGTTTAGGATCTCATTTCAGCGTTTTGGGAAGCTCCGTTCCTTCGGAGGCTTATCTTTTGGTATGTGTTCCCTGAGTTGTAGGTTCTTGTACATTCAGGGGTATGGCGGGGCCCTGTCCCGTCATAGTTGTTGTAAATCTTAGAGGTCTGTAGTACTGTTGTGGGCAGGGTTGTAAAAAGGATTAAACTGTTCAGGGTTTGTATATATTTATGCAGAAGGCAACTGTTTTGGTTGACCTGTTTACTTATAATATCTCTTATTTCATGTTCATGTTTTATTTCCGCTGATTTTCTCTGATGTTGTATCACTAGGGTGCCCGGGGTAAGGCACCAGTCACGGGCCCGGGTTCGGGTCGTGACAACTGTCCTGCCTAAGTTTGGCTCCATTTAGATCATACCAATATTACCATTCGAACCATTTTTGTCCTGTTTAGAGCATATGAGTGTAATTTAGTTTGCCTAAGTTGTATCTTTGCTTTGAAATCTCATATTAATGGATATGCAACATGAAGGTAGCCACATCTGCTTAATCAGACCACCAATGGCTATGTATGATCTAATATATTGTTTCTAAGGAGTCTTCTAGCCATTCATATATGTTGGCTAGGTCTGATAAGCCATTATGCCTCATTTATCTTACGAATGAATTCCAAATCAGCAGTTGTAAGTTTGTCCCACATGCATCTAAATCGATGGTCTTTTTTTTTAGAAATGACCATCTTACATTTTCCTTTGGAGTTCTGTCAATTCAGTGTATTAATGGTCATATATCACAATAAATATAACTATATACCTACCCTCATACTTGCTCTGCTGTTAAATGACCAGTATTTCCATTATCTGATGTTCTGTTCATATCTCACTAGTATACATTTAGTGTATATGGGGTTGTATACCCCGTATGGTTTGTGTGGATATCAACCCTTTATGGCTAGATATATTAGAGTGGAGTTTGTATAAATGGACCTGTTTGGGTGATAACATTAATATTTCCTTTGAAATCTAAGAAGTAAACCAATCACTTTGGCTGCATATTGAGGCCCATTCAATTGATTAATTTCTAAATGTTTTACCTGTGGGTGGGATTCGTCATTTGTATTGCCACAGATCAAATTGGCAGCATGTGTATGTGCGTGTTTAATTTAACATTTCACTTATTTTCGTATATGATGGAGCTTAGAATGTTTACTAATCTTTTTCTCTCTTATTTTTACATGACATGCATCGGGAGAATAATCAAGAGTCTCGGTATGAGACTCATCGTGACTTCCATACCGTCAACCACATTTCCGCCGAAGGGCTTCCAAACAACTATAGGATAGATGGTGTCGCCATCCGTTCTAGACGTGACATCAACTCCAATCTCACTCCTCCCTTACTTATTTATGTATTTATTTATTTGTTTATTTATCATTGTTATATTTGTTAACCTTGTAATTAATAGGACAATTAACTCTACTAGTCTTTGAATACATTGGAAGGGTAGTTTTAAAAAATAAATTCATCTCTTATTTATTCTAGGATCATCATATAAATCTAAACCTAAAATAATAATTAATCCTAGCTATGCTTTAGTCATGTAGTTAATATATTCCTCCATATTTAATTCTTAAGAAATAAACTTTCTCATAAACTCTTCATAAATACCATAGGAAATAATTTTCGCACATACGTATAAAAAATAATTTCATATAAGAGTCTTAACCTTATATATATTAATAGGAGTAATTTATCATTTTCTTACTTTTGTCAAATAAAATAATTTCATGTCTTATAAATGCATAATCAACTTTTTTGTATATTTTCGTGAGTCTTATAAGACCCTTTTAAGTTATCAACATATATTCTTTAGATATTTGCTACATCCCTTTTTTACTTAAATAATCTTTTTCTAAAAAACACACTGTCGCACCCGATTTTGAACTCTCAGGCTTAAATGCGCGACGGAATGGTTATCCTCCCCAAAATTGTAAAAATAAAGTTTAAAAATGTTAAGGGAGTCGCCACCTAATTAATTGGGTGAATTAGGACACCTAAATACTAACCGATTAAAGTCAGCATTAACTCCATTTAATGGTCTATGAAACTAAATGAGATTCTGAGTAAGGGTTCTTTATTATCCTAAAGGGAAGGGATCAGGCACCCTAAAGGATCCACTAACTTGCGGTTGTCCGTTCAAACATAGGTTAATTTATTCTAGTTTAAGAGGTGTATGTTTTAGGAAAATTATTTAAATAAAAAAAAAGATGTAGCAAATATCTAAAAGAAAGGTATTTTGATAACTTACAAAAAAAGACTTTATAAGATTCACAAAAATATGTAAAATTAATTACGCAATTCGTAGAACATGAAATTGTTTTATTAAATGATAAATTACATCCTATAGGTATATGTAAGATTAAGACTTTTATACCTAAGGTTAATTATGAAATCATTCTTTATTTGACAAAGTAAAAAATGACAAATTATTCCTATAAGCATATAGAATTAGTTAGGAAATTGTCTTTGTAAATGTATATGAAACGTTAATGATATTAAGAAAAGTAATAAATTGCTCCTATGTTGTTTATGAAGCAATTATAAGAAAGTCTATTTTTTCTTTCTTTCTAGATAAGGAGTGGTATTTTGAATACATAACTAAAGCATAGCTAGGATTAATTAATTTATCTTGGATTTAGATTTGTATGACGAATCTAGAATTAACAAAGAGCGAATTCATCTTTATACTACCCTTCCCATATATTCAAAAGCTAATAGAGTTAGTTATCCTATTAATTACAAGTTTAACAAATAATTATAACGATAATAAATAAATAAGTAAATAAATAAAGAAACAAGGAAGGATGAGATTGGAATCGATGCACTGTCTGGAAAGGATGACGACGCCATCCATCCCATGGTTGTTCAGGAGCCCTGTGGCAAGAGGGTGTACTGCTATGATGAGTCTCGTACCGAGACTCTTGGTCATTTTGATGCATATCATGTAAGAAAATAAGAGAAGAAAAGATTAGTAAATATTTAAAATCTTATCTACCATAAATAAGTATTGACATACAAATCTAATCACACCCAAGTTGTTTCATTCAGAATGTTTACAGGTATATGATATGCTAATAGAAACAGTCCAGTAGAGTACATCAAAACAGGCTCAAAGTAATGAGTTTAAGCTTCTTTGAGGATATAAAAAGATGAGGGCCTAAGTAGTTAATTCAGATTTCTCAAAGGGGAAGGGTGAGCCCAAACGTATGCAACCAGTGCTGGTTTGCAAGACATACAGTGATCCATATGTAAAAATACAAAGCAAGCCCAAGTATTCTAAGCATAAAACTTATAAGAAGAGAACTCAATCCAATATGTAATGGGCCCAATAAAACATATGCTCACATTCATGATGTACTAATTCACATAATATACATTTAGATATATTATTTCACATATACTTAGGTATACACAAGGACTGATATACATCCGACACCTAGGATATATCTGGCATACTCGAGGATATACAAAATGCATAACTCTACTACATACTAGAGGCACACTGGCTTTACATCCGTATGCTCGTGGTGTACATCGGTATATAAAATAGGTGAAATGACCGGTCCAGTGTCATAGGTAAAACAGGGCATTTTAAAGACATTTCTCTTATCCTAGTTGAATCTTCATACCAATCTTACTCCTTCATGCTCGTATGAACCAAACTAACACACACACACACATATATATATATATATATATATATATATATATATAGTAATTAATCTGATACAGGGATGGAGGTATCAAACATGGTGAAATAATATAACAACACATAGCATGCTATTCCTATTTTTAGATGCATGACTCAAAATCATAATGACTAACTAGATTTTACCATGTCAACACCGAGTTAATCTCCTTATATGCTTACTAATGGGACACATCCAGTAATGTGACAAAGAAAAGGAACAGTCTATGTAAATACAATATGTTGGTATAGAGACTGTCGAAAATGAACTCCGCAGTAGATTTTGACACAAAAATGACTAAGGAAGTGCAATAATAGGATATGAACACACATAAGAACCAATGAGTTCAAGACCAATAGATACATTCTTTAAGGGGACAAATTCATTTTAGTCCTAAATAAACTACTGGATCCATATGGAAGAATCAAGCAACAAGTACGTTTCCCACATGAGTTGAGTTATGGGAATACTTCAAATGTATTCACAAACTGAGCATATAACCAACTTCATTAACAGAATATGTGATATTTAATGGTAAGATTAATCAGTGGTTCATTTAGAGATTAGACTAATCTGAATTCAGCAAATAATAAAATAGGCATTACCCATCTTTTGAAACAGTCTTGACAGATGCATAAAGGACCCATGATATTTCCACTACTAACCCAAAATGGGTCTAGGACCCTTATACAAATGTTATACATTAACTATACACATAGAAGAACCATAATCGAATGCATACATGCCTAAGACAGCATCGACACCACAAATAAAGAAAAATCACTATTTGACAGATTTGTCCAGAAAACAAAGACTAAACTGAGTTAGAGTAAATTCGACACAATAATATAAATATCATCACACAGAATATACAATATCAATTAAGCGACTAAATAATAGATAGAGAATGGGTTTCCGGACCTTTTGTGGGTAGCGAACTGAGGCGACGACAAAGGTTTTCCCGAATCGTCGAAGGGAAGCTCGCAAAGAAACTGTTTGCAGAACAGATAGTAGTAAGTTGAATAGAAAAGAGAAGGTTTAGGCACGATGCTGTCTGTATTCTCGGTTGTTTGATTACTGGTGGATGATCGATCGATGAGTGCCTTTGCATGTTCGAACGTTGGGTATTTATAACCCCTATTTAGGCTTCGATTTATGGTAAGTTAGGACTTGGTTTGAGGGACGATTTGTATTGATTTTGCTGAGATTTCGTACTGTTCTTGTTATGGTAAGTTAGGACTGATTTTCTTGTGGATGACTCGCAGGATTATTTGGTCCTAAAGAAGGGTAGTTTTGATTTGGTTATAGTTATGGCAAGCACGAGATTTTGTTGCCATTTTCGTACTGATTCGAGGGTTAATTGGTAAGGTTTGAAACAGAAAAGGGAGGTTCGATTCGGGGCGTGACTTGAGGGAAGATTCTGGGATGTCTGCGTGATATGGAAGGAGACAGAAGCGAGGTATTATTGGCTTGCCGGATTCTCCGGCGAGAAATCCGGCTGGTGATGGAGCGAGGGTGCGGCGTTTGGATGGTGTTAGGGTTTGGGTCTTTTAGGTTTTCCAAGAGGGGACGACGCAAAGGCGGTATAAGGGAAATGGGCTGGACGGGGGGAGTTAAAGGGTTAAAAGAAAGGAATGGGTTATGGGCTGCGGGTTTCGGGTAATAAAGGGAAAAAGGGTGTTGGGCCACGGATTTGGGCTGGGCAAAGAATAAAAGGTGGGCTGATTAGAGTTAGTTTAATTGGGTATTTAATTCAAGTGGGTTATTAGTTTAGGAGTCAATTAGCTAGGTATTAGTTATTTAATTGGTTAATTAGTGGTAAATTAATAAACTAATGTGATTAAATTGTTTAGGTGTTTTATTAGTCTAAGCTATTATTATAATAATAAATGCGGGTGTGCTAATTAATTAGTACTTCACGTTTATAATGCGAGACAGTAAAATTATGGTTCTAAAAAGAAAATTGTTTAATTTATTGGTTATTTATTTAAGGGATGGACAAAATTGGGTGTCAACACATACATCTCTTAGCCAAATAAATTAACTTATGTTTGAACGGACAACCGCAAGTTAACGGATCCTTTAGGGTGCCTGACCCCTTCCCTTTAGGATAATAAAGAACCCTTACTCAGAATCTCATTAAGTTTAGCAGACCTTTAAATGGAGTTAATGTTGACTTTAATAGGTTAGCATTTAGGTGTCCTAATTCACCCAAAATAATTAGGTGGCGACTCCCTTAACATTCTAAACATTTATTTTTACATTTTTGGGGAGGATAGCCATTCCGTCGCGCATTCAAGCCTGAGAGTTCAAAATCGGATGCGACAGAAATGGCGACTCCACTGGGGAATTTTAGGTTCTTAACCATAACAAACATAGGTTAACTTTTAAGCTTCGTTTTTTCTTTATTTTTCTTATTTGCTTAATTGCTTATTTTGTGTTTCACACTTTATTGCTTTTATGTTTTGCCTAAACTATTCTGCTTTACATATAAATATTTGCATATTGCCTTAACTGCTATTTGTTACTGCTTTCCTTAAACTGGCATTCCGTTCATATTTCTTCCACTCTGGAAAATTCACACTATCACACACTACATGCGAGGTGCGCTGGGTGCATCAGCAAAATTCTTTCTTCAAAATCCAAATTTAGGAGAGTCGGTAATATACGTGGAGTGTCCGGTCTAACCGGTGGCCGCGTAGCCTTCTCGCTCGAGTTGTCCGCTCGGGAACCTTGTGTCTAGTAAAGCCAAATCTTAGAAAACTCAGGATAGAGCTATACCGCCCCTTATTTTAAGGCATGCATGCATTTACCCTAGGTGGGTCGGTCCTTGGTATCGACACCACAATTAGGAAGCCCGCCCAATTGTCGAAGGGTTTTTCACGACCCAACGACCGACAACATATTATGTGCTACGTGATATTGATGGACGAATCCGAGCCTAAACGTGACATGCTAGCATTGGAAATTTTGTATTTACTTTTGGTTTTATGTAAAGGATGAGCAGTATTCCAACAATCCCCGAAATCAGAATGGTGAGTGGTGTCCCGACAAAGTTAAAGATTTGGTGGGAGAATCTTGACGGCGGCAACAAAATGACCATCAGAAGCAAGCTAGGTTGTCTCACGGCTATGTTTAACATCACTCCAGATCAGCATATAGTTAGGGCCTTGATTCAGTTCTGGGATCCGGATAGGACAGTGTTCAGATTTCAAGACTTCGAGCTCACCCCCACGTTGGAAGAAATCAACTACTTCACAAGCCTAGCTTACTAGGACAAAGGACAAATCATCCCTTATAATCAACCTGGAAAGAGATTCTTGCATTACATGGGCTTAAAAAACACAAAGGAACTCCGTTGTTTTGAAAATAATTGGGTTTCCCTAGATTATCTGTACGAGAGATATGGCCGCCAAGATAGCTATCTGTCATTCAGAAAGGAGTTCTCTTGCAGTTTGGGACAATGGAAAACTAGACGACATACCGCTGCGTTGCTGCTCTGTTAGGCACTCTAGTGTTTCCACTTGAGCATGGACGGATCAGTACTTGCATATGTTCTGTGACCCGAATGGTTTTTGAAGGCATCAATGGCACGCAACTTACTTTGGTTCCCATGATTCTAGCTGAGATACTTCGAGCTCTGGGAAAATGTAGACGAAAGGAAACCAATTTCTTCGAGGGATGTAACCTCATCCTGCAGATGTGGGCCATGGAACACTTTTATCAACGATCGAATATGACAGACATTTGTTTTATCAATGATTATAGAATTGTAAGTTTTTACGACAGAATGAAGCGATTTGTGTCACCGGTCGGTACTAGGGATTGGTATGAATTTCTGGCATCCCGCAGTAGCAACCAAGTGCAATGGAGGTACCCACTGCTATCCCGTATCAACAAAGCTTATGTAAGGAGTAAAGACCGTTATTACATAGAGCTCATCGGATTAAGGGGGCTTCAGCCATATGCTCCGCTGCGTGTACTTCGTCAGTTTGGTCAAGAACAAGTAATCCCTCTCCGATCGGACATGAAGGATTCGGAGGTCGCGTTTGGGGCAAATTGCACTTTCCCCAGAAAGAAGCAAATCCTTGATGAATGGAACAACGTTGAGAAAATAGATGTCAAATATGAGCAAGCAGGAGGTACGCCCGAATACTATGCATGGTTCAAGGAAGATTGTGGCAGTCTGAGTCCAGAAGGCAAACAGGGTTTCGAGGACATCGACATGACCAATTGGGTAAAAGTATGCAGATTAGAGAGCAACGCCATCTCCCCTGAAACGTGGGATCAACTACAAACTATCATGCAATATTTGGAAAATGCAGGAGCAGGGCCTAGCAACACCATTACACCACCACCGCATTCTCCATCAACATA
Source organism: Przewalskia tangutica (assembly GCA_029844215.1). Lineage (NCBI taxonomy): Eukaryota > Viridiplantae > Streptophyta > Magnoliopsida > Solanales > Solanaceae > Przewalskia > Przewalskia tangutica. Next base: position 118,244,376 of record CM056718.1, read on the forward strand.
ATGTAGCATTAGGGATAATCTTTAATTTTGACATTTCTTTGTTTTAGTTTTGTTCCCCAATAAAAGCATCCGATGGCTCGGACCAATCCATCATTATCTCATATATGACGCTTAGGCCTACCTCTGGCATAATAGAGGCCCCTTGCATATTAGGACACGCTTTAATCTACTTTATTTGTTGAAGCTTCATTATATGCCCATATGTTCTGCCATTCTGTTTAATACTAACACATGTTTTGGATAAAAGGATTTTTTGCTGTACTACTCCCCTTATCGGCTGGTTTGTGTTGGCAAGCACTGGCGGAGCACCCATATTTCACAAGATCTAAAGCACGAGCAACAAAAATGAATGATTCAGGGGCAAACGAACAGGATGGCTTGGGACTCATTGCCATTCAACGAGAGGAACCAGAAACATCAGAAAGGGGAAATGCTCCATATTCCGACGAATACCTTGCTCAAGTACTGCAACAAATGGCGGTCATGCAAGCGGAAATGGATAGACTCCGAGAAATTACTAAGCTATCCATAAGCCTCAACACACAACTACCCACACTTCCAAATTCACCGTCTTTTCGACGCCATCCCCAACACCCAACAGATAACCCACAACCTCCCAATCCACAACACAACAACACGCCTCCTCGTAACCCACAACCCCCAAATCCACAACACAACAACACACCTCCTCGTAACCCACAGACCATAAATGACCCTAACCCGCACACACCTCAGCCCCAGATGATACAAACCACCTTACCCGCCCAAGACAACCAACCTACTCAACCCGCACCGATGACATACCATAATAAACAATACGAATCACCCATATATGTGACCCATGCCCCACATCTCACACCCGTACCTTCCCCGGAGTTTGCTCGATATGAAGAGATGGAGAAGAGGACAAGAACTGGGATAGATGAAAACATGGCCAGAGAAATCCATGATTTGAAGAAAGCTTTTAAGAGCCTCCAGATGGACAAAGGCCATGAAGGACTAGAGTACGAGGATTTATGCATGCATCCCGACGTCGAGCTGCCCGTCGGATATAAGGTACCAAAGTTTGACATGTTTGATGGCAAGGGTAATCCTCGTGCATATTTGAGATCCTATTGCGACAAGTTAGTGGGTGTGGGAAGGGATCAATCGATCATCATGAAGTTGTTTATTAGGAGCTTGACTGGAGAAGCCTTGGATTGGTATACTAGCCAGGATCCAAGAAAGTGGCGTAGTTGGGGGGCGATGGCACAGGACTTTGTGGACAGATTCAGATTTAATACGGACAACGTCCTAGACAGATTCTACCTCATGAAATTGGAGAAAAAGTCGATAGAAACTTTTAGGGAGTATGCGATGAGGTGGAGGTCTGAAGCAGCGAAGGTCCAACCGCCTATGGAAGAAAGTGAAATGACAACACTGTTTGTACAATCCCTAAAGGACCCCACGTACTATGAGAGGTTGATCAGCGTTATTGGACGTAATTTTTCGGAAGTAGTAAAAATGGGAGATTTTGTGGAAGAAGGAATCAGAACAGGTAGGATCACGAACTCCGCTTGGTGTCGGACAAGCAAAGCAATACAATCAGAGTCAATGGGAGGGATGAACAAGAAGAAAAAGGAAGGAGCAACCCCTATCATGACGGTGCAACAACACAAAACGAATCGAACCCTGACATACCAACCCCAGACATACCAACCCCAAACATACCAACCCCAAACATACCAAAACCCCCCCTATGACCACTTTAGCCAAAATACTTCCACATACCATCAACCTTCACCCGTCTATACCACCCAGCCAATATACAACCCGCCACGGGCGTTCGCCCACACAAATCCCTCACAATACCGACCAGCATACCCACCCCCACAACAATACCACACACAAAACTCACCCAGACCCCGAACCAACACCGAGAGGAGGCCCACAAAATCATACACCCCGTTGGCTGAACCATACTCCCAACTATATGAAAGACTGAGAGCCGCCGGTGTTATACAGCCGATCCCATGGCAAAATCCCAATCCACTCCCACCATGGCATGATGAGAATAAGCATTGTGCATACCACTCTGGAGCATCAAGACACAGTACAGATAATTGTTATGCATTGAAAAACAGAATCGAGGAACTAATCAAAGAAGGAGCTATTCGGTTGAAAGAACCTTCCCCTAATGTCAACAACAATCCCCTGCCAAATCACGACAATGCTGGCGTGCACATGATCACCTTTGATGATATGTATGATATGGAAGGGACCATCGTGCCAATCAAGGAGAAAGAGACAGGGGAATCTTCAGCCCACATTGCCCATGTGATTACTGCCAAGGTCAGGGGGCCGTTGGAAGTAGAGTTGAGCCGTCATAAGCCTCTGATGTCAGTCTTAGTACCAGGATGGAGCCATTCGATCAAGCAACATAATGAGGGTAAACAGAAACAGGTGGTAGAAGTTGTTGCAGCGGGAGTGACGAGGTCCGGACAACGTTACTCATCTGTAGAAGTATTGCGAAGACGCCTGAAAAAGACTATGGTCGAACCGTAAGAGGAATTTTGGAGAAGAATGCCTCAAGAGACTATTCCATCAGTAACACTGAGTAAAACACCAGACAAATTTCTATTATCATTGTTGATGAATTAGTGAACCACCGAACCTCTTTGATGGAGGTTTTGAAAGAGGCTCACGTGTGCCGTAGCATCGATGAGAACTTCTCAAGACCGATCGGGCAAATTAAAGAGGTGCAAAAGATAATTTTCCATGAGAATGAATTGCCTCACGAAGGTCGGGTCATAATAAGGCATTGAACATAACAAGTGTGCTAATAAGTTTATCTCTCGAGTCTTGATTGATGGGGTCACCGTTAATGTATGCCCTTTGAATACTCTTGAACTTTGTGAGTCAACATTGGGAAACTCCGTGAGAGCTACACAAGGGTAAAAGGTTTCGATGGGACCCTGAGGAGCGTCGCAGGCGAGACTGACTTGACACTACAGATTGGGCCCGCAGAGTTCGAGATAGAATTCCAGGTATTGGACATATCCACATGCTACAATTTGTTACTCGGTAGACCTTGGATCCACGTGGTCGGAGCCGTCCCTTCCACTTTGCATCAAGTTTTGAAATTCATCTGGAATCATCATGAAGTTGTGGTTGAGGGAGACAAGGACAACACTGCTAACACCAAAGGGGCAATTTCGGTCATCGAGAGTATGGAGAAGCTGTATGGATCTGTCTACCATATGAACAAGATCGTAGACGTTAGCAAGGCTAAAGGAATGCAACTACCTCGCACTCCCAAAATGGTGGCCCGAGAGATGCTGAGAAATGGTTTCGAGCCAGGTCGAGGACTTGGACCAAAACTAGGAGGAATCACAGAGCCGATTCACCTGCCGGAGAAGAAGGACACTTTTGGCCTCGGATATCAGCCCACTGCCGAGGAGATGATGTTATTTGATCACAGAAGGAAGGGTGAGTCTCATCTGCCAAGACCTGTTCCACCCCTGAATCATTCATTCGTCAAAGCATACCCTGCTCAGCTACCAGAAGATGAGGATGCAGACATTCTTGCGGAGGGACTTCATGGCCTTTTCATTTCTGAGGAAGAAGCAGAGTGTCATGCGATTTTGGAAGACTACACAGATGACCAGACCATTTGGAGTATAGGGCCAGGAGATGTTTTGAGCAACTGGACATGTACCCCAACACTGTTTTTTCATGAGTCTGGGTAGAATTAATAATTAGACGTTTTTAAACAATTTAATTCGTATTTTTCTGAATTATGGGACACAGTTTTTATGAGCTTATTTCCCTTTTGAAGTTTTAATAACAAGTTATGTTTTAATCAACGCTCTTTATTCTCTTCTTTCAGCATACAAAATAATATACTTGTCGATAATGAAAATGTGACATGTCATGAAACAAGCGAACAAAGTCAGAACCGCGAAAATAATCCAACAGAACCCGAAGGAAATTTCCCGTTGGAGGAATTAACGGAAGAGTTAGGAAAGTTCGAGGATAAGCCGAAACCTAATCTGGATGAAACAGAAACAGTAAACCTAGGAGATGAAGGAGACGAGGATCAGCGTTCACTTGAATACCACACAGAAAGAAGATCTGGTATCCCTATTGAAGCAGTATGTCGACATATTCGCTTGGTCTTATGATGATATGCCAGGTCTAAGCACATACATCGTTTCTCATAAGTTGCCCATTGAACCATCATGCCTTCCAGTGAAGCAAAAACCAAGGAAAATCAAGCCGAATCAGAGTTCGACAGTCAAGGAGGAGATCTCCAAACAATTGGACGCAAATGTCATTCGGGTAGCAAGATACCCTACTTGGTTAGCCAACATTGTGCCAGTAACAAAGAAGCATGGTAAGATACGAGTTTGTGTCGATTACAGGGATCTCAACAAGGCAAGCCCTAAGGATGATTTTCCCCTTCCAAACATTCATTTACTCATCGACAATTGTGCGAAGCATGAATTGCAGTCATTTGTCGATTGTTTCGCTGGGTACCATCAAATCTTAATGAATGAAGAAGATGCAGAGAAGACCGCGTTCACCACTCCGTGGGGGGTATATTATTATCGAGTCATGCCATTTGGACTTAAAAATGCAGGTGTCACTTACATGAGAGCCATGACTACCATTTTTCATGATATGATCCATAAGGAAATTGAAGTTTACGTGGATGACGTCATTATCAAGTCACGGAGGGCTACGGACCATCTGGTCCATCTGAAGAAGTTTTTTGAACGATTGAGGCAATATAACCTGAAGTTGAATCCGGCAAAGTGTGCCTTCGGCGTCCCAGCGGGAAAATTGTTGGGTTTCATTGTGAGCAGAAGGGGAATAGAGTTGGATCCTTCGAAAATAAAGGCCATTCAGGGACTACCTCCTCCGAAAAATCGCAAGGAAGTGATGAGTTTTCTCGGTCGTTTGAATTATATCAGCAGGTTCATAGCACAATCAACAGTGATATGCGAACCAATATTCAAGTTGTTAAAGAAGGACGCTGCCACTAAATGGACATTGGAGTGCCAACAAGCCCTTGACAAAATCAAAGAGTATCTGTCAAATCCACCGGTCTTGGTGACTCCAGAACCCGGGAGGCCTTTGCTGTTATACTTATCCGTATTGGAAAATGCGTTCGGATATGTGTTAGGACAACATGATGAGACGGGAAGGAAGGAACAAGCAATATACTACTTGAGTAAAAAGTTCACGCCTTATGAAGCTCGTTACACAATGCTGGAATGCACGTGTTGTGCTTTGACTTGGGTTGCACAAAAATTCAGACATTACTTATCCGCATACACCACCTACCTCATTTCGAGGATGGACCCGCTCAAGTATATCTTTCAGAAGCCTATGCCTACTGGAAAACTTGCAAAATGGCAGATTCTTTTAAGTGAATTCGACATCGTATATGTCACCCAAAAGGCAGTCAAGGGGCAAGCATTAGCAGATCATCTCGCAGAGAATCCGGTAGACGAGGAATACATCCCCTTGCGGACCTACTTTCCAGATGAAGAAGTGATGTTTGTAGGAGAAGACATCCTAGAAGAATATCCGGGTTGGAGAATGTTCTTCGATGGCGCCGCGAATTTCAAAGGAGTAGGTATCGGAGCTGTTTTGGTATCAGAAACAGGACAACACTACCCAATATCAGCAAAGCTCAGATTCCCGTGCACCAATAATATGTCAGAATATGAAGCTTGCATACTAGGACTCCGAATGGCTATTGACATGAACATACAAGAGTTGCTGGTCATAGGGGATTCAGACCTGTTGATTCACCAAGTGCAAGGCGAATGGGCCACCAAGAATAGGAAGATACTTCCTTACCTACACTGTGTGAAAGAATTGCGCAAAAGGTTCATTAAGATAGAGTTCAGGCATACTCCAAGGGCTCAAAATGAGTTTGCAGACGCTCTAGCGACTTTGTCCTCCATGATTCAACATCCAGACAAGAACTATATTGACCCAATCAAAGTAGATGTGCTAGAGCAGCCAGCCTATTGTTCTCAGATAGATGAAGAATCAGAGGGCAAACCTTGGTATGACGAAATCAAGAGGTATCTCAAGGCAGGTGAGTACCCGGAAGGCACGACCAACATACAAAAGAAGACTCTTCGGAGGTTAGCAAACCATTTCTTCCTGAGCGGCGAGGTCCTTTATCGGAGAACTCCTGATTGGGTTTGTTAAGATGTGTTGACACTCAAGAAGCAAACAAGTTATTAGAAGAGACACACGGAGGTATGTGCGGACCCCACATGAACGGTTTCATGCTAGCAAAGAAGATACTACGGGGAGGTTACTTCTGGATGACGATGGAAACAGATTGCATCAGTTTCGTGCGAAAGTGCCATCAATGCCAGATCCATGGCGACTTGATTCACGTGCCACCAAATGAACTCAATGTCACTAGTTCCCCATGGCCATTCGCAGCTTGGGGCATGGACATCATCGGTCCTATCGAGCCGGCAGCGTCAAATGGACACAGGTTTATCCTGGTGGCGATCGATTACTTTACAAAATGGGTAGAAGCATCATCATACAAGTCTGTGACCAAGAAAGTAGTAGTGGACTTTGTTCATCACAACATCATCTGTCGGTTCGGAATTCCAGAATCAATCATAACCGACAATGGGTCCAATATCAACAGTGGTCTGATGAAGGAAATGTGTGAGAAGTTCAGGATCACTCATCCCAACTCAACTCCATATCGACCACAAATGAATGGAGCAGTTGAAGCGGCCAACAAGAACATCAAGAGGATACTTAGGAAGATGATAGATAACTACAAACATTGGCATGAAAATTTGACTTTCGCCCTCTTGGGTTACCGTACTACAATCCGGACCTCCACAGGAGCAACACCGTATCTCTTGGTTTATAGAACAGAAGCTGTGCTGCCAGCGGAGGTGGAAATACCGTCTTTGAGAATCATCCAGGAAGCCGAACTAAATGAAGCCAAATGGATACAGAGTAGGTACGAACAATTGATGCTTATTGATGAGAAACGAATGAATGCAGTCTGTCACGGACAACTTTACCAGAACAGAATGGCCAGAGCTTTTAATAAGAAGGTACGACCAAGAAACTTCCAACCGGGACAGCTGGTGCTGAAACGTATATTCCCTAATCAAAGTGAGGCGAAAGGGAAATTCGCGCCCAATTGGCAAGGGCCTTACATGGTTCACCGAGTGCTTACAGGAGGGGCCCTCATCTTAGCTGAAATGGATGGCGATGTGTGGCCGAGAGCCATCAACGCAGATGCAGTGAAAAGATACTATATTTAGAGTGCTTTATTTTCCATGTAAGCACTTTGCTTGTAATCTGAACTACGTTTGACCTGATTCCCTTGGCGGGATACGTAGGCGGCCATATCGGCCTCGGTCCCATTTCTACAAAAGCCTAATTACTTTGCTTGTAATCGGAACTACGTGTGACCTGATTCCTTGGCGGATACGTAGGCGGCCACGTCGGCCTCGGTCCCATATTTAAATTTTTTTAAAATCTTGTCTGTAACGAACTACGTTCGACCTGATTCCCTTAACGGATACGTAGGCGGCCTACATCGGCCTCGGTCACACCATTAGGAAATCTTCGTTTTGTCAATTGGCATTTTTGTGAATTGTACTCAGTCTTGTCGTACATACAAGACAAATCTACGACATATATCCGACCCAGTTTCGTCAGTCAAAATTGGGACAATTTTTTTTAAGGATTTCTCCACGAAAAGACACCGACAAATATGATTCCATATGCTCGAAAGATCGACATAAACTGGGACAATTTTAAGGGTTTTACTACAAATGACATCAATGGACATGGTTAATTTACGCAAAGGGTTCCATGCCCCAAAACTGGGACAAATTTCAAAAGAGAGCCTGACGGCAGCAGAGCACCGAGAGTATGGGAGAATATACCGCCGATTTCGGATAAGGAAGTTCGTTTTGTTTCACAACATGTCACTATTCAAATATCGACATAATTTCCTACTAGCATATATAAGTATATTTTCTCAAGATAGAATATTTTTCAACAAAATGTTTTGACCGAGACTCGAAATCAGACAGGGGTTACATGTCCAGACAAGACAACGCGCGCAAGTATCAAGAGCCAACGCAAATCGGCCGACCCCCTCCCCGAACTCACCAATTTTCTTTGAGTGAATTTTGCAGGACAACAGGAACAAGGAGGACAACAACATTCCAATACAACAGATTCGCTCACGAAGTCCATCTGCAACAAGTCTACATCAAATACATCTCACAAAAGCCACATCTTCTTTACTCAGGCTACATCATTTACACTTTAATTATTTCATCTAGCTTTGATTATGCATAACACAACTCCATATATAGAACAATTTTTATCTATGCCCTAGGAGGCGTCATCTGCATCTCGTCTATACAACGACGAACATCTGCATCTCGTCTATACAACGACGAACATCTGCATCTCGTCTATACAACGACGAACATTTGCATCTCGTCCATACAACGACGAACATCTGCATCTCGTCTATACAACGACGAACATCTACATCTCGTCTATACAACGACGAACATCTGCATTTCGTCCATACAACGATTTAACATCTGATTCGTCTATACAACGATTTAACATCTGCATCTCGTCTATACAACGAACATCTGCATTTCGTCTATACAACGATTTAACATCTGCATTCGTCCATATAACGGCGAACATTTGCATTTCGTCCATACAACGATTTAACATCTGCATCTCGTCTATACAACGATTTAACATCTGCATCTCGCCCATACAACGAAACATCTGCATTTCGTCCATACAATGACGAACATCTGCATTTCGTCCATACAACGATTTAACATCTGCATTTCGTCCATACAACGATTTAACATCTGCATTTCGTCTATACAACGATTTAACATCTGCATTTCGCCTATACAACGATTTAACATCTGATTTCGCTTCATACAACGACGAACATCTGCATTTCGTCTATACAACGACGACCATTTGTATCTCGTCTATACAACGACGAACATTTGCATTTCGTCCATACAACGACGAACATCTGCATCTCGTCTATACAACGACGAACATCTGCATCTCGCCACTATAAGACGGCGTATCGTCACATCATTTCATTATATAGTATATACAATCTGACTACAACCACAACACAAAGTCACATTCTTACATTGTTTTGTTTTGACAGTTATGCACTAATGCCTCTATCTTAGCTTCAATCTACAGGAACGTTTACAAGCTGCAAAAGACGGAGCACAACGTGGACCTACCTCTTACGGCGAACTGAGGTAATTTGTTGGGAGCAAGACTTCCCAACAAAAGGCAAAAGTGGACCCGAACGTCGACCTACTCTCTCCCAACATTCTAGCACCACAATAACTCATTGGCACCATAGCTTGACACTGAGACAGATTTTGAACCCGCGCCGGCCCCACCTTTAGTTTTCAGACACCAACAACATTCGTTTCAATTCCGATGACCCAGACAAAATTGGCTATAAGTCAACGTCTTTGTCTGGAGATTCTTTCATCTTCCCCATACAAAGAGGGACAACTGTTGACACCCAATTTTGTCCATTCCCCCTTAAATAAATAACCAATAAATTAAACAATTTTCTTTTGTTAGAACCGTAATTTTACATCGCAAAATACACATAATAAGTAAATTTTAATAAAGGTCTCGCATTATAAAATATTAAGCACTAATTAATTAGTTGGCCCACTTTTATTATTATAATAATAGCTTAGACTAATAAAACACCTAAATAATTTAATCACAATTTAAAGAATTTATCTACCATTAATTAAATAATACACCTAATACTTAAAACTCTACCCAACCCAACTAATACCCAGGCCCTTTTCTTTTACACCCACAACCCGACTACCCGCAGGCCCATTTCCCCTAAGCCCTTAACTCACCCCGTCCAACCCATTCCCCCTTATACCCTCAGATCTCCCTTCCCCATCGACTTCCCCCCCTAAGAACAAACCCTAAGGACAAACCCTTCAACCGCCGCATACACCCTCTCCCCTCACCCGCAAATCTCGCCGGATTTTCAGGTTAGAAATCCGGCACAACCCAAATCAATCCCCTCCCATTCATAACCGAATCGACCAAAACCAATAACCTTCCTTAAGACCTCCCCACAGTCGAATCCATACCCCGAAATAGATTCCTTAAAGAAATCAGCCACACAATCAGTTCACCTTACCATAACGATACGGGAATCTACCCAAAAATAGCCCACAAATCCTTAACAAAACCAGTACGAATCACCCCCTTGAATCCGTCCTAAACTTACCATAGAAACGAAGCCTAATTAGAAGCTATAAATACCAACGTTTTGACATGCAGTTGAGGGGAATCGAACAATCGAGAATACAGATAGCATCGTGCCTAAACCCTTCTCTTTTCTATTCAATTTACTACTACCTGTTCTACAAACCAGCTCTTCACGAACTTTCCTTCGACGATTCGGGAAAACCTTTGTCGTCGCCTCAGTTCGCTACCCACAAAAGGTCCGGAAACTCTCTTTCTTTTATTATTTAGTTGTTTAAACTGACACTGTGTGCTCTATATGATGAGACCCATTATTATTTTGTCGAATCTATTCGACTCAGTTTAGTAACTGTTTTTTTTCAGATAAATTTGTTAGTTGTGGCTTTCAGTTTTGTGGTGTCGATTCTGCTTTCTAGCGTGTGGGTATTCGATTGTGGTTTTCTATGGATATGGTTGGGTGTGTAGCGTTCGTACAAGGGGGTCGCAGATCCATTCTTGATTATCTGCTATTAATGGATGATTGTTTAAATGTTGATATTCTGTTTTGTGTGTATATTTTTTAGGCCACTGGATTACGCATGTTCACATGAACATTTATATGCAGGTTTAATATTGTGCTGTGTAGGATTTTCTGTGCTATCTACGGGTGTCTATAGGGAATAATACGATATGGATTCATCTTCAGAATCTGTGACATTTGAAAAATCTGCTTGTTAACTCACTCAATTGAATGAAATAGTCTGTCCTGTCTCTATAGCTTTTAAAAGTTTGCATTGAATTATATGGAAATATACGCTACCTGTTAAGAGTCAAAAAACATTTGGAGTCATTTTGTATCACTGTCCTGCCTAAGTTTGGCTCCATTTAGATCATACCAATATTACCATTCGAACCATTTTTGTCCTGTTTAGAGCATATGAGTGTAAGTTAGTTTGCCTAAGTTGTATCTTTGCTTTGAAATGTCATATTAATGGATATGCAACATGAAGGTAGCCACATCTGCTTAATCAGACCACCAATGGCTATGTATGATCTAATATATTATTTCTAAGGAGTCTTCTAGCCATTTATATATGTTGGCTAGGTCTGATAAGCCATTATGCCTCATATATCTTACGAATGAATTCCAAATCAGCAGTTGTAAGTTTGTCCCACATGCATCTAAATTGATGGTCTTTTTTTTTTAGAAATGACCATCTTACATTTTCCTTTGGAGTTCTGTCAATTCAGTGTATTAATGGTCATATATCACAATAAATATAACTATATACCTACCCTCATACTTGCTCTGCTGTTAAATGACCAGTATTTCCATTATCTGATGTTCTGTTCACATCTCACTAGTATACATTTAGTGTATATGGGGCTGTATACCCCGTATGGTTTGTGTGGATATCAACCCTTTATGGCTAGATATATTAGAGTGGAGTTTGTATAAATGGACCTGTTTGGGTGATAACATTAATATTTCCTTTGAAATCTAAGAAGTAAACCAATCACTTTGGCGGCATATTGAGGCCCATTCAATTGATTAATTTCTAAATGTTTTACCTGTGGGTGGGATTCGTCATTTGTATTGCCACAGATCAAATTGACAGCATGTGTATGTGCGTGTTTAATTTAACATTTCACTTATTTCCGTATATGATGGAGCTTAGAATGTTTACTAATCTTTTTCTCTCTTATTTTTACATGACATGCATCGGGAGAATAATCAAGAGTCTCGGTATGAGACTCATCGTGACTTCCATACCGTCAACCACATTTCCGCCGAAGGGCTTCCAAACAACTATAGGATAGATGGTGTCGCCATCCGTTCTAGACGTGGCATCAACTCCAATCTCACTCCTCCCTTACTTATTTATGTATTTATTTATTTGTTTATTTATCATTGTTATATTTGTTAACCTTGTAATTAATAGGGCAATTAACTCTACTAGTCTTTGAATACATTGGAAGGGTAGTTTTAAAAAATAAATTCATCTCTTATTTATTCTAGGATCATCATATAAATCTAAACCTAAAATAATAATTAATCCTAGCTATGCTTTAGTCATGTAGTTAATATATTCCTCCATATTTAATTCTTAAGAAATAAACTTTCTCATAAACTCTTCATATATACCATAGGAAATAATTTTCGCACATACGTATAAAAATAATTTCATATAAGAGTCTTAACCTTATATATATTAATAGGAGTAATTTATCATTTTCTTACTTTTGTCAAATAAAATAATTTCATGTCTTATAAATGCATAATCAACTTTTTTGTATATTTTCGTGAGTCTTATAAGACCCTTTTAAGTTATCAACATATATTCTTTAGATATTTGCTACATCCCTTTTTAACTTAAATAATCTTTTTCTAAAAAACATACATCTCTTAGCCAAATAAATTAACCTATGTTTGAACGGACAACCGCAAGTTAGCGGATCCTTTAGGGTGCCTGACCCCTTCCCTTTAGGATAATAAAGAACCCTTACTCAGAATCTCATTAAGTTTAGCAGACCTTTAAATGGAGTTAATGTTGACTTTAATCGGTTAGCATTTAGGTGTCCTAATTCACCCAAAATAATTAGGTGGCGACTCCCTTAACATTCTAAACATTATTTTTTACATTTTTGGGGAGGATAGCCATTCCGTCGCGCATTCAAGCCTGAGAGTTCAAAATCGGGTGCGACAACTCCAACTCCCCCCACATGTTGTCAGATAGACCGAGCTTAAAATCATAGAGTTCATAATTTTCTTAAGAGTTCGATTTTTGCGTTCATCTACACCATTTTGTTGTGAAGTATAGGGTGCACTAACCTAATGTATAATACCATTTTTCTCACAAAAAGTCTCTAGAGTATTAATAATGTATTCACCGTTCATATCAGATTGAAGCCTCTTGATTTTTCTGTCTAATTGATTTGCACTTCAGCATTCAATTTCAAAAACATACTTTCAGTCTTATATTTAGATTTAAGAAGATATACCTTTGTACATCTAGAAGATTCATCCACAAAAGTAATGTAATACTTCTTTCCAACTTTATTAACAATGTTTTTTAAATTTGCTAAGTTTGATTGTACTAGTTCAAGCAATTCAATCTTTCTACTGGTAACGGGTTTGAAAGGTTTCTTGGCATGCTTTGCTTCTACACATGCAACACTATGAAAAATCATCATTTTTTATCATAGGGGTTAACTCCATTTTTAAAGTCTATTGATAGAAAAAATATTAATATGACCTAGTCTACCATGCCACAAATTTACAGACTCAATAATATAAGCATAATTAGAAGCACTTGCATTATTTACAATCTCTTAAATGATAGATTAGTTAACCTGCTAGGTTGAGCTTTTGTGTGGTAAAACTTATCATAGATTATTGAAGATTTCTGCAATAGGTTGAACTTTTGTATATCCTAACCGGAATAATGACAGATTAGTTAACCTGCTATCTTAATAAGAAGAAGGATCATTAGCATTGCATTAACACGTGAAATAGTGAATAGTTGAGGAGATTGGAACTCTATTTCCTTCATAACTGTTATAAATCCAAAGGCTTATAATCTTTAGTTTATTTTCTGAAATTAGTCATAATTGGTACTTATAATTTTCAAACTATAGAACACCAACCAAATAGATACCCTAGGATAGATAATCGGTACTTAATAAACCAGTCTCCGTGGACGATAAACTCGATCTTACAGACTATATTACTTGGAATGATACGTACACTTGCGTAAACATCTAGAAATATCGCAACAAGTTTTTGGCACCGTTGCCGGTGACTGACGTACTGTTAATATCGATTTATCTATTCTTATTTCTAATTTGGTCTTTATTTTCAGTTTTTTTTATTTTGCTTTGGTGCTGTTTGCCGTGATCTGTTTGTTGATTTTGATTAGTCTCAGGAACTTAGTTTATGCGAAGTAGGATAGGAGCTGACATTCCTATCCCTATGAACCCTGAGATTGAGAGATTGTGCAGACAGAACAGAAAAGGGAAAAGATCAGCTGATTTGTTAGCAATGGGAGATCAACGAAACAATAATTTGGTGGATGATGAGTTACCACCTGTCATAAGACATGTCCTGCAGAAAGAAGCTTGGGGGACTATGTGATGCCAACTATTACAGGGGTGCAGACTTGCATCAGGCTTCCAGCTGTTGAAGCCAATAATTTTGAGATCAAATCAGCCATATTGCACATGGTTCAAAGCTTAGTTCAATTTGGGGGATTACCGTCTGAAGATCCTCATTTGCATCTAGCAAATTTTCTGGAGCTATGTGCAACGTTTAAATATAATGGTGTTACTGATGATGCCATTCGGTTGAGACTCTTTCCATTCTCACTCAAGGATAGAGCAAAGTGCTGGCTGAACTTATTACAGGCGAACTCCATCACTACATGGCAAGACTTAGACCAAAAGTTTCTTGTCAAGTTCTTCCCCCCAGCTAAGGCAGCAAAAACAGAGGTGAGTTGAATAACTTTTATCAGCTGGAGGGAGAACCATTATATGATGCATGGGAGGTTTAAAGACTTGCAGAGAAAGTGCCCACATCATGGGATTGAGAAATGGATGCTAGTCCACATATTTTACAATTGGCTGTGGTACAACTCATACCATCATTGATGCTGCAGATGAGGTACGTTCATGAGAAAGAGTGCCAATGAGGCACATGATCTGTTAGAAGACATGGCCACAAACAACCATCAGGGGGCAGATGAGAGAGCAATGAACAACAGGAAAGTGGTTGAGATTCATGAGCTAGATGCTATCACTGCATTGACTGCGCAGGTAGCCACTTTGACAAAGCAGATACAACAGAGTACCATGACAGTTAAAGCAGTTCAGACACCAGCTAGATGCAAAATTTGTGAGGGTCCCCATACTTTTGATAGATGCACAGCAGTGGACCCAAATAATGTACCCATGGAGCAGGTTCAGGCAGTGGGGAATTTTCAGAGACCCCACAACAATCCATTCTCCAACACATATAATCCAGGGTGGAGAAATCACCCAAAGTTTTCATGGAAGAATGAGCAAGGGCAGCAACCACCATTTCAGGAATCATCCTCACAGCAGTTCAGCCCACCAGACCCACAAGAGAAGCCAGATGACATAAAAGCAGCATTGTTGATCTTGACCAATTCTCAGACTCAATTCATGACAGAAACTAGGTCCTCAATTTCATCATTGGTCAATACCTAGGCATAGTTTATGACAGAGACCAAGAAGTTCATAACAGAAACAAGATCCTCTATTAGGAACTTGGAGACTCAGATAGGGCAGTTGGTAGGGAAGTTGAATGACAGACCTCAGGGAACTCTCTCTAGTGATATAGTGATGAACCCTAGGGAGCAATGCCAAACAATCAGTTTGAGAAGTGGGAAGCAGTTAGAGCAGAGGACACCCCAAGCAGTAGTTGAAAAATAGAAGGATGTGGGGCAGACAGTTGAAGTAGTAAAGAAGGGGATTACTGATGACCGCCTTACTTTAGAGAAGGCTCCACCCGCAGTGATGAGGGAGTACACATACAAAATACCTTACCCACAAAGACTGCAGAAGAAGGCTTTGGATAAGCAGTTTTCGAAATTTTTAGAGGTATTTAAAAAACTACACATTAACCTTCCTTTCATTGAAGCCTTAGAGCAAATGCCAGCGTATGTGAAGTTCATGAAGGACATTCTTTTTAAGAAGAGGAAGCTGACAGATTATGAGACAGTGGTGCTGACAGAGGAGTACAGTGCTATATTGTAGAAGAAACTTCCCCCTAAATTGAGAGACCCAGAGAGTTTCACCTTACCTTGCACCATAGGGAGTGTTACATGCAAAAGGGCTTTATGTGATTTGGGGGCAAGTATCAATCTTATGCCCCTCTCTGTGTTCAAAAGATTTGGTTTGGGGGAAGCAAGAACAACCACAGTCACCCTGCAGCTAGCTGATCGCTCGATTGTGCATCCCCAAGGAATTATTGAAGATGTGTTGGTACAAGTGGGTAAATTCATCCTTCCTGCTGATTTCCTCATTTTAGACATGGATGAAGATGAAAATATGCCCATGATCCTTGGAAGACCATTCCTAGCCACAGGGAGAGCCCTCATTGATGTTGAAAAGGGGGAGTTAAAACTCAGAGTGCAAGGTGAGGAGATGATATTCAAAGTTTTCAAGTAGCCCACTGAACCTCAAGTCGATGCTAGATGTTTTGCTATTGGGGTAGTGGATAAGGCTGTGCCTAAGAAAATCCACACAAGTACTGATTCTCGTGGGGTACCACCAAAGCAGCATGGAGAACCTGATGGTAGGATTTCTGAACTAGATATTGATGAAAAAAATTGAACTTTCTGAAATCAGAACCGTGAAAAAGAAGAGAAGGAGGAGAAAGAGAATGGTGCTAAAATGGATATGCGAAGGGGACACTCTACCCCCTTGATTTTAGTAAGTAACATGCGTCCGGCTAAAAGACGTTAAAGACAACACTACTTCGGAGGCAACCCAATGTTTTAATTATGTTATTTCAATTTTTGTTTCAGTTTGTTTTATTTTATCTTGAATAGTCTCACGATCTGGTATGCTAGTGTTTTTGGATGACAGATGAAGGGCATGACTCACTCCGAAGGACGAATGGTTAACAATGCAGAAAACTGAAGATACTGGAATTTTTCGGCAATTAACACCGCGGTGCTTGGAGCAGAACCGCGGTGCCTCCTTCGGCTTTGTGCACAGTAATTTGGCCTTTCTCCCTGACCTTCGTTATGATCGTTGTGTTGTGTCAGTAAGTTGTCCCTCATTATTTTTAGTCTTCACACATTGGGGACAATGTATCGATTAAGTTTGGGGGGGGGGGGTATCTTATTTTGTTTTGAATCTTTTTATTGTTTTGTTTTTGTTTTTGTTTTTTATGTATTTTTGAGTCGTAATTTTTTTTTGGATCATGCATGCTGTAGTTGCTAACGATACTGAGTGGATAAAGTGTGATAATGTAATAAAATTGAAAATAAAAATCTGTGTGCTTAAATTAGATATGCCAGAAATTCATGACATCTAATTATTTGGGATAGTTGTGCTTAAGTTAGATATGCCTATGTGTGTCAGTTATGGAAAGAAAGGTTGAAAAATGTCTAAAATAATCTGTTTGCTTGTTATTTAAGGCGAAATAGTTAAGATATACATGTTTAGGGGGATGATTCATGCATTTCTTTGATAGCCCTTCTGACCATTCATTACATATCCTAACATAAATTGTATCACTAGTCAGCCCATTTGAGCCTAAAATAAGATCTTTCTTTGACACCATATGATTCCCGATTTATGTCATAAGTGATAATTGAAAAATAGTTGGGATGAAATGTGTTGAAAAAGAAACAAGAAGAGAGTGAAAATTTGATGCACCCCAATAAAAATAATGCAAAAGCCTAAGTTTGGGGGTTCTTGTTATTTATAATATATCTCATTCTCTCAAAAGAAAAGAGGGGAAAAATAGGTATGAGATTAAAAAGAAAATCAAAAGAAGGAAAAGAGAGTTGAATGAAAAATGCTTATGGTACGTAATTTAAGCCTAAATGCCTATTTTTACCTATCCCTGCCTAAGCCTACATTACAACCCTTGAAAGTCCTGATGATCTTTAATGTGTATGCCTATGATTAGTGGAGAATATCAAATAAACAGGTCTATAGCGTTTTGGGAAAGATAGAATGAAATTTGACATGCATAGGTTAGGTGTTTATGTTTCTATTGATTATGATCTAAGTGAATTTGTGAAATATCTAACTTGAAATTCTAGATTGCTAATTACTCATGCTATATATGATCTAACATATTATCCCAACTTTCATCCATGATCTTGAAGAAGCATTGCTATAACTACATGATCCATTTCATAGAATCTTTGTTTTTATTTTTGTTTTTGTTTTGTGCTTTACTCGAGGGCGAGTAAAGTGTAAGTTTGGGGGTGTTTGTTGAGTGTATTTTATACACTCTTTTGAGTCCTTTTTAGTTAGTATTTTACTCTTTTATTTTGCATTTAGTATAGTGTTAGGTATGTTTTTCTTTCTTTTGTGTCACAACGGTTATAAAGGAGAGAATACTACTTTTGAGGACGAAATGAACTTAATTGAGATGCAAATTACACAAGCACATCCCAAGGAATGAAGCCTAAAAAGTGCCACGAATAATAGAACAAATCAGGCGAAACTAGACAGGAATCAGAGAGGCACCGCGGTGCCTGGCCAAGTAGCACCGCGGTGCCATTGAACCGCGGTCAAGAAGAATTTGCGTCGCGACGTAAAATTTTCAGAAAGTCCGAAACTAAATCACCGTCGAAGGCACCGCGGTGCCTACCGCGGTGCCATATTTCCAGTAGCCAATAATTATTTCGTGAGCAATTAGCACCGCGGTGCCTGGCATCAGAACCGCGGTGCCGACGCGTATTTTCAGAAAAATTAGGTCGAAATTGGACAAGGATAAAAGGGTCTGAAGAAAGGTTTTTTCAGATATAATGTCACGACCCGATCCCGGGCCCGTGACTGGTGCCTTATCCCGGGCACCCTAGTGATACAACATCAGAGAAAATCAGCGGAAATAAAAAAAAACTAAAACATGAGACAAGTCATAAAGCATGAACTAGGCTAACCAAAACGGTCACCTTCCTGAAATATATACATATATATATCAACTTGAACAGTTAAATCCTTTTACAACCCTGCCCACAACAGTACTACAGACCTCTAAGAATGTAACCATAACTATGACGGGACAGGGCCCCGCCATACCCCTGAATGTACAAGTAACTACACTGACAGGGGACTATACCAAAGACAAGCCTCCGGAGAAACGGAGCTTCCCAAAAGTCAATCGTGATCCTAAGAGCGGATCCACAACCGATGTACCTCTACTGCGGCATGAACGCAGCCCCCGGGCGAGGTCAAGATAACAGTACCAAGTATGTGAAACTTGTAAAAATATCAGAAATGAAATCATAATAGTCTATATAAAGCAGAGACATGTATGATAACCAAACTACATCCACAATACATAAATAGTCATGTTAAGTCGTGACTCATGCCTCAAAGTCATTACTCAAATATAACAATGGGTCTCACGCCCACAACATCACTCATGCCCGTGGAATACCTTCCTCACCGCCGTGATCCATGATATAAAACATTCAAGGAGTACACATGAACACCGTGTCCCACTGTGTCATAATAAAACCGCATGGTAAGTACGAAGGCATAGCCGACTACTAACACCCATAGTACTAACAAGGTCATAAATCAGATCATGAGATATGTCTGCACCGTCACATGATCAAAGCCGGTCACACGCCCGCGATTCAATGCGCGCTCTAGCCCCGAACTCCTCGCAGCTCGCATAGGCCAACCTCATAGGCCCGCATGAGGTATAACCCCGCATCGAGGGTAGCTACTCCCAAGATCCGCTGGACTCGCATCCGCGTGGCCACATGACCGCGTGACCATAAAGGTCGCACACTAACTGGAACTCTCGTAGCTCCGCATAGTCCCCGACCCGCATTTAGGTATTCTCGAATCATGGTCCTGCATCACCGAGTCTACCCCGCGACGGAGGGCACTTAACCTCCGAAACATGTCAAGGTGGCGGTACAATACCAACATAACGACTGATAGTTAAACAACTTAAGCGCAGTCGAGGGGAAACCCCTTTACACAAACATCACAAGATACTAACACACGTAGCATCCTAGCATGTTTACTTAACAAATCAACAAGAAAGTATTACAAGGCTATCACAAACCAACACAATCAAGTTATACACACAAGGTACTTTCTACTATATGATTAACAAGATCGGGTTTTATCCCCAAAGTACTTTATACATTAACTCTTTAAAAGATACGTTACTTTCACAAAAGTCACACAATACCCGTAGTATAAGAAAATAAAGTGACTAATATTTTAATTAAACCAAAACAACGTCCAGACTTTCCTTTTTAAACCAAATTAAGACAATAACATGCCTTCCTTTTTAGACCAAAACACTTCTCCCTTTAAAGTCAAATTACCATTTTAAAACCAATGATAAAACCATTCCTTTGTTTTCATAAAGTCGTTATAACTAACTTCCCATAAAGCTGTTATAACACTTTATGTTCTAAACCAAAAACTCTTCAATTCTACAAGTCTCTTTCCTTTTAAAACAACCATAAGTATTCTTTAAAACCCAAATAATGTACTCTTTTCAAAATAAGTAACCTATACTTAAAATCAAGTTACTTCTCTTTTTCCGAAAACAAGTCGTTATAAGTCAAGTCTCTTATCTTTGAAGATCAAGTCTCTTAACTTTCAAAATCAAGTCGTCTATAAGTCAAGTCTCTTATCTTTGAAGATCAAGTCTCTTAACTTTCGGAATCAATAAACCATTCTTTTACCTACATAAAGTCGTTATAACTAACTTCCCATAAAGCTATTATAACACCCTATGTTTAAACCAACCAAAACACTTAGCACATGTACGTCTACCGTACTACATAGTTTACAAAACATCATGCTAGAAAGGATAGGAAGAGGTTCACATACCTCGCGACGATTATCGACAATAAGCAAAACGCTCCACAGTACTGTAACCCTGCTAGCCTTTTCCACTCATCAAGTAGAATACGCTACTCGTAGTACTTCCACCTATATAGGCCACAAACGTCTATTAACTTCTAAACACACTGCCCATTTTCTACGTAAAATTCGCAAAGACCTCCCCGAAATCACATAAATCTCCTCCCCTAACAAGGCCCGCTACCAGGCCAATAACTCCCAGGGGATTACACGTCTAACCGGACGTGTTCAAATCTGCTTCACAATAATACAACAGTCTACTGTAAATACAGTTCAATACTCATTCTAAATATAGTATACTCAACTATACATTACTACAACATGTAATATCCAATTACAATAGGGGGGGGGGCATAAATCATTACCTCGATAAGCCCAAAATTATCCAAGATTAAATGTCGATCCTGAGCAACGTTTAGCTCCAAGTCCTTACGCTCCAACCCGCTCCAAGCGACCCTTAGAAGTTTCTAAACAACTTCTCTAAACACTTCAACCAAGCTATGAAGGTTTTTCTAGGGTTTCATTTTGCGACTTTCGGAATAAAGTAGGATTTCCGGGCTCCTAGTATTTAAACAACTTTGGAATACTACTAGGGATACTAGGCTAGTGTATTTGGAATTATACCACAATACACCAAGTATTCTACACAAGGGGGGAGGGGTGGGACGAAACCAATACAAAGGGAGGGAAGTATTTTGCTCTTGGAAGCTTTCTGAGATGAACTTATTCATCAACCAAGGGTCTATTTATAGAACAATGGAGGTCAAGATCCATCTAAGTGTATGGCCAAGATTGGGCCATGTGTGCTGGTCCCACCACACCACAGGGCCAACGAAATTGGGTGCCAAGTGTAAGGCCATTTCGCCAGTGAGTAGCGTGTGGCTAGCCACTTGTCACACCATTTCGGCCCACAAGGCCACACACGGGGGGTGACACGTGTCGCCCGATTAAATCAAAATATTACGTCTTCCAAAATATCCAAAAGCCGAAACCTCAAAAACAAAGCGGCCCCACAAACCGTAAATTTCTCCCGGGGGCCCCACGTGGCCATGTCCGAACATACAATCGCAAAATTCTAATATAATCCGAGAAGTTCAAAGACCAAAGCTGGGAATCCAATTCCCATTAACGAACCTTTTTCTTCACAAAAACCTAAACTTTTCCACGAAAAAATCACATCTTCCTTTCTTTCCAATATTTACGTCAGATTCTCGTACGTATGTCCTCGCATACATACCCTGGAACTATGGGGTATAACATTCTTCCCCCCTTAGAAACATTCGTCCCGAATGTTCCTTCTAAGTCTCTAAACATACATATGCCGCCAGTAGTCTCCACTACTACACTTACAAAACCGATCATGCCACCAATGGCCGAATATAACATGCGGCGCAAAACTCCATTTCATGCTAACGAGGAATCACCTCAATCATCTCAAAAGCTCACCCATGATCAAACGATACTCCTTTCGTGATCTTCACAACAGAATGACCACTTCCGCTCTCATAACATATGTTCACTTTTCCCTTACTCGTCGCATTCTCCTCGTAACTCGAACCTCCTAATAAACGCGTTCACGCTTCGCTGACTCGAGCCGCTAACAATTTCCTCTGGATAAGCTTCACCCTATCCACATCCCGTGAAACAAGTAGGGACCAACTATCTCGAACCTTGCCAACCTTGAACCAATCGACGCAAGAACCTACACTTCCGCCTATACAAGGCTTCATAAGGCGACATCCGAATCAGAAAGGTAGCTATCATAAAACTCACTTACCCAAGAGGCACACAATCCTCACGGCTACCCTCAAATCAAAACATCGGCCCGCAACCTATTCTTAACTATCCGGGTAAAACGCGTTGTTCTTCCGCTCACCGAGGTGAATGCACATCGAGACTCACCGAAGTTCCAACCCCGCTCGTAACACCTTCGCATACAAAAGACATAGCCGAAAAAATTGGGCTCCACCGTCACATAAAAGTAGGAATCCCGCGGCCTTACAACCTTCCCGATATATAACATATCGCCACCCTCCGCCGAGTAAATAGTCCTGCTCGAAGATGAGATGGGCCGACTCATCACCGACCATCGGTCGAACGCATCCTCGAACTCGCACGATGGTTAACTAACTGGACCTAACACCTCATAATCCTATCACAAAGCGACCACCACAAATTGACCACATCTCCTTTCGGCCGCGGGTTGACCCGCGAACGGTCCTCAACCCGACCCATAATCGCACCAAACTCTTGTTCCCGATCCGAACAATCTTACCTATCAAGTCATGAAAGCTACCACTTTCACCTTACACATCCAAAGGAAAATATCCTCAAAACATTTCACGATACCAAGTGTTTCACAAAGATTAACCGTAAAATCCTTTTCTCAAGACTCCTTACATCTAAGGTCTCAACGTGTACTCTTCTAAGGTTCACACCTTCCCTGACCCCAGACTTATCCTTTCAACTCACCATGTTTTCTAATTCACACTTAACACAATGCTATCCGCATATAGCACCTAACATGTACCCACCATAATATCATAAACAAAATCTCCTAAGGGCTAAAGATATCTCGCAACTACCGCCTCACTTTCCCTTTGCCGCTCTAATCATAATCACTCACTGCAGGCGCCTAGCTATATAAGGTGTTGAACCACCATCGATCCCGGCGTCGAGGCTCTACATCTGCTACCTCCGTCGCACAAACTCTCACCAAATTGCCCTATTGGCCGCAAACACAAAAGTCGCCGGCGAGACGACACTCTCATAATGGAGTCTACTACTATGGCCGAACGAGGTGGTGACCTCATCCGACTAACACCCCTTCTCCCGAACAATCGAACTCGCGATCGACCCGCAGCCGAGTCATCCTCCGTAACCTCCTACCGACATCCTCCCATCACACGGCCCCGACGGCCACAGTATAACAATCTCCCAACAAGTACGACACCGGAGATCATCCTCGATCTCTATCCATAGAATTTCGCGAATCGCAACTCAAGAAATCCCTAAGTCTCGCATCATCGGATCTAGGGAATCATCGATATCGCCGAACCACCTGGCCCCGTCTGCTCATTCTCACCACTAGCCTAGCTAGTAATCGGGCTATCACCTTGAATTCATATCTCGGCTCTGGCCGTGGAACCGAGGCTCGTATCGTGGCCTCACAGAAATCGCCGCCGCTCTAACTCACTGGGCTAGCGACATCATAAAAACTCGCTGCCTCAAGTACTATCTCGGGTAAGAACTGTGCTCGCGCCAGAACCTCTCGTGTTCAACTCGTAGCTCCTCTCGCCGCTTGCTCATCCGGGCCCCGTTGCCTTGCGCGGAGGCATAACGGGTACATAAGAATACGTCAGAGGGAGTCCAACTTACAACACAGCTCTAAGGCACGATCTCAGAATGAGAAGAATGGAAACCAATCCTAAATGTCCTGCAGCCTCCTGATTATAGATGTGGTGCACAACACACCGATAATCAAGACTCTACTAGACACGGTCTGTAGACACTTTCCGAGGACTTTTGTCACGACCCGATCCCGGGCCCGTGACTGGTGCCTTACCCCGGGCACCCTAGTGATACAACATCAGAGAAAATCAGCGGAAATAAAAAAAAACTAAAACATGAGACAAGTCATAAAGCATGAACTAGGCTAACCAAAACGGTCACCTTCCTGAAATATATACATATATATATCAACCTGAACAGTTAAATCCTTTTACAACCCTGCCCACAACAAGATTACTATGCACTCTAAGAATGTAACCATAACTATGACGACAGGTTCCGCCATACCCCGAATGTACAAGTAACTACACCGACAGGACTATACCAAAGACAAGCCTCCGAGAAACGAGCTTCCCAAAAGTCGAACCGTGATCCTAAGAGCGGATCCACAACCGATGTACTTCTACTGCGCAGATGAACGCAGCCCGGGCGAGGTCAAGATAACAGTACCAAGTATGTGAAACTTGTAAAAATATCAGTAAATGAAATCATAATAGTCTATATAAAGCGAGACATGTATGATAACCAAACTACATCCACAATACATAAATAGTCATGTTAAGTCGTGACTCATGCCTCAAAGTCATTACTCAAATATAACAATGGGTCTCACGCCCACAACATCACTCATGCCCGTGGAATACCTTCCTCATCGCCGTGATCCATGATATAAAACATTCAAGGAGTACACATGAACACCGTGTCCCACCTGTGTCATAATAAAACCGCATGTGGTAAGCACGAAGGCATAGCCGACTACTAACACCCATAGTACTAACAAGGTCATAAATCAGATCATGAGATATGTCTGCAGACTCACATGATCAAAGCCGTCACACGCCCGCAGATCCAATGTGCGCGCTTCAGCCTCGGAACTCCTCGCACTCGCATAGGCCAACCTCATAGGCCCGCATGAGGTATAACCCCGCATCGAGGGTAGCTACTCCCGGCATCCGCTCGACTCGCAATCGCACGGCCACATGCATCGCATGACCATAAAGGTCGACACTAACTGGAACTCTCGTAGCTCCGCATAGGTCCTGGACCCGCATGAGGTATTCTCGAATCATGGTCCTGCATCACCGAGTCTACCCCAGACGGAGGGCTTAACCTCCGAAACATGTCAAGGTGAGCGGTACAATACCAACATAACTACTGATAGTTAAACAACTTAAGCGCAAATGGCGGAAACCCTTTACACAAACATCACAAGATACTAACACACGTAGCATCCTAGCATGTTTACTTAACAAATCAACAAGAAAGTATTACAAGGCTATCACAAACCAACACAATCAAGTTATACACACAAGGTACTTTCTACTATATGATTAACAAGATCGGGTTTTTATCCCCAAAGTACTTTATACATTAACTCTTTAAAAGATACGTTACTTTCACAAAAGTCACACAATACCCGTAGTATAAGAAAATAAAGTGACTAATATTTTAATTAAACCAAAACAACGCCCGGACTTTCCTTTTAAACCAAATTAAGACAATAACATGCCTTCCTTTTAGACCAAAACACTTCTCCCTTTAAAGTCAAATTACCATTTTAAAACCAATGATAAAACCATTCCTTTGTTTTCATAAAGTCGTTATAACTAACTTCCCATAAAGTCGTTATAACACTTTATGTTCTAAACCAAAACTCTTCAATTCTACAAGTCTCTTTCCTTTTAAAACAACCATAAGTATTCTTTTAAAACCCAAATAATGTACTCTTTTCAAAATAAGTAACCTATACTTAAAATCAAGTTACTTCTCTTTTCCGAAACAAGTCGTTATAAGTCAAGTCTCTTATCTTTGAAGATCAAGTCTCTTAACTTTCAAAATCAAGTCGCCTATAAGTCAAGTCTCTTATCTTTGAAGATCAAGTCTCTTAACTTTCGTAATCAATAAACCATTCTTTTACCTACATAAAGTCGTTATAACTAACTTCCCATAAAGCTATTATAACACCCTATGTTTAAACCAACCAAAACACTTAGCACATGTACGCTCACCGTACTACATAGTTTACAAAACATCATGCTAGAAAGGATAGGAAGAGGTTCACATACCTCGCGACGATTATCGACAATAAGCAAAACGCTCCACAGTACTGTAACCCTGCTAGCCTTTTCCACTCATCAAGTAGAATACGCTACTCGTAGTACTTCCACCTATATAGGCCACAAACGTCTATTAACTTCTAAACACACGGTTCCATTTTCTATATAAAATTCGCAGACCTCCCCAAAATCACATAAATCTCCTCCTAACAAGGCCCGCTACTGTGCCAATAACTCCCAGGATTACACGCCTAACCGGACGTGTTCAAATCGCTTCACAATAATACAATACCATCAGAATACAAATTTCTATGTAAATACAAATCAATACTCATTCTAAATATAGTATACTCAACTATACATTACTACAACATGTAATATCCAATTACACAGTGGCATAAATCATTACCTCGATAAGCCCAAAATTATCCAAGATTAAATGTCGATCCTGAGCAACGTTTAGCTCCAAGTCCTTACGCTCCAACCCGCTCCAAGCGACCCTTAGAAGTTTCTAAACAACTTCTCTAAACACTTCAACCAAGCTATGAAGGTTTTTCTAGTGGTTTCATTTCATGACTTTCTAATAAAGTAGGATTTCCGGCTCCTATTATTTAAACAACTTTGTAATACTACTTGGGATACTAGGCTAGTGTATTTGGAATTATACCACAATACACCAGGTATTCTACACAAGGGGGGAGGGGTGGGACGAAACCAATACAAAGGGAGGAAGTATTTTGCTTCGAAGCTTTCTGGTGAGATGAACTTATTCATCAACCAAGTGGGTCTATTTATGTAACAACGAGGGTCAAGATCCATCTAAGTGTATGGCCAAGATTGGGCCATGTGTGTGGGTCCCACCACACCACATGGCCAACGAAATTGGGTGCCAAGTGTAAGGCCATTTCGGCCAGTGCTGAGTAGGTGATGGCTGGCTAGCCACTTGTCACACCATTTCAGCCCACATGGCCACACAAGGGTGACACGTGTCGCCCCGATTCGGCCCAAAATATTACGTCTTCCAAAATATCCAAAAAGCCGAAACCTCAAAACAAAGCGGCCCCACAAAACCGTAAATTTTCTCCGTGGCCCCACGTGGCCATTTCCGAAAATAAAATCTCAAAATTCTAATATAATCCGAGAAGTTCAAATACCAAATCTGGGAATCCAATTCCCATTAACGAACCTTTTTCTTCACAAAAACCGGAAACTTTTCCGTCGAAAAAAATCACATCTTCCTTTCTTTCCAATATTTCTGTCGTATTCTCGTACGTATGTCCTCGCATACATACCCTGGAACTACGGGGTATAACATATAAATACCCTAACCCTGTCTTATTCTATCACACTACTTTGGAGAGGGGAACACCGACTACAAGTTACAATTGGAGACATCTTATTGTTGAAGTTATTTTCTTTCCTTTACTTTATTTTAGTTTATGTTGGATTGTAATATAGTTCTTGACATGACAATGTTTAGGAGCTAATTACTTTAGTAGGGTTTCTATTGAATCTTCTTGAAACTGTTTTATATAGTTAATGCATTGATTATTGCTTTCTTCTTCATTATATTAAGATCTATTCAATATTATTATGATTGCTTGATAATTAAGTAGCTACTAATTGTCATCACTTATATGTCGAATCAAAAGTTTGAAAGGTGAGATTTGAATATGCTGTAATTGTCTAGACATAGGTTAAAATGGTAGACGAAAGTACTCCGATACTTGTGTAGTATTTAAAGGTTATTCTTCTTAAACCTCATGTGTGGTAAAACTTATCATAAAAATATAGAAGGTTTCTGCACTAGGTTGAGCTCTTGTATGTCCTAACCGGAATATAATGACATATTAGTTAACCTGCTATCTTAATAAGAAGAATGATCATTAACATTGCATTAACACGTGAAAGAGTGGATAGTTGAGGAGATTGGAATCCTATTTCCTTCATAACTGTTATAAACCCAAAGGATTATAATCTTTAGTTTATTTCCTGAAATTAGTCATAATTCGTAGTTATAATTCTCAAACTAAAGAACGTCAACCAAATAGATACCATAGGATAGATAATCGGTACTTAATAAACCAGTCTCTGTGGACGATAAACTCGGTATTACAGACTATATTACTTGGAATGATACGTACACTTGCGTAAGAATCTAGAAATATCCCTTCCCAAAACAAATTTCTCCACAAAAAAAAATTATTTTATTTTATTGAAAGACAAGCTTAAGGCATGCTTTGTTGAGAAGTGCTCATGAAACTAAATTTCTATGGAGGGAACGTACAAAATATTGATTAAGACTAATATTTTTTCAAATTTTGGGAATAATTTTTTCTTTATCCATAACTTCAACTGTAACAATCTGCTCGATTATTTTTAGCTAAAGACTTTTATTTATCCATTTTACCCTCCTTGTGGTCTCTGTGTGGAGTTTGTGATGCGCGGGGATGGGTGGCATGGATCTCGAATTCTATTTTCACGAGTTTCGGATGAAAAAGCACAAGTCTAGAAACTTAAAATTGATTAGTTTGACTCAAAATTTACCATTGGCTAGATGAGTTAATTTCAAGGTTCCATCACTTCCGGTAGTTCCGGAGGGTCATTTATGACTTAGTCGAGTCATTGGTTTGCTTTCCGAGGCAATCAGATATATTTTATGGCCTTATGTCTAAGTTTAGATTTTTGGTTTATCTCAGATGATTCTTTAGAAAAGTATGACTTAGTTCGGTTTTTATCAAATTTGAGGGAATGAGCGAGTTTGTAGCACTTTTTACCTTAGACGAGCATGTATGGTTTGTGTCCGGGGGTTTCCGGGAGTGTTTCGGGTGTTGGATGGAGGATTTGGCTATTTTACCACTGTTAAGTCTATTTTTAGTACTGTTTTAGAGTGTAATTTAGGGAATCATTTGTTGTCTTTTAATTGTTTTGTATAGTATTATGCGTGTTATGTTGTGTTATAAGGTTTTAGGAGATTCAGTAAGGTTTGAGGCGGATTCAAAGAGAATAAGCGCTTATGGAGGGAAAATATGCATATCGAGTCCTAGGAAATCAGTCAGAGAAGACCCGGGAAGCTCACAAAGCAGTTAAAACAAAATTCGGTCAGAAAACGAAGAAGAGCCGCGACGCAAGGATGTCAAAAGCTGCGGCGCTGAAGTGCCGCGGTGTTGAAGAGCTGCGGCGCATGGATGAGGCACCACAACGCTGTGCAGGCAGTAGCTGGAAGAAAAATTCATCGATGAGCGCCGCAGTACCGCGTAGGCGCCACGGCTCGAGAGGCGATTCCGGCGAATTAGAGCCTTGGCGCTGTTCGAGAGCGCCATGGCGCGCATTTACGAAATCGTGTGAAAACCTCTTTTTAACAATGGTAAAAAGGTCTAAGAAGGATTTTTCGTTATATAAGCTGTGGGAGGCTGATTTTAGGGATTATCTCATTTTTGGAGCAAAGGATATGAGGCTAAGAAGCAATTGGAGACCGTTTTTGTTCAAGTTATTTTTCTTTTCTTTTCTTTAATTCAGTTCATGTTGGTTGTTAAGACAATTAGTTTTATTAGCATGTCTATGAACTAATTTCTTTATTAGGATTTTCTATCGATTCGCTTGAACCTCTATTACGAATTAATGCATTGTTAGTGTTTCTTCTTCATCGATCATTATCTATTCAACTTGCGTTTATTGAATGAGAATTAATTGTCCATTAGTTTTCATTACTTATATGATTTCAAATCAAGATCTGAAAAAGGAGATTTGAATATGCTATAGTTGATTAGACATAAGTTTAATCTTGAACGAGAGTATCACGATTCCCTGTGTAGAATTTTCTCCTATGTGGTAGAATTTATCATAGAAATATAGAAAATTCTCACTTAGGTTGAGTTTTTATATGTCCTAATCGGAATATAGAACACCTCAGGTAACCTGCTATCTTGATAAGAAGATGAATAATTAGTCTTGCATTAACGAATGATAGAGGGGATAGTTGATGAGATTGAAAATCCTAATTACCTTCATTACTGAATTAAACTCCAAGTATTTTCATTCTTAGTTTATTCCTGCATATTATTTTAGTTGTTAATTCTTAGTTTAGAAATCAACACTCATATATGTTTGCCAAATATAAATGAAAGGTTAGTTAATTGGTAATTGATAATCCAGTCTCTGTGGACGATATTCGGTCTTACCGAGATTATTATAAATTGTGATACGTTCACTTGCGTAGCATATATAAATTTCGCAACAAGTTTTTGGCGCCTTTGTCGGGGACTGAAGTATTATCAATTTCAAAGTAATTAATCTTATTTCTAATTTGGTTGTTCCTAGAACACAAATTTAACTTAATCTGCTACATTGTTTTTGATCAATTTTAGGGAGCTATGTTTTATGCGAAGCAGAAGAGGAGCATACAACCTTGTCCCTACGAATCCGGAGATTGAGAAAGCGTTCAAGCAGAACAGGAAAAATAAAAGAATTGCTGATTCATTCGCAATGGAAAATCAACTTATAATAATGGAATGAATGGAGGAGAACCAGTAGACCTGATAGAACGAGCCCAGAATCCTGCCGAAATGAGCTTAAGGGACTACATCTTGCCAACAGTTACAGGAGTGCAAACTTGCATCAGGCTACTGTTGCGAATTTTCTATATGCTTACGCAAGTGAACGTATCACACTGTAGTAATAATATTCGTAAGACCGAGTATCGTCCACAAAGACTGAGTTATCAATTACCGATTAGATAACCTTTGGTTTCTATTTGGCTAACGTTAATGTGTTTGGGTTTTTAAACTAAGAACTACAACTAAGAAGTATGCATAAAATAAACTAAGATGATAATACTTGGGGTTAAAATAATTATGAAGGGAATTAGGTGTTACACCCCGTAGTTCTATGGTATGTATGTGAGGACGTACGTACGAGAATACGACATTAAGATTGGAAAGGAAGAAAGATTTGATTTTCCGACGAAAAATTTTCCGGATTTTGTGAAGGAAAAAGGTTCGTTAATGGGAATTGGATTCCCAGATTTTGGTATTCGGACTTCTGGGAATATAATAGAATTATGGAATTTTATTTCCGGATATGGTCACGTGGGGCCCAGGGGGAAAATTTACGGTTTTGTGGGGCCCACTTTGTTTTTGAGATTTTGGATATTTTCGGGAGATGAAATATTTTAGACGAGTAGGAGGGCGACACATGTCACCCCATGTGGCCATGTTGGACGTTTTCTCATGGACAAGTGGCCTTGGCCGAAATGCTTAGCCAAGTGGCAAGCCAATTGTCCCAAGCTTTTGTGTAGCATGTGGATGGTGGGACCCACACACACTTGTCCCCCAATCTCACCACACACTTGCTAAGATCCTAGCCTTTGATTGTCCTATAAATACCCCCCCTTGAGCTTGCAAGACTTCATCCACACTTGAGAGTTTCCAAGACTTGAAATACTCCATCCCCTTTCCTTGTTGTTCTCGGCAATAGGGCCAATACCTTGACCAAAAGTTGTCCAAAAATCCTTAAACTTTTAAGTGTTCTTCCTTAAGGTGTTAGGAAGATTGTGAACCAAGTGTTAGAAAAGATTTCACACCCCTAGCCTTTGAAACTCACCTTGGCCGAAACTTGCCCATTTTAAGCCTAAGGTGTTCTTCACTTTTTGGAGTTGAATCTTGAAGAGAAGTTGGTTAGGGGATTCTAAGGGTTGCTTGTAGCAGATTGGAACGTAAGGAATTGGAGCTAAGATTCCTAAGGATCTACTTTTAATCATTGGATAATTTTTGGGCTTATCGAGGTAATGATCTTTGTCCTTCTATTGTAATTGGATATTACATGTTGTAGTAGTTTATAATTGAGTATATAGTATGTGGAAAGAAGATTGAAAAGAATTGGACTGTTTAGTATATTGTGGGGCAGAATTTTACACGTCCAGTTAAGCGTGTGATCGGTGTATTTTATATACACTTTTTGAGTCAGTTTTAGTTAGTCTTTTGTCCCTTTTTGTACAAATAAGTGTCGTATTAGGATAGTTTTCCTTTCTTTTGAGTCAAAGTGGTTAAAATAGCCAAATGGCGGAAAAGGAGCTAAAAGAGGGCAAAAGTGAAAGTTCCAGAGCTAAAAGCGTAGAAATCGCGAACGGCGTAAACCCGACCAGCACGCGGCGCCCCGCAATGTAAGCAGGGCCGCGGCGCCTAATCATCAGAGAGGCTGCAGAGGTTCCAGCGCCGCGGCGCCCACAGACAGCAGAGATCAGGGCCGCGGCGCCAAATCACCCGAAGTACTGCAGAAGTTCCGGCGCCGCGGCGCCGAAAGCAGGGCCGCGGCGCCGACGCGGGAAAATCAGGTTTTTAGACGAAATTCTGGGCCTGGCCTGAAGGAAAAGTTGGAGGCGGTTTTCAGCCTATAAAAGGAGAACCCTAGGCAGATTTTAAGGGTTCCCTTTCTTGCACAACACAAGGTTTTCTTGGATTGAAGATTGGAGACCCTAAACTTAGTAATTTTCTTTTCTTTTCTTTTCTTTATTTCAGTTTTGTATGATGAACCTTGAATTAGTTCTTGTCATGTCAATGACTAGGAACTAATTCTTTTATAGGGCTTTCCATGTTGATTCACTAGAAACTTATGTTATGAATTAATGCATGTCTATGGTTATTCTTCTTCTTGTTGAGATTTATCCAATAATTGCTTTGAATGCTTGGTAATTAATTGACAACTAATTATCATTATATGATTTCTAATCAAACTTCGAAAGGAGGAGGTTGTGAATATGCTGTAAGTTGGGTAGACATATTTTGGATTGGGGATGAAAATACCTCAATTATTTATGTAGCGTTAATGAGAGGCTTAACAACCCTAATTTTACGCATGGTGCGTGACGGTTAACTAGGTTTTTGTTCTTAATCCTCATATAGATTTATCCTTATCACCGAAAGGTAGAAATGTGCAATACTGGGGTTGAGTGTTTATATATCCTTAACGGGAATATAAAACGATTTCGTAAACCTGCTAGCTCTGAGAGAAGAAAACCATAATTTATTGCATTAATAAATAACATAAGTGGATAGTTGAGGAGACATGGAAGACCTATTCCCATCACAACTGAAGTAAATTTATAGTTAATTAGCTTTTATAATTATTAGTTATAAACCACAAAATCAAATATCAATTACCAAATAGATACCAAAAGATAGATAGTAGGTACTTGAACCCTAATCCTTGTGGACGATATTCGGTCTTACCAAGACTATATTACTTGTCACGATAACGTGCACTTGCGTTAAAGTGTGTGCATCTTTTCGCGCATCAAGTTTTTGGCGCCGTTGCCGGGGATTAGGCATAGTTCAATATCAAATTTATCTATTTTTAATTTCTAATTTGGTTTCTATTTTATTTTATTTTTACGTTTTTTTTATTTATTTCAAAAATCGAGGTACCGTGATTAGTTGTTTGTTTTTGATCTATTTCAGGAAATCAGTTTATGCGAAGGAGAAGAGGAGCAGACACTCTTGTTCCCTTCAATCCAGAGATTGAGAAAACCTGTAAACAGAGCAGAAAGAATCAACAGATTGCAACCTTGATAGAGATGGACGGTGTTCAAAACAACAACATGATGAGAGAAGGGTTGGGTGAAAATCAACCCAATCCAGGAATACCTCGGAAAGCACCTATGGATGTCGAGGAAAGAGTTCAAGTCCAGGCAGAAAGAAGCTTGGGAGACTATGTGCTGCCGAGAGTGAATGAAGCACAGACATGTATTAGGCTCCCTGCCATAGGAGCAAACAACTTTGAGATAAAACCGGCGATTCTGAGCATGGTACAGCACACAGTGCAATTTGGAGGACTGCCATCGGAGGATCCACATATGCACATAGATAATTTCTTGGAGCTATGTGCAACTTTCAGATATAACGGCGTTACTTATGATGCTGTCAGATTGAGGCTCTTTCCCTTCTCACTCAGGGATAGAGCGAAAGTATGGTTGAATTCCCTGCCGACCGATTCGATTTTTACATGGCAAGAGCTGACACAGAAATTTTTGGCCAAATTCTTTCCCCCATGCAAAGCAGCAAAATTGAGAGGGGAGTTGAATAACTTCTACCAAGCAGATGGAGAGTCCTTATATGAAGCTTGAGAAAGGTTCAAGGATTTGCAGAGAAAATGCCCACACCATTGCATTGAGTTGTGGAACTTGGTCCACATCTTCTATAACGGGCTGAGCAGTACAACCAGAACCATTATAGATGCAGCAGCAGGTGGGGCATTCATGAGGAAAACAGCCCACGACGCTCACGATTTATTAGAAGATATGGCCACCAACAACCATGTCACAGAATAGAGGTCGACAAGTGGGAGGAGAACAGTGGGAGTCCACGAAATAGATTCCATTGCTGCCTTGAATGCCCAAGTGGCCCTTTTGGCGAAAACAACAGGCAAAGAACATACGATGAATGCGGTGCAGATGCCTAAAAGCTGTGAAATATGTGGTGGCCCACATACATTCGATAGGTGTCCTTCAGCTGATCCTAATAATATACCAATGGAGCAGGCAGAGTGTCAGGCCGTGGGTAATTATCAGAGGCCACAGAACAACCCCTACTCCAACACATATAATCCAGGGTGGAGGAATCACCCAAATTTCTCATGGAGAGGAGACCAGGGGCAGCATAATCAATATAGGGGCCAGTACCAGAACCAGCAGAACAAGAGTCACCAGCCCTTTACTCAGGCCCCACCTAGTCAACAGTTCAATGCACCGGTTCAGCAAGAAAAGCCAGACGAGCTGAGAGCAGCTTTGTTGGCACTTACCAACGCCCAGACCCAGTTCGTAACAAAAGCTAGATCCTCGTTCAGGAACTTGGAAACACAAGTGGGTCAGCTAGCAAAGCAGTAAACAAGAAAGCCACGTGGTACACCGCCATGCAACACGTATAAATCCAAGAGAGCAATGCCAGGCAGTACAATTGAGAAGTGGCAAACAATTGAGCGATAATACCTCACCAAGAGTTGAGCAAAAGGCAGAGATAGAAAAAGAGAAGGTGATTGAACCTAGCCCAGTAGTAGAGAAAACTCCAGAGAAGGAGTATACAGAGAAGATCCCATTCCCCCAGAGACTACAACGGAAGGCGGTTGATAAACAATTCTCCAAATTTTTGGAGACATTCAGGAATCTGCATATCAACATACCTTTTATAGAAGCATTAGAGCAGATGTCCTCCTATTTCAAGTTCATGAAGGAGATCTTGGGGAAGAAGAAGAAGCTGGCAGAGTACGAAATAGTAGCACTGACGGAAGAGTGTAGTGCTATCTTACAGAAGAAGTTGCCACCAAAACTAAAAGACCCATGGATCTTTACACTACCTTGCACAGTGGGCAGGGTGACATGCAACAGGGCTCTGTGTGATTTAGGGGCAAGTATAAATCTGATGCCCTTATCAGTATTTAAACGATTGGAATTGGGTGAGGCCAAACTAACCACAGTAAGCCTGCAGCTGGCCGATAGGACAGTGGTTCATCCAAGAGGGAAGATTGAGGACGTGATTGTTAAAGTAGGAAAATTCTTCTTTCCTGCAGACTTCCTCATTCTTGACATGGAAGAAGATGCAGAAATCCCTATCATATTGGGGAGACCATTCCTAGCAACAGGGAGAGCTTTGATTGATGTAGAAAGAGGAGAGCTGATATTAAGGGTGGAGAAGGAAAAAATGGTGTTTAAAGTTTTTAAACACATCATTGAGCCACCAACCATGAGTAGGTGCTTTGCAATCAGCACCATCAAACCCCGTGAGCCAAGATAAGTCAACCAAAGGGAGATGAGCCCACGAAAAGGTGCATGGTTTGCCAAACCCCACCAAGCGGTATGTGTTCCTGAACTCCCCCTTAACGATAATGCTAAGAGGAGAAGAAGAAAAAGAAAACGAAAAATGTGGAGAAAATGGGTTAGTTGTGGGATTGACCCACCCCACGTTTATTAAACTAAGGAACTTGCGTCCGGCTAAAAGACGCTAAAGACAGCGCTACTTGGGAGGCAACCCAAAGTATTTTGATTTAGTTTTCTTTATTATAGTAGTTTTTTTTTATTAAGAACGGTCTCACGGAGGTAGTGTTTGTCTTTGTGATTGATGTGCAAAGCAATAAATGAAGGGCGAAAAATCAAGAAAGGCCAGATTTCCAAAAAGCGGTAGCCGCGCGCCTGCAGTGGCAGCGCGCCAAAAGAACTGAAAAGGCGCTGAAGTTTAAGCGCGACACCTGCAGAGCAGGCCGCGCGTAAATCCGAAAAATTGCCAAGTCTAGGCGCCGCGGCGCCGCGGCGCAGAAATTCCCAAAGGAGTGCAGAACATCAGCCGCGCGCTAAAAGCGAAGGCCGCAAGGCGAAATCCAGAAACTTAAAAACGCCCAGAAATCAGATTTGCCCCAATTTCAAAACCAAAACCTAACCCTTCTTCTCCACAAAACCCACGAAAATCCACAAGTTACCCACAAATCCTCCACAAATCAAACCCAACCACAACTAAAACTCTTAAATTCCTAAAACCCTTAGCTATCTCAACCAACAAAGCTCCATTCCATAGCCTCAAATCACCATTAGAAGCAAGAACATCGTGGAGAACACCATAAAAAAGGTAATCTTCACCTTTTCTTGAAAGTTGCTAGTAGTCAAAGGAGGTAGTAGTTTGGAGAAGTGGTGCATTGTGAAGTAGTTTGGGTGCTGAAAAATTGATTGTGAAGTTTGGAGAAGGAGTAGACAAGGAGGGTGTGGGTATTGGGTAGTAGAGTTGAAGTTTGGGGGTGTTTGTGTTTTAGCTGCTAGATTGTTGATTGTGTTGGGGAACACTTGTGCTAATAAGTTGTAAGCTGCAGAAAGTGTTTTTAACCATGTCCACCAGAAAGAGAAGAGCCTCCACATCCACCTCAGCCCCGCAATACGACGATACTAGGTTCGTGAGCTACCAAGCTTATGAAAGATACAAAAATCTTGGTACCAGACCCTTAATACCGGAAAGAGGAATGGACTATCAGAGGGAGTCGCTTGGGGAGGAGGATGCCTATGAGCCCATTCGGGCAATGATTGAGATGATGGGGTGGAGGAGATTTGTGAACCCGGACAAGATAGCACCTATGAACACAACAATGGTGCGTGAATTCTATGCTAACTTTCCGAAGAGGGTGGACAAAAAATGCTTTGTCAGGGGAAAATATATGCCTGTGACGGCAGGAGTGATAAATATATCTCTAAAAACAGCAGATGTTGAAGAAAGGGGTGACGACCGAAGCTATTTCAGAACATGGTCGAGAAGCACCACCAAAGATCAATCGGGACGCCATTGGCATACAAATGAAGCTACCCAGGGCTGCATTTGATATTGCAAGAAATGGGTCAAAAGGACTGAACAGGTGCCAGTTCAACAAAATAGCCAAGGGTTGGCTATATTTCATCAGTGCCCGTCTGATCCCATCAACGCACTTCACCAGAGTGCCAGAAGATAGGATTAAATTGATATATGGAATCATGACGGGGAAAACGATTGATGTGGGGAAAGAGATAGTGCAGAGCATTGAAGAAATTAGCAGGTTGGTGACAACAGGTGGATTGGGACATGGCTCACTTATCACTGAGTTATGCCACATGAATGGAGTCCCAATCCTACCCACTGACACTAAAGAGAGAAACCAACTGCCGGTGTCATATGGGATAGTGCACTCTTTCCTGCACTCCAAGCCCCAAAGAAGAAGAGCACCAAAGACTACCAAAGAAGCAGCAGCAGAGGCCGCCATGAACGAAGATGAGCCTGAAATAGGGGCTCAATATGCAGCAGGGCCTAGCCACCAGCCTACCACAGATTCAGAACCTTCAGTGCCCATGATGGAGCAATTACTCCAGAATCAGATGAGGATGATGCAGAGTTTGGACACAGTGATACAAGGACAGCAAGAAACAAGGCAACAAATTAACGAGATGAGCTCCTTGTTCAACCAGTGGTCCATGCACTATCCCATGCCACCGCCACCACCACCATTTTAGCCAAGTCTGTAAGTGTCTTATTTCTTTTATTATCTTTGAGTCTACACACATTGGGGACAATGTGTGGTTTAAGTTTGGGGGTGTTATATTTGTGTCTTGTTATGTTTCATTTAAGTCTTTTTGATTGTTTTATGTATATTTTGAGTCACCAAATTTTTTTCTTTTTTGAGTCATAATTGTCTGTCAAAGATCATGTATGCTGTAGTTGTTAGAAACACCTAGTGAAGTAAGGTGGAATAATGTAATGGAATTGAAGCAACTATCTAAACACCTAGGTTAGATATGCCAAAAACTCACAAAATCTTTCTATTTGGAGTTTCTTGCTTGAATTGTGCATTCCAAATAATGAATACCTATGTGTTATGATTGCTTTCTATTTGAGGCGAAATAGTTAGGATATGCATGTTAGGGAGATGACTCAGGCATTTCTTTGATAGCCATTTCTTACCACTCTTTTCTATCCCGAACTTTAAAAGTATCCCTAGTCAGCCCATTGAGCCTGAAAAATTGAAACTTCGTCTTTGACACCTATATTCCCACAAATTGTGCCATAAGTAAAAATGTGAAATAGTGGAATAAATTGTGTGTTAAAAAAGAGACAAAAAGAGTGAATAAGCCTGTTGCACCCCAATAAAAAAGTAATAATTGTTATACCCCGTAGTTCCAGGGTATGTATGCGAGGACGTACGTACGAGAATACGACATTAAAATTGGAAAGAAAGAAGATGTGACTTTTCGACGGAAAAGTTTCCGGATTTCGTGAAGGAAAAAGGTTCGTTAGTGGGAATTAGATTCCCAGATTTGGTATTCGGGCTTCTTGGAATATTTGAGAATTATGGAATTTTATTTCCGGAATTGGTCACGTGGGGCCCACGGGAGAAATTTACGGTTTTGTGGGGCCCACTTTGTTTTCGAGATTTTGGCCTTTATGGATATTTTCGGAAGATGAAATATTTTGGACGAGTAGGAGGGCGACACGTGTCACCCCTAGGTGGCCTTATGGCCGAAATGTGCTAGACAAGTGGCAAGACAAGTGGCCTTGTCTTGCAAGATATTTTAGTGTGGACAAGTGGCTTGTGGGACCCACACACACTTGTCCCCAATCTCAACCACACACTTGCCTTCATCCTAGCCCTTGGTTGTCCTATATATACACTACTAGTTGATGAAATCTTCCACACTTAACCATTTCAAGACTTGAGAAAAATCCCTCCCTCCCTTGACCTAGAGCTCTCGGCCATGGTGCCTTTTCTTGAGCAAAATTTGTCCAACAATTCTTAAACTGTTATACCCCGTATTTCCAGAGTATGTACGTAAGGGCATACGTACAAAAGTTTAGCCTTAAGATAGGCATTATGGACGAAATTTGTGCACAACCCACGAAACGGATGATTTTTCGACGAAACGTTTTACAAAATTTGCGTAGGGTAAATTACAGCTATGTCATTTATAATTTTAGCGGATTTTTCCGAGAGATGAAATATTTTGGACCAACGAGAGGGTGACACTTGTCACCCTCAAGTGGACGGCAAAGGGGGGCGGCACCTTGGACGATGGGCATGTTTTTGTGGCTTGTTTTGTGGCTTGTTTTGTGGCCTAAAACTTGGGTCAATGTTTGTGAGGGATTTGGGGAGTAGGATAGGGTGCACTTGTGCAAATCTCCACCTTACACTTGCCTACCACTTGGCTTCATCTTGGCCCTTGAAGGCCCTATAAATACCCCCCTTGAGTTGATGAACTCTTCATCCACAAATCAACCTTCCAAGTCTAAAAATCCCTCCTTCCCCCTTGTGAGCTTCTCGTCCAAGCCTCACTTCTCCCCCCCCCTTTCCCTAGTAGTCTCGGCAAGTACCTCCCCCCCTTGGTAGAAAATACTCTCCAAGTATTGTTACTATCCCCTAAATACCTTAGCCAATCCCTTGTAGTATTTCCAAAGTCACCCCTTTACTAAAAGCCCAGAAATACTACTATACTTCCATTAGTCACTAAACAAAACCCTAGGAGAAACTTCATTGTTGGTTGAAGTTGTAAGTAGAAGTTGTGTAGAAACTTCTAAGGGTTTCTTGGAGCGGATTGGAGCGTTCAGATTAGGAGCTAAACCTTGCTCAGGATCGACATTTATACTTGGATAATTTTGGGCTTATCGAGGTAAATACTCTTGTCCTTCTATTGTAATTGGATATTACATATAAGAATAGTTAAGACTTGAGTATAAATATAGAAGGATATTAAAGAATAGAATTGAACTGTAATCACAAGAAGGGTAGCGTAAGAAGAATTGAATCAGACTTACATAGGACTGTATCTACAGTAGACTTGTGTAGCTTGACGGGTAGGGAAATGCTGCCCAATTTTCCGTAGAATAAAGAACCTTCTGCTTAGAATAGTCTACAGAGTAGTCTAGACATTGATAGACGTATCTGACTATTATAGGTTGATTCTCTGCGCGCGACATATTCGACTTGGCAGGTGGATTTCGCCGAGAATGTATGTGATTCTTCCTATCCTCTAGAGCATGATATTTTAAAGTATATATAGTACGGTAGACGTACGTGTGTTAACTGAACATGGTTTTACTTGACGTCTTTTGACTTGAGTCTAAATAACAAGAATTTTGAAGTATTTCAAAAGAATTATGAATCATTTTTGAAAGAAGAAGTAATACTTGGTTTTTAAACAAAAGCTTAAGAGTTATACTAGCTTTATGGGAAGTTAAGTATAACGACTTAAGAAAGAGAAAAGGAACAGTTTACTTATGTGTTTATGAAAGACTTGTATTGATTTCTGGAAAGTATAATAAGATGGTTTGATGAGTAGACATATTATGATGCTATGTGTGTTAGTGTCTTGTAACGTTTGTATAAGAGGTTATTCTTATTGTGCTTATGTTGTTTAACCAGTGGTCGCTATGTTAGTATTACATCACTCACCTCTTGACATGATATACCGGGGTTGTCGCCTCCGACGCGGGTATACCTCGCACCTGGTGACTATGATTCGAGAATACCTCACGCGGGTCCAGGACCTATGCGAGCTACGAGTTCCGTGTTAGTGTGCGGTCCTTGTGGCTACGCGTCTACGGCGCTACGCGGACTACGAGTCGGGGCGATGCCGAGGAGTAGCTACCCTCGACGCGGAATACTCACGCGGCCTACGTGAGTGGCCTATGCGATCGCGGAGTCGAGATTAGGCATGCATAGTGATACTATGGGCGATTGGCCTTGCTTCGATCATTCGCAGCCTGTAGAAGACTACATTCTGATTACCTATTATTGCCCTTATTTGTGATGGCACTATGTGCGTTACATTGATTGTTTGAACATATTTGTAAAATTGGTTTTAAAATGGTATGATTTCTTTTAAGTACTTTACAGTTTCACATACTTGGTACTGTTGTCTCGACTCTTCTGGCCGCGTTCATGTCGCAGGTAAGGGCAAGCAGGTGCTAGATCCGCATCCTTAGGATCTTTGCTTTGGTGTCAGGAGCTTCATCTTCTCCGGAGGCTCGACTTTTGGTACGGTTCTCCCTGATGTTGTAGATATATGTACATTCAGGGTATGGCGGGGCCCTGTCCTGCCATAGTTGTTTACATTCCTTGAGGTCTGTAGTCATGTTGTAAAGTTGGGATGTAACTGTTCACTCTTTATATATATGCCGAAAGGCGACTTTCTCAGATAAACTGTGTCTCAATTTACATTTGTTTCATGTCTTGTTTTTATATTCCGCCGACACTGGATGTATGTCTACTGGGTGCCCCTGAGGCACACCACTGCCCCCGAACGGTCGTGACATAAACTCTAAAGTGTTCTTCCCTAAGGTGTTAGGAAGATTGTGTACCAAGAGTTGGAAAAGATTTCACACCCCTAGCCTTGAAGGGATGCCTTGGCCGAAAGTTGTCATCTTTGAAACCTAAGTGTTCTTCACTTTTTGGAGTTGAATCTTGAAGAGAATTTGGTTAGGAGCTTCTATGGGTTGCTTGTAGCGATTGGAACGTAAAGATTGGAGCTAAGACTTGCTTGGAGCGACTTTAAGAACTTGGATATTCTTGGGCTATTTGAGGTAGTGAAACTTAAACCTCTTTGTGAATTGGTTATTATACATATATTATAAGTATATTATGGATTATATAATATATGGAGTAAAGTTTGGAAGGATTTGGATCTTGTTAAGTTGCAAAAATGAAAATTGGCAAGAAAGCCACAAAATGGTAAAACGATCTTACTTGCTGAAGCTAATAACAAAGTAACTATAAGTTATATTAAGATGGAATATAAGTTGGATGACTAATGAAGTAATTGGATAAGTAAATGGACAAAGTTGGCCAAGGACCCCAACTTAAGGATCAGATTTACTTTGGACCGTATTTACTTTGGATCGTATTTACATTTCGTTATGGAAGATTGTTCAATCGCGTTCCGTTTGGGCGTGTGATCCCCTTTTTAATTATTGTATTGTATCGTTAAGGGGAAGATTTTTAAATCGCGTTCCATTTGGGCGTGTGATCCCCTTCTTTATGTTGTTTAATTATTACGCCTTACATATGGCATATAAATTACGGATATTCGGGCCTTGGAGAAAGATGGAAAAGTATATAAAAACGGGGGAAG
Organism: Przewalskia tangutica; assembly: GCA_029844215.1. Classification (NCBI taxonomy): domain Eukaryota; kingdom Viridiplantae; phylum Streptophyta; class Magnoliopsida; order Solanales; family Solanaceae; genus Przewalskia; species Przewalskia tangutica. Next base: position 118,287,456 of record CM056718.1, read on the forward strand.
TGCTGCCGAAATTTCCGTAGAATTAAAGGGCTTTTTAATTGGTATAAGTCTTCAATGGTAAGTAAGGTTTGATAGAAGTACTATGACCATTTTAGGAGTGAAGTACTACGTGTGGCGTGATCTACTTGGCTTAAGGAGTAGCCGACGTCAAGTACTTGGAGCGTTTTGCTATTTGTCGATAATCGTCGCGAGGTATGTGAACCTCTTCCTATCTTTTCTAGCATGATTGTTGTGAACTATGTAGTACGGTAGACGTACGTGTGCTAAACGAGTTTTGGTTGATTTAAAACATAAGGTGTTATAATAGCTTTATGGGAAGTTAGTTATAACGACTTTATGTAGGTAAAAGAATGGGTTATTGATTTTAGAAGTTAAGAGACTTGATCTTAAAAGATAAGAGACTTAACTTATAAATGACGTTTTATGAAATGTTAAGGACTATGAATTTTATTAAAAAGTTGTGAAACCTCATTCGTGAGTAATGAGTACTTGGCTTTTAAAGAATAATGTTTTACTGATTTCTAAATGAGAATAAGTATCGAACAAACCACCGCAGTTAATAAAGGAAAATGTATTGACTAATTAACTATATTAAAACCAGTAGAAACCTCCATCTGCATAGAAGCTAAGATAAGACAAAATTGTATTACATTTTCTAGATCATCATGGCTGCTTTAATAAGATTGTTATAAACAAGAATAACTACTCACACATAAGGCATATGTTACTCAATGGTTTTAAAAAGAGATTACGTTATTTGATTAAGACTATGAACTATGAAATCTTTCGAAAATAAGAGACTTGAGTATTTGAAATTAGGCAACTTGAACTTTTGGAAAAGAATGTTGTTACTTGACTTTAAAAGGGGAAAATGTGTTGGTTTAAAATGAAGACATGGTATTGCCTTAATCTGTCTTAAAAGAGGGTTTAAATGTTATGGACGATTCTTTACCGAGTCCCATGGGATGGGCCGGGACATGTATTCCATACGATTCTTTACCGAGTCCCACTGACGGGTCGACATGTATTTCATACGATTTCTTACCGAGTCCCACGGGACGGGCCGACACGTATTCCATACGATTCTCACCGAGTCCCACGGGATGGGTCGACATGTATAACACACGATTCCTCCTCGTGTCCCATGGGATGGGCCGAGACATGTTATAACGATCATACGATTTATACCTAGATTACGGCAGCCGAAGGAGTTCCACGGGCAGGAGGACTGACTGTGAGGGCGTAAGTCCCTGACTTGACATAACTACTTTTATGTTGTAAACTGTAGTTTGGTTATCATACATGTCTCTTGTTTTATATAGACTGTCATGATTTCATTTACAATATTTTTCAGTTTCACATACTTGGTACTGTTGATCGACCTCCTTCGGGCCGCGTTCATGCCGCAGTAGAGGTACATCGGTCGTCGATCCTCGCCATGTGATCACACCAGCGTTTTGGGAAGCTCCGTTTCTCCGAGGCTTATTCGTATAGTCCCCTGTCATTGTAGGTACTTACATTCGTGGTATGGCGGCCCCGTCCCGTCATAGTTGTTGTTACATTCTTAGAGTCCGTAGTAATCTTGTGGCGCGAGTTGTAAATGGGATGTAATCGTCGGGTTCGTGTTTTATGTATATACGTGCGTAACCGCTTTGGTTAGCCCGGTTTATTATGTTGTCTCTTGTTTCGCTTAAACTTTATTTCCGCTGTTTTTCTCTGATGTTGTTATCACTAGGGTGCCCGGAGTAAGACACCAGTCGCGGGCCCGAGATCGGGTCGTGACAAAAGTGGTATCAGAGCAGTTAATCCTCGGAAAGTGTCTACGCATCGTGTCAGTAGTCTTGATTATCGGTGTGTTGTGCACCACATCTATAATCGTGAGGTCAGCAGGATATTTAGGATTGGTTTCCAGTCTTCTCACTCTGAGATCGTGCCTTAGAGCTGTGTTGTAAGTTGGACTCCCTCTGACGTATTCTTATGTGCCAGTTATGCCTCTACGCAGTGCGCCGGGCCTGTGAGGCGCGCACAGGCGGAGTCGCGAGTAGAGTAGCGGCGGTCTCACCGAGGCCACAATACCGAGACGCCGACCACGACAAAGAACGTATGAGATGGGTTACGCGAGATGGCCCGCTTATTGGCCGTGATAGTGGCAAGGCACGAGGATAGGCCGACGCAGCAATTTGCACGGTAGTACCCGCAGTTCACCCGCGATCGGATAGTTTGAGACTGCGGGACTTTCTGAGTTGCAGCCCGCCAGAGTTTTATGGGTCGAGGCCTGAGGATGATCCGCAGGAGTTCATCCGACGCTACTGGATCACGAGAGTGATCAAGGCTTCAAGACCGAGTCGCTGGTCTTAGGTTCGCATCGGCCGCGTGATACCGCAATGATCGTTTGATTCGCGAGTTGTCCCGGGGGGAGCATGCGTCTCCAGCTATTTGGGACGAATTCTCGGAGGCATTTCTCAGCCACTTCTTGCCTCCGCAGATGAGTAGGACGCGGGCCGACAAATTTCTGATGCTGAGACAGAGAGGGCGTACGGTTCGGGAATACAACGTGGAGTTCGACTCATTAGCTCGATATGTCCCTGCGTTAGTAGCTGATATGGAGGACAGAGTGCACCGCTACGTCACCGGGCTCGATGACTACTTGGCAGAGGCTTGTTCGGGTGTAGCTCTTCAGCCGGGCATGGACATTGCCCGCATGCAGGCTTATGCACTTGGATGTGAGGAGCGGATAGGTCGACGTAATAACCGAGATCAGCAGAAGAGGGCCAGAATAGCAGGGTCCTTTGGTAACTTTCGAGGCGGGCCGCCTCAGCGGCAGGTTAGTTATGCACCTCCGCCAGTACAGAGTGGTCCTCCGCGCCTTCGTGACGCTCGGTATTCGAGCTGGTCGAGCTCCGTGGCTTCCGTTCACTGTGTATACGGGTTCTAGCTGCCGGGTTCGTGTTTCTCGAGCACGATGTGGCGTGCATCATCCCGAAATGTCGCTTTTTATCGGTGCTTGTTTTGCTCGCGCCGTGGCCATGTGACGAGGAACCGCCCTAATAGGAAGGATGCATGAATGACTCACCCTCGGTCAAGCGTGTTCATCGCCTTCTATAGCTGCGCCGCAGGCGTGATTATGATTAGAGCGACGAAGGGAAAATAAAGCAGTTGATACAGGTATATTCTTACCCCTCTAGAGACTAGTATGTGTTGATGATATGATGATGTGCTAAGTATTATGTTCAGATAGCATTATGTTAAATTGTGATTTAGAGGCCTGGTTAGTAAAGGGGAAGTTGGGTACATAGAAATTGTGAGCCTTAGAATATTATACGTGGAGACCTTAGATGCGAGGCCGTCTTGAGTAAAAGATTTTGTTTACGATTGACCTTTGTCGGAGTGCATAGTATACGAGGGGTATATTTGTGTGATAAGTCCCTGAGTGGTGTGAATTATAAGAGGGTAGTTGAGCTAAGAAGACCACTAGGTTTTCGTGACTTGATTAGTGAGATTGTTCCGGATCGGGGAACAAGAGCTTGGCGCGATAGATGGGTCGGGTTGAGGTAAGGTCGCGGGTCAACCCGTAGCCCGGATTGAAGTAAGGGAAATTGGTGGTGGTCCCGCTTTGTGATAAGGTCACGAGGGTGCTAGGCCCAAGTTTAGGTAACCGCAGACGAAGTTCGTGGACGCGTCGACCGAATCGGATCGTGAAGGTCGGGAATGGCCTTGAAGGAATTTGAGGCTAGTAAGATGACCAAGTTTGGAGGTAGTGATGACTGAAGTGTGGTACGTGTACTGGAAAGAGTTCGGGTGTTCGAGAAGTGTACGACGAGTAAGGAAAGAAGCGAACGTGTGCTAAGAGATGGAAGTGATCATTTTTAGTGAAGGGCGAAGGAAGTATCCTTTGGACAAGGAGCGAGAGTTGGTGTTGTTTACATCTTCGAGGTGATTCCTCGTTGGCTTGGATTTGAGTGTTGCGCGCATATTATATTCTGGCCATTGGTGGCATGACCGGTTTTGTAAGTGTAGTAGTGGAGACTATACCGGCGCAAGTACGTTTGGAGACTTAGAAGGAACATTCGGGACGAATGTTTCTAAGGGGGGAAGAATGTTATACCCCGTAGTTCCAGGGTATGTATGCGAGGACGTACGTACGAGAATACGACATTAAAATTGGAAAGAAAGAAGATGTGACTTTTCGACGGAAAAGTTTCCGGATTTCGTGAAGGAAAAAGGTTCGTTAGTGGGAATTGGATTCCCAGATTTGGTATTCGGACTTCTTGGAATATTTGAGAATTATGGAATTTTATTTCCGGAATTGGTCACGTGGGCCCACGGGAGAAATTTACTGCTTGTGGGCCCACTTTGTTTTCGAGATTTTGGCCTTTATGGATATTTTCGGAAGATGAAATATTTTGGACGAGTAGGAGGGCGACACGTGTCACCCCTAGGTGGCCTTATGGCCGAAATGTGCTAGACAAGTGGCAAGACAAGTGGCCTTGTCTTGCAAGATATTATAGCGTGGACCACTGGCTTGTCGGACCCACACACACTTGTCCCCAATCTCAACCACACACTTGCCTTCATCCTAGCCCTTGGTTGTCCTATATATACACTACTAGTTGATGAAATCTTCCACACTTAACCATTTCAAGACTTGAGAAAAATCCCTCCCTCCCTTGACCTAGAGCTCTCGGCCATGGTTCCTTTTCTTGAGCAAAATTTGTCCAACAATTCTTAAACTCTCAAGTGTTCTTCCCTAAGGTGTTAGGAAGATTGTGTACCAAGAGTTGGAAAAGATTTCACACCCCTAGCCTTGAAGGGATGCCTTGGCCGAAAGTTGTCATCTTTGAAACCTAAGTGTTCTTCACTTTTTGGAGTTGAATCTTGAAGATAAGTTGGTTAGGAGCTTCTATGGGTTGCTTGTAGCGGATTGGAACGTAAATATTTGGAGCTAAGACTTGCTTGGAGCGACTTTAAGAACTTGGATATTCTTGGGCTATTTGAGGTAGTGAAACTTAAACCTCTTTGTGAATTGGTTATTATACATATATTATAAGTATATTATGGATTATATAATATATGGAGTAAAGTTTGGAAGGATTTGGATCTTGTTAAGTTGCAAAAATGAAAATTGGCAAGAAAGGCACAAAATGGTAAAAACGTATCTTACTTGCTAAGAAGCTAATAACAAAGTAACTATAAGTTATATTAAGATGGAATATAAGTTGGATGACTAATGAAGTAATTGAATAAGTAAAATGGACAAAGTTGGCCAAGGACCCCAACTTAAGGACTGTATTTACTTTGGACTGTATTTACATTTCTGTTAAGGGGAAGATTGTTCAATCGCGTTCCGTTTGGGCGTGTGATCCCCTTTTTAATTATTGTATTGTATCGTTAAGGGGAAGATTTTTAAATCGCGTTCCGTTTGGGCGTGTGATCCCCTTCTTTATGTTGTTTAATTATTACGCCTTACATATGGCATATAAATTACGGTTATTCGCCTGGAGAAAGATGGAAAAGTATGTAAAACGGGAAGTCTTACGAATTTTCCGTAGAATTAAAGGGCTTTTTTATTGGTATAAGTCTTCAATGGTAAGTAAGGTTTGATAGAAGTACTATGACCATTTTAGGAGTGAAGTACTACGTGTGGCGTGATCTACTTGGCTTAAGAAGTAGCCAACGGGTTGAAGTACTTGGAGCGTTTTGCTGTTTGTCGATAATCGTCGCGAGGTATGTGAACCTCTTCCTATCTTTTCTAGCATGATTGTTGTGAACTATGTAGTACGGTAGACGTACGTGTGCTAAACGAGTTTTGGTTGGTTTAAAACATAAGGTGTTATAATATCTTTATGGAAAGTTAGTTATAACGACTTTATGTAGGTAAAAGAATGGGTTATTGATTTTAGAAGTTAAGAGACTTGATCTTAAAAGATAAGAGACTTAACTTATAAATGACGTTTTATTAAATGTTAAGGACTATGAATTTTATTAAAAAGTTGTGAAACCTCATTCGTGAGTAATGAGTACTTGACTTTTAAAGAATAATGTTTTACTGATTTCGGAAATGAGAATAAGTATCGAACAAACCACTGCAGCGTTAATAAAGGAAAATGTATTGACTAATTAACTATATTAAAACCAGTAGAAACCTCCATCTGCATAGAAGCTAAGATAAGACAAAATTGTATTACATTTTCTAGATCACCATGGCTGCTTTAATAAGATTGTTATAAACAAGAATAACTACTCACACATAAGGCATATGTTACTCAATGGTTTTAAAAAAGAGATTACGTTATTTGATTAAGACTATGAACTATGAAATCTTTCGAAAATAAGAGACTTGAGTATTTGAAATTAGGCAACTTGAACTTTTGGAAACAAATGTTGTTACTTGACTTTAAAAGGGGAAAATGTGTTGGTTTAAAATGAAGACATGGTATTGCCTTAATCTGTCTTAAAAGAGGGTTTAAATGTTATGGACGATTCTTTACCGAGTCCCATGGGATGGGCCGGGACATGTATTCCATACGATTCTCTACCGAGTCCCACGGGATGGGCCGGGACATGTATTTCATACGATTCTTTACCGAGTCCCATGGGATGGGCCGAGACATGTATTCCATACGATTATCTACCGAGTCCCACGGGATGGGCGGGACATGTATACCACACGATTCCACCTCGTGTCCCATGGGATGGGCCGAGACATGTTATACGTATCATACGATTTATACCTAGACGCAGCCGGCGAAGGCGAGTTCCACGCACGAGGATGACTTTGAGGCGTAAGTCCCCGACTTGACATGACTACTTTTATGTTGTAAATCGTAGTTTGGTTATCATACATGTCTCTTGTTTTATATGACTCATGATTTCATTTACAATATTTTTCGGCCACATACTTGGTACTGTTATCGACCTCCTTCGGCCGCTCATGCCGCAGTAGGTACATCGGCCGTCGATCCTCGCCATGTGATCACACCTCGCGTTTGGGAAGCTCCATTTCTCGAGGCTTATCTTTCGTATAGTCCCTGTCATTGCAGGTACTTACATTCGTGGTATGGCAGGCCCCGTCCGTCATAGTTGTTGTTACATTCTGCAGGTCCAGAGTACCGCTGTGGCGAGTTGTAAATGGGATGTAATCGTCGTTCGTGTTTTATGTATATACGTGAAGGTAACCGCTTTAGTTAGCCTGGTTTATTATGTTGTCTCTTGTTTCCTGTTTAAACTTTATTTTCGCTGATTTTCTCTGATGTTGTTATCACTAGGGTGCCCGGAGTAAGGCACCAGTCGCGGACCCGAGATCGGGTCGTGACAAAAGTGGTATCAGAGCAGTTAATCTTCGGAAAGTGTCTACAGACCGTGTCTAGTAGAGTCTTGATTATCGGTGTGTTGTGCACCACATCTATAATCGTGAGGTCGCAGGATATTTAGGATTGGTTTCATTCTTCTCACTCGAGATCGTGCCTTAGAGCTGAGTTGTAAGTTGGACTCCCTCTGACGTATTCTTATGTGCGCTTATGCCTCTACGCAGCGCGCCGGGGCCTGTGAGGCGCGCGCAGGCGGAGTCTGCGAGTAGTAGCGGCGGTCTCTACTGAGGCCACGCACCGAGACGCCGCACCAAAGAAGGAACATAGGAGATGGGTTACAAGGAGATATCCCAGTTATTGACCAGGATAGTGGCAAGGCACGAGGATAGGATGGATGCAGCAATTCCGGTACCGGTAGTACCCGTAGTTCACCCGCAATCGGATAGTTTGAGACTGCGGGACTTTCTGAGTTGCAGCCCGCCAGAGTTTTATGGGTCGAGGCCTGAGGATGATCCGCATGAGTTCATCCGACAGTTACAGCGGATCATGAGAGTGATCAAGGCTTCGGAGACCGAGTCAGTGGTCTTAGGTTCGCATCGGCTGCGTGATACTGCAGTCGATGGTTTGATTCGTGGGAGCTGTCCCGGGGGGAGCATGCGCCTCCAGCTATTTGGGACGAGTTCTCGGAGGCATTTCTCAGCCACTTCTTGCCTCCGCAGATGAGGAGGACGCGGACCGACAAATTTCTGATGCTGAGACAGAGAGGGCGTACGGTTCGGGAATACATCGTGGAGTTCGACTCATTAGCTCGATATGTCCCTGCGTTAGTAGCTGATATGGAGGACAGAGTGCACCGCTACGTCACCGGGCTCGATGACTACTTGGCAGAGGCTTGTTCGGGTGTAGCTCTTCAGCCGGGCATGGACATTGCCCGCATGCAGGCTTATGCACTGGGATGTGAGGAGCGGATGGGTCGACGGAATGACCGAGATCAGCAGAAGAGGGCCAGAACAGCAGGGTCCTTTGGTAACTTTCGAGGCGGGCCGCCTCAGCGGCAGGTTAGTTATGCACCTCCGCCCGATGCAGTGGTCCTCCACGCTTTCGGGGCGTTCGGTATTCGGGAGTGGTCGAGCTCGTGGCTTCTGGTTCACAGGTATACATGGGTTCTAGCCAGTCGGGTTCGTGTTTCCCTCAGTGTGCATGATGTGGCAGACATCATCCCGGGAAATGTCGTCTTTTACTGGTGCTTGTTTTGCCTGCGGCCGTCAGGGCCATGTGACAAGGAACTGTCCTAATAGGAAGGATGCAGACAGAATGACTCAGCCTCCCGGGTCAGTGGCAGGTTCATCGCCTTCTATAGCCATGCGCCCTGCAGGGCAGGATTATGATTAGAGCGACGAAGGGAAAATGAGGCAGTTGCTACAGGTATATTCTTACCCCTCTAGAGACTAGTATGTGTTGATGATATGATGATGTGCTAAGTATTATGTTCAGATAGCATCATGTTAAATTGTGATTTAGAGGCCTGGTTAGTAAAGGGGAAGTTGGGTACATAGAAATTGTGAGCCTTAGAATATTATACGTGGAGACCTTAGATGCGAGGCCGTCTTGAGTAAAAGATTTTGTTTACGATTGACCTTTGTCGGAGTGCATAGTATACGAGGGGTATATTTGTGTGATAAGTCCCTGAGTGGTGTGAATTATAAGAGGGTAGTTGAGCTAAGAAGACCACTAGGTTTTCGTGACTTGATTAGTGAGATTGTTCCGGATCGGGGAACAAGAGCTTGGCGCGTTAGATGGGTCGGGTTGAGGTAAGGTCGCGGGTCAACTTGTAGCCCGGATTGAAGTAAGGGAAATTAGTGGTGGTCCCGCTTTGTGATAAGGTCACGAGGGTGCTAGGCCCAAGTTTAGGTAACCGTTGTACGAGTTCGTGGATGCGTTCGACCAGAATCGGATCGTGAAGGTCGGGAATGGCCTTGAAGGAATTTGAGGCTAGTAAGATGACCAAGTTTGGAGGTAGTGATGACTGAAGTGTGGTACGTGTACTGGAAAGAGTTCGGGTGTTCGAGAAGTGTACGACGAGTAAGGAAAGAAGCGAACGTGTGCTAAGAGATGGAAGTGATCATTTTTAGTGAAGGGCGAAGGAAGTATCCTTTGGACCAGGAGCGAGAGTTGGTGTTGTTTACATCTTCGAGGTGATTCCTCGTTGGCTTGGATTTGAGTTTTGCGCGCATATTATATTCTGGCCATTGGTGGCATGACCGGTTTTGTAAGTGTAGTAGTGGAGACTATACCGGCGCAAGTACGTTTGGAGACTTAGAAGGAACATTCGGGACGAATGTTTCTAAGGGGGGAATAATGTTATACCCCGTAGTTCCAGGGTATGTATGCGAGGACGTACGTACGAGAATACGACATTAAAATTGGAAAGAAAGAAGATGTGACTTTTCGACGGAAAAGTTTCCGGATTTCGTGAAGGAAAAAGGTTCGTTAGTGGGAATTGGATTCCCAGATTTGGTATTCGGTCTTCTTGGAATATTTGAAAATTATGGAATTTTATTTCCGGAATTGGTCACGTGGGGCCCACTGGAGAAATTTACGGTTTTGTGGGGCCCACTTTGTTTTCGAGATTTTGGCCTTTATGGATATTTTCGGAAGATGAAATATTTTGGACGAGTAGGAGGGCGACACGTGTCACCCCCTAGGTGGCCTTATGGCCGAAATGTGCTAGACAAGTGGCAAGACAAGTGGCCTTGTCTTGCAAGATATTTTAGTGTGGACAAGTGGCTTGTGGGACCCACACACACTTGTCCCCAATCTCAACCACACACTTGCCTTCATCCTAGCCCTTGGTTGTCCTATATATACACTACTAGTTGATGAAATCTTCCACACTTAACCATTTCAAGACTTGAGAAAATCCTCCCTCCTCGACCTGAGAGCTCTACCATGGTGCCTTTTCTTGAGCAAAATTTGTCCAACAATTCTTAAACTCTCAAGTGTTCTTCCCTAAGGTGTTAGGAAGATTGTGTACCAAGAGTTGGAAAAGATTTCACACCCCTAGCCTTGAAGGGATGCCTTGGCCGAAAGTTGTCATCTTTGAAACCTAAGTGTTCTAAACTTTTTGGAGTTGAATCTTGAAGAGAAGTTGGTTAGGAGCTTCTATGGGTTGCTTGTAGCGGATTGGAACGTAAATATTTGGAGCTAAGACTTGCTTGGAGCGACTTTAAGAACTTGGATATTCTTGGGCTATTTGAGGTAGTGAAACTTAAACCTCTTTGTGAATTGGTTATTATACATATATTATAAGTATATTATGGATTATATAATATATGGAGTAAAGTTTGGAAGGATTTGGATCTTGTTAAGTTGCAAAAATGAAAATTGGCAAGAAAGCCACAAAATGGTAAAAACGTATCTTACTTGCTAAGAAGCTAATAACAAAGTAACTATAACTTATATTAAGATGGAATATAAGTTGGATAACTAATGAAGCAATTGGATAAGTAAAATGGACAAAGTTGGCCAAGGACCCCAACTTAAGGACTGTATTTACTTTGGACTGTATTTACATTTCTGTTAAGGGGAAGATTGTTCAATCGCGTTCCGTTTGGGCGTGTGATCCCCTTTTTAATTATTGTATTGTATCATTAAGGGGAAGATTTTTAAATCGCGTTCCGTTTGGGCGTGTGATCCCCTTCTTTATGTTGTTTAATTATTACGCCTTACATATGGCATATAAATTACGGTTATTCGGGCCTTGGAGAAAGATGGAAAAGTATGTAAAAACGGGGGAAGTGCTGCCGAATTTTCCGTAGAATTAAAGGGCTTTTTTATTGGTATAAGTCTTCAATGGTAAGTAAGGTTTGATAGAAGTACTATGACCATTTTAGGAGTGAAGTACTACGTGTGGCGTGATCTACTTGGCTTAAGGAGTAGCCGACGGGTTGAAGTACTTGGAGCGTTTTGCTATTTGTCGATAATCGTCGCGAGGTATGTGAACCTCTTCCTATCTTTTCTAGCATGATTGTTGTGAACTATGTAGTACGGTAGACGTACGTGTGCTAAACGAGTTTTGGTTGGTTTAAAACATAAGGTGTTATAATAGCTTTATGGGAAGTTAGTTATAACGACTTTATGTAGGTAAAAGAATGGGTTATTGATTTTAGAAGTTAAGAGACTTGATCTTAAAAGATAAGAGACTTAACTTATAAATGACGTTTTATGAAATGTTAAGGACTATGAATTTTATTAAAAAGTTGTGAAACCTCATTCGTGAGTAATGAGTACTTGGCTTTTAAAGAATAATGTTTTCTCGATTTGAAATGAGAATAAGTATCGAACAAACCATCGCAAATGTTAATAAAGGAAAATGTATTGACTAATTAACTATATTAAAACCAAAGAGAAACCTCCATCCGCATGAAGCTAAGATAAGACAAAATTGTATTACATTTTCTAGATCATCATGGCTGCTTTAATAAGATTGTTATAAACAAGAATAACTACTCACACATAAGGCATATGTTACTAAATGGTTTTAAAAAAGAGATTACGTTATTTGATTAAGACTATGAACTATGAAATCTTTCGAAAATAAGAGACTTGAGTATTTGAAATTAGGCAACTTGAACTTTTGGAAAAGAATGTTGTTACTTGACTTTAAAAGGGGAAAATGTGTTGGTTTAAAATGAAGACATGGTATTGCCTTAATCTGTCTTAAAAGAGGGTTTAAATGTTATGGGCGATTCTTTCACCGAGTCCCACGGACGGGCCGACATGTATTCCATACGATTCTCACCGAGTCCCAGGATGGGCGGGACATGTATTTCACGATTCTTACCGAGTCCCATGGGATGGGCCGACACGTATTCCATACGATTCTCACCGAGTCCCACGGATGGGCCGACATGTATACCACACGATTCCACCTCGTGTCCCATGGGATGGGCCGAGACATGTTATACGTATCATACGATTTATACCTAGACTGCCGGCAGTGGGGAAGGAGTTCCACGGATATGAGGGATGACTTTGAGGGCGTAAGTCCCTGACTTGACATGACTACTTTTATGTTGTAAACTGTAGTTTGGTTATCATACATGTCTCTTGTTTTATATGATCGCCATGATTTCATTTACGATTTTTCGCCACATACTTGGTACTGTTGATCGACCTCCTTGGGGCTGCGTTCATGCCGCAGTAGAGGTACATCGGTTGTCGATCCTCGCCATGGATCACACTGCGTTTAGTGGAAGCCCGCTTCTCCGAGGCTTATCTTTCGTATAGTCCTGTCATTATAGGTACTTACATTCGTGGTATGGCGGGCCCTATCCGTCATAGTTGTTGTTACATTCTAGAGGTCCAGTAGTAATCGCTGTGGGCGAGTTGTAAATGGGATGTAATCGCTTCCGTTCGTGTTTTATGTATATACGTGAAGGTAACCGTTTTGGTTAGCCTGGTTTATTATGTTGTCTCTTGTTTCCTGTTTAAACTTTATTTCCGCTGATTTTCTCTGATGTTGTTATCACTAGGGTGCCCGGAGTAAGGCACCAGTCGCGGGCCCGAGATCGGGTCGTGACAAAAGTGGTATCAGAGCAGTTAATCCTCGGAAAGTGTCTACAGATCGTGTCTAGTAGAGTCTTGATTATCGGTGTGTTGTGCACCACATCTATAATCAGGAGGCTACATGATATTTAGGATTGGTTTCCATTCTTCTCACTCTGAGATCGTGCCTTAGAGCTGTGTTGTAAGTTGGACTCCCTCTGACGTATTCTTATGTGCCAGTTATGCCTCTACGTAAGGCAATCAGGGCCCAGGAGGGCAAGACAGCAGAGGGAGCTGCGAGTAGAGTAGCGGCGGTCTCTACTGAGGCCACAGTACCTGAGACGTTAGACCCACGACAAGGAACAGAGGAGATGGGTTACAAGGAGATATCCCAGTTATTGGCCAGGATAGTGGCAAGGCACGAGGATAGGCTGGATGCAGCAATTCTGGTACCGGTAGTACCCGTAGTTCACCCGCGATCGGATAGTTTGAGATCGCGGACTTTTCTCGAGCCGCACCGCCGAGTTTTATGGGTCGAGGCCCGAGGATGATCCGCAGAGTTCATCCGATTCTGACGGATCATGAGAGTGATCAAGGCTTCGAGACCGAGTCGTGGTCTTAGGTTCGCATCGGCCGCGTGATCTGCAATGATCGTTTGATTCGCGAGCGGTCCCGGGGAGCATGCGCCCGGTATTTGGGACGAGTTCTCGGAGGCATTTCTCAGCCACTTCTTGCCTCCGCAGATGAGGAGGACGCGGGCCGACAAATTTCTGATGCTGAGACAGAGAGGGCGTACGGTTCGGGAATACAACGTGGAGTTCGACTCATTAGCTCGATATGTCCCTGCGTTAGTAGCTGATATGGAGGACAGAGGGCACCGCTACGTCACCGGGATCGATGACTACTTGGCAGAGGCTTGTTCGGATGTAGCTCTTCAGCCGGGCATGGACATTGCCCGCATGCAGGCTTATGCACTTGGATGTGAGGAGAGGATGGGTCGACGGAATGACCGAGATCGCCAGAAGAGGGCCGAGCAGCAGGTCCTTTGGTAACTTTCGAGGCGGCCGCCGCCGCAGTTAGTTATGCACTCCGCCAAGACAGAGTGGTCCTCCGCGCCTTCGTGACGTTCGGGTATTCGAGCCTGGTCGAGCTCCGTGGCTTCGTTCACTGTGCATACGGGTTCTAGCCGCCGGGTTCGTGTTTCGCTGTGCACGATGTGGCGTGCATCATCCCGAAATGTCGTCTTTATCGGTGCTTGTTTTACTGCGCGCCGCCGTACATGTGACGAGGAACTGTCCTAATAGGAAGGATGCAGACAGAATGACTCACCTCCCGTCGATGGCGTTCATCGCTTCTATAGCTGCGCCTGCAGGGCAGGATTATGATTAGAGCGACGAAGGGAAAATGAGGCAGTTGCTACAGGTATATTCTTACCCATCTAGAGACTAGTATGTGTTGATGATATGATGATGTGCTAAGTATTATGTTCAGATAGCATTATGTTAAATTGTGATTTAGAGGCCTGGTTAGTAAAGGGGAAGTTGGGTACATAGAAATTGTGAGCCTTAGAATATTATACGTGGAGACCTTAGATGCGAGGCCGTCTTGAGTAAAAGATTTTGTTTACGATTGACCTTTGTCGGAGTGCATAGTATACGAGGGGTATATTTGTGTGATAAGTCCCTGAGTGGTGTGAATTATAAGAGGGTAGTTGAGCTAAGAAGACCACTAGGTTTTCGTGACTTGATTAGTGAGATTGTTCCGGATCGGGGAACAAGAGCTTGGCGCGATAGATGGGTCGGGTTGAGGTAAGGTCGCGGGTCAACTTGTAGCCCGGATTGAAGTAAGGGAAATTGGTGGTGGTCCCGCCAGTGATAAGGTCACGAGGGTGCTAGGCCCAAGTTTAGGTAACCGTTGTACGAGTTCGTGGATGCGTTCGACCAGAATCGGATCGTGAAGGTCGGGAATGGCCTTGAAGGAATTTGAGGCTAGTAAGATGACCAAGTTTGGAGGTAGTGATGACTGAAGTGTGGTACGTGTACTGGAAAGAGTTCGGGTGTTCGAGAAGTGTACGACGAGTAAGGAAAGAAGCGAACGTGTGCTAAGAGATGGAAGTGATCATTTTTAGTGAAGGCGGCGAAGTATCCTTTGGACCAGGAGCGAGAGTTGGTGTTGTTTAACATCTTCGAGGTGATTCCTCGTTGGCTTGGATTTGAGTTTTGCGCGCATATTATATTCTGGCCATTGGTGGCATGACCGGTTTTGTAAGTGTAGTAGTGGAGACTATACCGACGCAAGTACGTTTGGAGACTTAGAAGGAACATTCGGGACGAATGTTTCTAAGAGGAAGAATGTTATACCCGTAGTTCCGTGGTATGTATGCGAGGGCGACGTGCGAGAATACGACATTAAAATAGGAAAGAAAGAAGATGTGACTTTTCGACGGAAAAGTTTCCGGATTTCGTGAAGGAAAAAGGTTCGTTAATGGGAATTGGATTCCCAGATTTGGTATTCGGTCTTCTTGGAATATTTCAAAATTATGGAATTTTATTTCCAGAATTGGTCACGTGGGGCCCACGGGAGAAATTTACGGTTTTGTGGGGCCCACTTTGTTTTCGAGATTTTGGCCTTTATGGATATTTTCGGAAGATGAAATATTTTGATTGAGCAGAGGGCGACACGTGTCACCCCCTAGGTGGCCTTATGGCCGAAATGTGCTAGACAAGTGGCAAGACAAGTGGCCTTGTCTTGCAAGATATTTTAGTGTGGACAAGTGGCTTGTGGGACCCACACACACTTGTCCCCAATCTCAACCACATACTTGCCTTCATCCTAGCCCTTGGTTGTCCTATATATACACTACTAGTTGATGAAATCTTCCACACTTAACCATTTCAAGACTTGAGAAAAATCCCTCCCTCCCTTGACCTAGAGCTCTCGGCCATGGTGCCTTTTCTTGAGAAAAATTTGTCCAACAATTCTTAAACTCTCAAGTGTTCTTCCCTAAGGTGTTAGGAAGATTTTGTACCAAGAGTTGGAAAAGATTTCACACCCCTAGCCTTGAAGGGATGCCTTGGCCGAAAGTTGTCATCTTTGAAACCTAAGTGTTCTTCACTTTTTGGAGTTGAATCTTGAAGAGAAGTTGGTTAGGAGCTTCTATGGGTTGCTTGTAGCGGATTGGAACGTAAATATTTGGAGCTAAGACTTGCTTGGAGCGACTTTAAGAACTTGGATATTCTTGGGCTATTTGAGGTAGTGAAACTTAAACCTCTTTGTGAATTGGTTATTATACATATATTATAAGTATATTATGGATTATATAATATATGGAGTAAAGTTTGGAAGGATTTGGATCTTGTTAAGTTGCAAAAATGAAAATTGGCAAGAAAGCCACAAAATGGTAAAAACGTATCTTACTTGCTAAGAAGCTAATAACAAAGTAACTATAACTTATATTAAGATGGAATATAAGTTGGATGACTAATGAAGTAATTGGATAAGTAAAATGGACAAAGTTGGCCAAGGACCCCAACTTAAGGACTGTATTTACATTTCTGTTAAGGGGAAGATTGTTCAATCGCGTTCCGTTTGGGCGTGTGATCCCCTTTTTAATTATTGTATTGTATCGTTAAGGGGAAGATTTTTAAACCGCGTTCCGTTTGGGCGTGTGATCCCCTTCTTTATGTTGTTTAATTATTACGCCTTACATATGGCATATAAATTACGTTATTCGCCTTGAGAAAGATGGAAAATTATGTAAAACGGGAAGTTGCGAATTTTCCGTAGAATTAGAGGGCTTTTTATTGGTATAAGTCTTCAATGGTAAGTAAGGTTTGATAGAAGTACTATGACCATTTTAGGAGTGAAGTACTACGTGGCGTGATCTACTTGGCTTACGAGTAGTAGCCGACGTCAAGTACTGAGCGTTTTGCTATTTGTCGATAATCGTCGCGAGGTATGTGAACCTCTTCCTATCTTTTCTAGCATGATTGTTGTGAACTATGTAGTACGGTAGACGTACGTGTGCTAAACGAGTTTTGGTTGGTTTAAAACATAAGGTGTTATAATAGCTTTATGGGAAGTTAGTTATAACGACTTTATGTAGGTAAAAGAATGGGTTATTGATTTTAGAAGTTAAGAGACTTGATCTTAAAAGATAAGAGACTTAACTTATAAATGACGTTTTATGAAATGTTAAGGACTATGAATTTTATTAAAAAGTTGTGAAACCTCATTCGTGAGTAATGAGTACTTGGCTTTTAAAGAATAATGTTTTACTGATTTCGGAAATGAGAATAAGTATCGAACAAACCACTGCAGCGTTAATAAAGGAAAATGTATTGACTAATTAACTATATTAAAACCAGTAGAAACCTCCATCTGCATAGAAGCTAAGATAAGACAAAATTGTATTACATTTTCTAGATCATCATGGCTGCTTTAATAAGATTGTTATAAACAAGAATAACTACTCACACATAAGGCATATGTTACTCAATGGTTTTAAAAAAGAGATTACATTATTTGATTAAGACTATGAACTATGAAATCTTTCGAAAATAAGAGACTTGAGTTTTTGAAATTAGGCAACTTGAACTTTTGGAAAAGAATGTTGTTACTTGACTTTAAAAGGGGAAAATGTGTTGGTTTAAAATAAAGACATGGTATTGCCTTAATCTGTCTTAAAAGAGGGTTTAAATGTTATGGACGATTCTTTACCGAGTCCCATGGGATGGGCCGGGACATGTATTCCATACGATTCTCTACCGAGTCCCACGGGATGGGCCGGGACATGTATTTCATACGATTCTTTACCGAGTCCCATGGGATGGGCCGGGACATGTATTCCATACGATTCTCTACCAAGTCCCACGGGATGGGCCGGGACATGTATACCACACGATTCCACCTCGTGTCCCATGGGATGGGCCGAGACATGTTATACGTATCATACGATTTATACCTAGATCACGATGAGGAAGGAGTTCCACTGCATGAGGATGACTTTGAGGGCGTGAGTCCCTGACTTGACATGACTACATTTATGTTGTAAATTGTAGTTTGGTTATCATACATGTCTCTTGTTTTATATAGACTGTCATGATTTCATTTACGATTTTTCGCCACATACTGTACTGTTGTCTCGACCTCCTTCGGGCCGTTCATGCCGCAGTAGAGGTACATCGTCGTCGATCCTCGCCATAGGATCACACTCGGCGTTTTGGGAAGCTCCGCTTTCCGAGGCTTATCTTTCGTATAGTCCCTGTCATCAGGTACTTACATTCGTGGTATGGCGAGCCCCGTCCGTCATAGTTGTTGTTACATTCTTAGAGGTCCAGTAATCGCTGTGTGGCGAGTTGTAAATGGGATGTAACTGTTCGGGTTCAGGTTTTATGTATATACGTGAAGGTAACCGTTTTGGTTAGCCTGGTTTATTATGTTGTCTCTTGTTTCCTGTTTAAACTTTATTTCCGCTGATTTTCTCTGATGTTGTTATCACTAGGGTGCCCGGGGTAAGGCACCAGTCGCGGGCCCGAGATCGGGTCGTGACAATAAGAAATAGGCAAAAGCCTAAGTTTGGGGGGTGATTGTCATTATTATACACTTCACTCTCCCAAAACAAAAGAGGGAAAAGATAGAATCGAAGTGAAGGAAAGAACAAAAAGAAAAGGGAAATACTGAAAAACTAAAGAGCTTATGGTACACAGAATGAGCCTAAAATGCCTATTTTTACCTACCTACACCTAAGCCTACATTACAACCCTTAAAGTCCTGAAGATCTCTTTTATGCATATCCAGGATTAGTGGAGAATAGCAAGTAAGCATGCCATATGATTTTTCTATTTTACAAGCATGATTCAGTATGTTGACTTCCATTAAGCATGATAAAAATGAGTTTGCGTAATATCTAGCTTAATGTGTTTAGTGTGCTAAAATTTCATGCTATATGTTCCTGCATATTATTCTGCTAACCTTCATGTTTTTCTATATAACACCAATGCAGCAAAAGTGATCAATGTCAGTGAGTCTTTTATTTTCGTTTCTTTGAGTCTTTTCTTTCTTTCTTTCTATCTTTGCTCGAGGGCGAGCAAAGGTTAAGTTTGGGGGTATTTGATCGGTGTATTTTATATACACTTTTTGAGTCAGTTTTAGTTAGTCTTTTGTCCCTTTTTGTACAAATAAGTGTCGTATTAGGATAGTTTTCCTTTCTTTTGAGTCAAAGTGGTTAAAATGCCCAAATGACGGAAAAGGAGCTAAAAGAGGGCAAAAGTGGATGTTCCAGAGCTAAAATGCAGAGAAATTGGCGAACGGCGAAACCCGACCACACACCGCGCCTCGCAATCGAAGGTGGCCGCGACGCCTAATCATCAGAGAGGCTGCAGAGGTTCCAGCGCCGCGGCGCCCACAGACATCAGAGATCAGGGCCGCGGCGCCAAATCACCCGGCATCGCAGAGTTCAGGCCGCGCGCCGACGCTGAAAATCGTGTTTTAGACGAAATTCTGGGCCTGGCCTGAAGGAAAAGTTGGAGGCGGTTTTCAGCCTATAAAAGGAGAACCCTAGGCAGATTTTAAGAGTTCCATTTCTTGCACAACACAAGGTTTTCTTGGATTGAAGATTGGAGACCCTAAACTTAGTAATTTTCTTTTCTTTTCTTTTCTTTATTTCAGTTTTGTATGATGAACCTTGAATTAGTTCTTGTCATGTCAATGACTAGGAACTAATTCTTTTATAGGGCTTTCCATGTTGATTCACTAGAAACTTATGTTATGAATTAATGCATGTCTATGGTTATTCTTCTTCATTGAGATTTATCCAATAATTGCTTTGAATGCTTGGTAATTAATTGACAACTAATTATCATTATATGATTTCTAATCAAACTTGAAAGGAGGAGGTTGTGAATATCTTTGTAAGTTGGGTAGACATATTTTGGATTGGGGATGAAAATACCTCAATTATTTATGTAGCGTTAATGAGAGGCTTAACAACCCTAATTTTACGCATGGTGCGTGACGGTTAACTAGGTTTTTGTTCTTAATCCTCCTATAGAGTTATCCTTATCACCGAAAGGTAGAAAGGTGCAATACTGGGGTTGAGTGTTTATATATCCTTAACGGGAATATAAAACGATTTCGTAAACCTGCTAGCTCCGAGAGAAGAAAACCACAATTCATTGCATTAATAAATAACATAAGTGGATAGTTGAGGAGACATGAAAGCCCTATTCCCATCACAACTGAAGTAAACTTATAGTTAATTAGCTTTTATAATTATTAGTTATAAACCACAAAATCAAATATCAATTACCAAATAGATACCAAAAGATAGATAGATGATACTTGAACCCTAATCCTTGTGGACGATATTCGGTCTTACCAAGACTATATTACTTGTCACGATAACGTGTACTTGCGTTAAAGTGTGTGCATCTTTTCGCGCATCAGCGTGTAATCCTCTTTGACTGTTGTATTGTTGCGCCTTAAATGTGGCATGTTGGCTATTGATACCAGACCTTGTAAAAGGTGGAGGTAAGTAGATACAGGGGAGGTGCTGCCCAATTTTCCGTAGAATAAGGAACCTTATACTTAGAATTATTCTACGAAGAGAACTAGAAGTTGATAGATGTATTGTGGTTATTATAGGTGGATTTTCTACGCGCGGCATACTCGACTTGGCTTGTGGATTAAGCCGAAGAGGTATGTGATTCTTCCTATACTCTTGAGCATGATTTTTGTGAACTATATAGTACGGTAGACGTACGTGTGTGAAATGAATTTGGTTTGTTTAAAACATAAAGTGTTATAATGGCTTTATGGGAAGTTAGTTAGAACGACTTTATGAAGATAAAAGAGAGACTTGATTTTGAAAGATAAGAGACTTGACTTATAAACGACTTGATTTCTAAAAGAGAAGAGACTTAAGAATTTGAAGTTATGAAGCTCAAACTATTTTGAGAAAGTATATTGTTACTTGACCTTTGAAAGGAGAAGTGTTTTTGTTTAAAAAGAAGGCACGGTATTGTCTCGATTTGGTTTTGAAAGCTAAACGACTTGATTTCGGAAATGTAGAAGTAACTTGATTTAAAAGTATAGGTTACTTGTTTTGAAAAGAGTAAGTTACTTGGGTTTTAAAAGTATACTTGATGTTGTTTTAAAAAAATGTAAAGCACTTGGTTTAAAAAGTATAGAGTACTTGATTTTAAAGGCCTTGTAAAGATTTTCTGAAAGTGTAGTAATTTGGTTTGAAAAAAAAACGTGTTTTGATACTACGAGTATTAGTATCGTGTGGCTTTTACGTAAAAAGAGGTCTTTTTGAAAGAATGAAAAGTATGTTGTATTTTGGGGTTAAAGCCCAGATTGTTGACATAAAATGAAAGTACTTGGAGTTGATAAAATTGATGAATCAGTTTACATGTTAATGAAAGTTTAAAAGTATGTTGAACTTGCCTATGCTTGTTGTGATAGCCTTTGTTGTGCAAGTGTTGTATTTCTATGCTACCGCGTCTCTCGATGGAGGGTCGGTCATCTGGTTGATTGCTTGGACATACTGACGAGTTGGATGGTCCATGGGTATGCTTCCATTATGAGTGTTATCTTGTTATTTCCTTTGGACATACTGACGAGATGGATGGTCCACGGGTATGCGTCCACTAGGATGGTTCCATGGCCATGCTTATACCGAGGTAAGATGCGGGGCATGCGACCATTGTGCGGGTTAAATTCCCGGGTTATGTTATTAGTCCATGGACTGCTAATCCATGAAGCTTGCCGCAGTGACGAGCGATCACGGGCTTGATTTGTACATGTGGTTACAGGCGCACTTTAGATACTTGTCCTGGTCATTTCTCGTGTATCGGCAGACATTGGTAGATAGCTTAAGATACTTGACTCAGTCATATCTCGTGAGACGGTAGACACTGGTACGTTAGCTTAAGATACTTGCCTCGGCCAGTTGCGTGGGTAGTTTTCGGATCTGGTAGTTGGCTTCCGTACTTGGCCCGATCGGTTTTATGATGCAGGCAGGGTCTAGTGTTCAGGTTCACATATGGGTGTTGTTTTTACATCATGTACTGCCGGCAGTGAGTAAGGAGTTCCACGGGCATGATTGATATTGTGGGCGTGAGACCCATAGTTATGTGTGAGTGGTGATTTTGAGGACATGCGTCCCTTACTTGACATAACTCTTTACTTATTGCGAAATGGTCTTTTAAAAATGATGAAATATGATTTCATTACAGTATTTTCAGTTTCACATACTTGGTACCTGTTGTACTGACCTCCTTCGGGGGGCTGCGTTCATGCCGCAGGTAGAGGTACACCAGTTGTTGATCCTCGCTCATAGGATCACGGTTCTGCATTTTGGGAAGCTCCGTTTCTCCGGAGGCTTATCTTTTGGTATTGATTCCCTGTCATTGTAAGTACTTGTACATTCAGGGGTATGGCGGGGCCCTGTCCCGTCGTAGTTGTTATAAAAACTCTTAGAGGTCTGTAGTACTGTTGTGAGTTGGGCTTGTAAAGGATAACTGTTCGAGTTTTATTTATATGCAGAAAGGTGACCGTTTTGGTTAGCCTGTTTCTTATTTTATATCTTGTTTCATGTCTATGATTTTATTTCCGCTGGTTTTTCTCTGATGTGTTATCACTAGGGTGCCCGGGGTAAGGCACCAGTCGCGGGCCCGAGGCCGGGTCGTGACAAAAGTGGTATCAGAGCAGTTAATCCTCGGAAAGTGTCTACAGACCGTATCTAGTAGAGTCTTGATTATCGGCGTGTTGTGCACCACACCTATAATCAAGAGGCTATATAATATTTAGAATTGGTTTCCATTCTTCTCACTCTGAGATCGTGCCTTAGAGCTGTGTTATAAGTTGGATTCCCTCTGACATATTCTTATGTGCCAGTTATGCCTCTACGCAAGACAACCAGGGCCCAGAAGGGAAAGACAGCAGAGGGAGCTGCTAGTGGAACACAGAGGAGTGCAAGGGCACATGCCCAGTCATCACCTGAGGTGGTGCTTCATACGGGGAGTTCTGCGACGTCACCAGCCCCAGCAGAGTTTAGCACAGCGGCAGCAGTTCCTACTGTGGCCATGATATCTGAGCCTTCAGTTCCACGACAAGGAGCAGAGGATATGGGTTACAAAGAGATGGCCCCGTTACTAGCTAGGATTGTGGCAAACAGGGAGGATAGAGTGCACCGATATGTCACGGGTCTAGATGATTATCTAGCAAAGGGTTGTACAAGAGTAACTCTTCAGTCGGGCATGGACATTGCCCGCATGCAGGCTTATGCGCAGCAGACTGAGGAACGTAGAGGTCGACGGAATGACCAAGATCAGCAGAAGAGGGCCAGAACAGCAGGGTCCTTTGGTAACTTTCGAGGCGAACCGCCTCAGCAGCAGACTGGATATGCGCCTCCGCCAGTACAGAGTGGTCCTCCACAGGCTTCAGGACGTTCGGGGTATTCAGGAGCTGGTCAGAGCTCCAGGGCTTCTGGTTCACAGATATACATAGGTTCTAGCCAGCCGGATTCATTTTTCCCTCAGGGTTCACGATGTGGCAGGCGTCATTCCGGGGAATGTCGTCTTTTTACTGGTGCTTGTTTTACCTGCGGCCGTCAGGACCATGTGATGAGAGGATGTCCTAGTAGGAGGGATACAGGTGGGATGACTCAGCCTACCGGGTCAGTTGCGGGTTCAGTTGTTCGGAGGAGAAGGGTTGTTAGTCAGATGAGGTCACCCCTACCTCGTTGTGGCTATTGTGGTAGACTCCATTATGGGGAGTGTCGTACTACTTCGATAACTTGTTATACTTGTGGCCAGCAGGGCCATTTCACGAGGAATTGTCCGACCAGAGGTAGTGCGGATGTAGAGACTCAGCCTTCGGGATCAGTGGCTGGTTCACCGCCTTCTATAGCTATGCGCCCAACAGGGCAGGATTTTGATTAGAGCGACAAAGGGAAAGTGAAGCAGCAGTTACAAGTATATCCTTAACCTTCTAGAGATTAGTATACGTGATATGATGAGTTTATGTTAAGTGTTATGTTCGGATAACATTGTGTAAATTGTGATTTAGAGAACATGGTTAGTTGAAAGGTAAGTTTGAGGACAGGGAAATTGTGAGCCTTAGAATATTATACGTAGAGACCTTAGATGCAAACCCGTCTTGAGTAAAAGATTTACGGTTGATCTTTGTCGGAGTACATAGTATACGTGGAGTATATTTGTGTGATAAGTCCATGAGTGGTGTGAAGTGAAAGTGGGTAGTTGAGCTAAGAAGACCACTAGGTTTTCGTGACTTGAATAGTGAGATTGTTCCGGACCGGGAACAAGAGTTTGGTACGAAATGGGTCGGGTTGAGGCAAGATCGCGGGTCAACCCGCAGCCCGGATTGAGGTGGGATCAGTTTGAGGTGGTCCCGCTAGGTGATAGGGTCACGAGGGTGCTAGGCCCAAGTCTAGGTAACCATTGTATGAGTTCGTGGATGCGTTCGACCAGAATCGGATCGTTAAGGCCGGTAATGGCCTTAAAGGAAATTGAAGCTAGTAATGACTAAGTTGGTGGTAGTAACCCCAAGATTTTGAAAGCTGAAGCGATGACTGAAATGTGGTACGTATACTAGAAAGAGTTCGGGTGTACAAGAAGGGTACAACGAGTAAGAAAAGAAGAGAACATGTGTTACGAGAATGGAAGTGATCATTTTTGTGAAGTGAAGGTGCGAAGAGAGTATCCTTTAGACCATGGGTGAGAGCTATTGTGATGTTACATGTTAGAGGTGTTTTCCTCGTTGGCTTGGACTTAGGTTTTGCGCATGTGTTATATTATGGCCATGTGTGGCATAATTGGTTTCGTAAGTATAGTAGTGAAGACTATACCGACGCATGTATGTTTGGAGACTTAGAAGGAACATTCGGGACGAATGTTTCTAAGGTGGAAAGAATGTTACACCCCGTAGTTTTAGGGTATGTATGTGACGACGTACGTACGAGAATACAACATTAAGATTGGAAAAGAAGAAAGATTTGATTTTCCGACGGAAAATTTTCTGGATTTTGTGAAGGAAAAAGGTTCGTTAATGGGAATTGGATTCCCAGATTTTGGTATTCGGACTTCTGGGAATATAATAGAATTATGGAATTTTATTTCCGGATTTGATCACGTGGGGCCCACGGGGAAAATTTACGGTTTTATGGGGCCCACTTTGTTTTCGAGATTTTGGATATTTTCGGGAGATGAAATATTTTGGACGAGTAGGAGGGCGACACGTGTCACCACCATGTGGCCATGTTGGCCGTTTTCTCATGGACAAGTGGCCTTGGCCGAAATGCTTAGCCAAGTGGCAAGCCACTTGTCCCAAGCCTTTGTGTAGCATGTGGATGGTGGGACCCACACACACTTGTCCCCCAATCTCACCACACACTTGCTAAGATCCTAGCCTTTGATTGTCCTATAAATAACCCCCCCCCCCCCCTTGAGCTTGCAAGACTTCATCCACACTTGAGAGTTTCCAAAACTTGAAATACTCCCTCCCCTCTCCTTGTTGTTCTCGGCAATAGGGCCAATACCTTGACCAAAAGTTGTCCAAAAATTCTTAAACTTTTAAGTGTTCTTCCTTAAGGTGTTAGGAAGATTGTGAACCAAATGTTAGAAAAGATTTCACACTCCTAGCCTTTGAAACTCACCTTGGCCGAAACTTGCCCATTTTAAGCCTAAGGTGTTCTTCACTTTTTGGAGTTGAATATTGAAGAGAAGTTGGTTAGGAGCTTCTAAGGGTTGCTTGTAGCGGATTGGAACGTAAGGAATTGGATCTAAGATTCCTAAGGATCTACTTTTAATCATTGGATAATTTTTGGGCTTATCGAGGTAATGATCTTTGTCCTTCTATTGTAATTGGATATTATATGTTGTAGTAGTTTATAATTGAGTATATAGTATGTGGAAAGAATATTGAAATGAATTGGACTGTTTAGTATATTGTGGGGCAGAATTTTACACGTCCAGTTAAGCGTGTAATCCCATTTGACTGTTGTATTGTTGCGCCTTAAATGTGGCATGTTGGCTATTGATACCAGACCTTGTAAAAGGTGGAGGTAAGTAGATACAGGGGAGGTGCTGCCCAATTTTCCGTACAATAAGGAACCTTATACTTAGAATTATTCTACGAAGAGAACTAGAAGTTGATAGATGTATTGTGGTTATTATAGGTGGATTTTCAACGCGCGGCATACTCGACTTGGCTTGTGGATTAAGCCGAAGAGGTATGTGATTCTTCCTATACTCTTTGAGCATGATTGTTGTGAACTATATAGTACGGTAGACATACGTGTGTGAAATGAATTTGGTTTGTTTAAAACATAAAGTGTTATAATGGCTTTATGGGAAGTTAGTTATAACGACTTTATGAAGATAAAAGAGAGACTTGATTTTGAAAGATAAGAGACTTGATGTTACACCCCGTAAGTCCAGGACATGTAAAAGAGAATGTACGAAAGGAAACAAGACTAGGAAATTGGTACGAAAGGAAGAATTGTTTTTCCGACGGAAAATCTTCCGGACGTCGGAAAGAAAAAATGTTCGTTGTTGAGAATTGGATTCTCAAAAGGAATTAATTGAAGAGTATGGAACTCTTAACTTTTTTGGAAATTTATATTTATGGATTTGGTCATGTGGGGCCCACCCGAGAAATTTTATTTTTTTGTGGGACCCACGAGGGTTACGGAATTTTATGGACGAATGAGAGGGCGACACGTGGCACCCCCTCATGTGGTCTTGGACGAAAATGCAAGGGGTAGAATGGTCATTTACCATCAAGGAAGATCAAGTCTTCAAAGCTTGATATTGTTGACCAAGTCAACTTGTCCACTTGGCTCTTTAATTAATGATCCTTCATCCTAGCCCACAAGTGTATTAATCTAAGCCCTCCTTTGTAGTATATATCCTACACTAGTGCAAGACAAGTTCTATACTTAGAAAAATTTTCAAGAAAACATTGTGCTAGCTTAGGTGCTCTCGGCCAAGGGAGCTTTCAAAGACAAAAATTTTGTAGTTTTGATCCATTAGCCACAAGACTTTAACCCAATGTCCCTAAGGGTATTATAAGGTTATCTCAATAGAAAGATTTCGAAAAAACGGAGTTTTCACGTTAGTCGCAAGGCGGAAACTAAAGGAGTTCTTCAACTTTGAAGTTGGAACTTGAAGATGGGTTCTTCATAGGCCTCTAAGGAGTGCTTGGAGCGGATTGGAACTTAAGGAAAGGAGCTAAGAATTTCTAAGGCGCGACTTTGGATCTTGGAAATTTTAAGGGCTTGGAAAGGTATAAATTTTGTCGTTTTAGTAGTTAAGATGTAACGCCCCGAAACCCGGGCCCGTCACTGGTGCCTTACCCCGGGCACCCTAGTGATACAACATCAGAGAAAACCAGCGGAAATAAAAACTTTACACATGAAATGAGAGACATAAATAAATAAACAGGCCAACCCAACCGTTGCCTTCAGTATATATACATAAAACCCGAACAGTTATCCTTTTTACAAACCCTGCCCACAACAGTGCTACAGAACTCTAAGATATACAACAACTATGACGGGACAGGGCCCCGCCATACCCCTGAATGTACAAGTACCTACAATGACAGGGGACTATACCAAAAGATAAGCCTCCGGAGGAACGGAGCTTCCCAACGCTGAACTGCGATCCTATGGCGAGATCAACCAACGGTGTACTCTACCGCGCAGATGAACGCAGCCCGGGCGAGGTCGATAACAGTACCAAGTATGTGAAACTGAAAATACGTAATGAAATCACATTTCATCATTTTATAAAACCATTTCGCAATAAGTAAAGATTATGTCAAGTAAGGGACGATATCCCGAATAATCACTCACACATAATTATGGGTCTCACGCCCATAATACCACTCATGCCCGTGGAACTCATTCTCATCACGGCGACATGATGTAAAACAACACCCATATGTGAACACGGACACTAGATCACACTGCGTCGTCAAAACCGATCGGGCCAAGTAGAATAGCCAACTACTACCCAAAAGCTAGTCATATCCCATCACGCAAGGTACGAAGCCAACTACTACCCAAAAGCTAGCCACGAATCGCCGAGGCAAGTATCTTAAGCTAACGTGATAGCCTACCGTCTCACAAGATATGGCCGAGGCAAGTATCTTAAGCTATCTACCGAGGCTACCAGACACGAAAATGACCGAACAAGTATCTAAAGTGTGCACGAACCACACGCGTACAAACCAAGCCCGTGATCGCCGTCACCGCGCAAGCTTCATGGATTAGCGGTCCATGGACTAACAAATCAACCTCACAATGACCGCGTGCCCAAGATCTTACCTCGGAAGTCATGGCCATGAAACCATCCTATCGACGCATGCCCGTGGAACATCCATCACGCCAAGATGTCCAAAGGAAATAAATCGAGATAGCCGCCCTCCCGCAGAGTCACGACGATGTGAAACAACCGATCGATACTCAAAGTGGGCGATACTCGTGGACCACCCAACGTCGGTATGTCCATAATCAATCGATAGCCTAGCCCTCCTGCAGAGTCACGAAGACATCAACAAAACACTTGCACATCAAAGACTATCACAACAAGCATAGGCAAGTTTAACATACATTCATTTTAATCAACAATCCGGTTTCAAACCCAAAATACTACATACTTTCCTTCTTTCAAAAGACCTCTTTCTATGTAAAAGCCACATGATACTAATACTGTAGTATATAAAGAAAACACGTTTTACTTTTAAAACCAAATTACTTCACCTTCAAAAATCTTTACAAGGCTTTTAAAATCAAGTACTCTATACATTATAAACCAAGTGCTTTTCTTTTAGAACAACATCAA
The DNA here is from genome assembly GCA_029844215.1 of Przewalskia tangutica. Taxonomy (NCBI): domain Eukaryota; kingdom Viridiplantae; phylum Streptophyta; class Magnoliopsida; order Solanales; family Solanaceae; genus Przewalskia; species Przewalskia tangutica. The sequence goes on from CM056718.1 coordinate 118,316,182, forward strand.
GTATACTCTTTTAAAACCCAATTAACTTACTCTTTTCAAAACAAGTAACCTATACTTAAATCAAGTTACTTCTCCTTTTCCAAAACAAGTCGTTATAAGTCAAGTCTCTTATCTTTCAAGATCAAGTCTCTTAACTTTCAAAATCAAGTCGTTTTTATGTCAAAACCAAAGAATTGTTTTATCGTCATAAAGTAGTTATTACTAACTTGCCATAAAGCCATTATAACACTTTATGTTTTAAAACAAACAAAAATCGTTTCACACACGCACGTCTACCGTACTATATAGTTCACAACAATCATGCTCAAGAGTATAGGAAGAATCACATACCTTTAGCTTAAACCACAAGCCAAGTCAAGTATGCCGCGTAGAAAGATCCACCTATAACAACCATAATATATAAATCAACTTCTAGCACTCTCGTAGAATATTCTAAACACAAGATTCCTTATTCTACGTAAATTTCGCAAAGACTCTCCCCGCTATCACATAAATCTCCTCCCCTAACCACGCCCGCTACCAGGCCAACAACTCCCACGGGATTACACGTCTAACCGGACGTGTTCAAATATGCTTCACAAAAATACTTACACAAGTCTCTGTAAGTACAGTCAATGTAAATACGCTCAATCCTTTATAATCATCCTTCCAATATAATATACTCAAGTATAACTACTACAACATGTAATATCCAATTACAATAGGGGACATAGATCATTACCTCGATAAGCCCAAAATTATCCAAGTTATAAGTCGATCCCGAGCAACGTTTAGCTCCAATCCTTACGCTCCAACCCGCTCCAAGCGACCCTTAGAAGTTTCTAAACAACTTCTCTAAATACTTCCACCAAGCTAGGAAGATTTTCCTAGGGTTTCGTTTTACGGCTATTGGAATAAAGTAGTATTTCCTGCTCCTAGTATTGAAATAACTTTGGAATACTACTAGGATACTAGGCCAAGGTATTTGGGATTATACAACAATACACCAAGTATTTTCTACACAAGAGGAGGGGGACGAAATCTACACAGGGAGGGAAAACATTTGCTTTGGAAAGCTTTCCAAGTGAGGATGATTTTACTCTTCGCCGGCGGTATTTATAGAAGAAACCAAGGGCCAAGATCAATATAAGTGTAGGTCAAGATTGGGCCATGTGTGTGTGGGTCCCACCACACCACATGGCCAAACGAAATGGTGCCAAGTGTGAGGCCAATCGGCGAGGGACAGTGGCCTAGCCACTGTCCACCCATTTCGCCAAGTGCCACATGGGGTGACACGTGTCGCCCCAATTAGCCCAAAATATTTCGTCTTCGAAAATATCCAAAATATCGGAAATCTCAAAACAAAGCGGCCCCACAAAACCGTAAATTTCTCCCGTGGGTCCCACGTGACCATTTCAAAATAAAACCTCAAAATTCTAATATAATCCAAGAAGTCCAAATACCAAATGGGAATCCAATTCCCATTAACGAACCTTTTTCTTCACAAAACCTAACTTTTCCGAAAAATCACATCTTCCTTTCTTTCCAAAATTTACGTCAGATTCTCGCACGCACGTCCTCACATACATACCACGGAACTACGGGTATAACATTCTTCCTTAGAAACATTCGTCCCGAATGTTCCTTCTAAGTCTCCAAACGAACGTGTCTGCAGATAGTCTTCACTACTATACTTACGAAACCAATCACGCCATCAATGGCCATAGTATAACATACAAATCCAAGCTAACGAGGAAATCATTTCTAATCTCACAACAGCTCCTATTAGCTTCAATTTACTCTAAGGCCTATCTCGGCCTTCACGATCCGATTCTCGATCGAACACATCCCCGAACTCATACGATGGTTACCTAAACTGGCCTAGCACCGTGACCTACCACCCGGCGGACCACCTCGAATCGACCCACCTCAATCCGGCCGGGTTGACCCGCGACTTGCCTCAACCCGACTCGCCATCGCGCCAATCTCTCTCGCTCCCGATCCTAACAATCTTACTAATTCACGTCATGAAAGCTACCACTTCCATCTTACACTACCCATGGAATTATCACACCAACATAATGCTATCGTAACATAATAATTAAAAATATACTTATCTTAATACAAATGCATACTAGTCTCTTAGAGGTCAAGGATATACCGATATCACAAAAACAAATAGGCGATTTCAAGGACCGCTATAATCGGGAACTTCCACCACGACCCACGCTCGCTGCAGGTATATGAACACCGCTTAGCTATCAAGGCGAAGAACCCGCAATGATCCCGGCGTCGAGTCTCAACATCCGCTCTACCTCTGGTAGGACAATTTCTCGCAAATGGCCTCGCCGCCACATGTAAAACAAGTCCTTCGACACTTCGAACGGGTTTACCACACCGTTACACTTAGGTCGGGTGGCTTCTCCGCCAGACCCCAACTCCCGAAAACTCCAACCTGGAGCCCCGACCGCCTCAATACTCTGGAGGCCTCAAGATCAGAGGACCACTCATCGGGCGGCGCGTATAACTTGTTCTGCCGAGGCGGTCCGCTTGAAAGTTACCAAAGGACCTCGCTGTCCCGCCTCTTCTCGCCGATATTGGTCAATCCGCTTGGTCTCCGTGCTCACACCCTAGTGCATGAGCTGCGTGCGGGCGATGTCCATGCCCGGTGGCGATACACCCGAACAAGACTCGCCAAGTAGTCATCAAGCCCTCGTGACGTAGCGGTGCACTCGCCCTCCATATTAGCTACTAACGCAGGGACATATCGAGCCAACGAGTCGAACTCTACGTTGTACTCCCGAACTGTGTGTCCTCCTCGCCTCAAAGATCGAAACCTGTCGCCCGCGCTCCTCATCTGCGCGGCAAGAAATGGCTGAGAAATGCCTCCGAGAACTCGTCCCAAACAGCTGGGGGCGCATGCTCCCCCCGGGACAGCTCCCATGAATCAAACCAGTCGACTGCGGTATCACGCAGCCGATGCGAACCGAAAATCACGGACTCGGTCTCCCAAGCCTTGATCACTCGCATGATCCTCTGTAACTGACGGATGAACTCCTGCGGATCATCCTCAGGCCTCGACCCGTAGAAATCTGGCGGGATACAACTCAGAAAATCCCGTAGCCTCAAACTATCCGATCTGGGATGAACTACGGGGCTACCGAATCGAATCGCCAGATTCAGCCTCTCTCGTGTCGCCACGATCCCGGCCAAGAATCGGGCCATCTCCTTGTAACCCATCTCTCTCGCTCCAGCCGTGGACCGAGGCTCAGTATCGTGGTCTCTGCAGCCACCGCCGCGCCTAACCTCGCTGGGCCGGGCGGCGCGCAAAACTCGCCGTCTGAAGAACTATCTCGTAATGACCGGCTCGCGCTCGTACTCTCTCGTGTCCCACTAGCGGCTCCCACGGCCGCCTTGCCCTTCTTCGCCCGGTTGCTCGCGGAGGCATAATCGCGTAAAAGAACACGTCGGAAGGAGTCCAACTTACAACATCGTTTCTAAGGCACGATCTCGAGTGAGAAGAATAGAAACCAATCCTAAATGTCTGCAGACCTCCCGATTATAGATGTGGCGCACAACACACCGATAATCAAGACTCTACTAGACACGGTTCGTAGACACTTTCCGAGGATTAATCGCTCGATACCACTTGTAACGCCCGAAACTCGGCTCACATCGGTGCCTTACCCCGCACCCTAGTGATACAACATCGAGAAAACCAATGAAATAAAACTTTACACATGAAATGAGACATAAATAAATAAACAAAGCCAACCCAACCGTTTTCAAGATATATACATAAAACCCGAACAGTTATCCTTTACAAACCCCGCCACAACAAAGGCATGCACTTAAGATATACAACAACTATGACGGACAGGCCCGCCATACCACAATGTACAAGTACCTACAATGACAGGGGACTATACCAAAAGATAAGCCTCCGAGGAACGGAGCTTCCCAACGCTGAACTGCGATCCTATGAGCGAGGATCAACCAACTGGTGTACCTCTACTGCGCATGAACGCATGGCCGGGCGAGGTCGATAACAGTACCAAGTATGTGAAACTGAAAATACTGTAATGAAATCACATTTCATCATTTTATAAAACCATTTCGCAATAAGTAAACAGTTATGTCAAGTAAGGGGACGCATATCCCCAGAATAATCACTCACACATAATTATGGGTCTCACGCCCATAATACCACTCATGCCCGTGTAACTCATTCTCACCGCCGGCAGACATGATGTAAAACAACACCCGTATGTGAACTCGAACACTAGATCACACTGCGTCATCAAAACCGGGACGCCAAGTAGAATAGCCAACTACCACCCAAAAGCTAGTCATATCCCATCACGCAAGGTACGGAAGCCAACTACTACCCAAAAGCTAGCCACGAATCGCCGAGGCAAGTATCTTAAGCTAACGTCTGATAGCCTACCGCCTCACAAGATATGGCCGAGGCAAGTATCTTAAGCTATCTACCGAGGCTACCGGTACACGAGAAAATGACCGTAACAAGTATCTAAAGTGTGCTCGAACCACACGCATAAACCAAGCCCGTGATCGCCGTCACCGCGCAAGCTTCATGGATTAGCGGTCCATGGACTAACAAATCAACCTCACAATGACCGCATGCCCGCATCTTACTCGGAAGTCATGGCCATGAAACCATCCCATCGACGCACGCCCGTGGAACATCCATCACGCCAAGATGTCCAAAGGAAATAAATCGATAATGGCCTCCTGCAGAGTCACGATGCATGCAAACAACCATCGATACTCAAAGTGGACGATACTCGTGGACCACCCAACGCCGGTATGTCCAATAATCAATCGATAGCCGCCTCTCCTGCAGAGTCACCGATGACATCAACAAAACACTTGCACATCAAAGACTATCACAACAAGCATAGGCAAGTTTAACATACATTCATTTTAATCAACAATCCGGTTTCAAACCCAAAATACTACATACTTTCCTTCTTTCAAAAGACCTCTTTCTATGTAAAAGCCACGTGATACTAATACTGTAGTATATAAAGAAAACACGCTTTACTTTTAAAACCAAATTACTTCACCTTCGTAAAAATCTTTACAAGGCTTTTAAAATCAAGTACTCTATACTTTATAAACCAAGTGCTTTTCTTTTAGAACAACATCAAGTATACTCTTTTAAAACCCAATTAACTTACTCTTTTCAAAACAAGTAACCTATACTTAAATCAAGTTACTTCTCCTTTTCCGAAAACAAGTCGTTATAAGTCAAGTCTCTTATCTTTCAAGATCAAGTCTCTTAACTTTCAAAATCAAGTCGCTTTCTTCACAAAACCAAATCTTTCTTTTATCTTCATAAAGTCGTTATAACTAACTTCCCATAAAGCCATTATAACACTTTATGTTTTAAAACAAACAAAAATCGTTTCACACACGCACGTCTACCGCACTATATAGTTCACAACAATCATGCTCAAGAGTATAGGAAGAATCACATACCTTTAGCTTAAACCACAAGCCAAGTCAAGTATGCCGCGAGTAGAAAGATCCACCTATAACAACCATAATATATAAATCAACTTCTAGCACTCTCCGTAGAATATTCTAAACACAAGATTCCTTATTCTACGTAAATTTCGCAGACTCTCCCCGCTATCACATAAATCTCCTCTCAACCAACTGTGCCCGCTACTGTGCCAACAACTCCTGTGGATTACACGCCTAACCAGACGTGTTCAAATATGCTTCACAATAATACTTACACAAGTCTACTGTAAGTACAGTCCAATGTAAATACAGTTCAATCCTTTATAATCATCCTTCCAATATAATATACTCAAGTATAACTACTACAACAGGTAATATCCAATTACAATAGGGGGACATAGATCATTACCTCGATAAGCCCAAAAATTATCCAAGTTATAAGTCGATCCTGAGCAACGTTTAGCTCCAATACTTACGCTCCAACCCGCTCCAAGCGACCCTTAGAAGTTTCTCAACAACTTCTAAATACTTCCACCAAGCTAGGAAGATTTTCCTGTGGTTTCGCTTTACTATTGGAATAAAGTAGTATTTCCTGCTCCTAGTATTTAAATAACTTTGGAATACTACTAGGATACTAGGCCAAGGTATTTGGGATTATACAACAATACACCAAGTATTTTCTACACAAGAGGAGGGGGACTAAATCTACACAAAGGGAGGGAAAACATTTGCTTGGAAAGCTTTCAAGTGAGGATGATTTTACTCTTCAAGCCAAGCGGGTATTTATAGAAGAACCAAGGCCAAGATCAATATAAGTGTAGGGTCAAGATTGGGCCATGTGTGTGTGGGTCCCACCACACCACATGGCCAAACGAAATGGTGCCAAGTGTGAGGCCAAATCGCCATGGCGGACAGTGCCTAGCCACTCATTCCACCCATTTCGCCAAGTGCCACATGGGGTGACACGTGTCGCCCCAATTGGCCCAAAATATTTCGTCTTCCGAAAATATCCAAAATACCGGAAATCTCAAAAACAAAGCGGGCCCCACAAAACCGTAAATTTCTCCCGTGGGTCCCACGTGACCATTTCTGAAAATAAAACCTCAAAATTCTAATATAATCCAAGAAGTCCAAATACCAAATCTGGGAATCCAATTCCCATTAACGAACCTTTTTCTTCACAAAAACCGGAACTTTTCCGTCGAAAAAATCACATCTTCCTTTCTTTCCAAAATTTCTGTCGTATTCTCGTACGTACGTCCTCACATACATACCCTGGAACTACGGGGTATAACATAAGACTTACTTATTGTTGTAGCTATGGATTTTAGCAAGCATGTGTTATATAGTATGAAGTTTGATATGTTTATGGGCTATTGGAACCCTAATCCGAAAACTAGCATGTTTAAGCTTTAAGATTTGAATTCAAGTCGATTATTAGTTTAAGCGTCGCATGTTGTATAAAGAAGGAAAGTGTAGTTGTTGAAGTTGTTTAGACTATATAACATGTTGACCTAAGAACTTGAAATTGGAAAAAGGATTGGAAAAGACGTAGTGTGATTGGTTATATGTTGGCCGAGAATGGCTAGGGAAGTATTATACTATGTCGTATGAATTGTGGGGCGGAATTTTACACGTATTGTAAGGCGTGTAATCCCCTTTGTTTGGATGTTGTTTGGAGCCTTAAATGTGGCTTGTTGGTTATTGTATTCGGCCTTGAAAAAGGTGGCAAAGTGAGTAGAAACAAAGGAAGTGCTGCCCGATTTTCCGTAGAATTAGAGGCCGTATACTTAGTATTATTCTACGTTGAGACTATAAGTTGATAGTCTTGTTGTGACCATTATAGGTTGACACTTCTACGTACGGCGTATTCGGCTTAGCTTGTGGATTTAGCCGAAAAGGTATGTGAACTATCTCCTCTTCTAGCATGATTCCTTAAGACTAAGAAAGTATGTTCTACTCCTTAAATGATCCATTCCTTGGTTGTATTTGGATTGCCTAGAATAGAATTTGTTCTATGTACTTCCTTGATTGTACTTTGATGTTTAAATTGTAAGTTGTAAAATCCATTTTCTTAGTGAAGTTTGGATTCTTAAAAGTGAAAGTATTTTACTTAAAGTACATAGAGTCTTGAAAAGGAAGTGGTTTCCAAATCTTTTGGCTAGTGCCTTAGTTCCAAAACCTAAAGGTCATTATAATGACTTTAGGGGAGTCAAATGAGTGATTTACTTATTTGATTTAAAAGAGGAGAAATGACATGATTTAAGAGAAGTAACTTGTTTTAAAGGAGTGAGTTACTTGAGGTTTAAAAGTAGAAGAAACTTGTTTTCTATATATTAAGAGACTTGAAGTAATTTGGAAGTTAAGAACTTGTTTTGCAAGTATGTGATACTTGTTTTTTAAAGTATAAGTCTCTTGGTTATAAAAGGAATGGATATGTCTAAAACCATAAAGGGTTATAACGGCTTTATGGGAAGTTGGTTATAACGACTTTATGGAAGGTTAAGAAAGTTGTCTATTTTGATTTATGGGCATAAGTGGCCTAGATTGTGAAAATTTAGAGTTACTTGATTTCAAGCTTTGAAATGAGTTTCTAAAAGTGTAGTAACTTACTTTGAAAAATAGACACGCCTTGATACTACGGGTGTTAGTATCTTGGGGCTTTACATAGAAAGGAGTCTTTTATAAAAGAATGTACGTATGTAGTACTTTGGCTTGATAAATTGAGAATTTGTCTAAGTGTGCCTTGATAAGTACTTTGACTTGTTAAAAGAGAATTATTCTATGTATGCCTTGATTAGTACTTTGGCTTGATAAATTGAGAATTGGTCTAAGTGTGCCTTGATAAGTACTTTGACTTGTTAAAAGAGAATTATTCTATGTATGCCTTGATTAGTACTTTGGCTTGATAAATTGAGAATTTGTCTAAGTGTGCCTTGATAAGTACTTTGACTTGTTAAAAGAGAATTATTCTATGTATGCCTTGATTAGTACTTTGGCTTGATAAATTGAGAATTTGTCTAAGTGTGCCTTGATAAGTACTTTGACTTGTTAAAAGAGAATTATTCTATGTATGCCTTGATTAGTACTTTGGCTTGATAAATTGAGAATTTGTCTAAGTGTGCCTTGATAAGTACTTTGACTTGTTAAAAGAGAATTATTCTATGTATGCCTTGATTAGTACTTTGGCTTGATAAATTGAGAATTTGTCTAAAGTGTGCCTTGATAAGTACTTTGACTTGTTAAAAGAGAATTATTCTATGTATGCCTTGATTAGTACTTTGGCTTGATTAATTGAGAATTTGTCTAAGTATGCCTTGATAAGTACTTTGGCTTGTTAAAGAGAATTATTCTAAGTGTGCCTTGGTAAAGACTTTGGCTTGTAATTAAGGATTTGCCTATGTGTGCTGGAAATAGCCGGTTGTGTGCTATTGTTATATCAGTCGTTTCGGGGTCATTCCCCGGGTTGGTGGCATTTGCATAATTCCGTGGATTTGCTACCCACGATGCGAGGAATACCTCATGCGAGTCCGTAGGGCTTACGCGGTGAAATAGTCCCACGCGGCGGTTCAGCCTATGCGAGGAATACCTCATGCGAGTCCGTCAGGGCTTATGCGGGTGAAAAATTCCTATGAGAGGAATACCTCACGCGGGACCACGCGCCTACGCGTGAAATAGTCCCAGGAGTAGGATGGCTAAATGATACTGCGGGCGGATGGTCCTGTTTTGATCATGAGCTTCCTATTTTATATTGTAAGGATACTACTGTTTACTCTTATTGTTGGTAAGGCACAATGTGTTGTAATTTGATTATCATATATGTCCCCGGATTTGTTTGTGTTACCCTATGGTCATGCTTTTACGATGTGGGATTCCGGGGCATGAGACCACGTGGTATTTAGGACACAGGTGGGACTGGGTGTTCATGTATCCTTATTGGTGTTATTACATCATGGACTACCGCATGGCGGGAAGGATTCCACGCATGATTGATATTACGGGCGTGAGACCCATAGTTATATTTGAGTAGTGACTTTGAGGGCTGCGTCCCGACTTGATATGATCGCTATGTATCAGGTAATCGTAGGTTGGCTATCATACATGTCTCCCGCTTTGTTTAGATCTTATGATTTCATTACAAGATTTCATCGCTCACATACTTGGTACATTCTTCGCATCGACCTCTTCGGGCCGCGTCATGCCGCAGTTTAGGTACGCTGTTTGGTGATCGGCAGTGTAGGATCCTCGCCGTGTTTTTTTGGATAGCTCCTCCGTCCGTGAGTTTATCTTTTGGTATATATCCTTCAAGCATGTGCTTTGTACGCTTTGGGTACGGGGCCTTGTCCCGTCATATTTCGCTTAACTCCTGAGGTGCAGTATTCATATGTGGATTGGACTCATGTACATGCAAAGTGTCTTTATTATGTATATTATATGGCAGCCTTCGGCTTTGCCTTGCACGACGTTGGTTTTAAAAAAAAAAGAGGTGTTATTTAATTTCCGCAGCTTTACTTAGTTGTTAAGGTAGGGTGCCAGTAGGGCACCACCACGCCCGGTTCGGGTGTGACAGAGTGGTATCGAGCGATCGGATCCTCTGAATGTCTGCATCGTGTCTAGTAGAGTCTTGATTATAGGTGTGTTGCGCGCCACACCCATAAACAGGAGGCTACAGGACATTTAGGAGTTGGTTTCTATTCTTCTCACTCTAAGATCGTGCCCTAGAGCTGTGTTAGTAAGATAATTCCTCTCTGACGTATTGTTGTGTTACAGTTATGCCTCCAAGGAGGGCAACAGCCGCCCAGAAGGGCAAAGGAGTAGCAGGAGCTACTAGTCAGACTCAGAGAGTTGATAGGGCTTATGCCCAGGGCATACCGGATGTGGTTCCACAGTCAGCGAGTTCTTCTTCGCCAGGTTTTGAGGCCCCAGCACCAGAGCCTCCAGTTTCTCAGTTAAGGGAAGACTTTAGGGTTATGAAGGAAGCAATTATGTTATTGACCAAGATAGCAGTGCTACAGTTTCCTCAACAGGAGGTTATTCGGCCAGTACAGCCAGGTGTACAGGGGGTAGAGGGCCAGCGCGGAGATCTGCGTAAGAGGGCTAGACCGGTTGGTTATCCCGGTGAGTTTTTGGACGAGCTGCCTCAGCAGCAAGTGAGATATTCGTCCCAGCCTACCCAGTACATACCCCCGCAGCTCACAGGTGGGAGATTTGAGCCCACGAGGTATTTAGGAGCCGGTCCAAGCTCCAGGGATCGAGGTTCTCGAGAGCGGAGGATTTTCTCGGCCGAGGCCACATATTCCTCAGTGTATCATATGTGGTAAGCGTCATTCGGGGAAATGCCGTTATGACACAGATGGTTGTTATTATTGTGGCCGACCGGGCCACAAGAAGAGGGAATGTCCAGTTAGAAAGAGCGCCGGTAAGGTGGCTCACCATGAAGCGAATGGTTGATTCTCTTCCTCCGCACTGCATGCTCCCGGGCGAGATGTCCAGATGTCAGCCAGCCGTGGTAGAGGTCAGGGTGGGGTTTATAGTTCTGGCGGTCCTTCGAACCGCATAGATGACGTGACTACTGGACAGGATCAGGAGGCAACATCGCCTAGGGTTACAGGTATATCTCGATTCTTTTGAATCATACGTGCATTGTTAGATTCAGATTTTACCCTAGCGTATATGTTTTCCCTTTATTGCTAGAGTTGTAAAGTGATAGTACCCCAGAGGTAGGGATACCTTGATTAGTAAAGTGAGAAGTTAAGAATGTTGACAAGAACGATAAGTGAACTGAGACTATAGTTGTGTAGAGTTCACAGGTTGTAGTTACCCCATAATAAGTGTAAGACCGATAGGGAAGAATGTGCAGTAGGAATACTTTGGCTTATGTGACAAACCTCTAGGAATGGGAGGTTAGGGTAAGAAGTACCTTGAGCTAAGAGAAAGATTTATTGCAGACTAAGAATGAGAAGTTAAGTGTGACGATGAGTCGGGTTATGGACTCATTTCGGGTCAGCCGGTAGTATGGAATGGGGTGATGTCAGCTAGAAATGGTTCCGTTGTGTGATAGGGTCCCGAGGATGCAAGGCCCAAGTTTAGTTAATCGTTGTACGAGTTTGTGGACGCGTTCCACCGGAACTAGGTCGTAAGGACCGAGAAAAACATTAACGGGAATGTAAGTAACAATATGGCCAAGTTTGGTTAGTAACTCCAAGTATTGGAGAACAGAAACAAAATTTGAGATTTTGTACGTGTACTAGATGAGTTTGAAAGTAAGAGAAAGTATGACAAGTAAGGAAAGAAGGGAACCTCTAAGGATCCCGTGTTTGGGAAGACTGTAACCTTCGAGTTTTGTGAGAAGGGACCACGGACGGAAGGTCCATTATTATGTTTACGTATGTTATGTGGTGGCATCGTTGGTCTTGTGCAGTTTTGATTAATAGGCATAGTATAGAGTTTATGCCGGAGTTTGTATAGATTGAAAACCGACTAAGAACATTCGGGGACGAATGTTTCTAAGGGGGGAAGAATGTTACACCCCGTAAGTCCAGGACATGTAAAAGAGAATGTACGAAAGGAAACAAGACTAGGAAATTGGTACGAAAGGAAGAATTGTTTTTCCGACGGAAAATCTTCCGGACGTCGGAAAGGAAAAATGTTCGTTGTTGAGAATTGGATTCTCAAAAGGCATTAATTGAAGAGTATGGAACTCTTAACTTTTTTGGAAATTTATATTTATGGATTTGGTCATGTGGGGCCCACCCGAGAAATTTTATTTTTTTGTGGGACCCACGAGGGTTACGGAATTTTATGGACGAATGAGAGGGCGACACGTGGCACCCCCTCATGTGGTCTTGGACGAAAATGCAAGGGGTAGAATGGTCATTTACCATCAAGGAAGATCAAGTCTTCAAAGCTTGATATTGTTGACCAAGTCAACTTGTCCACTTGGCTCTTTAATTAATGATCCTTCATCCTAGCCCACAAGTGTATTAATCTAAGCCCTCCTTTGTAGTATATATCCTACACTAGTGCAAGACAAGTTCTATACTTAGAAAAATTTTCAAGAAAACATTGTGCTAGCTTAGGTGCTCTCGGCCAAGGGAGCTTTCAAAGACAAAATTTTTGTAGTTTTGATCCATTAGCCACAAGACTTTAACCTAATGTCCCTAAGGGTATTATAAGGTTATCTCAATAGAAAGATTTCGAAAAAACGGAGTTTTCACGTTAGTCGCAAGGCGGAAACTAAAGGAGTTCTTCAACTTTGAAGTTGGAACTTGAAGATGGGTTCTTCATAGGCCTCTAAGGAGTGCTTGGAGAGGATTGGAACTTAAGGAAAGGAGCTAAGAATTTCTAAGGCGCGACTTTGGATCTTGGAAATTTTAAGGGCTTGGAAAGGTATAAATTTTGTCGTTTTAGTAGTTAAGACTTACTTATTGTTGTAGCTATGGATTTTAGCAAGCATGTGTTATATAGTATGAAGTTTGATATGTTTATGGGCTATTGGAACCCTAATCCGAAAACTAGCATGTTTAAGCTTTAAGATTTGAATTCAAGTCGATTATTAGTTTAAGCGTCGCATGTTGTATAAAGAAGGAAAGTGTAGTTGTTGAAGTTGTTTAGACTATATAACATGTTGACCTAAGAACTTGAAATTGGAAAAGGATTGGAAAAGACGTAGTGTGATTGGTTATATGTTGGCCGAGAATGGCTAGGGAAGTATTATACTATGTCGTATGAATTGTGGGGCGGAATTTTACACGTATTGTAAGGCGTGTAATCCCCTTTGTTTGGATGTTGTTTGGAGCCTTAAATGTGGCTTGTTGGTTATTGTATTCGGCCTTGAAAAAGGTGGCAAAGTGAGTAGAAACAAAGGAAGTGCTGCCCGATTTTCCGTAGAATTAGAGGTCGTATACTTAGTATTATTCTACGTTGAGACTATAAGTTGATAGTCTTGTTGTGACCATTATAGGTTGACACTTCTACGTACGGCGTATTCGGCTTAGCTTGTGGATTTAGCCGAAAAGGTATGTGAACTATCTCCTCTTCTAGCATGATTCCTTAAGACTAAGAAAGTATGTTCTACTCCTTAAATGATCCATTCCTTGGTTGTATTTGGATTGCCTAGAATAGAATTTGTTCTATGTACTTCCTTGATTGTACTTTGATGTTTAAATTGTAAGTTGTAAAATCCATTTTCTTAGTGAAGTTTGGATTCTTAAAAGTGAAAGTATTTTACTTAAAGTACATAGAGTCTTGAAAAGGAAGTGGTTTCCAAATCTTTTGGCTAGTGCCTTAGTTCCAAAACCTAAAGGTCATTATAATGACTTTAGGGGAGTCAAAGGAGTGATTTACTTATTTGATTTAAAAGAGGAGAAATGGCATGATTTAAGAGAAGTAACTTGTTTTAAAGGAGTGAGTTACTTGAGGTTTAAAAGTAGAAGAAACTTGTTTTCTATATATTAAGAGACTTGAAGTAATTTGGAAGTTAAGAACTTGTTTTGCAAGTATGTGATACTTGGTTTTTAAAGTATAAGTCTCTTGGTTATAAAAGGAATGGATATGTCTAAAACCATAAAGGGTTATAACGGCTTTATGGGAAGTTGGTTATAACGACTTTATGGAAGGTTAAGAAAGTTGTCTATTTTGATTTATGGGCATAAGTGGCCTAGATTGTGAAAATTTGGAGTTACTTGATTTCAAGCTTTGAAATGAGTTTCTAAAAGTGTAGTAACTTACTTTGAAAAATAGACACGCCTTGATACTACGGGTGTTAGTATCTTGGGGCTTTACATAGAAAGGAGTCTTTTATAAAAGAATGTACGTATGTAGTACTTTGGCTTGATAAATTGAGAATTTGTCTAAGTGTGCCTTGATAAGTACTTTGACTTGTTAAAAGAGAATTATTCTATGTATGCCTTGATTAGTACTTTGGCTTGATAAATTGAGAATTTGTCTAAGTGTGCCTTGATAAGTACTTTGACTTGTTAAAAGAGAATTATTCTATGTATGCCTTGATTAGTACTTTGGCTTGATAAATTGAGAATTTGTCTAAGTGTGCCTTGATAAGTACTTTGACTTGTTAAAAGAGAATTATTCTATGTATGCCTTGATTAGTACTTTGGCTTGATAAATTGAGAATTTGTCTAAGTGTGCCTTGATAAGTACTTTGACTTGTTAAAAGAGAATTATTCTATGTATGCCTTGATTAGTACTTTGGCTTGATAAATTGAGAATTTGTCTAAGTGTGCCTTGATAAGTACTTTGACTTGTTAAAAGAGAATTATTCTATGTATGCCTTGATTAGTACTTTGGCTTGATAAATTGAGAATTTGTCTAAAGTGTGCCTTGATAAGTACTTTGACTTGTTAAAAGAGAATTATTCTATGTATGCCTTGATTAGTACTTTGGCTTGATTAATTGAGAATTTGTCTAAGTATGCCTTGATAAGTACTTTGGCTTGTTAAAGAGAATTATTCTAAGTGTGCCTCGTAAAGACTTTGGCTTGTAATTAAGGATTTGCCTATGTGTCTTGGAAATAGCGGTTGTGTGCTATTGTTATATCACTGCTTCGGTCATTCCCGTTGGTGGCATTTGCATAATTCCGTGGATTTGCTACCCACGATGCGAGGAATACCTCACGCGAGTCCGTAGGGCTTACGCGGGTGAAATAGTCCCACGCGGGTCCAAATTTATGCGAGGAATACCTCACGCGAGTCCGTAAGCGGCTTATGCGGGTGAAATAGTCCTATGCGAGGAATACCTCACGCGGTCCACGCGCCTATCGCGGTGAAATAGTCCTAGGAGTAGGATGGCTAAATGATACTGCGGGCGGAGGGTCCTGCTTTGATCATGAGCTTCCTATTTTATATTGTAAGGATACTATCGCTTACTCTTATTGTTGGTAAGGCACAATGTGTTGTAATTTGATTATCATATATGTCCCCGATTTGTTTGTGTTACCCTATGGTCATGCTTTACGATGTGGGATTCCGGCATGACCACGTGGTATTTAGGACACGCGTGGACCGTGTTCATGTATCCTTATTGGTGTTATTACATCATGGATCACGGCAATGGCGGGCGATTCCACGCATGATTGATATTATGGGCGTGAGACCCATAGTTATATTTGAGTAGTGACTTTGAGGGCTGCGCCCCGACTTGATATGACCGCTATGTATCAGGTAATCGTAGGTTGGCTATCATACATGTCTCCCGCTTTGTTTAGATCGTTATGATTTCATTACGCATTTCATCGCTCACATACTTGGTACATTCTTCGTACTGACCTCCTTCGGGGGGCTGCGTTCAGGCCGCAGGTTTAGGTACGCTGTTTGGTGATCGGCAGGTGTAGGATCCTGCCGTGGTTTTTTGGATAGCTCCTCTGTCAGAGTTTATCTTTTGGTATATATCCTTCAAGATGTGCTTTGTACAGTTTTGGGTACGGCGGGGCCTTGTCCCGTCATATTTCAGTTTAACTCCTAGAGGTCTGTATTCATATGTGGGATTGGACTCATGTACAGTGTAGTGTCTTTATTATGTATATTATATAGCAGCCTTGTCGGCTTTGCCTTGCACGTACGTTGGTTTTAAAAGAAAAAAAAGAGGTGTTATTTAATTTCCGCAGTTTACTTAGTTGTTAAGGTAGAAGGGTGCCCAGGTAGGGCACCAGTCACGGGCCCGGGGTTCGGGGTGTGACACTTGACTTATAAACGACTTGATTTCTAAAAGAGAAGAGACTTAAGAATTTGAAGTTATGAAGCTCAAACTATTTTGAGAAAGTATATTGTTACTTGACCTTTGAAAGGAGAAGTGTTTTTGTTTAAAAAGAAGGCACTGTATTGTCTCGATTTGGTTTTGAAAGCTAAACGACTTGATTTCGGAAATGGAAAAGTAACTTGATTTAAAAGTATAGGTTACTTGTTTTGAAAAGAGTAAGTTACTTGGGTTTTAAAAGTATACTTGATGTTGTTTTAAAAAATGTAAAGCACTTGGTTTAAAAAGTATAGAGTACTTGATTTTAAAGGCCTTGTAAAGATTTTCTGAAAGTGTAGTAATTTAGTTTGAAAAGAAAACGTGTTTTGATACTACGAGTATTAGTATCGTGTGGCTTTTACGTAAAAAGAGGTCTTTTTGAAAGAATGAAAAATATGTGGTATTTTGGGGTTAAAGCCCGGATTGTTGACATAAAATGAAAGTACTTCGAGTTGATAAAATTGATGAATCAGTTTACATGTTAATGAAAGTTTAAAAGTATGTTGAACTTGCCTATGCTTGTTGTGATAGCCTTTGTTGTGCAAGTGTTGTATTTCTATGCTACCGCGTCTCTCGATGGAGGGCCGGTCATCTGGTTGATTGCTTGGACATACTGACGAGTTGGATGGTCCACGGGTATGCTTCCACTATGAGTGTTATCTTGTTATTTCCTTTGGACATACTGACGAGATGGATGGTCCATGGGTATGCGTCCACTAGGATGGTTCCATGGCCATGCTTATACCGAGGTAAGATCCTGGGGCATGCGGCCATTGTGCGGGTTAAATTCCCGGGTTATGTTATTAGTCCATGTACCGCTAATCCATGAAGTTTTTTGCAGTGACGAGCGTCACGGGCTTGATTTGTACATGTGGTTACAAACGCACTTTAGATACTTGTCCTGATCATTTCTCGTGTATCGGCAGGCACTGGTAGATAGCTTAAGATACTTGCCTCAGTCATATCTCGTGAGACGGTAGGCACTGGTACGTTAGCTTAAGATACTTGCCTCGGCCAGTTGCGTGGCTAGTTTTCGGATCTGGTAGTTGGCTTCCGTACTTGGCCCGTGAAGTTTTATGACTAGTTTTCTTATCTGGTAGTTGGCTATTCTACTTGGCTCGATCGATTTTATGACGTAGGCAGGGTCTAGTGTTCAGGTTCACATATGGGTGTTGTTTTTACATCATGTACTGTCGGCAGTGAGGAAAGAGTTCCACGGGCATGATTGATATTGTGGGAGTGAGACCCATAGTTATGTGTGAGTGGTGATTTTGAGGACATGCGTCCCTTACTTGACATAACTGTTTACTTATTGCGAAATGATCTTTTAAAAATGATGAAATATGATTTCATTACGATTTTCGCCACATACTGTACTGCCAGATCGACCTCCTTCGGGCCGTGATTCGCGCAGTGTAGGTACACCAGTTGTTGATCCTCGCTCATAGGATCACGGTTCTTCATTTTGGGAAGCTCCGTTTCTCCGGAGGCTTACTTTGGTATTGATTCCCTGTCATTGTAAGTACTTGTACATTCAGGGGTATGGCGGTGTTATGCCCCGTATTTCCAGAGTATGTACGTAAGGACGTACGTAGAAAATTTGAAACTTTTAATTAGGCTTGGCCGAATTATTTTTGTGCACAACACCCGATTAGAGTCGTTTTTCGACGAAACGTTTCCACAGCTTTCGTAGGGGAATTTCCGGCGATGTCATTTTTAATTTTTACGGATTTTTACGAGAGACGAAACGTGTTGGGCCAACAAGAGGGCGCCACTTGGCACCCTCTCATCGCGGACGTGAGTGGGCGGTAAAGGAGGGTGGACGATTGGCCTTGGTCGGGGGAGTTGGTAGGATATTTTTGTGTGTTAGTTGGCTAGGGTGCACTTGGCAAGATCTTGGCCCTACACTTGCCTTGCACTTGGCAAGATCTTGGCCATTGGTTGGCCATTGGTTGGCCTATAAATACCACCCTATGTTGAAGACTTTCTTCATCCTAAAATCTTCTAAGTGTTAAAATCCCTCCCTCTTCCTTCTTGTGGTTCTCGTCCAAGAGCCTTCCCCCTCCCCCTTGGCCGAGAGCCCTCACCCCCTCTCCTAGTAGTGTGGCCGTGGGGTACCCCCCCCCCTAGCCTAGTTGTCTCGTCTAATACACCCCCCCTCTTGGTAGAAATACTCTCAAAAGTATTGTTATAATGCCCAAATTACCTTAGCCATATACCTTGTAGTATTCTAAGGTTATACCTATACGAAAAACCCAGAAATACTATTATACTTCCCTTCCGTCACAAAACCGAAACCCTAAGGAAAATCTCCATGGTTAGTTGGAGTAATAAGTAGAAGTTGGTTAGAACTTCTAAGGGTTGTTTGGAGCTGGCCTGAGCGCACTGAGTAGAGCTAAACCTTGCTCGGGATCGACATTTAAACTCGGATAATTATGGGCTTATCGAGGTAAATATCTTGTCCCTCTATTGTAATTGGAAATTACATGATTGTTAAACTATATAGTTGAAGTATACTATATATAGAACTGAACGTTGTTATCGGCAATGTCTTTTGACTTAAGCCTGAATATAAGAAACCTTTTCGAAAGAAGAGTACCGAATCAGAATTACATAGATCAGTATTACAGAGACTTGTGTAGCTTTTCGTGAGGTAGAATTGTGCACGTCCGGTTAGATGTATGAACCCCTCGGTTGGCTTGATGGCGGCCTCGATAGAGAGGAGATTTACGCGTTGCGGGGAAGGTGCCGAATTTTCTGAGAATGTTCTACGATGAGGTCTAAATGTTAATAAGCGCCTTGTGGCCTTATAGGTTCAAGTACTACGTGTGGCGCGATCTACTTGACTTAAGGAGTAGCCGACGGTTGGAGGTACTTGGAGCGTTTTGCTATTAGTCGATACTCGTCGCGAGGTATGTGAACCTCTTCCTATCTCTTCTAGCATGATATGTGTGAACTATGTAGTACGGTAGACGTACAAGTGCTAAATGTATTTGATTGGTTTAAAACATAAAGTGTTATAACGGCTTTATGGGAAGTTGGTTATAACAAATTTTATGTTGGTAAGAAAATACTTGTGGTTTTGAAAAGGTAACTGATTTGAACTATAACTGGCTTGTTATGTGTTAATAAAGAACTTGAAGTATTTCAAAAGATTTTTGAATCATTTCGAAAGAAGAAGTAATACTTGGTTTTTGAAAACTTAAGAGTTATACTAGCTTTATGGGAAGTTGGGTAATAACGGCTTAAGAATGTTTTACTGATTTCGGAAATCAGAATGTGTATCGACAAACCACTGCAGCGTTAATAAAAGGAAATGTTTTGACAGATTAAGTATTATTAAAACTGTTATACCCCGTATTTTCAGAGTATGTACGTGAGGGCGTACGTATTAAATTTTTTTGCCTTAAGACTTGGCTAGGTTCGAAAATTGTGCACAAGTGCCGAATAGAGTCGTTTTCTGACGAAACGTTTCCACAGCTTTCGTAGGAAAAATTCCGGCTATGTCAATTATAATTTTTGCGGATTTTTCCGAGAGACGAAACATTGTGGACCAACGGGAGGGTGACATGTGTCACCCTCACATTGGAACAAATGGGGCGGCAATGGTGGACGAAAAAGAGGGCTTTAGTTGGTAGGATATTTTTGTGCAAGTTGTGTGGTAGATGGATAAGGTACACATGGTGGAAATCTAACCCTACACTTGCACCACACTTGTCTTCATCTTGGCCATTGGTCACATGGCTTGACCTATAAATACCCCCTTAGTTGATGAACTTTCTTCATCCAAAAATCATTTTCCAAGTCTTGAAATCTCTCCCCCTTTGTGAGTTAATATCGTCCAATAGCCCCTTTCCCCCCCTTTTGAGAGCCCTTGGCCGAGAGCCACCCCCCCTCCCCTTTGTGGTGTTTTGCCGTGGGGTACCCCCCCCCTAGCATAGTTGCCTCGTATAAATACCCCCCCTTTTGTGGTATAGAAATACTCTCCTAGTATTGTTATAATGCCCAAATACCTTGGCCCAAATACCTTGTAGTATTCCCAAGGTTACACTTATACAAAAGCCCAGAAAATACTATTATACTTCCCTTTAGCCACAAAACGAAACCCTAAGGAAATCTTCACCCGTAGTTGAAGTTATAAGTAGAAGTTGCGTAGAACTTCTAAGGGTTTCTTGGAGCGGATTGGAGCAATCTGAGTAGGAGCTAAACCTTGCTCAGGAGCGATATTAAACTCGGATAATTTTGGGCTTATCGAGGTAAACATTCTTGACCTTCACGTAATTGGAAATTACATGTTGTAGGAGTATATAGTTAAGTATACTATATATAGAACTGAATCAGTAATTACATAGATCAGACATAAAGAGACTTGTGTAACATTACTGTATAGTAGAATTGTACACGTCCGGTTAGACGTGTTAACCCCTTGGCTTGGTAGCGGCCTCGATAGAGGAGAGATTTACGCTGCATGGGGAGGTGCCGAATTTTCTGTAGAATATTCTACGCCGGGTCTAAAGATATTAATAGCGCCAGTGGCCTCTATAGGTTGTAGTACTACGTGTGGAGTGATCTGCTTGACTGAGAGTGTAGCCGACGGTTTGAGGTACTTGGAGCGTTTTGCTATTAGTCGATAATCGTCGCGAGGTATGTGAACCTCTTCCTATCTCTTCTAGCATGATATGTGTGAACTATGTACGGTAGACGCATACGTGCTAAATGTATTTGATTGGTTTGAAACATAAAGTGTTATAACGGCTTTATGGGAAGTTGGTTATAACAGCTTTATGTAGGTAAGAGAATGCTTTGTGGTTTCAAAGGGTAACTGATTTGACTTATAACGGGTTTGAGGTGTAGTAATAAAGAACTTGAAGTGTTTCAAAAAGACCTTTTTGAAAGAAAAGTAATACTTGGTTTTTGAAAACTTAAGAGTTATACTAGCTTTATGGGAAGTTAGGTATAACGGCTTAAGAATGTTTTACTGATTTCTAAATCGTAAATGTGTATCGACAAACCACTGCAGCGTTAATAAAGGAAAATGTATTGAATAATTAAGTATTATTAAAACTAGTAGAAACTTCCATCTGCATAGAAGCTAAGATGAGACAAAATGATATTTCCTAGATCATGGCTGCTGTAATAAGATGGTTATAAACAAGAATATCCTACTCACATATAAGGCTTATGTTCTTAGATGGTTTAAAAGAGAATTACATTCTTAAATGAATAAGATTAGGAACTACGAAACCTTTCTAAAATAAGAAACGTGAACATTTGAAATTAGGCAAACTTGGACGTTTGGAAAATAATGTTGTCACTTGATTTTACAAAGGTAAGTGTTTTGGTTTACTTAAAAGGACAGTCACTCTATTTTATACTACGGGTATTGTGTGACTTATGTGAAAGAAACAGATCTTTTAAAGATTTAACGTACGTAGTACTTTAGGGTTAAAATCCGGACTTTGACATAAAATGAAAGTACCTTGAGTCGTGTGTAACTTGCTTACGCTTGTTGTTATGAAACTTGACCATGTTACGTGTGATAGCCTTGTTGTGCAAGTACTGTGTTCTACTCGACTACCGGTTCATCCGGGAATGTATTTCACTTGACACGGTCATCCGAATGTATTTCACTGATTCACGTCATCCGAATGTATTTCATTGACACGGGTCATCCGAATGTATTTCACTTGATTACACGTCATCCGAATGTATTTCATTGATTACCGGGTCATCCGGGAATGTATTTCACTTGATTACCGGTTCATCCGGGAATGTATTTCACTCGACTACCGGTCCATCCGGGAATGTATATCACTTGACTACCGGTTCATCCGGGAATGTATTTCACTGACTACCGGTTCATCCGGGAATGTATTCCACACGTTTCTATATTGGGTCCATAAGATGGGCCGAGACCTGTTATACGTATCACATGATTTGTACCTAGATCGCCGGCATGGCGAAGAAGTCCCACGCATGAGGATGACTTTGAGGCGTGAGTCCCCGACTTGACATGATCGCTTCTATGTTGTGAATCGTAGTTTGGTTATCATACATGTCTCCGCTTTTATAGACTATTATGATTTCATTTACGATATTTTACGATTTCACATACTTGGTACCGTTGCAGATCGACTCCTTCGGGCCGTTCATGCCGCAGTAAAAGGTACATCGGCCGTCGATCCTCGCTTAGGATCACCTTTCAGCGTATTGAAGCTCCGTTCCTTCGAGGCTTATCTTTTGGTATGTTACTCGAGTCTGAGATTCTTATACATTCGTGGTATGGCGCCCCGCCCCGTCATAGCCGTTGTAAAATCTTAGAGGTCTGTAGTAATCGCAAGGTGGTTTGTAAAAGGATAACTGTCGTATTTAAGTATATATGATGGCGCAACTGCTTTGGTTGGCCTGCTTATTTATCTTGTCTCTTAATTCATGTTCATGTTTTTATTTCCGCTGATTTTCTCTCGATGTTGTATCACCAGGGTGCCCGGTAGGCACGACCACGGGCCCGGTTCGGTCGTGACAAAGTGGTATCGAGCGATTAGTCCTCTGAAAGTGTCATGCATCGTGTCTAGTAGAGTCTTGATTATCGGTGTGTTGTGCACCACATCTATAATCGTGAGGCTATAAGACATTTAGGATTGGTTTCCATTCTTCTCATTCCGAGATCGTGCTTAGAGCCGCAGTGATAAATCGACCCTCCGACGTATTCCTTCCTTTACCGCTATGCCTCCGCGTAAGGCAACCTGAGCCCGATGGGCAAGGCGATGGCGAGTCATAGCGAGATACGAGGAGCACGAGGCGCAGCCCGATCAAGACTGAGACAAGATTCGACGGCGGGTTCGCGACGCCAAAGACCAAAGAGAGTTTAGAGCCGCAGCGGGCTGCCGAGACTACAAGACTGAGCCTCCACCCCACACCGGAGCCGATGAGACGGGCAAGAGAGATGGCCATCGCCGCGGTCGTGGCCGATATGAGGATAGGCCGATGCAGCAGCTCACCCCAAGAGCACCCGTAGTTCACCCCGAGCGCATTGAGGCTACGGACTTCCGAGTCAGAGCCTCCGGTGTTCTATGGATCGAGCCGAGGACGACCCTGGGAGTTTATCCGGCAACCACAACGGATCATGAGAGTGATCGAGCCTCGAGGCGTAGTCGGTGGTATTGGTTCGCATCACCGCGTGATATCGCAGCTTGATCGTTTGATTCGCGAGCTGTCCCGAAGAGCATGCACTTCCAGCAGCTTTGGGACGAGTTCTCGAGGGCATTTCTTGCACATTTCTTGCCTCCAGCATGAGAGGGCTCGCCGGCAGATTTTTGACGCTGAGGCCGGCGGGCGGATTAGAGAGTACAATGTGGAGTTCGACTCATTAGCTCGGTATGTTCCCGCCGTGGTAGCCGATATGGAGGACAGAGTACACCGCTACGCCACCGGGCCGACGATTACTTGGCGAGGCTTGTACGGTGTAGCTCTTCACCGCATGGACATTGCCCGCATGCAAGCTCATGCACTAGGTTGTGAGGCACGGAGAGGTCGACGGAATGACCGAGATCAGCAGAAGAGGGCCAGAACAGCAGGGTCCGTTGGTAACTTTCGAGGCGGACCGCCTCGAAGAGCCTAGTTATGTACCTCCACCAAGATGCAGTGGTCCCCACACCGCCGTGACGCGTTCGGTATTCGAGCTGGTCGAGCTCCGTGGCTTCCGTTCACAGATATACATGGGTTCTAGCCAACAGATTCACGCCCTCAGCCGGGCACGATGTGGCAAACATCATCCCGGGAATGTCGTTTTATCGGTGCTTGCTTCACCGCGGCCGTCGTGGCCATGTGACGAGATCGTGCTTATAGGAGAGGTACCGATAGCGCGCACTGCACGGATCGATGGCGTGTTCATCGCCTTCTACGATTATGCGCAGGCGCACTTACGATTAGAGTGAGCGGTAGCGTGTATATCCTTAACCATCTAGAGGCTTGTATGTTTTGATGTTATGTTAATGTGTTAGGTGTTTTGTTCGGATAGCTTTGTGCTAAAATGTGATTTAGGAACCTGGTTGGGGAAAAGTGGTAAGCACAGGGTGAGGAACGATGAACCTTAGAATATTACGCTGAGACCTTAGATGTAAGGCCGTCTTGGGTACAAGATTTTGCGAGTGATCCTTGTCAGAGTGCATTTTATGCCTGGACAGTATTGTGTGATAAGTCCCTGGGTTGGGTAAATGAAAGTGGTATCTTTCATGATGTGATTTAGCAAGATTGTTCCGCGTCGGCGAGCAAGAGTTGGCGCGACAGTGGGTCGGGTTGGGGCCATGTTGCGGGCCAACCCGCACTGCTTCGGCGCTGGGTCAGCTCCGTGGTCCCGCCAGTGGTAGGGTCACGAGGGTGCTAGGCCCAAGTTTTGGTAACCATCGATGAGTTCGTGGATATGTTCGACCGTATAGATCGTGAAGGCCGAATGGCCTTAAGGAAGATTGAGGCTAGTAGATGACCAAGTTTGAGGTGGTGACTCCAAAGTTTTGGAAACTAAAGCGATCGAGTATGGTGCGTATACTAGAAGAGTTCAAGTGATCGAGGAGGGCACGACGAGTAAGGAAGGAAGAGAACGTGTGTTATGTTTGTGGCCATGTGTGGCAGTGGAAACTTGTTAGAAGAACTTCATCTTTATCCGCCTTGAGAAGGAACATTCGGGACGAATGTTTCTAAGGAGGGGAGAATGTTATACCCCGTATTTTCAGAGTATGTACGTGAGGGCGTACGTATTAAATTTTTTTGCCTTAAGACTTGGCTAGGTTCGAAAATTGTGCACAAGTGCCGAATAGAGTCGTCGATTTAAACGTTTCACGACTTCGTAGGAAAAATTCCGGCTATGTCAATTATAATTTTTGCGGATTTTTCCGAGAGACGAAACATTGTGGACCAACGGGAGGGTGACATGTGTCACCCTCACATTGGAACAAATGGGGCGGCAATGGTGGACGAAAAAGAGGGCTTTAGTTGGTAGGATATTTTTGTGCAAGTTGTGTGGTAGATGGATAAGGTACACATGGTGGAAATCTAACCCTACACTTGCACCACACTTGTCTTCATCTTGGCCATTGGTTGGCCATGGCTTGACCTATAAATACCCCCTTAGTTGATGAACTTTCTTCATCCAAAAATCATTTTCCAAGTCTTGAAATCTCTCCCCCTTTGTGAGTTAATATCGTCCAATAGCCCCTTTCCCCCCCTTTTGAGAGCCCTTGGCCGAGAGCCACCCCCCCTCCCCTTTGTGGTGTTTTGCCGTGGGGTACCCCCCCCCCTAGCATAGTTGCCTCGTATAAATACCCCCCCTTTTGTGGTATAGAAATACTCTCCTAGTATTGTTATAATGCCCAAATACCTTGGCCCAAATACCTTGTAGTATTCCCAAGGTTACACTTATACAAAAGCCCAGAAAATACTATTATACTTCCCTTTAGCCACAAAACGAAACCCTAAGGAAATCTTCACCCGTAGTTGAAGTTATAAGTAGAAGTTGCGTAGAACTTCTAAGGGTTTCTTGGAGCGGATTGGAGCACTCGGAGTAGGAGCTAAACCTTGCTCAGGAGCGACATTAAACTCGGATAATTTTGGGCTTATCGAGGTAAACATTCTTGACCTTCTGCTGTAATTGGAAATTACATGTTGTAGGAGTATATAGTTAAGTATACTATATATAGAACTGAACTGTAATTACATAGGACTGTATTACAGTAGACTTGTGTAACATTACTGTGTAGTAGAATTGTACACGTCCGGTTAGACGTGTTAACCCCCCCCCTGGTTGGCTTGGTAGCCGGCCTCGATAGAGGAGGAGATTTACGCTGTTGCGGGGGGGGGAGGTGCTGCCGAATTTTCTGTAGAATATTCTACGTCGGGGTCTAAAGATATTAATAGGCGCTTTGTGGCCTCTATAGGTTGTAGTACTACGTGTGGAGTGATCTGCTTGACTGAGAGTGTAGCCGACGGTTTGAGGTACTTGGAGCGTTTTGCTATTAGTCGATAATCGTCGCGAGGTATGTGAACCTCTTCCTATCTCTTCTAGCATGATATGTGTGAACTATGTAGTACGGTGACGCATACGTGCTAAATGTATTTGATTGGTTTGAAACATAAAGTGTTATAACGGCTTTATGGGAAGTTGGTTATAACAGCTTTATGTAGGTAAGAAAATGCTTTGTGGTTTCAAAGGGTAACTGATTTGACTTATAACGGGTTTGAGGTGTAGTAATAAAGAACTTGAAGTGTTTCAAAAAGACCTTTTTGAAAGAAAAGTAATACTTGGTTTTGAAAACTTAAGAGTTATACTAGCTTTATGGGAAGTTAGGTATAACGGCTTAGAATGTTTTCTTGATTTGAAATCGTAAATGTATCGACAAACCATCTGCGGCGTTAATAAAGGAAAATGTATTGAATAATTAAGTATTATTAAAACTAGTAGAAACTTCCATCCGCATAAGCTAAGATGAGACAAAATGATATTTCCTAGATCATGGCTGCTGTAATAAGATGGTTATAAACAAGAATATCCTACTCACATATAAGGCTTATGTTCTTAGATGGTTTAAAAGAGAATTACATTCTTAAATGAATAAGATTAGGAACTACGAAACCTTTCTAAAATAAGAAACGTGAACATTTGAAATTAGGCAAACTTGGACGTTTGGAAAATAATGTTGTCACTTGATTTTACAAAGGTAAGTGTTTTGGTTTACTTAAAAGGACAGTCACTCTATTTTATACTACGGGTATTGTGTGACTTATGTGAAAGAAACAGATCTTTTAAAGATTTAACGTACGTAGTACTTTAGGGTTAAAATCCGGACTTTGACATAAAATGAAAGTACCTTGAGTCGTGTGTAACTTGCTTACGCTTGTTGTTATGAAACTTGACCATGTTACGTGTGATAGCCTTGTTGTGCAAGTACTGTGTTCTACTCGACTACCGGTTCATCCGGGAATGTATTTCACTTGATTACCGGGTCATCCGGGAATGTATTTCACTTGATTACCGGGTCATCCGGGAATGTATTTCATTGATTACCGGGTCATCCGGGAATGTATTTCACTTGATTACCGGGTCATCCGGGAATGTATTTCATTGATTACCGGGTCATCCGGGAATGTATTTCACTTGATTACCGGTTCATCCGGGAATGTATTTCACTCGACTACCGGTCCATCCGGGAATGTATATCACTTGACTACCGGTTCATCCGGGAATGTATTTCACTGACTACCGGTTCATCCGGGAATGTATTCCACACGTTTCTATATTGGGTCCATAAGATGGGCCGAGACCTGTTATACGTATCACATGATTTGTACCTAGACCGCCGGTGAGGAAGAAGTCCCACGTACGGAGGATGACTTTGAGGCGTGAGTCCTCGACTTGATACGACCGATTCTATGTCAGGAATCGTAGTTTGTTATCATACATGTCTCCCGCTTTTATAGACTATTATGATTTCATTTACTGATTTTACTGATTTCACATACTTGGTACTGTTATCGACCTCCTTCGGGGCCGTTCATGCCGCAGTAAAAGGTACATCGATCGTCGATCCTCGCTTAGGATCACCTTTCAACAGATTAGGAAGCTCCGTTCCTGAGGCTTATCTTTTGGTATGTTACCACGAGTCCGTAGATTCTTATACATTCGGGGTATGGCGGGCCCCTCCCGTCATAGCCGTTGTAAAAATCTTAGAGGTCCAGAGTAATTGTGGCGGGGTTTGTAAAAAGGATAACTGTCGGGTATTTAAGTATATATGATGAAGGCAACTGCTTGGTTTGCTTATTTATCTTGTCTCTTAATTCATGTTCATGTTTTTATTTCCGCTGATTTTCTCGATGTTGTATCACTAGGGTGCCCGGTAGGCACTACCACTGCCCGGTTCGGTCGTGACAAAACCAAGAGAAACTTCCATCTGCATAGAAGCTAAGATGAGACAAAATGACATTTCCTAGATCATGGATGCTTAATAAGATTGATTATAAACAAGAATAACCTACTCACTTATAAGACATAGGTTTCTCAAAACGTTTAAAGGAGAATTATGTTTTAAAGGATTTAAAACTATGAACTACGAAACCCTTTCTAAAATGAGAAACTTGAGCATTTGAAATTAGGCAAACTTGAACGTTTGGAAAATAAGGTTGTTACTTGATTTTACAAAGGAAAGCATTTTGGTTTACTTAACAATGTTAGTCTCTCTAATTTTATACTACGGGTATCGGGTGACCTTTGTAAAAGAAATGGATCTTAAAAGGAATTTAACGTACGTAGTACTTTAGGGTTAAAATCCAGACTTTGACATAAAATGAAAGTGCCTTGAGTTGTGTATAACTTGCCTATGCTTGTCGTTATGAAACGTGACCATGTTACGTGTGATAGCCTTGTTGTGCAAATATTGTGTTCTACTCGACTACCGGTTCATCCGGGAATGTATTTCACTCGACTACCGGTTCATCCGGGAATGTATTTCACTTGATTACCGGTTCATCCGGGAATGTATTTCACTTGATTACCGGTTCATCCGGGAATGTATTTCACTTGATTACCGGTTCATCCGGGAATGTATTTCACTTGATTACCGGTTCATCCGGGAATGTATTTCACTTGATTACGGCTCATCCGAATGTATTTCACTCGATGCCGGTTCATCCGAATGTATTTCACTTGACTACGGTTCATCCGGGAATGTATTTCACTGACTACCGGTTCATCCGGGAATGTATTCCACACGTTTCTATATTGGGTCCATAAGATGGGCCGAGACCTGTTATACGTATCACATGATTTGTACCTAGACTGCCGGCAGTGAGGAAGGAGCTCCACGGGCATGAGGGATGACTTTGAGGCGAGTCCACGACTTGACATGACTGTTTATTTATTGTGAACTGTAGTTTGGTTATCATACATGTCTCCTTCTTTATATAGACTACTATGATTTCATTTACGATTTATTTCGCCACATACTGCACTGCCAGATCGACTCTTCGGGCTGCGTTCATGCCGCAGTAAAGTTACATCGCCGTGATCCTCGCTCTAGGGTCACGCCAAAGATTTGGGAAAGCTCCGCTTCTCCGAGGCTTATTCGTATAGTCCCCGCTGATTGTAGGTGCTTACATTCGGGGTATGACGGCCCCGCCCCGTCGTTGTTGTCATATTATTCGTAGAGGTCTGTAGAAATCTGCCAGGCGTAATTTGTAAGAGGTTGTTATCGCTCAAATTGCTATTTATATATATACCGAAGGTAACCGCTTTTGGTTAGCTTTCTTATTTCACCGTCATATTACATTGGTTTCATGTATTGTCTTTATGTTCACGATTACTCGATGTTGTGTCACTAGGGTGCCCGGGTAAGGCACCGCCATGCCCGATTCGGTCGTGACAGCGGGGCCCCGCCCGTCGTAGTTGTTATAAAAACTCTTAGGTCTGTAATCGTTGTGAGTTGGGCTTGTAAAGGATAACTGTCGGGTTTTATATATACGCAGAAGTGACCGCTTTGGTTAGCTTTGTTTTATTTTATATCTTGTTTCATGTCTATGATTTTATTTCCGCTGGTTTTTCTCTGATGTGTTATCACTAGGGTGCCCGGGGTAAGGCACTAGTCGCGGGCCCGAGGCCGGGTCGTGACAAAAGTGGTATCAGAGCAGTTAATCCTCGGAAAGTGTCTACAGACCGTATCTAGTAGAGTCTTGATTATCGGCGTGTTGTGCACTACACCTATAATCAGGAGGCTATTGGATATTTAGGATTGGTTTCCATTCTTCTCACTCTGAGATCGTGCCTTAGAGCTGTGTTATAAGTTGGACTCCCTCTGACATATTCTTATGTGCCAGTTATGCCTCTACGCAAGGCAATCAGGGCCCATAAGGGCAAGGCAGCAGAGGGAGCTGCTAGTGGAACACAGAGGAGTGCAAGGGCACAGGCCCAGTCATCACCTGAGGTGGTGCTTCATACGGGGAGTTCTGCGACGTCACCAAATTCAAAGAGAGTTTAGCACGGCGGCGAGCCTCATCGCGGCCATGATATCTGAGCCTTCAGTTCCACGACCAGGAGCAGAGGATATGGGTTACAAAGAGATGGCCCAGTTACTAGCTAGGATTGTGGAAAACAGGGAGGATAGAGTGCACCGATATGTCATGGGTCTAGATGATTATCTAGCAAAAGGTTGTACAAGATTAACTCTTCAGTCGGGCATGGACATTGCCCGCATGCAGGCTTATGCGCAGCAGACTGAGGAACGTAGAGGTCGACGGAATGACCAAGATCAGCAGAAGAGGGCCAGAACAGCAGGGTCCTTTGGTAACTTTCAAGGCGAACCGCCAAAGAATGATCGATATGCGCCTCCGCCAAGATGCAGTGGTCCTCCACAAAGCCGGGACGTTCGGTATTCAAGAGCTGGTCAGAGCTCTCGGGCTTCTGGTTCACAGATATACATAGGTTCTAGCCAGCCGGATTCATTTTTCCCTCAGGGTTCACGATGTGGCAGACGTCGTTCCGGGGAATGTCATCTTTTTAGTGGTGCTTGTTTTACATGCGGCCGTCAGGACAATGTGATGAGAGGATGTCCTAGTAGGAGGGATACATGTGGGATGACTCAGCCTACCGGGTCAGTTGCGGGTTCAGTTGTTCGGAGGAGAAGGGATGTTAGTCAGATGAGGTCACCCCTACCTCGTTGTGGCTATTGTGGTAGACTCCATTATGGGGAGTGTCGTACTACTTCGACAGCTTGTTATACTTGCGGCCAGCAGGGCCATTTCGCGAGGAATTGTCCGACCAGAGGTAGTGCGGATATAGAGACTCAGCCTTCAGGATCAGTGGCTGGTTCATCGCCTTCTATAGCTATGCGCCCAGCAGGGCAGGATTTTGATTAGAGCGACAAAGGGAAAGTGAAGCACCAGTTACATGTATATCCTTAACCCTCTAGAGATTAGTATACGTGATAGGATGAGGTTATGTTAAGTGTTATGTTCGGATAGCATTGTGTAAATTGTGATTTAGAGAACATGGTTAGTTGAAAAGGTAAGTTTGAGGACAGGGAAATTGTGAGCCTTAGAATACTATACGTAGAGATCTTAGATGCAAGCCCGTATTGAGTAAAAGATTTACGGTTGATCTTTGTCGGAGTACATAGTATACGTGGAGTATATTTGTGTGATAAGTCCATGAGTGGTGTGAAGTGAAAGTGGGTAGTTGAGCTAAGAAGACCACTAGGTTTTCGTGACTTGAATAGTGAGATTGTTCCGGATCGGGAACAAGAGTTTGGTACGAAATGGGTCGG
This sequence comes from Przewalskia tangutica, assembly GCA_029844215.1. NCBI lineage: Eukaryota > Viridiplantae > Streptophyta > Magnoliopsida > Solanales > Solanaceae > Przewalskia > Przewalskia tangutica. The sequence goes on from CM056718.1 coordinate 118,347,705, forward strand.
GTTGAGGCGAGATCGCGGGTCAACCCGCAGCCCGGATTGAGATGGGGTCAGTTTGAGGTGGTCCCGCTAGGTGATAGGGTCACGAGGGTGCTAGGCCCAAGTCTAGGTAACCATTGTACGAGTTCGTGGGTGCGTTCGACCAGAATCGGATCGTTAAGGCCGGGAATGGCCTTAAAGGAAATTGAAGCTAGTAATGACCAAGTTGGTGGTAGTAACCCCAAGATTTTGAAAGCTGAAGCGATGACTGAAATGTGGTACGTATACTAGAAAGAGTTCGGGTGTACAAGAAGGGTACGACGAGTAAGAATGAAGCGAACATGTGTTAAGAGAATGGAAGTGATCATTTTTGTGAAGTGAAGGTGCGAAGAGAGTATCCTTTAGACCATGGGTGAGAGCTATTGTGATGTTACACGTTAGAGGTGTTTTCCTCGTTGGCTTGGACTTAGGTTTTGCGCATGTGTTATATTATGGCCATGTGTGGCATAATTGGTTTCGTAAGTATAGTAGTGAAGACTATACCGGCGCATGTATGTTTGGAGACTTAGAAGGAACATTCAGGACGAATGTTTCTAAGGGGGGAAGAATGTTACACCCCGTAGTTCTAGGGTATGTATGTGAGGACGTACGTACGAGAATACAACATTAATATTGGAAAGGAAGAAAGATTTGATTTTCCGACGGAAAATTTTCCGGATTTTGTGAAGGAAAAATGTTCGTTAATGGGAATTGGATTCCCAGATTTGGTATTCGGACTTCTGGGAATATAATAGAATTATGGAATTTTATTTCCGGATTTGGTCACATGGGGCCCACGGGGAAAATTTACGGTTTTGTGGGGCCCACTTTGTTTTCGAGATTTTGGATATTTTCGGAAGATGAAATATTTTGGACGAGTAGGAGGGAGACACGTGTCACCCCCATGTGGCCATGTTGGCCGTTTTCTCATGGACAAGTGGCCTTGTCCTAAATGCTTAGCCAAGTGGCAAGCCACTTGTCCCAAGCCTTTGTGTAGCATGTGGATGGTGGGACCCACACACACTTGTCCCCCAATCTCACCACTCACTTGCTAAGATCCTAGCCTTTGATTGTCCTATAAATACCCCCCCCCCCCCTTGAGCTTGCAAGACTTCATCCATACTTGAGAGTTTCCAAGACTTGAAATACTCCCTCCCCTCTCCTTGTTGTTCTCGGCAATAGGGCCAATACCTTGACCAAAAGTTGTCCAAAAATCCTTAAACTTTTAAGTTTTCTTCCTTAAGGTGTTAGGAAGATTGTGAACCAAGTGTTAGAAAAGATTTCACACCCCTAGCCTTTGAAACTCACCTTGGCCGAAACTTGCCCATTTTAAGCCTAAGGTGTTCTTCACTTTTTGGAGTTGAATCTTGAAGAGAAGTTGGTTAGGAGCTTCTAAGGGTTGCTTGTAGCGGATTGGAACGTAAGGAATTGGAGCTAAGATTCCTAAGGATCGACTTTTAATCATTGGATAATTTTTGGGCTTATCGAGGTAATGATCTTTGTCCTTCTATTGTAATTGGATATTACATGTTGTAGTAGTTTATAATTGAGTATATAGTATGTGGAAAGAAGATTGAAAAGAATTGGACTGTTTAGTATATTGTGGGGCAGTATTTTACACGTCCAGTTAAGCGTGTAATCCCGTTTGACTGTTGTATTGTTGCGCCTTAAATGTGGCATGTTGGCTATTGATACCAGACCTTGTAAAAGGTGGAGGTAAGTAGATACAGGGGAGGTGCTGCCCAATTTTCCGTAGAATAAGGAACCTTATACTTAGAATTATTCTACGAAGAGAACTAGAAGTTGATAGATGTATTGTGGTTATTATAGGTGGATTTTCTACGCGCGGCATACTCGACTTGGCTTGTGGATTAAGCCGAAGAGGTATGTGATTCTTCCTATACTCTTGAGCATGATTGTTGTGAACTATATAGTACGGTAGACGTACGTGTGTGAAATGAATTTGGTTTGTTTAAAACATAAAGTGTTATAATGGCTTTATGGGAAGTTAGTTATAACGACTTTATGAAGATAAAAGAGACTTGATTTTGAAAGATAAGAGACTTGACTTATAAACGACTTGATTTCTAAAAGAGAAGAGACTTAAGAATTTGAAGTTATGAAGCTCAAACTATTTTGAGAAAGTATATTGTTACTTGACCTTTGAAAGGAGAAGTGTTTTTGTTTAAAAAGAAGGCACGGTATTGTCTCGATTTGGTTTTGAAAGCTAAACGACTTGATTTCGGAAATGGAGAAGTAACTTGATTTAAAAGTATAGGTTACTTGTTTTGAAACGAGTAAGTTACTTGAGTTTTAAAAGTATACTTGATGTTGTTTTAAAAAAATGTAAAGCATTTGGTTTAAAAAGTATAGAGTACTTGATTTTAAAGGCCTTGTAAAGATTTTCTGAAAGTGTAGTAATTTGGTTTGAAAAGAAAACGTGTTTTGATACTACGAGTATTAGTATCGTGTGGCTTTTACGTAAAAAGAGGTCTTTTTGAAAGAATGAAAAGTATGTGGTATTTTGGGGTTAAAGCCCGGATTGTTGACATAAAATGAAAGTACTTGGAGTTGATAAAATTGATGAATCAGTTTTCATGTTAATGAAAGTTTAAAAGTATGTTGAACTTGCTTATACTTGTTGTGATAGCCTTTGTTGTGCAAGTGTTGTATTTCTATGCTACCGCGTCTCTCGATGGAGGCCGGTCATCTGGTTGATTGCTTAGACATACTGACGAGTTGGATGGTCCATGGGTATGCTTCCACTATGAGTGTTATCTTGTTATTTCCTTTGGACATACTGACGAGATGGATGGTCCACGGGTATGCATCCACTAGGATGGTTCCATGGCCATGCTTATACCGAGGTAAGATGCCGGGGCATGCAGCCATTGTGCGGGTTAAATTCCCGGGTTATGTTATTAGTCCATGGACCGCTAATCCATGAAGCTTGCCGCAGTGACGAGCGATCATGGGCTTGATTTGTACATGTGGTTACAGGCGCACTTTAGATACTTGTCCTGGTCATTTCTCGTGTATCGGCAGGCACTGGTAGATAGCTTAAGATACTTGCCTCAGTCATATCTCGTGAGACGGTAGACACTGGTACGTTAGCTTAAGATACTTGCCTCGGCCAGTTGCGTGGCTAGTTTTCGGATCTGGTAGTTGGCTTCCGTACTTGGCCCTTGAAGTTTTATGACTAGTTTTCGGATCTGGTAGTTGGCTATTCTACTTGGCCCGATCGGTTTTATGACGCATGCAGTGTCTAGTGTTCAGGTTCACATATGGGTGTTGTTTTTACATCATGTACTGCCGGCAGTGAGGAAGGAGTTCCACGGGCATGATTGATATTGTGGGCGTGAGACCCATAGTTATGTGTGAGTGGTGATTTTGAGGACATGCGTCCCTTACTTGACATAAATGTTTACTTATTGTGAAATGGTCTTTTAAAAATGATGAAATATGATTTCATTACAGTATTTTCAGTTTCACATACTTGGTACCTGTTATCGACTCTCCTTCGGGCCGCTCATGCCGCAGCGGTAGGTACACCAGTTGTTGATCCTCGCTCATAGGATCACGGTTCTGCGTTTTGGGAATCTCCGTTTCTCTGGAGGCTTATCTTTTGGTATTGATTCCCTGTCATTGTAAGTACTTGTACATTCAGGGGTATGGCGGGGCCCTGTCCCGTCGTAGTTGTTATAAAAACTCTTAGAGGTCTGTAGTACTGTTGTGAGTTGGGCTTGTAAAGGATAATTGTTCGGGTTTTATATATATACAGAAAGGTGACCGTTTTGGTTAGCCTGTTTCTTATTTTATATCTTGTTTCATGTCTATGATTTTATTTCCGTTGGTTTTTCTCTGATGTGTTATCACTAGGGTGTCCGGGGTAAGGCACCAGTCGCGGGCCCGAGGCCGGGTCGTGACATTAGGGCTTCCAATCTCCTCAACTATTCACTTGTTAATGCAAGAATAATGATTTTTCTTCTTATTAAGATAACAGGTTAACGAACGTGTTCTATATTCCGGTTAGGACATATAAAAACTAAACCTTATGCAAAAACTTTCTATATTTCTATGATAAGTTTTACTACATAGGAGGATTAAGAACAATAACCTTATTTACTACACAAGTATCGGGGTACTTTCGTCCACGATTTTAATCTATGTCTAATCAACTATATCATATTCAAATCTCCCTTTTCAGATATCGATTTGAAATCATATAAGTTATGAGAATTAATGGCCATTAATTATTATACAATCATTACAAGTTGAATAGATCTTAATAGATGCAGAAGAAATACTAATCAATGCATTAACTTATGAAAGAGTTTCAAGTGATTCGAAGGAAAACCTTAATAAAGTAATTAGCTCATAGACATGCTAAGAACTAATCAACAAATCCAACATACTAACTGAATTGAAATAAAGAAAAGAAAAAGAACTTGAACAAACTGAAGTCTTGAATTGTGTTATAGCCTCCGTTCCTTGCCTCCCAAAAGTATGTTTTGAGATAGAATGTGTTCCCAGGGTTCTATATCTTGAGAAAATACCCTCTTGGACCTTTTTATCCTCTTTAAAAATGACTTTTCTTGCCAATTTCCGCCGTCAGCACCGCAGCGTAGCTTCCGGGCACCGCGACTGTAATTCCTTCGATAGTCACTGCCAATTAGGCGCCGCGGAGCTTGATTTTTGCGTCGTGGCCATGAAGCACCGCGACCCTTGCCTTCTGGAGACGCGGTTTTTTTTATATGCTTCCCGAAACTTCTTTGACCTATCTCTGGTGACCAGATATGCATTTTTGTCCTCAATAACCACATATTTCCTTTGAATTCAGCTCGAACCTTATGAATCGCTTAAAACCTGAAAACACAATATAACACGCATAATACTGTATAAAATAACTAAAAACACATAAAAGATACCCTAAAACAGACTCTAAAACAGTACTAAAATAGACTTAACAAACACCCCAAAACTTGATTTTTACTCGTCCTCGAGTAAAGAACTCTAGACACTCTAAAAATAAAAAGACACACATAGACACAAAGACTGAATCAAATTAGCCACAATATTTCTGCCTCGAAGATCATTAATACATGCAATATAATTTTCAGAAACCTTCTAGCCACTAATTTGCTATCTAGAATTTCAAGTCAGATAATTAGTAAATTTGCTTAAGGTTATTCAGACATATGATTGCTCAAACACGATTACCGACTCAAATATGTATTCAAACTAGGGCTAGCCAGTGGGCCGGGTCGGCCCTGTCTCGACCCGGTCCCGTCCATTCCCGATCTGGTCCCGTCCAGTCCCGACCCGGTCCCGTCCCGATCCCGTCCAGTCCCTACCTGGTCCCGTCCCGTCCCAACACCGAATAATTAAAAATAAAATTAGCTGGACCGGGGCTCGAACCTGGACGAGACATGGTATGGTCCCGCCTGGCCCAGTCCCGCGATGACTCGACCCGTCCCGTCCCAGTCCCGCCCGAAATCCAGCCAATTGCAAAAATAGCCGTTGCAATAACAACCATTTTACATCATTTTTGGCCTCCCCCACTCCCCCAACCCCCTATTCCCTTTATATTTATTTTTAACCCCTAAGTTATTATATTTACACTTTAACCCAATTTCCCAAGTATAAATACCTCATTTTCTCTTCTTATTTCTCACAAATCTTCCTACAATCTCTAATCTCTCAATCAATCAATCTCTATACAACATTGTCTACTACATATTCAATCTATTTATTAATTTGGAAATTGGGAGTGAAGTTGGCAACTAGCTTGAGGATTATCTATCGAGCAAAGTTTCAATTTTCAACCTCTCGATTACATGTCGACGTTTGGTACATTCCTTCTCTCATTAAATTATTATTTTGTCTTTATTTCATTTAGCACATTTAGTTTCATTATCTTTAAGTCTTTAACTATTTATTACCATAATTACAATAAAAAGAGTAAAAAGTGTTTTTGGCAAGGGTACTTCTTCTAGTAGGGCGGGTAACAAGGGCAAGAGTACTTCTTCTAGTATTCCTAGTCCTACTCCTAGACAAGATGATTTTATTGATCCTGAACAGTTTCCTGAAATATCATATGATCTAGACGACCATGTAGTTTCTCAAAATGAAGAAACCTTTGATTTAGATGTCACTCTAGATGATGATACACCCACTAATGTAGATGATGATACACCCACTAGTGAAATGCTTCATTGTCACGACCCGACCTCGGGCCCGCGACTGGTGCCTTACCCCGGGCACCCTAGTGATAATACATCAGAGAAAATCAGCGGAAATAAAAACTTAAACATGAAACAAGATATAAATAAGAAACAGGCTAACCAAAACGGTCACCTTTCAGTATATATACAAAATCTGAACAGTTACATCCTTTACAACCCTGCCCACAATAGTACTACAGACCTCTAAGAGTTTTATAACCACAACGACGGGACAGGGCCCCGCCATACCCCTGAATGTACAAGAACCTACAATCTCAGAGAATCAAACAAAAGATAAGCCTCCGGAGAAACGGAGCTTCCCAAAATGCTGAACTGTGATCCTATGAGCGAGGATCAACAACCGGTGTACCTCTACCTGCGGCATGAACGCAGCCCGGGCGAGGTCGATAACAGGTACCAAGTATGTGAAACTGAAAATACTGTAATGAAATCATAACAGTCTATATAAAACAGGAGACATGTATGATAACCAAACTACAGTACACCATATATAAACAGTCATGTCAAGTCAGGGACTCACGCCCTCAAAGTCATCACTCATGCCCGTGGAATTCCTTCCTCACTGCCGGCAGTCTATGACATAAATCATACTCATGTGACGCGCCCGTGACATCTTACCTCACTGTCGGTGTACACCTATACAATACATATATATATATAACATGCCCCCGGCATCCCTCCTCGTGGGTACATGTCTTCATGGGAACCAGTCCATAGAGTAAAATATAACGTGGCCGCATGCCCCGGAATCCCTCATCGTATAAGCATGGCCATGGAGTAATGATCGTACATAACGTTCCCTAATCCTCATCGTAGGCGCAGTCTTCGCCGAGCTAGCCCATGGAGTAATAATATAACATGCCCCCGAAATCCCTCATCGTAGGTGCATGTTTTCATGGGGAGCTAGCCCATGGAGTAAAATATAACATGGTCGCATGCCCCGGAATCCCTCATCGTATAAGCATGGCCATGGAGTAATAAAACGTTCGGGCATCTAACCCGCATCCTGGTCGCATGCCCCGGTATCCCTCATCGTATAAGCATGGCCAAGATCAATCACAATGGAAGCATACCCGTGGAATCCTCCGTCACGGCCGGTATGTCCAAGTAACTTCACAACAAGTCAGCCGGCCCTCCAACTGAGAGACGCGGTAACATAGTAATACCACCAAAGGCTATCACAACTAGCATAGACAAGTTTAACATACTTTTAGACTTCCATTTTATGACAACAAAATCCGGATTTTAACCCCAAGGTACTACGTACTTAAATTCTTTCAAAAAGATCCATTTTTTTTACAAAGGTCACACGATACACGTAGTATCAAAAATAGAGTAAATATCATTTTAAGTAAACCAAAACAATTTCCATACATTCTTTTTGAATAAACCAAGACAATACCATGCCTTCTTTTAAAACCAACTTAAGATAAAACCATGCCTTTCTTTTAAACCAAAAACACTTCAATTCCTCAAGTCTCTTTTCTTTTAGAAATCAAGTTCCTTACTTTGGAATTTAAGAAAATTAATACTTGTTTATAATGATTCTTATTAAAGCAGCCATGATCTATAAAATGTAATACAATTTTGTCTTATCTTAGCTTCTATGCAGATGGAGGATTCTACTTGTTTTAATATAATTATTTGTCATTACATTTTCCTTTATTAACGCTGCAATGGCTTGTTCGATACTTATTCCCATTTCCGAAATCAATATAACTTATTCCTTTTTTTTTTATCAAGTACTCATTTCTCACGAATGAGGTTTCACCAATTTTTAACACAATTCAAGTTCTTCACATTTCATATCAAGTCAAATATAAGTCAAGTCTCTTATCTTTTAAAATCAACAAACCATTCTTTTACCTACATAAAGTCGTTATAATTAACTTCCCATAAAACCATTATAACACTTTATGTTTTAAACCAACCAAATTCGTTTAGCACACGTACGTCTACCGTACTACATAGTTCACAACAATCATGCTAGAAAGGATAAGAAGAGGTTCACATACCTCGCGACGATTATCGACAAATAGCAAAATGCTCCAAAGTACTATACCCTTGCTAGCCTTTTCCACCCTTCAAGTAGAATACGCTACTCGTAGTACTTCAACCTATAATGGTCATAAAACGTCTATTAACTTCTAGATCTCTTCGTAGAACATTTCTAAGTACAAGGTTCCTTATTCTACTGAAAATTCGGCAGCATCTCCCCTGCAACTACTTACCACCACCTCTTTCAAGGCTCGATACAAATAGCCAACAACTCAAAGGGGGTTACACGCCTACTGGACGTGTACAAAACTGCCCCACAGTAATATTACACAAGTCTACTGTAAATACAGTCCAATGTAAATACAGTTCAATTCTTTTCAATATTCATTCTACATATAATATACTCAACTATACATTACTACAACATGTAATCTCCAATTACAATAGAAGGACATAGATCATTACCTCGATAAGCCCAAAATTATCCAAGATTAATAAGTCGATCCTGAGCAACGTTTAGCTCCTATTCCTTACGCTCCAATCCGCTGCAAGAAACCCTTAGAAGTTTCTAACAACTTCTCTTAACACTTCATCCAAGCTATGAAGATTTTCCTAGGGTTTCATTTACGACTTATTGGAATAAAGTAGTATTTCCGGGCTCTTATGTTGGGATTACTTTAGAATACTACTAGGGATACTAGGCTAAGGTATTTGGGATAACAACAACACTTGAAGGAATTCTCCACAAGAGGGGGGTGGTTTGGACGAAATCACAACAAATGAGGGAGTGTATTTTTTTGTCTTGGAAAAGTCTAAGTGATGAAGAGTCTTGCAAGCCTTAAGGGGGTATTTATAGAACAATCAATGGCCAAGATGAAAGCAAGTGTGTGGTAGATCTTGGTGACAAGTGTGTGTGCCACAAGCCACTTGTCTAAGCAAGACAAGTGGCTAGCCACATGGCAACAAAAATCGGCCACAAGGCCACATGGCAAGCCAATTCGGCAACATGCCACCTAAGGGGGTGACATGTGTCGCCCCCTACTCGTCCAAAATATTTCATCTTCCGAAAATATCCGTAATGCCAAAAATCTCGAAACAAAGTGGGCCCCACAAAACCGTAAATTTTCCCCGTGGGCCCCACGTGACCAAATCCGGAAATAAAATTCCATAATTCTATAATAATCCAAGAAGTCCAAATACCAAATCTGGGAATCCAATTCCCATTAACGAACCTTTTTCCTTCACAAAATCCGGAAACTTTTCCGTCGAAAAATCACATTTTTCTTTCCTTTCAATCTTAATGACGTATTCTCGTACATACGTCCTCACATACATACCCTGGAACTACGGGGTGTAACATTCATATTCCCCCTAGTATGAGACGAGGTCTGACAAAACGACCATTAAAATTAGCTATATGGAAATATTTTCACAGGGACGTACCGAATCAAGTAGCTATATGTAAAACTTATAAAGCTGTTTATACTTTTAAAATTGGACAAGGTCATGGTGGAAAGGGGTGTTTAGGAAGATACCTATTGCAAAAACACAAAGTCTTGCATGCCCATTACATTATTGAAAAAGATGGTGAGAAAGCGCCCTCTCAATCGGGACAAGGTTCACATACTGTCCCGGACAAAGTAAAGAGTCAAATTAACCCTATGACGGGGGGAGTTGTAGGCCCTAAATACGATAAACATAAAGATAGGGAAGCACTAGCAAAATTAATTGATGTGGAGGGTTTGCCTTTTTCATTTCCTGAATCTCCTGGTTTTATTCATTATATTAGAGATATGTATAATCCTGCTTATAAAGGTTTTCCTAGATCAACTATTAAGAGAAATATATTTAAATTTGCGCATGAATATCAACAGTATTTACGTTATGCATTATATAATTTTAATGACAAAGTCACTCTAACTTCTGATATAGGTCGTAGTACTAACGACCATGATTATTTAACGGTAACCTGTCATTGGATAGATTATAAATGGTCTATGCAAAAACGTATTTTAGCGTATAGATATATAGATAGTAGGCACACTGGTCAGTTTATTTAAGAAAATATTTATTTAGTCTGCGATTATTACGGAATAACTGAAAGTTATGAGTATTACATTAGATAATGCATCTTCTAACGTATCTGCTATTTATGTTTTAAAAGAAGTTTTAACTCCGTCTTTTCCAAAACATTTTCATATCAAATGTGCGTGCCATATTTATAACTTAGTTTTAAAGGACGGTCTTTCACTTTTTCAAGATATTCTTGAAAAAATACAATTTGCTATAAACTTTATTTTTAAAAATAATAGAATCCAACAGAAAAAAAGAATATAAAAAACTTGTCACGATTGTGGACTATCTTATAGAAAAATTTCTGAAGAAGTACCCACTAGGTGAAATTATTTATATGACCAACTAGTTATTGCTTATGATTATAAAAAACTTATCACTTTATTTTTAACTCCCATAATCAAAATCCAACTGATATGATTGTGGATAATGATTGAGACAAAATTAAAGAACTTATTGTATTTCTAGAGAATTTTCATCGAGCAACAAAATAATTTTCTACTATATATTATCCTACTATTTCAACTATGTTGTTTTATATAACTATAATATTTTTACTACTTAAAGAATATATGGAAAAACCTGCTTATAAGACAACTATTAAAAAAATGTTTATGAAATTAAAGAAATATTTTATTCCTATTCCCCCTATTTATATTATTGGTGTTGTATTAAATCGACTATTAAAGTAGACGGTTGTAAAAGTCTTATTGAAAATATTTACTGTATGAACGTACTACCACCTCCAACTCCCAAAAATTTAAATGTCCCACCACCTATTGAAAAAACGCTAGAAGAAGTGTTGGATATCGTAGAAGAGGAATGCAAAAAAGTATATCGACATTATTAGCAAGAAAGTGCTAGCAACCAACCGACTTTCATACCATCTTCTTCTGCTTCAACACAACCTCTAAAAAAATATGTTGTTTCTGCGGATAGTATTGAAAGCCTCAGAAATAGAATGTGCGGTGGTAGAACTGCTAACCAAATTAGCGAGTTCGATATTTTTGTTTTGTAGGGTACTTTACCTTACCAAACAGTTGTCAATCAAGACGGAAAAGAAGACTTGCTGAAATATTGGAGGCAGAATGAGAAGACATTTCCGACACTTTCAATGATGGCCCGAGATGTTTTGAACATTCAAGCGTCATCAATCGCTTCTGAAAGTGCTTTTCTGCCGGCAGATTTTAAATAGGAGAGCACAGGCACTCATTAGCCAGAGACAACTTGGAAATGGCGGTACTATTCAGAGATTGGATACGAGCGGAGCGAAGAAGGTGCGGTCAACCAGAGATTAACGAAGAAGAAGACGAAAACTACAACGACATCTTATCTGAAGGCATGAGTAGTGACGTGGAACAATTTGACCAAGATATACCAATTCCAACCGAAGAACCACACAGAATTATAAAGAAACTAGAAAAAGTATTTTCAAATTGGTAATTTATTTCATTGCAATTTTAGTATTTTTTTCTATGTCTTTTGCAATTTTTTTCAACAACAGTACACTACAATGTTGTAATTCTGAATCTTGTATATTTCAATGAAATAATTAATAATATAAGAGGCACAAAAATAGCCTTGGGATGTTTGTTTTACACTCTTCTTGTCTTTGTTCAATTATTTAGTTTATAAATATATATGACTATATGTTAGTATTTTTAATTTAGTGGATTTTTTTTTAAAACAACCAATTCCCCGAATTGCCTCGACTATTTTCCTACGGACTGCAGACCGGACGACATCAGATCATCCCACTCGTACCGGTCCCGCCTGGCCCGCCCCATCCCGACCTCGCCCATCCCGATCCCACTGGGCCCGGCCCGACCCACTGACCAACCTTAATTCAAACACAGTTTATGCACAAATGAATTTTTTCCAACAGTCCATCAGGCCAAACATCTAGAAGCTTACTAACTTGATACTCTCCCCTAATGTAGACATACATGCTTAAAAATCATTAGGACTTTCATGGGTTGTATCGTTAGGCTTAAGGAAAAGGCAGATAAAAAGGCATTTAGGCTCAGAATTACCATAAGCATAGGACCAACCAAACCACACTTCATTCTTCATTCCAATTCACCATAATCCACCCCTCCTTTTCTAGATTGAGAACATTCATACTTCGAGTTACACTCCCCCAAACTTATCTTTTGATGTATATACGCGGGGAGTGTATTTTTTTTGTTCTCAATCCTTTTGTTCTTTACTTTGGTAACATCCAGTCTATAATATCAATTTAATGGAATTCAACCCCCCCCCCCCCCCCCCACAAACTTGTATACTTCTATACTTATGATAATTCAAGGGAATGGAATCATAGTAAAGTGTTTTAATTAGGCTCAAAGCTAGGTGTTTCAACAAAGAAAGATTTGATTAAGGCTCAAATGGGGTGACTAGGGATTAATGTACAAATGGTAGCTTGAAAGGCTCAAACATTTTCAAAGATGACCTAACTCATTTTCCTAAGCATGCGTTTTCTAGAATTTCATTTTAAGTAACAAGCAAGCAAGTTCTAAAAAATTTCACCATCTTTACTCAAACCCAAATTTACTCATGCATAAACCAAATAATTAAGTACAAGAGAGTCAATGGTCATGAACAAGTTTTCATTATTATCAATAATCAAAGGCAAACTCAAAGACTATCCAACTTAAGCACACAACTTTTTGCATTTTATGGCTATTAATTCATTCAATTCTATCACATGTATTCACTCAATCTCATTAGCTATTATTTTCAACTTGATTCATTGACACAAAAATACTAAAACAAAGACATAGACAATAAACAAACACTAAACAAAAACAATTTAAAAGACTCTTACCTCACAACAATAACACAAACTGACGCGAAACAATAAAATCCCCCAAAACTTATTCAACACATTGTCCCCAATGTGAAAAGTAAAGTAAGAGAAGGAAGACTTACAGACACACAAGCGACTCAAAATGGTGGCGGTGGTTGTTGCAGCTGAAAGGGTAAATACTATGGAGGGTAGCCAAAATGGGGCCGACGCCGCGACTCTACTTATGAGTTAAGCTTTTATTCTGAGTTTTTGGCCAATGTTTAGCCTCGAATCATCTTTTCATTGGCATCTGTTCCCTCCTACATACACCAAAAACAACACATGTCGTGTAATAGAAAATCAATTTGATCATTACTTCTTGTTCTTCAAACATATAACTTAGAAATTTAACTAGACTGAAAGAAGAAAAAAAATTATAGGTTGCCTCCCATAAGCGTTGTCATTAATGTCATTTAGCCGGACGCAGATCATCTTCACTAGTACCCCGTGGATACTTCACCGAACGATCTGCAATCCGAACAGTTATTGTTGTAGGTCTCACTTCACCTACACCAATTCTATAAAGAACAGTAAAGGGCATTACTTTTATGCTTGCCCCCAAATCGCCTAATACATGCTTGCATTCAAAATTTCCTATAGTGCAGGGAATAGTGAAGCTATGGGATCTCTAAACTTCTAGGGTTGCCTTTGAGGGTATGGACTTTCTGTCCGAGGATTAGCAATGACAGCTGGTGGTGTCTTTTTTGCAAAGGGTTGGTCCACATTAACCTATTCTTTCTCTACACCAACTATCTCTTCCAATTTCTCAGTATTCTCAATAATTTATTGTGGTTCAGGTTCCTCAATCTGCTTACCACTCTGCACAACTGTGTCGCTAGGTAGATTTTTTGAGGTATATTTATTACCATATCTATCAGTTGCCCTATTTGTGTTTTAAATTTTTGAAGGACAACTTTGTCTTAGCCATAAACTGAGTTTGGGACTTTGCTGAGAATGAGTATGGCTGGCTGCAACTCATTTAGATCTGCCTGTGAAACCTATGGGTTAGGCTGTCGTTGATGATTCTGCTGCCCCTGATAGTAGTCCATGCGTTTTTTTTTACGATCACTGACTTTACCTACAAAATAAGAAAAACAACAAAAATAGATAAAAAGATGCTCGCAGAACCAATTAGAAATTTGTTCTTGGAGCAACCAAATTGGAAATAAGATTGGTTATTTCGATATTGATAATACTTCAGTCCCCGGCAACAGCGCCAAAAACTTATTGCGTTTTTTCTATATGCTTACGCAAGTGAACGTATCACACTGTAGTAATAATCTTGGTAATACCGAGTATCGTCCACAGAGACTGAGTTATCAATTACTGATTATCTAACCTTTGGTTTCTATTTAGCTAACGTTAATGTGTTTGAGTTTTTAAACTAAGAACTACAACTAAGAAGTATGCAGAAAATAAACTAAGATGATAATACTTGGGGTTAAAACAGTTATGAAGGGAATTAGGGCTTCCAATCTCTTCAACTATCCACTCTATCAGTTGTTAATACAAGAATAATGATTATTCTTCTTATTAAGATAGCAGGTTAACGAAGGTGTTCTATATTCCGGTTAGAACATATAAAAACTCAACCTTATGCACACTTTTTATATTTCTATGATAAGTTTTACCACACGGGAAGATTAAGAACAATAACCTTATTTACTACACAAGTATCGAAGTACTTTCGTCCACGATTTAACCTATTTCTAATCAACTATAGCATATTCAAATCTCCCTTTTTAGATCTCGATTTAAAATCATATAAGTTATGAAAATTAATGGCCAGTTAATTATCACACAATCATCACAAGTTGAATAGTCTTAATAGACGAAGAAGAAATACTAATCAATGTATTAACTTATTAAAGAGTTTCAAGTAATTCAAAGGAAAACCTTAATAAAGTAATTAGCTCATAGACATGCTAAGAACTAATCAATAAATCCGACATAATAACTGAATTGAAATAAAGAAAAGAAAAAGAACTTGAACAAATTGAAGTCTCGAATTGTGTTCAAGCCTCCGTTCCTTGCCTCCCCAAAATATGATATGAGATAGAATGTGCTCCTAGGGTTTTATATCCTGAGAAAATACCCTCTTGGACCTTTTTACCCTCTTTAAAAATGACTTTTCTCGCCAATTTCCGCCGTCAGCGCCGCCGCGGCTTTAATTCCTTCGATAGTCACTGCCAATCAGGCGCCCTGACACTTGATTTTTGCATCGTGGCCCTGAAGCGCCGCGACCCTTGCCATCTGGAGCCGCGACTCTTTTTTTATATGCTTCTCGGGACTTCTTTGACTTATCTCTTGTGACCAGATATGCATTTTTGTCCTCAATAACCGCATATTTCCTTTGAATTCGCCTCGAACTTTATGAATCACTATAACCTGAAAACACAACATAACACATATAATACTGTACAAAAGAACTAAAAACACATAAAAGACACCCTAAAACAGACTCTAAAACAATACTAAAATAGACTTAACAACTATCAGCTGTGGAAGACAATAATTTTGAGATCAAGTCAGCAATCTTGTATATGGTGCAGAGCACAGTTGAGTTTGGTGGGTTGCCTTCAGAAGATCCGCACATGCATCTGACAAACTTCCTGGAGTTATGTGATACTTTTAAATACAATGGTGTTACTGATGATGCCATTAGATTAAGGCTCTTCCCATCCTCACTAAGGGATCGAGCCAAGAGCTGGTTGAACTCTTTTCAGGCGAACTCTATTACTACTTGGCAAGACTTAGCTCAGAAATTTTTGGCCAAGTTTTTCCTCCGTCAAAGGCCACAAAGCTTAGAGGAGAACTAAATAATTTTTATCAGCTTGATGGAGAGTCTTTGTATGATGCATGAGAGATGTTCAAGGAGCTGCAAAGAAAGTGTCCGTATCACGGACTTGAGCAGTGGGTGTTGGTCCATAATTTCTATAATGGCTTGTGTGGTACTACTCATACCATCATTGATGTTGTTGCTGGAGGAACATTCATGAGAAAGAGTGCTAATGAGGCACATGAGCTGTTAGAAGACATGACCACAAATAACCATCAGTGTTCCGATAAGAGATCTACTAACAACAGTAAAGTGGCTGGAGTACATGAATTGGACGCTATCAATGCACTGACTGCTCAAGTTGCTTCATTGACAAAACATTTGCAGCAGAACACTATGACAACTAATGTTGTTCATACACCAGTGGGATGTGAAATTTGTGGGGTACCACATATATCTGATCATTGCACAGCTGTGGATCCCAACAATATCCACATGGATCAAGCTTAGGTTCACGCAGTATGAAATTTTCAGTGTCCGTACAACAACCCATTCTCCAATACTTACAATCCAGAGTGGAGGAATCACCTTAATTTTTCATGGAGAAACACCTAGAATCAACAGCCACAATTTCAGGGACAATATCAATAGAATAGCCAGCAACAACCGACCAATCAAACTACATCTTCTCAATAGCCCAGACCACCAGTTCAACAAGCAGAGCCAAATGAATTGCAAGAAGCCTTGTTGACTCTCACAAATTCTCATACCCAGTTCATGACAGAAACTAGATCATCCATCAGGAACTTGGAGACACAGGTGGGACAACTGGTGAATGTGTTGAACAACAGAACGCATGGGAATCTCCATAGCAATACTATTGTAAATCCAAAAGAACAATGTCAGGCTATTAATTTGAGAAGTGGTAAGCAAGTTGAATCAAGTGCACCGCCACCATCTACAGAGAAGACGAACAAATCAGATGAAGCATCAGAGTCATAAAGGGTAGTAGTTACCGAAGACCACCTCACATCAAAAGAAGCACCACCAACAGTTAGTGAGGCTCCACAAATCAGAATTCAATACCCCCAAAGGCTTACAAAAAATTCTCTTGATAAAGAATTTTCTAAGTTTTTGGATGTTTTCAAGAAGCTGCATATCAATATCCCTTTTACTGAAGCCCTGGAGCAGATGCCCAGTTATGTCAAATTCATGAAGGAAATCCTCTTTAAAAAGAGGAAGCTAGAAGATTATGAGACAATGACATTAAATGAAGACTGTAGTGCTATTTTACAGAGGAAGCTGCCCCAGAAGTTGAGAGATCCAGAAAGCTTCACCATCCCATACAGTATAGGGAATTTTGAGTGCCAACATGCTCTATGATTTGGGGTGAAGTATCAACTTGATGCCTTATTCTGTGTTTCGTAGACTAGAAGTGGGGGGAACAAAACCTACAACCATTACCTTACATCTAGCAAACCGTTCAATCAAGCATCCCTGAGGTATCATTAGAGATGTGCTGGTGAAGGTGGATAAGTTCATCTTTCATGTAGACTTCATTATTCTAGATATGGAGGAAGATGAACTTGTGCCCATCTTCCTAGGGAGACCATTCTTAGCCACAGGGAAAGAACTCATATATGTTTAGAAAGGTGAGTCAGAACTCCGAGTTTAGAGAGAAGAGGTGATCTTTAATATATTTAGAGCAGCAACTTACCCAAGAGCAAGTGATAACTGCTTTGATATTGATGTGATTGAAGAAACGGTTTCTGAGAAAAGCTTCAGGAGTACTGATGCTCTTGAAGTAGTGCTGACACAATATGATAAGGAGGACAGTGAAGATACAGAGATGGTGGAGTATGTAAATTGGATGGATTCCTTTGAGCCTTTATATAGGAAGAAATATGAGAAGGTAGGAAAAATGCCAGAAATGCCATTACCTTCCATAGAGAAAGCTCCAGAGTTAGAATTGAAGACCTTACCAGATCATCTGCACTACAAGTATCTAGGTGAGAATGAAACCTTACCGATAATTGTGTCTGCTCATCTATATAAGGTGGAAGTGGAAAAATTAGTGAGAGTCTTGCGAGCTTACAAGCTTGCTATTAGGTGGACATTGACATATATTAGAGGGATAAGTCCTTCTATAGTGATGCATAAGATCCATCTAGAAGATGAGAGTAGGCCTCCCATTGAGGCATAAAAGAGGTTGAACCCAACCATGAAGGAGGTGGTAAGAAAATAGATCATGAAATGGCATGATGCTGAGGTGATTTACCATATTTCTGATAGTGCATTGGTGAGTCCAGTGCAAGTAGTGCCTAAGAAGGGTGGTATGACTATGGTAAATAATGAAAAGAATGAGCTTATTCCGTCAAGAACAGTTACAGGGTGAAGGATTTGCATTGACTACCGCAAGCTGAACAAGGCAACCAGGAAAGACCATTTTCCTTTGCTTTTTCTAGACCAAATGCTTGATAAACTAGCAAGCCACAACAACTACTGCATCTTGGATGGTTACTATGGTTATCATCAAATTGCAATATCACCCGAAGATCAAGAGAAGGCGACATTCACATGTCCCTATGGTATGTTTGCTTTCAGAAAAATGCCATTTGGGCTTTGCAATGCACCTGCTACCTTAAACCATGTATGATGGCCATTTTCTGACATAGTGGAGAGAACTATTGAGATCTTCATGGATGATTTTTCAGTTTTTGTGTCGTCCTGTAATGAGTGTTCGAAGCACTTGGAAGCAGTATTGTAGCGTTGTGAAGAGTAAAATCTTGTGCTGAATTGGGAGAAGTGTCACTTTATGGTGCATGATGGTATTGTCCTTGGCCACAAAAAATTCTAGCTAAGGCATTGAGGTAGACCAGGCTAAGATTTTTGTTATTGAAAATCTAACACATCCGGTGTCAATGAAAAGGGTTAGAAGTTTTCTTTTGCATGTTTATTTCTACAGGAGATTCATCAAAGACTTCTCAAAAATTTCAAAGCCTCTTTCAACCTTGTTGATGAATGGTGTGGCGTTTGAGTTCAATGAAGAGTGCCTAAATGCTTTTAAGACGCGTAAGGAAAAGTTAATTTCTGCACTAATTGTTATTACACCGGATTGTGAGCTTCTATTTGAACTAATGTGTGACGTAAGTGATTAAGAAATGGGAGCAGTTCTTGGATAGCGAGTTGATAAGGTATTTGGTCCATTTACTATGCTAGTGAAACTCTTAATGATGAACAACTGAATTATGCCACAACAGAGAAAGAGTTGCTAACCATAGTATATACATTCAAGAAATTCAGGTCGTATCTTATTGGGAACAAGGTAATTATGTACACTGATCATGCTGCTATCAAGTACTTGATGACCAAGAAGGATGCAAAACACCGCCTTATTCTATGGGTGCTACCACTGTAAGAATTTGACCTGGAGATCCGTGATAAAAAGGGAACATAAAATTTGGTTGCAGATCACTTGTCAAGACTTGAAGTGGAAGAGAGCCAGAATGCCAAAGATGTGCAAATTAATGACCACTTCCCATACGAGCAACTTTTTAAGGTAAGTGCCAATTCAATTATGCCTTGGTATGCAGATTTTGTTAATTTTCTTGCAGCTAGGTTGTGCCCCCAGAGATAACAAGACAACAATTGAAGAAGTTCTACTCAGAGGTGAAGCATTACTATTGGGAAGAGCCTATTATCTGTAGGCATTGTGTTGATCAAGTCATTAGACACTATGTGCTAGAGGATGAAATGCACCAAAATCTCACTCACTGTCATACTTTAAAATGTGGTGGGCATTTTCGGGCTTCAAGAACAGTTGCTAAGGTGTTGCAAAGTGTATTCTATTGGCCAGAACTTTTCAAGGATGCTAATACCTTTGTGAAAGCTTGTGACCACTGTCAACACACTGGGAACATCTCAAGGCGGAATGAAATGCCCCTGAATGAGATCTTAGAAGTGGAACTCTTTGATGTACGGGGAATTTACTTTATGGGCCCGTTTCCAACATCCTTCGGAAATAAATGCATCTTGCTTGCAGTGGATTATGTGTCCAAATGGGTCGAGGTAGTAGTAACTAAAGATAATGATGGTAAGACTGTCTTGAAATTCCCACACAAGCACATATTCACAAGGTTTGGTACTCCCAGAGCTCTCATTAGCGATGAAAAGTGTCATTTTTGTAACAAACAGCTTGATACCCTACTTTCTCTCCATGGAGTTTACCATCTCCTTGCCCTGCCATATCACCTTCAGACAAATGGGCAGGTTGAAATTTCAAATAGAGCGGTGAAGAGTATATTGGAAAAGACAGTGGATATCTCGAGGAAGAATTGGTCTACCAAACTAGATGATGCACTTTGGGCTTATAGGACGATATTCAAAACTCCTATTGGAATGTCGCCCTATAGGCTAGTCTTTGGAAATACATGTCGTCTACCAGTGGAGCTAGAACACCAGGCTTATTGGGAAATAAGGAAGCTGAATATGGATGAGAGAACCGCCAAATAGAAGAAGCTATTACAACTAAATGAGCTTGATGAGTTTCAGAATGAAGCCTATGAAAATGCCAAAATTTATAAGGAACATACTAAAGCATGGCATGACAAGAATTTGGTTCTAAAAGTATTTCAACCTGGAAAACAAGTACTTCTATTTAATTCAAGGTTGAGGCTATTTCCAGGCAAGTTGAAATCCAGGGTGGTCGGGACCATTTATCGTTGAGAGAGTTTTTCCCTATGATTCAGTCGAGGTACGAGGAAAGGAGGTTGCACCATTTAAAGTGAATGAGCAAAGATTGAAGCCCTACTTGTGTGGAACTAGTGAGCAAACAAAGTCTGTGATCCTCCTCAAATCAAAGTGAAGAGGAAATTTGCATCCGACTAAATGACGTTAACGACAGTGCTGCTGGGAGGCTACCCATTGTTTTAATAATGTTGTTTTATTTTATTTTGAACAATCTCACAGTCTTGTGTTTCTTGATCTATGTTTTTGATGTCAGGTAAAGTGGGGCTAACTCCGAGTGAAAAAGGACTGCAAATGCTGAAATTTATTGAAAAAAATAAACCAAGTTAAAGAACGGTCAAGCGTCGTGGCGCCCAGGTGAAGGGTCTTGGTGCCTGGGAGGCAGTGAGCAAAGAAAAAAAATATCGACGGTGAAGCACCGCGGCGCCCAGGAGTTGAGTCACGGCGCTTTGATGGCAGTAGCTACAGTGAGAAAAATTACAAAATTAGCGCCGCGGCGCCTAAGAGGCAGAGAGCTGGGAACGTTTTCATCGTTGAACCGCCGCAGCGCTTGATTGAGGAGCCGTGATGTCTAGGAGAAACGTGATCGCGCCGCAGCACTGAAAGAGAAAAGTCACAACGCCTGTCCGATTTTTAGAATAAAAACCCTAGCCTCATTCACTTTCTCTCCACAAAATTCACAAAACCCTCTCCTTATACTCCCTACTATTCCAAAAATCCTCTTTCAACAATCCTCACAAACTCCATAAATCCTCATAAATCAACACACTACAAATCTAACCATCTATAATTCCACCATAACATTCCAAAAAA
Organism: Przewalskia tangutica; assembly: GCA_029844215.1. Taxonomy (NCBI): domain Eukaryota; kingdom Viridiplantae; phylum Streptophyta; class Magnoliopsida; order Solanales; family Solanaceae; genus Przewalskia; species Przewalskia tangutica. The sequence continues at coordinate 118,369,222 of CM056718.1, forward strand.
AATCTTCATCACTCTGGGTAACACATCCGTATAAGAAGACTCTTTCAAAAGGTAAACATTCGAAGTTTTCTTTGCACTTTTGTGTTCTCTTGTGAATTATTTCCAGTTGAGGGTTGAAATTGGTGGTATATTGTGTTCTAGTAAAAAAAATGGTGTTGGATTGAAATTGTTTGGTTGTTTGGAGATTGTTTGTTGTTTGTTTGAAGATTAATTGTTGTGGTTGACTGAGTTGTTGTCTGGGTAGCAAAGAAATTAAGGGGAGACTCTGCCAAATATTTTGTAGACAAATCTAAAGAATTAAATGGGTCCAAAGAGAATTAGATCCAGAGCATCCACCTCTAGAACATCCGTACCTGATTATGATACAACGAGGTTTGCTAACAAGGCAACTCATGATTGGTACGAAAGATTATGCACCCGCTCCTTGGTTTCAGAAAATGGCATGTAATTCAACAATGAACCATATGACGATCATGTTTATGAACCGATTCGAGAAATGATCGCTAATAGAGGTTGGGAGGAATTCGTAAATCCTCATCTGAAGAAACCCAACCTCTCAATGGTATATAAATTCTATGAATATTTCCCAGAGCACGTGGATAATAAATGTTTTGTCTGGGAAAAAAGGGTGCCAGCGGGGACAAAAGCGATAAATGCAGTGTGTGGGGTTCCCAATTTGATGATAGAGGATGGGGATGATGAGTAAGAAGATGAATATCAGACATGGAAGCGCTCAAGAATGATTGATTGGGTTGTCGTAGCTGAGGCAGTAGGACATCCAGGGGCTAGGTGCACATACATCTACAATGAGTCAAAGTGTATTCATCGATGCCAATTCAACAAGGTTGCTCAGGCATGGTTGTACTTTGTAAATGCATGTTTGATCCCGTCCACACACTTTTCAGATATACCAACAGATCGAATTAAGTTGGTATATGCAATAATGAATGGGTTCGCAGTAGATGTGGGTCGAGCTAATTGAGATAGCATAACTTTCACGTGCAAACTGACCACTACCGCTGGTTTGGGGCATGGGTCGTTTATAACTGCATTATGTGCTGCATATGGGGTACTCGAAATCAGCAGTGATATGACAGGAAAAGTACATCAGCCTATCACTTGAGTGATAGTGAATGGATACCAAGACCCTGTACCATTACCCCTGCGGGAGAGAACAACCAACGCCAACCTAAGCACCGATAGAGCGGGATAGAGAAAGAGCCTGCAACAGTTAAGATGGGTGAGCCTGGACAAAGCAGTCAGCCACCTCCTTTGGCTATTGAGCCACCGGTGGGGAGGTTGGATCAGCTGTTCTAACAAAACTAGTACATAAGCCAACAGAACCAATATATCATCCAATCTCAGCACAGCCGCGATCAACATATGGACCAATATTTACATTAGTGGTACACCTATGAGGCTCAACATATTGACCAACTCAATTCCTTTGTCGACCGTTGGTCAATAGGTGATACTCCAGATGGGCCATACTTTGTCTACCCTCCACAATACCATCCTTATCAACCACAACCACCACCATTTTGAATCTCTATATGGTTTTTGTAAGTCTTCATTCCATTGCTTTACTTTTTCACATTGGGGACAATGTGTTGAATAAGTTTTGGGGGGAGTCGTATTGTTTTGTGGTAGTTGTTTTTATTGTTTTGTGCTAAGTAGTTTTTAATTGTTAATGTTTAGTTGTTTGTTTATTGTTAGTGTCTGTGTTTGAGTGTCTTGTGTCAATGAATCAAGTTAAAAATAATAACCCATGAGATTGAGTGAACACATGTGATAGAATTGAATGAAATTGATACCCATGAAATACATAAATATGTGTGCTTAAATTGGATAATTTTTGAGTTTGCTTTTGATTATTAATAATGATGAAAACTTGATCATGACTGTTGACTTTCTTGTACTCAATTGTTCGGGCTATGCATGATTGAATTTTGGTTTGAGGAAATATGGTGTGGAGAATTCTAGAACTTTCTTGTTTGCTACTTGAGATGAAATCCTAGAAAATACATGCCTAGGAAAATGATTTAGGCCATCTTTGGAACGTCTGAGCCTTTCAAGCCACCCTTGATTACATTAATCCCTAGTTACCCCTCTTGAGTCTTAATGAATCCTTCTTTGTTGATTAACACCTATCTTTGAGCCTACTTGAAACCCTTAACTATTTTTCCATTCCCTTGAATTACCATAAGTATAGAAACATATAAGTTTGGGGGTTGAATTCTAGTAAATGGTATTTTAGACTGGTTACTATCAATAGGAGGTGTAAAGGATTGAGAAAAAACATCTAAAAATAAACTACACACCTCCTTGTACATACAACGAAAAATAAGTTTGGGGAGTGTTGTATTTGAAAAAAAAAAGAAAAAAAGAAAAGAAAAAGAAGTGGAATTTCTCAATATAGAAAAGAAGAAAAATGGGGATTGTTGTGCATTGTAATGTGACATCAAGTTGGGATCGGTTGGTTCCTGTGCTTATGTTAATCTTGAGCCTAAATGACATTTTATCTACCTATGCCTAAGCCTAACGATATAACCTATAAAAGTCCTATTGATTTTTAAACATATGTATCTACATTAGTGGAGAGTAGCAAGTTATCAAGCCTATAGAATTGGTCTGATGGATTGTTGGTGAGAATTCATTGTGCATAAACCGATATTGAATAAATGTTCAAGTCAATAATCATGGTTGAATGATCATATTCCTTAATAACCTTAAGCAAACTTGATGATTATCTGACTTAAAATTCTAGATAACAAATTAATGGCTAGAATGTTTCTAAAAATGATATTGCATGTGTTCATGATCTTCGAGGGATAATGTATTATGGTTTAATAGAGTCTATGTGTGTTTTTCTCCTTAGGGTGTCAAGAGTAAAGTTTAAGTTTAGGGGGATTTGTTGAGTCTATTTTTAGTACTATTTTACAGTGTGTTTTAGGGAGTCTTTTATTGTCTTTTAATTGTTTTGTACAATATTATGCGTGTTATGTTGTGTTTCAGGTTTTAGGCGATTCAATAAGTTTGAGGAGGATTCAAAGAGAATAGGCATTTATGGAGGGCATATATGCATGTCTTGGCCTAGGAAATCAGTCAGAGAAGACCAGTGAAGCTCAGAAAGAAGTTAAAATGAAATTCGGTCGGAAAACGAGGAAGAGTCGTGCCACGCAAGGATGGAAAAAGCTGCGGCGCTGAAGAGCTGCGACATATGGATGAGGCGCCGCAACACTATGTAGGCAGTAGCTGGAAGAAAAATTCATCGATAAAGCGCTGCATCGCCTGGAAGAGGCGCCGTAGCGCCTGAGAGGCAATAACTTCCGAAGGAATTAGAGCCGCGCCACTGACGGCGGAAATTGGCGAGAAAAACCTATTATTAACAAGGGTAAAAAGGCAAGGGTTTTTCATTATATAAGCTGTGGGAGGCTGATTTTAGGGATTATCTCATTTTTGGAGCAAAGGATAAGAGGCTAAGAAGCAATTGGAGACCGTTTTTGTTCAAGTTCTTTTCCTTTTCTTTTCTTTAATTCAGTTCATGTTGGTTGTTAAAACAATTAGTTTTATTAGCATGTCTATGAACTAATTTCTTTATTAGGATTTTCTATCGATTCACTTGAACCTCTATTATGAATTAATGCATTGTAAGTATTTTTTCTTCATCGATCATTATCTAATCAACTTGCGTTTACTGAATGAGCATTAATTGACCATTAGTTTTTTATACTTATATAATTTAAAATCAAGATTTGAAAAGTGAGATTTGAATATGCTATAGTGATTAGACATAAGTTTAATCTTGAACGAGAGTATCACGATTGTCTGTGTAGCGTTTAGGATATTGATCTTAATCCTCATATGTGATAAAATTTCTCATAGAAATATAGATAATTCTTACTTAGGTTGAGTTTTTATATATCATAACCGGAATATAGAACACTTCAGTTAACCTGTTATCTTGATAAGAAGAAGAATAACTAGTCTTGCATTAACGAATGATAGAGGGGATAGTTGATGAGATTGAAAATTCTAATTACCTTTATTACTGAATTAAACTCCAAGTATTTTCATTCTTAGTTTATTCCTGCATATTATTTTAGTTGTTAATTCTTAGTTTAGAAATCAATATTCATATACGTTTGCCAAATAGAAATGAAAGGTTAGTTAATTGGTAATTGATAATTGATAATTCAGTCTTTGTGGACGATATTAGGTCTTACCGAGATTATTACAAATTGCGATACGTTCACTTGCGTAACATATATAAATTTCACAACAACCACTCATGGTGTCTGGTGTCCTCCATGAAAACACCAGTATCCGCTTCGGCGGGTCCGCCTCGGTGAGAGGTTGGCTTGCCAAAGCATAAGTTGAAAATTGGGTAGTTTCCGTCACAGTGGAGTCGGGTCCGTCGTGGCGAGGGGTAAGGTATCAAGTTACTCTCGCCCCTGCGAAAGATTTCTGTCACAGCGGGTCCTCTCCGGCGAAGTTGATTCTGCTAGAGAAGAACACTGTTTAAGTGTCCTATAAATATTCTAAGGTTAGAAATTTCTTTCTCAAAATAGTCTATCTCGATACAGTGTCGTTTGGGAGTATAACCAGAGCCTTACGATCAATTTTAACTCTTGGGTAAGAGTTTCCTTCATTATTTGGTTTAAGTTTATGATTCTAAGCTTATTAATGGTGGTTTAGCATATTATTTGAGTTGGAAAAGATGAGTTATGCATGTTGTGAGTATAAGAGAGCTATATGAGTGATTTTAATGGAGATTTAAGGATCAAACAGTGTTAAGATCATGAATTAAGATTGTATTATGTTAGATTATCATGTTATAAGTCCTAATTTAATTGTAGAAGCACGTTTTCAATTGGGGGAAATTTCTAGGGTTTCAATTGGGGCTTTTTTATTATTGTTCAATTGAGGTATCAAATGTGAATAGATTTTCAATTAACTCTAGGTTATGACTACTGTTACACCCCGTAAGTTCAGGACATGTGTAAGTGAATGTACGTAAGGAACACAAGACTTGGAAATTAGTACGAAAGGAAGGATTGTTTTTCCGACGGAAAGTCTTCCGGACGTCGGAAAGGAAAAATGTTCGTTGTTGAGAATTGGATTCTCAAAATGTATTATTTGTAAAGTATAGAACTTATTAACACTATGAAAATTTATTTTTACGGATTTGGTCACGTGGGGCCCACCCGAGGAATTTTACATTTTTGTGGGGCCCACGAGGGTTACGGAATTTTATGGACGAATGAGAGGGCGACACGTGGCACCCCAACAAGTGGTCTTGGACGAAAATGTTAAGGGTAAAATGGTCATTTACCATGGTGGAAGATAAGTCTTGCTAATTAAGAGCTTGAGATTGTTGACCAAGTCAAGGGCCATTTGGCTTGATCCCTATCATCCAATTAATACAAGTGTTTTTATCTAAGCCCTCCATTGTGTGTTATAAGCTTACTACTAGTGCAAGACTTGCCATTTAACACTTAGAAAAAAATCACACTAGTTGTTCTTCATGGAGTAGCTCTCGGCTTTGTTGAATATCCCACACAAAAATTTTGTGATTTTGATCCATTAGCCACAAGACTTTAACCCAATGTCCCCAAGGGTGTTGTAAGGTTATCTCAATAGAAAGATTTCGGAAAAACGGAGTTTTCACGTTAGTCGCAAGGGAAACTATGGAGTTCTTCAACTTTGAAGTTGGAACTTGAAGATGGGTTCTTCATAGGCCTCTAAGGAGTGCTTGGAGCGGATTGGAACCTAAGGAAAGGAGCTAAGAATTGCTAAGGCGCGACTTTGGATCTTGGAAATTTTAAGGGCTTTGAAAGGTATAAATTTTGTCGTTTTAATAGTTAAGGCTTACTTATGATTGTAGCTATGGTTATTAGCAAGCATGAGATATATAGTATGAGTATTGATAAGGATATTGGTTATTGGAACCCTAATCCGAAAACTAGCATGTTAGCCTTAAGACTACAATTCAAGTTGATTATTCGTTTAAGCCATCGCATGTTGTATAAGGAAGGAAATTGTAGTTGTTGAAGTTGTTTAGACTATATAACATGTTAGACCTTAGAACTTGGAATTGTAAAAAAGAATTGGAAAGGACTTGTGTTGAGTCATTGTTGGCCGAGAATGACTAAGTAGGTATTGAACTACTTCGTATGAATTGTGGGGCGGAATTTTACACGTATTGTAAGGCGTGTAATCCCCTTTTGTTTGGTTGTTGTTTGGAGCCTTAAATGTGGCTTGTTGGTTATTGTATTCGGCCTTGAAAAAGGTGGCAAAGTGAGTAGAAACAAAGGAAGTGCTGCCCGATTTTCCGTAGAATTAGAGACCAAATACTTAGTATTATTCTACGTTAGAGACTAGAAGATTGATAGTCTTGTTGTGACCATTATAGGTTGACACTTCTACGCACGTATTTGGCTTAGCTTGTGGATTTAGCCGAAAAGGTATGTGAACTATCTCCTCTTCTAGCATGATTCCTAAAGATAAAGAAAGTAGGTTCTACTCCTCGAATGATCCATTCCTTGCTTGTATTTGGATTGCCTAAAATAGAATTTGTTCTATGTACTTCCTTGAGTGTACTTTGATGTTTAAATTGTAAGTAGTATAATCCATTTCCTTAGGGAAGTTTGGATTCTTAAAAGTGAAGGTATTTTTCTTAAAGTACATAGAGACTTGAAAAGGAAGTGGTTCCAAATCTTTTGGCTAGTGCCTTAGTTCTAAAACCTAAAGGTCATTATAATGACTTTAGGGGAGTCAAAGGAGTGATTTACTTATTTGATTTAAAAGAGGAGAAAGGACATGATTTAAGAGAAGTAACTTGCGTTAAGGGTGAAGTTACTTGAGGTTTAAAAAGTAAAAGAAAACTTGTTTTCTAACTATTAAGAGACTTGAAGTATTTTGAAGGTTAAGAACTTGAATTGTAAGTATGTGATACTTGGTTTTAATAGTATAAGTCTCTTGGTTATTGAAGGAATGGATACGTCTAAAACCATAAAGGGTTATAACGGCTTTATGGGAAGTTGGTTATAACGGCTTTATGGAAGGTTTTGAAAGTTGTCTATTTTGATTAATCGGCATAAGTTGCCTAGATTGTGAAAATTTGGAGTTACTTGATTTCAAGCTTTGAAATGAGTTTTCTAAAAGTGTAGTAACTTACTTTGAAAAATAGACACGCCTTGATACTACGGGTGTTAGTATCTTGGGGCTTTACATAGAAATGAGTCTTTTATAAAAGAATGTACGTACGTAGTACTTTGGCTTGATAAATTGAGAATTTGTCTAAGTGTGCCTTGATAAGTACTTTGACTTGTTAAAAGAGAATTATTCTATGTATGCCTTGATTAGTACTTTGGCTGGATAAATTGAGAATTTTTCTATTTGTGCCCGGATAAGTACTTTGGCTTGTTAAATGAGAATTTATTCTATTTGTGCCCTGATAAGTACTTTGGCTTGTTAAATGAGAATTTATTCTAATTGTGCCCTGATAAGTACTTTGGCTTGTTAAATGAGAATTTATCCTATGTGTGCCTTGATAAGTACTTTGGCTTGGTTAATTGAGAACTTGCCTATATGTGCTGGTAATAGCCTTTGAGTGCAAGTATTATGTGTTATTAAGTTGCCGCGACTCTCGGTTGAAGGGTCGGCTGTCTTGTTGTAAGTTCTCGACGCATCGACGGTGATGTGGGATTCCACGGGTATGCTTCCGTTACTTGTAGTACTTGGGTTAAATTCCCGGATTTTTTTTATAGAAGACATGGTAGTGCTTATGTCTTGTTTGATGGTCGGTCGAGATAGGGTAAGAGTATAAGTGAGGGGTAAACCCCCAAGACGCTGTACCACCTTCTCCAGGGTAAGAGTATAAGTGAGGGGTAAACCCCCAAGACGTTGTACCACCTGCTTTATGTGTTGTTTGACGGCCGGTTGAGATAGGGTAAGAGTATAAATGAGGGGCAAGCCCCAAGACGTTATACCACCTTCTCCAGGGTAAGAGTATAAATGAAGGGCAAGCCCCAAGACGTTATACCCCCTGCTTTACCACCTCCTTCAGGGTCAGAGTATAAATGAGGGGTAAACCCCAAGACGTTATACCACCTGTTCGTTTGCCTACTTGGCCCGTACAGTTTTTAGAACACAGGTGGGACTTGGTGTTCATGTATGCCTATTGGTGCTATGTTATATCATGGACTGCCGACAGTGAGGAAGGATTCCACGGGCATGATTGATATTATGGGCGTGAGACCCATAGTTATATTTGAGTAGTGACTTTGAGGGCCTGCGTCCCTGACTTGATATGACTGCTTGTATTGTGTACTGTAGGTTGGCTATCATACATGTCTCCTGCTTTGTTTAGACTGTTATGATTTCATTACGATTTCATCGCTCACATACTTGGTACATTCTTCGCATCGACCTCCTTCGGGGCCGCGTCATGCCGCAGTTTAGGTACGCTGCTTGGTGATCGGCAGTGTAGGATCCTGCCGTGGTTTTGGATAGCTCCTCCGTCCAGAGTTTATCTTTTGGTATATATCCTTCAAGATGTGCTTTATGCAGTTTGGGTACACGGGGCCTTGTACCGTCATATTTCAGTTTAACTCCTAGAGGTCTGTATTCATATGTGGTATTGGACTCGTGTACAGTGTAGGGTCTTTTGTTTATGTATATTATATGGCAGCCTAGTCGGCTTTGCCTTACACGTACGTTGGTTTAAAAATGAGTTGTTATTAATTTCGCAATGTACTTAGTTGTTAAGGTAGGCGGTGCCCGTGTAGGCACCACACGCCCGGGTTCGGGCGTGACAGAGTGGTATCGTGAGCGATCCCTCGGAATGTTTACGCACCGTGTCTAGTAAGTCTTGATTATCGGTGTGTTGCGCGCCACACCCATAAACAGGAGGCTACAGGACATTTAGGAGTTGGTTTATATTCTTCTCACTCTAAGATCGTGCCCTAGAGCTGTGTTAGTAAGATAATTCCTCTCTGACGTAATTTTGTGTTACAGTTATGCCTCCAAGGAGGGCAACAGCCGCCCAGAAGGGCAAAGGAGTAGCAGGAGGTACTAGTCAGACTCAGAGAGTTGATAGGGCTTGTGCCCAGGGTATACCAGATGATGTACCACAGTCGGCGAGTTCTTCTGCGCTAGGTTTTGAGACCACGCACGAGCCTACGCTTCTCGCTAGGGGAAGACTTTAGGGTCATGAAGAAGCCATTATGTTATTGACCAAGATAGCAGCTACAGCTTCTCACAGAGGTTATTCGCCAAGACAGACGGTGTACAGAGGGTAGAGGCCAACGCGAGATCTGCAGAAGAGGGCTAGACCGGTTGGTTATCCCGGTGAGTTTTTGGACGAGCTGCCTCAGCAGCAAGTGATATATTCGTCCCAGCCTACCCAGTACATACCCCCGCAGCTCACAGGTGGGAGATTTGATCTCACAAGGTATTTAGGAGCCGGTCCAAGCTCCAGAGGTCGAGGTTCTCAGAGCAGAGGATTTTCTCGACGAGGCCACTTATTCCTCGATGTTTCCATTGTAGTAAGCGTCATTTGGGGAAATGCCGTCTTGGCACAGGTGTTTGTTATTATTGTGGCCGTCCGGGCCATATACTGAGGGTATGTCCTTTTAGAAGAGGCACCGGTGAGGTGGCTCAGCCTATGAGGCCGATGGTTGGTTCCCTTTCCTCCACAGCTGTGCGTCCCCCAGGGCAGGGTGTTCAGATGTCAGCCGGTCGTGGTAGAGGTCAGGGTGGAGTTTATAGTTCTGGCGGTCCTTCGAACCGCATAGATGACGTGACTACTGGGCAGGATCAGGGGGCGACATCGCACGGGGTTACAGGTATATTTCGATTCTTTTGAATCATACGTGCGTTGATAGATTCAGATTTTGCCCTAGCATATATGTTTTCCCTGTGTGGCTAGCAGTTATAAGTGATAGTACCCCAGAGGTAGGAATACTTTGATTAGTAATGTGAAAAGTAATAATATTGACAAGAATGATAAGTGGACTGAGACTATAGTTGTGTAGAGTTCACAAGTTGTAATTGCCTCATGACAGTGTAAGACCAATAGGGAAGATTGTACAGTAGAAATACTTTGGCTTATGTGACGAACCTCTAGTGAATAGGGGATAGGGTAAGAAGTACCTTGAGATAAGAGAGAGATTTATTTCAGACTAAGAACGAGAAGTTAAGTGTGACGATGAGTCGGGTTATGGACTCATTTCGAGTCAGCCGATAGTATGGAATGGGGTGATGTCAGTTAGAAATGGTCCCGTTATGTGATAGGGTCACGAGGATGCCAGGCTCAAGTCTAGTTGATCGTTGTACGAGTTCGTGGATGCGTTCCACCGGAACTAGGTCGTAAGGACCGAGAAGAGCCTTAACGGGAATGTAAGTAACTATATGGCCAAGTTTGGATAGTAACTCCAAGGATTGGAGAATAGAAACAGAATTTGAGATTTTGTACGTGTACTAGATGAGTTTGAAAGTACGAGAAAGTATGACAAGTAAGGAAAGAAAGGAACCTCTAAGGATCCCGCGTTTGGGAAGACTGTAACCTTCAAGTTTTGTGAGAAGGGACCACGGACGGAAGGTCCATTATTATGTTTACGTATGTTGAGGTGGCCATGTATGGCATCGTTGGTCTTGTGCAGTTTTGATTGATAGGCATAGTATAGAGTTTATGCCGGAGTTTGTATAGCTTGGCAACCGACTAAGAACATTCGGGGACGAATGTTTCTAAGGGGGGAAGAATGTTACACCCCGTAAGTTCAGGACATGTGTAAGTGAATGTACGTAAGGAACACAAGACTTGGAAATTAGTACGAAAGGAAGGATTGTTTTTCCGACGGAAAGTCTTCCGGACGTCGGAAAGGAAAAATGTTCGTTGTTGAGAATTGGATTCTCAAAATGTATTATTTGTAAAGTATAGAACTTATTAACACTATGGAAATTTATTTTTACGGATTTGGTCACGTGGGGCCCACCCGAGGAATTTTACGTTTTGTGGGGCCCACGAGGGTTACGGAATTTTATGGACGAATGAGAGGGCGACACGTGGCACCCCAACAAGTGGTCTTGGACGAAAATGTTAAGGGTAAAATGGTCATTTACCATGGTGGAAGATAAGTCTTGCTAATTAAGAGCTTGAGATTGTTGACCAAGTCAAGGGCCATTTGGCTTGATCCCTATCATCCAATTAATACAAGTGTTTTTATCTAAGCCCTCCATTGTGTGTTATAAGCTTACTACTAGTGCAAGACTTGCCATTTAACACTTAGAAAAAAATCACACTAGTTGTTCTTCATGGAGTAGCTCTCGGCTTTGTTGAATATCCCACACAAAAATTTTGTGATTTTGATCCATTAGCCACAAGACTTTAACCCAATGTCCCCAAGGGTGTTGTAAGGTTATCTCAATAGAAAGATTTCGGAAAAACGGAGTTTTCACGTTAGTCGCAAGGCGGAAACTATTGGAGTTCTTCAACTTTGAAGTTGGAACTTGAAGATGGGTTCTTCATAGGCCTCTAAGGAGTGCTTGGAGCGGATTGGAACCTAAGGAAAGGAGCTAAGAATTGCTAAGGCGCGACTTTGGATCTTGGAAATTTTAAGGGCTTTGAAAGGTATAAATTTTGTCGTTTTAATAGTTAAGGCTTACTTATGATTGTAGCTATGGTTATTAGCAAGCATGAGATATATAGTATGAGTATTGATAAGGATATTGGTTATTGGAACCCTAATCCGAAAACTAGCATGTTAGCCTTAAGACTACAATTCAAGTTGATTATTCGTTTAAGCCATCGCATGTTGTATAAGGAAGGAAATTGTAGTTGTTGAAGTTGTTTAGACTATATAACATGTTAGACCTTAGAACTTGGAATTGTAAAAAGAATTGGAAAGGACTTGTGTTGAGTCATTGTTGGCCGAGAATGACTAAGTAAGTATTGAACTACTTCGTATGAATTGTGGGTCGGAATTTTACACTTATTGTAAGGCGTGTAATCCCTTTTGTTTGGTTGTTGTTTGGAGCCTTAAATGTGGCTTGTTGGTTATTGTATTCGGCCTTGAAAAAGGTGGCAAAGTGAGTAGAAACAAAGGAAGTGCTGCCCGATTTTCCGTAGAATTAGAGACCAAATACTTAGTATTATTCTACGTTAGAGACTAGAAGATTGATAGTCTTGTTGTGACCATTATAGGTTGACACTTCTACGTACGGCGTATTCGGCTTAGCTTGTGGATTTAGCCGAAAAGGTATGTGAACTATCTCCTCTTCTAGCATGATTCCTAAAGATAAAGAAAGTAGGTTCTACTCCTCGAATGATCCATTCCTTGCTTGTATTTGGATTGCCTAAAATAGAATTTGTTCTATGTACTTCCTTGAGTGTACTTTGATGTTTAAATTGTAAGTAGTATAATCCATTTCCTTAGGGAAGTTTGGATTCTTAAAAGTGAAGGTATTTTTCTTAAAGTACATAGAGACTTGAAAAGGAAGTGGTTTCCAAATCTTTTGGCTAGTGCCTTAGTTCTAAAACCTAAAGGTCATTATAATGACTTTAGGGGAGTCAAAGGAGTGATTTACTTATTTGATTTAAAAGAGGAGAAAGGACATGATTTAAGAGAAGTAACTTGCGTTAAGGGTGAAGTTACTTGAGGTTTAAAAAGTAAAAGAAAACTTGTTTTCTAACTATTAAGAGACTGAAGTATTTTGAAGGTTAAGAACTTGAATTGTAAGTATGTGATACTTGGTTTTAATAGTATAAGTCTCTTGGTTATCAAGGAATGGATACGTCTAAAACCATAAAGGGTTATAACGGCTTTATGGGAAGTTGGTTATAACGGCTTTATGGAAGGTTTTGAAAGTTGTCTATTTTGATTAATCGGCATAAGTTGCCTAGATTGTGAAAATTTGGAGTTACTTGATTTCAAGCTTTGAAATGAGTTTTCTAAAAGTGTAGTAACTTACTTTGAAAAATAGACACGCCTTGATACTACGTGTTAGTATCTTGGGGCTTTACATAGAAAGGAGTCTTTTATAAAAGAATGTACGTACGTAGTACTTTGGCTTGATAAATTGAGAATTTGTCTAAGTGTGCCTTGATAAGTACTTTGACTTGTTAAAAGAGAATTATTCTATGTATGCCTTGATTAGTACTTTGGCTTGATAAATTGAGAATTTTTCTATTTGTGCGGATAAGTACTTTGGCTTGTTAAATGAGAATTTATTCTATTTGTGCCTGATAAGTACTTTGGCTTGTTAAATGAGAATTTATTCTAATTGTGCCCGATAAGTACTTTGGCTTGTTAAATGAGAATTTATCCTATGTGTGCCTTGATAAGTACTTTGGCTTGGTTAATTGAGAACTTGCCTATATGTGCTTGGTAATAGCCTTTGAGTGCAAGTATTATGTTTTATTAAGTTCGCGACTCTCGGTTGAAGGTCTACCGTCTTGTTGTAAGTTACCGACGCACTGACGGTGATGTGGGATTCCACGTATGCTTCCGCTACTTGTAGTACTTGGGTTAAATTCGGATTTTTATAGAAGACATGGTAGTGCTTATGTCTTGTTTGATGGTCGGTCGAGATAGGGTAAGAGTATAAGTGAGGGTAAACCCCAAGACTGCACCACCTTCTCCGTGGTAAGAGTATAAGTGAGGGTAAACCCCAAGACGTACCACCCGCTATGTGTTGTTTAACGGCCGGTTGAGATAGGGTAAGAGTATAAATGAGGCAAGCCCCAAGACGTTATACCACCTTCTCCGGTAAGAGTATAAATGGCGGCAAGCCCCAAGACGTTATACCCCGCTTACCACCTCCTTCGTGGTCGAGTATAAATGAGGTAAACCCCAAGACGTTATACCACCTGCTCGCTTGCCTACTGCCCGTCTGATTTTAGAACACAGTGGGACTTGGTGTTCATGTATGCCTATTGGTGCTATGTTATATCATGGATCGCCGATGGAGGAAGGATTCCACGCATGATTGATATTATGGGCGTGAGACCCATAGTTATATTTGAGTAGTGACTTTGAGGGCTGCGTCCACGACTTGATATGATCGCTTATGTATTGTAATCGTAGGTTGGCTATCATACATGTCTCCCGCTTTGTTTAGATCGTTATGATTTCATTACGATTTCATCGCTCACATATTTGGTACATTCTTCGTCGACCTCCTTCGGGGGGCTGCGTTCATGCCGCATGTTTAGGTCCGCTGTTTGGTGATCGGCAGGTGTAGGATCCTGCTCCGGGTTTTTGGATAGCTCCCTCTGTCCAGGAGTTTATCTTTTTGGTATATATCCTTCAGTACAGGCTTTGTACAGTTTTGGGTACGGCGGGGCCTTGTCCCGTCATATTTCAGTTTAACTCCTAGAGGTCTGTATTCATATGTGGGATTGGACTCGTGTACAGTGTAGTGTCTTTTGTTTATGTATATTATATGGCAGCCTAGTCGGCTTTGCCTTACACGTACGTTGGTTTAAAAAAAAATGAGTTGTTATTAATTTCCGCAATGTACTTAGTTGTTAAGGTAGAAGGGTGCCCAGGTAGGGCACCAGTCACGGGCCCGGGGTTCGGGGCGTGACAACTACCTAGTATGTAATAGTGGTTTTTGTGTATTAAAGTTAGGGACTTGGTATCATGGGCATGGGATGAGTATTTAAAGTCTTATTTTTATTGTTTTAGCTTTATATTAACGATGTAATATGCATGAATCAACTTTGATTATCACGATGCACAAAGGAAGGGCAATTCTATCACCGATGATTGACTTTGGAACGCACCTGCTCGTCTTTGAGGTAGTTTACGATTTAACTTTTCGAGACTCTTATAGAAGTATGTAATTAGTTATAAATATTGAGGGTATTGAGCGTATTTAAGGATCTCACTCAGTTGATTATGATAAATGTCTGAGTGGGTACCGGTGTTGAATTGTGATGATGGGATGATTTAAGGAATCATCCTTATGGTGGTTCTGATTGCTGATTATTTAGGCTTGTCGCCATACGTGGGCTTGTCGTCATGTTTTCTATTAGTTGTTTACTCATCGCACATGCTTTCGATTGATAACCCTATTTGACTTGGATTGGCCTATGTGTTGTTGAACTCTTGAAAGCATAGGGTCATCATCTCTATACTTGATTGTATCTCATCATATCATGATATCTTTCCTTGTGTTATCATTGCATACATACACTTATGGTTATTTGACTTGATGTGAGAGTGGCATGGATATGGTATGGTCCAAGATACCGTAAAGGTAAGAGTAATATGGGATTATGACACTTGAGATGATATTGATATGCGAGGAGTGGAGTTGCACGCTTGCAACATGATTAAGACTCAACAAATGAGTCTTGGGCTCTAGTCAGATTCGTGTATGGAATTCTGGCTGGCTAAGAGTGGTATATGAACTTAGAGGATCCCCCATGGGTGTACCGATCATATTTAAACCTTGACATACTATATACCAGGTTGATAAAGGTACCTTGCATATGCATTGCATTCATATCGTACATTCATATCCCATTTTATTGATGAATTATGATGAACTATATATTGAGTGATTATGAACACAATGGTTGGATTATGAACTTGAAAGGTTATTTATTGTTTCTGATATCTGATATAATATTGAAGTTTGTGAACAACATGTTGACGATATGACGTACGTAGGTTATTAAACTGTTAGCATAGGATTATTTGGTGTCAACTTGATATTTATCTCTGATTATGTATCTCCTGTCATTGTCAGCTTATGAAATCTACGGGGGTACATTTTGTACTCATGCTACACTTTCTATATTCTTTTTGGATGCAGATTCAGTACCTTCCACCTCCGCAGGTTCACGTGGATGAGTCAGAGTTGTGATCCTCAATATACATAGTGAGGATGCTCCTACCAGTATGTCCTTGGATGCTCTATCTCTACTTGTTGTCTTTCGTTTGTACTGGAGAGATATATTCTGACTATGTATTCGGTTTTGTCATGCGTGCCTATTTACTCATACTTATGTTATTTTTATTAGTGCTCTTGTATGCCCAGGCTAGATCACTGGGGGTATTTTTGGATGTTTCAGACTATTATTTCCTTCCATGTTATTTTATCAAACAGAGAATTTAGTATTTGTACTCTTACGCTTATTTATATCATATCTTGCGAATGATTCAGGAAGTGGTTTGCCTACCGTTGATATTAGAGCACTAGGTTAAATAGTCTTAAATATAAGAGCAATGCCTAGTAGAGTCTTACAGATCGACGCAAAGAAGTCTGTACTTATTTTCGAGAGGCTATAGGACATTTAGGAAATTTCACTTCTTTTCATTCCTTTTGTGCTAAGTGGAATCAAATTGGTATGTGACTCTTATTTCTATTCTCTCAAAGATGGTGAGAACTCATGCCTATATGGTGAGAGAGGAGGCACCAAAACCGGTCGTGCATGGACATGGTAGTGCACGTAATCAAGGCTGGGGTAAAGCCAAAGTAGCAGCACCAGCTAGGGCTGAGCATAGAGAGTTGATCAGGCTCGTGCTAGGACTGAGTCCCCAAAGCCTTATATCGAGCCTCAGAATGACATACTAGAGGAAGAGGTGGGACCAACCTAGGATTCTCCTGGATTTATTGCTACATCAGTTCTTAAGGATACACTAGTTCGGTTGTTGAATGTTCTGAATGGTTTTGCTCAGGCAGGTGTATACCCCGGGTGGTTCTCAAACCATGCGAGAGGGGGGGCAGACTCAGACCTTTGAAATTCATACACTTGGTATTCACTTTTGGCGATGTCAGCACCACATATAGATTAGGTTCATGCTCTAGAGTTTGGTTCTTGGTATATTGGTAGGATAGTTATGACTTGCAATGAGTCGAAGATTCAGGAGCACTTTTCAAACATAAAGCCTCCAAAGTTCTTTGGTCAACTTGAGGAGGACGCATAATCAGCTCAATAGGCTATTGTTGAGACTCATGGAGTTAGTTTTGTGTCCCTTCAGCTTAGAGGTGACGCAAAATAGTGGTGGATGGCGTATGTTGATTGTTTGCCTGTGGGGATGCCTCCATTTTCTTGGGTTCGATTCTAAAAAGTGTTTCTTGAGAAGTATGTACCTTTGAGCTTGCATTTGAGCAAGTGTAATGAGTTTCAGAAGATTGAGTCGAGGAGTTCTACAGTGACACATTATGAGACTCGCTTCCATGCCTTATCGAGATGTTTTATTTGAGGGTTGTCTATTCCACTCCAGTTGGCTATACTGTATTTGGTGGCCTCTGGAGCCTTCTTTGAGACTATTGGCAAGCATACTAGTATGGTAAAGTATGTGTGGAGCAAGATGCCTAGATAGGAGCCTGACAAGATGGCTAGGCGCTTTGGGCAGTTCATTTTCTTCTCTCTCTCTATTTAGCAGCCCTTAGCGACTAGAGCTTGTTATACTTGTGGAGAGGTTTGGCACTTCAGAAGATATTACCTCAGGCAGTTTTGTGGCTCTCGTGCACCTAGGACCTCCACATAGCCAGCCATATGTAGTAGTCAGATTAGTCGGGGAGGATCTTAGTAAAACCATTGTGGCTATTAGTCTGGTAATAGTGGATTCCAGTCGATGGGAGGTGGAGCTTATTCAGGTCGAGGTGGCTAGCAGGGTACTCAGTACAAACTAGGGCACACTCATTGCTATGCATTCCCTGTTAGGGTTGAGGCTGATCCATCAGACACGGTCATTACAAGTATCATCTTAGTCGGTCATCGAGCTGTTACTGTGTTATTTGATCCAGGTTCTACTTTCTCTTATGTGTCTGCCTATTTTTCTGCTAAATTAGAGGTGTTTTATAATAGGCTTGATATTCCTATACGTGTTTCTACATTAATGATTGTTGATAGAGTATATCACATGTGTGTAGTTACTTTCATGGGTTACAACACTTGACTAGATCTGATTTTCTTAGATATGGTGGATTTTGATGTTATATTGGGTATGGATTGGTTATCACCATATCATGCGATTATGGATTGTTATTCCAAGATGTCCACACTAGTTATTCATGGTCTTCCAAGGTTAGAGTGGATAAGAACTTCCAGTGTAACGACCCGTTCCGGGGCCCGTTACTGGTGCCTTATCCCGGGCACCCTAGTGATACAATCATCAGAGAAAACCAGCGGAAAATAAAACTTTAAACAAGAAACAAGATATATGATCATAAAACAGGCCAACCCAACGGTTACCTTCCAATAATATATATAATTACAACTCTTTCAAAACGAACAGTTTAATCCTTTTTTTACAAACCCTGCCCACAACAGTACTACAGACCTCTAAGATTTACAACAACTATGACGGGACAGGGCCCCGCCATACCCCTGAATGTACAAGAACCTACAACTCAGGGAACACATACCAAAAGATAAGCCTCCGGAGAAACGGAGCTTCCCAAAACGCTGAACTGAGATCCTAAGAGCGAGGATCCACGACCGATCGGCATGAACGCAGCCCCCGGGAGAGGTCGAGATAACAGTACCAAGTATGTGAAATCAGTAAAAATCAGAATGAAATCATACTAGTCTATATAAAGCGGAGACATGTATGATAACCAAACTACGATTCACAACATAAAAGCGATCATGTCGAAATGTGACTCACGCCTCAAGTCATCACTCAAATATAACTATGGGTCTCACGCCCACAACATCAATCATGTTCGCATCACGGCCGCGTGCCCCGAATTACGCATCGGTGTAGACATGTCCATGATGCAACAATAATACCAATGCCCCATGGCCACATGCCCCGAATTCTACCTCGGTGTAGACACGTCCATGTGACATCAACAATAATATCTTGGGTGATCAACCTGCCGCGTAGCCACATGCCCCGAATTCTACCTCGGTGTAGACATGTCCATGTAACCACAATAACAATATATCGTAATCAACCCGACCGCACGGCCGCGTGCCCCGGAATCTGCGTCGGTGTAGACATGTCCATGTGACATCAACAACAAGACGAGAATCAAAATGGAAACATACCCGTGGAATTCTCCATCACCGCCGACGCCCAAGTAAGTTCTCAATAAGTCGACCGCCTCTATCGAGAGACGCGGTAACATAAGGATACAACACTTGCACAACAAGGGCTATCATCACAAGCATAGGCAAGTTTCACAACAACAAGCATAGGCAAGTTTCACAACAACAAGCATAGGCAAGTTTCACACAACTCAAAGTACTTTCATTTTATGCCAAAGTCCGGTTTTAACCCCAAAGTACTACATACGTTAAGTTCTTTAAAAGAGATCCATTACTTTTATAAAAGTCACCCTATACCCGTAGTATTAGAATGACCAACCCACATTCCTTTTCAAAATCAAGTAACAACATTCTTTCCTAAGTTCCGGTTTGCCTAGTTTCAATTACTCAAGCTTCTCATTTTCAAATGATTTCATAGTTCCCAAACTTAATCACTTGATTCCTTTTAGAACAATTGAGTAACATATGTCATATATGTGAGTAGTTTATTCTTGTTTATAACGATCTTATTACGACCATGATCTAGAAAATGTAATATCATTTTGTCTCATCTTAGCTTCTATGCGGATGGAGGTTTCTACTGGTTTTAATACAACACATCATTATTCAATACATTTTCCTTTATTAACGCCGCAGTTGTTCTGTCGATACACATTCCGATTTCGAAATCGATGAAACATTATCCCTTTAAAACCAAGTACTCATTACTCACGAATGAGGTTTCACACAACATCCACATTAAAACAAATAAGTTAAGTCTCTTATCTTATAAGATCAAGTCTCTTAACTTCTAACATCAGTAAACCATTTTCACCTACATAAGGTCGTTATAACTAACTTCCCATAAAGCTATTATAACACCCTATGTTTTAAACCAACCAAATCACTTAGCACATGTACGTCACCGCACTACATAGTTCACAACAATCATGCTAGAAAAGATAGGAAGAGGTTCACATACCTCGACGATTTATCGACGATAAGCAAAATGCTCCAAGTACTACAACTCTGGCCCTTTCTACTCCTCGAGTAGAATACGCTACTCTTAGTACTTTCACCTATAAAGGTCACAAACGTCTATTAACCCCAAAACACAAGTTTCTATCTTTCTATAGAAAATTCGAAGACCTCCCCGCAACAACAGAAATCTCCTCCTCTATCGAGGCCGGCTACCAAGCCAACCGGGAGAGGGTTTACACGCCTAACCTGACGTGTACAATTCTACTCGAATACTACACAAGTCTCTTGCAATACACCCTATGTAAATACATTGTAGTTCTTCTTTATTCTTCAGCTTAAGTCAAAAACATTGCGAATACTAAGTATAGTTCCATATATAGTAGACTTCAACTATATATTCTAACAAACATGTAATTTCCAATTACACTCGAGGGACCAGATAATTACCTCGATAAGCCCCAAATTATCCAAGTTATAATGTCGATCCTGAGCAAGGTTTAGCTCACTGCTCGTGCGCTCCAAACAACCCTTAAGTTCTAACCAACTTCTACTCAAATACTTCAACCAACTATGAAGATTTCCTTGGGTTTTGGTTTGAGACTAAAAGGACAAAAGGTAGTATTTAGGACTCTACGTAAAGAGGTATCTTTGGAATACTACAAGGTACAAGGCTAAGGTATTTTGGGCATTATAACAATACTAGGAGAAGTATTTCAATACCACAAGGGAGGGGTATTATACGAAAACAACTAGGCTAGGGGGGGGGGTACCCCACGGCTAGCACCACAAAGGGGGGAGGGGGACCCTTCTCGGCCAAAGGCCACAAGGAGGAGGGAGGGGGGAGGCTCTCGGCTAAGAGCTCACAAAGGGGGAGGAGAGGGTTTCAAGACTTGGAAGTTTTTGGAATGGATGAAGTCTTCACACTTAGGGGGGTATTTATAGCAAAACCAAAGGCCAACCAAGGGCCAAGATCCTTCCAAGTGTATAGCAAGTGTAAGGGCAAGATTAAGCCAAGTGCACCCTAAACCCCTACTCCTTAAAACCCTCACAAATATCTTGCCCAACCTTATCTCCCAATCGTCCCCATGCGCCCACTGCCCACCAACGAGAGGGTGCGTGCCGCCTCTCGTTGGTCCAAAATGTTAGCCTCTCTAAAAATCCGCAAAAATACTAAATGACATAGCCGGAATTTTCCTTCGCAGTTATGTAAAACGTTTCGAAAACGACTTAACCAAAGGTGTTGTGCACAAATGTAAATTCGCCAAGGTGCCACATGGGGTGACACGTGTCGCCCCGGTTCGCCGAATATTTCGTCTTAGAAAATATCCAAAATACCGAAATCTCACAAACAAAGCGGGCCACAAAACAGAATTTCTCCTGGGCCCCACGTGACCATTTCCGAAAATAAAATCTCAAAATTCTAATATAATCTATGAAGTCCAAATACCAAATCTGGGAATCCAATTCCCATTAACGAACCTTTTTCTTCACAAATAACCGGAAACTCACATCTTTCTTTCTTTTCAAAATTTCTGCCATACTCTCGTACGTACGTCCTCACATACATACCCTGCAACTACGGGGTATAACATTCTCCCCTCCTTAGAAACATTCGTCCCGAATGTTCCTTCTCAAGTCGGATAACGATAAAGTTCTTCTAACAAGTTGCCAACGCCACAGCTTGGCCACGAAATAACACACGTCCTCTTCTTTCCTTACTCGTCGTGCCCTTCTCGAACACTTGAACTCTCCCAGTACGTACCATACTTCAGTTATTACTTCCTTCGAAAATCTGCGGAGTCACTACCTCCAAACTTGGTCATCTTACTAACCTCAAACTTCCTTAAGGCCATTCCCGGCCTTTACGAACCGCTTCTGGTCGAACGCGTCCACGAACTCATACGATGGTCACACAAACTTGGGCCTAGCATCCTCGTGACCCTACCACCTGGCGGGACCATCCAGAACTGACCCCACCCCAAACCGGGTTACGGGTTGACCCGCAAATGGTCCTCAACCCGACCCCCAACCGCGCCAAACTCTTGTTCCCCGATCCGGAACAATCTTACTAATTCACATCATGAAAGCTACCACTTCCATCTCACACTACCCACGGACTTATCACACAAATAAAACCCACGTATACTACTACTCTGATAAGGGTCAAAAATAAATCTTTAACTCAAGACGACCTTACCCCTAAGGTCTCAGTCGTGACATAGTCTAAGGTTCACACTTACCATGCCCCCATACGTATCCTCCCAACTAAGCATGTTTTCTAACTCACAATTAACACAACGCTATTCGTACATAGCACATAATAATGAGACCATCATAACAAGCATACCAAAACTCTAGAGGGTTAAGGATATACCCTGCTACCGCTCACTCTAATCATAGGCACCACTGCAGGCGCATAATCGTAGAAGGCGATGAACCACCACCGATCCTAGGGTGAGTCGTAACATCCGTGCTACCTTGGTCGGACAGCCTCGCAAAATGGCCCCGCTGGCCGCAAAATAATAAGCTCCTGGCACCACGACACTCCCGAAATGCGGTCACCACATCGACCACACCGAGTAGGGGTGACCGTGATCTGCCAACACCCTTACTTCCTCGAAACTCAACCTCGAGCCACGACCGCTCCGAATACTCTGAAGGTTGTGGAGGACCACTCTGCCGGGCGGAGGTACAAAACTAGTATCTTCTGAGGCGGTCCGCCTCGAAAGTCACCAAAGGACCTGTTGTTCGCCTCTTCGCGATTGGTCATTCCGTCGACCTCTCCGTGCCTCGCATCCCGGTGCATGAGCTGCGTGCGGGCAATGTCCATGCCGGTGAAGAGCTACTCTGAACATGCCTCGACATGTAATCATCGAGCCTCAGAACATAACGGTGCACTCGATCCTCCATACTAGCTACCAACGCTGGGACGTCACGCCAATGAGTCGAACTCACATTGTACTCCCGAACCGCACGCCCGCCTCGTCTAAGCATCAAAATCTGCCGCGTGCTCCTCATCTGCGGAGGCAAGAAGTGCGTGAGAAAGCCCGAAAACTCATCCCATACTGCTGAGTGCATGCTCTCCCGAAAGCTCCTATGAATCAAACCAATCGATCGCGGTATCACGCAGCCGATGCGAACCAAAGGTCATGCACTCGGTCTCAAGCCTTGATCACCCGCGTGATCCGTCAGAATCGCCGGATGAACTCCTCGCGATCATCCTCGAGCCTCGACCCATAAAACTCGCGGGCTACAACTCGAAAGTCCCGTAGCCTCAAACTATCTCGCTCGGGGTGAACCATCGTGCTCTGAATCGAACTGCTGCCAGATCCTATCCTCATATCTGCCACGACTGCCAAAGAATCGCCATCTCCTTGTAACCCATCTCTCCGCCTCTGCATCGCGGATGGAGGCTCGTGTATCGGGTCTCGGCGGCCATTGCCGCGCTTCTAACCTCTGCTGGCCGACGGCGTCACAAAACCCGCCGTCTCAAGCACAACCTCGTGCATGCGGGCTGCGCGCTCGTACTCTCTCAGATCTCACTAGCGGTTCCTACTGTCTTGCCCTTCAGGGCTCTGGTTGCCTTGCGCGGAGGCATAACTGGTAAAAACGAGACACGTCAGAGGGGTCCAACTTACAACACAACTCTAAGGCACGATCTCAGAATGAGAAGAATGGAAACCAATCCTAAATGTCCTGCAGCCTCCTGATTATAGATGTGGTGCACAACACACCGATAATCAAGACTCTACTAGACACGGCTCAGACACTTTCCGAGGATTAATCGCTCGATACCACTTTTGTAACGACTGCCCGGCCCGCATCGGGTGCCTTATCCCGGGCACCCTAGTGATACAATCATCAGAGAAAACCAGCGGAAAATAAAACTTTAAACAAGAAACAAGATATATGATCATAAAACAGGCCAACCCAACGGTTACCTTCCAATAATATATATAATTACAACTCTTTCAAAACGAGCGTTTAATCCTTTTTACAAACCACGCCCACAACAAGATTCTGCACTTAAGATTTACAACAACTATGACGGACAGGCCCGCCATACCACGAATGTACAAGAACCTACAACTCGGGAACACATACCAAAAGATAAGCCTCCGAGAAACGGAGCTTCCCAAAACGCTGAACCGAGATCCTAAGGCGAGGATCCACGGCCGATGTACCTCTACTGCAGATGAACGCAGCCCGGGGAGGTCGATAACAGTACCAAGTATGTGAAATCAGTAAAAATCAGAATGAAATCATACTAGTCTATATAAAGCGAGACATGTATGATAACCAAACTACAGCTCACAACATAACAGCAGTCATATCCAGTCAGGGACTCACGCCCTCAAGTCATCACTCAAATATAACTATGGGTCTCACGCCCACAACATCAATCATGTTCGCATCATGGCCGCATGCCCCCTGAATACTGCATCGGTTTAGACATGTCCATGATGCAACAATAATAACAATGACTCATGGCCACATGCCCCGAATCTCAGACGGTGTAGACATGTCCATGTGACATCAACAACAAGACAAGAATCAAAATGGAAACATACCCGTGGAATTCTCCATCACCGCCAAAGACGCCCAAGTAAGTTCTCAACAAGTCGGCCGCCTCTATCGAGAGACGCGGTAACACAGAAATACCACACTTGCACAACAAAGGCTATCATCACAAGCATAGGCAAGTTTCACAACAACAAGCATAGGCAAGTTTCACAACAACAAGCATAGGCAAGTTTCACACAACTCAAAGTACTTTCATTTTATGCCAAAGTCCGGGTTTTTAACCCCAAAGTACTACATCGTTAAGTTCTTTTAAAAGAGATCCACTCCTTTTATAAAAGTCCACCTCCACCCCTAGTATTCGAATGCCCCCCCCCCATTCCTTTTCAAAATCAAGTAACAACATTCATGTCCTACGTTCCAGTGTGCCTAGTTTCAATGACTCAAGCGTCTCATTTTCAAATGATTTCATAGTTCCCAAACTTAATCACTTGATTCCTTTTTAGAACAATTGAGTAACATATGTCATATATGTGAGTAGTTTATTCTTGTTTATAACGATCTTATTACAAAGACCATGATCTAGAAAATGTAATATCATTTTGTCTCATCTTAGCTTCTATGCGGATGGAGGTTTCTACCGGTTTTAATACAATACATCATTATTCAATACATTTTTCTTTATTAACGCCGCAGTTGGTGCAGCCGATACACATTCGATTTCCAAATCAAGAAACATTATCCCTTTAAAAACCAAGTACTCATTACTCACGAATGAGGTTTCACACAACATCCACATTAAAACAAATAAGTTAAGTCTCTTATCTTATAAGATCAAGTCTCTTAACTTCTAACATCAGTAAACCATTTTCACTACATAAGGTCGTTATAACTAACTTCCCATAAAGCTATTATAACACCCTATGTTTTAAACCAACCAAATCACTTAGCACGTATGCGTCTACCGCACTACATAGTTCACAACAATCATGCTAGAAAAGATAGGAAGAGGTTCACATACCTCGCGACGATTTATCGACAATAAGCAAAATGCTCCAAGTACTACAACCTTGCTAGCCCTTTCCACTCCTCGAGTAGAATACGCTACTCTTAGTACTTTCACCTATAAAGGTCACAAACGTGTATTAACCCCAAAACACAAGTTTCTATCTTTCTATAGAAAATTCGAAGACTCTCCCCGCAACAAACAGAAATCTCCTCCTCTATCGAGGCCTACCAAGCCAACCGGGGGTTTACACGCCTAACCTGACGTGTATAATTCTACTCAAGAATACTACACAAGTCTCATCGCAATACACCCTATGTAAATACAACAGAGTTCTCGTTTTATTCTTCAGCTTAAGTCAAAAGACATTGCCGAATACTAAGTATAGTTCCATATATAGTATACTTCAACTATATATTCTAACAAACATGTAATTTCCAATTACATAGAGGGACAAGATAATTACCTCGATAAGCCCAAAATTATCCAAGTTATAATGTCGATCCTGAGCAAGGTTTAGCTCCTACTCCGTGCGCTCCAAACAACCCTTAGAAGTTCTAACCAACTTCTACTCAAATACTTCAACCAACTATGAAGATTTCCTTAGGGTTTCGGTTTGAGACTAAAAAGGACAAAAGGTAGTATTTCCGGACTCTACGTAAAGAGGTATCTTTGGAATACTACAAGGTACAAGGCTAAGGTATTTTGGGCATTATAACAATACTAGGAGAAGTATTTCAATACCACAAGGGGTATTATACGAAAATAACTAGGCTAGGGGTACCCACTGCTAGCACCACAGGGGAGGGGACCTTCTCGCCAAAGGCCACAAGGAGGAGGAGGGGGAGGCTCTCGCCAAGAGCTCACAAAGGGGAGGCGAGGGTTTCAAGACTTGGAAGGTTTTGGAATGGATGAAGTCTTCACACTTAGGGGGGTATTTATAGCAAAACCAAAGGCCAACCAAGGGCCAAGATCCTTCCAAGTGTATAGCAAGTGTAAGGGCAAGATTAAGCCAAGTGCACCCTAAACCCCTACTCCTTAAAACCCTCACAAATATCTTGCCCAACCTTATCTCCCAATCGTCCCATGTGCCCGCTCAATGAGAGGTGCAAGTGCGCCTCTCTTTGGTCCAAAATTTTCCGTATCTCGGAAAAATCCGCAAAAATACTAAATGACATCCCGGTAATTTTCCGTTCGAAATTTATTTAAAACTTTTCGTCTAAAAACGACTCTAACCGGGTGTTGTGCACAAATGTAAATTCGGCCAAGGGTGCCATGGGGTGACACGTGTCGCCTCCATTCGCCTGAATATTTCGTCTTCGAAAATATCCAAAATACCAAATCTCAAAACAAAGCGGGCCCACAAAATCAGTAAATTTCTCCCGTGGCCCCACGTGACCATTTCCGAAAATAAAATCTCAAAATTCTAATATAATCTATGAAGTCCAAATACCAAATCTGGGAATCCAATTCCCATTAACGAACCTTTTTCTTCACAAATAACCGGAAACTTTTCCGTCGAAAACTCACATCTTTCTTTCTTTTCAAAATTTATGTCGTACTCTCGTACGTACGTCCTCACATACATACCCTGCAACTACGGGGTATAACATCCAGCCGTGCTCCTAGGAAAGTAATTTTTTATATTCGGGGTAGGAAGTTAGTGCACCAAGTTTGTTTGACTTATCTTTCTCATATTCGAGATACTAGTGTCCAGACCTTTTTCTTTGATTTTGTTTTGATAGTTAGTGAGTTTGTGGAGGTATTTCCTTCAGATTTATCAGGTATGCTACCGATAGAGGCATTGACTTATGTATTGATCTCGAGATGGGTACTCGGCCATTTCTATTCTTTCGTATCATATGGCTTCAGCGGAGTTGAGAGAGTTAAATAAGCAGTTTCAGGATGTGTAAGGGTTTTATTCGACCAAGTATGTCTCCGAAGGGTGCTCCTATCTTGTTCGTGAAGAAGAAATGTGGCACCATGTATGTGTGTATTGACTATAGACCGTTGAACAAGGTCACTATTATAAACAAATATATAATTTCGGGTATCACCAGCTGAAGATACTACGAAGAATGTGCCCAAGACGGCTTTACAGACTTGTTATGTGCATTATGAGTTCTTGGTGATGTCATTTGAGCTTACCAATGCCCCTACAATGTTTATGGACTTGATGAATGGGATATTCAAGCCGTACTTGAATTGTTTTATTATTATGTTCATTGATGACATTCTGATTTATTCGAAGAGTCAGAAGGACCATGATCAATATCTAAGAGTGGTTCTTGGGATTTTGAAGGAGAAGAAGTTGTATGCTATGTTCTTGAAGTGTGAGTTTTGGTTGAGTTCTGTGGCATTTTTGGAGAACGTGGTGTCCAAGGATAGGATTATGGTTGACCCTAAGAAGATAGAGGCTGTCAGGGACCGGCCTAGACCGATTTCTATGACAG
Organism: Przewalskia tangutica; assembly: GCA_029844215.1. Lineage (NCBI taxonomy): Eukaryota > Viridiplantae > Streptophyta > Magnoliopsida > Solanales > Solanaceae > Przewalskia > Przewalskia tangutica. The sequence goes on from CM056718.1 coordinate 118,397,180, forward strand.
AGTTAAGAGTTTCATGGGTCTTGCTAGTTGCTATCACCATCTCGTCAAGGGATTCTCTTATATTGCTTCTCACTTGATGCGTTTGACTCAGAATGAGGTTCCTTTATAGTGATCTGATGAGTGTGAGTAGAGCTTTTAAAAGCTTAAGACTTTATTGACCACTACCCTGATTTTATTCCTTCCGATAGAGGGAAAGAACTTTACAGTGTATAGTGATGCTTCGAGGTTTGGATTGGGATATGTGTTGATACATGAGGGTAAGGTGATCTCTTAAGCATCGAGGCAGTTGAAGGTGCATGAGAAGATCTATCATATTGATTTGGAGTTGGCTGCCGTTGTGTTTGCTTTGATGATATGAAAGGATTATTTTTATGGTATTCATTGTGAGGTATATACCGACTACTGCATTCTTCATCACATGTTTAATCAAAGGGACTTGAACTTTTGGCAGCGTTGATGGATGGAGTTGTTGAAAGATTATGACATGACCATTTTGTATCATTCAAACAAGGTCAATATGGTGACAGATGCTTTGAGCCAAAAACCGGTTAGTATGGGGAGTTTAGCTTGTTTGGCTATTTCTGAGCGTCTATTGGCATATGAGGTCCAGTATTTAGCCAACCATTTTGTGAGACTTGATCTTCTGAATCTGGGTAAGAATCTAGCTTGTGTGGAGGCGAGGTCATCTATTTTGGATCAAATTCGGGTGCACTAGTATGCTGATGTGAGGTTGTGTAATATTCGATATAAGGTGATTAGTGGCAAGGCTAAGGAAGCCATAATTGATAGTGATGGCGTTCTAAGGATTAATGATAGAGTGTGTGTACCTCATGTGGGAGATATGACTAGATAAACTATGGATGAGGCCCACAATTTTAGGTATTCAATTCATCCGGGTGCTACTAAGATGTATCGTGATTTGAGGAAGCACTACTGGTGGGAAAAATGAAGAGAGACATTGTTGATTTTATGTCTTAGTGTCGGAATTGATGACATGTAAAGTATGAGCACAACATACCGGTGGTGTGTCTTAGAGGATGCCCATTCCCGAGTGGAAGTGGGAGAGGATCGCTATGGACTTTGTTGTGTGGTTGCTCAACACCTTGGGCCAGTTTGTTGCGATTTGGGTTATTATTGATAGATTGACAGAGTGCGCGCATTTTATTCCAATTCAGACGATGTATAATGTAGAGAAGTTGGCTAAGACCTACATTAGAGAGATTGTTCGTCTTAATGGGGTTCCTATTTCTATCATCATTGGATTGGGTACTCAGTTTACTTTGCACTTCTAACAGACTTTGTAAAGAGAGTTGGGTACTCACTTGGATCTCAGTATAATATTTCACCCTCAGATCGATGGTCAGTCCGAGCAGACTATTCAGGCATTTGAGGACATGTACGAGCCTGCGTGATTGATTTTAGTGATCATTAGGATTAGCACCTACCTTTGGCAGAGTTTGCGTACAACAACAACTATCACTCTAGTATCGATGTGGCATAATTCGAGGCCTTGTCTGATTAGTTGATTTGATGCATTTAAGGTATGTCCGTAGGGTATTAATTTATTTAGGAAGTCTATAGAGAGGGTGAAAGTGATCCAGGACAAACTCCTAGCAGCGTAGAGCAGGTAGAAAGAGTATGCGGACCGGAAAGTCCGATATTTAGAGTTCATGGTGGGTGACAAAGTTCTTTTAAAGGTTTCACCCATAAAGAATGTGATAAGATTCAACAATAGAGGGAAGTTTATTCTGAGGTATATCATACTATTTGCAGTTCTTCATAGAGTGGGAGATGTGGCATATGGGTTGGCTATACCACCATGTCTTTTAGGTGTTCATCAAGTCTTCCATGTGTCTATCTTGAAAAAGTATCATGCTGATGGTTCTTACAATATCTAGTGGGACTAAGTATTACTTGATCAAAATCTAGAGTTAGAGGAGGATCATGTGGCTATTTTAGACAGGCATGTGAGAAAGTCGAGATGGAAGGAGGTAACTTTAGTGAAGGTTCAGTGGAGGCTACTTGGAAGACCGAGTCTGATATGTGGAGCAGATATCCTGACTTGTTTGCTTCTTCTAGTATATTTCGTTCTCTATATTTGAGGACGAATGTTGTCTTAATTGGTATATGATGTAATGACCCGTCTAGTCATTTTTTGCTAAAGATTATTATTTACCTATTTTACCATTCTCGTGGTCTCTGTGTGGGGTTTGTGATGCGCATGAATGGGTAGCATGAATCACGAGGTCCATTTTCATGGGGTACATATTAAAAAGCTCAAGTCAAAACATAAAATTTGTTAGTTTGACTCAAAGTTAACCTTTGGCTAGATGAGTTCATTTCTGAGTTTTTGCGCTTTCGGTAGTTCCAGAGGGTCATTTATGACTAAGTCGAGTCATTGATTCACTTTTCGAGGCAATCAAATATATTTTGTGGCCTTATTTGTAAGTTTGGATTTTTTTGTTTGTCTTAGGAAATTCTAAAATGGCCGGACTGGCCCACCGGCCTGCTCATGGCGGGTCGGGCGGAGAAAAGGGCGTCGAAGCCAAGGGCTGGAGTCGGTCGGGCGGGACCATACATGTCCGCCCCGATCCCGGCCCCGCTGGGTAAGGGTCGACGGCCGGGTCGCCTGCCTGACGGACGTCATGGTTTTTTTTTTTTTTTAAATTTTTTAAAAAAATTAAAAATAATAAATTAATAATTAAAAACAAAGTAACATTAACATATACTTGTCATATAGTCATAATGTCATATACATATACTATAATATTATAGACTTATAGTATTATAATTTATAATTATAGTATTATAGTATTATACTCATATATATAATATATTTATAAAGTATAAACTATAAACTATAAAGTATAAAGTATAAAGTTATAAACTAAATAATTAAACAAAGACAAGAATAGTGTAAAAAAAACATCCCAAGGCTGTTTTTGTGCCTTTTATATTATTAATTTCATTGAAATATCAAATATACAAGATTCAAAATTACATTGTAGTGTACTGTTGTTGAAAAAAATTGCAAAAGAGTGAAAGACATAGAAAAATTTAAAAATTGCAATGAAATAAATTACCAATTTGAAAATATTTTTTCTAATTTCTTTATAATTTCTTGTGGTTCTTCGGTTGGAATTGGTATATCTTGATCAAATTGTTCCACGTCGCTACTCATGCCTTCAGATAAAATGTCGTTGTAGTTGTCGTCATCTTCTTCGTTAATCTCTGGTTGACCGCACCTCCTTCGCTCCGCTCGTATCCAATCTCTGAATAGTACCGCCATCTCCAAGCCGCTCCGCTAATGAGTGTCTCAGCTCTCCTATTTGAAATCACTGCGAAAAAGCGCTTTCGTGCATCGACGACGCTTGAATGTTCAAAATATCTCGGGCCATCATTGAAAGTGTCGGAAATGTCTTCTCATTCTGGCTCCAATATTTCAGCAAGTCTTCTTTTCCTTCTTCATCTTCTTCATTGATAACTGCTTGGTAAGGTAAATTACCCTGCAAAACAAAAACATCGAACTCACTAATTTGGTTAGCACTGCTACCACCGCACATTTTATTTCTGAGGCTTTCAATAGAATTAATATTATGCCTAGACACGTAAAGCGCTTGTCTTTTTTTAGGTTGTGTTGAAGAAGAAGATGATACAAAAGTCGGTTGGTTACTAGCACTTTCTTGCTGGTAATGCCGATATACTTTTTTGCATTCATCTTCTACGCTATTCAACACTTCTTCTAGCGTTAGTTCAATAGGTGGTTCAACATTTAAATTTTTGGGAGTTGGAGGTGGTAGTACGTCCATACAGTTATATATATTTTCAATAAGACTTTTACAACCCTCTACTTTAATAGTCGGTTTAATACAGACCAATAATATAAATAGGGAATAGGAATAAAATATTTTTAATTTCATAAACATTTTTTTAATAGGCACAGATATAGCGTGTTTTTCCATATATTCTTTAAGAAGTAAAAATATTATAGCTATATAAAACAACATAGTTGAAATAGTAGGATAATATAAAGTAGAAAATTCTTTTGTTGCTCGTTGAAAATTTTCTAAAAATACAATAAGTTCTCTAATTTTCTCCCAATCAGTATCCACAATCATATCATTTGGATTTTGATTATGGGCGTTAAAAAATAAAGTAATAGGTTTTCTATAGTCATAAGCAACAACTAGTTGGTCATATAAAGAATTTCACCTAGTTGGTACTTCTTCTGAATTTTTCTCGTAAGATAGTCCACAATCGTGACAAGTTTTTATATTCTTTTCTTTGTTGAATTCTATTATTTTTAAAAATAAAGTGTATAGCAAATTGTATTTTTCAAGAATATCTTGAAAAGGTGAAAGACCATCCTTTACAACTAAGTTATAAATATGGCACGCACATTTGATATGAAAATGTTTTGGAAAAGACGAGTTAAAACATTTCTTAAAATACTAATAGCGAATTGTTAGAAGATGCATTATCTAATGTAATACTCATAACTTTATCGGTTATTCCGTAATAATCGTATCGAATAAATATTTTCAAATAAACTCACCAAGGTGCCTACTATCTATATATCTATATGCTAAAATACGTTTTGCATAGACCATTTATAATCTATCCAATGACAAAGTTACCGTTAAATAATCATGGTTAGTACTACGACTATATCGAAGTTAAAGCAACTTTGCAATTTAAATGATATAATGCATAACGTAAATATCATTGATATTCATGTGCAAATTTAAATACATCTTTTTTAACAGTTGATCTAGGAAAACCTTTATAAGCTGGATTATACATATCTCTAATTTAATGAATAAAACCAGGAGATTCAGGAAATGAAAAAGGCAAACCCTCCACAGCAACTAATTTTGCTAGTGCTTCCCTATCTTTATTTTTATCATATTTAGAGCCTACGACTCCCCCCGTCATAGGGTTAATTTGACCAGTACTTTCTCCAGACAGTAGTATGTGAACCTTGTCCCGATTGAGAGACGTTTGCTCACCGCTTTTTCAATCATGTATTGGGCATGCAAGGCTTTGTGTTTTTGCAACAGTGTCTTCCTAAACCCCGTCCCACCATGACCTTGTCCAGCTTTTAAAAGAATAAACATTTTTACAAGTTTTACATACACTACTTGATTAGCTACGTCCTGTCAAAATATTTCCATACAATGATTTTAATGGTCGTTTTTGGGACTGCCTCATAGTAGGGGGGATAGGAGGCATTTCACTAGTGGGTGTATCATCATCTTCATTAATAGGTGTATCATCAACTAGAGTGTCATCTAAATTAAATTCTTCTTCAATTTCAGGATAATCATTTGTGTCAAGATCATATGGTATTTCAGGAAACATTTCAGGATCTATAAAATCATCTTGTATAGGAATAAGCGAGCAGAATACTAGAAGAAGTACCCTTGCCCTTGTTACCACCCCTACTAGAAGAAGTCTGACCCTTACCCTTACCCAACATTCCTCTTAGTCCTTTCATTTTAATTATGCTAATAAATAGTTAAAGATAATGAAATTAAACGTGCTAAATGAAATAAAGACAAAATAATAATTTAATGAGAGAACGAATGTACCAAACGCCGACGTAGAGTCGACGTAATCGAGTGTTTGAAAATTGAAACTTTGCTCGATAGATAATCCTCAAGCTAGTTGCCAACTTCACTCCCAATTCTCAAATTAATAAATAGATTGAATATGTAGACAATGTTGTATAGAGAATTAGAGATTGATTGAGAGATTAGAGAGTAGAAAGATTTGTGAAAATAATAAGAAGAGGAATGAAGTATTTATAGGGGTTAAAAATAAATATAAAGGGGGTAGGGGTTGGGGAGGCCTAAAATGGTCGTTGTCAACGGCCAAAATAAAATAGCCGTTGACAACCGCCATTTTGTCAAAGGGTCGAGTTTGGGGCGGATTTGGGGCGGTCGGGCGGGTCGGGCGGGATCGGGCACAGCTTGAACTGGCGGGACCATACTGCCCCGCCGCTCGAGCCCCGGTCCGTTTTTTTAATACCAGGTGTCGTGTCGGGTCGGGTCGAGAGTCGGGTCGGGCCTGACCGATTCGGTCGGTCGGCCACCCATCGCCAGCCTAGGAAATTCTCTTAAAAAGTATGCCTTAGCTCAGTTTTATGTGAAATCTGAGAGTACGAGCGAGTTTGTAGCAATGTTTACCTTAAACGAGCACGTCTGATTTGTGTTCGGGGGTTTCTGGTAGTGTTTCGGGTGTTGGATGGAGGATTTGGCTATTTTATCATTGCTGGTGTTTGGTGTCCGCCACGACGGCACCAGTCTCCACTTCGACGGGTCCGCCTCGGTGAGAGGTTGGGTCACCGAAGCAAGTTGGGGATTGGGTAGTTTCTGCCACAATGAAGTCAGGTCCGCCGTGGCGAAGGATGAGGTGTCAAGTGACTCTTGCCTTAGTGAAGGCTTTTCGGCCGCAGCGAGTCCGCTCCGGCGGAGTTGATTCCATTGGGGAGGAATACTATTCAAGTGTCCTATAAATATTCTTAGGTCATAAATTGCTTTCCCAAAATAATATATCTCGACTCCAACACCGTTTGGGAGTATAACAAGAGCCTTAAGAGCAATTTCAACCCTTGGGTAAGAGTTTCCTTCATTATTTGGTTTAAGTTTATGATTCTAAGCTTATTAATGGTGATTTAGCATATTATTTGAGTTGGGAAAGATGAGTTATGCATGTTGTGAGAATAAGAGAGCTATATGAGTGAATTTAATGGATATTTAAGGATCAAATGGTGTTAAAATCATGAATTGGAATTGGATTATGTTAGATTATCATGTTATACGTCCTAATTTGATTGTAGAAGCACAATTTAAATTGGGGGGAATTTCTAGGGTTTTAATTGGAGCCTTTTTATTATTGTTCAATTGAGGTATCAAATGTGAATAGATTTTCAATTAACTCTAGGTTATGACTAGATAGTATGTAATAATGGTTTTTGTGTATTAATGTTAGGGTCTTGATATCATGGGCCTGGGATGGGTATTCAAAGTCTTGTTTTTATTCTGTTAGCTTTATATTAACGATGTAATATACATGAATCGACTTTAATTATCACGAGGCGGAAAGGAAAAGCAAGGTTATAGCCAATGATTGACTTTGGAGTGTACCTGCTCGTCTTTGAGGCAGTCTACGATTTAACTTTTCTAGACTCTGATAGAAGTACGTAATTAGTTATAAATATTGAGGGTATTGAGCGTATTTAAGGGTCTCATTTAGGCGATTATGATGAACGTCTGAGTGGGTACCGATGTTGAACTGTGATGATGGGAAGATTTAGGAAATCAGCCTTATGCTGGTTCCGATTGCTGATTATTTGGGCTTGTCTCCATATGTAGGCTTGTCGTCATATTTGCTATTATTTGTTTACTCATCGCACATGCTTTCGATTGATATCCCTATTTGACTTGGATTAGCCTATGTGTTGTTGAACTCTTGAAAACATAGGGTCATCATCTCTATACTTGATTGCATCTCATTATATCATGATATCCTACCTTGTGTTGTCATTGCATACATACACTCATGGTTATGTGACTTGATATGAGAGTGGTATGGATATGTTGTGGTCTAAGAGACCAGAATGTAAGAGTAATATGAGATTATGGCACTTGAGATGATATTGATATGCGGGGAGTGGAGTTCTACGCCTGCAACATGATTGAGACTCGACAAATGAGTCATGAGCTCTAGTCAGATTTTTGTATGGAATTTCAGCTGGCTAGGAGCGGTATATAAACTCCACGGGTCCCCCATGAGTGTACATATTATAATTAAACATTGATGTACTGTATAACATGTTGGGAAAAGTACGTTGCATACGTATTGCATTCATACCATACATACTTATACCATTTCATTGATGAATTGTGATGAACTTTGTATTGAGTGATTATGAACTTGAAAGGTTATTTATTGTTACTGATATCTGATATAATGTTGAACTTTGTGAACAATATGTTGACTATGTGACGTACTTGGGTTATTAAACTGTTAGCATATGATTATTTGGTGTCAACTTTCTATTTATCTCTAATTATGTATCTTCCTTCATTGTCGGCCTATGATCTCTACAGGGGTACGTTGTGTACTCATATTACACTTTTTGTATTCTTTTTTTATGCAAATTCAGTACATTCCACCTCCGCAGGACCACGTGGCTGAGACAAAGATGTAATCCTCAGTATACAAGGTGAGGATGCTCATATCAGCATGCCCTTGTATACTATATCTCTACTTATTATGTTTTGTTCGTATTGGAGAGACATATTCAGACTATGTATTCGGTTTTAGCCTGCGGGTCCATTTACTCAGACTTGTACTATTTTGATTAGTGCTCTTGTATGTCCAGACTAGACCACTTGGGGGTATTTTTTGATATTTCAGACTATCATTCCTCCCACATTATTTTATCAAACAGTGATTTTAGTATTTGTACTCTTCCTCTTATTTATATCATATCTTGTGAATGATTTGAAAGTGGTTCGCCTACTGGTGGAATTATGTAGGTTCCACCACGACTTCTGAAAAGGGGTCGTGACATCAACAGTAGTGGAATAACTCATATAGACACACTTGCCATTAGTGGACTCCTCAAAGTGAAACAACTCCTTGTTGGTAAAAAATATCCTAAAAGCGTCTATGTGCAGTACCTAGTTAGTCATGTTAGCCACTAGGTTTTGCCTCGACGAATACAACAACAATTACTTCATTACCTCAAAAAGATGAGCTTGGACATCATATTGTCTTCACTGCTTCGAGTTTTGCCATTGTCTTAGATGGCACTGAGCAGCCCTATGACCAAGTTTTCTGCAAACAAAATAAGGTCCCTTTGATTTTTGGATTTGTCTCTCTCGCTTGTTGAAGTGATTATTCTTCTTCACATGTTCATTTTTTCATGATTTTCTTCTATTTGCCTTTGAACCTGTCTTTCACAGTAGTACCAGAAGAATCCACGATGTTAGCTTTAGAATAATTAAATGAAAGAACTTTCATCTTATCTTTGAGATGATCTGCTTCCTCAATCCTCATTTGATTGATCAGTTCCTGGAGACTTAATTTTTTTCCTTATGCTTCAATTGGTTTTTTAATCACTCTAAGATGGTGGTAATTTTTCAATTATAATATTGGCCTGAAAAATCTCACACATCTTCATGCTTTCGATGTTCTTCAACAGTCAAGTTCTCATACTCGCGAACTTTTTCCATGATTTGCTTATTATCAACCATCTGAAACTTAATCCACTGTACAACAACTTACTGTTTCTTTCCTATATCGTCAACACCGTATTTATTTTTCAAATTGTCCCATATTTTCTTAGCAGATTTATAAGTAACAAATAAATAAAATAAAGAATTTCATATGGTTCAGAAAAAGCACTCTAATAATTTTGTTAACTTTTTTAAATTTTTTTCAGTAGCATCATCAATAATCATAGCAATGCTACAACTAGTCGTAGAGTTAGCAACATCACAACAGTGTTAGAACCAACAGTAGAAGGTTCGTTAAACAAAACATAATCAACTTCTAATTGTTCAAAGAAAATCGAAAGTTTATGTGATAAACGTTTAAAATTATTTCCTCCCAAAGGTTCGAGCTTTGATATGTCAAAAAGAGTTTTGTTCAAGGAAATACACATTTGTTGAATATTGTATATAAAAATCGCTTTCAAATTGTTAGAAAAAATACCATAATATTGATATTGTACTGAAACTAAAAATAGTAAATGAATTATCATAAACACTGGATCATGGAAAGTCACTGTCTTGAAAGTAATTTCAACCCGACTCTGATGTAAATCGTTAAGGCCGGTCCATAGATCTTTCAAACACATGCACTCGTGGATGGAAATTTGGAGGTTGCTCAAAAAATTGCCCAGAAACTAACTTGAGAAGAAGAGTGGAAGATGTTTTTTGTGTGTTTTAATGTTCACCAATGTAACTTTTTATATAGGAGATTACAAGAGTTGTACGTTTGCAAATAGGAGAGTTTACAAAAGTAATGGAGGTGAATGGAATTAAAGGGCCATCACGTAAAATGGTACATAATTCATTTGAAATGAATATATTTCATGAGCTTGTAACGTGTCCGTATAGAATTCATGCATTTGGAATGAATATGTTAATATCCTTATGACGTATCTGTGTCTTTTGCATTACACAAAAAGATAAGAGGCAGAATTAATTCCATCAAAATTGTGTTTATAATTTAAGGTTGGTGTAATAAAAGAGAGAGTGTCGAATGAGTTCAGAGATTATAATGTACTCATGTATATATTGGATAGCATATATTTTAGGGGAAAATATTAATTATTCTAGAAAATTAGTTTAGAGTAGATTCCTTGATTCAAGGATCTCCTAAAAATTAAGGATTGATTAGTCTATTTTGATCGTACTTATGTGAGTACAATGATTGCAAGAAAACGGAAAGTAAGTAAATATTACAAAGATTTGCAAACTGGAAACAAGAACAAATGTAAACTACAACAAGAAATCTGCAGAGTCGAGTGTTAGCACTATTTACTTAAGAAAAGATTGCCCCGTATGTATCCTTTTACGTTAATATGCAACTTGTCTCCCAAGATAAAACAACAACTAAGAAATAAGCAAAGAAAACTCAAGTGTTTACTATAAGAAGAACCTTTGAGTGTATAAAAGAATTCTTAGAGAGGAAGAAGTTCAGAAAATATGAATTATGCAAGTGTGAAGTGTGTTCAACAATTGAGCCAAAGCCTCAGTTTATAGTGCTAGGAAGATGACCTTTCAACTAGCCAACTATTGGCTTTCAATGACCATTTAATGGAACTTAATTGAGAGGTTACAATCAGGAAATAATGCAGCCAAATAATGGCTGAGTTATGGAGGAAAAACTGTCATTTGAATGCTCCAAAACGTCCACATAATTAGCCATATTTTGGACTTCCGTCGCACTAACACTGCCCGGGTAGCGCCGCAGCTCGGCCTCAGAGGTGCCGTGGCTCCAGTAGCTGAACCAAGAATCAGCGCCGCGGTGCCGCGACCTTGAAGGTGGTGGCACCGCGGAGCCCCAGTTCCACGGTGACGCTGCGGCCTTTTTTCCACATATTTCAATCATAAACTTCACACACTTCTTCCTTCATTTACCAACGTGAAACACTCGTCATTTGGCCAAAAACCGTCAATCATTCTACGTCTCAAACATTTTATTTACGTACCAATATCTCTTTCACTAAGGAAATTTACGATCCTTAGTACAACGTGTGCACGTGTGTGGAAACGATGTTTTCGACGTGCGGGGACCCAACTGTTTGAGTCATAAATAATGGGATATACATTATTCCACATAATATTTTTTCCAACAATTCCCTCTTGAAAGAGATTTTGGTGCACTCACAAGGTGTCGTTCTAGCAATCTTTCGTCGGACCGATGTTGCATCTGGATAGATAGCCTTGGCTTTGAACCTTCTATAGTAGAATATGTTGCGATATTTTTGTGCGCTAACGTAAGTGTACGTATCGCTTAAGTAATAAAGTCTGTAAGACCGAGTTATCATCCACAGAGACTGGTTTGTCAAGTACCGAATATCTAATCTATGGTATCTATTTGATTAATGTTCTTTATTTGAAACTTTTACTAAGAATTAAGACTAAAGTAATTTACAGAAAATAAACTAAGGTGATGATACTTAGGGTTTAAAACAGTTATGAAGGGAATTAGGGTTTCCAATCTTCTCACTATCCACTCTTTCACTTGTTAATGCAAAGCTAATGATTCTTCTTCTTATTAAGATAACAGGTTAACAAACATGTTCTATATTCCGGTTAGGACATATAAAAACTAAACCCTATGCAGGAACCTTCTATATTTCTATGATAGATTTTACCACACAGGAGGACTAAGAACAATAACCTTAAATACTACACAAATATCGGGGTACTTTCATCCATGATTTTAACCTATGTCTAGACAACTATAGCATATTCAAATCTCTCGTTTCAGATCTCGATTCGAAATCATATAAGTTATGACAATTAATGGCCAGTTAATTATCAAATAATCAATACAAATTGAATATATCTTAATATAGCTGAAGAAAGAAATCAATAACTATGCATTAACTTATGAAAGAGTTTCAAGAGATTTAATGGAAAACCCTAATAAAGAAATTAGCTCCGAGACATTGTCATGCTAAGAACTAATTTATAAATATTCAACATAAACTACAATAAAATAAATGAAAGAAAAAGAAGTTGAACAAGAGTCTCCAATTGTGTCTTTTTTCCCTACTTTCTAGCCTCCCAAAAGTATGATATGAGATATGAGAAGGTTTCAAGGTTTTATATCTAAGAAAAACCTCGTTTCGGACCCTTTTACCCTTATGAAATTTCGGAGCTTTTTCTGAAAATTGCGCGTCGGCGCCGCGGCGCTGCTTCCAAGCGCCGCGACCCTAATTCATCCGAGATCAACTGACAGTCACTGGAATTCTTTCACCGCGGCACAGCTGCCAAGCACCGCGGTGCTCACGACTGTAATTTTCTGAATTGTTCTCTGGAAATTTCGCGTCTCGGCCCTAATTCCTTCAGCCGCGGCTCAACAAGCGCCGCGACTCTTGACACTGTTTCGTCCATATTTCACCAATTTTTTCCCATTTTTCCCGGGACTCCTTTGGCTTAATTTCTTGGTCTTTGCTTGTGCAATTTCATCCTCAATTCAGCTCATTTCATCCTCAATTCGGTATTTTCTCCTTTAGAGCCGCTGTGACTCAAAAGAAAGAAAAAAAAACCTAACACTATACTAAACACAAAAGAAAAAAGGAAAATACTAACTAAAAATGACTCAAAAGTGTATATAAAATAGACTCAACAAACACCCCCAAACTTAAACTTTACTCGCCCTCGGGTAAAACACTAAACAAAAACAAAAACAAACCAAAGGAAAAGACTCTATGACATGCATCAAGTAGCTATATTAATGTTGCCTAAACAATTATGAATAAAAACTGGGATAATATGTTAGAGCATAACATGAATTTTAGCCATCTAGAATTTCAAGTTAGATATTTCGCAAATTCAATTATGAGCATGAATAAGTCATGTAGATCATAATCACTTGAAATACAAACACCTAGCCTATGCATGTCAATTTCATTCCATCTTTCCCAAAACTCTATAGACCTGTCTACTTGCTATTCTCCACTAATCATAGACATACACATTAGGGATCTTCAGGACTTTCAAGAGTTTTAATGTAGGCTTAGGCATGGGTAGATAAAAGTTGGCATTTAAGCTCAATTTCGTATCATAAGCATTTTCATTTAACTCATTTTTCCTTCTTTTGAATTTCCTTTTAGTCTCATACCTATTTTCTCCCCTCTTTTCTTTTGAGAGAATGAGACACATTATCAATAACAAGCACCCCCAAAAATAGGTTTTTGCATATTTTTCATTGGGGTGCACCAAATTTTCACTATCTTTTTATTGCTTTTTCAACACTTTTCATCCTAATAATTTTCAATTATCACTTATGGCACAACCAGAGAATCATAGGGTGTCAAACAAAAATATTATTTAGGCTCAAAGGGGCTGACTAATGATACAATTTGTGTCTGAGTAGGTAATGAACAGTCAGAATGACTATCAAAGAATGCCTGAATCACTTCCCTAAACATCTATATCTTAACTATTTCACCTCAAATAACAAGAAAACATGTGTTCTAGACATTTTCAACCTTTCTTTCCATAATTGACAACACATAGAGTAGACACAAATATCTAAATAATTAGATGTCATGAATTTTTAGCATATCTAACTTAAGAACACAATTTTTTGCTTTTAATTCTATTACATTATCCCAATTACTCCACTCAATTTCATTAATAACTACAACATACATGATCCATAAAAAAAATTGACTCACAAACACATAAAACAAACAAAATTAAACAAAAAGACTAAAAAAAACACAACACAAAATAAGATCCCCCCCAAACTTAATCTACACATTGTCCCCAATGTGTAAAAACTAAAAATAAAGGGACAACTTACAGACACAAAACAACGGTCATAACGGAGGTATGAGAGGAAGTTCTTGAAATTGCATAGGCATCGGGACTCTCTAAACTTTTGGCGTCGCGACCCTGCAGGTTGGCGTTGCGGTGCTGATCATGAGAATTATTCTCCGAAGTTCTGGCGCTGCGGCCTTACATTTTGGCGCCGCGGCGCTGATCACATGCAATATTCTGAATTTCAGCCTTGTTGACCATTTTTCCCTCGGAGTTAGTTCTCATTCACATGCCATCAAAAACTTAAATCAAGAAGCCAAGAACGTGAGACTGTTCAAGAACAAAACTAAAACAAAATACAAAAAATATAATTAAAACATTGGGTTTCCTCCCAGTAGCGCTGTATTTAATGTTATTTAGCCGGACGCAATTCTCTTATTCAATCAAGGGGTAGATTACCCCACAACAAATTCACTTCAGGAATGCTTTCTTCTTATTTCTCTTTTTCTTCTTCTTCTTCTTCTTCTTCTTCTTCTTCTTCTTCTTCTTCTTCTTCTTCTTCTTCTTCTTCTTCTTCTTCTTCACAGGGCCATGTTCAGAGGGATTCACTCCTTTGTCATCATCCTCTGGTTCAGTATCCTTACCATATTATTCTGCATACTGCTTTAATGTTACTCCAAGGGCACTTAGAGCTTTCATGAGGAGCAACTTTATCAATTATACCAACATCAAAACATTTGTCACTTGCCCGTGACTCGGTTGGTGGCCTGAAAACAGTGAATATCATTTTCTCATCTTGGACTAGGAGCTTTAACTCTCCTTTCTCGACATCAATGTGGGTTCTCCCTGTGGCTAGGAATGGTCTCCTAAAGATAATGGGCATATTCTCATCTTCCTCCATATCAAGAATAAGAAAGTCAGCAGGAAAGATGAATTTGTCCACCTTCACCAATACATCTTCAATTATGCCTCGGGGATGTACGATTAAGCGATCTGCTAGCTGCAAATTGACTGTTGTCGACTTTGCTTCCCCCAACCCAAATCTTTGAAACACAGAAAGAGACATCAAGTTGATACTTGCCCCCAAATCACACAGGGCCCTATTGCATGTAACATTCCCTATAGTGCAAGGTATGGTGAAACTCCCTGGATCTCTCAACTTCTAGGAAAGTTTGTTCTGCAAGATTGCACTACACTCCTCTGTCAGTGCCACTATCTCGTACTCTGCTAGTTTCCTCTTTTTAAAGAGAATATCCTTCATGAACTTGACATATGTTGGCATCTGCTCCAAAGCTTCAATGAAAGGAAGATTGATGTGCAACTTTTGAATACCTCTAAGAATTTGGAAAACTTCTTATATAGGGACTTCTTATGAAGTCTTTGAGTGTATGGAATTCTGTCTGTGTGTTCCCTCATGACTGCTAGTGGAGCCTTCTCTAAAATAGGGTGGTCTTCTCCAACTCATTCTCCTTTTCAGCCAGTGGTTGGGGTGCAACCTGCTCTAATTGTTTACCACTCCTCAAGCTGATTTCCTGACACTACTCCCTTGGGTTCATCACTGTGTTGCTAGGGAGATTTCCATGAAGTCTGTCATTCAATTTCTCTGCTAACTGCCCCATTTGAGTCTCCAAGTTCCTAATAGAGAATCTTGTTTCCTCCATAAATTAAGTTTGGGAATTTGTGAGTGTTAATAGTACTGCTCTCAATTCATCAGGCTTCTCTTGTGGGATTTATGGTCTGGGCTGCTGTTGCTGGATCTGTCCCTGAAGAGATGGATTGGTTTGTTGGTATTGCTCCTGAAACTGAGGTTGCTGCCCTTGGTCATTCCTCCATGAAGAGTTGGGGTGATTTCTTCACCCCGAATTATAGGTGTTGGAGTAAGGATTGTTGTGGGGCCTTTGAAAGTTTCTAACTGCCTGAACCTGCTCCGGTACATTATTTGGATCCACTACTGTGCACCTATTAAAAGTATGGGGACCCCTACAAATCTCACAGCCCACTGGTGCCTGAACAACATTCATGGACATAGTACTCTGCTGCAACTGCTTTGTCAAAGTGGCAACTTGAGCAGTCAATGCACTGATATCATCAAACTCATGAACCCCAACCATTTTCCTGCTGTTGGTTGCTCTCTCATCTGACCACTGATGGTTGTTGGTGGCCATGTCTTCTAATAAATCATGTGCCTCATTTACACTTTTGCTCATGAAAGTTTCTCATACAGCAACATCAATAATGGTACAAGTAGTACCACACAACCCATTGTAGAATATGTGGACCAACATCCACTTTTCAATCCCATGATACAGGCACTTCCTCTGCAAATCTTTAAACCGCTCCCATGCATCGTGCAATGATTCTCCCTCCAGTTGATAGAAATTATTAAGCTTTCCTCTAAGTTTTGCTGCCTTCTATGGAGGAAAAAATTTGGCAAGAAACTTCTGAGCCAAGTCTTGCCATGTGGTAATGGAGTTCGCCTGTAAGGAGTTCAACCAGCTCTTGGCTCAATCCCAGAGTGAGAATGGAGAAAGCCTTAATCGAATGACATCATCAGTAACACCATTGTATTTAACTATTGCACACAGTTCTAGGAAATTGGCCAAATGCATATGGGGATCTTCAGATGGTAACCCCTCAAACTGAACTAAACCTTGAACCATGTGCAAGATGGCTGGTTTGATTTCGAAGTTATTGGCCTCCACAGCGGGTAGTCTGATACTTGTCTGCACCCCTGTAATTGTCGACAATATATAGTCCCTTAAGCTCCTCTCTGCAGGATGCGAGACTTGTACTATGACAACCGGTAACTCATCTTTCACCTGTTGTTTTGCTGATTTTCCATTGCTAATGAATCAACAATTCTATTGTTTTTCCTGTTCTGTTTGCACAAATTTTCAATTTCAGGATTCATAGGGACAAGTGTGTCTGCTTCGCATAAAATGACGCTCCCCTGAAGTTGATAAAAATAAGACTTCATAATTCAATATTGATAGTACGCCAGTCCCCGAAAACGGCGCCAAAAACTTATCGTGATATTTTTGTGCGCTAACGCAAATGTACGTATCGCTTAAGTAATAAAGTCTGTAAGAACGAGTTATCATCCACAGAGACTGGTTTGTCAAGTACCGAATATCTAATCTATGGTATCTATTTGGTTAACATTCTTTTGTTTGTGAATTTTAACTAAGAATTAAGACTAAAGTTGTTACACCCCGTAATTCCAGGACATGTATACGAGAATAGACGTGAGAGCACAAGACTTATAAATTTGAACGAAGGAAAGATTTGTTATTCTTAAGGAAAAGGTTTCCCAACCTCGGGAAGGAAGAATGTTCGTTAATGAGAATTGAGTTCTAAAAATTGTTATTTGAGATGCTTAGAATTTATCGGGATTATGGAAGTTTATTTACAGAGTTGGATACGTGGGGCCCACCCGAGAAATTTTATGTGTTTGTGGGGCCCACGAGGTTTCCGATATTTTGACCAATTATGAAAATTTCGAGAAACGAAACATTATGGATGAATGGGAGGGTGACACGTGTCACCCCCACACCTGGGCTTGGACGAAAATGGACAAAAATGGGCCAAGTCTTGAAAGCCAAGGCTTGACATTGTTGACCAAGTCAATGAGCCCACTTGGCTAGATATTTAAATGAATTCATCCAAGCCACACAAATATTTTAATCTAGACCCTCCATTGTTTTATATATTCATCCATATAGCAAGACTAGTTCTAACACTTAGAAAAATTAGAAAAAACTTGAGAGTGAGCTAGGGAGCTCTCGGCCAAGCTCTTATGGAAGAAGAAATTTTTTTCGTTTGTGGTTCATAATTCACAATACTTCAACCCAAGGTTCCTAAGGGTATTATAAAGATATCTAAATAGAAAGATCCCGGAAAAACTACATTTTCACGTTAGTCGCAAGATGAAAACCTAAGGTGTTCTTCAACTTTGAAGTTGGAAATTGAAGAGAAGTTGGTTATGAGCTTCTAAGTAGTGCTTGGAGCGGATTGGAACCTAAGAAGATGAGCTAAAAGTTGCTAAGGATCGACTTTTATGCTTGGACATTATTAGGGCTTATTGAGGTAAAATCTTCGTCTTCTTAATGTGATTAAAGATTACGTGTTTAGTAGTTGTTAAATGAGCATGTGGTATATATATTGAAGTTTAAAAAAATTTGGATCATGTCGACATGTTGAAAACCGAAATCGGGCATGTTAGTCATTAATGATGTAATCAATTTGGTCGATAGTTACAATCGTTGCATGTTAAGGAAGAAAGGATTTATAGTTGTTGTAATTGTTATTATGTATATAACATGTTGGAATAACAACTTGGATTAAAAAGGAATTGAACGAAAATTGACATTGTTGTTGATATTGATGGTAGCCGAGAATGGCTTAAGTTGTTGGACAGTTTTATATTAATTGTGGGGCAGAATTTTACACGTCCTGTTAGGCGTGTAATCCCCTTTGAATTTCTGAATTGTTGAGCCTTAAATGTGGCATTTGGTTATTGATTTACGGGCCTTGAAAAAGGTGGAAAAGTACGTAGAAACAAAGGAAGTGCTGCCCGATTTTCCGTAGAATAAGAGTCCTTATATTTAGAAATATTCTACGTAGAAAGCTAGAAGTTGATAGGCATATTGTGGTCATTATAGGTTGACATTCTACGCGCGGCGTATTCAACTTGGCAAGTGGATTGAGCCGGAGAGGTATGTGGAACTTTTCTTATCTCTTGAGCATGAGTAGTTATAAATGTATAGTACGGTGAGCGTCACGAGATTTAAATGAATTCAGTTCATTTGATATCCTTGACTTGTTTTAAGAATGTCTAAGTTGGTTGAGTTAGAGAATTAACTCACTTGTTTTTAAAGAATAAAAATGCCTTAGTTTCAGAAGCATAAAGTTAGTATAACGACTTTATTGGAAGTTGGTTATAATAACTTTATGGGAAGTAAAGATTTCTTGACTTGAAAATGTATAGAATACTTGATTTGGAAAGTATTGATTACCTGATTTCTAAAGTTAAGAAACTTGATATTGTAAAGTTAAGAAACTTGATATTCTAAAGTTAAGAAACTTGATATTCTAAGGTTAAGAAACTTGATTTCTAAAGTTAAGAGACTTGAAGTATTTTGAAAGTTATGTAACTTGACTTGAAAGTATATGATACTTTGTTTTTAAAAGTATAAGTCTCTTGGTTATAAAAGAAATGAATTTGTCTAAAATATAAAGAGTTATAACGGCTTTATGGGAAGTTAGTTATAACGGCTTTATGAAAGGTTAAGAGAGTGATCTATTTGATTGATAGACATGAGTTTCCTAGGTTATGAAATTAAAAGTTACTTGGTTTCAAAGCCTTGAAATTAATTTCTAAAGGTGTAGTAACTTGATTTGAAAGTTAGTTATGCCTTGATACTACGGGTGTTAGTATCTTGTGGTCTTTATGTAAAAAGGGGTTATCTTAAAAGAGTTGAAGTACGTAGTACTTTGGAGTTAAATTCCCGGGTTTGACGTGACATGCTAGTGCCTTGAATGTTATAAAATGATAAGTGATTTATCTTGTCTGATGAGAGTCCTAAATGATTTAACTTGAGTATGTTACTCATGATAGACATTCGTGCAAGTGTTATACTACGGGTTCAATTCCCTTGACATTGTTCGATCCGTGGGATTAGCTCCTCACGATGCGGGTATCCACATATGTTACACCCCGTAGTTTCAGGATATGTATGTGAGGACGTACGTACGAGAATACGACATTAAGATTGGAAAGGAAGAAAGATTTGATTTTCCGACGAAATGTTTTTCGGATTTTGTGAAGGAAAAAGGTTCGTAAATGGGAATTGGATTCCCAGATTTGGTATTTGGATTTCTTGGAATATAATAGAATTATGGATTTTATTTTTCGGAATTGGTCACGTGGGGCCACGGAGAAATTCTGATTTTGTGAGCCCACATTATTTTTGAGATTTTGTCCATTATGGATGTTTTCGGGAGATGAAACATTTTGGACGAATAGGAGGGCGATACGTGTCACCCCCTTAGGTGGCATGTGGCCGAAACCTTGTGACATGTGGCTAGCCACTTGTCTCAAGTTTGTCTTGTTTGGACAAGTGGCTTGTGGGCACACACACTTGTTCCCCAATCTCACCACACACTTGCTTGCATCCTAGACCTTGATTGCCCTATAAATACACCCCTTGGCATTGCAAGACTTCATCCCACACTTAGAGATTTCCAAGGCAAAATACTCCCTCCCTTCCTTGAGTGTTCTCTGCAATTGGCCCTTTCCCTTGACCAAATGTTGCCCAAATATTCTTAAAATTTTGAGTATACTTCCTTGATGTGTTAGGAAGGTTGTTAACCAAGTGTTAGAAAAGATTTCACACCCCTAGCCTATAAATCTTGCCTTGGCCGAAACTTGCCAAGTTTGAGCCTAAGGTGATCTTCACTTTTTGGAGTTGGATCTTGAAGAAGAGTTGGTTAGGAGCTTCTAAGGGTTGCTTGGAGTGGATTGGAACGTAAGGAATTGGAGCTAAGATTCCTAAGGATCGACTTTTAATCATTGGAAAATTTTGAGCTTATCGAGGTAACGATCTTTGTCCTTCTATTATAATTGGAGATTACATGTTGTAGTAGTTTATAAATGAGTGTATGATATGTGGAAGGAAGATTGATAAGGAATGGACTGTTTAGTATATTTTGGGGCATAATTTTACACGTCCAGTTAGGCGTGTAATCCCAATTGAGTTGTTGTATTACTGCGCCTTAAATATGGCATGTTGGCTATTGATATCGGGCCTTGAAAAAAGTAGGAGGTAAGTAAATACAGGGGAAGTGCTGCCCAATTTTCTGTAGGATAAGGAACCTTATACTTAGAAATGTTCTACGAAGAGATCTAGACGTTGATAGACGTGTTTGGTTGTTATAGGTGGATATTCTACGCGCGGCATACTCGACTTGGCTAGTGGATTTAAGCCGAAGAGGTATGTGATTCTTCCTATTCTCTTGAGCATGATTATTTGTGAAATATATAGTGCGGTAGGCAGCGTGTGTTAAAGGAGTTTGATTTCCTTTTTGTGTCCTTGACTTGATTCTAAAGTTAAGTGACTTGATATGAAATGTTAAGGACTTGAATTGTGTTAAAAAGTTGTGAAACCTCATTCGTGAGAAATGGGTACTTGATCTTTAAAAAGAATAAAGTTATCTTGATTTCGGAAATGAGAGTAGTGGTCCTTGGTTAGTTTAAAACGTAAAGTGTTATAATAGCTTTATGGGAAGTTAGTTATAACGACTTTATGAAAATGAAAGAATGGTTTTATTATTGGATTTAAAACGGTAACTTGATATTTTTAAAAGTTATGAGACTTGGTTTTCAAAGTTACGAGATTTAATTTAAAGATTATGAGACTTGATGTAAGGTCTTGATTTCTAAAGATAAGAAGCGACTTGAGAATTTGAAGTTATGAAGCTTAAACTATTTTTGAAAAGTATATTGTTACTTGACTTTAACATGATTCTACAACTATCCATACCCTATAGACAATTACATATCCTATGAGAAAATCTCACCCAAATATAAAGCTTTTCTCACTTTTTTCTCAGAATTAACTAAACCAAAGAACTATACCGAGGCATCCAAAGATCCAAGATGGGTGGAAGAAATGAAAGCAGAAATAACAGTACTACAAGACAATCACACATGGAATGTTATTTCTTTACCTGAAGGCAAATCTCCAATAGGATGTAAATGGATTACAACATCATGTATAAAGAAACAAGAGAGATTAAAAGAATCAAAGCTAGACTTGTGGCAAAAAGATGTTGTCAAAGATAAGGAATTAATTATCGCGAAACCTTCTCTCCAATAGTTAAAATAGTTACTGTAAGGTCCATCTTATCAATAGTAGAAGCTAGACACTGACACATTCATCAAATGGATGTGTATAATGCTTTTCTACAAGGAGATCTACATGATATATATATATATATATATATATATATATATGTGTAATTACCACAAGGATTCATCAGTCAGGGGGACAATCAAGTATGCAGACTGACCAAATCCTTGTATGGACTCAAACAAGCACAAGCACAAGGACAATGAAGCTTTAAACTCACAGAATCAATGATTCAAATAGAGTTCAGATAATCACGGTATTATCACTCATTGTTTGCAAGGAAAACTGGAAAAAAATAACTCTAGTTTTAATTTATGTAGATGACATGTTGATAATAGGAGATAACATAGAAATGATAGAAAGAATAAAATAGGCCTTACAACAAACATTCAAGATGAAAGATTTGGGAGAATTGAAGTATTTTCTAGGGATAGAATTTGCGATCAGAAAAAAGAATTCTTATTAATACACCTATTGACTGCAGTGTGAAACTAACTACCAATGAGTATGATGATCATATACAGAAGCTTCAGGAAACAGAAAAAAGAATAACAACAACAGAAGATGAATTACTAAGTGACATCAACTCATATCAAAGGCTGATAGCTAAATTATTTTATCTCATAATCACAAGACCAGATATAACCTATAGTGCTCAGACACTTAGTCAATTTCTACAACAACCAAAGATATCTCACTTTAATGTTGCAGTAATGATAGTCAGATACATAAAGAATCAACCTTGACAAGGTATACTCATGTTCAGTAATACACATGAGACAATAACTGCATACTGTGATGCTAACTGGGTTGCTTGCCCTCATACAAGAAAGTTAGTCATTGGTTGTATTGTTAAATTTGGTGACTCACTTATATCATGGAAATCAAAGAAGCATACTACAATTTCCAGAAGCTCAGCTGAATCAAAATACATGAGTCTAGCAGGAACAATTGTTGAACTAACTAGATACTTGGCTTACTAAAAGAGATTGGAATTAACATCGGCCTACCAGTAAAAGCTTTTACAGATATCAAGTCGGTAATACAAATTGATGCAAATCATAAGTTTCATAAAAGGACTAAACATATAGAAATTGATCTACATTTCATATGGAAAAAAATTCAGAAAGGAGTGGTGAAAACATAATACATCAATACTACAAATCAACCTGTAGATTTGCTCACCAAAGGGTTGAATAAAACTCATCTTCAACATATGTACTCCAAGCTTGGCTTGTTGAAATATTTTATAGCATCCAACTTGAGGGGGATTGTTGAGAGAATAACACAAGATCAAAGTTAGTTAGAGGAGTTAGCTTGTTAGTCAACAAAGTAGTTAGAAAGTCACAAGTTAGTTATGGAGTTATGAGGGTTTTAGGTTTTAGAAGTTTTGGGTTTGAGTTGGGTCGGTGTTTTGGTTAGGGTTGTTTCTTGGTTGGGTTACGTGGGTAGGATATATCAACACTGGTAGTTGGAGTCATGGTGGAGGCGACATAGGTATTTCATCGCCGTGAGAGTAGGGGCTGGTAGGCTATGGTAATAGTGGCTAAGTGGTGGTGGTGGATAGGGTTCCAGTGGTGGAGTGTGGAGGTGAGTCAGAAAAGCTTGGTATAGTGGTCGCGAATTGCGACGACTAGCTGGAGTGTGATTGGGCATACAGAAGAGATGAGTCAGAGAGTGATTAAAGCAAAACCTGATGTTATATCTAGTACTATAAAGAATTGTAATGTGCGTCCATGTACTAAATAATGTAGTTTACCTTTTCCTATTAGTAATAACATAAGTATTTCAAGCTTTGATCTTGTTCATATGGATGTTTGGGGACCTTAAAAAGTACCAACTCATAATTGAAATAAGTACTTTCTAACAATAGTATATAACTACACAAGAATGACTTGGATATACGTACTTAAGCTAAAATAAGATGTCTGTGTAGTTATTCCACAATTTCTAGATTTTGTGTATACCCATTTCAATAAATCTGTTAAAATAATTAGAACTGATAATGTAACAGAGTTTGTAAATGAGGTATGTACTAGTTTATTCCTAAATCTAGGAATTATACATCAGAAATCTTGTGCCTATACACCACAACAGAATGGGGTGGCAGAAAAAAACACAAACATATATTAGAAATAACTAGAGTTCTAATACTTCAAGCCAATATTTCATTTAAATTTTGGGGAGTTTGTGTTCAAGCTATTGTGTATCTAATAAATAGACTACCATCCTCTCTTATTGGCATAACACCCTATGAGAAACTGTACAAGAAAAAAACTTCTATAAGTCACTTAAAAACACTAGATTGTTTGTGCTTTGCTAATGATTTGTCAATATCTGATAAACTGCAATCAATAGTAAAATATTGCATTATGATGGGATACTCTTAAAACCAAAAAGGATATATTCTATATGACATGCAAAATAAAGCTTTCTTTGTTAATAGAGATGTTACTTTTAGAGAAACTGACTTCCCTTTCGAAACAGACATTACACTATAAAGATCAATCTTTCAGAATGATCCAAATGGTAAGTCTAATAACCATCATCCAATAAATACATATATGTCTATACATATATGTAATTATCAAAATCATGTTAATTTACAAGAATGATGAGATCAAAGAGCCTATACATCAGAAAACACTGAAAATACCACACCAGAAGATATAAACCAAAATGAAACAAATACAATCTCTATCAGAAATTCTATACCTCATGTGACTCAGATTCAAAACCAGCCAAATAATGGAATATCTGTTAGGTGGTCTACCAGATCAAAACAACCTCCAATTTGACTTGAATTCTTCATTACAAAGAAACATGTTTCTACAACTATCCTATACCTTATAGCCAATTACATATCCTATGAGAAAATCTCACCAAAATATAAAGCTTTTCTCACTTTCTTCTCAGAATTAACTAAACCAAAGAACTATACTGAGGCATCCAAATATCCAAGATGGGTGGAAGCAATGAAATAAAAAATAACAGTACTACAAGACAATCACACATGGAATGTTATTTCTTTACCTGAAAGCAAATCTCCAATAGGATGTAAATGGATTACAAGATCATGTATAAAGAAACAGGAGAGATTAAAAGACTCAAAGCTAAACTTGTGGCAAAGGGATGTAGTCAAAGATAAGGAATTAATTATTAGGAAACCTTCTCTCAAATAGTTAAAATAGTTACTGTAAGGTCTATCTTATCAATAGTAGCAGCTAAACACTGGCACATTCATCAAATGGATGTGTATAATGTATTTCTACAAGGAGATCAACATGATGATATATATATATATATATATATATATGGAACTACCACAAGGATTCATCAGATAGGGGGACAATCAAGTATGCAGACTGACCAAATTCTTGTATGGACTCAAACAAGCACAGGGACAATTGAGCTTTAAACTCACAGAATCACAGATTCAAATAGAGTTCAGATAATCATAGTATTGTCACTCATTGTTTGCAAGGAAAACTGGAAACAAATAACTGTAGTATTAGTTTATGTAGATGACATGTTGATCATAAGAGATAACATATAATTGATAGAAAGAATAAAATAGGCCTTACAACAAGCATTCAAGATGAAAGATCTGAGAGAATTGAAGTATTTTCTAGGGATAGAATTTCAAAGATCAGAGAAAGTAATTCTGATGCATCAAAGAAAATATATATTAGAACTAATTTCTGAACTTGGTCTGGCAATAGCTAAACCAATTAATACACCTATTGATTGCAGTGTGAAACTAACTACCAATGAGTATGATAATCATATACAGAAGCTTTAGGAAATAGAAAAAAGAATAACAACAACAACAGAAGATGAATTATTAAGTGACATCAACTCATATCAAAGGCTGATAGCTAAATTATTTTATCTCATAATCACAAGACCAGATATAACTTATAGTGTTCAGACACTTAGTCAATTTCTACAACAACCAAAGATATCTCACTTTAATGTTGCACTAAGGATAGTCAGATACATAAAGAACCAACCTGGACAAGGTATACTCATGTCCAGTAATACACAGGAGACAATAACTGCCTATTGTGATGCTGACTGAGTTGCTTGCCCTCATACAAGTAAGTTAGTCATTGGTTATATTGTTAAATTTGGTGACTCACTTATATCATGGAAATCAAAGAAGCATAGTACAATTTCCAGAAGCTCAGTTGAAACAAAATACATGAGTCTAGCAGGAACAATTACTGAACTAACTAGTTACTTGGCTTACTAAAAGAGATTGAAATTAACATCGGCCTACCAGTAAAAGTTTTTGCAGACATCAAGTCGGTAATACAAATTGATGCAAACCATATGTTTCATAAAAGGACTAAACATATAGAAATTGATCTACATTTCATAAGGAAAAAATTCAGAAAGGAGTGGTGAAAACAGAATACATCAATACTACAAATCAACATGTAGATTTGCTCACCAAAGGGTTGAATAAAATTTATCTTCAACATATGTACTCCAAGCTTGGCTTGTTGAAATATTTTACAGCATCCAACTTGAGGGGGATTGTTGAGAGAATAACACAAGATAAAAATTAGTTAGAGGAGTTAGCTTCTTAGTCAACAAAGTAGTTAGAAAGTCAACAAGTTAGTTATGGAGTTAGGAGGGTTTTGGGTTTTAGAAGTTTTGGGTTTGAGTTGGGTCGGTGTTTTGGTCGGGGTTGTTTACTGGTTGGGTTACGTGGGTAGGATATATCGGTACTGGTAGTTGGGGTCATCGTGGAGGCGACATTCGTCGCCGTGAGAGTAGGGGCTGGTATGCTATGGTAATTGTGGCTAAGTGGTGGTGGTGGATAGGGTTCCGGTGGTGGAGTGTGGAGGTGAGTCAGAAAACCTGGTATAGTGGTCGCGAATTGCGAGGATTGGCTGAAGTGTGATTGGGCATAAAGAGGAAATGAGTCGGAGATTGATTAAAGCAAACCCTGATGTTATATCTAGTACTATAAAGAATTGTAATGTGCATCCATGTACTAAATAATGTAGATTACGTTTTCCTATTAGTAATAACATAAGTATTTCAAGCTTTGATCTTGTTCATATGGATTTTTGGGGACCTTATAAAGTACTAACTAATAATGGAATTAAGTACTTTCTACCAATAGTAGATAACTACACAAGAATGACTTGGATATACTTACTTAAGCTAAAATGAGATGTCTGTGTAGTTATTCAGCAATTTCTTGCTTTTGTGTATACCAGTTCAATAAATCCGTTAAAATAATTAGAACTGATAATGGAACAGAGTTTGTAAATGAGGTATGTACTAGTTTATTCCTAAAACTAGGAATTATACATTAGAAATCATGTGCCTATACACCACAACAGAATGGGGTGGCAGAAAGAAACCACAAACATATACTAGAAATAACTAGAGTTGAAAGACTTCAAGCCAATATTTCATTAAAATTCTGGGGAGTTTGTGTTCAAGCTGTGTATCTAATAAATAGACTACCATCCTCTCTTACTGGAATAACACCCTATGAGAAACTGTACAAGAAAAAACCTTCTATTAGTCACTTAAAAACACTAGGTTGTTTGTGCTTTGCTAATAATTTGTCAATATCTGATAAACTTCAATCCATAGTAAAATATTGCATTATGATGGGATACTCTTAACACCAAAAAGGATATATTCTATTTGACATGCAAAATAAAGCTTTCTTAGTTAATAGAGATGTTACTTTTAGGGAAATTGAGTTCCCTTTCGAAACAGACATTACACTATAAAGATCAATCGTTCAGAATGATCCAAATAGTAAGTCGAATGACCATCATAAAATAAATACATATATGTCTATACATATATGTAATTATCAAAATCATGTTACTTCACAAGAATGAGCAGATCAAAGAGCCTATACATCAGAAAACACTCAAAATACCACACCAGAAGATATAAAACAGAATGAAACAAATACAATCTCTATTATAAATTCTACACCTCATGTGACTCAGATTCAAAACCAACCAACTAATGGAATATCTGTTAGGTGGTCTATCAGATCAAAATAACCTCCAATTTGTCTTAAAGACTTCATTACAAAGAAACATGATTCTACAACTATTCCATACCCTATAGCCAATTACATATCCTATGAGAAAATATCACCAGAATATAAATCTTTTCTCACTTTCTTCTCAGAATTAACTAAATCAATGAACTATACCGAGGCATCCAAAGATCCAAGATGGGTGGAAGCAATGGAAGCAGAAATAACAGTACTATAAGACAATCACACATGGAATGTTATTTATTTACCTGAAGGCAAATCTCCAATATGATGTAAATGGATCAAAGTACATAGGTACTGGTAGTTGGGGTCATGGTGGAGGCGACATAGGTATTTCGTCGCCGTGATAGTAGGGGCTGGTAGGCTATGGTAATAGTGGCTAAGTGGTGGTGGTGGATAGGGTTCCAATGGTGGAGTGTGAAGGTGAGTTAGAAAATCTTGGTATTGTGGTCGTGAATTGCGAGGACTGGCTGGAGTGTGATTGGGCATACAGAAGAGATGAGTCGGAGAGTGATTAAAGCAAAACCTGATGTTATATCTAGTACTATATAGAATTGTAATGTGCGTCCATGTACTTAATAATGTAGATTACCTTTTCCTATTAGTAATAACAGAAGTATTTCAAGCTTTGATGTTGTTCATATGGATGTTTGGGGACCTTATAAAGTACCAACACATAATGGAAATAAGTACTTTCTAACAATAGTATATATCTACACAAGAATGACTTGGATATACTTACTTAAGCTAAAATGAGATGTCTGTGTAGTTATTCAGCAATTTCTAGCTTTTGTGTATACCCAGTTCAATAAATTCGTTAAAATAATTAGAACTGATAATGGAACAGAGTTTCAAAATGAGGTATGTACTAGTTTATTCCTAAAACTAGGAATTATACATCATAAATCATGTTCCTATACACCACAACAGAATGGGATGACAGAAAGAAAACACAAACAAATACTATAAATAACTAGAGTTGTAAGACTTCAAGCCAATATTTCATTAAAATTCTGGGGAGTTTGTGTTCAAGCTGTTGTGTATCTAATAAATATACTACCATCCTCTCTTACTGGCATAACACCCTATGAGAAACTGTACAAGAAATAATCTTCTATTAGTAACTTAAAACACTAGGTTGTTTGTACTTTGCTAATGATTTGTCAATATCTGATAAACTACAATCCATAATAAAATATTGCATTATGATGGGATACTCTTAAAACCAAAAAGGATATATTCTATATGACATGCAAAATAAAGCTTTCTTTGTTAATAGAGATGTTACTTTTAGGAAAACTGAGTTCCCTTTCGAAACAGACATTACACTATAAAGATGAATCTTTCAGAATGATCCAAATGGTAAGTTTAATGACCATCATACAATAAATTCATATATGTCTATACATATATGTAATTATCAAAATCATGTTACTTGACAAGAATGAGCAGATCAAAGAGCCTATACATCAGAAAACACTCAAAACACCACACCAGAATGTATAAACCAGAATGAAACAAATACAATCTCTATTAGAAATTATTGAGATGACATGTTGATCATAGGAGATAACATAGAACTGATAGAAAGACTAAAATAGGCCTTACAACAAGCATTCAAGATGAAAGATCTGGGAGAATTGAAGTATTTTCTAGGTATATAATTTGCAAGATCAGAAAAAAGAATTCTGATGCATCAAAGAAAATATACATTAGAATTAATTCTGAACTTGGTATGACAATAGCTAAACCTATTAATACACCTATTGACTACAGTGTGAAACTAACTACCAATGAGTATGAGGATCATATACAGAAGCTTCAGGAAATAGAAAAAAATAACAACAACAGAAGATGAATTACTAAGTGACATCAACTCATATCAAAGGCTGATAGCTAAATTATTTTATCTCATAATCCCAAGACAAGATATAACTTATAGTGTTCATACACTTAGACAATTTCTACAAAAACCAAAGATATCTAACTTTAATGTTGCACAAAGGATAGTTAGATACATAAAGAACCAACCTGGATAAGGTATACTCATGTCCAATAATACACATGAGACAATAACTGCCTACTGTGATGCTGACTGGGTTTCTTGCCCTCATATAAAAAAGTTCGTCATTGGTTATATTATTAAATTTGGTGACTCACTTATATCATGGATATCAAAGAAGCACACTACAATTTCCAGAAGCTCATATGAATCAAATACATGAGTCTAACAGGAACAATTGCTGAACTAACTAGATACTTGGCTTACTAAAAGAGATTGGAATTAACATCAGCCTACCAGTAAAAGCTTTTACAGATATCAAGTCGGTAATACAAATTGATGAAAATCATATGTTTCATAAAAGGACTAAACATATAGAAATTGATCTACATTTCATAAGAAAAAAATTCAGAAAGGAGTGGTGAAAACAGAATACATCAATACTACAAATCAACCTGTAGAATTGTAATGTGCGTCCATGTACTTAATAATGTAGATTACCTTTTCCTATTAGTAATAACATAAGTATTTCAACTTTTGATGTTGTTCATATGAATATTTGGGGACCTTATAAAGTACCAACTCATAATGGAAATAAGTACTTTCTAACAATAGTAGATACCTACACAAGAATGACTTGGATATACTTACTTAAGCTAAAATGAGATGTCTGTGTAGTTATTCAACAATTTCTAACTTTTGTGTATACCCAGTTCAATAAATCCGTTAAAATAATTAGAACTGATAATGGAACAAAGTTTCTAAATGAGGTATGTACTAGTTTATTCCTAAAATTAGGAATTATACATCAGAAATCATGTGCCTATACACCACAACATAATGGGATGACAGAAAGAAAACACAAAGATATACTAGAAATAACTAGAGTTGTAAGACTTCAAGCCAATATTTCATTAAAATTTTGAGGAGTTTGTGTTCAAGCTGTTGTGTATCTAATAAATAGACTACCATCCTCTCTTACCGGCATAACACCCTATGTGAAACTGTACAAGAAAAAACCTTCTATGAGTCACTTAAAAACACTAGGTTGTTTGTGTTTTGCTAATGATTTGTCAATATCTGATAAACTGCAATCCATAGTAAAATATTGCATTATGATGAGATACTCTTAAAACCAAAAATGATATATTCTATATGACATGCAAAATAAAGCTTTCTTTGTTAATAGAGATGTTACTTTTAGGGAAATTGAGTCCCCTTTCGAAATAGACATTACACTATAAAAATCAATCTTTAAGAATGATCCAAATGGTAAGTCTAATTACCATTATACTATAAATACATATATGTAATTATAAAAATCATGTTACTTCACAAGAATGGGCAGATCAAAGAGCCTATACATCAGAAAACACTCTAAATACCACACCAGAAGATATAAAACAGAATGAAACAAATACAATCTCTATCATAAATTCTATACCTCATGTGACTCAGATTCAAAACCAACCAACTAATGGAATATCTGTTAGGTGGTGTAGCCGATCAAAACAACCTCCAATTTGGCTTAAAGACTTCATTACAAAGAAACATGATTCTACAACTATCCCATACCCTATATCCAATTACATATCCTATGAGAAAATCTCACAAAAATATAAAGCTTTTCTCACTTTCTTCTCAGAATTAACTAAACCAAAGAACTATACCGAGGCATCCAAAGATCCAAAATGGGTGGAAGCAATGAAAGCAGAAATAATTGTACTACAAGACAATCACACATGGAATGTTATTTCTTTA
This sequence comes from Przewalskia tangutica, assembly GCA_029844215.1. Lineage (NCBI taxonomy): Eukaryota > Viridiplantae > Streptophyta > Magnoliopsida > Solanales > Solanaceae > Przewalskia > Przewalskia tangutica. The sequence goes on from CM056718.1 coordinate 118,428,917, forward strand.
CCTGAAGGCAAATCTCCAATAGGATGTAAATGGATTACAATATCATGTATAAAGAAACATGAGAGATTAAAAGACTCAAAGCTTGTGCCAAAAGGATGTAGTCAAAGATAAGGAATTAATTATCAGGAAACCTTCTCTCCAATAGTTAAAATAGTTACTGTAAGGTCCATCTTATCAATAGTAGCAGCTAGACACTGGCACATTCATCAAATGAATGTGTATAAGGTTTTTCTACAAGGATATCTACATGATGAAATATATATATATGGAACTACCACAAGGATTCATCAGTCAGGGGGACAATCAAGTATGCAGACAGACCAAATCCTTGTATGGACTCAAACACGCACAAGGACAATAGACCTTTAAACTCACATAATCACTGATTCAAATAGAGTTCAGATAATCACAGTATTATCACTCATTATTTGCAAGGAATAATGGAAAAAATAACTCTAGTATTAGTTTATGTAGATGACATGTTGATCATATGAGATACATATAACTGATAGAAAGAATAAAATAGGCCTTACAACAAACATTCAAGATGAAAGATCTGAGAGAAATGAAGTATTTTCTAGGGATATAATTTGCAAGATCAGAAAAAGGAATTCTGATGCATCAAAGAAAATATACATTAGAACTAATTTCTGAACTTGGTCTGGCAATAGCTAAACCTATTAATACACCTATTGACTGCAGTGTGAAACTAACTACCAATGAGTATGATGATCATATACAGAAACTTCAGGAAACAGAAAAAAGAATAACAACAACAGAAGATGAATTACTAAGTCACATCAACTCATATCAAAGGCTGATAGCTAAATTATTTTATCTCATAATCACAAGACCAGATATAACTTATAGTGTTCAGACACTTAGTCAATTTCTACAATAACCAAAGATATCTCACTTTAATGTTGCACTAAGGATAGTCAGATACATAAAGAACCAACCTGGACAAGGTATACTCATGTCCAGTAAAACACATATGACAATAACTGCCTACTGTGATACTGACTGGGTTGCTTGCCCTCATACAAGTAAGTTAGTCATTGGTTATATTGTTAAATTTGGTGACTCACTTATATCATGGAAATCAAAGAAGCATACTACAATTTCCAGAAGCCCATCTGAATCAAAATACATGAGTCTAGCAGAAATAATTGCTGAACTAACTAGATACTTGACTTTCTAAAAGAAATTGGAATTAACATCGGCCTACCATTAAAAGTTTTTACAGACATCAAGTCGGTAATACAAATTGATGCAAATCATATGTTTCATACAAGGACTAAACATATAGAAATTAATCTATGAAAGGAGTGGTGATAATAGAATACATCAATACTACAAATCAACCTGTAGATTTGCTCACCAAAGGGTTGAATAAAATTCATCTTCAACATATGTACTCCAAGATTGGCTTGTGGAAATATTTTATAGCATCCCACTTGAGAGGGATTGTTGAGAGAATAACGCAAGATCAAAGTTAGTTAGAGGAGTTAGCTTGTTAGTCAACAAAGTAGTTAGAAAGTCAACAAGTTAGTTATGGAGTTAGGAGGGTTTTGGGTTTTAGAAGTTTCGGGTTTGAGTTGGGTCGGTGTTTTGGTCATGGTTGTTTACTGGTTGGGTTACGTGGGTAGGATATATCGGTACTGGTAGTTGGGGTCATCGTGGAGGCGACATTCGTCGCCGTGAGAGTAGGGGCTGGTATGCTATGGTAATTGTGGCTAAGTGGTGGTGGTGGATAGGGTTCCAGTGGTGGAGTATGGAGGTGAGTCAGAAAATCCTGATATAGTGATCGCGAATTGCGAGGACTGGCTGGAGTGTGATTGGGCATACAGAGGAGATGAGTCGGAGAGTGATTAAAGCAAAACCTGATGTTATATCTAGTATTATAAAGAATTGTAATGTGCATCCATGTACTAAATAATGTAGATTACCTTTTTCTATTAGTAATAACATAAGTATTTCAAGCTTTGATCTTGTTTATATGGATGTTTGGGGACCTTATAAAGTATCAACTCATAATGGAAATAAGTACTTTCTAACAATAGTAGATAACTACACAAGAATGACTTGGATATACTTACTTAAACTAAAATGAGATGTCTGTGTAGTTATTCAACAATTTCTAACTTTTGTGTATACCAAGTTCAATAAATTCGTTAAAATAATTAGAACTGATAATGGAACAAAGTTTGTAAATGAGGTATGTACTAGTTTATTACTAAAACTAGGAATTATACATCAGAAATCATGTGCCTATACACCACAACAGAATGGGGTGGCAGAAAGAAAACACAAAGATATACTAGAAATAACTAGAATTGTAAGACTTCAAGCCAATATTTCATTAAAATTCCGAGGAGTTTGTGTTCAAGTTGTTGTGTATCTAATAAATAGACTACCATCCTCTCTTACTGGCATAACACCCTATGAGAAACTGTACAATAAAAAACCTTCTATTAGTCACTTAAAAACACTAGGTTGTTTGTGCTTTGCTAATGATTTGTCAATATCTGATAAACTGCAATCCATAGTAAAATATTGCATTATGATGGGATACCCTTAAAACCAAAAAGGATATATTCTATATGACATGCAAAATAAAGCTTTCTTTGTTAATAGAGATGTTACTTTTAGGGAAACTGAGTTCCCTTTCGAAACAGACATTACACTATAAAGATCAATCTTTCAGAATGATCCAAATGGTAAGTCTAATTACCATTATACTATAAATACATATATGTCTATGTAACACCCCATTTTAAACGGGAGTCGAAAACGGGATCCTAGCGAGCCCTGCTTGAATAAAAGTGTTAGAAAATAAATAAAAGTGCTAAATGTTTAAAAGGGTGCTAAAAATGTTAAGGGGTGCTAAAGTTTTAAAAGGGTTGCTAGGGAGTCGCCACCTAATTAATTTGGGTGAATTAGGACACCTAAATGTCAACTAGTTTTAAGTAAACATTAACTCCATTTTTATGGTCTGCAAAACTTATGTAAGATTCTGGGTAAGGGCTCCTTATTATCCTAAAGGGAAGGGGTTAGGCACCCTAAAGGATCCGCTAACTTGCGGTTGTCCGTTCAAACCTAGGGAATTATTATTCTATAAAAATGCATGTTTAAAAATGCTTAAATAAAAGGGATAAAAATTGTAAGATTTATTTAGAATATAAAATTAGCTTTGGATAAAAACTTGCATTCGTAACATATTAGATAAGATACATGTATTGCAAAATCTTATTATGACGAAATGTGTACTTTATAAAATAAGATGTAGAATATCTATTATGCAAAGACTAACAAAATAATTTTTAATTATGAATGTTAGTAAGAGTTTATGAAGAAATTAATTTATTATGCTAAGGATTTAATAGTGAGTGACGTTTTAGCTACGTGAATATTTATGTCATTTTGGTATGGCTTAGTCAATGCATAACTAGTCATAACATAACTAATTTAAGACGAGTGAATTTCTAGCGTCAAACTATTTTCTAATAACAGCCCAAAGTTTAATTATTCTAAATGTACTACTAGTGGTGTAATGTTAGACAAATAATTACAACAAATAATAGGGGAGGATATGAATTAATGACGACTCGAAGAAGCGGCGAGGCCATCTCGCCTATGATTTGGAGTTTGTGATGCGGAGTGGATGAAGCACATAAGATGTGGGTCTTCATTTGTTGTAGCTTGTGATGAGTCTCGCCATGAGACTCTTCGTTTCGCTCCAATGCATGCCATGTAAAAAAGATAAGGAAAGAAAAGGATTAGTTAAATGTCCAAAGTCTATAAGGTGCAGATAAAGGAGACACTGGGCCCAACGTTATACATTGCAGCGCTTAAGTAGCAAATAATACAATTTAGGCAAACCCAAGAAAAGCAGGTCTGAGCGTCTCAACTTAATGCCAAGCCTGCAACTCATACATTGTGCAATAAACAAGAAAGAACACAAAACAGGAGCAGCTGAGTGACTAACAGATTAATAACTTTAAGAGGTAAGAGAGTAGGTTTTCTATTTTATTTTCTTTCTGCAGATTTAGCTAGCATGGATATATGTGGGCTGAGTTGGCCATAACCTTATTTAACCCTATTTAAATTACTAGGTCAAATCCACTGTCATACTCTCATATTAAAATTTAAACAAAGAGGGGAGCATGCAAGAATGTAAGCTAAAATGAGGTTTTTTGTTGAACAGGCCCAAAACAATACTCAAATTCCACTGTGCGCGAATACTTGAGTATTAACAATCAGATGCATACGGTAAGAGTAGATGGATCACAATTCCTTTTCAGCATGTGTTATGGTCGTAACAAGAAATGCAAGTACTGAGACAAAGACACAATGGACAATTCAGGCAAACAAAGCAAAACATTTATTCGAGCGAGGGAATCGCGGGTATGCAGATTCGATAGATCATGTCTAGGCCATATCCTACCATATAGTCATGCAAACAGGGCCATAACTCAAAAATAGAAACAGAGATGGGTAGGAAATCCAATGCCAAACCTATATGTCATTTGGAAACAACAGATAAGCAATTTTAATATGAAATCGAGACATATATGCCTGCTTTTGTGGTTTTCAGCGCAGAGAAGGACCTACTTAGAAACTAATGGACTGATTTAGTAAGCATGCTAGACCCCTTAACAATCAAATAGCTCATTCCAAATAGTATTTAAGCAGGCTTAATTGCTAGCATATAGCAAAACCCAACTAGGCTAACACAGATTTCCTTAAGGCAATGGTCACAAGGTTTAAGTCAAGTACATATATTGGAAAGATGACTCATGTAATCTCATAGTAACGTCTAAATCATGCTAGAAACAGGCAGGGACAAGTATCACATTGATTTGTAACACCTAAGGCTAGATGGAACCTCGATAGATATACTTAGGATCTTTGCCCTGGTTTGAACCATCTGCAATCTGGTCCATATATGTTGACTGTCCAAGCTTTCAGACAATTGGTTTGAGGAAAGACTTTCAGTAGCATTTAATATTAACTAACAGGTTTAACACCAAATAAATATACTTCACAGATGATGAAACTGAATTGCATTAAGCATTTTTAACAAAGCATATGATCATCATACCGACCAAACGAGTTCATACAACTTACCAACAACACATAATTGTTCAATACAACACATAATACATCACTGTATCCTATGCTAATCTCGGATTATGCGACTGAAACTAAATTGCTATACGTTTAATACGAAAAAGGCACAGAAACCAAATGAACTGAAAAGAGTTTGGGTTTACCTTCTCCAGGCAGCGAACCGAGGCAGCGTATCAAGTCGTCGGTTCACTCGGGTTTTGGTTTTGCGATGCGAGATAAAGGGCAAGGTTTGTTTGCTGATTTCCTTTCTGGAATTGGAAGAAGGAGGGTTTCAAACTTCCTGTTCTTATGAAACTAAAGGGCTGGGTGCTGTGTTACCCTGGTGTTCAACTATTTGTTTTCTGATTGAGTCCTGGATCCTTCCCCTGTGTCCTTCGAATTCTCCCCCTGAGCTCTGAATCGATGACTGCTGCTAGAGGACGTAAATCGATGCCTATCGGTTCTATGTGCCTACTGATTTCTCTGTCTCCCCCCTCTGGGTTGTTGCCTACTGCTAGGAGTCTCCAATCGATGTTGTGTCTTCTCCCGTCTCAGCTCTGTGCTTGACCGATGCTAATGTTCTATTGCATGTGCCTTTTTATAGCCCTCCTTCTAGGTTCTAAGTTTGGTAAGTAATTAAGGCTGAGATTTGTGCTTGATTCGACGAGATTTGTGCTGATTTAGGTTGGTTCTTACTGTTTTATTCTTCGACGAATCTTGGCGATTTAGTGCTGATTTTATGGTAAGAAATCGTTGGCTGGCCGTCTTGGCGTGGGTGAAGGAAGCCGGATTCTCGTGAGAAATCGGGCGTGGCGATGAAGCTTAGGTTTTTAGGGTTCTATCTTTAGGTTTTTTCTAAGAAATTTGTTGAAGGGGAAGGGACGATGGGGGATCAACTGTGGGCTGTTGGTTTTTTTTCTCTTGTTTTATGGGTTGTGGGCGATGGATTGTGGGTCGCGGGTTTTGGGCTGAAGAGGAGTGGGCTGCGGGTGATGGGGAAAAGGGCTTGGGCTGGGCGAATTTTTAAGGGGTGTTGGGCTAATTAAATGGGTATTAGTTCTAGGTTAGTTTTAAGGTATTAGTTTTAGGTGCTTAATTAGTAGTAAATTAAATTAATAAATTGTGCTTAAATTATTTAGGTGCTTTATTAACCTAATTGTTATAAATGCGGGCGTGCTATTTAATTAATGCTTAATACTTTATAATGTGATGTCGTTATTAAGACTTATTAAATAAAATTAGGACTTCTTAATTCTTTTATGAATGCTATTATTAAAACGCGGGTGTTAGATTATTATTTTACGTATTTATTGTTTATTTATGCCTGTATTAATGTTTTTATTGCTGCATTTTATTATTTAAGAATTGTTGAAAATTAGTGTAATTTTATAGTTAATGACTGGACGGGAGGGTCAAAATTGGGTGTCAACAGTTGTCCCTCTTTGTATGGAGATGATGGAAGAATCTTCGGACAAAGACGTTGACTCATAGCCAATTTTGTCTCGATCCTCAGAATTGAAAGGTTTGGGAAAAAGACAAGGCTGATGCAAAATTTAAAATTGTCCCAGTGTCGAGTTATGACGACACTGGGCTACCATGGTCAAAATACCATGGCGGGATAACGCGGAATCAAAATTTGTCCCAAAGGTCGAGTTATGGCGACAACGGGCTATAATGTAAAAATAAAAATAAAAATGGCGGCTTGAACACAGGTTGTCCGCTATGGCTTATGGTCTTTGGGTTTTATGGTGATGTGGGCGAGTGGACCGGCGCTGAGGCGCTTACGCCATTCATTGGGAAGGTTGGCCCCCCAACAAATTGCCCCGGTTCGCTGTAAGAGAAAATCCACGTTGTGCTCCTGCTCCTGCATGCTAAGACTTGAACAAACGGTTAGTGCATAACTGTTAAAACAAAATAATGTAAGAATGTAAATTTTGTGTTGTGGTTGTAGTCAAATCGTATATGAAATGATGTGATGATACGCCGTCTTGTATAGACGAGATGCAGATGACGCCTTGTGTGGGCGTTATCGTCTTGTATGGACGAAATGCAAATGTCGCCTTGTATGGGCGGAATCATCTTGTATGGACGAAATGCAAATGACGCATTGTATGGGCGTTCTCGTCTTGTATGGACGAGATGCATATGACGCCTTGTATGGGCGTTCTCGTCTTGTATGGACGAGATGCATGTGACGCCTTGTATGGGCGTTCTCGTCTTGTATGGACGAGATGCATATGACGCCTTCTAGGGCATAGATAAAAATTGTTCTATATATGGAGTTGTGTCGTAATTCATGCGTAATCAAAACTAGATGAAATAATTAAAGTGTAAATGATGTAGCCTGTGGTTTTTGCAAGATGTATTTGATGTAGACTTGTTGCAGTTTGACTTTGTGAGCGAATCTGTTGTGTTGGAATGTTGCTATTGGCGTCGTTTTCGGACTTGTCGCTGTTTTTGGACTTGTTGTGTTGATGACGTCGTTGCCTTTGGATTTGTTGTGTTGATGACGTCGTTGCCTGGACGTGTTGCTGCTGCCCCTGTAGACTAAAGCTCAAGAAAGAGTTAGTGCATAACTGCTAAGACAGAATAATAATAAAGCATAAAATGAGAAAAAATGCAATTTTGAGAACAGAGAAAATCGTCCCTGCGTAGATGTGATATGTTGATGATGGCGTCGTTTTTGGACTTGGCGTCGTTTTGGACTTGGCGTCGTTTTCGGACTTGTCGTCGTTTTCGGACGTGGCGTCGTTTTCGGACGTGGAGTCGTTTTCGGACTCGGAGTCGTTTTCGGACTCGACGTCGTTTTCGGACTGGGCGTCGTTTTCGGACTTGCCGTCGTTTTCGGACGTGGCGTCGTTTTCGGATGTGGAGTCGTTTTCGGACTCGGAGTCGTTTTCGGACTCGACGTCGTTTTCGGACGTGGTGTCGTTTTCGGACTTAGCGTCGTTTTCGGACGCGGAGTCGTTTTCGGACTCGGAGTCGTTTTCGGACTCGACGTCGTTTTTGGACGTGGTGTCGTTTTCGGACTTAGCGTCGTTTTCGGACGTGGCGTGGTTTTGGGCGAGTCGTTTCGGACCGAGTCGTTTTCGGACTCGACGTCATTTTTGGACGTGGTGTCGTTTTCGGACTTAGCGTCGTTTTCGGACGTGGCGTCGTTTTCGGACGCGGAGTCGTTTTCGGACTCGGAGTCGTTTTCGGACTCGACGTCGTTTTTGGACGTGGTGTCGTTTTCGGACTTAGCGTCGTTCTCGGACGCGCTGCTGATGCTCCTGTATAATAAATGTTCCTGCAAGCTAAGCTTGAGGAAAAGTTAGTGTATAACTGGTAAAGCAAGATGATAAATATATGAGAAATGCAATTATGTGAATAAGGATGTCTTCCCTGTATGATATGTGGGGTGTTGTGAATGCTGAGATGTTGTCCTTGGGCGGACATGCTGGATGCTACCGCTGACGAATTGTCATGATGCCTTTGTTGTGATGCATTTGTGAACCATGCGGATTGTCATGATGCCTTTGTCGTGCATTTGTGAACCATGCGGATTGTCATGATGCCTTTGTCGTGCGTTTGTGCACTGCATGAGTTGCAATTTGACTCTAGGCCCGAGCTGATGCGCTATAATTTGTTGCTGGATTTGAACTCTGATTGTTGATGTTTGTCTGCTTCTGCTGCTTCTGAAGAATTTTGTTGTATTTTCTGCTTCTGCTAGTATGCAGAACTTTGTTGTACCTTCTACTAATATGAGGGACCTGTGCTTAAAGAAAAATTTGTGAGTTTGAGGGGGCGGTTGATTCGCGTTGACTTCGCCGCTTTGTTCATTGATATCTGCGTGCCTGGCCTGTTTGGACTTGCAACCCCTGTCTGGTTTCCTACCGAGGTTTTGATCATTGGTGTTTCTCCTTTCCAACGCCTCTTCATCCTCTCTACGAGGCAGGGCGAGTCCTAAGTTGTTTCGTTCCGGTGCCTCTGGATTAGTCATTTATTGGATGATTGTGCTTCTACCAGTCAACGCGAATCAACCTTTTGGGGATAAAAAATAACCTTTTAACAAATGAAGCAAACCAAGTTAGTATAATATGCAAAAAGTTGCAGGCAATATATGATAAATCAAGTGTGTGTTCCAACATGTTTGGGACCTCTTTATGCCAGAGGTAGGCCTAAACGTCACATATGCGAGGTTGTGATAGATTTGTCCAAGCCGTCCAACTGTAGTGCTTTTGTTGGAAATGGCGACCAAATGACGGTGCACTTTTCCCAATTTCAGCATGACATGATTAGGTTTGGATTTGTCTATCACTGCCATGCTACACATAATATGCTGGTTGGTCGTTGGGTTGAGAAACCCGTCGACAAGTTTGGTGTCTTCCTAATTGTGGTGTCGATGCCAAGGACCGACCCACCTAAGGTAAATGTATGCATGCCCTAAAATGAAGGGTGGTATAGCTCTATCTTAAGTTTCTAAGATTTGGCTTTTCTAGACGCAAGGTTCCCGAGCGGACAACTCGAGTGAGAAGGCTACGCGGCCACCGGTTAGACCGGACACTCCACGTATGTCACCAACTCTCCTAAATTTCGGTTTTGAAGAAAGAATTTTGCTGATGCACCAAGCGCACCTCGCATGTAGTGTGTGATTGTGTGAATTTTCCAGAATGGAAGAAATATGAGCGGAATGCCAGTTTAAGAAAAGCGGTAAAACAGGTAGCAATTAAAATAAACAAAATATAGCACACAAAAATTAAATGTAAAAAATAATGCCAAATAATAACCCTAGGTTTGTTATGGTTAAGAACCTTAATTCCCCAGTGGAGTCGCCATCTGTAACACCCCATTTTAAACGGGAGTCGAAAACGGGATCCTAGCGAGCCCTGCTTGAATAAAAGTGTTAGAAAATAAATAAAAGTGCTAAATGTTTAAAAGGGTGCTAAAAATGTTAAGGGGTGCTAAAGTTTTAAAAGGGTTGCTAGGGAGTCGCCACCTAATTAATTTGGGTGAATTAGGACACCTAAATGTCAACTAGTTTTAAGTAAACATTAACTCCATTTTTATGGTCTGCAAAACTTATGTAAGATTCTGGGTAAGGGCTCCTTATTATCCTAAAGGGAAGGGGTTAGGCACCCTAAAGGATCCGCTAACTTGCGGTTGTCCGTTCAAACCTAGGGAATTATTATTCTATAAAAATGCATGTTTAAAAATGCTTAAATAAAAGGGATAAAAATTGTAAGATTTATTTAGAATATAAAATTAGCTTTGGATAAAAACTTGCATTCGTAACGTATTAGATAAGATACATGTATTGCAAAATCTTATTATGACGAAATGTGTACTTTATAAAATAAGATGTAGAATATCTATTATGCAAAGACTAACAAAATAATTTTTAATTATGAATGTTAGTAAGAGTTTATGAAGAAATTAATTTATTATGCTAAGGATTTAATAGTGAGTGACGTTTTAGCTACGTGAATATTTATGTCATTTTTGTTATACCCCGTATTTCCAGAGTATGTACGTGGGGGACATACGTAGAAATTTTCGAACTTCTTTAGGCTTGGCTGAATTCTTTTTGTGCACAACACCCGGTTAGAGTCGTTTTTCGACGAAACGTTTTCACAGCTTTCGTAGGGGAATTTCCGGCTATGTCATTAATAATTTTTGCGGATTTTTCCGAGAGACGTAACATTTTGGACCAACAAGAGGGCGACACTTGTCACCCTCTAATTGGTGAAGGTTGGCGGACGAAATGGGCAAGGATTGGCACGTTTTTTGTGTTGAATTGTGGTCAAGGGTTAGGTAGGATATTTTGTGTAGATGGATAAGGTTGCACATGGCTTAATCTTGGCCTTACACTTGCTATGCACTTGTCTTCATCTTGGCCATTGGTTGGCCTTCACTTGACCTATAAATACCCCCTTAGTTGATGAACTTTCTTCATCCAAAACTTGAGCAATCTACCTAAGTCTCAAAATACTCCCTCCCTCTTACTTACTTTCGTCCGCCACACTACCCCCCCCCCCCCTTGAGAAGCCTTGGCCGAGAGGTCTACCCCACTAGCCTAGTTGTTTTCGTATAATACCCCTTTTGTGGTATAGAAATACTCTCAAGTATTGTTATAATGCCCAAAATACTTTAGCCAAATACCTTGTAGTACTTTCCAAAGTACCCTTTTTACAAAGCCAGAAAATACTATTATACTTCCTCGATCCAAAAAACGAACCCTAAGTAAATCTTCACCCGTAGTTGAAGTCATAAGTAGAAGTTGGTTAGAACTTCTAAGGGTTGGTTGGAGCAGTTGGGCGCCGGAGTAGGAGCTAAACGTTGTTCGGGATCGGCATATAAACTCGGATAATTTTGGGCTTATCGAGGTAAACATTCTTGACCTTACATTGTAATTGGAAATTACATGTTGTAGGAGTATATAGTTAAGTATACTATATATAGAACTGAACATAGTTGTGCGGCAATGTCTTTTGACTTAAGCTGAATAATACTTACTGCAATGTCTTGCGACTTAAGCTGAATTTAAAGAAGAGAATCAATGTAATTACATAGGTGTATTACGATGACTTGTGTAACATTCTTGTGTAGTAGAATTGTACGTCCAGGTTAGACGTGTTAACCCCCTGGTTGGCTTGGTAGCGGCCTCGATAGAGGAGGAGATTTCTGTTGTTGCGGGGAGAGTCTTTGCCAATTTTACGTAGAATATTCTACGTCGGGATCTAAAGATATTAATAGGCGCTTTGTGGCCTCTATAGGTTGTAGTACTACGTGTGGGTGATCTGCTTGGTGAGAGTGTAGCCAAGCGGTTTGAGGTACTTGGGCGTTTTGCTATTAGTCGATAATCGTCGCGAGGTATGTGAACCTCTTCCTATCTCTTCTAGCATGATATGTGTGAACTATGTAGTACGGTGAGCGTACGTGTGCTAAATGTATTTGATTGATGTAAAACATAAAGTGTTATAACGGCTTTATGGGAAGTTGGTTATAATAGCTTTATGTGGATAAGCACATACTTTGTGGTTTTTAAAAGGTAATCGATTTGAATAATAATCGGCTTGATATGTGTTAATAAAGAACTTGAAGCATTTCAAAAGATTTATGAATCGTTTTGAAAGAATGAGTATTACTTGGTTTTGAAAGCTTAAGAGTTATACTAGCTTTATGGGAAGTTAGGTATAACGGCTTAAGAATGTTTTCTTGATTTGAAATCGAATGTGTATCGACAAACCAACTGCAGCGTTAATAAAAGGAAAATGTATTGACTAAAGTATTATTAAAACGGTAGAAACCTCCATCTGCATAGAAGCTAAGATGAGACAAAATGATATTACATTTCCTAGATCATGGCCGCTTAATAAGATTGATTATAAACAAGAATAACCTACTCACTTATAAGACATAGGTTTCTCAAAGCGTTTAAAGGAGAATTATGTTTTAAAGGATTTAAAACTATGAACTACGAAACCTTTTTCTAAAATGAGAAACTTGAGCATTCGAAATTAGGCAAACTTGAGCGTTTGGAAAATAAGGTTGTCACTTGATTTTACAAAGGAAAGCATTTTGGTTTACTTAACAATGTTAGTCACTCAAATTTTATACTACGGTATCGGGTGACCTTTGTAAAAGAAATGGATCTTAAAAGGAATTTAACGGACGTAGTACTTTAAGGTTAAAATCCGACTTTGATATAAAATGAAAGTACCTTGAGTCGTGTGTAACTTGCTTATACTTGTTGTTATGAAACTTGACCATGTTACGTGTGATAGCCTTGTTGTGTAAATCGTGTTCTACTCGACTACCGGTTCATCCGAATGTATATCACTTGACTACGGGTCATCCGAATGTATATCACTTGACTACGGTTCATCCGAATGTATTTCACTCGACTACCGGTTCATCCGAATGTGTTTCACTTGATTAGGTTCATCAGAATGTATTTCACTTGAGGACCGGTTCATCCGGAATGTATTTCACTTGACTCTGGTTCATCCGGAATGTATTCCACTCGACTCTGGGTTCATGGGATGAGCAGGAATGTATTCCACCCTTTTCTATATTTGGTCCATAAGATGGGCGAGACGTTATACGTATCACATGATTTGTACCTAGGCTGGCGGTGAGGAAGGAGTTCCACGGGCATGAGGATGACTTTTAGGCGTGAGTCCACGACTTGACATGATCGCTCTTATGTTGTGAATCGTAGTTTGGTTATCATATATGTCTCTGCTTTATAGACTATTATGATTTCATTTCTGATATTTCTGATTTCACATACTTGGTACTGTTATCGACCTCCTTCGGGCGTTCATCTGCATGAGTAAAAGGTACATCATTGTCGATCCGCTTTTAGGATCACCTTTCAGTATTGGGAAGCTCCGTTCCTTGGAGGCTTATCTTTTGGTATGTTACCACAGTGCAGAGATTCTTATACATTCGGGGTATGGCGAGGCCCTGTCCGTCATAGCCGTTGTAAAATCTTAAGTGCATGCCTTGTTGTGGCGGGGTTTGTAATAAGGATAACTGCTCGTATTTATGTATATATGATGAAGGCAACTGTTTTGGTTGCTTTGTTTATTTATCTTTTCTCTTAATTCATGTTCATGTTTTTATTTCGCTGATTTTCTCGATGTTGTATCACCAGGGTGCCGGGTAAGGCACGATCCACGGGCGGGTTGGTCGTGACAAAAGTGGTATCGAGCGATTAGTCCTCGGAAAGTGTCTACTGACCGTGTCTAGTAGAGTCTTGATTATCGGTGTGTTGTGCACCATCTATAATCGTGAGGTGCGAGACATTTAGGATTGGTTTCCATTCTTCTCATTACGAGATCGTGCCTTAGAAAGGTGTGATAAATTGGACCCTCCGCGTATTCCTTTCCTTTACGATTATGCCTCGCGTAAAACCCAGCCCGGATGGGCAAAGCGATCGAGGAGGCTAGTGAGATCTGAGAGTACGCAGCGCGAGCCGTCGATACTGAGACGATGCCAAGCGGCGGGTTTCGCGGCCCGCCAAGACCAGCGAGTTTAGAGCGCAGCGGTGGGCTGCTGAGACTCTGATACGAGCCTCCGATCCACGGCTGGAGCCGATGAGATGGGTACAAGGAGATAGCCGATTCTTGGCGGTCGTGGCGGATATGAGATAGGTGAATCAGCGATTCCGGCCAGCGACCCGTAGTTCACCCCGGGCGATTTGAGGCTACGGGACTTCCGAGTTGTAGCCTCCGGTGTTACATGGATCGAGGCGAGGCGACCCTCGGGAGTTTATCAAGCGACTCTGACGGATCATGAGTGATCGAGCCTCGAGGCGAAGTCGGTGGTATTGGGTTCGCATCACCGCGTGATCTGCGATTGGTCGTTTGATTCGTGGGAGCTGTCGGGAAGAGCATGCACTTCCAGCGATTTTGGACGAGTTCTCGAGGCATTTCTTGCACATTTCTTGCCTCGCGGATGAGAGGGCTCGGGCGGCAATTTTTGACGTTGAGCGGGGCGGCGGACGGTTAGAAGTACAATGTGGAGTTCGACTCATTAGCTCGGTATGTTCCCGTAGTAGCGGATATGGAGGAGAGTACACCGCTACGTCACGGGTGGGCGATTACTTGGCGAGGCTTATGCGGGTGTAGCTCTTCACCGGGCATGGACATTGCCATGCAAGCTCATGCACTAGGATGTGAGAGGCACGGAGAGGTCGACGGAATGGCCGAGATCGGCGAAGAGGGCGAGCAGCGAGGTCCTTTGGTAACTTTCGAGGCGGACCGCCTCGGCCGATCTAGTTATGTACCTCCGCCCGATGCAGTGGTCCTCCGCGATCTTGGTCGTTCGGGGTATTCGGGGCTGGTCGAGCTCGGGGCTTAGTTCACGAGTTTACGTGAGTGCTAGCGGCCAGGATTCATGTCCCGCCGGTGTGCGATGTGGCAAACATCATCCGAAATGTCGTCTTTATCGGTGCTTGTTTCACTGCGGCGTCGTCGAGCCATGTGACGAGGCGTGCTTATAGGAGAATGCCGGCGGCTTAGCGCAGCCTCCGGATCGATGGCGAGTTCATCGCCTACGATTATGCGCCTGCAGTGGACTTATGATTAGAGTGGGCGGTAGCTTGGTATATCATAACCACCTAGAGGCTTGTATGTTTTGATGTTTTGTTAATGTGTTTTGTTCGGATAGGTTTATGCTAAAATGTGATTTAGGTAGCTGGTTGGGGAATAAGGGTAAGCCTTGGGGTGAGATAATGATGAACCTTAGAATATTACGATTGAGACCTTAGATATAAGTAGTCTTGAGTACAAGATTTTGCGAGTGATCCTTGTCGAGTGCATTTTATGCCTAGAATATATTGTGTGATAAGTCTCGGTTGGGTAAATGAAAGTGGTATCTTTCATGATGTGATTTAGCAAGGTTGTTCCGGATCGAAAGCGAGAGAGTCGGCGTGTGAGGCTCGGGTTGAGGGCGTGTTGCGTGTCAACCCGTGGCCGGAATGAGGTGGGGTCGGCTCTGGGTGGTCAGCGGTAGGGTCACGAGGGTGCTAGGCCCAAGTTTAGATGACCATCGTATGAGTTCGTGGATATGTTCGACCTGAAGCGGGTCGTGAAGGCCGGAAGTGGCCTTAAGGAAGATTGAGGCTAGTAAGATAACCAAGTTGGAGGTGGTGACTCCAAGGTTTGGAGAAGCGGCGATAAGCGGAAGTGTGGTGCATTATCTTTGGAAGAGTTCAAGAGTTCGAGAAGAGTACGACGAGTAAGGGTAGAGGCGAGCATGTATTGCGAGCATAGATATGATCATTTCTTGTAAAGGGAGAAGGTCACGAAGGATGTATATTTTAGACCTCGGGAATCGCATCTGATCAGCACCATTTGTTGGGTCGCCGGAGTGACACTAGAACCTCGCGGCAAAGTGACAAAAGTTTGTGATGTTAGAGGTGTTTCCTCGTGGACTTGGATATAAGTATTTGCGTGCATGTGTTGTTTCGTGGCCAGTTGTGGCGTTGGCAACTTATTAGAAGAACTTTATCGTTATCCGTCTTGAGAAGGAACATTCGGGACGAATGTTTCTAAGGAGGGGAGAATGTTATACCCCGTATTTCCAGAGTATGTGCGTGGGGGACGTACGTAGAAATTTTCGAACTTCTTTAGGCTTGGCCGAATTCTATGGTGCACAACACCCGGTTAGAGTCGTGTTTCGAAAGCGTTTTCCACGACTTTCGTAGGGAATTTCCGGCTATGTCATTTATAATTTTTGCGGATTTTTCCGAGAGACGTAACATTTTGGACCAACAAGAGGGCGACACTTGTCACCCTATAATTGGTGAAGGTTGGCGGACGAAATGGGCAAGGATTGGCACGTTTTTTGTGTTGAATTGTGGTCAAGGGTTAGGTAGGATATTTTGTGTAGATGGATAAGGTTGCACATGGCTTAATCTTGGCCTTACACTTGCTATGCACTTGTCTTCATCTTGGCCATTGGTTGGCCTTCACTTGACCTATAAATACCCCCTTAGTTGATGAACTTTCTTCATCCAAAACTTGAGCAATCTACCTAAGTCTCAAAATACTCCCTCCCTCTTACTTACTTTCGTCCGCCACACTACCCCCCCCCCCCTTGAGAAGCCTTGGCCGAGAGGTCTACCCCCCCCCCCCCTAGCCTAGTTGTTTTCGTATAATACCCCCCTTTTGTGGTATAGAAATACTCTCCAAGTATTGTTATAATGCCCAAAATACTTTAGCCAAATACCTTGTAGTACTTTCCAAAGTAACATTTTTACAAAAGCCCAGAAAATACTATTATACTTCCTCGATCCACAAAAACGAAACCTAAGTAAATCTTCACCCGTAGTTGAAGTCATAAGTAGAAGTTGGTTAAAACTTCTAAGGGTTGGTTGGAGCAGTTGGAGCGCCGGAGTAGGAGCTAAGCGTTGTTCGGGATCGACATATAAACTCGGATAATTTTGGGCTTATCGAGGTAAACATTCTTGACCTTACATTTGTAATTGGAAATTACATGTTGTAGGAGTATATAGTTAAGTATACTATATATAGAACTGAACATAGTTGTGCGGCAATGTCTTTTGACTTAAGCTCGAATAATACTTACAGCGATGTCTTGCGACTTAAGCTGAATTTAAAGAAGAGAATCGTAATTACATAGGGTGTATTCAGATGACTTGTGTAACATTCATGTAGTAGAATTGTACACGTCCAGGTTAGGCGTGTTAACCCCCTGGTTGGCTTGGTAGCCGGCCTCGATAGAGAGGAGATTTACGCTGTTGCGGGAGAGTCTTTTGAATTTTTACGTAGAATATTCTACGTCGGGATCTAAAGATATTAATAGGCGCTTTGTGGCCTCTATAGGTTGTAGTACTACGTGTGGAGTGATCTTGGCGAGAGTGTGGCCAGCGGTTTGAGGTACTTGGGCGTTTTGCTATTAGTCGATAATCGTCGCGAGGTATGTGAACCTCTTCCTATCTCTTCTAGCATGATATGTGTGAACTATGTAGTACGGTGAGCGTCATGTGCTAAATGTATTTGATTGATGTAAAACATAAAGTGTTATAACGGCTTTATGGGAAGTTGGTTATAATAGCTTTATGTGGATAAGCACATACTTTGTGGTTTTTAAAAGGTAATCGATTTGAATAATAAGCGGCTTGATATGTGTTAATAAAGAACTTGAAGCATTTCAAAAGATTTATGAATCGTTTTGAAAGAATGAGTATTACTTGGGTTTTGAAAGCTTAAGAGTTATACTAGCTTTATGGGAAGTTAGGTATAACGGCTTAAGAATGTTTCTTGATTTGGAAATCGAATGTGTATCGACAAACCACTGCAGCGTTAATAAAAGGAAAATGTATTGACTAAAGAAGTATTATTAAAACCAGTAGAAACCTCCATCTGCATAGAAGCTAAGATGAGACAAAATGATATTACATTTCCTAGATCATGGCTGCTTAATAAGATTGATTATAAACAAGAATAACCTACTCACTTATAAGACATAGGTTTCTCCAAACGTTTAAAGGAGAATTATGTTTTAAAGGATTTAAAACTATGAACTACGAAACCTTTTTCTAAAATGAGAAACTTGAGCATTCGAAATTAGGCAAACTTGAACGTTTGGAAAATAAGGTTGTCACTTGATTTTACAAAGGAAAGCATTTTGGTTTACTTAACAATGTTAGTCACTCAAATTTTATACTACGTATCGGGTGACCTTTGTAAAAGAAATGGATCTTAAAAGGAATTTAACGGACGTAGTACTTTAAGGTTAAAATCCGGACTTTGATATAAAATGAAAGTACCTTGAGTCGTGTGTAACTTGCTTATACTTGTTGTTATGAAACTTGACCATGTTACGTGTGATAGCCTTGTTGTGTAAGTATTGTGTTCTACTCGACTCTGGTTCATCCGAATGTATATCACTTGACTACCGGTCATCAGGAATGTATATCAACTTGACTCTGGGTTCATCAGAATGTATTTCACTCGACTACGGTTCATCAGAATGTGTTTCACTTGATTACGGTTCATCAGGAATGTATTTCACTTGAGGACCAGGTTCATCCGGAATGTATTTCACTTGACTCTGGGTTCATCAGAATGTATTCCACTCGACTCAGGTTCGTAGGATGAGCAGGAATGTATTCCACCCTTTTCTATATTGGGTCCATAAGATGGGCGAGACACATTATACGTATCACATGATTTGTACCTAGATCGCTGGCGGTGAGGAAGGAGTTCCACGGGCATGAGGATGACTTTTAGAGGCGTGAGTCCACGACTTGACATGGCTTGCTCTTATGTTGTGAGCGTAGTTTGGTTATCATATATGTCTCTGCTTTATAGACTATTATGATTTCATTTCTGATATTTCTGATTTCACATACTTGGTACTGTTATCGACCTCCTTGAAGCTGCGTTCATCTGCGCAGTAAAAGGTACATCGGTATCGATCCAGCTTTTAGGATCACCTTTCAGTATTGGGAAGCTCGTTCCTTCGGAGGCTTATCTTTTGGTATGTTACCACAGTGCATGAGATTCTTATACATTCGAGGGTATGGCGGGGCCACTGTCCCGTCATAAATGTTGTAAAATCTTAGAGTGCATGCTTTGTTGTGGCGGGGTTTGTAATAAGGATAAGCTGCTCGTATTTATGTATATATGATGAAGGCAAGCTGTTTTGGTTGCTTTGTTTATTTATCTTTTCTCTTAATTCATGTTCATGTTTTTATTTCCGCTGATTTTCTCTGATGTTGTATCACTAGGGTGCCCGGGGTAAGGCACCAGTCACGGGCCCGGGTTCGGGTCGTGACAATTTTGGTATGGCTTAGTCAATGCATAACTAGTCATAACATAACTAATTTAAGACGAGTGAATTTCTAGCGTCAAACTATTTTCTAATAACAGCCCAAAGTTTAATTATTCTAAATGTACTACTAGTGGTGTAATGTTAGACAAATAATTACAACAAATAATAGGGGAGGATATGAATTAATGACGACTCGAAGAAGCGGCGAGGCCATCTCGCCTATGATTTGGAGTTTGTGATGCGGAGTGGATGAAGCACATAAGATGTGGGTCTTCATTTGTTGTAGCTTGTGATGAGTCTCGCCATGAGACTCTTCGTTTCGCTCCAATGCATGCCATGTAAAAAAGATAAGGAAAGAAAAGGATTAGTTAAATGTCCAAAGTCTATAAGGTGCAGATAAAGGAGACCTTTGGGCCCTGACGTTATACATTGCGGTAGCTTAAGTAGCAAATAATACAATTTAGGCAAACCCGAAAAGCGGTGCAGCGTCTCAACTTAATGCCAAGCACGCAACTCATACATTGTGCAATAAACAAGAAAGAACACAAAAGCGAGAGCGGTGAGTGACTAACAGATTAATAACTTTAAGAGGTAAGAGAGTAGGTTTTCTATTTTATTTTCTTTCTGCAGATTTAGCTAGCATGGATATATGTGGGCTGAGTTTGCCATAACCTTATTTAACCCTATTTAAATTACTAGGTCAAATCCACTGTCATACTCTCATATTAAAATTTAAACAAAGAGGGGAGCATGCAAGAATGTAAGCTAAAATGAGGTTTTTGTTGAGCAGGCCCAAAACAATACTCAAATTCCATCGTGCGAATACTTGAGTATTAACAATCAGATGCATACGGTAAGAGTAGATGGATCACAATTCCTTTTCAGCATGTGTTATGGTCGTAACAAGAAATGCAAGTACTCGAGACAGCACACAATGGACAATTCAGGCAAACAAAGCAAAACATTTATTCGAGCGAGGAATCGCGGGTATCGGTCGATAGATCATGTCTAGGCCATATCCTACCATATAGTCATGCAAAGCAGGGCCATAACTCAAAAATAGAAAGCAGAGATGGGTAGGAAATCCAATGCCAAACCTATATGTCATTTGGAAACAACGGATAAGCAATTTTAATATGAAATCGAGACATATATACTGCTTTTGTGGTTTTATGAGAGAAGGACCTACTTAGAAACTAATGGACTGATTTAGTAAGCATGCTAGACCCCTTAACAATCAAATAGCTCATTCCAAATAGTATTTAAGCAGGCTTAATTGCTAGCATATAGCAAAACCAACTAGGCTAACACAGTTTCCTTAAGGCAATGGTCACGAGTTTAAGTCAAGTACATATATTGGCGAGATGACTCATGTAATCTCATAGTAACGTCTAAATCATGCTAGAAACAGGCAGGGACAAGTATCACATTGATTTGTAACACCTAAGGCTAGATGGAACCTCGATAGATATACTTAGGATCTTTGCCCTGGTTTGAACCATCTGATCTGGTCCATATATGTTATTTGTCAAGCTTTGGACAATTGGTTTGAGGAAAGACTTTCAGTAGCATTTAATATTAACTAACAGGTTTAACACCAAATAAATATACTTCACAGATGATGAAACTGAATTGCATTAAGCATTTTTAACAAAGCATATGATCATCATACCGACCAAACGAGTTCATACAACTTACCAACAACACATAATTGTTCAATACAACACATAATACATCACTGCATCCTATGCTAATCTCGTATTATGCGACTGAAACTAAATTGCTATACGTTTAATACGAAAAAGGCACAGAAACCAAATGAACTGAAAAGAGTTTGGGTTTACCTTCTCCAGGCAGCGAACCGAGGCAGCGTATCAAATCTTCGGTTCACTCGGGTTTTGGTTTTGCGATGCGAGATAAAGGGCAAGGTTTGTTTGCTGATTTCCTTTCTGGAATTGGAAGAAGGAGGGTTTCAAACTTCCTGTTCTTATGAAACTAAAGGGCTGGGTGCTGTGTTACCCTGGTGTTCAACTATTTGTTTTCTGATTGAGTCCTGGATCCTTCCCCTGTGTCCTTCGAATTCTCCCCCTGAGCTCTGAATCGATGACTGCTGCTAGAGGACGTAAATCGATGCCTATCGGTTCTATGTGCCTACTGATTTCTCTGTCTCCCCCCTCTGGGTTGTTGCCTACTGCTAGGAGTCTCCAATCGATGCTGTGTCTTCTCCCGTCTCAGCTCTGTGCTTGACCGATGCTAATGTTCTATTGCATGTGCCTTTTTATAGCCCTCCTTCTAGGTTCTAAGTTTGGTAAGTAATTAAGGCTGAGATTTGTGCTTGATTCGACGAGATTTGTGCTGATTTAGGTTGGTTCTTACTGTTTTATTCTTCGACGAATCTTGGCGATTTAGTGCTGATTTTATGGTAAGAAATCGTTGGCTGGCTTCGTGCGCGTGGGTGAAGGGAAGCCCGGATTCTCCGGCGAGAAATCCGGGCGTGGCGGCGATTGAAGCTTAGGTTTTTAGGGTTCTATCTTTAGGTTTTTTTCTAAGGGCTGTTGAAGGGGAAGGGACGATGGGGGATCAACTGTGGGCTGTTGGTTTTTTCTCTTGTTTTATGGGTTGTGGGCGATGGATTGTGGGTCGCGGGTTTTGGGCTGAAGAGGAGTGGGCTGCGGGTGATGGGGAAAAGGGCTTGGGCTGGGCGAATTTTTAAGGGATGTTGGGCTAATTAAATGGGTATTAGTTCTAGGTTAGTTTTAAGGTATTAGTTTTAGGTGCTTAATTAGTTAATTAGTAGTAAATTAAATTAATAAATTGTGCTTAAATTATTTAGGTGCTTTATTAACCCAATTGTTATAAATGCGGGCGTGCTATTTAATTAATGCTTAATACTTTATAATGTGATGTCGTTATTAAGACTTATTAAATAAAATTAGGACTTCTTAATTCTTTTATGAATGCTATTATTAAAACGCGGGTGTTAGATTATTATTTTACGTATTTATTGTTTATTTATGCCTGTATTAATGTTTTTATTGCTGCATTTTATTATTTAAGAATTGTTGAAAATTAGTGTAATTTTATAGTTAATGACTGGACGGGAGGGTCAAAATTGGGTGTCAACAGTCTATACATATGTAATTATCAAAATCATGTTACTTCACAAGAATGAGCAGATCAAAGAGCCTATACATCAGAAAACACTCAAAATACCACACCAGAAGATATAAACCAGAATGAAACAAATACAATCTCTATCAGAAATTCTATACCTCATGTGACTCAGATTCAAAACCAGCCAACTAATGGAATATCTGTTGGGTGGTCTACCCGATCAAAACAACCTCATTGTCTTGAAGACTTCATTACAAAGAAACATGATTCTACAACTATCCCATACCCTATAGACAATTACATATCCTATGAGAAAATCTCACCCAAATATAAAGCTTTTCTCACTTTCTTCTCAGAATTAACTAAACCAAAGAACTATAAAGAGGCATCCAAAGATCCAAGATGGGTAGAAGCAATGAAAGCAGAAATAACAGTACTACAAGACAATCACACATGGAATGTTATTCTTTACCTGAAGGCAAATCTCCAATAGGATGTAAATGGATTACAATATCATGTATAAAGAAACATGAGAGATTAAAATACTCAAAGCTAGACTTGTGGCAAAAGGATGTAGTCAAAGATAAGGAATTAATTATCAGGAAACCTTCTCTCCAATAGTTAAAATAGTTACTGTAAGGTCCATCTTATCAACAGTAGCAGCTAGACACTACATTCATAAAATGGATGTGTATAATGTTTTTCTACAAGGAGATCTACATGATGATATATATATATATAGAACTACCACAAGGATTCATCGGTCAGGGGAACAATCAAGTATGCAGACTGACCAAATCCTTGTATGGACTCAAACAAGCACAAGGACAATGGAGCTTTAAACTCACAGAATCACTGATTCAAATAGAGTTCAGATAATCACAGTATTATCACTCATTGTTTGCAACGAATACTGGAAAAATTAACTCTAGTATTAGTTTATGTAGATGACATGTTGATCATAGGAGATAACATATAACTGATAGAAAGAATAAAATAGGCCTTACAACAAGAATTCAAGATGAAAGATCTGAGAGAATTGAATATTTTCTTGGGATAGAATTTGCAAGATCAGAAAAAGGAATTCTGATGCATCAAAGAAAATATACATTAGAACTAATTTCTGAACATGGTCTGGCAATAGCTAAACCTATTAATACACATATTGACTACAGTGTGAAACTAACTACCAATGAGTATGATGATCATATACAGAAGCTTCAGGAAATAAAAAAAGAATAACAACAATAGCAGATGAATTACTAAGTGACATCAACTCATACCAAAGGCTGATAGTTAAATTATTTTATCTCATATTCACAGGACCAAATATAACTTATAGTGTTTAGACACTTAGTCAATTTCTACAACAACCAAAGATATCTCACTTTAATGTTGTACTAAAGTTAGTCAGATACATAAAGAACCAACCTGGACAAGGTATACTCATGTCCAGTAATACACATGTGACAATAACTGCCTACTGTGATGCTGACTGGGTTGCTTGCCCTCATACAAGTAAGTTAGTCATTGGTTATATTGTTAAATTTGGTGACTCACTTATATCATGGAAATCAAAGAAGCATACTACAATTTACAGAAGCTCAGCAAAATCAAAATACATAAATCTAGCAGAAATAATTGCTGAACTAACTAGATACTTGGCTTCCTAAAAGAAATTGGAATTAACATCGGCCTACCATTAAAAGTTTTTACAGACATCAAGTCGGTAATACAAATTGATGCAAATCATATGTTTCTTACAAGGACTAAACATATAGAAATTGATCTATATTTCATAAGAAAAAAAATTCATAAAGGAGTGGTGAAAATAGAATACATCAATACTACAAATCAACCTGGCATATGTACTCCAAGCTTGGCTTGTTGAAAATCAAAATCATGTTACTTCACAAGAATGAGCAGATCAAAGAGCCTATACATCAGAAAACACTCAAAATACCACACCAGAAGATATAAACCAGAATGAAACAAATACAATCTCTATCAGAAATTTTATACCTCATGTGACTCACATTCAAAACCAGCAGACTAATGGAATATCTGTTAGGTGGTCTACCAGATCAAAACAACCTCCAATTTGGCTTAAAGACTTCATTACAAAGAAACATGATTCTACAACTATCCCATACCCTATAGACAATTACATATCCTATGAGAAAATCTCACAAAAATATAAAGTTTTTCTCAGTTTCTTCTCAGAATTAACTAAATCAAAGAACTATACTGAGGCATCCAAAGATCCAAGATGGGTGGAAGCAATGAAAGAAGAAATAATTGTACTGTTGACACCCAATTTTGACCCATCTTTTAGTCATTTCTTGCAATTTTAAGCATTTTAGGACACCGCATTTTAATCACCATTTTTTGGCATTTTTGTATATTTTTTACATAACATTCTATGTTGTTTTATTTTTTGTAAATTGGCATCATGTTTTTACTTTAATTAGGTATTAGACATTTTCAAATATTATGTTACTATTGTTGCGCAGTCATTTTATTTTACTAATTTTGCATCTCTTTAAATAATTAATTGACATCCCGTCTTTACTTTAATTAGGCATTAAATATTTGTTAAATATCGTATTTTTATTATTATTGCATCGACATTTGCATTTTAATAATTTTGCATCTTTTAAATAATGTTTTCTTTTAAATAATGAACCTGTTTTGCATTTTTGTCAAATCAGTCCAGTCCGAGGCATAATCTGGATCAGTCCAATCCGCCGAAAACCAAAGCCCAAATTGAGACCCAAAAATGAAGTCCAGTACACCTTTCATCTTTTCCCTCCAATACCCAAAACCCTAAACCTAAATACCCCTATAAATAGAAACGTTACCCCCCCCCCCCCCCCCCTTTTAAAACCTCTCAGCCGCATAAGCTAAAACCCTCGAACCACTTTTCTATTCTTTAAACCATTTCCTCCGCACACCCCTACCCCTAAAAAACCCTCAGCCGCAACACTCCCTCTCTTTATTTTACCCAGCCGCCGACACCTCTCTCGATCACCTCCACACCAAGCGCCGCACCTCCCCCCTCCTTCCCCAGCGAATACCCACATCGTCTCCCTCCGCCGGAGTTCCATATCCGGCGAATCCCTTTCCCGTCTCGCCACTGCTCCCGTCGCCACCATCGGCGAAACCGCCATCACTGTCATCGCCGACCCATCTCCCTCACTGGTCACACGCACACTCACACCCCATCGCTTCTACGCACTGTCCGCCAGAGGTGATGACCGGCGGGCATATCAGCGAACCACCACTGTCTCATCACCACTGAACCACCAACTCCCGCCAACCTCACGTCATCCACTCGCCACTGGTTCCCTTGGGTTCTCCGTTGATATTTATGAATCCCATTTCTGAGAAATTGAGTCAATATTTGGTTTTGTGTCACGATTGTAGCGCTGTTTGTTTCTCTGTTTATTATGACGATGAACTTGTGTCTTGATTTCATATTGGGTCCATGTTGGGCTAATGGCTGCCTATTACCGTCGGTATTACTGTGCGTTTTGAACTGTTTTGCCCCCTTTTTATTGCTTTGTCCCGCCGCCGGAGTTTCGACTCCGGCAATCTTCGGCTACTGAATCGGACTGAATCTGTGATGGTTGTTTGTTATCATTTTGTTTTCTTCTTCTTGCGTCTATTTGATACTATTGGTTGTCAGTGTTTGACACTACATTCTTGCCAAGTCGTTGCTGCATTTTGCCATTTTGTTGTGTATTTCGATCCATGAACTGTACCGTAAATCACCGCTGGCTACTGTTTCTACTGCCTTTTGGTACTATTTTTATGCTACTGGTGTCGATAGTGGTTTCCGGTGAACTACTGTGCTGTGATGTTGCTATTTGAACCGTCACTGTTTTCTCGCTTTCGTTCGGGCTGATTTTGGACAATTTTGCCCCCTTTGAGTTATTTTACTAAGCTAAGCTGATTTTGAAACATATTGCTACACTTGAATATTTGGTATTTTCACTGATTTTGAACAGATACTACACCCTAGCCAATGAAAAAGTTATCCGTCGATTTTTGAGGCCTCCACAGTTGCAAAGACGGAAAATAAAATAAATGAAGCTTTCAGGGCGTTGATGATTTCTTCTACTTACACAGGATAACCAACATGCGCTGGAAGGGCGAATTCTCGCAACCACACTTGTTTAGGATGTCCCACTTTATTTTTATATATATCTGAGCCCTCCGTGTTTAAAACTATTACTGTTTTGGCGCGGATCTGAAAGTTATATTTATTTTATTATTTTTAGCAATATTGGTCGATGAAGGAATCTCCGTATGATTTTCAAGGCCTCCCCTGTACAAAAGACGGATTTATGTTTTGGCTTTACTTATTAATTCTTGCTATTACTTTAAAATTATTTATTTATTACTAACACTTTTACTAAGTGTTTATGCAGGTACCCGGAGATCATTTTGTACAGAAGGCCTAAAAAGGGGCTAAAAGATGTTCCGGAATTTTATTCGATTGTAGCTTTATTATTATGTATTGCATTCCTTTGTAATTGTAAATTATGAAAATTGCTTAGAATATGTAGAATAAAAAGGAAATAAATAATTAACCTAGGCTTGGACGGATAACCGCAAGTTAGCGGATCTTAAAGGATGCCTAACCCCTTCCCTTTAGGATAATAAAGAACCCTGATCCAGAATCTCATTAATTTCGCAGACCATTAAATGGCGATTAATTGCAGTATTTTTATTGCAATAAATCAAGTGTCATAATTCACTTAAATAATTAGGTGGCGACTCCTTAAAATCAGCATTATTGCTCCATCCAGGGAACCGCGCCAAAGAGCAACGTCGCGGATACCGTTCAGACCCCGAGGTCAAAAACTGGCGCGACAGCGTAGCAACTCCACTGGGGATAATCAGGTTCTTGATCATAGCAAACCTAGGTTTATTATTGCTTGGCTTTATTTTTATTTGTTTTAAATGCCTTAAAATTGCTTGCTTTAATCTTGTATGTTTAGCTGTTTTAATTGCTATTGTTTTTACTGCTTTCCTTAAACTGACATTCCGCTCATATTTCTTCCACACTGGAAAATCCACGCTATCACACACTACATGCGAGGTGCGGTGTGTGCATCAGCAAAATTCTTTCTTCAAAACCCAAATTTAGGAGAGTTGGTAATATACGTGGAGTGTCCGGTCTAACCGGTGGTCGCGTAGCCTTCTCACTCGAGTTGTCCGCTCTGGAACCTTGCGTCTAGTAAGCCAAATCTTAGAAAGCTTAAGATAAAGCTATACCACATTTTTTATTAAGTCATGCATGCATAAACCTTAGGCGGGTTAATCCTTGGTATTAACGCCACAATTAGAAATCCACCAAACTTGTCGACGGGTTTCACAACCCAACGACCCATTAGCATACTATGTGTAGCGTGATGATGATCGACGGATCCAAGCCTGGCCATGACACACCGAAATTGGGAAAAGTGCACTGTCATTTGGTCGCCATTTCCAACAAAACATTGCAGTTTAACGGCTTGGACCTATTTATCATAATCTCGCATACCTGGCGTTTAGGCCGACCTCTGGCATAAGAGAGGTCCCATCCATATTAGGCGCGCGCTTGATTTGCATGCTTTTGTTTACTATTGTTGTCGCTAGCAATTCTGTACATATTATTTAATGCAATAATTACCCTTTTAACCCCTGTACATATCATGCTTATAATTTCGGCCACGAGTATTTGCATTTTTGCACCTTTTGTTGTCACATTGCAATCAGGATTTCTACTGCGTAAATCGCTCTTGAACAACATGATTTGGACTTTGTGAAGCATCAACCACCCGTTCGGTCGAACCAAACAGGGGAGTCTTTGACTATATTGTCACGCCCTTACATTTTACTATTTTTGTGGCTTGCCTACTCTCACCCATTTGTCATATTTTTTGCAGGAAGACCGTCCTCGCAAATAGTCGAGGGCAGACAACAACAAAAAAAAAAGGGAAGAAAAGAAAAAAAAATCATCACAAGAATGAGATGGAGTTATGTTGACGGAAAGAAGTCAACTTATACCAGATTCAACGAAGCATCGCTCTGGGTCTTATATTTTGTATCTTTATACATATTTGCAAATTCAATTGATATGTCTAGTATTGATTACATAATTATTTATCATGCATTTTACAACATAATCTTCCCGAACTACGCGTGTCTGATTCTCACCATATGGTGTGATACGTAGGCAACTCATCTTGGGTTCAACACCACCACTATAAAAAATAAAATAAAATAAAATAAAAAGAGGGGGACATATTTGGTTCACCCATTCATTGCATTTATCCAATCACGCACATTCATTCATGCATTTCATTCATTCTATCACAGTCATGCATTTTTTCATTACATTCTTTTACTTTGCATTAGTCCTATAATGAACAATCATTTGTTTTGCACAGCTTTTACTTTTGCATTTCTTTCATGAATGAATTCTTTTTAAATCATACATTTTATAACATATCTGAACGAATTCAAAAAATACAAAATATTTTATTCAAAAAGCACAAAAAAAAAACTCTTTTAAGTATCATTGTTTGATTTGGTTGATATCAACATAGTTAGGAGTGTGCATAGGAAAGAACGAGTAATAATCAATATGGGTGAACTTCATGGTAAACCATAGATTCTTTTGATACCTCTCACGCACACCTGTAATGACATTGTCTTGCATGCTTTCAAGATAAGAACGAAACCAACCTCATCGTTTTATATGCATTGTGTGGTGAGTTTTAGAATAAGTTCAATTGCATTGCATTGTGATCTAGAACTTGACCCGAATGTTTGTTGAGACGAAATCATGAGTAACACTCGGTGTAAAAAATGATCGTAGGCTTTCTTTGATCCGTTTGAGCCTTTTCAGCCTATCAAATAACATTATAACGGTACACCCTTTTTGAGCCTAAAGCCTATTCTTTTGACAACCACATATTACACCTATACTCTTTCTAAGTGCGTACGCACTATCCCTCTCTTGGCCCGACCTCCTTGAGCGCTTTAGAAATGTGCAAGTGACTGACAAAATCTGCGTCGAAGTTTGCGAAGATAAAATTGTCAAAGTCCCAAAAGGGAAAAGAAAAACACAAAGGACGATTTCACAAAAAGAAGAAATCAAAAGCCCCGACATTAAGAAAAAGAATAAAAATGAGAGAATAACTTTGGAAAAAGCGGGCTCCAAACGAAAGATTAAGAAATAAGTCAGTACAGAAAAACTGGGACAAAAAAAAACATATCAGCATTAAAGCACACAAATATCAAGCACGGACGTAGTCCAACGGTCGAGGAGGGATTAGTCACTTTTTACCCAAATGATATCCATCCCTTTCTCCAAACCTACATTACAAGCCCGTGACAAGCCCTACATGATCTTGTACTGAGGATTCTCACATTAGTGGATACTTACATGACGGCATCACAATTGCATGCATTGAACATCCTTTTGAGTGTGAGCGTACTTCTCTAAACATCCCAAAATTCAAAATAGTGGAATAACCGTGAGAAATTGGACTTTCTTCAGTGAGGGCATTTGAAACGTGAGATTACGTGTAGTTTGAAACCTTGGCTGCAAGCAAGTGTGTCGATACTTAGGTGTCTGATGTACCATTTGAAACTATAGGAATTACCCAGAAGTCAGTCTTGGTTAGACTGGAAGTGAATAACGAAATTCCTAAGCACAATACTAATTGTTGGTATCAACTGAAGTCAGAACGTGATGTTATCTTTCCACTTTTCAAAAAAACAAATGCATATATAAAAATTCTCATTTTTGCATGACGAACTACGTCTTGACCTGATTCCCTCAGCGGGATACGTAGGCGGCCACATTGGCTTCGGCCTCATTTTTTGAAAATTGTACAATCATTTTTGCATCATGTACTACGTCTTGACCTGATTCCCTCATGAGGATACGTAAGCGGCCTAAGTCGGCTTCGGTCACACCATTAGAAATCTTCTCATTGGTTCGCGTGCGACAAAATGCATTTGATTATTCTGAAAAGAGATATGAGCAATTTCCGCCAGGGTTAAGTCCGTGCAGAGACTAGCATGCGACAAGCATTCGCAGCATCCGGCAAGTCCGTGCAGGGCTATATCAGCAATCAGCAATCAACAGCGTTCAGCAAACATTCGCAGCATCCAGCAAGTCCATGCAGAGATTACATCAGCATCAATAACATTCAGCAAGCATTCGCAACATCCAGCAAGTTAGCAATCGCAGTGCCAATGACATTCACAACATCCAAGAAGTCCGCACGCAGATCGTGACGCATCGCAGATTCAAAGAAACATTCACAACATTCAACACGTCCGTGCAAGGAGGAAATCTCAGCATTTGCAGCATCACATCAATACAACCGCCATCACGTTTTACAGGATAACATTTCTACTCATACAATTATATTGCTTATAAACTCATGCGTTATCTTTTTGCCTTAACAGTTATGCACTAACCTGTTGCTTAAGTCTGAGCATGCAAGCGTCAAGAGTCAAAACTACAAAGTCGACGCGAATCAACCACTCCTTTCCTAAAACTCACAACTTTACTTTGAGTGCAGGATCTTCATATCAGCAAAGGCGGGAGCACAACAATAAGCCCATGCGGGTTACAAACCCACAAAGTCTATGCAATGACGTTATCTCAACCCAGGCGAGTCACAAAGCAGGTGCGTCCATAAAACGACACCATCTCATCTAAGCCTATGCAATGGCTTCATCTATGTTCCGTCTATGCAACGACGAACATCTGCATCGCGTCTATGCAACGACGCCACTTCATGTAAGTCTATGCAACGACTTCATCTATGTTTTGTCTATACAACGACGAGCATCTGCATCGCGTCTATACAACGACGCCATCTCATGTACGCCCATACAACGGCTTCATCCATGCTTCGTCTATACAACGACGAACATCTGCATCGCGTCTATGCAACGACGTCATTTCATGTAAACTCATGCAACGGCTTCATCTATGTTTCATCTATACAACGACGAGCATCTGCATCGCGTCTATGCAACGAAACCATCTCATGTAAGCCTATGCAACAACTTCATCTATGTTTCGTCTATACAACGATGAACATCTGCATCGCGTCTATGCAACGACGTCATCTCATGTAAGCCCATACAACGACTTCATCCACGTTTCGTCTATGCAACGATGAACATCTGCATCGCGTCTATGCAACGACGCCATTTCATGTAAGCCCATGCAACGACTTCATCTGTGTTTCGTCTATGCAACGACGAGCATCTGCATCGCGTCTATGCAACGACGTCATCTCATGTAAGCCTATGCAACGACTTCATCTATGTTTCGTCTATGCAACGACGAGCATCTGCATCGCGTCTATGCAACGACGTCATCTCATGTAAGCCTATGCAACGACTTCATCTATGTTTCGTCTATGCAACGACGAGCATCTGCATCGCGTTTATGCAACGACGTCATTTCATGTAAGCCCATGCAACGACTTTATTTATGTTTCGTCTATACAACGACAATCATCTGCATCGCGTCCATGCAATGACGTTATCATCATCTACAAACACCATGTCTTTTCCAGCACCACATCACCTGCAACCCAGTGTCAATCATACTTCGACACTGAGACAAATTTTGAATTTGCGTCGGCATTGTCTTTAATTTTGCAGCATCACAGCAGCCCAGTGTCATCATGATTCGACACTGGGACAATTTTGAATCGGCGTCTGCCTGTTGACACTCAAGTTTGACCCATCTTTTAGTCATTTCTTGCAATTTTAAACATTTTAGGACACCGCATTTTAATCACCATTTTTTGGCATTTTTGTATATTTTTTACCTAACATTCTATGTTGTTTTATTTTTTGTAACTTGGCATCATGTTTTTACTTTAATTAGGTATTAAACATTTTCAAATATTATGTTACTATTGTTGCGCGATCATTTTATTTTACTAATTTTGCATCTCTTTAAATAATTAATTGACATCCCGTCTTTACTTTTAATTAGGCATTAAATATTTGTTAAATATTGTATTTTTATTATTATTGCATCGGCATTTGCATTTTAATAATTTTGCATCTTTTAAATAATTTTTTCTTTTAAATAATGAACCCGTTTTGCATTTTTGTCAAATCACCCAAATTCGAGGCATAACTGGATCACCCAATCCAAAAACCATAGCCCAAACTGAGACCCAAAAATGAAGCCCAGTACACCTTTCATCTTTTCCCTCCAATACCCAATATCCAATACCCAAAACCCAAAACCTAAATACCCCTATAAATAAAAACCTTACCCCCTTTTAAAACCTCTCAGCCGCACAAGCTAAAACCCTCGAACCCCTTTTCTATTCTTTAAACCATTTCCTCCGCACACCCCTACCCCTAAAAACCCCTCAGCCGCAACACTCTCTCTCTTTATTTTACCTAGCCGCCGACCCCTCTCTCGATCACCTCCACACCCAGCGCCGCACCTCCCCCCTCCTTCCCCAGCGAATACCCACATCGTCGCCCTCCGCCGGAGTTCCATATCCGGCGAACCCCTTTCCCGTCTCGCCACTGCTCCCGTCGCCACCATCGGCGAAACCGCCATCACTGTCATCGCCGATCCATCTCCCTCACTGGTCACACGCACACTCACACCCCATCGCTTCCACGCACTGTCCGCCGGAGGTGATGACCGACGGGAATATCAGCGAACCACCATTGTCTCATCACCACTGAACCACCAACTCCCGCCAACCTCACGGCATCCACTCGCCACTGGTTCCCTTGGGTTCTCCGTTGATATTTATGAATCCCATTTTTGAGAAATTGAGTCAATATTTAGTTTTGTGTCACGATTATAACGTTGTTTGTTTCTCTGTTTATTATGACGATGAACTTGTGGCTTGATTTCATATTGGGTCCATGTTGGGCTAATTTCTGCCTATTACCGTCGGTATTACTGTGCGTTTTTAACTGTTTTGGCCCCTTTTTATTTCTTTGTCCCGCCGCCGGAGTTTCGACTCCGACAATCTTCGGCTACTGAATCGGACTGAATCTGTGATGGTTGTTTGTTATCATTTTGTTTTCTTCTTCTTGCGTTTATTTGATACTATTGGCTGCCAATGTTTGACACTACATTCTTGCCATGTCGTTGCTGCATTTTGGCCATTTTGTTGTGTATTTCGATCCATGAACTGTACCGTGAATCACCGCTGGCTACTGTTTCTACTGCCTTTTGGTACTATTTTTATGCTACTGATGTCGATGGTGGTTTCCGGTGAACTACTGTGATGTGATGTTGCTATTTGAACCATCACTGTTTTCTCGCTTTCGTTCGGGCTGATTTTGGACAATTTTGCCCCCTTTGAGTTATTTTACTAAGCTAAGCTGATTTTGAAACATATTGCTACACTTGAATATTTGGTATTTTCACTGATTTTGAACAGATACTACACCCTGTCCAATGAAAAAGTTATCCGTCGATTTTTGAGGCCTCCACAGTTGCAAAGACGGAAAATAAAATAAATGAAGCTTTCATGGCGTTGATGATTTCTTCTACTTACACAGGATAACCAACATGCGCTGGCAGAGCGAATTCTCGCAACCGCACTTGTTTAGGATGTCCCACTTTATTTTTATATATATCTGAGCCCTCCGTGTTTAAAATTATTACTGTTTTGGCGCGGATCTGAAAGTTTTATTTATTTTATTATTTTTAGCAATATTGGTCGATGAAGGAATCTCCATCTGATTTCCAAGGCCTCCCCTGTACAAAAGACGAATTTATTTTTTGGCTTTACTTATTAATTCTTGCTATTACTTTAAAATTATTTATTTATTACTAACACTTTTACTAAGTGTTTATGCAGGTACCCGGAGATCATCTTGTGCAGAAGGCCTAAAAAGGGGCTAAAAGATGTTCCAGAATTTTATTCGATTGTAGCTTTATTATTATGTATTCCATTCCTTTGTAATTGTAAATTATGAAAATTGCTTAGAATATGTAGAATAAAATGGCAATAAATAATTAACCTAGGCTTGGACGGATAACCGCAAGTTAGCGGATCTTAAAGGATGTCTAACCCCTTCCCTTTAGGATAATAAAGAACCCTGATCCAGAATCTCATTAATTTCGCAGACCATTAAATGGAGATTAATTGCAGTATTTTTATTGCAATAAATAAAGTGTCCTAATTCACTTAAATAATTAGGTGGCGACTCCTTAAAATCAGCATTATTTCTCCATCCAGGGAACCGCGCCAAAGAGCAACGTCGCGGATACCGTTCAGACCCCGAGGTCAAAAACGGGCGCGACATGTACTACAAGACAATCACACATGAAATGTTATTTCTTTACTGAAGGCAAATCTCCAAAAGGATGTAAATGGATTACAAGATTATGTATAAATAAACAGGAGAGATTAAAAGACTCAAAACTAGACTTGTGGAAAAAGGATGTAGTCAAAGATAAGGAATTAATTATCTGGAAAACTTCTCTCCAATAGTTAAAATAGTTACTGTAAGGTCCATCTTATCAATAGTAGCAGCTAGACACTGACACATTCATCAAATGGATGTGTATAATGCTTTTCTACAAGGATATCTACATGATGAGATATATATATATATATATATATATATGGAACTACCACAAGGATTCATCAGTCAGGGGGACAATCAAGTATGTAGACTGACCAAATCCTTGTATGGACTAAAACAAGCACACAGACAATGGAGCTTTAAACTCACAGAATCACTGATTCAAATAGAGTTCAGATAATCACAATATTATCACTCATTTTTTGCAAGGAAAACTGGAAAAAAATAACTCTAGTATTAGTTTATGTAGATGACATGTTGATCATAAGAGATAACATAGAACTGATAGAAAGAATAAAATAGACCTTACAACAAGCATTCAAAATAAAAGATCTGGGAGAATTAAAGTATTTTCTAGGGATAGAATTTGCAAGATCAGAAAAAGGAATTCTGATGCATCAAAGAAAATATACATTAGAACTAATTTCTGAACTTGGTCTGGCAATAACTAAACCTATTAATACACCTATTGACTGCAGTGTGAAACTAACTACCAATGAGTATGATGATCATATACAGAAGCTTCAGGAAACAGAAAAAAAAGAATAACAACAACCGAAGATGAATTACTAAGTGACATCAACTCATATCAAAGGCTGATAGCTAAATTATTTTATCTCATAATCATAAGACCAGATATAACTTATAGTGTTCAGACACTTAGTCAATTTCTACAACAACCAAAGATATCTCAATTTAATGTTGCACTAAGGATAGTCAGATACATAAAGAACCAACATGGACAAGGTATACTCATGTCCAATAATACAAATGAGACAATATACTCTGATGCTGACTGGGTTGCTTGCCCTCATACAAGAAAGTTAGTTGTCACGCCCCGAACCCCGGGTCCGCGACTGGTGCCCTACCTGGGCACCCTTCTACCCATACAACACAAGTAACCCGCGGAAGATAAATAACACTCATTTTTTTCTCTTTTAACAAACAAAGCGAAGCCGGCAAGGCTGCCATAATATATATAACACCCGAATCGGTCTACAACTGTACAACAATGTAAATACAACTCACGCCAGTCCAGCCCACATATGAATACAGACCTCTAGATTTTGGACAGTAAACTATGACGGGACAAGACCTCGTCGTACCCCTGAATATACCTAGCCATAATGACAAGCTCCGAAACATTGGAGCTATCCCAAAATGCGGAACAAGGATCCTAAGCTCAAGGATCCACAACTGAGTACCTAGACATGCGGGCATGAACGCAGCCCCCCAAAGGGGGTCAGTACAACAAATACTAAGTATGTAAACATAAAGTACATTAAATAAACCATAACTGACCAAAAGATGATAGGGACAAGTAAAAGCCTTACCAGCTCCAACCATGCCATATAAAATAAAAGTCAAATGTACCTTGTATCACTGTACCACTGTACTACTGTACTTTGTATAAACAAATGAGAGTCAACTGAGCCTTTTAAAAATATGCCTTTTTAATAGTAAGATCAACTGTGTCATTTCAAATTATGAAATAAATACCATTTCAAAATATGAAAGCCATGTCAGGGTCATCCGCCCTCAGAATCATTATGCAATTCCAACCATGGGTCTTAGACCCGCAATATCAAAACGTGCCCGTGGAATTCTTTCATCACTGTCGGCATGCACAAAGTATAATATATAACATGCCCGTGGAATTCCTGCATCACTGTCGGCATGCACAAAGTATAATATATAACATGCCCGTGGAATTCCTGTATCTCGGGAACATGTCATCATGGAGAGCTAGTCCATGGAATAATAATATCACCCGGAATTGAACCCGCATCATGGCCGCACGCCCACAGAATTCCTTCATCGTGAAAGCATGTACATGGAACAATATAGTGGAAGCATGCCCATGGTATTCTTCTATCATGTAAGCACGTCCAAGTAAATAACACAATAAGATGGTCGGCCCTCCAGTGAGGGACACGGTACAAATATCAAGACTGTACACATATAGCTATCACAAGCAACTATGTACAATTTAAATCATCTCCGACTCTCATTAACACAAATAGAATGAACTATCATTTTTAGAAAAACTAAGATACTAACAAGTCTTTCATTTTATAACACCAAGTCACTATCACATAGTTCATTAAGGATTAAGATCCATTACAACAATGTACATCCGCCGTACATTCACTTTATAAACTCAAGGCACTTTCATTTCATGTACTATATTAAGGACTTAATCATGGACATTCTCACATGATTTCTATATAACATTTTAAACCATCTCTTCACTTTCCATGAAACTGTTTTAACAAACTTCCCATAAAGCCATTATAACAACTTTCATTTTAGAAAACTAAAGCACTACCACATCTTTCCTTTTAATACAACCAAGGCATTATCATATCATGTAACATTAGGGAAATGAACCCAAAGTACTATGTACATCCATTCTTTTCAAGAAGACTCAAATCATGTAATATTAGGAAAATAAACCCCAAAAATACTATGTACATCTATTCTTTATAAAAAGAATCACTTCATGCAATATTAGGGAGTTGAACCTCAAAATACTTTTACTATCAAAATCAAGTTACTTACACTTGTAAACTTAAGTAACTTATACCTTTAAATCAAGTTACTTCTTCTTTTAAGTCAAGTCATTTATTCTTTTCAAATCAAGTAATCCATACTTTCCAAATCAAGTAATCTATACTTTTCAAATCAAGTAATCTATACTTTTTAAATCAAGTAATCTATAATTTTCAAATGAAGTTACTTGTTCTTTTCAAACCAAGTAATCTATACTTTTCAAATCAAGTAATCTATACTTTTCAAATCAAGTTACTTGTTCTTTTCAAACCAAGTCAAGTCTACTTCTAAAATTCAAGGCAAGTATACTTCAAGAAACAAGTAATGTATACTCAAATAACAAGGCACGTATACTTCAAGGAACAATTAATGTATACTTCAATAACAAAGCAAGTATACTTCAAGGAACAATTATTGTATACTCCAATAACAAGGCGAGTATACTTCAATAACGATCATGCCGATAGAAGGAAGGAGTTCACATACCTCGTTGACGACTAACCAACACGACAAGTAGCATACGCCCCAATGTACTTCAACCTTATTGGCTATTCCACATGCCAAGTAGAATATGCTACACGTAGTACTTCAACCTAAAATGACCATAGCACTTCTATCAACTTCAAGCTATCAAGTGTAAGACTTATACCAAATAATGGTCCTCTTATTCTACGGAAATTTGTGCAGCACTTCCTTTGTTTCTACTTACTTTTCCACCTTTTTCAAGGCCCGAATTCATCAACCAACAAGCCACATTTAAGGCACAACCAACAGTTAACCAAATGGGATTACATTCCTACTTGACATGTAAAATTCTGCCCCACAATCTATACAAAATAGCCCATAAAAAGAGTCCATAATAAACCAACATTAAGGGTACAATGTGAAGCCTTTAACACCCTTTTTATACCCTTATTCCTTAGGAATTTCATTAGCCATTTTACCACATTTAAACATGCAATATAGGGGCTTATTTTCCAGCATAACAACACCCCAAAATAATCCATAAAACGACACCACAACGTCTAACAGTTTTGGGCAGTTTTCGGCCAACACAACTACAACAATCCAAAGTCCTTTTCCTTAATTTCTTTTAATCCAATTCTCGTTTCAACATGTTATATATATATATATCATATAAACTATCAACAACAATATTTCCTTCATTATATAACATGCGACAAGTGTTATTAACAACAATAATAACCAACGACAATATGCAAGCTCTCGGCCTCAACTCTCTAAAATGGCCCAACCACTTTTTAATCTTCATTCTTTTTAGTACATGCTCATCCATACATAACAACAATAAGTAATATCCAATTAATTTAAAAGAAGAAGAATTATTACCTTATTTTTAGCCCAAAAACGTCCAAAACAGTCCGGGCTACAATGGTCCGCAGTTTTCGTTTCGCTCCACTTCTTCAAGTTCCAATCACATATATGTGACCCCTATGAGCTTATACACAACTTCACTTTGTATTTCACTTCCAAAAAGTCGACGAAACCTTAGGGTTTCACACCCTTATTCTCGGCCAACACCAAGATTCTTGAGGTTTAAGGGGTTATCTTGGCTTAGTACTCCATTAGGGAGCTTAGTCTTGGATTAGGGAATTTATCATGGAGGATTAGAGATTTTGGTCTTCCATTTTTGGCCCTTGGCCGAGAGCACCCTAAGGGAGGGGAGTATATTTTTGTGAAATGTTCTAAGTGTAGATGAAGTCTTGCAATGCCATCTATGTATATAATGTATCCCAAGGAGTGAGATCAAGACAAGTGTATGGACAGGTGGATGTGGGACCCATGTCCACTTGTCCTCCTTCAACAAATATGTAAGTCAAATAGTCAATGCCATGTGGGGGTGACATGTGTCACCCTCCTATTGGCCCAAATTATTTCTTCCTCCAAAATATCTATATTTGGCCAAAATAATGTGGGCCCCACAAAACCGTAAAATTTTCCCGTGTGCCAAACATGACTAAATTCGGAACTTAAAATCCAAAATTCCAATATAATCTATAAGTCCCAAATACCAAATTTGAGAACCAAATTCCAATTAATAAACTTTTTCCTTCACAAATTCCCAATATGTTTTCTTAAGAAAAATTAATCTTTCTTTCTTTCCAAAATTCAAATCTTATTTTCATACGTACGTTCTCATATCATTCACTTGTAATTACGGGGTGTAACATTAGTCATTGGTTATATTGTTAAATTTGGTGACTCACTTATATCATGGAAATCAAAGAAGCATACTACAATTTCCAGAAGCTCAGCTGAATCAAAATACATGAGTCTAGCAGGAACAATTGCTAAACTAACTAGATACTTGGCTTACTAAAAGAGATTGGAATTAACATCGGCCTACCAATAAATGTTTTTACAGATATCAAGTCGGTAATACAAATTGATGCAAACCATATGTTTTATAAAAGGACTAAACATATAGAAATTGATCTACATTTCATAAGGAAAAAATTCAGAAAGGAGTGGTGAAAACATAATACATCAATACTACAAATCAACCTGTAGATTTGCTCACCAAAGGGTTGAATAAAATTCATCTTCAACATATGTACTCCAAGCTTGGCTTGTTGAAATATTTTACAGCATCCAACTTGAGGGGGATTGTTGAGAGAATAACACAAGATCAAAGTTAGTTAGAGGAGTTAGCTTGTTAGTCAACAAAGTAGTTAGAAAGTCAATAAGTTAGTTATGGAGTTAGGAGGGTTTTGGGTTTTAGAAGTTTCGGGTTTGAGTTGTCATCAAGCACGTTGTATGAACATGCATGAATTTGAAATAGTTCAACCCACGACGAGTATTGACCATCCTCTTGATCAAGAATTAAAGGGATGAAGTTCTTGATGTTCGGCACGATGAAATCCGGATGAAAGGTGGTAGGAGGAGGGGTAGGATTTGTGTCGTGAGTGGAGGAGGAAGAAACGGGAGAATCCATGCCAACTGGGGCGTGTAGAAAAATAGAAAAAAAGGAGAGAAGTGCCAGAAATTGAGGGTTTTCCAACGGCAGCGCTCGGAAGATGGAGGTGGCCGAATTTTAGGATTTTAAGATGGTGGGTATTTGGCTTCTGATACCATGTAGAATTGTATAATTCTCCTTGGTTGGAAGCTTTTCATTAATGTAATAAATATATATGTTTACAAATACAAAACCTAATTATAGAAAAATCTCTACTTTACATAATTACACTTGAATCATAATTACACTTGGAGAAGAATCTCTATCACGGTCACCACATCAAATGTGATTGACTCGTCTCAGCAGAACTATGAAATAGTGTCGAATCAGATCAAATGTGACCAACTGTTAGAATATTATTAATACATATTAATAATATTGTATTAATGTAGTATCATATACATATATGGTAGACAATAAATAGTATTAATGTAGTATCATATGTATATGTGGTAAGGAATACTATAGGAGGATATTAGGGGATAGAATAGGAGGATATTAGACAAGACTTAATCTTCCTAATAAATGTTACCTTGTGTATATATTATTACCTTTAGAGATGAATAAAATTGAGAAAAATAATATCAAAGTCTTACATGGTATCAAGAGCTTAAGGAAAAGATCCACAATTTTTTTTCTTTGGTCAATTTTCGGACTTGTCTTCCTCCCTTAGCCGATTTTTTCTTCTTCTTCACTTCTCCATTAGTGAACACCATTAATCTCAACCAAAACTGTCTGAATTAAAATCATCCTTTCACCCTGCCCTGACTGTTTCCAATATCAAAACACATGTATCTGTTAAATTGAAGATGGAAATCGTACATTATGCCACATGGGCGAAATTATTCAAAATATGTTGTAGGGCTCACAAAGTTCTTCATCATATCATTCCATCAAAAGATGGAAAAGGGAATAAGTTAACCACTGATGCGGACAAGGAATTGTGGGACACGCTTGATGCCACAGTCCTTGGTTGAATTTATGCAACAATCTCCACTGATTTGTTGCACACCATAATGGAGCCAGATTCAACAGCCATGGCAGCGTGGGAACGGTTGAGAGATATTTTTCAGGATAACCAAAACTCTCGCACTGTTACATTGGAGCAGGAATTCTCCACCATTGACATGACAGATTTTCTTAATGTTTCTGTATATTGTCAACGCCTCAAAGTGTTGGCAGATCAGTTAAGAAACGTTGGTTCGCTGATTACTAATAATCGGTTAGTCTTGCAATTAGTCACCGATCCCACCGATGTGTATAGCGGTGTGGGAACTCTAATCCGTCAAAGCAATCCTCTACCACAATTCTATCAAGCAAAATCTATGCTTGTGCTTGAAGAGTCAGGCTTGATAAAAAAGGCCTCAACTACTTCGAACTCCGCCTTCATTGCCTCTTCTTCAAATGATGGTAATTTTTTTACCCTTCTCAACAAAATAAGGTACAAAAAGGATGTAATAATAATAAGAATAAGGGTGGAAATTGCGAAAATAACAAAGGTGGAGGCCACCGGAATTCCGGTGGCGGCGAAAATGGCGGCACCACCAATTTCGACGGCGGACAGTGGCAGCAGCACGGCGGCAGAGCAGTGGCTACAGGGTGGAGGAGCATCTTGGGCCTAGAAGAGGCCTTGGTCGATACCGCCCAGCCCAGTCTCAATAGGGAATTAGGCCAGGCAGCCCCAGAGGCCCACTGGCCAAGCCCAGCCACTGCCACAATTTTTTCCAGCAGTTGGACATCCTTCTCGACAGGCCCAGCAGACCCATTTCGTTGGGTCTATCTCCAGCAGTAACATTGGGCCTCAGCCGACTCAGTGGCATGAGGCCCACTCAACAGTGGCCCAACCCACAAATATTGAGAACGCCATGCACACCCTTGAACTCAACCCAAAAGATTCAAATTGGTACATGGACTTTGGGGCAACATCTCACATGACGTCCTCCCAAGGTAATCGCACTTCCTGTTTTAATTTGAGCATTGATAGTGGTATAGTTATCGGAAATGACCATTCAATTCCAATTAAAGGGTATGATTTTACTAAATTATCACAACCAAACCGACCATTGTGTTTAAAAAATGTCCTTCGTGCTCCGAAATTAATATAAAACTTGGTATCTGTTAGGAAGTTTACAACTGATAATTGGGTATCTATTCATTTTGTCCTGTTTGGATTTTTCGTGCATGATTTTTAGACGGGAAAGCTTCTCATGAGATGTGATAGCAAGGGGGAGCTCTATCCAATAAATTTACCTAATCAACAGTCCAAGTTTCAATCTACTTTTGCAGCCTTGGCATCATCTCTTTGGCACCAACGTTTGGGACATCCGGGGGAGACTGTTTTGGCCTCTCTTAAACAAAATAAATTTATTTCTTGTTCTCAAACTCGGACTCTTAATGAGTGTCATTCTTGCGCACTTGGTAAACATGTTCAATTGTCATTTATTGCTTCTACTTCATGCACCCTTATGCCATTTGATATTTTACATTGTGATATTTGGATTTCACCCGTTTGAGTTCTTCTGGCCATAGATATTATTTACTTATATTAGATGACTACTCTAATTATTTGTGGATATTCCCTTTGTCTAAAAAATCACAAGTGTTTTCCACTTTTATAACCTTTAGAGCATTCATTAGAACTCAGTTTGAACGAGATATCAAAAATATACAATGTGATAATGGGAGGAAATTTGACAATACTCAGTTTTGGGAGTTTTTAAAAAACAATGGTTTAAATTTCCGTCTATATTGTCCTCACACATCATCACAAAATGGGAAAGCAGAACGTAAAATTAGAACCATAAATAATAATGTTAGAACATCCATTGCTCATGCTTCACTACCCCCGTGTATTGTCATCATGCACTCCAAATGGATACTTACCTATTGAATATTCTCCCTCATAAAAATATGTCTTACCAAGCTCA
Source organism: Przewalskia tangutica (assembly GCA_029844215.1). Taxonomy (NCBI): domain Eukaryota; kingdom Viridiplantae; phylum Streptophyta; class Magnoliopsida; order Solanales; family Solanaceae; genus Przewalskia; species Przewalskia tangutica. Next base: position 118,472,501 of record CM056718.1, read on the forward strand.
ACTAAAGATACTTTATTTACGTGAGCCCTCTTATCTCCATTTAAAAGTGTTTGGTTGTCTTTGATACCCTCTATTTCCATCCACTACAATCACAAAACTTCAACCCCCGTCTACTCCATGTGTATTCTTGGGATATTTTACTAATCACCGTGGTTACAAATGTTATGATATTTCTTCCTAAAGAATTATTATAAGTCGTCACATGATTTTTGATGAAACAATTTTTCCGTTTGCTAAAATACATGAAATCGAGACTCACTCTTATGACTTTTTGGATGATGATAGGCTTCCGTATCTGACACATTTTTTCCACAGCTCGGGACACGCTAGAGAACAACATTTGGGCCCACTGGACCAAGGACCGTTGGTCCAACCACTGGAAACTATTGTCCAGCAGCTTGGGCTATCGGAACCGTAGCCCAGTAGCCACAACACTAATTCTGTTCCATCACGGGTCCAGTCCCTGGGCCAGAAAACAACTCCAGGCCCAATACCTCATCCCATGCGTCCTCAGCCTAGTCTAAATCACGGGCAGGATATGATGAACAGTGACGTCCAGCCCACTACTTCACTCTCGGCCAGTGACGTCCAGTCCACTGGCCCAACAACCCGTCCGGTCACCCTTAGTCAACATGATATTGTCAAACCCAATATCAAATATAGCCTTCATACCCAAGTCACCAAATCATATTTGCCTCGTAACCCAGTGTATGCTCTAAAAGACTCGAATTGGAAAATGGTCATGGATGATGAATATCATGTTCTAATTAAAAATAGGACATGGGATTTAATACCTCATCCATCTAATGCTAATATAATTCGGTCTATGTGGATTTTTAGCCATAAAGAAAAATCTGATGGATCTTTTGAGAGGCATAAGGACCTTCTTGTAGGTGATGGGAAGACACAACAAGTTGGAGTCGATTGTGGGGAGACGTTCAGTCCAATCATCAAACCAGCTACTATCAGAACAGTTCTCAGCTTGTCTCTCTCAAAAGGATGGTCACTTCATCAATTGAATGTAAAAAATGTCTTTCTCCATGGTCACCTGAATGAGACTTTTGAAATGCACCAACCATTGGGATACAGAGATCCTACATATCCCAATCGTGTGTGTTTGCTAAACAAATCATTGTATGACCTCAAACAGGCCCCCAGAGTTTGGTATCAGCGGTTTGCAGATTTTGTGTCACACATGGATTTTTCTTACAGTCGTTCAGATAATTCTCTGTTTATTTATCGTCAGGATAATCATACTGCTTATCTTCTTTATATGTGGATGATATTATTCTAACAGTATCTTCAGACTCTCTTCGCAAGAGTATCATGTCTCAGCTTGGTTTTGAGTTTGCTATGAAAGATCTTGGTTCACTACATTACTTTCTCGCCATTACTGTGACACGACATGCATGTGGGTTATTTCTTTCCCAAAAGAAGTATGCATCTGAGATTGTGGAACGAGTTGAAATGTCTTCTTGAAAACCTTCAGCAACTCCGGTAGACACGAAGTCGAAATTAAGTGTCATCTCTAGCAAACTCTTTGTTGATCCAACATTGTACAACAGCCTAGCAGAAGTTTTGCAGTATCTCACATTCACAGGACGAATATTACCTATGCAGTGCAACAAGTGTGCCTAATCATGCATTATCTGATGGAAGAACATATGTATGCGCTCAACGCATTGTGCGATATATTCAGGGCACTCTGGAATATGGATTACATGTTTACCCATCTTCCATTTCCAAGCTTGTTACATACACAGATGCAGACTGGGCAGGATGTCCAGACACCAGACGCTCCACCTCCGGTTATTGCGTCTTCCTCGGTGACAATTTAATCTCATGGTCCTCCAAAAGGCAACCCACAGTATCACGCTCAAGTGCTGAAGCTGAATATCGTGCTGTTGCCAATGTTGTGTCTGACTCATGCTAGATTCAGAATCTTTTACTTGAGCTTCATTGCCCCATTCTGATAGCCACTATGGTTTATTGTGATAACATTAGTGCAATCTATCTCTCAGGGAATCCGATCCATCATCAACACACTAAACATATTGAGGTAGATATCCATTTTGTCTGTGAAAATGTGGCTCGCGGACAAGTGCGAGTGTTACATGTTCCGATGCGACATCAGATCACAGATATCTTCACGAAAGGACTTCCGTTGTTATTATTTGATGAATTTAAGGACAGTCTCAACATTCGCCGCCCTCCAGCTTCGACTACGGGGGAGTGTTAGAATATTATTAATAAATAGTAATAATATTGTATTAATGTAGTATCATATGCATATATGGTAGATAATAAATAGTATTAATGTAGTATCATATGTATATGTGGTAAGGAATATTATAGGAAGATATTAGGGGATAGAATATGAGGATATTAGGCAAGACTTATTCTTTCTAATAAATGTTACCTTATGTATATATTATTACATTTGGAGATGAATACAATTGAGACCCCCAACAACTACACTAGTAGAAGAATCTGCACAGAGTAAGGAAGCAACAACAATGGTGAGCCAAAAGCCAGCAAAATTCTTGAACAATCATATTTGAAAATCCAGTGCATGCTATTATCAAGGTTTATGTAACATATGTATCTTATAATAATGCGTATAAAAATGAACAAAAGTAAATATAGATGTTACAACATAGTGTCTCCACATATAGTGCCACCGATGCATTCCAATAGATTACTATATGTTATCACGTTTTTTTTTTTTTTTTGGTGGCCATACACTAGATTATATGTTATCACCTCACAAATCAAAAGTGACATCATTATAAACAAGGTGACTAATTATTTGATTCATTTTCTTTGCAGGTTCGGACAATATATGTTTAGCTGTTTTGAATGAGTCAAATTATCAGTGAGATTCTGGTAATTTAAAAATTAAGAGGAGCTTATATATTACCAAGTCACTAACCAATTATGAATCATATTCATTATTGACGGGAAGTTTTACTTTATTCTTTCATTTTTGTTGCTTCCTTAAGAATAAATTTTAATTAATAATCGTATATAATTATCAAAATTAATAGAATGGGGATACATTTGCAACTCACATACAGAGAAATTAGTATGTAAAATTCTGTAATGGTAAATCCCATCACGAAAAATCCCGTTACCACACTGCCCCGAACCCAACCCCAGTTCCAAAGACTACCGTCAACCAACCCAGTCCACTGCCCTTGCTACCCGTGACCCCACTGCCCCGAACCCAGTCCCATTTTCCGCCACCGACCCACCGTATGGAAATTCATGTCCAACACGGGATTTTCAAACCGAAAGTCCACTTTAACCTATCCACTCAAACCATCTCACCCATACCTAAAAACTCAAAACTAGCCAAGCTTAACCCGAACTGGATTGTGGCAATGCATAAGGAATTTAATGCGCTCACTACACAACGCAGTTGGGATCTTGTCCCGAGGCCAGATGGAGTGAATGTGATTCATTGCATATGGCTATATCATCACAAATTCAGAGATAATGGTGAACTTTAAAACCATAAGGAAAGACTTGCGGCTAATGGCATGGGCCAATGGATACGGAGGATGGTGATTTTGTGATTCGAAATATGTCAGAATCGTCTCTCATATCGGAAGTTAAGGAACGTCAGTGGGAAGACCCCATCTTGAGTAAAACCAGAGAAGGCATTCAACAGAAGAAGACTACAACCTTCGAGATTGATGAACATGGGTTCTTAAACACCAGAGTCAATTATGTGTTCCAAATGTAGCGGGATTACGAGATAAAATTATGGCGGAAGTCCATTGCTCACGATATTCCATTCATCCTGGATCTACTAAGATGTGTCATGATCTCAAGGGTATTTATTGGTGGAACAACATGAAGAGAAGCATTGCAGAATTTGTAGCTCAATGTCCTAATTCTCAGCAAGTAAAAATAGAGCACCAAAAGCCCGACGGCTTGACTCAGAACATTGAGATTTAGATGTGGAAATGAGAAATGATTAATATGGATTTTTTACAGGTTTACCTCGCTCTTATCATAAGTTTTATTCTATTTGGGTAATTGTTGACAGACTGACCAAATCAACGCATTGCCTACCAGTCGAAATTGTCACGACCCGACCCCGGGCCCGCGACTGGTGCCCTACCTGGGCACCCCTTACAAGTATACATCAGAGAATAGCAGCGGAACATACATAAACTCATAAAGTACTAGACAGTAAATATCAACAGGCTAGCCGATAAGGCTACCTTCCAAAAAAAAATATAGATCCGTGTTCTTACAACCCAATCCACAAGATATGACTACAGACCTCTAAGAATTTATATAACAACTGTGACGGTACAGGGCCCCGCCATACCCCTGAATGTACAACAACCGACAATACCAGGGATCTAGACCAAAGATAAGCCTCCGGAGTAATGGAGCTTCTCAACAGCTGAACAGTGATCCTAAGAGTGAGGATCAGCAACCTGTATAACTCTATTTGCGGCATGAACACAACCTCCCGAAGGAGGTCAGTACAATAGGTACCAAGTATGTGAAACTGAAAGTACTGTAATGAAATCATAATAGTCTAAAAATAAAGCTGGGGACATGTATGATAACCACATTAACAGTACACTATGCCTTACTAATAATGAGAGTGGACAAGAATAAACTTTGCCAGTTTTAAAACAGGAAGCTCATGATTAACCTAGGGCCATCCGTCCGTAGTATCATTCTGCAATCCTACTCTTGGGACTATTTCACCCGCATAGGCCGTATGGACCCACATGAGGTAATTTCCTCGCATAGACTGTATCCGCTTGCATAGGTCGTATGGACCCGCATGAGGTAATCTCCTCGCATAGGATTGGTCCGCCCCGCATAGGACTATTTTACCCGCATGAGCCCTACAGACTCACATGAGGTATTCCTCGCATCATGGGTATCAAATCCACGGAATATACAAATGCCACAAACCCGGGGAATGACCCCGTAATGAACAATATATCACCTGTGTCCCTAATCCCTTCTGGAAAACCTCCAGAAATTATCCGTAACCTGAGCTCATCCATCTGACATCATAAATATAGGAACCCCGTGCAGTCTCATACTCTTCCTGATATATAATCTATCGTAATCCTCAGCCGAGTGAATGGTCCTGACTGGAAGAACATGGGCTGATTTCGTCATCCTACTTACTATGACCCTCAGGGAGTCGCACTTACTCTGAGTACGATGTATCCCTGTAATAAAATCCATATCAATCACCTCTCATTTCTAAGTCGGGATCTCAATCTCCAGTAATAGTCCACTGGGTTTCTGGTGCTCAACCCTGACCTGCTACTAATTCGGACACTAAGCAACAAACTCTGCTACGTCCCTCTTCAGGCCATCTTACCAATACATACATCTGAGGTCACGACACAACTTGGTTGACCCCGAACAAATAGAGCAATAAGCACTGCGTGCCTCCCCTAAAATCTGCTGACAAGTCCTGCAGCATCGGGCATACCCAGTCTATCCTCATATCACATCACCCTATCCGGTGCTACCCAAACGGGTCCTTCTCTTCTTAGAGAGTCGTATCTCAGTTTCCGCACTAGAACTGGATCCTTATAGTGTCACCTCTTCACATCCACAACGAGGGAAGACTCGGCAACCTCTCGAATCTGAGCTACACTATCATGTTCCCGTAGCTGCCGAGAAAATATAGGTTGTTACCTTATCGCATTACATCCGCACACCACCCAGCCAAACACTCAAAGTGTTACCATAATAACCTAGCCCTCTAGTCCTTCAGGCCTCAGGAGGGGTTAGAATTGTAGTCGTAGTCAGCTTATCTTCCCATAACTGGAAGCATGTCTGATACTTCCAAAATATTCGGGGATATAATCTCAATTATGATTCCTATTTCCATCTCTCTGTTGCAACCAAACTTGGTCACTATACTTAGATTCGACTCATTTGCTTGTCTCATGACTAAGACTTCCTGCCAATCACAATTTAGTGAGGGACTTCCTTGGTCTCGTCAAGTAGTAATCCTATTATTCTCTTCCAGCTCATAGAGCTTATAGTCAGGTGTTCAACCTCAATTCATGGTATTACATAATCCAATGGCTTGCCAAGATTTCTTATCGTTCGAGTGTCAACTCGTCTTACATTTATTTTTTTCCTTTCAAGTTGCCCTGGGGTCTCTTACTGTTACACCCCGTGTGTACAGGACGTGTTTTAAGAACGTACGTAAGAACTCGCAAGTGTTGAAAATTGAGACTTGTAAAAATTTATTGGAATTATGAAATTGTCGGAAAACATATTATTATGACGAATAGGAGGGTGACACGTGTCACCCCCCTTAGATGATGCCTTGGACGATTTTTGCAAGGGCTAAAGGGTCATTGGACCTTTGTTAACAAGACAAGTCTTGCAACTTGAAAGCTTGACATGTTTGACTTAGTCAAGGGGACAATTAGTCTTGATATTTGTTAAGACCTCATCCTAGCCAACCATTTGTGCACACCTTGACCCTCCATGTCCCTATATAATACTAGTAGCAAGACAAGAGTTCCACACTTAGCAAAAATTCACAAAAAATTGTAGAACAAGAGAGGGAGGCTCACGGGTTGGGCATCCATAAAAGGGAAAAAAAATTTGTTTGTTGTCCAATAATCTCCCCACTTTAAACCAAGGTTCCTAAGTGTATTGTGAGTATATCTCAATAGAAAAATCCCGGAAAAAGAGAGTTTTCGTATTAGTCGCAAGGTGAAAACCTAATGGCTTTTCTAGGTTTTGGTTGGAAGTTTGAAGGAAAATTGTTGGTAAGGTTCTAAGGGTCTCAAGTAGCGGATTGAAGTATCTTGGAGAGTCTCTAAGTTGCTAAGGAATGACTTCGGATTTGAAGATTGGATTGAGATTCGTTGAGGTATAATCTTGTTCTTTGAAAGTGTTACAAGATTATTTATATTGTTGTTAGCCTTACTTGTGCTAGCATGAAGTATATGTATTGAAGTTTATAAGGATTATGGATTGATTGTAGCCTTGAAAATCCGAAAAGTAATGTAAGCCATGTTAAGTTGGATTACAATTTGGTCGTTGATTAGAATCGTCGCATGTTATTAACTTGAAGATTGTAGTAGTTATAATTGGTTGCGACTTGATATCATATTATACTAACATTTGGATTGAAATGGAAATTGGATAAGAATTGATGTTGTAGTACTTCAAAGTTAGCCGAATTGGCCTAGTAAGTTGTATTAACTTGATATCGCTTGTGGTGAGCCAATTGGGGCTGTTTGGTTATTTCATTTGTATTGGACTACCTTATAGATTGTGGTGAGCCAATTGGGGCTGTTTGGTTATTGTATTCGGCCTTGAAAAAGGTGGCAAAGTAAGTAAAAACAAAGGAAGTGATGTCCGATTTTCCGTAGAATATAGTGACGTAGCACTTAGAATATTCTACGTGTGAAGTAAGAAACGTTAATGGACGTATTGTAACCATTATAGGTTGAAGTACTAAGTATAGCGTATCCTACTTGGAGAGTGGAATAGCTATCAAGGTTGAAGTACTTTGGAGCATTTTGCTACTTGTCGACAATCGTCGCGAGGTATGTGAACCTCTTCCTTCCTTTGGCATGATTCTATGTATGGAATATACTTGTGGTATCATTTCATGTTTTCCTTCTACTCTTAGAAGTTAAGAGGTAGTTGTGTGATTTACTCTATGGAGAACTTTTCCTATCTTTTGAGCATGACTAGTCGCACGTATGTAGTACGGTAGACGTACAAGACTATGACATTCTTTACTTGTTTTATGTAATGCCAAGTCGGGTGAGTTAGGAGATTAACTCGCTTCTTTGAAAGTATAAAGGATGTCTTAAGTTTTATTAAGGTTAAGGGACTTGAAGAGTTTTAAAGTATATGATACTTGTTCCGTGTTAAACGTATAAGTCCCTTGGATAGGAAATTGTTTTTGGCTAAGGAATAAAGTGAATATAACGGCTTTATGGGAAGTTAGTTATATTTGCTTTATGGAAAGATAAATGACTTGATTTTAGTGAAAAGTCAACTTGTTTTTAAGGCATCAATTGCCTAAGGTTTTATAATAAAATGAGTCACTTGTTTCCTAAAGGTTAAGAGACTAATTGTATTTTTTTTGAAAGTTATGAGAATTGATTTGAAAGTATATAATACTTGGTTTCAAAAAAGTAGAAGTCTCTTGGTTATAAAAGGAACGTATTGGTCTAAACCATAAAGGGTTATAACGACTTTATGGGAAGTTGGTTATAACGGCTTTTATGGAAGATTAAGAGAATGGTTTTCTCTAATAAGTAATAAAAGAATTAACTTGTGTTAAGGAAGGGCAAATTGTTTTAAAGGTACCAATTGCTTAAGGTTGTTAATAAAGAAGTCACTTGATTTAGAAGCTGGAAATTGTATTTCTAAAAAGGTATTGTGACTTGTCTTGAAATGGTGGATAGGACTTGATACTACGGTGGTTAGTATCGGGGAAGTTTTATTTGGAAAGGAGTCTTTTGAAAAGAATGTACGTACGTAGTACTTTGGCTTGTTAAATGAGAATTATTCTATTTGTGCCTTGATTAGTACTTTGGCTTGATTAATTGAGAATTAGTCTAAGTGTGCCTTGATAAGTACTTTGGCTTGTTAATTGAGAATTAGCCTATGTGTCTTTGGTGATAGCCTTTGAGTGCAAGTATTATGTTTTATTACGTTGCCGCGACTCTCGGTGGGAGGGTCGGCTGTCTTGTTGTAAGTACTTGGACATACCGACAGTGATGTGGGATTCCACGGGTATGCTTCCGTTAATTGTAGTACTTGGGTTAAATTCCCGGATTTTTATAAAAAGACATGTTAGTGCCTTAGGTAAACTAAAATGAGAGTGTATATGAATAAGAATAGTAAGAAGTTAGGGGTTTCTTAACTTGCTTATATATTGTATGATAAGACGGTAGTGCTTATGATATGTGTGCTAGCCGGATTTGTGCTAGTGGTATATTATTCGTTGCGGGGTCATTCCCCGGGTTTGTGGCATTGCATATTTCCGTGGATTTGCTACCCACGATGCGAGGAATACCTCATGCGAGTGCGTAGGGCTTATGCGGGTGAAATAGTCCCATGCGGCGGGTCCGACTATCACGAGGAATACCTCATGCGAGTCCGTAAGGGCTTATGAGGGTGAAATAGTCTCATGCTAGGAATACCTCATGCGAGTCCGTAAGGGCTTATGCGGGTGAAATAGACACATGCGAGGAATGCCTCATGCGGGTCCACGCGATCTACGGGTGAAATAGTCCCGAATAGGATTGCTTAATGACATCTGCGGGCGGATGGTCCCGCTGATCGTGAGCTTTTCCTACTTTATATTGTAAGTATACCCCTATTTACTCTCATTGTTAGTAAGGCACAGTGTACTGTTAATTGAGTTATCATACATGTCTCCAGTTTTACACGCTTGATATTAGTGTGACTTAATCGCGTCCCAGATTGGGCCGGGTAGTAAATGTGCCCTCCTTTAAGGGCCGGATTATACGTATGAAAGATAAGTAGGTTATATAGAAATGAACTTAATGATTTTTCCTAATCATGTGCGTAAGAATGTGGCTATAACCTTTATGGAAAATGGGAAAAGATATTGATGTGAAATTAAGTTCATAAGTGGTAATGACACGGCAGATCCGTATGTACTTTTATACTTGTCCTTGTCATTCTTTTTTATGCTTATGATTTGTTTCAGACGTTATTTACATTCCATATTCGCACTGTTGTCTCGACCCCTTCTGCGTTCATGCCCGCAGGTTTTAGGTACCCAGGTTGGTGATCCTTGCTCTTAGGATCTCGGTTCAGTTTTTGAGAGAAAGCCCCATTTGCTCCGGAGGCTTAGCTCTTGGTACGGTTTTTCCCTGAGGTAGTAGATTCATGTATATTCAGGGGTATGGCGGGGCCCTGTCCCGCCACAGTTGTTATGTTAAAAATTCTTAGAGGTCTGTAGTCACATATTGTGGGTCAGTTTGTAAAGGAAAGGAGGCAACTGCTTCGGTTGTATATATTATGTCCAGGAAGGTAGCCCTATCGGTTAACCTGTTATTTTACTTCTGTTGTTTATTTTTAAAGTTTCATGTATGTTCCGCTGATTTTCTCCGATGTATACCTGTAAGGGTGCCCAGGTAGGGCACCGGTCGCGGGCCCGGGGTCGGGTCGTGACACTTACCTCCCCGTATATATACGGTCTGTCCCATCATACAGGCTTGCCACCTTTCATCGAGGTGTTCCTAACTGCCCATCATTTTTAGTCTGGGTAATTATGCCTTGTGAAACCTTCATAACTGTAATTGCATTTTCCTTATTATTATGTTCATAACCCTTCATCATACACATTACTAACCCAAAATATTTCTACCTCGCTCCTGGGTCATACATTTCCATTTATACTTATTACCAGCATTAATATCCTTAAGACACATCCTCGATCATTTCCTAATGTCGTTCTCAATTACCCCAACACAATACTTTTCCCACGGTTATCTAAAATTGTAACCTATTGTATGATGAAACTGAAGACTTTACCAGTCTCATATCCATTGCCTAATAATATGGGTACGCATAACCCTCAATAATATGTACAACTATCCTGTTACGTGGGGGAGAGAGCTTACCTCCCTTTCATAGTCTTAGTCATCAAGCGCAGCCTTATAATCGTAAAGGTTTTCAAAAACCACCAATGATGTCTTCGGTTTTTCGCAGGCAGCACTCGTACTTATCTCATTCTTGCCTTGCGCATTTTCCTGAAATCATTCGGGAAGTCGTGGCCCTGACCGCTACACTAGACAACTCCAAGCATCTCCAAGGGCACTTAACATAAAATCCTTCAATGATCGTATGTTCTTATCTCCGTTTCTTAGCTTTTAAATTCACGTACTACATACTTTCAACCTCAGTTTATTTACTTCAACCGAACAAGTCTCACAGACTTACTAAAATCAAGTCTGTCAATTGTATAACATCACCGGGCAATCCTTATGTACCCGCTCAGTTACAACCCAAACACCTACTGGTGTGGCTACCTCGAAAGGTTCTCATGGATTCAGGCTCTATTCCTTTACACTTGTTTGCTCTCTTTCTTACTGGTTGTACTCTTCCCGTACTTCCAAACTTATACTGGTATACATACATAACTTTCATACTAATTCTGGCCTCCAATCTTTGGAGTTACTTACATCAAATAATTTAAGGTCATTTCCGGCTTTCACAACCTGGTTTCGGTGGAACGTGTCCACGAACCCGTAAAACGATTAACTAGACTTGGTCCTTGCACCCTCGTGACCCTGTCACGTAGCGGGACTACTACCAACTGATCCCACTTCATTTCAGGCTATGGGGCGACCCATAATAGGTCCTCAACCCGACCCACCGTCGCACTTAACTCTTACCCTTAGTCTGAATAAAATCATATTGCCCGAGAAGGCATTATATACCTAAGGTCTCGGCGGTTATCAATAGTCTTAGTTTCACAATTTCCATGCTCCAAGCCTACCTTATCAATCCCCACGTAAACGGGTACAATAACTTCTCATAATACTATAACCATGTTGTCTTGATCACAACAACCATTACTTACTCCATACGGATCTCATCCGTACAATTCTCTTAAGCCTACCACGTAGCTTAATATATTAACATGACATTCCATTAAGTTCCTTAACATGACTTCTTAAGTGTTCATTACCCTATCAGACAACTCATCATCTCCAAATTATCTCAAAATAAAACATAAGACCTTGGCGAGAATTCATTAATTGTTTCATACCTTCCCGGTATATATTTAGTCCTTACCAATTCCTGGTAATCTGAAATCATTCTAGGCAACACGCGTCTGACCCTCATATACAAATCCGTATAGCTGTATGTCTGTCACGACCCAACCCCGGGACCGCGACTGGTGCCCTACCTGGGCACCCTTACAGGTAAACATCAGAGAAAATCAGCGGAACATACATGAAACTTATAATTAAAATATCGGAATGTCTGACAAGTTAGCGATAGGGCTACCTTCCAGTACATATATAAAAACAACCGAAGCAGTTGCCTCATTTCTTTTACAAACTGACCCACAATATGTGACTACAGACCTCTAAGAGTGTTAACATAACCACTGTGGCGGGACAAGGCCCCGCCGCACCTCAATATACATAGCCATGACAACTCCTAACATTGGAGCCATCTCAAATCTTTGAACCAGATCCTAAGCTCGCGGATCCATAATCAGGTACCTAAACTGCGGACATAACGCAGCCCGGAGAAGTCGATCTAACAGTACCGAATATGGAACAGAAATAACGTCTGAAATGTGATCATAATCAGACAAAAGAATGACAAGGACAAGTATAAAAATACATACCAGATCCTGCCGTGTCATTACCACTTATGAACTTAATTTCACATCAATTTCTTTTTCCATTCCATTAAGAGTTATAGCCATATCTTACGTACTTACTTAGGAGAAGTCATTAAGTTCATTTCTATCTAACTTACTTATCTTTCATAACATAGTCCGGCCCACTACGGAGGGACACATATACTACCCTGGCCAACGGGGACGCGATCGATCACACCAATATCAAAGCATGCGTGGAATCCCCATCATCGCGGACTAAAAGTGTAAAACATAACCATGGGTCTCACGCCCATAAAATCAATCAAAACAGGTGGTATAACGTCTGGGGGCTTGCCCCTCATTTATACTCTTACCCTATCTCAACCGGCCATCATACATAACATAAGCACTACCGACTTATCATACATAACATAAGCACTACCGGCTTATCATACATAATATAAGCAAGTTAAGAAATCCCCTAACTTCTTATTAGCTTGTTCATATACACTCTCATTTTTGTTTACTTAAGGCACTAACATGTCATTATAAAATCCGGGAATTTAACCCAACGTACTACGTGCCTCTACTCCTTTAAAATGATTCTCTTTCAAATAAAACTTCCAAGATACTAATAACCGTAGTATCAAGTCATATCTACTTTTCACGACAAGTCACAATACTTTTTAGAAATACAATTATAGGCTTCTAAATCAAGTGACTTCTTTCTTTAAAACCTTAAGCAATTGGTACCTTTAAAACAATTTTGCCCTTCTTTATTTCAAATCATTACTTTGCTTACAATACTGAAGAAAACCATTCTTTTAAATCTTCCATAAAGTTGTTATAACCAACTTCCCATAAAGCCGTTATAACTCTTTATTTCTTAGACGAATTCATTCATTTGATAACCAAGAAACTTATACTTCAATTCAAATCACATAGCTTTCAAAATACTTCAAGTCTCTTAACTTTTAGGAAAACCAGTTTCTTAACTTAGAATGGCAAGAAATCAATACTTTCCAAATCAAGTATTCTATACTTTTAAATCAATTCATTTCTCCCTTTAAGAATCAAGTCTCATAACTTGAAAAAATAAAGTCCCTTAACCTTTTAACAATTTGAGGTCCATAGTCTTAAAACTTCATACGTAAATTCTTATAAATTAAGTAACATATACTTGATGCGTTGTGAATAAGTTATACTTATTTATAACTATCTTAATCAAGTAGCCATGATCTAGAAAATGTAATACAATTTTGTCTTATCTTAGCTTCTATGCAGATGGAGAATTCTACTTGTTTTAACACAATTAATTGTCATTACATTTTCCTTTATTAACGCTGCAATGGCTTGTTCGATACTTATTCTTATTCGTGCCGTAAATTAGCCAAGTCAACTTGGCTCCAAAATACCTCCTAACGACTCTTACCAACATCCCCCATAAGACTTGGTAAGAACTTAGGATAACTTATACATAACCTTTACGTAGAGTAAATCGACATACATACCTCTTAACTTCTAAGAGTAGAAGGAATCATAAAATAGTACTACATGTATATTCCATTCATAGAATCATGTCAAAAGAAGGAAGAGGTTCACATACCTCGCGACGATTATCGACAAGTAGCAAAAGCTCCAAAGTACTTCCACCAGCTATTCCATTCTTCAAGTAGGATACGCTATACTTAGTACATCAACCTATAATGGTCACCATACGCCCATTAACCTCTTACTTACATCGTAGTATATTCTAGGTGCTAAGTCGCTAAATTCTACGGAAAATCGGACAGCACCTCCTTTGTTTTTACTAACTTTGCCACCTTTTTCAAGGCCGAATACAATAACCAAACAGCCTCAATTGGCTCACAACAATATAGAAGGTATTCCAATGCAAATGAATAACTAAACAGCCCCAATTGGCTCACAATTTAGAAAGTAGTTCAATACAAATGAATAACAAACTAAAAGTCCAAATTCGGCCACCTTACTTTCAACAATACTAATTCTTATCAAATTTCCATTTCAATCCAAGTTGTTAGCAATACATGATATCAAGTCGCAATCGACTATAACTACTATAATCTTCAAGTCAACACCATGCGACGATTCTAATAAACGACCAAAATTGCAATCCAACTTAACATGGCTTACATTACATTTCAGATTTCCAAGGCTACAATCAATCCATACTCCTTATAAACTTCAACACATATACTTTATGCTAGCAACATGTAAAGATAACAACAATTTAACTAATCTTGTAACACGCTAAAGGGACAAGATTATACCTTAACGAAGCTTAATCCAATCTCCATATCCGAAGTCGCTCCTAGCAACATGTAGACTCTCCAAGACACTTCAATCCGCTACTTGAGACCCTTAGAACCATACCAACAACTTTCCTTCAACATCCAATCCAAAACCTAGAAAAGCAACTAGGTTTTCGCTTATGACAAACCCGAAAACTATCTTTTTCCGAGATTTTTCTATTGAGATATGCTTACTATACCCTCATGAACCTTGGTTTAAAGTGTGGAGCTTATTGGACAAGAAACACAAATTTTTCTCCTTCGATGTTGAACCCAGAGCACCATTGCTCTTCCTTCAAGTTTTGTGAAAATTCTCTAAGTGTTAGGACAAGGTCTTGTTACTACTAGTATTATAAAGGGACATGGAGGGTTAAGATGCAAACAATTGGGTGGTTTGGATGAGTTCTTAGTAAATATCAAGACTAATTGACTCCTTTGACTTGGTCAATAATCTCAAGCTCATTAATTGGAAGACTTAGTCATCCTAAGGCTATGGTCAATGACCATTATGGCCATGCCTAATTTCGACCAAGGCATTACTAAGGGGGGGTGACACGTATGCCTCCCATTCAATCCTGATAAAACATTTTCCGACAATTTCATAATTCCGATACATTCTTACAAGTCTCCAATCTTAACACTTGTGAGTTCTTAAAACATGTCCTGTAATTACGGGGTGTAACATTCTTCCCCCCTTAGAAACATTCGTCCTCGAATGTTCTTTCGGAGTCAATCTTTATAATTTGCGACATAGTTTCCTTTCACAACCCCGACATACCAATAATGCCACACATGGCCCTAATACCATGCACACGCATACCCGTCCATCATAAGCCCAAAAGAGGTTACCTTTTCGTACTTCCAACTCATACTAGCATACATACATAACTTCCATACCTATTCTGGCCTCTAATCTTTGGAGTCACACTATGAAACAAAATAAGGTCATTTCCGACTTTCACTACCTGGTTCGGTGGGCAACGTCCCGAACAGTAAAACAATTAACTAGACTTGGGCCTTGCACCTCGTGACCACTGTCACGTGGCGGAACTACTACCAACTGATCCCACTCCATTCCGGGCCATGGGAGACGTGCAGTCCTCGACCCTACTCGTCGCACGACTCTTATCCTCGTCTGACTTAAAATCTTATTGCCAGAGAAAGCCTCATACATCTAAGGTCTCGGCAGTTATCAATATTCTTAGGCTCGCAATTTCCATGCTCCAAGCCTACCTTACCAATCCCCCAATAACGGGTATATAAAAAAAAACTTCTCATAAAATCATAACCATGTTGTCTCGATCACAACAACCATTACGTACTCTATACATGCCTCATCCGTATAATTCTCTTAAGCATACTACACAGCTTAATCTATTAACATGACATTCCGTTAGGTTCCTAATATGGCTTCTTAAGGGTTCACTACCTTATCAGATAGCTCATCCTTTCCCAATTATCTCGAAATAAAACACAAAACCTTGGCGAAAATTCATTAACTATTCCATACCTTCCCGGTATCTAGTTTGTCACGACCCGAACCCGGACCCGTGACCGGTGCCTTAACCCGGGCACCCTAGTGACACAACATCAGAGAAAACCAGCGGAATGTAAACTCAAGATAAACAACCATTAAGATATAGAATAGTCTAGCCTAAACTGGCTAACCCAAAAGTACATAAACCGAACAGTCACATCCTTAACGAACCAAGTTCTGACAAGACTACAGGCCTCTAAGAATGAATAACACTATGACGGGACAGGGCCCCGTCATGCCCCTGAATGTACAAACTACCCACACCTCCAGGGAGAACCATACCAAAACACGAGCCACCCAAGAAATGGAGCTCACGACACTGAGTACAAGATCCTAGAACGAGGATCTACCGCTCTTTCGCCTGCGGCGTGAACGCGGCCCAGGAAGGGTCAGTACACAACGTACCAAGTATGTAAAACTGGAAAATACTGTAGTAATATCATAAGTCCAAAATACATTAAAGTTATAGATAAAACCAAATTATGTTGCACCGTGCCTTACTAATAATGAGAGTAACAAGTATACATTTTATAGCATAAAAATAGGAGGCTCATGATCAAAAACAGGGTACCTCGCCCGTAGTATCATTAAGCAATCCTACTCACGGGACTATTTCACCCGCATAGGTCCTGTGGACCCGCGTAGGTCATCCGCCTCGTCATAGGACTATTTCACCCGCATGGGACTATTTCACCCGCATGGATCCTGTGGATCCGCATGAGTACCATCGCGTACTCGCATGGGACTATTTCACCCGCATGGATCCTATGGTCCAGATCCGCATGAGTACAAGCGCCGCACTCGCATCATGGGTAGCAAATCCATGGCATAAATAATAACCCGGGGTTTACCCGTAACAATATATATATAACATAGCTCATCCGGCTATCATACATAACATAAGCACTACCGGCCTATCATATCATAACATAAGCACTACCGGCCTATCATATCATAACATAAGCACTACCGGCCTATCATATCATAACATAAGCACTACCGACCTATCATAACTTAAGCAAGTTAAGAATCACCTAACTTATTAATAGTATTAATACATCCTCTCATTTTAGTATACCTAAGGCACGATCATGTCTTTTAATAAAAATCCGGGAATTTAACCCAAGTATCATGTACCTCTAACCTTTTAAGGAATAACTCTTTTTATACAAAAATTCCAAGATACTAATCACCATAGTATCAAGTTACGATTTCTTTTCAAACAAGTCACATTTCCTTTTAAAACTATCTCAAGCTTCTAAATTAAGTGACTTCATTTCTTGTAAAACCTTAGGCAATTCATGCCTTAAAACCATTTTCCTTTCACAAGTTCAAAACATCAAAACCTTTCTCCATTAAACTTTCACAAACTAATATAACCAACTCCCCATAAAGCCGTTATATTAGAGTTAAACAATAGTAAAACACATTCCCTTAAGTCCAAGGGATTTTTATACTTTTCTTTTAAAACGAAGCAAGTATCAAATGCTTATAACAAACGAAGATTTTCAACTCTTGTACGTCTACCGTACTACATAGGTACAACTAATCATGCTCAAGAGATAGGAAAGCTCCACATACCTCTTCGGTCAATCCACAAGCTAAGTCCAATTTACCATCGTAGTATGTCAACCTAAAATGACCACAATACGTTTATCAAGCTCTAATTACAATGCAGAATTTTTCCAAGTTAAAGTCACCAATTTCCTACGGAAAATTGGGCAGCGTTTCCTTTGTTTCTACATACTTTGCCACCTTTTCCAAGGTCGATTTATAACGCTCAAATGCCATGTTTAAGGCTCAACAACCAACCAACACCAAGGGGATTACACACCTAAATTTTGGTGTGTAAAAATTCAGCCCCACAAGTTACAACAACTAACCCAACAAGTCTAATGTAGTATTTAGGCAACAACATGCTCATAAAAATCCCCCAAACCAATTCTTTCATAATCAAACCCCATTTCTTACATGCAACTACTCTAAGTGCATTTTTTTCCAACTACAAGTTCTTCCTATTAAACATGCAACGCCCAATACCAACTACAAGAGAAGAAATGTTACCTTAAGTTTTTGCCAAACTTATTCCAACACCTTGCTAGCCTTTTCTCCAAGAACACCACCACAATAGTCCTCACAAGCTTGTAATAACCTTTCCTTCCTATTACACTTTTGATTTTCCCTTAGGCTAGAATTCCTCTTGGGAATTTAGAGAAGGATGAGCTTTTAACTTAGAGAGAGATGGAGTGTAGAGATGAAATGTTGAAAGAAATGACCAAGTCTTGGTCAATATAATGCATGTAGCAATCGGATGGGGACACTTGTCACCCTCCCATGGCCTTTTTAAAACAAAAATCAGACTTTCTAAGTTTTTCGCCCAAATTTCCGCCTCGGCGCGCGCCAGCTTCTGGCGCTCTGCGGACCTCGGATCTTTTGGCGCGCGCCGCTTCCGGCGCTGTGCTGAAACCAGCGACCCTCGATTTCGGAGCCGCGGCCCTGACTTCCGGCGCCGCGGCCCTACAATCACCCGCCTTGGCGCGCCACGCCTCCGGCCCGCGGCCTGAGACCATCCGCGGTCGGGCGAACCACGGTATAACATTCTCCCCCGAAACATTCGTCGAATGTTCCTTCTAGCCTCACACAAAACACAATATAAACATATCTTCTTAACTATTCCTTTGCAAATAAGAATGCTCCTCGAGCCACAACATTACTCAAGCATAATCAACTAAATCAAAACTATCAAGCAGGAAAGTGGGTTACCTGGAGGTGTAGGGAATAAGTGAGGATACTTCTTCATCATGTCATCCTCTGCTTCCCACGTCATTTCCTCCCTGTTCTCGTTCCGCCATAAGACCTTGACGGAAGCCACGTCCTTCGTCCGAAGTCGTCTAACCTGACGATCGAGTATCGCTATGGGACTCTCCTCATACGATAACTCCTCTGTCACCTGGACATCCTGAATCGGGTGTACTCTAGACGGATCTCCAACGCATTTCCGTAACATAGACACGTGAAAAACTGGATGTACCGCCACAAGATCGGACGGCAGATCCAACTCATAGGCAACCTTGCCCACTCTTCGGACAATCTGATACGGCCCAATGTACCTTGGGCTGAGTTTCCCTTTCCTCCCAAATCTCATCACACCCTTCATGGGTGACACTTTCAGAAAGACCCAATCATTAACCTCAAACTCTAAGTGTCGACGCCGATGATCTGCATATGATTTACGCCGACTGGGCTGCGATAACCGCTCTCGGATAAGCTTCACCTTATCCATCACTCTTGAACCAAATCTGGCCCGATTAACTGCACTTCTCCCACTTCAAACCAACCTATCGGTGACCTGCACTTCCTCCCGTATAAGGCCTCATAAGGCGTCATCTGAACACTAGAATGGTAGCTGTTGTTATAAGCAAACTCCACAAGAGGTAAATGATCCTCCCAGCTACCCCCGAAATCAATAACACAAGCCCGCAAAGATATCCTCGAGTGTATGCGGATAGTGCGCTCGCCTGCCGTCCGTCGAGGATGAAACGTCGTGTTGAGACTCACCTGTGTCCCTAATCCCTTCTGGAAAGACCTCCAGAAGTTAGCCGTGAACTGGGCTCCTCTATCTGATATAATCGACACCGGGACTCCGTGCAATCTCACAATCTCTCTAATATATAATCTGGCATAGTCCTCGGCTGAAAACGTCGTCCTGACTGGAAGAAAGTGGGCTGATTTCGTCGACCACAACAATAACCCAAATGGAATCATGTCTCCTCCGGGTGCGAGGTAACCTCGTAATAAAGTCCATGTTGACCACCTCCCACTCCCACATCGAATATCAATAGCTGTAATAGCCACCGCTTCGTGCTCAACCTTAACTGGCGATAATTAGGACATCGGGCAACAAAACCGCCACGTCCTCTTCAAACCATCCCACCAATACATGCACCTGAGGTCATGGTACATCTTAGTCGACCCCGGATGAATCGAATAACGAGCACTGTGTGCCTCCCCCAGAATCTGCTGACGAAGTCCTGTCACATCGGGAACACACAACCGGCCCTCGAATCTTAGCACCCCATCCGGTGCTACCTCAAATAGACTCTTCTCTTCCTGGAGAGCTGCATCTCGATACCGTACCAAAATCGGATCCTCATACTGTCGCCTCTTCACCTCCTCGACGATGGAAGACTCGGCGACCTCTCGAACCCGAATTCCGTTACTAACGGAATCAACCAAACGAACCCCAAGGCTTGCTAACTGGTGTAACTCGCGGACCATGTCCTTCTTCCCTGGCTGCACCCCCGACAGACTACCCATCAATCTGCGACTAAGGACATCTGCAACTACATTGGCCTTCCCTGGGTGGTATAGGATATCAATATCACAATCCTTGAGTAACCCTAGCCACCGTCTCTGTCGCAAATTCAGCTGCCTCAGTCTGAAGATATACCGGAGTTTCCTGTGGTCTACGCAAATATCCACATGAAATCTATATAAGGAAATTGCCTCTAAATCTTCAAGGTACGATTAACTGCCGCCGACTCTAAATCGTGAGTAACGTAATTCCTTTCTTGCTTCCCTAACCACCGGGAAACATAAGCTCTAACCTTATCGTGTTGCGTCAGCACACAACCTAGCCCAACACCCAACGTGTTACAATAATACCCTAACCCTCTAGTCTCTCAAGAGGGGTTAGAACTGTAGTCGTGGTCAACTTCTCTTCCAATAACTGGAAGCCTTTCTTGTACTTGCAAAATATTCGAGCATCCTTAATCTCAGTTATGGTTCCTGTTTCCCTTTCTCTGTTGCAACCAAACTTGGTTACTATACTTGGATCTGATTCCTTTGCTTGCCGCATGGCTAAGACTTCCTGTCAATCATAATTTAGGGGGAAGACTTCCTTGATCTTGTCAAGTAGTAATCCTATTATTCTCTCCCAGCTCGTAGAGCTTATAGTCCGGTGTTCAACCTCAATTCACGGTATTACATAATCCAATGACTTGTCAAGATTTCTTATCGTTCGAGTGTCTACTCGTCTTTCCTTTATAAGTTATTTCAAGTTGTCCTGGGGTCCCCTACCTCTCCGTATTCTCTTACTATCTTTATCGTCAGTACAGATGCTACTACCTTTCCTCGAGGTGTTCCTACTGCCCATTACCTACTAATGGTCTTACACTAGTCCGGTAATCAGATTCGTGAAACTTACATAACCATAGTTGTATTCTCTTTTATCCTTCTGGTCATAACCTACCTTATGCTTATTAATAGTAAAGTGTTTCTAATCTGATCTATAATCGTACAGTTTCAAATATGTGTACTACCTGCATTTTTCTTACGACACTTCCCTGACCGTTTCGTAACGTCGTTCTTAATTACCCCCAACATAATATTTTTTTCCACGGTTATCTAACACTGTAACTTATGGCATGACGATACTGAAGACCTACCAGTCTCACATTCTTCGTCTAACTACATGGGTACACATAACCCCATAATACGTAAGACTATCCTTTTATGTATGGGAGAGAACTTATCTCCCTTCAATAAACTTTCTTTGGTGTCACAGCCCTAATCACCGGGTCCTCTCATGGTCCTGTAAATATCTAATCATTACGCACCGCCTTAAAAATCGTGTAGATTTTCAAAACCTACCAAAGATGCCCTCAGCTTTCCGTCGGCAGCGCCCGTACTTATTTTATTCTTGCCTTGCACATTTCCTTGAAGTTATCCGGAAGGTCGTGGCCCTGACCGCCACACCAAACCAACTCCAAGTACCTCCAAGAGCACTTAACATAAATTTCTTCAAATTCAAGTATTACTTACTTTCTGCGTCAATTTTTCCCAATGGACAAGTCACACAGACTTATTAAAAACAATGATGCCAAAGAAGGAAGGATAATTCACTGGTTACTACTACTTCACTTCCTTTCCCCTTCAATAACCGACTTACCGGGAAACTGGTACCGAATCAATCTCTCTTCTGTAGTCCACGTTGGCATAACCAGAGGCCAACTAGTCCGTACTCATAATGACCTCAACGTCTGTCGCCATTACGCTAGGTTTGCTAGGGTCCCACGATATACGCCTCCGTGATTAGTATACACCCGCTCAGCTACCACCCATCACTCACGGGTGTAGTTACCTCCTAAAGGTTCTCATGGATTCTGGCTTCATTTCTTTCACACTTGGTTGCTCACTTCCTTACCGGTCGTACTCTTTCCCGTACTTCCAAACTTATTCTAGCTTACGTACATAACTTCCATAATAAAGCTGGCCCCCAATCTTGGAGTTACTAAGTCAAACAATATAAGGCCATTTCCGGCTCTCACAACCTGGTTCCGGTGGAATGCGTCCACGAACCTGTACAACGATTAACCAGACTCGGGCTTGTTCCCTCGTGACCCTGTTACGTAGCGGGACTACTATCAACTGATCCCACCCCATAAACGGGTACCCTAACTTCTCATAATACCATGACCGTGTCGTCTTGATCACAACAACCATTACTTACTCCACACGGATCTCATCCGTACTACCCTCTTAAGCATACCACGTAGCTTAATTTACAAACATAGCCTCCCATTGGGCCCCTTAATTAAGCTTCTTAAGGTTCCATTACTTTTTCCGACAACTCATCATCTCCTAATTATCTCAAACTAGCACGTAAAACCTCGATGAGAGTTCCTTAACTGCTCACACCTTCCCGGTATCTATTTAGTCCTTACCAAATCCTGGTAATCTAAAATCATTCTAGGCAACACATATGTGACCCTCACACAGAAATCCGTATAGCTGTATGTCACAATACCAACTATACTACAAGTATTACCAACCTGGATACGCAATCCACATAATCTTCCCTGGGTCACTGCTGCTTCCTCGTAGCTGCAAACACCATAACCTGTTAGGGAGAGACGACCCTAACCACACAGCTCTATCGCACGATCTTAGAGTGAGAAGAATGGAAACCAATCCTAAATATCCTGCAGCCTCCTGATTATAGATGTGGTGCGCACCGATAATCAAGACTACTAGATACGGCCTGTAGACTCTTTCCGAGGATTAACTGCTCTGATACCACTTTTGTCACGACCCGAACCCGGACCCGTGACCGGTGCCTTAACCCGGGCACCCTAGTGACACAACATCAGAGAAAACCAGCGGAATGTAAACTCAAGATAAACAACCATTAAGATATAGAATAGTCTAGCCTAAACTGGCTAACCCAAAAGTACATAAACCGAACAGTCACATCCTTAACGAACCAAGTTAGACAAGACTACAGCCTCTAAGAATGAATAACACTATGACGGACGGGGCCGTCATGCCCTGAATGTACAAAATAACAACAACTCGGAGAACCATACCAAAAGTCGAGCCTCAGAAGAAATGGAGCTCACGACACTGAGTACAAGATCCTAGGAACGAGGATCTACCGCTTTTTTCGCCTGCGGCATGAACGCGGCCCAGGAAGAGGGTCGAGACACAACGTACCAAGTATGTAAAGCGGAAAATCTTTAGTAATATCATAAGTCCAAAATACATTAAAGTTATAGATAAAACCAAATTATGTTGCCGTGCCTTACTAATAATGAGAGTAACAAGTATACATTGTATAGCATAAAAATAGGAGGCTCGTGATCAAAGCAGGTACCTGCGCGTAGTATCATTAAGCAATCCTACTCCGGGACTATTTCACCCGCATAGGTCTGTGGACCCGCGTGAGGTCATCCGCCTCGTCATAGGACTATTTCACCCGCGTGGGACTATTTCACCCGCATGGATCCTGTGGATCCGCGTGAGTACCATCGCGTGCTCGCGTGGGACTATTTCACCCGCATGGATCCTATGGTCCGGATCCGCGTAGTACAAGCGCGCACTCGCGTCATGGGTAGCAAATCCATGGCATAAATAATAACCCGGGGTTTACGTAACAATATATATATAACATAGCTCATCCGCTATCATACATAACATAAGCACTCTTAGGCTATCATATCATAACATAAGCACTACCGCCTATCATATCATAACATAAGCACTCTGGCCTATCATATCATAACATAAGCACTACCGACCTATCATAACTTAAGCAAGTTAAGAATCACCTAACTTCTTATTAATAGTATTAATACATCCTCTCATTTTAGTATACCTAAGGCACGATCATGTCTTTTAATAAAAATCCGGGAATTTAACCCAAGTATCATGTACCTCTAACCTTTTAAGGAATAACTCTTTTTATACAAAAATTCCAAGATACTAATCACCATAGTATCAAGTTATGATTTCTTTTCAAACAAGTCACATTTCCTTTTAAAACTATCTCAAGCTTCTAAATTAAGTGACTTCATTTCTTGTAAAACCTTAGGCAATTCATGCCTTAAAACCATTTTCCTTTCACAAGTTCAAAACATCAAAACCTTTCTCCATTAAACTTTCACAAACTAATATAACCAAGTCCCATAAAGCCGTTATATTAGAGTTAAACAATAGTAAAACACATTCCCTTAAGTCGAGGATTTTTATACTTTTCTTTTAAAACGAAGCAAGTATCAAATGCTTATAACAAACGAAGATTTTCAACTCTTGTACGTCTACCGTACTACATAGGTACAACTAATCATGCTCAAGAGATAGGAAAGCTCCACATACCTCTTCGGTCAATCCACAAGCTAAGTCCAATTTACCGCACGTAGTATGTCAACCTAAAATGACCACAATACGTTTATCAAGCTCTAATTACAATGCAGAATTTTTCCAAGTTAAAGTCACCAATTTCCTACGGAAAATTGGGCAGCGTTTCCTTTGTTTCTACATACTTTGCCACCTTTTCCAAGGTCGATTTATAACGCTCAAATGCCATGTTTAAGGCTCAACAACCAACCAACACCAAGGGGATTACACACCTAAATTTTGGTGTGTAAAAATTCAGCCCCACAAGTTACAACAACTAACCCAACAAGTCTAATGTAGTATTTAGGCAACAACATGCTCATAAAAATCCCCCAAACCAATTCTTTCATAATCAAACCCCATTTCTTACATGCAACTACTCTAAGTGCATTTTTTTCCAACTACAAGTTCTTCCTATTAAACATGCAACGCCCAATACCAACTACAAGAGAAGAAATGTTACCTTAAGTTTTTGCCAAACTTATTCCAACACCTTGCTAGCCTTTTCTCCAAGAACACCACCACAATAGTCCTCACAAGCTTGTAATAACCTTTCCTTCCTATTACACTTTTCAGATTTTTCCCTTAGGCTAGAATTCCTCTTGGGAATTTAGAGAGAAGGATGAGCTTTTTAACTTAGAGAGAGATGGAGTGTAGAGATGAAATGTTGAAAGAAATGACCAAGTCTTGGTCAATATAATGCATGTAGCAGAAATCAGATGGGGGGGGACACTTGTCACCCTCCCATGGCCTTTTTTTAAAACAAAAATCAGACTTTCTAAGTTTTTCCGCCCAAATTTCCCGCCTCGGCGCCGCGCCACCTTCAGCGCGCGGCGCAACTCTGCGGACCGCCGGATCTTTTGGCGCGCGGCCACCTTCGGCGGCGCTGAAACTTCAGCGACCCTCGATTTTGGGCGCGGCCACGACTTCCGGCCGCGGCCCTACAATCACTGCGCCTTGGCGCCGCACGCCTCGGCGCGCGCTGAGACCCCTGACCGCGGTCCAGGCCCGAACCACGGGGTATAACATAGTTAGTGTTTACCGAATCCTGGTAATCTAAAATCATTCTAGGCAACACGCGTCTGACCCTCATACATAACTCCGTATAGATGCATGTCACAATACCAACTATACTATAATTGTTACCAACCTGGATACGCAATCCACATAGCCATTCCTGGGTCACTGCTGCCTTTCTCGTAGCTGCAATCAATATAACTCGTTAGGGAGGGACGACCCTAACAACACAGCTCTATCGCACGATCTCAGAGTGAGAATAATGGAAACCAATCCTAAATGTCCTGCAACCTCCTGATTATAGATGTGGTGCACAACACACCGATAATCAAGACTCTACTGAACACGATGCGTAGACACTTTCCGAGGACTAATCGCTCGATACCACTTTTGTCACGACCCGACCGGGATCGCGGCGGTGCCCTACACAGGCACCGCTACGAGTAAACATCGAGAAAATCAGCGGAACATACATGAAACTTATAATTAAAACATCGGAAGTAATACAACAGGTTAGCCGATAGGGCTACCTTCCAGTACATATATAAAAACAACCGAAGCAGTTGCCTCCTTTCTTTTACAAACTGACCCACAATATGTGACTACAGACCTCTAAGAGTGTTAACATAACCCATTGTGGCGGGACAAGGCCCGCCGTACCCTGAATATACATAGCCATGACAACTCCGAACATTGGAGCCATCTCAAAATCTTGAACCGGGATCCTAAGCTCGCGGATCCATAGCGTAATACCTAAACTTGCGGACATGAACGCGGCCCGGAGGGATCGATCTGACAGTACCGAATATGGAATGAAATAACGTCTGATAAGCAGACCATAATCGTACAAAAGAATGACAAGGACAAGTATAAAAATACATACGGATCTGCCGTGTCATTACCACTTATGAACTTAATTTCACATCAATTTCTTTTTCCATTCCATTAAGAGTTATAGCCATATCTTACGTACTTACTTAGGAGAAGTCATTAAGTTCATTTCTATCTAACTTACTTATCTTTCATAACATAGTCCGGCCCACTACGGAGGGACATATATACTACCCGGCCCAAACTGGGACGCGATCGATCACGCAATATCAAAGCATGCCCGTGGAATCCCCCATCACTGTCGACAGCTAAAAGTGTAAAACATAACCATGGGTCTCACGCCCATAAAATCAATCAAAACAGGTGGTATAACGTCTGGGGGCTTGCCCCTCATTTATACTCTTACCCTAACTCAACCGGCCATCATACATAACATAAGCACTACCGACTTATCATACATAACATAAGCACTACCGGCTTATCGTACATAATATAAGCAAGTTAAGAAATCCCCTAACTTCTTATTAGCTTGTTCATATACACTCTCATTTTTGTTTACTTAAGGCACTAACATGTCATTATAAAATCCAGGAATTTAACCCAACGTACTACGTGCCTCTACTCCTTTAAAATGATTCTCTTTCAAATAAAACTTCCAAGATACTAATAACCGTAGTATCAAGTCATATCTACTTTTCACGACAAGTCACAATACTTTTTAGAAATACAATTATAGGCTTCTAAATCAAGTGACTTCTTTCTTTAAAACCTTAAGCAATTGGTACCTTTAAAACAATTTTGCCCTTCTTTATTTCAAATCATTACTTTGCTTACAATACTGAAGAAAACCATTCTTTTAAATCTTCCATAAAGTTGTTATAACCAACTTCCCATAAAGCCGTTATAACTCTTTATTTCTTAGACGAATTCATTCATTTGATAACCAAGAAACTTATACTTCAATTCAAATCACATAGCTTTCAAAATACTTCAAGACTCTTAACTTTTAGGAAAACCAGTTTCTTAACTTAGAATGGCAAGAAATCAATACTTTCCAAATCAAGTATTCTATACTTTTAAATCAATTCATTTCTCCCTTTAAGAATCAAGTCTCATAACTTGAAAAATAAAGTCCCTTAACCTTTTAACAATTTGAGGTCCATAGTCTTAAAACTTCATACGTAAATTCTTATAAATTAAGTAACATATACTTGATGCGTTGTGAATAAGTTATACTTATTTATAACTATCTTAATCAAGTAGCCATGATCTAGAAAATGTAATACAATTTTGTCTTATCTTAGCTTCTATGCAGATGGAGAATTCTACGTGTTTTAACACAATTAATTGTCATTACATTTTCCTTTATTAACGCCGATGGCTTGTTCGATACTTATTCTTATTCGTGTAGTAAATTAGCCAAGTCAACTTGGCTCCAAAATACCTCTAACGACTCTTACCAACATCCCCCATAAGACTTGGTAAGAACTTAGGATAACTTATACATAACCTTTACGTAGAGTAAATCGACATACATACCTCTTAACTTCTAAGAGTAGAAGGAATCATGAAATAGTACTACATGTATATTCCATTCATAGAATCATGTCAAAAGAAGGAAGAGGTTCACATACCTCGCGACGATTATCGACAAGTAGCAAAAAGCTCCAAAGTACTTCCACCTTGAGCTATTCCATTCTTCAAGTAGGATACGCTATACTTAGTACATCAACCTATAATGGTCACCATACGCCCATTAACCTCTTACTTCATACGTAGAATATTCTAGGTGCTAAGTCGCTAAATTCTACGGAAAATCGGACAGCACCTCCTTTGTTTTTACTAACTTTGCCACCTTTTTCAAGGCCGAATACAATAACCAAACAGCCTCAATTGGCTCACAACAATATAGAAGGTATTCCAATGCAAATGAATAACTAAACAGCCCCAATTGGCTCACAATTTAGAAAGTAGTTCAATACAAATGAATAACAAACTAAAAGTCCAAATTCGGCCACCTTACTTTCAACAATACTAATTCTTATCAAATTTCCATTTCAATCCAAGTTGTTAGCAATACATGATATCAAGTCGCAATCGACTATAACTACTATAATCTTCAAGTCAACACCATGCGACGATTCTAATAAACGACCAAAATTGCAATCCAACTTAACATGGCTTACATTACATTTCGGATTTCCAAGGCTACAATCAATCCATACTCCTTATAAACTTCAACACATATACTTTATGCTAGCAACATGTAAAGATAACAACAATTTAACTAATCTTGTAACACGCTAAAGGGACAAGATTATACCTTAACGAAGCTTAATCCAATCTCCATATCCGAAGTCTCTCCTAGCAACATAGAGACTCTCCAAGACACTTCAATCCGCTACTTGAGACCCTTAGAACCATACCAACAACTTTCCTTCAACATCCAATCCAAAACCTAGAAAAGCAACTAGGTTTTCGCTTTGCGACAAACCCGAAAACTATCTTTTTCCGAGATTTTTCTATTGAGATATGCTTACTATACCCTCATGAACCTTGGTTTAAAGTGTGGAGCTTATTGGACAAGAAACACAAATTTTTCTCCTTCTTGGATGTTGAACCCGAGAGCACCATTGCTCTTCCTTCAAGTTTTGTGAAAATTCTCTAAGTGTTAGTGTTATACCCCGTATTTCCAGAGTATGTACGTAAAGGAATACGTACAAAAAGTTTGGTCTTAAAGTTAGGCCTTGGACGATTTTTTAGGCACAACTCTCAAAGCGAACAGTTTTCCGATGAAACGTTTCCACAGCTTTCGTAGGATAAATTCCGGCTATGTCATTTCTAATTTTTGCGGATTTTTCCGAGAGACGTAACACTTTGGACCAATGAGAGGGCGACACTTCCCACCCTCTCATTGGTGGACTTGTCACGGCAATAGGGCCGATTGGATGACAATCCTTGTCATAAAGTTGGATAGATATTTTGTGTGCAAGTTGGCTAGGTACACTTGCCCTAATCTTGACCTTACACTTGCCTAGCACTTGGCTAAATCTTGGCCATTGGTTGGCCATGTCTTGACCTATAAATACCCCTCTTGAGATGAAGAGTTCTTCATCCACTAAAGCTTTCAAGTCTTGAAAAATCCTCCCTCTCCCTTGTGAGCAATTCGTCCAAACACCCTCCCCTTTGAGTGAAGTCTTGCCGAGGCTACCCCACCCCTAGCCTAGCCAAACCTACCCCCTCCCTTGGTAGAAAAGTTGCCTTCTTGTATTGTTATAATGCCCAAAATACCCTAGCCCAAATACCTTAGTACTTAGTAGAAGTTGTGAAGAACTTCTAAGGTTTCCTGAGCATACAACTTAGGAGCAAAACCTTGCTCAGGCGCGACTTTTTCTAGGATATTATTGGGCTTACCGAGGTAACTAATCCTAACCCTCTTTTGAATTAGAATATATATATACTGCTGTAATATAAGAATAAGTATAAATACTTAGAAGGTTGTTAAGGAATAGAATTGAACTGTAACACCTTAGAAGGGTATAAAAGAAGAATATACGAACTGTACTTACATAGGACTGTTTTCACAGTAGACTTATATAGCTCACCGGG
Organism: Przewalskia tangutica; assembly: GCA_029844215.1. Classification (NCBI taxonomy): domain Eukaryota; kingdom Viridiplantae; phylum Streptophyta; class Magnoliopsida; order Solanales; family Solanaceae; genus Przewalskia; species Przewalskia tangutica. The sequence continues at coordinate 118,502,838 of CM056718.1, forward strand.
TAGGTCACGCCCGACTTTCCGTAGAATTGAGGACCCTCTGCTTAGAATGACCTACAGAATAGTCTAGACTTTGATAGATATCTGTGACTATTATAGTCGATTCTCTGCGCGACATACTCGACTTGGCGGTGGATTTCATTGAAGGTATGTGATTCTTCCTAAAGCATGATATTTTACAATATGTATATAGTACGGTAGACGTACATGTGTTAACTGAATAATACTTACGGCAATGCCTCACGGCTTAAGCCTGAATAATACGTACGGCAATGCCTCACGGCTTAAGCCTGAATAATAAAGAACTGAAAACATTTTAAAAGGGACTACTGAACCATTTATTAAACAGAAGAGAACTAATTGGTTTTTAAACAGAAGCTTAAGAGTTATACTAGCTTTATGGGAAGTAAGTATAACCACTTAAGATTGAGAAAAGAAACAAGTTTGCCTATGTGTTTATAACAGACTTATATTGTGAAAAGAATAATAAGATGGTTTGATAGGTAGACATGATATGATGCTATGTGTGTTAGTATCTTGTAACGTTTGTATAGGTGAGTATCCTTGTTGTGCTTATGTTACTTAAAGATAAGTTGTTATGTTAGTATACTATCACTCACCTCTTGAGATGATACCGGGGTTGTCGCCTCCGACGCGGGTAGACTCAGCGATGCAGGACCATGATTCGAGAATACCTACGCGGTCCAGGGCCTATGCGGAGCTACGAGTTCCGTTAGTATGCGGGTTATGCCTCACGCGTCTATGTGGCCATGCGGACAGCGAGTCCAGACGATGCCGAGGAGTAGCTACCCTCGATGCGGGTTATACCTCACGCGCCCACGCGAGTGGCCTATGCGACTCGGAGTCCGTGATTAGGCTTGCAGAATGAGGATGTGGGCGAGTGGCCCTGCTTTCGATCATTCGCAGCCTAGACAAGACGTGACATGCTTACCTATTGTTGCTCTTGTTTGTGATGTGGCACTATGTGCGGTTTCTCGGTTGTTTCACACATATTTGTAAACCGGTTTTAAAAATGATATGTTTTCATTTAAGTACTTTACGCTTTCGCATACTTAGTACTGTTGTCGACCTCCTTCGGGGCCGCTCATGCCGCAGTAAGGGCAAGCAGTGCTAGATCCGCATCCTTAGGATCTCTACGTTGGTGTCGTGAGCTCCATCTCTTCCGAGGCTCTACTTTTGGTATGATCTCCTGTTGTAGATAGTTTTTGTATGCCAGGTATGGCGGCCCTGTCCCGCCATAGTTCTATATTTCCTTAGAGGTCAGTAGTCAAGTTGTACAGTGTCTGAAGTAACAGCTAAAACATGATTCTATATAAATGCCCAAAGGCGATGTTATCTCACAAAATCGTGTCTTGTTTTATAAACTATTTTATGTCTTGCTTTATGTTTCCGATTACTCGATATATGACTACTTGGGTGCCGGTAAGGCACCATCCACGCCCCGAATGGGTCGTGACAAAAGTGGTATCGAAGCGATTAATCCTCGGAAAGTGTCTGCATCGTATCTAGTAGAGTCTTGATTATCGGTGTGTTGTGCACCACACCAATAATCGTGAGGCTATAGGATATTTAGGATTGGTTTCGCTCTTCTCATTCCGAGATCGTGCTTTAGAGTCGTGTTATAGGTTGGACCCTCTAACGTATTCCTTTCCTGTGATTATGCCTCCACGTAAGGCAACCCGCCCGAAGGGCAAGCGGCCGAGGAGTCGCTAGCGAGACACCCGAGTCACGAGGCTCGTGCCCAGTCTATACCAGAGACGGCGAGTTCTATGGCCGCCGGCCCAAAGAGACCACAGTACCACACCTCGCCCCACGGCTGGCGGAGAGTTAGGTACAAGGAGATGGCCCGGCTTTTGGCTAAAGTTGTGGCCCGATACGAGAGAGGCTGGATCGGCGGTTCCATTCAGCTCGATGCGTCGCACCGTTGTTCACCCGAGGCAGAGTTTGAGGCTACGAGACTTCTTGAGCGTAGCCCGGAGTTTTATGGGTCGAGGCGGAGGATGATCCGCAGGAGTTCATCCGTCGGCAGAGGATTTTGAGAGTGATCGGGCGTCGGAGACCGAGTCGTGATCTTTGGTTCACATAGGCCGCGTGATACCGCGATCGATTGGTTTGATTCATGGGAGTTATCGGGAGAGCACGCGTCCCGCCTACTGGATGAGTTCTCGAGGCTTTCTCACTCACTTCTTGCCTCCACAGATGAGGAGGCGCGGGATAGATTTTTACTCTGCGAGGCAGAGGACGCCTTGTCGGGAGTACAATGTCGAGTTTGATTCATTGGCTCGATATGTCCCAAAGATTGGTAGCGAGATATGGAGGATAGGGTGCACCGCTATGTCACCGGCTGACGACTATATGGCCGAGTCATGTGCGGGGTTTCTCCACCGGTATGGACATTACCGCACGCAGCTCACGCCCTTGGATGCGAGGCGCGGTCGGCGAGTGGGCCGACACGGCGAGCGAAGGCGGGGCGGGAGGGTCTTCGGTGGTTATCGTGGTGGCGGCCTCAAAGAAGCCTAGATTCGCACCACGGCCGCCAGAGCACTCCTGCACCGTCCCTCAAGGCCACGCTGAGGGCGGGCTGGGGCCCCGTGGCTTGACGTCGAGTAGCGAGTGCGGCCGACGGACCACCCCAGTGTGGCGATGCGGTAGATCCCATTACGGAAGTGTGGTATTACTTTTGGATCTTGTTACGATTGTGGCAGCAGGTCACTTTGCGGACTGTCCGGCCGAGCGTGGCGGTGGTAGGGCTCACCTTCGAGTTACATTGCCGCTTCATCATCTCCTCTGATTACTCGCCCGGGCGAGTGCTCATGGGTCGGCAGGTCGCGCAGGCCGTGGCTCGGTCGATTCTAGCGGTCCTCGAACCGCATTTATGCTTTGTCCAAAGCGGGATCATGAGGCCTCACCTGATGTCGTCACAGGTACCTTATCAGTTTCTGGGTTTGATGTGTATGCTTTGATAGATCCGGGTTCTACTCTGTCCTATATATCTCCCCTTGTTGCTAGTAGGATAGGGATAGAGCCTGAGTCCATAGACCCTTTCGAGGTAGCTACGCCAGTGGGTGATTCGGTGGTAGCTCGGCGGGTATTTAGAGCTTGTCCTGTGATCATTTACAGTCGTCAGACCCTAGCCGACTTGATAGAGTTGGAGATGATTGACTTCGACGTGATTATGGGGATGGATTGGCTAGCTTCTTGCTATGCCAATGTAGACTGCAGAGAGAGAGTAGTACGGTTCCAGTTTCCTGAGGAGCCGGTTGTTGAGTGGGAGGGGAGCACGGTATCGCCGAGGGGTAGGTTTATTTCCTACCTCAAGGCTAGGAAGATGGTGCAGAAGGGGTATATCTACCATCTCGTTCGGGTGTTTGATACTGAAGCTGCGGTGCCAGATTTTCCGTCAGTTCCAGTAGTCAGCGAGTTCCCAGACGTGTTTCCAGATGACCTCCCGGGTATCCCTCCTGAGAGGGAGATCGAGTTTTGTATAGATGTGTTGCCAGATACTCGGCCTATTTCCATTCCGCCATACAGAATGGCACCTGCCGAGTTGAGAGAGCTGAAGGATCAGCTTAGGGATTTGCTAGAGAAGGGCTTCATTAGGCCCAGTGTTTCCCCCAGAAGCGCCGTATTGTTCGTGAAAGAAGGGCGGACGCCGCGCGCATGTGTTGATTACAGCGGTGAACAAGGTGACCATTAAGAACGAATACCCTCCCGTGATTGATGATTTGTTCGACCGATTGCGAGTGCGAGATGTTTTCAAGATTGATCTGCGATCGGGCTATCATCAAAGTGCGAGTCGAGAGGTGGATGTCCCTAGATCGCATTCGGACGATGCGCATTATGAGTTCGTGGTCATGTCTTTTGGGTTGACCAATGCTCGGCGGTATTCATGGATTTGATGAACCGAGTGTTCAAACCATTTTGGACACGTTTGTGATAGTGTTCATCGATGATATCTTGGTTTATTCGCTCGAGCGAGCATGCGAGCATTTGAGGCTGTCTTGTGATTCTCGAGACCAGCGATTATGCGCCAAGTTTTCCAAATGTGAGTTTTAGTTAACTTGATGGCGTTTCTTGGGCATATTGTCGGGTGATGGCATTCGAGTTGATACTGCCAAGATCGAAGCGATCGGGACTTGGCCTGACCTACTACTCCGAGAGGTTCGCGATTTTCGGGCCTTGCAGGTATTATCGGTTCGTGGAGAAGTTTGCTTCTATCTTCGCACCATTGACTAGGCCGACTCGTAGCGGCCAAGTTTGATGGTGATGCTTGTGGCGTGGTTTCGATTCTTTGAAAGAGACTGACGACCGCCCCCGTTCTTACTCTTCCAGAGGGTCCAGATGGTTATGTTGTGTATTGTGATGCGTCAGGCATCGGGTTGGGATGTGTGTTGATGCAGCATGGCAGGGTTATAGCATATGCATCCCGACAGTTGAAGAAACACGAGAGGAACTACCCCACCCATGATTTGGAGTTGGCAACCGTGATTCACGCTTTGAAGATCTGGAGGCACTATTTGTATGGGGTTCACGTGGATATTTTTACGCACCACAAGAGCCTCCAGATATCTTCACGGAGGAGGAGTGAACTTACGGCGAGACGGTGGTTGGAGTTGCTTAAGGATTACGATGTTGATATCTGTACCACGGGAAGGCCAATGTTGTGGCGTATGCTCTTAGTCGTAGGTCGATGGGAGCCTATCGGATGTGCGGCTAGAGAGGAGGACATGGTTCGTGATTTGCACGTTAGCAAGCCTTGGTGTCCGTTTGATTGATTCTGATAGCAATGGGGTTAGAGTTCGTGAGGTTGCCGAGTCTTCCATCGTCGAGGAGGTGAAGAGGCAACAGTTCGAGGATCCGGCTTTGATTCGATATCGTGATACAGCTCTTCGTGAGGCGGTCCTTTTGAGGTAGCACCGGATGGTGCTAAGGTTTGAGGGCGTGTTGTGTGTTCGGATGTTTGAGACTTGGCGAGTTCTTGGGAAGCACACAACAAGCGTTACTCTATCCATCCGGTCGACCAAGATGTACCACGACCTTAGATCCGTGTATTGGTGGGATGGCTTGAAGAGGACGTTGCGAGTTCGTAGCTCGGTGCGTGTTGTCGCAGGTAAGGTAGAGCACCGGAGACACGGTGGTTTTATACAGCGATAGAGATCGACACTGAAGTGGGAGGTAATCAACATGGACTTCATCACGTGATTACCTCGCTCGGAGGAGACATGATTCTATATGGGTTATCGTCGACAGTGACGAAATCAGCCCACTTTCTTCCGTCGGGGCGACTTTTCTACCGAGGATTATGCGAACTTTACATCAGAGATCGTCGATCGCATGGAGTCCCTACTTCGATCATATCGCATGAGGAGCCCGGTTCGCCAACTTCTGAGGTCCTTCCGAGAGGGTTTAGGGGCGAGTGAGCACGATCGTGCATTTCATCCACGCATGCACGGACAGCAGAGCGCACTATCCGCACTCGAGGATATGTGCGAGCCCGTGTTATTGACTTCGGGTAGTTGGGAGGATCATTTGCCTCTATTTTAGTTAGCGTATAATAAAAGCTACCACTCCAGATTCGGATGGCGCCTTATGAGGCCTTGTATGGGAGGAAGTGCGATCGCCTATAGGTTGGTTCGAGGTGGGCGAGGTGCGGCTAGTGGGACGGTTGGTGCAGCAGCGATGGATAAGGTGAAGCTTATCCGAGGCGGCTATTGACGACTCGAGTCGGCAAGTCGTATCACGAGATCATCGTCGCCGACATCCGAGTTCGCAATTGATGATTGGGTTTTCCTGAAGGTGTCACCCATGAAGGGTGTGATGAGATTCGGGAAGAAGGGGAAACTCAGCCCAAGGTACATTGGGCCGTTTCAGATTGTCCGCAGGGTAGGCAAGGTTGCCTATGAGTTGGGTCTGCCGTCCGATCTGGAGGCAGTGCATCCAGTGTTTCACGTTTCTATGCTGAGGAGATGTATCGGGGATCCATCTAGGGTACATCCGATTGACGATGTCCAGGTGACCGAGGGGTTATCGTATGAGGAGATTCCCATAGCGATAATCGATCGTCAGGTTAGGCGTCTGCGGACGAAGGACGTGGCTTCCGTCAAAGTCTTGTGGCGGAACGAGCTCAGGGAGGAGATGACGTGGGAAGCCGAGGAGGACATGAGGCAGAAGTATCCTCACCTGTTCCCCACCCTCCGTAATTCACTTTCCTACTTGTAAATCTTCATTATCGTTTATGCCTAAGTGTTGTTTATGGCCGTGTGTGGCTTTTTGCAAACTGTTTAAGTTTTGAAGAACCTTAGCGTTATCTGTCTTGGGAAGGAACATTCGGGACGAATGTTTCTAAGGAGGGGAGAATGTTATACCCCGTATTTCCAGAGTATGTACGTAAAGGAATACGTACAAAAAGTTTGGTCTTAAAGTTAGGCCTTGGACGATTTTTTAGGCACAACTCTCAAAGCGAACAGTTTTCCGACGAAACGTTTCCACAGCTTTCGTAGGATAAATTCCGGCTATGTCATTTCTAATTTTTGCGGATTTTTCCGAGAGACGTAACACTTTGGACCAATGAGAGGGCGACACTTCCCACCCTCTCATTGGTGGACTTGTCACGGCAATAGGGCCGATTGGATGACAATCCTTGTCATAAAGTTGGATAGATATTTTGTGTGCAAGTTGGCTAGGTACACTTGCCCTAATCTTGACCTTACACTTGCCTAGCACTTGGCTAAATCTTGGCCATTGGTTGGCCATGTCTTGACCTATAAATACCCTCTTGAGATGAAGAGTTCTTCATCCACTAAAGCTTTCAAGTCTTGAAAATCCTCCTCTCCTTGTGAGCAATTCGTCCAAACACCCTCCCCTTTGAGTGAAGTCTTGCCGAGGCTACCCCACCCCTAGCCTAGCCAAACCTACCCCCTCCCTTGGTAGAAAAGTTGCCTTCTTGTATTGTTATAATGCCCAAAATACCCTAGCCCAAATACCTTAGTACGTAGTAGAAGTTGTGAAGAACTTCTAAGGTTTCTCGAGCATACAACTTAGAGCAAAACCTTGCTCAGCGCCGACTTTTCTAGGATATTATCGGGCTTACCGAGGTAACTAATCCTAACCTCTTTTGAATTAGAATATATATACTGTTGTAGTATAAGAATAAGTATAAATACTTAGAAGGTTGTTAAGGAATAGAATTGAACCGTAACACCTTAGAAGGGTATAAAAGAAGAATATCTGAACTATACTTACATAGATTTGTTTTCAAGAGACTTATATAGCTCACCGGGTAGGTTGTGCTGCCCGACTTTCCGTAGAATTGAGGACCCTCTGCTTAGAATGACCTACAGAATAGTCTAGACTTTGATAGATATCTGTGACTATTATAGTCGATTCTCTCACGCGACATACTCGACTTGGCGGTGGATTTCAGAAGGTATGTGATTCTTCCTAAAGCATGATATTTTACAATATGTATATAGTACGTAGACGCATACGTGTTAATCGAATAATACTTACGGATGCCTCACGCTTAAGCCTGAATAATACGTGACGGAATGCCTCACGCTTAAGCCCAATAATAAAGAATCAAAACATTTTAAAAGGGACTACCGAACCATTTATTAAAATGTAAGAGAACTAATTGGTTTTTAAACGAAGCTTAAGAGTTATACTAGCTTTATGGGAAGTAAGTATAACCACTTAAGATTGAGAAAAGAAACAAGTTTGCCTATGTGTTTATAAATGGACTTATATCAGGAAAAGAATAATAAGATGGTTTGATAGGTAGACATGATATGATGCTATGTGTGTTAGTATCTTGTAACGTTTGTATAGGTGAGTATCCTTGTTGTGCTTATGTTACTTAAAGATAAGTTGTTATGTTAGTATACTATCACTCACCTCTTGAGATGATACCGGGTTAAGTCGCCTCCGTCGCGGGTAGACTCAGCGATGCAGGACCATGATTCGAGAATACCTCATGCGGGTCCAGGGCCTATGCGAGCTACGAGAGTTCCGTGTTAGTATGCGGGTTATGCCTCATGCGGTCTATGTGGCCATGCGGACAATGAGTCCGGGGCGCCGAGGAGTAGCTACCGATGCGGGTTATACCTCACGCGCCCACGCGAAGTGGCCTCACGGACTCGGAGTCCGTGATTAGGCTTGCAGAATGAGGATGTGGCGAGTGGCCCTGCTTCGATCATTCGCAGCTAGACAAGACGTATTCTGATTACCTATTGTTGCTCTTGTTTGTGATGTGGCACTATGTGCGGTTTCTGGTTGTTTCACACATATTTGTAAACCGGTTTTAAAATGATATGTTTTCATTTAAGTACTTTACGATTTCGCATACTTAGTACTGTTGTTATCGACTCCTTGGGCTGCGTTCATGCCGCGGTAAGGGCAAGCAAGTGCTAGATCCGCATCCTTAGGATCTCTACGTTGGTGTCAGGAGCTCCATCTCTTCCGGAGGCTCTACTTTTGGTATGATCTCCCTGTTGTAGATAGTTTTTGTACAGTCAGGGTATGGCGGGGCCCTGTCCCGCCATAGTTGTATATTTCCTTAGAGGTCTGTAGTCATGTTGTACAGTGTCGGATGTAACTGCTAAAACATGATTATATATATATGCCGAAAGGCGATGTTTTCTCACAAAATCTGTGTCTTGTTTTATAAACTATTTTATGTCTTGCTTTATGTTTCCGCTGATTACTCTGATATATGACTACTTGGGTGCCCCGGTAAGGCACCAGTCACGGGCCCCGGAATGGGTCGTGACAGTTAGGACAAGGTCTTGTTACTACTAGTATTATAAAGGGACATGGAGGGTTAAGATGCAAACAATTGGGTAGTTTGGATGAGTTCTTAGTAAATATCAAGACTAATTGACTCCTTTGACTTGGTCAATAATCTCAAGCTCATTAATTGGAAGACTTAGTCATCCTAAGGCTATGGTCAATGACCATTATGGCCATGCCTAATTTCGACCAAGGCATTACTAAGGGGGGGTGACACATGTTGCCCTCCCATTCGTCACAATAAAACGTTTTCCGACAATTTCATAATTCCGATACATTCTTACAAGTCTCCAATCTTAACACTTGTGAGTTCTTAAAACATGTCCTGTAATTACGGGGTGTAACAATGTCATTATACCAACAATACAACAATTACTACCAATCTGGATACGCAATCCACATAATCCTTCCTGGGTCACTGTTGCCTTCCTCATAGCTGCAATCAACATAACTCGTTAGGGAGAGACGACACTAACAACACAGCTTTATCACACGATCTCAGAGTGAGAAGAATGGAAACCAATCCTAAATGTCCTGCAGCCTCCTGGTTATAGATGTGGTGCACAACACACCGATAACCAAGACTCTACTAGACACGGTCTGTAGACACTTTGTGAGGACTAACTGCTCTGATAACACTTTTGTCACGACCCGACCCCGGGCCCGCGACTGGTGCCCTACCTGGGCACCCCTTACAAGTATACATCAGATAATAGCAGCGGAACATACATAAACTCATAATGTACTAGACAGTAAATATCAACAGGCTAGCCGATAAGGCTACCTTCCAAAAAAAATAAGATCCGTGTTCTTACAACCCAATCCACAAGATATGACTACAGACCTCTAAGAATTTATATAACAACTATGACGGGACAGGGCCCCGTCATACCCCTGAATGTACAACAACCAACAATACCAGGGATCTGGACCAAAGATAAGCCTCCGGAGTAATGGAGCTTCTCAACAGCTGAACAGTGATCCTAAGAGTGAGGATCAACAACTCAGATAACTCTACTGCGGATGAACGCAACCCCCGAGCGAGGTCGCACAACATGTACCAAGTATGTGAAATCAGCATCAGAATGAAATCATAATAGTCTAAAAATAAAGATGGGGACATGTATGATAACCACATTAACAGTACACTATGCCTTACTAACAATGAGAGCGGACAAAAATAAACTTTGTCGGTTTTAAAACAGGAAGCTCATGATTAACCTACGACCATCCGCCCGTAGTATCATTCTGCAATCCTACTCCTGGGACTATTTCACCCGCATAGGTTGTATGGACCCGCATGAGGTAATTTCCTCGCATAGATCAGATCCGCCGCATAGTCGTATGGACCCGCATGAGGTAATCTCAAGATAGACTGGTCCGCCAGATAGACCATTTCACCCGCATGAGCCCTACGGACTCACATGAGGTATTCCTCGCATTATGGGTAGAAAATCCACGGAATATGCAAATGCCACAAACCCGGGGAATGACCCCGTAATGAACAATATATCACTAGCACAACCGGCTATCATACATAACATAAGCACTACTGGCTTATCACACATAACATAAGCACCACCGACTTATCATAATTATCATAAGAAAGTTAAGACATCTCCTAACTTCTTATTAGCCTTAATTATCTTGTACTCTCATTTTAGTTAACTTAAGGCACTAACATGTTATCAGAAATCCCGGAATTTAACCCAAAGTACTACGTACTTCCGTTCCTTTAGAAAAAAGAGCACCCTTTTTATATAAAAACCCCCAAGATACTAACACCCGTAGTATCAAGGCTTGTCTACTTTTCAAAACAAGTTACTACACCTTTAGAAATTCATTTCAAGGTTTTGACACTAAGTAACTTCCGTTCCTTTAGAAAAAAGAGCACCCTTTTTATATAAAAACCCCCAAGATACTAACACTCGTAGTATCAAGGCTTGTCTACTTTTCAAAACAAGTTACTACACCTTTAAAAATTCATTTCAAGGTTCTAACACAAGTCCATTACTTCAATTACAACAACATGCAACTTCAATTAAATCATAAGAGAAGAATTTTACCTTGATTTAATGCCAAAACAGTCCCTAATTCGAACTCACTGCCCACTGTTCTGTCAGTTGAACTTGTAACGTCCATAACTCTCTACTCTGATGTCCTATCGACGAGCGGTTTATTGCGTTGGAAACTAGACTCGACGAACTTCATTTTAGGCTTTTGAAACACCCAAAAACTCCTGATATACAAGGATATAAATCCCTCCAAAGTTGACTAAAATCTGCCTAGCAGTTTCCGATTTTCTGCCCAGTTTCTCTCATTTTTGCCCACTGTTTTTTGTTGTTTTGCACCAATTCTTTAACCAAAAATAACATGCATGCAATCTATAATTCTCATCCATCTTCCTTGCATGTTTATCCTTCAAATTGCTTTTTCAAATTTCTGGAAATTCTGGGCTGAAATTCGGCCATCACTGTCGAGAACCCACTATTTTTGGCGTTACCCTTTTGCTTGGAATTTCAATGGAAGATTCCACTTGGAAGATGGGGTTAAAGAGCTTGAATTTCTCTAGGAAAGGGGATGGGGAATTCGGCTGAAAACAGAAAGAGGGGAGGAGAATATTTGTTCTCTAATTGAAGATGAAAAGAAAATTGGAAGTTGTAAAGCCTTAAGATTAATTAAGTATGCTGAAAATTATTTTTACACTTTAGCCCAGATTCCCATAGTTATCTACTCTTATACCCCGCTTCTTTTAATTCCCGCAAATTCTATAAGACCTCGTATCCTTGTTGTCTTAACTTATATAATACATTCTAATCCATAACAGAAATATATATAACTATCATTTTCAATTTCCATTGTTACGCTCATTGTAACCAAAAGTTTCCCCAAATCACATCCTTTTGTTTACTAATTTCCGTATTAACATAAGTAACTATACTTAAATTCAAAATTTTGAATCTTAATCCTTAATGACGTTCCTAATCATCGTTTTCAACTTACGAGGTGTAACAACCACAAAGGAGGATTAAGAACAATCCTATTAAACTACACAAGTATCGGGGTACTTTCGTCCACGATTTTAACCTATGTTTATTCAACTATAGCATATTCACAATCTCCCCTTTCGAATCTCGATTAGAAATCATATATGTGATGATAATTAGTGATCAATTAATTACCAAGTAATTATTGAATAAATCTCAACTATATAAAGAAGAAACCAAAATCATGCATTAAATCATAAAACGAGGTTCAAGTGATTCGAATGGAAAGCCCTAATTAAAGTTTAGCTCCTAGCCATAGACATTCTAAGAACTAAAAGATTATCCAACATAAAATGAAAAATAAATAAAGTAAGAAAAATAATTACTCAAGAACAAGCCTCCAATCTTGAAGCTTTCAAGAACTATGTGTTGTGTAGAGTTAGGGATTGTGGAACCCTTCAAAAATCTGCCCTAAGGCCTTTTTATATCCTCCAAAAACGTTCCCAACTTTTTCCTCTTGGTCTTGGCCCATTCCCATTCGGATTTGGTTGAAAACCAGCCACGCCCACGGCCTGGACCGCCGTGGCGCTGAAACTTTGCCCAGGTGATCCGGCGCTTGTGGCCTAACTTCCTGATGGACTGGTGCCATGGCGCCGCCCTGAACTTTGCCCGGGGTGCTGATCGATGTATTTTATATACACTTTTTGAGTCATTTTTAGTTAGTATTTTACTCATTTTGTTAATGTTTAGTATAGTATTAGAGTCGTTTTTCTTCCTTTTGTGTCACAGTGGTCAGAAATGGAGAAATGGCGAAAAGAAGAGAAAATGAGCTTAATTGAGATGGATTTGCACACAAAAAGGGCCAATAAATGAAGTCTAAGAAGTCTCGGGAGGTATAGAAGAGATCAGACGAAGTCCGGACAAAAAAAGGACGTCGAAGCAAAAAATCAGGAAAATAACGCCTCGAAGCACATGGCGCTGGCAGCAAGGCGCGACGCCGACCATCAAATTTCAAAACTCTATGATTTTCGTAGCGTAACTACTAATTATCATCACTTATATGATTTCGAATCGAAATCCGAAAGGGGAGATTCTGAATATGCTATAGTTGAATAAACATAGGTTTAAATCGAGGACGAAAGTACCCCAATACTTGTGTAGCTTAATAGGTTATTGCTCTTAATCCTCATTTGTAGTCAATTTTGTCATCGAAAGATAGAAGGGTTCTCCATTGGGGTTGAGTGTGTCACGACCCGACCCCAGGCCCGCGACTGGTGCCCTACCTGGGCACCCCTTACAGGTATACATCAGAGAATAGTAGCGGAACATACATACAACTCAAAAAGGAAATAAATAACAGGTTAGCCGATAAAGCCACCTTCCAAAAGTATACACATAACCCAAAAAGCAATTACCTCTTTTTTCTTTACAACCCAATCCACAAGATATGACTACAGACCTCTAAGAATTTTTACATAACAACTGCGACGGGACAGGGCCCCGCCATACCCTTAAACATACAACAACCGACAATACCAGGGATCTGAACCAAAGATAAGCCTCCGGAGTAATGAAGCTTCTCAACAGCTGAACAGTGACCCTAAGAGTGAGGATCAGCAACCTGTATAACTCTACCTGCGGCATGAACGCAGCCCCCCGAAGGAGGTCAGTACAACAGGTACCAAGTATGTGAAACTGAAAGTACTGTAATGAAATCATAATAGTCTAAAATAAAGCTGGAGACATGTATGATAACCACATTAACAGTACACTATGCCTTACTAACAATGAGAGTGGACAAGAATAAACTTTGCCGGTTTTAAAACAGGAAGCTCATGATTAAGGCCATCCGCCTGTAGTATCATTCTGCAATCCTACTCCTGGGACTATTTCACCCGCATAGGTCGTATGGACCCGCATGAGGTAATTTCCTCGCATAGATCAGATCCGCCGCATAGTCGTATGGACCCGCATGAGGTAATTTCTCGCATAGATCAGATCCGCCCGCATAGGTCGTATGGACCCGCGTGAGGTAATCTCTCGCATAGGATGGTTCACCGCGTGGGACTATTTCACTGCATGAGCCCTACGGACTCGCATGAGGTATTCTCGCGCGTGGGAGCAAATCCACGAAATATGCAATGCAATAAGCCAGGGAATGACCAGTAATGAACAATACATCACTAGCACAACCGGCTATCATACATAACATAAGCACCACCGGCTTATCATACATAACATAAGCACCACCGGCTTATCATACATAACATAATCACCACCGGCTTATCATAATTATCATAAGCAAGTTAAGACATCCGCTAACTTCTTATTAGCCTTAATTATCATGCACTCTCATTTTATTTAACTTAAGGCACTAACATGTTATTAGAAATCCGGGAATTTAACCCAAAGTACTATGTACTTCCGTTCCTTTAAAAAAAGAACCCTTTTTATATAAAAACCCCAAGATACTAACACCCGTAGTATCAAGGCTTGTCTACTTTTCAAAACAAGTTACTACACCTTTAGAAATTCATTTCAAGGCTTTGACACTAAGTAACTTCTACATTCACAACCTAGGCAACTCATGCCTATAAATCAAGTAGACACTCTCTTAACCTTCCATAAAGCCGTTATAACTAACTTTTCATAAAGCCGTTATAACTCTTTATGTTTTAGACAATTACATTCTTTTTGAAACCAAGAGACTTATACTTTTAAAACCAAGTATCATATGCTTTCAAATCAAGTTTCATAACTTTCAGAATACTTCAAGTCTCTTAACTTTAGAAATCAAGTTTCTTAACTTTATAATAGTTCAAGTAATCAATACTTTCCAAACCAAGTATTCTATACATTTTCAAGTCAAGAAATCTTTGTTTACCTTATTAGAATAAACCATTATTTTAACTTCCCATAAAGTTGTTATAACCAACTTCCCGTAAAGTCGTTATACTAACTTTATGCTTTAGAAACCAAGACATCTTTAACCTTTAAAACAAGCGAGTTAATTCTCTAACTCAACCAACTTAGACATTCTTAAACAAGTCAAGGGTACCAAATGAAATTAAATTCATTTAAATTTCGTACGTCCACCGTACTATACATTTATAGCTACTCATGCTCAAGAGATAAGGCTAACCGATAAGGCTACCTTCCAAAAAAAAATATAGATCCGTGTTCTTACAACCCAATCCACAAAATATGACTACAGACCTCTAAGAATTTTTACATAACACCTGTGATGGGACAGGGCCCCGTCATACCCCTGAACGTACAACAACCGACAATACTAGGGATCTGAACCAAAGATAAGCCTCCGGAGTAATGGAGCTTCTCAACAGCTGAACAGTGACCCTAAGAGTGAGGATCAGAAACCTGTATAACTCTACATGCGGCATGAACGCAGCCCGGCGAGGTCGAGACAACGTGTACAAGTATGGCATGTGAAATCGAAAGATCAGAATGAAATCATAATAGTCTAAAATAAAGCTGGGGACATGTATGATAACCACATTAACAGTACATTATGCCTTACTAACAATGAGAGTGGACAAGAATAAACTTTGCCGGTTTTAAAACAGGAAGCTTATGATTAACCTAGGGCCATCCGCCCGTAGTATCATTCTGCAATCCTACTCCTGGGACTATTTCACCCTCATAGGCAGTATGGACCCGCATGAGGTAATTTCCCCGCATAGACTGTATCCGCCCGCATAGGTCGTATGGACCCGCATGAGGTAATCTCCTCGCATAGGACTGGTCCGCCCCGCATGAGACTATTTCACCCGCATGAGCCCTATGGACTCGCATGAGGTATTCCTCGCATCGTGGGGAGCAAATCCATGAAATATGCAAATGCAACAAGCTAGGGGAATAACCCCGTAATGAACAATACATCACTAGCACAACCGACTATCATACATAACATAAGCATCACCGGCTTATCATACATAACATAAGCATCACCGGCTTATCATACATAACATAAGCACCACCGGCTTATCATAATTATCATAAGCAAGTTAAGACATCCCCTAACTTCTTATTAGCCTTAATTATCATGAACTCTCATTTTATTTAACTTAAGGCACTAACATGTTATTAGAAATCCGGGAATTTAACCCAAAGTACTACGTACTTCCATTCCTTTAAAAAAAAGAACCATTTTTATATAAAAACTCCAAGATACTAACACCCGTAGTATCAAGGCTTTTCTACTTTTCAAAATAAGTTATTACACCTTTAGAAATTCATTTCAAGGCGTTGACACTAAGAAACTTCTACATTCACAACCTAGGCAACTCATGCCTATAAATCAAGTAGACACTCGCTTAACCTTCCATAAAGCCGTTATAACTAACTTCCCATGAAGCCGTTATAACTCTTTATGTTTTAGACAATTACATTCTTTTTGAAACCAAGAGACTTATACTTTTAAAACGAAGTTCCATAACTTTCAGAATACTTCAAGTCTCTTAACTTTAGAAATCAAGTTTCTTAACTTTAGCTCCTCTTCTTATGTTCCAATCCGCTCCAAGCACTCCTTAGAAGCTCATAACCAACTTCTCTTCAATTTCCAACTTCAAAGTTGAAGAACACCTTAGGTTTTAAACGCGACCTAACGTGAAAACGCTGCGTTTTCCGAGGTCTTTCTATTGAGATAACCTTGTAATACCCTTAGGAACCTTGGGTTTGAATATTGGGAATTATGGAGTAAGATTGCAAAAAAAATCTCTCTTGAAACTCCTATGGCCGAGAGCTCTCTATTCTTGAACAATAAGTTCTTGAAATTTTCTAAGTGTGGGATGTCTTGCTACTAGTAGTATGAATATATAACATAACCAAGGGCCTAGATTAAACCAAATGGAAGGTTAGGATGTGGTCAATAATGTCAAGCTCCACTTTTCCCTTTGACTTGGTCCATTTTTCATCAAGCCAATTTGGCTAGTCTTTAATGACAATTTCGTCCAAGGATGACCATGTGGAGGGTGACACGTGTCGCCCTCCCATTGGTGCATAACATGTCATTTCCCGAAATTTCCATAATTGGTCAAAATATCGGAAACCTCGTGGGCCCCACAAAAACGTAAAATTTCTCGGGTGGGCCACACGTATCCAACTCTGTAAATAAACTTCCATAGTTTCAATAAACTCTTAAAAGCCTTAAATAACAAATTCGGGAACCCAATTCCCATTAACGAACAATTTTCCTTCCAGGGGTTCGGAAGATTTTCCTTAGAATTTACAACTCTTTCTTACGTTCAAATTTTTAAGTCTTGTACTCCCCCGTCTATTCTCATATACATGTCCTGGAATTTCGGGGTGTAACAGAAATTACCTATACAGCCAAGGACTACGCCAAATTATATGTTAAGAAGATTGTTCTCCTTCATGGTGTGCCTATTTATATTATATCTGACCTAGGTGTGCATTTTACAGCTAACTTCTAGAAATAATTTCAAAGAGGTTTAGGCACCCAAGTAAATCTTAGCACAACTTTCCACCCTCACATAGACAGACAGGCCAAACGTACGATTCAGACGCTCGAAGACATTCTATGAGCTTGCGTATTGGACTTTAAGGGAAGTTGGGATGATCATTTATAGCTTATTTATTTGCGTGCAATAACAATTATCATGCCAGTATTAAAATTGCTCCATACAAAGCGTTATATGGACGAAAATATAAATCTCCTATCGGATGGTTCGAAGTAGGCGAATCAGAACTATTTGGGCCTGACTTAGTACACCAAGCCATAGAGAAGGTGAAGCTTATCAAAGAGCGGTTGTTAATGGATCAAATTCGTCAGAAGTCATACCAGATGTGCGACAGTGAGACTTAGAGTTTCAGGTAGACGATTGGATCTTTCTAAAGACTTTACATATGAAGGGGGTAATGAGATTCAAAAATAAAGGAAAACTCAGTCTAAGGTATATTGGGCCATATCGCGTAATTCGACGAATTAGCCAAGTAGCTTGTGAATTGGACTTGCCTTCGAAGTTGGAATTTGTTCATTCGATTTTCCATGTTTCTATATTGAGAGCATGTGTTGGAGATCCTTCCCGGATTGTACCGATTGATGATGTGAAGATTATATCGGACTTTACATATGAAAAGGTTCTTATTTCTATCTTAGATCGACAAGTCCACAAGCTGAGGACTAAAGGAGTAGCCTCCGTGAAAGTTCTTTAGCAAAATAAGAATATAGAAAAAATGACATGGGAAGCGGAAGAGAAGATGATGCACAAATATCCATACTTATTCCAGACCAACGCCGAGGTTTCAAAAGAAACATAAGGTGAGTTCTAATTTCTAATATTATAATTAGATGTTTAAGAACCATGCGAGGTCTGATGTAATGATGTATGCTATATTATATGGCCTGCGGAAAAGTAGTTGTATTTCTATCTACGTGATGGAATTAGATATGTCACCACAACATTCAAGGACGAATATTTCTAATGGGGGAAAGATGTAACACCCCGTACTTTCGGGTGATGGTTTGAGCATCTTGACGTATAAAGAGCTTAGTATATAAAATGATACATCCCGAACTAATTTAGGACTTATCGGCTACATGACAACGTTGATCGGCTAAGTGATAAATTAAAGTGTGGGATAACACTGATCGTGTTATACCCCGTATTTCCAGAGTATGTACGTGAGGGCGTACGTATAAAAGTTTAAAGCCTTGAGTAGGCAAAGTGGCTTGGCCGAATTAAATTTGTTCACAACACCCGATTAGAGTCGTTTTTATACGAACGTTTTCCACGACTTTCGTAGGGAAATTACGGCTATGTCAATTTTAATTTTTTCGGATTTTTACGAGAGAACAAAACTGTTTGGCCAACAAGAGGGCGCCACTTGGCACCCTCCCATTGGCGGACGTGAGGCTCGGTTGTGGCCGATTGGAATGGCTTTAGTTGGTAGGATATTTGTGTGTTAGTTGGTTAAGGGGCACTTGGCAAGATCTTGGCCCTACACTTGCTAGGCACTTGGCTAGATCTTGGCCATTGGTTGGCCTTGGCTTGTGCTATAAATACCCCTCTAAGGTTGAAGACTTCTTCATCCAAAATGCCTAAGTCTTGAGAGCCTTCCCCCTCCCCCTTTCGTGAGGCCCCGTGGCCGGGAGTTTCCCACAGTGGGTAGGCCGGGTAGCCACCCCTCCTTTGTGGTGGCCGGGTACCCCTAGCCTAGTTTGTTTTCATATAATACCCCCCTCTCTTGGTAGAAATACTCTCAAAAGTATTGTTATAATGCCCAAATTACCTTAGCCGTATACCTTGTTGTATTCTAAGGTTATACCTATACGAAAATGCCCAGAAATACTATTATACTTCCGTCAGTCACAAAATCGAAACCCTAAGGAAAATCTCCATGGTTTGTTGGAGTAGTATGTAGAAGTTGGTTAGAACTTCTAAGGGTAGTTTGGAGCGGGTTGGAGCGCGCGGAGTTGGAGCTAAACGATTGCCCAGGATCGACTTTAACTAGGATAATTATGGGCTTATCGAGGTAATTATCTTGTCCCTCTATTGTAATTTGAAATCACATATTGTTAGAATATATAGTTGAAGTATACTATATATAGAACTGAACGTAGTTATCGGCAATGTCTTTTGACTTAAGCCTGAAATTAAAGAAGATTCTTGACCGTAATTACTAGAAATGTATTACAGTAGACTTGTGAAGTAGTATCGTGAGTAGAATTGTACCGTGGTTAGATGTATAACCCCTGGTTGGCTTGATGGCCGGCCTCGATGGAGGAGGAGATTTACGCTGTCATGGGGAGAGTCTTTGCGAATTTTCGATAGAATATTCTACGATGAGATCTAAATGTTAATAAGCGCCATGTGGCCCTATAGGTTTAAGTACTACGTGGGGCGCGATATACTTGTCTTAAGGAGTAGCCGACGGTTGGATGTACTTGGGCGTTTTGCTATTAGTCGATACTCGTCGCGAGGTATGTGAACCTCTTCCTATCTCTTCTAGCATGATATGTGTGAAATATGTAGTACGGTGACGCGTACGTCGAACGTATTTGATTGGTGTAAAACATAAAGTGTTATAACGGCTTTATGGGAAGTTGGTTATAACGACTTTATGTTGGTAAGAAAATACATGTGGTTTTTAAAAGGTAATCGATTTGAACTATAACGGCTTGTTATGTGTTAATAAAGAACTTGAAGTATTTCAAAAGATTTTGAATCATTTTGAAAGAAGAAGTAATATTTGGTTTTGAAAACTTAAGAGTTATACTAGCTTTATGGGAAGTTAGGTATAACGGCTTAAGAATGTTTCTTGATTTCTAAATCGAATGTGTATCGACAAACCACTGCGATGTTAAATAAAAGGAAATGTTTTGAATAATTAAGTATTATTAAAACCAAGAGAAACTTCCATCTGCATGTAGAAGCTAAGATGAGACAAAATGATATTTCCTAGATCATGGTCTTGTAATAAGATTGTAATAAACAAGAATATCCTACTCACATATAAGGCTTGGGTTTCTCAGTTGTTTAAAGGAGAATTATATTCTTAAATGAATAAGACTATGAACTACTGAAACCTTTCTAAAAATGAGAAACTTGAACATTGGAAATTAGGCAAACTTGAACATTGGAAAAGAATGTTGCTACTTGATTTTACAAAGAGAAGTAATTGATTTACTTTAAAAAGATAATCACTCTATTTTCATATACTACGTATTGTGTGACTTTTGTGAAAGTAACGTATCTTTTAAAGAGTTAATGTATGAAGTACTTTGGGGATAAAACCCGATCTTGTTAATCATATAGTAGAAAGTACCTTGTGTGAACAACTTGATTGTATTGGTTTGTGATAGCCTTGTCATACTTCTTGTAGCTTTGATAAGTAAACGTGTTAGGCTGCTACGTGTGTTAGTATCTTGTGATGGTTGTGTAAAGGGGTTTCTTGATTGTGCTTATTAACTATCGATCGTTATGATAGTATTGTGGCATTCATCTCTTGAGATGATTAGGGGTTAAGCCGCCTCCGATGGGGTAGACTCGGTGATGCAGGACCGTGATTCGAGAATACCTCATGCGGGTCCCGGGGCCTATGCGGAGCTACGAGTTCCGAGTTAGCGTCGTCCTTTATGGGCATGCGTCCTCAGGCCGTGCGGACTCGGAAGTCGGGGCGATGCCGGAGTAGCTACCGATGCGGGAATACCTCATGCGGCCGATGAGATTGGCCTATGCGGAGTCGGGAGTTCGAGGTTAGACGCACATTGATCTGCGGGCAAGTGGCCGGCTTTGATCATGTGACGGTCTAGACAGATCTTATGATCTGATTCATGACCTTGTTGGTGCTGTGGGTTTTTAGTAGTCGGCTATGCCTTCGTACTTACCCCGCATGCTTTATTATGACACATGTAGGACCCGTGTTGGTGTGTTCCTTGGTGTTTTTTTTATCATAGACTGCCGGCAGTGAGGAAGGTATTCCACGGGCATGATTGATGTTGTGGGCACGAGACCCGTTGTTATACTTGAGTGATGACTGAGGCGTGAGTCCCCGACTGACATGACCGCTTTGTAAATCGTAGTTTGGTTATCATACATGTCTCCTGCTTTATATGATCGCTATGATTTCATTTACTGATATGTATTTTCGATTTCACATACTCTGCACTTTGTTATGCGACCTCCTTCGGGCCGCGTCATGCCGCAGTTGAGGTACACCGCCGTTGATCCTAGCTCGTGGTCACGCGATTTATTGGGAAGCTCCGTTTCTCCGGAGGCTTATCAGTGGTATAGTCCCCTGTCGTCGTAAGTGTTTACATTCAGGGGTTTGGCGGGGCCCTGTCCCGCCATTGTTGTCGTATCATTCTTAGAGGTCTGTAGTACTGTTGTGGGCAGGGTTTGTAAAAAGGATTAAACTGTTCATTTTGAAAGAGTTGTTATTATTATTTATGCCGAAAGGCAAGTTTTCTAAAGATAACTGTTGTACGCTTCTTGTTATTTCATGTTGTTGTGTTATGTTCCGCTGATTACTCTGATGTTGTCTCACTAGGGTGCCCGGGGTAAGGCACCAGTCACGGGCCCGGGTTCGGGTCGTGACAAAAGTGGTATCAGAGCAGTTAATCCTCGGAAAGTGTCTACAGACCGTATCCAGTAGAGTCTTGATTATCGGTGTGTTGTGCACCACACCAATAATCAGGAGGCTATAGGATATTTAGGATTGGTTTCTATTCTTCTCACTCTGAGATCGTGCCTTAGAGCTGTGTTGTAAGTTGGACCCTCTGACGAAATTCTTTCCCTTATCGTTATGCCTCCGCGTAGGGCAACCCGGGCCCAGGAGGGCAAGGCAGCCGAGGGAGCTGCGAGTAGAGTACAGAGGGTTACGTGGGCACAGGCCCAATTATCACCTTGGGTGGTGCTTCATTCGGGGAGTTCTGCGACGTCACTAGCCCCAGAGTTTAGCACGGCGGCAGCCTCATGCGACCATGATATTTGAACCTTCGCCCAACGGCCGAGCGGTGAATATAGATTGCAAAGAGGCAACCTGTTACTAGCTATAGATTTGGTTACGAGAGTATACCGATGTACTGCGAGTCTTGAGGACTATCTAAAAGAGGTTGTGCAAAGAGTAATTCTTGAGGCTTGAGCATGGCACGTATGCGGGCTTATGCGCGGCAGCCGAGGCGTGTAGATCGACGTTAACGGGCGGTAGAAGAGGCGAGCGGCAAGGTCCTTTGGTAACTTTCGAGGCGAGTCGCCTCCCAGAAGAGTTAGATATGCACCTCCGCCAGCCGCAGCAGTGGTCTTACAAATTTCGGGGCGTTCGGGGTGCGCAGGAGTTGGTCGAACTCCGGGGCTTCCGTTCACATGTGATGCACGTCATCCCGGGAATGTCATCTTTTAGGTTGGTACTTGTTGTACCTATGACCGCCGTGGTCCAGTGTCGAAGAGTGTCCTTGTAGGAGGACTTAGCCTTCGAGATCGGTGGGTAGTTTGTCATCTCCTCGCCTATGCGCCTACTGCAGGAGTTTGATTAGAACGACTAAGAGGAGTGAAGCAGTAGATATAGATATATCTTTAACCCTCTAGAGTTTTGTTTATGTGATAAGGTGAGTATACCTTAAGTGTTATGTTCTGATAGCAGTGTGTTAGTTGTGATTAGAAATCTTGGTTAGTTAGCAGAGTAAGATTTTGGGGGGATAGATAAGGTGTGAGCCTTAGAATGTTTTACGTAAAGACCTTAGAGGTAAGGCCATCTCGAGTAAAGGTGTAGTGTTATGTTTGATCCTTATAGGAGTGCATAGTGCACGTGAGCTACGTTTGTGGTATAAGTCCATGAGTAGTGTGAAATGAAGAGGGTAGTTGAGCTATGAAGACCGCTAGGTTTTCGTAACGTGATTAGTGAGAGTTTTCCTTCGGGAACTAGGGTTGTGCTCGTTGAGGGGTCGGATTGAGGCCATGAGGCGGGTCAACCCGCGGCCTGTTTGGTGGTGGGGTCAGTTTGTGGTGGTCCCGCCTTGTGGTAGGGTCACGAGGGTGTTAGGCCCAAGTTTAGATAACCAGCGTACGAGTTCGTGGATGCGTTCGACCAGTGGTCGGGCCGATAGGGGCAGCCCATCGTGTCCTTCGGTCAGGACCGTTTACTCGGCTGTGTTGTTTTATCAGAAAGGTTGTAAGGCTGCACGAGGTGCCTACCTTCACCTTATGACAGACGATGGAGCCAGTGTTACGGCTGTTTTGTTTAAGTTTACCAGGCAGGGTTAGGAACTCAGGTGAGTCTCAGAATCGCATTCGCCCTCGGGCCAGTGTTTGGATTTCAGGGATAGTTGTGGGGATTGTTGTCTCCTGTGGAGGTAGTGTTTGATCTACCATTTCAATGTTCGGATGTCGTCCTTTGAAACATGGTAGGGGCGGAAGTGTAAGTTGCCGGTCGATTGGTTCGATGTTGGCAAGGTGCAGATAGTTGGTTCAGGCTTGTTCCAGCAGACTGTGGATAGGGGGAAGCTGTCTAGGAGAGGTTTTGGCAGCTCAGAGAAATCGTGCGGATAATCGGCGACGACGCTTAGAGTTCAGGTTGACGGTCGGTCTTCTTGAAAGTACCACCCCGGGTTGGGTGTGACGAGTTTTGAAAAAACAGAGGGAACTTAACCCGAGTTACTTTGGGCCTTTTGAGTTTATGTGAAGAATAGGCCAGGTTGCCTATATGATTAGCTTTTGCCGTCCGACTTAGGAGGATGTACGTCCGGTCTTTCGTATTGTTATGATCGGGAAAAGTATCGGAGATCCATCCAGAGTGTTCCCACTTAATGATGACCACGTTAGAGATAGTAACCCCGAGTTTTGGAAACCAAGCGATGCTCGAAATGTGGAAAGAGTTCGAGTATCGACATCCTCGGGGATCGTGCGATGGTACCATTTGTTGGGTCGCCTGAGAAGGTTAATGCCTCAGGCAAAGTGACAAAGTGGTATCTACGACGAGTAAAGAGAGAAGCGAGCATGTATGGCGAGCATAGATGTGATCATTTCTTTTGTAAAGAGAAGGTGCGAAGGAGGTATATTTTAAACCCCGGTGAGAAGTGTTTTATGGTGATGTTAGAGGTGTTTCCTCGTGGACTTGGATGTAAGCTTTTGCGCAAGTTGTTTCTGTGGCCATGTGTGGCAAGGATTGTTCTCGTAAGTATAGTAGTGAAGACTATCTTGGCGCGTATTTGTTTGAGACTTAGACGGCACATGCGGGACGAATGTTTGTAAGGAGGGGAGAATGTTATACCCGTATTTCCCAGTATGTATGCGTGAGGCGTGCGTATAAAAGTTTAAAGCCTTGAGTAGGCAAAGTGGCTTGGCGAATTAAATTTGTTCACAACACCCGATTAGAGTCGTTTTTCATGAAACGTTTTCACTTTCGTAGGGAATTTCCGGCTATGTCATTTTTAATTTTTGCGGATTTTTAGAGGCGAAGCGTGTTGGGCCAACAAGAGGCGCCACTTGGCACCCTCCCATCGGGCGTGAGGCTCGGTTGTGGCCGATTGGAATGGCTTTAGTTGGTAGGATATTTGTGTGTTAGTTGGTTAAGGGCACTTGGCAAGATCTTGGCCTACACTTGCTAGGCACTTGGCTAGATCTTGGCCATTGGTTGGCCTTGGCTTGTGCTATAAATACCCTCTAAGGTTGAAGACTTCTTCATCCAAAATGCCTAAGTCTTGAGAGCCTTCCTCCCCATTTCGTGAGGCCCCTCGCCGAGTTTCCCCAGTGGGGTAGGCCGAGGGTAGCCACCCTCCTTTGTGGTGTGGCAGTGGGTACCCCTAGCCTAGTTTGTTTTCATATAATACCCTCTCTTGGTAGAAATACTCTCAAAGTATTGTTATAATGCCCAAATTACCTTAGCCAGTATACCTTGTTGTATTCTAAGGTTATACCTATCTGAAAATGCCCGAAATACTATTATACTTAGTCAGTCCACAAAATCGAAACCACAAGGAAAATCTCCATGGTTTGTTGGAGTAGTATGTAGAAGTTGGTTAGAACTTCTAAGGGTAGTTTGGAGCGGGTTGGGCCTTGCGGAGTTGGAGCTAAGCGATTGCCCAGGATCGACTTTAACTAGGATAATTATGGGCTTATCGAGGTAATTATCTTGTCCCTCTATTGTAATTTGAAATCACATATTGTTAGAATATATAGTTGAAGTATACTATATATAGAACTGAACGTAGTTATCGGCAATGTCTTTTGACTTAAGCCTGAAATTAAAGAAGATTACTGAACTGTAATTACTTAGGGTCAGACATGAGACTTGTGAAGTAGTACCATGGAGTAGAATTGTACCGTTAGGGTTAGATGTATAACCCCCGGTTGGCTTGATAGCCGGCCTCGATGGAGGAGGAGATTTACGCTGTTGCGGGGGGGGGGGGAGGTGCTGCCGAATTTTCGATAGAATATTCTACGATGAGATCTAAATGTTAATAAGCGCCTTGTGGCCTTATAGGTTGAAGTACTACGTGTGGCGCGATCTACTTGGCTTAAGGAGTAGCCGACGGTTGGATGTACTTGGAGCGTTTTGCTATTAGTCGATACTCGTCGCGAGGTATGTGAACCTCTTCCTATCTCTTCTAGCATGATATGTGTGAAATATGTAATGCGGTAGGCGTCATACGTGCTGAACGTATTTGATTGGTGTAAAACATAAAGTGTTATAACGGCTTTATGGGAAGTTGGTTATAACGACTTTATGTTGGTAAGAAAATACATGTGGTTTTAAAAGGTAAGCGATTTGAACTATAACTGGCTTGTTATGTGTTAATAAAGAACTTGAAGTATTTCAAAAGATTTTTGAATCATTTTGAAAGAAGAAGTAATATTTGGTTTTTGAAAACTTAAGAGTTATACTAGCTTTATGGGAAGTTAGGTATAACGGCTTAAGAATGTTTCTTGATTTGAAATCGAATGTGTATCGACAAACCAACTGCGATGTTAAATAAAAGGAAATGTTTTGAATAATTAAGTATTATTAAAACCAGTAGAAACTTCCATCTGCATAGAAGCTAAGATGAGACAAAATGATATTTCCTAGATCATGGCTGCTGTAATAAGATTGTAATAAACAAGAATATCCTACTCACATATAAGGCTTGGGTTTCTCAGATTGTTTAAAGGAGAATTATATTCTTAAATGAATAAGACTATGAACTACGAAACCTTTCTAAAAATGAGAAACTTGAACATTGGAAATTAGGCAAACTTGAACATTGGAAAAGAATGTTGCTACTTGATTTTACAAAGAGAAGTAATTGATTTACTTTAAAAAGATAATCACTCTATTTTCATATACTACGGGTATTGTGTGACTTTTGTGAAAGTAACGTATCTTTTAAAGAGTTAATGTATGAAGTACTTTGGGGATAAAAACCCGATCTTGTTAATCATATAGTAGAAAGTACCTTGTGTGAACAACTTGATTGTATTGGTTTGTGATAGCCTTGTAATACTTCTTGTTGCTTTGATAAGTAAGCGTGTTAGGATGCTACGTGTGTTAGTATCTTGTGATGTTTGTGTAAAGGGGTTTCCTTGATTGTGCTTATTAACTATCGATCGTTATGATAGTATTGTGGCATTCATCTCTTGAGATGATTCGGGGTTAAGCGCCTCCGTCGCGGGTAGACTCGGTGATGCAGGACCGTGATTCGAGAATACCTCATGCGGGTCCTGGGGCCTATGCGGAGCTACGAGAGTTCGAGTTAGCGTCGTCCTTTATGGGCATGCGGTCGCGTGGCCATGCGGACTCGGAAGTCGGGGCGATGCGGGAGTAGCTACCCTCGATGCGGGAATACCTCATGCGGGCCGATGAGATTGGCCTATGCGGAGTGCGGAGTTCGAGGTTAGACGCGCGCATTGATCTGCGGGCAAGTGGCGGCTTTGATCATGTAATGGTCTAGACAGATCTTATGATCTGATTCATGACCTTGTTGGTGCGTGGGTTTTAGTAGTCGGCTATGCCTTCGTACTTACCGTCTGATTTTATTATGACACGTGGGACACGGTGTTCAGTGTGTTCCTTGGTGTTTTTTTTTATCATGATCGGCGGTGAGGAAGGTATTCCACGCATGATTGATGTTGTGGGCACGAGACCCATTGTTATACTTGAGTGATGACTTGAGGCGTGAGTCACGACTTGACATGTTGCTTTGTTGTAAAGCGTAGTTTGGTTATCATACATGTCTCCCGCTTTATATGATGCTATGATTTCATTTCTGATATGTATTTTCGCCACATACTGCATTTTTGTTATCTTGACCTCGCCGGCTGCGTTCATGCCGCAGTTGAGGTACACCGATCGTTGATCCTAGCTCGTGGTCACGCGATTTAGTTTGGGAAGCTCCGTTTCTCCGGAGGCTTATCAGTGGTATAGACCCCTGTCGTCGTAAGTGTTTACATTCAGGGGTTTGGCGGGGCCCTGTCCCGCCATTGTTGTCGTATCATTCTTAGAGGTCTGTAGTACTGTTGTGGGCAGGGTTTGTAAAAAGGATTAAATTGTTCATTTTGAAAGAGTTGTTATTATTATTTATGCCGAAAGGCAAGTTTTCTAAAGATAGCTGTTGTACGCTTCTTGTTATTTCATGTTGTTGTGTTATGTTCCGCTGATTACTCTGATGTTGTCTCACTAGGGTGCCCGGGGTAAGGCACCAGTCACGGGCCCGGGTTCGGGTCGTGACAGATCGGCTACTTAACAATTATAGTAGGGGAGAAGATAAGTGGGAACAATTACATGTAGCCCTTAAACGAATGCCTTAAGTGACTAAGACAAGTAATTGAGACATGCAAAGTTACATGTGTAGAGGTGGATTAAATATGATATACTACACCGCCTATATCATTTAGTAGGAGACATGGTCTTTAGTATATATTCCTATCATGTTGTGTTGCAAACATTTAGAGTATTTTATATTGGATTCACTTTGAAGGAATAAAAATGTGCAACACCCTTTGTTAGTTGAGATAGGCTTTGAATGTTAGCAAAAAATAAGCAGTGAATTGGTATTTGTTAATGAAATTTATAGGCAGTAGCATGGTAATTTTCAATTGGAATTAATGGGTGTTAAGTGTTGCATATTTTCTATATGCTACGCAAGTGAACGTATCGCAATATAGTAATAATCTCGGTAAGACCGAGTATCGTCCACAGAGACTGAATTATCACGTATGGATTAACCAACCTTTCGTTTCTATTTTGCAGACTTTAATGAGTTTTGATTTTCTAAACTAATAACTAATAACTAAAGTAATAAGTAGGAATAAACTAAAAAGGATAACACTTGGAGTTTAACTCAGTAATGAAGCTAATTAGGGCTTCCAATCTCTTCGACTATCCACTCTATCACTCATTAATGAACGACTAATGACTCTTCTTCTTATTAAGATAGCAGGTTAACGGAGATGTTCTATATTCCGGTTAGGACATATAAAAACTCAACCTAAGTGATTTTTTTTATATTTCTATGATAAATTATACCACATAGGAGGATTAAGATTAATAACCTAAACGCGACACAGGCAATCGTGATACTGTCGTTCAAGATTAAACCTATATCTTATCAACTATAGCATATTTAAATCTTCCTTTTCAGACCTCGATTTGAAATCATATAAGTAATGAAAACTAATGGCAAGTTAATTATCATTCAATAAACACAAGTTAAATAGATCTTAATAGATTAAAAAGAAATACTAGCACTTCATTAAATTTTGAAAGAGTTTCAAGCGATTCGATGAAAAACCCTAATAAAGGAATTTGCTCATAGACATGCTAAAAACTAATCCATAAATATCCAACATACAATGAATAAAAGTAAAAAGAAAAGAAAGAACTTGAACAATGAAGGTCTCTGTAATTTCTTCCTCGCCTCTGTTTCCAGCCTCCAAAGTATGATAATCCCTAATCTGCATCCTCCCAGTCTTTTAATACCGAGAACAACCCGTTTTGGACCTTTTTACCCTTGTTAGAATTCAGGATTTCTCGCCTTTTTCCTCCGTCAGCGCCACGACGCTTCACCCTTCGTGTTCACTGCCAACCAGGCACTGCGACGCTTGACTCGATGTAATTTTGTTCAGCTATTGCCTGTCAACCGCCTGTTCCCAGTGTCGTGGCTCTACAGCGCCGCGACTCTTCCTCATTTTCTGGCCAGATTTCGTCTGAATTTCTTCCTGGGCTTTCCGGGGATCCTTTGATTGATTGCTTAGGACTTGATGTATACTTTAGTCTTCAAAACCATTCTATTTTCTTTTGAATTCGCCTTATCCTGTCGGAATCGCTTAAAACCTGAAAACACAAAACAAAATGTATAGTACTGTACAAAAAAACTAAAACACACTCTAAAACAGTACTAGAAATAGACTTAACAAACACCCCCAAACTTAGACTTTACTCGTCCTCGAGTAAATAAATCTAGACACCCTAAAAGAAAAACACACAGACTCTAAAACTGAATCAAGTCAACCACAATATATATGCCTCGAAAATCATGAACACGTGCAATATCCTTTTCAGAAACGTTCTAGCCACTAATTTGCTATCTAGAGTTTCAAGTAAGATAATCATCAAGCTTGCTTAAGGTTATTAAGACATATGATCACTCAATCATGATTACTGACTTAAACATGTATTCAATATCAATTTATGCACAAATAAATTCTTTCCAACAGTCTATCAGGCCAAAATTCTATAAGCTTGCTAACTTGTAATGCACCACAATCCCCCATTTTTTTGACGAACTACAACACTCCCTCAAACTTGTTTTCAATGTATGAACAAGAAGTGTGTAGTTTATTTTTAGATAATTATTCTCTCAATCATATTGTTCTTCTATTGATAACACCAACCTGCAATACCATTTACTAGAATTTAACCCCCAAACTTATATGCTTATATACTTATGGTAATTCTAGGGAATGAAATAATAGTAAAAGATGTCAAGTAGGCTCAAGGATAGGTATTAATCAACAAAGAAGGATTCATTAAGGCTCAAAAGGGGTAACTAGGGATTAATGTAACAAGGATGACTTGAAAGACTCAAACGTTCCAAAGATGGCCTAAATCACCTTTCTAAGCATGCATTATCTAGGATTTCGTATCAAGTAGCAAGCAAGCAAGTTCTAGAATTTTCCACCATCTTTCCTCAAACCAAAATTCACTCATGCATAAACCGAGTTATTGAGTACAAGAGCGTCAATAGTCATGAACAAGTTTTCATCATTATTAATAATCAAAGCAAACTCAAAGACTATCCAACTTCAGCACACACATTTATGCATTTCATGACTATCAATAACATTAAATTTTATCACGTGTGTTCACTCAATCTCATGGGCTATTATTATTGGCTTGATTCATTGACACATAATACTCTACACAGACACTAAATCAAAGACACGAACACTAAACAGATAACCAACTAAACATAAAATAATTAAACACTACTGACACACAGACAAAATAGTAAGACTCCCCCCCCCAAACTTATTTGTCACGACCCGACCGGGACTGATCGGTGCCCTACACAGGCACCGCTACGAATAGCCGTAAACATCAGATAAAATCAACGGAACATACATGAAACTTATAAATAAAACGCCGAATGTCTGACGAGTTAGCCGATAGGGCTACCTTCCGATCATATATAAAAACAACCAAGCGATTTGCCTCTTTTCTTTTACAAAGCGACCCACGATATGTGACTACGGACCTCTAAGAGTGTTAACATAACCAGTGGCGGGACAAGGCCCGCCGTACCCTGAATATACATAGCCGCGACAACTCGGAACATTGGAGCCATCTCAAAATCTTTGAACCGGGATCCTAAGCTCGCGGATCCATAAGCGTAATACCTAAACTGCGGACGTGAGCGGCCCGAAAAGTCGATACAACAGTGCGAATATGGAACGAAATAACGTCTGATAAGCGATCATAAGCGTACAAAAGAATGACAGGGACAAGTATAAAAATACATACGAGATCCTGCCGTGTCATTACCACTTATGAACTTAATTTCACATCAATATCTTTTCCATTCCATTAAGAGTTATAGTCATATCTTACGTACTTACTTAGGAGAAGTCATTAAGTTCATCTCTATCTAACTTACTTATCTTTCATAACATAGTCAGGCCCACTACGGAGGGCGCGATATCTTACCCGACCCAATGGGGCGATCGATCCACGCGATATCAAAGCATGCACTGTGGAATCCCCAATCGTCGGCGGCTAAAGTGTAAAACATAACCATGGGTCTCGCCCGTAAAATCAATCAAAGCGGTGGTATAACGTGCGGGGGCTTGCCTCATTTATACTCTTACCTGGAGAAGGTGGTAAGCGGGTATAACGTCTTGGGCTTGCCCGCCATTTATACTCTTACCACTGGAGAAGGTGGTATAACGTCTTGGGGCTTGCCCGCCGTTTATCTCTTACCCTATCTCGACCGGTCGTCAAATAACACATAAAGCAGGTGGTACAGCGTCTTGGGGATTTACCCCTCACTTATACTCTTACCCTGGAGAAGGTGGTATAACGTCTTGGGGCTTGCCCCTCATTTATACTCTTACCCTAACTCAACCTGCCATCATACATAACATAAGCACTCTGAGCTTATCATACATAATATAAGCACTTCTGAAACATATCATACATAATATAAGCAAGTTAAGAAATCCCAACTAACTTATTAGCTTGTTCATATACACTCTCATTTTGTTTACTTAAGGCACTAACATGTCATTATAAAATCCGGGAATTTAACCCAACGTACTACGTGCCTCTACTCCTTTAAAATGATTCTCTTTCAAATAAAACTTCCAAGATACTAATAACCGTAGTATCAAGTCATATCTACTTTTCACGACAAGTCACAATACTTTTTAGAAATACAATTATAGGCTTCTAAATCAAGTGACTTCTTTCTTTAAAACCTTAAGCAATTGGTACCTTTTAAAACAATTTTGCCTTCTTTATTTCAAATCATTACTTTGCTTACAATCTTGAAGAAAACCATTCTTTTAAATCTTCCATAATGTTGTTATAACCAACTTCCCATAAAGCGTTATAACTCTTTATTTCTTAGGCGAATTCATTCATTTGATAACCGAAACTTATACTTCAATTCAAATCACATAGCTTTCAAAATACTTCAAGTCTCTTAACTTTTAGGAAATCCAGTTTCTTAACTTAGAATGGCAAGAAATCAATACTTTCCAAATCAAGTATTCTATACTTTTAAATCAATTCATTTCTCCTTTAAGAATCAAGTCTCATAACTTGAAAAATAAAGTCCCTTAACCTTTTAACAATTTGAGGTCCATAGTCTTAAAACTTCGTGCGTAAATTCTTATAAATTAAGTAACATATACTTAGTGCGTTGTGAATAAGTTATACTTATTTATAACTATCTTAATCAAGTATCCATGATCTAGAAAATGTAATACAATTTTGTCTTATCTTAGCTTCATGCGGATGGAGAATTCTCTTGGTTTTAACACAATTAATTGTCATTACATTTTCCTTTATTAACGCTGCAATGGCTTGTTCGATACTTATTCTTATTCGTGCCGTAAATTAGCCAAGTCAACTTGGCTCCAAAATACCTCCTAACGACTCTTACCAACATCCCCCATAAGACTTGGTAAGAACTTAGGATAACTTATACATAACCTTTACGTAGAGTAAATCGACATACATACCTCTTAACTTCTAAGAGTAGAAGGAATCATGAAATAGTACTACATGTATATTCCATACATAGAATCATGTCAAAAGAAGGAAGAGGTTCACATACCTCGCGACGATTATCGACAAGTAGCAAAAAGCTCCAAAGTACTTCCACCTTGAGCTATTCCATTCTTCAAGTAGGATGCGCTATACTTAGTACTTCAACCTATAATGGTCACCATCGTCCATTAACCTCTTACTTCATCGTAGAATATTCTAGGTGCTAAGTCGCTAAATTCTACGGAAAATCGGACAAGACCTCCTTTGTTTTTACTAACTTTGCCACCTTTTCAAGGCCGAATACAATAACCAAACAGCCTCGATTGGCTCACAACAATATAGAAGGTATTCGATGCAAATGAATAACTAAACAGCCCCAATTGGCTCACAATTTAGAAAGTAGTTCAATACAAATGAATAACAAACTAAAAGTCCAAATTCGCCACCTGAGTTCAACCATACCAATTCTTATCAAATTTCCATTTCAATCCAAATTGGTAGCATAACATGATATCAAGTCGCATTTGATTATAACAATCCATAATCTCTAAGTAGGTAACGTCGACGATTTCTAATAAGCGACCAATTAGTAATCCAATTTTCAAGTGGCTTATATAACATTTCGAATTTAGCTACAAGCACTCCAAAATACTTATAAACTTCAACTTAACCACTTCATGCTAGCAACATGTAAAGCTAACAATAACAATAAAAATAATCTTGTAACACTTTCAAAGAACAAGATTATACCTCAATGAATTGTAATCCAATCTTCAAAACCGGTTGCTCCTTAGCAACCTAGAGCCTCATCAAGACACCTCAATCCGCTCGAGACCCTTAGAACCACACCAACAACTTTCCTTCAAACCTTGATTCAAAACCTAGAAAGTCTCTAGGTTTTCACTTTGCGACTAATACGAAAACTCTCTTTTCCGGATTTTTCTATTGAGATACACTTACTATACCCTCATGAACCTTGGTTTAAAGTGTGGAGTTGAAAGGATAACAAACAAATTTTTTTCTCCCTTTGCTCAACCAAACCCGAGAGCCCTCACTTGATGTTCTTCCAATTTTCATGAAATTTGGCTAAGTGTGGACTTGTCTCACTACTAGTAGTAATATATAGGGACATGGAGGGTCAAGATGTGTACAATTGGGTGGCTAGGATGAGGTCTTAATTAAATATCAAGCTTTGTGGGTCCTTTGACTTAGTCAAGATTGTCAAGCTTGCTACTTGCAAGACTTGTCTTGCTAACAAAGGTCCAATGACCCTCTTGCCCTTGCTAATTTCGTCCAAGGCATCCTTAAGGGGGGGGTGACACGTGTTGCCCTCCCATTCGTCACAAAACTACGTTTTCCGACAATTTCATAAATCCGACAAATATTTTTACAAGTCTCAATTTTTAACACTTGCGAGTTCTTACGTACGTTCTTAAAACATGTCCTGTAATTACGGGGTGTAACATTATTCAACACATTTTCCCCAATGAGCAAAAATAAAGCAAAAAAAAAAAGACTTACATAAACCAGCTAGAGAAGGGTTGTGGCGGTGGATGTTGTTGATAGGGCTGATATTGTGAAGGGTAGCCAAAATAGGGCCCATCAGGCATATCACCTATCAACCAACGGTTGACCAAATAGTTAAGTTGGTGGATGTGAGGGTCTTGTAGGTGTACCGCTGCTGCAGATATTAATCATGATGTTGATTGCGACCTTGTTGAGACTGGATGGTGTATTGATTTTGCTGCATTATATATTGGTTCTTCTGGAACAGTTGATCCAACCTCCCCATTGGTGAATCAATAGCCAAATGAGGTGGCTGACTACTCTGTCCAGGCTCATTCATCTCATCTGATGCAGGCTCTTCTTCCATCACTCTCTGTCGGTGCCTGGGTTGGCGTTGGATTCCTTCTCCAGCAGAGGTCACTGGTACTGGGTTTGGGTATCCATTCACTATCACTCGAGTGATAGGATTCTGTATTTATCCCTTTACATCACTGCCGCTTTCGGGCACCCCATATTGAGCACATAATGTTGTGATAAATGACAAACCAAAATGTGAATGCTATGCTCTCTTAGATAGCTCGGCCCACATCTATAGTGAACCCATTCATTATTGCGTACACCAACTTGATACGATCTGTTAGTATATCAGAGAAGTGTGTGGATGGTATCAAACGGGAACATACGAAGTATAGACATGCCCTAGAAACTTTGTTAAACTAGCACTGTTGTATATATTTAGGCTCATTGAAAGTATATGTGCACCGAGCTCTTTGATGCCCCATTACTTCTGCCATTATAACCCAATCAATCCTACTTGAGCGACTCCAGGTCTGATATTGGTCCTCCTCCTCCTCATCATCATCTTCTATCATCACATTTGGAACCCCAAATACTACATTGATCACATCCGTCCCCACTGGCACCCTTTTACCACGCACAAAGCATTTATTGTCCATTCGCTCAGGAAAGTTGGCATAAAATTCATATACCAATGATAGATTGGTTTTCTTAGATTAGGATTAACAAATTCCTCCCAACCTCTATTGGTGATCATCTCTCTAATTGTTTCATAGACCGGATCATCATATGTCTCCTGGTTGAATTTCATGCCCCTTTTCAAAACTAAGGAGCGGGTTTTTAGTCTCTCGTACCTATTCTAGGCTGCCTTGTTGGCAAACCTCTTTGTATCATAATCGGGTACGGTGTCTCTAGAGGAGGATGCCCTGGAGATAATTCTCTTTGGACCCATTTTACTCCTTTTGCAAGTTGTTCTAGTAAACTTCTGGCAGCACTTCTCCTGAATTTCGTCACTTCCCAACAACTCAGTCACAACAACAACAATCCTCAAGCACAACCAACAATCTCAAAACAACCCAATCAACTATCGCCAAACACACACAAACAATTTCAGCTCCCAACATAACTTTTCAGTAGAAGACGATCTAACCCCAATTTCACCCGCAAAACTTAAAGTACTTCACAAGATATCACGAAATTGCAACGAAAATGGTGAATGTATTACTTTTTGTAAAAGTCTTTTGGTAAATATGTATTAGCCCAAATGATGGAGTTCTGTGGAATGTGGTGGTACATGTAGAGAGGTTAGATTTGTAGTGTTATGGAGTTTGTGAGGATTGTTATGGGGAAGGTTTCAGAATTTTTGGGAGGACGATACGAGAATTTGTGAGTTTTTGTGGAGGAGGTTTGTGAAGATAAACGGAAAGGGGCTAGGGTTTTGTTTCTAAAATTGAACGAAGCATCGCGGCTCAACCTTGTAAGCATCGTGACGCTTTTAGCCAAGAATTCGGTCCCAGTTCACTACCTTTTAGGCGCCGCAACGCTTCCTTCATGCACTGTGACACTTCTTATTTGAAAACAATCCTGAACCTTCTACATCACTTGTGCCGCGACTCTCTCTTCAGGTGCCACAACTCTTCCCCGTTAAAAAAATATTTTTTACATATTGCCTTTTAGGCGCCGCGGCTCAGCTCCTGGGCACCGCGGCGCTTGGCTGTTACGGACCTTCGATCAATTTGTTTCAAATTTCATCATTTTGCAGTCTTTTTTACTCTGATTTAGCCCCAGCTTTCCCTGCCATAAAAAACATCGACCAAAAGACACAAGACTATGAGATTGTTCAAAATAAAATAAAATAAAACAAAATGAAATAACAAAATTAAAATGTTGGGTTGCCTCCCAGTAGCGTTGTCTTTAACGTCTTTTAGCCGGACGCAGATTTCTCTTTACTTTGGTTTCAAGAGGATCACAAACTTTGTTTGCTCACTAGCATCACACAAGTAGAGCTTCAATCATAGCTCATTCACTTTGAATGGCGCTGTAACGACTCGTAATTTTAGACAATAATTTGAGCATGTAAATGAAGAAAATAGATCTGAGTGTTGGAAATTTTTTATTATATTTACGTATATGCTAATAAGGAAATTAGTATACAAAAGGATGTGATCCCGAAATAATTTTGGATACAACAAGTGTGATGATGGGAATTGGAAATAGCTTTGGTGTATGCTTAATAAGATTATGGAATAGTGTCATATTACAAGAATTAAGACATTGAGTATACGAAGGTCTTATGAGTTATTAGGATTTTAAATAAATAGGTATCATGAATTAATTATGGGTATAATTGGTGACACGTAAAGGGTATTGGTGATAAATTAAGTAATGTAATGGATAAATGATAAAAGTATAGCACATCCACGTGTGGATGAAGAAAGTGGGCAGCAAATGACTAATGTCCTATACATGGACCTTTATAATGACACCTTTATGAAACCATTCAGTACCCCATATTCCATTAGGATAGCAACCATCTAAGACATCACTTTCTCTAAGCAATCTTAAGAATTCATATGTGGTGCAACACTGCAATGTTAGAGACTTTTGTTCTCACTTGAAATTAAATATTTTGCATCTTAATCAAATGGAGCAACAACGTGATTACCCTTTTTGGGAAGGGAAAGTTGAGTAGTAAATACAATTCTATTTAAAGAAGTTGAGCAACAACTTTGCATTTTATTTCAAGAATTTTGCTCGATGCTAAGGATGAAGGGACTCATTTCTCCTTAATCAAGATTAACGTGAAGCTAAGGTTGAGGCGCTAGACGAGCTGCGTGAATTGTGATGTTAGGCAACTCAACACGGGTATGTTAAGACAAAATTCTTCTTTCTTTTGGCATGTTCTACGTACGAAATATAACAGTGGTGTTGCTCCATAAATTATTCTACTCTTAGAAGTTAAGGAATATTCAGGTTATTGATTCCTATGCTAAAGACATGTCTAAATATATTTTCAAGACATTATTGAGACATACATAAAAGAGGCTACGGAGTAATGCCATATTTTGTGATTGTGATAATGAGTATATGAGGTGTGTTGAAAATAGTTATTATTTAAATGAATTGAGATCAAGAAATTAATTACGCGGGCAACTAGTGAAACGTCGGATTAGTGGGGGACATAATTTGGCCATCACTACAACTAAGGTGATTAGGTGCCAAGCTGTATAAGTGTGTAGGTATATCTACACTTAATCTCTTAAGGTACAAACAAAATGAGTGGAAGGGGAGGGGGCTTAGGTGTCAAGTTTATAGTACACATGTAACTAAAAGGTTGCCAACAATCACACCACTATACATATCCTTGTTTATTATGATAGCATATCAGAATATTAGGCTACATTTCATTTTGGTACTAATCCTTTGGGAGGAGCAAGACGAATTTAGATTATCGAGTTGGTACAGACGACAAGCGATATGTGAAACTATCTTTTCTTTCTTTTGGCATGATGTATATAAATTAGTGTATGGCGGACGTACATAATTCTATTGAATTCTAATTCTTAATGATACATGATATGATAGTGCCTTGATTTTCTAAAAGTAATAGTTATTCTATTTATTCCATTGAGAGTCAAATGATGATTTAAATTGCATATGGTTGCTCATGATAGCTATTCGTGCAAAGTGTTATTATTCCACCTCACCGAGTCCCTCACTAGAGGGCCGACAATGTTTGTGCACAGATCCTTGCATTTGTTCACCGAGTCTCTCACTAGAGGGGCACAAATGTTTATATATATATATATATATATATATATATATATATGGACATGCATCCATAATTTTGATATGACTCTCATTTTTATAAGGCACAGTTGACTCTCATTTTTATATGACACAGTTGTATTGATATTTGGATTATTATACATGTCTCCTGCTATCTTTTGGCCAGTTATAATCTTCTTTACAGTACTTCATATTTCATATACTCGGTACATTTTTTGTACTGACCCCCTTTCTCTGGGGGGATGCGTTTCATGCCCGCTGGTACATATACTCAGTTTGGTGATCCTCCAGTCTAGGATTCCAGTCTAGGATTCTATCCAGCTGTTTGGAGACCTCCATTGTTCCGGAGCCTAGTTATTTTGGTACAAATCTTCTATTATATGCTTATGCATATTCGTGCTAGTCAGGGGTACGGCGGGGTCCTGTCCCGTCATAATTCATTGTTATACTCTTAGAGGTCTGTAGTCATATGTGGGTTGAACGTGTGTGGATTATAGACGTGTTTTGGTCAGCCTTACTGTTGTAATTCATTTTGGAGATGTTCCCGTATATAGTGGCAGCCTCGTCGACTTGCCTATTTTGGTATATTGATTTGCTGTGACTCATCGGGAGACGAGCTTATTACAGATGTTACATATCCTTAGTATCAGCTTGATTATATGTAACATGTCAATATAAGGGTGTCCAGCTAGGGCACCAGTTGCGGCCCGTCGTGTCGGGTCGTGATAGAAGTGATATCAGAGCAGTTATCCTCGGAATGTCTACAGACCGTGTCTAGTAGAGTCTTGTTTATGGGTATGTTGTGCACCATACCTATAAACAGGAGGCTATCTGACATTTAGGAATGATTTCTATTCTTTTATCTCATAAATCGTGCAGTAGAGCTGAGTTTTAAGAATTCGAGTTTAACTCGTTCCTTATGTCATTTCGGTAATGCCGATTACCAAAAAGACTTCGGTTAGTTTATACTCGTAGCTAGCAAATGAGCGATTTCTATCAAATGGTTGATATGCCAGAAGGGCAGTAGTATGTCAAAAAGTTTCGAGATTATGAGAGGTTGCCCCGCGCATATACGAAAAAGATGTATCAAATGGTGGGGAAGCTGAACAGATTAAAGGCAACACTCAAAAGACTTAACAAAGAAAGATCCAATGATGTTGAGGCTAATACAATTGAGGCTTTTGAGACTATACATGGACAAATAGCCATGTTCATAGTAGAATTGATAGGGCATTGGTTAATGCCTCTTAGATGCTCACACTGCCTATCTCTGAAGCTATTTTACTGGAGCTAAATTTTCAGATCATACCCCCATATGTATTAGAATCCAGAACACTCAATGTAGTGGCCCTAAACCTTGCAAGTTCTTCAACTACATTACTGAATTGTTGGGATTTAAATAAGCTATTGTGAATGGATGGGGGGCTCTTTGACACAGTACAGGGGTCTTGACGATGTTTGTAACAAGCTGAAAACGGTGAAAAAAGAGTTGAGGATGTTAGATACTGGGGGCTTCGAAGGGGTTGAGTATAAGATGGATGGTGTAAGAGAGAAACTAAAAAAAAATATAATCAACTCAATATGCATACTATTCTAGTTAGTCCTGATAACTGAGGAGAAATACTTGAGAGCACAATTGGAAAAAAAATGGGGCTTGATCCAGGAGGGTATTACCAAACAAAAATCTAGAAATCAATTGCTTAAATGTTATACCCCGTATTTCCAGAGTATGTACGTAAGGACGTACGTAGAAAAGTTTGGGCTTTAAAGTAGGCTTGGCCGAATATTTTTGTGCACAACACCCGGTTAGAGTCGTTTTTCGGAAACGCTTTTAATGACTTGCGAAGGGAAAATTCCGGCTATGTCATTTTTATTTTTTGCGGATTTTTCCGAGAGACGAAACATTTTGGACCAACGAGAGGGCGACACTTGTCACCCTCAAGTTGGTGGAGTGTGGGGCGGTAAGCTTGGCCGAAAGGGTGCCATAGTTGGTAGGATATTTTGTGAGGGTTTTAAGGAGTAGGGACTAGGGGGAACTTGGGCACATCTTGGCCCTCCACTTGCCCCCCACTTGGCTAGATCATGGCCCTTGATTTCCCTATAAATACCCCTCCCCCTTTGAAGACTTCTTCATCCTAAAAACTTTCCTAAGTCTTGAAAGTCCCTTCCTCTCTTGTAGTGTCTCGTCCAAAGAGTCCCCTCCCTTTGAGAAGGCCCTCGCCGAGAGCCCTTCCCCTCGGCAGTACCCTCACAGTGGGGTTGGCCGAGGGGTATACACCCTCCCCCCCTTGTGGTGTTGTCTCGTATAAATACCCCCCTCTTGATAGAAATACTCTCCAAAGTATTGTTACTATACCCAAATTACCTTAGCCATTTACCTTGTAGTATTTCAAAAATACCTCTATACGTAGAGCCCGAAAATACTACCTTAGGTCCTTTTTGTCTCAAACCGAAACCCTAAGGAAAACCTTCATAGTCGGTTGAAGTGTTAAGTAGAAGTCGCGTAGAACTTCTAAGGGT
Source organism: Przewalskia tangutica (assembly GCA_029844215.1). NCBI lineage: Eukaryota > Viridiplantae > Streptophyta > Magnoliopsida > Solanales > Solanaceae > Przewalskia > Przewalskia tangutica. The sequence continues at coordinate 118,543,970 of CM056718.1, forward strand.
TGTTTGGAGCGGGTTGGAGCGCCCAGGGTAGGAGCTAAACGTTGCTCAGGATCGACATTTATACTCGGATAATTTTGGGCTTATCGAGGTAAATACTCTTGTCCTTATATTGTAATTAGAAATTACATACAGTAGTTGTATAGAAATGAATATAAGATTCATAGAAGAGAATTGAACTGTAATAGAAGGATATTACAGAAAATACTTGAACTGGAATCACATCAGAAGAATAATCTACCGAGTAGTCTAGACTTTGATAGACTTGTATAACCTTTATAGGTTGAATGTGCTGCGAGTAGCGTATTCTACTCGGAGGGTGGAAAAGGCTAGCCGGACTACAGTACTTTGGAGCGTTTTGCTAATAGTCGATAATCGTCGCGAGGTATGTGATTCTTCCTATCCTCTTGAGCATGATATTTTAAAGAATATATATAGTACGGTAGACGTACGTGTGTTAAGCCTGAATAATAATTACGGCAATGTCTTTTGACTTAAGCCTGAATAATCTCGAAGTATTTCAAAAGAATACTGAACCATTTTTAACAGAAAAGTAATACTTGGTTTTAAAAGCTTAAGAGTTATACTAGCTTTATGGGAAGTTAGGTATAACGGCTTAAGAAAGATAAAAAGAAGGGTTTATTGACTTTAAGAAGATTAAGAGACTTAATCTTAATAAGATAAGAGACTTGACTTGGTTAATTAATATGAGTTTTGTTAAAAAAGGTATGAAACCTCATTCGTGAGAAATGAGTACTTGGTTTTTAAAGGAATAATGTTTTACTAATTTCGGAAATCAGAATAAGCATCGAACAAACCACAGCAGCGCTAATAAAGGGAAATGTTTTGACTAATAAAGTATTATTAAAACCAGTAGAAACTTCCATCTGCATAAAAGCTAAGATGAGACAAAATGATATTACATTTCCTAGATCATGGCTGCTGTAATAAGATTGTTATGAACAAGAATAAACTACTCACACATAAGGTATATGTTTCTCAAATTGTTTTAAAGGATTAAAACTATGAACTACGAAACCTTTCGAAAATGAGAAACTTGAGTAATTGAAATTAGGCAAACTTGAACGTTTGGAAAAGAATGTTGTACTTGATTTTACAAAGATAAGTGTTTTGATTTACTTCAAAAGATAATCACTCTATTTTTATATACTACGGGTATTGTGTGACTTTTGTAAAAGTAACGTATCTTTTAAAGAGTTAATGTATGAAATACTTTGGGGATAAAAACCCGATCTTGTTAATCATATAGTAGAAAGTACCTTGTGTAAATAATTTGATTGTGTTGGTTTGTGATAGCCTTGTAATACTTCTTGTTGATTTGATAAGGAACCATGCTAGGATGCTACGTGTGTTAGTGTCTTGTGATGTTTGTGTAAAGGGGTTTCCCTTGTTGTGTTTATGTTGTCTAACGGTAAGCCGTTATGCTAGTATTACATCACTCACCTCTTGACATAATTCCGGGGGTTAAGCTGCCCTCCGATGCGGGGTAGACTCAGGCGGTCTGGGACCATGATTCGAGAATACCTCATGCGGGTCCCGGGGCCTATGCGGAGATACGAGTTCCGTGTTAGTGTGCGCCTTTATGGTCATGCGGTCTATGTGGCCATGCGAATCGCGAGTCGGGGCGATGCCGGGAGTAGCTACCGATGCGAGGAATACCTCATGCGGGCCATCGAGTGGCCTACGCGGAGTCGGGAAGTTCGGGGCTAGACGCGCACATTAGATATCTGCGGCGAGTGGCGGCTTTGATCATGTGACGGCCTAGACAGATCTCATGATACGATTTATGACCTTGTTTGTACCGTGGTTTTAGTAGTCGGCTATGCCTTCGCATTTACCCCGACGGTTTTATGATGACACAGTGGGACACGGTGTTCATGTGTATTCCTTGGTGCTTTTATATCATAGATCGCCAGCGGTGAAGAAGGTATTCCACGCATGATTGATGTTGTGGGCGTGAGACCCATTGTTATATTTGAGTGATGACTTTGAGGCGTGAGTCCCCGACTTGACATGATTGCTTATTTATCAGGAATCGTAGTTTGTTTATCATACATGTCTCCCGCTTTATATAGACTACTATGATTTCATTTACGATTTTCGCCACATACTTGCAACTGTTATGCGACCTCCCCGAGGCTGCGTTCATGCCGCGAGTTGAGGTACACCGATCGTTAATCCTAGCTCGTGGTCACAGCGTTTGGGAAGCTCCGTTTCTCGGAGGCTTATCGATGGTATAGTCCAGTCGTAGTAGGTGCTTACATTCGTGGTATGGCGGCCCGCCCCGCCATTGTCGTCATGTCACTCTTAGAGGTCTGTAGTACTGTTGTGGGCAAGGTTGTAATGGGATGTAACTGTTCGGATTTAAGTTTTATATATTATGCCGAAAGGCAACTTTCTCAGATTTTTGTTTCATACTGCATGTTATTTCATGTTATTGTTTTATATTCCGCTGATTACTCTGATGTTGTATCACTAGGGTGCCCGGGGTAAGGCACCAGTCACGGGCCCGGGTTCGGGTCGTGACATTAAACTAGGTGATTCCGATACAACTTTCTTCCATGTGTGCATTAAGAATAGAATAGGCCAGAACTGCCTTCCTTGATAGATGAAAAGGGGCAAATGATTCATACTAACAAAGATATTGAAAGGGTGGCCAGAAGGTTCTATATGGAGTTACTAGGCGTTGCAACAACTCAGCTTCCTGCAATTAGACCAGATGTTATGAAAGACGACCCCATTTTAAATAGAAGTCAACAACTTAAATTGGTAGAACCTGTTACCAGGAAGGGGTTGTATAAAGCTTTATGCAGTATTGAAGATAACAAGGCTCCCGGGTGTGATAGTTTAAATGTGTTTTTCTTCAAAAGAGCTTGGCCTTTTATTGGTCAGGAAATTACTGAGGTTGTTATTCAATTTCTTGATACCAGTAGGATGTGTAGGAGTATCAATTGCACATCAATTACATTAATTCCTAAGGTGAAGAACTGTCACGCCCCGAACCGATGGGCCCGTGACTGGTGCCCTACCTGGGCACCTTTTAACCCACACATGACATATAACCAGCGGGAATTTTAAGAAAACTCATAATCTCATAAAATAAAAACAGGCAAGCCGACAAGGCTGCCACTGTATATAGATATAACCAAAACTAGTACAACTCGCATATGTTCAAATACATATACAACCCACACCTGTCTACAAGACCTCTAAGAGTTTGATAAAGACATGTGACGGGACAAGGCCCCGATGTACCCCTGAATATACATAAGTCATAATGGAATACATGTACCAAAATGACAAGTTCCGGAACAGTGAAGCTATCTCAAAAAGCTGGGCAAAGATCCTAAGCTCGAGGATCACCAAACTGAGTACCTATACTTGCGGGCATGAACGCAGCCCCCGAAGGGGGTCAGTACAACAAGGTACCAAGTATGCAAACATGAAGTACAATCAATAATATCATAACTGTACAAAAAATGAGAGGGGACAAGTATGGAAATCAACATACCATATCTAACCGTGCCATATAAAATAAGAGTCAAATGTACCTTTTACCATCGTACCCTTTGTACATCAGACATGCATCATTGCATCTGTACTTTATAAAAATGAGAGTCAAATGTGCCTTTTAAAAGTGAGAGAGTCACCTCAAAATCATAGATGTCTGTCCGTATAACGTATCCTGGCCCATTCTGGGACTCGATCCATGTAACCATCAGAATTGTATGTATAACGTATCTCGAACCTTTAGTGGGGGACTTGATGAAATCATATAAATATTTTCGGCCCTTTAGTAAGGGACTCGGTGAACATTTAACACATAACATATCCCGGCCCATTTATGGGACTCGGTGTCTTTTTACACATAACATAACCCGGACCATTTGTGGGACTTGGTGTAATGAGAGTAAACTGTACATTTTCAAAATATGAAATCAACTCTACCATTTTAACATATGAAAAGTCATGTCAAAATCAGAGACACCTGCCCTCAGAATCATTATGCAATCCAAATCATGGGTCTTGAACCCGCATTATGAAAACATGCCCATGGAATTCCTTCATCACGGAAGCATGTCATCATGGAGAGCTAGTCCATGGAATAATATGGCAGAAGCATGCCCATGGAATTCCTCCATCATGTAAGCATGTCCATGTAATAATATAACGCACGCCCATGGAATTCTTCCATCATGTAAGCATGTCCATGTAAATAATACAATAATGTTGTCGGCCCTCTAGCGAGAGACGCGGTGATGTGGGGATATAACACTTGCATGAATAGCTATCATGAGAAACTATATGCAATTTAAATCACCACTTCGACTCTCCATAATCATATAAAACAAACTTTCATTTTCAAAAACAAAACCAAGGCAATACCATGCCTTCCTTTTTAGAAATACCAAGGCAATAGCTTTTTAGAATAAACCAAGATAATATCATGCCTTCCTTTTTAGAATAACCAATACAATATCATGCCTTCCTTTTTAGAAAAACCAAGGCAATACCATGCCTTCCTTTTTAGAAATACTAATGCAATATCATGCCTTCCTTTTTAGAAATATGATCGGTGTATTTTATATGCACTTTTTGAGTCATTTTTAGTTAGTATTTTACTCATTTTGTTGATGTTTAGTATAGTATTAGGGTCGTTTTTCTTTCTTTTGTGTCACAGCGGTCAGAAATGGAGAAATGGCGAAAAGAAGAGAAAATGAGCTTAATTGAGATGGAATTGCACACAAAAAGGGCCAATAAATGAAGTCTAAGAAGTTCCGGGAAGTATAGAAGAGATCAAACGAAGTCTGGACGAAAAAAGGACGCCGAAGCAAAAAATCAGGAAAACAACGCCTCAAGCGCCGCGGCGCCTGGCAGTAGCGCCGACCACTGAAATTTCCGAAAACTCTCTGATTTTCAGGCGCCGTGGCGCCGGACTGCAGGGCTACGGCGCCGACAAAGTATTTTTGACGTTTTGGGCCGAATTTGACACGCTTTCAGGGTACAAAAGAGATAACTTTTCCTACCTACAAAACCTAAAACCCCGCTCATTATATATAGCTAATTAGCCACCATTCTCCAGGATTCATTCCATTCTCCATCCATCATTCTACCATATTCCATCATGTAAACATTCCACAACACAATCCTTGGATGCTAGAAGGCTTGGAGACTTGTTCTTGAGTATTTTTCTTTCTCTTTTTGTTTTGTTTATTTCAGTTCATGTATGGAGATTGTATTAGTTCTTAGCGTGAATATGGCTAGGAGCTAATTACTTATTTAGGGATTTCCTTGTGATTCTTTTGAAACGCTTATTCATGAATTAATACATTAGTTGATTTCTTCTTCACTTGTTTAAGATTTATTCAATAATTTGTTTGATTGTTTAGTAATTAATTGATCACTAGTTATCATCACATATATGATTTCGAATCGAAATCCGAAAGGAGAGATTCTGAATATGCTATAGTTGAATAAACATAGGTTAAAATCGTGGACGAAAGTACCCCGATACTTGTGTAGCATAATAGGTTATTGTTCTTATCCTCCTTTGTGGTAAATCCTATCATCGAAAAATAGAAGGGTTTTGCATCGGTGTTGAGTGTTTATATATCCTAACCAGAATATAAAACGGTCTAGTTAACCTGATATCTTAACATAGAAGAAGAAGTCAGTATAGTTGTATTAATGATTGAATTGAGTGGATAGTTGATGATCTTGGAAGCCCTAATTCTCCATCATAACTGATTTAATTCAAAGTATTTTCGTAATTAGTTTATTTCCTGCATTAGTTTTAATTATTAGTCTAAAAAATTCAACAAATTAACGTTCACCAAATAGATACCATAGAATAGATAACGGGTACTTGAAAACCAGTCTCTGAGAACGATATTCGGTCTTACCTAGACTATATTACTTGTAACGATACGTGCACTTGCGTTAAGCGTGTGGATAAATCGCACATCAAGTTTTTGGTGCCGTTGCCGGGGACTGGCGTACTTTCAATATCGATTTATCTATTCTTATTTCTAATTTGGTTGCTCCAAGAACAAGTTCGGCGATCATTTTTTTATCACCTTTTGTTGTTTTTCTTATTTTGCAGATTAAATTCGGGAAAAAAACGGGAAAAAAAAACAGGCATATGTACTACTACTTCTATTAGGGGCACCAAATTCATCAACAGCAGCTTAACCCACAGGTTTCATAGAAAGATCTAGATGAGTTGCAGGCAGACATACTCAGGCTCACCAAGTGCCAGACTCAGTTTATGGCTGAGACAAGAGTGTCCCTAAAAAATTTGGAGACACAAATAGGGCATCTGATGGATAGGATGACCAATGTACCACAAGAAAATCTGTCTAGCGACACAATTGTGGAAAGTAATAATCAGATTGAGGAGCCTGAACCACATCCAGTTGTTGAGTAATTTGGAGAGATAGTTGGTGTAGAGAAGGAAAAGGTTACTGAGATCCAATCATTCATCTTTTTGGATTCCTTGGAAAATCTTTTTCTTGTACCTATTGCAGAAGAAACACCACCAACTGTCACTGTTGATCCCCAAATAGAAAGTCCATATCTTCAAGGGCACCCCCAAAAGTTGAGAGATGTAGGGAGTTTCACTGATCCCTACATTATAGAGAGCCTAGAAGATAAGTCTGTCTTGTTTACTTGGGGGATAATCTTATATCTGAGGCCCTTGTTTGGAGAAATTATTGTAGTTGAAGTGAGACCTGCAATAATAACGATGTGGATTACAAGCAGTTCGCAGAAGGAGTCGTCGGGCACTAGTAAAGGTTAACTGCGTCCGGCTAAAAGACGTTAAAGACAGCGTTTGTTGGGAGGCAACCCAATGTTTATTAATTATGTTATTTTAATTTCTGTTTTTAGTTTGTTTTATTTTGTCTTGAACAGTCTCACGGTCTTGGGTTCTTGTCTTGTGTTTGTGGATGACAGGTGGACTAGGAGCAGACCCCGAACAGAAAAAGGAGTAAAAAAGCTGGAAAAAAAAAATCGTCATCAGCGCCGTGGCGCCAAAATGCAGGGCCACGACGCCGAATGTTCAGAGAGCTGCAAGATTTACAGCGCCACGGCGCCGAAGTGCAGGGCCGTGGCGCCGAAGGTTCAGAGGCCCATACGTAATGCAAATTCCAGAATGTTTCCTCCCAGACTTTCGTTATGACCGTTGTGTTGTGTCAGTAAGTTGTCCCTATTTTTAGTCTTCACACATTGGGGACAATGTGTCGATTAAGTTTGGGGGGTGTCTTATTTTGTTTTATTGTCTTGTTTTTTAGTCTTTTTTATTTGTCTTTGTGTTGTTTTTATGTGTTTTTGAGTCATAATTATTTTTTTGGATCATGCATGTTGTGGTTGCTAACGATATTGAGTGGATAAAGTGAGATAATGTAATAGAATTAAAAGCGACTATCTGTGTGCTTAAGTTAGATATGCCAAAAATTAATGACATCCAATTCTTTGGGATATTTGTGCTTAGCTTATGTGTGTCAGTTATGGAAAGAAGGTTGAAAAATGTCTAGAAAATTTGCTTGCTTGTTATTTGAAGAGAAATAGTTAAGATGTACATGTTTAGAGAGATGATTCAGACATTTCTTTGATAGCCCTTCTAACCATTCATTACTCACCTTGACATAAAATGTATTACTAGTCAGCCCCTTTGAGCCTAAAATAAGATCTTTTCTTTGACATCATATGATTCCTTTGTTGTGCCATAAGTAATAATGGAAAAGTATTGGGATGAAAATCGTGAAAAAGAAACAAAAAGAGAATTGAAAAATTTGATGCACCCCAATGAAAAATATGCAAAAGCCTAAGTTTGAGGGTGTTTGTTATTTATAATACATATCATTCTCTCAAAATAGAAGAGGGGAGAAAGTGGGTACAAAACTAAAAAGAAAGTCAAAAAGAAGGAAAATGAGTTGAAAGAAAAAAAAATGCTTATGGTACGTAATTGAGCCTAAATGCCTACTTTTACCTACCTCTGCCTAAGCCTACATTACAACCCTTGAAAGTCCTGATGATCTTTAAAGTATATATCTATGGTTAGTGGAGAATAGCAAGTAAACAGGTCTATAGCATTTGGGAAAGATGGAATGAAATTGACATGCATAGGTTATGTGTTTGTATTTCCATTGACCATGATCTAAGTGAATTTGCGAAATATCTAACTTGAAATTCTAGATTGTTGATTATTCATGTTATATATGTTCTAACATATTATCTCATCTTTCATCCATAATTTTGAAGAAGCATTGCTATAACTACTTGATCTATTTCTTTGAGTCTTGTATTTTTTTATTTTTTTTAGTCTTTGTTTTTGTTGTGCTTTACTCGGGGACGAGCAAAGTTTAAGTTTGGGGGTGTTTGATCGGTGTATTTTATATACACTTTTTGAGTCATTTTTAGTTAGTATTTTACTCATTTTGTTAATGTTTAGTATCATATTAGGGTCGTTTTTCTTTCTTTTGTGTCACAGCGGTCAGAAATGGAGAAATGGCGAAAAGAAGAGAAAATGAGCTTAATTGAGATGGAGTTGCACACAAAAAAGGGCCAATAAATGAAGTCTAAGAAGTCCCGTAAAGTATAGAAGAGATCAGACGAAGTCCGGACGAAAAAAGGACGTCGAAGCAAAAAATCAGGAAAACAACGCCTCAAGCGTCACGGCGCCTGGCAGCAGCGCCGCGGCGCCGACCACTAAAATTTCTGAAAACTCCCTGATTTTCAGGCGCCGTGGCGCCGGACTGCAGGGCCACGGCGCCGACGCGGTATTTTTGACGTTTTGGGCCGAATTTGACACGTTTTCAGGGTCCAAAAGGGATAACTTTTCCTACCTACAAAACCTAAAACCCTGCTCATTATATATAGCTAATTAGCCACCATTCTCCAGGATTCATTCCATTCTCCATCCATCATTCTACCACATTCCATCTTGTAAATATTCCACAACACAATCCTTGGATGCTAGAAGGCTTGGAGACTTGTTCTTGAGTATTTTTCTTTCTCTTTTTGTTTTGTTTATTTCAGTTCATGTATGGAGATTGTATTAGTTCTTAGCGTGACTATGACTAGGAGCTAATTACTTATTTAGGGATTTCTTTGCGATTCTCTTGAAACTCTTATTCATGAATTAATACATTAGTTGATTTCTTCTTCACTTGCTTAAGATTTATTCAATAATTGGTTTGATTGTTTAGTAATTAATTGATCACTAGTTATCATCACATATATGATTTCGAATCGAAATCCGAAAGGAGAGATTCTGAATATGCTATAGTTGAATAAACATTGGTTAAAATCGTGGACGAAAGTACCCCGATACTTGTGTAGCATAATAGGTTATTGTTCTTATCCTCCTTTGTGGTAAATCCTGTCATCGAAAGATAGAAGGGTTCTGCATCGGGGTTGAGTGTTTATATATCCTAATCAGAATATAAAACGGTCTAGTTAACCTGCTATCTTAACGTGGAAGAAGAAGTCAGTCTAGTTGTATTAAGGATTGAATTGAGTGGATAGTTGATGATCTTGGAAGCCCTAATTCTCCATCATAACTGATTTAATTCAAAGTATTTTCGTAATTAGTTTATTTCCTGCATTAGTTTTAATTATTAGTCTAAAAAACTCAACAAATTAATGTTCACCAAATATATACTATAGAATAGATAACGGGTATTTGAAAACCAGTCTCTGAGGACGATATTCGGTCTTACCTAGACTATATTACTTGTAACGATATGTGCACTTGCGTTAAGCGTGTGGATAAATCGCACATCAAAATACCAAGGCAATACCATGCCTTCCGTTTTAGAAATACCAAGGCAATACCATGCCTTCCTTTTTAGAAATACCAAGGCAATACCATGCCTTCCTTTTTAGAATAAACCTAGGCAAAACCATGCCTTCCTTTTTAGAAATACCAAGGCAATATCATGCCTTCCTTTTTAGAAATACCAAGGCAATACCATGCCTTCCTTTTTAGAATAAACCAAGGCAATACCATGCCTTCCTTTTTAGAAAACCCAAGGCACTCTCATACCTTTCATTTTAAATCCTCGTTTGGAAAATCAAGACATTTACACTTTTACAACCAAGTGACTTATACTTTTAAAATCAAGTCAAGTATACCTTTAAAATCAATTTACTATCACCTCATGTACCATATGAAATCTACATTCATTTAAAACACGTACGTCCACCGTACACTCATTTTATAAAGTTCATGCTCAAAGAAGAAAGGAAGAGTCACATACCACTTGTCGTCTATATCAACTCGATAATCTAATTCGTCTTGCTCCTCTGGCTAACATTATGGAAACATTTGCATGGTGATAACCGATTCTAATTGTCAAATTAATCCATTTTATGAGCCGTTAGTAGGTTATATATTTAATAATGATCTTATCTAATTAGTTGTGAACCTAGAAAATGTAAAACGAACTGGTTATATCTTAGCTTCTATGCAGATGGAAATTCTACTCATTTCAATATAATTGATTGTCGATACCTTTTTCATTTAACGATGTAATGGCTTATTTAATACGTTTACAAAAATCAGTCTCAACGCTGAATACTTATTAGTGTTGTAGCTTAGCAAGATCAACTCGACCCCAAAGCTTACTAAAAACTCTTACCAACATCTCCCATAAGACTTGGTAAAGACTTAAGAATAATTTAGACATGCTTTCAGCATAGAATCAACAACATGAATACTCCTTAACTTCTAAGAGTAGAATAACTTTTGAAACAATACCACAGTTATGGTTCACACGTAGAACATGCCAAAAGAGAGAAGGAAGAGGTTCACATACCTTATTGACGACTAACCAACATGATAAGTAGAATACGTCCCAAGTAGTACTTCAACCTATAAATACCATAAATATCAACTTCATGCTCACTAGAGTAGGTTATATACCAAGTAATGGTTCTCTTTTCTTATAAAAATTTGGACAGCACTTCCCTATTTATACGTACTTTTCCACCTTTCAAAAAGGTCAATTTCATCAATAACCAAACACCAATTAAGGGCACTGTCACGACCCGACCCCGGGACCGCGACTGGTGCCCTACCTGGGCACCCTTACAGGTAAACATCAGAGAAAATCAGCGGAACATACATGAAACTTATAAAATAAAAACAACAGTAATAAAACAATAGGTTAGCCGATAGGGCTACCTTCCTGAACGTACATACATAAATGAAGCAGTTGCCTCATTTCCTTTACAAACTGACCCACAATATGTGACTACTGCACTTAGAATAACAATCGTGATGACAGGCCCCGCCATACCCCAATATACATGAATCTTCTACCTCGTGGAAAACTGCACAAGAGATAAGCCTCCGAGCAAGTGGAGCTTTCTCAAAATCAACCGAGATCCTAAGAGAAAGGATCACCAACCAGGTACCTAAAACTCGCGGCATGAACGCAGCCTTCCGGCGGGTCAGACAACAGTACCAAATATGGAATGTAAATAACGCATAAGAAATGTGATCATAATCAGACAAAAGAATGACAAGGACAAGTATAAAAATACATACCAGATCCTGTCGTGTCATTACCACTTATGAACTTAATTTCACATCAATATCTTTTACATTCCATTAAGAGTTATAGCCATATTTTACGTACTTACTTAGGAGAAGTCATTAAGTTCATCTCTATCTAACTTACTTATCTTTCATAACATAGTCCGGCCCATTACAGAGGGACACATATACTACCCGGCCCAATCTGGGACGCGATCAAGTCACACAAATAGCAAAGTGTGCCCGTGGAATACCCCCTCACTGCCAACAGCTAGAAGTGTAAAATATAACCATGTGACGCGCCCGTGGCATCCCACTCACCGCTTACGCATACATACACCATACATACATATATCTCCTGCCCGTGGAATCCCACATCACTGTCGACAGCTATAAGTGTAAAACATAACCATGGGTCTCACGCCCATAATACCAATCAAAACAAGTGGTATAGCGTCTTGGGGCTTGCCCCTCATTTATACTCTTACCCTGGAGAAGGTGGTACAACGTCTTGGGGCTTGCCCCTCATTTATACTCTTACCCTGGAGAAGGTGGTACAACGTCTTGGGGCTTGCCCCTCATTTATACTCTTACCCTATCTCCACTGGCCGACAATCAACACATAAAGCAGGTGGTACAGCGTCTTGGGGGTTTACCCCTCACTTATACTCTTACCCTGGAGAAGGTGGTACAACGTCTTGGGGCTTGCCCCTCATTTATACTCTTACCCTATTTCGACCGACCATCAAACAAGACATAAGCACTAACATGTCCTTTATAAAAATCCGGGAATTTAACCCAAGTACTCCAAATAACGGAAGCATACCCGTGGAATCCCACATCACCGCTGCAGACGTCCCAAAGAACTTACAACAAGACAAACCACTTCAACCGAGTCGCGGCAACTTAATAAAACATAATACTTGCACTCAAAGGCTATTACCAGCACATATAGGCAAGTTCTCAATTAACCAAGCCAAAGTACTTATCAAGGCACACATAGGATAATTCTCATTTAACAAGCCAAAGTACTTATCCGGGCACAAATAGAATAAATTCTCATTTAACAAGCCAAAGTACTTATCAAGGCACACTTAGACAAATTATCAATTTATCAAGCCAAAGTACTAATCAAGGCATACATAGAATAATTCTCTTTTAACAAGTCAAAGTACTTATCAAGGCACACTTAGACAAATTCTCAATTTATCAAGCCAAAGTACTAATCAAGGCATACATAGAATAATTCTCTTTTAACAAGTCAAAGTACTTATCAAGGCACACTTAGACAAATTCTCAATTTATCAAGCCAAAGTACTAATCAAGGCATACATAGAATAATTCTCTTTTAACAAGTCAAAGTACTTATCAAGGCACACTTAGACAAATTCTCAATTTATCAAGCCAAAGTACTAATCAAGGCATACATAGAATAATTCTCTTTAACAAGTCAAAGTACTTATCAAGGCACACTTAGACAAATTCTTAATTTATCAAGCCAAAGTACTACGACGCATATTCTTTTATAAAAGACTCCTTTCTATGTAAAGCCCCAAGATACTAACAACCGTAGTATCAAGTCCTATTCACCTTTCAAGACAAGTCACATTACCTTTTAGAAATACAAATACCGCTTCTAAATCAAGTGACTTCTTTTATTAAAACCTTAAGCAATTGGTACCTTTAAACCAATTTGCCGTTCCTTAATACAAGTTATTTCTTTGATTACTTTATTAGAGAAAACTATTCTCTTAACCTTCCATAAAGCCGTTATAACCAACTTCCCATAAAGCCGTTATAACCCTTTATGGTTTAGACCAACACGTTCCTTTTATAACCAAGAGACTTCTACTTTTTGAAACCAAGTATTAAATACTTTCAAATCAATTCTCATACCTTTCAAAAATACTACTAGTCTCTTAACCTTCAGAAAACAAGTGACTCATTTTATATAAAACCTTAGGCAATTAATGCCTTAAAAAAAAGTTGCCTTTTCACTAAAATCAAGTAATTTACCTTTCCATAAAGCAAATATAACCAACTCCCCATAAAGTCGTTATATTCACTTTATACCTTAGCCAAATACAATTTCCTATCCAAGGGACTTATACGTTCAAAACGGAACAAGTATCACATACTTTAAAACTCTTCAAGTCCCTTAACTTTAAATAAAACTTAAGACATCCTTTATACTTTCAAGGAAGCGAGTTAATCTCCCAACTCACCCGACTTGGCCATTCAATAAACTAGTAAAGGATAACAAGGTGTCAGACGCTCACCGCACTACACGCTGCAACTAGTCATGCTCAAAGATAGGAAAAGTTCTTCATAGAGTAAATCACACAACTACCTCTTAACTTCTAAGAGTAGAAGGAAACATGAAATGATACCACAAGTATATTCCATACATAGAATCATGCCAAAGGAAGGAAGAGGTTCACATACCTCGCGACGATTATCGACAAGTAGCAAAAAGCTCCAAAGTACTTCAACCTTGATAGCTAGTCCATCCTTCAAGTAGGATACGCTATACTAAGTACTTCAACCTATAATGGTCACAATACGTCCATTAACCTCTTACTTCAAACGTAGAATATTCTAGGTGCTAAGTCGCTAAATTCTACGGAAAATCGGACAGCACCTCCTTTGTTTTTACTTACTTTGCCACCTTTTTCAAGGCCGGAAATACAATAACCAAACAGCCCCAATTGGCTCACAATTTATAGAAGATAATCCAATACAATTGAATAACTACACAGCCCCAATTGGCTCACAATAAAATAACCAACTAAATGCAAACTACAAGTCCAAAATTCGGCCACCTTGAGTTCAACAAAACCAATTCTTATCCAATTTCCTTTTCAATCCAAATTGGTAGCATAACATGATATCAAGTCGCATTTGATTATAACAACCATAATCTTTAAGTCAATAACATGCGACGATTCCAATAACGATTAAATTATATTCCAACTAAACATGACTTACATTACACTTCGGATTTAAAGCTACAAGCAATCCATAATACTTATAAAACTTCAACACATATACTACATGCTAGTAAAATGTAAGGCTAACAACAATACATAATCTTGTAACACTTAAAGAGAACAAGATTATACCTCAACGAATCTCAATCTAACTTCCAAACTGTCGCCCTTAGTAGTCTAGAACCTCTCCAAGACACTTCAATCCGCTTGTTGAGACCCTTAGAACCACACCAACAACTTCCTTCAACTTACAATCCAAATCCTAGAAAAGCCATTAGGTTTTCACTTTGCGACTAATACGAAAACTCTCTTTTTCCGGGATTTTTCTATTGGGATACACTTACATAACACTCATGAACCTTGGTTTAAAGTGTGGAGCTCAAAGATCAAGAAACAAATTTTTTTTCTTCCTTGCTAAACCCAAACCCGAGAGCTTTCTTGCCCATCTCTAAATTTTCTTGAAAATTTTCTAAGTGTTAGACAAGGTCTTGCTACTACTAGTATACTAAAGGGACATGGAGGGTCAAGATGTGTACAATTGGGTGGCTAGGATGAGGTCTAAGCAAATATCAAGCCTTAGTGGGTCCATTGACTTAGTCAATATTGTCAAGCTACTCTTGCAAGACTTGTTCATCAAAGACTTATGGTAAATGACCATTATGGGCATGCCTAAATTCGTCCAAGGCATTCTAAGGGGGGTGACACGTGTCGCCCTCCCATTCGTCACAATATTACGTTTTCCGACAATTCCATAATTCCGTTAAAATTTTTTACAGTCTCAAATTTTAACACTTGCGAGTTCTTACGTACGCTCTTAACACATGTCCTGCAAATACGGGGTGTAACAGGCACTACCAAACAGTTAATCAAGGTGATTCACACACCTATTTCTCACGTAAAAACAACCTCATAATCCTTACTAAAATAGTTCACGAAAACAGTCCATATTCCAACAACAATGAGGGTAAGATATGAAGCCTTTCTACACCTTTATACACCCTTGTTCCTTTAGGAAATACGTTTAGCAATTACCACATCTAAACATACATAAAACAGCCCTTAAAACCGCATGACAATATCCAACGAATCCAATATAACAAAACAGTCTCAAAATAAGCTAACATGCCAAACTGTCATATACACTTCTTATTCTCCATTTTACTTAACACAAGTTCATCTTATAACTATATCATCATGTAACTTCCATTAATCTTAAAGATGAAGAGCAAATCTTACCTTCACTTTTAGCCAAAACAGTCCACAAGTCTCGGCTACAACTGCTTCTATTACACCCCGGAATTTCAGGATATGTTTATAAGAACGAAGGTAAGAACCCAAAAATGTTAAGATTTGAGACGAGTAAAAATTTATCAGAATTATGAAATTGTCGGAAAACGAAATATTGCGACGAGCGGGAGGGAAACACGTGTCACCCCCCCCCCCCCCCCTTAGTGGTCTTGGACGAAATTTTCATGGATGGAATGGTCATTTGACCAATATTAGAATGGCCAAGTCTTGCAAAGACTTTAGCTTAATATTGTTGACTTAGTCAAGGCCACTTGGCTTGACCTTTAATGAATTGCATCTAAGCCAACCATTTGTGTAGATCTTGACCCTCCATAGTATTATATATGTGTACAAGTAGCAAAACAAGGCTCTTAACACTTAGCTAAATTTTCAAAGAAAATCTTGAAGAACTTCATTAGAGCTCTCGGCTTTAGTGGGAAGCAAGAAGAAAAAAATTTCGTTTGTTGTCCAATAATCCCCATACTTTAAACCAAGGTTCCTAAGAGTATTGTAAGGTTATCTCAATATAAAGATTCCGGAAAAGTGGCGTTTTCGTATTAGTCGCAAGGCGAAAATCTAAGGAGTTCTTCAACTTTGAAGTTGGAACTTGAAGAGGAGTTCTTCATAGGCTTCTAAGGGTTGCTTGGAGTGGATTGGAACGTCAAAAAGAGGAGCTAAAGTTGCTAAGGATCGACTTGTAATCTTGGATCATATTTGGGCTAAATGAGGTATAATCTTCGTCTTACTTTTGTAATTGAAGATTCCATGTTATGATAAGTTAGAAATGATCATGTGATATGTGTTATGAAGATTGATAAGTGTTATGGAAATTTAGAAGCTCAAATCCAAAAATGACATGTTGAGTCATTTGAAATTGAATTACAATTTGGTCGTTAAGTAGAATCGTCGCATGTTTACCTACTTGAGGATTGTATTAGTTGTAATCGATTGCGGCTTGATATCATGTTATACTAAACAACTTGAATTGAAAAGGAATTGGAAAGATTGATATGTTGTTACACCTTTGGCCGAGAATGACATTATATGTTGGACTAGTTTGTTATAAATTGTGGGGCGGAATTTTACACGTTTTGTAGGCGTGTAATCCCCTATTGTTAACTACACTGTTGAGCCTTAAATGTGGCGTGTTTGGTTATTGAATTCGGCCTTGAAAAAGGTGGCAAAGTATGTAGAAACAAAGGAAGTGCTGTCCGATTTTCCGTAGAATTTAGTGGCTTTGCACTTGGAATATTCTACGTTTGAAACTAGAAGTTAATAAATGTATTATGGTCATTATAGGTTGACATACTACGTACGACATATTGGACTTGGCAAGTGGATTGAACCGAAGAGGTATGTGGAACTTTCTTATCTCTTGAGCATGAATAAGTTGTAAACGTATAGTACGGTAGACGTACGAGATTTTGACGAATCTAGTCCATTTGATATCCTTGGTTTATCTTAAGAATTTTCAAGTTGGTTGAGTTAGGAAATTAACTCACTTGTTTAAAAATAATAAGGATATCTTGGTTTTTAAAAGTTAAGAGACTTTAAGTATTTTGAAAGTATATGATACTTGTTTCGTTTGGAAAGTTTAAGTCTCTTGGTTATAAAGAAGAATGTAAGTTTCTAAGGTATAAAGCTAGTATAACGGCTTTATGGGAAGTTGGTTATAATAGCTTTATGGAAAGTTAAAAAGAGTGGTTTACTCTAATTAATATAAGTATGATAAATGACTTGAAATAATGAAAGGCAAATTGATTTAAAGGCATCAATTGCTTAAGGTTTTAAAAGAAAGAAGTCACTTGATTTAGAAGCCTGAAAATGTATTTCTAAAAGGTATTGTGACTTGTCTTAAAATGTAGTAATGACTTGATACTACGATTATTAGTATCTTGGAAGTTTTATATGAAAAAGAGTCATTTTAAAAGAATAGAAGTATGTAGTACTTTGGGTTAAATTCCCGGATTTTATAATGACATGTTAGTGTCTTAAGTAAACTAAAATAAGAGTGTATGTGAATAAGACTTAATAAGAAGTTAGGGGTATTTCTTAACTTGCTTACGTAATGTATGATAAGCCGGTAGTGCTTATGTTATGTATGATAAGCCGGTAGTGCTTATGTTATGTATGATAGCCGGTTGTGCTAGTGATATATTGTGCATTACGGGGTCATTCCTCGGGTTTGTGGCATTTGCATATTCCGTGGATTTGCTACCCATGATGGAGGAATACCTCATGCGGGTCCGAAAGGGCTTATGCGGGTGAAATAGTCCCATGCGGGGCGGACCAGTCCTATGCGAGGAATACCTCATGCGGGTCTACACGACCTATGCGGGCGGATACAGTCTATGCGAGGAATACCTCATGCGGGTCCATATGACCCTTGCGGGTGAAATAGTCCCAAGAGTAGGATCGCTTAATTATACTGCGGGCGGGTGGCACTGCTTTGATCATGAGCCTCCTATTTTTATGCAGTAAAGTATACTCTTGTTTACTCTCATTGTTAGTAAGGCACAATGTACTGTTATATGAGTTATCATACATGTCTCCAGTTTTATTTTAGACTTATGATTTCACTACAGTACTTTCGGTTTCACATATTTGGTACATGTTGTACTGACCTTGTTACACCCCGGAAGTTCCAGGATACGTTTCTAAGAACGTACGTAAGAACTCAAACGTTAAGATTTGAGACGTGTAAAAATTTATCGGAATTATGGAATTGTCGAAAAACGAAATATTGCGACGAACGGGAGGGCGACACGTGTCACCCCCCTTTATGGACATGGACGAAATGTGCAAGGGTGGAATGGTCAATTGACCATAATTTATGATGAAGTCTTGCAAGACAAATAAGCTTGACAACATTGACCAAGTCAATGACCCCACTTAGCTTGTTATTTAATTAAAATGAATCCAAACCACCCATTTGTTCTAATCTTGACCCTCCATATTTTTATATAAGCTCCCTAGTAGTGCAAGACTTTGTCATTCACTACACTTAGAAATTTTTTGAAACTTGTTCTTGCACTAGAGAGGGCTCACGGTTTAGGGGTTTTCAAGAAGGAAAAATTTCCAATTTTGTCCAATAATTCCCCCACCTTAAACCAAGGTACCTAAGGGTATTATAAGTGTTTCTCAATAGAAAGATCCCGGAAAAATGGTGTTTTCATATTAGTCGCAAGGCGAAAACCTAAAGGGTTATTCAACTTTGAAGTTGAAACTTGAAGATAAGTTTTCATAAGCTTAGGGTGGCTTGGAGTGGATTGGAATGTCGGAAGGAGGAGTTAAAGGTGCTAGGGATCGACTTGTACTCTTGGAGCATATTTGGGCTAATTGAGGTATAATCTTCGCTTTACTTTTGTAATTGAAGATTTCATGTTATGATAAGTTATAAGTGGTCATGTGATATGTGTTATGAAGTTTGTTAAGTGTTATGGAATTGGAAGCTAAAAATCCGGAAATGTCATATTTAGCCATTTGAAATTGAAATCCAATTTGATCGATAAATTGAATTGTCGACGTTACCTACTTGGAGAATGTAGTAGCTAGAATCAATCGCGCTTGATATCTTATTATGCTACCAATTTGGATTGAAATGGAAATTGAATAAGAATTGGTATTGTTATATTATTGTGAGCCAATCGGGTGTTTGGTTATTCATTTGCATTGGATTACCTTCTATATTATTGTGAGCCAATTGGGGCGCTTTGGTTATTCATTTGCATTGGATTACCTTCTATATTATTGTGAGCCAATTGGGGCTGTTTGGTTATTCATTTGCATTGGATTACCTTCTATATTATTGTGAGCCAATTGGGGCGCTTTGGTTATTCATTTGCATCGATTACCTTCTATATTATCGAGCCAATTGGGGTTGTTTGGTTATTCATTTGCATCGATTACCTTCATTTTGTTGTGAGCCAATTGGGGATGTTTGGTTATTGTATTTCGACCTTGGAAAAGGTGGCAAAGTTAGTAAAAACAAAGGAAGTCTTTGTCCGATTTTCCGTAGAATTTAGTGACTGCACTTGGAATATTCTACGTTTGAAACTAGAAGTTAATAGGCATTTATGGTCATTATAGGTTGACATACTACGACGGCGATTGGACTTAGCAAGTGGATTAAACCAAGAGGTATGTGGAACTTTCTTATCTCTTGAGCATGATTAAGTTGTAAATGTATAGTACGTGAGACGTCAAGAGTTTGACAAATCTAGTCTATTTGATATCCTTGGCTTATTTTAAGAATGCCCAAGTTGTTTGAGTTAGGGAATTAACTCACTTGTTTATATTATAAGGATATCTTGGTTTTCAAAAGTTAAGAGACTTTAAGTATGTTGAAAGTATTTTGATACTTGTTTTTATGGAAAGTTTAAAGAGTGGTTTACTCTAAGTAACTTAAGTATGTTAAGGGACTTGAAGAGTTTTAAAGAATGTGATACTTGTTTCATTTTAAACGTATAAGTCCCTTGGAAAGGAATTTGTACTAGACTAAGGTATAAAGTGAATATAACGACTTTATGGGGAGTTGGTTATATTGGCTTTATGGAAAGATAAATGGCTTGATTTATTGAAAGGCAATTTGATTTAAGGCATCAATTGCCTAAGGTTTTAAAAGAAAGAAGTCACTTGATTTAGAAGCCTAAATGTATTTCTAAAAGGTATCGTGACTTGTCTTGAAAAGTAGTTATGACTTGATACTACGGTTATTAGTATCTTGGAAGTTATATATGAAAAAGAGTCATTTTTAAAAGAATAGAAGTACGTAGTACTTTGGGTTAGATTCCCGGATTTTATAATGACATGTTAGTGCCTTAAGTAAACTAAAATGAGAATGTATATGAATAAGGCTAATAAGAAGTTAGGGGGATTTCTTAACTTGCTTATTTATTGTATGATAAGCGGTAGGGCTTATGTTATGTATGATGGTAGGTTGAGCTAGGGTAAGAGTATAAATGAGGTAAACCCCAAGACGTTATACCACCGCCTGTGGGTAAGAGTATAAATGGCGGTAAACCCCAAGACGTTATACCACCTATTTCCGTGGATTTGTTACCCATGATGCGAGGAATACCTCACGCGAGTCCTTATGGGCTTATGCGGGTGAAATAGTCCCACGTGCGGCGGTACACTATGCGAGGAATACCTCACGCGGTACACGCGATCTACGCAGTGAAATAGTCCCGTGAATAGGATTGCTTAATGATCATGCGGGCGGTGGTCTGCTTTGATCGTGAGCCTCCTACTTTAGATATTGTAAGTATTCACCTATTTTACTCTCATTGTAGCGTTGGTAATCGTTAATCGAGAAATCATACATGTCTCCGCTTTATTTTAGACTCATGATTTCATTACGCATTGCTTTCACATATTTGGTACA
The DNA here is from genome assembly GCA_029844215.1 of Przewalskia tangutica. Classification (NCBI taxonomy): domain Eukaryota; kingdom Viridiplantae; phylum Streptophyta; class Magnoliopsida; order Solanales; family Solanaceae; genus Przewalskia; species Przewalskia tangutica. The sequence goes on from CM056718.1 coordinate 118,565,193, forward strand.
TGTTGTCTCGACCTCCTTCGGGCCGCGCTCACGCCGCAGTAGAGTGCAGTTGTTGATCCTTGCTCTTGGATCACCGTTCACCGTTGAGAAGCTCCTTTATTCCGAGGCTTATCCTCGGTATTGTCGGTTGTTGTACATTCGTGGGTATGGCGGCCCCGCTCCGCCAGAGTTGTTATTCTTGAGGTCCGTAGTCACATTGTGGTTTGGGTTGTAAAGAAAACAAATGTCTTGCTTATTGGTATAAGTTACTAAGGTGGCCTTATCATTTCTTTGTTGTTATTTTATGTTTAAGTATTTTATCAGTGTATGTTCATTGCTATTCTCGATGTATGCCAAAGGGTGCCTGGTAGGGCACCGCGTGTCTGGTCGGGTCGTGACAAAAGTGGTATCAGAGCAGTTAGTCCTCGGAAAGTGTCTACAGACCGTGTCTAAGTAGAGTCTTGATTATCGGTGTGTTGTGCACCACATCTATAATCAGGAGGCTGCAGGACATTTAGGGTTGGTTTCCATTCTTCTCACTCTAAGATCGTACGATAGAGATGTATGGTTAGGGTCGTCTCCCAACAAGTTATGATTGTTCAGCCACGGCGGCGCAAAGAATGACCCAGGAAGGATTACGTGGGTTGCGTATCCAGGTTGGTAATGGCTGTAGTTGGTATTGTGACATACAACTATGCGGATTTATGTATGGGGGTCACATATGTGTTGCCTAGGATGATTTTAGATTATCGTGGATTCGTAAGGACTAAATAAATACAGGAAGGTATGAAATAGCTTTAAATGAACTCTCATCAAGGTTTTACGTGCTAATTTGAGATAATTAGGTGATGATGAGTTGTGGGAGGATGTAATGGACCTCAAGAGGTGATTAAGGGACTTAATGTAAGACTATGTTAATAGATTAAGCTACGTAGAAGGATTTCGAGAATGGTACGGGTGAGATCCGTATGGAGTAAGTATGGTTGTTGTGGACAAGACAACACGATTATGATATTACGAGAAGTTCTTGTACCTTGCACGGGTGATAAGATAGGCTTGGAGCATGGAAATCGAGCCTAAAAATGTTGATAACCACCGAGACCTTAGGTATATAAGGCCTTCTCGTAGTAAAAAGTTAAGGCAGACCTAGGAAAAGAGTTAAGTACGCCGAGTCGGGTCAGATCTATTAAGGTCGCCCCATAGCTTGAAATGAAATGGGATCGGTTGGTAGTAGTCCCGCCACGTGACAAGGTCACGAGGTGCAAGGCCCAAGTTTAGTTAGTCATTTTACGGGTTCGTGGACGTGTTCCACCGAACCGTGTGAGAGCCGAATGGGCCTTGTATTGATTAATTTAGTAACTTCAAAGAGTTGAGGCCAAAATTAGTATGGAATTTTGTGTACGATGCTAGTATAAGTTTGGAAGCACGGAAGAATACGACCGATGACAAAGAAAGCAACCAAGTGTAAAGAAATAAAGCCGAATCTATGAGAACCTTTCGAGGTGACTACACCCGTGAGTGTTGGGTGGTAGCCGAATGGGTAGATAATTTCCAGAACGATAAAGTCGTTGTACCCAGCAGAGTCATTATGATAGACATCGAGGTTACTACGATGCACGACTAGTTGGCCTCTTGTTATGCCAACGTGGACTACTGAGAGAGATTGATTCGACGCTCCGATAAGTTCTGTTATCGAGTGAAAAGGAAGAGAAGTGGTAGTAACCTGAATTATCCTTCCTTCTTTAGCATCATTGTTTTTCTTTTAAGTCCGTGTGACTTGTTTCACTGGGTAAATTGACGCAGAAAGTATGTAATAATTGAATTTGGAGGAAGTTGTGTTAAGTGCCCTCGAAGTACTTGGAGTTGGTTTGGTGTGGCGGTCGGGCCACGACCTTCCGTGATAATTTCGTGAAAATATGCAAGGCATGAATAAGATAAGCACGAGTCTTTGCCCAGAAAGTCGAGGGCATCTTTGGTAGATTTGAAAATCTGCATGACTTTAAGGCGGTGCGTGGCGATTAGCTAATTCATCGACCGCAAGAGGACCTGTGATTAGGGTTGTGACTCGAGAAAGTTTAAGAAAGGAGATAAGTTCTTCCCACGTAAAGGTCGATTTTGCGTATTATGGGTTTGCGTTTACCCATGTTGTTAGGCGAAGGATATAAGATCGTAAGGTCTTCAGATCGCCATACCATAGGTTCTGATTGTAGATAACCGTGGGAAAAGTGTTGTGTTGGGGTAATTAAGAGCAGCATTTAATTGGTCGGAAGTACAGTAAATATATAAATGTAGGTTGCACGAGATATGTTTACCCCGGATCGTTGTAAATACCATTAGTAGATAATGGGCGATAAGAATATTTCGAGAAAATGTGGTAACACCTAGTTATAGGCTCTGAATCGGAAAGGAAAAATCGGGTTCTTGTTTGTGAGATCAAGAAAACCTCCCCTAAAAATGTGATTGTGATGAAGTCTTAGCCGCGAGGCAAGCAAAGGAATCAAATCTAAGTTTAGTGACCAAGTTTGGTTGCAACAAAAGGAATCAGAACCATAAGTGAGATTAAGGATACGAATACTTCGCGAGAATTAGAAAGGTTTCGGTTATTGGAAGTTAGTTGACCACGACTACAGTTCTAACCCCTCCCGTAAGACTAGAGGTTAGGTTATTATGTTAGCACGTTGAGTGTTGGGCTAGGTTGTGTCTTGTACGACCGATAGGGATGATTCCTATGTTTTCCGGTAGTTAGGGAAGCGGGAAAGGAAATTACGCCACTTAGATTTTGGTAGTGGCGATTAAATCATGCCTTGAAGATTTGGGGCATGACGTATTTATAGACTTCATATGGATATTTGTGCAGACCACAAAGCCTCGGTATATCTGCGGTGAGGCGGTAGAATTTGCGGCGAGGATGGTGGTTAGAGTTACTCGAGGATTGTGATATTGATATCCTATACCATCCGGGAAAGCCAAGCGATTCTGAATACTCTTTTGTCGTGGACTGGGGTAGTCCGCGGATAGGCAAACAGATAGGCGGATGTGGTCCGTGAGATTCTTCGATTCACGAGCCTAGGGGTTCGATTATTTGTTTCAAGGTTAATGAAGTTCAGATCCGAGAGGTTGCGAGTCTTCCATTGTTGAGGAAGTAAAGAGCGGCGATATGAGATCGATTACGATCTGATATCGAGATACGGCTCTCAGGAGGAGAAGAGCACATTTGAAGTAGCCGGATGGGTGTCGTGAGATGAGGATAGATTGCGTGTGCCGTGCTGCGGGACTAGTCGGCGAGGTTATAGGGAGGCATACAAAGGCTTATTGTTCACACCGCTCGAGGTCGACAAGTTGTGTCGTGACCTCGGATGTATGAATGGGTAAGATGACCGAAAGGGACATAGCGGAGTTCTTGCTTAGTGTCCGAGTTAGTAGCAGGTCATGGTTGTGCACCAGAAGCCCAGTGGGCTATTGCAGGCGATTGAAATCCCAACCTAGATATGAGAAGTATTTATTATGGATCTTGTTACAGGGAGGCATCGTAATCAGAGGAAGTGCGACTCCACAGGGTCATAGTAATTAGGTCGCGAAACCAGTAGTGTTCTTCGGATTTGGGACCACTTACTGGTGAGGATTATGCTAGCTTGTATAGCGAGAGTATTGTGAGACCGCACGGGGTTCCTACGCTTATGATGTCGCAGATGAGCTCGACATGAATAACTTCGGAGGTTTTTCAGAAGGGTTTTAGGGACACAGGTGAGTCTCAGTGTTGCATTACACCCTCAGACCGACGGACAGGCAGAGCGTACTATCCAGGCATTTAGGGATAGGTAGCGGGCCTGTGTTATTGATTCCAGGGGTAGTTGGGAAGGTTATTTGCCTCTTGTTGTGTTACGTACGATAACAGATACCCTTCCAGTATTCGGATGGCCCTGTATGAGGCCTTGTATGTAAGAAAGTGTAGATCGCCGGTTGGTGGGTTTGACATAGACGAGGTTCGGTTAATTGGTCGGACTGATTCGATTCAGCGTGGATAAGCGAAGCTTATCCGAAGGATTATTAGTAAATCTTAGAGTCAGCAGAAGCTTCATACAGATAACCGACGTTGACACATGGGGTTCAGCTTGACATTTTAGTATGAGTACTGTTGTGTGGCCTCGTGAGGTATTTTTGGTATGTGGGGGTTGTAAAAGAAGACTTTGTCGCTAGCTTTAAGTTTGACTCCCGAAAGAACATTCGGGGACGAATGTTTCTAAGGGGGGAAGAATGTTACACCCCGGAAGTTCGGATACGCTTCTAGAACGTGCGTAAGAACTCAAACGTTAAGATTTGAGACGGTAAAAATTTATCTAATTATGGAATTGTCGGAAAACGAAATATTGCGGCCGAACGGGAGGCGACACGTGTCACCCCTTTATGGACATGGGACGAAATGTGCAAGGGTGGAAGGGTCAATTGACCATAATTTATGATGAAGTCTTGCAAGACAAATAAGCTTGACAACATTGACCAAGTCAATGACCCCACTTAGCTTGTTATTTAATTAAAATGAATCCAAACCACCCATTTGTTCTAATCTTGACCCTCCATATTTTTATATAAGCTCCCTAGTAGTGCAAGACTTTGTCATTCACTACACTTAGAAAATTTTTGAAACTTGTTCTTGCACTAGAGAGAGGGCTCACGGTTTAGGGGGTTTTCAAGAAGGAAAAATTTCCAATTTTTGTCCAATAATTCCCCCACCTTAAACCAAGGTACCTAAGGGTATTATAAGTGTTTCTCAATAGAAAGATCCCGGAAAAATGGTGTTTTCATATTATTCGCAAGGCGAAAACCTAAAGGGTTATTCAACTTTGAAGTTGAAACTTGAAGATAAGTTTTTCATAAGCTTCTAAGGGTGGCTTGGAGTGTATTGGAATGTCGGAAGGAGGAGCTAAAGGTGCTAGGGATCGACTTGTACTCTTGGAGCATATTTGGGCTAATTGAGGTATAATCTTCGTTTTACTTTTGTAATTGAAGATTTCATGTTATGATAAGTTATAAGTGGTCATGTGATATGTGTTATGAAGTTTGTTAAGTGTTATGGAATTGGAAGCTAAAAATCCGGAAATGTCATATTTAGCCATTTGAAATTGAAATCCAATTTGATCGATAAATTGAATTGTCGCATGTTACCTACTTGGAGAATGTAGTAGCTAGAATCAATTGCGGCTTGATATCTTATTATGATACCAATTTGGATTGAAATGGAAATTGAATAAGAATTGGTATTGTTATATTATTGTGAGCCAATTGAAAGTTTGGTTATTCATTTGCATTGGATTACCTTCTATATTATTGTGAGCCAATTGGGGCTGTTTGGTTATTCATTTGCATGGATTACCTTCATATTATCGTGAGCCAATTGGGGCGCTTTGGTTATTCATTTGCATTAGATTACCTTCTATATTATTGTGAGCCAATTGGGGTTGTTTGGTTATTCATTTGCATCGATTACCTTCATTTTGTTGTGAGCCAATTGGGGCTGTTTGGTTATTGTATTTCGACCTTGGAAAAGGTGGCAAAGTTAGTAAAAACAAAGGAAGTGTTGTCCGATTTTCCGTAGAATTTAGTGACTTGGAATATTCTACGTTTGAAACTAGAAGTTAATAGACGCACTATGGTCATTATAGTTGACATACTACGTGCGGAGATCGACTTAGCAAGTGGATTAAACCAAGAGGTATGTGGAACTTTCTTATCTCTTGAGCATGATTAAGTTGTAAATGTATAGTACGGTAGACGTCAAGAGTTTGACAAATCTAGTCTATTTGATATCCTTGGCTTATTTTAAGAATGCCCAAGTTGTTTGAGTTAGGAATTAACTCACTTGTTTATATTATAAGGATATCTTGATTTTCAAAAGTTAAGAGACTTTAAGTATGTTGAAAGTATTTTGATACTTGTTTTTATGGAAAGTTTAAAGAGTGGTTTACTCTAAACTTAAGTATGTTAAGGGACTTCAAGAGTTTTAAAGAATGTGATACTTGTTTCATTTTAAACGTATAAGTCCTTGGAAAGGAAATTGTACTCGACTAAGGTATAAAGTGAATATAACGACTTTATGGAGAGTTGGTTATATTGGCTTTATGGAAAGATAAATGGCTTGATTTATTGAAAGGCAATTTGATTTAAGGCATCAATTGCCTAAGGTTTTAAAAGAAAGAAGTCACTTGATTTAGAAGCCTAAATGTATTTCTAAAAGGTATCGTGACTTGTCTTGAAAAGTAGTTATGACTTGATACTACGGTTATTAGTATCTTGGAAGTTATATATGAAAAAGAGTCATTTTTAAAAGAATAGAAGTACGTAGTACTTTGGGTTAGATTCCCGGATTTTATAATGACATGTTAGTGCCTTAAGTAAACTAAAATGAGAATGTATATGAATAAGGCTAATAAGAAGTTAGGGGAATTTCTTAACTTGCTTATTTATTGTATGATAAGCCGGTAGGGCGTATGTTATGTATGATGGCCGGTTGAGCTAGGGTAAGAGTATAAATGAGGGGTAAACCCCCAAGACGTTATACCACCTGCTTCAGGGTAAGAGTATAAATGAGGGGTAAACCCCCAAGACGTTATACCACCTGTTTCCGTGGATTTGCTACCCATGATGCGAGGAATACCTCATGTGAGTCCTTATGGGCTTATGTGGCTGAAATAGTCCCATGCGGTAGTCTGACTATGCGAGGAATACCTCATGCGGGTCCACGCGATCTATGCGGGTGAAATAGTCCCAGGAATAGGATTGCTTAATGATACTGCGGGCGGGTGGTCCTGCTTTGATCGTGAGCCTCCTACTTTAGATATTGTAAGTATTCACCTATTTTACTCTCATTGTTAGTAAGGCACGATTATCGTTAATTGAGAAATCATACATGTCTCCGCTTTATTTTAGACTCATGATTTCATTACTGATTGCTTCTGCTTCACATATTTGGTACATGTTGTCTCGACCTCCTTGAGGCCGCGTTCATGCCGCAGTAGAGTACTGATTCTTGATCCTCGCCTTAGGATCACCTGCTCACCGCTGAGAAGCTCCTTTATTCCGAGGCTTATCCCCTGTATTGTCGGTTGTTGTACATTCGGGGTATGGCGGGGCCCCGTCACTTGAGTTGTTATTCTTAAGTGCAGAGTCACATTGTGGTTTGGGTTGTAAAGAAAAAATGTCTTGCTTTATTGGTATAAGTTACGGAAGGTGACCTTATCGGCTAGCTGTTGTTATTTTATGTTTAAGTATTTTATCGATTGTGTATGTTTATTTGCTATTCTCGATGTATGCCAAAAGGGTGCCAGGTAGGGCACCGATCGCGTGCCGGCTGGTCGTGTGAGACCTCGCCAGTGCGTTCATGCCGCAGGTAGAGTATACAGGTTGCTGATCCTCACTTTTAGGATCACTGATTCAGCTGTCGAGAAGCTTCATTACTCCGGAGGCTTATCCCTGGTATTGTCGGTTATTGTACATTCAGGGGTATGGCGGGGCCCTGTCCCGTCACTGTTGTTATTCTTAGAGGTCTGTAGTCATGTCTAGTGGTTTGGGCTGTAAAGAAAGAATTGTGACTGATGTTTATTTTATTATGTATGTTTTACGGGAGGTGGCCTTATCGTCTAGCCTGTCGATGTATTATGTCTAAGTGTTTTTATGAGTTGTGTATGTTCACCGCTATTCTCGATGTATACTGGGGTGCCTGTGTAGGGCACCATCGCGAGCCGGGTCGTGACAAAAGTGGTATCAAAGCGCTTAGTCCTCGGAAAGTGTCTGACGTGTCTAGTAGAGTCTTGATTATCGGTGTGTTGTGCACATCTATAATCGTGAGGTCGCAGGACATTTAGGATTGGTTTCCATTCTTCTCACTCGAGATCGTGCGATAGAATCGTGTTGTTAGGGTCATCTCTCCTAACGAGTTATGTTGATTGCATACGAGAAAAGCGTGATGACCGGGAAAGATTATGTGGATTGCGTATCCAGGTTGGTAATGTTTGTAGTAAAGTTGGTATTGTGACATACAGCTATACGGATTTATGTATGAGGGTCGGACGCGTGTTGCCTAGAATGATTTTAGATTACCAGGAATTGGTAAGGACTAAATAAATACCGAGAAGGTATGAAATAGTTTAATGAACTCTCATCAAGGTTTTACGTACTAATTCGAGATAATTAGGAGATGATGAGCCGTCGGAGAAGGAAATAGACCCTTAAGAAGTTTAATTAAGGGACTTAATGGAAGACTGTGTTAATAGATTAAGCTACGTGGTATGATTAAGAGAATGGTACGGGTGAGATCCGTATAGAGTAAGTATGGTTATTGTGGTCAAGACAACACGATTATGGTATTATGATCGGTGTATTTTATATACACCTTTTGAGTCAGTTTTAGTTAGTCTTTTGTCCCATTTTGCACATATAAGTGTCGTATTAGGATAGTTTTTCTTTCTTTTGAGTCAAAGTGGTTAAAATGGCCAAATGGCGGAAAAGGAGCAAAAAAAGGGCAAAAGAGGAGATGCCAGAGATGAAAACAGAGAAAGTGGCGAACAAGGCAGCGTAAATCGGACTGGCCAGCCGCTTCCTGCCGTCGAAGCGGCGCGGCGCCCATCATTCGCAGAAAGCGCGAAGATCCAGCGCGCGCTAAAATAGGTCGCGCGCCACTATCGAAGAGACAGAACTTCAGCGCGCTACTCGAAGACGAAGCGAGCCGCGGCGCCTAAACATCCGAGGAGCTACAGAAGATTCAGCGCCGCGGCGCCCTCAGATAGCAGATATCAGGGTCGCGGCGCCAAAACACCCGACGGATCGCAGAACTTCCGCGCGCTATCTGCGAGCAGCGGCCGGCCAGCGGAAAAATTAGGTCTTTGACGGATTTTTGGGCCAACTGCGAGGAAAAGAAGGAGGCGTTTTAAACTATATAAGGAGAACCCTAGGCGGTTTTGAGGTTCCCTTTCTTGACAACACAAGATTTTCTTGCTAGGAGATTCGAGACCTAAACTTAGTAATTTCTTTCCTTTTTCTTTTCTTTAATTCAGTTTTTGCATGATGAACTTGGAATTAGTTCTTGTCATCTTTATGGCTAGGAACTAATTCTCTATAGGCTTTCTATGTTGAACTTCTTGAAACTTATGTTATAAATTAATGCATGCTTATGGTTATTTTTCTTATTGAGAGATCTATCCAATAATTGAGTTGAATTCTTGGTAGCTAATTGACAACTAGTTATTACTATATGATTTCTAATCAGTTACGAAAAGGGGATTGTGAATATCTTTGTAAGTTGGGTAGACAGCTTGAATTGGGGATGAAAATACCTCAATTAGTTTTGTAAGCGTTGATGAGAGGCTTAACAACCCTAATTTTGCGCATTGTGCGTGACGGCCAACTAGGTTTTGTTCAATCCTCCTATAGAGTTACCCTTATCGTGAAAGTTAGGTAAGGAACAATCTGGGGTTGAGTGTTTATATAACCCTAACGGGAGTATAAAACGATTTAGAAACTGCTTTCTCCAAAAGAAGAACACCATAAGTAATGCATTAATAAGTAGCATAAGCGGATAGTGAGGATACATAGAAGCCCTATTCTCATCACATCCAAGTAATTCTTTATATTTACTTGTCTTTAATAATTCTTAGTTATAAACAAAACAATCAATCCTTAATTCACCAAATAGATACTAGAAAATAGATAGTTGGTACTTGAACCCTAATCCTGAGGGCGATATTCGGTCTTATCTAAGACTATACTACTTGATACGATAACGCACTTGCGTTTAAAAGTGTGTGCATATTACGCGCATCAAGTTTTTGGCGCCATTAGGGATTAGGCATAGTTCAATATCAAAATTATCTATTTTTAATTTCTAATTTGGTCTTTAATTTTTATTTTAAATTTTTTAGTTTTTCGCTATTTTTCGGAAAATCAGGTTGCCGTGATTTGTTTTCTGTTTTTGATCTATTCCAGGCAATCAGTTTATGCGAAGGAGAAGAGGAGCAGACACTCTTGTTCCCTTCAATCCAGAGATCGAGAAAACCTGCAAACAGAACAGAAAGAATCAACGGGTTGCAACTTTGATAGAGATGGACGGTAATCTAAACAATAACAGGATGAGAGAAGGGTTAGGTGAAAATCAACCTAACCCAGAAGATCCTCATCAAGTGCCAATAGATGTGGAGGATAGAGTCCGAATCCAGCCAGAAAGAAGTTTGGGAGATTATGTGCTGCCAAGAGTGAATGAGCACAGACATGCATTAGGCTCCCGCACAGAGCCAACAACTTCGAGATAAAACCAGCAATTTTGAGCATGGTACAGCACACTGTGCAATTCGGAGGACTGCCATCGGAGGATCCACACATGTACATAGCTAATTTCTTGGAGCTATGTGCCACTTTCAGATATAACGGCGTTACGGATGATGTCGTCAGGTTGAGGCTCTTTCCCTTCTCACTCAGGGATAGAGCAAAAGTATGGTTGAATTCCCTGCCAGCCGATTCGATATTCACGTGGCACGAGCTGGCACAGAAATTCCTAGCCAAGTTCTTTCCATGCAATAAGCGACAAAACTAAGAGGAGTTGAACAACTTCTACCAAGTCGATGGAGAGTCTTTATATGGCGTGGGAAAGGTTCAAGGATCTACAAGAAAGTGCCACACCATTGCATTGAGTTGTGGAACTTGGTCCACATCTTCTACAACGGTGGCGGCAGACAACCAGACCATCATAGATGCAGGCGGGGGAGCATTCGAGGAAAAGCGACCCACGATGCTCATGAGTTATTAGAAGATATGGCCACTAACAACCATGTCAAGAGAGGCGACAAGTGGGAGAAGAAGCGTGAGTCCACGAGATAGATGCTATTCACGCCTTGAATGCCCAGTGGCCGCCTTCTAGCGAAATGGCGAGAACATACAGTGTCGGTGAACGCGGTACAGATGCCTAAAAGCTGTGAGATATGTGGTGGCCCACATACATTTGATAGATGCCCTTCAGCGGATCCCAACAATATACCAATGGAACAGCGAGTGTCAGCGAGGCAATTACCAGAGGCAACAGAACAACCCCTACTCAAACACTTATAATCCAGGGTGGAGGAATCACCCAAATTTCTCATGGAAAGGAGATCAGGGCCAGCAGAATCAATATCGTGGCCAGCGAACGATGCGAGCGGCGAGAATCGATGTCGGCAACAGAACCAATACAGGGTCGCATGCGTAACCAGAACCAGAATCAGCAGCCTTTTATTCAAGCCCCACAGCCTCAACAGTTCAATGCACCAGGTCAGCAAGAAAAACCAGATGAGCTTAAAGCGGTATGATAAAGACTTGCACGCGCCGCACGCGATTTATGACGAAGCTAGATCCTCGTTGAAACTTGGAAACACAGTAGGGCAAATAGCAAGGCAAACATCGAGCCATTGGACATTGCGGCAATACCGAGGTAAATCAGGGAGCAATGTAAGGCGATGCGGTTGAGAAGTGGAAGACAATTGGAGCAATGTACCACCCAATAGTTGAGAAGGAAGCGAGTTAGAAAAGAGAAGGTGGCTGAACCTAGCCCAGTGATAGAGAAAACTCCAGAGAAGGAGTATACATAAAATATTCCTTTCCCCCAGAGATTACAAAGGAAGGCGGTCGATAAACAATTTTCCAAATTCTTGGAGGTATTCAGAAGTTGCATCAACATACCGTTTATAGAGGCTTTGGAGCAGATGTCGTCTTATTTCAAGTTCATGAAAGAAATCTTGGGGAAAAAGAGGAAACTGGCCGAATATGAGATAGTAGCACTAACAGAAGAGTGTAGTGCTATCTTACAAAAGAAATTGCCACCAAAGCTAAAGGACCCTGGAAGCTTTACACTACCATGCACAGTGGGCAGGGTGACGTGCAACAGAGCTCTATGCGATTTAGGGGCAAGTATAAATCTGATGCCCTTATCAGTTTTCAAAAGATTGGAGTTGAGAGAGGCTAAACCAACCATCGCTGAGTCCGACTAGCAAGCGGACAGATGAGTTCATCCACGAGGCAAGATTGAGGACGTGATTGTGAAGGTAGGAAATTTTTTCTTTCCTGCAGATTTCCTCATTCTTGATATGGAAGAAGATGCGGAAATCCCTATCATATTAGGGAGGTCGTTCCTAGCAACGGGAAGAGCTTTGATTGATGTTGAAAAAGGGGAGTTGACATTAAGGGTGGAGAGTGAAGAAATGGTGTTTAAAGTGTTTAAACATGTCATCGAACCACCACCAATGAATAGGTGCTTTGCAATCAGCACCATCAAACCCCCATGCGAGCCATTACAAGTCAACCAAAGAGTGATGAGCCCAAGAAAGCAGGCATGGTTTGCCGAAATGCCACTAAAGGAGGTAAGTGTTCCTGAACTCCCTATTACCGATAATGCTAACAAGAAAAGGAGAAAAGGGAAACGCCAAATGTGGAGGAAGTGGATAGGTTGGGGGCTTAATCCACCCCAAGGTTATTAAGACTAAGGAACTTGCATCCGGCTAAAAGACGTTAAAGACAGCGCTACTTGGGAGGCAACCCAACGTTTTCAATTATGTTATTTTAATTTCCGTTATTAGTTTATTTTATTTTGCCTAAGAACAGTTTCACGGTCTTGGGGTCTTGTAGTTGTGTGATCGACAGGTATAGGCAAATAAACCGGAGGACGAAGAAACGAAGCCGAGATTTCCGAAAAAGCGGGTAGCGCCACGCCAGGAGCGTGGTCGCGGCGCCAAAATATCCAAGAGTCTTGAAGTTTAAGCGTCCGCGCGCCAGAGCGGCCGCGGTAGAATTCCGAAAGTTTGCAGAATTTAGGCGCGCGAGCAGAAGTCCCGCGCAGTCGAAAGCGCAGATGTTTAGCGGCGCCAGCAAAAGCAGGCCGCAGACCAAGAGAATCGTAAATTTAAAACGCCCAAAAATCAGATTTTCCCAATTCCAACTTCCAAAACCTAACCTTCCTCTCCAAAACCCACGAAATTTGAAACTCTCCACAAATCCTCCACAAATCCAACCCAACCACAACCTAAACTCTTAAATTCCCAAAACCCCCCAACTATTTCAAACAACAAAGCTCCATTCCATAGCCTCAACCCACCAATTGAAACAAGAACAAGCTTGAATCTTCTCATCAAAAGGTAATCCATATCTTTGTTCTTGAAGCCTTTCACCAAGTCATAGGAGGTAGTAGTTGGGAAGAGTATTGTAGTTGAAGTAGTTTGAGTAAAAAGTTGGTTGTGAAGTTGGAGAAAAGAGTAGAAAAAGAGGTCGTGGGCATTGTTGAAGTTTGGGGTGTTGCCGCTAGTTGTTGAGTGTGTAGGAGACATTGTGCCACAAAAAATTAGAAGCTGCAGATCTTGTTTAAAAATGGCCACCAGAAAGAGAAGAGGATCCACATCCACCCCAAACCCACAATACGATGAAAATAGATTTGTGAGTTACCAGGCCTTCCAAAGATACAAAAGGCGATACTGCACTGTAATTCCGCAAAGGAATGGATTACCAAAGGGGATCATATGGGGAGGAAGACATTTATGAGCCCATCCGGGCTATGATAGAACTAAGGGGGTGGAAGAGATTTGTCAATCCGGAAAAAATAACACCAGTGAATACAACAATGGTGCGGGAATTTTATGCAAACTTTCCGGAGAGGACAGAAAGAGGGTGCTTTGTAAGGGGAAATTATATGCTCGTGACGGAAGCAATAAATGCGACTCTAAAAACAAATGGATGTTGAAGGAGGAATTGGTGATTGGAGCCATTTTAGAACATGGTCTAGGAGTACCAACAACATCAACTGGAATGCCGTCGCAGACACAGTAAGCTACCCTGGAGCTGCGTTTGAGATTGGAAGAAATGGATCTAGAGCAATGAGCAAAGCCAATTCAACAAGGCAACAAGGCTTGGCTATACTTCGCCGCTGCGCATGATTCCATCCACGCACTTCACCATAGTGCCAGAAGATAGGATTAAGTTGATTTATGGAATTATGAAGGGGCTGACGATTGATGTGGGGAAAGAGATAGTGCAGAGCATGGAAGAAATCAGCAGGTTGGTAACGACAGGTGGATTGGGACATGGTTCACTTATTACCAGTCTAGGCCACATGAGTGCGGTCCCACAACTACCCACTGACACTCATGAGAGAAACCAACTGCCAATGTCCTATGGAATAGTGCACTCTTTCCTGCACCCACTCAAAGAATGTGACGAGAGCACCACCAAGAAGAAGCAGCAGCAGAAGCAGAGGCCGCATGGATGAAGATGAGCCTGAAACAGAGGCTCAACATGAGGCAGGACCCAGCCACCGGCCAACCACAAGAGCAGAACCTTCAGAGCCCACAATGGGGCAATTGTACCAACACCAGAAGGAGATGATGCAGACCTTGCAAACAGTAGTACAAGGACAGCAAGAAACAAGGCAACAAATCGACGAGCTGAGTGCCTTGTTCAACCAATGGTCGATGCATTATCCACCGCCACCACCACCATTTTAACCAAAGTTTGTAAGTGTCTTATTTTCTTTACTGTCTTTGAGTCTACACACATTGGGGACAATGTGTGATTTAAGTTTGGGGGTGTGTTTTTGTGTTTTAGTTTTTATTTGTGTGTCATGTTATGTTTTATTTAAATTTTTCTATTTGTTTTATGTTTATTTTGAGTCACCAAAAATTTTTCTTTCTTGAGTCATAATTGCTCACAAAGATCATGTATGCTGTAGTTGCTAGAAACACCTAGTGAAGTAAGGTGGAATAATGTAAAGGAATTGAAGCAACTATCTAAACACTTAGGTTATATATGCCAAAAGCTCACGTAACTGCCTATTTGGAGTTTCTTGCTTGAGTTATGCATGCTAAATTATAAATGCTTATGTGTTATGAGTGCTTGCTATTTGAGGCGAAATAGTTAGGATATGCATGTTAGGGAGATGACTCAGGCATTTCTTTGATAGCCAATTCTTACCATTCTTTTCTATCCCGTACTTTAAAAATATCCCTAGTCACTCTATCGAGCCTAAATTTGAAACTTCTTCTTTGACACCCCATATTCCCACAAAATTGTGCCATAAGTGAAAATATGAAATAGTGGAGTACATTGTGTTAAAAAGAAGAAACAAAAAGAGTGAACAAGTTTGATGCACCCTAATGGAAAAGTAATAAGAAAGAGGCAAAAGTCTAAGTTTGGGGGTGCCTATTTGTATAATACACTTCACTCTCCCAAAACAAAAGAGGGGAAGGATAGAATTGAAGTGAAGGAAAGAATCAAAAGAAAAAGGGAAAAATTGAAAAGCCAAAGAGCTTATGGTACAAAAAAATGAGCCAAAATGCCTCTATTTACCAACCCCTACCTAAGCCTACAGTACAACCCTCAAAGTCCTGAAGATCTCTTTTATGCATATCCAGAATTAGTGGAGAATAGCAAGTAAGCATGCCATAGGAATTATTGAATTTATATGCATGATTTAGTATATTGACTTCCATTAAGCATGATGAATATGAGTTTGCGAAATATTTAGCTTCATGTGTTTAGTGTGCTGAAAATTTCATGCTATATGTTCCTGCATATTATTCTGCTAACCTTCATGTTTTTCTAGTTAACATTTATGCAGCAAAAGTGATTAATGACAGGGAGTCTTTTATTTTTCATTCTTTGAGTCTTTTATTTTATTTCTTTCAATCTTTGCTCGAGGGCGAGCAAATGTTAAGTTTGGGGGTATTTGATCGGTGTATTTTATATACACCTTTGAGTCGATTTAGTTAGTCTTTTGTCCCATTTTGCACATATAAGTGTCGTATTAGGATAGTTTTTCTTTCTTTTGAGTCAAAGTGGTTAAAATGGCCAAATGGCTAAAAGGAGCAAAAATAGGCAAAAGAGAGATGCGGAAGATGAAAACAGAGAAAGTGGCGAACAAGGCGTAAATCCAAACCAGCCGCGACGCTTCGCAATGAAGGTCGCGGCGCCCATCATTCGTAGAAAGCGCGAAGATCCAGTACGCGCGCTAAAATGGCCGCGCGCCCACTATCCGAGAGGACAGAACCCGCACATGGCGCCTCAGAGACTGTGGCAGGCGCGCGCCTAAACATCCGAGGAGCTACAGAAGATCCAGCGCGCGCGCTCGCATGCAGATATCGGGCCGCGCGCCAAAACACCCGACGGATCGCAGAACTTCCGGCCGCGCGCTATTCGCAGGCGCGCGCCGACGCTGAAAAATTAGGTTTTTGACTGATTTTGGGCCAGGCCTGCAGGGAAAAGAAGGAGGCATTTTTAAACCTATATAAGGAGAACCCTAGGCGCTGAGGTTCCTTTCTTGACAACACAAGATTTTCTTGCTAGGAGATCGAGACCTAAACTTAGTAATTTCTTTCCTTTTTCTTTTCTTTAATTCAGTTTTGCATGATGAACTTGGAATTAGTTCTTGTCATCTTTATGGCTAGAACTAATTCTCCCATAGGCTTTCTATGTTGAACTTCTTGAAACTTATGTTATAAATTAATGCATGCTTATGGTTATTTTTCTTATCGAGAGATCTATCCAATAATTGAGTTGAATTCTTGGTAGCTAATTGACAACTAGTTATCACTATATGATTTCTAATCGATTCGAAAAGGGATTGTGAATATGTCGTAAGTTGGGTAGACAGTGCTTGAATTGGGGATGAAAATACCTCAATTAGTTTTCAGCGTTGATGAGAGGCTTAACAACCCTAATTTTGCGCATCAGGCGTGACGGCCAACTAGGTTTTGTTCTTAATCCTCCTATAGAGTTACCCTTATCAAAAGTTAGGTAAGGAACAATCTGGGTTGAGTGTTTATATAACCCTAACGGGAGTATAAAACGATTTCAGAACCCGCTTTCTCCAAAAGAAGAACACCATAAGTAATGCATTAGTAAGTAGCATGTTTGATAGTGAGGATACATAGAAGCCCTATTCTCATCACATCTGAAGTAATTCTTTATATTTACTTGTCTTTAATAATTCTTAGTTATAAACAAAACAATCAATCCTTAATTCACCAAATAGATACTAGAAAATAGATAGTTGGTACTTGAACCCTAATCCTAGAGGACGATATTCGGTCTTATCTAAGACTATACTACTTGATACGATAACGTGCACTTGCGTTTAAAAGTGTGTGCATATTACGCGCATCATATTACGAGAAGTTTTTGTACCCGTTTACGGGGGGGACTGATAAGGTAGGCGTGGAGCATGGAAATTGCGAGCCTAAGAATGTTGATAACCACCGAGACCTTAGGTATATAAGGCCTTCTCAGGTAGTAAAAAGTTAAGTCAGGCCAAGGATAAGAGTTAAGTATGACGCCGAGTCGAGTTGAGGACCTATTAAGGGTCTCCCCATAGCCTGAAATGGAATGGGATCAGTTGATAGTAGTCCCGCTACGTGACTGGGTCACGAGGGTGCAAGGCCCAAGTCTAGTTAATCATTTTACGGGTTCGTGGACGCATTCCACCGGAACCAGGTTGTGAGAGCCGGAAATGGCCTTATGTTGTTTAGAATAGTAACTCCAAAGATTGGAGGCCCGAATCGAGATGAAGGCTATGACGACGCTACAATAAGCTTGGAAGTACGGGAAGAGTACGACCAGTAAGAGAGAGAGCAACCAAGTGTAAAGAAATGGAACCTGAATCCATGAGGACCTTTCGAGGTGACTACACCCGTGAGTGTTGGGTGGTAGCTGAGCGGTTAGATAATAATTACCGGTAACGATACAGTCGTTGGACCCTATCAGACCTAGCAGAGCCGCATGTGACGCATATCGAGGTCATTATGTACGGGCTAGTTGGCCTCTTGTTATGCCAACGCTGACTACAGAGAGATTGGTTGGCACGCATTTCCAGTAAACCGATTATCGAGTGGAAAGGAAGGGAAGCGGTGGTAACCAGTAAATTATCCTTCCTTCTGTGACATCATTGTTTTTAATAAGTCTGTGTGACTTGTTCATTGAGGTGAATTGAGGCAGAAGGTAAGTGATACTCGAATTTGAAAGAGTTTATGTTAAGTGCCCTTGGAGGTACTTGGAGTTGGTCTGGGGTGGCGGTCAAGGCCACGACCTTTCCGGATAATTTCAGGAAAGCGCGCAAGTAAGAATAAGATAAGTACGAGTATTGGCTGCGGAAAACAGAAGACATCGTTGGTAGATTTTGAAAATCTATACGATTAAGGTGGCGCTTGATGATTAAGATTTTGATAGGGAGATAAGTTCTCTCCCCCACGTAAAAGGACAGTTTTACATATTATGGGGTTATGTGTACCTATGTTGTTAGACGAAGGATATGATACTGGTAAGGTCTTCAGTATCATCATGTCATAGGTTACAGTTTTAGATAACCGTGGAAAAAGTATTGTGTTGGGATAATTAAGAACGGTGTTATGAAATGGTCGAGGGAGTGTCGTAGGGATAAAAATGCAGGTAGTACGCATATATGAAACTGTACGATTATGAATCAAGATAGAAATACTTTTGCTAATAATAAGCATAAGGTAAGGTTATGACCAGAATGATAAAAGAGAATGCAACTATGGTTATGTAAGTTGCACGAGATATGATTACCCCAGACTAGTGTAAAGACCATTAGTAAATAATAGGCAGTAAGAACACCTCGAGGGAATGTGGTAGCATTTGTACTAACGAGAAAGATAGTAAGAAAATACGGAGGGGTAAGGGACCCCAGAACAACTTGAAATATCTTATAAAGGAAAGACGAGTAGAAACTCGAACGATAAGAAATTTTGACAAGTCATTGGATTGTGTAATACCATGAATTGAGGTTGAACACCTGGCTATAAGCTCTACGAGCTGGGAGGAAATAAATGGGTTACTACTTGCCGAGATAAAGGAAATCCCCCCCCCCCCCCCCCCCCAAATTGTGATTGACAGGAAGTCTTAGCCATGAGGCAAACAAAGGAATCAAATCTAAGTATGGTGACCAGGTTTGGTTGCAACAGATAAAGGGAAACAGGAACCATAATCGAGATTAAGGATGCCGGATATTTCGCAAGCATGAGAAAGGCTTCCAGTTATTGGAAGATAAGTTGACCATGAC
Organism: Przewalskia tangutica; assembly: GCA_029844215.1. Classification (NCBI taxonomy): domain Eukaryota; kingdom Viridiplantae; phylum Streptophyta; class Magnoliopsida; order Solanales; family Solanaceae; genus Przewalskia; species Przewalskia tangutica. The sequence goes on from CM056718.1 coordinate 118,584,244, forward strand.
TACAGTTCTAACCCCTCCTGAAAGACTAGAGGGTTAGGTTGTCATTGTAACACGTTGGGAGTTGGGCTAGGTTGTGTGCTGATGCAACACGATAAGGTTAGAGCCTATGTTTCCCGGCAGTTAGGGAAGCATGAAAGGAAATTACGCTACTCACGATTTAGAGTTGGCGGTAGTTAATCATTCCTTGAAGATTTGGAGGCATGACGTATATATAGACTTCATGTGGATATTTGTGCAGACCACAAGAGCCTCCGATATATCTTCGCAGCAGGCACTGAATTTCTGGCGATGGATCGTGGTTAGAGTTACTCAAAGGATTGTGTTATTGATATCATATACCACCTAGGGAAAGCCGAGACGATTACAGACGCTCTTAGTCGTGTATTTATGGGTAGTCTGCCAGATGGGCAGCCAGATAGACAGGACGTGGTCCGTAAGATTCATCACCAATGAGCCGGGGTTCGATTATTTGTTTCCAAGGTTAATGATGTTTAGATCCGGGAGGTTGCCGAGTCTTCCGTCGTTGAGGAGGTAAAGAGGCGACAATTTGAGGGTCTAGTTATAATTCGGTATCGAGATACAACTCTCCGAGAAGAGAAGAGCATGTTTGAGTAGCACCAGATGGGGTGCTGTGATATGAGGATAGATTGTGTGTACCCGGTGCTGCAGGGCTAGTCAGCAGGTTCTAGGGGAGGCACGCAATGCTTATTGCTCTAATTGTTCAAGGTCGACTAAGTCGTGCCGTGACCTCAGATGTATGTATGGGTAAGATGACCGGAAAAGGGACATAGCGGAGTTTACTGCTTAGTGTCCGAGTTAGTAGCAGGTCATGGTTGAGCACCAGAAGCCCAGTGGGCTATTGCAGGCGATTTAGATCCCGACTTAGTTATGGGAGGTAATTAATTTGGATTTTGTTACAGGGTGGCATCGTACTCAGAGGAAGTGCGACTCCCTGTGTTATACCCCGTGGTTCGCCCGACCGCGTCGGGTCTACGGCACGGCGAGGTACGGCGCGCGCTGGCGACAGTAGGCCGCGCCGAAGTCGTGGTCGCGTCCGAAAGTACCGGGGTCGCTGGTTTCAGCGGCCGCGGCACGGAAGAGGCCGCGCCAAAAGATCCGAGGTCCGCAGAGGCCGCGGCGCCGGAAAGGTGGCGCCGAGGCGGAAATTTTGGCGAAAAACTTAAAGTCCGATTTTTGTTTTAAAAGGCCATGGGAGGGTGACAAGTGTCCCCCATCCGATTTCTCACATGCATTATATTGACCAAGACTTGGTCATTTCTTTCAACATTTCATCTCTACACTCCATCTCTCTCTAAGTTAAAAGCTCATCCTTCTCTCTAAATTCCCAAGAGGAATTCTAGCCTAAGGAAAAATCTGAAAGTGTAATAGGAAGGAAAGGTTATTATGCTTGTGAGGACTATTGTGGTGGTGTTCTTGGAGAAAAGGCTAGCAAGGTGTTGGAATAAGTTTGGCAAAAACTTAAGGTAACATTTCTTCTCTTGTAGTTGGTATTGGGTGTTGCATGTTTAATAGGAAGAACTTGTAGTTGGAAAAATGCACTTAGAGTAGTTGCATGTAAGAAATGGGGTTGATTATGAAAGAATTGGTTGGGGATATTATGAGCGTGTTGTTGCCTAAATACTACATTAGACTTGTTGGGTTAGTTGTTGTAACTTGTGGGTTGAATTTTACACACCAAAGTTTAGGTGTGTAATCCCCTGGTGTTGGTTGGTTGTTGAGCCTTAAACATGGCATTTGAGCATTAAAAATCGACCTTGGAAAAGGTGGCAATGTATGTAGAAACAAAGGAACGCCGCCCAATTTTCCGTAGGAAATTGGTGACTTTAACTTGGAAATTCTGCATTTGTAATTAGAGCTTGATAAACGATTGTGGTCATTTTAGGTTGACATACTACGCATGCGTAAATCGACTTAGCTTGTGGATTGACCAAGAGGTATGTGGAGCTTTCCTATCTCTTGAGCATGATTAGTTGTACCTATGTAGTACGGTAGACGACAAGATTTGAAAATCTTCGCTTGTTATAAGCATTTGATACTTGCTTCGCTTTAAAAGAAAAGTATAAAAATCCTCGACTTAAGGAAATGTGTTTTACTATTGTTAACTCTAATATAACGGCTTTACGGGAGTTGGTTATATTAGTTTGTGAAAGTTTAATGGAGAAAGGTTTTGATGTTTTGAACTTGTGAAAGGAAAATGGTTTTAAGGCATGAATTGCCTAAGGTTTTACAAGAAATGAAGTCACTTAATTTAAGCTTGAGATAGTTTTAAAAGGAAATGTGACTTGTTTGAAAAGAAATCGTAACTTGATACTACGGTGATTAGTATCATGGAATATTTGTATAAAAAAAGATATTCATTAAAAGGATAGAGGTACATGATACTTGGGTTAAATTCTGATTTTTATTAAAAGACATGATCGTGCCTTAGGTATACTAAAATGAGAGGATGTATTAAAACTATTAATAAAGTTAGGTGATTCTTAACTTGCTTAAGTTATGATAGGCGGTAGTGCTTATGTTATGATATGATAGGCCTGGTAGTGCTTATGTTATGATATGATAGCCTAGAGTGCTTATGTTATGATATGATAGCCAGAAGTGCTTATGTTATGTATGATAGCCTGATGAGCTATGTTATATATATATTGTTACTGTAAACCCCGTTATTATTTATGTCATGGATTTGCTACCCATGACGCGAGCGGTGCTTGTACTACGCGGATCCGACCATAGGATCCATGCGTGAAATAGTCCCACGCGAGTACGCTGATGGTACTCATGCGGATCCACAGATCCACGCGGTGAAATAGTCCCACGCGGGTGAAATAGTCCTACGACGAGGCGGATGACTCTACGCGGGTCCACAGACCTATGCGGTGAAATAGTCCCGCGAGTAGGATTGCTTAATGATACTACGCGAGGTACCCTGCTTTGATCACGAGCCTCCTATTTTACGCTATAAAATGTATACTTGTTACTCTCATTATTAGTAAGGCACCTGCAACATAATTTGGTTTTATCTATAACTTTAATGTATTTTGGACTTATGATATTACTAAAGATTTTCCGCTTTACATACTTGGTACGTCAGGTAATCGACCCTTCCTGGGCCGCGCTCATGCCGCAGGTGGAAAGCAGCGTAGATCCTCGCCTTGTGATCTTGTACTCAGTGTCGTGAGCTCCATTTCTTCTGAGGCTCGACTTTGGTACGGTTCTCCCCGGAGTTGTTGTTATTTTGTACATTCAGGCACGACGGCCCCGTCCCGTCATAGTGTTATTCATTCTGAGGCCTCGTAGTCTTGTCGAACTTGGTTCTGCAAGGATGGACTGCTCGGTTTATGTACTTTGGGTTAGCCGCTTTAGGCTAGACTATTCTATATCTTAATGGTTGTTTATCTTGGGTTTACATTCCGCTGTTTTCTCTCGATGTTGTGTCACTAGTGGTGCCCGTTAAGGCACCGCCACGTCCGGTTCGGTCGTGACAAAAGTGGTATCGTGAGCGCTTAATCCTCTGAAAGAGTCTACAGCCGTATCTAGTAGAGTCTTGATTATCGCTGTGTCAGGCACCACATCTATAATCGTGAGGTCGCAGGATAGTTAGGATTGGTTCCCATTCTTTCACTCTAAGATCGTGCAATAGAGCTGTGTTATAGGTTGAATTTCCTCTGACGTATTTTTCCTGTATCAGTTATGTCTCCGCGCAAGGCAACCGCAACCCAGAAGGGCAAGGCAGTAGAGGGAACTACCAGTAGGGCACCGAGGGTCACCAGTGGCACGTGCCCTGGCCCTACAGACGAGGTGTTTTGACAATGAAGTTCTACGACGCCGCCAACCCCAAAAGAGTCGGGGCGCAGCAGCGGCCATCGAGACCGCGATACCGAGCCTCCACCCAGCCGCCGTGGCGAGGATATGGGCTACAAGGAGATAGTCGCCATCGCCGTGATCGTGGGCCGACAGAGGATAGGTTGGAGATGCAGCCCGGCCAGACCAGAGTTCAAAGACAGAGCTGCTAGCTCGAGACTGAGAGATTTTTTGAGTTGTAGCCCACCAGAGTTTTACGGTCGAGACTCGAGGATGATCTCGTGAGTTTATCCGACAGCTTGCCGGATCACGGCGTGATCGGGCTTCAGAGATCGAAGCCAGGCCGAAGTTCGTGACGGCCGCGGATACGCAGCTTGGATCGCACGATTCGCGGGACTCGCCCCGAGGGGAGCATGCGCTTCCACCGCTTGGGACGAAGTTCTCGAGGCATTCCTTAGCCATTTCTTGCCTCCGCAGATGGCGAGGGCTCGCCGATAGATTTTTGACGCCGAGACGAATGGGAGGACGGTCCGAATACAACGTGGAGTTTGACTCATCGGCTGTATGTGCCCGCATTGCAGCGTATACGGAGGACAGGTGCACCGCTATGTCACAGACTCGATGATCACTTGGCCGAGAGTTGCTCGGGGTGGCTCTTCACCGTACGACATTGCCCGCACGCAGCACATGCCTCTGCGAGGAACGCAGGGCCGACGGATCGACAGTATCGCCAGGCAGGCCGTGACAGCAGGTCCTCTCGTAGTTTTCGGCAGACATTTCAAGCCAGCACTGGTTGCACCACGCCCAGCCAGAGCACTCCTCCACCATCTTCGGACGCATGCAGTATTCGGGAGCGTGACAGGTTCCGTGGCTTCGTTTCCAGGACCGTAGTTCCGCCGACGAGGCCACCTATGCCTCGGTGTGGTCGATGTGGTGATTGCCATTACGGGGTGTCGTTCCTCCGTGAGCTTGTTATTCTCGCGACGCAGGCCATTTGAGGAGAGATTGTCCGCCCGCAGGTGGCGGAATACGATGGCTCAACCGGCTGTGGTCGGGTCGGATCTTCATCGCCGCTGGCGACGCGCCCGAGGCGTGGTATTCACTACGCATGTGCCGCGGCAGGGTCGTGGTAGAGGTTCAGCCCAGCCGTCCTCGTAACCGCATTTATGCTATGTCCACCGCCAGACCGTGAGGCGCCACCGATGTCGCCACAGTACATTGTTGGTTTCTTCCGTGATGTTTATGCTTTGATAGATCCGTGTTCTACCGCCCCATATCTCCTCATATTGCCGTAGTAAGTGATGAGCCCGAGTCCATAGAATCTTTGAGTGGCTACGCCGGCAGTGCTTCTGTTAGCCGAGCGTATATAAGGCTTGCCCAAATGACTATAGACGGTCGCCGACTTCAGTCGACTTGATAGAGTCGACATGACGCACTTCGACGTGATTACGGGTACGGATCGCTATCGCCTTGCTATGCCAATGTAGACCGCAGAGAGGTTAGTTCGGTTCCCGCTTCTCGCGAGCCTGCTATCGAGTGGAAGCGAGTACCGCATCGCCGGCGGTAGGTTTATTTCTTACCTCGGCTGTGAGGATGGTACGAAAGCGGTATATTTACCATTCGTTCGTATTCGACATCGAGGTCGAGATGCCGACCTTCACCGGCCCGTGGTTAGAGAGTTTCGACGCTTTCCAGACGAAGCTTCCGCATCCTCCCGAGAGGAGGTTGAGTTTTGCATCGATTTGGCACCGCACACTCGACCGATATCTATTCCGCCATACGTAACGGCACCCGCCGAGTTGAGGGAACCGAAGACCACCAAGGACTTGCTAGAAAAAGGCTTTATTAGGCCTAGTGTTTCTCCCCGGGAGCGCCAGTGTTGTTTGTAAAGAAGAAAGATGGACGCTGCAGATGTGTATTGATTACAGCAATTAATAAGGTAACCATCAAAAATAGATATCCCCTCCCGTGATTGATGATTTGTTTGACCAGCCAGTGGTGCGAGATGTTTTTCCAAGATCGACCGCGATCCGTTATCATCAAAGCGAAAGTTAGAGAGGCAGATATCCCAAGACCGCATTTAGACCCGATGGGCACTATGAGTTCAGTGGTAATGTCTTTTGATCGACCAACGCCCAAAGATTCATGGATTTGATGAATAGGTGTTCGTGCCATTCTGGATATGTTCGTTATAGTGTTCATCGATGATATTCGTGTATTCACGCACGCAGCGCGAGCATACAGATCATTCGAGGACGGTGTCGAGTCCTCGTGACCGGCAGCAGTATGCCAAGTTCTCAAACGCGAGTTTTACCGGATTCGGCTTTCTTAGACATGTTATCTGAGCCGATGGTATTCGGGTTGATACAAAGAAAGATCGAGGCGCCAAGACTTGGCCTAGACCCACTACACCGGCAGATGCGCAGCCTGGGCCTCGCAGTTATTATCTGAGGTTTGTGGAGAAGTTTGCTTCTATTTCAAAGACTTTGACTAAGTCGACTCGTAGGCGCTATGTTCCATGGACGGATACTTGTGAGGAAAGTTTTCGCTAAAGGAGAAGTCGACGACCGCCTCGCTCTTACTCTTCCGCAGGGTTTAGATGGATACGTGGTTTATCGGACGCCACAGTGTCAGCTTGGGTGCGTGCTGACGCAAAGACGGCAAGGTTATAGCTTATGATCCCGACAAATTAGGAAACATGAGAAGAACTATCCCACACATGACTGAGTCGGGCAGCAGTGATTCATGCCTCAAGATCCGAGGCATTATTTATACGGAGTTCATGTGGACATTTACACGCACTACAAGAGTCTCCAGACATCTTCACCGCAGGAGCCGAACTTACGCAGACGCGGTCGAGCTACTTAAGGATTACGATGTTGATATTCGCACCACCCGTGGAAAGCCAACGAAGGCGTACGCCCTTAGTCGCAGATCGACGGGTAGTCTATCCGATGTTCGCATGCAGAAAAGGGATATGGTCCGAGAGCTACACCGCCAGCAAGCCTCGGTTCGTTGGTTGATTCCGCTAGTAACGAATTGGTTCGAGAGGTCGCCGAGTCTTCCATCGCCGGCGAGGTTAAGAGGCGACAGATGAGGATCCGATTTTGGTACGGCATCGAGACGCAGCCTCTCCAGAAGAGAAGAGTCTATTCGAGGTAGCACCGACGGGTGCTAAGATTCGAGGGCCGGCCAGGTGTTCCCCGATGCGGACAGACTTCGCCACAGATTCTCGGGAGGCACACAAAGGCTCGTTATTCGATTCATCCGGTCGACTAAGATGTACCATGACCTCGTGTGCATGTATCAGCGGATGGTTTGAAGAGGACGCGGCCGGTTTTGTTGCCCAGTCCTAATTGTCGCCAGGTTAAGGTTGAGCACCGTAGTTCGCTGGCTATTACAGCTATCGATATTCACGCCGAAGCCGAGGTGGTCAACATGGACTTTATTACAGGTTACCTCGCACCCGCAGGAGACATGATTCCATTTGGGTTATTGTTGACAGTCGATTAAATCAGCCCACTTTCTTCCAACAGACGACGCTTTCACCGAGGACTATGCCAGTTATATATTAGAGAGATTGTGAGATCGCACGAGTCCCTGTCGATTATATCGACAGAGGAGCCCGGGCCACGCTAACTTCTGAGGTCCTTCCGTATGGATTAGGGACACAGTGAGTCTCAAGACGGCGCTTCATCCTCGTGACGGACGGACAGCCGAGCGCACTATCCGCACACTCGAGGATATGTCGGGCTTCAGGTTATTGATTTCGGGGTAGCTGGAGGATCATTTACCTCTTAGGAGTTTGCTTATAACAACAAATACCATTCTAGTGTTCGACGGGCGCCTTACGAGGCCTTATACGAGGAAGCGCAGTCACCCATGTTGGTTTGAAGTGAGAAGTGCGCTAATCGGGCCAGATTTGGTTCACAGCAGCCGGATAAGGTGAAGCTTATCCAGAGCGTTATCGCAGCCCGAGTCGATGTAAATCATATGCGCATCATCGGCCGACACTTAGAGTTTGAGGTTAATGATTGGGTCTTTCAGTGTCACCCACGGCGGTGTGATGAGATTTGGGAGGAAAGGGAAACTCACCAAGGTACATCGGGCCGCTTCAGATTGTCCAAGAGTGGGCGCGTTGCCTATGAGTTGGATCCGCCGTCCGATCTTGTGGCGGTACATCCGCTTTTTCACGGTTCTATGTTACGGAAATGCGCTGAGATCCGCTCAGAGTACACCCGATTCGTGATGTCCAGTGACAGAGAAGTTATCGTTATGGAGAGTCCCATAGCGATACTCGATCGTCAAAGTTAGACGACTTCGACGAAGGACGTGGCTTCCGCCAAGGTCTTATGGCGAACGAGAACAGTGAGGAAATGACGGGGAATCGCAGGATGACATGAAGAAGTATCCTCACTTATTCCCTACACCTCCGTAACCCACTTTCCTCGCTGTTAGTTTTGATTTAGTTGATTATGCTGAGTAATGTCAGGCTCGGGAGCATTCTTATTTGCAAAGGAATAGTTAAGAAGATATGTTTATATTGTGTTTTGTGCGAGGTTGGCGAACATTCGGACGAATGTTTCTGGCGGGGAGAATGTTATACCCGTGGTTCGCCCGACCGCGGCCAGGTCTCAGCTGGCCACGAGGCGCGCGCCAAGGCGCGCGATTGTAGGCCGCGCGCCAAGTCGTGGTCGCGGCCCAAAGTACCGAGGGTCGCTGAGTTTCAGCGGCCGCGCGCCGGAAGCAGGCCGCGCGCCAAAAGATCCGAGGGTCCGCAGGATTGCGCCGCGCGCCGAAGCGTGGCGCGCCGAGGCGGGAAATTTGGGCGAAAAACTTAGAAAGTCTGATTTTTGTTTTAAAAAGGCCATGGAGGGTGACAAGTGTCCCCATCCGATTTCTACATGCATTATATTGACCAAGACTTGGTCATTTCTTTCAACATTTCATCTCTACACTCCATCTCTCTCTAAGTTAAAAGCTCATCCTTCTCTCTAAATTCCCAAGAGGAATTCTAGCCTAAGGGAAAATCTGAAAAGTGTAATAGGAAGGAAAGGTTATTACAAGCTTGTGAGGACTATTGTGGTGGTGTTCTTGGAGAAAAGGCTAGCAAGGTGTTGGAATAAGTTTGGCAAAACTTAAGGTAACATTTCTTCTCTCAGAAGTTGGTATCAAGTGTCAGATGTTTAATAGGAAGAACTTGTAGTTGGAAAAACGCACTTAGAGTAGTTGCATGTAAGAAATGGGGTTGATTATGAAAGAATTGGTTGGGGATATTATGAGCGTGTTGTTGCCTAAATACTACATTAGACTTGTCGGGTTAGTTGTTGTAACTCATGGTTGAATTTTACACACCAAAGTTTGTTGTGTAATCCCCTTGGCGTTGGTCGTTGTTGAGCCTTAAACATGGCATTTGAGCATTAAAAATCGACCTTGGAAAAGGTGGCAATGTATGTAGAAACAAAGGAACGCCGCCCAATTTTCCGTAGGAAATGGTGACTTTAACTTGGAAATTCTGCATTTGTAATTAGAGCTTGATAAACGATTGTGGTCATTTTAGGTTGACATACTACGCGTGTAAATCGACTTAGCTTGTGGATTGACCAAGAGGTATGTGGAGCTTTCCTATCTCTCGAGCATGATTAGTTGTACCTATGTAGTACGGTAGACGCACAAGATTTGAAAATCTTCGCTTGTTATAAGCATTTGATACTTGCTTCGCTTTAAAAGAAAAGTATAAAAATCCTCGACTTAAGGAATGTGTTTTACTATTGTTAACTCTAATATAACGGCTTTATGGGGAGTTGGTTATATTAGTTTGTGAAAGTTTAATGGAGAAAGGTTTTGATGTTTTGAACTTGTGAAAGGAAAATGGTTTTAAGGCATGAATTGCCTAAGGTTTTACAAGAAACGGTCACTTAATTTAGAAGCTTGAGATAGTTTTAAAAGGAAATGTGACTTGTTTGAAAAGAAATCGTAACTTGATACTATGGTGATTAGTATCTTGGAATTTTTGTATAAAAAGAGTTATTCCTTAAAAGGTTAGAGGTACATGATACTTGGGTTAAATTCCCGGATTTTTATTAAAAGACATGATCGTGCCTTAGGTATACTAAAATGAGAGGACGTATTAAAACTATTAATGAAGTTAGTGATTCTTAACTTGCTTAAGTTATGATAGGCCTGCAGTGCTTATGTTATGATATGATAGGCCAGAGTGCTTATGTTATGATATGATAGCAGAGTGCTTATGTTATGATATGATAGCCAGAGTGCTTATGTTATGATAGCCTGACGAGCTATGTTATATATATATTGTTACGTAAACCCCGGTTATTATTTATGCCATGGATTTGCTACCCATGACGCGAGCGCGCGCCAGACTCACGCGATCCGACCATAGATCCACGCGTGAAATAGTCCCACGCGAGTACGCGATGGTATTTCATGCGATCCACGTGATCCATGCGCGGTGAAATAGTCCCACGCGGGTGAAATAGTCCTACGACGAGGCGGATGACTCTACGCGTCCACAGACCTACGCGGTGAAATAGTCCTGCGAGTAGGATTGCTTAATGATACTACTGCGCAGGTACCCTGCTTTGATCACGAGCCTCCTATTTTTACGCTATAAAACGTATACTTGTTACTCTCATTATTAGTAAGGCACTGCAACATAATTTGGTTTTATCTATAACTTTAATGTATTTTGGACTTATGATATTACTACGATTTTCCGCTTTACATACTTGCAGGTAATCGACCCCTTCCTGGGCCGCTCATGCCGCAGGTGAAAGAGCGGTAGATCCTCGCTCCTGTGATCTTGTACTCAGTGTCGTGAGCTCCATTTCTTCTGAGGCTCGACTTTTGGTACGGTTCTCCCGGAGTTGTTGTTATTTTGTACATTCAGGCATGACGGGCCCCGTCCGTCATAGTGTTATTCATTCTGAGAGGTGAGTCTTGTCTAACTTCGTTAAGGATGTGACTGTTCGATTTATGTACTTTTGGGTTAGCCAGTTTAGGCTAGACTATTCTATATCTTAATGGTTGTTTATCTTGAGTTTACATTCCGCTGGTTTTCTCTGATGTTGTGTCACTAGGGTGCCCGGGTTAAGGCACCGGTCACGGGTCCGGGTTCGGGTCGTGACACCCTGGGGGTCATGGTAAATAGGCTGGCGAAACCAGCCGTGTTTTTCCGTATTGGACTACTTACTCGGCTGAGGTTTATGCTAACTTATATAGCAGGGAGATTGTGAGACTGCACGGGGTTCCTACTTTTATGATGTCAGACAGATGAGTTCTGTTACAACTGACTTCTGGAGGTTTTTCCAGAAGGTATTAGGGACACAGTAGTCTCAACAGACATTTCACCTCGCATCGACGGACAGGCAGAGCATACTATCCAGGTCCTTGAGGATAGGTAGCGGGTCTGTGTTCTTGAGTTCAGAGATAGCTGGGAGGGTTAAATTCCTCTTGATTGAGTTACGTACGATAACGAATACCCGTCCAGTATTCGGATGGCCCTGTATGAGGTCTTGTATGTAAGGAGGTATAGATCGGCGGTTCGTTGGTTCGACGTAGGCGAGGTTCAGTTATTTGGTCCAGACTTGATTCAGCGGGCTGTGGATAAGGCGAAGCTTATCCAGGAAAGATTATTAGTAAGCTCAGAGTCAGCAGAAGCTTTATGAAGATAACCGACGCGACACACGGGGTTCAGTTGACATTTTAGTATGAAAGATCATATGTGGCCACGTGTGGCATTATTGGTATGTAGGGGTTGTAAGGAGACTATGTCGCTATCTTTAAGTTTGTGTTACACCCCGTAGTTCCAGGGTATGTATGTGAGGACATACGTACGAGAATACGACATTAAAATTGGAAAGGAAGAAAGATATGATTTTTCGACGGAAAAGTTTCCGGATTTTGTGAAGGAAAAAGGTTCGTTAATGGGAATTGGATTCCCAGATTTGGTATTTGGACTTCCTGGATTATATTAAAATTATGGAATTTTATTTCCGGATTTGGTCACGTGGGACCCACGGGGAAAATTTCCGGTTTTGTGGGGCCCACTTTGGAAATTTTCGGAAGCTCAAATATTTTGGACGAGTAGGAGGGCGACACGTGTCACCCCCCTGGGTGGCTTGTAGCCGAAATGTGGTGCCAAGTGGCCTTGTGGCCGAAATAGTTGGACAAGTGGCAAGCCACTTGTCTTGAGTTTTGTGTAGCCATTTGGAGGGTGGGACCCACACACACATGTCTCAATCTAGACCACACACTTGCTCTCATCCTAGCCCTTGATTGTTCTATAAATAACCCCCTTGATAGCAAGACTTCTTCATCCACACTTGAGACAAATTCCAAGGCAAAATACTCCCTCCCTTTCCCTAGTAGCTCTCGGCTTTGGCCATGATTCTTGAGCAAAAGTTGTCCAAAAATTCTTAAAGTTTTAAGTGTTCTTCCTTAGGGTGTTAGGAAGATTGTGTACCAAGAGTTGGAAAAGATTTCACACCCCTAGCCTTGAAAGCTTGCCTTGGCCGAAAGTTGCCCTATTTTAAGCCTAAGTGTTCTTCACTTTTTGGAGTTAGATCTTGAAGAGAAGTTGTTTAAAGACTTATAAGGGTTTCTTGAAGCGGATTGTAGCATAGGGAATAGGAGCTAAACATTGCTCAGGATCGACTTATAAATCTTGGATAATTTTGGGCTTATCGATGTAATGATCTATGTCCTCCTATTGTAATTGGATATTACATGTCGTAGTAGTTCATAATTGAGTATAAGAAATATGGAAGGATGTTTAAAAAGAATTGAACTGTATTTACATTGGACTGTATTTACAGGAGACTTATGTAGTATTACTGTGGGGCAGCTTTGTACACGTCCGGTTAGACGTGTAATCTCCTTGGAGTTGTTGGTTTGGTATCGAGCCTTGAAAGAGGTAGTGGTAAGTATAGGAAGGGGAGGTGCTGCCGAATTTTCCGTAGAATAAGTAACCTTGTACTTAGAAATGTTCTACGAAGAGATCTAGAAGTTGATAGACGTTTTGTGGCCTTTATAGGTTGAAGTACTACGAGTAGCGTATTCTACTTGAAGGGTGGAAAAGGCTAGCAGGGTTATAGTACTTTGGAGCATTTTGCTAATTGTCGATAATCATCGCGAGGTATGTGAACCTCTTCCTATCATTTCTAGCATGATTGTTGTGAACTATGTAGTACGGTAGACGTACGTGTGCTAAACGAATTTGGTCGGTTTAAAACATAAAGTGTTATAATAGCTTTATGGGAAGTTAGTTATAACGACTTTATGTAGGTAAAAGAATGGTTTGTTGATTTTAAAAGTTAAGAGACTTGATCTTAAAAGATAAGAGACTTAACTTATAAATGACGTTTTATGAAATGTTAAGGACTTGAATTATTAAAAAGTTGTGAAACTGCATTCATGAGTAATGGGTACTTGGTCTTAAAAAGGATAATGTTATGTTGATTTCGGAAATGAGAATAAGTATTGAACAAACCATTGCAACGTTAATAAAGGAAAATGTATTGACAAATAATTATACTAAAACAAGTAGAATCCTCCATCTACATAGAAGCTAAGATAAGACAAAATTGTATTACATTTTCTAGATCATGGCTGCTTTAATAAGATCGTTATAAACAAGTATAACCTACTCACACATAAGACATATGTTACTCAATTTTAAAAGAGATTACGTTGTTAAGTGATTAAGACTATGAACTATGAAATCTTTCGAAAATAAGAGACTTGAGTATTTGAAGTTATGCAACTTGAACTATTGGAAAAGAATATTGTTACTTGACTTTAAAAGAGAAAGTGTTTTGGTTTAAAAGGAAGGCATGGTATTGTCTTAATCTGTCTTAAAAGAGGGTTTAAATGTTATGGTCGATTCTACCTCGAGTCCCATGAGATGGGCCGAGATATGTATACCACACGATTCTACATCGAGTCCCATGAGATGGGCCGAGATATGACGATTCTACATCGAGTCCCATGAGATGGGCCGAGATATGACGATTCTACATCGAGTCCCATGAGATGGGCCGAGATATGACGATTCTACATCGAGTCCCATAAGATAGGCCGAGATATGACGATTCTACATCGAGTCCCATGAGATGGGCCGAGATATGACGATTCTACATCGAGTCCCATGAGATGGGCCGAGATATGACGATTCTACATCGAGTCCCATGAGATGGGCCGAGATATGACGATTCTACATCGAGTCCCACGAGACGGGCCGAGATACGATACCACACGATTCTACCTCGAGTCCTCGATGGGCCGAGACATGTTATACGATCATACGATTTATACGCATCGCGGCAGATGAGGAAGGAGTTCCACGCACGAGGATGACTTGAGGCGTGAGTCCCCATTGACATACGATCGCTTATATGTCAGGAATCGTAGTTCGTTATCATACATGTCTCTGCTTTATATGATCGTTATGATTTCATTACGATTTTTCGCCACATACTTGGTACTGTTGCATCGACTTCGGGGCCGCGTCATGCCGCAGTAGAGGTACACCGATTGTGATCCTCGCCATAGGATCACAAGCCGTTGGGAAACTCCGTTTCTCCGAGGCTTATCTTTTGTATGATTCCTGAGATTGTAGGTTCTTGTACATTCGTGGTATGGCGGCCTCGTCCGTCATTGTTGTTATAAAATTCTTAGAGGTCTGTAGTATCACATGCGGGGTTTGTAAAGGATGTAATCGCTCGGATATATATATATACGTAAAGGTAACCGCTGGTTAGCCTATTTTCTTATTTCACTGCTTATCTTTTTGAGTTTTTATTTCGCGATTTTCTCGATGTTGTATCACCAGTGCCCGGTAAGGCACCCACATGCCCGGTCGGGTTGTGACAAAAGTGGTATCAGAGCAGTTAGTCCTCAGAAAGTATCTACAGACCGTATCTAGTAGAGTCTTGATTATCGGCGTGTTGTGCACCACACCTATAATCAGAAGGCTGCAGGATATTTAGGATTGGTTTCCATTCTTCTCATTCTGAGATCGTGCCTTTGATCTGTGTTATGAGTTGGACTCCCTCTGACGTATTCTTTTGTACCAGTTATGCCTCTGCGAAAGGCAACCAGGGCCCAGAAGGGCAAGGCAGCAGAGGGAGCTGCGAGTAGAACACAGAGGAGTACGAGGGCGCAGGCCCGGTCATTACCTGAGATAGTGCTTCAGACGGCGAGTTTTACGACGCCGCTAGCCCCAGGGGAGTTTAGAGCAAAGAAAAGATTCTACAGAGACCACAGTACCTGAGCCTCCAGTCCCACGACCAGGAACAGAGGATATGGGTTACAAGGAGATGGCCCAGTTAATAGCTAGGCTTGTGGCTCGGAATGAGGACAGACGGGAGTCGGTGGTACCGGTAGTGCACCCCAGGGATGATAGTTGGAGACTTCGGGACTTCTTGAGTTGTAGTCCACCAGAGTTCTATGGATCGAGAGCTGAGGATGACCCTCAGGAGTTTATTCGACAGTTGCAGCGGATCATGAAAGTGATCAAGGCCTCGCAGACGTAGTCGGTGGTATTGGTTCACATCGGTTGCGCGATACTGCAATGATCGTTTGATTCACGGAACCGTCCCGGGAGAGCATGTGCTTCCACTGGTTGGGACGCTGCTCGTGGGCATTTCTTACACATTTCTTGCCTCCACTGCATTTGAGAGGGCTCGGGCCGGCAGATTTTTGACGCTGAGGCGATCGGCGATTCGGCTCGAGTACAACGTAGTTTGACTCGCTGCCTGTATGTCCCCGCTTAGTGGCGCATACGGAGGATAGAGTGCACCGATATGTCACAGACTTGACGATTATCTAGCAGAGTTGTACGCGAGTAGCTCTTCACCGCACGGACATTGCCCGTATACGAGCTTACGACAGTGGATCGAGGAACGTAGAGACCGACGTAGGGACCAGATCAGCATAAGAGGCCAAGACAACAGGTCCTTGGTGACTTTCGGCGACCGCCTAAGAAAGAGGTTATGCGCCTCCAAAGATGCAGTGATCCTCCACGCCTTCGTGACGCTCGGTATTCGTGAGCGGCCGAACTCTGTGGCTTCCGGTTCACGACATACATAGTTCTAGCCACCGGATTCACGATTCCTCAGCAGGCACGATGTGGCGTGCATCATCCCGGAATGTCGCTGCTTTATCGGTGCTTGTTTTACTCGCGTCGCCGTACATGTGACGAGAGACTGTCCTAATAGGAGGGATACAGGTAGAATGACTCAGCCCGCCGGTTCAGTGGCGGGTTCATCGCCTTCTATAAGATATGCGCCCGGCAGGGCAGGATTATGATTAGAACGACAAAGGGAAAGTGAAGCAGTAGATACAGGTATATCCTTAACCCTCTAGAGATTAGTATGCATGATATGTTGATCTTATGATTAAGTGTTATGTTCGGATAGCATTGTGTAAATTGTGATATAGAGAACATGGTTAGTTGAAAAAGGTAAGTATGGGTACATGGAAGGTATGAACCTTAGAATAGTACACGTTGAGACCTTAGATGTAAGGCCGTCATGAGTAAAAGATTTTGCGGGTGATCTTTGTCGGAGTGCATTATTTACATAGGGTGTATTAGTGTGATAAATTCATGGGTTGTGTGAGAGGGAAGTGATAGCTTTCATGACTTGAATAGGTAAGATTGTTCCGGATCGGGGAACAAGAGTTTGGCGCGATAGCGGGTCGGGTTGAGGCCAGATCGCGGGTCAACCCGTAGCCCGGAATGAGGTGGGGTCAGTTCTAGGTGGTCCCGCTAGGTGGTAGGGTCACGAGGGTGCTAGGCCCAAGTTTAGGTAACCATCGTATAAGTTCTTGGATGTGTTCGACCAGAATCAGATCGTGAAGGCCGGGAATGGCCTTGAAGGAATTTGAGGCTAGTAAGATGACCAAGTTGGAGGTAGTGACTCCAAGGTTTTGGGAACGGAAGTGATGACGGAAATATGGTACGTGTACTAGAAAGAGTTCGGGTGTACGAGAAGGGTACGACGAGTAAGAAAAGAAGCGAACATGCGTTATGAGAACGGAAGTGATCATTTCTTTTGTGAAGTGAAGATGCGAAGGGAGTATCCTTTAGACCATGGGTGAGAGCTTTTTGTGATGTTAGAGGTGATTCCTCGTTGGCTTGGATTTGAGATTTTACGCGCATGTTATATTCTGGCCATTGGTGGCATGATCGGTTTTGTAAGTGTAGTAGTGAAGACTATACCGACGCATGTATGTTTGGAGACTTAGAAGGAACATTCGGGACGAATGTTTCTAAGGGGGGAAGAATGTTACACCCCGTAGTTTCAGGGTATGTATGTTATTACATACGTACGAGAATACGACATTAAAATTGGAAAGGAAGAAAGATGTGATTTTTCGACGGAAAAGTTTCCGGATTTTGTGAAGGAAAAAGGTTCGTTAATGGGAATTGGATTCCCAGATTTGGTATTTGGACTTCCTGGATTATATTAGAATTATGGAATTTTATTTCCGGATTTGGTCATGTGGGACCCACGGGGAAAATTTCCGGTTTTGTGGGGCCCACTTTGTTTTAGAGATTTTCGATATTTTGGATATTTTCGGGAGATGAAATATTTTGGATGAGTAGGAGGGCGACACGTGTCACCCCCTGGGTGGCTTGTAGCCGAAATGTGGTGCCAAGTGGCCTTGTGGCCGAAATAGTTGGACAAGTGGCAAGCCACTTGTCTTGAGTTTTGTGTAGCCATTTGGAGGGTGGGACCCACACACACATGTCCCAATCTAGACCACACACTTGCTCTCATCCTAGCCCTTGATTGTTCTATAAATACCCCCCTTGATAGCAAGACTTCTTCATCCACACTTGAGACAAATTCCAAGGCAAAATACTCTCTCCCTTTCCCTAGTAGCTCTCGGCTTTGGCCATGATTCCTGAGCAAAAGTTGTCCAAAAATTCTTAAAGTTTTAAGTGTTTTTCCTTAGGGTGTTAGGAAGATTGTGTACCAAGAGTTGGAAAAGATTTCACACCCCTAGCCTTGAAAGCTTGCCTTGGCCGAAAGTTGCCCTATTTTAAGCCTAAGTGTTCTTCACTTTTTGGAGTTAGATCTTGAAGATAAGTTGTTTAGAAACTTATAAGGGTTTCTTGGAGCGGATTGGAGCATAGGGAATATGAGCTAAACGTTGCTCAGGATCGACTTATAAATCTTGGATAATTTTGGGTTTATCGATGTAATGATCTATGTCCTCCTATTGTAATTGGATATTACATGTCGTAGTAGTTCATAATTGAGTATAAGAGATATGGAAGGATGTTTAAAAAGAATTGAACTGTATTTACATTGGACTGTATTTACAGGAGACTTATGTAGTATTACTGTGGGGCAGCTTTGTACACGTCCGGTTAGACGTGTAATCTCCTTGGAGTTGTTGGTTTGGTATCGAGCCTTGAAAGAGGTAGTGGTAAGTATAGGAAGGGGAGGTGATGCCGAATTTTCCGTAGAATAAGTAACCTTGTACTTAGAAATGTTCTACGAAGAGATCTAGAAGTTGATAGACGTTTTGTGGCCTTTATAGGTTGAAGTACTACGAGTAGCGTATTCTACTTGAAGGGTGGAAAAGGCTAGCAGGGTTATAGTACTTTGGAGCATTTTGCTAATTGTCGATAATCGTCGCGAGGTATGTGAACCTCTTCCTATCATTTCTAGCATGATTGTTGTGAACTATGTAGTACGGTAGACGTACGTGTGCTAAACGAATTTGGTCGGTTTAAAACATAAAGTGTTATAATAGCTTTATGGGAAGTTAGTTATAACGACTTTATGTAGGTAAAAGAATGGTTTGTTGATTTTAAAAGTTAAGAGACTTGATCTTAAAAGATAAGAGACTTAACTTATAAATGACGTTTTATGAAATGTTAAGGACTTGAATTATTAAAAAGTTGTGAAACTGCATTCATGAGTAATGGGTACTTGGTCTTAAAAAGGATAATGTTATTTTGATTTCGGAAATGAGAATAAGTATCGAACAAACCATTGCAACGTTAATAAAGGAAAATGTATTGACAAATAATTATACTAAAACAAGTAGAATCCTCCATCTACATAGAAGCTAAGATAAGACAAAATTGTATTACATTTTCTAGATCATGGCTGCTTTAATAAGATCGTTATAAACAAGTATAACCTACTCACACATAAGACATATGTTACTCAATTTTAAAAGAGATTACGTTGTTAAGTGATTAAGACTATGAACTATGAAATCTTTCGAAAATAAGAGACTTGAGTATTTGAAGTTATGCAACTTGAACTATTGGAAAAGAATATTGTTACTTGACTTTAAAAGAGAAAGTGTTTTGGTTTAAAAGGAAGGCATGGTATTGTCTTAATCTGTCTTAAAAGAGGGTTTAAATGTTATGGTCGATTCTACCTCGAGTCCCATGAGATGGGCCGAGATATGTATACCACACGATTCTACATCGAGTCCCATGAGATGGGCCGAGATATGACGATTCTACATCGAGTCCCAAGAGATGGGCCGAGATATGACGATTCTACATCGAGTCCCATGAGATGGGCCGAGATATGACGATTCTACATCGAGTCCCATGAGATGGGCCGAGATATGACGATTCTACATCGAGTCCCAGAGATGGGCCGAGATATGACGATTCTACATCGAGTCCCACGAGATGGGCCGAGATATGACGATTCTACATCGAGTCCCATGAGATGGGCCGAGATATGACGATTCTACATCGAGTCCCACGACGGGCCGAGATATGACGATTCTACATCGAGTCCCACGAGACGGGCCGAGATATGTATACCACATGATTTTACCTCGAGTCCCATGGACGGGCCGAGATACGATACCATACGATTCTACCTCGAGTCCCACGGACGGGCCGAGACATGTTATACGATCATACGATTTATCGTAGATCGCCAGCTGGCAAGGAGTTCCACGCACGAGGATGACTTGGAGGCGTGAGTCCCCGCTTGACATGACCGCTATATGTCAGGAATCGTAGTTTGGTTATCATACATGTCTCTCTGTTTTATATAATCGTTATGATTTCATTAAAGTATTTTTCGCCACATACTGGTACTGTTAGATCGACCTCCTTCGGGGCTACGCTCATGCCGCAGGTAGGTACACCGTTGTTGATCCTCGCCATAGGATCACGAGTCAAGTTGGGAAGCTCCGCTTTCTCCGAGGCTTATCTTTTAGTATGATTCCCGAGATTGTAGTTCTTGTACATTCGTGGTATGGCGGCCCCGTCCCGTCATTGTTGTTATAAAATTCTTAGAGGTCCAGAGTAATCAAGTGTGGTGGTTTGTAAAGGATGTAACTGTTCAGTTATATATATATATATACAGAAAGGTAACCGTTTTGGTTAGCCTATTTTCTTATTTCACTGTTTATCTTTTTTGAGTTTTTATTTCCGCTGATTTTCTCTGATGTTGTATCACTAGGGTGCCCGGGTCGGGTCGTGACAGTTTGACTCCCGAATGTTACACCCCGAAATTTCAGGATATGTTTATAAGAACGAAGGTAAGAACCTAAAAATGTTAAGATTTGAGACGAGTAAAAATTTATCGGAATTATGAAATTGTCGGAAAACGAAATATTGCGACGAGCGGGAGGGCAACACATGTCACCCCCCCCCCCTCCCCTTAGTGGTCTTGGACGAAATTGTCATGGATGGAATGGTCATTTGACCAATATTAGGATGACCAAGTCTTGCAAAGACTTTAGCTTGATATTGTTGACTTAGTCAAGGCCACTTGGCTTGACCTTTAATGAATTGCATCTAAGCCAACCATTTGTGTAGATCTTGACCCTCCATAGTATTATATATGTGTACAAGTAGCAAGACAAGGCTCTTAACACTTAGCTAAATTTTCAAAGAAAATCTTGAAGAACTTCATTAGAGCTCTCACCGGTAGTGAAGCGAAGAAAAAAATTCGTTTGTTGTCCAATAATCCCCATACTTTAAACCAAGGTTCCTAAGAGTATTGTAAGGTTATCTCAATAGAAAGATTCCGGAAAAGTGGCGTTTTCGTATTAGTCGCAAGGCGAAAACCCAAGGAGTTCTTCAACTTTGAAGTTGGAACTTGAAGAGGAGTTCTTCATAGGCTTCTAAGGGTTGCTTAGAGTGGATTGGAACGTCAAAAAGAGGAGCTAAAGTTGCTAAGGATCGACTTGTAATCTTGGATCATACTTGGGCTAAATGAGGTATAATCTTCGTCTTACTTTTGTAATTGAAGATTTCATGTTATGATAAGTTAGAAATGATCATGTGATATGTGTTATGAAGATTGATAAGTGTTATGGAAATTTAGAAGCTCAAATCCGAAAATGACATGTTGAGTCATTTGAAATTGAATTACAATTTGGTCGTTAAGTAGAATCGTCGCATGTTTACCTACTTGAGGATTGTAGTAGTTGTAATCGATTGCGGCTTGATATCATGTTATACTAAACAACTTGAATTGAAAAGTAATTGGAAAGATTGATATGTTGTTACACCTTTGGCCGAGAATGACATTATATGTTGGACTAGTTTGTTATAAATTGTGGGGCGGAATTTTACACGTTTTGTAGGCGTGTAATCCCCTATTGTTAACTACACTGTTGAGCCTTAAATGTGGCGTGTTTGGTTATTGAATTCGGCCTTGAAAAAGGTGGCAAAGTATGTAGAAACAAAGGAAGTGCTGTCCGATTTTCCGTAGAATTTAGTGGCTTTGCACTTGGAATATTCTACGTTTGAAACTAGAAGTTAATAAACGTATTATGGTCATTATAGGTTGACATACTACGTACGACATATTGGACTTGGCAAGTGGATTGAACCGAAGAGGTATGTGGAACATTCTTATCTCTTGAGCATGAATAAGTTGTAAATGTATAGTACGGTAGACGTACGAGATTTTGACGAATCTAGTCCATTTGATATCCTTGGTTTATCTTAAGAATGTTCAAGTTGGTTGAGTTAGGAAATTAACTCACTTGTTTAAAAATAATAAGTATATCTTGGTTTTTAAAAGTTAAGAGACTTTAAGTATTTCGAAAGTATATGATACTTGTTTCGTTTGGAAAGTTTAAGTCTCTTGGTTATAAAGAAGAATGTAAGTTTCTAAGGTATAAAGCTAGTATAACGGCTTTATGGGAAGTTGGTTATAATAGCTTTATGGAAAGTTAAAAAGAGTGGTTTACTCTAATTAATATAAGTATGATAAATGACTTGAAATAATGAAAGACAAATTGATTTAAAGGCATCAATTGCTTAAGGTTTTAAAAGAAAGAAGTCACTTGATTTAGAAGCCTGAAAATGTATTTCTAAAAGGTATTGTGACTTGTCTTAAAATGTAGTTATGACTTGATACTACGATTATTAGTATTTTGGAAGTTTTATATGAAAAAGAGTCATTTTAAAAGAATAGAAGTACGTAGTACTTTGGGTTAAATTCCCGGATTTTATAATGACATGTTAGTGTCTTAAGTAAACTAAAATGAGAGTGTATGTGAATAAGACTAATAAGAAGTTAGGGGGATTTCTTAACTTGCTTATGTAATGTATGATAAGCCGGTAGTGTTTATGTTATGTATGATAAGCCGGTAGTGCTTATGTTATGTATGATAGCCGGTTGTGCTAGTGATATATTGTGCATTACGGGGTCATTCCCCGGGTTTGTGGCATTTGCATATTCCGTGGATTTACTACCCATGATGCGAGGAATACCTCATGCGGGTCCAAAAGGGCTTATGCGGATGAAATAGTCCCATGCGGGGCGGACCAGTCCTATGCGAGGAATACCTCATGCGGGTCTACACGACCTATGCGGGCGGATACAGTCTATGCGAGGAATACCTCATGCGGGTCCATACGACCCTTGCAGGTGAAATAGTCCCAAAAGTAGGATTGCTTAATGATACTGCGGGCGGGTGGCCCTGCTTTGATCATGAGCCTCCTATTTTTATGCAGTAAAGTATACTCTTGTTTACTCTCATTGTTAGTAAGGCACGCTGTCGTTATACGAGTTATCATACATGTCTCCGCTTTATTTTAGACTTATGATTTCACTACGATTTCGGTTTCACATATTTGGTACATGTTGTACTGACCTCCTTCGGGGGGCTGCGTTCATGCCGCAGGTAGAGTATACAGGTTGTTGATGCTCACTTTAGGATCACCGATTCACCGTTGGTAAGCTCCATTACTCCGAGGCTTATCCTCGGTATTGTCGGTTGTTGTACATTCGTGGTACATGGCCCCGTCCCACATCGTTGTTATTCTTAGAGGTCTGTAGTTATGTCTAGTGGTTTGGGTTGTAAAGAAAGAATTGTGACTGATGTTTATTTTATTATGTATGTTTTACGGGAGGTGGTCTTATCGGCTAGCCTGTTGATGTATTATGTCTAAGTGTTTTTATGAGTTGTGTATGTTCCGCTGCTATTCTCTGATGTATACTGTAAGGTGCCTGTAGGGCACCGCGCGGTCGGGTCGTGACAGCTTCACTTTCACACCACTCATTCACATTACAACAACACACACGTAACCTCTACAAGCTTGTAAATATCTTACTATCTTATTTCTCTTCCAAAAACTTCATTCCAAGCTTAGGGTTTCAAGTCAAAACCGTGACCCACTATTATGGAGAGTTAACCTTGCTTAGAACTTGGGTAGAGGGATAAATCTTAGAAAATAAGTTGTCCTGTTCTTCACCTTGGCTAGGGAATTTCGAAACTTCAAGAACAATGAAAGGGAGGAGAGGGTTTGGATGATGAAGATAAGGGTGATCCAAGTCTTGCTACACTTGGATATATTTGTGTATGTAGCACAAGTGGAGGGGGACCCACTTGTCCACTTGTCTCAAAATATCTCCCACACTTAGTAAATTTCTGAAAATTCCGCATAGGCACCGCGGTACTGCCCTTCGGCACCGCGGTGCCGAAAGTCCTACAGCCTCCCAGTAGTTGTGGCACCGCGGTGCTGCAGTCTTTCGCACCTGATCTGCCAACTTTCTTCCTTTATGTTTCGGGAGCTCCTTTTCTGCCCACACTCTATTGGGAAGAACTCAATTTCTAGTACTACTTCTCGTCGTCACCTTTATTGTATCCAAAATATTTCCTTATCGAAAATGTAAATACACTATCCTTTCAACATTCAAATCTTATTTCATTACTTACGTTCTCCCTTAATGCCCCAGAACTACGGGGCGTAACAAGAACCCCAGTAGTATAAGGGAGTATAGACCCATATCTTGTTGTTTTGTGGGATACAAGATCATTTCTAAAATCCTAACAACAAGAATACCCAGTAATGCTCCCACTGCATAGTCACTTGCATCGCACATTAAGTCAAATGGAAGCTCTCAATCTGGTGCAATAACTATTGGTGCTAAAATTAACTTCTCCATAAGTGCCTTAAAAGCATTTAAACACTCTTCATTGAACTCAAACGCAACACCATTCATCAACAAGGTTGAAAGAGGTATTGAAATTTTTGAGAATTCTTTGATGAATCTCCTGTAGAAACCAGCATGCCTAAGAAAACTTCGAACCCCTTTCACTGACACCGGGGTGGTAGATTTTCAATAACGTAAATCTTAGCGTTGTCTACCTCAATGCCTTGGCTAGAAATATTTTATATGTATTTGTTGTGGAACGTGCAACCCGATCCAATATATTTATATGCATATATGTTTACTGAGTGATACTATGAAAAATTGTATAGCCAGTTTTTTGAAAAAAATGACACAATTTAAAACAGTCATAACGTTTTATCCGTAAGTTGGGTCAGTCTCTGTAAGGTATCAAACTGTCAAGAACAGGTAAAAGTTGAACTTTTATTTAGCATAAACTTTCGGATTCATTACCGATTTATACAGTTTTTCGTTATACGTTATGCCCCTTCGAATCGAGGTAGAAACTTTAAATAGTGATAACTCTCAAACCGTATATCAATTTTGGCCCTGTTTGGGCTCATTGTGACCGTGAAAGGGAGATATACAACACTAGAAAATTTCTTCTCATTATAACAAGGATAACTCGGCGAAAAAAATCCGCAATCACCATAACTCCAACTTGTTACAAGATAATACTATATCAATAATTCATCACAAGTTATACTACACCCTTTTTTTCATGATTTTTCCTCCAACATCCATATTATGTTTTAACATACATGTAACTCAAAACCAAAAGATTTTACTAAAAATTTGTGAGTGAGAGAACTCACCTTTATTTCTTCACAACTTTTATCACACTGCCACTATTCTCCTTCTTGTACACTTGATCTTTTTCCAACCTTGCTATTGGAAAACAAAAAAAAAAAGATAAAAATTTCAGCAAAAAGGCAAATTTTCGTCCAAGAATGTGAGGGGAGAGGAGAGGTTTTCCTTTGAAGTTTTTGGCTTTTGAATATATAGTGAAAAGTTGAGTGTTTGAGTGTTATAACCCCTAAGTAAGGAAGACCTAGAGGGATATCCAGACCTAGTAGAAGTCTAAGTTAGATATAGCTCTTCTAGTTCAAATAAGAGAGTGTTTTTAAATATATTTTTTTTCGTCCGGGACTTTACAGTTGCGAACATTGTTGCCGAGATCTGTTGGCTCAAAAATCTTCTTCTAGAGCTTCATTTTCCCTTACGTAAGACATCTCTTATCTATTGTGATAACATATCTGTTATTTACTTGTCTCATAACCCGGTTCAGCATCAGCGGATCAAGCATATTGAGATGAATATTCATTTCGTTCGAGTGTTACATGTTCATTCTTCCTATCAGTACACATATATATTTACTAAGAAACTTCCTCGGTAGTGGTTCCTTGACTTCAGATCCAGTTTGAGCGTTCGGCCTCCTCCCGCTCCGACTGAGGGGGTGTGATAGAGATCCGATAGAGATCCAAGTGTAATTATTATTCAAGTGTAATTATGTAAAGTAGAGATCTTTCTCTAATTAGGTTTCATATTCGTAAACACCTATATATATATTACATTAATGAGAATCCTCCGACGAATAGAAATTACACAATTCTACATACAGTTCAACCTATTTAAAGTAAGCATTTCTTAACTGAATTAATCAAACACAAATAACTTTTTTTTAAAATATTTTAATAACTAATACTTATTAAAATAGCAATTTTTGAAAATTTGACCAAACAAATTATGCTATGGAGATATCAAATTTCCCCCGTCCTTCTTAAGAGTTAAGACACACATAAGTCAAGGTTCCGTTCTCCTTATGTTTTGCGAATTGCGAACAATAATAGGAAGCCTCAAGTTATAACATAAGTAGATTAAAATCTTGTATGATTGATCTTAATTAATTATTACTAGTAAAATCAGAATTCCGACGTTTTAATATATGTTTTGCAGGAATTAATCCCGGTTATTTTCTTACAATAATTGTTGTTGCTGATATTTAGAACTTTAAAGAAGGTTTCAAATTATTTTGGATTCCATACCAAATTGGAGACTAAAATTTGCAAAATTCGTCCCTCAACTATGGTTAAAATTTAACTAGAGCAAATGTACTCACCTAAATATATCCTCAAGAGAATAATGGTCCCTTCCTTAATTGTTTGCCTTCAACTTGCTTTTTTTCTTTCTCTGAAGTAGATAAGACTTGTTCAAAGTCTTCATTTCTTTTTTTCTTATTCCAAGACTCTTCAATAAGTACAGTACTAAAGTCTAAAGTTGACTAAGCTCCAACACGAATCTCCAACTAATTAAAACTATATATTTCTACTAGGACTATTAAATAATATCATTTGTAAGGTTGTAGGCGATAAAGTCAAAGATTGGAAGAAGGAAGTTAAGATGGAAATTGAGAAAAAACTCTATGAAGCTGCAGCTGAAGGAGATGTTACAACTTTACATGAATTACTTCAACAAGATGATCTGATTCTTGATAGACCTACCTTAACTTGCTTCAATGAAACTCCTTTACATATTGCAGCAATGCGGGGACATGTTGAGTTTGTGAAATTAATTCTAACTCGAAATCCCCTCCTTAGTGCTGAGCTTGATTTCCGAAAGTCGTCTGCCCTTCACGTAGCTTCAATCAAAAGGTACCTAGAGATTGTTAAGGAGTTGTTGGTAGTGAATCCTGAAATGTGTCTGGCTCATGATCGCGAAGGTAGAAATCCTCTACATCTAGCAGCCATCAAAGGTCGAGTTGAGGTCATTAAAGAATTGGTTCAAGCGAGTAATGTTGCAGCTCTGCAGACGACTAATCGCAATGAGAGCATTATGCATTTGTGTGTAAAGAATAATCAGTTGGAGGCTCTGAAGCTGCTGATGGAAGTGATATCAGATTATCAACTCCTGAATGCGAGAGATGAAAATGGATATACCATTCTACATTTGGCTGTTGCGGATAAGCAAATTGAGGTAAGTTTTTACCCTTTGCTGTAGAAATTTGCTAGTTAATCAACCATTCCATCACAAAAGTTGAGAAGAAAAAAACTGATAGGGGCGAATGAGCCGGTTGAGTCAAATTTGGACGGTCCAATCCACCAAAGAGCTTACTTGGTTTAAAATGGCCTGAGTTAGGAATCAAGATGACTTAGAAAAAACGGATCATAACTCAACCTTTAAAAAATGACTAAACTCACCCTCCTTTTTATTTGCTTTTTGATAAAAAAAATGAATTATAATGTATTTTCTTAAATTATTAGCTTAAGTTCTCTTGAGATGAGGGTCTATTGAAAACAACCTCTACCCCGCAAATATAGGAGTAAGTTCTGCATACACCCACTCTCCCATAACCCACTTATGGGATTACAGTGGGTATGTTGTTGTTGTAGTAGTATTAGCTTAAGTTTCATCTAATTAACATCTCAATCTCAATATTTGATTTGTATGTTTTGGATTATGTTGATGCGTCAGATTACACTATCAAGACTTAATAATTTAATGGGTCATAATGGGTTAAACTCTTTTGATCAAGTTAACAAACAGGTCATAATCCACACCCTCTAAACTTGGACGTGTTACTAGAAAATGTTTTGATTTTGCTAAAGAAAAAGACTTTTTAAGTGTTTGTTCATAATTGATCAGTTTAAAGATCAGACAGCTTGATGGCTAGCATAGGAAAAGAAGGCATTTGATTGTAAAATAGAGTTAATGTTTCATATTAATACTTGCAGACTGTTAAATATCTGCTAAGGAACAACAAGATTGAGGTGAACCAAAAGGATGACAATGGAAACACATCACTAGATATTTTAGCACAAAGCAGGAGAGACATGAATGATCTGCAAATTGGAGACAATCTCCGTGAAGCTGGGGGCTTAAGAGCCAAGGACATTCCATCATCCACCAACACCCAAAATTTTGCCAAATTTCCTAACAAGGAATCTTCAGTTCCTCATTCTCATCACGACATAGCAGGCGATTGGCTTTCCAAGAAACGTGATGCAATAATGGTAGTGGCATCGCTTATTGCAACTATGGCATTTCAAGCAGGAATGAACCCTCCAGGAGGTTCCTGGCAAGATAATGAGGAAGGAAACTCCCTACGAATGCCACACAAAGCAGGGGAAGCAGTAATGGCATATAGTCATCCGAAATCCTATCGATATTTTATCCGTGTCAACACCACAGCCTTTGTTGCATCTCTTAGTACAATACTGCTGCTGATAAGTGGATTGCCCTTCAGGAGAAAACTTTTCATGTGGGCTTTGATGGTTATCATGTGGTTGACAGTCACCTCAGTAGCACTCACTTATGGCATATCAATTTACATCATCACGCCTAAGAAGGATAGAGAACAACTTGGTCAGGTTATTGAAGTTGCTGTTACAGTGTGGTGCTCTGTAATGGCATTACTTTTGCTCGGAAACACAATTCGTTTGGCCTATAAATGGATGATAAAGAAGAAACCATCAGGAAAATTCGAGCCAAGAAAATCTGCAAATTTGGTTCATGTCAATGTTTGAGAATCTGCATTTAAAGCGTGCAACTCTACGATCAAGGAATCCCAACTAGCTAGCCTATGTATTTTCAAAGACCAAAGCTAGACAAATCAGTCTATGATTATTTTTTTGGTCTAAACTCTAAAGTATATATGATTATTAAAATTAATAAGATCCTTTAATTCACATTTCTACTAAATTAATCATGCGCCCATATCTATCTAATCACCCCACTAGTCAAACACTCATGTTTTTTGCTGAATGAGACAAACAGGAAGAAAGGACGGGGCCATCATGCATAATATGTCTCGATCATGTCTAGACAGTTGAACTAGCAACTCATGAATGTTGATGGTTTGTCTATGATCATTCAAATTATACTTTGGATTAGATTCGAAAAGTATATTTATGTCCTACAGACAATCTGTATTAGGATAAATGTACTTTATACACATTCATATTATTATTAATGCAGATTAATATTATGGCATTTGCAATTATTGAATTATTAGTTGATTGTTTATAATATTCTATGATATACATCCCTAAAGATTACGTGGTTATTAATAGTGTGAGATATTAATATTATAACGTAACTCTTAAAATAGTCTCGACTAATGATCATCGAAATTGGGATATCGATGATATGTGATATGTGATATGTCGACATATGGTCTGCATCACATCCTTAGAGGATGTAGTATGTCTCACCTGCTACGAGTAATGGTTACTCGTGATGGACACATGGATACTTTAGAAGTATTGGTATACATTGCTGATATAATGTTTGTTATCCAATGTCTAAAGTATGATCAGCGTGTGGGAGATAGAAGTCCTTAGACTTGAGGTCGATACACACCTTGTCTACATAATAATGTACTTTGATTCTGTCCTAAGCTCAAATGTCTTATAGGTTGAGACACCGCTTGTATTGGGTACATTGCGACATAGATTAAAGGTGGTAGTTGAGCCAAGATTAAGATTCATTCCTCGAATGTATATTCGAGAGAACACTCAGATTCTCATATGGTATTATGTTAACTAAGGCGTTGGCCAACGCAGTAGACATATCTATGATATGGTCTTGTGATGCGCGAAAAGATGCACACACTTTAACGCAAGTGCACGTTGTCGACTCAAGTAATATAGTCTAGGTAAGACCGAATATCGTCCTCAAGGATTAGTTTTCAAGTACCGGTTATCTATCATATGGTATCTATTTGGTTAACGTAATTGATTGGGATTTTAGACTAATAATGCAGGAAATAAACTAATTATAAATATACTTTGATTTAAATCAGTTATGATGGGGGATTAGGGCTTCCAAGATCATCAACTATCTACTCTATTCAATCCTTAATATAATTAGACTGACTTCTTCTTCTACGTTAAGCTAGCAGGTTTACTAATTCGTTTTATACTCCCGTTAAGGCTATATAAACACTCAACCCCAGTATTGTTCCTTTCTACCTTTCGGTGATAAGGATGACTCTATAGGAGGATTAAGACCAAAAACCTAGTTAATCGTCACGCGTCATGCGTAAAATTAGGGTTGTTAAGCCTCTCATTAACGCTACATAAATAATTGAGGTATTTTCATCCCCAATCCAAAATATGTCTACCCAACTTACAGCATATTCACAACTTCCTCCTTTCGAAGTTTGATTAGAAATCATATAAGTAATGATAATTAGTGATCAATTAATTACCAAGCATGCAAAACAATTATTGGATAGATCTTAACTAAGTGAAGAAGAAATCAACTACTATATTAATTCATGAATAGAGTTTCAAGTGAATCACAAGGAAATCCTAATAAAGTAATTAGCTCACAGCCATTGTCACGCTAAGAACTAATACAAACTCCATACATGAACCAAATAAATAAAGCAAAAAGAAAGAAAAGAAAATACTCAAGAACGAGACTCCAAGCCTTAAAGCATCAAGGGTTGTGTTGTGGAATATTTACAAGATGGAGTGATGGATGGATGGATGTAGAATGGTGAATGGTGGAATGGAGAATATTTTATTCTTCTAATGATGTAGAGTATTTATAGCCAAAGAATCCTTTTGGTGAAGGG
This sequence comes from Przewalskia tangutica, assembly GCA_029844215.1. Classification (NCBI taxonomy): domain Eukaryota; kingdom Viridiplantae; phylum Streptophyta; class Magnoliopsida; order Solanales; family Solanaceae; genus Przewalskia; species Przewalskia tangutica. Next base: position 118,615,078 of record CM056718.1, read on the forward strand.
TTAGGGATTTTGTAGGTAGGAAAAGTTATTAGAATCTTTTTGGTAAGGGTTTTAAGGTAGGAAAAGTTATCCCTTTAGGTAGGAAAAGTTATCCCTTTAGGATTCGAAACATGTCAAACCCGCCCGGACTTCATAAATCCGCGTCGGCGCCAGCGCATGGCGCCAAGCCGCCACTGCCGCGTAGCCTGGCCAGCCAGCGCCGCTCCGGTGACGCGCGCAGCGGTCGCCTCGTTGCCCTTTTTTCGTCCGGACTTCGTCTGAACTCCTCTATAATTCCCGGAACTTCTTAGACTTTATTTCTTGGCCCTTTTTGTGTGCAATTCCATCTCATTTATGCTCATTTCATCTTCTTTTCGCCATTTCTCCATTTATGACCGCTGTGACACAAAAGAAAGGAAAACGACCCTAATACTATACTAAACATAAATAAAATGAGTAAAATACTAATTAAAAATGACTCAAAAAATGTATATAAAATATCTTGATCAAATACCCTCAAACTTAACCTTTGCTCGCCCTCGAGCAAAGATCAAAAGAAAGAAATACAGACTCAAGGAAAACGAAAAATAAAAGACTCAATGACATTGATCACTTTGCTGCATTGGTGCTACTTGGAAAAACATGAAGATTAGTAGAATAATATGCAGGAACATATAGCATGAAATTTCAGCATTCTAAACACATTAAGCTAGATATTTCGCAAACTCATTTGTATCATGCTTAATGGAAGTCAAATACTGAATCATGCATGCTAATTTCAAAATTCCTATCGCATGTTTACTTGCTATTCTCCACTAATCATGGCTATGCATCTAAGAGATCTTCAGGACTTTTAAGGGTTGTAATGTAGGCTTAGGCACGGGTAGGTAAAAATAGGCATTTAGGCTCATTTTTGTGTACCATAAGCTCTTTAGCTTTTCAATTTTTCCCTTTTCTTTTGATTCTTTCCTCCACTTCAATTCTATCTTTCGCCTCTTTTGTTTTGGGAGAGTGAAGTGTATTATAATAACAAGCACCCCCAAACTTAGGCTTTTGCCTCTTTCTTATTACTTTTTCATTGGGGTGCATCAAACTTATTCACTCTTTTTGTCTCTTTTTTAACACAATTTATTCCAACTATTTCACATTTTTACTTATGGCACAATTGTAGGAATATATGGTGTCAAAGAAAAAGTTTCATGTTTTTAGGCTCAAATGTGACTAGGGATATTTTTAAAGTGAGGATAGAAAAGAGTGGTAAGAATTGGCTAACAAAGAAATGTCGAGTCATCTCCTAACATGCATATCCTAACTATTTCGCCTCAAATAGCAAGCAATCATAACACATAGGTTTTAATCGTTTAACAATGCACAAATCAAGCAAGATACTCCCATAGATGATTTCATGAGTTTTTGGCATATCTAACCTAAGTGTTTAGATGGTTGCTTCTAATTTCATTACATTATTCAACCTTACTTCACTAGGCAATTCAAGTAACTACAAAGACGCATGATCTTAAAAAAATTATGACTCAAAAATGACTCAAAATACACAAAACAATTCAACAAGACTCAAAACAATAAAACATCCCCAAACTTAAATCACACATTGTCCCCAATGTGCAAGACTCAAAAATTAGTGACAACTTCATCGACACAACACAATGGCCATAACTGAGGTCTGGGAGGAAGAATTCGAATTTGCACGGAATATGGTCCTCTGAAGTTCCGCCATGCCCTCGAGATTCAGCCAGGCCGCTAGTCTGATGGCTCTGCTGAGTTCCGCCACGCCAGCCCGACGATCGCTTTTTTTTTTTTTGCTTTTGCTCCTTTTTCCTCGGTTTTAGCTTTCAGTCCACCTGTCATCCAACAACACAAAACAAGAACCCAAGACCGTGAGACTGTTCAAGGCAAAATAAAATAAACTAAAATAACATAATTAAAAAAATATTGGGTTGCCTCCCAACAAGCGTTGTCTTTAACGTCTTTTAGCCGGACGCAATTAACCTTTACGAGTGCCCATTGGATCCTTCTGCGAACTGCTCGCAATCCGCAGAGTTATTGTTGCAGATCTCACTTCAACTACAACAATTGCTTCAAACAAGGGACTCAAATATACTATTATCCCCCAAGTACACAAGACATGCTTGTCTTTTAGGCTCTCTCTAGTGTAGGGATCAGTGAGATTCCCAACATCTCTCAACTCTAGGGGGTGCCCTTGATGGTATGGACTTTCTGTTTGGGGGTCAACATTGACAGCTGGTGGTGTTTCTTCTGCAATAGGTACAAGAAAGAGATTTTCCAAGGAATCCAAGAAGGTGAATAATTGGATTTCAGCAATCTTTTCCTTCTCTGCACCAACTATCTCGTGGATTCTCAATAGTTGGGTGTGGTTCGTGCTCTCAATTTGATTGCCACATCCCATAATGATGTCGCTAAGCGATTTGCTTGAGTTGTATTTCATCTCATCCATCAATTGCCCTATTTGTGTCTCCAATTTTACGAGGACTCTTGTCTCAAATGCCATAAACCGAGCTCGACACTGGCGAACATAAGTATGCCTTCCTGCAACTCATTTAGATCTTCCTCTGAATAATGTGGGTTAAGCTGTTGTTGATGACTCCACTGTCTCTGATAGTAGTAGTCCATGTGTCCTGATTTATTTATTTATTTATTTATTTATTTATTTTTATTTTATTTTTTTCGAATTTAACCTGCAAAATAAGAAAAACAAAAAAAAAATGATAAAAAAAAATGCTCGCAGTGGAGCAACCAAATTAGAAATAAGAATAGATAAATCGATATTGAAAGTAAGCCAATCCCCGGCAACGACGCCAAAAACTTGATGCGCGAAAAGATGCACACACTTTAACGCAAGTGCACGTTGTCGACTCAAGTAATACAGTCTAGGTAAGACCGAATATCGTCCTCAAGGATTGGTTTTCAAGTACCGGTTATCTATCCTATGGTATCTATTTGGTTAACGTAATTGATTGGGATTTTAGACTAATGCCGACTACCAGATACCACCTGCGCCACGTAGCTGACGGGGGCAAGTACGAAGACCAACTACCAGGTACCAAGGCCGTAATCACGAGACTTCGCCACGGTCGACACGAGCAAGACGGGCGCCGACTACCGATACCACGTGCGCGTAGGCCGACGGGGCAAGTACGAAGACCAACTACCAGATACCAAGGCTGTAATCACGAGACTTCGCCACAAAACTGAACGGGGCAACTACGAAGGCTAACTACCAGATACCAAAGTCGAATCAACCACGACCGGGGCAAGTACGAGAGCCAACTACCAGATACCAAGGTCGAATCAGTAAGACCTCATGGAGAGCTAGTCCATGGAACAACAATCCTAATGGAACCATACCCGTGGGTCACCCAACGTGTCAGTAGGTCCAAGGATATAACAAGATAATACTCCTAGTGGAAGCATACCCGTGGGCCACCCATCGTGTCAGTATGTCCAAAAGGATCGATATAGTGGAAGCATATCTGTGGGCCACCCATCGTGTCAGTATGTCCATCAATCAACCAAATAGTCGGCCCTCCATCGAGAGACTCGGTAGCACAGAATCAAAACACTTGCACAACAAAGGCTATCACCACAAGCAAACATAGGCAAGTTACTCACAACTCAAGGTACTTTTATTTTCTGCCAAAAATCCGGGTTTTAACCCCAAAGTACTACATACCTTAACTCTTTAAAAAGATCCATTTCTTTCACAAAAGTCACACGATACCCGTAGTATCAAAATAGAGTAACTATCTTTTTAAGTGTGTGGTTGAGATTGGGGACAAGTGTGTGTGGGTCCCACAAGCCACTTGTCCACACTAAAATATCTTGCAAGATGATCGGTGTATTTTATATACACTTTTTGAGTCAATTTTAGTTAGTATTTTACTCATTTTGTTTATGTTTAGTATAGTATTAGGGTCGTTTTCCTTTATTTTGTGTCACAACGGTCAGAAATGGAGAAATGACGAAAAGAAGAGAAAATAATCTTAATTGAGATGGAATTGCACACAAAAAGGGCCAAGAAAGGAAGTCTAAGAAGTTCCGGGAATTATAGAGGAGATCAGACGAAGACCGGACGAACAAAGGACGAAGAAACGAAAAATCCGGAAGAGAATTCGTCACGAGCCGCGGCGCTGGCAAAGCCAGCGCACTCAAGCCGCCCAAAGATCTCTGGTTTTGGTAGCCATGGCTGATCACAGCGCGCCGACGCAGGATTTATGAAGTCTGGGCCGAATTTGACATGTTTTCAGAATCCTAAAGGGATTACTTTTTCCTACCTAAAGGGATAACTTTTCCTACCTTAAAACCCTTACCTAAAAGGATTCTAATAACTTTTCCTACTTACAAATCCTTAACCCTTCACCTAAAGGATTCTTGGTCTATAAATAGTCTCTACATCATTAGAAGAATTCATTTTCCATTCCACCATTCACCACTCTACATCCACCCTTCCACCAATCCATCTTGTAAATATTCCACAACACAACCCTTGGATGCTAGAAGGCTTGGAGACTCATACTTAGTAATTTTCTTTTCTTTTCTTTTCTTTATTTCAGTTTTGTATGATGAACTTTGAATTAGTTCTTGTCATGTCAATGACTAGGAACTAATTCTTTTATAGGGTTTTCCATGTTGATTCACTAGAAACTTATGTTATGAATTAATGCATGTCTATGGTTATTATTCTTCTTTGAGAGATTTATCCAATAATTGTTTTGAATGCTTGGTAATTAATTGACAACTAATTATCATTATATGATTTCTAATCAAACTTCGAAAGGAGGAGGTTGTGAATATGCTGTAAGTTGGGTAGACATATTTGGGTTGGGGATGAAAATACCTCAATTATTTATGTAGCGTTAATGAGAGGCTTAACAACCCTAATTTTACACATGGTGCGTGACGGTTAACTAGGTTTTTGTGCTTAATCCTCATATAGAGTTATCCTTATCACCGAAAGGTAGGTAAGGTGCAATACTGGGGTTGAGTGTTTATATATCCTTAATGGGAATATAAAACGATTTCGTAAACCTGCTAGCTCCGAGAGAAGAAGACCATAATTCATTGCATTAATAAATAACATAAGCGGATAGTTGAGGAGACATGAAAGCCCTATTCCCATCACAACTGAAGTAAACTTATAGTTAATTAGCTTTTATAATTATTAGTTATAAACCACAAAATCAAATATCAATTGCCAAATAGATACCAAAAGATAGATAGTTGGTACTTGAGCCCTAATCCTTGTGGACGATATTCGGTCTTACCAAGACTATATTACTTGTCACGATAACGTGCACTTGCGTTAAAGTGTGCGCATCTTTTCGCGCATCACAAGACAAGGCCACTTGTCTTGCCACTTGTCAAAGGATTTCGGCCAACAAGCCACCTAGGGGGTGACACGTGTCGCCCTCCTACTCGTCCAAAATATTTCATCTTCCGAAAATATCCAAAATGGCCAAAATCTCGAAAACAAGTGTGGGCCCCACAAAACCGTAAATTTCTCCCGTGGGCCCCACGTGACCAATTCCGGAAATAAAATTCCATAATTCTCTAATATTTCAAGAAGTACGAATACCAAATCTGGGAATCCAATTCCCATTAACGAACCTTTTTCCTTCACAAAATCCGGAAACTTTTCCGTCGAAAAATCACATCTTGCTTCCTTTCCAATCTTAATGTCGTATTCTCGTACATACGTCTTCACATACATACCCTGGAATTACGGGGTGTAACAAATCAGGAGGGCACTCAAAAGTAGATCAAGTCTTTGTTGAATTGGCTGCGATACATGTCCTTGGGCGCGTTGTATATGTGCAGCGAGCTCCTGGGCATCCTACTGTCTCAACCACCTCTACCGAGTTAATTTCTGAAATGGAAAAGGCATCCTTCTCATCTTCGTCTTTGTCCAGAAAACTGGCGACCTCACATATGACGTTTATAGCTTTCGCCCCAACTGGTACCCTTCTCCCTCATAAGAAAGAAGTGTCATCTTGTTTCTATGGATAGTTGACATAGAATTCATAGACCATGGAGGTATTTGGCTTTGTCAAATGAGGATTGACAAATTCCTCCCAACCTCTAGAAACTATCATGGCCCTGATGGGGTCATATACTTCATCCTCGTATGGTCTGGTATGGAATTCCATCCCTCTTACTGGTACCAGGGAACGAGTACATATTTTGTTATACCTATCTTGGGCATCTTTGTTGGCAAACCTAGTTTCATCATAGTCAGGTACGGACGCTCTAGAAGCGGATGCCTTAGAACTAGCTTTCCTTGGACCCATTCAACCTGTAGGCACTTTTTTAGGAAAAATTCGATAGGGGTTCCCCTTAATTTCTCTGTTTACCAGCCAGAAAATCCACTCAACAACAACAATAAACAATAAATCTCCACAATAACAATTTCAGCCCAACACTCCACAAATATCAATACTTGTTATCACAACAACAATTTTATCCCAACATACACATTTCACAAGAACACAATCCACCACAAACTTCAACCCCCAAACTTAAAATTCTTCACAAGAGAATACAAAACTTCAAATGCAATATTTACCTTATGAAGGAGTCCTCTTATAATGATGTATTGGCCAAAGTAGTGAAGATTTGTAGATGTTATGGACGAATTTATAGAAGGTTAGGTTTGTAGGGTGTTGAGATAGGAGAATTTATGGAATTTGCGAGGAGTTTTTGGGAGAGGATTTTCAGAAAAGATGAGGTGTTTGTGAAATTGGGGAGAAAATGGGAATGAAGGATAGGGTTTTTATGCAGGAACCCGATGTAGCACCGCGACTCTACTGTAGAGTGACACGTCACTACTTCAATTGTTTTTCACTATTGTGCAAAGGACACTACTCTAATCCTAGGCGTCGCGGTGCTAATTCAGCGAAAATCTTATTTTGCTCTCTATCTTCAAGGCGCCGCGGCCCTTATGTTCTGGCATTGTAGCGCTAATTCGTTGAAACTTTTATTTTGCTCACTGCCTTTCGTCGCAGCGCGGCTGAACTTTTGGGCATCGCAACGCTAATTTATATCCGGGAGTTCTGCTTTTTGCTTCTGATTTCAGCATCTCGCATCCCTTTTTACCCAGAGTCGACTTACATTTTTCCTACTTAAAAAACATAGACCAAGAAACAACAAGACCATGAGATTGTTCAAAATAAAATAAAATAAAATAACAAAATTAAAATATTGGGTTGCCTCCCCAATAGAGTTTTCGTTAACGTCATTTAGTTTCTCTATAAAGTATAAACTATGGTACGATCACTCGAAAGACTAATGGCAATTCCTTCTCATTTTGATTTCAAGAGGATAACAGACTTTGCATTCTTTTTTTTTCCTTCCATATATTTTTATATTTATTCCTATAGACGGGCACATATGAGTTCACAGACTTGGCACATTCCACAATCTCAGAGTCTTCAATGTCACATTTTTCGCATTGTGTTAATGCCACTTCAGGAGCCTCAGTACTCTTAAAGCTTTTCTCAGAAATGGATTTTTCCACCACATCAATGGAAAAACAGTCGTCACTTGCTCTTGTATCGGTTGTTGCCCTGAATACATTGAAGATCACTTCTTCTCCCTGGACTCGGAGTTTTAGCTCACCCTTCTCAACATCTATAACTGCTCTCCCTGTAGCTAAAATTGGTCTCCCAAGGATTATAGGCACATCAACATCCTCTTACATGTCAAGACTACTAAAGTCAGCCAGACAAATGAATTTGCCCACTTTAACTACGACATCTTCAATAATACCATGTGGATGCTTCAATGAACGGTCTGTCAATTGTAAAGTCACTGTTGTAGGCTTAGCTTTACCCACACCAAGTCTACGAAACCCAGAAGAGGAATCCAATTTATACTTGCCCCCAAATCACACAAGGCCTGTTTGCATTCAACATTCCCGATAGTGAAGGGAATAGTAAAGCTCTCTGGATCTCTCAACTTATGGGGAAGTTTCTTTTGCAAAATAGCACTGCACTCCTTAACTAATTCCACAACTTCATAATCTTTTATCTTTATCTTTTTAAAGAGAATATCCTTCATAAAGTTTACGTAACTAGGCATTTGCTCTAGGGCCTCAATAAAGGGAATGTTGATGTGCAACTTCTTGAACACTTCTAAAAACATGGAAAATTGTTTATCAAGAGAATTTTTCTGCAATCTTTGAGGGAATGGAATTCTGATTTGAGGTTCCATAATAACCGCTGGTGGTACCTTTATTGTAATAGGGTGGTCTTTAGTAACCCCCACTTTCTCTAAACCAGATTTCTCTCCCAATTCATTATGCTTTTCAACTGTGGTTGAGTTGCAGACTGCTCAATTTGTTTACCACTTCGTAAAGTGATGGTCTGGCACTGCTTAGGGTTCACAACAGTATTGCTAGACAGATTCCCTTGAGGTTTGTTATTCAACATGCTTGCTAACTACTCCACTTGTTTCTCCAAATTCTGGGTAGAGGATCTTGTCTCTGTCATGAATTGAGTTTGGGTATTAGTGAGAGTCAACGAAGTTGTTTGCAATTCATTAAGATTCTCTTATTGGAGTTGTGGCCTAAATTGATGAGAAGATGAGCCTTGATTCTTTCGATGTTGTGGACTGTACTGCTGATATTGCCCTTAAAATTGTGACTGTTGGCCTTGGTAGTTTCTCCATGAGAAGTTAGGGTGATTCCTCCACCCCGAATTATAAGTGTTGGAGAATGGATTATTGTAGGGCCTCTGAAAATTCGCAATTGCTTGAACCTGAGCTTGGTCCATAGAAATACTGTTTGGATCCATTGTTGAGCACCGATCAAGAGTATGTGGACCCCCACAAATTTCACAACTCCCTTACATCTGAACAGTATTGGCGTACACAGTATTCTGCTGTAATTGATTTGTCAAAGAAGCAACATGAGAAGTTAAAGCAGTGATGTCATCTAGTTCATAAATCCCGATCACTTTTCTACTCCTCGTTGATCTCTTATCAGACCATTGATGGTTGTTTGTGGCCATATTTTCTAACAATTCATACGCCTCATTGGCACTTTTACTCATAAATGCCCCTTCAGCCGCAACATCAATTATGGTACGGGTGGTACCACACAACTCATTATAGAAATTGTCGACCAACATCCACTGCTCAATTCCATGATGGGAACATTTTCTTTGCAACTCCTTAAATCTCTCCCAAGCATCATACAAAGGTTCCCCCTCAAGCTAATAAAAATTGTTCAATTCTCCCCTTAGCTTGGCGGCCTTTGATTGAGGAAAGAACTTGGCAAGAAATTTCTGAGCCAAATATTGCCAAGTAGTAATAGAGTTTGCCTTAAGAGAATTCAACCAGCTTTTGGCTCGGTCCCTGAGTTAGAATGGGAAGAGCCTCAATCTAATGGCATCATCAGAAATACCATTATACTTAAATGTGGCACACAACTCCAAAAGTTCAGAGGAATAATGTTATTTGCTCCTTGTAATACCCCATTTTAACCTAAGTCGAAATGGTGTACTGCGTATGGTTGATTCCTAAATTTATTTTAAGGAGTCGCCGCCTAATTAGTCTAGTGAATTAGGACACTTCTAAATATAGCATAAAATGCTACAAATGATCCCAATTTTTAAAGGTTTGCGAAAATATAAGACTCCGGGTAAGGGTTATTATCCTAAAGGGAAGGGGTTAGACATCTTCTAAGATCCGCTAACTTACGGTTGTCCGTTCAAACTTAGGTTGGTATTATTGCGCTAAATGTATTATGCAATTCTAAGGGTGTTCTAACTAAGAAACTATTTAAAACTAGACATGCAAACATTTAAAATAGATATATATTTAACAAAATTGTAATGAAAGAAAATAATCATATAATGAGGGAGTGAAGAGAAATTAGCGGTATTTCACTTTTATTTTATTTTATTTTTCTGCACAGGCTTTAACTTTGGGATGTGTCTCCGGGTACCTGCAAAAGACACTTAGTAAAAGAATTAGTAATTAATAAAATAAATTATCAAATAAACACAACGTATGTATATATATATATATGTATAGTGTGGGCTCAGGTAGTGTTATGCCAAGGATACTACGACATGAGAAGCCAATATCGCTTCGGCTGCGGTCGACTCACCTCCCGGTGAACGATACTATGCATTCTCGTCTAATCTTTACACTTTCCTCCTAGCCCACATATTCTGTCTCGCTTACCATGGAGGTCTCCAGATCGACGGATAAATCCTTCTTCGGCCAAAGTGTAGTATCATGTTCAAAATCAGTAAATACCAATAAATGTAGCAATATGTTCAACATCAGTAAAATACCGAGTGTTGTATCTATTCTGTTGGAAATAATAATATAGTCCAATCAGTTTAATAGGAATAAGATGGGCAAAATCGTCCAAAAACAGTCCCGAAAACTCAAGAACAGTAAACTCAGTGAAACAGTAAGCAACATAGCTGTTACACCCCGTAAGTTCAGGACATGTGTAAGTGAATGTACGTAAGGAGCACAAGACTTGGAATTAGTGCGAAAGGAAGGATTGTTTTTCCGACGGAAAGTCTTCCGGACGTCGGAAAGGAAAAATGTTCGTTGTTGAGAATTGGATTCTCAAAATGTATTATTTGTAAAGTATAGAACTTTTTATTATTATGGAAATTTATTTTGTTCGGATTTGGTCACGTGGGGCCCACCCGAGGAATTTTACGTTTTGTGGGGCCCACGAGGGTTACGGAATTTTATGGACGAATGAGAGGGCGACACATGGCACCCCCACAAGGTCTTGGTCGAAATTAGAGTGAGGGTAAAATGGTCATTGACCACCTTGGAAGATTTGTCTTGCTAGCTTGACATTATTGACTAGTCAACTTGCCACTTAGGCTTGATCCATGTGATTTTAAATCCTAACCACTCATGTGTTGCAATCTTAACCTCCAACGTGTTATATATATCCTACTAGTGCAAGACTTGGCATTTTCTACACTTAGAAAAATTAGAACCCTTAGAGAGAAGTGAAGCTTCCTCGCTTTCATGTTATTCCCACACAAAAATTTTATAGTTTTGATCCATTAGCCACAAGACTTTAACCCAATGTCCCTGTAGGGTATTGTAAGGATATCTCAATAGAAAGATTTCGAAAAACATATTTTTACGTTAGTCGCAGCGGAAACTAAGGGAGTTCTTCAACTTTGAAGTTGGAACTTGAAGATGGGTTCTTCATAGGCCTCTAAGGAGTGCTTGAGCGGATTGGAGCTTAAGGAAAGGAGCTAAGAATTGCTAAGGCGCGACTTTGGATCTTGGAAATTTTAAGGGCTTGGAAAGGTATAAATTTTGTCGCTTTAGTAGTTAAGACTTACTTATTGTTGTAGCTATGGATTTTAGCAAGCATGTGTTATATTGTATGAAGTTTGATAAGTATTTTGACTATTGGAACACTAATCAGAAATCTAGCATGTTTAGCTTTAAGATTGTAACTCAAGTGGTTATTAGTTTAAGTCGTCGTGTTGAATAAAGAAGGAAATTGTAGTTGTTGATGTTGTCTATGACTAAATAACATGTTGACCTAAGAACTTGAAATTTGGAAAAGGGTTGGAAAAGACTTAGTGATGTTGGTTGTATGTTGGTAGAGAATGGCTAGTGAAGTATATTACTATTTCGTATGAATTATGGGGCGGAATTTTACACGTAGTGTAAGGCGTGTAATCCCCTTTGTTTGGTTGTTGTTTGGAGCCTTAAATGTGGCTTGTTGGTTATTGTATTCGGCCTTGAAAAAGGTGGCAAAGTGAGTAGAAATAAAGGAAGTTCTCACCGATTTTCCGTAGAATTGCAGACTAAGTACTTAGTATTATTCTACATAGAGACTAGAAGTTGATAGCCTTGTTGTGACCATTATAGGTTGACACTTCTACGTACGGCGTATTCGGCTTAGCTTGTGGATTTAGCCGAAAAGGTATGTGAACTATCTCCTCTTCTAGCATGATTCCTTAGAATAAAGAAAGTAAGTTCTACTCCTCGAATGATCCATTCCTTGCTTGTATTTGGATTGCCTAAAATAGAATTTGTTCTATGTACTTCCTTGAGTGTACCTTGATGTTTAAATTGTAAGTTGTAGAATCCATTTTCTTGATGAAGTTTGGGTTCTTAAAAGTGAAGGTATTTTTCTTAAAGTACATAGAGACTTAAAAAGGAATTGGTTTCCAAATCTTTGGCTAGTGCCTTGTTCTAAAACCTAAAGGTCATTATAATGACTTTAGTGAGTCAAAGGAGTGATTTACTTATTTGATTTAAAAGAGGAGAAATGACATGATTTAAGAGAAGTAACTTGCGTTAAGGGTGAAGTTACTTGAGGTTTAAAAGTAGAAGAAAACTTGTTTTCTAACTATTAAGAGACTGAAGTATTTTGAAAGTTAAGAACTTGATTTGTAAGTATGTGATACTTGGTTTTCATAGTATAAGTCTCTTGGTTATCAAGGAATGGATACGTCTAAAACCAAAGGGTTATAACGGCTTTATGGGAAGTTGGTTATAACGGCTTTATGGAAGGTTTAGAAAGTTGTCTATTTTGACTAAATCGCATAAGTTGCCTAGATTGTGAAAATTTGGAGTTACTTGATTTCAAGCTTTGAAATGAGTTTTCTAAAAGTGTAGTAACTTACTTTGAAAAATAGACACGCCTGATACTACGGTGTTAGTATCTTGGGGCTTTACATAGAAAGGAGTCTTTTATAAAGGAATGTACGTACGTAGTACTTTGGCTTGATAAATTGAGGATTTGTCTAAGTGTGCCTTGATAAGTACTTTGACTTGTTAAAAGAGAATTATTCTATGTATGCCTTGATTAAGTACTTTGGCTTGATACATCTAGGATTAGTCTAAGTGTGCCTTGATAAGTACTTTGACTTGTTAAAAGAGAATTATTCTATGTATGCCCTGATTAAGTATTTTGGCTTGATAAATTGAGGATTTGTCTAAGTGTGCCTTGATAAGTACTTTGACTTGTTAAAAGAGAATTATTCTATGTATGCCTTGATTAAGTACTTTGGCTTGATAAATTGAGGATTTGTCTAAGTGTGCCTTGATAAGTACTTTGACTTGTTAAAAGAGAATTATTCTATGTATGCCTTGATTAAGTACTTTGGCTTGATAAATTGAGGATTTGTCTAAGTGTGTCTTGATAAGTACTTTGACTTGTTAAAAGAGAATTATTCTATGTATGCCTTGATTAAGTACTTTGGCTTGATAAATTGAGAATTTGTCTAAGTGTGCCGTGATTAGTACTTTGGCTTGATAAATTGAGAATTTGTCTAAGTGTGCCTTGATAAGTACTTTGGCTTGTTAAATGAGAACTATTCTATTTGTGCCTTGATAAGTACTTTGGCTTGGTTAATTGAGAATTAACCTATGTGTGTTGCTGATAGCCTGAGTACAAGTATTATGTTTTATTATGTTGCCGACTACCGGGAGGGCCGTCTTGTTATAAGTTACATGGACGCATCGACGGTGATGTGGGATTCCACGTATGCTTCCGCTATTGTAGTAATCGGGTTAAATTCCTGATTTTTATAAAAGACATGGTTGTGCTTGTGTCTTGTTTGATGGTCACGAGATAGGTAAGAGTATAAATGAGGGGCAAGCCCCAAGACGTTATACCACCTCCTCCAGGGTAAGAGTATTAGTGAGGGGTAAACCCCCAAGACGCTGTACCACCTGCTTTATGTGTTGTTTGACGGCCGGTTGAGATAGGGTAAGAGTATAAATGAGGGGCAAGCCCCAAGACGTTATACCACCTTCTCCAGGGTAAGAGTATAAGTGGGTAAACCCCAAGATGCTATACCACCGCTACCACCTTCTCCGGTAAGAGTATAAGTGAGGGTAAACCCCAAGATGCTATACCACCGTGGGACTTGAGGTTATATTATATCATGGATCGCCAAGGCGGAAGGATTCCACGCATGATTGATATTACGGGCGTGAGACCCACGGTTATGTTTTAGTAACGACTTTGAGGGCACGCGCCCTGATCGATATGATCATATGTATTGTGGAATCGTAATTTGATTATCATACATGTCTCTCTGCTTTGTTAGATCTATGATTTGTTTACGATTTTCGCTCACATACTTGGTACATTCTTCGCATCGACCTCCTCGGGGCCGCTCACGCCGCGCAGAGGTACGCTGTTTGGTGATCGGCAGTGTAGGATCCTCGCCGTGGTTTTGGATAGCTCCTTTGTTCGTGAGTTTATCATTTTGGTATAGTTCCATCGCATGTGCTTTTGTACATTTACGGGTACGGGGCCTTGTCCCGTCATAGTTCGCTTTAACTCCTAGAGGTCTGTATTCATATGTGGGATTGGACTCATGTACGGTATAGTGTCTTTTGTTTATGTATATACGGCAGCCTTGTCGGCTTTGCCCTTGCACGTACGTTTGTTTTAAAAGAAAAAAAAAGTGTTATTTCAGTCCCGCAGTCTACTTGTATTGTTAAGGTAGGCGGTGCCTGTAGGCACCGCCACGCCCGGTTCGGTCGTGACAGAGTGGTATCGTGAGCAATACCCGGAATGTTTACAGACCGTGTCTAGTAGAGTCTTGATTATCGGTGTGTTGCGCGCCACACCCATAAACAGAGGCTACAGGACATTTAGAGTTGGTTTCTATTCTTCTCACTCTAAGATCGTGCCATGTCGTGTTAGTAAGAAAATTCCTCTCGACGTATTGTTGTGTTACAGTTATGCCTCCAAGGAGGGCAGCAGCCGCCCAGGAGGGCAAAGGAGTAGCAAGAGCTACTAGTCAGACTCAGAGAGTTGATAGGGCTTATGCCCAGGGTATACCGGATGTTGTTCCGCGATGGCAAGTTCTTCTCGCCAGTTTTGAGGCCTCAAGACTGAGCCTCCAGCTTTCTACAGAGAAGACTATGTGGTCATGAGGAAGCGGTTATGTTATTGACCAAGATAGGTGCTAGCCGTTGTAAGTGATAGTACCCTGCAGGTAGGGATATTTTGATTAGTAAAGTGAGAAGTAAGAACGTTGACAAGAATGATAGGTGAACCGAGACTATAGTTGTATAAAGTTCACAAGTCAGAATTGCCCCGACAGTGTAAGACCGTTAGGAAGATTGTCTGATAGGAATACTTTGGCATATGAGACGACCTCCAAGAAATAGGGATAGGTAAGAAGTACCTTGAGATAAGAGAAAATTTATTTCACTAAGAATGAGAAGTTAAGTGTGACGATGAGTCGGGTTATGGACTCATTACGTCAGCCAGGTAGTATGGAATGGGGTGATGTCGCTAGAAAGGGTCCCGCATGTGATAGGGTCCCGAGGATGCAAGGCCCAAGTTTAGTTAATCGTGGTACGAGTTTGTGGATCGTTGCTCCACCGAACTAGGTCGTAAGGACCGGTAAGAGCCTTAACGGAAAGTAAGTAACAATATGGCTAAGTTTGGATAGTAACTCCAAGGATTGGAGAACGTAAACAAAATTTGAGATTTCAGACGTGTACTAGATGAGTTTGAAAGTACGAGAAAGTATGACAAGTAAGGAAAGAAAGGAACCTTTAAGGATCCCGTGTTTGGGAAGACTGTAACCTTTGAGTTTTGTGAGAAGGGACCACGGACGGAAGGTCCATTATTATGTTTACGTATGTTAGGCGATGGCCAGGTGTGGCATCGTTAGTCTTGTGCGCTTTGATCGTAAGCATATTATAGAGTTTATGCCTAATTTATATAGCTTGACAATCGACTAAGAACATTCGGGACGAATGTTTCTAAGGGGGGAAGAATGTTACACCCCGTAAGTTCAGGACATGTGTAAGTGAATGTACGTAAGGAGCACAAGACTTGGAATTAGTGCGAAAGGAAGGATTGTTTTTCCGACGGAAAGTCTTCCGGACGTCGGAAAGGAAAAATGTTCGTTGTTGAGAATTGGATTCTCAAAATGTATTATTTGTAAAGTATAGAACTTTTTATTATTATGGAAATTTATTTTGTTCGGATTTGGTCACGTGGGCCCACCCGAGGAATTTTACGTTTTGTGGGGCCCACGAGGGTTACTAATTTTATGGACGAATGAGAGGGCATACACGGCACCCCCACAAGGTCTTGGTCGAAATTAGAGTGAGGGTAAAATGGTCATTGACCACCTTGGAAGATTTGTCTTGCTAGCTTGACATTATTGACTAGTCAACTTGCCACTTAGGCTTGATCCATGTGATTTTAAATCCTAACCACTCATGTGTTGCAATCTTAACCTCCAACGTGTTATATATATCCTACTAGTGCAAGACTTGGCATTTTCTACACTTAGAAAAAAATTAGAACCCTTAGAGAGAGAAGTGAAGCTCTCGGCTTTCATGTTATTCCCACACAAAAATTTTATAGTTTTGATCCATTAGCCACAAGACTTTAACCCAATGTCCCTAGGGGTATTGTAAGGATATCTCAATAGAAAGATTTCGGAAAAAACATATTTTTCCGTTAGTCGCAAGGCGGAAACTAAGGGAGTTCTTCAACTTTGAAGTTGGAACTTGAAGATGGTTCTTCATAGGCCTCAAGGAGTGCTTGGAGCGGATTGGAGCTTAAGGAAAGGAGCTAAGAATTGCTAAGGCGCGACTTTGGATCTTGGAAATTTTAAGGGCTTGGAAAGGTATAAATTTTGTCGCTTTAGTAGTTAAGACTTACTTATTGTCAGAGCTATGGATTTTAGCAAGCATGTGTTATATTGTATGAAGTTTGATAAGTATTTTGACTATTGGAACCCTAATCCAAATCTAGCATGTTTAGCTTTAAGATTGGAATTCAAGGTTATTAGTTTAAGTCGTCGCACGTGAATAAAGAAGGAAATTGTAGTTGTTGATGTTGTCTATGACTAAATAACATGTTGACCTAAGAACTTGAAATTTGGAAAAGGGTTGGAAAAGACTTAGTGATGTTGGTTGTATGTTGGCCGAGAATGGCTAGTGAAGTATATTACTATTTCGTATGAATTATGGGGCGGAATTTTACACGTAGTGTAAGGCGTGTAATCCCCTTTGTTTGGTTGTTGTTTGGAGCCTTAAATGTGGCTTGTTGGTTATTGTATTCGCCTTGAAAAAGGTGGCAAAGTGAGTAGAAATAAAGGAAGTCGCCAGATTTTCCGTAGAATTAGAGACTAAGTACTTAGTATTATTCTACATAGAGACTAGAAGTTGATAGCCTTGTTGTGACCATTATAGGTTGACACTTCTACGCACGCGATTCGGCTTAGCTTGTGGATTTAGTAAAAGGTATGTGAACTATCTCCTCTTCTAGCATGATTCCTTAGAATAAAGAAAGTAAGTTCTACTCCTGAATGATCCATTCCTTGCTTGTATTTGGATTGCCTAAAATAGAATTTGTTCTATGTACTTCCTGAGTGTACCTTGATGTTTAAATTGTAAGTTGTAGAATCCATTTTCTTGATGAAGTTTGGGTTCTTAAAAGTGAAGGTATTTTTCTTAAAGTACATAGAGACTTAAAAAGGAAGTGGTTTCCAAATCTTTTGGCTAGTGCTCTGTTCTAAAACCTAAAGGTCATTATAATGACTTTGTGAGTCAAAGGAGTGATTTACTTATTTGATTTAAAAGAGGAGAAATGACATGATTTAAGAGAAGTAACTTGCGTTATGGTGAAGTTACTTGAGGTTTAAAAAGTAGAAGAAAACTTGTTTTCTAACCATTAAGAGACTCAAGTATTTTGAAAGTTAAGAACTTGATTTGTAAGTATGTGATACTTGGTTTTCATAGTATAAGTCTCTTGGTTATCAAGGAATGGATACGTCTAAAACCATAAAGGGTTATAACGGCTTTATGGGAAGTTGGTTATAACGGCTTTATGGAAGGTTTAGAAAGTTGTCTATTTTGACTAAATCGGCATAAGTTGCCTAGATTGTGAAAATTTGGAGTTACTTGATTTCAAGCTTTGAAATGAGTTTTCTAAAAGTGTAGTAACTTACTTTGAAAAATAGACACGTCTTGATACTACGGTGTTAGTATCTTGGGCTTTACATAGAAAGGAGTCTTTTATAAAGGAATACGTAGTACTTTGGCTTGATAAATTGAGGATTTGTCTAAGTGTGCCTTGATAAGTACTTTGACTTGTTAAAAGAGAATTATTCTATGTATGCCTTGATTAAGTACTTTGGCTTGATAAATTGAGGATTTGTCTAAGTGTGCCTTGATAAGTACTTTGACTTGTTAAAAGAGAATTATTCTATGTATGCCCTGATTAAGTATTTTGGCTTGATAAATTGAGGATTTGTCTAAGTGTGCCTTGATAAGTACTTTGACTTGTTAAAAGAGAATTATTCTATGTATGCCTTGATTAAGTACTTTGGCTTGATAAATTGAGGATTTGTCTAAGTGTGTCTTGATAAGTACTTTGACTTGTTAAAAGAGAATTATTCTATGTATGCCTTGATTAAGTACTTTGGCTTGATAAATTGAGAATTTGTCTAAGTGTGCCGTGATTAGTACTTTGGCTTGATAAATTGAGAATTTGTCTAAGCTGCCTTGATAAGTACTTTGGCTTGTTAAATGAGAACTATTCTATTTGTGCCTTGATAAGTACTTTGGCTTGGTTAATTGAGAATTAACCTATGTTGTTCGATAGCCTTTGAGTACAAGTATTATGTTTTATTATGTCGCGACTTCTACGGAGGGTCACTGCCTTGTTATAAGTTACATGGACGCATCGACAAGTGATGTGGGATTCCACGCATGCTTCGCTATTGTAATCGGGTTAAATTCCGGATTTTTATAAAAGACATGGTTGTGCTTGGTCTTGTTTGATGGTCACGAGATAGGGTAAGAGAGTATAAATGCGGGCAAGCCCCAAGACGTTATACCACCTCCTCCGTGGTAAGAGTATTAGTGAGGGTAAACCCCAAGACGCACCACCCGCTTTATGTGTTGTTTGACGGCCGAGATAGGGTAAGAGTATAAACGGAGGCAAGCCCCAAGACGTTATACCACCTTCTCCCGGTAAGAGTATAAGTGAGGGTAAACCCCAAGATGCTATACCACCGCTTTACCACCTTCTCCGTGGTAAGAGTATAAGTGAGGGTAAACCCCAAGATGCTATACCACCGCTGGACTTGAGGTTATATTATATCATGGATCGCCGCAGGAGGAAGGATTCCACGCATGATTGATATTACGGGCGCGAGACCCACGGTTATGTTTTAGTAACGACTTTGAGGCACGCGCCTCGATCGATATGATCGTTTATGTATCAGGAATCGTAATTTGATTATCATACATGTCTCTGTTTTGTTAGATCGTTATGATTTGTTTACGTATTTTCGGGCTCACATACTTGGTACATTCTTCGCATCGACTCTCCTTCGGGCCGCGCTCATGCCGCAGGTGTAGGTACGCTGTTTGGTGATCGGCAGGTGTAGGATCCTGCTCAGGGTTTTTGGATAGCTCCCTTTGTTCAGGAGTTTATCATTTTGGTATAGTTCCATCAGTACAGGCTTTTGTACATTTATGGGTACGGCGGGGCCTTGTCCCGTCATAGTTCAGTTTAACTCCTAGAGGTCTGTATTCATATGTGGGATTGAACTCATGTACGGTATAGTGTCTTTTGTTTATGTATATATGGCAGCCTTGTCGGCTTTGCCCTTGCACGTACGTTTGTTTTAAAAGGAAAAAAAAAGGGTGTTATTTCAGTCCCGCAGTCTACTTGTATCATAAGGTATGGTGCCTGTGTAGGCACCGCCACGCCCGGTTCGGTCGTGACAATAGCCCAAAATGATTCGCGAGACAGTACAATCAGTAAGAAACAATATCGCCGGAAAACCAGAACATCACCGGAGTTTTAATTATTCCAGTCAAACAACAATTAGAAAGTAAAACTCTGTCCCACAACCAAAAGCAGTCCAAAACACCGAAAATAGTGCCAACCCAAGGTCGCCAAAATTTTTTACATTCCGGCCAGACACAAGAAAAATCATAAAATCAGTCCAGTTACTTATAACAACCAATGAAAAAATAAAACAAAGCCAAGGTCGCCGGAGTTTTGAAAACTCCGGTGAACTACCCAAACAGAATAAAATCAGTCCACAACTAACAAGATACCAAAATAAAATCAGATCAGTTCATAGCAAAATATACCAACCAACAACGAATAGCTGCAGAACTAAGTTTCGCCGGAGTTTAAGAACTCCGGCAAGATGCCAAAAATGCCAAAGATCAGTTCATATAGAAACCCTCAACATCACCGCGAGGTAAAAGGGGGAAAGGGGTCGGTGTCGCCTCATCGGCAAATGCGGGAGCGACACCGATATGCGGCCAGTGGTGGTTCACCAGCGACGGGGGTGTCGGGACCAGGGGTTCGACGAGACAGTGAGGTCGACAATGAGCAGTGATGGTCGCCGAATCTGTTGTGGGTATGGGTTTCGATGGTGGTTCATGTGTGAGAGGTATGTGTGTGTGTGTTGATGTTGAAGAAGATGACAAATAAAAGGGAGACAAAAAATGGTGCGGGTGCTAATGGTTTTTAGAATGGTGAAAAATGTTTTATTTATAAGGGATTTTTAGGTTTAGGTTTTGGGGTTTGTGGGCTTGGACTTTGAATCTGAAAATGGGCGGTTGGGCTTATGGAATGGGTTAGTAAAAAATATAATTGGGCTTGGAGAAGATGAACTTAATTTCTGGAGTGTTTTTGGGGTTGAAAATTAAAATAAAAGTGGGTTTAAGTTGAAATAAAACTGAAAATAAAAACAAATATTGGGCGCCCTTTTATTGCAAAATTTGGAAAATCCGGGTCAAAATTGAGTGTCAACAGCAGCCCCGGTTTGATCGGATACGATGGAAGAGTGTTCGGGCAATATATTGACTTGTAGTCAATTTTGGCCCGACCAGAAGAATAGGATACGCATAAGAGCGAAAGGAGTCCCTAAGGAAAGGAATTGTGATGCTAATAAGTAAGATTGATGCAAGTTCAAAAGGTGTTGCCCTAGTGTCGAATTTGATGACACTGGGGCCATAGGTGTTGTGGGAGACTAGAGGAGATAGTTCCATGTTGTGCTCCTGTTCCGGTAAATTAAGGTACCTGCAGTTTAAAACTTTAAAAAAAGTTAGTGCATAACTGTTAAGATAAGATGATAAAGCATGTATATATAACAAATGTGATCCTCTGAGTTGAAATATTGTCTTTGCGCAGATGTAATGTAGTTGCAGCTGTTCGTCGTTTTCGGACGTAATGTTGATGGCGTCATTTCAGACTCAATATAAATGACGTCGTTTCCAGACGTAATGCAAATATTCATCCTTTCTGGATGCAAGGCGGATGTACGTCATTTCCGAACGAAGATGGCGTCATTTCCGGATGAAGATGGTGTCGTTTTTGAACGCAATGCAGATGTTTGTCTTTCTGGACGAAGATGGCGTCGTTTCCTGATGCAATGCAGATGTTCATCTTTCTGGACGAAGATGGCGTCGTTTCAGACTCAATATAAATGACATCGTTTCCGGACGTAATGCAAATATTCGCCGTTTTCGGACGAAGTGTAGATGTTCCTCATTTCTGGATGAAAGTGGTGTCATTTCCGGATGCAAGGCGGATGTATGTCATTTTCGAATGAAAATGGAGTCGTTTCTGGACACAATGCAGATGTTCGTCTTTCTGGACGAAGATGACGTCGTTTCCGGACGCAATACAGATGTTCGTCTTTCTGGACGAAGATGGCGTCGTTTCTGGATGCAATGCAGATGTTCGTCTTTATGGATGAAGATGACGTCATTTTCGGACGCAATGCAGATTTTCGTCTTTCTGGACGAAGATAGCGTTTTTTCCGGACGCAATGCAAATGTTCGCTTTTCCGACGGCATGGCGCTGCGTTCCGACGCAATGCGATGTTCTCATTTCGACGGCAGATGGCATCGTTTCCAGACGCAATGCAGATCTTCGTCTTTCTGGATGAAGATGACGTCATTTCTGGACGCAATGTAGATGTTCGTCTTTCTGGATGAAGATGGTGTCGTTTCCGGACGTAATGCAAATGATTGTCTTTCTGGACGAAGATGGCATCGTTTCCGGACGCAATGCAGATGTTCATCTTTCTGGACGAAGAAGACGTCGTTTCCGGATGCAATGCAGATGTTCGTCTTTCTAGATGAAGATGACGTCGTTTCCAGACGCAGTGCAGATGTTCGTCTTTCTGGACGAAGATGGCATCATTTCCGGACGCAAATGCAGATGTCATTGTATCGACGTGCCGTGTTTGTGAGCCGCATGGCTGCTACTGTCCTTCCGGTTGCTGCTAATATAGAAAAAAACGGTCTTATCAAGGCGAACAAAATGAGTGTATTTCATTACATGCAAAATAAATAGTGTATTTTTCCAATAATGTTTGGGGACAAATATGTTTAAATGCCTCTAAGGGTGTTTGTCCCCTGAGGTCGAAGATGCATATGATATCATTGTGTTGACGTAATGATGGTGTCATTGTGTTGACGATTTTGAAGGTGTCGTTGTGTTGATAATTTTGAGGGTGTCATTGTGTTGACAATTTTGAATGTGTCATTGTGTTGACAGTTTTGATGGTGTCATTGTATTGATGATTTTGAGAGTGTCATTGAGGAGACGCGATGTAGAGGTCGTCGTTGCGTAGACGAAATATAGATGAGGTCGCTGCACAAGCGTAATAAAATGACGTCGTTGGGTAGACGCGATGTAGATATCGTTGTTGAGTAGATGAAATATAGATAAATCCTGCTGCATAGGTGTAATAAAATGACGTCGTTGGGTAGACGTGTTGTAGATATCGTCGTTGAGTAGATGAAATATAGATAAAGCATGTTGCATAGGCGTAATAAAATGACGTCGTTGATTAGACGTGATGTAGGGGTCGTCGTTACCTAGACAAAATATAGATGAATCATGCTGCATAGGCGTAATAAAATGACGTCATTGATTAGACGTGATGTAGGGGTCATTATTGCCTAGACGAAATATAGATGAAGTCGTTGTTTGGGCATAATAAAATAATGTCGTTGAGTATACGTGATGTAGAGGTCGTCGTTGCATTGATGAAATATAGATGAGGCTGTTGTATGAGCATAATAAAATAACGTCGTTGAGTAGACGCGATATATAGGTCATCATTGCATAGACGAAATATAGATAAGATCGTTGCACAGGCGTAATAAGATGGCGTCGTTGAGTGGACGCGATATAGAGGTCGTCGTTGCATAGACGAAATGTAGATAAGGGCATTGCATAGGCGTAATAAGATGGTGTCGTTGAGTGGACACGATATAGAGGTCGTCGTTGCATAGACGAAATGTAGATAAGGCTATTGCATAGGCGTAATAAGATGGGGTCGTTGAGTGGACGCGATATAGAGGTCGTTATGGAGACATATTTGATGAACGTCATTGAATAGATATAATAAGAGAAACGTCATTGTGGCGATGTATTTAATGATCACCGTTGAATAGACGTAATAAGAGTGATTTGGACACATTAGGTCGGCTACTTATGCTGAAATTACCTGCAATATATAGACCAGATAAATTAGTTAGTGTTATAAAGTGATTGAGAAATGAGGTGAGAATGCGGCCCTGTAAGCCGAAATGGTGTCTAAATAGACGCATGCGATTATGGTCTTGCGGGATGAGCTGCTATGCGAAACTTTCTACAAAACCAAAAATAGATGAAATAGTTAGCGCAGGGATATATAGATATGCGTAATGAATGGACTCAGATGAGAATGTGGCCCTGTGAGCCAAGCTGCTATGCGAAAATCTCCTTCAACGTTACCAACATTTTAGCCCCAGTTATCGGTATTTAAAAGAAATATGTGAGATTTGAAAGGGGCGGCTGATTTGTGCCGACTTTGTAGCTTTAGCCCTGAACACTCGTATGCCCGATCCATTTGGACTTGTAACAATTTTCTGGTTTTAAGTATTTGCTACTAGACGCAATCGATAATATGCTCTTCGGTACTGTCGACCTCTTCTTGCTGCAAAGCTTTTGAAAGCAGCCCCAGTTTTGGCATAAGTGGATGCCGAATGGACGATACCGAATTTGATATAGAATACCGACCTATCCTATCACGGAGATTGGATGGAGTGTTCTTTGCAACCGGTAGAGTAAGGGCGAAAGATTTTAGAACAAATTGGACAGAGTCCGATGAGGCCACCTACGTATCTCGCCATAGAGATAAAGTAGATACATGGTCCATGAGCATAGCCCCAGTTGGAGTTAGGTTCGTCTATTAGACTTCGAGATGTGGGACCAAAGCCGACATGGCCTCCCACGTATTTTGCCAAAGGAACCAGGTCAACCCGTAGTACGTCCCGAAAGAGGGGGGATGAGATTTCCACAAGGTGGGACAGAGGTCGATATGACCGCCTACATATCCCGCTGAGGGAATCAGGTCACGCGTAGTTCACCGGTGACGGAGAATAAGGAGATTCTTAAAAAATGGAAAATTAGGATTTTTCTAAAAGGTGGGACCGAGGCCGAAATGGCCGCCTATGTATCCCGCCATGGGAATCAGGTCACACGTAGTTCCGATATGTGACGAAATTTTGAGAAAATTGTTGTTTGGGATATGGGCTTCTCGCATATCACACCGATAATGCAAGGAACAACACATCCCCAGAAAAAACAAGCTAGTATAGCTCGTAATTAATGCTAAGTGAACGCACAAAGTTGAAGTAGCAAAATATTGTACTAGAGTGCACATAGCTGAAAGCAACAAACATTACAATAGTAAGCAGACTATATAGATATCGAATGCGCATCCTAGCATGTTTGGGACCTCTTTTATGCCAGATGTGTGCCTAAACGCCATATATGCAAGATTATGATATACTAGTCCAATCTGTTAAACTATAATATTTTGTTGGGAATGGCGAACAAATGACGGTGCACTTTTTCCAATTTCGGCATGTCATGATTATTCTTGGATTTGTCTATCATTGTCACGCTACACATAGTATGTTGTTGGTCGTTGGGTTGTGAAACTCGTCGACAAGTTTGGTGGATTTCTTAATTATGGAGACGATACCAAGGATCGACCCGCCTAAGGTAAAATGCATGCATGACTTAAAATAAAGGGTGGTATAGCTCTATCTTAAGTTTTCTAAGATTTGGCTTACTAGACGCAAGGTTTTCGAGCGGACTGCTCGAGTGAGAAGGCTACGCGTCCACCGGCTGGACCGGACACTCCACGTATATTACCAACTCTCTTAAATTTGGGTTTTATGAAAGAAGTTTGCTGATGCACAAAGCGCACCTCGCGTGTAGTGTGTGATAGTGTGAATTTTCCATAAGGGAGGAAATACGAGTGGAATGACAGTTTAGGAAAAGCATTAACATATAACAATTAAGACAACATGCAAATATTCATATGTAAAGAAGAACAATTTAGGCAAAAGGTAAAAATAAAAGCAAATAAGTGTAAAAACACAAAAGAAGCAATTTAAGCAAATAAAGAAAAAATAAAGCACAGTAATTAACCTAAGTCTGTTATGGTTAAGAAGCTAGACATCCCGAGTGGAGTTGACATGCTGTAATACCTCATTTTAACCTAAGTCGAAATTGTGTACTACATATGGTTGATTCCTAAATTTATTTTAAGGAGTCGCCACCTAATTAGTCTAGTGAATTAAGACACTTCTAAATACAGCATAAAATGCTACAAATGATCTCCATTTTTAAAGGTCTGCGAAAATATGAGATTTTGGGTAAGGGTTCTTTATTATCCTAAAGGAAAGGGGTTAGGCATCCTCTAAGATCCGCTAACTTACGGTTGTTCTTCAAACTTAGGTTGGTATTATTGCGCTAAATGTATTATGCAATTCTAAAGGTGTTCTAACTAAGAAACTATTTAAAACTAGACATGCAAACATTTAAAATAGATATATATTTAACAAGATTGTAATGAAAGCAAATAATCATATAAAGAGGGAGTGAAGAGAACTTAGCGATATTTCGCTTTTATTTTATTTTTCTGCACAGGATTTAACTTTGGGATGTGCCTCCGGGTACCTGCAAAAGACACTTAGTAAAAGAATTAGTAAATAATAAAATAAATTATCAAATAAACACAACGTATGTGTGTGTATATATATATATATATATATATATATATATATATAGTGTTATGTATGTAAAAGATATATTTTTATATAGTGTTGGCTCAGCTAGTGTTATGCCAAGGATACTAAGACATGAGAAGTCAATATCGCTTCGGCTGCGGTCGACTCACCTCCCGGTGAACGATACTATGCATTCTCGTCTAATCTTTTCACTTTCCTCCTCGCCCACATATTCCGTCTCTCTTACCATGAAGTCCTCCAGATCGACGGATAAATCCTTCTTCGGCCAAAGTGTAGTATCATGTTCAAAATCAGTAAATACCAACAAATGTAGAAATATGTTCAACATCAATAAAATACCGAGTGTAGTATCTATTCTTTTGGAAATAAGAATATATTCCAATCAGTTTAATCGGAATAAGATGGGAAAAATCGTCCAAAAACAGTCCTGAATACCCAAGAACAGTAAACTCAGTGAAACAGTAAGCAACATGGCCCAAAATGATTCGCGAGACAGTACAAGCAGTAAGCAACAATATCGCCGGAAAACCAGAACATCACCAGAGTTTTAAGAATTCTGGTCAAACAATAATCAGAAAGTAAAACTCTGTCCCACAACCAAAAGCAGTCCAAAATACAGAAAATCGTGCCAACCCAAGGTCGCCGGAATTTTTTACATTCCGGCCAGACACAAGAAAAATCATAAAATCAGTCCAGTTACTTATAACAGCCAACGAAAAAATAAAACAGATCTAAGCTCGACGGACTTTTGAAAACTTCGGTGGGCTACCCAAACAGAATCAAATCAGTCCACGACTAACAAGATAACAAAATAAAATCAGATCAGTTCATAGCCAAAATATACCAACCAACAACGAATAGCCGCGGAACTAAGTTTCGCCGGAGTTTAAGAACTCCGGCAAGATGCCAAAAATGCCAAAGATCAGTCCATATAGAAACCATCAACATCACCGCGAGGTAAAAGGAGGAAAGGGGTCGACGTCTCCTCATCGGCAAAATGCCAGAGCGACGTTGATATGCGGGCAGTGGTGGTTCACCAACGACGGGGGTGAAGGACCAGGGGTTCGACGAGACAGTGACGTTGAGGATGGCGGTGAGCAGTGATGGTCGCCGAATCTGTTGTGGGTATGGGTTTCCACGGTGGTTCATATGTGAGAGGTATGTGTGTGTGTTGATGTTGAAGAAGATGACAAATGAAAGGAAGACAAAAAATGGTGCGGTTGCTGATGGTTTTTAGAATGGGGAAAATGTTTTATTTATAAGGGATTTTTAGGTTTAGGTTTTGGGGTTTGTGGGCTTGGGCTTTGATAACAGAAATGTGCGGTTGGGCTTATGGAATGGGTTAGTAAAAAATATAATTAGGCTTGGAGAAGATGAACTTAATTTCTGGAGTATTTTTGGGGTTGGAAATTAAAATAAAATTGGGTTTAAGTTGATATAAAACTGAAAATAAAAACAAAGATTGGGCTTCGCATATAACAAAGCTACCTAAAATTGATCAAAAACAATACACGCAGATCAAGGCAAAAATGTGTTCTAGGAACAACCAATTAGAAATAAGATTAATTATTTTGATATTTATAATACTTCAGTCCCCGACAATGGTGCCAAAAAAACTTGTTATGGTATTTCTGGATGTTAGGCAGGTGTACGTATCACAATTTGTAATAATTTCGGTAAAACTGAGTATCGTCCACAGAGACTACTTTATTAATTACCAATCAACTAATATTTGGTTTCTATTTGGCAAACGAATATAAGTGGTGATTTCTAAACAAAAGAATTAACAACTAAAGTAATTTGCAGAAATAAAATAATAATGAAAACACACGAGTTTAATTTAGAGTGCTTCCAATTTCATCATTTTTCCTCTATATCATTCATTAATGCAAGACTAGCGATTCTTCTTCTTATTAAGATAGCAGGTTAACTGAGATGTTCTATATTCCGGTTAGGACATATAAAAATTCAACCCAAGTGAGAACTTTCTATATTTCTATGATAAATTTGATCACATAGGAGGATTAAGTTCAATAACCTAAAAGCTACCCAGACAATCGTGATACTCTCGTTCAAGATTAAACCTACGTCTAATCAACTATAGCATATTCAAATCTCCCTTTTTCAGATATCGATTTGAAATCATATAGATAATGAAAACTAAATGGCCAGTTAATTCTCATTCAATAAACGCAATTTGAATAGATATTAATAGGTGAAGAAGAATACTAGCAATGCATTAAATCGTAATAGAGTTTCAAGTGAATCAACAGAAAACCCTAATAAAAGTAATTAGCTCCTAGGCATGCTAAGAAAACTAATTAACTCAATATCCAACATGAACTCAATTAAAATAAAGAAAAGGAAAAGAACTTGAACAATCGATGTCTCTAATTGCTCCTTAGTCTCCAAAGTGGGATTCTCTTCTAAAAATTACCTCCCCGACATATATAACGAAAAACCCTAGAATGGAACTTTTTAACCTCGTTAAAATTAGGTTTTTCATTGCATGGACGTCGTTGGCGCCGCGACGTTAATTCACTCTGAACTCTTGCCAGTGGGATGCCGCGTCCCTTCAGCGTCGCGACTCTTCAGTGTTCTTCGTCTGGATTTTGCTTAAAATGTTTCCCAGGGCTTCTTTGATTCATATCTTGTGACTAGTTATGTATTTTTGTCCTCAATAACCGCCTAATTCATTTTGAATTCGCCTTATCTCTGTCTGAATCGCTTAAAACCTGAAAACACAAAACAACACACATAATATTGCACAAAACAACTAAAAGACAAACAAAAGACTCCCTAACACACACTATAAAACAATACTAAAATCTATCTAACATTATCTACAGATCGAGCCCTCTTATGTTCATGTTCTCGATCTTCCTGCTGTTGTCTCTTACGATCCTCCAGATTTTTCGTGTAAGCCTGAATGCGAGCAATATCCATATTCGGATTCAGAGAAGTCATTGTATACTCATTCACCAAGTATGACCCTAAGCCGGTAACAAACCTATGTACCCGTCACTTATTTCTGCTATAATCGTAGTAGCATATCTGGCCAATGAATTAAATTGCAAGCTATATTCCCGAACACTCATGTTGCCCTATTCAAGACGTAGGTACCTGTCTTTCCTGGCCCGTGGAAGCTCGTCCGATAGAAAGTGTTGTAGGAAGGCCTCTAAAAACTCTCTTCATCGTGCTGGTGGAGCACGTGGTCCCCTATATTGCTCCAATGTCTCATACTAAGTCATCAAGATATCCCGCAGTCTATAAAAAGTAAACTTTACCGACTTAGTATCGGTAGCATCCATCACCCGTAAGGTACGTTGTACCTGATCCAGAAAATTCGGTGGGTCTGCGTTCAGGTCTAATCCTATGAATACCTCAGGGTCTAGATTAGTGAAATCATGGGCTCTTGCGCTATAAGCTCTATAAGAAGGACTGGGAACCTAACGTTGGGCCTGAGCAGCCACCAATTATGCCAATAATTATATCGCACTCAGCATATCAAGATCCACATATGGAGTATCAAGTGGAGGAACCGGGGGTACTGCAGCTCCACTAATCTCCTCCGATGGTGGTGAACTGTGGGAATCATACGAATGAGTCACATCGAGGGTCTCACTCTGGCCCTCGCTAGCGGGTGGCAATCGGCTAGTACATTTGTCTGCACCTGTATCTAATGCCCTCACACTCATGAACTTCTTCCTTGCCGTAGACATCGCTGGAATCATAAACACGAGACTGATTAGGAGTGAAATACTTATAACTCAACTGTACTGCATGATTTATGAGATGAAATAATGAAAATCATCTCTAAATGTCAGGTAGCATCCTACTTATAAGTACGATACACAACTACCCATAAACAAGACTCTACTATACACGGCTTGTAGACTTCCTAGCACAAATATGCTCTGATACCAAGTTTGTCACGATCCAAACTGGAGGGCCGCGATGGGCACCCGAACTATACCCGTTGGGTATCGCTAATCGTACATTATCAACACATAATCATATAAATACGGACTAAGTCAAAAGAAAACTATGTGGAATCTGTATCCATAAAACCAACTTATATACACATAATCATACCAATACCGACAAGGCCATACAAGTTTGATACACCACATAACACCATCTACAAGCTTTTAAAGAGTATACGATATCAAAAGGTCAGAATAGGGCCCCTCCATACCTATACACACATAAAACAATTACCATATCAAGATAGACTGACACTCCGAAACAAATGGAGTGATTCAAAATCTGTTGAGTCTGCAACCTACTAACGTGGATCGTCGTCCTGTCTACGTGAACTTGTGGCTATGAAACACAGCATCTCCTAACAAAAGTCATGTCAATACGATTGATGTACTGAGTATGTCATGCATGAATAATAGCATAACAGAAATGTAACAATAACTAACCAGTAGTAAATGCCTAAATATCATGCACAATGCAGTATACATATACATCAGCCTCATTGGGCATCTTCCTTACCGTAACAGCCTATGTGGGCATCATTTCATATCGGCCTCTGTGGGCATAATATGCCTAAATGTCATGCACAATGCGGTGATACATATATACTGGCCATATATATATATATATATATATATGTATTACCGCATCATGCACAATGCAATATACATATACATCAGCCTCATTGGGCATCTTCCTTAGCGTAACAGCCTATGTGGGCATCATTTCATATCGGCCTCTGTGGGCATAATATGCCTAAATGTCATGCACAATGCGGTAATACATATATACTGGCCACACAAGTGCATCTTCCTTCCCATAACATATATATATATATATATATATATATAGCCCTTCATCAGATATCTTCCTTTTCATTTTGGCCTCTGTGGGCATCATTTCATTTTCATATCCCGGCTGATCAGATGGTTTGCGTATCCCGTTTCTTATATCCAATATATGGTCTCGGGTAAAACATGAATGTAATGCAAATTGCAAATGCATGAATGGTAATAAAACATCCTGAGTGACTTAATGTCCTTATACCTTTGGCTAACACTGTGAATATCAACATCTTTTCTTTATGCCTAAATAAGGATTTAGGAACATATTTAGACATGCTCTCAACATAGGAATCAATAATATGAACATTCCTTAACTACTATGAGTATAATAAATTATGGAACAATATTACGGAAAAATTTCGTTACATGAAACATGCCAAAAGAAAGAAGAATTTGGCTTAAAATACCTCGAATACTAACAGATTCAACCCCTTGCCTTTTATTTTTCTTGAACAAGGTTGCTGCCTTTGGTCCTAATTCTCCACTTCCTCGTACTTTTTTTTCATATTAGAACCAAAATTGATACGTACTGTCTTTGTTACAAAGAAATGGAATTTGGAGAGGTCTTTGCTAATGTTTCCCGATTTTTTACTTAAAACTTAATGAAGTGTGATGTACTATATATACCTCTTAATTTGTACAATGTTGCTCACCATTTTGGTCTTCAACAGACTTCTCAAAACCAATATATATAACCTCCTAATTGAAAACAAAATGAATCCATTATGATGTCTCCCACTAGTAAAATCACGAGTTGCCACCTTAATTTGCATGCACCGAATGAATTCCTTTGTCACTTATGTCATTTACCTGCATCTTACACGTAAATGCACCACTATTTCTTGTCTCCCCAATTATTAATTGATCTCATAATTAATCAAATATACACACAATTAATTTCGTGATCTCAATTCACTTAAATATTAATGACTTATAAAACCTTCATATTCTTAATATCATAATTTATAATATGACACTAGTCCATAACCTCTTTATGCACATACCAAATTTATTTCTGATCTCAGTCGTCATACTTATTCCATCCAAAATTATTTTGGGACTACATCCCTTTTGTATACTAATCTCTTAATTAGCATACGTAAAATATAACAAGAATTCCCCTACGCCCGGGTCCACTTGCCTACGATTAGGAGCTCAAGCCATCTCCTAAAATTACGGAATGTTACAAAGGTTCCTACCACCGATGATGAAGTAGAGTTGTGGGAAACTCTTGATGCTACGGTGCTCCAATGGATTTATTCCACTATCTCTACGGACCTCTTACATACTATTATCGAACTCGATGCCACGGCCATGAAAACTTGGAACAGGTTGCATGATATATTCCAAGATAACAAAAATTCTTGTGTCGTGACCCTTGAGCAGGAATTCTCCCACATTAATAAAGAGGATTTTCCGAATGTCTCAACCTACTGTCAAAGGCTCAAAAAGTTAGCAGATAAACTCGAGAACATTGGTGTGCACGTCACTAATGATCGTCTCGTTCTTCAGATGGTTGCAGGCCTCTCCGAGGCATATGCTGAAGTTCGAACTCTTCTTTGTCAAAGCAATCCCCTCCCACCGTTCTATCAGGCACGTTCTATGCTCACTTTAGAAAAAGTGTGATTGGCTAAAAAGGAAGAAACTTGAGCAAATTCCGTCAAGATGGTGGCGACATCACAAGACACCGATCACCATCACTCATTTTCGGCAAATTCGGGCCAAAATCATACTAATAGTGGCAGCAAAAAGGGCCAAAATTGGAAAAGAATAACGGTAAAACCCGCGGTGGTGGTGGTAACGGTGGCAGTCGCGACATCGACGGTAGTGGCAGTAGTGGAGGATGAGGTGGAGATAGTGTCCAGGCTGGGCCGCAGCCTCACTAGTCGCAACCTTGGGTCAGTGGACCAAGACCGTAGGGTTGGGTCAGTGGGCAGTGAACCTATGCTCCATATTTGGCTCCTCCCTCTTGGGCCAGGCCCATCAGTATCCTCCAGTGACGGTCCAGAATAGGCAGGCCCAGGCCTGGCATCAACCTGGCTTGCTTGGACCACGACCTCAGCAGGCCTACGCTGCTGCGGGCCCAACAGCCCCCATTCACACAGATATCGAGGCAGCGATACATACACTTAGATTAAACCCCCTGAATATAATTGGTACATGGACACTGGTGCTACTTCTTACATGACGTCTGCACCATGTAATCTCTCGTCTTATTTCAATTTGAGCAAAAATTGTAGCATAATTATTAGTAATGGTAATTTAATTTCAATTTTTGGTTATGGACATACAAATTTATCTCCCCCTAACCCATCTTTAGCCTTGAATAATGTCCTTTATACTCCTCACTTAATTAAAAACTTGATGTCTGTTCGAAAATTTACAACTGATAATTGGGTTTCTGTTGACTTTGACCCTTTTGTATTGTCTGTGAAAGATTTCACAACGGGGATACCTCTAATGTAATAGTCGGGGCAAGCTATATCCCATCACCACCACCACCACTACCACTACCACTAATCAAGCTATATCATCAACGTTTGCCGTTTTAGTACATTCCTTGTAGCATGCGCATTTTGGTCATCCGGGAGCGTATGTTCTTTCCTCTCTTAAAATAGTAATTTTATTGAGTGTAATAGTTCTTATAGTACTAATGTTTGTCCTTCGTGTCTACTTGGGAAACATCTTAGATTACCTTTTGTAGCCTCTAATTCTAGTACTTTGTTACCAGTTGATATTATTCATAGTGATTTGTGGACATCTCCCGTTTTGAGCTCTTTGAGCCATTGTTACTATGTGTTATTTTTGGATGATTATTCCAATTTTTTTGTGGGCCTTTCCATTGTCTAAAAAGTCTTTAAGTTTATTCCACATTCCTATCGTTGAGAGCATTTATTCGTACCCAATTGGAATAGAAAATTAAAAGAATTCAATTTGATAATGGGCCATTTAGGGAATTTTGTAATGTTAATGGCATATCTTTTCGATTTTCTTGTCCTCATATATCCTCACAAAATGGGAAAGCGGAAAGAAAAATCCGCACCATTAATAATATTGTTCGGACATTACTAGCCATGCTTCCTTACCACCTTCATTTTGTCATCATGCATTACAAATGGATACTTACCTTCTTAACATACTCCCTAGAAAAGGATTAGCATACCAATCTCCACTCAAAATTATTTATCACAAAGATTTGTCATATTCTCATCTTAGGATGTTTGAGTGTTTATGGTATCCTCTATTTTCCTCTACTACAATAAACAAACTACAAGCTCACTCTACCGTTTGTGTGTTTCTGGGTTATCCGTCTAATCATTGTGGTTATAAATGTTATGATTTATCCTCTAATAAAATCATCATTAGTCTCCATGTAATTTTTTATAAAACTTAATTTTTGTTTGCTAAGTTGCATAATTTCGTGTCTAATTCCTATAATTTTCTGGATGATGGGTTTTCACCGTGTGTGGTCCACCATTTGTTCCGACCCCATCTCGGAATCTAGACCAGCAGCCACCGGCTGGCCTTGTGACCACTGGCCCAGAAACTTCCCGTCAGGAATTACAGCTAGCAGGCCCACTATCTGCTGGCCCAAATATACTCCCTTCCGCCTAGCTTGGCCGCCAGCCCATCGCCGCCGCCCACCGCCTCACCCCACTGCTGGGCTCAGCCCATCGGCTAGTAGGCCCACTGAATGCTGGTTAATCCGGAGACGTCCCTACACCTTTAATTCTGAGTTAAGGGTCCATTACTCGTAGCTAACACGATATCTTTAAACTAAAATGATATTTTAATCTAAATTCGAATATCATTAAATCACCCCTTTCATGTAACCCTGTGTCTGTCCTTCATTACTCGAATTGGAAAATGGATACAGACGATGAATATAATGCTCTTATTGAAAATAAGACGTGGGAGTTGGTGTCCCATCCTCCTGGTGTTAATGTGATTTGTTCTATGTGGATTTTTACTCATAAGGAAAAATCTGACGGTTGTTTTGAGAGGCATAAGACCTGTCTTGTAGGTGATGGAAAACTCAATAGGTTGGCATGGATTGTGGAGAGACATTTAGTCTGGTGGTCAAATCGGCAACCATTCACACTGTTCATAGTCTGGCTTTCTCGAAAGCATAACACATTCATCAACTGGATGTAAAAAATACTTTCTTACACGGTGATGTCAAGGAAACACGATACATGCATCTACCTTTGGGTTTCAAGGACCCCGATCATCCTAGTCATGTCTGTTTGCTAAAAAAGTCCTTGTATTGGCTAAAACAGGCCCCTCGGGCCTAGTATAAAAGGTTTGCGGATTTTGTGTCTACTATTGGATTTTCTCACAACAGGTCTGATCATTCTCTATTCATCTATCGTCGTGGTACTTCTCTGGCATACATTCTGTTATATGTGAATGATATTATATTGACTGCATCTTCTAATATATTGCGCAAGTCTATCATGTCTCTTCTCAGCTCCGAATTTGCTATGAAAGACTTGGGGTCTTTGAGTTATTTTTTAGGTATAGTTATATCGTCATGCTGGTGATCTATTTCTATCCCAGAGGAAGTATGAGGCTGAGATTAGTGAACATGCTGGAATGTCATCCTGTAAGCCCTCTCCTACTCCGATTGACACCAAATCGAAGCTTAGTGCTAATTCTAGCACACCTTACGAGGATCCCTCCCACTATTCATCCCACTATTGCAGTCTTGCATGGGCTCTTCAGTATCATAAATTCACGAGGCCTGATATTACTTATGCACTGCATCATGTGTGTTTATTTATGCATGATCTGAGGGACGATCACATGCATGCTCTCAAACGCACTGTGTGTTACATTCAGGGCACTGTTGATTATGGTTTGCACTTATATTCATCCTCTGTATCTACTCTCGTGTCTTATAAAGATGCTGATTGGGTGGATATCCAGATATCAGGCGTTCGACATCTGGTTATTGTATGTTTCTGGATGATAACTTGATCTCTTGGTCGGCTAAAAACGTCAGGGTACTTTATCGCGATCCAGTGCGGAGGCCGAGTATCGAGGGTAGCCAATGTGGTGTCTGAGTCCTGTTGGCTGCGTAATATTCTATTAGAGCTTCACTTTCCTATTCAGAAAGTTATATTGGTCTACTGCGATAATGTTAGTGTGGTCTGTTTCTCTGAAAATCCAGTTCAACATCAGGACACTAAATATATCGAGATGAATATTCACTTTGTTTGAGAAAATGTAGCTCATGAGTTAAATCCATTTCCATTTAGATATTGATTTTACAACGCAAAAGAAAATTCAAAACAAACTGATATCTTGTTAATCGGTCTGCTTAAAGTCGTCCAAGAAAATTCTTGGTAGCTTCGGGCGAGAATGGTCTATTTGTCCATCTAGTTTCGAGGAAGCAAGTGTGGTAGTGGTACTAATAGATTAACAATTTTCAGTCAAATCATCCCTAGTCACATGTGTGGTTGTAGCAATTTTCTTGCTTTCTTTTTTAAAAATTATTTCTTGTCCATAAATAGATGAGATTAGTTCAAAGCATCTTGACTACTAATCACTTAAGCAAGTCTAAAATTTTGTGGTTGACTTAATCCAAGAAGTACAAAATATCAGCTACTCCCTCCGACTTGTCTTACCCATCTTATTAATTTGTCCTAAAAAAATTGACTCAATTCTATATTTAAGTTAACTTTATAAGATGATTTATAAGCACACAAATATCTAAAACTTATTATGGATCACACATTTCAATAGTCATCATTTATTTCTTAAACTATGTATCAAGTCAAACTAAGACAATTCTTTTGGGACGGAGGGACTATAAATTGGTTCTCCCTTTCTTTTTTTCATAGTTATGTGTTCTCTAGTCGTATAATTATTCTGCCATACTATTTGTAGAATTCTCTCCACATGGAAAATCGTCTAGCTAGGGGACTCTTCATCAGATGATTTTTCATATGATTGTTTTAATTTCGTGAATTCTACGTAGAAGAAATTCTCCTTGCCTCCTATTATTAACCAATACTATTTGTGAAAAAAGAATCTGATAGAGGAAGATGGATACTGAGAAGAGACTCTATGAAGCTGCAGTTGAAGGAGATGTTAGAGATTTACAAGAATTACTTCAACAAGATGTTTTGGTTCTTGAAAGACTTACCTTAACTTGCTTCAATGAAACTCCTTTGCACATAGCAGCGATGCGTGGGCATATTGAATTTGTGAGGTTAATTCTGGCTCAAAATCCTCAGCTTGCTACTGAATTGGATTCGCGAAAGTCATCTGCTCTTCACATAGCTTCAGCCAAAGGGCACCTACAAATCGTCAAGATGTTGATGGTGGTAAATCCTGAAATGTGTCTGGCTCGTGATCGCGATGGTAGAAATCCTCTACATCTTGCAGCCATCAAAGGTCGAGTTGAAGTAATCAAAGAACTGATACATGTCAGGCCTCGGGCAGCTCTAGGAACGATGATAAATGGAGAAAACATTTTGCATATGTGTGTGAAGCATAATCAGCTGGAGGTTCTCAAGGTGCTACTAGAGATCGGATGGGACCATGAATTCTTGAATGCAAAGGATGGTGATGGCCACAACATTTTGCATTTGGCTGTTGCTGATAAGCAAATTGAGGTATGACTTTGTTCCTAACAAAAGATATTAACTTCAATTTCTTAAAGTAGTAATTAAACCAACTACCAATCAATCTTGCAGACCGCCAAGTACTTACTAAAGACCAATCAAATAGATGTGAATGAAATGGATGCGAATGGGAATACAACATTAGATATTTTAGCACAGAGTTGGAGGGACATGAATGATTTATCCATTGGAGAGTGTCTTAGAGAAGCTGGAGGCTTAAGATCAAAAGATATTCCAGTATCCATCATTCAAAATAGTACCCAAATTCCCAATGACTCTGGTGGAAATAACCATTCTCCAGTATCTTCAACAGCAGCATATTTAGGAGAAAATCAGGCCGAAAAGGCCCCATCAAAAGGCGATTGGCTTTCCAAGAAACGTGACACAATAATGGTGGTGGCCTCACTTATTGCAACCATGGCATTCCAAGCTGGAGTGAACCCTCCAGGAGGTGTTTGGCAAGAAAATGGAAAATTGAACGATCAAGGAATACCGTCACATAAAGCAGGGGAAGCAGTAATGGCTTATAATCATGCCAGATCGTATCGATATTTCCTTCGTTCCAACACCATTGCCTTTGTCTCTTCTCTCAGCACAATCTTGCTGCTGATAAGTGGATTGCCCTTCAGGCGAAGGCTTTTCATGTGGGGTTTGATGGTCTTCATGTGGTTGACAGTTACCACTATAGCACTAACTTATGGCATATCAATTTACATCCTCACCCCTAAGAAGGACAGTGAACCACTTGGTCAGGTCATTGAAATTGGAATTACAGTATGGTGTGGCTTAATGGCACTACTTCTACTCGGAAACACAATACGTTTGTTGCGTATATGGCAGAAAAAGAAGCATCAAATAAGATCTTCAGCAGCACGGAAATTTGT
This sequence comes from Przewalskia tangutica, assembly GCA_029844215.1. Lineage (NCBI taxonomy): Eukaryota > Viridiplantae > Streptophyta > Magnoliopsida > Solanales > Solanaceae > Przewalskia > Przewalskia tangutica. The sequence goes on from CM056718.1 coordinate 118,653,502, forward strand.
AAGTTCAATTTATGTCAATGTTTGATATGTTGTGCATTGATAAATAGGACTCAAGCCATTACAAGAAATACTCATGTTTGTATGAGAATCTCATCTCAATGTCATACGTTGGAGTTCAAAAGCATAGAAAAGTCCAAACAAATATAAATTGGTATCCTTTCTCAGTTTTCACCATATTAGCTTTCGAACAGGAGTGGATCTACGGGGCGGGAGGGTATTCTTGAATCTGCTGCTTTCGAATAGGGAAAAGAAAAGGCTAATCAAACAGAAACTTCTTTGTAGCTTCTAAAATGGCTTGCTTCATTGTGCATATGGTTTATACATTCACTTTCATACATGGTCTATTGGGATTATAATTCAAGAGGTTCTCTTTTCTACTCAACATCTATTTGTTCAATCACAAGAATAAAATCAGACAGCATTGACAAACTAGTAATAACACAACAGAGAAATTTCTCTGCATCAAACATTCTCCTCTTTCCAACCAACAAGGGGGAAAAATCTAAATATGGATGAAAAGAAAAGAGAAAAAGCATAATTCAAAAATATCTGCAAATATGGTTTATTTCAATATTTGAGAAGTCCAATATCTATAGGGTTTAGTTGGGTTCGTGTACGCAGCGGAATTTGAAAATTTTATGTTTCAAACCCAACATGCGGCGAACTGAATGATTATATAATGATATAAACATACAAACATGTTTTTAATTGTAATACTTCGAACGAAAACTTACAATTTGTATAATCCGAAATCTTCAAGTGTGTACCGAGGGTGAGCACGCAATAGTTCCTCGATTGCAAGTTCTGAAAACTCCGATGTAATTTATTCTTTCGGAAAGCTAGAAAATCCGGCAAAATTTCGAGAGAGAATTGTCTTAATCAATTAAGTGTGTAAAAATAATGATATAACCCTATATTTATAGATGTGAAATGCAGCTATGGTTCCCGTGGGCGGGCCCGTAAATCAAGACGGATAGGCGGTCGAGTGCCGCTCATTTGCCATTTGGATTAACGGCAAGTGGCACTAAGGCATCGTGGCCCTTGGTCCCACCGCGGCCCTAGTCCAATTTTTCCTTGTCTCCGACTTTAATTAAATTTAAAATCCAATCTCGACTTAATTAAATAATCATTATTCATTCAAATGTCTTGATCATAAATCGATCATTTATATTCTCTCTCTATACATCCTTAGATCGACGGAACAATTGACTTAGTGTTACCCTATAGGCCTTCACATATCGATACTAATTACATTAGGTTCTACACGGAACTCCTAGACGGCGCCGGAAGACGAACTCAATATGTGAACTATAGTTACACGAATTCTGTAAAATGAACCTCTATGTGGGAAGATAAAATCCTTTCATTCACGACACACTCGATCAGATCTTCCAAGTGTATATCCAAATGGCTTGATCGTTATATATATCTCATATATATTAGCTGATAACAATACTATATCATAGATATGTCTAATACGTTGGACAACGACTTAGTCAACCTAATACCATATGAGGATCTGAGTGTTCTCTCGAAGATACATTCGAGGAATGAATCCTAATCTTGGCTCAACTGTCACCTTTAATCTACGTCGCAATGTACCAAATACAAGTCGTGTCTCAACCTATAAGGCATTTGAGCTTAGGACATGATCAAAGTACATTACTCTGTAGACAAGGCGGGTATCAACCTCAAGTCTAAGGACTTCTATCTCCCACACGCTGATCATACTTTAGACATATATAACAAACAATATATCAGCATGGTATACCAATACTTCCCAAGTATTCACGTGTCCATCACGAGTTACCATAACTTGTAGCAGGTGAGACATACTACATCCTTTAAGGATATGATGCAGACCACGTGTCGACTTATCACATATCATCGATATTCCTATTTCGATGATCATTAGTCGAGGTTGTTTTAAGAGTTACGCTATAATACTAATATCTCACATTATTAATAATCACGTAATCTCTAGGGATGCATTTATAGAATATTATAAACAATCAACTAATAATTCAATAATTACAAATGTCATAATATCCATTAATAAATACGAATGGGTATAAAGTACATTTGTCCTAATATAGATTGTCTCTAGGACATAAATATATTTTCAATATCTAGGCTCTGTAGTATAATCCTCTTGAAAATAGAATGTAATATTTTGGATTTATGACTTACATTTGTAAATATCCTTTTAGTCTAAGAATATGCAAAGTCATAAGGAAACTAAATCAGTCTACGATCAAACACATAAACTTTTCTAGTTCATTTTTTAATTCCTGAATTGTGCAATCGTTTTATGACTCTTTTTAATGTCACAAGAGTCATATGTGGTTCATATTACTGCCTAAATGAGCAAAAAAAAAATATACGTCACGATCCATTTTCATGATCCGCAACCGGCACCTCATTCATCATCATAAAGCATTCTCACATTCAAGATGCAATCATAACTTAAATGAAAGCCAAATATTCCATAGCAGCGAAATCATAATATGTGATGCAAAGGCTAAAATCCAACTAATCTTAAGGGGTATAGTCCAGGGGCGAAGCCAGAATTTCGGGTTAGGAAGAACCTATTTATATTTAAGGGGAGCCCGGGTTAGGGGAGCCTATTTTGGTCTAGGGGGAGTCTATTTTGATCCAGTTCTCCACACTTTAAAAGAAGAAGTGTAAAGAATTGAGGGTTCTATTGTAATATCATGAATATTACGAGTAGTATACTAGAAAATCTTTAAATTTGAGGGGGAGCCCCCCCCCCCCCGGTTACATGGTGACTCCGCCACCGATATAGTCAAGAAGCATCTAATAATATCTGAATACAAGATTCAGGGACGCAACTCGAAGACAGAGAAAAGCTTAAAAGCAAATAATCTAAAATGCCACTACGACAAATAGAGTTGGCGCACCTCAAGTGGATCTCTAAGAATGCCACGAACTAGATCAGACGGGACTCACGATAGTACTGCTAGTAGAAGGATATGCAAAGAGCAATAAGTAGTGAGCCACAAGAATCCAGTAAGATCACCGACCCATCCACCTGTCATATATAGGGTTGTTACCGAGCCGAATCGAGCCGAATAATGCAGATATTCGATTCGGCTCGAAAATATTCGAACCCTAGGTTCGATTCGGCTCAAACCCGTCGAACCTTATAAATTAAGGCTCTATTCGGGTTCGACGGTATTTTATAGCAATTAAGGTTCGCGAATATTCGCAAATATTCGCAAATCTTTGGCAATTCGGATCGGCCGAATCAAAATCTAAGGTTCGACCCTATAATTGATGCAACAGATCAAACTCAAATCGGAATTTTTCGAGTCGAATTTTGCGAATCGGATCGAATAGTTCGGCTTTCTAATAGCCCTAGTCATATACCTCGTGAATCAAGTCTTCAAAATATCATACTTGCATGAAGAAAGTATAGCACACATATAGTCATAAACCATAAGAGGTACAATATATAAGCCATCAAGCACCATAAGTATTAATCATAACCATATCATGGGTCCTCGTGGTGAAACCACTCGACCTAACAGAGGGCCCTCGCAGATAGAACTAATAGACCTGAGTAATAGTCCATCACATATAAGATTTCTAGAATTGTACATAGGACCTTTCTCAACTATGAAATCGCGAAAATTGATTCCAAACTTATCTCAATTCGTAGGATCATTAATGTTTGGAGGTCCATTCTCATCATTGGTGTCCTTAACATCCATTTGGTGTATCTCAAGGTCATGCAAAGCTGCTATGGATATGAATACCCTTATGGACGTTAATCTAGACACAGGTGAGTATGTGTCGAAATGTCGAGGTCTTCGCGCAGTGGTAGCCTTTGACTACCAATCTGTCCTTATACTTGTCAATAGTTCCATCTGTTTTGTACTTTTCTTTTGAGTATCCACTTACAACCCAAAGGTTTGCTTTCCGGAGGAAGATCAACTATTTTTCAAGTATGGTTTTTTTTATGGAATCTATTTTGCTTTCTATAGTTTATTTTCAAAGCGGTGCTTCTGGAGTTGAAAATGCTTCTTTAATTGTCCTTGGTTCATTTTCAATCATATAGGTTAGAAAGTCTGGACCAAAAGTATTATTCTTTTTGGCTCTCTTGCTCCGTCTTAGTTCCTCCTCTGTAACCCTTACGTTATGTAGGTCTAGAACATTAAGTTCTGAATAGTCAGTAACTCTTGAGTCCTGTAGATTTAGAACGTCTAGTTCCGAATAATCATAAACTCCCGGGTCTTGTTGACTTTGAGCATTTTGTTCATAACTTCGTTTGTGCGAAATTATTTCTTTTCCCTTTCTAGGAAAGATCTCTTCAAATAATTCAGCATTCCTTGATTCCATCATCGTACCTTCGTGGATATCAGGTATCTCTCACTTATACACTAAGAAGTGATAAGAACTACTATTATTTGCATATCTGATTAATATGCAATCTACAGTCTTAGGTCCAATTTTGACCTACTTTAGTTTATGTACTTCGACCTTTGCCAAACAACCCCACACTTTCAAATATTTGTAAGTGGGTTTGTTTCCTTTCCATAGTTCATATGGAGTTTTATCCTTATGCTTATACGCAATTCTATCAAGAATTGTATTAGCGGTAAGAATCATTTCGCCCCACATGTTTTGGGCTAAACCGGAATTGATGAGTAAGGCATTCATCATTTCCTTTAACATGTTGTTTTTATGCTAGGCAACACCGTTAGACTGAGAAACTTTTCTGGGCGTTCTCCTTGAAAACTGGCAGGACATAGACAACAACATTCCCTTGAGCAATAACAGCAGAACCAGAGTCGGAAGCACTGTTTGAAATAGTCATCTTTCGAACACTTAGAATAATACGAATTTTGTCTTAAACTTGTTAGAATAAACCTGATTGTAGGTAAAGATAATGGGGTTAAAGTGTATTCGAAAGGTTAAACAAAGTAACGTTGAGTCGAGAGATGTCTCTATGTCTTTAAGACAAAATTGCCTAACATAGATTCTTTTACGGTATTGGAAAATATTCTCCCAAGATAAAACAGTAACTAATTAACAGTACAAAGCAAATATTGTTGATTCTAGCGAAGAATATGAATAAGAACAGATCGTTGCAGAAAAAAAGCGGAAAATGTTTTCTGCCTGCTTTCTGTAATTTCGTTTTCTGTGTGTATGTTCTTGATGAAGAACATAATTGAAAGATAAACTAGTTTGAATTGTGTTCTGACTAACAAAGAGGTGTTCTATTATGTCTTTCTTTATGTTGTGTCTTGTGTGTTTTTCTTTTTTTCAATTGAACATGGATTGTTCACTTTATAGGAGCAGAAAGAGAGGTAGCTGAAACATTTTGTAACAGTTGTAACGTTCCGAAACCTTCTGGGACCAGAATGAAAATAGTTAACATTTCAGGGACCAAAAAAAAGGTTTTGGGCCACAGCCCGGACCAGACAAGCAACAGTGTGCGTGTGGGGCTTACCCCCGAACCCAAGCTTACCTAGGTCTTACCTCTTCTAAACACATGGGCCACCCCTTGGGGGCCCAAATTTTTACTCAAACTTAAAGTTTATATATTTCATAAACTCTCATTTTTTCACCAATGAGTGAGATTTGTCATTTTGGCCAAAGACAATCTTTTCATGTCTCAACCACCTTACTTTGTGTACTAATATCTCTTTCATTTCTTAACGAAATTTGACGATACTTGGCACTAACATCATCTACTCACTTAGTAGATTAGACATGTGCGAAGAAACGACGTTTCCGACATATGGGGCTCACGTGTTTAAGTCATTAAAATGGGATAAACTCAATCTCTCACTAGTAAAAGTGTCCATGTATATTTTGAGTGTTATATTAAAATTAATGATATCGTGGAATACTTTACAATAATATCACAAATTAAGCATATAAGAGCCATTGAAAGTGTTAAGTATACAATAAGTATACCGTGTATACCTATTGTTAGTGTCCTAATAGGTCTCGGGTGGTATACATAATGCAGCCACAATTTTTGTATATTATTTATATTATATATTAATTAGTCTTGTAATCTTACCATAAGTATATAATTAGTCTCCAAATAAAATAGGGTTTTAGATGTACAATATGAAAAGGATTTTCATATATGTAACTTGTATATATACCCCTTTCATTAATGAGAATAATCAAGAAATTATTTCCTTCATAGTATCAAAAGTCTAGGTTCTTCTCCTTACTTCTGCAAAATTTTCTCTTCTTCTTGATTCTGTGCAAATACCTCCCCCCCCCCCCCCCTCAGTTTCTTCATAACCCAAGACCCTCCCCCCTAAAAGGTTTCTTGTCCAAATTTTATTATATTCATTATGACTGATAAGAACACGTTTCATCCTGCACTCACAGTTTCTAACATCAAGAGCGTTCTTCCTATTGTTCTTGACCTATAAAACGTCCAATATGGGATGTGGGCAGAATTGTTCAAGATTCATGCGATGACACATCAAGTTCTCCACCACATAATCCATCTGGCTCCTAATACGGAGGGTGTGCCCACCAAAGAAGATGATCCAAAATTATGGGTCACTCTTGACGCAAAAGTTCTCTAGTGGATTTATGTCACTATCTCCCTGGACCTCTTATAGATGATTATGGAACCTAACTCTTCAGCTATGGCTGCTTGAAATAGATTGCGTGATATATTCCTGGATAACAGTCATTCCCGCATTGTCACCCTTGAACATGAATTTTCTCAAGTCGCTATGGAGAATTTTCCAAACGTTTCATCTTATTGCAAACGACTGAAGGACTTGGCAGATCAACTTTTCAATGTGGGTGCTCTTGTTAGCAATAGTGTCTCGTCCTACAGATGGTTGCAGGATTTTCTGAGGCCTATAATGGTGTTGCTTCGATCCTTCGTCAAAGTGACCCTCTACCGAAATTCTATCAAGCCCTCCCCATGCTTACATTGGAAGAAGTCGGTTTATTTAAAAAGGCAGCTACTGGCGCTAACTCCACCATGATGGCCACGTCCAATAGTTCTCAAGCATATTATTACAATTAGGGCCAGTATCATAACAACGGTGGCGGCAAGAAAAGTCAGAATCGCAAAAATAAGAATAAAGGTGGCGGACGTGGTGGTAACGGAGGCGGAGGACAAGGCACCAGTGGTTTTCGGCCAGCTAGCCACCAACAAACTGGCCATGGGCCCATTGACCTTGAGTCAATCGCCGCCCGCCCGCCACGCCTACAAACTGAATCGACCGCCTCGCCGATCCGTGCCCAATACCCAGAAGAATGTTTACGGTCCAACAGCCCAATCCCAGTGGCACGGCCCAAGTGGCGCCCCATCCACCGTCCTCGCAAAGACCAGACTACTGGGCCTCGCCACGCGAGGCTTTTACGACTGGGGGACCCACATATGTTCCGTCTTCGACAGATATTGAAGTCGTAATGCACACGCTAGGATTAACTCCTCCAGATCTGAATTGGTGCATGAACACCAGCGCCAATACCCATATGACATACGACCAATGTACTCTCTTATCTTATTCCAATTTGAGAAGTAATCGTGATATAATTGTTGGTAATGGTAATTCAATTCCAATTCGTAGTTATGGTCATAAAATTTTGTCTCCCCCATCCACCACTTGTCTTGAAAATACCCTTCATTCCCCAAAATTGATTAAAAATTTGGTGTTTGTCCGTAAATTCACAACTGATAATTAGGTTTCTGTTAATTTTGATCCTTTTGAGTTTTCTGTGAAGGATTTTAAAATGGGGAACCCTCTCATGAGGTGTGATAGTAGGGGAGATCTTTATCCAATCACAACCAAGTCTCAGTTTCTCGAGTCAAGTCACGCCTTCAACTTTTGCAGATCTTGCTCCTTCCTTGTGGCATACTCATCTAGGTCATCAGGTATCGTCTATTTTGTCTGTCTTAGATAAAAACAATCTTATTTCTCGTAAGGGTACACGTAGTACTCCGAATTGTCAATCTTGCTCTTTAGGAAAAATTGTTAAGTTGTCATTTGTAGACTCTAATTCTCACACTTTAATGTCATTTGATATTATTCATATTCATTTATGGACATCTCATGTTCTTAGTTCTTTGGGTCATCGGTATTATGTTCTATTTTTGGATGATTATTATAAGTTGTTATGGAATTTTTCAATATCGAATAAATCTCAAGTTTTTCCATCTTCTTAAAATTTAGAGCATTCATTAGAACTCAATTCGAACGGAAAATAAAAAATATTCAATGTGATAATGGCAAAGAATATGACAATGGGGTGTTTCGGGAATTTTGTTCAAATAATGAGATTAATTTTCATTTTTCTTGTCCTCATACGTCTTCACAAAATGGGAAAGCCGAATGCAAAATTCGTATCATTAATAACATTGTCCGAACTTTATGATTCATGTTTTCGTACCCCCATCTTTTTGGCATCATGCTCTACAAATGGCTACAGATATTCTTAACATTCTTTCTTCCAAAGGTTTGACTATTCGTCCCCTCTTCAAATTTTATATCATAAGACTCCTTCGTATTCGCATCTAAGGGTCTTTGGGTGCTTATGTTATATGTTGTTTCCGTCTACTACAATTAACAAACTCCAGGCCCGTTCTACTCCGTGTATGTTTTTGGGTTATTCATCTAATCATCGTGGTTATAAATATTTTGATTTAATATCTAATAAAATCATTATTAGTCTCCATATAATTTTTTATGAATCCCATTTTTCATTTGCTAAGGATAGTAAATACGTGTCTGGTTCGTATAATTTTTGGATGATGGTATATCCCCGTATATTATTCACCATTTATCAAATTTACCCCATACCTAAAATCCTCCAATGGCCCATCGTGTCATCCATCAAGCATAAAGACACGCCATCGCCTATCCGATGATCGGGCGATGTGAATCGCCAACCCAATATTGTTTTGGTAATCCAATCCATTACCCTTTTCCCGAGTTGGGCCAGCAGGACCATTGCCTGCTGGCCAGTCCGTCACGCCTCCCATTAATTCCCAAAATCCACCCAATTCTCCCCTGAGTCATAGACCAGTCACTTATAGTCAACGGGACATTTTTAAACCAAAAAGATATTTTAATTTAAATTCTAATATTCTTAAATCCCCTCTACCCCATAACCCAATGTCTGCTTTAAATGACCCGAATTGGAAAATTGATATAACCGATAAATATAATTCTTTTATTGATAATAAGACGTGGGAGTTAGGGCCCCATCCATCTAATTTTAATATTATTTGGTCTATGTGGATTTTTGCTTATAAGGACAGATGGTTCCTTTGCGAGGCATAAGGCTCATTTTGTAGATGATGGTAAGACTCAGTAGATTGGTATAGATTATGGTGAGACATTTAGTCTGGTGGTCAAATCGGCTACCATTCGCACTGTGCTCAGCTTGGCTCTTTCGAAAGCATGGCTCATTCATAAGTTAGATATGAAGAATGTTTTCCTACATGGTGATCCCACGGAGACAGTCTATATGCATCAGCCCTTTGGGTTTAGGGGATCCTAGATATCCTCATCATGTCAGCTTGTTGAAAAAGTCCTTATGTGGCTTAAAGAGTCTTCACGGGCTTGGTATAAGAGGTTTGTAGACTATGTTTCAACTATTGGGTTCTCTCACAGCAGGTCTGATAATTTATTGTTCATTTATCGTCGTGGTTCTTCATTGGCTTATATACTGTTATATGTGGATAATATTATCTTGACTGCCTTTTTTGATGTCTTACGCCAATCTATAATGACAATGCTCAGTTCTGAGTTTGCTATGAAAGACTTGGGGCCCTTGAGTTACTTTTTGGGGATTGTCGTCACTCGTCATGCAGGTAGGTTGTTCTTATCATAGAGGAAGTATGCAGCTGAGATCATTGAGAGGGTTGTGATGTCATCCTATAAGTTCACTACCACTCCAGTTGATACTAAACCCAAGTTGGGTGCCGCGGCTGGCTCGTCGTATGAGGATCCGACCCGATATCGCAGTCTGGCAGGTGCTCTTCAGTATCTGACCTTCACGAGACCAGATATCACGTATGTGGTCCAACATGTGTATTTGTTTATGCATGATCCCAAGGTTGAGCATATGAATGCACTCAAATGCATTATTAGGTACATCCAAAAGACACTTGACTATGGCTTACATTTATACCCGTCATCGCATCTACACTTGTCTCGTATACTGATTGGGGAGGATGTCCAGACACCATACGGTTTACGTCTGGTTATTGTATGTTTCTTGGTAATAACATGGTCTCTTGGTCTGCAAAGCGTCAATTGACATTATCACGTTTCAGTGCAGAGGCCGAGTATCGAGGGGTAGCTAATGTGGTCTCTGAGTCATATTGGTTACGTAATTTTCTTTTAGAGCTGCAGTGTCCTATTGAGAAATCTACATTGATTTATTGTGATAATGTTAGTGACATCTATCTTTCTAGCAATCTGGTTCAGCACCAACACACTAAAAATATTGAGATGGACATACACTTTGTTCGAGAAAAGGTAGCTCGTGGACAAGTACGCGGCTGTCATGTCCCTTCCAGATATCAAATTGCAGACATCTTTACAAAGGGTCTTCCTGGCCCTTTTGAAGATTTTAGCAGATGCCTCGGTGACGAAGACCGCCGCTACGATCATGAGTGTGTTAAATATACAATAGGGATAATACAATTCTTGATAGAGTTCCGTATAAGCATTAGGAAAAAACTCCATATGAACTATGGAAAGGAAACAAACCCACTTACAAATATTTAAAAGTGTGGGGTTGTTTGGCAAAGGTCGAAGTACATAAACTAAAGTAGGTCAAAATTGGACCTAAGACTGTAGATTGCATATTCATCGGATATGCAAATAATAGTAGTTCTTATCACTTCTTAGTGTATAAGTGAGATATACCTGATATCCACGAAGGTACGATGATGGAATCAAGGAATACTGAATTCTTTAAAGAGATCTTTCCTAGAAAGGGAAAAGAAATAATTTCTCACAAACGAAGTTATGAACAAAATGCTCAAAGTCAACAAGACCCGGGAGTTTATGATTATTCGGAACTAGACGTTCTAGATCTTCAGGACTCAAGAGTTACTGACTATTCAGAACTTAATGTTCTAGACCTACATAATGTAAGGGTTACAGAGGAGGAACCAAGACGGAGCAAGAGAGCCAAAAAGAATAATACTTTTGGTCCAGACTTTCTAACCTATATGGTTGAAAATGAACCAAGGACAATTAAAGAAGCATTTTCAACTCCAGAAGCATCGCTTTGAAAATAAACTATAGAAAGTAAAATAGATTTCATAAAAAAAACCATACTTGGAAAATAGTTGATCTTCCTCCGGAAATCAAACCTTTGGGTTATAAGTGGATACTCAAAAGAAAAGTACAAAACAGATGGAACTATTGACAAGTATAAGGACAGATTGGTAGTCAAAGGCTACTGTCAAAAGGAAGACTTCGATTACTTCGACGCATACTCACATGTGTCTATATTAACGTCCATAAGGGTATTCATATCCATATCAGCTTTGCATGACCTTGAGATACACCGAATGGATGTTAAGGACACCAATGATGAGAATGGACCTCCAAACATTAATGATCGTACACAGATGTTGATTGGGGAGGATGTCCAGACACCAGACAGTCTACGTCTGGCTATTGTATGTTTCTTGATAATAACTTGGTCTCTTGGTCTGCAAAACGTCAATTGACATTATCACGTTTCAGTGCAGAGGCCGAGTATCGAGGGGTAGCTAATGTGGTCTCTGAGTCATGTTGGTTACGTAATCTTCTTTTAGAGCTGCAGTGACCTATTGAGAAATCTACCTTGATTTATTGTGATAATGTTAGTGACATCTATCTTTCTAGCAATCCGGTTCAACACCAGCGCACTAAAAATATTGAGATGGACATACACTTTGTTCGAGAAAAGGTAGCTCGTGGACAAGTACACGTCGGTCATGTCCCTCGGTCCTTTTTGAAGATTTTAGAGACAGTCTCAGTGTACGAAGACCGCCCACTACGACTGCGGGAGTGTGTTAAATATACAATAGGTATACCGTGTATGCCTATTGTTAGTGTCCTAATAGGTCTCTGGTGGTATACATAATGCATCCACGGTTTTTGTATATTATTGATATTGTATATTAATTAGTCTTGTAATCTTACCATAAGTGTATAATTAATCTTCAAATAGAATAGAGTTTTAGATGTAGAATAGAAAAAAGATTTTCCTATATGTAACTTGTTTATATACTCCTTTCATTAATGAGAATAATTAAGGGATTATAGTACGTTCTTTTTAACGTTTATGAAGAAAATTCATGGAGTGCATTTTCCGCCTAAACTAAAAAAATTACTACTAAATATTAGGTGAACAAACTATCAATATCTATTTAAAATTACTATTTAAAAAGCGTCCACGTATATTTATTTATTAAATAAAAATATTAATCTTATTTTTCGGATTTATTTCTATTAAATATTAGGTGAACAAAATATCAATATCTTTTTAGTTAGAAATATTTAAATTAAATTATCTATTTTTAATTAGAAGTAAATAACTAAGTGGAGACAGACGGAGTTATAAAGGGTACTATACATTAGGAGTACATGCTAGCAATAACAAGGTGGTATTCGACAATATTCTAGACGTGTAGAACATGGACCACGCCTAAACAGAAACTCCTAGAAACTTGCTACCTTCTTCTTCTATTCCCCTCCAGAAGCTTCCGTATTTCCACTATATAATCACCCCATCTTCGATCAACATCATCAGCAATCCAAGGCTAAAACTCACAAACACAAAATCCTATATCCAAAAAAAAATCTCAAAATTAAAACCAATTCAGGTCAATCAAAGAAAAGAAAAATGGATTTGAGGCTGATGGGTCTCGACGCACCACTATTCCACACTCTCCAACACATCATGGATACTGCTGCTGACGATTCCGACAAGCCCATGAATGCCCCATCAAGGAACTATGTTCGTGATGCTAAGGCCATCGCTGCCACACCCGCAGACGTGAAGGAGTACCCTAATTCCTATGTGTTCATAGTGGATATGCCAGGGTTGAAATCTGGAGATATCAAAGTGCAGGTGGAAGAGGACAATGTGTTGTTGATAAGTGGAGAAAGGAAGAGGGAAGAAGAGAAAGAAGGAGCAAAGTATATCAGAATGGAGAGAAGAGTTGGGAAATTCATGAGGAAGTTTACTCTCCCGGAGAATGCGAATACTGATGCAATTTCAGCTGTTTGTCAAGATGGAGTTTTGACTGTGACTGTTGACAAGTTGCCTCCTCCTGAGCCAAAGAAACCCAAAACCATTGAGGTCAAAATTGGTTGAAGATAGAAGAGTAGTTTAATTACTCTGTTTTCTGGACATGGTATTGGTCCTCTGTTTTGATGTAGTACGTAATAAAAATGGAGTACTGATGTTTTACTCCCATGTTTTGTCTATGAATGCGATGTAATATGTTGGGCATGTTATTGTTTGTTTTGAGGTTTACTGCAGTGGAATGCTTCTAGTATTCTCTTATGTTTCCACCATTTAGTTTTTGAGGAAATACGAATGTTTTATTTATAAGTATTAGGAAGCATATTACATTGCTACTACAGGATTACCTCGGATGTCCATTCATTTTTCGTTAAGAAACGCTATTTTCTCTTTTATTTAATTTTAATTGAGGTGGCTGTGTTCGTTTGGGTTAAAGTTAAAGTTAAAGTTGGGCGGATTAAAATAGACTGAACTCGTAGATGAGTCAATGTTTAATCCGCTCAAAACTTACATGGACTAAGATGGACAGGTGGATTAAATTATGGGTCATAATTCAACTTGTTCAATTTGACCCATTACTTTTACAAATTTCTAACTTACCTTCTTGTTGATCACCCCTAACTAAATGAATACACCCATGCGGGTTCTAACTTACCTTCTGATGTTATTTTTTTTGTATGATATTTGATTTTTTTTATATCTTTATTTTTAAAATAAGAATAATATTTTTAAGATTTTTTTTTATTTTTCTAAAAGTAAAAAAAATGAAATAGAAATTTGAAGATGGGGTGGCGTAGGTATGGATAGGGGCGAGTGTAAAAAAAAAATTCATTAGGAATTTCAGATTGGGGTAGGCAGGGGTAGGGGGAGATACGAAAAAATTTCATATTTTTAATAATTTAATTTTTTAAAGTAACAAAAATATGAAATAGAAATTTGAGAATGTAGTGGGATAGGTGGGGTTAGGACGGTAGGGGGGTAAAAATAATTTCATATTTTTTATAAAAGTAAAAAAATTATGAACTAGAAATATGAGGAAAGGGTGGGGGTAGAGGGGTAGGTGTGGGTAGGGCGGAGGGATAGGTGTGGGTGGTAAGAAAAAAAATCATATTTTTATATATTTTTTTTATAAAAGTAAAAAAATATAAAATAAAAATTTGAAGATGTGGATAGAGATTAGGAAAAGAGTTATTGACAATGATTTGAGGATTTAACCCCATCTAATAGCTAGGGTTAGGAATAGCCTAGTTGACTTGAATTCTAATTGGGTGATCTTAAATACATATCCTAGGACTTGAAAAAGCCTTCGATGAAATGTATCAATTGAATTGAAAAATCTCTTGATACCCTTTTGTACCCAATGAATTAGAATTTGACTATGCCTTATTTGAATTGATCAATATTTTAATTGCATACTTATCCGAAAGCACTATAACCTTATAATTGATACTAAAAACTTAATTACTTGATAATTTATTGATTAGTCGTCTTTAACTCAATCACTTGTTACTTAATCGTATAATCTTAGTTTACAAAAACAAACACTTATTTCTTTTCATTTGAAATGTTGACTAAGCATTTAGACTTACAATTAAAGTGCACGTTTCTTGTCGTATTCCCTGTGATATTCGACCCAAATTTTCATTGGGTTCTATATTTGCATTCACTCGCTTCACATCCTTTTCAGATGTATAATTTGGGCGTATTAAATTTTGATACCATTTCCCGAGAAAACGATTTAGAATTTTACAATTTAGTGTAATTCTCTACCTTAGTCAATATTTCTCATATCACGTTTTTATTGTTTATTGTGTGTAGGTGTGATGGCTTCGGATTTTGATTTCGGTGATGAGTTTGTGGGGGCACGAGCCGTTGCTATTCAATCCACACCACCTCAAGAAAATACAAGTTTGCACCACAACACCACCCTATTACACCTACTCAACACCAAGGATCTATTTGGTGGTCTTGCATTTGATGATCCAAATAGACATCTTCGGAATTTCCTAGGGGTTAGCTCAATAAATATCCAACCCAACGTATCAAGTAAGGTCGTGAATTTAAGGCTTTTCCCATTTTCTCTCACGGGAGAGGTCACCGCTTGGTTGGATGATCTTTCCGCCAGTTCAATCACAACATAGGAAGAGTTAACCAAAACATTCCTCAAGAAGTATTTCCCTCCATTCCGAATGTTACAACTTTGTGGTGAAATCAACAACTTCCGACAACTCTCTAATGAACCATTTTACGAGACCTGGACTCGGTTTAAAAAAAATGTAAAGAGTTGTCCAAATCATAGAATAGTATGCTCCTCCAAACATTCTATAGGTCACTTGACTCGATCAACAAGTCGGTGGCAGACAATCTGGTGGAGGAGGTTGTTATGGATTCTTCCTATGATGTGAGAGTGCTCTACTTGACAAGCTAATCGAAACAAATGAAGTGTGGCATACTAGAGAGTCGGAAGTGGTCGAAGGACGTTCTTCCATGAGAATGTGTTGCTTATAAGTGGAGAAAGGTAGAGGGAAAAAAAAGGAAGAATGAGCAAAGTATATCAGTATGGAGAGAAGGGTTCGGAAATTCATGAGAAATTTTACTCTCACGGAGAATGCGAATACTAATGTGATTTCTACTGTTTGTCAAGATGGAGTTTTGGCTGTGACTGTTGAGAAGTTAACTCCTCCTGAGCCAAAGAAACAGAAAACCATCGAGGTCAAATTGCTTGAAGATACAAGAGTAGTTACCCTATGTAATGCACATGATAATGTAGGTTCTCTATTTTGATGCTACGATGTTATGAATTTAACCAAAATGGAGTGTCTATTTGTGAAGATGTCAAATTACATTTTGAACCCCGGAAAGATGTGTATATATAGAAGAGGGAAATGTCTATTAGAATTTATTTTATGAAGTTGTCTCTTTATTTTCTTAGTTGATTTGATTAATTCTGGAACATCCCTCCCTTCTTCCTTTTCTATTTTTTCTTTCCTTGGAAGATTTGATTACTAATTTGAAGTAATTGTAATAATTTGAATATGAATATAGGAATGGTAGATATCTAAGATTGTTGCTCTGTTTCCCTCTAAATTTACTATGTTGTGAGGAATTAACTACTACATATGTAGATGTGATATCTCTTGTTTAAATCAAGAGATTTGCTACTTGATACTCTGGTATCTATCAACATATAGAGTGTAATGTTTTTCTTAAATCTGAAAAAGAAGCAAATATATTTAAAATGGTAAGTAATTTTCAACTGATGATTGTCAATATTTTATCTACACATTTCGATTAGCAACTGCAAGTAAGAAGACGAATGATTATGCATTTAATCAGATTA
The DNA here is from genome assembly GCA_029844215.1 of Przewalskia tangutica. Lineage (NCBI taxonomy): Eukaryota > Viridiplantae > Streptophyta > Magnoliopsida > Solanales > Solanaceae > Przewalskia > Przewalskia tangutica. The sequence continues at coordinate 118,670,117 of CM056718.1, forward strand.
AAGGCGTTGGAAAATCAATTTTAGATCGTTGGTAAGTAAGAGCCTTTCACACTAGTTGAGCCTTATGATGATTGACTAATCCGTCCAACGATAATCAACCACATTCTGAGAGGAGGAATCAGGTGTTAAGTTTCATTTCAAAGTAAAGCAATATACTCGACAATTATCATATAGCACGCCCAATAAAGAGATTTGAAAGCCTGGACATAGGTTGTAGGCAAGTGTCAACGAGGCACCAAAGGCTTAAATTCTTTTCTGATAGTAAATATATTAATATTTTTTATATATTTCAAGGAAGGATCAAAGATCGAAGATCAAGATCATCAACACTTATTGATGTTGTGACAACTGATGTTAGGCTTTAAGCCTATTGTATTGAAATTGTAATTGATTATCGTTTCTAAGCACTAGTGATAGTTGTAAAACTATTCTCATACATCCACTATAACACCAACATATATATATATTATATCAATGAGAAACCTCCAATCAAGGAGAATTTCATAATACTACACGGTATCAGAGTCAAACTCATTCTAACTCTTTGTTCGTCGATGTTGGTCCCCAAATTATATTGTTCACGCTTCAGTTAATGAGGTATGGACGTGCGGGGGAGTGTTAAGAGTCCCACATCGAAAATGGAATGAGAACATGGACTCCTTATATGGACTTGTACAATCCTCACCCTACAAGCTAGATTTTGGGTTGAATTAGGCCCAAGATTCATTTTTTACATGGTATCAGATCCAAACCCTAAAATCCATTCTTACCACTCTTGTTCGCCACCCTCCCCGATTTCCTTGTCTCCGGCGGCGGCAACCCTTCCCACCTAACCCTAAAAAAAATTCCTTCTCTTGAACCACCGGAAACTGCCCTCTCATGGCTACTCATGAATCTCACGAGGGTTCCTCCTCCAACCCCGATGTAATACATCCTTCTCTTCCCTCATGCTCTCCTAACTTCTTTCATCCGGCCTTCGTCGTAACAAATATCAAGAACTTTATCCCTTTGGTTCTTGATCAAGAGGATGGACAATACTCATGGTGGGTTGAATTATTTCAAATACACGTTTGTGCATACAACATTCTTGATCACATAGATGCCACCACTCCTCGTCCACCCGACATCGACAACCCGACGTGGAAGTTAAACAATGGATTTATGACATCATCTCCAAGAATTTACTTCATACTATTATGAAGACAGATGCTACGACTCACGAATTATGGACACGACTAAAGGAAATCTTTCAAGATAATAAACATACACGCGCCGTCTATTCGGAAGAACAATTTAACAACACCCGTCTTTAACACGTTGTCAACATGTCAGACTATTGTAAACAACTAAAATTGGTTTTCGATCAATTGTCTAATGTTGGCACTCCGATTTCGAAACAAAGACGGTTTTAAAACTCATCAATGGTTTGCCGAAAGGTGAGTACGACACACTTGCGAAGATGATCCAACAAGCAGATCCCCTCCCTAGCTTTAAAAAAACTCGGTTACAATTATTGTTAGAAGATAGTAGACGAGCCAAATAGGACGAACAAAATCAACAAGCATTGGCGATTGACGTACTACCAACTGCCACCACATCCGTCGGTCCATAACACAACACGTACCACCACCCTCAATGTGGTGGCAGAGGACGTGAAAGAGGTCGTGGCTGCGAGAATGGAGGCACCGACCGAGGGAAGGACCACGTCGGTAACTCCATGTTTAGTGGACAGTCCTGACCGACCCAACACCCCTCTTAGTGGGCTAGCCCAACACCATGTCACATGTCTGTAGGTCACAGTCTGGGATATGGGCCTCACCACAATGTTTCTATCCGACAGCCCAGACCCAATTTACTATGCAACACCAATAGCCGGGACTCCTGGGCCCACCTATAACCCCTTCTATGCAGATCAACAACATCATGCCTACCTATCTCCGGCCCAACACCCACAACAGTCATACGATCTAATAACCCCTACCGAACTAATTCAGGCCTACAAGACTATGAATCTCCAGCCCTACGACATATGGTACATGGATATGGGGGCCACATCACATCTTACTCATATCTTTGGTAATCTCCCTTAATTATTTAATTTGCACAATCCTCAATGTATTTTGGTCGAAAATGGAAATCGCATTCCAATTCAAGATTATGGCATTATACAAACAGCACTACCTCATCCTCCCTTTATCCTAAAAAAATGTCCTATACGTGCCTAACATCATTAAAAACTTAATCTATGTTAGGAAGTTTACTAGTGACAATTCCATATCAATAGTGTGGGGGACCTCTATCCATTATTATCCAATTCAGTTGTCAGTGTCAATCCACATACCTCTCTAGCTGCAATCTCTCCATCAACTTGGCATGATAGACTTGGGCACCCGAGAGCACCAATTTTTAATTTTCTTAGGAGTCACAATTTAATTCAACGTAATAAAGGAAAATTTTCCCACAATTGCTACTCTTGTACATTAGGGAAGATGTTAGACTTCCTTTCCAGCCATCACTAAGTGTAACGTTTGATATTATTCATGCAGATTTATGGACCTCTCCAATTACTAGAAAACTAGGTCACAAATATTATTTGGTATTTTTGGATGATTTCTCTCACTTTATTTGGACTTATCCTATAAAATATAAGTCTAAATTTTACCAAATCTTTCTTGAATTTCAAACATATGTTAAAATCCAGTTTGAGAAAAAAATCAAAACATTTCAATATGACAACGGTCGTGAGTTTGACAATTCCCTTTTTCATAAATTTTGTGCGGATAATGGCATGATATTTCGCTTCTTTTGCCCTCATACCTCACCTCAAAATGGTAAAGAGTAAGAATTTTCAACTCCGATCAATTTGCATAACCACCAGTATTGTAGGAGAACGATAATTCATTCAATGATTTCGTAACTAAAATAGAAGGAAATTTCAAAAACATACAATTGGTTGACTTACATTATAAAAATAAAGCCCATAATTTACATTGCAAAGTTTTGGTCAAATACAATATGTTTTAATTATAGCTTACAACAGTATACCCAGTGAAATTCCACAACGTAGGTCTGAGGGGTAAAGTGTACGCATACCTTACCTCTACCTTGATAGGTAGAACGGTTGTTTCTGAGAGACCCTCGGCTCAAAACAAAGCATAAGAACAAGCAAAGAAAGAAAATAAGTCATGATAGCGCATTCTGAAAAAGAAGCAGTAACTAATGCAAGTACATAAGATAAATAAAGTATATTAAATAACACATAGCAGTAGAAATCAAATGCTACTATAAAGTATCACTGCGTCTACTAGTATGATAGTCTAAGTGGGCCTACAATAATAACACTATAACTATCAATTTGTAAGCGTAATTAGGAAACACTTGACTGCCTATTACCCTTCTACCCTAATTCGTGTCCTCCACAACCCCCTATCTAAGGTCACGTCCTCGGTAATTGCACATGTGTCATATATCATCACACCAACCTCGGCTCGTGGATCGTGCCCTACCAGGCACCTTCTACCTTAACAATACAAGTAAGTCATGAATCAAATAACACCTCATTTTTTTAAAACAAGCGTGCGTGCAAGGGCAAAGCCGAAGCGCCGCCATATATACATAAACAAAAGACACTACACCGCATACGAGTCCAATCCCACATATGAATACGCACTTGTGAGTTAAATCAACTATATGGACGACAAGGCCCCGCCGTACCCAAAACTATACAAAGCTCAGATCTTGAAGGACATATACCAAAGATAAACTCGGAATAGAAGGAGCTTATCCAAAACCCCGAGCAGATCCTACACTGCCGATCACCGAACTACGCACCTAAACTCGCGGCATGAACGCACTTCAAGGCGAGGTCAAGACGAAGAATGTACAAGTATGTGAACAAAGAGTATCAGAATGAAATCATAACGATCTAAACAAAACAGAGACATGTATGATAGCCAACCTACAAGACATAGCACATAAGCGGTCATATCAAGTCGTGGACGCAGCCCTCAAAGTCACTACTCAAATATAACTATGGGTCTCACGCCCATAATATCAATCGTGCGTGGAATCCTTCCTCACCGCCGATCCGAGGATATAACATAACACCAATAGTATACATGAACACCAAGTCCCACCTGGTGGTATAAGATTCGGGGTTTACCCTCACTTATACTCTTACCCCGGAGAAGGTGGTAAAGCGGTGGTATAAGATCTTGGGTGTACCACTTCACATATACTCTACCCCGGAGAAGGTGGTAAACAGGTGGTATAAAGATCTTGGGGTTTACCCTCACATATACTCTACCCTCGAGTATGGTAAACAGTGGTATAACATCTGGGGTTTACCCTCACATATACTCTACCCTGGAGAGGTGGTAAAGGTGGTATAGCATCTGGGGTTTACCCTCACTTATACTCTTACCCTATCTCGACCGACCATCAAACAAGACATAAGCACTACCATGTCTTCTATAAAAATCCGAATTTAACCCAAGTACTACAAGTAATCTAAGCATACCCGTGGAATCCCACATCACCGCTTCAGACGTCCCCAAGAACTTACAACAAGACACCAATTCTTCAACCGAGAGTCGCGAACTTAATAAAACATAATACTTGCACTCAAAGGCTATTACCAGACATATAGGCAAGTTCTCAATTAACCAAGCCAAAGTACTTATCAGGCACAAATAGAATAAATTCTCATTTAACAAGCCAAAGTACTTATCCGGCACAAATAGAATAAATTCTCATTTAACAAGCCAAAGTACTTATCCGCACAAATAGAATAAATTCTCATTTAACAAGCCAAAGTACTTATCCGGGCACAAATAGAATAAATTCTCATTTAACAAGCCAAAGTACTTATCCGGGCACAAATAAAATAAATTCTCATTTATCAAGCCAAAGTACTTATCCGGGCACAAGTAGAATAAATTCTCATTTAACAAGCCAAAGTACTTATCAAGGCATACATAGAATAATTCTCTTTTAACAAGTCAAAGTACTTATCAAGGCACACTTAGACAAATCCTCAATTTATCAAGCCAAAGTACTTAGCAAGGCATACATACATTCTTTTATAAAAGACTCCTTTCTATGTAAAGCCCCAAGATACTAACACCGTAGTATCAAGGCGTGTCTATTTTTCAAGGTAAGTTACTACACTTCAGAAAACTCATTTCAAAGCTTGAAATCAAGTAACTCCAAATTTTTACAATCTAGGCAACTTATGCCGATTTAATCAAAATAGACAACTTTCTAAACCTTCCATAAAGCCGTTATAACCAACTTCCCATAAAGCCGTTATAACCCTTTATGGTTTTAGACGTATCCATTTCTTCAATAACCAAGAGACTTATACCATTAAAACCAAGTATCACATACTTACAAATCAAGTTCTTAACTTTCAAAAATACTTCAAGTCTCTTAATAGTTAGAAAACAAGTTTTCTTCTACTTTTTAAACCTCAAGTAACTTCACCCTTAACGCAAGTTACTTCTCTTAAATCATGTCATTTCTCCTCTTTAAATCAAATAAGTAAATCACTCCTTTGACTCCTAAAGTCATTATAATGACCTTTAGGTTTTAGAACTAAGGCACTAGCCAAAAGATTTGGAAATCACTTCCTTTTTAAGTTTCTATGTACTTTAAGAAAAATACCTTCACTTTTAAGAATCCAAACTTCCCTAAGGAAATGGATTATACTACTTACAATTTAAACATCAAAGTACACTCAAGGAAGTACATAGAACAAATTCTATTTTAGGCAATCCAAATACAAGCAAGGAATGGATCATTCAAGGAGTAGAACTTACTTTCTTTATTCTAAGGAATCATGCTAGAAGAGGAGATAGTTCACATACCTTTTCGGCTAATATCCACAAGCTAAGCCGAATATGCCGTACGTAGAAGTGTCAACCTATAATGGTCACAACAAGACTATCAACTTCTAGTCCCTACGTAGAATAATACTAAGTATTTAGTCTCTAATTCTACGGAAAATCGGGCAGCACTTCCTTTGTTTCGACTCACTTGCCACCTTTTCAAGGCCGAATACAATAACCAACAAGCCACATTTAAGGCTCCAAACAACAACCAAACAAAGGGATTACACGCCTACAATACGTAAAATTCCGCCCACAATTCATACGAAATAGCTTAAAACTCCAAGCCATTCTCTGCCAACTACATACTAACAATTCAAAGTCTTTTCCAATCCTTTTCCAATTCAAGTTCTTATGTCAACATGTTACTAAGTCATAAACAACTTCAACAACTAAAATTCCTTCTTTATACAACATGTGACGACTTAACTAATAATCGACTTGAATTGAAATCTTAAAGCTAAACATGCTAGATTTCGGATTAGGGTTCCAATAGTCCAAATACTTATCAAACTTCATACTATAAAACTCATGCTTGCTAATAACCATAGCTACAATGATAAGTAAACCTTAATTGCTAAAACGACAAAAATAATACCTTTATAAGCCCTTAAAATTTCCAAGATCCAAAGTCGCGCTTTAGCAATTCTTAGCTCCTTTCCTTAAGTTCCAATCCGCCCAAGCACTCCTAGAGGCCTACAAGAACCCATCTTCAAGTTCCAACTTCAAAGTCAAGAACTCCAATAGTTTCCGCCTTGACTAACGTGAAAACTCCGCTTTTCCAAATCTTTCTATTGAGATATCCTTACAATACCCTAAGGGACATTGGGTTAAAGTCTTGTGGCTAATGGATCAAAACTACAAATTTCTCATGTGGGAAATTGCACTTAGCCGAGAGCATGTTGAAGAACAACAATTGTTGGGATATTTTCTAAGTGTAAAATGAGCTTGTCTTGCACTAGCTATGTATATAAAACACATTTGAGGGCTTGGATTAATACACTCGCGTCTGTGATGAAAGACAATTAATGAAAAGCCAGTGGACAAGTTGACTAGTCAACAAAATCAAGCTAGCAAGACTAATCTTCCAAAGTGGTCAATGACCATTTTACCCTTGTACAAATTTCGACCAAGCCATGTGGGGGTGCCACGTGTCGCCCTCTCATTCGTCCATAAAATTCCGTAACCCTCGTGGGCCCCACAAAACGTAAAATTCCTCGGGTGGTCCCCACGTGACCAAATCCGCAAAAATAAGTTTCCATAATATTACTAAGTCCCATACTCTTCAAATAATGTATTTTGAGAATCCAATTCTCAACAACGAACATTTTTCCTTTCCGACGTTCGGAACATTTTCCCTTGGAAAAACAATTCTTCCTTTCGTACTAATTTCCAAGTCTTGGTTCCTTACGTACACTCTCTTATACATGTCCTGGACTTACGGGGTGTAACATATACTGTCTAATCACCTCTCCCCAATACTTCTTCGGCATACATCTACCCCTCCTGAACCCGTCCATAGCCAACCTCTCACACCTCCGCACTGGGCATTTGTGTCTCTCCTCTGCACATGCTTTAACCATCTCAACCTCGCATCTTATCATCCACCGAGGCCACTCTCACTCTGTCCCGGATATCATCATTTCCAATCTTATCCCTCTTTGTATTCCCACACATCCATCTCACTGTCATCATCTCCGCAATTTTTATCTTTTGGATGTGCAAAGTTTTGACTGACCAACACTTTGCCCCATACAACATAGTCGGTCTAACCACCACTCTATAGAACTTACCTTTAAGTTTTGGTGGCACTTTTTTATCGCACAAGACTCCAGATGTGCCACAATACGATGTGTGACACCGTCATCAATCTCTCAATTCCCTTGGATAATAGATCTGAGGTGTACTTGAAGCTTCTTTTCTTCAGAATGACCTAGTACCAAGCATCACCTCCACGCCTGTCTCAAGGTCGCTCCCGTTACTGAACTTACACTCCAAGTATTCTGTCTTGGTCCTACTCAAACTGAACCCTTTAGACTCCAGAGTCTGTTTCCAAACCTCCAGTTTAGCATTCACTCCGTTTTAATTAAAGCTTGTTAGAGAGAAAATCAAGCTTTTTCTTGTCCTCTCCTTGAACATTAATAATACAAAAAGTTCAATTTTACCTTTATACTTTCTTGTACCCTAGTATATACACAATTATACAAATACATATTTACAGTAGAAAATACCTTTTAGCCACCATTACACCTCAATTTCAACACTAAAATCACCATAAAGGAGGAGGAGTGAGAAATCCATCAAATACCTGTAACAATGTATCAATCTTGTATAATAGTGTATAAGAGGTGTTTATAAAAGAAAGTATAGTCAAGCCGAGAAAGAAAATCTTCTTTTTTCTACAGTAAGGTTTGTTCAAGAATAAGCCTCGTTTAAAGCTTGTTTTGTTTAGTGGGAGCTGGTTCATTTCAGTGAGTTACTTTCTTGATTAGTTATTGAATTGTCGGCATCACTATATCTTATTCCCCGTATAGGCTCTACTATAGTAACGGGAGATGTGATCTCGCCATACCTTATGGTCTGTCTCCTCCTCTCCCTATTATATATGTTAAAACAATAAACGAATTTCCTGGAATGAAATCCCAGATCTTTCATAGCCTGGAGAGAAAATTGAAAACAACATCTCAGTAGTTCTAGACCTACTTTATGTTAGAGCTCGTGGTTGCTTCGAGTCGAGCAACGGAAAAAGGCTTTTTTTAGGGAGAAAAACCTTCTCTGCCCCGATTCCCTCGACCTAGAAATATAGAAAAAGAGAAGAATAAATTGGAAAGTGGACCAACCCGCTCTATGGGGTTTTGTTTGATTGTAAGTACCATCATAATCTAAGTGACGCAAAACTGACATCGCCCAGTCGTGATAAGGCTTCAACAGCCTCTTTCTTCTTCTTATAGTGCATTTAAAGAGCGTGACTCTTTTGTTTAATGTTGTTCAAATTTTTGAAATGAAAAGTCCCCATTTGATTCAATTCATGAATTAGCCCACTATGAGTCTACTACATTTTTTTCATAATAATTATATATAATTACATAATAATAATAATAATAATAATAATAATAATAATAATAATAATAATAAAGTATATCATTCGTCTCTCTTAAAACACATCGACACTAAATGGTTCGAATCTAAATTGATTTTTTTAGGCTGTACACCTAATTTTCCTGGGATTGTAGTTCAATCGGTCAGAGCACCGCATCGAGAGGAAGTCATGTTCGAGCCCCGTCAATCCCGACGGATTCAATAAATATATCAGTTCATCTCTGCATTTTCTGTGAAAGGGGGACATGAGCATAATTTCATTCCCAACGGGGGATCTTTTTTTCTTTTTTCTTTTTTGTTTCGCATTTCTCATCAAAGGAGATTTTTTCATTACTTCAACTAGGACCGATTTTAGTCAACTTTAATGAAATGTGATTGTGAGTTGAAGACCGAGCAGGTGTATTCAAAATTTTAAGACCTGGTGGAATGTAATCTTAGAATTCTTTACTTGTAATGGCTCATTTGCTACTGAATGTTTATTTATAAAATTTACTTATCCGAAAATTTATCTTCTTTTGAGCCAAGGGTACATTATCTCTACCTCACAAAAGTAGGGGTGATACCCTTCTCAGATCCCACTTGTGGAATTACACTGACTATGTTGTTGTTGTACTTACCCAAAAAAGTCGTGCTTTTGTTTAAAATTTTAGAGTGCTTGTATCTAAATATGCATCTATAATGAGCCCTTTTTCCTTGTACAATATACATACTCCAATATTTTAGTTCTGGGATTGTACTAAATTGAGTTGGATCAAACTTTTGTTTTGTAGGGAAGTGTTCCTAATTCTTTTGAATTGAGATGGATATATTTCTGAAGAAGTTGAATCATTCTCAACCAAGTTCTAGTTCTAGATGTCCATTCTTGAGTCAAATGGTAGCTCCAGAAATTCATACAGATGTCAATCTTTCTGGTCTTATAGATGAACTTGATTTGGAAACACTTAAAGATGATCCGGGAGAAAGAATACCCATTGTTAACTATTGCCCTCGAATACGAGATGAAGTGAGGAGATACTATATTAAAAAGGACCTTGTCAACCTTTCAAGCATCAACAACATACCGAGTGTGATCCCAAAAGTGGGAAACCTGTCAAGCATCAATTTCCTAAAACGAAATTTGGAGAGAAAATGCGTCAATTTAATCCAAATTGGTACGGATCTCCATTTTCTGGATGGTTGGAATATAGTGTGAGGAAGGATGTTGTATATTTTTTATGTTGTTATTTGTTCAAACATGAGTTCACTCATGGAAGTGCATGTGAAGGTTTTACAAAAAACTGGTTTTAAGGTTTGGAATAAGGCTCTTGAAAGATTGAGTTTGCATGTTGGTAAAGTTAATAGTGTTCATCATAAATGTTTCGATAAGATGCAAGATTTGTCAAATCATTATCAATAAATTCAAGTTTCTTTTGACAAGCAATATGAGAAGTTAAAAAAGGGAATACCAAATGCATTTGGAAGCCTCAATTGATGCTGCAAAACTTCTCTTGCATTATGGATTTCCGCTCTTCCACACCCTCCAGCAACTCATGAATGATGGCGGTGACAACTCGGACAAGTCTGTCATTGTCCCATCATCAAACATTGTACATTACGCTAAAGACAAGGATGCAACACCAGCCTATACGAAAGAGTACCCAAATTCCTATCAGGTGGAATACGACAATGTATTGTTGATAAGTGGAGAAAGGAAGAGAGAAGAAGAGAAAGAAGGATCAAACTATATCAGAATGGAGAGAAGGGTTGGGAAATTCATGAAGAAGTTTACTCTGCCGGAGAATGTGAATGTTGATGAAATCTCAGCTGTTTCTCAAGATGGGGTTCTGACTGTGTCTATTGAGAAGTTGTCTACTCCTAAGCCAAAGAAACGCAAGACCATCGAGGTTAAACTGCATGAGAGTCTTGTCATGGGAATGATAATTGCTCTCTTTTGATGTTTGATGGTGCGATGTATAAATATACTAGAGGTCTAGGAGTACTAATCTTTTACTCTTTCTTCTCATTTTGCTGTAATGTTTTTCCATGTTTTCTGAAGTATTATATTATGAATGCAACATAAGGAGCTATTGTTGGAAATTTAATAATGCGGAATTAAGATTATACCATTATTTATGACTCGAACAATTGGGATCCCGCACGTCGGAAATGTCATTTTCACACACATGCACATGTAGTGCCAATTATCGTAAATTTTATTAGTGAAAGAGATATTGGTACGTGATTAAACTTTTGAGACATGAAATGATGGACGATCGCTGGTTAAATGAAACGTGTTCTATGTTGGTAAATGAAAGAAGAAGTGTAAGATTGAAATGGGGCGGAAAAGGGACGCGACGTCGCCATGGAGTTGAAGCGCCACGGCGCCCAAGGCGTGAGCCGTGGTGCTTGGTTGGCAGTAGCTAACTTGAGCCACGACGCTTCCCGGGAAGTGTCTGTGCGACGGAAGTCCAAAAGTTTGGCTGATTATGGGGACGTTTTGGATCATTCAAACATCAGTTTTCCTTCATAAATAAGCCATTATTTGGATGCATTACATGGTGAATTAAGTGGCCGTTTCATGGCACTTAAATGGTCATTACATGGGCACTTGAAAAGGCATTCTTACACTACTATAAATTGAGGCTTATGCTCAATTGAAGAACAAACTTCACTCTTGTTTAGTTCAGATTTTTCTGAACTTCTTCCTCTCTAGCATACTTTCACACACTCAAAGGTTCTTCTTGAGAAACACTTGAGTTTCTGCTAATTTGTTAGTTGTTGTTTTATCTTGGGAGACAGTTGCCCATATCGTAAAAGGATATATACAGGGCAATAATGTCTTAATGACAGAGTGAATATCACTCGACTCAGCAATGCAACTGCAATGCTACCAGATTTAATGTCTATTGATTTCAGGCTATCAAGATCAAAGAGCTTGTTGCAATTGGAATGAAGACTCAAGACAGATTCAAGAACCATTCGAGAACGAAGTTCAAGAACTCTCAAGTTTATTGTAGCCACAACTCTCGTTGGCTACAAGATTATTAACTGTTGTAATTCACTATTGTTTATCCTTTCGAAGTACTAGTAATAATTAGTTACCATTCTCGTACATCCATTGTAACCCACAATCTTAAGACATTATCTGTACTAGTGCTAGAAATATGTATGCGAGTAGATATGGTCCCAGATCTGGCGGTGGCTTTCTTGTTGAAACCAGTTCTGTTGACAGTTCTATAAACAGTTCAAACACTGTCTCTGCCAACAAATCTGGTTTTAGTTTTGGATCTCTCTTTGACGATAGTTACAGATCTTTTTCCGTCAAAGAGGAGATATATGTCTCTGATGATGAGCTTGAAGATACTACTGATAGTCATGCTAGCAAGGCTAAGGGTCAAGGAAAAATTGTTGTCACCACTTCCGAGAATGATGGAAACAAGCGCCCACGAGAGATGGAGGATATCAACTAGGACAAGAGGAGAAGGCTGGAGATGTTGTTCTACTTTGTAGAAGAAGGCGTACATCTGTCCCAGACAAAGGATCCGTACTATGGTAAGGAGAATATGGATGATCGATCTAACGGGCGGATCGTACGGGCCAGAATCCAAAAAGTCTAAGGTAATAATTCTTCATTGTCCATAATATGTTTAAGTAATTTCTGAATAAAAGGGAATAAAGGAAGGCTAGGAATATGAAGTATTTCCATTAAAAACTTATATTCCCTACACCCTAAAATCAGAAATTGGACTACTCACCTTCCCGTTTAAAGATTGGACTATTGTAAAAACATTTTAAAAGATATAGACTTAGGTTGTAATAAATTGGATTTATGGACAATTCTAAGTAAGCGCCAGGAATTTCCCTGGGCACCAATCACAAGGGAAGAGGACTAAAGACAAGGACTAGAGGACTAGTGACAAACCTGTCACCGTTTCCAATAGAATATCTGTCTTTTGACAAGATAGTATTGGACACTCAGTCATACAAATCCTACGGGCGACTGAAGTGGGCCAGAGTTTCCAGATCTTAAATGATCTGAAGGCCAAAAGAAAGGCAAAAAAGAAATTGAACGCTCAGTCTGCCAATGCAACCGGAGTGGGCCAGAGTATCTATATCTCATACGATCCGGGCAAGAGGTTGTTCATGTGAAGCAACTCCACTTCTAAACTAGAAGGAGTTTCTAAACTAGAAGGAGTTGAAGAGGTTGTCCTCAAAGGACTTCAGGGAATGAGATCACTCTAACAGGAGGTGATACATGTCCCAAACTTGGTTTCAAGGACGCTGTTGGTCAAGCTGGTTTGAGATTAGTCTAACAGGTCTGTAATAACTAAGAATGGTACAATATCTGTAGCCAAGTGAATGATATATTTATAATCTGTGCATCTATGCCTTCATAGATTAAGACACAATAAATAAAAAGTTATTCAAAGCTAACTAAGTTAAGATTGTTGTCATCTGTCGACATAAACCCTTAAATGTATGTGAGGTAGACGAAGAGGCAACAACACCTTTTCATTCCGTCAAAGGAATAGCGAAATAAGCACCGCTCCTCTATAACATAGTCACGCCTACATGGGTGATTTGACACTTGTATGAAATAGATGGGGGATACAAGTACTTTGTGACCTTCATTGACAATGGTACAATGTATTGCATCCTTTGTTTGTTGAAAAGCAAAGATGAAGTTGTTGAAGTAGATGAGAGATTCAAAGCATAAGTTGAAAAGCCTACGGATTGAGGAATTCATAGTGATAAAGGAGGAAAATGTGAAACAGTGTTTATCAAATGACTGCTCTTTACTCACCTTAGTCTAATGGTGTTAGCCAAGCGCAAAGACATACGCCAAAGGTATGTGGGCAATGCAATCCTTACCGCTAATGTGATTCTCAATAGGACACCGCATAACGATAAGTATACCATGTGAAACATGGAAATAATATCATATACAGATGTTGTGATATGGGGTGTATTGGTAGAGGTTGGAATACCGAAACAGGTCAAGTCGGACCTAAGACTGTAGATTGTATATTCACTGGATCTGCAAAGAACAGTAGTGCTTATCGCATCCTGGTGCCAAAGAATGTTTAATTCTTCAGGAAAAGTAGTAATTGCTCAAGGTTAACAAGAACCCGCGAGTGTCTGATTGTACGGAACTAAACGTTCCAGATCTACATGACTCGGAGATTACTGACTATCTGGAACTTAATATTCTCGATCTACATATCAGGGATTATAGATGTTGAACAAAATCGGAGAAAAAAAGGGGATAAAGATGTGTTTCAGGCCATCTAGCTTATATGATTGAGAATAAACCATGGGAAATTGACAAAGAATTGTCAATTCCAGAAGCATTGCTTTGGAAAGAAGCTACAAAGGGAGAAATAAATTTCGTCAGATAGAACCATACTTATGTGATGGTTGATCTTCCACCGGGAAAAGAACATTTGGGTTGTAAAAGTGGATACTCAAATTGAGTAAAAAGTAGATGGATCTACTATTGATTATAAGGCCTTGGCTACTTGGACATGTGCTCCTATGTGAATAGCTTAACCTCCAGGTTCACCGCAGTCTTACGTGACATGGATATTGAGACAGTCTTCCTAATCGGAGAGTTGGTTTTTGTGGACTGTTAGGCTTCTTCCTGAACTTCCATTCTGGTCCCTGAAATGTTTACATTTTGGTCCTGGAAGATTCTGATAAAACAAAAATAATGAATCTGACTACAGAAACATTGACTCTGAAGTGAGAAAGCCAACAGTTGGTAAGCCAACTGTTTGAGTGTGGAAGAAGAAATTTATATGGAATAACCCGAGGGGTATGTGTTTCTAGGGAAGAGAAGAAAGTCTGTCGACTTGTCAAATTTTTATGCGGACTAAAACAAGCCCCGAAGTAATGGTGTGAAAACTTTGATAATACTCAACTATCGAAGGATTTCTCCATTAATGAGTATGACAAATGTGTCTACGTGAAAGGTAATTCTGACTCGATCATGATATGCCTAGACGACATATTGATCACATGAAGTAGTTCTAGTTTGTTACTAGAGACTAATGATATGTTGAAACGATGTTTCAATATGAATGATATGGGTATTGCAGATGACATCTTAGGATTTGGGATTTCTAAGACATCTAACTGACTGGTCTAAACCAAACTCGTTTGTGAGGTATTTTGACAGTCTCGTTAAAGTCACCAATGGATATGAATCATAGAATTGATTGGAATCATGGTGCACCCGTATATCAGAAGCGATAGACGCATGTCACATGTAGTTCAATATATTTTACACACTACAACTAACATGGTATCGGCTTATAAAGAAGAACGACTGAGCTAAGGTTTACTGGTGATGATCAATATAAGGCTTTAAATAGGATGTGATGACATCTGAACTATTCGCTTATCTATGGATTATGGTATTCTAGATGTCCAGCAGTTCTAGGAGAACTCAGTGATGCAAACTGGATATCAGACTTGAAGAACACCAAAGCCACAAGTGGATGTGCATGTTGTGTCTTTGCAAAATCCTCTAATCAAACCTGCATCTGCCGATTCGTGATGAAATCAGAGTTTATCGCTTTGTACAAATCATGATGAGGAGTCGAACCTTCCATAGTTGAATAGGTAATGTTGTCTTGGCTTATATATGTTGCTTGCAATAGGCATGATATCAGTTTTTTCTTGTTAATGCATTGAAATGCCTCTGTTATTTTGTTCTGTTTCCTCCATTGCTATCAATGCAATTAATTTTTCTGTAAACAAAAATGGATTTTTTCCCTCTTTTTTAAAAATTTAATTGAGGTGGATGAGTCCATGAATTAACGGGCGATGATTATACGTGGGTAAATATTGGTATATATTCAAACACATGTTATACATCCATAGATTTGGTGTAAACGCCGGGTGTGGTTAAGTTTTAGGTGCAACGTTGGCATTGATTAATAACATTAATCCATTATAACTAAAGCAAAAAATTATCCTTGTCTATCCATAATTGTTCCTTCTTAAAAATGGCTTAATTCTTATAGATTAAAGGTGTAATGAATCTTTACACTTAATAAGTATCTTGTGCAATTTGGGAAACTACCTAATAAACTGGAGTAGGGTGTCAAATTATACAGATACTGTCAAGTTGGAGCAGATTAGTTTATGTTGCATCGACAAATGACATTTGACCAACTCTTTTAAAGTTAGATTCGGGGAAAGAGGTCTGATAAGTTGGTGCTAGTTTTCAAGCTGAAGGAATTTAAAATTATTTATGTTTTCACTTGTTCTTGTTTAACGATTATAGAACATTATCAGGAAAGAAAAAGAAAAAAAAAAGAAAAAAGAAAGGGTGTTTTCCCAGGAAAAAAGAAGAAGGTGTTTTTGCATAAAGTAAAAATAAAAAGGAAAGAAACGTGTATGTTTGATGTTTCGGTGTAACGAACTTGTATGTTGTTTGGAGACTAAAATCTTCAGATTTTCTACTCCGGTTGAGATTAAAGTTGTCATAACTTTCTACTCATTTGGGTACTTGATTTGAAGATATAAAAACTTCATCAAGTATACAACATACAATTTACTGCATTTCGTTTCAAGTATTTTGATTCGGTTTGAAGAAATAAAATTTTCACCGTTGTGTATTATATTTGTTGCTATTAAAATTGATTCGATTTGAAAAAATAAAATCTTCACCGTTTATTAAATTTTCTGTTGTTTCGTTTGCGACAGAAAATGGAAGACATGACTCCAGATATGAATGCTTCAGGCTGTTCCATATAAATTTCTTCCTCTAACTCTCTATTTAAGAAGGTTGTTTTCACAACCATTTGATGGATTTCAAGATCGTACACGGAGGCTAACGCTACTAACACCCAAATAGATGTAATCATCGTTACCGGTGAGTATGTGTCAAAGTTATCAAGACCTTCTCGTTGTCTAAACCCTTTAACAACTAGTCTTGCCTTATATTTATCAATAGTACCATCAGCTTTCATTTTCCGCTTGAAAATCCATTTGGAACCTAAAGGTTTATTCCCTGGAGGAAGATCAACCAATTCCCAAGTATGGTTGTTCAATATGGATTCTATCTCACTATTGATTGCCTCTTTTCAACGCTGAGCTTCCGATGAAGACATAGCTTCGTTGAAAGTTCGAGGCTCATTTTCCAACAAAAATATTAGAAATTCTGGTCCAAAGAAAGTAGACGTCCTTTGACGTTTGCTGCGTCTTGGATTTTCCTCATCAGGAACATTTTCCTTTGTTTATTCCTGAGGTCATTTAGATTCTTTGCTAGACGACTCACATTCTTTTTTATATGGATATATGGTTTCAAAGAAGTCAGCATTATCTGATTCAATTACCGTATTCACTTGAATGTCGGGATTTTCTGATTTGTGAACCAGAAATTGATATGTCTTACTATTTGTGGCATATCCTATGAAAACACAATCAATGGTTTTAGGTCCTATTTTTACCCTTTTGGGTTTAGGAACTTGCACCTTGGCCAAACACCCCCACACTTTGAAGTATCCCAAATTGTGCTTCATTCTTTTCCACTTTTCGTATGGAATAGATTTTGTTTTGCTATGGGGCACTCGATTGAGTATTCGGCTAGCTGTTAGAATGGTTTCCCCCTATAAGTTCTGGGGTAAATCAGAACTTATTAACAGGGTGTCACGACCCGACCCAAGCTCGCGATCGTGCCCTACCCGCACCCCGCTGTATACATCAGAGAATAGCAGCGGAACATACACAACATACAGAAAAACTTAGACAATAACCAACAACAGGCTAGCCGATAAGGCCACCTTCCGTAAAATATACTCAATCCAGAAATAGAACAGTACATTTTTCTTTTCTTTACAGCCCAATCCACAATGTGACTACAGACCTCTAAGAATAACAACTCAAGGGACAGGCCCCGCCATACCCCAATGTACAACAACCGACAATACGAGGATAAGCCTCCAAATGAAGGAGTTTCTCAACGGTGAACAGTGATCCTAAGAGCGAGGATCAAGAACTGCATTTTACTCGCAGATGAACGCACTTCAAGGAGGTCAAGACAACATGTACCAAATATGTGAAATCGAAAGATCAGAATGAAATCATAAGTCTAAAATAAAACGGAGACATGTATGATTACTCAATTAACGATAATCGTGCCTTACTAACAATGAGAGTAAATAGGTGAATACTTACAATATCTAAAGTAGGAGGCTCACGATCAAAGCAGACCACCCGCCCGCAGATCATTAAGCAATCCTATTCCGGGACTATTTCACCCGCGTAGATCGCGTGGACCCGCATTGAGGTATTCCTCGTGATAGTCAGACTACCGCACGGGACTATTTCACCCGCATAAGCCCATAAGGACTCGCATGAGGTATTCCTCGCATCATGGGTAGCAAATCCACTAAACAGTGGTATAACGTCTTGGGGTTTACCCTCATTTATACTCTTACCCCCAAGCGGTGGTATAACGCCTTGGGGTTTACCCTCATTTATACTCTTACCCTAGCTCAACCGGCCATCATCATACATAACATAAGCCCTACCGCTTATCATACAATAAATAAGCAAGTTAAGAAATCCCCTAACTTCTTATTAGCCTTATTCATATACATTCTCATTTTAGTTTACTTAAGGCACTAACATGTCATTATAAAATCCGAATTTAACCCAAAGTACTACGACTTCTATTCTTTTAAAAATGACTCTTTTCATATATAACTTTCAAGATACTAATAACCGTAGTATCAAGTCATAACTACTTTTCAAGACAAGTCACGATACCTTTTAGAAATACATTTAGGCTTCTAAATCAAGTGACTTCTTTCTTTAAAACCTTAGGCAATTGATGCCTTAAATCAAATTGTCTTTCAATAAATCAAGCCATTTATCTTTCCATAAAGCCAATATAACCAACTCCCATAAAGTCGTTATATTCACTTTATGCATTAGTCAAGTACAATTTCTATCCAAGGACTTATACGCTTAAAACGAAACAAGTATCGCATACTTTAAAACTCTTAAAGTCCCTTAACATACTTAAATTACTTAGATTAAACCACTCTTTAAACTTTCCATAAAAACAATTATCAAAATACTTTCAACTTACTTAAAGTATCTTATCTTTGATAACCAAGATTTCCTTAAAATTTAAACAAGTGAGTTAATTCCTAACTCAATCAACTCGACATTCCTAAAATAAGCCAAGGATGTCAAAGTGACTAGATTGTCAAAATTCAGACGCTCACCGTACTATATACGTGAAACTAGTCATGCTCAAAAGATAGGAAAAGTTCCACATACCTCTTCTGGTCAAACCACTTGTCAAGTACAAATTCCCCGTAGTATGTCAACCTATAATATTCACAATACGTCCATTAAGGCCTTACTTCAAACGTAGAATATTATAAGTGTTAAGTCTCTAAATTCTACGGAAAATCTGACAAAGACCTCCTTTGTTTTTACTAACTTTGCCACCTTTTCCAAGGTCGAAATACAATAACCAAACAGCCCCAATTGGCTCATAACAATATAGAAGGTAATCCAACGCAAATGAATAACCAAATTTCCAATTGGCTCACAATAATACGTAGGTAATCCAATGCAAATGAATAACCAAACAGCCCCAATTGGCTCACAATAATACGTAGGTAATCCAATGCAAATGAATAACCAAACATCCCCAATTGGCTCACAAAATGAAGGTAATCCAATGCAAATGAATAACCAAACAAATTTCAATTGGCTCACAATAATATAACAATACCAATTCTTATTCAATTTCCATTTCAATTCAAATTGGTAGCATAATAAGATATCAAGCCGCAATTGATTCTAGCTACTACATTCTCCAAGTAGGTAACATGCGACAAATCAATTTATCGATCAAATTGGATTTCAATTTCAAATGGCTAAATATGACATTTTCGGATTTTTAGCTTCCAATTCCATAACACTTAACAAACTTCATAACACATATCACATGACCACTTATAACTTATCATAACATGAAATCTTCAATTACAAAAGTAAAACGAAGATTATACCTCAATTAGCCCAAATATGCTCCAAGAGTACAAGTCGATCCCTAGCACCTTTAGCTCCTCCTTCCGACATTCCAATCCACCCCAAGCCACCCTTAGAAGCTTATGAAAAACTCATCTTCAAGTTTCAACTTCAAAGTTGAATAACCCTTTAGGTTTTCGCCTTGCGACTAACACGAAAACACCATTTTTCCGGGATCTTTCTATTGAGAAACACTTATAATACCCTTAGGTACCTTGGTTTAAAGTGGGAATTATTGGACAAAAATTGGAAATTTTTCCTTCTTGAAAACCTCTAGCCGTGAGCTCCTAAAGAGCAAGAACAAGTTCTTGAAAAATAATTCTAAGTGTGGAGAATGACAAGGTCTTGCACCTACTAGTGTACATATATAACACAAGGAAGGGTATAGATTAGAACACTTGGGTGGTTTGGATGAGATTCACTAAATATCAAGCTTATGTGGGGTCATTGACTTGGTCAAAGTTGTCAAGCTCTAAGCTTTGCAAGACTTCATCATAAATTATGGTCAATTGACCATTCCACCCTTGCACATTTCGTCCATGTCCATAAAGGGGGGTGACACGTGTCGCCCTCCCGTTCGTCGCAATATTTCATTTTCCGACAATTCCATAATTCCGATAAATTTTTTTACTCGTCTCAAACCTTAACATTTGAGTTCTTACGTACGTTCTTAGAAACATATCCTGAAATATTTCTGCGGTGTAACATTCTTCCCTCCTTAGAAACATTCGTCCCCGAATGTTCTCTCGGGAGTCCAACTTAAAGATAGCGACATACTCTTCTTTTACAACCCCTACATACCAATAATACCACACGAGGCCACACAACCGCATTTCATACTAAAATGTCAAGTGAACCCCACGTGTCAACGCTTGTTATCTGTATGAAGCTTGGTGACTCTAAGCTTACTAATAATCTTTCCTGATAAGCTTCGCTTATCCACACTTCGAATCAAGTCCGACCAAATACTGAACCTCGCCTATGTCGAAGCATCCAACCGGCGATCTACACTTTCTTACATACAAGGCCTCATACAGGGCCATCTGAAAACTGGAAAGGTATCTGTTATTGTACGCAACACATAAAGAGACAATTAACCCTCCCGGCTATATATGAAATCAAGAACATATGCCCGCATCCTATCCTCAAGTGCTCGGATAGTACGCTCGCTCGCCCGCTTGGCCCGAGGGTGTAATGCAACACCGAGACTCACCGTGTCCCTAATCCTCCCAAAAACCTCCGGTTATCCGAATCGAGCTCATCTGCTTGGCCATCATAAACGTAGGAACCCCGTGCGCCTCACAATCTTCTCGCTATACAAGCAAGCATAATCCTCACCGAGTAAATGGCCCTAACGAAGAACACGATCGGTTTCGCCACACCACTTACCATGACCCTGCGGGTCGCACTTCCTCCGAGTACGATGCCACCTCAGAACAAGATCTATATTAATTACCTCTCATATCTAGGTTGGGATTTCAATCGCTCGCATAGCCCACTGGCTTCGTGCTCAACCATGACTGCTACTATCTCGACACTAAGCAAGAACTCGCTATGTCCCTTTTCCTGCTATCTTACCCATACATACTTCGAGGTCACGACACGACTTAGTCGGCCCCAAAAATTAGGCAATAAGCATCGCGTGCCTCCCTAAAACCTGCCGACTAGTCTCGCAAAGACCGGTACACGCAATCTATCCTCATCTCACAAAGACTTATCGTTCGACGCTACTCAAATGTGCTCTTCTCTTCCCGAGAGCCGATTCGATATCAGATCATAACTGGATCCTCATATTGTCGCCTCCTTACCTCCTCAACGATGGAAGACTCGGCAACCTCTCGGATCTGAACTTCATTAACCTTGGAAACAAATAATCGAACCCCTAGGCTCGGTAACTGAAGGATCTCACGGACCACATCCTCGCCTATCTGCTGCCTAACCGCGACTACCCTCAGTCCACGACAAAGAGTATTCAGAATCGCTTTGGATTTCCGGATGGTATAGGATATCAATATCACGATCCTTGAGTAACTCTAACCACCATCGTTGTCGCAAATTCCACCGCTCGCCGCAGATATATACCGAGGCTTTTGGTCTGCATAATTATCCACACGGTCTATATATACGCCATGCCCCCAAATCTTCAAGGCATGATTTAATCGCCGCCAAAGACTAAATCGTGAGTGGCGCAATTTCTTCCCCGCTTCCCTAACTACCGGAAAACATAGGCTCTATCCTTATCGGGTTTCGTCGACACAACCTAGCCCAACACCCAACGTGTTATCAATATAACCTAACCTCTAGTCTCACAGAGGGGTTAGAATCAGAGTCGCGGCCAACTTATCTCCCAATAACTAAAAGCCTTTCTCATTCTGCGAAATATTCGTATCCTTAATCTCACTTATGGTTCCTGCTTTCCCTTTTTTTTTTGCAACCAAACTTGGTCACTAAACTTAGACTTAATTCCTTTGCTCGCCTCATGGCTAAGACTTCATCACAATCACATTTTTGGGGAAGGTTTTCTTGATCTCACAAGTAATAACCCGGTTTTCCTTTCCCAGCTTGTAAAGCCTATAACTAGGTGTTACCACATTTTCTCGAAATGTTCTTACTGCCCATTAATTACTAATGGTCTTTACACTAGTCCGGGTAAACATACCTCGTGCAACCTACATTTATATCTTTACGCTACTTCCTCGACCAATTCGTACGTCGTTCTTAATTACCCCAACACAACACTTTTCCCACGGTTATCTACAACTGTAACCTATGGCATGACGATACCGAAGACCTACCAGTCTTATATCCTTCGTCTAACAACATGGGTACACGCAACCCCAATAATACGCAAAACTGTCCCTTTTTCGTGGGGAAGAGGACTTATCTCCTTTTCTTAAACTTTCCTTGGAGTCACAACCCTAATCACAGGGTCCTCTTGCGGTCCAGTAATTAGCTAATCATCACGCACCGCCTTTAAGTTCGTGTAGATTTTCCAACCTACCAAAGATGCCCTCAGCTTTCCGCCGGCAGCATTCGTACTTATTTTTTATTCTTGCCTTGCACGTTTTCCTGAAATTATCCGGAAGGTCGTGGCCCTGACCGCCACACCAAACCAACTCCAAGTACCTCCAAGGGCACTCAAAATAACTTCCTCCAAATTCAATTATTACATACTTCCTGCGTCAATTTACCCCAAGTGAACAAGTCACACAGACTTAAAAAGAAAACAATGCCAAAGAAGGAAGGATAATTCACTGGTTACCACCACTTCTCTTCCTTTCCACTCGATAACCGGCTTACCGGGAAACTGGTACCGAATCATCTCTCTTATGTAGTCCACGTTGGCATAACAAGAGGCCAACTAGCCCGAACTCATAATGACCTCAATGTCTGTCATAACAGCTCTGCTGGGTCCAACGACTTTATCGTTACCGTCAATTATTATCTAACCGCTCAGCTACCACCCAACACTCACGGGTGTAGTCACCTTGAAAGGTCCTCATGGATTCAGGTTCCATTTCCTTACTCGTTGCTCTCTTTTCTTCGGTCGCATTCTTCCGTACTCCCAAACTTATTCTAGCTTACATACATAAATTCCATACTAACTCGCCTCCACTGGAGTTACTAAATTAAACAACATAAGGCCGCCGGCTCACAACCTGAAACGGTGGAACACGCCCACGAACCCATAAAATGATTAACTAAATTTGGCCTTGCACCTCAGGACTGTCACGTGACTACTACCAACTGATCCCATTTCCTTTCAAGTATGGGCGACCCTAAATAGATCCCCAACCACTCGGCCGCATTTAACTCTTTTCCTAGGTCTGTCTTAACTTTTTACTACCCGAGAAGGCCTTATATACCTAAGGTCTCGGTGGTTATCAACATTTTTAGGCTCGCAATTTCCATGCTCCAAGTCTATCTTATCAGCCCCCCGTAACCGGGTACAAGAACTTATCGTAATATCATAATCGTGTTGTCTTGACCACAACAACCATACTTTCTTCGTTCGGATCTCGCCCGTACAATTCCCTTAAGCATACCACGTAGCTTAAGTTACTATCATAGTCTTCCACTTAGTCTCTTAATAATAACTTCTTAAGCGTCCATTACCTTTTCCGATAACTCATCATTTCCTAATTATCTCAAATTAGCACGTAAAACCTTGATGAGAATTCATTTAACTGTTTCATACCTTCCCGGTATTTATTTAGTCCCTTCCAAATCTCGTAATCTAAATCATTCTAGCAACACGCGTCGACCTCATACATAAATTCGCATACCAGTTGTATGTCACAATACCAACTACAACCATTACCAACTGGATAAGCAATCCACGTAATCCTTCCCGGTCATCGTTGCCTTTCTCGTAGTCGCAAACAATCATAACTTGTTGGGAGAGACGACCCTAACCATACACTCTATCGCACGATCTTAGAGTGAGAAGAATGAAACCAATCCTAAATGTCCTGCAGCCTCCTCGATTATAGATGTGGTGCACAACACACCGATAATCAAGACTCTACTTAGACACTGGCCTCAGACACTTTCCGAGGACTAATCGCTGATACCACTTTTGTCACGACCGACCGGGCTCGCGATCGTGCCCTACCCGCACCCCGCTGTGTATACATCGAGAATAGCAAATGAACATACACAACATACGTAAAAACTTAGACAAGAACCAACAACAAAGCTAACCGAGCAAGGCCACCTTCCGTAAAATATACTCAATCCGTAAATGTAACGAGACATTTTTCTTTTCTTACGGACCAATCCACAATGTGACTACTGCACTCTAAGAATAACAACTCACGGCGGGACCCCGCCATACCCTGAATGTACAACAACCGACAATACCGAGGATAAGCCTCCGAAATGAAGGAGTTTCTCAACAATAGCAGTGATCCTAAGAGCAAGGATCAAGAACTGCATTTTACTCATGCAGATTTAACGCACTTCAAGGAGGTCAAGACAACATGTACCAAATATGAAATCGAAAGTATCAGAATGAAATCATAAGTCTAAAATAAAGCGGAGACATGTATGATTACTCAATTAACGATAATCGTGCCTTACTAACAATGAGTAAATAGGTGAATACTTACAATATCTAAAGTAGGAGGCTCACGATCAAAGCAGACCACCCGCCCGCAGATCATTAAGCAATCCTATTCTCGGGACTATTTCACCCGTAGATCGCGTGGACCGCATGAGGTATTCTCGCATAGTCGCACTACCGCACGGGACTATTTCACCCGCATAAGCCCATAAGGACTCGCATGAGGTATTCCTCGCGTCATGGGTAGCAAATCCACTAAACAGTGGTATAACGTCTTGGGGTTTACCCTCATTTATACTCTTACCCCAAGGTGTGGTATAGCGTCTTGGGGGTTTACCCCTCATTTATACTCTTAACCTAGCTCAACCGGCCATCATACATAACATAAGCCCTACCGGCTTATCATACAATAAATAAGCAAGTTAAGAAATCCCCCTAACTTCTTATTAGCCGTATTCATATACATTCTCATTTTAGTTTACTTAAGGCACTAACATGTCATTATAAAATCCGGGAATTTAACCCAAAGTACTACGTACTTCTATTCTTTTAAAAATGACTCTTTTTCATATATAACTTCCAAGATACTAATAACCCTAGTATCAAGTCATAACTACTTTTCAAGACAAGTCACGATACCTTTTAGAAATACATTTAGGCTTCTAAATCAAGTGACTTCTTTCTTTTAAAACCTTAGGCAATTGATGCCTTAAATCAAATTGCCTTTCAATAAATCAAGCCATTTATCTTTCCATAAAGCCAATATAACCAACTCCCCATAAAGTCGTTATATTCACTTTATGCATTAGTCAAGTACAATTTCCTATCCAAGGGACTTATACGTTTAAAACGAAACAAGTATCGCATACTTTAAAACTCTTCAAGTCCCTTAACATACTTAAATTACTTAGAGTAAACCACTCTTTAAACTTTCCATAAAAACAAGTATCAAAATACTTTCAACATACTTAAAGTCTCTTAACTTTGAAAACCAAGATATCCTTAACATTTAAACAAGTGAGTTAATTCTCTAACTCAATCAACTCGACATTCCTAAAATAAGCCAAGGATGTCAAAGTGACTAGATTGTCAAAATTCAGACGCTCACCGTACTATATACGTGAAACTAGTCATGCTCAAAAGATAGGAAAAGTTCCACATACCTCTTCGGGTCAAACCACTTGTCAAGTACAAATTCCCGCCCGTAGTATGTCAACCTATAATATTCACAATACGTCCATTAAGGCCTTACTTCAAACGTAGAATATTATAAGTGTTAAGTCTCTAAATTCTACGGAAAATCGGACAGCACCTCCTTTGTTTTTACTAACTTTGCCACCTTTTCCAAGGTCAAAATACAATAACCAAACAGCCCCAATTGGCTCATAACAATATAGAAGGTAATCCAACGCAAATGAATAACCAAACAAATTTCAATTGGCTCACACAATAATACAGAAGGTAATCCAATGCAAATGAATAACCAAACAGCCCCAATTGGCTCACAATAATACAGAAGGTAATCCAATGCAAATGAATAACCAAACAGCCCCAATTGGCTCACAATAAAATAGAAGGTAATCCAATGCAAATGAATAACCAAACAATTTCAATGGCTCACAATAATATAACAATACCAATTCTTATTCAATTTCCATTTCAATCCAAATTGGTAGCATAATAAGATATCAAGCCGCAATTGATTCTAGCTACTACATTCTCCAAGTAGGTAACATGCGACAAATCAATTTATCGATCAAATTGGATTTCAATTTCAAATGGCTAAATATGACATTTTCGGATTTTTAGCTTCCAATTCCATAACACTTAACAAACTTCATAACACATATCACATGACCACTTATAACTTATCATAACATGAAATCTTCAATTACAAAAGTAAAACGAAGATTATACCTCAATTAGCCCAAATATGCTCCAAGAGTACAAGTCGATCCCTAGCACCTTTAGCTCCTCCTTCCGACATTCCAATCCACCCCAAGCCACCCTTAGTAGCTTATGAAAAACTCATCTTCAAGTTTCAACTTCAAAGTTGAATAACCCTTTAGGTTTTCGCCTTGCGACTAACACGAAAACACCATTTTTTCGGGATCTTTCTATTGAGAAACACTTATAATACCCTTAGGTACCTTGGTTTAAAGTGGGGGAATTATTGGACAAAAATTGGAAATTTTTCCTTCTTGAAAAACCTCTTAGCCGTGAGCTCCCCTAAAGAGCAAGAACAAGTTCTTGAAAAAATAATTCTAAGTGTGGAGAATGACAAGGTCTTGCACCTACTAGTGTACATATATAACACAAGGAAGGGTATAGATTAGAACACTTGGGTGGTTTGGATGAGATTCACTAAATATCAAGCTTATGTGGGGTCATTGACTTGGTCAAAGTTGTCAAGCTCTAAGCTTTGCAAGACTTCATCATAAATTATGGTCAATTGACCATTCCACCCTTGCACATTTCGTCCATGTCCATAATGGGGGTGACACGTGTCGCCCTCCCGTTCGTCGCAATATTTCATTTTCCGACAATTCCATAATTCCGATAAATTTTTTTTACTCGTCTCAAACCTTAACATTTGAGTTCTTACGTACGTTCTTAGAAACATATCCTGAAATATTTCCGGGGTGTAACACAGGGCATTCATCATTTCTTTCAGTGTTCTATTTTTCCTTTCCGCAATTCCGTTTGATTGTGGCGAGTAAGGGGTAGTTTTTTGATAAATAATGTCATATTCCAAGCATATTTGTTCAAAAGGAGATCCATATTCACCGCCCCTATCACTCCTTATCATTTTAATCTTTTTGTTAAGTTGAGTCTCAACTTCAGTTTTGTATTGCCTGAATGCTTCAATTGCTTCATCTTTACTATTAAGTAAATAAACGTAGCAATACCGCGTACTATCGTCAATCAAAGTTATGAAATACTTCTTTTCACCGCGAGATGGGATTGACTTCATGTTACAAATATCTGTATGGATTAAGTCTAAAGGACTTGAATTCCTTTCAACTGACTTATAAGGATGTTTAACATACTTAGATTAAACACAGATTTGACATTTTGATTGATTGTATTCAAACTTAGGAAATACTTCCAAACTAATCATTTATCGCAAGGTTCTATAATTGACATGTCCTAAACGCGAATGCCATATTATTTGACTTAAGCAAGTAAGACGAAGCAGAAACTTTATTATTATTGGCAACGACCATTACATTCAGTTTGAAAAGGCCCTCTGTGAGGTAACCTTTTCCTATGTACATCTCGTTCTTAATTATTACAACCTTGTCAGAAACAAAAACACACTTAAAACCGTTCTTCACTAGAAGTCCGGTAGATACTAGATTTTTCCTAATTTCAGGAACATGACAGACGTTGTTGAGAGTCACCACCTTGCCAGAGGTCATCTTCAGCAGTATCTTTCCATAACCTTCAATTTTGGTCGTTGCAGAATTTCCCATATATATGGTCTCGTCGGGAGCATATGAAGCAAAAACTTCTCTAACAACACAAATTTGGTGAGTGGCGCCAGAGTCAATCTGTCACGACCCGACCCCGGGCCCGCGACTGGTGTCCTACCTGGGCACCCCCTCTTATACCCTCACATCACATATTAGACATAGACCAATAAAATATGGAAACTGTATAAGTAGCAACAAGGCAAGCCGGTGAGGCTGCCGCTATATATAAAAAAGGAATAACCCAACAATACAGTTATACAATTGGCCCGATATAAATACAACTCCCGCAGTCCAGCCCACATATGAATACAGACCTTTAAGAGTTTGGACACATAACTATGATGGGACAGGGCCCCGCCATACCCCTAAATGTACATAAGACTGTAACTCCGTACCAAAAGACAAGCCTCCGAAATAATGGAGCTTCCTCAAAAACTGAACAGAGATCCTAAGAGCGAGGATCAACAAACTATGTACCTACACCTGCGGCATGAAACGCAGCCCCCCCGAGGAAAGGGGGTCAGTACAAAAGATGTACCAAGTATGTGAAACAATAAGTACTGTAAATGAAATCATAATAGTCCAAAATATAACAGGAAGCAAGTATGATAATCAAAATACCAGTACAACTATGCCTTGTAAAATTGATGAGAGTCAACTGTACCTTTTAAAATATACCCTTTTAAAAGTAATATCAACTGTGTCATTTCAAATTATGAAATCAATACCATTTCAAATATGAGAGCCATATCAAAATCAGGGACACCTGCCCTCAGAATCATTATGCAGGTCATATTCATGGGACTATTTCACTCGCATGGGTCCTGTGGACCCGCAATGAGTATCTATACGCGATACCCGCATCATGGAGAGCTAATCCACGGAATGTGTCCTGGGAGTTGAACCAGCATGAGTCTTTCAGACCCGCAGGAGTGTGTACCATCTCACGTCATGGGAGCTACTCCATGAAATATATATACAATGTTGCCGGTCCTCTTGTGAGGGACGCGGAGATGTGGAAATATAACACTTGCACGAATAGCTATCATGAGCAACCATAAGCAAGTAAATCATCTTTGACTCTCATTTAAACAAATAGAATGAACTATCCTTTTATAAAACCCAAGACATTATCATGTCATGTAAAATCAGGGAATTGAACCCAAAAGTACTATGTGCATTCACCGTACATACCAAGTAATATTAGGGAATTAAACCCAAAAGTACTATGTACGTCTGCCGTACATCGTTTCATTTATAAACCCCAAGACACTAACACCCGTAGTATCAAGACAATTCTACTTTTAAAATCAAGCCAAGTATACTTTTAACATCAAGTGATTTATACTTTGCAAATTAAGTAACTTCCTTCATATACTACAATGAATTCGATTTCATTTAAAACATGTACGTCCACCGTACAAACATTTTATAAGGTTCATGCTCAAAGAAAGATATGAAGAGTTACACATACCTCTTAAGCTATTCCACACGCCAAGTAGAATACGCCACCCGTAGAATTTCAACCTATAATGGAAATAATACTTCTATCAACTTCTAGCTCACTTAGTATAAGACATACACCAAGTAATTGCCCTTTTATTCTACGAAAATTTGGGCAGCACTTCCTTTGTTTATACGTACTTTACCACCTTTTTAAAGGCCCAAATTCAACAACAATCAAGCCACACTTAAGGGCACAACCAACAGTTAACCAAAGGGGATTACACGCCTACTTGACGTGTAAAATTCAGCCCCTTAAACCATATAAAACAGCCCACGATATCCAACAATTTCTAGCCCATTCTCGGTCAACAACAACTACAACCATCCAAAGCCCTTTTCCATCATTATTTATATTCCAATTCACATTTAACATGTTATATATATCATATCAACTATCAACAACACTATTTCCATCATTATACAACATGTAACAAGTGAAAATAACAACAAAATGACCAACAATTCCAATGGGCCGAAAATGCCTAGCTCTCGGCCTCAACACCCAAAACCGTTCAAACACTTTTTAATCTTCATTATTTTTAGCACAAGCTCATATATACATTACTACAACATGTAATATCTAATTACTTCAAAAGAAGAAGAACTCTTACTTATTTTTGTGCCCAAAACGTCCAAAACAGCCCGCACTATAATGTCCCGCAGTTTCATTTTAGCTCCACTTCTTCAAGTTCCAATCATACATATGTATCCTCTACAACCTTACACTCATCTTCCCTTCACGTTTCATCTCCAAAAAGTGGATAACAAGTTAGGGTTTCTCTAGAAATTTCAAGGCAAAACCGTGAGCCTCTAACACTTGGAGTATATCTTGGCTTAACACTCCATTAGGGAGCTAATCTTGGATCAACAAACTAAACTTGGAAGATTTAAGTGATCTTGTTCTTTAAATCTTAGCTAGGGCCGAGAGTGAGAGGAGAAAGAGAGATAGAAGTTTTGTGAAATATGGCTAAGTATGGAAGTCTTGCAAGCCTCTCATGTATATATATATTTCTATCAAGCCAAAGTCATGACAAGTGGGCAAGTTAATGAGGGACATGTGTCACCCTCTATATGGCCAAAAACTAGATATTTTGGACAATTCTCTTAAATCGAAGGTCCTGCGAAATTATGAAAATTTTGACGGACCCCATATTATTAGATTCAATACTTCAATATACTATACTAATTCCATTTACCAAAGTTGAGAATCAAATTCCAAGTTATAAACTTTTTCCTTCACAAGGTTCCGAAATTATTCCTTAAGAAAAAGAAATTTTTCTTTCGCTCTAAAATTCAAATCTTATTTTCTTACGCACGTTCTCTTATCATTTCCTTGGAAAAATACGGGGTGTAACACAATCCACCACTCTTTCGAATTTCCCACTAGGTTGCACTCAGACAACATAGCGCACAAATCATCAACCTCCTCATTTTTTTCTACCATATTAGTTTGACCCTTGTTCTTTTCCCTTTTCGGAGCACGACAATCTGCAACTTTTTGTCTGATTTTTCCATAATTGTGGCAGTTTCCCTGAAATTTCTTCTTGTTGGGATAGTTCCTTGGTCCCGATGCCTTTTTCCTCTTTTTTTCAGATTAGTTGGGATAGTTTCAACAATATGTGCTCCCCCTATGGTTGATCTCCCATTCTCCTTTTTCTCAGCTGCCTTGTTATCTTCCTCGATTCTCAACCGGACTATGAGATCTTCCAGTGTCATTTCCTTTCGCTTGTGTTTCAAGTAATTTTTGAAGTCCTTTCATAAAGGAGGCAACTTTTCTATCACTGCCGCAACTTGAAATGCCCCACTAATCACCAAACCTTCAGCGAGGAGATCGTGGATGATAACCTGCAACTCTTGAACTTGATTAACAACAGATTTGTCATCTACCATTTTGTAGTCCAGAAATTTGGCAGCAATAATTTCTTTAATCCAGCATCTTCTGTTTTATATTTCTTTTCCAACGCATCCATAGTTCTTTTGATGTTCTCACATTACTATAGACGTTGTAAAGATCATCCTCCAGTCCGCTAAGAATATAATTCTTGCACAAAAAAATTGAGTGCTTCCATGCCTCGGTTACAACAAAACGTTCATTCTCAGGTGTTGATTCCGGCAAAACTGGAACGACCTCCTTAATAAACTTTTGGAGGCTTAAAGTAGTTAAATAGAAGAACATCTTTTGTTGTCATCTTTTGAAATCAATTCCGGTGAATTTTCCAGGCTTCTCTGCCGGAGTCAGTGCTGGTGCAGTACGACTGGAGGACGCAACATTGCTCGTAGAACCAACCACGGTGGCTGATGTTGCAGTATCATTCATATCTGGAATCATGTCTTCCATTTCTGTCGCAAACGAAACAACAGAAAAAATTTAATAAACGGTGAAGATTTTATTTCTTCAAACCGAATCAATTTTGATAGCAACAAATATAATGCACAACGGTGAAGATTTTATTTCTTCAAAACGAATCAAAATACTTGAAACGAAATGCAGTCAATTGTATGTTGTATACTTGATGAAGTTTTTATATCTTCAAATCAAGTATCCAAATGAGTAGAAAGTTATGACAACTTTAATCTCAACCGGAGTAGAAAATCCGAAGATTTTAGTCTTCAAACAACATACAAGTTCGTTACACCGAAACAACAAACATACACGTTTCCTTTCCTTTTTATTTTTACTTTCTAAAAAAACACCTTTTTTTTCCTGGGAAAACACCCTTTCTTTTTTCTTTTTTTTTTCTTTTTTTTTCCTGACAATGTTCTGTAATCATTAAACAAGAACAAGTGAACACATAAATAATTTTAAATTCCTTAAGCTTGTTAATATGCCTGTGTTCAAAATCAGAAAACAGAAAAACCAAAAACTGGAAAAAGGAATAATGCAGAAAGTAAGAAAAATATCCGAGATCACAAAATTCACTGTGTGTCCTAAAGGAATTTAATCCCCTCACTGTACTCGAGGTTATGGATTACTTCCTCCCAGGATAAAATAGATATATCTGTCGCAGGAGTAGCGGTACTTCAAACGCCGACGACTTCGACGAACTCAAAGTTGGCAACGAACCACAGTAAGACTCGATAGTTTTATTTGTGAAAGAGAATGCAGAATTTCAATGAAGGAAATTATTTTCAGTGTATTAAAAATGAGACATTTCCTCAGTTTATATAGCCTCGAAGGTGTCTGTTCGTAAAGGTTGGTGACTGTTCGGAAAGGCCACTTTGCCTTTTCAAAAAATGAAAAAAAAAACGTTTGGGAAATTTAATTTTTATTTCGCGAAATTAATTATCAATTAATCTTTTTCCGGCGGAAATAAAAAATATTTTCAGAAAATGAAGATTTGAAATTAAATAATTTTGGTCCAAGTGAACACATAAATAATTTTAAATTCCTTAAGCTTGAAAACCAGCACCAACTTATCAGACCTCTTTCCCCGAATCTGACTTTAAAAGAGTTGGTCAAATGTCATTTGTCGGTGCAACATAAACTAATATGCTCCAACTTGACAGTATCTGTATAATTTGACACCCTACTCCAGTTTATTAGGTCGTTTCCCAAATTGCACAAGATACTTATTAAGTGTAAAGATTCATTACACCTTTAATCTATAAGAATTAAGCCATTTTTAAGAAGGAACAATTATGGATAGACAAGGATGATTTTTTGCTTTAGTTATAATGGATTAATGTTATTAATCAATACCAACGTTGCACCTAAAACTTACTCACACCCGATGTTTACACCAAACTGATGGATGTATAACATGTGTTTGAATATATACCAATATTTACCCACGTATAATCAGCGCCCATTAATTCATAGACTCATCCACCTCAATTAAATTTTTAAAAAAGAGGGAGAAGATCCATTTTTGTTTACAGAAAAATTAATTGCATTGATAGAAATGGAGGAAACAGAACAAAATAATATAGGCATTTCAATGCATTAACAAGAAAAAATTGATATCATGCCTATTGCAAGCAACATATATAATCCAAGACAACATTACCTATTCAACTATGGAAGGTTCAACTTCTCATCATGCTTTGTACAAAGCGACAAACTATGATTCCATCACGAATAGACCGATGCAAGTTTGCTTAGAGGATTTTGCAAAGACACAACATGCACATCCAATTGTGGCTTTGGTGTTCTTCAAGTCTGATATCCAGTTTGCATCATTGAGTTCTCCTAGAACTTCTGGACATCCAGAATACCATAATCCATAGATAAGAGAATAGTGCAGATGTCATCACATCCGATTTAAAGCCTTCTATTAATCATCACCAGTAAACCTTAGCTCAGTCGTTCTTCTTTATAAGCTGATACCATGTTAGTTGTAGTGTGTAAAATACATTGAACTACATGTGACATGCGTCTATCGCTTCTGATATATGGGTGCACCATGATTCTAATCAATTCTATGATTCATATCCATTGGTGACTTCAACGAGACTGTCAAAACACCTCACAAATGAGTTTGGTTGAGACCAGTCCGTTAGATGTCTTAGAAATCCCAAATCCTAAGATGTCATCTGCAATACCCATATCATTCATATTGAAACATCGTTTCAACATATCCTTAAGTCTCTAGTAACAAACTAGAACTACTTCCTGTGATCAACATGTCGTCTAGGCATATCATGATCGAGTCAGAATTACCTTTCACGTAGACACATTTGTCATACTCATTAATGGAGAAATCCTTCGATAGTTGAGTACTATCAATGTTTTCACACCATTACTTCGGGGCTTGTTTTAGTCCGCATAAAAATTTGACAAGTCGACAGACTTTCTTCTCTTCCCTAGAAACACATACCCCTCGAGTTGTTCCATATAAATTTCTTCTTCCACACTCAAACAATTGGCTTACCAACTGTTGGCTTTCTCACTTCAGAGTCAATGTTTCTGTATTCAGATTTATTATTTTTATTTTATCTGAATCTTCCAGGACCAAAATGTAAACATTTCAGGGACCAGAATGGAAGTTCAGGAAGAAGCCCAACAGACCACAAAAACCAACTCTCCGATTAGGAAGACTGTCTCAATATCCATGTCACGCAAGACTGCGGTGAACCTGGAGGTTAAGCTATTCACATAGGAGCACATGTCCAAGTAGCCAAGGCCTTATACTCATTAGTAGATCCATCTACTTCTTACTCAATTTGAGTATCCACTTTTACAACCCAAATGTTTTTTTCCCGGTGGAAG
This sequence comes from Przewalskia tangutica, assembly GCA_029844215.1. NCBI lineage: Eukaryota > Viridiplantae > Streptophyta > Magnoliopsida > Solanales > Solanaceae > Przewalskia > Przewalskia tangutica. The sequence goes on from CM056718.1 coordinate 118,705,400, forward strand.
ATCAACCATTACATAAGTATGGTTCTATCTGACGAAATTTATTTCTCTCTATATCTTCTTTCCAAAGCGATGCTTCTGGAATTGTTAATTCTTTGTCAATTTTCCATGGTTTATTCTCAATCATATAAGCTAGATGGCCTGAAACACATCTTTATCCCTTTTTTTGCTCCGGTTTGGTTTAACATCTATAATCCCTGATCTGTAGATCTGGAACATTAAGTTCCAAATAGTCAGCAACCCTGAGTCATGTAGATCTGGAACGTTTAGTTCCGTACAATCAGACACTCGCGGGTTCTTGTTAACCTTGAGCAATTACTACTTTTCCTGAAGAATTAAATATTCTTTGGTACCAGGATGCGATAAGCACTACTGTTATTTGCAGATCCAGTGGATATACAATCTACAATCTTAGGTCCGACTTGACCTTTTTCGGTATTCCAACCTCTACCAATCCACCCCATATCACAACATCTGTTTATGAGATTATTTCCATGTTTCACATGGTATACTTATCCTTATGTGGTGTCCTATTGAAAATCATATTAGCGGTAAGGATTGCATTGCCCACATACCTTTGGCGTATGTCTTTGCGCTTGGATAACACCATTAGACTGAGGAGAGTAAAGAGCAGTCATTTGATAAACAATTCTTCATATTTTCCCCGTCTATCACTACGAATTCCTCAATCTGTAGGCTTTTCAACTTATGTTTTGAATCGCTCATCTACTTCAACAACTTCATCTTTGATTTTCAAAAAACAAAGGATGTAATACATTGTACCATTGTCAATCAAGGTCACAAAGTACTTGTATCCCCCCCTCTATTTCATACAAACGACAAATCACCTATGTAGGCATGACTATGTTATAGAATGGTGATGCTTATTTCGCTATTCCTTTGATGGAATGAAAAGGTGTTGTTGCCTCTTCATCTACCTCACATTCATTTGAGGGTTTATGTCGACAGATGACAACAATCTCAACTTAGTTAGCTTTGAATAACTTTTTATTTAATGTGTCTTAATCTATGAAGGCATAAATGCACAGATTACAAATATATCATTCACTTGGCTACAGATACTGTACCATTCTTAGTTATTACAGACCTGCTCAAACCAGCTTGACCAACAGCGTCCTTGAAACCAAGTTTGGGACATGTATCACCTCTTGTTAGAGTGATCCCATTCCCTGAAGTCATTTGAGGACAACCTCTCCAACTTCTTCTAGTTTAGAAGTGGCGTTGCTTCACATGAACAACCTCTTGCCCGTGGTTAGGGCGTAACCAGATCGTGTGAGATCTAGATACTCTGGCCCACTCCAGTTGCCTTGGCAGACTGAGTGTTCAATTTCTTTTCTGCCTTTCTTTTGTCCTTCAGATCATTTAAGATCTGGAAATTTTGGCCCACTCCAGTCGCCCGTAGGATTTGTATGACTGTGTGTTCAATACTATCTTGTCAAAAGATGGATTTTCTGTCGGAAACGGTGACAGGTTTGTCTCTAGTTCTCTAGTCCTTGTCTTTAGTCCTCTTCCCTTGTGATTGGTGCCCATGGAAATTGCTGGCGCTTACTTAGAATTGTCCATAAATCCAATTTATTACAACTTAAGTCTATATCTTTTAAAATGTTATTTACAATAGTCCAATCTTTAAACGGGAAGGTGAGTAGTCCAATTTCTGATTTTAGGGTGTAGGAAATATAAGTTTTTAATGAAAATACTTCATATTCCTAGTCTTCCTTTATTCCCTTTTATTCAGAAATTATTTAAACATATTATGGACAAGGAAGAATTATTACCTTAGACTTTTTGGATTCTGGCCCATGTCAGTCCTTTCGTTGGACTGACTGTCCATATTCTCCTTACCATAGTTCGGATTATTTGTCTGGGACAGATGTACGCCATCTTCTACAAGGTAGAACAACATCTTCAGCCTTTTCATCTTGTCCCAATTGATATCCTCCATCTCTCGTGGGCGCTTGTTTCCATCAATCTCGGAAGTGGTGACAACAACTTTTCCTTGACCCTTAGCCTTGCTAGCATGACTATCAGTAGTATCTTCAAGCTCATCATCAGAGACATATATCTCCTCTTTGAGGGAAAAAGATCTGTAATTATCATCAAAGATAGATCCAAAACTAGAACCAGATTTGTTGGCAGAGACAGTGTTTGAACTGTTTATAGAACTGTCAACAGAACTGGTTTCAACAAGAAAGCCACAGCCAGATCTGGGACCATATCTACTCGCATACACATTTCTAGCACTAGTACAGATAATGTCTTAAGATTGTGGGTTACAATGGATGTACGAGAATAGTAACTAATTATTACTAGTACGAGAATAGTAACTAATTATTACTAGTACTTCGAAAGAATAAAAAATAATGAATTACAACAGTTAACAATCTTGTAGCCAACGAGAGTTGTGGCTACAGTAAACTTGAGAGTTCTTGAACTTCGTTCTTGAATGGTTCTTGAATCCGTCTTGAGTCTTCATTCCAATTGCAGCATGCTCCTTGATCTTGATAGTCTGAAACCAATAGACACTAAATCTGGTAGCGTTACAGTTGCGTTGCTGAGTCGAGTGATATTCACTCTGTCCTTAAGACATTATTGCCCTGTATATATCCTTTTACGATATGGGCAACTGTCTCCCAAGATAAAACAACAACTAACAAATTAGCAGAAACTCAAGTGTTTCTCAAGAAGAACCTTTGAGTGTGTGAAAGTATGCTAGAGAGGAAGAAGTTCAGAAAAATCTGAACTAAACAAGAGTGAAGTCTGTTCTTCAATTGAGCATAAGCCTCAATTTATAGTAGTGCAAGAATGCCTTTTTAAGTGCCCATGTAATGGCCATTTAAGTTCCATGAAACGACCACTTAATTCACCATGTAATGCATCCAAATAATGGCTGATTTATGGAGAAAAAACTGATGTTTGAATGATCCAAAACGTCCCCATAATCAGCCAAACTTTTGGACTTCCGTCGCACAGACACTTCCCGGGAAGCGTCGTGGATCAATTCAGCTACTGCCAACCAAGCTTCATGGCTCACGCCTTGGGCGCTGCGGCCCTAATGGTGGTGGAATCGTGGCGCGTCAGCTCCATGGCGACGTCACGACCCTTTTCCGCCCCGTTTCGATCTTACACTTCTTCCTTCATTTACCAACGTAGAACACGTGTTATTTAACCAGCAATCGTCCATCATTTCATGTCTCAAACATTTAATCACGTACCAATATCTCTTTCACTAATAAAATTTACGATACTTGACACTATATATGCATGTGTGTGAAAACAACATTTCCGACGTGTGGGATCCCAATTGTTCGAGTCATAAATAATGGTATAATCTTAATTCCACATTATTAAATTTCCAACAATAGCTCCTTATGTTGCATTCATAATATAATACTTCAGAAAACATGGAAAAACATTGCAACAAAATGAGAAGAAAGAGTAAAAGAGTAGTACTCCTAGACCTCTAGTATATTTATACATCGCACCATCAAACATCAAAAGAGAGCAATTCCCATTCCCATGACAAGACTCTCATGCAGTTTTAACCTCGATGGTCTTGCGTTTCTTGGCTTAGGAATAGACAACTTCTCAATAGACACAGTCAGAACACCATCTTGAGAAACAGTTGAGATTTCATCAACATTCACATTCTCCGGCAGAGTAAACTTCTTCATGAATTTCCCAACCCTTCTCTCCATTCTGATATACTTTGATCCTTCTTTCTCTTCTTCTCTCTTCCTTTCTCCACTTATCAACAATACATTGTCGTATTCCACCTGATAGGAATTTGGGTACTCTTTCATGTCGGCTAGTGTTGCATTCTTGTCTATAGTGCAATGTACAATGTTTGATGATGGGACAATGACAGACTTATCTGAGTTGTCACCGCCATCATTCATGAGTTACTGGAGGGTGTGGAAGAGCGACAATCCATAATGCAAGAGAAGTTTTGCAGCATCAATTGAGGCTTCCGAATGCATTTGGTATTCCCTTTTTTAACTTCTCATATTGCTTGTCAAAAGCAACTTGAATTTATTGATAATGATTTGACAAATTTTGCATCTTATCGAAACATTTATGATGAATACTATTAACTTTACCAACATACAAACTCAATCTTTCAAGAGCCTTATTCCAAACCTTAAAACCAGTTTTTGTAAAACCTTCACATGCACTTCCATGAGTGAACTCATGTTTGAACAAATAACAACATAGAAAATATACAACATCCTTCCTCACACTATATTCCAACCATCCAGAAAACGGAGATTCGTACCAATTTGGATTAAATTGACGCATTTTCTCTCCAAATTTCGTTTTAGGAAATTGATGCTTGATATGTTTCCCACTTTTGGGATCACACTCGGTATATTGTTGATTCTTGAAAGGTTTACAAGGTCCTTTTAAATATGGTATCTCCTCACTTCATCTCGTATTCGAGGGCAATAGTTAGCAATGGGTATTCTTTCTCCCGGATCATTTTTAAGTGATTCCAAATCAAGTTCATCTATAAGACCAGAAAGATTGACATCTGTACGAATTTCTGGAGCTACCGTTTGACTCAAAGATGGACAACTAGAACTAGAACTTGGTTGAGAATAATTCAATTTCTTCAGAAATATATCCATCTCAATTCAAAAGAATTAGGAACACTTCCCTACAAAACAAAAGTTTGATCCAACTCAATTTAGTACAATCCCAGAACTAAAATATTGGAGTATGTATATTGTACAAGGAAAAAGGGCTCATTATAGATGCATATTTAGATACAAGCACTCTAAAATTTGAAACAAAAGCACGACTTTTTCGGGTAAGTACAACAACAACATAATCAGTGTAATTCCACAAGTGGGGTCTGAGAAGGGTATCACCCCTACTTTTGTGAGGTAGAGAGAATGTACCATTGGCTCAAAAGAATTCTAAGATTACATTCCACCAGGTCTTAAAATTTTGAATACACCTGCTCGGTCTTCAACTCACAATCACATTTCATGAAAGTTGACTAAAATCGGTACTAGTTGAAGTAATGAAAAAATCCCCTTTGATGAGAAATGCGAAACAAAAAAGAAAAAAGAAGAAAAAATCCCCCGTTGGGAATGAAATTATGCTCCTGTCCCCCTTTCACAAAAAATGGAGAGATGAATTGATATATTTTATTGAATCCGTCGGGATTGACGGGGCTCGAACTCATGACTTCCGCTGACAGGCGGTGCTCGGCCATTGAACTACAATCCCATAAAAATTAGGTGTACAACCTAAAAAAATCAATTTAGATTCGAACCATTTAGTTTCACTGTGGTGTAAGAGAGACGAATGATATACTTTATTATTATTATTATTATTATTATTATTATTATTATTATTATTATCTAATTATATATAATTATTATGAAAAAAATGTAGTAGACTCATAATGGGCTAATTCATGAATTGAATCAAATAGGGCCTTTTCATTTCAAAAATTTGAACAACATTAAACAAAAGAGTCACGCTCTTTAAACGCACTATAAGAAGAAGAAAGAGGCTTAAGTCATCGCTTCCAAGCAGAGGCTGTTGAAGCCTTATCATGACTGGGCGATGTCAGTTTTGCGTTGCTTAGATTGTGATGGTACTTACAATCAAACAAAAACCCCTAGAGCGGGTTGGTCCGCTTTCCAATTTATTTTTCTCTTTTTCTATATTTCTAGGTTGGGGGAATTGGGGCAGAGAAGGTTTTTCTCTCTAAAAAAGCCTTTTTCCGTTGCTCGACTCGAAGCAACCACGAGCTCTAACTTAAAGTAGGTCTAGAACTACTGAGATGTTGTTGTTTGAAAGTACATGTATGTCCTAGAGGCAATATGTATTAGGACACAATATACTTTATACACATTCGTATTTATATTAATAATGATTAATATTATGGCATTTGCATTTGTTGAATTATTAATTGATTGTTTATAATATTTTATAAATGCATCCCTAGAGGTTACGTGTTTATTAATGATGTGATAATTAATGTTATAACGTAACTCTTAAATTACCTCGACTAATGATCATCGAAATTAGAATATCGATGATATGCGATACGTCGACATGTGGTATGCATCATATCCTTAGGGGATGTAGTATGTCTCACTTGCTATGAGTTATGGCAACTCGTGATGGACACATGAATACTTGTTGAAGTATTGGTACACCCTGCTGATGTATTGTTTTGTTATATGTCTATAATGCCATCGGCGTGTGGGAGATAAAAGTCCTTAGACTTGAGGTCAATATCATCTTGTTTGCGGAGTAATGTACTTTGATCTTGTCCTAAGCTCAAATGCCTTATAGGTTGAGACGCGGCTTGTTTTGGGTACATTATGAAGTACATTAAAGGTGGTATGTGAACCAAGAAAGGATTCATTCCTTGAATTTATATTCGAGTGAACACTCAGATACTCATAAGATATTAGGTTGATTGAGTCATTGGCCAACGCAATGGGAATGTCTATGACATGGTCCTGTTTTCAAGTAATATGGTTGAGTTATAGTAATCAAGCTATTTGGATAGACACTTGACAGATCCTAAGCTTGATTGAGTGTGTCATGAATGAAAGGATTTTACCTTCTCACATATAGGTTCAGTTCACATATTTTGTGTAGCTAAACTTTACATATTGGGTTCGTCTTCCGGCGCAGTCTAGGAGTTTCGTGAAGATCCTAATGTAATTAGTGACGATATGTAAAGGCCTGAAGGGTAACACTAAGTCAAATGTTTCGTCGATTGAAGGATGTAATTAGAAGAAGATTATACTTATATGTTCGGTTGATGACCGGGACATTAAAGTGGGAAAAGACTGAAAATTAGGTCAGGACCGCGGTGCCCTATTTTGGGATCGCGGTGCCGGGAACACGTGCTAGCACCGCGGTGCCTCTTTAGTGGGACCGCGGTGCCTGTCTGAAATTCATTTGTCGAATTTTGCAAGTGCAGTTTCTGTGAGCCCGGCCGGAAACAATAAGCCTCTATTTTGAAACTATAAATAAAGGGCTTACCTCCCATTCCAATATACTGAAAACCTAAGAGAGGTAAATCTCTTTTAAAGCTCTGTCAGAATCCCTAGCATTCCTGACTTAGCAAATTTACATCACAGTTCTTCAGAACTTACAGATCGAGGGACGTTTGCGTGTGTACCCTCGGACTACACAAATCATCCATAATCAACTGCTTGGCTGATTATCTCAAAATGTAAGTCTTCTATCGAAGTATTACATTTACTATGTGCTTTGTATTTTTCATTACTTATCATATTGCAGTTCGACCGTCGTCGGGTTTTGAAATATAAATTTTCAAATTCCGCTGCGTGTACGAACCCGATGAAAACACCTACTGTGGTATCAGAGCCTGGGCTATTTCGTATGATTTGTAATGTATATTAATGATAATATGTGTTAGGATTTGATTAGATCTATATTTTATGTATTTAAAAGCTTTAAAACCTTAAATATTTAGAACACATAATCCTTGTGCCCTAATCTGTTAAAACGATTATGTATTCGAATAAGTCAATCCAATAAATAACTCTTCTAAGTTGATATGTGAAATCGGCTTAAAACATGGTGCATTAAAACGAAGAACGAGAAGAAAATTGGATCTGATGGTTGATGAACATGTTTTTTTAATGGTGATGGTAATACAAGTGATATATCTGAAAGATCTGACCCTAAACCAGTTTTAGGGGTTCGGAAATTTCGGATTTTGTGATTCTGGAGAAGAGGCACCGCAGTTCCATGATGGAGCACCGCGATGCCTGCTAGGGTTTTGTGGCGGCGCCGGGATTCCACAATAGGAACACCGCGGTGCTTCCCAGATGAAGCCAGAGGAACCGCGGTCCTGTTCATGGGAGCCGCGGTGTTGTTCATCCAGAAGCTTAAAAATTAATTTCGGATAATCTGCCTTCAAGGCACTGCGGTTCCACCTGTTAGGACCGCGGTTCCTGTGGTGATAATTATGAGGCACCGAGGTGCCACTTGTCAGGACCGCAGTGCTGATTAATCTGCAGATTACTGTAGCTTACTGCCTCGAAGGCACCGCGGTGCCACCAGATGGAACCGCGGTGCCGACGACAAATTTTTTTTAAAAATATATCGAAATCAGAAACAGAGACTTAAAAGTTTCAGATTCTGAATCTGAAGTTTTAGAAGTTTCAGTTTCTGAAAATAAATTTTTAAAATCGAACAGATTTGGTCTTTTCGGGCAAATCTTGTTATACCCCGTATTTCCAGAGTATGTACGTGAGGGCGTACGTATTAAATTTTTTTTTGCCTTAAGAATTGGCTTGGTTCGAAATTTGGGCACAAGTGCCGAATAGAGTCGTCGATTTAAACGTTTCCCACTTTCGAGAGAAAATTCCGCTATGTCATTTATAATTTTTATGATTTTTCCGAGAGACGAAACATTTTGGACCAACGGAGGGTGACATGTGTCACCTCACATTGGAAGGCTCGACGCAAACATGGCATGTCTTGGACGATTTTGGTCCACTTTAGTTGGTAGGATATTTTGTGCAAGTTGTGTGGTAGATGGATAAGGTAGCACATGGCTAAATCTTGGCCTTACACTTGCTATGCACTTGTCTTCATCTTGGCCATTGGTTGGCCTTCACTTGACCTATAAATACCCCATTAGTTGATGAGTTCTTTCATCCACAAATTGCCTAAGTCTTGAAAACCCTCTCCCTCCTCTTGAGAATTCTCGTCCTAGCCCTCCCTTTCCCCTCGCCGAGAGCCACCCCCTCCTCAGTGGTGTTTTGCCGTGGGTACCCCCTAGCCTAGTTGTCTCGTATAAATACCCCTTTGTGGTATAGAAATACTCTCCAAAGTATTGTTGTAATGTCCAAATACCTTGGCCCAAATACCTTGTAGTATTCCCAAGGTTACACTTATAAAAGCCCGTAAAATACGATTATACTTTCCTTTAGCCACTAAACTAAACCCTAAAGAAATCTTCATAGTTGTTTGAAGTACTTAAGAGAAGTTGGTTAGAACTTCTAAGGTTGTTTGGAGCGGATCGAGCACTCTGAGTAGAGCTAAACCTTGCTCGGAGCGACATTAAACTCGGATAATTTTGGGCTTATCGAGGTAAATATCTTGTCCCCTATTGTAATTGGAAATTACATAAGTGTTGAATATATAGTTGTTGTATACTATATATAGAATCAACTTAGTATCGTGGCAATGTCTTTTGACTTAAGCCCAAGAATTAAGAATCGAATCAATCAGAATTACATAGATCAGACATTAGAGACTTGTGTAGTAGTACCGTGGAGTAGAATTGTACCGTTAGGGTTAGATGTATAACCCCCGGTTGGCTTGATAGCCTCGATAGAGAGGAGATTAACGCCGTTGGGGAGGTCTTCCAATTTTCTCGTAGAATATTCTACGTTGTGGTCTAGATGTTAACAAGCGCGTGGCCTTATAGGTTGAAGTCCTACGTGTGGCGCGATTTACTTGGCTTAAGGAGTAGCCGATTGTTTGAGCGTTTTGCTATTAGTCGATACTGCCGCGAGGTATGTGAACCTCTTCCTATCTCTTCTAGCATGATATGTGTGAACTATGTAGTACGGTAGACGCATACGTGCTAAATGTATTTGATTGGTTTAAAACATAAAGTGTTATAACGGCTTTATGGGAAGTCGTTATAATAGCTTTATGTGGATAAGCAAGTACCTTGTGGTTTTTAAAAGGTAATCGGTTTGAATAATAAGCGGCTTGTTATAATAAAGAACTTGATGTATTTCAAAAGATTTATAAATCGTTTTGAAGGAAGAGTAACACTTAGTTTTAAAGGTTTTAAAAAGAGTTATACTAGCTTTATGGGAGTTAGGTATAATGTCTTAAGAGAGGTAAAGAAAATGGTTTACTAATGTTAGAAGTTAAGAGACTTGATCTTATAAGATAAGAGACTTAACTTATTTGTTTTAATGTGAATGTTTGGGTGAAACCTCATTCGTGAGTAATGAGTACTTGGTTTTATCTAAAGGGATAATGTTTTACCGATTTGAAATCGAATGTGTATCAGCACCACCGCAAAGCGTTAATAAAGGAAAATGTATTAAATAATGATGAATTGTATTAAAACCAAGAGAAACCTCCATCCGCATAGAAACTAAGATGAGACAAAATGATATACATTTTCTAGATCATGGTCATGTAATAAGAATGTTGTAAACAAGAATAACCTACTCATGTAAGACATATATTACTCAATTGTTCTAAAAGGAATCAAGTGATTAAGTTTATGAACTATGAAACCATTTGAAAATGAGAAGCTTGAGTAATCAAACTAGGCAACCGAATTTAGGAAAAGAATATTGTTACTTGACTTTGAAAAGGAATGGGTTGGTCATTCTAATACTACGTATCGGGTGACTTTTATAAAAGTAATGGATCTCTTTTAAAAGAACTTAACGTATGTAGTACTTTGGGGTTAAAACCCGACTTTGGCATAAAATGAAAGTACTTTGAGTTGTGTGATACTTGCCTATGCTTGTTGTTGTGAAACTAGCCTATGCTTGTTATTGTGAAACGTGCCTATGCTTATTGTGATAGCCTTTGTTGTGCAAAACGTTGTATTTCGTGTTATCGCGTCTCGATGGAGGGTCGGTTGATCGTTGAGAACTTACTTGGGCGTGTCGGCATTGACGAGAAATTCCACGCACGCCCTCGCTGATAGTATTATTGTTATTAATCGCTTTGGACATATCGACACGATGCGTAGCGCATCGTATGTTTCCATTTTGATTATCGCTTGTGATTTCCTTTTGGACATATCGACCGCGTAGCGCACGCAGTATCGTCCATTTGGAATCTTTCTATTGTTTCTTTGGACATATCGACCGACGCGTAGCGCATTTGTATCGTCCATTTGGAATGTTGCCTTATTGTTTCCTTGGACATACCGACCGACGCGTAGCGCATTTGTATCGTCCATTTGGATTGTTATCTTGTTTATTATTGTTGCATCATGGACATGTCTACACCGATGCAGATTCCGGCACGCGCCATGATGCGAACATGATGGATGTTGTGGGCGAGACCCATAGTTATATTTGAGTGGTGACTTTGAGGCGTGAGTCCTCGACTTGATCGCTTCTATGTTGTGAATCGTAGTTTGGTTATCATACATGTCTCCCGCTTTATATAGACTAGTATGATTTCATTTACGATTTTACGCTTCACATACTGTACTGTTATCGACCTCCTTCGGGGCCGCGTTCATGCCGCAGTAAAGGTACATCGATCGCCGATCCCCGCTTATAGGATCACATTCGTGTTGGAAGCTCCGTTTCTCCGAGGCTTATCTTATCGTATGTGTTCCCCGAGTTGTAGGTTCTTGTACATTCGTGGTATGGCGGCCTGCCCCGTCATAGTTGTTGTAAATCTTAGAGGTCTGCAGAATCACAAGCGTGTGGCGGGTTTGTAAAAAGGATAACTGTCGGGTATTTATGTATGTATGTCAAGGCAATCGCTTTGGTTGGCCTGTTTATTTATCATGTCTCTCATTTCATGTTTAAAGTTTTTATTTCACTGGTTTTCTCTCGATGTTGTATCGCTAGGTGCCCGGTAAGGCACGAGTGACGCCCGGTTCGGGCGTTACAAAAGTGGTATCAGAGCGATTAATCTCTGGAAAGTGTCTACGCATCGTGTCTAGTAGAGTCTTGATTATCGGTGTGTTGTGCACCACATCTATAATCGTGAGGCTATAGGACATTTAGGATTGGTTTCCATTCTTCTCATTCCGAGATCGTGCCTTAGAGCCGGTTGTAAGTTGGACCCTCTCGACGTGTTTCGTTTTACCGCTATGCCTCGCGAAGGCAACCAGTGGCCCGGGGAGGCAAGGCAGCCGAGGAGCCGCTAGTGGGATTCAGAGGAGTACGAGGCGCAGCCCGGCCAAGACTGAGGTAGTGCTTCCGACGGCGAAGTTTTGTGGACGCCACAGACCAAAGAAGTTTAGAGCCGCAAAGATGGTCGATGACTACAAGACACGAGCCTCCAGCCCCACACCGAGCAGGGAGATGGGTCACGAGATGGCCCGATTATTGCCGTGGTCAGGCCGATATGACAGCCGGATGCGCAGTTCAGCCCAAAGAAGACTGTAGTGCACCCGAGGCGCATGGCTGAGGTCGCGGGATTTCTTAGTTGTAGCCCGCCTGAGTTTTACGGTCGAGGCCGAGGATGATCCGCAGGAGTTCATCCGCCGATGCAGAGGATCACGCGGTGATCAAGGCTTCGAGATCGAAGTCTGTGACATTTGTTCGCATCGGCCGCGCGGATACCGCAATGATCGTTTGACTCGCGAGCTTTCCGGGAGAGCATGCACTTCCAGCCGTTTGGGACGAGTTTTCGGGGGCCTTCCTGGCACATTTCTGGCCGCCACAACGGCCGAGGGCTCGGGCCGACAGATTTTTGATGTTGAGGCGAATCCGCGCATAGCTCGAGTACAATGTGAGTTCGACTCATTGGCGGTATGTTCCCGCATTAGTAGCTAGTATGGAGGATCGAGTGCACCGATATGTTACGAGGCTCGATTACCTAGCGAGAGTTGTTCGTGTTTCCTTCACCGCATGGACATTGCCCGCATTCGTGCTCATGCACTTGCGGCGAGCGCAGATCGACGCAGGTGGACCGCTTCACAGTAAGGCGCCAAGACGGCCGGATATTTTGGCGACTTCGAGGCGCACCGCCTCGCAGCGAACTAGTTATGTACCTCCACCGCCTTCGAGGAGCAGTCGTGGCTCCAAGGGTTCAGATTTTCGAGAGCGGGGTGTTAACCACCAAGCCACCCCTACCTCGTTGTGACCATTGTGGTAGACTCCATTTTGGAGAGTGTCGTGCTAGATTGGGAGTTTGTTTTGCATGCGACAGCAGGCCATTTTGCGAGGAACTGTCCGACCAAGGGTAGCACGGATGTTACGACTCACCCACGGATCGATGGCTGGTTCATCGCCTTCATTAGCATGCACCGCAGGCGTGCCTATGATTAGAGTGAGCGGTTGATTCGTATATCCTTAACCTCTAGAGTTTTGGTATGCTTGTTTTAATGATCTCATTATTGTGTGCTATGTACGGATAAGCGTTGTGATATTATGAGTTAGAATACATGGTAAGTGTGAACCTTAAACTATGTCACGACCGAGACCTTGTGGTAAGGTCGTCTTGAGTTAAAGATTTATTTTATGTTTGACCTTATCGAGTAGTAGTATACGTGGATTTATTTGTGTGATAAGTCCGTGGGTAGTGTGAGATGGAAGTGGTAGCTTTCGTGATGGGAATTGGTAAGATTGTTCCGATCGGGAACAAGAGTTTAGCGGATTGGGGTCGGGTTGAGGACCATTTCGGGTCAACCCAGTGTCGGATTGAGGTGGGGTCAGCTCTGGGTGGTCCCGCCAGAGGTAGGGTCACCAGGTGTTAGGCCCAAGTTTAGATGACCATCGTATGAGTTGGTGGATATGTTCGACCGTTGGATCGTGAGGCCGAACGCCTTGAGAAGATCGAAGTTAGTCGGATGACCAAGTTTGAGGTAGTGACTCGGGTTGGAAATGGCGTTGATGTAAGTGTGGTACGGATACTAGAACGAGTTCGAGTGTTCGTGGCGAGTTCTACGAGAAGGAGAGGTGAACGTGTGTTTTGTGCGGTGTGGCATGATTGTTTTCAGACGATAGCAGTGAAGACTATACTGACGCCTGTTTTGTTTTGAGACCTTGAAGGAACATTCGGGACGAATGTTTCTAAGGGGGGAAGAATGTTATACCCCGTATTTCCAGAGTATGTACGTGAGGGCGTACGTATTAAATTTTTGCCTTAAGAATTGGCTTGGTTCGAAATTTGGGCACAAGTGCCGAATAAGTCGTTTCGACGAAACGTTTCCACGACTTCGTAGAGAAAATTCCGCTATGTCATTTATAATTTTTGGATTTTTCCGAGAGACGAAACATTTTGGACCAACGGAGGGTGACATGTGTCACCCTCACATCGAAGGCTCGACGGCAAACATGGCATGTCTTGGACGATTTTGGTCCACTTTAGTTGGTAGGATATTTTGTGCAAGTTGTGTGGTAGATGGATAAGGTAGCACATGGCTAAATCTTGGCCTTACACTTGCTATGCACTTGTCTTCATCTTGGCCATTGGTTGGCCTTCACTTGACCTATAAATACCCCATTAGTTGATGAGTTCTTTCATCCACAAATTGCCTAAGTCTTGAAAACCCTCTCCTCCCTCTTGAGAATTCTCGTCCTAGCCCTCCCTTTCCCCTTGGCCGAGAGCCACCCCCTCCCTTGGTGGTGTTTTGCCGTGGGTACCCCTAGCCTAGTTGTCTCGTATAAATACCCCTTTGTGGTATAGAAATACTCTCCAAAGTATTGTTGTAATGTCCAAATACCTTGGCCCAAATACCTTGTAGTATTCCCAAGGTTACACTTATAAAAGCCTAAAATACGATTATACTTTCCTTTAGCCACTAAACGAAACCCTAAAGAAATCTTCATAGTTGTTTGAAGTACTTAAGAGAAGTTGGTTAGAACTTCTAAGGGTTGTTTGGAGCGGATTGGAGCACTTTGAGTAGAGCTAAACCTTGCTCGGGAGCGACATTAAACTCGGATAATTTTGGGCTTATCGAGGTAAATATCTTGTCCCTATTGTAATTGGAAATTACATAAGTGTTGAATATATAGTTGTTGTATACTATATATAGAATCGAACTTAATCTTTGTGGCAATGTCTTTTGACTTAAGCTCAAGAATTAAGAATCGAATCGAACAGTAATTACATAGGACCGTCAGACATGAGACTTGTGTAGTAGTACGTGGAGTAGAATTGTACCCGTTAGGGTTAGATGTATAACCCCCGGTTGGCTTGATGGCGGCCTCGATAGAGAGGAGATTAACGCGGTTGCGGGGGGGGGAGGTGCTGCCGAATTTTCTGTAGAATATTCTACGTTGTGGTCTAGATGTTAACAAGCGCCTTGTGGCCTTATAGGTTGAAGTCCTACGTGTGGCGCGATTTACTTGGCTTAAGGAGTAGCCGATCGTTGAGCGTTTTGCTATTAGTCGATACTGCCGCGAGGTATGTGAACCTCTTCCTATCTCTTCTAGCATGATATGTGTGAACTATGTAGTACGGTAGACGCATACGTGCTAAATGTATTTGATTGGTTTAAAACATAAAGTGTTATAACGGCTTTATGGGAAGTCGTTATAATAGCTTTATGTGGATAAGCAAGTACCTTGTGGTTTTTAAAAGGTAACTGGTTTGAATAATAACTGGCTTGTTATAATAAAGAACTTGATGTATTTCAAAAGATTTATAAATCGTTTTGAAGGAAGAGTAACACTTGGTTTTAAAGGTTTTAAAAAGAGTTATACTAGCTTTATGGGAGTTAGGTATAATGTCTTAAGAGAGGTAAAGAAAATGGTGTACTAAGGTTAGAAGTTAAGAGACTTGATCTTATAAGATAAGAGACTTAACTTATTTGTTTTAATGTGAATGTTTGGGTGAAACCTCATTCGTGAGTAATGAGTACTTGGTTTTATCTAAAGGGATAATGTTTTACCGATTTCGAAATCGAATGTGTATCAAGCACCACGCAAATAAGTTAATAAAGGAAAATGTATTAAATAATGATGAATTGTATTAAAACCAGAGAAACCTCCATCCGCATAGAAACTAAGATGAGACAAAATGATATACATTTTCTAGATCACGGTGGCTTTGTAATAAGAATGTTGTAAACAAGAATAACCTACTCTCATGTAAGACATATATTACTCAATTGTTCTAAAAGGAATCAAGTGATTAAGTTTATGAACTATGAAACCATTTGAAAATGAGAAGCTTGAGTAATCAAACTAGGCAAACCGAATTTAGGAAAAGAATATTGTTACTTGACTTTGAAAAGGAATGTGGGTTGGTCATTCTAATACTACGTATCGGGTGACTTTTATAAAAGTAATGGATCTCTTTAAAAGAACTTAACGATGTAGTACTTGGGGTTAAAACCCGACTTTGGCATAAAATGAAAGTACTTTGAGTTGTGTGATACTTGCCTATGCTTGTTGTTGTGAAACTAGCCTACGCTTGTTATCGTGGAAACGTGCCTATGCTTGTTGTGATAGCCTTTGTTGTGCAAAACGTTGTATTTCGTGTTATCGCGTCTCGATGGAGGTCGGTTGATCGTTGAGAACTTACTGACGCGTGTCGGCATTGACGGAGAAATTCCACGGGTACGTCCCTGTTGATAGTATTATTGTTATTAATCGCTTTGGACATACTGACACGATGCGTAGCGCACGGGTATGTTTCCATTTTGATTATCGTCTTGTGATTTCCTTTTGGACATACTGACCCGATGCGTAGCGCACGAGTATGCGTCCATTTGGAATGCTGTCCTATTGTTTCCCTTTGGACATATCGACCGACGCGTAGCGCACGCAGTATCGTCCATTTGGAATGTTGCCTTATTGTTTCCTGGACATACCGACCACGCGTAGCGCGCAGTATGCGTCCATTTGGATTGTTATCTTGTTTATTATTGTTGCATCATGGACATGTCTACACCGATGCAGTATTCCGGGGGCATGCGGCCATGATGCGAACATGATGGATGTTGTGGGCGTGAGACCCATAGTTATATTTGAGTGGTGACTTTGAGGGCGTGAGTCCCTGACTTGACTGCTTCTATGTTGTGAACTGTAGTTTGGTTATCATACATGTCTCCTGCTTTATATAGACTAGTATGATTTCATTTACGATTTTTACGCTTCACATACTTGGTACTGTTGTCTCGACTCCTTCGGGCCGTTCATGCCGCAGTAAAGGTACATCGACCGCCGATCCCCGCTTATAGGATCACATTCGTGTTGGGAAGCTCCGTTTCTCCGAGGCTTATCTTATTGGTATGTGTTCCCCGAGTTGTAGGTTCTTGTACATTCGTGGTATGGCGGGCCCCGTCCGTCATAGTTGTTGTAAATCTTAGAGGTGCAGAGAATCACAAGTGTGGTTTGTAAAAGGATAAATCGTCGTATTTATGTATGTATGTGAAGGCAAATCGCTTTGGTTGGCTGTTTATTTATCATGTCTCTCATTTCATGTTTAAAGTTTTTATTTCACGTTTTCTCGATGTTGTATCGCTAGGTGCCCGGTAAGGCACTGTGACGACGCCCGTTCGGCGTTACAAATCTGTGATTAAAGAAAGTTTTCTGAAAGTTGATTTTAGGGTTTAGAAATTGCAAACAGGTCCCAGAAGTTTCAAAATATTTTCTGAAGTTTAGAATTGCATTTTATGAATTTATAAGGGTTCAGAATTGAATTTTAAATTCTTAAGGGACTAAAGTGTAAATTCTGAAAATTTACAGAATTCCCGAAAATCAGAATTTTAAAGTCAGAAAATGTTTAGGGACTGTTTGGAATTTACATAGATTATAGAGTTTAGACAGATAGACTAATAGTTATCATTAATAGTATATTATTGAATAATATACAAATGTGCTAAGTGTAAATGTGATGCATTTAAATTATTAGCATAGCATCCGCAATTATTGTCTGGGTAGGCGGCGCCCAGTAATTGTTTAATTTCAAATGACCGCTATAACTGTCTGGGTATACGGCGCCCAGTATGTGATTAAAACCATCTTTTATCATACATATTGGGTTTGATGGTTTTCCATCTAATTGTGTTTAGAAATTGCATGATAGGATGCCATATGATGTATGACTTGATTGTTGATCTTGAAAGGATCCCCGAACACTAAAAATGTTCCCCAAACATCAAATACAAAGTCTAATTATAACGCGTCGTCCATTATAATTGTTAGGGTGCTAAGTCCTTTTCGGCGATAAAGGTATTTATGCCAAAACATTTGCTCTAAGTCTAAGAGGACCGAGGTCATTTCATAGATGTGCTAAAATGAAAGTAGATCTTAAACTTTTGTAGGTATTTACACCAAAGTGTTTGCTTGCAAAGGCTAAGTTTACTTAGGCATTTAAACGCAGTCGTGTAATGGAGTTGGCTTGTTTAGATAAATCTTGGCGCCAAAGCGTCGGACTAGTCTACAGACGTAAGATTAAAATGAAAGATATTTAATCAAACCAAGAGTTGTAGAGTTTCTTTACAATTGGTTGAGGACCTACCAAAGTGTGTTATTGAAGTTATCAGCCAAAGCAAACGCGAATATAGCATATATTTGGATCTTGGCCCATTATGACTTTTATATTAATTTAGGTCTGTATTCTACCTTGGGGTCGTAGAAGTATGTAAAATAGTGGGAGCTAATTTAAAACAAAAGGTCATGTTAAAATTAGAAAATTATGAATGTGTATAAATTATTGGAAGAATGAATTATTGATTGCATTTTCCCTATTCTATCTATATCTTCAGATCTTCAGAAATGTCAAACTTTTCGTTGAAAATGCTCATGGAGTCAAACAGACTCACCGGACCAAACTTCATTGACTGGCTGAGAAATGTTAGAATTGTTCTTAGACAAGAAGAAATTGAATATACATTGGACAAGGTATTCCCAATCGCTCCGGCGGAGGACTCTGCAGAGTATGCAAGTTTTGACCATGTTGCCTACAAGAAACACTATAAAGATGTCACCGCAGCTCAATGCTTAATGTTGTCTTCTATGTCACCTACATTGCAAAGACAACATGAAACTATGGGGCCCAACGAAATGTTAGCCCATTTGAGGAGTCTTTATGATTCACAGAATCAGACAATGGAGTATGACCTGCTCATAGAACTTTTCAAGTGTAGGCTAAATGAAGGGGGCCAAGTTTCACCTCAAGTGTTGAGGATGATTGAGTTGATTGAGAGGTTAGCTTCTATAGAGATAAGGTTTCATGATAGAGTCGCCACCACCCTCATCCTTGCCTCAATTCCTAAGTCGTTTGAGAGTTTCATTGTTAATTACAACATGAATGGGAGTAAAGCGACATTGTCGGAGTTACATAATATGTTAAAAACTTTTGAATCTTCGACCTCTATGACCAAGCCTATTATGATGGTTGGCTCCTCTAGTCGCCCCAAACAGAAAGGTAAGGGACAACAGAAGGGGATGGGCAAAGTTGTTGCTCCGGCAGCAGCAATGAAGCCCAAGGGAGGGCGGAGAAGAAGAAGAAGAAACTGTTGGCATCGGATGTTTGCATGAATTGCAATAGGACGGGGCATTGGAGAAAAGATTGCACTGCTCCAGGCGGAGGAATGGCACCAGGTGCTAATGTGCAAGGTATGTTTGTAATTGAAATTAATCTATCTATAAATGATTTTCATTTCTGGGTACTTGATACCGCTTGTGGCTCACACATTTGTACAAATGCGCAGGGGCTAACTGATAGAAGAAAGGTCGGGTCTCGCGAGGTGGACCTGCACGTCGGAAATGGAGCACGAGTTGCTGCTCAGTGCGTGGGAACTTATAGGATAGATTTACCTTTTGGCAAAGTTTTAATGTTGAACAATTGTTTTTATGTTCCTTCTTTGACAAGGAATAATATTTTCATTCCTGTACTTGATTCAGATGGTTTTTCCTCAAACACGTCTAATGGCAATATTGTTTTGACTTTAGATATTGTTGTGTATGGAATTGCTCCTCTAGTGAATGGATTGTATACATTAAACAATCACAGAGAAATTTTCAATGTACAAAATAAAAGGGCTAAGTTAAATGAAAGAAATTCTACCTACTTATGGCATTGCAAACTTGGTCATATCAATCACACAAGGATAGAACGGTTGAGGAAATCAAATTACCTCGAACCATCTGACTCACAATCTTATGGTAAATGTGAATCCTGTTTGGAGGGTAAGATGACCATTAAACCTCTTTTTGGAAAGGGGATCCGTGCCGAAGAGGTTCTTGAGTTGGTACATACGGACGTATGTGGACCATTTTCGACTCAAGCTAGAGAGGGTTTCTCTTACTTCATCACTTTGACATACGACTTATCAAGGTTTGGATATGCGTATCTTATGAGACATAAATTCGAGGCTTTTGAGAAGTTTAAGGAGTTTAAGTGTGAAGTTGAGAAACAACTCTCAAAGAGTATCAAGACTCTCAGATCTGATCGTGGGGGTGAATACTTAAGCAAATAATTTCTTGACTACTTAAAGCTTCATGGAGTTCGTTCCGAATGGACCCCTCCTGGAACACCACAGATGAATGGTGTTGCCGAGAGGAGAAACTGAACCTTGCTTGTCATGTTTCATTCCATGATGAGTTTTTCAGCTCTTCCTACATACCTTTGGGGATACGCTATTTTAACATCAATATATGTTCTAAACAGGGTTCCATCTAAATAAGTCGAAAAGACACCATATGAGGTATGGTGTGGCAAGAAGCCATCACTTAGACACATGAGGCCCTGGGGGTGTCCTGCATATGTCAAGAAGTTGATCACTGATAAGTTGGAATCTAAAAATGAGAAATGTTACTTTGTTGGGTATCCGAAGGACTAAGGGATATATTTCTATCTTTCTGGAGAACATAAGTATCACGACCCGACCCCGGACCCGCGACTGGTGCCCTACCTGGGCACTCCTTACAGGTATATATCAGAGAATAACAGCGAAACATACACAACTCATAAAAACACTTAGACATAATACATCAACAGGCTAGCCGATAAGGCCACCTTCCGTAAAACATACATAACAAAAGAAACATCAGTTACAATTCTTTCTTTACAGCCCAAACCACTAGACATGACTACAGACCTCTAAGAATAACAACTGTGGCGGGACAGGGCCTCGCCATACCCCTGAATGATGCGTTTTTCAGCTCTTCCTACATACCTTTGGGGATACGCTATTTTAACCTCAATATATGTTCTAAACAGGGTTCCATCTAAATAAGTCGAAAAGACACCATATGAGGTATGGTGTGGCAAGAAGCCATCACTTAGACACATGAGGCCCTGAGGGTGTCCTGCATATGTCAAGAAGTTGATCACTGATAAGTTGGAATCTAAAAATGAGAAATGTCACTTTGTTGGGTATCCGAAGGACTAAGGGATATATTTCTATCTTTCTGGAGAACATAAGTATCACGACCCGACCCCGGACCCGCGACTGGTGCCCTACCTGGGCACTCCTTACAGGTATACATCAGAGAATAGCAGCGAAACATACACAACTCATAAAAACACTTAGACATAATACATCAACAGGCTAGCCGATAAGGCCACCTTCCGTAAAACATACATAACAAAAGAAACATCAGTTACAATTCTTTCTTTACAGCCCAAACCACTAGACATGACTACAGACCTCTAAGAATAACAACTGTGGCGGGACAGGGCCCCGCCATACCCCTGAATGTACAACAACCGACAATACCAGGGATAAGCCTCCGGAGTAATGGAGCTTCTCAACAGTTGAACAATGATCCTAAGAATGAGGATCATCAACTCAGATACTCAACTCGGCATTTAACGCAGCCCCAGGAGGTCGATAACATGTACCAAATATGTGAAATGCATCAGAATGAAATCATAAGTCTATAATAAAACCGAGATGTATGATAACTCAATTAATAAAGATAATGTGTCTTACTAACAATGAGAGTAAACAAGAGTATACTTTACTGCATAAAAATAGGAGGCTCATGATCAAAGTAGGGCCACCCGCCCGTAGGTCATTAAGCAATCCTACTCCTGGGACTATTTCACCCGCATAGGTCCTGTGGACCCGCAATGAGGTAACTTCCTCGCATAGGCTGTATCCGCCCGCATAGGTCGTGTGGACCCGCATGAGGTATTCCTCGCATAGGACTATTTCACCCGCTTGGGCCCGGTGGGCCCGCAATGAGTACAAACGCCGCACTCGCATCATGGGTAGCAAATCCATGGAATTAGTAGTAACCCGGAGCTTTACCCCGGAAGAATAACATAAACTATCACAACCGGCTATCATACATAACATAAGCACTACCGGCTTATCATACATAACATAAGCGCTACCGGCTTATCCTAACATAACATAAGCGTTACCGGCTTATCATACATAACATAAGCAAGTTAAGAAATCCCCCTAACTTCTTATTAGTCTTATTCATATACACTCTCATTTTAGTTTACTTAAGGCACTAACATGTCATTATAACGATCGGGAATTTAACCCAAAGTACTACATACTTCTATTCTTTTAAAATGACTCTTTTTCATATAAAACTTCCAAGATACTAATAACCGTAGTATCAAGTCACATCTATTTTTCAAGACAAGTCACAATACCTTTTAGAAATACATTTAGGCTTTTAAATCAAGTGACTTCTTTCTTTTAAAAACCTTAAGCAATTGATGCCTTCAAATCAATTTGTCTTTCATTATTTCAACTCATTTATCATACTTACATTACTTAGAGTAAACCACTCTTTTTAACTTTCCATAAAGCTATTATAACCAACTTCCCATAAAGTCGTTATACTAGCTTTATGCCTTAGATACTTACATTCTTCTTTATAACTAAGAGACTTAAATTTTCCAACAAAACAAGTATCGAAGATACTTTCAAAATACTCAAAGTCTCTTAAGTTTTAGAAACCAAGATATCCTTAATATTTTTAAACAAGTGAGTTAATTCCCTAACTCAACCAACTTGGACATTCTTAAAATAAGCCAAGGATATCAAATGGACTAGATTGTCAAAATCTCAGACGCTCACCGTACTATACATTTACAACTTATTCATGCTCAAGAGATAAGAAAGTTCCACATACCTCTTCGGTTCAATCCACATGCCAAGTCCAATATGTCGTACGTAGTATGTCAACCTATAATGACCATAATACGTCTATTAACTTCTTACCTCAAACGTATAATATTCTAAGTGCAAAGTCACTAAATTCTATGAAAAATCGGACAGCACTTCCTTTGTTTCTACATACTTTGCCACCTTTTTCAAGGCCGAATTTCAATAACCAAACACGCCACATTTAAGGCTCAACAATGTAGTTAACAATAGGGGATTACACGCCTACAAGACGTGTAAAATTCCGCCCCACAATTGATATCAAACTAGTCCAACATACTATGTCACATTCGGCAAATTTGAGGTACATCACTACAAAATCTTTTCCAATTCCTTTTTAATCCAAGTTATTTAGTACAACATGTTATAAAGCCGCAATTGATTATAACAACTATAATCTTCAAGAAGGTAACATGCGACGATTCTAATTATCTACCAAAATTGTATTTCAATTTCAAATGGCTCAACATATCAATTCAGATTTTAGGCTTCCAATATCCATAACACTTATCAAAATTTAATACATATACTTCATGCTAGTCAAAATGTAAGGCTACAACAATATGTAATCTTGTACACTTAAGAGAACAAGATTGTTACCTTAACGAGCCTTAATCCACTTCAAAATCCGAAGTCGCTCCCTAGAAACTTAGAGCCTCTCCTTGACACTCCAATCCGCCACTTGAAGCCCTTTAGAAGATCACAAACAACTTTCCTTCAATTCCAAATCCAAACCTAGGAAAGTGACTAGGTTTTCACCTTGCGACTAATGCGAAAACGCCATTTTTGCGGGATCTTTCTATTGAGATACCTTACAATACCCTTAGGAACCTTGGTTTAAAGTGTGGAGCTTATTGGACAACAAACGAAAAATCTTGTCTTGCCAAGACCCTCAAACCCGAGAGCTCTCTTTGAGTGTCTTCAAATGTTCTTGAAAATTTAGTTAAGTGTAGAACTTGTCTTGCTACTAGTACATATATATAAAACTATGGAGGGTTAAGATTAGAACAAATGGGTGGCCTAGATGAGTTTCACAAGGATTCTAGCCAAGTGGCCTTGACTAAGTCAACAATATCAAGCTCTAGCTTTAGCAAGACTTGGTCATCTTCACTTATGGTCAAATGACCATTTTATCCATGCCAATTTCGTCCAAGACCACTAAGGGGGGGGGTGACACGTGTCGCCCTCCCGTTCGTCGCAATATTTCGTTTTTCGACAATTCCATAATTCCGATAAATTTTTACTCGTCTCAAATCTTAACATTTTCGAGTTCTTACGTACGTTCTTATAAACATATCCTGGAATTCCAGGGTGTAACAATAAGATATTTGTTTCTAGGAACGCAATTTTCCTTGAAGATGAATATGTTGTCACGCCCCGAACCCCGGGCCCGCGACTGGTGCCCCTAACTTGGCACCCTTCTACTCATACAACATAAATAAACCACGGAAGATAAATAGCACTCATTTTTTTCTTTAAACAAAGGCAAAGCCGGAAAGACTTCCGTATAAATATAAATCACCCGAAAGGGTCTACGCTGTACAACAATGTAAATACAACTTACACCAGTCCAGCCCACATATGAATACAAACCTCTAAGAAGGTGACAACAACTATGACGGGACAAGGCCCTGCCGTACCCCTGAATATACCTAGCCATAATGACAAACTCCGGAACTTGGAGCCATCTCAAAATACTGACCAAGGATCCTAAGCTCGCGGATCCACAACTGTGTACCTAGTCCTGCGGACATGAACGCAGCCCCCCGAAGGGGGTCAGTACCACAAGTACTAAGTATGAAACGAAAATAAAGTACAGTAAACAAGATCATGACTGTACAAAAGAATGACAGGGGCAAGTATGCAAATTAAATACCAGATCCTATCGTGTCATCTAAAACAAGAGCCAACCGTTCCTGATATCACTGTACTACTTTCTAATATGAAAGTCATTTCAACTTATGAGCTCAATCGTACATTCTTATCTTTTTCCTTCTTTCAATAAAAGTTATAATCAAATTTTTACATACATACTTAGGAAAAATCATCAAGTTTATAAACACATAACTTACGTATCTTGCATAACATAATTCGGCCCTTTATGGAGGGACGTCTCATTTTGGAGTTCACTTTGATTATCCATACGTGATAACGTAACCCGACCCATTTACGGGACACGGTAAAGTCATAAAAAGTCTTCCCACGAAGGTATATTGCCCGACCCAATCTGGGACGCGGTAAAGCTATTTAAATCTGCCCACAAAGGTATACTGCCCGACCCATTCTGGGACACGGTAAAGTCACATACATCTGCCCATAAAGGTATACTGCCCGACCAATTCTAGGACGCGGTAAAGTCACATAAGTCTGCCCATAAAGGTATACTGCCCGACCCATTCTGGGATGCGGTAAAGTCACATAAGTCTGCCCATAAAGGTATACTGTCCGGCCCATTTTGGGATGCGGTAAATTCACATACATATGCCCATAAAATGATACTGCCCGCCCCATTCTGGGACGCGGTAAAGTCACATAAGTCTGCCCATAAAGGTATACTGCCTGGCCCATTCTGGGATGCGGTAAAGTCACATAAGTTTGCCCATAAAGGTATACTGCCCGGCCCATTCTGGGATACAGTAAAGTCACATAAGTCTGCCCATAAAGGTATACTGCCCGACCCATTCTGGGACGCGGTAAAGTCACATACATCTGCCCATAAATGTATACTGCCCGGCCCATTCAGGGACGCGGTAAAGTCACATACATCTGCCCATAAAGGTATACTGCCCGGCCCATTCTGGGACGCTGTAAAGTCACATAAGTTTGCCCATAAAGGTATACTGCCCGGCCCATTCTGGGACGCGGTAAAGTCACATATCATGTACTATATTAAGGACTTAACCATGGACATTCTCACATGATTTCCTTACAACATTTTCAACCATATCTTGACTTTCCACAAACCTTGTTATAACAAACTTCCCATAAAGTCGTTATAACACTTTCATTTTAGAAAACTAAAGCACTACCATATCATGTACGGGATTTGAGCCCAAAGTACTATGTACGTCTATTCTTTACAAAAGAATCGTTTCATGCAATATTTAGGGAGTTGAACCTAAAAACACTTTCACTATTAAAACCAAGTTACTTACCCTTTTAAACTCAAGTAACTTACACTTTTAAAACCAAGTAACTTATGCCTTTAAATCAAGTTACTTCTACTTTTTAAATTAAGTAACATATACTTTTCAAATCAAGTTACTTATTCTCTTTGAATCAAGTAACATATACTTTTCAAATCAAGTTACTTATTCTCTTTGAATCAAGCAACATATACTTTTTAAATCAAGTTACTTATTCTCTTTGAATCAAGTAACATATACTTTTTCAAAACTCAAGTCATTTATACTTTCGAAATCCAAGTCTCATGTACTTTCAAAATTAATACTTTTATGAGCTGTGAATAGGTTATACTCGTTTATAACGATCTTGTTAAAGTAGTCATGATCTAGAAAATGTAATACAATTTTGTCGTATCTTAGTTTCTATGCAGATGGAGAATTCTACTCATTTCAATATAATTGATTGTCGATACATTTTTATTAACGCTGCAATGGCTTGTTCGACGCCTATTCTCATTAGTGTAGTCAATTAACAAAGTCAACTCGACTTCAATACTTCCTAACGACTCTTACCAACATCCCCCATAAGACTTTGGTAACAACTTAGAAATATTTTAGACATGTCTTTAGCATAAAATCAATAACATGAATACTTCCTAATGACAAGGCAAGTACTTCAAGAAAACAAGTCATGTATACTCCAAATAACAAGGCAAGTATACCTCAAGGATAATCATGTCGATAGAAGGAAGAAGTTCATATACCTCATGACGACTAACCCAAACGACAAGTAGCAATATGTTCCAATGTACTTCAACCTTCTTAGATATTCCACCATCCAAGTAGAATATGCTACACGTAGTACTTCAACCTATAATGATGATCGCACTTTTATCAATATCATACTTTCTAGTATAATACTTATACCAAATAATGCCCTCTAATTCTACGAAGAATTGGGCAGCACTTCCTTTGTTTTTACGTACTTTTCCACCTTTTTCCAAGGCTCGTATTTCAATAACCAATATGCCACATTTAAGGCTCAACCAAACATCTAACCAAAGGGGATTACACGTCTAACTGGACGTGTAAAATTCTGCCCCATATATACAACAACAATATGCCATTCTCGGCCAACAACAACAACATTATATCAAGTTCTTTCCAAAACTTCTACAATCTAATTCTCATCCGACATATTATATACTTCGTATAAATTATCAATAACAACATTTCCTTCATTATAAGATGTCAACAAGTGTAATGAACTTCTTAATCTTCATTCTTTTAACCATAGGTTCATCCGTTAATTATAACAATATGTAATCTTCCATTACATTAAGATGACAAACGATTCTTACCTCAATATAGCCCAAAGTGATCCAAGTTTAAAGTCGATCCTTAGCACGTTTAGCTCCTTTTCTTTATGTTCCAATCATACACAAGCATCCACCACAAGATTATAACCAACTTCTCTTCAAGTTTTGCTTCCTAAAAGTCGACGAACAAGCCTAGGGTTTCACCCTCATTTTCGGCCTAGTGTAGCGTTTTTGCTCACTGTTTTGTCAGCTGAACTTGTGACGTCCATAACACTTTACTACGATGTCTGATTGACGAACGGTTTGTTGCGTTGGAAACTAGACTCGACGAAATTCATTTTAGGCTTTTGAAACACCTAAAAACTCTTCGTATACCAGTAGATATATCTCTCCAAAGTTGGCTGAAATTTGCCCAACCTTGGCCGAGAGCACCATTTAGAGAGCAAAGGTTTTGCTCAAAATTTTCTAAGTGTTGAACTTGTCTTGCACCTCCCCTTGTATTTATAAGACAACCAAGGGTCAAGATAAATCCATATGTAAGGTCAAGATGAAGGACAAGTGAAGTGGGACCCACCTCCACTTGTCTCCAAAATATCTAAGTCAAGCCAAGTCTTCCAAGACAAGTGGGGGTAACACGTGTCGCCCCCCAATTGGTCCAAAATATTTTCATCTTCTAAAATCTCAATAATTGGTCAAATATCGAAAATCCTGTGGGCCCCACAAAATCGTAAAATTTCCCGGGTGGGCCCCACATGACCAAATCTGAAAATAAAATTCCATAATTTCAATAAATTCTATAAGTCCCAAATACCAAATTTGAGAATCAACTTCTCATTATTAAACACTTTTCCTTCACGGGTTTCCGAAATTTCTCTTAAGAAAAAAGTGTATCTTCTATCGTTTCATGATTTAAACCTTAACGTCTTACGTATGTTCTCTTATTCATGTGTTGAAACTACGGGGTGTAACATATGTCTACAAGTATGAGGGTTGCACAGAGATAGAACTTGAAGAAATTCAAGAACAAGGTAACAAAGAGGTTGAATCCTTGCCCGATGATGAAGGCAAGAATTCAGTGGGAGCTATAGGAGAAGAATGGGTATTTAGGATACCCTCTTCGGCCAGTGGGAGTACTACGAGGAATAATGCAGAAATGCAAGATCTTCCGGCACAGACCTTGGGAGCAAGTGCACCAGTTGCATTTTCTCTCATTCAGGAAAGACATAAAAATGATATTCCTGAAAGCTCTAATGTTGGTGGTTCGACCAGCGCACAAGAACCTACTTACAGTCAGAACATACCTGTAGCTGAACTGTAAGACAATCAACTCCGTAGGTCTACTAGATCTCATCGTCCTCCGAAAAGACTAAATCTACTTATGGAAACACAAAATGAGCTAGATATTCCAGAGATGACGAGCCTAAAACCTATAACGAAGCAATGCTAGACTTTGATTCGAAGAGATGACAAGAAGCCATGAAATTCGAAATGGAATCTATGTATATCAATCAAGTGTGGAACTTGGTTGATTTGTCAAATGGGGTTAAACCCATAGGATGTAAATGGGTCTTCAAGAAGAAGATTGATGCATCCGGTAAGGTTCAGACTTATAAATCTAGACTAGTGGCTAAAGATTTTACTCAGCGTTCTGATGTGGATTATGATGAAACCTTTTCACCGGTGGCTAAGATAAAGTCTATTCGGATTTTGCTTGCGATAACTGCACATTATGATTATGACATTTGGCAGATGGACGTCAAAACTGCATTCCTCACTGGTAATCTAATTGAGGAAGTGTATATCAAACAACCAGAGGGTTTTTCATGTGAGTCCAGACGAAATGTTGTGTGCAAGCTACAGAAGTCTATGTATGGACTTAAGCAAACCTCTAGGAGTTGAAACATTTGCTTTAACAATGCTATCAAATCTTTTGATTTTGTCAGAAGCAAAGAGGATCATTGTGTTTATTCCAAACGCAAGGATGAGGGTATTGTCTTTATTATAATATATGTTGATGACATATTGATAATGAGAGATAATAATACCCTCATGCAGTCAGTTAAGGATTAGTTGTCCAAGACCTTCATGGTGAAGGATTTAGGTGAAGCCTGCTACATTCTGGGAATTAGGATCTATAGAGATAGACCTAATAGATTGTTGGGGTTGTCACAGTCAGTCTACATAGACAAAGTGCTCAGACGCTTTTCAATAGAGAATTCCAAGAAATGCTGTCTTCCGATGGGTCAAGGCATCAAGTTATCAAAGAATGACTGCCCTTCTAATGCTATTGAACTTGAGCGCATAAAGATGATTCCGTATGCTTCGGCTATAGGATCGATCATGTATGCCATGACCTGTACTAGGACAGATGTGGCCTTTGCACTTAGTATGACTTGCAAGTTCCAGCAGAAGTCTGGCGAGGAACACTGGAAAACAGTCAAGAGTATTCTCAAGTACCTCAGGCGTACTAAAGATTACTTCTTAGTCTATGGTGGAGTTGATGAGCTGGTTGCAACTGGGTATATCGATGCTAGTTTCCAGACAGATGTTGATGATTTCAAATCTCAGTCTGGTTACACTTTCATTTTCAACGGAGGAGTAGTAAGCTGGAAGAGTTCCAAACAGGCTACTACTGCAGACTCGACTCATCGCGGAGTACATTCTTTGGATCGGAAGTCGCTAAAGAAGGCGCCGCACTTCTCGAGTTCTGAAGGAACTAGGGGTTGTTTCGAGTGCTAGTTGTCCAATAACCATTTATTGTGACAACACTGGTGCTATTGCACAGACAAAAGAACCAAGATCAACAAACAGAAACAAACATGTACCGAGGAAGTACCACATCCTGAGAGAGATGGTGGAAGCTGAAGATATCAAGATAGATTATATTTTCACACAAAATAATCTAGAAGACCCGTTTACTAAACCATTAAGCTTGGTGAAGCATAATGGTCATTTTGAGAACATGGGTATTAGATATGTTGGTGATTGGCTCTAGGCCAAGTGGGAGATTGAAAGTACATGTATGTCCTAGAGACAATCTGTATTAGGACATAATATACTTTATACACATTCGTATTTATATTAATGATGATTAATATTATGACATTTGCATTTGTTGAATTATTAATTGATTGTTTATAATATTTTATAAATGTATCCCTAGAGGTTACATGTTTATTAATGATGTGAGAATTAATGTTATAATGTAA
This sequence comes from Przewalskia tangutica, assembly GCA_029844215.1. Lineage (NCBI taxonomy): Eukaryota > Viridiplantae > Streptophyta > Magnoliopsida > Solanales > Solanaceae > Przewalskia > Przewalskia tangutica. The sequence continues at coordinate 118,735,836 of CM056718.1, forward strand.
CTCTTAAATTACCTCAACTAATGATCATCAAAATTGGGATATCGATGATATGCGATACGTCGACATGTGGTCTGCATCATATCCTTAGGGGATGTAGTATGTCTCACTTGCTATGAGTTATGGCAACTCGTGATGGACACATGGATACTTGTTGAAGTATTGGTACACCCTGCTGATGTACTGTTTTGTTATATGTATATAATGCCATCGGCGTGTGGGAGATAAAAACCCTTAGACTTGAGATCAATATCATCTTGTTTGCGGAGTAATGTACTTTGATCCTGTCCTAAGCTCAAATGTCTTATAGGTTGAGACGCGGCTTGTTTTGGGTACATTATGAAGTAGATTAAAGGTGGTATGTGAACCAAGAAAGGATTCATTCCTTGAATTTATATTCGAGTGAACACTCAGATACTCATAAGATATTAGGTTGATTGAGTCGTTGGCCAACGCAATGGGCATGTTTATGACATGGTCCTGTTTTCAACTAATATAGATGAGTTATAATAATTAAGTCATTTGGATAGACACTTGACAGATCCTAAGCTTGATTGAGTGTGTCATGAATGAAATAATTTTACCTTCTCACATATAGGTTCAGTTCATATATTTTGTGTAGCTAAACTTTACATATTCGGTTCGTCTTCCGGCGCAGTCTAGGAGTTTCGTGAAAATCCTAATGTAATTAGTGACGATATGTAAAGACCTGAAGGATAACACTAAGTCAAATGTTCCGTCGATTGAAGGATGTAATTAGGAGATTATACCTATATGTTCGGTTGATGATCGGGACATTAAAGTGGGAAAAGACTGGAAATTAGGTCAGGATCGCGGTGCCCTGTTTTGGGACCGCGGTCTGAACACGATGTCAAGACCGCGTGCCCTTTGTGGGACCGGTGCTCGCATTCGGACTCGCGATCAATTTTGCAAGTCTGATTTTCTGCTGGGCCCAGCCCACTGAAACCCTAAGCCTCTGTTTTGAAACTATAAATAGAAGGCTTACCTTCCATTCCAATATACTGAAAACCTAAGAGAGATAAATCTCTTCTAAAGCTCTGTCAGAATCTCTAGAATTCCTGACTTAGCAAATTTACATCACAGTTCTTCAGAACTTACAGATCGAGGGACGTTTGTGTGTGCATCCTCGGACTACACAAAGTATCCATAATCAACTGCTTGGCTGATTATCTCAAAATGTACGTCTTCTATCGAAGTATTACATTTACTATGTGCTTTGTATTTTTCATTACTTATAATACTGTAGTTCGACCGTCGTCGGGTTTGAAACATAAATTTTTAAATTTCACGCATGTATTTAACTCGATTTAAAACACCTACATTGTTTTCAATTTTCTCCAGCTATGAAAGATCCGAATTTCATTCCAGAAATCCAGATATTGTTTTAACATATCTAATAGGGAGAAGAGGAGATAGACAGTAAGGTATGGCGAGATCACATCTCCCATTACTATAGTAGAGCCTATACGGGGAATAAGATATAGTGATGCTGACAATTCAATAACTAATCAAGAAAGTAACTCACCGAACTGAATCAGCTCCCACTAAACAAAACAAGCTTAAAACGAGGCTTATTCTTGAACAAACCTTTAATTTTCTTTCTCAGCTTGACTAAACTTTCTTTTTCTTATACTCCCCTTGAGAAGAGAAGGAATAGAAATTGAGAAAGAGATATTCATGGGCCGTTAAACGACCTAAGGATACAAGCAAAATAGGATAGAGATTAGAACATAAAAGAAATAGTTGCGGACTCAGGCAAGAGTTGAGTCGCTGCGCTGCCATGGCGATGGGAGGGAGGAGTTGGGTAACGCAACAGGGACGGGAAAAGAAAAACAATTTGGGGAACAAGGTAAATTTATTACTCACTGTCTCTCTGTCAAATTTTTAAATTTTAGCTGTAATGTAAATTTAAATGTTTTAAAAATATAGGTACCATAATAATTACACGGTATATCAATTAGGGCCCAATGACAATCAACTTTGGCCCATATTTGAAGTTCTTTCTTAATATGATCCACTGTCTATGTAAAGTTAAAATTAGTTAAAATTACTTTACACCCATTAATCCACATTAAGACTTCAAGTTTTCATCAGTTATAGTGCAATTTCTTTGTTCTTTCTTCTTCTCTAATTTCAACATCAACATGTATATCTCCATTGTTCATTACCTCCTCATTTGATTTTATGTTTTACTTTATCGTCCAGGTATATCTACTATCATTTTCCCCTCAATTTTTGCAGTTGTTATAGTATTATTTCGTCCAGGTATATCTCCATTATTTCGTCCAGGTATATCTACTATCATTTGAATTTATTGAATAGAATCTGTTGGAGAATGTTGTTTAAAGCTAAAAACGTGATTATTCATTGATTTAAGGTTGAGAATGTGAACAGGAAGAAGAAACACCATAGAACGACCATTTTGAAGCTCGATGTTTCAACGTTTGAAAATCGAATTTTGGCAAATAAGCTCTGTTTCAAATGAGTATTATCGTAAAAGATCGGGTACGTACTGAGGAGCCTAAATCTGAATTTTAGAGTGTGATTTGATGTAGCATTTGAGGTGTTCTAAATGAATTTGGTGATTGTATTCAACAAAGAAGATGAAGTTAGTTTTTGTATAATATTGTATACTAGCATATATGAGTGTATAAACACCTCTTATATACTATTATACAAGATTGATACATTGTTACAGGTATTTGATGGATTTCTCACTCCTCCTCCTCCTTTATGGTGATTTTAGTGTTGAAATTGAGGTGTAATGGTGGCTAAAAGGTATTTTCTACTGTAAATATGTATTTGTATAATTGTATATATACTAGGGTACAAGAATGTATAAAGGTAAAATTGAACTTTTTGTATTATTAATGTTCAAGGAGAGGACAAGAAAAAGCTTGATTTTCTCTCTAACAAGCTTTAATTAAAACGAAGTGAATGCTAAACTGGAGATTTGGAGACAGACTTTGGAGTCTAAAGGGTTCAAGTTGAGTAGGACCAAGACAGAATACTTGGAGTGTAAGTTTAGTAACGGGAGCGACCTTGTCCCGTCATATTTCAGTAAAACTCTTAGAGGTCTGTATTCATATGTGGGATTGGATTCATGTACAGTGTAGTGTCTTTTTATTATGTATATTATATGGCAGCCTTGTCGGCTTTGCCCTTGCACGTACGTTGATTTTTTTTTTAAAATGAGGTGTTATTTAAATTCCGCAGTTTGCTTAGTTGTTAAGGTAGAAGGGTGCCCAGGTAGGGCACCAGTCACGGGCCCGGGGTTCGGGGTGTGACATAATTAGAAGGAGATTATACCTATATGTTCGGTTGATGATCGGGACATTAAAGTGGGAAAAGACTGGAAATTAGGTCAGGATCGCGGTGCCCTGTTTTGGGACCGCAGTTCCGGGAACACGTGCCAGCACCGCGGTGCCCCTTTTGTGGGACCGCGGTGCCTGTACTGATTCTGGCAGTCCGAATTTTGCAAGTCTGATTTTCTGTTGGGCCCAGCCCACTGAAACCCTAAGCCTCTGTTTTGAAACTATAAATAGAAGGCTTACCTTCCATTCCAATATACTGAAAACCTAAGAGAGATAAATCTCTTCTAAAGCTCTGTCAGAATCCCTAGAATTCCTGACTTAGCAAATTTACATCACAGTTCTTCAGAACTTACAGATCGAGGGACGTTTGTGTGTGCATCCTCGGACTACACAAAGTATCCATAATCAACTGCTTGGCTGATTATCTCAAAATGTACGTCTTCTATCGAAGTATTACATTTACTATGTGCTTTGTATTTTTCATTACTTATCATACTGTAGTTCGACCGTCGTCGGGTTTGAAACATAAATTTTTAAATTTCGCTGCGTGTACGAACCCGACGAAAACACCTACATTGTTTTCAATTTTCTCTCCAGGCTATGAAAGATCTGGAATTTCATTCCAGGAAATCCGTATATTGTTTTAACATATCTAATAGGGAGAAGAGGAGATAGACAGTAAGGTATGGCGAGATCACATCTCCCATTACTATAGTAGAGCCTATACGGGGAATAAGATATAGTGATGCTGACAATTCAATAACTAATCAAGAAAGTAACTCACTGAACTGAATCAGCTCCCACTAAACAAAACAAGCTTAAAACGAGGCTTATTCTTGAACAAACCTTTAATTTTCTTTCTCAGCTTGACTAAACTTTCTTTTTCTTATACTCCCCTTGAGAAGAGAAGGAATAGAAATTGTGAAAGAGATATTCATGGGCCGTTAAACGACCTAAGGATACAAGCAAAATAGGATAGAAATTAGAACATAAAAGAAATAGTTGCGGACACAGGCAAGAGTTGAGTCGCTGCGCTGCCATGGCGATGGGAGGGAGGAGTTGGGTAACGCAACAGGGATGGGGAAAAGAAAAACAATTTGGGGAACAAGGTAAATTTATTACTCACTGTCTCTCTGTCAAAATTTTAAATTTTAGCTGTAATGTAAATTTAAATGTTTTAAAAATATATAATTATAATAAAAATTCATTTGATTTTCAACATAGGTACCATATTAATTACACGGTATATCAATTAGGGCCCAATGACAATCAACTTTGGCCCATATTTGAAGTTCTTTCTTAATATGATCCACTGTCTATCTAAAGTTAAAATTAGTTAAAATTACTTTACACCCATTAATCCACATTAAGACTTCAAGTTTTCATCAGTTATAGTGCAATTTCTTTGTTCTTTCTTCTTCTCTAATTTCAACATCAACATGTATATCTCCATTGTTCATTACCTCCTCATTTGATTTTATGTTTTACTTTATCGTCCAGGTATATCTACTATCATTTTCCCCTCAATTTTCGCAGTTGTTATAGTATTATTTCGTCCAGGTATATCTCCATTAGCCCTTACCCCCATTCGATTTGAATTTATTGAATAGAATCTGTTGGAGAATGTTGTTTAAAGCTGAAAACGTGATTATTCATTGATTTAAGGTTGAGAATGTGAACAGAAAAAAGAAACACCATAGAACGACCATTTTGAAGCTCGATGTTTCAACGTTTGAAAATCGAATTTTGGCAAATAAGCTCTGTTTCAAATGAGTATTATCGTAAAAGATCGGGTACGTACTGAGGAGCCTAAATCTGAATTTTAGGGTGTGATTTGATGTAGCATTTGAGGTGTTCTAAATGAATTTGGTGATTGTATTCAACAAAGAAGATGAAGTTAGTTTTTGTATAATATTGTATACTAGCATATATGAGTGTATAAACACCTCTTATACACTATTATACAAGATTGATACATTGTTACAGGTATTTGATGGATTTCTCACTCCTCCTCCTCCTTTATGGTGATTTTAGTGTTGAAATTGAGGTGTAATGGTGGCTAAAAGGTATTTTCTACTGTAAATATGTATTTGTATAATTGTATATATACTAGGGTACAAGAATGTATAAAGGTAAAATTGAACTTTTTGTATTATTAATGTTCAAGGAGAGGACAAGAAAAAGCTTGATTTTCTCTCTAACAAGCTTTAATTAAAACGAAGTGAATGCTAAACTGGAGATTTGGAGACAGACTTTGGAATCTAAAGGGTTCAAGTTGAGTAGGACCAAGACAGAATACTTGGAGTGTAAGTTTAGTAACGGGAGCGACCTTGAGACAGGCGTGGAGGTGATGCTTGGTACTAGGTCATTCCGAAGAAAGGAAGCTTCAAGTACCTCAGATCTATTATCCAAGGAAATTGAGAGATTGATGACGGTGTCACACATCGTATTGTGGCACATCTGGAGTATTGTGCGATAAAAAGGTGCCACCAAAACTTAAAGGTAAGTTCTATAGAGTGGTGGTTAGACCGACTATGTTGTATGGGGCAAAGTGTTGACCAGTCAAGACTTCGCACATCCAAAAGATAAAAATTACGGAGATGAGGACACTGAGATGGATGTGTGGGAATACAATGAGAGATAAGATTGGAAATGATGATATCCGGGATAGAGTGGGAGTGGCCTCGGTGGATGATAAGATGCGAGGTTGAGATGGTTAAAGCATGTGCAGAGGAGAGACACAAATGTCCAGTGCGGAGGTGTGAGAGGTTGGCTATGGACGGGTTCAGGAGGGGTAGATGTATGCCGAAGAAGTATTGGGGAGAGGTGATTAGACGGTATATGACACATGTGCAACTTACTGAGGACGTGACCTTAGATAGGGGGTTGTGGAGGACATGAATTAGAGTAGAAGGGTAATAGGTAGTCAAGTGTATCCTACTTACGCTTACAAATTGATAATTATAGTGTTATTATTGTAGGCCCACTTAGACTATCATACTAGTAGACGCAGTAGTATTTTATAGTAGCATTTGATTTCTACTGCTATGTGTTATTTAATATATTTTATTTATCTTATGTACTTGCATTAGTTACTGCTTCTTTTTCAGAATGCGCTATCATGGCTTATTTTCTTTCTTTGCTTGTTCTTATGCTTTGTTTTGAGCCGAGGGTCTCTCGGAAACAGCCGCTCTACCTATCAAGGTAGAAGTAAGGTATGTGTACATTTTACCCTTCAGACCTACGTTGTGGAATTTCACTGGATATACTGTTATAAGCTTTAATTAAAACATATTGTATTTGACCAAAACTTTGCAATGTAAATTATGGGCTTTATTTTTGTAATGTAAGTCAACCAATTTGTATGTTTTTGAAATTTCCTTCTATTTTAGTTGCGAAATCATTGAATGAATTATCGTTCTCCTACAATACTGGTGGTTATGCAAATTGATCGGAGTTGAAAATTCTTACTCTTTAAATACTATTCCATCATGTTTATAATAAATGATGTTTATATCTTCTCACTGTGATTCAAAATAAATAATGTTTCATATAATTAAGAGGAATATTTTCCCTCAAATTTGATCTTATTTAAATAAATAATTTTATACATAAAAAAAACCTATTAAATAACTACTTATTCTATATCAGATAACTTTTTACATTTGATAATTATGTATATTTTATCATGCCACAGTAATTAGTTTTCAATTTCAAATGAAGAAAATTGAACCTTTTATAGGATAATCTTCGTGGAAAATATTAAAAAAATTGCCAGTCAAATTTTCATTCATGATTTTAAAAAAGAAAAAGAACAATCAATTAAAATCAAGAAAAATTATGAAAATAGTGAATAAAGATTTAGATAGATTTCCTCTTTATCTCTATCCACGGAGAAATTTATCTATATAGAGACGGATCTATTTATGAATTATCCTAAATTATCTTCAATTAAAACTAGGCAATTTTTATTTCTGATTTGATAATTGATCAGGTTTGGGAGCTATATATCACATTACTCCATCAGATTTTGTATGTAAACCAACTATTATTATTATTGTAAAAGAAGCAACTGAGAAAGGGCAATGGGATGATGAGATGCTTAGAAGAGCTCTTCTTGAAGAATTGACTGATCATATTATGTAAAATATTAAACCTCCAGATGAGAAGATAAGGAATACTTGAAGTTGGACACTAGAGGCAAGTTTATAGTAAGTTCTTCTTTTCAATTTTAAGACAAATAAGGGGATCTAGCATTCTTTATAAGCCAATGTGGTTGAAAGGACTGCCTATAAAGATTTCTTTCTTCATATGAAAGTTTTGAAAATTCAAATTGCCTTTGGATGATAAGTTGAAGAAATGGGGTCATCAGTTCCCATCCAGATGTTACAGTTGCAAACATCCAGAAGTGGAAGATTTTTCTCATGTATTCTTAAACTCACCAACTGCTCAGGCTATCTGAAAACATTTTTTGTAATCTAGTTGGGATAAATATTAATAATCTTTAGGTTACTCAAATAATTAATAGTTGGTGGGATATACCTGGAAAGCATCATGTCAAATGTATTTATCAAGTTGTTCATGCTATTATTATTTGTGAACTTTGAAAAAGAAGAAATACCATGAGACATTACAGTAAAGTATCAATCACTAAACTCATCTATAAAGTGATGCATACTTTGATTCAGTTTATAAAAGTGAGAAGAAGAAACTTCAAATATGCACATTATAGATGGAGTGTTGTTGTGGAAGCTCTACAGAGATACTTTTCAGAGGTGAAAGTTATTCAAGTTCATTGGAAATTATCAGAAATGGGTTGGATCAAGGTTAACACTGATGGAGCTTCTAAAGGAAATCCTGAGAGAAGTTCACTTTTGCTGTGTCATTATCTCGGTGAAAAATAAAAAGTGAATTATCACTTTTGTTGCACAAGAACTCTATATGCATGATATAAGTGACAAAACGCTCATATCAAGCCATGAGGCTTGTTTCAAGTCAAAGAGTGACTTTCGAAGATGACACACATACTGAGGAGCATCTAGATGCACAAAGTTAGGCGGTTGATGTATTTATACGATTTCTTTCAAATTCTCATGTAAGAACATATTTTTTACATCAAGTTGATGAATCGACCATTTCTTTCCCAGAGTTATGCTCAAAACAGAGTGAATAGTGGTTAGTTTAACCACTGGACTGAATGTCTCACCCCAATCAACTTTTTCTTGTTGCCCCGTGTCATTTTCCACAAATCTTGCCTTATGGTGTTCAAGCTCACCACTATCTATGAATTTGTGACGATATAGCCACATGTAACGAATCACATTCACCCCTTTCTAGCCTCGGGATAAGATCACAAGTGCGTTGTGAAGTGAACGCATTAAATTTCTCACGTGTGGCCGCATTTCAATTCTGGTCAAGCTTGGCTAATTTTGAGTTTTTAGATATATGTGAGATAGTCTGAATAGATAGGTTAAAGTGTACTTTCGGTTTAATAATCCCGTGCTGAGCACGTGTTTCCATATAGTGGGTCAGAAGCGGGACGGGTTGAGTGACGGGCAGTGGGGTAGTTACGGGCAGTGGGTTGGTGTGGGACACGGTATTTTCCGACATGAGAATAGTGGCATTGGGTGGCAAAGTAGGCTCGATGACACAGGAACAGTAGCAGATGGGTGGGGCAGTGGGCTCAGTGACACGGTATGGTATGTCATGGGACCAGCGGTAGGGGTGGGGCAGTGAGTTCGGCGATGGGATGGGGGGGGAGGGGTAGTCGACGAGGGATGGGCCAGTGACGAGAGGGGATGGGTGCCATTATGTATTGTTGTTCTAATGAGGAGGAAATGTCTGAATCATCAAGGAAGACGTAATCAGTGACTTGAAATTTTTGGACATTTGCAAATGAGAAAACGTTCTCGTCGCATGTGACATGGTGAGAGACTTGAAATTTATTTGTGGACAATTCATAGCATAAGTAGACCTATGATTTGACGAAAAACCTAAGAAAGTTGAAGGGGTAGTTCTAGGTGCTAATTTGTGAGGGGTCGTAGAGGCGAGATTCGGGTAGCATAGACAACCAAAAATTAGAAGGTGATTATAAGAGTATATCCGACAAAAGAGAATTTAGGTTGGAGTTATATTTTGAAGAGTTTGTGTTGGTAGTATATTAAGAAGGTATGCCGCCATATGCAAGGCGTATACCCAAAAAAGAGGAGGGAAATATGGAAGAGCATAGTGCGGATCTTATTGTTGATGGTGCGTATGATTATTTCAGCTTTACCATTTTGAGGTGAGGTATGAGGGCAAAAGAAGCGAAATACCATGCCATTATCCGCACAAAATTTATGAAAAAGGGAATTGTCAAACTCACGACCGTTGTCATATTGAAATGTTTTGATTTTTTTCTCAAACTAGATTTTAACATATGTTTGAAATTCAAGAAAGATTTGGTAAAATTTAGACTTATATTTTATAGGATAAGTCCAAATAAAGTGAGAGAAATCATCCAAAAATACCAAATAATATTTGTGACCTAGTTTTCTAGTAATTGGAGAGGTCCATAAATCTGCATGAATAATATCAAACGTTACACTTAGTGATGGCTGGAAAGGAAGTCTAACATGCTTCCCTAATGTACAAGAGTAGCAATTGTGGGAAAATTTTCCTTTATTACGTTGAATTAAATTGTGACTCCTAAGAAAATTAAAAATTGGTGCTCTCGGGTGCCCAAGTCTATCATGCCAAGTTGATGGAGAGATTGCAGCTAGAGAGGTATGTGGATTGACACTGACAACTGAATTGGATAATAATGGATAGAGGTCCCCCACACTATTGATATGGAATTGTCACTAGTAAACTTCCTAACATAGATTAAGTTTTTAATGATGTTAGGCGCGTATAGGACATTTTTTTAGGATAAAGGGAGGATGAGGTAGTGGTGTTTGTATAATGCCATAATCTTGAATTAGAATGCGATTTCCATTTTCGACCAAAATACATTGAGGATTGTGCAAATTAAATAATTAAGGGAGATTACCAAAGATATGAGTAAGATGTGATGTGGCCCCCATATCCATGTACCATACGTCGTAGGGCTGGAGATTCATAGTCTTGTAGGCCTGAATTAGTTCGGTAGGGGTTATTAGATCGTATGACTGTTGTGGGTGTTGGGCCGGAGATAGGTAGGCATGATGTTGTTGATCTGTATAGCAGGGGTTATAGGTGGGCCAGGAGTCCCGGCTATTGGTGTTGCATAGTAAATTGGGTCTGGGCTGTCGGATAGAAACATTGTGGTGAGGCCCACATCCCAGACTGTGACCTACAGACATGTGACATGGTGTTGGGCTAGCCCACTAAGAGGGGTGTTGGGTCGGTCAGGACTGTCCACTAAACATGGAGTTACCGACGTGGTCCTTCCCTCGGTCGGTGCCTCCATTCTCGCAGCCACGACCTCTTTCACGTCCTCTGCCACCACATTGAGGGTGGTGGTACGTGTTGTGTTATGGACCGACGGATGTGGTGGCAGTTGGTGGTACGTTAATCGCCAATGCTTGTTGATTTTGTTCGTCCTATTTGGCTCATCTACTATCTTCTAACAACAATTGTAACCGGGTTTTGTTAAAGCTAGGGAGGGGATCTGCTTGTTGGATCATCTTCGCAAGTGTGTCGTACTCACATTTCGGCAAACCATTGATGAGTTTTAAAACCATCTTTGTTTCGCAATCGGAGTGCCAAAATTAGACAATTGATCGAAAACCAATTTTAGTTGTTTACAATAGTCTGACATGTTGACAAAGTGTTGAAGACGGGTGTTGTTAAATTGTTCTTCCGAATAGACGGCGCGTGTATGTTTATTATATTGAAATATTTCCTCTAGTCGTGTCCATAATTCGTGAGTCGTAGCATCTGTCTTCATAATAGTATGAAGTAAATTCTTGGAGATGATGCCATATATCCATTGTTTAACTTCCACGTCAGGTTGTCGATGTCGGGTGGACGAGGAGTGGTGGCATCTATGTGATCAAGAATGTTGTATGCACAAACGTGTATTTGAAATAATTCAACCCACCATGAGTATTGTCCATCCTCTTGATCAAGAACCAAAGGGATAAAGTTCTTGATATTTGTTACGACGAAGGCCGGATGAAAGAAGTTAGGAAAGCATGAGGGAGGAGAAGGATGTATTACATCGGGGTTGGAGGAGGAACCCTCGTGAGATTCATGAGTAGCCATGAGAGGGCAGTTTCCGGTGGTTCAAGAGAAGGAATTTTTTTTAGGGTTAGGTGGGAAGGGTTGTCGCCGCCGGAGATAAGGAAATCGGGGAGGGTGGCGAACAAAAGTGGTAAGAATGGATTTTAGGGTTTGGATCTGATACCATGTACAAAATGAATCTTGGGCCTAATTCAACCCCAAAATCTAGCTTGTAGGGTGAGGATTGTACAAGTCCATATAAGGAGTCCATGTTTCCATTCCATTTTCGATGTGGGACTTTTAACACTCTCCCGCACATCCATACCTCATTAACTAAAGCGTGAACAATATAATTTGGGGACCAACATCGACGAACAAAGAGTTAGAATGAGTTTGACTCTGATATCGTGTAGTATTATGAAATTCTCCTTGATTGGAGGCTTCTCATTGATATATATATGTTGGTGTTATAGTGGATGTATGAGAATAGTTTTACAACTATCACTAGTGCTTAGAAACGATAATCAATTACAATTTCAATACAATAGGCTTAAAGCCTAACATCAGTTGTCACAACATCAATAAGTGTTGATGATCTTGATCTTCGGTCTTTGATCCTTCCTTGAAATCTTGAGATCTTGGTTGAAACTGCAGCAAGCCCCTTGAGAACAACAACAACAATATGTTTAGAAATCTGAAAATATAACAGGATAATTGGCTTGCTGAGTCGACTAAATTCTTGATCTATCTTTAATATAATATTGCCCCGTATATCATTTCAACGGTTGTAATGACAACTTATCTCCCAAGATAAAACAGCAATCAAACAAATGAGCAAAGGGAACTCAAGTGTTCGCTAGAATAGAAGGATATTTGAGTGTGTAAGATTGCAAGAAAGGAAGAGATTTCATCAAGTCTGAAATCATCCAAGTGTAGAGAGTATTTCTCTTATGTTCATTGTGTATAATATGTCTCATATTGTGCTCCTCAAAACTGAAAGTAAGGTTTGATTATATAGTGTAAGGAAGAGAGGGGGTGTTAATGACTATTAAGAGGGCCGTTAAGAGGCTCAATGAAGAGTAAAAAACGTTAAGGAGTAATAGCCCAACGTTCCACCACTTAATGTGACATTAAACCTCTGAAACGCCCTTGGCGCCGCGGCCCTGCAGGCTGTCGCCAAAACTCCTGAGAGTTGGCGTCATGTAGCCTGGTGCCGTGGCGCCTAGTGCTTTCCAAAAACTTTAGGGACCAAACTGTAATTATAATAAAGTCTGGGGTCAATGTCAGAACAACCCAAAGCCTAAAGCCTCCGATCCGGGCGGGTGGTGGCGCGCGTGTGAGCCTAGTCTTGAACCCAAGCACACCTAGGTCCTCCCTCCTTCAAACACATGGGTTACACCTTGGAGTCTCAATCCCTTATTCAGTTTAGAGACTTATAACATGAACAATTCTTCCCTTTCCTACCGATGTGGTAGATTTGTCACACACCACTCTTTCATGTCTCAAACACCTTTCTTCGTGGACCAATATCTCTTCTATTTATCAACGAAATTTGATGATTCTTGGCCCTACGGTCATCTACTCACTTAGTAGATTAAGCATGTGTAAAGAACCAGGTTCTCCAACATGTATAACCATGGTGTTTAAGTCATTGAAGATGGACGGACTCAACCTCCACCAAAGGCAAATTTCCAACAATATATATAGTTGTTTATAAGTACAATCATGAATGTATGAGGATATCTAGTTTCCATAATTACATCAAAATTTAATTAAATAATATATGAAAAATATTAATATATTTACTATCAGAAAAGAATTTAAGCCTTTGGTGCCTCGTTGACACTTGCCTACAACCTATGTCCAGGGAATTTAACCCGCACAATGGTCGCATTCCCTGGCATCTTACCTCGGTATAAGCATGGCCATGGAACCATCCTAATGGACGCATACCCGTGGACCATCCATCGTGTCAGTATGTCCAAATGAAATAACAAGATAGCACTCATAGTGGAAGCATACCCGTGGGCCCCCCATCGTGTCAGTATGTCCAAACGAAATAACAAGACAACACTCCTAGTGGAAGCATACCCGTGGGCCCCCAGCGTGTCAGTATGTGCAAAGGAAATAACAAGATAACACTCATAGTAGAAGCATACCCGTGGGCCCCCCAGCGTGTCAGTATGTCCAAAGGAAATAACAAGATAACACTCATAGTGGAAGCATACCCGTGGGCCACCCAACGTGTCAGTATGTCCAAACGAAATAACAAGATAACACTCCTAATGGAAGCATACCCGTGGGCCCCCCAGCGTGTCAGTATGTCCAAAGGAAATAACAAGATAACACTCCTAGTGGAAGCATACCCGTGGGCCACCCAACGTGTCAGTATGTCCAACATGATCGAGAATAACATGACCGGCCCTCCATCGAGAGACACGGTAGCATAAGGATACAATACTTGTACACCAAGACTATCACAAGCAAACATAGGCAAGTTATTCACACTCCTGGTACTTTCATTCTATGTCAAAAATCCGGGTTTTAACCCCAAGGTACTACTTACTTTATTTCTAAAAAAGGAAGTCAATTTCTTTTTCACAAAAGTCACATGATACTAACACCCGTGGTATCAAAATAGAGTAACCATTATTTTAAGCAAACCAAAAACAATTTCCATACTTCCTTTTCAAATAGACCAAGACAATACCATGTCTTCCTTCTCAAATAAACCAAGACAATACCATGTCTTCCTTTTAAACCAAATCAAGACAATGCCATGCCCTTTTTCTTTTATATCACATCACTTCTTGAACTAGTATAAGTTTCAAGTCTCTTACTTTTAAACCAAATCCCATAACGGGGAAAATCAAGTCTCATATCTCTTTTTTTTAACAAATGTCAAGTTACCACTTTAAAGCCAATAATAAAACCATTATTTCGTTTTCATAAAGTCTTTATAACTATCTTCCCATAAAGCTATTATAACACTTTATGTTTACAACCAACCAAATACAACTATAAGCATTTACGAGACCAAGAGGGCTTATTCTTTAACAACCAAGTACCCGTTACTAACGAATAAGGTTTTACCACTTTTCAACACAATCAAGTCCTTTACACTTCATATCAAGTCAAGGGCACAAAAAGGAAATCAAACTCCTTTAACACACGTGCGTCTACCGCACTATATATTTCACAAATAATCATGCTCGAGAGAATAGGAAGAATCACATACCTCCTCGGCTAAATCCACTTGCCAAGTTGAATATGCCGCGCGTAGAGTATCAACATATAATAATCAAATACGTCTATTAACGTCTAGACTTCTTCGTCGAATATTCTAAGCATAAAGTTTCTTATTCTACGGAAAATTGGACAGCACTTCCTTTGTTTCTACATACTTTTCCACCTTTTCAAGGCTTAAATTCACTATCCAAACGCCACTTTTAAGGCTCAACAATCCAACAATACTAAGGGGATTACACGCCCAATCTTGGACATGTAAAATTCTGCCCCACAATACATATTAACTAATTCAATAAGTTTAAGGTAGTATCTTGGCTATAACATGGTCACATCTCATCTTTACCCAATCCTTTCAAATTCAAATCATATTTCCTACATGCAATATATCTAAGAGCAATATTGACAACTACAAGTCATTTCTTCCACACATGCAACACAATTTTCTAGAAAAAGGAGAAAGGATTGTTACCTTAGAGTTTACCCAAAATTAGTCCAACAATTTCACTTGTCTTCTTTCCACAATCACCACCACAACCTCCTACAAGCTTGTTAACATGTTTCCCTCTTGTTACTTTTCTGAAATTTCTCTAGGCCTTGGGTTTCCCTTGAAATTTCTAGAGAGAAGGGAGAGGGATTTAATTTTAGAGAGAAGGGATAGCTTTGAAGAATGACCAAGTCTTCAAGACTTGGTCAATAAATAGGACATGCACAAAATTAGATGGGGGGGGGGGGGGGACACTTGTCACCCTCCCATGACCTTTTTAAAAAAACTTCGATTTTTCCCAGATTCGCAGAACCCGCCTCAGGCGGCGCTGAAACCTCTGCAAACTTTCAGCACTTCCGGCGCCGCGGCGCTGCAACTTCAGAGACCCCCCAGTACAATCGGCGCCGCGGCCCTGCATCCGGCGCCGCGGCGCTGTGGCCTCTGACCGAAAATACTTTTCTGCTCGACTGCGCACTGAACTTGTAACTTCCATAACTTTCTACTCCGATGTCCTATCGACGAACGGTTTGTTGCGTTGGAAACTAGACTTAACGCTACATACTAGGCTTTTGAACCACCTAAGAACTCCTAATGTAATGGGACATAAACCGCCTCAAAGTTGACTAAAAACCCGTCCGAAACATTCCGTCAACCTATCTTTCTAAATTTTAGATCTTAATTCCTTTCGTACGGTCTTATAAGCTTGACCTGAATTACGGGGTGTAACAACCTGCATGCATCCAGAGTTTCGAACTACACGTAATCTCACATTCAAATGCCCTCACTGAAGAAAGTCTCATTTCTCACATATATTCTAGTATTTGAATTTTGGGACGTTTAGAGAAAAGACACTCACACTCAGAAAGATGTTTAATGCATGCAATTGTGATACCATAGGCTTGACCGTCATGTAAGTATCCACTAATGTGAGAACCTTCAGTATAAGATCATGTAGGGCTTGTAATGGGCTTGTAATGTATGTTTGGAGAAGGGATGAATATCATTTGGGTAAAAAGTGACTAATCCTTCCTCGAGAGTTGGACTACGTCTGTGCTTGATATTTGTGCGCTTTAATGCTGACTTGCTTCTTTTTGTCCCAGTTTTTCTGTATTGACTTCTTTTGAATCTTTCATTTGGAGCCCCCCCCCTTTTTGTATATATATAACATCGAGGCTTTTGATTTCTTTTTTTTTGTGAAGTCGTCCCTTTTTCTTTTTCTTTTTGAGACTTTGATAATTTTGTCTTTGCAAACTTCAACGCAGAATTTTGTCAGTCATTTGCACATTTCTAAAGCGCTCAAGGAGGTCGGGCCAAGAGAGGAATAGTGCGTACGCACTCAGAAAGAGTATAGGTGTAATATGTGGTTGTCAAAAAATAGGTTTTAGGCTCAAAGGGGTGTACTAGGGATAATGTTATTTGGTAGGCTGAAAAGGCTCAAACGGGTCAAAGAAAGTCTACGATCATTTCCTACACCGAGTGTTCCTCAGGATTTCGCCTCAACAAACATTCAAGCCATGTTCTAGATCACAATGCAATGCAATTGAACTTATTCTAAAAATTCACCACACAATGCATATGAAACGATGAAGTTGGTTTCGTCCTTATCTTGGAAACACGCAAGACAATGTCATCTACGGGTATGAATACGAGGTACAAAAAGAATCTATGGTTTACCACAAAATCAATCCATACTAATTATCACTTGTTTTTTTATTTTTTTTTATTTTTATGCACAACCCTAACTGTGTTGGTATCAATAAAGTCAAACGATAATACTAAAAAAATGTTTTTTGTATTTTGAATAACACATTTTTTTGTTGTATTTTTGTATTTTTGAATAATAATAATTTTTTTATTTATATTTTTTGAATAATGGTTTTTTTTGTTGTATTTTTTGGATAAATGGTACCGAACCCGAATAGGGCTGCCTACGTATCCCGCCGAGGGAATTAGGTGCGCGTAGTTCATTCAAATATGTTATAAAATGTATACTTGAAAAGAATTTATCAATGAAATGATAGCAATATAAAGCTGTGCAAAAGAAATGATTGTCCACTGTGGACGAATGCAAAGTAAAAATGAATGAACTGGCGGAAAGATCATCCAACCAAACGGTGACCTCTCCCGTGAGAGAAAATGAAAAAAGCCTTAAATTCACGACCTTACTTGATACGTTGTGTTGGATATTTATTGAGCTAACCCCTAGGAAATTCTGAAGATGTCTATTTGGATCATCAAATGCAAGACCACCAAATAGACCCTTGGTGTTGAGTAGGTGTAATAGGGTGGTATTGTGGTGGAAACTTGTATTTTCTTGAAGTGGTGTGGATTGAATAGCAACGGCTCGTGCCCCCACAAACTCATAACCGAAATCGGAATCCGAAGCCATCACACCTACACACAATAAACACTAAAAACGTGATATGAGAAATATTGACTAAGGTAGAGAATTACACTAATTGTAAAATTCTAAACCGTTTTCTCGGGAAATGGTATCAAAATTTAATACGCCCAAATTATACATCTGAAAAGGATGTGAAGCGAGTGAATGCAAATATAGAACCCAATGAAAATTTGGGTCGAATATCACAGGGAATACGATAAGAAACGTGCACTTTAATTCGCTTAGTCAACATTTCAAATGAAAAAAAATAATTATTTGTTTTTGTAAACTAAGATTATACGATTAAGTAACAAGTGATTAAGTTAAAGACGACGAATCAATAAATTATCAAGTAATTAAGTTTTTAGTATCAATTTGAGAGGATTAAGGTTATAGTTCTTTCAGATAAGTATGCAATTATAATATTGATCAATTCAAATAAGGCATAGTCAAATTCTAATTCATTGGGTACAAAAGGGTATAAGAGATTTTCCAATTCAATTGATACATTTCATCCAAGGATTTTTCAAGTCCTAGGATGTGTATTTAAGATCACCCAATTAGAATTCAAGTCAACTAGGCTATTCCTAGCCCTAGCTATTAGATGGGGTTAAATCCTCAAATCATTGTCAATAACTCTTTTCCTAATCTCTATCCATTTTTTCAAGCTAGAGAGAATTTAAGCATTACAATGTTGACCACCATTAATACACATTACAAAACTAAGAGTTATTGAAGAACAATCATACAACCCTATTGAATTGATTATAGACCCAACTGCATGTTAAACCTTTTTTTGCCCCACAACCCTAGCTAAAAAATTAGCTACTCATGCTCAATATAAAACAACCAAACACATTAATTGAATTAAAAGTAATCATATCCTTACAATGATTCAAGAGGAAGAAGACAAAGGAATAACTTATATGAAAACTCCCCATGCTCCTTTTCCAATGCAAAAGTAAATATTTATTTAGAAAATAAAGTTTGGAATGTTCAGCTCTAAAATCCATGCCTAGTATTTATATGAAAGGGACAAAATATTCATTGACGGGTCGCTATGCGACAGCAAAATGCGGTCGCATAAAGAGTTTGCAGTCACATTCTGTCCGCATTCCCATGCCCAACTTTTCTTCCCGCTCGTTATGCGGCATTTTTGTGATCGCATTCTGAAGTATGCGACGTCGCATTTGCATCACATTTCTCCCTTTTTTCTTCAGCTCACTGATTGATTTTCTCGAGAGTATGTGACCACATCTGAGAGTTTGCATCATCCCATACTCAACACATGCAGCTTGATTCTGTCAACCTCAGTATGCGATCACATACAGGATATGCGACGTCGCATACACTTCACATTTTGTGCTTTTTTGGACCTTTTATATTATGTTGTTCCCTTTTATTACTTGAGCTTCCTATACCTGAAAACACATGAAAATACTATAAATAAAGAGTAAATTCACTTAAAAGACATCTAAAAGTATAAGGAGTGGGTGCTAATAATCTAAAAACTCACGACTTATCATAAATATAGTGATGTTTCGGTTTAAAGAAGAAAAATAAAAGGTAAATATAGAATGAGCGAGGAAGCAAGAAAGAAAAAAGAGAGGAGAAAAGGTAAAAATAAGCAAAAAGATAAGGCAAAACTTAATCGACGAGATTTCGTTTGTGTTCTTTTCTTAATTTATTAAAATCATATTTTTCTTATAGAAAAAGATATATTAGCTAAATTTATTATTACATATCTGGTTTATTTAGATTTTTGGACTGTGAAAAGTACCATAAATGAAACTCTATTCTAAGATTCTATACTTTTTGGATCGACATTTAAAAGAAAAGATAAAATTAATGATGAGAAAAAATTAAACTTCTTAATTACATTGTAACTTTTGAAAGGTAGAGTAGAGAAGTTAAATAGATACTTAATGTATATTAGATGAATAAAGAAAAAATATATTTAAAGTTTATAAACATAAAATATTGAAACCCATAATATAAAATGAACAAAGTAAAATTATGTTTAATCGATGTTTCACCTATATTGATTATATTATTATATAAACTTCTAACTATTTCTGAAAGAATAAAAATCATAATTGCTAAAAATTAAAAAGAATAAAACTAATAACAATATTAAAAGTTTTAAAATTTAAATATTCAGATATTAAAAAAATATTTTGTAAATACAATATTTTTTTATAATTGCACGAAGCTTTCCTATTCACTAGTGTTTGATATGTTCAGTATTTATACCTGTAATCTAAAGACGTTAAAGTTTAAACTATTTTAAGAATGTTAAATTTAAACTTTTAACAGATGGATCAATGTTAAATTTTCATCAAGTCTGAAATCATCCAAGTGTAGAGAGTATTTCTCTTATGTTCATTGTGTATAATATGTCTCATATTGTGCTCCTCAAAACTGAAAGTAAGGTTTGATTATATAGTGTAAGGAAGAGAGGGGGTGTTAATGACTATTAAGAGGGCCGTTAAGGGGCTCAATGAAGAGTAAAAAACGTTAAGGAGTAATAGCCCAACGTTCCACCACTTAATGTGACATTAAACATCTGAAACGCCCTTGGCGCCGCGGCCCTGCAGGCTGTCGCCAAAACTCCTGAGAGTTGGCGTCATGTAGCCTGGTGCCGTGGCGCCTAGTGCTTTCCAAAAACTTTAGGGATCAAACTGTAATTATAATAAAGTCTGGGGTCAATGTCAGAACAACCTAAAGCCTCCGATCCGGGCGGGTGGTGGCGCGCGTGTGAGCCTAGTCTTGAACCCAAGCACACCTAGGTCCTCCCTCCTTCAAACACATGGGTTACACCTTTGAGTCTCAATCCCTTATTCAGTTTAGAGACTTATAACATGAACAATTCTTCCCTTTCCTACCGATGTGGTAGATTTGTCACACACCACTCTTTCATGTCTCAAACACCTTACTTCGTGGACCAATATCTCTTCTATTTATCAACGGAATTTGATGATTCTTGGCCCTACGGTCATCTACTCACTTAGTAGATTAAGCATGTGTAAAGAACCAGGTTCTCCAACATGTATAACCATGGTGTTTAAGTCATTGAAGATGGACGGACTCAACCTCCACCAAAGGCAAATTTCCAACAATATATATAGTTGTTTATAAGTACAATCCTGAATGTATGAGAATATCTAGTTTTCATAATTACATCAAAATTTAATTAAATAATATATGAAAAATATTAATATATTTACTATCAGAAAAAAATTTAAGCCTTTGGTGCCTCGTTGACACTTGCCTACAACCTATGTCCAGGCTTTCAAATCTCTTTATTGGGCGTGCTATATGATAATTGTCGAGTATATTGCTTTACTTTGAAATGAAACTTAACACCTGATTCCTCCTCTCAGAATGTGGTTGATTATCGTTGGACGGATTAGTCAATCATCATAAGGCTCAACTAGTGTGAAAGGCTCTTACTTACCAACAATCTAAAATTGATTTTCCAACGCCTTTAATCTGATTAAATGCATAATCATTCGGCTTCTTACTTGCAGTTGCTAATCGAAATGTGTAGATAAAATATTGACAATCATCAGTTGAAGATTACTTACCATTTTAAATATATTTGCTTCTTTTTCAGATTTAAGAAAAACATTACACTCTATATGTTGATAGATACCAGAGTATCAAGTAGCAAATCTCTTGATTTAAACAAGAGATATCACATCTACATATGTAGTAGTTAATTCCTCACAACATAGTAAATTTAGAGGGAAACAGAGCAACAATCTTAGATATCTACCATTCCTATATTCATATTCAAATTATTACAATTACTTCAAATTAGTAATCAAATCTTCCAAGGAAAGAAAAAATAGAAAAAGAAGAAGGGAGGGATGTTCCAGAATTAATCAAATCAACTAAGAAAATAAAGAGACAACTTCATAAAATAAATTCTAATAGATATTTCCCTCTTCTATATATACACATCTTTCCGGGGTTCCAAATGTAATTTGACATCTTCACAAATAGACACTCCATTTTGGTTAAATTCATAACATCATAGCATCAAAATAGAGAACCTACATTATCATGTGCATTACATAGGGTAACTACTCTTGTATCTTCAAGCAATTTGACCTCGATGGTTTTCTGTTTCTTTGGCTCAGGAGGAGTTAACTTCTCAACAGTCACAGCCAAAACTCCATCTTGACAAACAGTAGAAATCACATTAGTATTCGCATTCTCCGTGAGAGTAAAATTTCTCATGAATTTCCGAACCCTTCTCTCCATACTGATATACTTTGCTCATTCTTCCTTTTTTTTCCCTCTTCCTTTCTCCACTTATAAGCAACACATTCTCATGGAAGAACGTCCTTCGACCACTTTCGACTCTCTAGTATGCCACACTTCATTTGTTTTGATTAGCTTGTCAAGTAGAGCACTCTCACATCATAGGAAGAATCCATAACAACCTCCTCCACCAGATTGTCTGCCACCGACTTGTTGATCGAGTCAAGTGACCTATAGAATGTTTGGAGGAGCATACTATTCTATGATTTGGACAACTATTTACATTTTTTTTAAACCGAGTTCAAGTCTCGTAAAATGGTTTATTAGAGAGTTGTCGGAAGTTGTTGATTTCACCACAAAGTTGTAACATTCGGAATGGAGGGAAATACTTCTTGAGGAATGTTTTAGTTAACTCTTCCTATGTTGTGATTGAACTGGCGGAAAGATCATCCAACCAAGCGGTGACCTCTCCCGTGAGAGAAAATGGGAAAAGCCTTAAATTCACGACCTTACTTGATACGTTGGGTTGGATATTTATTGAGCTAACCCCTAGGAAATTCCGAAGATGTCTATTTGGATCATCAAATGCAAGACCACCAAATAGACCCTTGGTGTTGAGTAGGTGTAATAGGGTGGTGTTGTGGTGCAAACTTGTATTTTCTTGAAGTGGTGTGGATTGAATAGCAACGGCTCGTGCCCCCACAAACTCATCACCGAAATCAAAATCCGAAGCCATCACACCTACACACAATAAACAATAAAAACGTGATATGAGAAATATTGACTAAGGTAGAGAATTACACTAAATTGTAAAATTCTAAATCGTTTTCTCGGGAAATGGTATCAAAATTTAATACGCCCAAATTATACATCTGAAAAGGATGTGAAGCGAGTGAATGCAAATATAGAACCCAATGAAAATTTGGGTCGAATATCACAGGGAATACGACAAGAAACGTGCACTTTAATTGTAAGTCTAAATGCTTAGTCAACATTTCAAATGAAAAGAAATAAGTGTTTGTTTTTGTAAACTAAGATTATACGATTAAGTAACAAGTGATTGAGTTAAAGACGACTAATCAATAAATTATCAAGTAATTAAGTTTTTAGTATCAATTATAAGGTTATAGTGCTTTCGAATAAGTATGCAATTAAAATATTGATCAATTCAAATAAGGCATAGTCAAATTCTAATTCATTGGGTACAAAAGGGTATCAAGAGATTTTTCAATTCAATTGATACATTTCATCGAAGGCTTTTTCAAGTCCTAGGATATGTATTTAAGATCACCCAATTAGAATTCAAGTCAACTAGGCTATTCCTAACCCTAGCTATTAGATGGGGTTAAATCCTCAAATCATTGTCAATAACTCTTTTCCTAATCTCTATCCACATCTTCAAATTTTTATTTTATATTTTTTTACTTTTATAAAAAAAATATATAAAAATATGATTTTTTTTCTTACCACCCACACCTATCCCTCCGCCCTACCCACACCTACCCCTCTACCCCCACCCTTTCCTCATATTTCTAGTTCATAATTTTTTTACTTTTATAAAAAATATGAAATTTTTTTTACCCCCCTACCGTCCTAACCCCACCTATCCCACTACATTCTCAAATTTCTATTTCATATTTTTGTTACTTTAAAAAATTAAATTATTAAAAATATGAAATTTTTTCGTATCTCCCCCTACCCCTGCCTACCCCAATCTGAAATTCCTAATGAATTTTTTTTTTACACTCGCCCCTATCCATACCTACGCCACCCCATCTTCAAATTTCTATTTCATTTTTTTTACTTTTAGAAAAATAAAAAAAAATCTTAAAAATATTATTCTTATTTTAAAAATAAAGATATAAAAAAAATCAAATATCATACAAAAAAAATAACATCAGAAGGTAAGTTAGAACCCGCATGGGTGTAGCTCATTTGGTTCCAGGGTGACAGATTGCTCCCAACAAGAAGGTAAGTTAGAAATTTGTAAAAGTAATGGGTCAAATTGAACAAGTTGAATTATGACCCATAATTTAATCCACCTGTCCATCTTAGTCCATGTAAGTTTTGAGCGGATTAAACATTGACTCATCTACGAGTTCAGTCTATTTTAATCCGCCCAACTTTAACTTTAACTTTAACCCAAACGAACACAGCCACCTCAATTAAAATTAAATAAAAGAGAAAATAGCGTTTCTTAACGAAAAATGAATGGACATCCGAGGTAATCCTGTAGTAGCAATGTAATATGCTTCCTAATACTTATAAATAAAACATTCGTATTTCCTCAAAAACTAAATGGTGGAAACATAAGAGAATACTAGAAGCATTCCACTGCAGTAAACCTCAAAACAAACAATAACATGCCCAACATATTACATCGCATTCATAGACAAAACATGGGAGTAAAACATCAGTACTCCATTTTTATTACGTACTACATCAAAACAGAGGACCAATACCATGTCCAGAAAACAGAGTAATTAAACTACTCTTCTATCTTCAACCAATTTTGACCTCAATGGTTTTGGGTTTCTTTGGCTCAGGAGGAGGCAACTTGTCAACAGTCACAGTCAAAACTCCATCTTGACAAACAGCTGAAATTGCATCAGTATTCGCATTCTCCGGGAGAGTAAACTTCCTCATGAATTTCCCAACTCTTCTCTCCATTCTGATATACTTTGCTCCTTCTTTCTCTTCTTCCCTCTTCCTTTCTCCACTTATCAACAACACATTGTCCTCTTCCACCTGCACTTTGATATCTCCAGATTTCAACCCTGGCATATCCACTATGAACACATAGGAATTAGGGTACTCCTTCACGTCTGCGGGTGTGGCAGCGATGGCCTTAGCATCACGAACATAGTTCCTTGATGGGGCATTCATGGGCTTGTCGGAATCGTCAGCAGCAGTATCCATGATGTGTTGGAGAGTGTGGAATAGTGGTGCGTCGAGACCCATCAGCCTCAAATCCATTTTTCTTTTCTTTGATTGACCTGAATTGGTTTTAATTTTGAGATTTTTTTTTGGATATAGGATTTTGTGTTTGTGAGTTTTAGCCTTGGATTGCTGATGATGTTGATCGAAGATGGGGTGATTATATAGTGGAAATACGGAAGCTTCTGGAGGGGAATAGAAGAAGAAGGTAGCAAGTTTCTAGGAGTTTCTGTTTAGGCGTGGTCCATGTTCTACACGTCTAGAATATTGTCGAATACCACCTTGTTATTGCTAGCATGTACTCCTAATGTATAGTACCCTTTTTAACTCCGTCTGTCTCCACTTAGTTATTTACTTCTAATTAAAAATAGATAATTTAATTTAAATATTTCTAACTAAAAAGATATTGATATTTTGTTCACCTAATATTTAATAGAAATAAATCCGAAAAATAAGATTAATATTTTTATTTAATAAATAAATATACGTGGACGCTTTTTAAATAGTAATTTAAAAAGATAGATGTCACTAACATTATCACAATAAATCAAGGTAGATTTCTCAATAGGACACTGCAGCTCTAAAAGAAGATTGCGTAACCAACATGACTCAGAGACCACATTAGCTACCCCTCGATACTCTACCTGACCAAACGTGATAATGTCAATTGACGTTTTGCAGACCAAGAGACCAAGTTATTATCAAGAAACATACAATAGCCAGACGTAGACTGTCTGGTGTCTGGACATCCTCCCCAATCAACATCTGTATACGATAATTAATGTTTGGAGGTCCATTCTCATCATTGGTGTCCTTAACATCCATTCGGTGTATCTAAAGGTCATGCAAAGCTGCTATGTATATGAATACCCTTATGGACGTTAATCTAGACACATGTGAGTATGTGTCGAAGTAATCGAGGTCTTCCTTTTGACAGTAGCCTTTGACTACCAATCTGTCCTTATACTTGTCAATAGTTCCATCTGTTTTGTACTTTTCTTTTGAGTATCCACTTACAACCCAAAGGTTTGATTTCCGGAGGAAGATCAACTATTTTCCAAGTATGTTTTTTTTATGAAATCTATTTTACTTTCTATAGTTTATTTCAAAGCGATTCTTCTGGAGTTGAAAATGCTTCTTTAATTGTCCTTGGTTCATTTTCAACCATATAGGTTAGAAAGTCTGGACCAAAAGTATTATTCTTTTTGGCTCTCTTGCTCCGTCTTGGTTCCTCATCTGTAACCCTTACGTTATGTAGGTCTAAAACATTAAGTTCTGAATAGTCAGTAACTCTTGAGTCCTGAAGATCTAGAATTTCTAGTTCCGAATAATCATAAACTCCCGGGTCTTGTTGACTTTGAGCATTTTGTTCATAACTTCGTTTGTGCGAAATTATTTCTTTTCCCTTTCTAGGAAAGATCTCTTTAAAGAATTCAGTATTCCTTGATTCCATCATCGTACCTTCGTGGATATCAGGTATCTCTCACTTATACACTAAGAAGTGATAAGAACTACTATTATTTGCATATCCGATGAATATGCAATCTACAGTCTTAGGTCCAATTTTGACCTACTTTAGTTTATGTACTTCGACCTTTGCCAAACAACCCCACACTTTTAAATATTTGTAAGTGGGTTTGTTTCCTTTCCATAGTTCATATGGAGTTTTTTCCTAATGTTTATACGGAACTCTATCAAGAATTGTATTATCCCTATTGTATATTTAACACACTCCCGCAGTCGTAGCGGGCGGTCTTCGTACACCGAGACTGTCTCTAAAATCTTCAAAAAGGACCGAGGGAAGACCCTTTGTAAAGATGTCTGCAATTTGATATCTGGAAGGGACATGACAGCCGCGTACTTGTCCACGAGCTACCTTTTCTCGAACAAAGTGTATGTCCATGTCAATATTTTTAGTGCGCTGGTGCTGAACCATATTGTTAGAAAGATAGATGTCACTAACATTATCACGATAAATCAAGGTAGATTTCTCAATAGGACACTGCAGCTCTAAAATAAGATTACGTAACCAACATGACTCACATACCACATTAGCTACCCCTCGATAATCGGCCTCTGCACTGAAACGTGATAATGTCAATTGACGTTTTGCAGACCAAGAGACTGTCACACCCCGTAATTCAGCTCATGCTTATGAGAACGTACGAAAGGAATTAAGATTTAAATTTTAGAAAGATAGGTTGACAGAATGTTTCAGACGGGTTTTAGTCAACTTTGAGGCGGTTTATGCCCAGTTACCTTAGGAGTTCCTAGGTGTTTCAAAAGCCTAGTATGTAGTTCGTTGAGTCTAGTTCCCAACTCAACAAACCGTTCGTCGATAGAACATCGGAGTAGAAAGTTATGGAAGTTACAAGTTCGGTCGCGATGCGAGAAAAGTATTTTCGGTCAGTGCCACGCAATGACTGGCGCCGGATCGCAGGCAGGCGCGGATATACTGAAAATTCTCTGAAGTTGCTGCACCGCGGCGCCGGATGAGGCCGCGCGCGGATGCGAGGCAGCGCCATGCGAAGTTCTCGGAGGTTTTGAGGGCGGCCAGCTGCCACCGAGGCGCCTCGCCGAGGCGGGTTTTTGCGAAATCTGGAGGGAAAATCAGAAGATATTTTTTTTAAAAGGCCATGGGAGGGTGACACGTGTCCCTCCCATCTGATTGTGGGGAAGTCCTATTTATTGACCAAGTCTTGAAGACTTGGTCATTTTTCAAAAAAAAAAAACCCTTCTCTCTAAAAATTCCTCTCCCTTCTCTCTAAAAATTCAAGAAGAAACTAAGGCCTAGAGAAATTTCGGAAAGGTGGCAAGAAGGAAATATGTTGACAAACTTGTAGGAGGTTTGTGGAGGTGATTGTGGAAAGAGGGCAAGTGAAATTTGTTGGACTAATTTGGGTAAATTCTAAGGTAACAATCCATTCTCCTTTTTAAGTAAATTGTGTTGCATGTGAGGAAGAAAGAACTTGTAGTTGTCAATATTGCTTTTAGGTATATTGCATGTAGGAATAGCGATTTGGATTTGAAAGGATTGGATAGGGATGATATGTGAGCATGTTATAGCCAAGATACTACCTTAAACTTATTGGATTATTTAATTTGTATTGTGGGGCAGAATTTTTACACGTCCAAGTTAGGCGTGTAATCCCCTTGTATTGCTGAATTATTGGGCCTTAAATGTGGCGTTTAGTAGTTGAATTCGAGCCTTGAAAAGGTGGAAAAGTATGTAGAAACAAAGGAAGTGTTGTCCAATTTTCCATGAGATAAGGAACTTTATACTTAGAATATTCGACGAAGAAGTATAGACGTTAATAGACGTATGTGATTATTATAGGTTGATACCCTACGCGCGGCATATTCGACTTGGCAAGTGGATTTAGCCGAGGAGGTATGTGATCCTTCCTATCCTCTTGAGCATGATATTTGTAAATATATAGTACGGTAGACGTACGTGTATTAACTGAATTTGGTTTCACTTTGATGTCTTTTGACTTGAGTTCTAAACGTTAAGAATCTTGAAGTATTTCAAAAAGAGTTATGAATCATTATTCGGAAGGAAATTAATACTTAGTTTTAAAAGAATAAGTTCTTTTTGTACTGACCGCCTTCGGGGGGCTGCGTTCATGTCGCAGGTCG
Organism: Przewalskia tangutica; assembly: GCA_029844215.1. Lineage (NCBI taxonomy): Eukaryota > Viridiplantae > Streptophyta > Magnoliopsida > Solanales > Solanaceae > Przewalskia > Przewalskia tangutica. The sequence continues at coordinate 118,764,313 of CM056718.1, forward strand.
AGGTACATCGGTTGTTGATACTCGCTCTTAGGATCACCGTTCTGCTTTTGGGAAGCCCCGTTTCTCCGGAGGCTTATCTTTTGGTATGATTCCCTGTCATTGTAGATTCATGTACATTCAGGGGTATGGACGGCCACGTCTAAGTCATAGTTGTTACAAACTCTTAGAGGCCTGTAGTCTTGTTGTTAATTGGGTTTTGTAAAGGATGTAACTGTTCAGTTTTTGTTATATTTATATGTACAGAAAGGTAACCATCTTGGTTAGCCTGTTTCTTATTTATATTGTTTCATGTTTATGAGTTACTTCCGCTAGTTTTTCTCTGATGTTATATCACTAGGGTGCCCGGGGTAAGGCACCAGTCACGGGCCCGAGGTCGGGTTGTGACAAAAGTGGTATCAGAGCAGTTAATCCTCGTAAAGTGTCTACAGGCCGTATCTAGTAGAGTATTGATTATCGGTGTGTTGTGCACCACACCTATAATCAGGAGGCTACAGGATATTTAGGATTGGTTTCCATTCTTTCACTCTAAGATCGTGCAATAGAGCTCTGTCATAGGTTGAACTCCCTCTGACATATTTTTATGTATCAGTTATGCCTTCACGCAAGACAACCGCGGCCCAGAAGGGCAAGGCAGCTGAGGGAGCTGCTAGTAGGACGCAGAGGTTCTGAGGCACATGCCCGATCTTTACTCGAGTGATGTTTCGGACGGCGAGTTCCACGACGTCACCAAACAGCAGAGTTCGGGCGGCAACGGTAGCTCACGAGACCGCGGTACTTGAGCCTCGATTACGGCACAGGCGAGAGGATATGAGCTACTGAGAGATGGCGATTATTAGCCAGGATCGTGGCGAGGCAGGAGGACAAACGAGAGACAGCGGTTCCGGTTGTACCCGTAGTTCACCCTATATCTGATAGCTTGAGACTTCAGGACTTTTTGAGTTGCAGCCCACCAGAGTTCTATGGGTCGAGGACTGAGGATGATCCTCAGGAGTTTATCCGAAGCGATTCTGGCGGATCAGGAGTGATCAAGGCCTCGGAGAGCAGTCGATAGTATTGGTTCACATCGGCCGCGTAATCTGCGATTGGCCGTTTGATTCGTGGAAGCGTCGGGAGCATGCGCTTCCGGTGTTTGGGGCGAGTTCTCGGAAGGCATTTCTTAGCCATTTCTTGCCTCCGCAGATGAGAGAGCTCGGGCCGATAGATTTCGACGTTGAGGCAGGCGGGCGGGCGTTAGTACAACGTGGAGTTTGACTTGTTGGCTCGTCGTCCCGCTTTAGTGGCGGACATGGAGGGCAGAGTGCACCGCTATATCACGAGGCTCGATGATTACTTAGCGAGGTTACTCGGGAGTAGCTCTTGGTAGGCATGTACATTGCGCGTGCATGCTATACGCAGGTGTGAGCGTGGGGCGGCAGTTGATAGATACGAAGAAGAGGCGGCAGCGAGGTCCTCTTTAGTTTTCGAGGCGGACGACCTCAGTGAGATCGATTTGCACCTCGGTAGATTGAGCGCCCTCCACCGTCTTCGGACGTCGAGGTATTCGGGAAGCGGTCGGGGCCACAGGGCCGGGCTTCGAGAAGCGAGATGCTACCCGATCGAGACCACCCCCTCTCGATGTGGCCGATGTGGTAGATCCCATTTCGGGAGTTGTGGTAATACTGTGGGGCCTTGCTACACTTGTGGCCAACATGGTCATATTTCGAGGGACTGTCCGACCAGAGGCAGCGTAGATGGTAGGGTTCCGCCTACAGGGTCATTCGCAGGGTCTTCATCTCCTACGGTTACTCGCCCCGGAGGGCAGGGTACTCATGGGCCAGGAGGTCGCGGCAGAGGTCATGGCAATGGTCCTAGTTCCAGCGGTCCTCAGAACCGCATTTATGCTATGTCCAGCCGTCAGGACCAGGAGGCGTCACCAGATGTCGTCACAGGTACATTATTGGTTTCATGTTGTGATGTATATGCTTTGATAGATCCAGGTTCTACCTTGTCCTATATATCTCTTCATATTGCTGGTAGAATAGGGATAAAGCCTGAGTCCATAAAACCTTTTGAGGTGGCTACGCCAGTAGGTGATTCGGTGGTAGCTGAGCGGGTATATAAGTCTTGCCCAGTGACTATATCTGATCGTCGGACCCAGCCGACTTGATAGAGTTGGATATGACGGACTTTGATGTGATTATGGGTATGGATTGGCTGGCGTCCGCTATGCCAATGTGGATTGTGAGAGAGATTGATGCAGTTCCGGTTTCTGGGAGCCGGTTGCTCGAGTGGAAGAGAATCTTGCGTCACCGAGGGGTAGGTTTATTTCTTACCTCAAGGCTAAGAAAATGGTGCAGAAGGGGTATATCTACCATATTGTTCGGGTATTAGATACTGAGGCCAAGATACCAGACTTTCAGTCAGTTCCGGTTGTCAGAGAGTTTCCAGACGTATTCCAGACGATCTCCCGGGACGATCTTCCGGGTATCTCTCCTGAGAGGGAGATTGAGTTTTGCATTGATATGTCGCCAGACACTCGGCCGTTATCTATTGCACCATACAGGATGGCACCTGCTGAGTTGAGGGAGTTGAAGGACCAGCTGAAAGATTTGCTGGAAAAAGGCTTTATCAGACCTAGTGTTTCTCCCTGGGGAGCGCCGATTTTATTTGTAAAGAAGAAGGATGGGACGCTGCGTATGTGTGTTGATTACAGGCAGCTGAATAAGGTAACTATCAAGAACAGATACCCCCTCCCCAGGATTGATGATTTGTTTGACCAGTTATAGGGTGCGAGGTGTTTCTCCAAGATAGACCTGCGGTCTGGTTATCATCAGGTGCGAGTTAGAGAGGCATATATTCCAAAGACTACATTCAGGACCCGGTATGGGCACTATGAGTTCAGGGTGATGTCTTTCGGGTTGACCAACGCCCCAGCAGTATTCATGGATTTGATGAACCGGGTGTTCAAGCCATTCTTGGATATGTTCGTTATAGTATTCATTGATGATATCCTGGTTTATTCGCGCACAGAGCAGGAGCATGCAGATCATTTGAGGGCGGTATTGGGAGTCCTCCGGGACCGGCATTTGTATGCCAAGTTCTCAAAATGCGAGTTTTGGTTGGCTTCAGTGGCTTTCTTAGGGCATGTTATCGAGGCCGATAGTATTCGAGTTGATATAGCAAAGATTGAGGCGGTCAAGACTTGGCCTAGACCCACTACACCGACGGAGGTGCACAATTTTTGGGGCCTTGCAGGTTATTATCGGAGATTTATGGAGAAGTTTGCTTCCATTTCAACACCTTTGACTAGGCTGACCCAGAAAAAAGCTATGTTCCGGTGGACGGATGCTTGTGAGGAGAGCTTCCGGTTACTGAAGGAGAAATTGATGACCGCCCCAGTTCTTACTCTTCCAGAGGGTTTAGACGGATATGTGGTTTATTGTGATGCGTCGGGTGTCGGGCTTGGGTGTGTGCTGATGCAGCACAGTAAAGTTATAACTTACGCATCTCGACAGCTCAGGAAGCATGAGAAGAACTACCCCACACATGACTTAGAGTTGGCAGCAGTGATTCATGCCATGAAGATCTGGAGACATTATTTATATGGAGTTCATGTGGATATTTACACAGACCACAAGAGCCTCCAGTATATCTTCAGCCAGAGGGAGCTGAACTTGCGGCAGAGACGGTGGTTATAGCTACTCAAGGATTATGATGTCGATATCCTATACCACCCAGGGAAGGCCAATGTAGTTGCAGATGCCCTTAGTCGCAGATCTGTTACACCCCGTAGTTCGGGTCATGCTAGGGGGAGCGTACGAAAGGAATTAAGTTTTAAATTTTTGAATGATGGGTTGACGAAATGTCTCGGACGGGTTGTTGGTAAACTTTGAGGCGGGTTATGACCCGTTACATTGAGAGTTCCTAGGTGTTTCAAAGGCCTAGTGCATAGCTCGTTGAGTCTAGTTTCCAACGCAACCAACCGTTCGTCGATAGGATATCGGAGTAGAAAGTTATGGGAGTTACAAGTTCAGCGCGCAGTCGAGCCGAATGGTGTATTCGGTCAGGGGCCACAACGCCGCGGCGCCGGATAGTCTGGAGGACGCTGAAGATGCAGCGTCGCGGCTCCGGAAAGCAGGGCCGCGGCGCCGGAAGTTCTGTGGGGTTGCAGGGGTTTCAGCGCCGCGGCGCCGGCTGCAGGGCTGCGGCGCCGAGGCGGAGTTTTTAGCGGAAAATCAGATTTTTTCTTTTTAAAAGGCCATGGGAGGGTGACAAGTGTCCCCCCCATCTGATTTTTGCATGCACTATTTATTGACCAAGTCTTGAAGACTTGGTCATTCTTCAAGCTCTTCTCTCTCTCTAAAAATTAGAAGCTCTTCCTTCTCTCTAGAAAATTAAGAGGAAATCAAGGCTTGAGAAAAATCTGAAAAGTGTGGCAAGAAGGAAACTTGTTGACAAGCTTGTGGGAGTTATTGTGGTGGTGTTTGTGGAAAGGAGGCTAGTGAAATTGTTGGATTAATTTGGTTAAAGCTCTAAGGTAACAATTCTTGCTCTTGTTGCTAGTCTTTGGTGTTGCATGTGAAGAAAAAAGACCTTGTAGTGGTAAATATTGCTCTTAGAGAAATTGCATGTAAGAAATATGGTTTGGATTTGAAGGAATTGAATAAGGTTAGGATGTGAACATGTTGTAGCCAAAATACTACCTTTAACTCACTAATTTAGTTAATATGCATTGTGGGGCAAAATTTTACACATCCAAGATTAGGTGTGTAATTCCCTTTGAATTGTTGGGCCTTAAAAGTGGCGTTTGGATGCTAAATTCGGCCTTGAAAAAGGTGGCAAAGTATGTAGAAACAAAGGAAATGCTGCCCAATTTTCCATAGAATTTAGTGACTTTGCACTTGGAAAATACTACGTTGAAACTAGAGGTTAATAAACGTACTATGGTCATTATAGGTTGACATACTACGTGCGGTATATTGGACATAGAAAGTGGATTGACCGAAGAGGTATCTGATTCATCCTATTCTCTTGAGCATGATTATTTGTGAAATATATAGTGCGGTAGACGCACGTGTGCTAAAGGAGTTTGATTTCTTATTTTTGTGCCCTTGACTTGATATGACGTGTAAAGGACTTGATTGTGTTGAAAGGTGGTAAAACCTTATTCGTTAGTAATAGGTACTTGATTGTTAAAGAATAAGCCCTCTCGGTCTCATAAATGCTTATAGTGGTATTTGGTTGGTTTTAAACATAAAGTGTTATAATAGCTTTATGGGAAGTTAGTTATAACGACTTTATGAAAACGAAAGAATGGTTTTATTATTGGCTTTAAAATGGTAACTTGGCATTTGTTTTAAAAAGATATGAGACTTGATTTTTCCCCGTTGTGGGATTTGGTTTAAAAGTAAGAGGCTTGAGAATTTGAAGTTTTGAAACTTATACTAGTTCGAGAAGTGATTTGATATGGAAAAAGAAGACATGGTATTGTCTTGGTTTAGTTGAAAAGGAAGTATGGGAATTGTTTTTGGTTTACTTCAAATAATAATTACTCTATTTTGATACAATGGGTGCTAGTAGCATGTGACTTTTGTGAAAAGAAATGGACTTTTTAAAGAAATAAAGTAAGTAGTACCTTGGGGTTAAAACCCAGATTCTTGGCATAGAATGAAAATACCTTGAGTGTGAATAACTTGCCTATGTTTGCTTGTGATAGTCTTGGTGTACAAGTATTGTATCCTTATGCTACCGCGTCTCTCGATGGAGGGCCGGTCATGTTATTCTCGATCATGTTGGACATACTGACACGTTGGGTGGCCCACGGGTATGCTTCCACGGTGAATGTTATCTTGTTATTTTGTTTGGACATACTACACGCTAGGGGGGCCACGGGTATGCTTCCACGATGAATGTTATCTTGTTATTTCCTTGGGACATACTGACACGCTGGGGGGCCCACGGGTATGTTTCCACTATGAGTGTTATCTTGTTATTTCCTTTGGACATACTGACACGATAGATGGTCCACGGGTATGCGTCCATTAGGATGGTTCCATGGTCATGCTTATACCGAGGTAAGATGCCGGGGCATGCGGCCATTGTGCGGGTTAAATTCCCGGGTTATATTTGAGTGATGACTTTACGAGCGTGAGACCCTGACTTGACATGACTGCTAATATATATTGTGTACTGTAGTTTGGTTATCACACATGTCTCTGCTTTATATGAATTATGATTTCAATTCTGATATTTTGATTTTACATACTTGGTACTGTTATCTTGACCTCGCCCGGTCGCGTTCATGCCGCAGGTTGAGGTACATAGCTTGCTGATCCGCACTCTTAGGATCACTGTTCAGTTCTCGGAAAGCTCCATTTCTCCGGAGGCTTTGCCTTTTTGGTACGGTTCCCTGAAGTTATAGACTTTTGTATATTCAGGGGTATGGCGGGGCCCTGTCCCGTCACAGTGGTTATGTGAACTCTTAGAGGTCTGTAGTCATGTCTTGTGAGTCGCTTTATAAAAGAAAAATTTGAGGTAACTGCTTTTGGATTTGTTTACTTCCAAGGAGGTAGCCATATCGGCTAACCTATTATTTATTAATTGTTAAGCTTATGTTATGTATGCTCCGCTGCTATTCTCTGATGTATACCTGACGGGGTGCCCCGGTAGGGCACCAGTTGCGGCCCCGGGGTCGGGTCGTGACAAGATCGATGGGTAGTCTGTCAGATGTGCAGCCAGAGAAGAGGGGCATGGTCCGCGAGTTACATCAGCTAGCGAGCCTTGGGGTTAGTTTGGTCGGTTCTGATAGTAGTGGGGTTCGGGTTTGAGAGATTGCCGAGTCGTCCATCGTCGAGGAGGTGAAGAGGCGACAGTATGAGGATCCGATTATGGTACGGTATCGAGATACGACTCTTCGAGATGAGAAGAGTCTATTTGAGGTAGCACCTGATGGGGTGCTAAGGTTTGAGGGCAGGTTATGTGTTCCCGATGTAGCAGGACTTCGTCAGCAGATTCTGGGGGAGGCACACAATGCTCGTTACTCTATTCATCCGGGGTCGACTAAGATGTACCATGACCTCAGGTGTATATATTGGTGGGACGGCCTGAAGAAGGACGTTACAGAGTTTGTTGCGCAGTGTCCGAATTATCAGCAGGTCAAGGTGGAGCACCAGAAGCCTGGTGGGTTGTTGCAGATGATAGAGATTTCGACATGGAAGTGGGAGGTGATCAATATGGACTTTATTACAGGGTTACCTCACACTCAGAGGAAGCATGATTCCATCTGGGTTATTGTCGACAAGCTGACGAAATCGGCGCACTTTCTTCCAGTCAGGACGACTTTTTCGGCCGAGGATTATGCTAGATTGTATACCAGAGAGATTGTGAGACTGCACGGAGTTCCTATAACGATTATTTCAGACAGAGGAGCCCAGTTCACGGCTAACTTCTGGAGGTCTTTCCAGAAGGGATTAGGGACACAGATGAGTCTCAGTACTGCGTTTCATCCTCAGGCCAAGCGACAGACGGTAGCGGCGTACTATCCAGACACTTGAGGATATGTTGCGGGCCTGTGTTATTGATTTTAGGGGTAGCTGGGAGGATTATTTATCTCTTGTGGAGTTTGCATATAACAACAGCTACCATTCTAGTATCCAGATGACGCCTTATGAGGCCTTATACGGGAGGAGGTGCAGGTCACCGATAGGCTGGTTTGATGTGGGTGAAGTTCAGTTAGTCGGGCCAGACTTTATTCAGCAGGCGGTGGATAAGGTGAAGCTTATCCAGGAGCGGTTATTGTCAGCACAGAGTCGACATAAGTCGTATGCAGATCATCGGCGTCGACACTTGGAGTTTGAGGTGGATGATTGGGTCTTCCTGAAGGTATCACCCATGAAGGGCGTGATGAGATTTGGGAAGAAGGGAAAACTTAGCCCAAGGTACATTGGGCCTTACCAGATTGTCCGTAGGGTAGGCAAGGTTGCCTATGAGTTGGATCTGCCGTCCGATCTGGAGACAGTACATCCAGTTTTTCATGTGTCTATGTTGCGAAAGTGTATCGGAGATCCATATAGAGTGCACCCGATTTGTGATGTCCAAGTGACAGAGGGGTTATCATATGAGGAGAGTCTCATAGCGATACTCGATCGTCAGGTTAGACGACTACGGACAAAGAATGTGGCTTCCGTCAAAGTCTTATGGCGGAATGAGAACAGAGAGGAAATGACATGGGAAGCAGAAGAGGACATGATGATGAAGTATCCCCACTTGTTCCCTACACCTCCAGGTAACCCACTTTACTGCTTGTTAGTTTAATTTGGCATTTATGCTTAAGTGTTGTTGTGGTCGTGTAGAGCGTCTCTTTTGCAAGAAGAATAGTTAAGAGGGTCTATGTCGATATTGTGATTTGAGTAAGCATAGAAGGAACATTCAGGACGAGTGTTTCTAAGGGGGGAGAATGTCACACCCCGTAATTCAGGTCATGCTTATGAGAACGTACGAAAGGAATTAAGATTTAAATTTTAGAAAGATAGGTTGACAGAATGTTTCGGACGGGTTTTAGTCAACTTTGGGGCGGTTTATGCCCAGTTACCTTAGGAGTTCCTAGGTGTTTCAAAAGCCTAGTATGTAGAGTTCGTTGAGTCTAGTTCCCAACGCAACAAACCGTTCATCGATAGGACATCGGAGTAGAAAGTTATGGAAGTTACAAGTTCGGTCGCAATCGGCGAGAAAAGTATTTTGGTCAGTGCCACAGGCCATGGCGCGGATCTGAGGCAGCGACGGAGATACTGAAAATTCTCTGGTTCTTTGCGCCGTAGCCGAGATACTGAAAATTCTCTGAGTTGCTTTATGCGGCTGAGATCTGAGGGCAGCGCGAAATCTTGAAGTTCTCGGAGGTTTGTGTGGCCATGCGCTGAAGGCCTCGCGCGAGGCGGGTTTTTGCGAAATCTGGGGGGAAAATCAGAAGATATTTTTTTTAAAAGGCCATGGGAGGGTGACACGTGTCCCTCCCATCTGATTGTGGGGAAGTCCTATTTATTGACCAAGTCTTGAAGACTTGGTCATTTTTCAAAAAAAAAAAAAACCCTTCTCTCTAAAAATTCCTCTCCCTTCTCTCTAAAAATTCAAGAAGAAACGGCCTAGAGAAATTTCGGAAAGGTGGCAAGAAGGAAATATGTTGACAAACTTGTAGGAGGTTTGTGGAAAGAGGGCAAGTGAAATTTGTTGGACTAATTTGGGTAAATTCTAAGGTAACAATCCATTCTCCTTTTTAAGTAAATTGTGTTGCATGTGAGGAAGAATGAACTTGTAGTTGTCAATATTGCTTTTAGGTATATTGCATGTAGGAATAGCGATTTGGATTTGAAAGGATTGGATAGGGATGATATGTGAGCATGTTATAGCCAAGATACTACCTTAAACTTATTGGATTATTTAATTTGTATTGTGGGGCAGAATTTTTACACGTCCAAGTTAGGCGTGTAATCCCCTTGTATTGCTGAATTATTGGGCCTTAAATGTGGCGTTTAGTAGTTGAATTCGAGCCTTGAAAAGGTGGAAAAGTATGTAGAAACAAAGGAAGTGTTGTCCAATTTTCCGCAGCATAAGGAACTTTATACTTAGAATATTCGACGAAGAAGTCTAGACGTTAATAGACGTATGTGATTATTATAGGTTGATACCCTACGCGCGGCATATTCGACTTGGCAAGTGGATTTAGCCGAGGAGGTATGTGATCCTTCCTATCCTCTTGAGCATGATATTTGTAAATATATAGTACGGTAGACGTACGTGTATTAACTGAATTTGGTTTCACTTTGATGTCTTTTGACTTGAGTTCTAAACGTTAAGAATCTTGAAGTATTTCAAAAAGAGTTATGAATCATTATTCGGAAGGAAATTAATACTTGGTTTTAAAAGAATAAGTTCTTTTGGTTTTCCAAACAAATGTGAATGTTTTGATTTATTACAAAGTTTAAGTGTTATACTAGCTTTATGGGAAATTGGTTATAGCGACTTAAGGAAGATAAAAAGAATGGTTTACTTACTTGCTTGTAGAAGCCTTGTAACGATTTCTGAATGTGTGGTAAGTTGGTTTGAGAAGTAAACATGTTTTGTTACTATGGGTGTTCGTGCCTTGAGATTTGTTGTGGTAAGGGGGTTCTCTCGTTGTGCTTATGTCGTTTACAATAAGCCGGTTGTGCTTGTGTATATCACCTACCCCCCTGACTTGTTTATGTTGCCGCGGGTTAGCTACCCCCGATGCGAGGAGTACCTCATGCGGGTCCACATGACCTATGCGGGCTACGGTAGTCCAGGAATCACTCCGGGTGTGTTACGCCGATGCGAGGAATACCTCATGCGGTCCAAGTGGCCATGCGGACTACGGTAGTCCAGGAAATGCCGCGGGTTAGCTACCCCCGATGCGAGGAGTACCTCATGCGGGTCCACGGGACCTATGCGGACTACGGAAGTCCAGGATTAGACTCGTATAATGATACTATGGGCGAATGACCCTGCTTCGATCATTAGCGGCCTAGAAAAGACCGGTTGTGTTACACCTGTTTACTCTTATTTATATTGTGGCACTGTGTGCGGTTAATTGGTTTTTCATACATATCTGTGGATTTGACTTGGAAATATTATGATTTCATTACAGTATTTTCAGTTTCACATACTTGGTACCTGTTGTATTGACCTCCTTCGGGGGGCTGCGTTCATGCCGCAGGTCGAGGTACATCGGTTGTTGATCCTCGCTCTTAGGATCACCGTTCTGCTTTTGGGAAGCCCCGTTTCTCCGGAGGCTTATCTTTTGGTATGATTCCCTGTCATTGTAGATTCATGTACATTCAGGGGTATGACGGGGCCCTGTCCCGTCATAGTTGTTACAAACTCTTAGAGGCCTGTAGTCCTGTTGTAAATTGGGTTTTGTAAAGGATGTAACTGTTCAGTTTTTGTTATATTTATATGTACAGAAAGGTAACCATCTTGGTTAGCCTGTTTCTTATTTATATTGTTTCATGTTTATGAGTTACTTCCGCTGGTTTTCTCTGATGTTGTATCACTAGGGTGCCCGGGGTAAGGCACCAGTCACAGGCCCGAGGTCGGGTCGTGACAGAGACCAAGTTATTACCAAGAAACATACAATAGCCAGACATAGACCGTATGGTGTCTGGATATCCTCCCCAATCAGCATCTGTATACGAGACAAGTGTAGATGTCGATGACGAGTATAAATGTAAGCCATAGTCAAGTGTCTTCTGAATGTACCTAATAATGCGTTTGAGTGCATTTATGTGCTCAACCCTGGGATCATGCATAAACAAATACACCTGTTGGACCACATACGTGATATCTGGTCTCGTGAAGGTCAGATACTGAAGAACACCTGCCAGACTGCGATATCGGGTCGGATCCTCATACGGCGAGCCAGCCGCGACACCCAACTTGGTTTTAGTATCAACTGGAGTGGTAGTGAACTTATAGGATGCCATCCCAGCCCTCTCAATGATCTCAGCTGCATACTTCCTCTATGATAAGAACAACCTACCTGCATGACGAGTGACGACAATCCCCAAAAAGTAACTCAAGGGCCCTAAGTCTTTCATAGAAAACTCAGAAATGAGCATTGTCATGATAAATTGGCGTAAGACATCAAAAGAGGCAGTCAAGATAATATTATCCACATATAATAGTATATAAGCCAATGAAGAACCACGACGATAAATGAACAATAAATTATCAGACCTGCTGTGAGAGAACCCAATAGTTGAAACATAGTCTACAAACCTCTTATACCAAGCCCGTGAAGACTACTTAAGCCACATAAGGACTTTTTCAACAAGCAGACATGATGAGGATATCTAGGATCCCCTAAACCCAAAGGACTGATGCATATAGACTGTCTCCTTGAGATCACAATGTAGGAAATCATTCTTCATATCTAACTTATGAATAAGCTATGCTTTTGAAAGAGCCAAGCTGAGCACAGTGCGAATGGTAGACGATTTGACCACCAGACTAAATGTCTCACCACAATCTACACCAATCTACTGAGTCTTACCATCACCTACAAGACGAGTCTTATGTCTCGCAAAGGAACCATCAAAATTGTCCTTATAAGCAAAAATCCACATAGACCGAATAATATTAAAATTAGATGGATGGGGCCCTAACTCCCACGTCTTATTATCAATAAGAGCGTTATATTCATCGGTCATAATAATTTTCCAATTTGGGTCACTTAAAGCAGACACTGGGTTACGGGGTAGAGGGGATTTAAGAATATTAGAATTTAAATTAAAATATCTTTTTGGTTTAAATGTCCCGTTGACTACAAGTGACTGGTCTATGACTCAGGGGAGAATTAGGTGGATTTTGGGAATTAATGGGAGGCGTGACGGACTGGCCAGCAAGCAATGGTCCTGCTGGCCCAACTCGGGAAATGGTAATGGATTGGATTACCGAAACAATATTGGGTTGGAAGTTACCGCCACTGGTCCAATCATCGGATCAAGTAGAGTCGTGAAAGCAATGGATCGACACAAATGGCCCGCTGGACGATTTTAGGTACGGGGTAGATTCGTTAAATGGTGAATAATATACGAGGATATACCATCATCCAAAAAATTATAAGAACCATACACGTGTTTACTATCCTTAGCAAATGAAAATTGGGATTCATCAAAAATTATATGGCGACTAATAATGATTTTATTAGATATTAAATCAAAATATTTGTAACCACGATGATTAGATGAATAACCCAAAAACACACACGGGGTAGAACAGTCCTGAAGTTTGTTAATTATAGTAGACGGAAACAACAGATAACATAAGCACCCAAAGACCCTCAGATGCGAATACGAAGCAGTCTTATGATATAAAATTTGAAGAGGAGATGAATAGTCAAACATTTGGAAGGAAAAATGTTAAGAATATTTGTAGCCATTTGTAGAGCATGATGCCAAAAAGATGGGGGTACGAAAGCATGAATCATAAAGTTCGGACAATGTTATTAATGGTACGAATTTTGCATTCGGCTTTCCCATTTTTTGAAGACGTATGAGGACAAGAAAAATAAAAATTAATCTCATTATTTGAATAAAATTCCCGAAACACCCCATTGTCATATTCTTTGCCATTATCACATTGAATAATTTTTATTTCCCGTTCGAATTGAGTTCTAATGAATGCTCTAAATTTTAAGAAGATGGAAAAACTTGAGATTTATTCGATACTGAAAAAGTCCATAACAACTTATAATAATCATCCAAAAATAGAACATAATACCGATGACCCAGAGAACTAAGAACATGAGATGTACATAAATGACTATGAATAATATCAAATGGCATTAAAGTATGAGAATTAGAGTCTACAAATGGCAACTTAACAAATTTTCCTAAAGAGCAAGATTGACAATTCGGAGTACTACGCGTACCCTTACGAGAAATAAGATTGTTTTTATCTAAGACAGACAAAATAGACGATCCCTGATGACCTAGATGAGTATGCCACAAGGAAGGAGCAAGAGCTGCAAAAGTTGAAGGCATGACTTGACTCGAGAAACTGAGACTTGGGTGTGATTGGATAAAGATCTCCCCTACTATCACACCTCATGAGAGGATTCTCCGTTTTAAAATCCTTCACAGAAAACTCAAAAGGATCAAAATTAACAGAAATCTAATTATCAGTTGTGAATTTATGGACAAACACCAAATTTTTAATCAATTTTGGGGCATGAAGGGTATTTTCAAGACAAGTGGTAGATGAGGGAGACAAAGTATTATGACCATAACTACGAATTGGAATTGAATTACCATTACCAATAATTATATCACGATTACTTCTCAAATTGGAATAAGATGAGAGAGTACATTGGTCAGATGTCATGTGGATAGTGGCGCTAGTGTTCATGCACCAATTCGGATCTGGAGGAGTTAATCCTAGCGTGTGCATTACGACTTCAATATCTGTCGAAGACGGAACATATGTGGGTCCCCCAGCCGTAAAAGCCTATTGTGGCCGAGGCCCAAGTAGTCCTGGTGCTTGCCAAGGCCCGGACCGACGATTGCCATCGGGTCGCCGGACCGTACATCGGATTGGGTCGGACCGTAGACATTCTTCTAGGTATTGGGCCCGGATCGCAGGGCCCACCGATTTCCAGAGGTCGTAGGGCGATGGCGGCCACCGGCGCTGACGGGCCATGGGCCCATGGCCAGTTCGTTGGTGGCTAGCTGGCCGAAAACCACTGGTGCCTTGTCCTCCGCCTCCGTTACCACCACGTCCGCCACCTTTATTCTTATTTTTGCGATTCTGACTTTTCTTGCCGCCACCGTTGTTATGATGTTGGCCCGAATTGTCATAATATGCTTGAGAACTATTGGATGTGGCCATCATAGTGGAGTTAGCGCCAGTAGCTGCCTTTTTTAGATAAACTGACTTCTTCTAATGTTAGCATGGAGCGGGCTTGATAAAATTTCGGTAGAGGGTCACTTTGACGAAGGATCGAAGCAACACCATTATAGGCCTCAGAAAATCCTGCAACTATATATACGACGAGACGACTATTGCTAACAAGAGCACCCACATTGAAAAGTTGATCCGCCAAGTCCTTCAGTCATTTGCAATAAGATAAAATGTTTGGAAAATTCTCCATAGCGACTTGAGAAAATTCCTGTTCAAGGGTGACAATGCGGGAATGACTGTTATCCAGGAATATATCACGCAATCTATTCCAAGCAGCCATAGCTGAAGAGTTAGGTTCCATAATCATCTGTAAGAGGTCCAGAGAGATAGTGACATAAATCCACTGGAGAAAGTTTGCGTCAAGAGTGACCCATAATTTTGGATCGTCTTCTTTGGTGGGCACACCCTCCGTATTAGGAGCCAGATGGATTATGTGGTGGAGAACTTGATGTGTCATCGCATGAATCTTGAAAAACTCTGCCCACATCCCATATTAGACGTTTTCTAGGTCAAGAACAATAGGAAGAACACTCTTGATGTTAGAAACTGTGAGTGCAAGATGAAATGTGTTCTTATCAGTCATAATAAATAGAATAGAATTTGGACAATAAACTTTTTAGTGGGTCTTGGGTTTTAAGAAACCGAGAGGGGGAGGGATTTGCACGGAATCAAGAAGAAGAGAAAATTTTGCGTAAGCAAAGAGAAAAACCTAGACTTTTGAGGCAAATTCTTCTTTCTTTTGGCATGTTCCATGTAACGAAATTTTTCCGTAATATTGTTCCATAATTTATTATACTCCTAGTAGTTAAGGAATGTTCATATTATTGATTCCTATGTTGAAAGCATGTCTAAATATGTTCCTAAGTCCTTATTTAGGCATAAAGAAAATATGTTGATATTCACAGTGTTAACCAAAAGTATAAGGACATTAAGTCACTCAGGATGTTTTATTGTCATTCATGCATTTGCAATTTGCATTACATTTATGTTTTACCCGAGACCATATATTGGAGATAAGAAACGGGATACGCAAACCACCTGATCAGCCGGGATATGAAATTGAAATGATGCCTATAGAGGCCAAAATGAAAAGGAAGATGTCTGATGAAGGGCTATATATATATATATATATATATGTATATATGTATATATATGTATATATATGTATATATATGTATATATATGTATATATATGTATATATATGTTATGGGAAGGAAGATGCACTTGTGTGGCCAGTATATATGTATTACCGCATTGTGCATGACATTTAGGCATATTATGCCCACAGAGGCCGATATGAAATGATGCCCACATAGGCTGTTACGGTAAGGAAGATGTCCAATGAGGCTGATGTATATGTATTGTTACACCCTGAAATTCCAGGACATGTTTAAAAGAATGTACGTAAGGAATCAGGACTTTAAAAATTTGTACGAAAGGAAGAATTGTTTTTTCGAAGGAAAAATCTTCCGAACTTCGGAAAGGAAAAATGTTCGTCGATGAGAATTAGATTCTCAAAATGCGTTATTTGAGACGTATGGAATTTATTAACATTGTAGAAATTTATTTACGAATTTGGTCACGTAGGGCCCACCCGGAAAATTTTACGTTTTGTGGGGCCCACGAGGTTTTTGATATTTTGACGAACTATGGAAATTTTGGGAAATGAAATATTTTAGACCAATGGGAGGGCGACACATGTCACCCTCCACATGGGACATGTTGGACGAAATTGGACAAAAATTATGGTCAAGTAGTGCAAGTTGAAGCTTGACATCATTGACTACATTTAACTAAGATCCTAGCCTTCCATTTGCCTTGATCCAATCCCTTGATTTTAGTATTTATCTCATACTAGTGCAAGACAAGTTCACAACACTTAGAAAAATTTCCAAAAACTTTCTTGCTCTTTGAGGAGCTCTCGGCATTAGCTCCTTATGCTCACAAAAAATTCCTCATTTGTTGATGTTAATTCACAATACTTAAACCCAAGATCCCTAAAGGTATTCTAAGGATATTTCAACACAAAAATCCCGGAAAAACTACGTTTTTACGTTAGTCGCAACATGAAAACCTAAGGTGTTCTTCAACTTTGAAGTTGGAAATTGAAGAGGGGTTCTTCACAAGCTTCTAAGGGTTTCTTGGAGTGGATTGGAACGTCGAGAAGAGGAGCTAAAGTTGCTAAGGATCGACTTTAGGTTTTGGATTGTATTTGGGCTTAAAGAGGTAATAATCTCCGTCTTGCTATTGTAATTCAAGATTTCATGTTGTAGTAGTTGATAGATGAGCATGTGATATTTAGAATGAAGATTGATAAAAGTTATGGAATTAGTAAGCTCAAATCCGAGATTGGCATGATTAGCCATTAAGTTTGTAAATTAATTTAGTTATTAGTTACTATCATCGCATGTTATATAAAGAAGGGTTTATAAGTGTTATTATTGGTTATGTCGTATATAACATGTTGGGAATAACGATTTGGATTAAAAAGGAATTGAAAAAGGTTATATGTCGTAGCGGAATGTTGTTGTTGCCGAGAATGGCTTAAGATTGTTGGACAATTTTACATTAATTGTGGGGCAGAATTTTACACGTCCTGTTAAGGTGTGTAATCCCCTTTGAATTGCTGGTTTGTTGCGCCTTAAATATGGCTTATTGGTTGATAAATACGGGCCTTAGAAAAGGTGGAAACGTACGTAGAAACAAAGGAAGTGCTGTCCGATTTTCCGTAGAATTAGAGGAAAATTATTTGGTATAAGTCTTACAATAGTAAGTATGATATTGATAGAGGTACTATGGCCATTCTAGGTTGAAGTACTACATGTAGCAGAGTCTACTTGACTTAAGGAATAGCCGATGAAGTTGAAGTACTTTGGAGCATTTTGCTACTTGTCGTATTGGTTAGTCGTCACGAGGTATGTGAACTTCTTCTTTCTATAGACATGAGTATATTTGAAGTATACTTGCCTTGTGATTAGGAGTATACTTGCCTTGATATTTGAAGTATACTTGTCTTGTGATTAGGAGTATACTTGCCTTGATATTTGAAGTATACTTGCCTTGTGATTAGGAGTATACTTGCCTTGATATTTGAAGTATACTTGCCTTGTTGTTAGGAGTATACTTGCCTTGATATTTGAAGTATACTTACCTTGTTGATTAGGAGTATACTTGCCTTGATATTTGAAGTATACTTGCCTTGTTGTTAGTGGTATACAAGACTTGTTCTTGAGTATACTTTCCTTGTCATAAGAAGTATTCCTGTTATTGATTTTATGCTAAAGGCATGTCTAGAATATTCCTAAGTTCTTACCAAGTCTTATGGGGGATGTTGGTAAGAGTCGTTAGGAAGTATTGGAGTCTAGTTGACCTTGCTAACTTACTTCACTAATGAAAAAAAGGACCGAACAAGCCATTGCAGCGTTAATGAAAATGTATCGGTATTCAATTACATTGAAATGAGTAGAATCTTTCATATGCATAGAAACTAAGATGAGACAAAATTGTATTACATTTTCTAGATCACGGCTCAATGGAAAAGATCGTTATAAACGAGTATAACCTATTCACGACTCATAAAAGTATTAATTTGGAAAGTACGTGAGACTTGAATTTCAAAAGTATGTAGTAAATTGATTTTGAAAATATATAAGTCTTGATTATTAAAGTATAGTAACTCGAATTACTTTAAAGATTATGAGACTTTATTTTTCAAGTTATGGGACTTGATTCTTAAAGGAAGAAATGACTTGATTTAATTGAAGTAAGTTAATTGATTTTAAGAATTTATGTTATGAAGTTTTAAGACTATGAACCTTGATTTCCTAAAAGGTTATGAGACTTGATTTTTAAAGGAAGGAATGACTTGATTTAAAAAGTAGGGCTTCTTGATTTATTTCAAGAGTTAAGAAGAATGATTTCAAAAGAGTATGTAACTTGAGTTTAAAAGTATACATTTGTTGAATTAAGGAAAAGGGGTTGCATGATTCTTTTCAAGTATGTATGTACGTAGTACTTTTGGGTTTAGTTTCCCCAATGTGATAAGAAATAAAAGTGCCTTAAGTTCTCTAAAATGAAGGGTTGTTATATAGCTTTATGGGAAGTTGTTATAACGACTTAAGAAGAAGGGAAAAGACGGTTTAAAATGTTATGTTATGAGACCACCAAGCCTACACATAGGTCGGGTTATGTTATGTAATTATGGTAGCCGGTTGTGCTTATGTTATGTGATTATGATAGCCGGTTGTGCTTATGTTATGTGATTATGATAGCCGATTGTGCTTATGTTATGTGATTATGATAGCTGATTGTACTTATGTTACCTGATTATGTTAGCCGGTTGCGCATGTGATATATTATTCATTACGGGGTCATTCCCCGAGCTTGTTACATTTGCATATTCCGTAGATTTGTTCCCCACGATGCGAGGAAGCTACCTCATGCGAGTCCGTAGGGCTTATGCGGGTTCGATTCCCATGCGGGCGGATACAACCTATGCGAGGAGATTACCTCATGCGAGTCCGTAGGGCTTATGCAGGTCCATGCGGCCTATGCGGGCGGATATATCCTATGCGAAGAGATTACCTCATGCGGGTCTATACGGACTATGCGTGTGAAATAGTCCCAGGAGTAGGATTGCATAATGATACTACGGGCGGATGACCCTAGGATAATCATAAGCTTCCTGTTTTAAAACCGGCAAAGTTTATTCTTGTTCACTCTCTTTGTTAAAAAGGCACAATGTACTGGTAGGGTACATTATACTTGTTATATGCTGACGGTGATGTTGTATTCCACGAGCATGCTTCTGTGATATTATATGCTGAGGGCAGGTGTCCCTTATTTTTGACATGACTTCCATATGTGAGAGTGTGACGGTTTTACAGTAGTACAGTGATACAAGGTACAATTGGCTCTGATTGTTTTATGATACGGTAGGATCTGGTGTTTGCTTTTCATACTTGCCCCTGTAATTCTGGTGTACAGTTATGATCTTGCTTACTGTACTTCTTGTTTACATACTTGGTACCTTGTTGTACTGACCCCCTTCGGGGGGCTGCGTTCATGTCCGCATGTCTAGGTACACAGTTGTGGATCCGTGAGCTTAGGATCCTTGTTCAGCATTTTGGGATAGCTCCAATGTTCTGGAGCTGCTCATTATGGATAGGTATATTCAGAGGTACGGCGGGGCCTTGTCCCGTCACAGTAGTTATGTCAAAAAAATTCTTAGAGGTCTGTAGTCATATCTTGTGGGTCGATTTGTAAAGAAGAAGGATGTAACTGCGTTTGGTTATATATATATATGTATGTCCAGGGAGGTAGCCTTATCGGCTAGCCTGTTGTTTATTTTCTCTTAAATGTAAGTTATGAGTTTCATGTATGTTCCGCTGATTTTCTCTGATGTATACTTGTAAGGGTGCCTGTAGGCACCGGGCCATGCCCGAGGTCGTCGTGACATGTATATCGATCAGGTATGACATTTAGGCATTTTCTACTGGTTAGTTATTGTTACATTTCTGTTATGCTATTATTCATGCATGACATACTCAGTACATCAATCGTACTGACATGACTTTTGTTAGGAGACGCTGCGTTTCATAGCCACAAGTTCACGTAGACATGACGACGATCCACGTTAGTAGGTTGCAGACTCAGCAGATTTTGAAGCACTCCCTTTATTTCGGAGTGTCGGTCTATCTTGATATGGTAATTGTTTTATGTGTGTATGGGAATGGAGGGGCCCTGTTCTGACCTTTTGATGTCGTATACTCTTTAAAATCTTGTAGATGATGTTATGTGGGTGTATCAAACTTGTATGGCCTTGTCGGTATTGGTATGGGTATGTGTATATAAGTTTGTTTTCTGGATACAGATTCCACATAGTTTTCTTTTGACTTAGTCCGTATTTATATGATTATGTGTTGATAATGTACGATTATCGTTACCCAATGGGTATAGTTCGGGTGCCCATCGC
Organism: Przewalskia tangutica; assembly: GCA_029844215.1. NCBI lineage: Eukaryota > Viridiplantae > Streptophyta > Magnoliopsida > Solanales > Solanaceae > Przewalskia > Przewalskia tangutica. The sequence continues at coordinate 118,784,736 of CM056718.1, forward strand.
GGCCCTCCAGTTTGGATCATGACAAACTTGGTATCAGAGCATGTTTGTGCTAGGAAGTCTACAAGCCGTGTATAGTAGAGTTTTATTTATGGGTATGTTGTGTATCATACTTATAAGCAGGAGGCTACCTGACATTTAGGGATGATTTTCATTATTTCATCTTATAAATCATGCAGTAGAGTTGAGTTATAAGTATTTCACTCCTAATCAGTCTCGTGTTTATGATTCCAGCGATGTCTACGGCAAGGAAGAAGTTTATGAGTGTGAGGGCATTAGCTACGGGTGCAGACAAATGTACTAGCCGATTGCCACCCGCTAGCGAGGGCCAAAGTGAGACCCTCGATGTGACTCATTCGTATGATTCCCACAGTTCACCACCATCGAAGGAGATTAGTGGAGCTGCAGTACCCCCAGTTCCTCTACTTGATACTCCATATGTGGATCTTGATATGCGGAGTGCGATACAATTATTGACATAATTGGTGGCCGCTCAGGCCCAACGTTAGGTTCCCAGTCCTTCTTATAGAGCTGCTAGCGCAAGAGCCTAGGATTTCACTAATCTAGACCCTCCGGTATTCATAGGATTAGACATGAACGCAGACCCACTGAATTTTCTGGATCAGGTACAGCGTACCTTACGGTTGATGGATGCTACCGATACTAAGTCGGTAAAGTTTACTTTTTATAGACTGCGGGATATATTGATGACTTAGTATGAGACATTGGAGAAATATAGGGGACCACGTGCTCCACCATCACGATGAAGAGAGTTTTTAGAGGCCTTCCTACAATACTTTCTGTCGGTCGAGCTTCCACGGGCCAGGAAAGACAGGTACCTACGTCTTGAATATGGCAACATGAGTGTTCGGGAATATAGCTTGCAATTTAATTCATTGGCCAGATATGCTACTACAATTATAACATAAATAAGTGACAGATACATAAGTTTGTTACCGGCTTAGGGTCATACCTGGTGAATGAGTATACAATGAGTTCTATGAATCCGAATATGGATATTGCTCGCATTCAGGCTTACACACAAAATCTGGAGGATCGTAAGAGACAACAGTAAGAAGATCGAGAACATGATAAGAGCTAGCATAAGAGGGCTCGATCTGTAGATAATGTTAGATAGATTTTAGTACTGTTTTATAGTGTGTGTTAGGGAGTCTTTTGTTTGTCTTTTAGTTATTTTGTGCAATATTATGCGTGTTGTTTTGTGTTTTTAGGTTTTAAGCGATTCAAACAGAGATAAGGCAAATTCAAAATGAATTAGGCGGTTATTGAGGACAAAAATACATAACTAGTCACAAGATATGAATCAAAGAAGCCCTGGGAAGCATTTTAAGCAAAATCCAGACGAAGAACACTGAAGAGTCGCGACGCTGAAGGGAAGCGACATCCCACTGGCAAGAGTTCAGAGTGAATTAGCGCCGCGACGCCAACGACGTCCATGCAATGAAAAACCTAATTTTAGCGAGGTTAAAAAGGTCCATTCTAGGGTTTTTCGTTATATATGTCGGGGAGGTAAATTTTAGAAGAGAATCCCACTTTGGAGACTAAGGAGAAATTAGAGACATCGATTGTTCAAGTTCTTTTACTTTTCTTTATTTTAATTGAGTTCATGTTGGATATTGAGTTAATTAGTTTTCTTAGCATGCCTAGGAGCTAATTACTTTTATTAGGGTTTTCTGTTGATTCACTTGAAATCTATTATGATTTATTGCATTGCTAGTATTCTTCTTCACCTATTAATATCTATTCAAATTGCGTTTATTGAATGAGAATTAACTGGCCATTTAGTTTTCATTATCTATATGATTTCAAATCGATATCTGAAAAGGAAGATTTGAATATGCTATAGTTGATTAGACGTAGGTTTAATCTTGAACGACAGTATCACGATTGTCCGGGTAGCTTTTAGGTTATTGAACGTAATCCTCCTATGTGATCGAATTTATCATAGAAATATAGAAAGTTCTCACTTAGGTTGAATTTTTATATGTCCTAACCGGAATATAGAACATCTCAGTTAACCTGCTATCTTAATAAGAAGAATCGCTAGTCTTGCATTAATGAATGATATAGTGGAAAAATGATGAAATTGGAAACCCTCTAAATTAAACTCGTGTGTTTTCATTATTATTTTATTCCTCCAAATTACTTTAGTTGTTAATTATTTAGTATAGAAATCACCACTTATATTCGTTTGCCAAATAGAAACCAAAGATTAGTTGATTGGTAATTGATAAATTAGTCTCTGTGGACGATACTCGGTTTTACCGAAATTATTACAAATTGCGATACGTACACCTGCCTAACATCCAGAAATACCGCAATAAGTTTTTTGGCACCATTGTCGGGGACTGAAGTATTATCAATATCAAAATAATTAATCTTATTTCTAATTTGGTTGTTCCTAGAACACATTTTTGCCTTGATCTGCGTGTATTGTTTTTGATCAATTTTAGGTAGCTTTGTTATATGCGAAGCAGAAGAGGAGTGTTGAAACTCAATTTTGACCCGGATTTTCCAAATGTTGCAATAAAAGGGCGCCCAATCTTTGTTTTTATTTTCAGTTTTATTTCAACTTAAACCCAATTTTATTTTAATTTTCAACCCCAAAAACACTCCAGAAATTAAGTTCATCTTCTCCAAGCCCAATTATATTTTTTACTAACCCATTCCATAAGCCCAACCGCCCATTTTCAGATTTCAAAGCCCAAGCCCACAAACCCCAAAACCTAAACCTAAAAATCCCTTATAAAACATTTTCCCCATTCTAAAAACCATCAGCAGCCGCACCATTTTTTGTCTCCCTTTCATTTGTCATCTTCTTCAACATCAACACACACACATACCTCTCACACATGAACCACCGTGGAAACCCATACCCACAACAGATTCGGCGACCATCACTGCTCACCGCCAACCTCAATGTCACTGTCTCGTCGAACCCCTGGTCCCTTCACCCCCGTCGCTGGTGAACCACCACTGCCCGCATATCAGCATCGCTCTGGCATTTTGCTGATGAGGCGACACCAATCACTTTCCCCCTTTTACCTCACGGTGTTGTTGATGGTTTCTATATGGACTGATCTTTGGCATTTTTGGCATCTTGCCGGAGTTCTTAAACTCCGTCGAAACTTAGTTCCGTGGCTATTCGTTGTTGGTTGGTATATTTTGGCTATGAACTGATCTGATTTTATTTTGGTATTGTTAGTCGTGGAATGATTTGATTCTGTTTGGGTAGCTCACCGGAGTTTTCAAAACTCCGCCGACCTTGGATCTGTTTTATATTTTCGTTGGCTGTTATAAGTAACTGGACTGATTTTATGATTTTTCGTGTGTCTGGCCGGAATGTAAAATATTCCGGCGACCTTGGGTTGGCACAATTTTCAGTATTTTGGACTGCTTTTGGTTGTGGGACGAAGTTTTACTTTCTGATTGTTGTTTGATAGAATTCTTAAAACTCCGGTAATGTTCTGGTTTTTCGGCGATATTGTTGCTTACTGCTTGTACTGTCTCGCGAATCATTTTGGGCTATGTTGCTTCTTTTTTCGCTGCGTTTACTGTTCTTGGGTATTCGGGACTATTTTTGGACGATTTTGCCCATCTTATTCCGATTAAACTGATTGGAATATATTCTTATTTCCAAAAGAATAGATACTACACTCGGTATTTTACTGATGTTGAACATATTGCTACATTTGTTGGTATTTACTGATTTTGAACATGATACTACACTTTGGTAGAAGAAGGATTTATCCGTCGATCTGGAGGCCTCCATGGTAAGCGAGACGGAATATGTGAGCGAGGAGGAAAGTGAAAAGATTAGACGAGAATGCATAGTATCGTTCACCCGGAGGTGAGTCGACCGCAGCCGAAGCGATATTGACTTCTCATGTCTTAGTATCCATGACATAACACTAGCTGAGCCCACACTATATAAAAATATATCTTTTACATACATATTATATATATATATATATATATATATATATATATATATATATATATATACATACGTTGTGTTTATTTGATAATTTATTTTATTATTTACTAATTCTTTTACTAAGTGTCTTTTGCAGGTACCCGGAGGCACATCCCAAAGTTAAAGCCTGTGCAGAAAAATTAAATAAAAGCGAAATATCGCTAAGTTCTCTTCACTCCCTCTTTATATGATTATTTGCTTTCATTACAATCTTGTTAAATATATATCTATTTTAAATGTTTGCATATCTAGTTTTAAATAGTTCCTTAGTTAGAACACCTTTAGAATTGCATAATACATTTAGCGCAATAATACCAACCTAAGTTTGAACGGACAACCGTAAGTTAGCGGATCTTAGAGGATGCCTAACTCATTCCCTTTAGGAAAATAAAGAACTCTTACCCGGAATCTCATATTTTCGCAGACCTTTAAAAATGGAGATCATTTGTAGCATTTTATGCTGTATTTAGAAGTGTCCTAATTCACTAGACTAATTAGGTGGCGACTCCTTAGAATAAATTTAGGAATCAACCATACGTAGTACACCGTTTCGACTTAGGTTAAAATGGGGTATTACAGCATGGAGACTCCACTGAGGATGTCTAGGTTCTTAACCATAACAGACTTAAGTTAATTAATGTGCTTTATTTTTTCTTTATTTGCTTAAATTGCTTCTTTTGTGTTTTTACACTTATTTGCTTTTATTTTTACCTTTTACCTAAATTGTTCTTCTTTACATATGAATATTTGCATGCTGTCTTAATTGCTATATGTTAATGCTTTTCCTAAACTGTTATTCCGCTCATATTTCCTCCCTTATGGAAAATTGACACTATCACACACTACATGCAAGGTGCGCTTTGTGCATCAGCAAACTTCTTTCATAAAACCCAAATTTAAGAGAGTTGGTAATATACGTGGAGTGTCCGGTCCAACCGGTGGCCGCGTAGCCTTCTCACTCGAGCAGTCCGCTCGGGACCCTTGTGTCTAGTAAGACAAATCTTAGAAAACTTAAGATAGAGCTATACCACCCTTTATTTTAAGTCATGCATGCATTTACCTTAGGTGGGTCGATCCTTGGTATCGTCTCCACAATTAAGAAATCCACCAAACTTGTCGACGAGTTTAACCACCCAACGACCAACAACATACTATGTGTAGTGTGACAATGATAGACAAATCCAAGCATAATCATGACATGATGAAATTGGAAAAAGTGCACCGTCATTTGATCGCCATTCCCAACAAATTATTGCAGTTTAACAGCTTGGACTAGTATATCATAATCTCGCATATATGGCATTTAGGCCCACCTCTGGCATAAAAGAGGTCCCAAACATGCTAGGATGCACATTCGATATCTATATAGTCTGCTTACTATTGTAATGTTTGTTGCTTTCAGCTATGTGCACTATAGTACATTATTTTGCTACTTCAACTTTGTGCGTTCACTTAGCATTAATTACGAGCTATACTAACTTGTTTTTTCTGGGGATTTGTTGTTCCTTGCATTATCGGCGTGATACACGAGAAGCCCATATCCCAAACAACAATTTTCTCAAAATTTTGTCACATATCGGAACTATGGTGACCTGATTCCCATGTCGGGATACATAGGCGGCCATTTCGGCCTCAGTCCCACCTTTTAGAAAAAGCCTAATTTTCCATCTCTTAAGAATCTCCTTATTCTTCGTCACCGGTGAAGTACGCGTGACCTGATTCCCTCAACGGGATACGTAGGCGGTCATATCGACCTCGGTCCCACCTTGTGGAAATCTCATTCCCCCCTCTTTCGAGATGAACTACGGGTTGACCTGGTTCCTTTGGCAAAATACGTGGGAGGCCATGTCGGCTTTGGTCCCACATCTCGAAGTCTAATCGATGAACCTAACTCCAACTGGGGCTATGCTCCTGGACCATGTATCTACTTTATCCTTATGGCGAGATATGTAGGTGGCCTCATCGGACTCTGTCCAATTCATTCTAAAATATTTCGCCCATACTCTACCGGTTGCAAAGAACACTCCATCCAATCTCCGTGATAGGATAGGTCGGTATTTTATATCAAATTCGGTCTCGTCTATTCGACATCCGCTTATGCCAAAACTGGGGCTGCTTTCAAAAGATTCGCAGCAAGAAGAGGTCGACAGTACCGAAGAGAATATTATCGATTGCGTCTAATATAAAATACTTAAAACCAGACAACTGTTATAAGTCCAAACGGATAGGTCATACGAGTGGTCAGGGCTAAAGCTACAAAGTCGACACAAATCAGCCTCCCCTTTCAAATGTCACATATTTTCTTTTAAATACCGATAACTGGGGCTAAAATATTGGTAACTGTTACACCCCGTATTTACAGGACATGGTGTAAGAACGTACGTAAGAACTCACAGTGTTAAGATTGGAGACTTGTAAAAATTTCTCGGAATTATGAAATTGTCGGAAAACGCTTGTGATTTAATGGGAGGCGACACGTGTCACCCCCTTAGATGATGCCTTGGACGATTTTTGCAAGGGCTAAAGGGTCATTGGACCTTTGTTAGCAAGACAAGTCTTGCAACTTGAAAGCTTGACATGTTTGACTTAGTCAAGGGGACAATTAGTCTTGATTTTTGTTAAGACCTCATCCTAGCCAACCATTTGTGCACACCTTGACCCTCCATGTCCCTATATAATACTAGTAGCAAGACAAGAGTTCCACACTTAGCTAAAATTCACAAAATTTGGAAGAACATCACATTGTTGCTCTCTTTCCCTCCACTTTCAAAAGGAAGATTTTTCGCTTGTCCATTAAGCCCCACACTTTAAACCAAGGTTCATGAGTGTTATGTGAGTATATCTCAATAGAAAAAATCCCGGAAAATGTGTGTTTTCTAATTATACGCAAGGTGAAAACATAATGGGTTTTGTAGTTTTGGGTTGGATGTTTGAAGTAAAATTGTTGGTATGGTTCTAAGGGTCTCAAGTAGGATTGAAGTATCTTGGAGAGTCTCTAAGTTGCTAAGGAACGACTTCGGATTTGAAGAGTGGATTGAGAATCGTTAAGGTATAATCTTGTCCTTTAAGATGTTACAAGATTATATATTTTTGTTGTTGTTAGTTTTACACGTTGACAACATGAAGTTGGTATGTAGAAGTTTATAAGTATTATGGAGTGCTTGCATACTAAATTCAAATGTTATATAAGCCACCGAAAATTGGATTACTAATTGGTCGCTTATTAGAAACCGTCGCATGTTACCTACTTAGAGATTATGGATTGTTATAATCAAATGCGACTTGATTTCATGTTATGCTACCAATTTGGATTGAAATGGAAATTTGATAAGAATTGGTATGGTTGAACTCAAGGTGGCCGAATTTGGACTTTTAGTTTGTTATTCATTTGTATTGGACTACTTTCTAAATTGTGAGCCAATTGGGGGTGTTTAGTTATTCATTGTATTGGAATACCTTCTATATTGTTGTGAGCCAATTGGGGCTGTTTGGTTATTGTATTCGGCCTTGAAAAAGGTGGCAAAGTGAGTAGAAACAAAGGAGGTGCTGTCCGATTTTCCGTAGAATTTAGCGACTTAGCACCTAAAATATTCTACGTTAGAAGTGAAAGGTTAATGGACATATTGTGACCATTATAGGTTGAAGTACTAAGTATAGCGTATCCTACTTGGAGAGTGGAATAGCTATCAAGGTTGGAGTACTTTGGAGCATTTTGCTATTTGTCGACAATCGTCGCGAGGTATGTGAACATCTTCCTTCCTTTGGCATGATTCTATGTATGGAATACACTTGTGGTATCATTTCATGTTTCCTTCTACTCTTAGAAGTTAAGAGGTAGTTGTGTGATTTACTCTATGTAGAACTTTTCCTATCTTTTGAGCATGACTAGTTGCACGTATGTAGTACGGTAGACGTACAAGACTATGACATTCTTTACTATGTAATGCCAAGTCGGGTGGGTTAGGAGATTAACTCACTTCTTTGAAAATAGTAAGGATGTCTTAAGTTGATTTTAAAGTTAGGGGACTTGAAGAGTTTTAAAGTATGTGATACTTGCTCCATTTTAAACGTATAAGTCCCTTGGATAGGAAATTGTATTTTGGCTAAGGTATAAAGTAAATACAACGACTTTATGGGGAGTTGGTTATATTTGCTTTATGGAAAGACAAATGACTTGATTTTAAGTGAATAGGCAACTTGTTTTTAAGACATCAATTGCCTAAGGTTTTATAATAAAATGAGTCACTTGTTTTCTAAAGGTTAAGAGACAAATGGTATTTTTGAAAGTTAAGAGAATTGATTTGAAAGAATATAATACTTGGTTTCAAAAAGTAGAAGTCTCTTGATTATAAAAGGAACGTGATTGTCTAAACCATACATGGTTATAACGGCTTTATGGGAAGTTGGTTATAACGGCTTTATGGCGGAGTTAAGAGAATGGTTTTCTAGTAAAGTAATCAAAGGAATAACTTGTGTTAAGGAAGGGCAAATTGTTTTAAAGGTACCAATTGCTTAAGGTTTTAATAAAGAAGTCACTTGATTTAAAAGCGGTAATTGTATTTCTAAAAGGTATTGTGACTTGTCTCGAAAGGTGGATAGGACTTGATACTACGGTTGTTAGTATCGGGAAGTTTTATTCGAAAGGAGTCTTTGAAAAGAATGGACGACGTAGTACTTTGGCCCGCTTAATTGAGAATAATTCTATGTGATGCCTTGATTAGTACTTTGGCTTGATTAATTGAGAATTATTCTATTTGTGCCTTGATTAGTACTTTGGCTTGATTAAATGAGAATTATTCTATGTGATGCCTTGATTAGTACTTTGGCTTGATTAATTGAGAATTAGTCTAAGTATGCCTTGATAAGTACTTTGGCTTGTTAAATGAGAATTATTCTAAGTATGCCTTGATAAGTACTTTGGCTTGTTAAATGAGAATTATTCTAAGTATGCCTTGATAAGTACTTTGGCTTGTTAAATGAGAATTATTCTAAGTATGCCTTGATTAGTACTTTGGCTTTATTAAATGATAATTATTCTATGTGCCTTGATAAGTACTTTGGCTTGTTAACTGAGATTTAGCCTATATGTGTTGGAGATAGCCTTTGAGTGCAAGTATTATGTTTTTTTTTACGTTGCCGCGACTCTCGGTTGGAGGGCCGGCTGTCTTGTTATAAGTTACTTGGACGTACCGACAGTGATGTGGGATTCCACGGGTATGCTTCCGTTATTTGTAGCACTGGGTTAAATTCGGATTTTATAAAAGACATGGTAGTGCTTATGTCTTGTTTGATGGTCACGAGATAGGGTAAGAGTATAAACGGCGGCAAGCCCCAAGACGTTATACCACCTTCTCCAGGTAAGAGTATAAGTGAGGGTAAACCCCAAGACGCTGTACCACCGCTTTATGTGTTGTTTGACGACCTTCGAGATAGGGTAAGAGTATAAATGAGGAAAGCCCCAAGACGTTATACCACCTTCTCCGTGGTAAGAGTATAAGTGAGGTAGACCCCAAGATGCTATACCACCGCTTTACCACCTTCTCCGGTAAGAGTATAAGTGAGGTAGACCCCAAGACGCTTATACCACCGTGGGACTTGGTGTTCATGTATGCCTATTGGTGTATTATTATACCTGGGATCGGCAGTGATGCGGGATTCCACGCGTGATATATATATATGTATTGTGTATGTGCACGCCGACGGAGGTGGGATGCCACGCGCGTCACATGGTTATATTTTACACTAATAGCCGCCGACGTGATTGGGATTCCACGCATGCTTTGATATTAGTGTGACTTGATCGCGTCCCAGATTGGGCCGTAGTATATGTGTCCCTCCGTAGTGGGCCGGACTATGTTATGAAAGATAAGTAAGTTATATGGTAATGAACTTAATGATTCTTTTTCTAAATAATGTACGTAAGAATGTGACTATAACTTTTATTGGGAATGGAAAGGATAATAAGGTACGATTAAGTTCATGTGGTAATGACACGCAGATCCGTATGTATTTTTATACTTGTCCTTGTCATTCTTTTGTACGATTATGATCTGCTTATCAGACGTTATATTCTGCTCCATATTCTGTACTGTTGTTATCGACTTTCTTCTGGGCCGCTCATGCCCGCAGGTTTAGGTACACAGTTGTGGATCCGCGAGCTTAGGATCCCGGTTTAGCAAGTTGAGATGGCTCCAGTGTTTCGGAGTTGTCACGTTTATGTTTATTCGAAGTACGGCGGGCCTTGTCCCGCCACGATTGTTATGTCAAAACTCTAGAGGTCCGTAGTCACATACGTGGGTCATTGTAAAAAGAAAGCGAGGCAATCGCTTGGTTGTTTTTATATATGTTCGGGAAGGTAGCCCTATCGGCTAACTTTGTTGTTTTACTTACGATGTTTTATTTTTAAGTTTCATGTATGTTCCGCTGATTTTCTCTCGATGTTTACTCGAGCGGTGCCTGTGTAGGGCGCCATCGCGCCCGGTCGGTCGTGACAAAAGTGGTATCGAGCGATTAGTCCTCGGAAAGTGTCTGCATCGTGTCTAGTAGAGTCTTGATTATCGGTGTGTTGTGCACCACATCTATAATCGTGAGGTCGCAGGACATTTAGGATTGGTTTCATTCTTCTCACTCGAGATCGTGCGATAGAGTCGTGTTGTTAAGTCGCCTCTCCCTAACGAGTTATGTTGATTGCAATTCAGAAAAGCATGACCCGGAAGGACTATGTGGATGCGTATCCAGGTAGGTAATGATTATAGTATAGTTGGTATTGTGACATACATCTATACGGAGTTATGTATGAGGGTCAGACGCGTGTTGCCTAGAATGATTTTAGATTACCAGAATCCAGAAAGACTAACTAGATACGGAAGGTATGGAATAGTTAATGAATTTTCGCCAAGGTCTTGTGTTTTATTTTGAGATAATTGGGAAAGGATGAGCTGTCTGATAGGGTAGTGGACCCTTAAGAAGCCATATTAAGGAACCTAACGGAATGTCATGTTAATAGACCAAGCTGTGTAGTATGCTTAAGAGAATTATACGGATAAGGCCTGTATAGAGTATGTAATGGTTGTTGTGATCGAGACAACATGGTTATGGTTTTATGAGAAGTTTTTGTACCCGTTTACGGGGGGACTGATAAGGTAGGCTGGGAGCATGGAAATTGCGAGCCTAAGAATATTGATTACTGCCGAGACCTTAGGTATATAAGGTTTTCTCTGGCAATAAGATTTTAAGTCAGACCAAGGATAAGAGTTAAGTGCGACGCTGAGTCGGGTTGAGGACCTGTTACGGGTCTCCCCATGGCCTGGAATGGAGTGGGATCAGTTGGTAGTAGTTCGCCACGTGACAGGTCACGAGGTGCAAGGCCCAAGTCTAGTTAATTGTTTTACTGTTCGGGGACGCGCCCACCGAACCGTAGGAAAGCCGGAAATGACCTTATATTGTTTCATATAGTGACTCCAAAGATTAGAGGCCAGAATAGGTATGGAAGTTATGTATGTATGTTAGAAGGAGTTGGAAGTGCGAAAAGGTAACCTCTTTTGGGCTTGTGATGGACGGGTATGCGTGTACAAGGTATTAGGGCCATGTGTGGCATTGTTGGTATGTCGGGGTTGTGAAAAAGAACTATGTCGCTAATTATAAGTTTGACTCCGAAAGAACATTCGAGGACGAATGTTTCTAAGGGGGGAAGAATGTTACACCCCGTATTTACAGGACATGGTGTAAGAACGTACGTAAGAACTCACAGTGTTAAGATTGGAGACTTGTAAAAATTTCTAATTATGAAATTGTCGAAAACGCTTGTTGTGGATTTAATGGGAGGCGACACGTGTCACCCCCTTAGATGATGCCTGGACGATTTTTGCAAGGGCTAAAGGGTCATCGACCTTTGTTAGCAAGACAAGTCTTGCAACTTGAAAGCTTGACATGTTTGACTTAGTCAAGGACAATTAGTCTTGATTTTTGTTAAGACCTCATCCTAGCCAACCATTTGCACACCTTGACCCTCCATGTCCCTATATAATACTAGTAGCAAGACAAGAGTTCCACACTTAGCTAAAATTCACAAAATTTGGAAGAACATCACATTGTTGCTCTCGCTTCCTCCACTTTCAAAAGGAAGATTTTTCGCTTGTCCATTAAGCCCCACACTTTAAACCAAGGTTCATGAGTGTTATGTGAGTATATCTCAATAGAAAATCCGAAAAAGAGAGTTTTCAGATTAGTCGCAAGGTGAAAACCTAATGGCTTTTCTAGGTTTTGGTTGGAAGTTTGAAGGAAAATTGTTGGTATGGTTCTAAGGGTCTCAAGTAGCGGATTGAAGTATCTTGAGAGTCTCTAAGTTGCTAAGGAACGACTTGGATTTGAAGAGTGGATTGAGAATCGTTAAGGTATAATCTTGTCCTTTAAGATGTTACAAGATTATATATTTTGTTGTTGTTAGTTTTACACGTTGACAACATGAAGTTGGTATGTAGAAGTTTATAAGTATTATGGAGTGCTTGCGGCTAAATTCGAAATGTTATATAAGCCATCGAAAATTGGATTACTAATTGGTCGCTTATTAGAAATCGTCGCATGTTACCTACTTAGAGATTATGGATTGTTATAATCAAATGCGACTTGATTTCATGTTATGCTACCAATTTGGATTGAAATGGAAATTTGATAAGAATTGGTATGGTTGAACTCAAGGTGGCCGAATTTGGACTTTTTAGTTTGTTATTCATTTGTATTGGACTACTTTCTAAATTGTGAGCCAATTGGGGCTGTTTAGTTATTCATTGTATTGGAATACCTTCTATATTGTTGAGCCAATTGGGGCTGTTTGGTTATTGTATTCGCCTTGAAAAAGGTGGCAAAGTGAGTAGAAACAAAGGAGGTGTCTCGATTTTCCGTAGAATTTAGCGACTTAGCACCTAAAATATTCTACGTTAGAAGTGAAAGGTTAATGGACATATTGTGACCATTATAGGTTGAAGTACTAAGTATAGCGTATCCTACTTGGAGAGTGGAATAGCTATCAAGGTTGGAGTACTTTGGAGCATTTTGCTATTTGTCGACAATCGTCGCAGGTATGTGAACCTCTTCCTTCCTTTGGCATGATTCTATGTATGGAATACACTTGTGGTATCATTTCATGTTTCCTTCTACTCTTAGAAGTTAAGAGGTAGTTGTGTGATTTACTCTATGTAGAACTTTTCCTATCTTTTGAGCATGACTAGTTGCACGTATGTAGTACGGTAGACGTACAAGACTATGACATTCTTTACTATGTAATGCCAAGTCGGGTGGGTTAGGAGATTAACTCACTTCTTTGAAAATAGTAAGGATGTCTTAAGTTGATTTTAAAGTTAGGGGACTTGAAGAGTTTTAAAGTATGTGATACTTGCTCCGCTTTAAACGTATAAGTCCCTGGATAGGAAATTGTATTTTGGCTAAGGTATAAAGTAAATACAACGACTTTATGGGGAGTTGGTTATATTTGCTTTATGGAAAGACAAATGACTTGATTTTAAGTGAATAGGCAACTTGTTTTTAAGGCATCAATTGCCTAAGGTTTTATAATAAAAGGAGTCACTTGTTTTCTAAAGGTTAAGAGACAAATGGTATTTTTGAAAGTTAAGAGAATTGATTTGAAAGAATATAATACTTGGTTTCAAAAAGTAGAAGTCTCTTGATTATAAAAGAACGTATTGTCTAAACCATAAAGGGTTATAACGCTTTATGGGAAGTTGGTTATAACGGCTTTATGGCGGAGTTAAGAGAATGGTTTTCTAGTAAAGTAATCAAAGGAATAACTTGTGTTAAGGAAGGGCAAATTGTTTTAAAGGTACCAATTGCTTAAGGTTTTAATAAAGAAGTCACTTGATTTAGAAGTTCGTAATTGTATTTCTAAAAGGTATTGTGACTTGTCTCGAAGGTGGATAGGACTTGATACTACGGTTGTTAGTATCGCGAAGTTTTATTCGGAAAGAGTCTTTGAAAAGAATGGACGGACGACGTAGTACTTTGGCCCGCTTAATTGAGAATAATTCTATGTGATGCCTTGATTAGTACTTTGGCTTGATTAATTGAGAATTATTCTATTTGTGCCTTGATTAGTACTTTGGCTTGATTAAATGAGAATTATTCTATGTGATGCCTTGATTAGTACTTTGGCTTGATTAATTGAGAATTAGTCTAAGTATGCCTTGATAAGTACTTTGGCTTGTTAAATGAGAATTATTCTAAGTATGCCTTGATAAGTACTTTGGCTTGTTAAATGAGAATTATTCTAAGTATGCCTTGATAAGTACTTTGGCTTGTTAAATGAGAATTATTCTAAGTATGCCTTGATTAGTACTTTGGCTTTATTAAATGAGAATTATTCTATGTGTGCCTTGATAAGTACTTTGGCTTGGTTAACTGAGATTTAGCCTATATGTGCTGGAGATAGCCTTTGAGTGCAAGTATTATGTTTTTTTACGTTGCGACTCTACCGAGGGCCGGCTGTCTTGTTATAAGTTACTTGGACGTACCGACAGTGATGTGGGATTCCACGGGTATGCTTCCGTTATTTGTAGCACTTGGGTTAAATTCCCGGATTTTATAAAAGACATGGTAGTGCTTATGTCTTGTTTGATGGTCGGTCGAGATAGGGTAAGAGTATAAATGAGGGGCAAGCCCCAAGACGTTATACCACCTTCTCCAGGGTAAGAGTATAAGTGAGGGTAAACCCCAAGACGCTGTACCACCCGCGATGTGTTGTTGACGACCAGGTCGAGATAGGGTAAGATAAACGGCGGGCAAGCCCCAAGACGTTATACCACCTTCTCCGGGGTAAGAGTATAAGTGAGGGTAGACCCCAAGATGCTATACCACCGCTTTACCACCTTCTCCGGGGTAAGAGTATAAGTGAGGGTAGACCCCAAAACGCTATACCACCGGTGGGACTTGGTGTTCATGTATGCTATTGGTGTATTATTATACCGGATCGCGGCAGTGATGTGATTCCACGGGCGTGATATATATATGTATTGTGTATGTACGCCGACGGTGAGGTGGGATGCCACGGCGCGTCACATGGTTATATTTTACACTAATAGTCGGCGATGATGGGGATTCCACGCATGCTTTGATATTAGTGTGACTTGATCGCGTCCCGCATCGGGTCGTAGTATATGTGTCCCTCCGTAGTGGGCCGGACTATGTTATGAAAGATAAGTAAGTTATATGGTAATGAACTTAATGATTCTTTTCTAAATAATGTACGTAAGAATGTGACTATAACTTTTATTGGGAATGGAAAGGATAATAAGGTACGATTAAGTTCATGTGGTAATGACACGGCGAGGATCCGTATGTATTTTTATACTTGTCCTTGTCATTCTTTTGTACGATTATGATTTGTTTATCAGACGTTATATTCTGCTCCATATTCGCACTGTTGTATCGACTTCTTCGGGGGGCTGCGTTCATGCCCGCAGGTTTAGGTACACAGTTGTGGATCCGCGAGCTTAGGATCCCGGTTCAGCAAGTTGAGATGGCTCCAGTGTTTCGGAGTTGTCACGTTTATGTTTATTCAGGGGTACGGCGGGGCCTTGTCCCGCCACAGTTGTTATGTCAAAACTCTTAGAGGTCTGTAGTCACATATGGTGGGTCAGTTTGTAAAAAGAAAGGAGGCAACTGCTTCGGTTGTTTTTATATATGTTCAGGAAGGTAGCCCTATCGGCTAACCTGTTGTTTTACTTACGATGTTTTATTTTTAAGTTTCATGTATGTTCCGCTGATTTTCTCTGATGTTTACCTGAAAGGGTGCCCAGGTAGGGCGCCAGTCGCGGTCCCGGGGTCGGGTCGTGACAGTAACATTGAAGGAGATTTTCACATAGCAGCTTGGCTCACAAGGCCACATTCTCATCTGAGTCCATTCATTTCGCATATCTATATATTCATGCGCTAACTATTTCATCTATTTTTGGTTTTGTAGAAAGTTTCGCATAGCAGCTCATCCCGCAAGACAATAATCGCACGCGTCTATTTAGACACCATTTCGGCTTACAGGGACGCATTCTCACCTCATTTCTCAATCACTTTATGGCACTAACTAATTTATTTGGTTTATATATTGCAGGTAATTTCAGCATAAGTAGCCTGGCCTAATGTGTCCAAATCACTCTTATTACGTCTATTCAACAACGATCATTAAATACGTCCCCACAACGATGTTTCTCTTATTATATCTATTCAATGACGTTCATCAAATACGTCTCCACAACGACCTCTATATCGCGTCCACTCAACGACGCCATCTTATTACATCTATGCAATGGTTCTTATCTACATTTCGTCTATGCAACGACGACCTCTATATCGCGTCCACTCAACGACGCCATCTTATTACGCCTATGTAATAGCCTTATCTACATTTCGTCTATTCAACGATGAGCTCTATATCACGTCCACTCAACGGCGCCATCTTATTACGCTTGTGCAATGAGCTTATCTATATTTCGTCTATGCAACAACGACCTCTATATCGCGTCTACTCAACGACATTATTTTATTATGCCCATACAACAATCTTATCTATATTTCGTCCATGCAACGACGACCTCTACATCGCGTCTACTCAACGACGTTATTTTATTATGCCCATACAACGACTTCATCTATATTTCGTCTAGGCAACGATGATCCCTACATCGCGTCTAATCAATGATGTCATTTTATTACGCCTATGCAGCAGGCTTCATCTATATTTTGTCTAGGCAACGATGACCCCTACATCGCGTCTAATAAACGACATCATTTTATTACGCATATGCAACATGCTTTATCTATATTTCATCTACTCAATGACGATATATACAACACGTCTACCCAACGACGTCATTTTATTACGCCTATGCAGCAGGATTTATCTATATTTCATCTACTCAACAACGATATCTACATCGCGTCTACCCAACGACGTCATTTTATTACGCCTATGCAACAAGATTTATCTATATTTCATCTACTCAACAACGATAACTACATCGCGTCTACCCAACGACGTTATTTTATTACGCCTGTGCAGCGGTCTCATCTATATTTTGTCTACGCAACGACGACCTCTACATCGCGTCTCCTCAAGGACACCCTCAAAATCATCAACACAATGACACCATTAAAACTGTCAACACAATAACACATTCAAAATTGTCAACACAATGACACCCTCAAAATCGTCAACACAACAACACCTTCAAAATCGTCAACACAATGACGTCATCATTACGTCAACACAATGAAATCATATGCATCTTCGACCTCAGGGAACAAACACCCTTAGAGGCATTTAAACACATTTGTCCCCAAACATCATTGGAAAATTGCGCTCTTTATTTTGCATGTAATGAAATACACTCATTTTGTTCGACTTGATAAGACTGTTTTTTTTCCATATTAGCAGCAACCGGAAGGACAGTAGCAGCCATGCGGCTCACAAACACGGCACGTTGATACAATGACATTTGCATTTTCGTCCGAAAATGACGTCATCTTCATCCAGAAAGACGAACATCTGTATTGCGTCCAGAAACGACATCTTCTTCGTCCAGAAAGACGAACATCTGCATTGCGTCTGGAAACGACGCCATTTTCGTCCAGAAAGACGAACATTTGCATTGCGTTCGGAAAACGAAGCCATCTTCATCCAGAAAGATGAACATTTGCATTGCATCCAGAAACGACGCCATCTTCGTCCAGAAAGATGAACATTTGCATTGCGTCTGGAAACGATGCCATCTTCGTCCAGAAATGAGGAACATCTGCATTGCGTCCGGAAATGACTCCATATTCGTCCAGAAAGACGAACATCTGCATTGCGTCCGGAAAAGACGCTATCTTCTTCCAGAAAGATGAAAATCTGCATTGCATCCGAAAATGATGCTATCTTCATCCAGAAAGACGAACATCTGCATTGCGTTCGGAAACGACGCCATCTTCGTCCAGAAAGACGAACATCTGCATTACGTCCGGAAACGGAGCCATCTTCGTCTAGAAAGACGAACATCTGCATTACGTCCGGAAACGGAGCCATCTTCGTCTAGAAAGACGAACATCTGCATTGCGTCCGGAAACGACATACATCCGCCTTGCGTCCGAAAATGACGTCATTTTCGTCTAGAAATGAGGAACATCTACACTTCATCGGGAAATGATGAATATTTGCATTACGTCCGGAAACGATGTCATTTATATTGAGTCTAAAACGGCGCCATTTTCGTCCAGAAAGACGAACATCTGCATTGCGTCAGGAAGCGACGCCATCTTCGTCCATAAAGACAAACACCTGCATTGCATCCGGAAACGACGCCATCTTCGTCCAAAAAGACGAACATTTGCATTGCGTCCGGAAACGACGTCATCTTCATCCGGAAATGGCGTACATCATCCTTGCGTCCGGAAACAACGCCATTTTGATCCAGAAATGAGGAACATCTACACTTCGTCCGGAAAGGATGAATATTTGCATTACGTCCGGAAACGACGTCATTTATATTGAGTCTGAAATGACGCCATCAACATTACGTCCGGAAATGACGAACAACTGCAACTACATTACATCTGCGCAAAGACAACATTTCAACTTAGAGGATCACATTTGTTATATATACATGCTTTATCATCTTATCTTAACAGTTATGCACTAAATTTTTTTAAAAGTTTTAAACTTCAGGTACCTTAATTTACCGGAACAGGAGCACAACATGAAACTATCTCTTCTAGCCTCCTATAGCACGTATGGTCTCAGTGTCATCAAAATTCGACACTAGGGCAACACCTTTTGAACTTGCATCAATCTTGCTTATTAGCATCGCAATTCATTTCCTTAGGGACTCCTTTCGCTCTTATGTGAATCCTATTCTTCTGGTCGAGACAAAATTGCCTACAAGTCAATGTGTTTGCCCGAACACTCTTCCATCGTATTCGATCAAACAGGGGCTGCTGTTGACACTCAATTTTGACCCGAATTTTCCAAATTTTGCAATAAAATGGCGCCCAATCTTTGTTTTTATTTTCAGTTTTAATTCAACTTAAACCCACTTTTATTTTAATTTTCAACCCCAAAAACACTCCAGAAATTAAGTTCATCTTCTCCAAGCCCAATTATATTTTTTACTAACTCATTCCATAAGCCCAACCGCCCATTTTCAGATTTCAAAATCCAAGCCCACAAACCCCAAAACCTAAACCTAAAAATCCCTTATAAATAAAACATTTTCCCCATTCTAAAAACAATCAGCAGTCGCACCATTTTTTATCTCCCTTTCATTTGTCATCTTCTTCAACATCAACACACACACACACACACACATACCTCTCACACATGAACCATCGTCGAAACCCATACCCACAACAGATTCGGCGACCATCACTGCTCACCGTCGACCTCAACATCACTGTCTCGTCGAACCCCTGGTCCCGTCACCCCCGTCGCTGGTGAACCACCACTGCCTACATATCGGTGTTGCTCCGGCATTTTGCCGATGAGGCGACACCGACCCCTTTCCCCCTTTTACCTCACGGTGAAGTTGAGGGTTTCTATATGGACTGATCTTTGGCATCTTGCCGGAGTTCTTAAACTCCGGAGTTCTGCAGCTATTCGTTGTTGGTTGGTATATTTTGAATATGAACTGATCTGATTTTATTTTGGTATCTTTTTAGTCGTGGACTGATTTGATTCTGTTTGGGTAGCTCACCGGAGTTTTCAAAACTCCGGCTACCTTGGCTCTATTTTATTTTTCGTTGGCTGTTATAAGTAACTGGACTGATTTTATGATTTTTCTTGTGTCTGGCCGGAATGTAAAAAAATTCGGCGACCTTGGGTTGGCATGATTTTCGGTATTTTGGACTGCTTTTAGTTGTGGGACAGAGTTTTACTTTCTGATTGTTGTTTGACCGGAATTCTTAAAACTCCGGTGATGTTCTGGTTTTCCGGCGATATTGTTGCTTACTGCTTGTACTGTCTCGCGATTCATTTTGGGTTATGTTGCTTATTGTTTCATTGAGTTTACTGTTCTTGGGTATTCGGGAATGTTCTTGGGTATTCGGGACTATTATTGCTACATTTATTGGTATTTACTGATTTTGAACATGATACTACACTTTGGTCGAAGAAGGATTTATCCGTCGATCTGGAGGCCCCCATGGTAAGCGAGACGGAATATGTGGGCGAGGAGGAAAGTGAAAAGATTAGACGAGAATGCATAGTATCGTTCACCGGTAGGTGAGTCGACCACAACCGAAGCGATATTGGCTTCTCATGTCTTAGTATCCTTGTCATAACACTAGCTGAGCCCACACTATATAAATACCTTTTACATACATATATCTATCTATATATATACATATATCTATCTATATATATATATATATATATATATATATATATATATATATATATATATATACACATACATACGTTGTGTTTATTTGATAATTTATTTTATTATTTACTAATTATTTTACTAAGTGTCTTTTGCAGGTATCCGGAGGCACATCCCAAAGTTAAAGCCTGTGCAGAAAAATAAAATAAAAGCGAATACCGCTAAGTTCTCTTCACTCCCTCTTTATATGATTATTTTCTTTCATTACAATTTTGTTAAATATATATATCTATTTTAAATGTTTGCATGTCTAGTTTTAAATAGTTTTTTAGTTAGAACACCCTTAGAATTGCATAATACATTTAGCGCAATAATACCAACCTAAGTTTGAACGGACAACCGTAAGTTAGCGGATCTTAGAGGATGTTTAACCCCTTCCCTTTAGGATAATAAAGAACACTTACCCGGAGTCTCATATTTTCGCAGACCTTTAAAAATGGAGATCATTTGTAGCATTTTATGTTGTATTTAGAAGTGTCCTAATTCACTAGAATAATTAGGCGGCGACTCCTTAAAATAATTTTAGGAATCAACCATACATAGTACACCGTTTCGACTTAGGTTAAAATGGGGTATTACAAGGAGCAAATAACATCATTCCTCTGAACTTTTGGAGTTGTGTGCCACATTTAAGTATAATGGTGTTTCTGATGATGCCATTAGATTGAGGCTCTTCCCATTCTAACTCAGGGACCGATCCAAAAGCTGATTGAATTCTCTTAAGGCAAACTCTATTACTACTTGGCAATATTTGGCTCAGAAATTTCTTGCCAAGTTCTTTCCTCAATCAAAGGCCGCCAAGCTAAGGGGAGAACTGGATAATTTTTATTAGCTTGAGGGGGAACCTTTGTATGATGCTTGGGAGAGATTTAAGGAGTTGCAAAGAAAATGTCCCCATCATGGAATTGAACAGTGGATGTTGGTCGACAATTTCAATAATGGGCTGTGTGGTACCACTGATGCGCGATTTATGCACACACTAACGCAAGTGCATGTATCATGATAAGTAATATAGTCTAGGTAAGACCGAATATCGTCCTCAGGGACTGGTTTTCAAGTACCGATTATCTATGCTTTAGTTTCTATTTGGTTAACGTTAATTGAGTTGGAATTCAAAACTAATAATGCAGGAAATAAACTAATTATAAAAATACTTTGATTTAAATCAGCTATGATGGCGAATTAGGGCTCCCAAGATCATCAACTATCCACTCTATTCAATCCTTAATACAATTAGACTAACTTCTTCTTCTACGTTAAGATAGCAGGTTAACTAGACCGTTTTGTACTCCTGTTAAGGTAATATAAACACTCAACCCCAATGGAGAACTCTTCTACCTTTCGGTGACAAGATTGACTACAAAGGAGGATTAAGAGCAATAACCTATTAAGCTACACAAGTATCGGGGTACTTTCGTCCACGATTTAAACTTATGTTTATTCAACTATAGCATATTCATAATCTCCCCTTTCGGATTTCGATTAGAACTCATATAAGTGATGATAACTAGTGATCAATTAATTATCAAGCAATCAAAATAACTATTGAATAAATCTTAAACAAGTGAAGAAGAAATCAACTAATGTATTAATTCATGACTAAGAGTTTCAAGAGAATCACCAGGAAATCCCTAATAAAGTAATTAGCTCCTAGCCATAGTCATGCTAAGAACTAATATAATCTCCATACATGAACTGAAATAAACAAAGCAAAAGAAAGAAAAGAAAAATACTCAAGAACAAGTCTCCAAGCCTTCTAGCATCCAAGGATTGTGTTGTGGAATATTTACAAGATGGAATGGAATGTAATGGTGGATGGAGAATGGAATTGTCAAGTGTGGGATGGAATGTAAGATGAATTCTTCTAATGATGTAGAGACTATTTATAACCCAAGAATCCTTTAGGTAAAGGGTTTAGGGATTATGTAGGTAGGAAAAATTATGGAATCTTTTAGGTAAAGGGTTTAGGAAAAGTTATGAAATCCTTTAGGTAAAGGGTTAAGCATTATGTAGGTAGGAAAAATTATCCTTTTTGGACCTTGAAAACGTGTCAAATTCGGCCCAAAACTCAGAAATCCCGCGTCGGCGCCGTGGCCCTGCAGTCGGGCGCCACGACGCCTGAAAATCAGAAGCGTTTCAGAACATCTTCAGTGGTCGGCGCCGCGGCGCCGGTGACAGCATTCTTCCAGATTTTTCATTTCTTCGTCCTTTGTTCGTCCGGTCTTCGTCTGATTTCTTCTATATTTCCCGAAACTTCTTATGCTTCATTTCTTGGCCCTTTTAGTGTGCAATTTCATCTCATTTATGCTCATTTCATCTCCTTTTCGCCATTTCTCCATTTCTGACCGCTGTGACACAAAAGAAAGGAAAACAACCCTAATACTATACTAAACATAAATGAAATGAGTAAAATACTAACTAAAAATGACTCAAAAGGTGTATATAAAATACACCGATCAAATAACCCCAAACTTAACATTTGCTCGCCCTCGAGCAAAAATAAAAAATATAAACAAAGACACGAAAGAAAAGAAAATAAAATGACTCAAAGACATTGAACAAGTTGCTGCATCATTGTTACTTAGAAAAGCATGAAGGTTAGCAGAATAATATGCAGGAACATATAACATGGATTTTTAGCATTCCAAACACATCAAGTTAGATATTTCGCAAATTCACTTTTATCATGCTCAATGGAAGTAAGAATACCTAACTATGCATGTCAATTTAAAATCTATGGCATGTTTACTTGCTATTCTCCACTAATCATGGATACACATATAAGAGATCTTCAGGGCTTTTCAGGGTTGTAATGTAGGCTTAGGCATGTGTAGGTAAAAATAGGCATTTAGGCTCAATTTACGTACCATAAGCTCTTTTGCTTTAAATTCTTCCCTTTTATTGTGATTCTCTTTTTTCACTTCATACATATCTTTCTCCTCTTTTGTTTTGAGAGAATGAAGTGTATTATGAATAGCCGGCACCCCCAAACTTAGGCTTTTGCCCATTTATTATTACTTTTTCATTTGGGGTGCATCAAAATTGTTCACTCTCTTTTGTCTCTTTTTCAACACTTTATATTCCAATTACCTCAATTTTTCACTTATGGCACAAATATGGAATTATAGGGTGTCAAAGAAAGGTCTTATTTTTAGGCTCAAAGGGGCTGACTAGGGATATAATTTGAATGTCAAGGATAGGCAAAAATCGTAAGAAAGGGCTAACAAAGAAATGCCTGAGTCATCTCCCTAACATGCATATCCTAACTATTTCGCCTCAAATAGCAAGCAAGCATACACATAGGTTTAATCATTAACAATGCACAAATCAAGCAAGATACCTCAAATAGTCCGATTTCATGAATTTTTGGCATATCTAACCTAAGTGTTTGGATGGTTGCTTCTAATTCCATTACATTATTCAACCTTACTTCACTAGGCGTTTCCAGTTACTACAGCATGCATGATCTTAAAAATAAAATTATGAGTAAAAAAATACTCAAAAATACACAAAATATATCAAAAAGACTCAAAAACAATAAGACACCCCCCCAAACTTAAATCACACATTGTCCCCAATGTGTGCAAGACTAAAAAAAAAAATAGGGATAACTTACTGACACAACACAACGGTCATAACGAAGGTCTGGGAGGAAAAATTCTGGAATTTGCACGAAATATGGGTTTCTGAACCTTTGGCGCCACAACCCTGAGATTCAGCGCCGTGGCACCCTGGCATCTGCGCTCAAGTTCCGGTGCCACGCGCTGATTCTCAGCCATGCCGACGATGACTTTTCCTTTTTTTCAGCATTTTTGCTCATTTTTCCTCAAATTTAGCTTTCAGTCCACCTGTCATCCAACAACACAAAACAAGAACCCAATACCGTGAGACTGTTCAAGACAAAATAAAACAAACTAAAGACAAAAATCAAATTAACATAATTAAAAACATTGGGTTGCCTCCCAACAAGCGCTGTCTTTAACATCTTTTAGCCGGACACAATTAACCTTTACGAGTGCCCATTGGATCCTTCTGCGAACTGCTTGCAATCCGCAAAGTTATTGTTGCAGGTCTCACTTTTCCTACAACAATCTTTTCAACTAAGGGCTTCAGATATAAGATTATCCCCCAAGTACATAAGACATGCTTGTCTTTTAGGCTCTCTATAATGTAGGGATCAGTGAAATTCCCTACATCTCTCAACTCTAGGGGGTGCCCTTGATGGTATGGACTTCCTATTTGGGGATCAACAGTGACAGATGGTGGTGTTTCTTCTGCAATAGGTACATGAAAAAGAATTTCCACAGAATCCAAAAAGGTGAATAATTGGATCTCAGTAATCTTTTCCTTCTCTACACCAATTATCTCGCCAGATTCCTCAACAGCTGGGTGTGGTTCAGGCTCTTCAATTTGCTTATCACTTCTCACAATGGTGTCGCTAGGCAAATTTTCTTGAGGTGTATTGCTCATCCTTTCCATTAGCTGCCCTATTTGTGTCTCCAAATTGCTGAGGGACACCCTTGTCTCAGCTATAAACTGAGTCTGACACTTGGTGAGCCTGAGTATGCCTGCCTGCAACTCATCTAGATCTTCCTCTAGAACCCGTGGGTTAGGCTGCTGTTGATGAATTTGCTGCCCCTGATAGAAGTGGTAGTCCACGTGTCCTGATTTTTTTTTTTCGTTTTTTTTTTTTTATAAAACACACGAACTTTACCTGCAAAATAAGAAAAACAACAAAAGATGATAAAAAGATGCTCTCAGAACAAGTTAGAAACTTGTTCTTGGAGCAACTAAATTAGAAATAAGAATAGATAAATCGATATTGAAAGTACGCCAATCCCCGGCAACGGCGCCAAAAACTTGATGCGCGATTTATGCATATACTAACGCAAGTTTACGTATCGTGATAAGTAATATAGTCTAGGTAAGACCAAATATCGTCCTCAGGGACTGGTTTTCAAGTACCGATTATCTATGCTTTAGTTTCTATTTGGTTAACGTTAATTGAGTTGGAATTCAAAACTAATAATGCAGGAAATAAATTAATTATAAAAATACTTTGATTTAAATCAGTTATGATGGCGAATTAGGGCTTCCAAGATCATCAACTATCCACTCTATTCAATCCTTAATACAATTAGACTAACTTCTTCTTCTACGTTAAGATAGCAGGTTAACTAGACCGTTTTATACTCCTGTTAAGGTAATATAAACACTCAACCCCAATGGAGAACCCTTCTACCTTTCGGTGACAAGATTGACTACAAAGGAGGATTAAGAGCAATAACCTATTAAGCTACACAAGTATCGGGGTACTTTCGTCTACGATTTAAACATATGTTTATTCAACTATAGCATATTCACAATCTCCCCTTTCGAATTTCGATTAGAACTCATATAAGTGATGATAACTAGTGATCAATTAATTATCAAGCAATCAAAACAACTATTGAATAAATCTTAAACAAGTGAAGAAGAAATCAACTAATGTATTAATTCATGAATAAGAGTTTCAAGAGAATCACAAGGAAATCTCTAATAAAGTAATTAGCTCCTAGCCATAGTCACACTATGAACTAATATAATCTCCATACATGAACTGAAATAAACAAAGCAAAAGAAAGAAAAGAAAAATACTCAAGAACAAGTCTCCAAGCCTTCTAGCATCCAAGGATTGTGTTGTGGAATATTTACAAGATGGAATGGAATGGAATGGTGGATGGAGAATGAAATTGTCAAGTGTGGGATGGAATGTAGGATGAATTCTTCTAATGATGTAGAGACTATTTATAACCCAAGAATCCTTTAGGTAAAGGGTTTAGGGATTATGTAGGTAGGAGAAGTTATGGAATATTTTAGGTAAAGGGTTTAGGAAAAGTTATGGAATCCTTTAGGTAAAGAGTTAAGGATTACGTAGGTAGGAAAAGTTATCTCTTTTGGACCCTGAAAATGTGTCAAATTCGGCCCAAAACTCAGAAATCCCGCGTCGGGCGCTGGCCTGCGATGGCGCCACGGCTACCAAAATCAGAGGTGTTTGAACATCTTCGATGGTCGTAGCGCCACGGTGACGGCATTCTTCCGGATTTTTAGTTTCTTCGTCCTTTGTTCGTCCGGTCTTCGTCTGATTTCTTCTATATTTCCCGGAACTTCTTAGGCTTCATTTCTTGGCCCTTTTAGTGTGCAATGCCATCTCATTTATGCTCATTTCATCTCTTTTTCGCCATTTCTCCATTTCTGACCGCTGTGACACAAAAGAAAGGAAAATAACCCTAATACTATACTAAACATAAATGAAATGAGTAAAATACTAACTAAAAATGACTCACAAGGTGTATATAAAATACACCGATCAACCACCCGTACCATAATTGATGTTGTGGCTGGAGGGGCATTTATGAGTAAAAGTGTCAATGAAGCGTATGAATTGTTAAAAAATATAGCCACAAACAACCATCAATGGTCCGATAAGAGATCAACGAGCAGTAGAAATGTGATCGGGGTTTATGAACTAGATTCCATCACTGCTTTAACTTCTCATGTTGCTTCTTTGACAATGAAATTACAGCAGAATACTGTGTACGCCAATACTGTTCAGATGCAAGGGAGTTGTGAAATTTATGGGGGTCCACATACTCTTGATCGGTGCACAACAATGTATCCAAACAATATTTCTATGGACCAAGCTCAGGTTCAAGCAGTTGGGAATTTTTAGAGGCCCTACAATAATCCATTCTCCAACACTTATAATTCGGGGTGGAGGAATCACCCTAACTTCTCATGGAGAAACAACCAATGTCAACAGTCACAGTTTTAAGGGCAATATCAGCAGTACAGTCCACAACAGCAAACGAATCAAGGCTCATCTTCTCATCAATTTTTGCCACAACTCCAATAAGAGAATCTTAATGAATTGCAAACATCTTTGTTGACTCTCACTAATACCCAAACTCAATTCAGGACAGAGACAAGATCCTCTACCCATAATTTGGAGACACAAGTGGAGTAGTTAGCAAGCATGTTGAATAACAAACCTCAAGGGAATTTGGAGACACATGTGCCAGGCATCACTTTAAGAAGTGGTAAACAAGTTGAGCAGTCTGCAACTCAACCACATGTTGAAAAGAATAATGAATTGGGAGAGACATCTGGTTTAGAGAAAGAGGGGGTTACTAAAGACCACCCTATTACAATAAAGGTACCACCAGCGGTTATTATGGAACCTCAAATTAGAATTCCATTCCCTCAAAGATTGCAGAAAAATTCTCTTGATAAACAATTTTCCATGTTTTTAGAAGTGTTCAAGAAGTTGCACATCAACATTCCCTTTATTGAGACCCTAGAGCAAATGCCTAGTTACGTAAACTTTATGAAGGATATTCTCTTTAAAAAAATAAAGCTAAAAGATTATGAAGTTGTGGCATTAGTTGATGAGTGCAGTGCTATTTGCAAAAGAAACTTCCCCAGAAGTTGAGAGATCCAGAGCGCTTTACAATACCCTGCACTAACGGGAATGTTGAATGCAAGCAGGCCTTGTGTGATTTGGGGGCAAGTATAAATTGGATTCCTCTTCTGTGTTTCGTAGACTTGGTGTGGGTGAAGCTAAGTGTCACGACCCGACCTCAGGCCCGCGACTGGTGCCTTACCCCGGGCACCCTAGTGATAATACATCAGAGAAAACCAGCGGAAAAAAACTCATAGACATGGAACAATGTAAAATAAGAAACAGGCTAACCAATAAGGCCACCTTTCTACATATATATATATATATATATATCAAAACCCGAACAGTTACATCCTTTACAAATCCAAGTCACAACAGGACTACAGACCTCTACGAGTTTGACATAACAACTATGACGGGACCGGGCCCCGCCATACCCCTGAATGTACAAGTACATACAATGACAGGGAACCATACCAAAAGATAAGCCTCCGGAGAAACGGAGCTTCCCAATACGCAGAATCGTGATCCTATGAGCGAGGATCAACAACCGGTGTGCGGCATGAACGCAGCCCCCCGAAGGAGGTCAGTACAACAGGTACCAAGTATGTGAAACTGAAAGTACTATAATGAAATCACATTTCATCATTTTAAAAGACCATTTCACAATCTATAAGCAGTCATGTCAAGTCAGGGATGCATGCCCTCCAAACCATTACTCACATATAACCATGGGTCTTACGCCCACAATATCAATCATGCCCGTGGAATTCCTTCCTCACTGTCGGCAGTCCATGATGTAAAATAACACCCATATGTGTACCTAAACACTAGATCCCGCCTGCATCATAAAACCGATCGGGCCAAGTAGAAGAGCCAACTACCAGATCCAGACTACATCATAAAACTTAACGGGCCAAGTACGGATGCCAACTACCAGATCCAACCTACGTCACGCAACTGACCGGGGCAAGTATCTTAAGCCAACATACCAGAGCCGACCGTATCACGAGATATGACCGGGGCAAGTATCTTAAGCTATCTACCAGAGCCTGTCGATACACGAGAAATGACCAGGACAAGTATCTAAAGTGTGCTTGTAACTACATGTACAAATCAAGCCTGTTGACAGTCAATTTTGACCCGTTTTTCGTATATTTATTGCAATTTTAAGTATTTTAGGACACCGCATTTTAATCAGCATTTTTTTTGCATTTTTATCTTTTTATTTTAAATTAAGCATTATGTCTTTGTTAATATTATGTTTTTATTATTTACACCGTCGTTTTATTTTAATAATATTGGCATCTTTTTATATAATTAATCGGCACCGCGTTTTTACTTTTAATCAGGCATTAAACATTTCTTAAATATTGCATTTTAGTATTATTGCGTTGGCATTTGCATTTTAATAATCTTGCATCTTTTTAAATAATTTTGTTTTAAATAATTAACCATTTCACATTTTTGTCAAACTGCAGACCCAAATCGATCCAAGACACAATTTGAATCAGTCCAATCCAACACCATTTTAATTTCATCCAAACACTCTTTTATTTTCCCCCTAAAATCAAATACCATTTTTCATTTCCCCCCCCCCAAAACTAAACCAAACCCTAAACCTAAATACCCCTATATAATAAATATTTCCCCCCACCCTACATAATCAGTCCAGTCGCACAAAAACAAAAATCAGCCTTCCCTCATTCTTCATTTTTTAAAATCCTCTCCTTCCTCTCCTTCCCATCGCCGCCGCCGCCTTTCGCCGGAGCTCCAAGCTCCGGCGAACCCCCCACGCCACACACTGCCCGTCTCCCTCTCCACTCGTCGAACCCCCCCACGCCATACATCTACCGTCTCCCTCTCCACACCTCCCGTCGACCACCACTGAAACTCCCATCGCCGGCCACACACCTCACCACCGCACAAACCCCTGCTCCCGTCGCCACCATCCCGTCGCCACCATGCCGTCGACCATCTGTTGGCTTGCATTTTAGGCGTTGCTTCGGTGAAAACCGTTGAAGCAACGTCGGGCTTCCATTCCCCTCTGTTTTGCGATCCTCGCCGGTCGACCACCGCGGCGGACACTACCGGCGATGTTTGTTTGTTTCTCTGTTATTGCAACTATTTTTGCGGTTGTTGGACTGATTTTAACTTTTGGTAACTTGCCGGAGTTTAAAAACTCTGGCGAATCTTGTTGGCTTTATTTCGATATATGATTTTCTGATTTTGTTGTGTCACCGGAATTTAAAACTCCGGCGACCTTTGTTCTTGACTCTAGTAAGCCAAATCTTAGCAAAATTAGGATAGAGCTATACCACATTTTTTAAGTCATTCATGCATACACCCTAGGTGGGTCGAGCCTTGGTATCGTCTCCACGATTAGGAAATCCTCCAAATTGTTGTTGGGTTTCACAACCCGACGACCAATAAGCATAAATGTGTAGCGTGATAATGATAGACGGATCCAAGCCTGGTCATGACACACCGAAATTGGAAAAAGTGAACCGTCATTTGGTCGCCATTTCCAACAAAACATTGCAGTTTAACGCCTTGGACTTATTTATCATAATCCCGCATATTTGGCGTTTAGGCTCACCTCTGGCATAAGGGAGGTCCCAAGCATATTAGGGCACGCGCTTGATTTGCATGCTTTTTGTTTATTATTGTTTGTCGCTAGACATATTATTTAATGCAATAATTACCCTTTTGTGATTCCGGGCTCGAGCATTTGCATTTTTGCACTTTTGCTGTCACATTGCAATCAGGACTTCTACTGCGTAAATCACTCTTGAATAGCGCGACTTGGACTTTGTGAAGCATCAACCACCGGTCCGGTCGAACCAATCAGGGGAGTCTTTGAGTATATTGTCGCGCCCTTACATTTTATTATTTCTATGACTTGCCTACTCTCACATATTTCTCATATTTTTTGCAGGAAGGTCGTCTTTCAATCAGCCTAAGACAGTCAAAAAAAAAATCATCACAAAAATGAGCATTAGTTATGTTAACTAATAGAAGTCAGTCTATACCATATTCAACGAGACATCGCTTTCAGTTCTTTTATTTTTGTATTTTTATTCATATTTGCAAATTCAATTAATATGTTTAGCGTTGATTGCATTGTTCTTTCATATCATGCATTTTACAGCATAATTGTTCCGAACTACGCATGTCTGATTCTCACCACACGGTGTGATACGTAGGCAACTCATTTTGGGTTCGACAACACAAAAATAAAAACCAAAATAATAATAATAATAAAGAGCGCATTTCTCACTCATGCATCCCATTCATCATGTTTTCGGACATTCATTTTACTTTGCATTCGTCCACAATGGACAATCATTTCTTTTGCACATCTTTATATTGCTATTCTTTCATTGATAAATTTTTCCAAGCATACATTTTATAACATTATTTGAATGAACTACGCGCACCTGATTTCCTCGGCGGGATACGTAGGCGTCCACATCGGCTTCGACCCCACATCACTTTAAAATCATAAAAATCCTTTTTTTGCAGCATGAACTACGTCTTGACCTGATTTCCTCTGCGGGATACGTAGGCGGTCACATCGGCTTCGGTCCCACATCATTTAAAAAAAAAATTGCTTATCTGATCGCCTTGATAGCGTCAAGATTCAACCTTACCCAGTTGAAAGTTCAACATATTCATTAACAGAAACTGGGACATTTTAAGGATTCACTGTAAGAAAATGGCCATAGACAGGAAAAAAGCAGGCCAACTAGGTCTTTGCCCTTACCCTTTCGGTCGAGCACAACCTCCCGAGCGCTAGGTTCAAGCCCAAAGCTACAAAGTCGACGCTAATCAACCACTCATTTGCTAAAACTCACTAAGTTTCTTTGCGTGTAGGATCTTCATATCAGCAAAGGCAGGAACACAACAATAAACCCATGCGGGTCACAAACGCACGACGTCTATGCAATGACGCTATCTCAACCCAGGCGAGTCACAAAGCAGGTACGTCCATAAAACAACGCATTTCATTAAGCCTATGCAACGGCTTCATCTGTGTTTCGTCTATGCAACGACGAACATCTGCATCGCGTCTATGCAACGACGCTATTTCATATAAGCCTATGCAACAGCTTCATTCATGTTTCGTCTATGCAACAACGAACATCTGCATTGCGTCCGAAAATGACGTCATTTCATATAAGCCTATGCAACGGCTTCATCCATGTTTCGTCTATGCAACAACGATCATCTGCATCGCGTCTATGCAACGACGTCATTTCATTTAAACCTATGCAACAGATTCATTCATGTTTCGTCTATGCAACGACGAATATCTGCATCATGTCTATGCAACAACGTCATTTCATCTAAGCCTATGCAACAACTTCATTCATGTTTCGCCTATGCAACGACGAGCATTTGCATCGCGTCTATGCGACGACGTCATTTCATATAAGCCTATGCAACGGCTTCATCCATGTTTCGTCTATGCAACGACGAACATCTACATCACGTCTATGCAACGACGTCATTTAATTAAAGCCTATGCAACGGCTTCATCTATGTTTCGTCTATGCAACGACGAGCATCTGCATCACGTCTATGCAACGACGTCATTTCATATAAGTCTATGCAACGGCTTCATTCATGTTTCGTCTATGCAACCACAAACATCTGCATCACGTCTATGCAACGACGTCATTTCATTAAAAGCCTATGCAACGGCTTCATCCATGTTTTGTCTATGCAACGACGAGCATCTGCATCACGTCTATGCAACGACGTCATTTCATTTAAGCCTATGCAACGGCTTCATCCATGTTTCGTCTATGCAACGACGAGCATCTGCATCACGTCTATGCAACGACGTCATTTCATTTAAGCCTATGCAACGGCTTCATCCATGTTTCGTCTATACAACAACGAGCATCTGCATTGCGTCCGAAAACGACGTTATTTCATATAAGCCTATGCAACGGCTTCATCTATATTTCGTCTATGCAACGACGAGCATCTGCATTGCGTCCGAAAATGACGTCATTTCATATAAGCCTATGCAACGGTTTCATCCATATTTCGTCTATGCAACGACGAGCATCTGCATTGCGTCCGAAAACGACGCCATTTCATATAAGCCTATGCAACGGCTTTATCCATATTTCGTCTATGCAACGACGAGCATCTGCATTGCGTCCGAAAACGACGTCATTTTATTTAAGTCTATGCAACGGCTTCATCCATGTTTCGTCTATGCAACGACGAACATTTGCATCGCGTCTATGCAACGACGCAATTTCATCTAAGCCTATGCAACGGCTTCATCCATGTTTCGTCTATGCAACGATGAACATCTGCATCGCGTCTATGCAACGACGCCATCAACATCTACAAACACCATGTACTTTTCAACACCACATCACCTGCAACCCAGTGTCAATCATACTTCGACACTGGGACATTTTTAAATCAGCGTCAGCTTTGCTTTTTATTTTTCGCATCACAACGACCCCAATGTCATCATGATTTGACACTGGACAATTTTGGGTCTGCATCATCCCTATTTTTGAGTTTGAGTTTATTAAACAGAAAAAATTGGCTACAAGTCAACATCTTTGTCCGAAGACTCTTCCATCATCTCCGTACAAAGAGGGACATGATGTTGACAGTCAATTTTGACCCGTTTTTCGTATATTTATTGCAATTTTAAGTGTTTTAGAACACCACATTTTAATCAGCATTTTTTTTTGCATTTTTATCTTTTTATTTTAAATTAAGCATTATGTCTTTGTTAATA
Source organism: Przewalskia tangutica (assembly GCA_029844215.1). Taxonomy (NCBI): domain Eukaryota; kingdom Viridiplantae; phylum Streptophyta; class Magnoliopsida; order Solanales; family Solanaceae; genus Przewalskia; species Przewalskia tangutica. The sequence continues at coordinate 118,818,365 of CM056718.1, forward strand.
TTATGTTTTTATTATTTACACCGTCGTTTTATTTTAATAATATTGGCATCTTTTTAAATAATTAATCGGCACCGCGTTTTTACTTTTAATCAGGCATTAAACATTTCTTAAATATTACATTTTATTATTATTGCGTCGGCATTTGCATTTTAATAATCTCGCATCTTTTTAAATAATTTTGTTTTAAATAATTAACCAGCCTCGCATTTTTTGTCAAATCAGACCAGTCTAGTCCAGTCCAAGACACAATTTGAATCAGTCCAATCCAACACCATTTTAATTTCATCCAAATACTCTTTTATTTCCCCCCTAAAATAAAATACCACTTTTCATTTCCCCCCCCCCCCCCCCAAAACTAAACCAAACCCTAAACCTAAATACCCCTATATAATAAACATTTCCCCCCCACCCTACATAATCAGTCCAGCCGCACAAAAACAAAAATCAGCCCTCCCCCATTCTTTATTTTTTAAAATCCTCTCCTTCCACTCCTTCCCATCGCCGCCGCCGCCTTTCGCCGGAGCTCCAAGCTCCGGCGAACCCCCCACGCCACACACTGCCCGTCTCCCTCTCCACTCGTCGAACCCCCCCACACCATACATCTACCCTCCCCTCTCCACACCTCCCGTCGACCACCACTGAAACTCCCATCGCCGGCCACACACCTCACTGCCACACACCTCACCACCGCACAAACCCCTGCTCCCGTCGCCACCATCCCGTCGCCACCATCCCGTCAACCATCTGTTGTCTTGCATTTTAGGCGTTGCTCCGGTAAAAACTGTTGAAGCAACGTCGGGCTTCCATTCCCCTTTGTTTTGCCAGTCCTCCGCCAGATTCGACCACTGTCCTGCTTCTACTATTTTCCGGTTATGTTGTTGGTTGCCGCTTTGCTATTTTCTGATTTTCGCGTTGGATTAATTTTCGTTGGTTTTTGCTATGATAGACTGTTTGTGGTTGTCAGGCTGATTCCTGGACTGATTTTTGACATTTTGGACTCGCTGAAATTTCTGGCCTTATTCTGGAAAATTTTCGTTTGGACTGTTTTGATGTTTTCTGGTTTCTTTGGGACAGATTTTGCTGTGTTTGTGGATCGCTTGACCATCAGGCTCTTTGTTTTATTAAACTGGTTGAACCGATACTGCACTTGGTATTAAACTGATTTAGAACAAATATTACACTGTTGGTATTGACTGATTTGAACAAAATGCTACACTTTTATGGCCGATGAAAAAGTTATCCGTCGATTTTTGAGGCCTCCACAGTTGCAAAGATGGAAAAAATAAAATAAATGAAGCTTTCTGGGCAAGGATGATTTCTTCCACTTACACCGGATAACCAACATGCGCTGGTGGGGCAAATTCTCGCAGCCGCACTTGTTTAGGTTGTCCCACTTTATATTTTTTATATCTGAGCCCTCCGTGTTTAAAATTATTACTGTTTTGGCGCGGATATGAAGGTTTTATTTATTTTATTGCTTTTAACAATATTGGCCGATGAAGGAATCTCCGTCTGATTTCCAAGGCCTCCTCTGTGCAAAAGACGGATTTATTTATTTTGGCTTTACTTATTAATTCCTATCATTGCTTTAAAATTATTTATTCTAGTACTAACACTTTTACTAAGTGTTTATGCAGGTACCCGGAGATCATCTTGCGCAGAATGCCTAAAAAGGGCTAAAAGATGTCCCGGAATTTTATTTTATGTCGCATTTAATTTTAGTTTTATTATTTTTGCATGACATTTTATTTTAATTATAAATTATAAAAAATGCTTAGAATACGTAGAATAAAAAAGGGCAATAAATAAGTAACCTAGGTTTGAACGAATAACCGCAAGTTAGCGGATCTTAAAGGATGTCTAACCCCTTACCTTTAGGATAATAAAGAACCCTGATTCAGAATCTCATTAATTTCGCAGACCATTAAATGGAGATTAATTGCAGCATTTTACTGCAATAAATCAAGTGTCCTAATTCACTTAAATAATTAGGTGGCGACTCCTTAAAAACAGCATTATTGCTCCATCCAGGGGAACCGCGCCAAAGAGCAACGTTGCAGATACCGTTCAGACCCCCGAGGTCAAAAACGGGCGCGACAAAGCCTGTGACCACTCATCACTGCAGCAAGCTTCATGGATAGCTAGTCCATGGACTAATAACATGACCCGGGAATTTAACCCGCACCATGGCCACATGCCCTCGGAATCTCTCATCGGTGTAAGCATAGCCATGGAACAATCATAGTGGATGCATACCCGTGGGCCTCCCAACAGTGTCGGTATGTCCAAGTAAATAACAAGATAACAATCATAGTTGAAGCATACCCGTAGACCATCCAGCAGTGTCGGTATGTCCAAGTAAATAACAAGATGACCGGCCCTCCATCGAGAGACGCGGTAACATAAGAATACAACACTTGCACAATAAGGCTATCACAAGCAAGCATAGACAAGGTACCATACTTCTAAACTTTCATTAACATGTAAACTAATTCACCATTTTATAAACTCAAGGTACTTTCATTTTATACCAACAATCCGGGTTTTAACCCCAAAGTACTACATACTTTAGCTCTTTTAAAAAAGATCTCTTTTTACGTAAAAGCCACACGATACTAATACCCGTAGTATTCAAGACACGTTTTCTTTTCAAACCAAATTACTACGCTTTCAGAAAATCATTATAAGGCCTTTAAAGTCAAGTAAGTAAACCGTTCTTTTATCCTCCTCAAGTCGTTATAACTAACTTTCCATAAAGCTATTATAACACTTATGTTTTAATTAATTCAAACAACTACATTTATTTGGAAAACCAAGAGTACTTATTCTTTTCAAACCAAGTATCAATTTCTTTCCAATTAATGATTCACAACTTTTTTAGAATAATTCAAGGCCCTTTAAGATTTTTAGAAGTCAAGTCAAGGACATCAAAATGAAAACAAATTCATTTAACACACGTACGTCTACCGTACTATATATTTCACAACAATCATGCTCAAGAGGATAGGAAGAGTCACATACCTCCTCGGCTACATCCACTTGCCAAGTCGAATATGCCGTGCGTAGAATATCCACCTATAATAACCATAACACATCCATCAAATTCTAGTTTTCTTCGTAGAATATTTCTAAGTATAAGGTCTCTTATTCTACGAAAAATTGGGTAGCACTTCCCCTGTTTCTACATACTTTTCCACCTTTTTCAAGGCCCGAAATCAATAGCCAACATGCCACATTTAAGGCGCAATAAATCAGCAACTCAAAGGGATTACACGCCTAACTGGACGTGTAAAATTCTGCCCCACAATATACAAAAACAGTCCAATATTCCAATGTAAAAACAATCTTGTCAATTCTTGATTTAACAACTTTATTACGGTCCAATTCTTTTCAATCTTCCTTCCACGTATCATATACTCAATTATATACTACTACAACATGTAATCTCCAATTACAAATAGAAGGACAAAGATCATTACCTCGATAAGCCCAAAATTTTCCAATGATTAAATGTCGATCCTTAGGAATCTTAGCTCCAATTCCTTACGTTCCAATCCACTCCAAGAAACTCTTAGAAGTTCCTAATTCTTAATACTTCATCCTAAAATATGAAGATCACCTTAGGGTTTCACTTTGAGACCATCGGATTAACGTAGTATTTCCGGGGTTTTTGTGTTGGGATATCTTTAGAACACTACTAGGGACACTTGGTTTAAGTTTTGGGATTTATCAACAACAATTTCACAAATTCTAAGCCTTAGGGGTGTGTTGGCCGAGAGCATGCTCAAGAGGGAGGGAGTATTTTCTTGCCTTGGAAATTATTCTAAGTGTGGATGAAGTCTTGCTACAAGGGTGTATTTATAAGATAACCAAGGGCTAGGATAAAAGCAAGTGTGTGGATGAGATTGGGGACAAGTGTGTGTGGGTCCCACAAGCCACTTGTCCAACACAAGACTTGGGAGACTTGGCTTGTCCACTTGTCCTCTCATTTCGGCCAACATGCCACATAAGGGGGTGACAAGTGTCGTCCGCCTATTCGTCCAAAATATTTTCATCTCCCAAAAACATCCATAATGGCCAAAATCTCGAAAATAATGTGGGCCCCACAAAACCGTAAATTTCTCCCGTGGGCCCCACGTGACCAATTCTGGAAATAAAATTCCATAATTCTAATATATTCCAAAAAGTCCAAATACCAAAATTGAGAATTCAATTCCCAATAAAAACCCTTTTTCCTTCACGAGATTCGGAATATTTTCCGTCGGAAAAATAAATCTTTCTTCCTTTTCAAACTTAATGTTGTATTATCGTACGTACGTCCTCACATATATACCTTGGAACTACGGGGCATACCATTCTTCCCCCTTAGAAACATTCGTCTCGAATGTTCCTTCTAAGTCTCCAAAAACACATGCGCCGGTATAGTCTTCACTACTATACTCACAAAACCAATTATGCCACATATGGTCATAATTTAACACACGCGCAATACTTAAATCCAAGCCAACGAGGAATCACCTCTAAAGTGTAACATCACTATTAACTCCCACTCATGGTCTAAAGAATACTCTCTTCGTACCTTCACTCCACATAAATAGTCACTTCCATTCTTTTAACACATGTTCGCTTCTTTCCTTACTCGTCGTACCCTTCTTGTACACCCGAACTCTTTCTAATACACGCACCACATTTCAGTCATTGCTTCAGTTTTCAAAACCTTGGAGTTGCCACTTTCAAATTTGGTCATTAAACTAGCTTCAATTTCCTTTAAGGCCATCCTCGGCCTTCCCGACCTGGTTCTGGTGGAACGCCTCCACGAACCAGGATAACGATTAAACAGACTTGGGCCTTGCACCTTCACGACCTATCACCTAGCGGGACCACCTCAAACCGACCCCACTTCATTCCGGGTTGCGAGTTGACCCGCGATTGGTCCTCGACCCGACCTATTAACGCACTAACTCCTCATTCCTCGTCCAGAACAAATCTCACTATTCAAGTCATGAAAGCCTAGCGGTCTTCTTAGCTTGACTACCCACTTTCATATCACACCACCTATGGAATTATCACACTAATATACTCCACGTATACAATGTACTTCGACAAAGATCAACCGTAAAATCTTTCACTCAAGACGGCCTTGTATCTAAGGTCTCAATGGTTATCAACATTCTAAGGCTCACAATTTATATGTCCCCAAACTTACCTTTCCTTCTAACCAGGTTGTCTTAATTCACAATTTACACAATACTACCCGTACATAACACTTAACATGTTACCATCTTATCAACACATACAGTCTCTAAAGGGTTAAAGACATACCTGTAACTATTGCTTCATTTTCCCTTTGTCTCTTTAATCATAATCCTGCCCTGTAGGGCGCATAGCTATAGAAGGTGATGAACCAGCCACTGATCCCGAAGGTTGAGTCTTAACATCTGTGCTACCTCTGGTTGGACAATTCCTCGCAAAATGGCCCTGCCGGCCGCAGGTAAAACAAGCTCTCTGAACACCATGACACTCCCCCGCATGGGGGCTACCACATTGGCCATACTGAGGTAGGGGTGGCTTCATCTGGCTAACACCCCTACTTCCCCGAAAACTTGAACCTCGAGCCCTCGACTGCCTCAATACCCCTGGACGCCCCAAGATCGTGGAGGACCATTCTGCATCAAGGAGGCGCATAACTAGCCTACTGCTGAGGCGATCCGCCTCGAAAGTTACCAAAAGACCCTGCTGTCTTGGCCCTCTTATGCTGATCTCGGTCATTTCGTCGACCTCTACGTTTCTCAATCCCCTGTGCATAAGCCTGTATGCGGGCAATGTCCATGCCTGGCTGAAGAGCTACTCCCGTACAACCCTCTGCTAGATAATTATCAATTCCCGTGACATATCGGTGCACTCTATCCTCCATGTCTGTCACTAGAGTGGGGGCATACCGAGCTAATGAGTCAAACTCTATGTTGTACTCTCGAACCGTCCGCCCATTCTGTCTCAACATAAAAAATCTATCCACCCAGGCTCTCCTCATCTGTGGAGGCAAGAAGTGGTTAAGAAATGCCTCCGAGAACTCGTCCCAGCCAGCTGGAAGCGCATGCTCCCCCCAGGACAGTTCCCATGAATCATACAAGTTGATTGCAATATCACGCAGCCGATCAGAACCCAATACCACTGACTCTGCCTCTGAGGCCTTGATTACCTTCATGATCCACTGCAACTATCTAATAAACTCCTGAGGATCTTCCTCAGTTCTCGATCCATAGAACTCTGGTGGACTGCAACTCAAGAAGTCCCGAAGCCTCAAACTATCGGTTCTGGGGTGCACCACCGGTACTACCGGCTCCCGTTTGTCCTCATGTCTCGCCACAATCCTAGCTAGTAACTGGGCCATCTCATTGTAACCCATATCCTCTGTTCCTGGCCGTGGGGCTGGAGGCTCAGGTACTGTGGCCTCAGTAGAGACCGCTGCTGCTCTAAACTCTCCTGGGGCTGGCGGCGTCGTAGAACTCGCCGTCTGAAGCACTACCTCAGGTAATGACTGGGCCTGTGCCCTCGTAACCCTCTGTGTTCTACTAGCAGCTCCCTCTGCTGCCTTGCCCTTCTGGGCCCTGGTTGCCTTGCGTGGAGCCATAACTGGTACATAAGAATACGTCAGAGGGAGTCCAACTTATAACACAGCTCTATCGCACGATCTCAGAGTGAGAAGAATGGAAACCAATCCTAAATATCCTGTAGCCTCCTGATTATAGGTGTGGTGCACAACACGCCGATAATCAAGACTCTACTAGATACGGTCTGTAGACACTTTCCGAGGATTAACTGCTCTGATACCACTTTTGTCACGACCCGACCTCGGGCCCTCGACTGGTGCCTTTCTGTTACACCCCATAATTCCAGGACATGAATAAGAGAATAGACGCGAGAACATAATACTTGAAAATTGGTACGAAAGAAAGAATTGTTTTTCCGAAGGAAAATCTTCCAAACGTCGGAAAGGAAAAATGTTCGTTGATGAGAATTGGATTCTCAAAATGCATTATTTGAAGAGTATGAAACTTATTAACATTATGGAAACTTATTTTACGGATTTGGTCACGTGGGGCCCACCCGAAGAATTTTACGTTTTGTGGGGCCCACGAGGGTTACGAAATTTTATGGACGTATGGGAGGGCGACACGTGACACCCCCCCACATGGTCTTGGACAAAATTGACCAAGGGTAAAATGGTCATTGACCAAGGTAGAAGATCAAGTCTTCAAGCTTGAGATTATTGACCAAGTCAACTTGCCACTTGGATTGATCTCTTTCATCCCAACCTAACAAGTGTTATAATCTAGACCCTCCAATGTGTTATATAAGCACACTAGTAGCAAGACAAGTCTTCCAACACTTAGAAAAATTTCACTACATTCTTGTTCATTGAAGGTGCTCTCGGCTTTAAGGGTTTTTCCACACAAATTTTTTTCAATTGTTGTCCATAATTCATAAGATTTTAACCCAAGGTTCCTAAGGGTATTGTAAGGATATCTCAATAGAAAGATCCCGGAAAAACGACGTTTTTACGTTAGTCGCAAGGCGAAACCCTAAGGTGTTCTTCAACTTTGAAGATGGAACTTGAAGATGAGTTCTTCATGAGCTTCTAAAGAGTGCTTGGAGTGAATTGGAACATAAGAAGAGGAGCTAAAAGTTGCTAAGGATCGACTTTTACGCTTGGACATTGTTAGGGCGTATTGAGGTAAAATCTTTATCTTCTTAATGTAATTGAAGATTACATGTTTTAGTAGTTATGAAATGAGCATGTGGTATATATATTGAAGTTTGAAAAGATTTGGATCATGTCGACGTGTTAAAACCGAAAATGGACAAGTTAGCCATTAATGTTGTAATCAATTTGGTCGATAGTTACAATCGTCGCATGTTAAGGAAGAAAGGATTTATTGTTGTTATAATTGTTATTATGTATATAACATGTTGGAATAACAACTTGGATTGAAAAAGTAATTGAAAGGAAATTGATAATTGTTGTGACATTGTAGCCGAATGTGGCTTGGAATTATTGGATTGTTTTGTATTATTGTGAGGCAGAATTTTACGCGTCCTGTTAAGGCGTGTAATCCCCTTTGATTAGCTGAATTGTTGGGCCTTAAATGTGGCGTTTGGTTATTGATTTTCGGGCCTTGAAAAATGTGGAAAAGTACGTAGAAACAAAGGAAGTGCTGTCCGAATTTCCGTAGAAGTTGGTGACTTTTCACTTAGAATATTCTACGTTTGAAGCTTGAGGTTAATAGACGTATTATGGCCATTATAGGTTGAAGTACTACGTATAGCGTATTCCACAAAAAGGATAGAATAGGTAGCAAGGTTGAAGTACTTTGGAGCATTTTGCTACTTGTCGATAATCGTCGCGAGGTATGTGAACCTCTTCCTCCTTTTGGCACGATTCTATGTATGAAATATACATGTGGTATTATTTCATGATTCCTTCTACTCTTAGAAGTTAAGAAGTATGTATGTTGATTTACTCTATGTAAAAGTTATGTCTAAGTTATCCTAAGTTCTTACCAAGTCTTATGGGGGATGTTGGTAAGAGTCGTTAGGCGGTATTTGGAGTCAAGTTGACTTTGCTAAGTTACTGCACGAATGTGAATAAGTATCGAACAAGCCACTGTAGCGCTAATAAAAGAAAATGTATCGACAATCAATTAAACTAAAATGAGTAGAATCATCCATCTGCATAGAAACTAAGATAAGACAAAATTGTATTACATTTTCTAGATCATGGATGCTTTAATAAGATCGTTATAAACAAGTATAACCTATTTACTACACATGAAAGTATATGTTACTTAATTTAAAGAGTTTACGTACAAAGTTTTAAGACTATGAACCTTGAATTCTTAAAAGGTTAAGAAACTTTATTTTTCAAGTTATGGGACTTGATTCTTAAAGGAAGAAATGACTTGATTTAAAAGTATAGAATACTTGATTTGGAAAGTATGGATTTCTTTTTTTTTTCCAGGTAAATGCAAATATTATTACTAGGAAAGGAAGAACTGGGAGCTACAATCAGTCATTGAGGGTTCTCAATCCTCAACGTAAGCATAAACAAGAAATGAAAGAGAGGGGGTGTGGGACGTTCACTCTTGGGTGACGTTACAATAGGGGATTAAGTCATAAAGAACTCTATAAGTTGTTGTTTTGACTTTTGCAACAACCTCATCCGTCGTTATACTTATGTCCTCGAATAGCAATTTATTTCTTGTTCTCCAAATCTCATATACCACTATGCAAAAGGCAAGTAAGATGGCTTTGGATCGGATGCATGTTCCGCGATGCACTTTCTTGATCCACTTGAGTGCGCTTTCAATAGTTGTCATTTCTCTTCTAATACCCAACCATTCCTTTGTGTTCTTCCAAATCATGCGGGTGTAGGCGCAAGAAAAGAAGAGGTGAGCCCTTGTCTCATTAGCCCTCTTGCAGAACCCGTAAGTCCTATCTTCCAAGTTTAGATAAGAGAGAGTGTCTTTGGTAGCTAGACGCTTCCTACAAGTATGGATTTCTTGATATTCTAAAGATAAGAGACATGAAATTCTAAGTTAAGAAACTTGATTTCTAAAGTTAAGAGACTTGAAGTATTTTAAAAGTTATGTAACTTGATTGAAAGTATAAGTCTCTTGGTTATAAAAAGAATGAATTAGTCTAAGGCATAAAGTTAGTATAACGGCTTTATGGGGAGTTGGTTATAATAACTTTATGGAAGGTTAAGAGAATGATTTTCTCTAGTAATGTAAACAAAGAATGACTTGAAATAAGGAAGGGCAATTTGATTTAACGGTATCACTTGCTTAAGTTTTAAAGTAAGGGTCACTTGATTTAGAAGCCGAGAAATGTATTTCTAAAAAAATGTAGTGACTTGTTGAAATGTAGACAGGCCTTGATACTACGGGTGTTAGTATCTTGGAATTTTATATGAAAATGAGTCTTTTGAAAAGAATGGAAGTACGTAGTACTTTGGGTTAAATTCCCGGATTTTTATGTAATAAGAAAGTGCCTTGAGTATAAAAAAAATAAAAGTCTGAATTATTTCTTGTTCGAAGAGTTGTTGGAGTTATTCAGGTTAATAATAGAACAAATAAAATTATAAAATTTAAAGAAAAATGTAAATAATTTAATTTGAAACCAAAATTCAGCCAGGTGAGATTGTTACACGGTGAAATTATACTTATTTATTTTAAAAAGAATGTTATAAGTATAGAGACATCATAACATATGTTTCAAATGTTCATTGTAATAACATGATTCATATGTTAACTGACGAACATTGGGCATCAATTTCTGAACTTTTAAAAAAATTACGTAAATTTTACACTGCTACTGTTGAATTTTCAGGATCTTATTACCCAATAATTTGTAATGGTTTACCTCATATAGCTGAAATTTCATATTTACTTTGTGGTTTAAAATCAAATGAAAAATATAAAACTACAGTTACATTTATGTTTGAAAAGTTTTAAAAAATATATTTTTCATATTCCCGATATTTATTGTATTGGTGCAGTCTTAAATCCTTCTATTAAAAAAGTAGATTGTCATAATTTAATATTTAGTTATATAATTATATGAAAGTAGGTCCAGAAGAAACTCCATCTTCAATTGATTGCATCAGTAAACTTGATAGTAATTTAACTACATTATATGAATATTATGCTACATTGTTTGATAATAACAACTCTGCTACTAATATTCCTTCTTGTTCTGCTTTTGTGCCTACATCTGCAAGATTCGATGAAGACGATGATAATGAATCTTTAGATATTAGGAGCACTTTACAACAGCACAAGCAACCGCAGATCGAAATTGTGATGAGATGCAATTTTATTTACAAAAGCCAATGGAGTCGAAGAAGAACTTTTAACCTTTACAATGGTGGCAGGATAACAAAAGGCAATTTCTGGTACTTGCAATTATGGCACGGGATGTTCTTAATGTGCATATCTCAACAGTGGCTTCTGAAAGTGCATTCAGCCAAGCACGAGACCAAATAGGAGACACACGTCACTCATTGGGCGGAACCACATTAGAAGTGTTAGTTTGCTTAAGAGATTGGATCAGATCAGAGAGAAGAAATCAAGGATTGGAAGACGTTGAATCTACGGAAGATGAAGAAATCGACAATATTTTGGAAAGCGGTAGCACAAGTTGCGGCGGAAGCGGGACTGAAATTAATACTCCAGATTTAGAGGCTATGTAGCAACAACAATTCAATCAACATATAGATTACGAAGAACTTGTTAAAAGGATGCATAATATATAAATAAAATTATTATTACTTCATTATGTACTCTTTTTAGCTTTATGAATAATGAAAGTTCGAAAGTTTACATCTTATCATTAGTTTTTATTTTATTGTTTTTTTAGTTGTTAACTTATGTCTTCTAATTAATTAATAAAAGTATAACTATAATATAAACTATAAAATACAGAGTTAACTATAAATTTTAAAATATAAAATATAAAACTATATTATATTAAATATTTAATTTGAAATTAGTTTACATTTTTGGAATTAAAAAAAAACTCGACCCGGTCCGACCTGTTCAACCCGAAATCGCACGGGCCTTCGTAAATCAGATAAGGAACCGGTCCGGTAGGCCTGGAGTCCGGGAATCCGAACCGGTAACGGATCGAACCGGTTCAATCCGGTACCGGTCAACCGGTCCGGACCGGATTGAACCGATAGACACCTATAATTATATCCAACACTACCATGTGTCTCTTGGTTTCAGGTTGTCAAGATCAAGGTCTTTGATGCAGTTAAACGAAGACCCCAAGAAAGACTCAAGAACGTAGATTCAAGACGGATGAAAAACTCTCAAGTTTACTGTAGTCACAACTCTTGTTGGCTACTAGATTGTTAACCATTGTATTTCGTTTGTTTATCCTTTCGAAGCAGTAGTGGTAGTTGTATATTAATCCCGTACATCCATTGTGTAACTCACAGAAGCAAGCAAAAGGTTGGTTACTGATGAAATGAGGTTGGGTCGCTTTCTTATTGATTTAACGTGTGATATATATACAACATGCAAAACCAGAGTTGCCTAAAATTGCCCCATGATACACGACAATAGTTTGGGAAACATAAAACATATTTAGGAAATGAATAATATATTTTATCCTAGAATCAAGGAATAATATATTCTATCCTAGAATCAAGGAATAAATATCACCTAATATCGTAACACCCCCCTCAAGTTGGAGCATGTAAGTCTAAAATGCCCAACTTGTCAAGAAGAAAATCAAATTGCTTCTTTCCCAAAGCCTTGGTAAAAATGTCTACCAATTGAACCGTCGTTGGTACATAAGACGGAGCAATAAAACCTTTTTGAATGGCGTCTGGCACGAAATGGCAGTCAACTTCAATGTGTTTTGGCGTTCATGAAATACCAGATTCTGCGCTATATGTAAAGCAGACTGACTATCAAAAAATAGAGGAATCGCCTTTGGATGATGAACTCCAAAACTCAAAAGTAGACCCTTCAACCATTTAAGTTCACAAGTAATAGAAGCCATAGAACGATATTCGGCCTCGGCGGAAGAGCGAGCTACAATATGTTGCTTCTTAGTTTTCCATGAAATTTGCAAAATGCCCAAAAACACAAACAAACCATTGAGAGACCGCCTAGAAAGAGGGAAGGCTGCCCAATCTGAGTCATACCAACCTGTCAAAGACAACTCACTGTCTAAGCGCAATAGAATACCTTGACCAAGAGATTTTTTTAAATAGCGAACAACTCGTAATGCAACATCCCAATCTTCTTGTCTTGGTTTGTGCATGAATTATGATAGGACATGAACTGGGTAAGCCAAGTCAGGTCGGGTAACTGCCAAATAAATGAGACGCCTAAGCAATCGTCTATAGGTCTCAGGATCCAAAAGATAAGGTCGTGTGGCACGCGCTAACTGATGATTTTGTTCGATCGGAAAGAAAGCCGGCTTCCTCTGAAATAATATCAAGAGCATATTTCCTTTGACATAAGAGCAATTATGAAGATCTTATATCCACCTCAATGCCAAGAAAATATTTAAGCATACCAAGATCTTTCATATAAAAACATTTGCTCAAATAGGCTTTAAAACACGTCACCGCAACGGAATCGTTACCAAAAATGACCAAATCATCAACATACACTAGGACATTAATATGTACATGCCTTTTAGTGTAAGTAAATAGGGAATAATCGGAATAGGATTAAAGAAAATCATACCCCATTAAAGCTATCACGAGTTTTGGAAACCAACATCGAGGTGCCTCTCGCAAACCATGCAACGACTTACGCAAGAGACAACCCAGATTTGAATTAGTAGAGCTAAATCCTGGAGGAAGTTTCATATACACCTCCTCGTCTAAATCACCATGAAGAAAGACATTATGTACATCCATCTGATGTAACTCCCAATTCTTTGATGCAGCAATAGACAGAAAAGCTCGAACTGTCACCATTTTTGCTATTGGGGCGAATGTCTCATTGTAATCAATCCCTTCAACTTGATGATTGCAAAGAACAACTAATATATCATTTAATCTTTCAATGCTACCATCTGAGTTGTACTTAATTCTGTACACCCATTTGTTACCTAAAGCTTTCTTGCCAGGAGAAAATTTTTCCATAGTCCTCAAGTGCTATCATCTTCCAAAGCACGAACTTCTTTTTGCATAGCATTACACCAACCGACATCTTTTGCAGCCTCCTTAAAGGATTGTGGCTCAACACCTGCAGTTACAACTGCAAGAAATTTTTGGTGTTTCACTGTAAATTTGTACAACTAACATAATGTGCTATAGGGAAAGGCGTATCTGAGGGAGTGTGATATTGTGGATCGGGGGAAGAAAGAGATGGACTTTTCTTAATAATTGTATGTGTTGCGAAGTCTCGTAATTTTACCTATGGGAACTTTTCCCAAAACCCGCGGCCCAAGTTCACCTCCCCTGAACCTACAGGAGCTTTATCAACACCCTCACTATTCGTGGAGGAAGTTGCCACAAATGGAATGTCACACCCCGAACCCCGGGCCCGTGACTGGTGCCCTACCTGGGCACCCTTCTACCTTAACAATACAAGTAAACTGCGGAAATTAAATAACACCTTTTTTTTTTTTTTAAAACAACCGTACGTGCAAGGGCAAAGCCGACAAGGCTGCCATATATACATAACAAAAGACACTACACCGTACATGAGTCCAATCCCACATATGAATACAGACCTCTAGGAGTTAAAGCAAATATGACGGGACAAGGCCCCGTACTACCCAAAGCAGACAAAGCACATCACGGATATATACCAAAAGATAAACTCACGGACGGAGGAGCTATCCAAAACCGAGCGAGGATCCTACACCTGCCGATCACCAAACAGCGTACCTAAACCTGCGGCATGAACGCAACCCCCCGAAGGAGGTCAGTACGAAGAATGTACCAAGTATGTGAACAATAAGTGCGTAATGAAATCATAACGATCTAAACAAAGCAGAGACATGTATGATAGCCAACCTACAACACATAACACATAAGCAGTCATATCAAGTCAGGGACGCAGGCCCTCAAGGTCACTACTCAGATATAACTATGGGTCTCACGCCCATAATATCAATCATGCCCGTGGAATCCTTCCTCACCGCCGATCCATGATGTAATAACACCAATAAGGATACATGAACACCAAGTCCCACCTGTGTCCTCAACACTGCGTGGTCCCATGCCTAATCCCACCTCGTAAAAGCATGACCATAGGGTAAAACAAACAAATCCGGGACATATATGATAATCAAAATACAACACATTGTGCCTTACTAACAATGAGAGTAAATGAGTATCCTTACAATATAAACTAGGAAGCTCATGATCAGCGAGAACATCCGCGCGGATCATTTAGCAATCCTATTCTGGGACTATTTCACCCGCGTAGGTCGCGTGGACCCGCGTGAGGTATTCCTCGCGTAGGTGGACCGCTGCGTGGGACTATTTCACCCGCATAAGCCCTTTCGACCCGTGAGGTATTCCTCGCATAGGACTATTTCACCCGCGTAAGCCCTTACGGACTCGCACGAGGTATTCCTCGCATAAGTCGGACGCCGCATGGGACTATTTCACCCGCATAAGCCCTACGGACTCGCATGAGGTATTCCTCGCATCGTGGGTAGCAAATTCACGGAAGTATGCAAATGCCACAAACCCGAGGAATGACCCCGAAACGACTGATATAACAATAGCACACAACCGGCTATTTCCAGCACACATAGGCAAATCCTTAATTACAAGCCAAAGTCCTTACCAAGGCACACTTAGAATAATTCTCTTTAACGAGCCAAAGTACTTATCAAGGCACACTTAGACAAATTCTCAATTTATCAAGCCAAAGTACTAATCAAGGCATACATAGAATAATTCTCTTTTAACAAGTCAAAGTACTTATCAAGGCACACTTAGACAAATTCTCAATTTATCAAGCCAAAGTACTAATCAAGGCATACATAGAATAATTCTCTTTTAACAAGTCAAAGTACTTATCAAGGCACACTTTAGACAAATTCTCAATTTATCAAGCCAAAGTACTAATCAAGGCATACATAGAATAATTCTCTTTTAACAAGTCAAAGTACTTATCAAGGCACACTTTAGACAAATTCTCAATTTATCAAGCCAAAGTACTAATCAAGGCATACATAGAATAATTCTCTTTTAACAAGTCAAAGTACTTATCAAGGCACACTTTAGACAAATTCTCAATTTATCAAGCCAAAGTACTAATCAAGGCATACATAGAATAATTCTCTTTTAACAAGTCAAAGTACTACATACGTACATTCTTTTATAAAAGACTCCTTTCTATGTAAAGCCCCAAGATACTAACACCCGTAGTATCAGCGTGTCTATTTTTCAAAGTAAGTTACTACACTTTTAGAAAACTCATTTCAAAGCTTGAAATCAAGTAACTCCAAATTTTCACAATCTAGGCAACTTATGCCGATTAATCAAAATAGACAACTTTCTAACCTTCCATAAAGCCGTTATAACCAACTTCCCATAAAGCCGTTATAACCCTTTATGGTTTTAGACGTATCCATTCCTTCAATAACCAAGAGACTTATGCTATTAAAACCAAGTATCACATACTTACAAATCAAGTTCTTAACTTTCAAAATACTTCAAGTCTCTTAATAGTTAGAAAACAAGTTTTCTTCTACTTTTTAAACCTCAAGTAACTTCACCCTTAACACAAGTTACTTCTCTTAAATCATGTCATTTCTCTTCTTTTAAATCAAATAAGTAAATCACTCCTTTGACTCCCCTAAAGTCATTATAATGACCTTTAGGTTTTAGAACTAAGGCACTAGCCAAAAGATTTGGAAACCACTTCCTTTTCAAGTCTCTATGTACTTTAAGAAAAATACCTTCACTTTTAAGAATCCAAACTTCCCTAAGGAAATGGATTATACTACTTACAATTTAAACATCAAAGTACACTCAAGGAAGTACATAGAACAAATTCTATTTTAGGCAATCCAAATACAAGCAAGGAATGGATCATTCTAGGAGTAGAACTTACTTTCTTTATTCTAAGGAATCATGCTAGAAGAGGAGATAGTTCACATACCTTTTCGGCTAAATCCACAAGCTAAGCTGAATACACCATACGTAGAAGTGTCAACCTATAATGGTCACAACAAGGCTATCAACTTCTAGTCTCTATGTAGAATAATACTAAGTATTTAGTCTCTAATTCTACGGAAAATCGGGCAGCACTTCCTTTGTTTCTACTCACTTTGCCACCTTTTTCAAGGCCGAATACAATAACCAACAAGCCACATTTAAGGCTCCAAACAACAACTAAACAAAGGGGAATTACACGCCTTACAATACGTGTAAAATTCCGCCCCACAATTCATACGAAGTAGTTTAATGCACACTAGCCAATTCTCGGCCAACTTACATAGCAACACTAAGTCTTTTCCATCCCTTTTCAAATTCCAAGTTCCAAGGTCTAACATGTTATATAGTTATAAACTACTTCAACAACTACAATTTCCTTCTTTATACAACATGCGACGCTTAGACCAATAGTCGACTTGAATTCCAATCTTAAAGCTAAACATGCTAGTTTTCGGATTAGGGTTCCAATATTCCATAAACATATCAAACTTCATACTATATAACACATGCTTGCTAAAATCCATAGCTACAACAATAAGTAAGTCTTAACTACTAAAACGACAAAATTTATACCTTTCCAAGCCCTTAAAGATTCCAAGATCCAAAGTCGCGCCTTAGAAATTCTTAGCTCCTTTCCTTAAGTTCCAATCCGCTCCAAGCACTCCTTAGAGGCCTATGAAGAACCCATCTTCAAGTTCCAACTTCAAAGTTGAAGAACTCCCTTAGTTTCCGCCTTGCGACTAACGTAAAAATACGTTTTTTCCGAAATCTTTCTATTGAGCTATCCTTACAATACCCTTAAGGACCTTGGGTTAAAGTCTTGTGGCTAATGGACAACAAACTAAAATTTTTGTGTGGGAGACTATGCAAACCCGAGAGGTTCTCTTTGAAGAACACAATGTTCTCTATTTTTTCTAAGTGTAAAATGAGCTTGTCTTGCTACTAGTTAGCATATAACACATATTGGAGGGCTTAGACTTAAACACATGTGAGGCTAGGATTAAAATCACATGGATCAAGCTTATGTGGCAAGTTGACTAGTCAATTATGCTGCTCAAGACTTATCTTCCAAGATGTTCAATGACCATAATACCCTCCTCTAATTCGACCAAGACCACTTACGGGGTGCCACGTGTCGCCTCTCATTCGTCCATAAAATTTCAGTAACCTCGTGGGCCCCACAAAACGTAAAATTCCTCGGGTGGGCCCCACGTGACCAAATCCGTAAAAATAAATTTCCATAGTGTTAATAAGTTCTATACTTTACAAACAATACATTTTGAGAATCCAATTCTCAACAACGAACATTTTTCCTTTCCGACGTCCGAAAGACTTTCCGTCGGAAAAACAATCCTTCCTTTCGTACTAATTTCCAAGTCTTGTGTTCCTTACGTAACTTCACTTACACATGTCCTGAACTTACAGGGTGTAACATGGAACCTCCTGAGAATTTGAACATGACTCAGATGTTGAGGATGACGTCTTAGTATCCCGAGACGGGTTACTTATTGAGGACAAGATCATTGGAGGAGCAACGATGCCATTCTCATGCATATATCTATGATCGTCCTTATCATCAATAAACTCTTCAGTATAAGGAAAATCACAATCAAGTGTAGGAGCAACATTTGTGATGTCCATATTCAAAAAAGAAAACATATTTTTATAGAACTTCACATCCCTTGACACAAAGAATTCCTTTTTCTCAAGGTCAAATAAATTTCATCCCTTCTTACCAAATGGATATCCCACAAAGACGCATTTTCGACTAGCAAACTTGTCACATTTAGCTAGTTGATTATGGGCAAAGGCTAAACAACCAACAATGCGTAAATTATTGAAAGAATGTGGAGAACCAAAGAGAATTTCATATGGAGTCTTATTGAGGAGAACACTAGATGGAATCCGATTTATTAAGTGAGCAACGGACTAAACACATTCCCTCTAAAAATAAATTGGCAAGCCTCCTTAAAAGCGCAATGCACGAGCAACGTTCAAAATATGTTTATATTTCCTTTCAACGCTTCCATTTTGTTGAGGGGTACCCACCCAAGAAGTTTGAAATAAAATTCCATTTGCCATAAAACAATTTTTCATGCAGTGAAATTCTGTTTCATTGTCACTAAGTACAAGTTTCAACTTTTTAGAGAATTGGCATTCAATCATTGCAATAAAAGACATAAACATCTGAAAAACTTCTCTTTTATCAATTAATAAATAAACCCACACAATACGAGAATGATCATCCACCAAAGTTGAAAAATAACGTGCACCACAAGTAGAAAGTTCATCATATGGACCCCATAAATCACAATGTATTAACTCAATAATCTGAGTTGATTTATTTTCACTTAAAGGAAAACTATTTCTAGAATGCTTAGCATGATGACACACTTCACACCCTTTATCTAAATGACCCCTAGAGTCATGTAAGAAAGGAAGCAACTTCACTACTTTCTCAGAAGGACCCAATCGATGATGCCATAGCTCCAAAGAATTCGAACTAGCTACCGAAACCAGTTGCACCTGGAATCATTGTCGTAGGTAGTAAAGTCCATCTCGTCTCTCACCCTTTCCAATCAACTCCCTTTAACGTTGGTATTGTATAACAAACATGTTACAATTAAATTGGACAAAGCAATTTAAATCATCATTTAGTTGAGACACTGAAATTAAATTGCAATGTAACTTAGGAACAAAAGAACATTCTGGAGCACTATTGTGTACGTGAGTCTCAAAACACCCTCCTTAGTAGCAATCATCGTTTGATCATCCGGAAGACCCACGTGACATAAAGAAACCACTTTAATATTCAATAGACAAGATGTATCACCAGTAACATGGTGTGAGCATCCGATATCAATTATCCAATCATCCATTCCCAACTTACCATACAACCGGTTGGAAGAAGTAGAAGAAGAACCAAATGCGGCCGATAATACCGCCCATTGTTCGTCAGTAAAACTCAAAAGAGATGGCGCAATAGGAGGGAGATTGGACGTTGCAAAAGTTGCACTATGATTAACATCGGGTATAGCAGCATTAGCACGTATTCCATTATGACCACGACCTGTTGAATTCTTTGTTGATGGAGTGATTGGTTTGTCCTTCAAATTACCTTTGCCCTCAAGATTTGAACCATATTTCTCCAAGTACCAATCTGGAAAGCCATGTATATCAAAGCAAGTAGCTATATCATGACCCTTTTTATGGCAGTGAGAACAAATCAATGCCGCCTTATATATTCTATAAAGACATGGTTTGGATCTATTCTCTGGATGCACAGCAAAACCAACCACATCAGGTTTCTTTTCGGCGATGCATGTAATCCCCCGAACCCGCTCATCTTGAGAGATTCGTTGGAACACCATATTCAACGTAGGGAGATGATCTTGTGACAAAAAAGTCGACCGCAATTGGGCATAATAAACAAAACATAGGCCAAGAAATAATTGGCACAATCGATCGTTGGCATGCCATTTTTCATATTGTTTACCAATTTGACAAGTACATTTACCACACTTGCAAGAAATCAAACGTTCACGTTTATCTAGTTCATCCCATAAAACGTTCAACTTACTGAAATAAACAACAATAGACATAAGTTTGGTTTTATCATAATGATTAATTTCCCCTTTAAGCTGTTGAATACGCAGACTATTCACAATCGAGAATCATTCATGCAAGTCATCCATAAACAGTTGGTAGCATCATAGTTTGATAGCATGGAACGTACATCGGGATCAATTATATTCGTGATCCATGAGACAAGCATGCATTGGATTATGATCCAATCATCATTCGTACAAGGAGGAACAATATACGTGATTGTCCTATTAAGAAAATTGAATTTGCGCTGAGAGAATAAAGCAATACGAATCGCATGAGACCACTCATCAAAATTGTCAAGCTTCAAACGAATGAGAGTAATAAAATCGCCAAGACGATTTTGTGGCGCTAAGTAGAATGACGAATTTGGATCAATCTTTGCTGGTGGTGGATCATTCTTCACCAATGTTGGAGTTATGACTTCGTCAACCATGATTTAAAAAAATTATTATTTCTGAAGCAATTTTAAAACTAGTTTTGATACCATGATGAAATGAGGTTGGGTCACTTTCTTATTGATTTAACGTGATATATATACAAGAGGCAAAACTAGATTTGCCTAAAATTGTCCCATGATACACGACAATAGTTTGGGAAACATAAAACATATTTAGGGAATGAATAATATATTCTATCCTAGAATAAAGGAATAATATATTCTATCCTAGAATTAAGGAATAATATATTCTATCCTAGAATCAAGGAATAATATATTCTATCCTAGAATCAAGGAATAAATATCACCTAATATCGTAACAGTTACCAAAGGAATTAAAAATGAATACACAAAGAGCAAAGTCACCTGCATTAGATGAAGGGGAGCAGGTGATCTAATCTATCAACAACAGTCACATTCACTGTATTGAGGTTATTATGATTTGTGAGTATATAGTGATGTCGATGAATGCTAAAATGAAGGGTAAGAAACGATGAAAACAATGAGACCTCCACAGTTTTCAATTCCAGAACCAAGACTCGCCAAATGGGGCATAATGTATTTATCAGGTGATAGTACCATTTTAAGGACACGTTTCTGCATGATAATATATGTATGTTCTATACCTTACAGAATAAGTTTAATTGAAGTTTTGGACCATGGAGCTACAAGTATGAGGATGATAGTTCAGATTTGAGACCCTATGTTATACCCCGTGGTTCGGGCCTGGACCGCGGTCAGGGGTCTCAGCGCCGCGGCGCCGGAGGCAGGGCCGCGACGCCAAGGCGGGTGATTGTAGGGCCGCGGCGCCGGAAGTCAGGGCCGCGGCGCGCCGAATGTACGAGGTCGCTGGTTTCAGCGGCGCCGGAAGCGGTCGCGACCAAGATCCGAGGGTTCGCAGAGTCGCGGCGCCACGCGCCGGAAGCGCCGCGCGCGAGGCGGAAATCGGCGGAAAAACTTAGGAAAAGTCAGATTTTTATGTTGAAAGGATCGAGTAGGGACAAGTGTCCCCCCCATCTGATTTTTACATGCGATATATTGACCAAGTATTTAAGACTTGGTCATTTGTCATCTCTCGCTTTGAAAAACCTCTTCCTTCTCTCTAAATATTTCAAGCTCCTCCTTCTCTCTAAAAATCCAAGAGGATTCTAGCCTTAAGAAAAATCTGAAAAATTAAAAGACAAGAAGGAAGCTTGTGGCTAGCTTGTGAAGGTGGTGGTGGTGATATTCTTGGTAGAAAGGCTAGCAAATTGTTGGATAAAATTTGGCTAAAGCTCTAAGGTAATGATTCTTCCTCTATTGTTGGTTTATAGAGTTGCATGTTAAGAAGAAAATACTTATGGTGGTAAATAATGCTCTTAGAGTCATTGCATGCTAGAAATGTGGGTTGAATATGAAGGATTTGGCTAAAGAGATATTATGAGCATGTTGTAGCCTAAAAACCACCTTAGAATTGTTAAGTGTACTATTATAACTTATGGGGCAGAATTTTACACACCCAAGATTAGGTGTGTAATCCCCTTTGTGTTGGTTTGGTTGTTGGGCCTTAATAAGGCGTTTGAATGTTGAAAAATCGGCCTTTGAAAAGGTGGCAAAGTGAGTAGAAACAAAGGAAATGCTGCCCAATTTTCCTTAGGAATTGATAACTTGAATTTGGAATTTCTACATTGAAATTAGAGGTTGATAAACACACTATGGTTATTATAGGTTGACATATTACTTGCGGTAGTTGGACTTAGCAAGCGGATTGACCAAGGAGGTATGTAGAGCTTTCCTATCTCTTGAGCATGAATAGTTGTATCTATGTAGTACGGTATACGTACAAGATTTGATAATCTACACTTGTTTTAAAGTATATGATACTTGTTTCATTTCAAAAGCATAAGTCCCTTGGATTGAGGGAAAAATGTTTTGACAAAGGGATAATACTAATATAATGACTTTATGGGGAGTTGTTTATATTAGTTTACTTGAAAGGTTCACAAAGAAAGGTTTACTCTAATTAAAACAAGTACGGGTAAAGGATTTTGAAACTAAGAAAGGTGAATTGATTTTTAGGCATTGGTTGCCTAATGTTTTAAAGGAAATGAAGTCACTTGATTTAAAAGCCTATTATATTTCTAAAAAGGAAATGTGACTTGTCTTGAAAAGAAATCGTAACTTGATACTATGGTGATTAGTATCTTGGGATCTTTGTATAAAAAGAGTTTTTCTTAAAAAGCTAGAAGTACATGGTACTTGGGTTGAATTCCCGGATTTTCTATTAAAAGACATGTTAGTGCCTTAGGATACTAAAATAAGAGGATATATTAATAATGTTAATAAGAAGTTAGGGGATTTCTTAACTTGCTTATGTTATGATAAGCCGGTAGCGCTTATGTATGATATGATAGGCCGGTAGTGCTTATGTTGTGATATGATAGGCCGGTAGTGCTTATGTATGATATGATAGGCCGGTAGTGCTTATGTTATGTATGATAGCCAGATGAGCTATGTTATATATTTGTATTATTACGGGGTAAACCCCGGGTTATTATCTATGCCATGGATTTGCTACCCATGATGCGCGCTTGCACTCATGCGGATCCGACCACGTGATCCATGCGGGTGAAATAGTCCCACGCGAGTACGGCGATGGTACTCATGCGGATCCACGGGATCCATGCGGGTGAAATAGTCTCACGCGGGTGAAATAGTCCCACGACGGCGGATGACCTCATGCGGGTCCACAGACCCACGCGGGTGAAATAGTCCTGCGAGTAGGATCGCTAACGATACTACGGGCGAGGTACCCTGTTTTGATCGTGAGCCTCCTATTTTTATGCTATAAGTTTTATACTCGTTACTCTCATTGTTAGTAAGGCACAGTGCAAGGAAATTGATTTTTATATATGACTCCAGCTTATCTTTGACTTGTGATATTACTACGATTTTCCGATTTACATACTTGCATACGTTGTGTCGACCCCTTCCTGGCCGCGTTCATGCCGCAGGTAAGGGAAAGCAGGTGGTAGATCCTCATTCCTAGGATCTCTTACTCAGGTGTCAGGAGCTCCATTCATTCGGAAGCTCGACTTTTGGTATGGTTCTCCCCGGTGTTGTGATATTTCGTACATTCAGGGCATGGCGGCCCCGTGTCCGTCATAGTGTTACTTATTCTTAGAGGCCTGTAGTCTTGTCATAACTTGGGTTGTTTAAGGATATAGCTGTTCGATTTGATGTACTTTTGGGGTAGCCATTTTGGGCTAGACCGTTTATACTATTATGGTTGTTTTACCTTGAGTTTATTTCCGCTGGTTGTCTCTGATGTTGTGTCACGGCGTGCCCGGTCAGGCACGGTCACGACCGGGTCGGGTCGTGACAAAGTGGTATCAGAGCAGTTAATCCTCGGAAGGGGTCTACAGGCCGTATCTAGTAGAGTCTTGGTTATCGGTGTGTTGTGCACCACATCTATAATCAGGAGGCTACAGGATATTTAGGATTGGTTTCCATTTCTTTCACTCTAAGATCGCAATGTAGCCGCGTGTTATAGGTTGAATTTCCTCCGACGTAAACTTTGTGTGTATCGCTTATGCCTCCACGCGCGCACCGCGCCCGCGGCGGCAAGGCAGCGAGGGAACTACTAGTAGGGCACCGAGGTTACCAGGCACGAGCCCGCCCTTACCGGATGTGGTGTTTTGGACGGCGAGTTCTACCACGCCGCCAACCCAAGAGAGTCCGAGGCGAAGCATGCCATCGAGATCGCGTACCGAGCCTCCACCCAAAGAATGGGGCGAGGATATGGGCTACGAGATGACCTGCGATTAGCCGTGATCAGCGAGCATGAGGATAGCTTGAGACAGCAGCTCATTGCACCGTAGTTCAAGACAGAGTCGCTAGCTTGAGATCGAGGACTTTTTGAGTTGCACCACCGTAGTTTTATGGGTCGAGGCACGAGGATGATCCTCGAGTTCATCCGACGCTGCGATCATGAGGGTGATCGGGCTTGAGACCGAGTCGGTGGTACTAGGTTCGTGACGGCCGCGGACACCGCTGCCTGATCGGTATGATTCATGGAACCGCCCCGGGGGAGCATGCGCTTCCAAATTTGGGACGAGTTCTCGAGGCGCATTTGGCCATTTCTTACCTCCGCGGATGAGGAGGGCTCGGCCGATAGATTTTTGACGCCGAGAGAATGGGCGACGGTCCGAATATAACATGGAGTTTGATTCATTGGCTGTATGTGCCCGCTGGTAGCGTATACGAGGACAGTGCACCGCTATGTCACAGACTCGATGATCACTTGGCCGAGTTATGCGGGGTGGCTCTTCACCGCATGGACATTGCCCGCATGTAGCACATGCACTGGGTGTGAGGAACGCAGGCCGACGGATCGGCAGTATCGCGAAGAGGCCGGGACGCAGGTCCTCTGGTAGTTTTAGGGTAGACAACCCCAGCCGACCAGATTTGCACCACATGGTCAGAGCGCTCCTCCACCATCTTCGGGCGTCTGAGTATTGAGGAGCGGACAGGGTTCCGTGGCTTTCGGAGGACGAGTTCGATCGGATGAGGTCCCCTATGCCTCGGTGTGGTCGATGTAGTGATTGCCATTATGGGGTGTCGTATTCCTCCGTGAGCTTGTTATTCTTGTGGCGCAGGCCATTTGAAGAGATTGTCCGTCCGAGCGGCGGGGTGCCATGGCTCGGTAACGAGTTCGATTCTTTGAGTCTTCATCTTCGTTGGGCGCCGGGCGGGTGTTCACGCCAACAGCCGCGGCAGGGTCGTGGCGGGGTTCGATTCAGCGGTCCTCGAACCGCATTTATGGTATGTCCACCGCCAGACTGCGAGGCGTCACCGATGTTATCACGGTACATTGTTGGTCTCTTCTTTGTGATGTTTATGCTTTGATAGATCCGGGTTCTACCTTGACCTATATATCTCCTCATATTCCTGGCAGAATAGGGATAGAGCCCGAGTCCATAGAATCCTTTGAGGTGGCTACGCCGGTAGGTGCTTCGGTGGTAGCTGAGCGGGTATATAAGGCTTGCCCAGTGACTATAGATGGTCGTCAGACTCTAGCTGACTTGATAGAGTTGGATATGACCGACTTCGATGTGATTATGGGTATGGATCGCTGGCGTCTTGCTATGCCAATGTGACCGCAGAGAGGTTAGTTCGGTTCCGGTTTCCTGGTGAGCCGGTTATCGAGTGGAAGGGGAATACTGCATCGCCGAGGGGTAGGTTTATTTCTTACCTCAAGGCTAGGAAGATGGTACGGAAAGGGTATATCTACCATTTGGTTCGGTTATTCGATATTGAGGCTGAGATACCGGACCTTCAGTCAGTTCCGGTTGTTAGAGAGTTTCGGGCGTATTCCCGCACGAGCTTCGTATCCTCCCGAGAGGAGATTGAGTTTTGCATCGATTTGGCACCAGACACTCGACCGATATCTATTCCGCCATACAGGATGGCACCGGTCGAGTTGAAGGAATTGAAGGATCAGCTGAAAGATTTGCTGGAGAAAGGCTTAATTAGGCCAAGTGTTTCTCCTTGGGGGGCGCCAGTGTTGTTTGTAAAGAAGAAGGATGTGACGCTGCGTATGTGTATTGATTACAGGCAGCTGAACAAGGTTACTATCAAGAACAGGTATCCCCTCCCCAGGATCGACGATTTGTTTGACCAGTTGCAGGGTGCAAAGTGTTTTTCCAAGATAGACTGCGATGCAGTTATCATCAAAGTAGTTAGAGAGATAGACATCCCAAAGATCGCATTCGGGACCGGTATGGGCACTATGAGTTCAGGGTGATGTCTTTCGGGTTGACCAACGCCCCAGCAATATTCATGGATTTGATGAACAGGGTGTTCAAGCCATTCTTGGATATGTTCGTTATAGTTTTCATTGATGATATCTTGGTGTATTCGCGCACAGAGCAGGAGCATACAGATCATTTGAGGACGGTATTGGGAGTCCTCCGGGACCGACAATTGTATGCCAAGTTCTCGAAATACGAGTTTTGGTTAGCTTCAGTGGCTTTCTTAGGGCATGTTATCGGGGCCGATGGTATTCGGGTTGATACAGCGAAGATTGAGGCAGTCAATACTTGGCCTGCACTCCACTACACCGACGGAGGTGCGCAGCTTTGGGCCTCAGCTATTATCGGAGGTTTGTGGAAAAGTTTGCTTCTATTTCAAAGACCTTTGACTAAGTCGACTCGAAAGCGGATATGTTCCGGACGGATACTTGTGAGGAAAGTTTCCAGCTAAAGGAGAGGTTGACGACCGCCTCATTC
Source organism: Przewalskia tangutica (assembly GCA_029844215.1). Taxonomy (NCBI): domain Eukaryota; kingdom Viridiplantae; phylum Streptophyta; class Magnoliopsida; order Solanales; family Solanaceae; genus Przewalskia; species Przewalskia tangutica. Next base: position 118,845,387 of record CM056718.1, read on the forward strand.
TTACTCTTCCGGAGGGTTTAGATGGATATGTGGTTTATTGTGGCGCCAGTGTCGGGCTTGGTGCGTTGATGCAAAGACGACAAGGTTATAGCTTATGCATCTCGACAACTTAGGAAGCATGAAAAGAACTATCCCACACATGACTTGGAGTTGGCAGCTGTGATTCATGCCTTGAAGATCTGGAGACATTATTTATATGGAGTTCACGTGGACATTTACACAGACCACAAGAGTCTCCAGTACATCTTCAGCCAGAGGGAGCTGAACTTGCGGCAGATACGGTGGTTGGAGCTACTTAAGGATTACGATGTTGATATTCTGTACCACCCAGGAAAGGCCAATGTAGTTGCAGATGCCCTTAGTCGCAGATCGATGGGTAGTCTGTCTATTGTTCAACCAGAGAAAAGGGATATGGTCCGAGAGTTACATCAGCTAGCGAGCCTTGGGGTTCGTTTGGTTGATTCTGTTAGTGACGGAATTCGGGTTCGAGAGGTTGTCGAGTCTTCCATCGTCGAGGAGGTGAAGAGGAGACAGTATGAGGATCCGATTTTGCGCGATGCAGATGCCGCTGCTCGTAAAGAGAGGAGTTCGCTTGAGGTAGCGCACGAGGTGCTAAGATTCGAGGCGGTTGTGTGTTCCCGATGTGACAGACTTCGCCACAGATTCGGCGAGGCACACGATTCGTTATTTTATTCATCCGGATCGACTAAAATGTATCGTGACCTCGGATCGTGTCTTGGTGGGATGGCCTAAAGAGGGCGTTGCGAGTTCGTGGCGATGCGAATTGTCGGCGAGTTAAGATTGAGCACGAAGCGGTGGGTCGTTGCGGGATATTGATATTCGACTTGGAAGTGGGAGGTGATAAATATGGATTTTATTACAGGCTACCTACCACTCGGAGGAAGTATGATTCCATTTGGGTGATTGTCGGCGGTGACGAAATCACCATTTTTTCCGGCCGAACGACGTTCTCAGCTGAGGACTATGCCAGATTATATATTAGAGAGATTGTGAGACTGCACGTAGTCCCGGTGTCAATTATATCAGATAGAGGAGCCCAGTTCTCGGCTAACTTCTGGAGGTCTTTTTAGAAGGGATTAGGGACACAGGTGAGTCTCAGTACGGCGTTTCATCCTCAGACCGACGGACTGGCCGATCGCACTATCCAGACACTTGAGGATATGCTGCGGGCTTGTGTTATTGATTTCAGGGGTAGCTGGGAGGATCATTTGCCTCTTGTGGAGTTTGCTTACAACAACAGCTACCATTCCGGGATTCAGATGGCGCCTTATGAGGCCTTATACGGGAGGAAGTGCAGGTCATCTATAGGCTGGTTCGAGGTGGGAGAAGTTCAGTTGGTCGGGACAGACTTAGTTCAGCAGGCTGTGGATAAGGTGAAGCTTATCCAGAGCGATTGTTGGCGGCTTCAGTCGCGAAGTCGTATGCAGATCATCGGCGTCGACACTTGGAATTTGAGATAGATGATTGGGTTTTTCTAAAGGTATCGCCCATGAAGGGCGTGATGAGATTTGGAAAGAAGGGGAAACTTAGCCCAAGGTACATTGGGCCGTATCGGATTGTCCGCAGGGTAGGCAGGGTTGCATATGAATTAGAGCTGTCGTCCGATTTGGAGGCGGTACATCCAGTTTTCCATGTGTCCATGTTGCGGAAATGTATTGGAGATCCATCTAGAGTGCACCCGATTCAGAATGTCCAAGTGGCAGAGGAGTTATCGTATGAGGAGAGTCCCATAGCGATACTCGATCGTCAGGTTAAACGACTTCGGACGAAGGACGTGGCTTCCGTCAAGGTCCTATGGCGGAATGTGAACAGGGAGGAAATGACGTGGGAAGCGGAGGATGACATGAAGAAGAAATATCCTCACTTATTCCCTATACCTCCAGGTAACCCACGTTCTAATATTGTTGGTCTTTAAATTTAGTAATTATGCTTGAGTTTTGTTGTGGCCGTGTGAAACGTCTTTATTTGAGTCTATGTCGATATTGTAATTTGAGTAAGCCTAGAGGGAACATTCGGGACGAATGTTTCTAAGGGGGGGGGGGAATGTTATACCCCGTGGTTTGGGCCTGGACCGCGTCGAGGTCTCAGCGGCCATGGCGCGAGGCGGCGCGCGCGCGGTGATTGTAGGGCCGCGCCGGTCGGGCCGCGCGCCGAATATCGGAGGGTCGCTGGTTTCAGCGCCGCGCCGGAAGCAGGCCGCCGGAAGATCCGAGGGTTCGCAGGAGTTGCGGCGCCGCGGCGCCGGGAAGCAGGGCCGCGGCGCCGAGGCGGGAAATCAGGCGGAAAAACTTAGGAAAAGTCAGATTTTTATGTTGAAAGGGCCTGAGTGGGGGACAAGTGTCCCCCCCATCTGATTTTTACATGCAATATATTGACCAAGTCTTAAATACTTGGTCATTTGTCATCTCTCTCTTTGAAAAACCTCTTCCTTCTCTCTAAATATTTCAAGCTCCTCCTTCTCTCTAAAAATCCAAGAGGATTCTAGCCTTAAGAAAAATCTGAAAAATTAAAAGACAAGAAGGAAGCTTGTGGCTAGCTTGTGAAGGTGGTGGTGGTGATATTCTTGGTAGAAAGGCTAGCAAATTGTTGGATAAAATTTGGCTAAAGCTCTAAGGTAATGATTCTTCCTCTATTGTTGGTTTATAGAGTTGCATGTTAAGAAGAAAATACTTATGGTGGTAAATAATGCTCTTAGAGTCATTGCATGCTAGAAATGTGGGTTGAATATGAAGGATTTGGCTAAAGAGATATTATGAGCATGTTGTAGCCTAAAAACCACCTTAGAATTGTTAAGTGTACTATTATAACTTATGGGGCAGAATTTTACACACCCAAGATTAGGTGTGTAATCCCCTTTGTGTTGGTTTGGTTGTTGGGCCTTAATAAGGCGTTTGAATGTTGAAAAATCGGCCTTTGAAAAGGTGGCAAAGTGAGTAGAAACAAAGGAAATGCTGCCCAATTTTCCTTAGGAATTGATAACTTGAATTTGGAATTTCTACATTGAAATTAGAGGTTGATAAACACACTATGGTTATTATAGGTTGACATATTACTTGCGGTAGTTGGACTTAGCAAGCGGATTGACCAAGGAGGTATGTAGAGCTTTCCTATCTCTTGAGCATGAATAGTTGTATCTATGTAGTACGGTATACGTACAAGATTTGATAATCTACACTTGTTTTAAAGTATATGATACTTGTTTCATTTCAAAAGTATAAGTCCCTTGGATTGAGGGAAAAATGTTTTGACAAAGGGATAATACTAATATAATGACTTTATGGGGAGTTGGTTATATTAGTTTACTTGAAAGGTTCACAAAGAAAGGTTTACTCTAATTAAAACAAGTACGGGTAAAGGATTTTGAAACTAAGAAAGGTGAATTGATTTTTAGGCATTGGTTGCCTAAGGTTTTAAAGGAAATGAAGTCACTTAATTTAGAAGCCTATTATATTTCTAAAAAGGAAATGTGACTTGTCTTGAAAAGAAATCGTAACTTGATACTATGGAGATTAGTATCTTGGGATCTTTGTATAAAAAGAGTTTTTCTTAAAAAGCTAAAAGTACATGGTACTTGGGTTGAATTCCCGGATTTTCTATTAAAAGACATGTTAGTGCCTTAGGATACTAAAATGAGAGGATATATTAATAATGTTAATAAGAAGTTAGGGGATTTCTTAACTTTCTTATGTTATGATAAGCCGGTAGCGCTTATGTATGATATGATAGGCCGGTAGTGCTTATGTTGTGATATGATAGGCCGGTAGTGCTTATGTATGATATGATAGGCCGGTAGTGCTTATGTTATGTATGATAGCCGGATGAGCTATGTTATATATTTGTATTATTACGGGGTAAACCCCGGGTTATTATCTATGCCATGGATTTGCTACCCATGATGCGAGTGCGGCGCTTGCACTCATGCGGATCCCACCACGTGATCCATGCGGGTGAAATAGTCCCACGCGAGTACGGCGATGGTACTCATGCGGATCCACGGGATCCATGCGGGTGAAATAGTCCCGTGCGGGTGAAATAGTCCCATGACGAGCGGATGACCTCATGCGGGTCCACAGACCCATGCGGGTGAAATAGTCCCGAGTAGGATCGTTTAACGATACTACGCGAGTACCTGTTTTGATCGTGAGCCTCCTATTTTTATGCTATAAGTTTTATACTCGTTACTCATTGTTAGTAAGGCACGGTCTGAGAAATTGATTTTTATATATGACTCCGGCTATCTTTAACTTGTGATATTACTACGGTATTTTCGATTTACATACCTGTACGTTGTGTACTGACCCCCTTCCTCGGGGGCTGCGTTCATGCCGCAGGTAAGGGAAAGCAGGTGGTAGATCCTCATTCCTAGGATCTCTTACTCAGGTGTCAGGAGCTCCATTCATTCGGAAGCTCGACTTTTGGTATGGTTCTCCCCGGTGTTGTGATATTTCGTACATTCAGGGGCATGACGGGGCCCTGTCCCATCATAGTGTTACTTATTCTTAGAGGCCTGTAGTCTTGTCATAACTTGGGTTGTTTAAGGATATAGCTGTTCGACTTGATGTACTTTTGGGTAGCCATTTTGGGCTAGACCGTTTATACTATTATGGTTGTTTTACCTTGAGTTTATTTCCGTTGGTTTTCTCTGATGTTGTGTCACGAGGGTGCCCGGGTCAAGGCACCGGTCACGGACCCGGTGTCGGGTCGTGACACCCTACATGGTAACATGTTATAATGTTAGACACATCAGACATAAACTACCCCCAATAGTTTGAATGAAAAATAACCTAAGAGCAAATCACATGTGATTCTAAAATGTCTCGATTTTTCAAAGATACATATTTTGTTGTATGACCCATACATGACTAAGAAGAGATTGTGTACGATATGAGAACCATGAGCATACGATAACGAATTTATGAGAATAGTTTTAAATTATTTATGTTTATTCAGTTAAGAACCAGAGATTATGACATTAGTAAGTTACTACGAGAAACAATTATTATTATGAGATAAGAAGATTTGATAGTTCTCCTTAAATTATGTAAGTAAGTGTTTGCCCCATATGTGGATAATATGATATGATTTTAAAGTGTATAGAAAGTTCGGGGTCAGATATTTCAATTTTCTTATTTAAGAGAGATGTAATTTCCCTAAATCTGATCCATGTCTATAGCTTAGGGAAGATATTATATGACCGTAGAATATGATTAGATGATGAGAGAAGTTAGACTAAATCTTACACTTCACTTTAGTATTTAGGATATAACCAGAGAACATGATGCTAGCAGGTGGTTAGTAGAGAATAGTAAGCAAGTTTTGGAGTAGATGCAGTGAATTAACAATTTTGGCAGAGCTAGTAGAGGTACGATTTGATTTCCTTAGTTAGTTTAATATTGGTTAGTAAGTAGCAGTTTAAATAAGAATAGTCTTTTAGAGTTATCAGAATGGGGTTTTCCCTAAGACTAACAGTGTGAGCAAAGTTGAGTCATTTACACAGAATATACCAGTAATTCAATTTCTCGTTCATGTTAGTAATGCAGTTTTTCCTAGTAAGAAAGATCGCTCAGAAGTGAGTAAAAAAATGAGTCATCAGCGACATAAAGTTTAAAGAATTGTAAAAGATAAGGAAAGTTGGTTAGATCCAAATGAGAGAGATTGATCCCCATATATTAAATCTTAACATTTGGTCCAAGAGAGAGATGTCTAAATTATCAATGAGTGCAGTTGAATATTTGAAAACCGGAAGGGTTAGCATGATATATGAAGAACCTCAGTTTAGTAAAAAGTGTGTAATGAGATAATATCCATAAGGTTGTGCCTCGTATGTATAAGAAACATGAAGTGAGTAGAATAATCATCGATTGACTTGTGTCAAGAGCAATTCTTATCAATTAAGCGATCACATAAAATGTTATACCCCGTATTTTCAGAGTATGTACGTAAGGACGTACGTAGAAAAATTTGAACTTGAGAATAAGCTTGGCCGATTTATTTTTGTGCACAACACCCGGTTAGAGTCGTTTTTCGACGAAACGTTTTCCACGACTTTCGTAGGAAAATTCGGCTATGTCATTTTTAATTTTTGCGGATTTTTCCGAGAGGCGAAACATTTTGGACCAACAAGAGGCGCCACTTGGCACCTCTCATTGAGCACGCGTTGTGGCGGTTCAAGTGGACGAAATGGCCATTGTTTGGTCAAGGGTTGGTAGGATATTTTGTGGTAGATGGATAAGGTGCACTTGGCAAGATCTTGGCCTACACTTGCCTTGCACTTGGCAAGATCTTGGCCATTGGTTGGCCTTTGCTAGACCTATAAATACCCCCCTCTTTGATGACTTCTTCATCCATTCTACAAATCTCTAAGTGTTAAAAATCCTCCCCCTCTCTTAGTAGTGTTCTCGCCCAACACCATCCCCTCCCCTTGGCGAGAGCCCTCCCTCCTCTAGTAGTGTGGCCGTGGGGTACTCCCTAGCCTAGTTGTCTCGTATAAAACACCCCTCTTGGTAGAAATACTCTCAAAAGTATTGTTATAATGCCCAAATTACCTTAGCCATATACCTTGTAGTATTCTAAGGTTATACCTTTACAAAAGCCCAGTTATACTATTATACTTCCCGTCAGTCACAAAACCGAACCCTAAGTAAATCTTCACCCGTAGTTGAAGTTATAAGTAGAAGTTGGTTAGAACTTCTAAGGGTTGTTTGGAGCGGCTGAGCGGGCCAAGTAGGAGCTAAACCTTGCTCGGGATCGACATTTAAACTCGGATAATTATGGGCTTATCGAGGTAAATATCTTGTCTCTATTGTAATTGGAGATTACATGATTGTTAGACTATATAGTTGAAGTATACTATATATAGAACTGAACGTTGTTATCGGCAATGTCTTTTGACTTAAGCCCAATAATAAGAAACCTTTTCGAAGAGTAATCAATCGTATTTACATAGGGTGTATTCTGATGAGCTTGTGTAGCTTTTCGTGAGGTAGAATTGTGCACGTCAGGTTAGATGTATGAACCCCGGTTGGCTTGATAGCGGCCAGATAGAAGAGGAGATTTACGCCGTTGCGGGAGAAGTCTTTGCGAATTTTCTGTAGAATGTTCTACGAGGGGATCTAAATGTTAATAAGCGCCTTGTGGCCTTATAGGTTGAAGTACTACGTATGACGCGATCTACTTGGCTTAGGAGTAGCCGACGGTTGGAGGTACTTGAGCGTTTTGCTATTAGTCGATACTCGTCGCGAGGTATGCGAACCTCTTCCTATCTCTTCTAGCATGATATGTGTGAACTATGTAGTACGGTGACGTCATGTGCTAAATGTATTTGATTGGTTTAAAACATAAAGTGTTATAACGGCTTTATGGGAAGTTGGTTATAACGACTTTATGTTGGTAAGAAAATACTTGTGGTTTTAAAAGGTAATCGATTTGAACTATAAGCGGCTTGTTATGTGTTAATAAAGAACTTGAAGTAATACTTGGTTTTGAAAACTTAAGAGTTATACTAGCTTTATGGGAAGTTAGGTATAACGGCTTAAGAATGTTTCTTGATTTGAAATCGAATGTGTATCGACAAACCATCTGCGGCGTTAATAAAAGGAAATGTTTGTGATTAAGTAAACCAATAGAAACTTCCATCTGCATAGAAGCTAAGATGAGACAAAATGATATTTCCTAGGTCATGGCTGCTGTAATAAGATTGTTATAAACAAGAATATCCTACTCACATATAAGGCTTATGTTTCTCAGATGGTTTAAAAGAGAATTATATTCTTAAATAAATAAGGCTAGGAACTACGAAACCTTTCTAAAATAAGAAACGTGAACATTTGAAATTAGGATAACTTGGACGTTTGAAAAAGAATGTTGTTACTTGGTTTTACTAAGAGAAGTGTTTTGATTTACTTCAAAAGATAATCACTCTATTGTTATATACTATGGGTATTGTGTGACTTTTGTGAAAGTAACATATCTTTAAAGAGTTATTGTATAAAGTACTTTGGGGATAAAAACCCGATCTCGTTAATCATATAGTAGAAAGTACCTTATGTGTGAATAACTTGATTGTATTGGTTTGTGATAGCCTTGTAATACCTTCGTGTTGATTTGATAAGTAATGTCAGTTAGGATGCTACGTGTGATAGTATTCGTGATGTTTGTGTAAAGCGGGTTTTCCTCGATTGTGCTTATGTTGTTTAAACGATAAACCGTTATGTTGGTATTATACCACTCACCGTGTTTCCGGGTTAAGCGCCTCCGATCGGGGTAGACTCGAGCGATGCAGGACCATGATTCGAGAATACCTCATGCGGGTCGGGGCCTATCGCGAGCTACGAGTTCCGTGTTAGTGTGCGGCCTTTATGGTCATGCGGTTCATGTGGCGTGCGGTGCGAGTCGGGGCGATTTAGCGGAGTAGCTACCTCGATGCGGGGTTATACCTCATGCGGGCCTATGAGATTGGCCTACGCGAGTGCGGGAGTTCGTGGCTAGACGCGCATTTGATATTGCGGCGAGCGACGCTTTGATCATGTGGTCTGCAGACAGATATCATGATACGCTTTATGACCTTGTTAATCGCAGGTGTTAGTAGTCGGCTATGCCTTCGCATTTACCTCTGTCTTGTTTATTTGGACACAGTGGGACCCGTTGTTCATGTATTCCTTGGTGCTTTTCTATCATTGATTCGGCGGTGAGGAAGGTATTCCACGCATGATTGATGTTGTGGGCGTGAGACCCATTGTTATATCGAGTGATGACTTCGGCGTGAGTCACGACTAGACATGATCGCTTATTTATCGCGAATCGTAGTTTGGTTATCATACATGTCTCCCTTTCTATAGACTACTATGATTTCATTTACGATATCTTCATGTTTCACATACTTGGTACTGTTGCATCGACCTCGCCCGGGGCTGCGTTCATGCCGCAGTAAAGGTACACGATCGTTGATCCTCGCCTTAGGGTCACGATTCGGCGTTTGGGAAGCTCGTTCCTCGGAGGCTTATCTTGGTATAGTCCTCTGTTGTTGTAGGTGCTACATTCGTGGTATGTGAGGCCCCGTCCCGTCGTTGTTGTCATATCATTCGTAGAGTGCAGTAATCTTGTTGTGGGCAGGGTTTGTAAAGAAAGGATTAAACTGTTCATTTTGAAAGAGTTGTTATTATTATTTATACCGAAAGGTAACTTTCTCAGATATCTGTGTCTCAATTTATACTGTTTCATATCTTGGTTATTTTATATTCCGCTGATTACTCTGATGTATGACTCTGGGGTGCGGGTAAGGCACGATCCACGGGCCGGGCAGTCGTGACAAAAGTGGTATCGAGCGCTTAATCCTCGGAAAGTGTCTGCACCGTATCCGATGAAGTCTTGATTATCGGTGTGTTGTGCACTACATCAATAATCGTGAGGCTATAGGATATTTAGGATTGGTTTCTACTCTTCTCACTCTGAGATCGTGCCTTAGAGCCGTGTTGTAAGTTGGACCTCTAACGATTTCTTTCCTTACTGCTATGCCTCGCGTAGGCAAACCCGCCCCGGAGGACAAGGCGTAGGAGCTGCGAGTAAGTCTGAGTGTTACATGGGCACAGCCCAATCATCACCGGGTGGTGCTTCATTCGGGAGTTTTGCGGCGTCGCTGCAGCAGAGTTTAGCACGGCGGCGGTTCCTACTGCGGCCATGATATTTGAACCTTCGTTCCACGGCCGGGACGAGAATATAGATTGCAAAAAGCGACCTGTTACTAGATATGGATTTGGCTACGAGAGTGTACCGATGTACCGCGAGTCTTGATGACTATCTAAGAGAGGTTGTGCGAAAGTAATTCTTGATTAGGCGAGCATGGCACGTATGCGGGCTTATGCGCAGTGGCCGAAAGCGTAGAGATCGACGGGTTAACGAGGGCGAGAAGGGCGAGCGGCAGCGTCCTTTGGTAACTTTCGAGGCGAAGTCACCTCACCAAGTGATTAGATTATGCACGCCCACGGTGCAAAGAGGTCCTCCGCAGGTTCGTGACGCTCGGGGTATCGCGAGAGTTGGTCGAACTCCGTGGCTTCGGTTCACGATGTGCACGCCATCCCGAGAATGTCGTCTTTTGGTTGGTACTTGTTGTACCTATGACCGCCGTGTGCAGTGTCGAAGAGTGTCCTTGTAGGAGGACTTGGCCTTCGTGTTCGTGGGTAGTTCGTCACCTTCCTTAGCTATCGCCTACGGGCGTGTTTGATTAGAACGACTAAGGGGAGTGAAGCAGGAGATATAGATATATCTTTAACCCAAAAGTTTTGCTTATGTGATAAGGTGAGTATACCTTAAGTGCTATGTTCTGATAGCAATGTGTCAGTTGTGATTAGAGATCTTGGTTAGTTAACCGAGTAAGATTTTGGGGGATAGAGAAAGTGGGAGCCTTAGAGTTTTATACGTAGAGACCTTAGAGGTAAGGCCATCTCGAGTATAGGTGTAGTGTTATGTTTGATCCTTATCAGAGTGCATGGTGCACGTGGGCTATGTTTGTGGGATAAGTCCCTGAGTAGCGTGATTTGAAAGAAGGAAGTCGAGCTAGGGAGACCGCTAGATTTTCGTAACATGATTTGTGAAATTATTCCGGATCGGGGAGCTAGTGTTTTGCGCGATGTCGGGTAGGGTTGAGGCCATGTTGCGGGTCAACCCGCGGCATGTATGATGGTGGGTCGGTTTGTGGTGGTCCGCCTTGTGGTAGGGTCACGAGGTGTTAGGCCCAGTTTAGTTAACCAGACGGTCGTGGACGATCCGACCGATGGTCGGGCGAGGAGGTCGGCCGTCTTGTCTTCTAGCAAAGACCGAGTGCTCGGCCGGTGTTGTTTATATCGTAAAGGTTGTAAAGGCTGCGCAGGTGCCTACCTTCACCTTATGGCGCAGTGAAGCCCAGTGGTGGCTATTTTCGCTTTCTAAAAGTTTTACCAAGCACGTGTTAAGAACTCAGTGAGTCTCGATCGCATTCGCCTCGGGCGGTGTTTCGATTTCGGGATAGTTGGGGATTGTTGTCTCTGTGGAGGTAGTGTTTAAGCTACCATTTCAATATTCGGATGTCGCCTTATGAAGCCTTGTAGGGCGGAAGTGTAAGTCGCCGTCGATTGGTTCGATGTTGGCAAGATTCAGATAGTCGGTTCAGCTTGTTCCGGTGACGTGGATAGGTAAAGCTTGTCTAGAAGAGGTTCGGCTCGGAGAAATCGTGCGGATAATCGGCGATGCTTAGAGTTCGTGTTGGTCGGTCTTCTTGAAAGTACCACCGGGTTGGGTATGACGAGTTTTGGAAAACAGAGGAACTTAGCCCGAGTTACTTTGGGCCGCACGAGTTCATGTGAAGAATAGGCGGGTTGCCTATATGTTAGCATTGCCGTCCGACTTAGGAGGCGACGTCCGGTCTTTCGTATTGTTATGTTCGGAAAGTATCGAGATCCATCCAGTGTTCCCGATTATTAATGACCACGTTAGAGATAGTAACCCGAGTTTTGGAAAGCTGAGCGATTTAAATGTGGTAGGTTATGAGAAAGAGTTCGAGTGTACAAGAAGTGTCGACAAACCTCGTGGATCGATGCGGCCGGTACCATTTGTTGGGTCACGGAGTGAACCTCGCGGCAAAGTGACAAAAGTGGTATCATTTCTTTTGTAAAGAGAAGGTCTGAAGGAAGTATATTTTAGACCTCGGAGAGAGGTGTTTGTGGTGATGTTAGAGGTGTTTCCTCGCACTTGGATGTAAGTATCTGCGCAGTGTTTCGTGGCGGGTGTGGCGGGATTTGTTCTCATAAGTATAGTAGTGAAGACTATCTTGGCGCACGTTGTTTTGAGACTTAGAAGGAACATTCGGACGAATGTTTCTAAGGAGGAGAATGTTATACCGTATTTTGCAGTATATGCGTAAGGGCGTGCGTGAAAAATTTGAACGAGAATAAGCTTGGCCGATTTATTTTTGTGCACAACACCCGGTTAGAGTCGTTTTTCGACGAAACGTTTTAACAGCTTTCGTAGGGAAAATTCCGGCTATGTCATTTTTAATTTTTTCGGATTTTTACGAGAGACGAAACATTTTTGACCAAAAAGAGGGCGCCACTTGGCACCCTCTCATTGGAGCACGTTGTGGGCGGTTCAAGTGGACGAAATGGCCATTGTTTGGTCAAGGGGTTGGTAGGATATTTTGTGGTAGATGGATAAGGTGCACTTGGCAAGATCTTGGCCCTACACTTGCCTTGCACTTGGCAAGATCTTGGCCATTGGTTGGCCTTTGCTAGACCTATAAATACCCCCCTCTTTGATGACTTCTTCATCCATTCTACAAATCTCTAAGTGTTAAAAAATCCTCCCCCTCTCTTAGTAGTGTTCTCGTCAACACCATCCCTCCCTTGGCGAGAGCCCTCCCCTCCTGTAGTGTGGCGTGGGGTACTCCCCAGCCTAGTTGTCTCGTATAAAACACCCCCTCTTGGTAGAAATACTCTCAAAAGTATTGTTATAATGCCCAAATTACCTTAGCCATATACCTTGTAGTATTATAAGGTTATACCTTTACAAAAGCCCGTTATACTATTATACTTCCGTCAGTCACAAAACCGAACCCTAAGTAAATCTTCACCGTAGTTGAAGTTATAAGTAGAAGTTGGTTAGAACTTCTAAGGGTTGTTTGGAGCGGGTCGAGCGCCAGTAGGAGCTAAACCTTGCTCGGGATCGACATTTAAACTCGGATAATTATGGGCTTATCGAGGTAAATATCTTGTCCTCTATAGTAATTGTAGATTAAATGATTGATAGACTATATAGTTGAAGTATACTATATATAGAACTGAACGTTGTTATCGGCCATTTCTATTTAATTAAGCCTGAATAATAAGAAACCTTTTCGAAAGAAATCTTGATGTATTTACATAGGTGTATTTCTGATGAGACTTGTGTAGCTTTTACGTGAGGTAGAATTGTGCGTCAGGTTAGATGTATGAACCCCACGGTTGGCTTGATGGCGGCCAGATAGAAGAGGAGATTTACTGTTGTTGCGGGAGGAGGTCTTCTTGAATTTTCGTAGAATGTTCTCTGAAGGGATCTAAATGTTAATAAGCGCCTTGTGGCCTTATAGGTTGAAGTACTACGTATGGCGCGATCTACTTGGCTTAGGAGTAAGCGGTTGGAGGTACTTGGAGCGTTTTGCTATTAGTCGATACTCGTCGCGAGGTATGTGAACCTCTTCCTATCTCTTCTAGCATGATATGTGTGAACTATGTAGTACGGTAGACGTACATGTGCTAAATGTATTTGATTGGTTTAAAACATAAAGTGTTATAACGGCTTTATGGGAAGTTGGTTATAACAACTTTATGTTGGTAAGAAAATACTTGTGGTCTTAAAAGGTAATCGATTTGAACTATAAGCGGCTTGTTATGTGTTAATAAAGAACTTGAAGTAATACTTGGTTTTGAAAACTTAAGAGTTATACTAGCTTTATGGGAAGTTAGGTATAACGGCTTAAGAATGTTTCTTGATTTGAAATCGGAATGTGTATCGACAAACCATGCGGCGTTAATAAAAGGAAATGTTTTGTGATTAAGTAAACTAAGAGAAACTTCCATCTGCATGAAGCTAAGATGAGACAAAATGATATTTCCTAGGTCATGCATTGTAATAAGATTGTTATAAACAAGAATATCCTACTCACATATAAGGCTTATGTTTCTCAGATGGTTTAAAAGAGGATTATATTCTTAAATAAATAAGGCTAGGAACTACGAAACCTTTCTAAAATAAGAAACGTGAACATTTGAAATTAGGCAAACTTGGACGTTTGAAAAGAATGTTGTTACTTGGTTTTACTAAGAGAAGTGTTTTGATTTACTTCAAAAGATAATCACTCTATTGTTATATACTACGTATTGTGTGACTTTTGTGAAAGTAACATATCTTTAAAGAGTTATTGTATAAAGTACTTTGGGGATAAAAACCGATCTCGTTAATCATATAGTAGAAAGTACCTTATGTGTGAATAACTTGATTGTATTGGTTTGTGATAGCCTTGTAATACCTTCGTGTTGATTTGATAAATGTCAGTTAGGATGCTACGTGTGATAGTATTCGTGATGTTTGTGTAAAGGGTTTTCCTCGATTGTGCTTATGTTGTTTAAACGATAAAGCGTTATGTTGGTATTATACCACTCACCGTGTTTCGGGGTTAAGCGCCCTCCGTCGGGGTAGACTCGAGTGGTGCAGGACCATGATTCGAGAATACCTCATGCGGGTCCGGGCCTATGCGAGCTACGAGAGTTCGAGTTAGTGTGCGGCCTTTATGGTCACGCGATGCATGTGGCCGTGCGGATCGCGAGTCGGGGCGATGCGGAGTAGCTACCTCGATGCGGGGTTATACCTCATGCGGGCCTATGAGATTGGCCTATGCGGGCTGCGGGAGTTCGAGGCTAGACGCGCACATTTGATATTGCGAGCGGCGGACCGGCTTTGATCATGTGGCCAGTGCAGGCGGATATCATGATACGCTTTATGACCTTGTTAATCTTGTAGGTGTTAGTAGTCGGCTATGCCTTCGTACTTACCATGTCTTGCTTTATTTGGACACAGTGGGACTCGTTGTTCATGTATTCCTTGGTGCTTTTCTATCATTATCGGCGGTGAGGAAGGTATTCCGGGCATGATTGATGTTGTGGGCGTGAGACCCATTGTTATATTGAGTGATGACTTGAGGCGTGAGTCACGACTAGACATGGCTTATTTATCGTGAATCGTAGTTTGGTTATCATACATGTCTCCGCTTTCTATAGACTACTATGATTTCATTTCTGATATCTTCATGTTTCACATACTTGGTACTGTTATCGACCTCCTTCGGGCTGCATTCATGCCGCAGTAAAGGTACACGATCGTTGATCCTCGCTCTTAGGGTCACGATTCAGCGTTTGGGAAGCTCCGTTCCTCGGAGGCTTATCTTCGTATAGTCCCTGTTGTTGTAGGTGCTTACATTCGGGGTATGGCGAACCTGTCCCGTCGTTGTTGTCATATCATTCGTAGAGGTCTGTAGTACTGTTGTGGGCAGGGTTTGTAAAGAAAGGATTAAACTGTTCATTTTGAAAGAGTTGTTATTATTATTTATGCCGAAAGGTAACTTTCTCAGATATCTGTGTCTCAATTTATACTGTTTCATATCTTGGTTATTTTATATTCCGCTGATTACTCTGATGTATGACTACTGGGGTGCCCGGGTAAGGCACCAGTCACGGGCCCCGGAACGGGTCGTGACATAAAATCTATAAGATCATGCCCAATTATGTGTCATAATGGTAGTGTTATCGTACGAGACTCTGTTCTTCAGGGTGTTGGTCAAAGAATTAGCACATAACAACTTTCTGAGTATTTCAGGAAGTATCTCAGAAATAAATCAAGTATGGGTAATTTAGCTCATGTTGAGGCATACAAGAGAATCATGATGAAAAAAGGTTCATTGTTTAGAAAAACTAGGAGTTTAACTTTTAGACTCCGAAATGATTGTACAGAACAGAGCCAAATCCTCCTTAGTAGTTGAGCAAAAGAGGAAAATAGTTTTATGACCCCTATCTATTAGAACTAAAGAAAGAAATTCACAGATATACATCCATTGATTTTGAACAAGGGGGAGATGATGGTACTCCAAGGTATCAAGGAAAATTTTATGTCTCAAATGTAGATAGACACAAAGAGAGAAGTATGATAGATGCACAAAATTTCAGATATTCTATCTATCCAAGCTCCATGAAAATGTGTCATAACCTCGAGGGGATTTATTGGTGGAATTACATGAAGAATAATATAGCCAATTTTGTGGCTAAATTTCCAAATTGGTAGCAAGCGAAAGCCTATTCAACAGAAGATTATGCCAAGTTATATATTCAGGAAAAAAGTTCCAGATCCATTGGGCTCCAATGCCCATTGGATCAGTTCGAGATTATCAGTTCTAAGTGATTTTTCTTTGAAGTCTTTTTAGAAGAGATTGAGTATCATCTCAATACCAATTTTCATCCTCAAATAGATGTCAGGCAGATCACACTGTCTAGACACTTGAAGATATCTTGAGAGCACGTGTTCAAGATTTTAAAAATAATTGGGATGATCATTTGTCTCTCATTAGATTTGCTTATAATTACAATTATCATGTTAGTATCAAGATGACACAGTTTGAAGCCTTGTATGGGCGAAGGTGTAGATCACCTATTGATTGGTATGAAATTGACAAAACAGAATTGCCATGACCAGACTTGTACCATTAGGTTATTGAAAAAGTAAAATTAATTCAGGAGCGTTTGAAATGATAAGAGACGCAAGAGCCGTATGTGAATGCACGACGTAGAGATTCAGAGTTTCATATTAACAATAGGGGTTTCTAGAAAGTTTTGCTTATGAAAGGAGCCATGAGATTTGAGAAGAAAGAGAAGTTAGTCCCAAATATATTAGATCATAAAAGATCCTATGAAAGAACATTAGCTAACTACTTCAAGTATTCAGACCTCATGTAATTTCAATGTCCAGATCTCCCCTCCGTTCATCATTCAGATATACTGATGTAACATTCATGTTTTCAGCATTCATATTTCATGTTATGATATTCATATTTCGAATCTCATGTTAGTTTAACACTTATGTATCCATGTTAGCCAATCTTTATGTATTCATGTCTCATTTCATGCTCCTCACATCCATGTAGTCATGTCATGTTCATTCTCATGTTCCAGTACTCATGTCACTCATTCCTACAACTTCTTTTTCAAATCTCATATATAGTATTTATGTATTCATTCAGCCCAATATCCATGTGTTCATGCCAACTCAGTATTCATGATAGTCACGTCCATATTTCAGTTACCACGTTATGTCATGTCATGCGTATTAAGATGCTCCGTGAGGCTTGTGTTGATACTCTAATTAGCTGACAGGTGTTTGAGAGATTTTGTGATATTTCTATTTACAAAGAAAATTCTACCGATTGTTTTGTAAAATTCCAGAGTTATTAAATATTTTAACCATTATTTACCAATCAAGGACAAATATCTCATGTTTCATGTTCATGTATTCAGTACTCATGATCCATATCCCCATGCTCATATTTTCATGTAATCATGTCATTCAGTTCCCATGCTCCATGCCATATTTCTTCACGCTCATGTTCTCATGTCATGCCTAGTTTTATTCTTTATCATGACCAATCATTCGAGGATAAATTATCTCAAGGGGGAGATATTGTTACACCTCATACCTATAAACTAAGTCATGTCCATGATTCAAAAGTTTGAGAATTTAATACGGGGAGTTTAAGTTAAAAAACAAGTTTCAGTGCAGATCAAATTTTACACCCAATTTATATGGACCATCAATTTGAACCGTCAATTTTGTTTTTGAGATTGATAGAGCTCAGTAAATTCTATAGACCGTAAAAGATTATACGATCCGTCCTTTCTGATCGTTTCAGTCCCTCAAAATTTATAAGTCTCTGAAAAGTTGCATTTTGGTTGGCTGTCTATTTATACGGACCATAGAAAATATTATGGTCCAGACTCAGACCGTAAAAATTTTCACGGAATGTCAATTTCGATCGTAAAATCCTTCCGACAGAAAAAGTAGAAAACACAGACTTAGTTCTAAAAATCAATTTTCACTTCATCGAAATCCTATCACGAAGTTCCACTCTTCCCAACTTTCTTCAACATCAAGGTAAGTGTTGCAATATTTCTAGATGCTTACGCAAGTATACGTATCGTTCCAAGTAATATAGTCTGTAAGACCGAGTTTATCGTCCACAGATACTGGTTTATTAAGTACCGATTATCTATCCTATGGTATCTATTTGGCAATCGTTCTTTTGTTTGATTTATGACTAAGTGCAGGAAATAAACTTAAAGATTATAATACTTTGGGTTTATAACAATTATGAAGGAAATAGGGTTCCAATCTCCTCAACTATCCACTCTTTCATGTGTTAATGCAATGCTAATGATTTTTCTTCTTATTAAGATAGCAGGTTAACTAATCTGTCATTATATTCCGGTTAGGACATACAAGAGCTCAACCTTGTGCAGAAACCTTCTATATTTCTATGATAAGTTTTACCACACGGGAGGATTAAGAACAATAACATTTAAATACTACACACGTATCGGGGTACTTTTGTCCACGATTTTAACCTATGTCTAGACAATTACAGCATATTCAAATCTCACCTTTCAGACTTTTGATTCAAAATCATATAAGTGATGACAATTAGTAGTTAGTTAATTATCAAGCAATCATAACAATATTGAATAGATCTTAATACGTTGAAGAAGAACTCAAAAACTAATGCATTAACTATATGAAAGAGCTTCTAAAAGATTCGATGGAAATCCTACTAAAGTATTTAGCTCCTTAACATTGTCATGTTAAGAACTAAATTACAGTTTAACATAAACTGAAATAAAACAAGAGAAAGAAAAAAAATTGAACAATAGGGTGTCTCCAATTGTGTCTTGCCTCCTTTTCTCCTCTCCAAAGTTGTGTATCTAATAATGACAGGGTTTAGGGTATTTATATCTGAGAAAAATCTTGCTTCGGACCCCCTTTACCCTTGTCGAATTTCAACCCAACTTTTCTAAAAATACGCGTCGGCACCGCGGTTCCGTTGGCAGGCACCGCGGTGCTAATTCTCCTGAAACCATTGTAGCTCACTGGACATATGGCACCGCGGTGCCTCTAGCCAGGACCGCAGTGCCTTCGACGGTGTTTCAGTTTCGGACTTTCGGTAATTTTTAGGCCTCAGTGCTAATTTTCCTGACCGCGGTTCCATGGCACCGCGGTGCTGCTGGGCCAGGCACCGCGGTGCCCCTGTGATTCTTGTCCGGAATGTGCCAGATTTCTTATGTTCTTCTTGGCACTTCTTAGGCTTCATTCCTTGGGCTGAGCTTGTGCAATTTGCATCTCAATTAAGCTCATTTCGTCCTCAAAAGTAGTATTTTCTCCTTTATAACCGATGCGACACAAAAGAAAGAAAAACATACCTAACACTAAATTAAACGCAAAATAAAAGAGTAAAATACTAACTAAAAAGGACTCAAAAGAGTGTATAAAATACACTCAACAAACACCCCCAAACTTACACTTTACTCGCCCTCGAGTAAAGCACTAAACAAAAACTAAAACTAAAAACAAAGACTCTATAAGATGGATCAAGTAGTTATAGCACTGCTTCTTCAAAATTATGGATGAAAGTTGGGATAATATGTTATAACATACATATCATGATCAATTGGAAATACAAACATCTAACATGTGCATGTCAATCTCATTCCATCTTTTCCAAACTCTATAGATCTGTTTACTTGCTATTCTCTACTAATCATAGACATACTTATTTAAGATCATCAGGACTTTCACTAGTTGTAATGTAGGCTTAGGCAGGGGTAGGTAAAAGTAGGCATTTAGGCTCAATTACGTACCATAAGCATTTTCATTCAACTCTTTTTTCTTCTTTTTGACTTTCGTTTCAATTTCATACCTATTTTCTCCCCTCTTTTCTTTTGAGAGAATGAGATATATTATAAATAACAAGCACCTCCAAACTTAGGCTTTTGCATATTTTACATTGGGGTGCATCAAATTTTCACTCTCTTCTTGTTTCTTTTTCAACACTTTCATCTCACTAACTTACAATTATTACTTATGGCACAAACCGGGAATCATAGGGTGTCAAGAAAGATCTTATTTTAGACTCAACAGGGGCTGACTAGTGATACAATTTATGTCAGGATAGGTAATGAATGGTCAAAAGGGCTATCAAATAAATGCCCGAATCATCTCCCTAAACATGTACATCTTAACTATTTCGCCTCAAATAACAAGCAAACAAATTTTCTAGACATTTATCAACCTTTATTTCCATAACTGACACACATAGACTAAGCATATATATCCCAAATAATTAGATGTCATGAATCTTTGACATATCTAACTTAAACACACAAATATTTTCTTTCAATTCCATTACATTATCCAGCTTTATCCACTCAATATCGTTAGCAACTACAACATGCATGATCCATAAAAAAATTATGACTCAAAAACATATAAAAAATAATAAAAAGACTCAAAATAAGATACCCCCCCAAACTTAATCGACATATTGTCCCCAATGTGTGATGATTAAAAAAAATAAAGGGATAACTTACTGATACAACACAGCAATCATAACGGAGGTTTGGATGAATGACAAATTACTGTGCACATTGCCGAATGAGGGACCGCGGTCCCTTGACCCTGCACCGCGGTGCTAATTCCGAAAAAAATCCAGTTTTCTGCATTATGAAGCCTTCGCCCTTCGGAGTGAGCCTTTTCCTTTATCTGTCATCCAAAAACACTAACATACCAGATCGTGAGACTGTTCAAGATAAAATAAAACAAACTGAAATAAAAATTGAAATAACATAATTAACACATTGGGTTGCCTCCCAAGTAGCGTTGTCTTTAACGTCTTTTAGCTGGACGCAGGTTACTTACTAAATCAAGGGGGTAGAGTGTACCCTCCACATATCTACTTTAGCACCATTTTCCTCATCCTTCTCTTTTTTTTCACAGGGCTTATTTCAGGAGGGTTCATTCCCTTGTTCTTATCCACCACATCATTTACGGGTGCATAATTCTTACCATCAAGGGCATCAGTACCCTTGGAACTTTCATGAGGAGCCTTTTTATCAACTACACCAACATCAAAGCATCTAGCATCGACTTGAGGTTCAGTGAGCTGCTTGAAAACTTTGAATACCATTTCTTCACCTTGAACTCTGAGCTTTAACTCCCTATTTTCAACATCAATGAGGGCTCTCCCTATGGCTAGGAATGGTCTCCCAAGGATCATGGGCATATTTTCATCTTCATCCATATCTAAAATGAGGAAATCAGCAGGAAGGATGAATTTACCCACTTGTACTAATACATCTTCAATAATTCCCTGGGGATGCACAACTGAATGATCAGCTAGCTGTAGGGTGACTGTGGTTCACCTTGCTTCCTCCAAACCAAGCCTTTTGAACACAGAGAGAGGCATTAGGTTAACACTTGCCCCCAAGTCACACAGGGCTTGCTTGCATGTCACATTCCCTATGGTGCAAGGTAGGGTGAAACTTTCTGGATCTATCAACTTAAGGGGAAGTCTCTTCTGCAAGATAGCACTGCACTCCTCTGTCAGCGCTATTGTCTCATAGTCCGCCAACTTTCTCTTCTTAAATAGGATGTATTTCATGAATTTCACATACACTGGCATCTGCTCCAAAGCTTCAATGAAAGGAATGTTAATGTGCTGTTTTTTAAATACCTCCAAAAATTTCGAAAACTGCTTATACACAGCCTTCTTTGCAGTCTTTGAGGGTAAGGGATTTTGTCTGTGTACTCCCTCATCACTGCGGGTGAAGCCTTCTCTAAAGTAGGGCGGTCATCAGTAACCCCCTCCTTTACTATTTCAAATGTCTGCCCCACATTCTTCTCCTTTTCAACCACTGATTGGGGTGTCATCTGCTCTAACTGTTTCCCACTTCTCAAACTGATTGCTTGGCATTGCTCCCTAGGGTTCATCACTGTATTACTAGGGAGAGTTCTTTGAGGTCTGTCATTCAACTTCCCTGCCAACTGCCCCATCTGAGTCTCCAAGTTCCTAATGGAGAATCTTGTTTCTGTCATGAACTGCTTGATCTCTGTCATAAACTGTGTCTGGGTATTGGCCAATGATAAAATTAAGGACCTAGTTTCTGCCATGAATTGAGTCTAAGAATTGGCCAAGGTCAACAATGCTTCTTTTATGTCATCTGGCTTCTCTTGTGGGTCTGGTGCGCTGAACTGCTGTGAGGATGATGCATGAAATGGTGGTTGCTGCCCTTGTTCATTCTTCCATGAAAAAAAGAGGTGATTTCCCCACCCTGGATTATATGTGTTGGAGAATGGATTTGTTACACCCCGTATTTACAGGACATGTGTTAAGAACGTACGTAAGAACTCGCAAGTGTTAAAATTTGAGATCAAAAATTTACTAATTATGGAATTGTCGGAAAAGCGTATTATTGTGTGAATGGGAGGCGACACGTGTCACCCCCTTATGTTGTCTTGGGACGAATTGAAGCATGGGCACAATGGTCATTTGACCTTTGGTAGGATGATTTAGTCTTGCAAGTAGTAGCGTGAGAAAATTGACTAAGTCAACGGCCCACTTAGTCTTGATTTTTAGCTAGAGCTCATCCAAACCACCCATTTGGTTGCATCTTAACCCTCCATGTCCCTATATATAATACTAGTAGCAAGAGAGGACTTAACACTTAGCAAAAATTTCACAAAATTGAGGACTTCACTAATGGTGCTCTCGGGTTCACCATGGAGAAAAAAGGAAATTTTCGTTGCTTGTTCTTTAAGCTCCACATTTTAAACCAAGGTTCATGAGTGTTATGTAAGTGTATCTCAATAGAAAAATCCGGAAAAAGAGAGTTTTCGTATTAGTCAAAGCAAAAACCTAGTTGTCTTTCTAGGTTTTGTTTAGAAGTTTGAAGGAAAATTGTTGGGGTTGTTCTAAGGGTCTCAAGGCGGATTGAGGTGTCTTGAAGAGGCTCTAGGTTGCTAGGGAGCAACCGGTTTTGATGATTGGATTTCAATTCGTGGAGTTATATTCTTTTTCTCTTTAAGTGTTACAAGATTATGTAATTGTTGTTATCCTTACATTTTACTAGGATGAAGTATTTGTGTTGATGTTTTATAAGTATTATGGATTATTTGTAGCCAAAAATCCGAAATGACATGTAAGCCATGATTAAGTTGGATTACAATTTAATCGTTGTTAGAATCGCCGCAAGTAATTGACTTGAAGATTACGGTTGTTATAATCAAATGCGACTTGATATCATGTGAGGCTACCAATTTGGATTGAAATGGAAATTGGATAAGAATTGGTATTGTTGTATTCATTATGGCGAAATTTGGACTAGTAGTTTGTTATTCATTTGTTTTGGACTACCGCATATTGTGGTGAGCCAATCAGGTGTATGGTTATTTATTTGTATTGTACTACCTTATAGATTGTGGTGAGCCAATTGGGGCTGTTTGGTTATTGTATTCGACCTTGAAAAGGTGGCAAAGTAAGTAGAAACAAAGGAGGTCTTTGTCAGATTTTCCGTAGAATTTAGTGACTTAGCACCTAGGATATTCTACGTTGAATTGAGAGGTTAATGGGCGATTGTGACCATTATAGGTTGAAAGTACTTAGTATAGCGTATTCTACTTGGAGGATGAAATAGCTATCAAGGTTGAAGTACTTTGGAGCATTTTGCTACTTGTCGACAATCGTCGCGAGGTATGTGAACCTCTTCCTTCCTTTGGCATGATTCTATGTATGGAATATACTTGTGGTATCATCTCATGTTTCCTTCACTCTTAGAAGTTAAGAGGTAGTTGTGTGATTTACTCTATGTAGAACTTTTCCTATCTTTTGAGCATGACTACTTGCAGTATGTAGTACAGTGAGCGTCTGAGACTATGACATTCTTTACTATTTTCCATGTAATGCCAAGTCGGTGGGTTAGGAGATTAACTCACTTCTTTGAAAATAGTAAGGATGTCTTATGTTGATTTTAAAGTTAAGGGACTTGAAGAGTTTTATAGTATGTGATACTTGTTCCGTTTTAAACGTATAAGTCCCTTGGATAGGAAATTGTTTATGGCTAAGGTATAAAGTGAATATAACGGCTTTATGGGAAGTTAGTTATATTTGCCTTATGGAAAGATAAATGACTTGACTTTAATAGAAAGGCAACTTGATTTTCTGGCATCAATTGCCTAGAGTTTTAATAATAAAAGGAGTCACTTGTTTTCAAATGGTTAAGAGACAAATTGTATTTTTGAAAGTTAAGAGAATTGATTTGAAAGTATATAATACTTGGTTTCAAAAAGTAGAAGTCTCTTGGTTATAAAAGGAACGTGTTAGTCTAAACAATAAAGGGTTATAACGGCTTTATGGGAAGTTGGTTATAACGACTTTATGGAAGATTAAGAGAATGGTTTTCTCTAGTAAAGTAATAAAAGGAATAACTTGTATTAGGCAAGGGCAAATTGGTTTAAAGGTACCAATTGCTTAAGGTTTTAATAAAGAAGTCACTTGATTTAGAAGCCGTAATTGTATTTCTAAAAGGTATTGTGACTTGTCTTGAAAGGTGGATAGGACTTGATACTATGGTTGTTAGTATTTTGGAAGTTTTATTTGGAAAATAGTCCTTTGAAAAGAATATCGCATTTAAGTACTTTGGCTTGTTAAATGAGAATTTATTCTATTTGTGCCCGGATAAGTACTTTGGCTTGTTAAATGAGAATTTATTCTATTTGTGCCCGGATAAGTACTTTGGCTTGTTAAATGAGAATTTATTCTATTTGTGCCCGGATAAGTACTTTGGCTTGTTAAATGAGAATTTATTCTATTTGTGCCCGGATAAGTACTTTGGCTTGTTAAATGAGAATTTATTCTATTTGTGCCCGGATAAGTACTTTGGCTTGTTAGATGAGAATTTATTCTATTTGTGCGGATAAGTACTTTGGCTTGTTAAATGAGAATTTATTCTATTTGTGCGGATAAGTACTTTGGCTTGTTAAATGAGAATTTATTCTATTTGTGCCCGGATAAGTACTTTGGCTTGTTAAATGAGAATTTATTCTATTTGTGCCCGGATAAGTACTTTTGCTTGGTTAATTGAGAACTTGCCTATATGTGCTGGTGATAGCCTGTGAGTGCAAGTATTAT
Source organism: Przewalskia tangutica (assembly GCA_029844215.1). Classification (NCBI taxonomy): domain Eukaryota; kingdom Viridiplantae; phylum Streptophyta; class Magnoliopsida; order Solanales; family Solanaceae; genus Przewalskia; species Przewalskia tangutica. Next base: position 118,870,186 of record CM056718.1, read on the forward strand.
GTTTTATTACGTTGCCGCGACTCTCGGTTGGAGGGCCGGCTGTCTTGTTGTAAGTTACTCGGACGTACCGACAGTGATGTGGGATTCCACGGGTATGCTTCCGTTATTTGTAGTACTTGGTTAAATTCGGATTTTTATAAAAGACATGGTAGTGCTTATGTCTTGTTTGATGGTCATCGAGTTAGGGTAAGAGTAAACGGCGGCAAGCCCCAAGACGTTATACCACCTACCAGGTAAGAGTATAAGTGAGGGTAAGCCCCAAGACGTACCACCCGCTTTATGTGTTGTTTGACGACCAGGTCGAGTTAGGGTAAGAGTATAAATGAGGGGAAAGCCCCAAGACGTTATACCACCTTATACAGGGTAAGAGTATAAATGAGGGGCAAGCCCCAAGACGTTATACCACCTTCTCCAGGGTAAGAGTATAAATGAGGGGCAAGCCCCGAGGCGTTATACCACCGCTTGATTGATATTATGGGCGTGAGACCCGTGGTTATGTTTTACACGTATAGGTATCGCGATGATGTGGGATTCCACTGGCGGAGATATGTATATATGTATTGTGTATGTACGCCGGTGGGGTAGGAGGCCACGCGCGTCACATGGTTATATTTTACACTTATAGTCGCGACGGTGATGGAGGATTCCACGGGCATGCTTTGATATTAGTGTGACTTGATCGCCCCATTGGGTCGTAGTATATGTGTCCTCCGTAATGGGCCGGACTATGTTATGAAAGATAAGTAAGTTATATGGTAATGAACTTAATGATTCTTTTCTAATAATGTACGTAAGAATGTGACTATAACTTTTATTGGGAATGGAAAAGATAATAAGGTACGATTAAGTTCATAAGTGATAATGACACGGCAGGATCTGGTATGTATTTTTATACTTGTCCTTGTCATTCTTTTGTACAGTTGTGATCTGCATCAGACGTTATTTCGCTCCATATTCGCACTGTTGTCGATTTCTTCGGGCTGCGTCATGCCCGCAGTTTAGGTACGATTGTGGATCCGCGAGCTTAGGATCCCGGTTCAGAAGTTGAGATGGCTCGGTGTTCCGAGTTGTCACGTTTATGTTTATTCAAGTACGGCGGGCCTTGTCCCGCCACGATTGTTAGGTCAAAACTCTTAGAGGTCCGTAGTCACATATGTGGTCGATTTGTAAAGGAAAGGAGGCAACTGCTTCGTTTATGTATGTACATTCGGGAAGGTAGCCCTATCGGCTAACCTGTTGTTTTATTACTGTTGTTTTTATTTTATAACTTTCATGTATGTTCCGCTGATTTTCTATGATGTTTACCTGTAAGGGTGCCCAGGTAGGGCACCAGTCGCGGTCCCGGGGTCGGGTCGTGACAGGATTGTTGTAGGGTCTTTGAAAATTCCCCACTACCTGAATCTGCTCCATGGACACATTATTTGGGTCCACTGCTGTGCATCTATCAAAAGTATGGGTACCCCCACAAATTTCGCATCTAGCTGGTGTCTGAACTGCTTTAACTGCCATGGTACTCTGTTGCATCTGCTTTGTCAAAGTGGCTACCTGCGCAGTCAATGCAGTGATAGAATCTAGCTCATGAATCCCAGCCACTTTCTTGATGTTCATTGCTCTCTCATCTTTTCCCTGATGGTTGTTTGTGGCCATGTCTTCTAACAGATTATGTGCCTAATTGCACTCTTTCTCATGAACGTACCTCCTGCTGCAGCATCAATGATGGTACGAGTTGTACCACTCAGCCCATTGTAAAATATGTGGACTAGCATCCACTTCTCAATCCCAAGATGTAGACACTTCCTCTGCAAATCTTTGAACCGCTCCCATGCATCATAGAGTGACTCTCCATCCATCTGATAGTAATTATTAAGATCTCCTCTGAGCTTTGCTGCTTTGGATGGAGGGAAGAACTTGGCAAGGAACTTCTGGGCTAAGTCTTGCCATGTAGTGATGGAGTTTGCCTGTAATGAGTTCAGCCAACACTTTGCTCTATCCCTGAGTGAGAATGGGAAGAGCATCAGCCGTATGGAATCATCAGTGACACCATTATATTTAAAGATTGCACACAGCTCCAGAAAATTTGCTAGATGCAAATGAGGAACTTCAGACGGTAATCCCTCAAACTGGACTGAACCTTGGACCATGTGCAAGATTGCTGGTTTGATTTCGAAATTATTGGCTTCAGCAGCTGGAAGCCTGATGCAAGTCTGCACCCTTGTAATAGTAGGCATCACATAGTCCCCCAAGCTCCTTTCTGCAGGGACTTGTCTTAAGACAGACAATAACTCATCATCCACCAAATTATTGTTTCGCTGATCTCTCATTGCTAAGGAATCAGCTGCTCTTTTCTCTTCCTGTTCTGTCTGCACAATATTTCAATCTCAGGGTTAAGAGGGATAAAAGTGTTTGCTCCTCTCCTACTTTGCATAAACTAAGTTCCTGAGACTAATCAAAAACAAAAAACAGATCACGGCAAACAGCACTAAAGCAAAAATAAAAATAAAAAAACTGAAAATACAAAACCAAATTAGAAATAAGAATAGATAAATCGATATTAACAGTACGTCAGTCCCCGGCAACGGCGCCGATATTTCTAGATGTTTACGCAAGCGTACATATCGTTCCAAGTAATATAGTCTATAAGACCGAGTTTATCATCCACAGAGACTGGTGGGCTAGGCACCGCGGTGCCCTTGTGATTCTTGTCCGGAATGTGCCGGATTTCTTCTGTTCTTCTTGGCACTTCTTAGGCTTCATTCCTTGGGTTGTGCTTGTGCAATTTGCATCTCAATTAAGCTCATTTCGTCCTTAAAAGTAGTATTCTCTCCTTTAGAACCGCTGTGACACAAAAGAAAGAAAAACATACCTAACATTATACTAAACGCAAAATAAAAGAGTAAAATACTAACTAAAAATGACTCAAAAGAGTGTATAAAATACACTCAACAGTAAGCATATTTCATGAAATTCCTAATGATTCTAACATATATACATGAATTTTAAGTAGAATCCATTGTTCTTAATCTAGGATTTTCAAGATTAACTCATTCCAAGGTTTCAAGGTTCAAGCTTTGAGTTCCTTCTTCCAAGTTCAGATTTTAAGACAATTCTTGGAGCGAATAAGGTATGTAGATCTTCTATCCACGTTTGGAAATATCCATATTCTTCCCCACGCCACATTATCTCATAAAACCATGAAATTTCATAACTTAGAGTTTTATTCTACTATCATGATAACTCTAACTACATGTATTATATATCATGTCTATATTATAATTCATCAATTGTATTCATGATAGGTCATTATGATTGTCATGAACATGTTCGTAATTCATGAACACATGTTTGAATTTCATGAGTTCCTAAATTAAAAGTTATGATCAATGTTACTCAGTCCGTGAAATTATATATGTTTTTCATGATTCATACAAGTTATATGATATATCTATTTCATATGCCAATTTATGATTTCAAACCATGTTTTACAATGCTTTCATGAAACCCATGGGCTTACAAGCCACTATTTTTAAGTACATATTTTGGAAGTTGCATATTTTATCCAGAAGGCTCATATGACCTAAAACAATGTATCCCATCGTAGGATAAGGGTCGGATACCTTCAAATTGCAGATTGGATCTTTTCATGTCATATTCATGTCTCATACCCCGATAAGGTATGAGATTGATCTGTTGGTCGGGCTAGGTACCAGACTCCACCTACCCACGTGGTGTTTTATATTTTCGGTTTTTCTACTGCTCTCCCCACATATATACAGATACACAACTTCTTTATAGATTTTACACATGTTTTATTCTCATGCCAGATCATGCTCATATTACAATTTCAGTTTCATGTTCATATTATTTCATGTGTCTGCTTATTCTTTCAGTTGCTTTACACACAGTACAATTCAAATGTAATAACTCCCCTTTGCATGGGGCCTGCACTTTACGGTGCAGGTGCTGAGTTTCAGGATGACGGAGCTACACGCTAGGACTTCACATGTATCAGCTATTTCATGAGTCATTTCATTCGGGGTGTTAGTCTATCTATTTTCATGAGTAAATTTTATAATAGAGGTAGGCCAAGGCCCTGTCTGTCACGCCTCGAACCCTGGGCCCGCGACTGGTACCCTACCTGGGCACCCTTCTATACACACAACATGAGTAACACGCGGAAGATAATAACACTCATTTTTTTAAAGCAAAGCCAAGGCCGATAAGGCTGCCGTATATATATATCATACCTAACTGGGTCTACACTGTACAACAATGTAAATACAACTCTAGCCAGTCCATCCCACATATGAATACAGACCTCTAAGAGTTTGACAACAACTGTGACGGGACAAGGCCCCGTCGTACCCCTGAATATACCTATCCATAATGACAAGCTCCAAAATATTGGAGCAATCCCAAAATGCTGAACAATGATCCTAAGCTCACGGATCCACAACTGTGTACCTAGACCTGCGGACATGAACGCAGCGCCCGAAGGAGGTCAGTACAACAAGTACTAAGTATGGAACTGAAAATAAAACACCGTATCAAAATTATGGTTGTGTATAAGAATTACAGGGACAAGTATGAAAATCAAATACCAGATCCTATCGTGTCACATAACCAAAAAGCAACCAACTGCACCTCGTATCACTGTACTATAATAACTCTAAGAGTCGAATGTGCCATTCAAGTATATAATACCACATAGTCCAAAAATAAAGCAGGAGACAAGTATAATAACCACATCAACAGTGTACTGAACTTTACAAACAATGAGAGCAATAAAGGTGTAACTTGGCCGATTCTGAATAGGCAGCCAATGATCAAACTAGGGCCATTCGCCCATAGTATCATCGTACAAACCCTAATCCTGGACTCCCGCAATCCGCATAGGTCATGTGGACCCGCATGAGGTATTCCTCGCATCGGGGGAAGCAAACCCGCGGTAATATATAGGACCGCATCGCGTGAGCCGCGGACTCGCGTGAGGTATTCTCGCGTAGACCTCATCCGCGTGAGCCCTTGGACCCGCATGAGGTATTCCTCGCATCGGGGGGAGCAAATCCCGCGGAATATGTGTCACGCAACGTGTTAAGGGGGCAAGTTATATAATACAAGCACAACCGGCTTATCGTAAACAACATAAGCACAACAAGAAAGCCCTCTTAACACAAAAGTCTCAAGACATTAATACCCGTAGTATCCAGTCATGTTTACTTTATCAAACCAAGTTAAGACAAGCTTTGACTCTCATTAGGCAAAATGAAGGAACCATCGTTTTGAACAACCAAGGCAATACCATACCCTCATTTTAAAACAAACAAGACAATACCATGCCTTCCTTTTAAAACAAACAAGAAAATACCATGTCTTCCTTTCTAAAATAACTAAGACAATATCATGCCTTCCTTCCTAAAATAAACAAGACACTAACAAGTCTTTCATTTATAACACCAAAGTACCATCAAGGCAAAAGTAGTATAACTATCATTTATACAAGCCAAAGTACTACGTACGTCCACTGCACATCCGGTTCATCTATAAAAAACCCAAGGCACTAGCCTTGCACATCAAGTTACTTAATCATCAACTCAAGCGACCTACACTCTTTGTACTCTAGTCACATCCTTCATGTACTACAATGAAACCAAGTTCATTTTTTTTTCATCAACCATTTTAGACTTTTCATAAAGACTGTTATAACCACTTCCCATAAAGTCATTATAACAATTCTTATGAAACTAAGGTACCATCACCTCTTTCCTTTTTAATCCTCATTAAGGCGTTATCACATAGTTCATTAAGGATTAAGATCCATTATAAGCATTACTTTGAAATCATCATTTGAAATATTAAGATACTTATCATATCAAGTATATATTAAAAACATGGTTTGGAAATCAAGGCACTAGTTATCATGTACTATTTCTAAAACATCTTTTTTAGAAAAATCAAAGTGTCGTACATTGCGTAAGATTAAAAATCCAAAGAAGATATGTACCTTTATTCTTTAAGAAGAACCGTCTCATTAAATATTAGGGCGTTGGACCCAAAAGTTCTACGTACATCTATTCTTTATAAAAGAATCCTTTACAGCCAGTTACTTCTCCTTTTTAAAATCAAGTAACCTATTTCTTTAAATCAAGTTACTTCTCCTTTTTAAAATCAAGTAACCTATTCTTTAAATCAAGTTACTATTTTTTTTTAAACTCAAGTCCCATAACTTGAAAATAAAGTCTCATAATTATTTAAATAAAACAAGCCTCATAACTTTCCAAATAAATATTCATTGAACCGTGAATAGGTTATACACGTTTATAACAATTTTGTCCATTGAGCCATGATCTAGAAAATATAATATAATTTTGTCTTATCTTAGTTTCTATGCAGATGGAAGATTCTACTCATTTCACTATAATTGATTTCCGATACATTTTCATTAACGCTGCATTGGCTTGTTCGGTCTCTTTTTCATTAGTGTAGTAACTTAGCAAGGTCAATTACACTCCACTAATTCCTAACGACTCTTACCAACATCCCCATAAGACTTGGTAAGAACTTAGCAATATTCTGGACATGATTTTAGCCTAAAAATCTATAACATGAATACTTCATAATTACAAGGCAAGTACTTCAAGAAGGCAAGTCATGTATACTCCTAACAACAAGACAAGTATACTCCAATGCCAAGCCATGTATACTCCTAACAACAAGGCAATTATACTCAAATAGCAAGTCATGTATACTCCTAACAACAAGGCAAGTATATCATAAAAATACTCATGTCTTAGAGAAGAGGAAGTTCACATACCTCGCGACGACTAACCATTTCGACACGTAGCAAAACGCTCCAAGTACTTCAACTTCATCGGCTATTCCTTAAGCCAAGTAGACCATGCTACACGTAGTACCTCAACCTAAAATGACCATAGTACTTCTATTAAAATCTTACTTACTATTGTAAGTCTTATACCAATTAATAGCCCTCTAATTCTACAGAAAATCGGGCAACACTTCCTTTGTTTCTACGTACTTATCCACCTTTTCCAAAGTCCGTATTTCATCAACCAACAAGCCACATTTAAGGCGCAACCAACAATTAACCAAAGGAGATTACACGTCTAACTGGATGTGTAAAATTCTGCCGCACAATTTATATAAAACAGTCCGCAAAACAATCCACAATTAATCAATCATTAAGGGTACCATGTGAAGCCTTCTAACACCCTTATTCTTTAGGACTTCCATTAGCTAATTACTACAACAATACAAAGTCTTTTTCCTTAATTCCTTTTAATCCAATTCTCATTTCAACATGTTATATAAGTTATAACAATTTATCAACTATATTTCCTTCATTATATAACATGCGACAAGTATAGATGACGACAATAAAAATCAACGAATCACATAGCCCGAAAAAGCTAGTTTCGGACCACTCACCCAAAGTAGGGCATACACACCTTATTTTCCATATCTTCCTTAATTAAAGTTCATCCATATACTATAACAATGAGTAATATCCAATTACTGCAGAAAAAAAAGATTTATTACCTCATTTTTAGCCTTAAAATCGTCCCGAGAAGAACACTATACTTTGGTCCGCAGTTTTCGTTTCGCTCCACTTCTTCAAGTTCCAATCACATATATGTGACCTCTATGAACTTATACACAACTCCACTTTGTATTTCGCTTCCAAAAAATCGACAGAACCTTAGGGTTTGGCACCCACATTCTCGGCCAAAGCAAGGTTTAAGAGGCTTGGAGAGTTAACTTGATTTAACACTTGGTTTAGGAGCTAATCTTGGAGAAAGGAACCAACTAATCTTTGTTGTTCTTGGATATGGAGGATTTTCAAAAATGGAGCTTAAGGGATAAAAGAGGAGAGCTATTTTTTGTGAAATGAAATGTGGCTAAGTGTGGTGTCTTGCAAGCTCTCTTATGTATATATAGATGTATATTAAGTGTAGCAAGACAAGTGGAGTGGGACCCACATGGCCCACTTGTCTACTTGTCACACAAATATCTAATCAAGTCTCCAAAATATCTAAATCAAATAGTCAAAGTCTTCCAACACCAAGACAAAGGGGTGGGGGTGTGTCACGTGTCACCCTATGATTCGTCCAAAATATTTTCATCTCCCAAAAACAATCATATTGGCCAAAAGTCTCGAAAAATATTGTGGGCCCCACAAAACCGTAAATTTATCCCGTGGGCCCACGTGACCAATTTCGGATTTAAAAATCCATAATTCTATTATATTCCAAAAAGTACAAATCCCAAATTTGAGAACTCAATTCTCATTACTAAACACTTTTCCTTCACGGGTTCCGAGATTTCTTTTAAGGAAAAAGCGCATCTTCTATCGTTTCACGATTTAACCTTTATCGTCTTACGTACGTTCTCTTATTACTGTGTTGGAACTACGGGGTGTAACATTCTCCCCCCCCCCCCTTAGAAACATTCGTCCCGAATGTTCCTTATAAGCCTCCAACAATACTTGCACCGGTATAGTCTTCATTACTATACTCACAAAACCAATTATGCCACATATGGCCATAATACAACATACGCGCATACACATAAATTCAAGCCAACGAGGAATCACATCTAGTAGTGTATAACACCACTATTAACTCCCATTCATGGCCTAAAAGGATACTCTCTTCGTACCTTCACTTCACATATATAATCACTTCCATTCTTTTAACACATGTTCGCTCATTTTCTTACTCGTCGTACTCTCCTCGTACAACCGAACTCTTTCTAATACGTGTACCACATTTCAGTCATCGCTTTAGTTTTCAAAACCTTGGAGTTACTACCTGTCACGATCCGACCCCGGGCCCGCGACTGGTGCCCTATCTGGGCACCTCTTACAGGTATACATCAGAGAATAGTAGCGGAACATACATACAATTCAAAAAGTATAAGTCATGAAATATCAACAGGCTAGCCGATAAGGCCACCTTCCAAAAATATATACATAACCCAAAAAAAAATAGTCACATCCCTTTTTATTTTTATAACCCAATCTACAAGATATGACTACAGACCTCTAAGAATTTTTACATAACAACTGTGGCGGGACAGGGCCCCGCCATACCCCTGAATGTACATAAATCTACAACATCAGGGAAACCGTACCAAAAGACAAGCCTCCGGAGAAATGGAGCCTTCTGAAAGCGATCGGTGATCTAGAGTGAGGATCCACAACCTTACCACATATGCGGCATGAGCACGGCCGAGGAAAGTCGATCACAACAGATGTACCAAGTATGTAAAACTGAAAGTACTAAAATGAAATCTTATAGTCTAAAATAAAGTTGAAGACATGTATGATATCCCAAATAATAGTACACTGTACCTTACTAATAATGAGAGCAAACAAAAGTACACTTTACTGCATAAAAATAGGAGGCTTATGATCAAATTAGGGTCATCCGCCCATAGTATCATTTGACAATCCTACTCCTGGGACTATTTCACCCGCATAGGTCCTGTGGACCCGCAATGGAGCAATTTTCTCCGCATGAGACTATTTCACCCGCATAGGACTATTTCACCCGCATGGGCCCGGTGGACCCGCAATGAGTACAAACGCCTTTTCGCGTCATGGGTAGCAAATCCATGGAATAAGTAGTAACCGGGGTTTACCCATAAGAATAACATAACACTAGCACAACCGGCTATCATACATAACATAAGCAAGTTAAAAAATCCCTTAACTTTTTATTAGACTTAATTATCATGCACTCTCATTTTATTTAACTTAAGGCTCTAAAATGTCATTAAAAATCCGAGAATTTAACCCAAAGTACCACGTACTTTTATCCTTTTTTAAAAAAATGACTCTTTCTCGTATAAAACCCCCAAGATACTAACACCCGTAGTATCAAGGCTTGTCTACTTTTCAAGACAGTCACTACCCTTTTTAGAAATACATTTAGGCTTCTAAATCAAGTGACTTTTACTTTAAAACTTCAAGCAAATGATGCCTTTAAATCAAATTACTCTTCTTCATTTCAAGTCATTTATCTTTGTTTACCTACTAGAGTAAACCATTCTTTTAACTTTCCAATAAGTTGTTATAACCAAATTCTCATAAAGTCGTTATACTAACTTTATGCTTTTAGAAACTAAGACATTTTTATCCTTTAAAACAAGTGAGTTCATTCTCTAACTCAACCAACTTGGACATTCTTAAAACAAGTCAAGGATATCAAAATGAAACTAAATTCATTTAAATCTTGTACGTCTACCGTACTATACATTTATAACTACTCATGCTCAATAGATAAGAAAAGTTTCACATACCTTTCCGGCTTAATCCACACGCTAGGTTGAATATGCTTCACGTAGAATATCAACCTTTATTGGTCTTGGAATTCTCATTGAAAATCTGGAATTATCGTAACAAAATAAGAACCTTGGGCCGAGAATTTTTAGAGCACGACTTGGGACTTGAACTGGTACAATCAATTACCACGAAGGATAATGATAAGCTCAGTATATTTGTAACTTACCTTGATCACATATTGTCTCTTTCGACACAACGAATTATGTTATTATCTAATGCCCTAAAGAAACTCGATCCAGAAGAGTATTTTACTGAACATAAACTAAGCTATATTCCAAACTCATAATGGAAAAATTCACTTAATTCAATAACAACTCAAGAAAGAAATTGTTAAAAGTTTGCTAAAAAAATGAGAGAGGGTGGGAACGTTGCTGCTACATCATATGTACTTATATGCCATATTGTTACATCACTCACATTAAAAGTTTCAAATGAAAATAATGGACTTCATTCTATACAAATAATAGTCCTGCATGTTGTTTCTATTCTTCTATACGTGTACATCATATACACCTACACTTATCCATAAAATTATTACCACAGACTATTTATCCACAAATATTCCTCATAATACCACCTGGATAGTGATATCCTCTCGTACATACCCATATATACCTCTTACAAATTCTTTAGTATCTACTAGATTTTGACATTAAAGATTAAACTACTAATAATTCTCCATGTCTTCCATTAATTCGACATACACCCAATTACACATATAATTAATCCTAAATTCCCATTCATTTAAATCCTAATAACTCATAAGACCTTCGTATACTTAATGTAATAATTCTTGTAATATGACATTAGTCTATACCCTTTTTACACATACACCAAATTTATTCCGCACCCCTTCGTCGCACTTGTCACACCAAAAATTATTTCGGGAATGTGTTCCTTGTATACTAATCCCTTTATTAGCATACGTAAATATAATAAAAAAATTCCCAAGACTCGGGTATACTTGCCTACGTTAAAGTGCTCAAATCATTGTTCAAAATTCCGAGTCGTTACACTACCTCCAAACTTGATCATTATACTAGCTTCAATTTCCTTTAAGGCCATTCTCGGCCTTCCCGACCCGGTTCTGGTGGAACGCATCCACGAACCAGTACAACGATTAAACAGACTTGGGCATTGCACCCTCGTGACCCTATCACCTAGCGGGACCACCTCAAACTGACCCCACTCCATTCCGAGTTGCGGGTTGACCCGCGATTGGTCCTCAAGCTGACCCATTATCGCACTAAATTCTCCTTCCTGGTCCGGAACAAATCTTACTATTCAAGTCATGAAAGCCTAGTGGTCTTCTTAGATTAACTGCCCATTTTCATTTCACACAACTCATGGAATTATCACACTAATATACTCCATGTATACTATGTACTTCGACCAAGATTAACCGTAAAATCTTTTACTCGAGACAACCTTGTATCTAAGGTCTCAACGGTTATCAATATTCTAAGGTTCACAATGTCCCGAGCCTACATTATCAATCCCCACAATTACGAGAAATGTAGTTTCTTAATATATCAAAGTCTTATTAAGAACTCACAACAACTTTATTTACTTCATACGAATATCATTCGTATATGACACTTAAGCCTATAATCAAAGCTTATCCTATCAACAGGGTATGTCATTACTTCAATTGAACCTGATCTACCAAGAGTCTATAACCATCTTATTCAGTTCATTATCTCCTGATATTCCATATCAGTACATATATAAAGCCTAGGTGTGGGTTCAATAAACTGTTTCACACCTTTCAAGTAATTAAGGCTTTTACCAATTCTTGTTAATCTATAATCATTCTAGCGGCGTCATCGGCTCAAATAAATACACGCATCTGATATATATCATCAACATACCCTTTATACAATAATTTTACCAACCTGGATACACAATCCATATAATCTGTTCTGGGCCACTGTCGCCTTTCTCAAAGCTCCAATCACAATAACTGTTTGGGAAAGACCATCCTAACAACACAGCTCTATCGCACGACCTTAGAGTAAGAAGAATAGAAATCAATCTTAAATATCATGTAGCCTCTTGTGTATAAGTATGGTGCACACATACCCATACCCAAGACTCTACTATACACGATCTGTAGATATTCCGAGGACTAACTGCTCTGATACCACTCTGTCACGCCGAACCGGGCATGGCGGTACCACTACCAGGCACCCTTCTATACACACAACATGAGTAACACGCGGAAGATAATAACACTCTTTTTTTAAAGCAAAGCCAAGGCCGATAAGGCTGTCGTATATATATATCATACCCAACTGGGTCTACACTGTACAATAATGTAAATACAACTCTAGCCAGTCCAGCCCACATATGAATACAGACCTCTAAGAGTTTGACAACAATTGTGACGGGACAAGGCCCCGTCGTACCCCTGAATATACTTATCCATAATGACAAGCTCCAGAACATTGGAGCTATCCCAAAATGGTGAACAAGGATCCTAAGCTCACATATCCACAACTGTGTACCTAAACCTGCGGACATGAACGCAGCCCCCCGAAGGAGGTCAGTACAACAAGTACTAAGTATGGAACTGAAAATAAAACACCGTATCAAAATTATGGTTGTGTACAAGAATTACAGGGGCAAGTATGAAAATCAAATATCAGATCCTACCGTGTCACATAACCAAAAAGCAACCAACTGCACCTCGTATCACTGTACTATAATAACTCCAAGAGTCGAATGTGCCCTTCAAGTATATAATACTACATAGTCCAAAAATAAAGCAGGAGACAAGTATAATAACCACATTAACAGTGCACTGAACTTTACACACAATGAGAGCAATAAAGGTGTAACCTGGTCGGTTCTGAATAGGCAGCCAATGATCAAACTAGGGACATTCGCCCATAGTATCATTGTACAAACCCTAATCCTGGACTCCCGCAATCCGCATAGGTCGCGTGGACCCGCATGAGGTATTCCTCGCATCGGGGGAAGAAAACCCGCGGTAATACATAGGACCCTGTCCCGCATGCACCCCTTGGACTCGCATGAGGGTATTTCTCGCATAGGACCTCGTCACGCATGTGCCCCTTGGACTCGCATGAGGTATTCCTCGCATCGGGGGAGCAAATCCCGCGGAATATGTGTCACGCAACGTGTCAGGGAGGTAAGTCATATAATACAAGCACAACCGGCTTATCGTAAACAACATAAGCACAACAAGAAACCCCCCTTAACACAAAAGTCTCAAGACACTAATACCCGTAGTATCCAGTCATGTTTACTTTATCAAACCAACTTAAGACAAGCTTTGACTCTCATTAGGCAAAATGAAGGCACCATCGTTTTGAACAACCAAAGCAATACCATACCCTCCTTTTAAAACAAACAAGACAATATCATGCCTTCCTTTTAAAACAAACAAGAAAATACCATGTCTTCCTTTCTAAAATAACTAAGACAATATCATGTCTTCCTTCCTAAAACAAACAAGACACTAACAAGTCTTTCATATAACACCAAAGTACCATCAAGGAAAAAGTAGTACAATGAAACCAAGTTCATTTTTTTTTCATCAACCATTTTAGACTTTTCATAAAGACCGTTATAACCACTTCCCATAAAGTCATTATAGCAATTCTTATGAAACTAAGGTACCGTCACCTCTTTCCTTTTTAATCATCCTTAAGGCGTTATCACATAGTTCATTAAGGATTAATATCCATTATAAGCATTACTTTGAAATCATCATTTGAAATATTAAGATACTTATCATATCAAGTATATATTTAAAACATTGTTTGGAAATCAAGACACTAGTTATCATGTACTATTTCTAAAACATCTTTTTTAGAAAAATCAAAGAGTCGTACATCGCGTAGGAATAAAAATCCAAAAAAGCTATGTACTTTTATTCTTTAAGAAGAACCGTCCCATTAAATATTAGGGCGTTGGACCCAAAAGTTCTATGTACATCTATTATTTATAAAAGAATCCTTTACATCCAGTTACTTCTCCTTTTTAAAATCAAGTAACCTATTTCTTTAAATGAAGTTACTTCTCCTTTTTAAAATCAAGTAACCTATTCTTTAATTCAAGTTACTTCTCTTTTTTTTTAAACTCAAGTCCCATAACTTGAAAATAAAGTCTCATAATTATTTAAATAAAACAAGCCTCATAACTTTCCAAGTAAATATGCATTGAACCGTGAATAGGTTATACACGTTTATAACGATCTTGTCCATTGAACCATGATCTAGAAATGTAATACAATTTTGTCTTATCTTAGTTTCTATGCAGATGGAAGATTCTACTCATTTCAATATAATTGATTTCCGATACATTTTCATTAACGTTGCATTGGCTTGTTCGGTCCCTTTTTCATTAGTGTAGTAACTTAGCAAAGTCAACTACACTCCACTACTTCCTAACGACTCTTACCAACATCCCCCATAAGACTTGGTAAGAACTTAGAAATATTCTAGACATGATTTTAGCCTAAAAATCTATAACATGAATACTTCCTAATTACAAGGCAAGTACTTCAAGAAGGCAAGTCATGTATACTCCTAACAACAAGACAACTATACTCCAATACCAAGCCATGTATACTCCTAACAACAAGACAAGTAAACTCAAATAGCAAGTCATGTATACTCCTAACAACAAGGTAAGTATACCATAAAAATACTCATGTCTTAGAGAAGATGAAGTCCACATACCTCGCGACGACTAACCATTTCGACACATAGCAAAACGCTCCAAGTACTTCAACTTCATCGGTTATTCCTTAAGCCAATTAGACAATGCTACACGTAGTACCTCAACCTAAAATGGCCATAGTACTTCTATCAAAATCTTACTTACTATTGTAAGACTTATACCAATTAATAGCCCTCTAATTCTACGGAAAATCGGGCAGCACTTCCTTTATTTCTACGTACTTTTCCACCTTTTCTAAGGTCCGTATTTCATCAACCAACAATCCACATTTAAGGCGCAACCAACAGTTAACCAAAGGGGATTACACGCCTAACTGGACGTGTAAAATTCTGCCCCACAATTTATATAAAGCGATGCAAAGCGATCCACAATTAATCCATCATTAAGGGTACCATGCGAAGCCTTCAACACCCTTATTCTTTAGGACTTCCATTAGCCAATTACTACAACAATACAAAGTCTTTTTCTTTAATTCCTTTTAATCCAATGCTCATTCCAACATGTTATATAAGATATAACAATTTATCAACTATATTTCCTTCATTATATAACATGTGACAAGTATAGATGACGACAATAAAAATCAACGAATCACATGACCCGAAAAAGCTAGTTTCGGACAAGCACCCAAAGTAGGGCATACACACCTTATTGTCCATATCTTCCTTAATGAAAGTTCATCCATATACTATAGCAATGAGTAATATCCAATTACTGCAGAAAAAGAAGATTTATTACCTCATTTTTAGCCTTAAAATCGTCCCGGGCAGAACGCTATACTTTGGTCCGCAGTTTTCGTTTTGCTCCACTTCTTCAAGTTTCAATCACATATATGTGACCTCTATGAACTTATACACAACTCCACTTTGTATTTCGCTTCCAAAAAATCGACAGAACCTTAGTGTTATACCCCGTATTTCCAGAGTATGTATGTGAGGACGTACGTACGAAAATACAAGCCTAGTAGGACAAGGATGTAGGATTTGTTTTTCCGACGGAAAATTTTCCGAACCTTGTAAAGGAATTTTACGTTTTCAAGAAATTATTTATTTTGGATTTTTCCGAGAGATGAAATATTTTAGACCAATAGGAGGGCGACATGTGTCACCCCAAGTGGACAATGTTGGACGGTTTGGTTGGACAATTGTTGGCACGTTTTTTGTGTTTAAAAGACCAAAAACATTTGGTCAAAGTCTTGAAGATATTTTGTGTTGTAGATGGATAAGTGGGACCCACACACACATGGCTCAATCTAGACCACACACTTGCTTAAATCCTAACCCTTGAATGTCCTATAAATACCCCCTTAGTGCAATACTAAAATTCATCCACACTTGAGAAAATTTCCAAGTCTTGAAAAACTCCCTCCCTCTTTAGTGTTGCTCTCGGCTTTGGGACATATTCTTGAGCAAAACTTGTCCAAAATCCTTAAAGTTTTAAGTGTTCTTCCTTAGTGTATTAGGAAGATTAGTAACCAAAAGTTAGAAAAGATTTCACACCCTTAGCCTAAATATACCCCCTTGGCCGAGAGTTGCCAAAATTGTAGCCTAAGTGTTCTTCACTTTTGGAGTTGAAGTGTTAAGAGAAGTTGTTTAGAAACTTCTGAGGGTTGCTAGGAGCGGGTTGGAGTGTAAGGAATTGGAGCTAAACGTTGCTCAGGATCGACATATAATCTTGGATAATTTTGGGCTTATCGAGGTAATGATCTTTATCCCCCTATTGTAATTGGAAATTACATGTTGTAGTAATATATAGTTGAGTATACTATATATAGAATGAATTTTGAAAAGAATGACTGTAATTACATTTGTTGTATTTCTGATGAACTTGTAGTATTACTGTGAAGTAGGATTGAACACGTCCGGTTAGACGTGTAAACCCCCCCTCGGGAGTTGTTGGCCTGGTAGCGGGCCTGAGTAGAGGAGGAGATTTATGTGGTTACGGGGGGGGGGGAGGTGCTGCCGAATTTTCTGTAGAATAAGGAATCTTGCATTTAGAATGTTCTACGAAGAGGTCTAGGAGTTGATAGGCGTTTTGTGACCTTTATAGGTTGCAATACTACGAGTAGCGTATTCTACTTGAAGAGTGAAAAAGGCTAGCAGGGTTACAGTACGGTGGAGCGTTTTGCTAATTATCGATAATCGTCGCGAGGTATGTGAACCTCTTCCTATATTTTCTAGCATGATATGTGGTGAACTATGTAGTACGGTAGACGTACATGTGTTAAATGAATTTGGTTGGTTTAAAACATAAAGTGTTATAACGGCTTTATGGGAAGTTCGTTATAACAACTTTATGTGGGCAAGGAATTGGTTTGTGGTTTTTAGAAGATAAAAGACTTGAGGTGAAATAATAAGGACTTGGGTTGTGTTAAAAAGTTGTGAAACCGCTTTAATGAGAAATGGGTAATTGGGTTTTAAAAGGAATAAGGTTATATTAATTTCGGAAATGAGAACAAGTATCGAACAAACCACTGCAGCGTTAATAAAGGAAAATGTATTGACTAATTAATTATTATTAAAACCAGTAGAAACCTCCATCTGCATAGAAGCTAAGATAAGACAAAATTGTATTACATTCTCTAGATCATGGCTGCTTTAATAAGAATGTTATAAACAAGAATAACCTACTCACACATAAGGCATATGTTACTCAAATTGTTTTAAAAGAGAATTATGTTATTAAGTGATTAAGACTATGAACTATGAAACCTTTCGAAAATAAGAGACTTGAGTATTTGAATTTAGGCAAACTGGAACTTTTGGAAAAGAAGGTTGTTACTTGTCTTTAAAAAGGGAAATTATTTTGGTTTACTTAGAATAATAGTTACTCTGTTTTGGATACTACGAGTGTTAGTATCAGGTGACTTCTTGTGAAAGAATGGATCTTTTTATGAGAGTCTAGAAGTATGGTAATTTGCTTGTGCTTGCTTGTGATAGCCTTGTTGTGTGAAAGTTGTATTCTTATGCTACCGCGTCTCTCGATGGAGGGCCGGTATATTGTTATTGTGGTTACATGGACATGTCTGCACCGATGAAGAATTCCGGGGGCATGCGGCCATGCGGCGGGTTAATCACCCGGTATATTGTTATTATTGTTACATGGACATGTCTGCACCGATGAAGAATTCCGGGGGCATGCGGCGGGTTAATCACCCGGTATATTGTTATTATTGTTACATGGACATGTCTGCACCGATGCAGAATTCCGGGGGCATGTGGCCATGCGGCAGGGTTGATTACCCGGTATATTGTTATTATTGTTACATGGACATGTCTGCACCGATGCAGAATTTCGGGGGCATGTGGCCATGCGGCAGGGTTGATTACCCGGTATATTGTTATTATTGTTACATGGATATGTCTGCACCGATGCATAATTCTGGGGGCATGTGGCCATGCGGCAGGGTTGGTTACCCGGTATATTGTTATTATTGTTGCATCCTGGACATGTCTACACCGATGGAGAATTCCGGGGGCATGTGGCCATGATGCGGACGTGATTGATGTTGTGGGCGTGAGACCCATAGTTATATTTGAGTGATGACTTTGAGGGCGTGAGTCCCTGACTTGACTGCTTTTATGTTGTGTACTGTATTTTGGTTATCATATATGTCTCCTGTTCTATATAGACTATTATGATTTAACTACAGTATTTTCAGTTTCACATACTTGGTACTGTTATCGACCTCGCCCGGGGCCGCGTTCATCTGCGGTAGAGAGGTACATCGGTTGTTGATCCTCGCTCATAGGATCACAGTTCAGCGTATTGGGAAGCTCCGTTTCTCCGGAGGCTTATCTTTTGGTATGTTACCCTGAGTTGTAGGTTCTTGTACATTCAGAGGTATGGCGGGGCCCTGTCCCGTCATAGTTGTAGTTACATTCTTAGAGGTCTGTAGTACTGTTTTGGGCAGGGTTTGTAAAAAGGACTTAACTGTTCGGTTTGATATATATGTATATATTTTGGAAGGTGACCGTTTTGGTTAGCATGTTTCATACTTTATGTCTTGTCTCATGTTTTAGTTTTTATTTCCGCTGATTTTCTCTGATGTTGTATCACTAGGGTGCCCGGGGTAAGGCACCAGTCACGGGCCCGGGTTCGGGTCGTGACACTTAGGGTTTGGCACCCACATTCTCGGCCAAAGCAAGGTTTAAGAGGCTTGGAGAGTTAACTTGGTTTAACACTTGGTTTAGGAGCTAATCTTGGAGAAAGAAACCAACTAATCTTTGTTGTTCTAGGCTATGGAGGATTTTCGTAAATGGAGCTTAAGGGATAAAAGAGGAGAGCTATGTTTTGTGAAATGAAATGTGGCTAAGTGTGGTGTCTTGCAAGCTCTCTTATGTATATATAGATGTATACTAAGTATAGAAAGACAAGTGGAGTGGGACTCACATGACCCACTTGTCCACTTGTCACACAAATATCTAATCAAGTCTCCAAAATATCTAAGTCAAATAGTCAAAGTCATCCAACACCAAGACAAAGGGGTGGGGGTGTGCCACGTGTCACCCTATGATTCGTCCAAAATATTTTCATCTCCTTAAAACAATCATATTGGCCAAAATCTCGAAAAATATTGTGGGCCCCACAAAACCGTAAATTTATCCCGTGGGCCCACGTGACCAATTTCGGATTTAAAAATCCATAATTCTATTATATTCCAAAAAGTCCCAATCCCAAATTTGAGAACTCAATGCTCATTACTAAACACTTTTCCTTCACGGGTTCCGAGATTTCTTTTAAGGAAAAAGCGCATATTCTATCGTTTCACGATTTAACCCTTATCGTCTTACGTACGTTCTCTTATTATTGTGTTGGAACTACAGGGTGTAACATTCTCCCCCCTTAGAAACATTCGTCCCGAATGTTCCTTCTAAGCCTCCAACAATACTTGCACCGGTATAGTCTTCACTACTATACTCACAAAACCAATTATGCAACATATGGCCATAATACAACATACGTGCACACATAAATCCAAGCCAACGAGGAATCACATCTAGTAGTGTATAACACCACTATTAACTCCCGTTCATGGCCTAAAAGGATACTCTCTTCGTACCTTCACTTCACATATATAATCACTTCCATTCTTTTAACACATGTTCGCTCATTTTCTTACTCGTCGTACTCTCCTCGTACAACCAAACTCTTTCTAGTACGTGTACCAGATTTCAGTCATCGCTTCAGTTTTCAAAACCTTGGAGTTACAACCCCCAAACTTGGTCATTATACTAGTTTCAATTTCCTTTAAGGCCATTCTCGGCCTTCCCGGATCTTACGGTGGAACGATCCACGAACGATCTAACGATTAACGGACTTGGGACTTGCACCCTCGTGACCCTATCACCTAGCGGGACCACCTCAAACTGACCCCACTCCAATTCGGGTTGCGGGTTGACCCGCGATTGGTCCTCAACCCGACCCATTATCGCAGTAAATTCTCCTTCCTGGTCCGGAACAAATCTTACTATTCAAGTCATGAAAGCCTAGTGGTCTTCTTAGATTAACTGCCCATTTTCATTTCACGCAACCCATGGAATTATCACACTAATATACTACACGTATACTATGTACTTCGACCAAGATCAACCGTAAAATCTTTTACTCGAGACGACTTTGTATCTAAGGTCTCAACGGTTATCAATATTCTAAGGTTCACAATGTCCCGAGCCTACATTATCAATCCCCACAATTATGGGAAATGTAGTTTCATAATATCTCAAAGTCTTATTAAGAACTCACAACAACTCTATTTACTCCATACGAATATCATTCGTATATGACACTTAAGCCTATAATCATAGCTTATTCTATCAACCGGGTATGTCATTACTTCAATTGAACCTGATCTACCAAGAGTCTATCACCATCTTATTCAGTTCATTATCTCCTGATATTCCATATCAGTACATATATAAAGACTAATTGTGGGTTCAATAAACTGTTTCACACCTTCCAAGTAATTAAGGCTTTTACCAATTCTTGGTAATCTATAATCATTCTAGGCAACATGCATACGGATCCAAATAAATACACCCGTACCGATATATATCATCAACATACCCTTTATACGATAATTTTACCAACCTGGATACGCAATCCATATAATCTGTTCTGGGCCACTGTCGCCTTTCTCAAAGCTGCAATCACAATAACTGTTAGGGAAAGACCATCCTAACAACACAGCTCTATCGCATGACCTTAAAGTAAGAAGAATAGAAACCAATCATAAATATCATGTAGCCTCTTGTGTATAAGTATGGTGCACACATACCCATACCCAAGACTCTACTATACACGGTCTGTAGACATTCCGAGGACTAACTGCTCTGATACCACTCTGTCACGCCCGAACCCCGGGCCCGCGACTGGTACCCTACCTGGGCATCCTTCTATACACACAACATGAGTAACACGCGAAATATAATAACATTTTTAAAAAAAAAGCAAAGGCAAGGCCGATAAGGCTGCCGTATATATATATATCATACCCAACTGGGTCTACACTGTACAATAATGTAAATACAACTCTAGTCAGCCCAGCCCACATATGAATACAGACATCTAAGAGTTTAAGGTCCAGAACATTGGAGCTATCCCAAAATGCTGAACAAGGATTCTAAGCTCACGGATCCACAACTGTGTACCTAGACCTGCGGACATGAACGCAGCCCCCCGAAGGAGGTCAGTACAACAAGTACTAAGTATGGAACTGAAAATAAAACACCGTATCAAAATTATGGCTGTGTACAAGAATTACAGGGGCAAGTATGAAAATCAAATACCAGATCCTACCGTGTCACATAACCAAAAAGAAACCAACTGCACCTCGTATCACTGTACTATAATAACTCCAAGAGTCGACTGTGCCCTTCAAGTATATAATACCACATAGTCCAAAAATAAAGCAGGAGACAAGTATAATAACCACATCAACAGTGAACTGAACTTTACAAACAATGAGAGCAATAAAGGTGTAACCTGGCCGGTTCTGAAAAGGAAGACAATGATCAAACTAGGGCCATTCGCCCATAGTATCATTGTACAAACCCTAATCCTGGACTCCCGCAATTCGCATAGGTCGCATGGACCCGCATGAGGTATTCCTTGCATCGGGGGAAGCAAACCCGCGGTAATACATAGGACCCTGTCCCGCAAGAGCCCCTTGGACTCGAATGAGGGTATTCCTCGCATAGGACCTCGTCCCGCATGAGCCCCTTGGACCCGTATGTGGTATTTCTCGCATCGGGGGGAGCAAATCCAGCAGAATATGTGTCACGCAACGTGTCAGGGGGGTAAGTGATATAATACAAGCACAACCGGCTTATCGTAAACAACATAAGCATAGCAAGAAAACCCCCTTAACACAAAAGTCTCAAGACACTAATACCCGTAGTATCCAGTCATGTTTACTTTATCAAACCAACTTAAGACAAGCTTTGACTCTCATTAGGCAAAATGAAGGCACCATCGTTTTGAACAACCAAGGCAATATCATACCCTCCTTTTAAAACAAACAAGACAATATCATGCCTTCCTTTTAAAACAAACAAGAAAATACCATGTCTTCCTTTCTAAAATAACTAAGACAATATCATGCCTTCCTTCCTAAAACAAACAAGACAATAACAAGTCTTTCATTTATAACACCAAAGTACCATCAAGGCAAAAGTAGTATAACTATCATTTATACAAGCCAAAGTACTACGTACGTCCACCGCACATCCGGTTCCTTTATAAAAAACCCAAGGCACTATCCTTGTACATCATGTTACTTAATCATCAACTCAAGCGACCTACACTCTTTGTACTCTATTCACATCCTTCATGTACTACAATGAAACCAAGTTCATTTTTTTTTTCATCAACCATTTTAGACTTTTCATAAAGACCGTTATAACCACTTCCCATAAAGTCATTATAACAATTCTTATGAAACGAAGGTACCGTCACCTCTTTCCTTTTTAATCATCCTTAAGGCGTTATCACATAGTTCATTAAGGATTAAGATCCATTATAAGCATTACTTTGAAATCATCATTTGAAATATTAAGATACTTATCATATAAAGTATATATTTAAAACATGGTTTGGAAATCAAGACACTAGTTATCATGTACTATTTCTAAAACTTCTTTTTTAGAAAAATCAAACAGCCGTACATCGCGTAGGATTAAAAATCCAAAGAAGTTATGTACCTTTATTCTTTAAGAAGAACCGTCTCATGAAATATTAGGGCGTTGGACCCAAAAGTTCTACGTACATCTATTCTTTATAAAAGAATCCTTTACAGCCAGTTACTTCTCCTTTTTAAAATCAAGTAACCTATTTCTTTAAATCAAGTTACTTCTCCTTTTTAAAATCAAGTAACCTATTCTTTAAATTAATTTACTTTTTTTTTTTTTTTAACTCAAGTCCCATAACTTGAAAATAAAGTCTCATAATTATTTAAATAAAACAAGCCTCATAACTTTCCAAATAAATATTCATTGAACCGTGAATATGTTATACACGTTTATAACGATCTTGTCCATTGAGCCATGATCTAGAAAATATAATACAATTTTGTCTTAACTTAGTTTCTATGCAGATGGAGGATTCTACTAATTTCAATATAATTGATTTCCGATACATTTTCATTAACGCTTCATTGGCTTGTTCGGTCCCTTTTTCATCAGTGTAGTAACTTTGCATGGTCAACTACACTCCACTACTTCCTAACGACTCTTACCAACATCCCCCAAAAGACTTGCTAATAACTTAGGAATATTCTAGACATGATTTTAGCCTAAAAATCTATAACATGAATACTTCCTAATTACAAGGCAAGTACTTCAAGAAGGCAAGTCATGTATACTCCTAACAACAAGACAAGTATACTCCAATACCAAACCATGTATACTCCTAACAACAAGACAAGTATACTCAAATAGCAAGTCATGTATACTCCTAACAACAAGGCAAGTACACCATAAAAATACTCATGTCTTAGAGAAGAGGAAGTCCACATACCTAGCGACGACTAACCATTTCGACACGTAGCAAAACGCTCCAAGTACTTCAACTTCATCGGTTATTCCTTAAGCCAAGCAGACAATGCTACACGTAGTACCTCAACCTAAAATGGTCATAGTACTTCTATCAAAATCTTACATACTATTGTAAGACTTATACCAATTAATAGCCCTCTAATTCTGAAAATCGGGCAGCACTTCCTTTGTTTCTACGTACTTTTCCACCTTTTCCAAGGTTCGTATTTCATCAACCAACAAGCCACATTTAAGGCGCAACCAACAGTTAACCAAAGGCGATTACACGCCTAACTGGACGTGTAAAATTCTGCCCCACAATTTATATAAAACAGTCTGCAAAACAATCCACAATTAATTCATCATTAAGGGTGCCATGTGAAGCCTTCAACACCCTTATTCTTAAGGACTTCCATTAGTCAATTACTACAACAATACAAAGTCTTTTTCCTTAATTCCTTTTAATCCAATTCTCATTCGAACAAGTTATATAAGTTATAACAATTTATCAACTATATTTCCTTCATTATATAACATGTGACAAGTGTAGATGAAGACAATAAAAATCAACAAATCACATGGCCCGAAAAAGCTAGTTTCGGACCACTCACCCAAAGTAGGGCATACACACCTTATTTTTCATACTTCCTTAATGAAAGTTCATCCATATACTATAACAATGAGTAATATCCAATTACTGCGGAAAAAGAAGATTTATTACCTCATTTTTAGCCTTAAAATCGTCCCGGGCAGAACGCTATACTTTTGTCCGCAGTTTTCGTTTCGCTCCACTTCTTCAAGTTCCACGTGTCACCATATGATTCGTCCAAAATATTTTCATCTCTCAAAAACAACCATATTGGCCAAAATCTCGAAAAATATTGTGGGCCCCACAAAATCGTAAATTTTTCCCGTGGGCCCCACGTGACCAATTTCGGATTTAAAAATCCATAATTCTATTATATTCCAAAAAGTCCAAATCCCAAATTTGAGAACTCAATTCTCATTACTAAACACTTTTCCTTCACGGGTTCCGAGATTTCTTTTAAGAAAAAAACGCACCTTCTATCGTTTCACGATTTAACCCTTATCGTCTTACGTACGTTCTCTTATTCTTGTGTTGGAACTACGGGGTGTAACACTGTCCTTCCAAACAATTTTGCAGTCAGACTCATATTTAGAGGTTTCATAGACTAGTTTAGCATGACTTATCATATTTTTCAAAGTATTTTCGCAATATATTTTTAGATTATATTTCAGTTAATGTTTTACATGTTTTAAAATCGTTACTAGTACATGTTTTGATGCCCATGATGATTAACAAGTCATGTGGTTCGCTCGGTCACATGTAGTCAGGCATCGAGTGTCGTATTTCGCTCGGGCCATAATTCGGAGCGTGACGTCTACACTTCGTGGTTGATATATGAGGTGACATCTTTTATCATTCAGGGTGAGCTACTTGGTCATCCGCGTCCCTTGAAATGATCCTCTTTATTTACTTTTACATTTTTTTTCTAGCAGACAGTATATAGCCTTCGAGCACTTTCAGACTTATATTTTCTGAATGTATTAGAGCTCTTGTACACTTTTGACGAGATCTTTGGGGATGTTGGTTTTTCATTTTTGATAGTATTTAAGACTTGATAATTCATTCTTATTTAAATTCTTCTTATTTGATTTGTTATTTCAAAATGTTGGGATGTGATTTGCCTATCAGGGGATAGTGTATGTGCCACCAGGATCTACGATTTGGGTCGTGACATTCCGCCTCTAGGCTATCTGACTTAACATGAACATGAACCAATTTAATATTCTAAAACACCACACAAGTTTTAAGAACACTCTCAACAGTGCCTTGGAGTAAATCATGCTTATAGATAGTTCTGGGATAGGACTAATTGGTGTGGTAATCAGAAATGATAGTGGGAATTGGCTTCACTAAAGGTTTACCCATTTCATCTTGCATCATTTTTGAACTAAGAGCTTTACTACATGTATTATTCTTAGTATGTGATCAAGGACTAATACTATTTAAAGTTGAATGTGACTTAATTGAGGTAATTCCTACGAAGAATAAGAAGAAACCAACTTTCTAAATCCGCCCTGTTAATGTTGGGTTTTGGTGTCATGACATTTTATTCAACATATCATTTTCTCTACTAAGTTGAAAACCAAAATATTGGAACAAATGTCTTGACATTAGGACCAACATTATGGATAACAGTTTTGCCTTACTTTACTGGACAGAATCTAAAATTATGGAGTTTTACCACGACGGTAATTTTGACTTGAAAAGGAATTTTGGAGCAGAATAAAAACGTGGAAGAAAGATTCAAAGCTTAGAGATCAAGACGAGTGAAGAACGAGTCAAAGCAGTTGAGAATTTCACTCCTCAAGCTACTGCCACACGTTGCCCATTTTTAGCTCAACCTCCACAATAAATTGATGAGTCTTTCAAGGGAACTCTCTATTATAAATAGAGAGGTCACAATGAGGAATCATCATCCAGAAAAGATAAGAGAAAAAGATCGAGAGAGCTCTCCAGAAATCTCATTCAGAAAACTAGATCCACTGTGTTGCCTGAGTTTGTGAGGACATTCTGTCCAATATTATAATTGTTGCTTAGATTCTAGATTTGTTCTTTCATTGAAGCAATTATAATGAAATGTTGTGCACTTTTATTTAGATAGATTTTTCAGACAGAAGTGATTTGCGACTTAACCTTTTTAATTCCTTTTGTATTCTATTGTAATATTGTAAGAGAAGGAATTTATTCAATTGTGTGTGTATATATATACAATACTTTTGGTCATTGACCATCATAGGTTATATTAATATATAACCTATGTAAATTAAACATTTGTCTCTTTATCATTTCCGCTGCAATTTAACTCTTCAAAGGTTTTTCTATTTTTATCTAAAGTGTCATCAGTTCTATCAGACGACATTGTTAACAACATTTGCAAACTGTTTTAGCATACAAGTATTTTTACTTACTGTTTGATTTTTATTATTCCATAGTATAACCCTCGGGACCCAACAAGTGGTATCAAAGCCAACACTTAACATAATAAGTGCTATGTCATTTTACTTGAACAATGGATCCGGCAAATCCAACAATTGGTAGACTTCTTCTTTTAGATGGATCAAATTATGCCTATTGGAAAATTCGTCTACTCTCTCATATCAAATCCATTGATATTACAGTATGGAGATCTATTATCAATGGATATACTATCCCCATGCTTCCACCGGATGAGGAAGGTGACATACTTCCTAAGACTGAGGCCGAATGAAGTGTGGAAGAAACCAATAGTGCAAGCTTCAATGAAAAGGCCTTAAATGCTATTTTTGCATGGGTTGATCTCTACATATTCAAGCTCATACAAAATTGTTCCACGGCAAAGGATGCTTGGGATACCCTACAAACTCATTGTGAAGGTAGCTCAAGTGTTCGTCGAACGAAGCTCCGCATGCTCATGAGCAAATATGAACGTTTAAGGATGAAAGAGATGGAGGATATCAAAACTTATTTTGAAAAGTTGATCAACATTTCTAATGAATGTCAAGTTCTTGGATCTCCACTGACCAACAATCAACTTGTGGAAAAAACACTTCGTTCTCTTCCTGAAAAGTTCAATATAAAGATATGTCCAATTGAAGAAGCTCACAAGCTTCCTACAATGGACCTTCATACTCTAATAAGTATTCTAAAAACTTATGAGATGAATATGGAGAATCAAAGGACATTGTATAAAAGCAAAGATATAGCACTTCAAGAAAAATCCTTAGAGAGTCACGTCGATGATGAGGATGAAAATCTTGAAGAACTTGGTGATGGTGCAAATGTTGCCCTCCTTACTCGAAAATACAATTCGATGGTAAGGAAGTTCAACAATGATAGACATAAATTTAAATCCAAAGAGCACCAAAACCAAGGCTTCAATCAAAAGTCCACTAACCCCCTTCATATAGTACAAAGAGAAAATCAACTAAGGAGAACCAACTCAGATCGTACCAAATTTGATCTCAGACAACGCGAATCTAGCAGTGTCATGCATGTTTATGATGGAGTCATTATGCAAATGAATGTGCTAATACCTTGAGAAAAGTTGGTAAGAATCTGTGGGTTTCTCTTAGTGACGACGAAGGAGAAGAGGAAGGAGACCAAGAAATTGAGTCACAAGCAATGCTGACCACTGTTTACGAATAGTCACTCTCAAATGATGAAAATGTTATCGATAGTGTTGTCCCAAATGTCACCACATTTGCGTCAACATCTGCGACGATATCTGCAGGTCCAGAAATATCTGTAAGGTATGAATATTTTAATTATCCTGATGTTAATTGCTTTACTAGTGTTATTTCTTGTAGTGAGACTAGCTTTGACGATCAAGTTGATCTCAAGGATGACATGATTAAGGATTTTCAAAAACTTTGTAAAAACTTAATCCTAGAATCGAAACAACTTGACTCAAAGTTAAAATCTTTAACTCATGAGAATGCAGGTTTAAAAGGCACAATAACCCGCTTAGAGGTTACCCTTACCAAAAAGGATCTTCAATTTGGTAAGATTAGTGCAAAGTTGGATCTCGCTGAAGCAACTTTCTGTAAGCTAAATACAAGTACCTCCAAACTGGATGAAATGCTGAATATTGGTCAACCATCACATGCAGGTTTGGGTTACAAGAACTCTCTTAATGCTATATGCTCCAATTTGTTTGACAAAAATGAGAAAATGGGCTTTGTAAAAGAAAGGACGTTTTTGTGCCATCACTGCAACAAGTCTGGTCACTTAAAACCTTATTGTTTTAAACTGAAAAAAATCCAGGAGCAGAATGTTCCTGCGCTTCCAGACCTCAACGAAACATGGGATTTAGCCTCTTTGGCCTTTTTGAAGACAACTGTCCAACATTCTGGACAGCACTCGAAACAACATTCCTAAGCCCAGTAACAAAAAAGGTTTAAAGAGAGTTTGGATTCCTAAAATGAATGTGCGATGTAATGTTGCTATAACTTCTTTAAGGACTATATTTCAGGTTCATGGTACTTTGACAGTGGGTACTCTCGTCACATGACAGGGACAAAGGACTGCCTAAGGAACTACTAGTCACTCAGTGGGGGAAATGTTACTTATGGAGGTGGAAGCAAAAGTAAAATCATAGGAAAAGGAACCTTAAATGTTCTAGGAGTTCCAGCCTTGAATAATGTCTTACATGTTGATGGATTGATGGCTAACCTAGTCAGTATAAGTCAATTGTGTGATGACGATCTAGAGGTTAAGTTTAATAAGTATGATTGTATAGTTACAAATGAAGCTAACCAATGTGTAATGACAAGTACAAGGATAGACGACAATTGTTATCTTGTTGGAGAACAAGAGATATGAAATAATGTTAGGACATATGACACTACTTTGTGGCATAAAAAATTAGGCCATGTCAACTACCGTAACATTGAAAGATTAACTTCTTATGAGGTAGTAAGAGGCATCCCTGAACTAAGTCCTAAAGATAAACAGTGGTTGAAGATTGTCTAAATGGTAAGTAAACCCCTGTCCAAAAACTTGATATGCGATTTATCCACACGCTTAACGCAAGTGCACGTATCGTTACAAGTAATATAGTCTAGGTAAGACTGAATATCGTCCTCAGGGACTGGTTTTCAAGTACCTATTATCTATGTTTTAGTTTCTATTTGGTTAACGTTAATTGGGTTGAAATTCTAAACTAATAATGCAGGAAATAAACTAATTATGAAAATACTTTGATTTAAATCAGTTATGATGGAGAATTAGGGCTTCCAAGATCATCAAATATTCACTCTATTCAATCCTTAATACAATTAGACTAACTTATTCTTCTACGTTAAGATAGCAAGTTAACTAGATCGTTTTATATTCTGGTTAGGATATATAAACACTCAACCCCGATGTAGAACCCTTCTATCTTTCGATGACAGGATTTACAACAAAGGAGGATTAAGAACAATAACCTATAAAACTACACAAGTATCGGGGTACTTTCGTCCACGATTTTAACCTATGTTTATTCAACTATAGCATATTCATAATCTCCCTTTTCAGATTTCGATTCGAAATCATATAAGTGATGATAACTAGTGATCAGTTAATTATCAAGCAATCAAAACAAATATTGAATAAATCTTAATCAAGTGAAGAAGAAAACAAACTAATGATTTAATTTATGAATAAGAGTTTCAAGCGAATCATAAGGAAATCCCTAATAAAGTAATTAGCTCCTAGCCATAGTCACGCTAAGAACTAATACAATCTTCATACATGAATTGAAATAAACAAAGAAAAGAGAAAGAAAATAAAATACTTGAACTAGGTCTCAAATCTTCGCCTCCTAGAGTTGTGTTGTATGTACAATGGATGGAATGAATAATGAGCAGGGTTTTAGGGATTATATAGGTTTTGTAGGTAGGAAAAGTTATCCCTTTTGGACTCTGAAAACGTGTCAAATTCGGCCCAAAACGTCAAAAATCCCGTTTTGGCGCCGTGGCCCTGAGATTGGGCGCCACGGCGCTGAAAAATCTGCAACTTTCGGACTCCGCAGAACATTTGGCACCGCGGCGCCTGGCAGCAGCGCCGGAGGCGTGACTTTGGCATTTGTTTTTCTTCGTCCGGACTTCGTCTGATCTCCTCTATACTTCCCGGAACTTCTTAGACTTCATTTCTTGGCCCTTTTGTATGTAATTCCATCTCATTTATGCTCATTTCATCTTCTTTTTGTCATTTCTCCATTTTTTACTGTTGTGACACAAAAGAAAGAAAAACGACCCTAATACTATACTAAACATCAACATAATGATTAAAATACTAACTAAAAATGACTCAAAAAGTGT
The DNA here is from genome assembly GCA_029844215.1 of Przewalskia tangutica. Lineage (NCBI taxonomy): Eukaryota > Viridiplantae > Streptophyta > Magnoliopsida > Solanales > Solanaceae > Przewalskia > Przewalskia tangutica. The sequence continues at coordinate 118,901,158 of CM056718.1, forward strand.
ATATAAAATACACCGATCAACATCCCTGAACTAAGTCCTAAAGATAAAATAGTGGTTGAAGATTGTCTAAAAGGTAAGTAAACCCGTGTCTCCCATAATGTTGCCCAAAGTGACGGACAACATTCAGGTACGTCTCACTGTTTTCAGCTTTTGCACATGGATCTTATGGGTCCAATTGAGGTAGATATCCTAGGAGGCATGAGGTATTCTTATGTGATTGTAGATGACTTTTCCAGGTACTCATGGATATTCTTTTGAAAGAAAGTCTCGAACTTTTGGTATGTTCAAAGTGTTGCACTCTAGGATAAAGAATCTGTATCATTCTTCCATTTTTTGAATTAGGTCAGATCATGGAAAAGAATTTGAGAATAATATGTTCTCAACATTTTGTGAGAAAAAGGGTATTTTCCATGAATTTTCTGCTCCCAAAACTCCCCAGCAGAATGGTGTGGCAGAAAGGAAGAATAGGACTTTACAAGAGATGGCTAGAGTCATATGAGTTCTAAGAAATTGTCAAAACGTTTTTGGGCTGAAGCCTTGAATAATGCAAGTCACATAACAAATAGAGTCTATCTTAGGTCTGGTACTAAAATGACACCCTACGAGCTATTAAATGGAAAGAAACCAAATTTGCGTTACTTTCATGTCTTTGGGTGTGTGTGTTACATCTTGAATGATAGAGAACAACTAGCCAAGTTTGACTCCAAAAGTGACAAAGGAGTTTTTGTCGACTATTAACAAAATAGTCATGCTTACCGTGTGTATAATCTTAGAACCAAAACTGTACAAGAGTCTGTTAACGTTGTTTTCGATGATTGTGCTGATCTTGCAGGAAAAATGCCTGAAAATAACATTGTGATTATAGTGGAGAATGAGCATAATGCAGAAGATTCAAATGTTGCCCCAAATGTCACGACATCTGAAGCAACACCTGAGTCTGAACCCAAGAACACAGAAGGTGCAGATAAGGAATTAAATACTGAATTGCAAGACCCAGTACGCAGGGATCCCTCATCCAGGATTAGAAAGAGCCATCCTACATGTCAAGTGATAGGAGAAGTGTTTGAATGTTTAAGAACAAGAAGGAAAGAACCTCGGAATTATAGAGATATGGTCAGATATGTGTGTATGTCTACCATGTATCAAAAGGTAAGTCTTTCTTGTTATGTATCTACTCTAGAACCAAAGAATGTTGGAGAAGCACTCAAGGACAATTGTTGGATACAAGCTATGCAAGAAGAACTTGAGCAGTTCACGAGAAATGAAGTCTGGGATCTAGTTCCTCATCCAAATGATACTAATGTTATTGGAACTAAATGGATCTTTAAAATCAAGACAGATGAATCTGGAAATGTGGTAAGAAATAAGTCTAGACTAGTTGCTCAAGGATACACGCAGGTCGAAGGAATCGACTATGATGAAACCTTTGCTCTTGTGGCCAGAATTGAGTCGATTAGGTTGTTACTTGCTGTAGTTTGCTGTCTGAAGATCACTCTCCATCAGAGGGATGTTAAAGGTTCCTTCTTAAATGGCTACCTTGACAAATATGTCTATGTTGAACAACCGAAAGGATTCAAAGATCCTCACCATCCTCAGTTTGTATACAAGCTCAAAAAGGCTTTATATGGATTGAAACAAGCACCTCGAGCATGGTATGGTCGTTTAACTTAGTTTCTTCTTGAATTTGGTTTTAAACGTGGTGAAGCAGATTGTACATTGTTTATAAAACATCACGAAGTAGATATGGTCATTGCTCAAATCTATGTAGATGACATAGTTTTTTGTTCGACTTCACAATCCCACCTTGAGACATTTGTCGAAGTCATGTCCTCCACATTTGAGATGAGCATGATAGGAGAATTAACATTTTTCTTAGGCTTGCAGATAAAGCAAAATGAAGATGGAATCTTCATCACCCAGAGCAAATATGTCAAGAATTTGGTTAAGAAGTTTGGATTGGAGAATGCTAAACAGATGAGGGCTCCAATGGGATCAACACAGAAGATATGCAATGATAATGTTGGCAAAAATGTCGACCCAACATTGTATTAATCTATGATAGGTAGTCTCTTGTATTTCACTGTCAATCATCCTGATCTAATGTTTAGTGTTTGTTTGTATGCTCGATTCCAAGCCTGTCCCAAAATATCCCACTTAAATGCCGTAAAACGTGTTATCAGATATGTTGTCGACACATGTGAGTTGGGAATTTGGTATTTCAAAGACACTAATCCTAATTTAATAGGATATAGTGACTCGGATTGGGCTGGTGATGTGGATGACAGAAAGAGTATGAGTGGAGGATGTTTCTACCTTGGCAATAATCTAGTATCTTGGTATAGTCGCATACAAAATTGTGTCTCGCTTTCAACTGCTGAATCTGAATATGTAGCAACTGGAAGTTGTTGTTCTCAATTGATATAGTTAAGACACATGTTAGACGACTATGGTTTTTCAAATAATATCTTACTTTTGTACTTTGATAACTTGAGTGCTATAAATATTTCAAAAATCCAGTTCAACACTCTTGTACAAAGCATATAGATATTAGGCATCATTTTTTAAGAGATTTGGTAGAAAAACAGTTAGTCCAAATTGATCATGTTGACACTCTTCACCAACTAGCTGATATCTTTACAAAAGCCTTAGATCATGAGAGATTTTCGAGTTTGAAAAGCTCTCTTGGTCTCTGTAATTTATGAAACATGCACTGTTGGGCGAATATCGGTTAAAATGTCTTTAACATTTCGGGTGACATTTACCCTTGTAATGTCAGAATCTGTTTTTCAGTATTGTTTGGCTGATTTTTGTTCACATAGGTATGATTCTCAAAAAAGAACATGAGTTTAATGTGATACCGTTCTCGGCGATAAACATTATCATAAAAAGAGAGTATCAAAATAAGGCAATGCCTTCAATAATTTTTGGCGACTGTGAAAATCAGGCAAAGCCTTTGAAAATGATACTGTTCCTATTCTATAGAAGTATCAAGTACTTAAACAATGAAATTATGAGGATGCTAAATAAGTATTCTTATTTTTTACACGAAATAAGTTTATATGTGCTTTGTGAACAGATCTAGGACTCAATGGAAAAATGTTACATTAGTCTGAAGGTTAAATTCATAAAAACATATATAAATTGTGTCTTGATTTGTTGCCGAAGAAGAAAAAAAACTTTTTTTGAAGGACCATAATACTTGTGTTGTTCAAAATGTTGCTAACATTACTGTTGACATTCTCATATGATGATATTTATTGGAATGCAGTATGTAACTGATTTTTGAAAATTCAGTTATTTTTCCCTATTTTTTGTGTGCCGTTTTTTAAAAAAAAATCTCTTTAATTCAAATCTTGATATCTATATTTTTACCTAAATTTGAGGAACAAGTATTGTAACACAATACAAATTCCCAAAATCAGGAAAGTATTTTGTTTGCCAAAGTATAAATTCTTCCTCTTCAGTTCTTTCGTTTGTTCTCTGTTGTTTGGCTTCCGAAAATTTAAAAAAAAAAACAAACATCACATCGTCTCAGTCTAACAAAGACCGATGAATCAATCAACCCCTTCATATTCCAAAACCCTGGAAAACCCTAAACCCTCTCAATCACCTTCTCCATATTCACCCATGGACATTTCACCAATGTTAAACCAAATGTCACTCATGAGTACAAGTCCTCTCATATGCACAGACATCGTGCTCAACATTTTTTAAGAACCTCTTGAAACCGCGTATCCAGCAGATAATAACAACCCTAATTATCTTGATGCCACCCCCGATGTTACTGTGTTAGGAAAAAAGGGAAGACACATCTACATTCCCTACAAGGAGGTCAAGAAGGATGTTTGAAAGAGTTGTTAACTCTCCACCTACAGCGAAGAAATCAAGGATCGAAAAAGAAGTTTTTGTTCCTACTTGTTCGAGGAGTGACTGGAATGACTCAGACTTCGATTTCTCAACAGAATATGATGCAGAGAAAACCTATTCAGTTGAAGAACAAGATGAACCCCCAATCTCTCCATCTCAGTCTATACCCATTGTTCCTGATGTTGAAGAGTCGTCTAATGAGGAAATTCCAGACGACACACCATTGAAGAGATTTTGTGTCACGCCCCAAATCCCGGGCCCGTGACTGGTGCCCCTACCTGGGCACCCTTCTACCCATACATCATAAATAAACCGCGGAAGATAAATAGCACTCATTTTTTTTTAAACAAATGCAAAGCCGAAAAGGCTTCCGTATAAATATAAATCACCCGAAAGGGTCTACGTTGTACAACAATGTAAATACAACTTACACCACCCAAATACATATGAATACGCACTTCTAAGAAGGTGACAACAACTATGATGGGACAAGGCCCCGCTGCACTCTGAATATACCTAGCCATAATGACAAACTCCGGAACTTGGAGCCATCTCAAAATGCTGAACAAGGATCCTAAGCTCACGGATCCACAACTGTGTACCTAGACCTGCGGACATGAACGCAGCTTCTAAGGGGTCGATAACAAGTACTAAGTATGGAACGGAAATAAAGTACATTAAACAAGATCATAACTGTATAAAAGAATGACAGGGGCAAGTATAAAAATTAAAATACCAGATCCTACCGTGTCATTTTAACTCATGAATCAATCGTACATTAATTATTCTTTCCTTCTTTCAATAAGAATTAACATCATATTCTTACATACATACTTAAGAATTCAATCATGTTTTTCCACATAACTTACATATCTTACATAACATAATCCGAATTCTTTATGGAGGACTTCTTATTTGGGAGCTTACTTTGATTATCCATACATGATAACGCATCCGCCCATTTGCGGGACACGGTGTCTTGATGAATCATGTAGCATAATCCGCCCGCCCGGGGCTCGGTGTACTGTGGAATCATGTAGCATAATCCGGCCCGCCTGTGGGGCTCGGTGTACTGTGGAATCATGTAGCATAATCCGGACCGCCTGTGGGGCTCGGTGTACTTTGGAATCATGTAGCATAATTCGGCCCGCCTGTGGGGCTCGGTGTAAGATGACGTAACCCGGCCTATGTGTAGGCTCGGGGTAATATGGCGTAATCCGGCCTATGTGTAGGCTCGGTGTATCTCATAACATAATTCGGCCTATTTGTAGGCTCGATGTATCTCATAACATAATCCGGCCTATTTGTAGGCTCGGTGTGATTTTCCTTACATAACATTTTTAAACCATCTTTTCACTTCTTCTTAAGTCGTTATAACAACTTCCCATAAAGTTATTATAACAACCTTTCATTTTAGAGAACTTAAGACACTTTTATTCTTGCAGCATTAGGGAAACTAAACCCAAAAATACTATGTACATACATACTTAAAAAGAATCATAAAACTCCTTCTCTTTAAATCAATAAATGTATACTTTTAAAACTCAAGTCACATACTCTTTCGAAATCAAGCCTCTTAACTTTAGAAGTAAATCAAGTAACCCATATCTTGAAAAATAAAGTCTCATAACTTGTAAAGAAATCAAGTCTCATAACTTTAAATCAAATCTCTTAACTTTAGAAATCAAGTCCCATATCTTGAAAAATAAAGTCTCATAACTTGTAAAGAAATCAAGTCTCATAACATTAAATCAAATCTCTTAACTTTAGAAATCAAGTCTCATATCTTGAAAAATAAAGTCTCATAACTTGTAAAGAAATCAAGTCTCATAACTTTAAATCAAATCTCTTAACTTTAGAAATCAAGTCCCATATCTTGAAAAATAAAGTCTCATAACTTGTAAAGAAATCAAGTCTCATAACTTTAAATCAAATCTCTTAACTTTAGAAATCAAGTCTCATATCTTGAAAAATAAAGTCTCATAACTTGTAAAGAAATCAAGTCTCATAACATTAAATCAAATCTCTTAACTTTAGAAATCAAGTCCATATCTTGAAAAATAAAGTCTCATAACTTGTAAAGAAATCAAGTCTCATAACTTTAAATCAAATCTCTTAACTTTAAAGTACTTCACGTAACTTATACAATTTTGACTAAACCACTCATACTTTCATAATCAAGACTCATATATTTCCAAAATCGACTTACTTACTTCAAATGAATTAAGTCGCATAGACTTACCAAATCAAGTCACATAGACTCACTAAAATTTAGTCACATAGACTTACCAAATAATCATGTCAAAGGAAGGAAGAAGTTCACATACCTCGTTGACGACTAACCCAAACGACAAGTAGCAATACGCTCCAATGTACTTCAACCTTATTGGCTATTCCACAAGCCAAGTAGAATGTGCTACACGTAGTACTTCAACCTAAAATGACAATAGCACTTCTATCAACTACAAGCTATCAAGTGTAGGACTTATACCAAATAATGGCCCTCTAATTCTACGGAAAATTGGCAGCACTTCCTTTGTTTCTACGTACTTTTCCACCTTTTCCAAGGCCCGTATTCATCAACCAACAAGCCACATTTAAGGCACAACCAACAGTTAGCCAAAGGGGATTACACGCCTAACTGGACGTGTTAAATTCTGCCCCACAGTTATACAAAACAGTCCAAAAATCAGCCCATAAAAACAGTCCGCAATCCAACCATAACGAGGGTAAAATGTGAGGCATTTTAACGCTTTTCCACACCCTTATTCCCTTAGGACTTTCATTAGCAACTACTACACTTAAACATGCATAACAACAACTAAATTTCCAGCATTTAATACCTCAAAACAGTACACTAAATGACACAACAACGTCTAACAGTTTTGGGCAGTTTCTCGGCCACAACAACTACAACCCGATAACTCGTTCCTTAATCCATTTTATTCCAATTCGAGTTCCAAAACTTCTACATAAGTTATAACAACTTATTAAAAACAATATTAATCCATTATAGCATGCAATAGGTGAAGATAACAACGACAATAACCAACGAATTCCATTTGCACCAAATCTGTCCCAAATCGGTTTTAGCCCCAAAAATGGCTCAAACGTTTTTTATTCTTCATTCTTTTCTAACACAAGTTCATCCATACATAATAACAATAATTAATATCCCATTACTTTAAAATAAGGACTTTTACCTCATTTTTTGCCCAAAAATGCCCCAAAACAGTCCGGTCTTTATTGGTGCGCAGTTTTCGTTTCGCTCCACTTCTTTAAGTTCCAATCACATATATGTACCCCAGACAACCTTAGGAGTAACTTCTATTTGAATCTCACTTCCAAAAAGTCGACGGAACCCCTAGGGTTTTGGCATCAATTTTCGGCCAAGACAAGTAAAAACGTGTAGAATATTAATCAAGGCTTAGCACTTGGTTTAAGGGCTTAATCTTGGAGAAATAAATTGATCAACAATGGTTGTTCTTAGCCAAGGGGATCTCGAAATTATGGAGCTAAAGGGGAGAAGATGAGAGCTTATTTTTTGGTTTAAGTGTAAAGTGATCCAAGTCTTGCAAGACTTGGATATGTATAGCCAAGTGGAGTGGGACCCATGTCCACTTGTCCCCTCTAAAAATATCTAATTTGTTGTCATCTTAGCAAGACAAGTGGAGGGGTACCACGTGTCGCCCTCCGATTGGTCCAAAATATTATTATTTTTTAAGGTCCCCGCGAAATTGTTAAATTCTCGGCGGACCCCATATTATAAATTCCAACACCTTATAATCCAATACTAAGTCCATAAATCTAATTAGAAGTATTATACTCCAAGTTAATAATTTTTCCGTCGTCACATTTTTTCCGAAATTTTCTTTAAGAAAATGTAATTATTCTTTCCTTCCAAAATTCAAATCTTAAATCCTTAATCACGTTCTCAATTAGTAGCCCTGGTATTATGGGCTGTAACATTTTGTCTGAAGAAAGTTCACATATCTCCAAAACCAAGTGCTGACCCAGATGTTGCCCAAATGTCATGACATCACAGGCAACATTTCAGCCATCTTCTGAACAGACTGAATCTTCATCATCCTCTACAAACAGCGAATCGGAGCCAGAAAATGAGTAAACAAAGCCATTTTAAAGAGCAAGGAAATACTAATCGAAATAGAGAAAATGTTGCCAGGAATGTTCCTCACATACAGGGCAACATCAGTCCAACACAGTATGATCTATCTACAAATTGGCTAGTGGATGAGATTACTAAAATCAACTCATAAATTTCTAGAGTTGATAAAGTAAGAGAAGCACTAGTCCAGGCAAGAGATCGTTACCTATTTTTGCTTTCTTCCCAAAAAAGGGGGAGAAGAAGCTGCTGCACAGGGGGAGCAAAGAGAGGCAGGTGAAGGTTCAAGTAGAGATTCTGAAAAAGTTGTGGATGCTGCCATGAAAATAGAAGAAGCAGTTGGCAGGAAAGTCTTACTAACAAAACTAAGGCTTAGGGCAGAAACAAATGCTTCAAGGCAAAAAGCTGAGGCTGAAGCAGAACTAGCAAGACAGAAGGAGCAAGCTGAGGTCATGCGAAGGTAGAAAGCAGCTGGAAGCTACTACTTTTGCATAACGTGCAGAGAAGACTATTGTTGTTGTTGTTGCTGATATGTTGTTGTACTATGTTGTTGTTGATACTGCTGAATAGGTGTTGCTGCTGAATGTTTCAAATTGGTTACTTTTTGGGATGTGTTTAAGACAATTCGAATGGTTACTTGTTTGGGCTGTAAAGACATTTAAATAGTTCTATGGGTGATGCATGTTTAATCTTTTGATATTTCTAATCCTACATCATTTGTGTATACTGCTGTTTGAGCTAACATTTTGTTTAAATTATATAGTATTGTATACACATGTATACATGTGTTTGTTTGTATGCCATTTCAGGTTGAGGGGGATCATTCATATAGCTATGTCATTGCTTTAGGTCCCTCGCACTTAATAGATTAGGTTTTGTGAAGAAAGGCAAAAAGGGGGAGAATGTTAATGTTGGATTTTGGTGTCATGACATTTTATCCAACATATCATTTTCTGTACTAAGTTGAAAAACCAAAATGTTGGAACAAATGTCTTAACATTAGGACCAACATTCTGGATAACAGTTATGCCTTACTTCACTGGACAGAATCTAAAATTATGGAGTTTTACCACCACGACAATTTGACTTGGCAAGGAACTTTGGAGCAGAATAAAAACGTGGGAGAAAGAGTCAAAGCTTGGAGATCAAGACGAGTGAATAACGAGTCAAAGCAGTTGAGACTTTCACTCCTCAAGCTACTGCCACACGTTGCCCATTTTTAGCTCAACCTCCACAACAAATTGATGAGTCTTTCAAGGGAACTATCTACTATAAATAGAGAGGTCACAACGAGGAATCATCATCCAGAAAAGACAAGAGAAAAAGATCGAGAGAGCTCTCTAGAAATCTCATTCAGAAAACTGGATCCACTGTGTTGCCTGAGTTTGTGACGACATTCTGTCCAACATTATAATTGTTGCTTAGATTCTAGATTTGTTCTTTCATTGAAGCAATTATAATGAGATGTTGTGCACTTCTATTTAGATAGATTTTTCAGGCATAAGTCATCTGTGACTTAACTTTTTTAATTCCTTTTGTATTCTATTGTAATATTGTAAGAGAAAGAATTTATTCAATTGTATATATATATATATATATATATATATACAATTAAAATTGACCATCATTTGTAAATTAAAATTTTGTGTCTTTATCATTTCCGCTGCAATTTAACTCTTCAAATGTTTTTCTGTTTTTATCTAAAGTGTCGTCAATTCTGTCAGACGACATTGTTAACAAAATTTGCAAACTGTTTTAGCATACAAATATTTTTATTTACTGTTTGATTTTGATTATTGCATAATATAACTCCCCGGACCCAACACGCCAATTTGAGGGCCTAGTCCTAAGTTCAAAATGCCACTCCCACCAAAATGGTGAGCTCAATTTTCTCCATCTTATCAGTGTTCGTGGTGAGCTCTATGCATTTACTATTCGCATAAATAAGGTATTGTCCTTCCTCTCCTCACCCTAATAAACTACTCCACTAAAGTTCAACCATACCCATTCAAAACCAACTTACTTTTTTTGAATTTCTAATTGAAGTCTCAGATGGTTCTTTAATTATTTTAAATTAGTTTCATAATATTTAGAAGCAAAAGTAGTAAAACAAATGTTACTATAAATTGACATTTAAAAATATAAAATTTAATTTTCCTTAGTGAAAAGAATGAGAATCTAAAGGGAAAAGGTTGTATTTTCACCAATTGTCTTACTGGGTAACCGGGTGCAATGTATTTTTAAAGTGGTATGTTTGTGACAACTTCTTGTTTTTATAATCTTCTAATATTCTTAATTCACTGTCCCGATTAATTCAGATTTAAGAGGCTTATTGTGTTATCAGACACTACTAAAAACATGCCTCTTTTCAAGGACGGAAACCGACTATACTCCGTTGGTAATGATGGATTACCGACAAAAAATCGATGGACAATGATCTATTAAAAATAATCAAGTTGGAACAATAAAATTGAAAGAGTGTCGATTTATTCCGAGAGAATCCATCGACAACTAACATGGATACTTTTAACAATTCATTCTCAAAATATAAATCGAATACCTCAAATTAAGAATGAACCTAAGGATCTCATATGCTTTGGGGGTGGAATGTTAAACACCTAACCATATCAAGTTATTATCAAATCAAACTTTTATGAATATACCCGAAACGTGTGAACAAATGGGAAAAATGAAATGGCACGAGCTTATTGGGAGATGTACTTTATGCTATTTTACACCTAAAATTCTTTCTATATACTCCCTTTGTTCCATATTACTCGATACATTATTAAAAATATATGTCAATTCTAAAAATAAGATAGAATTACTTAAGTTTTTTCTACTTTTTTCTTAACATTAATTATTTTTTAACGTAACCAATATTGATTAATTGTAGAGAAATAAGAATAACATAGTAAAAATATCCTTCAAATTTATGATTTTTTAAGAGACGTGTAAAAAGAAAAACGATCAAGTAATATGAGAAAGGGAGTATGTAGAAAGGACAGACTGTTCACGAGCAATCAAAGTGTTTCAAGGTCTAAAACCCTCTTCAAGTGGACATGAAGGAAAGAAAGGACTTCCAAAATACCACTCCCCTGTCCAAGATTTTGATGTCAACCTGACCAGCCTCTTTCTCTAATCAATAGTAGTTGTAATATAATCAACCCACCCCCACCTACACACACACACACACCAAAAAAAGACCTGGTAAACGTCTCCAAATTACAAAGTGAACATGGTTGTCCATTTTCATAGACTACTTCAATCCGATACCTTAACCCTCCACCTTGCACGCTAGAAGGGGCAATATATATTCCCCTCCTTTGAACATGTAAATCAAATTGACTTGGTGTCAAGGCAGATGTATATTTAAACGATGATTTTGATTTTCTCAATATCTTTGATTCAAAATATATAGTATTTGATTTTTCAAAGATATATAAGTATATTTATACTACGTAAACACTTATCCTGAGAGTAACACTATTTTACATCAACTGATTTAAATTCAAAAATTCGTGCTCACACATAAATTAAGTGATGCTTAAACTAGTAGGACTTGGTAGCACTGATCAAGTGGAGAAACACTTTTGTTGATACACCTTACACTCCTTTTGTTGATCAAGTTAGCCGTTTTAAACCCTAATTCATCTTATAATATAAAGGTTATTTTTGTTATTTTGGTAGGCTTTATTGGTCAAGAAATGCCACATACAAAATGAGTATAATGTACCAACTTTGGACGGCTAGTAATACCATCATTGCATTTTTTCCTTTCCATTTATAATTTTTTTAACTTCTTTATAGCCATCAGGATACACATTATCCATCTACCTCAACACTGATGTCATCTTATATATTTGCTCTCCAAGTCAACCAATATGTATCCAACAAATGTCTCCTAAGCATGTTAAGATACCCCCTGGAACTTGCCTATATCTCAAGTGGGCTCTAATTGGTCACGTGCAGGGCATGTGCACTATACTTAGCTTTGTCCGTAAGTACATTAATATTTGTTTGGCCAAACTTCTAAAATCTGTTGGTTGTGAAAGTAAAAGTGTTTTTTGAAAAATTATTTTTGAAGAGTAACAGCTTGTGTTTGACATATCAATTTGAAAAATACTTTTGCTAATATTAGAGTAGTATTTTGTGCTTGACTAATGTATCCAAAGTATTTTTGAAAATAATTACTTTTTTAGCTTATGAAAAATAGCTTATACTACTACTAAAAAACGCTTACTTTCTCTTCTCTGAATGCTTGGCCAAAGATGTCGACTTTTTAAAATAAGCATTTTATTTTTCAAAATAATAGAAGTACTTTTGACTTTCTAGAAGCTTGACTAGACGGACTATAAGAGAATCTCATGAAAGCTTGCACCATAAAATGCAAAGGTTTAATTATATGCACTAACACTATTAAATTATCAATGCAATTTGATCGGATATAATAGGTCATAATTTTTAAGTCAGAATATTAGGCTTGTTATGAATAATTACATGTTGTAATTGTAGGTTAATTTCATTTTATATTATATAAGATATATCTCTCAATATATATGGTGGAAAGAAAAGTAAAGAACTTAAGATCGTTCATAAGCAATACACTTAAGTCCGCTAGGAGAAAGAAATTTCATATTCTTAAATGCACCACTCCAAAATAATCTTACAAATCCTAAAATGCATATGAAGAGATGAAGTGAAAGTGCTATCAATAAGAAAAAAGGTCGTGAAACCAATCATTTTTACATATTGACTTGTAAGTATGTACCGTTGTGAAGGGGTTGGTCTAAGCACGAGATTGATATATATGTGTAATTTACACACGCGTAAAAACTTGAAAAGTCTATGCACCAAGTCTTCTTTGCCATGTCCCACTCTTTGTTTGCACTAGCATCATAAGCTATCATAGTTGAGTCACTAAGCTAAGCAAATAAAAGGGCCCCCAACAATGACATTCACTCAGCCACCAATCCTCTGAACCTTCTTCCGACCTCGTAGGAAGCTCACTAGGAAAGACACATGCACAAAGAGGAGCTTATTGCTCTTAACATAAATGTACTCCACGCAAATTCAGACGATCACCATGGCTGCTAATAATCCCAGTGTAAACATGTTTGATGGGAGTTTTAGATCAGTCCACTCACTTGACAGTGATTTCTCCAACCACCTAGTTAGTTTTGAGCTTTCGGATATTCTGGAGATAGATAATTGGCCCGTACAACAAGATTCAATGTTCGTACCCCAGTACTCAAATTATGCAGCAAACCAAGTGGTTAACACTGACAGAACCAGGAGTTACCATGAGGAGCCTAGCAACAGTAAGCATTTCATCAACACTACATTTTAGCATTTTGATACGTAATTTAAGATACATGGCACTAACATCAGTCATGTAATAATAATATTACCGGCAATTCGAAGAGAGCAGAAAAATCAAAAGACCACGAACATGCATACGTTAGGAAATAGTTTCAAATTAACGCGATGAAACTGAATTATATTTTGTGTCTAAATCTTTTTGTTTGGCGTAAAAATAGACATTGGCAGCAGCAGCAGCGAGAGGAAGGAAGTAAAGGACAAGGTTGCTTTCAGAACACTGTCACAGATTGATACATTAGATGATGGCTACAAATGGAGAAAGTATGGAAAGAAGATGGTGAAAAATAGTCCAAATCCGAGGTAACATAATAGCTTCATTATTTTTTTCTGTTTCAAGCAAGGGTAACAGCAACAAGAGTTTTAATTACAACTTCCCTTCTATAGCTGTAAAGCTGGTTGCATCTTACTATGCTATATGTGTTCTACCAAGCATGACGCGGCTTATTTAAGTTGTACTTTTATAAGTTATCCTAACAAAACAGTTACTACTCCTCAATTAGAAGCAAGTTAGGATCGATTACGTTATATGAATCTTCACTCTCTGCTCCATTTAAGAAACAGGTCATTCAGTTACCCCTGTTTGGATGGTTGTTTCCCGTGGTTTATTATTATATTGTTTTCTATGAAATTATGTTTGTAAACCCGTTGTAATTTCGTGATTAAATAATCATGAAAAACTCAGTTTTTATAATTACGAATTTGGTGATTTTTGCGTGGTTATATATTTTATTTTCCCATTATACTCACCCCACCCCACCTCCACCCTACCAACCTCCACCAACCCACCCCCTCCATCCCACCTAAACCCACCAACCCCCAACCCTATACCACCCACCCCACCCCACAACCACCCACACCCTTCATCACACCAACACCCACTCTCTCCCACCCATGACCCCCCCACCCCTCCCCACCACTCACCCTCACCAACCCCCACAACCACAACCGCCCCACCCACCCACCCCTGCACTACCACCCACGACCTCACCACCACCGCCCCCACCCTACACACTGACCACCCCCACTAACATATCCCCATCCATCGTCTACTTATTTTTTAAAGTTCTCATTTTAGTTTTTACCTTAATTTTATTAATATATAAAAATTAGTATGTAATTAAGGGTTAAGAAACTTACATGTTATTATACAGTACCTTACCATCAAACCAAACAATAAAAATATCATTAAACCGCAACAAACGATACAATCTATCTAAACCTTGTGTTCATTAATACAACACAATACAATATCATAATGTACATTAATGAACCACGGGAAACAACCATCCAAACAGGGGGTTAGTTGTTACTCTTTGCACTCTCAGTCAAGCGACCAAGATTCTAGGAAATTTACCAGAAAGATAACTCACCAAAGACGGCCCATCTGCAAAACCAGTGGACCGCATAATTAATTATACCAAGGCCATTTATAGTTAAATATCAAAGGCAAAAAAGAAGTGCTAATTCCACTTAAAAACGATTGTCACATCAAATCATGAAAACCTATCAAAAGAAAAGTTCAGAAATTGGAAGTAGTAGTAACTATTGTGGTAGGCAAAAAGAACCTTCACATACTTTAATCAATTAAGAGAGAAACGAAAAAGTTATGTGCCTTATTGCTTTATACGAATAGCAGCGCATGGAAATTGGTACGATAACTAACTCACATGACCATACGTTGTGTATCAACAGGAATTACTATAGGTGCTCCGTTGAAGGTTGTCCAGTGAAGAAGAGAGTTGAACGAGACAAAGAGGACTCTCGGTATGTGATAACCACCTACGAGGGTGTCCACAACCATCAAGGTCCATGCCCGTTTTGATTTCTATAACAGAGATCTCGAGTTTGAAAGTTACTATGACTATTGCACAGTAGCTAAATTGGATTCCCTAAACTGTTTCCGGTGTTTAGACCTGATAGTTTGGCGAGTTCATAACCGAACTTGTGAGGTCAGACGGAGGCGTCTATCTGTAGCTTAAAAGTAGTCAACTAGAACAGCTGGTGCCCTTCAGTAGGCACGTAGTCTTATCCTGCTTCCAACAGAGTATATATATGCTATAGCGTTACCAACTGACATATATGGTAATCTTTAGTTTTGAAAATTGTGCATTGGTGCAGTGATCAATCGAGAAACAGGCCATCCAATATAAAATAAATAAAAAGAAATTAGCTTTTTTGTAACGAAAGGATGAAAAAAGAAAAACACACGACTTGAGGAAAAAAGAAGCATTTTACCTGAAAAGTTTGAGACAAACCACAAAAATGCATGGTTGATTAAACTCTGTTTTTTCCAGGAGGCAAATGCAGTTGAAAAGTCGTTCTTTATTATAGTATTATTTATATAAAAGGGAAAAAGATCATATTTGTCGTCGAACTTTCGAAAAAGGTATTGAAAATTTGTCTTTGGTGGAGGTTGGGTCCGTCCATCTTTAATGACTTAAACACCATGATTCCGCATGTTGGAGACATTGGTTCTTCACACGTGCATAATCTACTAAGTGAGTAGATGACCGTAGGGCCAAGGATCGTCAAATTTCATTGAGAAATGAAAGAGATATTGGTCCGCAAAGTAAGGTGTTTGACACATGGAAGAGTGGTGTGGGACAAATCTACCACATCGGTGGGAAAAGAAAGAATTGTTCATGTTATAAGCCTCTAAACTGGATAAGGGTTTCGGACCCCAAGGGGTATCCCATGTGTTTGAAGGATGGAGGACCTAGGTGTGTTTGGGTTCGAGACTAGGCCCACTCACGCGCCACCACCGCCCGGTCCGGGTCGTGGGTCGCGGGCTATTGGTGATCGCCGCGGCGCCACCACCACTCGTCCGGTCTTTTCCATTCTTCAGCAATCGTGTCTTATTTGTTTTCTTCGTCAGGATCACTAGTGTTTGCTTTGCACAATTAATAGTTTGTTGTTTTATCTTAGAGACAAGTTATAAAGCACCTGTACAAAGCATATATACTGACAATATTATATTAAGGATAGAGTAAATATCACTCGACTCAGCACCCTTGTATTAGTGTCTCTTGGTTTCAGGATTAACAAGATTCAAGGAGCTTGATGCAGTTGGAACAAAGACCAAGATTCAAAACGCATTCAAGGACGAAGATCAATACCACAAAAGATTATTGTTGCCACAATTCCTGTTTGGCATCAAGTTTGTTGCTATTGTAATTCATAGTAGTTTATCTTTTCAAAGCACTTGTAATAGTAGTTTACTATTCCCCGTACATCATCAAATATCCAACAAAAGGGTATGTGAGGAGTTTGGTCGGAGAAGGGTGGTGATGTGGGTGTGGTCGGAGTTTGGTTGAGGGGTGGTGGTGGCGACGTTGTGGTGGTGATGGTTGGCTGCTCCGGTTCACCAGAGCTGCAGCTCCTTGCCGGAGCAGCGGCAGATAGAGAAGGGGGAGTAGAAGTAGTGGGGGTGGTGATGTGAGTCCCACCTGCCATGTGTCTTCCACATGGATCCGACGTGGCGTCCACATGAAATTTCAGTCCATGGAGGACAAATGTGACAATTTTGCTAACGGAAAGGGCATATTTGACTCCATACTTTAACGGAGGCCAAATATGACCCTTTTTTCCTATATAAAATAATGAAGCCAACAGATACCAAAACTGACGGACTTAATTTTCCAAGAGAACACATATAAGAAACTCTCAACCACTTAATAAGGTTCAGCGCAGAGGAACCAACCCATATTTCTCAATAAGTATGTAGTATTGCTAGTTAACTCATTTCCCAACTAAAGGTCCACAATTACTTGCACAACATTGATGATTTGTCCACCATGAAATTAGCATGGCATGGTATGCAATGATACTTTGTTCAGCTACTTTACATAAACATGATTGAGAGTTTGATTTCTTCACTTCATATACAAAATGGAAAAATATACACGCCCAAAAAAAGGGTGTTATAACTTGATTCCCAACTGACTGGGACTTGGACAACCTTCAGTTGGAAAAATAATATCAGAATTTCGTATATGAACATTTGACATATGAAAATCCGATGAGATGCTCCACAAAACATCTCCAGGCTGCATTTTTCTCCTTTTCTGTGAGGATGATCTTATGATGGCGTTTGACTTGGAGAATGGACGTTTGCTTGTCTTCCCCATGCCACTTGATAGCAACCACGGTGACCCAGCTTGTTGCTCTCTTTTTGTGCCACAAATTTGATCATCATTAGGCCCAATATTAAAACCTGAAACATAAATTTCAGTAATCTTAAACTGAGAAACAGCCTGCCTATGGATTTCCCCCTCACTATCTCCGGCAATAATTCTTCCTGAATGAATTGCTCCTTCGGATCGTTTTCACTGCTTGAATTTCTTTCTGATGCTCTGCTGCATGTATATTGTTCAACAGGAGCAAAAGACCGACCTTTCTAATTGAATCAGAATTGAGTATGGAGATGCCGACCATATCGTAGTCACGCAGAGGATCTCTGAGTTGAACCCTCAGAGCTAACGTTAAGTTGCTACACAATTGACCACATTCTCTGCACAACAATTCTGACCTTTCTTCACCTATTTCCAGTCCTGAACTATGTAAATCAAGGGACTTCGCATGATGGGCTGCTAAGATTTTGGTAATTCTTTCCTTGTTCTCAGGGTTATTATTGAAATCTCCAACATCCAGCCTCAACCATTCATCTGGTGAAACAGACACCTCCACTAAATCACCCTCATCATCATCACTTTCTTTGCCACTCCAATGATGTAATGCGCTAGCTGTATTAAAACCAAAAACTTCACTAAACTGTGGCCCAACGCTTGAAGGTGCTTAATTATCTGACAGGTTGACTGGATTCTTAACCCTTCTATTGTAAGAGGTTCTATCTTATCCACTTCCAAAGGAGCTAGATCCTCCATAAACACAAAACCTAAATCTACATCATCAATTATTGAGGTTGAATTCAGATGACTAGAACTCTGATGAAACAACAGATCTTCACTGACCTTCTTACTAAATAACTCATGCCAAAAAGTGAACCTGCCAAAAGAATCACAAGAACATAACAATTGCTCAACGAAAGAATAAATCTAGAATCTAAGGAGCAATTATAATGTCGGATAGAATGTCTTCACAAATATAGGCAACACATCGATCCAGTTTACTTGATCGATATTTGTGGAGATCTGACTATATCTTTTACTCTTGAAATTCTGGATATTGAATCTCTGAAGTGACCTTTTTATTTATAGTAGAGAGTTCTCTTGAAAGACCCATCAACAGGTCGTGGAAGTTGAGCTAAAAAAGGACACGTGAGGCAGTAGCTTGAGACACGGAAATCTCAACTGCTTGGACTTTTTCTTCACACGTTTTCCTCCTTAAGTTAAGTTACCTCTTGGACTTGGTCTTCCTCGTTTGCAATCTGCTTCAAAGACTCCTTACCAAGTCAATTGTCATGTAATAAAAAGGTCACACTTTCCTGAAATTTGTCCGCGTGAAGATAGGCAAAAACAGTTACCAAAATGTCGGCCCGAATATCAAGACATTTGTTCCAACATTTTCTGATTTGGACTTAGTACTGAAAAATGATATGTTAGGAAAAATGTCATAACACAGATCCTAACATTAACATTCTCTCCTTTTTTGCCTTCTTCACAAAACTTAATCAACTAAGTGTGAGAGACCTATAGCAATGACATATCCACACAAATGCTCCCCCTCAACCTGAAATTGGCATAAACACAATATACACATATATGTCCAACAAAATGTTACGCCCCGTAATTCCAAGAGGATGAGATGAGAACGTACGAAAGGAAATAAGATTCGAATTTGGAAAAAAAAGAAGAAGTTGTTGGCAGAATATTTTTTAGACAGATTTTCAGTCAACTTTGGATCAGTATATCTTCTAGTATATTGGGAGTTTTTAGGTGTTTCAAAAGCCTAGTATTAAGTTCATTGAGTCTAGTTTCCAACGCAACAAACCGCTCTTCGATAGGACATCGGAGTAGAAAGTTATAAACGTTACAAGATCAGCTGACAAAAGAGAAAGGGTCAGGCGCCACGGCGCCGAATGCAGGGCCGCGGCTCCGTAAGTCCTAAAAGTTTCTGAAGTTGCAGCGCCACGGCGCCGGCTGCAGGGCCGCGGCGCCGAGGCGGGATTTTTCGCGAAAAGTGGGGAAAAATCAGAAGATATTTGTGTAAAGGCCTATGGGAGGGCGACAAGTGTCCCCCCATCTTGTAGACCAAGAAAGGTCTTATATTATGACCAAGTCTTGGAAGACTTGGTCATTTGCAAAGATTCATCCAAAAGAAAATCCTCTTCTCTTCTCTCTAAAATTTAAAGAACCCTAAGCCTAATGAGATTTTTGGAAAGGAAACATGTTGGCGAGCTTGTAGGGGGTTCGTAGAGGTGATTTTAGCGGGAAGAAGAATTTCGGAAAGAGGGCTAAAGTGGGCGAGATTTTTGGACTATTTTGGGTTTATCAAGGTAACAACTTTGTCCTCTTAAGTGATTAAAGGTTACTTATTGTTGTAGTCATATATATATTATGCAAGCATGAGATATATATATGGAGATTGAATGTTATGGAATATTTGGATGGAATCCGAAAGTTGCATGTTTAACCTTAAGATTGTAATTCGATTTGGTTATTGTCACGCCCTTTTTCGACCGCGACATTTTTAAAACTCCTGCTTAAAAGAAATGTTAGAAAATAAATGCTAAAAATGCTAAAAGTGCTTAAAAGGTGCTAGAATATTAAAAGTGCTAAAAGGGTTCGCGGAGTCGCCACCTAATTATTTTGGGTTAATTAGGACACCTAAATGTTAACTAGTTTAAAGTAAACATTAGCTCCATTTTTATGATCTGCTAAACTTAATGAGATTCTGGGCAAGAGTTCTTTATTATCCTAAAGGGAAGGGGTCAAACACCCTAAATGATCCGCTAACTTGCGGTTGTCCTGCCAAACCTAGGTTGATTATTATGTTAGAGAAAATGCATGTTTTTTTTTAAAGATGATGCAAGTGCTTTATAAGAGAATGCATTTTGATAAAAGATTTACAAGACTAATGCTACAAAATATGCGTAAGGTTTTAAAAGTATGCATTTATAAAAAAATTATACAAAATTGATGTATTTACTAAAGATATGCATTTTCATTTTGCAAAAATAAATTTTGATTAACAATAAGCAAGGTATGATATAAAGATTCTATATTTTTACAATTGATAATACGAAGATAATTTTTTTATGAAATGAATTATAATGTCATTTAGTGATTTGTGAAAAAATCGATTTTGTTAGTTTCGTGATTGGGTATGCAAACAAAATTGTTTGGCGAAGTTTAGATATGCAAGACGAACCTAGAGGCAAGCAAGTTAGAAGTATATTTCTAAAATTTAAATTACCTTCCCACCTTATATGTTCAAAGACTAATTGCTCTAGATTTTCTATTAATTACAAAGTTATCTAATTAAATTTCAACAAATAAACAAATAAATATATATAAGACGTGTAAGATTAAGAGGCC
Source organism: Przewalskia tangutica (assembly GCA_029844215.1). NCBI lineage: Eukaryota > Viridiplantae > Streptophyta > Magnoliopsida > Solanales > Solanaceae > Przewalskia > Przewalskia tangutica. Next base: position 118,922,026 of record CM056718.1, read on the forward strand.
AAAAGGATGCTTTTAGGGGGATGACAATGTCGTCTCGTCCCCCTTTTTTGTTTGGGAATTCTGAGGCGGAATGCGGTGGACACAGATGCGGGCACTCATGCGGTGTGGCTTATGAAGAGTCTCGTGATGAGATTGCTCCAATGCATTTTTCATGTAAAACAAAGAAAGATAATGATTAGTATATATCCCGACCTTGTCAATAAACAAATAAACAAATAATCACGTATTCAAATATGCATCTATTTTAATTGTTACTATATTAGTCCCAAAAATAATAAACCCAAACAGTAAGCCTAATACAGCTTAGCCTCGGTACAACCAAATAAGGCAAAAAAAAATGTTACACTTGCCAAAGGAGCTTAATTAACCCATGTATGCAGTAGGCCCAAGCGTGACAATTATCAGAATTTTAATGGAAGCAAACCAACCCATATGTGCGAGGGAGCCCAAAAATAATAATTCTCAACTTAACAATTAGTTCAGTTCAAACTAGCAATCCTTAAGCAGGCGTGACATTTCAAACATGCATATATGTATACTTACAAGAGAAACTCAGTTTAACAAACCAAACACAAGTAGATGAGATCCGGTGGTTAACATAATCAGCTCTACAGAATGCTAACATAAGAAAGATAACCAAGAGGACATTATGTATATTCAGATTAGTATATTTTCCCTCATTTTCAAACCATATGAAGAGCAAGAACATGCTAAGAGCAATGCTAACAGACTGGAACTGCATCTTTCTCACTGCATAATATCAAATATGAAAAAATTATCCATCTAGACCTTAACTAATTCGGATCATGGCTTTAAAAGGTAAACCAACAGACATCGCACGAGTCCTCTCTACTGCAACTTTGCTGGGCAAGTACTAAGCAGCACATATATCATCCAATACCAAATACAATGTGATGTCTGCTGCAACTACTGTGATTTCACCCTTGCACGGACGTGTTGCGATTGTGAATGCGGATATGTTGTCCTTGCTGCAACTGTCCCTGTAAACTAAAGCTCAAGAAAGAGTTAGTGCGTAATTGCTAAGATAGAATAATAAAGAAAAATGTGATTTTGAGAGTAGAGAAATCGTCCTTGCGTAGATGCGATATGCTGATGACGTCGTTTTGGACGTGGCATCGTTTTCGTACGGACGTCGTTTCGGACTCGGCGTCGTTTTCGGACTCGGCATCGTTTTCGGACGGACGTCATTTTCGGACTCGGCGTCATTTTCGAACGTGGCGTCGTTTTCGGACGTGGCGTCATTTTCGGACGTGGCGTCGTTTTCGGACTCGGCGTCGTTTTCGGACGTGGCGTCGTTTTCGGACTCGGCGTCGTTTTCGGACTCGGCGTCGTTTTCGGACTTCGGCGTCGTTTTCGGACTGGGCGTCGTTTTCGGACTTTGGCGTCATTTTCGGACTCTGGCGTGGTTTTCGGACTCTGGCGTCGTTTTTGAACTCGGCGTCGTTTTCGGACTCGGCGTCGTTTTCGGACGTGGCGTCATTTTCGGACGTGGCGTCATTTCCGGACGTGGCGTCGTTTCCGGACTCGGCGTTGTTTTCGGACTCGGCGTCGTTTTCGGACTCGGCGTCGTTTTCAGACATCGGCATCGTTTTCGGACTCGGCGTCGTTTTCGAACTCAATGTCATTTTCGGACATGGCGTCATTTTTGGACTTGGCGTTGAAGGCGTCATTGCGTAGACGTAATGCTGATGACGTCGTTGTCTGGACGTATTGCTGCTGGCATCGTTGCGTAGACGTAGTGCTGCCGGCGTTATTGCGTAGACATAATGCTGACAACGTCGTTGCGTGGACGTGATGCTGATGACGTCGTTGCTTGGACGTGTTGCTGCTGCTCCTGTAGAATAAATGCTCCTGCAAGCTAAGCTTGAGAAAAAAATAGTGTATAACTGTCAAGACAGAAAGATAAAAATATGAGAAATGCAATTCTGTGAGTAGGGATGTCGTCTCTGTATGATATGTGGGGTGTTGTGAATGCTGAGATGTTGTTGTAATGCATTTTTTGTGAACTGTATGGATTGCCATGATGTCTTTGTTGTGTGTTTGTGTACCGCATGAATTGCAATTTGACTCTATGCCCGAGCTGATGCGCTAGACTTTGTCGCGGGTTTTGAACTTTAAATGTTGATCGTCGATGTCCCTTTCTGCTCCTGCTGCATTCTTTCTGCCTCTGCTAATATGAAGAATTTTTGTTGTATTCTCTTCTTCTGCTAATATGAAGAACTTTTGTTGTATCTTCTGCTAATTTGAAGGACCTGCGCTCAAAGAAAAATTTGTGAGTTTGAGGGGGGCGGTTGATTCGCATTGACTTTGTAGTTTTGACTCTTGATGCGCGGACGTCTGCCTTGTTTGGAGTCATAACCCCTGTCTGGTTTCCTGCCTTTTCCCAGTTTTGAACATGCAAAGGGCGTTTGGCCTAAAGTGGGTCTCAAAGGAGTTGTTTGTATGTTATGTGTATTCTCGTTATTTTCAAAATAAGGGAAGGTTTCCTAATGGTGTGACCGAAGTCGATTTAGGCCGCCTACGTATCCCCATGAGGGAATCAGGTCATGACGTAGTTCATTACAAGCGAAATTGGGTAAAATTTAAATTTATAAAGGTGGGACCGAAGCCGAAATGGCCGCCTACGTATCCACCAAGTGAATCAGGTCAAACGTAGTTCCATTTTATTACATATAAAGGGCAAAATATAATAAACTAACTATTTCAGGACTCGACGGGCCAAGGCAAGGGCATGAGTCCACTTCTTCTTGCTTTGTGTCTTCAATGGCTAAGTCTTCAGCAGGATCATCTCTTGCAGCACACAACTAGACGAATGACTTATTCAATGGTTAAACAATCTCCGGCAAGGAGCACCTTCTTTCCTTTGACGGTTGGTCGATGACTCAACTTTCTTCCCTTTTCGGGATGGCGTAATAGTCCCTTCCAGACTGTCTTCTTCATTTCTAGCTATCATGCCCACATGGGCATCTTCATAACCGGGAAGAAGGTTATTGTTGGCATTGAGAGGAGCATCTTTCAGCCGAATGACTCCCTCCTCGATCAATTCCTCTATTCTGTCCTTGAGTGTATAGCAATTTTCGATGTTGTATCCCTCTGCACCGGAGTGGTATGCACAATGTTTGGTTTTATCATGCCCTCGGGAAGTAGGCCTGGGGGTATTTCTGGGAATTGGCTGGAGTATTCCTGCGGCTTTCAGCTTCTCATACACTTGGGCTATGGGTTAGGCTAAAGGTGTATAGGTTCTGGTTGGCTTTCTCTCAGCATCTATGCGGGGTTTGGGTCCGTTTGGGGTGCGGGCTCGTGATTGTGGCGAGTATTTTGGGTATGCTGGTTGGGTATGGTAAACAGGATATGGGGTGGCGCAGTGCTGATAATATGACTGTGGATTTTGAGTGTTTTGGTTATAGTAAGAAGGCGGTGGGCTTTGATACACTGGAAGTTGTTCTGGCCTATGCTCCTTGTCGCGCCCATTTTCGACCGCGACATTTTCTAAATAGCGAATCTCCTGCTCAAAAATGCAAAAAATGTTAGAAAATAAATAATAAAATGCTAAAAGGTTTAAGAGGCTTAAAGGTTTTAAAAATGCTAAAAGGATGCTAAAATTGCCAAAGATGCTAAAGTTTAAAAAGGTGCTAAAATGCTAAAGGGTTGCTAGAATGCTAAGGGTTCGCGGAGTCGCCACCTAATTAATTTGGGTGAATTAGGACACCTAAATGTTTAACTAGTTTAAAGTAAAACATTAACTCCATTTTATGGTCTGCTAAACTTAGTGAGATTCTGGGTAAGAGTTCTTTATTAATCTAGAGGGAAGGGGTTAGGCACCCTCTAAGATCCGCTAACTTGCGGTTGTCCTGCCAAACCTAGGGTAATTATTATGCTATTGAAAATGCATGTTTGAAAGATATTTTAATAGAAAGTATTTTTTGGCAAAAGATTAATAAGATTAGTGCTATAAAATGTGTGTAAAGTTTAAAGCATGCCTTAAATAATATATAATGCAAAATAGATTAATTGACTAAATATACACATTTGCCTGCCTTGATTAGTATAACACATGCTTAAGGGGGTTTTCTTAATATATATAAATAAGATTTCTATATGGGTGCTATAGCAAATGGGTTAGAAATCTTGAAAATAATATATGATTAATTACGCAAGTTAAGATTGTTAGGTGGTTTAATAATTTAAGCAATTAACTTAAGAGGGGGGCAAACTACCTTCTAATTTATTGCGTTAATATTTAACTACTCCAAATGTTTTACTAATAGCGTAATGTTAGACAATTATATTACAATAAATGAATGGGGCGGGGAAGCAGAAAATAAAATGACCCTAAGGAATGATGGCGGGAGCATTTCGCTTGTGGCTTTAGGATATCAGATGTGAGATGCAACGAGGAATGTAGGCACGGATCTTCATTTGGGAAAATAGCGATGAGTCTCGTATTGAGACTCTTCCCTTTGCTCCAAGGCATTGCGTTTCATGTAAAATAAGAAAAGATAAGGATTAGTACCTGTCCCAAATTTATTCAAATAATGACAGTATTTAATGCGGTGTTTAATCCTACGCAGATATGGGGACCAACAGAGAGCAAAGTAACCGATAATGGACAAGTATACAGACAACGCAAATCATTTTCCAATACATATAGTTCAGAACTTAAGTCTACTGTTATAGAAAACAGACAAGACATCAGGTGACAATATAAATGGGGTAGGCGTGGCGGTGATAAAAGAAACAAGGGCAGGTATGTAGGAAGTAGGCAGTGGGTCGAGACAGTAGCAAACAGGGGAAATAGCCATGCCGGCCCAAATGTAGTAATTATCAGGATGAGGCAGCACAAACCAAGCATTAAACAGAATGCAGAGAAACTAGCCTAAATGTGAAATTTCAGATTTAAAAGAGAACCAATACAGCAGACAGCAAGCAACAAGCTTAATCAATAAGTGAGCATAATGCATCTTAAGCCCAATATTCATAGAACAGTGAGGATCAGTAGGCAGCAGGTTGAGACAGAAGTAAAGCAGTCAAGTATACACCCAAAATACATAACATTTTCAGTTTCAAAGAGGGGCCAACTTAGACGCAGGTTCACGAATGCAAGTATTCAAGACTACATCTACAAGTGTGCTTAAACAACTGGTAGATGTAAAAAAAATGATGCTTAACATGGACAATTTAGAAACCACGATGCAGTGAACACATACTTATAACAGACAATTTATACATATGTATGCAACTTGTCAGAGAACATAGACATCATGTACATACAAAGCTTATTCAAATCATTTCAACATAAACCCTTTGACAGTTTTAATGCCCAATCATAACCTACGCATATCGATACATGAAGACATAATCATACACCAAGATAGAATGCAATAGGAACCATGGTTTAATATGATCTAAGTTGGTTCCCTAAATGCAAGATGCTATTGTAGACACCATTTGGGTCACTAAACAGATGAACATGGCACAAAATGAATGTGTCTTATCTTGAAGACATAGGAAGCATATGATCAGTTTAGTAGGAATTAGGGAAAGGGAACACTTCCTGGAACAGTTTTACTGCATACTAAACCAGCATCATTCGCAGCTCAATACATTATGCCAAATTCAGAATTAATAGTTACGTGCGGCAAACTTCTGTCTTATACTCAAATAGGCAGAGAAGGGACACAACTCAATAGGTTTCCAACTAAGCCTGCTAGAAAATATACTCACAAAAGACCATTGCTTGACTGATTACATCTAAGTCTAAATCATAGCACTATCTGACTCAAACCAGTAGCCAAACCAGTGATCATACTGGTATAAAATGAATAGCTGTCATTCATATATTGTTGGACAGATTATGAACTTTATTATCCAGAAATGATAAGTTTAAAACATCTCTTAACTAACAATCGACCAAACAATACTTATAACCGGTTTCAACATATCGAACTAACTCGTAGAGAACTTAATCACCGATGCCATAATATATTTAATAGGACGAAACAAAATAAACAGGAAAACAATGTCAACTAACTGGCCAAATCAGGTATACAAATATATAACCCATATCAAACACACAATAATAACAAAACGAAAGGATAATGTGTTTACCTTCTCCGGACAGCGACCCGGAGCAGCGTATCAAGTCGTCGGTCCAATCGACGGGTTTTGGTTTTGCGATGCGAATAGAAAAGGCTAGCTGTCTGCGGATTTTTGGCTAAGATTGAGAGAAGGGATTCAGATTACCTATTCTTGAGATGCTAGTAGCCTATGCCTTGCTGCTCTATGTTCTGCTGCTCTGTCTCCGAAACTGCTGGTGGTTGCTAACTATTGCTAAGGGTGAAACGATTGCTATCTCCCTCTGACTCTGACTTCTGTTCGATCGATTTCCGACCTAAATTGCTATGTCGTCCCCCCGACTCAGCTCTGTTTCGATGCTATGGGTATGCTTAAATCGCTATGTCGTTGTGTTCTTCCCGTTTCGATGCTATCTGGGTCTGCCCTGGTGGTTCTTAACTGCTGCTAAGGGTTCGATGCTATCCCCCCTAAAAACCACCGCCTTCTTGCATGCGTATAAACCTGTATTTATAGCCCTAACTCGTGTTCTGAATTTGGTAAGCTATTGACGCGATTTTGTGGACTGATTTGCGGATGATTTGGTGCGATTTGAGCAGGTTATGGTAAGGTAAATGATTGACACGATTTGGGCAAGATTTTGTGCTGGTTCGTGTAAGGTAAACGATTCGGAAAGATTCGTTTGGTTATGGAAAGAAATCGTTGGCTGCGCTTGCATGGGTAAGGAAGGTAAGTGATTTGGTTAAGGAAGGCGAGATTTTAGGTTAGGTATGGGCGAGGGAGGCGGCTGCTGGTTTCTAATCCTAGGTTTAGGTTTTAGGTTAACGTTATTTTGGGAGAGACGATGGCGTCTGTGGGTATAAGGAAAGGAAGTGAAGGGCTGGGCGCATTGGGCCAACTGATAAGGGAAAAGGAGTGGGCCGGGGCGACGGGTATTGGGTGTGGGCTGCGGGTCGCGGGCATTGGCCCAAAGGCTGGGCTGGGGTAGAATTAGGTTAAGTGTTAGGTTAGTTTTAATTAAGTATTTAATTCTAGGAGTTAATTTTAGGTATTTAAAATTAGTGATAAATTAACTTAAATGAATTGTGCTTAAATTATTTAGGTGTTCTATTAGCCTAAGTTTAAATCTAAATTATTATAATAATACATGCGGGTGTGCTATTTAGTTAATGCTTAATATTTTAGAAATGCGGTGCTATTATTTAGATGCTTATTATTATGCATTATTGCGAAGTTAAATTAAAATTGAATTGAGTTTAGATTAAATTATTTAAATGCTAACTGCAAGTATGATATTTAGGAATTGTTTAAAGCTTTATAAATGCGGTGCTATTAAATGCATATATCCGATTAAAATTGATTTTAAATTACAAATGATTACTAATAAATGCGGCTATGCTACCTGACACGACGTTATCGCTAAATTATTTATTTTATGCATTTATTAATTATTTAAGAATTACGACAAAGCTTAAAGTTAATTAATGCGGGCGCGAGACTCTAAGTGCTTAAAACTCTACGCGATGCCATTATTAAATTAATTATTTATGCCTGTATTTAATGTTTTATTATTTGCATTTTATTATAAAAATCCTAAAAATTATTTTACAAAATTAGTGTAATTTTATAGTTAATGACCGACGGAGGGTCAAAATTGGGTGTCAACAATCGTCCTCTTTGTATGGAGATGATGGAAGAATCTTGGACAAAGACGTTGACTCATAGCCAATTTTGTCTCGATCTTCGCACTGCGTAAATCTTTGGGCAAGTAGGTGACGCAAAAATCAAAATCGTCCCGGTGTCGAGTTATGGCGACCTTTGGGTTACCATGGTCGAAACACGGGCGGGCTAATGCGGACTGAGCCGTCCCGGTGTCGAGTTATGGCGACATTGGGCTACCATGGTCAAAACACCAGCGGGCTAACGCGGACTTAAAGCCCCGATGTCGAGTTATGATGACATCGGGCTATGGTGTAAAAAGTAAAAGAATATAATCGCTTGAACACGAGTGTATGCTATGGCTTGTGCGCTGGGTTCTACGGTGATGTGAGCGAGTGGACCGACGCTGAGGCCGCCGCTAATCGTTGGGAAGGTTGGACCCCAACAGATTGCCATTTGAAGAGAAAATCCACGTTGTGCTCTCGCTCGCATGCTAAGACTTCAAACAAACGGTTAGTGCATAATCATAAGGCAAAATGATGATGCATAATTTTAAAAGTAATGCAACCGTGAGTAGAAAATGTTATCCGCAAAATGTGATGCTTTGTGTTGATGCGATCCGCAAATGCCGTGATTTCGCCGCACTGACGGGCGTGTTACGATTGTGAATGCGATACGTTGTCCTTGCCGCATTGCCCTCGTGGACTAAAGCTCAAGAAAGAGTGAGTGCATAAATCATAAGACAGAATAATAAATCATGAATGAGAAAAAATGCAATTTTGAGAATATAGAAATCGCTGCGTGATATCTTTGATGATGGCGTCGTTTGGACTTGTTGTGTCGCTGATAGTGTTGTTGCCGTCGACGCGTCGCCGTGCGTCGTTGCAGACTTCACGCCGCCGTTGCCGATGGCGCCGCGTCATTGCGTGGCGCCATTGACGACTGCGCCGGGCGCCGCTGCGTGGACTCGCCGATCACGCCGTTGACTTCGCCGATCACGCCGTCCGTGACGTTGCCGACGCAGACTGCGGCCGATAACGCCGCCACGACGTATTGCCGGGCGCCGTTGCGTGGACTTGCCGACACGCCGTTATGCGGGCGTGCCGCCGCTTGGCGTCGTTGCATGGACTTGCCGACATCGTTATGCGGACGTGTTGCTTCGCGCCGCTGCATGGACTTGCCGATTACGCCGTTGTCCGGACGTGTTCTTCCGGGCGTCGCTGCATGGACTTGCCGATTACGCCGTTATGCGGGCGTGTTCGATGGCGTCGTTGCATGGACTTGCCGATTACGCCGTTGTTCGGGCGTGTTGCCGCCGGGCGTCGTTGCATGGACTTGCCGACACGCCGTTGTGCGGACGTGTTCTTCCGGGCGTCTTTGCATGGACTTCCGATTACGCCGTTGTTCGACGTTGCCGGGCGTCGTTGCGTGGACTTGCTTGTCGATAACGCCGCCGTCGGACGTGTTCTTCTTGGGCGTCGTTGCGTAGACTTGCTGTGCTGATAACGTCGTTGTATGGACGTATTGCTGCTCCTGTAGAATAAATGCTCCTGCAAGCTATGCTTGATAAAACGTTAGTGTATACCTGTTTAAACAAAATGATAAATATATATGAGAAGGGCAATTTTATGGATAGAGATGCCGCCCCGATATGCCCGATTTAATATCGAGACGCTGTTGCACCGCAATCGACGAATTGTTATGATGCCTTTGTTGTGCGATGCGCGCGGTTGCAAGTTTGACTTTATGCCCGAGTTGACGCGCTAGGTTTTGTTGCGAACTCAACTTTGATTGCCGATTGTTGATGCCGGCTTTCACGCTTCGACGCGGATTTTGAATTTTGGGATTTTTGTCATATCTTACGCCTCATTGTTTCTTCTTGCGAAGAAACTTCTTGCCGTATTTTCCGCCGCTATCGCATTTCTTCGCTTTTGTTAATATTAAAAGACTCGCGCCAAAGAAAAATTTGTGAGTTTTGGGGTCGATTCATATTTGACTTCACGCTTGTTCTTGATATCTGCGCGTTCGCTTGTTTGGACTTGCAACCCCCGTCTGCTTCCTACACCGCCCCGCTTTGAAAAGGTGTCCGCCTAAAATGGGTCTCAATGTAGTTGCTTGTATGCTATGTGTATTCTTGTCATTTTCAAAACGGGGGGGCAAAGTTTTCCTAATGGTGTGACCGAAGCCGATTTAGGCCGCCTACGTATCCCCATGAGGGAATCAGGTCGAACGTAGTTCATTACAAGCGAATATTGGGAAAATTAAAATTTCTAGATGTGGGACCGAAGCCGAGACGGCCGCCTACGTATCCACTAACTAATCAGGTCAAACGTAGTTCATTACAAGCAAAACGAAAGAAAACATTATTAAAGCTTAAATATGAGTTTATAAATTATTCTGCTAAAATAAATCGCTTTTCCTATCCAGGCTCTAGGCGGACCAAGACAGGGGTGCAAATCCAATCAATATGCCTTCATGCTCTGCTTCGTGGATGGCTGGGTCTTCATGCTCTGCTATCTCCCTCTTCTGGCCTCTGCGTGGTGCATGCTCGGATAAATGACTGATTCGAGGGCGGAATGGGCATAGGCAGGGGAGTGTATTCCTCATCTAAGGTTATCAGGTGCACATTGACGTGGCCGTGGTTTGGCAAGGGGTTATCATGCACATTTGGGGCAGGATCCTTTAGCTGAATTACCCCTTCTCTGATCAGTGCCTCGATTCTGTCCCTGAGGGAGTGGCAACCTTCAGTGTCATGTCCTGGGCTATTGGAGTGATACGCGCAGCGCTTGTTCTCATCATACCATCTTGGGATAGGGTCAGGGATCCTTCCTGGAATCGGTTGGATTAGGCCTGCAGCTCGCAACCTTTCATATATTTGAGGTATGGGTTCAGCTAGTGGGGTGCGAACTTTGGGTGGTTTTCCTTCAGAATTCTTATTTGCTCTGGGTGCATTGGGTGCTCTATTCTGTTGGCGGGCTTGATGGGTGGATCTATGCGGGGCAGGATAAACGGGTGCTTGTGAAGTGTTATATATAGGCTGTGTGTGGTAGTTGGGGTAGTATGATGGGTTTTGGTATGTTATGAAGGCTTCGGGTTTGCGTTCTTGTACAAACATGGAAGGGGAAACTGTCTCTTTCTTCCTCTGTGAAGTACTCCCGAGTGTCCCTGACTGAATCGCCTTATTAGTTGCCTGTAATGCTGCCAGATTTGTAATCCTACCAGTTTTAATACCTTCTTCTACGAAGTCGCCCATTCTAATAACTTCCGCAAAATTCCGCCCGATGACGCTTATCATCCGCTCATAGTAGGTTGCATCCTTCAAAGATTGTACGAATAATGTGGTCATCTCACTCTCCACCATGGGTGGTTGCACTTTCGCTGCCTCTGAACGCCACCTCATGGCGTATTCTCTGAATGTTTCTGTAGTCTTCTTCTCCAACTTCATTAAGTAGAACCTGTCCACAACGGTTTCTGTGTTGAACCTGAACCGCTCCACAAAATCTTGGGCCAATGCATTCCGGTATGCCATTTCCGCAGATCTTGGTGGTATACCAATCTAGTGCCTCACGGTCAAGCTCCGAATGAACAACTTCATAATGACCGCTGGGTTCTTCCCTACCCCGATTAGCTTGTCGCAATATGACCTCAAGTGTGCACGGGGGTTCCCTTTTCCATCAAATAGTTCAAACTTCGGCACCTTGTACCCCATAGGCAGTTCCACGTCTGGATGCATGCAAAGATCCTCGTAGTCTAGTCCTTCGTGACCTTTGTCCGATCGCATGCCCCGAACCGCTTCTTTCAGACTATGAATTTCTTTGGCCACGTCCTCGTCCATTTTGGCTCGGACTTCCCTCTCCATTTCTTCGTAATGATCCCCTTCTTGGTGAAGCACGGGGACGGTAAAAGGCTGGGCTTCTGTTGCATAAGTTAGCTGTCTGGGTTGTTTGCTGGGGCTGGTAATGGGTGTGGTGCGTGGGTATTGGTTGGCCTGGCGATTAGGGCTGATTATGGTGAAGTAAGCAGGCGGGGGCTGAGGTATATGGGTAGTAGGAGGGTCATTTTGAAGGTGGGGTTGAGGGTTGGCTGGGCGAGGGGCGGTTTGTTCGGTGACTGGTGGCCTTTGTGGAGAGTTTTGGGAGATATGTGGTGGTGGAGGTCGATCTGGGATGGTTTGTGAAGTAGTGGCCCTTTGATCTGGCATAGGGGTATTCAAGCTAATGGATAGGTTGGTCAGATTCCGTAGCCTCTCCATCTCAACCTGCATATCAGCAATTTGTCGCAGCATGCAATACATTCTTCCCGATCGTGATATTCCTCCCTTCAAGGTTCTGCTTGTGACAGAATAATTCCCAAACCATTTGGCTCGGGACGCCCAAGCCGCCATATCATCATTTCTTGCCTTGGACCTGGTGAAGTGTGGATGCTCCGACATTGTTGAGTCAAATACGAACCGACCCTTTGGGGAGGATGATAAATTTTCTAAAAAATGCAACAAACGATGTTAGCATAAAGCACATAATTTGCAGGTATGTAGCAGATATATTGCATATAGCACATTCAAACGTTTCCTAACATGCAGGGGGACCTCTTTATGCCAGAGGTAAGCCTAAACGTCACTTATGCGAGATTATGACGGATTTGTCCAAGTCGTCCAACTATAATGCCTTTGTTGGAAATGGCGACCAAATGACGGTGCACTTTTCCCAATTTCAGCATGTCATGATTGGGTTTGGATTTGTCTGTCATTGCCACGCTACACATAATATGCTGGTTGGTCGTTGGGTTGAGAAACCCGTCGACAAGTTTGGTGTCTTCCTAATTGTGGTGTCGATGCCAAGGACCGACCCACCTAAGGTAAATGCATGCATGCCCTAAAATAAGGGTGGTATAGCTCTATCTTAAGTTTCTAAGATTTGGCTTTTCTGGACGCAAGGTTCCCGAGCGGACAACTCGAGTGAGAAGGCTACGCGGCCACCGGTTAGACCGGGCACTCCACGTATATTACCGACTCTCCTAAATTTGGATTTTGAAGAAAGAATTTTGCTGATGCACCAAGCGCACCTCGCATGTAGTGTGTGATTGTGTGAATTTTCCAGAGTGGAAGAAATATGAGCGGAATGCCAGTTTAAGGAAAGCAGTAAAGCAGGTAGCAAAAAATAAACAAAATACAATACACAAAAATTAAATGCAAAATAATTGCCAAATAATAACCCTAGGTCTGTTATGGTTAAGAACCTAAAGTCCCCAGTGGAGTCGCCATTTCTGTCGCGCCCATTTTCGACCGCGACATTTTCTAAATAGCGAATCTCCTGCTCAAAAATGCAAAAAATGTTAGAAAATAAATAATAAAATGCTAAAAGGTTTAAGAGGCTTAAAGGTTTTAAAAATGCTAAAAGGATGCTAAAATTGCCAAAGATGCTAAAGTTTAAAAAGGTGCTAAAATGCTAAAGGGTTGCTAGAATGCTAAGGGTTCGCGGAGTCGCCACCTAATTAATTTGGGTGAATTAGGACACCTAAATGTTTAACTAGTTTAAAGTAAAACATTAACTCCATTTTATGGTCTGCTAAACTTAGTGAGATTCTGGGTAAGGGTTCTTTATTAATCTAGAGGGAAGGGGTTAGGCACCCTCTAAGATCCGCTAACTCATGGTTGTCCTGCCAAACCTAGGGTAATTATTATGCTATTGAAAATGCATGTTTGAAAGATATTTTAATAGAAAGTATTTTTTGGCAAAAGATTAATAAGATTAGTGCTATAAAATGCGTGTAAAGTTTAAAGCATGCCTTAAATAATATATAATGCAAAATAGATTAATTGACTAAATATACACATTTGCCTGCCTTGATTAGTATAACACATGCTTAAGGGGGTTTTCTTAATATATATAAATAAGATTTCTATATGGGTGCTATAGCAAATGGGTTAGAAATCTTGAAAATAATATATGATTAATTACGCAAGTTAAGATTGTTAGGTGGTTTAATAATTTAAGCAATTAACTTAAGAGGGGGGCAAACTACCTTCTAATTTATTGCGTTAATATTTAACTACTCCAAATGTTTTACTAATAGCGTAATGTTAGACAATTATATTACAATAAATGAATGGGGAAGCGAAAATAAAATGACCTAAGGAATGATGGCGGGAGCATTTCGCTTGTGGCTTTAGGATATCAGATGTGAGATGCAACGAGGAATGTAGGCACGGATCTTCATTTGGGAAAATAGCGATGAGTCTCGTATTGAGACTCTTCCCTTTGCTCCAAGGCATTGCGTTTCATGTAAAATAAGAAAAGATAAGGATTAGTACATCCCCAAATTTATTCAAATAATGCATAAGTATTGAATGCGGTGTTTAATCCTACACGATTATGGGACCAACAGAGAGCAAAGTAACCGATAATGGACAAGTATACTGACAACGCAAATCATTTTCCAATACATATAGTTGAACTTAAGTCTATCATATAGAAAATGCATAAGACATCGGTGACAATATAAATGGACTGGCAAGTACAGTGATAAAAGAAACAAGGGCAGGTATGTAGGCAGTAGGCAGTGGGTCGAGACAGTAGCAAACAGGGGAAATAGCCATGCCGGCCCAAATGTAGTAATTATCAGGATGAGGCAGCACAAACCAAGCATTAAACAGAATGCAGAGAAACTAGCCTAAATGTGAAATTTCAGATTTAAAAGAGAACCAATACAGCAGACAGCAAGCAACAAGCTTAATCAATAAGTGAGCATAATGCATCTTAAGCCCAATATTCATAGAACAGTGAGGATCAGTAGGCAGCAGGTTGAGACAGAAGTAAAGCAGTCAAGTATACACCCAAAATACATAACATTTTCAGTTTCAAAGAGGGGCCAACTTAGACGCAGGTTCACGAATGCAAGTATTCAAGACTACATCTACAAGTGTGCTTAAACAACTGGTAGATGTAAAAAAAAATGATGCTTAACATGGACAATTTAGAAACCACGATGCAGTGAACACATACTTATAACAGGCAATTTAGACATATGTATGCAACTTGTCAGAGAACATAGACATCATGTACATACAAAGCTTATTCAAATCATTTCAACATAAACCCTTTGACAGTTTTAATGCTCAATCATAACTTACGCATATCGATACATGAAGACATAATCATACACCAAGATAGAATGCAATAGGAACCATGGTTTAATATGATCTAAGTTGGTTCCCTAAATGCAAGATGCTATTGTAGACACCATTTGGGTCACTAAACAGATGAACATGGCACAAAATGAATGTGTCTTAATACTGAAGAAGACATAGGAAGCATATGATCAGTTTAGTAGGACTTAGGGAAAGGGAACACTTCGAAGCAGCTTTTATCGTGATACTAAACCAAAGATCATTCGCAGCTCAATACATTATGCCAAATTCAGAATTAATAGTTACGTGCGGCAAACTTCTGTCTTATACTCAAATAGGCAGAGAAGGGACACAACTCAATAGGTTTCCAACTAAGCCTGCTAGAAAATATACTCACAAAAGACCATTGCTTGACTGATTACATCTAAGTCTAAATCATAGCACTATCTGACTCAAACCAGTAGCCAAACCAGTGATCATACTGGTATAAAACGAATAGCTGTCATTCATATATTGTTGGACAGATTATGAACTTTATTATCCAGAAATGATAAGTTTAAAACATCTCTTAACTAAACAGTCGACCAAACAATACTTATAACCAGTTTCAACATACTAAACTAACTCGTAGAGAACTTAATCACCAGTACCATAATATATTTAATAGACGACGAAACAAAATAAACAGGAAAACAATGTCAACTAACTGGCCAAATCAGGTATACAAATATATAACCCATATCAAACACACAATAATAACAAAACGAAAGGATAATGTGTTTACCTTCTCCGGACAGCGACCCGGAGCAGCGTATCAAGTCGTCGGTCCAATCGACGGGTTTTGGTTTTGCGATGCGAATAGAAAAGGCTAGCTGTCTGCGGATTTTTGGCTAAGATTGAGAGAAGGGATTCAGATTACCTATTCTTGAGATGCTAGTAGCCTATGCCTTGCTGCTCTATGTTCTGTTGCTCTGTCTCCGAAACTGCTGGTGGTTGCTAACTATTGCTAAGGGTGAAACGATTGCTATCTCCCTCTGACTCTGACTTCTGTTCGATCGATTTTCGACCTAAATTGCTATGTCGTCCCCCCGACTCAGCTCTGTTTCGATGCTATGAGGTATGCTTAAATATCTATGTCGTTGTGTTCTTCCCGTTTCGATGCTATCTGGGTCTGCCCTGGTGGTTCTTAACTGCTGCTAAGGGTTCGATGCTATCCCCCCTAAAAACCACCGCCTTCTTGCATGCGTATAAACCTGTATTTATAGCCCTAACTCGTGTTCTGAATTTGGTAAGCTATTGACGCGATTTTGTGGACTGATTTGCAGATGATTTGGTGCGATTTGAGCAGGTTATGGTAAGGTAAATGATTGACACGATTTGGGCAAGATTTTGTGCTGGTTCGTGTAAGGTAAACGATTCGGAAAGATTCGTTTGGTTATGGAAAGAAATCGTTGGCTGCGCTTGCATGGGTAAGGAAGGTAAGTGATTTGGTTAAGGGCGCGAGATTTTAGGTTAGGTATGGGCGAGGAGGCGGTTGGTTTCTAATCCTAGGTTTAGATTTTAGGTTAACGTTATTTTGGGAGACGATGGCGTCCGCGGTATAAGGAAAGGAAGTGAAGGGTCGGGCATTGGGCCAACCGATAAGGGAAAATGAGTGGTAGGCGACGGTATTGGGTGTGAAATGGTCGCGCATGGCCCAAAGGGTGAGGTAGAATTAGGTTAAGTGTTAGGTTAGTTTTAATTAAGTATTTAATTCTAGGAGTTAATTTTAGGTATTTAAAATTAGTGATAAATTAACTTAAATGAATTGTGCTTAAATTATTTAGGTGTTCTATTAGCCTAAGTTTAAATCTAAATTATTATAATAATACATGCGGGTGTGCTATTTAGTTAATGCTTAATATTTTAGAAATGCGGTGCTATTATTTAGATGCTTATTATTATGCATTATTGCGAAGTTAAATTAAAATTGAATTGAGTTTAGATTAAATTATTTAAATGCTAACTGCAAGTATGATATTTAGGAATTGTTTAAAGCTTTATAAATGCGGTGCTATTAAATGCATATATCCGATTAAAATTGATTTTAAATTACAAATGATTACTAATAAATGCGGCTATGTTACCTGACACGACGTTATCGCTAAATTATTTATTTTATGCATTTATTAATTATTTAAGAATTACGACAAAGCTTAAAGTTAATTAATGCGGGCGCGAGACTCTAAGTGCTTAAAACTCTACGCGATGCCATTATTAAATTAATTATTTATGCCTGTATTTAATGTTTTATTCGCTGCATTTTATTATAAAAATCCTAAAAAATTATTTTACAAAATTAGTGTAATTTTATAGTTAATGACTGGACGGGAGGGTCAAAATTGGGTGTCAACACTCCTGAATGACCATGATAGAGGGTGATGCATCTCTTCTCCTCTGTGAGGTACCTCCGATGGAATTTGACTGCACTGCTCTGCTAGTTGCTTGTAGGGCTGTCAGGTTTGTAATCCTGCCTGTCTTAATGCCTTCTTCCACGAAGTCGCCCATTCTTACGACTTCTGCAAAACTTCGCCCAATTACACTGATCATCCTTTCATAATACGTCGCGTCTTTTAACGACTGCACGAACAAGGTGGTCATTTCGCTCTCTGCCATTGGAGGTTGGACCTTTGCTGCTTCTGATCGCCACCTTAGGGCGTATTCCCTGAAAGTTTCTATGGATTTCTTTTCAAGTTTCATAAGATAAAATCTATCCGGGACAGTGTCAGTATTGAATCCGAATCTATCCATGAAATCTTGTGTCATGGCATTCCAACAGTCCCATTTTCGAGGGTCTTGGCATGTGTACCAGTCCAGCGCCTCGCCGGTTAGACTCCTGATGAATAGTTTCATGATGATTACTTGATTTTTTCCAACTCCAATCAATTTATCGGAATATGACCTTAGATGAGCTCGAGGATTCCCTTTTCCATCGAACATGTCAAATTTGGGCACCTTGTACCCCATAGGTAATTCGACGTCGGGGTGCATACATAAGTTTTCATATTCTAAACCTTCCTCCCCCTTGTTCATCTGAATGCTTTTGAATGCCTCTTTCAAGCTGCAGATTTCTTTTGCCACATTTTCGTCTGCTCTAGCTCGAGTTTGCCGATCCACTTCCTTGTATTGATCTGTCTCTTGAGAGGATACATGCACAATAAATGGTTGGCTTTCGGTCGGATGTGTTAATGCCCCATTTTGTTTGTTAGGACTAGTGATGCGTGTCCTCTGCTCGTATTGGGTGGCTTGGCAATTTGGGCTGAGCGGGGAGATATAAGTAGGTGGAGGTTGAGATATGTATGTAGTAAACAGATCATTTTGGAGGTCGGTTTGCAAATTGACCGGTCGAGTGACATTTTGGTGTGAGCTGGTATGTTGCGGCCTTTGCGGGGAGCTTTGGGGAAGTGGAGGCTCAAGGGCTTGTGACACGATTGCATTTGTCCTTTGCTCTGGGAGTGGTGCATTCAAGCTAATAGAAAGGTTTGTGATATTTTGGAGCCTTTCTATTTCGGCTTGCATGATTTCCATTTGCTGCAATAATTTGGCGAGGTGTTGATCATTGGTGTTTCTCCTTTCTAACGCATCTGCATCCTCTACAGGAACGAGTCCTAATTGTTTCATTCTGGTGCTTCTGGATTAGTCATTTATTGGATGATTGTGCTTCTACCAGTCAACGCGAATCAACCTTTTGAGGATAAGCTAAGCAAAATAACCTTCTAACAAATGAAGCAAACCAAGTTAGTATAATATGCAAAGAGTTGCAGGCAATATATAATAATAAGAAATTGCAAATCAATCGCGTGCTCTAACATGTTTGGGTCCTCTTTTATGCCAGAGGGAGGCCTAAACGTCACATATGCGAGGTTATGATAGATTTGTCCAAGCCGTCCAACTGTAATACTTTCGTTGGAAATGGCGACCAAATGACGGTGCACTTTTTCCAATTTCGGCACGTCATGATTAGGTTTGGATTTGTCTATCATTGTCACGCTACACATAATATGCTGGTTGGTCGTTGGGTTGAGAAACCCGTCGACGAGTTTGGTGTCTTTCTAACTGTGGTGTTGATACCAAGGACCGACCCACCTAAGGTAAATGCATGCATGTCTTAAAATAAAGGGTGGTATAGCTCTATCCTGAGTTTCTAAGATTTGGCTTTACTAGACGCAAGGTTCCCGAGCGGACAACTCGAGTGAGAAGGCTACACGGCTGATCAGACGAACCGATCTAACTCCGCGCAGGCGCCAACTCTCTTAAAATTTGGATATTTTGAAGAAATTTGCGGGTGCGCGAAGCACAGCAGCGCGTGAGTGTGTGATAGTGTGAATTTTCCAGAGTGGAAGAAATATGAGCGGAATGCCAGTTTAAGGAAAGTAGTAAAGCAAATATCAATTAAAACAAATAAAACAAAATACAATACATAAAGATTAAATGCAAAAATAATGCCAAATAATAACCCTAGGTCTGTTGTGGTTAAGAACCTTAAGTTCCCCAGTGGAGACGCCATTTCTATCACGCCCTTTTTCGACCGCGACATTTTTAAAACTCCTTCTCCGGACAGCGAGCCGAGGCAGCGTATCAAGTCGTCCATCCACTCAGAGTGTTTATTGCGATGCCATTAAAAAGGAAATGAACTTTATCTGGTTCTGGACTGATAATCGCGAAGAAGAAAGGTTTTTGTTTGAACTTCTGTTCTTGCTGCTTCACTACCGTTTTTAGGATTTTTATTGCTCCGAGAGTGCTAATTTTCGATACCTTTTCTCTATGTTTTATGATATTCCCCTGATGCCTTCTAGCCAAATTTCTTTCTTCCCTCTGTATGTAGACATTGCTTGATTTATATAGCCTCCAATTGAGGTTCTAAATTAGGCAAAGTTTAAGGCCCTTTATGGCTGATTTCTTTACACGAATTGGTGCCGTTTTTTTTTCCGATTTGGACGATATTTATCACCCAAACATATATGGTAAGATTCGATCATAATTTTGGATCGATTTGGTGTTGCATTTGGTGTACAATCTTGATTTATGGTAAGTTTATATTAGGAAAATTTGGGTATCATTTTTGGTGTCAATTAGCAACGATTTGGAGAGATTTTGTGATAAAAATGGTATATTGGTAAGGTTTGATTATGAGGTATAATAATTTGGTGAGGTTTGTTAAGTTCCACACGATTTGGGGAGATTTTGTGATGAAAATGAAAGCAACTGCGTTTTGGATTTAGTGTTCTCTTAGGTTTTATTTTTGTTTTTAGGGTTAGTTTAAAGGAGGGGGATGATATATAAAATGATTTGGGCCATGGGGGAGTTGGGCCTGCCGGTTGTGCATTTTATTGGGCTGGGAAGTTGGGCTGCTTGTTATTATTTAGTTAGTGTATTAGTTTAATTAAGGGGTAGAGTTTTAATGTTATGTTTTAATTAGTGGTAAATTATTATTTAAATTGTGATTAAATTATTTAGGTGCTTTATTAATCTAAATTTGAGTTTAAATTATTATAACAATAAAGACGGGCATGCTATTTGATTAGTGCTTAAAAATTTATAATGTGATGCCGTTATTAAAATCTTATTTATTATGCGTATTTTGCGATGTTAAATTAAAAATTGAATGAGGTTTAGATTATTATTAAATTATTTAAATGCTAAATGCAGATATGATATTTAATGATTGCTTAATGCTTTTTACGTAAAATGCGGCGCTATTATTTAAAATCTTATTTATTGTGCATTATTTATTATTATTTAAGCTAAATTAAATTATCTTAATCTGACTTTAGGCGGTGCAATAATTATGAAATTACTTTGCGTATTAATAAATGCGACTATGCTTCTTGACACGACGTCATTGCTAAATTATGTATTTATTTATTTTGTCGTTTGAGAATTGTGACAGGGCTTATAATTAATAAATGCGGGCGCGAGACTCTAAGTGCTTAATTTTCTACGTAAGACGCGGTGCCATTATTAAATTGCTTATTTTTGCATGTATTAATATTTTATTTGTTGCATTTTATTATTTAAAAATTATTAAAAATTATTGTTGAAAATTGGTGTAATTTTATAGTTAATGACTGGACGGGAGGGTCAAAATTGGGTGTCAACAACTTGTCCCTCTTTGTATGGAGATGATGGAAGAGTCTTCGGACAAATACGTTGACTTATAACCAATTTTGTCTTGATCCAAAGAATTACAAATGTTAGGCAATTAAGACGCAAATTCAAAATTTTGTCCAGTGTCGAGTTGTGACGACACTAGGCTACCATGGTCAAAACATCATGGCGGGTTAACGCGAACTCAAAATTTGTCCCAGTGTCGAGTTATGACGACACTGGGCTACCATGGCCGAAACACCAAGGCGGGCTAACGCAGACTCAAAATTGTCCCAGTGTCGAGTTATGACGACGCTGGGTAGAAATAAAAATAAACTGGCTTGAACTTAGGGGTGTACCGGTATTGATTTATGAATATGCTGGGCTTATTGGTGATGTGGGATGAGTGGACCGACGCTCGAGGTCGCTTCTGCCATTTGTTGGGAAGGTTGGTCCCCCAACAAATTGCCCCGGTTCACTGTAAGAGAAAATCCACGTTGTGCTCCTGCTCATGCATGCTAAGACCCAAGCAAACGGTTAGTGCATAATTGTTACGTCAAAATGATAGCATAAATTTATTGATAATGTAACTGTGTGAGTAGAAAATGTTATCCTGCAAAAATGTGATGTCTGATGCAACTACTGTGATTTCGCACTTGTACGGTCGTGTTGCGATTGTGAATGCGGATATGTTGTCCTTGCTGCAACTGTCCCTGTAAACTAAAGCTCAAGAAAGAGTTAGTGCGTAATTTCTAAGATAGAATAATAAAGAAAAATGTGATTTTGAGAGTAGAGAAATCGTCCTTGCGTAGATGCGATATGTTGATGACGTCGTTTTGGAAGTGGCATCATTTTCGTACGGACGTCGTTTCGGACTCGGCGTCATTTTCGGTCTCGGCATCATTTTCGGACGGGCGTCATTTTCGGACTCGGCGTCGTTTTCGGACGTGGCGTCATTTTCGGACGTGGCGTCATTTTCGGACGTGGCGTCGTTTTCGGACTCGGCGGCGTTTTTGGACGTGGTGTCGTTTTCGGACGTGGCATCGTTTTCGGACTCGGCGTCGTTTTCGGACTCGGCGTCGTTTTTGGACTGGGCGTTGTTTTCGGACTTTGGCGTCGTTTTCGGACTGGGCGTCGTTTTCGGACTTTGGCGTCATTTTCGGACTCTGGCGTGGTTTTCGGACTCTGGCGTCGTTTTCGAACTCGGCGTCGTTTTCGGACTCGGCGTCGTTTTCGGACTCGTCGTCGTTTTCGGACGTGGCGTCGTTACCGGACGTGGCTTCGTTTCCGGACTCGGCGTCGTTTTCGGACTCGGCGTCGTTTTCGGAGTCGGCGTCATTTTCGGACATCGGCGTCATTTTCGGACTCGGCGTCGTTTTCGGACTCGGTGTCGTTTTCGGACATGGCGTCATTTTCGGACTTGGCGTTGAGGGCGTCATTGCGTAGACGTAATGCTGATGACGTCGTTGTCTGGACGTATTATTGCTGGCATCGTTGCATAGACGTAGTGTTGCCGGCGTTATTGCGTAGACATAATGCTGACAACGTCGTTGCGTGGACGTGATGCTGCTGCTCCTGTAGAAAAAATGCTCCTGCAAGCTAAGCTTGAGAAAAAAATAGTGTATAACTGTCAAGACAGAATGATAAATATATGAGAAATGCAATTCTGTGAGTAGGGATGTCGTCCCTGTATGATATGTGGGGTGTTGTGAATGCTGAGATGTTGTTGTAATGCATTTTTTGTGAACCGTATGGATTGCCATGATGTCTTTGTTGTGTGTTTGTGTACCGCATGAATTGCAATTTGACTATATGCCCGAGCTGATGCGCTAGACTTTGTCGCGGATTTTGAACTTTAAATGTTGATCGTCGATGTCCCTTTCTGCCTCTGCTAATATGAAGAATTTTTGTTGTATTCTCTGCTTCTGCTAATATGAAGAACTTTTGTTGTATCTTCTGCTAATATGAAGGACCTGCGCTCAAAGAAAAATTTGTGAGTTTGAGGGGGAGCGGTTGATTCGCATTGACTTTGTAGTTTTGACTCTTGATGCGCGGACGTCTGCCTTGTTTGGACTCATAACCCCTGTCTGGTTTCCTGCCTTGTCCCAGTTTTGAACATGCAAATGGCATTTGGCCTAAAGTGGGTCTCAATGGAGTTGTTTGTATGTTATGTGTATTCTCGTTATTTTCAAAATAAGGGAAGGTTTCCTAATGGTGTGACCGAAGCCGATTTAGGCCGCCTACGTATCCCCATGAGGGAATCAGGTCATGACGTAGTTCATTACAAGCGAAATTGGGTAAAATTAAAATTTCTAAAGGTGGGACCGAAGTCGAAACGGCCGCCTACGTATCCACCAAGGGAATCAGGTCAAACGTAGTTCCATTTTATTACATATAAAGGGCAAAATATAATAAACTAACTATTTCAGGACTCGGCGGGCCAAGGCAAGGGCATGAGTCCACTTCTTCTTGCTTTGTGTCTTCAATGGCTAAGTCTTCAGCAGGATCATCTCTTGCAGCACACAACTAGACGAATGACTTATTCAATGGTTAAACAATCTCCGGCAAGGAGCACCTCCTTTCCTTTGACGGTTGGTCGGTGACTCAACTTTCTTCCCTTTTCGGGCTGGCGTAATAGTCCCTTCCAGACTGTCTTCTTCATTTTTAGCTATCATGCTCACATGGGCATCTTCATAACCGGGATGAAGGTTATTATTGGCATTGAGAGGAGCATCTTTCAGTCGAATGACTCCCTCCTCGATCAATTCCTCTATTCTGTCCTTGAGTGTATAGCAATTTTCGATGTCGTGTCCCTCTGCGCCGGAGTGGTATGCACAATGTTTGGTTTTATTGTGCCCTCGGGAAGTAGTCCTGGGGGTATTTCTGGGAATTGGCTGGAGTATTCCTGCGGCTTTCAGCTTCTCATACACTTGGGCTATGGGTTAGGCTAAATGTGTATAGGTTCTGGTTGGCTTTCTCTCAGCATCTATGCGGGGTTTGGGTCCGTTTGGGGTGCGGGCTCGTGATTGTGGCGAGTATTTTGGGTATGCTGGTTGGGTATGGTAAACAGGATATGGGGTGGCGCCGTGCTGATAATATGACTGTGGATTTTGAGTGTTTTGGTTATAGTAAGAAGGCGGTGGGCTTTGATACACTGGAAGTTGTTCTGGCCTATGCTCCTGAATGACCATGATAGAGGGTGATGCATCTCTTCTCCTCTGTGAGGTACCTCCGATGGAATTTGACTGCACTGCTCTGCTAGTTGCTTGTAGGGCTGTCAGGTTTGTAATCCTGCATGTCTTAATGCCTTCTTCCACGAAGTCGCCCATTCTTACGACTTCTGCAAAACTTCTCCCAATTACACTGATCATCCTTTCATAATACGTCGCGTCTTTTAACGACTGCACGAACAAGGTGGTCATTTCGCTCTCTGCCATTGGAGGTTGGACCTTTGTTGCTTCTGATCACCACCTTAGGGCGTATTCCCTGAAAGTTTCTATGGATTTCTTTTCAAGTTTCATAAGATAAAATCTATCCGGGACAATGTCAGTGTTGAATCCGAATCTATCCATGAAATCTTGTGCCATGGCATTCCAACCGTCCCATTTTCGAGGGTCTTGGCATGTGTACCAGTCCAGCGCCTCGCCGGTTAGACTCCTGATGAATAATTTCATGATGATTGCTTGATTTTTTCCAACTCCAATCAATTTATCGCAATATGACCTTAGATGAGCTCGAGGATTCCCTTTTCCATCGAACATGTCAAATTTGAGCACCTTGTACCCCATAGGTAATTCGACGTCGGGGTGCATACATAAGTTTTCATATTCTAAACCTTCCTCCCCCTTGTTCATCTGAATGCTTTTGAATGCCTCTTTCAAGCTGCAGATTTCTTTTGCCCCATTTTCGTCTGCTCTAGCTCGAGTCTGCCGATCCACTTCCTTGTATTGATCTGTCTCTTGAGAGGATACATGCACAATAAATGGTTGGCTTTCGGTCGGATGTGCTAATGCCCCATTTTGTTTGTTAGGACTAGTGATGCGTGTCCTCTGCTCGTATTGGGTGGCTTGGCAATTTGGGCTGAGCGGGGAGATATAAGTAGGTGGAGGTTGAGATATGTATGTAGTAAATGGATCATTTTGGAGGTCGGTTTGCAAATTGACCGGTCGAGTGACATTTTGGTGTGAGCTGGTATGTTGCGGCCTTTGCGGGGAGCTTTGGCGAAGTGGAGGCTCAAGGGCTTGTGACACGATTGCATTTGTCCTTTGCTCTGGGAGTGGTGCATTCAAGCTAATAGACAGGTTTGTGATATTTTGGAGCCTTTCTATTTCGGCTTGCATGATTTCCATTTGCTGCAATAATTTGGCGAGGTGTTGATCATTGGTGTTTCTCCTTTCTAACGCCTCTGCATCCTCTACAGGAACGAGTCCTAATTGTTTCGTTCTGGTGCTTCTGGATTAGTCATTTATTGGATGATTGTGCTTCTACCAGTCAACGCGAATCAACCTTTTGGGGATAAGCTAAGCAAAATAACCTTCTAACAAATGAAGCAAACCAAGTTAGTATAATATGCAAAGAGTTGCAGGCAATATATAATAATAAGAAATTGCAAATCAATCGTGTGCTCTAACATGTTTGGGTCCTCTTTTATGCCAGAGGGAGGCCTAAACGTCACATATGCGAGGTTATGATAGATTTGTCCAAGCCGTCCAACTGTAATACTTTCGTTGGAAATGGCGACCAAATGACGGTGCACTTTTTCCAATTTCGGCACGTCATGATTAGGTTTGGATTTGTCTATCATTGTCACGCTACACATAATATGCTGGTTGGTCGTTGGGTTGAGAAACCCGTCGACAAGTTTGGTGTCTTTCTAACTGTGGTGTTGATACCAAGGACCGACCCACCTAAGGTAAATACATGCATGTCTTAAAATAAAGGGTGGTATAGCTCTATCCTGAGTTTCTAAGATTTGGCTTTACTAGACGCAAGGTTCCCGAGCGGACAACTCGAGTGAGAAGGCTATGCGGCTGATCAGACGAACCGATCTAACTCGGCGCAGGCGCCAACTCTCTTAAAATTTGGATATTTTGAAGAAATTTGCGGGTGCGCGAAGCACACCAGCGCGTGAGTGTGTGATAGTGTGAATTTTCCAGAGTGGAAGAAATATGAGCGGAATGCCAGTTTAAGGAAAGTAGTAAAGCAAATAGCAATTAAAACAAATAAAACAAAATACAATACATAAACATTAAATGCAAAAATAATGCCAAATAATAACCCTAGGTCTGTTGTGGTTAAGAACCTTAAGTTCCCCAGTGGAGTCACCATTTCTATCACGCCCTTTTTCGACCGCGACATTTTTAAAACTCCTTCTCCGGACAGCGAGTCGAGGCAGCGTATCAAGTCGCCCATCCACTCAGAGGGTTTATTGCGATGCCATTAAAAAGGAAATGAACTTTATAGGTTGACATACTACGTACGGCATATTGGACTTAGCAAGTGTATTGAACCGAAGAGGTATGTGGAAACTTTCTTATCTCTTGAGCATGAGTAGTTATAAATGTATAGTACGGTAGACGTATGAGATTTAAATGAAGTCAGTTCATTTGATATACTTGACTTGTTT
This sequence comes from Przewalskia tangutica, assembly GCA_029844215.1. Classification (NCBI taxonomy): domain Eukaryota; kingdom Viridiplantae; phylum Streptophyta; class Magnoliopsida; order Solanales; family Solanaceae; genus Przewalskia; species Przewalskia tangutica. The sequence goes on from CM056718.1 coordinate 118,948,656, forward strand.
TAAGAATCTCTATGTTGGTTGAGTTAGAGAATTAACTCACTTGTTTTTTAAGAAAGGTTAAAAGAATGGTTTATTCTAATAAGGTAAACAAGGATCTCTTGACTTGAAAAAGTATAGAATACTTGATTTGGAAAGTATTGATTCTTGAACTATTCTAAAGATAAGAGACTTGATTCCTAAGTTAAGAAACTTGATTTCTAAAGTTAAGAGAATTGAAGTATTTTTTGAAAGTTGTGTAACTTGATTTGAAAGTATAAGTCTCTTGGTCATAAAAAGAATGAATTTGTCTAAGACATAAAGAGTTATAACGGCTTTATGGGAAGTTAGTTATGACGGCTTTATGAAAGGTTAAAGATGTCTTAGTTTCTAAAGCATAAAGTTAGTATAACGGTTTTATGGGAAGTTGGTTATAACAACTTTATGGAAGGTTAAAGGAATGATTTTCTCTAGTAATGTAAACAAGGATAAATGACTTGAAATGAAGAAAGGCAAATTGATTTAAAGGCATCAATTGTTTAAAGCTTTAAGGTAAAAAGTCACTTGATTTAGAAGCCTAAAAATGTATTTCTAAAAGTGTAGTGACTTATGTAAAATGTAGACAAGCCTTGATACTACGAGTGTTAGTATCTTGGGGTTTGTATGAAAATGAGTCTTTTGAAAATAATGGAAGTACGTAGTACTTTGGGTTAAATTCCCGGATTGTTATGTGATATGAAAGTGCCTTGAGTTAATAAAAATGAGATTCATTTTGTATGATAATGAAAGTCTAAAGATTTTATGAACTTGCTTATGCTGCTTGTGATAGCCTTTGAGTGCAAGTATTATTATATTTTTCTGTTGCCGTGACTCTCGGTTGGAGAAGGTGGTATCGTTAATAATTTACTTGGATGTACCAACAGCGACGGAGGATTCCACGAGTACGCTTCCATTGTGATTGATCCTTGAACATGTTTATACGATGAAGGATTCCGGGGCATACGACCAGGATGCGGGTTAAATTCCCAGATACGATTATTACCCCATGGCCATGCTTATACGATGAGGGATTCCGGGGCATGCGACCATGTTATATACGATTATTACTCCATGGATTAGCTCTCCACGAAGACATTTACCCGAGATGAGGGATTCCACGGGCATGTTATATACGATTATTACTCCATGGATTAGCTCTCCATGAAGACATGTACCCGAGATGAGGGTTTCCACGGGCATGTTATATACGATTATTACTCCATGGATTAGCTCCCTATGAAGACATGTACCCGAGATAAGGGATTCCACAGGCATGTTATATACGATTATTACTCCATGGATTAGCTCCCCATGAAGTCATGTACCCGAGATGAGGGATTACACGGGCATGAGATGTATATATATTGTATATGTGCACGCCGACAGTGAGGTGGGATGTCACGGGCTTGTTACATGTATATATTGTACACTTACGGCTGTCGGCAGTGATAGAGGATTCCACGGGCACGCCTTGAGGTTTTGAGGGCTTGAGGCCCTTACTGGACCGTGTGATAGTTTTGAGGGCTTGTGTCCCTAGCCATGGTGTTACTATTGTTCATGTGTTGAAATAGTCTTTTAAAAGGTAAAACTGACTTTCATTACTTTTATTTCGGCAAGACACGGTTGTACTGTTAATTTGGTTATCATACATGTGTCCAGCTTTATTTTAGACTATTATGATTTAAATTACAGTACTTTCAGTTTTGCATACTTAGTACATATTTTGTACTGACCTCCTTCGGGGGGCTGCGTTCATGTTGCAGGTTGAGGTACATAGCTTGCTGATCCCCATTCTTAGGATCACTGTTCAGCTGGTGGAAAGCTCCATTATTTCGGAGGCTTCGTATTTTGGTACAGTTCCCTGAGGTTGTAGATTTTTATAAATTCAGGGGTATGGCCGGGCCCTGTCCCGTCACAGTTGTTACGTCAAAAACTCTTAGAGGTCTGTAGTCATATATTGTGGGTCGCTTTGGAAAAAAAAAAGGTGACTGCTTTCGGATTTATATATATCCAGGGAGGTGGCCTTATCGGCTAACCTGTTATTTATTTCTTGTTGAGTGTATGTATGTTCCGCTGATTATCTCTGATGTATAACTGTAAGGGTGCCCAGGTAGGGCACCAGTCGCGGGCCCGGGATCGGGTCGTGACAAAAGTGGTATCAGAGCAGTTAGTCCTCGGAAAGTGTCTTCAGACCGTGTCTTGTAGAGTCTTGATTATCGGTGTGTTGTGCACCACATCTATAATCAGGAGGCTGCAGGACATTTAGGATTGATTTCTATTCTTCTCACTTTGAGATCGTGCGATAGAGATGTGTTGTTAGGGTCGTCTCTCCCTAACGAGTTATGTTGATTGCAGCTATGAGGAAAGCAGCAGTAACCCAGGAAGGATTATGTGGATTGCGTATCCAGGTTGGTAATACTTGTTGTATAGTTGGTATAGTGACATACAACTATATGGTTTTATGTATGAGGGTCAGACGCGTGTTTCCTAGAATGATTTTGGATTACCAAGGATTGGTAAGGACTAAATAGATACCGGGAAGGTATGAAACAGTTTAATGAATTCTCATCAAGGTTTTACATACTAATTTGAGATAATTAGGAGGTGATGAGCTATCTGAGAAGGTATTGAACCTTTAATAAATCATGTTAAGGGACTTAATGGAAGAGTATGATTGTAAATTAAGCTACGTGGTATGCTTAAGATGATAGTACGGATGAGATCCGTGTGGGGTAAGTAATGGTTGTTGTGATCAAGACAACACGATTATGGTATTATGAGAAGTTAGTGTACTCGTTTATGGGGTGGGATTAGTTGGTAGTAGTCCCGCTACGTGACAGGGTCACGAGGGGACAAGGCCCAAGTCTAGTTAATTATTTTACGGGTTCGTGGACGCGTTCCACCGGAACCGGGTCGTGAGAGCCGAAAATGGCCTTATATTGTTAGATTTAGTAACTCCAAAGATTGGAGGTCAAAATCAGTATGGAGGTTATGTACGTATGCTAGTATGAGTTGGAAGTACGGAAAGAGTACGACCAGTAAGAAAGAGAGCAACCAAGGGTAGAGGAATAGAGCCTGAATCCATAAGGACCTTTCGAAGAAGCTACACCGTGAGAGATTGGGTGGTAGCTGAGCAGGTATATGAAATTTCTCGGTGATGATACAGTCGTCAAATCCTAGAAGACCTAGTAGAGCTGGATACGATGGACTTTGAGGTCATTATGGGTATGGACTAGTTGACTTCTAGTATGCCAATATTGACTGTAGAGAGAGGTTGGTTCGATTCCAGTTTCCCGGTGAGCCGGTTATCGATTGAAATGGAAGTGTTAGTATATGTAAGTTATTCCTTCCTTCTTGGACATGATAAATTGAGGAGTCTATGTGACTTGTTTCATTGAAGGGATTGATTTGAATTTAAACGTTAAGACGGAGATAAAAACATACGATCATTGAAGGATTTTATGTTAAGTTCTCTTGGAGGTGTTTGGAGTTGTTTAGCGTGGCGGTCAGGGCCACGACTTCCCGAATGATTTTAGGAAAATGCGCAAGGCAAGAATAAGATAAGTACGAGTGCTGCCTGAGGAGAACAGAAGATATCATGGATAGGTCTTAAAAATCTATACAATTATAATGTGGCACTTGATGATCAAGATTATGAAAGGGAGATAAGCTTTCTCCCCCACGTAAAAGGATGGTTTTACGTATTATGGGATTATGTGTACCCATGTTATTAGGCGATGGATGTGAGACTGGTAATATCTTCAGTGTCGTTATGCCATAGGTTACAGTTTTAGATAACCGTGGGAAAAGTATTGTGTTGTGGCAAAATTGGTATGAAGGGGTTGTAAAAGGAAACTATGTCGCTACCTATTAGATTGACTCCGAAGGAACATTCGGGGAAGAATGTTTCTAAGGGGGGAAGAATGTTACGCCGCGTAATTCCAAGAGGATGAGATGAGAATGTACGAAAGGAAATAAGATTCGAATTTGGAAAAAAGAAAAAAAAAGTTGTTGGCAGAATTCTTTTAGACAGCTTTTCAGTCAACTTTGGAGCGGTATATCTCCTAGTATATTGGGAGTTTTTAGGTGTTTCAAAAGCCTAGTATGAAGTTCATTGAGTCTAGTTTCCAACGCAACAAACCGCTCATCGATAGGACATCGGAGTAGAAAGTTATGGACGTTACAAGATCACCTGACAGAAGAAAAAGGGTCAGGCGCCACGGCGCCGGATGCAGGGCCGCGACTCCGTAAGTCGTGAAAGTTTCTGAAGTTGCAGCGCCACGGTGCCGGCTGCAGGGCAGCGGCGCCAAGGCGGGGTTTTTCGTGAAAAGTGGGGAAAATCAGAAGATATTTGTGTAAAGGCCTATGGGAGGGCGACAAGTGTCCCTCCCATCTTGTAGTCCAAGAAAGGTCTTATATTATGTCCAAGTCTTGGAAGACTTGGTCATTTGCAAAGATTCATCCAAAAGAAAATCCTCTTCTCTTCTCTCTAAAAATTTAAAGAACCCTAAGCCTAATGAGATTTTTGGAAAGGCAACAAGAAGGAAACATGTTGGCGAGCTTGTACGGGGTTCGTAGAGGTGATTTTAGCGGGAAGAAGAATTTCGGAAAGAGGGCTAAAGTGGACGATATTGTTGGACTATTTTGGGCTTATCAAGGTAACAACTTTGTCCTCTTAAGTGATTAAAGGTTACTTATTGTTGTAGTCATATATATATTATGCAAGCATGAGATATATATATGGAGATTGAATGTTATGGAATATTTGGATGGAATCCGAAAGTTGCATGTTTAACCTTAAGATTGTAATTCGATTTGGTTATTAGTTTTAGTCGTCACATGTTATATAAAGAAGAGATGGTAGTTGTTATTATCGATTGCGGCTATATAACATGTTAGACTAAACAACGTGGATTAAAAAGGAATTGGAAAAGACTTTATGTTGCTGTACATGGATTAGCCGAGAATGACATTGGTTATTGAATTACTTGGTATTAATTGTGGGGAAGAATTTTACACGTCCTGTGCGGCGTGTAATCCCCTTTGAATTGCTGAATTGTTGAGCCTTAAATGTGGCATTTGGTTATTGATTTTCGGGCCTTGAAAAGGGTGGAAAAGTACGTAGAAACAAAGGAAGTGTTGTCCAATTTTCCGTAGAATAAGGGACTTTACAATTAGAATATTCTACGTTGAAGCTAGAAGCTAATAGACGTATTATGGTCATTATAGGTTGACATACTACGTACGGCATATTGGACTTAGCAAGTGTATTGAACCGAAGAGGTATGTGAAAACTTTCTTATCTCTTGAGCATGAGTAGTTATAAATGTATAGTACGGTAGACGTACAAGATTTAAATGAAGTCAGTTCATTTGATATACTTGACTTGTTTTAAGAATGTCTAAGTTGGTTGAGTTAGAGAATTAACTCACTTGTTTTTTAAGAAAGGTTAAAAGAATGGTTTATTCTAATAAGGTAAACAAGGATTTCTTGACTTGAAAAAGTATAGAATACTTGATTTGGAAAGTATTGATTCTTGAACTATTCTAAAGATAAGAGACTTGATTCCTAAGTTAAGAAACTTGATTTCTAAAGTTAAGAGACTTGAAGTATTTTTTGAAAGTTGTGTAACTTGATTTGAAAGTATAAGTCTCTTGGTCATAAAAAGAATGAATTTGTCTAAGACATAAAGAGTTATAACGGCTTTATGGGAAGTTAGTTATGACGGCTTTATGAAAGGTTAAAGATGTCTTAGTTTCTAAAGCATAAAGTTAGTATAACGGTTTTATGGGAAGTTGGTTATAACAACTTTATGGAAGGTTAAAGGAATGGTTTTCTCTAGTAATGTAAACAAGGATAAATGACTTGAAATGAAGAAAGGCAAATTGATTTAAAGGCATCAATTGTTTAAAGTTTTAAGGTAAAAAGTCACTTGATTTAGAAGCCTAAAAATGTATTTCTAAAAGTGTAGTGACTTATGTGAAATGTAGACAAGCCTTGATACTACGAGTGTTAGTATCTTGGGGTTTTGTATGAAAATGAGTCTTTTGAAAATAATGGAAGTACGTAGTACTTTGGGTTAAATTTCCGGATTGTTATGTGATATGAAAGTGCCTTGAGTTAATAAAAATGAGATTCATTTTGTATGATAATGAAAGTCTAAAGATTTTATGAACTTGCCTATGCTGCTTGTGATAGCCTTTGAGTGCAAGTATTATATTTTTTACGCTGCCGTGACTCTCAGTTGGAGGGTCGGCTGTATCGTTGTGAATTTACTTGGACGTACCAACAGCGACGGAGGATTCCACGGGTACGCTTCCATTGTGATTGATCCTTGAACATGCTTATACGAGGAGGGATTCCGGGGCATACGACCAGGATGCGGGTTAAATTCCCCGATACGATTATTACCCCATGTCCATGCTTATACGATGAGGGATTCCGGGGCATGCGACCATGTTATATACGATTATTACTCCATGGATTAGCTCTCCACAAAGACATTTACCCGAGATGAGGGATTCCACGGGCATGTTATATACGATTATTACTCCATGGATTAGCTCTCCATGAAGACATGTACCCGAGATGAGGGTTTCCACGGGCATGTTATATACGATTATTACTCCATGGATTAGCTCCCCATGAAGACATGTACCCGAGATGAGGGATTCCACGGGCATGTTATATACGATTATTACTCCACGGATTAGCTCCCCATGAAGTCATGTACCCGAGATGAGGGATTACACGGGCATGAGATGTATATATATTGCATATGTGCATGCCGACAGTGAGGTGGGATGCCACAGGCTTGTTACATGTATATATTGTACACTTACGGCTGTCGGCAGTGATAGAGGATTCCACGGGCACGCCTTGAGGTTTTGAGGGCTTGAGGCCCTTACTGGACTGTTATACCCCGTATTTCCAGAGTATGTACGTAAGGGCGTACGTATAAAAGTTTAAAGTCTTGAGTAGGCAAAGTGACTTGGCCGATTTATGTTTGTGCACAACACCCGTTTAGAGTCGTTTTTCGACGAAACGTTTTCACAGCTTTCGTAGGGGAATTTCCGGCTATGTCATTTCTTTTTTTGCGGATTTTTCCGAGAGACGAAACGTGTTGGACCAACAAGAGGGCGCCACTTGGCACCCTCTCATTGGTGGACTTCAAATCGTCCATTGGACGAAAATGGCTAAGCTTGGCACGTTTTTGTGCCTTGGCACAAAGTCAAGGGTAGGTAGGATATTTGTGTTTGGTAAATCCTAGCCCTACACTTGCCTAACACATGGATTGATCTTGGCCTTTGGTTGGCCATCCCTTGACCTATAAATACCCCTCTAAGGTTGAAGACTTCTTCATCCAAAATGCCTAAGTCTTGAGAGCCTTTCCCCTCCCCCTTTTCGTGAGGCCTCTTGGCCGAGAGATGTCCCTCCCCCTTGCCTAGTGGCTCTCCGAGAACCCCTCCTCCTAGTAGTGTGGCCGTGGGGTACCCCCCCCTAGCCTAGTTGCTTTCGTATAATACCCCCCCTCTCTTGGTAGAAATACTCTCAAAAGTATTGTTATAATGCCCAAATTACCTTAGCCGTATACCTTGTTGTATTCTAAGGTTATACCTATACGAAAAGCCCAGAAAATACTATTATACTCCCGTCAGTCACCAAACCGAAACCCTAAGGAAAATCTCCATGGTTAGTTGGAGTAGTATGTAGAAGTTGGTTAGAACTTCTAAGGGTAGTTTGGAGCGGGTTGGAGCGCACGGAGTTGGAGCTAAACGATTGCCCAGGATCGACTTTATACTTGGATAATTATGGGCTTATCGAGGTAAATATCTTGTCCCTCTATTGTAATTGGAAATTACATGTTGTTTGAATATATAGTTGAAGTATACTATATATAGTACTGAACGTAGTTAGTTGGCAATGTCTTTTGACTTAAGCTCAAGAATCGAATCGAATCGTAATTACATAGGATCAGACATGAGACTTGTGTAGTAATCGCGAGTAGAATTGTACCCGTCGGGTTAGATGATTAACCCCCCCCTGGTTGGCTTGGTAGCCGGCCCCGTTAGAGAGGAGATTTACGCCATGGGGAGGTCGCCAAATTTTCAGAGAATGTTCTACGTTAAGATCTAGATTTTAATAAGCGCGTGGCCTTATCGGTGGAAGTGCTACGTGTGACGTAATCTTCTGGACTAAGGAGTAGTCGACGGTTTGAGGTACTCGGAGCGTTTTGCTATTAGTCGATAATCGTCGCGAGGTATGTGAACCTCTTCCTATCTCTTCTAGCATGAAATGTGTGAACTATGTAGTACGGTGAGACGATACGCTAAATGTATTTGATTGGTTTAAAACATAAAGTGTTATAACGGCTTTATGGGAAGTTGGTTATAAACTTTATGTTGGTGAGAAAATACATATGGTTTTTAATAAGGTAATCGATTTGAATTATAATCGCTTGTTATGTGTTAATAAAGAACTTGAAGTATTTCAAAAGATTTTTGGAATCATTTTGAAAGAAGAAGTAATACTTGGTTTTGAAAACTTAAGAGTTATACTAGCTTTATGGAAAGTTAGGTATAACGCTTAAGAATGTTTTTACCGATTTCGAAATCGAATGTGTATCGACAAACCACTGCGGCGTTAATAAAAGGAAATGTTTTGACTAATTAAGTATTATTAAAACCAAGAGAAACTTCCATCCGCATGAAGCTAAGATGAGACAAAATGATATTTCCTAGATCACTACCAGTAATAAGATTGTTATAAACAAGAATATCCTACTCACATATAAGACTTATGTTTCTCAGTTGTTTAAACAAGAATTATATTCTTAAATGAATAAGACTGTGAACTACGAAACCTTTCTAAAATAAGAAACGTGAACATTTGAAATTAGGCAAACTTGGACGTTTGGAAAATAATGTTGTTACTTGATTTTACAAAGGTAAGTGTTTTGGTTTATTTAAAAAGATACCACTCTATTTTATACTACGTATTGTGTGACTTATGTGAAAGCAACGGATCTTTTAAAAGATTTAATGTATGAAGTACTTTAGGTAGATACCCGAACTTGTTAGCTTAAAGTACCTTGTGTGAATAACTTGATTGTGTTGGTTTGAGATAGCCTTGTAAATACTTTCTTGTTGATGTGATAAGTGAAAATGTTAGGATGCTACATGTGTTAGTATCTTGTGTGATCGTGATGTAAGGGGTCATTCTTGTTGTGCTTACGTTGTTAAACGTTAAGCCCGTTGTACTATTATTGTATCACATACCCCTTTGACTTATTATACCGAGGGCTTGCCACCCTGATGCGGTCTTTACGGCCTATGCGGTCCTCGTGACTATCGCGAGTCAGAGCTCCGGGATTGATCATTCCGGTGTTTAGCCCGACGCGGGGATTCCTATGCGGTCTGCTGAGACTATGCGGTCTTTTGAGACTATGCGGGTCATGGAGCCTAGGCGGATACCGAGGTTAGCCGCCTTCGACGCGGGTATACCTCAGCGATGCAGGACCATGATTCGAGGAATACCTCATGCGGTCCGTGTGTGACCTATGCGAGATGCGAGAGTTCCGAGGATAGACGCCGCATTGATATTGCGGGCGAAGGCGGCCTTCGATCATGTGGTGCGGTCTAGAAAGACCTCGGGATACGATTTGTGGTATTTTTGGTATCGTGGGTCTTAGTAGTCGGCTATGCCTTCGCACTTGCCCCGCACGGGTTTTATTGTGATAACTTTGAGGGCGTGAGTCCCTGACTTGACATGACTGCTTATTTATTGGTGAACTGTAGTTTGGTTATCATACATGTCTCCTACTGTATATAGACTACTATGATTTCATTTACGATTTATTTATTTCCACATACTTGGTACTGTTATCGACCTCGCCTTGGGCTGCGTTCATGCCGCAGTAAAGGTACACCGCCATTGATCCTCGCTCTTAGGGTCACGATTCAAGATTGGGAAAGCCCGTTTCTCCGAGGCTTATCGATGGTATAGTCCTGTTGTTGTAGGTGTTTACATTCAGGGGTATGGCGGGGCCCTGTCCCGCCATTGTCGTCGTATCATTTCTTAGAGGTCTGTAGTACTGTCGTGGGCAGGGTTTGTGAAAAGGATTAAACTGTTCATTTGTAAAAGTTGTTATTTATATATGCCGAAAGGCAAGTTTTCCTCAGATTACTGTCTTGTACTTCACTTGTTTCATGTATATGTTTTATGTTCCGCTGATTACTCTGATGTTGTGTCACTAGGGTGCCCGGGGTAAGGCACCAGTCACGGGCCCAGTTTCGGGTCGTGACAAAAGTGGTATCAGAGCAGTTAATCCTCGGAAAGTGTCTACGCATCGTATCCGATGAAGTCTTGATTATCGGTGTTGTGCACCACACCAATAATCGGAGGCTATAGGGTATTTAGGATTGGTTTCTATTCTTCTCACTCGAGATCGTGCCTTAGAGGCGTGTTGTAAGTTGGACCTCTGACGAAATTATTTCCCTTATCGTTATGCCTCCGCATAGGGCAACCCGGGCCCAGGAGGGCAAGGCAGCCGAGGGAGCTGCGAGTAGAGTTCAGAGGGTGGCAAGGGCTCAGGCCCAACCATTACCTAGGGTAGTGCTTCATTCGGGGAGTTCTGCGACGTCACTAGCCCCAGCAGAGTTTAGCACGGCGGCGGCAGTTCCTACTGCGGCCATGATATTTGAACCTTCAGTTCCGCGACCGGGAACAGTGAGTATAGAGTATACCGATGTACCGCGAGTCTTGATGACTATCTAAGAGAGGGTTGTGCAAGAGTAATTCTTCAGTTAGGCTTGAGCATGGCCTGTGGTCGGGCTTATGCGTGAGCCGAGAAACGTAGAGATCGACGGGTTAACAAAGGGCGGCGAAGGGCGAGCGGAAGGTCCTTTAGTAATTTTCGAGGTAGTCGCCTCACCAAAGAGATTAGATATGCACCTCGCCGGTCAGAGTGGTCTTCCACGGATTTCAGGACGTTCGGGGTATGCAGGAGTTGGTCAGAACTCCAGGGCTTCCGGTTCACAGTGTGACAGACGTCATCCCGGGGAATGTCGTCTTTTTGATTGGTACTTGTTGTACCTGCGGCCGTCAGGGCCATGTGTCGAGAGAGTGTCCTTGTAGGAGGACTTAGCCTTCAGGATTGGTGGGTAGTTCGTCATCTTCCTTAGCTATGCGCTCACGGCGTTTGATTAGAACGACTAAGGAGTGAAGCGGTAGATATAGATATATCTTTAACCTCTGTAGTTTCGTTTATGTGATAAGGTGAGTATACCTTAAGTGCTATGTTCTGATAGCAGTGTGTTAGTTGTGTTTAGAAATCATGGTGGGTCACCGAGTAAGATTTTGGGGGATAGAGAAGGTGTGAACCTTAGAATGTTTTACGTAAAGACCTTAGAGGTAAGGCCATCTCGAGAAGAGGTGTAGTGTTATGTTTGACCCTTGTCGGAAGTGCATAGTGCGTGAGTTATGTTGGGATAGGTCCCTAGTAGTGTGGAATGAAAGGGGGTAGTTGAGCTAAGAAGACCGCTAGGTTTTCGAAACGTGATTAGTGAGATTGTTCCGAATCGGGGAGCTAGTATTGTGCGCGTTGCCGGGTCGGGTTGAGGCCACGTTGCGGGTCAACCCGCGGTAGGATTGGTGGTGGGGTCAGGTTGTGGTGGTCGCTTTGTGTTAGGGTTGTGAGGTGTTAGGCCCAAGTTTAGTTAACCGTGTCTGAGTTCGTGGATGCGTTCGACCGGTGGTCGGGCGATGGGGGCAGCCATCGTGTTCTTGATCGGGACCGTTTACTCGGTGTGTTGGGTTATCCGAAGGTTGTAAGGCTGCAGGGTGCCTACCTTCACCTTATGTCGAACAGTGAAGCCCGTGTTGTGGCTATTTTCGTTTTCTAAAAGTTTTACGAGCAAGGATAGGAACTCAGGTGAGTCTCAGAATCACATTCGCCCTCGGGCCAGTGTTTGGATTTCAGGGATAGTTGTGGGGATTGTTGTCTCCTGTGGAGGTAGTGTTTAAGCTACCATTTCAGTGTTCGGATATTGCCTTATGAAGCCTTGTAAGGGCGGAAGTGTAAGTTCTTGCGGTCGATTGGTTCGATGTTGGCAAGATTCAGATAGTTGGTTCAGGCTTGTTCCAGCAGACTGTGGATAGTGAGAAGCTTGTCTAGAAGAAGTTCTGGCAGCTCAGAGGAATTGTGCGGATAATCGGCGACGACGCTTAGAGTTCAGGTTGACGGTCGGTCTTCTTGAAAGCACCACCCCGGGTTGGGGGTGACGAGTTAGGAATACAGAGGGAACTTAGCCCGAGTTACTTTGGGCCTTTGTGAGTTCATGTGAAGGATAGGCCAGGTTGCCTATATGTTAGCTTTTGTCGTCCGACTTAGGAGGCAGTACGTCCGGTCTTTCGTATTGTTATGATCGGGAAAGTATCGGAGATCCATCCAGAGTGTTCCCAGTTAATGATGACCACGTTAGAGATAGTAACCCCGAGTTTTGGAAACTGAAGCAGTGTCAGAAATGTGGTAAGAGTTCGAGTGTACGACAGCCTTAGGGATCGCATGCAGTCCGGTACCGTTTGTTGGGTCGCGGGTGACACTAGAACCTCGGCAAAGTGACAAAAGTGGTATCAGTGGTATCGCGAGCATAGATGTGATCATTTCTTTTTTTTTGTAAAAGAAGGTGCGAAAGAAGTATATTATAGACCCCGGTGAGAGGTGTTATGGTGATGATAGAGGTGTTTCCTCGTGGACTTGGATGTAGGCTTTTTGCGCAAGTTGTTTCTGTGGCCATGTGTGGCAAGGATTGTTCTCGTAAGTATAGTAGTGAAGACTATCTTGCGCGGTTGTCTTGAGATTTAAAGGGAACATTCGGACGAATGTTTCTAAGAGGAGAATGTTATACCGTATTTCCAGTATATGCGTAGGCGTGCGTATAAAAGTTTAAAGCCTTGAGTAGGCAAAGTGACTTGGCGATTTATGTTTGTGCACAACACCCGTTTAGAGTCGTTTTTCGATGAAACGTTTTCCACGACTTTCGTAGGGAATTTCCGCTATGTCATTTCTTTTTTTGCGGATTTTTCCGAGAGACGAAACGTGTTGGACCAACAAGAGGGCGCCACTTGGCACCCTCCAATTTGTGGACTTGAAATCGTCCTTTGGACGAAAATGGCTAATCTTGGCACGTTTTTTTGCCTTGGCACAAAGTCAAGGGTAGGTAGGATATTTGTGTTTGGTAAATCCTAGCCCTACACTTGCCTAACATGGATTGATCTTGGCCTTTGGTTGGCCATCCCTTGACCTATAAATACCCCTCTAAGGTTGAAGACTTCTTCATCCAAAATGCCTAAGTCTTGAGAGCCTTTCCCTCCCTTTCGTGAGGCCTCTTGGCAGAGATGTCCTCCTTGCCTAGTGGCTCTCGCCGAGAACCCCCTCCCCCTCCTAGTAGTGTGGCCGTGGGGTACCCCCCCCCTAGCCTAGTTGCTTTCGTATAATACCCCACGCTCTTGGTAGAAATACTCTCAAAAGTATTGTTATAATGCCCAAATTACCTTAGCCGTATACCTTGTTGTATTCTAAGGTTATACCTATCTGAAAAGCCAGAAAATACTATTATACTCCGTCGACCACCAAACCGAAACCCTAAAGAAAATCTCCATGGTTAGTTGGAGTAGTATGTAGAAGTTGGTTAGAACTTCTAAGGGTAGTTTGGAGCGGGTTGGAGCGCACGGAGTTGGAGCTAAACGATTGCCCCGGGATCGACTTTATACTTGGATAATTATGGGCTTATCGAGGTAAATATCTTGTCCCTCTATTGTAATTGGAAATTACATGTTGTTTGAATATATAGTTGAAGTATACTATATATAGTACTGAACGTAGTTAGTTGGCAATGTCTTTTGACTTAAGCTCAAGAATCGAATCAAATGTAATTACATAGGGTGTATTACTGATGAACTTGTGTAGTAATCTTGTGGAGTAGAATTGTACCGTTCGGGTTAGATGATTAACCCCCACTGGTTGGCTTGGTAGCCGCCGTTAGAGAGGAGATTTCTGCTGTTGCGGGGAGAGTCGCCAAATTGTCTGTAGAATGTTCTACGTTAAGATCTAGATTTTAATAAGCGCCTTGTGGCCTTATAGGTTGAAGTGCTACGTGTGACGTAATCTTCTGGACTAAGGAGTAGTCGACGGTTTGAGGTACTCGGAGCGTTTTGCTATTAGTCGATAATCGTCGCGAGGTATGTGAACCTCTTCCTATCTCTTCTAGCATGAAATGTGTGAACTATGTAGTACGGTGAGCGTCGTGTGCTAAATGTATTTGATTGGTTTAAAACATAAAGTGTTATAACGGCTTTATGGGAAGTTGGTTATAACAGCTTTATGTTGGTGAGAAAATACATATGGTTTTTAATAAGGTAACTGATTTGAATTATAACTGGCTTGTTATGTGTTAATAAAGAACTTGAAGTATTTCAAAAGATTTTTGGAATCATTTTGAAAGAAGAAGTAATACTTGGTTTTGAAAACTTAAGAGTTATACTAGCTTTATGGGAAGTTAGGTATAACGGCTTAAGAATGTTTTCTTGATTTCAGAAATCAGAATGTGTATCGACAAACCACTGCAGCGTTAATAAAAGGAAATGTTTTGACTAATTAAGTATTATTAAAACCAGTAGAAACTTCCATCTGCATAGAAGCTAAGATGAGACAAAATGATATTTCCTAGATCACGGCTGCTGTAATAAGATTGTTATAAACAAGAATATCCTACTCACATATAAGACTTATGTTTCTCAGATTGTTTAAAGGAGAATTATATTCTTAAATGAATAAGGCGTGAACTACGAAACCTTTCTAAAATAAGAAACGTGAACATTTGAAATTAGGCAAACTTGGACGTTTGGAAAATAATGTTGTTACTTGATTTTACAAAGGTAAGTGTTTTGGTTTATTTTTTAAAAAAAAAAAGACAGTCACTCTATTTTATACTACGGGTATTGTGTGACTTATGTGAAAGCAACGGATCTTTTAAAAGATTCAATGTATGAAGTACTTTAGGGGTAGATACCCGAACTTGTTAGCTTAAAGTACCTTGTGTGAATAACTTGATTGTGTTGGTTTGAGATAGCCTTGTAAATACTTTCTTGTTGATGTGATAAGTGAAAATGTTAGGATGCTACATGTGTTAGTATCTTGTGTGATCGTGATGTAAGGGGGTCATTCTTGTTGTGCTTACGTTGTTAAACGTTAAGCGGTTGTACTATTATTGTATCACATACCCTTTGACTTATTATACCGGGCTTGCCACCCTTGATGCGGTCTTTCGGCTATGCGGTCCTCGTGACTACGCGAGTCGCGGTAGCTCGAGATTGATCATTCCGGTGTTTAGCCCGATGCGGGGATTCCTATGCGGTCTGCTGAGACTATGCGGTCTTTTGAGACTATGCGGGTTGCGGGAGCCTGGCGGATACCGAGGGTTAGCGCGCCGATGCGGGGTATACCTCAGCGATGCAGGACCATGATTCGAGGAATACCTCATGCGGGTCCGTGTGTGACCTATGCGGGCTGCGAGAGTTCGAGGATAGACGCTCATTGATATTGCGGGCGAGTGGCCAGCTTCGATCATGTGGTGCGGTCTAGAAAGACCTCGGGATACAGTTTGTGGTATTTTTGGTACTGTGGGTCTTAGTAGTCGGCTATGCCTTCGTACTTGCCCCGTACGGTTTTATTGTGATAACTTTGAGGGCGTGAGTCCCTGACTTGACATGACTGCTTATTTATTGGTGAACTGTAGTTTGGTTATCATACATGTCTCCTACTTTATATAGACTACTATGATTTCATTTACGATATTTATTTTGATTTCACATACTTGGTACTGTTATCGACCTCGCCCGAAGTGCGTTCATCTGCGAGTAAAGGTACACCAGTCATTGATCCTCGCTCTTAGGGTCACAGTTCAGCATTTGGGAAAGCTCCGTTTCTCCGGAGGCTTATCAGTGGTATAGTCCCCTGTTGTTGTAGGTGTTTACATTCAGGGGTATGGCGGGGCCCTGTCCCGCCATTGTCGTCGTATCATTTCTTAGAGTGCAGTAATGTATGCGTGGCGGGGTTTGTGAAAAGATTAAAGCGTTCATTTGTAAAAGTTGTTATTTATATATCTTAGAAAGGCAAGTTTTCCTCAGTTCTTGCTTTGTACTTCACTTGTTTCATGTATATGTTTTATGTTCAGTGATTACTCGATGTTGTGTCACTAGGGTGCGGGTAAGGCACGATGCAACGATTTGGTCGTGACATGGACTGTGTGATAGTTTTGAGGGCTTGTGTCCCTAGCCATGGTGTGAATATTGTTCATGTGTTGAAATAGTCTTTTAAAAGGTAAAACTGACTTTCATTACTTTCATTTCGGCAAGGCACGGTTGTACTGTTAATTTGGTTATCATACATGTCTCCACCTTTATTTTAGACTATTATGATTTAAATTACAGTACTTTCAGTTTTACATACTTAGTACATATTTTGTACTGACCTCCTTCGGGGGGCTGTGTTCATGTCGCAGGTTGAGGTACATAGCTTGCTGATCCCCATTCTTAGGATCACTGTTCAGCTGGTGGAAAGCTCTATTGTTTCGGAGGCTTTGTATTTTGGTACAATTCCCTGAGGTTGTAGATTTTTATACATTCAGGGGTATGGCGGGGCCCTGTCCCGTCACAGTTGTTACGTCAAAAACTCTTAGAGGTCTGTAGTCATATATTGTGGGTCGCTTTGAAAAAAAAAAGAGGTAACTGCTTTTGGATTTATATATATCCATATAGGTGGCCTTATCGGCTAACCTGTTATTTATTTCTTGTTGAGTTTATGTATGTTCCGTTGATTATATCTGATGTATACCTGTAAGGGTGCCCAGGTAGGGCACCAGTCGCGGGCCCGGGGTCGGGTCGTGACACAAAATCGACCTATTTCTATTTAAACCATGATCATGAGCAAGTGCATAAATTCTACGTTTGCTTCTTTAGTGAAGGTCCATCCACAACTCTGATCAATGACGTCTCTACCAGGTTGTTCTCATAGTTGTGCGAAAGCGGGGCATGTCAACTACGGTTAAAGGGGATGTCTTGATCCACCTATTGGTTAGGCTTTTCTAGACGGAATCAGGCGTAGAGGGAGGAACCGTCCGAATTAGAGTCATCATCCATAGCAAAACAAATTAGTTGCATTACAGACCAAACTGAATACTGTAACCAAAAACAAAATATCCCAACAATTTCTACTGGATTAGATATCCAGCAAACACAGAACATCTGCAAACATCACGATGTCTGACAAACAACAATGATCTTGCGAAATCAGACAAAAGTAGTAGATTTCAGCCTCTTTCTACTTGATTAACTTCACGCCTTATCCTGCAGCGATGCCGGTGATCGACGAGGTCTACTTCGAGTAGTTGTAGTCCTTCTGCTTTCAGCTTGTTCTTTTTCCTGCACAGCTTCAGCTTCCTCTTTTCTTTTCTCTTCAGCTTCCTCTCCTTCTTTATCCCCTGCATAGTGCCATCATCTCCCCTTTTTTGGGAAGAAAGCAAAAACAAGAATTGATTTCCTGCTTGAACGAGTGTTGCCCTGACTTGATCAACTCCATCAATTTGTGAGTTGATTTTAGCAATTTCTTTCACTAACCAAGAAGTCGACAACACAGACTGTTGTGTGTTGCCTAGAATGTCAGGAACATTCCTGGCAACATTTTCACTTCCTGCTTCTCTTTTCCAGGGAAGATCAATGATTCTATCCTTGCTCCTCAACATTGTTTTGTTAACAGTATATACTTATGGTTCTTTTTTTATCATGTTCTTCTTTGGAGGTTTAAACCCTTGAATTGTAAGAACTTTGAAGATCAAGGAGGGAAAGGGTAGGATTAGGTTGGAGTCTTTTTCTGCCAAATTGACAATTTGTTGAAAGATTATCTTTCTTAGGTTGACTCGTAGACCTTTTCTTATTTTGTAGAGCAGGATTGCTTGCTCTATGGTTACAATTGACTCGTTCATTGAAGGGAGCCAGTTATATATAGCAATTTTATGTACTATAGCAAACAATGCAATAAGCTTAGACGCAGAACACCTTTAGACCCATCTTTTCCAGACACCTCTTGTTAAGTAGTCAATTATTTCATCTCTATCATTCACAACATCCTTTTCTTCCTTTTCATCAAATCCATTACTCAAATTCAAAATTGGTTTATCATGGTAGGTGTGAGGTCATAAAACTTATTATAGAGATATATCTTGCCAAATTTTTTTTACTTGACCTTCTCCATATTAGGCTCCAGATTTGCATAAAATAACCTCACAATATCATCAATGTATGGACATTTGTTGTTTACTGAGCCTAGTAGATTTCTTTCTGTAAAGAAATCCATCAGGTCGTACTCGGTGCATGAGGCTATGTCCACTACCTTTTATGTTCTATGATTCGATTTTTATACCAATGTCAATGTTTAGACTTTGCTTTAGTTAAGAACTTCTCTGAGTAAGGATTTACCTCTGTCTCGGATTCGGTTGCGGAGTTGTTTGAGGAGGTGGGTGAACTGGTTTCTTCTGCCTCTGGCTGTGATGTTGTAGGAGGTGTTGTGACATTTCCGGCAACATCTCTATCATCCTCTGACAAATCTTCACTCACTGCTTTTTTCAAGAGTCCCTTCGAGCAATACTTCTTAAAAGGAGTATCATCTGGAATCTCATCTACCTCAGTCAACTCTTTCTCAACAGAATCCGTGGGCTCAGAATGTGAGTGTGAAGCTGTTTTTCAGTTGGTTGCTCAGCAAAGGGGGTCTTCTCTTCATCATCTTCTGTGGTCCAACTGAAGTCTGACTCGTTCCAATCACTGCTCGAGCCAGTAGGAACAGCAGTATCGAATTTGGATACCAATTTCGGGGTGGATCTTTTCATCACCTAACAACCCTAAAGAGGGGAGAACGTTGGTGGTAATTTGACTGATATTCCTGGTTTTGTTACTATTATGGCGGAATCTTAAATAATAACTTATCAGTAGTATACTAACAAGTAGTATTAGCGAACTCATATGGGGTTTTATGTCCATTTTTTGTTTAAATCAGTCTATAATCTTTTTTCAGAGCAACTAACATCATAGCTTTAGATTTTCTACTTTCAGTTGCATAAGCATAAAAATCAATAATATCATAATCTAAGAACTTCTACTTAATCAGAAGCATAAGCACAGAAAATAACTTATCGAAAATATAATTAAAACATATAAGTACAGGAATCGTACCTCTTGTCGTAAATCTCAGATCACCGGAAATATCCTCTCCTGGTCGCTTCCCCTTCGTCGCTTCCTCGCTGTACGGGTACTAATCGCCTAGAGCTTGGGACAGTCTCAACAGTTCTTTCCGAGCATTCCAACAAGAGTCAAGGTTCCTAGACTTAACATGCGTTTAACTATATATCCTTCAAAGTTAATTCCTAGTTCTTATGATTCTTTTTAGTAGATCTTCTTTAGTTTACGATACGTTGATTCCTTGTTCTTATGGTTTCTTTTAGTAGATCTTCTTCTTCTACGATATTACTCTGCTTAAGATTATAGACCGATAGAAGGGTTTTAGCTAAACATGATTGTTATGCTAATAGAAGATTGTTATGCTAATAG
Source organism: Przewalskia tangutica (assembly GCA_029844215.1). Lineage (NCBI taxonomy): Eukaryota > Viridiplantae > Streptophyta > Magnoliopsida > Solanales > Solanaceae > Przewalskia > Przewalskia tangutica. Next base: position 118,968,330 of record CM056718.1, read on the forward strand.
AAGACTAATATTTCTTTTCTTGAAAGAAAGGGTTTCGGAAGAGAGATTATAGAGAGAGATTATCTTGAAGATTGAAGTTGTATTCCAAAAATTGTTATCTTCTTACGTCTGATGAGGCTCTTTATATAGATAACCTCGGGGTGCTACAGTACTTGACTCTTACTGTGCGGCTCTTACTGTGCGACCTTTACTATTTGCTCTGATTCGGCGGCTTTACTATTCTGCTCTGATGGCGACCTTTCTTTGTATTATTCTGATTTTAGCGGTTTTACTATTCACCTTTCTGATGATAATTACTATTCATGCTACAGTAAAGCTGATAAATTACATTTCATTCTTCGAAGTTGCTGATATTTTTTTTGTGTCTTTGTTTGCTTGGATGTTTTCTTGGCTTTGTTGTCTTGTCTTTCTGGATGTCTTTGCTGATATTTTCTTGCTTTCTCAGTGTTTTCCTTGATCTTTGCTGGTACTCGTGCCTTTTTTTGTTGATATTATTGGGTCCTTCCTTGTTCTTTTATTGGGATCTTGCCTTGCCTTTTTCCTTGATTTCTGCTGGTATTCTTGCTTTCCTTTGATCTTCGTTGATGTTGATGGATCTTTTGTCCTCCTGCTTTTATTGGGATTTTTGTCTTTTTTCCACAGGTTCTTATATGTTTGGTATCTGTTTTGTTGACTTCTTCATCTTTTTGCTGCTGTCCTTGTCTTGCTGTCGTCTTTGCCTTTGCTGCTATTATTTTCTTTTTGACTTCTTCTGTGTTGTCCTGTCTTTCGATGACATCATATTTTTCCTTTTTCTTGCATCTTTTTCTTTTATTTTTCCACCGCTGCTGTCCTTGTCTTCTTTCTTTCTTTTGTCTATGTTTCTGTACTTTTTCATCTTCTTTTTCCTATTTTTCTTTTCTTTTTCTTTCTTTCTTTTGTTTAATTTTTCCTTTCTTTTTCTTTTGCATTTCGCATCTTTTTCATATTTTTCCCTTTTTTTTTTCTTTCTCTTGTTTATCTTGTTTGCGATAAACCGCTCTGGGCTAGTCTGTTATCTCATATTTTTTGGGCTTTTTTGTGATAAATCACATTGGGCCTGTTGTTATCTTATATCTTATATTTTTCGGCTTATATGATAAATCATATTGGGTCTGCTGATATCTCATATTTTTCGGCTTATATGATAAATCATATTGGGCCTGCAGATATCTCATATGATGGGTGTCATGTAATAAAATTACATTATCCCACGGGCTATTATTCCATTTTCTGGGTTTCATGTAATAAAATTACATTATCCCCATGGATCAGAAGATCCTCCGTCTTTTATGCTCATATTTAGTATTAGATTAGTCTTTCCATTTGAATAATCCTTTCGCTTGGTTGTTTTGTTGGCGCTACAAGTCTTCATCTGCCACTGTATCTGTTATCTTTTTAACTGGTATCTTGATATCTGCTTAAAAAGTCAGCTAGAAGATTCTTATTCCCAGATATATTTTTCACAATGAAATCGTAACAATAAAAGAATGATTGTCATTTTCTTCTTTTATTTAATTCTGGTAATGAGTCAATTTTATTGGTGATAAATGCTCTTACCTGTGTGTTATCAGTTACAACAAACTTTGTTGGTAATAAATGGTAATGAAACCTTTTTATTCCAAATTTTACGGCTAGTAATTCTTTCTCATTGATATGATAATTGTTTTCATTTGGTTTCCAAGTTCCTCCTCCGTATCCACATATCAAAGGTTTTTCTTTATCTATATCTTCTTGGTCGTATGCTATGAGCACTGCTCCCCAACCGATGTCGCTGGCATCTGTGAAGAGTTCTAGTTGATCTTTGTCTGTTGGTATCTTATGTTTTGGTAGATTTTTTACTCTTTCCTTGATATTTTTTATGGCTTTGTCATGTTTTTCTTTCCATTCAAATTCTTTATTTTTTCCTTTTATCAGATCTTGTAATGGTTTCCTCGGTGCTGGTAGGTCTTTTATGTGATCTGAGGCGTAATTTATTATTCCTAGAAACTGTTGTACTTCTTTTTTAGTTTCTTTGTATTTTTTTATCTTTGTTACTATATGTTCTTGTAGCTGGAATCCTTCTTCGTCTATGATATATCCTAAATATTCTATATTATCTTTAAAAATTTCAGACTTCTTTTCTGATAATAAAATTCCATGTTGTTTTATAGTTATTATGAATTCTTCCAGGTGTTTGATATGATCTCCTAGACTATCACTATATATTAATATATCATCGACATATACTATGCAGTAATCGGCCAATTTTTTAAATACCTGATCCATTCTTCTTTGAAATATCTGAGGTGCATTTTTTAGTCCAAATGGTAATACATTCCACTCATAATGTCCTTGAGGTGTACTAAAAGTTGTTAGAGGTTTTGATTCTTTGGTTAGTTTTATCTGTCAAAATTCACTTTTACAATCAAACTTGCTAAACCATTTTTTATCTCCTAGTCTGTTAATAAGATTTCTTTTATATGGTAAAAAGTATCCATCAAATATAGTCTTCTTATTTATTTTCCTATAGTCTACTACCATTCTAGCTTTACCTCTTTTTTGTTCACTGTGTTTTCTTACTAGGAAAGCTGGGCTACTATGCGGACTTTTACTTTCTTGTATTAATTTTAAATCTATTAACTCTTTTAATTGGATTTCGAACTCCTTCTGGTCTGTCGGACTATACCTAATAGGTTTACACCTGACAATGTCATTTGGGGTTATTAACTTTATTTCAGCGTAAATTTTTTCTTTTTCCCATAACTGTATCGGATTTTCTCCAAAGTTTACTTTTAGCATTCCAAGGTATTTTTCTTTTAATTCTTGTAAATTGTTATTTCGGTTAATTTTATTACATAACTTTATCATTTGTATTGGTAGTATTCTTTTTAATATAATCCATTTGTCACATGGTGTTTGTAGGTTTATGGTGCTATTATTTATAACTTGTGTTTTGAAGTAATCTAGAAAGTTATTTCCTAATAGTACTTTTTGGCTCATATTATTATCTTGATATATTATTGGTAATCTGAATATCGTTTTATTTAACATTATCCTTACATTTTCCGCTACTATTCCCAATTCTTTAGACTGCTGATCAAATCTTGTTACTCTTGTTCTATGCGTTCTAGATCTTTTCCATTTTTGCGTTTCTAAGACTTCTTTTCTTGCTAGGCATATATCTGCTCCACTATCAATAAAGATTTTATGTTCTATCATTTTATTGGGTTTGTATTCTACATGAGCTTCTATGTATATTGCTACCATTTATTCTGACTCACTTCCTGAATAGTCTTCTGTCATATAGTTGTTATTTTCTTCTTCACTGATATAAAATTGTTCTTCGTTATGCCATTTAGTATTCTCTTCTTTTATTTTTTCTAGACTCATAATAAATTGTGTGGTGTTAATATACTTTACTCCTTGTTTTTCTAATTTTGGGCACTTGTTAGCATAGTGTCCTTTTTCATTACAATTCAAACATTTACAATCTTTAGGTGCTTCTTTTGCTTCTAGCGGCTTTACGTATTTTTTCCTAAATTTTCGTTTATCTTTAAATTTTTTCCTATTATCTGGAGTATTATTATATCTTCTGAATCTTTTATATTGCTTTCTTTTGTAAGGTTTATATGGTCTATTATAATTCTTCTTGTAATATTGTTGGTCATACCGTTCTCTGTAATCTTTATTAATATAAGCTTTATTTTTATATTTCGTAAATCTATTTTCGTGCTTTTCATGTCTGCGTTCTTTCTCTTGACTTTCACATCCAAACCTTAGCTTTTTCTCTGTAAATCCACATATTTCTTTTAATCCTAATTTTTTATCTTTCTTGATTTCCTGTTGTAATCTATATTCTTCGCATTTTCTCATTAAATAAGCTCTTAGTACCCTTATTTTTTCTCCTAAAGTATTTTCTTTTGGCTCTAATAGCTTGTATTCTTTAGTAATTTCCGTATTATATGGTTCGGGTAGATGGTCATAATAGAGCTGTTGGTATATTATTCCTTCCTCTTGTAAGAATCTTGCTTCATAATAGAATTTAGTAAAGCTTATGGTATATTCTGGTAATTTATTGATTTTACAACACTTCATATTATTTAGATTCATTATTATTTCACATTTTCTTTCTGCTAATACGCTTTCTCTTGCTACTAGCCATTTTTCTCCTAAGAATTCCCTTTTTAATACCATATCGAATAACATTAGTATTCCTTTCCAATCTTCAACATGATGAAATATTTCTCCTTTCATTTGATAAGCTATGGTTTCAAACCAAAATGCTACTTTTCCTATCATTGTTTTAGATATTAATTCAAACATATAATCTAAATCACTAGTATGTGTTGAGTTCATTAATGCTAAAGACATTCCTACATTCCAATCGTTTATCCTTCTGCTTAGTTCTTGTTCATCATAGACGTTATCTAAGTCTAAAAAAATATCCATTCATATTTATTCCTTGTGCCATTGATCCTACAAATTCACTAAATTCTGCTTGATGTCCTACTGGTATATGTGGTGGTAACTTAGTAGGTTTTCTTGTTATAACTTCTAGGTTTGGGTCTAACATTTCTTCTTCTGGGTAGTCATTAGTATCTTCATTTACTATGTTGTCTGATTCTATTTCTGTTTCAAATGGTTCATTATACTCATCTTCTATATCACTTTCTCTTTCTTCTTCTATTATTGCATTTACTCTCTGCATCCTATGTAATGCTTCTAATATTTGGTTATTTTCTTGTATTATTTCAGAATTGTTTTCCTCTTCTATCTCTTCTGTGATCTTTGCTACTTGTATTTCCTGGTCTGAGCTATTTTCTTCTTTATCCGTATCCTTTTCCCCTTTATCTGTACTATTGCTTTTGTTGTTATCGCTCTTATTATCATTGTTACTAGTATCATGTATTCTTTTTACTTTTTGTTTGCCTTTTAATCTTACTAGTTGTTGTTTCATAACATGTAACTCTTCTCTTAATTCACTCATCTCTTGTCTATGTTCTTCTTTTAACGTACTTATTTCTTGCTTAACTGACTCTAATTCCTTTTTTGTTTCTTTTAATATTACTTTTGTTTTGTTTAGCTCATGTTTTGTATCTTTGTACTTGGTTTTGTACATTTTATATTTGTCAAACCATTCTTCGTTAATAGACAATTTTAGTTTTGTATTTTCAAGAGTTACAAGAACTAATACAAAGTTCAGGATTAGAAGAAGAAGTCAAAGAATATGAACAAGACAAGGAGCTTAACCAAGAGATAAATAGAAGAAATCCATAAGGGGAATGAGCCAACATGTTGTATTAGCCAACAAAACTGGAATAAAGAAATGCAGATACAATCACTTCTTATTATTGTCTAAAAAATTCCTAACCTATATTAGAAACAGATACCAAGATGTCAGTTAACAGCGACAGCTTCGACGATTATATCAGCAATATAATAAGCAAAGTTATCAGCAGCAACCAAGCCATGGAATCCAAGATACAAGAACTGGAAGGAATACTCAAGGAAAATAATAGTCTGATCAGTCAGTTGAAAGAATGCTTCACCGATTACCAAACATACAAGAACCTGAGAGAATCTCCAAAAAATACCATACAAACAACAGACTTTCCTACCCTCAACTCAAGACTACTAAAAATGCCATCAACATCCCAAATACCAACATCCCAGATAACATCAATGGCTGAAAGGTTAACATTTTCCCCAGATACCATCACGACTATGAAACCATCGCAAAGTACTACACTTATAAATCCAATCCTAACATATTAAGAGCCTCAAGATTCAGCAAATACCCAAGGTACCTATGTCTTGGAAAAACCGATCCAAAGGTAGTCCATAAACTTTTTAAGTATGGATTCCTAGATAAAGTCATGACAGATGATACCTCGTGATATCGAATTACCAAACAACATAATACAATCCGTCAATCCATGAGAGACACATTTGGACCGAGGAACATACGAATACAAGTGTTTGATGCTTCATCGACTTAATAGGAAAACCCATTATATTGTGTCAACTTTTAAATCGAGCAGAATAGTACCATTCTGAGGAGAAAACACAGATTCAAAAAAGGAAATGCCATGCAAAATAAACCAGTTTCAAGAATGGCTAAGCAACAAAAGAGCCATTGGACTAACAACCCTAGCAGGAAGATTAGAAGATATGATCAGGATGGGAAAAGCAAGCATTATTGGAAATACTAGAGGAGGAGAAGTAGAAGAACTAGTCACCATATACTACAACCATGAAATAATAGTCCAAGATACAGTCGAACTTACTAACATGATGAACAGGATAATAAATTTGAAACACAAACATGCCAAGGAGACGATAGAGCAATATCAGGCTATAACAAAACAAAGAAGAAAGCCAATGACTTTCAGAGATAGCAGCGGAGGCAGCAAAAACGTTATGAGCATAAAAGATGAAGGATCTTCTGATCCATGGGGATAATGTAATTTTATTACATGAAACCCAAAAAATGGAATAATAGCCCGTGGGGATAATGTAATTTTATTACATGACACCCATCATATGAGATATCAGCAGGCCCAATATGATTTATCATATAAGCCGAAAAATATAAGATACAAGATAACAGCAGGCCCAATATGATTTATCACAAAAAAGCCCAAAAAATATGAGATAACAGACTAGCCCAGAGCGATTTATCGCAAAGAAAGAAATATGAAAAAAGAAAAAAGAAAAAAAAGATATGAAAAAAGAAAAAGATATGAAAAAAGAAAAAGATATGAAAAATGAAAAAAGAAAAGAAAAGAAAAAGAAAAGGAAAAAGCAGCAAAGGCAAAGACAGCAGCAAGACCAGGACAACAGCGAAAAAGTGAAGATATCAACAAAACAGATACCAAACATATCAGCTTTGTGGAAAAAGACAACGCGAAAGAAGCCAAAAAGAAAAGCACCAAAGGTCAAAGGAAGGCAAGAATATCAGCAGAAAAGAAGAAGATATCAGCCAAGACATCAACAAAACATCCAGAAAAGCAACACCAAGCAGAATATCAACAAAAATCAAGGAAAATCCCAATAAAATAACAAAGAAACAAAAGAGGCACGAGTACCAGCAAAGATCAACGAAAATACTGAGAAAGCAAGAAAATATCAGCAAAAACATCCAAGCAAACAAAGACACATATAAAATATCAGCAACTTCGACGAATGAAATGTAATTTATCAGCTTTACTGTAGCATGAATAGTAATTTTCAACATGCGAGAATAGTAAAGCCTAAAGCTAGTAATCTGATAGAAAGGTCGCATGATGAGACAAGTCATTGTAGCAGGAATAGTAAAGCCGCCAGATACTGTAGCAAATAGTAAAGGTCGCCAGATGAAGAGCATGATGAAGTCAAATCTTGTAGCACCAGGGTTATCTATATAAAGAGTCTCATTGTATCAGAAGAAGATAACAATTTTTGGAATACAACTTCAATCTTCAAGATAATCTCTCTTCCGAAACCCTTTCTTTCAAGAAAAGAAATATTAGTCTTCTATTAGCATAACAATCTTCTATTAGCATAACAATCATGTTTAGCTAAAACCCTTCTATCGGTCTATAATCTTAAGCAGAGTAATATCGTAGAAGAAGAAGATCTACTAAAAGAAACCATAAGAACAAGGAATCAACGTATCGTAATCTAAAGAAGATCTACTAAAAAGAATCATAAGAACTAGGAATTAACTTTGAAGGATATATAGTTAAACGCATGTTAAGTCTAGGAACCTTGACTCTTGTTGGAATGCTCGGAAAGAACTGTTGAGATTGTCCCAAGCTCTAGGCGATTAGTACCCGCACAGCGAGGAAGCGACGAAGGGGAAGCGGCCAGGAGAGGATATTTCCGGTGATCTGAGATTTACGACAAGAGGTACGATTCCTGTACTTATATGTTTTAATTATATTTTCGATAAGTTATTTTCTGTGCTTATGCTTCTGATGAAGTAGAAGTTCTTAGATTATGATATTATTGATTTTTATGCTTATGTTTCTGAAAGTAGAAAATCTAAAGCTATGATGTTAGTTGCTCTGAAAAAAGATTATAGACTGATTTAAAAAAAATGGACATAAAACCCCATATGAGTTCGCTAATACTACTTGTTAGTATACTACTGATAAGTTATTATTTAAGATTCCGCCATAATAGTAACAAAACCAAGAATATCAGTCAAATTACCACCAACGTTCTCCACTCTTTAGGGTTGTTAGGTGCAGAAAATATCCACACAGAAATTGGTATCAGAGCCATAAATAGAACAATAACAGATCTAGATATAAACAAAAATTATGAATACGATTCAGATAATAGATTAAATAATTATGAGTATGAATCTGATAGATCTAACGAAAACAACTTAGAACAATTCGATATAGAAAATTGGAATTCAGAATGAAAACAATTCAATCTTTTGAAAGAATAATAAAACATAATAGAATGATATGGAGATGTCGAGAAATTAAACACACGTTAATAAAGACAAGAATAAAAGCTGAAGAATTATTGAAAACACAGAATGAATGGTTGACCCAGAGAAAAGAAGATAACAAATTTTATAACAGTGAAGAATTACAAAAGATATATGAGATATATTTTGATGCCCAAGAAACAAGAAATAAAATATACACAATGAATAGAGAAATAGAAGTACATGAACTTATAATAAGAGATTTACTAATAGATTTACGTTTTGAAATGAGCCAATATTAATAATAAAATGAGTGAAGAAATGATGAGAGGACGACAGAATATGTTAAGACAATTAGAACACATAGCAGAAAAAAGATTAATATATAACAAAGATATAAATGAACACATAATAAGTTGTAAAATGAGTATATATCTAATAACAGAAGCAAATAATACCATAGCAGAAAAGTCCAAACGAATTACTGAACAAGAAAATATCATGAGGAACTTGAAGCTTAGGCTAACAATAAAAAAAGAACAGCTAAGGCAAAAAGATGAAGAAATCAGAATGATAACGGAGGAAAAGATAGGACAAATAATTAAGCAAGATCGTGAAATAAAAGATTTAAATGATGTCATAAAAGAACAATATAAGGTTATAAATCGGCTAACTCATGGATAAAGGAAAAGAAATAGCGACAGATCTACATAAAACATACTATCAGATGGATGAATACGAAGGAGGAACAACACAAACATTAAGTTTTAAACCAGAAACATACCAAAAGATACAAGATGAACAAGAGGAATTATCAATAAAAAAGATATTTAAAACAAAATGGTTTGAAAGAAATAAAGAAGTACGGTATATAATACAAAAACATGAGAATATAATAGATACCACAAGTATAAATGGAAAAGCTAGAATAAATTTGATAACTGATGATATAATAAAAAGAGAATTATCTAAACTATCAACAAAAGAAGCTAAAAAATACAGAAACATATATTTAGGAGGAGTAGAGTTTACCATAAAAGCGTATTTTCAAAGGAATATAGATACACCCATACAGATATACATATTAGATGATAGAATATTAGAAAATCTACAAGACGCGTTAATATCAGTGGTAAAAGGAAACTTGATATATCAAAAATTAAAGTTTACTGATCTGACCAGATTTTAGTATCTCGTTAAAAGATGAACATAAAGATTTAGCGTTAACATTATACAAACTAGATGGAATAAAAATGCCACCAGGAAGTAAAGTTATAAGTATAGAAACAAAAATGGTGTATGCCTTAACAGGTAACCATCATGTAAAGAAACAACATGAAATGAATATTCTAGTGCCGAAAATGTATCAAGACATACTAGAAAAAATAGAACATAAGGAAAACTCTAAAATAACAATACCCGAAGAAATACAAATGGATTTTAATAAAAGAATCACAACAGTAGTACAAAAGATAAAACCCCAGATAGAAGGATCCAGACTAAGTATAAAAAGGGAAATACTAATAAACAAGGAAGTTTAGGAATGCCAAGAACATTGGATTTGATAAATGTGCCAAGTAATAGGTTAAGCATTAAGGTAATTATATTCAATGGAATTACAACAACCGATTGTATAACAGAAATAAATACAGGAGCTGTAAAAAGCTTTGTACATGTAAGTAAGATAAATGAAAAGGATTGTCAGCTAATTCCACCAGAGACTTTCCATTACCCTGAAAATGAAAGAGAAATAATAGTTACCAGAAGCGTTAATATGAGGTTTAAGATTCAGGATTTAGAGTATAAAATAAACATAGCAGTCGTAGAATACGATAGCTTTAATGAATTACTATTAGGAAGCGATTTTTTAACCATGATAGATTATAAAATTAATAATAACGGAATAGAAATTAATGACCAAGGTAAACCAAGATTTATTAATAAAATATGAATATCCAAGATAAAGTTAATAAAAAAGAAAGAGAACTAAAAATAATAAAACAAATATTACTAGAAGAAGTTATTAATTCACAACTTAAGTATCTAGAATATAGTGCTAGAGAAATGGAACTAGAAAATGAGATAAAACAATTAAGAGATTTGGTAAATAATAAACCCAATAAGGAATGGATAAACATAGGAGACGGTTGGATAAAAAGGATAAGAAAATAATGGTAAATATTAGTCAAATAAAACACCAAGAAAGTAGCAAAAGCATTAGTACAACTTAAAGACTTTAAATAAAAATGAATAAAAACACCGAATATAGCGTGGTTACATTTCTAAGAAATCATGCGAAAGAAATATTAGAACAAAAAGGGTATAAATATAAACATATGGAAAAACAGGATCCGAAAGATCCTAAAGAAAACCCAATTAAAAATACAGATAATTTAAAAGAAAGAAACATTTGTGTTAAATTATTAAAACTTGAAAATAAGGAATTGGAAGAAGAAAATGAGAGCTTATTAGCAAAGTATAAAATGTACAAAACCAAGTATAAAGATATGAAACACAAGCTCCACAAGACAAAAGTAATAGTAAAAGAAACCTCAACAAAAGAAGCCTCAGCAAACGAAAGATTAAAAGAAAGAAATATTGGTATTAGCTCATTAGAAACCATGCAAGAAATGATCACAAGATTAGAAAAAGAAAACAAACAATTAAAATTATCTAATGAAGAATGGTTTACAAAATACAAAAAATATAAGACTATGTATAAAAACATGAAACACGAATCAAAACCTAATGCAATATTAAGATAAACAAAGAAGGAATTAAAGTCAGAAATGAGTGAATTTAAAGAAGAATTACGTATTATGGAACAACAAATGACAGGTTTGAAAAGAAAACAAAGAATAAAAAGAATACACAATACTAGTAACGATACTATCAAAAATAGTGATTTAGAAAAGAGCAGTAGTACAGATAAGGAAGAAAAAGATGCTGACAAAGAAAATAATAGTCCGGAAGAAATAGAAAAAAATGATTCTGAAATAATACAAGAACACAATCAAACTTCAGAAGCACTACATAAGGCGCAAAAAGTAAATGCAATAATAGAAGAAAAGCCTGAAAGTGATATAGAAAACAAGCATAATGAACCTCTTAAAATAGAAATATTAGGACCAACTTTAGAAGTAATAACAAAAGAACCTACCAATTTACCACCACATATACTAGCAGAACACCAAACAAAACCTAGCCAATCTGTAGGATCAATAAGAATAAATATGAATGAATATTTTCTAAATCCCGATAAACAAGAACGAAGCAGAGAAATAAAAGATTGGAAAGGAATGTTAATACCGTTCAACATAATATTAAAAAGAGAATTTCTAAGAGAAAAATGACTAGCAGCAAGAGAAAACATATTAGCAGAAAGAAAATATGAAATGATAATGGGTATGAAAGATATAAGAAATTATAAGATCAAAAATATGGAAGTAACTAAAAAACATAAACAATCAGAACCAACGAAAAATACTTTAAGAGAAAGAATAAGAATCCTAAAATCATATTTAATAAAAAGATACAGAAAATATAAGTTGCAAAAAGAAATCAAGGAAGATAATGACCCCCCAGATAAAAGGAAAAAATCTAAATTTGGGAGAAAACATGTAAGGAAAAAAGGAGCACAATTAGACTAATAAGCGCCCAAAATTAAAATATTAACCCTATTTTCGAATAAATGAATTTACAGGAAGAAAAAAGAAAGTTAATAGACGAAAGAAATTATTGGATACAATATGAAGAGTATACCCGTCATAAGATTATTACAGTTACCAACGAAACAGGAAGAAAATATTATCATGACAGATACAAAAAGCTTGCAAAGAACCTTACCAAAATAAGACGAAGGTTAGCTGAAATAAATACGCAAGATCGTGAAATAAAAGATTTAAATGATGTCATAAAAGAACAATATAAGGTTATAAATCAGCTAACTCATGGATAAAGGAAAAGAAATAGCGACAGATCTACATAAAACATACTATCAGATGGATGAATACGAAGGAGGAACAACACAAACATTAAGTTTTAAACCAGAAACATACCAAAAGATACAAGATGAACAAGAGGAATTATCAATAAAAAAAGATATTTAAAACAAAATGGTTTGAAAGAAATAAAGAAGTACGGTATATAATACAAAAACATGAGAATATAATAGATACCACAAGTATAAATGGAAAAGCTAGAATAAATTTGATAACTGATGATATAATAAAAAGAGAATTATCTAAACTATCAACAAAAGAAGCTAAAAAATACAGAAACATATATTTAGGAGGAGTAGAGTTTACCATCAAGAAAAGAAATATTAGTTTATTCTTATTTCTGTTTATATCTAGATCTGTTATTGTTCTATTAATGGCTCTGATACCAATTTACCAGGGTCGCTAGAAGCGTCTGGATCGTCTCAGTTCCGTGAGCCCCTAGAGGCATCCATCACGGAGACCCAACGACTGGTACCTATCAGCTTGCGATCTCTGCCTTCCCACTTCAGGGAATTAGTAGCAGGATGTGCCATACGGAGAGCCTCGGTTCGGGTCAGATCCCGAGTGAGAGGATCTGACTTCTTTGCACGCTCTGATACCAATTTCTGGGTTGATCTTTTCCATCACCTAACAACCCTAAAGAGGGGAGAACGTTGGTGGTAATTTCACTGATATTTCTGGTTTTATTACTATTATGGCGGAATCTTAAGTAATAACTTATCAGTAGTATACTAACAAGTAGTACTGGCAAACTCATATGGGGTTTTACGTCCATTTTTTCATTTAAATCAGTCTATAACCTTTTTACAGATTTACTAATATCATAGCTTCAGATTTTCTACTTAAGAAACATAAGCATAAAAATTAATAATATCATAATCTAAGAATTTCTACTTCATCAGAAGCATAAGCACAGAAAATAACTTATCTGAAATATAATTAAAACATATAAGTACAGAAATCGTACCTCTTGTCGTAAATCTCAGATCACCGGAAATATCCTCTCACTGCTTCCGCCGCCTTCCATTTGTGCAGTACTATTCGCCTAGAGCTTGGGACAGTCTCAACAGTTCTTTCCGAGCATTCCAACAAGAGTCAAGGTTCCTAGACTTAACATGCGTTTAACTATATATCTTTCAAAGTTAATTCCTAGTTCTTATGATTCTTTTTAGTAGATCCTCTTTGGATTACGATATGTTGATTCCTTATTCTTATGGTTTCTTTTAGTAGAACTTCTTCTTCTACGATATTACTCTGCTTAAGATTATAGACCGATAGAAGGGTTTTAGCTAAACATGATTGTTATGCTAATTTATGCTAATAGAAGACTAATATTTCTTTTCTTGAAAGAAAGGGTTTCGGAAGAGAGATTATAGAGAGAGATTATCTTGAAGATTGAAGTTGTATTCCAAAAATTGTTACCTTCTTCTGATACAATGAGGCTCTTTATATAGATAACCTCGGGGTGCTACAGTACTTGACTCTTACTGTGCGGCTCTTACTGTGCGACCTTTACTGTGCGACCTTTACTGTGCGACCTTTACTATTTGCTCTGATGTCAAGCGGCTTTTACTATTCTCGCACTGATGACTTGTCTCTTACTGTGCGACATTTACTGTATTGCTACAGTTTTCGGCGGCTTTACTATTCCTGCTACAGTGAAATTTACTATTCATGCTACAGTAAAGCTGATAAATTTCATTCGTCGAAGTTGCTAATATTTTATCTGTCTTTGTTTGCTTGGATGTTTTCTTGGCTTTGTTGTCTTGTCCTTCTGGATGTTTTTGCTGATATTTCCTTGCTTTCTTCGTGTTTTCTTTGCTGGTACTCGTGCTTTTTTTGTTGATATTGTTGAGTCCTCCTTTGTTCTTTTATTGGGATCTTGCCTTTTTCCTTGATTTCTGCTGATATTCTGCTTGGTGTTGCTTTTCTGGATGTTTTGCTGATGTCTTGGCTGATATTTTCTTCTTCTCTGCTGATATTCTTGCCTTCCTTTGATTTTTGTTGGTATTGATGGATTTTTTGTCCTTCTGCTATTATTGGGATTTTTGTCTTTTTCCACAAAGCTGATATGTTTGGTATCTGTTTTGTTGATTTCTTCATCTTTTCGCTGCTGTCCTTGCCTTGCTGCCGTCTTTGCCTTTGCTGCTTTTCTTTTTGACTTCTTCTGTGTTGTCCTGATGACGTCATATTTTTCTTTTTCTTTCTTTTTCTTTCTTTCTTTTGCATTCTTTCTTTCTTCAGTTTTTTTTTTCTTTTTCATATCTTGATATTTTTCATATCTTTTTCTTCTTTTTCTTTTTCATATCTTTTTTTTTATCTTGTTTGCGATAAATCGCTCTGGGCTAGTCTGTTATCTCATATTTTTTGGGCTTTTTTGTGATAAATCACATTGGGCCTGCTGTTATCTTGTATCTCATATTTTTCGGCTTATATGATAAATCATATTGGGCCTGCTAATATTTCATATGATGGGTGTCATGTAATTAAATTACATTATCCCCACGGGCTATTATTCTATTTTCTGGGTTTCATGTAATAAAATTACATTATCCCCATGGATCAGAAGATCCTTCTTCTTTTGTGCTCATATTTAGTATTAGATTAGTCATTTCCTTTGAATAATCCTTTCGCTTGGTTGTTTTGTTGTTGGTATTGCAGTCTTCATCCGCCATGTATTCATTATCTTTTTAATCGGTATCACGATATACGCTTGAAAGTCAGCTAGAAGATTCTTATTCTCAGATATATTTTTCACAATGAAATCGTAACAATAAAAGAATGATTGCCATTTTCTTCTTTTATTTAATTCTGGTAATGGGTCAATTTTATTGGTGATAAATGCTCTTACCTGTGTGTTATCAGTTCTTACAACAAACTTTGTTGGTAATAAATGGTAATGAAACCTTTTTATTCCAAATTTTACGGCTAGTAATTCTTTCTCATTAATATGATAAATTTTTTCATTTGGTTTCCAAGTTCCTCCTCCGTATCCACATATCAAAGGTTTTTCTTTATCTATATCTTCTTGGTCGTATGCTATGAGCACTGCTCCCCAACCTATGTCGCTGGCATCTGTGAAGAGTTCTAATTGATCTTTGTCTGTTGGTATCTTATGTTTTGGTAGATTTTTTACTCTTTCCTTGATATTTTTTATGGCTTTGTCATGCTCTTCTTTCCATTCAAATTCTTTATTTTTTCCCTTTATTAGATCTTGTAATGGTTTCCTTAGTGCTGTTAGATCTTTATGTGATCTGAGGCATAATTTATTATTCCTAGAAACTGTTGTACTTCTTTTTTAGTTTCTAATTTATCTTTGAAGTTTTTTATCTTTGTTACTATATGCTCTTGTAGCTGGAATCCTTCTCCGTCTATGATATATCCTAAATATTCTATATTATCTTTAAAAATTTCAGACTTCTTTTCTGATAATAAGATTCCATGTTGTTTTATAGTTATTATGAATTCTTCCAGGTGTTTGATATGATCTCCTAGAATATCACTATATATTAATATATCATCGACATGTACTATGCAGTAATCTGCCAATTTTTTAAATACCTGATCCATTCTTCTTTGAAATATCTGAGGTGCATTTTTTAGTCCAAATGGTAATACATTCCACTCATAATGTCCTTGAGGTGTACTAAAAGTTGTTAGAGGTTTTGATTCTTTGGTTAGTTTTATCTGCCAAAATCCACTTTTACAATCAAACTTGCTAAACCATTTTTTATCTCCTAGTCTGTTAATAAGATTTCTTTTGTATGGTAAAAAGTATCCATCAAATATAGTCTTCTTATTTATTTCCCTATAGTCTACTACCATTCTAGCTTTACCTCTTTTTTGTTCACTGTGTTTTCTTACTACGAAAGCTGGGCTACTATGCGGACTCTTACTTTCTTGTATTAATTTTAAATCTATTAACTCTTTTAATTGGATTTCAAACTCCTTCTGGTCTGTCGGACTATATCTAATAGGTTTACACCTGACAATGTCATTTGGGGTTATTTGTTATACCCCGTATTTCCAGAGTATGTACGTGTGGACGTACGTACGAAATTTGAGCCTTAAGTTAGGCATAGGACCGAAATTTGAACACAAGTGCCGATTAGAGTCGTTTTTCGACGAAACGTTTCCACAGCTTTCGTAGGGAAAATTCCGGCTATGTCATTTATAATTTTTGCGGATTTTTCCGAAAGACGAAACATTTTGGACCAACGGGAGGGTGACATGTGTCACCCTCACATTGGAGGCAAGTGGGGTGGCTTGGACGATTGGGCGTCCAAGAGGGATGGTTGGCCTTGGCCGATTGGTTCCTTGATTTGTGCCTTGCTTTGTGGCTTGTTTTGTGGAGTGTTTTGTGGAGTAGGGTTAGGGTGCACTTGGCTTGATCTTGGCCTTACACTTGCCTTGCACATGGCTTGATCTTGGCCATTGGTTGGCCTTTGGTTTTGCTATAAATACCCCCCCTAAGCTTGGAGACTTCATCCATTCCTAAAATCACCAAGTCTTGAAAATCCTTCCTCCCTTTCTTGTGCTCTAGCCGTGAGCTTCCCCCTCCCCCTTTTCGTGAGGCCTAGTGGCCGAGAGGGTACTCCCCCCTTCCTAGTGGCCTTCGGCCGAGAGCACACCCCCCCTACCTTGGGGTGTTCTCGTGAGGTACCCCCCTTTTGTGGTATTGAAATACTCCTCCAAGTATTGTTATAATGCCCAAAATACCTTAGCCTTATACCTTGTAGTATTCCAAAAGTTACCTCTTTGCGTAGAGTACGGAAATACTACCTTTTGTCCTTTTTAGTCTCAAACCAAAACCCTATGGAAAATCTTCATTGTTGGTTGAAGTTTTAGAGTAGAAGTTGGTTAGAACTTCTAAGGGTTGTTTGGAGCGGATTGGAGCACTCGGAGTAGGAGCTAAGCGTTGCTCAGGATCGACTTTTTACTTGGATAATT
The DNA here is from genome assembly GCA_029844215.1 of Przewalskia tangutica. Classification (NCBI taxonomy): domain Eukaryota; kingdom Viridiplantae; phylum Streptophyta; class Magnoliopsida; order Solanales; family Solanaceae; genus Przewalskia; species Przewalskia tangutica. The sequence continues at coordinate 118,985,706 of CM056718.1, forward strand.
TTGGGCTTATCGAGGTAAACACTACTGTCCTTCTATTGTAATTGGAAATTACATGTTAGAATGTATAGTTGAAGTATACTATATATAGAACTGAACTTAGTATTGTGGCAATGTCTTTTGACTTAAGCCTGAAGAATAAAGAGTCGAATCGAATTGTAATTACATAGAAGTGTATTCTGATGGACTTGTGTAGTATTCTTGTGTAGTAGAATTGTACGTCAGGTTAGGCGTGTAAACCCCCCCACGGTTGGCTTGGTAGCGACACCGATAGAGGAGGAGATTTCTGTTGTGGCGGGGAAATGTCTTGAATTTTACGTAGAAAGATGGAAACTTGTGTTTAAGATTTAATAGGCGTTTGTGGCCTTATAGGTGGAAATCGCGAGTAGCGTATTCTACTTGAAGAGTGGAAAAGGCTAGCCAGATTCTGATCTTGTGGGCGTTTGCTTCTTTGCGATAATCGTCGCGAGGTATGTGAACCTCTTCCTATCCTTGAGCATGATGTTTTGTAAACTATGTAGTGCGGTGACGTCGTGTGCTAAATGAGTTTGGTTGGTTCCAAACATAGGGTGTTATAATAGCTTTATGGGAAGTTAGTTATAACGACTACATGTAGGTAAAAGATTGGTTCATTGATTGTAGAAGTTAAGAGACTTGATCTTGAAAGATAAAGAGACTTAACTTGTTTTACTTGGTAATTAACATTTTGTTAAAAGTATTGTGAAACCTCATTCGTGAGTAATGAGTACTTGGTTTTAAAGAATAATGTTTCTTGATTTGGAAATGAGAATAAGTGTCGAACAAACCACAATGGCGCTAATAAAGGAAAGTGTATTGACAAATAACTAATTGATATTAAAACCAGTAGAAACCTCCATCTGCATAGAAGCTAAGATAAGACAAAATTGTATTACATTTCCTAGATCATGGCTGCTGTAACAAGATGGTTATAAACAAGAATAAACTGCTCACACATAAGACATATGTTACTCAATTGTTTTAAAAGGGGATTAAGACTATGAGTTATGAATCTTTTCTAAAAAGAAGTAGAGTAATTGAAATTAGGCAAACTGGAACTCTAGGGAAAAGGAAGGCATTGTTTGTCTTAAAATGGTTTAAAACATAAAGTGTTATAACAGCTTTATGGGAAGTTTAGTTATAACGAATTTATGAAAAAGGGTTTATCATTGATTTTAATGTGGTAACTTGACTTTAAAGGAAAAGTGTTTTGGTTTACCTAAAAATGTAAGTCACTCTATTTTTATACTACGGATATCGGGTGACTTTTATAAAAGGAATGGATCTCTTTTAAAAAGGTATTTAAAGTACGTGGTACTTTAGGGTTAAAACCCGGACCTTGACATAAAATGAAAGTACTTTGAGTTGTTATAAAACTTGCCTATGCTTGTTGTTGTGAACTTGCCTATGCTTGTTGTTGTGAACTTGCCTATGCTTGTTGTTGTGAACTTGCCTATGCTTGTTGTTGTAAAACTTGCCTATGCTTGTCGTGATAGCCTTTGTTGTGCAAGAATTGTGTTTTATACTCTGCGCCTCTCGATGGAGGGTCGGTTGACTTGTTGAGAACTTACTTGGACATGCCGGCGTGTGGAGAAATTCCGCAGATGCGTTCGCTGATTGTGTTACTTTTGCTAATCGCTTTGGACATCTTGACCACGATCGTAGCGCGCGGGTATGCTTCCATTTTGATCTGCTTTATTGTTTCCCTTTGGGCATCACGACCACGATCGTGGCGCGGGTATGTTTCCATTTGGAATGCTGTCTTATTGTTTCCTTTTGGACATACTGACACGATGCGTAGCGCGGGTATGCTTCCATTTTGATTGTTGTCTTGTGGTTCCCTTTTTGGACATACTGACACGATCGTAAGCGCGCGGGTATGCTTCCATTTGAATTGTTAATACAACTTTGGCATCAGGTAGGACTTGGTGTGCAGGTGTACTTCTTGGTGTTATCATATCATAGACTGCCGGCAGTGAGGAAGGCATTCCACGGGCATGATTGATGTGAAGGCGTGAGACCACGACTTGATATAAGCGATATATGTGTGTCTTGTAGTTTGGTTATCATTCATGTCTCACGCTTTATATAGATGCTATGATTTCATTTACTGATATTTTCTGATTTCACATACTTGGTACTGTTATCGACCTCCTTGAAGCTGCGTTCATCTGCGCGGTAGAATACATCGATCGTGGATCCTCGCTCTTAGGATCACGATTCAGCGTATTAGGAAGCTCCGTTTCTCGGAGGCTTATCTTTTGGTATGTGTTCCCTGAGTTGTAGGTTCTTGTACATTCGGGTATGGCGGGGCCTGTCCGTCATAGTTGTTGTAAATCTTAAGTGCATGCTTTGTTGTGGCGGGGTTTGTACAAAGGATAAGCTGTTGGGTTTTATGTATATATCTGAAGGCAAGCTGTTGGGTTGCTTTGTTTATTTATTATGTCTCATTTCATGTGTAAAGTTTTTATTTCATTGGTTTTCTCGATGTTGTATCACTAGGGTGCCGGGGTAAGGCACGATCCACGGGCCGGTTCGGGCGTTACAAGTGGTATCGAGCGATTAATCCTCGGAAAGTGTCTGACCGTGTCTAGTAGAGTCTTGATTATCGGTGTGTTGTGCCACATCTATAATCGAGGCTATAGGACATTTAGGATTGGTTTCCATTCTTCTCATTACGAGATCGTGCCTTAGAAGGTGTTGTAAGTTGGACCCTCCGACGTATCTCATTTTTACGATTATGCCTCCGCGAGGCAACCAGAGCCCGGAAGGGCAAAGCGTGGAGGCTGCTAGTGAGATCTGAGAGAGAGGGCGAGCCGTGCATGCACTGAGATTGTGCTTGACGGCGAGTTTTGCGACGCCGCCCGGCCAGCGAGTTTAGAGCGCGGCGATGGCTGCTGAGACCTGATACACGAGCCTCGGTCGCGGCTGGAAGCGGATGAGATGGGGTACAAGGAGATGGCCCGATTGCTGGCGAGTCGTGGCGAGCATGAGGATAAATTTGGATCACGTGATTCAGTTCTGTAGCACGATGGTTCACCCCGAGCGAATAGTTTGAGGCTACGGGACTTTACGAGTTGTAGCCGCGAGTTTTATGGGTCGAGGCACGAGGATGATCCGCAGGAGTTCATCCGGCGATTCTGGTCGTGAGTGATCAAGGCCGGAGACCGAGTCGGTGGTCTTAGGTTCGCATCGGTGCGTGATACCATGATCGTGGTTTGATCGTGGGAGTTGTCGGGAGAGCATGCGCTTCCAGCGATATGGGACGAGTTCTTAGAGGCATTCCTCACTCACTTCTTGCCTCCGCGGATGAGGAGAACGCGGCGCGGCAGTTTATGATCTTTGGCGAGCGAGCGTCTGATTCGGAGTACAACGTGGAGTTTGACTCGTTGGCTCGGTATGTCCCGCTTTAGTGGCAACCATGGAGGATAGAGTGCACCGCTACGTCACGGGCTAGATGATTACTTGAGAGGCTTGTTCGGTGTAGCTCTTCAGTAGGCATGGACATTGCCGCATGCGAGCTCATGCAGGATGTGAGGCGGAGAAATCGGCGGAATGACGAGGTCGGCAAAGAGGCGAGCAGCGAGGTCCTTTGGTGACTTTCGAGGCGCACGCCTCGGCCGAGACTAGTTATGCGCCTCGCCCGATCGCAGTGGTCCTCCACAATCTTCAAGGCATCCAGTATTCGAGGGAAGTCGGGGCTCGAGGTTGATTTTCGGGAGAAGCGGTGTTAGCCGAAGCCACCCTACCTCGTTGTGACTTGTGGTAGACTCGCGATGGGAGTGTCGTGCTAGTCGGGAGTTTGTTTTACATGCGGCCAGCGAGGCCATTTAGGGAGAAACTGTCCACCGAGGGTAGCTGGTAGGATAGCACAGTCTGAGATCGATTGCGGGTTCTTCACCTTCCGGCTAGGCGGGATGTTCATACACGGCGGGCCACGGTAGAGTCGCGGTGGAAGTTCGATTTTAGCGGTCCTTTGAACCGCCTATTTTCAGTATATCCTTAACCTCTAGAGACTTGTATGTATTGATGTTAAGATAATGTGTTAAGTGTTATGTTCGAATAGCTTTGTGCTAATATGTGATTGAGAAACTGGTGAGTGTAGAAGGGTAAGGCGGGGGCATGGAAGTGTGAACCTTAGACTATTTCACGATTGAGACCTTAGAGGTAAGGTCGTCATGAGTAAAAGATTTATTTTATGTTTGACCTTTATCGAGTCGTAGTATCGTGGGATTTATTTGTGTGATAAGTCCATGGGTAGTGCGAGATGGAAGTGTTAGCTTTCATGGCGTGTGTTAGTAAGATTGTTCGTGTCGGGAACAAGAATGTGCGCGATTGTGGGGTCGGGTTGAGGACCATTTGAGGTCAACCCGCGGCCCGGTTGTGGTGGGTCGGTTCGAGGTGGTTCCGCGGTGGTAGAGTCACGAGGATGCTAGGCCCGATTTAGGTGACCATCGTATGAGTTCGTGGATCGTTCTACGAGAATCGGTTCGTGAAGGCGGGAATGGCCTTAAGGAGATCGAAGTTAGTAAGATGACCAAGTTTGGAGGTAGTAACTCCAAAGGTTGGAAAGCGAAGCATTGGCGGAGTATGGTACGGATACTAGAAAGAGTTCGAGTGTTAGAGAAGTACAACGAGTTAGGGAGAAGTGAGCGTGTGTTTTGTGGCGGTGTGGCATGATTGTTTTAGTAAGTATAGTAGTGAAGACTATCTTTGGCGCATGTTTGTTTGAGACTTAGAAGGAACATTCGGGACGAATGTTTCTAAGGAGGAGAATGTTATACCGTATTTCCGGTATATGCGTGTGGGCGTCGTCTGAAATTTGAGCCTTAAGTTAGGCATAGATCAAATTTGGGCCTGAAGTGCGATTAGAGTCATTTTTCGACGAAAGCGTTTCCACGACTTTCGTAGGAAAATTCGGCTATGTCATTTATAATTTTTGCGGATTTTTAGAGAGGCGAAACATTTTGGACCAACGGGAGGGTGGCATGTGTCACCTCGCATTGGAAGGCAAGTGGGGTGGCTTGGGCGATTGGGCGTCCAAGAGGGATGGTTGGCCTTGGCGTATTGGTGCCTTGATTTGGGCCTTGCTTTGTGGCTTGTTTTGTGGAGTGTTTTGTGGAGTAGGGTTAGGGTGCACTTGGCTTGATCTTGGCCTTACACTTGCCTTGCACATGGCTTGATCTTGGCCATTGGTTGGCCTTTGGTTTTGCTATAAATACCCCTAAGCTTGAAGACTTCATCCATTCCTAAAATCACCAAGTCTTGAAAATCCTTCCTCCCTTTCTTGTGCTCTGGCCAGTGAGCTTCCCTCCCCACTTCGTGAGGCCTAGTGGCCGAGAGGGTACTCCACTTCCTAGTGGCCTTGGTAGAACACCCCACTGCCTTGGGGTGTTCTCGTGAGGTACCCCACTTTTGTGGTATTGAAATACTCCTCCAAGTATTGTTATAATGCCCAAAATACCTTAGCCTTATACCTTGTAGTATTCCAAAGTTACCTCTTTGCGTGAGAGTGCGGAAATACTACCTTTTGTCCTTTTAGTCACAAACCAAAACACTAAGGAAAATCTACATTTTGGGTTGAAGTTTTAGAGTAGCAGTTGGTTAGAACTTCTAAGGGTTGTTTGGCGCGGAGTGGAGCACTCGGAGAAGGAGCTACGCGGTGCTCAGGATAGACTTTATACTTGGATAATTTTGGGCTTATCGAGGTAAACACTCTTGTCCTTCTATTGTAATTGGAAATTACATGTTAGAATGTATAGTTGAAGTATACTATATATAGAATGAACTTAGTATTGTGGCAATGTCTTTTGACTTAAGCTGAAGAATAAAGAAATTGGAAAGATTGTAATTACATGAGAACGTGTTCTGATGAACTTGTGTAGTATTCTTGTGTAGTAGAATTGTACACGTCAGGTTAGGCGTGTAAACCCCACTGGTTGGCTTGGTGGCGACCTCGATAGAGGAGGAGATTTCTGTTGTGGCGGGGGAGGTCTTCTTGAATTTTACGTAGAAAGATGGAAACTTGTGTTTAAGATTTAATAGGCGTTTGTGGCCTTATAGGTGGAAATCTGCGAGTGGCGTATTCTACTTGAAGAGTGGAAAAGGCTAGCCGGATTCTGATCTTGTGGGCGTTTTGCTTCATCGATAATCGTCGCGAGGTATGTGAACCTCTTCCTATCCTTGAGCATGATGTTTTGTAAACTATGTAGTACGGTGACGTACGTGTGCTAAATGAGTTTGGTTGGTTCCAAACATAGGGTGTTATAATAGCTTTATGGGAAGTTAGTTATAACGACTACATGTAGGTAAAAGATTGGTTCATTGATTGTAGAAGTTAAGAGACTTGATCTTGAAAGATAAGAGACTTAACTTGTTTTACTTGGTAATTAACATTTTGTTAAAAGTATTGTGAAACCTCATTCGTGAGTAATGAGTACTTGATTTTAAAGAATAATGTTTCTTGATTTGGAAATGAGAATAAGTGTCGAACAAACCACAGCAGCGCTAATAAAGGAAAGTGTATTGACAAATAACTAATTGATATTAAAACCAGTAGAAACCTCCATCTGCATAGAAGCTAAGATAAGACAAAATTGTATTACATTTCCTAGATCATGGTCTTTGTAACAAGATGGTTATAAACAAGAATAAATGCTCACACATAAGACATATGTTACTCAATTGTTTTAAAAGGGGATTAAGACTATGAGTTATGAATCTTTTCTAAAAAGAGACTGGAGTAATTGAAATTAGGCAAACTGGAACTCTAGGGAAAAGGAAGGCATTGTTTGTCTTAAAATAGTTTAAAACATAAAGTGTTATAACAGCTTTATGGGAAGTTTAGTTATAACGACTTTATGAAAAAGGGTTTATCATTGATTTTAATGTGGTAACTTGACTTTAAAGGAAAAGTGTTTTGGTTTACCTAAAAATGTAAGTCACTCTATTTTTATACTACGGGTATCGGGTGACTTTTATAAAAGGAATGGATCTCTTTTAAAAAGGTATTTAAAGTACGTGGTACTTTAGGGTTAAAACTCGGACCTTGACATAAAATGAAAGTACTTTGAGTTGTTATAAAACTTGCCTATGCTTGTTGTTGTGAACTTGCCTATGCTTGTTGTTGTGAACTTGCCTATGCTTGTTGTTGTGAACTTGCCTATGCTTGTTGTTGTAAAACTTGCCTATGCTTGTCGTGATAGCCTTTGTTGTGCAAGAATTGTGTTTCTATACTACCGCGCCTCTCGATGGAGGGTCGGTTGACTTGTTGAGAACTTACTTGGACATGCGGCGTGTGGCGGAGAAATTCCGCAGTGCGTTCTCGTTGATTGTGTTACTTTTGCTAATCGCTTTGGACATCTCGACACGATCGTAGCGCGCGGGTATGCTTCCATTTTGATCTTGCTTTATTGTTTCCCTTTGGGCATCACGACCACGATCGTAGCGCGGGTATGTTTCCATTTGGAATCTTTGTCTTATTGTTTCCTTTTGGACATACCGACACGATCGTAGCGCACGGGTATCTTCCATTTTGATTCTTTGTCTTGTGGTTCCCTTTTTGGACATATCGACACGATCGTAGCGCGCGGGTATGCTTCCATTTGAATTGTTAATACTGACTTTGGCATCGGTAGGACTTGGTGTGCGGTGTACTTCTTGGTGTTATCATATCATAGGCTATGGCGGTGAGAAGGCATTCCACGGGCATGATTGATGTGAAGGCGTGAGACCACGACTTGATATAAGCGATATATGTGTGTCTTGTAGTTTGGTTATCATTCATGTCTCTGCTTTATATAGCGCTATGATTTCATTTCTGATATTTCTGATTTCACATACTTGGTACTGTTGTCTTGACCTCCTTGAGGCTGCGTTCATCTGCGAGTAGAAGTACATCGATCGTGGATCCTCGCTCTTAGGATCACAGTTCAACGTATTAGGAAGCTCCGTTTCTCGGAGGCTTATCTTTTGGTATGTGTTCACTGAGTTGTAGGTTCTTGTACATTCGAGGTATGGCGGGGCCACTGTCCGTCATAGTTGTGTAAATCTTAGAGTGCATGCTTTGTTGTGGCGGGGTTTGTAAAAGGATAACTGTTGGGTTTATGTATATATCTTGAAAGCAATTGTTGGGTTGGCCTGTTTATTTATTATGTCTCTCATTTCATGTGTAAAGTTTTTATTTCCGCTGGTTTTCTCTGATGTTGTATCACTAGGGTGCCCGGGGTAAGGCACCAGTCACGGGCCCGGGTTCGGGGCGTTACATTATTAACTTTATTTCAGCGTAAATTTTTTCTTTTTCCCACAACTGTATCGGATTTTCTCCAAAGTTTACTTTTAGCATTCCAAGGTATTTTTCCTTTAATTCTTGTAAATTGTTATTTCGGTTAATTTTATTACATAACTTTATCATTTGTATTGGTAGTATTCTTTTTAATATAATCCATTTGTCACATGGTGTTTGTAGGTTTATGGTGCTATTATTTATAACTTGTGTTTTGAAGTAATCTAGAAAGTTATTTCCTAATAGTACTTTTTGGCTCATATTATTATCTTGATATATTATTGGTAACCTGAATATTGTTTTATTTAACATTATCCTTACATTTTCCGCTACTATTCCCAATTCTTTAGACTGTTGATCAAATCCTGTTACTCTTGTTCTATGCGTTCTAGATTTTTCCATTTTTGTGTTTCTAAAACTTCTTTTCTTGCTAGGCATATATCTGCTCCACTATCAATAAAGATTTTATGTTCTATCATTTTATTGGGTTTGTATTCTACATGGGCTTCTATGTATATTGCTACCATTTATTCTGACTCACTTCCTGAATAGTCTTCTGTCATATAGTTGTTATTTCATGTGTTATCTTCTTCTTCACTGATATAAAATTGTTCTTCGTTATGCCATTTAGTATTCTCTTCTTTTATTTTTTCTAGACTCATAATAAATTGTGTGGTATTAATGTACTTTACTCCTTGTTTTTCTAATTTTGGGCACTTGTTAGCATAGTGTCCTTTTTCATTGCAATTCCAGCATTTACAATCCTTAGGTGCTTCTTTTGCTTCTAGAGGTTTTACGTATTTTTTCCTAAATTTTCGTTTATCTTTAAATTTTTTCCTATTATCTGGAGTATTATTATATCTTCTGAATCTTTTATATTGCTTTCTTTTGTAAGGTTTATACGGTCTATTATAATTCTTCTTGTAATATTGTTGGTCATACCGTTCCCTGTAATCTTTATTCATATAAGTTTTATTTTTATATTTTGTAGATCTATTTTCGTACCTTTCATGTCTTCGTTCTTTCTCTTGACTTTCACATCCAAATCTTAGTTTTTTCTCTGTAAATCCACATATTTCTTTTAATCCTAGTTTTTTATCTTTCTTGATTTCCTGCTGTAATCTATATTCTCCGCATTTTCTCATTAAATATGCTCTTAGTACCCTTATTTTTTCTCCTAAGGTATTTTCTTTTGGCTCTAATAGCTTGTAATCTTTAGTAATTTCCGTATTATATGGTTCGGGTTGGTGGTCATAATAGAGCTGTTGGTATATTATTTCTTCCTCTTGTAAGAATCTTGCTTCATAATAGAATTTAGTAAAGCTTATGGTATATTCTGGTAATTTATTGATTTTACAACACTTCATATTATTTAGATTCATTATTATTTCACATTTTCTTTCTGCTAATACGCTTTCTCTTGCTACTAGCCATTTTTCTCCTAGGAATTCCCTTTTTAATACCATATCGAATAACATTAGTATTCCTTTCCAATCTTCAACATGATGAAATATTTCTCCTTTCATTTGATAAGCTATGGTTTCAAACCAAAATACTACTTTTCCTATCATTGTTTTGGATATTAATTCAAACATATAATCTAAATCACTAGTATGTGTTGAGTTCATTAATGCTAAAGACATTCCTACATTCCAATCGTTTATCCTTCTGCTTAGTTCTTGTTCATCATAGACGTTATCTAAGTCTAAAAAATATTCATTCATATTTATTCCTTGTGCCATTGATCCTACAAATTCACTAAATTCTGCTTGATGTCCTACTGGTATATGTGGTGGTAACTTAGTAGATTTTCTTGTTATAACTTCTAGGTTTGGGTCTAACATTTCTTCTTCTGGGTAGTCATTGGTATCTTCATTTACTATGTTGTCTGATTCTATTTCTGTTTCAAATGGTTCATTATACTCATCTTCTATATCACTTTCTTGTTCTTCTTCTATTATTGCATTTACTCTCTGCATCTTATGTAATGCTTCTAATATTTGGTTATTTTCTTGTATTATTTCAGAATTGTTTTCCTCTTCTATCTCTTCTGTGATCTTTGCTACTTGTATTTCCTGGTCTGAACTATTTTCTTCTTTTTCCGTATTCTTTTCCTCTTTATCTGTGCTACTGCTTTTGTTGTTATCGCTATTATTATCACTGTTACTAGTATCATGTATTCTTTTTACTTTATGTTTGCCTTTTAATCTTATTAGTTGTTGTTTCATAACATGTAACTCTTCTCTTAAATCACTCATCTCTTGTTTATGTTCTTCTTTTAACATACTTATTTCTTGCTTAACTGACTCTAATTCCTTTTTTGCTTCTTTTAATATTACTTTTGTTTTGTTTAGCTCATGTTTTGTATCTTTGTACTTGGTCTTGTACATTTTATATTTGTCAAACCATTCTTCGTTAATAGACAATTTTAGTTTTGTATTTTCTTTTTCTAACTCTGTTATTTTTTCCTTTTGGGCTTTACTTTCAAGTTCTAAATTAACACAAACATTTTTTTCTTTTAATTTTTCGTTATTTTTTATTGGGGTTTCTTTAGGATCTTTTGGATCCTGTTTTTTCATAGGTTCGTATTTATACCTTTCTTGTTCTAATATTTCTTTGGCATGATTTCTAAGAAACGTAATTACGCTGTATTCAGTGTCTTTATTCATTAGAATTGTCCTTTTTTACTTAAAGCTTTTAAGACGTCTAATGTTTTTTCTACTTCTTTTGGTATTTTTGGTTTTATTCGACTAATATCTACCATTATCGGGTTTTTGCTTCTTCTCCATGCATCTATTGGTACTATTTCAGGTGGTGTGGTTCTTGTTTCAACTGTATTTCCTATTGTTATTTCTGGGTCACTGGATTCTCCTTCGTTTACTTGTTTTTTACTTTTATCCTTGTTTATGTGTGTCACTATTGTATTAAGTTGTTCTAATATTAATTTTAGTGTTGGTACTTCAGATATATTCCATAATTTTGTTAGTTCTTCTCTTATCAGTTCTCTTGTCCTATCTTGACTTTCTTTTATTTCATCCATTTTTTTAAAAAGATTGTTTAATTTTTCTTTTATTATTAACTCTGTCCATAACTCGTCTATTTTTTCGTTAAAATTACTCATTGTTACTTATTTTGTCTTAATCTTCTTTTTGTTATTAGGTTAATACTTGTTTTCATAAATTCTGCTTGATTCAAAGGATGGGTTTATGTAATAGTGGCTTGTCTCAAATCGTAGATCTGCTTCTAAATCTCTTATCGAGAAATCTTGTACACTTATTTCTGTATTTATCTCCACTAGCTTACTATATACTCTTATGCCCTTTTGTTGTATTCTTTTTCTTCTGGCTTTCCTGTTTTTCTTTTGTTTTTGGTCCAACCAGTTATTTATTTCTTTTAATAACTTTTCAGTTTATATTCTTGTTTCTATTAACCGTTTTCTAATTTCTTTGCATCTTCATATTATTTTATTATATTCTATTATCCTTTTGAAAGATAGAATTGTTCTCATCCTAACTGTTGTGTATATTTTTTATTTTCTTGTTTTAGATATTTTATGTATTCCCTAATATAGTATACGTCGGCATCTAATTGTTCCAAATGTTGCTTGTACCTCATGATATCTTCATTTTGGTCTAATTCTTTCCGTTCTTCTGGGGGTGTTATTTCATAAAGTTTTTCTATTAGTCGGTCAATCTTGATTTTGCTGAATATCAACTGATTTTTTAAACTAGTATGTTTCCATATTGATTCATTTAGACTTCTTATTTTGTTGAATGATTGGTTTTTCTTCATTTTATTTTTTCAATTTTTTGTAGATATTAGTTTATTCTTATTTATGTTTATATCTAGATCTGTTATTGTTCTATTAATGGCTCTGATACCAATTTCGAAAGGAAAGAGGTTTAGTGAAGATACTAATGACTACCCAGAAGAAGAAATGTTAGACCCAAACCTAGAAGTTATAACAAGAAAACCTACTAAGTTACCACCACATATACCAGTAGGACATCAAGCAGAATTTAGTGAATTTGTAGGATCAATGGCACAAAGAATAAATATGAATGGATATTTTTTAGACTTAGATAACGTCTATGATGAACAAGAACTAAGCAGAAGGATAAACGATTGGAATGTAGGAATGTCTTTAGCATTAATGAACTCAACACATACTAGTGATTTAGATTATATGTTTGAATTAATATCTAAAACAATGATAGGAAAAGTAGCATTTTGGTTTGAAACCATAGATTATCAAATGAAAGGAGAAATATTTCATCATGTTGAAGATTGGAAAGGAATACTAATGTTATTCGATATGGTATTAAAAAGGGAATTCCTAGGAGAAAAATGGCTAGTAGCAAGAGAAAGCGTATTAGCAGAAAGAAAATGTGAAATAATAATGAATCTAAATAATATGAAGTGTTGCAAAATCAATAAATTACCAGAATATACCATAAGCTTTACTAAATTCTATTATGAAGCAAGATTCTTACAAGAGGAAGGAATAATATACCAACAGCTCTATTATGACCATCTACCCGAACCATATAATACGGAAATTACTAAACAATACAAGCTATTAGAGCCAAAAGAAAATACTTTAGGAGAAAAAATAAGGGTACTAAGAGCTTATTTAATGAGAAAATGCGGAGAATATAGATTACAACAGGAAATCAAGAAAGATAAAAAATTAGGATTAAAAGAAATATGTGGATTTACAGAGAAAAAGCTAAGGTTTGGATGTGAAAGTCAAGAGAAAGAAAGAAAGAAAGAAAGAAAGTCAAGATAAGACAAGAGAAGAACTAACAAAATTATGGAATATATCTGAAGTACCAACACTAAAATTAATATTAGAACAACTTAATACAATAGTGACGCACATAAACAAGGATAAAAGTAAAAAACAAGTAAACGAAGGAGAATCCAGTAACCCAGAAATAACAATAGGAAACACAGTTGAAACAAGAACCACACCACCTGAAATAGTACCAATAGATGCATGGAGAAGAAGCAAAAACCCGATAATGGTAGATATTAGTCGAATAAAACCAAAAATACCAAATGAGGTAGAAAAAACATTGGACGGCTTAAAAGCTTTAAGTAAAAAAGGACAATTCTAATGAATAAAGACACTGAATACAACGTAATTACGTTTCTTAGAAATCATGCCAAAGAAATATTAGAACAAGAAAGGTATAAATACGAACTTATGAAAAAACAGGATCCGAAAGATCCTAAAGAAACCCCAATAAAAAATAACGAAAAATTAAAAGAAAAAAATGTTTGTGTAAATTTAGAACTTGAAAGTAAAGCCCAAAAGGAAAAAATAACAGAGTTACAAAAAGAAAATACAAAACTAAAATTGTCTATTAACGAAGAATGGTTTGACAAATATAAAATGTACAAAACCAAGTACAAAGATACAAAACATGAGCTAAACAAAACAAAAGTAATATTAAAAGAAACAAAAAAGGAATTAGAGTCAGTTAAGCAAGAAATAAGTACGTTAAAAGAAGAACATAGACAAGAGATGAGTGAATTAAGAGAAGAGTTACATGTTATGAAACAACAACTAGTAAGATTAAAAGGCAAACAAAAAGTAAAAAGAATACATGATACTAGTAACAGTGATAATAATAGCGATAACAACAAAAGCAGTAGTACAGATAAAGGGGAAAAGGATACGGATAAAGAAGAAAATAGCTCAGACCAGGAAATACAAGTAGCAAAGATCACAGAAGAGATAGAAGAGGAAAACAATTCTGAAATAATACAAGAAAATAACCAAATATTAGAAGCATTACATAAGATGCAGAGAGTAAATGCAATAATAGAAGAAGAACAAGAAAGTGATATAGAAGATGAGTATAATGAACCATTTGAAACAGAAATTGATATCAGAGCTAAAAATAGAACAATAACAGATCTAGATATAAACAGAAATAAGAATAAACTAATATCTACAAAAAATTGAAAAAATAAAATGAAGAAAAACCAATCATTCGACATAATAAGAAGTCTAAATGAATCAATATGGAAACATGCTAGTTTAAAAAATCAGTTGATATTCAGCAAAATCAAGATTGACCGACTAATAGAAAAACTTTATGAAATAACACCCCCAGAAGAACGGAAAGAATTAGACCAAAATGAAGATATCATAAGGTACAAGCAACATTTGGAGCAATTAGATGCCGACGTATATTATATTAGGGAATACATAAAATATTTAAAACAAGAAAATAAAAGATATACACAACAGTTAGGATGAGAACAATTCTATCTTTCAAAAGGATAATAGAATATAATAAAATAATATGGAGATGCAAAGAAGTTAGAAGACGGTTAATAGAAACAAGAATAGAAACTGAAAAGTTATTAAAAGAAATAAATAACTGGCTGGACCAAAAACAAAAGAAAAACAGGAAAGCCAGGAGAAAAAGAATACAACAAAAAGGCATAAGAGTATATAGTAAGCTAGTGGAGATAAATACAGAAATAAATATGCAAGATTCTTCGATAAGAGATTTGGAAGCAGATCTACGATTTGAGACAAGCCACTATTAAATAAACCCATCCTCTGAATCAAGCAGAATTTATGAAAACAAGTATTAACCTAATAATAAAAAGAAGATTAAGACAAAATAAGTAACACTGAGTAATTTTAGCGAAAAAATAGATGAGTTATGGACAGAATTAATAATAAAAGAAAAATTAAACAATCTTTTTAGAAAAATGGATGAAATAAAAGAAGAGAATACTAAATGGCATAACGAAGAACAATTTTATATCAGTGAAGAAGAAAATAACAACTATATGACAGAAGACTATTCAGGAAGTGAGTCAGAATAAATGGTAGCAATATACATAGAAGCTCATGTAGAATACAAACCCAATAAAATGATAGAACATAAAATCTTTATTGATAGTGGAGCAGATATATGCCTAGTAAGAAAAGAAGTCTTAGAAACGCAAAAATGGAAAAGATCTAGAACGCATAGAACAAGAGTAACAGGATTTGATCAGCAGTCTAAAGAATTGGGAATAGTAGCGGAAAATGTAAGGATAATGTTAAATAAAACGATATTCAGATTACCAATAATATATCAAGATAATAATATGAGCCAAAAAGTACTATTAGGAAACAACTTTCTAGATTACTTCAAAACACAAGTTATAAATAATAGCACCATAAACCTACAAACACCATGTGACAAATGGATTATATTAAAAAGAATACTACCAATACAAATGATAAAGTTATGTAATAAAATTAACCGAAATAACAATTTACAAGAATTAAAAGAAAAATACCTTGGAATGCTAAAAGTAAACTTTGGAGAAAATCTGATACAGTTATGGGAAAAAGAAAAAATTTACGCTGAAATAAAGTTAATAACCCCAAATGACATTGTTAGGTGTAAACCTATTAGGTATAGTCCGACAGACCAGAAGGAGTTCGAAATCCAATTAAAAGAGTTAATAGATTTAAAATTAATACAAGAAAGTAAAAGTCCGCATAGTAGCCCAGCTTTCCTAGTAAGAAAACACAGTGAACAAAAAAGAGGTAAAGCTAGAATGGTAGTAGACTATAGGGAAATAAATAAGAAGACTATATTTGATGGATACTTTTTACCATATAAAAGAAATCTTATTAACAGACTAGGAGATAAAAAATGGTTTAGCAAGTTTGATTGTAAAAGTGGATTTTGGCAGATAAAACTAACCAAAGAATCAAAACCTCTAACAGCTTTTAGTACACCTCAAGGACATTATGAGTGGAATGTATTACCATTTGGACTAAAAAATGCACCTCAGATATTTCAAAGAAGAATGGATCAGGTATTTAAAAAATTGGCCGATTACTGCATATTATATGTCGATGATATATTAATATATAGTGATAGTCTAGGAGATCATATCAAACACCTGGAAGAATTCATAATAACTATAAAACAACATGGAATTTTATTATCAGAAAAGAAGTCTGAAATTTTTAAAGATAATATAGAATATTTAGGATATATCATAGACGAAGAAGGATTCCAGCTACAAGAACATATAGTAACAAAGATAAAAAATTACAAAGATAAATTAGAAACTAAAAAAGAAGTACAACAGTTTCTAGGAATAATAAATTACGCCTCAGATCACATAAAGGACCTACCAGCACTGAGGAAACCATTACAAGATCTAATAAAAGGAAAAAATAAAGAATTTGAATGGAAAGAAGAACATGACAAAGCCATAAAAAATATCAAGGAAAGAGTAAAAAATCTACCAAAACATAAGATACCAACAGACAAAGATCAACTAGAACTCTTCACAGATGCCAGCGACATCGGTTGGGGAGCAGTGCTCATAGCATACGACCAAGAAGATATAGATAAAGAAAAACCTTTGATATGTGGATACGGAGGAGGAACTTGGAAACCAAATGAAAAAAATTAGCATATCAATGAGAAAGAATTACTAGCCGTAAAATTTGGAATAAAAAGGTTTCATTACCATTTATTACCAACAAAGTTTGTTGTAAGAACTGATAACACACAGGTAAGAGCATTTATCACCAATAAAATTGACCCATTACCAGAATTAAATAAAAGAAGAAAATGGCAATCATTATTTTATTGTTATGATTTCATTGTGAAAAATATATCTGGGAATAAGAATCTTCTAGCTGACTTTCTAAGCAGATATCAAGATACCAGTTAAAAAGACAACAGATACAGTGGCAGATGAAGACTTGTAGCGCCAACAAAACAACCAAGCGAAAGGATTATTCAAATGGAAAGACTAATCTAATACAAAATATGAGCATAAAAGACGGAGGATCTTCTGATCCATGGGGATAATGTAATTTTATTACATGAAACCAGAAAATGAAATAATAGCCCGTGGGGATAATGTAATTTTATTACATGACACCCATCATATGAGATATCAGCAGGCCCAATATGATTTATCATATAAGCCGAAAAATATGAGATATCAGCATGCCCAATATGATTTATCATATAAGCCAAAAAATATAAGATACAAGATAACAGCAGGCCCAATGTGATTTATCACAAAAAAGCCCAAAAAATATAAGATAACAGACTAGCACAGAGCGGTTTATCGCAAACAAGATAAACAAGAAAAAAAAAGGAAAAAATATGAAAAAGATGCGAAATGCAAAAGAAAAAGAAAGGAAAAATTAAACAAAAGAAAGAAAGAAAAAGAAAAGAAAAATAGGAAAAAGAAGATGAAAAAGTACAGAAACATAGACAAAAGAAAGAAAGAAGACAAGGACAGCAGCGGTGGAAAAATAAAAGAAAAGATGCAAGAAAAAGGAAAAATATGATGTCATCGAAAAACAGGACAACACAGAAGAAGTCAAAAAGAAAATAATAGCAGCAAAGGCAAAGACGACAGCAAGACAAGGACAGCAGCGAAAAGATGAAGAAGTCAACAAAACAGATACCAAACATATAAGAACCTGTGGAAAAAAGACAAAAATCCCAATAAAAGCAAGAGGACAAAAGATCCATCAACATCAACGAAGATCAAAGGAAAGCAAGAATACCAACAGAAATCAAGGAAAAAGGCAAGGCAAGATCCCAATAAAAGAACAAGGAAGGACCCAACAATATCAACAACAAAAAAGGCACGAGTACCAGCAAAGATCAAGGAAAACACTGAGAAAGCAAGAAAATATCAGCAAAGACATCCAGAAAGACAAGACAACAAAGCCAAGAAAACATCCAAGCAAACAAAGACACAGAAAAAATATCAGCAACTTCGAAGAATGAAATGTAATTTATCAGCTTTACTGTAGCATGAATAGTAATTATCACTGTAGCAGGAATAGTAAAACCGCCAAAATCAGAGCAATACAAGAAAGGTCGCCACCAGAGCAGAATAGTAAAGCGCCGAATCTTGTAGCAAATAGTAAAGGTCGCACAGTAAAGGTCGCACAGTAAGAGCCGCACAGTAAGAGTCAAGTACTGTAGCACCCCGAGGTTATCTATATAAAGAGCCTCATTGTATCAGAAGAAGATAACAATTTTTGGAATACAACTTCAATCTTCAAGATAATCTCTCTCTATAATCTCTCTTCCGAAACCCTTTCTTTCAAGAAAAGAAATATTAGTCTTCTATTAGCATAACAATCTTCTATTAGCATAACAATCATGTTTAGCTAATACCCTTCTATCGGTCTATAATCTTAAGCAGAGTAATATCGTAGAAGAAGAAGATCTACTAAAAGAAACCATAAGAACAAGGAATCAACGTATCGTAATCTAAAGAAGATCAACTAAAAAGAATCATAAGAACTAGGAATTAACTTTGAAGGATATATAGTTAAACGCATGTTAAGTCTAGGAACCTTGACTCTTGTTGGAATGCTCGGAAAGAACTGTTGAGACTGTCCCAAGCTCTAGGCGATTTGTTATACCCCGTATTTCCGGAGTATGTACGTAAGGGCGTACGTACGAAAGTTTAGCCTTAAAGTTAGGCCAAGTTCGAAAATTGTGCACAACTCGCTAAAAGAATCGTTTTCCGACGAAACGTTTCCACAGCTTTCGTAGGGTAAATTCCGGCTATGCCATTTCTAATTTTTGCGGATTTTTCCGAGAGACGAAACATTTTGGACCAACGGGAGGGCGACACTTGGCACCCTCCAATTGGTGGACTTGAAATCGTCCATTGGACGAATTGGACAAGGTTGGCACGTTTTTTGTGCCTTTGCACAAGTCAAGGAGTTGGTAGGATATTTGTGTGTAGTAGATAGAATGGACACTTGCCTAAATCTTCACCCTACACTTGCCTTGCACTTGGCATCATCTTGACCCTTGGTTGGCCATGGCTTGACCTATAAATACCCCCTTAGATGAAGAGTTCTTCATCCACAAAATTACTTCCAAGTCTTGAAAAATCCTCTCCTCTCCCCTAAAGCCATTTCGTCCAAACACATTTCCCCACGAGTAAAGTTGGCCGAGGCCTCCACTAGCCTAGCCGAAATCTACCCCCCTCCCTTGGTAGAAAAGTTGTCTTCTAGTATTGTTATAATGTCCAAAATACCCTAGCCCAAACCCCTTAGTACTTAGTAGAAGTTGTGAAGAACTTCTAAGGTTTCCTTGGAGCGTACAACTTAGGAGCAAAACCTTGCTCAGGCGCGACTTTTATCTAGGATATTATTGGGCTTACCGAGGTAACTAATCCTAACCCTCTTTTGAATTAGAGAATACATACTGTAGTAGTATAAGAATAAGTATTAAATACTTAGAAGAATATCACAGAATAAAATTGAACTGTTTTCACAGTAGACTTGAGTAGCTCACCGGGTAGGGAAGTACTGCCCAATTTTTCGTAGGATATAGAACCCTCTGTTTAGAACTGGTTACAAAGTAGTCTGAACGTTGATAGACGTGTCTGACTATTATAGGCTGATTCTCTGCGCGCGACATATTCAACTTGGCAGGTAGTTTTCGCTGAGAAGGTATGTGATTCTTCCTAAAGCATGATATTTTACAATATATATGTAGTACTGAGACGCATACGTGTTAACTGAATAATAACTACGGCAATGTCTTTGACTTAAGCCTGAATAATACTTACGGCAATGCCTCACGGCTTAAGCCCGAATAATACTTACGGCAATGCCTCACGGCTTAAGCCCGAATAATACTTACGGCAATGCCTCACGGCTTAAGCCTGAATAATAAAGAACTGAAAGCATTTCAAAAGAATACTGAATCATTTTTTTTACAGAAGAGAACTAATTGGTTTTTAAAACAGAAGCTTAAGAGTTATACTAGCTTTATGGGAAGTTAAGTATAACCACTTAAGAATGATAAAAGAAACAATTTGCCTATGTGTTATAACAGACTTATATTGAATTGTAAAAAGAATAAAAAGATGGTTTGATAAGTGGACATGATATGATGCTATGTGTGTTAGTGTCTTGTAATGTTTGTATAAGAGAGTATTCTTGTTGTGCTAAGCTGTTATGTTAGTGTACTATCACTCACCTCTTGACATATTACCGGGGGTTAAGCTGCCCTCCGATGCGGGGTAGACTCAGGCGGTCTGGGACCATGATTCGAGAATACCTCATGCGGGTCCAAGGGACCTATGCGGAGCTACGGGAGTTCCAGGTTAGTGATGCGGGGTTATACCTCATGCGGTCTATGTGGCCATGCGGACTACGAGTCCAGGACGATGCCGAGGAGTAGCTACCCTCGATGCGGGGTTATGTACCCTATGCGGGCCTATGTGAGTGGCCTATGCGACTACGGAGTCCGTGATTAGGCTTGCATGGTGATACTATGGGCAATTGGCCTGCTCGATCATTCGCAGCCTAGAAAAGACTACATTCGATTTACCTATTGTTGCTCTTGTTTATGATGTGGCACTATGCGGTCCCCTGGTTGTTTCATACATACTTGCAAAACTGATTTTAAAATGATATGTTTTCATTTAAGTATTTTACGATTTCATATACTTAGTACTGTTGTCGACCTCCTTCGGGCCGTTCATGCCGCAGTAAGGGCAGCAGTGCTAGATCCACATTCTTAGGATCTCTACGTTGGTGTCGAGCTCCATCTTTCCGAGGCTCTACTTTGGGTATGATCTCCCCGTTGTAGATAGTTTTGTACAGTGGTATGGCGGCCCTGTCCCGCCATAGTTGCATATTTCCAGAGGTCTCAGTAGTCATGTTATGCAAGATCGGATGTAATCGCTAAACCATGTTTATATATATATGCCGAAAGGCGACGTTTTCACATAAAGCGTGTCTTATTTTATAAAGCGTTTCATGTCTTGTTTTATATTTCACGATTACTCGATGTATGATTACTTGGGTGCCCCAGAGGCACGATCCACGCCCGGAATGGTCGTGACAAAAGTGGTATCGAAGCGATTAATCCTCTGAAAGTGTCTACGCACCGTATCTAGTAGAGTTCGATTATCGGTGTGTTGTGCACCACACCAATAATCGTGAGGCTATAGGATATTTAGGATTGGTTTCCATTCTTTTCATTCCGAGATCGTGCCTAGAGCATGTTATAAGTCGGACCCTCTAACGTATTCCTTTCTCAGAACGCTTATGCCTCCACGTAAGGCAACCCGCCCGGCAAGGCGCGCACCGAGGAGTCGCTAGTGGGACACCTAGAGTCACGAGGGCTCGGGCCCGCCTATACCGCAGACGGAGAGTTCCACGACGCCGCCATTCCCAGCAGAGACTAGAGTACCCTCGACTCATGTCCCACCGGCTGTGGCGGAGGAGATATGGTACAAGTAGATGGCCCAGCTATTGGCTAGGATCGTGGCCAGACATGAGGACAGCCGATCGCGGCAGTTCAGCCCGGCCGCATTCGTGGTTCACCCGAGGCGAGAGTCCGAGGCTACGAGACTTCCCGAGTCAGAGCCCGCCAGTAGTTTTACGGTCGAGGCCGCAGGATGATCCGCAGGAGTTCATCCGCCGCCACAGAGGATTTTGAGAGTGATCGGGCGTCGGAGACCGAGTCCGTGATCTTTGGTTCACATAGTCGCGTGATACCGCGAATGATTGGTTTGATTCATGGAGTTATCCCGGGAGAGCACGCCCCCAGCCTACTGTATGAGTTCTCGCAGGCTTTCTCACTCACTTCTTGCCTCCACAGATGGCGAGGGCGCGGCCGATAGATTTTTACCCGAGGCGAGAGGACGACCGCCTGTCGGAGTACAATGTCGAGTTTGATTCATTCGCTCGATATGTCCCAGTTGGTAGCATATGGAGGATAGGGTGCACCGCCACGCCACCGCTAGACGATTATATGGCCGAAGTCATGCGGTGTTTCTTCACCGTATAGACATTACCCGCATGCAGGCTCATGCTCTTGGATGTGAGGAGCGTAGAGACCGACGGGTTGACAGGCAGCAGCAGAAGAAGACCAGGACAACAAGGTATTTTGGTGGCTATCGTGGTGGGCGGCCTCAGCAGCAGTCAAGATTTGTACCACAGCCAGCTCAGAGCACTCCTGCACCGTCCTCAAGACACCGAGACATTCGAGAGCGAAGCAGGCCCCGGGACTTCGCATCCAGCGCAGAGGTATCGCCGATCGGGACCACCCCTCGCCGGTGGCCGATGCGGTAGGTCCCACTTCGGGAGTTGTGGTACTACGGGAGCTTGTTTCAGTTGTGGCCAGCAGGGTCATTTTGCGAGAGACTGCCCGACTAGGAGTGGCGCGGGTGGTAGGAGTCAGCCTACAGGTTCTTTCGCCGGGTCTTCATCCTCGACAGCCTACTCGCTGGAGGGCAAGGTACTCATGGACCAGGTCGCGGCAGAGGTCGTGGCGCGGTCCAGATTCTAGCGGTCCTCGAACCGCATTTATGCTTTGTCCACCGACAGATCGTGAGGCCTCACCGATGTCGCCACAGTACCTTATCGGGCTGGTTTGATGTTTATGCCTTGATAGATCCGGGTTCTACTCTGTCATATATATCTCCCCTTGTTGCTAGTAGGATAGGGATAGAGCCTGAGTCCATAGACCCTTTCGAGGTAGCTACGCCAGTGGGTGATTCGGTGGTAGCTCGGCGGGTATATAGAGCTTGTCCTGTGACCATTTACAGTCGTCGGACCCTAGCCGACTTGATAGAGTTGGAGATGATTGACTTCGACGTGATCATGGGGATGGATTGGCTAGCTTCTTGCTACGCCAATGTAGACTGCAGAGAGAGAGTAGTTCCCGCTTCTGAGGAGCCATTGTTGAGCGAGGAGCACAGTATCGCCGGCGGGTAGGTTTATTTCCTACCTCAAGGCTAGGAAGATGGTGCGAAGGGTATATCTACCATCTCGTTCGTGTTTGATATCAAGTCGCGGTACCAGATTTTCCGTCGGCCCAAAGTGGTCGAGAGTTCCCGCACGTGTTTCAGACGACCTCCCGTATCCTCCCGAGAGGAGATTGAGTTTTGTATAGATATATTGCGGACACTCGCCTATTTCCATTCCGCCATACGTAATGGGACCTGCCGAGTTGAGAGTGAAGGATCGGCTTAGAGACTTCTTTGGAGAAGCGGCTTCATCAGCCTAGTGTTTCTCCCGGGAGCGCCGATTGTTCGTAAAGAAGAAGGGCGGACGCCGCGCATGTGTGTTGATTACAGCGGTGAACAAGGTGACCATTAAGAACGAATACCCTTCCGTGATTGATGATTTGTTCGACCAGGTGCGGTGCGAGATGTTTCTCAAGATTGATCTGCGATCGGGCTATCATCAGTGCGAGTCGAGAGGTGGATGTCCTAGGATCGCATTCCGACCCGACACGGGCATTATGAGTTCGTGGTCATGTCTTTTGGGTTGACCAATGCTCGTGGTATTCATGGATTTGATGAACCGAGTGTTCAAACCATTTTTGGACACGCTTGTGATAGTGTTCATTGATGATATCTTGGTTTATTCTCGCCAGAGGAGCATGCAGAGCATTTGAGGACTGTGCTGACAGTTCTCCAGGACCAGCAGTTGTACGCCAAGTTTTCCAAATGTGAGTTTTGGTTGACTTCAGTGGCGTTTCTTGGGCATATTGTCGGGGCTGATGGCATTCGAGTGGATACGGCCAAGATCGAGGCAGTCAGGACTTGGCCTAGACCTACTACTCCGACAGAGGTTCGCAGCTCGGGCCTTGCAGATATTATCGGTTCGTGGAGAAGTTTGCTTCTATCTCTCGCACCATTGACTAGGTGACTCGAAGCGGCCAAGTTTCATGGCTGATGCTTGTGAGCGTGGTTTCGAGCTTTGAAAGAGATCGACGACCGCCCCATTCTTACTCTTCCGGAGGGTCCGGATGGTTATGTCGTGTATTGTGATCGTCGGGCATCGGGTTGGGATGTGTGTTGATGCAAAGATGGCAGGTTATAGCATATGCATCCCGACACCAAGAAACACGAGAGAACTACCCCACCCATGATTTGGAGTTAGCGGTGTGATTCACGCTTTGAAGATCTTGAGGCACTATTTGTATGGGGTTCACGTGGATATTTTTACGCACCACAAGAGCCTCCGTATATCTTCACAGAGGAGTGAACTTACGGCAGACGGTGGTTAGAGTTGCTTAAGGATTACGATGTTGATATCCTGCATACCCGGGAAGGCCAATGTTGTGGCGTATGCCTTAGTCGTAGGTCGATGGGAGCCTATCGGATGTGCACTATAGAGGAGGGACATGGTTCGTGATTTGCATCGATTAGCGAGCCTGGTGTCCGCTTGATTGATTCTGATAGCGATGGGGTTAGAGTTCGTGAGGTTGCCGAGTCTTCCATCGCCGAGGAGGTGAAGAGGCAACAGCCGAGGATCCACTTTGATTCGATATCGTGATACGACTCTTCGTGAGGGCAAGGGCCCTTGAGGTAACACCGATGGGGTGCTAAGGTTTGAGGGCGATTGTGTGTTCCGGATATTTCAGACTTCGCGGAGTTCTTGGGGAAGCACACGCAAGCGTTACTCTATCCATCCGGTCGACCAAGATGTACCACGACCTTAGATCTATGTATTGGTGGGATGGCTTGAAGAGGACGCTGCGAGTTCGTAGCTCGCGCCCGTGTTGTCGCAGCTAAAGGTAGAGGACCGCAGGCCCGTGGTTTATTCTGACGATTGAGATCCCGACCGGAAGTGGGAGGTAATCAACATGGACTTTATCACAGGATTACCTCGCACTCAGAGGAGACATGATTCTATATGGGTTATCGTTGACAGGCTGACGAAATCAGCCCACTTTCTTCCCGTCAGGACGACTTTTTCGGCTGAGGATTATGCCAGACTTTACATCCGAGAGATCGTCAGACTGCATGGAGTCCCTATTTCGATCATATCAGACAGAGGAGCCCAGTTTATGGCTAACTTCTGGAGGTCTTTCCATAGAGGTTTAGGGACGTAGGTGAGCCTGAGTACTGCATTCCATCCACAGACAGACGGACAGGCCGAGCGCACTATCCATACTCTTGAGGATATGCTGCGAGCCTGTGTTATCGACTTCAGGGGTAGCTGAGAGGATCATTTGCCTCTAGTTGAGTTTGCGTACAATAATAGCTACCACTCCAGTATTCAGATGGCGCCTTATGAGGCCTTGTATGTGAGGAAGTGCGATCGCCTATAGGTTGGTTCGATGTGGGCGAGCGGCTAGTGGGACCAGATTTGGTGCAACAGCGATGGATAAGGTGAAGCTTATCCGAGAGCGCTATTGATACCGAGTCGCAGTCGTCGATGCAGATCATCGCCGTCGGCATCCGGAGTTCGCATTGATGATTGGGTTTTCTGAAGGTGTCACCCATGGCGGTGTGATGAGATTCGGAAGAAGGGAAAACTCACCGGTACATCGGGCCATTTCGCATTGTCCGCAGGTAGGCAAGGTTGCCTATGAGTTGGATTTGTCGTCCGATCCGAGGCGGTGCATCCGGTGTTTCACGTATCTATGCCGAGAGATGTATCGGGATCCATCTAGTGGTACACCCGATTGACGATGTCCAGTGACCGAGGGGTTATCGTATGAGGAGATTCCCATAGCGATAGTCGATCGTCGAGTTAGGCGTCTGCGGACCAAGGATGTGGCTTCCACAAAGTCTTGTGGCGAACGAGCTTAGGAGGAGATGACGTGGAAGGCGAGGAGGACATGAGGCGGAGGTATCCTCACCTATTCCCACACCTCCGTAATTCACTTTTCCTACTTGTAAATCTTCATTATCGCTATGCCTAAGTGTTGTTCTCGCCGTGTGTGGCATTTGCAATCGCTTAAGTTATGAAGAATCTTATCGTTAATCGTTTGGGAAGGAACATTCGGACGAATGTTTCTAGGGAGAATGTTATACCCGTATTTCGAGTAT
Source organism: Przewalskia tangutica (assembly GCA_029844215.1). Lineage (NCBI taxonomy): Eukaryota > Viridiplantae > Streptophyta > Magnoliopsida > Solanales > Solanaceae > Przewalskia > Przewalskia tangutica. The sequence continues at coordinate 119,011,843 of CM056718.1, forward strand.
GTACGTAGTATGCGCACGCATTTAAAGTTTAGCCTTAAAGTTAGGCCAAGTTCAAAAATTGTGCACAACTCGCTAAAAGAATCGTTTTCCGACGAAACGTTTCCACAGCTTTCGTAGGGTAAATTCCGGCTATGCCATTTCTAATTTTTGCGGATTTTTCCGAGAGACGAAACATTTTGGACCAACGGGAGGGCGACACTTGGCACCCTCCAATTAGTGGACTTGAAATCGTCCATTGGACGAATTGGACAAGGTTGGCACGTTTTTTGTGCCTTTGCACAAGTCAATGAGTTGGTAGGATATTTGTGTGTAGTAGATAGAATGGACACTTGCCTAAATCTTCACCCTACACTTGCCTTGCACTTGGCATCATCTTGACCCTTGGCCATGGCTTGACCTATAAATACCCCCTTAGATGAGGAGTTCTTCATCCACAAAATTACTTCCAAGTCTTGAAAATCCTCTCCTCTCCCTAAAGCCATTTTGTCCAAACACCTTCCCCTCCTCGAGTAAAGTTGGCCGAGGCCTCCCTAGCCTAGCCGAAATCTACCCCCCTCCCTTGGTAGAAAAGTTGCCTTCTAGTATTGTTATAATGCCCAAAATACCCTAGCCCAAACCCCTTAGTACTTAGTAGAAGTTGTGAAGAACTTCTAAGGTTTCCTTGGAGCGTACAACTTAGAAGCAAAACCTTGCTCAGGCGCGACTTTTATCTAGGATATTATTGGGCTTACCTTGGTAACTAATCCTAACCCTCTTTTGAATTAGAGAATACATACTGTAGTAGTATAAGAATAAGTATTAAATACTTAGAAGAATATCACAGAATAGAATTGAACTGTTTTCACAGTAGACTTGAGTAGCTCACCGCAGTAAAGATCGCCAATTTTTCGTAGGATATAGAACCCTCTGCTTAGAATCGTTACAAAGTAGTCCGAGCGTTGATAGGCGTGTCGACTATTATAGGCTGATTCTCTCATACGCGACATATTCAACTTGGCGGTGGTTTTCACGGAAGGTATGTGATTCTTCCTAAAGCATGATATTTTACAATATATATGTAGTACGGTAGACGTACATGTGTTAACTGAATAATAACTACGGCAATGTCTTTGACTTAAGCCTGAATAATACTTACGGCAATGCCTCACGGCTTAAGCCCGAATAATACTTACGGCAATGCCTCACGGCTTAAGCCCGAATAATACTTACGACAATGCCTCACGGCTTAAGCCTGAATAATAAAGAACTGAAAGCATTTCAAAAGAATACTGAATCATTTTTTTTACAGAAGAGAACTAATTGGTTTTTAAAACAGAAGCTTAAGAGTTATACTAGCTTTATGGGAAGTTAAGTATAACCACATAAGAATGATAAAAGAAACAGTTTGCCTATGTGTTATAACAGACTTATATTGAATTGTAAAAAGAATAAAAAGATGGTTTGATAAGTGGACATGATATGATGCTATGTGTGTTAGTGTCTTGTAACGTTTGTATAAGAGAGTATTCTTGTTGTGCTAAGCTGTTATGTTAGTGTACTATCACTCACCTCTTGACATATTACCGGGGGTTAAGTCGCCTCCGACGCGGGTAGACTCGCGATGCAGGACCATGATTCGAGAATACCTCATGCGGGTCCGGGACCTATGCGAGCTACGGAGTTCCGTGTTAGTGATGCGGGTTATACCTCATGCGGTCTATGTGGCCATGCGGACTACGAGTCCGGGATCGATGCCGAGGAGTAGCTACCCTCGATGCGGGTTATGTACCCTATGCGGCCTATGCGAGTGTCCTATGCGGACTACGGAGTCCGAGATTAGGCTTGCATGGTGATACTACGCAATTGGCCCGCTCGATCATTCGCAGCCTAGAAAAGACTCATTCTGCTTACCTATTGTTGCTCTTGTTTATGATGTGGCACTATGCGGTCCCTCGTTGTTTCATACATACTTGCAAAACTGATTTTAAAATGATATGTTTTCATTTAAGTATTTTACTGATTTCATATACTTAGTACTGTTATCGACCTCCTTCGGGGCCGCGTTCATGCCGCAAGGCAAGCAGTGCTAGATCCACATTCTTAGGATCTCTACGTTGGTGTCTGAGCTCCATCTTTTCCGAGGCTCTACTTTGGTATGATCTCCCGTTGTAGATAGTTTTGTACTGATCGGTATGGCGGGCCCCCGTCCGCCATAGTTGCATATTTCCTTAGAGGTCTCAGTAGTCATGTTGTACAAGATTTGATGTAATCGCTAAACCATGTTTATATATATATGCCGAAAGGCGACGTTTTCTCACATAAACTGTGTCTTATTTTATAAAATGTTTCATGTCTTGTTTTATATTTCCGCTGATTACTCTGATGTATGATTACTTGGGTGCCCCGGTAAGGCACCAGTCACGGGCCCCGGAATGGGTCGTGACACGATTAGTACCCGCACAGCGAGGAAGCGACGAAGGGGAAGCGGCCAGGAGAGGATATTTCCGGTGATCTGAGATTTACGACAAGAGGTACGATTCCTGTACTTATATGTTTTAATTATATTTTCGATAAGTTATTTTCTGTGCTTATGCTTCTGATGAAGTAGAAGTTCTTAGATTATGATATTATTGATTTTTATGCTTATGTTTCTGAAAGTAGAAAATCTAAAGCTATGATGTTAGTTGCTCTGAAAAAAGATTATAGACTGATTTAAACAAAAAATGGACATAAAATCCCATACGAGTTCGCTAATACTACTTGTTAGTATACTACTGATAAGTTATTATTTAAGATTCCGCCATAATAGTAACAAAACCAGGAATATCAGTCAAATTACCACCAACGTTCTCCCCTCTTTAGGGTTGTTAGGTGATGAAAAGATCCGCCCAGAAATTGGTGGGCTGAAATTTCTCTCAAAATTGCGGGCTGACCTTCTCGGGGGGAACTTGGATGTGCTTTCCTTTTTTGGTAAACCAGTGACATCTGGGAAGTTATACAAGTCGATTGGATTGTTGTCTTCTCCTGATAAGCAGTTTCAAGAGGTTCTTGAAAGGTACTTAGTACAATATTTGTGCATTGCGGGGGACTCGTACTCATGGGAGTGTGTTCTGGAATGTTGGGTGACATTTCGGCTGACATTGGAGAAGTATCCATGGGTGAGAATGGTGAAGAAGATGAAGAGGTTTTAGGGTTTTTGAGGGTTTTTAAAATTGGAGTATGTTGAGGAAAATCCATCGGTTTGAAGATTTAACCTGAGATGATGAGTATCTTTTCCCTTCTTTTTTTTTTTTGGAAAAAATTTGACAAGAATTAATACCAATTGAAGATGAATTTATATACTTCGCAAAATATTTTTGTTTCCAGATTTTAAGAGTTTGTATTGTATTCCAATACTTGTTCCTAAAATTTAGAGATTAAAAGATAAACATCAAGATTTGATTATTAACAAAAAAAATAACAAAAGAAGTTGTTCAAAGCTGTACGACACAAAAATAGAGAAAAAATAACTGAATTTTCAAAAATCAGTTACACACTGCATCCCTATAAATATCATTATCTGAGTATGTCATCAGTAATATTAGCAACATTTTGAACAACACATGTATCATAATCCCATAAGAACAATTTCATTTCGGCAACAAACCAAGACACGTTTCATACATGATTTTATAGGTTCAATCTCCATACCAATGTAACATTTTCCCATTGAGACCTAGATCTAATCATAAAACACATACGAAATTCATTTTCATGTCAAAAAACAAGAATACTTATTTAGCATCCTCATAATTTTTTTTATTAAGCACTTTGATACTCCTATAGTATAGGAACGGTATCAATTTCCAAGGGTTTTGCCCAATTTTCACAACTGTCGAGAATTACAAAGGTTTTGCCTCATTTTGATACTCTTTTTTATGATATCTAATATCTTCGCAGAGAACGGTATCACATTAAAATCATGTTCTTATTTGAAAACCATACCTGTATGAGCAAAAATCAGTCATAACAAAATACTGAAAATCAGATTCTGATATTATAAGGGTAAATGTCACCCGAAATGTTAGAGACATTTCGCATTTACATTCGCCAATCTTGAATTCGGAAAGTCTGAGAGACCAAGAGAGCTTTTCAAACTGGAAAATCTCTCATGATCTAAAGCTTTTGTAAAGATATCAGCTAGTTGATGAAGTGTGTCAACATAATCAATTTGAACTAGCTGTTTTTCAATCAAATCTCTCAAAAAATGATGTCTAATATCTATATGTTTTGTACGAGAGTGCTGAACTGGATTTTTTGAAATGTTAATGCACTCATATTATCACAATACAAAACTAAGATATTATTTAAAAAATCATAGTCGTCTAACATGTGTCTTAACCATATTAATTGAGAACAACAACTCCCAACTGCTACATATTCAGATTCAGCAGTTGAGAGTGAGACACAGTTTTGTTTGCGACTATACCAAGAAACTAAATTATTGCCAAGGTAAAAACATCCTCCACTTGTACTCTTTCTGTCCTCCACATCACCAGCCCAGTCCGAGTCACTATATCCTATTAAATTAGGATTAGTGTCTTTGGAATACCAAATTTCCAACTCACATGTGCCGGCAACATATCTGATGACACGTTTTATGGCATTTAAGTGGGAGATTTTGGGACAGGCTTAGAATCGATCACACACGCATACACTAAACATTAGATCAGGACGACTAGCAGTGAGATACAGGAGACTACCTATCATTGAACGATACAATGTTGGGTCGACATTCTCCCCAACATCGTTTTTGCAATATAGTCTGTGTTGATCCCATTGGAGTCCTCATATGTTTAGCATTCTCCAACCCAAACTTTTTGACCAAATTCTTGGCATACTTACTCTAGGAGATGAAGATTCCCTCCTCATTTTGTTTTATCTGCAAGCCTAAGGAAAAGGTTAATTCCCCTATCATGCTCGTCTCAAATATTGAGGACATAGCTTCGACAAATGTCTTAAGATGAGACTGTGAAGTCGAACCAAAAACTATGTCATCTACATAGCTTTGAGCAATAACCATATCTACTCCGTGGTGTTTTATAAACAAAGTATAATCAGCTACACCACGTTTGAAACCAAATTCAAGAAGAAACTGAGTTAAACGACCATACCATGCACGTGAAACTTGTTTTAATCCATACAAGGCCTTTTTCAGCTTGTATACAAATTGTGGATGGTGGGGATCTTCGAATCCTTTAGGTTGTTCAACATACACTTCCATATCAAGATATCCATTCAAGAAAGCACCTTTGACATCCATTTGATGGAGAGTAATCTTTAAGCAACAAGCTATGGCAAGCAACAATCTAATTGACTCAATTCTTGCAACAGGAGCGAAGGTTTCATCATAGTCAATTCCTTCAACTTGAGTGTATCCTTGAGCAACTAGTCTATCCTTATTTCTCACAATAATTCCAGATTCATCTTATTTATTTTTAAAGATTCATTTAGTTCCAATTACATTAGTATCATTGGGGCGAGGAACTAAATCTCATACTTCATTTCTGGTGAACTGTTCTAATTCTTCTTGCATAGCTTGTATCCACCAATTATCCTTGAGTGCTTCATTTACATTCTTTGGTTCCAATGTAGATACATAACAAGAATGACTTACCTTATGATGTACGGTGGACATGCACGCATATTTCACCATATCTCGATAATTCTATGGTTCCTTCCTTCTTGTTCTAACACTTTCGAACACCTCTCCTATCACTTGTTCTATAGGATGATTTCTCCTAATCCTGGATGAGGGATCCCTACGTACTGGGTCATGAAGTTCAGCTTCAGATTCCTCATTTATACCTGCAGTGTTCTCGGTTTTTGCTTCAGGTTCGAATGTCGTGACATTTGGGACAACATCTGGATTTTCAGCATTCTGCACATTCTCCACTGTTATTATAACATCATCTACTGGCTTATTTCTTGTAAGATCAGCAAAATCATCAAAGACAATGTTAATATATTCTTATACGATTTTGGTTCAAAGATTATACACTCGGTAAGCATGGCTATTTTGGGAATAGCCTACAAAGATTCTCTTATCACTTTTAGATTTAAATTTAGCTAGGTGATCTCTATCATTAAGAACATAACACACACACACACCCAAACACGTGAAAGTAACGCAAATGGGTTTCTTTCCATTCAAAAGCTCATAGAGTTTCATTTTAGTTCCAGACCTAGGATAGACTCTATTCGTGATGTGACTTGCAGTATTTAGAGTTTCTGCCCAAAAATGTTTTGACAACTTCTTATAACTCAGCATGACTCTTTCCATCTCTTGTAGAGTCCTATTTTTCCTATCTGCTAAACCATTTTGCTGTGGGGATTTGGGAGCAGAAAACTCATGGAAAATACTTTTTTTCTCACAAAATGTAGAGAACTGACTATTCTCAAACTCTTTTTCATGGTCGGACCTAATCCTAAAAATAGAGGAATGTTACATATTTTTTATTCTAGAGTGTAGTACCTTGAACTTGCCAAACGTTTGAGACTTTTCCTTTAAAAAGAATATCCAAGAATACCTGGAAAAGTCATCCACAATCACATATGAGTACCTCATGCCTCGTAGGTTGTCTACCTCGATTGGACTCATAAGATCCATGTGCAAAAACTAAAAGCAGTGTGACGTACCTAAATGTTGTCCATCATTCTGAGCAATATTGTGGAAGACACAAGTTTGCTTACCTTTGAGACAATCTTCACAAACCACTTTTTTATCCTTAGGACTTAGTTTAGGGATGTCTCTTATTGTCTCATAAGAAATTAATCTTTCAAGATTGCGGTAATTGACGTGCCCTAATTTTTTATGCCACAAGGTAGTGTCATCAGTCCTAACACTATTGCAAATCTCTTGTTCTCCAATAAGATAGCAATTATCACTTGTCCTTGTACCTAAGCATTACACATTGGTTAGCTTCATTAGTAACTGTACAAGCATACTTGTTAAACTTTACCTCTAGGTCATCATCACACAATTGACTTATACTGACTAGATTAGCCATCAAACCGTCAACGTGCAAGACATTTTTCAGTGTTGGAACTCCAGGAACACTTAAGGTTCCTCTTCCTATGATTTTACTTTTCCCTCCACCTCTGTATGTAATATTACCTCCACTTAGAGCCTTGTAGTTATTTAGACACTCTTTTGTCCCCGTCATGTGTCGAGAACATCCACTGTCGAAGTACCACGATCCTGAAATGTTAGTCCTCAACGCAGTTATAGCTACATTACATCTCACTTTCATTCTGGAATCCAGACTCTCTTTACCTTTTCCCTGTTACCGAAATCTGAAAAGTTGCCTCGAGTGTTGTCTGAAATGTTGGACAGCATTTTCGACGACATTCTGTTCTTGGATTTTTGCAATTTAAAGCATTAAGGTTTTAAATGGGCAGTCTTGTTATAGTGATGGCACAAAAAATTCCTCTTTTTTACGAAGCCCACTTTCTCATTTTTGTCAAACAAGTTGGAGCATACATCATTAAAGGAGTTCTTGTAACCCAAAACCTGCATGTTGTGATTGACTAACACTTAGAATTTCATCTAGTTTGGAAGTATCGGTGTGTTGAGCTTTCGGAAGGTTGCTTCGGCTAGATCCAACTTCACACTGATCTTACCAAATTCAAGATCCTTTTTGGTAAGGGCAACCTCTAGTTGGATTATTATGTCTTTCAAATCTGCATTCTCAAGAGTTAAAGATTTTAACTTAGAGTCAAGTTGCTTGGATTCAATAATTAAGTCCTTGCAAAGTTTTTGCAATTCTTTAATCATGTCGTCATTAGAGTCGACTTGAGTCTCAAAATAGATTCAAAACTAGAAATAAAACCACTAAATCAGATGTTAACTGATGTTACTGGACCTGCAGATGTCATCACTGATGTTGCCGAAAATGTTGTAATATTCGTGTCACGACCCGACCCGACGAGCCGCGACTAAACGCCCTAATGATGCCATTATACTAACATGTCACACATAATCCAACTAACACTTAAGGAATATGAAATCCGACAGTATAACGCTGCAATAATAACATATGCCTGAATCGGCACCTGTCTCCTGGGAGTCACAACTAGCCAACACAATATAACGAGCAAACCGACAAGGCTGCCACCAGATAGTATCACATATACACGGGGACATCCCAACACAGTATACAACAACATGGCTGACCAAAACAGATTTATAACTCTACATAAGTACAACCCACAACTGTCTACAGACCTCTATGAGAAGGATAACACATATGACGGGACAAGGCCCCGTCGTGCCCCTAAATATATACACAAGTCTAAAAAAAAGAGGTTTGTACCAAAAGACCAAGCTCTGGATCAAAGGAGTTTTCCAACCATCTGAGTAGGAGTCCTAGGCCTGAGGATCACCAAACTGAGAACCTGAACCTGCGGGCATGAACGCAGCCCCCCGAGGAAAGGGGGTGAGTACGAAATAATGTACTGAGTATGTAAAACATGAAATACTGTAAGATAGATCATAAGTGGCCGATAGATAATAAGAGACATGTATAGTCATCAGAATCCAAATCCAACTATACCATATACAAATGAGAATCAATTGTGCCTTATAAAAGTAGGAGTCATAAGCTTATATATATACCGTACCCGGGCCCCCAGTGAGGGTCTCGGTGTGAATGAAACCGTATACACATATATATACCGTACCCGGCCCGTTATGGGACTCGGTGTGAAGTTATATACATATTGTACCCGACCCATTATGGAACTCGGTGTGAAATCATATACATGTCGTACCCGACCCATTATGGGACTCGGTGTGAACTCATCATTCGACTCTTAATAAAATCAAAAAAATGAATCCTTTTCTGGAAATCTAAGGCACTTCTCATAACTCATATTACTGGAATTTAGACTATAAAGAAGTCACGTACGTCCGCCGTACGTTTACTTAATAAAAATCATGCCAAAAACAAGAAGGAATAGTTCACATACCTCGTCGTCTATATCAACTCGATAATCTAATAATCGCCTCGATTAGCACCTTGACCTATAACAATAACAATATGTCTGTCAACTCTATGATTCCTAACGTAAGTTAAATTGAAAGACGACTCTCTTATTCTATAAAAATTTGGGTAGCACTTCTGTTAAACCCCGTAGTTCCAGGACATGTATACGAGAATAGACGTGAGAGCACAAGATTTATAAATTTGAACGAAGGAAAGATTTGTTATTCTTAAGAAAAAGTTTTCCGAACCTCGGGAAGGAAAATGTTCGTTAATGAGAATTGGGTTCCAAAAATTGTTATTTGAGACACTTAGAATTTATCGGGATTATGGAAGTTTATTTACAGAGTTGGATACGTGGGGCCCACCCGAGAAATTTTACGTTTTTGTGGGGCCCACGAGGTTTCCGATATTTTGACTAATTATGGAAATTTCGGGAAACGACATGTTATGGACCAATGGGAGGGCGACACGTGTCACCCTCCACATGGTCATCCTTGGACGAAAATATTCATTAAAGACTAGCCAAATTGGCTTGATAAAATGGACCAAGTCAAAGGGAAAAGTTGAGCTTGATATAATTGACCTCATCTTAGCCATCCATATGTTTTAATCCTAGCCATTGGTCTCCTTATGTATTACTACTACTAGTACAAGACTAGATCATTCAACACTTAGAAAAATTCAAGAAAACTTTGAGCTAGTTCTATGTTGCTCTCGGCTAAGGTGGAAAAAAAAGGAAGAGAAATTTTGCAATCTTACTCCATAATTCCCAATATTCAAACCCAAGGTTCCTAGAGGTATTGTAAGGATATCTCAATAGAAAGATCCCGGAAAAATTACGTTTTCACGTTAGTCGCAAGATGAAAACCTAAGGTGTTCTTCAACTTTGAAGTTGGAAATTGAAGAGAAGTTGGTTATGAGCTTCTAAGGAGTGCTTGGAGCGGGTTGGAATGTAAGAAGATGAGCTAAAAGTTGCTAAGGATCGACTTTGACGCTTGGATATTATTAGGGCTTATTGAGGTAAAATCTTCATCTTCTTAATGTGATTGAAGATTACATGTTATAGTAGTTGATAAGTGAGCATGTGGTATATAGATTGAAGTTTGAAAAGATTTGGATCATGTTGACTTGTTAAAAACCGAAAATGGGCAAGTTAGCCATTTATGTTGTAATCAATTTGGTCGATAGTAACAATCGTCGCATGTTAAGATAGAAAGGATTTATAGTTGTTATAATTGTTATAGGGTATATAACCTATTAGAATAACAACTTGAATTGAAAAGTAATTGAACGGAAATTGACATTATAGAAATTGACCGGAAAACGAAATTGACATTGTAGAAATTGAACGGAAAAGGAATTGAACGGAAATTGACATTGTGCTGCCCGATTTTCCGTAGAATAAGAGTCCTTATACTTAGAAATATTCTACGTTGAAAGCTAGAAGTTGATAGGCGTATTATGGTTATTATAGGTTGACATTCTACGTGCGGCAAATTCAAGTTAGCAAGTGGATTAAGCCGAAGAGGTATGTGGAAACTTTTCTTATCTCTTGAGCATGAATCTTGTAAAATGTATAGTATGGTAGACGTACGTAAATTAAGAGAACTCGGTTCCATTTTTAGTATCCTTGCCTTGATTCTTGAAAGTGTAGTAACTTGACTTTTAAAAGGTATAGGTCACATGATCTTATGTATAAAGACATCTTGACGTGTAAAGTATTGATTACTTGAACTATGTTAAAGTTAAGAACCTTGATTTCTAAAGTTAAGAGACTTGAAGTATTTTGAAAGTTATGTAACTTGATTTGAAAGTATAAGTCTCTTGGTTATAAAAAGAATGAATTTGTCTAAGACATAAAGAGTTATAACGGTTTTATGGGAAGTTTGTTATGACGGCTTTATGAAAGGTTAAAGATGTCTTAGTTTCTAAAGTATAAAGTTAGTATAACGGCTTTATGGGAAGTTGGTTATAACAACTTTATGGAAAGTTAAAGGAATGGTTTTCTCTAGTAATGTAAACAAGGATAAATGACTTGAAATAAAGAAGTGCAATTTGATTTAAAGGCATCAATTGCTTAAAGTTTTAAAGTAAGGGTCCCTTGATTTAGAAGCCTAAAAATGTATTTCTAAAAGTGTAGTGACTTGTTCGAAATGTAGACAAGCCTTGATACTACGGGTGTTAGTATCTTGGGGGATTTTATACGAGAAAGAGTCATTTTTAAAAAGGATAAAGGTACGTAGTGCTTTAGGTTAAATTCCCGGATTTTTATGTGACACGAAAGTGCCTTGAGTTTATAAAATGAAATTCATTTTTGTATGATAATGAAAGTCTAAAGATTTTATGAACTTGTCTATGCTTGCTTGTGATAGCCTTTGAGTGCAAGTATTATATTTTTACGCTGTCGTGACTCTCGGTTGGAGGGTCGGCCGTCTTGTTGTGAATTTACTTGGACGTACCGACAGTGATGAAGGATTCCACGGGTATGCTTCTATTGTGATTGATCCACGGACATGCTTATACGATGAGGGATTCCGGGGCATGCTACCATGATGCGGGTTAAATTCCCGGATGCTATTATTACTCCATGGCCATGCTTATACGATGAAGGATTCCGGGGCATGCGACCATGTTATATACTATTACTCCATGGACTAGCTCCCCATGAAGACATGTACCCAAGATGAGGGATTCCACGGGCATGTTATATACTATTATTATCCCATAAATTAGCTCTCCATGAAGTCATGTACCCGAGATGAGGGATTCCACGGGCATGAGATATATATATATTGCATATGTGCACGCTGAAAGTGAGGTAGGATGTCACGGGTTTGTTACATGTATATATTGTACACTTACGACTGTCGGCAGTGATGGAGGATTCCACGGGAACGCTTTGAGGTTTTGAGGGCTTGAGACCCTTACTGGACTATGTGATGATTTTGAGGTCTTGTGTCCCTAGCCATGGTGTGACTATTGTTCATGTGTTGAAATAGTCTTTAAAAGGTAAAACTGACTTTCATTACTTTCATTTCGGCAAACACGGTTATGCATTAATTTGATTATCATACTTGTCTCCAGCTTTTTATATCTAGACTTTATGACTTAAATTACAGTACTTTCAGTTTTACATACTTGGTACATATTTTGTACTGACCTCCTTCGGGGGGCTGCGTTCATGCCGCAGGTTGAGGTACATAGCTTGTTGATCCTCACTCTTAGGATCACTGTTCAGTTCTTGGAAAGCTCCATTTCTCCGGAGTCTTTGTCTTTTGGTACTGTTCCCTGAGGTTGTAGATTGATGTACATTCAGGGGTATGGCGGGGCCCTATCCCGTCACAGTTGTTATGTCAAAACTTTTAGAGGTCTGTAGTCATATCTTGTGGGTCGCTTTGTAAAAAAGAAAAGAGTTAACTGCTTTTGGATTTATGTATATTTTTATATATCCAGGGAGGTAGCCTTATCGGCTAACCTGTTATTTATTCTTGTTGAGTTTATGTATTTTCCGCTGATTATCTCTGATGTATACCTGTAAGGGTGCCCAGGTAGGGCACCAGTCGCGGGTCCGGGGTCGGGTCATGACAACTTCCCCTGTTTATATGTACATCCATAATTTTCAAACCAAGCCAGCAATACCAACAGCAAGTCATAACTTAAGAATATAACCACAATAATCTCAGATATTCTATTTACGTCATCATAACGTATTCCTTCTCTTTTATGTTTATGCAATATCACAACTACAATAATCCAGGTGATTACTACACATATTTCTCATGTTAATCCATAATAGAACAACCTTAAAATTGTTCATCAACTTTTGACAACAACAACAAGAGTTCAAGTCTTCTAGTTTGCAACATATCACCTTAATGTACTTTAATTCCTTTAAGATACGTATTAGTAATTACCATAACATATATACATGTTTATAATCAAATTCCCAATATTTTAACTTCACAAAATCAGCCCTTATTACCTTACAACAATGTCCACGTTTTCATACAAGTCTCGGCCAACAAGGCTTAATTTCCAAAGTTACTTTCTTAACTTCTTACAATCCAATTCATGTTCCAACACTTCCATTTAATCAATTACAACTTATATATCAAAATTCTTTTCAATCTCAACATGCAAGTAATGACAAGAATAACAACAACCATAATTAAACCCAAGATAATATACCAATCCACAATCGGCCACTCCAACTTCAACAATACCAACAATAATCACATGCAATCTCTTAATTCCAATTCTTCTTTAACATGGGTTAATTCCTTAACTACAACGTCAATTCCTTAATTATAACAACATGCAACTCTAATCATATCACAAGAAGAAGAATTTTACCTCAATTCTTGCCCAAAATAGTCCCTAACAATCACAGCTTCAACTCCCAATTTTGCACCATTTTTATCAATTATTCAACTCCAATTTGTCATGCATGAATTCTATAATGTCAACCCTTCATCCTTACATGTTTTTCTTCAACAAAACTCACCCCAAAAGCAGTGGCGTTTTTGCCACTGTTTTGTTGTGTTGTTCTAGGCTTAGATTGTAGAATAATTCATGTAGAATAGGAGTTAATATAATCTTAACTTTGGCTATGGAGGAAAGGGGTAAAATTGGCTATGGAGAATGGAAGATTTGAGTGAGAATTGTGTTAGTATTGGAGTCCTAGAAGATGAAAGGTCCTAATATCAAATCTGAAAATAAGTTTACCCTTTTTACAATTTGGTCCACTTCTTACCCTTAAATAATCTTATGTCCCACTTCTTTTAATCTTAACTCCCATTTCCTTTCATTTTCGTTTCCTTTAATTCTCGGGAATTTCATATGGTCTCGTACTCTTCATGTCGTAATTCTTATAATATGTTACTAACTCATAATTCCATTGGTACAAATTCAACTATTATTATTAATTCTCATCGTCACATGTACAGTACTTTAAAAATTATTTCGGGATCACCTCTGTTGTATAAAAATTTTAGCAAATTTCCGTATTAACATATGTAAGTACTCTTCATATTCAATATTCGAATCTTACTTTCCTTAATGACGTTCTTAATTACCGTCTTAAACTTACGATGAGTAACATGTTTCCCCCCTTAGAAACATTCGTCCTCGAATGTTCATAATAAGTCTTATACTAGAAAAATTTCGGCAGAGTCTCCTTTATAACTATGCCTATCCACCAATATTCAGCAAACCAACAGATGCCACACAGGGCCACAATATATCACACCTGTACAATTCACCAATTTAATCCAAAAGGAGTTGAATTGAATTACCTGGAGGCACAGGGAACAAGTAAGGATACTTCTTCTTCAATTCATCATCTGCCTCCCAAGTCATCTTCTCCCTATTGTTGTTTCGCCACCATACCTTGACGGAAGCCACATCCTTCGTCCGTAATCTCCTCACCTGGCGATCAATTATGGCTAGGGTATTTCCTCATACGACAACTCTTCTATCACATGGAAATTATCTACTAGGAAGACTCTGGAAGAATCATCAATACACTTACGTAGCATCGATACGTGGAAGACTGGGTGTACCGCTTCCAAATCAGATGGTAGATCTAACTCAAAGGCAATTTTGCCTATCCGACGAATGATCTGGTAAGGCCCAATGTACCTTGGGCTAAGCTTCCCTTTCCTGCCAAACCTCATCACACCCTTCATGGGTGATACCTTCAAGAATACCCAATCACCAACCTGGAACTCCAAGTGTCGATGTCGATTATCAGCATACGACTTCTATCGACTCTGGGCTGCTAATAATCTTTCCTGAATGAGCTTCACCTTATCAACAACTTGCTGAACCAAGTATGGACTGATCAACTTAGTCTCACCTACGTCAAACCAACCAATAGGTGACCTGCACTTCCTCCCATATAAAGCCTCATACGGGGTCATCTGGATGCTAGAATGGTAGATGTTGTTATAGGAAAACTCAATGAGTGGTAAATGATCATCCCAACTACCTCTGAAGTCAATAATACAGGCTCTCAGCATATCCTCTAGTGTCTGAATGGTACGATCTGCCTGCCCATCCGTCTATAGATGAAAAGTTATGCTGAGACTTACATGTGTCCCCAATCCCTTCTGGAATGATCTCCAAAAGTTAGTTGTAAACTGAGCTCCTCGGTCTGATATAATAGATGTGGGAACCCCGTGCAGTCTTATTATCTCCCTGATGTACAACCTATCATAGTCCTCAGCTGAGTAAGTAGTCCTAACTGGAAGAAAATAGGCTGATTTCGTCAGCCTATCCACGATAACCCATATAGAATCACACTTCCGTTGAGTGCGAGGTAAGCCTGTAATGAAGTCCATATTGATCACATCCCACTTCCAAGTCGGGATCTCTATCTCCTGTAACAACCCACCAGGCTTCTGATGCTCGACCTTAACCTGCTGACAATTCGGGCACTGGGAAACAAACTCTACTATATCTTTTTTCATGTCATCCCACCAATACAATCATCTAAGGTCATGGTACATCTTCTTTGATCCTGGATGAATGGAATAACGGGCATTATGTGCCTCTCCCATAACCTGTTGTCTTAGCCCTGCAATATCAGGTACACATAATCTGCCCTCATACCGCAGCACATCATCAGGGGTCACCTCAAACAAGGTCTTCCCCTTTCGGAGAGCTGCATATCTATATCGTGCCAGAACAGAATCCTCATACTGATGTCTCTTACCCCTTCTATGATAGAGGACTCAGCAACTTCTCGAACAAGAACCCCACTATCTCCTGAATCCGCCAACCGGACTCCAAGTCTAGCTAACCTGTGTATCTCACGCACCATTTCCTTACTATCTGGCTGTACATCTGACAAGCTACCCATAGATCTACGGCTAAGAGCATCTGCCACAACATTGGCCTTCCCTGGGTGGTACAAGATATCAACATCATAGTCATTTAGCAACTCTAGCCACCGTCTCTGCCGTAGGTTCAACTCCTTCAGCTTAAAGATATATTTGAGACTTTGTGATCCATATAAATATCAACAGGAACCCCATACAAATAATGTCTCCAAATCTTCAAGGCATGAATCACCGCTACTAGCTCCAAATCATGAGTGGGATAATTCTTTTCATGTTTTCTGAGCTGTCGAGAGACATAAGCTATAATTATGCCATGTTGCATTAACACATAACCTAGTCCAACACCGGAAGCATCACAATAGATAACATAACCATCCGATCCCTCAGGAAGAGTCAGAACTGGAGTCGTAGTCAACTTATCTTTCAACAACTGGAAACTGTGCTCACAAGCATCCGTCCACTGGAACTTAGCTGACTTCTGAGTTAGCCTAGTCAAAGGCGCTGAGATCGAGGAAAACTTCCCCACAAACCTCCTATAATACCCTTCTAGTCCCAGAAAATTGCGTACCTCAGTAGGTGTCGTAGGTCTAGGCCAAGTCTTCACTGCCTTAATCTTATGTGTATCCACACGAATACCATCAGCTTCGATAATATGGCCCAAGAAAGCCACTGAAGTGTTACACCCCGGGAAGCAGGGCCGCGGTGCCGGAAGATCCGAGGGTTGGCAGAAGTTTCAGCGTCGCGGCGCCGAGATGGGTTCTGCGAGGGTGAGTGGAAAAATCTGAACTGTTTTGTTTTAAAAAAGGCCATGGGAGGGTGACAAGTGCCCCCCCCCCCCCCATCTGATTTTTGCATGTACTATTTATTGACCAAGTCTTGAAGACTTGGTCATTCTTCAAGCTCTTCTCTCTCTCTAAATTAGAAGCTCTTCCTTCTCTCTAAAAAATCAAGAGGAAATCAAGGATTGAGAAAAATCTGAAAAGTGTGGAAAGAAGGAAACTTGTTGGCAAGCTTGTAGGAGTTATTGTGGTGGTGTTTTTGGAAAGGAGGCTAGCAAATTTGTTGGATTAATTTGGCTAAAGCTCTAAGGTAACAATTCTTTCTCTTGTTGCTAGTTTTTGGTGTTGCATGTGAAGAAGAAAGAACTTGTAGTTGAAAATATTGCTCTTAGATACATTGCATGTAAGAAATATGGATTGGATATAAAAGAATTGGATAAGAAGGTTATGTAAGCATGTTGTAGCCAAAATACTACCTTAAACTTGTTAAGTTATTAGTTATGCATTGTGGGGCAGAATTTTACACATCCAAGTCTAGATGTGAAATCCCCGTTGAATTGATTGGATTGTTGGGCCTTAAAAGTGGTGTTTGGATGTTGAATTCGGCCTTGAAAAAGGTGGCAAAGTATGTAGAAACAAAGGAAATGCTGCCCATTTTTCCATAGAATTAAGTGACTTTGAACTTGGAATATTCTACGTTGTAGCTTGAGGTTAATAAACGTATTATGGTCGTTATAGGTTGACATACTACGT
This sequence comes from Przewalskia tangutica, assembly GCA_029844215.1. Lineage (NCBI taxonomy): Eukaryota > Viridiplantae > Streptophyta > Magnoliopsida > Solanales > Solanaceae > Przewalskia > Przewalskia tangutica. The sequence goes on from CM056718.1 coordinate 119,029,222, forward strand.
GCGGTATTTTGGACTTAGCAAGTGGATTGACCGAAGAGGTATGTGGAACTTTCCTATCTCTTGAGCATGAATAGCTTTATCTATATAGTACGATAGACGTACAAGGTTTTGATATCCCTTACTTGTTTTAAGGATGGCCAAGTTTTGTGAGTAAGGGGGGATTAACTCATTTCTTTAAAAAGTATTAAGGATGTCTTGAGTTTTTCAAAGTTAAGGGACTTGATGTGTTCAAGTATATGATTCTTGTTTCTTTTTAAATGTGTAAGTCCCTTGGGTTTAGGAAAATGTATTTGACTAAGGTATAACGTTAATATAATGACTTTATGGGAAGTTGATTATATTAGTTATATGAAAAGTTAATAAAGGAAGATTTACTCTAAGTAAAATGAGTACGGATAAATGATTTGAGGTTGTGAAAGGCAAATTGATTTTTAAGGCATTAATTGCTTAAGGTTTTAAAAGAGTAGAAGCACATAGTATAGTACTTTGGGTTAAATTCCCGGATTTCATAAAGACATGTTAGTGCCTTAAGTAAACTAAAATGAGAAGGTGTATGAACAAGATTAATAAGAAGTTAAGGGGTTTCTTAACTTGCTTGCATTATGTATGATAGTCGGTTTGTGCTAGTGATATATTATTATTTATTACAGGGTCATTCCCCGGGTTGTGGCATTTGCATATTCCGTGGATTTGCTACCCACGATGCGAGGAATATCTCATGCGAGTCCGTAGGGCTCATGCGGGTGAAATAGTCCCATGCGGTGAGTACATCCTATGCGAGGAATACCTCATGCGGGTCCACATGACCCATGCGGGTGAAATAGTCCCAGGAGTAGGAGTGCTTAATGATACTGCGGGGCGGATGACCTTGCTTTGACCATGAGCTTCTTATTTTCATGCAGTATAGTATATGCTTGATATTCTCATTGTTAGTAAGGCACAGTGTTCTGTAAACTGATTTTTATACATGTCTCCAGTTATTTTAGACTTACGAGGTATTTTCAATATTTTCCAGTTTCGCATACTTAGTACATATTGCGGTAATCGAATTCCTGGCTGCGTTCATGCCGCAGTAGGTAGCGGTGGTGGATCCTCACTCTTAGTATCACTGTTCTGGTGTCAGAAGCTCCATTCCTCCGGAGGCTTGTTTTTGTTGGTACGATTTTTCCCTGATGCTATAGGTATTATGTACATTCAGGGGTATGGCGGGGCCCTGTCCCGCCACAGTTGTTATTCCTAGAGGTCTGTAGTCACGTTTGTGGTTTGGGCTGTAAGAACAAGTTGTACTGTTATACTTTTGATTAAGTATATTTTTATGGAAGGCAGCCTTGTCGGCTTGCCAGTGATGTTTACTTTATACAGGCTTATGTGTTATGTATGTTCATTGCTATTCTCGAGGTATACTGACGGGTGCCGGTAGAGGCACCGATCGCCCGGTCGGGTCGTGACAAAAGTGGTATCAGAGCAGTTAGTCCTCGGAAAGTGTCTACAGACCGTGTCTAGTAGAGTCTTGATTATCGGTGTGTTGTGCACCACATCTATAATCAGGAGGCTGCAGGATATTTAGGATTGGTTTCCATTCTTTCACTCTAAGATCGTGCAATAGAGCTGTGTTATAGGTTGAACTCCCTCTGATATTTTCCTTTATGTATCAGTTATGCCTCCACGCAAGGCAACCGCGGCCCAGAAGGGCAAGGCAGCTGAGGGAGCTGCTAGTAGGACGCGGAGGGTCACGAGGGCACAGGCCCAGTCTTTACCAGAGATGATGTTTCGGGCGGCGAGTTCCACGACGTCGCCAGCCTCAGCGGAGTTCGAGGCAGCAGCAGCGGCTACTGAGACCGCGACGAGCCTCGATCCCACGATCGGTGAGTATAGATTACGGGAGCGATCCGGTTATTGACTAGCATAGTAGCGAGCGGCACCGACGAAGCAGCATCAACCCTGGCCGAGCCGATTTACGGATTCGGGATTTCCTGGGTTGTCATCCACCCGAGTTCTATTGTTCGAGATCCGAGGAGGATCCTCAGGAGTTTGTCCGGCAGTTACAGCGGACTATGCATGTGCTTAGGGCCTCGGAGGCTGAGTCCGTCATGCTAGCCTTTTACCGGTTACGCGATATTGCGTTGAACTGGTTTGAGTCATGGGAGTTGTCTAGAGGTGAGGATGCTCTTCCAGCTGTTTGGGAGGAGTTCACAGAGGCTTTCCTGGATCACATCTTGCCTCACGAGATGAGGAGAGCCAGCGTAGATAGATTCTTGACCTTGAGGCGAGCGGGAGGACTATCAGAGTGACCGAGTTTGACTCCTTGGCTAGGTATCGCACACCATTGTAGGCGACATGGCGCAGTGGTTCATCGATATGTGATGGGGCTGACCGTCATATGATTCTTGCATGCTTGGGGTGGCTCTTCACCGGTATGGATATTGCCAGATGCGTGTCACGACCCGTCGGGGCGTGGATCGTGCCTTACCCGGGCACCCAAGTAGTCATACATCAGAGAAATCAGCGGAACATAAAAACAAGACATGAAACAATTGTAAAATGAGACACATTTTATCTGAGAGAAAGTCGTCTTTCGGCATATATATATATACAAAGTTTGAACAATTACATCCTTTACAACCCTGCCCACAACAGTGCTACAAACCTCTAAGAATGTGACAACAACTATGACGGGACAGGGTCCCGCCATACCCCTGAATGTACAAGAACCTACAACTCAGGGAACATACCAAAATATAAGCCTCCGGAGAAACGGAGCTTCCCAATATGCTGGACGGTAATCCTAAGAGCGAGGATCAACAACCGATGTACCTCTACCTGCGGCATGAACGCAGCCCCCCGAAGGAGGTCAGTACAACAGGTACCAAGTATGTGAAACTGAAAATACTGTAAATGAAATCATAATAGTCTATATAAAGCAGGAGACATGTATGATAACCAGGCTACAGTTCACAACATAAAAGCAGTCATGTCAAGTCAGGGACTCACGCCCTCAAAGTCATCACTCAAATGTAACCCGGGAGTTTAACCCGCACAACGGCCGCATGCCCCGGCATCTTACCTCGGTATAAGCATGGCCATGGAACCATCCTAATGGAAGCATACCCGTGGGCCACCCATCGTGTCAGTATGTCCAAAGGAAATAACAAGATAACAAACAAGAATGGAAGCATACTCGTGGGCCACCCATCGTGTCAGTATGTCCAAAACAAATAACAAGATCATACTCCTAATTGAAGCATACCCGTGGGCCACCCATCGTGTCAGTATGTCCAAAAGGAAATAACAAGATAACAATCAAAATGGAAGCATACTCGTGGGCCACCCATCGTGTCAGTATGTCCAAAGCAAATAACAAGATAACACTCATAATGGAAGCATACCCGTGGGCCACCCATCGTGTCAGTATGTCCAAAAGGATCGATTAGTGGAAGCATACCCGTGGGCCACCCATAAAGCTAGTATAACTCTTGAGCTTTTAAAACCAAGTATTACTCTTCTTTCAAAACGATTCTTAATTCTTTTGAAATACTTCAAGATTCTTATTATTCAGGCTTAAGTCAAAAGACATTGCCGTAAAACTACGTTCAGTTAACACACGTACGTCTACCGTACTATATATATATTCTTTTAAAATATCATGCTCAAGAGGATAGGAAGAATCACATACCTCGCGACGATTATCGACTATTAGCAAATAGCTCCAAATCATCAGAATCCGCTAGCCTTTTCCACCCTTCAGTAGAATACGCTACTTGCGATTTCAACCTATAACGGTCATACAAGTCTATCAACGTCTAGACTACTCGTAGAATAATTCTGAATCTGATTCCTTATTCTACGGAAAAAATTGGGCAGCACTTCCCTACCCGTCAAACTACACAATTCTACTGTAAATACAATCCTATGTAAGTACAGTTCAGTCTTCTTCTTTAATATTCTTCTGATGTGATTTCAATTCAATTCTCTTCTTTTATACCATCCTTATATACGTCTTATACTCACTTCTATACAACTACAGTATGTAATTTCCAATTACAATAGAAGGACAAGAGTATTTACCTCGATAAGCCCAAAATTATCCAAGTTTATATGTCGATCCTGAGAAACGTTTAGCTCCTATTCTGAACGCTCCAACCCGCTCCAAACAACCCTTAGAAGTTCTACACAACTTTTTCTTAATACTTCAACCCGCTATGAAGATTTTCTTTAGGGTTTCGTTTGTGACTGAAGGGAAGTATAATAGTATTTCTGGGCTTTTAGTATAGGTGTAACCTTGGAATACTAAAAGGTATTTGGGCCAAGGTATTTTGGTATAGCAACACTACTAGGAGACAACTTTTCTACCAAGGGGGGGAGGGGGTATTTTACGAAAACAACTAGGCAAGGGGGGGGGGGGTTTCGGCCGAGGGCCTCTCAAGGGGGGAGGGGGAGGCTTTGGACGAAAAACTACACAAAGGGGAGGGAGTATTTTCCTTGGAATTTCACAAGTGTGGATGAAGAAATGGTCTTGCATTAGAGGGGTATTTATAGGACATTCAATGGCCAAGATTGAGCCAAGTGGGGGGCAAGTGGAGGGTCAAGATTTGGACAAGTGTTTGTGGGTCCCACTTGCTCATCTACTACACAAAATATCCTACCAACTCCTTGACTAGAAACAAGGCCAAAAACGCCCACAAAAATCGTCCACTTGAGGGTGACAAGTGTAAGCCCTCGTTGGTCCAAAATATTTCATCTCTCGGAAAAATCCATAAAAATAATAAATGACATAGTCGTAATTTTCCCTTCGCAAAGTCAGGAAAGCGTTTAGTCGGAAAGCGATTCTTTTGCTAGTTGTGCACAAAATTTCGTCCCTTAGTCTTCTTTAAGGCTTAAACTTTTGTCGTCGCCCTCACGTACATACTCTGGAAATCTGACGGTATAACATTCTCCCCTCGCCGAAACATTCGTCGAATATTCCTTCTCAAGACAGATAACGATAAAGTTCCTCTTAACAAGTTGCCAATGCCACACCTGGCCACAAAATAACACACGCGCAATTACTTAACCCAAGTCAACGAGGAATCACCTCTAGCATTACAAAAGCTTCCACCCCCGGTCTAAAAGATATTCCCTTCGCACCTTTACTTCACAAAAGTAATGATCATTTCTATTCTCTCAGCATATGTTCACTTCTTTCCTTACTCATCGTACTCTTCTCGAACACTTGAACTCTTCTAGTATACGTACCATACTTCAGTCATTACTTGGTTCCTAAAATTTACGAGTCACTACCTCCAAACTTGGTCATCTTACTAGCCTCGATCTTCTTTAAGGCCATTCCCGGCCTTCACGATCCGATTCTGGTCGAACATATCCACGAACTCATACGATGGTCATCTAAACTTGGGCCTAGCACCCTCGTGACCCTACCACCCGGCGGGACCACCCAGAACTGACCCCACCACAATACAGGCCGCGGGTTGACCCGCGATCGGTACTCAACTCGACCCGCTATCGCGCCAAACACTTGTTCCCCGATACGGAACAATCTTACTAATTCACGTCATGAAAGCTACCACTTCCATCTCACACTACCCATGGACTTATCATGCTAATACACCCTAGGCATATAGAGCACTCCGACAAGGATCATTTGCAAAATCCTTTACTCGAGACGACCTTACATCTAAGGTCTCAACATGTAATATTCTAAGGTTCATACCTTCCCTGTCCCCATACTTATCCCTTTCAACTAACCATGTTTTCTAACTCACAATTAACACAACGCTATCCGTACATAGCACACAATAATAAGATCATCATCTCAAGCATACAAAACTCTAGAGGGTTAAGGATATACCTGCATCTACCGCTTCACTCTAATCATAGGCACGCCTGCAGGCGCATAGTATGAAGGTGATGAACCACCATAGATCCGTGATGCTGTGCTATCCCACCAGTGCTACCTCCGGTCGGACAGTTTCTCGCAAAATGGCCCTGCTGGCCGCATGTAAAACAAACTCCCGAACTAGCACGACACTCCCCATTATGGAGTCTACCACAACGGCCACAACGAGGTAGGGGTGGCTTCAGCTGGCTAACACCCCTGCTCCCCTGAAAATCTGAATCCTTGGAGCCCTGACCTGCTCCTGAATACTCTGGATGCCCTGAAGATTGTGGAGGACCACTCAGTCTTGGCGGAGCGCATAACTAGTCTGCTTCTTGGCGGTCCGCCTCGAAAGTCGCCAAAAGACCAAGGCTGTTACGGCCTCTTCTGCGATCTCGGTCATTCCGTCGACCTCTCGCTCCTCGCATCCCGGTCATAAGCTTTGTATGCGGGCAATGTCCATGCGGTGAAGAGCTACACCGAACAAGCCTCGCAAGTAGTCATCAAGCCCGGTGACGTAGCGGTGCACTCTGTCCTCCATGTCGGCTACCAATGCGGGGACGTACCGAGCTAATGAGTCAAACTCCACATTGTACTCCCGAACCGTACGCCCGGCCTGCCTCAACGTCAAGAATCTGTCGGCCCGAGCCCTTCTCATCTGTGGAGGCAAAAAATGTGCAAGAAATGCCCCTGAGAACTCGTCCCAAACTGCTGGAAGTGCATACTCTCCCGGGGCGGCTCGCGAATCAAACGATCATTGCGGTATCACGCAGCCGATGCGAACCTAAGACCACCGACTCGGTCTCTGAAGCCTTGATCACTCTCATGATCCGCTGTAACTGTCGGATGAACTCCTGTGGATCATCCTCAGGCCTCGACCCGTAGAACTCTGGCGGGCTACAACTCAGAAAGTCCCGTAGCCTCAAACTATCCGATCTCGGGTGAACCATGGGTACTACTGGAACCGGAATCGCTGCATCCAGCTTATCCTCGTGCCTTGCCACTATCCTGGCCAATAACTGGGCCATCTCCTTGTAACCCATCTCCTCTGCTCCGGTGTGGGGTGGAGGTTCGTGTCTTGTGGTCTCGGCGACCGCTGCTGCGGCTCTAAACTCATTGAGTGGCGTCGCAAAACTCGCCGTCAAGCACTATCTCGAGTAAAGACGGGCATGCGCCTCGTACTCCTCTTACTCTACTAGCGGCTCCTCTGCGCCTTGCCCATCTGGGCGGGTTGCCTTGCGCGGAGGCATAAGCGGTAAAAATGAGATCGTCGGAGGGTCGACTTATAACATGACTCTAAGGCACGATCTCAGAATGAGAAGAATGGAAACCAATCCTAAATGTCCTGCAGCCTCCTGATTATAGATGTGGTGCACAACACATCGATAATCAAGACTCTACTAGACACGGTCTGTAGACACTTTCCGAGGATTAACTACTCTGATACCACTTTTGTCACGACCCGTTCGGGGCCCATGACTGGTGCCTTACCCGGGCACCCAAGTAGTCATACATCAGAGAAATCAGCGGAACATAAAAACAAGACATGAAACAATTGTAAAATGAGACACATTTTATCTGAGAGAAAGTCGCCTTTCGGCATATATATATATACAAAGTTTGAACAGTTACATCCTTTACAACCCTGCCCACAACAGTGCTACAGACCTCTAAGAATGTGACAACAACTATGACGGGACAGGGCCCCGCCATACCCCTGAATGTACAAGAACCTACAACTCAGGGAACATACCAAAATATAAGCCTCCGGAGAAACGGAGCTTCCCAATATCTTTGGGCGGTAATCCTAGAGCGAGGATCAACAACCGATGTATCTCTACTGCGGCATGAACGGCCCCGAAGGAGGTCGAGACAACAGTACCAAGTATGTGGCGAAAATACTGAAAATGAAATCATAATAGTCCATATAAAACAGGAGACATGTATGATAACCAGGCTACAGTTCACAACATAAAAGCAGTCATGTCAAGTCAGGGACTCACGCCCTCAAAGTCATCACTCAAATGTAACCCGGGAGTTTAACCGCATTGCCCGCATGCCCGGCATCTTACCTCGGAATAAGCATGGCCATGGAACCATCCTAATGGAAGCATACCCGTGGGCCACCATCGTCGTGTCGGTATGTCGAAGGAAATAACAAGATAACAAACAAGAATGGAAGCATACTCGTGGGCCACCCATCGTGTCAGTATGTCCAAAACAAATAACAAGATCATACTCCTAATGGAAGCATACCCGTGGGCCACCCATCGTGTCAGTATGTCCAAAAGGAAATAACCAGATAACAATCAAAATGGAAGCATACTCGTGGGCCACTCATCGTGTCAGTATGTCCAAAGCAAATAACAAGATAACACTCCTAATGGAAGCATACCCGTGGGCCACCCATCGTGTCAGTATGTCTAAAAGGATCGATTAGTGGAAGCATACCCGTGGGCCACCCATAAAGCTAGTATAACTCTTGAGCTTTTAAAACCAAGTATTACTCTTCTTTCAAAACGATTCTTAATTCTTTTGAAATACTTCAAGATTCTTATTATTCAGGCTTCAGTCAAAAGACATTGCCGTAAAACTACGTTCAGTTAACACACGTACGTCTACCGTACTATATATATATATTATTTTAAAATATCATGCTCAAGAGGATAGGAAGAATCACATACCTCGCGACGATTATCGACTATTAGCAAATAGCTCCAAAGTACTGTAATCCGGCTAGCCTTTTCCACCCTTCTAGTAGAATACGCTACTTGCGATTTGACCTATAACGGTCATACAAGTCTATCAACGTCTAGACTACTCTGTAGAATAATTCTAGATACAGATTCCTTATTCTACGGAAAAAATTGGGCAGCACTTCCCTACTCGTCAAACTACACAATTCTACTGTAAATACAATCCTATGTAAGTATAGTTCAGTCTTCTTCTTTAATATTCTTCTGATGTGATTTCAATTCAATTCTCTTCTTTTATACCATCCTTATATACGTCTTATACTCACTTCTATACAACTACAGTATGTAATTTCCAATTACAATAGAAGGACAAGAGTATTTACCTCGATAAGCCCAAAATTATCCAAGTTTATATGTCGATCCTGAGCAACGTTTAGCTCCTGTGAGTATTTTCCTTGGAATTTCACAAGTGTGGATGAAGAAATGGTCTTGCATTAGAGGGGTATTTATAGGACATTCAATGACCAAGATTGAGCCAAGTGGGGGGCAAGTGGAGGGTCAAGATTTGGACAAGTGTTTGTGGGTCCAACTTGCTCATCTACTACACAAAATATCCTACCAACTCCTTGACTAGAAACAAGGCCAAAAACGCCCACAAAAATCGTCCACTTGAGGGTGAAAAGTGTCGCCCTCTCGTTGGTCCAAAATATTTCATCTCTCGGAAAAATCCGCAAAAATAATAAATGACATAGCCGTAATTTTCCCTTCGCAAAGTCCGGAAAACGTTTCGTCGGAAAACGATTCTTTTTGCTAGTTGTGCACAAAATTCCGTCCCTTAGTCTTCTTTAAGGCTTAAACTTTTGTACGTACGCTCTCACGTACATACTCTGGAAATACGGGGTATAACAATGCAGGCGTATGCGCAGGGGATAGAGGACAGAGAGAGGGAGGATCAGCTACACTTAGGCCAGCCTAAGAGGGCCAGGACAGCAGGGTCTCAGGGCAGTTTTCGAGGCGGACATCCTCAGCAACAGATTAGGTCCACATTTCCCGGCCTGCAGTGCTCCTTCTACCGGTTTTCGGCGGGAGTCGATCGGCCGGTCATTCGGAGCGGTCGAGGGCTCCGGGGCGTCGGGGTTCGGGAAGCGAGATCGTCGATCGAGACCATCCCCATCTCAGTATGCTCGATGCGGTAGGTCTTACCCAGGAGAGTGTCGTGTTAATCTAGGAGCTTGTTACTCTTGTGGCCAGCAGGGCCATTTGAAGATAGATTGTCCGACCAGAGGTGGCGGGAGTGTTATGGTTCAGAAGCGAAGTCGGTTCTTTGGATCTTTATCTTCGACGGTTATGCGCCCGAGGCGGGTGTTCACGGGCGGCGGCGCGGCGAGGTCGTGGTGGGGTCCCGATTCTAAGCGGTCCTCGAACCGCATTTATGCTATGTCGGCCGTCGGGACCGGAGGCGTCACGGATGTCGTCACAGTACATTATTGGTTTCTTCTTGCTGTGATGTATATGCTTTGATAGATCCAGGTTCTACCTTGTCCTATATATCTCCTTATATTGCTGGTAGAATAGGGATAGAGCCCGAGTCCATAAAACCTTTTGAGGTGGCTACGCCAGTAGGTAATGCGGTGGTAGCCGAGCGGGTATATAAGGCTTGCCCTGTGACTATATACGGTCGTCAGACTCTAGCCGATTTGATAGAGTTGGATATGATGGACTTTGATGTGATTATGGGTATGGATTGGCTAGCGTCTTGCTATGCCAATGTGGACTGTAGAGAGAGATTGATGCAGTTCGGTTTCTGGTGGCCGTTATCGAGTGGAAGGGGAATACTACGTCGCCGAGGGGTAGGTTTATTTCTTACCTCAAGACTAGGAAGATGGTGTGGAAGGGGTATATCTACCATATGGTTCGGGTATTCGATACGGAGGCTGAGATACCGGACCTTCAGTCAGTTCCGGTTGTTAGAGAGTTTCCAGATGTATTCCCAGATGAGCTTCCAGGTATCCCTCCTGAAAGGGAGATTGAGTTTTGCATTGATATGTCGCCAGATACTCGACCGATATCTATTCCGCCATACAGATGCTTTCTTGAGTTGAAGGAATTGAAAGACCAGCTGAAAGATTTGCTGGAAAAAGGCTTTATCAGGCCAAGTGTTTCTCCCTGGGTAGCGCCAGTGTTATTCGTAAAGAAGAAGGATGGGACGCTGCGTATGTGTGTTGATTACAGGCAGCTGAATAAGGTAACTATCAAGAACATATATCCCCTCCCCAGGATTGATGATTTGTTTGACCAGTTACAGGGGGCGAGGTGTTTTTCCAAGATAGATTTGCGGTCTGGTTATCATCAGGTGCGAGTTAGAGAGACAGATATCCCAAAGACTGCATTCAGGACCCGGTATGGGCACTATGAGTTCAGGGTGATGTCTTTCGGGTTAACCAACGCCCCAACAGTATTCATGGATTTGATGAACCGGGTGTTCAAGCCATTCATGGATATGTTCGTTATAGTATTCATTGATGATATCCTGGTTTATTCGCGCACAGAGCAGGAACATCGGATCATTTGAGGATGGTATTGAGAGTCCTCCGGGACCGACAGTTGTATGTCAAGTTCTCGAAATGCGAGTTTTGGTTGGCTTCAGTGGCTTTCTTAGGGCATGTTATCGGGGCCGATGGTATTCGGGTTGATACAAAGGATCGAGGCGATCAAGACTTGGCCTAGACCACTACAAGCGGAGGTGCGCACTTTGGGCCTTGCGGGTTATTATCGGAGATTTGTAGTGAAGTTTGCTTCCATCTCAGCACCTTTGACTAGGCTGACTCAGAAGGCAGCTATGTTCCGGTGGACGGATGCTTGTGAGGAGAGTTTCCGATTCATCAAGGAGAAATTGGCGGCCGCCCGATCCTTACTCTTCCGGAGGGTTTAGACGGATATGTGGTTTATTGTGATGCGTCGGTGTCGGGCTTGGAGTGCGTCGCGATGCGGCCGCGGCAAAGTTATAGCTTACGCATCTCGACAGCTCAGGAAGCATGAGAAGAACTATCCCACACATGACTTAGAGTTGACAGCAGTGATTCATGCCTTGAAGATCTGGAGACATTATTTGTATGGAGTACATGTGGATATTTACACCGACCACAAGAGTCTCCAGTATATCTTCAGCCAGAGGGAGCTGAACTTACGGCAGAGACGGTGGTTGGAGCTACTTAAGGATTATGATGTCGACATTCTATACCACCCAGGGAAGGCCAATGTAGTTGCAGATGCCCTTAGTCGCAGATCGATGAGTATTCTGTCTGATGTACAGCCAGAGATAAGGGATATGGTCCGCGAGTTACATCAGCTAGAGAGCCTTGGGGTGCGTTTGGTTGACTCTGATAGTGATGGGGTTCGGGTTCGAGAGGTTGTCGAGTCTTCCATCGTCGAGGAGGTGAAGAGGCGACAGTATGAGGATCCGATGTAGTACAGATCGAGATGCAACTCTTGAAGAAGAGTCTATTTGAGGTAGCGCTGATGGGTGCTAAGATTTGAGGGCCGACTGTGTTCCCGATGTAGCGGACCGTCGGCGTGCAGATCGGAGGCACACAGTGCGCGTTATTCTATTCATCCGGGGTCGACTAAGATGTACCATGACCTCAGATGTGTGTATTGGTGGGATGGCCTGAGGAGGGACGTTGCGGAGTTTATGGCGCAGTGCCCGAACTGTCAGCAGGTCAAGGTTGAGCACCAGAAGTCTGGTGGGCTGTTGCAGGATATTGATATTCCGACCTGGAAATGGGAGATGGTAAATATGGATTTTATTACAGGGTTACCTCACACTCAGAGGAAGCATGATTCCATCTGGGTTATTGTCGACAGTGATTTAAATCAGCCCACTTTCGATCGGGGCGACTTTTTCTAGGGATTATGCTAGATTGTATATCAGAGAGATTGTGAGACTGCAGGGAGTGCCTATATCGATCATTTCAGACAGGGGAGCCCAGTTCTCGGCTAACTTCTAGAGGTCCTTCCAGAAGGGATTAGGGACACAGGTGAGTCTCGATCGCGTTTCATCCTCGACCGGACGGACGGCCGGCGTACTATCCGGACCGCGAGGATATCTTTGCGGGCTTGTGTTATTGATTTCAGGGGTAGCTGGGAGGATCATTTACCTCTTGTGGAGTTTGCTTATAACAACAGCTACCATTCTAGTATCCAGATGGCGCCTTATGAGGCCTGTACGGGAGGAAGTGCAGGTCACCGATAGGTTGGTTTGAGGTGGGAGAAGTTCAGTTGGTCGGGCCAGACTTGATTCAGCAGGCCGTGAATAAAGTGAAGCTTATCCAGGAGCGGTTATTGTCAGCTCAGAGTCGACAGAGGTCGTATGCAGATCATCGACGTCGATACTTGGAGTTTGAGGTAGACGATTGGGTCTTCCTGAAGGTATCACCCATGAAGGGCGTGATGAGATTTGGAAAGAAGGGGAAACTTAGCCCAAGGTACATTGGGCCTTATCAGATTGTCCGTAGGGTAGGCAAGGTTGCCTATGAGTTGGATCTGCCGTCCGATCTGGAGGCAGTGCATCCAGTTTTCCATGTGTCTATGTTGCGGAAGTGTATTGGAGATCCATCTAGAGTGCACCCGATTTGTGATGTCCAGGTGACAAAGGGGTTATCGTATGAGGAGAGTCCCATAGCGATACTCGATCGTCAGGTTAGGCGACTTCGGACAAAGGATGTGGCTTCCGTCAAGGTCTTATGGCGGAACGAGAACATGGAAGAGATGACGTGGGAAGCAGAGGAGGACATGATGAAGAAGTATCCTCACTTGTTCCCTACACCTTCAGGTAACCCACTTTCCTGATTGTTAGTTTTAATTTAGCAATTATGCTTGAGTAATGTTGTGGCTATGTGGAGTGTCTTTATTTGCTAGAGAAATAGTTAAGAGGGTCTATGTTGAGATTGTGATTTGAGTAAGCCTAGAAGGAACATTCGGGACAAATGTTTCTAAGGGGGGGGGGAGAATGTTACACCCCGTAGTTCTGGCCATGCGTATGAGAGCGTACGAAAGGGATTAAGACTTAAAATTTTCGAAAGATAGGTTGACGGATTATTTCGGACAGGTTTTAGTCAACTTTGAGGCGGTTTATGTCCAGATGCATTATGAGTTCCTAGGTGTTTCAAAGGCCTAGTACGTAGTTAGTTGAGTCTAGTTTCCAACGCAACCAACCGTTCGTCGATAGGACATCGGAGTAGAAAGTTATGGGAGTTACAAGTTCAGTGCGCAGTCGGACAGAAAAATAATTCGGACAGGAGCCACAGGGCCGCGGCGCCGGAAGATCCGAGGGTTGGCAGAAGTTTCAGCGCCGAGGCGGGTTCTGCTAGGGTGAGTGGAAAAATCGGAACTGTTTTGTTTTAAAAAAGGCCATGGGAGGGTGACAAGTGTCCCCCCCCCAATCTGATTTTTGCATGTACTATTTATTGACCAAGTCTTGAAGACTTGGTCATTCTTCAAGCTCTTCTCTCTCTCTAAATTAGAAGCTCTTCCTTCTCTCTAGAAAATCAAGAGGAAATCAAGGATTGAGAAAAATCTGAAAAGTGTGGCAAGAAGGAAACTTGTTGGCAAGCTTGTAGGAGTTATTGTGGTGGTGTTTTTGGAAAGGAGGCTAGAAAATTTGTTGGATTAATTTGGCTAAAGCTCTAAGGTAACAATTCTTTCTCTTGTTGCTAGTTTTTGGTGTTGCATGTGAAGAAGAAAGAATTTGTAGTTGAAAATATTGCTCTTAGATACATTGCATGTAAGAAATATGGATTGAATATGAAAGAATTGGATAAGAAGGTTATGTAAGCATGTTGTAGCCAAAATACTACCTTAAACTTGTTAAGTTATTAGTTATGCATTGTGGGGCAGAATTTTACACATCCAAGTTTAGATGTGAAATCCCCATTGAATTGATTGGATTGTTGGGCCTTAAAAGTGGTGTTTGGATGTTGAATTCGGCCTTGAAAAAGGTGGCAAAGTATGTAGAAACAAAGGAAATGCTGCCCATTTTCCCATAGAATTTAGTGACTTTGAACTTGGAATATTCTACGTTGTAGCTTGAGGTTAATAAACGTATTATGGTCGTTATAGATTGACATACTACGTGCGGTATTTTGGACTTAGCAAGTGGATTGACCGAAGAGGTATGTGGAACTTTCCTATCTCTTGAGCATGAATAGCTTTATCTATATAGTACGATAGAAATACAAGGTTTTGATATCCCTTACTTGTTTTAAGGATGGCCAAGTTTTGTGAGTAAGGGGGGATTAACTCATTTCTTTAAAAAGTATTAAGGATGTCTTGAGTTTTTCAAAGTTAAGGGACTTGATGTGTTCAAGTATATGATTCTTGTTTCTTTTTAAAAGTGTAAGTCCCTTGGGTTTAGGAAAATGTATTTGACTAAGGTATAACGTTAATATAATGACTTTATGGGAAGTTGATTATATTAGTTTTATGGAAAGTTAATAAAGGAAGATTTACTCTAAGTAAAATGAGTACGGATAAATGATTTGAGGTTGTGAAAGGCAAATTGATTTTTAAGGCATTAATTGCCTAGGGTTTTAAAAGAGTAGAAGCACATAGTATAGTACTTTGGGTTAAATTCCCGAATTTCATAAAGACATGTTAGTGCCTTAAGTAAACTAAAATGAGAAGGTGTATGAACAAGATTAATAAGAAGTTAAGGGGTTTCTTAACTTGCCTGCATTATGTATGATATCCGATTTGTGCTAGTGATATATTATTATTTATTACGGGGTCATTCCCCGGGTTGTGGCATTTGCATATTCCGTGGATTTGCTACCCACGATGCGAGGAATACCTCATGCGAGTCCGTAGGGCTCATGCGGGTGAAATAGTCACATGCGGGTGAGTACAGCCTATGCGAGGAATACCTCATGCGGGTCCACATGACCCATGCGGGTGAAATAGTCCCAGGAGTAGGAGTGCTTAATGATACTGCGGGGCGGATGACCTTGCTTTGACCATGAGCTTCCTATTTTCATGCAGTATAGTATATGCTTGATATTCTCATTGTTAGTAAGGCACAGTGTTCTGTAAACTGATTTTTATACATGTCTCCAGTTATTTTAGACTTACGAGGTATTTTCAGTATTTTCCAGTTTCGCATACTTAGTACATATTGTGTACTGACGCCCTTCCTCGGGGGCTGCGTTCATGCCGCATGTAGGGGTAAGCAGGTGGTGGATCCTCACTCTTAGGATCACTGTTCTGGTGTCAGAAGCTTCATTCCTCCGGAGGCTTGTTTTTGTTGGTACGGTGTTTCCCTGATGCTATAGGTGTTATGTACATTCAGGGGTATGGCGGGGCCCTGTTCCGCCACAGTTGTTATTCCTAGAGGTCTGTAGTCAAGTTTGTGGTTTGGGCTGTAAGAACAAGTTGTACTGTTATACTTTTGATTAAGTATATTTTTATGGAAGGCAACCTTGCCGTTTTGCCAGTGATGTTTACTTTATACAGGCTTATGTGCTATGTATGTTCCGCTGCTATTCTCTGAGGTATACCTGACGGGGTGCGGCCCCGGGGTCGGGTCGTGACATGAAGTCAACCAGAACTCGCACTTAGAAAACTTGGCATACAACTGCTGGTGCTGGAGGATCCTAAGTACTTTCCTCAAATGGTATGCATGCTCCTGCTCTGAATGGGAATAAACCAGGATATCATCAATTAATACAATGACGAACATGTCTAAGAACGATTTGAATACCCGGTTCATCAAATTTATGAATACTGCTGGAGTATTGGTCATTCCAAAAGACATCACCCTAAACTCATAATGTCCATATCGGGTTCTGAACGCTGTCTTTGGAATATCTGTCTCCCTTAACCGCACCTGATGATAACCTGATCGCAAGTCTATCTTCGAGAAACACTTATCACCCTGCAACTGGTCAAATAAATCATTAATCCTGGGGAGAGGATACCAGTTCTTGATGGTTACCTTATTAATACACATACGCAGCGAACCATCTTTCTTTCTTACAAACAATACGGGTGTTCCCCAGGGAGATGTACTAGACCTAATGAAGCCTTTCTCTAACAAGTCTCTCAGTTGCTCCTTCAATTCCTTCAACTCTGTAGGTTCCATTCTATAAGAAGGAATTGATATAGGTTGGGTACCTGGCAATACATTTATACTAAAATTTATCTCCCGCTTTGGAGGGAGACCTGGAAGATCATCTGGGAACACATCCAGAAACTCACTAACTATCGGAACTGACTGAAGAGTTGGTACATCTGCTTCCGTATCCTGCACCCGAACCAAATGATAGATACAGCCCTTTCTAACCATCTTCCTTGCCTTGAGGTATGAAATAAACTTACCCCTCGGCGATGTTGTATTCCCCCTCCATTTTATAACTGGCTCGTCTGGAAACTGAAATCGAACCAACTTCTCTCTACAATCAACGTTGGCAAAATAAGAAGCCAACCAGTCCATACACATAATGACATCAAAGTCGGTCATATCCAACTCTATCAAATATGCTAGGGTATGACGGCTATATATCACCACCGAACAATTTTTATACACACGCTTAGCTATAACCAAATCTCCTACCGGTGTAGCTACCTCAAATGGTTCTATCGACTCTGGTTCTATCCCTATTCTACTAGCAACAAGAGGAGATATGTAGGACAAAGTGGAACTTGGATATATTAAACATATACATCACAGAAAAAGATCGATAGTATACCTGTGACAACATCTGGTGACGTCTCCTGATCGCGTCTACTGGCCAAAGCATAAATGATGTTCGAAGGACCGCCAGAACTAGAAACTCCGCCACGACCTTTACCACTACCGAGCTCGAATACCTTGCTCGTAGGGCGATAGCTATAGATGATTTAACCAAAGAATCGACCAGAGTGAGCCATACCACCTGAACCACCTCTGGACGGACATTCCCTCATCACATAGCCTTGATGGCCGCAAAAATAACAAGCGACTGTAGCAAAATGGCATTCCCTAAAATGGGACCTACCGCACCGAGAACACTGAGGCAAAAGTGGCATCGACTGAGTAGAGCCCATGTTCCTCTGAGAACCTGAAGCCCTGGAGCTCTGACCGGCTCTTGAATACCCTGGACGGTCGAATCTTCTTCCTGTGGAACGTAAGGGAGCACTCTGTGCTGGCTGGGATGAGTATCTAACTTGCTGCTGAGGCTGCCTGCCTCGAGACTCACCAGAATAAACTTTCGATCTAGCCCTATTAGGCTGGCCCCTGTCATGACCTCTGTCTGGCTGCCGCCCTCTATGTCGGTCCTCAACCCCCTGTGCATATGCCTGGATAAGAGCAATATCCATACCCGGTTGAAGATCCACCACCATACAACCATCGATCAAATAATTGTCCAGCCCCATCACATATCGGTGCACCATGTCTGCCATATCTGCTACAATAATGGGTGTGTATCTGGCCAATGAATCAAACTCAAGGTTGTACTCTCTAATACTCCTACCGCCCTGCCTCAAGTTTAGAAACCTATTAATTCTGTCTCTCCTCATCTCTGGAGGTAGGAAGTGGTCAAGAAAAGCCTATGTGAACTCGTCCCACACGGCTGGAGGATCACTCTCGCCCTTAGATAGCTCCCACGACTCATACTAGTTAATAGCTACATCACGCAACTAGTATGAGGCCAACACAACAGACTCAGTCTCTGAAGCCTTTATCACCCTCAACGTACGCTGTATCTGTCGGATGAACTCATGTGGATCATCCTCAGGCCTTGACCCGAAAAACTCTGGTGGACCACAACTCAAGAAATCACGGACCCTCAAACTACCTTCTCTAGGGTCAACTCCTGGCCCATGTCTATATGTATGCGCTGCCACTAACCTAGTTAGCAACTGAACCGTATCTCTCATGGCTCGGTCCTTCCGCTCGGCCGGAAGGCTGGAGGCTCAGTCTGCCGGGTCTCAATCGTGATCGCCGACCGAATTGGAGCCTCTAGAGGTGGCGACGGCGTAGCTCATCGACCGGGTACGCCTCCAGATAGACCGAGTACGGACTGGTACCTCTGCCCGCTAGTATCCTCACATCGATTTGCCCATCTGGGCCGCTGTCGCCTTCTACGGAGGCATAGATGTGAACATATTAAGTCGTCAGAAGGGGATTATCCTAATAACATAGCTCTATTGCACGATCTAAGAGATGAAAGAATAGAAATCAATCCTAAATATTCGGCAGCCTCCTGCGTATATGTATGGTGCACAACATACCCATACACAAGACTCTACTAAACACGGTCTGTAGACATTCCGAGGACTAACTGCTCTGATACCACTTTTGTCACGACCCAACCCGACGGGCCGCGACTAAACGCCCTAATGACGCCATTATACTAACCTGTCACACATAATCCAACTAACACTTAAGGAATATGAAATTCGGCAGCATAACGCTGCAACAATAACATATGCCATAATGGGCACCTATCTCCTGTGAGTCACAACTAGCCAACATAATATAACGGGCAAGCCGACAAGGCTTCCACCAGATAGTATCACATATACACGGGGACATCCCAACACAGTATACAACAACATGGCTAACCAAAACAGATTTATAACTCTACATAAGTACAACCCACAACTGTCTACAGACCTCTATGAGAAGGATAGCACATATGACGAGACAGGGCCCCGTCGTGCCCCTAAATATATACACAAGTCTAAAAAAAGAGGTTTTGTACCAAAAGACCAAGCTCTGGATCAAATGAGCTTTCCAACCAGCTGAGTAGGAGTCCTAGGCCTGAGGATCACCAAACTGAGAACCTGAACCTGCGGCATGAACGCAGCCCCCCGAGGAAAGGGGGTGAGTACGAAATAATGTACTGAGTATGTAAAACATGAAATACTGTAAGATAGATCATAAGTGGTCAATAGATAACAGGAGACATGTATAGTCATCAGAATCCAAATCCAACTGTGTCATATACAAATGAGAATCAATTGTGCCTTATAGAAGTAGGAGTCATGAGCTTATATATATACCATACCCAGCCCCCCCCCCCCCCAGTGAGGGTCTAGGTGTGAATGAAACCATATACACGTATATATACCGTACCCGACCCGTTATGGGACTCGGTGTGAAGTTATATACTTACCGTACCCGGCTCATTATGGGACTTGGTGTGAAATGATATACATGTCGTACCCGGCCCATTATGAGACTCGGTGTGAACTCATCATTCGACTCTTAATAAAATCATTAAAATGAATCCTTTTCTGGAAATCTAAGGCACTTCTCATAACTCATATTACTGGAATTTAGACTATAAAAAAGCCATGTACGTCCGTTGTACGTTTACTTAATAAAAATCATGTCAAAAGAAAGAAAGAATAGTTCACATACCTCGTTGTCTATATCAACTCGATAATCTAATAATCGCCTCGATTAGCACCTTGACCTATAACAATAAGAATATGTCTGTCAACTCTATGATTCCTAAAGTAAGTTAAATTGAAAGATGACTCTCTTATTCTATAAAAATTCGGGCAGCACTTCCCCTGTTTATATGTACATCCATAATTTTTAAACCAAGCTAGCAATACCAACAGCAAGTCATAACTTAAGAATATAACCATAATAATCTCAGATATTATATTTACGTCATCATAACACATTTCTTTTCTTTTATGTTTATGCAATATCACAACTACAATAATTCAGGTGATTACTACACTTAGTTCTCATATTAATCCATATTAGAACAACCTTTAAATTGTTCATCAACTTTTGGCAACAATAAAAAGAGTTCAAGTCTTCTAGTTTGCAACATATCACCTTATTGTACTTTAATTCCTTTAAGATACGTATTAGTAATTACCATAACATATATACATGTGTATAATCAAATTCCCAACATTTTAACTTCACAAAATCAGCCCTTATTACCTTACAACAATGTCCACGTTTTCATACAAGTCTCGGCCAACAAGGCTTAATTTCCAAAGTTACTTTCTTAACTTCTTACAATTCAATTCATGTTCCAACACTTCCATTTAATCAATTACAACATATATATCAAAATTCTTTTCAATCTCAACATGCAAGTAATGACAAGAATAACGACAACCATAATTAAACACAAGGTAATAAACCAACCCACAATCGGCCACTCCAACTTCAACATTACAAATAATAATCACATACAATCTCTTAATTCCAATTCTTCTTTAATATGAGTTAATTCCTTAACTACAACGTCAATTCCTTAATTATAACAACATGCAACTCTAATCATATCACAAGAAGAAGAATTTTACCTCAATTCTTGCCCAAAACAGTCTCTAACAATCACAGCTTCAACTCCCAATTTTGCACCATTTTTATCAATTATTCAACTCCAATTTGTCATGCATGAATTCTACAATGTCAACCCATCATCCTTACACGTTTTTCTTCAACAAAACTCACCCCAAAATTAGAAAATTGGGGCTCAAAATCGCAGCCAAGCAGTGACGTTTTTGCCACTGTTTTGTGGTGTTGTTCTAGGATTATATTGTAGAAGAATTCATCTAGAATATGAGTTAATATTATCTTCACTTTGGCTATGGAGAAAAGGGGTGAAATTGGCTATGGAGAATGGAAGATTTGAGTGAGAATTGTGTTAGGATTGGAGTCCTAGAAGATGAAAGGTCCTAATATCAAATCTGAAAATACGTTTCTCCTTTTTACAATTTGGTCCACTTCTTACTCTTAAATAATCTTATGTCCCACTTCTTTTAATCTTAACTCCCGTTTCCTTTAATTCCCAGAAATTTCATAAGGTCTCGTACTCTTCATGTCGTAATTCTTATAATATGTTACTAACCCATAACTCCATTGGAACAAATTCAACTACTATGATTAATTCTCGTCGTCACATATATAGTACTTTAAAAATTATTCCGGGATCACCTCCGTTGTATACAAATTTCGGTATTAACATATGTAAGTACTCTTCATATTCAATATTCGAATATTACTTTCCTTAATGACGTTCTTAATTACCTCCTTAAACTTATGAGGTGTAACAATTCGGGACAACACAGTCAGCGACATTTTCATCAGCTGACAATGACTATTCGAAAACAGTGGCCAGCATAGCTTGTGTCACGACCCAACCCCGGGGCCGCGACAGGTGCCCTATCGGGGCACCGCCGTGACACATCGAGAATAGCAATGAACATACATAATACAAAATCAGATAAGGTAAACATCTAGCAAGTCGACAAGGCCGCTTTCATAAAATAACTTAATCGAATGTGAAACAAGATAACCGGTTCTTACCCAAACCACAAACGTGACTACTGCACTCTAGAATAATAACTGGCGACAGGCCCCGCCATACCCCGAATGTACAAAGTCTATAACCTCGGAATCATACCAAAGACAAAGCCTCCGAGGATGGAGCTTTCCAGAAATGAACAGTGATCCTAAGAGCGGACCAAGAAGTTACGATCTCGACTGCAGATTGAACGCAGCTCCCCGAGGGAGGTCAGTACAACAGGTACCAAGTATGTAAAACTGGAAAATACTATAGTAATATCATAAGTCCAAAATACACTGAAGTTATAGATAAAAATCAAATTATGTTGCACTGTGTCTTACTAACAATGAGAGTAACAAGTATAAGTATAATACTGCATAAAAATAGGAGGCTCATGATCAAAACAGGATCTCTCGCCCGTAGTATCATTAAGCAATCCTACTCCTGATCGCTTTACCCGCATGAATCCTGTGGATCCGCATAAGGCCATCCGCCTCGCATGGGACTATTTCACCCGCATGGGACTATTTCACCCGCATGGATCCTGTGGACCCGCATGAGTATCATCGCCGCACTCGCATGGGACTATTTCACCCGCATGGATCCTGTAGACCGGATCCGCATGAGTACAAGCGCCGCACTCGCATCATGGGTAGCAAATCCATGGCATAAGTAGTAATCCATCCTAATGGACGCATACCCGTGGACCATCCATCGTGTCAGTATGTCCAAAGGAAATAACAAGAATCTGCATACCCGTGGGCCACCCAACGTGTCAGTATGCCAACATAAACCATCCTAATGAACGCATACCCGTGGACCATACATCGTGTCAGTATGTCAAAAGGAAATAACAAGAATAACCCGGGGTCTACCCCGTAAGAACATATCACCTAGCACAACCGGCTATCATACATAACATAAGCGCTACCGGCCTATCATATCATAACATAAGCGCTACCGGCTTATCATAACATAAGCAAGTTAAGAAATCCCCTAACTTCTTATTAACATTATTAACATATATCCTCTCATTTTAGTATACCTAAGGCACTAACATGTCTTTTAATAGAAATCCGGGAGTTTAACCCAAGTACCATGTACTTCTAACCTTTTAAGAAATAACTCCTTTTTATACAAAAATTCCAAGATACTAATCACCATAGTATCCAGTTACAATTTCTTTTCAAAACAAGTCACATTCCCTTTTAGAATTATAATAAGCTTCTAAATCAAGTGACTTCATTTCCTTTAAAACATTAGGCAACCAATGCCTAAAAATCAATTCACCTTTCTTATTTTCAAATCCTTTACCCGTACTTGTTTTAATTAGAGTAAACCTTTCTTTGTGAACCTTTCAAGAAAACTAATATAACCAACTTCCCATAAAGTCATTATATTAGCGTTATCCCTTTGTCAAATACATTTTTCCCTCAATCCAAGGGACTTATACTTTTGAAATGAAACAAGTATCATATACTTTAAAACAAGCGTAGATTATCAAATCTTGTACGTATACCGTACTACATAGATACAACTATTCATGCTCAAGAGATAGGAAAGCTCTACATACCTCTTTCGATCCACTTGCTAAGTCCAACTACCGCAAGTAATATGTCAACCTATAATAAACATAGTTAGTTTATTAACCTCTAATTTAAATGTAGAAATTCCAAATTCAAGTTACCAATTCCTAAGGAAAATTGGGCTGCATTTCCTTTGTTTCTACTCACTTTGCCACCTTTTCAAAGGCCGATTTTCAACACTCAAACGCCTCATTAAGGCCCAACATCCAAACCAACACAAAGGGGATTACACACCTAATCTTGGGTGTGTAAAATTCTGCCCCACAAGTTACAACAATTCACTTAACAATTCTAAAGTAGTTTTTAGGCTACAACATGCTCATAATATCTCTTTAGCCAAATCCTTCATACCCAACCCACATTTCTTGCATGCAATGACTCTAATAGCATTATTTACTACCACAAGTACTTTCTTCTTAACATGCAACACTAAAAACTAATAATAGAGGGAGAATCATTACCTTAGAGCTTTAGCCAAATTTATCCAACAATTTGCTAGCTTCTATTCCAAGAACACCACCACAACAACCTTCACAAGCTAGCCACAAGCTTCCTTCTTGCTTTTATTTTTTTCAGATTTTTCCTAAGGCTAGAATGTCTCTTGGGATTTTAGAGAGAAGGAGGAGCTTGAACTTTTAAGAGAGAAGGAAGAGCTTTTGTCTAAGAGAGAGAGAGAGAGATGAAGTATGACCAAGTCATGAAGATTTGATCAATATAATGCATGCAAAATCATATGGGGGGACACTTGTCACCCTCCCAAGGTCTATTAAAAGAAAAATCTGACTTTTCCTAAGTTTTTTTCCGCCGCGCCCGCGCGGCCCGCTTCCGGGCCATGCGCGCTGAAACTTCAGCGACCCTCAAGATTTCGCGCCGCGCAAGATCGCATCCGGCGCCACGGCCCTGTCACCTTTGTCCGAAACACATTTCTGTCCGACTGCGCACTGAACTTGTAATTCTCATAACTTCCTACTCTGATGTCCTATCGACGAACGGTTGGTTGCGTTGGAATCTAGACTCAACGAACTACGCCCTAGGCCTTTGAAACACTTAGGAACTCTCAATGTACCGGGTCATAACTGATCGGTGTATTTTATATACACTTTTTGAGTCATTTTTAGTTAGTATTTTACTCATTTCATTTATGTTTAGTACAGTATTAGGGTCGTTTTCTTTTCTTGTGTCACAATGTCAAAAATGGAGAAATGACGAAAAGGAGATGAAATGAGCATAAAAGAGATGAAATTGCACACAAAAGGGCCAAGAAATGAAGTCTAAGAAGTTCCGGGAATTATAGAGAAAATCAGACGAAGTCCGGATGAGAAAAGACGACGAAACGGAAATTCGCCAGAAAAATGTCACCGGCGCCGGGAAGCAGAGCCGCGGCGCCCAAAGTGCTGAAAGTCCCGAGAGTTGCTGAATTTCAGGCGCCGCGGCACCAGTCTGGGTCGCGCCGACGCGGAATTGTAAGTGGGCGAATTTGACATGTTTCAGAATCCTAAAGGGATAACTTTTCCTTCCTAAAGGAATAACTTTTCCTACCTAAAGGGAAAACCTTTCCTACCTAAAAACCCTTACCTAAAAGGATTCTAATAACTTTTCCTACCTACACAAAGCCTTAACCCTTCACCTAAAGGATTCTTTGGCTATAAATACTCTACATCATTAGAAGAATTATTCATTCTCCATTCTACCATTCACCATTCTACATCCATCCTTCCACCAATCCATCTTGTAAATATTCCACAACACAACCCTTGGATGCTTGGCTTGGAGACTCGTTCTTAGTAATTTTCTTTTCTTTTCTTTTACTTTATTTCAGTTTTTATGAAGAACATGAGATTAGTTCTTGTCATATTTATGGCTAGGAACTAATTCTCTTATAGGGCTTTCTATGTTGAATTGCTTGAACCTTATGTTATAAATTAATGCATGTTTATGGTCATTGTTCTTATTGAGAGATCTATCCAATAATTGAGTTAAATTCTTGGTAGCTAATTGACAACTAGTTATCACTATATGATTTCTAATCAGATTCTGAAAAGGGGGGATTGTGAATATGCTGTAAGTTGGGTAGACAGTCTTGAATTGGGGATGAAAATACCTCAATTAGATTTGTAGCGTTGATGAGAGGCTTAACAACCCTAATTTTGCATCAGGCGTGACGGTCAACTAGGTTTTTGTGCTTAATCCTCCTATAGCGTTACCCTTATCAGCGAAAGTTAGGTAAGGAACAATACTGGGGTTGAGTGTTTATATAACCCTAACGGGAGTATAAAACGATTTCGTAAACCTGCTTTCTCCAAAAGAAGAATACCATAAGTAATGCATTAGTAAGTAACATAAGCGGATAGTAAGGATACATAGAAGCCCTATTCTCATCACATCTGAAGTAATTCTTTATATTTACTTATCTTTAATAATTCTTAGTTATAAACAACCAATCAATTATTAATTCGCCAAATAGATACTAGAAAATAGATAACTGGTACTTGAACCCTAATCCCAGAGGACGATATTCGGTCTTATCTAAGACTATACTACTTGATACGATAACGTGCACTTGCGTTTAAAAGTGTGTGCATATTACGCGCATCAAGTTTTTGGCGCCGTTGCCGGGGATTAGGCATAGTTCAATATCAAATTTATCTATTTTTAATTTCTAATTTGGTTTTTATTTTTTGTTTCTTTAAAAAAAAAAAAAAAAAAAAACAAGTGTGCCGTGATTCGTTGTTGGTTTTGATGCATCTCAGGGATCCTGAAGATATGGATTACTACTGTCAATATGATCGAGCTCCAACCATAGAGGAAGAGAGGGAGGAATTACGAGAAACTCTACTCAGTCTCACGAGGTCCCAAGCTCAGTTCATGGACGAAATGAGGTTGGGTATAAAGAAGTTGGAAACGCAAATAGCAGAACTCGCGATCATATTCAACAGCGAACAACAAATTGAGGAGCCCGAACCAAACCCAACTATTGAGGAATCTGGTGAGATAGTTGGTGTAGAAAAGGAAAGGATAGCAGAGATTCAATTATTTACCTTCTTGGATTCTGTGGAAATTCTTTTTCTTACACCTATTACAGAAGAAACACCACTAGCTATCACGGCTGATTCCCAATTAGGAAGCCCATACCATCAAGGGTACCCCCTAGAGTTGAGAGATGTAGAGAAGTTCACGGATTCCTACATTATAGAAAGCATAAAAGACAAGCCTACTTGGGGGATAATTGTGTTTTTAAGGCTCTTGTTTGAACAAATGGTTGTAAGGAAATTGAGGCCTACAACAATAAATTTACGGATTGCAAGCGGTTCGCAGAAGGAGCCAATGGGCACTCGTAAAGGTTAAAGGCGTCCGGCTAAAAGACGTTAAAGACAGCGCTTGTTGGGAGGCAACCCAATGTTTTTAATTATGTTATTTTAATTTCTGTCTTTATTTTATTTTATTTTGTCTTGAACAGTCTCACGGTCTTGGGTTCTTGTTTTGTGTTGTTGGATGTGGACTGGGTGAAAAGTCAAACCGAGGAAAAAGCAACAAATCTTGAAAAAAGGAAGCGATCGTCGTGCACCGCGCTAATCGGGCTGGCGCGAACTCCAGAGGGCCTGATTACTAGCAGCCCATGGCTGAATCTCGTGTCAGCGGCGCCGGAACTTCAGAGAGCCATATTTCCGTGCAAATTCCAGAATTTTTCATCCTAGACCTCCGTTATGACCGATGTGTTGTGTCAGTAAGTTGTCATTTTTCTTTTATTTTCTTTGAGTCTTGCACACATTGGGGACAATGTGTGATTTAAGTTTGGGGGTGTTTTATTTGTGTCTTGTTATGTTTCAATTAAGTCTTTTTTTTTATTATTGTTTTGTGTTTATTTTTGAGTCACAATTTTTTTTTTCTTTTTCTTTCTTTTTTCATAATTGACTGTCAAAGATCATGTATGCTATAGTTGCTAGAAACACCTAGTGAAGGAAGGTGGAATAATGTAATGGAATTAGAAGCAACTATCTAAACACCTAGGTTAGATATGCCAAAAACTCACAAAAATCTGTCTATTTGGAGTTTCTTGCTTAAATTGTGCATGCTAAATTATGAAAACCTATGTGTTATGATTGCTTGCTATTTGAGGCGAAATAGTTAGGATATGCATGTTAGGGAGATGACTCAGGCATTTCTTTGATAGACAATTTTTACCACTCTTTTCTACCCCGAACTTTAAAAGTATCCCTAGTCAGCCTTATTGAGCCTAAAAATTGAAACTTCTTCTTTGACACCCTATATTCCCACAGATTGTGCTATAAGTAAAAATGTGAAGTAGTGGAATCAATTTTGTTAAAAAAAGAGACAAAAAGAGTGAATGAGCTTGTTGCACCCCAATAAAAAAGTAATAAGAAAGAGGCAAAAGCCTAAGTTTGGGGGTGCTTGTTATTATAATACTCTTCATTCTCCCAAAACAAAAGAGGGAAAAGATAGAATTGAAGTGAAGAAAAGAACAAAAGAAAAGGGAAATCTTGAAAAGCTAAAGAGCTTATGGTACACAAAATGAGTCTAAATGCCTATTTTTACCAACCCCTACCTAAGCCTACATTACAACCCTTAAAGTCTGAAGATCTTTTTATGCATATCCGTGATTAGTGGAGAATAGCAAGTAAGCATGTCATAGGATTTTTGAATTTATATGCATGATTTAGTATATTGACTTCCATTAAAGCATGATAAATATGAGTTTGCGAAATATCTAGCTCAATGTGTTTAGTGTGCTGAAAAATTTCATGCTACATGTTCCTGCATATTATTCTGCTAACCTTCATGTTTTTCTAGATAACACTAAATGCAGCAAAAAGTGATCAATGTCAGTGAGTCTTTTATTTTTCGTTTCTTGAGTCTTTTATTTCTTTCTTTCTATCTTTGCTCGAGGGAGCAAAGGTTAAGTTTGGGGTATTTGATCGGTGTATTTTATATACACTTTTTGAGTCATTTTTAGTTAGTATTTTACTCATTTCATTTATGTTTAGTATGATATTAGGTCGTTTTCTTTTCTTTTGTGTCACAGCGGTCAAAAATGGAGAAATGACGAAAAGGAGATGAAATGAGCATAAACGAGATGAAATTGCACACAAAAGGGCCAAGAAATGAAGTCTAAGAAGTTCCGAGAATTATAGAGAAAATCAGACAAGTCCGGATGAAAAAACGACGAAACGGAATTCGCGAGAAAAATGTCACCGTGGCCGAAGCGAGCATGGCGCCCAAAGTCTTGAAAGTCCAGAGTTGCTGAATTTCAGCGCCACCAGTCTGCAGTAGCGGCGCCGACGCTGAAGTCTTTGGCGAGGTGACATGTTTCAGAATCCTAAAGGGATAACTTTTCCTTCCTAAAGGAATAACTTTTCCTACCTAAAGGGAAAACCTTTCCTACCTAAAAACCCTTACCTAAAAGGATTCTAATAACTTTTCCTACCTACACAAAGCCTTAACCCTTCACCTAAAGGATTCTTTGGCTATAAATACTCTACATCATTAGAAGAATTATTCATTCTCCATTCTACCATTCACCATTCTACATCCATCCTTCCACCAATCCATCTTGTAAATATTCCACAACACAACCCTTGGATGCTTGGCTTGGAGACTCGTTCTTAGTAATTTTCTTTTCTTTTCTTTTACTTTATTTCAGTTTTTATGAAGAACATGAGATTAGTTCTTGTCATATTTATGGCTAGGAACTAATTCTCTTATAGGGCTTTCTATGTTGAATTGCTTGAACCTTATGTTATAAATTAATGCATGTTTATGGTCATTGTTCTTATTGAGAGATCTATCCAATAATTGAGTTGAATTCTTGGTAGCTAATTGACAACTAGTTATCACTATATGATTTCTAATCAGATTCTGAAAAGGGGGGATTGTGAATATCTTTGTAAGTTGGGTAGACATATCTTGAATTGGGGATGAAAATACCTCAATTAGATTTGTAAGCGTTGATGAGAGGCTTAACAACCCTAATTTTGCGCATTGTGCGTGTGACGGCCAACTAGGTTTTGTGCTTAATCCTCCTATAGCGTTACCACTTATCAAAGTTAGGTAAGGAACAATCTGGGGTTGAGTGTTTATATAACCCTAACGGGAGTATAAAACGATTTCGTAAACCTGCTTTCTCCAAAAGAAGAATACCATAAGTAATGCATTAGTAAGTAACATAAGCGGATAGTAAGGATACATAGAAGCCCTATTCTCATCACATCTGAAGTAATTCTTTATATTTACTTATCTTTAATAATTCTTAGTTATAAACAACCAATCAATTATTAATTCGCCAAATAGATACTAGAAAATAGATAACTGGTACTTGAACCCTAATCCCAGAGGACGATATTCGGTCTTATCTAAGACTATACTACTTGATACGATAACGTGCACTTGCGTTTAAAAGTGTGTGCATATTACGCGCATCAATAACCCGCCTCAAAGTTGACTAAAACCCGTCCGGAACAATCCGTCAACCTATCCTTTGGAAATTTTAAGTCTTACATACTTTCGTACACTCTCATACGTAGGGTCAGAACTACGGGGTATAACATTCTCCCCCCCTTAGAAACATTCGTCCCCGAATGTTCTTTTGGAGCCAATCTAATATTCCTCGGTACTTCCTCGTACTTTACACTAATGGAACTTTACTATGCCACTTGTGACCCTAAGATATCGCACACGCTTAATCATTCCTTATAAGTCAAACAGAAAACGAACCCAAGATATGAACCATTACCACTTACTCCCTTTCATGGCCTAACAGAAGTGCCCGTTCGTAATTACCAACTGATTCTATCACATGTTCATAGTCTCAATATCCCTCGTTCATGATACTAAATCTTACAACAATCCCATCACTTACTCCACCCGGATCTCATCTGTACTATCCCCTTAAGCATACCACGTAGCTTAATTTACAACCATAGTCTCCCATTAGGTCCCTTAATTAAACTTCTTAAGGGTCTATTACCTTCTCAGACAACTCATCATCTCCTAATTATCTCAGATTAGTACGTAAAACCTTGATGAGAGTTTATTAAACCGTTTCATACCTTCCCGGTATCTAATTAGCCCTTACCAATTCCTGGTAATCTAAAATCATTCTAGGCAGCCCATATATGACCCTTATACATAAATCCGTATAGTCGTACGTCACAATACCAACTATACTACAAATATTACCAACCTGGATACACAATCTACATAATCCTTCCTGGGTCATCACGCTTTCGTGAATGCAATCAACCTAACTCGTTAGGAAGAGACGACCCTAACAACACGGCTCTATCGCACGATCTCAGAGTGAGAAGAATGGAAACCAATCCTAAATATCCTGTAGCCTCCTGACTATAGATGTGGTGCACAACACACCGATAATCAAGACTCTACTAGATACGGTCTGTAGACACTTTCCGAGGACTAACTGCTCTGATACCACTTTTGTCATGACCCAACCCCGGGGCCGCGACTGGTGCCCTATCGGGGCACCCTGTCAGGGACACATCAGAGAATAGCAGCGGAACATACATAATACAAAATCTGTATAAGGTAAACATCTCTAGCAAGCCGACAAGGCCGCTTTTCATAAAATAACTTAATCGAATGTGAAAGCAAGATAACCGGTTCTTCTGACCCAAACCACAAACGTGACTGAGACCTCAGGAATAACAATCGTGGCGGGACGGGGCCGCCATACCCCGAATGTACAAAGTCTATAACCTCGAGAATCATACCAAAAGACAAAGCCTCCGAGGATGGAGCTTTCCAGAAATGAGCGGTGATCCTAAGAGTGCGGACGGTTACGTATCTCGACTGCGGCATGAACGCAGCCCGAGGAGGTCGATCTAACAGTACCAAGTATGTAAAATCGAAAATATTGTAGTAATATCATAAGTCCAAAATACACCAAGTTATAGATAAAAATCAAATTATGTTGCCGTGCCTTACTAACAATGAGTAACAAGTATAAGTATAATCTGCATAAAATAGAAGGCTCATGATCAAAGCAGATCTCTCGCCCGTAGTATCATTAAGCAATCCTACTCGCTGGATTGTTTCACCGCGTGAATCCTGTGGATCCGCATAAGGCCATCCGCCGCATGGGACTATTTCACCCGCATGGATCTGTGGACCCGCATAGTACCATCGCGCGCTCGCGTGGGACTATTTCACCCGCGTGGATCCCGTGGACCGGATCCGCGTGAGTACAAGCGCGCGCTCGCGTCATGGGTAGCAAATCCATGGCATAAGTAGTAATCCATCCTAATGGACGCATACCGTGGACCATCCATCGTGTCGGTATGTCGAAGGAAATAACAAGAATCTGCGTACCCGGGCCCAACGTGTCGGTATGCCAACATAAACCATCCTAATGAACGCATACGTGGACCATACATCGTGTCGGTATGTCAAGAAATAACAAGAATAACCGGTGCCCGTAAGAACATATAACCTAGCACAACCGGCTATCGTACATAACATAAGCGCTACCGGCCTATCATATCATAACATAAGCGCTACCGGCTTATCATAACATAAGCAAGTTAAGAAATCCCCTAACTTCTTATTAACATTATTAACATATATCCTCTCATTTTAGTATACCTAAGGCACTAACATGTCTTTTAATAGAAATCCGGGAGTTTAACCCAAGTACCATGTACTTCTAACCTTTTAAGAAATAACTCATTTTTATACAAAAATTCCAAGATACTAATCACCATAGTATCCAGTTACAATTTCTTTTCAAAACAAGTCACATTCCCTTTTAGAATTATAATAAGCTTCTAAATCAAGTGACTTCATTTCCTTTAAAACCTTAGGCAACCAATGCCTAAAAATCAATTCACCTTTCTTATTTTCAAATCCTTTACCCGTACTTGTTTTAATTAGAGTAAACCTTTCTTTGTGAACCTTTCAAGAAAACTAATATAACCAACTTCCCATAAAGTCATTATATTAGCGTTATCCCTTTGTCAAATACATTTTTCCCTCAATCCAAGGGACTTATACTTTTGAAATGAAACAAGTATCATATACTTTAAAATAAGCGTAGATTATCAAATCTTGTACGTATACCGTACTACATAGATACAACTATTCATGCTCAAGAGATAGGAAAGCTCTACATACCTCTTCAGTCAATCCACTTGCTAAGTCCAACTACCGCAAGTAATATGTCAACCTATAATAATCATAGTGCGTTTATTAACCTCTAATTTCAATGTAGAAATTCCAAATTCAAGTTACCAATTCCTAAGGAAAATTGGGCAGCATTTCCTTTGTTTCTACTCACTTTGCCACCTTTTTCAAAGGCCGATTTTCAACACTCAAACGCCTCATTAAGGCCCAACATCCAAACCAACACAAAGGGGATTACACACCTAATCTTGGGTGTGTAAAATTCTGCCCCACAAGTTACAACAATTCACTTAACAATTCAAAAGTAGTTTTTAGGCTACAACATGCTCATAATATCTCTTTAGCCAAATCCTTCATACCCAACCCACATTTCTTGCATGCAATGACTCTAATAGCATTATTTACTACCACAAGTACTTTCTTCTTAACATGCAACACTAAAAACTAATAATAGAGGGAGAATCATTACCTTAAAGCTTTAGCCAAATTTATCCAACAATTTGCTAGCTTCTATTCCAAGAACACCACCACAACAACCTTCACAAGCTAGCCACAAGCTTCCTTCTTGCTTTTATTTTTTTCAGATTTTTCCTAAGGCTAGAATGTCTCTTGGGATTTTAGAGAGAAGGAGGAGCTTGAACTTTTAAGAGAGAAGGAAGAGCTTTTGTCTAAGAGAGAGAGAGAGAGATGAAGTATGACCAAGTCATGAAGATTTGATCAATATAATGCATGCAAAATCATATGGGGGGACACTTGTCACCCTCCCAAGGTCTTTTAAAAGAAAAATCTGACTTTTCCTAAGTTTTTCCGCCCAGAATCCCGCCTCGGCGCCGCGGCCCTGCTTCCCGGCGCCGCGGCGCTGAAACTTCAGCGACCCCTCAGTACTTTCGGCATCGCGGCCCTGCATCCGGCGCGGCCCATCGCTTTGTCCGAAACACATTTACGTCCATTGCGCACTGAACTTGTAATTCTCATAACTTCCTACTCTGATGTCCTATCGACGAACGGTTGGTTGCGTTGGAATCTAGACTCAACGAACTACGCCCTATGCCTTTGAAACACTTAGGAACTCTCAATGTACCGGGTCATAACCCGCCTCAAAGTTGACTAAAACCCGTCCGGAACAATCCATCAACCTATCCTTTGGAAATTTTAAGTCTTACATGCTTTCGTACACTCTCATACGTAGGGTCAGAACTACGGGGTATAACAGCTTGTGACTACATTTCTGGATCTTCTTCCTCTTCGCCTTCATCATCACTTAGAGAAACTCATGGACTCTTTCCAAATTTTCTTAAGGTTTTTGCACACTCATTGGCATAATGGCCCCATCCCGAGCAAGCATGGCATTGTATACTTTCAAGCTGCTTGGGATCAAATTTGGTACGGTCTGAGTTGGTCCTCCTAAGTTGATTTCCTTTTTGTGTTGTAGGGAGGGTTTTAGTGAATCTTGGATTGAAGCCTTGGCTTTGGTGCTCTTTGGGTTTAGATTTATTTTTATCCCCATTGAACCTCCTTAACATCGTATTGAATTTTCGAGTAAGAAGGGCAACATTAGCACCATCACCGATTTCTTCAAGACATTCATCCTCTTCATTGACTTGCATCTCTAAGGATTTTGCTTGAAGAACAACATTTTTGCTTTTATACAATGTCCTTTGATTTTCCATATTCATCTCATATGTTGTGAGAATGCTCATTAACGTATGGAGGTCCATTGTAGCAAGGTTGTGGGCTTCTTCAATCGCACATATCTTAATATTGAACTTTTCAGGAAGGGAACGAAATGTATTTTCTACAAGTTGGTTGTTGGTCAGTGGAGAGCCAAGAACTTGACATTCATTATAAATGTCGATCAACTTTTCGAAATAAGTTTTTATATCCTCCGTCTTTTCCATCCTTAAACGTTCATAAATACTCATGAGCATGCGGAGCTTCGTTCGTTGAACACTTGAGCTACCTTCACAATGAGTTTGTAGGGTAACCCAAGCTTCCTAGGCTGTGGAGCAATTTTGGATAAGTTTGGACATATAAAGATCTACCCATCCAAAGATAGCATTTAGAGCCTTTTCATTGAAGCCTGCACTATTGGTTTCTTCCACACTCCATTCGGCCTCAGGCTTGGTAGAATGTCGCTGTCATCGTCCGGTGGGAGCATAGGAACAATATATCTATTTGTAATAGATCTACATGCTCTCACATCAATGGATTTGATATGAGAACGTAGATGAATTTTCCAATAAGGATAATTTGATCCATCTAATATAGGAAGTCTACCAATATTTGGATTAGCCGAATCCATAGTTAAAGTAAAAGGACCTTAGCACTTATTTTCTTAAGTGTCGGCTCTGATACCACTTGTTGGGTCCCGATGGTTAATACTATGGAATAAATAAAATCAAACAGCAAAGTAGAACTGAAATGTATGCAGAACATAGTTTCAAATGTCAGCTGAAATGTCGTCTGACATAAGTAATGACATTTGGATAAAAACAGAAAACCTTTGAAAGAGTTAAAGTGCAACGGAAATAAATAAAGAACACAAATGTTTAATTTTCATAGGTTATATATTAATATAACTCATAGGTTATATATATGTATATATATATATATATATATATATATATATATATATATATATATATATATATATATATACAATTGATTATAATCCATCTCTTACAAGATTTACAAAATAATACAAAGGAATAAAAAAGGTTAAGTCGCAGATGATTTATGCCTGAAAAATCTATCTAAATAGAAGTGAACAACATCTCATTACAATTGCTTCAATGAAAGAACAAATCTAGAATCTAAGGAGCAATTATAATGTCAGACAGAATGTCGTCACAAATACAGACAACACATCGATCCAGTCTACTTGATCGATATTTGTGGAGATCTCTCTATATCTTTTACTCTTGAAATTCTAGATATTGAATCCCTGAAGTGACTTCTCTATTTATAGTAGAGAGTTCCCTTGAATGACTCATCAACAGGTCGTGGAAGTTGAGCTAAAAAAGGACATGTGAGTCAGTAGCTTGAGGCACGAAAATCTCAACTGCTTGGACTTTTTCTTCACACGTCTTGCTCCTTAAGTTAAACTACCTCTTAGACTTGGTCTTCCTCGTTTTCAATCTGCTTCAAAGACTCATTGCCAAGTCAATTGTCATGTGATAAAAAGGTCACACTTTCCTGAAATATGTCTGTGAAGATAGGCAAAACAGTTACCAGAATGTCGGCCCGAATGTCAAGACATTTGTTCCGACATTTTATGATTTGGACTTAGTACTGAAAAATGATATGTTAGGAAAAATTTCATAACACAGACCCTAATATTAACAAAGGTCCTAAAGCATTCCATCCTTGCAAACATCAGCTCCTCATTATTGTTGCTCTTCATCGTAAGTTCTCCTCCGTAAACGTCATTGCTTTCATGCTTTTGATTGTATTCACTTTTCTCATTACTTCTTTCCTCCAAATTGTAAGCAACATCACAACTTTCATAAGAACATACTTCTGGTTTCAACTTCTCTTATATGCCCAGCTCACTGATAGAAAACTATATGTTGATCATCCATGATATTTTCAGCAGAAAACTGAGACAAAGCACCAGAGTTTGGTTTTAAGAGCTCTAAATATTCAAAAAAGAAATCTAAATCATCCAATTTTTCCTCAACTTTTTTATACAACAAGGTAATAGAGCGAGAAAGTTCTGATTTTCAGTCTGATAAAACTTCTCGCATCTAGGGACCTAGATCAAGAATGAATTATACTAGCAGGCTTGCGGGGAACACTTCCAACCCTCCGAAGACTTCTATTAGCACTAGCCCCATCACATTCTGAGAAATGATCTATTGCAGCAGGTTTGATGCCTTGCACGAATGGGCTAGGTTCAATCGAGTTACTCCCTGATACAGAGAACCCAAAGCTAACATTCAGCATTGCACCTTTAGCCTTTCCTGATAGCTTGAAGCTCGTGGTCCATTTCCCTGAATTCCTTCTTCCCTCCTCTAACTCTTCTATGGTAAGTGGAAGCAACCTCGTAAGATCAACCCAATGTTTGCCAACATCAAGGGCTGGAGTCCCAATCACAGAAACATAAAGCAGAAAATATTTGGACTCATACTTTGCTGAATGTTGGTGTCCAGTCCTACTTTTATTTACAGAACATGAATACATCAAAGTCTCTTCAAACTCTGCTATTCCCTGATAAACATGAGTAGGGCGAGTTCTCGTCACTTCACCCTTACATTTCCAATTTACACACAAAGCAAGGTCCTTGAAATTGACAGGAAAGCCTTCAATGCCATGAACATGAAGAAAGAAACAACAATTGAACCGTCGATGGCGGATATGATTTAGAACCTTTAATGGCTTCCAACTCTATATTGATAATTTATTCTATTTACGCAGCATGTCAATCAGCTACAACATTCGAACCGGATTTAGAGACATGGGTATCACCATCAGAATCATGTCCATGATCTGCTTGAAAAGTTAAAGCCTTCCTAGGGGTTTTCTGTACATAAAGAGCTTTACTAATTTCTTCAATGTCACACAGCAATCTCCATCCATTCTGATCTCCACTACTGCTCTTCCAGGACATCTTCTTATTCAGTGCCAGAACATAAATATCCAACCAAGAATCCAAATATAAGAAGCCAAAACCAAAAAGACCCTAATTTGTCAGGAAAATATATTTATTTATTTTTAGGATGGTGGTCTCTGGGAGATCTGGTACGTACCGGGATTTTGGGTATTGTAGAAGCATTAAAGTTAAGGAGGTTAAGCGTGTTGTTCGCAGGATGCGCAGGGGACGAGCGACCGGGTCTGATGAGATCTCAATTGAATTTTGGAAGAGCGCATGCAGGGCCCGAAGAATGGAGGTGGAGTACAATGATTCTCTTATAAAAATAAAAGGTGATATCTGGAATTACAATAATTATAGGGGTATCAAGCTGTTGAGCCACACTATGAAAGTTTGGGAAAGGATCATGGAGATGAGGGTGAGAAGAGGCGATATTTCACCTGTCTTTGCCTTACAGTTAAACAGTACGAGTGTTGTCTGTTGTAGTCTCATCAAGTTTTGGTAACTTCCTGCTGTCCCCATGCAATAACAGGAGGCGAATCCGCAAAATTACCTTCAATTTCAGTTCGAACCTTATCCAATATTTAGATAATTTCCTCGTTTCTTTATTCATCATCGATCACCAATAAGCTGCAACCAACCGAGGCAAACGGTCCAAATTATAAAGTGACTCAGATGTTTTTCATATATAGGAAACACAACAACAGATTATATCAATTTCCTTAAAAAACAGAACCAAAAGTGAAGGCTTTTATGAACAGAGAGTCGAACCTACATGGATATAATAAGATCCTTGTATTTAAACACAACCAATAAGCTTTTGAAAGTAAATGCACTCAAACGAAATTCTTCAAACTGTGGGCAGCCGAACAGGTATTAAGCTTAGATGTTTTCCATATATATTTGCCTATTAAACATACTAGAGAGTAGAGAGACTAACAGAAGAATTATAACATTGGCCATTAGAAAGAAGAATTCAAAGTGAAGGCTTCTATCAACAGAGAGCCATATGTGGCAACGATACGATCCTTCTATTTATTTAAACATAACAAAGAAAGTAATGAAGTCAAAATTTAATAAAACTGTGGGAAGTCAAACACTAATGTCTACCTGGAACCTCTCATCAATATATCCCCAGTATTACTATCACAGACAAGTCAATGAAGCAGCTATCCAAGTGTCTATTTGAACAACATCTCCACTAAAGGGCAGTCCGGCGC
The DNA here is from genome assembly GCA_029844215.1 of Przewalskia tangutica. Classification (NCBI taxonomy): domain Eukaryota; kingdom Viridiplantae; phylum Streptophyta; class Magnoliopsida; order Solanales; family Solanaceae; genus Przewalskia; species Przewalskia tangutica. The sequence goes on from CM056718.1 coordinate 119,067,641, forward strand.
ACTAAGCTTTCACTATGCACGGGGCCGGGGAAGGACCGTGTTGAGTTGTGGAGTCTAATTCATCGCCGATATTATGAAGACCCTACACAGTGTGTAATTTCGCCGACACTAGTGGAAGACCCCGACAGATTACTTCAGGACATCTGTATTCCAATGTGGAAATGGGAGGCGCTTCATATAGATTTTGTTATTGGCCTACCGAAAACTCGAGAAGGTTATGATTCTATCTGGGTGATTGTAGATCGGCTTAAGAAGTCAGTCCATTTACTACCGGTCAAGACTACGTATCGGGTGTCGATGTATGCATAGATTTATTTGAAAGAAATAGTGAGGTTACACGGGATTCCATCATAAATTATTTCGGATAAGGTCCCAGTTCACCTCACACTTTTGGTAAAGTTTTCAGCAGGGCCTCGGGATAAAGGTTTAGTTGAGCACGTCTTTCCATCCGCAAATAGATGGACAAGCTGAACGAACAATTCAAACATTGGAGGACATGTTGCGGTCTTGTGTGTTGGACTTTCGGGGTAAATGGTTGAGTCATCTATATCCAATTGAGTTTGTCTACAACAACAGTTTTCATACTAGTATACAGATGGCTCAGTTCGAAGCATTATATGGGTGAAAGTGTAGATCTCCACTTGGGTGGTTCGAGGTGGGCGAGGCGCAACTGTTCGGACCCGAAGTCATTCAAGAAACAAACGATAAAGTGCAGATAATTCAGGAGCGGATCAAAGCAGCTCATAGCCTCTATAAGTCTTACGTGATTCATGTTGCGAATTTTCTATATGCTTACGCAAGTGAACTATCACAGTGTAGTAATAATCTCGGTAAGACCGAGTATCGTCCACAGAGACTGAATTATCAATTACCGATTAACGAACCTTTAGTTTCTATTTGGAAAACGTTAATAAGTTTGGTTTTTAAACTAAGAACTAACAAATAAATAATAAGCAAGAATAAACTAAGGATGATAATACCTGGAGTTTAAATCAGTTATGAAGGTAATTAGGGCTTCCAATCTCCTTAATTATTCACTCTATCACTTGTTAGTGCAATACTAATGATTCTTCTCCTTATTAAGATAGTAAGTTAACGAATATGTTCTATATTCCGGTTAGGACATATAAAAACTCAACCTATGGTAATTTTCTATATTTCTATGATAAATTCTACCACATATGATGATTAAGATCAATAACCTAAATACTACACAGACAATCGTGATACTGTCGTTCAAGATTAAACCTACGTCTAAACAACTATAGCGTGCTCAAATATCCCTTTTCAGATCTCGATTTGAAATTATATAAGTAATGAGAATTAATGGTCAGTTAATTATCACATAATAATCACAAGTTGAATAGATCTCAATATACGAAGAAACAATACTAGCAATGCATTATTCATGAAATAGGTTCAAGTGATTCGACGGAAAACTCTAATAAAAATAATTAGCTCATAGACATGCTAAGAACTAATCAACTCAATATCCAACATAAACTGAATTAAAATAAATAAGAGAAAAAGAACTTGAACAATCGTGGTCTCCAATTGTGTTTCTCAGCCTCCGTTCTTGCCTCCAAAAGTATGATATTCTTCTCAGAAAAATGCCTCCCTCCGTATATATATGAAAACCATTGAATGGACCTTTTTGCCCCCGTTAAATTAGATTTCTCGCTCAACAGACATCGTTAGTGTCGTGGCTCAGCTGCCAGGCGCCGCAGCGCTGCTTTGGCAGAAAATGGCCTTGGGCTCTCGGGTAACATAGTGTCGCGGCTTTGATGGTTGGGGCCCGCGGTGCCTTCGATGGTGAATTTCCTTCGCTACTTCCTATCAAGCGCCTCAGCTCTCCCTGTTGGCGTCGTGGCTCTTCAGCACCGCGGCTCATTCAGGTGAGAGTCGCGGTCCTTCATTGTATTTCATCTGGATGTTTGCTCCAAATGCTTCCCACGGCTTCTTTGACTTAGCGTCTGTGACCAGCTATGCATATTTGTCCATAATGTCAGCCTATTTACTCTTGAATTCGCCTTTTCTTGTCTGAATCGCTTACAACCTGAAAACACAAAACAACACGCATAATATTTTACAAAACAACTAAAAGACACATAAACAACACCCTAAAATACACTCTAAAACAATACTAAAACTGACTTAACAAACACTCTCAAACTTAAAACTTTACTCGTCCTCGAGTAAATAACTCTAAACACCCTAAAAATAAAAACACACAAAGACTCTAACATGAATCAAGTCAATTACAATAGATTATGCCTCGAAGATCATAAACATATGCAATATCCTTTTCATAAACATTCTAGCCACTAATTTGCTATCTAGAATTTCAAGTCAGATAATCATCAACTTGCTTAAAGTTATTAAGGTATATGATTACTGACTCAAACATGTATTCAATATTAGTTTATGCACAAATGAATTATTTCCAATAGTTTGATACTTTTTGCAAGTTGTTTCTCAACTTCAGACTTGTACTCCTTAAATTTTTCGAAGGCATCGGATTTATGTTTCATACGATACACATATCCATATCTTATCAAATCATCAGTAAAAGTGATGAAGTAAGGGAAACCTCCTCTAGCTTGAGTCGAAAATGGTCCACATTACATCAGTATGTACCAACTCAAGCACCTCATTAGCTCGCACACCTTTTCTAGAAAAGGGTTTATTGGTCATCTTAACTTTCAAACATGATTCACATTTACCATAAGACTCCAAGTCAAATGGTTCTAGGTAGTCAAGTTTCCTTAACCTTGATAACCTTATTTGATTGATATTACCAAGTCTACAATGCCAAAGGTAGGTAGAATTTCTATTACTTATTTTAGCTCGTTTGTTTCGTACATTGAAAATTTCTTGATATTTCAATGACGTACATACCTTGTACACTAGAGGTAGAAACACTTGGTGCTTTTCCTCCTCCTAGTGCAGTGCAATTCTTTATACCAATCGAGGTCAGTCTTTCTATCAGCCCTATCATCTTCAACATATGCTGAGACACATGACCCCCTTCATTTAGCTTACACTTGAAGAGTTCTATCAACAACTCATATTCCATAGTTTGGGACTGAGAGTCATAGATACTCTTCAAGTGTTCGAGCATTTTGTTAGGGCCCATCTTCTCATGATGTCTCTGTAGTTCCATTGACATGGAAGACAACATGACACATTGTGTTGAAGTGACGTCATCTAGGTTCTTCTGGTAGGCTGTCTCATCAAATATGGCATATTTCTCAAAATCTATGGCATGCACTATGGGGAATATTTTTTCCAACACGTATTCTATCTTTTCTTGACTTAGGACAATTCTCAGATTCCTAAGCCAGTCTAGATAGTTTGGTCTTATGAGTTTGTTCATTTTCAATGATAGGCTCGACATTTTGATAATCCGAAGAGTTTAGATAGATAATAAACTACAATCAAAATTTATTTCCTATTTTATACACATTCGTTTATAAACTAATCAATCATGGTATTTTGTTTGATTAACTCCCACTATTTAGCATATTTCTACGACTTTATGGTAGAATACGGACCTAAATTTATTTTAAGGTCATAATGGACCAAGATCTAAAACTATGTTTTATCTGTGTTTGCTTTGGCTGATAACTTCAATAGCACATTTTGGTAGGTTCTAAACCAATTGCAAAATTTATTGCAACTCTTGATTGATTAAATATATTTCATTTTAATCTTGCGTCCTTAGATTAGTCTGACACTTTGGCGTCAAGATTCGTGTAAGAAAGTCAACTCCATTACACGACTACATTTATGTATCTAAGTAAACTTGGCCTTTGTGAGCAAACACTTTGATGTAAATACCCACAAAAGCTTATCATCTACTTTTACATTTAACACATCTATGAAAGAGTCTGAGTCCTCGTAGACTTAGAGCAAATGCTTTAGCATAAATACTCGTATCGCCGAAAAGGATTTTGCACTCTAACAATTATAATGGACGACGCGTTTTAATTTAGACTTGTATTTAAGTTTGGGGAACATTTTTTAATTTTCGGGGATTTCAACCAAGATCAACATTCATGTCATATCCAATACGACATCCTATCATGCAATTTCTAAAACACATTTAGATGGGAAACCATTAACCTAGTAGGCATGATATAAGATGGTTTTAAACAATTACTGGGCGCCGCCTACCCAGATAATTGTAGCGGACATTTAAACAATTATTGGGTGCCGCCTACCCAGACAGTTATAGCAGACACTATGCTAATAATTAAATGCATGCACTTACAACACTTAGCACATATTCGTATGTTATTCAATAATATACAATTAATGATAATCATGGGTTAATTTGTTTAAACTCTAAAAACTATGTCTATGCCAAACAGTTCCCTAAATATTTTTGATATTAAAATTCTGACTTTCAGGAAAGCTCTATAAACTTTTAGAATTTACAATTTAGTCCCTCAAGAATTTAAAATTTAATTTGAACCCCTTTAAATTCATAAAATCCAATTTTAACTTTCAGAAAATATTTTCAGGTTTCAGGGACCTGTCTACAATTTCCAGAATTAAAAATTTTGATTTTCAGAAACTTTATTTAATTATAGAATTGCCCGAAAGTGTTACACCCCGTATTTCCAGAGTATGTACGTAAGGACGTACGTAGAAAAGTTTGTGCCTTAAAGTGGCTTGGCCGATTTTACTTTGTTCACAACACCCGGTTAGAGTCGTTTTTCGACGAAACGTTTTACACAACTTGCGAAGGGAAAATTCCGGCTATGTCATTTTTAATTTTTGCGGATTTTTTCGAGAGACGAAACGTGTTGGACCAACAAGAGGGCGCCACTTGGCACCCTCTCATTTGCGGACGTGAGGGGCGGACTTGGGACGATTTGGAGAGTGGGGTTGGTAGGATATTTTGTGTGTTGATTGATAAAGTGGGACCCACACACACTTGTCCAAATCTTGACCCTACACTTGCCTTGCACTTGGCATGATCTTGGCCATTGATTGGCCTTTGCTTGACCTATAAATACCCCTCCCCTTTGAAGACTTATTCATCCTAAAATGTTCTAAGTCTTAGAAATCCTCCACTCCTCTTGTGGTGTTCTCGTCCCTCCCATTGTGAGGCTTTAGCCGAGAGTCCCTCCCCTTGGCGAGTACCCCCAGTGGGGTAGCCGAGGTATCTTGTCACGACCGAATCGGGCGTGACATGTGCCTTACCCCGGGCACCCTAGTGATACAACATCAGAGAAAATCAGCGGAAATAAAACATGAACATGAAATGAGAGATATTATAAATAAACAGGCCAACCAAAACAGTTGCCTTTCAACATATATATATAAACGTTTGAACAGTTACAATCCTTACAACCCTGCCCACAACAGTGCTACAGACCTCTAAGATTTTTACTACAACTATGACGGGACAGGGCCCCGCCATACCCCTGAATGTACAAGAACCTACAGACATCAGGGTAACATACCAAAGATAAGCCTCCGAAGGAACGGAGCTTCCCAATACGCTGAAAGGTGATCCTAAAAGCGGGGATCGACAGCCGATGTACTTCTACCTGCGGCATGAACGCAGCCCCCCGAAGGAGGTCAGTACAACAGGTACCAAGTATGTGAAACTGTAAATACTGTAAATGAAATCATAATAGTCTATATAAAGCAGGAGACATGTATGATAACCAAACTACAGTACACACATATAACAGTTATATCAAGTCAGGGTCTCACGCCCTCCGGGTCATTTACTCAAATATAATTATGGGTCTCACGCCCACAACATCAGTCATGCCCGTGGAATACCTTCCTCACTGCCGGCAGTCTATGATATGATAACACCAAGAAGTACACCTGAACACCAAGTCCTACCTGATGCCAAAGCCGTAATAACAATACAATACAATCAAACCACGGGCGACACGGCAAGTGCGAGCCGACTACCAGATACCAAGGCGGTCACGCGTAGCGGGGCAAGTACGAAATCACGGTGACCACCGTGTACCAAGGCGTATCACGAGACCGTCACTACGAATCGGGGCAAGTGTTAGGGCTAACTACTGTACAAAGGCCGAATCAGCCACGAGGCGGGGCAAGTACGAAGCCGACCACCGTGTACCAAGGCGAACAAGAAGAAACCTCATGGGAGCTAGTCCATGGAACAACACTATCATCGTGAGCATACCGTGGAATTTTCCGTCGCTGCAGACGCGTCAAGTAAGTCCTCAACAAGTCAACCGGCCCTCCATTGAGAGACGCGGTAATATAGAACACAATTCTTGCATAACAAAGGCTATCACAACAAGCATAGGCAAGTTACACAACAACAAGCATAGGCAAGATACACAACAACAAGCATAGGCAAGTTATACACAACTCAAGGTACTTTCATTTTATGTCAAAGTCCGAGTTTTAATCCTAAAGTACTACGTACGTTAAGTTCCTTTTAAAGATCCCTTCCCTTTTATAAAAGTCACCCGATACCCGTAGTATAAAATAGAGTGACTTATCTCTTTTAAGTAAACCAAAACAACTTCCATACTATCCTTTTTAAAACCAAATTAAGGCAACGCCATGCCTTCTTTTTAGACCAAAACACTTCTCTTTTTTTTTTAAGTCAAGATACCACATTAAAACCAATGATAAAACCCTTCTTTTGTTTTCATAAAGTCGTTATATCTTACGTAAAATTCGCAAAGACCTCCCCTCCCGCACAAGCGTAAATCTCCTCTCTATCGGGGCACGCTAATGTGCCAACAACTCCCTGAGGGGGTTTGCACGCCTAACCGGACGTGTATAATTCTACTACACAATGCTACACAAGTCTCATCAGATACAAGCTATGTAATTACAGTTCAGTTCTCTTCTTTAAATTCAGGCTTAAGTCGCAAGACATTGCAGTAAGTATTATTCAGGCTTAGTCAAAAGACATTGCCGCACAATTATGTTCAATTCTATATATAGTATACTTCAACTATATATTCCTACAACATGTAATTTCCAATTACAATAGAAGGTCAAGAGTGATTACCTCGATAAGCCCAAAATTATCCAAGTTATATGTCGATCCTGAACAACGTTTAGCTCTACTCGGTGCTCAATCGCTCCAAACAACCCTTAGAAGTTCTACGCAACTTCTACTTAAACACTTCAACCGACTATGAAGGTTTTCCTTAGGGTTTCATTTTTGCGACTGAGGGAAGTATAATAGTATTTTCTGGGCTTTTGTATAAGTGTAACCTTGGGAATACTACAAGGTATTTGGGCCAAGGTATTTGGGCATTATAACAATACTTGGAGTATTTCTATACCACAAAAGGGGTATTTATACGAGACAACTAGGCTAGGGGTACCCACACTAACCACTACAAAGGGGAGGAGCTCTCACCAAAGGGCCTTCTCAAAGGGGAGGGGTGTGGTGGACGAAAGAACAAGAGGAGGGAGTAGTTTGAGACTTAGAGAAATGCTCAAGTTTTGGATGAAGAATGTCTTCAACTAGAGGGGTATTTATAGGTCAAGCAAAGGCCAACCAAGGGCCAAGATGAAGACAAGTGCATAGCAAGTGTAAGGCCAAGATTTAGCCATGTGCTACATTATCCATCTACACAAAATATCCTACCTAACCCTTGACCAAAATTTCAACACAAAAAACGTGCCAAGGTCTAGCTTTGCCGCCCACTTGCTTCAATGTGAGGTGACACTTGTCCCCCTCCCGTTGGTCCAAAATGTTTCGTCTCTCGGAAAAATCCGCAAAATTATTAATGACATAGCCGGAATTTTCCCTACGTAAGCTGTGGAAACGTTTCGTCGGAAAACGACTCTTTTCGGCACTTGTGCCCAATTTCGAACCTTGCCTAATCTTAAGGCTCAAATTATTATACGTACGCCCTTACGTACATACTCTGGAAATACGGGGTATAACATATACACCCCCCCTTGTGGTGTTGTCTCGTATAAATACCCACTCTTGGTAGAAATACTCTTAAAAGTATTGTTACTATACCCAAATTACCTTAGCCGTATACCTTGTAGTATTCTAAGGTTATACCTATACAAAAAGCCCAGTTATACTATTATACTTCCCGTCAGTCACAAAAACCGAAACCCTAAGGAAAATCTCCATAGATAGTTGGAGTATTAAGTAGAAGTTGGTTAGAACTTCTAAGGGTGGTATGGAGCGGGTTGAGCGCACGCAGTTGGAGCTAAACGTTGCTCAGGAGCGACATTAAACTAGGATAATTTTGGGCTTATCGAGGTAATATCTAGTCCCCTTATTGTAATTGGAAATTACATGTTGTAAGATTATATAGTTGAAGTATACTATATATAGAATCGAACCTAGCTGCGGCAATGTCTTTTGACTTAAGCTGAACATAAAGAAAGAGAATCGATCAGTAATTACATAGGGTGTATTCAGATGAGACTTGTGTAGCTTTTACGTGAGGTAGAATTATGCACGTCCGGATTAGACGTATAACCCCCAGTTGGCTTGGTAGTCGGCCCAGATAGAGGAGAGATTTACGCTGTGTTGCGGGGAGGTCGCGAATTTTACGTAGAATGTTCTGAAGAGACCTAAATGTTAATAAGCGCCTCGTGGCCTTATAGGTTGAAGTACTACGTGTGGCGCGATCTACTTGGCTTAAGGAGTAGCCGACGGTTGGAAGTACTTGGAGCGTTTTGCTATTAGTCGATACTCGTCGCGAGGTATGTGAACCTCTTCCTATCTCTTCTAGCATGATATGTGTGTAACTATGTAGTACGATAAACGTACATGTGTTAAATGTATTTGATTGGTTTAAAACATAAAGTGTTATAACGGCTTTATGGGAAGTTGGTTATATGACTTTATGTTGGTAAGAAAATACTTGTGGGTTTTAAAAGGTAACTGATTTGAACTATAACTGGCTGGTTATGTGATAATAAAGAACTTGAAGTATTTCAAAAGATTTTTGAATCATTTTGAAAGAAGAGTAATACTTGGTTTTTGAAAACTTAAGAGTTATACTAGCTTTATGGGAAGTTAGGTATAACGGCTTAAGAATGTTTCTTGATTTCGAAATCGAATGTGTATCGACAAACCACTGCAGCGTTAATAAAACGAAATGTTTTGACAGATTAAGTATTATTAAAACCAGTAGAAACTTCCATCTGCATAGAAGCTAAGATGAGACAAAATGATATTTCCTAGATCATGGCTGCTGTAATAAGATTGTTATAAACAAGAATATCCTACTCACATATAAGGCTTATGTTTCTCAGATGGTTTAAAAGAGAATTATATTCTTAAATGAATAAGACTATGAACTACGAAACCTTTCTAAAATAAGAAACGTGAACATTTGAAATTAGGCAAACTTGGACGTTTGGAAAATAATGTTGTTACTTGATTTTACAAAGGTAAGTGTTTTGATTTACCTCAAAAGATAATGTATGAAGTACTTTGGGAATAGATACCCGATCTTGTTAATCATATATTAGAATGTACCTTGTGTGTATAACTTGATTGTGTTGGTTTGTGATAGCCTTGTAATACTTTCTTGTTGATTTGATAAGTAAACATGCTAGGATGCTACGTGTGTTAGTATCTTGTGATGTTTTGTGTAAAGGGGGTTTTCCCTCGACTGCGCTTAAAGTTGTTTGACTCTCAGCCGTTATGTTGGTATTGTACCACTCACCTTGACTTGTTTCCGAGGTTGCGCCTCCGTCGCGGGGTAGACTCGGTGATGCAGGACCATGATTCGAGAATACCTCATGCGGGTCGGGGATCCATGCGGAACTACGGAGTTCGGTGTTAGTTTGCGGCCCTTGTGGTCATGCGGTCTTTGTGGCCATGCGGACTGCGAGTCCAGGACGATGCCGGGGAGTAGCTATGTTATACCCCGTATTTCCAGGGTATGTACGTGAGGACGTACGTAGAAATTTGAGCCTTAAAGTAGGGCAAGGTTCGAAATTGTACATAACTACCAAAAGGAGTCGTTTTTCGACGAAACGTTTCCACAGCTTTCGTAGGGAAAATTCTGGCTATGTCAATTATATTTTTTGCGGATTTTTCCGAGAGACGTAACATTTTGGACCAACGGGAGGGTGACATGTGTCACCCTCACATTGGAAGAGGTTGGGCGGCTTTGGGAAGAAAAAAGAGGGCAATGGGTTAGGTAGGATATTTGTGCAAGTTGGTGTGGTAGATGGATAAGGTGCACATGGCTTAATCCTAGCCCTACACTTGCCTAACACTTGGAAGAATCTTGGCCATTGGTTGGCCATGTCTTGACCTATAAATACCCCTCTAAGTGATGAACTTTCTTCATCCAAAAATCTTTTGCTAAGTGTTAAAAATCCCTCCCTCTCCCTCTTGAGTTTCACCCACCACACCCTCCCCTTGGCCGAAAGTACCCTCCTTTGAGAGCCTAGCCGAGGCAAACCCCTTGAGTGAGGCTTGGCGTGGGGTACCCCAGCCTAGTTGTTTTCGTATAATACCCTTGTTGTGGTATATAAATACTCTCTAGTATTGTTATAATGTCCAAATACCTTGGCCCAAATACCTTGTAGTATTCCCAAGGTTACACTTATACAAAAAGCCCGTAAATACTATTATACTTCCTCACCACAAAAACGAAACCTAAGGAAAACCTTCATAGTCGGTTGAAGTGTTAAGTAGAAGTTGGTTAGAACTTCTAAGGGTTGTTGGAGCGGGTTGAGCGCACGGAGTAGAGCTAAACCTTGCTCGGGATCGACATTTATACTTGGATAATTTTTGGCTTATCGAGGTAAACACTCTTGACCTTCTATTGTAATTGGAAATTACATGTTGTTGGAATATATAGTTGAAGTATACTATATATAGAATTGAACATAGTTGTGCGGCAATGTCTTTTGACTTAAGCCTGAATAATACTTACGGCAATGTCTTGCGACTTAAGCCTGAATTTAAATAAGAGAACTGAACTGTAATTACATAGGACTGTATTACAGTAGACTTGTGTAGCATTACTGTGAGTAGAATTGTACACGTCCGGTTAGACGTGCAAACCCCCGGTTGGCTTGGTAGCGGCCTCGGCAGGAGGAGATTACGTTGCGGGGGAGTCTTTGCCAATTTTACGTAGAATATTCTACATTGAGATCTAGGATGTTAATAGGCGCCTTGTGGCCTCTATAGGTTGAAGTACTACGTATGGCGTGATCTACTTGGCTTAAGGAGTAGCCGACGGTTTGAGGTACTTGGAGCACTTTGCTATTAGTCGATAATCGTCGCGAGGTATGTGAACCTCTTCCTATCTGTTCTAGCATGATATGTGTATTACTATGTAGTACGGTAGACGTACATGTGTTTAATGTATTTGATTGGTTTGAAACATAAAGTGTTATAACGGCTTTATGGGAAGTTGGTTATAACAGCTTTATGTAGGTAAGAAAATGCTTTGTGGTTTCAAAGGATAACTGATTTGACTTATAACGGATTTGATGTGTAGTAACAAAGAACTTGAAGTGTTCCAAAAAGACCCTTTTGAAAGAAGAGTAATACTTGGCTTTGAAAACATAAGAGTTGTACTAGCTTTATGGGAAGTTAGGTATAACGTCTTAAGAGTGATAAAAAGAATGGTTTACTGATTTTTAGAAGATAAGAGACTTGACTTAATGGTATTAATATGAATTTTGTTAAAAGTGTGAAACCTCATTCGTGAGTAATGAGTACTTGGTTTTAAAAGGAATAATGTTTCTTGATTTCTAAATCGAATGAGTATCGACAAACCACTGCAGCGTTAATAAAGGAAAATGTATTGAATAATGAAGTATGGTATTAAAACCAGTAGAAACCTCCATCTGCATAGAAGGTAAGATGAGACAAAATGATATTATATTTCCTAGATCATGGCTGCTTAATAAGATTGATTATAAACAAGAATAACCTACTCACATATAAGACATATGTTTCTCAAAACGTTTAAAGGAGAATTATGTTTTAAAGGATTAAAACTATGAACTACGAAACCTTTTCTAAAATGAGAAACTTGAGCATTTGAAATTAGGCAAACTTGAACGTTTGGAAAATAAGGTTGTTACTTGATTTTACAAAGGAAAGCATTTTGGTTTACTTCACAATGTTAGTCACTCTATTTTTATACTACAGGTATCGGGTGACCTTTGTAAAATAAATGGATCTTTAAAAGGAAATTAACGTACGTAGTACTTTAGGGTTAAAACCCGGACTTTGGCATAAAATGAAAGTACTTTGAGTTGTGTATAACTTGCCTATGCTTGTTGTTGTGAAGCTTGCCTATGCTTGTTGTTGTGAAACTTGACTATGTTTGTTGTGATAGCCTTTGTTGTATTTCTGTACCCCCGCGTCTCTCGATGGAGGGCCGGTTGATTTGTTATGAACGATTCTACACCGAGTCCCACGAAATGGGCAGGGACACGTATTCCATCTGATTATACACCGAGTCCCACGAGATGGGCAGGGACACGTATTTCATCCGATTTTACACCGAGTCCCACGAGATGGGCAGGGACACGTATTTTATCTGATTATACACCGAGTGCCACGGATGGGCCGACACGATTTCATCCGGTTATCATACATGTCTCCGCTTTATATAGACTATTATGATTTCATTTACGCTTTTCTGATTTCACATACTTGGTACTGTTATCGACCTCCTTGGCCGCGTTCATCCGCAGTGGAAGTACATCGGTTGTGGATCCTCGCCATAGGATCACGATTCGTGTCGGAAGCCCCATTTCTTGGAGGCTTATCTTTTGGTATGTTACCTCGAGTCTGTAGATTCTTATACATTCGTGGTATGGCGGGCCATCCGTCATAGCCATTGTAAAAATCTTAGAGGTGCAGCCTTTGTTGTGGCGGGGTTTGTAAAAAGGATAAGCTGTCGTATTTATGTATATATGATGAAGGCAATCGCTTTGGTTGACTGTTTATTTATCATGTCTCTTAATTCATATTCATGTTTTTATTTCCGCGATTTTCTCGATGTTGTATCACTAGGGTGCCCGGTAAGGCACGATCACGGGCAGGTTGGTCGTGACAAAAGTGGTATCGAGCGATTAGTCCTCGGAAAGTGTCACGATCGTGTCTAGTAGAGTCTTGATTATCGGTGTGTTGTGCACCACATCTATAATCGTGAGGCTATAGGACATTTAGGATTGGTTTCCATTCTTCTCATTACGAGATCGTGCCCTGTAGCCGTGATAAGTTGGACCCTCCGACGTATTCCTTTCCTTTACGATTATGCCTCGCGTAAAACCTCGAGCCCAGATGGGAAAAGCGATGAGGAGGCATAGTGAGATACAGAGAGTGCGAGCGCGAGCCCTGTCGATGCACGAGCAGTGCCACGGCGAATTTCGCGACACCGCCAAAGACCAGCCAGTTTAGAGCGCAGCGGTGGGCTGCTGAGATCGATACACGAGCCTCGGTCCACGGCCGGAGCGAGATGAGATGGGTACAAGGAGATGGCGATTCATCGCCGTGGTCGTGGCCGATATGAGATAAATTTGGATCACGGCGATTCCGGCCCGCAGCACCCGTAGTTCACCCGGCGAGCGCATTTAAGGCTACGGACTTTACGAGTCAGAGTTCGCCGGTGTTCTATGGATCGAGAGCGAGATGACCCTCGTGAGTTTATCCGACAGCTCACGGATCATGAGTGATCGAGTCTCGAGGCGAGTCGGTGGTATTGGGTTCGCATCACCGCGTGATACTGCGATTGGTCGTTTGATTCGTGGGAGTTGTCGGGAAGAGCATGCACTTCCACCATTTGGGACGAGTTCTCAGGGCTTTTCTTGCACATTTCTTGCCCCCACAAATGAGGAGGCTCGGGTAAGATTTTTGACGTTGAGCGGGGCAGGCGGACGGTTAGAGAGTACAATGTGAGTTCGACTCATTAGCTCGGTATGTTCCGCCGTGGTAGCCGATATGGAGGACGAGTACACCGCCACGCCACCGGCCGGATGATTACTTGGCGAGGCTTGCAGGTGTAGCTCTTCACCCGCATGGACATTGCCCGCATGCAAGCTCATGCACTAGGATGTGAGGCACGGAGAGGTCTGGAATGACCGAGATCGCGAGAAGAGGCGAGCAATGTGGTCCTTTGGTAACTTTAGGCGGACCGCCTCAGAAGCATCTAGTTATGTACCTCCACCAAGATGCAGTGGTCCCCACGATCGCCGGGGCGTTCAGGTATTCGGGAGCCGGTCGAGCTCGTGGCTTCCGTTCCGAGATATACATGGGTTCTAGCTACGGGTTCGTGTTTTCCTCGGTGTGCACGATGTGGCGACGCCATCCGGAATGTCGTCTTTTCGGTGCTTGTTTTCTGCGGCCGTCGGCCATATGACGAAACCGTCTAGTAGGAAGGATGCAAACAGAATGACTCGACTCTTGGGTCGTGGCAGGTTCATCGCCTTCTACAGCTATGCGCCCTGCAGGGCAGGCTTATGATTAGAGTGGAGCGGTAGATTCAGGTATATCCTTAACCCTTTAGAGATTTGTATGCATGATATAATGACGCCTTATTGTGTGCTACGTTCGAATAGCGTTATGTTGGTTATGAGATAGAAAGCATGGTTAGTTGAAAGGATATGTATGGGGGCATGGAAAGTGTGAACCTTAGAATATTTCGTGTTGAGACCTCAGAGGTAAGGTCATTTTGAATAAAAGATTTTACGGTTAGTCTTTGTTGAAATACTTGGTTTGCGTATAAATGTGTTCTGGGATAATTCCTTGGGTAGTGTAAAATGGAAGTGGTAGCTTTCATGACTTGTATAGGTAAGATTGTTCCGGATCGGGAAACAAGAGCGTGATGCGTTAAGTGGGTCGGGTTGGGGCCATGTTGCGGGCCAACCCGCAGCCTGTTTCGAGGTGGGGTCAGCTCTGGGTGGTCCGCCAGGTGGTAGGGTCACGAGGGTGCTATGTCACGACCCGACCCCGGGCCGCGACTGGTGCCCTACCTGGGCACCCTGTTCAGGTATACGTCAGAGAATAGCAACGGAACATACACAACATAAACACATGTGTAAATAATATAACACAGGCTGGCCGATAAGTGCCGCTTCCATAACATAAACAAGGTCAAAAGTACAACTTTACAACATGTTCTTATAGCCCAACCACATAGTGAATACGCACCTAGGAATAACAATCGTGGCGGAGACAGGGCCCGCCATACCTCGAATGTACATAATCTACAACATCGTGACAAGATCGTACCAAAGAAAGACAAGCCTCCGAGGACGGAGCTTCCGACGTCCGATAAGTGATCCTAAGAATGTGGATCCATGACACCTTACCACTCTGCGGCGTGAACGCAGCCCAGGAAGAAGTCGATCTGTGATATGTACTAAGTATGCAAAAGCGGAAAATCGTAATTACAACATAAGTTTAAAAGAAAGCCGGAGACATGTATGCTAACAAAATTTCAGTACTCAGTGTCTTACTAATAATGAGAGTATAAATAGGTGTATACTTACAACGAAAAATAGGATTGGAATCCTACTCCTGGGACTATTTCACCCGCATAGGTCCCGTGGACCTGCGTGAGGTATTCCTCGCATGGGACTATTTCACCCGCATAAGCCCTTACGGACTCGCATGAGGTATTCCTCGTGATAGGTCGGACCCGCCCGCATGGGACTATTTCACCCGCATAAGCCCTTACGGACTCGCATGAGGTATTCCTCGCATCGTGGTTAGCAAATCCACGGAAATATACAATGCCACAATCCCGGGGAATGACCCAAGAACGAATAATATATCATTAGCCCAACCGCTATCACACATAACATAAGCTCTATCGCTTATCCTGCAATATCTAAGCAAGTTAAGAAATCCCCTATCTTCTTACTATTCTCATTCATATACCCTCTCATTTTAGTTTACCTAAGGCACTATCATGTCTTTTATAAAAATCCGGGAATTTAACCCCAAAGTACTACGTCTTCTATTCTCTTAAAAGACTCATTTCATTATAAAACTTCCAAGATACTACTAGTAGTATCAAGTGACAATTTCTTTTCAAGACAAGTCACAATACTTTTAGAAATAAAATATGGCTTCTAAATCAAGTGACTCGTGTCTTATAAAACCTTAGGCAATTGATGCCTTAAAATCGAATTGCCTTCCATTAAATCAAGTCATTTATCTTTCCATAAAGTCAATATAACCAACTCCCATAAAGTCGTTATATTCACTTTATACCTTAGTCCTGTACAATTTCCTATCCAAGGACTTATACGCTTTAAAACGACCCAAGTATTACATACTTTAAAATTCTTCAAGTCCCTTATCTTTAACAAGACTTAAGACATCTTTAATATTCTCAAAGAAGTGAGTTAATCTCCTAACTCACCCGACTTGGCATTTCATAAAACAAGTAAAGAATGTCAAAGTCTCAGACGCTCACCGCACTATATACGTGAAACTAGTCATGCTCAAAGATAGGAAAAGTTCTACATACCTTGTGGTCAAACAACTTTGCCAAGTACGAATTCCAGACCGTACTAAGTAAACCTATAATATTCACAATACGTCTATTAAAGCCTTACTTCAAACGTAGAATATTATAAGTGTTAAGTCTCTAAATTCTACGGAAAATCGGACAAAGACTTCCTTTGTTTTTACTTACTTTGCCACCTTTTCCAAGGTCGAAATACAATAACCAAACAGCCCCAATTGGCTCACAACAATATAGAAGATAATCCAATGCAAATGACTAACTAAACAGCCCCAATTGGCTCACAATCAATATAGCAGGTAGTCCAATACAAATGACTAACTAAACATCCCCAATTGGCTCACAATTATATTTCAACCCAAATTTGTAGCATATCATGATATCAAGTCGCATTTGATTATAATAATCATAATCCTTAAGTCAATGACATGCGACGGTTCTAACAACGATTAAATTGTAATTCAACTTAGTAATGGATTACATTACATTTCGGATTTCCAAGGCTATAATCAATCCATAATCTTTATAACTTCAATATAACAATTTCATGCTTGCAACATACAAAGCTAACAACAACAAAATGAATAATCTTGTAATACTTTCAAAGAACAAGATTATACCTCAATGATTCTTAAACCAACTCCAATCCGAAGTCGCTCCTTAGTAGTTTATAGCCTCTCCAAGACACTTCAATCCGCTTGTTGAGACCCTTAGAACAACACCAACAATTATCCTTCAAGTCTTCAAATAAAACCTAGAAAGACCCTTAGGTTTTCGTTTGCGACTAACCCGTAAACAATCTTTTTCCAAGATTTTTCTATTGAGATTGTGTTTACAATACACCTAGGAACCTTGGTTTAAAGTGGGGAACTAAATGGATCACAAACAAATTTTTTTCTTCTTTTCTCTTAGTGTAGCCGAGAGCTCAATGCCTATGTTCTTCAATTTGTGTAATTTTTTTCTAAGTGTTGAGCTCCCTCTCTACTAGTAGTAATATAAGTAGCACCTTGGAGGGTTAGGATACAAACAAATGGTTGGTTGGGATCTAGTCTTACTAAATATCAAGACTTATTGACCAAGACTTAGTCAACCTTCTCAAGCTACACAAGTTGCAAGACTAGTCTTGCAACAAAGGTCCAATGACCTTCATGCCCTTGCACAAATTCGACCAAGGCATCTCAAAAGGGGGGTGACACGTGTCGCCCTCCCATTCGTTACAATAATACAATATTCGACAATTCCATAATTTCTGATAAGTTTTTACAAGTCTCAAATCCTTAACATTTGTGAGTTCTTACTTACGTTCTTAAGACATGTCCTGAAATTACGGGGTGTAACATTCTTCCCCCCTTAGAAACATTCGTCCCCGAATGTTCTTTCGGAGTCACACTTACTATTAGCGACATAGTTTCCTTTCACAGCCCCGACATACCAAAAATGACACTCATGGCCACATAAAAGCATTTAAGCAAAAGAAACACTTCAATTAAAGCCTGACAAGTAAGGGCAAAATGAAATACCTGAAGGTATAGGAAATAAGTGAGGATACCTCCTCAACATGTCCTCCTCCGCTTCCCAAGTCATCTCCTCCCGGTTATCATTTCTCCACAGGACTTTGACGGAAGCTACATCCTTGGTCCGCAGTCGCCTGACCTGGCGATCGAGTATCGCTATGGGACTCTCCTCATACGATAACCCCTCTGTCACCTGGACCTCACTAGTAGGAAAAACTCTCGCTGGATCTCCGATACACTTCCGCAACATAGAAACATGGAAGACCGGATGTACCGCCTCTAACTCTGATGGCAGATCCAACTCATAAGCAACTTGTCCCACTCTACGGACTATCTGGTAGGGCCCAATGTACCTTGGGCTGAGTTTCCCCTTCTTACCGAATCTCATCACACCCTTCATGGGTGACACCTTCAAGACCCAATCGCTTCACCAAACTCCAAATGCCGACGCCGATTATCCGCATATGACTTCTGCCGACTCTGAGCTGCTAACAGTCTCTCCTGGATAAGCTTCACCTTATCCACAGCCTGATGTACCAAGTCTGGGCCAACTAACTGTACCTCGCCCACGTCGAACCAACCAATCGGCGATCTACATTTCCGCCCATATAAAGCCTCGTATGGCGTCATCTGTATACTGGAATGGTAGCTGTTGTTATAAGCAAACTCCACAAGAGGAAAATGATCCTCCCTACCATCGAAATCTATCACGCAGCTCGCGGCATATCCTCGAAGTGCGGATAGTGCGCTCTGCCTGCCGTCGATCCGAGGTGAAATGTTGTCTTGAGACTCACTGTGTCCTAAACCCTTCTCGAAAGACCTGAAGTTAGGCGTAACCGGGCTCCCCTATCGATATAATCGACACCGAACACCGTGCACCTCACTATCTCTCGGATGTACAATCGCATAGTCTCACCAAAACGCCGTCGACCGGAAGGAAATGGGCTGATTTCACACCAACAATAACCCAAATGGAGTCGCATTTTCCGATGCGAGGTAACCTGTAACAAAGTCCATGTTGATCATCTCCCACTTCCAAGTCGGAATCTCAATAGATCGCAACAATCCACCGGGTCTCTCGTGCTCGACCTTGACTCTGGCCGGGCAATTAGGACATCAGGCAACAAAACCTGCCACGTCCCTCTTCAGGCCATCCCACCAATACAAACATCTGAGGTCATGGTACATCTTGGTCGACCCCGGATGAATAGAATATCGAGCGATGTGTGTCTCCCCCAGAATCTGCTGACGAAGTCCTAACACATCGGGAACACACAACCGGCCCTCAAATCTCAACACCCCATCAGGCGCTACCTCGAATAGACTCCTCTCCTCCCGAAGAGCTACATCACGGTACCGTACCAACACTGGGTCCTCAAACTGTCGCCTCTTCACCTCATCAACGATGGAAGACTCGGCAACCTCACGAACCCGTACTCCACTATCGTCGGCATCGATCAATCGAACCCCAAGGCTCGCTAACTGGTGGATCTGACGGACCATGTCCTGTCTCTCTGGCTGTACCTCTGATAGGCTCCCCATAGATCTACGACTCAAGGCATCAGCAACTACGTTGGCCTTCCCCGGATGGTATAGAATATCAACATCATAATCTTTCAGTAACTCTAACCACCGTCTCTGCCTCAAGTTCAGCTCCCTCTGCCTGAAGATATACTGGAGGCTCTTGTGGTCTGTATAAATATCCACATGAACTCCGCACAAATAATGTCTCCAAATCTTCAAGGCATGAATAACTGCGGCCAACTCTAAGTCATGG
This sequence comes from Przewalskia tangutica, assembly GCA_029844215.1. Lineage (NCBI taxonomy): Eukaryota > Viridiplantae > Streptophyta > Magnoliopsida > Solanales > Solanaceae > Przewalskia > Przewalskia tangutica. Next base: position 119,087,389 of record CM056718.1, read on the forward strand.
ATAGGGTAATTCCTCTCATGCTTCAGAATCGCTGGAAGCATAGGCTATAACCTTGCCGTCTTTGCATCAAAACACACCCTAGCCCGATGCGAGGCATCACAATAGATCACGTGCCCATCTAACCCTCCTAAGAGTAAGAACTGAGTTGTAGTCAACCTTTCCTTCAACAACGGAAACCCTTCTCGCAAGCCTCGTCCATCGGAACTTGGCGCCTTACGAGTCACCTAGTCAGCGGTCTGAAATCGGCAACTGCTCCACAAACCTGCGATAATAACCTGCCAGTCCTAAGAAACTGCGCACCTCGGTCGGAGTAGTAGGTCTCGGCCAAGACTTGACTGCCTCAATCTTTGTCGTATCTACCCGAACACCATCAGCCCCAATAATATGCCCCAGGAATGCCACTGAGGCCAACCAAAACTCACACTTGGAGAACTTGGCGAATAACTGCCGGCTCCGGAGAATCCCAAGTACCTTCCGCCGAGTGATCTGCTCTGCTCGTCGCGAATAAACTGAATGTCATCAATGAATACAATCACAAATGTATCCAAGAATGACTTGAACACCCGCTCATCAAATCCATAAATACCACCGAGCGTTGGTCAAACCGAAAGACACACCCCTCAACGCAGAGTGCCCATACCGGGTCCGGAATGCAGTCTTTGGGATATCTCGCCTCGAACTCGAACTCGATGATAACTGCATCGCAGTCTATCTTTGAGAAACACCTCGCACCGCAGAATCGTCAAACAAATCATCAATCCCGGGAGGGTACCTATTCTTAATGGTTACCTTATTCACCGTCAGAGTCAACACACATACGCAGCTGGCCTCATCCTTCTTTCTTTACAAACAATACCGCGCTCCCGTGGAGATACACTAGGCCCGATAAAGCCTTTCTCCAAAGAAATCTTTCACTGGTCCTTCGCCTCCTCAACTCCGCAGTGCCATCCTATAAGGCGAATGGAAATAGGTCGAGTGTCCGCAACGTGTCAATACAAAACTCGATCTCCTCTCGGGAGGATACCCAAGATCATCCGGGAACACATCCGAAACTCCCTAACCACCGGCATCGATCAAGAACTGCACTCGGCCAGACGTAATACCGGACGGATGATAGATGTACTTTCCGCACCATCTTCCTAGCCTCGAGGTAAGAAATAAACCTACCCTCGCCGATGTGTGTTGCCCTCCACTCGATAATCGCTCGCCAGAAATCGAACCGAACCAACCTGTCTCTACCAACGTTGGCATAACAAGAAGTCAACCACCCATACCCATAATGACATCAAAATCACCATCTCCACTTATCAAGTTCGCAAGTGGTCCGACGATCAGAATAAATACCGACAACCTCTATACACCCGCCGCCTAACACCCAATCACCCACCGCGTAGCTACCTCAAACGGCTCTATCGACACCGCCTATCCCGATTCTACCCGCACAAGAGGGACACGTAGGACAAGGTAGAACTGGATCTATCAATGCATAAACATCACACCAAATCGCAATGTACCAGAACGACGCCGTGGAAGCCTCCCGATCCCTGGCGGCCGTTAGAGAATATATGCGCTCGGGACCGCTAGAATCGAACCACCACCACGCCTCTACCGCGGCCGCTCGCCCGTGAGTACCTCGCCCGGGCGCATAATCACGTAGGAAGAAGACCCAAAGAATCGATCCCGCTTACCAGGTTGCACCACCCATGCCGCTTCTAGACGACAATCTTCTTCAAATGGCCCACCGCCACAAGAGTTACAACTCATGCAGAACACGACACTCGCTCGTGAGATTCGCCGCATCGAGCACACCGAAGCCGTGGTGGTCTCGACGGCGAGATCTTCGCCTCCTCGAAACCTCAAGACTGAGCCTCGACCGCTTCCCGATCGACCGCTGATCGGACCTCCCGCCGTAAAACCGGACGAGCACTCGGCCGGCCGGAAAGTGGACCTAGTTCGCCGAGGCCGTCGCGCTCGATAATCGCCTCGAGACTCGATGTCCCGCCTCTTGGCCGCTCGCATCAATCTGGTCCTCCCTTTCTATCCTCTATCCACGAGCATAGGCTCGCATCCTAGCAATGTCCATACCGGCCAAGAGCCACCCCAAGCATGTCAGAATCATGTGACGCCTAGCCCCATCACATAACGATGAACTATATCCGCCATGCTAGCTACAATAGTGTGAGCATGCGCCGCCAAGAGTCAAACTCAGTCAGACTCCTAACAGCCTTCCCGCTCGCCGCAAGGTCAAAAATCTGTCTACCCGGCTCTCCTCATCTCGGAGGTAAAGTGATCCATAAAGGCCTCAGTAAACTCCTCCCAAACACCGGAAGAGCATCATCACCTCTCGAAAGCAACCACGACTCAAACCGTTCAACGCAATATCGCGCAACCGTAAGAGGCTAGTGTAATGCACTGTCTCAAGCCCTAAGGACTGCATGGTCCGTAGTCGCCGAACGAACTCCCGCGATCCTCATCGCACTAACCATAAAACTCGGTGGATGACATCCGTAAAATCCCTAATCCGCAAACCGCTTCACAGGGTGGCCGCTGCTCGCTTGCCGCTTTCCGACTACTATATCCGTCAACAATCGAACTGCTCCCGTAGTCTCTATACTCGCACCGGGCCGGGAACGGAGGGTCTGCACGGAACCTCGAGCTACCGCCGCCTTCGCCTTCTAAAATCGCAGCGTGGTGAACTCGCCACCCGCTACTACCTCGTGCATAGTCCGTGCTCGAGCCCGTAACTCTCGAGTACCGCTAGCGCCTCGCCGCCGCTTTGCCCTTCTCGGGCCTCGTAGCTTTCCGCGAGGCATAGCTGTTTCATAAGAAGAGGTCGCAGAGGATTCAACCTAATAAGACACTCTAATGCACGATCTCGGAGAGAAGAATGGAAACTAATCCTAAATGTTGTAGCCTCCTCGATTATAGATGTGGTGCACAACACACCGATAATCAAGACTTACTAGACACGGCCTCAGACACTTTCCGAGGACTAATCGCTCGATACCACTTTTGTCACGACCACCTCGCCGCGATCGTGCCCTACCCGCACCCTGCTCGTATACGCGAGAATAGCAATGAACATACACAACATAAACACATGTGTAAATAATATAACAACACAAAGCAGCCGATAAGGCCGCCTTCCATAACATAAACAAGGTCAAAGTACAACTTACAACACGCTTCTTATAGCCCAACCACATAGGTGAATACATGCACTTTAGAATAACAATCGTATGGCGGGGCCCGCCATACCCTGAATGTAGATAATCTACAACATCAGGGACAAGACTGTACCAAAAGAAAGACAAACCTCCGGAGGATGGAGCTTCCGACGTCCGATAAGTGATCCTAAGAATGTGGATCCGCAACCTGCTTACCCTTTCCTGCGGCATGAACGCAGCCCCCGAGGAAGGGGGTCAGTACACAATATGTACTAAGTATGCAAAGCGAAAATCAGTAATTACAACATAAGTTTAAAAGAAAGTCGGAGACATGTATGCTAACAAAATTTCAGTACTCAGTGCCTTACTAATAATGAGAGTATAAATAGGTGTATACTTACAACGAAAAATAGGATTGGAATCCTACTCCTGGGACTATTTCACCCGCATAGGTCCCGTGGACCTGCGTGAGGTATTCCTCGCATGGGACTATTTCACCCGCATAAGCCCTTACGGACTCGCATGAGGTATTCCTCGCATAGGCTGGACCCGCCCGCATGGGACTATTTCACCCGCATAAGCCCTTACGGACTCGCATGAGGTATTCCTCGCATCGTGGTTAGCAAATCCACAGAAATATACAATGCCACAATCCCGGGGAATGACCCCGCAACGAATAATATATCATTAGCCCAAATCCGGCTATCACACATAACATAAGCTCTATCGGCTTATCATGCAATATATAAGCAAGTTAAGAAATCCCCTAACTTCTTACTATTCTCATTCATATACACTCTCATTTTAGTTTACCTAAGGCACTATCATGTCTTTTATAAAAATCCGGGAATTTAACCCCAAAGTACTACGTACTTCTATTCTCTTAAAAAGACTCATTTCATTATAAAACTTCCAAGATACTACTAGCCGTAGTATCAAGTGACAATTTCTTTTCAAGACAAGTCACAATACTTTTAGAAATAAAATATGGCTTCTAAATCAAGTGACTCGTGTCTTATAAAACCTTAGGCAATTGATGCCTTAAAAATCGAATTGCCTTCCATTAAATCAAGTCATTTATCTTTCCATAAAGTCAATATAACCAACTCCCCATAAAGTCGTTATATTCACTTTATACCTTAGTCCTGTACAATTTCCTATCCAAGGGACTTATACGTTTTTAAAACGACCCAAGTATTACATACTTTAAAATTCTTCAAGTCCCTTATCTTTAACAAGACTTAAGACATCTTTAATATTCTCAAAGAAGTGAGTTAATCTCCTAACTCACCCGACTTGGCATTTCATAAAACAAGTAAAGAATGTCAAAGTCTCAGACGCTCACCGTACTATATACGTGAAACTAGTCATGCTCAAAGATAGGAAAAGTTCTACATACCTTGTCGTCAAACCACTTTGCCAAGTCTAAGTCCCGCCTGCACTATGTCAACCTATAATATTCACAATACGTCTATTAAAGCCTTACTTCAAACGTAGAATATTATAAGTGTTAAGTCTCTAAATTCTACGGAAAATCGGACAGCACTTCCTTTGTTTTTACTTACTTTGCCACCTTTTCCAAGGTCGAAATACAATAACCAAACAGCCCCAATTGGCTCACAACAATATAGAAGATAATCCAATGCAAATGACTAACTAAATGTTCCAATTGGCTCACAATCAATATAGCGGTAGTCGATACAAATGACTAACTAAACAGCCCCAATTGGCTCACAATTATATTTCAACCCAAATTTGTAGCATATCATGATATCAAGTCGCATTTGATTATAATAACCATAATCCTTAAGTCAATGACATGCGACGGTTCTAACAACGATTAAATTGTAATTCAACTTAGTAATGGATTACATTACATTTCGGATTTCCAAGGCTATAATCAATCCATAATCTTTATAACTTCAATATAACAATTTCATGCTTGCAACATACAAAGCTAACAACAACAAAATGAATAATCTTGTAATATTTTCAAAGAACAAGATTATACCTCAATGATTCTTAAACCAACTCCAATCCGAAGTCGCTCCTTAGTAGTTTATAGCCTCTCCAAGACACTTCAATCCGCTTGTTGAGACCCTTAGAACAACACCAACAATTATCCTTCAAGTCTTCAAATAAAACCTAGAAAGACCCTTAGGTTTTCGTTTACGACTAACCCGTAAACAATCTTTTTCCAAGATTTTTCTATTGAGATTGTGTTTACAATACACCTAGGAACCTTGGTTTAAAGTGGGGAACTAAATGGATCACAAACAAAGTTTTTTCTTCTTTTCTCTTAGTGTAGCCGAGAGCTCAATGCCTATGTTCTTCAATTTTTGTAATTTTTTTCTAAGTGTTGAGCTCCCTCTCTACTAGTAGTAATATAAGTAGCACCTTGGAGGGTTAGGATACAAACAAATGGTTGGTTGGGATCTAGTCTTGCTAAATATCAAGACTTATTGACCAAGACTTAGTCAACCTTCTCAAGCTACACAAGTTGCAAGACTAGTCTTGCAACAAAGGTCCAATGACCTTCATGCCCTTGCACAAATTCGACCAAGGCATCTCAAAAGGGGGGTGACACGTGTCGCCCTCCCATTCGTTACAATAATACAATATCCGATAATTCCATAATTTCCGATAAGTTTTTACAAGTCTCAAATCCTTAACATTTGTGAGTTCTTACTTACGTTCTTAAGATATGTCCTGAAATTACGGGGTGTAACATGCTAGGCCCAAGTTTAGTTGACCATCGTATGAGTTCGTGGGTGTGTTCGACCAGAAGCAGATCGTGAAGGCCGGGAATGGCCTTAAGGAAGATTGATGCTAGTAAGATAACCAAGTTGGAGGTGGTGACTCCAAGGTTTGGAGAACTGAAGCGATGACTGAAGTGTGGTACGTATACTAGAAGAGTTCAAGTGTTCGAGGAGAGTACGACGAGTAAGGGTAGAGGCGAGCATGTATTGCGAGCATAGATATGATCATTTCTTGTAAAGGGAGAAGGTGCGAAGGATGTATATTTTAGACCTCAGGGATCGCATGCAGTCCGGTACCATTTGTTGGGTCGCCGGAGTGACACTAGGACCTCGCGGCAAAGTGACAAAAGTTTGTGATGTTAGAGGTGTTTCCTCGTGGACTTGGATGTAAGTATTTGCGCGGTTGTTTCTGTGGCCAGGTGTGGCAGGATTTGTTCTCGTAAATATAGTAGTGAAGACTATACTGGCGCATGTTTGTTTTGAGGCTTAGAAGGAACATTCGGGACGAATGTTTCTAAGGAGGGGAGAATGTTATACCCCGTATTTCCAGGGTATGTACGTGAGGACGTACGTAGAAATTTGAGCCTTAAAGTAGGGCAAGGTTCGAAATTGTACATAACTACCAAAAGGAGTCGTTGACTAAACGTTTCCACGCTTTCGTAGGAAAATTCCGCTATGTCAATTATATTTTTTATGGATTTTTCCGGCAGACGTAACATTTTGGACCAACGGGAGGGTGACATGTGTCACCCTCACATTGGAAGAGGTTGGGCGGCTTTGGGACGAAAAAAGAGGGCAATGGGTTAGGTAGGATATTTGTGCAAGTTGGTGTGGTAGATGGATAAGGTGCACATGGCTTAATCCTAGCCCTACACTTGCCTAACACTTGGAAGAATCTTGGCCATTGGTTGGCCATGTCTTGACCTATAAATACCCCTCTAAGTGATGAACTTTCTTCATCCAAAAATCTTTTGCTAAGTGTTAAAAATCCCTCCCTCTCCCTCTTGAGTTTCGGCCCACCACACCCCTTCCCCTCGCCGAAAGTACCTCCCCTCGAGAGCCTAGCGAGGCAAACCCCTCGAGTGAGGCTTGCCGTGGGTACCCCCAGCCTAGTTGTTTTCGTATAATACCCCTTGTTGTGGTATAGAAATACTCTCCTAGTATTGTTATAATGTCCAAATATCTTGCCCAAATACCTTGTAGTATTCCCAAGGTTACACTTATACAAAAAGCCCGTAAATACTATTATACTTCCTCACACAAAACGAAACCCTAAGGAAAACCTTCATAGTCGGTTGAAGTGTTAAGTAGAAGTTGGTTAGAACTTCTAAGGGTTGTTTGAGCGGGTTGAGCGCACGGAGTAGAGCTAAACCTTGCTCAGATCGACATTTATACTTGGATAATTTTGGGCTTATCGAGGTAAACACTCTTGACCTTCTATTGTAATTGGAAATTACATGTTGTTGGAATATATAGTTGAAGTATACTATATATAGAATTGAACATAGTTGTGCGCAATGTCTTTTGACTTAAGCTGAATAATACTTACTGCAATGTCTTGCGACTTAAGCTGAATTTAAATAAGAGAATCGAATCGTAATTACATAGATCAGACATGAGACTTGTGTAGCATTATCGTGAGTAGAATTGTACACGTCCGTTAGGCGTAAACCCCCGGTTGGCTTGCAGCTACGGCTGCAGAGAGATTACGCTGCCATGTGTGGGAGGTCTTTGCCGAATTTTCTCGTAATATTCTACATTGAGATCTAGGATGTTAATAGGCGCCGTGGCCTCTATAGGTCAAGTACTACGATGGCGTGATCTACTGGCTTAAGGAGTAGCCGACGATTTGAGGTACTTGGAGCACTTTGCTATTAGTCGATAATCGTCGCGAGGTATGTGAACCTCTTCCTATCTGTTCTAGCATGATATGTGTATTACTATGTAGTACGGTAGACGCATACGTGTTTAATGTATTTGATTGGTTTGAAACATAAAGTGTTATAACGCTTTATGGGAAGTTGGTTATAACACTTTATGTAGGTAAGAAAATGCTTTGTGGTTTCAAAGGATAACCGATTTGACTTATAACGGATTTGATGTGTAGTAACAAAGAACTTGAAGTGTTCCAAAAGACCCTTTTGAAAGAAGAGTAATACTTGGCTTTGAAAACATAAGAGTTGTACTAGCTTTATGGGAAGTTAGGTATAACGTCTTAAGAGTGATAAAAGAATGGTTTCTTGATTTTTAGAAGATAAGAGGCTTGACTTAATGGTATTGATATGAATTTTGTTAAAAGTGTGAAACCTCATTCGTGAGTAATGAGTACTTGGTTTTAAAATGAATAATGTTTTACTGATTTCAGAAATCAGAATGAGTATCGGCAAACCACTGCAGCGTTAATAAAGGAAAATGTATTGAATAATGAAGTATGGTATTAAAACCAGTAGAAACCTCCATCTGCATAGAAGCTAAGATGAGACAAAATGATATTACATTTCCTAGATCATGGCTGCTTAATAAGATTGATTATAAACAAGAATAACCTACTCACATATAAGACATATGTTTCTCAAAACGTTTAAAGGAGAATTATGTTTTAAAGGATTAAAACTATGAACTACGAAACCTTTTCTAAAATGAGAAACTTGAGCATTTGAAATTAGGCAAACTTGAGCGTTTGGAAAGTTGTTACTTGATTTTACAAAGGTTACTTGATTTTACTTAACAATGTTAGTCACTCTATTTTTATACTACGTATCGGGTGACCTTTGTAAAATAAATGGATCTTTAAAGGAAATTAACGTCGTAGTACTTTAGGAGTTAAAACCCGACTTTGGCATAAAATGAAAGTACTTTGAGTTGTGTATAACTTGCCTATGCGTGTTGTTGTGAAGCTTGCCTATGCTTGTTGTTTTGAAGCTTGCCTATGCTAGATGTTGTGAAGCTTGCCTATGCTTGTTGTTGTGAAACTTGCCTATGTTTGTTGTGATAGCCTTTGTTGTATTTACTCGCCCGCGTCTCGATGGAGGTAGGTTGATTTGTTATGAACGATTCTACACCGAGTCCCACGAAATGGGCAGGGACACGTATTCCATCTGATTATACACCGAGTCCCACGAGATGGGCAGGGACACGTATTTCATCCGATTTTACACCGAGTCCCACGACGGGCAGGACACGATTTTATCTCGATTATACACCGAAGTGCCACGGATGGGCCGACACGTATTTCATCCGTTATCATACATGTCTCGCTTTATATAGACTATTATGATTTCATTTACGCCTTTTACGCTTTCACATACTTGGTACTGCAGATCGACCTCCCGGGCCGCGTTCATGCCGCAGTGGAAGTACATCGGTTGTGGATCCTCGCCATGGATCACAGTCACGTCGGGAAGCCCCATTTCTTCTGAGGCTTATCTTTTGGTATGTTACCAGCAGATTCTTATACATTCGTGGGTATGGCGGCCCCGTCCGTCATAGCCATTGTAAAAATCTTAAGTGCAGTAATGCAAGGCGTGGTTTGTAAAAAGGATAAGCTGTCGTATTTATGTATATATGATGAGCGCAAATCGCTTTGGTTGACTGCTTATTTATCTTGTCTCTTAATTCATATTCATGTTTTTATTTCCGCTGATTTTCTCGATGTTGTATCACTAGGGTGCCCGGTAAGGCACGATCACGCCCGGGTTCGGTCGTGACAAGCTACCTCGACGAGGAATACCTCATGCGGCCTACGAGGTTGGCCTTTATGCGAGCTACGGAGAGTTCTAGGCTAGACGCACATTTGATCTGCGAGCGAGTGACGGCTTTGATCATGTGACGGCCAGACAGATATCATGATACGCTTTATGACCTGTTAGTACCGCGTGTTAGTAGTCGGTTATGCCTTACTTACCTGCATCGTTTTATTAGGACACAGTGGGACACAGTGTTCATGTATTTCTTTGTGCTTTTATATCATAAAAGCTATGGCGGAAGGTATTCCACGGCATGATTGATGTTATGGGTGTGAGACCCATAGTTACATTTAGTGATGACTTTGAGGCGTGAGTCCACGACTTGACATGACTTCCTATTTATTGGAATCGTAGTTTGGTTATCATACATGTCTCCCGCTTTATAGACTATTATGATTTCATTTACGATATTTTCGGGCCACATACTTGGTACTGCCAGATCGACCTCGGCCGTGCGTCACGCCGCAGTTGAGGTACACCAATCGTTGATCCTAGCTCGTGGTCACAGTTGCGTTTGAAGCTCCGTTTCTCGGAGGCTTATCAGCCGTATAGTCCGCGTAGTAAGTGTTTGCATTCAGGTTTGGGCCCCGCCCCGCCATCGTTGTCGTATCATTCTTAGAGTGCAGTAATCTGTTGTGGCGAGTTGTAGAAAGGACGAATCGCTCAAATTGTTATATATTATGAAGCGTAACCGCTGGGTTAGCCTGTCTTATTTCACCGTCTTATTGCATTGGTTTCATGTTATTGTTTTATGTTCGTGATTACTCGATGTTGTATCACTAGGGTGCCCGGTAAGGCACGATCCACGCCCGGTTCGGTCGTGCAAAAGTGGTATCGAGCGATTAATCCTGAAAGTGTCTACAGACCGTATCCAGTAGAATCTTGATTATCGGTGTGTTGTGCACCACACCAATAATCCGGAGGCTATAGGATATTTAGGATTGGTTTCTATTCTTCTCACTCTGAGATCGTGCCTTAGATGTGTTGTAAGTTGGACCTCTAACGTATTTCTTTCACCGTTATGCCTCCGCGTCACGGCAAACCCAGGCCTGTGAGGCGCAAGGCGTGAGGCTGCGAGTAAGTGCAGAGGGTTACGAGGGCACAGGCCCAATCATCACCTGGGGTGGTATTTCATTCGGGGAGTTATGCTACGTCGCTAGCCCCAGCAGAGTTAGCACGGCGGCGGCAGTTCCTACTGCGGCCATGATATTTGAACCTTCAGTTCCACGACCGGGAACAGAGAATATAGATTGCCAAGAGGCGACCACATACTAGCTATGGATTTGGCTACCGAGTATACCGATGCATCGAGTCTTGACGACTATCTAAGAAGGTTGTGCAAGAGTAATTTTTCGCTAGGCTTGAGCATGGCACGTATGCGGGCTTATGCGCAGTCGAGAAACGTAGATCGACGGGTTAACCAAGGGCGAGGAGAGGCGTAAGCAGCAAGGTCCTTTAGTAACTTTCGAGGCGAATCACCTCACCAAAGATTGATTATGCACATCCACCAAAGAGAGGTCCTCCACGGTTCGGGATGTTCGGGTTATCAGAGTTGGTCGAGCTCGCATCTTCCTGCTCACGATGTGCGCACGCCATCCCGGGAATGTCGTCTTTTAGTTGGTACTTGTTTTACCTACTACGGCCGGCCGTGTGGAAAGTGGTGTCCAAGTAGGAGGATGCAAGTAGGAGGACTTAGCCTTCGGGATCGACGGTAGTTCGTCACCTTCCTATGCGCCTGCAAGTGAGTTTGATTAGAACGATTAAGGAGCAAGTAGATACGGGTATATCCTTAACCCTCTGAGATCAAGATGTGTGATAAGAGGAGTATATCATAAGTACTATGTTACGATAGAAATGTTAATTGTGATTAGAAATCATGGTTAGTAACCGGGAAGATTGGGGATAGAGAAAGTGTGAGCCTTAGAGTGTTATACGCGAGACCTTAGAGGTAAGGCCATCTCGTGTAAAGATGTATTGTTTATGTTTGACCTTGTAGGAGTGCATAGTGCACGTGAGTTATGTTTGGGATAAGTCCTCGAGTAGTGTGGAATGAAGAGGGTAGTTGAGCTAAGAAGGCCAGGTTTCGTAACGTGATTAGTGAGAGTTTTCCTTGGGAGCTAGCTGGCGTTTCTGCGGGTCGGGTTGAGGCCACGTTGCGGGTCAACCCGGCATGTATGGTGCGGGTCGGTTGTGGTCCCGCCTTGTGGTAGGTCACGAGGTGTTAGGCCCAAGTTTAGTTAACCAGACGAATTCGTGGACGATTCGACCGATGGTCGCCAATGAGGTCACCGTCTTATCTTTTAGTCGACCGTTTACTCGGCGAGGTTATGCGAGATGTCGCATCGTAAAGGTTGTAAGGCTGCACGGTGCCTACCTTCACCTTATGTCGACATGGAGCCCGTGTTACTACTGCTTTTTCTCGAAGTTTTACCGCAGGTTAGGAACTCGGTGAGTCTCGAATCACATTCGCCCTCGGGCGGTGTTTGATTTCGCGGTAGTTGCGAGGATGGTTGTCTCTGTTGAAGGAGTGTTTAAGCTACCATTTCGATTCGGATGTTGCCTTATGAAGCCTTGTAGGGCGGAAATGTAAGTTCACGGCCGATTGGTTTGATGTTGGCAAGGTTCGGATAGTTGGTTCAGCTTCAACAGCATCGTGGATAAAGTGAGGCTTATCTAGAAGAGGTTTTTGGCAGCTCGAGAAATCGTGCGGATTATCTACGGCGACGCTAGAGTTCGAGTTGTGGTCGGTCTTCTTGGCGTACCACCCCGTCAGTGACGAGTTTTGGAAAACAGAGGAACTTAGCCCGAGTTACTTTGGGCCCTTTTGAGTTCATGTGAAGAATAGGCCGGGTTGCCTATATGTTAGCATTTGCCGTCCGACTTAGAGGCGACGTCCGATCTTTCGTATTGTTATGATCGGAAAGTATCGAGATCCATCCGCAGTGTTCCCGATTAATGATGACCACGTTAGAGATAGTAACCCCGAGTTTTGGAACCGGCGACGATGTAAATGTGGTAAGAGTTCGAGTGTACGACAGCCTCAGGGATCGCATGCAGCCCGGTACCATTTGTTGGGTCGCCGGAGTGACACTAGAACCTCGCGGCAAAGTGACAAAAGTGGTATCACGACGAGTAAAGGGAGAGGCGAGCATGTATGGCGAGCATATATGTGATCATTTCTTTTGTAAGGAGAAGGTGCGAAGGAAGTATATTTTAGACCCCGGAGAGAGGTGTTTGTGGTAATGTTAGAGGTGTTTCCTCGTGGACTTGGATGGAGGTATTTGCGCAGGTGTTTTTGTGGCCAGTTGTGGCAGGATTTTTCTCGTAAGTATAGTAGTGAAGACTATACTGGCGCACGTTTGTTTTGAGATCTAGAAGGAACATTCGGGACGAATGTTTCTAAGGAGGGGAGAATGTTACACCCCGTATTTCCAGAGTATGTATGTAAGGACTGTTACACCCCGTAATTACAGGACATGTTTTAAGAACGTAAGTAAGAACTCACAAGTGTTAAGATTTGAGACTTGTAAAAATTTACCGGAAATTTGAAATTGTCGGAAAGCGTATTATTGTGACGAATGGGAGGGCGACACTTGTCACCCCCCTTATTTATGCCTTGGACGAAAATGTCATGGCCAAAATGGTCATTGACCATAGCCTTAAGATGACTAAGTCTTCCTATTAATTAGCTTGACAAAATTGACTAAGTCAAAGGGTTCAAAGTCTTGATATTTTAATTAGAGATCATCCAAACCACCCAATTGTTTGCATATCGACCTCCATCAACTATATAGTAGTACTAGTAGCAAGACTTGTCATAACACTTAGAAAATTTTTAGAGAATCGAGCTTAGGCATTGTGAGCTCTCGGCTGAGCTCATTTGAACAAGAAAATTTTTGTTTGTTGTCCAATAAATCCCCCACTTTAAACCAAGGTTCATGAGTGTTATGTAAGTATATCTCAATAGAAAAATCCCGGAAAAAGAGAGTTTTCGTATTAGTCGCAAGGTGAAAACCTAATGGCTTTTCTAGGTTTTGGTTGGGAGTTTGAAGGAAATTGTTGGTATGGTTCTAAGGGTCTCAAGTAGCGGATTGAAGTATCTTGGAGAGTCTCTAAGTTGCTAAGGAACGACTTCGGATTTGAAGATTATGTTTTATTATTGTTGTTGTTAGCTTTACATGTTGATAGCATGAAGTGGTTAAGTTGAAGTTTATAAGTATTATGGAGTGCTTGTAGCTAAATTCGAAATGTTATATAAGCCTTGTTAAGTTGGATTTCAATTTAGTCGTTATTAGAAATCGTCGCATGTTACCTACTTCGAGATTATGGATTGTTATAATCAAATACGACTTGATATCATGTTATGCTACCAATTTGGTTTGAAATGGAAATTTGATAAGAATTGGTAAGGTTGAACTCAAGGTGGCCGAATTTGGACTTTTTAGTTTGTTTTTCATTTGTATTGGAGTACCTTATAGAAATTGTGAGCCAATTGGGGCTGTTTGGTTATTGTATTCGGCCTTGAAAAAGGTGGCAAAGTAAGTAGAAACAAAGGAGGTGCTGTCCGATTTTCCGTAGAATTTAGCGACTTAGCACCTAAAATATTCTACGTATGAAGTAAAGTTAATGGACGATGGTGACCATTATAGGTTGACGTACTAGGTATAGCGTATCCTACTTGAAGAATGGAATAGCTGTTGGTGGAAGTACTTTGGAGCTTTTTGCTACTTGTCGATAATCGTCGCGAGGTATGTGAACCTCTTCCTTCTTTAGACATGGTTCTATGTATGGAATATACATGTGGTATTATTTCATGATTCCTTCTATTCTTAGAAGTTAAGTATGTATGTTGATTTACTCTACGTAAGGGTTATGTCTAAGTTATCCTAAGTTATAAGTATGTTAAATTGTCCTAAGTCCTTACCAAGTCTTATGGGAGATGTTGGTAAGAATGGTTAGGAAAATATGAGATTTGATTTAAAACTATGTGTCTTGATTTATTTAAAGTAAGTAAGTGGATTTTACGTTCAAAAATGACTTGAATTTATATGTGAAAAGGGGATTGATTTTTAAAAGTGAAAGTTATATGGTTTTAAGAGAATTAGTTACTTGGAATTCCAAGGGTATGGAACTTTATATTTGTTTTGTATAAGTATAAGTAAGTGGATTTTAAAGAATGTATGATATAAGGTTTTAAGACTATGAACTTTGGTTGTCTTCTAAGGATTATGAAACTTTATTTTTCAAGTTGTGGACTTGATTTCTAAAAGTATTGATGACATGATTTTAAGAGTATGTGACTTGAGTTTTAAAAAAAAGAAGTTTATGATTCTCATAAGACGTATGTGCGTGGTATTTTAGGTCTAGTTTCCTAATGTTGTAAGAACAAAAGTGCCTTGAGTTCTCTAAAATGAAAGGTTGTTATAATAGCTTTATGGGAAGTTGTTATAACGACTTAAGAAGAGGTAACAATACGTTTTAAAATGTTGCGTAAGGAATACACCGAGCCTACAAATGGGCCGGATTACGTTATGAAATACAGGAGCCTACAAATAGGCGGATTACGTTATGAAATACACCGAGCCTACAAATAGGCGGATTACGTTATGAGATACACCGAGCCTACACATAGGCGGATTATGCCATATTACCCCGAGCCTACACATGCGTAGGGTTACGTCATCTTCACCGAGCCCAGCGGGCGGATTATGCTACATGATTCCACGATGCAAGCCCCACAGGGCGGATTATGCTACATGATTCCACAAGACACCGGGCGGATTATGTTATATGATTCCACAAGATCTGAGCCCACAGCGGGCGGATTATGTCACATGATTCATCAAGACACCGTGTCCATAAATGGGCGGATTATGTTATGTAAGATATGTAAGTTATGTGAAAAAGGTGGATTAAGCTCTTAAGTAAGTATGTAAGAATATGTTGTTAAATCTTATCGAAAGAAGGAAAGGCAGTTAATATATGATTGATTTCGGGAGTTAAAGGGCGTTCTTTGCGATTATGATTTGATTCTTGCGTTATTTCATTCCATATTCGTACTGTTATCGACCCCGCCGGCTGCGTTCATGTCCGCGAGTTTAGGTACCAGTGTGGATCCGCGAGCTTAGGATCACGGTTCGATTTTAGATGGCTCGATGTTCGGAGTTGTCATGGCTATGTATATTCGGGGTATGGCGGGGCCTGTCCATACCGTGTTATGTTAAAACTCTTGAGGTGCGTAGTCACATATTGTGGAGTCTGTTTGTAAAGAAAGGAGGCAACCGCTTCGTGTATGCGTCGGAAGGTAGCCTATCGGTGACTGTTGTTTATTTCTGTTGTTTTATTTTATAAGTTTCATGTATGTTCGTGATTATCTCGATGTTTACGTAAGGGTGCGGGTAGGGCACGATCCACGAGCCCGGTCGGTCGTGACAAGGACGTCGAGAAAAGTTTGTGCCTTAAAGTGGCTTGGCGATTTTACTTTGTTCACAACACCGGTTAGAGTCGTTTTTCGAAACGTTTTACAACTTGCGAAGGAAAATTCCGGCTATGTCATTTTTAATTTTTGCGGATTTTTCCGAGAGGCGAAGCGTGTTGGACCAACAAGAGGCGCGCCACTTGGCACCCTCATTTGCGACGTGAGGCGGACTTGGGACGATTTGGAGAGTGGGGTTGGTAGGATATTTGTGTGTTGATTGATAAAGTGGGACCCACACACACTTGTCCAAATCTTGACCCTACACTTGCCTTGCACTTGGCATGATCTTGGCCATTGATTGGCCTTTGCTTGACCTATAAATACCACTCCTTTGAAGACTTATTCATCCTAAAATGTTCTAAGTCTTAGAAATCCTCCACTCCCCTTGTGGTGTTCTCGTCCCTCCCTTGTGAGGCTTTAGCCGAGTCCCTCCCCTTGGCGAGTACCCTCCCCAGGTGGGGTATACACCCCCTTGTGGTGTTGTCTCGTATAAATACCCCCCCCCCTCTTGGTAGAATTACTCCCAAAAGTATTGTTACTATACCCAAATTACCTTAGCCGTATACCTTGTAGTATTCTAAGGTTAAACCTATACAAAAAGCCCAGTTATACTATTATACTTCCCGTCAGTCACAAAAACCGAAACCCTAAGGAAAATCTCCATAGATAGTTGGAGTATTAAGTAGAAGTTGGTTAGAACTTCTAAGGGTGGTTTGGAGCGGGTTGGAGCGCACGGAGTTGGAGCTAAACGTTTCTCAGGAGCGACATTAAACTAGGATAATTTTGGGCTTATCGAGGTAATATCTTGTCCCCTTATTGTAATTGGAAATTACATGTTGTAAGATTATATAGTTGAAGTATACTATATATAGAATCAACCTAGCTTTGCAATGTCTTTTGACTTATGCTCAACATAAAGAAAGAGCGAATCTGTAATTACATGGTGTATTCAGATGGACTTGTGTAGCTTTTACGTGAGGTAGAATTGTGCGTCGGATTAGGCGTATAACCCCACTGGTTGGCTTGGTAGCGGCCGATAGAGGAGGAGATTTACGCTGCATGTGGGGAGGTGTCGAATTTTACGTAGAATGTTCTCTGAAGAGATCTAAATGTTAATAAGCGTCTTGTGGCCTTATAGGTTGAAGTACTACGTGTGGCGCGATCTACTTGGCTTAGGAGTAGCCGCGGTTGGAAGTACTTGGAGCGTTTTGCTATTAGTCGATACTCGTCGCGAGGTATGTGAACCTCTTCCTATCTCTTCTAGCATGATATGTGTGTAACTATGTAGTACGATAAACGTACATGTGTTAAATGTATTTGATTGGTTTAAAACATAAAGTGTTATAACGGCTTTATGGGAAGTTGGTTATAACAGCTTTATGTAGGTAAGAAAATACTTGTGGTTTTTAAAAGGTAACTGATTTGAACTATAAGCGGTTTGGTTATGTGATAATAAAGAACTTGAAGTATTTCAAAAGATTTTTGAATCATTTTGAAAGAAGAGTAATACTTGGTTTTTGAAAACTTAAGAGTTATACTAGCTTTATGGGAAGTTAGGTATAACGGCTTAAGAATGTTTTACTGATTTCGGAAATCAGAATGTGTATCGACAAACCACTGCAGCGTTAATAAAACGAAATGTTTTGACAGATTAAGTATTATTAAAACCAGTAGAAACTTCCATCTGCATAGAAGCTAAGATGAGACAAAATGATATTTCCTAGATCATGGCGGCTGTAATAAGATTGTTATAAACAAGAATATCCTACTCACATATAAGGCTTATGTTTCTCAGATGGTTTAAAAGAGAATTATATTCTTAAATGAATAAGACTATGAACTACGAAACCTTTCTAAAATAAGAAACGTGAACATTTGAAATTAGGCAAACTTGGACGTTTGGAAAATAATGTTGTTACTTGATTTTACAAAGGTAAGTGTTTTGATTTACCTCAAACGATAATGTATGAAGTACTTTGGGAATAGATACCCGATCTTGTTAATCATATATTAGAATGTACCTTGTGTGTATAACTTGATTGTGTTGGTTTGTGATAGCCTTGTAATACTTTCTTGTTGATTTGATAAGTAAACATGCTAGGATGCTACGTGTGTTAGTATCTTGTGATGTTTGTGTAAAGGGGTTTTCCCCTCGACTGCGCTTAAAGCTGTTTGACTATCAGCCGTTATGTTGGTATTGTACCACTCACCTTGACTTGTTTCCGAGGTTGTCGCCTCCGACGCGGGGTAGACTCGGCGATGCAGGACCATGATTCGAGAATACCTCATGCGGGTCGGGGATCCATGCGGAACTACGGAGTTCCGTGTTAGTTTGCGGCCGCGTGGTCATGCGGTCTTTGTGGCTACGCGGTGCGAGTCGGGGCGATGTCGGGAGTAGCTACCTCGACGCGAGGAATACCTCATGCGGGCCTATGAGTTTGGCCTATGCGGAGCTACGGAGAGTTCGTGGCTAGACGCGCATTTGATCTGCAGGCGAGTGACCAACTTTGATCATGTGACGATGCAGAAAGATATCATGATACGCTTTATGACCACTGTTAGTCGTAGGTGTTAGTAGTCGGTTATGCCTTCGTACTTACCTGTCTTGTTTTATTAGGACACAGTGGGACACAGTGTTCATGTGTATTTCTTGGTGCTTTTATATCATAAAGCTGGCGGTGAGGAAGGTATTCCACGCAGGCGTGATTGATGTTATGGCGTGAGACCCATAGTTACATTTGAGTGATGACTTTGAGGTGTGAGTCCACGACTTGACATATCGCCTATTTATTGTGATCGTAGTTTGGTTATCATACATGTCTCCGCTTTATAGACTATTATGATTTCATTTACGATATTTTCAATTTCACATACTTGGTACTGTTGTCTTGACCTCGCTTGGTGCGTTAAATCACGCGAGTTGAGGTACACCGATCGTTGATCCTAGCTCTCGGGTCACGATTCGGCGTTTAAGCTCCGTTTCTCGGAGGCTTATCGGTGGTATAGTCCCCTGCGTAGTAAGTGTTTGCATTCGGGGTTTGGCGGGCCCCGTCCGCCATTGTTGTCGTATCATTCTTAGAAGTGCATAATCTTGTTGTGGGCGAGTTGTAGAAAGGGATATCGCTCAAATTGTTATATATTATGAAGGTAACCGTTTTTGGGTTAGCATGTCTTCTTATTTCACTGTCTTATTGCATTGGTTTCATGTTATTGTTTTATGTTCCGCTGATTACTCTGATGTTGTATCACTAGGGTGCCCGGGGTAAGGCACCAGTCACGGGCCCGGGTTCGGGTCGTGACAGAAAGGATCACATCTGTATATTTAAAAAGTTTTAATTTCAAATTCTGAAACCTTTTTAAACTTCAGAATCAGAATCTGAAATATTTAAAACTTCAGTTTCTGATTCCGGAACAAAAAATATATATAAAGTTATCGTCGGCGTCGCGACCCTTAGGGTGGCGCCTTGGAGGCAGTGATGAAATTTTTTAAATTTTAAGTTTTCGGGAAGAACAGCGCCGCGACACTTCTAATAAATCCTAGCAGGCGCCGCAACGCTCCATTGTGGAGTCGCGGCGCCTCTGCCCCAGAACCGCAAAATTCTGCAATTTCGAAACTCTAAAACTTGTTCAGGGTCAGATTTGTAGATTCAACCTCGTACCCCTTCACCATTAAACAACACGTTCATCGACTATCATCTAATCTCTTCTCGTTCTTCGTCCCAGTGCACCATGTTAGAAACGAACCGGTAACGCACATCAACTTAGAAGATTTAGATCAGAATGACTCCCTCGATTACATCATTGTTCAATAGTTTAAGAGACAAGGATTATGCGTTATTAAGATTTAAGATTTTAAAGCTTCTTAACGACATAAAATTAGATTTAAACAAATCATAACTCATATTATCATTAACTATCATTACATAATCACACAAAACAACCCAGACTCTGATACCACTGTAGGGTTTTGTCGGGTTCGTCTACGCAGCGGAATTTGAAAATTTGTGTTTCAAACCCGATAGACAGACGAACTGCAGGATGATTATGTAATGATAAACAAACAAACACGTTGTTAACCGTAATGCATCGATAGAATACTTACGGTTTTGCAATCTGGAATTTTTGAGTTTAATCTGATAGTGAGCACGCAACTATTCCTTCGATTGCAAGTTCAAAGAACCGTGATGTAATTACTTTTCCGGAAAGCTAGGAAATCCGGCAGAGTTTCAGCAGAGAATAATTTTTATGAATTTGGTGTATTAAAATAATGATTGAACCCTTTATTTATAGCTACAAAAACCAGCTAGGGTTCCCACGTGGGCCAGACCCAAAAACTGAGGCAAAGTAGGTCATTCGGACCCCACTAGACATGGGACACCGCAGCGCTAGTCCAATTTTGCCTCGTTTCTATTTAATTAGATCTGAAATTCTATCTCGATTTAATTAAATAATCATTATTTATTCTAATATCTCTATCATAAATTGAACATTTATATTCTCTCTTATTACATCTTTGAATCGACGGAACAATTGACTTAGTGTTACCCTACATGCCTTCACATATCGACACTAATTACATTAGGGTCTACACGGAACTCCTAGATGGCGCCGGAAGACGAGTCAACATGTGAAGTATAGTTACACGAATCTTGTAAACTGAACCTCTATGTGGGAAGACAAAAACTTTTCATTCACGACACACTCGATCAAGCTTAGGATCTGTCAAGTGTCTATCCAAATGACTTGATCATTATATCTCATATATATTAGCTGACAACAAGATCATATCATAAATATGTCTACTGCGTTGGCCAACAACTTAGTCAATTTAATACCATATGAGAATCTGAGTGTTCTCTCGAAGATACATTCGAGGAATGAATCCTAATCTTGACTCAACTACCACTTTAATCTACGTCGCAATGTACTCAATACAAGACCTATAAGACATTTGAGCTTAGGACATGATCAAAGTACATTACTATGTAGACAAGGCGCGTATCGACCTCAAGTCTAAGGACTTATATCTTTCACACGCTGATCATACTTTAGACATATATAACAAACAGTATATCAGCAGGGTATACCAATACTTCTCAAGTATCCACATGTCCATCATGAGTTACCATAACACGTAGCAGGTGAAACATACTACATCCTCTAAGGATATGATGCAGACCACATGTCGACTTATCACATATCATCGATATCCATATTCGATAATCATTAGTCGAGGTTGGAGTTACGCTATAATATTAATATCTCACATTATTAATAATCATGTAACTTCTAGGGATGCATTTATAGAATATTATAAACAATCAACTAATAATTCAATAATTGCAAATGTCATAATATTAATTTCCATTAATAAAATACGAATGTGTATAAAATACATTTGTCCTAATATAGACTGTCTCTAGGACATAAATATACTTTCAACTTTCACTTTTTTTCTAGAAATAGGCAAAAAAATAATGTAATATATTTTATTTCGTCACAATAAGTAATTTTCTATTATTGTGTAACTAAAGATTACTAAATCAAAAACTTCAATATATATTACTATATGATCTAATTTAACCAAAGTTGTAAAAATTACCAGTAGTCAATCAGCGGGACATTCAAAAAAGCTATGCATCTTCACTGAATGTTAATGAAAGAAAGCCCTTGAATCCTAATCTCATCTACTGTCTCATGTCTGAGAGGGAAGTGTAGCTAGTTTTGATTGAGCGACTATCTTCACATAAATTTATGTATAAGACTACCTTCCCTAAGATTAAACGAGTGAAAGTGATAATTCAAAGCCAAAAGCTTATCAGATGAATTAGAAGACTTGAGTACACGAAAAATTAAATCATGGTCGTTAACTTTACAAAATTTTCGCAAATAAATACAAAAATATCACTTTATTCAAAATTTAGAGCCAAAAAACTGAAATTCAAATCCAACTGAATGGCATCCATAATTTCCCTAGCCAAGTCATATGTAGTATTTTTCACTTTCTAAAATCATTTTCTTTATAAAAATTAGTATTATGTCTTGGTTTTCTTTTCTTTCTTTATTTTGGTTAGCTTTCTAGTTTTATTTATTTTTTGACAACACAATATATTTATTTAGTAATTATCCTTTAAGTGAAAGTACCTCACATCCACTATGCACGTGTAACAAGGAGAGCTCTGCTTGTGACATGTGTATGGTTGGTGACACATAATTATGAGTCTGAGTTTTAGGCACTAAATACTTTGAGCTAAATGATAATATGAAACGGTTAGATTTTTTTCTTCATAAATGATGTATTAAATATGAAAATATTTTACCAAAAAGACCTATTGTTGTTAATTTTAAATCAAAAAATTAACCTTGTATGGTTTGATACCTTTCATCCTTAATGCTCTGAATCTTTTTTTATTTCCTTTCATAATGTTTTAAATTGAGTATGTATCTACATGCACCGTACGTTTATCAGATCAATTTAACTTATTGTAGTTAAGTAATTTAATAAAATAATAATAATATACATTCATTAGTCATGATCAAGCGATAGAGATCAATATATAAATATATGTCATGCAACTATTTATTTGGTGTAAACTATTTAACACACAATTTCGTTCTTTCCATATAGGTCTTGGATTAAAAATATAGTCGTTCTTTTAAATATCTTTAATCTATAAAAAATCAAGAAACTAAGTGAATATTGACTACATTAATCTGTTAACGTTAAAATCAACTTATAAGACTTAGGGTCTGTTTGACCAAACTTCTAAAAAGGTGTTTCGCTTTCGTAAGTAGTTCAGTAAACTGCTTGCAGAATCGCTAGGGTGTTTGGCCTATAATTATGTGTCTTCAAAAATGTAAATGCTTCTGCTTGACCAACATTTATGCAGATTTACTAGAATATCCTTTTTAATAGATTTAAAACTATTTAAAATATTTTTTTCTATCATATGTTTCTAAAAATTAGTATATCTTTATAATTTAATAATTTTTTTTAAAATTATTTAATTGCAACATTTAATCAAAAATAATATTATATTGTACATAAGAAATGTAACGACAATATGATAGTAAATGACTCAAATATGTCCAAACTTACCACCGCCCTACCTACACCTACTCCACCCCATCCTCAAATTTCTATGTCATATTTTTTTACTTTTTATAAAAAATATGAATTTTTTTCTTCCCCCCTTACCCGCCCTACCCTCAACCCCACCCAATTGCCCTACCCCATCCTCAAATTTCTATTTCATATTTTTTGTTACTTTTATAAAAAATGATTGAAAATATAAATTTTTTTCTTACCCCCCGTTCTACCCCCCACCCCACCCCATTGCCTTACCCATCCTCAAATTTCTATTTCATATTTTTGCTACTTTTATAAAATAAAATAAAATATATATATATATATGAATTTTTTTCTTACCCCCTACCTACTTTCTTAATAAAGAGAAGTTGGGGACATAGTAAACCTCCTACTATAAGAGCGATTCGGTAAAGTTTGAAAGACCACGACTGATCCTGAAAGGGAATGAATGGTAAAAATAGCATGTCGTATCAACGTAAAGTTCTTAAAAAAATTCTTAGTAAAGGTACAAGTGTACTCTTTTTTCTTTAGTAAAGGCGAATGTTGCCAAAAAATCTTCTTTTTTTCGAACAGTCTCAACGTCCTCGTCGAGAGTCGTTCTGCGAGACGTCTAGTAGTCTCTGACTTGATCTTCGAATCGTAAGTCTCCACCCCACCCCATTACCCTACCCATCCTCAAATTTCTATTTCATATTTTTTCTTATTTTTATAAAAAAAAAATGATTTTTTTTCTTACCCCCGCCCTACCCAAACCCCCCACCCCACCCCACTCCCATTTCCCTACCCATCCTCAAATTTCTATTTCGTATTTTTTGTTACTTTTATAAAAAAAATGATTGTTTTCTTACCCCCTACCCCCACTCTATTCCTATTCCCAAATTTCTATTTTATATGGGGATATTATATGAGATTAAAAAGAATTTTGTGAAAAGAAAATGTTAAATGGGTCCAAAAAAAATTCAATGAATGAGCAAAAGAGGCTTCTCCAAAAGCACTAAGTTGGTGTTTCTACTTCTCTTTCCATCTAGAAACACGTTTTGGCTTATGTAAAAAGTGTTTCTACTTCTGAAAAGAGAGTGTTTGGCCAAAGAAGTGTTTCTGAGAAAAAGAAACACTTTCAGAATCTTGACCAAACACCACCTTAACTTTTGGATTAACAAAATAAAATTGTTGCAATTACAATGAAAAGAACCATGAAATAACCATTTTTTCATAAATCATAAATAAATAAGGACCTACCAAACAAGGATCAAGTTGGTTAAATAGTTCCATAATAGTGGGTCATGATAGGGAACATAAAAAATAATGGAGCAAAGCTATGAATACATGCTTAGTAGTTGTTGAAATAATGGACTAAAGTTGGTAAACAATTTCAGTAGTTGTTAGAATAACTCTAATAGTTATTGAAATAATTTCAATTAACTACCAAAGTTATTGGGATAACTTCAGTAGGTGCTCCAACAACTTTAAATTTTGTTTAGCAGTTATTAAAATAATGGTGTTACAATTTCAGTAGTTGTTAGAATAACTTTAATAGGTATTGGAATAATTTCAACTAACTACAAAAGTTATTGGGATAACTCCAGAAGTTGTTCCAACAACTTTAAATCTTGTTTAGTAATTGTTGAATAATTTCAGTAATCGTTAGAATAACTTTTAATATTAGTTGGAAAAACTTTACAATTTTATAACTCTAGTGGGTTGAAAGAACACTTTTCTTCTTCTTGTGGATGGTTAAGGGATGATCCAAAATAATTTCAGAATTTGGTATTTAGCTTTCCTAAGACGTTTTTAATGAGCTTGAATAATACCTTTTCAGAAATAGCAATTAATTTTTGGTATTCAAATTTTCAACTTCAACACAACTAATAATAACATTTCAAATTTCTTCCACCAATTCCATTTCAAATAGTATTTAGCAGCTGATTAAAGACAAATAAGTAACACTCATTCAATGGTACAACAAATCTCCCAACAAACTTTAATTTCATTACAAATCTGAAATAAAAAAACTTCACAACTCAACAATAGAAGAAAATGGATGTTTGATGTGTGATTTTGTTTTTTGGACAATTTTTTAATTTCATATGTAATTGCAAAAATATAAATAAGAAAAGTATGAGACCATCAGAAAATATCTCCTACTTAAAAATTAATACTTGAGTCATAGCGGGCGGTCTTCGTACGCTGCGACTGTCTCTGAAATCTTTAAAAAGGACCGAGGGAAGACCCTTTGTAAAGATGTCTACAATTTGATATCCGGAAGGGACATGACAGACGCGTACTTGTCCACGAGCTACCTTCTCTCGAACAAAATGAATGATCATCTCAATATGTTTAGTGCGCTGGTGCTGAACCGGATTCCCAGAAAGGTAGATGACACTAACATTATCACAATAAACCACGGTAACTTTCTCAATAGGACAATGAAGTTCTAATAGAAGATTACGTAACCAACATGACTCGGAGACCACATTAGCTACTCCTCGATACTCGGCCTCTACACTAGAACGGGATAACGTTGAGTGACATTTTACAGACCATGAGACCAAGTTATTCCCAAGAAACATATAATAGCCAAACGTAGACCGTCTGGTGTCAGGATAACCACCCCAATCAGCATCTGTATATGAGACAAGTGTAGACGTCGACGAAGGATATAAATGCAAGCCATAATCAAACGTCCCCTGGATGTATCTAATAATGCGTTTGAGCGCATTCATGTGCTCACTCCTGGGATCATGCATAAATAAACACACCTGTTGCGATATATGTAATATCTGATCGCGTGAACGTAAGATACAGAAGGATCCCTGCGATAGCGGGTTGGATCCTTATATGGGGAGCCATCTGCAACACCCAACTTGGGTTTAGTATCAACTGGAGTAGAAGTGGACTTACATGATGACATCTCAGCCCTCTCAATGATCTCAGCAACATACTTCCTCTGTGATAAGAACAATCCACATGCATGACGAGTGACAACAATTTCCAAAAAATAACTCAAGGGTCCCAAGTCCTTCATAGGAAACTCAGAACTGAGCTAGTCATGATAGACTGACGTAATGCATCAGATGAAGCAGTCAAGATAATATCATCCATATATAAGAGTATATAGGCCAATGACGACCCACGACGATATATGAATAATGAATTATCAGACCTGCTGTGAGATAAACCAATAGTCGACACAAAATATGCAAACCTTTTATACCAAGCCCTCGGGGACTGCTTAAGCCCATATAAAGACTTCTTCAATAAACAGACATGATGAGGATATTTGGAATCCCTAAACCCCAAAGGCTGATGCATATAGACTCTCCTTGAGATCACCATGTAAGAAAACATTCTTTACATCTAGTTGATGAATGAGTCATGCTTTCGAAATTCACACCACAATTGACCACCGGCAAAATGTATCACCACAATCTACACCAACCTGTTGAGTCTTATCATTACCTATAAGACGAGTCGTATGTCTCGCAAAAGAACTGTCAAAATTTTCTTTGTGAGCAAAAATCCACATAGACCGAATAATATTAACACCAGATGGACGGGGCACTAACTCCCACGTCTTATTATCAATGAGAGCATTATATTCATCGGTTATACAATTTTCCAATTCGGGTCATTCAAAGCATACACGGAATTCTAATTTAAAATATCTTTTTGGTTTAAAATACCCCATTAACTTCAGGTGACTGGACTATGGCTCGGGGCAGAATTGGGTGAATTTTGGAAATTTTTGGGACACGGGACGTGCTGGCCAACATGCCCACTACCTGCTGGCCTAAAACTGAACACAATACCTACTATAGTTGGGCTAGAAAGGCCACTGGAAACCGAGGAATTAACTGGGCCAGAGCTGGGCTGGGAAGATGCCCAGTTGCTGGACCCAGTGACAAAGGTAAGGGAGGACCAGCGGGCTCGCTAGCAGATTCGGGATGCGGAAAGTATCCGATAAATAGTAAATAATAAAATGGGATATATCATCATCCAAAAAATTATACGAACTATGCACGGGACTATTGACCTTAGCAAACGAAAATTGGGATTCATAAAAAATAACATGGCGATTAATGATGATTTTATTAGATGATAAATTAAAACATTTGTAATCATAATGATTTGACGGATAACCCAAAAATACACAAGGGGTAGAACGAGCCTGAAATTTCTTAATTGTGGTGAACAACAAAAGTGGATAACACAAGCACCCAAAGACCCTAAGATGTGAATACGAAGGAGTCTTATTATATAAAATTTGAAGAGGGGACGAATATGTCAGACCTTTGGAAGAAATAATTTTAAGAATATATGTAGTCATTTATAGAGCATGATGCCAAAAAAATGGGGGTACGGAAGCATGGATCAATAAAGTGTGAATAATGTTCTTAATGGTACGGATTTTATGTTCGGCTTTCCCATTTTGTGAAGACGTATGAGGACAAGAAAAATAAAAATTGATCCCATTTTTTGCACAAAACTCCCGAAACTCATCATTGTCATATTCTTTTCCATTATCACAATAGTTTTTATTTTCCGTTCGAATTGAGTTCTAATGAATGCTCGAAATTTCAAGAAGATGGAAAAGACTTGAGATTTTTTCGCTATCAAAAAAGTCATAATAGAATAATCATCTAAAAATAGAACATAATACCGATGACCCATAGAACTAAGAACATGAGACGTCCATAAATCACTATGAATAATATCAAATGACATTAAAGTATGAGATTTGGAGTCTACAAATGACAACTTAACAATTTTTCCTAAGGAACAAGATTGACAATTCGGAGTACTACGCGTACCCTTACAAGATATAAGTTTATTTTTATCTAAGACAGACAAAATAGACGACCCCGGACGACCTAGACGAGCATGCCACAAGGAAGGAGCAAGGGCTGCAAAATTTGAAGGCATGGCTTGACGCGAGAAACTGAGACTTGGTGTGATTGGATAAAGATCCCCCGACTATCACACCTCATGAAAGGACTCCCCGTCTTGAAATCCTTTACAGAAAACCCAAAAAGATCAAAATTAACAAAAATCCAATTATCAGTTGTGAATTTACGGGCAAACACCGAAATTTTAATCAATTTTGGGACATGGAGGATATTTTTCAAGACAAGTGGTGGATGAGGGGGGAGGGGGAGACAAAGTTTTATGACCATAACCCTTAATTGGAATTGAATTACTATTACCAACAATTATACCACGATTACTGCTCAAATTGGAATAAGACGAGAGAGTACCTTGATCGGAGGTCATATGTGTAGTGGCGCCGGTGTCCATGCACCAATTCGGGTCGAGTTGAGTCAATCCAAGTGTGTGCATCGCGACTTCAATGTCGATTTGTGTGGGTCCTACTGCCGAGAATGATTGTGCGGGCCGGGGTCCAAGAATTCCACTCGCCGCCGCCCAATCTTTGCATCAAACCGCTGAGCCGATCACTGGCCCGAAGTCGTTAGTCGATCTTTGGCCTGGAAGGAGACGGTCCATCCCACTCGGTGCTGGCCGCTGGGCCTGGAAAATAGGGGTTATTGGGCCACAACCCACTACAATGAGGCCCACTACTGGGGCCAGTGGGTCGGGGCCCCACTACCGTGGGGACGGGCTCCACTATTTTGGCTATCATTCCCGTTGTCGCCGCATTTGCCGCTGCGATTTTTCATATTGCTTTTACGATTATTTTTGCTAACACCGTGGGTATGATTTTGGCCTGAATGATCATCGAAACTTGAAAAATTTATAGAGGACGTCATCATGACAACGAGGCTAGTACCGGTAGCCGTATTCTTAGCCAAATCGGCTTCTTCCAACGTAAACATAGAGCGGGTTTGATAGAATTCCGGAAGAGGATTACTTTGACGACGGATCGAAGCAACATCGTTATAGGCATCGGACAGGTCTGCAACCATCTATAGAACGAGACGACTATTGCTAACAGGAGCACCCACATTGTGAAGTTGATCCGCCAAATCCTTGAGTCGTTTGCAATAGGAGAAACGTTCGGAAAATTCTCCATAACGATTTGAGAAAATTTATGTTCAAGGGTGACAATGCGGGAATGACTGTTATCCTGAAATATATCACGCAATTTATTCCAAGCCTCCATAGAGGAAGAGTTAGGCTCCATAATCGTTTGTAAGAGGTCCAGAGAGATAGTTGCATAAATCCACTAGAGAACTTTTGCATCAAGAGTGACCCATAATTTTGGATCATCCTATTTGATGGGCACCTTCTCCGTACATATTAGAAGCCGGAGGGATTATGTGGTGAAGAACTTGATGTGTCATCGCATGAATTTTAAACAACTCCGTCCACGTCCCATATTGTACGTTTTCTAGGTCAAGAACAACAGGAAGAACGCTATTGATGTTAGGATTCGTTAGGACATGGTGAAAAATGTTCTTAATAGTCATAGTGAAGAGAACAAAATTTGGACAAGAAAATTTTTAGAGTGTGGGGAGAGGGTCTCGGGCATGAAGAAATCGAGAGGGGTAGAGATTTGCACGGAAATCAAGAAGAAGAGAAAATTTTGCGGAAGCAAGAAGAAGAACCTAGACTTTTGATACCATGAAAAAATAATCTCTTAATTATTCTTATTAATGAATGGGGTATATGTACAAGTAAATATAGAAAAATCATTTTTCTACTATACATCTAAATCTCTATTTTATTTGGATACTAAATATACAATTATGGAAAGACTACACTACTAATTCTATTATAATACAAAATTGTAAATATTATATTTAACACTTACTATCTCCGCTTCATTTTAAATGCCGTTTAATATTTTGATATACTCATTAAAAATTTAATTTAAAATCATTAACTAATAATTAATCAATACCTATTTCCAAAAATACGGAGACACATTTAAAATAGATTTGGATATAGTAGTCGTACACTACGTATAACACAATATAGATAAAAGATTCCTTTATTTGAGTATACAGTAATATATTTTCTCTTTCAGACAAATTCCAATGTCCTTTCCTCATTTCCATGGAGAAAAAACAATATCTCAACGCTATACTCTCCAAAACCCTAAAATTATACACTAATTATTTTTAACAAAAAAAAAATTTCTTCAGTTTTCTTTGTTGTTACTATGGAAATGAATTCTGTTACTATGTCATTTGAAGACCT
This sequence comes from Przewalskia tangutica, assembly GCA_029844215.1. NCBI lineage: Eukaryota > Viridiplantae > Streptophyta > Magnoliopsida > Solanales > Solanaceae > Przewalskia > Przewalskia tangutica. The sequence goes on from CM056718.1 coordinate 119,117,787, forward strand.
TAATTCAACTCCTACTACTACACCTACCTTAATTTTCCCTAAACTTGAACCAATTGACGAAATTACCCCTCAATTTACAAACCCTAATTCGAATTTCAGTGTTAATGCTACTAGTTCTCAAACCCTAATCTCAAATGTGTTGGAAAATGGTGGTGTCCATTCCGAATTTAATCGAATATCTGAGTTATTTAGAGCTGCTTTTGATCAAAGAAATGGAGATGTTGAAGCTTTTGATGACCCGGATTGTCGAGCAATTGTACCCGTTAGCAATGATTCCCAGGTAGGGTTTTCAAATTTAACCCATGATAAGTGTAAATTAAACTATTTGGGTCATTTTTGTTAACGAAATAGAATGGCATTTCTTTGTTAGTTTGGTTTGTGTTGGGGTTATGATATTAATTGTTTAGTTAAGAGTGATCAATGTTTTGGGTCGACCCGTTTTGATATGTCAACTTTGATTGACAGGTAGGGTTGTTAAATTTAGCCCATTTTATGTGTGATTAATTAGGGAACATTCTAAAATTAACTATTTGGGTCATTTTTGTTAAAGAAATAGAATGGAATTTCTTTGTTAGTTTGGTTTGAGTTGAGTTGGGTTATGATATTGGTAATTGTTTTCGGTGAGTTGGGTCGGGTCGACCCGTTTTATATGTCAACTTTAATTCACAAGTAGGGTTGTTAAATTTAGCCCCATATAAGTCTAATTAATTAGGGCACATTCTAGATTAATTAACTCATTCAAAAGTTCGGGTTAATTGTTTAGTTAAAATTGATCAATGTTTTGGGTGGGTGGGTGGGTCGGGTCTTGTCGACCCGTTTTACAATGTCAACTTCGATTCGACCCACCGCCCATTTGGTATGCCTATTCTTAGGTAGGGTTGTTAAATTTAGCCCCATATAAGTGTAATTACTTGGGGCACATTCTAAATTAACTCATTCAAATTTCTTTGTTAGTTTGGTTTGTGTTGATTTGGGGTTATGCTATTAATTGTTTAGTTAAAATTCATCTAATGTATATATTGCCCGAATCAATGTTTTGGATGGGTCGGGTCGACCCGTTTCAATTTGTCAACTTTGATTTGACCCGCCGCCCATTTGACATGCTTATTCTTAGGTAGGGTTGTTAAATTTAGCCTATTATAAGTGTGATTTAAATTAGGGTACATTCTAAATTAACTATTTGGGTCATTTTGTTAAAGAATAGGATGTGATTTCTTTGTTAGTTTGGTTTGAGTTGAGTTGGGGTTATGATATAATAATTGTTTAGCCAAAATTTGATTTAATTCATATATTACCCGAAGCAATGTTTTGGGTCGTTTGACCTGTTTCAATTCGACCCACCGCCCATTTGACTTGTTTATTCTTATGTAGGGTTGTTAAATTTAGCCCATACAATACAAGTGTAATTAATTAGGGCTCATTTGAAATTAACTCATTGAAAAGTTCGGGTCATTTGGTTAAAGAAATAGAATGGAGTTTCTTTGTTAGCTTTGTTTGAGTTGTGTTGGGGTTATGATATTAATTGTTTAGTTAAAATTGATCTAATGCATATATTTCCTGAATCAATTTTTTGGACGGGTCGGGTCGGGTCGGCCCGTTTTAATATATCAACTGTAATTCACAAGTAGGGTTGTTAAATTTAGCCCCTTGTAAGTGTAATCAATTAGAGCACATTCTGGATTAACTCATTGAAAAGTTTGGATCACTCTAAATTAACTCATCTAGAAGTTTGTTAAAGAAATAAAGCTGAATTTCTTTGTTAGTTTGGTTTGAGTTGAGTTGGGGTTATGATAGTTGCGCAGTTAAAATTGATCTAATGCATATTGCGCGAATCAATATTTTGGGTGGGTTGGTCGGTTCGGGTCGTCCCATTTTGATATGGCAACTTTGATTCCCAGGTAGGGTTGTTAAATTTAGCCCATATAAGTATAATCAATTAGGGCACATTCTGAATGAACTCATTGAAAAGTTCGGGTCAAATTAAATTAACTCATCTAGAAGTTGTCAAAAAAAAATAGAAGGGAATTTCTTTGTTAGTTTGGTTTGAGTTGTGTTGGGGTTATGATAATTGTTTAGCCAAAATTGATCTAATGCATATATTGCCCGAATCAATGTTTTGGGTGGGTAGGTCGGGTCAGGTCGACCCGTTTTGATATGTCAACTTTGATTCGACCCACCGCCCATTTGACATACTTATTCTCAGGTTTCTGATATCGTCATTGCAAGAAGGAAGTATGAGAAGCGGTCATCGGAATTAGTCAGAGTGACAGATCTTAAACCGGAGGATGACCGATATTTTCGGGACCTGGTTCGAAAAACACGAATGCTTTATGATTCTCTACGAGTTATTGCGATTTTAGAGGATGAAAACAACCAACAACATTTGGGTGGTCCCACCAGACAGACCAGATCAAGAGGGGACTTAAAGGCATCACAAATGATGAGGGAACATGGACTTTGGCTGAATCGTGATAAGCGCACTGTTGGTGCGATCCCCGGAGTTATTGTTGGTGACTTGTTCTTATATCGAATGGAGCTTTGTGTGGTAGGTATTCATGGGACGCCTCAAGCTGGGATTGATTATCTTCCTGCTAACCGGAGCTCAAATGGGGAGCCGATTGCTACAAGTGTAATTGCTTCGGGGGGGTATGAGGATGATGAAGATGCGGGGGATGTGATTATATATACAGGGCAAGGTGGACAGGATAAGAACTCAAGGCAAGTCGTGCATCAAAAATTGGAAGGTGGGAATTTGGCATTGGAGAGGAGTATGCACTATGGAATTGAGGTGAGGGTAATTCGTGGCTTTAAATACGCAGGTAGTTCTAGTGGTAAAGTGTATGTGTATGATGGATTGTATAGAATTACGGAATCTTGGTTTGATGTGGGTAAGTCTGGATTTGGAGTGTACAAATATAAGCTTGTTAGGATTGAGAATCAGCCAGATATGGGAAGTGCTGTTCTTAGATTTGCAGAGAGTCTTAGGACCAGACCATTGGAGGTAAGACCTATGGGATATATTTCTCTTGATATATCTAGGGAAAAGGAAAATGTGCCTGTATTTTTGTTCAATGATATTGATAATGATCGTGATCCAGTTTGTTATGACTATCTATTGAAGACTGTATTTCCTCCATATGTATATCAGCATGTGGGAAATGGTTCGGGTTGTCAGTGCACCGATGGGTGTGGAAGTAATTGCTTTTGCACGATGAAAAACGGTGGACACTTTGCATATGATATGAATGGGGTCTTGTTGAGAGGAAAGCCGGTTATTTTTGAATGTGGACCCCATTGTTCATGTCCTTTAACTTGTTGGAATCGAGTTAGCCAGAAAGGTGTGAAGAACAGGTTCGAAGTGTTTCGGTCGAGGGAGACTGGTTGGGGGGTTAGGTCATTGGACCTCATCGTAGCAGGGTCTTTTATTTGTGAATATACTGGTGTTGTACTCACACAAGAACAAGCTCAGATATTTACAATGAATGGTGATAGTTTAATATATCCAAGTCACTTTGCTGAGAGATGGGCGGAATGGGGAGATTTGTCACAAGTAGATTCTAATTATGTCCGACCGGCGTACCCTTCCATTCCTCCTTTGGATTTTGCGATGGATGTATCTAGAATGAGGAATTTAGCATGTTACATGAGTCACAGTTCAAGCCCTAATGTTCTAGTACAACCTGTGCTGTATGATCATAATAATGTATCTTTCCCTCACCTCATGCTATTTGCAATGGAGAATATCCCTCCCCTAAGGGAGCTCAGCATTGATTATGGAATGCCTGATGATTCAACAGCGAAGCTTGCTATCTGCAATTGACTACCTCATAGGAATTGGTGCAGTTTTGAATTTGATGCAGCAGAGCCATTTTTGGCACATCATGTACTGAGGTAAGAAACCATTAGTAGTTGTAAATCCTGTAGTCTGAAATTATGACACATTTTCTGTCATTGCTAATTTTGCAATTAGATTCTGTAAATTGGTCGTTTTCTTACTGTAACTGCATGTGGTCTTTGTCCTTTACATATCTGTTCATATGCTGATTGAAGTCCTTTGCACTTTGAGTTCCCAGAATGATTCTGCTCATGGGCGGTGTAGTAGCTCACAGTCAATTTCGTCTAGCTCTGACAACCTCTTGGACATGTCACTGTCCTTGCTTTACATTTGTAGAATCCATGCAAGCTATTTGAATATGCATACAATAGATTAGTAGTAAAGGCATTTCAAATGCATTTGAGTGTTACTTCCGTTTGAATGATTTTGAATCAGATGTCGTTTAATTATTCAGAGCCAGGTTACAGTTCTATTGGCTCTAGTTTTTTCTAATAGTACATTTTACTCTTTGCTTTCTATGTCTAAAAAGCTTCCAATTTAGCCGTGAATAATTATATACAGTAAAAGAGTTGAAATTTTAAAATAATAACTGCACCAAACTCCAATCTGCCACGTATTTAGGAGTACTTGCATACTATGAAGGCAATCAAGACACTAATCAGTGAAATGTCATTTACTCACCTTTTCTCGAAGGGAGACTGTGGCTCTTCCGCTTTATGTGTTCTAAAAAGTCAAAGAGGGGCTACTCACCTTATCTGATAAGTAACAGTAATGTACTCACCTTGCTAATATATGCTTTCTTGATGATTGTGGATCTTTACTGCTGCTTGTCCTATACATTGTTCTGTTCTTCTTTGTGGATTTCATTCACTTGCATGTATGATGGAAGGACTTGTTAAAATTATATCTTATTTGTGTAAAGTGAACTTCATAGAAGATACTGTCGAAAAAAAATCTTAGAATATTTTTAACCTCTGTTTTCATGTTCTATTTCCTGGTTTTGGACACCAGTGTAGCATGAAATTTTGTAAGCTACTGTCTCGTGGTCGTCGGTAACAGCAATATTAGCTTATCTTTCAGCTGATGTTGGATTATTTCTCGTGCAGATGAAGGGCGGCTGTTGGCAAACCCTTTTCCCTGTTTCCTTTGTTCTATAATACTCACAATCTTGATGATAGAATCTTAGTCTACATAACGAAGATAGAAGATATCAACGTGTTGTTAATGACGAACTGAGATGATAGAAGAAAGCTTTGTGAAGCAAGATCCTGCAGTATGAACCTCTTTCACCAACCTATCTCATTAGTAAAACTAACCTGGGAGTAATATTTTTCGCGATAGTAAGAACTTTTTGATGTATTAGCTAGTTCTTGTTGTGTGTTACATACTCAAAAAAGGAAAAATGCATTAGCTTGTAAATATGAAGACCGTTCTTCATATGATTGTGTACAGAAATTTGTATCGATCCTGTGGCACAAATCAAATGTTTTTGTCTTGTCCGTCAAGCTAACGGAGGAGGTATATGCATGGATTTGCAAAGATTGAAGAGGTAAACTAAATTTGAGGATTATATATTCAAAATTTTCCCTTCTGAATATGGAAAATGTTAGAATCAAGATATCACAAAGGATGAGTACTTGATAATGAAGTTTCATTTTTCATTTACTAGATTGAATTGCAGTGAATGAACTTACTGATAAGATGGTGTCAACTTTCACATTTTTTATTACACATGAAACATATTCTTATCTGATGCATTGGATATCATATTATTTTATAGTTACCAGGAGAAGTACAAGTTGATGATTCGAATGATGTTCACTCTTTTATTTCTGTAAATATGTTGCTAACATACGCCCTATGGATCTACGTCTTTTATTTGCGCCCGTTGCGTCCGAAGCATTTTCGGTACGCTCCGCTCCGGGGCGAGTTAAAACGCCTTTGAAAACACTGAGCAGCATTTAGATTGATAATAAAATATACTTTGTTTGAAGAATGAACTCGTTCTTCACAATAATCATTAAGGTTTTCCGACACTAACGCAAGAAGAACAAGTTTTGAATTGTTTGGCAAAACCAATTACTTGTCCTAAAACAATCCAATATCTAATAATCTATAAATGTCTTGCTAACAAGCTCTTTTAAAGAAACAATCCAAATGTCACAAGGTCATTAACCAATATTTTACAAAATTGTCAACTCCCTAAATAAGCTCACAAAAGTTCTGTCAATATGCCTTCAGGTTATTTAGCACAACAATCTAACAACAATAACATATTCAGTGTAATTTTATAAGTGGGGTCTGAAGAGAATAGTGCACGCAGACCTTATTCCTGCCCCGAGGAGGTAGATATGTTGTTTTCGAAAGACATTCGGCTCAAGTGCAACAATCAAACTAGTTATGAACAAAGTCAATATGACACCTAATAATGAAAGCAGTGCAGAACATTTAAAAAGGAACATCAATGACAATGGTGGGGTCTGAAGAGGATAGTGCACACAGACCTTATTCCTGCCCCGAGGAGGTAGAGAGGTTATTTTCGAAAGACATTCGGCTCAAGTGCAACAATCAAACTAGTTATGAACAAAGTCAATATGACACCTAATAATGAAAGCAGTGCAGAACATTTAAAAAGGAACATCAATGACAACGATTTAACATAAATTATGTGTTAATACATTGCGAAATATATTTTAAAAAAATTAATAAGAAAAATGTACTAATTAATACTTCAAATGTGAAAAAATAAAAAAACGTGGTCGGCAGGATTCGAACCTGCGCGGGCAAAGCCCACATGATTTCTAGTCATGCCCGATAACCACTCCGGCACGACCACTTGACGTTATAGTCACAAACGTTTTTTACTTCAAAGTAACATGCGACTAATATAGTCAAGTTGTTAAATACTCAAAATATGTGTTCGTTGATTTGCGGTCCCAATTGTTAACATTCATATCGAAGTAACTCATTCGATGAAATTTATCGCTGGGTATGAGTTATAACTCTTATCAAGATTTATACAATGCCAAAATGTCTTCATTTGTTCATTTTGAGACTTGAAAGTTAAAGAGACCTTATTATGTGAGCTTCTTAGAGGAACACTGCCTATTTCATTTCCATATTTACATTATGAGACAAAAGGGTCGAGCAAACATTTGCTGGCTCCGTCAGCAAGCAAATTTTAATGGTGCAAAAATGTTTTTGATCGAAGAAAATTAAAACGCACCGTTTCATCCAAAACGATGCCGCTTTGATAGAAAATTTCCAAAAAACTGGTGGTGCAGTTGCACCACCTTGCTTCACGTGGCTCCGCCAGTGCATCAACTACAAGGGGTTTTAAGAACTAACTTGAACGAGACTTATATTAGACAGAAAAACAAAAATTGGAACTACAAAAAAAGTACTCCGAAAATATGTAATCTTTGATTCTCTACTTGTACTATTTTCCTATATATGGTCTTTCCAAGCTGTGGTTTCATTCATTTGCTAAGTGAACTAGAATGATTTTCTTTTGTCGCTCCATGTTCTACATACCAAGTCCTTTGGCCTCAGTAGTCCTCATGATTCTTAGCCTTTTAACAGTGCTCAGAAACATCCTACAAGACAATAAAAACAATGTAAGAAGAGACGACTACAAAAGTTAAAGTTTATGAATTCCTATAATGGCCTCGAGTTTACACAAAATTTGAACGGTTAGGGAGATTTTGAATTTTTGGGTTCCGATAACGACCTGCGAGCATATACTCTTTCACTTTTGTGATGGAAGAGTTAATTTCTCCATTTTCCTATTTCTCCTCTTCTTTCACATTTTCAAAGGCTAGGCGGAATGAAAAATAATGAAAATTATCGGACCAGGTTAACCGGGAACCGGTCTCGAAATCGGTCCGAGTTTATTGTAGGAACGGGTGATATCAAATTCGGCGCAATCCGGTAAAAATCGGTACGAACCGGTGACTTGGTAACCCGGTTTTTGTTTATTCATATAATTATTATTTTTTAAAAAAATAATTAAAATTTTCATCTCCCTAATTAATATTCTGGCAGATCTAATAGTTTAAAAAAAGGGAAGAATACGAAGAGGCGTTAGCATTGAATAACTTAATGTAAATTAACTTTATTTGACTAATTAAATACAGATCAGATTCATGCAATCATGCATCTATTTGATGCAAATTATAAATTTATAATAGATACATAATGAAAATCAGCCGTCACTTTTGTGACTTTTCTACTACTTTATTAAATTAGGTATTGATAAAAAGAAATCAGTCATATAAGTATCAAGTATGCATTGCACTTGCTATTGCTATTCCAATTCAACTATCACTTTTTATATCTTTCAATCTGAAACTAATATTCTAATTAATATTTTTACCCAATTTTTTTTTACAGTTTAATCATTGATGGAGGAGGTTATAGGCCCCTCTGCACAATTTCAATATCATAATATTGGATATAGATATGTATTTAACATTCAATATATATATATACATATATATATGTGTGGATACCGATTTTTTGAACCGGTCCAATCGATTGAACCAGTGACCCAGTTGGTTGTCCGATTCGATGTCAAATCCAAGTTTCAAAACATTGATTTTAAAAGTAGAATGCTAGAGACTTCATTTAATTAAAGTCAGATTTTGACCAGAGACAAAGCTACGTCAAGATAATGCTTTGTCGTTTTCAATAAAGAATTTGGTCCACTAAAAAGAGTTGAATTTTATATACTTTAATTATGCATAATTTCATTTGTATGCCAAGATATTAACTACCTACAGAGCACTAAATTAAGAGAATATTTCTTACCCCCATGGAACATCTCCCACAAGCATCCAGTCTCCATCTTTATCCTCATATGTGAGCACAAACTCTGATGATCCATCCAAGAGCTTACATGTCTTTGTTACTTCTTTTTCTCCACCTATTTCAAATTACACAAATGAAGTATAATGAACATCATACAATCACTAACAAGAACAATCACACTAACATATTATCAACTTATTGTGTAGTCAATTTCTTTTTAGTCGTCTAGCCAAGTTATTAGTCGGGAAACATTTTTAATCCCAACAAATATCAGGGGCGAATTCAAAATTTAGATTTGATGGATTCAATCACAGTTTTTACTATTGAATCCTGTACTTACTAAATTATGGGGTTAGAATTTGATTATTATCCTTCGAAATTTTACTAAACTTTCCACACATTCACATTTCGGGTCAAAATTGTTAAACTCAGCAAAAGAGGTTGTATCCATTATTGAGCTATGTTATTCAGACTCTTCAAAAATGTTGTCCCAGTCAGGTCAAATCTTCCGAAAATACACTACTTGGATCTGATATGCACCCATCACCATTTGAAAAAGCCTGAGCAACAGTCTCTCAGTAGTAATACCATAAGATTTCAAAGCTAATTTAGTAGTGACTATGATATCTCAACTTACAATAAGTAAAATTGGTAGTTCTGGATGATTTGATGAACATCTCCTCCAAGATTTTGCCTAAGGTTTCATAGCAAGAGTGAGAACTCAAATCAACTTTTCTTCCAATTGGCAATCCATCCATATTCACCTTCACAAAATCTGCATCATTCTTTGTATTATTTCCATGATTAATTTTCTTCTTTGAACTCTCCATCTCTTTGTTCCCATTTTCTTCTTGATCAGCATTTGTAATCCTTGATTGATTAAAACTATTCATCCTGTAAGTCCTTATTGGTGGCCATCCCACAACATGGCTGCTTCAAAAATTGATAATAAATCAATTATACTCCACACATCAATTCAAATATAAATACTTATATCAATGATTAATCAAATTAACATGTCAAAAACAGGGAAGTGTATTGATCAGAATTATTTTTTATGGAAAAACATCTTATAATGGAATTAATCTTCAGCTGTCTAAGTATTGATTTGGATTTGGCCACGGGGTAATAACCACTGACGCCTCAAAACATTACGATAGTGATTTGCAACCTACTGGTTCGACTAATTAAAACTTGTTCCAAGTAAGACACATGAAAGTGATTGTTACTAGGGAGTTTCTACATTTTCTGTTGGATCACATTCATCTCACTGCACCTTTTAACAGTAAAAATCAGAACTCAAAAACGTCCTAAAATAATCACCAAATATACCATTCAAACCCTTTAACATAAAACAAATGGAATTTTTTTTTATTTCCACTTTTTTACTCTTGTATTTTGAAAAATGTTTTTCTTGAGTTACCCCACTAGGGGTAAGGTCGGCGTAAACTTCATCCTTTCCAGACGACCAAACACTACTTGTGGGTATGTTGTTGTAAATGAAAAATTATCATGGTGAAGCTATAACAAAACAAAAAAACTCTACTAACTTGAATTTTAGCTGAATACTTATTCTAACCTGGAACTTGTAGAAGCAGATACAATATTCTCAGTACCATTGTTTATGCTAAATACACCACCAACATTATTAACTCTCCCTGTAATAAATCCATTTGGAAAGTCTTTAGCAGTCAAGATTCTACCATACTCGCACCATGTTGATGATTTCTTAGGCTTTGTAAAACTTGGGCCTATGCCCAAGCCCAACTCAAGCCCTGTTTCATCAGTGTAAGATGAATTAGACTCTGAACATATGTCCATTTTTGATACACTTGAACTTGTGTCATTACCACATAATAAACCAAGGGTTGTTTCCATGAGAAGGGGTTCAAGAATATATATATTTATGAGAAAAATTGAAGTTCAATAAATGGATGAGAATGAAGTGATGATATATATATATTGGAAGAGATCAATTATAAATATAAAAATATTAAATTGATGGGATGATGGTTTATAGACCCATATGTTTGCCATTGAGCCAAGCACTTTTTAAAAATAATAATAATTATATAGATGAATTCTTCTTCTTCAAGTTTCATTTGCATTCATTTTATTTTCTCACTCGTTTACTTTTGCCATTATGTGTACTTGAATGTGTTATTTCCATGTCCCCTATATCTTTTAAGAACTTTCTCCTTTCTCATTCACTTTTTTGTCCAAATGTTGAGACTAAACATATACTCTAGCACTGTCTCGAAGAGATTATCCTATTTTTCTTACTAGTTTGTCGCAAAAGATTGTCATCTTTCTATATTTAGAAATAATTTAATTTTATAAGATGATTTATAGTTAGAGATGGCAATTGGAGAAGAGCGGGCAGGATAAACTCTTAACGGGACAGGACAAGGGACAGGACGGAGCAGAACAAAATTAGTTTTGTTAAAAATTGAAATAAGACAGGGCAGGTAGTGGGTTTTGATTAAAATTAGGTTAAATAGATATTTCTCAAACACTGAATTCAATTTCTACTTGTCGAAGTCGTGAGTTCTATGATTTGAAATTTCGTATGCTTGAGTTGAGATTCTGTTCAGTTATATTTCCTCAAGAATCTTGTTAGAATAGATTACTCGAATCTGAATGTATTTCTGAGTTGAGATTTTGTTCAGTTATCGACTTTGATTCTTCCTTCTTTCATGCTTGCTTCTGCCTTATTTCCTCAAGAACCTTGTTTCTGACTTTTATTACGTCTTCTTTCCTCAAGAAATTTATTACGCAAACGGGACAATTTTATTACGCAAATGGGACGGGGAAGGACAGGGTTTTATGGGGCAGGACATTTTTCGGACAAAGCTAAACGGGGCAGGTCAGGTCAAAATCTAAATAGGTCAAGGCTTGTCCCGCCCTATTGTCATCTCTATTTATAGACACATAAATATTTAAGACTTGTTTTGGATCACATATTTCAATTTTTTATGTTTTAAACTCTGTATCAAATCAAACTACGACAATCTTTTTGAGACAGAGAAAATAATGAATATCATTTCCTTAGTATGGCAAAGGTTACACTGAATTAAGTGATAAAGATTACTTCGTTCTCAATCAAAGATTTTGAATTTGATCTATAGTTTGAAATTGTTTTTTAGTCGGGTCGTAAAATGAATATCAAACACCGGATAAGAAAAAAGAAAAATAGAAAATCATTTCCTCATTTTCTTGAAAAAATGATAATTTTATTGTTTCTTCCGTTAACGACTAATAATTACAAAAATTAGCTCCTCCTATGATGGTTTTGGTTCACATAATAACTATCCGTAAATTATAATGCAAAGATTAATAACAACAAAAATTGTTACGCAATAATAAAATTATAAGATATGAATTACTTGTTTTAAGGTATTTGTATTAAATAGTTTAATTTTCACATTATTAATATAAATATTCTTAATTCACATTTTATTTTGCATAAAATGAATTTAATGTGGGCCTAATAATATTTTCTTATTCAGGTATTATTTAATTATATAGTTTTATTTTAATAAGATAATGTATAGCTACACCTACATAATATTTATTAGTTATTTATATTATATGTTTCAAAAAATTATTTAAAAAAATAATATATTATAACTTAGCAGCTTTCCACCCCTTTGGTCAGGAAGCTAGTGATGTCTATGGGACCCATATATGTCCGCCATTGAGCCAAACAGATCAATTCTTCCTCTTCAAGCTTCATTTGCATTCATTTCAATTTCATCATTTCCCTTTTTAGTCTCTGATTTGTTTTTGCCTTTATTACTCGAAAATGTTTTTCCATGTCCCCTCGCCTTTTCTAATCAAGTTGTGTACGTTTTTTCTCGACTATAACTGTGTGTGAAATTAAGACTACATAGTACATATTTCCTATCTCTAGATGTAATTCAGGGGACCTGGTTCGTTTGGGTTTCTAAAATATTATTAAATATAGATAGTATACATATGATATACACTTAATGTATATCACGTGTTTTGTACATAAAGCAGTCTCGGGTTTTTGTACGTATTGTGTCCGATTAGTTTGTATAAATCAATCAATGTATTACCTTAATTAGAATGGTAAATTTACCATAATTATAGATGTCTTGTACTACTAGAATAAGGTTTTTGGTATTACAATAGGAACAAGTTTCTATTATGGAGAATTGTAACTTGTAATATATATCTCTTTCATTAATAAAAATAATCAAGATATTATTTCTTACAAATATAAAATCAAATCAATTGAGCCGAGTTTTTAAATTTATAAATCAAACCAAATAAATAAAAGTCGGGATTTCAACTTCGGGTTTTCTCGAATTTTACGATTTTTTCAAATTTTACGGTTTTCTTAGGTTGTTCGGGTTTTTCCCGATAAAGTCTTCATACAAAATATATAACTTGTGCTTCGAATGTTTCTTTAGTCCTAGTAAAATATAACTATCTAATTAAGGCGTTTCCTAAGAAAATGATACAAAATGTGAGATAAGTGATGACATTATTTGTGAAATTTCACTTGGTATGTTGTTGTAAGTCATGACATTGTTCTAAAATATTCAACAAAAAAGATAATGAAATCGCTAAGTAATAATCATAATCTAAAAGCACTAAAAGAAAAAAATAACGGTTATTGTGTATTTTTGGGTGATAATTTCATCTCGTGGTCTGCCAAACGACAAGCCACACTATCCCGTTCGAGTGCAGAAGCATAATATAGAGGCGTTGCGAACGTTGTTGCCGATATTTATTGGCTCAGAAACCTTCTTCTAGAGCTTCAATGTCCCTTACGTAAGACATCTCTTGTCTACTGTGATAACATATCTGTTGTTTACTTGTCTTATAATTCGGTCCATCATCAGCGAACCAAACATATTGAGATGAATAGTCATTTTGTTCGTGAAAAAGTTATCATGGGTCATGTTAGGGTGTTACATGTTCTTTTTTCTTATCAGTACACATATATATTTACTAAGGGACTTCCTCGGCAGTTGTTCCTTGATTTTAGATTCAGTCTCAGCGTCCGACCTCCTCCCGCTCCGACTGAGGGGGTGTGATAGAGAATATATTAATATTCTCTAGTTATTATTCTAATTAATGTAATTATATAAAGTAGAGATCATTCTCCAATTAAATTACAATATTCTACATATAGATCTTTACACAAGCAAGGGAATCCAGGATGTGAAATTATGAATTTCGGGTATACGCTTATACCACAATTTATTTAATTTATCGGATGTGAAACCTATTATTTATATACTTATATAATACATAAAATTTTAATAATATATATATATATATATATAAAATTTGAACTAAAATTACTACATTTGATAAACTCGTTACTAAAACACAACATCCATGTACACTTGTTACGTTTAATTACATCTAGTAACAAATTCTTTCATAGATGTTAAATCTTTAATCAACTTGCTTTTCAGACGAATTGCACGAAAAATTAGTTGGTGTTAACTTTGGCTTTTATTAATTCCTACCCAATGTTCGCCATCTGCGTTAGAGTCTTGATTATTGGATTCAACGCGTACATTAAATGAAGAAACATTTTCATTTAGAATTTTTTCAATTCCTAAAATTCAAATTCAAAACCTCTAATTAAGGATTGATGAATCATATTCATTCCTCCACTTCTCTTCGCTTTCATAACTTTTGTATAGAAAAAAGTGTAAAGAAAAAAATATTTTTATATAACTTTTGATTTTCAACAGCCTTGTTTTTCTCATGTAATTATTTTTCTCTTGTTGGTGTCATGGTGTGAATCCAAAAACTGAAAAATTGAGAGGAAGACGATTCAAAGGAGGCGACTGAAAGTAGAAAGCTCTCTAATTGCTGGCATTGTCTCTAGAAAACATGTTCATTCATGGGGTATTATATTATGTAAAAGTTAATGGACAGAATAATAGTATTTGGTCCGACAAAGATCATATGTAAGATACAGAACTTTAATGTGGTTAATTTTATAATTAGCTTAATCTAAAAAATCTATCTCGAGGCCTACAAAATCTAGCAATAACTTTTACTATGACATAAAAAAAAAAAGGAGTAACAAGGATGAGCACCAAATTCTTACAAGTATTTTTTATTGAATAAATATATATATATACAAGGTGAATGATAGTCTTAGAATTAACTATTATCATATTTTGCAAATATCTTCATTGAAATGTGTAACTATCTCATCTAACAACTTAAATGATTAGAAATAACATATCTTTTATTTACAATATTACATCTCTAACACACTCATTTATGGGCGGATTTGATTCTATTTCATAAGCCAAACACGAAAGCATTTTTAAATAATTGGTGGCGGTGAATCTCAAATCCAGAACCTCTATCTACTTTGATACCATCTATGTTGAAGTGTATGTGACCATATCTCATACTATAAAATTTAAATGAGATGATAATTAAGAAAATAAAATTATGCTTTTACTAATAACTTAAGTTTTTAAATCAGATGGTCACATGCTTTACTAAACTTATCTTACATATATCTAAGCATTCAATTCCCGCTTATATTAAATATACATCCTATATACACAATATACACGTGTATATAGGATGTATATAGTCTTGGGCAGATTTGGTGTATATTATGTATTAGTCTTGTACACTTACCATAATTGTATAGTTAGTCTCCAAATAGTCTAAGGTTTTAGGGATAGAATAGGAATATGATTCTTCTCTTATGGAAATATGTAAGTGTATATATTATCTTTCAATTAATGAAAATAATCAAGTGATTATTTCTTTCATGGTATCACAAGTCTAGGTTATTTTTTCTTTGCTTCCGCCGAACTCTCCCTCGGTTCCGTGTATTATTGTCTCGGTTTCCATGAGTTTTTTGTTCTCCCAACCTAAAATTCTTTCTTCAAAATCACTCAATCACATATTGTTCTATTCTACATCAAAGAACACGTTTCATCCTGCCCTTACAGTTCTAACTCAAGAATAACATCCCTCTTGTTCTTGAAATAAAAAAACGTCCAATATGCGACGTGGGCCGAACTGTTCAAGATTCATGAACGCTCGCATCAAGTCATTTATCACATAATCCCCGTGGCTCCTGAGGATACGGAGATACCAAAACGTGAGGATGATCCTAAGTTATGGACAACTCTTGATGCCACCGTCCTTCAGTGGAATTACTTCACTATCTCTACCGTCCTGTTGCAGACAATTATTAAGTCGGACGCTAAGGCAATGGGTGCTTGGGATAGGCAGCGTGACATATTCCAAGATAATCAGAATTCGAGGGCTGTTACACTTGAGCAGGAATTTTCTCACGTCAACATGGAAAATTTTCTGAACGTTTTGGCTTATTGTAAAAGATTAAAAGAATTGGCAGACCAACTCCGCAATGTTGGTGCACCCGTGAGTGATAATCTTCTTGTTCTGCAAATGGTTATCGGCTATTCGAGGCCTATAGTGGCGTTGGAACTGTTCTTCGTCAAAGTTATTCTCTCCCGAAGTTCTATCAAGTCCGCTCCATGCTTACTTTGGAAGAAGTCGGGTTGGCTAAAATGGCGGCTATGACAGCTAGTACCGTGGCTATGATGACAACCTCCACAAATTTTCTGGGTTATATTGATAATTCGGGCCAAAATCGTGCTCACGGTGGCGGGAAAAATAATCATAAAAATTATGGCGGCAAATGTGGTGGTTCCGATGGTGGTTCCGGTGACATTAGGTCCCGCCCCAACTGCAGTGGGCCACCACCCAACTGGTCCCAGCCTTGGGCCACCTGATCGTGGGCCTGGACCAGTGGGCAGTGGTCCAACAAACACTGGTATCCGCCACATTCAGCCCCAGGCAGTTGGGCTGAACAACAATATTTTAGGCCCAATTCTACGGCTCGCGATCGCGAGCGACCATCGACCACCTTTCAGGCGGGGCGAAGGCCGGTGTGCTTGGCCCCGACCTTCTCAGGCTCATTAAACCACAGACCCATCCCTACCGACATTGAAGCCGTGATGCACCTGCTTGGAATAAATCATTCTGACCCAAATTGGTACATGGACACTGGCGTCACTAAACACATGACGTTCGACTCAGGTATCACTCGTCTTATTTCAATTTGAGCAACAATCGTGGTATAATTATTGATAATGGTAATTCAATTTCAATTCGTGGTTACGGTAATAAAACGTTGTCTTTCCCCCATCCACTCCTTATTTTGAAAAATACCATTCACGCTCCTAAATTGATTAAAAATTTGGTGTCTGTCCGTAAATTCACCACTGATAATTCTATTTTTTGTCGAATTTGATCCATTTGAGTTTTCTGTGAAGGATTTTAAGACGGAGAGTCCTCTCATGAGGTGTGATAGTAGGGAATATCTTTATCCAATCACGCCAGGTTCTGGTTTCTCGAGTCCACCATTGCCCTCAACTTTTACAGCTCTGGCTGCTTCCTTGTGGCATGCTCGTCTAGGCCATCCGGGGTCGTCTATTTTATTTTCCTTAGATAAATATAATTTTATTTATTGGAAGGGTACGAGTCGTACTTGTTAGCGATTTATCCACACGCTTAACGCAAGTGCACGTATCGTGACAAGTAATATAGTCTGGGTAAGACCGAATATCGTCCTCAGGGACTGGTTTTCAAGTACCGGTTATCTATTCTATAATATCTATTTGGTTAACGTTAATTGGTTTAGAATTTTAGACTAATAATGCAGGAAATAACTAATTATAAGAAGGCTTCGATTTAAATCAGTTATGATGCCGAATTAGGGCTTCCAAGATCATCAACTATCCACTCTATTCAATCCTTAATGCAACAATAAAAGTTCTTCTTTTATGTTAAGATAGCAGGTTAACTAAGCCGCTTTATATTCCGGTTAGGATATATAAACACTCAACCCCGATGCAGAACCCTTCTATCTTTTGATGATAGGATTTACCACAAATGAGGATTAAGAACAATAACCTATTAAACTACACAAGTATCAGGGTACTTTCGTCCACGATTCTAACCTATGTTTATTCAATTATAGCATATTCATAATCTCCCCTTTCGGATCTCGATTAGAAATCATATATGTGATGATAATTAGTGATCAATTAATTACCAAGCAATCAAAGCAATTATTGAATAAATCTCAACTATATAAAGAAGAAACCAAAACTAATGCATTAATTCATGAATAAGAGTTTCAAGCGAATCACAAGGAAATCCCTAATAAGTAATTAGCTCCTAGTCATAGTCACGCTAAGAACTAATACAATCTCCATACATGAACTGAAATAAACAAAGCAAAAGAGAAAGAAAATACTTAAGAACAAGTCTCTAAGCCTTCTAGCATCCAAGAGTTGTGTTGTGGAATATTTACAAGGTGGATGAGTGTAGAATGGTGATATGAGGAGGTCTGAAGGATCCTTCCTTAATGAGCATGATTTTAGGGATTATATAGGTTTTATAGGTAGGAAACGTTATTCATTTTGGACTCTGAAAACGTGTAAAATTCGGCCCAGAAATTTGATTTTCCGCGTCGGCGCCACGACCCTGAGATTCGGCGTCGTGGCGCTGAAACTCCTGCAGCAAATCCGACCCCGCAGTAATATTGGCGCCGCGGCGCCGGAGGCGTGAATTTGGCATTTTTTTTGTTTCTTCGTCCGGACTTCGTCTGATCTCCTCTATACTTTCCGGACTTCTTAGACTTCATTTTTTGGCTCTTTTAGTGTGCAATTCCATCTCAATTATGCTAATTTCCTTTTCGCCATTTCTCCATTTTTTACCGTTGTGACACAAAAGATAGTAAAAACACACCTAATACTATACTAAACATAAACGAAATGAATAAAATACTAACTAAAAATGACTCAAAAAGTGTATAAAATACATCTAACAGTACTCTGAATTGTCAATCTTGTTCTTTAGGAAAAATTGTTAAGTTGTCATTTGTAGACTCTAATTCTCATACTTTAATGCTATTTGATATTATTCATAGTGATCTATGGACGTCTCATGTTCTTAGTTCTTTGGGTCATCGGTATTATGTTCTCTTTCTGGATGATTATTCTAAATTTTTATGGACTTTTCCGATAACGAAAAAATCTTAAGTTTTTTCCATCTTCTTAAAATTTAGAGCATTCATTTAAAGCCAATTCGAACGGGACATAAAAAAAAATCAATGTGATAATGGAAAGAATATGATAATGGGGTGTTTCAGGATTTTTCTGGTAATAATGGGATCAATTTTCATTTTTCTTGTCCTCATACGTCTTCACAAAATGGGAAAGCCGAACGAAAAATTCGTACCGTTAACAACATTATCCGAACTTTATTGATTCATGCTTCTGTACCCCCTACGTTTTGGCATCATGCTCTACAAATGGCTACTGTTAGGCGTATTTTTTGTATACGTTTTTTGAGTCATTTTTAGTTAGTATTTTTCCCATTTTCTTTTAAATAAGTGTCGTGTTAGGGTCATTTTTCTTTCTTTTGAGTCACAACGGTTCAAAAAAGCAAAATGACGAAAAGGAGCGAAAAGTGAGCACAAAAGGAGGGTCCCGAGGCAAAAAGGATGAAAGTTGACAATTCAGGACAAAAGACTTCAGCACCGCAGTGCCGTTCATATAGGACCGCAGTGCCATAATTACTGAGAGGTTGGAGGACTTTCGGCACCGCGGTGCCATTCTGCAGGACCGCGGTGCCAATGCGGGGAATTTCATATCCGAAGTAAATTTGGCCAAGGGCAGAAGGGTCCATAGGGCACGAAATTTGCAACATACTTAAGCACTAGGGATTAGTCTAGTGAGGGGAGTTGGTCATTCTAACACACAACACATCACAGGGCAAGGATTGGAAGCTACAATTGGAGACTTTAGTTCACAATACTTTTCTTTCTTTCTTTCTTTTAATGCAATTTATGTTTGGAATCGTATTAGTTCTTAGCGTGACTATGACTAGGAGCTAAACACTTTATTAGGGCTTTTCTTTTAAATCGCTTGAAACTCTATTTCATGACTTAATGCATTAGTTTGATTCCTTCTTCACTTGATTAAGATTTATTCAATAATTGGTATGAATATTTGATAGTTAATTAATCACTAATTATCAGAACCTATATGATTTCGAATCAAGAACCGAGAGGATAGATTTGGATATGCTGTAATTGAATAGACATAGGTTAAAATCGCGGACGAAAGTACCCCGATACTTGTGTAGCATTATATGTTACTATTCTTAATACTCATATGTGGTAAATCCTATCATAAAAATATAGAAGGGTTCTGAACTGGGGTTGAGCGATTATATATCCTAACCGGAATATAAGACAGTCTAGTTAACCGCTATCTTAACGTGGAAGAAGAAGTCATTCTAGTTGCATTAAGGATTGAATAGAGTGGATAGTCGAGGAATTTGGAAGCCCTAATTCATTCATAACTGATTACAACTTAAATAGTTCAGTAATTCTTGCAATTATTCTAGTAGTTTAACAAAAATCCAACTCAAATATCGATTGCCAAATAGATAACATAAAATAGATGAACGGTAATTAGAAACCAATCTCTGAGGACGATATTCGGTCTTATCAGACTATATTACTTGTGAATGATACGTACACTTGCATGAGCAATTGGACACGCACCTAACAAGTTTTTGGCGCCGTTGCCGGGGACTGACGTACTTCTAAAATCGAACCATCTATTTTTATTTCTACTTTTGCTTTATTGTTATTTTTATTTTTACTGTTAGAACCCTGTTGCCTTGATTTTCTTGTTGATTTTTGTCTATTTCAGGGATTTAGTGTATGCGAAGAAGGAGAAGAGCAGATACACTTGTTCCCTTCAACCCTAAAATTGAGAAAACATGCAAGCAAAACAGGCGAAATAAAAGGATAGCTGATTCAGTGACCATGGACAACCAACCACCGAATCAGAATGGGGCAAACAACGAGGTTCCTGAACATGTAGAGGAGCCAATACCGGTTCCAGCAGAAAGAAGCTTGGGAGATTATGTTTTTGCCCATGGTTACTGGTGCACAGACATGCATCAGGCTCCCAGCAATAGGGGCAAACAACTTTGAGATCAAGCCAGTCATCCTGAGCATGGTCCAGAACACAGTACAGTTTAGGGGATTGCCATCTGAAGACCCCCACATGCACATTGCTAACTTTCTGGAGCTGTGTGCCACTTTCAAGTACAATGACATTACTGACGATGGCATTAGACTCAGGCTCTTCCCGTTCTCACTTAGGGACAGAGCCAAGAGATGGTTGAACTCACTACCTGCCAACTCCGTCACCACCTGGCAGGACCTTGCACAAAACCTTTTTGTAAAGTTCTTCCCTCCTTCAAAAGCGGCAAAGTTAAGGGGAGAGTTAAATAATTATTACCAGGTGGATGGTGAGTCACTCTACGACGCATGAGAGCGATTTAAGGATCTGCAAAGGAAATGTCCACATCATGGCATAGAGAAGTGAATGTTAGTCCACATTTTTTATAACGGGCAGAGTGGCACTACTCGTACCATCATTGATGCTGCAGCAGGGGGAGCGTTCATGAGAAAGAGTGTCAATGAGGCATATGAGTTACTGGAAGACATGACTGCCAACAATCATCAAGGGGCAGATGACATGTCAGTGAATAGAAGGAAGACTATGGGCATACATGAATTAGATGCAGTCATTGCCCTGAATGCACATGTGACCCTTATGACGAAGCAACTACAGCAGAACACTATGTCTGTGAATGCAGTCCAAATGTCGGTAAATTGTGAGATTTGTGGTGGACCGCACTCCTTTGATAGATGCACAGCGGTGGACCCTAATAATGTGCCAATGGAGCAGATTCAGGCAGTTGGGAACTTTCAGCGGCCTTATAATTTCAACATATACAATCAAGGGTGGAGAAAATCACCCTAACTTTTTGTGGAGGAACGACTAGGACCAACATCAGCCATATCAAGGTAATTACGTAAAGAAGCACGTAATCAAAGCTACCTCATCCCAAAGCTTTAGACCACCTACACAACAGAGAAGCTTTGATGAGCCGAGGGTCGATTGCTTACACTCACCAATTCACAGAATCAATTCATGTCTGAAACCAGGTCCTCTCTCAGGAACCTGGAAACGTAGGTTAGGCAACTGGCGAAGATGGTAACCAACAGGACGTAGGGTACTCTCCTAAGCAATACAGAGATCAATCCAAGAGAGCAGTGTCAGGCAGTTTTGTTAAGGAGTGGAAAGCAGTTGGAGCAGGTTGCTCCCCAACCCGCAGTGGTTCATGAGAAAGAGGATGAGAAAGTAGTTGAGGAAGGAAATGAGGGGGTCACTGAGGACCACCCTACAGTTGAGAAAGCTCCACCAGCACCTTTGAGGGAATACACTGATATAATCCCCTACCCTCAGAGGCTCCAAAAGACGGCCATAGACAAGCAGTTCTCTAAGTTCTTGGAGGTATTTAAGAAGCTTCACATCAATATCCCCTTCATTGAGGCGTTAGAACAAATGCCCGCATACTTCAAATTCATGAAGGAGATACTTGGAAAAAAGGGAAGGTTGGCGGATTATGAGACAATAGCGCTGACAGAGGAGTGCAACACCATCTTACACAAAAACTGCCTCCTAAGTTGAAAGATCCAGGAAGCTTCACCCTGCCCTGCACTATTGGCAAAGTAACATGCAACAGGGCACTTTGTGAATTAGGGGCTAGCATCAATCTCATGCCTCTGTCTGTGTTCAAGAGATTGAGTTTGGGGTAAGTCAAACCAACCACAGTTAATCTGCAGCTGACTGACCGAATCGTAGTTCACCCCAGAGACATAGTGGAAGATGTGCTTGTCAAGGTGGGAAAGTTATTCTTTCCAGCAGAATTTCTCATTCTTGACATGGAGAAAGATGATGAAATACCCATCATTTTGGGGAGACCATTCCTAGCCACGGGCAAAGCTCTAATCGATATGGAGAAGGGATAATTGAGACTACATGTTCAGAAAGAAGAGATGGTATTCAAGGTGTTCAAATCCACCATTGAGTTCTTGGCCAGCAACAAGTGCTTCGCAGTAAGCACAACTGACACAACAGTTCAGTAAGCACAGACCAACACTAGGGAGATCATTCCTACAGCTGTGAACCTACATGCTAGTTTAAAAGCTGCAACAAAAGTTCATGACATGAAAGCTGACAAACAGGTAAATCTTACTGAACCCAATGATGTGAAAAAGAAAAATAGAGTGAGTAAGAGGAAAATAATTTTTATGTGGACAGGTTGTGGGGTTAATTTACCCCAATGATTTGATAAGGAACCTGCGTCCGGCTACAAGACGTTAAAGACAACGCTACTTGGGAGGCAACACAATGTTTAAATTCTGCAATTAGTTTAAATTGAACAGTCTCACTTTTGGTATTTTTTGGTTGTGATGTGATGACAGGTGCGGGAATCGGAGAATGAGCATGAAGAAAAGGGTGGAAAACATGGAATCGGGTAGGCACCGCGGTGCCGAATGTTCAGAGATGTCACAGTACTTTAGGCACCGCGATGCCTGGGCGCGAATTCAGAAAATAAAAAGCTCTAAATCCCCAAATCTCTTCCCACATCAACTCAACCCATTCCCTATCTCTATAACAACAAAAACACCTCCCCCCAGCTAAAACTTCCCACAAATTCACCCAAATCCTTCCAACCCTCATCACCACCCAAAACTCCTAGCATCTTTCCACAGCATCATTCTTTCACGTAGGTCAAGAAAACGGTGAAGAATAACCAATCAAAAAGGTAATCTTCATCATTGTTCTTGCAATTTCAAGGCTAGTAGGGAAAGTAGTTGTGGTTGTGGGGGTTGTACGGGTTGTGTTGGTAAGGTGTTATGTAGTTGTGGGTGTGTGTTGCGTTGATTGTTTGATGTGTTTGCTGTGTTTTTGGGTTGTTGTGTAGAGGTGATTCGTGGTGTATTGCTGTTGTGGTCTGATTTTGCTTGGTTATTGTTGTTGTGTGGAGTGAGAGTTGTTGGAAAACCACAAGGAAACGCTGCTGAAAATTTTCCAACTACCCTCACAATGACCTCTAGAAAAGAAACTGCCAGAGCTTCCCCATCTTCATCAGCTCCAGAATATGTGTTACTCGATTTACCAACAAACAGACAGAAGATCTATATAACAAAATAAGCACTAGAGCATTGATACCAGAGAGAGGCATGGACTACCAGACTATGTCATTTGATGATGATGATGACTACGAGCATATTAGGGCCATGATAGAGACGCATGGTTGGAAAAGGTTCACCAATCCAGAAAGGATTCCACTTCAGAACACTAGCCTTGTGAGGGAATTCTATGCTAATTATCCCGAGCAAGAGGATGGGAGATGATTTGTTAGAGGGCGATATGTGCCCATGAGTTCTGAAACTGTGAATGCGCTACTGAGGACCAATAATGTTGAGGACCAAGATTATAACCCGCACCATTTTAGAAGTTGGTCGAGAGACGTTGTCACGCCCCGACTTTTCCTAAGTGTTATACCCCATAGTTCTGGCCATGCGTATGAGAGCGTACGAAAGGGACTAAGACTTAAATTTTAGAAGGATAGGTTGACGGATTGTTTCGG
Source organism: Przewalskia tangutica (assembly GCA_029844215.1). Lineage (NCBI taxonomy): Eukaryota > Viridiplantae > Streptophyta > Magnoliopsida > Solanales > Solanaceae > Przewalskia > Przewalskia tangutica. The sequence continues at coordinate 119,142,019 of CM056718.1, forward strand.
ACGGGTTTTTAGTCAACCTTGAGGCGGGTTATGACCCATTACATTGAGAGTGCCTAGGTGTTTCAAAGGCCTAGTACGTAGTTCGTTGAGTCTAGTTCCCAACGCAACCAACCGTTCATCGATAGGACATCGGAGTAGAAAGTTATGGGAGTTACAAGTTCAGTGCGCAGTCGGACATAAGAATAATTCGGTTAGGAGCCACAGGGCCGCGGCGCCGGGAAGCATGGCCGCGGCGCCGGAAGTTCTGTGGGGTCGCGGAGGTTTCAGTGCCGCGGCACCGGCTGCAGGGCCGCAAGGCTGATTGGGAAAATCTGAACTGTTTTGTTTTAAAAAAAGGCCATGGGAGGGTGACAAGTGTCCCCCCCCCCCCCCAATCTGATTTTTGCATGCACTATTTATTGACCAAGTCTTGAAGACTTGGTCATTCTTCAAGCTCTTCTCTCTCTCTAAATTAGAAGCTCTTCCTTCTCTCTAAAAAATCAAGAGGAAATCAAGGATTGAGAAAAATCTGAAAAGTGTGGCAAGAAGGAAACTTGTTGGCAAGCTTGTAGGAGTTATTGTGGTGGTATTTGTGGAAAAGAGGCTAGTGAATTTGTTGGATTAGTTTGGCTAAAGCTCTAAGGTAACAATTCTTTCTCTTTTTGCTAGTTTTGGTGTTGCACGTGAAGAAGAAAGAACTTGTAGTGGTAAATATTTCTCTTAGATACATTGCATGTAAGGAATATGATTTGGATTTGAAGGGATTGAATAAGGTTAGGATGTGGACATGTTGTAGCCAAAATACTACCTTTAACTTATTAAAATAGTTGTTATGTATTGTGGGGCAGAATTTTACACACCCAAGATTAGGTGTGTAATCCCCTTTGTGTTGATTGGATTGTTGGGCCTTAAAAGTGGCGTTTGGATATTGAATTTGGCCTTGATAAAGGTGGCAAAGTATGTAGAAACAAAGGAAATGTTGCCCGATTTTCCGTAGAATTTAGTAACTTTGCACTTGGAATATTCTACGTTGAAGCTAGAGGTTAATAAACGTATTATGGTCATTATAGGTTGACGTACTACGTGCGGTTTGTTGGACTTAGCAAGTGGATTGATCCGAAGAGGTATGTGGAACTTTCCTACCTCTTGAGCATGAATAGTTGCATCTATGTAGTACGGTAGACGTACAAGGCTTTGATATTACTCACTTGTTTTAATGATGTCTTAAGTTTCAAAGTTAAGGGACGTGAAGTGTTTTAAGTATATGATACTTGTTTCGTTTTAAAAGTATAAGTCCCTTGGACATAGGGAAATGTGTTTGACTAACGTATAACATTAATATAACGACTTTATGGGAAGTTGGTTATATTAGCTTTATGGAAGGTTAATAAAGGAAGGTTTACTCTAAGTAAAATAAGTACAGATAAATGATTTGAATTTGTGAAAGGCAAATTGTTTTTAAGGCATTAATTGCCTAAGGTTTTAAAAGAAATGAAGTCACTTGATTTAGAAGCCTATTATATTTCTAAGGGTAAACGTGACTTGTCTTGAAAAGTAGCCGTGACTTGATACTACGGTTATTAGTATCTTGGGAGTTTTACATAAAAAGGAGTCATTTTCTTAAAAGGTTAGAGGTACGTGGTACTTGGGTTGAATTCCCGGATTTTCTCTTAAAATGACATGTTAGTGCCTTAAGTAAACTAAAATGAGAGGATATACTAATAATGTTAATAAGAAGTTAGGGGATATCCTTAACTTGCTTACGTTATGATAATCCGGTAGCGCTTATGTTATGTATGATAGCCGGTTGTGCTGAGTTATGTATTATTATTATTATTACTATTTATGCCATGGATTTGATACCCATGATGCGAGTGCGGCGCTTGTACTCATGCGGGCCCACCGGGTCCATGCGGGTGAAATAGTCCCATGCGGGTGAAATAGTCCCATGCGAGACGGATGACCTCATGCGGGTGAAATAGTCCCATGCGAGGTGGATGACCTCATGCGGGTCCCCAGGACCTATGCGGGTGAAATAGTCCCAGGAGTAGGATTACTTAATGATACTACGGGCGGAAGACGCTGTTTGATCATGAGCCTCCTATTTTTATGCAGCAAAGTTTATACTTGTTACTCTCATTGTTAGTAAGGCCCAGTGCAATGTAATTTGATTTTCATACATGACTCCAGCTTATTTTAGACTTATGATATTATTACAGTATTTTCCAGTTTTACATACTTGGTACATATCAGGTAATCGAATTTCTTCCTGGCTGCGTACGCCGCAGTAGGGTAGCAGGTGGTGGATCCTCATTCTTAGGATCTTTGCTCAGGTGTCAGAAGCTCCACTTCTCCGGAGGCTTGACTTTTGGTACGGTTCTCCCTGATGTTGTAGATGTTATGTACATTCAGGGGTATGACGGGGCCCTGTCCCGTCATAATGATTACACATTCTTAGAGGCCTGTAGTATTGTTATATTTTGGGTTGTTAAGGATGTAACTGTTCAGTGTTTGTTATATTTAGAGGTATCCATTTTGGGTTAGCCTGCTTATATTCTATATGGGTTCTTGTTGTGAGTTTATTTTTCCGCTGGTTTTCTCTGATGTTGTATCACAAGGGTGCCCGGGGTAAGGCACCAGTCACGGCTCCGTGGTCGGGTCGTGACACTAAGCCTTTACTTAGGACGTGATGGCACCTGGACAATTATCTCCCACCAGGAGCACCATTTAATTCTCTTTATTTAGAAATTTAAACTTATATTCAAATACGGAGCTATTAATAAAAATAACAATAAAGAAATTTGTTTATGACTTTATTGAAAACATAACGCGAGCCCATGCTCGTGCAAATATTGTTTCTACATAGACATACTGACAAATATTATTCTAAGTTGGAAGGGAGACCATTCCACACGGCATTTCCCGAGACACTGGAACTGACATTCTGAACCTGACGAGTACCAAGCCAGAAACAATGGACTTGGTATGACAAGAGGCTGCGGGACGATCGCTAGCCTTGGCGTGGAGCCTTTCCTCTATCACACTTTCCTGAAACATGTTAAATAAAAAGTCAGCCCTACCATCTGGGGCTGAGTGAGAACCTTACCCTGCAATTCAAAGTAACACCACAACATTCCAAGTGCAATCACATTATAACGTAATAAGCATATTGCAAAAACATATCAGGTTACAACATTTTTAAATATGCAGCAACTCTTCATAGGAAAATCTCAGTTTAACTAACACTTCATTTTTTCTCGTATTATACGTTAAGACATTCCCATGCATTTCCATATGTTTGTTACATTTATATATTTGTGAACGCGTATTCACTTTTCATATTTATATATAGGTGAACATGTATTCATCTTTCATATTTGTTGCGGCGTGCAACCCGATCCATTATATTTACGTATTTGTGAACACGTATTCACTTTACGTTTTGTTGCGGCGTGCAACCCGATCCATTATGTTTACGTATTTGTGAACGCATATTTACTTTACGTTTTGTTGCGGCGTGCAACCCGATCCATTATGTTTACGTATTTGTGAACACGTATTCACTTTACGTTTTGTTGCGGCGTGCAACCCGATCCATTATATATTTATATATTTATGTGAACACGTATTCACTTTTCATATTTTTCAAAAGATCGAATAAATACTATTCTCTTTCCCAACATTCTGTCATTCATACTTGTAACTATTATAACTTTTTAACCATAACTCCAACTAAGGTGTTTCTCAAGCGGAAACTAAGGTATGACAGGGATCTTTCACTGTACCAAATTTCATTTAAAACTACCTTGGGTAACTAACACAAATTTATCCTCAAAACAGCCACATGAAATTTATTTCGGCAGAATTTTTATTAAACAAAACCAAATCTTAGAATAGTCATAACTCCTAATATGTAAACCCGTTCAAGCCCCATAAAATCTCAAAACGACGAGAACAGAGAGCTACACGTCTCCATGTGAACCATCCTTTCATATTCTGTACCACTTGGTACAGTTTTACACTTTTATTCGCTGCCCTTCCTGGATCTCGATAGATCCGAGGCAGAAACTTTAAACAACGATAACTCTCAATCCATAAGTCGGATAGACCTCCGTAAGGTCTAAAAATGTCCAAAACAGAGAGAGATGGAACTTTTATTTAACACCAATTTTCATATTTCCCACCGATTAGTACAGTTTTACGTTTCAACGTCCTGCCCTTCTGGATTTTGATGAATCCGAGGCAGCAACTTCAAACTACAATAACTCTCAACTCGTAAGTCCGTTTTAACCTCTATTTAGCTATATCTATCCGTAACCGAGATATTTACAACTATGTAAAGTTTTATATAATTCTAATAAGTAAAACTCAATAAAAACAGTCCGTAATTATGCCTTTCCGGATTTCGGCCAAATCTAAGGCAGGAACTTTGAACTATGATAACTTTCAAACCGTATGTCCATTTTACCTCATTTTTGGTTCTATATGATCATAATAGAGAGGTGTACCATTATTACGAATTTCATCAAATTCTAACAATTATAACTCAGTTAGAACAGTTTATAAAGTTCATGACGCAACTAGTTGTCTAAACAATCAAAAGTTCAATATTTCTTTTCAACACTCAATTCTTATTCTAACATGTATTGAACTTAAAATAAAGGATGTTACCAAAAATTTCTGAGTGAGAAAACTCACCTTGTAAGTGTGAAGATTATTGTTGTTTGGTTGCTAAAATGATCCTTACTCTCTAGTATTTTGATTCTTGTTCTTCTTGCCCTCTTGGTATTTTTTCCTCTTCTTTTCACTTGTTTTTTTTCTGATTTCCTATTCTTTGTGCTAGGTATTTTATTTGTGTCATGTACAATGTATAAGTAGAAGAGTTTTCTATAACCTATGGGAGGTGGAATGACAAGAGTTGGAGAAATGAAGGAGGGGAAGGGAAGGACGTGCACATCATGCATGCATCCTTTTTTTTTTCTTTTTTTTTTGTTTTCTTATTTTCATTTTATCTATCTATTTATCCAACTTTAACACTAACTCTATCCCATGCAATTTATTCTTTGTTTTCTTATATATATATATTTTTATTAACCCAACCACAACTATATATATTTTTTTTTCGGATTTTACATTCTCTCCTCCTTAAGCAACATTCGTCCTCGAATGTGAATAAGGTCGTAACATAATCACATAGACACAATAATGTTTATTGTTATTGTAACAAATTTGGGGCTTCACATTCTCCCTTCCTTAAGAAGCATTCGTCCTCGAATGAGAATAAGGTTGTAACACATGCATATAGACACCCAAATGACACACATATGAAGTACTATGTAACACATTTTTTTTTTATTACCTTATTCAAATAGGAATGGATATTTGACTTTCATCGCCTCTTGACTTCCTGTGGCTTCCTCTCGTGAGTGATTCCTCCATAGGACTTTCACGGAAGCAATATCTTTATTTCTAAGGCGTTGGACCTTTCTATCAAGTATTTCTACCGGAGCCTCTTCATATTGAAGCTCTTTATTAAGAACTATCTCCTGGGGAAGGATGACGTGACTTGGATCGTGCAAGTATTTTCGTAACATTGACACATGAAATACCGGATGCACTGCTTCCAGCTCTTGTGGAAGTGATAATTCGTAAGCCACATTCCCCACTCTTCGCAAGATCTCATATGGCCCAACAAACCTTGGGCTCAATTTCCCTTTCTTACCAAAGCGCATCACTCCCTTCATTGGGGACACTTTTAAAAATACTTTCTCCCCCTCTTGGAATTCAAGATCTCTTTTCCGATGATCCGCATAGGACTTATGACGGCTATGAGCTGTTTTCATCCGCTCTCGAATCATCTGTACCTTGTCATTTGTTTCTTGAATGACTTCAGGTCCGAACAATTGCGTCTCACCCACCTCGAACCATCCAAGTGGAGACCTACATTTTCGTCCATATAATGCTTCAAACGGGGCCATTTGTATGCTAGAGTGAAAACTATTATTGTAGGCGAACTCAATTAGACATAGATGGTCCAACCAGCTTCCCTGAAAATCTAACACACAAGATCACAATATGTCCTCAAGTGTTTGAATTGTTCGCTCAACTTGCCCATCTGTTTGCGGGTGGAAAGCCGTGCTTAGCTTAACTTTTGTCCCGAGACCCTGCTGGAAACTTTGCCAAAAGTGTGAGGTGAACTGGGAACCCCTATCTGAAATAATTTATAAGGGAATCCCGTGTAACCGCACAATCTCCTTCAAATAAATCTGTGTACTTGTGCGCGATCGTAGTCTTGACCGATAAGAAATGGGTGACTTTGTAAGCCGATCAACAATCACCCAAATAGAATCATACCCTTCTCGAGTTTTGAGACCAGCCATTTAGATCCATATGAATCATCTCCCATTTCCACATGGGGACTCCAATGTCCTGAAGTAATCCGCGGAGTTTTGATGTTCAAACTTTCACTGTGACATATAAGACACTCTCCGACAAACTCCGCAACGTCTTTCTTCATCCCGCCCCACCGTAATTTGCCTTGAGGTCCTGATACATTTTGTTGACTGGATGAATGAAATATCTTGTGTTGTGACCCTCATCTAAGATCTTCCTCCTTAGATCCTTTACCTTAGGAACACATAACCTACCCTTATACCGAAGGGTTCCGTCATTATCTCCCAATGTAAACTGTGAAGGTTTTCCCTGTTGGATCCTCTCCCGAAATCCAACAAACTCCGTACCCTTAAACTGACTTTCTTTTATTTCTGAAGCTAAGGCAGACTGCGAGGTATCATGTACCACCACCCTACCTTCACCGATCTCAGTTAAGCTAACCCCGATGTTTCCCAATCTTTGTACCTCACGAACAATACCCCTCTTTTGTATTGCCAAATGGGCCAAGCTGCCCATTGATCTCCTACTGAGTGCGTCAGCCACCACGTTGACTTTCCCAGGATGGTAAAGAATAATAAGGTCATAATCCTTAAGCAACTCTAACCATCTTCTTTGTCGGAGATTCAAATCTCTCTGCGTGGTTATGTACTGCAAACTCTTATGATCTGTAAATATGTCCACATGCACACCATACAAATAATGTCTCCATATTCGTAAGGCAAACACCACCGCAGCTAATTCCAAGTCATGAGTTGGGTAATTCTTCTTATGTATCTTCAACTGTCTAGATGCATACGCAATAACCTTTCAAAACTGCATCAAGACACATCCTAACCCAACTCTAGAGGCATCGCAATAGACTGTGAACCATTCTTGTCCCGATGGTAAGGTTAGGACTGGTGCAGTAGTCAACAATTCCTTTAGTTTCTGAAAACTTGCTTACATGCTTTTGACCACTGGTACTTAACCGCTTTTTGAGTCAACCGGGTCAAGGGAGCAGCAAGACTAGAAAAACCTTTTACGAATCCTCTATAATACGCAGCCAAACCCAAGAAACTTCTAACCTCTGTCGGAGTGGTAGGTTTTGGCCAGTTCTTCACTTCTTCTATCTTCTGGGGGTCTACCATAATTCAATACCTTGACACAACATGGCCCAAAAAGGCTACCTTTTCCAACCAAAATTCACACTTTGAAAATTTAGCATATAGTTTCTCCTGTTTCAAGACTTGAAGCACTACCCTCAGACGCTCTTCATGTTCTTCAACACTCTTGCTGTAGATTAGGATATCATCTATGAACACAATCACGAACAAATCTAGAAATGGTTTGAAAATATGTTCATTAAATCCATAAAAGCCGCTGGGGCATTGGTTAACCCAAAAAACATGACCAAGAACTCATAATGGCCGTATCGGGTTCTAAAGGTTGTTTTGGATATATCATCTGGATTTATTTTCAGCTGATGATATCCCGAACGGAGATCAATCTTGGAAAAATAGTTAGCTCCCTGAAATTGGTCAAAAAGATCATCGATTCTTGGTAATGGGTATCAGTTCTTGATCGTGACCTTATTGAGCTGCCGATAATCGATGCACATTCGGAGCGATCCGTCTTTCGTTTTCACAAACAGATCGTGCACCCTGAGGAAACACTAGGCATTATAAAGCCTTTATCCAGAAGATCCTTCAATTGTTCTTTTAACTCCCTCAATTCAGCTGGGGTCATTCGATATGGAGGAATAGAAATGGGTCTTGTACCCGGAATTAACTCTATAGCAGAATCCACTTCTCTATCCGGAGGAAGGCCTGGAAGATCTTCAGGAAAAACCTCCGGAAAATTTCAAACAATAGGAACATCATTCACTGCTGGGGATTCTTTTTGGGTATCCACTATATTAGCCAGATATGCGTACTCCATTCTGTGACTTCTCAATAACTTTTGAGCCCCAAGGTAGGAAATAAACTGACCTGAGGATATTCCAACCCTACCCCTTATAACAAATTCTGGTTCTCCGGGAAAAGTTAATCTCACTATCTTTCGCCGACAATCTAACATGGCATAACATGCCGACAACCAATCCATACCCAAAATGACGTCGAAGTCTACCATATCAAGTAGTACTAGGTTCACCATTGTTCCCCTACCATTCACTTCTAATGGGAAATTATTTACCACCCGAGAGGCCCAAATTGAGGCCCCTACTGGTGTCATAACCTCAAAAGGTTCACTTAAATAAGAAGGTTCTACGTGTAAATTCTTAGCAAATCCCATTGACACATATGAAAATGTAGAGTCGGGATCGTATAATACAAATGCAGGAATACTCGAGACTAGCAAAATACCTGTGACCACCGCATTAGATTCTTTTGCCTCATTCCTCTGGGGCAAAGCGTAGAGCCGATTAGAATTGTTGGGTTGTTGACATCCCTGACTTTGGCGGGGTTGGTTTCCCTGATTTCCCCTGTAGGAAGTTGTGGTTGCTTCTGACCTCCCCTGAATGGATTGAGTTTGTGTCCTCTTTTTGTAATCCCTGGCATAGTGGTCTGACTCTCCACAGTTATAACATGCCCGTTAAAGAGCATTCTCTGTGTTTCTTTGACAAATCTTACAAATCGGTTTGTCACCTCCTGTGTTAGCGTTGGTGGCCTTGTCCTTGCTACCTTGGTAATTAAACCAACTGTGCCCCTTAGGCTTGAAATAAGACCGCCCGCATTGGTTCGGTCACAAGATCCCTTCATCAACTCCTGCTCGATTTTGACTACGATTAAATGATCCGACGTCCAAATCTCTTCGCGAATATTCTCTTTTTGCTTTAGCGAAACTTTCTACCCTCAAAGCCATATCGACAATCAAGATAAGTTCGATCGTTGGCTAATGCCACCACCTTCTTCGCTATGTTCGGGTTTAAACCTCTACAAATCGCTTGACTCTATCCATTTCGTAGGGACATGTGTGTTGTATGCCGATAACCTCACGAATGTATCATATTCTTGTACACCGCGTCACATTGCTTCAACAATTCAAACTCCGCTTGAGCGCATCTCGCGCATATTAGGCATAAATTTCAACGAATGCCGCTCTGAACCCTCCCAAGTCATTGGTGGTGACATCGGGGACGATTTTTCCTAAAATTCCTCCACCACACCCCTGCATCATCCACTAGTCGCGCGCTACCAAGTTGGCGCCTGCGTCCACGCATCCCAATGTGAACATTAAGTCTTCAACTTCATCGAGGAATACTATCGGGTCAGCCTTGGGGTCCTTCCCTGAGTAAAGTGGTTCTCTTCTCCTCATAAAATTTGCCCATAGCCTATCAGGTACTGCTTGAGCTTCTACACTCTCGGTCCGTGGTGCAGTCGCAATCGGTCCCTAGGCCGTATGGTTCTGGTTCGGATCTATGACAGAGACACTAGGTGCGGCGGGCGGAACCATGTGTGGAACTGCAGCTGTCATTAACTCTATGAGTCTATCTAGTTTTTGTCCCACCGTTTCTTGGGCCATTTGACTCTCGTTCTCTCCAACATTTTCTCCGACATTTTCTCCGCTTCCTTCAGATACCACTATGTCAACTGGAGGTACATAAGCTTCGTAATGAACCTCCTCTTGAACCCCCGGGATTTGTGAATTCACCATTTTCTGTGAAGACAAACACACTTATATTTTAGAAGACGGAATGTCTACTCTAGCTCTTAAAATTTTCTTATAGTTCATAAGCATGCAACACCACAAGAAAACGCAGATTAACTAAACAATAATGACAACTCATAACTTGCATTAATAATGCTTCATTCCTCATATTTGAAAATATTTCATGACATTAAAATACATCAGAGCATGTCATTCTATGCCATCCCTATAACTCTCTTACTCGAACATGCACCTACTACAACACGTTCTAAAGGGCTTAACCGCATAGTTCGCCTATTATGTTGATTGGCATTCAACTCCCTGTGAACCTTCTTCCTTGCTTCCCTTTCCATTTCGCTCATTCTTTCCCTTACTACTATTACCTGAAATAGAAATTTGGTCAAGGAACCTTCTGTAACATCTCCTCTTAGCATCTTTGCCCCTCTGAATGAGGATCGGAATTTTTTCGGGACATAGTTGAATATTATCTGTAATATGACTCCAATCGGAAAGTTGAAGAAGGTCGGGTCGTAGGAACGCCTCTTCTCTCTACTCCTAAGCAAATACGCATAAAGTACGATTGTGTCGCACATATACTCGTTAAAATCATCTCCCGAGTTCATTTTACGACGCATGAATTTCTTCTGAGCTTGCATTTCCTTTGTCTGTTCCTCGAGTACTTCCCTATTTGTTGGAACTCGCCTTATAATCACCATCTACACAACAATTATTGGTCAGTATAACGTTGTACAATCTTCTTCCTAACCTGCGTGAAAGAGGTAGTACAAGAATCAAGTCTTGAAAAAGACTCAAGAGAGGCACGGGAGGAGTATGAAAGAAGGGAAACTGTAGAATGTTAGTCCGTTCACTTATTACTAAGGTGGCGCGCACACCGTCGCAATAAGTAACCGTTCAAACACCTAACTCGAAGAAACTTTCTAGAATCTCCAAACGTGGTTTAGCTCTGATACCAACTTGTCACGCCCCGACTTTTCCTAAGCCTTTACTTAGGGCGTGATGGCAACTGTACAATTATTTCCCACCAGGAGAACCATTTAATTCTCTTTATTTAGAAATTTAAACTTATATTCAAATACGGAGCTATTAATAAAAATAACAATAAAGAAATTTATTTATGACTTTATTGAAAACATAACGCGAGCCCATGCTCGTGCAAATATTGTTTCTACATAGACATACTGACAAGGATTATTCTAAGTTGGAAGGGAGACCATTCCACACGACATTTCCCGAGACACTGGAACTAACATTCTGAACCTGACGAGTACCAAGCCCGAAGCAATGGACTTGGTATGACAAAAGGCTGCGGAACGATCGCTAGCCTTGGCGTGGAGCCTTTCCTCTATCACACTTTCCTGAAACATGTTAAATAAAGAGTCAGCCCTACCATCTGGGGCTGAGTGAAAACCTTACCCTGCAATTCAAAGTAACACCACAATATTCCAAGTGCAATCACATTATAACGTAATAAGCATATTGCAAAAACATATCAGGTTACAACATTTTTAAATATGCAGCAACTCCTCATAGGAAAATCTCAGTTTAACTAACACTTCATTTTTTCTCGTATTATACGTTAAGACATTCCCATGCATTTCCATATGTTTGTTACATTTATATATTTGTGAACGCGTATTCACTTTTCATATTTATATATAGGTGAACATGTATTCATCTTTCATATTTGTTGCGGCGTGCAACCCGATCCATTATATTTACGTATTTGTGAACACGTATTCACTTTACGTTTTGTTGCGGTGTGCAACCCGATCCATTATGTTTACGTATTTGTGAACGCATATTCACTTTACGTTTTGTTGCGGGGTGCAACCCGATCCATTATGTTTATGTATTTGTGAACGCGTATTCACTTTACGTTTTGTTGCGGCGTGCAACCCGATCTATTTTATATTTATATATTTATGTGAACACGTATTCACTTTTCATATTTTTCAGAAGATCGAATAAATACTATTCTCTTTCCCAACATTCTGTCATTCATACTTGTACCGATTATAACTTTTTAACCATAACTCCAACTAAGGTGTTTCTCAAGCGGAAACTAAGGTAAGACGGAGATCTTTCACTGTACCAAATTTCATTTAACACTACCTTGGGTAACTAAGACAAATTTATCCTCAAAACAGCCACATGAAATTTGTTTCGGCAGAATTTTTATTAAACAAAACCAAATCTTAGAATAGTCATAACTCCTAATCTGTAAACCCGTTCAAGCCCCATAAAATCTCAAAACGACGAGAACTGAGGGCTACACGTCTCCATGTGAACCATCCTTTCATATTCTATACCACTTGGTACAGTTTTACACTTTTATTCGCTGCCCTTCCTGGATCTCGATAGATCCGAGGCAGAAACTTTAAACAGCGATAACTCTCAATCCGTAAATCGGATAGACCTCCGTAAGGTCTCAAAATGTCCAAAACAGAGATATATAGAACTTTCAGTTAACACCAATTTTAATATTTCCCACATATTAGTACTGTTTTACGTTTCAACGTCCTGCCCTTCTGGATTCCGATGAATCCGAGGCAGCAACTTCAAACTACAATAACTCTCAACTCGTAAGTCCGTTTTAACCTCTCTTTAGATATATCTATCCGTAACAGAGAGATTTACAACTATGTAAATTTTTATATAATTCTAATAAGTAAAACTCAATAAAAATAGTCCGTAATTATGCCTTTCCGAATTTCGGCCAAATCTAAGGCAGGAACTTTGAACTATGATAACTTTCAAACCGTATGTCCATTTTACCTCATTTTTGATTCTATATAATCATAATAGAGAGGTGTACCATTTTTACGAATTTCATCAAATTCTAACAATTATAACTCAGTGAGAACAATTTATAAAGTTCATGACGCAACTAGTTGTCTAAACAATCAAAAGTTCAATATTTCTTTTCAACACACAATTCTTATTCTAACATGTATTGAACTTAAAATAAAGGATGTTACCAAGAATTTCTGAGTGTGAAAACTCACCTTGTAAGTGTGAAGATTATTGTTGTTTGGTTGCTAAAATGATCCTTACTCTCTAGTATTTTGATTCTTGTTCTTCTTGCCCTCTTGGTATTTTTTCCAGATTTTTTCCTCTTCTTTTCACTTGTTTTTTTCTGATTTCCTATTCTTTGTGCTAGGTATTTTATTTGTGTCATGTACAATGTATAAGTAGAAGAGTTTTCTATAACCTATGAGAGGTGGAATGACAAGAGTTGGAGGAAATGAGGAGAAGGGAAGGGACGTGCACAACATGCATGCATCTTTTTTTTTCTTTTTTTGTTTTCTTATTTTCATTTTATCTATCTAGTTATCCAATTTTAACACAAACTCTATCCCATGCAATTTATTCTTTATTTTCTTATATATATATATATATATATATATATATATATATATATATATTTATTTATTAACCCAGCCACAACTATATATTATTATTTTTTTCCGGATTTTACAGACGTCAACCACATCATGTGGGACACAGTTGCAGCAGTTTTATGCTACCCAGACGCCGAATTCACCATTTCTCGTAACGGGTCCCCGAGACTTGCCCGGTGCCAATTTAACAGAACACCAGAGGATGGATATATTTCATAAGTTCTCGCTTGATTCCGTCAACTTATTTTACCAATATGCCTACGGACAAAATCAAGCTCATCTATGGCATCATGTTGTTAGACGTATTTTGTATACGTCTTTTGAGTCATTTTTAGTTAGTATTTTACTCATTTTTATTGTGTGTAGTATAGTATTAGGTTTGTTTTTCTTTCTTTTGAGTAACAACGGTTCCAAAAGGCAAAATGGCGAAAAGGAGCGAGAATTGGGCAGAAAAGATGCTCCCGATGCAAAAGGAACGAAAGTTGGCACATCGGGATGAATGATTTTCAAAGACCGCATGCCAATATGCAGAATCACGTGCTATATTTGCCGAGATGGTGTAGAGTTTTGACCGCGTGCCGTTATGCAAAATCATGCTTGGTGCGGAAAATCTCAATTCCGAAGAAGAATTGGCTAAGGACAGATTGGTCCATAGGACACAAAATTTGAAACATATTTAAGCCCTAGGGATTAATGCTATGAGGAGTTTGGTCATTCTATAACATAAGACATCACAAGGCACATATTGAATACAATTGAAGACTTAGTTCGCAGTAATTTCTTTTCTTTCATTTTTAATTCAGTTTATGTATGGATTTCGTGTTAGTTCTTAGCGTGACTATGGTTAGGAGGTAAACACTTTATTAGGGATTTCCTTATGAATCGCTAGAAACTTCTATTCATGAATTAATGCAGTAGTTTGATTTTTTCTTCACTTGATTAAGATTTAGTCAATAATTGGTATGAATACTTGATAATTAATTGATCACTAATTATCATAATACATATGATTTCGAATCAAGAACCGAGAGGAGAGATTTGGATATGATGTAATTGACTAGACATAGGTTAAAATCGCGGACGACATTACCCCGATACTTGTGTAGCATTATAGGCTACTGTTCTTAATCCTCCTATGTGGTAAATCCTATCATAGAAATATAGAAGGGTTCTGCACTGGGATTGAGTGATTATATGTCCTAACCGGAATATAAGACAGTTTAGTTAACCGCTATCTTAACGTCGAAGAAGAAGTCATTCTAGTTGCATTAAAGATTGAATATAGTGGATAGTCGAGGAATTTGGAAGCCCTAATTCATTCATAACTGATTACAACTTAAATAGTTCAGTAATTCTTGCAATTATTCTAGTAGTTAAACAAAAATCCAACTCAAATATCGATTGTCAAATAGATAACATAAAATAGATGAACGGTAATTAGAAACCTGTCTCTGAGGACGATATTCGGTCTTATCAGACTATATTACTTGTCAACGATGTGTGCGCTTGCGTGAGTAGTCGAAATATTGCTAACAAGTTTTTAGCGCCATTGCCGGGGACTGGCGTACATCTAATATCGAACCATCTATTTTTAATTTCTAATTTGATCGCTCCCAGAACAAGTTTCTAACTTGTTCGGAGGGCATATTTTTATCACTTTTGTTATTTGTGTAATCTTGAAGGTAAGGTAAAGTACAGGTACATGGACTATCACTATCAGAGGCTGTAGGACTATGACCTTTGTCCACCGCAGCAACTTAGACTGCAGGCTCCGCAAGAGGAGCGAAATGAGTTGCAGGAAGCCTTATTCAGGCTCACCGAGTGCCAGAATCCTCAAGGAATAACTCATCCACCTCAGAATCAGGCTCCATCAAGAAGGCTAGATGACATGAGAGCAGCTCTTTGGGCACTCTCAAACGCCCATAATCAGTTCATGGAGGAAACAAGATTATCAATCAGGAATCTAGAGATGTAACTGGGACATCTAGCTAGCAAGCTGAGAAACGGTATGCAAGGAAACCGCCCTAGCAATACTGGTACAGACCCACAAAAGTAGTGCCAAGTAATTGATGTGACGAGTGGTAAACAAATGGAGATAGGTTCATCCCCAATATGTCCAGAAAAAGAGGGTGAACCCAGTGAGGTGATGGAGCCAGCAGTCATTGACACACCGCATGTGAAGATACCATATCTTCAGAAACTTAGAAAGAGTTCTCTTGACAAGCAATTTTATAAGTTTCTGGAGGTCTTTAAAAAACTGCACATCAACATTCCATTTGCTGAAGCCTTAGAACAAATACCGAGTTATGTAAAGTTCATGAAGGAGATCATCTATAAAAAGAGGAGGTTGGAGGAGTATGAAACTGTGGTGTTGACTGAGGAATGCAGTGCCATCCTACAGAGAAAGTTACCTCGGAAGTTGAAAGATCCGGGAAGCTTCACCATCCCTTGCACTATAGGGAAGTTTGAATGTCAGCAGGCTCTATGTGATTTGGGGGCAAGTATAAATTTGATGCCCTATTCTGTGTTCTTCAAACTTGGAGTGGGGGAAGCAAGACCTACAACCATCACCTTACAGCTAGTCGATCGCTCAATCGTCCACCCTATAGGAATCATCGAGGATGTGTTGGTTAAAGTGGACTGTTAGCGATTTATCCACACGCTTAACGCAAGTGCACGTATCGTGACAAGTAATATAGTCTGGGTAAGACCGAATATCATCCTCAGAGACTGGTTTTCAAGTATCGGTTATCTATTCTATTGTATCTATTTGATTAACATTAATTTGTTTGTGTTTTTAGACTAATAATTAAAACTAATGCAGAAAATAAACTAATTATGAAAATAAATCAGTTATGATGTGGAATTGGGGCTTCCAAGATCCTCAACTATCCGCTCGCTTTAATCTTTAATGCAATGATAAATGTTCTTCTTCTATATTGAGATAACAGGTTAACTAAGTCGTTTTATATTCCGGTTAGGATATATAAACACTCAACCCCGATGCAGAACCCTTCTATATTTCGATGATAAGATTTACCACAAAGGAGAATTAAGAACAATAATCTATTAACCTACACAAGTATCGGGGTACTTTCGTCCACGGTTTTAACCTATGTTTATTCAACTATAACATATTCACAATCTCCCCTTTCGGATCTCGATTAAAAATCATATATGTGATGATAATTAGTGATAAATTAATTACCAAGCAATCAAAACAATTATTGAATAAATCTCAACAATATAAAGAAGAAACCAAAACCATGGATTAAATCATAAAACGAGGTTCAAGTGATTCGAATGGAAAGCCCTAATTAAAGTTTAGCTCCTAGCCATAGACATGCTAAGAACTAATACAAACCAACATAAACTGAATTAAAACAAAGGAAAGAAGAAACGAAAATAATACTGAAAAGCCTCTAAAGTTGCCTTGTCTCCTTAAATGGTGTTATGGAATATTTACAAGATGGTAGAATGATGGATTGTAGAATAAGGTGTAAGGAGGTATATTTATACTGATCAGGGTTTTAGGGATTTTATAGGTTTTGTAAGTAGGAAAAGTTATCCCTTTTGGACTCGGAAAACGTGTCAAATTCGGCTCAGAACTCAAAAATCCCGTGTCGGCGCCGTGGCCCTGCAGACTGGCGCCACAGCGCTGAAAAATCAGAGAAAATCAGACTTCGCAGAACATCAGCGCCACGGCTCTTGGGCAGCGCCACGCCACGAGGCGTTAATTGGACAATTTTCTGATTCTTCATCCTTTTTTCGTCCGGACTTCGTCTGATCTCTTCTATACTTCCCGAGACTTCTTAGACTTTATTTATTGGCCCTTTTAGTGTGCAATTCCATCTCAATTATGCTCATTTCCTTTCCTTTTCGTCATTTCTCCATTTTTTACCGCTGTGACACAAAAGAAAGAAAAACACACCTAATACTATACTAAACATAAACGAAATGAATAAAATACTAACTAAAAATGACTCAAAAAGTGTATATAAAATACACCTAACAAATACCCCCAAACTTAAACTTTGCTCGTCCTCGAGTAAAGCACTAAACAAAGACAAAACAAAACGAACAAAGACTCTATGAAATGGATCAAGTAGTTATAGCGATGCTTCTTCAAAATCATGGATGAAAGATAAGATAATATGTTAGAACATATATAGCATGAATTATCAGCAATCTAGAATTTCAAGTTAGATATTTCGCAAATTCACTTAGATCATGTTCAATGGAAATACAAACACCTAACCTATGCATGTCAATTTCATTCCATCTTTCCCAAATGCTATAGACATGTTTACTTGCTATTCTCCACTAATCATAGACATACATATTAAAGATCATCAGGACTTTCAAGGGTTGTAATGTATGCTTAGGCAGAGGTAGGTAAAAATAGGCATTTAGGCTCAATTACGTACCATACACACTTTTCATTCAACTCATTTTCCTTTTTTTGATTTCCTTTTTAGTTTCGTACCCACTTTCTCTCATCTTTTCTTTTGAGAGAATGATATGTATTATAAATAACAAGCACCCCCAAACTTAGACTTTTGCATATTTTTCATTGGGGTGCATCAAAATTTTCAATTCTCTTTTTGTTTCTTTTTCAACAATTTTCATCCCACTAACTTTCAATTATCACTTATGACACAAACATGGAATCATAGGGTGTCAAAGAAAGATCTTATTTTAGGCACAAAGGGGTTGACTAGTGATACAATTTATGTCAGGGTATGTAATGAATGGTCAGAAGGGCTATCAAAGAAATGCCTGAATCATCTCCCTAAACATGTACATCTTAACTATTTCGCCTCAAATAACAAGCAAACAAATTTTCTAGACATTTTTCCACTTTTCTTTTCATAACTGACACACATAAGCTAAGCACAAATATTCCAAAGAATTAGATGTCATGAATTTTGGCATATCTAACTTAAGCACACAGATTGTCGCTTTTAATTCCATTACATTATCCACTCAATATCTTTAGCAACTACAACATGCATGATCCATAAAAAAAATTATGACTCAAAAACACAAAAAAACAACACAAAGACAAAAATAAAAACGATTCAAAAACAATACCATAACAAAATAAGACATCCCCCCAAACTTAATCGACACATTTTTCCCAATGTGTGAAGACCAAAAAATAGGGACAACTTACTGACACAACACAACGGTCATAACGGAGGTATGAGAGGAAAAATTCTGGAATTTGCACTGCGTGCGGGCCTCAACTTTACAGTGTTCTGCATTTTGGCGCCACGGCGCTGTCAACGGGAATTGCTCTCTGAACTTCTGGCGCCGTGGCCCTGCATGTGGGTGCCACGACGCTGATGACAACTTTTTCCTGTTTTCAGTGTTTTTGCTTCTTTTTCTGTTCAGGGTCTGCTCCTAGTCCACCTGCCATCTAACAACACAAGACAAGAGCCCAAGACCGTGAGATTGTTCAAGACAAAATAAAATAAACTAAAAACAAAAATTGAAATAACTTAATTTATAAATATTGGGTTGCCTCCCAACAAACGCTGTCTTTAACGTCTTTTAGCCGGACGCATTTAACCTTTACTAGTGCCCGACAGCTCCTTCTGCGAACTGCTTGCAATCCACACAATTATTGTTGCAGGTCTCACTTTTCCTACAACACCTTTGTCAAACAAGGGCCTCAGATCTAAGATTGTCCCCCAAGTACACAAGACAAACTTGTCTTCTAGACTCTCTATAAGGTAGGGATCAGTGAAACTCCCTACATCTCTCAGCGTTTGGGGGTTCCCTTGAGGGTATGGACTCTCTAGTTGGGGCTCAGTAATGATAGTTGATGGTATTTCTTCATCCATGAGTACAGGAAAAAGGAATTCCAAGGAATCCAAAAAGGTGAAAAATTGGATCTTGGAAACCTCATCTTTCTCTACACCAACTATCTCTCCAAATTCCTCAACATCTTGGTGTGGTTCAGGATCCTCACCTTGCTTACCACTTCCCACAATGGTGTCGCTAGGCATATTTTCTTGAGGTGTATTGATCATCCTATCCATTAACTGCCCTATTTGTGTCTCCAAATTGCTGAGGGACACCCTTGTCTCAGCCATAAACTGAGTCTGACACTTGGTAACCTGAGTATGCCTGCCTGCAACTCATCTAGATCTTCCTCTAGAACCTGTGGATTAAGCAGCTATTGATGACTCCACTGCCCCTGATAGTAGTAGTAGTCCATGTGTCCTGATTATTTTTTGAACACACAAACTTTACCTGCAAAATAAGAAAAACAAAAAAAACTGATAAAAAGATGCTCGCAGAACAAGTTAGAAACTTGTTCTTGGAGCAACCAAATTAGAAATAAGAATAGATAAATCGATATTGAAAGTACGCCAGTCCCCGGCAACGACGCCAAAAACTTGTTATCGATTTATCCACACGCTTAACTCAAGTGCACGTATCGTGACAAGTAATATAGTCTGGGTAAGACTGAATATCGTCCTCAGAGACTGGTTTTCAAGTACCGGTTATCTATTCTATGGTATCTATTTGGTTAACGTTAATTTGTTTGTATTTTTACACTAATAATTAAAACTAATGCAGGAAATAAACTAATTATGAAAATAAATCAGTTATGATGGGGAATTGGGGCTTCCAAGATCTTCAACTATCCGCTCGCTTTAATCTTTAATGCAATGATAAAGGTTCTTCTTCTATATTGAGATAACAGGTTAACTAAGTCGTTTTATATTCCAGTTAGGATATATAAACACTCAACCCCGATACAGAATCCTTCAATCTTTCGATGATAAAATTTACCACAAAGAAGGATTAAGAACCATAACTATTAACCTACACAAGTATCGGGGTACTTTCGTCCACGATTTTAACCTATGTTTATTCAACTATAGCATATTCACAATCTCCCCTTTCGGATCTCGATTAGAAATCATATATGTGATGATAATTAGTGATCAATTAATTACAAAGCAATCAAAACAATTATTGAATAAATCTCAACTATATAAAGAAGAAACCAAAACCATGCATTAAATCATAAAACGAGGTTCAAGTGATTCGAATGGAAAGCCCTAATTAAAGTTTAGCTCCTAGCCATAGACATGCTAAGAACTAATACAAACCAACATAAACTGAATTAAAACAAAGGAAAGAAGAAAAGAAAATAATACTGAAAAGCCTCCAAAGTTGTCTTGTCTCCTTGAATGGTGTTATGGAATATTTACAAGATGGTAGAATGATGGATTGTAGAATAAGGTCTAAGGAGGTATATTTATAATGAGCAGGGTTTTAGGGATTTTATAGGTTTTGTAGGTAGGAAAAGTTATCCCTTTTGGACTCTGAAAAACGTGTCAAATTCGGCCCCAGAACACAAAAATCCCGCGTCGGCGTCGTGGCCCTGCAGAATGGTGCCACGGCGCTGAAAAATCAGAGAAAATCATACTTCGCAGAACATTGGGCGTCGCGGCGCTGCTGGCAGGCGCCACGGCGCCGGAGGCGTTAATTGGACAATTTTCTGATTCTTCATCCTTTTTCGTCCGACCGCCCGATCTCTTCTATACTTCCCGAGACTTCTTAGACTTTATTTATTGGCCCTTTTAGTGTGCAATTCCATCTCAATTATGCTCATTTCCTCTCATTTTCGTCATTTCTCCATTTTGATCGTTGTGACACAAAAGAAAGAAAAACACACCTAATACTATACTAAACATAAACATAATGATTTTCGTTTACATGTCACTGTGGATATCTGTTCCTCTTTGATTTTCGTGTATTGTTGTTCTTTCCTTCCTGGGCAATTTATCAATTTTATCTTGGTTATTATTTTTATATTATATATATATATAATTATCAAATAGGTGGTGTATACATATTTATATTATATTATATATATATATATATATATATATATACTTTCTTAATATTACTCATTTGTCGTCAGATTGTCTCACGCACTTCCTTTGGGTGCAGATAACGAAGATACTCCCCAGCAAACTTGGATTTGGCAACACATTAGTCTTCCTTTATTGGTACTTGAGGAAAGGGAAAAAGGATTGCTACATGCACGCAGTAGCACAACGTCCTTATCCGTTCACGGGCAAAACCGTTCGAACCAACGAGGCACGCGAAAACGAGGTATTCCTGAATCCTTGTTTGAATACATTTCATTCCTTAATTTAGTATTGTATTTTCTATATTCACTAGGCAAACCTAAGTGTATCGATAGGCAAATATTAGGGCACTAGGAAAACCTAAGAGTATCGATAGACAAATATTAGGGCTATGCCATTTTGTATGAATGAATGTATGAATGAATGTTTACTAACACATTGTATAAATTAGAAAGCCATGTTTTTTAAACCCCGGGTCTATCCGGACTACATCTTCTTAAGGTCTTTTCTAGTTAATATATTGAAATAGGCAATTGTTTGTATAATTAGTAGAAGAGTTGTAATTCATAAACCGGGCCTGTCCGGATTTGAATTAGTGCCTTCTCAATTGTATTCATCACTTGCTTGTAATCGTATCTGCTAACTTTGAGGATGATGAGAAAGAAAAAGAAGCGGTCTTATGAAAAATTCAAACCACTGCCCATCCGTATGGGGCAAGCCTCTATTGAAATCACCAACGACGTCGAGCTCCCCCCGATTGCTCACGAACCTACCACTCTCAGGCTTGTGAGCAATGGTCTTCAAGTGGGGGACGCTCACGCGGCAAATGACGAGTTATCTCCTAATGAGGGAACTTCAGACTTCATTCCCTCATCTTGCACCCTCGGCTCCCAAGACACTGCTTCGATTTCGAGTGGCAACAATGTGAACCCGTCGCAGGGAATGTCACAGATGGAAAGAACAAGACTATGGATCATGTGAGCCTGAACAACAAGAAGGCTTATGCATCAATAGTCAAAGGAAACCGTGATGTTTCGAATGGAAAACGTTTGCATTTTGTTGTTGATTCCCGTAATGTGGGGCCTCTTGACTTGCCTAGCGGGGATTTGGATGATCTTACGGAGACTGTAGGGCACCTTTTGATTGGTTATTTTGCAGGCTCTTTCCCGGGGAGCTTGGCATTAAGGAAGCTATGTCGCTCATAGGGAGTTGCATACCGCTTTAATGTCCATGCTTCGGGATGGATAGTTTTCAAATTTAATACTAAAATTGACAAAGAAAAGGTCATGGCCAATGGGCCACACTTTGTTTATAACACTCTTCTACTGATGAAAGATATACCTCATTGCTCCACCTTTGACAAACATGAGATATGTACCATTCCAATATGGGTAAGGCTCCCGTCTCTCCCGTTAGAACTTTGGAACATTAAAGCTTTGAGTCGTATCTTGTACCGTATTGGCAAGCCTATTGGGACCGACAAGCTCACTAGTGAAAAAGACCTTCTCTCTTATGCTCGGGCCCTAGTTGAGATAGACCTCTCCAAAGGTACTCTTGATGCCATTGAACTCAAGCTTTGGGACGGCACCATCATTGACCAAAAGCTTGTTTATGAAAAGCTTCCGGACTACTGTGAGCAATGCCACATGATTGGGCACTCCATTATGACTTGTGAAAAGCATCATGCCGACACTAATAGGCGGGTGCAAAGGCAAGGCGAGACACAAACCCTCAATACCAAGGCAAAAGGGGTTCATACCTTCTTGGACACACCCGTGAGAGAGGTTGCCCCTACGGGTTCAGGCGGGAGTAAGGGTGGAAGCAAAAGTGGGGGCCAGTCTTCGAGGATACAGACCGGGGCTGGCGCAGGTCGGAACATGGAGGAGGTACAAGGAGGAGTCCAACCATCGGGGTCACAAACCGTGGTTGGCATAGGTCGGAACTTGGATTTGGCGGGTGAGGTAGGTCAGCCTATTGGGGCACAAACCAAGGCTGGCAAAGTTAGGAACTCTGTTGCGGGAGACCCTAGGGGCAACACAGATACTAAGGGGAGACTTGGAGAGGCATACACCAAGACTTCTATTGATATGAATGACCAACCACCGGGACCACTAACCGACGTGGTTAAGGGTGTGAAAGGCGTGAAGGCACAATTTACCGAGGTTAATGACCTGGGCAGCATGAGCCCAGTCGTTAAACAATCCGCAATATTCAGGAAACTTGTGGATATGCACGATAATATATTGATAAAAAATGCAGCCGACGCCAAAGCTAGATCAGCAATTGAAGTAGTCCTTGAGCAAAATCATGTTTTGTCTGCTACTTCGGATGAGCACAAGGGATGACAGATTAAGGGGAATCAGACAGTTATGGAGGATGGGTTCACGGTAGTTAAGAGAAGAGGGAAGGCAAATAACAGCGCGGGGTCACAATCAGTGCCCAGTACTGGTCCACTTACGAGAGCTCAACAACGGTATAATGAAGGTCAAGGGGTACACACCTATCTGACCTCCCCTGTGATGGACGCAATTACAGCTGGAAGTTATCTCCATGATGATCGGCCCACACATCCCCCGACTCTTGTCCCTCATACTCATGGTGGCCAGCCTTTGGGGTCCCAAACTGAGGCTGGCAAAGGTCGGACTAACCCTAGGATAGAGGGGGGAAAGACGGAGGGATTTCGTTCAGAATTGGGGGCTAGCTTCTGGGGATACAAATCGGGGTTGGCACAGAACTTCCTACTGACACTGACGGTATAGGACAACACGTGGAGAATGTGGGTAGTTCAATGGTTGCGAATATTGGTGGCCAGCTTGCGGGGACATATACCGAAGTTGGCAAGGGTCAGACTAGTTTGGAAGCTCAACCTTTCGGCCCTTCGGCTAAGGTTGGGAAAGGCCGGAATTTGGAAGGGACCAAGAAGAAGGAAGGGCAAGTGGGCGCGAGGACGAGGGCAATAGCTAATAATAATAACGGTGGACAAAACTTGCCCATACCCTTGAGCAGAATGACAACCCTTCCCATTAAAAAGAAGGGTACTTATGGTGGCATCAGCTCTATTATTACTAATGAAGATAGCATGAAGGGGACTATTCCCCTGACGTTATCGAAATGATCATTGCTTCATGAAATATAAGGGGCCTGCACCGCTCCTCCAAGCAAAAGGAGATTTGCTCTGTGGTGCGTGAGAACAACATTGACATCTTTGGTATCCTTGAATCTAAACTCAACAACTCGACTCTTGAACGTTTCTGGAATTCTAATTTTCGCAACTGGGAGATATTGGATAACTTTTCCCATCACCCGGCAGGGAGGATATTTATTTTATTCAACCCGGCCAAAGCCATTTTGCAAGTGCTTGACATCAACCCACAAGCCATTCATTGCGATGTCACTTGTGCTATCTCCTCCAACATTCTTCAAATCACTTTTGTTTACAGTCTACACATGATTATTGATAGACAGGGCTTATGGGAGAAATTGAGAGAGTAAGGGACCCCCATGACTATGCCATGGCTTGTTCTTGGGGATTTCAACACGGTTATGAAGGAGGATGAGCGTTTCAACATGGCACCCATCACCATCTACGACACGAAAGATATTGTTGATTGTTGCCGAGATCTAAGCCTCACGGATTTATATTCGACGGGATGTGAGTTCACTTTCAGTCGTAGCAATACTTTGAGCAAGATTGACAGGGCCCTCATTAACGCCCATTGGATACATGCGGGCTGGTATGGCAATGCACATTTCCGTCGGTCCGGGCCTTTTTCGAACCATACGCCGTGCATTGTCTCTATTTTGGATCGTCCAAGGATGAACAATAGACCTTTCAAGTTCTTCAATATGTGGGCTACTCATGAGCACTTTGGTAGAATTGTGACACACGTTTGGGAGCATATTATCTATGACAATGCTCAATTCCGATTTTCCCGGAAGTTACTTTACCTCAAAGGACCCTTCAAGCAGCAAAACGAGAAAGACTTCTCCCATATCTCGATGCGGGTCAAAAGGGAAAAGGAGGAGGTGGATATTTCTCAACAGGATGGCTTAATCAACCCGCATCTTGACCACTTACACAGGAGGGTTTCCGAGCTAAGGCACAAGTCCGAGTTTCCTTAGACAGCTTTCCAAGTGTGAGCATCTCAAGCACAGTGATAGGTGCACTAAGTTCTTCTATGGTATGGTTAAACGTAACTCCAAAAGGAACTTTATTGCGGCCACTACCAAGAGTGATGGCTCTCTTACGAACTCCAGTGACCAAGTTATGGCGGAATTCATTAATTATTATAAAGGGTTACTTGGAACTAGGGACGCTTGCGAGCCTATTGATGTTGGTGTCATATCTTCGGGCAATTGCCTCTCGGTTGAACAAGAGGATGACCTTGTTAGAAATGTCATGGATGCTGAAATTAAATGGGCATTATTCGGTATTGGATATGACAAAGCCCCTGGTCCGGATGGCTACTCTTCGGGTTTCTTCAAGAAAGCGTGGAATATCGTTGGCAGGGAGTTCTGTGAAGCGGTTAAAGAGTTCTTCACTTTTGGAAAGCTTCTCAGGCAGATCAACCACACTACCATCGCCCTTATTCCTAAATCTACCCACTGCTCAACGGTGGGCGACTACAGGTCTATTTCTTGCTGCAACATTATGTATAAGGTCATCACAAAGATCATTGCTTCTCGATTGGTGACGGTTCTGGATGTCCTCATTGATCCAGCTCAGATGGCTTTTGTCCAGAATAGAAGTATGTTTGACAACATACACCTTGCACAAGAGCTTTTGAGGGGTTACAACTGTAAGATGGTCTCTAGTAGATGCATGCTCAAAGTTGATCTCCGTAAGGCCTTCGATTCAGTAAATTGGGAATTCCTTACGGCTATTTTGATTGGTTTGAATTTCCCAGAGAGACTCATTGCTTGGATTATGGAATGCGTCTCCACGACTTCTTATTCGATTTCTATCAATGGGAGCTTACACGATGGACTCAGACAAGGGGACCCCCTCTCCCCTACTTTATTTGTTATTTGCTTAGAATATCTCTCGAAGATGATCAACAAGAACACTCAGACGCCGGTTTTTCACTACCACCCCAAGTGCAATAGCTTAAAGATCACACACATTGCTTTTGCCGATGATTTGCTACTTATATCGAAAGGGGACACTACTTCCGTCTGGATCCTCATGGATTGCCTTCGTGATTTCCAGAATTGCTCAGGGCTTAGTTCCAATGCACTCAAGTCCAGCTTGTACACGACTGGTATCACGGACCACGACCTTGCTGATATTAAGCAGATTACTAGCTTCGACACTGGCGCAATGCCTTTCCGCTATCTCGACATTCCACTTGCCGCGGAGAGGAAGAGAATGGTTCACTATGACCCTTTTGTGAACAAAATTGTAGGGTACACTGACTCATGGATGAGCGCTACTTTATCTTATGCGGGCATGCTTGAGCTCATCAAGTCTGTCCTCCAAGGTGTGGAATGTTTCTGGTTATCAATATTGCTGGTGCCTGTTGCGGTCTATAAGAAAGTTTACGGGCTATGTAGGACCTTCATGTGGCGTTATATCCACCCTCTTGTAGCATGAAAGGAGTGTATCAGGCCGAAATCCGAGGGTGGCCTCGGAATCAGGGATCTCAAGGCCTGGAACCTTGTTTTGCTCGCCAAGTGCCTTTGGAATATCCATCAAAAGAAGGAAACACTTTGGATTAAATGGATCAATAACAAGTATCCCAACAACAACAATATTTGGACCTGGGTTGCTAAGAACGGCGACTCACCTTTGATCAAGAGGCTTCTGTTTATCCGTGACTTCATCCTTGAACGTGAAGGCTCACACGATCAAACGGCTATTAACATGACGTCATGGTATAATAGTAATCACAGTGCCTATGACTATTTCAGGACACATGGGCAACAGATGATTTGGGCGAAGAATGTTTGGAGTTCTTGTATCACTCCAAAGCAGTCCTTCATTCTTTGGCTGTGTGCGAAGAAAAGATTACGGACGAAGGATATAATCAATTATATAGACATTGATAGAAGGTGCTCCCTTTGTGGTTATTCTGACGAGTCAATAGCTCACCTTTTCTTCAGCTGCACGATCAATAGTTATCTCTGGTCACGGGTCAAGACATGGCTTGGCATCAGGAGGGCTATGACCACAATCGATAGCGCTTTGAAATATATCAAGAAAGATGGGTGTGGCACTGTTTGGCAAGCTAAAGCTAAGTGGGCTGACCTGGCCACCACCATCTACCACATTTGGACTGAGAGGAACACGATTATTTTTGACAGGTCGAGACTTGATAGAGAAGTTGTTCTCTTTAGGATCAAGACCAGCGTCTAAAAAATTTTGTTCACTTTGTACCCCCTTTTCCTGGATAGATTTGTATCCCTAGCCACAAACCAGGATATGGATGGCTGACTGGACCTGTGGCATCGTCGAAACGCCTTTTGCAAATCTCCAGACTGCCCAACTTGTGGGATCAACTGGAGTCTCCCGACCACCCAGAATGTGGGATTGGCGGGAGTCTTTTATGCATTGTACCTAATGACTTCTCGACCTGTGAGCAAGCATGAAATAGTATGTGGTCTGGATAGTAGGTACTATGACGATTAATCCCAGCGGCATAACGTGACGAGGGTGGGTCTTTACCCATGTCCGAATAGGTACTCTTTCCTTGATCGTGGTTTGTCCCATTTAGGTTTACCATGGCAAGGGTTTAAGGAGGCCCACGGCTGCAACCTTATGCTCTACATAAGGGAATTGCCATAGTTTAGGACTTTTGTGGGATACATCTCTCTTATGCTTAGCTTGGGCACTCACGATTACCCAACTTGTGGGCTAGCTTGAGCTTTTGTTACTGACGAGCCTAAATCTTGTGCTGACTTGCCAAGCAGAGACGCACTAGATTTACATCGTCTTTACGCCGTCGGCACGCCCGAAAAACTTGTATATTCTGATTATTATTAATACACATTTACCTTTCCATAAAAAATAATAATAAACGTAATGAATAAAATACTAACTAAAAATGACTCAAAAAGTGTATATAAAATACACCTAACATGGACAAGTTCATCTTCTCCGCTAATTTCATCATCATAGACATAGAAGAAGATGAAGAAATGCCCATTATCCTTGGCATACCATTCTTAGACACAGGACAGACACTCATTGATGTTCAGAAATGTGAGCTGAGACTTCGTGTTCAGGGAGAAGAAGTGATTTTCAATGTATTCAGGGCATCAACTTACCCAAGGGCACTGATAACTGTTATGCTATTGATGTGGTTGATGAAGCAATTTCTGAAAACGGGTTCAGAAGTGCGTATGCTCTTGGAACGGTGATGACATTATGGGATGAGGATAGTGGTAATGACACAGGATGGAGGGAGTATGCGAATTGATTGGATTCCCATGAGCCCTGCTATAAGAGAAAATACGAGGAGCTAGGAACCATGCCAGAGATACCAGTGTCGTCCACAGAACAAGCTCCAGAACTATAGTTGAAGGCTCTGCCAGATCATTTGCACTATCAATATCTAGGTGAGAATCAATCCTTACCAGTGATCGAAAGAAAGGTTTTGCTTTTGGTCAAAATATAAATAGGGGTTGAAAGAACGGCTTTGATTGTTATTACTTTTGCAGGAGCTATGACGTCATTCCTTGCGGCAACCACTGGAATATTACAGAATGATCTAAAGAGGGTCATAGCTTATTCAACTTGCAGTCGTCTCATGTCATCTATCCAAGGTGGAGGTTGAAAAACTATTGAGAGTATTGATGGCTCACAAGCTCGCGATTGGGTGGACACTAGCAGACATTAGAGGGATAAGTCCTTCTACAGTAATGCACAAAATTCGTCTAGAAGCTGAGAGCAGACCATCCATTGAGGCACAAAGGAGACTAAATCCAACCATGAAAGATGTGGTGAGAAAAAAGATCCTGAAATGGCTCGATGCTGGGGTGATTTATCCTATATCTGACAGTGCATGGGTAAGCCCTGTGCAAATGGTACCCAAGAAAGGTGGCATGACTGTGGTGACTAACGAAAAGAATGAGCTTATTCCATCCAGAACAACTACAGGGTGGAGAATGTGTATTGACTACCGCAAGTTGAACAAAGCAACCAGGAAGGATCATTTTTCTTTGCCTTTTCTTGACCAAATGCTTGACAGGCTTGCAGGACACAACTACTATTACTTCCTGGATGGCTTCAGGGTATCATCAAATTACCATCTCTCTAGAAGATCAGGAGAAAACAACCTTCACATGCCCCTTTGATACGTTTGCTTTCAGAAGAATGTCATTTGGGCTTTGCAATGCACCCGCCACCTTTCAGAGTTGTATGATGGCTATCTTTTCTGACATGGTGGAGAGGACCATAGAAATCTTCATGGATGATTTTCTATTTTTGGTTCCTCCTTTGATGAATGCTTAAAGCATTTGGAAGCAGTGTTGCAACGGTGCAAGAATTCGAATCTGGCGCTGAACTGGGAGAAGTGTCACCTTATGGTACAAGAAGGTATCGTGTTTGGCCACAAGATTTCCAGCAAAGGCATTGAGGTAGACAAGGTGAAGGTTTCAGTGATCGAAAATCTGCCACCTCCAGTATCGGTGTAAGGGATCAGAAGTTTTCTTAGGCAAACTGGTTTCTACAGAAGATTCATCAAGGACTTCTCAAAGATCTCTAAACCTTTGTCCACCTTGTTGATGAATGGAATTGCTTTTGAATTCAATGAAGAATGTCTGACTGCCTTTCAGACACTTAAGGAGAAGCTAACCTCAGCACCTATAGTCACTGCACCTGACTGGACACTCCTATTTGAATTAATGTGCGCTGCAAACGACTATGCAGTCGGAGCTATTCTTGGACAGAAAATTGACAAGGTATTCAGGTCAATTTACTATGCTAGCAAAACCCTTAATGATGCTCAACTGAATTATGCGACGACAGAGAAAGAGCTGCTAGCCATAATATACGCATTTGAAAAATTCAGGCCATACCTCATTGGGAATAAGGTGATAGTGTACACTGACCACTCAGCCATTAAGTATTTGATGACTAAGAAGGATGCAAAACCTCGACTTATACAATGGGTGCTGCTACTACAAGAATTTGACATGGAGATCCGCGATAAAAAGGGGACAACGTGGTAGCAGACCACTTGTCAAGGCTTGAAGTGGAAGAGAGCCAGAACATCAAGGATGTGCAAATAAATAACTACTTCCCAGACGAGCAACTTGTCACGACCCGACCTCAGGCCCGCAACTGGTGCCTTATCCGGGCACACTAGTAGGTATACATCAGAGAAAACCAGCGGAATAAACTCATAGACACGGAACAATGTAGAATAGGAAACAGGATAACCGATAAGGTCGCCTTTTAACATATATATAAACATCAACAAACCCGAACAATTATATCCTTTACAAACCCAACTCACAACAGGACTATAGACCTCTAAGAGTTTTTGACATAACACTATGACGGGACAGGGCCCCGCCATACCCCTGAATGTACATGTACCTATAATGACAGGGAACCATACCAAAAGATAAGCCTCCGGAGAAATGGAGCTTCCAAAAACGCAGAACTGTGATCCTATGAGCGAGGATCAACAACCGGTGTACCTCTACCTGCGGCATGAGCGCAGCTCTCCGAAGGAGGTCGATAACAGTACAGTATGTGAAATCAGCGTAATGAAATCACAATAGTCTAAAAACAAATCCAGAGACATGTATGAAAAATCAATTAACAGTACACAGTGCCATAGTATATACGAGAGTAAATAGGTTTAACTTGGCCGGTTCTGAATAGGCAGCCAATGATCAAACTAGGGCCATTCGCCCATAGTATCATTGTGCAAATCCTAATCCTGGACTCTCTTAGTCCGCATAGGTCTCGTGGACCCGCATGAGGTACTCCTCGCATCGGGGGAAACAAACCCGCGGTAATACATAGGACCCTGTCCCGCATGAGCCCCTTGGACTCGTATGAGGGTATTCCTCGCATAGGACCCCGTCCCGCATGAGCCCCTTGGACCCGCATGAGGTACTCCTCACATCGGGGGGAGCAAACCCGCGGAATATGAACAACGCAATATGGCCAGGGGGTTAAGTGATATAATACAAGCGCAACCGGTTATTGTAAACAACATAGGCAAATTAAGAAAACCCCCTTAACATAAAAGTCTCAAGACACTAATACCCGTAGTATCAAGACACGTTTACTTATCAAACCAAGTTACTACACCTTCAGAAAATCATTACAAGGCCTTTAAAATCAAGTAAGTAAACTGTTCTTTTATCCTCCTAAAGTCGTTATAATCAACTTCCCATAAAGCTATTATAACACTTATGTTTTAAGTAATTCAAAACAATCACATTCATTTGGGAAAACAAGAGAACTTATTCTTTTAAAACCAAGTATCAATTTCTTTCCGAATAATGATTCACAACTTTTTAGAATAATTCAAGGCTCTTATGATTTTAGAAGTCAAGTCAAGGACATCAAAATAAAACCAAATTCATTTAACACACGTACGTCTACCGTACTATATATTTCATAATAATCATGCTCAAGAGGATAGGAAGAGTTCACATACCTCATAAGCAATCCACTTGCCAAGTCGAATATGCCGCACGTAGAATATCAACCTATAATAACCATAACACGTCTATCAACTTCTAGTTTTCTTCGTAGAATATTTCTAAGTATAAGGTCTCTTATTCTACGGAAAATTGGGCAGAACTTCCCCTGTTTCTACGTACTTTTCCACCTTTTTCAATGCCCGAAATCAATAACCAAATGCCACTTTTAAGGCGCATTAATTTAGCAAGTCAAAGGGGATTACACGCCTAACTGGACGTGTAAAATTCAGCCCCTTAATCTACCAAAGCTGTCCATTAATACTAGTCCATAGTCCAATGTAAAAACAGTCCATTAGTCCACTAATACAATCCATTAGTCCAGTCCGTTAGTTGGTGTTCTTGGCCAACTACTGCAATCAAAATCGCCCGATTTTAAAAGCGTGCCAAAATTGTTTCATTACTTCTTTATAATTCCAACTTATTGTCACGACCGACCGGGCGCGGCGGTGCCCTACACAGGCACCGCTACAGTATACATCGAGAGATAGTCGTGAACATACATAACCACATAACGTGTAACGCAGCGAAATAAACAAATTTGGCGATAAGGCTACCTCGCAGACATATATATAATTACATATCCAAAAGCGATTCATCCTTCTTTTACAAATCGACACAAGATATGACTACAGATCTCTACGAGTTTTGACATAACAACTGTGACGGGACAGGGCCCCGCCATACCCCTGAATGTACAACAACCGACAATACCAGGGATCTGAACCAAAGATAAGCCTCTGGAGTAATGGAGCTTCGCAACAGCTGAACAGTGATCCTAAGAGTGAGGATCAGCAACCTGTTTAACTCTACCTGCGATATGAACGCAGCTTCCAGAAAGCGGGTCGATAAAATATGTATCAAGTATGTGGCCAGAAAATCTTTGAAATGAAATCATATAGTCTAAAATAAAGCTGGAGACATGTATGATGACCAAAATAACAGTACATTGTGCCTTACTAATAATGAGAGTAAACAAGAGTATACTTTACTGCATAAACATAGGAAGCTCATGATCAAATCAGGGCCACCCGCCCGTAGTATCATTAAGCAATCCTACTCCTGGGACTATTTCACCTGCATAGGTCCTGTGGACCCGCAATGGAGCAATTTGCTCCGCATGGGACTATTTCACCCGCAGGACTATTTCACCCGCATGAGCCCGGTGGACCCGCAATGAGTACAAACGCCGCACTCGCATAGTGGGGAGCAAATCCACGGAATATGTAGTAACCCGGGGGTTTACCCCGCAAAATTTACATAACACTAGCTCTTAAGGCTACCATAAATATGATAACATAAGCACAACCGACTATCGTAAATATCATAAGAAAGTTAAGAAATCCCTTAACTTCTCATTAGACTTTAATTAGCATGCACTCTCATTTTATTTAACTTAAGGCACTAACATATCATGAAAAATTCGGGAATTTAACTCAAAGTACTACGTACTTCTATTCTTTTCAAAAGACTCCTTTTTAAATAAAACCCCAAGATACTAGGCTTGTCTACTTTTTAAAACAAGTCACTACACCTTTAGAATTTAATTTCAAAGCTTTTAAACCAAGTGACTTCTACTTTCAAAACTTAAAAAACTTATGACTTTAAATCAAGTTGCCCTTTCTCTAAATCAAGTCATTTATCTTCTTTAAAATCAATAGAGTAAACCACTCTTTTATCTTCCATAAAGTCGTTATAACTAACTTCTCATAAATCAATTATAACACTTTATGTCTTTTTGAAAACCAAGGCATCTACATCATTTCAAATCAAGTGAGTTAACTTCCTGTCTCAATCAAACTTGCACATTTAAAATCAATTCTATGAATTCTAAAGACGCTGAATTCATTTAAAGCTTGTACGTCTAACGTACCATACATTTATAAAACTTCATGCTCAAGAGATATGGAAAGTTCCACATACCTCTTCGGCTCAATCCACTTGCTAAGTCAAATATTCCGCACGTAGGATGTGAACATATAATGACCATAATATGTCTATCAACTTCTAGCTTTCTAACGTAGAATATTCTAAGTGTAAAGTCACTTATTCTACGGAAAATTGGGCAGCAATTCCTTTGTTTCTACGTACTTTTCCACCTTTTTCAAGGCCCGAAATCAATAATCAATATGCCACATTTAAGGCTCAACACATCAACTAATCAAAGTGGATTACACGCCTTACATGACGTGTAAAATTCTGCCCCACAATTTATATAAAACAGTCCAATATTAAATGTCATTCTCGGCTATAATGTACAACCACATACAATCTTTTCCAATTCCTTTTCAATCCATATTGTCGTTCTAACATGTTATATAGTCGCAACCAATTTAACAACTATAATCCCTTCTTTATATAACATGCGACGACTAAAACTAATAACTAAATTGAATCACAATCTTATGGCTAACATGCAACTTTTGGATTTTCTTCCAAATATTCCATAACACTTATCAATCTTCATTATACATATCTCATGCTTGTGTACATATATATCTACAACAACATGAAATCTTTAATCACCAAGATGACAAGATTGTTACCTTGATAAGCCCCAAACATAACTTCAAGATTCAAAGTCGCTCCTTAGCAACTTAGCTTCTTTCCTTCACGCTCCAATCCGCTATTTGAAACCCTTAGAAGTTCATAAACAACTTCCCTTTAATTTCCAACCAAAACTTATGAAAACAACTTAGGTTTTCATCTTGCGACTAACATAAAAATGTAGCTTTTCGGGATCTTTGTATTGAGATATCCTTATAATACCCCTAGGAACCTTGGGTTTAAGTATTGTGAATTATGAACAACAAATGAAAATTTTTGTGTTTGGGATAAGTGCTTAGCCGAGAGCCTCAAGAACAAGAATAAAATCATGAAATTTTTCTAAGTGTCCAATTAGTCTTGCACTAGTAATGGATATATAAAGAGATCAAGGGCTAAGATTAAAACACTTGTGTGGCTTGGATTTGGATGACTTAAATATCAAGAGTCAACTTGTCCACTTGTCTTGGTCATTCTCGCCCAACATGGGCATGTGGAGGGTGACACGTGTCGCCTTCCGATTGGTCCAAAATATTTCATCTTCCGGAATTTCCAATAAATTCTATAAGTCTCAAATATCAAATTCGGGAACTCAATTCCCTTTACTAAACATTTTTCCTTCACGAGGCTCGGAATAATTTTCCATAGGAACAAAAATAATCTTTCTATCGCTTCAATAAAAAAATCCAAATTTCTCACGTACGTTTTCTTACACGTATCCTGGAACTACGCGCTGTAACATTCTCCCTCCCTTAGAAACATTCATCCCCGAATGTTCTTTCGGAGTCCAATCTAATTAGATAACGACATAGTTCCCTTTAACCATACCCAACATAATCACATATGCCACATAATAATACTTAGGCAAACACGTCAATTTAACATTGACAAGTAGGGAAGCGAATTTCCTGTAGGTGTAGAGAACAAGTGTGGGTACTTCTTCCTCATGTCCTCCTCGGCTCCCCAAATCATCTTCTCTTTCAATATCATTCCACCTCAAGACTTTGACGGAAGCCACATCATTGGTCCG
This sequence comes from Przewalskia tangutica, assembly GCA_029844215.1. Taxonomy (NCBI): domain Eukaryota; kingdom Viridiplantae; phylum Streptophyta; class Magnoliopsida; order Solanales; family Solanaceae; genus Przewalskia; species Przewalskia tangutica. Next base: position 119,177,574 of record CM056718.1, read on the forward strand.
TAGTCGCCTGACCTGGCGATCAAGTATCGCTATGGGACTTTCCTCAAACGATAACCCCTCCGTCATGACATCACTAACCGGGAAACTCTGGATGGATCTCCGATACCCTCCCATAACATAACAACATGGAAGATCGGATGTACATGCCTCCCAAGCGGACGTATATCTAACTCATAGGCAACCTTGCCTACTCTACGACAATCTGATAAGGCCCAATGTACCTTGGGCTTAGTTTCTCTTTCTTACCAAGCCTCATCACACCCTTCATGGGTGATGCCTTTAAGAAGATTCAATCATTAATCTCGAAGTCTAAGTGTCGACGTCAATTATCTGCATAAAGCCTCTGTCGACTCTGACCTTGCTAATAATCTTTCCTGGATAAGCTTCGCCTTATCCACAGCTCGCTGAATCAAGTCTGGGCCAATTAACTGAATCTCTCCTACGTCGAACCAACCAACCAGCGATCTACACTTTCTTTCATACAAGGCCTCATACAGGGCCATCTGAATACTTGAATGGTAACGGGTATTATACGCAACTCAACGAGAGGCAAAAGATCCTCCGGCTACCTCAAATCAATAACACGTGCATGACCTATCCTCGTTGTCCGGATAACATGCCTGCTGTCGTCGATGCGAGGTGAAATGCACCATTGAGACTCACATGTGTCCCTAACCCCTTCTGGAAAACCCCCCAGAAGTTAGCCGTAAACTGAGCTCATCTGTCTGATATCATAATGTAGGAACCCCGTGCAGTCTCACAATCTTCCTGCTATATAATCTAGCATAATCCTCAGTCGAGTAAGTGGTCCTGACCGGAGGAAAATGGACTGATTTCGTCAGTCTGTCTACTATAACCCATAAGGAGCCGCACTTCCTCTGAGTACGATGCAACCCTTTAACATAATCCATATCAATCACCTCCCACTACCAAGTTGGGATCTCAATCGTCGATAATATCCCACGGGTTCGATGCTCGCGCCTTGACTGCGCGATTGGACACTTAGCAACAACTGCGCTCGTCCTCTCCGGGTCATCTTACGATACATCTGAGGTCATGATACATCTTAGTCGACCCCGAACAAATACAGTAATGAGCACTGCGTGCCTCCCCTAAAACCTGCTGACAAGTCCTGCAACATCGGGCACACACAATCTGTCCTCATATCACAACACCTCATCCGGTGCTACCCAAACAGGCCCTTCTCCTCTCGGAGAGCCGTATCTCAAATCCGCACTAGAACTGGATCCTTATACTGTCGCCTCTTCACCTCATCAATGAGGGAAGACTCGGAAACCTCTCGTATCTGAACTACACTATTATCGGAATCAACCAGTTGAACCCCTAGGCTCGCTAGCTGATGAATCTCACGGACCATGTCCTTTCTAGCTGGCTGTCCATCTGACAGACTACCCATAGATCTACGACTAAGAGCATCTGTAATCACATTGGCTTCCTCCGGGTGGTATAGGATATCAAAATCATAATCCTTAAGCAACTCTAACCACCGTCTCTGCCGCAATATCGGCTTCCTCTGTCCGAAGATATACTGGAAACTCTTGCAGTCTGCCTAAATATCCACCTGAGCTCCACATAACTAATGCCTCCAAATCTTCAAGGCATGAATAACGGCTACCAACTCTAAATCATGGCTAGGGTAACTCCGCTCATGCTCCCGTAGCTGCCGGGAAGCATAGGCTATAACCTTACCGTGCTGCATTAGCACACAACCTAGTCCAACACTCTTTAAGTGTTACAATAATAACCTAACCCTCTAGTCCCTCAAGAGGGGTTAGAACTGTAGTAGTAGTCAACTTATCTTCCAACAACTGGAAGCCTTTCTCACACTTCCGAAATATTCGGGCACGATACAATCTTAATCATGATTTCTGTTTCCAGTCTTCTGTTGCAACCAAACTTGGTTACTATACTTAGACTCAAATTCCTTCACTTGCCTCATGGCTACGACTTTCTGCCGATCATAATCTAGGGGGAGATTTCCTTGATCTCGTCAAGTAGTAATCCTATTATTCTTCCCAGCTCATAGAGCTTATAGTCCGGTGTTCAACCTCAATTCATGGTATTACATAATCCAAAGGCTTGCCAAGATTTCTTATCTTGTCAAGATTAGGTCTCTCATCGTTCGAGTGTCTACTAGTCTTACCTTTATTTTTATTTTTATTTTTCCATTTCACGTTGTCCTGGGGTCTCTTATCTCCCCGTAATTTTCCTTTTATATTTCTCGACATTACAGATTTTTTGCCACCTATCATTGGTGTTCTTACTGTCCATCATTCACTAATGGTCTTTACACTAGTCTGGGGTAATTATATCTCGTGCAACATACATAACCATAGTTGCATTTTCTTTTATTATTCTGGTCATAACCCTTCATTATACTAACTATTAACCCAAAATATTTCTATCTTGATCCTTGGTCATACATTTCCATTCATGCTTATTACCAGCATTTATATCCTTACGACACATCCTCGGCCATTTCCTAATGTCGTCCTCAATTACCCTAGCACAAAACGTTTCCCACGGTTATCTAAAATTGTAACCTATTGCATAACGAAGCCGGAGACTTTACCAGTCCCATATCTATGGCCTAATAATATGGGTACGCATAACCCTCAATAATACGTAAAACTATCCTTTTACGTGGGGGAGAGAGTTTATCTCCCTTTCATAATCTTAATCATCAAGCGCCACCTTATAATCGTATAGATTTTTAAGACCTACCAATGATATCTTCTGTTTTCCGCAGGCAGCACTCGTACTTATCTTATTCTTTCTTTGCGCATTTTTCCTGAAATCATTCGGAAAGTCGTGGCCCTGACTGCCACACTAAACCAACTCCAAGTACCTCCAAGTCACTTAACATAAACTCCTTCAATGATCGTACGTTTTCATTTCCATCTCTTAACTCCTCAATATTCAAGTATCACATACTTTCAGCATCAATTTATTTACTTTAAATGAACAAGTCACATAGACTTATTAAAATCAAGTCACATGTATTTTTCAATAATGTATGCCAAAAAATGAAGGATAATTCACTTATTTCAATCACTTTCCTTCCTTTCCACTCGGTAACCCGCTCACCGGAAAACTGGAATCGAACCAACCTTTCTCTGCAGTCAACGTTGGCCTAACAAGAAGCCAACTAGTCCGTACCCATAATGACCTCAAAGTCTGTCATTTTCAGCTCTACTAGGTCCGCTAAGGTCTGATGACTGCATCATCACCGGGAAATTCTTATATACCCGCTCAGCTATCACTTATGAGTGTAGCTACCTCGAAAGGTTCTTATGGATTCAGGCTCTATTCTTTTACACTTGGTTGCTCCCTTTCCGTACTTCCAAACTTATTCTAGCATACATACATAACCTCCATACTGATTCTGGCCTCCAAATTTGGAGTTACAATATCCACCAATTTAAGGCCATTTCCATGCCCCAAGCCTATATTACCCTTCCCTTCATACGGGTAAGATAGCTCCTCATAATACCACAATCGTGTTGTCTTAATCATAACAACCATACTTACTCCATACGGATCCCATCCGTACAATTCTCTTAAGCATAGTACGTAGCTTAATCTATTTACATAGTCTTCCATTAAGTCCCTTACATGATTTCTTAAGGGCTCATTACCTTCTCAAACGGCTAATCATCTCCTAATTATGTCAAATTAGCACGTAAAACTTTGATGAGAATTCATTAAGTTGTTTCATACCTTCCCGGTATCTAATTAGTCCTTACCAATTCTTGGTAATCTATAATCATTCTAGGCAACACGCGTCTGACCCTCATACATAAATTCGTATAGATGTATGTCATTATACCAACAATACAACAATTATTACCAACCTGGATACACAATCCACATAATCCTTCCTGGGTCACTGCTGCCTTTCTCATAGATGCAATCAACATAACTCATTAGGGAGATACGACCCTAACAACACAGCTCTATCGCACGATCTCAGAGTGAGAAGAATGGAAACCAATCCTAAATGTCCTGCAGTCTTCTGGTTATAGATGTGGTGCACAATACACCGATAACCAAGACTCTACTAGACACGGTTTGTAGACACTTTCCGAGGACTAACTGCTCTGATACCACTTTTGTCACGACCCGACCCCGGGCCCGCAACTGGTGCCCTACCTGGGCACCCTTACAGGTATACATCAGAGATAGTCAGCGGAACATACATAACAACATAACGTGTAACGACAGAAATAAACAACAGGCTAGACGATAAAGCTACCTCCCTGGACATATATATAATCATATCCAAAAGCAGTTACATCCTTTCTTTTACAAACTGACACACAAGATATGACTACAGACCTCTAAGAGTTTTGACATAACAACTGTGACGGGATAGGGCCCCGCCATACCCCTGAATGTACAACAACCGACAATACCAGGAATCTGAACCAAAGATAAGCCTCCGGAGTAATGGAGCTTCTCAACAGCTGAACGGTGATCCTAAGAGTGAGGATCAGCAACCTTTTTAACTCTACCTGCGGCATGAACGCAACCCCCCGAGGAAACGGGGTCAGTACAAAATATGTATCAAATATGTGAAACTGAAAGTACTGAAATGAAATCATATAGTCTAAAATAAAGCTGGAGACATGTATGATGACCAAAATAACAGTACACTGTGCCTTACTAATAATGAGAGTAAACAAGAGTATACTTTACTGCATAAACATAGGAAGCTCATGATCAAATCAGGGCCACCCGCCCGTAGTATCATTAAGCAATCCTACTCCTGGGACTATTTCACCTGCATAGGTCATGTGGACCCGCAATGGAGCAATTTGCTCCGCATGGGACTATTTCACCCGCATGGGACTATTTCATCTGCATGGGACCTGTGGACCCGCAATGAGTACAAACGCCGCACTCGCATCGTGGGGAGCAAATCCACGGAATATGTAGTAACCCGGGGGTTTACCCCGCAAAATTTACATAACACTAGCACTTAAGGCTACCATAAATATCATAACTTAAGCACAACCGGTTATTGTAAATATCATAAGCAAGTTAAGAAATCTCTTAACTTCTCATTAGACTTTAATTAGCATGCACTCTCATTTTATTTAACTTAAGGCATTAACATGTCATGAAAAATCCGGGAATTTAACCCAAAGTACTACGTACTTATATTCTTTTCAAAAGACTCCTTTTTAAATAAAACCCCAAGATACTAACACCCGTAGTATCAAGACTTGTCTACTTTTCAAAACAAGTCACTACACCTTTAGAATTTAATTTCAAAGCTTTTAAACCAAGTGACTTTTACTTTCAAAACTTAAGCAACTTATGACTTTAAATCAAGTTGCCCTTTCTCTAAATCAAGTCATTTATCTTCTTTAAAATCAATAGAGTAAACCACTCTTTTATCTTCCATAAAGTCGTTATAACTAACTTCTCATAAAGTCATTATAACACTTTATGTCTTTTTGAAAACCAAGGCATCTACATCCTTTCAAATCAAGTGAGTTAACTTCCTGTCTCAATCAAACTTGCACATTTAAAATCAAGTCTATGAATTCTAAAGACGCCGAATTCATTTAAAGCTTGTACGTCTATCGTACAATACATTTATAAAACTTCATGCTCAAGAGATAGGGAAAGTTCCACATACCTCTTCGGCTCAATCCACTTGCTAAGTTAAATATGCCGCATGTAGAATGTCAACCTATAATGACCATAATACGTCTATCAACTTCTAGCTTTCTAACGTAGAATATTCTAAGTGTAAAGACACTTATTCTACGGAAAATTGGGCAGCACTTCCTTTGTTTCTACGTACTTTTCCACCTTTTTCAAAGCCCGAAATCAATAACCAATATGCCACATTTAAGGCTCAACACATCAACTAATCAAAGGGGATTACACGCCTTACAGGACGTGTAAAATTCTGCCCCACAATTTATATAAAACAGTCCAATATTAAATGTCATTCTCTAAACTGATGTACAACCACATACAATCTTTTCCAATTCCTTTTCAATCCATATTGTCGTTCTAACATGTTATATAGTCGCAACCAATTTTAACAACTATAATCCCTTCTTTATATAACATGCGACTACTAAAACTAATAACTAAATTGAATCACAATCTTATGGCTAACATGCAACTTTCAGATTTTCTTCCAAATATTCTATAACACTTATCAATCTTCATTATACATATCTCATGCTTGTGTACATATATATCTACAACAACATGAATTCTTTAATCACCAAGATGACAAGATTGTTACCTTGATAAGCCCCAAATATAACTTCAAGATTCAAAGTCGCTCCTTAGCAACTTAACTCCTTTCCTTCACGCTCCAATCCGCTATTTGAAACCCTTAGAAATTCATAAACAACTTCCCTTTAATTTCCAACCAAAACTTATGAAAACAACTTAGGTTTTCATCTTGCGACTAACATAAAAACGTAGCTTTTCCGGGATCTTTGTATTGAGATATCCTTATAATACCCTTAGGAACCTTGGGTTTAAGTATTGTGAATTATGAACAACAAACGAATTTTTTTGTGTGTGGGATAATTGCTTAGCCGAGAGCCTCAAGAACAAGAATAAAATCTTGAAATTTTTCTAAGTGTCCAATTAGTCTTGCACTAGTAATGGATATATAAAGAGATCAAGGGCTGAGATTAAAACACTTGTGTGGCTTGGATTTGGATGACTTAAATATCAAGAGTCAACTTGTCCACTTGTCTTGGTCATTCTCTCCCAACATGGGCATGTGGAGGGTGACACGTGTCGCCTTCCGGTTGGTCCAAAATATTTCATCTTCCGGAATTTCCAATAAATTCTATAAGTCTCAAATATCAAATTCGGGAACTCAATTCCCTTTACTAAACATTTTTCCTTCACGAGGCTCGTAATAAATTTCCATAGGAACAAAAATAATCTTTCTATCGCTTCAATAAAAAAAAATCCAAATTTCTCACGTATGTTTTCTTACACGTGTCTTGAAACTACGGGGTGTAACACTTATATTCCAATCTTTATATAAGTTATATTAATTTATTTATCAACAAGATTCCTTCATGTCAACAAGTAATAGGTAATGTTTTAACAACTTTAATGACTAGCATGCCAATTTTCGGTTTTAACAACTTTAATGGCTAGCATGTCAATTTCGGTTTTAACATCTTAATAAGGTCTAAATCTTTTCAATCTTCCTTCCACATATCACATACTCATTTATATACTACTATAACATGTAATCTCCAATTACATTAGAAGGACAAATATTATTACCTCAATAAGCCCAAATTATTCCAAGATTATAAGTCGATCCTTAGGAATCTTAGCTCCAATTCCTTACTTTCCAATCCACTCCAAGCAACCCTTAGAAGTTCCTATCCAACTTCTCTTAAAACTTCATCCAAAAACATGAAAATCACTATAGGGTTTCACTTTGCGACTATCGGATTAACATAGTATTTCCAGGATTTTTGTGTTGGGATATCCTTAGAACACTACTAGGGACAGTTGGTTTAGGTGTTGGGATTAATCAACAACAATTGAAGAATTGTTCTTCAAACAAGGGGGGTGCCGAGAGCTCTCAAAGGGAGGGAGTATAATTCTTGAATTTTTCTAAGTGTTGAAGTCTTCAACCACTAGGTGTGTATATATAAGACAACCAAGGGCTAGGATTAGAACAAATGTGTGGATGATATTGGGAACAAGTGTGTGTGCGTCCCACAAGCCACTTGTCCAACAAATATTTTGAGTCACTTGGCTCTAGCATTCTCGCCTAACATGAGCCATATGGGGGTGAGACGTGTTGCCCTCCTATTGGTCCAAAATTCTATAATTCTTATAAATCCTATAAGTCTTAAATACCAAAATTGAGAATCCAATTCCCAATAACAAACCTTTTTCCTTCACGTGGTTCAGAATATTTCCCGTAAGAAAAAGAAATTTTTCTTCCTTTTCAAACTTAAGGTCGCATTCTTTTACGTACGCCCTCATATACATACCCTGAACTACGGGGTGTAACATTCTCCCTCCCTCCCCCCTTAGAAACATTCGTCCAGAATGTTCCTTCTAAGTTCAATCAAATCAGATATCGACATAGTCCCTCTTAACTATACCCAACACAATCAAGAACGCCACACATGGCCATAATAACACTTAAGCATATATGTCAATTAAAATCGACAAGTAGGAAAGTGAGTTATCTGGAGGTGTAGGGAATAAGTGAGGATACTTCTTCATCATGTCCTTCTCTGCTTCCCAAGTCATCTCCTCTTTATTCTCATTCCGCCATAAGACTTTTACGGAAGCCACGTCCTTTGTCCGCAGTCGCCTGACCTGGCGATCAAGTATCTCTATGGGACTCTTCTCATACGATAATCCATCTATCACCTGGACATCACTAACCGGAAACACTCTGGATAGATCTCCTATACACTTTCACAACATAGAAACATGAAAGACCGGATGTACAACCTCCAGATCGGACGACAGATCCAACTCATAGGCAACCTTGCCTACTCTACGGATAATTTGATAAGGCCCAATGTACCTTAGGCTAAGTTTCCCCTTCTTCCCAAACCTCATCACACCCTTCATGGGTGACACCTTCAGGAAGACTCAATCGTAAATCTCAAACTCCAAGTGTCGACGCCGATTATCTGCATACGACTTCTGTCGGCTCTGAGCTGCTAACAACCTCTCCTGGATAAGCTTCACCTTATCCACAACCTGCTGAATCAAGTCCGGCCCGACTAATTAAACCTCATGCACATCGAACCAGCCTATTGACGACCTACACTTCCTTCCATACAAGGCCTCATAAGACGCCATCTGGATACTGGAATGGTAGTTATTATTATATGCAAACTCAACAAGAGACAAATGATCCTCCCAGCTACCTCTGAAATCAATAACACAGGCCCGCAACATATCCTCAAGTGTCTGGATAGTACGCTCTGCATGTCCGTCGGTCTGAGGATGAAATGCAGTACTGAGGCTCACCTGCGTCCCTAATCCCTTCTGGAAAGACCTCCAGAAATTAGTCGTAAACTGGGCTCCTCTGTCCGATATAATAGATGTAGGGACCCCATGCAGTCTCATAATCTCCCGGATATAAAGTCTAGCATAACTGGAAGAAAGTGGGCTAATTTCGTCAGTCTGTCTACTATAACCCAGATGGAATCACACTTCCTCTGAGTACGAGGTAACCCTGTAACAAAATCCATGTTGATCACCTCCCATTTCCAGGTCGGAATCTCAATCGTCTTGAACAACCCACCAGGCTTTTGGTGCTCCACCTTGACCTGATGACAATTCGGACACTGAGCAACGAACTCTGCAACGTCCCTCTTCAGGCCATCCCACCAATACATACATCTGAGGTCGTGGTACATCTTTGTTGACCCCGGATGAATAGAGTAACGAGCGCTGTGTGCTTCCCCTAGAACCTGCTGACGAAGTCCTGAAATATCGGGTACACACAATCTACCATCGTATCTTAGCACCCCATCAGGTGCTACCTCAAATGAACCCTTCTCCTCCCGAAGAGTCGTATCTCGATATCGTATCATAATCGGATCCTCATACTGTCGCCTCTTCACCTCCTCAACGATGGAAGACCCGGCAACCTCTCGAACCTGAACCCCACTACTATCGGAACCAACCAATCAAACCCCAAGGCTCGCTAGCTGATGAATCTCGCGGACCATGCCCCTTCTATCTGGCTGCACATCTGACAGACTACCCATCGATCTATGACTAAGAGCATCTGCAACTACATTGGCCTTCCCTGGGTGGTATATGATATCGATATCATAATCCTTAAGTAACTCTAACCACCGTCTCTGCCGCAAGTTCAGCTCCCTCTGGCTGAAGGTATACTGGAGGCTCTTATGGTCTATAAAAATATCCACATGAACTCCATATAAATAATGCCTCCAGATCTTCAAGGCATGTATCACTGCTGCTAACTCCAAATCATGTGTGGGGTAGTTCTTCTCATGCTTCCTGAGCTGTCGAGACGCGTAAGTTATAACCTTACCATGCTGCATAAACACACATCCAAGCCCGACACCCAACACATCACAATAAACCACATACCCATCTAAACCCTCTGGGAGAGTAGGAATTGGGGCCGTCGTCAGTTTCTCCTTCAGTAACTGGAATCCCTTTTCACAAGCATCCGTCCATTGGAACTTAGCCGTTTTCTGAGTCATCTTAGTCAAAGGCGCTGAAATCGAAGCAAAATTCTCCACAAACCTCTCATAATAACCCGCAAGGCCCAAAAAGCTGCGCACCTCAGTTGGTGTAGTAGGTCTAGGCCAAGTCTTGACTGCCTCAATCTTTGTTGTATCAACCCGAATACCATCAGTCTCGATAACGTGCCCTAATAATTCCACTCAAGCTAACCAAAACTCACATTTAGAGAACTTGGCATATAATTGCCGGCTCTGGAGGACTCTCAGTACCGTCCTCAAATGATCCGTATGCTCCTGCTCCGTGCGAGAATAAACCAGGATATCATCAATGAATACTATAACAAACGTATCCAGAAATGGCTTGAACACTCGGTTCATTAAATCCATAAATACTGCTGGAGCATTAGTCAAACCGAAAGACATCACCCTGAACTCATAATGCTCGTACCGGGTCCTGAATGCAGTCTTAGGGACATCTGCCTCCCTAACTCGCATCTGATGATAGCCAGATTGCAGGTCTATCTTGGAATAACACTTCGCACCGTGCAACTGATCAAACAAATTATCAATCCTGGGGAGGGGGTATCTATTTTTTATAGTTACCTTGTTCAGCTTGTTATACCCTGTAGTTCCGGAGTATGTATGTGAGGACGTACGTACAAATGTATAAGCCCTAATTAGGTTAAGGATGAAAGATTTGTTTTCCGACGGGAAATATTCCGAACCTTGTGAAGGAAGTTTTACGTTTTCAATATTGTAATCAATTATGGATTTTTCCGAGAGATGAAATATTTTGGACCAATAGGAGGGAGACATGTGTCACCCCTAGGTGGCACATGTTGGACGATTTTTAGTGGGCAAGTGGCCAAGGCAAGTGGCCAATGTCTTGCAAGATATTTGTTGGGCAAGTGGGCAAGAAGGACCCACACAAACACATGTCCCCAATCTACACCATACACATGCTTCTATCCTAGCCCTTGGTTGTCCTATATGAACCCCTCTAGTTGATGAAATCTTCCACACTTAGTATATTTCAAGATTTGAAAAATATCCTCCCTCCTTCACTACATTGTTCTCGTCCAAAGCCAAGATTTCTTAACCAAATATTGTCCAATAATTCTTAAACTTCTAAGTGTTCTTCCTTGTAGTATTAGAAAGATTAGTAACCAAGAATTAGACAAGATTTCACACCCTAGCCTCTAAAAACCCCCCTTGGCCGAGAGCTTTGTGAGCTTAAACCTAAGTGTTCTTCACTTTTTTGAGTTGGTTCTTGAATAGAAGTTGGTTAGGAGCTTCTAAGGGTGACTTGTGGTGGATTGGAACATAAAGATTTGGAGCTAAAACTTGCTTAGGAGCGACTTTAAGTCTTGGATATTTTTTGGGCTATTTGAGGTAATGAACCTTGTCCTCTTTGTGAAGTTGAATATTATGTATATTGGAAGTATATTATGGAGTATAAGATATATGGAGTAAGGTTTGGAAAGATTTGGATCTTGTTAACTTGTTAAAAGAAGAATTGGCATATTAGCCATTAAAATGGTAAAAATGTATCCATTACTTACTAAGAAGTTAATAACAAAGTAACTATAACTTATATTAAGATTGGAATATAAGTTGGAAGACTAATGAAGTAATTGGATAAGTAAAATTGTAAAAGTTGGCCAAGGACCCCAACTTAAGGACTGTATTTACTTTGGACTGTATTTACTTTGGACTGTATTTACATTGTTGTTAAGGGGAAGATTGTTAATCGCGTTCCGTTTGGGCGTGTGATCCCCTTCTTTAATTATTGTTGTTGTTAAGGGGAATATTGTTAATCGCGTTCCGTTTGGGCGTGTGATCCCCTTCTTTAATTATTGTTGTTGTTAAGGGGAAGATTGTTAATCGCGTTCCGTTTGGGCGTGTGATCCCCTTCTTTAAAATTCGGAATTATTGCACCTTAAATATAGTATGTTAATTACGGTTATCGGGCCTTGAAAGAGATGGAAAAGTGAGTAGAAGCGGGAAGTCTTTGCAATTTTCCGTAGAATAAGAGATCTTACTTAGAAGAATCCTACGTAGAACTAGAAGTTGATAAGCGTGTTTTGGCTATTATAGGTTGACACTCTGCGCGCGACATATTAGACTCGTCAAGTTGATTTAGCCGAGGAGATATGTGATTCTTCCTATCCTCTTGAGCATGATATTTGTGAAATATATATAGTACGGTAGACGTACGTGTGTTAACTAAATTTGGTTTCACTTTGGTGTCTTTTGACTTAAGTTCTAAATATTAAGATTCTTGAAATATTTCAAAAAGAGTTATGAATTATTATTCGGAAGGAAATTAATACTTGGTTTTAAAAGAATAAGTTCTTTTGGTTTTCCAAACAAATGTGAAGGTTTTTATAAAGCTTAAGTGTTATACTAGCTTTATGGGAAGTTAGTTATAACAACTTAAGAAAGATAACAAGAATGGTTTACTTACTTGATTATGAAGGCCTTGTAATGATTTCTGAATGTGTGGTAAGTTGGCTTGATAAGTAAACATGTTATGATGCTACGTGTGTTAGTATCTTGTGACATTTGTGTAAGGGGGTTTCTGTTGTGCTTATGTTGTTTAACGATAAGCCCGTTGTGCTGGTATTGTATCACTTACCCACGACTGAATTCTGGAGCCGGTTAGCCACCCCGATGCGAGGAATACCTCATCGGGTCCATGTGACCTATGCGAGCTGCGGGAGTTCGGGATGATCACTCGGTGTGTTACGCCGATCACGAGAATACCTCATACGGTCCATGTGGCGTGCGGACGCGAGTCGAGTTGATGTCGCGGGTTAGCTACCCCGTCACGAGAATACCTCATGCGGGCCTAGGTGGCCTATGCGGACTGCGGGAGTTCCAGGATTAGGCTCGCGTAATGATACTATGGGCGATTGACCTTGCTTCGATCATTAGCGGCCTAGAAAAGGCCAGTTACGATACAACTATTTGCTCTTGTTTATGTTGTGGCACTATGTGCGGTTAAATTGGGTTGTTTAAATGCGTATTTGTGAATTGGTTTTAAAATGTTATGATTTCATTTCATACTTTCTGATTTCACATACTTGGTACTGTTGTCTTGACCTCCTTGAGTGCGTTCATCCGCGGTAGAGGTACTCCAGTTGTTGATCCCCGCTCCTAGGATCACCGTTCTGCTTTTGGGAAAGCCCCGTTTCTCCGGAGGCTTATCTTTTGGGTATGATTTCCCTGTCATTGTAGATTTATGTACATTCAGGGGTATGGCGGGGCCCTGTCCCGTCATAGTTGGTTACACTCTTAGAGGCCTGTAGTCCTGTTGTAAATTTGGGATGTTCATTCGGACTTGGGTATATATATACATGCGAAAAGGCAACTTTCTTGATTAAAGCTGTTTCTAATTTTACCTTTGTTTTACATTGGTAAGTTTATATTCCGGTTACTCGATGTATATCTACTTGGGTGCGGGTAAGGCACGATCCACGGGCGAGGCGGGTCGTGACACAACGGTACTATGTCGACACACATATGCAGCGTCCCATCCTTCTTCTTTACAAACAATACCGGCGCTCCCCAAGGTGAAGTATTAGGCCTAATAAAGCCTTTCTCCAGAAAATCTTTCAGCTGGTCCTTCAACTCCCTCAACTCGGAAGGTGTCATTCTGTACGGTGGAATAGATATAGGCCGAGTATCAGGCAGAACATTAATACATAACTCTTTCTCCCTCTCAGGAGGAATACCTGGGAGATCGTCTGGGAATACATCCGAAAATTCTCTAACAACCGGAACCGACTGAAGATCTGGCAACTCAGCCTCTGTATCGAATACCCAAATAAGATGGTAGATATATCGCTTCTGAACCATCTTCCTAGCCTTGAGGTATGAAATAAACCTACCCCTCGGCGACGCAGTATTCCCTTTCCACTCGATAATCGGCTCACCGAGAAACTGGAACCGTACCAATCTCTCCCTACAGTCCACATTGGCATAGCAAGAAGCCAACCAATCCACACCCATAATAGCATTAAAATCCGTCATATCCAACTCTATCAAGTCGGCTAGGGTCTGACGACTGTATATAGTCACCGGGCAAGCCTTATATACCCGCTCCGCTACCACTGAATCACCTACTGGCGTAGCTACCTCAAAAGGTTCTATGGACTCAGGCTCTATCCCTATTCTACCAGCAATATGAGGAGATATATAGGACAAAGTAGAACCCGGATCTATCAAAGCATATACGTCACAACATGAAACCAATAATGTACCTGTGACGACATCCGGCGACGCCTCCTGGTCCTGACGGCTGGATAAGACATATATGCGGTTCTGGGGACCGCTGGAACTAGGACCCCTGCCACGACCTCTGCCGCGACCTGCTGGCCCATGAGCACCCTGCCCTCCGGGGCGAGTAACCGCAGGAGATGAAGACTCGACAAACGACCCTGTAGGTTGAACCCTACCATCTGCGTTACCTCTGGTCGGACAATCCCTCAAAAAATGGCCCTGCCGACTGCAAGTGAAACAAGCTCCCAAAGCACTACTACAATTCCCGTAATGAAATTTACCGCATCGGCCATACCGAGAGGGGGGTGGTCTCGATCGGTTAAGATCCCTGCCTTTCTGGAAACCCAAAGTCCTGGAGTCCCGACTACCGAATACCGGACGTCACGAAGGCGTGAAGGAGTACTCTGTACTGGCTGAGGTGCATATCTAGCCTGCTGCTGAGGTTGTCCGCCTCAAAAGTTATCAAAGGACCCTATTGTCTTGGCCCTCTTATGCTGATCTCAGTCATTTCGTCGACCTCTACGTTCCTCAGTCCCCTGTGCATAAGCCTGTATGCGGGCAATGTCCATGCCCGGCTGAAGAGCTACCCCCGTGCAACCCTCCGCTAGATAATCATCAATACCTGTGACATAGCGGTGCACTCTATCCTCCATGTCTGCCACTAGAGTGGGGGAATACCGAGCCAACGAGTCGAACTCTATGTTGTACTCCCTAACCGTCCGCCCATTCTGCCTCAACATCATAAACCTATCCACCCGGGCTCTCCTCATCTGCGGAGGTAAGAAGTGGTTAAGAAACGCCTCTGATAACTCGTCCCAACCATCTGGAAGCACATGCTCCCCGACAGGGCTTCCATGAATCAAACCGATTGATCGCAATATCACGCGTGATGAGAACCCAATACCACTGACTCTGCCTCTGAGGCCTTGATCACATTCATGATCCGCTGCAGCTGTCGAATAAACTCCTGAGGATCTTCCTCAGTTTTTGATCCATAGAACTCTGGTGGATTGCAACTCAAGAAGTCCCGAAGCCTCAAACTATTGGTTCTGCGGTGCACCATCGGTACTACCGGAACCACCGGCTCCCGTCTGTCCTCATGCCTTGCCACGATCCTAGCTAGTAACTGGGCCATCTCTTTGTAACCCATATCCTCTGCTCCTGGCCGTGGGACTGGAGGCTCAGGTACTGTGGCCTCAGTAGATACTGCTGCTGCTCTAAACTCTTCTGGGGCTGGCGGCGTCGTAGAACTTGCCGTCTGATGCACTATCTCGGGCAATGACTGGGCCTGTGCCCTAGTAACCCTCTGAGTCCCACTAGCAGCTCCCTCTGCTGCCTTGCCCTTCTGGGCCGCGACTGCCTTGCGTTGAGGCATAACTGGTACATAAGAATACATCAGAGGGATTCCAACCTATAACACAGCTCTATTGCACGATCTCATAGTGAGAAGAATGGAAACCAATCCTAAATATCATGTAGCCTCCTGATTATAGGTGTGGTGCACAACACACTGATAATCAAGACTCTACTAGATACGGTCTGTAGACACTTTCCGAGGACTAACTGCTCTGATACCACTTTTGTCACGACCCGACCTCGGGCCCACAACTGGTGCCTTACCCGGGCACCCTAGTAGGTATACATCAGAAAAAACTAGCGGAATAAACTCATAGACATGGAACAATGTAGAATAGGAAACAGGCTAACCGATAGGGTTATCTTTCAACATATATATAAACATAAACAAACCCGAACAGTTATATCCTTTACAAACCCAACTCACAACAGGACTACAGACCTCTAAGAGTTTTTGATATAACAACTATGACGGGACAGGGCCCCGCCATACCCCTGAATGTACATGTACCTACTATGACAGGGAACCATACCAAAAGATAAGCCTCCGGAGAAACGGAGCTTCCAAAAATGCAGAACTGTGATCCTATGAGCGAGGATCAACAACCAGTGTACCTCTACCTGCGGCATGAACGCAGCCGGGCGAGGTCGATAACAATGTACCAAGTATGTGAAACTGAAAGTACTGTAATGAAATCACAATAGTCTAAAAAGAAATCCAGAGACAAGTATGAAAAACCAATTAACAGTACACAGTCATAGTATATACGAGAGTAAATAGGTGTAACTTGGTCGGTTCTGAATAGGCAGCCAATGATCAAACTAGGGTCATTCGCCCATAGTATCATTGTGCAAATCCTAATCCTGGACTCTCTTAGTCCGCATAGGTCTCGTGGACCTGTATGAGGTACTCCTCGCATCAGGGGAAGAAAACCCACGGTAATAAATAGGACCCTGTCCCGCATGAGCCCCTTGGACTCGCATGAGGGTATTCCTCGCATAGGACCCCATCCCTCATGAACCCCTTGGACCCGCATGAGGTACTTCTCGCATCGGGGGGAGCAAACTCGCGGAATATGAACAACGCAATATGGCCAGGGGGTTAAGTGATATAATACAAGCGCAACCGGCTATCGTAAACAACATAGGCAAATTAAGAAAACCCCCTTAACATAAAAGTCTCAAGACACTAATATCCGTAGTATCAAGACACGTTTACTTATCAAACCAAGTTACTACACCTTCAGAAAATCATTCAAGGCCTTTAAAATCAAGTAAGTAAACTGTTCTTTTATCCTCCTAAAGTCGTTATAATCAACTTCTCATAAAGCTATTATAACACTTATGTTTTAAGTAATTCAAAACAATCACATTTATTTGGGAAAACAAGAGAACTTATTCTTTTAAAACCAAGTATCAATTTCTTTCCAAATAATGATTCACAACTTTTTAGAATAATTCAAGGCTCTTAAGATTTTAGAAGTCAAGTCAAGGACATCAAAATGAAATCAAATTCATTTAACACACGTACGTCTACCGTACTATATATTTCATAATAATCATGCTCAAGAGGATATGAAGAGTTCACATACCTCCTCGGCTTAATCCACTTGCCAAGTCGAATATGCCGCACATAGAATATCAACCTATAATAACCATAACACGTCTATCAACTTCTAGTTTTCTTCGTAGAATATTTCTAAGTATAAGGTCCCTTATTCTACGGAAAATTGGGCAGCAATTCCCCTGTTTCTACGTATTTTTCCACCTTTTTCAAGGCCCGAAATCAATAACCAAATGCCACTTTTAAGGCACAATAATTTAGCAAGTCAAAGGGGATTACACGCCTAACTGGACGTGTAAAATTCAGCCCCTTAATCTACCAAAGTTGTCCATTAATACTTGTCCATAGTCCAATGTAAAAATAGTCCATTAGTCCACTAATACAATCCATTAGTCCAGTCCTTTAGTTGGTGTTCTTGGCCAACTACTGCAATCAAAACTGTCCAGTTTTCGGCAAGCATGCCAAAATTGTTTCATTACTTCTTTATAATTCCAACTTATATTCCAATCTTTATATAAGTTATATTAACTTGTTTATCAACACGATTCCTTCATGTCAACAAGTAATAGGTAATGTTTTAACAACTTTAATGGCTAGCATGCCAATTTTCGGTTTTAACAACTTTAATGGCTAGCATGCCAATTTCGGTTTTAACATCTTAATAAGGTACAAATCTTTTCAATCTTCCTTTCATATATCACATACTCATTTATATACTACTATAACATGTAATCTCCAATTACATTAGAAGGACAAAGATTATTACCTTAATAAGCCCAAAATTATTCCAAGATTATAAGTCGATCCTTAGGAATCTTAGCTCCTATTACTTACGTTCTAATCCACTGCAAGAAACCCTTAGAAGTTCTTATCCAACTTCTCTTAAAACTTCATCCAAAAACATGAAGATCACTATAGGGTTTCACTTTGCGACTATCGGATTAACGTAGTATTTCAGGGATTTTTGTGTTGGGATATCCTTAGAATACTACTACGAACACTTGGTTTAGGTGTTGGGATTAATCAACAACAATTGAAGAATTGTTCTTCAAACAATGGGGGTGCCGAGAGCTCTCAAAGGGAGGGTCCCACAAGCCACTTGTCCAACAAATATCTTGAGCCACATGGGGGTGAGACGTGTCACCCTCCTATTGGTCCAAAATATTCCATCTCTCCAAAATCTCAATAATTGGTCCAATATCGAAAACTTTGTGGGCCCCACAAAATCGTAAAATTTCCCGGGTGGGCCCCACATGATCAATCTGGAAATAAAATTCTATAATTCTTATAAATCCTATAAGTCTTAAATACCAAAATTGAGAATCCAATTCCCAATAACAAACTTTTTTCCTTCACGTGGTTCGGAATATTTTCCGTAAGAAAAATATATATTTCTTCCTTTTCAAACTTAAGGTCGCATTATCTTACGTACGCCCTCATATACATACCCTGAACTATGGGGTGTAACACAAATGTTCAAGGTAAGTACCAGTGCAAATTTACCTTGGTTCGCTGGCTTTGTTAATTTTCTTGCGGCAAAGTATTGCCTTCAGGAATGACAAGACAGCAGGTGAAAAAGTTTTATTCAGAGGTAAAACATTACTACTGTGAGGAGTCAATTCTCTACAAGCACTGTGCTGATCAAGTCATAAGAAGGTGCGTACCCGATGATGAAATGCCCCAACTTCTCACTCATTGTCACACCTTGAAATGTGGTGGGCATTTTGGAGCATCACGTACAACAGCCAAGGTATAACAGAGTGGATTTTATTGGCCAACCCTATTCAAGGATACCAACACCTTCGTGAGGGGCTGTGATCGTTGCCAAAGAACTGGGAACATGACAAGGCGAAACGAAATACCTCTGACTAGGATTTTAGAAGTGGAGTTGTTTGACGTGTGGGGATTGATTTCATGGGCCCGTTCCCAACGTCCTTTGGGAACCAATATATTCTTCTTGCAGTGGATTATGTGTCTAAATAGGTTGAGGCAATGGCTACTAAAGAGAATGATAGTAAAACTGTCTTGAAATTTCTGCAGAAAAACATATTCACAAGGTTTGGCACTCCAAGAGCCCTTATCAGCGATGAAGGGAGTCATTTTTGCAATACACGGCTTGATACCTTGCTGGCACGTTATGGAGTCTACCACATGACTGCCTTGCCATACCACCCGCAAAGCCAGGCGGTGGAATTTCAAGCAGGCGATGAAAGAATCTTGGAAAAAGGCATAGATGGCTCAAGGAAGAATTGGTCTGCGAAGCTGGATGATGCACTATGGGCATATAGGACCGCTTTCAAGACTCCCATTAGGATGTCACCATACAGGATGGTATATGAGAAGGCATGTCATCTACCGGTGGAGTTGGAACACAGAGAATACTGGGCAACGAGAAAGCTGAATATGGATGCCAAAGCAGCAGGGCAGAAGAGGCTGCTGCAACTGAATGAGTTAGATAAATGTCGGAACAACGCTTATGAGAATGCAAAAATCTACAAGGAGAGAGGGTCAAGGCATGGAAGGATAAGAACTTGATACATAAAGAGCTACAACCTGGGCAACAAGTACTCCTATTCAATTCACATCTGAGATTGTTCCCATGTAAGTTAAATTCCAGATGGTCAGGGCCATTTGTTGTGGAAAAAGTGTTCCCCTATGGTGTAGTCGAGTTGAGGGGAAAAAAGGACGTACCATTCAAAGTGAACGGACAGAGAGTGAAGTCATACTTGTTGAATGACATAGAACAAATCAACTATGTGGTCTGTCTCAAGTCACAATGAAGAGGAACTTGCGACCGGCTAAAAGACGTTAAAGACAGCGCTACTTGGGAGGCAACTCAATGTTTAAATTATGCAATTTAGTTTAATTAGAACAGTCTCACTTTTGGTGTTTTTTGTTGTGTTGTGATGTCAGGTGAAGGAATCGGAGAATGAGCATGAAGAAAGGGTGGAAAATACGGAGTTGAGTCAGCACCGCGGTGCCAATCTGCAGGATCGCGGTGCCGAATGTTTAGAGAGGCACCAGTACTTTAGGCACCGCGGTGCCACTATGCAGAACCACGGTGCCAATTAGCAATTTCCGAATAATAAAAAGGCCCTGAATCGCCAAATATCCTCCCACAGATACCGTGTCAGTGCAATTTCCGCCGCCACCACCACCATTTTGAACCGTTGTATGTCTGTAAGTCGTCCCTTTAATTTTTGAGTCTTTTACACATTTGGGATAATGTGTAGTTTAAGTTGGGGGAGTTTTTATTTTATTTTATTTTTGAGTCTTTTGTTTGTTTTTGTGTTTTATGTGAGTCAATTTTTTTTATGATCATGCATGTTGTGCTTATTTGGAACGCCTAGTGAACTAAGTGGGATAATGTAGTGGAATGAGAAGCTAAAATCTATGTGCTTAAGTTAGATATGCCAAAAATTCATGAAAATTTGATTATTTGGAATATTTGGTGCTTAGCCTATGTGTTGTCAATTGAAAAATGTTTGTGAAGTCTGCTTGCTTGCTATTTGAGGTGAAATAGTTAGGATGTACATGTTAGGGAGATGATTCAGATATTTCTTTATTATCCCTTCTTACCATTCATTACCTACCTTGCAATAAATTGTATCCCTAGTCAGCCCCGTTGAGCCTAAAATAAGTTGTTTTCTTTGACACCCCATGATTCCTTCGTGTACCATAAGCAATAGTTGAATAAAGGGATGAAAAAGAGTGGAAAAAAAATACAAAAAAAGAGTAAAAAGTGATGCATCCCAATGAAAAAATGTAAAAGCTTAAAGTTTGGGGGGTGTCTATGTGAATTGTTTCATGCTCTCAAAAAAGATAAAAGGGGAATGATAGGTATGAACTGAAAAGAATACCAAAAAGAAGGACAAAATGGTTGAATGAGAAAAACGCTTATGGTACGTAAATTGAGCCTAAATGCCTACTATTACCTACCCCTGCCTAAGCCTACATTACAACCCTGAAAATCCTGATAATCTCTAGAATGTATGTCTATGATTAGTGGAGAATAACAAGTAAACAGGCTCATAGAACTAAATGAAATTGATATACATAGGTTAGGTATTCATGCTTCCATTACTTATGATTGAAATGAATCTGCGAAATATCTGACTTGAAATTCTAGATTGCTAAATTCATGTTATATTTGTTCCTACATATTATCCCAACGGACGTTCATGTGTTTCTAAGTACTTGTGCAACTTCTTGATTTGAGTCTTTGAGTCTTTTGTTTTTGTGTCTTTGTTTTGTTTTTATCTTTGCTCGAGGGCGAGCAAATGTTAAGTTTGGGGGTGTTTATTAGGCGTATTTTGTATACGTCTTTTGAGTCATTTTAGTTAGTATTTTACTCGTTTTTGTTGTGTTTAGTATAGTATTAGGTTTTTTTATCTTTCTTTTGAGTCACAGCGGTTTTAAAAGGTAAAATGGCGAAAAAGAGCAAGAATTGGGCAGAAAAGGTGCTCCCGAGGCAAAAAGGACGAAAGTTAACATATCAGGACGAAGGATTTTCAGCACCGCGGTGCCAAAATGCAGAACCGCAGTGCCAAAATGCAGAACCGCGGTGCCATATTTACTTAGAAGCCACAGGACTTTCAGCACTGTGGTGCCACTATGCAGAACCGCGGTGCCGGTGCGGAAAATCTCAATTCCGAAGAAGAATTGGCTAAGGGCAGATTGGTCCATAGGGCATGAAATTTGGAACATATTTAAGCCCTAGGGATTAATGCTATGAGGAGATTGGTCATTCTACAACATAAGACATCACAAGGCACGGATTGAAGGCTACAATTGGAGACTTAGTTCGCAGTAATTTCTTTTCTTTCGTTTTTAATTCAGTTTATGTATGGATTTTGTGTTAGTTCTTAGCGTGACTATGACTAGGAGCTAAATACTTTATTAGGACTTTCCTTATGAATCACTTGAAACTTCTATTCATGAATTAATGCAGTAGTTTTATTTCTTCTTCACTTGATTAAGATTTAGTCCATAATTGGTATGAATGCTTGATAATTAATTATCATAATACATATGATTTCGAATCAAGAATCGAGATGAGATATTTGAATATGCTGTAATTGACTAGACATAGGTTAAAATCGCGGACGACGGTACCCCGATACTTGTGTAGCATTATAAGTCACTGTTCTAATCATTCTATGTGGTAAATCATATCATAGAAATATAGAAGGGTTCTGCACTGGGGTTGAGTGATTATATGTCCTAACCGGAATATAAGACAGTTTAGTTAACCGTTATCTTAACATAGAAGAAGAAGTCATTCTAGTTGCATTAAGGATTGAATATAATGGATAGTCGAGGAATTTGGAAGCACTAATTCATTCATAACTGATTACAACTTAAATAGTTCAGTAATTCTTGTAATTATTCTAGTAGTTAAAAAAAACCCAACTTAAATATCGATTGCTAAATAGATAACATAAAATAGATGAACGGTAATTAGAAACCAGTCTCTGAGGACGTTATTCGGTCTTATCAGACTATATTACTTGTCAACGATGCGTGCGCTTGCATGAGCAGTCGAAATATCGCTAACACATGTCGGGCAAGATAATTGATGTTGGGAGAGAAATAATGCAAAACATATGGGAGATTAGCAGACTGACTACTACTGGCGGACTGGGACATAGGTCACTCATTTCTGCCTTATGTGCTAGGCATGGAGTCCCAATATTCGCCACGGATATTCTCGAGAAGAGTCAGCCTCCTGTGACGTACAGTTTAGTTTACTCTTTCCTTGACCCAACTCCAAGACCAGAAGCAAGGAGAGGGGTCCAAGGAGCAGCAGACGCAACAGCTATGGATGAAGAAAATCCTGAGGAGCTGCACACGATGAAGCAGGCGAAAGCAGCCACCAGCATCCCCTGTCCTTGAAACCTCCAATGCCAATGATGGAGCAGCTGCTCCTAAATCAACAAAGGATACTGCAAAACCAAGAGAACATGATGCAAAATCAGCAGCAAATGATACAAAACCATCAACACCTGACCCAGCGTGTTGATGGTTTAAGTTTCATGTTCACCCAATAGGCAATGTAGTATCCGCCGCCACCACAACAATTTTGAGCCGTTATTGTCTGTAAGTCATCCCTTTATTATTTTTGAGTCGTTACACATTTGGGACAATGTGTCGTTTAAGTTTGGGGGGTACTTATTTTATTTTTGTATTTCTATTTTTGAGTCGTTTTGATTGAGTTTTGTGTCTTTTATTTTGTCTATATGAGTCAAATTTTTTATTTTTTTTATTTTTTATCATGCATGTTGTAGGTGCTGGAAACGCCTAGTGAATTAAGTGGGATAATGTAATGGAACTAGAAGCTAAAATATGTGTGCTTAAGTTAGATATGTCAAAAATTCATGCAAATCTAATTATTCGGAATATCTTGTGCTTAGCCTATGTGTTGTCAATTGTGAAAATTGTCTATGAAGTCTGCTTGCTTGTTATTTGAGACGAAATAGTTAAGACATACATGTTTAGGAAGATGATTCAGACATTTCTTTGTTAGCCCTTCTTACCTTTCATTACATATCATGCAGTAAATTGTATCCCTAGTCAGCCCCTTTGAGCCTAAAATAAGTTGTTTTCTTTGACACCCCATGATTCTCTTGCGTGTTATAAGCATTAATTGAAAATAGGGATGAAAAATAGTGAAAAAGAAATACAAAAAGAGAGTGAAAAAGTGATGCACCCCAATGAAAAAAATATATATGTAAAAGCTTAAGTTTTGGGGTGTCTATGTGAATTTGTTTCATGCTCTCAAAAGGAGAAGAGGAGAATGATAGGTATGAATTGAAAAGAATACCAAAAAGAAGGTGTTGCACTATTTTTACGTGCTTACGCAAGTGTACGTATCGCTTCAAGTAATATAGTTTGTAAGACTGAATATCGTCCACAGAGACTGGTTATCAAGTACCGATTATCTATTCTATGGTATCTATTTAGTTAACGTTATTTTGTTTGACAATTATAACTACGAATTAAGATAAAGTGCAAAAATTAAACTAATGTTGAAAATACTTTGGGATTTAAAACAGTTATGATGAAGATAGGGCTTCCAATCTCCTCAACTATCCACTCTTTCACGCGTTAATGCAATGCTAATGATTCTTCTTCGTATTAAGGTAGCTGGTTAACTAATCTGTCATTATATTCCGGTTAGGACATACAAGAGCTCAAACATGTTCAGAAACCTTCTATATTTCTATGATAAATTTTACCACACAGGAGGATTAAGAACAATAACCCTAAACACTACACAAGTATCAAGGTACTTTTGTCCACGATTTTAACCTATGTTTATTCAACTATAGCATATTCAAATCTCACCTTTCAGAATTTTGATTCGAAATCATATATGTGATGACAATTAGTGATCAGTTAATTATCAAGCAATCAAAACAATTATTGAATAGATCTTAATATGCCTGAAGAAGAAATCAATAACTAATGCATTAACTATATGAAAGAGTTTCAAGCGATTCGATGGAAAACCCTAATAAAGTAATTAGCTCCTAAACATTGTCATGCTAAAACTAAATTACAATCCAACATAAACTGAATTAAAGTAAAGAAAAGAAAAAGAACTTGAACAAAAATCTCCAATTATGTAGCTTGTAGCCCCTGTTCTCATCTCCAAAGTATGTTTTTGAAGTATGACAGGGTTTAGAGTATTTATATCTAAGAAAAACCTTGCTCCGGACCCTTTTACCCCTGTCAAATTTCGGCCCAAAAATCTGGAAATCCCGCGTCGGAGCCGCGGCTCTGCTGCCGAGAGCTGCGGCCCTAAATGGCTCCAAATCACTGGCATTTTCTTCTTTTGAGGAGCCGCAGCCCTTCGTCCTGGCGCCGCGGCCCTTAATCGGCAAAAATCACTGGAGCATTCTGCTTCTGCGGCGCCGCGGCTCTTGGCACGGTGAATATTTTTCTTGCTCTCTGGAATTTTCACGTTGTGGCCCTAATTCCTTCAGCCGCGGCTCATCTGCGCCACGACCCTTCCTTACCTTGCGCCGCGGCCCTTGACTTGTTTTCGTCCGGATTTTACCTGATTTCTTCTATTCTTCTTGGGATATTTTAGGCTTCATTCCTTGGGTTGTGCTTGTGTAAATTTCATCTTCATTGGGCTCATTTCATCATCAATTCTGTATTTCCTCCTTTGAAACCGTTGTGACTCAAAAGAAAGAAAAACAACCCTAATACTATACTAAACACAAACGAAAAGAGTAAAATACTAACTAAAAATGACTCAAAAGAGTGTACCAAAATACACTCAACAAACATCCCCAAACTTACACTTTACTCGCCCTCGAGTAAAGCAAAAAAAAACAAAAACAAAATAAAAACAATGACTTTATGAACTGGATTAAGTAGTTGTAGCAATGCTTCTTCAACATCATGGATGAAAGATGAGATAATATGTTAGAACATATAGCATGAATACATAGCAATCTAGAATTTCAAGTTAGATATTTCGCAGATTCACTTAGATCATAATTAATGGAAATATAAACACATAATCTATGCATGCCAATTTCATTATATCTTTTCCAAAATGCTATAGATCTGTTTACTTGTTATTCTCCACTAATCATAGATATACACATTAATGATCTTCAGGACTTTCAAGGGTTGTAATGTCGGCTTAGGCAGGGGTAGGTAAAGTGGGCATTTAGGCTCAAATTACGTACCATAAGCATTTTTCATTCAACTTTTTGTCCTTCTTTTTGGCTTTTTTTCAATTTCATATCTATTTTCTCCCCTCTTTTCTTTTGAGAGAATGAGATACATTATAAATAACAAGTACCCCAAACTTAGGCTTTTGCATATTTTTCATTGGGGTGCATCAAATTTATATTCTCTTTTTTATTCTTTTTC
The DNA here is from genome assembly GCA_029844215.1 of Przewalskia tangutica. Taxonomy (NCBI): domain Eukaryota; kingdom Viridiplantae; phylum Streptophyta; class Magnoliopsida; order Solanales; family Solanaceae; genus Przewalskia; species Przewalskia tangutica. The sequence continues at coordinate 119,203,896 of CM056718.1, forward strand.
AACACTTTTCATTCCAAGAGTTTTCAAATATCACTTATGGCACAACATAGGAGTCATTGGGTGTTAAAGAAAGATCTTATTTTAGGTTCAAAGGGCTGACTAGTGATACAATTTATGTCAGGATATGTAATGAATGGTAAGAAGGACTATCAAAGAAATGTCTGAATCATTTCCCTAAATATGTACATCTTAATTATTTCGCCTCAAATAACAAGCAAACAGATTTTTTAGACATTTTCAACATTTCTTTCCATAATCGACACACATAGGCTAAGCAAAAATACCCCAAATAATTAGATGTCATGAATCTTTGGCATATCTAACTTAAGCACACATATTTTTTCTTTCAATTTCATTACATTATCCCACTTTATTCACTCAATGTCTTTAGCAACTACATCATGCTTGATCCAAAAAAAATATTATGACTCACGAACACATAAAACAAATAAAAAATAAATAAATAGACTCAAAACAAAACACAAAACAAAGAAGGATCCCCCCAAACTTGATTGACACATTGTCCCCAATGTGTAAAGACAAAAAAATAAATGAACACTTACAGACACAACACAACGGTCACAACGGAGGTCCGAGTTGATGGAAAAATCATCAGGCCAAAGCGGAGGCGCGACCCTTTGGCGTGAATCGCGGCCCTAATTGCCTGACAGAATTCACTGAGGCTACTGCCTCTCATGCGCCGTGGCTCTCTCAATAGGCGTCGTGGCTCTCTCAATAGTTGTCGCGACCCTTAATTCCCTGCAGATTTGATTTTTTCAGTTTTCAGCATTTTTCATCCTTTTCTCCTCAGAGTTAGTCCCTGCTCTTTATCTGTCATCCAAAACACTAAACATACCAGATCGTGAGACTGTTCAAGACAAAATTAAAACAAACTAAAATAAAAATTGAAATAACATAATTAAAACATTGGGTTGGGTTACACCCCGTAGCTCCAGGGCATGTGTTTAAGAGAATGTACGTGAGAATATACGACTTTAAGTTTGATACGAAAGAAGGATTTCTTTTTCCTACGGAAAATGATTTCGAACCTCGGGAAAGAATAATGTTGTAAATTGAGACTCATAAAATTTATCGGAATTATGGAATTGTCGGGAAACTAAGTATATGGACGAATGGGAGGGCGACACGTGTCACCCCCTACTATAGGCTTAGACGAAATGGTCATATAAATTGGTCAAGGCTTGAAACAAGCCAAGGCTTGACATTATTGACTTAGTCAACTAGCCAACTTGACATTAGTTTTAACCCCAATGAATCTAGGCCATCCAATTGTTCTAATCTTGACCCTCCATTGTTTTATATATGCTACACTAGTGCAAGAGAAGTCTTCACACTTAGAAAAAAAATTAGAGAACTTGAGCATTGTGGAGATAGCTCTCGGGTTTGCTTAGAGGAACAAGAAAATATTTGCAATTGTTGTCCAATATTCACAATACTTTAACCCAAGGTCACTAGGGGTATTGTAAGGATATCTCAATAGAAAGATCCCGGAAAAACGACGTTTTTACGTTAGTCGCAAGGCGAAAACCTATGGTGTTCTTCAACTTTGAAGATGGAACTTGAAGAGGAGTTCTTCATGAGCTTCTAAGGAGTGCTTGGAGCGGATTGTAATATAAGAAGAAGAGCTAAAAGTTGTTAAGAATCGACTTTTACGCTTGGACTTTATTAGGGCTTATTGAGGTAAAATCTTCATCTTCTTAATGTAATTGAAGATTACATGTTATAGTAGTTAAGAAATGAGCATGTGGTATATAGAATGAAGTTTGAAAAGATTTGGATCATGTCGACATGTTAAAACCCGAAAATGGACAAGTTAGCCATTAATGTTGAAATCAATTTGGTCGATAGTTACAATCGTCGCATGTTAAGGAAGAAAGGATTTATAGTTGTTGTAATTGTTATTATGTATATAACATATTGGAATAAAAACATTGATTGAAAAAGGAATTGAAAGGAAATTGATAATTGTTGTGACATTGTAGCCGAATATGGCTTGGAATTATTGGACAAGTTTTATATTGATTGTGGGGCAGAATTTTACACGTCCTATTAGGCGTGTAATCCCCTTTGTATTCGCTGAATTGTTGGGCCTTAAATATGGCGTTTGGTTATTGATTTTCGGGCCTTGAAAATGTGGAAAAGTACGTAGAAACAAAGGAAGTGATGTCCGATTTTCCGTAGAATTTGGTGACTTTACACTTAGAATATTCTATGTTTGAAGCTAGAGGTTAATAGACGTATTATGGCTATTATAGGTTGAAGTACTAAGTATAGCGTATCCTTCTTGAAGGATGGAATAGCTATCAAGGTTGAAGTACTTTGGAGTATTTTGCTACTTGTCGATAATCGTCGCGAGGTATGTGAACCTCTTCCTCCTTTTGGGCATGATTCTATGTATGAAATATACATGTGGTGTTATTTCATGATTCCTTCTACTCTTAGAAGTTAAGAGGTATGTATTTTGATTTACCCTATGTGAAAGTTATGTCTAAGTTATCATAAGTTCTTACCAAGTCTTATGGGGGATGTTGGTAAGAGTCGTTAGGAAGTATTTGGAGTCGAGTTGACTTTGCTAATTTACTGCACGAATGAGAATAAGTATCGAACAAGCCAATGCAGCGTTAATAAAAGAAAATGTATCGATAATCAATTATATTAAAATGAGTAGAATTCTCCATATGCATAGAAACTAAGATAAGACAAAATTGTATTACATTTTCTAGATCATGGTTGCTTTAATAAGATCGTTATAAACAAGTATAACCTATTCACAACGCACCAAAAGTATATGTTGCTTAATTTAAAGAGTTTACGTTATGAAGTTTTAAGACTATGAACCTTAAATTCTTAAAAGGTTAAGAGACTTTATTTTTCAAGTTATGGGACTTGATTCTTAAAGGAAGAAATGACTTGATTTAAAAGTATAGAATACTTGATTTGGAAAGTATGGATTTCTTGATATTCTAAAGATAAGAGACTTGAAATTCTAAGTTAAGAAACTTGATTTCTAAAGTTAAGAGACTTGAAGTATTTTGAAAGTTATGTAACTTGATTTGAAAGTATAAGTCTCTTGGTTGAAAAAGAATGAATTAGTCTAAGGCATAAAGTTATTATAACGGCTTTATGGGAAGTTGGTTATAACAACTTTATGGAAGGATAAAAGAATGGTTTTCTCTAGTAATGTAAATAAAGAAATGACTTGAAATAAGGAAGGGCAATTTGATTTAAAGGTATCACTTGCTTAAAGTTTTAAAGTAAGGGTCACTTGATTTAGAAGCCGAGAAATGTATTTCTAAAAATGTAGTGACTTGTTAAAATGTAGACAGGCCTTGATACTACGGGTGTTAGTATCTTGGGATTTTATATGAAAATGAGTCTTTTGAAAAGAATGGAAGTACGTAGTACTTTGGGTTAAATTCTCGGATTTTTATGTGAAACGAAAAGTGCCTTGAGTATATAAAAATGAAAGTCTAAAGATTTTATGAACTTGCCTATGCTTGCTTGTGATAGCCTTGAGTGCAAGTATTATATGTTTACGCTGCCGTGACTCTCAGTTGGAGGGCCGACTGTCTTGTTGTGAATTTACTTGGACGCATCGAAGCGGTGTGGAGGCTTCCACGGGTATGCTTCCATTATGATTGATCCTTGGACATGCTTATACGATGTGGAATTCCGGGGCATGCGACCAGGATGCGGGTTAGATTCCCGGATTGTTTTTATTACTCCTTGGACATGCTTGTACGATGTGGGATTCTGGGGCATGCAACCAGGAGGCGGGTTAGATTCCCGGATTTGTTTTATTACCCCATGTCCATGCTTATACGATGAGGGATTCCGGGGCATGCGACCATGTTATATACGATTATTACCCCATGGTCATGCTTATACGATGAGGGATTTCGGGGCATGCGACCATGTTATGTACTATTACTCCATGGACTAGCTCCCCATGAAGACATATACCCGAGATGAGGGACTCCACGGGCATGTTATATACGATTATTACCCCATGGATTAGCTCTCCATGAAGTCATGTACCCGAGATGAGGATTCCACGGGCATGAGATATATATATATGTATTGTATATGTGTACGCCAATAGTGAGGTAGGATGCCACGGGCGCGTCACATGGTTATATGTTACGCTTACGACTGTTGGCAGTGATGGGGGATTCTACGGGCAGGAGATATATATATGTATTGTATATGTGTACGCCGACAGTGAGGTGGGATGCCACGGGCGCGTCACGTGGTTATATTTTACACTTATGGCTGTCGGCAGTGATGGGGGATTCCACGGGCACGCTTTGATATTTGTGGGCTTGAGACCCTTACTGGACTATGTGATGATATTTGAGGGCTTGTGTTCGTAGCCCTGTGTGACTATTGTTCATGTGTTGAAATAGTCTTTAAAAGGTAAAACTGACTTTCATTACTTTCACTTTGGCAAGGCACAGTGTATTGTTATTTTGGTTATCATACATGTCTCCAGCTTTATATAGACTATTATGATTTTATTACAGTATTTTCAGTTTCACATACTTGGTACATATTTTGTACTGACCTCCTTCGGAGGGCTGCGTTCATGCCGCATGTTAAGGTACATAGCTTGCTGATGCTCATTCTTAGGATCACTGTTCAGCTGGTTGGAAATCTCCATTATTTCGGAGGTTTTGTATTTGGTACAGTTCCCTGAGGTTGTAGATTTATGTACATTCAGGGTATGGCGGGGCCCTGTCCCGTCACAGTTGTTATGTCAGAAATTTTTAGAGGTCTGCAGTCATATCTTGTGGATTGGGTTGTGTAAAGAAAAAAAAAGAGGTAACTGCTTTTTGGGTTACGTGTATATTTTTGGAAGGTGGCCTTATCGGCTAGCCTGTTATTTATTTCCTGTTAAGTTTATGTATGTTTCGTTGATTATCTCTGATGTATACCTGTAATGGTGCCCAGGTAGGGCACCAGTCGCGGGCCCGGGGTCGGGTCGTGACAGGTTGCCTCCTAAGTAGCGTTGTCTTTAACGTCGTTTAGTTGGACGCAAATACCTGTTCACTCAAGGGGGTAGATTATCCCTTCCACATATCCATTTCAACACCATTCGCTTTCTCCTCCTCTTCTTTTTCACAGGATTGTGTTCAGTGGACATTGTTCCTTTTTCGTCATTCACAACATCATTCACAAGTCCAAACTTCTTACCATCAAGGACATTAGTACCCTTGAAAATTTCATGAGGAGTCCTTTTATCAACAATACCAACAACAAAACATCTAGTATCGACTTGAGGTTCGGTGGGCTGCTTGAAAACTTTGAACACCATTTCCTCACCTTGAACTTTGAGCTTTAACTCCCCTTTTTCAACATCAATGAGGGCTCGCCCTATGGCTAGGAATGGTCTCCCAAAGATCATGGGCATATTTTCATATTCCTTTATGTCTAAAATGAGGAAATCAGCAGGAAGGATGAATTTGCCTACTTGTACCAACACGTCCTCAATAATTCCTTAGGGATGCACAACCGAGCGATCAGCTAGCTGCAGGGTGACTGTAGTTGGCCTTGCTTCCCACAAACCAAGTCTCCTGAACACAGAGAGGGGAATTAGGTTGACACTTGCCCCCAAATCACATAAGGCTTGCGTGCACATAACACTTTCTATGGTGCAAGGTAGGGTGAAACTCCCTGGATCCTTCAATTTATGGGGAAGTCTCTTCTGCAGGATAGCACTGCACTCCTCTGTCAGCGTTATTGTCAAATAATCTGTCAGCTTTCTCTTCTTAAATAGGATGTCTTTCATGAATTTCACATAATTTGGCATCTGTTCCAATGCTTCAATGAATGGGAGATTGATATGAAGCTTTTTGAAGACCTCTAAAAATTTGGAGAATTGTTTGTCTAAGGACTTCTTTTGCAGTCTTTGAGTTGTAAGGAATTTTGTCAGTATTGTCACGACCCGACCCCGGGCCCGCGACTGGTGCCCTACCTGGGCACCCTTACAGGTATACATCAGAGATAATCAACGGAACATACATAAAACTTATAAAATAAATTAACAAGAAATAAACAACAAGTTAGCCGATAAGGTTACCTCCCTGGACACACATACATATACTTAACCAAACGCAGTTACATCCTTTTTTTTCACAAACCGACCCACAAGACATGACTACAGAACTTTAAGAATTACAACTGTGGCGGGACAGGGCCCCGCCATACCCCTGAATGTACATAGATCTACAACATCAGGGAAACCGTACCCAAAAGATAAGCCTCCGGAGTAAACGGAGCTTCTTCCCAAAAACTGACCAGAGATCCTAAGAGCAAATATCACCAACATGTGTACTTAACACATGCGGGCATGAACGCAGCCAGGGAGATCAAGATAACAGTGCAAGTATGGAAGCGAAATAAGGTCTGAGAACCAAATCATAACTGTATAAAAGAATGACAGGGGCAAGTATAAAATGAAATACCAGATCTTACCGTGCCATTTTAACTGCTGAAATCAATCGTACATTAACCGTTCTTTTCCTTCTTTCGATGAGAATTAACATCACATTCTTACATACATACTTAAAAATTCAATCAAGTTTTTCCACATAACTTACATATCTTACATAACATAATCCGGCCCTTTATGGAGTGACTTCTTATTTGGGAGCTTACTTTGATTATCCATACGTGATAACGTAATCCGGCCCATTTGTGGGACACGGTGTACTGATGAATCATGTGGCATAATCCGGCCCGCCTGTGGGGCTCGGTGTACTGTGGAATCATGTAGCATAATTCGGCCCGCCTGTGGGGCTCGGTGTACTGTGGAATCATGTAGCATAATCCGGCCCGCATGTGGGGCTCGGTGTAAGATGACGTAACTCGTCCTATGTGTAGGCTCGGGGTAATATGGCATAATCCGGCCTATGTGTAGGCTCGGTGTATCTCATAACATAATACGGCCTATTTGTAGGCTCGGTGTATCTCATAACATAATCCGGCCTATTTGTAGGCTCGGTGTATCTCATAACATAATCCGGCCTATTTGTAGGCTCGGTGTATCTCATAACATAATCCAGCCTATTTGTAGGCTCGGTGTGATTTTCCTTACATAACATTTTTAAACCATATTTTCACTTCTTCGTAAGTCGTTATAACAACTTCCCATAAAGCTATTATAACAACCTTTCATTTTAGAGAACTTAAGGCACTTTATTCTTGCAACATTAGGGAAACTAAACCCAAAATTACTACTTACATACATACTTATAAAAGAATCATGCCACACCCTCTCTTTTAAATCAATACATTCTTTTTTTAAAAACTCAAGTTACATACTCTTTTTGAAATCAATCTTCTTAACTTTTGAAATAGTTCAAGAAGTCATTCCTTTTAAATCAAGTCATTTCCACTTATAAAATCAAGGCTTATAGTCTTAAAACCTCGTATCATATACTCTTTAAAATCATGTCGCTTATACATATAAAATCATGTCATCTATACTTTAGAAATCAAGTTTCATAAATTGAAAAAAATAAAGTTTCATACACCTCCAAAACCAAGTAACTTATTCTCTTTTAAAAATCATATATCTTCCACTTTTAAAATCAATCCCCTTTTCACATATAAATTCAAGTTATTTTCAAACATAAAATCAACTTACTTACTTTAAATAAATCAAGACACGTAGCTTTAAATCAAATCTCATAACTTCCTAACCATTCTTACCAACATCTCCCATAAGACTTGGTAAGGACTTAGGATAATTTAAACATACTTTTAACTTAGAATCAACAACGTGAATACTTCTTAACTTCTAAGAGTAGAAGGAATCATGAAATAATATCACATGGCTATTTCATACGTAGGATCATGCCAAAAGAAGGAAGAGGTTCACATACTTCGCGACGACTAGCGACAAGTTGCAAAATGCTCCCAAGTACTTTAACCTTGCTAGTTTTTCCACCTTTCAAGTAGAATACGCTACTCGTAGTACTTCAACATATATTAATCATAACATGTCTATCAACTCCTAGCTTTTTAACGTAGAATCATACTAAGTGTAAGGTCTCTTATTCTACGGAAAATCGGGCAGCACTTCCTTTGTTTCTACATACTTTTCCACCTTTTTCAAGGCCCGAAAATCAATAAGCAAACGCCACATTTAAGGCTCAACAATTCAGCTAACCAAAGGGGATTACATGCCTTAACAGGACGTGTAAAATTCTGCCCCACAATGTATACAAAACAGTCCATAATTTCATCAATATTTAGGATAAGATGTGAAGCCTCTTTGCACCCTTTTTTCACATTTATTCCTTAGGACTTTCACTAGCCAATTCTACCACATTAATCATATATATAACCACCCAATTTCTGCATATATACAAGTCTAAAACAGCCCGTAAAACTGCCACAAAACTGCTCCAAAATATTCCAAAATTCTAGGCCATTTCGGCAATTTCACAATATAACAACAAGTAGTCATTTCCCATTTCCTTTTCAAATTCCTTTTCAATCCAAGTTGTTATTCAAACATGTTATATAGTCGCAACCAATTTTAACAACTATAATCACTTCTTTACATAACATGCGACGACTAAAACTAACAATTAAATTGAATTACAATCTTATCGCTAAACATGCTAGTTTCGGATTTTGGCTTCTATAATTACATAACACTTATCAATATTCATAATATATGTCACATGATCACTTCTAACTTATCATAACATGGAATCTTCAATCACAATAGTAAGACAAAGATTTATACCTCAATAAGCCCAAATCCAATCCAAGATTTAAAGTCGATCCTTAGCAACTTTAGCTCCTCTTCTCGACGTTCCAATCCACTGCAAGCAACCCTTAGAAGCTTGTGAAGAACTCCTCTTAAAGTTCCAACTTCAAAGTTGAAGAACACCTTAGGTTTTCGCCTTGCGACTAACGTGAAAACGTCGTTTTTCCGGAATCTTTCTATTGAGATATCCTTAGAATACCTCTAGGGATCTTAGGTTTAAGTATTGTGAATTAAGAAGCAAGATTGCAAAAATTTTGTGTGGATAAGGGCCCTTAGCCGAGAGCAACTCCTTCAAGAACAAGAAAATGAAATTTTTCTAAGTGTTGGATTTTGTCTAGTCTTGCACTAGTAGTAGTAATATATAAAGAGACCAAGGGGTGAGATCAAAACAAATGGATGGCTAGGATTGAGTCAATTATGTCAAGCTCCACTTTTCTAGTTGACTTGGTTCATTTTTATTCATCCAACAAGCCCATGTGGAGGGTGACACGTGTCGCCCTCCCATTGGTCTAAAATATTTCATTTTCCGAAATTTCCATAATTGGTCAAAATATCGGAAACCTCGTGGGCCCCACAAAAACATAAAATTCCTCGGGTGGGCCCCACGTATCCAACTCTGAAAATAGAATTCCATAATTCCGATAAATTCCAATAGTCTCAAATAAAAAATTCTGAGAACCCAATTCTCATTAACGAATAATTTTTTTCCTTCCCGAGGTTCGGAAGATTTTCCTTCGGAAAAACAATTCTTCCTTTCGTTCAAATTTTTAAAGCCCTGATTTCCTTACATACCTTCTCTTAAACATGTCCTGGAATTACGGGGTGTAACATTCTTCCCCCCTTAGAAACATTCGTCCCCGAATGTTCTTTCGGAGCTCCATTTAAACATTTCTCGGTATAGCCTCATAAATCTACACTTAATGAAACCTAATTATGCCGCATATGGCCCTAATACATCGCACATGCATATCCATCCATCATAAGCCAAACGAGGAATCAAATCCAAAGTGTGTATCACCACTATTACTCCCATTCATGGCCAAAAGGATTCTCTCTTCGTACATTCCTTTAGTCATAACTATAAGCACTTCAATTCTTTCAACCCTTGTTCTCTCATGTTCTTACTTATCGTATTCTTCTCGTACTTCCAAACTTATTCTAGTACACGTACATAATCTCAATCATCGCTTCTGTTTTCAAATCCTTGGAGTTACTACATCCAACAAATTAGGGTCATTTTCGGCTCTCACGACCCGGTTCCGGTGGAACGCGTCTACGAACTCGTACAACGATTAAATAGGCTTGGGCCTTACACCCTCGTGACCCTATCACCTAGCGGGACCACCTCCAACTGACCTCATTCTATTCCGGGCTACGGGTTGATCCGCAACAGCCCATACCCGACCCATAGTCGCACTTAATTCTCATTCTTGGTCCGAAATAAATCTTACTACCCGAGAAGGCCTTATACCTCTAAGGTCTCAGCGGTTATCAATATTCTAAGGTCTCCAATATTCCATGTCCCCTAAACTTACGTTACCTCATAATCGTACTGTCTTAATCACAACAACCCAATATTATCTGTACATAACACCTGAGCATACTACATAGCTTAATCTATTACATAGTCTTCCATTAAGTCTCTTATCATGATTTCTTAAGAGTTCATTACCTTTTCAGACCGCTCATCCTCTCCTAATTATCTCAAATTAGTACGAAAAACCTTGATGAGAATTTATTAAACTGTCACATACCTTCCCGGTATCTAATTAGTCCTTACCAATTCTGGCAATCTAAAATCATTCTAGGCAACACGCGTCTGACCCTCATACATAACTCCGTATAGCTGTATGTCATAATACCAACTATACTACAATCATTACCAACTTGGATACGTAATCCACATAGCCCTTCCTGAGTCACTGCTGCCTTTCTCATAGCTGCAATCAACATCACTCGTTAGGGAGAGACGACCCTAACAACATAGCCCTATCGCACGATCTCAAAGTAAGAAGAATGGAAACCAATCCTAAATGTCCTGCAGCCTCCTGATTATAGATGTGGTGCACAACACACCGATAATCAAGACTCTACTAGACACGGTATGTAGACACTTTCCGAGGACTAACTGCTCTGATACCACTTTTGTCACGACCCGACCCCGGGCCCGCAACTAGTGCCCTACCTGGGCACCCTTACAGATATACATCAGAGATAATCAGCGGAACATACATGAAACTTATAAAATAAATTAACAAGAAATAAACAACAGGTTAGCCGATAAGGCTACCTCCCTGGACACACATACATATACTTAACCAAACGCAGTTACATCCTTTTGTTTTACAAACTGACCCACAAGATATGACTACAGACCTCTAAGAATTACAACTGTGGAGGGACAGGGCCCCGCCATACCCCTGAATTTACATAGATCTACAACATCAGGGAAACCGTACCCAAAAGATAAGCCTCCGGAGTGAATGGAGCTTCTTCCCAAAAACTGACCAGAGATCCTAAGAGCAAGGATCACCAACCTGTGTACCTAACACCTGCGGGCATAAACGCAACCCCCCGAACGGGGTCAGTACAACATGTACCGAGTATGGAACAGAAATAAGGTACAGTAACCAAATCATAACTGTATAAAAGAATGACAGGGGCAAGTATAAAAATGAAATACCAGATCCTACCGTGCCATTTTAACTCCTGAAATCAATCATACATTAATCGCCCTTTTCCTTCCTTCGATGAGAATTAACATCATATTCTTACATACATACTTAAGAATTCAATCAAGTTTTTCCACATAACTTACATATCTTACATAACATAATCCGGTCCTTTATGGAGTGACTTTTTATTTAGGAGCTTACTTTGATTATCCATACGTGATAACGTAATCCGGCCCATTTACGGGACACGGTGTACTGATGAATCATATGGCATAATCCGACTCTCCCGGGCTCGGTGTTGTGGAATCATGTAGCATAATTCGCCCGCCCGCTGGGCCTTGCATCGTGGAATCATGTAGCATAATTCGGCCCGCCTGTGGGGCTCGATGTAAGATGACGTAACCCGACCTATGTGTAGGCTCGGGGTATTATATGGCATAATCCGGCCTATGTGTAGGCTCGGTGTATCTCATAACATAATCCGGCCTATTTGTAGGCTCGGTGTATCTCATAACATAATCCGACCTATTTGTAGGCTCGGTGTATCTCATAACATAATTCGGCCTATTTGTAGGCTCGGTATATCTCATAACATAATTCGGCCTATTTGTAGGCTCGGTGTGATTTTCCGTACATAACATTTTTAAACCATATTTTCACTTCTTCTTAAGTCGTTATAACAACTTCCCATAAAGCTATTATAACACCTTTCATTTTAGAGAACTTAAGGAATTTTATTCTTGCAACATTAGGGAAACTAAACCCAAAAATACTACTTACATACATACTTATAAAAGAATCATGTCACACCCTCTCTTTTAAATCAATACATTCTTTTTTTTTTAAACTCAAGTTACATACTCTTTTTGAAATCAATCTTCTTAACTTTTGAAATAGATCAAGAAGTCATTCCTTTTAAATCAAGTCATTTCCACTTATAAAATCAAGGCTTATAGTCTTAAAACCTCGTATCATATACTCTTTAAAATCATGTCGCTTATACATATAAAATCATGTCATCTATACTTTAGAAATCAAGTTCCATAAATTGAAAAAAAATAAAGTTTCATACACCTCCAAAACCAAGTAACTTATTATCTTTTAAAAATCATATATCTTCCACTTTTAAAATCAATCCCCTTTTCACATATAAATTCAAGTTATTTTCAAACATAAAATCAACTTAATTACTTTAAATAAATCAAAACACGTAGCTTTAAATCAAATCTCATAACTTCCTAACCATTCTTACCAACATCTCCCATAAGACTTAGTAAGGACTTAGGATAATTTAAACATACTTTTAACTTAGAATCAACAACGTGAATACTTCTTAACTTCTAAGAGTAGAAGGAATCATGAAATAATATCACATGGTTATTTCATACGTAGGATCATGCCAAAAGAAGGAAGAGGTTCACATACCTCGCGACGACTAGCGACAAGTTGCAAAATGCTCCCAAATACTTTACCCTTGCTAGCTTTTCCACCTTTCAAGTAGAATACACTACTCGTAGTACTTCAACCTATATTAATCATAACATGTCTATCAACTCCTAGCTTTTTAACGTAGAATCATACTAAGTGTAAGGTCTCTTATTCTACGGAAAATCGGGCATCACTTCCTTTGTTTCTACATACTTTTCCACCTTTTTCAAGGCCCAAAAATCAATAACCAAACGCCACATTTAAGGCTCAACAATTCAGCTAACCAAAGGGGAATACACGCCTTAACAGGACGTGTAAAATTCTTCCCCGCAATGTATACAAAACAGTCCATAATTTCATCAATATTTAGGATAAGATATGAAGCCTCTTTGCACCCTTTTTTCACATTTATTCCTTAGGACTTTCACTAGCCAATTCTACCACATTAATCATATATATAACCACCCAATTTCTGCATATATACAAGTCTAAAACAGCCCGTAAAACTGCCACAAAACTGCGCCAAAATATTCCAAAATTCTAGGCCATTTCGGCAATTTCACAATATAACAACAAATAGTCATTTCCCATTTCCTTTTCCAATTCCTTTTCAATCCAAGTTATTATTCAAACATGTTATATAGTCGCAACCAATTTTAACAACTATAATCACTTCTTTACATAACATGCGACGACTAAAACTAACAATTAAATTGAATTACAATCTTATCGCTAAACATGCTAGTTTCGGATTTTGGCTTCCATAATTCCATAACACTTATCAATCTTCATAATATATGTCACATGATCACTTCTAACTTATCATAACATGGAATCTTCAATCACAATAGTAAGACAAAGATTTATACCTCAATAAGCCCAAATCGAATCCAAGCTTTAAAGTCGATCCTTAGCAACTTTAGCTCCTCTTCTCGATGTTCCAATCCACTCCAAGCAACCCTTAGAAGCTTGTGAAGAACTCCTCTTAAAGTTCCAACTTCAAAGTTGAAGAACATCTTAGGTTTTCGCCTTGCGACTAACGTGAAAACGTCGTTTTTCCGGGATCTTTCTATTGAGATATCCTTAGAATACCTCTAGGGATCTTAGGTTTAAGTATTGTGAATTAAGAAGCAAGATTGCAAAATTTTTGTGTGGATAAGGGCCCTTAGCCGAGAGCAACTCCTTCAAGAACAAGAAAATAAATTTTTTCTAAGTGTTGGATTTTGTCTAGTCTTGCACTAGTAGTAGTAATATATAAAGAGACCAAGGGGTGAGATCAAAACAAATGGATGGCTAGGATTGGGTCAATTATGTTAAGCTCCATTTTTCTAGTTGACTTGGTCCATTTTTATTCATCCAACAAGCCCATGTGGAGGGTGACACGTGTCGCCCTTCCATTGGTCTAAAATATTTCATTTCCCGGAATTTCCATAATTGGTCAAAATATCGAAAACCTCGTGGGCCCCACAAAAACGTAAAATTCCTCGGGTGGGCCCCACGTATCCAACTCTGAAAATAGAATTCCATAATTCCGATAAATTCCAATAGTCTCAAATAAAAAGTTCTGAGAACCCAATTCTCATTAACGAACAATCTTTTTCCTTCCCGAGGTTCGGAAAATTTTCCTTCGGAAAAACAATTCTTCCTTTCGTTCAAATTTTTAAAGCCCTGATTTCCTTACGTACCTTCTCTTAAACATGTCCTGGAATTACGGGGTGTAACAAGTATACTCCTTCATCACTGCAGGTGGAGCCTTCTCTAAAATAGGGTGGTCATCAGTAACCCCCTCCTTTACTACTTTAACTGTCTGCCCCACATCCTTCTCATTTTCAACCACTGCTTGGGGTGCCCTCTTCTCTAACTGCTTCTCACTTCTCAAACTGATTGCTTGGCATTGCTCCCTAGGGTTCATCACTGCATCACTAGGGAAAGTTCCCTGAGGTCTGTCATTCAACTTCCCTTCCAACTACCCCATCTGAGTTTCCAAGTTCCTAATGGAGGATCTTGTTTCTGTCATGAACTGTTTGGTCTCTGTCATAAACTATGCCTGGGTATTGGCCAATGATGAAATTGAGGACCTAGTTTCTGCCATGAATTGAGTCTGAGAATTGGCCAAGGTCAACAATGCTGCTTTTATGTCATCCGCTTTCTGGGTCTCGGTGGTCAATCGCCATGAGGATGATGCCTGAAATGGTGGTTGCTGCCCTTGTTCATTCTTCCATGAAAAATTTGGGTTATTTCTCTACCCTGGATTATATTTGTTGGAGAATGGATTGTTGTAGGGTCTCTAAAAATTTCCCACTGCCTGAACCTGCTCCATGGGCACATTATTTGGGTCCACTGTTGTGCATCTATCAAAAGTATAGGACTTCACAAATTCCGTGATCTAGCCGGTGTCCAATCGCTAATCGCCATGGTACTGGCTGCATCTGCTTTGTCAAAGTGGCTACCTGCGCAATCAATGCAGTGATAGCATCTAGCTCATGAATCTCAGTTATTTTCCTACTGTTCACTACTCTCTCATTGGCCCCCTGTTGGTTTTTTGTGGCTATATCCTCTAGCAAATCATGTGCCTCATTGACACTCTTTTTCATGAATGTACCTCCTGTTGCAGCATCAATGATAGTACGAGTTGTTCCACACAACCCATTGTAAAATATGTGGACTAGCATCCACTTCTCAATCTCATGATGTGGGCACTTTCTCTGCAAGTCTTTTAACCTCTCTCATGCATCATATAATGGTTCTCCCTCCAGCTGATAGAAGTTATTAAGTTCACCTCTGAGCTTCGATGCCTTAGTTGGGGGAAAGAACTTGACAAGAAACATCTGGGCTAAGTCTTACCATGTAGTGATGGAGTTCGCCTGTAATGAATTCAACCAGCAATGGGAAGATCCTCAACCGAATGACATCATCAGTAACACCATTGTATTTAAACGTTGAACACATCTCCAGGAAGTTTGCTAGATGCAAGTGGGGATCTTCGTCAGAATCCCCAAATCGATCAACCTTGGACCATGTGCAAGATCGCTGGTTTGATTTCGAAATTGTTGGTTTCAACAGCTGGAAGCCTGATGCAAGTTTGCACCCCGATAATAGTAGGCTTCACATAGTTCCCCAAGATCCTTTCTGCAAGGACTTGTCTTAAAACAGGCGGTAACGCATCATCCCCCAAATTATTGTTTTGCTGATCTTCCATTGCTAAGGAATCAGCTGCTCTTTTCTCCTTCCTGTTCTATCTGCATAATCTCTCAATCTCAGGGTTCAGAGGGATATGAATGTCAGCTCCTCTCCTACTTCGCCTAAACTAAGTTCCTGAGACTAATCACAAACAACAAATAGATCACGGCAAACAGCACTAAAGAAAAATAAAAGAAAAAACTGAAAATAAAAACCAAATTAGAAATAAGAATAGATAAATCGATATTAACAGTACGCCAGTCCCCGGCAACGGCGCCAAAAACTTGTTGCACTATTTCTACGTGCTTACGCAAGTGTACGTATCGCTTCAAGTAATATAGTCTGTAAGACCGAATATCATCCACAGAGATCGGTTATCAAGTACCGATTATCTATTCGATGGTATCTATTTGGTTAAAGTTATTTTGTTTGACAATTATAACTACGAATTAAGATAAAGTGCAGAAATTAAACTAATATTGAAAATACTTTGGGATTTAAAACAATTATGATGGAGATAGGGCTTCCAATCTCCTCAACTATCCATTCTTTCACGCGTTAATGCAATGCTAATGATTCTTCTTCGTATTAAGATAGCAGGTTAACTAATCTGTCATTATATTCCGATTAGGAAATACAAGAGCTCAATCATGTGCAGAAACCTTCTATATTTCTATGATAGATTTTACCAAACAGGAGGATTAAGAACAATAACCCTAAACACTACACAAGTATCAGAGTACTTTCGTCCACGATTTTAACCTATGTCTATTCAACTACAGCATATTCAAATCTCACCTTTCAGAATTTTGATTCGAAATCATATATGTGATGACAATTAGTTATCAGTTAATTATCAAGCAATCAAAACAATTATTGAATAGATCTTAATATGCCTGAAGAAGAAACCAATAACTAATGCATTAACTATATGAAAGAGTTTCAAGCGATTCGACGGAAAACCCTAATAAAGTAATTAGCTCCTAAACATTGTCATGCTAAGAACTAAATTACAATCCAACATAAACTGAATTAAAGTAAAGAAAAGAGAAAGAACTTGAACAAAAGTCTCCAATTGTGTAGCTTGTAGCCCTCGTTCTCCTCTCCAAAGTATGTTTTTAAAGTATGACAGAGTTTGGGATATTTATATATGAGAAAAAACTTGCTCCAGACCCTTTTACCCCTGTCAAATTTAGGCCCAAAAATTTGGAAATCCCGCGTCGGAGCCGCGGCTCTACTGCCGAGAGTTGCGGCCCTAAATGGCTCAAAATCACTGGCAGTTTCTGCTTCTGAGGAGCCGCGGCCTTTAATCGGCAAAAATCACTAGAGCATTCTGCTTCTGCAGCGTCGCGACCCTTCGTCCAGGCGTCGCGGCTCTTGGCACGGTGAATATTTTTCTTGCTCTCTGGAATTTTCACAGCGCGACCCTTCCTTACCTTGCGTCGCGGCCCTTGACCTGTTTTCGTCCGGATTTTACCTGATTTCTTCTATTCTTCTTGGGAAATTTTAGGCTTCATTTCTTGGACTGTGCTTGTGCAAATTTCATCTTCATTGAGCTCATTTCATCCTCAATTCTGTATTTCCTCCTTTGGAACCGCTGTGACTCAAAAGAAAGAAAAACAACCCTAATACTATACTAAACACAAACAAAAAGAGTAAAATACTAACTAAAAATGACTCAAAAGAGTGTACCAAAATACACTCAACAGAAGGACAAAATGGTTGAATGAGAAAAACGCTTATGGTACGTAAATTGAGCCTAAATGCCTACTTTTATCTACCTCTGCATAAGCCTACATTATAACCCAGAAAAGTCCTGAAGATCTCTAGAATGTATGTCTATGATTAGTGGAGAATAGCAAGTAAACAGGCTCATATAACTAAATGAAATTGACATGCATAGGGTAGTTGTTCATGCTTACATTGATTATGATTGAAATGAATTTGCGAAATATCTGACTTGAAATTCTAGATTGCTAAGTTCATGTTATGTATGTTCCAACATATTATCTCAACTGACGTTCATGTTTTTCTAAGTAACTTTGTGCAGCTGCTTGATTTGAGTCTTTGAGTCTTTTTTATTTTATTTCTTTGTTTTTGTTTTGATCTTTGCTCGAGGCGAGCAAAAGATAAGTTTGGGGGTATTTGTTAGGCGTATTTTGTATACGCTTTTTGAGTCATTTTTAGTTAGTATTTTTCCCATTTTATTTAAATAAGTGTCATGTTAGAGTCGTTTTTCTTTCTTTTGAGTCACAACGGTTCAAAAAAGCAAAATGGCGAAAATGAGCGAAAAGTGGGCATAAAAGGAGGGTACCGAGGCAATTGACAATTCAGGACAAAAGACTTCAGCACCGCGGTTCCGTTCATACAGGATCGCGGTGTCATAATTACTGAGAGGTTGCAGGACTTTCGGCACCGCGGTGCCGTTCTGTAGGACCGCGGTGCCAATGCGGGGAATTTCAGATCCGAAGTAAATTTGGTCAAGGGCAGAAGGGTCCATAGGACACGAAATTTGCAACATACTTAAGCCCTAGGAATTAGTCTAGTGAGGGAAGTTGGTCATTCTAACACACAACACATCACAGGGCAAGGATTGGAAGCTACAATTGGAGACTTTAGTTCGCAGTACTTTTCTTTCTTTCTTTTTAATTTAGTTTATGTTTGGAATAGTATTAGTTCTTAGCGTGACTATGGCTAGGAGCTAAACACTTTATTAGGACTTTCCTTTTGAATCGCTTGAAACTCTATTTCATGACTTAATGCATTAGTTTGATTCATTCTTCACTTGATTAAGATTTATTCAATAATTGGTATGAATATTTGATAGTTAATTGATCACTAATTATCATAACCTATATGATTTTCGAATCAAGAACCGAGAGGAGAGATTTGGATATGCTGTAATTGAATAGACAGAGGTTAACATCGTGGACGAAAGTACCCCGATACTTGTGTAGCATTATAAGTTACTGTCTTTAATCCTCCTATGTGGTAAATCCTATCATAGAAATATAGAAGGGTTCTGCACTGGGGTTAAGCGATTATATATCATAACCGGAATATAAGACAGTCTAGTTAACCGCTATCTTAACGTAGAAGAAGAAGTCATTTTAGTTGCATTAAGGATTGAATATAGCGGATAGTCGAGGATTTTGGAAGCCATAATTCCTTCATAACTGATTAAACCTCAATAATTTAGATTACTTCTCGTAATTATTCTAGTAGTTAGATAAAAAACTAAATCAAATATCGTTTGCCAAATAGATAATCTAGAATAGATGTTCGGTAATTAGAAACTAGTCTCTGTGGACGATAAACTCGGTCTTACAGACTATATTACTTGTGAACGATACGTACACTTGCGTGAGCAATTGCACACGGTCCTAACATCTACATATCTTCTTAACATTCTTCCTATCAAATGTTTGACGTATTCGTCCCCTCTTCAAATTTTTATATAATAAGACTCATTCGTTTTCACATCTTAGGATCTTTGGGTGCTTATGTTATCCGTTGTTTCCGTCCACCACAATTAACAAACTTCAGGCTCGTTCTACTCCTTGTGTATTTTTAGGTTATACGTCTAATCATCGTGGTTACATATGTTTTTATTTATCAGCTAATAAAATCATCATTAGTCGTCATGTTATTTTTTATGAGTTCCAATTTTCATTTGCTAAGGTTTGTATTTTCATGCCTAGTTCGTATAATTTTTTGGATGACGGTATATCCCCATATGTTATCCACCATTTATCAGACATGTCTCGCGCCGCGGATCCACCAGCGGGCCCACTACCCGCTGGCCCCACTGTTTTGTCGTTACCCACTGGATCCAATCCGATTCGGGCCAACAGACGCTTAGTTTTCGAATCGGTGGGCGGTTGCCCACCAATTTCGGTCCAAATTTCACCATATTCCCGCCTAATCCAATTTCCTGCACTTCGCTATTGTTGGGCAAGATGCCCACGCTCACGCACCCGTCCCTAGTCTTGGTAATTCACAAAATTCACTCAATTCTCCTCCGAGTCATAGAACAATTACTCGTAGTTAACGGGTATTTTTAAATCAAAAAGACATTTTAATTTAAATTCTAATGTACTTAAATCTCCTCTACCTCGTAACCTTGTGTCTGCGTTAAATGATCCGAATTGGAAAATTGCTATGACCGACGAATATAATGCTCTTATTGATAATAAGATGTGGGAGTTGGTGTCATGTCCTTCTGGTGTTAATTTTATTCGGTCTATGTGAATTTTTGCTCATAAGGACAATTATGACGGTTCTTTTGCAAGACATAAGTCTCGTCTTATAGGTGATGGTAAGACTCAGCAGGTGAGTGTGCATTGTGGTGAGACGTTTAGCCCGGTGGTCAAACCGGCTACCATTCGCATTGTGCTCAGCTTGGCTCTTTCGAAGGCATGGCTCATTCATCAGTTGGACGTGAAGAATGCTTTCTTACATGGTGATCTCAATGAGACAGTCTATATGCATCAGCCCTTGGGATTTAGGGATCCTAAATATCCTCACCATGTTTTTTGTTGAAGAAGTCCTTATATGGACATAAGCAGTCCCCACGAGCTTGGTATAAGAGGTTTGCACACTATGTATCGACTATTGGATTCTTTCACAGCAGGTATGATAATTCATTGTTCATATATCGTCGTGGTTCTTCCTTGGCTTATATATTGTTATATGTGGATGATATTATCTTGACTATCTCTTTTGATGTATTACGTCAGTCTATCATGACAATGCTCAGTTCTGAGTTTGCTATGAAAGACTTGGGGCCCTTGAGTTACTTTTTAGTGATTGTTGTCACTCGTCATGCAGGTGAGATATTCTTATTCCAGAGGAATTATGCCGTTGAGATCATTGAGATGGATGAGATGTCATCCTGTAAGTCCACTTCCACTCCAGTTGATACTAATTCCAAGTTGGGTACTACGGCTGGCCCCCAATATGAGGCCGACCCGCGCTCGCAGTCTTGCAGGGGATCTTCAATATCTTACTTTCACGAGACCAGATATTATGTACGTCGTACAACATGTGTGTTTGTTTATGTATGATCACATAGTTGAGCACATGAATGCACTCAAACGCATTATTAGGTACATCCAGGGAATACTTGACTATGGCTTACATTTATATCATTCGTCGAAGTCTACACTTGTCTCGTATACAGATGCTGATTGGGGAGGATGTCTAGATACCGCATCGCCCACGGCTATCAGATGTTTCTTGGTAATAACTTGGTCTTTAGTCCGCCAAGCGCGACTTTATCACGTTCGGTCGCGGTGAGTATCGAGAGGTAGCCAATGTGGTCTCTGAATCATGTTGGTTACGTAATCTTGTTTTAGAACTTCATTCTCCTATTGAGAAAGCTACTTTGGTTTATTGTGATAATGTTAGTGGCATCTACCTTTCTGGAAATCCGGTTCAGCACCAGGGCACTAAACATATCGAGGACATTCACTTTGTTCGGAAAAAGGTAGCTCGTGGACGAGTACGCGTCTGTCGTGTTCCTTCCAGGTATCAAATTGCAGACATCTTTACAAAGGGTCTTCCCTCAGTTCTTTTTGAAATTTTTTGAGACAGTCTCAGCGTACGATGTCCGTCCACTAAGATTGCGGGTGTGTGTTAGATATACATCCTATATACACAATATACACGTGCATATAGGATGTATATAGTCTCGGGTTTACTGTAGCAGCCCACTGTTGGGCAGATTTGGTGTATATTGTGTATTAGTCTTGTACCTTAATTAGTCTTGTACATTTACCATAATTGTATAGTTAGTCTCCAAATAAAATAAGATTTTAGAAGTAGAATAGGAATATGATTTTTTTATTATGGAAATATGTAAAGTGTATATATTATCTTTCAATTAATGCAAATAATGAAGGGATTATTTCTTTCAAATGACCTAGATAATGAAGACCAATGGAGAAAGCTCGATATATAAGACTCTTAATTGACTAGAAATCTTAATTAAGGATTTGTAATGACAAAAAAGAAACCCAGAGATTTAGAAACTCTTAATTAATCAAGCTTAGGTGTCTCAACTTTAGCATGAAAAGCGTGGGTTAGTGTCTAAAGGTTGATTCTTTTCACAAGCCAAAAACATATTATTATTATTAGTAGTAGTACTCTTTTGGCTTCTCCATATATACTTTATATGCTCTTTCTTTAGTTTGCTGTCTTTGTGTTGTTTGTCGATTATTCAGAAGACAACTATCACTCACCCTTTTGCTTTCAAAAAGAGATACCTAAAAAACCATTTACCATCCTCTGGGCCATGCACCAATGAATTAAATAAAACAATTTGTGTCATCTTTATGGTGTTAAGGTTTTTTCCTCATTTGGACTAATACTAAAATACTGATATGACCTAAAATGTCCAAATGCTACATATCTGAAGTATTTAGTTAATTATTTGAGAATAGAGGTGAATCCAGTATTTTAATTATATGTGTTCATGACTCGAGTTGCATCATTAAACCCATCATATATTGTTTTGAGTTATGAGTTCATAGTTTTGATATTATAAATTCAAATTTAGACTACGAGTTCAAATAAATCCATTATAGTGAATAAATAAAGTTTAACATATAAAGGAATTCTACGAATCAGGATAACGGGTTGGATAGAAGTTTTTTAATTAAAATAAGTTTGATTTTATTTTTTATTTTTTTTGGCTTAAGAAATTAGGTATCACCTTATCAAAAAGTAGCGGAATATTTCATTTTCCGCATGAGTAACTTTTGAGTAAATAAAAAAGATAAGTGATGTTTCTGCTTAATTTTAAAAAATAGTAAGTAATAATTTATTCACCAATTTCACTGGGTATGTTATTGTACATATTTCTAATAATTTAATGGGGGTTTAAACAGTGAAGTTCATTATTTTTGCTTTAGTTGAGAAAGAAACCTATTTCTGAAAAACAACATTCACTTTTTTGTCTAAATTTACTTGTAATTTTTTTTTGTTGAAATTTATAATCTAATATTATCCAAACGCCAACTAAAAGCTTATAACTATTAAATAATCCTAGTAGAACTCAAAAAGGACGAAAAAAGAAAAAAAAATTGTAAAGGGGAAAGCTTGTCGCACCAAAAGTACAAATCGACAAAAGTCACGTGACTCGGAGAATGTTAGATACCACGTAACCAGACAACTAACGTGGCTGACCAGGTGGCTTTGTGTATATGGGACCCACGTCGCTTACCTGTCTTCAAGGAACTGATAGTTCCAGACAGCTAGGACTTGGCACCCATTAAGTGCCGTTTGATTGGGCTTTTGGATTTCTCAAAAGTGTTTTTGGAAGGCCAAAAGCACATTTGGCAAAAAATTGGAGTGTTTGGTTCAAAATCGAAAAAATATTTTTGATCTCTATTTTCAAAAGCTCAAATTTTAGACTTTTGCAAGCAGAGGTTGCTTTTATCTATTTTTAAGTCAAAATTATTTTTTTTATTGACAATCAAACACCTAACAACTTTTTGATAAAAAATTCAATTTGAAAAGTTCTACTCCTAAAAGTTTTACTTCTTAAAGCTCTTTTTAATAAGTTGTACCAAACGGGTCCTAAGACCATCTCCAGCAGGGGACATTGTCTCCGATAATTACACACAGCAGGAAACAATTTGAATGACATGTTGACGTGGAAATAATTGGAAATTATTGAATATATAGGAGATAATCTTGTCACGTGAAGACAATGTCTCATGGTGCAGAAGGAGACAATGTCTCCTGCAACGCCATGTGACAGTTTGTGATTTGCTGCCAGAAATTCATTTTCCACCGCTACTTTAATTGCTATTTTTGATCAATAATTTGACCGAATTAAAAAAACACCAATTTTTTATTATTCAAGATCTATAAAAAGAGACTAAGTTTACTTTATTTGGACACCGAAATATTTTGGCTATTTTCTCCAAATTTTTATCATTTGATTTTTTTTTAATATGGATCCTAATCAAAATTTTAATTTTCCTCCAAATTTTATATTTCCTAACCAACTACAAAATTCCAATATTCAACGTCCACAAAATTCTCAAAATATGTCATCCAATTTTTAAATGTCATATATGATTCCAACTAATTATGGTATGCAATATTCGTATAACCGAAAAATTTAGAATTTGGCAAAAATTTGGAACAACCGAAAATTAATTTTCAATTTGTGATTTAATATTATCAATATTTTAGTGTGTTTTTGATAAATTGTACGATTAATTTATCTTCATTAATAAAATCATATATTATTGTGTTTTAATATTATAATAAATTTGATAAGTGTCAAAATTAAATGAATATAAGTAATTTATAATTTATTATTATATGTGTAATAATATGAATTACAAGAATAATATCATATAAAAAATAGAAAATGAGATAGAATAAATATATATAGTGGGGTATATACATTGATGTGGAGGAAAGAGAAAATAAATTATTTTATGAAATATCTCCTGTTGTGGAGTGTATGTGATAAATGGAGATATTTGATGATGTAACAGATGAATAATCTGACGTAGCAGAAAATAAAAGTGATTTCAATTATCTCTTGCCGGAGATAGTCTTAGCGTAGCTGAATAATTTTTCCCTTTTTCTATATTAAATAAT
Organism: Przewalskia tangutica; assembly: GCA_029844215.1. Taxonomy (NCBI): domain Eukaryota; kingdom Viridiplantae; phylum Streptophyta; class Magnoliopsida; order Solanales; family Solanaceae; genus Przewalskia; species Przewalskia tangutica. The sequence continues at coordinate 119,228,604 of CM056718.1, forward strand.
TTATTTTTTACTTTTCACTCACTCTCAAGAAAATTGAGCATGGGTGGAATTGGTACTTACTCTATATTTCTTCAATGGTAGAAAATAGGCATCAACGGGGTATATGAGAAAAAATATAATTTTTAGTAATTCAAATTACTTCTCTGAATCACCAAGTAAAATCTTAACTTATATGTACCGTGGTGCATTGTTATCAACTGACATAATCACACATATTAGCAACAAGACAATTACTCCCTGCACGCTATTAAATGATATTATTTAACGCTTGAGTTCTCCTAATACAAAAACTGCGGTCCAACCTAGCTAAAAATTAAAGTGTGAACTGCACCTCGTGAGAGCCCTCTATTTGACTAAAATACTCCCTTTTGATCTTTCCCGTACCTTTATATCAAAGCTAAAAATGATTGATTTTCAGATTAAAATAGTAGCGCATAATGACAACACTCCTTCCCATTTTTTCGTTTACTATCTTATCTACTTGAAATATTTACCTGTCTAAGTACGGAGAAGGTACTCAGATGAACAAACAAAAGGGAACTAAAAGTTCTTCAATTAAAGTTTCGTTGGTCGAAGTTACCGAAATGAAACTCTTTTCCTACTATATAGCAAGTCCTAAGTTACAGCGGAGCATTCCGAGTCTTTGCTTTAGGGATCGTTCCTGCGCATCCGCCCCCAAAAGCGGAGACCGAAGAATCTAAGGTTGTCGAGGACACGTCTGAAGAGGAGGATTTCTGTGCTGTTACGGTAGCGAGCGTACCAAATAGTATTTTAAGAATCAAATACTGAAAGTATCAAATCAAAATATTTAAAATTCATATCAAACTTACTAACAAATACCCCTAATTTGACCTATGTGCCGTAAAAATAAAAAGAATTCAGCAATGAACCATAGGAGAAATGAATTATAGTTTGGTCTAGTTAAATTCTGCTTCATAAACCAAAATGAAAACAATAATAATAATAATACAACATCTTTTTAATTAAAACAATAATACTGAATATTTTTCTCTTTGGAAAAGTGGCATCTTCAACTATGGATGTTCTTTCCTTCAATATAAAATTGCAAGTTGAATGTCTTTTCCTTCATTTTCCTTTCCCTTAGCACAGTTGGGCCTTCAAAGCTTAATTTGGGCTTGACCTTGGGCTTTTCACACCCATGACCTGCTTCCAACTGAGGGGCTTTGAAACTTTGCGTTCATACTTTTGCTTCTGGGCTTTCCACAAATGCATTGACATTCATAACCATAAAAGTTACCAAAGCAAGAAAACAAGCCACTTCCACCATCAGTGTGCCTTCTCGTGTGTCGGCCCGTCGAATGGTAGCTACTCGACGCCATCCCACGGTCGTACAATGGCGGCAGCTCGGTCCTCCACCTCTCGAGTTTTGACCGGAGCCCTTCGACGCTTTCGTCTAAACTCCAACCATCCAAAACTGAGCTCTTTTCCTCTTCCAATGGGTATTTTTTTTCAGCCATAGCAGCAGCCACTTCAGAGGGTGAAGGCCCAACTTCAGAATCAGACCATATTGAATGGGCCTTAATTGGGCCTCCAAATACAAACTTCCCATTATGTCCTGGCCCAAGCACCTTTGGGCCTCCATAATCAAATCCACCATTTCTTTGCACGGGCTTTCCAATTACTGTTGTTTGTTTCTCTTTTGGCAAGTCCCCAATAACTCCCAAGCCTTTGGGCTTTATTGTAACTGATTTTTCATCAACTGCCTTAGTGGTTGGTGAGTCAGTGCCATTAGTGGGCTTATCTTTGTCCCCAAGTTCTAACTCTATGAGTTTGAGCTTGGGCTTGTCATCTTTGGGCCTGTTGTTATATTTGGGCCTATTTATAAGACTAGATGACTCTTTACTCACAATTGAATCACTTAGTACTGACCCAGACTTACCTTTTTTATCTTTAGTTTTTGGTTTTTCCCTTAGCTCTGCCCCACTTATAACTGAACTTGCTTTCCCTTTTTTCTTCATCATATGCTTTGGTGGCTCAAATGAAATACTAAGTATTGAGCTCTCTTTTTCTACAGCCACAGCCTTCTTTTTTGGGGGAACTGCAACTAACGAACTATTAGCCATTGAGACAATATCGAATGTGACACGTTCGCTACGTTCACTCCTTGTCCGGTGCAGTATAGGTTTTAACGCGGCGAAATTGTTGTTGGTGGTGGTGTTATTGTTATCGCCCTTGTTATTTTGAGTGTCTATATTTTTTTCGTTGTAGTTGGGAAGATCTGCATCTTCGTCCATCAAATCGCGATATCCAACTGCTGACATACTCAATTGTCTGTACAATGGCATGCTTCTCATTGTGCCACCAAGTAATGTCACACCAATGTTCAATATTCCCTGAGGACGTCCTGATGGACGACGTATCTATGTCCAAAAAAAGAAAGATATAGCACCACCTTAGATGCAAATTTCACACATATATAATTGACGAAATATTGTGAAACATTAGTTAATTGACAACATACTTAAATATTGGAATGCAACATATACTATTAAATCAAATCTTTCATTTGTTTCAGGAAACATGGAAGCAATATTTCCTTCACACTTAACTCACCATCACATATGCAACTCTCAAAATATTAAGCTATTTACACATACATTAAAGTGAAAAGTGGACAATATTTGAAGAAGTGAATTAATGAATAAATTACTATAATAACAAGCGGTGTCATTTCTTATATTTATACCCTATATTTAACTATATATATACATATCTAGTAAAAGATTTTGACGAAGCGGTATCCCGTGAAACCGCTTGGAACAAGGTATATAAGGACAATTTACATTCCAGAATTTCATCTATAAAAATTATACTCCTGTTGAAACTTGAAACTAATATTAGAAGATAAAAAGAGGAAGATCAAAGAGGTGCATGCATGCATGCAACTTTCCCATTTCACGTAAACAAATATTCACAAAGAAGATTAAAATAAAAAGAAAGATGAAAATAGAAAGAAACAAACCTGAAGTGCAACAAATCGCATGCCTATATGGTGTTGATGTTGCAGTCTAGTAGGAGGAGGGATGAGATTTCCGACAAGGACACGAACGGAGCCGACGAGCGAATCCCGGAACCATTGTACCGAAAAAATGTCAATCTGAACTGCAGAAGTATCGTGCAGGAGAAATTCCTCATCTACCCGAAAAACAAACTTGTCGTTCCACGTAGGGTTGTTACCTCCCTCGGCATCAACCCCGGTGGTGAGTTTTCGGGTAGGGTGGACCCACGCAGACGCGTAGGTTTTCATTTTCTTGGACACGGGTTCCAAATCTTGGGCAGAGATGATGTTTACCTCCAATAATTGGAACGGTTTCAAGACTCCCATTTTGGGAGGCATTTTGAAACACTGACGATGGTGGTGGCTGGTGATGGTGGAATGAAAAATTTTATTTCCGCTCGCCGCCCGTCGTTGATGGGACGACGAGGGATAAATTTATTATTAACGTGGAAGAAGACCCCGAGGGAAATTGGGGAAGGAGAGGAAGGTGATTTTTCGAGAGGACATTAAAGAAAAAAAGGGAAGTAGTAATTGAATTCAAAGTTTTTTTGACCATTAAGGTAATTAACACATTTGGATGATTTGTAATCCCTTAATTTAAATGTTGTCTAGTCAATAATTGTAGACCTTTAGTTTTAGTTTTAGACGAAAATCTTGTCATATATTATATATATATATGTGAAGAAGAATAAAATTCAGTTTGAGCATTGGGTGCACGTGTAATTTAGGATTTTTTGATGAATGCCTAATTTTGTTTTCTGCGCATCGGTCATCCTTCTCTTTTAACTCTTATTTTTGTTGAGCTTAATCAAAATCAAAAAATATTCTTTACATAGTATCATATTATCCAAATGTTATGATTTTTTCGAAAGATATTATTGCTATATCTTATAATTTTATACTCCATCCGTCTCAATTTATGTAATGCTTGTTGAGATTGGTTAATTATGGGCTAGTTAGTTATTTAGTTAGCCAACCGTAAAGTTAACTTGCTTAGCTTTCATTGTATTAATTTAAGTCGGTTAGCATAGATATTTTGCTAAGATTGAAGCTGAAAGTTTTTTACCCTTTGTGATCTTCGCATCCTCAGCCGTTGCATTTTTTGACTACATCCTCTTTGCTGCATTTATATATTCTGTTCTCTTGTGTCTCTCAGTTCCTCCACAAGTTTTCCCATTTGCTCTTGCATGATGAAATATCTATCGAAAAGAGGTGGAAGAGATGTTTCTAAACTTGCAAAACAGAAAGAAAAATAGTGCAGCCAAACACCTTCATAATATAACTTGATTTAGTTCCCTGATAGTAAGAATCGTCCATGATTGTGATATCAATTAGTATATCATTACATTCTGTATCACATTCTGGATACTTATTTTTGTTTTCATGTAACTTCATAAGGTTGAGCTGGTCCTCTGTAAGTTGTGTGGAAGCAAATGCTGGATTGTGTTTTAGCCCTTCAGTTGATTTTTGGATCGTTGGCTCGTGCATGTCATCACCCACCTGATTTTCAAATACTGGCACTTTTGCTCTCGCTACGTCCATCTTCAAAGCAGCATCTAGCTCCTTTGTTGAATTCATTACCATGCCAACAGTATTTCCTTTCCCCAAGTTTTCCCCGACTCCTCTGATTTGAGTAATTGAATTGTTTTCCTATGGTGCATAACATTCTGTTATACCTGTATCGCCTTGTTTGTGCAAGTTCGATTGCATTAGCCCTGTCTCCTCCCGAGTGGTATCTAGTGAATCATTACCACTATTTATAACATGAGTAATTTCCTGCTCTCCCGACCCATATTTCATCGTATCCATAGGCTTCAGTTGATTGGATTCATTTGTTATGTGCAATACATTATTGTCGTTCCCATGAGACTCCATAATTCCCTTCCCGTTTAATCCACTACTAGTATATCATCATTTCCTCTACCAGCCTGCATATCGGTCAATTTTAATGTGTTCTTCCATAATTGTCAAGTTTTCCTTGGTTCCTGCATCTCTTTCTCCCTCGACTAGTTTAGCTTTTTGGTTTCTCACACTTGTCTTCCCTTCGTTATGATTATCCATACCTTGGCGCCTTAGAGTTTCCGAGAACGACAGATGATTCTCTGCCCGAAGCCATGTCCCAAACTGATCACTTTTAATATTACCTGATCCAAGATCCTTCTTTCTTTGTACACGAGCTTTTTCATTATGTCCCAGCACACCACAGTAGTAGCAAATGTACGGTAGATTTTCATATCTTATTTTAACCCATATTGTAAATTTCCCTCTCGGCAGTGGCTTATTAATTTTCATAGCAATATTAAGTCTGGTATTTGTTGGGTTCGTAAACACAGCGAAAGTTTAAAATTTTTTACCCAACAATATTACTGGCATGGCCTATACGATAATCAAATATGTTCATAACATAATAAGGAAAACTTACAGGTTTTCGAACGCTGGATTCAAAACTAAGGTATCCACGCGATTGATTCCCTCGACTGCAAGATCCAACTCCAGTGTATCTCCTAATCAAGAAAGCTAGAAAATCTTGATTTATGAACTGAAAAGTTATTTTCTGTAACTCCATAATTATGGGGTATGTGTTGTTTATATAGGAGTTCAAGACAAAACTAATCAGATTTGAAACAGAAAAACCTGGACCATATTAATGTTCAGTGGACCAGCTGGGCTGGTCCACCCCACACGTCCAAGGTGGACGACCAGGCCCCAATTTTGGGCCAGTAATTTCTGGCGCAATTGCTTCCATGTATTTGTCCGAGTAACATACAATATATCCAACACATTTGATTAAATCTGAAATTCAATTCGACTTAATTAAATAATTTCTATTAAATAGAAATATTCAATAATTATTATAAATTAAATATCTCGATTCTAAATCGAATATTTAATATTTTCTCAATACACTCTTAGATCGAAGAAACAATCGCATGTAGTGTGACCTTATAGGCCTTCACATATCGACATTAATCTAGTTAAGGTCCATATGAAATTCCTAGACTGTGTCGTATGACGAACTCAATATGTAAAGTACGTTTACATGAATCCACCAAACTTAACCTTTATGCGGAGCTATAAATTCCTTTCTCCGCGACACACTCGATTAATCTTAGAATTTGCCAAGTGTCTATCCAAATGACTTAATCATTTTATCTCACATTTATTAGTTGACAACTATACCATGTTCTAAATATGTCTCTTGCACTGGTCAGTGACTTTAGTCAACCTAATAACATTGAGAAGTTGAGTGCTCTCTCGAATTTTCAATCGAGGAATGAATCATATTCTTGGCTCAACTACCGCCTTGATTTACATCCTGATGCACCCAACACAAGCCGTATCTTATCCAGAAGGAATTAAGTTTAAAACTTGATCAAAGTACACCATTCTGTAAACAAGGTGCGTATTGACCTCAAGTTAAAGGATTTTTATGTTCCACACATCGATAACACTATAGACATGTATAACAAACATTTTATCGGCAGGGTATACCAATATTTTTTCAAAGTATTCATGTGTCCATCATGAATAACCATCACTCGTAGGTGTGAGACATACTACATTCTCCAAGAATGTGATGCAGACCACATGTCGACTTATAACATATCATCGATATTTCATTCTCGATGATCATTAGTCGAGACTATTTTGAGAGTTACGTTCTATCATTAATATCTCACTCTATTAATGATAATGTACGCTCAAGCGATGCACTTATATGAATAATTGCAAACAACCAAACAATAATTGCAAATGTTATAAATATTAATTTCATTAATAATAATACGAATGTATTCAAGTACATTTTGTCCCTAATATAAATTGTCTCTGACATATATATACTTTCAATATTGACCCTCTTTACTTCCATTCTTCGAAATTTGAATATCAACAGCATTTCCTAAAGACTGGCCGATTTTGTGACCAACATTCTTCGACATCCAGTGTAAAGGAAGTAACATTCCAAACTTGAACCCACATATTACAGATGTTAAAAATTGGAGATTCAATCGCTAATCCTGCTTCCCAAGGATGGATATTGAGGAGATATTTATCATACAACCATGGATTACCATATCAAACTTTATCCCTACTTGCTTTATCTTTAAAAATGAACTGAAGAAAGTTCCATTTAATAGAATTTTGGGAAATTTCAGGAAGTGATTAAACAGAGTAGGTTAAACGATGGTTTGATAGATTATCTTTTTTGGGATGTTTAAAAATTGAAGTTAAAAGAGTTGAAAAGAAGGTATTACCAGCAGATTTGGACTTCTAAGTGTTAGGCAAAGTAAATAACTATTTTCCTTCATTATATTCATCAATAATGTACGATATATATAGTAGTACAAAAATATTTAAATTAGAAAACTAATCAATTTAATTACAATAGGAAATATAATTGTACCTAAAATAGAATACCTAATTACAATAGGAATATAATTCTATCTAAAATAAAAATATACAATTAATGAAAAAATATTCGAGAAATATTCTATTACACCCCCGCAATCGAAGCGAGAGTTTCACGAACACTGAGATTGGCTCGGAAATCATCAAATAGTATGCACGGTAGTCCTTTGGTGAAGATGTTGACAATCTGATATCTGAAAGGAACATGAAGGACACGAACTTGACCACGCGCCACTTTTTCACGAACAAAATGAATATTCATCTCAATGTGTTTAATGCACTGATGTTGGACGACATTGCCGAAAAGATATATCACACTAATATTATCGCAGTAGACCAGTGTTGCCTTTTGAATCAGGTTGTGAAGTTCAAGTAGATGGTTACGGATCCAACAAGACTCAGAGACGACGTTGGTGACACTTTTGTACTCTGCTTCAACACTGAATCGGGATAGTGTAGGTTGCCTTTTGGAAGACCATCGAGGAAAATGCAGTAACCAGACGTGGAGCATCATATGCCAGGACATTCACCCCAGTCAACATCAGAATAATAGTGAGACCAGTGAGCGAGGACCTGCATAGATGTAATCCGAAGTGAAGTGTACCTTGGATGTATAGTAAAATACGTTTGAGGGCATGCATGTGTGCTTCCGTCGGATTGTGCATGTGTAGGAAGATTTGTTGCAAGGCATAGGATATGTCAGGTTTCGTGAATGTGAGGTACTGCAGGGCCCCAGTCAGGCTACGATAGTGAGTCGAGTCTGAATATGGGGGCCGAAATCAGCACTGAGCTTGAAATTAGTGTCTACTGGCGTGTGGGGTGGTTTGCAAGATGTCATGTCTACACGATCAAGGATCTCTTCGGCGTACTTCTGCTGACACAGAAATAGGCCGCCAGAATGTCGAGTGACAGAGATGTCCAAGAAATAACTCAGGGCCCTCAGTCCTTCATAACAAACTCATAGGAAATTAGGACATAATAGACCAGTGGAGAGCATCAGATGATGTGGTGAGGATTATGTTAATAATAATAATAATAATAATAATAATAATAATAATAATAATAATAATAATAATAATAATAATAATAATAATAATAATAATGGGTAAGCCATGTCTGTACCATTGTTATAGATGAACATGGAATGATAAGATCTGTTGTGTGAAAACTAATAGAGGAGACATAATCGGCGAACCGCTGATACCATGCTCGAGGAGTCTGTTTCAGTCCATAGAGTGGTTTTCGCAACAGACACACATAATCCGGATGAATAGGATCCCTGAAACTCATATGCTGATGCATATATACCATTTCATGAAGATCCTCATGTAAGAAGACATTTTTGACATCAAACTGATGAATGGGCCAAGACTTAGATAGAGCAATGTTGAGGACGGTCCGGATGGTTGCAGGCTTTACGACCGGGCTGAACGTTTCATCACAGTCCACTCCCACCTGTTGAGACTTGTCATCACCTACAAGAAGAGTCTTGTACCTCTCAAAAGAACCACCAGATTTCATTTTATGTCTAAAAATCCACATAGAATGAATAATTTTAGCATCAGGTGAACGGGGTACTAGGTCTCATGTCTTATTATCAATAAGAGCATTATATTCATCAATCATTGTGACTTTCCAATTAGGGTCGGACAAGGCATCCTTCGAATTTCGAGGGACATGGGAAGGGGCAATTGAAACTGATCGGTTAAATAGTCGTTTAGGTTTATAAATTCCGTGCATAGCACGAGTTTTCTGTTATACCCCGTATTTCCAGAGTATGTACGTAAGGACGTACGTATAATAATTTGAGCCATAAAGTTAGGCTAGGTTCGAATTTGTGCACAAGTGCCGAAAATAGTCGTTTTTCGACGAAACGTTTTACTAAACTTGCGAAGGGAAAATTCCGGCTATGTCATTTATAATTTTTGCGGATTTTTCCGAGAGACGAAACATTTTGGACCAACGGGAGGGTGACAAGTGTCACCCTCACATTGGAAGGAAGGGGCGGCATAGTGGACGAAAAGGTGGCATTGTAGTTGGTAGGATATTTTTGTGCAAGTTGGTGTGGTAGATGGATAAGGTGCACATGGCTTAATCCTAGCCCTACACTTGCCTAACACTTGAAAGGATCTTGGCCATTGGTTGGCCTTTCCTTGACCTATAAATACCCCCCCTAAGTGATGAACTTCTTCATCCAAAAATCATTTTCCAAGTCTTGAAATCCCTTCCCCTTTTGTAGTTAAGTTCGCCCAAAGCCCCCTCGAGTGAAGCCTTGGCCGAGAGCCTCCTCCCCTTTGTAGTGTCTGGCCGGTACCCCTAGCCTAAATTGTTTTCGTATAATACCCCACTTTGCCACCTTTTTCAAGGTCGATTACAATAACCAAACAGCCCCAATTGGCTCACAATTAAGTAGAAGATAGTCCAATACAAATGACTAACTAAACAGCCCCAATTGGCTCACAATTAAATGAAGATAGTCAATACAAATGACTAACTAAACAACCCCAATTGGCTCACAATTAAATAGAAGATAGTCCAATACAAATGACTAACCAACTACTACAAACTACAAGTCCAAAATCGGCCACCTTGAGTTCAACCAAACTAATTCTTATCCAATTTCCATTTCAATCCAAATTGGTAGCATAATAAGATATCAAGTCGCATTTGGTTATTACTACCATAAGCTTCAAGTCAATAACATGCGACGATTCTAACAACGATCAAATTGTAATCCAACTTAACATGGCCTACATTTCATTTCGAATTTCAAAGACTACAATCGATCTATAATCCTTATAAACTTCAACATATACTTCATGCTAGCAACAAGTAAAGCTAACAACAAAATAAATAATTTTGTAATACTTTCAAAGAACAAGATTATACCTCAACGCTTTTTAATCCAATCTTCAAAACCGGTTGCTCTTTAGCAACCTAGAGCCTCCTTAAGACACCTCAATCCGCATTTGGGACCCTTAGAACAATACCAACAATTATCCTTCAAACTCCAAGTAAAACCTAGAAAGACCCTTTAGGTTTTTGTTTGCGACTAACCCGCAAACAATCTTTTTCCAAGATTTTTCTATTGAGAATAGCTTACACTACCATCAAGAACGTAGGTTTAAAGTGTGGAATCAAATGGACAAGAAACAAAAATTTTTCTTTCTTCTGTTGCTAAAGCCGAGAGCACCTATGTGATGTTCTTCCAATTTTTGTAATTTGGCTAAGTATGGAACTTGTCATACTACTACTAGTATTAAATAGGGACATGGAAGGTCAAGATACAAACAAATGGGTGGTGTGGATGAAGTCTTAATAAAACCAAGACTAATGGACCTGACTTAGTCAAAATTCTCATGCTAACAAGTTGCAAGACTTTGTCATCCCACCAAAGGTCAAATGACCCTTTAGTCCATGGCATTTCGTCCAAGCTCACTATAAGGGGGGGTGACACGTGTCGCCCTCCCATTCGTCACAATAATACATTTTTCCGACAATTTCATAATTCCGCTAAATTTTACAAGTCTCAAATCTTGACACTTTAAAGTTCTTACGTATGTTCTTAAAACATGTCTCAGAATACTGGTGTAACATTCTTCCCCTTAGAAACATTCGTCCCGAATGTTCTTTCGAGTCAATCTTTAAAATTTGCGACATAGTTTCCTTTCAAAACTCCGTCATACCAACAATGCCACACATGGCCCTAATACCTTGTATACGCATACTCGTCCATCTTAAGCCCAAAAGAGATTATCTTTTCATACTTCCAACTCATACTAGCATACATACATAACTTCCATACCGATTCTGGCCTCAAATCTTTGGAGTAACTCTATAAAACAATATAAGGCCATTTCCGGCTTTCATGACCTGGTTCCGGTGGAACGCGTCCACGAACCCGTAAAATAATTAACTAGACTTGGGCCTAGCGCCCTCGTGACCCCGTCACGTAGCGGAACTACTACCAACTGATCCCACTCCACTCCAGGATATGGGAGACCCGTAACAGGTCCTCGACCCTACTCAGCGTCGCACTAAACTCTTATCCTTGGTCTGACTTAAAATCTTATTGCCAGAGAAAGCCTTATACATCTAAGGTCTCGGCAGTTATCAATATTCTTAGGCTCGCAATTTCCATGCTCCAAGCCTACCTTACCAATCCCCCAATAACGGGTATAAAAACTTCTCATAAAATCATAACCATGTTGTCTCGATCACAACAACCATTACTTACTCTATACAGGCCTCATCCGTATAATTCTCTTAAGCATACTACGCAGCCTTAATCTATTAACATGACATTCGTTAGGTTCCTTAATATGGCTTCTTAAGGGTTCACTACCCTATCGCATACCTCATCCTTTCCCAATAATCTCAAAATAAACCACAAGACCTTGGCGAAATTTTATTAACTATTCCATACCTTCCCGGTATCTAGTTAGTCTTTACCGATCCCTGGTAATCTAAAATCATTCTAGGCAACACGCGTCGATTTCATACATAACTCCGTATAGATGTATGTCACAATACCAACTATACTATAATCAATACCAACCGGATACGCAATCCACATAGTCATTCTGGTCATCACGCTTTCTCGTACTGCAATCAACATAACTCGTTAGGAGAGACGACCTAACAACACGGCCTCTATGGCACGATCTCGAGTGAGAAGAATGGAAACCAATCCTAAATGTCCTGCAGCCTCACGATTATAGATGTGGTGCACAACACACCGATAATCAAGACTCTACTAGACACGGCTGTAGACACTTTCCGAGACTAATCGCTTCGATACCACTTTGTCACGACCGACCCGATCGCGGATCGTGCCCTACCCGCACTTACGTAAACATCGAGAGAAAATCAGCGGAACATACATGAAACTTATTAATAAAACATCGGAGTAAAACAACAAGTTAGCCGATAGTGCTACCTTCCCGAACATATATAAATACAACCAAGCAGCTTGCCTCATTTCTTTTACAAACGACCCACAAAATGTGAATACGCACTTAGAATAACAATCGAACAATCGTATGGACAAGGCCCCGCCGTACTTCGAATATACATAGCCACGACAACTCCGAACATTGGAGCCATCTCAAAATGTGAACCAGATCCTAAGCTCGGATCCATAATCATACCTAAACTGCGGACATGAACGCAGCCCCGAAAAGTCGCACAACAGTTTAATATGGAATGTAAATAACGTCTGAAATGTATCATAATCGTACAAAAGAATGACAAGGACAAGTATAAAAATACATACCGATCCTCGCCGTGTCATTACCACTTATGAACTTAATCGTACATTAATCATTCTTTTCCTTCTTTCAATAGGAATTAACATCATATTCTTACATACATACTTAAGAATTCAATCAAGTTTTTCCACATAACTTACATCAATATCTTTTACATTCCATTAAGAGTAATAGACATATCTTACGTACTTACTTAGGAGAAGTCATTAATTTCATTTCTATCTAACTTACTTATCTTTCATAACATAGTAAGGCCCACTACGGAGGGACACATATACTACCCCTGGCGGGGACGCGATCAAGTCACACCAATATCAAAGCATGCGTGGAATCCCCATCACCGCCGGACTAAAAGTGTAAAACATAACCACGGGTCTCACGCCCATAATATCAATCAAAACGGTGGTATAACGTGCGGGGCTTGTCCCTCATTTATACTCTTACCCTGGAGAAGGTGGTAAAGCAGGGGGTATAACGTCTTGGGGCTTGCCCCTCATTTATACTCTTATCCTGGAGAAGGTGGTATAACGTCTTGGGGCTTGCCCCTCATTTATACTCTTACCCTATCTCGACCGGTCGTCAAATAAAACATAAAGCAGTGGTGGCGTCTTGGGATTTACCCTCACTTATACTCTTACCCGGAGAAGGTGGTATAACGTCTTGGGGCTTGCCCTCATTTATACTCTTACCCTAACTCAACCGCCATCATACATAACATAAGCCTGCAGCTTATCATACATAACATAAGTACTACCGACTTATCATACATAACATAAGCAAGTTAAGAAATCCCCTAACTTCTTATTAGCTTGTTCATACACTCTCATTTTTGTTTACTTTAGGGCACTAACATTGTTATACCCCGTAGTTCTGACCCTACGTACGAGAGCGTACGAAAGTATGTAAGACTTAAATTTTTTAAGGATAGGTTGACGGATTGTTCCGGGCGGGTTTTAGTCAACTTTGAGGCGGGTTATGACCGGTATATTGAGTTCCTAAGTGTTTCAAAGGCCTAGGGCGTAGTTCGTTGAGTCTGGATTCCAACGCAACCAACCGTTCGTCGATAGGGCGTCGGAGTAGGAAGTTATGAGAATTACAAGTTCAGTGCGCAGTCGGACAGAAACGTGTTTTGAACTAAGCGGCGAGGCCGCGGCTCGGTGCGGGCGCGGCGCCTAAATACCGCAGGTCGCAGCGATTCTGAGCCGCGGCGCCCGAGCAGCGAGGCGGCGCGAAAGATCGAGGATGCGGAGGTTTGTCATGGCGCGTGGCGGCATGCGCCGAGGCGGGTTTTAGGCGGAAAAACTTAGGAAATCTGATTTTTGTTTTGAAAAGAGGCCATGGGAAGGTGACAAGTGTCCCCCCCCATCTGATTTTCTGTTGCATGCAATATATTGACCAAGGCTTGGTCATTTTCTATCTTTCATCTTCACTCTCTCTCTCAAATTGCTCCTTCTCTAAACTTCCAATTTCTCTCTGACCCCAAGAGAAATTCTAAGCCTAAGAAAAATCTGAAAGATAAGAGCAAGAAAAGGAAGTTTGTGGCTAGCTTGTTGGCATTGTTGTGGTGGTGTTCTTGGCAAGGAAGCTAGCAATATTTGGAATAAGTTTGGCTAAAACTTTAAGGTAACATTTCTTCCTTTAGAATTAGTTCTAGTGTTGCATGTTTAGAAGAAGGAACTTGTGATAGTAGATAATGCTCTTAGAATCATTGCATGCTAGAAATGTGGTTTGGATATGAAGAATGGGTTAAGAAGAGATTATGAGCATGTTGTAGCCTAAAAACTACCTTAGAATTGTTAAGTAAATTGTTGTAGACTTATGGGACAGAATTTTGGGTATGTAATCCCCTTTGAATTGTTGGTTTGATTGAGCCTTAAATGTGGCGTTTGGATGATAAATTCGACCTTGAGAAAGGTGGCAAAGTGAGTAGAAACAAAGGAAATGCTGATTTCCCATAGAATTTAGTGACTTAGAACTTGGATTGTTCTACTTTGAGATTAGAGGTTAACAAGCGTATCATGATTATTATAGGTTGAGATATTACTTGCGGTAGTTGAGCTTAGCAAGTGGATTGACCAAAGAGGTATGTGAAGCTTTCCTATCTCTTGAGCATGAATAGATGAAACTATGTAGTACGGTAGACGTACAAGATTTGGTGTTCTTACTTGTTTTGATTATAAAATGACTTGTTCGTTTTAAAAATGTATAAGTCCCTTGATTAAGGGAAAAGTATGATTTTACTAAAGTATAGAGTTAATATAACAACTTTATGGGAAGTTGGTTTATTAGCTTCATAAAAGGTTAATGAGAAGAGATTTTACTCTAAGTAAGATAAGTATATGAAGAGGCAAATTGATTTAAAGGCATCAATTGCCCAAAGGCTTTTATGTATAAAGAAGAGTCACTTTTAAAAGAGTTGAAGCATGTAGTACTTGGGTTAAATTCCCGGTTTTGGCTTTTTATTAAAGATATGGTTAAGTGCCTTAAGTAAACTAAAATGAGAGGGTATATGAGCAAGATTAGTAAGAAGTTATAAGTTTTCTTAACTTATTTATTATTATGATATGATGTGATTTGAGATAGGGTAAGAGTATGTCCGGAGGAAAGCCCCAGATCGTCATACCACCTCCTTGGTGTAAGAGTATGTCGAGGCGGCCCAAGATCGCCATACCATCTCGGTGTAAGAGTATATCGAGGCGGATCCAAGATCGTTATACCATCTGCACGAGATAAGAGTATATCGAGGCAAGCCCCAAGATCGTTATACCATCTGCTCCGGTGTAGAGTATATCGAGTCTGACCCGGATCGTTATACCATCTGCTTCGTGGTAAGAGTATATCCGGAGGAAAGTCCCCAAGATCGTTATACCCACTGTTAGTGGATTTGCTACCCATGATGCGAGGAATACCTCATGCGAGTCCTTATGGGCTTATGCGGGTGAAATAGTCCCGTGCTTGCAGTGCGATCACGAGGAGTACCTCATGCGGGTCCACGGGGACTATGCGGGTGAAATAGTCCCGGAGTAGGGGTGCTTATGGATCTGCAGCGTAGTACCACTGTCTTGATCCTAAGGCCCTATTTTATGCGATATTATATGTATATATATATATATACTTGTCACTCTCATTGTTAGTAAGGCCACATAAAAAGGTATTTTAATTGTCTTCCATGACTCGATTTACTTTTAGACTTGATATCATTATTACAAGATTTTCGACTTTACATACTTGGTACATATTGTGTCGACCCCTTCTCGGGGCTGCGTTAAATCTGCGGTAAGGGTAGCGATTGAGGATCCTCGTTCTTAGGATCACTATTAGGTGTCGAAGCTCCATTCCTCGGACGCTTGTTGTTTTGTGCGGATTTTCCACGATGCTATAGGTATTTTATACATTCGGGGTATGGCGGGGCCCCGCCACGATTACTATCTTTAAGTGCGTGGTCACATATGTATTTTGGGCTATAAGAACCAGTTGTATTATAAATACTTTGTTTAAGTATGTTTATGGAAGGCAGCCTTATCGGCTGGCCAGATATGTTTTACCCTTTTTATGAAGTTATGTGTTGTGCTATGTTCATTGCTATTCTCGACATATACCGGCGGTACCGGTAAGTACGATGCGGCCGAGGTTGGGTCGTGACAAAAGTGGTATCGAGCGATTAGTCCTCGGAAAGTGTCCACAGACCGTGTCTAGTAGAGTCTTGATTATCGGTGTGTCGTGCACCACATCTATAATCAGGAGGCTGCAGGATATTTAGGATTGGTTTCCATTCTTTCACTCTAAGATCGTGCGATAGAGCTGTGTGGTTAGGGTCGTCTCTCCCTAACAGGTTATGGTGTTTGCGACTGGCAGCGTGATGACCGGGGAAGATTATGCGGATTGCGTATCGTGTTGGTAATACTTGTAGTATAGTTGGTATTGTGACATACGCCTATCGGATTTACGTGTGGTCACATATGTGTTGCCTAGAATGATTTTAGATTACCAGGATTTGGTAAGGACTAAATAGATACCGGGAAGGTGTGAACAGTTAAGGAACTCTCATCGAGGTTTTACGTGCTAGTTTGAGATAATTAGGAGATGATGAGTTGTCGGAAAAAGTAATGGAACCTTAGAAGCTTAATTAAGGGGCTGATGGGAGGCTATGTTTGTAAATTAAGCTACGTGGTATGCTTAAGAGGGTAAATGCGGATGAGATCCGTGTGGAGTAAGTAATGGTTGTTGTGATCAAGGCGACACGGCCATGGTATTATGAGAAGTTAGGGAATACCCGTTTATGGGGTGGGATCGGTTGATAGTAGTCCCGCTACGTAACAGTCCGCGAGGAACAAGCCCGAGTCCGTTAATCGTTGTACAAGTTCGTGGGCGTTCCACCGAACCAGTTGTGAGCCTAAATGGCCTTATATTGTTTGACTTAGTAACTCCAAGATTGGGGCGGCTTTATTATGGAAGTTATGTCGTAAGCTAGAATAAGTTTGGGAGTACGAAAAAAATCTGGCCGTAAGAAGTAAGCAACGGTGTGAAAGAAATAGAGTCGAATCCATGAGAACCTTTAGAGGTAACTACGTGAGTGATGGGTGGTAGCCGAGCGGTGTATACTAATTGCGGAAGCGTCTGATCGTGGGACCACTAGCAAACCTAGCGAGCTGTTATGACAGACGTTGAGGTCATTATGAGTGCGGACTAGTTGGCCTCTGGTTATGCCAACGTGGACTACTGAGAGAGATTGATTCGTACCGTTTCGGTAAGTCGGTTATTGAAGGGAAAGGAAGTGAAGTAGTAGTAACGATGAATTATCCTTCCTTTTGGCATTTTGTTTTAATAAGTCCGTGTGACTTGTTCATTGAGAAAATTATTGCGAAAGTAAGTAATACTTGGAGTTGAAGGAATTTATGTTAAGTGCCCTTGGAGGTACTTGGAGTTGGTTTGGTGTGGCGGTAAGGGCCACGACCTTCTGAATAATTTCAAGGAAATGTGCAAGGCAATAATAAAATAAGTACGAGAGCTGCCGGCAGAAAGCTGAGGGCATCTTTGGTAGGTTTTGAAAATCTACACGATTTTAAGGCGGTGCGTAATGATTAGATAATTACGGGACCACGAGAGGACTTGGTGATTAGGGTTGTGACACGAGGAAAGTTTAATGAAGGGAGATAGGTTCTCTCCCTACATAAGAGAATAGCCTTACGTATTATGGGGTTATGTGTACCCGTGTAGTTAGGCGAAGGATGGGAGACGGTAGGTCTTGATGTCGTCACGCCATAAGTTACGGTTTTAGATATCCGTGGAAAAAGTATTGTGTTGGGGGTAATTAAGAACGACGTTACGAAATGGTCGGGAAGTGTCGTAAGAAAAATGCAGTAATGCATATTTGAAAGCTGTGCGATTATGGATCAAATTAGAAACACTTTACTATTAATGAGCATAAGGTAGGTTATGACCAGAAGGATAAAAGAGAATACAACTATGGTTATGTAAGTTGCACGAGATCTGATTACCGGACTAGTGTAAGACCATTAGTAAGTAATGGCGATGGGAACACCTCGAGGAAAGGTAGTAGCATCCATCTTGACGAGAAAGATAGTAAGAGAATACGGAGGGTAAGGGACCCGGGACAACTTGAAATAACTTATAAAGGAAAGACGAGTAGACACTGAACGATAAGAAATCTTGACAAGTCATTGGATTATGTAATACCGTGAATTGAGGTTGAACAGGGCTATAAGCTCTACGAGTGAGAGAGGATAATAGGATTACTACTTGACAAGATCAAGGAAGTCTTCCTAAATTGTGATTGGCGGAAGTCTTATCCATGCGGCAAGCAAAGGAATCGATCCAAGTATAGTAACCAAGTTTGGTTGCAGAGAAAGGAAAGCAGGAACCATAAGCGAGATTAAGGATGCTCGAATATTTTGCAAGTGCAAGAGGCTTCCAGTTATTGGAAGAGAAGTTGACCACGACTACAGATTCTAACCTCTTGAGAGACTAGAGGTTAGGGTATTATTGTAACACGTTGGGTGTTGGGCTAGGTTGTGTCTTGTATGACCCGATAAGGTTAGAGCTTATGTTTCCCGGCGGTTAGGGAAGCAAGAAAGGAATTACGTTACTCACGATTTAGAGTCGGCGGCAGTTAATCGTACCTTGAAGATTTGGAGGCAATTTCCTTATATAGATTTCATGTGGATATTTGCGTAGACCACAAGAAACTCCGGTATATCTTCAGACTGAGGCAGCTGAATTTGCGGCAGAGACGGTGGTTGGAGCTACTTAAGGATTGTGATATTGATATCCTATACCACGGGGAAGGCGATGTAGTTGCGGATGTCTTAGTCGCAGATTGATGGGTAGTCCGCCGAAGTGCGGCCGGGGAAGAAGGACATGGTCAGAGTTACATCGGTAGCAAGCCTTGGGGTTCGTGTGGTTGATTATGTTAGTGACGGTATTCGGGTTATAGAGGTTGCCGAGTCTTTCATCGTCGAGGAGGTGAAGAGGCGACAGTATGAAGATCCGATTTTGGTACGGTACCGAGATGCAGCTCTCCAGAAGGAGAAGAGTCTATTTGCGGTAGCGCCTGATGGGGTGCTAAGGTTCGAGGGCCGATTGCGTGTTCCGTGTGATGAAACTTCGCGAAGATTGTGAGGCACAAATGCTCGTTATACTATTCATCCGGGTCTAAGATGTACCATGACCTCGGAATCGTGTATTGGTGGGACGGCCTAAAGAGGGCGTTGCGGAGTTCGTGTACGCGTGCGGTGTCGGTGAGTTAAGATTGAGCACGAAGCGGTGGTGTTGCGAGCCATTGATATTCCGACTTGGAAGTGGGAGGTGATAAATATGGATTTTATCACAGGACTACCCACCACTCGGAGGAAGCATGATTCCATTTGGGTGATTGTCGGACAGTTGACGAAATCGGCCCATTTTCTTCCGATCGAACGACGTTCTCGGTGAGGACTATGCCGATTATATATTAGAGAGGTTGTGAGGCGCATGAGTCGGTGTCGATTATATCGAATAGAGAGGCGGTTCTCGGCTAACTTCCGGAGGTCTTTTCGAAGGGATTAGGGACACGGTGAGTCTCGATGACGACGCTTCATCCTCGAATGACGGACGGGCGAGCGCACTATCCGCACAACGAGGATATCTGCGGGCTTGTGTTATTGATTTCGAGGGTAGGGAGGATCACTTGCCTCTTGTGGCGTTTGCTTATAACAACGGCTACCATTCCAAGGTATTCGATGGCGCGCCTTATGAGGCCTTATACGGGAGGAAGTGCAGTCACCGATAGGCTGGTTCGAGGTGGGAGAAGTTCGATTAGTCGGGCGGACTTAGTTCAGGCAGTGTGGATAAGGTGAAGCTTATCGAGGCGGTTATTGGCGGCTCGAGTCGGCGAAGTCGTATCTGAGATCATCGGCGTCGACACTTGGAATTTGAGATAGATGATTGGGTTTTCCTAAAGGTATCGCCCATGAAGGGCGTGATGAGATTTGGAAAGAAAGGGAAGCTTAGCCCAAGGTACATTGGTCCGTATCAGAATGTCCGTAAGGTAGGCAAGGTTGCCTATGAGTTAGATCTTCCGTCTGATTTGGAGGGTGCATCGATTTTCATGTGTCTATGTTGCGGAAATGTATTGGAGATCCGTCAGAGTGCACCCGATTCATGATGTCCGGTGTGACAGAGGAGTTATCGTATGAGAGAGTCCCATAGCGATACTCGATCGACGTGTTAGGCGACTTGGACGAAAGACGTGGCTTAGTCGAGGTCTGTGGCGGAGCAACAGGAAGGAAATGGCGTGGGAAGCGAGAGGATGACATGATGAAGAAGTATCCTCACTTATTCCCTATACCTCGTGTAACCTACTTTCCGCTTGTTAGTTTTGATTTAGCATTTACGCTTGGTATGTTGTGGCTCGTGGAGTTTCTTTTGCAAAAGAATAGTTAAGAGGGTCTATGTCGACGTTGTGATTTGAGTAAGTCTAGAAGGAACATTCGGGACGAATGTTTCTAAGGGAGAATGTTATACCAGTAGTTCGACCCTACGTGCGAGGCGTGCGAAAGTATGTAAGACTTAAATTTTTAAGGATAGGTTGTGGATTGTTCGGCGGGTTTTAGTCAACTTTGAGGCGGGTTATGACCCGGTATATTGAGAGTTCCTAAGTGTTTCAAAGGCCTAGGCGTAGTTCGTTGAGTCTGGATTCCAACGCAACCAACCGCTAAATCGATAGAGGCGTCGGAGTAGGAAGTTATGAGAATTACAAGTTCGGTCGCAATCGGACGAAACGTGTTTGAACTAAAGCGGCAGCGCGGCTCGGTGCGAACGCGGCGCCTAAAGTACCGCAGGTCGCAGCGATTCTGAGCAGCGGCGCCCGAGCGGCGAGCGCGGCGCGAAAGATCGAGGGATGCGGAGGTTTGGCCCTTGTAGCGGGCGGGCATGCGCGCGGCGGGTTTTAGGCGGAAAAACTTAGGAAATCTGATTTTGTTTTGAAAAGAGGCCATGGGAAGGTGACAAGGGTCCCCCCCCCCATCTGGTTTTCTGTTGCATGGAATATATTGACCAAGGCTTGGTCATTTACTATATTTCTTCATCACTCTCTCTCTCTCAAATTGCTGCCCCTTATCTAAACTTCCAATTCTCTCTAGAACCCCAAGAGAAATTCTAAGCCTAAGAAAAATCTGAAAGATAAGAGCAAGAAAGGAAGCTTGTGGCTAGCTTGTTGGCATTGTTGTGGTGGTGTTCTTGGCAAGGAAGCTAGCAATATTTGGAATAAGTTTGGCTAAAACTTTAAGGTAACATTTCTTCCTTTAGAATTAGTTCTAGTGTTGCATGTTTAGAAGAAGGAACTTGTGATAGTAGATAATGCTCTTAGAATCATTGCATGCTAGAAATGTGGTTTGGATATGAAGAATGGGTTAAGAAGAGATTATGAGCATGTTGTAGCCTAAAAACTACCTTAGAATTGTTAAGTAAATTGTTGTAGACTTATGGGACAGAATTTTGGGTATGTAATCCCCTTTGAATTGTTGGTTTGATTGAGCCTTAAATGTGGCGTTTGGATGATAAATTCGACCTTGAAAGGTGGCAAAGTGAGTAGAAACAAAGGAAATCTGCCCAATTTTCCATAGAATTTAGTGACTTAGAACTTGGATTGTTCTACTTTGAGATTAGAGGTTAACAAGCGTATCATGATTATTATAGGTTGAGATATTACTTGCGGTAGTTGAGCTTAGCAAGTGGATTGACCAAAGAGGTATGTGAAGCTTTCCTATCTCTTGAGCATGAATAGATGAAACTATGTAGTACGGTGAGACGTCTGAGATTTGGTGTTCTTACTTGTTTTGATTATAAAATGACTTGTTCTTTAAAAATGTATAAGTCCTTTGATTAAGGAAAAGTATGATTTTACTAAAGTATAGAGTTAATATAACAACTTTATGGGAAGTTGGTTTATTAGCTTCATAAAAGGTTAATGAGAAGAGATTTTACTCTAAGTAAGATAAGTATATGAAGAGGCAAATTGATTTAAAGGCATCAATTGCCCAAAGGCTTTTATGTATAAAGAAGAG
Source organism: Przewalskia tangutica (assembly GCA_029844215.1). Classification (NCBI taxonomy): domain Eukaryota; kingdom Viridiplantae; phylum Streptophyta; class Magnoliopsida; order Solanales; family Solanaceae; genus Przewalskia; species Przewalskia tangutica. Next base: position 119,250,866 of record CM056718.1, read on the forward strand.
TCACTTTTAAAAGAGTTGAAGCATGTAGTACTTGGGTTAAATTCCCGGTTTTGGCTTTTTATTAAAGATATGGTTAAGTGCCTTAAGTAAACTAAAATGAGAGGGTATATGAGCAAGATTAGTAAGAAGTTATAAGTTTTCTTAACTTATTTATTATTATGATATGATGACAGTTTGAGATAGGGTCAAGCCCCAAGATCGTCATACCACCTCCTTCAGTGTAAGAGTATGTCTGAGGGGCCAGCCCCAAGATCGTCATACCATCTGCTTCAGTGTAAGAGTATATCTGAGGGGCAGATCCAAGATCGTTATACCATCTGCACCAGTATAAGAGTATATCTGAGGGGCAAGCCCCAAGATCGTTATACCATCTGCTCCAGTGTAAGAGTATATCTGAGGTACAGCCCCAAGATCGTTATACCATCTGTTTCAGGGTAAGAGTATATCTGAGGGGAAAGTCCCCAAGATCGTTATACCACCTGTTCCGTGGATTTGCTACCCATGATGCGAGGAATACCTCATGCGAGTCCTTATGGGCTTATGCGGGTGAAATAGTCCCATGCCGGCGGGTACAGCCGATGCGAGGAGTACCTCATGCGGGTCCACAGGGACCTATGCGGGTGAAATAGTCCCAGGAGTAGGGGGTGCTTATGGATACTGCAGGCGAGGTACCCTGTCTTGATCCTAAGGCCCCTATTTTATGCAGTATTATATGTATATATATATATATACTTGTCACTCTCATTGTTAGTAAGGCACAGTAAAAAGGTATTTTAATTGTCTTCCATGACTCCAGCTTACTTTTAGACTTGATATCATTATTACAGTATTTTCCAGCTTTACATACTTGGTACATATTGTGTCGACCCCTTCTGGGCCGTTCACGCCGCAGGTGGTAAGGCGATTGAGGATCCTCGTTAGGATCACTATTCCGTGTCGAAGCTCCATTCCTCGGACGCTTGTTGTTTTAGTGCGGATTTTCCCCGATGCTATAGGTATTTTATACATTCGGGGTATGGCGGCCCCGTCCCGCCACGATTGCTATCTTTAGAGGTGCGTAGTCACATATGTATTTTGGGCTATAAGAACCAGTTGTATTATAAATACTTTGTTTAAGTATGTTTATGGAAGGCAGCCTTATCGGCTGGCCAGATATGTTTTACCCTTTTTATGAAGTTATGTGTTGTGCTATGTTCCGCTGCTATTCTCTGACATATACCTGACAGGGTACCCCGGTAGGGTACCAGTCGCGGCCCCGGGGTTGGGTCGTGACAAACATGTCATTATAAAATCCGGGAATTTAACCCAACGTACTACGTGCCTCTACTCCTTTAAAATGATTCTCTTTCAAATAAAACTTCCAAGATACTAATAACCGTAGTATCAAGTCATATCTACTTTTCACGACAAGTCACAATACTTTTTTAGAAATACATTTATAGGCTTCTAAATCTAGTGACTTCTTTCTTTGAAACCTAAAGCAATTGGTACCTTTAAAACAATTTGCCCTTCTTTATTTCAAATCATTTCTTTGCTTACTTTACTGAAGAAAACCATTCTTTTAAATCTTCCATAAAGTTGTTATAACCAACTTCCCATAAAGCCGTTGTAACTCTTTATTTCTTAGACAAATACATTCATTTGATAACCAAGAAACTTATACTTTCAATTCAAATCGCATAGCTTTCAAAATACTTCAAGTCTCTTAACTTTTAGGAACACAAGTTTCTTAACCTTTTAACACTTTGAGGTCCATATTCTAAAAACTAAATACGTAAATCCTTATAAATTAAATAACATATACTAGCTCCGGTGTGAATAAGTTATACTTATTTATAACTATCTTAATCAAGTAGCCATGATCTAGAAAATGTAATACAATTTTGTCTTATCTTAGCTTCTATGCAGATGGAGAATTCTACTTGTTTTAACATAATTAATGTCATTACATTTTCCTTTATTAACGCTGCAATGGCTTGTTCGATACTTATTCTCATTTGTGCCGTAAATTAGCCAAGTCAACTTGGCTCCAAATACCCCCTAACGACTCTTACCAACATCCCCCATAAGACTTGGTAAGAACTTAGGATAACTTAGACATAACCTTTACGTAGAGTAAATCAACATACATACCTCTTAACTTCTAAGAGTAGAAGGAATCATGAAATAGTACTACACGTATATTCCATACATAGAATCATGTCAAAAGAAGGAAGAGGTTCACATACCTCGCGACGATTGTCGACAAGTAGCAAGATGCTCCAAAGTACTTCAACCTTGAGCTATCACAATCTTCCAGTAGGATACGCTATACTTAGTTCTTCAACCTATCATGGTCACAATACGTTCATTAACCTCTTACTTCAAACGTAGAATATTCTAAGTGCTAAGTCGCCAAATTCTATGGAAAATCGGACAGCACCTCCTTTGTTTCTACTCACTTTGCCACCTTTTTCAAGGTCGACATAATAACCAAACAGCCCCAATTGGCTCACAATTAAGTAGAAGATAGTCCAATACAAATGACTAACTAAATGTTCCCAATTGGCTCACAATTAAATAGAAGATAGTCCAATACAAATGACTAACTAAACAACCCCAATTGGCTCACAATTAAATAGAAGATAGTCCAATACAAATGACTAACCAACTACTACAAACTACAAGTCCAAAATCGGCCACCTTGAGTTCAACCAAACTAATTCTTATCCAATTTCCATTTCAATCCAAATTGGTAGCATAATAAGATATCAAGTCGCATTTGGTTATTACTACCATAAGCTTCAAGTCAATAACATGCGACGATTCTAACAACGATCAAATTGTAATCCAACTTAACATGGCCTACATTTCATTTCGAATTTCAAAGACTACAATCGATCTATAATCCTTATAAACTTCAACATATACTTCATGCTAGCAACAAGTAAAGCTAACAACAAAATAAATAATTTTGTAATACTTTCAAAGAACAAGATTATACCTCAACGCTTTTAATCCAATCTTCAAAACCGGTTGCTCTTTAGCAACCTAGAGCCTCCTTAAGACACCTCAATCCGCCATTGGGACCCTTAGAACAATACCAACAATTATCCTTCAAACTCCAAGTAAAACCTAGAAAGACCTTTAGGTTTTTGTTTGCGACTAACCCGCAAAACAATCTTTTCCAAGATTTTTCTATTGAGAAAAGCTTACACTACCCTCAAGAACCTAGGTTTAAAGTGTGGAATCAAATGGACAAGAAACGAAAATTTTTCTTTCTTCATGTTGCTAAAGCGAGAGCACCTATGTGATGTTCTTCCAATTTTTGTAATTTGGCTAAGTATGGAACTTGTCATACTACTACTAGTATTAAATAGGGACATGGAAGGTCAAGATACAAACAAATGGGTGGTGTGGATGAAGTCTTAATAAAAACCAAGACTAATGGACCCTTGACTTAGTCAAAATTCTCATGCTAACAAGTTGCAAGACTTTGTCATCCCACCAAAGGTCAAATGACCCTTTAGTCCATGGCATTTCGTCCAAGCTCACTATAAGGGGGGGGGGGGTGACACGTGTCGCCCTCCCATTCGTCACAATAATACATTTTTCCGACAATTTTATAATTCCGCTAAATTTTACAAGTCTCAAATCTTGACACTTTAAAGTTCTTACGTATGTTCTTAAAACATGTCCTGTAAATACGGGGTGTAACATTCTTCCCCCCTTAGAAACATTCGTCCCCGAATGTTCTTTCGGAGTCAATCTTTAAAATTTGCGACATAGTTTCCTTTCACAACCCCGTCATACCAACAATGCCACACATGGCCCTAATACTCAGACACGCATACTGGTCCATCTTAAGCCCAAAAGAGATTATCTTTTCATACTTCCAACTCATACTAGCATACATACATAACTTCCATACCGATTCGCCTCAAATCTTTGGAGTAACTCTATAAAACAATATAAGGCCATTTCCGCCATGACTGGTTCGGTGGAACGCGTCCACGAACCCGTAAAATAATTAACTAGACTTGGGCCTAGCGCTCGTGACCGCCACGTGGCGGAACTACTACCAACCGATCCCACTCCATTCCGGGATACGGGAGACCCGTAAAGTCCTCGACCCTACCAAATCGCACTAAACTTTTATCCTGGTCCGACTTAAAATCTTATTGCGAGAAAGCCTTATACATCTAAGGTCTCGGCTATCAATATTCTTAGGCTCGCAATTTCCATGCTCAAGCCTACCTTATCAATCCCCCATAACGGGTACAAAACTTCTCATAAAATCATAACCATGTTGTCTCGATCACAACAACCATTACTTACTCTATACAGGCCTCGTCCGTATAATTCTCTTAAGCATACTACGCAGCTTAATCTATTAACATGACATTCAGTTATGTTCCTTAATATGGCTTCTTAAGGGTACACTACCCTATCGCATGACTCATCCTTTCCCAATAATCTCAAAATAAACCACAAGACCTTGGCGAAATTTTATTAACTATTCCATACCTTCCCAGATCTAGTTAGTCTTTACCGATCCTCGTAATCTAAAATCATTCTAGGCAACACGCTGCCGACTCATACATAACTCCGTATAGATGTATGTCACAATACCAACTATACTATAATCAATACCAACCGATACGCAATCCACATAGTCATTCCCGGTCATCACGCTTTCTCAGAAATGCAATCAACATAACTCGTTGGGAGAGACGACCTAACAACACAACTCTATGGCACGATCTCGAGTGAGAAGAATGGAAACCAATCCTAAATGTCCTGCAGCCTCCTCGATTATAGATGTGGTGCACAACACACCGATAATCAAGACTCTACTAGACACGATGCGTAGACACTTTCCGAGACTAATCGCTCGATACCACTTTGTCACGACCACCTCGATCGCGATCGTGCCCTACCCAGGCACCCTTACAGTAAACATCGAGAAAATCAGCGAACATACATGAAACTTATTAATAAAACATCGAAAGTAAAACAACAAAGTTAGCCGATGTGGCTACCTTCCGAACATATATAAATACAACCGGTTGCCTCATTTCTTTTACAAATCCGACCCACAAAATGTGAATACGCACTTAGGAATAACAATCGAACAATCGTGGCGGGACAAGGCCCCGCCGCACTTCGAATATACATAGCCACGACAACTCAAACATTGGAGCCATCTCGAAATCTTTGAACCAGATCCTAAGCTCGCGGATCCATAATCGTACCTAAACTCGCGACATTTAACGCAGCCGGCGGGTCGATAACAAAAATTTAATATGGAATGTAAATAACGCATAAGAAATGATCATAATCAGACAAAAGAATGACAAGGACAAGTATAAAAATACATACCGGATCCCGCCGTGTCATTACCACTTATGAACTTAATCGTACATTAATCATTCTTTTCCTTCTTTCAATAGAATTAACATCATATTCTTACATACATACTTAAGAATTCAATCAAGTTTTTCCACATAACTTACATCAATATCTTTTCCATTCCATTAAGAGTTATAGTCATATCTTACGCATTTACTTAGGAGAAGTCATTAAATTCATTTCTATCTAACTTACTTATCTTTCATAACATAGTCCGCCCACTACGGAGGACACATATACTACCCGACCCAAACTGGGACGCGATCAAGTCACACCAATATCAAAGCATGCCCGTGGAATCCCCCATCACTGTCGACAGCTAAAAGTGTAAAACATAACCATGGGTCTCACGCCCATAATATCAATCAAAACAGGTGGTATAACGTCCGGGGCTTGCCCTCATTTATACTCTTACCCCGGAGAAGGTGGTAAAGGGGGTATAACGCCTTGGGCTTGCCCTCATTTATACTCTTACCCGGAGAAGGTGGTATAACGTCTTGGGCTTGCCCTCATTTATACTCTTACCCTATCTCGACTTGGCCACAAATAACACATAAAGCGTGTGGTACAGTCTCGGGATTTACCCTCACTTATACTCTTACCCCGAGAAGGTGGTATAACGTCTGGGCTTGCCTCATTTATACTCTTACCCTACCTCAACCGGCCATCAGACAGAACATAACCCCTCCCGGCTTACCATCCATAACATAAGTACTACCGACTTATCATACATAACATAAGCAAGTTAAGAAATCCCCTAACTTCTTATTAGCTTGTTCATACACTCTCATTTTTGTTTACTTAAGGCACTAACATGTCATTATAAAATCCGGGAATTTAACCCAACGTACTACGTGCCTCTACTCCTTTAAAATGATTCTCTTTCAAATAAAACTTCCAAGATACTAATAACCGTAGTATCAAGTCATATCTACTTTTCACGACAAGTCACAATACTTTTTTAGAAATACATTTATAGGCTTCTAAATCTAGTGACTTCTTTCTTTGAAACCTAAAGCAATTGGTACCTTTAAAACAATTTGCCCTTCTTTATTTCAAATCATTTCTTTGCTTACTTTACTGAAGAAAACCATTCTTTTAAATCTTCCATAAAGTTGTTATAACCAACTTCCCATAAAACCGTTGTAACTCTTTATTTCTTAGACAAATACATTCATTTGATAACCAAGAAACTTATACTTTCAATTCAAATCGCATAGCTTTCAAAATACTTCAAGTCTCTTAACTTTTAGGAACACAAGTTTCTTAACCTTTTAACACTTTGAGGTCCATAGTCTTAAAACTTCATACGTAAATCCTTATAAATTAAGTAACAAATACTTGGTGCGGTGTGAATAAGTTATACTTATTTATAACTATCTTAATCAAGTAGCCATGATCTAGAAAATGTAATACAATTTTGTCTTATCTTAGCTTCTATGCAGATGGAGAATTCTACTTGTTTTAACATAATTAATGTCATTACATTTTCCTTTATTAACGCTGCAATGGCTTGTTCGATACTTATTCTCATTTGTGCCGTAAATTAGCCAAGTCAACTTGGCTCCAAATACCCCCTAACGACTCTTACCAACATCCCCCATAAGACTTGGTAAGAACTTAGGATAACTTAGACATAACCTTTACGTAGAGTAAATCAACATACATACCTCTTAACTTCTAAGAGTAAGGAATCATGAAATAGTACTACACGTATAGTCCATACATAGAATCATGTCAAAAGAAGGAAGAGGTTCACATACCTCGCGACGATTGTCGACAAGTAGCAAGATGCTCCAAAGTACTTCAACCTTGAGCTATCACAATCTTCCAAAGGATACGCTATACTTAGTTCTTCAACCTATCATGGTCACACGTTCATTAACCTCTTACTTCAAACGTAGAATATTCTAAGTGCTAAGTCGCCAAATTCTATGGAAAATCTGACAAGACCTCCTTTGTTTCTACTCACTTTGCCACCTTTTCAAGGTCGACATAATAACCAAACAAATGCCAATTGGCTCACAATTAAGTGAAGATAGTCCAATACAAATTACTAACTAAACAACCCCAATTGGCTCACAATTAAATGTAAGATAGTCCAATACAAATGACTAACTAAACAGCCCCAATTGGCTCACAATTAAATGTAAGATAGTCCAATACAAATGACTAACCAACTACTACAAACTACAAGTCCAAAATCGCCACCTTGAGTTCAACCAAACTAATTCTTATCCAATTTCCATTTCAATCCAAATTGGTAGCATAATAAGATATCAAGTCGCATTTGGTTATTACTACCATAAGCTTCAAGTCAATAACATGCGCGATTCTAACAACGATCAAATTGTAATCCAACTTAACATGGCCTACATTTCATTTCGAATTTCAAAGACTACAATCGATCTATAATCCTTATAAACTTCAACATATACTTCATGCTAGCAACAAGTAAAGCTAACAACACAATAAATAATTTTGTAATACTTTCAAAGAACAAGATTATACCTCAACGCTTTTAATCCAATCTTCAAACCGAAGTTGCTCTTTAGCAACCTAGAGCCTCCTTAAGACACCTCAATCCGCCATTTGGGACCCTTAGAACAATACCAACAATTATCCTTCAAACTCCAAGTAAAACCTAGAAAGACCTTTTTAGGTTTTTGTTTGCGACTAACCCGCAAAAAATCTTTTTCAAAGATTTTGCTATTGAGAAAAGATTACACTACCCTCAAGAACAAAGGTTTAAAGTGTGGAATAAAAGGGACAAGAAACTAAATTTTTTTCTTTCTTCATAAAGCCGAGAGCACCTATGTGATGTTCTTCCAATTTTTGTAATTTGGCTAAGTATGGAACTTGTCATACTACTACTAGTATTAAATAGGGACATGGAAGGTCAAGATACAAACAAATGGGTGGTGTGGATGAAGTCTTAATAAAACCAAGACTAATGGACTGACTTAGTCAAAATTCTTATGCTAACAAGTTGCAAGACTTTGTCATCCCACCAAAGGTCAAATGACCCTTTAGTCCATGGCATTTCGTCCAAGCTCACTATAAGGGGGGGTGACACGTGTCGCCCTCCCATTCGTCACAATAATACATTTTTCCGACAATTTCATAATTCCGCTAAATTTTACAAGTCTCAAATCTTGACACTTTAAAGTTCTTACGTATGTTCTTAAAACATGTCCTGTAAATACGGGGGGTAACATTCTTCCCCTTAGAAACATTCGCCCCGAATGTTCTTTCTGAGTCAATCTTTAAAATTTGCGACATAGTTTCCTTTCACAACCTCACATACCAACAATGCCACACATGGCCCTAATACCTTGTACACGCATACTCGTCCATCTTAAGCCCAAAAGAGATTATCTTTTCATACTTCCAACTCATACTAGCATACATACATAACTTCCATACCGATTCTGGCCTCAAATCTTTGGAGTAACTCTATAAAACAATATAAGGCCATTTCCGCCATGACTGGTTCGTGGAACGCGCCCACGAACCCGTAAAATAATTAACTAGACTTGGGCCTAGCGCCTCGTGACCCGTCACGTAGCGAACTACTACCAACTGATCCCACTCCATTCCGAGATACGGGAGACCTGCAATGTGTCCTCGACCTTACTCAGCGTCGCACTAAACTCTTATCCTTGGTCTGACTTAAAATCTTATTGCCAGAGAAAGCCTTATACATCTAAGGTCTCGGCAGTTATCAATATTCTTAGGCTCGCAATTTCCATGCTCCAAGCCTACCTTACCAATCCCCCAATAACGGGTATAAAAACTTCTCATAAAATCATAACCATGTTGTCTCGATCACAACAACCATTACTTACTCTATACAGCCTCATCCAGTATAATTCTCTTAAGCATACTACGCAAACAATCTATTAACATGACATTCCGTTAGGTTCCTTAATATGGCTTCTAAGGGTTCACTACCCTATCGCATACCTCATCCTTTCCCAATAATCTCAAAATAAACCACAAGACCTTGGCGAAATTTTATTAACTATTCCATACCTTCCCGTGATCTAGTTAGTCTTTACCGATCCTCGTAATCTAAAATCATTCTAGGCAACACGCCCGACTCATACATAACTCCGTATAGATGTATGTCACAATACCAACTATACTATAATCAATACCAACCTCGATACGCAATCCACATAGTCATTCCCGGTCATCACGCTTTCTCGTAATGCAATCAACATAACTCGTTAGGAGAGACGACCCTAACAACACATCTCTATGGCACGATCTCGAGTGAGAAGAATGGAAACCAATCCTAAATGTCTCGCAGCCTCCCGATTATAGATGTGGTGCACAACACACCGATAATCAAGACTCTACTAGACACGATGCCTCAGACACTTTCCGAGGACTAATCGCTCGATACCACTTTGTCACGACCACCCGGGATCGCGATCGTGCCCTACCCAGGCACCCTTACGTAAACATCGGAGAAAATCAGCGGAACATACATGAAACTTATTAATAAAACATCGGAGTAAAACAACAAAGTTAGCCGATAGGCTACCTTCAACATATATAAATACAACCAAGCGGTTGCCTCATTTCTTTTACAACCGACCCACAAAATGTGAATACGGACTTAGGAATAACAATCGAACAATCGTAGCGGACAAGGCCCCGCCGCACTTCAATATACATAGCCACGACAACTCCGAACATCGAGCCATCTCAAAATGTGAACCAGATCCTAAGCTCGCGGATCCATAATCGTACCTAAACTCGCGACATGAACGCAGCTTCGGCCGAAGATAACAAAAATTTAATATGGAATGTAAATAACGTCAAGAAATGATCATAATCGTATAAAAGAATGACAAGGACAAGTATAAAAATACATACCAGATCCTGCCGTGTCATTACCACTTATGAACTTAATCGTACATTAATCATTCTTTTCCTTCTTTCAATAGGAATTAACATCATATTCTTACATACATACTTAAGAATTCAATCAAGTTTTTCCACATAACTTACATCAATATCTTTTTCCATTCCATTAAGAGTTATAGTCATATCTTACGTACTTACTTAGGATAGGTCATTAAATTCATTTCTATCTAACTTACTTATCTTTCATAACATAGTCCGGCCCACTACGGAGGGACACATATACTACCCGACCCAAACTGGGACGCGATCAAGTCACACCAATATCAAAGCATGCCCGTGGAATCCCCCATCACTGTCGACAGCTAAAAGTGTAAAACATAACCATGGGTCTCACGCCCATAATATCAATCAAAACAGGTGGTATAACGCCCGGGCTTGCCCTCATTTATACTCTTACCCGGAGAAGGTGGTAAGCGGGGTATAACGTCTTGGGCTTGCCTCATTTATACTCTTACCACGGAGAAGGTGGTATAACGTCTTGGGGCTTGCCCTCATTTATACTCTTACCCTATCTCGACCGGCCACAAATAACACATAAAGCGGTGGTACAGCCTGGGATTTACCACTCACTTATACTCTTACCCTGGAGAAGGTGGTATAACGTCTTGGGGCTTGCCCCTCATTTATACTCTTACCCTAACTCAACCGGCCATCATACATAACATAAGCCCTACCGGCTTATCATACATAACATAAGTACTACCGACTTATCATACATAACATAAGCAAGTTAAGAAATCCCCTAACTTCTTATTAGCTTGTTCATACACTCTCATTTTTGTTTACTTAAGGCACTAACATGTCATTATAAAATCCGGGAATTTAACCCAACGTACTACGTGCCTCTACTCCTTTAAAATGATTCTCTTTCAAATAAAACTTCCAAGATACTAATAACCGTAGTATCAAGTCATATCTACTTTTCACGACAAGTCACAATACTTTTTAGAAATACATTTATAGGCTTCTAAATCTAGTGACTTCTTTCTTTGAAACCTAAAGCAATTGGTACCTTTAAAACAATTTGCCCTTCTTTATTTCAAATCATTTCTTTGCTTACTTTACTGAAGAAAACCATTCTTTTAAATCTTCCATAAAGTTGTTATAACCAACTTCCCATAAAGCCGTTGTAACTCTTTATTTCTTAGACAAATACATTCATTTGATAACCAAGAAACTTATACTTTCAATTCAAATCGCATAGCTTTCAAAATACTTCAAGTCTCTTAACTTTTAGGAACACAAGTTTCTTAACCTTTTAACACTTTGAGGTCCATAGTCTTAAAACTTCATACGTAAATCCTTATAAATTAAGTAACAAATACTTGGTGCGGTGTGAATAAGTTATACTTATTTATAACTATCTTAATCAAGTAGCCATGATCTAGAAAATGTAATACAATTTTGTCTTATCTTAGCTTCTACGGATGGAGAATTCTACTTGTTTTAACATAATTAATGTCATTACATTTTCCTTTATTAACGCCGCAATGGCTTGTTCGATACTTATTCTCATTTGTGCCAGTAAATTAGCCAAGTCAACTTGGCTCCAAATACCTAACGACTCTTACCAACATCCCCATAAGACTTGGTAAGAACTTAGGACAACTTAGACATAACCTTTACGTAGAGTAAATCAACATACATACCTCTTAACTTCTAAGAGTAGAAGGAATCATGAAATAGTACTACACGTATATTCCATACATAGAATCATGTCAAAAGAAGGAAGAGGTTCACATACCTCGCGACGATTGTCGACAAGTAGCAAGATGCTCCAAAGTACTTCAACCTTGAGCTATCACAATCTTCCAGTAGGATACGCTATACTTAGTTCTTCAACCTATCATGGTCACAATCGTTCATTAACCTCTTACTTCAAACGTAGAATATTCTAAGTGCTAAGTCGCCAAATTCTATGGAAAATCGGACAGCACCTCCTTTGTTTCTACTCACTTTGCCACCTTTTCAAGGTCGATTACAATAACCAAACAGCCCCAATTGGCTCACAATTAAGTAGAAGATAGTCCAATACAAATGACTAACTAAACAGCCCCAATTGGCTCACAATTAAATATAAGATAGTCCAATACAAAAGACTAACTAAACATCACCAAGTGGCTAACAATTAAATGTAAGATAGTCCAATACAAATGACTAACCAACTACTACAAACTACAAGTCCAAAATCGGCCACCTTGAGTTCAACCAAACTAATTCTTATCCAATTTCCATTTCAATCCAAATTGGTAGCATAATAAGATATCAAGTCGCATTTGGTTATTACTACCATAAGCTTCAAGTCAATAACATGCGACGATTCTAACAACGATCAAATTGTAATCCAACTTAACATGGCCTACATTTCATTTCGAATTTCAAAGACTACAATCGATCTATAATCCTTATAAACTTCAACATATACTTCATGCTAGCAACAAGTAAAGCTAACAACAAAATAAATAATTTTGTAATACTTTCAAAGAACAAGATTATACCTCAACGCTTTTTAATCCAATCTTCAAAACCGGTTGCTCTTTAGCAACCTAGAGCCTCCTTAAGACACCTCAATCCGCTTGTTGGGACCCTTAGAACAATACCAACAATTATCCTTCAAACTCCAAGTAAAACCTAGAAAGACCTTTAGGTTTTTGTTTGCGACTAACATGAACAATCTTTTTCCAAGATTTTTCTATTGAGAAAAGCTTACACTACCCTCAAGAACCTAGGTTTAAAGTGTGGAATCAAATGGACAAGAAACGAAATTTTTTTCTTTCTTCTTGTTGCTAAAGCCGAGAGCACCTATGTGATGTTCTTCCAATTTTTGTAATTTGGCTAAGTATGGAACTTGTCATACTACTACTAGTATTAAATAGGGACATGGAAGGTCAAGATACAAACAAATGGGTGGTGTGGATGAAGTCTTAATAAAAACAAGACTAATGGACCCTTGACTTAGTCAAAATTCTCATGCTAACAAGTTGCAAGACTTTGTCATCCCACCAAAGGTCAAATGACCCTTTAGTCCATGGCATTTCGTCCAAGCTCACTATAAGGGGGGGTGACACGTGTCGCCCTCCCATTCGTCACAATAATACATTTTTCCGACAATTTCATAATTCCGCTAAATTTTACAAGTCTCAAATCTTGACACTTTAAAGTTCTTACGTATGTTCTTAAAACATGTCCTGTAAATACGGGGTGTAACATATGGGAAGTTAGGTATAACATCTTAAGAGAGATAAAGAGAATGGTTTACTGATTTTTAAAAGATAAGAGACTTGACTTGATATGGATGTTAGTGTGAAACCTCATTCGTGAGTAATGATTACTTGGTTTTAAAAGGAATAATGTTTTACTGATTTGGAAATCAGAATAAGTATCGAACAAACCACTGCAGCGCTAATAAAGGAAAATGTAATGACTAATGAAGTATTATTAAAACCAGTAGAAACCTCCATCTGCATAGAAACTAAGATGAGACAAAATGATATTACATTTTCTAGATCATGGCTGCTTAATAAGATTTATTATGAACAAGAATAACCTACTCGCCTATGGCATATGTTACTCAAGTGTCTTAAAAAGAGATTAAGACATTGAACTATGAAAATTTTCTAAAAAGAGACTTGCGTAATTGAAATTAGGCAAACTGGAACTTTAGGGAAAAGAAAGGCATTGTGTTGTCTTAAAATGGTTTAAAACATAAAGTGTTATAACAGCTTTATGGGAAGTTGGTTATAACGACTTTATGAAAACAAAAGGAGGGTTTTATCATTGGTTTTAATGTGGTAACTTGACTTTAAAAAGAGAAGTGTTTTGGTCTAAAAAGAAGGCATAGTATTGCCTTAATTGGTTTTAAAAAGGAAAGTATGGAAGTTGTTTTGGTTTACTTAAAAGATGTAAGTCACTCTATTTTATACTACGGGTATCGGGTGACTTTTATAAAAGGAATGAATCTCTTTAAAAGGAATTTAACGTACGTAGTACTTTAGGGTTAAAAACCCGGACTTTGACATAAAATGAAAGTACTTAGAGTTATGTATTACTTGCCTATGCTTGTTGTTGTGTAACTTGCCTATGCTTGTTGTTGTGTAACTTGCCTATGCTTGTTGTTGTGTAACTTGCCTATGCTTGTTGTTGTGTAACTTGCCTATGCCTATTGAGATAGTCTTTGTTGTGCAAGAATTGTGTTTCTATTCTACCGCGTCTCTCGATGGAGGGCCGGTTGACTTGTTGAGAACTTACTTGGACGTACCGGCAGTAACGGGAGATTCCACGGGTATGCTTCCATTAGCATTGTTACATGGGCATGTCTACACCATTGATGGATTCTGTGGACATGTGACCATTTTGGTTGTGGCGAAGTATCGTGACTTACGGTTGTGATTGGGTGCGTAGCCTGTTTACTTGCCCCCGTCAGCTACGTGGCGCAGGTGGATCTGGTACAGGTTGTTGCACTTACCACGTGTCAGCTTCGCGGCGAAGTATCGTGACTTACGGTTGTGATCGGGTGCGTAGCCGTTACTTGCCCCCGTCAGCTACGTGGCGCAGGTGGATCGGGTATAGGTTATTGCACTTGCCACGTGTCGACCGCGAGTCGGTATAGTGGCGAGGTCTCGTGTCTGGCTTTGGCATCGGTAGGGCCCGGTGTTCATGTATACTCGCAGTGTCGGTATATCATAGCCTGGCGGTGAGGAAGGGTTCCACGCACGAGTGATGATTTGGAGGCGTGAGTCCACGACTTGATAGGGTGGTTATATGTTGTATTTGTAGTTTGGTTATCATACATGTCTCTGCTTTACATAGACTATTATGATTTCATTTCTGATATTCTGATTTCACATACTTGGTACTGTTGTCTGACCCGCCGGAAGTGCGTTCATCTGTGAGTAGTGGTACATCTACCGTCGATCCCCATTTTAGGATCACCTTTCAGCGTCTTGGGAAGCTCCGTTCCTTGGAGGCTTATCTTTGGTATGTTACCACAGTGCAGAGGTTCTTGTGCATTCAGGTATGGCGGGGCCTGTCCCTTCATAGTTGTTGTCAAAAATCTTAGAGTGCATGCTTTGTTGTGGGCAGGGTTGTAAGGATTGTAACTGTTCAAATGTCTATGTATATATATATATGCTGAAAGGCAACCGTTTTGGGTTGGCCTATTTTCTTTTATCTTGATCCTTATCTATTTATATGTTTAAAGTTTTTATTTCCGCTGGTTTTCTCTGATGTTGTATCACTAGGGTGCCCGGGGTAAGGCACCAGTCACGGGCCCGGGTTCGGGTCGTGGCAAAAGTGGTATCAGAGCAGTTAGTCCTCGGAAAGTGTCTACAGACCGTGTCTAGTAGAGTCTTGATTATCGGTGTGTTGTGCACCACATCTATAATCAGGAGGCTGCAGGACATTTAGGATTGGTTTCCATTCTTCTCATTCTGAGATCGTGCCTTAGAGCTGTGTGATAAGTTGGACCCTCCGACGTGCCGTTTTTACGATTATGCCTCGCTAGCAACCGGCCGGGCGGAAGGGCAGCGATGAGAGGAGCTGCGAGTAGAAGCGGCGGCGATCTCTACGAGACCACGATACTGAGCCTCGATCCGCGATGCGGAAGCGAAGAGATGGGTTACAAGAGTGGGCCCGATTAATGGCGTGGTTGTGGCGGACTTGAGGATAAGTGGGCCGGCAGTTCAAAGATGCACCAGTGGTTCACCCTAGATCGGATAGTTGGAGGCTACGAGATTTTACGAGATGTAACCCGCCGTAATTTTATGGGTCGAGGCACGAGGATGATCGCGAGGAGTTCATCCGGCGATTCTGACCGGATCGTGAGTGATCAAGGCATCGGAGACCGAGTCGGTGGTCTAGGTTCGCATCGGCCGCGTGATACCGTAGTCGGATCGTTTGATTCGTGCGAGGCTGTCGGGGAGAGAATGCACTTCCGGTATATGGGACGAGTTCTCAAAGGCATTTCTTGCACACTTGCCTCGCGGATGAGGAGGCTCGGGCACGATTTTTGGTGTTGCGGCGAAGCAGGCGTGCGGTTTGGGAGTACAATGTGAGTTCGACTCATTGGCGACGCGTCCGCGTTGGTAGCTATTATGGAGGATCGGGTGCACCAATATGTTACAGGGCTCGATGATTACCTAGCAGAGAGTTGTTCGGGTGTAACTCTTCAGCCGGGCATGGACATTGCCCGCATGCAGGCTTATGCACTTGGATGTGAGGAGCGGAGAAATCGACGGAATGGCGAGATCGCCAGAAGAGGCGAGCAGCAGGTCCTTTGGTGACTTTCGAGGCGGACCGCCTCAGCGAGCGATTATGCGCCTCACTTGATGCAAGTGGTCCCCACCGTCGTCGGGGCGTTTGGAATATTCGGGAAGCGGTCGGGGCTCCTGTGTTTCAGATTTTCGAGAGTAAGTGCTCGCGGATGAGGCCACCGTATCTCGGTGTGACCATTGTGGTAAAGCCCATGTGGGAATGTCGTCTTGGTTTGGGAGATTGCTATACTTGCGGTAAGCGGGGCCATTTGTGAGAGACTATCCGACTCGGGGTAACATCGGTGGGATAGCACACACTACTAGATCGATTCTGGGTTCTTCACCTTCCATAGCTAGGCGGGATGTTCATACACGTGAGCCCACGGTAGGTCGCGGTGGAAGATTCGATTTTAGCGGTCCTTTGAACCGCCTATTTTCGTGTATATCCTTAACCTCTGAGTTTTGTATGTATTGATGTTGATGATGTGTTTAGTGTTATGTTCGGATAGCTTTGCGCTAAAATGTGATTTAGAAACACAGTTAGTGAAAAGGGTAAGTCCACAGGTAGTGTGAAATGGAAGTGGTAGCTTTCATGACTGTATAGTAAGATTGTTCGGATAGGGAACAAGAGCGTAATGCGTTAAGTGGGTCGGGTTGGGGCCATGTTGAGGGCCAACCGCGGCTGTTCGAGTGGGGTCAGCTCAGGTGGTCCTCCAGTGGTAGGGTCACGAGGGTGCTAGGCCCAAGTTTAGATGACCATCGTATGAGTTCGTGGATATGTTCGACCAGAAGCGGATCGTGAAGGCCGGGAATGGCCTTAAGGGAGATTGAGGCTAGTAAGATGACCAAGTTTGGAGGTGGTGACTCCAAAGTTTTGAAGCGAAGCGATGGCCGAAGTGTGGTGCGTCTTTGGAAGAGTTCAAGTGTTCAAGAAGATGCGGACGAGTAAGGAAGGAAGAGAACGTGTGTTATTTCGTGGCCAGGCGTGGCGTTGACAACTTGCTGGAGGAACTTTATCGTTATCCGTCTTGAGAAGGAACATTCGGGACGAATGTTTCTAAGGAGGGGAGAATGTTATACCCCGTATTTCCAGAGTATGTACGTAAGGGCGTACGTATAATAATTTGAGCCTTAAAGTTAGGCTAGGTTCGAATTTGTGCACAAGTGCCGAAAAGAGTCGTTTTTCGACGAAACGTTTTACTAAACTTGCGAAGGGAAAATTCCGGCTATGTCATTTATAATTTTTGCGGATTTTTCCGAGAGACGAAACATTTTGGACCAACGGGAGGGTGAGTGTCACCCTCACATTGGAAGGAAGGGGCGGCATAGTGGACGAAAAGGTGGCATTGTAGTTGGTAGGATATTTTTGTGCAAGTTGGTGTGGTAGATGGATAAGGTGAACATGGCTTAATCCTAGCCCTACACTTGCCTAACACTTGGAAGGATCTTGGCCATTGGTTGGCCTTTCCTTGACCTATAAATACCCCCCCCCTAAGTGATGAACTTCTTCATCCAAAAATCATTTTCCAAGTCTTGAAATCCCTTCCCCTTTTGTAGTTAAGTTCGTCCAAGCCCCCCATGAGTGAAGCCTTGGTGAGAGCCTTCCTCCCTTTGTAGTGTCTGGCAGTAGGGTACCCACAGCCTAAATTGTTTTGGATAATACCCCTTTGTGGTGTAGAAATACTCTCCTAGTATTGTTATAATGCCCAAATACTTTAGCCCATATACCTTGTAGTACTTTCCAAAGTTACCTCTATACGTAGAGCCCGGAAATACTATTATACTTTCCCTCAGTCACAAAAACGAAACCCTAAGGAAAACCTTCATAGTCGGTTGAAGTGTTAAGGAGAGTTGCGTAGAACTTCTAAGGGTTGTTGGAGCGGGTTGGAGCGCCACGGAGTAGGAGCTAAACCTTGCTCGGGATCGACATTAAACTTGGATAATTTTGGGCTTATCGAGGTAAACACTCTTGACCTTCATTTGTAAATTGGAAATTACATGTTGTAGGAATATATAGTTGAAGTATACTATATAGAATTGAACATAATTGTGCGGCAATGTCTTTTGACTTAAGCCTGAATAATACTTACGCAATGTCTTGCGACTTAAGCTGAATTTAAAGAGAAGCGAATCAGTAATTACATAGGGTGTATTACAGTAGACTTGTAGCATTCTTTGTGTAGTAGAATTGTACACGTCAGGTTAGACGTGCAAACCCCAGTTGGCTTGGTAGCGGCCTCGATAGAGAGGAGATTTACGCTGTTGTTGCGGGGAGGTCTTTGCGAATTTTTACGTAGAATATTCTACGTTGAGCTCCAGATGTTAATAGGCGCCTTGTGGCCTCTATAGGTTGAAGTACTACGTGTGGCGTGATCTACTTGGCTTAAGGAGTAGCCGACGGTTTGATGTACTTGGAGCGTTTTGCTATTAGTCGATAATCGTCGCGAGGTATGTGAACCTCTTCCTATCTTTTCTAGCATGATGTGTGTATAACTATGTAGTACGGTAGACGTACATGTGTTAAAAGTATTTGATTGGTTTAAACATAAAGTGTTATAACGGCTTTATGAGAAGTTGGTTATAACAGCTTTATGTATGTAAGAAAATGCTTTGTGGTTTTAAAAAGATAATTGACTTGTTGTGCGATAATAAAGAACTTGAAGTATTTCATTAAGAAACCCTTTTTGAAAGAAGAGTAATACTTGGTTTTGAAAACATAAGAGTAATACTAGCTTTATGGGAAGTTAGGTATAACATCTTAAGAGAGATAAAGAGAATGGTTTACTGATTTTTAAAAGATAAGAGACTTGACTTGATATGGATGTTAGTGTGAAACCTCATTCGTGAGTAATGAGTACTTGGTTTTAAAAGGAATAATGTTTTACTGATTTGGAAATCAGAATAAGTATCGAACAAACCATCATAGCGCTAATAAAGGAAAATGTAATGACTAATGAAGTATTATTAAAACCAGTGAAACCTCCATCATAGAAACTAAGATGAGACAAAATGATATTACATTTTCTAGATCATGGGCTTAATAAGATTTATTATGAACAAGAATAACCTACTCGCCTATGGCATATGTTACTCAAGTGTCTTAAAAAGAGATTAAGACATTGAACTATGAAAATTTTCTAAAAAGAGACTTGCGTAATTGAAATTAGGCAAACTGGAACTTTAGGGAAAAGAAAGGCATTGTGTTGTCTTAAAATGGTTTAACACATAAAGTGTTATAACAGCTTTATGAGAAGTTGGTTATAACGACTTTATGAAAACAAAAGGAGGGTTTTATCATTGGTTTTAATGTGGTAACTTGACTTTAAAAAGAGAAGTGTTTTGGTCTAAAAAGAAGGCATGGTATTGCCTTAATTGGTTTTAAAAAGGAAAGTATGGAAGTTGTTTTGGTTTACTTAAAAGATGTAAGTCACTCTATTTTATACTACGGGTATCGGGTGACTTTTATAAAAGGAATGAATCTCTTTAAAAGGAATTTAACGTACGTAGTACTTTAGGGTTAAAAACCCGGACTTTGACATAAAATGAAAGTACTTAGAGTTATGTATTACTTGCCTATGCTTGTTGTTGTGTAACTTGCCTATGCTTGTTGTTGTGTAACTTGCCTATGCTTGTTGTTGTGTAACTTGCCTATGCTTGTTGTTGTGTAACTTGCCTATGCCTATTGAGATAGTCTTTGTTGTGCAAGAATTGTGTTTCTATTCTACCGCGTCTCTCGATGGAGGGCCGGTTGACTTGTTGAGAACTTACTTGGACGTCTGCGCGTTGGGAGATTCCACGGGTATGCTTCCATTAGCATTGTTACATGGGCATGTCTACACCATTGATGGATTCTGTGGACATGTGACCATTTTGGTTGTGGCGAAGTATCGTGACTTACGGTTGTGATTGGGTGCGTAGCCTGTTTACTTGCCCCCGTCGGCCATTACGCGCGCAGTGGATCTGGTGCATGTTGTTGCACTTACCACGTGTCGCCTTACTTCGCGAAGTATCGTGACTTACGGTTGTGATCGGGTGCGTAGCCGTTACTTGCCCCCGTCAGCTACGTGGCGCAGGTGGATCGGGTATAGGTTATTGCACTTGCCACGTGTCAGCTTCGCGAGTCAGTATAGTGACGAGGTCTCGTGGTACGGCTTTGGCATCGGTAGGGCCCGGTGTTCATGTATACTCGCGTGTCGTTATATCATGCAGGCTGGCGGTGAGGAAGGGTTCCACGCACGAGTGATGATTTGGAGGCGTGAGTCCACGACTTGATAGATGGTTATATGTTGTGTATCGTAGTTTGGTTATCATACATGTCTCTGCTTTATATAGACTATTATGATTTCATTTACGATATTCTGATTTCACATACTTGGTACTGTTGTCTTGACCCGCCGAAGTGCGTTAAATCCGCAGGTAGAGTTTACATCGGCTGTCGATCCCCGCTTTTAGGATCACCTTTCAGCGTCTTGGGAAGCTCCGTTCCTTCGGAGGCTTATCTTTGGTATGTTACCCTGAGTCTGTAGGTTCTTGTGCATTCAGGGGTATGGCGGGGCCCTGTCCCGTCATAGTTGTTGTAAAAATCTTAGAGTGCAGCCTTTGTTGTGGCGGGGTTGTAAGGATTATGCTCGCTCAAATGTCTATGTATATATATATATGCTGAAAGGCAACCGTTTTGGGTTGGCCTATTTTCTTTTATCTTGATCCTTATCTATTTATATGTTTAAAGTTTTTATTTCCGCTGGTTTTCTCTGATGTTGTATCACTAGGGTGCCCGGGGTAAGGCACCAGTCACGGGCCCGGGTTCGAGTCGTGACATTTTCATAGTCCGCGAGCATGTCTCAAGATGCGGGATATGATAGTGTTACACCCCATATTTCCAGGACATGTTTATAAGAACGTACGTAAGAACTCAAAAATGTTAAGATTTGAGACTAGTAAAAATTTATCGAAATTATGAAAATGTCGGGATTGCTACGAACGGGAGGGTGACACGTGTCACCCCCTTAGTTGGTCTTGGACGAAATGGACATGGGTTTAATAGTCATTTGACCAAGGTTAGGATGACCAAGTCTTGCTAAACTTAGAGCTTGATATTTGTCACGACCCGACCCGGCGGGCCGCGACTAAACGTCCTAATTGGACGTCATTACTGACCTGTCATTCTTAATCCCTTTACTACCGAAATCTATAGAAATTTCGGCAGCACAACGTTGCTTTTACAATATCTCCCCAAAATGGGTGAGCCGACAAGGCTGCCAAATCAATAACAGAACAACAAACAAAATAGGCTAGTCGACTAGGCTGCCACCAACCAACATTATATACATAAAAGAATAGTCAAAATAAGCAAGTCGGCAAGGCTGCCACCAGATACCAACACGAATAATCGGGAATGCCCTAACACAGAGTACAACAACACTACAACCCAAAACAAGGTACAAACGTCCAACCTACAATCGCTACGGACCTAAGAGTGCGATCTTGACATATGATTTGCAGACAGGCCCCGTCGTGCCCAAAATATGCATAAGTCTGAAAGATGAAGATCTGTACCAAAATAGTTGGCTCCAGAACAAAGGAGCTCTCCAATCGCTATCTGAAGTCCTAAAGCGGAGGTCACCTATTCAACACTGAACTGCGGGCATGAACGTAGCCCCGTGAGAGGGTCGATCTGAAATAATGTAATGAGTATGTAAAACATAAAATCAAAATCGAATAGCAATCGTACCAAGTAAAGCAGTCACCAAATTTCATAAAATCGAGAATCGTATGCGAAAATCATATCATGTATACTGAATCATAAATCATCATGCTCATGTCTGTATATAAAACTGTATAACATGTCTCGGCCTTCTATGGAGGGACTCGATGGAATCTGTATATGCGCGCGTAACGTGTCTCGGCCCTCTATGGAGGAACTCGATGTAATCTGTATATATACATATATAACATGTCTCGGCCCTCTAGTGAGGGACTCGATGAATGATGCGTACGGCCGCGAACATGACACGGCCCGACTCGATTGGAGTGAAATAGTAACACTTAGCACGAGTAGATATCATGAGCAACTGTATGCAATTAAAATCATTATGTGACTCTCAATAAAATTATTACCATAAACTATGTTACTGAAATCATAATCACTAGTAAATAATCATTTTTAAAACTGAACTGGTAGGAGTTAAGTACGTCCGTCGTACTTTCATAAAAATCATGTCAAAAGAAAGAAGGAAAGGTCTCACATACCTCTTAGGCGAACTAATCAACTCGATATTAAGGTATGTCTCGTCTAGTACTTCAACCTATAATAAGGAATAACACGCTCGTCAATTTTGATTTTTTAATGTAAGTTATATGAATAACGGCTCCCTTATTTCTATAACAATTTGGGCAGCATTTTCTTTGTTTATGTGCGTATCCACAATTTTCCAACAATCCAAATCAGCCAACAATTCAACTCCAACCAACAATCCAATTCAGCCAACAATCCAACCAACCAATCAATAAGTCATTACTTAAGAGTATGACCATAATAGCCCATATACTTGGCACATACCATCTATACAACATTTCTTCCCACCTTTATGAAATTTAATCCCAACAACAATTTAGGTGATTAAACCACCTATCTATCATATTCCACCAACTCTTAATTCATAATAAGAAAATAGTCCATTAAGGCAATCCACCAAGTCTAACAATTAGTAACAAGAGCTCAAGTTTTCTAGTATGCAATATATTGTTTTTAACCTCTTTTAAGATATGTATTGACGATCATCGCAACGTATTTATAATTTCATAACTTATATTATAATCTAACAAGAACGACCTTTAAATCGGGACAATCATGCTCAACAATTTCATAAAAGTTGGCCCTAACATGTTACAATTCTCTAATTCTTTTTCTTACTTCTTAATCCAACTTCTCTATCAACAATTCTATATCACAAGTGCATTAACATTAAGCTTTCCTTCCAATTCCCAACATGCAATTATCGACCATAACACAATACTTCAACTACAACAACATGCAACTTCAATTATAACATAGATTGAAGAATTTGCATACCTTAATTAAATCCCCAAAACAGTCCCGATTTTTAGTCACTGCTTCGTCAGCTAAACTTGTAACGTCCATAACTCTCTACTACGATGTCTTATGGACGAGTGATTTGTTGCTTTGGAAACTAGACTCGACGAACTTCATTTTAGGCTTTTAAAACACCCAAAAACTCCTAATATGCTAGGAGATATTCCCTTCTAAATTTGACTAAAAATCTGTCCAGCAGTCCCGAAAATCTGCTCACTGTCCCAGCGAAAATTGCAACTGTTTTGGTCCTTTTCTTGCCCAATTCTTTACTCTTTCAACTCCAAATTGACATGCATGTGTTCTACAATGTTAACCCATCATCTAAACATGCTTACCATGCTAAAACTTACGTAAGACTCTTAAAACAACTGCTCCAAAATCGGCAGCAGTGGGGTGGCCGAACCCACTGTTTTCGGGTGCTAGAATTGCTCTAGTTATTGACTTACTTGTGTAGGATAATTGGTCTAACAAAGTAGAGTAAAAGCTTGGATTTTGCTCTTGTAAAGGGGGGTGTTTTTCGATCAAGCTAGGGAAAGAAAAGAAGAGGGGTTTTGATTTTTGTGTTGAAGAGGAAAAATGAATTGTTAGGGCATTTTAAGTCTAAATTTTCAGATTTGTAATTATTTTAAAGAAATGCATTTAGGTCCCTTTTCTTTTTACACTTTAACCCTCTAGGTGCTTATTAGGCTAAATAAATCCCCCAAGTAGTAAATCTTAGTCTATTCCTTTAAATCTTGCTTTTCATTTCCTTAAATTCCCGGACATTCCATAAGGTCTCATATTCTTAACGAGAATATATATATGACTATCCTTTTCCATTGATCCACTCGTTGTAACCTAAATTGTTACGTATTAATATGTAAGAATATACTTACTTTTCTAAATTCGGATCTTTATTCCTAATGACGTTCTTAACCCTCGTCTTAAACTTACGAGGTGTAACAATATTGTTGACTTAGTCAAGAGCCACTTGGCTTGATCTTTTAGTAGATTGGATCCAAGCCATCCATATGTGTTAATCTTGACCCTCAATTATGTTATTTAAGTATACAAGTAGCAAGACAAGCTTCTACACTTAGAAAAATTTCAAGAACTTTGAAGACCTCATATGTTGCTCTCGGGTTCATAGGGTTTCAAGAGGGGGAAAAATCCGTTTGTTGTTCAATAACCTCCACACTTTAAACCAAGGTTCCTAAGAGTGTTGTAAGGGTATCTCAATAGAAAGATCCCGGAAAAGTATCATTTTTGTATTAGTCGCAAAGTGAAAACCTAGTCACTTTCCTTAGGATTGGATTGGATATTGAAGGAAAGTTGGTTGTGAACTTCTAAGGGCTTCAAGTGGCGGATTGGAGTGTCAAGGAGGGGCGCTAAGTTGCTAAGGAGCGACTTCGGATCTTGAAGACGGATTAAGGCTTGTCTAGGTAATAATCTTATTCTCTTTAGTGTTATAAGATTTCATATTGTTGTAGTGATGTTTATAAACAAGCATGAGATATGTATTAGAGATTTATAAGTGTTATGGATATTGGAAGCCTAAGATCCGAAATGACTTTGTTAGCCATTTGAAATTGAAATACAATTTGGTCAATAATTAGAATCGTCGCATGTTATCTACTTGAAGATTATAGTTGTTATAATCGATTGCGGCTTTATAACATGTTATACTAAACAGCTTGAATTGAATAAGGAATTGGATAAGACTTTGTAGTATGATACATTATAGCCGAGAATGGCATGGAATTATTGGTTTGTTTTGTATTATTGTGGGGCAGAATTTTACACGTCATGTTAAGGCATGTAATCCCCTTTGGATAGCTGAATTGTTGGGCCTTAAATGTGGCGTGTTTGGTTGTTAAATTCGGGCCTGGAAAAAGGTGGAAAAGTATGTAGAAACAAAGGAAGTGATGTCCGATTTTCCGTAGAATTTGGTGACTTTACACTTAGAATATTCTACGTTTGAAGCTAGAGGTTAATGGACGTATTATGGTCATTATAGGTTGAAGTACTAAGTATAGCGTATTCTACTTGAAGGATGGAATAGCTATCAAGGTTGAAGTACTTTGGAGCATTTTGCTACTTGTCGATAATCGTCGCGAGGTATGTGAACCTCTTCCTTCTTTTGGCATGATTCTATGTATGGAATATACATGTGGTACTATTTCATGATTCCTTCTACTCTTAGAAGTTAAGAGGTATGTATGTTGATTTACTCTATGTAAAAGTTACGTCTAAGTTATCCTAAGTTCTTACCAAGTCTTATGGGGGATGTTGGTAAGAGTCGTTAGGAAGTATTTGGAGTCAAGTTGACTTTGCTAAGTTACTGCACGAATGAGAATAAGTATCGAACAAGCCATTGCAGCGCTAATAAAATAAAATGTATCGGCAATCAATTAAATTAAAATGAGTAGAATTCTCCATCTGCATAGAAGCTAAGATAAGACAAAATTGTATTACATTTTCTAGATCATGACTGCTTTAATAAGATCGTTATAAACAAGTATAACTTATTCACAACGCACAAAAGTATATGTTACTTAAAATAAAGAGTTTATGTCATGAAGTTTTAAGACTATGAACCTTGATTTCTTAAAAGGTCACGAGACTTTATTTTTCAAGTTATGGGACTTGACTCTTAAAGGAAGAAATGACTTGATTTAAAAAGTATGGTTTCTATGATTTATTTCAAAAGTTAAGAGAATGTAACTTGAGTTTCAAAAGAAGAAGTTTATGGATTTTAAAAAGAGAAGGAGTTTTAATATTCTTTTTAAGTATGTATGTACGTAGTACTTTTGGGTTTAATTTTCCCTAAAGTAATAAGGAATAAAAGTGTCTTACGTTCTCTAAAGTGAAAGGTTGTTATAATAGCTTTATGGGAAGTTGTTATAACGACTTAAGAAGAAGTGAAAAGATGGTTTAAAATGTTATGTAAAGAGACATTATCGCGTCCCAGGAATGGGCCGGGCAGTATACCTTTATGGGCAGACTATATGACTTTATCGCGTCCCAGGAATGGGCCGGGCAGTATACCTTTATGGGTAGACTATATGACATTATCGCGTCCCAGGAATGGGCCGGGCAGTATACCTTTATGGGCAGACTATATGACTTTATCGCATCCCAGGAATGGGTTGGGCAGTATACCTTTATGGGCAGACTATATGACATTATCGCGTCCCAGGAATGGGCCGGGCAGTATACCTTTATGGGCAGACTATATGACATTATCGCGTCTCAGGAATGGGCCGGGCAGTATACCTTTATGAGCAGACTATATGACTTTATCGCGTCCCAGGAATGGGCCGGGCAGTATACCTATATGGGCAGACTTGCATGACTTTATCGCGTCCGAGAATGGGCGGGGCAGTATACCTTCGTGGGAAGATTTTTTTTTATGAATTCGCCGTATCCCGCAAATGGGCCGGGTTATATTATCACGTATGGATAAATCAAGTGAACTCCAAAATGAGGCGTCCCTCTATAAGGGGCCAGATTATGTTAGGCAAGATACGTAAGTTATATGTTTATGAACCATGATTTTTCCTAAGTATGTACGTAAGAAGATGACTATAACTTTTATTGAAAAATGGGAAAAGATATTAAAGTATGATTAAGTTCACGAGATTGTAATGACACGGTAGGATATGGTATTTATTTTGTTTATATATGTTGACAGTCAATTTTGACCCGTTTTTCGTCTATTTGTTGCAATTTTATGTGTTTTAAGACACCGCATTTTAATCATCATTTTTTTGCATTTTTTACATAATATTTTATATTTATTTTTTCACAAAATGCATTGCATCTTTTTATTTTTAATTAAGCATTATGTCTTTGTTAATATTATGTTTCTATTATTATTACACAGTCGTTTATTTTAATAATATTTGCATCTCTTTAAATAATTAATTGGCACCGCATTTTTACTTTTAATCAGGCGTTAAACATTTCTTAAATATTGCATTTTAGTATTATTGCGTCGGCATTTGCATTTTAATAATTTTGCATCTTTTTAAATAATTTTTCTTTAAATAATTAACCCGCCTTGCATTTTGTCAAACCAGTCCAGTCCAAGACACAATTTGAATCAGTCCAATCTCCAATCCAACACTATTTTTTTAATTTCATCCAAACACTCATTTATTTTCCCCCCTAAAATTAAAACCCACTTTTCATTCCCCCCCCCCCCCCCCCAAAAGTAAACCCAAACCCTAAAAACCTACCCTATAAATAAAACATTATACTCCCACTTCCCCCCCCCCCCCCCAACACAAAAATCAGCCCCACATAACCAGGGCAGCCGCACAGATCAGCACCCCTCCCCCACTTTGTCTCCCTCACCTCACTCCCGTCACCCTCTCCCGTCGCCGCCGCCCCTTTCGCCGGAGCTCCAAGCTCCGGCGAACACCCTCCACAGCAGCCGCCTACACTCTCCTCTTACCCTATTATCCCCTCCACCAGCCTTCTAAGCCCCCTTCATTTTTAGGTCAGTCGAACACCCTCCACAACAGCCGCCAACACTCTCCTCTTACCCTACTTCTACCCCTCAGCCGCACAACCTCACACACACACAACCCACTGCTCTTGCACCCCCATCACTGCCCCGTCGTACCACTCCCGTCGTCGCTAATCGTCGACCACCACCACCATTGTACTTGGTTTGTTGTGCTCTATTTTTAGATCTGGTCGGAAAGAGACTTCGGCGTCGCTCTGGTGTTTCGCCGTCGAAGTGACGCCACCTCTCTCCCCTCCCCCTTTTGTACCGGAAAATATTTTGGTAGCCTCCACTCTTACGCCTTTTTTTTTGTCGAATTCGTACTATTTCCTGCCGTATGTTTCTATCTAGTGTTGGTGTTATAAACATGGTATTGGCGTCGTGGAATTTTTATTTTTTTGATGCACGCATCTGACCGGAGTTCTATAAACTCCGGCGAGGTTCTGAAATCTCCAGTAAAATTATGTTGCGTTTGCTTCTTTTGTTTCGCGGATCGCTGGTGTTTGCTTGATGTTGTTCCCACTATTTTCTGGACTGATTTTGACTATCTTGTTACTGATTTTTGGGTTGCTGACTACTGATTTTTGGATATGTTGTTAGACTCATTCTGGTCATTGTTGCTGGCTGATTCTTTGCCATTTCTCGAAACTGATTTTTGCCTATTTTGCTACTGATTTTATGGCTACTGCTGGGCTGGTTTTGGTCATTGTCGCTGGACTAATTTTTGGCTATTTGCTACTAATTTTCGGCATTGTTGCTACTGTTTTTTGCCATATTATTGGACTGGTTTTGGCCATATTGCTATTGATTTTGGACATTTTTTGCTGGTTTACTGATTTAGAACAAATACTACACTGTTGGTATTTTACTGATTTGAACAAGATGCTACACTTGTTTGGCCAATGAAAAAGTTATCCGTCGATTTTTGAGGCCTCCACAGTTGCAAAGACGGAAAATAAAATAAATGAAGCTTTCTGGGCGTTTATGATTTCTTCTACTTACACTGGATAACCAACATGCGCTGGCGAGGGCATTTGAAACGTCTCAAAATTCAAAATACTAGAATATATGTGTGAAATGGGACTTTCTTTCAGTGAGGGCATTTGAAACGTTAGATTACGTGTAGTTCGAAACCTTGGATGCAAGCAAGTGTGTCGACACTCAGGTATGTCTGAGGTACTATCTGAAGCTGTGTGAATTACACCGGAATCAATCTCGGTTAGACTGAAAGCAATAAACGAAAATCCTCATGCACAATACTAATTGTTGGTATCAACTGGAGTCAGAACGTAATGTTGTCTTCCATTTCTTTAAAAAAAAACAACAAAATGCATATTACATAAAAATCCTTATTTTGCATTACGAACTACGTTTTGACCTGATTCCCTCAGTGGGATACGTAGGCGGTCACATCGGCTTCGATCCCGCATCATTTTAAAATCATAAAAAAAAACTTATTTTGCATCACGAACTACGTCTTGACCTGATTCCCTCAGCGGGATACGTAGGCGGTCACATCGGCTTCGGTCCCGCATCATTTTAAAAATCATAAAAAAATCTTATTTTGCAGCATGAACTACGTCTTGACCTGATTCCCTCGGCGGGATACGTAGACAGCCACATCGGCTTCGGTCACACCGTTAGAAATATTTCTTCCTTGTTTGTGCACAGGACTCGATTTTGTCCATTGGAGAGTTTAGCATCCTCATATATTTTGCATCCATGACTACCTACACATGACTGAGGCATATTATGATGATTACATTCTCATCTACTCAATTGTATATTGTCCATTTGCTTTTCATTCATGATTAAAAAAAATTGCTTATCTGATCGCCTTGATACCGTCAAGATTCAACCTTACACAGTTAAAAGTTCAACATCATCATTAACAGAAACTGGGACATTTTAAGGATTCACTGCAAGAAAATGGCAATAGACGGAAAAAAAACAGGGCAACCCAGTCTGAGCATGCAAGCGTCAAGGCCAAAGCTACAAAATCGACGCTAATCAACCACTCCTTTCCTGAAACTCACTAAGTTTTCTTTGAGTGCGGGATCGTCATATCAGCAAAAGGCAGGAGCACAACAATAAACTCATGCGGGTTACAAACGCACAACGTCTATGCAGTGACGTTATCTCAACCCAGGCGAGTCACAAAGCAGGTACGTCCATAAAACAATGTCATTCCATTTAAGCCTATGCAACGACTTCATTCATATTTCGTCTATGCAACGACGAGCATCTGCATCGCATCTATGTTTCGTCTATGCAACGACGAGCATCTGCATCGCGTCTATGCAACGACGTCATTTCATTTAAGCTTATACAACGACTTCATCTATGTTTCGTCTATGCAACGACGAGCATCTGCATCGCGTCTATGCAACGATGTCATTTCATTTAAGCCTATGCAACGGCTTCATCTATGTTTCGTCTATGCAACGACGAGCATCTGCATCGCATCTATGTTTCGTCTATGCAACGACGAGCATCTGCATCGCGTCTATGCAACGACGTCATTTCATTTAAGCCTATGCAACGGCTTCATCTATGTTTCGTCTATGCAACGACGAGCATCTGCATCGCATCTATGTTTCGTCTATGCAACGACGAGTATCTGCATCGCGTCTATGCAACGACGCCATTTCATCTAAGCCTATGCAACAGCTCCATCCATGTTTCGTCTATGCAACGACAAACATCTGCATCGCATCTATGTTTAGTCTATGCAACGACGAGCATCTGCATTGCGTCTATGCAACGACGTCATTTCATCTAAGCCTATGAAACAGCTTCATCCATGTTTCGTCTATGCAACGACGAACATCTGCATCACATCTATGTTTCGTCTATGCAACGACCAAAGATCTCAGATCGCCTACGCAACGACGCCATTTCATATAAGTCTATGCAACGCTTCATCTATGTTTCTTCTACGCAACGACGAAGCATCCGTGATCGCCTACGCAACGACGCTTATTTCATCAAAGCCTATGCAACGCCATTCATGTTTCGTTTATGCAACGACGAAGCATCCGTGATCACGCCTACGCAACGGCGCCATTTCATATAAGCCTATGCAACGGCTTCATCCATGTTTCGTCTACGCAACGATCAACATCTGCATCGCGTCTATGCAACGACGTCATTTCATCTAAGCCTATGCAACGGCTTCATCCATGTTTCATCTATGCAACGACGAACATCCGTGATCGCGCCTATGCAATGACGCCATCAACATCTACAAGCACTCGTCACATAAAGACCACATCACCGCAACCCAAAGGTCAATCATACTTCGACATCGGGACATTTTCAAATCGGCGCCACTTTGCTTTTATTTTTCAGATCACAACGACTCCAAAGGTCATCATGATTTGACATCGACAATTTTGGGTCCGCATCATCCCTATTTTTGAGTTCTAATTTATAAAACAGACAAAATTGGCTACAAGTCAACATCTTTGTCCAAGACTCTTCCATCATCTCCGTACAAAGAGGACACGTCGCTGATCAATTTTGACCCATTTTTCGTATATTTGTTGCAATTTTATGTGTTTTAAGACACCGCATTTTAATCATCATTTTTTTGCATTTTTTACATAATATTTTATGTTTATTTTTTCACAAAATGCATTGCATCTTTTTATTTTTAATTAAGCATTATGTCTTTGTTAATATTATGTTTCTATTATTATTACACAGTCGTTTATTTTAATAATATTTGCATCTCTTTAAATAATTAATTGGCACCGCATTTTTACTTTTAATCAGGCGTTAAACATTTCTTAAATATTGCATTTTAGTATTATTGCGTCTGCATTTGCATTTTAATAATTTTGCATCTTTTTAAATATTTTTTCTTTAAATAATTAACCCGTCTTGCATTTTGTCAAACCAATCCAGTCCAATCCAACACCATTTTTTTAATTTCATCCAAACACTCCTTTATTTTCCCCCCTAAAATTAAAACCCACTTTTCATTTTTCCCCCTAAAACTAAACCCAAACCCTAAAAACCTACACTATAAATAAAACATTATACTCCCACTTCCCAACACAAAAATCACTCCATAACCAGGCGGCCAGCATCAAGACCCTCCCCACTTTGTCTCCCCACCTCACCCCACACCCTCTCCGCCGCCGCTTTCACGTGAGCTCCAAGCTCGGTGAACACCTCCACAATGACGCCACCACTCTCCTCTTACCCTCTTATACCCTCCAGCACTTCTAAGCCCCCTTTCATTTTTAGGTCAGCCGAACACCCTCCATAGCAGCCGTCAACACTCTCCTCTTACCCTACTTCTACCCCTCAGCCGCACAACCTCACACACACACACACACAACCCATCGCCTCGCACTCATCATCGCCTGTCAGACCACTCCCGCTGCCGCTAATCGCCGACTACCACCACCACTGTACTTGGTTTGTTGTGCTCTATTTTTAGATCTGGTCGGAAAGAGACTTCGGCGTCGCTCCGGTGTTTCATCGTCGAAGTGACGCCGCCTCTCTCCCCTCCCCCTTTTGTACCGGAAAATATTTTGGTAGCCTCCACTCTTACACCTTTTTTTTTTGTCGAATCCGTACAATTTACTGCCTTATGTTTCTATCTAGTGTTGATGTTATAAACATGGTATTGGCGTCGTGGGATTTTTATTTTTTTGATGCACGTATCTGACCGGAGTTCTATAAACTCCGGCGAGGTTCTGAAATCTCCAGGAAAATTATGTTGCGTTTGCTTCTTTTGTTTCGCGGGTCGCTGGTGTTTGCTTGATGTTGTTCCCACTATTTTCTGGACTGATTTTGACTATCTTGTTACTGATTTTTGGGTTGCTGACTACTGATTTTTGGATATGTTGTTAGACTCATTCTGGTCATTGTTGCTGGCTGATTCTTTGCCATTTCTCGAAACTGGTTTTTGCCTATTTTGCTACTGATTTTATGGCTACTGCTGGGCTGGTTTTGGTCATTGTCGCTGGACTAATTTTTGGCTATTTGCTACTAATTTTCGGCATTGTTGCTACTGTTTTTTGGCATATTATTGGACTGGTTTTGGCCATATTGCTATTGATTTTGGACATTTTTTGCTGGTTTACTGATTTAGAACAAATACTACACTGTTGGTATTTTACTGATTTGAACAAGATGCTACACTTGTTTGGCCAATGAAAAAGTTATCCGTCGATTTTTGAGGCCTCCACAGTTGCAAAGACGGAAAATAAAATAAATGAAGTTTTCTGGGCGTTGATGATTTCTTCTACTTACACTGGATAACCAACATGCACTGGCGAGGCGAATTTTCGCAGCCGGACTTGTTTAGGATGTCCCGCTTTATTTTTATATATATCTGAGCCATCCGTATTTAAAACTATTATTGTTTTGGCGCGGATCTGAAGGTTTTATTTATTTTATTGTTTTTAACAATATTGGCCGATGAAGGAATCTCTGTCTGATTTCCAAGGTCTCCTCTGTGCAAAAGACGGATTTATTTATTTTGCTTTACTTATTAATTCTTGTCATTGCTTTAAAATTATTTATTCTACTATTAACACTTTTACTAAGTGTTTATGCAGGTACCCGGAGATCATCTTGCGTAGAAGGTCTAAAAAAGGCTAAAAGATATCCCGGAGTTTTATTTTATGTCGCATTTAATTTTAGTTTTATTATTCTGTATTGCACTTTATTTTTATTATAAATTATGAAAAAAATGCTTAGAATAGGTAGAACAAAAAGGGCAATAAATAATTAACCTATGTTTGAACGAATAACCGCAAGTTAGTGGATCTTAAAGGATGTCTAACCCCTTCTCTTTAGGATAATAAAGAACTCTGATCCAGAATCTCACTAATTTCGCAGACCATTAAATAGAGATTAATTGCAGTATTTTACTGCAATAAATCAAGTGTCCTAATTCACTTAAATAATTAGGTGACGACTCCTTAAAAATAACATTATTGCTCCATCCAGGGGAACCACGCCAAAGAGCAACGTTGCGGATGCCGTTCAGACCCCCGAGGTCAAAAACGGGCGCGGCAATATACTTGTCCTTGTCATTCTTCCGCATGCTTATGATTTGTTTCTCAGACCTTATTTCTGCTCCATATTCTGCACTGTTATCGACTTCTTTCGGGCCTGCGTTCATGCCCGCAGGTATTTAGGTACACAGGTTGGTGGTCCTTGCTCTTAGGATCTCGGTTCAGTTTTGGGGAAAAGCTTCATTTACTCTGGAGGCTTATCTTTTGGTACGGTTTCCCTGAGGTTGTAGATTTACGTATATTCAGGGGTATGGCGAGGCCCTGTCCCGTCACAGTTGTTATGTTAAAACTCTTAGAGGTCTGTAGTCATATCTTGTGGGTCGGTTTGTAAAGAAAAAAGATGTAACTGCGTTTGGTTATGTATGTATATACGTCCAGGGAGGTAGCCTTATCGGCTAACCTGTTGATTTTATTTTTATTGATTTATTTTATAAGTTTCATGTATGTTCCGCTGATTATCTCTGATGTATACCTGTAAGGATGCCAAGGTAGGGCACCAGTCGCGGGCCCGGGGTCGGGTCGTGACAGATAGGGTGTGCCGCAGGACTGCCGGGAAGAGGAGGAAAGGCAGAGGTGGCGAGACTGGTTGGTTGATGCTCGGTTTGTTGAGAGGTGGCTGTGGAATCACCTCTGATGCGGGATGTTGCGGGCCAACGTCGGTAGAATCGGGTGGGCAGTGTGCCTCGGACTGTCCGAGGTGGGGGAGGATGCTAGAGTCTGGGACGACGGACTATGTAAATGACATTTTAGAAGAGGGTTCATGTCATTATCTAGGAAGTCGTAGGAATGCCGAGGTGGAGAGTTTAGGGAGGCAAAAGGGAATTGAGACTCATCAAATAGGACATGGCATAAAATAATAATTTTACGGCTTGACAAGTCATAACATGAGTAATCACGATGATTGATGGGGTAACCCAAAAATACACACATGAAAGACATGGGTTGGAGTTTTTGAGTGGTCGGATGGAGAGGATAATAGAGACATCCAAAGATACGCAAATGTTGATAGGAGAGGTTCCTACGAAACAAAATTTGAGTGGGTGACCGTTGAGCTAGAGACTTGTTTGGGATTATGTTTAGGAGATATATGACTATGGAGAGTGTGTAATATCATAATTGAGGGGAATTGAGGCATGATCAAGTAGGGTACGAATTAGGTTGTTTAAGGTTCGCATTTTCCATTCGGTCTTACTATTTTGGGAGGAGGTGTGAGGGAAGGAAAACGAAAGGTAAGATCATTATTGGAGCAAAACTATTTGAATCGATTATTATTGAATTCTCTGTCATTGTCACATTGAAAATATTTAATGCTCTTTTCAAATTGTGTATTTACGAGAGCACTAAATGAGGAAAAAATAGGGTATACCTGAGATTTATTTCCAATTGAAAAATTCATAGAAAGTTGGAATAATCTTCCAAAAATAAGACATAATATCGATGGTCAACCGTACTTAAAATAAGGGACATTCACAAATCGCTATGTATGATATCGAAATATAGTAAAGTACAATTTGTGGGTGCAGAAAATGGTAATTTAATATGTTTCTCAAAAATGCAAGATTCACATATAGGAGTCCTAGAAATACGATTGCAGTTAATAAAATTATTTTTCCAAAGGGAGCATAAAATATAATCTCCCAGATGTCCTAATCTAGAGTGTCATAAGGAAGATGAAAGAGCAGCAAAGTTTAATGGAACCGATACTGGATTGTTGATGGCGTTTGAAATAGGGTAGAGATCTCTGATGGTGTCACATCTCATTATTCGTCCCCCCAACGTAAAATCCTTCACAGAAAAACTAAAAGGATCAAAGTTAAGGGAAACATTATTATCAGTTGTGAAACATCAAACAGAGATTAGATTCTTAATGAGTTTAGGGGCATGAAGGATATTTTTTAATATTAGCGGTGGATGTGGTGGGGATAAGGATGAATGACCAAAACCGTGAATGAGAATTCCTTCTCCACTGCCAACAATAATATTCCGATTTAAATTACTCAAATTGGAATAAGAAGATAGAGTACTTTGTGATGTCGTCATGTGAGATGTGGCGCCTGTGTCCATATACCAATTTTCGTCTAGAGCGTTGAGTGACATTGTGTTCATAGCAGCCTCAATGTCAGTCGGTTCATAAGTTGAGGACGGGAGAGCTTGTGTTGTGTAAGCCTGTTGGGGACGTGTGCGAGTATGTCAGGATGGGCCTATCGGTTCTGAGGTGGAGTCCGTGAGGATGTTGGATAAGGGCTAGAAGGAGAGGCCCATAACGGTGGGCCCACGTGCCCACGGCTGGTAGGCAGCCCATAGCGACTGTTGCTGCCACTATCGCAGTCATTGCTGGTTGTTTCCTACCGGCGGGGACTGCCTCTTCCCACTGCCGTTGTTGCTGGAATTTCGTCCGCCGCGACCCTTGACGGACTGCCAGCTCCGATGATTGTTTCGGGTGGATGTGGGCTACTGCGGGTCCTCAGGCCAATAGTTCTGGTTGCCAGAAATGGAGGTCCTGCCGACGGTGGTGGTGAGGGTGGCGTCAGCAATGCTGGCTTGAGTGTTGTTGCGCTTGATTTTCGAGTTTCCTCAAGAATAAGCTTCGAACGGGCCTTATAAAACGGAGGTAACTACGTGCATTACTGAAGATGGTGGCAACGCCGTCATAGGATTCATTCAAGCCTGCAATAAGTTGCATGACCAATCGCTGATTAGTGACTGGTGCGCCGACGTTGGAGAGTTTATCGGTAATAATCTTGAGTTCTTGACAATATGCAGACACATTTGGGAAATCGTCCTGATGAACGTCCTTGAATTGATTTTCAAGGTATAACGCTCGTTGAATTTTATTATCGTGGAAAATACTTTCCAAATTTTCTCACGTTTAGAGGGCAGTGGCATCGGTCTCAATGATGGTGTGCAACAGATCATTAGATATTGTGTTGTATATCCACTGGAGGACAGTTGCGTCCAAACGATACCAGAATGCATCATCAAAAGTCGAAGCCGATGGTAGGTCTGTGGACTTCGGTGTAGGAGGGATGATGTGGTCGATAACTTCGTAAAAACGATAATGAATCTTAAAAAGCTCTACCTACGAGGAGTATTGACCCTTTTCCATCTCAAGAGTGATAGGGATGAAGTTTTTTATGTTGTTTACTGCAAGTGCAAGATGAAATTTGATTTTGTCAGCCATGGAAGATGAAATTTAGGAGGAGAAGGGAGAAAGAATGGTTGAAAAGAAATACAAGGGTTCCGTGGGGGTGGCGGCGGTGGAGGTATTTTTAGGCTACTTATATCATAAAGAAATATGTTCCTTCATTGTATTCATAAAAAAATTACAATATATATAGTAATACAAGAATATTTAAACTAATCAACCTAATTATAATATGAAATATAATTCTATCTAAAATAGAAGACATAATTACAATAGAAATATAATTTTATCTAAAATAAGAGATATACAATTAATAAAAGAATATTCTATTACTGAAAATTCAAATGAGAATAGCTTGATGGAAGAGAGAGAAAACGAGAGACACTATTTTGATAATCTAATATAGGAATATATGCCTTTGAAATTCATTAATGTGAACGTTGAAAACTATAGGGGGAAATATTGGTTGGTTGGTAGTGTTTAATTCAAAAAAGGAACAAAAGAGTACTAATTGACATGCTTGTTACTTTTGCCACGACCAATTAAAAGTTACTAATAGAAATGTTTGAAAATATACTAAAAGTTCTTATTCTCATCTTTATATTTGTATTGCATTTTTTACCATATTGTTGATTACTTAAAGAACCAAACTCAATATTACAATTCTCATATTACAATTCCTTTGCATAATTTGTTTTTAGAACATACAACCTAATAGTATAAAAATTCTTTACCATTTCAATGCATATATGTTAAAACGCAACACACATTACTCAATTTCAAGCCAAAATGACAAAAAATAAACTTGGAACTCTTGAAGAATAATTGATAAAACTATAGTTATAATTAAGCATAAGCAGAAGGATTAGCAAGGAGATATGCTTCAACAACCTTGACAAGTTCAACCGCTTTCTCTTTGCCTTCTTTGATTTCCTCTTCCTTAACTATAAAATCACCATTAGTGTGGTACTCACTTATAGTCTTGCAAATGCACCCTCCATTTTCAGATCCTTCAAATCTAACATCATACGAAATGTGTTCCAAATTTTCTCCAAGAACTTCTCCTTCGATTAATGAATACTTGATTACCATGTTCTTGTTGTCTATGACATGAATCTTGTGTTTCAAGTACTTTATCGGATATTCTGCAAAAATAAAAAAATAACAAATTATTCTCCATCTATTTTTATTTAGTGGCTGAGTCATGATTTGAAGTTTATGAGTTCTTAATTTTATTCTTTTTAAGTTAATGAGCTTTAAACTAATAATATGTACATATTTAATAAATTTTAACGATAAGACACAAAGTTTTAACCAAATTATGGGGTGCACCGACACTCTAGCTCTATATATTTAAGGGCCATTTATTAGATAATACTTAATTAATTATACTATATCTTGTTTATTGTTCTGTTTTTTTATAGCGGAGAAGTTATATTGACTTGCTTTTTCATTTTTGGGGGAGGTAAATCATGATGAATGAGGTAAATCACGTATTTCACTGTGCATTAGGTGACATCGTTCGACGCCCACAGGAGACATCCTCTGAAAGGAATGAAACTCTCACACTGCGGTTGTTAGGACTCGAATCTGTCTATTTGGGGGCAATCTACCATCCTGGAATCAACTGAGATATGCCCGGACGGTTTTTTCATTTTTCTACTTTGCTTTTGTGCCTTCTATGATCTATCATATAAAATTTAGAGAATTATGAAGCTATATCACAACAAGAAAATGGAACATGTGTGGCGGCTAATTAGTCACCATAGAAAGTGGAAAAGTCGTCACAAAGACTTTTCTTTGATGACTTTTAGTAGCGACCAAAATTTTTATTAAAAAGATTAAAAAAGTCAGAAATTCAACATATAATATATAGTAATACACAAAAAAATCAATTTATAGGGTGTTATTTTTGGATAAAAAAGGGTCATGCGTGATTAAAATGGTATTGATACCTTGATGAGAAAATGCTTCCCTTTACAATTCACAGTTAACAATACTTGTGAAATTAGAACCAATTTAACTTTTTAGGCAACAAAAGAAATAAAAAAAAACTAGCCAGCAGTTTACATAATATTTCTCTTCATTTCTATCTTTAAATATCAATCACCATGATCTTGATTTGAAACGAGTTCGTAAAAAAATCCAATTAAATAAGAAGAAAAGTAACCTTCAACAAAGTTCATCTTCTTAATGCATCCATCACCTTCAACAGTCTCAATGTTTCTTACAACTTGTGACATCAACTTTGGTACAAGGTTGTCTGCATCAAGAACCAAAGCTCTGAAAACCCTAGCTGGATCAACTAGAGTTGCAATATCTTGTGTATAAGTAGTAACACCCATAAATATTATTTTGCCTTAAAATAAATGAGAAGTTTTGAGATAAAAAGATAAATTATGAATGGAAGCTAATTAGAACTGAATTTCCCCAATTGAGAAAGTTTAATTTTGAGCTGTGTGAGAATATTAATTTGAGAAGGTATTTATAGGAAAGATTGGAGTGAGACTTTTAGAGTTGAGTCAATTAGTCTAACAGGTCAACTCTCTCAATTTCAACATTCAAAGCACTCCATTGTAGACTATAAATCCATTTTCTAAATTTCCTATCCATACTTTTTGAATAATTTCCTAGAAAAGTCACCGTATCGAAAACAAATTGCTTTGGGAAGTTTAACAGGGTAAAAATTTATCCGCACCCACTTTTTCACATCAATCATATTAACTTATCATGACAAAGTCATTTAGTAAAGTGAAAATATATTTTAATTGATTTTAATAAAATGAGAAAAATCTACAAGCAATATATATTCTATATTAATTAGTGTTAAATATATACATAATATACATTATTATGTGTATATCCGAAGGATCACGGCCAAAACAGAAGCCCAAGACCAAGGCCCAGTCTGAGACCCATGCTCAGAGAACATTTATCACGGCAAGGCAACTATGTATATTATGGTATATATTAGATATTAGTCTTGTACCTAAATTGGTAGTGTAATATTATCATAATTGTATAGTTAGTCTCCAAATATAATAGGGTTTTAGATGTAGAATAGGAAAATGATTTTCCTATTAAACTTGTATATATATATATATATGTCTTTCATCAATAAGAATAATCAAGAGATTAATTCTTTCATAGTATCAAAAGTCTATGTTATTTTCCTTGCTTTCGCTTCTCACTTCCTTCTCGATTTTTTCTTGAAAACTGTGACCAAACCCCCCCCCCCCTCGGTTTCCTGCAAAATCCGAGACCTCTCCCACCTAAAAATCTTGTCCAAAGTTTGTTCTATTCACCATGACTAATAAGAACACTTTTCATCCTGCCCTCACAGTTTCTAACATCAAGAGCATCCTTCCTATTGTTCTTAACCTAGAAAACGTCCAATATGGGACGTGAGCGGAGTTATTCAAGATCCATGCAATGACACATCAAGTTCTTCATCATATCATCCTTCTGACTCCTAAAACGGGGGATGAGACCACCGAAGAGAAGGATGTACCCATCAAAGCGGACAATCCAAAATTATGGGTCATGTTTGACGGAAAGGTTCTTCAATTGATTTATGCCACAATATCCATGGACCTTCTACAGACAATTATGGATCCCAACTCCACAGCTATGGAGGTTTGGAATCGATTGTGTGATATCTTCCAAGATAACAGTCATTCCCGCATTGTTACCCTTGAACATAAATTTTTTCAAGTTGTTATGGCGAATTTTTCTAACGTTTCATCTTATTGTAAACGACTCAAGGACTTGGCGGATCAACTTCGCAACGTAAGTGCTCCGGTTACTAAAAGTCATCTCGTTCTACAGATGGTTGCAGGCTTATCTGAGGCCTATAACGGTGTTACCTCGATTCTTCGTCAAAGTAACCCCCTGTCGGAATTCTATCAGGCCCAATCCATGCTTACATTAGAGGAGGCCGGTCTGGCTAAAAAGGTGGATCTCGATCAGTGCTCATGTTTTCTAGTCATGTCACGTAATTTCCCCGCGTATTCTGACAATTCAAACCAAAATCATAACAACGGTGGCGGCAAGAAAGGTTAAAAAAATTGCAAAAATAAAAATAAAGGTGGTGGACGTGGTGGTAATAATGGCAATGGCGGAGGACGTGGCACAGGTGGGTCCCGGCCAGTGGGGCCATCTACTAACTGGCCGTGGGCCCACTATCCATGGGCCAACAGCTAGTGGCCCACGACGTTTGCTCCAACAAATGGCTACTGAATCGGGCCACCGCCATTCTCGCCAATTTCCGAACCGCAATGTGCCCGGGCCCAAAGATTCAAGAACCTGGCCAACAAGCCCAACATGTTCCAGCACGGGCAGTTGGGCCTCGGCCACAGCAGGTCTTTGCAACAGAGGGGCCCACTTTCGCACCATCTTAGACAGATATCGAGGTCGTGATGCACACGCTTAGATTAACTCAACTGGACCTGAATTGGTATATGGATACAGGCGCCACTACCCACATGACATCCGACCAAGGTACTCTCTCGTCATATTTCAATTTGAGCAGTAATCAAGGTATAATTATTGGTAATGGCAATTCAATTCCAATTAAGGGTTATGGTCATAAAACGTTGTCTCCTCCCCATCCACCATTTTTCTTGAAAAATATTCTCCATGCCCCAAAACTAATTTAAAATTTGGTGTCTGTTCGTAAATTCACCACTGATAATTGGGTTTTTATTAATTTTGATCTTTTTGGGTTTTCTGTGAAGGATTTCAAGACGAGGAGTCCTCTCATGAGGTGTGACAGTATGGGGGATCTTTATCCAATCACACCAAGTCTCGGTTTCTCGCGTCAAGTCACGCCTTTCACTTTTGCAACTCTTACTTCTTCCTTGTGGCATGCTCGTCTGGGTCATCCGGGGTCGTCTATTTTATCTACCTTAAAAAGAAATAAGTTTATTTCTTGTAAGGGTACGCGTAGTACTCCAAATTGTCAATTTTGTTCTCTAGGAAAAATTATTAAGTTGCCATTTATAGCCTTAGATTCTCAAACTTCAATAACATTTGATATTATTCATAGCGATTTATGGACATCTCCCGTTCTCAGTTCTATGGGTCATCATTATTATGTTTTATTCTTGGATGATTATTCTAAATTTTTATGGACGTTTCCAATAGCGAAAAATTCTCAAGTTTTGTCCATCTTCGTAAAATTTAGAGCTTTCATTAGAACTCAATTCAAACGGAAAATAAAGAATATTCAATGTGATAATGGAAAAGAGTATGATAATGGGGAGTTTCGGGAGTTTTGTGCTAAAAATTGGATAAATTTTCATTTTTCGTATCCTCATACGTCTTCACAAAATGGAAAAGCTGAACGTAAAATTTGTACCATTAATAATATTATCCGCACCTTATTGGTTCATTCTTTCATCCCTCCATTGTTTTGGCATCATGCTCTACAAATGACTACATATTTGCTTAACATTCTTCCTTCTAAATGTTTGACATATTCGTCCCCTCTTCAAAGTTTATATAATAAGACTCCTTCGTATTCTCATCTTAAGGTCTTTGGATGCTTATGTTATTCACTATTTCTATCCACCACAATTGACAAACTTCAGACACATTCTACCCCGTGTGTGTTTTTGGGTTATCTGTCAAATCACCGTGGTTATAAATGCTTTGATTTGTCATCTAAACGAATCATTATTAGTCGTCATGTTTTCTTTGATGAATCCCATTTTTCATTTTCTAAAGTAGAAAACTCGTGCCTAGTTCGTATGATTTTTTGGATGATGATGTCTCACCCTATACTATCCATCATTTTCCGAATATGTCCCTCATTAATTCTTTCAATTAGTGTAAACACTCTATGCTGGTAAAATTTTACTTTTTTTCCAGTATAACTGGTCAAGCACGTCAAGAATATATTATGATGGATTATGATGAGATCCTATGCTAAGTCTCAAGTTTATTTAGTACAATATTGACCGTTCTGAAACTATAATAAATTGTGTCCCAATGGGAGCATATAAAAAGGAATATCATCATATATTTCACTTTTCTGTCTGATTTCTCTTTTTTTTTCCATCTACATCACAGTACTCCTCGTTCCTTCGAGGACTCAATATATGAAGAAATCTACCGACACCCCTGTTGAAAGTTAATGAGAAATTAGATCTAAGACATTGGGCCTAATTAATCATGTTTAAAATGAGCGTAATTTATTTTGAGGATTTTAGATTAGTCCCATAAAAAAATTGTGTCTCTTAAGGCACCTATTTGAACTCTACGACTTAAATATATGGATAGTGTGAATAATTATTTTTGCAGTATGGATGAGCTAAACTTGTGATAAAAAGGCTAGGCACCACTTTTACCAAGTTATTCATGAATGCTTATCAAGAGATATCTGATAAAAACTAAGAGTCCACCAAACAGTATAAAGAATCATGTTCTCTATCTATTCCCCTCAAGTAAAACATAAAGTAAATAAGATAAGATATTTACGTGCAAAACTCCTTGCTCAAGGAATTAAAAACCAAGACCTACCAAGTAGGATTTCCAACTTTACTAACTGAGCAACTTTCAGATTACAAGCTTTTATAACCTAAGAATTAACCTCTTAATCCCTCACCCTTACAATAATTCTATTGTAAGCTACAACCCTTGACTAACTCTAGCCAAGCACCCAAAACGAGTTTGACTAACTCTAGTCAAACACCAAACACACCTTGACCAACTCTAGCCAAGTGTACAACTCAAAAGCTTGAGAAAATAAACTACCTACAAACACCTTCTTAAAAGAAGAGTAGGTTTCCAAGTTAAAGAGCAAAATGACAAAGACTTAACAATCCTAGGACTTAAGACACCTTGGGCACGTTTGATACGTTGTATTAAGTTTGGGATCTTTGGACAACAAAATAATACATTTGGTGGGCGTTTTTAGTCGCGTTGGATCATCTTATTTTTAGAAATAAGATACAATCGCCATTTTGAGACCCATCTAGCGGTGGATCTCCCGGATCGCATTTTAAAAATAAAAAAATAAAAAATACAATCCATTATATATTAATACTCTAATACCGTCCATTATATATTAATACAGTCCAGTCCAGTACAGTCCAATGAAATTAGTACATTCCAGTGCGACGTACCAAACGAGCCCCTTCAGTTGTTGGAATCTGGTCCTTGAATATGTTGAAGCTTTGTTCTTGAGAGAACAGAGAGAGCAGTGGCGGATACACTTGTAAGAATATGATTTTTCATATTTGAAGTGTTAGGTTAAAACCTTGTAACAT
Organism: Przewalskia tangutica; assembly: GCA_029844215.1. NCBI lineage: Eukaryota > Viridiplantae > Streptophyta > Magnoliopsida > Solanales > Solanaceae > Przewalskia > Przewalskia tangutica. The sequence goes on from CM056718.1 coordinate 119,295,485, forward strand.
TGTAAATATATTGAGAAACATGTGAGGAACATGTGACCATGGATAGGGATAATTCATCTTTTGGTTTGGCCTCTAGCATCGCAGCGAGTCGCTGTCGATCGAAATAGTGTCGCAGCCTTCATCGTCGCGTTGATCAGACGACACCCAATGACCTGATAGAGGACTTGGTCCCTATCTGGTTCTTCAAATATTTGACAAATCATCAAAATCACGAAATAGCATAACTTATCAATTTCCCCCTTTGGTTCTTCGAATGTTTGGCAAATCATTAAAACCACAAAATAGCATAACTTATCAATTTCCACCTTTTTTATGATGACAAACTCATAATTGATATTCCCTCTGAGAACCAGGTTCCCCCTGCGGATCAGGCCTTAACAACATGTTAGCATCAACATCATTTATTTTTACCAATTAAACTTTTTCAGCATAACAATTTTCTTTAACAACCCCTTACCCCTACTTCCCCCTTTTGACATCATGAAAAGAGGAGTAGATGCAGTACAAGCATAAAGAAGTTCGGATGCATTAATTCATTTCCACTTTGGCAACACAACATGAACACAACCAGGAAAAACAATGTAGATAAACAGAGCAAGCATTGCATAAGCCAGAGTAATTGTCCAGAAAAACATATCACATTTAATACAAAAACATAGCGGTCTAAACAGAACAAACATAATAATTAAAGTGACATAAGTACCAATATCATAAAAACTAGAAGTAAACAAAATAAGGCTTTAAAGGGAAGGGAATGGGCTAAAGGGACATGGGTAGGCAAGATAGGCTAGATGGACTAAGGCTTCGAGGCCAAAAAAAGCCGATCAATTCTTTCACTTGCAACACAGGTTATCCTGAAACATTTGATCTCGGATCTCATCAATCTTCTGCTTTAACTAGTCATTTTCAGCCTTCAACTTAGCATTATTTGCTGCTAGTTCACTACTGGGACCAGGTTCCCTTGCTTGTTTAACCAACTGAGCTCTCAACAGAGCATTCTCAGTCTGTAGCCTCTCAATATTCGTAGTTGTCCTTTCCTGAGCTTCAATCAGACTGGAGATAGTGAAGTTGTTGCCCATGCCATCTTTCTTAGGCACACAATCACACTCTTCTAGTGTGGTCATGGTGAACATCTGCTTACGATTTTTCTGAGTGGACTTTTCAGTTGGCATATTGAAATGAGCAAAGACTCTGGTCAAGAAGAACCTATATAGAAGGCCATGCTTGCCCTCCCTAGCATTGTCAACCTTGATCATATGCTCAATCATTAGAGCAGGCAAACTAATGGAGTTAAAACTAGATAAACCTTAAGGAGGGTCAGGTCCGTGATAGAGGTAATGCATCTCCTTTCAGCCCTAGGAAGCATTACCTTGTTGACAAATGTGAACACAAGTTGATATTTCTGCTTCTTCAAGAGCCGCTCACTAGTCACTGGCCCTTCCCTTTTGACAATCAAGCTTTTAAAATCATTGGAGGCCTTCCCTTCAACAGTTTTCAACCCATCAGTTAGAACACCAAGAATCTCACCCAACTTTGCTTCATCCTTTGCAAATCCACCCTATTTACAGAGTAAATTAATCTAGACTCATCAGTGTACATAAAATTACCTGGCTTCTTTTTCAAAGACACTAGGGAGGATAAAAAAATAAGTAATCCCATTTTTGAAACTCCACAATTTCCATCAGGTCTTTCATCCCATGTTTCTCAACAATCTCAGTGTCAAAAACTCTGCCTAAAAGCACCTTTTGTCCCTTCAAGTTGTCCTACCTCTCCTTCTCCACATCCTTACTTTGTTTCCTTTTCATAGAGGAACCAAGTTCCTGAACTCACAGTGATTTTTCTTTTCTTAGAGGGTCGAGACATACCTTTCCCTTTGCCAACCACTTCACTTTCATCTGCCACTTCATTCTTCTCAACTATTGTTTTTCCTTTCTCTTCCCTTTTTTTCTTGGAATTTTTCCTTTCTAACGGAGCTTGTTCTTCCTATTCTTCCTTATCAGACACAGTCACCACATCCTCTTCATCTTTAAACTTACTCAAGTTGGCATGTTTTACCAATCTTCTTATTTTCCTCCCCGTACTATTATTCTTATTGGCCTTTAGAGCAGACTCAAGATGAGCCTTGCTCTTTTGCTTGGTAGTAGGTGGCCTATAAGCAATGTGTTTTCTAACATTGACATTGCTCATTTTCACAGGGTCATACCTCCTTTTAAAAATAGTGCATAGAATGACATCAATGTCAGAGTCAACCTCTAGAGAAGGGTTGGACGAACCAGGTTCCTCATCAAGAGAGGGTTCTCGCTAAGGTACAACGATGGTAGACATATTTTCATGAGTAACAACATCCAAATCTACCCCTGAGGAACCAGGTCCCTCCTTCAACTCTTTTGTTTCTATCACACTACCCATTTCCCCTGACTTTGTTCCCCATGACACCCTACATTCATTCCCTCAATCTGAGTACCAACAACACCACCATCCACATCTTCTACACTACTGACCACATTTTCTGTCAAGTTTCCATCAACAACTATGGGCAAATCCTCTACCCTTTTATTACTATCAAGAGATACAAAATTACCTGATTTTGGAGAAATATCCTCATAAACAACCACATTTTTAGATTTCCTTGCACCACCAACACTAGCCGACTCCTACATGATGACAGGATTAGATCCTTCACCAACCTAACATGGGTTTTTGGTATTCATATCCTCAATAACCATATATTGTCTTGAAGCCTCTACTTCATCATCCTTTTCAGCAATTTCTTCTATAGTTTGAAGAAATTGTGAAGTAGTCAAAGTTTGACCATTACTTTCTGAATTGGACTTTTTAGTCAGAATAGGATTTGTAGAGAAAGATACAAATTTTCTTGGGGTTTGACTCTTGCAAGTCCTAGGGGGGCATGAATGATTGGTTCTGGAGAGGAAGATTCAATGTGAGACAATGTCGATTTAGAGTAGAGAGACAATACACAAGAGAGGATGAGAAATGGTAGAGAGAATTTTGTGAGTTTGATTTAAGTGAGGAGAGAGAGAAAAAAATTGATTAAAAGATGGTGGAAGGAACCGATTCTAATTGGTCCTTTAGACTTTTCCGCATGTCGGGTCGGTTCGGTTCAAGAGAGTTGTAATGTTTTGGCCTCACATTTTGAATTGGAAACGGGAAGCAGTTAATGAAATGACACTTAAGCAATTTAAAAACATGTAAGTAATGAAGAGACTACTAACATGAGTTAGAGGAATCAGGCTCGTTGACAATTTTTAAAATGCAGGCAAAAACTCTGAGAAATGCAATGTCTTCAATACTTATATTGTCATGTGAATGTCATGTGTATATGCATGTAACAATATGAGAGTGAGTTAGATGCCTTCAAAAAACACTTTAAGCATTGTACCTTTTCTCTCAACATAGCCAATCATTGAGAGGATTTTTTAAAAGGGGAAATTAGTTGAGCTTAATTAAGCCTAACTCCAGACGATTTATTTCAAAATGCTCCCTACTCAGTGCCTTTGTAAAGATGTCTGCTACCTGGTCCTATGTCTTGTAAAACTTCATGCAGATCAAATCCTTTTTCCATATTATCCCTTAGGAAATGGTGTCTCACATCAATGTGTTTGGTCCTTTTGTGTTGCACTGGGTTCTTTGTCATATTAAGTGTACTTGTATTATCACACAACAGGGGCACACAATCGGTAAGCACACCAAAATTCTTAAGTTTTTGTTTGATCCATAGCATTTAAGCACAACAAGAGGCAGCAGCCACATACTCAGTTTCAGTAGTAGAAAGAGCCACAAAATTCTATTTCTTTGTACCGCAAGAGATCAAGCATGACCCAAGAAAATGTGTCATTCCAAATGTGTTCTTTCTATCCACCAAGTATCCAGTATAATCAACATTAGCATATCTAACCAAGTCAAAATTATCTCCAGAAGGATAGAAGAAGACCAGGTCATGCGAACTCTTGAGATACCTCAATATTTTTTTTGCAGCTTTCAAATGAGATTCCTTTGGACTTGATTAGAACCTTGCATACAAACCAACACTGAAAACAATGTCAGTTCTGCTGGCAGTTAAGTAAAGTAGTGACCCAATGATACCCATATACATGGTTTCATTCACATGAGCACCAGGTTAATCCATGTCTAACCTAGTAGTAGTAGTAGCTATAGGTGTATCAATGGGCTTTGCATTCTCCATCTCAAACCTTTTAACAGCTCTTTGATGTATTTTTGTTAACTAATCATTGTGCCATTTGAGGTTTGCTTTACTTGCAGCCCTAGGAAAAAATTTGGCTCACTCATCATGCTCATCTCAAATTCACTTCCCATAAGCTTGGAAAATTCTTCACAGAGAGAATCATCGGTGGCACCAAAAATGATATCATCAACATAAGCTTGCACAATCAACAAATTCCTTCCTCTTTTCTTCAAAAACAAAGTATTGTTAATTTTCCTCTTGTGAAGCCATTTTCAAGAAGAAATTTGACTATCTCTCATACTATACCGAGGAGCTTGCTTTAAACCATATAGAACCTTGTCAAGATTGAACACATTCTTAGGGTGCTCATGACTTTCAAAATTAAGAGGTTGCTTGCCAAAGACCTCATCATTCAGGTATCTATTAAGAAAGATATTTTTACATTCATTTGGAACATTTTGAATTCCATATGGGATGCAAATACAATAAGAATCTTAATTGCTTCTATTCTTGCTACAGGTGCAAAGGTCTGATCATAGTCAATACATTCTTCTTGATTGTAGCCTTGTACCATCAGTCTTGCATTGTTCCTTGTGGTATTTCCAAATTTATCAAGCTTATTATGAAACACCCACCTAGTCCTAATCATTGTTCTATATAAAGGCCTGGGGACCAGGTTCCACACCTTATTTCTCTCAAATTGATGGAGCTCTTCTTGTATAGCAATTATCCAATCAACATCTTTCAATGCATTCTTGATATTTTTGGGTTCAATTTGAGAAGGCAAACATGTTTCTTTACCTTTACCTAGTTTGAATACCAGAGTCTAGTTGAGTAATCACATTGTAGAGTGGATGAGATCCTTTGTGCTTCTAGTTGGATACTTGAACTTTAGAATTTGAGGGACCAGGTTCCCCTATATTTGATCCATCATTCACATCTACAGAGGCATGACTTCTGTTTCTTTGCTCTATCTTAGGAGTTCTTGATACAACATCACCTACTCAATGTTCAGCTTCAAGTGGGGTAGTAGAGGGATCAGGTTCCTCTGTGTCTTCTGGATACTCTACTACACCTTTTTCATTATTCTGCTCGACTTGGTTCATCATTTCATCTTTTCCATTTGATATTTCTATGACTTCATCAGGGATTTTTGAGAATTCACAATCTTCAACTTCATCATTGTATGTCCCTTTATTTTCCAATTCATTTGCTTCATCAAAGATCACATATACACTATTTTCTACACACTGAGTTCTTTTATGGAAGACCTTATATGCCATAATATGAGAAGAATGATCAAGGAAGATTCTTTCATCATTTTTTGCATCAAACTTTTTCAAAGCTTCCTTATCATTGTTGAGAACAAAACATTTGCATCCAAAGGCCCTTAGGTAAGTCAGCTTGGGCTTCCTTCCATTTAGTAGTTCATTGGAAGTCTTCTCAAGCAAGGACCTGATCATGTACATATTAATTAAGTGACAAGCATTGTTAACAATCTCAGCCTAGAAGATTTTAGACACACCACTTTCTATCAGCATTGTCCTGGACATATCTTCAAGTGTCTTATTTTTCCTTTCCACAACACCATTTTGCTGAGGTGTTCTAGGAGCAGAAAAGTTATGACTTACACCATTTTATGCATAAAACTCATCAAATTTGTCCTTGTCAAATTAAGCACCATGATCATATCGAATACTCACAACTTGGATTCTCATCTTCACCTGAATTTGTTTCACAAAGGCTAAAAACACATGAAAGATTTCATCCTTGATTCATAGAAATAGAGTCCAATTGAATCTGTAGTAGTCATCAACAATCACAAAATATATACTTCTTGCCTCCTCTGCTTTGAACTCTCATTGGACTATATAGATCCATATGAAGAAGATCAAGTGGCCTGGAGGTGCTCACTACCTTCTTTGGTTTGAAGGGGGATCTGGCCTGCTTTCTTCTGATGCATGTATCACACACATTGTGATCTTTGAACTTGATATTTGGTAGCCCATGGAGCAAGTCTTTCGCGACAAGGTTCTTCAACTGAGAGACACTTGCATGTCCCAATCGCATGTGCCATAGCTCAGTATCATCATCCAAAGCACTGAGATATTCTAAATCACCACCATAAAATCTGCAACATAGATATTCTTGAACATTTTTGCAATCAGCACAACGTCATCAGTTTTGAGATTGGTGCTTGTGCATGAACAGGACAAGAACTTCACTTCATTTCCCTTATCATAGATTTGGGACACACTTAGCAAGCTATACTAAATCCTTTTACATAATAAACACTTTCAATTTCATGGAAGAGTGTCTTGTCAATTTTACCAACACCAAGAATATATCATTTCTTGTCATTCTTAAAGGACACACTCCCCCCACCTTAGAAGGCCTTGAGTGAGAGAAAGTTATCAATTCTTCCAGTTATATGCTTCGAGCAGCCACTATCCATGTACCATTTGTTTATTGTCTCCTCTCACTCCAGCCTGCAAATAGAGTCACTTGTTAGACTTAGGAACCAAAGCCAGCTTGGATCCCTTATGTCACGACCCGACCCCGGGCCCGCGACTGGTGCCCTACCTGGGCACCCCTTTCGGTATACATCAGAGAATAGCAGCGGAACATACACAACTTATAAAATGCTAAAACATAAAATAACAACAGGCTAGCCGATAAGGCCACCTTCCGTAAAATATACGTAATAGAAACGATTTTTTTTTACAACCCAATCCACAAGCATACTCATGCACTTAGAATAACAATCGTGACAGGGCCCCGCCATACCCTGAATGTACAACAACCGACAATACCAAGGATAAGCCTCCTAATAAAGGAGCTTCAACACCGGTGAATAGTGATCCTAAGAGCGAGGATCAAGAATCAGACTCTACCATGCATTTAACGCACCGAATGAGGTCGACAACATGTACCAAATATGTGAAATCGCATCAGAATGAAATCATAAGTCTATAATAAAACTGAAGACAGGTATGATAACTCAAATAACGGTACACATTGCCTTACTAACAATGAGAGTAATCAAAAGTATGGGTAGCAAATCCACAGAAACAGGTGGTATAACGATCTTGGGGATTTACCCCTCATTTATACTATTACCCTGAAGCAGGTGGTATAACGATCTTGAGGATCTACCCCTCAGATATACTCTTACCCTGAAGAAGGTGGTAAAGCAGGTGGTATAACGATCTTGGGGAGCTACCCCTCAGATATACTCTTACCCTGAAGAAGGTGGTATAACGATCTTGGGGAGCTACCCCTCAGATATACTCTTACCCTGAAGAAGGTGGTATGACGATCTTGGGGCTTGCCCCTCATTCATACTCTTACCCTGGAGAAGGTGGTATAACGATCTTGGGTCTTGCCCCTCATTTATACTCTTACACTAGCTCAAACGGCCATCATACATAACATAAGCCCTACCGGCTTATCATACATAACATAAGCACTACCGGCTTATCATACAATAAATAAGCAAGTTAAGAAATCCCCCTAACCTCTTATTAGTCTTATTCATATGCACTCTCATTTTGGTTTACTTAAGGCACTAACATGACATTATAAATCCGGGAGTTTAACCCAAAGTACTACGTACTTCTATTCTTTTAAAATGACTCATTTTCAAATAAAACTTCCAAGATACTAATAATCGTAGTATCAAGTCATAACTACATTTTAAGACAAGTCACAATACCTTTTTAGAAAATACATTTTCGGGCTTCTAAATCAAGTGACTTCTTTCTTTTAAAACCTTAAGCAATTGATGCCTTTAAATCAATTTGCCTTTCGTTATTTCAAGTCATTTAACATACTTAAATTACTTAGAGTAAACCACTCTTTTTATCTTTCCATAAAGCTATTATAACCAACTTCCCATAAAGCCGTTATACTAGCTTTATACATTAGCAACTTACATACTTCTTTATAACCAAGAGACCTAAACTTTCCAACAAAACAAGTATCAATAATACTTTCAACATACTTAAAGTCTCTTAACTTTTGAAAACTAAGATATCCTTAATATTTAAACAAGTGAGTTAACTCCCTAACTCAATCAACTTGGACATTCTTAAAATAAGACAAGGATATCAAATGGACCTAGATTGTCAAAATCTTGTACGTCTACCGTACTATACATTTACAACTTATTCATGCTCAAAAGATAAGAAAGTTCCACATACCTCTTCGGTTTAATCCACTTGCTAAGTCCAATTCGCCGTACGTAGTATGTCAACCTATAATGACCATAGTACGTCTATTAACTTCTTACTTCAAACGTAGAATATTCCAAGTGCAAAGTCACTAAATTCTACGGAAAATCGGACAGCACTTCCTTTGTTTCTACATACTTTGCCACCTTTTTCAAGGCCGAATTCAATAACCAACCACGCCACATTTAAGGCTCAACAAAGTAGTTAACAATAGGGGATTACACGCCTACAAGACGTGTAAAATTCCGCCCACAATTGATATCACACAAGTCCAAAATACAATGTCCATTCGGCAAATTAGGGACAACAATACAAATTCGTTTCCAATCCCTTTTCAATCCAAGTGGTTTAATATAACATGTTATCTAGCCACAATTGATTATAACTACTACATTCCTCAAGTAGGTAAACATGCGACGATTCTAATTATCGACCAATTTGTATTTCAATTTCAAATGGCTTAACATGTCATTTTCGGATTTGAACTTCCAAATTTCCATAACACTTATCAATCTTCATAACACATATCACATGATCATTTCTAACTTAATAATAACATGGAATCTTCCATTACAAAAGTAAGACGAAGATTATACCTCATTTAGCCAAAAAATTCTCCAAGATTACAAGTCGATCCTTAGCAACTTTAGCTCCTCTTTTTGAAATTCTTCTTCCCGCTAAAATCATCTCTACTAATCCCCTACAAGCTTGCCAACATATTTCCTTCTTGTTGCCTTTCCAAAAATCTCATTTAGGCCTAGGGTTTTAACCATTTGAGAGAGAAGAGAAGAGAAGATTTGGGTGAAGTCTTGCAAATGATTTAAATCTATCAAGGCATGTCTTATATAGCCTTTATCTTGTTCCACAAGTTGGGGGGACACTTGTCACCCACCCAGGGGTCCTTTACAACAAATATCTTCTATTTTTACCCTATTTCCGCAAAAAATCTCGCCCCGGCGCCGCGGCCCTGCAGCCGGCACTGCGGCGCTGCAATTTCAGACAATTTCAGGATTTCCGGCGCCGCGGCGCCTGACCCTGTCTGTTCTGTCAGCCGATCTTGTAACGTCCATAACTTTCTACTCCGATGTCCTATTGACGATCGGTTTGTTGCGTTGGAAACTAGACTCAATGAACTTCATATTAGGATTTTGAAACACCTAAAAACCCCAATTATACTAGGAGATATACTGCTTCCAAGTTGACTGAAAAACTGTCCAAAAATATTCTGCCAACTTTTTTTCCTTTTCCAACTTCGAATCTTATTTCCTTTCGTACGTTCTCATCTCATCCTCTTGGAATTACGGGGTGTAACATTCTTCCCCCCTTAGAAACATCCGTCCCCGAATGTTCTTTCGGAGTCCAATCTAAACGGATATTGGCATAGTCCCTTGACTACACCCAACATAATCACACTTGCCACACCTGGCCACATAACAATACTTATGCTACAACGTCAACCTGAACTCCAAGTGTCGACGTCGGTTATCTGCATAAAGCTTCTGCTGACTCTAAGCTTACTAATAATCTTTCCCGGATAAGCTTCGCCTTATCCACAGCCCGCTGAATCAAGTCTGGACCAAATAACGGAACCTCGCCTATGTCGAACCATCCAACCGGCGATCTATACTTTCTTACATACAAGGCCTCATACAGGGCCATCTGAATACTGAAGGGCATCTATTATCGTACGTAACTCAACAAGAGGCAACTAACCCTCCCGGCTATTTCTGAAATCAAGAACACAGGCCCGCAACCTATCCTCAAGTGCCTGGATAGTACGCTCTGCCTGTCCGCTTGGCCCGAGGGTGTAATGCAACACTGAGACTCACCTGTGTCCCTAAAACCCTTCTGAAAAACCTCCAGAAGTTATCTGTAATCGAGCTCATCTGTCTGACATCATAAACGTAGGAACCCCGTGCAGTCTCACAATCCCCCTACTATAAAAGCTAGCACGAACCTCAGCCGAGTAAGTGGTCCTAACCGGAAGAACACGACTGGTTTCGTCAGCCTATTTACCATGACCCCCAGGGAGTCGCACTTCCTCTGAGTACGATGTCACCCTGTAACAAGATCCATTTTAATTACCTCCCATGTCTAAGTCGGGGTCTAAATCACCTGTAATAGCCCACTGGGCTTCTGGTGTTCAACCATGACCTGCTACTAATTCGGACACTAAGCAACAAACCCTGCTACGTCCCTCTTCAGGTCATCTTACCAATACATACATCTGAGGCCATGATACATCTTGGTCGACCCCGAACAAAATAAAGAAAGAAGCACCGCGTGCCTCCCCGTAAAACTTGCCGACAAGTCCTGCGGCATCGGGCACACACAAACTTTTCTCACAACACAAAGACTTATCCGGTGCTACACAAACAGGCTCTTCTCTTCTTGGAGAGCCGTATCTCGATATCATATCATAACTGGATCCTCATACTATTGCCTCTTTACCTCTTCGACGAAGGAAGACTCGGCAACCTCTCGGATCTAAAGCTCCATTAACCTTGGAACAAATAATCGAACCCCTAGGCTCGGTAACTGAAGAATCTCACGGATCACGTCCAGTCTATCTGGCTGCCCATCTGGCATACTACCCTTAGATCCGCGACTAAGAGTATCTTTAACTCTTGGCTTTCCCTGGGTGGTATAGGATATCGATATCACAATACTTGAATAACTCTACTCACCGTCGCTGTCGCAAATTCAACTACCTCTGTCAGAAGATATACCTGAGGCTCTTGTGGTCTGCACAAATATTCACATGAAGTCTATATATACGTCATGCCCCCAAAATCTTCAAGGCACGATTTAACTGCCGCCAGCTCTAAATCGTGAGTGGCGTAATTTCCTTTCCTGCTTCCCTAACTACCGGGAAAACATAAGCTCTATCCTTATCGGGTTGCGTCAGCACACAACCTAGCCCAACACCCAACGTGTTATCATAATAACCTAACCCTCTAGTCTTTCACGAGGTGTTAGAATTGTAGTCGAGTCAACTTATCTTCCAATAACTGGAAGCCTTTATCATTCCTGCGAAATATTCGGGTATCCTTAATCTCACTTATGGTTCCTGTTTCCCTTTCTCTGTTGCAACCAAACTTGGTTACTAAACTTAGATTTGATTCCTTTGATTGCCCCATGGCTAAGACTTCCTGTCAATCACAATTTAGGGGGGGGGGATTTCCTTGATCTCGTAAAGTAGTAACCCGATTTTCCTTTCCCAGTTTGTAGAGCCTATAGCTAGGTGTTACCACATTTCCTCGAAATGTTCTTACTTCCCATTATTTACTAATGGTCTTTACACTAGTCTGGGGTAGTCATAACCCGTACAACTTACATAACCATAGTCGTATTCTCCTTTATCATTCTGGTCATATCCTTACCTTAGGCTTATTATTAGCAAAAGTATTTCTATTTTGATTCATAAATGCGATTTCATACGTGCGCATAACCTGCATTTATATCTTTACGATACTTCCTCGACCAATTAAATGCGTCGTTCTTAATTACCCCAACACAACACTTTTCCCGGTTATCTACAATCAGTAACCATGGCGTGGCGATACCAAGACCTTACTATCTCATATCCTGCGTCTAACAACATGGGTACACATAACCCCATGTACGTAAAATTGTCCTTTTCGTGGGGAAGAACTTATCTCCTTTCTTAAACTTTCCTTCGAGTCACAACCATAATCACGGGTCTCTTGCGGTCCGAGAATTATCTAATTATCACGCACCGCTTTAAGTTCGTGTAGATTTTCCAACCCACCAAAGATGCCCTCGACTTTCCGCGTGACACTGTACTTATTTTATTCTTGCCTTGTACATTTCCACGAAATTATCCAGGAAGTCGTGGCCCGACCGCCACACCAAACCAACTCAAGTACCTCGAGGAACTTAACATAAATTCCTTCAAATTCAATTATTACTTACTTTCTGCGTCGATTTACCTCAGTGAACAAGTCACGGACTTAAAAGAAAAACAATGATGCCAAAGAAGGAAGGATAATTCATCGTTACTACCACTTCTCTTCCTTTACCGGATAATCGACACGAAATCGGAATCGAGCCAATCTCTCTGCGATCAACGTTGGCATAACAAGAGGCGATTAGCGTACTCATAATGACCTCTATATGCGTCATAACAACTCTGCTAGGTGCTGAGGTCCAACGATGTATCGTTCACGGCAATTATCTACCCGGCTACCACCCAACACTCACGGGTGTAGTCACTCGAAAGGTCCTCGTGGATTCGGGCTTTATTTCTTTACACTTGGTTGCTCTTTTCACGGTCGTACTCTTTCGTATTTCCAAACTTATACTAGCATACGTACATAAATTCCATACTAATTCTGGCCTCCACTCTTTGGAGTTACTAAATTAAACAATATAAGGCCCATTTCGGCTCTCACAACATGGTTCCGGTGGAACACGTCCACGAACCCGTAAAACAATTAACTAGACTCGGGTTTGTACCTGTGACCTGTCGCGTGGCGGGACTCTTGTCAATCGATCCCACCCCATGCGGGTACACTAACTTCTCATATACTATAATCGGGTTGTCTTGTCCACAACAACCATACTTACTCCATACGGATCTCACCCGTACCATACTTGAAATCCCACTACGTAGCTCAATCTATTAACATAGTCTTCCATTAAGTCCCTTAATTAACCTCTTAAGGGTCCATTTCATTCTCACACAACTCATCATCACCTAATTATCTCAAATTAGCACGTAAAACCTTGATGAGAGTTCCTTAACTGTTCATACCTTCCCGATATTTATTTAGTCCTTACCAAATCCTGGTAATCTAAAATCATCCTAGGCAACACATATGTGACCCCCATACATAAATCTGTATAGTTGTATGTCCCAATACCAACTATACTACAAACATTACCAACCTGGATACGCAATCCACATAATCGTTCTGGTCATCGCGCTTTCTCGTGGCTGCAAACAATGTAACTTGTTAGGAGATACGACCACAACATGTCGCACGATCTTAGAGTGAGAAGAATGGAAACTAATCCTAAATGTCCTGCGACCTCACGATTATAGATGTGGTGCACAACACATCGATAATCAAGACTACTAGACACGATGCGTAGACACTTTCAGAGACTAATCGCTCGATACCACTTTTGTCACGACCGACCGGGCGCGGCGGTGCCTACTTGGGCACCGCTTTCGATATCATCGAGAGAATAGCGGTGAACATACACAACTTATAAAATGCTAAAACATAAAATAACAACAAAGCTAGCCGATAAGGCCACCTTCCGTAAAATATACGTAATAGAAGCGATTTTTTTTACAACCCAATCCACAAGACATGACTACGCACTTAGGAATAACAATCGTGGCGGGACGGGGCCCGCCATACCACGAATGTACAACAGACAATACCAAGGATAAGCCTCCGAATAAAGAAGCTTCTCAACGGTGAGCGGTGATCCTACGAGCGAGGATCGGCACAATACTCTACTGCGGCGTAACGCGGCCAAGGAGGTCGATAACATGTACCAAATATGTGAAACTGAAAGTACTGTAATGAAATCATAAGTCTATAATAAAACTGAAGACAGGTATGATAACTCAAATAACAGTACACAGTGCCTTACTAACAATAAGAGTAATCAAAAGTATGGGTAGCAAATCCACGGAAACAGGTGGTATAACGATCTTGGGGATTTACCCCTCATTTATACTCTTACCCTGAAGCAGGTGGTATAACGATCTTGGGGATCTACCCCTCAGATATACTCTTACCCCGAAGAAGGTGGTAAAACAGGTGGTATAACGATCTTGGGGAGCTACCCCTCAGATATACTCTTACCCTGAAGAAGGTGGTATGACGATCTTGGGGCTTGCCCCTCATTCATACTCTTACCCTGGAGAAGGTGGTATAACGATCTTGGGTCTTGCCCCTCATTTATACTCTTACACTAGCTCAAACGGCCATCATACATAACATAAGCCCTACCGGCTTATCATACATAACATAAGCACTACCGGCTTATCATACAATAAATAAGCAAGTTAAGAAATCCCCCTAACCTCTTATTAGTCTTATTCATATGCACTCTCATTTTGGTTTACTTAAGGCACTAACATGACATTATAAATCCGGGAGTCTAACCCAAAGCACTACGTACTTCTATTCTTTTAAAATGACTCATTTTCAAATAAAACTTCCAAGATACTAATAATCGTAGTATCAAATCATAACTACATTTTAAGACAAGTCACAATACCTTTTTAGAAAATACATTTTCGGGCTTCTAAATCAAGTGACTTCTTTCTTTTAAAACCTTAAGCAATTGATGCCTTTAAATCAATTTGCCTTTCGTTATTTCAAGTCATTTAACATACTTAAATTACTTAGAGTAAACAACTTTTTTTATCTTTTCATAAAGCTATTATAACCAACTTCCCATAAAGCCGTTATACTAGCTTTATACATTAGCAACTTACATACTTCTTTATAACCAAGAGACCTAAACTTTCCAACAAAACAAGTATCAATAATACTTTCAACATACTTAAAGTCTCTTAACTTTTGAAAACCAAGATATCCTTAATATTTAAACAAGTGAGTTAACTCCCTAACTCAATCAACTTGGACATTCTTAAAATAAGACAAGGATATCAAATGGACCTAGATTGTCAAAATCGTGTACGTCTACCGTACTATACATTTACAACTTATTCATGCTCAAGAGATAAGAAAGTTCCACATACCTCTTCGGTTTAACCACTTGCTAAGTCCAATTCTCCGTACGTAGTATGTCAACCTATAATGACCATAGTACGTCTATTAACTTCTTACTTCAAACGTAGAATATTCCAAGTGCAAAGTCACTAAATTCTATGGAAAATCGGACAACACTTCCTTTGTTTCTACATACTTTGCCACCTTTTTCAAGGCCGAATTCAATAACCAACCACGCCACATTTAAGGCTCAACAAAGTAGTTAACAATAGGGGATTACACGCCTACAAGACGTGTAAAATTCCGCCCCACAATTGATATCACACAAGTCCAAAATACAATGTCCATTCGGCAAATTAGGGACAACAATACAAATTCGTTTCCAATACCTTTTCAATCCAAGTGGTTTAATATAACATGTTATCTAGCCACAATTGATTATAACTACTACAATCCTCAAGTAGGTAAACATGCGACGATTCTAATTATCGACCAATTTGTATTTCAATTTCAAATGGCTTAACATGTCATTTTCGGATTTGAACTTCCAAATTTCCATAACACTTATCAATCTTCATAACACATATCACATGATCATTTCTAACTTAATAATAACATGGAATCTTCCATTACAAAAGTAAGGCGAAGATTATACCTCATTTAGCCCAAAAATGCTCCAAGATTACAAGTCGATCCTTAGCAACTTTAGCTCCTCTTTTTGAAATTCTTCTTCCCGCTAAAATCATCTCTACTAATCCCCTACAAGCTTGCCAACATATTTCCTTCTTGTTGCCTTTCCAAAAATCTCATTTAGGCCTAGGGTTTTAACCATTTGAGAGAGAAGAGAAGAGAAGATTTGGGTGAAGTCTTCCAAATGATTTAAATCTATCAAGACATGTCTTATATAGCCTTTATCTTGTTCCACAAGTTGGGGGGACACTTGTCACCCACCCAGGGGTCCTTTACAACAAATATCTTCTATTTTTACCCTATTTCCGCAAAAAATCCCGCCCCGGCGACGCGGCCCTGCAGCCGGTGCTGCGGCGCTGCAATTTCAGACAATTTCAGGCTTTCCGGCGCCGCGGCTCTGCAGCCGGCGCCGCGGCGCCTGACCCTGTCTGTTCTGTCAGCCGATCTTGTAACGTCCATAACTTTCTACTCCGATGTCCTATTGACGAGCGGTTTGTTGCGTTAGAAACTAGACTCAATGAACTTCATATTAGGATTTTGAAACACCTAAAAACCCCAATTATACTAGGAGATATACTGCTTCCAAGTTGACTGAAAAACTGTCCAAAAATATTCTGCCAACTTTTTTTCTTTTTCCAACTTCGAATCTTATTTCCTTTCGTACATTCTCATCTCATCCTCTTGGAATTACGGGGTGTAACACCTTATAATGATAGGACGGGTGAATTAGACTTTTATTTGTCCATGCAGGCAACCCTTTCTTCTTCTTTCAAGGACTAGGTTCCTGAACTCTTGGTTTGTTTTCAACATAATTCATGTTTTCCTATACGAACTGAAATTTAACTTTACAAGAATCCTTGTAATGGCCAATCTGACCACAATGAGTGCACAACCAATTATCAATCATATAGACATACTTTATATGGGGATTGTAGGGGGTTTTGGCCTTTTGAAAACCAATACCCTGCCTTATGCCATTACTTTTGTACATAGCAACAACTGCATCAGAGGATCAGGTCCAATAAAGTGACTTATCAGATCAATTTTAACCCGTTTTAGATCCTATTGAAGTTTCCTATTATTCTCTAGCTCAACAGTGAAATTCATTTTGGTTTTCTTGAGTTTATTTTCAAGCTCAAGGTGAATCTCACTAGCCACTTGTTTTCCTTTATAATGAGTGTCCATCCATTTTTTTCATTTGGCTATTTAACAAAGCATTATCTCTAGTTACTTCCTCATCTTGTTCCTTCAGATCTACAATAGTGACTACCATATTATCTCTTACTTGTCATAACCATTAATTTCTTCATTTAGAGCATTTTTCTCATTAATAAGGCTATGATAAGCATCAATCAATACATTGGCTATAGATATCTATTTTTTCTGAAAATCAAAGAAATTTACCTCATCATTCTCATTGTCATCATCAGCTTCATATTTCCATGAGTGCAAAGATTGACTCATATTCTGAAGGTTCATTTTCAATAGTCATCATGTATATATCTCCTGCATCCTCTCCATCTTCAGATTCACTGGAGGAATCTCACCAAATAGCAGAGCCTACTTTACCAAGTTGTCAGCAACATCTTTCCTGTTGAACTTCTTCTCAGGGACATGGTTCCTCTTTACCACCTTGTCAGCTTTCTTGTAATAATTCTTCTTGTAAATAGAACATTCTTTAATGAAATGTCTATGCTTCCCCCATTTGTGACACAACCATTTCCTTTCAAGTTCCTGCTGAAGCTTCCTATCTTTGGGACCCCACCATTTTCAATAGCCATCATGTATGTATCTCCTGCATCCTCTCCATCTTCAGATTCATTGGAGGAATCTCCCCAAATAGCAGAGCCTGCTTTACCAAGTTGTCAGCAACATCTTTCCTATTGAACTTCTTCTCAGGGACATGGTTCCTCTTTACCACTTTGTCAGCTTTCTTGTAATAATCCTTCTTTTAAAGAGAACATTCTTTAATGAAATGTCTATGCTTCTCACATTTGTGACAACAATCATTTCCTTTCATGTTCCTGTTGAAGCTTCCTATATTTGACCCCACCACTTCTTCAAATCATGTGTGAGGTATGCCATCTCAGATTCATCACTACTTGAGTCACTTTTAGCAGCTTTGAGGACCAGGTTCTTCTCCTTCCTTGACTCTCTGCTTTCAAGATCATTCTTTCTCTTCATCTCATAGATCTTGAGGTTTCCAATTAATTCATCAATAGTCGGTGTCTGTAGGTCTTTGGTTTTAGTGACAACATTAACTTTACTTTCCTGAAAACCCGGTAGAACACTGAGTATTATTTGGAAAAACTTGTTGGTTGTAATGATAATGGACGGGAAACGGGTGTGCATATCATGAATTGACTCATCTTCTGTCACGACCCGAACCCGGGCGTGGTCGTGCCTACCGGGCACCTGGTGATACAACATCGGAGAAAATCGTGGAAATAAAAACATGAACATGAATCAAGAGACATGATAAATAAGCAAAGCCAACCAAGCGGTTGCCTTGGTATATATACATAAATACGACGCTTATCCTTTTACAAACTACGCCAACAAAGATTACATACCTCTAAGAAGTGACAACAACTATGACGGGACAGGGCCCCGCCATACCCCTGAATGTACGAGAACCTTCAGACTCAGGGTAACATACCAAAAGATAAGCCTCTGAAGAAACGGGGCTTCCCAACACGTTGGCGTGATCCATGGCGAGGATCCACAACCGATGTACTTCTGCGGCATGACGCGGCCCGAAAGTCGGTCTGGCATGTACCAAGTATGTGGCGAAAATCAGTAAATGAAATCATAACGATCTATATAAAGCAGAGACGTATATGATAACAAACTACGATTCACAACATAAAGCGATCATGTCAAGTCGTGACTCACGCCTCAAAGTCATCCTCCGTGCGTGGAACTCCTTCCTCACTGCCGGCAGTCTAGGTATAAATCATGTGGAATACGTGTCTCGGCCCAACCCATGGGACTCGATAAAGAATCATGTGGAATACGTGTCTCGGCCCATCTCATGGGACTCGATAGGTGGAATACGTGTCTCGGCCCATCTCATGGGACTCGATAGGTGGAATACGTGTCTCGGACCATCTCATGGGACTCGATAGGTGGAATACGTGTCTCGGCCCATCTCATGGGACTCGATAGGTGGAATACGTGTCTCGGCCCATCTCATGGGACTCGATAGGTGGAATACGTGTCTCGGCCCATCTCATGGGACTCGATAAAGAATCATTCATAACAAATCAGCCGGCCCTCCATCGAGAGACGCGGTAGCACAGAAATACAACACTTGCACAACAAAGGCTATCACCACAAGCATAGGCAAGTTCAACATACAACTCAAGGTACTTTCATTTTATGTCAAAGTCCGGGTTTTAACCCCAAAGTACTACATACGTTAAAATTCTTTTAAAAGATCCAATTCTTTTACAAAGGTCACCCGATACTCGTAGTATTAACATAGAGTGACTAACATTTTTAAGTAAACCAGAACACTTTCTTTTTTTAAAAATCAAGTAACAACATTATTTTCCAAACGTTCAAGTTTGCCTAATTTCAAATGCTCAAGTCTCTTATTTTAGAAAGGTTTCATAACTCATAGTCTTAATCTCTTTTAAAACAATTTGAGTAACATAAGTCTTATGTGTGAGCCGTTTATTCTTGTTTATAACAATCTTGTTACAGCAGCCATGATCTAGGAAATGTAATACAATCTTGTCTTATCTTAGCTTCTATGCAGATGGAGGTTTCTACTGGTTTTAATAACAATTAGTCAATACATTTCCTTTATTAACGCTGCAATGGTTTGTTCGATACTTATTCTCATTTCAAATCAAGAAACATTATTCTTGTAAAAGCCAAGTACTCATTACTCACGAATGAGGTTTCACAACTTTTTAACAAAATTCATAGTCCTTAACATTTCATAAAACGTCATTTATAAGTTAAGTCTCTTATCTTTTAAGACAACAAGAAGTATTCTTTTAGAACCCAAATAACTTACTCTTTTCAAAACAAGTAACCTATACTTAAAATCAAGTTACTTCTCTTTTTCCGAAAACAAGTCGTTATAAGTCAAGTCTCTTATCTTTTAAGACAACAACAAGTATTCTTTTAGAACTCAAATAACTTACTCTTTTCAAAACAAGTAACCTATACTTAAAATCAAGTTACTTCTCTTTTTCCGAAAACAAGTCGTTATAAGTCAAGTCTCTTATCTTTCAAGATCAAGTCTCTTAACTTTCAAAATCAAGTCGTTTATAAGTCAAGTCTCTTATCTTTTAAGATCAAGTCTCTTAACTTTCTACAATCAATAAACCATTCTTTTACCTACATAACGTCGTTATAACTAACTTCCCATAAAGCTATTATAACACCCTATGTTTTAAACCAACCAAATCACTTAGCACATATACGTCTACCGTACTACATAGTTCACAACAATCATGCTAGAAAAGATAGGAAGAGGTTCACATACCTCGCGACGATTATCGACAAAAAGCAAAACGCTCCAAGTACTTCAACCCGTCGGCTACTCCTTAAGCCAAGTAGATCACGCCACACGTAGTACTCCACTCCTAAAATGGTCATAGTACTTCTATCAAACCTTACTCACCATTGAAGACTCATACCAATAAAAAGCCCTCTAATTCTACGGAAAATTCGGCAGCACTTCCCCCGTTTTTACTCACTTTTCCATCTTTTGGTACACAATCTTCCTAACACCTTAGGGAAGAACACTTAAGAGTTTAAGAATTGTTGGACAAATTTTGCTCAAGAATTGGCACCATGGCCGAGAGCAACATAAGGGAGAGGGAGGGTTTTCTCAAGTCTTGAAATGGTTAAGTGTGGGAGATTTCATCAACTAGTAGTATATATATAGGACAACCAAGGGCTAGGATGAAGGCAAGTGTGTGGTTGAGATTGGGGACAAGTGTGTGTGGGTCCCACAAGCCACTTGTCCACACAAAATATCTAGCAAGACTTGGCCACTTGTCTAGCTAATTTCGGCCAAGGGCCACCTAGGGGGGTGACACGTGTCCCTCCTCTGCTCCCAAAATATTTCATCTCGAAAATATCCATAATGGCCAAAATCTCAAAACAAAGTGGGCCCCACAAAACAGTAAATTTCACCGTGGCCCCACGTGACCAATTCCTAAATAAAATTCCATAATTTTCTAATATTCCAAGAAGTCCGAATACCAAATCTGGGAATCCAATTCCCATCAACGAACATTTTCCTTTAAAAAAACCGGAAACTTTTCCGTCGAAAAATCACATCTTTCTTTCTTTCCAAAATACGTCCTCGCATACATACCCTGGAACTACGGGGTGTAACATTCTCCCCCCCTTAGAAACATTCGTCCCGAATGTTCCTTCTAAGTCTCCATAATTACACATGCGCCGGTATAGTCTTCACTACTATACTTACAAAACCAATTATGCCACACGTGGCCATAATATCACATACGCGCGAAACCCAAATCCAAACTAACGAGGAATCACCTCTAAGATGTATAACAACACTAACTCTCACTCCTGGTCCAAAGGATACTCTCCTCGCACCTTCACTTCACAAAAATGATCAATTTCATCCTCTTAACACATGTTTGCTTCCTTTCTTTTCGTCGTACCTTTCGTACACGAACTCTTTCTAGTACACGTACCATATTTTCGTCATCGCGGTTCCAAAACCTTGGAGCCACTACCTCAAACTTGGTCATCTACGGCCTCAAATTCTTTTAAGGCCATCCCGGCCTTCACGATCCGATTCGGTTGAACGCGTCCACGAACTCGTCGATGGTTACCTAAACTTGGGCTAGCACCCTCGTGACCTACCACCGCGGGACCACCTCGAACGACCACCACATTCGGCTCACGGGTTGACCGCGAATGGTCCTCAACCCGACCCATAACCGCGCCAAAACTCTTGTTTCCCCCGATCCGGAGCAATCTCACTAATCAAGTCACGAAAACCTGGTCTTCTTAGCTCAACTACCCCTTATAATTCACACCACTCGAGGACTTATCCCAAATTTTTACCCTCGTATACTATGCACTCGACAAAGGTCAATCGTAAACAAATCTTTTACTCAAGACGGCCTCGCATCTAAGGTCTCCACGTATAATATTCTAAGGTTCACACCTTCCAGACCCCAAACTTACCTCTTCAACTAGTCATGTTCTCTAAGTTACACTTAACACAACGCTATCCAGTATAGACTTCACACGCACTCCACCGAACAACATAACCAAGCCTCTTGGGGCTAAAGGTATCTCTGTAACTCATCGCCTTACTTCTTTGTCGCTCTAACCATAATCACGCCTGCACGGCGCCTAGTGTATAAGGCGATGAACCACCGATCCCAAGGCCGAGTCTCTATATCTGTGCTACCTGCCTGGACAAACTCTCACCAAATGGCCCTGTTGGCCGTAAGCATACAAGCTGTCGAAGCAGTACGACACCCTGAGGACCATCCTCAGCTCTCTATCCATAGAACTCTGGCGAATAGCAACTCAAGAAATCCCGAAGTCTCAGACTTTCGGATCTGGGTGAATCATCGCACCGGAACCACCGCCTCCGTCGTCTCATTCCGGCCACCAGCCTTACTAGTAACTGGGCCATCTCCTTGAACGCATATACTCGGCTCCCAGTCGTGGAACTGGAGGCTCAGGTATCGTGGCCTCCGTAGAAACTGTTGCCGCTCTAAACTCTGCTAGGGCTAGCGGCGTCATAAAACTCATCGTCTGAAGTACTATCTCATATAATGACCAGGCTTGTGCCCTCGTAACCCTCTGTGTTCTACTCGTAGCTCCCTCTGCTGTCTTGCCCATCTGGGCTCTGGTTGCCTTTCGCAGAGGCATAACTGGTACAAACGAATACGTCAGGAGTCCAACTTATAACACTCTAAGGCACGATCTCGAGTGAGAAGAATGAAACCAATCCTAGATATCTGCAGCCTCACGATTATAGATGTGGTGCACAACACATCGATAATCAAGACTCTACTAGATACGGTCTGTAGACACTTTCCGAGGACTAACTGCTCTGATACCACTTTGGTCACGACCGAACGGGCGTGGTCGTGCCTTACCGGGCACCCTAGTGATACAACATCGAGAAAATCAGCGGAAATAAAAACATGAACATGAATCAAGAGACATGATAAATAAGCAAGCCAACCAGCAGTTGCCCGGTATATACATAAATACCCGAACAATTATCCTTTTTACAAACTCGCGCAGCGATTACTACGGACCTAAGAAGTGACAATAACTATGACGGGACGGGGCCCGCCATACCACAGAATGTACAAGAACCTTGGACTCGTGGTAACATACAAAAGATAAGCCTCAGAAGAAGCGGCTTCCAACACGTTGGCTGTGATCCATGGCGAGGATCCACAACCGATGTACCTCTACTGCGGCGTAACGCGGCCCCGAAGGAGGTCGATCTGACAATTGCAAGTATGTGAAATCAAAATACTATAAATGAAATCATAACGATCTATATAAAGCGAGACGTATATGATAACAAACTACGATTCACAACATAAGCGATCGTGTCAAGTCGTGGACTCACGCCTCAAAGTCATCCGCCGTACGTGGAACTCGCCCTCACCGCTTGATCTAGGTATAAATTATGTGGAATACGTGTCTCGCCCCATCCCATGGGACTAGATAAAGAATCATGTGGAATACGTGTCTAGGCCCATCTCATTGGACTCGATAGGTGGAATACGTGTCTCGGCCCATCTCATGGGACTCGATAGGTGGAATACGTGTCTCGGCCCATCTCATGGGACTCGATAGGTGGAATACGTGTCTCGGCCCATCTCATGGGACTCGATAGGTGGAATACGTGTCTCGGCCCATCTCATGGGACTCGATAAAGAATCATTCATAACAAATCAGACTTCTCCATCGAGAGAGCGGTACGTAAATACAACACTTGCACAACAAAGGCTATCACCACAAGCAAGTTCAACATACAACTCAAGGTACTTTCATTTTATGTCAAAGTCCGGGTTTTAACCCCAAAGTACTACATACGTTAAAATTCTTTTAAAAGATCCAATTCTTTTACAAAGGTCACCCGATACTCGTAGTATTAACATAGAGTGACTAACATTTTTAAGTAAACCAGAACACTTTCTTTTTTAAAAAATCAAGTAACAACATTATTTTCCAAACATTCAAGTTTGCCTAATTTCAAATGCTCAAGTCTCTTATTTTAGAAAGGTTTCATAACTCATAGTCTTAATCTCTTTTAAAACAATTTGAGTAACATAAGTCTTATGTGTGAGCCGTTTATTCTTGTTTATAACAATCTTGTTACAGCAGCCATGATCTAGGAAATGTAATACAATCTTGTCTTATCTTAGCTTCTATGCAGATGGAGGTTTCTACTGGTTTTAATAACAATTAGTCAATACATTTCCTTTATTAACGCTGATGGTTTGTTCGATACTTATTCTCATTTCCAAATCAAGAAACATTATTCTTGTAAAAGCCAAGTACTCATTACTCACGAATGAGGTTTCACAACTTTTTAACAAAATTCATAGTCCTTAACATTTCATAAAACGTCATTTATAAGTTAAGTCTATTATCTTTTAAGACAACAACAAGTATTCTTTTAGAACCCAAATAACTTACTCTTTTCAAAACAAGTAACCTATACTTAAAATCAAGTTACTTCTCTTTTTCCGAAAACAAGTCGTTATAAGTCAAGTCTCTTATCTTTTAAGACAACAACAAGTATTCTTTTAGAACCCAAATAACTTACTCTTTTCAAAACAAGTAACCTATACTTAAAATCAAGTTACTTCTCTTTTTCCGAAAACAAGTCGTTATAAGTCAAGTCTCTTATCTTTCAAGATCAAGTCTCTTAACTTTCAAAATCAAGTCGTTTATAAGTCAAGTCTCTTATCTTTTAAGATCAAGTCTCTTAACTTTCTACAATCAATAAACCATTCTTTTACCTACATAACGTCGTTATAACTAACTTCCCATAAAGCTATTATAACACCCTATGTTTTAAACCAACCAAATCACTTAGCACATATACGTCTACCGTACTACATAGTTCACAACAATCATGCTAGAAAAGATAGGAAGAGGTTCACATACCTCGCGACGATTATCGACAAAAAGCAAAACGCTCCAAGTACTTCAACCCGTCGGCTACTCCTTAAGCCAAGTAGATCACGCCACACGTAGTACTCCACTCCTAAAATGGTCATAGTACTTCTATCAAACCTTACTCACCATTGAAGACTTATACCAATAAAAAGCCCTCTAATTCTACGGAAAATTCGGCAGCACTTCCCCCGTTTTTACTCACTTTTCCATCTTTTGGTACACAATCTTCCTAACACCTTAGGGAAGAACACTTAAGAGTTTAAGAATTGTTGGACAAATTTTGCTCAAGAATTGGCACCATGGCCGAGAGCAACATAAGGGAGATGGAGGGTTTTCTCAAGTCTTGAAATGGTTAAGTGTGGGAGATTTCATCAACTAGTAGTGTATATATAGGACAACCAAGGGCTAGGATGAAGGCAAGTGTGTGGTTGAGATTGGGGACAAGTGTGTGTGGGTCCCACAAGCCACTTGTCCACACAAAATATCTAGCAAGACTTGGCCACTTGTCTTGCCACTTGTCTAGCTAATTTCGGCCAAGGGCCACCTAGGGGGGTGACACGTGTCGCCCTCTACTAAATCCAAAATATTTCATCTCCCGAAAATATCCATAATGGCCAAAATCTCGAAAATAAAGTGGGCCCCACAAAACCGTAAATTTCACCCGTGGGCCCCACGTGACCAATTCCGGAAATAAAATTCCATAATTTTCTAATATTCCAAGAAGTCCGAATACCAAATCTGGGAATCCAATTCCCATCAACGAACATTTTCCTTTAAAAAAACCGGAAACTTTTCCGTCGAAAAATCACATCTTTCTTTCTTTCCAAAATACGTCCTCGCATACATACCCTGGAACTACGGGGTGTAACATTCTCCCCCCCTTAGAAACATTCGTCCCGAATGTTCCTTCTAAGTCTCCATAATTACACATGCGCCGGTATAGTCTTCACTACTATACTTACAAAACCAATTATGCCACACGTGGCCATAATATCACATACGCGCGAAACCCAAATCCAAACTAACGAGGAATCACCTCTAAGATGTATAACAACACTAACTCTCTCACGGTCCAAAGGATACTCTCCTCGCACCTTCACTTCACAAAATGATCAATTTCATCCTCTTAACACATGTTTGCTTCCTTTCTTACTCGTCGTACCTTTCTCGTACACGAACTCTTTCTAGTACACGTGCATATTTTTTTCGTCATCGCTGCAGTTTCCAAAACCTTGGAGCCACTACCTCCAAACTTGGTCATCTACTGGCCTCAAATTCTTTTAAGGCCATCCCCGGCCTTCACGATCCGATTCTGGTTGAACGCATCCACGAACTCGTACGATGGTTACCTAAACTTGGGCCTAGCACCCTCGTGACCCTACCACCTGGCGGGACCACCTCGAACTGACCCCACCACATTCCGGGCTACGGGTTGACCCGCGAATGGTCCTCAACCCGACCCATAACCGCGCCAAAAACTCTTGTTTCCCCCGATCCGGAGCAATCTCACTAATCAAGTCACGAAAACCTAGTGGTCTTCTTAGCTCAACTACCCCCTTATAATTCACACCACTCAGGGACTTATCCCAAATTTTTACCCCTCGTATACTATGCACTCCGACAAAGGTCAATCGTAAACAAATCTTTTACTCAAGACGGCCTCGCATCTAAGGTCTCCACGTATAATATTCTAAGGTTCACACCTTCCATGACCCCAAACTTACCTCTTCAACTAGTCATGTTCTCTAAGTTACACTTAACACAATGCTATCCGTATAGACTTCACACGCACTCCACCGTAACAACATAACCAAGCCTCTTGGGGCTAAAGGTATCTCTGTAACTCATTGCCTTACTTCTTCTTTGTCGCTCTAACCATAATCACCGCTGCGCGCCTAGTCAGTATAAGGCGATGAACCGACCACCGATCCCGAAAGTCGAGTCTCTATATCTGCTACCTGCAGTCGGACAAACTCACCAAATGGCCTGTTGGTAGTAAGCATCTAGCCGGCAAGACGACACCACGAGGACCATCGCCGGCTCTATCCATGTAGAACTCGCGAATAGCAACTCAAGAAATCCGAAGTCTCGGACTCTTGGATCTAGGGTGAATCATCGCACCGCCGGAACCACCGCTCCGTCGTCTCATTCCGGCCACCACCTTACTAGTAATCGGGCCATCTCTGAACGCATATACTCGGCTCCGGGCCGTGGGCGGAGGCTCGGTATCGTGGCCTCGTGAAAGCTGTTGCCGCTCTAAACTCTGCTAGGGCTAGCGGCGTCATAAAACTCATCGTCAAGTACTATCTCGTAATGACTCAGCTTGTGCCTCGTAACCTCGTGTTCTACTCGTAGCTCCTCTCATGTCTTGCCCATCTGGCTCTGGTTGCCTTCGCAGGCATAATCGTACAAACGAATACGTCAGGAGTCCAACTTATAACACGCTCTAAGGCACGATCTCGAGTGAGAAGAATGGAAACCAATCCTAGATATCCTGCGACCTCACGATTATAGATGTGGTGGTGCACAAATCGATAATCAAGACTCTACTAGATACGATGCGTAGACACTTTCCGAGGACTAATCGCTCGATACCACTTTTGTCACGACCAACTGGGCGTGTGGTCGTGCCTTACCGGGCACCTGGTGATACAACATCGAGAAAATCAGTGAAATAAAAACATGAACATGAATCAAGAGACATGATAAATAAGCAGCCAACCAAAAAGCTTGCCTTGATATATACATAAATACGACGAGCTTATCCTTTTTACAAACTCGCCCACAAAGATTACAGGACCTCTAAGAAGTGACAACAACTATGACGGACAGGGGCCGCCATACCACGAATGTACAAGAACCTTCGGACTCGTGGTAACATGCAAAAGATAAGCCTCCAAGAAACGGGGCTTCCTAACACGCCAATCGTGATCCCATGGCGAGGATCCACAACCGATGTACCTCTGCGGCGTGAACGCAGCCCCGGCGAGGTCGATCTGGCAATTGCAGTATGTGAAATCAAAATATCAGTAAATGAAATCATAACGATCTATATAAAAAAGCGAGGCGTATATGATAACAAACTACGATTCACAACATAAAAGCGATCGTGTCAAGTCGGGACTCACGCCTCAAAGTCATCCTCACGTACGTGGAACTCCTTCCGCCACCGCTGATCTAGGTATAAATTATGTGGAATACGTGTCTCGGCCCATCCGTGGGACTCGATAAAGAATCATGTGGAATACGTGTCTCGGCCCCTCTCATGGGACTCGATAGGTGGAATTCGTGTCTCGGCCCATCTCATGGGACTCGATAGGTGGAATACGTGTCTCGGCCCATCTCATGGGACTCGATAGGTGGAATACGTGTCTCGGCCCATCTCATGGGACTCGATAGGTGGAATACGTGTCTCGGCCCATCTCATGGGACTCGATAGGTGGAATACGTGTCTCGGCCCATCTCATGGGACTCGATACAGAATCATTCATAACAAATCAGCCTCTCCATCGAGAGAGCGGTATGTAAATACAACACTTGCACAACAAAGGCTATCACCACAAGCATAGGCAAGTTCAACATACAACTCAAGGTACTTTCATTTTATGTCAAAGTCCGGGTTTTAACCCCAAAGTACTACATACGTTAAAATTCTTTTAAAAGATCCAATTCTTTTACAAAGGTCACCCGATACTCGTAGTATTAACATAGAGTGACTAACATTTTTAAGTAAACCAGAACACTTTCTTTTTTTAAAAATCAAGTAACAACATTATTTTCCAAACATTCAAGTTTGCCTAATTTCAAATGCTCAAGTCTCTTATTTTAGAAAGGTTTCATAACTCATAGTCTTAATCTCTTTTAAAACAATTTGAGTAACATAAGTCTTATGTGTGAGCCGTTTATTCTTGTTTATAACAATCTTGTTACAATGACCGTGATCTAGGAAATGTAATACAATCTTGTCTTATCTTAGCTTCTATGCAGATGGAGGTTTCTACTGGTTTTAATAACAATTAGTCAATACATTTCCTTTATTAACGCTGCAATGGTTTGTTCGATACTTATTCTCATTTCCGAAATCAGTAAAACATTATTCTTGTAAAAGCCAAGTACTCATTACTCACGAATGAGGTTTCACAACTTTTTAACAAAATTCATAGTCCTTAACATTTCATAAAACGTCATTTATAAGTTAAGTCTATTATCTTTTAAGACAACAACAAGTATTCTTTTAGAACCCAAATAACTTACTCTTTTCAAAACAAGTAACCTATACTTAAAATCAAGTTACTTCTCTTTTTCCGAAAACAAGTCGTTATAAGTCAAGTCTCTTATCTTTTAAGACAACAACAAGTATTCTTTTAGAACCCAAATAACTTACTCTTTTCAAAACAAGTAACCTATACTTAAAATCAAGTTACTTCTCTTTTTCCGAAAACAAGTCGTTATAAGTCAAGTCTCTTATCTTTCAAGATCAAGTCTCTTAACTTTCAAAATCAAGTCGTTTATAAGTCAAGTCTCTTATCTTTTAAGATCAAGTCTCTTAACTTTCTACAATCAATAAATCATTCTTTTACCTACATAACGTCGTTATAACTAACTTCCCATAAAGCTATTATAACACCCTATGTTTTAAACCAACCAAATCACTTAGCACATATACGTCTACCGTACTACATAGTTCACAACAATCATGCTAGAAAAGATAGGAAGAGGTTCACATACCTCGCGACGATTATCGACAAAAAGCAAAACGCTCAAGTACTTGACGTCGGCTACTCCTTAAGCCAAGTAGATCACGCCACACGTAGTACTCCACTCCTAAAATGGTCATAGTACTTCTATCAAACCTTACTCACCATTGAAGACTTATACCAATAAAAAGCCCTCTAATTCTACGGAAAATTCGGCAGCACTTCCTCCGTTTTTACTCACTTTTCCATCTTTTGGTACACAATCTTCCTAACACCTTAGGGAAGAACACTTAAGAGTTTAAGAATTGTTGGACAAATTTTGCTCAAGAATTGGCACCATGGCCGAGAGCAACATAAGGGAGAGTGAGGGTTTTCTCAAGTCTTGAAATGGTTAAGTGTGGGAGATTTCATCAACTAGTAGTGTATATATAGGACAACCAAGGGCTAGGATGAAGGCAAGTGTGTGGTTGAGATTGGGGACAAGTGTGTGTGGGTCCCATGAGCCAACTTGTCCACACAAAATATCTAGCAAGACTTGGCGACATGCGCCACTTGTCTAGCTAATTTCGGCCAAGGGCCACCTAGGGGGGTGATACGTGTCGCCCTCCTACTCGTCCAAAATATTTCATCTCCCGAAAATATCCATAATGGCCAAAATCTCGAAAACAAAGTGGGCCCCACAAAACCGTAAATTTCACCCGTGGGCCCCACGTGACCAATTCCGGAAATAAAATTCCATAATTTTCTAATATTCCAAGAAGTCCGAATACCAAATCTGGGAATTCAATTCCCATCAACGAACATTTTCCTTTAAAAAAACCGGAAACTTTTCCGTCGAAAAATCACATCTTTCTTTCTTTCCAAAATTTCTGCCGTATTATCGTACGTACGTCCTCGCATACATACCCTGGAACTACGGGGTGTAACATCTTCTTTCATCTTGAACAAATCATACTCAGTGGTAAGCAGATCTATTTTGGACTGCTTGACCTGAGTAGTTCTTTCACGGGCTATTAGAGGAACTTTCCAATCTCCTTAGCGGTTCCACAAGATAAACCACGACTGTATTCATCTGGTCCAATACCTAAATCAAGATCTTATTTGCTTTGTAGTTCTTCTCAACAACTTTCCATTCAGTTTCTGAGTATTCTTTTCTAGTCTTTGGAACCGACTTTGAGCTATCTACCTCAGTCTTCATAGGGACAAAAGGACCATCACATATGATGTCCCAAAGCTCCGAGTCTTCAACCATTATATAATCATGCATCCTTGTTTCCACCACCTATAATATTTTCCATTAAGCCTTTGGAACTGACTTTGAGCTCTCTGCCTCAATCTTCATAGCGACAAAAAGACCTTCAAAGATGACGTCCCAAATCTCCGAGTCTTCAGCTATTATATAATCATGCATCATTGTTTTCCACCACCCATAATATTTTTCATTAAACCTTGGGGATCTTGTAATTGACTGTCCTTCCTCGAAGTTTGGTAGAGCAACCATGATGAGAGATTTTTTCTAGGTGTTAACATTTTAGAAAGCATCTGCTCTGATACCAATTGATAGAAACTAAGAGTGCACCAAAGAATAGAGAGAATCAGGTTCTCTATTTGTTCCCTCAAGTAAAATAGAAAGTAAATAGGACAAGATATTTACGTGAAAAACTCATTGCTCAATGGATTAACAATCACGACCTACCAAGTAGAATTTTCAACTTCACTAACTGAACATCTTTCAAATTACAAGCTTTTGCAACCTAGGAATTAATCTCTTAATCTTTCACTCTTACAATAACTCTATTGTAAGCTACAATCCTTGACTAACTCTAGACAAGCACCCAAAATGAGTTTGACTAACTCTAGCCAAACACCAAACACCTTGACTAACTCTAGCCAAATCTACAACTCAAAAGCTTGAGAAAATGAACTACCTACAAATACCTTCTTAAAAGAAGAGTAGGTTTAAAAGTTAAAAAGCAAAATGACAAAGACTTAATAATCCTAGGACTTAAGACATCTTCAGTTGTTGGAATCTGGTCCTTGAATCTGTTGAAGCTTTATTCTTGAAAGCACCTAGAGATTAGTGGCGGTTACACTTGTAAGAATATGATTTTTCAGATTTGAAGTGTTAGGTTAAAACCTTGTAACATGTTGTATATATATTGAAAAACATGTGTGGAGCATGTGACCATGGATAGGGACAATTCATCTTTTGGTTTGGCCTCTAGCAGATTGCAGCTGTGTTGTTGCGGTTTTGCCAGTTAGAACAATGTCACAACTTTACAACAATCGTGTTGACTGTACGACGCCAAGGGGACCTGACAGAGGATCTAGTTCCTATTTGGTTCTTCGAATGTTTGGCAAATCATCAAAACTACGAAATAGCATAACTTATCAATTTATATGCAATTACCTAATAAATAATCTAATTATATAAATATGTTTATACTTTCACTACATAAAATTTATATGCGTTAGCTTAATTAATTGAGATTAGACGCAATTAACCAACTGGCATCTTAATGGCATTCAAAATTCACATAGGAGTTGAATGAGCTCAATAAATCAAATCATAATGGAGCTGTGTGTTTATGTCCAATGTTTATACATTTGCAGTTTCTTCATTAATTTATCTATGCTAAAAATCCAGAGGTGAGCCAAGTGAACAATTAATAGTTTTAAGATTCGACCGAGTTATATACACTGATAATTAATACTTGACTAACAAGTTAATTACTATTTAATGTTTTTATTAGTATAGCATATCACGTGTACATTATTTGTATTTTTACCATATATTAGTCTTATGTAATTATGGTAGAATTAGAATCTATATTGTATAAGGATTCTCATTTATACACCTATATATATTGGCATTAATGAGATAGGCTCCCCAAGGGAGTTTGATACAATTCTACATGGTATCAAGAGTCAAAACCCTACCCTATAACCCCCCCCCCCCCCCCCTACTACTTTCGACCGCCGGCCACCACAAGAAAATTTTGGTCATATTTTCCTTCTTTGTTTTTTTCTCTACTAATCTAATGGAGAATTTGGCTACCCCTACATCTTCTGATGCTTTCGCTTCCGACCCAGTCGTCATCGAGACACCTCCCACGACCCTCTTATCACCATCGTTTCATCCGCTCTAACTGTCACTAACATCAAGCATTCATACCTTTAATTCTTGATCAGGCGGATGGTCAATACTGGTCATGGGTGGAATTGTTTCAAATCCATGCATGTGTATATCATGTGCTTAATCATATTGATGATTTTGTCCCTCGTCCTCTCGATATGGATGACACCACATGGCGTCGCCTTGATGTCGCGATCAAACAATGGATATATAGCACTATATCCAAGGATTTGCTCTACACCATCATGAAAATGGGCGCCTCTGCCCGTGACTTATGGGCACGGCTGAAAGAAATATTTCAAGACAACAAGAACACTCGCGCATTATACTTGGAAGAACAGTTCCACAACACTCGTCTTGACAATTTTTTCAATATGTCGGAATATTGCAGGCAATTGAAACTAGTGGCTGACCAATTGTCCAACGTCGGCAACCCTATTTCTGAAACAAATATGGTGTTACAGTTGGTAGCAGGCCTACTAAAAGGTGAATATGACACTCTCGTCTTAATAATCCAGTAGGCTGACTCTCTACCTAGCTTCAACAAAGCTTGTTCACAGTTACTTTCAGTTCTAGAATTTTGGGCCTTAGTTCAGGGCACCGTAGTGGACCAATTCAGCAGTCCCAAGCCCATTTCTCGCAGGCCAAATTCTACCATCCGCTAGCCACGCAGCAGCCCATCAAAATGGCCCCATCCGAATTGGTCCAAGCCTTCAGCAACATGAATTTGCAGTAGCCCGATAATAATTGGTACATCGACTTAGGGGTCGCATCTCACCTCACTCGGACTGCAGGTAACCTTTCTGAACTGTCTCCGTTAAAGTATCCTTAATATATTACCGTGGGCAATGGTCATGGAATTCCAATTCAAAGATATGGTACAGCCTACACCCAACCACCTCACCCACCTTTCTCCCTTAAAGATGTCTTATATGCCCCTATTATCATGAAAAAACTTATATTTGTTCGCAAATTTACTCGTCATAATTCTGTCTCTGTTGACTTTGACCCATTTGGTTTTACTGTGAAAGATCTTCGTGCGGGGACACCACTCATGAGATGCAATAGCAGGGGTGATCTTTATCCATTCCCTTCCACCTCCGCCGCCAGTGTATGCTCATCCATATCTCTTGTTGCTATCTCCCCAAAAATTTGGCACAATAGGCTTGGCCACCCCGGCAACCCAGTTTTATTTTTCTTATAGGAAATAATTTTATCAAATGTAATAATGGAAACTTGCCCAAAACTGTTTCTTGTTCTTTAGGCAAACATATTCGTCTTCCTTTTAAATCATCTACTAGTGTTAAATTTTCTCCATTTGACATTATTCATGCTGACTTGTGGACATCTCATGGTCCCAGTTCACTAGGTCACAAATTTTACTTTGTCTTACTAGATGATTTTTCCCACTAAATTTGGATATACCCGCTTAAATTTAAATTCGAAGTGTTTGCTAAATTTCTCGAGTTTCGTACCTTTATCAAAACACAGTTTGAGCAAAATATAAAAGCCTTTCAGTGCGATAATGAACGTGAATTCAATAATTCATATTTTAATCAATTTTGTACTAATCATGACATGGTTTTTTATTTCTCGTGTCTCCATACCTCACCTCAAAATGACAAAGCCGAACGTATCATCTGCACTATATACAACATGGTCCGAACCCTTCTACTTCATGCCTCACTTCTTCCGTCCTTCTGGATCTTTGTCGGTAAAATGGTAGAATACATCCTAAATATTTTACCAACTAGCACACTTCACAACATGAACCCGACCGAAGTACTATATCGTCGGATACCCACCTATGACCACCTCCGAATTTTCAGTTGCCTGTGCTATCCCAACTTCTCATCTACTGCCCCTCACAAATTAGCACCCTGATCCACTCCGCGTGTCTTCGTCGGATTTCCGTCTAATCATCGGGGTTACTTGTGCTATGATGTGTCCACCCGTAAAATTTACGTATCTCCTCACGTCATGTTTGACGAAACAGTCTTTCCATTTGCTAATATTCAAAAATTTCGTAACGCTGATTACACTTTCCTTGACACTGACACGTCACCCATCGTCCTTGAACATATCAACCGTTCCACCACTACTGGTCCACCACTGCACCCCCTTCCACCAGTTATTACCACCACCGGTAGTGACTCATCCCCTACACCATCGGTTTCTGTGCCCATCTCCACCACCAGAACTCACTCTGTCATCTCTCTAGATTCTCCGACCATGGGACAGTCATCCCGTCGGCCCTCTCTCCCACCGTCTCTCGTGCTGCTGTTTAGCCACAGTTCCACCACATCTCCAGCACCTATACCCAGTGACCACCATCCAACTAACACACCGTCGACACAACCATTCACCCACCCAGTTACTGGCACCTCTCCACTACCAATATCGTACCCCACAGCCCCCACCCAATCCTCATCGACCATTACAGATCGACGACACCATCACTACTACTGTCAAGTCCAGATCCCGACTTTCAGAAACCCATCCCCACCGTACCCACCAGGTCCGACTCCCTTCCTAACCAAACACCTGACCCTCAGACCCGAACCAAGCCACCAAATATCGAAACAGTCCCTACACCTACCCACTATATGGAAACCCGTGCTCAACACAGTATTTTAAAACCCAAAGTCCAGTTCAACTTGTCTATCCAAACCGCGTCACGTATTCCCAAAAACCTAAAATTAACCATACATGACCCTAACTGCAATGCAGCCATGTGTGAGGAAATTAGTTCTTTAATGAAACAGCACACTTGAGATTTGATTCCTAGACTGGAGGGGTTGAATGTGATCCGTTGCATGTGGATTTTTTCCCACAAATTCAGAGACAATGGTGATCTAGAGAGGTATAAGGAACGACTTGTGGCTAATGACACTAATCAGCAAGAGGGTGTGGACTGTGGTGAGACATTGTCAAGTCGGCAACCATTCGTGCAATGTTGAGTATTGTTATGGGTAAAGACTGACTTATTCATCAGCTTGATGTAAAAAATGTATTTTTACACAGCGATCTGAAAGAAACAATTTATATGTATCAGTCACCTGGTTTTGTTCATTCTACTGCTCCTCAATATGTCTATCGCCTTCGCAAGTCACTCTACGACTTGAAACAGGTCCCTAGAGCGTGGTATGAAGTAAATGTGATAATTCTAAATTTATTTTTTATAGAGGTAATAGCATTGCATATTTGTTATTATATGTTGATGATAGTATGCTTACTGCCTCTTCTGAGTTGTTCAAGAATGAGAGCATTACACTGCTCAAGAAATAATTTGCTATGACTGACTTGAAAAAGTTGAGTTATTTTTTTAGGGATTTACGTGACGAGATCTGCAAAAACTATGTTGCTTTGTCAGCGTAAGTATGCAGAGGAGATTGTATACATGGCTAAGATGGAAAATTTCAAGATCATG